>JAQPPZ010016480.1:11692500-21692500 GCA_028583015.1 Wollemia nobilis | reverse complement strand
CGACTCTGCTAGGAAATGCTCCTGAGCATTTCGGTGAGAATCCAACCTGAAAACCTACAACTCAACTGCAAGCATTAGCAAATATCCAAGGAATGTAAATAGACCAAAAATACATGAAACATTAGAATCATTCAGCATCTGCTCAATGTGTGCATAGTGATTCATTCTTTATCATTTGAAATAGTTTCACATTCTATTGCCAGTTTCACATGAATGCATATAATGAATCATGGATGGTCTATGCAAGATTGAATGTATTGCCAGAATAATAAACTATGACTGGCCTACTTTGCAAGGACTCATAAACTTTTAGTAGCATGAGCAAAAACATTAAAACTATCAAACCCTCTTAGGACCAATCATGCATGTATTGAGTTCATATACCCAATCTCAAGATTGGTTATGCGCCACTACCATATTGAATCAATGTGCATGTGTAAGTGAAATCAGAGCTTTGGGGAATCAGATTCTCAACCTAAGCATGATGAGAATTTAACCCTATCCTTACTACTCTGATTTGGGTTTATTACCTCATCTTAAGCAAAATGATTAAACCTGCGATGGATAAAACTGCCAGGCTAGCCTGTCCGTGTGAGCGGTCAGAGGTCTTGCTTTTAAATGAGACATGTCACCACGCATGAGCCTACTCCACTGCTAGTCAGGCGTCTATAGCCCCAGTGGAGATCAACCCCATAGTCCAGGCTTTGGCTTTGGCTTTCTTGAATTTTAGGGATGACTACCCATCCTTGTGAGGGACACGTAGTACGATCCTTCCAACTCAAATGATGTGATGGAGGTGGAGTAGTAATGGCTTCCTTGAACCTTAGGGATGACTACCCATCCTTGCAAGGGACATGTAGTACGATCCTTCCAGTCCAAATGATGTGATGGAGGTGGAGTAGTAATGGCTTCCTTGAACCTTAGGGATGACTACCCATCCTTGCAAGGGACATGTAGTACTATCCTTCCAATCCAAATGGGTTTTAAGTATTGTGGGAGTGGTGAAAACCACTGTTTCATGGACTATGTTTTGCATGATGGGACAGACAAGAAAAATTCTTTTCGCCTCACTTTTTCTTCCAAGTATGGTTTCAACCATTTTGCCCAAGATGTTCTTTATATGTGCAGAACGTGTCTAATTCAAGACAATGCGGCATCAGTTTCCAATCTCAAGACCTTACTTAATGTTTATTGTGCAATTATCCTAAGAGGGTCTGACATGTTTTTGGTGGTTGTTTTTGGAATATGGAATGGAATGAGACTCAAAGTATTTATGCAATGTATCCTGAAAACAAATGAGTAAGATGAATTATACAAAATGCTTCACCCTATCTTGCAAAACTGACAACTTTCATGTATCCCAAATTTCAAACGATATTCTTTAATGTGTTTACAGTACTCGTGGAGCTTTCTGTAATACAATTCTGTTGTTTCATATATTTCTAGTCTTAAAACATTGATAAGGATACAAACTAACATCTTTGCTATCCCCTTCTCTTTTCTCTTTTTTTTTTTTCAAGCCCAAAACTGGTCCAATGACCAACACACCAAGCTAAAAACAAAAAAAAAACAATGCAATCAAAATGCCTCAAAACCTTATTCATAACAACCTCATCATGCTAAAATAAAGGTTGAAGGCAAAATCCTAAAACACACCAAAAAAAACACATCTGCACACACAAAACAAAGCATGACATATTTACATATAATACAAGGCCTTGCCATTTCAGGCCTGGAAATAGTGTTTTAAATGCAGCCCATTGACGGGTAAAGCCAAATATTTTTCGTCCAAGGTTTTTAATCTAAAGTTGTTTTCACCTAGGACTTCTGAAATTTGGTAAGGACCCAACCATAAGTAATCAAATTTATCATGATCTCCTTTCCTCTCATGTCTCTTATCCCACAACAACACTAAATCTGAAACTTTAAATGTTTTGACTCTAGACCTTTTATCAAACCACCTTTTTACTACATCTTGGTGTTTACTAAAGTGAAGCATAGCCTCCTCCCTCTTTTCATCTAGATGCATCAATTGTGTTAGTCTAGTTTCAAGTTTATTATCAGTTCCTAGGTAATATTTCATGAAATGTAATGTTTGTAACTTAAGATTTGTGGGAAAAATAGGATCTTGTCCATAAACTAAGTGGTAAGGAGATGTTCCTAATGATTCCTTGATTCTGATTCTATCAGCCCAAAGAGCCAACTTAAGTTTGTTATGCCAATCCCTAGGATTTCTTTCAAGCAACTTTTTAATGACACATAACAAATTCTTATTAGAAGACTCAACCAAGCCATTACCTTGTGGATAGTAATTGGAAGAAAACTTCAAACTCACCATGTTGTCGAATGCCCAATTTGCAAATTCCAGAGAGGAGAAAGTGGAACCGTTATCACTTACAATGGAGTTAGGCATTCCGAATCGAGTGACAATGTTATCCTCTAAGAATTTAATAACAACTTTTGAAGTGGCATTTTTAGTGGGGATAGCTTCCGTCCACCTTGTGCAATAATCTGTAGTTGTGAGAATGTATTTATGGGAATCGGATGAATTGGGACTGATGATCCCAAAAAAATCCAAACCCCATTGTGCAAAAGGTCTAGACTCAATTACAGATTGTAATGGCATAGAAGCACCCCTTTCTCTATTTGCCGCAATTTGACAAGTATGACATGACCTCACATGAGCATGAGCATCTTTGAACAATTGAGGCCAATAGTAACCAGCTCTAAGGATTTGATGGGCTGTGGCATTAGCAGACCCATGTCCTATCCCATACTTACCATGGAATTCCTCGAGTATTTGTGCTGCCTCTTTTTGATCAACGCAATGAAGGTAAATTCCTTCATGGTTTTTCTTGTATAATGCACCGGATCTGATTAGAAAATTAGCAGATTTTAGGCGCAAGGCTCTTCATTGAGTAGAATTTAAATGTGGTGGACACTTACCATTTAGTAAAAAATACACAACATCTACGTACCACTCATCTTCAGTTATATCTGTTGTTTCATAATGCTGACATGAAACTAAGGGATCATTTTCTGCTATGGCCTTAACCAACCCTTGTCCCCGCACTATCTTCATAGGTTGAATTTCAAGATCAAATTCTTGAAGAGTTGAGATCCACTTACCTCGTATTTCACCCAGTTCATTTTGTATAAACATGGCTTTAACCGCAGGATCTGGGACTATAGCAAACACCCTACTGTGGACTATATAATGTCTGAATTTTTTAATAGTCTTAAATAGGGCATACATTTGCTTGTCCAAGATGGAATATCTCAATTTCGCATCTTTGAGAGGAGTACTAAGGAAGGCAATAGGATTTTCAATGTTGCGTTCACTCTTCTGAGTTAGAACACTCGCAAAGGAATGGTCTGAAGCAAATGTGTAAATGTAGAAAGGCTTCGCATAATCAGGACTCACTAAAACTGGGGCTTTAGAAATCGCATCTTTGATTCTTTTGAAAGCATCCCTGTTTTCATTTGTCCATTTGATTTGGGCCTCTTTTTTCAACATATCATTCAAGGGTTTTGCAATTTTTGAAAAACCTGAAATAAATTTTCTAACAAAATTAATCTTCCCAAAAAATGATCTCAATTCTTTTTTGCTATTGGGAAAAGAAATATGTTGTATGGCATCTATTCTTTTAGGATCAATGGAAATTCCATCTTTGGATATTACATGTCCCAATAATTTTCCTTCCGTTACCCCGAAAATGCACTTCTTTGGGTTGAGTGAAATGCCATGTTCCCTACACCTTTGGAGAACTTTCCTTAGATCCTTGACATGGTTTTCCCTGTTCTTAGAAAATACAGGAATGTCATCTACATAGACAATAATGCACTTACCGATGAGCCCCTTAAAGGCAAAGTCCATGGCTCTTTGGAATGTGGCACCTGCATTCAACAATCCAAAAGGCATTCTCCTATATGCAAAAGTGCCCCATTTTGTGGTGAAGGCGGTTTTCATCCTATCATTAGGATGGATGAGGACTTGATTGTATCTTGAATAGCCATCTAGGAATGACATCATTTCTGACCCATTTACCTTTTGAAGGATTTCGTCAATGGTAGGTAGAGGGTAATTGTCCTTTTGTGAGGCCTTATTCAGATTTCTAAAATCAATACATAGCCTTATCTCTCCACTCTTTTTCCTCACAGGGACCAAGTTAGCAACCCATGTGGAATGCCTAACAGGAAAGATGATTTTAGCTTCTAATAGTCGCTTTACCTCTTTCTCTATTAAAGGCTCTAGTAACGGATTGACTGGCCTCTGTCTTTGCCTAAAGGGTTTGGAATCTGGCTTCAAAGGAATTGTATGCATTATAACATTCTGATCATAAGTTCTCAACTCCTTATAGCTCCAAGCTATGCAATCTATGTATTCCTTCAATGCATTGGCAATGGAATTCTTTTCATGTTCGGTACATGCCTTTGCAATGAATATTTCGTGAGGGTTTTTTGCACTTCCAATATTGACTAAGTCACAAGCCTCTTTGGGAGGTGGAACTTTTCTCCCTCCTTTCGGTTGGTATCCAATATCAAACATTTTCTCTAATGAGGCCATCCCATTTGGCATCTCATTCCATTTTCCAGTAGCTTCCATTTTCAAATCTGCCTCTTCTTGCCCCCTCTCGTCTTCATCAATAACCTGATTTTCAAAGATACCAGAATTAGTGACAAAATTGAATATATGTCTGTCATTATCAAAGACTTGGAAATTCGTGACGTTATCAGGTATCGAGGGGCAAGGGACTAATTCTATGGAAAATTTCTTGCACTTCTTGTGATCCACTGGTTTAAGCATGCTAGCAGCTACGGCTAAAGAATCTGCCAAATGATTGCCTTTTCTAGAGATTAGAGATATGTTAAAAGCATCAAATTCATTTATTAAATCTCTAACTCTGGTTTGGTAAAGGTTGAGCCGCTTGTTCTTACATGCATATTGTCCTTTAACTTGTTTTACCACCAATTTAGAATCACCTAAGACCTTGATACATTTGATTTTCTTTCGAAGGGCCAATTGGAGTCCGAAAATCAAGGCCTCATATTCTGCCACATTGTTGGTGGCTAGGAACTGTAATCTATATGCAACCAACATAGGTTTTTTGTCTAGACATGAAAGTTCAATACCAGCTCCCGCCCCTTTTTTGGACTTGGATCCATCAAATCTTAAAGTCCAAACCTTATGGTGTTCTTCAGAATCATTGCATCCAATACTTCCATTTTGAGAATTCTCAAGAATTTCTACGTCCAAGCAATAGGCTCCTAATTCAGTTTCAATGTATTGAATCTCATTAGGTTTGTTGTATTATGTTATCATTTCCTTGAGCCTAGGTTCACTATCAATTCGAATTTGGTTGGCCACTCCTCTCCAAGGCAACCACATATGTGAAGAGTCTATTACAATATATCCATTTAGGTTCTTGCTCCAATCTCTTCCCAACACCATGCCATATTTGATAGGAATGTTAAGTACCAATATATCTATGTGATGTTGAACCCTAGGTTCTGAGTTGACCTGAATAAGAATATCACTTAATTCTCCCACTGCCTCCATGGCCGATCTATCCAATTGCACCACCCTGCTTTTAGAAGGTTTTGGTGTAAGTCCCAATTTTTGATAGATTTCTAGGGGCATAATGCTAGTAGAGGCCCCTGAATCTATTAGACTATTGTGTAGATTTCTACCAGCAATTCTAATGGTTATAAGAAAGGGGGTACGTCTCGTTTTTCCTTTTTCAAAACCAATTGGGACTCAACACCCTTAGCTTCATGAACTTGGGTAGGTGGATCCAAACCTTTTGGTGGACTTACTTCTTGGCCTAAAAGTTGGGACATATCATACATTGAGACATTGGCCTTAGTTTTCTTCATGTCTTCTATCAAGTCATAAGTGGGTTTTTTTTATTTTGACATGTTTTGCACCAACTTAGACTTCTCCACCATTGATGGAGGAGGTGGATTAACATCTCCTTTGATATCAGGAGGAAGTAATGGGTTGTTTGGAGGGGTAGAGGAAGTTTTGGGATCCTTAGAACTCCTTGTGTAATACTTGTGATTTCCTTTCCCAAAACGTTTATTGGCATGAACTTCCAATGTCTCTTCATCTTCTTTTCCAAAGACCTCAACATCCTCTTCTTCTTCACTTTCTTGGGGATGTATAACTTCAGTCAATATAGACTCCTGTTTTCCATGGCAATAGTGTGGGCAATCATTATCACAAGATCCTAACTCTCCAAAATATTTTGAGACATCTGCCTGATTGGCTACGGGATTGGGTACTCGTCCATTATTAGGATGTGTGTTGTATGTTCCTTTTCCTCTATGGTTATGAGGTCGGTTATGACCCATGACTTGGTCAAATTTTTTATTAACATTTCCCATAGTAACCAAAACTTTGGCCAATGTTTCCTTCATGTTTTCTATCACGGATTCAGGCCCTTGTGGTTGGGGCACTGTAATTTTGGGCCCAGTTGTATTTTTTGCATTAGCCACCTCTGGAACAGGTACTATGGCTTGGGTCTAGGCACTTTGATTCCATCCTGGATTCACACTTTGAATAGGAGTGATTGTTGGATAAGTCGTTGGGCTTGGCATACTAATCGGAGTAAACCCAGGTATGGTCAACAAGTTATTGCCCATACTGAACCCAGGCAAGGTCATCGGGTTATTTGGAATCAATGCCTGTGTTGGAACAGAGGCATTAGGATAAGTGGGAAATGATGCGACTTGAGATGATTGTTGGAAATTGTTCATTGTTGGAACTTGTGGTGCCATTAATTGATTCATCATGGCGAATTGACTATATGGACCATATTGTCCCATCCCAGTCAATTGAGACAACCCTACTCTTGGTAAATTCATTTGTTGTTCAAGGGTCATTGTCTCCGCATAAGCTAACGAAAGCGTCGTAACCTGAGGATTCCTTCTAGTCAACAAGGATGTTAACGGATCTAAAGCTCCAAAGTATAGTTGCAGGGCCACCGCAGGATCTACTGCAAAGTGGCGAGTCAAATTTGTATACAACTTTTGGAACCTCTGATTGAATGTTCTTATGGGCTCATTGGGTAACCTTTTGCATGATACGAATAAATTATAAATTATGGAAGGATCCAACAACATTCAAAATTGGCTAATAAAGGTAGTTTCTAATTGGGCCCATGAAGTAATGGACCCTGCGGGAAGATTCCTATACCATTCATTGGTCGTATTGTCTAGACTAGCAGGGAAAATTTGACAAGCGATATCTTCATGGGTAACTCCTTGTCTAAACATGTAATCCTTGTAAATTTGGACATGTTCTTCGGCTTTTATGGGACCATCATGCACGAATTTAGGCAATCCCCTTTCAATATTTCTAGGCAAGTCATGGACTACCCCAGGGATATCCAAGGGAGAACTTTGCACACCATACCAAAGGGCAGGTGGTTGTTGTTGTTGTTGTTGTTGGGCCATGTTATTCAAGGGTATCGACCCTATAGGAACAATGGCGACACTTGTAATGATGGGGACAGACACACTTGGTGTAGCTGTCACGTTTGAAACTAGGGGCTCAGGCCCACTAGACGTACTTGAGTCTAAAGAAGCTCCTAACTCAAGTATACTGGGTGGTATTTTGATCTCTAATGTTTTGTTTCTCGGCTTCCTAGCAGTGGGAGAAAGGCTTTGGAAAATAGTTTCCCCTATGGTTTTGGACCTAGTAGCTATGTACTCAGGTTGGGCCAGCTTGAAAACTCTAGAATTCTAAAAGACTTCTCTCAACTCACTTGCAAAAGAAAACAAATAAATGTTATACCTGCAAGCACAATAGGTGGAAACAAAACTACCCACGTTAATCGTTAGAACAGATCGCCATCACAAAGCAATAAAGAAGGCCCTCCTTCTAGCGCCAAAATGTTGAGTGAATATTTTTCCCTATAGCAAAATGATCACCACAACTAGAGTATCAAACAAGAAACTCTCTCTTGCAAAGAAATTAAGTAACATTATTCATTTCTCCAAGGTTCTTATGAACAAACATTCATGTGCACGTAATCAATCAAGACTAAAGCAAATAAATGAATGTATACCAAAATAACTTAAACCATGCAAGTAACAGTTAACAAGGGGCCTTTAATGATTCAAACAAGTACTTTGCAACCATAATCCATTAAAACAACCAAATGCGAAGATAGCTCCTTTTAATATTCTTGAGATTAAAGTGATCTACCCGAAACCCAGTTAGTAACTTCTTTTATCTTCAGCTTAAAATATTCCAAATGAGAAAGTGTGTGGTATAAGCCACTTCATTTTAAACTTCGTGCCTTTAACATGAGGTTCATTTTTAGAGTTAGCGGATTCGTTTTATCTTCATTTAAAAATGTTCCACTATCCCTATGTTAGCATTTGGTGTTAGTAAAGTTAGCAATGTTAGCATTAAATGTTAGCAAAAATTAGTAAGTTAGAAAGTTAAGATTCATTCACTTGATCTGACTTTATGTGCATTTGGAATTAGTAGCCCTCCTAAACCCATATTTTGTCTGAAAATTAGATGAAGGTGCTTGGAGATGCAAGAATGAAAATCTAAATTAAAGAAGTGGATCTAGAAGCAGCTTTCTCTTCTCCGCTATTAATCCCTGGTTTTCTTTGGGAAACACTAGATCTGTAAACAAACCCTCCAATTTTTGGTGCGAGCAGATCGCTTTCTCAAGCGCAGATGCAGAGCATACTCTTGGCAGATTTATTTACCTTCTTCATAACTTAGATTATTCATGGCAATAAAAGAACTATTTATGAACATAAATTCTGGAATGGACCAGAATCAAGGAACAATTAACCTACAAAAATTTTGGAATGGACCAGAATCAAGGAACAATTAGCAAAATTTTTGGAATGGACCAGAATAGGAACAAGAAATGAAGGAACAATTAGCAGAAATTTGGAATGGACCAGAATAGAATGAAAACAAATGCAAAAATTATGGAATGGACCAGAATCAGAAAAGTAGATTTTAAGGTGAGATTAATCTAAATATCAGAAAAATAAAACAGAAACATTATTTACAAAAGTTAGCTGGAAAAACCAAAACAGAACATTAATTTGGTTAGCAATCTCCTCCCTGCAAAACCCCAAGTTATGAGATGAAATTCTAAAACAACCTGACCTAACAGACCTGCAACATAAACACAGTCAGATTAGGTCAGATGCAAGACTCTAAGGAAACAAATAATTGCATCATTCTATCATTCACCTATCGTAACCCACTTTATGGCATAAACGAATAGATACAAGAAGCAATAATGCAAAGGAAAGGTTTACAGAAATAACAACAATCTTAGTTTCGATCTCCTTTTGATTTCACACACAAAAGTTGCTCTTGCCAAATAAAAGCTCCTTTATTCCGAAAGATGGTCTTTTTTTCTACAATTTCTAGCCCCCTGTTCCTAAAATCTTGAGGGATTAAATAATGAAACCCCACCAAAACCTGACCCTTGACTTCCTCTCTCTTGGTCTTCTCATTTCTTCAAATACAAACAAAAAGGAATAATAATATCTTTTCCTTTTATTATATTCATTCCTTCTTTTTTATTATTGCCTTATAACTCCCCTTTAAATGCTATAGTATATTATAAGGTATATATGATAAACTAAAAAAAACGTAGATTTTCCCTTTCCTTATAACTCCCAAATATATAACCAACAAATATTTTAAAATACCCTATATACTATGACATGAAATAAACCTCCATGTTCTTGCCCTTATACCTCTACGTATTATATACATTGTAAGAAGGCAAAACCCAAAATTAATTAATCCTCATCTTCATCCATTATATCTTCTATACGTTCATAAATTATATTGAGCGAATATAATATTTGGAATAATGGAGATTTGATAAAATAAAGAACTCCTTACATCGATGATCTTTGGACATTTCAAACACTCTAGTCTATGCCTCTGTTCTTCCATAATCGGGATCCAGTTTACATAACCATCGGTTGTGTATGCCTCACAACGCCTCTCATCTCTGATCCAACACCCATGGTATTCCAACACACGACAATGCTTCTCTGAACTCACTCCGACAAATGCATAACACACAAGAACAAAGAAAAAAAAAACATCCGCTCTACATCTTGGGATCATATGGGTTCTTGTTAGGTTTTAGGGTTTCGGTATATGTGGACTGAGCCACCTACATTTCCTGCATGTCTTTCTGACTATGCTCCTTATTTTGGTCTCTGTCCACCAAATCTCTGGAACATCATCCATTATATTTGTCCCTTAGAACGCGGTTGTATCGCCTTCGTGGCCTGCATTTCTGCCCAGTGATCGAGTGGGTCTTTTCTTAACACCGCTTAACCACTACCTATGCCATGGATATTCTAGCCACCCTCTATCCTGACATCTCAACATCTTTCTTGGTCACCTACCTCCTCTTCATACTGTACATGTAGAGTCCCAATTATCTTTGTCTCGATTTTTCCTATTGCTAAAATTACTGAGCATTCTACTATGTTTATGATCCCCGAATTAGCTTTCGCTTATGGGCCCCACTCTATTTTCTTCCACACAGTGAATTTGTCACTGGCGTTGTTGTTCAATGGTGATGCCTCTTTATTTACGCTGCTGAAATTGTCTAAATTTCCATCTAGGACCGAATTCTCCATCACCGCCGCTAAACATTCTGATGCGGCTTTGGTGTCGTAACTACCACTGAAACCGTTGTGTGGGCCCACTGTTTGACTCCACGTCAAGGGCATATTTCATGCCAACTCAAACTGTCGCATTTTGACATGTTGTCCGCCATGATGCTTCCCATTATTCCATTCATTCCACGTCCACATCGTTCTGCTGTCCATCGCGTGGTATGGGCAACACATCCCCGTCCACGTTGCTAAATTTCTTATCGTCGGGGTCTTCAATTGCATTTGCAGTATTGATTGGTCCATGGTCCACGCGTGCCATGTTTTCGATCATAGGCCACGTCGGATATGCCTCCATGGTACATTGCCATGTCACCATCTTAATACTCATGTGAAACCCCACATCACTACCACATCACCTTGGGTGTACTTTTGGGTCCACATTTTCCATGTCAGGTTCGATGTCGTTTGCTTTTGGGAGATTCCTCTGCTTCTTCGATGTAAAGGTCGTTCATGGATACCTGTACATCGGCTACGCCATGTCGCCTTCGAAAAAAATGCCTGTGCATAAAATAAATAAAAAATTAAATTAGAATTAGCTTTATAAAACCCCTTTTATTGCTTTTAAGTATTATATATACAAATATAGATTTATATATATTATTTTTTATTATTTTATTATTTTATTATTTATTTATTTTTATTTTTTTTTAATATTGAGTAAATACTTCTTATACATATACATGTCCGTCATGGGATTGAACTTCATTTTTTATTTTAAACATTTATATGTACAAAAAGCTTACTTGAAATACTCAAATGAAGAAAACACAAAATGCAACCATAACAAAAAGCTAACAGTAAAATTGACGACAAAGAGTCGTCGACAGAAAAAGTCATCAATAATAAAATATCGTCGACAATAAAAAGTCATCGATAATAAAATATCGTCGATTGACAATAAAATATCATCGACAAGAAAAAGTCATCGACAATAAAATATCGTCGACAAGAAAAAGTCATCGACAATAAAATATCATCGACAACAAAATATAACTGACAAAAACTAATGATAAATGCAAATTCAAAACAAACCGATCATTAGACACTCGAAACCAACACACAAACACCCAAATACCAAAAAATAAAAAGGTGGGTCCCCAATTTTGGGGTAGGTTGTGGAGCAGCCACAACACTATTGTTGGTGGTTAGACTTACCTTAGTGAGGAGACTCTAGAGATGGGCAATTCCTTGGGAGGTCATCTTTGACTATAGTGTATAGTCCCCCAATTGAGAAGTCTTGTGTTATAGTGGTCACTTAGAGAACCGAGTATGACTATCTTTCAAACTATATATTTGACCTCAATATTGTTCAATTATCCCTTTTTGTACCTTCAAAATTGATCAAGGTTGCTATGGGAGAGGGTGAGAACTCCCTTGTTGGAAAATTCCTTGGTAATGCTAGACTAGACTTGGACTCCATAAGGAGATGGGCCTCATAAATTTCGTTGCTAAAAGATCATATGGAATAAGTAGCTCTTCCTAATGGATCTTTTTTTATTAAACTTTCTATGGTAGGAGATCTCATATTTATTTTGTGTAGAGTTCCTTGGTTCTTTGGTAGAAGGGGTCTCTTTCTTTGTAAATGGGGTTCAAATTTTGATCCAAACACTCAAAAATTAACTCAGATCCTAAATGGATTATATTGTTGGGCCTTCCTTTTCACTTCTAGCATAAAGTAATTTTGAGGGGTATTGTAAAATTGATTGGTAATTTTTTTATGTTGAATGCTCCTACTAAAGCAAGATTCCAAATGGTTTTTGATCATATGTGTGTGATTGTAGATCTAGATGCTGACCTACCTAAGTCTATATAAATTTTATAAAATGTGGGTAACAATAATCAAGACATATTGTATGATAACAATCCTAGGTTATGTGCTTAGTATAATTATTGTGGTCATATCTCTAGATGATGCCCTTAGAAGATTGCAACTAGAGCCTTCAAAAAGGTCCCTGCTAAGGAACCTGCAAATGAGACTAAGATATTTTTAGATGAAATTGCCAATATTGATCCACGAATAGCATTAGGAGAATATAATCACATTAATATTTTAGAAAGAAATAACTGCAAGGCCTCAACCTCTCCTTTGACATAGATTTCATAGAATTCCTTTGCTTGTTTGGCTACTAAGTCAGCTCCTAAAATGAAAGAATATCTTGCGGTGGATTTGGGTTTGATTAAGCTGAAGGAGCTCATTATGCCTTTATCAAAACCAGGTTTCTTGAAAAAATTTAGTCCCCAAGCCTTGTAACTCATGTATAAATTAAAGGTAATGTCAAAAAACCCCCTGTTGGATGCTCTCTCAACTCTAGTTTTTAAAGTGAGAGTAGGAAGACGTCAAAAGTGATTTTCGATGTCCCTTTCTGATCGACGATTTTGGTGGAAATTTTTTATATAAATTCAAATTTTTGGTCTATCCCCTAAGAGGGTAGTGGACTTCCTAACCAAATTTTTAATGTTCTTTATAAATCTTTAATTTTTGGCTAGCTGGATTTCTATAATATTCATTCTAGTTTTGATGTTGGATTTAGAATTCGATTTAACTCCACTTTTTGGCACCTGATTGGGAAGTGTGGATTGCAGTTTCTCTTTGGAATCTATGTCAAGTCCCTATGATATTCTATGCCTCCCAAGGTGATTATATTTTTTAATTGGTTCTTGTACCTATTTTCTTGTGATGGATTGTATTTTTTCTTTCTTCAAGCTGAACTTTTTTTCCTTTTCATTAAAGGTAAGGACTCAAGTTAATGGGTGGTTGAGTGGTAGGGCTATGTTGCATGTTCTGTGATATTATCACTTTTGATTTTCAGGTTGTTATTGGTTATTGAGGGTTGTCTCTAGGTGAGACACCTTTATTATTAATGTTTGGCTTCTAATGTATAATATTGTGGGTCTCTTTCAAAACCCTCTTCTCAATCTAATAAAAATATATGATATATAAACTAAATATAATCAATATCAAGCAATATGTTAATTAGACTAATAGTTGGATTTTTTATGGAGAAGGTTGACATAGAATTCTAATGTGCGTGAGTATAAGGTGATTCATTATAAACTAAAATTTATTGTATCTTAGTAAAATAAATAATAATAATATTATAACAAATAAATGTTAGGTAGATCAATATATAGTTATCAAATAATAAAACCACATTTAATAATAGCATATAAAGAATTATCACTCCCTCATAATCATATGGACTTAACAAAAAACTATGAAAAGGCTAGATAACCTTTTATAGAGATAAAAATTGATGTTGACAGAATATGAAGATATATTTCAATGGAAAGGGACTCACAAATCATTCTCATTGTTATCAATAAAAATGGATGTAGGAATTGCATCAATATTAGCATTTTTTTGGAGGATGCATTCTTGAGTAAGTGGGACCCATATAAAAAGATAGCCAGTTTGAAGGTCACCATAAATGGATATGAAGAAGAAATAAACATGCTTAAAAATAGTAAAAGAAAATAAAAATATAGCTAGCAAATTTTAAAGAAGTGGTTGAAGATAGAAAAGATGTGAGTATGCAAATAGAGGAAACCATACCTTTCATAGAAGATAAATTAAAAAGTGGACAAGTCCATTTTTTGAATCTAAAAATTCTATTTTGTAGGTTCATGGAAGCATTCAAAAGGAACATGTTATTATTTCAATTGACCCTACTAGAAGATATAATTTTATTAGTATTGCTTTGGCTAAGAGGTTGTAATAAAGCAACAAAAATTAAGGAAATACAATTAGAGGGTGAGAATGTTCAAATTTTTGAATATTTAAAGATCACCATGGATAAATATATTTTACATTTACATTTTCATGCTATTGATATGGATGATGAGGATAGTGTTCTTGGTTATCCTTGGTTAGATTCTTTGAAAATTGTTAACATTAATGTGCAAAAAAAGTTTATGAAGTTATAGTATAGGAAAAAGAAGATAATATTGTAGGTTATTTCTTAGGTTAAGGAGCAAGGATCCAAGAAAAAACGAGTTCTTGTAGAGAAAAAAATAGAAGAACTTGATACATAATCCAAGAATGTAGTAGTAGCAATGGAGTCCATGGAAGAAGTATCAAAAACTAAGTCTATGGAAATAACAATAGCAAATTCAAAGGAATCTTTGATAGAAGATCACAAGGACACACCAAAAAAAGGGAACATGAAAGAACAATGTGTAGAAGAATTTATAATAGTGGAGCCAAATGTTGAGGAGTAAAAGAAGGTAGAACATCAAGTTAAGGTTGCACCATATCACCTTCCACACCACCATAAGAAGAAATAATCTTGGAGGTATGGTTCAAGGTAGAAATATTATGGTTCTACATGGTATTAGAAGGGCACCAACTATGGAAGTGTTTGGTAAAGAAAGTATAGAGATCCTAGTTTTCAAAGCGGTTCATCAACATCAAGGAACAAGTGGACCTATCATTCAAGTTATCAAAATACAACAACAGAAGTGTGGAGACAACAAAGCAGATTTGTATACTCAAGTAATAAAATGACGTACCAACATCAACGTGTTTCACTTAGATGAATGGATGATAGAGATTGGTATCAATTGCTAATATTGATTAACAAATCATATTATATTGTTTCTTCATATATTTTGAGGATGAAACATTTGTAAGAAGGGTGGCATGTTAGGGTACCTAGGAATAGGTATTTGGGGATATATTATTATATTGTATAAGGTTTGTCATGGACCATACATAACCCAGGGTTGATTATATCATAATATTATATTATATTATAATATTATATTAGTAGTAGGATCCCCAAAATAGAATGATAAGATGGATACATAATAAAGAGATATTTGTAATTGTAATCATCATGGATATCAATCATATGTAATCATCTTTGCACACAAAGTGGCTTATGGGACTTGACCCTCCTTAAGTGGCACTCTCATATTGGGAGATCTTGTGGAACTATTCCTTCCTTAAGGAGTATTATTGGTGTTTCCCTACCTTAAGGGTGTTATCTATCTCTCTCATTTATGGATTGTTATTATGGATAATTATTTATGAATGAATGGTTTGATATTTTTGCATATTGGTGAATGATTTATATTAATGATAATAAATTTTTGTCCTTGGTATCATAGCAACGATTCTAGAAATAAGTGGGGATTATTTTATGGAATTGTAGAATTATGGCAGATTTTCTTTTGGAAAATATCTCATATTTCAAGAGCCATATCTCTACAAAAATTTATCCAATTTACACGATTCTTGGATCATTTTATGTAGAATTTGAGTGGAAATATGAAGGAATCCGAGTAGTATTGAGGGAGATATGACCTTTTGAATTCAGCCATCTGGAGCAAGGGTAGTGATGAATTTTCAATTCATAATTTTTTTTAAAGATAAAATTTGTCATTTCAGGTAAGCAAATCAGTTGTAGTTTATTTTTTTTTGAAGAAAAAAATTGTAGGTCTAATTGTTTATGTGGAATTTGAGCTTCAAATAAGTGGATATATATAGAGAGCTAAAAACATGACACCAAGAAATGCTAAAAATAGAATTCAAAAAATATTTCACAACAAATGAGATTTATATTAAATGGGGGGAGCCTAAAAACTTTGTTGTTACAATAGTGGATGTAAGAATCCCTTGTGATACAATTATTACAAATATTGCTAGGGTTCTCTGAAACCCTAGCTACAACAAATGGTGGTGTCTTCAATTGTGTTTCACTCCCAATAGAGTTGAGGAAGCTTCATATATATGTTGAGCCGAGCCACTCCAGCTTAAATAGTCGTCCAATGCTAATGAATCTATAGATTTGCACACATAAAAATAATAACATGGATTTAGTAATAAATGTGAGGGCTCCACTACGTGAGACCATCAACTATCAATAAAACCCTAGCTATTGATAAATGAAATTGCATGCAAATAAAAATATATTGAAATGAAATAAAAGAGATATTTGATTTACCTTGGTACTTGCTAGTTTTTTGTTGTTGGTTGGATCTATTACAGGTCAATGGCAAAGGTGTGCTCTAGCATCACTCAAAGACTAGGGGTCGATTATAAGGGCTAACATAAAATTCCCACGGGTGCCTTGCAGCTATAGAAAGTTCCTGGAGGCATCTGGTGGCTAAAGGAGGATTCTACAAAAGTAGATCTGATGATAATGAAGAATGCAGAAGTGGCAATGGTGAGCGAGGGAACAATGAATACGATGGATGGAATGGGGATTAGGGCACCAAGGTTGGGTTGGAACTCTTAAGAACTTAGAGAACTCAAGATCTCAAGAAATTTGAAAACTCAAGCACTTAGGGGACTTAGGAGTTGACCCATAAAAATAACTCATATTTATAATCTAACCTAGGGCATGCTAGGGTTTCAATGACACTAATCGTGTGGTTGATATTAAAGCGTATCTAAGGGTAGATATTAAATTTAGTGTGTGGCATGAATTGATGGAAATTAATGGATGAGATTAAATAAAATCGAATGGTTGGGATTGATTTATTTATATAAATATATATTTATTAAATATATATAAAATATAATATATAAAATATTATTATTTAAATATATATATATAATAAATATATATAAATAATAGGTGAAAATGGTGGGAAAGCTAAGATGGAGTGCAAATGACTATGTTTTGGTTGTGGAAATGGTGGGAAAGCATGGATGGAGGACAAGTGGCTAGATTTTGGTGTCTACAGATGCCCCTTTTTGTACTATGTTGCATGAAACACAAGGTAGTGTAAAATATGAGACACCTATTTTGGCCAAGTGTAGAAGCAACTTCTCTTGGGATGTGGAACATGATTTTGAAGATAAAATAATATAAGAATTTGAGTTTTTCGTAGCTTACCCCCTCAATTGTCAAATGAGTTGTAGATGAATCTCATGAACCAATTGAAAAATATGTGCAAATGTAATGTGGATGATATGAATGATGTAAAATATGATACCATTTTTACCCCAACGGTGGGAAGGGGATTGTTGAAAAATGTGTCTGTTTTTGCCCCAAAATATGAAGGGTTTTGTGAAAATGTGTGATGGAAAATGTGTCTATTTTGCCCCACCAGATGAAGGGATTTTTTCCAAGTGTATATACCATGATCATGTAAGATATATCCCATTGTGGGAAATTCCAAACTAGATGTGGTTGCCCCAAATTTTGAGGTGATTCGATGATTTTGAAATATTTTTACTTTCGGCATCATTGATATGCAAAGAAAAATAAAAAGAGTCAACCTTGGAGGGCCTGCTAGTGACTATTTGAATAATTCCTAAGATTAGAACCAATCATCCTAGCTAGTCCCTATCTTTATGATGACTATTAGGGAAATGTGTAATGATAAAAGCTGATTTTTTCCATGTTTTAAGCCCCACGAACTAGGCCATCAATAACAACATTTGTGAAAATTGTTCTTGGTAAGGTTTCACACAAAATGTGAAGTACCAAATATGATTATGATCTCAAGCAAGGAGATAAGTTATGATGATCATGGATAAGTGTCCTTATGGTAGGCTATTCATCTTACCAAATTGCATGGATGCAAATCATTGCAATCACCAAGTATATAGAATAAACCACTAGCTACATGGCTCACTTGAATATTGTTTAAACTTGGTTAAATATGTAAATGATGATGTGAAATGAAGTTAAGATGATGTATGTATGATGAAAATGATGATTATCATCATTTTATGAAGATTGGTACCCTTTTGGGGTGCTTTTGTAACTTATATTATGAATTTGTAAAATGTGGTTGCAAACATAAATTATATTGCCAATCAGTTGTAATCTTCACAAAACATGATAAAATGATGAAATGTATGCATGGATGCAATTTGGAGTGATTTGGTGAAGATAAGCTACTATTTATGCAATATTTATATTTTATCAATATTGATGTCAAATACCTATGGGTACTTGTGAGCACTTTAGCTACAAAAATGCTTGTGAGAACTTTAGCGCACCAAGAAATGCCCATGGGCATCCCAAGGCACCTGAAGCAGCTATAAATATCTTTCTAGGCAAGATTGAAGCTCATTTGTATGTTTAGGATTTTGATAAGCTATGTATAAGGAGTGAGGGAAGTGAGGAGTGAAGTGAGGTATTGAATTTTGGGCATGAAAGCTATGGTGGCAGAGGGATCTGATGCGGGGGTCAGAGTTGCATATGGAGCACGAGTTGTGGAGATAACACTTTGTTTTTGTATTGTGCAAAGTTTTTTTTTGAAATTATTAAAAAATATTTTATGTTGTGTTGCATCTTACGATTTTGGAGGCTCGATATTGTTTTTTGCCTTTCATCCTCAGGATGTGAAATATGATTACAGATGAGGAGTGGGATATTTTGGAAGATGTGGGACTAGTGGAGGTAGCATGACTAGATGTGGTGAGGGCTAATGATGGGTACCTCTATGCCTTGGTAGAGAGGTGATATGTGGATAGGGGGATATTTTAGCTCCCCACAGGTGAGGTGATAGTTACCTTGGAGGATGTATATTGCATCCCCAAGGTACCGGTGGAAGGGATCTGGGTTGAGATTGGGATCAACCAAAATACAAATATGATGCAGATGTTTTGGGATGCATGGTAGGGGTTGAAGGTGGAGTGTGGGGGTATTCCTTATTTGTCCATGTATGTGGACAAGGAATTGCATCCCCTTCATGCTTTGGTTATGTTCATGTTGGCCAACATCATGGCCCCAAACAACACTTGGAGCAGGTTCCCATGGAACCTGATAGGAGTATTGAGCAACATGCTCACTAAGACACAGGTGTACGCATGGGCTCCCACCTTACTAGCACTAGTATACCATGAGTTATATGAGGTGTCTAGGCGAGGGTGGAAGGGATTGGGGTGCAACTTATTACTGCAATGTTGGGGATGGGAGAATTTTAGGGATGCTCAACTAGAGGGCTTGCATGTATGAGAGTTTGGTAGGGAGTAACCCTATTATAGGTGATGGGCATTGGATGAGGAGGTGCAGCTGAGTCATCTAGTGAGGATGAGCCAATGGTATAGGGATATATGAGTTTGATTAACATCCACCTAAGTGGTATGGAGGCCATGGTTGGATGCTTAGTTACCAGGTATGGAGAGCACCTGCGATGGGTGTGGTAGGGTAGGCCGATGATTGGGATTCATAGGAGTGATAAAAAGTACTTCTAGTTCTCACGAGTACTCCATTATTTTGGTCTAAGGTAATATGTTCTTGATGAGCTAGTGCAGTATAGGAGACATTGGGAGGAGACCAGGTTACCTTACGTAGAGTCATGGAGGATGGTCTTATAGGATTATGAGGAGATGGATCTCCCATATGTGGAGGATGCAGGGATGACCATAGAGTATGATGCATGGTTTGCAACTCAGCCACAATGTGTACTGTCTCAAGGATTATTTGATGGGGACAGAGGTAGAGAGGCAAGGGATGAGGATTTTTAGGAGTTTAGGGATGAGAGGACCCAAGAGGCCCCCAAGTGGTAGCGATATCTTTGATATAATAGTCAAAATTAGAGGGCTAAGGGTGCAGTATAGTAGGATCCTGATATTAAGGGAGATGGAGGAAATAGGGATGATGTAGAGGAGGTTCCAGATGTACCTCCAGTATAGAGCAAGGAGGAGTTGGCATAGTTGGAAAAGTAGGTGGTAGAGTAGGATGTAAGGATTGTGAGGCTCCAGGTAGAGATAACAAAGAGAGAATCATTATAATGTCAACATAGCATGCATTCGATCTCAACATAGATATATCAAGGCATTGGAGGATAGTTTTATGGAACATCATATTCCATTTCCTGATCCTCCCACCTCATATATGTCTGGGGGTATGAGGTGTAGCAAATCTAGGCATAGCTCTAGGTCTAGGGCTCATTCTAGGTCATAGGGCTCCTCTTGGAAGGGATAGATAGTGCTTAGATGTACTTTTGTATATGATCCTTGGTTCTCCATTGTATGTAGCCTTTTGGTATTCATTTATACATACATATATATATATATATATATATATATACATGGCTTTTACCTTTTGTGTTATATTTTTTGTGTATGATTTTTGTGGAATGCTATTGTGGAATGTATGTTTATGTTTATGATTAATACATATGATATATTATGGATTATTAATGCAAGGTGACATGTATGGATGATTAATGCAATATGGCATGTATGGATGATTAATACAATATGGCATGTATGGATGATTAATGCAAGATGGAATGTGCTAATGATAATTTATAGTTTAGATATTTTCTTGGCCATTTTACTAGCATTGTTGTTTAATCAGGGGCACCAGACTTGGTGGAATGTGGTAGATAATGGCTTGTAAAATGACATGGAAGAAGATATGGATGTTGATATGGAAGAAGATATGGATGATGATATGGAAGAAGATATGGATGTTGATATGGAAGAAGACATGGATGTTGATATGGAAAACTACCTATTTTGCAAAGACTCAAACATCATAGTGATATCAAACAACCCCACTAAAACTGCCTAATTCTTCTAGGACAAAATATGTGTTTAGTGAATGCATTTACCAAATGAAGATCATGGTAATAACCTTAGACAACCAATAACCAATGTGTGTACAAGTGAGTTCATTAACTCATATTGAGTAAATTGGGTAAACCTATTATGGTTGAAACCAAGAGGTTAGCTTGTTCATATGAGTGATCAAAGGTCTCTTTTTTACAAGAGATATGTCACCACGCATGAGTGTACTCCACTACTAGTCAAGCGTCTATAGCTCTGGTGGAGTCCAACTCCATAGTCCATGACTTTTGTTTTTTATCTCTTAGTTTTTGGTGATGACTACCTAACAGTTTGATTGGAAATGTAGTACGATACTTACAACTCAATTTATCAATGGTGTGTAATGTAAAATATTTAGAGTTTTTCTTAGGGATTTTTTCCACTCTTTAATTTCTTTTTGGAATTGTGATAGTGGTGAAGACCGCTATTTTTATGGATTATTTTGCATTATGGTACTAGCAAGTATGACCCTTTTCACCTCAAGGTTCGTACCAAGTATGGTGTTATCCCTTTTTGATACAAGATGTTTTTAAGATGTGAAATTGTGTTTGGTTCAAGAATGTTTTGGAGTCAATTCCCAAAACTCAAGATTTTCTTAGTGTATATGTGCAATGGTCCTAAAAAAAACTTGACATGTATTTTATAGGTTGCTTAAAACACTAGGAGTGGCTTAGTGACAAAAAATACCTAGGAATTGTGAATGTGGCATGTGCTAATGGCAATTTGACTTGGTGGAATTGTGTGGATGACTTTATGAAGGTGCCCCTAATTAAGGCAACATGACTTTTTTGGACCAATTAAGACCTTGAACTTAGTAAATGATCCTTATATGAAATGTAAAATATGGAATGTGGATTTGAATGCAATGCATGACATGTAATTTTATAAAATGTGAAATGCAATGTTATGAATGAAGTGTATGCAAATTTTTTTGTGTATTAGCCATGTATATACATACATATATAGTAATCAAATCATGCATATAATTCTTTCAACTGTATAACATTTAGTGGTTCAGGTTCTTCCTCTCCCTCTAGACTAGAAATTTTGTAAGTACTGTTACCCACTCTTTGTGTGAAAATATATGGAGCTAACAAATTAGCCATGAATTTATCATGAAAATGCAGCAATGCATTGGTATTTTTCTAGTTCAATTTAAAGATAATATCTCCTACTTGGAATTCACATAGATGAATTTTGGCATTGTAAGCATGTTTGAGGTGGTCTTGATAAACTTGTAAATTCTTTAAAGCATTGAATCACCTCTCATCAAGGAGTGTGATTTGGTCAAGATGTGCTTGTCTAACAGTGTCATCATCTATGAATTCCTACAAAGAAATTAGCAAGGAAGGGATCTCGAGCTCAAGAGGTATTATTGCTTCGGCTCCATAGACTAATGAAAATGGTGTTTTCCCCTATAGGCATGTATATGATTGTTTTATAAGCCTATAATGCCAAGGGAATTTGTGTGTGCCAATCTCTATAATTTTCTTTGACAATTTTCTTGAGAATAGCAATTAATGTCTTTTTGGAAGCTTCATCTTATCCATTTGCTTATGGGTAATAAGGAGTTGAGAAACTATGTTTAATATTATATTTCTCACAAATTCCTTGAACATCCTTGTTCTTGAAAGACTTGCCATTGTCTGAAATTATTTTTGAAGGGATGTTAAAATGTTAAATGATGTGATGAAGTATAAACTCCATAATTCTAATTCCTATCATATTGGTTAGAGGAATTGCCTCAACCCACTTTGTGATGTATTCAGTGGTTGTGATAATGAATGCATGTTGTCCTAAGGAAGGAGGTTAAATTTTACCAATTAAATCTAGACCCCATTGTGAAAAGGGCCAAAGGCTTTGAATGGGCTGCAAAGCTTGAGATGGTACATGAGTTAAATTAGAATGTTCTTGAAACTTCTTGCAATGTTTAACATAGGTGCAATAATCACGTTCCATTGTGGGCCAATAATAACCCATGCATAAAATACGCTTTGTAATGGCCATTCCACTAAAATGACCACCACAAGTACCATCATGGGATTCAACTATGGCTCTTTGAGCCTTACTAGCATTGAGACAATGAAGGAGGATTTTTTCATAACCACATTTGTACAACACGTCCCCCAAGAGAATGAAATGGGCTATATTTTGTTTCAAAGTGTGCTTGGTAGTCCGAGATATGTTCGATGGGAGTGTTCCAAACTTGAGAAAAGCTACTATTTGGCTCGAACAAGGCTCATATGAATCTGACTGAATCAAGCAAACATCCTTTTCATATTTTGACTCAGCACGGGTAATGGCATATTTAGATATTGTTCAAATGATAAGTGGTTGTACCTCTCCAAAGGAGTATTTTGGAATCAATGATCCAATGGAGGACATCGCATCTACAAATCTATTAGTCGAACATGGCAAGCTATCAATTTTATACCAATAAAACTTAGAGAGAAATTTCAATGCTACTTCATGATGAAGCTTAATGGTTGGTTCTTTGCATTGGTATTCTCCATTGATTTGCTTTATAACAAGTTGAAATTCACCAAATATTCTAATAAGCTTAATGCTCATAGTTATAGCTAATTTAAGACCTAATATTAATGCTTCACACTCTATAGTATTTCTTGTGTATTGGAAGTCAAGTTTGAATGATAAGGGGATAGGTACCCTCTATGGTGTGTAAAATACAACTCAGACACCTTAACCTTTCATGCACTTAGAGCCATCAAAGAATAGTGTGATATCGACGTCTTCCTTTGGAATGTCATATTCTTATTTTTTAGTGATAGCAAATACCAAATCATCTGGGAGCTTTATAATCAAAGGATGATCACTAGGTAGTGGAGCTTCTGCAAGTTGATCGGCTATTACTTGACCTTTAATGGATTTTTGGCTTATGAATTCCAAGTCAAATTCAGTGAGGAGCATTATCCATTTAGCAGTGCGGGTGTTGTTGTAAGTGTGGAACATCATGTAACACAAAGTATTTTACCTGTATATGACATATGTTGTGTGGCTAAGCATGTAATTTTGAAGTTTCTTAGTGGCAAAAACCACTGCTAAGCACAATTTTTCCACATAAGTGTATTTAGTATCATATCTTACCAATGTTCAACTAATGTAGTAGACAACTTGCTCCTAATTTTTGTTCATTATTTTGTGCAAGCATTGTCCCTAAGGAAAATTCTGTTGCTGATATATAAAGATAAAATGGGATCCCTAGACGAGAAGGAGCTAATACTGGCAGAGAATCTAGATATTGCTTAATTTCATCAAAGGATTTTTGAAATTCATCTATCCAAGAGAATGTCACCCCCTTTTGTAGTAGGTGATTGAATGGCCTACATTTGTCAGAAAGTTGTGTAATGAAATGATGGATTGATTGAATATTTCCTTGTAAGCTATGCAATTCCTTTAAGTTAGTTGGAGAAGACATCTCCATGATGACCTTGATCTTGTTAGGTTCCACCTCAATACATCTTTTGGAGATGATGAATCCTAGAAGTTTGCCCGAGGTAATACCAAATACACATTTCTTGGGATTCAACCTTACATTATGCTCTAGGAGTCGGTCAAAAACTTTCTCCAATACACCAATATGTTCTTGTTGAGTTTTGAATTTAGCCAAAATATCATCCACATAGTCTTCGATAATCTTATGTATGTAGTCATGGAAGATATATGTCAAGGAACGTTCATATGTGGCACCTAAATTTTTAAGACCAAATGGCATCACCTTGTAACAAAAAGTTCCTCAAGGTGTAGTGAATGTCATTTTGTGTTGGTCATCAAGATTTATTTGCATTTGGTTGTATCCTAAAAAACCATCCATGAGTGAAAGCATTTCATGGACAGCATAGGTATCAATAAGAGTATCGATGTTTGGGAGAGGGAATTCATCCTTAGGATATGCTTTGTTAAGATCTCAAAAATAAATGCATACATATATCATCCTATTAGGCTTACGAATGGGTACCATGTTTGAAAGCCACTTGGAATAGTCGATAGGAACTATGAAGTTCACATATAAGAGTTTTTGAAGCTCTATTTTTACCAAGAGGGTCATGGTAGGATGTATTCTCCTAAGTTTTTGTTTGATCAACTTAGCATTAGGCTATAAGGTGAGATTGTGGACAACCAAACTAGGGTCAATATCGGGCATGTCCTTGTAGGACCATGCAAATATGTCCTTCTTCCTCTTGAGGAGAGCAATAAATTGCTCTTGTTCATCGAGTGATAAAAATTTTCCAAGATTGAAAATTTGGGGATTGTCTTTTTCTAAACTAAGGTCCACATCGATCGTATCTTTAATAGACATGTAGGAACCTTCCTCAAGTTGATGAGGCATAGGGTTCATATGAATATCATCTAATATGTCATAAAAATCTTATGGATTATCCTCATCTATTTTTACTTGGAAAACCTCGGTATCCAAAGGTGAAGGTGAAGGCGAAGATGGAGGGTATGGAGGAATGTAGTTGGAAAAATCCCTTAACAATTCCTCAGATAGGAAAAATATGGTAAAGGTTAGAGTTGAGGAAATCTGGTCCATATCAATAAGGCTTATGTCAATTGGAATTGGTTTAGCCAGATTGTATGGATTATGGAGCATGGTAAATAGATAAATAGTATTCATTATGACTTATGGGCAAGGTGGATGGAATGGGTGGAACCTAGAAATTGATGCTCAGGTCTTGGTTAACTTGGACTGCAGCGTTCAACACAAAATGCATTTTACTAAATTATATATACATGCAACACTAAAAAATAAAACATGTTTTGCTAATTTTTGATTGAATTTTAATTTTTTTTTGGTAGTGGTGAAAACCACTATTTTGAGCTATGTATATATGTTATAATTTGGCTTATGGAATGGGTTAATGGAATGGAGGTGGTGGTTCACCAGTAGGGGCTACTCACTCTTGTGGAAGAAGCAAGTGAAATATGGGCTCAAGGATGGGGAACATGTTGAGATAAAACTCATATTTTTTGGCATGGAGAATTATGGGCTCCAATTCTTCTTTAGATTCATCTGAAATTATTGATACAAGTTCAAATTCTTCATAGATATCATCACCATAATTATCAGTATGGAGGGTTTCTTCTCCTAAATTTATGTTAAGTCTTTGGAAGTCTTGTTCAGGAGAATAGGTGGTAAGGAGTGGGTGGTACCCTAGACCTGAATGGTCATGCACCTCTTGATATGGAACATTGATAGGTCGATGCACTCCTTGTTCATGTAATCCTAAGCCATAGCCTTGCCAATTGACTATGTGGAAATATCAATATGGAAATCTTGTCATGTTAGGAATGTTGGCAATTTTTGGTTCTTTGGGTTCCTCTATGGGTGCTAGACTTGATGAAGAATCAATTCCTCCATATACAAAATTTATGTTATTTGGATATGAATCCATGTTATAGACTGCTTCTATTGCTAAATGTGGGTCACGTGGGTAATTGAAATCCTTAGAACTAGGGATGGTGAAGGGTGTAATGGTGATTTTGTTGACCACATACTCACCAATAATAGTATTGATGAAATGGATCTTGACTTGGGATGACATGGAATGATTATGGTCAGGTGATGGCTCAGGGAATGGTGAATATGGAGGCATCTCACAATTCGTCAATTCGACTTGCGAAACATTAGGTGATGACAATGGATCAGACTGGGAGGGTTGTGGAATGTATGATGATGATGAAGTGGATGACAATGATGTTAATGATGTGGATGACAATGATGTTAATGATGTGGATTGAGTGTGACCACATGTTCATGTAGTCAATGATGAAGATAATGAGGATGTGAAATTTTGATGAGGATTGGTTATAGGGATCTCTTCAGGAATGGGATTCTTTGATGAAGAGATTGGTGAAGTGGTTTATGTATTAGATGATGGTGAAAGAAAAATGTGAGTGGAAGAAAGCATGGACTCATAAGGATTTGAGATGAAATTACAATACTTAAACAGTTCAACATCAATCGATATGCAATGTACTTGTCCCTCATGAACATATTACAAATATTGATGTAGTATTTAAGGGACACATCTCGTTTCCCTCATCCAAGGGTTTCCAAGGAGTACATTGTATGCCATGGATACTTCCAATATGTGGAACATTGTGTGCAATGTTTTAGCCCCTACTTCAATGGGAAAAACAATAGTGCCAACAATGGAAAACAAAGCATAATTGAATGCTTTGAGGTTAAAGGATGACTTGGTGATGTGAGATGGAGGAAGGTCCAAATGATGAAGGTTAGATGTGGTGATGATTTTGATAGAGGAATTGGTGTCAATTAGAACTCTTTTAAAAGGCTTCTTGTCAATTAGAGCCATGATGTGCAATGGAGGATCTACAAATTTCAATGAGATTGGCTTAATATCAAAGTCATAGAATGTGATGGAAGGCTCCATGGATGTTTGGATGCTCCCCATAAAGTTTTTGAAGGCATTAGGATCTTGTGATTGTAGTTCGATGGATTTTAGAATGTCCATTAATACCTCATGATGTGGAGGAGGTTTTTGGACTAGTTCATAAATTGATAATTTTACAAAAGCCATTTTTAGACTTATAGTTAACTGGCTACTCAATGAGATGATTGGTCAAGGTGGATGATTTTTGGGTGGATTTGGTGGATTTGATTGGCTAGTTATGTGGATAGGTGATGAAGGATTAGGGGAAACTTGGATGGGTGGTGATGTAGAAGGTTGTGACACACTTTCCTGAGGTGGTTTCCTTTGTTTGTTATTCCTTTGACCTCTAGTGACCACGTGAATGGCTCCCACAAACCCTTAGTATTGTTGAATGTGATTGACTTGGTTAGGATGAGTTTTAGTGTTAGCCCCCCTACATTTGGTTGCACCTCCTCATGATGAGGAAGTGGTGTTTGAAATATACGAAGGTTTTTGTTTTTTTGAGCGAGGGGATTATCAAGCTAGATCACCCCCAAGTCAATAAGGTTTTGGACTACATTTTTAAACACATGACAATTTTTGATGTCATGCCCATTTTGCCTATGATAAGGATAAGATAGATGTTCCTAATAATTCTTCCCACATTTGGCAGGATCATCCAGTCTAATGTTAGGAAAAATAAGATTATTTGTCTCATATAACCTTTTAAAAATGGAGGCATATGACTCGGCTAATGGGGTGTATTGGAAATTTTGTTGAACAAACTATCGTCAGGGATGGTTTTCCAGAGATGTCAATGTGTTCTGAATTGTTAGAGCTTGTGTTGTCAAAGGGACTGCATGATATGAAATTTGTTGCGATTTTTTTTGCATAGGTTGTTGTTGAGCCATTACCGATTGGCTCATGACCACTTGATTGACTTGATTAGATTGGGTGGTTGGGGTATCCTGTGTTAATTTTTGTTGGTCTCAATAGTTGCTTTTGTATTGCCCTTATTCTACCATTCTTTCTTCTTAGGCTTAATAATGCCTTCTTAGATTTTGATATCCTCAATGACACTATCCTGAGCTAAATCTTATTCAAATGATTTATAAGTTCATAGTTGGAGCATCCAAGAGATAGGTTTTAAGCAACTCTTGGTGAATAGCTTAATTAGATCATCCATTGGTAGGGTGAATGGTAATTTAGTATTAATAACCCTCCAACAGTTTTTGAAATCATAGATAGATTCATCATCATGATGGCTTAAAGCATAGACATTAGATAATGAGATTTTATTTTTAAAATTTAGAATGAAATGATCAAATAATTGATCAATCAATTGCTCAAAAGTATAAATACTATGGCTTGGCAATTGATTGTACCATTCTATGGCATCCCCTCCTAATGTTTGAGGAAAATTTCAAAGCATGAGAGCATTATCATCTTGAATTCTAAAGCATGCATGAACAAAGTTTCTCACATGTTCTTTGGGATACTCAGTTCCCTTAAATTTTTCAAACTTGGGTACCGTAAAGTCTACCGGATATGGTGGTGATGGTACCAAAGGATGAGTTGGTTTATTGATAAATTATCATAAGGTTGGTTTTTGGTTTAAAAAACCAAGAGTAAATTATATCAATTGATCTATTTGTTTTTGCATGACCTCAATTCGAGGGTCTTCCTTAGGAATGTGGAAGCCTTGAATTGCTTTATGATTTTGTGGTGGAGTGGATAAATGTTATGGAGTGACTAAATGATGAGGAGATTGGTATTGATGACTAGGTGAATTTTATGGAATTTGATGAATGAGAGATTACTTATGAAAATATGGGGAATTAGAGAATGATGTTTATGGATTGGGGTTATGACTAGGCTGGCCAATGGGAATAGGATGGGTAATGGTATGAATTTTTGGGGTAATAGGGATAGAAACCATAGAATATTGTGGTGCCCATGATGGATCCTAGTTGATAAGGATAGTTTAAATAGAGTTATATAAAGGCTTAGAGTTTGTTTGTACTTATTGTTGAGCATTTTAACACTATATAAGTAATTTGTTTAGGTTTTTCCATGCCTCGCTAATATCTATATCAGAGGCTAACGGTATGGAGGTAGATGGTATGGAAGAAGTGTCTTGGGGACAAGTTATACTAGGTATAGCAACTTGTGAGGTTGGGAATTTTTAAGCAATATTTACATGTGCTTCATACAAGGGGTTAGTTTAAGTGGAGGTATAGGAGGTGCCAAGATCACATGAAGGTTGGGGAATGGACACATGGGATGAAGGTGTAATTTATGCCTCAAAAATAGAGTTATTACACCTGGGTAAATGTGGATGGGGGCTGGCAATAAACAGGTTCTTGCTGTAAATTAGAATCATATCTAGGTGAATTGGGAATGGACTCTAAGACATAACTAGAAGACTTAATGAAATATTCTACTCTTGCCATGTCTATATGGGTAATGTGGTTGTATATGGTAGGGGATGTTGACTCCTCATGGGGCATGGACATATAGAAGGCTATAGAGGGTAAGGAATGTGAGGGACCTACAGATAAATTATCTGCATCACATTCAGGGAATATACCACATAAGTGGTGGGGAAGGTGGATGATGGTTCCATTAAGCTATATTTACTTACAACTTTATTTTGGTTTCTAGTTAATACAATAAGAAAATAAATCAAGATACATATTAAAATATCAAATGTAACACAAAACTGAAATCTTTTAAGAGCAAAAAGGAAACAAACAACCAATGTTAAGTTTTAACCAATGTGGCTTACCTTGTTCATTGATTATCTTCTTTTTTATGTGTATTCATTTTCGGTGTTAGTCTTGTGTCTTTTAATGTTATAATCTTGCTTAATGAAACAAAGATAAAAACTATGGTGAATATAGGGCAACGATATTCTTATTGGTGATGAAATCCAAAAATTTTGCTCAATGGTATCATATGGTTTCTATGGGTAGAGATTGGTGGATGGAGATGAATGCCACCATAACCTAATCTCAAATAGTGGTTGGTGATGAAGTCCAACCACTACTATTTTCAGTGAAACATGTTGTGTGTGAATTCCTTTTAAATTTTATATTTATTAATGTGTACAAACAATGTTAGAAACAAATAATGTCATAAATCTAAATTAGAAGCCAACAAGAGAGTGCCAATTTATCCAAAGGGTGTGAAGTACACCACTTATTACCCCTTGTCTAAATAACAAACGGAGGATTTTTCCACCCCTCTACTTGGAATCAACCAACTAGAAGTAATACTTTTGGCACCCTAATGATTTTCCTATTTAGATAAACAAAAGAAGATCCTTCTAGTCCTAAAATGCAATACTATGTTATGCAATTTCTCAATTTAGATGCAAACAAAATGTAGCATTTTATATTTGTGAATACATTAAAAAAAAAACCCTAACTAGAATGTGTAAATTGATGCAAGCCTAAAATGCAAACTAGAATGAGTTATTTTCTAGATTACTTAATGATTGTTCATTTTAAGCTTAGAATCTAAAAAATACAAGAAATAACCCAAAATACGTAAAAACTAAAAATTGGATTTTAGATAGTAAACTTATTGGACAACCTACATATTTGTTCCAAATCACTATAAAATGCATCTGGGTATTCCTAAAATACACCTGGGCATTTTTGAATGACCTTCGAGCACCGTTGGGTATTTCATGCTCTTTTTGCAACTTCTACGAACTTTCAATAACCCTAGATTATGCGAAAGATGCATGATTCGTGCTTATGAAAATATGTAAAATAGGACAATAAATAGCAATTTATAATTTAAGATAATTCATAACATAGAACCCTTAGGGGGTCTCACCATGATTACCATTTGTAGAGCTAAAATACGACACCAAGAAATTGTAAAAATAGAATTCAAATAAACTAGATATTGCACAAAAAATGAGATTTATATTAAATGGGGTGAGTCTAAAAACTCTATTGTTACAATAGTGGATGTAAGAATCCCTTGTGATACAATTATTAAAAATATTACTAGGGTTCTCTAAAACCCTACCTACAACTAATGGTGGTGTCTTCAGTTGTGTTTCACTCCCAACAAAGTTGAGTGGGCTTCATATATCCATTGAGTTGGGCCACTCCAGCTTAAATAGTTGTCCAATGTTGATGAATCTCTAGATCTGCACACATAAAAATAATAATAGGGAGTTAGTAATAACTGTGAGGGCTCCACTATGTGAGACCCTCAAATATCAATAAAACCCTAGCTATTGATAAATAAAATTGCATGCAAATCTAAAGATATTAAAATGAAATAAAAGAGATATTTGATTTACCTTGCTACTTGCTGGTTATTTGGTGTTGGCTGGATCTATTCTAAGTCAATGGAAAATGTGTGCCCTAGTGTTGCTTGAAGGCTAGGGGGATGTTATAAATGCTGATGTAAAATGCTCGCGGGCACCTAGCGACTGTAGAAAGTTCTCAAAGGCATCCGATGGCTAAAGGAGGATTCTATAGAAGAATATTTTATGATGGCAAATAATGCAGTGGTGGTCATAGCGAGTAAGGGAATAGTGAATACGATGGATGGAATGGGTATTAGGGCACCAAGGCTAGGTTGGAACTCTCAAGAACTTAGAGAACTTAGGATCTCAAGAAATTTGAAAACTCAAGCACTTATGGGACGTAGGGTTGAGCCATAAAAATGTCTCTTATTTATAATCTAACTTAGGGCATGCTAGGTTTTCAATGACACTAATCGTGTGGTTGAGATTAAAGCATATCTAAGGGTAGATATTAAATTTAGGGTGTGGAATGGAAATGAACGGATGAGATTAAATGAAATTGAAATGTCGGGATTGATTTATTTATATAAATATATATTTATTAAATATATAAAAAATATAATATATAAAATATTATTATTTAAATATATAATAAATATATAAAAATAATAGGCAAAAATGGTAATTTGTGAAGCTCGCTCCCTCCTGATCAAAGGTCTAAGGTGGAAATTTGGTAATGTCACATCTATTTCTTTCTAGGATGACAAATGGATTGGGGATCGACCTCTCAATAAAAATCCTATGTTTCAAAGGTTGAGGAATATTACTATTCAGTTGGTTGGACCTCTAGTGGAAAATTTCATATCTTGTATCAATGGTCATAAAATATGGAAAAGGATTGATGTCCCTAATCAGGAAAATAAAATTTCTTGTTTATACAATCAACTTTCTACTGTTAGAATTCCTTTAAATGACCAGTCTGATTATCCTATGTGGGAACGTACTGATTCTGTAAAATTTACTTTCAAGTCAACATACTTACTCTTTCTCAATATTATTGAAAATCCTATCCCATTCAAGCTTGTCTGGACCAAATATATGATTCCTAAAATCACCTCCTTTTCCTGGTTATCTATTCAAGATCACATCCTTACCACGGAGAATATCATTAAAAGGGGCATTCTTTTGCCTAACATATGCCATCTCTGCCTTTCTGATTGGGAATGTACTTCTCACCTCTTCTTATTTTGTTCCTTCTCAAGAATGGTGCTTAAAAAACTTTTTCTCACCTTCAATATTGCCTGGGCCTGTCCTCCTTCAATTGTCGATTTATTCCAACAGTGGCCAAATCCTTTCAAAAATCCTATACTCAGAGGACTTTGGAAGTTTTGTTTGCATCATTTCCTTTGGCAAATATGGTTAGAACGCAATAAATGAATTTTTGACTTAAAATATTTGGATGCCAACATTATTGCCAATAAGATTATCCTTTATGCTAAGGAAAATGCCCTTGCTGCTCCTTTTGATCCTTTTCCTTGTTCACCTTTTGAGAAGGGCATCCTGAAGTCCTGTGATATTTTTATTGATGTCCCAAGACCTGCTAATCATTCTTTGTCTAGGACCAACATTAAATGCCAACCTACTCCCTTTGGGTGGGTTAAGCTTAATTTTTATGGCACTGCAAAATGTAATCATGATGTTTCTAGGGCTGGAGGAATCCTTCGTGATCACCTTGGAAATTCCATATTTGCCTTTTTTGAACCTTTAGGAATCCTATCCAATCATTCTATTGAATCCAAAGCGGTGTGGAGAGGTATTAAATTATTAAAAGACATTCTTGGAAAAATCATTGTTGAAGGAGATTCTCTTAATATCATAAATTTTTTAAAAACATCCAAACCCAACAGCTGGAGGATCAGGAATCTTATTGAAGAAAGTAAGCAAATTCTTCATCAGCAAGTCAATGTTGTGGTTCAACACATTTTCAGGGAGGGCAATTTTGTAGCTGACAAATTGGCAAACATTGGTGTTAATGCTCAAGGATTGATGACTTGGATGGATGTCCTCCCCAATGAAGTTACCGAGTTGGTCAATTATGATAAAAATACAATCAGCTATGATGAACCTCAAAATCCTTGATTTTTACATTGCCCAAGACCTTTTTTTCGTGATTCATTGGGTCCATGTCCAAAGTTCCAAAAGATTCCAAAATGTAGATTTTATTCATAATTTTCATTATCTTTCTTTTAAAAGGGGTTATATGTTTATATTTTCAAGTTCTCTGTCACCTTTGATAATCATTTCCATGAGAAATCTGGATGCTACGTCCACCCTAATTTTAAATCATTTCGTTCTCATGTGGAATGATGTTTATACTTTTGTCTTTTTGAGAACCCTGTCTAAACGCTTTACCTTTCGCATTCTTCCGAGGCTTTCTGGAATGTGCATCCCAATCCCTTCTGGGTTTCATGCCTACTTTTTCCATTGGCCTTGTTGCATGATTATCACCAGAAGATCCATATTCCTTGGTATGGTGATTTGCCCTATTATCCCTAACCATTTTCATCGCCTTTTTTTGCGTTGTGCCCAATGTTCTACCCATCATTATTCTTTTCTCCAAGGTTTGCCTTTTTGGTCAAGCATCACTTCCTATTTATTCTTGTTGTGGTATTATCAGTGGATATATAATTTCATTTCTGTTCCTTTTGATCTATGTCTTTTTCCTTCCAATTTCCTTGCTCTCTTAATTCCTTTTGCCACCATGAAGGAAGAGAAAGTTATTTTTGTTGAGTCCAAGACTGTTGAACAAGATTCCATTTCCACTAATATGTTTAAATATAAGAAAGAGATCATTAATTTCTTCAACTTGTTCTACGGAGTGGATGATGAGGTTACTAAGGCTTTCATGACAACTTGGGACAATGGTTTTGTTTCCATCCATGGCATCCAGTTCCAAATTTCCTTCGAGTTGTTGGTAGACCTAAAAGGGCAAGATTTAGATGAAAAAATCATCAAAAGAAACAAGCAAAACTGGGAGGCAGAGTTGATGCTATTTGAGAAAAAATCACCTATCCATAATAAGGTTAAAAAAGGGTTGTTTCATCATCACTTGTCAACTCCTTGGAAAGAAATCCTTAAGCCAATAATGAAATATTTTACTTGTGACAACCATGAGTCCCAACTATGTTGTTTTCATATTGCTTTTGTAAATCATTTCCAGGACTCAAAAATGTTGAACATTCCTGCTGCCTTATTTTGGTCCATGGACTATACCATTACCACCAACCGTTCCAAGAAGGATGAGGCCAAACCTTGCCACCAGGGTCTTTTTAAGGTCCTTTACAAATACCTCCTTCTGCAATTCCCTTCAGGTAATCTCCCTACCCCAGGAGAATTCGTCCTCATCCCCAAGCCCAAAAACCTCCAGATCTAAAATAAAAGACAAAGGGGGCAAATCTATTTCTGAGTTTTCCACCAGGAAGAATGCCAAAGTTGAAAATACCCTTGTTCATAGTTCCCATAGGCTAAAACATAAATAATTTACCAAAAATCCTTTGCCCACCTCAGTAAAAACTCCTAAGGACAAGTCTAATTCTCCTGACCTAGTCGAAAGGTATCTTCATAAGCTCGACGTAAATGCAACTTCTGCCACCATTGACTATATTGAAACTGCTCACTTGGCCATTGGAAATGTGATATCAAATCTCAAAGAATAGCGCCATACACTAAGCCTCCTATTTTTCTGTGATAATTTTGATAATGTTCTAGTCTTTTTCGGTGCTAAGGTATCCTTCGATATCAAAACTAACGTCAAATATGTTGTCAATGATGAAGATGTAATAGATATCACTAAGGATGCATGTACTTCTATTCCTAAATATGGCACTAAATATATTTCTACAACATATGTGAAATATGCTGGTCTGGAAGGTGTTGCTTCATCTCTCATGTATATGGATATTCCCCTTGACGGTTGACGACTCTTCTTTTATTTTCAAGTTCCTCTATGGCGGAGGATCGTTTCTTTTGAGTTCCTTATCTGTTGAGGACCACTTATTTTTGGGCTCTATCACCTTTCAGACTATTTCTCTTTGTTCCTATTTGTCTAAGGTTGTTTCTTTTGGCTCCTTTTAGTCTGAGGATGTAATTTTGAGGATGTAATTCTACTTTAGCTTGCAGTTTAGCTTGCAGTTCCATGTTTCTTTCCTCTGTTCCTTTTTTGCTCCTCTGATGTACAAGGCATTGGGGTGCCTTTCAAATGCCCTATTATTAATAAAATTATTAATTTACCAAAAAAAATAAATAATAGGTAAAAATGGTAGAAAAACTAAGATGGATGACAAGTGGCTAGATTTTGGTGTCTACAAATATATATATATATATATATATATATATATATATATATATATATATATATATATATATATATATATATATATATATATATATATATATATATATATATTCTTATAAAACCCTAGTTTGCGTTAGGGCATGATATTTATTTTCATGAAACCCCAGATTTGCATTATCTTGAGGTGTGAACTTATGGAGCTACAAATTTTTTTTGAAGAAGATGATATTGATGCTAGAGAATGGTGGAAAAATTTTAGGTCTCTATATTGTAATAGTCATTTTTGGCAATTCTTCCTTCTCAAAAGATTTAAAGGGGAAGCTTGGTCTTGGTGGAATAATTTTTTTAAGGAAAGGAGTAATGAATACACTTGGGATGAAATAGAGCATGCATTCTTGAGTAAATAGGACCCATATAAAAATATAGCTAGTTTTAAGGTCACCATAAAGGGATATGAAGAAGAAATAAACATGCTTAAAAAATAACAAAAGAAAATAAAAAGAGAGCTAGAAAATTTTAAAGAAGTGGTTGAAGATAAAAATGATGTTAGTATGTAGATAGAGGAAACCATACCTTTGGTATTAGACACATTGAAAAGTGAACAAGTGGATTTTTTTGAATCTAAAAAGTCTATTTTGCAGGTTCATGAAAGCATTCAAAAGGAACATGCTATTATTTCCATTGACCCTACTAGCAGATATAATTTTATAAGTATTGCTTTGGCTAAGAGGTTATAGGTTCAAGCAAAAAATATTAAGGAAATACATTTATAGGGTGAGAATATTCAGATATTTGAATATTTAAAGATCACCATGGATAAATACATTCTATAGAGTTGAAAAATAGTGCACCTATCATGTAAAAATAAGATGTATCTATTTTTCTACTTGATCTAAGAACTACGAAAGCGACACTTTAAGAAAGCATAAAATGATAAGTATATGAAAGAAATGGGTGGGTATCCTTATATTAATATAAACATAAAATGTGTGGTTACAAAATGTCCCCTTTTAGGGCTCTCAATTGATACACTCAATACAATAATCAAAGGATCAAATCCTTTCAAGAATCTAAGATGCGCTTCTAGTGTCTTCCTCGCACTCACAATTGAAGGGAGTGGGCTTATGATGCTACCACAAAATGTTATATCATTGTGCTAACTTGTTGCTCCTTCCTCATGCGTTGTGATACCTAGATCTACACACAAGAAACTAATATTCATTAGTAGCATGTGTGGATTAAGGTAAAACTGTGAAAGTGCATGCATCAATAAGATTGAGAGATAAAAGGTGCAATAAAATATTTAAAATTGCTCCAAAATTCTAAAAAAACTTAGATTCATGCATATTATGTACTCTGGAAATGATCTAATTAAAAAAAGTAATGAAATCATGCTCAGATTTGTGGTTGTCCTGGGGCGAGCCATACAGACCTGTAAAACACAAAAATCACAATAACAGGAGCAAAACAAATCCAAATTGCACCAAATTTGAAAATAAAACATACATTCTAGTATATAATGGACCTATGCAAAAATAATAACAAATTGGTGCTCCAATTTGTGGCCATCCCAGGGTGAGCCATTTAGGATTGTCACAATTTGGGGGTCATCTTGGGGTGGGATGACCACCAAATATGATGGTTTCTACCACCAATTCCTTTGGGATTTTGTCCAAAACACTCTCTAGGGTATTATCGTCAAATTTTGGGACCTGATTCACTTGAATGGGTTAGTTATGTAAACAAATTGTGCATTTTGAATCACTTGAAAACCTCCTTCGCTAGGTAGATATCTCAAGGAAAAATACACAAAAGGATGGGGATAAATCTCGGTAGCACTTCATTATGAATGTTGTAAAGACTCCTCTATTAAAATTGGGTGGAAAATTGATCCACTTTATAGCCCAAGGGGGCCTATGGTCAAATGGGTATGCTTGGACATGTGAGGCAGGAGGCACCACTTGTCCAAAACTTGGCATGCATTGGAGGGGGAAGGAATCTCCCTTTTAGGACTCTAATTTGCATCTTGGCTTGAGAGTTATACACCCTCATACTTGTATGTTTGAATAGGTGGGGTAAATGAAAGATTATGGGTGTTATTTTTTTATATTTTGACTTTTTAGGGATCAAAGACCATGGTCATCCCACACAAGGATGGTTGCATGTGGTCGTCCCTGGGTGGGATGACCATGAAATGTGGTCATCCTTGAGTGGGAAAACCATACCTACATGGTCCAAAAACTCCCAAAAGTGGGTTACAACCTCAAAAAATTGGTTAGTACCACTATGTAACCTCTAAGGGTTGCCCAAGGGGGCCATATGGTGTCAATTAGACCTTGTATTGGTAGTCTAATCAGATTGACACGATTTTAGTGTCTAAAAATGCCCCTTTTTGGGATGCGTTGTGTGTAGCATAGCACTGAGTAAAAATAGATGAATAAAATGTTAAATTATTTAGGTTATTTAGTAACCTAATAAAATTTTGATGCCCCAATCATGGAAAGAGCAAGTGTTATTGAATCCTTGCTTCTAATGAGCTAAGGAACTTGGTTCAAGTACAACTTTGCATTTAAGGCTTACTTGATCTTGGAAATTATTTATTCATGAAAAGGTAGGGTCATGTCCTTCACACTTCTAGAATGCCAAGCATTTGTTTAATTGAAATTTTTGCTTGTTTTTTGCCCCAAGTAGGGGTGTGATTGTCTTTGTTGATGATTCGTTGGACGAACACAATTTGCATGATTGAGTATTTGGTTATTGATTTTTATTATAAATTTGTTATTATGACTACCCCATCAAGTGATGAGTCTATGAGGTAATGACCAATTATAAAAGCAATGAGTTGCTTAAACCATACTTGGTTGGGTTGCCTTCAACTTTACCCATTGTAAAATGTGTCTATTTTATGAGGATTTTGATGATTTTGTTGATAATTCATAGAAGAAAGGACTTGAATACTTTATTACCATGGGTAGGTCCAGCCACAATGGCCTTCTTGGGAATTAAAGTAGGAAATTTTCAATTCAACCATGAGCAATTTTATGTAATCTTGATCTTGAGTGAATTTTTGTCAGATTTGATCTATTTTTGGTGGGTTTTGGACCCTTTTATGGTGTTTTTTTGCTATTTTTGAGTTGTTGTTTTGGTGGCCATCCTGGGGTGGGATGGCTACACAGTATATGGCCATCCCAAGGTGGGATAGTTGGCCAATTAGCTAATTGTACCATCCCAGGACAACCATACCTTTTGCAGGGCTATTTAAGCTCAAAATTAGAAAATGGGCTCATTTGTGCATTTTTTATTTGGAAATTTGAGAGGTGAGGATTAGGAGAGTGATTTTTCAATGTGGATTACTTTAAAAACTATCCCACAATCACCATTATCCATGGTGCAGACTCGATGAGTGACAGAGCTGACGCGAGATGAGTAAGGGTTGATTTGCTCCCATACCTTCTTGAACTTGAAAATGTAGTTGTTTTCATATTTCCTAACAAAACACACTAAATATTGGTAAATTAACCTTAGTAGTAGTATTTTTTAATAATTTTTGCTTTATTTTTGAATTTTGTGCATTCTGGTTGCATTATTTTACATTTTTTGGTCAATTAATGTCTGTTTTTAGTGGTTAGGAAGGCCATTTTTTGTCCATTTTGGGGGCCATCCCTGGGAGGGATGGCCACCCTTAGATATTTGGAGGACATCCTTGGATGGGAAAGCCACTAATTTTGGGGCCATACCTAGGTTGGACGACCATGATTTGGCCTAAAAAAGGGCCCTTTTTTATGTTTCTAGGTGTCTTTTTGCTTTGTTTTGGTTTTATTTTTAAACTTGCTTGCCCCTGCTAGGTGGTTAAGATGGTATCAATTTATAACCCTCTTTAGGACCACTTATGGCCTACTAATAGAGGATTATTGGGAATGTATTGATGCCATTGGGCTCGAGCAAGTGACACGACAAGATCCAGTGATGGGCGACATAGCCTACCAGAATGCATTAATAGATCTATGGGACCCTCACACCGACAACTTCCACTTTCCTACTAGGGATATGACAGTGACCTTAGAGAATGTCTACAAGATTCTAAACATTCTGATAGAGGGGAATATGATCATATCTACTCATTGAGATCTCAAATATACGATTTTGGAGAGATACCTCTAAGATGACTCGCTTGAGGTGCTGCAAGATTTGCTGAGCAGAGATATCCTAGTGGATCTATGGTATGACGTAGAGGTCCTGGATGTGACACATGCCCTAATGATGACCCTTATTTATAATATGCTATTGATAGACTCATCAGGATCCATGTTCCCATGGAACCTACTAGGGTTGGTGTTCACACTGGTGGAGTGCCCCATCAAGAGGCCTTTAGTGATGGAATGGGGTATTACACTATTAGCACAAATTTATGATGATATGTACAAGATTTGTTGTTGAGGGAAAAAAGGATTAGGGTGCATATTTTTATTTTAGGTGTTGGGATGGTAGTATATCACCATGGATCAACCACAAGGGCTACCCTAGATGATGCAGGCACAACTCGAAGATAGAGAGATAGAATATGGGAACCTATGGTAGTGGGATTAGGAAAGGGGTTAAAACTATCTTGATGTAGCTTTGATTGAGAATTATGTAGAATTATTTACATTACTTAGGATAGATGCAATTATCTAGAGGCCATATAGAGACTTTACAGCATGCTAAGGAATAACTTCGGTGGGTATGATGAGGGAGGTGGCTAATTGGTCAACACAGGAACGAGTGAGAGTACTTCCCATATTCTCAAGAACTATGGTATTTTGTTCTATACAAAAGGTTACCTAACGATCCTATTATCCACCGATGCCATGGTAATGAGATTACATTGGCTTGACCTATAGTGGAGGTAGTTGAGGAGGAGGCATATCATGTGGAGGATACCATTGAGGGGGATGATGTCAGGACCACAACAGAGTGTGAATCTTGGTGGGTGATGCACCGATGGTGCAGGGATGGACCACTAGAGGTGATATGGCTATAGGGTCAAAGAAGGTTAACATAGAGGCTCTAGATGAGGCTCCATTTTATTAGGAGCCAGGCTTAGGTGATCGACCTAACGAGGAGGCAGACTCAGGGGAGTGATATGTGTGTCACTACATAGATGATTATTTTATGGATTGTATGGATGTAGAGAGCCAATAGGAGGACTATTATGAGGATGATTAGGATGAGCAAGAAGTGTAGGTATAGTTGGCAGTAGAATATGCCACAATTGTAGAGTTATAGGATGGGCTAATCAGAGATAGGTATGATTGGAAGGAATATGTATAGGAGAGTGCTCTCCTATAGACAAGTGTATAGTGTAAATGTAGAGATGGATAGGTAGGCACAAGTGATTAAGGATTAGGTGGCTATGATTGTAGGGTAGGCGATAGAGCTAGTCATGCTTGGGTCATAGGTTAGAGCAGGGAGCTTGGGCCAGGGGGCATCTAGTGGTGATGAGATATCTTGGCTATGGGAGGAGGTGATATATCTATAGGCTTTATGAGGGGACTTCCAAGCTCATCATCGAGAGAAGCTATCATACATCCAAGATTTGGAGGATGAGGTAGTGCACCTTAGGGGGTGCTTACCAGCTCATCCTTCTGCTAGTTGATCCCAGTAGATTAGGAGAGTGGTACAAGGTAGTCATCTACAAGTATGGGGGCTCCTAGATCTGCATGAAGGTCAGATACGATAGGTGGTAGAAGATCTAGTAGTTTTCAATGGATGATTTTTGAGGGTGGGGGTGAGAGTCATGGTGTCGGTCCTACGTGACCATGGATTTTGAGACTTTGTAGTTATTTTTGTTTTTTAGATTTTGTAGCGTGAGGTTTGAGGACCCACTTTATTGTAGCCTACGGGTAGTTTTGGATGATGATGTATCTTTTTGGCCCCATACATACATATATATGAGAGTTGTTATTATTGTCATCATGTGTTTCCTTATTGCTTTATTGGATGTATGCAATGCTTATGTTTGCTTTACTGTTACTTTGATGGATGCATATGTTGTAATATGATGTTTTTGATAGTATGTATATGTGTAGATGCATAATTATATGGATGATTTTTTGCTCTATATGATGAAATGTGGATACTAGTTGACACATTATGTTAGCACCATAGATTGTATAAAATTTATCGATTCATTTAAAATATTGTCATGGGACTATGTGATGGATTTGTGGAAATGTAAACTGACATATAATTATATGTAATGAAATGAATAGTAATGAAATGTAAACTATATATGTGATGAGATGGTATGTAATGAAATGAATAGTAAGATGTTATAGAATGTCTATGAGGTTTTCATGAGACTCAAACACTCTATTCAACTAATAAAACATTATATACTAACCATGCAAGACTTTTTGACAAGGTGCAAATATGCTAGGAGTACCAAGATACTCAATATCCTTGCATGTGCATGTGATTTCATTACCATAATAATGCATAAAGTTACCCCAATACCAAATAGGATTGATGCAGCCCATCTGTACTTAATATCACCCTATGAGTGTCATGATCCTAAATTTTGTATGTAGTTGGATTAGACCACTAGGTAGTATAGGCTACCAAAAGCTATCTCATACGCATGAAAATATTGGTTTGTACAAAAGAAGATATATAATGTGACAAACATATCATCATGCATAAGGATACCACCATTTCTAGGAGGGCTTGATGCCACTCAACCTCTAATGAGGATCACCTCATGGTTTTTCAAATGCTAAGAATTCCAAGGATTCAAGTTCAATACTCCATTATTTTATTTTATTTTTGAATTTTTCGAGGGAGTTGCTCATTTTTGTTTGGTGAGCAAGGTATATTGGGAGTGGTGATAACCACTATTTAATTTTCCTTTTTTTTAATAGTGGTAAAAACCACTGTTTATTTTGGGAATTTGGATAGGGAGGAGCTTGTCCTTTTGTAAATTATCATCATTTTTAACCCATTCGCATAGGGGGATGAGCAAGGTAAACTTTTCACTTAAGGTAACCTAGACCACTTTGTAGATTTCATCTTTCCTTATGCAAAACTTGGATTTAATGTTAAAATATGTTGGGATTTTGATGTATACAAGGTATAATAAAAGCAAGACTCTACCTTCTAAAAATTAGGATAGCTTTCTATAAAATCTAAAAATAAAACTATATATGGGTGAGTAACCGAAAACCCTAAATATACCCTAAAACAAATGATTGAGGTGAAGGGAAACAAACACTAATATGAAATGTGAGAAATATAGGTGGAAATGATAAGTGTAATATGGAATGATGTGAATGATGAATTTGACAAAATTGATTTTGAATTATGACTAATGTATAGTCTTGGTGCTAGACATGTATGCAAAAATGCAATGATGTGTATACCTAATGCAAGTGATTGTATAATGTAGTGATATGAAATGCAATGTAATACACTATTTTTATGTTTTTTTTATTTTGATGATGTTTTTGAATTTTTATTAATATATATGTATATACATTTGACCAATGGGCTTATTGGATACCATTGGGGAATTTTAGAGTGACTAAAGAGTTTATGGATATCTTTGGGGCTTTTTGGGTGACTAAAGGGTTTATGGATACCTTTGGGGATTTTTGGGTGACTAAAGGGTTTATGGAATACCTTTGGGGCCTTAGGTGACGTGGTGCTTTAAGCATGAAAAGGTCATAAATAAAGGTTATTCAAGGTTTTAGGTTCCTCAATTCCTTCAATGGAGGCTAGGTGATAAGTTCATGGTCCAATTTGACTAGTGGTGATGTATGGACCTAACCAGTTTGTCATAAAATTGTCCCGTATATGGGATGAAAAGTTAGATTTTTGTTGGTTCTCTTTTAGAACAAGGTCACCAACCTAAAATTATCTAGGATGGATTTTCATATTATAGGCTCTCTTAAGCCGTTCTTGATAAATGTGTAGGTGCTCAAGAGCATTAACACATATCGTTTGTCAAGCAAAATTAGTTGATCTAGGTGAGCCTACTGTGTGATGTTATCATTGATGAACTCTTGCAGGGATATGCACAGTGACGGTATTTCCAACTCTAAGGGTATGACTGCCTCAACACCATACACTAATGAAAATTAATTTGCCCTAGTGGGTGTCTAAATAATAGTGTGATAGGCCCATACAGAAAGGGGAAATTACATATGCCAATATTTATGATTATTCTTAATGGTTTTCTTTAAAATGGTAATCATTATTTTGTTTGATACCTCAGCTTACCCATTTGCTTGTGGATAATAGGGCATAGAAAATTTGTGCTAGACATTATATTTTATTGTCAAATCTGGCACATATTTATTCTTGAAAGGTGCCCCATTATCTGAAATTATCTTGGATGGAATACCAAAACGATAAATAATATTATGCAATATGAACTCTGCAATGCGGGTTCCAATCGTAGTGGTAAGGGGAATTGCTTCCACCCATTTTGTAAAATATTTTGTGGCTGTAATGATAAAAATTTTACGAAAATAGGAGGGTGATATTTTCCCAATTAAATCAAGACTCTACTGTGATAAAGGCCAAACTTATTGAATTGGTTGTAAGGCCTAAGAAGGTGTGTGCATTAAACTAGCATGGTTTTGACACTTTATGCACTTCTTAACATAAGAGTAGCAATAACGCTCTAGCATTGGCTAGTAATAGCCCATATGGAGAATGTGCTTTGCAATGGCCATACTTCTAAAATGGCCACCACATGTATCATTGTGTGCTTGGGCAATCACCCAAAATGACTCTTGATGCTCTAAGCAATGAAGGAGGATACCCTCATAGCTTTGACAATACAAAATATCTCCAAGTAAGATATACTTTACCACTTTTTTCTTGAAATTCCATTTAGTGACATGTGATAGTCCAAAAGGGATATTACCAAGCTTTAGGTAATATTTTATTTGATTGGACCAATATTGATTTGAAGAAACCTTAATTGCATGAATTGCTTGATCCTTTTGTAGTTCATCTTGTAGGTAGCAAATCCTCCTCCCAGAAGAAGAAGAAGCGATAAGTGGATTTTCCCAATTTTGATATTTTGACAAGTTTTGTAAATCATACAAGTAGGATTAAAGCGTATAGCCAGGAGAGTAAACCATACAAGGTGAATGTAAATCGTACAAGGTGCAATGAAATGACATGAAATGCATGGGAAATGTAATTTGAAGTTGTAATTGTGCATGTAATTTATTATTAAGGTTTAAACTTAGTAAAAGTATTAATTAATGCATTCCATTATGCATGGGTGGTTGTAAATAACTAATTGCCTAAGTAACCACTTTGGAATGGCTTGTAAAACATTATATAAGGCCCCATTTTTTTATTTTGATGGTCTAGACATATACTGGTTATAATTGTTAGAGTTACTACAATAATTTTATGTTATTCCTTTATTTATGTTAGAATTATGTTGCTAGGTTAGTTGCGCTATTGTTAGTGTACATAATATTTGGTTTATTTCATTTAGACCTAAGCTGTTAATTAGATCCTATAGTTACGAGCTATTCTGAGCTCTCCATGTATTATTTATACAGATTCTAATTAATAGAAAATTTTTGCTTACTCTTACATGGCATCAGAGCCAAAAATGTTAGAAGAGAAAGGAGGCAGCAAATTATTTGCAGAGTTGTGCTGAAGGAAAAAAAATAGTGAAAGAGCTGGCTGGAATTTTTTTTTTCCGCACATAGTTTGCAGTGCGTTTTTTTGTGCAGCACTGCGTTCGCAGTTTTTTAAAGAAAATTTTAAACTTTTTTTCTACACTTTCACGCACAGTGTTTTTTTTCCTGTGCATAGTGCATTTTTCTGTGCACTCTCACGCACAGTGCCTTCCCCTCCCACCCACCATAGACCGCAATAAAAAAAAAAAAAAACGTCGCGCGCAATCGCGCGACATTCCGCGACGGCCTGAAAAAAAAAACGTCATGTGCATCCGTGCGACGTTGGGAGGCCCCCCCCTCCCCCCCAATCTCATCGTGTAGACGCGATGGTGGGAGAACCCCCCCTCCCCTCCCTCAACACGTCGTGCATCCACGCGACGTTGGGAGGCCCCCCCTCCCCCCCAATCCCGTCGTGCAGACGCGACTTTGGGAGGCCCCCCCTCCCCTCCCTCCACACATCACGCTTCCATGTGACGTTGGGAGCATCGTGCTTCCACACGACTTTGGGAGGCCCCCCTCCCCCCTACCATGTCGCACATCCGTGCGACATTGGAAGGGCTCCCCTCCCCTTCCTCGAGGTCACGCTGCATGCACGGCACATGTGACTGTCATGACAGTCGAGGTCACATGCTGCACGTGCGACTAGGTGGTGACAGTCGTCGCTGCAACAGCGGAGGCTACAGCCCACCCCTGTAGCCACCTGCCACTGCCTGGAGAGGAGGCAGCCACAGCCACAGTCGCGGCCACCTGTCGCTGCGACAAGGAGAGGAGGAGGCTCGCTCCCCGAGAGCAGCAGGGCTGTCGGGACTCTCCTCAAATACGAGGAGGTCCCTGATCCTCTCGGATCAGCCCGCTAGTCCACCTGGTGGTGGACTGTGCGGTAAGGCTCTGGGAGCCTACAGGTCGCGGGTTCCAATCCCGTCGACCCCCCTTCAACAAAGGTAAAAAAAAAAATTCCACATTTTTTTTTTAATTATTTTTTCCTAAAGTTAAACTTTAATTTTTAATTTTAATTTATTTTCTATAGTTTAACCTTTATAAATTAAAATTAATTTTTTTAATTTGATTTTAATTTCTTTTTAAAGGTTTTTTAAAAAAACTATATAAATTAAAATTAATATATTTTTTTTAACTTTAAGGTTATAAAATAATTTTAAAAATCATTTGTGGAGAGTTTTTTTTAAGATTAAAAGAAGGAGGGTATTTTTTTTCCAAAAATCAAAAGGGGAAAGTGAGTAATTTTCTGAAAAGCAATTTTGGCATTATTGTAAAGGTGCATTTTCGGCTACGCCCGACACCTAGTGGGTTATTCTTGTGGGCATTTTTTTTGTTGTATGTTGCATATTTATTTTTTGCACTATAACATTAAAAGTTAAAATCAAATTCACTCCCTAAGTCCCCGGAATAATTAAAACCCATCCATGCAATTTATTGCACTGCAGTGTTCGGTATTTGTGATACCTCTGGACAACACTTACAGGTAAAGCTATCGTGATTGTGCTACTATATCCGTCGCCTAATATAGCTGCTACAACGACGTCTAATATTGTTCTCTATAAATCGTTGGGGAGAGATAAGTTTGCCATTTTGCATTTTTTTACTCCATCCATTACCCTAATAGTTCTTGTGTTTAGGCGTAAATCCTGAAGAGAGTTCTGAAATCCAAAGTGTTTAGGGGAAGTTACGCCCCACGCATGTGGATTGCAGACTTTCTATGGTAGGTGCCATCAACAAGACTATTCCCTTTCAGTACTGCTTATGTACCACGTATCCTATGATCTCTAAAAATTACCTATAGTTTCCCTCACGTAAGTGCGGGTGATTTTTTATTGATCTTTCTAAATACCTATAGTTTCCCTCACGTAAGGGTGGGTATTTAGTACGGTATAATGGCCTAGAAAAAGGTATATCAAAATGGGGACCAATTGGTGTAACTAATGACTGATTCTCATCAGTTGTTGAAAGGTCCTAATTACACACCATGGAAAAATAAGATGAAGGCCATCCTAGCAATGGATGACTTATGGGATGTTGTATCTAGAGCAACAACCAGACCTTCATCTGCTGCTGGTGCTACAGCTCCATCTACTGCTCAAAGAGACTTTAATAAGCTAGATAGCAAAGCAAAAGTGCTCATCTTGCTTGTTGTGTCTGATGAAGTCCAACCCCATATTGCTGACTGTGCAACTAGTAAAGCGGCATGGGATGCCCTTAATACTATATATGAGGGAAATAATGATTCCACCATTCTATTTCTTCAATATCAATTACACAGTCTAAGCATGAAGCAGGGTGAGACAGTTGAATTCTTTCTTTGCAGAGTTTTTGAATTGAAAGCAAAGTTGAATTCTTTGGGAGAACCAGTTGAAGACAAGCTCCTTACTTCAGTTGTATTAAGCTATTTACCTAATTATTATTGGGTGTTGATCACTTCCCTTCAGGTATCACAACGGAAAGTTACTTTTGTAGAATTGGTTAATATGCTTCAAGAGGAAGAGGCACGCCAACTACAACGAGATGATTCTTCTAACACTGCTCTCTACATCAACAGGAAAGGACAAAACCAGAAGAAGGGTAATTTTTAGAAGGGAGGGAATTCACAAAAGGATTCAAAAGGGAAACAAACTCAACAACATCAATAGAAAAAGAGATATTGTAAGATCTGTGACAAAGAAGGTCATGATACAAACAGATGTTGGCATAAGAATAAGCAATCAAAACAGAAAGGCCAAAACAAACCACAAAAGAACAAACAACAAGTGAATGTTGTTGTTGAAGAATCTGACACAAATTTTGAGAGATCCCACAAAGTTCTCATGACTACCACAGTGTCCAAGTAGACGAATCCTATATGGTATGTTGATTTTGGAACCAATAAGCACATGACTGGTGACAAATCGTGGTTTGAGTCTTTTGAGGCCAAATAGGGCAAACCTGTCACTATTGATGATGATAAAACCTACAAGGCTCAGGGAGAAGGCACTGTTTCAGTCACTCTTCCTGATGGAAAGTGTCAGATTGATAAATTTCTCTATGTTCCAAGATTAGCAAACAATTTGTTGTCAGTCACACAAATTCTAGACAAAGATATGGTTGTGAACTTTAGTGTTGAGGGAGGCAAGAATTGTTGTTCTATTACCAGGAGGGGAAAGAACATTGCAACCGCTTCATATAAGAATGGCTTATTTGCCTTAGATACTATCTCTACTCCACATGTTTCCATGATAGTATCTACAAAGGAGGCAACTTCCCTATGGCATAAGAGATATGGACATTTGAGTTCTGGTTACTTACTTGAGTTAAGTAAGTATGAGATGGTAAAGGGTCTTCCTTCCCTTTCTACCACTTTACTAGTTTGCTCTGACTGCTTGGCAAGAAAGCAGCATAGAGTGCCTTTTGAAAAGAGCTCTACAAGAGCAAAGAAACCTCTAGAGTTGGTTCATACCGATCTGTGCGGTCCCTTCACTCCCAATAGTTGTGGGGGTAAGAGGTATTTTTAGTTATTTGTGGATGATTACTCATGAAATATGTGGGTATTCTTTCTTCAACTGAAATCTAAAGCATTTGGATTCTTTCAACAATTCAAGAAATCTGTTGAGAAGGAGTCAGGGACTTCTATAAAGACCCTCTGCTCAGATCAAATGGGGGAGTTCACCTCTAAATAATTTTCTGCATTCTTGAAAGAAAATGGGATCACAAGACAGTTAACTACTGCTTATACTCCTCAGCAAAATGGAGTTGCTAAAAGGAGGAATCGTTCCATCATGGAAATGGTTCGTTGCATGCTCATAGGAGCTAGACTTGAGCAACTATATTGGGCAGAAGTTGTCACCACAATAGTATATCTATTGAATAGGGCACCCACAAAGGCCCTAAAAGGAATGAATCCATAGGAAGCATGGAGTGGTAGGAAACCCTCCATTTCTCATCTATGCATTTTTGGATGTAAAGCTTTCATGCACATACCAAAAGAGAAAAGGAAGAAGCTAGATGAGAAGACATTGAAGTGTATTCTTCTTGGGTATGATGAGCACTCTAAGTGTTATCATTTGATTGATCCCTTGACCAAGAAGATTCACATAAGTAGATATGTTGTTTTTGATGAGGCTTTCACATAAGCAAACACATCATATGTATACCTAGACCTTGTGGAAACTCGGGTTGTTAAATCTCCTTCATCAAATGTTGGAGGTTCTTCTGGATCTTCTTCAAAACCTAAGAAGAAGAATCCAAAGTGGTATACAAATACAATAAAAGACTCTAAGCTATCTACTCCACCAGTTTTGACTTTGGATAGGCCTCGTACTTGCAACATGGCTCGACAGGAGAAAGCTATAATAGAGAATACTGGGGTTGATGATATGTGTCAATATTTTTAAGAACTTTCTGTAGATCCAACGAGAGATACATAAGATATGGATATTGATAGTGATAAGGTGTTTATGTCTTCCATAGATGATCTTGAACCTGCATCAGTACAAGTTGCTCTCGGTGAGCCTCAGTGGAATGCTGCTATGGATGCAGAGTATAAGTCTTTGATGAAAAACAAAACTTGGAAACTTGTCGATCTGCCACACGGAAAGAAGCCCATTGTCTAAAAATGGGTGTATAAATTCAAGTACAAAGCAAATGGGACAATTGATAAGCATAAGGCCCGTCTTGTTGCAAAGGGCTATGCTTAAAAGGAAGGCATTGACTACGAGGAAACTTTTGCACCTACTGCTCGGATGATCTGTTGGCAATTTTGGGTACCTTGGGTACATTGCCCTTGCTCAAGTGTTGATGTTGTCATTGATGTCAAAGAGCGGAAGGGTTTTTGTGAAAACCAAGGCAGACTAAATTATAGGTTTTGTTTAAATCCATGGTCAGCAGTTTTGAAATGGGTTTTTCTTAAAACCCAAGTTAGCTCTTCGTTTTGTTGAAAAAGGTGCTCCGATGATGAAGATATTTAATTTTAAATATCCAGTTTAAATTTTATTTATTTATTTAAAATTTAAATTAATATTTCAAAATTAAATTAATGCTGTTCACCGGCTTGTTTTCAAAGCCGACGTTGCTAGGGTTTTGCAATGGATCAATTAGGGTTTCCTGCTGACAAAGTAAGGTTAAGCAACCGAAAAATTCTAGGGTTTCATGTTGACCTAATTAGGGTTGCAGCCGACGTGTTTGAGAATGTTTTGATGGGATATTATATTCTATAAAAATGCGGGACTGTTGCAAGGTTAAAGAGTGGGCGTGATGCGATATATGTGAATGAAGTTCGTGTGCAGCAGAGTGTAAGTCGGTGATAGTTCTTTGGAGTTAAAGAAAAGAGATCGCAGTGATGAGATAGTGAGTGAGTGCGTATCGACTGATCGAGAACAAAGAGAGCGATATGCAGACGGCATGTTTAAAGTCCGAGGCAAAAATACGTAGATGGTAGAAGTGAGATTTCATGGAAGGTGTAGCAGAGTGAGTGGTGCAAAGAGAAGATAAGAACGCGGTATGCAGAAGTCGTGTTTTGAGTGTGAAATGACAGTGTGCTGGCTGTAGAAGTAATATTTCTATGAAGTTGCAGCAGAGAACGTGGAGAGATATAGAGGAGTGGTTGAAAAAGTGTGAATCATTTTTCACAGCAGCAGTCGAATGCCGACAAGCAGTAGATCGTAGAAAAATAGCAGATCGTGATAATTGAGGTGAAAGTTTACATTCTGCAATTTTTATTATTATCTTCAAGTTGTAGCTTGAAAAAGGGGTTGGTGCCTCTTTCCAGTTGGTGCTGGAAAAATTGGAGTTGGTGCTCCATTCTGTTGTAGCAGATAAAATTTAGAGGTTGGTGCCTCTTACCAGTTGGTGCTGGTGAATGATTATGTAAAGTTGTAGCTTTGCATTTGACTGGATTTGGATGGTAGTCCAAGCAGTATTTTTGAGGAGTAGCCACATCGGTGAACCTCGTTAAAATGCCGTGTTGTGTGATGCTCTTAGTACTTTTATTATTTCTATTTTAATCTGTTGCAGTTTATTTAAAAGTCTAAATTGCTTTTAAGTTTTTAAAGAACACACTGATTCACCCCCCCTCTCAGTGTCATTGTGATTGTAACAATTGGTATCAGAGCCAGGTTCCCAATTTTGGCTAAATCAGTCAGGGTTGATCTTGGATTAGTACACAATGGCTAAGAAGAATAGATCCTCATCCAAAAAGGCATCCCAGCTAGTTTCAGTTCCTATGGTTGAGAAAATTGAACCAGAAATTGCAGAAGGAATGAACTCTGAAGTTGAAGAAGTTGAGGCTGAAGTTGATTTAGAGGGTGAGCTAGTGTCTGCCCTTACGGAATGGGAATCAAAGAAAAATAAGAATGAAAAATTGTCAAGGAAACTTAAGGATGCAAACAACATTATTGCCAGTTTAAAAATACAGACTGAAGAATACAAGAAAATGTCTAAAGATCTGGAAATATAGGTATCCATGAAGATAGACCACTGCAGCAAATTGGAAGAAGAAAATGTGAGTCTTCGAATACAGATACAAGAGCTGGATCAAAAAATCAACTGTCATGTAAAATGTGAAGAAAGCTCGATGAAATTGGACAAAATTCTGAGTGATCAAAGATCCACAGGTATCAAATTTGGTCTCGGCTTTTCTGAAGGAGAATCATCAACTGGACCAAAAGCAAGCAATGTTGAAAGTGAAAAGAACAAAGACAAGAATAAGGAAAAAGAAAGATATAATGCCAGAACTAAAATAGCAGCTGACAATGATGGCTTTACTAAGGTCACACATCAAAAGAATAGAAGATCCAAGGCTCCAGCAACAACCTGGCCAAGACCATCTTTCAGGTTTAATCATTATTTCTATGGTTTTTGTTTCAAGTGTAATGTTTATGGGCATAAAATTGTTGACTGCAAATACAACGTAGGTCCAAGAAGTTTCACTAGTAGAAATGTGTTTGCTCCTTTAATGAGTTATGCAATAGAGTGTTTTAAGTGTCACAACTTTGGTCATATTGCCAGAAATTGTCGTAGTATGTCTGTTTCATATCAACCTCATGAAAGCAGATTTCAACCGTATAGAGCAAAACAAAATAGAATTTATACTGAAGGATATGTGCAAAATTCTAAAAAGGGGAAGTCATAGCTAGAACCCAATACCACAGTTAAAACAAAATGGAAACAAAAATAACAGCTCAGGAAAGAATAGGATTCTTTAATAGTGCAGACAACTTTTAGAGCTCAGAATAAACATGTTCCTTGGATTCTTGATAGTGGTTGCTCAAGTCATATGACAGGTGACAAACAGAAATTTGAAAATCTACAAAAGTATGAGGGTGGTTCTATAAAATTTGGCAACAATGACAGAGCCAAAATAATAGGTAAAGGAACGGTCAAAATTAGTGAAGGAAAGATCAAGTCAGAGGAAGTTTTATATGTGGATGGTTTGAAACATAATCTATTGAGTGTGAGTCAAATCTGTGACAAAGGACATGAAGTAGTTTTCAAGAAGCATGGTTGTGAAGTCAGAAAAATAAACAACAGGAAATTAATAGCAACCGGCTCAAGGACGTCTGGCAATCTGTACACACTCTCAGAGTTTTCAGAAGGTATGTGCTTCATGGGACAATAAGAAGAGAACTGGTTGTGGCATAAGAGGCTTGGACACATAAGTTTTGATAATCTGGTAAGAATTAGCGCTAAACAAGCAGTGAGAGATATTCCAATCATTAAAAAACCTACAAATAGTATGTGTGCTTCATGTCAGAAGGGTAAAAAGAATAGAGTTTCGTTTAAAACAAAAGAACATCACACTAACAGGCTTGGTCAAAACAGGTTTAGTCAGAACTGGCTTAGTCAGAACATGTGGATTCAAAGAACAGGTATGCCTAAAAGAAACAACACTATTACTTGTTATAAGTGCAACAATAAAAGTCACACCGTCGGACAGATGCGAGTTGAAATTCCAGGATATAGGAACAGGAACAGTGGCATGATCAGGTCCAAGGATCAGAACAATGATAGGAACAAGAATATGGTCAAAGAGTTCAAGAGAAGACCCGACAAGGAAGTTATAGACGTTGATGTTGATCAGTGCCTAATGGGAGTTTTACTCCCACCCCAGAATTAATCACCTCATCAAGAGGTGGGGGAGGGACTAAGCTAAGAGGCTCATTATTAGTTTCGAGCCCCAAAGGTGGCCCTTTGCCATTGATGACAAAGGGGGAGAGATATGAGTAAGGGGGAGAGCTTCAAGTGAAGAGGAAAGCTTCAAGTCAGGGGGAGAAAAACTTCAAAGAGATTGATTTCAGTTTTTGCTCTTGAAGATGTGTTTTTAGTAAAGGGTTGCCATCAATGACAAAGGGGGAGATTGTTGGCAATTTTGGGTACCTTGGGTACATTGCCCTTGCTCAAGTGTTGATGTTGTCATTGATGTCAAAGAGCGGAAGGGTTTTTGTGAAAACCAAGGCAGACTAAATTATAGGTTTTGTTTAAATCCATGGTCAGCAGTTTTGAAATGGGTTTTTCTTAAAACCCAAGTTAGCTCTTTGTTTTGTTGAAAAAGGTGCTCCGATGATGAAGATATTTAATTTTAAATATCCAGTTTAAATTTTATTTATTTATTTAAAATTTAAATTAATATTTCAAAATTAAATTAAAGTTGTTCACCGACTTGTTTTCAAAGCCGACGTTGCTAGGGTTTTGCAACGGATCAATTAGGGTTTCCTGCTGACAAAGCAAGGTTAAGCAACCAAAAAATTCTAGGGTTTCATGTTGACCTAATTAGGGTTGCAGTCGACGTGTTTGAGAATGTTTTGATGGGATATTATATTCTATAAAAAGGTGGGACTGTTGCAAGGTTAAAGAGTGGGCGTGATGTGATATATGCGAATGAAGTTCATGTGCAGCAGAGTGTAAGTCGGTGATAGTTCTTTGGAGTTAAAGAAAAGAGATCGCAGCGATGAGATAGTGAGTGAGTGCGTATCGACTGATTGAGAACAAAGAGAGCGATATGCAGACGGTGTGTTTAAAGTTCGAGGCAAAAATACGTAGATGGTAGAAGTGAGATTTCATGGAAGGTGCAGCAGAGTGAGTGGTGCAAAGAGAAGATAAGAACGCGGTATGCAGAAGTCGTGTTCCGAGTGTGAAATGATAGTGTGCTGGCTGTAGAAGTAATATTTCTGTGAAGTTGCAGTAGAGAACACAGAGAGATATAGAGGAGTGGTTGAAAAAGTGCGAATCATTTTTCACAGTAGCAGTCGAATGCCGACAAGCAGCAGATCATAGAAAAACAATAGATCGTGATAATTGAGGTGAAAGTTTACATTCTGCAATTTTTATTATTATCTTCAAGTTGTAGCTTGAAAAATGGGTTGGTGCCTCTTTCCAGTTGGTGCTGGAAAAATTGGAGTTGGTGCTCCATTCTGTTGTAGCAGATAAAATTTAGAGGTTGGTGCCTCTTACCAGTTGGTGCTGGTGAATGATTATGTAAAGTTGTAGCTTTGCATTTGACTAGATTTGGATGGTAGTCCAAGCAGTATTTTTGAGGAGTAGCCACATCGGTGAACCTCGTTAAAATGCCATGTTATGTGTGATGCTCTTAGTACTTTTATTATTTCTATTTTAATCTGTTGCAGTTTATTTAAAATTCTAAATTGCTTTTATGTTTTTAAAGAACACACTGATTCACCCCCCCTCTCAGTGTCATTGTGATTGTAACAATGACAACAATTCGAGTTATTTGTGCTATAGCAGCACAGTTTGGGTGGAAAGTTCATCAGATTGATGTCAAAAGTGCCTTTCTGAATGGTAATCTCCAAGAAGAAGTCTATATGACTCAGCTAGAAGGATTTGCAGTGGAAGGCCAACAACAAAAAGTTTGCAAATTGGTCAAATCCTTATATGTCCTGAAACAAGCTCCTCAAGCTTGGTATATAAAAATAGACAATCACCTCTTGTAGCATGGTTTTAAGAGATGTTTGTCAGATGCAAACCTCTATTTCAAGAAATAGGGTTCTGATATAGTGTTGCTTGTACTCTATGTTGATGATCTGCACATTACAGGGAGTTCAGAAACTATGATCTCTACTATCAAAAGAGACTTCTATCAATATTTTGAGATGTCAGATCTCGGACTTCTCCATTATTTTCTTGGTCTGGAATTCAGCCAGAAGGAGCACTCCATCAAAGTGTCTCAGAAAAAATATGCCAAGACATTGTTGGAAAAATATCACATGACTGATTGCAAGCCAATGGCAACTCCAATGGAGACTGGACTTCAGTTATTATGATATGATGATTCACCTTAGGTAGATGGTACTCTCTATCGACAGTTGATTGGGAGTCTCATATATCTTACCAATACTATGCCAGATCTCGTATTTACTATCAACTATCTTTCGAGGTTCATGCAGGAGCCTAAGACCACTCATTGGAAAGTAGAAAAACGTGTTCTTCACTATGTCCGTGGCACAATGGAATATGGCCTAGAATACAAGAGGAACAACAAATTCTTCTTGCAAGGATACAAGGACTTCGACTATGCCGGATCATTTGATGATCGCAAATCAATTTTAGGATATATTTTTCATCTAGGATCCGGTCCTGTCTCTTGGTACAGCAAGAAGCAACATGTGATTGCTATTTCATCAACAAAGGTAGAGTATCATGCCACACATGAAGCTTTGTGCGAAGTGATATGGTTGCGTCGCATTCTGACAAGTATGGGTCATCCATCCAAATCTCCAATACACTTGTTTTGCGACAATCAGGGTGTTTTGAACCTAGTCAAGAATCCAGTCCATCATGAAAGAACAAAACACATTGACACACAATGTCATTTCATTCGAGATGAAGTTCCAAGGCATCGAATTCAGCTTCAGCACATTCCCACCGATGCTCAAGTTGCAGACATTTTCACTAAGGCACTTGCACGTGTCAAATTTGAATTGTTTCGCAGCTCTCTTTGTATTGCAAAATGATGTAATCAGGGGGGATGTTAGTACAACTAGTAGTTCTTATATTACATAAATAATGTAATAAGGGGGGATGTTAGAGTTACTACAGTAATTCTATGTTATTCCTTTATTTATGTTAGAATTATGTTGTTAGGTTAGTTGCGCTATTGTTAGCGTACATAATATTTGGTTTATTTCATTTAGACCTAAGCTGTTAATTAGATCCTATAGTTACGAGCTATTCTGAGCTCTCCATGTATTATTTATACAAATTCTGATTAATAGAAATTGTTTGCTTACTCTTACAATAATATGATAGAGTTGGATTCTTCTAGTTAATGTAGCAAGTGTTGGGAGTTAGACTATGCTTTGAGAGAATGATTTTATACCATTAATAAATAGGAATGAATAATAATCATAACTTATAGCTTCTCTCATGTGTTGTATTATTTTTTAATGGTTGAATAACAATTGATGGTTTAATTCTGTTCCATGTACTTCCATTTGATTGCTTTGGCTAATTTATGCATTATTGTGGAATAATGGATGGAAAATAAACTGGTGTAACTCTATGGAATGGTCTAGAATTATTACAATATAAAGGAAGATATATTAAACCCCATTGTATGATTTTTGTGTGTCACCATTGGATTTGCAACTCTATCAAGCCCTGTTGATATGTTTTACATGTTATTGGAAAAGCATTAATTACCACATAAAACCCTTACAAAATCTATCTAAGAGGGATTGGATCCTTAGAGTATCCAATTTGGCACTTGTATGTACCTTCATTTTGTATATATCGTACACAAAATTTTATACAAATTATACAGAAAATAGTTACCTGGTTTGGCAGTTTATGTGATTGGAAGAAACTTACCCGATTCGGTAGTTTTGGAAAATAAACATGTTAGGTTACAAAACTATGTAAAACAGACTGAAAAATAAAATTTTAAGGATTTTTTGAGTGTGTGATCATACAATATCCATAATTGTATGATTTTGGATCGTACAGTGTGTCACTTTAGCTTTCGTACAAGTTGTTCATTAGGCATAAACTAGTAGTTTTGGAGATCGTATAGTCATACAATTTGGTGAACAAGTTGGGTTAGTAAATTGACTATATCAAGCATTATAAATAACCTCCCCACTGGTAATACTACAAATTTGTGCTACATTTGGTGTTATTTCCTTATCAAATCTGACATTTTTATTAAAACAGGTCAAATTGACAAAGTAAGAATACTACAAAATTGGAGGTGAATGATAAACACCAATGTACAAAGGCATAGGAGATAGGAATTATAAGAGAACATTATAGTAATAAGAAGCATGAGGATTTATTAAAGAGAGAATGCAAGTAACTCAAACCATAGTACACATGAACCAAAAATAGATCAAGTTTGGACATCCGAATAAGGAGACTTTGAGGCATTATTGATAGAGATATAAGAGGAGGTATCAAAACCACCTAGCGTAGAGGCACAAGTTGATAGAGAGGTATTGCAAGAGGATAGAGAGTGGATGGTGACACCTTATAAAGTAATAGAAGGGTTTCAAGTGAGTGTAGAGTATGGAAGTCAGGCACAAGAGCAACAAGGCATGAGGTCTAAGGAAGAAGGACCAAGACCATCTCCATCACATAAGTGAAGGAGGTAACAGAGTGAATATGCATGTGATTTTAGTCAATTATTGGTGGGAAATAATAATATACCTCCTATAGAAACCTTTTATGATGATTGTAGTAAGACACCCCCAAGGAGGAATCATATAGAGATTCCATAGGAGACCTCAAGTGACAGTGATGATTCTCCAAATATGGATAATAAGGCAACCAAGAAGATATGTCCACATTTTATACATGAGGGTAAGGAAGACCCCATAAGACATATCAGAACTTGTATAAATATTTGGAGGGCAAATGGTGTAGATCGGCCAGATGACTAGGTAACCTTATTTCTTGCTACCTTGAGCGGATTAGCGATAGATTGGTATCTGAAAAGGAAAAATACTATACATTTTTATACTTGGACTCAAGTAAAGGAGAAATTTATTGAGGAATTTTACCATTTTAAGGATGATGGAGATATTATTACTGATCTTTGCATGACAAAGCAAAATAAGGATGAAGATGTATAATCATACAGCCGTAGACTAAAGTAGTTAGTGGATAAGATGCAAATGCCTCTGGAAGATGTATTGGTCAAGCGATGGTTTTTAGATGGGTTAATACAAAAATATAATAAAAATATGAAGGTAGTACTATAAAAAACATATGAAGAGGTTGTGAAGCATGCAAATAAATTTTAAAGTGAATCGAAATATATGTATACAGGAATTTTGTCTCACCCCAACTCTAATGATTTATATAGTGGAGAAAATGACACTATACAGAGGATAGTAGCATCATTTCATCAAGATTTTGATAAGATCATGAAAGAAAAAAAGAGAAAACCTGATAGGAATGGCATTTGGTGCACATAATGCAAAAATTAAGGGCATACAAATGTAAAGTGTTCATGAAATGACCATTGTTATATTTATAATATGATGGGACACGATATAATGCTATATATGTATAATGCAAGAGTACATCCACATGTCTTGATAATCCAGGAGCAGGAAGAGAAATACAAGACTCTAGGAGGTGGGCAATAGGTAAAAAGTTGTGGTTATAGAAATATAAGGCAAGGTGGAAGGTCGAACTAGGGTAATCAACAAGGAGGATAGAGCCATTTGTAGTATGACTCGGAAGGGAGGCCGATCATACAATGTCATGATTTACAAGAATGGGGGCATTTTTAAAAGAATATCCTTCACATTAGAGGTAGGAAACACCTCAAGAAAGAACTACACATATGTGTATGTGGTGTGGTTTGGGGAACGAAAAAGAAGCAAATTTCCCAAAACAAGCGAGTTCAAGTAACTCGTAGAATATCAATTATTTAGACATAGAGGTTCCTCAAGTTAATCAGGAAACCCATGAAGTTTTAGCTATGACAAGGAATCAGGCTAAAAAGGATAAGTACCCAAAGCCAACAAAGGAAAAGTAGCGCTGAAAAGTAGCAAAGAAAATACTACAAGATGAAGCACAAAAAGCTAAACAAGTAAAGTTAGTTGAAGAGAATGAATTAGAAAAACCATCAAAATAAAATGCGATTATGCAAAGTCTAGAAGTATAGGTTTTGAACACCATAGTAGAGATTAAAGTATTGAATCTATTGGAAGCTATTCTAGCATTGTAGAAAGCAATGGTGGAATAAATAAAACCACATAAGGTGATGGAAGTGCAGAGCCAACTGATTTAGGAGAAGGAAAGGAAAGATCAATTCATGGATCTGACTATATTGATTATTGATGTGGGAAAGAATCCTGCATTAGTTCATATGGAGATCCTAGGGCAAAAATTGACACAAGTGATTATGGACAAAGGATCCAATGTCAATGTGTAACCTGAAAGAACTTGGATAGAATTAGGCGCTTCATCTCTATGGGCTTCGAGCTTCTGATTATATGGTGATGAAAAGTATGGTCTCAAGACAAAGGGAGTCTTGATAGAACAAGTGGTGATAGTTGATCAATAATTTGTCTTAGATTTTGTTGTGATTACTATGTAAAAGCCTGCATACAATGCTCTCTTGGGAAGAGGATGGCTATGTGTAGCTAAAGTTAATCACAAATGGGAAAAGAATCAGATCACTTTCAAGAAGGGACAACATAAATATATTATTAATATAGCTAATAAAAAAGTCAGTGAGGATATAGCTATGACGGATGAATAAGAAAATTCATCAAGAGATGAAGGGTATGAACCTGATGGAGAAGGAATGTTGTACTTGGATGAATTTAGTGGAGACAAAGCTAGATATGATAGCGGAATTCTTCATTGGAAAATGGAGGAGTACAAAATTTTTCAGCCCAAATATCTCTATATTGATTCATAGGAGATCAAGGAAAAACAAGATGAAACAAAAGTCAACCAAGAACCCAAGAAGGAGGTAGAAGAGAAATGGATATTTCTAAAAAGTTTTGTAGAGTATACAATAGGAGATGCAGATATTGATGCAAGACTGACACACATGAAGGACCTCAAATAGCAAGTGAGCCAGAGAATATCAAATATGAAGGACCTCAGATAGTGGACATCAATCTAGGAATGAAAGAGGAAATTAGGATGATTCACTACGACGATGATTGAAACCCTGTAATGATAGCAGTGGATTTTAATATATTATTGGAATATAAATATGTCTTTGCATGGACATATAAGGGCTTGAAGGGATTACCATCTAATTTATGTGTCCACAAGATTACACTAATACCTAGAGCACAACCCGTAAGTATGAGACCATATAGAATGAACCCAAAGTATGATGCATTAGTGAACACAGAGATAGAAAAGATGTTGGAGGCAGGAATCATCTTCAGGGTGACAACCAGTGAATGGGTATCACCTATAGTGATCACATTGAAGAAGTAAGTGGACAAAATCATAATATGCATGGAATTTAGAAGTCTAAATGTAGTAACTATCAAATACCCCTTCCCTATTCCCTTCATAGATTCTATCCTGGAGGAAGTCGTAGGGCACAAGATCTATTCATTTTTGGATGGGTTTTCGGGTTACAATCAGATTAGTATAGCTAAGGAGGATAAGCTGAAGACCATATTTTTTGTGTATAATGGTATCTACACGTACAATTGAATGTCATTCGGGCTCTACAATGCCCTAGCTACATTTCAACACATCATATTGTATATATTTGATCAATTGGCAATAAGGAACTTCAAAGCATTTTTGTATGATTGGTCCATTTATGGGAAGATCAAGTAGCATCTTATTGCCCTCAGTGAATGCATGAGTAGGTGTAAAAATGCATAGATATCATTAAATCATGGGAAATTCTACTTGATGGTACCATATGGGAAATTTTTAGGACACATAGTATGCAGTGAAGGATTAAAAACATATCCTAATAATATCCATGTGATATTGCACATGGAAGAGCCATATAATATGTATTAACTTAAAACCTTCTTAGGATCAATAGGATATTATCGAAGGTTTGTCAATAACTATACATATGTATCCTATCCATTGGATTCCTTGACAAAGAAGAATGTTCCTTTTAGATGGACATAGGAGCACCAAGGAGCCTTTGAGGAGTTGAAGGCTAAGCTTGTGAGTAGCCTAATTTTGGTGTTCTCGAACTGGGATAAGGAATTTCATATCCATATTTATGGTTCAAAATTTGTAATTAGCTATGCTTTAGCACAAGGACAGTTTAGTCTATATCATCCTATTTTCTTTGCTAGTTGCCTATTGTCAAGGCTAGAGAGAAATTACAGTACAACAAAAAGAGAAGCTTTGGGAATGGTATATGCAGTCCAAAAGTTTAGGCATTACCTATTGGTAAATCCCTTTGCTTTCTACATTGATAATCAAGATTTTTTGTACTTGATAAATAAATCGATGATACAAGGATGGGTCAGTAGGTGGCTCATCACCCTACAGGAGTTCGTATTCCGAGTAGTAGTGAGACCTAGTAAGAAGTATGTCATTGTAGACCATTTGTATCAGATATGGTCAGGAGATCCTACAAGAACAGGAGTTCCAAATGAATTCCTAGATGCATAATTATTTTCCATCAATGTTGTTCCATTGTGGTACATGTTTATTGGCTAGTACCCATCCACAGGTGAGTTGCCATAGGAAATGACAGTTATTGAGAAAAATAAAGTGATCATGAAGTCAACACCCTTCCAGTTGATAACATGATTGCTATATAAGATGTGAAGCGATGGTATCCTATGAAGATGTGTGATGAAATAAGAAGTAAAAGTGGTACTGAAAGAAGCTCATGAAGGCTTGGCAGGAGGTCACATGGGACCAGATATGATAGCTAGAAAAATATTACTAGTTGGATTAAGGTGGCCCACACTGTATAATGATACGAAAGAGTATGTGAAAGAATGCGATACCTATCAAAGGAAAGGAAAGTCGGTAAAGAGGGACTTTATGCCATTGCATAAATCATAACTATATGAACAATTTGAAATGTTGGGATTAGACTTCATAGGACCATTGAAGACATCTCAAAGAAGGAAGTGTAGATACATCATAGTAGCAACATAATACTTGACAAAATGGGTTGAAGTGAGAGCATTACTTGATAACTTAGCAAAAAGTATAGCAAGATTCTTGTACGAGTAGGTAATCACAAGATTTGGTATTTCACTATAGATAATGATTTATTGAGGAGGACACTTTGTTAATAAAATCATCAAAATTTTGATGATAGAGTTTAGGATTTTACACTCATTGTCTAGTATGTATTATACCAGAGCTAATGGATAGGCAAAAGCAACAAATAAAGTCCTAGTATCTACTTTGTATAAGACCTATGAAATAGAAGGAGCATATTGGGAGGAAAGGCTACCATCTATTTTATGGGTATACAGAACAAATTTTAAACCTACAATAGAGAATACACCTTTCCAATTAATGTATGGATAGGAGGTAGTGGTGCCAGTTGAATTCTTGATACCAAATTTGAGAGTCGAGGTGAAGCATCGCTTGGATGATCAAGAAATTTTGGAAGAGACTGGAAGCACTGATAAAATTAGATGAAACAAGATTCATGGCACAATGTCTGATTGAGGTAGCCTATAAAATAAAGAAGGTATGTCATGACAAATATTTACGAAAGTTAGAACTTAGTCCAAGCGATTTGGTTCTAAAGTTTAACGAAAGAGGGGAAAAAAACCTAGTAAGTTGAATATGTTATGGCTTGGTACCTCTAAAGTGGTTGAAGTAATGAATAATGGAGTAGTAAAGTTGCAAAACATGAATGGGATGGAGGCACCTGACACTGTAAATAGTTTAAAATTGAAGCCTTAAAAGGTACAATGCTTATTAATTTATTTAGAAGAGATTGGACGACAAAGACGAGTACAAGCTCAATGAAGGACTCAATATGAGTCAAGTTCATCATAATAGGAGCCTGACATGGGACTCACATACTTATTTGCAAAAGGGGAGGAGACATAACCAACCATAGAACATCAATATTTGGCACCTCAACCCAAATAAAGAAGAATATTATGAGTGCATGTCATATTTACATATGGGACCGAACAAGTAAAGGAGAAATATGAAGAATAGATTCCTCCAAACGAAAGAGGACATAAAGAGATGGTAATATTACACAAAAATAGGGGAATTCAAGAAGAAGCACCACAAGTAAGTAGAAATATGATGTATCCTTAGGTAGAACATAAGGAACTACCCCAATAAGCTGAAGGATGAAGAAGAATACGGTTAACAGTATGATATGAGGATAGAGTGGACACCTTTGAAATGTAATTTTTGGAGAAATATAGGAAATATACCATATATGAATAATTGGCTACACTTACTCCATTGGCTAAGATAAGGCTATTATAGTAGAGAATGTGATTATAGACTCAACAACTGCAAGAAGAATACTAGACATTGCAAGGTCATAATGCAAGGTTGAGAGAACAAACCATCCAAGGATTGGATAGTATAATATGAATATTGGATGAACAAAGAAAAACTAGGCTACAAGAGCTAGAAGGTGAACCTGGGGATGATGAGGGGATAAATCCAATAAGTAGTGTAAGAAATTATGGACCGAGCACAAGTACCACCAAATGATCCATAAATGATGAATGAAGATGCAAAAATATTATGGTGAGATATTGAGGAAGCAACCACATCACCTAAATCACAAAGCAAGACATGAATAGATTTGAGTGACTCCAGTAATGAAGGAATGCCTTGGCTAGTAAGGGAACCTAGAACAGAAAGTAGTGATGAGGATTATTGCTCATGGAACCCCCAAAATCCTTGAGATAATCGTGATACCCCAGCATGTACAACAACACAACAACAACTAGGGAGATCATAGGAATGTCAAACTAAACTTGATCCATAACCATATATAATAGCCTATCGATAGTTGAGAAGATAAAGGAGAGAAGTACGGATACTGGAGAGACTAATGAACTTGCCAACAGATTGGGTGGAATAGAGAGAAGAGAATAAAAATAACTCAAGTTCTAATATAGAATTTTTTGATGAATATAGAGAGGTATTGGCAACTTCATCTCCATAAAGAATCTTTGAGGAAAGAATATGGAGATATCACTTAGCACATGCATATCATAGAATCAGAGCACTATAAAGCACAAGAATAAGTAAAAGTCCACTCACCAACATTAAGTTGGTAGAGATAACTCCTGATAATCAAGCAATGGGAGGAAGGAATAGAGAAGGACCCTTAAGGATTTAGACTAAAAGGAGAGGAGGTATTTGACTACGAAGTGAGCAAGGACAATGTGATGTTATAATTAGAGGAGGAAGAGGACAAGGAATATTCTAACCCCCTACTCCTAGATGGTCAAGATATACAACTTTAACTTGTATGAACTAGACAAGGAATATGTGAGGGTTACCATGGATGAGAGAAATATTACCTAGCCCTGCAAGGTAGTATCCATTAGGATGACCACCACAAATTTTATGAGGATCTCAAAGAGTAGTAGGTGGTAGAGAATTACTCCAAGAAATGGAGTAATCACCATTGGCACAAAGAAACCTAATGTCTAGAGGAATAGGATGGGGAAGACACTTGTGCAGGAGAGGCCTTGCTGGTAGAGGAAGAGTACATTTTGTAGATGAAAAGAACCAAGGGTAACTAAAAATATAATAACCTAGGTTGATAAGTCACTCGAATGATAGTAGAGTAGTAAGAACACCACTACCAAAGGATTAATCACTTGTGTAATAAGAATAAAGGACACTATGTGAAGATACTCTAGCTTACAATTGTACAATTCCAAATTGTACACATGGCAGTGGAAAGCTAGGAAATGTAGTAACATCACAAGTGGAGATGAATCAACCAAGAGAGCAAGTGGCACCAGGTGACACAACTACTCAAAATGTCACAGTCAAACCTCCAAGAGAAGAATCTGATGGGATCGTACAAGTGAATGTCACTATATGATTTCCATGATGGTAAGTGTAAATAGGTTAGGAATGAAAAAAAGAAAAAGAAAAAGAAAATAAAATAAAATATCTTAATTGTGAAAATACCTCAGGATGCAATTAGGAAGGAAGTGGGTTGAAAATCAGAAATGATGGCCTCTTCAAGAGAGAAAATAGACAAAAAATTCTCTAAGTGATAGATTGTACAAGTCAATTTTTAAGATGAAAAAGCACAAGTGATAGATCGTACAAGCCAATTATTTGAAGTCAAAAAGCATAAATGAGAGATCATACAAGGTAAATTGGCAAAAGTACATTGGAAATCATACAAGAAGGTATGTTGTATGATTTAGATCGTACAATGTATGATTTCAGGTATAGTGTACGATTTTCAACTATCACATTAAATGTCCGCATGTGTGGATCGATGAGCTGTCAAAAAAGAGTGGGAAAAAGTTAAAAATCATATGAAAAACAATGAGTTATCAATCATCCAGGAAAGGAAGATGAAAATACATGCAAAATGGTGCAATTTCAAAATTTAAGCGCTTAGGGTTTTGAGATAGTTTAAATAGAAGGCTTACCCAAGCAATTTTTAAAACCATACAAAGAGAGTTCAATTTTTTTAGGAGAACGAAGGTGACAAGCATGCAACTTAATGGAGACGACCACATGGGCCCTAAAACTCACCAATAAGCTACAATAATTTATGATCCATTTTCAAATTCGCACCAGGGAGACTTTTCGTATTCAAAGAAATCAACCCAAAGAAGGAACAAGGAGAAAAAGTGAGGGTTTGACTCCATTGAGGTAAGAATTCAAATTCAGCTAGAAAGAAAGGAGAGTTTGTAGCATACACCATAAAAAAATGAACCAGGTTATTGAAAAACATTTATTAGGGTTTGAAGAAGTGGCAGATTGGAGCCGAAGCATAAAAATTGCAAGGAAAAGGAAGTTACAAACCCTAAATTAGAAAAAAGTGGCAAAAAATGAAAATAAGAAGATCGAGAAATGGAAGGAGAAGACTGTACAACCATATTTGATAGCCATAATTTTTTATTGAGGATAAATTGTGCCAAGTGTGGAGGAATTAAGAAATTGCTCTCGAAAAGCATTGAAAAGATAGATTAGGGCATTTCGGCAACTCGGTCAAAGAGAAATCATAGAAGGAAAGTGAAAAATATGATTTTTAGGTGGATAAGGGTTTGAAAAGATGTATTGTATGATTTTGTGATAGAGTTTACGGTCTCAAAAGAAAATTTGTGCAATTTTGGGTAGTTTTTGAATTATTTTTAGCCATTTGGAGCAAATCGTATGGAATAGTACAGATTCAATGAGGGGGAGTGGCTGGAGAGGTATATTGTATAGATTAGTACATCCTTGTATGATTTTAGACTGCAATTTTATTATTTAAAAAAATCAAACAGTTTAAAGACCGAATAGTGACAATTTGAATAGTGTATGATTTGGAGGTGGCTGCTAATAAGGAAATCGTATAGGAGTAAGAGGAAAAGTAGATTGTATGATTTGTGGTATATAGTACAATTTCCAGGACACTTCTAATTGTAGAATTGGTGATGTTTAAGTAGCAAGATAATTAGAGGCATGGTGGGAAAATTATTTCAACCGTAGAGTTTGGATATCGATTAAGAATAATTGCAGCCAATAGGGTGGAATGATCACGAGGACCCCTGCACAAGAGAGAGTCATAGCCATGGTAGTACCAAGGGAAAAATTTGTAGTCCTATTATTGGTGTGGTACTTATCCTTGGAGAAGAGAAGGATATAGGCCATGGAGAGGTTAGAGGTACTGGAGGGCTGATAGAAGGAGAACACCACCAAGACATCAAGAGGAGAGAATGACACAAGAAAGAATTATGAGGAGGGAATTGATGAGTGAGGTACATATACTAGATTTGAATGAGGATATCAGTAGTGGAACTAAGGAAGGTAAGGTGGAAATAACAAATATAATATTCATACAACATGGAGGAGAGACATGTAGGAGGTAGTGGAGTAATGAACAGAATAAGAACCACCCCTGGAGAAAACAATTTGAGGAGGTTGGTGTAGCTATAATAGCACAAGTTCCACCACACCAAAAGATCTTCTTTTACAACTATCTATTGTAGATGGTTCAAGCATATAATCCTACAACTAGAATTGCCTTTTTCAATATGGGCAAGAGGTCGATGAGAATAGAAGTTACGACAAATGCATTTAGAAAGACATTCAAATATCTAGCATACATCACGAAGATTGTTAAGAAGTTGGTTAATCCAATTGAGACATATCGTATCATCACTTTGTTAACTAATGTGGAGTCACTGACTGATGCAAAGATCTCAGGTGCATGGATTCAAGAAATTAAATAGAGCCAACTAAAATAGGATGATTGGTCATGTGCTATGAATACTATGATGGCTCAATTATCAAGATATACACGAGCTTCAGAGATGCTAATATGGATGGCTCAGTATGTAGAAGTTATCACCAAAGGGATCAAGTATGATTGGGGTATCTATCTAGAAATAAATATGCATGAAGTACTAACAAAAAGACCAAAATTTTTTGAAATGACTTTCCATGCCATTGGATTGTTATTAAATGTTATTACGGAAATGGGAATCCACTTTCCAAGTTTGATAGAACCTAGGAATATTAAGGCAAGATAGCCAACTATTGGAAATTTTGAGTGATAAATTATCATTGATGTCAAGAGTAAGTGGTCATTGATGTCGAATTAACAACACCAGTCAGTGGCAGTTTCAGTTGGTAGCACCCATTTCAATTTTTGTTTCAAGACCCAATTCTAGGAAGTCAGATGAGGTCCAAAGTGCAAGAAAAATTCCAAATAAATAATATTATAATATTATTTTATAATATTATACAAAGAAAGTTTAAAATTAATTATAAATTAATTTATTAGTTAATTTATCTATCTTATTAAGTTATTTAAATTAATTATTAATTAATTTAATTATTAATTATTAATTAATTAAGCTAAGGTTAAATAACCCTAAGGTGGGTTATTAAAAATAAAATTCAAAATTAGATTTTGAATGACATAGCACCGACGTGAGTGAATTTTAAAAAAATGTGTATATAAGGAGGAACTCCCACACTACCAAAGATTACCATACCTTTGAAATACATTGTGATCTTTGTAATTTGCGCTGCGTCCAAGGAAGAAAGAACATGCAAATTTATGGAAAGACAAACAACAACAAAGGCATAAGAGGAAGGGGTTCTACCTTCCTTCACATGGGCCTTAGTAGCCCATGCAGTGGGCTCCCAAGTGCTAAGGAACTTAGGATAGAGGATATGGCGGATCGAATCTCACCGAATCCCCTTTTTGGGGAAGTAAGAGGTATGCTTTGATATTGGTTGTAAATTTTTTTGGGAATATAGTTTGGGCATTTAAAAATTATTTTTTGCATATTTTTAGTTGGTTCTAAGGTTGCAAGGGAGTTATAAGGGTTTTGAAAAATTAAAATTTTAATTTTATTTGCTCAAAGGTGTTGAAAGGATTGTAAGGTGTTTGGTTGATATTTTATGGTGTTGGATATTATTTTAAGTTGGAGTTTATAAGGTGTATCAAAGAAATTATTTTTATGTATGTTATGATGAGTATTATTTTTAAAAGGGAGAAATAAGGCATAAATTAAGTTGTGATTATTGTGTGTCTAAGGGAATATTTTGAGAAAGTATTGAAGTGATATTGTTATGTTTAACCATTGAAATTGGAAAGAAGGAAATTGTGATTAAAACAGGTTTTTCCAAAGGCACTTTGACATCCAACAAAAGGTATGGGCATATTATTCCTAGTGAGTTATTATTGAATGTTGTGTATGAAAATTTGGAGTGAAAAGGATTTTTTGGCTAGCATTGTTGAGAGTGTTTTGATTTATTGCTTCAAGGTTTTTTGGAATTAAGATTTGTTGATAAAACCTTGTTTTATAAGCATTGTTGTTGAAGTGAGTTTTTGAGTGAAGAACTTGAACTAGGGTTTGCAAAGAACATGAGTATCATTGTTATGTGAGAGTGGTTGATAAATAATTGTTGGAAATATTTGAGTGAGTATTCATATGCTTGGACTAGGATTTGTGAGCAAGGATTATTTCATTGAGTGATTGGTTAAGTAGAGTTGGTTAAGCCTAGTCAATTGAATGTGTGAAGTGATTGTTCAAGTTCTGTGAAAACAATTATTCTATATTATGAATTGAGTTGAGAAAGTGTTTGAGTATTGAGGTGAATGTGAAGAAAATTGAGTCTCTAACAATTCTCTATATGTTTCTAAGAGAATGATTGAAAGTGATTGAGTATTGAGGTGAATATGAAGCATATTGAGTCTCTAACAATTCTCTATATGTTTCTAAGAGAATGATTGAAAGTAATTGAGTATTAAGGTGAATGTGAAGCATATTGAGTCTCTAAAAATTCTCTATATGTTTCTAAAAGAGTGATTGAAAGTGATTGAGAATTGTGATGAATGTAGAGCATATTGAGTCTCTAACAATTCTCTTTATGTTTCTATGAGATTGGACAAGTTCTAGTGAGGACTTGTTGAGCATATTTGATGTAAGTATTTGAGTAGATTTGTGGAAATATTTGTGTGAGATTTTGTGAAATCTTACAATACATATTGAGAGTATATTTGAATAAGTTCTAGCGAGGACTTGTTAAGCAGATTGAGACAAGTTCTATTGAGTAATTGTTGAGCAGATTTGAGGTAAGTCTTAGTGAATACTTGAGAGCAAATTGGATAAGTTATAGAGAGGACTTGTGGAAATATTAGTGTGAGCTTTTGTGGAAGATTACAAGGCAAATTTGAGACAAGGCTTTGAGAAGACTTGAGTTCAGAGTTGATTTATTGATTTTTTTCAAACCTTGAGTTAAGGTTTGGGGCAAATCTAGTAGAGTTGAATTGAGATTGAGTCAAGCTTTGTGTTAAATCTTGAGATAGATATTAAGAATAAATTTGTGCTAGCTAGAAGGATTATGTTTAGTGTAGATCAGAGGATAGAGTTTGAGGATAGATTTGTGCTAGACTGAAGAACTATTTTTAGTGCAGAGGATAGAGATTGAGGATAAATTTGTCCTAGACTGAAGTACTATGTTTAGTGTAAATTTGAGACAGAGCTTTGAAGGTGATAGAGTATAGAGGATGACGATTTCCTATGGATAGAGATCCATTAGCTAGGGTAGTGAGGATAGGAGTCTTCAGTGGATAGATATCCATTAGCTAGAGTAGTGAGGGCAAGCACTCTTCTAGAAGATCACCAATCAGAGCTAAGGAGAAAGGAGTTCTCCTATGGATAGAGATCCATGAACTTGATTAGGATATTGGTGTCTCTTTTGGATAGATATCCATAAATATTGTAATAGGGAAAGGATTCCCAAGAGATTGATTGAGAAAATTTTAGTGAAAGATTTTCTCCTTGGAGTAGCCCACATTGGGTGAACCATGTAAATTTGGTGTCTCTATTGTGTGTGGTGATTTTTACATTGCTTTGATTAATACTGTTGATATTTCTATATATAAATTTCATAATATTTATTAGGAAAGAAAAGTAAAAAAGTGGTCTTATATTGTTCACCCCCCTCTCAGTATAAGCTTATGTTCTTCACCAACCATTTTGAGGTGGGTAAAGTTAGTACCTATTCAGAAGGAGACTCCAGAGAAGTCTTGAACAAAGAAAGAACAACATCCCTCTGAGGTATAGGAGGATACTCCTTTGAAGTATGAGAATGTAAACCCATGAAGAAAAAGGCCTAGGAAGTTGGAACTTGAACTGGAGCAACAAGCAATTTAGCAATGGTAGTAGGAGCAACCATAAATTCAGGAAAGAGATTAAATTGTGTGGAGGTGATCCATCCAAATACAAATAAGGACAAGGAGGTAATAGGAAAGAATAGAAAAGAATATCACCCCAGAAAAACAAATTGAGACTGTACAGAGAGATCAACAAGAGGAAAAAGGATAGTTAGACTAGAATAAGTTAGATATGCATGAGTGGAATTGGGTAGAAGCAGAGAAGATATTGGAATCCCCAAATATCTTCTAGCATAACAAATTTGAAATTTTATACTCTTCAATTTTTTTTGAGGATATAGAAGTTGTGAAAGTAGCACAAGAAGTGGTAGCCACTACTCAAGGGGAAAAAGAGGAAACCAAAGTGAGAGTGGAAGCCTCAAAGGAAGAGTCTAGAAAAAAAAAGACCCATTTCAAATTCGTGATGGGGGGAATTTCAAAACAAAATAATCCAAGTGATGCGCAAGAAGATGTGAAAGCATCACAAGAATAAGAAGAACCTATTGATTAAAATGTCACAACAATGGAGACACAAAAAATAGGAAGAAGAAAAGGTGACTTAAGAGCAACAAGCGGGATCCACTAAATAGAAAGAAGCCCAGGAATAGACAAATCAGCAGCAATCTCAGCAAGAGATTGTGAATATAACATATGATATGAAGGTGGAGAAGATAGTGTAATAGACTCTACCAAGAGAAAATATAAATATAGAGAGAGCACTACTAGAGCTCAGGGGAATCTCTAGTTACCACATGGAAGAAGAGGAAGAACAATCTCCTAAAAAAGAGGAACTATGGAGAATGCAAACAAGTTACCTTCTAAATATACCATAGTTCAGTAAGATCAAAACTAAGGAGGCAATGCAGGGAGTAGAATATTATGTGGAACATTTTTTCTCGTAGATAGGCAATGCCATAGCTAGTGCCAAATTATAGTTTTGTATTGGATGCGCAGGAGAATTGAAGTTGTGGGAGGAACAAGTGTCTCTCAAATCAGAGAAGATAACATAATGGGTGAGAAATGAGGAGCATACAAGGGGAATTGCATACATTCATGTAAAACACCCATGGAATTTACCCAGGGAAGACATAACCACAATTTTGGGAAGAGATGAATTACTAGAGGGAGTGAGAACCAACTACAGACAGTATTTGAGGTTGTACCTAGATGGAACAAATCATCTAACTTGTCCTATGAATACAATGAATTTGGAACACAAGAGGGTTACTGTAGAATTGGCTATCACTCTGAGGAAGTTGAAATTCCTAACACATTGGATAGAGTGGTTGAGCATAAGATTAAAGCATATCTATGAGCTCAAGGAAGCTCAGAAGGAGGAGACGAGAGCCACTCAGAAGAAAATTATTGCAATGGAGGAAGAATTACGAAAGTGTAAGGCTACAATAGAGGAGATAATAAATAAATTAGAAGAAGAAATTCAAAGAACCAGAGCTTATTTTGAGGTCGTAGTCCGTACTTATCTCACTTGAAGAAGAGAAATGATAGATCTTGCAAATCATAGAAGACATGATTAAGGAGTTGGAGGCTTAACTCAGAGAAAAGGATGAGCATGTGAAAACATAGTTGGCTTAAAAAGATGAGAAAATGGTGGCATAGGCAAATAAGATATAAGAGGTTACAAAGGATAAAAAAATATATAATGATATGGTACTGGAGAAGAAAGCACAATTGAAGGCCAGAGAAGAGACTTTTCATACCTTGGAGACTAATGTTGACCACCACCTGAAGACCATTATCGATAAGAATGAGGAACTTTAGGTGGTGACTCAAATAGAAGATCATTTGTAGGAGAATCTAAAGAAGAGTGCCACTGATATTTAAAAGTAAATGAGGTAACTATTGAAGACTAGCAAAGAGAAAAATAATTTCCATGGGGCGAAAGCAGTAGAAATGGGGAACAATGTAGCGGGGTTGAAGAATGAATGTGCAATCCTTCAAACCCAAGTAGATGACTTGAAATAGTTGGTCATAGATTATGAGGCATGACTAAAATAAAAATATGATTTGATGAGGACACTGACCAAATTAAAGGGGAGGGTATATGTAGGTAGAAAATCCTCCTCCTAGAAGAAGAAGTGATAAATGGATTTGCCAATTTTGACATTTTTAACAAGTTTTGTAAATTGTATAGGTTGGATTAAACCATACATCTAGGAGATCAAACTGTACAAGGCAAAGGTAAATCATACAAGGCGTAATGAAATGACATGAAATGCATGGGAAATGTAATTTGAAGTTGTAATTGCACATGTAATTGATTATTAAGGTTTAGACTTAGTAAAAGTCTTAATTAATACATTTCGTTATGCATGGGTGGTTGTAAATAACTAATTACATTAGGAACCACTTTGGAATATCCTAGGAAACATTATATAAGGCCCCATTTTTTATTTTTATGGTTTGGACATATACTAGTTATAATATGATAGAGTTAGATTCTTCTGGTTAATCTAGCAAGTATTGGGAGTTAGACTATGCTCTAAGAGAATGATTGTATACCATTACTGAATAGGAAATGAATAATAATAAAAAACTCATATCTTCTCTCACATGTTTTATGATTATGGAATGGATGAATAGCAATTTAAGGTTTAGTTTTGTTGCATGCACTTTTGTTTGATTGCTTTGGCTAATTTATGCATTTTTGTGGAATAATGGATGTAACCAACACTGGTGTAACTATGTGGAATGGTATAGAATGATTATAATATCAAGGAATATGTATTGAATCCCATTGTATGATTTTTGTGCATTGCAATTAGATTTGCAACTCTCTCAAGCCCCGTTGATATGTTTTATATGTTATTAGAAAAGGATTAATTACTACATTAAAACCTTACAAAACTTATCTGAGAGAGATTGGCACCCTAGAGTATCCAATTTGGCACTTGGATGTACCTTATTTTCACATAGATCATACACCAGAGTTATTACAAATCATATAGAATATAGTTACCCAATTTGGTAGTTTATGCAATTGGAAGAAACTTATCCAATTTAGTAGTTTTAGGAAATCGACTTGTTGGGTTACAAAACTATGTATGATAGCCTGCAAAATCGAATCTAAAGGATTGGTTGAGTGTTTAATCATACAAGCTCCATCACTGTATTATTTTGGATCATATAGCGTGTCACTTATGTACAAGCTTTTCATTGGGTGTAAACTAGTAGTTTTGGAGACCATACGGCTGTACGATTTGGTAAACAAGTTGGGGTTAGTAAATTGACCATATTAGGCATTAGAAATAACATCCCCACTAGGAATACTACATACCTATGATACACATCTATAGCGAATGCTTATTGGAAAAGAACTTGTAAATATAGCATTGTGCTGCTATCAAAAGGAGTTTGAGGAAATAATGTCCCCCAAGCAGTATTATTCAGGTGATTGTGAATTTGTGAGAACCATTCATGAGAAGGTTAAATTTGAATCATGTGAAATTTTTGTAAGGATTGGATTTTCACATGCTCAATCACATATTGTGATAGCATCTTGACTTGAATGGTTGTTATATCATCAATAGGGTTTTATAGGATTAGAGATCCCAAAGAGGCCATTATATTTATGAAATGGTTAGATGATAGAGGGAGTACCTTGATCTCATACCATTCAATTTTTTTTAGAAGTTTATGCACAATGTATTTTTAGGCTTGCAATATTGAACATTTGCATTGCAATATTCACTTAACTTGGTTCACTATGTGTATCGCTCCAAATTTTTCGCACCCTTACCTTCAGGCTAAAGGATCCGTGCCCAGAAGGAGGATGGGAAAAGGATGTCACGGTACCTCGGACTGAGAGGACTTTGCGAAGGTCCTGCCTCTCAAGGGAGGTGTATTTTTATGATTTTTCGATGGATGGTGGGTTCACCAAGAAACATTTAATGGCAGTTTCCACGCCTAGGTTTGGAATGTGTTTTTATGTGTTCGTTTTTAGTCTTAAGCATTCATATCCTAGGTTTGGCCAAATGAGTCTAAATTAATCTATATGCAAATGCAGATTTAATGAATACAGAGAACAAATTTAAGACAAAAATACAGAGAAATTAAGGAAGAATAAGAAAAATACCTGATCCGGATGTCTGATGGAGATTCAGATGTTTGAAGCTATCAGGATCGTCTGGAATTCGACAAAATAATCTGAGATCAGACAAGATCATCTGAGATCTAACGAATTCATCAGACGAATTCTTTAGAGACCTACAAATAGAAGAACAAATGCAAAATACAGAGAATACTACTGTGCTAACAGGGGAAAACAACACCAAATGACAGTATGAACATTAGAAAATAATTATGAACAAAAATTCAAACAAATTACGATGTTTTAATGATAAATTATGATCTTATCATGCAAGTTAAGCTATATGGGTGAACTCCAAATGTAAAATAATAATCAATAAGGATAAACTAACTAAAATGTAGAATAAAACAACGAAAATAATAAGAGAAAGCGCAAACTCTGGGCACTGATTTCCCCCAATGCAGATTGCAGTCAAAATCGTCTGGAAGTAATGAAATCATCTTGAATTATGACAGGATCGTTCGAGATTTGAACGAGATCATCTGCGACGATCTGAGCTTGCTTCAGCTAAAGATCAATGAGATCCCTACAATAAAACTTCAAAATAACAGAGGCAAAATAATGTTCTAGGTATTCTGATGCATGCAAAATCAAGTTACAGGGAAATTCAGCCAGGGGTTGGGAGGGGAAGATCCTAAGGATTAAATAGGCTTAAGGGAATAGTTAGGAGGTTGGAGATCATCCCTATTTGGGAGATCTCCAACGGGGGAGGGTCTCTAATGGTGCAGACATGCTTCTGCCTGGATTAGAGGCCCGTTGGAAAAAAAGCTAATTATGAACAATCAGTTTTGTGACAAGATCGTCTGGACGTCTTAGCCCAGACGAAATCATCAGATCTGGGGCGATATCGTCTGATCGGCGATGATATCGTAAAACGGTAAAAACAACCTCTAAAAATGGCATAAAAAAGGGGGAAACAGATTACCCGACGGTTAACGAGCGATTTGGGAGGTTAAATTTTGAATTTAAATTATTTACTAAGGTGAATGTAATTATGACAATTTTACTGCACCAATTTTAGGGTGCTACATTTTGCCCCCTCTTTAGAAATTTTTTTGAAGAAAATGAGTTAAAGATGAGTTCTTCTCGATCTACGAGAAATTAAAAATTATTCCCATTTTTAGGTGACGATTCTTGGTTGAATCGTACAACAGCTTACTATGGTGCCCCCTCCGTGTTTTTACCCAAATCGAACGTTTGAGGTAAAAACGTGGAAAAGCAAAAATTATTTTTGAATAAAATTAAGAAAAATAGGGTAAAACCCTAATTCATTTTCACTATTCATTTTTTGGTTTTTAGAGCTCTAAAGCAAAAAATGGTGGAGACGACACATAGATCGACAGAGGTCCGATGCGGTCTACGAGTAAGAGTCTAGACTTAACTAGAATGTAGGGGATCCCATCTCTGAGGGATTATGAGTTTTCCAGGATTGTCTGGGATAACACCACAGTTAGCAAGGCTCCAAACATGCAGCGGTTCTGGAGTCAGGATGCGGATGATGCCCCCATCCAGCCAGTAGATGGGGACGACATAGGGGTGGCCGATGGCTACGATGCCTGGTATGCAAGCATCCACCCTCCTCAGATGATGAGGGCGTAGGGTCCGATACACGCGGTTGTGCGTCGAATAGGTAGGCAGCACCAGGCAGCGATGGAGGCGGCCCAGGGTTGCGGCGAGAGAGAGCCAAGGAGGCCATAGGCACAAGAGAGGCCATGACATAGGGAGAGGAGGGAGGCGAGACCCCCATATCCACAGAGGGAGAGGCCACCATCACCCGATAAGGGCAAGGGCATTGACACAGGGGAGAGTAGCGAGACTGCTACTCTCTGAGCAAAGAGAGATCATTTGTAGGCACAGGTGCAGACTTTACAAGATGAGGCTGCACACCACCGAGCTGAGGTGGCACAGTTGTGAGACAAGATTGCATGCCTCAGGGCATGGGGCGGAGGGGCAAGCACTAGGGAGCTGACACGGGCTATTGCTCAACTTACTTTCTACCAGAATTTGTACTATCAGCTGGTGCCAGAGGCGGATAGACTACCCCTACCAACCAACATCGCAGATCCGATCAGGATCAGGTCGTCGAGGACCTCGTCCCGATCGAGGACTAGGACTACTCAGACTGCGATGGGGCCACCTCATCCACCTCAGGGCAGGGGAGGAGATGAGGCAGAGAGCTCGAGGGGCTCTCGAGGCTAGAGGAATACACAGCTTTGTACAGATTGACATTGTATTATTATTATTTTGTTGATAGAGGATTTAGTATGTCGAGGTACAGATTGTGGCATACCAATCTAATTTTGATGATGTATATATGCTGTTGATATATATATGATATGTTTTTGATCATATGACTTATGTTATGTGTATGCTTATGATGCTTTTATATTTGATTGATTGATTTGATAATTGGATTGAGGATTCATGAAATTATGTCGTTTTGAAAATTTATACTTTTGATGTTATGCGGTAATATTTTAAATGAAATAATCTAATGTAACAAATTGATTGTTTGTAATGTGATGTAATAAAAATAAAAAGAGACTTCTAACAATAATTTCAAAGGACATTGTTGCTATTATAGACCATTTCATGGAGTCGTTGCTCACTCGGTCGTCAAGCTAATCCCAGGATAGAAATATTGTTAAAAGTAAAAGAGTGCTTAAGAGACTATCTTAAGACTTTGGTGCAATGGTGAAAATGATGGGGATGATGGTTTGTTTTTTAGATTTTCATGAAAATAGTACGCATGAAAGAATGTTAATGATTTTTTCTAGGCATAAATTCCTGAGTGTGATAAAATTTTTGGATAATTCGTTAGGAATTATACCATCATTGCAAAATTGAAGGTTGACATAATGACATGAAATAATGAAAATGTGTTTGCTTTTTAAAAGCATAATTTGTGTAACATAATGAATTAAGTCATATGGTTTTCATGATTTTTAATAAATGGGGAATAAAATTGTTACAATGATTTGCGCTAGGCATAGAATATGTAGGTATAGACTTATACCATCATTGCGAAAATCAAAAAGAGATAGTTTTATTGCATGGTTGATTTTTTAATAAACAAAAAATATGAAAATGAGGACTTGCGCTAAGCATAAAATTCCAATTTTGGTTTTGGAACTATACCATCGTCGCGAAAGTCAACCAGATATATATGTTTTGATTGTATATTTTTGAAAGAAATTTTTGATTGTTTTATTATATAGTTGTCTTTATGGTAAGCAACTGTACTTGATTTATTCCAAAAAAGTTGCAAAAATAATATTTCAAAGTATTTTGAAGAAAAAAGTTATATTTATAAGGAATCCCATGTGCATATGTGAATTCATTTCCGATCTTGATTTATCATAATGATACACAAAATCTCTCAAATACAAATGTGTGTGCAATTGCTTTGTGCATTTACCAGTTTTGAGCAAGATAATATGATACAAGTGATTTGAAGAAACCAAATAAGTGTTCATTAACCATGATTTAGATGCATATAACCATACTAGACTACTATGTAGGTCGGATTATCAAGAGCTAGCTAATCCATAAGCAGACATAGGTCTATACAAAATAAGGTCGCTAATGTGACAGACATATCACCATGCTAGGAGTTACCCAAGGCCAAGCAGGTTGGGCACAAACCACCTGTTATGGGGTTTACCTCACAATTTTTGAATAATTGAGAATTCCAGGGATTCAAGCTCATCAACCCTTATTTTCTTTTCAAAGGGTAGGGAAAGGGGATTTTATTGCAGTTTTGCTTTCTGCTTTCTTTTGAACTTTGCTTCTTTTTCTTTTGTATTTTTTGCTTGATTTTTGAGATAGTGCTTGAAATATTGCTGTAATGATATAAAATAATATTTTTCTTTTCTCTTTTTCTTGAATTTTTCTTTGCTAGGGATACTTGCTCGGATTAGATGTAGAGTAAGGGATTTTTATTCTGGGTAGGGGTGAGCTTGTCCTTTTGCCAACTCTCAAATATTCTAGACCATGTGCATGATAGGATAGCAAGGGAAACTTTTCGCTCAAGAAATCACTTATACTATGTAGCAAAACATGGAAATTACAAATATAATCATTTTATTGTGAAAGTATGTTCTTGGTTTAAGTAAATAACAAGATCAATTCTCTATGCTCAAAATTTATTTAATTGAATTTTGTGAACATTGATATAAGAAAGATTAGTAATCATGCCAGATAAAATCAAGATATTTATTGTTGTGAGTGTGCAAGTGAGGGCTTCCAAATAAATGCTAATTTATCCAAAATAATTTGAAACATATAACTGCAATAATTGTAAGAAAATATAAACACTTTTGAGAAGTTTTGAGAATGTTGACTCTCTCTTTCTTCTTTATTTTGTTTTGGTTTCGAAAGAGTCAAGCATATTGCTATTTTTATATTTTTATCATTATTTTGTTTTTTGGTTTTATTTTTGTTTTTGAACAAAAAATTTGACAAGTGCAATAAATAAATGCAACAAATAGTTTTTGAAGATTTTGATGATTATGAATGTTTTTGGATTTTTAAAAATTTGAAAGAAATACAAGATAGTGATTTTGAACAAATATATACATGAATGAAATGACCCAATTTATACATAGTAACGTTTAAGATGTAAAATATTCATGGGTTCTTTAAGTTCTTTATCATCTAAGGTAGATAATTTGTATGCTCCTGATTCAAATTTAGCAGTGATGACATATGATCCGAGCCAGTTGGGCTCAAATTTACCTTTAGGGTCCTTAGTTGCATTAGTATTTTTTTTTTTTTTTTTTGATTTTGAGGATTTTGATTTTTTTGTATTTTGATTTTAATTTATGAATTGAAATTGGTGGTATATACAAGATGATCTATATACACTATACAAGGTTATTTGAGTATAGCATGTCTAAGGTTGCTTCAAAATCAAAGGAGGTTTTGAAGGATAATCTGGTTGAGGTGAAGGTAAGAATAAAAGGTGATGAATAAAAGGTAGTGATAACAAAAGCTTTGTTATAATGTAAAATAATGTAGCAAAATATTTTTCTTTTATATGTGGAAAATTAATTATGTTACAAAATAAAATATCAAAAATATAAGAAAGTTCTTCATTCTTATTATTATATTCCAAGTTTTGATAAGATGGAGAGAGCATATGTGAAAGATATACATGGATGCTATTTTGTAAACAAGGATGATCATATATGGATGAAGAAAAGTGATGGATAGAAGATAATTGTGACAATAGAAAATGTATAGAACTTAATATTTCAACCGTTAAATATTCTTCAAATAGTGTTGGGTCATTATGTATGGTAACAATTTTATTTGCAATTTCAAATTTCAAACATTGGTGAAGAGTGGAAGGGAAAACCCTCATCGTATGAATCCAAGGACTCTGGAGAAATAGGTTGTAAAGTGAAGGACAATATCCTACATAGAATAAAATATCCAGAATCTTGGATCCAATATTAAAGGGAAGAATTGTAGTACCTTGAGCTTCTTGAATTTCATTGTTAAAAGATTTTATAAGAACATTTGATTCATTAATATCTTCTTCCTTTGTTTTGAGTTTTTGGCATAATTGATAATGCATAAATTAAGAGAGGAGCCATTATCTAACATGATAGTTTTAACAGGTGTTTCTTTACTAGATCCTGTAATGTAAAGATAGGAGTCTTCTTGTGGAGTAGAGGAAGGAATCTCCTCATAATAGAATGAAATATGGTTAACCTCAAGAGGGTTTACACCATTAATTATATTCTTAGTGAAAATATGATGAGGAAAAAATTGTTGGCTAGGTATCTTGAACAAAGTTTCCTTATGAGAAATTTGTAATACTTCTAAAAGGGATATCTTTGCTTGAGGATTAATCACTTGTTGTTGGTTATCAAAGTGGATTTCAGATTGATATTTTGATTCTAAAGATAAGCTTTCTATGCTTACATTCCATTTTGGATCATTCTCTAGAGTCAAAGATAGTTTTGAAGGTTGGTCAAATGAGGAATCCATCTCTTGAATACCAGATTGAGTTGATTGAACTTGAGGTTGCTCCTTTATAGTTTTTGTTACAAATTAGTAATATCATCATGACGGGACACATTAACATGCAATATTTGATTGGTTTGTTGTTTTTGATAATTGAATAGGGGTTCTTGGGAGATCTCCATGTCTTGATTAATTATTGGTATTTGTTGTGTAGGAGTTTGATTGTTTACTGAAGATTTATAATCAGTTGTAGATTGTAATTCCTTTATATTAAAAAGACCCTTATCAATCAAATCTTGAATTGCACATCTTAAATCTTTACAATTTTGTGTCATATGTCCATCTACTCTATGGTATTCAAAATGTAGCTCAGGTTTAAACCAATTTTTTGTGGTATCAGGTTGTCTTATGGAAGGAAGTTCAATCTTATTTGTGTCAAGTAAATACTTGAGAATTATATCCATTGGTTGATTGAGCTTAGTAAATTTACGTGATGAAGGTTTTTGAGAGGTTTTTGATAAATGCCTTAGAAATTTCGTCATAAAAGGGCCTAATGATTTCTCACCTCTACTTTCTTTATTATGGGTAGAATGATGACAGGAATATTGTGATGTAGGAGGTGAGTACATGGTAGAATTGGAAGAATAAGTATTTTCTTGTTGAAATGAATGTGTTGTATTGAAAGAAGAGTATTGAAAAGGTGGTGGAGGATTGTATGTGGATCGATAGACATAATATGGATATATGGGAGAATAGATAATATTGTTATGAAGAGGATTGGAAAAGGGATTGTCCTGTTGGGATAAGGATGAAAAATAGGAAAAGTGTGATGGAGGTGGTGTTGAATAGGGATGAGGTTGGTCATAATCAACAAATGTATTTAACTGAATTATTCCAACATTACTGATGGGCTCATATGGATTTGAGTAAAAACTCATGGTTTCTTTAGTACTTCTAAAAGTAATATTTAATATTTGCTATTTAGAATTGAATCTAAAACATACAAACTTGAAATGATGATTTTGTTTTTGTTTTTCTTGTATACATATATATATATATATATATATTTGTTTGTTTTTGTTTTCAAAAGGTTATGATGCATTCATGTCGGGTTCACCAAAATGTCTCGCTCCAAAATTTTTGCACCCTTGCCTTCAGGCTAAAGGATCCGTGCCTAGAAGGAGGATGGGAAAAGGATGTCGCGGTACCTCGAACTGAGAGGACTTTGCGAAGGTCCCCCCTCTCAAGGGAGGTGTATTTTGATGATTTTTCGATGGATGGTGGGTTCACCAGGAAACATTTAATGGCAGTTTCCATGCCTAGGTTTGGAATGTGTTTTTATGTGTTCATTTTTAGTCTTAAGCATTCATATCCTAGGTTTGGCCGAATGAGTCTAAATTAATCTATATGCAAATGCAGATTTAATGAATACAGAGAACAAATTTAAGATAGAAAAATTAAGGAAGAATAAGAAGAATACCTGATCCGAATGTCTGATGGAGATTCAGATGTTTGAAGCTGTCAAGATCGTCTGGAATTTGACAGAATCATCTGAGATCAGACAAGATAGTCTGAGATCTGATGAATTCGTCAGACGAATTCGTCAGAGACCTGCAAACAGAAGAACAGATGCAAAATGCAGAGAATACTACTGTGCTAACAGGGGGAAACAACACCAAATGACAGTATGAACACTAGAAAATAATTATGAATAGAAATTCAAACAAATTATGATGTTCTAATGATAAATTATGATCTTATCATGCAAGTTAAGATATATGGGTGAACTCCAAATGCAAAATAGTAAGCAATAAGGATAAACTAACTAAAATGCAGAATAAAATAGTGAAAAAAATAAGAGAAAGTGTAAAATCTAGGCACTGATTGCCCCTAATGTAGATTGTAGTCGAAATCATCTGGAAGTAATGAAATCGTCTCGAATTACGATAGGATCATCCGAGATTTGAACGAGATCATCTACGATGATCTGAGCTTGCTCCGACTAAAGATAAATGAGATCCTTGCAAGAAAACTTCAAAATAACAGAGGCAAAATAATGTTCTAGGTATTTTGATGCACGTAAAATCAAGTTACAAGGAAATTCAGCCAGGGGTTGGGAGGGGAAGATCCTAAGGATTAAATAGGCTTAGGGGAGTAGTTAGGAGGTTGGAGATCATCCCTATTTGGGAGATATCCAATGGGGGAGGGTCTCTAATGATGCAGCCATGCTTCTGCCCAAATTAGAGGCCCGTTGGAGCAGAATCTAATTGTGAACAATCAATTTTGCGACAAGATCGTCTGGACGTCCTAGCCCAGACAAAATCGTCAGATTTGGGGTGATATCATTTGATCGGCGATAATATCGTCAAACGGTCAAAACAACCTCTAAAAATGGCATGGAAAAGGGGGAAACGGATTACCCGACGGTTAACGAGCGGTTTGGGAGGTTAAATTTTGAATTTAAATTATTTACTAAGGTGAATGTAATTATGACAATTTTACCGCGCCAATTTTAGGGTGCTATACTATGAGAAAGGAAACATAAAAAATATTGAGCTTAGTTATTTTTATGGTGATTTTCATTTGAATAACTATGAGTAGAGATTCATACTCGACATTATTTTTGGTGCATGGGAAATTGAGTTTGAAAGATAGGGGTATTGGAGCCCCCTTCAAGTGTGAAAAAAAAATTCCTATACCACCCCCTTGTTCGCACTTAGAGCCATCAAATAATAGAGTCATGTCAACCTGTGAGTCAGGCTCCTCAGGATCAAGCTATTCTAAAACTTGAAAGACTCCATTATTAGGAAGTTCTATGTTAAGAGGTTGATCATCTTGGAGAGGATCCTAGATGAGTTAATCGGTAATGACCTGACCTTTAATTGATTTTTTTTCGATGAATTCAAGGTCAAATTACGTCAACAACATGATCCATTTCACCATGCAACTATTATGATAAGTATGACTCATCATATATCATAATGGATTCTCTTTGAATACTACATACATTGTATGATTGATAATGTAATGGCATAGATTCTCAACATATCTATATTTAATTTCATAACTAACTAGGGTGCGACTAATATAGTAAGTAGCTTGCTCTTTATGTAATTTATTATTTGTGGCTAACATGATGCCTGATGCAAGATCAGTAGTTGAGATGTATAGATAAAATGGTATTCCTGGTAGGGGAGGAGCCAATACTGGTGGTGAAGCCATATATTGCTTGATTTTGTCAAAGGTGGCTTGACACTCATCATCCCAGTGGAATGCGACCCCCTTGTGTAACAATCTGTTTAGAGGTCCGCACTTATCTGATAATTGTGCTATGCAGCACTTGATAGATGTGACCTTTCCTTGCAAACTATGTAGCTACTTGATGGTAGTAGGGGGAGGCATCTCAAGGATTACCTTAACTTTTTTTAGATCAACTTTGATGGCTCTTTTAAATACTACAAATCCCAAGAGTTTTCTAGATGTGATGCCAAATATGCACTTCTTGGGGTTTAATCTAACATTGTGCTCAATGAGGCAATCGAGATATTTGCATAATACATCGATATGCTCATGGTGCAGTAAAGGTTTAGCCAATAATTCATCCATGTAATCTTCCAAAATTTTGTGCATGTAGTCATGTAAGATGTAATTCATATCCCATTGGTAGGTAGCACTAGTATTTTTGAGATCGAAAGGCATGACCTTATAAAAAAATGTCCCCCAAGGCATTGTGATTGATGTTTTGAGTTGGCCTTCCAGATTAATATGAATTCATTTGTATCTAAATAAACCATCCATTAGGGATAACATCTCATGGCCTATTATGGCATTGACCAGGGAATCAATGTTCAACAACAAGAATTCATCCTTAGGACTCACTTTGTTGAGATCAAAATATTCAATGCAAATATGAATCCCCCCATTAGGCTTCTTGATAAGAACCATATTGGAAATCCATGGTGCATAATCCAATGATATAATGAAATTGACATCCAAAAACTTTTTTAGCTTATATTTCACCATTAAGGCTACTGTTGGATGCATTTTGTGTAGTTTTTGCTTGACTGGTTTGGCATTTGGATCAAGTGTGATATTATGCATGACAAGGTTTGGATCTAGTCCTCGCATATCTTTGTATGACCATGCAAAAAAGTTCCTTCTTCTCTTTGATAAGGGCTATGAAATCAACTTGCTCTGTGGGTGATAAGCCTTCCCCTAACTTCTTATAGGGTTTTCAAGATCTAAGCCAATATCCCTATCAATTGTTGGCTCAATTGACATATGAGACCCCTCTTCCAACTAGTGTAGATTAGGGATCATATGAATATTATCAACTAGGTTAATATCATCGATTGGAAATTTTGGTACACCTCAATGTGAAAGACATATTGAGTAGAACTTAGAGTAAAATTAAATGGCTATAACATCTCATCATAAGGTCAATACTCGAAAGGATATGGTGGAGAATATCCTTGATCAATGTTGATTACCCCCAAGTCGATGTGTAGTAGCTTTGATGGGTTATTCAGGTCATGCAGGGGTGCAAAAAGATCTATGTAAATCATGTTGATGGATGGATGGTATCCTCTATGTGGTTTATGGGGTCTATTGACAATAGGTTGTCACAAGAATCATGGAGGTGGTTTTGGTGGAAGTGAAATGATAAAATGTGGTCTATGTGGCTGTGGGCGAGCTTGCTCTTATTTAGGTTAAAACTATCACTATATATGATGCTACAATGGGAACATACATAGATAGACTTCATAATTATCATCCAATGGGATGATACATGCATATTATATGTGTGAAATGGAATAGTTAATATACTTTACTTCATAATTTGACTCATTATCAGATGTCCATTCATAGGGAGGACCTTGATCTTCTTCCTCACTATCGTGTGGAAGGGTATACGAACTTTCACCTATTTTGTAAGATTGCATGAAATCATGAGATATATCTTGATATATCATGGCTTTAAGGAAGTAATCCCCCAAAGAATGAACATGAGTAGGATTGGTGTAGGAATCATGTGCAAGCTCATCCCTATAGTTCAGGCTCATGTGCTCTAAAATATCAATGAAGACATCATAAGTCATAGGGTTTTTGTGTCCTAAAATAGACTTATCATATGGTATTTGATAATATATATGTTAATAAATGCAAGTAAATTGTTCGTACAACCCCAAACCATAGCCATGCCAATTGCAAAGTTAGGATTGGACATGTAAATAATATCCTTAAAAAAGGGTTCTTCATCCTCTTCCTACTACTACTGATATGGTTCTATGCCATAGTCAAGACCTCCATAAATGAAATTCATTTGATTAGGATGTGAGACTATAGGTACAATGGTACCTATAGGAAGACGAGGTCAACCCATGTTTTACACTATCTCAATGGTAGGAGTTGTTGTGATGTTCCTTACCAAGTATTATCCTAAAATAGTGGTAACTAGATGAACTGTAACTTGTGGTTATGGAGATAGATGATATTGCATAAAGGCTTGAGTTGACTCAATTTTCACATTACAAGGTGGTTCCTCATCTGTTGGAAAAGGAATCTCTTCTATGGAGATGGTAGATATGGTTGGAGGGATCTCATAAATAGGTCTTTTTTGTATATTCCTCTATAGAGGATTCTATGATGATGAAGGCACATCCAGGGGTGTCGATGATAAGGATGGTATGGAAAAATATGGTGATGGAGTGATGATGAAGTATTTGAACCTTAGCTAGACGTATTTGGTTGAAATTCTAGCTGGGTTGATGGCAAGATCGATTTGGGAATTCACTGCACCACATTGCAATATTGAAAGGGCTCAAGGTTTGCAGATGCAACATGTACTTTTCCTTCATAAGTGCACTTAAAAAATTGGTGGGTGATGGATGAAATACATATCATATCCCTAATATAGGGTCTGCCTAGCAAGATATTGTAGGCCATTTTACCCTCCAAGATGTGGCACAATTTTGGTATGGTCTTTTGTCCTACATGAATAGGTAAGACTATGGTGCCAACCATTGATCATATAGCATTGTTAAATTCTCAGAGGGTATAGGTAGATGCAAAAATTTGGGATATCAAAAGCCTTAGATTTTTGAGAGCAGTCATGGTGATGATGTTACTAGCAGAACTAGTAACAATCAGAACTCTCTTTTAGAGTATTCCATTTACACATGCGATGATGTGCAAGGGAGGATACACCATGTCATTTGGTATCGACTTGAGTTCATCATCATAAAATGTGATCACTAGTTCTATGCATTGTCGAACATGCCCCAAAAAATTGTTAAAGGAGTTAGACTCCAAGGGTTTTAGCTCAATCGACTTGAGGATATCCATGAGAGCTTCTCAATGAGGTGGAGATTGTTGAATAATATCATAGATGGAAAATTGAGCCAATGTTATTTGTAAGTTCTGAGCAATATTGATCTTTATTGTGACCGATGACTGAGGTATAATGTTTTGCACTAGAGGTGGTAGAGGCTATGATGTTGAATGAATATTTCTTGAAGTCGCAGGTGGTGCAACTTGACTTAGGTAACACTTTTTATTTGTCACAATGCTAACCATGTTGATGAACCCTTGTTTAGGGTATTCCTGATGGACCTCATTCACTTGTGGTGTTGGATTTTCTTGCTCCTCATAATTAGGCAACGTGTCTTTAAAAATACCCATTTGTTGATTATTTGGTGCAATAGGGTTATCGACCTGTAGATCATTCCTATTAATCATATTCTATACTAGGTGTTTGAACCTATAGCACATCTGCACATCATGCCCATTTTTCCTATGGTACTTGCAGTATAGGTCTTCACAATATCCTTTGGGCTTTGGTGCATTTGGATCGATAGGTTGACTTTTAGGTAGATTAATTGCCTTGGATGCATAAAGGCACTCAAATAAAGAGTCCATGGACTTAGCAATGGGTGTAAATTGTTACTTAGGATGACATTGTTGGTTTTGCCCTTGGTTTATTTGATTGTCCTTGTAGTTTCTATGTGTCGCCTGATAGTTAGGCTTATGAGGTGGCATTGGTTGTATAGGCCTTAGAATAGTGATAGCAACTTGGTTGATTGCTATCGGCTTTGGTTGCACAAATTTTTTCTTGGTGCTCTTAGTCCATTTCTTCTTGCAAGGTTATGCAATTTACCCCTATTAAATTTTACTATCTTTGATTGTTTTAGCTTGTGCTAGAGCATCTTCAAGAGTTGGGTATTTTTGGAGTTGCCACAACAAGGAATTGGTTTCAAGTAGCTCTTAGAAAACAATTGAATCATCTTAGACATGGGGAGTAAGTACAGTAGCTTGAAAAGAAGTGCTCACCACCTATTGTTGTAGTTTATGATTGACTCATCATCAAACTATTTTAACCCTGTGAGGTCATTTAAAGTTACCTTTCATTTGGTGTTGAAGGTGAAGCATTCCAGGAATGCATCTACAAACTGCTCAAAGTTGTATATGCTATACTTTAGGAGTTTATTGTACCATTCTATGGTAGGGCCGGAGAGGGTAAGCAAAAATATCCTCAAAATTAAAGTATCATTTTTTTGGATGCAAAAGTAGTGATTCAAAAATCTAGTGACATGATCCTATGCATCCTCCTCTCATTTAAATATGTCTGGCTAGGGCATCTTGAAATGCTTTTGATAGGGAGGGGAAGTACTAACGAGTGAAGCGACGGATTGCAAATCTACCACAAAGTGGGATTTTGAGCCCCATATCCAGAGGTCTTATGCTCTACCGATTCCATGCATTCCAACAATGCTTTGTACTCATCAAAGGAATTGATCTCCTATTTTTTTCTTTGGCCCTATGGGGGCGAGCGAGGAACATTAGGCCTATTATGTGGTGGTTGAATGTATCCACCCTACCTCCATAAGGTACTTCAAGATATTCTACTTTTGTTTCATGCTTAGTTTAGGCCCCATAGGGTGTCTATAGAATTGACCTACAAAGAGGGGTAAGCACATGTGGATGATGATCTATGTTTGGCCTAGGAGGTAAGTCCTGATTAGGCCTAGGAGGTTTAGGAGGAAATATTTGGTTAGGCCTAGGAGGCCTATCTTGATTGAAAGCAGGTTGCCTATGATGAACCTCTTGTCTATGGGTACTTGGGGTAGGAACCCTCTCATGTAAGGTCTTTTGAAATAGCTCATTGGTTTACTATTCAATTATTTCTTTCTTTAATTGATACAAGCAGTCTAAGTGTTATTTATCCTATTGAAGCTTCTTAAATTACACTTGGTTTTTGGTATATCTAGTGACTACTTGATTTATATTTTTAGTCATGTGGAGCCTATGAGCCCTAGAAGTATCACCCTGAGGCCTATCTCATCTAGGATGATCTAAAATATCAATTACGAGATTCCCTCGCTCAAGGGAAGTCATATTCACTTGAGGTTCAGTCCTAGACAAGCATTCCTTGTACTCAACTAGTGTAGAGGTACATAATGCTTGTGTATCATAATGGACTTGAGGATAACCAAGGATTTTAGCATACCTTCCTTCATTGATGAGGAAGGGAAGGGCTGAGTTTGCTCACCATGAGCAATGAGTATCATACTCATCTTGGTACTTAGATTGTTACAACTTATTAGGGTAGTTTAAGGGTGAATTTGGATTAATTGTCCCTGCCTAGTGTGTGTACTCTTGCTCTTGCCCATAGGTGGGTGTGGTAGACCTAGCAGGCACATGAATGCATAGTATTGCTCTATATAGTAGCACCTCAATGTGCGGTTACCATTCTTGGAAGAAGGCATGTGAAGTATCTAAATATTGGGAGTATGTTCCCAAATTAGGATCAAAACCTATACCGGTATCCCACATAGGGGTCCCTTGCAAGTGGAGTTCCTAACTAGACATTCTAGAACTTTAGCGTGTAGGAGGCCACCAAGGAGGTATGACCATGTCCTTAGGGCTAAATTGGAGATGACTCGTGTCTCCATGTCTACTCTCTACAGTGTTCACCCTTGAATGGTTTTGGATATGGGTGCATACCATTGTTATCTCCTACCAAACCCTACAACTCATTGGTTTACTATTCAATTATTTCTTTCTCTAATTGATGCAAGCACTTGAAGTGTTCTTTATCCCATTGAAGCTACTTGAATTATGCTTGGTGTTCAGTATATCTAGTGACTGCTTGATTTATCTACTTAGTCATGTGGGGCCTATGAGCCCTACTAGTATCACCCTAAGGCCTATCTCATATAGGATGATCTAAAATATCAATTATGAGCTTCTCTCACTCAAGGGAAATCACATTCACTTGAGGTTCAATCCTAGACAAGCATTCCCTATACTAAAATAAAGTAGAGGTACATCATGCTTGTGTATCATGATGGACTTGAGGATAATCAAGTATTTTATCATGCCTTCCTTCATTTATGAGGAATGGAAGGGTTGAGTTTGCTCGCCATGAATGATGAGTATCATACTCATATTTCTACTTAGGTTGTTGTAACCTATTAGGGCAGTTAAAGGGTGAATTTGTATCAATTGGCCCTACCCAATGTGTGTACTATTGCTCTTGCCCATAGGTGGGTGTGGTAGACCTAGCAGACACGTGAATGCATAGTATTGATCTATCTAGTAGCACCTCAATGTGCGGTTGCCTTTCTTGGAAGAAGGTATGTGAAGTGTCTAAAAATTGGGAGTATGTTCCCGAATTAGGATAAAAACCTATAAGGGTATCCCACATAGGGGTACCTTGAAGGTGGAGTTCCTAAATACATATTCTAGAACTTTGGCAAGTAGGAGGCCACCAAGGAGGTATGACCATGTCCTTAAGTCTAAATCAAAGATGACTCGTGTATCCTTGTCTACTCTCTACAATGTTCACCCTTGAATAGGCTTGGCTATGGGTGCACACCATTGCTATATCCTACCAAACCCTAGGTGATTATATCCTTTAAATTTTTTAATAATGTAGCACACAAGAATGGAAACATGTAATAAGACAAGTGTTTATCTATTTTAAATATTTATGTGTGTTCCTTAAAGTTATTTTATGTGTTTAGATTTATTTTTGCATAAATACCTTGTGTCACATGTTTTGAGATTGTTGGATGATGTTATTTTATTAAAGGGATTTCACCTGTATACTCATAGCTCGACAATTGGTAATGAAATTATATTCATGAAAATCCACCAAAGTATGGAGATAAAGCCCATACCTGGTCAGGGAGCATAGGTCCTACCAGTCATCCATTTCACCTGCAATCAATGATATACCTCTTTGAAGAGAAATACGTGCTATATCCCACAGGCTATTATGGATCTTGGAGTTAGTCTTGGCCAAAAATTGGGTTCATAGGATTTGAGCTAATGGGTAGAGATGAAGCCCACCGTCATTGGTATTTGTTGTAGTCACAGTGACACTGAGAGGGGGGGTGAATCAGTGTGATATTTTAATATTTAAACTTGCAATACTTAAAGGTGAAATAAAGCAAATTTAAACCAGATAGAACAAAAGAGCATCACACAACATAGGATTTTAACGAGGTTCACCAAAATGGCTAATCCTCAAAAAGAACGGTTGCTTGGACTACCATCCAAATCCAACCTTTAGCAAAGCACCAACTTTACAAAATATTTACCAGCACCCACTGGAAGGAGCTACAACCCCTTATTTATCTGCATCAACAGAAAGGAGCACCAACCCCTAGTTTACCAGCACCAACTAGAAGGAGCACCAACCCCTGATGCCAAGCTGCAACCTGGACTTCGATTCTAAATGAAAAATGATTGACAAGAAAAATACCTTCGGTTTCACTAGACCCTGACTGGTCTAAAGCTTACTCGATCTCTCTCATGGTTTGCAAGATATAGATATCTGCAACACTGCTACAGTCAAACTCAGCAATTTGAGTTCTCTGCTTGCTTTGCGCATTCACTACTACAACCGAACTCAGCAATTCGACTTCTCTGCTCGCTTTGTGCATTCACTGCTACAGCCAAACTCAGCATTCAATTTTGCCCTTTGTGCTCTCTACACACTCTGCTTTCTCTACGCACACTCTTTGCACACTCTGTGTCATTCCACACTCTGCTCTCTATGCGCATTCGCAATCAAACTTTGAACAACTCGACACGACTTGCTCACATCACGCACTTCACCCTCATCTCACCGGTTCTGTGCTATCTATGCTCTTACAGCTACATATCGCACACACCCATACTTACTTCGATACACCTTCAATTCTCCAAGCAGCCCTCCTTAAATACTAGAGATTTCAAGATGAAAAACCCTAATTATAGTCGACTGATTATGCAAATGCAAACCCTAATATTAGTCGGCTCAGATTCAACTTTGTAGGCTTCAACCCTAAAGATCATCGGTTGCAAAACCCTAAATTCCATTGGCCTAGATTCAACTTTGTCGGCTTCAACCGCCTCTGCCACCTCTATCACTTTCCTGTAGCTTCTGTCGTGAAACTACAACATGTCACGATATCGTGACACCTTTTACATCTGTATGCCTTCTTATCCCTGCTGTCGTAAAATCGTGACACTTTTGGCCTTTGTTTGCTTTGACAACATTTTTGTCGTGAAATCATGACACTTCTAGCTATTGCTGACGTCATCCTTACTTCTATCACGAAAGCACGACCCTTTTTGCTTCTAGGCCTTCTTCCTTACTTTTGTCATGAAATCATGACATTTCTGGCGCCGTACAGTCTCTCTCCTCCTAGAGTCGCGAAACTACGACATGTCACGAAATCATGACATCTTCATCCTGCTAGCTTCTTCACTGCTGCCTGTCGTGAAATCGTGACACTTTTTGCATCCGTACATTTTTCTTTCATCCTGTCATGAAATCGTGACACTTTTGGCTTTCGTACGCTTTTCTCCTCAGTCACCAGTGAAAACGGAACATGTCACGAAATCGTGACACTTTCACTGCCTTGGCTTCTTTTCTATCTTTCGCCCGTGAAAACATAACATGTCACGAAATCGTGACATACTTGCCTTCGTACATTCTCTCTCCTCTTCGGGTCGCGAAAACCCGACATGTCACGAAATCGTGACACTTTTCCTCCTTGGCGCTTTTTCTCCGAACATGTCATGAAATCATGACAGTTTCCTTCCTTAGTGCTTTTTCTCCAAACATGTCACGAAATCGCGATAGTTTTCTTCCTTAACGCTTTTTCTCCAAACATGTCACGAAATCGTGACAGTTTTCTTCCTTAATGCCTTATTTGCTTCCAACATGTCACGAAATCATGACAGTTTTCCTTGCGCCTTCTCTCTCCTCGGCCATGTCGTGAAATCACGACAATTTTGTTTGTGCTTTCTCTCTCCTCTAACATGTCACGAAATCGCGACAGTTTTTCTTGCCTGCTGAAAATGTCGCGATATCGCGACACTTTTCTACTTGTCTTTTTCTTTGATCTTTTGCAAATAGGCAACTATGGTCTTCTTGGAAACTCACTGTACATGCTCTGAATAACCTTTGAACTTTTGTCCTCTGCATCTGAATGACTTCTGAACTGCCTGTCCACTGCATCATTAGATCTAACTGCTTGTGTTGACAACAATGACAAATACTTTTGCTGCACCTTGCACAACAATCTCCCCCTTTGGAATTGTTGGCAACACTCATGCACTCTCCTGTAATTCTTCTCCCCCTTTGACAATAATACCAAAGGGCTGCTACAGACTCCCGCTGAGTCTATGCACACCATTCTCAGAAACACATTGAAATAGTTAGCAAAAATCTTGAATATGATCAATAAGATAAACAAATGCACAAATGCCCCCCTTGAGAATTTGATCCCGATGGCTAGTCAAATCTTAGACTATTCTTGGGAATATGTGGCCACTTCAATTCATGCTGTCTTTTGAGCCTCAACCCTCTGTTGCTCTGCAATCTCAAACTTGTCCACTGTTTTAGTGAAAGCATACACTGATCATTTATATATCCAACTTTTTGCTCTGTAATGCAAGCAACATCTGCATATACATCCTAGATATTCTCAACAGGCTTGAACCTACTGACAGCTATTTGTCTTTCTCTGTAGTGAGAATCCAGCAGACTACCTCAATTCTTTATGAAAGCACCTCAAACATTCATCACCAGGCTGGAAATCATCTGGCTGCACATTATAAACTTTTTCTTCAATCTTCCCATTCAACATGCTGATTTCACTTTTGTCAACAGAATTGACAAGTGACTCATATTTGTACCAATTTTTGTCCAGCACTGCAATTTTACTGCCAACTCTGTGCAAACATCAACCACTGTACTGCAGCATAGCCAAAATCCTTGTTATATTTACTACCTGATCTGAGTTTTCTACAGTTACTGCAAATCACACCTTACTTTCAACTGTGCATATCGGAAGAAGACATTTTGTCAAACACTTTATGGCCAACCGTAGTGCACCTTACTCAGCCTCAAACTTCTTATCCTTGGATTGGCATTATATCAATAGTTAAAACAAAACTGTCTGTGAATTAAATATATTCACCAAGGTGTAATGAAATATCTGACAATCTTCACATCAAGCGTCGAACAAAAACACGTTGCTATTATCGAAACACAAATACGTAGCTGGGGCAAGCATTCTTTCAATAAACAAAAACAATATGAACTGTTATAATCCATAGCTATAAACAGTGGTAGTAAGAACCATCAACAGAACAACAATGACATAAGCAATACTACCAATGGTGAAGATTCTCAATACAAACACTACCCTTCACGGCACTTCCACACACAACTATATGAACTGACAACACACTTGACAATTATACCACAATAGCCCAACTGTTGGTCTTTCATCCTCAGATACCCAGACAAATATATAGGAGCATTAAAATAAAACTTTAATATTGCTCCCCCTGAGGATGTGCTTCCTGGAGATGCTTAGTGCAAAGGAGGAGTAGTCTCCTTCAGTCCAAGGAGACATGATTTCCTCTCTTCTTTCTTTCTCCAAACTTTCTTGAACACGGGCTTGTATTTCTCAACTATCCCCCCATTTTGCACCTTTGTGTGAACTCGAATATTTCTCTGGTGTGGTTGTCTCTTATGCATCCATGATGAATGATTATTTTCCTTTCTTCTATGAACCTGATTTATTTCCTATCTATGTTGCATTCTTTGCGTCTTATGAACTCTACTGTTTTGCCTTAGGTTTGATACAGAAGCGCTTGGACAAAACCTTGCTATGTGCCCAAGACCATTGCATTGAAAACATTGTACATAGTGTTCACTCAGATATGCAGATGTATTTCTATCAGCATAACTCTTTGATTTATTATTCAATCCACAATAAGTTGCCTTGTGACCATACTAGTTACATCTGAAACAATAGCCATTAAAAGTGTTAGTATGAAAAGAGTGAGAGTGGTAGAACCTCTTTTGTTGTGGCTGCTTTGTTGTAAATCTCCTTTGATATTTTCTTTCTTTTGAAGATACATCTTTAACCTTTTCTTGCTTCGACCCTTCAACAGTGAAATTTTTCTTCTCTATAGAGTTGGATGATGAAGGTTGTTCAGCTTCAGACTTTTTATGCTTTGATCTTTCAACGGTGAGCTCCCTTTTCTCTGCATATTTGGACGATGGGGGTTGTTCAGCTTCATATCCAAGACCATGCTTATTCGTGGAGCTTCTCTGATGACTTATCATTTTATCTAGCAATTCTGTGCTCTTCTCGAATTTAAGATTTGTATTGGCCTCTTCCAGTTGTTTCTTCAAAGAAATAATATGTTCTTCTTGTTTGCAGCAAACAGTCTCTTTCTCATTGATCTGAGACCTGAGAGTTTCTTCAATCCTTTTGAACTCTTCTATTTGCAGCTTCAGATTGCTAACAATTTTGTTGGAATCTTCTTCATGTTTGCTACATACATCAACTTTCTTATTCATCTCTTCTGTCTGCATTCTTAGACCGTCAATCTCTTCTTCTAGCTTACTGTAATACTCTGTTTTCATGGTTAACTGTATTTTGAGATTTTCAGAAAGTTTCTTGTATTCTTCTGTCTGAACTTTCAACCTGGTTATGATTTTGTTTGTATCCTCAAGCTTTCCTGAATTTTTCTTATTCTTCTTTCTTGGAGCTGTAATTTGATCTTCATTCCAATTTGCTTCTGTATTCATTTCATCTTCATTACATTCCTGTTCTGATTCTATTTCTTCTTTGTCGAGTATCATGTAAGGACCTCCATCTATTTCCTTTTTAGAATCATCCTCTAGGACTTTAATTTTGAGAGTATCATCTTCATCTTCACTGCTACTAAACCCATGGCACTGACGTTCATTATGCCCGAGTTGACCACAAACAAAACATTCTGAACCTTGTGAACCTACATCATCATCGAGTTGACTTTTGGCCTTTTCTCCATTGTTTGATTCATCTCTTGAATCTACAACAATAATGAGTTCATCTTTGTTTTCTTTTATGACCCTGTGTGATCTTTTCTTCTTGTGTCTCATGGTTCCATTCTTGCCTTTCTTTGCCATTAGAGTATTAATCCAAGATCAACCCTAGCTGATTTAGCCTTTGATAGGAACTTGGCTCTGATACCAATTGTTGTACTTAGTATGGCACTAAGAGGGGGGGTGAATCAGTGTAGCTCTTTAAACCATGAATTTAAATCTTGCAATACTTAAAGATAAAATAAAGTAAATTTAAACCAGATAGAACAAAAGAGCATCACACAACACAAGATTTTAACGAGGTTCACCAAAATGGCTACTCCTCAAAAAGAATGGCTGCTTGGACTACCATCCAAATCCAACCTTTAGCAAAGCACCAAATTTACAAAATATTTACCAGCACCCACTGGAAGGAGCTACACCCCCTTATTTATCTGCATCAACAGAAAGGAGCACCAACCCCTGGTTTACCAGCACCAACTAGAAGGAGCACCAACCCCTGATGCCAAGCTGCAACCTGGACTTCGATTCTGAATGAAAAATGATTGACAAGAAAAATACCTTTGGTTTCACTAGACCCTGACTGGTCTAAAGCTTACTCGATCTCTCTCATGGTTCACAAGATACAGATATCTGCAACATTGCTATAGTCAAACTCAGCAATTCGAGTTCTGCTTTGCGCATTCACTGCTACAACTAAACTTAGCAATTCGACTTCTCTGCTCGCTTTGTGCATTCACTGCTACAACCAAACTCAGCATTCAATTTTGCCCTTTGCGCTCTCTGCACACTCTGCTTTCTCTGTGCACACGCTTTGCACACTCTGTGTCATTCCACACTCTGCTCTCTGTGCGCATTCACAATCAAACTTTGAACAACTTGACATGACTTGCTCACATCATGCACTTCACCATCATCTCACCGGTTCTATGCTATCTGTGCTCTTACGGCCGCATATCACACATGCCCATGCTCACTTCGATACACCTTCAATTCTCCAAATAGCCCTCCTTATATACTAGAGATTTCAAGATGAAAAACCCTAATTGTAGTCGATTGATTATGCAAATGCAAACCCTAATCTTAGTCGGCTCAGATTCAACTTTGTCGGCTTCAACCCTAAAGATCGTCGACTGCAAAACCCTAAATTCTGTCGGCCTAGATTCAAATTTGTCGGCTTCAACCATCTCTGCCACCTCTGTCACTTTCCTGTAGCTTCTGTCGTGAAACTACAACATGTCGTGATATCGCGACACCTTTTACATTCGTACGCCTTCTTATCCCTGCTGTCACGAAATCGTGACACTTTTGGCCTTTGTTTGCTTTGACAATGTTTTTGTCGTGAAATCGTGACACTTCTAGCTATTGCTGATGTCATCCTTACTTCTGTCGTGAAAGCGCGACCCTTTTTGCTTCTAGGCCTTCTTCCCTGCTTTTGTCACGAAATCACGACATTTCTAGCGTCGTACAATCTCTCTCCTCCTAGAGTCACGAAACTGTGACATGTCACGAAATCACGACATCTTCATCCTACTAGCTTCTTCACTACTGCTTGTCGTGAAATCGTGACACTTTTTGCATCCGTACATTTTTCTTTCATCCTATCGCGAAATCGTGACACTTTTGGCTTTCGTACACTTTTCTCCTTAGTCACCAACGAAAATGAAACATGTCATGAAATCGTGACACTTTCACTGCCTTGGCTTCTTTTCTGTCTTTCGCCCGTGAAAACATAACATGTCACGAAATCGCGACATACTTGCCTTCGTACATTCTCTCTCCTCTTCGGGTCGCGAAAACCCGACATGTCACGAAATCGTGACACTTTTCCTCCTTGGCGCTTTTTCTCCGAACATGTCACGAAATCGTGACAGTTTTCTTCCTTAGTGCTTTTTCTCCAAACATGTCACGAAATCGCGACAGTTTTCTTCCTTAACGCTTTTTCTCCAAACATGTCACGAAATCGCGATAGTTTTCTTCCTTGCCTTCTCTACTTCCAACATGTCACGAAATCGTGATAGTTTTCCTTGCGCCTTCTCTCTCCTCGGCCATGTCACGAAATCATGACAATTTTGTTTGCACTTTCTCTCTCCTCTAACATGTCACGAAATCACGATAGTTTTTCTTGCCTGCTGAAAATGTCGCGATATCATGACACTTTTCTTACTTGTATTTTTCTTTGATATTTTGAAAATAGGCAACTATGGTCTTCTTGGAAACTCACTGTCCATGCTATGAATAACCTTTGAACTTCTATCCTCTGCATCTGAATGACTTTTGAACTGCCTGTCCACTACATCATTAGATCTAACTGCCTGTGTTGACAACAATGACATACTTTTGCCGCACCTTGCACAACAGTCTCTACTAGTGGTTGGTGATGAAATCCAACTCACTAGTGTTTAAATGGAACGTGGTGTGTGTGGTTCCTTTTATGCTTAAATAAAGTGAAACAAGAGAGCACTCAATGAATCTTCACTAAATGCAATAAAAGAAAATTTCACTTTTAGAAATGTTAGATAAAAGTGAACCTACAAAATGCATGTCCTAAATGATAACCTACCCATTAGGTAGGTCACAAGAAATCAGACCACTCATATGCATTCCTACTTAGTTCTTTTCTATTTTTCTTCTTTTTTTTGTTCTTTTTGAAATTATAGAAAAATGAAATATACCTTTCAAGCAAACAAGGGAAGCAAATAAAAACCAAATTTAATCTATTTTGAACAATAAAAATGCAAAGTATATGTTAAAGAACTTACCTTGATAGCCTAATATCCTACTATTTTTAGAATTTTGAGTAGAAAACCCTCTATTTTGTGGCCATCCTAGGGTGGGATGGATACAAATTTGGGGGCCATCCCTTCCTAGGATGGTTGTTGTGGTTGTCCCTAGGTGTTCCAATTAGGAAATCAAGGGTTGTTTCAGGCCAGAATGACCAAGAATTGCAATGTTCAAAGGATAGAAACAGGGCCAAAAACTTGCAAAAATGAAATAGGACAGGGTACCACCATGATTTCCATTGTATAGTGGAAAAATAGTGCACCTAGAAAGGGAAAATAGGATGCATCTATTGTTCTACTTGATCTAAGCACTACAAAAGTGACACTTTAAGAAAACATAAAATGACAAGTATATGAAATAAATGGGTGGGTCTCCTTATATTAATATAAATGTCAAATATGTGGTTACAAAATTTCCCCTTGAGGGATCTCAATTGATACACTCAATACAATAATCAAAGGATCAAATCCTTTCAAGAATCCAAGGCACGCTTCTAGTGTCTTCCTCGCACTCATAATTGAAGTGAGTGGGATTTAATTGTTGCCATAAAATGTTCTATTACTGCGCTAAATTTCTACTCCTTCCTCATGCACTATGATACCTATATCTACATACAAGAAACTAAGATTGATTAGTAGCATGTGTGCATTAAGGTGAAACCGTGAAGATGCATGCATCAATAAGATTGAGAGAGAAAAAGTGCAATATAGTATTCAAAATTGTTCCAAATGCTACAAAAATTAGATTCATGCATATTATGTTCTCTATAAATGATATAATTGAAAAAAATAAGGAAATTATGCTCAAATTTGTGGTCATCCTAGGGTGAGCCATACAAACCTAAAAAACACATAAAGCATGATAACAAGAGAAAAACAACTCCAAATTGCACCAAATTTGAACATCAAGCTTATATTATACTCTAGAATGGACCTATGCAAAAAATGTAATACAATAGTGCTCCAATTTGTGGCCACACCAAGGTGAGACATTTAGGACTATCACAATTTGAGGGTCATCCTAGGGTGGGATGGCCAACAAATTTAGTTGTTTCTACCACCAATTCCTATGGGATTTGGTCCAAAACACTCTTAGGGATATTGTCATCAAGTTTGGGGACCTGATTCACTCGAATGGGTCGATTTTGTAAACAAACTGTGTGTTTATATATCACTTGAAAACCTCCTTCGCTAGGTAGAGATCTCAAGGAAAAATACACAATAGGATGGGGATAAATCTTGGTAGCAGTTCACTATGAATGTTGCAAAGACTCCTCTCTTCAAATTTGGTGGAAAATTGATCTAATTTATAGACTAAGGGGGCCTATGGTCAAATGGGCATGCTTGGACATGCAAGGCAAGAGGCGCCACTTGTCCAAAACTTGGCATGCATTGGAGGGAAAAGGAATCTCCCTTTTAGGACTCCAATTTACAACTTGGCATGAGAGTTATGCACCCTTACATTTGTATGCTTGAATAGGTGGGGTATATGGAAAATTTTGGGTGCCATTTATCCCTATTTTGAATTTTTTGGGGTCAAATGCCATGGCCATCCCACCCAGGTATGGTTGTATGTGGTCGTACCTGGGTGGCATGACCATGAACTATGGCCATCCCTAAGTGGGATGACCATGCCTACATGGACCAAAACCTCCCAAAAGTGGGGTAGAACCTTAAAAAAGTGGTTAGGAACACTATGTAACCTCTGAGGGTTGCCCAAGGGGGCCATATGGTGTCAATTAGACCTTGTCTTGGTAGTCTAATTAGATTGACACAATTTTAGTGTCTACACATTCTACATTAAAATTTTATTTCTATTGACATGGATGATGAGGATATTGTTATTTATTATCCTTGGTTAGATTATTTGGGTACTGTTAACATTAATGTGTAAAATAAGTTTATGAAGTTATGGTATAGGAAAATTAAGATAACATTACGAGATATTTCTTAGGTTAAGGAGCAAGGATCCAAGGAAAAACAAGAAATACTTATAGAGAAACAAATAGAAGAACCTAATATAGAATCCAAAAAGGTAGTAGCAACAACATATTCTATGGAAGAAGTAGCAATAATTATGTCCATGAAAATAACAATAGCATATTTGAAGAAAGCTTTGATAGAAAATCTCAATGACACACCAAACAAAGGGAACGTGAAAGAACAATGTGTAGAATAATTTTGAACAGTGGAGCCAAATGTTGAGGAGTAAAATAAGGTAGAACATTGATGGGGGATGGGAAAACGCAACTCCAGGAATCCAAAAAATTTCATTCATTAACTGGAAATCTCCTTTACATAAACAGCCTACAGGCTTTACAACAACCAGCGCTCGGCTTGGTTTTCTCTAACTACACTCTAACTACGTTCTCCAATCCACCACCTTTCTCTTACAATCTCTGATTTTTTATCGAGGTCTCGACCCTCTAGGCCATTAATGACCCACTTGGCATAATTCATTACAAAAACCTGCAAAATCGGCTTCCACGATCGAGTCTTCAATTTTCCTTCCATAATTGGGCAACTGCCCCGATCCGCCATGAAAGCATGCATTAAAGAGACCCTTGACCTGCAACCACCATTTTGTCAGACTGTTCTTCTGATCTGCTGTCTCATCCGTATTGCCCATGACCTACAACTGTAACTTTGTTAGAATGTTCATCTGTGACTAATGCCTCTTTTTTTGTGCGCATGGCCATCCACTTGTTGATTTCTTATTTGTTTTATTTTGGTCATGATATCACGACATGTCATGATATTGCGATGAAATCCCCTTGCTTCCTCGCTTCTATTTTTGTGTTGCAATATCGCAATGTCGTGATATTGTGACCTCCATGCCCTTGAGCCTATCCTTTGTTTTTATGTCACGATTCTACGACGTTGTGATATCACAACGTCGCGATATCATGACCTCCCCACCTTCTTGCCTTGCCATCACTTTTATGTCATGATTTCATGACGTCGCAATATCGTGACCCCTCTGCATTCTCACCTTGCATTCAATTTTATGTCATGATTTCATGACATCATGATATCACGGCGTTGTGATATCATGACCTCCCTGCCTTCTTGCCTTGCCTTCACTTTTATGTCATGATTTTGTGACGTCGCGATATCGTGACGTCGCGATATCATGACCCCTCCACCTTCTCGCCTTGCCTTCACTTTTATGTTGTGATTTCATGACGTCGTGATATCGTGACCTCCCCGCCTTCTTGCCTTGTTAAAACGACCAACTTTTGCCTGGATAAAACAAAACACTTAGAAAAATTTTGTCTGATACAAGATTGCTCTATTGCCGTCGGATGCTCCTGCATCAGACACTCAAGGTTGATAGAGAAGTGACCCTCACTTCTGTGTTGTTCGGTCACCACCTTCTTCAACACCTCCAGACATTCATCTGCCTCTGTAGCCTACTTAAATCCCATATCCTGGAAAAAACTTTTTCTACCTTATACCAAACAAATTCTGGCACTGCTGCACACCTTCTCATCCACTGTTTGCAAGGGCTTCAACTTGTGTCGCACTCCATCTTTCGTCAATGAGTACGTATTTGCATGACCATCATGCATTGCACTCTAATCAAACTGCCATGGCCTTCCTAATAGCAAATGGCAAGCATCCATGGGTAAAACATCACACAGGACCTCATCCTGGTACTTCCCAATATTGAACGTGACTAAGCACTATTCATGAACCCATGCTCTATGGTCCTTCCGCAACCATGCAATCCAGTATGGATGCAGGTGTCTCCTCCTCTCCAGCTACAACTTAGTAACCATCTCTTTAGAGACTAAGTTATCAGTACTACCATTGTCTATAATAACATTACAGACTTTGCCTAAACTTTTGCACCTCGTGCAAAACAGGCTTCTCCTTTGTTCTGGTTTCTCCTCCTCATTCAACAAGGCTCTCCTTGCAACCATGACTTCCCCTCTCTCTGCCTCCTCAGAGTGCTCAGATCTAACATCTTCATCAGCGATCGCGGCTCTGGCATTACCTTTCGGCCTCCTATTAATCCTTTCTTGTTGCTATGGACACTCGTATTGGTGATGTCCCTCTTCTCCACACTGGAAAAAAGTTCCATGAAATCTGCTTCTTCCCTAGCCACGTCCATCTCTGCCCCTTCCCCTTCGATAATCATTGTTCTGATTATGGGGGTGGTAGGCATTTTCTCCCTTGTTCCTGATCACTGCTACTTTCTCCATTCTTTTGAGAATCTTCATTTTGTCTTTTGTCATTTCTTCCACCATGACCTCTTCCTCTTTGCTTGCCTTCAAACCGTCTATTCAGCTTTTCTTCCACCTTTAGGGCAAACTGGTAAACATCCTCAATGGTGCCTACCCAAACTATGCTCAGCTCCTCTTGGATACTGAGTCTCAACCCATTGATATAACGGGCCACCTTCTCCTTGTTTGCCTCTAAATGGCCAGTTCTAATAGAGATCTTGTAAAACTCCTTGGTGTATTCTTGGACAGTTTTGTTTGTTTGTCTCAAACTTTGCATTTTCCTTAGCAGATCCAACTCGTAATCTACAGGAATAAACTGTCTTTTCAGCTTTTTTGCCATTCTATCCCATCTTGTTATTCTTTCCTTCCCTCTTCTATTCCTTTCCAGCTGTATTCCCTTCCACCAAATGCTAACATGAACCTTCAGCTTGGTCTTAGAAAATCTGACCCGATTAGGGTCTTCAACCTCCTCATATTCAAAATATTCTTGTAGATCATTTATCCAGTCAATCACCCCTTCTGTATTTAGGTTTCCAGAATATGTAGAAACCTCCATTTTTGGTCTCTTTCCAATCTGGGAGATGGCTTTGCATAACCTGGGCTGTGCAGGATCCACAACCTCTTCTTCTTCCTCAAACTAGTCTTCTTCTTCATCAACTTTGTCTTCACTTCCTTCTTCCCTTCTGGGCTCGTGCCCTCTGCGTAGCTCTTCTTGCAGGGCTTGAACTTGCCTCTACAAAACTCGGACATCTTTCGCTACCGCCACGCCTCTCCCACCAATAGGGTTTCTTCTTGGAGGCATTCTGCTCACTCTCTCACAAGCCCTTCCATAGATCCTGGTGTAACTGCCTCACATTCGGCGATCTGTTACACACTTAGGAACTTTTGGCTCTAATACCACTGATGGGGGATGAGAAAACACAACTCCAAGAATCCAAAAAATTTCATTCATTAACTGGAAATCTCCTTTACATAAATAGCCCGTAGGCTTTACAATAACCAGTGCTCGGCTTGGTTTTCTCTAACTACACTCCTAGTGCGTTCTCCAATCCACCACCTTTCTCTTACAATCTCTGAGTTTTTATCGAGGTCTCGACCCTCTAGGCCATTAATGACCCACCTAGCAGAATTCATTACAAAAACCTACAAAATCGGCTTCCACGATCGAGTCTTCAATTTTCCTTTCATAATTGGGAAATTGCCCCGATCCGCCATGAAAGCATGCATTAAAGAAACCCTTGACCTGCAACCACCGTTTTGTCAGACTGTTCTTCTAACTCTGTCTCATCCATATTGCCCATGACCTGCAACTACCGCTTTGTCAGAATGTTCATCTGTGACTGTTGCCTCTTTTTTCGAGCACATGGTCGTCCACATGTTGATTTATTATTTGTTTTCTTTCGATCGTGATATCGCAACCTATCGTGATATCGTGACATGTCACGATATCGCGACAAAATCCCCTTGCATCCTCACTTCTATTTTTGTGTCACGATATCACGACATTGCGATATCATGACCTCCCCGACCTCGAGCCTATCCTTTATTTTTATGTCATGATTTCGTGACGTCGTAATATCGTGACGTCACGATATCGTGACCTCCCTGCCTTCTTGCATTGCCTTCACCTTTATGTCATGATTTCATGATGTCACGATATTACGATGTCGTGATATCATGACCTCCCCGCCTTCTTGCCTTGCCATCACTTTTATGTCATGATTTTGCGATATCGTGACATCGCGACGTCGCGATATCATGACCCCTCTGCCTTCTCGCCTTGCCTTCACTTTTATGTCATGATTTCATGACATCACGATATCGTGACATCACGATATCACGACCTCCCCGTATTCTTGCCTTGCCTTCACTTTTATGTCACGATTTCACGACGTCTATCGTGACCCCTCCACCTTCTCACCTTGCCTTCACTTTTATGTTATGATTTCATGACGTCGTGATATCGCGACGTCGCGATATCATGACCTCCCTACATTCTTGCCTTGTTAAAACGACCAAATTCTACCTGGATAAAACAAAACACTTAGAAAAATTTTGTCTGATGCAAGATTGATCTGTTGCCACCAGATGCTCCTGCATCAAACATCAAGTTAAGGCTGCACCATATCACCATCCACACCACCATGAGAAACAATAAAATTTTAGGTATGGTTTAAGGGAGCAATATTATGGTTCTACATGAAATTAGAAGGGCACCAACTATGGTAGTGTTTGGCAGAGAAAGCATAGTGATATTGGTTTTCAAAGCGGTTCATCAACATCAAGGAACAAGTGTACCTATCATTCAAGTTATCAAAATATAGTAGTAGAAGCATGGATCCAATGAAGCAGATTTGGATACTCAAGTAAAAAATGACATACCCATAGTAACGTGTTTCACTGAGATGGATGGATGATCAAGATTGGTAACTATTGCTTAGCAAATCATATTATCTTGTTTCTTCATCTTTTTGAGGATGAAACATTTGTAAGGAGGGTGGCATGTTAGGGTACCTAGGAATAGATATTTGGGTATATATTATTATATTGTATAATGATTGGCATGTGCCACACATAACCTAGGGTTGATTGTATTATAATATAATATTATATTATATTAGTAGTAGGATCCCCAAAGTAGAATGAGAATATGGATATATAAAGAAGAGATATTTGTCATTGTAATCATCATGGAGATCAATCATATGTAATCATATTTGCCCACAAAGTGGCTTCTGGGATTTGATCCTCCTTAATTGGCACTCTCATCCTAGGAGATCTTGTGGAGTCATTCATTCCTTAAGGATAATTATTTGTGTTTCCCTACCTTAAGGGTATTATCTATCTCTCTCGTTTGTGGATTGTTATTATGGATAATTATTTGTCGATGAATAATTTGATATTTTTGCATATTGGTGAATAATTTATGTTAATGATAATAATTTTCTATAACAATATACCTAACATGGTATCAAATCCAACTTATAATTTATATTGCAATGTATATTTACAATCATTGAGATACTTTTAATAAAATTCCTCTAGAATAAATATAATTTTTATTATTTTTTATCTTTAAGGTAAATATTGAGTTTATTGCAAGTTTATTTTTTATAGCAAGATATTTACCACTTAATACGTGAAGGTTACATACCTTGAACCCATATCAAAGTAGCTTCTACAAAAAAATAAGAAGCATTCTATTCAATTTTAAGACAACAAGACATTTGATCAAACTTGGTCATATTTATTGCTAGTTTTATCTGCTTGGTGGTGATTATATATGTTAAAAAAATACTTTTCTACCCCAAATGGAGTGTTGTAATGCAACCCTCTTCTTGCTCTTTACTCTATATTTAATTAAAGCATTTAATGTTTTTTATCCTTACTTTATTCCCTACTAAGTAGCCAACACTTTTGAGTTTTTAATACAAAATTATTGTTATTGGAAAGCTTTTTGTTTATTTTGAAGGATGTTGTTGGACTTCCTTTTTTCTTCTAGTTGTGTTAATAACCACTCATTCTATGTTGTGTATGCAAGCTAAGTTATTTTTCTTAAAAATATTTTCAACTAAGGATGCACTTTGACTCCCCTTCCTCATTGTCAAAAAACATGACTAAAATTTCATTACATAGATAACTTATGAATAAATTAGCCTACCATTTATTAACAAACAATTAAATTTAATTCTAGCTATTTTATTTTACAATCGCATGAAACTAATGTTATCCAATTGACTCACTAGAAGCATCATCCATGTGTGAATTTCACCTTACCTTTTGCATAAATCACCTTTGGTAACAAGAATTGTCAATTATGAGAACAATTATGTCTATCCTACTTGATTACCAAACCCCTTTAATGTTAGAGATTTATTAGTTTATAGTGTTAATAATTTCTTCACTCTCATTTATTCTTAGGTGATAAGGAATCAGTCATTTTGTGTGTCATACCTCTATGATAATGAAGTATCACTTCTATTATCCCTACACAATTTATCCCTTGGAGTTTATTACATATTTTTTAATCATTTTTAGATAGGCACACTCTTTTATATCACAACATTGGTGGTATTTAGACAAGCTAACCTTTATGGACAACATAAAGCACTTTTATATCACATAATATTTCTAATTGATAGGACTCAATAATGGTAATACAAAATCTATATATATTTGAAATGATTTATATTGGAAAATTATGACCTTTAACACCTACAAAACAAAAGAACAAATTATTTTCCACATAATTAATATATTATATTAAATCATCATAAAAAATATATTTTATAGGTGGCATTAATTAAAGAAAAGCATGAATTGTGATAAGAATGATTACATGACCCATAAAAATATCATGGTGTGGTATGGTATGACAAAATTGTGGCAAGGGACTTATAAAAGATTGTAACTACTAAGAATAATATTTGGTTTCAATTAACATCCTATGGTGTCTATTAAAAATCACTCAACCTATCAAATTGGGAAATGTCTTACTATGGTAGTAATGCATGTGTGGCATTAACTAAATTAATCCCCTTAATAACAAATTATATTTACAAATCATAGTGTCTTCATAACTTTACCAAAATATCTCTTAGTGTTTTGGTGATAAATGAGAGTAGCTAATCATGCAATGGTATGGCATGGTATTCCCATACTATTCTAGGAATATTTTGTAGCTTGAGAGTGGGGTATTAAACTATGAGTCCCACAAAATTTTCTATAAACTAATAAAGTATTTTGATGATGTTCAAGCATAGATGTTCAAACTTCATTTTATTATTTGTAGCCACCATAATAAGATTATGGTTTTGGACCAAAATATGTTGTAAAGTTGGATATTCTTATAAATTTTCTCCTTAAGCACCTTCATATTAGGGCTCATATAATGTTCAAGTATATTTAGGTCCTTTATAATTTTAGAATTATCATCAATACACTTATTTTTAGTTATAATGTATAATAACATAGTGAAATGATGCATGTTAGTAAAAATTAAATATGCCATAAAAGTTATAAATAAGAGTCAATGTCTAGGTAGAACTATCATAGTCTTCATCATATTAAATATATAATGTAATAGGATGATTATTCACAAGTAAGTATATATGGTGAAATTAGAGCATACAATACAAATTTGAAGTAAACAGTCATATAGATAACTCCCTATGTTATATTTGTCTTGTATAACATATTTGAATATTTACTAAATAAATCTTGTAAGGTAGAAAGTCATATGGGAGTCAAACATAAATATTATAAAGGCACATGTTGGTTGTTGGAATTCATATGTAATTGTTTAGAAGTCATGTATAAGTAGTTGAAGAGTCATACATAATTTTCTAAAATAAAAATATAGATTTTTGAAGATTCACATGTAACTACTCATAAGTCAAGTATAAGGAGTTGACAAGTCACATGGATATATCTACAAGTAAAAAAATGATTGAAAAAAAAAATACATGGGACACATAGAAGCATATATTAATAAAGGACAATTTTAAAACAATTACATGGAAGCCTTGTGATGTATATACATAGATGAAACTCACCCTTACTAGGAACATGGTTTGATCTAAAATTGTGTCACTATAAGGAAATCATTATCGTATCATTACTTGAACAAGTATTATATGCTTATGAGATGTTTTGTAAGATAAATATATTGTAAGAAAGCAAACAATACTTGTTTGTAATTGTACTATAGGTTGGTCTAATGGATTATAGTAATTGTAGTTGGTTATGACTCACAATGGATACAAAGACCACACATTGAACAAAAGCAATATAATATTTTCTATTACATTAATAAACATCCTATAATTTCTCTTCTTATTTTTATTGTGTATTTAGAATTTGGGTATATGTTTATTGTTTACAATAGTGTAACAATATGACTAGTAGTAAATAGTTTATGTTTTAGTAGTGTACAAAGTTTAGATTTTGGAATTTAGATACTAGGACCAAGTTGATAGTTAGTGTTGGCACTTATGATTGGAATTGATGTGATGAGAATCCTATTTAAAGTTTAGCTTTTGGACACTAATTTTGGTAATCCAAACATGTGTAACCACTAAAAAACCCAAATCTATCTAATGAAAATTAGTTTTTTATTAATTTCCCTCCTTGTCTCTATCGAACATCAGACATAAAAAACCATTAGTGGCCTCTACCCAAGTTAGAAAGTTGGACAAGATTTAATTAACCAAAACAAGATAATTGAATATAAAATAATAGACCTAAAATTGGTACCACGGGTGGATTTTCAACCATGATTATGGTGAAAAAACACCAAATATGAGGTATAGTACAAAAGAATCAATCATTTCTAGGAATAGGAGTTGGATCCATGAATAGATATGGCATCATAAGTAATTATTTTGATATCTCATGGGATTAGAGTTATGATGGAAACCAAAACCTATAGTTTAGTATTTTTCTACCATCATCACCCATGAAAATACTCAACAATCCCTCCCCTATTTGAATGAATTCTAGTGAAAAACAAATCCAAGATGATTGTTTTAACAAAAGAAAGTGTACAGACAATTCTTAAGTTTTACAAAGTATAGAAAATTCCAATTTTATATAAAAATATATTAAATCATATGTAAGAAATAAAATCACCTACATACAAGCAATCTACTAGAATATTCAACAAATCAATCACCAATAGTGATGCAAATAAAATTTGAGGTACAATTTTGAGAAAAACAATCTTGATATTGATGTTTTTATTTTCAAGTGATACTATTAGATGAATTGAAGTTGTGAAAATATTGTAGAATATGTTTAGAGGTGATTTTAGTTGGCTAAGCATCAATTTTAATAAAATATGCTACTAAATTAAGAATTTTCCAAGAGTATAATTATTTTATGTTAGTTAAAAGTAATATAGCAGTAATATAGTTAGTGATAAAAGACTATATATTTATATCAAACAATAGTTAACAAAGTAATTTTGCATGGGTTTTGTGAATCAACAACATATTTTGATATATTTATTTGTATGATGCTTGTGGCTCAAACTTATAATCTTCAATTAGTTATTTTCCTTTGTTATTACAGGCTATTTGAATATTTGATGATTACAAAGTTATTTGGTCACTTCTCAATATTTCCATTGGATCAACAATAATATTGATATGGTTTCCTAGCCATATTTATTTTATTACATTTATTTGATCAACTTATACCCCTTTCTAATCTAATTCATTTTATTTAGTTAGATATATTTAAAGTAGATATATTAGTGGGATCCAACCCAAATCTAGATACTAAATATCTTAAACCTCTTTCTTCAAATTTTGAATTGAAATCTTATGAGTACACAATTTTATGGATTAATAGTTATGGCATGGTTGGTGGAACCCACAAGCATGATTTTTGAACAAAATCAGGTATACCAACTTGCACATATTTTTAGATCTATGTAAATCTATTTTATGTATTTTTAGATCTAGAAAATATTTTGTTGCTTGTCACAAATATAATATAATCCAAAAATTTAAGTTTAGATCCATCCATATTTGCATTTAGATCATAAGTTTTATATCTAATTTTTTTTAAAGGTTACAAAAATTCATTTAACAACGACTCCATTAGTGGTTGAATCCATAGTTTTGCTTGAACTATATAATTATATTTATTTTAATCTTGGATATATATATTTTGTAGTTTTTGACAATAAATTTTCCTATGAAATTAGAACTTTGGAATATTTAAAAAAAAATCTCCATGATGGTTTAAATTGGTGATTCACCTTCTTATTGGTGACTCACCAAATTAGAAGCTACAAATTAATTATTGTTGACCAATTGACTTCATTAATGTCTTTAAAAACTTTCCAAGTAGTAAGAACAACTAATTCATCTCCTTTTTCATTATTAAAACTTCAATTTCATCCATTAGAAAAATCAATTGTTTAATTTAAATTTCAAAAGTTTCTCAAGTATCCTTACTAGCATTTCTATGGAACTCTAAAAAAATTATTTCCATGACAAGGTAAAAATACTAAAATGATACCCAAGTTACCATATTTATTTTTTAAATTTATTCATATGGTTTGATAAATATAGGAGAGCAATAAGTAAGTGAAATATTTTTAAAATTTCCACCAAGTCCTAAAATATATAATTCACTCATAGCGTTAGTGATTTAGCTTGATTAGAGTGGCATTATGATGATGTATGTATGTTCCTAGTAGTTCCCAATAATAGGTACAAAATGATCCTAATTTTATGATGGTTTTATTTGAGGTAGGGGCATCCTAATGGTTATGGGAAGGGTAACCATAATCTATTATGGCTTCAAAAAAATTGAGACCAATGAGAAGAGGAGAGAAATCAATGAGGAGAGAAATGTTGAGGGTTTGAGAGACATTGAAAAGACATAGGGACACAAAGAAATAAGAGGAGGAGAGGTACAAAAAATGATTGGAAATGAGGAAAATAGAAATCGAGATGTTTGAAATTCTAGGTGCATGCATAGTGTAGAGAGAGGGATTATCAAGAGAAATGTCTAAAATGGCCCACAAGTGAGGCCTAGAGAAGACATGCAATTAGAGATATAGAGAAAGTTCTATGAGAATCCAACAAGAACAATAATAGGAAAATTTTTCTACATGTTGTAAATTTTATAATTGTAATGGTCAATCTGACCAATGAATAATAGACATATATTCTAAAATTTGATCTATTCTTCATTTGTATGAATGATGGATACTAGGAATGGATAGAATTGTATATTGGATAAACTTGTGTCTATAGGTTATAGCTACAGGGAAAATTAGGTAAGAATGAAGCTAGAGTAGAGGTGTTTCTCAAAGAAGAAAACATTGGGTCACCATGTGAGAGCCTCTATGCAACTGGATATATCAAAGGATTATAATCTTATAAACTATTGAAGGTATAAATGCCATTCATTGGAACTATCATTCAATGAAAGAGATCATCACCATTCAAGTGGAAATTATGGCAGACAAATATAATTTAGAATTCATTAAAATATTAATTCAAATGAATAAGTGAACACCATTTAAGTGAATACCATACATTGAATAATATCGTAAAGGGATTGTGATCATAAAATATGAATTGTCATATGAGAGGAGGTGTTTTATGAGGGAAAGTATTATACAAGAGGAAGTGTCATACGAGAGTAAGTTTCATATGAGAGAAAGTTTTATATGAGAGGAAGTTTCATACAAGATGATGTCATATGAGAATACTATCATACAATAAGACTGTTGTATGAGAAGATTCCTTACAATAATATTGTCATAGAATTGAATGAAATCATACAAGGAGTCATAAAATAATTTAAATTTATCATGGTGTATTGAAACCTTATGGATTGCATGTGTGAGGACCATGCATCTTGTGGTAATAGATGAGTTAATATTTGAGAAGGCCATACATAAGAGGACTCCCTTATCTCATATACATCATTTTATATTAGAGCTAGTAGTTGTATGTGGTTTAATATATGCAAAAGGATATATGGAACAACACGAAAGAGGAATACTGTGAGGCACTCAAGTTATGGATATAACTAAGATGATGAGAGGAATCATTTCTCAATTATATGCACTTGAAATTTCCTAAAGAATGTGTGTTCAAGTAGAATATATAAGTGGTAGTGGAGAAGAGGAAGCAGACCAAGGGAAAACTCACAATGATAGACAAGAAGGAGATCCAAAAGAAATATCAATCTTGGAAATTTCTAACATGGGTAGAAAACCAAAGTTAGAAACTCCATCACATAATGAATGTTTAAACTATGAGGAACTCATTGATTGAATTATAGATATGGAAACATATTTTAATTTTGAATCAATAGAAGAATCCAAAAAGATGAAATTAACCTGTAAAAATGCTTATTGAATTGAAGGTAAAACTCCTCCCATTGGATTACAAAATAGGGTTGTGTAGAAGACTTGAAAAACTTAATCATAAAGATATAAGTAAAATAATATGTGGATGAGTTCTATAAACTGACCATAATAATAGGTCATATCAAATATTGGTGAGGATAAGGTGGAAATATATATAAATAGACTAATATTGTCCATATAAGATGAAATTGGAATGCTTCAATTTAGAATAGTCAAGGAGGCATATCAATATGCACTCAAGGTAGAAGAGAAGTTGGGTAGTAAGCAACACAAAAATTCTAGAAGAGGACAGTTCTATTGAGGAAGAGAATCATCAATTAGTGGTAGAGGGAAATATAGGAAAGAATGACTAGTTAGTAATTCTCAAAGTTATTACTACCAAATAACTCAAGAAAAGGGTGAATCATCAAGAAGACAAGGTGGATTTCATAGAGGTAGACGTCATGGTTTTGCTAGCAATTTGTATATATTCTTAAAATAATGACATAGGGTATTTGAGCATTCTCAAGCATAGTAAATTAGAAATCATAGAAAGGAATCCCATAGTAAAATTGTACAAGTAGATGAATATAATAATGCTTCACCAAAAATAATGAAGGAACTAGAACAAGGAGAATACCTTATGATGAAAAAGGCATTATTTAAACTAGTATAGGTGTATGAGTTTGAGCAAAGAAGGAGCCTATGAAGAATGATATGAAAATTAGGAGGTAAATATTATAAATTTATTATAAATATGAGTACAAATAATTTAATATCTACAAAGATGGTGGAGAAGCTTGGGTTTAAGAATATTGAACACCCAAATCCATGTATATTCTCATGGTTGTAAAAGGGGCATCAAATTTTGGTAATTCAACAATATATGATGAAATTTCAAATTTTTTATTATGAGGATGAGATGCTATGTGATGTGATGCCTATATATGCTTATCATGTCTTGTTGGGAAATCCATGGTAGTTTGATAGGAAGGAAATGTACAATGGTAGGATTAACATGTGCACTATTGACAAGGATGACAAGAGACACACATTAAGTCCATTTAAGGGAAAAGGAAAAGAGGTGAATAGTAGTCCTATAATGTCATTGAATATAGATAAACCATTCTTAAAGGTCTATGAGAATGAATTGAAGGAAAACATGATATTATTGAAATAATTTGTGAAACAAGTGGAGGAAAATGTGGACACATGAGTAAGCATGGGGAAGAGGTATTTTGTATAAGTCACTAGTAGTAATGATGATGAAGATGATGGTGCAATGATTCCTACTATAGAGCAATATAAATATAAAGATAAAGAAAAAATAAATGGTAAATAGATAGTGTTTTCACCAAGAATTCCTACATCTTTGTGAGATATATGGAGGATATAATCACTCCAAAATAAAGTGTTTGCACCAAGAAGTAGTCAAAAAAATCCATTTTTATTGCATTTGGATGAATGTGTTGGAATAATACAAGGTGAAATGAATGTTGAGTGCATTCTATAAGAGGAAATTTAGTTCATAATGGAATACAATGACAAGATAAAAAAGTTAGTGTTAGCTATTGATAATGTATGATATAGGAGAAAACAATCACAAGATGTAAGATATGCAGAAAAGTATGATAATAGAATTCTATGAGAATGCTGAAATATGCTATTAATGGAAAGTTGCAAAAATAGTACAATGCAATGTAATGGAGGAAATGAACACTCCAAAACTCTAATGGAAACCACATTGTACCTACTCATTACTCCATATTAATATCTTCTATGCTCCTCTCTTCATTCTATTCACTATGGGACCTATATATAAGAAGATAAGTTACTTGGCCCTTACTCTTCCTAACTACCTTTTCTATGACTCATGTACAAGTGGAATCCTTGTACATTTACATAATTGCACATTGACACTTATGCATTTTATTACTTATTTGTCAAGTAACTTAATATAAACTCATAATCTACCAATGTACCCAAGGCATTACATTAACATGTACCTAAATAGTGTAATATACTCTAACATCCCCTGTATTACATTATTTGGGTATTGAAGACTTTAGTCTTCAATATGGATCTTCAATATGATACTGGAATTTGTAGTCTCCTTCTCTGCTTACTGTAATCTATTCAAGTAAGTAGTTAGCATCTTCATACAAGGTAGAGAAAGTTGTTATTGAGGGTTCTTCTATAGTTGAATATGTCCATCTGGTTCAATCTTCGTGGTTTCTTTTCTATTTATATATGCTTGGCTATGTTCTCTCCTAGAATACATTTTATTTATTTTCCTACCACGATTCGACATTGATACTAATGGAATATTTATTTCATGATGATTTAGTCAATCATCACAATAATATTGATTTGCATTGGTAGTTTTCTTCATGTGTTGAGAAAGTACAAAAATATTTAAATATAGATAAATTATCAAACATTCCTCTGACATGAACATAACTATATTTTGTGTATTCCACCATGATTTGAAGAGGACTTCATGAATATAATCAATTAATCTTGTAAAGGTACCTTATTTTGAATATTTATGGAATAAGGAGAATATTTCTTTATCGCTAGTAGATAGATACTTGTATCCTTCAAGGGTATCTATTAAGTTTTGGGAGTAAAATTCCACTTCATGAAATAGTTCCTCATTGTTAAAAGCATTTCTTAATATTTCATCCATATTTCTTCTTGATTTCCCTTGAGGTAGTATTCCTTAGAGTTTTAGAGATGGATCATTTGATGTAGTCTAACTTATGACTCCCTAGTTTGAGGTATACTATGAATTTGGTAAGTCCTTTTATTTTCAACTTTTATAGAATTCCTTATGTTTCCCTAGTAGAGTATATTATAGACTTGATAAATTGCTTTGATAGTAGTCTTTGAGTTGAATCCCTTTTGTCTCCCTAACAATTTAAATCATGAAATAAGTTTGATAAAGTGATTAGCTAGTGGTTAAATTATCCTTTTGAGTTGATTTTGTAATTTTTTATAAAAAATAATCAACTTTTAGTTTTACCTTATCTCTACTAATGAAGTATGCTCTAATGGAGTTCTTATAATTGGATTTCTTTTTGTCTCCTTCGTATGAGTATGAGACAAGTGTTACCAATTAGTTCCAACTCTATATGTAAGAAATAGATTTGCTTCTCTATTCAATAATTTAATTTTCTAAATTCCAAGTTTCTATAGTTTGTTGTAGTATACCTTATAACTCCCTACTTTTGGAATGTTAGAAAATAATGATAATAGTATTTGTAAATTTATTTTTTAGTTTACCAAGGTTTAAAACCTTATATATCGTACTTGGTTATTTGTAAATATTATAATATGTATAAGCACTTCATCAATTATACCTTGAAATATGAACTTTCTCTATAACTTACTAATTCTTTTTTGATTTGTATTACTCCAATGCAATATTAAACTTAACTCCATAAGGTTCACATTATAACTCTTTTTAAACCATAATAAAAAGCAAGTATCAATTTGATATTTACCTTTATAATTTTGTGTATGATATTCCTTGATCATCGCTCCTTTGATGTATTTTTCATGTATTGTATTCGCTACACAATATACCATTATATTCACTCCTCCAACGAATATTTTGAATGTTATATTTGTTGTAAAGTGTTGAGCATTCAATTATTTATCTTTAATGGACGTCTTGTCGAAGTCTTCAACCTCCTTTAATAGACTTTGACCTCATTGTGTATCAATGCTTCAGTGATACAACTACATGCTTCTTCCTTCACGTCTATGTATGTGAATCATGTTTGGAGCACCTTCCAATGTTACCTATTAATAGTTTTATCCCTACATGGAATGATTAGTACAATATTATATATTATTGCTCCTCTTGAAACTTGGTCCAATCATTATTCAAGTGTGTAGGTGGTGGACAACCATTATAGTCTTCTAATGAGCATTACAAGGTGGAAGACAAATGAGTGTTAATTTGTAATGCTTCTCATTCAAAATAATTACAATAATTTTATCCTTTGAATGATACCTATTAATAATTCCAAGGTGAGAATTATTTTATCTTGAGCATTACCTTATAGGATAAGAATTCGAGAGATTAGCAGGTGCCTTAGTGTGACAAGTGCATATTTTTTTACATAGAGAGATTTCTCGAACTTCTTTTTAACTCTTATCTTGCCAATGAGTGCAAATTGTGCTATCAAAACTCTATCTCTAGTTTTACCGATCCTAGGCGATGCAGTTGTGGTTCTATGAGGCTACAAGGGAATATTTGAATTCTCCTTCTCGATAAATGATTCCTCCAAGCTAGTTCTTGGGTATTGCACCTTTAACTCTATCTTATACCTTACCCCTTTTATGCCTTTGATATGTTATCTTGATATTGCCTTTGAATATGTAGTATATTATAGCCAACATAGATAAATGATAGCTTCTTTGTTATATCTTGCTTGTGTGATGCAATAGATAATAGTTCCCTTACGTGGTTACCTTGTGCTTCAGGTTGCTTGTTATGGATGCCTGATTTCATGATTGATGTGGGTGTCTTTAGACACTATAATTTGAGCCCTTTGTTGACTCACCTTATCTACACAAAGTTTTCACCTTCTTCCTTTGATGATTCACCAATAGTGGATGCAAAATACTTGTTGTCTTAGTGTCTTGATACACTCTATATTTCATCCTCTTTAGGAGGGATATGGTGCACACATGTAATATAATTAAGAAACTCTAATTTGCACTAAATTTTTTAGAGTTTTTTGTATCCTTTTGGTGCTATTTTCTTCTTTTATATGATTGCTCCTCATTGTATAACTTGAGGATAAATGTAGATATATCTAAATATTTTACTTTACTTCTTATAAATGACCATTACTTGCTCTATTCCTTGAGAGCAATGTATTGTTACCTTTATTATTAGAAAACACTAGCATATAACTCCTTCACTTGGATAATTTATTAACAATGAATCCAAGCTAATGATCATGTAAATAATATGCTCTTGAGAGATTAATATTTGCACTAAATTTCACCTTGACTAAAATACTTAGTTCACCTCTAATAAGCTTTAAGAGAAACTAATATAGTGCAACTACAATATCCTTATTACTCCTTAAAAGTAACTTGTAATATGCACTAATGATAACTCTTAAAGAATTCAAAAATGCTTTATAATATCTACAATCTAATATAGTCTTCTTTGTTGTAACTAGACAATAGGAAGATGATATTTTTCTTTATGTTGAAGTATATCTAGCTCATATTTTAATGTGCAGGTAATAATATTAAAATATATTTTTTGCACTCTCTTGAAGACTATAATATGAACCCTTCACCTTGCAACTTTAATTATAATAAGGTGCTTAATGAAGCTAAGTAATAATTTAGATATGAGTGTTCAAGTAATTAAAACTTTACATCTAATTTGATTACCTTTAATGATATTTGAAGATGATGTAGATATTGATGAATAGATTCACCAATTTACTGTCTAGAATGGTAGTAAATTGTAGCTATGAAAAATTTAGTATTTTGCTACATATTCAGCAAACCCCTATATCCAAAATGTGCCTTATTAGCTATGAAATGAAATCTCGAAATATCTAGGATTTGGTAGGCTTATTCTATCTATTTTCTCCTTCAACCTCCTTGTCAAATTCTAACTTCAAACAGGGCCTTCTTCTCAAGAATCTAAAAGTCTTGAGATCTTCACTAGTCTCCTCCAAGTTTTAACAAACATTCCAAATTCTTCTCCATTGGTCTTGTTGTTGGATGGTGTCGATTGTACCAATTTATTCACTATAAGGAGCTTCTCCTTGGTAGTGAATTTATCCAATGAATTATTCTAGGAACTCCTTTAATTAGGCTCACCAAGCATTTTCCATGTTTCTCCTTGAGACCTCCCCAAGGTCTTCAATCTTACAACTTCTTTGGTCTTGTAAATTAGACCTTTCCTTCAACCTTATATCATGGAAGTGTTGAAATGAGATATCCCTTTAGGATCTCTAAGATTGTTGCTTCAGGAATAGGACTTTTGCTAGTCCTTCTCTATATCTTCTAGAACTAGAATTTCTTCAATGAAATCTCTTGTAGGTCTCTTCAGCTTCTTAGGTTGATTTGTTCTACTCCTTTAGGGTGAAGTCTTCAATCTTCAATGGAGATCACCAATATTCTATATTCATTAGGTTTCTTCTATGGAGTCTCTTCAATTTGATACTTGTAGTTTTTCATTGAAGATCACCAACCTCCAATATTTTCCTTGACTGTTATTTGGAGTCTCTTCCTCAAATATGTATCAATGCTCCTACGGTATTTTCTTCTTTTGCACTATGCATGTCTACAATAGGAATTCCCTTAGGTTGCTATATTCTCATCTTCTTTTGTGTATTGCTTCTAGTGCTGGATTGATTTTGAAGATGATATTTTTCCTCGCTCTCTATAGGAAGCTTCCCAAATTTCTTTGAATCTCTTTTTTTTTTGCAACAAAGTGTGAGGATAGTAATGGAAGAAATTCTAAGTGATAAATATTCACTAGTTTATTTTTCAATCTAGTGGAATGAATGTTGAGTACTAGTATTCACAAGTTGTTTTGCAACTTTGTGTAAAGACTCTAGCCAAATGCAATTTCAAAATTTTTGGAACTAAGATTTGCTTCTCTCATTTCAATATATCTTGTGGCTCTTCCTATTCCTATTTGATCTACCATGTATCTAATACCACTATTATCTTTTTATAATGTATGATATGAGAGAAATCAATCCCAATATGTAATATATGCATAAAAGTAATATATTGGAATTTTACAATAATGTTGAAATATGCTATTAATGGAAACTTGTAAAAATAGTACAATGCAATGTAATGGAGGAAATGAACACTCTAGAACTCTAATGGAAATTACATTGTACCTAGTCACTACTCAATAACAATCTCGCCTATGTTACTCTCTTCATTCTATTCACTATGGGGTCTATATATAAGAATATAAGTTACTTGGCCCTTACTCTTCCTAACTACCTTTCGTATGACTCATGTATAAGTGGACTCCTTGTAAATTTACATCATTGCACTTTGACACTTATGCATTTATTAATTATTCCTCAAGTAACATAAGATAAAATTCTAATTTAACAATTTACCCAAGGTGGTACATTTACATGTATCTAAATAATGTAATATACTCTAACATTTAGCCTTGTGAAGAAAACCATGTTAAAATGGTAATAGCCTGGAAGAATACTTCACGTTCATCATTTGGAGCTCATGGAACATATTATCTTACCCAATGAGTATGATGTAGGGGTATTACAATGGTTACAAGAAGGGTAATAATTACCCATTATGACCTAGAAATGAAATGGAAACCAATAGGAAGAAGAGAGAAATTAGTGGGGAGACAAATGGTGAGGGTCCAAAAGAAGCAAAATAGATATAGGGATGAAAATAAATAATAAGATAATGGCATGAGGAAAGGTATAAAAATGGTATAAAGGAGGAAAAGAGAATATTAGAATGTCAAGACATCTAGGAGCATGCACAATATAGAGAGAGGAAAAATGAGAGGGATTGACAAGAGAAATTTCTAAAATGGACCAAAAGTGAGATCTTGAAAAGACATGCAACCAAAGTGTATATAAAGGTTTGTAAGAATCCAAAAAGAACAACAATAGGATAAAGTTCCTACATATCATAGATTTTATAGTTGTAATGGTCAATTTGACCAATGAATAATAAACATATATTCTAACACTTGATATATTCCTCATTTGTGTGATTGGTAGATGCTTAGAATGGCTAGAATTATGAATTGGATACCATTTTGTGTGTAAGTTATAATGATAGATAAAATCAAATAAGGTTGAAGCTAGAGTAGAGGTACTACTAAAACAATAAAATATTGGGTCATTGTGTAAGATCTTGTGTGCAAGTGGCTACACCAAAGGATTGCAATATTATAAAAAATTGAGTGTGTGATTATCATTTATTGAAACTACCATTCAATTAAAGAGGTCACCATCATTGAAGTGGAAGTTGTGTTATGCAAATAGAAGTCAGATACTATTAAAAGCAGTATTTAAATAAAAAAGTGAACACTATTCAAGTGAATGTTGCACTATGACTATGGTTGTATAGTGAGTTCCACCATATAAGAGGAAGTGTCATATCAGAGGAAGTACTTTACAAGAGGAATTGTTATACCATAAGAAGTGCCATACAAGAGGATGTTGTATGATAAATACTATTGTGTGAGAAGATGGTTGTATTAGAATATGGTTATATGAAAATATATCATACAAGAAGACTATTGTATGCGAAGATATCTTACAAGAATATTATCATACAAGGAGTCAAAAAATTTAAATTTATCTTGTTGTCTTGAAACATTGTGAATTACACATGTGATAATCTTGTACCTTGTGGTAGTGGATTGATTTTATGAGTTCTTGCTTGAGAAGGTCATCCATACGAGGACTCTCTTTTATAATTTGTATCATTATCCTATATGTTTGATCTATCTATATATTAGTGACATCATGCTAACATAGATATGTCATTACATTTTGAAAAAAAAAAATTCTTAAGGACAATAACAAATTATTTTCCTAAAAAATATCAATTGGCCTGTAGAAATGAACGACCAAGCACAAGAAGAAAATCAAAGGAAAATTCATGTTGACATTTATTGGTGCCTTTGATTCACTTTCTTCTTAAAAAGAATTGAAAATTTTGGGGTACTACCTAAATCCTACCCTCAAATAGGAGGAATATTACAACCTTATGACCCTATATTTAGTTTATATAGTATTTAGTCAACTTCATAGAGACTCCTTTGGGAGGGAATCCTAAACGATGTAAAATATACAATAAATTTCAAATATCTAGTTACACTAGTACTATAATTTTCCCATAGTCAACGATATTGTTTTGTAGAATTTGCACATCTATCAAAATTAATAGATTCTCTAATATCAACAATTCTATAAAAATCATCTTAACATGTAAAATCATAAAATAATGTGTGATCCTAATATACAATAGGTATACCCAAACTAGTATCCAATGCAAAACTTAAATTTATAGTTCATTCTAATTCAATTAATTACATTAAATTTAAACAAAATATGCAATAATAGATGGTTCATCAATTTTATAAGATGTGTAAAATTAAAAAATGGTCTAATAATCTCAATAGAATATAGTATATAACCTAATGGTAAAACCTATTTATTAAATTTCATATGATCAATAATAGTATGACCAAAAAATACAATATAAGAAAGAACCTCAAATGCCTTATTTGATTGAACAACAAATCCAATAGTGTTTGTATAACAAAACTGTTTATCCCATATGGTGCAAACATATCCATAATATATTCTACAAGAGAAAATTTTTATGTAAAATTGGAAATTGCCCTTGTATCCACAACTTCCCCAAGGTAAACAACTAGTTCTAAAAAAAATTAAATGTCAGTCAAATTCAAATGATTCCATAATTTTAATAAGTTTCCTTGAACTAGTAAAAATGTCATACAAAAATGTAATTACACAATATTTTTAACAAAAACCTAACTACTTCAAGCACCTAATTTCAACCCTTAGGGGTCAATCACATTAGTAAGGGTATGAATGTACAATAGGATTCTAAACTTGAATGGGATAGCTATAAAAATCCTAAAGTAAATTATGAATCAGAAGCCAATGCCACACCTAAAATACCTAGGATAGGTAAATTTTATCTTTCTACCCAAGGTTTTATCATGTTAAGTTCACATTTTAATAGATCAATAATTTCTCTTAAAAAGTATATTCCTACTTATTAAGAGTTGGATATCGCTTAGCCACATGGAGAACCTAATATTAAAAATGAAATTCTAACAATGATGGATTAATAATCCATGTGGAAAATATTCTAACTTCTTATCACGAGTCATATTTTTATAAATTTATGAAAATTACTTTTACCAAAAATGAGGATTTTGAAGGGTTAGACCTTGTAGAAGATTATGAATGTTTTATTCTGTTTTGTAATGAGGAGTGAGGGATTATAAGATATTGTGAATTATTTATTTATTTCTTAATTAAGGAGAAATATCTTATAGAGTATTATGAGGAATTTGGTTTTGCCTTAAAGGAGGAACAAATCTTTGGTGAAAATAATTTGTATTTATAACCAAAACATGAGATATTTGTATTGGATCCTATAATATATTGGAAAGAAGAAATTGAGAAAAAATATGAAGAGGAAGAAAAGTGTATAATATGTAAAGATTTCACATAGGAACCCTACATTATAGTGGTATTTACTTTATCTAGAGATATAATTATAGAAGAGAACACCATTCGATAAATAGGAAAATATTTCCTATAGACCATGTAAGTGTTCAAGCTATTTTAGTTGAGAGTTCCATATTAAGCAATAGTGAGATTATTATTCTAAGGGAGAGATGCCTTCCTAAAATTTGAGAAAGTAAATTTGGGTATAGCTTGTATTGTTGCAATTTTATTCTTTAAATGATGATAATGGATTCATTAGGAAACAACAATAGAAGTAAACACCAATTTTGAGTAATGATCCATAACTTGGTTGCATAAAAACAAGGGTCTAATTTCTCTAATTGCAAGGATCATTTCTATGAATGGCTAGGATTTAGGGGATGATGAGACTTTTATTTCAATAAAGGGGAGACTTGCATGACCATTAGGTTTAAGAAAAGTACCTATATCTTACGATTCCCACTCTGGATCCTTTTGTAGTAATCCAACTATGTTTGATTCTAGTTGTTTCATCCCTACTCATTCTACTTCTGCCTCCACTGCTTTACATCTATTTATATCCTTCTACAATTTTTACCTCCTTTTTATTTATCTCTATTTTTATTCCTTCAATATTTGTTTCTTGGTGGCCCTTTCGAAGGCCTTTGAACTCGAATGATGTTTTTGCTTCTTATTGGATTTGGCACTTTGACCAAAAGACTCATGTAGTCCTTCTGAAGGGGTTTCTACTGCTTTAGATCTTCTTAACCCTTTGACATGTCATTTGGGTAAATTTTAAGGCAATGACTCTTATTTTGTATCTTCATATCCTAAGGCTTGAGTCACTATTGCTTGCATGGATTTTGCTTCATATTTTTGTTCTTCTTCATATGCTATATCTTCATCCATTCGAATTCTAAGAAATTTAGGGAACAATTCTTTCTCATGTTTGCTCATCCACTTTTTGTAGTCCTTTTCAAAATTATCATTGAACAATTTATCTATGTTGTTAGGCTTGGATTTCTTGATCAAGTTGCATTCACAACATGTTATCCACCATTGATCTATCTTGTGATATTCCTAGCCCTTGTCTTCCATGATGGTATCAACTAGATCTGGATCTAGCAATTGGTCTTGATTCCTTTTTGGATCAAATGCTCGCTCATATGTGTAACACTTCATACATTTTATATGGTCTTGCATCTCTAGGTAGTTGATTGATGTCACTTTTTCCTTTGGAATATTTTTGGACGTTTCAATTTTTGACTGGAACAAGTATTTGAATCTTGGTACTTTAGAGTTTTTATTTATCTTCTCTACCAAGATATCTTCAGGATCATAATTCCACATGTGTGGTACTATTGGAAATTTCAATGCAGAGAGTTTGGTTTTCAAATCTTGGTATTGTTGTGGCTCACTTTTGGACATGATTATGTGTTTAAACTTAACCTACAACCTGAATAGTTGTATTTTATTTTTTCCCTACCCCAAGGTTTGCTCTACAAGATATACTTATCTACAACACTCTAAGCCAAATACCCAGTCAATGAAAAAATATGATAGTAAGTATAGAAATTTGGAAAAGCCATAGACCTTGATGATGGTGCCCTAATCTAGGAAATGCTAATATTTTGTCTCCCATGATTTTCACCTAATTTTACAGATTGCTTTAGCATAAATGCATGGACACCTTGCATAGATTGCTGCCAATGTAGGTCCCAAGAATTCCTTGTTGTATTCAGGGTATGGAGATCTATCTCTGAGAACATGGGTCTAGTCTATTATAGGATGATACTTTCATTTATTATCTATATTTTGTAGTGGGATGTTGGTCATGTTCACAAATGTCATATAGTAGAAAAATAGCCAAGCTACATATGAGGAGTATGTGAATATGTCATGCTTTTTATCTTTCATTGACTTTAGTTGGTCTTTAATGCTGACTGATAGGAATTATGCCCAGTACAATATTATGGAATAAGATGCCTACATTACTATATTAGCCATACCCAATTGTTATGGATAGATTGTTGCATCATTTCTCAATCCCAAGATTATTGCCAACATGGAAAAAATTTATTGTGCTTCATCAGAGAATTCAACTAGGCTTCAAGGCTTATTCATATAATCATATGATAATTTCCCTCCAATTTTGATGAGCTAGTCCCAAATTTGGGGAATTTGTATATACTTTATTTGTTCCTCCACATAAATTTCATTGATATGGGTACTTGTGCCACTTTCAACTACAAATGTTGCCCATATTGATTCTTTATTGATAGCAAACAATGGCTCTGAATTATAGTAACATACTGTGGCTATCTCTAAATCATAGAATTTTTATATTGCATATATTAATTCAAAACATGGATGTACCCATTTGAGGATAAATTAGCTCATGTTAAAGTGATAGGCCATTCCACCTGGGTGCGTTTTGGAAAACCTCTTTACCTTTTTTTGTTGTTGATTCAATTCATTTTAATTTTAGGTAAAATTATGAGTATCAGGTCTTGGATACCAACCAAATTGTCTATCAACTCATTGGTGGATTTATATACAATGCTCTTCTTTCCTCATACCATTTTTTTGACTCACATTTCTACTCAACGTCTACAACTGCTCTTTTGCTGGTTCTCTGCAACTCCTATATGTGGTGAAAGGGGTACGTCTAGTATAATGCTTAAAATTTTATAGTGTCCACATAGAGCCTTCAATGGTTAGGTTAAATTAATGATTTCATGAGGTGGATTGCACATACCAAGAGGTATTTTATAATGGAATAATTATCTACTTAAGGAGTTTTGACAATTTTGATTGGAAAGGGTGTCGCCATCCTACGCTAGCTAATTGATTTTTGATAGTTGATGCCTAATAGTCAATCGATATATTAATGATCATCTAATTTTAATTAGGGTTACATAATTTCATGAACCTCTAATTTTTAGAAAATATTTTTGGGATCACCAATCATCAGTGCATTGATTTCACATGTTATATTTAGCAGGTCATCCTCTAATGGTTTTAAAGTGTTTGTATTTAGGTGAGGTATCAAGGATCATTATTGTTTGAGAGATGTTCTAGGGGCATTAATAATTTCTTAGAACTATCATATGATGACTTAGTGAACATGTGGCTGGAAAGTGTACAACCCAAGGTGCCAAATAAGTCCTCTACCTAATACCTTTTTCAAAATTTATTTTAGTTGAAGTTAGTTTCTCAAGGAAAGGATAAAATTTGTACTTTATACAGAATGTATAGGTGCCATATTATATATATACAAGTAATATACCACTTTTCCTATCTGCAATGTTTGATATGTTGACCATTTACTAGAGTGAATAGTAAACATTAGTCCAACTAGCACAACTAAAGGATGATTGATTTTTTCCTTTGCTCTATGATGTATAGGCTAGACCATATGTGATTAGATCTCTCATGTTTGCCTGATTTTACTTTATCCAAGTCCTATTTGAGCATTGGATCATCCTCCTCAAAATTCATTAACATTTCTAAAGGGTACAAATCCTTTGAGCTGATATCTCTGATGGAACTCAATGTTGAAGGTTTTGAATTTTTTGGCAGTATGACCCCATCTTCATAAACCCTAGAACATAGTGGTGTCTTCAATTCCCTTTCAACTTCTATTCAATCAGTCTGCAAGAATTGATCTAGTAGAAAATACAAACTAATGGGGTTATTTCCAATGTTACTTTTAATATTATTCAAAAAATATTGCAGGTGGATTCCACCAAAAGTTACAATCTCTCCTGAGGATAATAATAAATATTCTGACATATTTCATATTCTTTAGACAAGTTTGAAGTCTTTTCTTTTATAGAAGTCTCTATATTATCAAAAACTATAGTGGTTGGAATCTAGATTCCAAGAATTAGTGCTTCAAGAAATGTAATCACTATATATTGCTTAGGATGCTTGGTAGCTTCTTGTTTCATTAGAGCCTCCATTCTGGAAATCCTCAGTCTCTCTTTTTGTTGAAATGGATTTTCATCTGGTAATAGCTCTATAGTGCATTGGATGATATCTTTGTTGTATACTTTATAAGTATCATAAGTCCATGCTATGATATCATTAGATTCCTTTCACAATTTCATAGTTTGACTAACTTCTTTTTTCGAGTAGTGTACACCGATGTTGATGTCCTTTCCAGACTTCGTATGTATTTCTTTATAACTATCATTGTCAAACTTTATCTCATGAGAAAATGGTCTATCATTGTTGTCACATGGAGTATCCAAAGTCATAAGTACTTTTGAGATGATCTTCTCTTGTTCACCACCCTACTCTCTTTCCAGTGGCTAACCATTCCATATTTGGTCTTGGTTAGGAGTTTCACTTTCTAGAATTGTACTACCATCCTATTTTGACCTCATGATTGAGTAAGTGCCTATCCCTATTTCAATAATGGCATAGAAATTCTCCATGGAAAACTAATCTTCTATTTTTGGTTCATCCGGTACTTCTTTCATTCATTTTGTTTCTTCAGTTATCAAGTTCACCATATAAGTCTATGACTCTTCCCTGAGCCTCTCAATGTGAAATGAAGATGGTCTTTCAGAGTGTATATTGACTCTTTTTAATTTGAAATGAACCTCCATATGGGAGTAATAAAGGGATAAATAACATCCCCAACTTAGCATTAAATTCTCTTGATATGAACATCCCAAAATAGGGTTCCAAGTCTACCACAACAATTTCTTGAATAATGATGATTTGGGGTATTATATGCAACTTGATTAGGATATCCTTTATTAATTCAACTATATTCACTAGTGTTCCATATAAATAGATCACTCCAAGACTACTTATTATGTATTCCATATCCATTACTTCATAGACTACTTTGGGCATAAAATTGGTAGTTGCTCCAAAGTCAATAATGTAATTATATACCATCCATCCTTTGTTATATAAGGATAGATATAAAGGAGGTGGCCTATTTTTTTGGTTATTGAAGTGGGATGCCCTTGAACTAGATTCAAATTTATTTGTTGCATCCCTTGACTCTTGATGATTTTGAGAGATTCTTGAAGAACATCTATTTGTATTGGGATGAGGAGGGTATTATACATGCTTATTTTATATGAGGTTTTCTTTAGTTCTTCTACAATGTTGAAATTGGAAGACTCTAATTGTTTCCTCAAATTATTTATGGGTTCCTCATATTTATCCTTGTAATCTTGGGCTACTTAAATCCTCTAGTATTTGGTTAGGGAAGTATATCTTAGTCTCTCTATAGCCTGCTATCTTCCTTCACCCTCCTTGGATTATTTTTTTTGATATTGGGTTACCTTTTGGATCAGGGTAGGTAGAGGTGCATCCTTCTTTGGAATATCTTTTGGTTGAGCAGACACCTTGAAAGGATCCAAATTTTTAGGATAAATGTATAAAGGTTTATTCTTGTATCTTGTTAGAACCACCACTTGTTCTTCAACTGGCACCACGAAGTTGTATTCATTCACTTACCTCATCATGTTTACTTGTCCTTTCTATGCATTCTCTACATTCTCAATGGCAATTTTTTGGATGTAGTGTTGATGCATCATACATATGATTTTACCATGAGGGTAATTACATGTTGAGGACCAATAAATGAACTCAGATTCTCAAGAAGAAGGTTCTTCCTCTTGATTAGTGTACATGGCATTCAACCATTTTGGGGGCTTACTAGTGGAAGTAGCCTGATCTATTGTGATAGATGAAAACCTCCATGACTAAAAGTTCCTCTCAGAATCTCATATTTTCATGGTTGTGACTTCATTTATGAGATCTTAAAGGCTATTGTCATTTCCTAGGGGGAAACTATCTAGGGATCCAATGCTGGTAATGTCGGGATAGTAGTAGGTATTGGGAGTAGTGGGACTATCGAGGGAGTAGGCATTATTTTTGAACCAGAATAGGAGGCAATGATGGGACATTAGCCATTGGGGTATAAAACAAAAAAGATTTTGGAGGAGCAAAAAATGGTGGTTGTTGAGAAAATTATGGATATATGGATATTATGAGATTTATAGGTAGTCTTCCTATAGCAATAAAGTATTTCCCAGATCTTAGTACTTCTTGAAAAACCTTTGGAATTTTTTTTACATGTGATTGCCTTATGTACATCCCTATATCAGGAGGAAAGGACCTTAAATAGTGGTACATTGCCTGTTTTTCACCTAGGTGCATTCTTTACGATACTCTTTTCCATGTCTAAATTAATTTGATGTTGAAGTCTATAATTTCCTCTTGTGGATGTATTTGCATGCTAGTGAATTTGTTCATTAGAGAGAAGACATCTACGTGTTCATTGAATTATTCAACCAATTTATTGGCTAGTACATTCCATGAAGTTATGGTTAAGTACAACAAGGTTCTATACCAGTATAACATATTTTATTTTAATGACATTGCCAACAACCTTATCATGATGCCTTCATATTGGATATTATGTACGGTGGCTAATACTGCCACATATTGGTAATGTTCGTACACCATTTTTCCAGTACCATCATACATTGGTAGCACTTTTAGGGTAGTCTAGGAAACAAGATTTTTTACTGGTACATCCAGTGGTTCAACATGGTTCCAGGTTGAACACTTCTAATTCAAATTTATAGTCATTCTTTTTGGTTCAAGAGGATGCATTTTTGGAGTTGAGGTGGTAGCAACTGGATTTGTTGCACTGGTTAGATATATTACTATAACCAAATATGGTGTTGAAATCGATGGATAGATTGGATAAATTCTAAAATTTCTAAACTAAGGCTCCAAGAATTCAATCGATTATTTAGATTCTCTAGTTTCTTGTCTTGTGATCATATATCTAGAAATCCAAGGAAGGTAGCTTAGTGAAATATAGATATGCAAGTATTTTCTAGGTATTTATGGACAAAGTTGCTAGGTCATGGATATTGGGGATAAAAATAGAACATTACCAAGTTCTACTTAGATTTAAAGGCAACTGGTCTTAAGATGCAGATATCTAGATTTAAGTAGAGTCACTAGGTGAATTTTATGGTATTTAATAATAAAGGCTATAACCTACCCTTATATTATCTAACTAAGGGACCTTTGGGTCCCACTAGGCATACCAAAAATTGTTGGTCAAAAAATATATCTAATGGAAAGGTTTATACACCCATAGACCTTGACCAACATTGAAATACCGAGGAGCTCATGAGAACTATAGTGGTCAATCTCTAGAGGAGTTCGGCTCCTTGTAGTCCCAACCAACTATTCCTAAAAGTTGGGGAAAAAATATGCTAAAAGAAATAAACTAAACTATAGCCAAAACTTAAAGTGGTACAAATTAAGCAATATTAACACACTAATGAGTTTGCCTTCCATTTTTCATGCTAAAAGGTATAACTTGCCGAAAAAGTTTTTTCCCAGGAGGTGGTCATAAAAAGTTGTCCTAGGTTGATATTTTGGTTCTATTCTAATTTTATTATATCTAAAAAATAAATCCATAAGGGAAAACATCTCAGATTTAGTAGAGAAATCAGTAATCATGTTGAAATTATTACATAATATTGGGATCCCCACATTTAGAAAGGGATTATTACATAATAGTGTTAGGATGGTATCCTAACAAAGACTATGTAATTATGTTAGCATATTAGGTGGAGGAATGTTTGTAATAGTAGAAATATTTGATGGGCCAACATTTATTGCTTGATGAGAAATGATGAACCCTAGAAATTTTCTAAATATGACTTCAAAGGCACATTTAGAGGGTTTAAGGAAAAATTTATATACTCTTAGGAATTTTAAAATGTCTTAAATTTTGAGCATGGTATTCCTATATTAAAAAATGAGAAAGGAGATCATTGACATAATATTACATAGTATCATTCATCATGTCATACAATATATATGTCAACACATTGATGAGTTTCCCTTCCATTTTTATGCTAAAAGGTATAACTTGCAAACAAAGTTTTTTCCCATGAGGTGGTCATAAAAATTTGTCCTAGGTTGATATTTTGGTTCTATTCTAATTTTATTATATATAAAAAATAAATCCATGAGGGACAACATATCATATTTAGCAAAGAAATTGACAATCATGTTGAAATTGTATAGGGGAAATCATCTTTTTGGTATGCCTTATTAATATCTCTAAAGTCAATGTAAACATAGATGATGCCTTCCTTTTTAGCAATAGGAACTATATTGGATATCTAGTTAGAAAATTAAATATCTTTGATAAATTTAAATTTGAAGAAATTTTAAATTTCTTCTTTGGTGTATAAGTCTACCTTAGTATTCATTTTTTTTAGCTTTTGATTTTACTAGCTTAGTATATTAACAAAAATCCAAGTGATGTACAAAAATATAAGCATATAATCCTAACATGTCTACATAAGAGCATGTAAATATGTTATATAAATTAGTTAGAAGGTTCATATTTTCTTTTTGTTATTTAGAAATCAAGATTTTTATGAATTTAAGCTTTCTAGATTTGTCTTGGGTTTTAATATTAACATCGATTATTTCTTCAATGAGGATGTAATATTCATCATTGAAATATGGGGGTAGAGGGAGTACCCCTAAGCTTTCAAATTTTATTGGATCTAAATACAATTGATCAAGATCAAACAATAGTAAGGCATTGACAATGTTTATTTGAACATATAGCTCTTCATTATAAGAATTATCCAATGTAGGATGATTCCTAAGTTCAAAAGAGATAATGCATAAGAAAAGGTTCTAGAATATATGCAATATATATGTAATTTTATTTAATGCCTAATAAGTATGCTTGAGAGAAAATAAGTTTGATGATTTAATAGATTAAACACTATTTCTTTAATTGTTATGTTGTTTCAATAAACTAAATAGAGGACCACCAATAGAAAAGAGTAAACAATAAAGCAAATAAGTGATGCTGAAAAGAAAAAACTAAAATAAAATTACCTAGAACCCTACTGAAGACAAATTCATTGTCTAAACTCATATTTCAAACCTATGATAGGTTCATCGTCTATATAAAAATTTGTTGTCTATAAAAAGTTCACTACCAATTGACCTATAAATTTTCTAAAAAAAATGGAATGGGGAAAACAATAGGTATGCTATTTTTACGAGTCCTACTTGATGCTTTAGAAGTTGTTAGATTTCCTTATTCTATAGGCAATACCCCCATTCCTTTCTACAAAATTATTTTTAAACCCATGAAGGATAATTATCCTTATAAAATTGAAATATAACTATTGTAAAACCAAATTTAACTAGTTGAGAAGGTGCTAAACTATACCTAGGCTTGAATGATGTTTTTCTAATGCTACAACTGATAAAATCACTAAATAAGAAAGGTTTTTAGTCTATAGGATGATTTCATCATATATAGGATAGGTTTACAACCTCCAAATACTATGACGTATGAATTTTATTTTAGAAATAAAATAGAAGAATTTTAGGATGAAAAAATGATAGATTATAAAAAATAATATCAAAGAATAAAAAACTTGTTAAAAAATCTAGCTTGAGAGTATTTAGGTGAATTCGTAACCTAAAAGTTTTACTATTTATGAACTCATAATATGTAGTTATAGAGTTGAAATCTAGGTCAAATATTCTAGGTGTTTTCACAAGAAAGTGAATAGGATATTTCCAACGAATGCTTATGAACCTTGTAAGATTATCAAAGAAAATTTGACCAGTGTAATGCAAAAAAATTAGCATGCTAAAATGAATTAGATAGGGCAATTAAGATCCTACAAAATTAGTTAGATAATGAGGTAAAATGCAATAAATTAGAGTAAAAAATGCTAAGAAAGAATCAAAATACTCCTAAATCAATATACTATATATATATATATATATATATATATATATATATATATAATAAGATAACTTTATTTTTTGCCAAAAAATATGCTCCTACATGCAACATCTTAAAATATTTGATGATAAAAAGATAACTTTCCAAGAGGAACCCAAAAAATATTTGAAACCTACTAAAAGAGAGGATACATCTTTGCTACAAAAGTACTTGTTATGCTTGTGTTAAATTGTCTTGCATTGTGTCAATTCATGTTTTCCTTGTGTGTTGATTTTATCATCATGTTTAATTTAAGAGTGAGATACCCAATTCATATATTTTTAGTGGTTAGAGTAGAAGAGAGGAAGTTAGTATTGTCAAATTTATATGAATGAGGAAAAAACAAGTTCTAACTAGGCAAAAAGTGGAGTTGGATAGTTGGCATGCCTTGATCGTGTTGGTATAGAAAAAATCATGCTAAATTGGAATGATTCATAAGTACATTGGTTAAATTTGGATTGGTAAACTACTAGCATGGATAGGCATGAGTTCTAGGAAGAAAACAATTTTATTTTAAGAATCAAATATAAATTGGATGCCTAGAAAAAATTATAGCGACGAACTTGTTTGGTGCTGAATTTATCCATTTCACCATTGGAGAGGTAAAAATTTCAAATTTTGTATATGAATAAGGTTTACTACCATGCAAAAAAAATTTCAGCCTACAAACTTGACCATGAGTGATGAACTTGTTTTGAGTCTATAATTTCTATAGTGAACATTGAAAATAACTTGGGTAGGTTGCCAAAATTGACTAGAATAATAGGATGTGATAGATGGAAAATATTGAGTGCCTACAAGGGTATGTATTGCTTATAGAAAGTAAAAAAGGTAAGAAGAAAGGATCATTATCCTCTTCCCTTTTAAAACCATATTTTTGATGAAGTTATAGGTTATAACTAATATAAATTTACATATGGTTATAGTACGTAAAAGTAGGTGTGTACTATTTAAAATCCATCTAAAGGCCACATTTACCACTCTATAGGATATTTTGATCATATGGTTATTCCACTTGGACTATGTAATGCAACAACATAGTTTCAAAGATTGGTGAAAAACATGTTTGATCCATATGGGAATTTTTCTAGTATTGATGATTTTTGTATATATGGGATGAAAGTAGGTTATTTTATTTACATCGAAAATAATTCATGAGACTAAATTAAGGCTTACTTAAATCCCATTAAATGATTTTTTTTCCACTCTAAATGTATGTCATTGGGCCATGTAGTGTAAAGCAAGGCATTGAGATAGGCCCAAAAAGAAGTTGAGAAGATCAAATATTTTCTATTATCTATATATTAAATTAAATTATAATCATCCTTGAGAAATGTAAGTTAGTGTAGGTGGTTCATTAATGAGTTTCAAAAAATTACTATCCCCTAAATAATTTTTTTAAAAGGATCTTTGATGTAGGAACATCCTTGTGTTTATGCAATCTTGCATCGACCAAAAAATAAATAAAAAACCTCTAAAATATTGTGATAGACACCACATAGTTCTGTGTTCTTTGTGCATGTTGTTTTGTGGTCTTTATGAATTCAGTTATATGGTCTTTATGACCATTGCACTAATGGTTCGAGTGGAAAAATATTTTGTTATATTTATGCATGTAGTTATGTGGTCTTTATGATTGTTGCATTAATGGCTTAGGCAAAAATAATTGTTGTGATTTTTGTGCACATATGTATGTGGTACTTATGAATGTTACATTAATGGCTTAGGAAGGAAATTGTAAATTTTATTTTTCTTAATTTCCTTAGAGTGGATCCATGTTTCTTGGTTTAGGTGGAAAAATATTATATGTAATTTTGATATTAAAGTTGGATCATATTCCATTGTGTACGGGAGTTTTTTGGGAATATGAGCTTGATTGTAACACAAAGAGGCTTCACTATAGATCTACATGCAGTTATTGCAATTTTTCCTTACAGATAATATAAAAAAAATTATTTTCTATTTTGAATTTTATAGCAACCACATTAACTCTTGCTTAAATTTTTTAATTAAACCCATATACGGTATTGCATAAGTTTGTATCATAACTTAGGCTTGTGTTCAATGGTGTTGGATCACAAGAGTTGTTTGATCTAAAGTATTAATTTGGTTGTGATTGCATTGTAGGTGAACCATAGAGATGACTTGTAGACTTGGAAGAGGAAGTGACAAAAATAATCCTAGCCCACATGTCATTGATCTAGCTAATATGATGAGAATAATCCTAAAAATACTAGAGGCTATTGGGGCCACACAATGTAAATATGATGTAATGGTAGGCGATATCAGTGAATATGGGATGGATTATCAAGACAAGAGGGATGGTACCAAGGAAGAGGGTGATGCCACATAGAACCTTGTGATGGAAGAAATATTTATGACTACCATAGTGAAGGCTAGAAGTAAGCTAAGGTTTGATCTTTCAAGCTATACAAGGAGCTTGAATCTATAAGAATTGGTGGATTGCATCACCGAGATAGAAATATACTTTGATTTAAAATTAATTGAGGACCCTAAAAGAGTCAAGTGCACCACTACAAAATTGAAATGGCATGCTATTTTATGGTGGGACTTGATCCAGAAGATCCATATATAAAGGAACAAACATAAAATATCACATGGGATAATATGGTGGTGAAGATCAGAGGAAATTTCCTATCATATAACTATACGCATGATTTGTTTAAAAAATTTAAAAACTTGTGCCAAAGAGAGACTACAATACAAACATACATAAAGGAATTCTATAGATTTTGAATTCACATAGGATAAACAATGAATAATTTAGAGATGGTGTTGAGGTATGTGAGTGGTTTACATATCTCAATTAAATATGAGATATATTTTCTAATGACCAACTCCATAAAAGAAGCCTAGTATTTGGCATTACGTGTAGAGGAGAACTTGTACTATGGATAACAAGGTGTATGAAATAGTAGTGGTAACACCAAGGATGATAAATAAAGTAAGTATGGTATGAGGTAGACCAACTCATGCAAGGAAGGTACTAGTATGAGTGGAAGTATTCAAGGCATTGGTCATAAAAAAATCCAACAAAGGCAAATATAAGTCTCAAATATATACGAAGGGGTTTAGAGGGAATTATTTTAGATGTGGTTAAACAAGACCTCAAGAATTCAAATGTCTAGAATTGTGAGATGGGGGTCACATAGAGAAATGCATACATGTAGCATGCACAAATGGTGGTGAGTCAGGTAGTGAAGCAAAAAGCACATACCTAGAGGATGTGGAAAACTTTATGGTGTGCAAGGTACTGTTAAAGTCTATATGCAAAGAGGAGTCATGGTTGAGGAGAAGCCTCTTCTATATCAAGCATAAGTCAAGAGGAAAGTGTTGCAATTTGATAATTTATGGAGGTAGCATAGACAATATAGTCTTCATAATGATGGTGTAAAAGTTGGGATTAAAGAAGACCATGTACCCAATGTTATACAAGATCTCTTGGTTGTATAAGAGATAATAACTGACTATGATGGAGCAAAGTCTAGTTTCCTTTCATATAGGATGATATGTGGATTCATTTTGGTGTGACATGATTTCAATGGATGTATACCATATATTGCTAGGAAGACCTTGGTATTATGATATTAGTGTAATCCATGATGGACACAAAAATGCCTTCACTATTAAGAAGGATGGAAAGAAGTTTGATTTGAATATAATGAGAATGGAGGAAGAATATGCACTAAAGGGTGAAGTGATGATGTTTTCAATAAAGGAGTTTCTCAAGGAGATAGGAGAGTTTCTAAATTGCTATGCACTAATAGTGACACCCACACAAGCAGAACAATTAGAGCCATGCAACTTTGAGGAGCTATACATTGGTACGTTGCTAAAAGAGTTTGTATATGTAGTTGGTGAAGGAATACCAGATGGATTATCACCCATACATGCAATATCACATTGCATTGATATTTTTTTAACTTCTAATTTACCTAATAAGGCATCACATAGGATGATTCTCAACATGAGTGCAAATTTGGATAAGTAGATGAAAAATTTGTAGGGTTAGTATTTATGTTGGAGCATCACACAAGAAGTATGAACAAGGTCATAGATACCTTGAGTATAAGGTATGCATTATTATCCAAAATGACAGTTAAAATAGTGGATATGGAGGGGATGAAGTATTTGTATGGTGTAGATCCAAATTTTGTTGATGAATGGTTCACATGCATGGAGCCATGGGTAAGAGATAGAGGTCTATATTTACACAAGAGGGATACCTATTTAGGAGAAATTAGTTGTCCATATTACATAGTTCAATAAGAGATAATATCATGAAGGAATTACATGGAGGTGGACTCGAAGGGCACTTTGATGTAAATAAGACAGGTAATTGTGGAAGAGAGGTACTATTGGCCTAGTTTACACAAGGATGCATGCAAATTTGTGGAAAGGTGCAAAATATACTAGACAAATAAGGGAGTGATATAAAATATGAGGTTGTACAAGCCTTTGTGCATGCCAAACAAATTGTGGGGGGAACTATCCATGGAATTTGTTATTGGATTGCCATGCACATAGAGAGCTCATGATTCTACCTTCATATTGGTGGATTGATTCTCTAAAATGGCATATTTCATACCTTGTCAAAATTTAAATTATGCATCTAGGATAGCATATTCGTTCTTCAAGGAAATAGTGAGATTGCATGGGTTGTCATACAATATTACGTCAAATCATGACACAAATATTCTTTTCCAATTTTGGTATTATCTTTGGAAAAAACTGGGTACGTAGCTCAACTACAATTTAGCATATCAACCTCAGATGGATGGACAAATAAAGGTTGTCAATTAGATTTTTGGCAATCTATCATAGGAGAGCACCCTATTTAGTGGGACTCTAAGTTATCATAAACATATTTGTGTACAAAATTTTTATGAATAAGTATATTGGAATTACGCCATTTCAAGTAGTGTTTGGATTATCTCATTATGGAATTATAGATCTATTATAAGTGGAAGTTGGTACCTACAATATCACTGAGACAAAATACTTTGTGCAACATGTTCAAGAGGTGCATGCACAAGTAAAAAATAGCTTGATAAGAGCATTGCTAAGCATAAGGAATGTATATATATTCGTCATAGAGAAAATACCTACTTAGAGTGGGAGTTAGTCATGGTGCATCTAAGAAAGGGGAGATTCCCACATAAAACATATAACAAGCTGAAACCTAAGAAGATAGATCCTTATCATATTTTGTGTCATTTTTCGAAGAATACCTATGAAATTGAATTGCTTGAAGGGTTGGATATCTCATTAACATTCAATATATCTGATATTTTTTTATTCCATGCACTCAAAGACTCTAAAATGAATAGATGGAGGAAGCACTAGATTGGAGGGGGGATACCTGAGAAGTAGCAAGAGGAAATAGCACAAATATTAGATTCATGCATTGAAAAGAAAACTTGGTAGAGCAAATACAAAGAATATCTAACTTGATGGAAGGATAAAGGACCAAAGGAAGACTCATGGATTTTTGAAGCTAAAGTAAGTTGACTTGGTTGGCCAATTAATTCATTCACATAGTCATAATGTGAGCCCCAAGATCACATTATTTTTAGAAAGGGTGTTTAATGTAGGAGTATCCTTGTGTTCACACAATATTACATTGACTAAAAAATATATAAAAAATTCAACAATGTTGTGATAGGTGCCACATAATTATGAGTTCTATGTGCACATAATTTTGTGGTCTTTGTGCATGTAGTTTTGTGTTATTTATGACCATTGCATTAATGGCTCAAGCAAGAAATTATATTATGATCTTTGTGCATGCAATTCTATGGTCTTTATGATCACTACATGAGTGCCTTGGCCAAAAATTTTTTTTGGGTCTTTGTGCGTATAGTTATGTGGGCGTTATGAGTGTTGCATTAATGTCTTGAGCAAGTAATTGTAAATTTAAAATTTTTGAATTTCCTTGGAGTGGATCCATGTTTCTTAGTTTGGGAAAGAAACTGTTATTTATAATTTTGATATTAAAATTGGATTTTATTCCATTGGGAAAGAGAGATTTTTAGGGAGAAGAGTTTTATTGTAATGCAAAGAGGCTCAGATATAGATCTGTACATAGTTATTACAATTTTTCCTTCCTTATAGATAATATATAAAAAATATTTTTTTGTTTCAACTTTCATAGTTCTTCTTGCTTCTGTTGTGTAATCCTGCACCTATATTCATATTGTTAATTCAATCCATATACGGTGTTGCATCAATGTTCTTATAAACTAATGAATAAGGAAAGATATGCTTTCACAAATTTGAATCAAAGTTTTCAAAACCTCTGAAGTTTTGAAGAATCCAAATCACAGTAAACCATTTGGGATATACACAAGTACTAGATTCAATCTTAGGAAGACATTGAAATAGAAAGATGAAAGTGATAATAATCATACAATTAATTTTATGAATATATAGATAAGTAGTGCATAATTATATTACATTATGATTTAGAAATAAACTTTAGTTATAATATTTACTATGAAGAAAAATTGAAGTTATTTATTGGTGGAAATTTTATTATGACATCCATTTAGTAAGATTTAAAGTAATATTATAAAGAAATCATATCCTTCAAATAAAATAATGTGATGGAAAGTTGTTATAGGAATATGAATTTGATATTAAAAGCAATATAGGAAGGAAACATGTGAATGTTGATGCATTATCTCATGCTTATGATGGAAAAATATCTACTTGTGATAAAGGGGATTTATGTAATACAACAATACTTTCAACTGATGATGTTCTAGAATAGTATAAAATTATATGGAACTACATAAACAAGATAAAGTCTCTATAAGGTACTACAATAATGGTAATAAGAAATATTGTCCAAATGAGTCACTCATACTCAATTATACCTATAGTCTTATATTGGGTAGGATTAAATTGAATATAAAAATGAGAAGTTGGATAAGCTTAGGGGGAAATATTGATTGAAGAAATATAAAATGAAGTGTATTGATGTAACTTCTTTGGGTTATTCATATCTATAAATATACGGGATTTACAATACCATTAGAAAACAATATTCAAGAATTCCATTAATTATAGTAAAAATTATTATGTGCATTAATCATTTAGGAATCATAGGATATCATCAATACCTTTTTGTCTTAATTTTTCTTTAATAATATTTTGAGAAATGAAGTATTCATAATGTTGGAACTATTACATATACAACTAGACAAAATAAGTATATTGTGGTTTCCTTCACTTATTTTATAACATACATTGATATAGGCCCTTGAAATAAGAATTTGAATATGAATTATCTAGGTCCACATATAAAATAATTATTAGTAAGTTCGGTCATCCATTATAAATTATATCATAACAAGGCTGATAATTAATTAATGAGATGATGAAGGATTTCATCAAATGGATTTTATCAAACATGATAAAGAGACCACTTATAAGCAAAGCACCAATGGAAAAGTGGAGTGTGCAAAGTGTGTGTTAAGTTAGATTTAAAAAATATATGTAGCCTTAGAAATAAATGCTTTTGATAAGAGGATTCATGTATCATTATGGGTATACTATAGTACTAAAGGATTTAATAGGTTATTACCCATTCTAACCTTCCATGGTATTGATCATACTTTACCAATTGATTGTAATGTTCTAGAATTTAACATTATAGTGGATAGAATGAATGATAAGGAATATCTCTAAGATAGAATAGCATCATTGCATCAAATAGAGGAAATATAGAATAAGTAGATACCATGATTAACAAAAAGGTAACATACAAAGTATATTTTTATTGGAATATCATGTGCATTCTACTCTAGGAAGGTGATTTGGTCCTTTCCTATGATGCATGGCATCAAAAGAGGAAGCACAATAAATTAATACAAAAAATAGATGGACCTTATAAAGTGGTAATAGGACATGATAACAACAACAATAATCTAAAATAATTAGATGTATCACCAATAAAGGAGTGGGTCAATCTTGACAAGGTCAAATTATTTCATCCTCCAAATTAGAATAATACTTATCCTAACATGGAGTAGAAATTATGAGGCGTAGTATATACTATCACTTATATTTTTATGTTTTACGCTTTCATAGTTAAATATAATTAATGATTATTATAGAATAAAGTATTTATATAATCAGGCATGGGAAGCATACATGAGAATATAATGGTAAGGATGCAAAAGAAGATTACATGAAGCTTACAAGGAAATATTGCAACACAAATATTCATATGTAAAGAATGTTATAATTATACGAGTACATATGGTAACTATTATAGAACTTTTATTAAATTTTAACTTTAAAAAAATGTATGAAAAATTATGGTCTTAGTGAAAAGTATATATATAATAAAATTTATAAATAAAAGTTAAGATCTAGGTAAAAATATATTTGACTTCATTATACTAAATATAACATGCAATAGGGTGTTTATGTGCCATGCAATTATGAAGCTAAAGTGTAAAATATAAACTTCAAATTAAGAGTTACATATGTAATTCATTATTTTATATTTGTCTAGTATGGAATTTTTAAAATTTAATACTTCAATTTCTGGGGTAGTAATCCGCATGAGTTAAGTCAAGTCACATAGTAGTAAAATATTTAAGTGTTACAAAGTCACATGGTGATTGTTGGATGTCATATGCAATTATATATAAGTAGTTAAGAGTGACATGTACTTATTTAAATGTTAAATGTAAGTAGTTAGAGAGTGTTAGGACCTCATTTAGTAATCATTTTTATGTTATTATAGTGGTTTAGTGATTAATAAATGGAAACCTTAGTGATTAATAAATAGAAACCTCTTTAGAATGTAAGGGTGGCCCTAAATCATAAGGGTTAGGGTTGGATAGTTTGTATATTTATTTTAGATAAATATATTTTTTTTTGTTTTAGAGTATTAGGGTAGGATGAGTTATCTTTAATATTATATTGCAAGAGAGTAGAAGGCATCCTAAATAAATATATTATATTATTTTTTTCTTATAGAGGAGGTCAAATCTTCAAAGTAAACTATGAAATGAAATGAGGTTGGTTGAGAGATTTAAACTTTAAGAAAAAATCATTTTTTTTAGGTAAAAGGTGAGGGTTTTAAAAGGATTTGATAACCTTGTACATAGATCTCCAAAAGGAGACAACCAATCATCAAAAATTACAATCTTCAATCTAGTACAAAGGCAGGTTCAATAGAAAATATGTTGAAAAAAAATCAAATTTACATTCTCATTGAATGGCAGCATAGCAATTTGAACACAAAATCAAAATTAAAATTATCATCATCCCACCGGGGGACCAATCACTTTTTATTATAACATATTTTTAACAATTTAAAAATTATACATTCTGATTGGTTTATTTTACAAATATTTTACAAATAATAATAACACCTAACCTTGTCAAAGAAGAAATACTATAAATATAATACAATTCATTCACTTTTCATTTAAAATCTTATTTAAAGAAATTAAAAATATCTTTAACTTAATAGTTAAGTTATAATAGGTCAATTACCAAAAGTATATGCATTATTATTGATACACTTTGTAAAAAAATTTAACTAATTATGAGAGACCCCTACATGAGTATATTTTTACTTTTCTATACACATGAATGCAAATGCAATAAATGTATGTATATTTAAATTTTTATATTAATAATTACATATTTTATAAATATTTAATAATATTTATTATTGATATGTTTTGGTAAAATGTTCTTAAACCTCAAATCATATTAAATGTGTTTTATTATATACTATGATAGGTTACCAAATGATAAACAAAAAATAGTGGACATGAAAAATCATTATATTACTTGCCCATGATAAGCATTCTATTTTTTTTGTATTGCAAAAACTTGGTTTAGTATAAATTAAAGATTAAGAAAAGTATTTCACTAAAATATTACTTAAAAAATATATAGGTTCTAGGTGTGCCATAAAATTTAAGGTCATTTACTTATTATCTCTTATTACACTATCTAAGGCTATTTCTGCAAAAAAAGATAATATATTGAGTAGCTCTATCAACATTGAAAGAGTCGATGAAATTCTAAATTAAATATTTCAAATATAAATAATTATACATTCTATGAAGGATTAGTCCTATCATTACTTTTTTATATCCCTATCTTAAAATATATGGCTCAAATGGAATGATATAAATTTTAAAAATAAATATTCAAATCATGTTTAATATCATAATATAGCCCCTCTTGTAGAATAACTAAAGGCATGGTGATCATCATAGGATGTCTCATGTGTAGAAAAAAAGGTATTGGCCACTTGGCTAAAATATTAGAATATATATACAAGGGTCATTAAATGGAGTTAACAAAAAGAATGTGCACCATATATCATAAAATAAAATGTTTAAAAGGTGGGTTCATCAAAAGTAAAAGTAAAAAAAAAAAAGTAATGATGCCTTCTAATAAAATGTAGAAAAGTCTAATTAACGTGATATATTTTTTAAAATAACAAAGGAATTTAATGTACTTTTTTTATTGAAAATGATAGATTTGTGTTTTAACTAAGACAAATTCATAGATTATTATAATTACTATTAAGAAAAATGGTTGTGGGTATTAGACCAAGAATAACACTACTTTGATATACATTAATCATTATTAGAGTTAGTATCATAAAATTGTAAACATGTCCATAAAGAAGAAAAATAACATAACCAATAATTTAACCTATTATAGTGTTTATTATAATCTTGTTGAAATTAAATTTAAAAGGTAATTGAGTGAGGGATACTCTATATCTTAGTAATAATATAAAGGATGTGATAATAAAATCTAATAGTTTAAGGAAGATGAATAATATTTCTTGTAGAAACAAAAAATAGATCTTCTCTATTTAGCATACTTACAAATGCATTATTTTGATATTTTGATGGGAGTGGCCCTCTATAGGAGCCACATATATCTTGTTTTAAAATAATAATATAATTCTTTGTATGTTTAGTTTTAAGATATTCAAGTAACATGTTTCAAAATATTTTATAAATTATAATTAATGTTTGAAGTATAAAGGGATGCTTCCACATAGCAATCAAGTCCTATCATATAGATCAAGTGGGCTGCAACTGAAAGTGGTCAATTCTTAGTCAAATATACCTATAAATTATCGATAGATTCTGAGGATCCCATCCTCCAGACTAAACAAGCGTGGATCAAGAATTTAATTCCCAAAATTATAGTGTTCTCGTGGCTAGCGATCAAAGGAAGAATACTCACCATCGACAACATGATTAAGAGAGGTATAATTCTTGCTAACCAATGTCTTCTCTGTAGGAACAATTGGGAGTCTGTCCTTCACATTTTCCTGGATTGTTCTTTTTCCAGGAGCATTCTATATGGAGTTTTTCAAGCCTTCGATATTTCTTGGGTCAGACCTACTACCATTGTTGAAATTTTTGACCAATGGCCAAGTCCTTTCATAAGCCCTAGACTTAGGTTCATGTGGAAGGTCTGTCTTCACCACTTTATCTGGTAGGTGTGGTTAGAGTGTAATAATAGACCTTTTCTAGGATCCTCACCTTTGCCAAAGAAAATGCTAGTCTTATTTCCCCTGAAGCCCATGTTTTACGTCATAATGAGACCCATATTGCTCAATCTTTGAAATTAACCTTGATGGAAGACCCTGCTCTTAACAAAACCAATCCTAAAATAGGTGTCAAGTGGTCTACACCTCTGGTTGGTTGGCTCAAATTCAACTTTGACGAGGCTACAAAGGATAACCTGAGAAAAGAAGGTGCGGGTGGAATAGTTAGAGACCACGAAGGAAGAATGGTTAGGGCTTTTTTTGAGCATCTAGGGATAAGGACAAATAATGAGGTAGAGGCGAGAGCATTATGGAGAGTTCTTAAATTGGCTCAGGAGATAGAGGGTAAACTTATTATTGAAGGTGACTCAATGCACATTATAAACCTCCTAAGTAATGAGAAAAATCTCCCATGGTGAATCAAAATTGTCATGGAAGAGGCAAGGATATTTTATTAGGCTAGGAGAGAAATAATGGCCCATCACGTGTTTTTGGAGGCCAACAAAGCAGTAGACATGTTGGCTAACATAGGAGTGGATGTTGACGGGCTTGTCACTTGGTATCATGGGGCTCCAAGTGACGTGGATGAAATTATCCAATCTGATTGCCAAGAATGACAGATTCGTGGACCTAGAGAGGAAGGAGCAAAGTCACAAAGTTAAATAAAAATCCCACCAAATTTTCAAATTTTATTCACAAGCAAAGGTGTGAGCATATGTGGTTTTCATTTGGAAATAACGCCCTGCCTGCTCTCTATGCTTTGCTCCATCCGACGACAATTTTAGTTTTATCTATGTTAAGGATAAAGTCCTTTTTGTTTTGGTTTGAAATATGCAATGTTTATGTTTATTGTCATGATTAGAAGATCGGATATACGTACAACAGTTTGGTATATAACTGTTCGAAGCTTCTTTTTGCTAGTAATATATGTAAAAGGTTGTATGCCCTCTCGGCTATCAATTTTATGAAAGATAATAGTACCGATGGACAAACTACCCTACGTAAGAATATAGTCCTTAATAGCATTATAATGAATGTTGTAATAGGTTTTGGATCAACCTCTAAAACCCAATTTTAATGATATAGTCCCTTAATTACAAAAAAAAAAGTCCTATCATATAACTAAAAATATCTAAAAAATCAATGATTATCAATAATACATAACTTCATGATATTAATTTTTAACAAAAAAATGAATATAGGAGATGAACATGCTTGTATATAGTAAAAAAAAAGCTTTCTCTATTTTAGGTTCACATGCACATAAAATATCATAATCATAATGTGAAATTTTAATGCAAATTACCATAAATAAATTGATTTTAAGAATAGTAATATTAGACATTGAATACATAGATTATAAAAATAATGAAATATACTATATTATATTTATAAGAAGAAATTTTTTTGACAAGTTTCATCTATGAGTTTATAAATAATCTAGTGTCTTGGATATATGTTTTGGTGCAAGTGTATCATCAATATTTTTAGATAGCTAGCTATGAATGAAAGTGACACCAATACAAGAAAAATAAGTATAGTTGTACTCCTAATGACATCATATTTATATGTCAATATGATCAAAATGATATGATGTTGAATCCAAAACCATAATATTTTTAAATTATAAACCAATATTAGTAGATATAAAATACTTAGTAGGTTTATTTATTTTTAAAAAGGTAAATCCTAGTTATTTTGGAATGCATATATTGAAGAGAAGCACATAAAAATATTAGAGGCTATCCTATGAAGGATGACCTATTTCACAAGTGGTGGCTATAAGTGAAAGTGACAACATTATCATACATTATTTTAGATAGCTAGCTATGAATGAAAGTAACACAGATTCAAGAAAAATAGGTATAGTTGTACTTCTAGTGGTATCATCGTTATATTTCAATATGATAAAAATGATATGATGTGAAATTTAAAACCATAAGACTTTTAAATTATAACCCAATATTAGTAGATATAAAATACTAGTTAGGATTATTTATTTTTAAAGAAGTAACCCCTAGTTATTGTGGAATGCATATATGGAAGAGAAGCACATCAAAATGTTAAAGGCTATCCTATCCTATGAAGGATGATCTATTTCACAAGCAGTGACTATAATGACAACAAGTTTACATTGAAAATAAGAGTTTTGAAGCACATTGAAATATTAGAGACTATCCTCTAAAGGATGGCTTATTTCACAAGTGTATATAATGAAAATAAATTGACTTTAAAAATTTAAAAGTACATCAAAAAATTGGATACTATACTTTACAAGATGACCTACATCATGAATGATTGTAATGATAACAATAGTTTTGAAAAACTTGTTAAAATTATATTAAAATTAAACTTAAGTTATTTGCCTAATATATAAAGTAGTACACTACAACAAAGGAATAAAATTAATAAGTTTAAGTATTAGTCTGTATAAACTAGAATGCTTAATTTGAATAATATGTCTTCTCTTTACAAATTTACCATTTCAAATATCTATTATATTTTATTCCAAAATATTTTTAAATTAGATTTACATTGAATTCAAATAGTTTTCAAATATCTTATATTTTATTTAAAAAATCATTTTAAATTATATTTAAATTGAATAATATTATTTATTTCAAGTATACATAATAAAAACTCAATCCTTTAATAATATTATTTAGGTCAAGTATGGTGATCATCATAGGAAGTCTCATGTGTAGAAAAAGAGGCATTGGCCACTTGTTTAAAATATTAGAATATATATACAAGGGTCATTAAATGGAGTTAACAAAATGAAAGTGCACCACCTATCATAAAATAAAAATGTTTAAAAGGTGGGTTCGTCAAAAGTAAAAGTAATTATGCCTTCTAATAAAATGTAGAAAAATCTAATTATGTTGATATTTTTTTCAAAATAATGAAGGAATTTAATGTTTTTTGAAATACTCATAATCATTTAGATATTCAACTAACAACTATGTAGAAGCTAGGGTATATTTACAATGATTTTTTTTATTATTATTAAAAATGATAGATTTGTGTTTTAACTAAGACAAATTCTTAGATTATTATAATTACTATCAAGAAAATTGGTTGTGGGTATTAGACCAATAATAACACTATTTTTATATACACTATTTATCATACTAAAAAATACATTATTTTCATATTTTGATGGGAGTGGCCCTCTATAGGAGCCACATATAACTTTTTTTAATAATATAATACTTTGTATGTTTAATTTTAAGATATTCAAGTAACATGTTTTAAAATATTTTATAAAGTATCATTAATGTTTGAAGGATAAAGGAATGCTTCCACATAGCAATCATGTCCTATCATATAACTAAAAATATCTAAAAAATCAATGATTATCAATAATACATAACTTCGTGATATTACTTAAAAAAAAAATGAATATAGGAGATGAACATGCTTATATAAAGTAAAAAATATTTTTTCTCAATTTTAGGTTCACATACACACATAAAGTATCATAATCATAATGTGAAATTTTAATGCAAATTACCATAAATAAATTGATGTTAAGAATAGTAATAGTAGACATTGGATACATAGATTATAACAATAATGAAATATACTATATTTTATTTATAGGAAGAAGAAACATTGACAAATTTCATCTATGAGTTTATAAATAATCTAAAAGTAATCTAGTGTCTTGGATACATGTTTTGGTGCAAGTGTATCATCAATTGTTTTAGATAGCTAGCTATGAATGAAAGTGACACCAATACAAGAAAAATAAGTATAGTTGTACTCCTAATGACATCATAGTTATATGTCAATATGATCAAAATGATATGATGTGGAATCCAAAATCATAATATTTTTAAATTATAAACCAATATTAGTAGATATAAAATACTAAGTAGGTTTATTTATTTTTAAAAAAGTAAATCCTAGTTATTTTGGAATGCATATATGGAAGAGAAGCACATAATATTAGAGTCTATCCTATGAAGGATGGCCTATTTCACAAGTGGTGGTTATAAATGAAAGTGATAACATTATCATCCATTATCTTAGATAGCTAGCTATGAATGAAAGTGACACATATTCAAGAAAATAAGTATAATAGTTATATTTCAATTTGATCAAAATGATATGATGTGAAATTTAAAACCATAATACTTTTAAATTATAAACCAATATTAGTAGATATAAAATACTAGTTAGGATTATTTATTTTTAAAGAAGTAAATCCTAGTTATTGTGGAATGCATATATGGAAGAGAAGCACATCAAAATATTAGAGGCTATCCTATGAAGGATGACCTATTTCACAAGTGGTGACTATAGTGACAATAAGTTTACATTGAAAAAAAATTGGATACTGTTAGAAAATGAAATAATATTTGACTGATTTATTTGAAGGATTAACTTTGTATAAATAACAAAGTTGATCATTGAGAGTCAACAACTCATCAAACCTGATGAAGACACCACTGAGAGATCTATTGACACATAGAGGAGTAGAAATTCAAGTGTGTATCCTAATGAACTTAAAAGAATATTCACTTATTCTAACACACTCCAAAAAAAAAAAAAAAACTTTGTTCCATAAAATATAGAAAGGGATTTATCACTTTAAAAGTGCCTTTATAGAATATGCTCAAAACAGTGAAAGGAGTCCAAGAGAAAGAGGGTTACAACGCTACACTTTTTTTTACAGAACACACCATAATACAGAATGAATACTGTACTACCAAGCGTAATAAGGTTGACCCATTAAACTGAGAAGGCTTGTCTGCTTTGACGGTCTTCAAGGCATAACAAACAAATTATTAGCAACTGTGAGCAGCGCGGCATGCGGCAGGTGGGCCAAAGCTTTAGAGCTGTACGTGACAGGGAAAGTGACACTTGCTCAAAACAAAACAAAAAAACAATTCACAAAAAAGCATTTTGAATGCAACGGTTGAATCACGAGCGAACACAGCATTAAAAAATAGTAAGCTGAACGAAGGCAGGCTTATCGTCGCATCCACTGAAGCAGATCGCAGGACCAGGTTAACTTTTTGGCCCTATTAAGAAACAACTTCTAATATAATCCCTAGGAAACGTCGGTTCGCCGGCAGATCTAAAAAAAAACGGGGATCACCATTGCACTCCACAGCTGGCGCTAAAAACATAGGCAATTTCCCGATCACTGGTAGTGGCATCTTATTGTTTCGCATTTTCTCCATTGCCGCAAAAACTGGTGGTAGACGCAAACCTCAGGCTGATTAGTCATGCTTTCGCTCGGTTTATGCCATGGTTTGACATAGGTGGATCCAGAGAAAAATTGGGTAGTGGTTGCCAATCTCATCAAAACTTATTGCCATTAAATCGGCCAAACATGTCATCACTCGCGACACGATGGACTCCCCCGCCGCCGTTTGTGATGTCAAGCCTGCGCGTCACGTCTTCAATAGGAGCCCATTCGCCACTATAAAATTCAACTCTTTAAATCAAACCACCACCGACATCCACAAGAAATTCTGGGGACCTCATCAAAACAGAAAAATGAGTTCTGGTAAAACACAACAATATGAAAAAAAATATTGCGGGAATCTCTCCTTTGAATGAGACGTCACGCCTTATCTGTCAGTGAAAACGATGATCCACTCTAATTTTGCCACAGACTCTCTGTGATCCCGTATGCTGCGAATGGTGGGCCAGTCTACTTTCTTTCACCAGTGGTGCTCCAGTTTCGTTACCGTTGCCTGATTGATTTTCCTGGCCATGATCTGCAGTGCACAGCCACTCAGCCACTCTTCATACACGTGGCATGAGGGGCTACTCGTCAATCAGCCATGAATCGTCCACCTCGCTGCAACGAATCATCTGTAACGAATGTGAAACTACAGGTCCTCGCATTCAATAGTCACGTCCATCTGCCACCTCGAGAAGACCAGCTCAGCGGTGGCTTCGACTTGCAAGCAACTTTTACTTTGTTTTCATCATCAACTTCATCGTCCTCCTCGCAGCTTCAGCACTGGATGAATTCCTCCATGACAGAACCAAGGCCTCCGGTTACACTCCTGTTAGGAGTCCATATTTCCAATGAAGCATGTCTTTTTGATCACCGCACCAGCCAAATCTCTACAAGAAGCATGTAAAATTTTCACCTCGCGTGTCGGAAACGTCGTAACACAGTGAGAACATCTTCATAATGGGTGGTTTTTGTTAGAAATATTAATCCAAATTTCACACCTAAGTCGGACTGTGCTTGCGCAATCAGGGATCCCGGCAAAATTTTGACATGACGTCGCAGCGACCCTCTGACAGATCCGATCGTCGCAGAAGTTAATGCCAGTTTGGCGATTTAATGCCAGTTCGACGATTGGTCAGAAACCCTAGTTGAGGGTCTATCAGAACCTGTTAGAGGACAAACCTTATCTTCCTCTCTCCGTGGCTATATAAGGCAGTTCAGGTCTTCAGACAGAAGCGTGGAGAAAATGGGCAAGTAGAAGAAGAGGAGAGAAAGTGCGGAGAATAGAGCAAAGAAAGCAAGAAGAGCATTTCAGTGAGCAGTGTGGCTCATCTTATTAATGTTCGAGCAGCCGACTCGACATTTTTCCTTTTTAGTTTATCCTGCAGCTTAGTCTGCAGATGTTATTTCCTCAGTTGAGAACTTCTGTAACCCTCATTTCATATGAATAAAGTTTGCTGCTGTTTTAGGCATCTTTAGGATTTGCAGTTATTTTTAAGTGCTAAAGTCTGTTGTTCTCTATAAAAATTGCCTCAGAGCAATTTTGTTCGAGTTCTATAAGTTAGAGCTCAGATCTGAAACATTGCTTTCAGATCCGGCATTTCTCTCTTCCCATACGGTTCTTCCCAAGCCAGGGAAACCAAAGCCGTAGTCGCACAAGCCTTCGGACAGGAAAATTTTGCAAGGCCAAAATTTGGCTAAGTCTGGAGCTATCTTCCCAACTTCACCCATACGCAACCCGACTTCGCCCGAGATCCGTGCGCAACCCGACTTCACCCGATATCTGGGTGCAATCCGACTTCGCTCGAGATCCGTGCGCAACTAGACTTTTCCCGTGCAACCCGACTTCACCCGAGATTTGGGTGCAACCCGACTTCACTCGAGATCCATGTGCAACTCGACTGTGCCCAAGCAACCCTACTACGCCCTTCCCTGCTGCGCACTTCACACTGCGCTCTCCCTACTTCGACAAAAGAAATTTGAAATAATTTCTTCAAATTGGTATCAGAGCTACTGATCCCTTGATGTGGAGACCGAAGCATAATGGCTTTCAGTAACAACAATTTGTAGTTGCAGATCCCGCACTTCAATGGGAAAAATTACGATTACTGGAGCATCCAGATGAAGATTCTGTTCGGATCTCAAGAGTAGTGGGAGTTAGTCGAGAAAAGGCTACCTAGAATCGGCAGATGCAAAAGCACTGGCCGCCCTCTCTCAAGCAGACGAGGACCTATTGAAAGAGAACACAAAGAAGGACCAGAGGGCCCTCTTCTACATCATGCAAGCGGTCGAGGAGTCCATCTCCCCGCAAATCGCATCAGCCACCAAAGTGAAGCAGGCCTGGGAGATTCTAGCCAGCTCATACTAGGGCACCAACAAGGTAAAGTTGATGAAGCTGTAGATGCTCAGGAGGGAGTTTGAAAATCTGCAGATGAGTGAGTCTGAGTCAATGAGTGATTTCTTCACCCGGACGATGGACATTATCAACCAAATGTGTTTGAACAGAGAAAATGTGTAGATCCAGAGAATCATGGAGAAGATTCTCAAAATTTTGCCCGCCAAGTTTGACTTGGTTGTGATAACAATCGAAGAGTCAAGGGATCTGACAACCCTCTCGATAAATGAACTCATGAGTTCATTGCAGATACATGAACAGAGGCTGAGTCGTTCGTCTCAAACCTCTCTGGAGCAAGCATTCAGGGCTCAAGTCTCATTCCGAGACAACGACAGACAAGATTCCCACCATGGTGCCTCTAGTTCTCATAGAGGAAGAGGCAAAGGTAGGCATGGGAAAGGCAACAAGCAAGGAGGAAGGTCAAACCCTAGAGAAAGGGAGACCAACTATAATTTCCATCAGCAATGTGGAAGAGGCAGTTTGAAAAATTAGCAAGCTAGATCTAGTCAGAAGAAGGACATGTCAAAGGTCCAGTGTTATTTCTGCAAGAAGTTTGGCCATTACATCTCACAATGCAAAAAATGGATGGCCACGGAGAACCAGCAGCAAGCCCATTACACGGATGAAACCAGAAATGCGGTAGGAGGAAATGTGTTGTTGACTTGCAACATTGAGGAGGAATGCCAAAAGAATGTCTGGTATTTAGACAATGGGTGCAACAACCACATGACGAGGAACAAGGAGATGTTCTCCCAACTAGATGAAATAGTCCAGTCCGAGGTGAAGATGGGGAACAACAACAAGGTTCCCATAATGGGGAAAGGAAATATCCTCATTCGCACCAGGCACGATGAACGAAAGTAGATCTGTGACGTCTACTATGTGCCTAGCCTGAAGCACAACCTACTGAGCGTTGGATAGCTCATGTAGAAGGGAAATACAGTCTAGTTCAAATATGGAGCTTGCACCATCAGAGACAAGTTACATGGGTCGATTGCTACGGTGTCCATGACAAAGAACAAAATGTTTCCACTGTAGATTCAGAATGAATCATTGATGTCTCTTAGTGCAGTTGTGAAAGATGCTATCTGGCTGTGGCATCTAATATTTGGTCACCTAAATTTCAATGGCCTAAATCAACTGCACAAGAAGTAGATGGTGAAGGTTTTACCCCTGATAGAGCAGTAAAATCAAGTTTGTGAGGGATGCTTAGTCGGCAAACAACACAGGGATTCATTTCCTTTCGGTAAGTCTTGGAGAGCATCACAACCACTGGAGCTGGTGCACTCAGACATTTGCGGTCCGATGCAGACCAACACATTTTTTGGCAACAAATACTTCTTAACGTTTATAGATGACTTCATCCGAAAGACTTGGATCTATGCCATCAAGTTGAAGTCAGAAGCATTTGCCAGATTTAAGGAGTTCAAGGCTCTAGTGGATAAACAAAGTGGATATCAGATCAAGACTCTTAGGACAGATGGAGGAGGTGAATACATCTCCAACGAATTCCTTAACTACTACAAGCAACACAAAATTTGAAGGAATTTCATTGCCAGATACACGCCACAACAGAATGGCGTAGCTGAGAGGAAGAACCGAACCATCATGGAGATGGAACGAAGCATGATGAAGGCAAAGGTATTGTCGCACGAATTTTGGGCAGAGGTTGTAACATGTGCAGTCTACCTGCTGAACAGATGTCCCACCAAAAGTGTGAAGGAAAAAATACCTCAGGAGGCCTGGAGCGGTGTGAAGCCAAGTGTGGCTCACTTGCGTGTGTTCGGGTGCATTGCATATGCACATATTCTAGAAGAAAAGTGGTAGAAGTTGGATGATAGAGCTGAGAAGTGCATTTTCATAGGGTACAATGAGCAGGCGAAGGCATATAGGCTGTACAACCCTGTGATGAAGAATCTCATCATCAGTCGTGATGTGAAGTTTCTTGAAGATGAAGCTTGGAACTGGAAGTCAGAGACTGGCCAGTTAGAGCCAAAAGTAGTACAGTTTGTTGAATTGGAAGAAGGAAGTGTGCAGCCACCTGCAACTTCCAACAACAGCAGTGATGCCAGCAGTAGCATAGCCACTCCATCACAGTCACCTCCACTCATAAGTAGAATCCAAAACCTGGTGATGCCAGTGAATACAAGGAGCTTGCAAGAAATATATGAGGCAACCCAAACTGATGCAGGAGCATCCGGAGACGGTAAAACAACCTTGCATCTTACAAGTTTCTTTTCTAAGTTATTTGCATTTTGATCGATTTACTTCAGTGTTGAGTAAGGTTCTGTGGGGCAATTCTTGGTTGGAAGAAGTTTTAAGGCAAAAGGGAGAGGGGTCACGAAATCGCGACATGTCGCGATTTCGTGACATGTCACAAAATCGTGACCCCAAAAGTTGCAGTGTATTGTTTGGCGGGTTCCATCGCGATATCGCGACCGTTTTGCAAAGCAGCGGGGAGGAGTGTAAGTTGTCGCGATATCGCGACGTCGCGATATCGCGATGTCGCGATATCACGACGGTCTTCAAAACAAAGGCGGAAGGAGAAGAGGGGGTCACGAAATCATGACTTGTCGCGATTTTGTGACCCCAAAGAGCTCGACGTAGAGGAGGCGCTTCCGGTCGCGATATCGCGACAGGTCACGATTTCGTGACCTGTCATGATATCGCGGCCAACCAAAGGCCGACACGTGGCACAAAAATGGACAGCCACGGAAGTTGAAGAAAATAAAGAGCAGGGTAAGGCCCGAAAGGGGAATGGTGGACGGTCGAGCAAGGCCGGATTTAACACGTGGATAGCCACGTGTAGCTTGAAAATTATGAAGGACACGTGTTTGAAATATTTTACATCCAGGAGGAGGCATGGCAAATTTTGCACGCGGGAGAATACGTGTATCCAAGTGAAGATGGAGGCCACGTATCATTGAATTTAAATTTGTAGCCGCATGCATTAAAGGGAGAGAACCATCTTTCGGATGCGTTTTACGAAAAACAACTGTAACAGGGCATGGCCGGTATGGAGGAGACGGCAGTACAGGGTACGACGGTGGTTGCAGGTCGAGGAAGACCATGAATGCGAGCAGCAGTGCAGATCGGGCGGTGGCCCATTTATGATCAAGAATTTTGAAGCTTCGACAAGGGGGGAAATTTGAATTGGGAATTTCTGTTAGGTGGTGGCATTGATTGCCGGGAGGATCGGAGGCCTCGATAAAAAAAAACCCAAAATTTTGGTAAGGATGGGGGAAGGTGGACCCGAGAATAGAGGAGGAACAAAGTGGAGAAAATAGCCGGACAATCTCGGTTAATGTAAGCTCGTGGGCTGTTTCATTCAAGCCTGTAAATATTTTTTTTTAAATTTTAATGAAAAGGCAAGTTTGTTGAAGAGATTGGTGTTCCGGTGCCCCGTCAGTGGTATCAGAGCAGGAGTTCCTGAGCGTACAACAGACCGCCGAAGGAGAGAGGCAGTTGTACCAGGACGTGTGGGAGGGTTTGAGTTTGGGTGAAGATGCCTCCGAGAAGAAACCCGATGGGTGGAAGAGGCATGGTAGCGGAAGATTTTCGGGCATTGCAGCGGCAAGTCCAGGCCCTACAAGAAGAGCTACGCAGAGGACGTGAGCCGAGAAGGGATGCAGACAGTGAGGATGAAGTGGAAGAGGAGAATGAGTTTGAAGAAGAGGAAGAAGATGTAGATCCGGCCCAAGCCAGATTGTACAAGGCCATATCCCAGATCGGGAAGAGGCCGAAGTTAGAAGTTCCTACGTATTTCGAGAACTTGAACCCAGAGGAGTTGATAGACTGGGTGAATGATTTAGAAGAATATTTTGAATACGAAGAGGTTGAAGACCCTAACCGGGTCAGATTTGCTAAGACCCGACTGAAGGGTCATGCTAGCATATGGTGGAAGGGGGTACAGTTGGAGAGGAACCGAAGAGGAAAAGAGCGGATAACCAGGTGGGATAGAATGGTGGAGAAATTAAAAAGACAGTTCATCCCCGTTGACTATGAACTGGACCTGTTACGAAAAATGCAAAGCTTGAGGCAGATGAACAGAACAGTTCAAGAATATACGGAGGAATTTTACAAAATCTCCATCAGAACCGGGCATTTGGAAGCAAGTAAGGAAAAAGTGGCCCGTTACATTAATGGGTTGAGGCCCAGTGTTCAGGAGGAGTTGAGTTTGGTTCGGGTAAGCACCATAGAAGATGCTTACCAGTTTGCTCTAAAGGTGGAAGAAAAGTTGAACAGAAGGTTTGACAACAAGCAAAAAGCAAAAGGGCCGGGAGGAAAGAACGGTGGAAAGAAAGAAGGAAAGGAAGAGAAGAAGGAAGAGGAGAGCAGCAGTCGGGATCAGAAAGGAGAGGAAGACCCAAAACCGCAAGTTCAGGATGATGGCTACCCAAGAGGAAGAGGTATATCTGGACGCGGGAATGAAAGGGGAGTATTCCGTGGAACATGTTTCCACTATGGTGAAGAAGGGCATCGTGCATTTGAGTGCCCACAACACCGGGAAAGGACAAACAAGAAGCAAGTGGGTCCTGCCAGAGCAGTTGTGGCAGTTGAGGATGCTGACTCAGAACATTCTGAGGAAGCTGAAAAGGGAGAAGCCATGATTGTGAGAAGGACCATGCTGGTGGAGGAAGACAAGTCTGAGCAAAGGAGAAGCCTGTTCCGCACCCGGTGCAAAAGTGCGGGCAAAGTCTGTAATGTGATTATAGACAATGGGAGTACCGACAACTTGGTTTTCGAGGAGATGGTCACTAAGTTGCAGCTGGAAAGGAGGAGGCACCCGCATCCATACCGGATTGCGTGGTTGCGGAAGGACCACAAAGCTTGGGTCCGGGAACAGTGTTTAGTCACGTTCCAGATTGGGAGATACCGGGATGAAGTCCTGTGTGATGTATTCCCCATGGATGCATGCCATTTACTGTTGGGCAGGCCATGGCAGTTTGATCGGAGTGCAGTGCATGATGGCCGTGCAAATACTTATTCCTTGGTGAAAGATGGAATGCGGCACAAGTTGAAGCCATTGCAGACCGAAGATGAGAAGGTGTGCAGTAATGCCAGAATTTGTCTGGTAGAGGGCAAAAAATTTTCTTGCCAAGAAGCGGGATTTGAACAGGTTACAGAAGCAGGTAAATGTCGAAAGATGTTGCCGAAAGCGGTGACTAGACAACACCGAAGTGAAGATCACTTCTCTATCTACCCCGGGTGTCTGATGCAGGAGCATCCGGAGACGGTAAAACAACCTTGCATCTTACAAGTTTCTTTTCTAAGTTATTTGCATTTTGATCGATTTACTTCAGTGTTGAGTAAGGTTCTGTGGGGCAATTCTTGGTTGGAAGAAGTTTTAAGGCAAAAGGGAGAGGGGTCACGAAATCGTGACCCCAAAAGTTGTAGTGTATTGTTTGGCGGGTTTCGTCGCGATATCGTGATGTCACGATATCATGACCATTTTGCAAAGCAGCGGGGAGGAGTGTAAGTTGTCGCGATATCGCGACGTCGCGATATCACGACGGTCTTCAAAACAAAGGCGGAAGGAGAAGAGGGGGTCACGAAATCGTGACTTGTCACGATTTCGTGACCCCAAAGAGCTCGACGTAGAGGAGGCGCTTCCGGTCGCGATATCACGACAGGTCGCGATTTCGTGACCTGTCACGATATCACGGCCAACCAAAGGCCGACACGTGGCGCAAAAATGGACAGCCACGAAAGTTGAAGAAAATAAAGAGCAGGGTAAGGCCCGAAAGGGGAATGGTGGACGGTCGAGCAAGGCCGGATTTAACACGTGGATAGCCACGTGTAGCTTGAAAATTATGAAGGACACGTGTTTGAAATATTTTACATCCAGGAGGAGGCATGGCAAATTTTGCACGCGGGAGAATACGTGTATCCAAGTGAAGATGGAGGCCACGTATCATTGAATTTAAATTTGCAGCCGCGTGCATTAAAGGGAGAGAACCATATTTCGGATGCGTTTTACGAAAAACAACTGTAACAGGGCATGGCCGGTATGGAGGAGACGGCAGTATAGGGTACGGCGGCGGTTGCAGGTCGAGGAAGACCATGAATGCGAGCAGCAGTGCAGATCGGGCGGTGGCCCATTTATGATCGAGAATTTTGAAGCTTCGACAAGGGGGGAAATTTGAATTGGGAATTTCTGTTAGGTGGTGGCATTGATTGCCGGGAGGATCGGAGGCCTCGATAAAAACCCAAAATTTTGGTAAGGATGGGGGACGGTGGACCGGAGAACAGGGGAGGAACAGAGTGGAGAAAATACCAGACAATCTCTGGTTAATGTACGCCTGCGGGCTGTTTTATTGTATGCGTGTAAATATTTTCTGTGAAATTTTAATGAAAAGTTGAATTGGTTAGAGATTGGTGTTCCTGTCCCCGTCACAAACCCATGTAGATGAAGAGTACTCTGACTTTGCATTATTTAGTAGAGTTCGAAGATGCAAGCCAAAATTAGAAGTGGGTGTAGGTGATGGATGAGGAGATAGCAGCCATTGAAAAGAATGAGACATGGCAGCTGGCTGATCTTCCAGTAGGGAATAAGACCATTGGGGTCAAGTGGGTGTATAAGACAAATTTCAACGCCCAAGGAGACGTTGACAAGCATAAAGCCAGATTTGTGGCGAAGGGTTACAAGAAGAAGTTAGGCATCGATTACCATGAGGTATATGTGCCTGTAGCCCGACTTGACATAGTCAGGATGATCCTGGCATTGGCAGCCCAACAAGGTTGGAAGATGTACCAGATGGATGTCAAGTCAGACTTCCTCAATGAAGTGTTGGAGGAAGAGGTCTACATAGACCAGCCACCAGGTTATGAAATTGAAGGCCAGGAGGGCAAATATTGAAGCTGAAAAAGGCCCTGTATGGTTTGAAGTAGGCGCCCCGAGCTTGGTACAGCTAGATTGACAGTTATTTTTAGGAAAATGGGTTTGTCAAATGCCCATATGAGAACACCCTGTACATGAAGATAAATGAAGCAGGTGAGCTCATTATCATCTGGCTGTATGTGGACGATTTGATTTATACTAGCAACAACAATGTCCTATTCGACTAGTTTAGAATAGCCATGAAGAAGAAGTTTGAGATGACAAACTTAGGGCTGATGAAATATTTTCTCGGCATTAAAGTTGACCAATCTACAGATGGCATCTTCATTTCTCAGGGCAAGTATGCGAAGGATGTCCTGAAGCGGTTCGAGATGGAGGATAGTAAACCTGCCATCACACCTTTAGCCATAGGTTTGAAGCTGAGCAAGCTGGATTTAGGGAGGAATGTAGATCCAACCCTGTTCAAGAGGCTAGTTGGTAGTCTGATGTATTTTACTACAACTCGACCAGATCTGATGTTCGGAGTCAGTTTGATCAGCCATTTCATGGAGACTCCGAAGGACACGCACTAGCAAGCAGGCAAGAGGATCTTACGCTATGTCAATGTGACACAGAACAATGGCCTATTTTATGCCAGAAAGGACCAGTTAGACCTGGTCGGCTTCACAGATAGTGACTAGGCTGGAAGTATTGATGATCGAAAGAGCACCTTCGGGTATGCTTTCCATCTTGGATCAGGGGTAGTCTCATGGGCGTCCAAGAAACAACCCATCATTGCGTTGTCCATAGCCAAATCAAAATATGTCACCGCCACATCAACCGCATGCCAGGCAGTTTGGCTACGAAGAGTTCTAAGTGAACTAAAATTTCCTCCGAAAGGTGCAACAACATTTTTTTGTGATAACAATTCGGCCATCGCACTATCAAAGGATCCCGTTTTCCATGGCCAGACAAAGCACATCGATATTCATTATCATTTCATCAGAGAGTTGGTGAAGTTTAGAGAAATTCAACTGTAGTTTTGTAGATCCAAGGAGCAATTGGCAGATATTTTCATGAAGCCTTTAAAGGAGGAAGACTTCAGCAGATTGCAAGAGCAGCTTGGAGTCAAAGCGCTCATGAAATCAGGCTTAAAGGAGGGTGTTAGAAATATTAATCCAGATTTCACACCTAAGCTAGATTGCGCTTGCGTAGTCAGGGATCCCAACAAAATTTTGACATGACGTCGCACCTACCCTTTGACAGATGTGACATCTGACAGATCCGATCGTCGTAGAAGTTAATACCAGTTCGACGATTTAATGCCAGTTTGGCGATTGGTCAAAAACCCTAGTTAAGGGTCTGTCAGAACCTGTCAAAGGACAAACCTTATCTTCCTCTCTTCGTGGCTATATAAGGCAGTTCGGGTCTTCAGACAGAAGCATGGAGAAAGTGGGAAAGTAGAAGAAGAGGAGAGAAAGTGCGGAGAATAGAGCAAAGAAAGCAAGGAGAGCATTTTAGTGAGCAGTGTGGCTCATCTGATTAATGTCCGAGCAACCGACTCGACATTTTTCCTTTTTAGTTTATCCTATAGCTTAGTCTGCAGATGTTGTTATTTATTTAGTTGAGGACTTCTATAACCATCGTTTCATATGAATAAAGTTTGCTACTATTTTAGGCATCTTGAGGGTTTGCAGTTATTTTTAAGTGCTAAAGTCTTTTGTTCTCTATATAAATCATCTCAGAGCAATTTTGTTTGAGTTCTATAAGTTAGAGCTCAGATCTGAAACATTGCTTTTAGATCCTATGTTTCTCTCTTCCCATACGGTTCTTCCCAAGCCAGGGAAAACAAAGTCATAGCCACGGAAGCCTCCGAACAGGAAAATTTTGCAAGGCCAAAATTTGGCTAAGTCTAGAGCTGTCTTCCCAACTTCACCCCTACGCAACCCGACTTCGACCGAGATCCATGTGCAACCCAACTTTGCCTGCGCAACCCTTCTTCGTCTGAGATCCGGGCACAACCCGACTTCACCCGAGATTCGTGCGCAACCCGACTTCGCCCGTGCAACCCGACTTCACCCGAGATCCATGTGCAACCCGACTTTGCTTGAGATCCATGCGCAACCCGACTGCGCTCGAGAAACCCTACTGCACCCTTCCCTACTGTGCACTTGGCACTGCGCTCTACCTACTTCGACAAAAGAAATTTGAAATAATTTCTTCAAAGTTTTTCACTGATCTAGAATACAGAACCAAGGCCTCCGGTTGTAAATTGCACAAATCACGGACAAACTTATGATCAATGACTATTTTTATTTCTAATGAGCCAAGCGTAGAGATCACCTCTCAGATTTGAAATGAGGATATCACATAAAAAATGATCGCCAAAAAAAACTAGCTACATGACTTCCATTTTCGTCATGATGTGGTGACAGATGCATGTCAAAACACATGACAGAATAGCCTACGCAGAGAGTTTATTTGCCTCACGTCCAAGATTTGTGTCCATCGTGGATGCATGAAGCATCGGATGATGTACAAGTCCCACAATATTCTTCGATGACAAATGATATATTTCACAACTTTTAATGCACTTCTCATCTGGGTAGCAAGTTTGTGAAACATTAGTGCAAGTAGAAAACACAAGGAAGGACGACCATCAGATGCAGATCTAAAAACAGTTTGCAAAAAAAAAAATAGTCTTCCTCCAACCTCTGCGGCATCGATGACTACCTCTACTACAAATTCGGGCTGAAAAATTCCTTGATCTCATCGCACGATGAAAGAACAAGTCCTTTTGAACCAGGAATCAAGGGAGGAAAAAATGGTACCATCTTATGTCGTGTTTTTGAAATCTGGAATGGCTAATGCCCAGCAACACACCACTGTCTAACAAAAAAAAATAGATGGCATGAAGGAAGAAATGCATTCAAATATGTAGTGCAGAGACTGAATCCATTTTATTCCAGTCTATAAGGGTTGCTGTGAATCTCCCTTGCCATGAATATCCCATAAATCTCAACACAGCAAGAGCCAAAGCCAAAAGAACCCGAAGGTGTGGCTGTTGAGAGTGCTGGAGAGAGTGGTAAAACCTTTAAAAATTGTAGTGGCATACCAGACTGAAAAGAGGAGTAGCATCAAAATCAAAGCCATTAAATGAAGAAAACATTGTTTGAGAACCAACAAAACTGCACCAAAAACTCAACCTAAAATTAAATAAAAAAATATTTTCGCCATTAAAATGCAAGGATTCTTTCTAATAAACCAGATCAGTTTAAATAAGAAAAAAATAATGAGAAAGAACAAAAAAAAATGAGAGGGGATTTACACCAAATGAGGGAAATCCTCCCTCAAGTACACAGGACCATGTTAGAAAATGAAATAAATTGATTTATTTGAGGGATCAACTTTATATATTTATACAAAGTTGATCATTGAGAATCAACAACTCATCAAACATGATGAAGACACCACTAAATAATACTTGATTGATTTATTTGAGGGATCAACTTTGTATAAATAACAAAATTGATCATTGAGAGTCAACAACTCATCAAACTTATGAAAACACCACTGAGAGTTCTCCTAACAAATGAAAGAGTGGAAAATAGTGAACTTAAGAGAATATTCACTTATTCTAACAGATACTATATTTTACAAAATAACCTACATGAATAATTATAATAATAACAATAATTTTGTAAAACTTGTTAAAGTTATATTAAAATTAAACTTAAGATATTTTCCTTAATATTTAAAGTAGTGCACTACAACAAAGGAATACAATTAATTATTAGTCTATGTAAACTAGAATGCTTAATTTGAACAATATATCTTCTCTTTACAATTTTTTTCATTTTAAATATTTACTATATTTTATTCTAAAACCATTTTAAATTATGTTTACATTGAATTCAAATAGTTTCAAATATCTTATATTTTATTTAAAAATTATTAAAAATTATATTTAAATTGAATAATATTGTTTAGATCAATTCTACATAATAATAACTTAATCCTTTAATAATATTATTTAGTTCAAGTCTACATATTAGGTGATTTTAATGGAAGAATATCCCTACTGTGACATATGCATAGTATTTTACTTAATGAAGAAGTCGTAGTATTTTACTTAATGAAGAAGAATATCCCTACTATGAAATAGTCATAATATTTTACTTTATGAACCAATATCTTACTATGTACTAGTATATAAAAAAATAATTATAAGATGTGTTATATAATTGAGATTTTTTTTTTTCTATATCATCTACATAATGCTTGGTGATATATATTAAATTGAATTAAAAAATATATAATTAAATATACCTTTAAAAAATTATAATATTATTTTAATAATTAATTATATATCAAGATAGTAAAAACTATAATTTATGATATCTTTCGAGATAATACTAATAATATAAATTAAAACTTTTTAAAATAATCACATTTAATAAGGCTATATAAAATAAAAATTAAATTTAATTATTTAAAGTTCAATTATAGATCATGAAGAAGAAAAATATTCAATTGCAAATGCCGTTAATATAATTGTTAAATGAAAATTTATATTTTATAATCATAAAATTTAAAATAATATAAATAATCATGATTTGCAAGCGTTACTAACTAAAATAGGGAGAACACCATCCATTTTACAGGATAGAATTTCGTTGCTGTCTGTCATCCACCTAAGCATATTCTTTTTATTTTCAAGTATACAAAGCTGCAAATTTACAAGCTCAAGTTCATAGTCCGGAGGAGAAGATAAGGATGTCGGCACTTAATATGTTCGTAAGGCCTATTCACTCTCCTACTTTGCCTTAGGATGTACCTTGGTAGTTCCGCAATATATGGTTTTTGATTATTATCTTCTTTCGTTTTCATCCGGTGTTGGATATTATCCTTTAGTGGAATCCTGTGCACTAGGCCTAAAAGCATTATTTATTATGTCGCACTACAAGCATTGTTTGTAAAGTCCTCCGTGCTCTCCTTTTCTCTGCACAACGGTTAAAAATAAGAGACACTTTTTAAGTAAAGAGGAGAGAGAACAGAAAAACCTTTTGCTTATGTCAATTAAATAATTAGTTCTATACTATCTTCATTGTCTCCATTGTAGCTAACAGACCGGCTAATGGAATAATTTCTTTGGCTTACTAAGAGATATATCGCCACCGTCCAGTGAGGTAGAGGCTTCATGCCTGGCGCATTTCTGGAAAAGGAAGACAAAATTAGCAGGAAATCCAAGGACGCATCCCCATATACGCCATTGACGAACAAGGAATAGCCACAACAAAATAGCTAGTGGCTAAAACAGGCGCCCAAACCAGTAAACCACGAAGGCGGATCATATGTTATACTCTGTTTCATTGTTTATTCCGCCAGAAGTCCTGTATTTTGTAAGCGAAAATTGTCTCTCAAGTAACAATCAGACGCAAAATTAGGCACCTCTACGTCATGCAAGAATCCCATCAATAGTTCTATCCACAGATATCCCCTTTACATCTTTCTATTCAGTAATGGCCAGCAGGGGGATTTACATGAAGCTCTTCGTCGCCGGAATTGTGCTGTTTCTGATCTCTTGCTCATTGTGTAGCCTTTCACAGTTCTGTATAATTAACGCCACTGTTATTTTGACATTTTAAATTTGATTGCTTGCTTTGCTTCTTTTCTTGTGCAGGTGGGAACGCGAAAGTGTTCAAGGAAAACATAGGCGCCGAGGGCAAAAATGTCAAGTTCTCAGACGTGCCCATCAATCCTGAGGTGGAGATCCACTTCATTCTCTAATTCTCCCACAAACGGCAAGTTCAACGTGTTCTGGGACAAGGAAAACTGTTAGAAATATTAATCCTGATTTCACGCCTCCGCCAAACTGTGCTCCAAACTTGGGCGAAGCTAGTCGGGGATCCCGGTAAAATTTTTGACTTGACGTCGCACGTGCCTTCTGACAGATGTGACATCTGACAGATCCGATCGCCGTAGAAGTTAATGCCAGTTCGACAATTGGTCAGAAACCCTAGTTCAGGGTCTGTCAGAACCTGTCAGAGGATAACCTCTATCTTCCTCTCCCCGCGGCTATATAAGGTAGTTCGGGTCTTCAGACAAATGAGAGGAGAGTGGAGGAAATTTACGGAAACATGCAAGAGAAAAGAAGTCATTCGCAGAGCAGTAGACGAGATCGTTCCAATGAGCAGTGTAGCTCATCTATTTAATGTCCGAGCAGCAGACTCGACATTTGTTTTCCCTCTCAGTTTATCCTGCAACTTTAGTCTGCAGATGTTAGTTTTTCCTCAGTTGAGTACTTTTGTAACCCTCGTCTTATAAGAATAAAATTTGTTGTTGTTTAAAGCATCTGTAGGGTTTGCTATTATCTCTGTCTGCATAAAATCTATCGTTGTTTGTACAATCACCTCAGAGCATTTTTATTTCATGTTCTATAAATTTGAACTCAAATCCCAAACATTGCATTCAGATTCAGTGTTTCTCTCCTCCCCATACAGTTCTTGCCAAGCCAAGAAAACCATCGCTATAGTCGCGCAAGCCCTAGGACAACAAATGTTTGCAAGGCAAAAATTTGCTTAAGTCTGGAGCTGTCCACCCGACTATGTAGCGAAGTCGAACTTTGCTGCCTTTGACCAGCGCAGTTAGGCATTGACCAGCCGCTCCTTGACTTAGCAACTTGTTCTGTGCATAGACCGATTACGCACATTTTTCGTGCACAACCCGACTGCGCACATAAACCCTTGTGCAGCCCAACTACGCAAGTTTTACTTGCGCAACCTGACTGCGCAAAAGATAGGAGCGCAACCCGACTTCATGTGCACAACCCGACTTCAGCTGCAAAGCTCGAGTTTGGGTGCCCCCCTTTGCCCTGCACTCCAGATGGTTAAAAACAAAAAATAAAACTTCAAATTGGTGTCAGAGCTACTGATCCCTTGATATGAAAACCAAAGCAGAATGGCTTCCAGTAGCAACAACTTGCAGTTGCAGATCCGGTGCTTCAACGGGAAGAATTACGATTACTGGAGCATCTAGATGAAGATCCTATTCGGATCTCAGGAGCTATGGGAGTTAGTCGAGAACGACTACCTAGAATCGACAGATGTAGTAGCACTGGCTGCCTTCTCTCAAGCATACAAGGATCTGTTGAAAGAGAACACAAAGAATGACTAGAAGGCCCTCTTCTACATCATGCAAGCGGTCAAGGAGTCCATCTTCCCATGGATCGCATCAGCCACCAAGGTGAAGCAGGCCTGGGAGATTCTGGCCAGCTCATACGAGGGCACCAATAAGGTAAAGTTGGTGCAACTGCATATGCTCAGGAGGGAGTTTGAAAATTTGCAGATGAGTGAGTCCGAGTCCATGAGTGATTTCTTCACCCGAACGATGAACATTATCAACCAGATGCGGTTGAACAGAGAAATCATGTAGAACTAGAGAATCATGGAGAAAATTCTCAGAAGTCTGCTTGCCAAGTTTGAATCAGTTGTGATAGCAATCAAAGAGTCGAGGGATCTGACAACCCTCTCGATAGATGAGCTCATGGGTTCATTGCAGACACATGAACAGAGGTTGAGTCGTTCATCTCAAACCTCTCTGGAGTAAGCATTCAAGGCTCAGGTCTCATTTCGAGACATCGACAGACAAGATTCCCACCATGGTGCCTCTAGTTCTGATGTAGGAGCATCCGACGGCAATAGAGCAACCTCGCATCAATCGGAACTTTTCTAAAGTTGGGGGAAGTTTAAGTTTTGTAAAGCAAGTTCTTTACCAAGGCAAAAGTTGGGGAGGGGGTCGCGAAATCGTGACCCCAAAGGCTACGGCAAGGCGAAGGCAGGTTTTGTCGCGATATCGCGATGTCACGATATCGCGACGTTTTCAAAGGCTAAGGCACGAAGGGGGTTTTCGTCGTGATATCACAACGTTTTTGAAGGCAAAGGTACGAAGGGAGTTTTTGTCATGATATCACGATGTCGTGATATCATGACATTTTTGAAAGCGAAGGCAGATTTGACGAAGGGCTCGAAAGGCGAAGACAAAGAAGAACTAAGGTAAGGCAGAAAACGGTCGTGATATCACAACGACGCGATATCGTAACGTCGCGATGTTGCGACAACAAACGGAGACCAAGACAGAGGCAAAAATCGGTTGCAATATCGCGACGTCGCGATATCACGATGTCACGATATCGCGACGTCGCGATGTCGTGACAACAAAAGGGAAAACCGAGGTGCAGGAGGAAATGGTCGCGATATCATGATATCGCAACATAAACTAGGACAAGGGGCTCGCAGACGGAAATGGTCACGATATCGCGACATGTCGCGATATCACGACACAAACTGAGACAAGGGGCTCACAAGCGGAAATGGTCACGATATCGTGACATGTCGCGATATCGTGATCGGTTGAAGGTGAATCAAATTTGGACACGTGGACAGGCCACGCGCGCGAGAAAAGTGACAGCAGGCACGATTAAAAGTTCTGACAAGGCAACAGTTCCCGAGGGACAGTTTGGAAAACGACGGTTGCAGGTCAAGGTTAATGCGTGCTTTCATGGCGGATCGGGGGTGGTTGCCCATTGATGGAAGAAATTTTGAAAACTTGACAGAGGAAGCGAACTTTTAAAAACTTTATTTCTTGAATTCGATCAGGTGGGGCATTAATGGACATCGAGGGCCGAGACCTCGATAAAAACTCGAGAAATTGTAATATATTTAGGGGTGGATTGGGAAATAGAGACGGAGGTGTGATTGTGAAGACCGAAGCCGAGTGCTAGTCGATTGTAAGCATGCGGGCTATTTTTCATGTGCATTTTCTAGATTTAATAACAAAGAAAATTTGGAATTCGGGAGTGTGAGTTTGTGTTTATTTCTCGGTCCCCCATCAGTGGTATCAGAGCCGAAAGTTCCTGAGTGTGTAATAGATCGCCGGACGTGAGGCAGTTACACCAAGATCTATGGGAAGGCTTGTAAAAAAAAAAAAAAGGTGAGTAGAATGCCTCCGAGAAGAAACCCTGTTGTTGGGGGAGGCATGATGGCAGCAGCAGATTTTTTAGCTTTGCAGCGACAAGTTTAGGCCCTGTAAGAAGAACTACGCAAAGGACACGAACCAAGAAGAGATGCAGACAGTGAAGACGAAGTAGATGAAGAAGAAAACCAGTTTGAAGAAGAAGAGGATGTTGTAGATCCGACACAAGCCAGACTATACAAAGCCATATCCCAGATTGGGAAGAGGCCAAAGATAGAAGTTTCCACGTATTCCGGGAACCTGGATTCGGAGGAATTGATCGACTGGATCAATGATCTAGAAGAATACTTTGAGTATGAAGAAGTTGAAGATCCCAAGAGGGTCAGATTTGCCAAGACCAAGCTGAAGGGTCATGCCAGCATATGGTGGAAGGGAGTGCAGCTGGAGCGAAATAGAAGAGGAAAAGAACAGATAACAAGATGGAATAGAATGGTAGAAAAATTAAAAAGACAGTTTATTTTGACAGATTATGAGTTGGATCTGCTAAGAAAAATGCAGAGTTTGAGATAGATGAATAAAATTGTCCAAGAATACACGGAGGAGTTTTATAAAATCTCCATCAGAACTGGCCATTTAGAAGCAAGCAAGGAGAAGGTGGCCCGTTATATTAATGGGTTGAGACCTAGTATCCAGGAAGAGTTGAGCTTAGTTCGGGTGAGCACCATTGAAGATGCTTACTAGTTTGCTCTAAAAGTTGAAGAAAAACTAAACAGAAGGTTTGAGAGCAAGCAAAGAGGAAGAGGGCATGGAGGAAAGACTGGTGGAAGAAAAGAGGAAGAAAAATAGGAGAAGAAAGAAGAGGTTAGCAGTAGCCGAGATCAGAAGGAAGATGAAGAACCCAAACCCCAGGTTTAGAACAATGGCTACCCAAGGGGAAGAGGTAGATCTGGATGTGGATATGGAAGAGGAGTGTTTCGGGGAACATGTTTCCACTGTGGAGAATAGGGACATCGGGCATATGAGTGTCCCCAAAGACCCCGAGAGGGTGAACAAGAAACATGTGGGTCCTTCTAGAGCTATTGTGGCAGAGAAAGATTCTGAATCAAAAAATTCTAAAGAGGATGAGAAAAGAGAAGCACTGATCGTGAGGAGGACCATGTTGATTGATGAAGACAAACTAGAGTAGAGGAGAAGCCTGTTTTGCACACGATGTAAAAGTTTAGGCAAAGTCTGTAATGTTATTATAGACAATGGGAGTATAGATAACTTAGTCTCCGAGGAGATGGTTGCTAAGTTGCAGCTGGAGAGGACGAGACTGGTTGCGGAAGGACCATAGAGCATGGGTCCGTGAACAATGCTTAGTCACGTTCAATATTGGGAAGTACCAGGATGAGGTCCTGTGTGATGTTTTCCCCATGGATGCTTGCCATTTGCTATTAGGAAGGCCATGGCAGTTTGATCGGAGTGCAGTGCATGATGGTCATGCAAATACGTACTCCTTGATGAAAGGTGGAGTATGCCACAAATTAAAGCCATTGTAGGTAGTGGATGAGAAGGTGTGCAACAATGCCAGAATTTGTCTGGTAGAAGGTAGAAAAAGTTTTTGCCAGGAGACAGGATTTGAGCAGGCTGCAAAGGCAGATGAGTGTCTGGAGGTGTTACAGAAGACGTGGACCGAACAACACAGAAGTGAAGGTCACTTCTCCATTTACCCCGGGTGTCTGATGCAGGAGCATCCGGTGGCAACAGAGCAACCTCGCATCAACCGAAACTTTTCTAAAGTTGGGGGAAGTTTAAGTTTTGTAAAGCAAGTTCTTTACCAAGGCAAAAGTTGGGGAGGGGGTCACGAAATCATGACATGTCACGATTTTGTGACATGTCACGAAATTGTGACCCCAAAGGCTATGGCAAGGTGAAGGCAGGTTTTGTCATGATATCACGACGTCATGATATCGCGACGTCGCGATATCGCGACGTTTTCAAAGGCTAAGGCACGAAGGGGGTTTTCGTTGCGATATCGCGACGTCACGATGTCATGACATTTTTGAAGGCAAAGGTACGAAGGGAGTTTTCATCACGATATCACAACATTTTTGAAAGCGAAGGTGGAGTTGATGAAGGGCTCAAAAGGCGAAGGCAGAGAAGAACTAAGGTAAGGCGAAAAACGGTCGCGATATCGCAACGTCACGATATCGTGACATCGCGATGTCGCGACAACAAATGGAGAGCAAGACAAAGGCAAAAATCGGTCGTGATATCACGACATCACGATATCACGATGTCGTGATGTCACGACAACAAAAGGGAAAACCGAGGCGCAGGAGGAAATGGTCATGATATCGCGACATGTCACAATATCACGACACAAACTGGGACAAGGGGCTCGTAGACGAAAATGGTCACGATATCGTGACATGTCATGATATCACGACACAAACTGAGACAAGGGGATCACAGGCCGAAATGGTCGTGATATCGTGACATGTCGTGATATCATGACCGATTGAAGGTGAATCAAATTTGGACACGTGGACAGGCCATGCGCATGGGAAAAGTGACAGCGGGCATGATTAAAAGTTCTAACAAGGCAACAGTTCCCGAGGGACAGTCTGGCAAACGGCGGTTGCAGGTCAAGGTTAATGCGTGCTTTCATGGCGGATCGGGGGGTGGTTGCCCATTGATGGAAAATTTTTTGAAAACTGGACAGAGGAAGTAAACTTTTAAAAACTTTATTTCTTGAATTCGATCAGGTAGGGGCATTAATGGACATCAAGGGCCGAGACCTCAATAAAAACTCAAGAAATTGTAATAGATTGGGGGTGGATCGAGAAATAGAGACGGAGGTGTGATTGTGAAGACCGAAGCCGAGCGCTGGTCGATTGTAAGCCTGCAGGCTATTTTTCATGTGCATTTTCCAGATTTAATAACAAAGAAAATTTGGAATTCGAGAGAGTGATTTTGTGCTTATTTCTCGGTCCCATGTCAAGTTCTCACGGAGCAAGAGGTAGAGGCAAGCATGGAAAAGGAAACAATAAAGGAGGACGGTCAAACCCTAGCGAAGGAGAGACCAACTATAATTTCCATCAGCATGGTAGAAGAGGCAGTTCAAAAAATTAGCAAGTTGGATATGGTCAGAAGGACATGTCAAAGGTCCAGTGCTATTTCTGCAAGAAGTTTGGCCATTACATCTCACAGTGAAAAAAATAGATGGCCAAGGAGAACCAGTAGCAAGCCCATTACACGGATGAAATAGTCCAGAAGAATATCTAGTATTTAGACAACGGGTGGAGCAACCACATGACCGAGAACAAGGAGATGTTCTCCCAAATGGATGAAATAGTCCAGTCCGAGGTGAATATGGGGAACAACAACAAGGTTCCCATAATGGGGAAAGGAAATATCCTCATCCACACTAGGCATGGTGAACAAAATCAGATCTGTGATGTCAACTATGTGCCTGGCCTAAAGCACAACCTATTGAGCATTGGACAGCTTGTGTAGAAGGGACATACAATCCATTTCAAATATAGAGCTTGCACCATCAGAGACAAGTCACATGGGCATATTTCTACAGTGTCCATGACGAAGAATAAAATGTTTTCATTGTATATTCAGAACGAATCATTGATGTATCTGAGTGTAGTTGTGAAATATGCTACTTGGCTATGGCATCTCAGATTTGCTCACCTGAACTTCAGTGGCCTGAATCAACTACACAAGAATCATATGGTGAAGGTTTTACCCCTGATAGAGCAGCAAAATCAAGTTGTGAGGGTTTCTTAGTCAGAAAGCAACATAGGGATTCATTCTCTTTCGATTAGTCTTGGAGAGCATCACAACCACTGGATCTGGTGCACTCAGACATTTGCGGTCAGATGCATACCAGCACATTTTCCCGTAACAAATACTTCTTAACATTCATAGATGACTTTAGTCGAAATACGTGGATCTATACCATCAAGCTAAAGTCAGAAGCATTTTCTAGATTCAATGAGTTCAAGGCTTTGGTAGAGGAACAGAGCGGATATCCGATCAAGAATCTTAGGATAGATGGTGGAGGTGAATACATCTCCAAAAAATTCCATAACTACTACAAGCAACATAGAATTTGAAGGTAGTTCACTTCCAAATACATGCCATAGCAAAATTGCATAGCTAAGAGGAAGAACTGGACCATCATGGATATGGCACGAAGCATGATGAAGGCGAAGGGATTGTCACACAAATTTTGGACAGAGGATATAACATGTGCAGTCTACCTACTGAACAGATGTCCCACCAAAATCATGAAGGAAAAAATTTCTCAGGAGGCCTAGAGCGGTGTGAAGCCAAGTGTGGCTCACTTGCGTGTATTCGGGTGCATTGCATATGCACATGTTCCAGAAGAGAAGTAGCAGAAGTTGGATGATAGAGCTCAGAAGTGCATTTTCATAGGGTATAGTGAGCAGGCGAAGGCATAGAGGCTATACAACCCTGTGATGAAGAAACTCATCATCAGCTATGATGTGAAGTTTCTTGAAGATGAATCCTAGAATTGGAAGTCAGAGACTAGCCAGTTAGAGCCAGCAGTAGTAGAGTCTGTTGAATTGGAAGAAAGAAGTGTGTAGCCACCTACAACCTCTAGCAATAGTAGCAGTGCCAGTAGTAGCACAACCACTCCATCTCAATCGCCTCCATGTGCAAGTGGAATCCTGAACCTGGTGATGCCAGCGAAGACAAGGAGCTTGCAAGAAATCTATGAGGTAGCCCAAACCCAAGTAGATGAAGAGTACTCTAACTTTTCATTCTTTACTGAAGTTGATCCCGTAGAGTTTGAAGACGCAAGTCAAAATTAGAAGTGGGTGCAGGCTATGGACAATGAGATTAAAGCCATTGAAAAGAATGATACATGGCAACTGACAGATCTTCCAATAGGGAAGAAGACCATTAGGGTCAAGTGGGTGTATAAGAAAAAGTTTAATTCCCAAGGAGACATTGACAAGCATAAGGCCAAACTGGTGGCAAAGGGCTACAAAAAAAATTCAGGCATCGATTACCATGAGGTTTATGCACCTATAGCCTGACTTGACATAGTCAGGATGATCCTGGAATTGGCATCCCAACAGGGTTGGAAGATGTACCAAATGGATGTCAAGTCAGCCTTCCTCAACAGAGTTTTGGATTAAGAGGTCTACATAGACCATCCACCAGGTTACAAAATTGAAGGTCATGAGGGCAAAGTCCTGAAGCTGAAGAAGTCCCTGTATGGTTTGAAGCAGGCATCCCAGGCTTGGTACAGTCAGATTGACAGTTATTTTTAGAAAAATGGGTTTGCAAAATGCCCATATGAGCACACCCTGTACATGAAGACAAATGATATAGGTGAGCTTATAATCATCTACCTGTATGTGGATGATTTAATTTACACTGGCAACAACACAACATTGTTTGCTTAGTTTAGAACAACCATGAAGAAGGAATTTGAGATGACGGACTTAGGGCTGATGAAGTATTTTCTCGTCATTGAAGTTGACCAATTGACAGATGGCATCTTCATTTCTCAGGGCAAGTATGCGAAGGATGTCCTAAAGTGATTCAAGATGGAGGATAGAAAACCTACCATCACACCTGTAGCCATAGGTTTGAAGTTGAGCAAGTTGGATTCGGGGAGGAATGTAGATCCAATGTTGTTCAAGAGGCTAGTTGGAAGTCTGATGTATTTGACTACAACTTGGCCAAATATGATGTTCAGAGTCAGTATGATCAGCCATTTTATGGAGACTCCCAAGGACACACACTGGAAAGTAGGCAAGAGGATCTTGCACTATGTCAATGGGACACAAAACAATGGCCTATTTTACACTAGACAGGACCAGTTGGAACTAGTGGGATTCACAGATAGTTACTGGGCTAGCAGCATCGAAGATCGAAAGAGCACCTCTAGGTATGATTTCCATCTCAGATCAGAGGCAGTCTCATGGGCGTCCAAGAAGCAACCCATCATTGTGTTGTCCATAAATGAAGCAGAATATGTCACCGCCATGTCAGTCGCATGCTAGGTAGTTTGGATGCGAAGAGTTATGAATGAACTAAACTATACTTCGAAAGGTGCGACAACAATTTTTTGTGATAAAAATTTGGCCATCGCACTATAAAAGGATCTCGTGTTCCATGGCCAAAAAAATCACATCGATATTCGTTATCACTTCATCAGAGATTTGGTGAAGTTCGAAGAAATTCAACTACAGTTTTGCAGATCCAAGGATCATTTGGTGGATACTTTCATGAAGCCTTTGAAGGAGGAAGACTTCAGTAGATTGCGTGAGCAACTTGGAGTCAAAGCGCTCATGAAATCAGGTTTAAAGGAGGGTGTTAGAAATATTAATCCTGATTTCACACCTCTGCCAAACTATGCTCCGAACTTGGGTGAAGCCGGACTGTGCTCATGCAGTCGAGGATCCCGATAGAATTTTTAACTTGATGTTGCACGTGCCTTTTGATAGATGTGACGTCTGACAGATCCGATCATCATAGAAGTTAATGCCAGTTTGGTGATTGGTCAGAAACCCTAGTTCAGGGTTTGTCAGAACCTGTCAGAGGATAACCTCTATCTTCCTCTCCCCATGGCTATATAAGGTAGTTTGGGTCTTCAAACAAATGAGAGGATAGTGGGGAAAATTTGGGGAAACAGGCAAGATAAAAGAAGTCATTCGCAGAGCAGCATACGAGATCGTTCCAATGAGTAGTGTAGCTCATCTATTTAATGTTCGAGCAGTAGACTCGACATTTTTTTTCCCTCTTAGTTTATCCTGTAGCTTTAGTCTGTAGATGTTAGTTTTTCCTCAATTGAGGACTTTTGTAACCCTCATCTTATAATAATAAAATTTGTTGTTTTTTAAAGCATTTGTAGGGTTTGCGGTTATCTTTGTCTGCCTAAAATCTATCATTATTTTTACAATCACCTTAGAGCATTTTTATTTTGTGTTCTATAAATTTGAACTCAGATCCCAAACATTGCATTTATATTCGGTGTTTCTCTCCTCCACGTAGAGTTCTTGCCAAGCCAAGAAAACCATCGCTGTAGCCACGTAAGCCCTAGGACAACAAAGGTTTGCAAGGCAAAAATTTGCTTAAGTCTGGAGATGTGCACCAGACTGTGTAGCGAATTCGGACTTTGCTGCCTTTGACCAGCATAGTCAGGCATTGACCAGCCGCTCCCTGACTTAGCAACTTGTTCCGTGCATAGCTCGATTGCGCACATTTTTTGTGCACAACCCGACTGTGCACATAAACCCTTGTGCAGCCTGACTGCGCAAAAGATAGGAGTGCAACCTAACTTCGACTGCATAGCCAGAGTTTTGGCACTCCCCCTTCACCCTATGCTCTTGACGATTAAAAAATAAAAATAAAACTTCAAAATCTTGGGCCCTTGTGCCATGAAGGACATCATGTCAAAGCATAAGAATGTCAAGGTCGCCCTTAGCTTAGGTGGCGACACCGTAGGTGAAAACACCCTGGCACAATTCAAGCCATCGTCTGTGTCTTCCTGGGTAAGCAACGCGGTTTTAGGTCTCACACAAATTTTTAAAGAATACAATCTGGATGCCTTCGACATTGACTACGAGCACTTCAAGGCTGACCCCAAAACATTTGTAGAGTGCATTGGGAAGTTGATCATGCAGCTCAAGTAGAGAAAGTTTATTTCCCTGGCATCCATTACTCTGTTCGAGGACGGAGGAGAAGTTCAATCTCATTATCTTGCATTGTGGAGGAAGTATTGTCACTTCATATATTACAAAAAATTTTAGTCCTATTCCTACGACAGGCACACCACCATCAAAGACTTTCTCGAGTACGACGACATTCAGGCTGCTAACTATAGGGGAGATAAAAGTGTTGGCTAGTTTCACGATGGATCCCGCTGGGGAGGGGCTAAAACTAGAGAATGGCTTCTTCGACATTGCAAAAACGTTGAGGAAAAATGAGAAGCTGGACAACATCATCGTGTGGTCTGCAGATGACTCGAAGAAAGTTGGCTTCAACTATGAAAAAAACATCTTTGGAGTTCTTAGCTTCCTAGCATCAAATTTAAAGGCTTGGCACAAATTTGGATTGCGCCAAAGCTCTAGCCCAAGGGAAACTTGTGCCAGAGGTTGAGCGCAAGGAACTTGCACCTAAGTTGGGGCACAGGATGGAAGTGTGCCCGGTCTTGGGCGCACTTGCACCTGGGATGAGGTGTAAAGGCAATTTATGCCTTAGGGTTGGGCGCAAGACAAGATGTGCCTTGGGTTGGTCGCACTAGAATATTGCATCTAGTATTGGGCGCAAGGCGGGGTTGCGCCCGACTTTGGGCACAATAGGGTATTGCGCTCAGCTTGGGCGCAAGAGGGCAGTTTTTCCTGACTTGGGCAAAACTGCAGATTGTGCTTTGGCTTGGGTGCAACGGTGAGGTGTGCCTCACTTGGGCGCATGGGGAAAGTGCACCTCACTTGGGGTGAACGGGCGACAAATGCACCGATCTGGTGCAAACAGAATCTGAGAAAAATAACTGAGACAAACTTGCACAAAATAGAGATTTTATTCACTCATGATAAACAAAGTTCAAGATGCAAATTTATAATGCAATATTTTACAGAGACATCTGCAAGCAAGATTGCAGGATAACCACAGGAGGATTTTCCTAGAGACTGCTACTCTGACTCCTCTACTCTGCTCAACTATTCCTTGCTATCTGATCTACCCTAATTCTTCGATATGTTTTTTGAAAGACCACTCTACCTTTTATAGCCAGGCAGAATGGAGGATAAGGCTTATCCTCTAACATGCACCACATTAGGGTTTCTCTAACATGTATCGCATTAGGGTTTTTTCCCACTCATCGAACTGTAGCTCCTGGCATTAACTATGCACACTTGTAGAATACGATGATCGGATGTACGGTTATCCAATTTTTCAAGGCATCAAATTTGGTTTAATTTTATAACACCCTCCTTTAAACTAGATTTCACAAAGACTTTGACGCCCAAAATTTCCCAGAGCTTGTTGAAGTCTTCTTTCTTCAAAGGTTTTGTAAAAATATTAGCTACCTATTATTTTGACCCAAGATTCTTCGTAGCCATACTTCCTAGAATGCCACTGATGTGGTGGTAACATACTCTGCCTCTATAGTGGAAAACACAACTATAGGTTACTTCTTGGAAGACCATGAAAATGCTCCTGATCTAAGATGGAAAGCATAGCCGAAAGTGCTCTTTCGATCATCGGTGCTGCTAGCCCAATCGCTATCTGTGTAGCCAACCAGTTCTAACTGGTATTTTTTGGCATAGAAAATTCCATGGTTTCACGTCCCATTGATATAGTGTAAAATCCTTTTACCTGCTTACCAGTGCATGTCCTTCGTAGTCTCCATAAATCTACTGATCATGCTCACTCCAAACATCAGATCGAGTCTAGTTGCAGTCAAGTACATGAGACTACCAACTAACCTCTTAAATAAGGTTGGATCAACATTTCTGCTAGAATCCATCTTGCTCAGCTTCAGACCTGTGGCAACAAGTGTGATGGCAATTTTGTTGTCCTCCATCTTAAACCGCTTTAGGACATCCTTCGCATTCTTTCCCTAAGAAATGAAGATGCCATCTGTATATTGGACAACTTCAATACCTAGAAAGTATTTCATCAGCCCTAAGTTCGTCATCTCGAACTCCTTCTTCATGGATATTATAAATTGTTCAAACAACATGTTGTTGTTTCCAGTGTAAATAATATTGTCTACATACAAGAAAAAGATCATCATTTCACCTTCTGGGTTTTGCTTCAGGTACAGGGTGTGCTCATATGGGCATTTGATGAACCCATTCTCCTAAAAGTAAGCATCAATCCCACTGTACCAAGCCCTGGGTGCTTGCTTCAACCCACATAGGGAATTCTTCAGCTTTAGGACCTTACCTTCTTGTCCTTCCAACTCATAACCTGGTGGTTGGTCTATGTAGACCTCTTCTTCCAACACTCCATTCAGGAATGCAAACTTGACATCCATCTAGTACACATTCTAGCATTTCTAGGCTACCAATGCCAGGATTATTCTAACTATGTCAAGTCGAGCTATAGGTGTGTACACCTCATGATAGTCAATGCCTGAATTCTATTTGTAGCATTTTACCACCAATCTGGCCTTGTGCCGATCAACTTCACCTTGGGCATTAAAATTAGTTTTGTATACCCACTTGACCCCAATGGTATTCTTCCTTGCTAGGAGATAGCTCAACTACCATGTCTTGTTTTCTCTATGGCATCAATTTCCTCATCCATCGCATTCACCCATTTCTAATTTTGAATTACTTATTCAAATGAAATTGGATCACACTCAAAAAATAAAGAAAAATTAGAATGTTCTTCTTGAAGTTGGGTTACCTCATAGATGTCTTGCAAGCTCCTTGTATTTGTGGGTGTCCTCAATTTGGATATTCTGCTTGCAATTTGAGGTTTTTGTGATGATAAGGTAGTGATGCTGCTAGCTCTAGAGTTGCTGCTTGAAGCTATAATTTGATGCCCTCGTTCTTCTTCTATGTCCTCAAACTCAATGACTGTTGATTGTGGCTGACTAGTCTTTGATTTCCACTTCCAAAATTCATCCTCCAGGAAATTTACATCTCAGCTGATAATAATCTTCTTCATCACAATATTATACAACCTATATGCCTTCGACTCTTCACTATACACAATGAAGATGCATTTCTCAGCTTTGTCATCCAACTTCTTCATCTTCTCATCTGGGACATGTGCATATGATATGCACCTAAAAACTTTGAAATGAACAACACTTGGCTTCTAGTTGCTCCATGCCTCTTGAATAATTTTGTCCTTCACACTCTTTTTGGGACACCGATTTAGCAGATAGAATGCACAACTTACAGCTTCTACCCATAACTCATGAGGCAATTTATTTGCCTTTAGCATACTTTGTGCCATCTCCATAATGGTTTTGTTCTTCCTCTCAGCTACAACATTTTGTTGCAATGTGTATCTGGTAGTAAGCTACCTACAAATTCTAGTTTGCTTGCAAAATTTTTGGAATTCATTAGAGATATACTCACCTCCACCATCTATCCTGAGAGTCTTCACCTGGTAGACACTCTGTTTCTCAACCAGAGCCTTGAAATCCTTGAATTTTCCAAATGCCTCTGACTTTTGTTTGATGGGATATACCCATGTCCTTCGACTGAAGTCGTCAATGAAAGTCAAAAAATATTTGTTATCGATAAATGTGTTGGTCTACATTGGACCACAAATGTCGGAATGCACCAGCTCCAATGGTTGTGAAGCTTCCAAGACTATTCTATAGGGAATGCATTCTTGTGGTGCTTGCCGACTAAGCAACCCTCACAAAATTTATTTGGTTGCTCAATAAGGGGTAAAACCTTCACCATATTCTTCTTGTGGAGCAAGTTCAAGACACTAAAGCTTAGGTGACTGAATCTGAGATGCCATAACCAGAGCATCCTTCTCAACTACACTAAAATACATCAGAGATTCATTTTGAATCTACAGTGGAAACATCTTGTTTTTAGTCATGGACACTGTTGCAATCTGCCTATGCTCCTTATCTTTGATGGTGCAAATTCCATCCTTGAATTGAACGACGTACCCCTTTTGCACAAGTTGTCCAACGTTTAGCAAATTGTGCTTCAAACCAGGCACATAATAGACATCGATGTTTTGCTTCCTTTTACCTTGCTTGGTATGAATGAGGATTTTTCCTTTCCCCATCATAGGAACTTTGCTATTGTTCCTCATTTTCACCTCAGACTAAATTGTTTCATCCAGTTGTGAGAACATCTCTTTGTTCCTCATCATGTGGTTGCTGCAACCACTATTGAGATACCAAATATTCTTTTGGATCTCCCCCTCAATACTATAAGTTAACAACACATTTCCACCAGTTCCTCTACACTCTCCATTATCAGACTCATTTATGTAGTGTGCTTGTTGTTGGTTATCTTTAGCCATCTTCTTTCTACACTCAAAAATATAGTGACCAAACTTCTTGCAGTAATAACATTGGAGCTTTTATTTATACTTTCTCTGACAAGATCCTCCTTGTTGGCTTTTGTTGTTGCCTCTTCTAGTATCTTCGTCATTGGAGTTTGAACTTCCTCCTTTCTTTTTGCCTTTCCCATGCTTGCCTTTTCCTCTTCCTCCTTGAGAACCTGAGGCTCTTTGGTGGGATTTTTCTCTACTACTGTCTCTAAATGATACCTACACCTTGAATACTTGTTATAGTGAGGACTAGGTTGAGCGACTCAACCTCTGCTCATGTGTTTGCAGTGAACCCATGAGCTCATCCACACATAGGTTTTTCAAATCCCTCGATTCTTTGATTGCTATCACCACTGAGTTGAACCTTGTTGGTAGGATCCTCAACATCTTCTCCACAATCCTTTGATTCATCATGTTCTCCCCATTAAACTGCATTTGGTTGATGACATCCATTGTCCAGGTGAGGAATTCACTTATGGACTCTGAATCGCTCATATACAAGTTCTCAAATTCCCTCCTCAACATCTACAACCATACCAACTTCACCTTGTTAGTGCCTTGGTAGGAGTTGGCCAAGATTTTTTTGGCCTCATTTGATTTGGTTGCTATTGCGATTCATGGGAATATTGTCTCCTCAATCGCCTGCATTATGTAAAATAATGCCTTTTGGTACTTCTTCCAGTTCTCCTTCAACAAATCTAAATCTTCTTGGGAGAGTGTGCTCAACATTGTTGCATCTGTTGGCTCTGCATAGCCATTCTGGACTAGGTACCATAGCTCCTGCAACCCGAATAGGATCCTCATTTGGATGCTCCAGTAATCATAATTTTTTTCGTTGAACCATGGGATCTACAATTTCAACGAGTTGCCACTAGAATCCATTGATTCTTATAGTCCATGGGTAGGCTCTAGCTCTGATACCAATTTAAAATTCTTGGTAGATATTTGGATTGTGCCAAAGCTCTAGCGCAAGGGAAAATTCCACCAGAGGTCGGGCGCAAGTGGAAATTTTTCTTGAGTTGGGGCATAGGGTGGAAGTGCACCTGGTCTTATGCACACTTGGAACTTGCACCCGGGATGGGGCACAAAGGCAATTTTTTCCCTAGGTCTAAGCACAAGACAAGATGTGCCTTGGGCTGGGTGCACTAGAATATTGCGCCCAGTCTTGGGTGCAAGGAAGGGTTGCGTCTGGCTTGGGTGCAAGAGGGGAGTTGCACCTAGATTGGGCACAACTATATATTGCGCCTTGGCTTGGGTGCAATGGTGAGGTATGCCTCACTTGGGGCGCACAGGGAAAGTGCACCTCACTTGGGGTGAACGGATGACAAATGCACTAATCTGGTGCAAATTGAATCTAAAAAAAATAACTAAGACAAACTTGCACAAAATAGAGATTTTATTCACTCATGATAAACAAACTATAAGATGCAGTTTTACAATGTAAGATTTTACAGAGACATCTACAAGCAAGATTGCAGGATAACCATAGGAGGATTTTCCTGGAGACTGTTGCTTCGACTCCTCTACTCTACTCAGTTATTCCTCACTCTTTAATCTACCTTGATTCCTCAATATGTTTTTCGAAAGACCACTCCGCCTTTTATAGCCAGGTAGAAGGGAGGATAAGGCTTATCCTTTGACATGTTTATCCTCTAACATGCACCACATTAGGGTTTCTTTGACATGCACCGCATTAGGGTTTTTTCCCACTCATTGAACTGTAGCTATCGACATTAACTGGGCACACTTGTAGAATATGATGATCAGAATTGCAGTTATCCGATATATTAGGGCATCAAATCTAGTTTAATTTTCTAACACAAATAGCATTGGTACTATTATTGATGACCTTTCCACAATTGTAATGAAACACATCATTTAATTAATAGAAAATCTATTGTCAAAATGAATTCATCAAAGAATCCAGCTACAGTCTTGGTGACACAACCGTTTAAAAAATGTGAATAAAAATATTGTTGGTTGTTTAATAAAATGGGTAATATTTTTTGGGTGCATAGGTATCAATAACAATTTTGCCATGTATCTAATTGGCTTGGGTGTCAAACCTTACCCGGTTGGTATTATATATTGATTGGGTTTAGATAACCTTAGTTTATTGCTACCAAATATTTACAAGAGCTTGGGTGTCACCATTATGAACTAACCTTAGTTCATTGGATAAAAATAGTGAGTATCATTACTATAAAACTTAGCTTATTGGAAGTTAATTCTTACTTTCGAAGACAACTTATAAATATTAGCCTATTGAGAAAAACAATGTCAATGGGACCCCTACCCTTTAGAGAATCCGGCAAGGGTAGCCAACTACAAACACTCGGCTAATCTAACCTATCTCCTTTCAGGTACACCATGGTTTGAACTTAGGTCTCTTAAAGAGAGCCAAATCCCAAACTACTATAGTGACTTTGTAGACTAAAAATATTAAGGTAAAGTGTAGATATTTATAAGGGGTGTAGGTCCCTTCTAGGTTTGAACTTGGGTATTTGAAAATCCAAGGGCTTACCACTCCGATATCTCTTTCCAGATAAAAAAAATGTTAAGGTAAAGCGGGAGTTTTTATGATAGAGTTTGAACTTGGGTCTTCTCAATGAAAACTTAAATACTTACCAAGGAAAGAATGTTAAGGTAAAGTTGGAGTTTTTATGAGACGTCCTCATCCCCTCGTAGTAGGTTTGAACTTAAAATATTTTAAATAAAAACACACATTACAAGAGATTAAAAAATTCATTAGAAAAATAAAATAGTAAAAGATTGGTTCTTCCACTAATAAGATTAAAATAACACTTGACCATACCATGCTAATCCATTGTTACTAGTTATTTGTTTTTTTGTTACATAGGAGAGTTGGTGGCAACCACTTTTAGTAATTGACAAGCACAAGATTCAAACTATAGGATCTGATCTCACCAAATATAATTCACTTTGTTATTATTGACGCAACATGAAGAGGACGATTGGTCACTTGGGATTATTACTATCATTGTTTGTCAGGTACGCAATTAGAGAATTTATATCAGACTATTACCCTTGCAAACATGCTACGCCTGAGGTTTGAACCCGAGTGCCTTCTTCGTAAGTGTCTGGCCAGAGAAGCACTTACTAATCCACCTACTCCTCAAGGGCATATTTTAATTATAGTTTACATTTTTTTTAAGTTTCAACCTTGATACGAGAGAATAAGATCCTTTATAAAAATCCATATTTTATTTTATGTTTTGTTTACTCTAGTGGTAAGTTCTTGGTTTTTCTTTAAGAAGCCCTATGTTCAAATCATAGGGGATTGGAATCCCTCATAAAAACTTGTGCTTTTCCATAATATTTTAGATATTTTAGTTTGGATATAGTAGGTTTTCATTGAGGAGACAAATCATAGGAGATTGGAACCCCTTGTAATATGATAGTTTGGATATCATAATACTATGTCTTGGGTTTTTTTTTAGGAGACCCAAGTTCAAATATCAATACAAGGGGATTGGGACCCCTCATAAAAAATTGTGATTTACCCTAACATTTTACTCTTGGTGGGATATTGTAGTAGCAAATCTTTGATTTTTTATAAAGAAGACCTAAGTTCAAACCTCGATAACCCTAACCATGTGTGGCACCACACACTTCCTTCAATTCTATCTCTTCGAACTAGCCTCATCAAGAGCCATAAAATATGTCTTCCAATGATTTTTTGCACATGATAATACACATATAATATGGTTTTGTATTTCATAGTATATTAGCAGAAGGAACACACGAATTTGTAATGAAATGAAACCAACTCTAACTGATAGAGCACATCCATATAATACAACAAGGCACACATCTGGGAAAACAAGTATAATCATTGCATTCATGGGGACCAATAGTCAAATATTATAACCAATATATACAATGCATTACAACAAGCCTATTTCCAAGGCCAACATACCTATACTAAGTTGGTCTCTACCAATAATGCTCAATGAATACATGACGTTAACATGAAAATATTCCTCGAGACTTAGCTCTTCAACCCTCTAGGTATACAACTAGGTACATAACAAGGAAAAGGATATTTTATCTCAAATAGCCCCTTTCAACATGGCACATGGACACACCCAAATATTACAACTCACAAGGACTTGACATTCCTATAAGATGGTCCCAACTACTTGGCACAAGGTCAAGCATCCTTCACTTGGCACAACATAGCCACCAAGGGCATCTAGCATTCCCATGCACATTATGCATCATTTTGTAGCTCAAGAGGTTCAAAGAGTAAGTCAAGGTGTGCACCAATTGAGACTTCCAAAAGGTCACCCATCCTAGTTTTATTCTCTTAGTTTATGCTTAACCTATGGCAAACATTGAGATTCAGGATCCAAAAGTTGGAAAAATCACTCATATTGGCATTCTTACCTTAACACTCACACTTTACAAGATAAAAAATCCATATCTCTCATATCATCTTGTCATTATTTCCATGCAACCACTAATGGCAATGGTTCCCTAAGGCACTCAGGATATGGCTAGAAGGTAATACTATCCTATCTACCATATTCTACCCCACTTAAATCTATGATGCCCTCAATTTCATTGAAGACTCAATCTCCTCATCAACACTAGGGAGATGTCCTCAATCATCCATAATTGAACCAAGGGACCCTCAACACTCCTACCCCTTAGAAAATAAAGCACTATCAACTAGATTACCTACCCTATCCATGCACACTCTTGTAAATTAGAGTAGACACAACATTGATTGCCCTCTACATGCACTCCTTGCACCAAAGAACAATTATAATACCAACCAAACTCTCAAAAAATAGGTGCCCATGCATCCAAGAGTAGAAGACATATGAGTTTGGCTTATTACTCTCTTTCCATTCTCACTTTGTCCAACCAAAGTACACAAGCATTATAGGTTTTACAATCATCAATACCCTTGTTGGATTTTACTATCTCCACCAACCTTTGATGCTCGATAACATACTAAACAAAGCACACACTAAGCACAAGAGTGAAAAAATTATGGATAAAATTTTCCCACCATGTATCACAATCCCATTGTGATATAACCTTGTGCATCAAGGGCCATGCCTTTCCAAGATTTAAGTCCATTGGCAACTTCACCTAACATATAAACATGGTAGATATGAAGAACTCTCTCCATTCCCAATGAGATAGAAACCTTTGATGTTTGTCTACCACATTCCAATCTACCACAAGCATTGTTAGATTCATGAGAGCTACAACCTTTATTCCATGCATGCTTATTGCATACACAAAACTAGATACCACTATAGCTTCCCATAAACCTTATCTACACCATCTAGCCAAGATCATCTACTTGGGGTCAAACACACATAAATTTACAAGTTAAGGAACACATGCACCTTCATCCCTTCATATCACTCGTGATCAAGCACAAGCTCAAAACCATCCATCAAAAATCTTGATAAATCAAGTGTATCGCTTCACCAAAAAATATGCATTGACTTATAAATATCCACAATAGGTGAATTGAGTACTTCAAGCCACTAAATCATTGAATTCTAACACCATTTTGATCAAGACTGATGAATGCTAGCACCATGGTTCTCATTTACTAGATAATCACCACCATAATAATCAACCATAGAAAGCATCTTCATGCTATATTTAGCCTAAATTTGTATTGATTCTATGAATGACCCCCATTCTTGATCACTCACACATCCAACCCAACTAGTTGAACAACCTTGTGCAACCCTCAATTGCATAACCTCACTCAAGTCAATAAACCAAATGCAACAACAATGAATCCATTTATATCCTATGACTTATGAGTCATGAGCTCCAATTGATCCCAAGGTAACCTTACCAAGCACACTCCATACTAGGTCACACCTTTTCACTCCAAGCTACTCCCAAGAAACCATATTTTCTATGGTTCTACATGTTGCCAAATCACCAACCAAGTATCTACCAGACTTGAAGCCATACTTCACACATATTTTGTTGTTGCTTGTGCTTCCTATACTTCTCACATCATTCTAAACTACTAGAAACTCTCCCAAATCCTATAATAAGTCTCCTAGAAGATACCTCATCTCATTCTATAACATAGAGATCTAGTTCTTTCACCCTTTGGAGACTTCAATTGAAGAAGAACTAGACCTTGATACTTGGACCTAGTGTCTTATAATTTCTTAAAATAAGGATACCCCCATTCACAACCTAGCCAAAGACACCAAAATATCTTGCAATAAATAGCCACCATCACTTCATTCATAATTATGAAACATTCCTTAAGTTCATTGACCTTGCTAACCAATGTTAACTACCCCTCTAGTATGATGTCTCACTGCATAGGACCAACTCACTATCCCTCTAGAATAACTTATTGTTGTACAAGGGTAGATGACATATGCTTTAAGCTCATCCATTGTGACCTACTACTGTGGCACCTCGCCACCTTTAATTTACATCAACTTGTATCTTCATGTTTTATGCATATTGCATGTCATTTCCCATAACCTTTGGGGACTTAACACAATAACAAACCAAATATAGACTTTGCCAAACCAACCCACACAATCTTGACAACCTCTAATATGGGTACACAGTTCAACAAGTGAGGGAAATATGTGAGCTAGACTTCCAATGCATTCACACATACCTAATCTAGGTCACTATAAGTTCTCAGACATCAACATGGATGCATATTGCTTCATGCTCTAACACACATTCGTGCTCTAGTGAACTACTATAATACACCCTAAAATCAACACAACATTATGCATAGATACACCAACTCACACATTAGGATCAAAAAAATTCTTGGCACACAACAATCACAAATTTTTGCATTAAGTCAGCTAGACACACCACCTAGTGCTCTAATACTAATTATTGTATGGCTAGGGTGGTTGAACCTAACCACAAATGAAACTATGTACTCCATTTGAGTCTATCTCTTCAAAATAGCCTCACAAAGAGCCAAAAACTATACCTTCCAATGTTCCCTTGCACATGACAACACACGCATAGTATGGTTTTACATTTCATAGCACATTAGCGAAAGCAACACATACACTTGCAAGGAAAGGAAATCTACTTTAACCAAGAGAGCACATCCACATAACATAGGATACATATTTGGGAAAATAAGTATATTCATTGCATTCATAGAGACCAATGATCCAATATTATAACCAATGAGCCAATGACTATACAATATACTTTACAACTATTATATACAATGTATTACAACAAGCCTATGCCTAAGGCCAAAACACCCAAATCTAGTTAGGCTTTGTCAAAAATGCTCAACAAGTACATGATATTAAAATGGAAAATCTTCCCTAGGACTCAGCTCTTCAACCCTCTAGGTTTATAGCTAGGTATAAAATCCTTGAGTCCAACAAACTATCCAAATGCTAGACTTTTCTACTCTTCTAGGATATACTAAATGTCACCTCGAGACCAGTGCATAATGAGACACATCTTTCTATAAAAGAATAAAAAACCTCCTTCCTGAGTTATTTCTCTCTCAAAGCACATTGCATACTCTCTAGAGCAACACAACTATTGACTCCCCTAGTTAATACAAAGCCACAATTCTAATTATCTACATAAGGTAACCTTGGATACCACCAAGCTAAAAAACATTCAAGCTCAGAACAACTAACCTCTTCTTGAACTTCAAGCACATAGAAGCTACCACCATGTTCACTACCCCTCCAACATAACCCACTTTCCACACAAGAGAAATACCCATTCCACCATGGTTTCATCCACAACCCCCACTACAAGTTCCCAATGTTGTTATACTTGGACTTACATATAGGTCTCCCAACACATCATAAACTGGGACATATCCCTACCATCCAAGAACCATAGTACTCATGGTTGTTAGTTCCCATAGGAATCATCCTCTAAACTTGCCTCTGGCTCTCACACAACACAAATATTTAGCACCATCATGCTTAATATCTTGATGACACAACATGCCATCACACAAGAGCATTAACGTACTTGGGCAACCCACTTACATAATGCCAACTACTCCATGAGCCCTTGCCATACCAAAGCAACTCATGACTCCTTAAGTCGATGATATTCAATGGACACCCTACCAGCATACCCTTCACAAACCCACAACATTTCCCAAGCATCAACATACAATATTCCAAGAATACCTCATAAGACCAAGCCTTAATGCATAGCTCAAACTCTATCAATGCAAAATACTAATTTGAAGCTCGTCTGACTCCATGCCTTTACATTATTTTCCAAGATCCATTTGTTCTAGATATCTTATTTCTCTTTTTCCATCACCATGTGTCATGAAGTAAAGCATGATGATGTCTTTAGAAGTGGTTTACAATTTTTCCTCACATGAAACATAATTTTTTAAAGTTGATTTTGACTTACATTGTTCATGTGAATCTTGGTTCGATTTTGTTGAAATCTAGAGCATACTTTAGAGTATCTTCCCTAAAGTATATAAGTTCTAAATATTTAAAATTTATTTAAATATAGTAGCACCAACTTTACTATTAGACAGGAAATCAGTTTTGTTGTGAGAGCATATAGGGAATTGTTTAGAGTGTTTCTAAACATTGCAGGAGCAAGTAAGATCTCCATAATAGTAGAGATTTCAAATTGATTGGAGTGCTATAAAAGCATTGTAAGTTCTTATGATTATGAATCTAATGAGAATATTTTCTCATTTTTGTATCAGAGCAGGTTTGATGAAATTGATCAAAACCTATGGAGAGTGGTGTGAAGGGATTTGAAACACACACTTTGTTAGAGAAACTCAAGTGGCCAACACTCAGTAGAGTTGTAAGGAAGAGCTCGAGTAAATAATTAATTTTTTCAAGCAACCTAAGGTATTTTATTATGAAATTTTAAGGGTTGTTAGATAATTGTATAATGAGTATTCAGTCAAAATTTCAGGTTATTTTTAGCTAATGTTATGATTTTATTAGCATTTTTATTTTTCAATAAAATGGTTGTATAAGGTGGAATATAGGGTATTTTATTATAAAATTTTAGGAGAAATATTATTTAGATAAAATAATAATTCAGATATAATTTCAGGTCATTTGGATCTGTAATGATTTATTTGTGTGAATATTGATTTTTTCTTCAAAAATCCTAGATTCGAGATTGTGATAAAAAGGGAAAAAGTAAATGATCACATATTTTTCACCTTTCCAAAATTTCTTCTAAAATTTAGAGGGTTTTCAGATTATTGTCTCAGGAATACATAGTTTAATTTTCAAAAATTTTGGAGCTGTATGGATTGATTTATATGAAAAACAATGAGGTTGTCTCAAAAACACTCTAAGATCTAGAAAAGGCAAAAGTAAATTGATCACATATTTCTCATTTGTGTGAATTTGATTTTGAAATTTAGTGGATTTTCATATATATATCAGAAGTCTATATGAAAATTTTCAATTTATTTCAATCAGTATTGGTTGATTTATGATAAATTTGGTTCTTGAGACTTTGGTAAATAAAAATAAGCATGTATTTTTGCAATTAAAGGTTAATTCTGAGAGATTGACTTAACAGGTTGAGTCAATTGAGTAGAATAAGATATTATGTTGTTCTTTATTGCAAAAAATAATTGTATTAGAAGCTATCTACATTATTCCAAAGTTTTTTTGATTAGCATTAATGGCTGCCAATAATAATTTTCCCATTCCTGAATTTAATGGGTTATATTATGAGTATTGGTCCATTAATATGAGGACCTTACTCATAGGTAAGGGGTTATGGGATATTGTAGAAGAAGGCTACAATTAACCTGTATATTGGACCACCTTGAGTGCAGCTGATAGAACCAATAAAAAGGATGCCTAAAAGAAAAACTTATATGCTCTCTACCATCTCCAAGCAGCTTTGGAGAAAAGCATCTTTCCAAGGACTGCTTCTTGTTCAACAACCCTAGAAGCATGTATAGCCTTGAGAGATATCTATCAAGGGAGAAATAAATTTAACCAAGTGAGTTTTCAAACCTTGAAGAGAGATTTTGAGAATCTCAAGATGCAAGATGACGAAAGAGTGGGAGATTATTGTGTGAGAGTGAAAGCCATTGTAAAAAAAATACAAACCCTTGAAGTAGTGGTGAAGAAAGTATCGAGAACACTTCTTCATATATGGAACCATATTGCTATCATTATTGAAGAGTCTAAATATTTTTCTACTCTAACTTTTGATGCCCTAATTGGTTCTTTGATGTCTCATGAAGAAAGATTGCAGGGTGCTACATCTACAAGCTATGGAGGTGATGAGAAAGCATTCTCATCCAAATAAGGTGATAATTCACAAGGAATAGGACAAATACAAGGACAAGGAAGAGGCCAAAGGAGAGGTAAAGGAAGAGGACGAGGTATATCAAGAGGTGGAAATCAAGGAAGAGGAGGTGACAAATCAAAGAAATCTTGTTACAATTGTGGTAAGGTTGGTCACTTTTCTAGAGATTGTTGGTCCAAGACTTCTCAATATGGGAGAGGTCAATATGGAAACTATGGAGAAGAGGAAGGAGCTTCTTCAAATATGTTCCTAACTTATGGAAAATTAGATCAAAATCTTAATTAAACTTGGATTTTGGATACTGGTTTTTCCAATAACATGAGTGGCAAAGAGGAGCTCTTTGCTACAATGGCTTCCTCCTACAAATCAAAGATCAAATTGGGAGATGACAAGGCACTACAATTTTAAGGTATTGGAGCCATGAAGGTTCCAACAAAAGAAGGATAAATGACATCTATTACACCCCCAAACTCCAACATAATTTGCTTAGTGTTGGAAAAATGATGGAGAAGAACTATAGGTTTTTTTTTATGAAGGAAAATGTGTCATTTTTGATAAAAATAATTGTAATATATTTATTACACAAGTACCTATGATAAATAATAGGTTTTTTCCTCTTAATTTTTGGGAACAAGGAGGTGCTCAACTTGCTAGTGTAGCTATTGCTAATCCAAGTGTGCTTTTGCACTTGAGATTTGGTCATCTTAATTTTGCAACCTTGAAGTTGTTGACTTCTCAAGCTATGGTGAGTGGACTTCCAAGAGTTGAAGAACACAAGGAGGTGTGTGAAGGATGTGCTTTGGGAAAGCACTGAAGATCAAATTTTCTAAAGGGACAAGCATGGAGAGTAAGCCATCCAATACAATTGGTGCATTCAAACATTTGTGATCCCATGCAAACCAAAAGCATTGGTAACAACTCTTACTTCCTCACTTTCATTGATGATTTATCTAGGATGTTTTGGATTTATTTTTTGAAAACTAAAGATGAAGCTTTTGATTGATTCATAGATTTCAAAAATAATGTAGATAATAAAAGTGAGTTTGTTGTAAAAAGTCTCAGGACTGATAGAGGAGGAGAGTATTCTTCAAATGCATTCTAAAATATTGTAAATATTTTGGAATAAAAATACAATTCACAACTGCCTACACCCCACAAAAAAATGGTGTGGTTGAAAGAAAGAACCACACTATAGTAGAAATGGCTAGATCAATGTTGCAAACTAAGCATCTAAGTAACATGTATTGGGCTGATGTTGTTAGAACTAGTGTTTACATTTTGAATAGGATTCCTACTTCTAGTTTATATGGGATTACTCCTTATTAAGGATGGTATGGTAAAAAGCCAAATGTAAAGCACTTTAATATTTTTGGTTGTCTTGCATATGCCCACATTCTTGATGAGCAAAGAAAGAAACTTGACCCCAAAATTCAAGCATGAATTTTTGTTGGATATTGTGAGTCTTCCAAAGCATATAGGCTCTACAATCCTAAAACACAAAATTTTACTCTCTAGGGATGTAATTTTTTATGAAGGGGGAGAATGGGTTCATCAAAAACTCTTTGTTGATGATGGATCTCATGATGCAAGTTCCTCTCAAGTGCAGCAAGTATAGCCCAAAAACAACAAATGAAGTCCTCCAAGCTTAAGTATGAGTAATACTTCAAGGACAACAAATGCTTCTCCAAGTCCTTCTCCACAAAAATAAGTAAGTTTTTCACCAATGGATATTTATTCTCCATCAAGAGGTAAAAGAACACTTTAGAACCATCCATATTTTCAAATGTTGGATAAGAATTTCTAGAAAAGATACACTAGAAGTCAAGCTAGTGAAATGAATGCAGTTTTGAAAAGACTTGAAAATTTGCATATGTATGGTGATGATGACTCCCAAGAGCCTAAGGAAGATGTAAATTACGCTTTAATGACTAGTGTAGAGCTAGAACCTAAAGAACATAGACTTATACTGAGAGGGGGGGTGAACAGTATAAGACTTAACCATTTATCAATTTTTACTTTAGATAGTAGTGGCATCATCATAGCATTAATCATCACAGAAAACATCACACAATGAAGACCCATTTTAATGTGGTTCACCCAAGGTGGGCTACGTCCACTCAAATATTTTCTCTAAAAGCTTTCTCAAAGTTCTTTGGGAATCCTTCCCAATTACAATGTTTATGAGCCTCAACCCAAAAGAGAAACCTTCCCCTCAACTCTGGAAATGATACTTCAGAAGATCACCTACCTCTTCTTCCGCTAGCACGTGGAAATACTTTCCACAGAAGACCTCCTATCCTCAATGCTCAGCCTCAAGAGACATCTGTCCTCACTGATCACCTCCACAGCAACTCATCAACCTATACTAAACATAGTCAGTTGGTCCAGCACAAGTCTTCCTCACTCTGTCAGATTTGTCCCAAGCTCAACTCATAAAACTTGAACAAATCAATCTCTGTTGCACACAAGCCTTCTCAAAGACTTGTCAAATCTATCCTTAGGTTCTTCTCAAAGAACCACTTCAACTCTATCCTCACGTCCTCTACTAGGACCTGTCCAAATCAGCTCATAATTCCTCACTAGAACCTGTCCAAATCAGCTCACAAGTCCTCACTAGAACCTGTCCAAATCAGCAAGCTCACCAAGAAAAACTTGCTTAGCATGAACCCACAAAGATAATTGTTAGAGACTCAATGTGATTCATCAACCTCATAGAATCATAAAGAGAATTGTTAGAGACTCAATATGTTCTATACTTAACTCCCAATCTCAATCTCAACTCAATCTCAATCTCAAATCTCAACTCAATCTTAATTAAATCTCAAAAGAATAAGATAGATATAGTATGCTTTTCTCAAGAACATGAAACACAACCCAACAATTTCCAACCATGCAATAACTCATATAACAATGATACTCATGTTATTTCCACAACCAATATAGTTTCACTACCAATTAGGGCTTTAACAACAATGCTTATAGACAAGGTTTGACCAACATCATTCAAATCAACATTAACCTTGAAGCATTCAACCAATCACTACATGAAAAGGAAACTAGTAGACATCATTTTCCCTCCAAAGATATTTGAACAAAATAACCACCAACATAAATCACCAAGGCAAAGAATAACTTGCTCAAATCAATCTCAATGAAGTAAGCCCAAACATGAATCAAGTAAAGCATTAACTTGATCAAAACAACCTCTATGGAAGCAACTCAACCATCAATCTCAAAACAGCCAACTAAGGGTTTCACCATATCAATGCAAGTAGCAAGACTTACTAACATAAACCCTAGTGCAAAATGCTTCCTCTTCCTCAACCAGAATTATGCATTCACCCAAAAACTCATCAATGATTTTAATGCATAAACAATATTCAATATCCAGAAAAGAGGATTTACACCAACAAGAATACCTAGTAGACAACCTTTTCACTCCAAACTCAATTTCATAAAATACACCATCAACAATATACATGAAAGAAGTTGCCCATACCTTTTTTTTAGGAAGAAGAGAATAGTTCTTCAACCTGTTACCAACACCACCCTCAACTTTGCCACCAAGTTAGGGTTAGATCATAAAAATAACCACAAAAATATTTATTCCATAAAACACCTTATGACTCCAATCCTTAGAAGTCAACTACCAAAAAATATAAAGCATACAAACAATATATCCTTTTACACCTTATTTCTCCAAATTAATTAAACCATGCTCAAGGAATAATAGCTTCTAAGCAAATCTCACTCAACAATCAAGCCAAAAATCTCAACCACACACTATCAACCTTATATCTCCAGAGAAGCATTTAACCTTAAAAATAATTTTAAATAAATCTGCCCAACCACTTCTTCTTTAAAAAAATGCAGATTTTATTTTAAAAACCTTACCAAAAAAATGCTTCCAAAAATCGCGGGTCAACAGTACCTCCAAAAAAAATGGAGCGCAAAAACTCTTCTCACACTCCATGGCGGAAGTCGAACGCTTGACCTCCCTTCAAGCGCCTTCGCTGAACAGTCGTTGCCACTAGTCCAATAGTGCTAGCTTGAAGGCTAGCAAGAGTCTCCTTCTCCTTAACCCTTTGGCGGCGGATAAACATGGCAAAAAAATGATAGCCATAGCTTTTACTTCCCAACTTTTGCACAATTCGAATTTCTTTCACACCTTTGCTTTGGACTATAGGTTATGGCTTATATAGCCAAACTTCTATGCTATGCACGACATCGATGGGAGGATAATTTGAAATTTTTGAATTAATATTATTTTGGCACCTTCGAAACAACTTTAGGGTTTATGAAACCCTTTTGATTATTTAAAAAATAATCAAAGGTATTTTAGACCTTAGACCTTAAGTGGAGAACCCATTAAATTATTAAAATAATTTAATCACTAAATCAAATAAATAATTAATTAAAAAACCTTAAAAAGGTTTTATTAATTAAGTTATTTAATTAATAAGTGTCTCCAGCCTTTGCATTAAGTCGAGAGTGGTTTTGAGAAAAACCCTTAATGCATCAACCTGGTTTTAATAAAAACCCTTAAACCCGCCATGGTTTTGATAAAAACCTTTTCATCCGCCACATGGAATCTCTCCGAAATCTTCTAGAAAATATTCTTTGGAATCTTCAACCTTTGAAGCCAATAAATCCTCTTGACATTAATGCCAGTTCCTTTTGACATCAATGACAACTCATAGACAAGAAGCTAGGATCTCAAACCCAAAATTGCCAACAGAACCATCTAGTTATGAAAAAAATATGCACTCATAATGTATGGCAACAAGAAATAAAAGAGGAAGTGACCTCTATAAAAAATAATGATAATTGGGAGCTAGTGGAGCTTCCTAAAGGCAAAAAATGTGTTGGATGCAAATGGGTCTACAAGACCAAATTCAATGTTGATGGAAGCATTTAAATACACAAGGTAAGACTTGTAGAAAAAGGGTTCACTCAGAAGTATGGGATTGACTATGAGAAGACCTTTGCTTCTATTACTAGACAGGAGACAATCAGATCAATACTTTCTTTGGCTACCCACAAAGGGTGGAAAATTCAGCACATGGATGTTAAAAGTGTCTTTCTCAATGGGTACTTGAATGAAGAGGTTTTTGTGCAACAACCTCAAGGATTTGAATAACAAGGTAAGGAGAACCTTGTCTACAAACTGAAGAAAGCACTATATGGCCTCAAGCAAGCACCAAGGGCATGGTACTCATGCATTTATGGCTACTTTCAGAAGTATGGATTCACTAGGAGCAAAAGTGAATCTACTCTCTACTACATGAAACAAGGTAAAGACATTCTCAATGTATGCTTATATGTGGATGATCTAATATTAATGGGTAGTAGTGTTAAAATTAATGAGAAGTTCAAAAACTCCATGATGAAAGAATTTGAAATGAAAGATCTAGGTTTAATGCATTACTTCCTAGGCATAGAGGTACATCAAATAGGTAAAGGGATCTTCATATGTCAACACAAATATGCTCAAGATATAATCAAGATGTTTGCTATGGAGCAATGCAAGTCAGTTGCAACTCCAATGGGTCATGGGATCCAATTGAGCAAAGATGATGGAGCACCAAAATTTGACATGATCACTTACAGGAACATGATTGGGAGTCTAATGTTCCTCACCAACACAAGGTTGGATATTCAGTATGTTGTTTCTCTTGTTTCAAGGTATATGACTAATCCATTTGAACTTCATTTTCAATAAACTAAGAGAATTTTGAGATATGTAAAGGGTACATTATATTTTGGGATCCATTACCACAAATGTAATTCTGTAAAATTATTTGGCTTTAGTGATAGTGATTAGGGTAGCAATATAGATGATAGAAAATCTACTTTAGGAAATTGTTTTAGTCTTGGGTCAGGACTAATTACATGGAGTTCCAAAAAGCAGACTGTTGTAGCATTGTCATCTATTGAGGCTGAGTATATAGCAATCACAAATGCTAGTACTCAAGCTTTATGGTTGAGAAAAGTCCTTAAAGAAATTGGAGAGCAACAAAGTGGTCCTACAAGATTTTATTGTGACAATATGAGTGCCATCCAATTGGCACATAATCCTATCCACCACAGTAGGTCAAATCACTTTGACATGAAGTATCACTTCATTCGAGACATGGTGGAGAAACAGGTGATTGAACTACAATATTGTAGCACTTTGGACAACATAGCAAACATCTTCACAAAAGCAGTTGTGAAAGCTCAGTATATAAAGTTGAGAGACTATCTAGTCAGTCCTCACAACTTTAAGGGGGAGAATGTTGGACTCTATAGTATACTTTAGAGTATCTTACCTAAAGTATATAGGTTCTAAATATTTAAAATTCATTTAAATATAGTTGCACCAACTTTACTATTTGAGAGGAAATTAGTTTTGTTGTGAGAGCATATAGGGAATTGTTTAGAGTGTTTCTAAACATAGTAGGAGCAAGTAAGATATTCATAATAGTAGAGATTTCAAACTGATTGGAGTGCTATAAAAGCATTGTAAGTTCTTATGATTATGAATCTAATGAGCATATTTTCTCATATTTTTGTTGTAGATTATTGTGTATATTTGAATGAGTGAGAATGTTTTTTTATATAAGTTTTGTTAGTGATGAATTTCATTTTATATTAATATTAATTAATTTATTTTTTATATATTTATTATTTTTGTTAAGAGTATAATTAATTTATAGTATAAATGATATATTTAATAAAAGTAGTAAATATATATATTTTAATTTGTTAAATATAATATTATTTTTAAAATTATTATTAGAAGATTCTGGGGTTTTTAGTTTCTCGGTCGACGGTTTTTGGGGGTGGTTTTGGGATACCAAAATAATTTTTATTTGAATTTCCCTGTAGATCTTGTAAATCCTTTATTGCAGTTTTCATTTAATAATTGTCAGGAAAGTGCTTTGAATTTGAATTTGAGCGTTGGATCACCATTCATTTTGGGCATTTTTTTTTCAAATTCAAATCACTTTGCATAGGGAGTCTCTTCAGTGTTGCTATGTTTTTAGGGTGGTTTCTCCTATGGTGGAGTTGTAAAAGGTTGTGGGATTCCTTTCAAAACCCTCTTGTTTGCACCTCCTTTCTAGTTTAAAGTTGGCTATTTCATTCCCCTCTGGGGTTGTTTGCTCTAAGTTCAGTTAGTTTGCTTCTAGCAAGCTTTCTTTGTTGTGTTTGTGTAAAATGTTTTGGGACCTTTCAAAACCCCTTTTATCAACCAATAAAAAAAATATTAATTTTTAATATTTAAAATTTAAATATTACAAATTAATGTATTATATATTTAAAATAGTATAATTATTACTTATTTTAATTAAAAATATAATTAAGGTTAGTTATCTTTTTTTTATTTTTTCTTTACATGGAACAAAATAAGATAAATAATTTAGAACTATGACCTTTTTATAAATGTGATATTCTATTGCTTTGAGATTGGTATAATAATAATAATAATAACAACACCTGGAGGTGCAAAGCAATGGTTCGGACTTTGGTTCTCCTTTGGGAGGTCCAATATTCAAACCATGGCATGGGCGAGTGTGTGAGGACATGGGTGTGTGATGAATTTGTGTTAATTTTTTTATTGATATGTATAGCTCTCAGTTTTACGAGGGGTCATGGTTGAGAGGAGATTGATCATAACTAATTAAATAATAATAATAATAATAATAGCACCTATGGGTGTAGCACAACAGTTCGGGCTTTGGATCTTCTTCAGAAGGTCCAAGGTTCACACCGCAGCGTGGGTGAGTGTGTGACAGGGTGGGTGTGTGTGAGGGTTTTGTGTTAAATTATTTATTGATAAGTATAGCTCTCGTTTTACGAGAGGTCATGGCTAGGTGGATACTACTCAGCCCTATGCATCGGTCATAAAGGTTTATCATAACAACAAAAACAACAACAACAACAATAATAATAATAAGCATCTGAGGGTGTAGCACAATGTTTGGGGTTTTGGCTCTTCTTTAGGAGGTCCAAGGTTCAACCCGTGGCATGGGCGAGTGTGTGAGAGGATGGGTATGTGGTGGCTTTGTGTTAAATTATCTATTGATAAGTATAACTCTCGACTTTACGAGGGGTCATGGTTGGGAGGAGACTGCGTTGGTCATAGAGGTTTCTCACAACAACAACAACAACAATAATAATAATAATACTACTAGTAGTAGTAGGTAATCATTATTCTATGTGTCTATATTAAAGAAAATAAGAGTGTGTTTATAGCAATTAATTGTTAATAGTTAATTAAAATTAAATATGTATATAATAATTTAATATAATAAAGAATATTAAAAATTTAAAAATATAATTAAAATTAGATTATTTCTTCAAATATGTATAAAAATATAGAAGTTGTATTATTCACTGGTAACTAAGAAATAAATAAATGAAGGCTCTGTTAGGATTTGATGAGGAAAAACTACTCTGCTAGGGTTTGATGAAGAAAAATTGCTATGCGGGGATGGCAGAAGATTTCGAAGGAGGTCTGAAAAATTGGAGAAATGTCGTGATGGCATTGGGTCTGGCACAGAGAGTGCATGCTCAGGATGTTTTTCATCTCAAAATGACTAGAAGGAACAAGATTTTCCAATGCATGTCGAGAACCACTTGTTAAAGAATAATGGATGTTTGGAACAATGTGAAGGCAGGCCATTTCTAGTGGTTCAACCAGACTCGGTGGCGGAAGACGTGGAGTATCTAACCAAACATACCCTTATTGGCAAATTTTTGGGCATCTGAATTTCTCTCCCCTTTGTGGAGGCTTGGGTCAGGAACACTTGGAATCCTGAAGGTGATGTGGAGGTGATGTTGAGTGTGAACAACTATTCTATGGTGGTTTTCTCTTGTATTGCAGATTGTAACAAAGCATTTGAAGGGGGTCCTTATTTCTATAACCAAGTGGGACTCTTTATTAAACCTTGGCATGTGGGTTTCAACCCATCAGAGGAGCGACCGTCACAGATTCCAGTATGGGTGTGACTTCCATGGCTCCCGTTGGAATTCTGGAGATTTGATATCTTGCATAAGATTGCCCTTCTACTTGGGAAGCTGGTTGGACTGTCACAATAGACAATGGATAAAAATGTAAACTCTGTTGCTCGTATTTGTGTTGAAATTGACTTAAATATTACTATTCTAGATTCTATTGAAATATAATTTTGATCAACTACATGGGTTCAAAAACTTGACTAAGAAGCTCTTCCATTTTGTTGTCGGATTTACCGTGAATATGGCAACCTACAAAGAAAATGCCCTAAGTTTGTCTTGCCTGTGGCTTCAAATATTGGGCCCTCTCGGTCTGGATAAAGTTTGGATAAAGGAAAATTCTCGATAAAGGAATGGGAATGGGATAAGGAAGGTTTTGTTTCGGTTAAAGCCTGAAACAGAGGATGAAGGGCAAATAAAGACCTTAAGGATAGCCAGCCAGATGCTCTACTCAACCATTTTGAAATATTAGATGATCTTGATCAGTGCATGGAGATACTTGAAATGTCGCTACCTGATGTAAATATAACAAGGCCGAATCAAATGTCTCTTCTTGAGGAGGAACTTAAGAAATAATATCTAGGGTGTTTAAATGAAGAATAAAGGGCTTTGGATATGAGTATAGGGGACATGGTTGGGTCTAGCCCTATAAGGGAAACTATTTTGGAAGTGGTAAAAATTTAGCTATACCCTCTCCTACTCAGGAATTGATGTAGTCATCCTTGGATTGCAAAACTCCTACGATGTTGGGATTGCAACATAAAATAATTAAAAAAAGTTTTTTGGATAAGAATATGAAGGTGGGTCAAAAGAAGGACCAAGATAAAATTAAGTTAATGGGGGAGACTTTGGTGGATTCAGGCTTGGTGAGAACATTGGACTCCCATTTTTATAACCCCAAAAAATGATTATTCTCTCATGGAATGTAAGGGGGTTGAACAACATCCCTAGATAAAAATTTATTCATGATTTGGTTTGTGTGCATTCTCCGAATGTGGTGTTTATTCAGGAGACTAAATTGGCTATTGATAGTATGTTAAATATTGCTCCCAAGTTGTGGATAAGGGGTCAATGCCAGTGTATTGGTGCATGTGGATATGTTGGTGGCATTACTTGTTTATGGGATCCAGTTAAGATATCCCCTCTTACTTGGATTTCCAGTAGATGGTCTATTTCGATGGTCGGGCATGATAATAAATCTGGTGAAACCATCCTACTTACAAATGTGTATGCTCCTATTGATTACAATGGTAAAGTGAATTTTTTGGAGCACATTTGCTTTGTGAGAAGTTTGGTTCCCCTGTACCCATGGATTTTGGCTGGAGACTTCAACTCTATCACTTGTCTAGAGGAGAAACGTGGTGGGGTGGACCATCTCAAGACTTTTTATTCTATATTTAGTGCTCATATCCAGGCCCTAAACTTGGTTGACATCAAGCCAGATAATGGGATCTTTACTTGGCACAATAGAAGGTGTCGGGAAGCTTCCATATCAGAGAGATTGGATAGGTCTTTGATATCCAGTTATTGGATGAGTAATAATAGAAGTGCTAGTTCTGTGATTCTGGAGGGTATGGGATCTAATCATTGGCCTATCAAACTCTCTGCTTTGGAGTTAGGGCTGAAAAAGAATTCCTTCTTTAAGTTTCAAATTATGTTGTTTTGTGATCATAAGCTTCATGATTTCATGCGAGGCTGGTGGACCACTAGCAAACCTCCTCATGGCACCGCTATGTATTCCTTTATGAAGCGACTACAATTTGTAAAATATAAATTGAAGATATGGAATAGACTGAATTTTGGGAACCTTTCCTTGGCTAAGCTGGCAGATCTTAGGAGGATGGAAGAAGCTTCAAGGAATATTAGAGATTAGGGATTCACGAAGGAGCTTCTTGTTGAGGAATCTGAGGCTGCGAAAGACCTTGCTAAATGGGAACTAAGGGAATATTTTTTTTGGAAATAAAAAGCTCGAGTAGATTGGCTTAAGGAAGGGGATAGGAACACAACTTTTTTTTATAACTCAATTAAGGCTCACCGTAATGGTAACCTGATTACCTCTCTTGTGAGTTCTCAAGGTGTCCTGCTCTCTTCTTTCATGGATATTTCAGAAGAGACTAAGAGGTATTTTTCCTCTCTCTTCAAGGAGGACTCCCTATCAGATGATGAGAATGAAAATCTTATTCTAAACTATATTCCAATGATTGTTTCTAGAGAGATGAATGAACACTTGATGGGTCCAATTTCCCTTGAGGAGTTGGAAAATTTTGTATTGAAGATGAAAAAAGGAAAAGCCCCAGGAACACAGATGGATTCCCGATTGCTTTTTATCAAGATTTTTGGTATTTAATCAAATTTGATCTTTTGGAGGTGGTCCATGAGTCCCAAAATAACAAACATATGCTAAGGACCCTAAATGCTACCTTTGTGGTGCTTATACCCAAAAAAGAGGGAGAAAATTCCTTGGATATGTTTAGGCCTATTGTTCTCTGCAACGTTGTGTATAAAATCATCACAAAAATTATTGCTAAAATGCTGAAGAAATGGTTGATCAAAATCATCTCTAAGGAGCAAGGAGGGTTTGTTGTTGGCCGAAAAATCTTAGATGGGGTTGTTATTGCTACAAAATCTATTCACTTGATGGAAACTTCTAAGGATAAAACTATGTTCATTAAGTTGGACATGGCCAAAGCCTATGATCAGGTCAGATGGTATTTTGTTCATAAATTTCTTGCTACTTTTGGATTTGAGGAGGAATGGATTAGATGGGTGATGAGCTGTGTGTCTTCTTCCTCATTCTCTATTGTTGTTAATAATGAGCCATCAGAGTTTTTTGAGGACTCAAGGGGATTGATGCAAGGAAATCCTTTATCTCCTTATTTGTTTATCATTATGGTGGAAGGGTTGGAAATATTGCTCAAGTCTTAAGTCATGCAAGGTCTCATTCAGGGGTGGAAGTGGGATAGTATTTTGCCACCTCTTTTCCACCTTCAATTTGTTGATGATACTTCTTTGGTGGGAGTTGCCACTATCAGGGAAGATGACAATATTATACAATCTCTTGACATATATCTTGGTGCTTCTAGACAGTTGATTAATGAGGACAAGTTTTCTATTTTCTTCTTCAATACCCCTCCTCTTATTCAAGCCAGGATTGCTTGCATTATAAGACTCCAGGTTGGGACTCCCCCATTCATTTATCTTGGTATTCTAATTTCATCTCATCCTCTACCTAGATATTCTTGGCAGTCTATGCTTGATAAGTTTAGAAGAAAGGTGAATCACTAGACTTTTAGATGGCTATCCACTGTAGGTAGAGTGTTGCTTTTAAAATATGTTGTTCAAGATTTACCCATTTATAGATGTTTTGTACAAATAGCTCCCTCTCACTTCATCAAGGGCATGGATGCTTTGTGAAGACAATTTTTATGGTCTGGAAAACTTGATCAATCTAAATGGAGTTTGGTTAGGTGGGATTCTATATGTAGGCCGGTGCAAGAGGGAGGCATTGGGTTGTGACAGATAGCTCTTTTTGGGCAGGATTTGGCTACAAAAATTTATTGGAGATGGTGTACCTCTCAAGATAAGATTTGGGCTAAAATATTATCTTGTAAATACTTGAGAGGTATTTATGAGGCTGATATCCCTAGAGTCAACTTGGTTGGGAAAGGTTTAGTTATCTGGGACACTTTGAAAAGAGGAGCTAATTTAATCAAGCAGGGTTTGTTATGGATTTGCAATCATGGATAAAATACTATTTTTTGGGAGGATTATTGGGATGGCCACCCTCCTATCTTGAATCAATATCATAGGTTACGTTCCCTAAGCAATTTTTTTCTTGGAAGCAATTTGGTCTCATGTGGAGGGCTTTAAAAAAATCTAATATTTTGAAAATATGGAGATGTACAAGTGGAAAGTTCCACAAGAATGGCCCCAAGGGGTACTGGCCAAGGAAAAAGAGTTGCTTGCTCTTATTCTTATGAGGATACCTTGTTCTTAATTGAGGGGTAAAGATATTCTAGCTTGGAACCCTGATCCTAAGGGAACCTACTCGGTAGCCTATGGTTATCAGGTTCTTGATAAGCAAAAGTATGGGAGTCTTCCTGTCATTTGGTGGAAAAAGGTGTGGAACAAATTTTCCTAGTCAAAATGTAACTTCTTTCTCTGGTTGGTAGCTCATAATAAATGCCTCACTTGGGATAATGTGAGAAAGAGGGGATTTTAGGGTCCCTATTTTTGTGTCCTTTGTAGTAATAATGAGGGTGACTCTTCTCATTTATTTTTCCAATGCTCCTATGCCAGAGACATTTAGCACTGTTGGTGGAGTGCCTGGAACCATCCATATTTTCATGTGCTGTCCTTGGTGGATTTTTGGAGTAGTATGGGCAGACCTCCGGCCAAGACCCCCTTCCTTTAGGTGGCTTGGAATTTGGGCTCGAATGGAACTAGTGCATATTTTAGGGCAGTTATTCGGTTTTTCAAAAGATCTAGCAAAGGATCCTATATATGGTTTAGTAAACAATTCATAGCAAATGTGATGTGGATCCTCTTTTGGATTCTAAGGAGGAGAAGGTACAGCAAGCCCTTGGTCTCTTTGGGTATGGTGTGAACTCTTCTAGCCCTAGTAGGATTCCTCAGCTCAACAAGAAGGTTAGGAGAGATGGTAGGTGGAGGCCACCCCCTAGAGGAGTTTTAAAAATTAATACTGATGAATCCTCCAGGGGTAATCCTGGACATACTGGCATTGGCGGTGTTGGGAGAGATTCTACTGGTGGTGTCAGTTTTTTATTTTCCATTTATAAAGGTGTTCACTCCAACAATTTTATGGAAGCTCTTACAATTCTTGAGGCCTTACGGAGGGGGTTTTCTCTTGGCTGGCATAGGATTATCTGTGAGTTTGACTATCAAATTGTGGTTAATATTTTAAACAAGTAAAGGGTGGAGGAAGTTAATTGGCAGTTGACCTCTGTAGTCATTTATATTCTCAGAATGAGTGAAGAGTTTGAATTTATATCCTTTGTGGACATTCCAAGGGAATGGAATGTGGTTGTTGATTACCTGGCCAAAAGGGTTTCTAAGCTACTGGATCCTTGGAGTATCGATAATTGGGAGAGTCTCCCATTTGGGGATTCTCAATGCCTATGGGATTTGATCTACAAGGATGTACAAACTTAATGTGGTTTGTTCTTGTTGTCTTTTCTGGGTGTTATTCTAGTCTAGTGGTTTTATCCTGTTTGGATATTTATTTGAGTCCTGGTTGGAAGCTCAGTTGTACTCTGTAATCCAAACTTTTTATCAATAAATTTTTACCCCTTTATTTAAAAAAAAAAAATGTATAAAAATATATAATTTTCTGTGTTTACATTATTTTATTAATATAATGGGTTTTCTATTAAAAAAAAAATGTTGTGAATACATGGCCTTTAATTATAAAGATAAGACAATAAAAATAATTTGTTTTATGTTGGAAGTTATTTGTGCATGAAAAATTATCACTAATGATAGGTTGTATATGTGGATTAATGATTTCATTATTTTCAGCTAGATTTATAAAACATTAATAAATCTAAATAATTTTTTTTAATTTTTTAATTATTAATGAATGTTTTTGACTTATTATATTAGGGCGCTTTAACTTGAGCTAATATTATTATTATTATTAAGAATGTATAAAATGGATAAATAAAAAATATTCAATCTAGTAGAAGAGAAAAGAAGGGACTACAAAGTTTGTTATAAATCCTACATTACTTTAAAATTTCTCTTTCCAACTATAATTTTTACATATAAAATACTAAAAATATTCAATATGATAAGTGTATATGAATAATCAATAAAAATAGTTTTGACTATAATATGAAAGTTATGTGGAGTATGTTTTGCTATGTTGCATGACATGTAGGTATTATTATTACCTATAAACATATAACTTGTCTATAGAATTTTATAAACTTTAAGACTACATAGATCTAAAAAAAACAACAAAACAAAATATAAAAATTGCATATTCATTTTCCTTGAGTTACGGTAAACACATAAGTTATGATTTTAATTTAAAATTCTCTTCTATTTAAAATTTTAATTTTAAATTCCATTCAATTTTTTTTTTTTTAATTTAAATGGTGGAATCGGTAGCCGCCATGAATCCGGGCAGGCTATCTAGCTTTTATGGCCATCATAGTATTCTGCGTTGTCCGCCCCAGAAGCCACCACACAGATCTTCGCGCAGTCCGCCCCTATAACCACCATACCACAATCATTTTAAAACTTTTACGCCACTGAAAGAACCAGGAAAAGGACAAGCATTCAGTCCAGCGAGGCCCGAGATTTGAAAATTCCATTCAAATTAAAGTGTGAATTTTGGATTATTCTTGAGAAATTCAATATTTTAAAAAATATATAATATATTATTTTCTTAATAGATGAAAAAATGGGTTTTTAAAGGTACCCCAAAACTTTAACATCATAAGTAGCATTAAAACACAAAATGAATGACCCAGGAGGGTTACAATATAAAGCCAAAAGGAAACCAAACAAGGAAAATGTGGTTTCAATAAATAGAAAAATTAGAGAAGTGATAGATCATCAAGCCGAGGCTGCAAACTAGAAACAAAACAAAATTGAATAGGCCTCAAATAGGAACAAGAGATACTTAAGTGAAAAATCATATGAGACATTACTAGAATCCTAGAGGCTAGTTACTCTCCATTATACTCCTGGTCATATTGATCATCCATGATATCATCATCATTTCTTGGGTGATTTTTTTATAGTGGTAAGAAATTTGCCAGCCTAAAGAAGTATGTTGGATGCAAAGGTTAAGAGGTCCACCATACAAGCCTAGGAATCATCCTTATATGATTTTTTTATTATTCACCAATTGGTTTGACCTTTATTCATTCTTGATTTTCTTTGCAAGGATTTTTTAGAGGTACTTTTTAAAATATCCTTAGTGGTCCTATGCTTCCCACCAACAAATATACTCTTGGCCACATGATGGTATGATTCAGACTTGGAAGATGGAGTGTGATTAGGGGTTCTTACAATATTTTATCCATGTTGTCAATATCATTATCGAAATAAATATCACTTAGAATATTTTTTGGTGTATCCATAATGGAAAGGGTCACCTTTTCAACTTTCTTCTAGAGAATATGGTGGTACAACAGGAGGTGAATACCTTGGTGCCTACGATGGGTAGAAGACCCATATCTAAAATTTGAAATTGAGAGCTCCAAATATTGAAGGAGGTATTCCAAGATTTTTATCTCCTTGATTGAGCGCATATGGTTTAATAATGTGATGTGGAAACTTCTCATTGAAGAATTTATATCATCAATTATGTTATACTCCATGATGGGAATTATCGCTTGATTCCATGGCTTTGAAAGACCCTTTCTAATGATTTTGCTTTTATCCTTGGCCAACCGCTTACCTTTCTCTCTGAAATGGACAAGCTCCCTAGCCAAGGTATGATTATCTTTGTGAAAAATGTCTCCATAAATAAGTAAACTAAAAATATCCATAATTAAGCTATTGTTGATCATGGACTTGAGACCTCTAATAATCACGTGATAATTATTCCATGATAAGGTAAATTCATCAAACATTTTAGGTTCATTACCATAAAAATTGTTGAAGAACAACAATAAATGGTGGATTTCAAGAAATTATTCCAATAAAGCATCAAATTGAATTAAAGAGGTTCTACCAGTGCCATATTTTAAAATTTGTATGGTTTCTTCCCAAGTTGGATCCATAATCCCCATAGCTAGGACTCAATCTCCCTTTATTCAATTCATTGTTTACTAGGAGTCTCACACCACTTATTATCCCAAATGGTGGTACTTTCCAAAACATGCTTGTCAAATATTATGGAAAACTATTGGATTTTCAACATGTGATAGAGATAATTTGGATGAGTTATCCAATATAATTTAGAAAATAACTAGCCAATAAGAACATTTTGCCAATAGACAAGAGGTTTTTATCTAACAAAAATCCTTGAGAGAAAGGATAAAAGAAGTGGATTACCCCTCTCTTGGGAATGATTAGGGGAAGGATTACAAATCAAGGGCCTATAAGTACCACCACTCCCAACTTCAAAAAACACATGATATGGTGTAAAAGTCCACATGGATTCATAGGGGTCAACAAAAGTGCTTCTAAAAGAAATATAATGAAAAAAATGTTAAAAATATGTAGCTCAACATGATATATAAGGTTTATACATTCAAGGTAGTTGGGTAATAACTTACATGAGGGTAAAGATCTTACAAGGCTAGATAGGAGAGTCAAAATTGATTGAACAAGTGTTAAAGAGGATATGCCACATTAAAGCTTCCATGGCAAATTTGATGCACTCAATAAAGTTGACATGTTGAATATCAAAAAATAAAATGGATCTCAAGACATGAAGACTAGAAATCAGCCTTTGCTGAATGAACCTTCTTAGCTAGCTTAGGATAATTAGCATGAGAGTGGAAAAGTTAAAGAAAGGTGCATTCATCTATTTTGGGATTGTTGAAGATGCCACATAAGAATTGATCTATCCATATACAAAGGTTTGATTCAGCTAAAGCAAGCTTGGCTAACATATCTACAACCTTGTTACCTTCTCTATAAGTGTGTTTAATGATAATGTTGTCTTTTTTTTATAGAATATTTTTCTATTTTTTTATCATGTTAAAAATTTTACCTTCCAAGGAATTATTGTCTTTCACATCATTGATGATTTTCATAGAGTCATCCTCTATAACGATGTTGTTGAATGAAAATTCATTAAGGATGATAAGGCCATGGAATAAAGTTCTTGCTTCTACCATGTGGTTGGTTTGGATTTCAAGGTTTTTAGAAAGCACCACGATGATTTTGTTAGGATTATTTCTAATAATACCATCACAACCAACTCTCCTTCGATTCCTTGTAGTAGCTCCAATGAAGTTGAACTTTACCCATACAGCTAGGAGGTCCATCCATATTACTCTGGAGAGGTCTATGAGATTAGCACAAGGACATGAAATATTTCTATAAATAAAAGAGGAAGTGATGAGTTTATATTCCATACCTCTACTATGAACTTCAAGCTTAGGAACAAGATGAGCATTTTTGGAGGCACCATTCAAAATCTAGGTGAGAACAAACTAGGAATCATGTGAAGCATTATTGAAAATTTTGTTATTTATTTCAAACCATATTTTATACAAGAAGTGTGGCCTATATAAATTACACATGGATCTAAGATATTTGTGGTAGAAAGGCTTGGGCCACTAGACAAAAAAGTTGTAGATAGTTTTTTTTGGGCCTAGGATAGGCTGAAAAAGACGAAGAAGGAATACAACATTGAGGAAGAAATAGGTACTTGAGGAAAATATGGTTAACTGAATTCCAATAATTCAAACATAGGGCATAATGGTTGTGGAGGACAAATCCTCTAGATATGAGATTATCCACAGTCATAACCTTATTTTGAAATACCAACCATAAAAATAATGCAAATTTAGGGATTAAATACTTCAACCAAATGAGATTCACAGGTAACCCATTTAGCTTAAAGTCATCCTGAATATGGTAAGCATATTTTATAGTAAATATACTATCATTGCTTAATCCCCAAAAGGGATCATCAACCATGGGATGAATGGGGATAACAAAGGTTCTAATAAGAATGGACAAACTCTCAGTGGTGAATGTTTGGGCGATGCTATGATTAGGAAATATATAATAATTTTATAATAAGGTCATGTTAAGTGATGTCACCACTGCATCACTATAATATTTTCAAAGCATCAACACAACTGTGAGGTACTACAATGCCACTGTGAAATAAAAAATAAATAATATCAATATAATCATATGATTATAATAAAACTAAATAAAAACTTATATATTTGAAATTTATATTCCAATACCTAACACTTCACAATTTTTTATTGCAAAATAATATGGTTTGACCTCATTTTGAGACCCTTCAAATTCATATTACTAAACTATCAATAACAAACTAGGCGTTGCTATAGGATGTTAGAATATTTACTTTAAACCAAAATATTTCGATGAAAATACAACTAAGATGTTGAATATTAATCTTGTTAATCTACTACCTAAGTACCATAGGTGATATGATAACATTTGCACTTGCATTATTTTTAAGTAGGATTCATATTATTTGGAAGCATTGAATCATACTTTGACCATTTGATATTTACCTATATATATTTGAAAGCATATATGTGATCTTGTTTATAAGGAGAGTCATCATAATTCCTTGGAGCAAGAGATATAAGTTTTAGTTTTTTTACTCCTTCACGAATAAAGGAACAATATAAAACATTGTCTAAGAATCTACTATAAATAAGAGAGACCATCAAGAATAATTTTAACATATTTTAAATATTTTTTATTCCTTTAGAAGATATAATATGGTTTGAATCATATTAAACCTATCAATATTATGAGTAGCAATATATATCTCCATTCAACTAGCCTCCATAGTATTCAAATTTCAAAGTAGATAATGATATTTAATCCATATCGTGATCATATATTCCTCAACTTTCATACTTGATATATTAACAATAATAATAAACTAATATTATTCTCCTAGTTAAGTTAACAAGTTTTCTCACCAAGGGCCTTAGTTATATCTTCTTTAGGTATTGAATTTTTTTATTTCTATATGATAGTGTTATTATTTATGTTGATCATGCTACTGTTTATCCTATTCAATCAAATTATATATAATTTATATTCCACCATGGTTATATGTATATCTTCTTTTCTACCTATATCTTGAATGAATATGGTCAATTTAAATATATTTTAAAATCGAGTATTTAAAAAAAAAAATGTTCCATTGGCCTCTAAAATCAACAAAATTTTAATAGTTCAAACCTTATTGGTTCCATACAGGATGAAAGTTATTCACTTTAGACAATTTAATTTGTTATCATAACTATATAATATAGCCATTTATGTTGGTAATTTTTTTATCATGTAATAGAGAAATGCCACTAGTTTGTAACGAATGAGTGTAGTGTTTTAATTTATATAGGTTAAAGTTATGTTGATTATTTGTAGTGTCATAGTGACATCTAAATCAGTTAAATACACAATTCAAGGTTGGTAAAGAAATAAGAATAAGAGTAAATAGGAATCAAACACATGCCCCCTAGGTTGTGGGCATCTTGATCTAGTTATGAATGTTAAAAATACGAATCCAAATATTGTAGAGTATAATATTTCTCCATAGTGTGATTAGAAGGAAACTATCGATCACTAACAAAATGGGTTTTCCAAATATAAAATATGATGGGAATTAACCCCATAATTATATGAACACAATGATCCATAATACATGCATTGACCAACATGGTATCCCATTCAATTAGGAAGATATGTAACTAAGCTTATTGAAAAATATAGTTTCCCCTCTAGAAGTGAACTAAAATCCTTGTATTCCACAACCCAATGCAATAAAATATAGAATCTAGAATCAATCCTAATAGATATGATTCTATAGGTGCATAACATATACTTAGAGATTACGCTAACAACATGGTCAAACATAAATGCCATGTTTTTTTTTTAAATATGAAACCATACCTTTATACCATATGTAAAAAACTAAAACAATCCTATGAACATCTCATGCTAAGGATAAAATAAGGATAAGGAGACCACTTAATCTAGCAAAACATTGAAGGAGAATCCAATATTGATTAATGGTATTAATTACACCAATAATTCCAAATCCCTTAAAATAAAAATCATAGTCATAATAGGATAATTAAAAAATATATAAATTTGGACCTAGAAGAAACCATAATAGGGATAAAAATACATTTGAAAACCCATTTGAGATGTATTGAGAAAGGGGTCTACTTAATGAAAATGGAAAAAAAAACATAAAAGGGTAGTTGGCTTATGCATTGTGATGGTATATATATTGGCTTCTCATAAATATAAAATATTCATAATATGCTAACTATTAAATAAATAAACCATAATAATTAGTCCATGCAATATAGGATAGTATAATACCCTTCTGGTAGGGAAATCCCAATATTATTTCTTAAGAAAGGAACCACTTCACAATATCTCCCAAAATGAGATCCATTACATGAGCTAATACCATTACAAGACAATACTTAATGTCATTGATGATATTTATATTGACAATATACATTCTTTATATAACTATCTTCTAATGCTACTTTTTGGATCTAATTCCTAAACCCTTATCCCATTCATTATTATAATATAATCAACCTTGGGTTATGTGTGTCCCATTCCAACTATCAATGACACCCTTATACACTATAATATCATAACCCCATATTCCTATCCTAGGTACCATAACATTCCACCCTCCTTACAAGTGTTTTATCCTCAAAATGTGAGAAGAAACTAGATAATATGATTTGTTAAGTAATATTAACTAGTACCAATTTTGATCATCACTCCATCCAAGATAAATCCTAATTGGTGGTGGTCTATGATGATACCAAGCTACCATTATAACACTTCAATATCCATAATTACTCTATAGGATGTATGCTTCTGCTATCTAATTTGATATTCTAAATGGTTGGTCCTATTATTCCATGATGTTGCTCCACCACTCTAAAATCTATAGTTACTATAATTAATCTAGAATTACTATTATTCCATTCTAGCATTTTGTTTCGCTGTTTTAAAATCTTCTTTAAGCTATTCTCTTACATGCCCTTCTTTTGGTGTACCTATGTACTCTTCTAACACAATCTTCCTTGGATTTTGTTTTTTCTTCTTCCTAGCACTTTACTATTGCTTGTGCTATAGACTTAACTTTTGATTCCTCTACTAGTTCCATAACTTGCTCCCCTAGCATAATTATTTCATTTTTCTCCCTATATCCTTGATGCTTAAGCTAAGAAATATCCTACAATGTTATCTTATTTTTATTGTTTTATAAGTTCATAATATTCTTTCATATATTAATGTTAATAGTACCCAAAAAAACAATCAAATATAACCCAAAATAATATCCACATCATCCATCTCAATAGCATGAAAATATAAATATAAAACATATTTATCCATGGTGATATTTAAATATTAAAAAATATGAACATTTACACCCTCAATTTGCATGTCTTTAATTTTTATTACTTGAACTTGCAATCTCTTAGAAAAAGCAATATTAATGAAATTATACTTACTACTACGATTTATGACAATTATAACCATTTTCAACTAAATGCAACCATGGATCTATAAACTAGAATTTTAAAATTTAAATAAATTTGTTTGATCACTATTTGGCTTAGCTGACACTAAATATATGGTTCCCTCAGCCTACACACTATCATTTTTTTATCTTCCCTCTACCATTTTCATGAAAATTTTCTACTTTTTTTTTAATTTCTTTTGTTCAATCTGAATCCTAACTGCCTTTTTATTAGGGGTCTGTTGACTCAAGAATGCTTGCTCATTTTCTTTTCAAGTCAGTTTCTAATTATGGGGCATAAAAAAACTTTGAAACCAAGAGAGATATTCTCATCCAAAATAAAATGTAAGCCTATTTTTCCAATAATTACCAATAGAATACAAGGATTTAAATTGTTTTCACCATTCCCTAACATTAATATCATCTTCTCTAGAAAACATCTATAGATCCATAAGTTCATGGCCCAATAAAAAGATAATACAAACTAGGGATTCATTAAGATATATATCTCCTAAAAAATTTGATGCTCATTTTACATATTAATAATTAGACCCAAAAAATAATTGAAAAATTTGCCTACCCCAACTAACAAATATCTCAATTTTTATTTTATAGGAAAAAAACATGAGTTTAATAATTTTTGTTATTTTTTCGTAGATGACTAATTTCATAGGATCATATCTCCATAAATACTACTAAAATTCCCTCATATGACCACTATTTTCAAATCTCTTCACATTTTGAACAAAATGAAATAAAATTTATCTGAATCACATATATTAAAAAAATGGTATAGATAAAAAAAAAATGGGATAATTTTTTTAAAAAATTACCAAAAAATTGTAATCCACAAAAGAATCCCACTTTGTTAGAATCGTTGCTTTGATACTACTTGGTATAAAACTTTATTTCTTATTAATATAAACCATCCATAACATGCTAAATATTAAATAAATCAATCATAGTAATAAATATACACAAGACAAGATATTATAATAATATTTAGGAAGGACAACATCAATATTATTTCCTAAGGAAGTAATCAGTCCACAATATCTCTCAAAATAAGAACTACTCCACAAGTCAAGACTGTTACAAGAGAATATTTAAGATCATTAATGATCCTTTTAATGATAATATCCCTTCTTGATATACCTATATTATAATGTTACTTTAGAAATTTGACTCCTAAACCCTTATCTTGCTCATTATTATAATATAATATGATAATATAATCAACCTTGAATTATGTGTGGTCCATGCCAACTATCCATGACACTCTTATACAATATAATATCATATCCTTGTATTGTCATCCCTAGGTACCATAACATGTGAGAAGATAAGGGATAAGAAACTATACTAGGTAAGTTACAACTGGTTTTTGTTCTCTTATAGTCTTGTTGTCATTCACTTACACTAATAGATGCACTTCATCTTCCTCTTTACCTTCTCATTTCTCTTAACTATCTTTGTGCTTTGTATCTTACCTAATATCTCAAAAATATATCACCATAAAATAATGTCCATTATACCTGACTTGTGGTAGAGCTCTAGTTCCTCCAGATGAATAATTACATTATAGGTAACCCACATCGATTGGATTTGACATAAAGCTCCTAAAACCATCTCTAAATAAAATTAATACCCTTGGTCATTTAATGTCGCTTCCACGCATAGTAAAGAACAAAAGAACAAAGAAAAATAATAGTTTTGAATGAGGTAAGCCTTCATATTTTATAGTAAATAAAATTAATTGAATAATAACATGTATCATTTTTTTGGTCGATTAAATTTAATTTAAAGTGGATTTTTATCAAGGGACCCAAAACCTGATTACAACAATTCATAAGAATTTTTAAAAAATGCCATAGGAAAGGTCACATGATAGCCCAAGGATGGACCTAAAGAAAGGCTTAAGGAAATCCTTCAGGATAGGCTTGAGGAAAATCTTCAATATAGGCTTAAGGACAACTGTCACAAAAATCATGTCCAAAGCGGGAAAAAAAGGAAGTCCTGCCCAGCCAAAAATTTAAAATCCTACCTAGAAGGAAAGATAAATGGTAAAAAAATTAAATAAAGGATCAATCCTTCCTAGCAAAAAATTTAAATAACCCAATAGGTGAGAAAAAGGAAACCCTCCAAGATTTGAAATGCAAAATCCCATGCAAGGGAAAACCAAAATCTAGGCATATAATACTAGGAAACTAGAAAAATAAAACCAAAACCCCCTTGTAGGAAGGGACCTAAAAACCACCAAAAATGTAGGGATAATCTATTTAGAATCCTACATAAGCAAAGTAAATAGTAGTGCAGTACTACAAGCCACAAAAAAGAGGTAGAAAGGTCCTAGGGAGCCCCAACAGAAGAAGCCACAGGAAAACGAGTTGTAAACATTAAGCACCAGACCAAAATATGTAGCAAGAACCCAAAGGTAACCCCAAAACTACCAACAAACAACTTCAAGGAACTAGAAAGAAAGTCTAGTGGGATCACAATCGCATAAAAAATAGAGATCCTCTTCAAGCCATGAAAAATGTTGAAATCCCACCACGAAGTCCACATTCGAAAGCCCAAAGAGCAGCACCATATGAATAATCATGTGGTAAAATCCATTAAGATACTATGAAGAACTGCTCATGAAGCCACAATGAGACAAAAAAAACCCCCAAGGACCAACACCACCAACAACTAGCTTCAGGGAACCAGAAAGGAAGTCCTGTGGGATCATAGCAACATGAAGAACGGAGGCATATCCCAAGCCATGAAGGATACTATAAAACCACCATGAAGTCCACAACTGGAAACCCAAAGAGCGAAACCACAATAATAAAAATGTGGCCAATACCAAACTAATAATATACTATGAAGAGTTGCTCATGAAGCCAAACACCCAAGCTGTGAAGCACTGCACCAGAAAAACCTCTGAAACACAACTCCAAATAGAATCCTGCAAAAACCTAGGACATAGCTAAGAACTCCAAGGAAAAAGGATCCCTGAAGCAACATATAAATCCCAAGGAAGGTCCTAGGGAAGATCCTATGGATGTCGTAGACCAAAAACACATGAAAGAACCCTTCAAAAAGTCATGGAACAGGGTAGACAAGAAGAACATTGACCTCCCACCGCAAGGAGGTCATCTACAACACCACCCATACAAAAAGGAAGGGTCAAGGAAGTGCTAAGGAGTTGGGATAGGTCTAGGGAGGAAGCAGGGAAGTGGAGCAGGACTTCCCATAACATGTATCATTTTTATTTAATGCATCAACATGATAAATACTATTATCTCTATAAGTTCAAGTTTGAGATATTATGAAAACTAGTCTAAAAAATGACAACAAGCAATGCTTATTTAATACATTTTTAAACTTGATACTGAGGATGATTATATGTTTGAAAATATTTAGTACATCCTCTTATTTTTGGTATAATTTTGAAATAATATATATTATATTTCTAATATTTGAAAATTACAAAAAATAAATATAGTTATACATAACGATTAACTTAACTAATAGCATGAAAAGGAGTCAATTTCTAGTCACCATAGTTCTATGCTTATAGGTAATATTCTTAGTGTAGCTTTCAAAAAATATATTTACTAATTATTAAGATTAAACATTAACTTAAATATATTTAATTATGTATTATGATTGGTTTAACTAGCCACATGGAAAAAAGAGAGGGGTTTTTAGAGAGATAAATTATATGGTATTGAAATGGTCCCACCCATATCACATCATCACCACATAGTAGTATCACAAGAACCTGATAATTAAGCATGCATCACTTTGTAATATTCAAACATTGGTCTCCTCAAATTTTAGGTTGAAGAAAAGGAGATCATGAGTACTAAACTAATTATATACATTGGTCAATTCAAAAATGTAATATGGGATTCAAACAATGCTTCTCATATTAAATCATGACCACATGGTGGTAACACAATAAATTGATAATTCATAATGTATAACTTGGTAAGATTCAAAAATTGGTATCCTCATGTTTTAGGTTGACGAAAAGGATATTAGGAGTACTAGACTAAGTAAATGAATTGGTCAATTCAAAAAAGTGATATGGAATTGAAACAGTCTCACCCATATTAAATCATGACCTCATAGTCATATCATAAGAAATTAATAATTAAGCATGTATCATGTAGTAATATTAAAATCTTGGTCTCATTAAAATTTAAAGAATTTAATGACGTGAACTTATGTCATTTGATAAATTCTTTATATATTGTAATATACATTTATTAAATTTTTAGTTATTAAATTATAATTATTAATTTAGTAAATTTATTTTATATTTTATATCAAATAGAATTAATTCAACTAGTTTAACTTCTCAACTTTGAATTTAGAGCCTTGTAAAATGTTATATGCATAATAACCAAGTTTTTGTAATACCACTACATGATGAGGATGTAATATTAAAAGGATGTCTTAATTCTATATAACCAGTTAAAAAAGAACTATATAAATTTTATAAAAAATATTTTTAACTATATAATTAATTTTATAAATCATAAATGTTTGTATAATACACTTACTAGTGGTGATGGTTCTACCATAGGCTATAATGGTAACAGATCTATCATAGGCTATTAAGATGATAGATCAACCACAAGCTGCTATAGTAGTGTATCTAGCATAAATTGTAGAAATGGTAGATATACCATAGGCTATGGTAGTAACAAATCTATCATAGGCTACTAAGATAGAAGATCAACCACTAGTTACAACAACACTGATGCATTAACCATCAACTAAAGGCTACTAAGACAATGAGATAAATTTTTTTGATGACCTTCAATTAGGGTTATTTAGATAAGGTTGGAGAGCTTGAGGCTAATCAGGGGGAGAATTTTCACCTAGATCTAGGTAGAGATAAAACCTAGAAAAAGTTGGTTATGGATTGTTTTATCTAAATTTAGATAAAATAGAGGAAGTGTTGACTTTGACAATTCCATAGGTTATTCCGAGTAGAACTTCCAAAGAAAGAGAAAATAGCCTTGTTGGAAAATTCAATGGTATAAGGCTATATCTAGATATAGCAAAAATAGGTGTCCCACAAGTGGAAACCCAAAGGTAACTAGGATAGTGTTGTGTTTTCAAAAGGATTTTTATTGTTTAACTTCATGTGTAGTGAAGATATGAATGGGGCTTTGTTGAAAGGCCCATTTTGTTTGGAAAACAAGGGCTCTATCTCCAAAAATAAAAACTGAGATTTAATCCAATACTAAGAATGTAAATGTTACACAATTATAGGTCAGACTCCTACGACTTCCAATTGAGTTATGGTATGAAGACATAATTGAAGGGATTGCTAAAGGAATAAAAAAATTAATAGCATTTAACCTAGATACTTGATCCAAAACATGAATGGTTTTTGCTAGAATCCACATGAATGGATATTTGACCCAATAATTACCTCCCTTAATAAAACTTGTTTTAGATGCAAGGGTGTGGAGTCAACCAATCAAATATAAATCATTAATGGTAGTTTGTTCTAGACATAATATAGTAGGGAATCTTATAGATCACTATTGAAAAATAAAATAGCCCAAGAAAAAAGAAAATGTGTACATTTAGAAAACAAGGAGAAAGAGCTAAGACAAATAGATGTTTTGATAAAGAAAGAATTGTTTAAGAAAAATAGCCCAATAACAATTACATTATAGACCTTGCAAGGTCTAGAGTAGGATATCATACGTAAACCAGATCTAGAGGTTAGAGAAGTTGAAAAAGGACTGAAGAATGTATATTTATAGGCTCAAGAGGAAAATAAATCAGATTTGATAAATAAATATTTAGACCCAAAATCAGAAGACGAGAAAGTAGCTAAAGAAAACATTGTGGAGGAAGGATAGGTTGAATAAATAGAGTCAAGAATATAACCTAAACCAGAGTAAGTATGGTTGTATTTGTAAGAGAGAGAAGACTTTAAAGAGGTGGTGTATAAAAGGAAGTTAAGAAGAGGTAAAGCTTTGGAGAACCAAGAAGTTGAGTAGTAGCAAAATACCAAGGGAACTAAAGGGGAAAATAATTTAGTCCATAGAAAAAACCAATATGATGAGGTTGATAATAAATACCTAGAAAACCATAGATTTAAGAAATGTGACAAAGCCTAGAAGATCCAAACTAGTAGATAAAAGGAATAAGAAAATAGCTCATGACATAGCAAATGGATATAAACAAGTGTTGGTACTAAGCGAGGAGAAAGGTCCCACAAAAGGTAAAAAATGAAATTTATTTCTTGGAATATTTAGAGACTAAATACCCCAAACAAGCATAGGGTAGTTAAGGATATTTAAAAAAAAAATGGAATAGATATCCTTTTAATTCGAGAAACAAAAAATAGAGAAGAAAATATAGATAGGATTAAAAATCTAGTATGGAATAAAGCAAAAAACACCTATAGATCAGCTAGAGGTGCTTCTCTGGAATACAAATAGCCTAGAAGGGAAGTGTTTGCAACATAATGATAGATTTATTTTAGTCCTATTTCGATGTAAACTAACTATTTTTTGTTGGTTAGCTACAAATGTCTATACCCCTAATTTTCAAGTGGATATGAGAAGGATTTGGGATGATTTAGAGGAATTTTGTGCTTTAGTTAGTCTTCCTTAGATGATAGTAGGATACTTCAACACTACTCTCATACTAAGTAAGAGGTAAGGAGGAGTAGCTAAATTCACAAATAGTATGAAGGATTTTTATAATTTTCTCTGTTCTTTGGGTTTAATAGATGTGTATCTAAATGGGGCCAAGTTTACTTGTTGATACCAAATAATAGGAGGGGGTATTATACAATAAAGAATTGATAGAGTAGTAGCTTCCACTGATTGGTATGGAACTTTCACATTTGTTCTTTAAAAGCCTTACCAAAAATTGCCTCTAACCATAGCCTACTTCTTTTAGATTTTTTTAAGGAATAAATGATAAAAACATTTCATTTGTTCTTTGAGATGATGTGGTTGAAGCATCCTCAAATTGAGGATAGGATTAGAGATTGGTGGAACACAAATGTTCCAAGTTTTCAAAAAGCTAAAAATAATAAAGGGGAATCTCAAGAAATGAAACCAAGATGTGTTCATAAATATTTCCTAGCAAAATCAAGAGGTTATACATAACCTAAAGCAAGTGGATTTGAATATTCAATAGGAAGGAAGAACTTTGGAGCTAGATAAAAGAGAAAGAGAGATTATTGTAGAGTTTCATAATATTTTAGCAAAGGAGGAAACCCATTGGAAGTAGAAATCAAGGGTAACATAGTTGAAGGAAAGATATTGTAACATAAAGTTCTTCCATATCTCAACCATAAGATGTATCTTAAGCTAGATAATGGTGTTGCAATGAAAAAGGATAAGGAAATAGTAGTAGAAGTAGTAAATTTCTTCTAGAATATCTTTTCTAAAGATCAATATGAGGATGAGGTAAGAATGAACACCCTTATTTGTAACATTCCATCACTGATTTTAGAATAAATGAACAACCTCTTACTTAATCCCTCATTAGAAGAAGAGGTCAAGGAAAGTGTATTTGATATGGTAAAATATAAGACACTAGATCCATATGGATTTCCAACTAGCTTCTTCGAGAGTATTTGGCACATAATAGGAAATTATATTGTAGAGGCAATAAAATAATTTCAAGTCTCTATTTCATTAATTCATGATTGGAATAATGCTTTTCTATTTTTGATACTAAATAATCATATATCCTCTTCCCTAAAATATTTTAGACATGTTAGAATCTACAATTCCATATATAAAATCCTCACCAAGATATTGATCAATAGTCGCAAGAAGGTACTTCCAAGGATCATGTCTTCTATGTAGGGAGGCTTTGCTCAAGGGACAAAAATAATAGATGGAGTGATGATAGTACATAAAATGATGCATTCAATGAATAAGAGGGTAGTTGTAGGTATGTTGTTTAAACTAGATATGAATAAAGCATATGATTAGGTTTCATGGATTCTCTTGGCTAAGGTAATGCAAAAAAATTATTTTGATATTAAGTGAATATAGTGGATAAAAATATATCTCTTCAACAATTTTTTTATCATACTTAATGGTAAATCAATAGGTTTCTTTGGGGAGAAACAAGGTATAAGATAAGAATATCTTGTATCCCCATATATATTTATAATCATGGTCAAATATTTAGGTAGAATTTTTGGTGCAACCATGACCACAACAAAGATAATAAGGATTAAACCTATAAGTAATGTTGCAATAGTGTCTTACCAATAATTTTTGGATGACACTATCATATTGGGTGAAGCCTTAATAAGAGAAGTGAAGGCTTTGAACAAGGGATACAAATAATAGATGGAGTGATGATAGGACATGAAATGATGTATTTGATAAATAATAGGGTTGTTGTAGGTATGTTGTTCAAACTAGATATGAATAAAGCATATGATCAGTTATCATGGATTTTCTTGGATAAGGAAATGCAAAAAATTGATTTTGATAGTAAGTGAAGATAATGGATACAAATATGTCTCTTTAAAAAAAAATTGATCATATTTAATGGTAAATTAGTAGGTTTCTTTGGGGGTGGTGAGGTCTAAGACAAGGAGATACTATATCCCCATATTTATTCATCATCATGGCTAAAGATTTAGGCAGAAATTTTGATGCAATCATGACCATAATAAAGATAATAAGAATTAAACTTGTAAGTAATGTTGCAATAGTGTCTTATCAGTAATTTATAGATGACACTATCATCTTGGGTGAAGCCTTTATGAAATAATTTCCAATCAAAGTGTCAATTTCAGTAAAAGTCATGTCTAATTTGTTAACACAGTTAGATAGGAGCAACAAAGAATATCTAGGATTTTGGGATGTAACATACCATAATTTCTAGCTACCTATCTTAGATTACATATTTTCACAAGTAGACTAAAATAAGAAATGTGGATTCCATTAATAGACAATATTCAAAGGAATTTGGTAGGGTGGAAGGGTAATATGCTATCTTAAGAAAGGAAATTATAACTTTTGAAGGTAGAAAAAGTAGAGTAATTGCTTCCCTAATTGTTAAATGTTCCTTGTGAATATTTTGAGTATGGAATCCCAATCAGTGATTGAATAACAAGGAAGGATTTTATACGGTTGAAGATCTTGAATATTATGAGTAAGATGCAATAGAGTTTCATTCTATGAGTCTAGATGATCATTTTTATAATGTGAATATACCAAGAGGAATGAGTGAGCTGAGGTTTAGCGGGTGCGGTGGGAGTGAGGGTTTGAATTTTCTGGGTACAAATCTTAGCCAAGGCGATAGAGGTAGAGCAGGTATGGAAGTGGTGGGTGGGAACCTCGAGCATGGATCAAGCAAGGTTCCAAAAGAAGGAGGTTAGGCTACCATATATTTTGAGGTGGGCATCATGCGGGGACCCAACCCTCCTCAGAAATACCCTAACAAAAAATATACGAAGGACAATGTAGGGCCCAAGAAGTGGTTGTATTTTGTTGAGACTCTTAGAGGAAAAAGAAAGGAGGTTCTCTCTCTTCCACCCCTAGTTCCAGTAAATAATAAAATTTTGGTCCCAACAAGTTCCATGAGCCATTTTCTTTTAATGGAAGAATTTTCCCTAGTAGGCAAGTTTTTTGGAGGTAGGCCGAACATGGAGACTATCAGGGCTTGGGAAATGGTTAAATGGTGGCCGATAGGTAGCTTGGAGTTGGTAGCTCTAACTTGAGGGTTTTTCATTATCCATTTTAACAAAATGGAGGATTATAACCACATTTTAACAGGAGGTCCTTGTTTTTTGGGCAAAAGGAGCCTTTTTCTTAGATGATGGGGTGAATATTTCAACCTTGAAAAGCAAAATATTAACATTGCCCCTATTTGAGTTCATATCCCGAGTCTACCTCCCCACTTCTTCAATGAATATTGGCTATAGGGCATAGCCAGAACTATAGGGGACCTAATCTCCATTGACCATGCGACCTTGGCTAGGACAAGGATGACTCATGCACGAATCTGCATAAATGCTAATTTGGATAATGAATTGCCAAGGTTTGTGGAGCTAGAGTATGGATAATACTATTGAAAACAACCGATAGAATACGATAACAGAACAACATTCTATTCAGAATGCTAAAATCAAGGACATCTATGCAATCAGTGCCCTAACCTAGAAATAAATAGAGAAAAGCAAAAGCAGGGAATGCTAGAAAAATAAAATTTGACGAGTTTTCTTGGTAGAGGTAATTTCAATCAGGAAAACTATGTCTACCAAAAAAATAAAAGAGAGGGTGCAGGGTCCCAACAAGACAAAGGAAAACAATAGGTTTTTGGCAACCAAAATACTCAGGTAAGTTCCAATATTCTAGTTTCAAATAAATTTTCAATTCTATCCAATATGGGAGTAGGAGGATTATGGTAATACATGGAAGCCCATAAACTTCAGGCTAACCTTTCTGACTCTCTAGAATCCCCATCCAAGTTAGGATCCTCAAAACCTAATTCTAAAATTACTGTAAGCCCTATGGGCATCACAAAGCCAAATCCTAATGCTTGATCTCTAGAATCCCCATCCAAGTTGGGATCCTTAAACCCCAATGTTGAAAATACTTCAAGCCCAGTGGGCATCCCAAAGCCAAACCCTAATGCTAAAGAACTTAGGAAGAAATTTAAGGCATTGGAAAATAAAAAATCTCATCTCCCTAACATCATCACTAGGATCCAGGTGAATCATACTGAGGGGCTATCCCGTAGACCATGGGAATACAAGAAAAAATGAGAATATTTAGATATAGGGGTGAATATATGTGAAACTCTTTAGAATGAGGAATATGGTAGTCTGGTTTTGCAATAAATTGCCTCCCCCCAATTTAGTCCTAAAAAAACCAGGAGCACTATGAAGTCTCCTATAGATTTTGGCAGTGAAAAAATAAGAGGGAGAATATCAAATGTTGAGCATAAAAAAATTAAAACTGATAATGACATTGCCAATGGAAAATAGAGAACCTTGTTTCAATAGGTTATTTTGGGTTCTGAAGACAACAAATTAGGAAAACCCCCTCAAGGGAGGGGGAGAGGAAGAAATCCCAAACAATATAAATGAAGTTCCTCTCATGGAATGTGAGAGGCCTCAATGGCCTGCCCAAACATAGGTAAGTCAGTGAAATAAGAAATAAAATGAATCCAACTATTATCATGTTGCAAGAAACAAAAATTGATGAGATTTAGTAAAAAAAAGTAGCAAAAAAAATCTGGAATCAAGGGGAGATGGTTTGCAAATCATCCAGAGGAGTGTCTGGAGGCCTTATGACTTTGTGGGATCCCTGGATAGTAGAAGGCACCATTATTCAAAAATATGATAGGGTTTTTAGTGTTTTATTTAAGGAAATAAACAACAATAGGTCATGGATCCTTTCAAATATTTATGCCTCAACTTCAATTCAAGGGATATCTCTATTGTGGGAGTACTTAGGCAATCTGAATGAAATCTTCCATAATGTCCCCTAGATTCTGGCTGGGGATTTTAACATTCCTCTTTACCCTTCAAACAAAATGGATGGAAATGGACCACCTATCAGGAGCATGGATGAGTTCAATGACTTTGTGAACTCCAACATGTTGATGGATGTAAAAATTAGAGGAGCGAATTATACCTGGAGCAATCGACGGATAGGGTGTCATCTCATTCAAGAAAGGCTTGACAGGTTTTTTCTATCAAAGGAGGCTACAACTCTGTTTGGTGATTCTACCCTACAAGCCCTTCCTAAAATTGCCTCTGATCATAATCCCATTTTGTTGGAGATCCCTAATTATTTGTCCTTTAAGAAACATTTCAGGTTTTAATCTATGTGAATCAAACATTCCAGTTTCATAGATAACTTAATTCAGTGGTTGCAGCAACCTGTCAAGGGTAGTGTAACTTTTAAACTTGTTGGCAAATTAAAGTTTGTTAAGGAAAAGCTTCGAACTTGGAACAAAGAGGTCTTTGAGAACCTATTTGAAAATAAAAAATAGGTTGTTGAAATTTTTAAGATAATTGATCAGAGTATTCAACATGGTGATGCTGATGAAACTACTAGGCAGGAGGAACAGATAAAACTAGCAGAGTTTCATAACATTTTGGCCTGTGAGGAAATCTATTGGAGGTAAAAATCAAGGGATATTTTGTTGAAATATGGAGATTCAAATTCCAAGTTTTTTCATGTCACCACGCTTAGAAACATAAGCAATAACAATATAAAAAAAAATAGATGGTTCTATTACTCAAGACTTAACAAAAATTAGAAAGGAGGCAGTAACTTATTTCAATTCTATCCTTGGTCAAGAATCGTAGTGCAATGAGGAGGAAAAATATATTCTCTCGCAATCAATTCCTAGAATAATAAATAAGGATATAAACCTTAAGATTCTAGCTCCATTTTTTGATGAGGAAATTAAGAAATCCTTGTTTAGCATGGAGCCATAAAAATCCTCGGGATCCGATGACTTTCCCCCTCATTTCTATAAATATTTTTAGGACATCGTAAGTGAGGATGTAATTTTTGTTGTTAGAGAATTCCAAGAAAGCAATCATATCACAAAAGGTCTCAACTCTACTTTTATTTCTCTAGTTCCTAAGAAGCAAACCCCTGAATCTATGGATGACTTCAGGCCAATCAGTCTATGCAATGTTTCTTACAAGATCCTAACTAAAGCCATTGCAAATAGAATAAGAGATGTTTTGCCCAACATCATAGATCCATTCCAGGGAAGCTCTATCTAGGGCAAGTCAATCTTGTATGGATTTATCACAGTTCATGAAGCTCTGCACTCTGCTCATAATACTAACAAGTCTGTTTTTTTCCTCAAGCTTTATATGAACAAAGCATTTGATAGGCTAAATTGGGACTTTCTGATTGATGTCCTCTTAAGTTTGGTTTTCACCACCAATGTGTTAATTTGATCAAATAATGCATTTATAAAGCATGGTTCTCAATTATGGTTAACAAAAAAACTGCTAGTTACTTTCAAAGTTGTAGAGAAATTCGGTAGGGGGACCCTATCAGCACCATGTTATTCATCATTGTGGCAGAATCTTTAGGCAGAACCATCAAAAATGCTTGCAGTTTAAGGCTAATATTAGGAATCAAGGCAACATCTATCACTAGGGTTGTTTCTCACCAAAAATTCATCGATGATACCCTTCTATTAACTAAGGCATCGGTGGTTGAGGTCAAAATAATTAAATACATCCTACAACTCTACGAGGATGCTGCTGGTCAGAAAGTTAATTTCAGTAAAAGCAAGTTATATTTCTTGAACACCCCCATTCAGAGGTAAGTAAGGATTGTAGAAATTTTAGGGTGTGATATAACAAACCTCCCCACTTCGTATCTTGGTATCCCTCTTTTCATTGGTTTTTCGAGAGATTCAATGTGGGACGGGGTTATTGAAAGAATTCAAAAAAAACTTGTTGGATGGAAAGGTCATATTCTATCTCAAGTAGGAAATATGACCCTCACTAAGGCCTCTCTTCAGAGCATTCAAGTATTTTTCCTCTTTGTTTTCAAAGCCCCTGTGAAGGTTTTCAAGAAAATTGAGAAACTCCAAAAAGAATTTTTATGGATTGGATTAGAGGAGAAAACAAAGATACACTTTGTAGGATGGACCAAAGTGTGCAGACCCAGGGAAAATGGGGGCTTAGTTCTGAGGAGAATTTCTCATATGAATTTAGCTTTACTAGCTAAGAAGGTGTGGTGCCTCATTTCTGGTGAAGAAAATGAATGGACAACTATCATAAAATGAAAGTATCTTCAAAATATGGAATTTCTAAGTGACTGAATTCCAATAAGAGGTTCTAATTTTTGGAAAGCAATTCTCAATTGTAAGGAAATCATCAAAAAAGGTTTAAGATCAGTTTTAGGTAATGGTGAGAGGATAAATTATTGGAATGACAGGTAGGCTAAGGATGAACCACTGACGCAATATCCTAACTTATCCTGAATCAGGAAGAACTCATTGGCAAAAAAGTCTTCGATTATATGGTTGAGGACAAAGGGAGAATGAAGTGGAAACAAATAAGGATTCAGGGATTTCAAGTAGAATCGAATGATCTTCTCAGGTAACATTTTATCCCCATGAGACCCAAGGAAGATCAAGTGACCTGGTCTCCTACGAAAAATGGGCAGTTCACTATTAAATCAAATTACAAGATTCTGCTTGATGACGAGGATTTTGTCCTCCAAAAGGACTTAGTTTGGATAAAAAATTTAATTCCAAAAATTGCAGTATTTTCATGGAAGGTTATCCAAGGAAGAATTCTAACCATGGATAATATTATGCATAAAGGTATTTGTATCACTAATCATTGTTATCTGTGCAGGGCTAATTGGGATACCATTTATCATATTTTTCTTGTGTGCTCTTTTTCCTTGACTGTCCTAAGTGGGGTTTTTCAGGCCTTCAATATTTCCTGGGTTAAACTAACCATTGTACTTGATTTTTTCATCCAGTGGCCTTGCCCCTTTTCAAGCCAAAGACTTAGATACATGTGGAAATTTTTTCTCAATCACTATCTTTGGCAGGTGTGGTTAGAAAGGAACCATAGAGTCTTTAATGATTCTATCCATGATCATCAAACTATCATTTCCAGGATCCTATCCTTTGCCAACGAGAATGTTAACCTTATCCCTTTTCACAACCATAAAACTCATCTTAAGGAGATCATGATTGCTCAATATTTAATCTTAACCTTGTTAGATGAGTTTGTGCCTAGGGTAGTCAACCCTAGAGCCAATTTTAAGTGGTCCCCACCTCCTATGGGTTGGTTTAAGCTTAATTTTGATGGAGCAGCTAAGGACAACCCTGGCAGAGTAGGCATTGGTAGCATTGTGTGAGATCATAATGGGAATATGATGCTTGCATTTTTTGAATATTTGGGAACAAGAATGAACAATGAAGCTAAAGCTAAAGCTATGTGGAGAGGCCTTCAAATGACTGAAGAATTAGAAGGCAATTTTATCATAGAAGGAGACTCTATGCATGTTATAAGTCTTGTCAATAATTGGAAAAAACCTCCTTGGAGGATTAAAACACTTTTTGAAAAGGCTAGGATCCTTTTCCTGTGAAGACATGACAAAAAAGCCCAACATGTATTTCGAGAAGCTAACAAAATTGCTGATAAGCTAGCCAATTTGGGTGTCGATGGTGACAAAATTTTCAAATGGGAACACGATGTCTCGAGCAAAGTAGAGGAGCTTATTCAACAAGAATTCCAAGAATGATCGTAGAATTTACCAACAGGTAAGGCATTGTAAGTTCAAAGGCTAGGAGTATTCCTGTCTCTTTTTTGAAATAGAATCACAATAAAAATTATCCGAGTTGTTAGTCTTCATGGATGCTACTTGGAAATACCACAAAGACTAATGGGGATAGTCATATGTCAGATAACATGGATCCTAGTCATCTTAGTAATTTTATGTTGGTTGATAATCACAGGGAAGGAAAGAAATGACAATATAAGACTTCAAACCAGAGCCACATGGACCACCAGATAGCCACCACCATAAATCTAGCTAGCAGGTTCACTTCTCCAAGGCTGATTGGCCAAGACGAGATGTGGTCCCAAAGCATGTCATATATGTAAGAAAGCAATTAACAAAGAATTATTAAGAGTAATTGTAAATACAGAGTTTGTGGGAGGTTTTTTCAGTACTCTGCTATGTGTGTTTGTAGCTTTTTGTTTCTCCACTATTTCAAGGAAGGGATCTGTGTCTGTTTCTTTTTTTGTAATTATGATGCAGGTGTGTTTTCTTGGGGTATACCCAAAATGTTGTATGGGAAGTTTATTTTTTATAATAGGCTATGTGCCTTACCGGATGTAATGGCTTTGGCATCATGTAGATTTTACATATATAAGATCCTTAGTAAGGACATGTTCATCAACAACCCTAGGTTGATTTTTGTAAAAGGTTTTGGGTCAACCTGTAAAACATGATATTAATGTTATAGTATCTTATCTAAAAAAAAAAAAACTTTTGAAGGTAACTCGGTCTTGCTTCTAAAGGGAACTTGGGTCTTGCTGTGGTAGGTGGTATACTTAGAAATGATAAAGGGGATCTTCTAGGTGCCTTTGCCAAAAATATTTCAATCGAGACCTTCCATTTTGTGGAAGATAGAGAACTCCTTCAAGGCCTCTTATTTGTGGAATACTTGGGTTTTAATAGATTTATAGTGTAGGGGGATTCATTAAATATTGTTAATCTAGTCAAGAAGTCTTACACCCGGTATTGTAATATAGTAAATATCATGGCAGAAGTAGTAAGAATTTTTTGTTTGAGATCGAAGGCTCAAATTCAGCACATTTTTCATCAAGGAAACAAAGTGGCATACCTGATGGCGAATATTGGGCTATACCAACAAGGCCTTACAGTTTGAATGACAAACTTTTCTTAGTATTTAGAATTTAAGTGTGGATGATCATGGTTAGCTTTGGGTGTTGGTTATGGGATTTTAGGATGTCAGAGAGGCGATTTACTATGCTTTTTGGAGCCTCCTATTTTTTTATGGTAGGGATTTGGTGCCATTTATATATGCCTTGTGTACAATGGGTGCTAGTTGAATGGGAGCCTTATATTCTCAAGGTATCATGCTCTTTTTTGGTGGCATATGTGAAGGTGTTCCTTCAGTGTTTGGGGTATCCCTAGAGGGTAGCAAGCTTTTTTGTTTTATATTTTGATCTCCATTTGGTATTGTAGTTATTTTTTTTCCCACATTATTTTTCTTTTGGGGAGTTTGGTACTGGTTTTATATTTGAATATGTTCTTTTGATTAAATATTATTTTCTCTGATAATGATGCATTATCTCTTGCTCTTTCTCAATATCATATGTATTAAGTTTGAGTATCCTTTAAAACCCTTTCTTTAACTTAATAAAAAAACATCATTTATGTTGCACTGATTAAAAAGTATCATTTATGTAAATCTAAAAATATTTTTAATACAATCTTAAACTTTGAACGTGTATATATTTGTATTTTATAGGTTAGGATGTTAGGTTAAATATACATCATATAAGAAGATGGAATGAATTTAATTTTCATTTTGGGTGAAATATACATCTTATAGGAAGATGGAATGAATTTAATTTTCATGAAATTTAAACGAAATTGCTTGGAGAGTTCATCTTATATAATTTTATTTTTATATAAAACTAATGACATAGATGTTATTTAAAAATATTTATATATAATTTATTTTAAAGTTATTTATCTTTGCATGGAAAAAAAAAAATAGAGGAACATGGAGGGTTTTTTTAATTCCCTATTCCCTCTTTTATGTATGTATGGACTTGCATACTTGAATCATGTATTTTTAGACCACACTATTTTGCTAATGTCACATTACATGTGACAATGTGTAACTTAATTATATTTATATTATATGTTCGTAGTATATATATATATATATATATATTTGATGAGGAACCTTTTATATACAACATATCCGCAACATGTGAGGGGAGAGATTTGAACCTGGGCCTCTCGATAACTGGAGAGTTTTAACTACCCACTTGCTGTCCAACTCCTCTCGTAGTATTTATATTATAATAGATACATTTAAAACATTTGATATTAGAAATATTTTAGTTAAAAGATTAATTTAAATATATTTTTATATAAGTTTGTAATTTTTAAAAAATAATTATAAAAAAAGAAATGATTTGAGATTTTATGATTATATAAGGGTATTATAATAGTTTGATAATTTTTTTTACAATATTATATGAGATTGAAAAAAACAATGACATGATAATATAAGGGTATTATAGAGGTTCTAATGGGTCTATTTGTGAAGACTTGAAGACTTTGAATAAAGGTCTTAGGTTCAAATCATGGAGGAAGGAGAATAAGATCATAGACTATGTTTTGGTAACTAAAATATGGTTGGATAATCATATATAAAATATGGACTATGTCCTTGTGAATATTAAAATTACATTACCTTTTAACTTTATAATAGATTGTCAATTATGCATGTATATCTTAAGAGGGTTAATAGAGGGTCAATTATGCATGTATTAATTGACACAATTTGAACATGTGAGAACATAGGTCTCCTCCTTGAAAGTTGATAACCTAGATATATTTATTAAAAGTTGAGGAAAATAAGGCTAACCCACATATGTGCTAGAACTAGATTTTAAAAGGTCTAATGAATCCCACATGAGTGATACTAAGAGCTTGCACCTTTAAGCTTGGTATTTCATTGTAAAAGAGTTCACAAGTGGTGATGCCCATGAACCAATTATATCCCTAAAACATATAACACTCCTAATGAGTGTGAAAAAGTGGAAGAGATGTGTGAAGAACATCCATCAAGGAACAATCACCAATAACCTGTTGCATAAGTGATGATGAGCTCATGGAAGTAGCAAGATAAAGAAGTGGAGGCTTAGAAGACTCAAATAATAAACATGACTTTTAGGATCTCCAAGAGTCCAACTAAAGACAAAATATTTGTATCCAACTCTAGCAGGAGTACAACATCAAATATAAAATAAACAAGATAAGGAAACGATGGATAATGTGGCTCACTCAAATAAGGGCACACAAAAAAAAGGTCCACAAAGAAATACATACATGGAGGAGATACAATGTATACATCATCAAATAAATGAGTGACCTCATACATGTCAAGAAAATCATATGTGTGACTCTAAATGAAGAGAGAGGAAACACCATCCAAGAATTCATATATATGTAAGGATGTATCATGTTATAGGTTTGTCAAAATAAATTAAAACATAAATCCTTGCATAAATCATATGCTCTAAGTATTGGGTGTTATCAGAAACCATCATAAAAACTCCTAAAGAATTTAAAATTATTGTGAATAACTTTGGATGTTAGTATTCTATCGAAAGACCAAATAAATGGACCAAAATATGGGTAGTTGATGATATTTATTACTTAGCTTTAAACTTGGTATGCCAGGGTCTCATCAAAAGCCCTTCCATACCAAAAAATTATGGCCCCCTTGAACAATATCCTCCCTATATTCTTAATTAACAAATAAAATAAGAAAGTAGGCAGTAGGGTAAGTAAAATTTTGAAACTCACCTCTAGTGCTCTCGTTTTTAGCATCCTATTTCTTGAAGGTAGCAAGAGTCAATTGAAATCCCATGAATCGATAAATTAGACCCCTCCTCTCCATCTCATATATTCCTTCCTATATGTCCATTATTTCCAACTTAACTAATGGGTATCCATTAGTTGCTTTCATGCAACCCATATTTATTTTCCTTGAATCAACCTTTGGCATCCTCAATGGTTTCCTTGGTAATTTTTTATTGTGTTTCCTTCCTATTTGAGGTGGTACTCCATGGAATTCTTATTTAAAATTAATTTTTAGCTCAAAGCATGCATCTTTATTGAAACCCTCCATCTTGGAATCGAAAAAAAAAATGTTGCAATAAAATCTAAATTTCTATCACAAACCCTAATGAAACTATGAATCTCTCTAACACAACCACTTTCACACTCAAATACCATTCTTATAAACTCAAATTCCCCAATACTATTCACTCATTTTATTACCCATACACACTCTCCCACACTTACATTAAGGTGGCAATCATTGTTGTTGCCACTCACAAAATTTGCTACTTAGGCCTTATTATAAACAGGTAAAATTTCTAGAAGTATCATTTGTAATTTTTTCTTATAAACATGTCTATAATAAACTAAATGAAGAATTGAATGATCTATCAAAAACTACCTTAGATATTTTTGTGATTCCACTAGTCTCATTGCTTTTGATAAAAGTTATGGTTTAGGATATTTTTAATATTTATTTTAAATATTTTCATAACTAATGTCATATCCATAATATGACTGGTGGCTATTGGGTTATACTACTAAAATTACACTATATAAGATTATTAAAAATGAAATGAATTATAATAAGATCATTCCAATTTATAAGGATATCAAGTGTTAATAGAACACCACATTCAACCAAAAAAAGAATCTAAAAGCAAATTGATAGCATAAGCTTACAAATAGATATGCAAAACAATGAGAAATAATATCATATATTATACCTGAATAAATGAACTTCTCTAATGAGTACAATGAAGGTGTCTTACTTATATAGGCAAGGATGATCAACCATAGTGGTAGGATAAAGCTAAGGATAAATATCCACCATACAAAAGGAATAAGTGATATGGTCCATATATTTGTAACTGCTATGGGGAGAAAGAATCTCAAACCTACAAATATACCTAAAAATATCCGCATAACTCCTAGGAATAGTCAAACATAAAAATATCCTCATAATATCTAAGAAATAAATATGTAACATCTCATAATATCTAAATAAGATAAATGAAATATCCACTCATAAGTGGGTGGGAAAAATACATGGAATAACTAAATAAAAGAAAAATAATTTACCTAGGTGAACATAAGCTAAAGTAAAAAAAATACTCTAAAACCCCCCTCAAGTAAATATAGGTGCCAAAAAATAAAGTAGCATATCCACAATATGAGTCCCGGTAACAAGGCCTAATTAGGTACTCATGTACAATGTTTATCTAGAAGATCTTGAACCAGAATGTGGAAAACCATGTGAAAAAAAAGCCATCCAGTTAGAAAGAGAGAAGAAGTAGGTATGGATCCAAGGAGTGCTCCCAACACCCCCTAGGATGATGATCTCCATAAATAAGTCCTATGAATAAGTGTATGCATCTGTGATGAACAATGTGTCTTCCACGAGGAAGAAAGTATCAATGAAGTATCCATAGAATGTATTCCCACTCATAGTGAGTGTGATAATATGGGAAAAAACTATAGAATGATGACGTACAATCCTTAAAACTAAGTTAAAGGGAAGAAGATGTCACCAATGAATTATGAAATTAATCTCCAAGAATGTAGAATCCCAAACCAACACCAAAACAAGGTAGAATACAATCTCAATCAACATCCAAAAGATCAATGTGCACAAAACCATGAGTGTGCAAAAGTGGAAGAGATGTGTGAAGAGCATCCATCAAGGAAGAATCACCAATAACCTATTGTATAAGTGATGATGAGCCCATGTAAGAAGAAAGAGAAATAAGTGGAGGATTAGAAGCCTCAAAAGAATCAACATGTTTTTTAGGATCTCCAAGTAAGAGTCCAACTAAAGACAAAATATTTGTATCCAACTCTAGTAGGAGGACATCATCCAATATAAAAGAAATAGGAGAACAAAATGGTGGATAAGGTGGCTCACTCAAATAAGGGCACAAAAAAAGGGTCCACAAAGAAATACATACATGGAGGAGATATAATGTATACATCATCAAATAAATGAGTGAGCTCCTCATACATGTCAAGAAAATCATATGCGTGACTCTCAATGAAGAGAGAGGCAACAACATCCAAGAAGTCATGTATATGTAAGGATGTAATATGCCATGACATATTTGTTCTATATGTTGTAGTATCAACATGATCATCCATAAAAACAAGTGTGGATATGTATCCTATAAAATATCTAAAGCAAGTACTATAGCATCAACCTCATCATCCAAAACATCATAAGATAGTGACTCCTAAAAAATATGCAATGTCACAAATAATGTCCTCCATGCAATAAATTTTAAGAGAAGGTGCCTAGGGTAAAAATATTCTTTTCAAGGAAGACAAGAAGGTAGGAAGGTAGGAACCTAGGACAATAACAAGGATGGATGGAGAAGGTAGGAATCCTAGTTTGGATTCTTTTAGTGTAGGAAAGGATGGCAGGAAGGCAAGAACCTAGGATACCAGCAAGGATGAGGATGACATCAATGAGGATAAAGGTGATGTAGATGATTGACGACCAAATACAACAAGACCTCATGAACAATCATTTATTTTTTGGGGAGATGAACCTCCCGACACTGGGGTCCCTCCATTAGGCTCTAAGGGACCCAACGGTGATACTACCAAGGTATTATCTTATGCAAATATACTTACCAACGAAGGAATATTTCCTCACAAGCTTCCTACTACTACGATTTTTCCCTAAGGTCAAAATATTCACATCCCTGATAACATCACCAAAAACTATCTATCCATGGAATAATATGCTCTGGTTGGGAAGTTTGTTGGATGAAGACCTGATATTGAGACCATCCACAGATGGGTTATCACCAAATGGAAGAACCTAGGAGATATGGAGTTGGTTGTTCTTTTTAGAGGCTTTTTTTTATCAGGGTAAAGAATGATGAAGACACAAACCACATTCTCAAAGGGGGCCCCAGTTTTAAGGCCATAAAAACCTATTTCTAAGGAAATGGGATATGGACTTAGACCCTAATACCCAGGATATTAACTATGCCCCTATATGGGTGCACATTCCGAACCTCCCCTTCCACCTGTGGTATGAAAATATTCTTATTGTCATTGCAAATGTGATAGGGGATCTTCTTGCCATTGATCCGGTCACTAGAGTTTGCAGGCACATGAATGTGGCTAGAATCTGTGTAAATACCAATTTAGCATTAGAGCTACCAACATATGTCAATATTTTTCACAAGTACTACTACAAAAAGTAACCCATGGAGTATGAAAATAAACCAGCCTTCTACATGGAATGTCACACCCAAGGATGATGGGTTGTCGTTAAGCACATCATTAATTCTCAATGAATTTGTCAATCCAGGGTGGTGTCCAAGGCTATTTACGAGAGAAATTTCAAGTAGGGTTGTAGTTCAGTTCATTTGGAAGCAGCAGGTCTTATTGGTGGAATTGATTGTGTGGGGGTTTTGTGTCACTTCTACCCCTAAATTGCATAAATTGAACTTTAATCTATTTGCAAGAATGAAAACTAATTGCTAATTGCAGAAATGAAACCCTAGTTACAGTTGCAAGAATGAAATCTAATTAAATTGCAGAATTGAAACTCTAGTTATAGTTGCAGAATTGAAAGTCTATTTAATCTTGCAATAATTGAAATGAAGCATAAAAACTAGATCCTGTCAATGCTCTATAATAGAAGGTCGTCAATCTTCTGTGCAGGGTTTTGACAGCAAAAACAAGAATGCAAGGAAATTACATAAAACTTGTAAATTGCTGGAAATGGAAATTTGCAGTGAATTGGAAAGTTGCTGGGAATGAAAAGAATAACCAGATCTACCACTAATCATATCACAAAAACATTATGAACAAGAATTAAACAACTAGGAATGTTAGTTGTGCAAAAGAATGAAAATGACAAGTTCACAACTTATTCTGCTACAGCAAAATCAGAATAAAACCTGTCTGTCAGTCCTTCTCCTAGGTCTGGAAGTGGATAGCCTCCTTTCTTAGAATAAGGTTTGAATTCTTCTTTAAGTCTTACTCACACTCAGACATAACAAAATAAATGGAATGAAACTGCACTTTTATTGCTTCAGAAACATAATTACAATTCTACTGAAATCTGTTACAGGTCTGAAATCACTATTCTATTATCTCCCTATTTATTTTCTATCTCCTCTATCTAATAGCTCAACCTGGATGGGAGCTATCTTTTATAGATGCCTAAAATCTAATTACAAACAAAAAATATGTTGTTCCTGATATCCTGCAGAATTTCCTGGGTTTATCCTAGAAGAGGATCAATTTGATCTTTTCCATAAATGGTGGCTTTGGATGGCAAGGACGACAAAGTTAGATGGGAGATATTTTCCCTTAACTTTCTCAACCTTCTTATCCCATTTTCCATCACCAAAATTCAGTCAACAAGTCAAAAAGTGCTTTCTATTCTCATTTCGAAGAAACTGTGTTCATTTCGAAGACATTGTGTTCATTCCGAAGACACTGTGTTCATTCTGAAGACACTATGTTCATTTCGAAGACACTATGTTCATTTCGAAGATCTTTAGAATGACCAACTGTGTTGACTCCAAATGGTTTTGGCTGCATTTCTCAGGTGGATTAGCCCTCAGGATCAGATTGCAATAGTCTTCATTCTTCCTTGGATGTGAATTTCATGCCTTGCCATTCATTGGCAGCTGGCTGGAATTTATATGGAAAAACCAGTTTTTTGCTACATAGTAATAAGTCTTTGTACTATTTTCTGAATTTAGAGAAACTAATGCTTAATGATCATCAAAATAAGACTAGTGAAGTGCTGTTGTCAACCTAAGCATGACAAGATAACATAAAACTATACAAGAACTGTTAAAAATCAGAATATAATGTCCTTAACACTTCAATCATGCAAACGGTTAATACACAACATATTAAATCAACTTAACTAGCATATAAGATAATTCACAAGAGTTTTAGGCAATTTTAACTATTTAAAACATGCTATAAATGAGGCTTATCCAGGCCTCATCATTCCCCCCAACTTATATTAATGCATGCCCTCATGCATTGTAGTGGGCTATGGAGTCACAAATGTCCATACTCATATTCCATGTTTCATAGAACAATTTAGTGCTTGTGTAATTTCTCATGAAGGTTTCTGAGTCATTCTTCAAACTGATCATTTGGTTGGGAATCCTCTTCAAAATAGGATGGAACCAAAGTAATGATGGTTGGAGGCCTGAATCTGAGACCTACCCAATGATGTTGCATAAAGGTATTTCTCTGGATTGAGAAGGCAATGCCTCAAAATGGAAGGGCACTGCTTCAAAGTGGAGGGGCACTACTTCAGAATGAGCACTTGTGTCTTCATCTTCCCTAGATAATCCAAGCAGTAACTGAACCAAATCCTCCTCTTTATCTGATGTAGTTGATTGTTCATCAACTTGTGACAACCTGCTTTTTAGTTTCTCCACTTTCTGCTATAATTCTCTAATTTTCTTTTCATGTTTTTCAATAACATATTTTCTTTCCTCAATCCATCTCATTTGTATTTTTATAACACTCTTGGTTGCTCTCAGTTGTTTTGTGATGTCCACCTCCTCTTCTTCGTTCGACTCAAAACCTAATACTGACAAATCAACTATAGTTTGCTGCTCAACAACGATCTCATCCTTTGCTTCAGACCCCTACTCCTGTACAGGAGGTTCCATGAAATTATCTATGATTACATCCAAATTCTCGGTGGCTTGTTGCACTTCTATGACATCAGGGCTATCCTGTCTGGTCTTCTCTTCAATCATTTGTTCTTTTATCTCTTTTTGTTGGAGTCTTGCAGACCTCCTAGTCCTTAATGTATATTTTCTCTTCTTGCCCTATTTTCTTGTGGTAATAGGGGTTATAGGGATAGCTTCAGGCTCTTCACTGGGAACTTCACTCTCCTATTCTGACAGATAAATAACATCTTTAGAAAAATGAACCCTCTTCTATTTTATTTTTTTGTTGTCAGTTTCAGCCCTTCTCTTCTTAGTCTGTGAGGTTGATGGTTCTAGAGAAAAATGCTTTGTTGCTTTTGCTTGGTGTGTTTCCTTCTCTACAATAGCATTTTTTTTTTTAGCCTTTTCTTCTTCCTCAGTAGCATATTTTTTTATAGCAACATCTGTATCCTCTTCTCCTTCATCTTCTTCTTCAAAAACTACATTAGTCAAGGTAGAATAAAACCTATTAAAGCTTCTAGGGTTTCCCCTAAAATGATGTTGGCACACTAGTTTAATAAGACCATGATGATGAGGGCTCCTTTTTTTTCCTCTTGATAATGTTTTGCCATGCTCTGTAGTTCTCGGTGCATGTATGCTGGAAAATTCACTCTAAATTTAGGCCGTTGCCTACCATGCCTGAGGTGGTTTAAAATTTTGAAATGATGCCCTAACAAAATTACATACTACCCTTCACAGGTTGAAAAATATGGTAACCCATGTGGTTACGTTATTCCAGGGTTCTTGTAGGCTGGCCCTTTTTCATTTTTCACTTCATTTCTCTATTCTGATGCTGAGAAGACTGCTCTCTTCTGCTACTACAGTCATCCGCTAGGTCACTGATTTTTGGTTTCTACAGAATTACAGGGTTTGCTCTTGTTCTTCTTCAGAAAGAACTTTTAATTTTTTTTTTTACTTTTCCTTGTAATCATTAGCAAATATGTCTTTGAAAAGAAAATATGGCACACTTCCTTATTCTGTGCTCTGAACACCTGGCCATCAATCATTGGACATCCTTGCCATCAAATTTTCTTTACTATTTTTAGCTCATCCATTCTGCATGCAAATTTTCCCACATGAGTGGTTATTAGCAATGAATGGTGGTGGCATGTTTGTTGGTTATTTTCCCTGTGATTCTCGTACTTCCTTGATGGGTGCAAAATATGAGATGAATCTAACCGCAAGCCAGCTGACATGTGTCAATGATCACATGGAGTAAAAAAAATTTGCTGACTATGTCTTTTTCTCCCTCCTTGGATGCCACATGGAAATAAACTATTAAATATTCATTCCGAAGATTATGTTTCATTTCGAAGACTAAGCTGGGCATTTAATCCGAAGATAACCTCATTTCGAAGATAAACCTTCATTTCGAAGACAAACCTTCATTCCGAAGACAAACCTTCATTTCGAAGACACACCTTCATTTCGAAGACAAACCTTCATTCCGAAGACAAAGGCTTCATTCTGAAGATACCACGGTTATTGAAGATACAACAGTCATTCTGAAGACATAGCAAAAACCAACATTTTTCTCTTTCTCCAAGCATGTTTTGTTTATGCCAACTCTTATGAACACTTTTATACTAATGGTTAATTGTCATATACTATATATCAAATATTTACAATGAGAAAAGTGCAAGAAACATATATACCTGGTTAAAACAAGTTAATGCAAGTTTTGAAAGATGACTATTTCTGTTGATATTCTGCTTGAGGCTTCCTACAACACTTCAAAAACAAGTGCAGTTGGTGAATTTGTACAATGGTGACTCAGAACTTTCAAGGTTATGCATGCCATAAAACTGGTTTTCATGCATACCAACTCAGTAGCGCCTTAGAAAAAGGTTTTCACTGCTGAGCTATTCATTTTTCTCTTTTTTTCTCTTTTTTTTTTTCTTTTTGTCTTTTTGATTCTGATTGTGCCCGTGAAGGAATTCATGACTTCCCTGAAATCATGCCCATGAAGAAATTCACAGCCAAAATTTATTCATCTTTTTGTTTTCTATTTTTTCTAATTTTTTTCTTTTTATTTTTATTTTTACTTTTAAGATTCAAAGATATGATCATTTGGAATCTTCATCAAAAGAAGAAGCCTCTTCTATCAAATGTAACTGTGTGAAATATCGAGCAAATTCCACCTTTGTTAGTGGTTTATGGTACAACTGTAAAAGATGTCCATTCACCACTAATATCCTCCTTAAATCATCAACTAAAGAAAGTTGAACAACTTCATTCTCAAACTCCCCTGGTTCATCCTTGTTGCTCTTAATGTGATCATCATGCCACATTTTCCATTTTTGTTGAGTGAACTCTATTTGGTGAAGTGCTTCCAACCAAAGTTCATCAAATGCATTCAACTGCAAAATTTGTTTTTTTTGTACCTGCAACAACTCAATGCCAACTGCTAAAGATGCATAAAATGTTAGTAAAGCATTAGGATGTTGCACCAATATATCAAACAAATTTGCTCCCTGGTTTTTAGTCAACCAACTATTGTTGTTCAAAGGTTGTTTTGGTTGTATTTCAGTTTGTTTTGTACCAGGATGATTTGAATTGGTTCTTGGAGAATGATGCATTAATAAATTAAGAGAGTAATGATATGGTGGAAAAGAATGAAAAATCTGTATATGTTTACCAAAAACAATTCTTGAAAGAATTAACTTTGATAAATGATAATGAAAAGATGAGAAACAATAATGACATCCATGTGGTAAATAAAGAAAATGGTTTTGTATTGGAATGGGTGATAAATTTTTAGAATTATGTTTTTCATCAGTCTGTAGTAATTGCTTGAACAATAATTAGTTCATCTTTAAAATATGAGTTTTGAACATTTTCAGAAAAAACAAACTTTTTGGAGGAATCCAACTCTTCTACATTTTTATTTACAACAATGGAGGCCAAAACTAAAGTATTCTTTTCATTTTCCTTATGTGTTCTAAGAAACCGTGGGCTTTATGTACAATCATACTTAGGTGTAATAAGTTTACCTGAAAGCAAGTTAACTAATTTTCCACCTTTTTGTATGGTTTTAGGATATACTTTCTTCTTTTTCTTGGTTTGCTAAAACACATTTCTTGAACAATCCTATTAATGATTGGTACAACTTGAGGTAAAGGGATTGTAACAGTTAAATGTTCTAATTCCTTTATCAAATCTGATTGTGAAGATGTTATTTTTGATATCTCAGACTGTTCAAAATATGATACTTTATTTGATGAGGTATCTTGTTCTTCTTGATGTTGTTTTAGTGTGGATTTTTTTTCATGTTCATTCTTTTTAACTTCACTTTCTACACTGATAAGTGGAATAGGTTCAAGCAGTGGTTCACCTAAACACAACTAAGTTTTAACACAGTCACTAACATTTATTAGGGCTGTATTTTCTAATTCAACCATAGAGACAAGGGTTACCTGTTTAACATGATTTGAACTGACCACAGGTTGAGTTGAAAATAGAGGTTGTTTTAATTTTTGTTGTTATTTTCCATGATAGAAATTATGGATATAATTAGGCAACAAATTTGATTTTTGTTTTTGACAATGTTGCTACCCTTTGTACATATTTTGATGTTGTACCCATTGATATCCTTGTATTTTGGCTGCAACCATGGTGGATGTTGTTGATTCCATTGTTTTTGCATCTAGCCATGTTGAGACCATGCTTGGGAGTATGACCATGGTGGTTGACTCCAACATTGTTGAAGTGGACCTAAAGCAGACCATGGCATATATGGTGGAGAACAGTTCTTGCAATAGACAGGAAACCAGAGAAACAAGAGACAACAATTTCTTATTCAATACTTCGGAAGAATTTACAAGAATATACAGCCAAAATGCCATTTTCCAACCCCCTCTCATTACAATCCATGGGTTTTTATTGAGGTCCCGATCCTCTGTGCTTTCACACTTCCCACGATCTACAATTGCCACTTGGAACAATTCTGGAAAGTTGCATTGATGAGACTCTAGGTGAGGTGCGTGACTGGCTGCCATATCCAACGGAATCTTCTTCTCGATCTGTTGCTTGTTGTTAGTTGCTTTAAACATGTCTTCCAGATATCCTATGTGAGTGGCCAACATGCCCATTGAAATCCTTCTTTGGAACTACTGCTTCACTGCCTCTAACTTGCCGCGCACGAAGGGACATCTTTATGAAAGCTGGAGTGCATGTTTTTCTGTTTGGTCACGATATCATGACATGTCGCGATATCGTGACCATTTCCTTTCTGCACCTTCTCTCTCCGTTTTGGCCGCGATATCGCGACATGTCGCGATATCGCACCGTTTCTTCTATCGGCCTCCGTTCTCCTGCTTTGGTCGTGAAATCGTGACATGTCACGATTTCGTGACCTTTTGTCTCCGCGCCTTGCCTTCCTTGCTTCGGTCGCGAAATCGTGACATGTCACGATTTCGTGACCTTTTGTCTCCGTGCCTTGCCTTCCCTACTTCGGTCACGAAATCGTGACATGTCACGATTTCGTGACCTTTTGTCTCCGTGCCTTGCCTTCCCTACTTCGGTCATGAAATCGTGACATGTCACGATTTCGTGACCTTGTGCCTTCCGCGCCTTGGCTTCCCTGTAGTGGCCGTGATTTCATGACATGTCACGAAATCGTGACATGTCACGATTTCGCGACCTTGTGTCTCCCGGCCTTGCTTTTCCTCGCCTTGGGTCGTGATTTCACGACATGTCATGAAATCATGACATGTCACGATTTCGTGACCTTGTGTCTTCCGGCCTTGCTTTCTCTGCCTTGGGTCACGATTTCGTGACCCTGTGTCTTTCGGCCTTGCTTTCTCTACCTTGGGTCACGATTTCGCGACCCTGTGTAACACTTAGAAAAAAAAAAAAAAAATAACTTTGCCACTTAGAAAGAAATAACAACAAAAGTTTGGTTGATGCTCGATTGCTTTGCTACCCTCGGATGCTCCTACATCAGACACCCGGGGTGGATCGAGAAGTGATCCTCACTTCTGATCTTTGGGAGGAAGACCCAGGCGGTCAACCTCTGTTTTCGATAGCCAAGTTGCATCTTCTATAGGTCTGCCCTTCCACTTGATTAAATACTCAAAATATTGTTTGTTCCTTGTGCTTCTGCCTTCACGAGTATCTAATATTTCCTCGATCTCGTCTTTGGTTGGGTTAGACGCTGGAATGCTCCACAATTCTGTGCTTGGTGCCTCTGTACTATCTCCTTCATGGTATTCCACTAAATCAAATATGTTAAAAATAGGTGAAATGTCAAGCCCACTTGGCAATTCCACTTCATATGCATTGCTTGAATCCCGTTTTTCCAGTATTCTGCATGGCCCAAACTTCTTCATCTTCAACTTGTTATAAGTTTTGGCTGGAAATATTTCTTTTCTGAGATGGACCATGACTTCATCCCCCACTTCGAACTCTTTGAACCGCCGCTTTTGGTCTGCTCTTGCTTTATACTGATTATTCATTTTTGTAATTTGTTTCTTCACTTCTTCATGCAGGCTTTTCATCTGTTTTGTGAATTCCTCAGCCTCTGCACTGCACTTTTCTCCTTTATCTAATTTTCTCAGCTCAGAAATGTTTCTCGAACTATTTCCATATATGATTTGGAATGGAGATTTGTTTGTACTCTTATTGACAGAATTGTTGTATGCAAATTCTGCCTGTAGCAAAACTAAATCCCATCCCTTGGGTTTATCTGCTATCAAGCATCTTAATAAATTACCCAGACTTCTATTTACCACCTCTGTCTGTCCATCAATTTGTGGATGGTATGCAGAACTGAACTTTAGATCTGTCTTTAGCTTCTTCCACAATGTTCTCCAGAAATACCCAACAAACTTTGTATCTCTATCAGAAACTATGCTTCTTGGTAGACCGTGAAGTCGTACCACTTCTTTGAAAAATAACCCTGCAATGTGAACTGCATCACTTGTCTTCTGGAAGGGAATAAAATGTGCCATCTTGGAGAATCTGTCAACCACCACAAATACAGAGTCATTTCCCCTCTGTGTTCTCGGTAATCCAAGAATAAAATCCATGCTTATGTCCTCCCATGGCCTCTCAGGTACAGGTAACGGCTGGTATAATCCTGTGTTTTGCCTTACGCCTTTTGCCATCTGGCATATTCTGCAACCTTGCACAAAATTTTTCACATCTTGCTGAAGTTGTGGCCAGTAGTAATTTTCATTCACCAGGGCAATGGTCTTATCCCGACCAAAATGCCCAGCCAGTCCTCCGTTGTGCTTTTCCTTGATTAAGTTCTCCCGCATGGAACTCCTTGGAATGCATAATTTACTTCCCTTGAACAACATTCCATCTTGGATTAGGAAATCTAACCATTTTGTCCTGTCCACAGTAACAGGTGCCAAGCAAGCCGTCCAGTGCTGCAAAATCAGGATCTTCAGGATAAAGACCCTTCAGTTCTTCGAATCCTACTACTTCCACTATCATTTCAATTAGCAGATTCTGCCTTCTACTTAAAGCATCTGCAACTCTATTTGATTTCCCGCTCCTGTGCTTTAACACAAAGGTATAGCTTTGGAGAAACTCAACCCACTTCATGTGCCTCTGATTCAGTTTTGTCTGGCTGTTGATGTATTGCAATGCCTGATGATCCATAAATAGAACAAACTCTTTTGGCAACAAATAATGCCTCCACTTCTTTAGAGCCTAAACTATAGCATAAAATTCTTGGTCATAAACTGAATACTTTTTCCGAGCATCATTGAGCTTTTCACTAAAATAAGCAATAGGTCTGCCTTCTTGACTCAGTACAGCCCCTATTGCACTGCCACTGGCATCACAATCGACCTGAAATACTTTGTTAAAGTCCTGCGAGTGCCAAAATAGGCTGTTCCGTGACCTTTTTCTTTAATGCATCAAAGCTCCTCTCAGCCCCTAAGGTCCACTTGAATTCTTTCTTGTCCCCTCTCATTGTTTCTGTGAGGGGTGCACAAATGTTGCTGAAGTTTCTTATGAACTTTCTGTAAAGTCGGCTAGACCATGAAATGATCTTACCTCTATTGTGCTTCTTGGGGTAGGCCATTCTATGATAGCCCTCACCTTCTCTGGGTCCATTTTTAGACCTTCTGCTGAGATTACAAATCCTAGGTATACTAATTCTTTCTTGACAAAATTACACTTTTTTAGATTTATTAATAACTGCTCCTCCCACAACTTTTCAAAAACCCTCTTGATATGCATTAGGTGTTCCTCCAGGGTTCTGCTGAATATTAATATATCATCTAAATAAACAATGACAAATTTTCCTAAAAACTCTTTCAGTACCTCATTCATCAGCCGCATGAAGGTACTTGGTGCATTGGACAACCCAAATGGCATGACCAACCACTCATACAAGCCCTCTCTTGTCTTGAAGGCTGTCTTCCACTCATCTCCTTCCCTGACACGGATCTAGTGGTAACCACTCTTGAGGTCAATTTTGGTGAAGTACTTGGCTCCACTCAAACAGTCCATTATGTCATCCATCCTTGGCAATGGAAATCTGTATTTTATTGTGATCTTGTTGATGGCTCGAGAGTCTATGCACATTCTCCACTCTCCATCCTTCTTGGGTGCTAGTACTACAGGTACTGCACACGGGCTAAGACTCTCCCTAATCAATCCCTTCTCCAGCAACTCCTGGACCTGCCTGTTTAGTTCTTCAGTTTCTACAGGTGTCATTCTATGTGCAGCTTTATTGGGCAAGCTTGACCCTGGCACCAAATCAATATGGTGACTGATTTTTCTTACTGGGGGTAAACCCTCAGGCACATTATCAGATATGATATCTGGAAATTCCTTCAACAGATCTTGGACTTCTATTGGGGCATCTTTGCATTCTGTATCCCTGACTCTAGGAACTAATGCATAACACATATGCTCATGCTTTAAATCATCTAAAAATTTTCTTCCGTCAACCAAGCAAATTCTTGCACTGCCACATACCTTTTCTTCCACCTCCTTCAGGGGTTTCAACTTATGACGCATTCCATTCTTGGTCACGAAATAGGTGTTGGCTCGACCATCATGAACCGCACACCTGTCAAACTGCCATGGCCTTCCCAGTAGCAAATGGCACGCATCCATGGGCAGAATGTCGCATAGAACCTCATCACGGTAATTTCCAATACTGAATTTTACCAGGCATTGTTCATTGACCAAAACCTTATGGTCTTTCTGCAACCACGTGATCCGATATGGATGCGGGTGTTTCTTTCTCTCCAGTTGTAGCTTTGTAACCATTCCCTCTGAAACTAGGTTATCTGTGCTACCGTTGTCAATGATAATGTTGCAAATCTTACCCGCGCATTTACACCTTGTGCGAAATAAGCTTTTCCTCTGATCTACAGCTCCCTCTTCATTCAGCAGGACTCTTCTTGCAATCATTACTTCTCCTCTCTTAGCTTCTTCAGAATGCTCAGATCCAGCATCTTCATCAGCGACTGCTACTCTGGCATTTCCTTTCGGCCTCCGATTATTTCTTTCTCGTTGTTGTGGGCACTCATATTGGTGATGTCCCTCTTCACCACACTAGAAGCAAGTCCCTCAGAATCTTCCTCTTCCTTGACCTCGTCCAGCTCTGCCTCTTCCCCCTCGGTAACCATTATTCTGATTACGGGGGAGGTCTGTATTTTCTCTCCTTTGTTCTTGATTGTTGCTACCTTCTCCATTTTTTTGAGAATCTTCATTTCTTCTTCCACTGTTCCTTCCATCGGTTCTTCCGCCATGACCTCTTCCTCTTTGCTTGTTTTCAAACCTCCTATTGAGCTTCTCTTCAACCTTTAAAGCAAATTGGTAAGCGTCCTCTATGGTGGTCATCCGGACTAGACTTAGTTCTTCCTGAATGCTTGCTCGTAACCCATTAATGTAATGGGCTACCTTCTCCTTGTTGGCCTCTGAGTGGCCTGTTCTAATCATTATTTTATGAAATTCTTCTATGTATTCTTTCACAAACTTGCTTGATTGCCTCAATCCTTGCATTTTCTTCAGCAGGTCTAACTCATAATCACCAGGGATGAACTGCCTCTTTAGCTTTTCTACCATCCGTTCCCACTTAGTTATTCTCTCTTTCCCTCTTTTATTTTGCTCCAGCTGCACTCCCTTCCACCAAATGCTAGCATGACCTTTCAGTTTGGTCTTTGCGAATCTGACCCTATCAGGATCCTCAACCTCTTCGTACTCAAAGTACTCTTCCAGATCGTTGATCCAGTCGATCAATTCCTCTGGATCAAGGTTCCCGAAATATGTGGAAACCTCCATCTTTGGCCTCTTCCCAATCTAGGATATGGCTTTGTATAGTCTGGCCTGAGCCGGATCTACTACTTCTTCTTCTTCCTCAGGTTGGTCTTCTTCTTCATCATCTTCCTCTTCACTACCTTCGTCTCTTCTTGGCTCCAATATTCTGTGCATTTCTTCTTGCAGAGCTTGCATTTGCCGTTGCAAAGCTCGAACATCTTCCACTGCTGCCATGCCTCTCCCACCAATAGGATTTCTCCTTGGAGGCATTCTGCTCACCCAATTCCAAGCCCTTCCATAGGTCTTGGTGTAACTGCCTCTCCTCCGATGATCTGCTACACACTCAGGAACTACTGGCTCTGATACCACTTGGTGGAGAACAGTTCTTGCAATAGACAGGAAACCAGAGAAACAAGAGACAACAATTTCTTATTCAATACTTCGAAAGAATTTACAAGAATATATAGCCAAACTATCGTTTGCCAACCCCCTCTCATTACAATCCATGGGTTTTTATTGAGGTCCCGATCCTCTGTGCTTTCACACTTCCCACGATCTACAATTGCCACTTGGAACAATTCTGGAAAGTTGCATTGATGAGACTCTAGGTGAGGTGCGCGACTGGCTGCCATATCCAACGAAATCTTCTTCTCGATCTACTGCTTGTTGTTAGTTGCTTTAAACGCATCTTCCAGATATCCTGCGTGAGTGGCCAACATGCCCATTGAAATCCTTCTTTGGAACTGCTGCTTCACTACCTCTAACTTGTCGCGCATGAAGGGACGTCTTTATGAAAGCTGGAGTGCATGTTTTTCTTTTGGTCGTGATATCGCGACATGTCGCGATATCGTGACCATTTCCTTTCTGTGCCTTCTCTCTCCGTTTTGGCCGTGATATCGTGACATGTCGCGATATCGCATCGTTTCTTCTATCGGCCTCCATTCTCCTGCTTTGGTCGCGAAATCGTGACATGTCATGATTTCGTGACCTTTTGTCTCCGCGCCTTGCCTTCCCTACTTCGGTCGTGAAATCGTGACATGTCACGATTTCGTGACCTTTTGTCTCCGCGCCTTGCCTTCCCTGCTTCGGTCATGAAATCGCGACATGTCACGATTTCGTGACCTTTTGTCTCCATGCCTTGCCTTCCCTGCTTCGGTCATGAAATTGTGACATGTCATGATTTCGTGACCTTGTGCCTTCCATGCCTTGGCTTCCCTGTAGTGGCCACGATTTCGCGACCTTGTGTCTCCCGACCTTGCTTTTCCCCGCCTTGGGTCGCGATTTCGTGACATGTCACGAAATCATGACATGTCATGATTTTGTGACCCTATGTCTTCCAGCCTTGCTTTCTTTGCCTTGGGTCATGATTTCATGACCCTGTGTCTTTCGGCCTTGATTTCTCTGCCTTGGGTCACGATTTTGTGACATGTTGCGAAATCGCGACATGTCACGATTTTGTGACCCTATCAGAGCACTTGGTGGAGAACAGTTCTTGCAATAGATAGGAAACCAGAGAAACAAGAGACAAAATTTTTTTATTCAATACTTCGAAAGAATTTACAAGAATATATAGCCAAACTGCTGTTTGCCAACCCCCTCTCATTACAATCCATGGGTTTTTATTGAGGTCTCGATCCTCTATGCTTTCACGATTTTGTGACCTTTTGTCTCTGTGCCTTGCCTTCCCTGCTTCGATCACGAAATCATGACATGTCATGATTTCGTGACCTTGTGCCTTCTGTGCCTTGGCTTCCCTATAGTGGCTACGATTTCGTGACCTTGTGTCTCCCGACCTTGCTTTTCCCCACCTTGGGTCATGATTTCATGACCCTGTGTCTTTCGGCCTTGCTTTCTCTACCTTGGGTCATGATTTCGTGACCCTGTGTCTTTTGGCCTTGCTTTCTCTGCCTTGGGTCATGATTTCGTGACCCTGTGTAACACTTAGAAAAAAAATAACTTTGCCACTTAGAAAGAAATAACAACAAAAGTTTGGTTGATGCTCGATTGCTTTGCTACCCTCGGATGCTCCTGCATCAATATACCAAGGATTATTTCCCCAATGTGCAAGAAATTGAGAAGCATTCTGATATGGAAATTTATGAAAACTATTCCCTTGTCCTTGTCCTACAAAATTGATTTTTTTCATAGGTTGAGATTGTTTTTCAAAGACACTTGTAAGTTATGGAAATAAACTACACTAATCTGTGGGGTGTCCTAATTGACAAATGCTACATGTAGCAGGTATAAATATTTTGTTCAAAGGACAATAATGAAGAGAGTGTTTCTTTTTACATTCTAAAAAATAGATGGCTGAAGATTCAATAGATTCATTTTTTTCATCTAATGTTCTATCATGTACTAAAATATTAGCCTCTTTCATGCATTCTTTCAAACCATGTTTTTCATTACCAATTATGTGTTTTCTATGCCTTGAATAATTTTTACAGAGTTTAATAATTTCTTGAAATTTAAGTGCATTTGTATCTCCTCTTCTCAATATATCCAATGCATCCCTAGATTCATTTTGTAGTCCCCTTAAGAATATGACTTTGAAAATTTTAGGTTCAACACTTCCACATATCTTATGAACAAATGAAAATCTGTCTAGATAATCTTCTAAGATTTCATTTTCCTCTTGTTTCATTGTAATAATTTCATCATTTTGATTCTTGACTTGACAATATTCTTGGTATCTCTCCAAGAATATGTTTTCCATCTCATCCCAAGTTCTAATTGAGTCAGGTGCTAAGGTGATAAACCATCGTAGAGCTAACTCTTTAAGAGTGGAAGGAAATAGTTTGAGATTTTGATTGTCATTAGTGTAATCATGAGCTTGACATACAATTTTAAACTCAAACAAAAACATATCAAGATATTCAGATGTAATTCCCTTGAAAGTTGGTAATACTGCAAGTGAAATGACCTTCATGGAAGCATTTTGATTAAGATCTAGTTGGATGGGATTTTGAAAAGTTCTGGCAGGTGCACTAGTTGCACTAGGGTGGAGCACATTGTTGGCTCTACCTTGATTCTCTTGTGAGACTTCCATTGTAGATTCCCAAAAACAATTATAAATCTTGTCAAATTTTCCTGATTGTATGGATTTGTCAAGAGAATGGTGTTGAACTACTTAATTTTCCTCCTTGTAATGATTTCTCAAAGGATCTTGCAGTGCTGGAAGTGGATGAATGGGATTCTTTGAAAATTCCAACATTTTTGGAAAAATAATATTTAGACATTTTTGACATAATTTCAACCTCTTGTGAAATTTTTCTTCTTGTGGTTTCTTGCTTATTTCCTAAATGGAATGAAATACAATTTACCAATAACAATTACTTATACCAGTCATTACATTCAGATTTTACTCTAAAATTCATAACTTAGCATATTTAATAATTAGTGGACTGCTTTTCACCTTCTAACAACACCGTGTTCCCAAGAAATGATGCCAAAATGATGGGCTATCGTTAAGAACGTCATTAATTATCAATGAATTTGTCAACCAGGGTGGTGTCCAAGGCTATTTACGAGAGAAAGTTCAAGTAGGGTTGTAGTTCAGTTCATTTGGAAGCAGCAGATCTTATTGGTGTAATTGATTATGGGGGTTTTGTGTCACTTATACCCCTAAATTGCATAAATTGAACTTTAATCTATTTGCAAGAATGAAAACTAATTGCTAATTGCAGAAATGAAACCCTAGTTATAGTTGTAAGAATAAAATCTAATTAAATTACAGAATTGAAACTCTAGTTATAGTTGCAAAATTGAAAGTCTATTTAATATTGCAATAATTGAAATGAAGCATAAAAACTAGATCTTGTCAATGCTCTGTAACAAAAGGTCGTCAATATTTTGTGTAGGGTTTTGACAGCAAAAACAAGAATGCAGGGAAATTATAGAAAACTTGTAAATTGCTAGAAATGGAAATTTGCAGTGAATTGAAAAGTTGTTGGGAATGAAAAGAATAACCAGATCTACCACTAATCATATCACAAAAACATTATGAACAAGAATTAAACAACTAGGAATGTTAGCTGTGTAAAAGAATGAAAATGACAAGTTCACAACTTATTCTGCTATAGCAAAATCAGAATAAAACCTGTATGTCAGTCCTCCTCCTAGGTATGGAAGTGGCCAGCATCCTTTCTCATAAGAAGGTTTGAATTATTATTTAAGTCTTACTCACACTCAGACATAACAAAATAAATGGAATAAAATTGCACTTTTATTGCTTCAGAAACATAATTACAATTCTACTGAAATCTGTTACAGGTCTGAAATCACTATTCTATTATCTCCCTATTTATTTTCTATCTCCTCTATCTAATAGATCAACCTGGATGGGAGCTATATTTTATAGATGCCTAAAATCTAATTACAAACAAAAAATATGTTGTTCCTGATATCCTGTAGAATTTCCTGGGTTTATCCTAGAAGATGATCAATTTGATCTTTTCCATAAATAATGGCTTTGGACGACAATGACGGTAAAGTTAGATGGGAGATATTTTCCCTTAACTTTATCAACCTTCTTATCCCCTTTTCCACTGCCAAAAGTTAGTCAACAAGTCAAAAAGTTCTTTCTATTCTCATTTCGAAGAAACTGTGTTCATTTCGAAGACATTGTGTTCATTCTGAAGACATTATGTTCATTTCGAAGACATTGTGTTCATTTTGAAGATCTTTAGAATGACCAACTGTGTTGACTCCAAATGGTTTTGGCTACATTTCTCAGGTGGATTAGCCCTCAATATTAGATTGCAATAGTCTTCATTCTTCCTTGGATGTGAATTTCATGCCTTGCCATTCATTGGTAGCTGGCTGGAATTTATATGGAAAAACCAGTTTTCTATTGCACAGTAATAAGTCTTTGTACTATTTTATGAATTTAGAGAAACTAATGCCTAATGATCATCAAAATAATACTAGTGAAGTGTTGCTGTCAACCTAAGCATGACAAGATAACATAAAACTATACAAGATTATTAAAAATCAGAATATAATGTCCTTAACACTTCAATCATGCAAACAATTAATACACAACATATTAAATCAACTTAACTAGCCTATAAGATAATTCACAAGAGTTTTAGGCAGTTTTAACTATTTAAAACATGCTATAAATGAGGCTTATCTAGGCCTCATCAAATGACATATGAGATCCCAATGCCTCATCCTCAAATCTCAGGATACTTCGAAGAAATATTAGAGGTAATATTAAGGTACTTCCTACTTCCAAGGAACCCTCAAACCAACACAGAGGTAGAATAAACCCATGTAAAAATGGCTTCCCCAAACCATAAAAGAAATTATAGCACCAAAACCAGACAGGAAAAAGTTATCAGCAACAAAAAAAATTTCCAAAACCTCAAGAAGAGTCTCAATCGCTCAAAGGCAAGGAAATGATGAACTTAAAGCACCATAAAGTAAGTTCATCTTTTGTGACTTCTAATAGATTTAAAATTTTGAATAAATATGATAAGATTCTATAAGGAAATACTTTGATTTCCTCTGTTTTAAAACCTCCTTCTAAGGAAACTCAAAAAGGTGTCCCTACCCCACTCTTTCAAGGGTGAAGAGTGGTCCCCCAAATCCCAACCCTCAAGAGTTGCAAATCTCCTCGTCCAAACCTCCCCCTTAGGAAAAGATGAATTTTTCTCCCATTCAACCTCAAGTAGAAGCTACGTCTCCTCAAGCTCCTCAATTTCCTCCTGATTTGAACATTGACCTAAGCTTTGTCAACACCCCTTCTAAGTCTAGACCTTCTCATATTCCTTAGGATGAAAGTTTGGCAAACTCTAATACAAACCTTGTGGAAGAAATATTATATCACTTTCTAAGTCAGACTAATAGCATATCCTTGAATCTAGTTATGGAGTAGGTTATTCCTTACAAGTTCAGTCCAAAGCAAACAAGAAGCACTACCAAATCTCCCATTGATTTTGGTAGAAAAAAAAAGGCCTTCCAAAGAGGAGATTTGGAACTGTCGTGTAGCAGATGACATTTCCAATGGAATTCAAAAAAACCTTTTTCTTACCATTACCTCCCAATCCAAAGAGGAGAGTAGAATCTCCAAACACCCTCACCATCATGGACGGGGAGGTAGGAAAGCACCCAAATCTTCTAAATGAAGATCCTCTCATGGAATGTGAGAGGCCTCAATGGGGCTGCTAAACAAAAACTTGTCAATTCTATGAGGAAAGATATCAAACCCTCAATTATCATCATGCAAGAAACTTAGATAAATGCTAATAGCTCTACAAAAGTGGCTAAAGAAATTTGGAAAAAATTAGATGTGGTATTCAGTGAAGCTATAGGATCTTTGGTAGGCCTTATGTGCTTATGGGACAAACATAAGGTTGATGGGCATCTACTTCATTCTAGTGAAATACTTTTAAGTATTATTTTTCATGATTGCAATAACAACTTGGTTTGGATTCTTACTAATGTATATTCTCCTAACACAATTGTAGGGAGATCTCAACTATGGTAAACCCTGACTAGTAGAAAATAATACTTAAAAAATATCCCCTATATTGTCGTAGGATATTTTAACACCCCCATTTATCCTTCGAAAAAAAGGGCGGATCTAAAACACGGATAAAAAGTATGGAGGATTTTAATGAATTTGTCAATGCCAATAGCTTAATGGACATAAATCTCAAAATGGCTAAATTTACTTGGAGCAATAGAAGATATGGGATCCAACACATTCAAGTCAAATTAGACAGGGTTTTTATTTCCCAGGAATCCATTCACGTGTTTGGTGATGATGTTCTCCATCCTCTCCCTAAAATTGGTTTAGATCATAATCCTCTTATCCTTGAAATTGACAAATCCAAACCTTATAAAAGGCCCTTCATATTTGAGGCTATGTGGTTACACCATCCAGATCTAAGGTAGAGAGTCTCACACTATTGGAAACAAGATTCCCAAGGACATCCTTCCTACAAACTGGCTCAGAAGCTTAAGACTCTCAAGTAAGACCTACATATTTGAAATAGAGATTTTTTTGGCAATATATTTGCCAACAAGCAATCTCTCAAAGATACTTGAACAGATTGAAATAAAAATACAAAATGGGGATCTGGATGATCAAATAAGAAATGAAGAAAAATAAATCCTTGTCGAGTACCATAATGTCCTTGCTTGTGAAGAGACCTTTTTGTGGCAAAAATCTAGAGCTCTCTAGCTCAATCTAACACAAAATGTTTTCATGTATCTACTATAATAAATAGAAGCAAAAATCGCATCAAGGAACTAAATAAAAGTGATAGAACCTCCACATCATATTCACAAGAAATCAGTAATGAAACAAGTTCTTATTTCAAAAATATGCTTGAGGATGATAATTCTTGCTCAAATTTTTCCCAGGCCTGCTTGCTTCATCACATCCCTAACTCCATTTCAGATAATTTTAATTCCTATCTCATTGCCCCCTTTCAGGATGAAGAAATCAAGTTTGCCCTTTTCTTCATGAATCCTGACAAAGCCCCGGGTCCTGATGGTTATCCCCATCACTCTTTTCAAACTTTTTGGGATATTGTTGGTTCTGATGTTTGCCTTGCCATCAGAGAATTCCAATATTTTTAAATAATTTCATGTGGGTTCAACTCCACTTTCATTGCTATAATTCCTAAAAATCCCGTAGCTAGATCCTTAGCTAATTTCAGACCCATTAGCCTGTGCAATGTCATTTACAAAATACTTACTAAAATCATGGCTGTCAAAATGAATTTTTTTTTACCTAAAATCATTGATCCCTACCAAGGAAGTTCAGTTCAAGGTAGTTCTATCCTTGATGGGGTCATATCTATCCATGAAGCCCTGCACTCAGCCTCTAAGACTAAAAAGCCCACCTGTGTCGTCAAGCTTGACATGAACAAAGCTTATGATAAAGTCAATTAGAACTTTATCTTAGGCATCCTGCATAAGTTTAGATTCCATATTGAATGGATTGACCTCATTAGAGCCTTTATTTCTTCTCCATGGTTCTTTGTTCTCATTAGTAGCTCCACCACTGGTTATTTCAAAATAATTAGAGGCCTTAGGCAAGGGGACTCCATATCACCTCTTCTATTAATTATCATAATCGATGCCTTATGCAGAACCATTCAGGATGCTTTCAGAGTTTGCCTCCTGTTAGGGATCAAATCCTCTTACCAAAAATTTGTAGATGATACCATATTGTTGACCAGTGCATCTATATTTGAAGCACAGGTAATAAAATACATCCTCAAGCTTTATGAAGCAGTTGTCGAAAAAAATGTCAACTTCAAAAAAAGTAAATTGTATTTTTTAAATACACCTGTTTAGATACAAATCAAGATTACCATAATTATGGAATGTTTGGTAGTTGTTATCCCTGATACTTACCTTGGGCTCCCTCTTTTTTGTGGCCAACCTAAAACGTTAATGTGGAACAATGTTATCGAGAGGATTGAAAAAAAGCTTACATGATGGAAGGGTAATCTCCTATCATAAGTAGCTAAGTGCACTTTAACTGCAACTACCATTCAAAGCATCCCCGTCTATTTTTCCATTTTTCGGGCACCAGTTACAATCTCCATCAGGATAGATCAAATTTAGAAAAAATTTCTATGGATGGGAGCTGAAAATAAATAAAGGATCCATCTTGTGGTTCAGGACAAGGTATGCAAACCCAAAGACAATGGAGGATTTGGGCTCAGAAGGGTTCATTCCCTCAATACAACTTTAGTTACCTAGCAAGCTTGGAGACTGGTGTCAGGAGATAGAAATGAGTGGATTTCCATTGTCAAAAGGAAGTATCTTCAAAATGGAAATTTCCTAAATGATGACACCCCCAACCGGGGGTCAGATTTCTAGAATTCCATCATGAGTATGAGGCATCTCCTCAAGAAAGGATTAAGCTGGAGGCTGGGAGATCAAACCAATATTTATTTCTAGGAAAACAAATGGATCACCCAAGACCCCCTTATCAATGACCCTATTCTATCCAGACTCAAATCCTTTACTGATTCTAGGATAGGGCATAAGGTCTCTGATTTCCTTAACACTCAAAATAGTACCACCAATTGGATTACCATTAGGAGATCTACTTTCCTAAATAAATAAGCTATCTTGAACTCCCTTCTGCTCTCAACCATCATTCCCTCAAATAATTCTATTGATAAACTCATTTGGGAGACTTTTGAAAGTGGGGAATTTTCTATCAAATCAGCCTATCTCATCCTCCTTGATAATGAGGTCATCCTATTGCCTTTTAAGTTAGTCTAGGTCAAGTATCTCATTCCTAATATTTATTTCTTATCTTGGATTGCCATCCAAGAGAAAATCCTAACCATATACAATCTCATAAAAAGGTATTATCATCCCTAATAGATGCTATCTCTACCAAAATTCCTAGGAATATTCATCTCACCTTTTCCTCCACTGCCTCTTCTCCTCATCCATCATTGAATCCATATTCCATTCCTTCCATATCCAGTGGACCAAACCCAGCTCCATATATGATCTTTTCAACCACTGGGACTCCCCCTTTCTTGACCCCCACCTCAAATTCTTCCTGAAGATATGCCTCCACCACTTCCTCTGGCAAGTCTGGATTGAAAGAAACAACAAAGTTTTCTCCCAAATGGCTAAGGTCCCCAAGCTCATATTTTCAAAAATCTTGGCCAATGCCTTGGAGAATACCTCTATCATTTATATTTCCTCTAAGTCAACCTCCAAGTCTGAGTCTGATCTTGATAATGATCTTGGTCTATCCTTAGAGGAATTACGCCCACCAACCAACCTCAAAATTCTTTCTAATTGGGTTCATCCACTGATGGGATGGTTGAAGCTTACTTTTGATGGAGTAGCTAAAGGTAATCCATGGGAAGCTAGGGCAAGAGGTGTCCTAATAAATCACCAAGGAGAACTCATCCTTGCCTTTACTGAAGGATTAGTTAAGGAGACTAATCATGTTATTGAAGCCAGAAGTATGTGGAGGGGTATTTGTCTCGCAAATAATTTTACCAATAATCTGATAGTCAAAGGAGACTCCCTCAACATTATCAATTACCTCAGGCATAGCAATTATAGACATTCCTAGAGAGTCAAAGACTATATTGAGGAAGCCAGTACCTTGGTCCTTAACATACAACAAGTTATTTTTTAGCATGCTTACAAAGAAGCAAATAGGGTTGCCAACATATTAGCCAACATTGGAGTTAATACTGTCAACTTTTAGACATGGTATGATGACATTCTTGAGGAAATATAGGCCATTTCAGATCAAGAGTAACCTCAAAGGAATATTACTTAGTAGGAGGCTCTCCTCAAGGATATCCAACCCTCCCCTCATGTGTAACACCATTAGATTATTAGGTTCTTCCATGCGCCATGCCATCATTCCTAATCAACATGGTGAGTGGAAGATCCTTAACACCCTTTTGATTGATAAGGCCTACGTGTCTATCCATATTATTCCTTTTTACCACCAATAGATCGTCTAGTTGTCCTTTTTGTTTAACAACAATCACCACAACCAAAATTTCCAAATGTCCATCCACATCTCCCTCCACCACCATCAAGTCTTCCAATCACCCATCCATGTCATCCTCCATCAAAAGGTTATTTCTATCTAGGCCATAATTTTTGGAATGTACACTAACAATATTTTTATCTTTTACCATATTTTGTCAAGCATGTGCAAGTACCTTCATGTGGTGATTAATTTCAAATTTAGAAGATCTCCTGAATATTATCACCTTAATCAACCCTTGTTCCTGATGTGGCATCAATAACCCACTTTATCTGGGTTTTGTAACCTCAATTCCCAACTCAGAATGGATTCCCAAGGTACGTTCACACCATTATTTATAGCCCGAGAACGTGGCACAACACGAGGAAGACTAACGAGGCCAACGGTTGTCATTATATGACACTCCGATCTTTGAAATTTATTACCACAATAATTTATTAGGGGAGATTTTTTTCCTTTTAGAGTTCCAAGGTTGATCTTTGTTGCTAGTATTGCCAAGGGCATGTTTCCAAATTATCACTTTTTTCAAGCTACGTGTCCTCTTATGAGTTGGTGGGTCTTTCTCTTGTGCAAGCCTCCCAATCCCCATGAACAATTTTCCCCTTGATCCCATGCCTAATTTTTCTTCTCCTCGCCTTGCTCCGTAATGATTTTATTTAGTACCCCCTACATTTTTTGGAACTTTTCCCAAGCTCCTATCCTTTTTATAGCTGTCGACCCTCCCCGCTCCACCTTCACTTGCCAACCTATTTATTTCTATAGGTGTAGTCTACTGTCCCTATCGTCCACCCTATTTTTGCTTGCCCACTCCCTCATCATCCCACTTCCTCTGTCCACCATGGAAAAAAACTTCATTGAGCCCATGTCCTTTGCCTATGATTCTATGGCATAAAATAATTTTAATGATAGACACTTATTCCCCTTACTACACATGTTTTCTTGAGTAGAACTTGATATCATGGGTGCCTTCCTCAAGACTTGGGATAATGGTGTTATTATTATGCATGGTAGTAGCTTTAGGGTTAACGTTCACCTGCTATCTTCCATTATTGGCCAAAAAATTGAAGGCCATTCCATCCACAGGCATAAATATAATTGGGAAGTTGAGATGACCAAGTTGAAAGTAAATGATAAAATCCTGAAGAATGCTAAGAGGCTTGGGATATTTAGGAGTGACCTGAATTCCCCCTTGGACATAGTGATGAAGTCCATCATGGAATTTATCACGGTAGATGACCTTGATAAACTCCTCAAAACCTATCATTTGGCTTTCATAAACCATTTCTAGGATATTAATCCTCTCAACATTCCCCTTTTCTTATTCAATTCCATGAACAAATCCATTACCTCTTGCAGGAATAAGAAGAGCCATGACCTTCCTCACCATCAAGGTTTGTACAAGGTCATCTACACCTACATCTTGGCTAACAGTCCCAACCCCAATCCTATTATTCCCAACCCTGCTAAGCCTACAAGATCCTCGGATCACCTCACCCTTGCTGAGAAAAAGAGAAAAGTCATTGAGGATATCACAGTTTTGAGGGCCAAGAAGAGCATTATATTGGATAGCACAAAGAAACCTGTTAGCTAAGCGCAATGTCATTTAGATCAAGAACGAGGAAGAGGAAAATTAAAATTACACCAAGCACATGAAAGAGTTCATCATCATGTCGACCACTTCTATGATGAATGAGATGGTTAATTCTATGATAAACATCCTGGAAGGTCTGCTAAAACTATTTTTTGGTGGGTAAACCAACCAAGAGGATGATGGAGGTTCTGAAGCGGAGAAATTTGTTGTTAAAGAGGATCCTAAGGATGACGAGCCCAAGAACACTGACAAAGAGGATACTAAGGATGAGGATAAAACCTCAACTAAGGACTAATTTCCTTTTATCCCTATTTTTGTTTCTAAGGCTACCCTGCATGGAGCCTGGTATCTTTCGGCTATTAGGTCCTTTTTTGGTTTTATGCCTTCCCTATGTGGAGGCCTTTACTTCTTATGGTATAGTTCTCAAATGTCTTAGTGTCCTCAAGTCTGAGGTTATGACCTCATATTTTAGTATTTTCTATTGTATTTGGGTCCTTAAGCCTGAGGTTGCATCCTCAGTTGTAGCTCTTGATAGTATAAGGTTTGTAGGGGGTCAAAGGTGTTTCCTTCATCATGTTTCATCTTTTATTGTTGTTTTTGTATCAAGGTTAAGGGATCCTTAAAACCCTTTCACTAATGCAAACTTCTAATTTACCAAAAACAAACTTTTTTTTCAACATATGATAAGTAAGGTGAGGTGTGTTTTTGTGAACTCTAATAAAATTTTGAAGCTCCTCACAAATTGAATCATAAAACATGCTAGAGATCCTTAAATTATTCATGAACCATGTCGTATACTCCTTATCCTTCACCATTGGTTTAGGTTTTGGAGTTATGAACAAAGGATCCAAACCTTCACTTTGACATAATGAACAAAGTACCTTATGGAGATAGTTTGTTGGGTTGTGTACGATTTTATTTCCATTTGGAAGTTGTTGTATAAGGTTGTGGGATTCCTTTAAAAAACCTCTTTATTAATATTATAAAAAAGAGTACCTTCAACCATGCTTCAAAAGTTTTAGCATTTTTCTCTATGCTAAGTTTAAAAAAAGAAGTTTCCAAGATGTCCTCAAAAGCAAAAGAGCCCCCCCAAAATCAATTACCATTATAATGTGAGAGTTCTAGTGTGATTTCACAAGGTGGTGCAAAATACTAAAAAATCACATCAATGCAGCTTCTGAACTTTGAAAAAATATCCAAAAGAATTCTCAAAAGAATCCCCTCCTTCAAACTAAGTGTTTCAATGAGTAATATTGGCACAAGAGGATGCACCACAACAAAGCAAGGGAAGTCAAATATAAAGGAATCTTCAAGCACAAGGATGTGTAGGCTCCACCAATACTGAAAACCAAGTACACTGATCACAAAGTTCCAAACTAAGTGGACAAACAACAAAATAAGTAAGATGGAACTTTATAACAATAGTCCATATACTCATTCAAGTGCAAAAAACTTTTTCACAATGCAATATTGAAAGTGTAGTCATAAAATCATTATAAATGTATAAATACAGATCCAAACAATTTGAAATTTTGAACATATATCAACAACATAATTTTACAGGCCTGGAATTTTTTTTTCTGAGCCACTCCTAATATTTATCTTGAAAGGATGAGTTTACTAAAAATAGTAAAATTGTTGTAATAGTCAGAATACAACTCCAAATGCTCTAACATTTTATGGGAAGGTCTATCATCTGATTTTACACATTATTTAAACAAATATGAAAAAAATTCAAATATTTCATGAATATATATGCAGATTACTAAAAAAGTGCAAGTTTCATGATATCAATATATCTTGAAAATTTTTATTTCTATCAAGAGATACATGCAAAATATAAAAATGGGTTGGGTTGGTGACCCTGCCAAAAAAGGAAATACTCAAGAAAAAAATGCTTAGGAAAGATACAACAGAATGAGGTTATTGCAGTATGGGCAAAACATATTTGAGGAGGGTGGTGATGATCTGAAAATGGACTGAGAGACACAAAATGGACAAAAAACTCCACCAAGGACCCAATCACAAAAACTGAATCTTCCACACCAATATTTGAACCTGTAAGAGAAACAACTAAAAAACACTCACAAATGGATGACAACACCTATTTCTCTGATGGAATGAAAGGAAATATAATTAGATCATTCCAAGCTATAAGGATCTCAAGTGTTAACTAAACACCATATTCAACCAAAATAAGAATCTGAGAGCAAATTGATAGCATAAGCTTACAAATGGATATGCAAAATAAATAGCAACAATCTCATATATTTTACATGAATAATAAATTCCTCAATTAGTACAATGAAGGTGCCTTGCTTATATAGGTAAGGATGATCAACCATATCAATAGGATCAAGCTAAGGATAAATATCCACCGTACAAAGGAATAAGTGATATGGTCCATAGATCTGTAACCGCTATGGGGAGAAAGAATTTCAACACACCAAATATACCTAAAAATATCCCCATAACTTCTAGGAATAGTCAAACCTAAAAATATCCCTATAATATCTAAGAAATAAATATGTAACATCTCATAATATCTAAATAAGATAAATGAAATATCCACACATAAGTGGATGGAAAAAATACATGGAATATCCAAATAAAAGAAAAATAAATTACCTAAGTGATAATGAGCTAAGGTAAACAACCTACTCTAACAAAAAATTTATGTTAAGTTGTTTATAGTTTTTATTATATTATATCTAATAGAATTTTTTAGATAAATTTAAGTCATTGTTACAAGATTTTAAAATAGTTTTTAATGGGGCTATTTAGTAAATATTATATGAAAGTATAAAATATCCATCTTGTTGTAATATTTTTCAAACTTTAAAATAAAAATTAATGTTTTTAACAAGGAAAATATATATTAATATCCAATATTATTTATTATAAAAAATATTGTAACAAAGGTCAAAATAACATCTTCTTATCTCTTTATTTTTTGTTTTTTATATTAAAAACTAATCAATAATTAAAAACTAGTATGAATTAGATATTTATATTATGTTTATATTAAAAAATAATTAACTTAAAAAATATATGGTAATATTTATTTTCACAATGTCTTGGGGCACAATGTAAGGGTTCGAGCTTTGGCTATTTTTTGAGATCTAAGGTCAAAACCGTGGTATGGGCGAGTGTGTGAGGGGATGGGTGTGTGGTGGTTATGTGTTAAAATCCCTATTGATAAGCATAGCTCTAAGATTTATGAGGGGTCATGGTTGGGAGGGAGACTACTCAACCCTATGAGTTGGTTGTAAAGTATTATTGTACTAACCAAATATATATATATATATATATATATCAATAAAAATAAAAATTAAATATAGATATAAAATTTTTAAAAGTACAATGAAAAATAAATTATTAAATTATTATTATTTTTAGGTAATATTAAGAAAGAAGGTTTTGAAAGGAATCCCATAACCTTATACAACAACTCCCAAAGGGAGAGAAAAATGAATACTATCTCCAAAAGGAGACTAACAACTATTCACCCCATAGGGAAAAAATGGCCAACAACACCGACCAAGAAAATACAATAATCAAATCCAAGGTACTAAAAAAATTGAGAGGAGGTGAAAAAATCGAAAATGAAGCAATTGAAAAGTTGGACTTACCTCTCTTCCTCAAAAAGGTGAATGAAAAATTCAAATTTTAATTTTTTTTAACAAGCCCGCCCATCCCACCAAGGAACAAGTGGACCCCATCAATGGTACATTTGAAAAAAATACCCAAGCAACAGGAAAAACGGACCTCACACCCATCCAAAGAGTACCAAAGATAATTAAAGCAATTAAAATCCACAGGTGGATAACATATAAATATCGCTCAAAATATTTAAACTGAAAACCACTCTGGGCTCCAAAATCATCCATCGCAAACCAAACACCAGAAATGAATCCAGCCCCTACAAAACCAAAGATAACAACAAAGAGTAAAATACTAGGAACTCATATCACTGCCCTCTATAAATCATACTCAAAAAACTCAGACTTCAAATGGGTAGGCTCTAGATACATAATAAAGAAAATTTGTGATGGAACAATTAATGCCCACATGTCGAATACACACAGACTAGGCCAAGAAGAGATTCAAAATTACAAACTACTATGGATTCAAAAACTACCCAAAGAAAATTGGAGGCTTGGAGAACAAGAATATAGAACCTACATCACCAATGAACAAACCCAAACTAGGTTTTCTGTAGCAGGGATCGAACCAACACTAGGAAGCCTTGGCTTCCAACCCAAAAAACCATCTAGCGGATTGGTCCAACACACCAATCGAGAAATCAAGAACTGGAGCTAGAAGATATTCCAAAGCAGCACATACACATGAAATCTAAAAATCAAAAGTAACCCACTGAAGTACCAGGGGCAAAGGAACAAAACCAAAAAATAGAGAACACCCTAAAACGGGACAATGTGAAGCTTTACAAAAAGATTGTTTCCTAAGAACCTAGAAAAAAATTAGATTAGCCATCTACCCATGAATAAAACTAGATGTTGCGGTTCCTTCAGATTGCCCAACCTTCCACCTAACCCCAAACTGCGGTTCCTTCAGTTGATCTCATCCTTACACCCAACAACCGGCCTGCATCAAAAGCACCAACAACCAAACCAATGACCCCAAAGTCTAGAATGAACATTGATAGGAGGCCACCAAAAAATCCCACCATTTTTTGAAAATCCTTCAGCTAGCCCAACCTCCTTCCTCCAACCCCCCAACTGGGTTTCCAACTGCCCAAACTTCCTCTCCAACAAACCAGCAAAAGATGCAATACTGAGCACTAAAGAAATTTTCTGCCCAAATGGGCATCCACCAGAAAGTAGGAAAGATTCCAAAAAAAATAGGATGTAGCCCCTCAAGTCGCAAGCGCAGGTGCAGACCCTCAGATGCATGTTTCTAATAAATATTTATAAAACTACTTAATTACTTTTAATTGGGTATTGTGATGCTTTTCTTCCTACAAATTATTATTTGTAAATTTAATGTTTGATACATGTTAAAAATATAGAATGTGGATAATGTGAATTTTATATCCACAAATTAACAAAATAAAAGGATGCAATAATAGTTAGTTATAAATTTTCATACAAACTAAAGAAGACATATTTTGGTTATTAAATTTGAGTCACTCCTAATATTTATCCTGAAAGGATGAGTTTACTAAAAATAGTAAATTTTTTGTAATAGTCATAATACAGCTCCAAATACTCTAAAATTTTACGAAAAGGTATATCATCTGATTTTACACATTCTTTAAAAAAATATAAAAAAATTCAAATATTTGATGAATATATATATAGATTACTAAAAAAGTGGAGGTTTTCATAATATTAATATATTTTGAAAATTTTCATTCTATCAGGAGATACATGCAAAATATAAAAATGGGCTGGGTTGGTGACCCTACCAAAAAAATAAAATACTCAAGAAAAAAAATCTTAGGAAAGATCCAAGAGAATGAGGTTATTGCAGTATGGGAAGAAGATATTTGAGGACGCTGATGATGATCTGAAAATGGAAAGAGAAACACAAACTGGACAAAAACTCCACTAAGGACCCGATCATAAAAACTGATGCTTCCACACCAATCTTCGAACATGTAAGAGAAACAACTGCACAACACTCACAAATGGATATCTACAACACCTATTGCTTTGATTCCATGAAATGACTGATAATTAGATTATTCCAAGATGCAATGATCTCAAGTGTTAAATAAACACCATATTCAACCAAAATAAGAATCTTAAACCAAATTGATAGCATAAGCTTACAAATGGATATACAAAATAAAGAGCAACAATCTCATATATTATACATGAATAATAAACTTCCCCAATGAGTACAATGAAGGTGCCTTGCTTATATAGGTAAGGATGATCAACCATATCAATAGGATCAAACTAAGGATAAATATATACCCTACAAAAGGAATATGTGATATGGTCCATAGATCTGTAACCGCTATGGGAGAAAGAATCTCAACCCTCCAAATATACCTAAAAATATCCCCATAACCCCTAGGAATAGTCAAACCTAAAAATATCCCCATAATATCTAAGAAATAAATATGTAACATCTCATAATATATAAATAAGATAAATGAAATATCCACACATAAGTGGATGGAAAAAATACATGGAATAACCAAATAAAATAAAAATAAATTACCTAGGTGAACATGAGCTAAGGTAAACAACCCACTCAAATAAAAAACTTACATTAGGTTGTTTATATTTTTTATTATATTATGTCTAATAGACTTTTTAGATAAATTTAAGTCATTGTTACAAGATTTTAAAGTAGTTGTTAATGGGGCTATTTAGTAAAGATTATATGAAAGTATAAAATATCTATCTCGTTGCAATTTTTTTCAAACTTTCAAATAAAAGTTAATATTTTTAAAAAGGAAAATATATATTAATATCCAATATTATTTATTATAAAAATATTGTAACAAAGGTCAAAATAACAAAGGGCCTCTCTCTCATGCTCTGCTTTGGCGATTTTCCTTTTGAGGGAGAGGCCCCCATACTTCCTAGTTCTTTCTGGATGCTCTTCAAGGTTTTTTTGCTCTACTATGGTGGTGGTTGACAATGTTTTGTGCTGGTAAAGAGGCCTTACCAGTTCTCTCTAAATCTCTTGTGGGTGCGGCAAGACACTGAAAATTTGGCTCCCTAGCGGCCACCAAGTGGTTTGATGTACATGTCGACCCTACCTGTGGGGGTGATATGGGGCTTTTGTAGTTGTGTGGATGGTTCTAGTTGCTGGAATCTTATTTGGTTATTGACCTACTTGGCTTTGTGAGCTTTGGTCTTTTGAACTGGTTGCTTGCTTGGGATCTTGGTCAATCATCTCTGCTTTATTATGGTTTTCAATATGCCACTGAATAATTTATCGAGATCCATGTGGGAAGGGGATCAGATCAAAGTATGAACCAAAACTATGGGGGTGATTATGGGGTGTTGTTGCTGCAGTAGCATTGACTATTTTCCTTGGTTGGTTCCAGGTCAGGTTCCATTGCTCGGGTGGTGGTTGGTAGTCTTAGCTGCAGAGTTCCTTTCTCCAGTTTTGTGGGAGTACTTACTTATTTGTTATCCAGTTGGGCTAGCTTTTTTCTTTGCTAGGGTGGGTTATTTCACCCTGCTGTGTAGTTCTCTTCTCCAGGTCCTTGGATTCCAATTTTTGCTTTAGGATTTGTTCCCTTTTGTTGGTTATAGAGTGGTCCTTGGAGGATATGTTGTGGTCCTCAGTTGAGGAGTTGTTTCTCTACTTCCACCAGTTTTGGTGGTTGTTTTGCTCCTGTGTGGGAGCTGTTGTGCTTAGTATTTGTTTGAAATAAGATTTGTAGGGGAATTCTATCTATTTGGCTAATCTCTTTTCCATTTTTGTTGGCATCACTGGTCCTGTATCTTCGTTGGTGGGTTTGCTTTTGCAGGTGCTAGTGTGCATTGTGGATTTTCCCTCTGGAGATGCTGGGGTTCTTCCTATCATTGGTTGCTTTCTCAGCAGGGTCTGATTTTCGTTATTCGGCTTCCTTCTCGAGCATTTTGGCTATTCAAATTTCAAATTTTAATATTCAATTTTCCTCCCGCTCTTGGTCTGGATGGTATTTTATTCTATTTGGTGGTTTGTGTTTGGAGATACGTTCATTACTTCCATTATTGCAGTCGTGCTAGTTTGTCTGACAACCCTTCTAGCGGTGTTATTATTAATTTTCAATCCATTTTATTGGTGACTACTATTATTAGGATTTGAGATGTTGGTGGACATTTTTATTCTTGGTGGGAGCTCATTTTATTTTTGTATTTGCTTCTATCTTGGTAGTAAATGTAACTCAAGGTGTTCTTATGCTTGTGTAGAACTTTCTCAATTTTCCGTTATTTGAGGCCTTGGGGTTGGGTTTTCATCCTCTATCTTGTTTTCCTATAGCCTTTTCTGAGGGTGGTTCAGTATCCGTTACCCTCGTGGATTTCTTCTTTGTGGTTGTGGTATCCCGTTAAAACTCTCTTCTTTTAATAGTACCAAAAAAAAAGGTCAAAATAACATCTTCTTATCTCTTTATTTTTTGTGTTTATATTAAAAACTAATCAATAATTAAAAACTAAATATGAATTAGATATTTATCTTATGTTTATATTAAAAATATATAATAATTAACTTAAAAAATATATGGTAATATTTATTTTCACAATGTCTCAGGGCACAACGCAATGGTTTGAGCTTTGGCTCTTTTTTGGGATCTAAGGTCCAAATCGTGGCATGGGCGAGTGTGTGAGGGGATGGGTGTGTGGTTGTTATGTGTTAAACTCCCTATTGATAAGCATAGCTCTCGGCTTTATGAGGGATCATGGTTGGGAGGAGACTAATCAACCCTATGAGTTGGTTGTAAAGGTTTCTTGTACTAGCCATATATATATATATTCACAATAAAATTTATAATTATAATATCAATAACAACAAAAATTAAATATAGATATAAAATTTTTAAAAGTATAATGAAAAATAAATTATTAAATTATTATTGTTTTTTTGTAATATTAAGAAAGAGGGTTTTGAAAGGAATCCCACAACCTTATACAACAAATCCCAAAGGGAGAGAAAAATGAATACTATCTCTAAAATGAGACTAACAAATGTTCACCCCAAAGGGAAAAAATGACCAACAACACTAACCAAGAAAATACAAAAATCAAATCCAAGGTATGAAAAAATCGAGAGGAGGTGGAACAATAAAAAATTAAGCAATTGAAAACCTGCATGGACCTCTCTTCCTCAAAAAGGTGAATGAAAAATTCAATTTTTTATTTTTTTTAAAAAGCTCACTCGTTCTACCAAGGAACAGGTGGACCCCATAAACGGTAGCTTTGAAAAACTACCCAAGTGACAGGAAAAATTGGCCTCACACCCACCTGAAGAGTACCAAATATAATTAAAGCAACTAAAATCCACAAGAATATAATATCTAAATCCCGCTCAAAATATTTAAACTTAAAACCACTCTCAAATCCAAAATCATCAATCGCAAACCAAAAACTAGAAATGAATCCAACCCCTACAACACTAGAGAGAATGGCAAAGAGTAACACCAGTGATGATTGCCCTCCATAACTCATACTCAAAAAAATCATACTTCAAATGGGTAGGCTCTAGATAGATAATAAAGAAAATCTGTGGTGTGACAATTAATGCCCACATGTCGAATAGACACAGACCAACCCAAGAAGAGATTCAAAATTACAAACTACTTCACATCCAAAAACTACCCAAAGAAAACTGGAGGCTTGGAGAACAAGAATCTAGAACCTACATCGCCAATGAACAAACCCAAACTAGGATTTCTATAGTAGGGATTGAACCAACACTAGGAAGCCTTGGCTTCCAACCCAACAAACAATCTAGTGGATTGGTCCAACATACCCCTCGTGAAATAAATAACTGGAGCTAGAAGATCTTCTAAAGTAGCACATACACACAAAACATACAAACCAAAAGTAACTAGCTGAAGGACTAGGGGCAGAGGAATAAAACCAAAAAATAGAGAACACCCTAAATTGGGACAACATGAAGCCTTACAAAAATATTATTTTCTAAGAACCCAGCAAAAAATTAGATTAGCCATCTACCCATGAATAAAAACTGGTTGTTGTGGTTCCTTCATATGGCCCAACCTTCCAGCCAACCCCCAACTGTGGTTCCTTTAGTTGACCCCATCCTTCCACCCAGCAACCAACCTACATCAAAAACACCAACAGCCAAACCAATGACTCCAAAGTCTAGAATGAACATCGATAGGAGGCCACCCAACAATAACACCATTTGTTGAAGATCCTTCAACTAGCCCAACCTCCTTCCCCTAGCCCCCCAACTAGGGTTCCAGCTGCCCAACCTTCCTCTCCAACAAAACAGTAAAATATGCAATACTGAGCACTAAAAAATATTGCCCAAATGGGAATCCACCAAAAAATAGGAAAGATTAAAAAAAATAGGACACAGGCCTTCAAGCCGCAAGCGGAGGTGCAAACCCTCACGACCATGTTTCCAATAAATATTTTTAAAACTACTTAATTTCTTTTAATTGGTTATTGTGATGCTATAGTTAGTTATAAAGTTTCATACAAACTAAAGAATACATATTTTTATCATTAAATTTTAGTCACTCCTAATATTTATCCTAAAAATATGAGTTTACTAAAAATAGTAAAATTGTTGTAATAGTCAGAATACAACTCCAAATACAACATTTTACGAAAAATTCTATCATATGATTTTACAAATTATTTAAATAAATATGTAAAAAATTCAAATCTTTGATAAATATATATACAAATTACTAAAAAAGTGCAAGTTTTCATAATATAAATATATCTTGAAAATTTTCATTTCTATCAAGAGATACATACAAAATATAAAAATGGGTTGGGTTGGTGACCCTACCAAAAAAAGAAATAATCAAGAAAAAAATGCTTAGGAAATATCCAAGAGAATGAGGTTATTGTAGTATGGGAAGAATGTATTTGAGAAGGCTGGTGATGATCTAACAATGAAAAGAGAGGAACAAACTAGAAAAAAAACTCCACCAAGGACCCGATCACAAAAACTGAAGCTTCCACACCAATCTTCGAACATGTAAGAGAAACAACTACACAACATTCACAAATAGATGACTACAACACCTATTGATCTGATGTCATGAAAGGAATAATAATTAGATCATTCCAAGCTGCAAGGATCTCAAGTGTTAACTAAACACCATATTCAACCAAAATAAGAATTTGAAAGCAAATTGATAGCATAAGCTTACAAATGGATATACAAAATAAAGAGCATCAATATCATATATTATACATGAATAACAAAATTCCTAAATGAGTACAATGAAGGTGCATTGCTTATATATGTAAGGATGATCAACCATATAATAAGATCAAGCTAAGGATAAATATCGACCATACAAAAGGAATAAGTGATATGGTCTATAGATCTGTAATTGCTATTGGGAGAAAGAATCTCAACCCTCCAAATATACCTAAAAATATCTCCATAACTTCTAAGAGTAGTCAAACCTAAATATATCCCCATAATATCTAAGAAATAAATATGTGACATCTCATAATATCTAAATAAGATAAATGAAATATCCACACATAAGTGGATGGAAAAAAATACATGGATTAACCAAATAAAAGAAAAATAAATTACCTAGGTGAACATGAGCTAAGGTAAACAACCTACTTTAACAAAAAACTTACATTAGGTTGTTTATAGTTTTTATTATATTATGTCTAATAGAATTTTTAGATAAATTTAAGTTATTGTTACAAGATTTTAAAATAGTTGTTAATGGGACTATTTAGTAAATATTATATGAAAGTATAAAATATCCATCTAGTTGCAATTTTTTTCAAACTTTAAACTAAAAATTAATGTTTTTAACAAGGAAAATATATATTAATATCCAATATTATTTATTATAAAAAATATTGTAACAAAGGTCAAAATAACATCTTCTTATCTATTTATTTTTTGTGTTTATATTAAAAACTAATGAATAATAAAAAACTAAATATGAATTAGATATTTATCTTATGTTTATATTAAAATATATAATAATTAACTTAAAAAATATATGGTAATAGTTATTTTCACAATGTCTCGGGCTACAATGCAACGATTCAATATTTGGCTCTTTTTTGGGATCTAAGGTCCAAACCGTGGCATGGGCGAGTGTGTGAGGGGATGGGTGTGTGGTGGCTATGTTAAATTCCCTATTTATAAGTATAACTCTCAAATTTATGAGGGATCATGGTTGGGAGGAGACTACTCAACCCTATGAGTTGTAAAGGTTTCTTGTACTATATATATATATATATATATATATATATATATATATATATATATATATATATATATATATATATATATATATATTATTCACAATAAAATTTATAATTCTAATATCAATAACAATAAAAATTAAATATAGATATAAAATTTCTAAAAGTACAATGAAAAATAAATTATTAAATTATTATTATTTTTTGGTAATATTAATAAAGAAGGTTCGAAAGGAATCCCACAACCTTATACAACAACTCCCAAAGGGAGAAAAAACTGAATACTATCTCCAAAAGGAGACTAACAACCGTCCACCCCAAAGGGAAAAAATGGCCAACAACACCGACCAAGAAAATACAACAATCAAATCCAAGGTACCGAAAAACTAAGAGGAGGTGGAAAAATTGAAAATGAAGCAATTGAAAACTTCCATGGACCTCCCTTCCTCAAAAAGGTGAATGAAAAATTCAATTTTTTTTTTTTTTAAATCCTGCCTATCCCACCAAGGAACAGATGGACCCCATCAATGGTAGCTTTGAAACAACTGCAAAGCGATAGGAAAAATGGGCCTCACACCCACCCGAAGAGTACCAAAGATAATTAAAGCAATTAAAATCCACAAGTGGATAACATATAAATCCTGCTCAAAATATTTAAACTGAAAACCACTTTGGGCTCAAAAATCATCCATCACAAACCAAAACCAGAAATGAAGCCAAACCCTACAACACCTAAGATAACAACAAAGTGTAACATACCAAAAATTGGATCACTGCCCTCCATAAATCATACTCAAAAAACTCATACTTCAAATGAGCAGGCTCCAAATAGATAGTAAGGAAAACCTATGATGGAACAATTAATACCCACATGTTGAATAGATGCAAAATAGCCCGAGAAGAGATTCAAAATTATAAACTACTCTGGATCCAAAAAATACCCAAAGAAAAATGGAGGCTTGGAGAACAAGAATCTAGAACATACAACACCAATGAACAAACCTAAACTAGGTTTTCTGTAGCAGGGATCAAACGAACACTAGGAAGCCTTGGCTTCCAACCCAATAAACCATCTAGTGGATTGGTCCAGCACACCCCTCGATAAATCAAGAACTAGAGCTAGTAAATATTCCAAAGTAGCACATACACCCAGAACTTGAAAACAATAAGTAACTCGCTGAAGAACCAGGGGCAAAGGAACATAACCAGAAAATACAGAACACCCTCAAACGGGACAACATAAAGCCATACAAAAAGATTATTTCTAAGCACCCAGCTAAAAATTGGATTAGCCATCTACCCATGAATAAAAGCAGTTCTTGCGGTTCCTTCAAATGACCCAACCTTCCACCCAACCCCCAACTGTGGTTCCTTCAGTTGACCCCATCCTTCCACCCAGCAACCAGCCTGCATCAAAAGCACCAACAACCAAACCAGTGACCCCAAAATCTAGAATAAACATCGATTGGAGGCCACACAATAATCCAATAATTTTTTGAAGATCCTTCAGCTAGCCCAACCTCCTTCCCCCAATCCCCCAACTGGGGTTCCAGATTCCCATCCTTCCTCTCCAATAAACTAGCAAAAGATGCAATATCGAGCACTAAAGAAATTTTCTACCCAAACGAGCATCCACCAAAAAGTATGAAAGATTCCAAAAAAATAGGATGCAGACCCTCAAGCTGCAAGCGTAGGTGCAAACCCTCAAACGCAAGTTTCCAATAAATATTTATAAAACTACTTAATTACTTTTAATTGGCTATTGTGATATTTTTCTTCTTGAAATTATTATTTCTAAATTTAATGTTTGATACATGTTAAAAATATAGAATGTGGATAATGTGAATTTTATATCCACAAATTAACAAAATAAAAAGATGCAATAATAGTTAGTTATAAATTTTTATACAAACTAAAGAAGACATATTTTTGTCATTAAATTTGAGTCACTCCTAATATTTATCCTAAAAGGATGAGTTTACTAAAAATAGTAAAATTGTTGTAATAGTCATAATACAGCTCCAAATACTCTAAAATTTTATGAAAAGGTATATCATTTGATTTTACACATTCTTTAAACAAATATGCAAAAAAATAAAATATTTGAAGAATATATATGCAGAATACTAAAAAAGTGCAGGTTTTCATAATATCAATATATCTTGAAATTTTTCATTTTTTTTCAGGAGATACATGCATAATATAAAAATGGGCTGGGCTGGTGACCCTACCAAAAAAGGAAATACTCAAGAAAAAAATTCTAAGGAAAGATCCAAGAGAATGAGGTTATTGCACTATGGGAAAAAGATATTTGAGGAGGCTAGTGATGATCTGACAATGGAAAGAGAGACAAACTGGAAGAAATACTCCACCAAGGACCCTATCACAAAAATTAAAGCTTTCACACCAATATTCGAACATGTAAGAGAAACAACTGCACAACACTCACAAATGGATGACCACAATACTTATTGCTCTGATGTAATGAAAGGAATGATAAATAGATCATTATAAGTTGCAAGGATGTCAAGTGTTAAATAAACACCATATTCAACCGAAATAAGAATCTGAAAGCAAATTGATAGCATAAGCTTACAAATGGATATACAAAATAAAGAGCAACAATATCGTATATTATACATGAATAATAAACTTCCTCAATGCGTACAATGAAGGTGCCTTGCTTATATAGGCAAATATTATCAACTGTATCAATAGGATCAAGCTAAGGATAAATATCCACCGTACAAAAAGAATAAGTGATATGGTCCATCTATATGTAACCGCTATGGGGAGAAAGATTCTCAATCCTCCAAATATAGCTAAAAATATCCCCATAACTTCTAGGAATAGTCAAACCTAAAAATATACCCATAATATCTAAGAAATTAATATGTGACATCTCATAATATCTAAATAAGATAAATGAAATATCCACACATAAGTGGATGGAAAAAATATATGGATTAACCAAATAAAAGAAAAATAAATTACCTAGGTGAACATGAGCTAAGGTAAACAACCTACTCTACTAAAAAACTTACATTAGGTTGTTTATAGTTTTTATTATATTATGTTCTAATAGACTTTTTAGATAAATTTAAGTCATTGTTAAAAGATTTTAAAATAGTTGTTAATGGGGCTATTTAGTAAATATTATATGAAAGTATAAAATATCCATCTCGTTGCAATTTTTTTCAAACTTTAAAATAAAAATTAATGTTTTTAACAAGGAAAATATATATTAATATCCAATATTATTTATTATAAAAAATATTGTAACAAAGGTCAAAATAACATCTTCTTATCTCTTTATTTTTTTGTGTTTATATTAAAAACTAATCAATAATTAAAAACTAAATATGAATTAGATATTTATCTTATGTTTATATTAAAAATATATAATAATTAACTTAAAAAATACATGGTAATATTTAATTTTTACAATGTCTTGTGGGACAAAGCAATGGTTCGGGCTTTGGCTCTTTTTTGGGATATAAGGTCAAAATCGTGGCATGGGCGAGTGTGTGAGGGCATGGGTGTGTTGTGATTATGTGTTAAACTCTCTATTTATAAGCATAGCTATCAGCTTTACAAGGGGTAATGGTTGGTAGGAGACTACTCAATCCTATGAGTTGGTTGTAAATCTTTACCATTCGTTGTAAACCAAAAACTAAAAATGAATCCAGCCCCTAAAACACCAGAGATAACAACAAATAGAAACATACTAGGAACTCGGACCACTACCCTCCACAACTCATACTCAAAAAATTCAGACTTCAAATGAGCGGGCTCCAGATAGACAATAAAAGAAATATTTGATGGAATAATTAATGTCCACATGCCGAATATATACAAACCAGCCCGAGAAGAGATTCAAAATTTAAAACTACTCCCGATATGAAAACCACCCAAAGAAAATTGGAGGCTTGGAGAACATGTATCTAGAATTTGCATCACCAATGAACAAACCCAAACTAGATTTTATGTAGCAGGGATCTAACCAACACTAGGATGCCTTGGTTTCCAACCGAAAAACCATCCAGCGGATGGGTCCAACACACCCTTTGGGAAATCAAGAACTGGAGTTAGAATATCTTCCAAAGTAGCACATACAGCCAAAACCTAAAAACCAAAAGTAACTCACTGAAGTATGAGGGGCAGAGGAAAAATACCTAAAAAAGAGAACACCCTAAAATGTGACAACACAAATCTTTAAAAAAAGGTTGGATACTAAGCACCCAACCAAAAATTGGATTAGCCATCTACCTATTAACAAAATCAGCTATTGCAATTCCTTCAGATGGCCCAACATTCCACCCAACCCCCAAATGTGATTCCTTTAGTTGACCCCATACTACCACCCAACAACCAACCTCCATTAGAAGCACCAACAACCAAACAAGTGACCCCAAAATCCACAACAAACATCGATAGTGGGACACCCAACAATCCCACTAGTTGTTGAAGATCATTCAGATTGCCCCACCTCCTTCCTCCATCTCCCCAACTGGGCTTCCAACTACCCAGTATTCCTCTCCAACAAACTAGAAAAAGATGCAATACCGACCACTAAAGAAATTCTCTACCCAAATGGGCATCCACCAAAAAGTAGGCAAGATTAAAAAAATAGGACGCAGACCCTCAAGCCGCAAGTGCAGTCGCAAACCCTCAGGTGAATATTTCCAATAAATCATTATAAAACTACTTAATTACTTTTAATTGGCTATTGTGATGCTTTTCTTCCTACAAATTATTATTTCTAAATTTAATGTTTGATACATGTTAAAAATATAGAATGTGGATAATGTGAATCTTTTATCCATAAATTAAAAAAATTAAAGGATGCAATAATAGTTGGTTATAAAGTTTCATACAAACTAAAGAGAACATATTTTTGTCATTAAATTAGAGCCACTCCTAATATTTATCCTGAAAGAATGATTTTACTAAAAATAGTAAAATTGTTGTAATAGTCAAAATACAGCTCCAAATCCATTTTATGGGAAGGTCTATCATATGATTTTACACATTCTTTAAACAAAAATGCAAAAAAAATTAAATATTTGATTAATATATATGTAGATTACTAAAAAAGTGCAAGTTTTCATAATATTAATATATCTTGAAAATTTTCATTTCTATTAGGAGATAAATGCAAAATATAAAAATGGGCTGGGTTGGTGACCCCGCCAAAAAGGAAATAATCAATAAAAAATGCTTAGGAGAAATCCAAGAGAATGAGGTTATTACATTATGGGCATAAGATATTTGAGGAGGTTGGTGATGATCTAATAATGGAAAGAGAGACACAAACTGGACAAAAAAATCCACCAAGGACCCGATCACAAAAAATGAAGCTTCCACACAAATCTTCAAACCTTTAAGAGAAACAACTGCACAACACTCACAAATGGATGACGCCAACACCTATTTATCTTATACCATGAAAGGAATGGTAATTAGATCATTCTAAGCTACAAGGATCTCAAGTGTTAACTAAACACCATATTCAACCAAAATAAGAATCTGAAAGCAAATTGATAACATAAGCTTACAAATGGATATGCAAAATAAATAGCAACAATCTCATATATTATACATGAATAATAAAATTCCTCAATGAGTAAAATGAAGGTGCCTTGCTTATATTGGCAAAGATGATCAACCATATCAATAGGATTAAGCTAAGGATAAATATCCACCGTAAAAAAGTAATAACTGATATGGTCCATAGATCTATAACTGTTATGGGGAGAAAGAATATCAACCCTCTAAATATACCTAAAAATATCCCCATAATATCTAAGAAATAAATATGTAACATCTCATAATATCTAAATAAGATAAATGAAATATACACACATAAGTGGATGGAAAAAATACATGGAATAACCAAATAAAAATAAATAAATTACCTAGGTGAACATGAGCTAAGGTAAACAACTTACTCTAACAAAAAAATTACATTAGGTTGTTGTTAGTTTTTATTATATTATGTCTAATAGAATTTTTAGATAAATTTAAGTCATTGTTACAATATTTTAAAATAGTTGTTAATGGGGCTATTTAGTTATGATAATTTGAAAGTATAAAATATCCATCTCATTGTAATTTGTTTAAAATTTTAAAATAAAAATTAATGTTTTCAATAGCAGGGATCAAACCAACACTAGGAAGCCTTGGCTTCCAACCCAACAAACCATATAGCATATTGGTACAACACACACCTCGAGAAATCAAGAACTGGAGCTAGAAGATCTTCTAAAGTAGCACATACACCTAGGAACCTGAAAACCAAAAGTAACTCACTGAAGGACTAGGGGCAGAGGAACAAAACCAAAAAATAGAGAACACCCTAAAATGGGACAACACAAAGCCTTACAAAAATATTGTTTCCTAAGCACCCAAAAAACAAATGGATTAGACATCTACCCATGAATAAAACCAGCTATTATGGTTCCTTCATATAGCCCAACCTTCCACCCAACCCCCAACTACAGTTCCTTCATCCTTCCACCCAGCAAACAACCTACATTAAAAGCACCAACAACAAAACCAGTAACCCCAAAGTATAGAACGAACATCGATAGGAAGCCACCCAAAAATCCCACTAGTTGTTAAAGATCCTTAAGCTAACCCAACCTCCTTCCCCCGGCCCCCGAACTGGGGTTCTAGCTGCCAAACCTTCCTCTCAGACAAACCAACAAAATATGCAATACTAAGCACCAAATAAATATTCTTCCCAAACGGTAATCCAATAGAAAGTAGGAAATATTCCAAAAAAATAGGACGCAAACCCTCAAGTCGCAAGCGCAAGTGCAGACCCTCAGGTGCATGTTTCCAATAAATATTTATAAAAGTACTTAATTACTTTTAATTGGCTATTGTGATGTTTTTCTTCCTACAAATTATTATTTCTAAATTTAATGTTTGATAGACGTTAAAAATATAGAATGTGGATAATGTGAATTTTATGTCCACAAATGAACAAAATAAAAGGATGCAACAATAGTTAGTTATAAAGTTTCATACAAAGTAAAGAAGACATATTTTTGTCATTAAATTTGAGTCATTCCTAATATTTATCCTAAAAGGATGAGTTTACTAAAAATAGTGAAATTGCTATAATAGTCAGAATACACCTCCAAATGCTCTAACATTTTATGGGAAGGTATATCATCTGATTTTACACATTCTTTAAACAAATATGCAAAAAATTCAAATATTTTATGAATATATATGCAAATTACTAAAAAAGTGTAGGTTTTCATAATATAAATATATCTTGAAAATTTTCATTTCTATCACGAGATACATGCAAAATATAAAAATGGGTTGGGTCAGTGACCCTGCCAAAAAAAAGAAAGACTCAAGAAAAAAATGCTTAGGAAAGATCTAAGAGAATGAGGTTATTGCAGTATGGGCAGAAGATTTTGAGGAGGCTAATGATGATCTGACAATGGAAAGAGGGACACAAACTGGACAAAAAACTCCACCAAGGACCCGATCAAAAAAATTGAATCTTCCACACCAATCTTCAAATATTTAAGTGAAACAACTACATAACACTCACAAATTATTGAATACAATAACTATTGCCCTGATTCTATGAAAGAAATGATAATTGGATCATTCCAAGTTGCAAGGATCTCAACTGTTAACTAAATACCATATTCAACCAAAATAAGAATCTGAAAGCAAATTGATAGCATAAGCCTACAAACGGATATACAAAATAAAGAGAAAAAATATCATATATTATACATGAATAATAAACTTCCTTAATGAGTAAAATGAAGGTACCCTGCTTATATAGGTAAGGATGATCAACCATATCAATAAGATGAAGCTAAGGATAAATATCCACCGTATAAAAGGAACAAGTGATATGGTCCATAGATTTGTAACCTCTATGGGGAGAAAAAATCTCAACCCTCCAAATATACCTAAGAATATCCCCATAAGTTCTAGTAATAGTCAAACCTAGAAATATCCCCATAATATCTAAGAAATAAATATGTAACATCTCATAATATCTAAATAAGATAAATGAAATATCCACACATAAGTGTATGGAAAAAATACATGGAATAACCAAATAAAATAAAAATAAATTACCTAGGTGAACGTGAGCTAAGGTAAACAACCTACTCTAACAAAAATCTTACATTAGGTTGTTTATAGTTTTTATTATATTATGTCTAATAGACTTTTTAGATAAATTTAAGTCATTGTTACAAGATTTTATAATAGTTGTTTTTTTTTTTTTTTTTGGTGGAAAACATCCCAAAAGGGATGTCAATTTCGGGTAAGAACCAAGAAGGTAGGGGTATCCATTCTACCAAAAACACCCAGGACTCAAACCTGGCATTTCACCTTTGACATACTCAAGAAGCAAACAAACACACAAAACCTATTTAAAAATAAGTAAATAACAACAAAAATAATAAAATAAAATAAAAAACATGCTCCTTGAGTGTGTCAAAAACAAAAGCACAACCAAACACACACAATAAGAAAAAATAAACCACAACACGAACCACATAGAAAAACACAAGAACCACATAACAAAACACAAACAAGACAAAAACAACATAACACTACAAAGACATAACCCAAAAAAAAACATGAAAAATAAACACAACCAAAACCTAAAAAATAAAAAATAAATAAAATAAAAATAAAAATAAAAATAAAAATAAAAAGCAACCAACAACAAACAATAAACAAAAACAAAAAACATAGAAAACACTCACACATAAAAACACGAATTAACACAAACAAAGAGAAACCCAAGAACAAAAACGAAAAAAACACAAGAAAAATAACAAAAAACATAAAAAAAAAACACAAAAAAACCAAAAACACAAGAACAACAAAAAACAACACAAAGAACACAAAAACAAAACAAAACAAAAGAACCCACCCACCTTAAAAAACTAAAAAAAAAAAAAAAATGATAAAGAAAAACAAAATTGAACATAAAAATGACCTATCTAGACCAGAATACTATTAAGGCAAGAATCAATAGAGGAAACAAAATAAAGAATAGAATGAGCTAGGGAACTAAAAAAAAACTAAATGAACCAAAGAGAAGCAAAAAAAAAAAAACAAGAAGAAACTAGGTACCTTCAAAACTGGAGCCATCCAAATAAATGATAGAAAGAAGAGCTTCCCTAATTTGAGAATCCCACCATCTAGGAGGGTTGCCATAACAAGTAAGATCGCCTTTGTCAAAATCCCAATTAGCTAAAGCATCATCACTCTTTATATGATCTCTGACCACATGATTGTAATCAACTTTCAAAAATCCCATCTGGATTAATTGAATCTTCTCAATAATTCTTTTTATTCTCCAATACACCTTATGATTCTTAGAAGGAGTCTTCAAGTGATTAATCATAAGTTGAGAGTTAGACTCAACTAACACATTTTCCCATCCAACCTTAGGAGCCTCCTGAAGGCCTCTGAGGATACCATACCCCTCAACAAGGTTATTGGAAAAAATACCCAAATTCTTAGCAAAAGTAAAAACCAGGGAGCCATATGAAAGTGTACCAATTCCTCCCACACTGGATTTTTCAGGGTTTCCCTCTAAAGGCTCCATCAGTATTGACTTTTCCAAAATCCTTAGGAGGAGGTTGCCAATTTCTTGTCCTATCCATATTACTAATACTCACATTCCATTTAAGTTGGTTGCCCTTAGAAGATTTAATCTTCAATATTTGCATCACTTGATCCCATATTTGGTGGGAGTTTTAGGGGTGATTAAGGAGTTGATGGACTGATTCAACTAATTTGGCTATGGTATTTTGCCAAATATAGTGAATATCCTTCCTATCTTGATTAAAAATTTGGTCGTTCCTTTCATTCCAAATATTCCAAAGAAGAATGGTAGAACACATCCAAACTAACTGCCTAATAAAATGATCAACACCCTCTTGATTAAGCCAATCCCTCCAAAGCTATTCAAAAGGAAAAAAATTGGATAAGCCAAGTAGAGTGGCCATTCTCCTCCATAGCTCAGAGGCTAAAGTACACTTAATAAAAATATGGTTGAGAGTCTCTACATTCTCTTCACATATTTCACATCTAAAAGGGCCATGAAAACCACGATTCATAGTAAAGATTATATGTAAGGATGCAACAATAGTTAGTTATAAAATTTCATACAAACTAAAGAAATATTTTTCTCATTAAATTTGAGTCATTCCTAATATTTATCCTAAAAGGATGATTTTACTAAAAATAGTAAAATTGCAGTAATAGTCAGAATATAGCTCCAAATGCTCTAACATTTTATGGGAAGGTCTATCATCTAATTTTACACATTATTAAATAAATATGCAAAAAAATCAAATCTTTGATGAATATATATGCAAATTACTAAAAAATTGTAGGTTTTCATCATATCAATATATCTTGAAAATTTTATTTTCTATCACGAGATACATGCAAAATATAAAAATGGGCTGGGTTGGTGACCCTGCCAAAAAAGAAAATACTCAAGAAAAAAATGCTTAGGAAATATCCAAGAGAATGAGGTTATTGCAGTATGGGCAGAATATTTTGAGGAGGCTGGTGATGATCTGACAATGGAAAGAGGAACACAAACTAGACAAAAAACTCCACCAAGGACTCGATCAAAAAAATTGAAGCCTCCACACCAATCTTCAAATATTTAAGAGAAACAACTGCACAAAACTCACAAATTGATGAATACAATAACTATTGCCCTGATTCCATGAAATAAATGAAAATTAGATCATTCCAAGATACAAGGATCTCAACTGTTAACTAAACACCATATTCAACCAAAATAAGAATCTGAAAGCAAATTGATAGCATAAGCCTACAAACAGATATACAAAATAAAGAGCAACAATATCATATATTATACATGAATAATAAACTTCCTTAATGAGTAAAATAAAGGTACCTTGCTTATATAGGCAAGGATGATCAACCATATCAATAAGATGAAGCTAAGGATAAATATCCACCGTACAAAAGGAATAAGTGATATAGTCCATAGATATGTAACCTCTATGGGGAGAAAGAATCTCAACCCTCCAAATATACCTAAAAATATCCCCATAACTTCTAGGAATAGTCAAACCTAAAAATATCCCCATAATATCTAAGAAATAAATATGTAACATCTCATAATATCTAAATAAGATAAATGAAATATCCACACATAAGTGTATGGAAAAAATACATTGAATAACCAAATAAAAGAAAAATAAATTACCTAGGTGAACATGAGCTAAGGTAAACAACCTACTCTAACAAAAAACTTACATTAGGTTGTTTATATTTTTTATTATATTATGTCTAATAGACATTTAGATAAATTTAAGTCATTGTTACAAGATTTTATAATAGTTTTTAATGGGGCTATTTAGTAAACATTATATGTAAGTATAAAATATCCATCTCGTTGCAATTTTTTTCAAATTTTAAAATAATTTTTTTTTTTTAACAAGGAAATATATATTAATATCCAATATTATTTATTATAAAAAATATTGTAACAAAGGTCAAAATAATATCTTCTTATCTATTTATTTTTTGTGTTTATATTAAAAACTAATCAATAATTAAAAACTAAATATTAATTAGATACTTATCTTATGTTTATATTAAAATATATAATTATTAACTTAAAAAATATATGGTAATAGTTATTTTCACAATGTCTCGGGGGACAACGCAATGGTTTAGGATTTGGGTCTTTTTTGGGATATAAGGTCCAAATCATGGCATGGGAAAGTGTGTGAGGGGATGGGTGTGTGGTGGTTATGTGTTAGAATACCTATTGATAAGCATAGATCTCAGCTTTACAAGGGATCATGATTGGGAGGAGACTAGTCAACCCTATGAGTTGGTTGTAAAGATTTACCATCCTTTACAAACCAAAAACCAGAAATGAATCCAGCCCCTATAACACTAGAGAGAAAAGCAAATAGAAACATACCAGGTACTCATATCATAGTCCTTCGCAACGCATACTCAAAAAACTCAAACTTCAAACAAGCAGGCTCCAGATAGATAATAAAGGAAATCTGTGATGGAATAATTGATGTCCACATGCTGAATTGATATAAACCAGCCTGAGAAGAGATTCAAAATTAAAAACTACTCTAGATCCGAAAACCACCCAAAGAAAACTAGAGGCTTGGAGAAAAATAATCTAGAACCTGCATCGCTAATGAACAAACCCAAACTAGATTTTATGTAGCAGGGATCAAACCAACACTAGGAAGCCTTGGTTTCCAACACAACAAACCATCTAGCGGATGGGTCCAACACACCCCTTAGGAAATGAAGAATTGGAAACAAACAAAAAGTAACTTGTTGAAGGACCAGGGGCAAAGGAACAAAATTTGAAAATAGAGAACACCCTAAAATGTGACAACATGAAGCTTTACAAAAAGGTTGGATCCTAAGCACCCAACCTGAAATTGGAATAGCCATCTACCTATCAAAAAAACTAGCTATTGTGGTTCCTTCATATGGCCCAACCTTCCACCCAATCCCCAACTTTGATCCCTTGAGTTGACCCCATCCTTCCACCCAAAAACCAACCTACATTAGAAGCACCATCATCCAAACCAATGACCCGAAAGTCCACAATAAACATCGATAGGAGGCCACCCAACAATCCTACCATTTTTTGAATATCCTTCAACTTACCCAACCTCCTTCCCCCAGCCCCCCAACTAGGGTTCCAGATGCCCAGTCTTCCTCTCCAACAAACCAACAAAAGATGCAATACCGATCACTAAATAAATTCTCTGCCCAAACGGGCATCCACCAAAAAGTAAGAAAGATTCCAAAAAAAAGGACGTAGACCCTCAATCCACAAGCACAAGTGCAAACCCTCAGGCTCATGTTTCCAATAAATCATTATAAAACTACTTAATTAATTTTAATTGGCTATTGTGATGCTTTTCTTCCTATAAATTATTATTTCTAAATTTAAAGTTTGATACATGCTAAAAATATAGAATGTGGATAATGTGAATTTTATATTCTCAAGTTAACAAAATAAAAGGATGCAATAATAGTTAGCTTTAAAGTTTCATACAAACTAAAGAACACATATTTTTGTCATTAAATTTGATCCACTCCTAATATTTATCCTGAAAGGATGAGTTTACTAAAAATAGTAAAATTGTTGTAATAGAATACAGGTCCAAATGCTCTAACATTTTATGGGAAGGTCTATAATCTGATTTTACACATTCTTTAAACGAAAATGAAAAAATTCAAATCTTTGATGAATATATATTAGATTATTAAAAAAGTGCAGGTTTTAATAATATCAATAAATCTTGAAAATTTTCATTTCTATCAGGAGATAGATGCAAAATATAAAAATGGGTTGGGTTGGTGACCTCGTCAAAAAAGGAAATACTTAAGAAAAAAATGCTTAGGATAGATCCAAGAGAATGAGGTTATTGCAGTATGGGAAAAATATATTTGAGGAGGTTGGTGATGATATAACAATGGAAAGAGAGGCACAAACTAAACAAAAAATTCCACCAAGGATCCGATCACAAAAACTGAAGATTCCACACCAATATTGAAACCTTTAAGAGAAACAACTGCACAACACTCACAAATGGATGACTACAACACGTATTGTTCTTATGCCATTAAAGGAATGATAATTAGATAATTCTAAGCTACAAGGATCTCAAGTGTTAACTAAACACCATATTCAACCAAAATAAGAATCTAAAAGCAAATTGATAGCATAAGCTTACAAATGGATATGCAAAATAAAGAGCAACAATATCATATATTATACATGAATAATAAACTTCCTCAATGAGTACAATGAAGGTGCATTACTTATATAGGAAAGGATGATCAACCATATCAATAGGATCAAGCTAAGGATAAATATCCACCGTACAAAAGGAATAAGTGATATGGTCCATAAATCTATAACCGCTATGGGGAGAAAGAATCTCCACCCTCGAAATATACCTAAAAATATCTCCATAACTTCTAGGAATAGTCAAACCTAAAAATATCCCCATAATATCTATGAAATAAATATGTAACATCTCATAATATCTAAATAAGATACATGAAATATCCATACATAAGTGTATGGTAAAAAACCTACTCTAACAAAAAATTTACGTTAGGTTGTTTATAGTTTTTATTATATTATGTATAATAGAGTTTTTAGATAAATTTAAGTCATTGTTACAAGATTTTAAAATAGTTGTTAATGGGGCTATTTAGTTATGATTTTATGAAAGTATTAAATATCCATCTCATTAGAATTTATTTCAAACTTTAAAATAAAAATTAATGTTTTCTGTAGCAGGGATCGAACCAACACTAGGAAGCCTTGACTTCCAACCCAACAAACCATCTAGCGGATTGGTCCAACACACCCCTCGAGAAATCAACAACTAGAGCCAAAAGATCTTCTAAATTACAACATACACCCGAAACCTAAAAATCGAAAGTAACTGGTTGACCAAGGGTAGAGGAAAAAAACCAAAAAATAGAGAACACCCTCAAATGGGACAACACAAAGTCTTATAAAAAGATTATTTCCTAAGCACCCAGACAAAAATTGTATTAGCCATATACCCATGAATAAAACCAGCTGTTGTGTTTTCTTCAGATGTCCCAACCTTATACCGAACTCCTAAATGCGGTTCCTTCAGTTGACCCCATCCTTCCAACCAGCAACCAACCTACATCAAAAGCACCAACATCCAAACCAATGACCCCAAAGTCTAGAAAGAACATCAATAGGAGACCACCCAACAATCCCACTAGTTGTTGAAGATCCTTCAGCTAGCCCAACCTCCTTCCCCTAGCCTCCCAACTGGGGTTCCAGATGCCCAACCTTCCTCTCCAACAAACCAAAAAAAGATGCAATACTGAGCACTAAAGATTTTTTTGCCCAAACGGGAATCCACCAGAAAGTAGGAAAGATTAAAAAAAAAATAGGATGCAAACCCTCAAGTCGCAAGTGTAGGCACAGACCATCAGGCACATTTTTCCAATAAATATTTATAAAAGTACTTAATTACTTTTAATTAGCTATTGTGATGCTTTTCTTCCTACAATTTATTATTTCTAAATTTAATGTTTGATACATGTTAAAAATATAGAATGTGTTTAATGTGAATTTTATATCCACAAATTAACAAAATAAAAGGATGCAATAATAGTTAGCTATAAAGTTTCATACAAACTAAAGAAGACATATTTTTGTCATTAAATTTGAGCCACTCCTAATATTTATCTTGAAAGGATGAGTTTATAAAAAATAGTAAAATAGTTGTAATAGAATACAGCTCCAAATGCTCTAACATTTTATGGGAAGGTCTATAATATGATTTTACACATTCTTTTAACAAAAATGCAAAAATTCAAATCTTTGATAAATATATATGCAGATTATTAAAAAAGTGCAGGTTTTCATAATATCAATATATCTTGAAAATTTTAATTTCTATCAGGATATACATGCAAAATATAAAAATGGGTTGGGTTGGTGACCCCGTCAAAAAAGGAAATACTCAAGAAAAAAATGCTTAGGACAGATCCAAGAGAATGAAGTTATTGCTGTATGGGAAAAATATATTTGAGCAGGCGGGTGATGATCTAAAAATGGAAAGAGAGACACAAACTGGACAAAAAAATCCACCAAGGACCCAATCACAAAAACTGAAGCTTCCACACCAATCTTTTAATCTTTAAAAGAAAAAACTACACAACACTCACAAATGGATGACTACAACACCTATTACTCCGATGCGATTAAAATAATGATAATTATATAATTCTAAGCTACAAGGATCTCAAGTGTTAACTAAACACCATATTCAACCAAAATAAGAAACTAAAAGCAAATTGATAGCATAATATTACAAATAGATATACAAAATAAAGAGCAACAATCTCATATATTATACATGAATAATAAACTTCCTTAATGAGTAGAATGAAGGTGCCTTGCTTATATAGGTAAAGACGATCAACCTTATCAATAGGATCAAGCTAAGGATACATATCCACCGTACAAAAAATAATAAGTGATATGGTCCATAGATATGTAATCGCTATGGGGAGAAAGAATCTCAACCCTCCAAATATACCTAGAAATATCCGGATATCTTCTAGGAATAGTAAAACCTAAAAATATCCCCATAATATCTAAGAAATAAATATGTAACCTCTCATGAAGGAGGGAAGAAAGTAGAGAGGGGAGGGCTCTGGTCCCTCCCCTGCTCCCCCTCCCATGGCTCCTGGTTCCTGCCCAGTCCCTGGCTCAACCCAGGTCATCCCTCCCGGGGAGTGGTTGTTTGCAGATGATCTCCTGGGGGAGATCCTTCTCCACTATCTGTGCCCCTCTCGACCGGCTAGGGTTTCCTTGGTTGTTTTTTCGGACTGGTGCTTCCCAGGGATCCCTGTTTGGTTGGGGATCCCTTCCCTTTTTCCCTCAGGCTTCCCCCTGGGGTTTTTTGTAGGTTATTCACGTGGATCTAGTCCCCTGCGTTTCTCGGTGCGGTGGAGGTGACGGTTTAGGGTTTGGACAGCTTTCTGGGGTCTCCCTTGAGGTCCTCACAACTTTGGGGGTGGTCTAGGGGGGTATCTTTCCCCCTTTTTCTTGTGAATCCTCGGTGGGCTCTGTGCTTGGACGGGATTCTTGGTCCTTGCTGCTGGGATCCTCTTCTATTTTCCCGAGGCGGGTTCCTTGTGGTGCAACTCTCTGGTCGCTTCCTGATGGGTTGGATCCTCTCTGTGCTGGCTGTCGGCTTCCTGCAGGATGGCTCTCACTGAACGGAATTTTTTCCTGATGGGCAGGATGGTTTCTCCATAGGGCGGGATCCGCCAAATCCGTCGATTTTCCCGCGAGGCGGGATCCTTTCTTTCTGTTGGTTTCCTGGATGGCGGGATTTCCCTGTTGCCTTCCGCTAGGCGGGACTGTTTGTGGTGGTTTTGACTGCTTCCTGCGAGGCAAGATTTTATTGTAATGGTTTTTCTTTGCTTCCTTCTGGGCGGGATCTTCTCGATGGTGGTTTTTGGCTACTCCTCGCTAGGCGGGATCTCCAAAACTACTTTCTTTCTTATTTGTTTGTTTCCCATTGAGAGGGATTGTTTCATGCTTACTGTTATCGCTGGGCGGGATTTCTGTTTTGGTGTTCAGTTTCAAGGGATTGATGCCCTAGGCCCATTGCTTATGTAATCAGGTTTTGGGATCCTTGTTAAAACCCACTGTAAATACAAACACTACTTACCAAAAAAAAAATATGTAACCTCTCATAATATCTAAATGAGATAAATGAAATATCTAAGCATAAGTGGATGGAAAAAATACATGGAATAGCCAAATAAAAGAAAAATAAATTACGTAGGTGAACATGAGCTAAGGTAAACAACCTATTCTAACAAAAAGCTAACATTAGGTTTTTAATAGTTTTTATTATATTATGTCTAATAGACTTTTTAAATAAATATAAGTCATTGTTACAAGATTTTAAAATAGTTGTTAATGGGTCTATTTAGTAAATATTATATGAAAGTATAAAATATCCATCTCGTTGCAAAGTTTTTAAAACTTTAAAATAAAAATTAATGTTTGTAACAAGGAAAATATATATTAATATCCAATATTATTTATTATAAAAAATATTGTAACAAAGTTCAAATTAACATCTTCTTATCTCTTTATTTTTTGAGTTTATATTAAAAAATAATCAATAATTAAAAACTAAATGTGAATTAGACATTTAGCTTATGTTTATATTAAAAATATATAGTTATTAACTTAAAAAATATATGGTAATATTTATTTTTACAATGTGTCGGGGGACAACGTAATGGTTCGGTATTTGACTCTTTTTTGGGATATAAGGTCCAATTCATGGCATGGGCGAATGTGTGAGGGGATGGGTGTGTGGTGGTTATGAGTTAAACTCCCTATTGATAAGCATAGCTCTCAACTTTACAAGGGGTCATTGTTGGGAGGAGACTACTCAACCCTATGAGTTGGTTGTAAATATTTACCATCCATTGTAAACCAAAAACCAAAAATGAATGCAACCCCTACAACACCAGAGAGAACAACAAATAGAAACATACCAGGAACTCGGATCACAACCCTCCACAACTCATACTCAAAAAATTTGGACTTCAAATGATCGAGCTCTAAATAGATAATAAATGAAATTTGTGATGGAATAATTAATGTCCATATACTGAATAGATACAAACTAGCCTGAGAAGAGATTCAAATTTAAAAATTACTCCGGATCTAAAAACCACCCAAAGAAAACTAGAGGCTTGGAGAACAAGAATCTAGAACCTGCATTGCTAATGAACAAATCCAAACCAAGTTTTATGTAGCATGGATCGAACCAACACTAGGAACTACAAGAACTAGAGCTACAAGATATTCCAAAGCAGCACATACACCGAAACCTAAAAACCAAAAGTAACTTGCTGAAGGACCAGGGGTAGATGAACAAAACCCTAAAATAGAGAATACCCTGAAATGTGACAACACAAAGCTTTAAAAAAAGGTTGGATCCTAAGAAACCAACCAAAAATTGGATTAGCCATCTACCTATCAATAAAACTAGCTATTTTGGTTCCTTCATATGGCCCAACCCCCACCCTTGATTCCTTCTGTTGACTCCATCCTTCCACCCAACAACCAGCCTGCATTAGAAGCACCAACAGCCAAACCAGTGACCCCAAAGTCCAAAAAAAACATCGATAGGATGCCACCCAACAATCCCACTAGTTGTTGAAAATCCTTCAGCTTGCCCAACCTCCTTCCCCCATCCCCCCAACTAGGGTTTTAGCTCCTAGTATTCCTCTCCAATAAACCAGAAAAAGATGCAATACCAACCACTAAAGAAATTCTTTTCCCAAACGGGCATCCACCAAAAAGTAAGAAAAATTCCAAAAAGAAAAGGACGCAGACCCTCAAGCCGCAAGCGCAGACACAAACCCACAGGCACATGTTTCCAACAAATCATTATAAGACGACTTAATTACTTTTAATTGGCTATTCTGACGCTTTTATTCCTACAAATTATTATTTCTAAATTTAATATTTGATATATGTTAAAAATATAGAATGTGGATAATGTGAAATTTTTATCCATAAATTAACAAAATTAAAGGATGCAATAATAGTTAGTTATAAATTTTCATACAAACTAAAAAATATATATTTCTGTCATTAAATTTCAGTCACTCCTAATATTTATCCTGAAAGGATGAGTTTACTAAAAATAGTAAAATTGTTGTAATAGTCATAATACAACTCCAAATGCTCTAACATTTTATGGGAAGGTCTATCATCTGATTTTACACATTCTTTAAACAAATATATAAAAAATTCAAATCTTTGAAGAATATATATGCAGATTACTAAAAAAGTGTAGGTTTATGGGAAGTGCAATTTTTTTTAAAACTTTAAAATAAAAATTAATGTTTGTAACAAGGAAAATATATATTAATATCCAATATTATTTATTATAAAAAATATTGTAACAAAATTCAAATTAAAATCTTCTTATATCTTTATTTTTTGTGTTTATATTAAAAAATAATCAATAATTAAAAACTAAATGTGAATTAGACATTTATCTTATGTTTATATTAAAAATATATAGTTATTAACTTAAAAATATATGGTAATATTTATTTTCACAATGTGTCGGAGGACAACGTAATGGTTCGGGATTTGGCTCTTTTTTGGGATATAAGGTCCAAATCATGGCATGGGCGAATGTGTGAGGCGATGGGTGTCTGGTGGTTATGTGTTAAACTCCCTATTGATAAGCATAGCTCTCATATTTACAAGGGGTCATGGTTGGGAGGAGACTTCTCAACCCTATGAGTTGGTTGTAAATATTTACCATCTATTGTAAACCAAAAACCAAAAATGAATCCAGCCCCTACAACACCAGAGAAAACAACAAATAGAAACATACTAGGAACTCGGATTACAGCCCTCCACAACTCATAATCAAAAAAGTCAGGCTTCAAATGATCAGGATTTAGATAGATAATAAAGGAAATCTATGATGGAATAATTAATGTCCATATGCCGAATAGATACAAACTAGCCTGAGAAGAGATTCAAATTTAAAAATTACTTTGGATCCAAAAACCACCCAAAGAAAACTAGAGGTGGATAACAAGAATCTAGAATTTGCATCGCTAATGAACAAATACAAACCAAGTTTTATGTAGCATGGATTGAACCAACACTAGGAACTACAAGAAATGGAGCTACAAGATATTCCAAAGAAGCACATACACCCAAAACCTAAAAACCAAAAGTAACTCGTTGAAGGACTAGGGATAGATGAACAAAACCCTAAAACATAGAACACCCTAAAATGTGACAACACAAAGCTTTAAAAAAATATTGGATTCTAAGAAACCAACAAAAATTTGGATTAGCCATCTACCTATCAATAAAACTAGCTATTTTGGTTCCTTCAGATGGCCCAACATTCCACCCAACCCCCACCCTTGATTCCTTCTGTTGACTCCATCCTTCCACCCAACAATGAGCCTGCATTAGAAGCACCAACAGCCAAACCAGTGACCCCAAATTCCAAAACAAACATCAATAGGATGCCACCCAACAATCCTACCATTTGTTAAAAATCCTTCAACTTGCCCAACATCCTTCCCCCGTCCCCCCAACTAGGGTTCCAGCTACTGAGTATTCCTCTCCAAAAAACCAGAAAAATATGCAATACCAACCACTAAAGAAATTCTTTGCCCAAATGGGCATCCACCAAAATGTAGGAAAATTTTCAAAAAAAAGGACGCAGACCCTTAAGCCGCAAGTGCAGGCACAAACCCACAGGTGCATGTTTCCAATAAATCATTAGAAAATGTCTTAATTACTTTTAATTTGCTATTCTGATGCTTTTATTCCTACAAATTATTATTTCTAAATTTAATATTTGATATATGTTAAAAATATAGAATGTGGATAATGTGAAATTTTTATCCATAAATTAACAAAATTAAAGGATGCAATAATAGTTAGTTATAAATTTTCGTACAAACTAAAAAATATATATTTCAGTCATTAAATTTTAGTCACTCCTAATATTTATCCTGAAAGGATGAGTTTACCAAAAATAGTAAAATTGTTGTAATAGTCATAATACAGTTCCAAATGCTCTAACATTTTATGGGAAGGTCTATCATCTGATTTTACACATTATTTAAACAAATATGCAAACAATTCAATTCTTTGAAGAATATATATGCAGATTACTAAAAAAATGTAGGTTTTCATAATATCAATATATCTTAAAAAAATTCATTTCTATCAGGAGATACATACAAAATATAAAAATGGGTTGGGTTGGTGACCCTGTCGAAAAGGAAATACTTAAGAAAAATGCTTAGGAAATATCCAAGAGACTGAGGTTATTGCAGTATGGTCAAAATATATTTGAGGAGGCTGATGATGATCTAACAATGGAAAGAAAGACATAAACTAGACAAAAAAATCCACCAAAGACCCGATCACAAAAACTGAAGCTTTCACACCAATATTCGAACCTATAAGATAAACAACTTCACAAAACTCACAAATTGATGAATACAACACCTATTGCTCTGATGCTATGAAAGGAATGATAATTAGATAATTCCAAACCACAAGGATCTCAGGTATTAACTAAACACCATATTCAACCAAAACAAGAATCTAAAAGCAAATTGATAGCATAACCTTACAAATGGATATGTAAAATAAAGAGCAACAATCTCTTATATTATAAATGAATAATAAAATTCCTCAATGAGTACAATGAAGGTGACTTTATTATATAGGCAAGGATGATCAACCATATCAATATGATCAAGCTAAGGATAAATATCCACCATACAAAAAGAATAAGTGATATGGTCCATATATCTATAACCGCTATGGGGAGAAAGAATCTCAACCCTCCTAATATACCTAAAAATATTCCCATAACATTTAGGAATAGTCAAACCTAAAAATATCTCCATAATATCTAAGAAATAAATATGTAACATCTCATTATTATTATTATTATTTTGGTAGATAAGATACTATAGCATTAATACCAGATTTTACTGGTTGATCCAAAACCTTTTACAAAAATCAGTCCAGGGCTTTTGATGAACATATCCTTACTAAGGATCCTATAGATGTAAAATCTACATACCGCCAAAGCCATTACATCCGGTAAGGCACGTAGCCTGTTATAAAAAAGAAACTTCCCATACAACATTTTGGGTATACCCCAAGAAAACATAAATGCATCATAATTACAAAAAATAAACAGACACAGATCCCTTCCTTGAGATAATGGAGAAACAAAAAGTTGCAGACAATCATAGCAGAGTACTGAAAAAAACTCCCACAAGCTCTGTATTGACATTTACTCTTAATAATTCTTTGGTAATTTCTTTCTTCCGTATATGACATGCTTTGGTACCACATACTATATTTGCCAATCAGCCTTGGAGAAGTGAGCCTGCTGGCTAGATTTATGGCGATGGCTATCTGGTGCTCCACATGGATTTGGTTCAAAGTCTTATATTGCCATTTCTTTCCTTCCCTGTGATTATCAACCAACCTCAAATTACTAAGACGACTAGGAGCCATGTTATCTGACATGTTACTGTCACCATTAGTCTTTGTGGTATTTCCAAGCAACATCCACAAAGACTAACAACTCAGATAATTTTTATTGTGAGTCCAATTTAAAAAAGAGACGGGAATACTCCTAGCCTTCGAACTTACTATGCCTTCCTTGTTGGTAAATTTGACTATCATTCTTGGTATTCTTGTCGAATAAGCTCCTCTAATTCACTTGGGACACCATGCTCCCATTTTAAGAGTTCGTCACCATTGACACCCAAATTGGCCAACTTATTAGAAATTTTGTTAGCTTACCGAAAGACATGTTAGGATTTTCTATCATGTCTTCCTTGGAAAAGGATCCTAGCCTCTTCAACAATTGTTTTAATCCTCCAAGGAGGTATTTTCCAATTATTGAGAAGATTTATAACATGCATAGAGTCTCCTTCTATGATCAAATTACCTTCTAAGTCTTGAGTCATTTGAAGGCCTCTCCACATAGCTCTAGCTTTAGCTTCGTTGTTCATCCTTGTTCTCAAATATTCAGAAAATGCAAGCATCATATTTCCATTATGATCTCACATAATGCCACTAGCGTCTGCTCTGCCAGGATTGTCCTTAGCTGCTCCATCAAAATTAAGCTTAAACCAACCCATAAGAGGTGGAGACCACTTAACATTGGCTCTAGGGTTGACTACCCTAGGAACAGACTCATATAACAAGGTTAATCTTAAATATTGAGCAATCATGGTATCCTGTAAATGAGGTTTACAACTATCAAAAGGGATAAGGTTCACATTCTCGTTGGCAAAGGATAGGATCCTAGCAATGATAGTTTGATGATCATGGATAAAATCATTAAAGACTCTATGGTTCCTTTCTAACCACACCTGCCAAAGATAGTGATTGACACAAATTTTCCACATGTATCTAAGTCTTTGGCTTGAAAAGGGGTAAGGGCCCTGGAAAAAAAAATTAAGTACAGTGGCTGGTTTAACCCATGAAATATTGAAGGCCTGAAAAACCCCACTTAGGACAGTCAAGGAAAAATAGCACTCAAGGAAAATATGATAAATTGTCTACCAATTAGCCCTACACAGGTAACAATGATTAGTTATACAAATACCTTTATGCATCATATTATCAATGGTTAGAATTTTTCCTTGGATAACCAACCATGAAAAGACTACAATTTTTGGAATTAATTTTTTTATCCAAACTAAGTCCTTTTGGAGGACACAATCCTTGTCATTAAGCAGAAGCTTGTAAGCTAATTTAATAGTGAACTACCCATTTTCCATAGGAGCCCAGGTCACTTGATATTCCTTGGGTCTCATGGGGATAAACTGTTTCTCGAGAATGTTACAAATATCATTTGATTTCGCTTGAAATCCCTGAATTCTTATTTATTTCCACTTCATTCTACCTCTATCCTCAACCATATAATAGAAGACTTTTATACCAATGAGTTCTTTTGTGATATCTCTGATTCGGGTTAAGTTAGGATATTGCGTCAGTGGTTCGTCCTTAGCCCACCTATCATTTCCTCTCACCATTTATCCTCTCACCATTTCCTAAAACCCATATTAAACCTTTTTTGATGATTTCCTTACAATTAAGAATTACTTTCCAAAAAATAGAACCTCTGATTGGAATTCAGTCACTTAGAAATTCCATATTTTGAAGATACTTTCGTTTGATGCTAGTTGTCCATTCATTTTCTTCACCAGAAATGAGATGTCATGCCTGCTTAGCTAGTAAAGCTAAATTTATATGAAAAATTCTCCTAATAACTAAGCCCCAATTTTCCCTGGGTCTACACACTTTGGTCCATCCTACAAGGTGTATCCTTTTTTTCTCCTCTGATCTAGTCCATAAAAATTCTTTTTGGATTTTATCAATTTTTTGGAAAACCTTCACAGGGACTTTGAAAATGGAGAGGAAATATACTGGAATGCTCTGAAGAGAGGCCTTAGTAAGGGTCAAATTTCCTACTTGAGATAGAAGATGACCTTTCCATCCAGCAAGTTTTTTTTGAATTCTTTCTATAACCCTGTCCCACATTGACTCTCTCGGAGAACCAATGAAAAGAGGGAGACCAAGATACGAAGTGGGGAGGTTTGCTATATCACACCCTAAAATTTTTGTAATCCTTCCTTACCTCTGAATGGGGGTGTTCAAGAAATATAACTTGCTTTTATTGAAATTAACTTTCTAACCAACAACATCCTCGTAGAGTTGTAGGATGTATTTAATTATTTTGACCTCAACCATTGATGCCTTAGTCAATATAAGGGTATCATCAATGAATTTTTGGTGAGAAACAACCCTAGTGAGATATGTTGCCTTGGTTCCCAATATTAACCTTGAACTACAAGCATTTTTAATGTTTTTGCCTAAAGCTTCTGCCACAATGATGAATAACATGGGGCTAACAGGGTCCCCTTGTCGAATTCCTCTATGAATTTGAAAGTAACCAACAGTTGTTCCATTAACTAGAATTGATATCCATGATTTAGAAAAAAAATCTTTGATCAAATTAACCCATTGGTGGTGAAAAACAAACTTAAGGAGGACAACAATCATAAAGTCCTAATTTAGCCTATCAAATGCTTTGTTCATATCAAGCTTGAGAGAAAAAAAAACCTGTTAGTCTTATGAGCAGAGTGCAGAGCTTCATGAACTGTGACAACTTTATCCAAGATTGACCTGCCCTCGATAGAGCTTCCTTGGCATAGATCTATGATGTGGGGCAAAATATCTCTCATTCTATTTGCAATGGCTTTAGTTAGGATCTTGTAAGAAACATTACACAGACTGATTAGCCTGAAGTCAACCATAGATTCAGGGGTTTGCTTCTTAGGAATTAGATAAATAAAAGTAGAGTTGATACCTTTTGGGATATTATTGCTTGCTTGGAATTCTCTGACAGCAAAAATTACATCATCACTTACGATGTTCTAAAAAGATTTAGAAATGAGGGGGAAAGTCATTGGGTCCTGGGGCTTTGTCTAGCTCCATGCTAAACAAGGCTTACTTATTTTCCTCATCAGAAAAGGGAGGTAGAATCTTAAGGTCTATATCCTCATTTATTATGCTAGGAATGGATTGCAAGAGAATATATTTGGCCTCCTCATTGCACTGCGATTCCTGACCAAGGATAGAATTGAAATAAGTTACTGCCTCCTTTCTAATTTCTGTCAAGTCTTGAGTAATAGAACCATATGCTTTTTAAAAAAAAAATATCTTGTTATTGCTTCTGTTTCTAAGCATGGTGATGTGAAAAAAATTAGAATTTGAATATCCATATTTCAACCAAAGAGCCCTTGATTTTTGCCTCCAATATATTTCCTCATAGGCCAAAATGTTATGAAACTCTGCTAGTTTTGTTCGTTCCTCCTGCCTAGTAGTTTTATCAGCATCACCATGTTGGATCCTCTGATCAATTATATTCAAAATTTCAACAACCTATTTTTTATTTTCAAAGAAGTTCCCAAAGAATTCTTTGTTCCAAGTTCTAAGCTTTTCCTTAAAAAACTTTAATTTGCCAAAAAGTTTAAAAGCTGCACTACCCATGACAGGCTGCTGCCACCACTGACATAAGTTATCTCTGAAACTAGAATGTTTGATCCACATAGATTGAAATTTGAAAAGTATCTTGAAGGACAGAGAGTTAGGGATCTCCAACAAAATGAGATTATGATCAGAGGCAATTTTAGGAAGGGCTTGCAGGGTAGAATCACCGAACAAAGTTGTAGCCTCCTTTGATAGAAAAAACCTATCAAGCCTTTATTGAATGAGATGACACCCTATCCGCCAATTGCTCCAGGTATAATTTGCTCCTCTAAGTTTTACATCCATCAACATTTTGGAGTTCACAAAGTCATTAAACTCATCCATGCTCCTAATAGGTGGTCCATTTCCATCCATTTTGTCTGAAGGGTAAAGAGGAGTGTTAAAATCCACAGCCAAAATCAAGGGGACATTATGGAAGATTTCACTCAGATTGCCTCAATACTCCCACAGTAGAGCTCTCCCTTATGTAACATCTCATTATATTTAAATAAGATAAATGAAATATCCACACATAAGTGGATGGAAAAAATACATTGAATAACTAAATAAAAGAAAAATAAATTTAAGTCATTAAACAACCTACTCTAACAAAAAACTAACATTAGGTTTTTTATAGTTTTTATTATATTATGTCTAATAGAATTTTTAAATAAATTTAAGTCATTGTTACAAGATTTTAAAATAGTTGTTAATAGGGCTATTTAGTAAATATTATATGAAAGTATAAAATATCCATCTCGTTGCAATTTTTTTAAAACATTAATATAAAAATTAATGTTTGTAACAGGGAAAATATAAATTAATATCCAATATTATTTATTATAAAAAATATTGTAACAAAGTTCAAATTAACATCTTCTTATCTCTTTATTTTTTGTGTTTATATTAAAAAATAATCAATAATTAAAAATTAAATGCGAATTAGACATTTATCTTATGTTTATATTAAAAATATATAGTTATTAACTTAAAAAATATATGGTAATATTTATTTTCACAATGTGTTGGGGTACAACATAATGGTTCAGAATTTGGCTGTTTTTTGGGATATAAGGTCCAAATCATGGCATGGGTGAATGTGTGAGGGGATGGGTGTGTGGTGGTTATGTGTTGAACTCCCTATTGATAAGCATAGCTCTCACCTTTACAAGGGGTCATGGTTGGGAGGAGACTACTCAACCCTATGAGTTGGTTGTAAAGCTTTACCATCCATTGTAAACCAAAAACCAAAAAAGAATCCAGCCCCTACAACACTAGAGAGAAAAAAAAATAGAAACATACCAGGAACTCGGATCACAACCCTCCACAACTCATACTAAAAAAAGTTAGACTTAAAATGATTGAGCTCTAGATAGATAATAAAGGAAATTTGTGATGGAATAATTAATGTGCATATGCCGAATAGATACAAACTAGCTTGAGAAGATATTCAAATTTAAAAATTACCCCGGATCCAAAAACTACCCAAAGAAAACTAGAGGCTTGGAGAACAAGAATCTAAAACCTGCATCGCTAATGAACAAATCCAAACCAAGTTTTATGTAGCATGGATCAAACCAACACTAGGAACTACAAGAACTAAAGCTACAAGATATTCCAAAGCAACACATACACCCAAAACCTAAAAACCAAAATTAACTAGCTGAAGGACTAGGGGTAGATGAACAAAACCTGAAAACAGAGAACACCCTAAAATGTGACAACATGAAGCTTTAAAAAAAGGTTGGATTGTAAGAACCCAACCAAAAATTGGATTAGCCATCTACCTATCAAAAAACTATCTATTTTGGTTCCTTCAGATGGCCCAACCTTCCACCCAACCCCCACCCTTGATTCCTTCTGTTGATTCCATCCTTCCACCAAACAACCAGCCTGCATTAGAAGCACCAAAATCCAAACGAGTGACCCCAAAGTCCAAAACAAACATCAATAGGATGCCACCCAACAATCCCACTAGTTTTTGAAGATCCTTCAGCTTGTCCAACCTCCTTCCTCCATCCCCCCAACTGGGGTTCCAGTTGCCCAGTATTCCTCTCCAACAAACCAAAAATAGATGAAATACCAACCACTAAACAAATTCTTTGCCCAAATGGGCATCCACCAAAAAGTAGAAAAAAATCCCAAAAAAAGGGACACAGACCCTTAAGCTGCAAGCGCAGGCACAAACCCTCAGGCACATGTTTCCAATAAATCATTATAAAATGACTTAATTACTTTTAATTGGCTATTCTGATGCGTTTCTTCCTACAAATTATTATTTATAAATTTAATGTTTGATATATGTTAAAAATATAGAATGTGGATAATGTGATTTTTTAATCCATAAATTAACAAAATTAAAGGATGCTATAATAGTTAGTTATAAATTTTCATACAAACTAAAGAAGACATATTTCTGTCATTAAATTTGAGCCACTCCTAATATTTATCCTGAAAGGATGAGTTTACTAAAAATAGTAACATTTTATGAGAAGGTCTATCATCTGATTTTACACATTCTTTAAACAAATATGCAAAAAATTTAAATCTTTGAAGAATATATATGCAAATTACTAAAAAAGTGTAGGTTTTCATAATATCAATATATATTGAAAATTTTCATTTCTATCAAGAGATACATGTAAAATATAAAAATGGGCTGGGTTGGTGACCCTGCCAAAAAGGAAATACTCAAGAAAAAATGCTTAGGAAAGATCCAAGAGAATGAGGTTATTTCAGTATAGGAAAAATGTATTTGAGGAGGTTGGCAATGATTTGATAATGGAAAGAGTGACACAAACCGGAAAAAAAGTTCCACCAAGGACTCGATCACAAAAATGGAAGCTTTCACACTAATATTTGAACCTGTAAGAGAAACAACTTCAAAACACTCACAAATGTATTAATACAACACCTATTGCTCTGATGCCATGAAAGGAATGATAATTACATCATTCCAAGAAAGGAAATACTCAAGAAAAAATGCTTAGGAAATATCCAAGAGAATGAGGTTATTTTAGTATAGGAAAAATATATTTGAGGAGGTTGGCGATGATTTGATAATGGAAAGAGTGACACAAACTGGAAAAAAAACTCCACCAAGGACTCGATCACAAAAAAAAAAGCTTTCACACCAATATTTGAACCTGTAAGAGAAACAACTTCAAAACACTCACAAATGTATTAATACAACACCTATTGCTCTGATGTCATGAAAGGAATGATAATTACATCATTCCAAACTGCAAGGATCTCAAGTGTTAACTAAACACCATATTCAACCAAAATAAGAATCTAAAAGTAAATTGATAGCATAAGCTTACAAATTGATATGTAAAATAAAGAGCAACAATCTCATATATTATACATGAATAATAAACTTCCTCAATGAGTACAATGAAGGTGCCTTGATTATATAGGCAAATATGATCAACCATATAAATAGGATCAAGCTAAGAATAAATATGCACTGTACAAAAAGAATAAGTGATATGGTTCATAGATCTATAACCGCTATGGGGATAAAGAATCTCAACCCTCCAAATATACCTAAAAATATCCCCATAACTTTTAGGAATAGTCAAATATAAAAATATCTCCATAATATCTAAGAAATAAATATGTAACATCTCATAATATCTAAATAGGATAAATGAAATATCCACACATAAATGGATGGAAAAAATACATTGAATAACCAAATAAAAGAAAAATAAATTACCTAGATGAACATGAGCTAAGGTAAACAACCTACTCTAACAAAAAACTTACATTAAGTTGTTTATAGTTTTTATTATATTATGTCTAATAGACTTTTTAGATAAATTTAAGTCATTATTACAAGATTTTAAAATAATTTTTAATGGGGCTATTTAGTAAAGATTATATGAAAGTATAAAATATCCATCTTGTTGCAATTTTTTTCAAACTTTAAAATAAAAATTATTTTTTTAGCAAGAAAAATATATATTAATATCCAATATTATTTATTATAAAAAATATTATAACAAAAGTCAAAATAACATCTTATCTCATTTATATTAAAAATTAATCAATAATTAAAAACTAAATATGAATTAGATATTTATCTTATGTTTATATTAAACATATATAATTATTAACTTAAAAAATATATGGTAATATTTATTTTCACAATGTCTCCGGGACAACGCAACGGTTTTGGTTTTGGATCTTTTCGATATCTAAGGTCCAAATCATGGCATGGGTGAGTGTGTGAGGGAATGGGTGTGTGGTGGTTATGTGTTAAACTCCCTATTGATAATCACAACTCTTAGCTTTAGGAGGGTCACGGTTGGGAGGAGACTACTCAACCCTATGAGTTGGTTGTAAAGGTTTTTCATACTAAAAAAATTATATATATATATATATATATATATATATAGATTCTCAATAAAATTTGTAATTATATTATCATTAACAATAAAAATTAAATATAGATATAAAATTTTTAAAAGTACAATGAAAAATAAATTATTAAATTATTATTATTTTTTGGTAATATTAAGAAAGAGGGTTTTGAAAGGAATCCCACAACCTTATACATCAACTCCCAAAGGGAGAGAAAAACAAATACTATCTCCAAAAGGATACTAACAACTGTCCACCCCAAAGGGGAAAAACGACCAACAACACCGACCATGAAAATACAACAATTGAATCCAAGGTACCAAAAAACTGAGAGGAGACTGAAAAATAAAAATGAAGCAATTGAAAACTTGGATGGACCTCTCTTCATCGAAAAGGCAAATGAAAAATTAAAATTTAATTTTTTTAAAAAGCCCACCCATCCCACCAAGGAACAAGAAAACCCCATCAATGGTAAATTCAAAAAACTGCCCAAGCGATTGGAAAAATGGGCCTCACACCCACGTGAAGAGTACCAAAAATAATTAAAGCAATTAAAATTTACAAGGGGATAACATTAAAATCCCACTAATAATATTTAAACTCAAAACCACTCTGATCTCCAAAACCATCCATCACAAACCAAAACATGAAAATGAATCTAACACCTACAACACCAGAAAGAACAACAAAGAGCAACATACCAGGAACTCGAATCACTGCCCTCCACAACTTATACTCAAAAAACTCAGACTTCAAACGAGCAGGCTCCAGATAGATAATGAAGGAAATTTGTGATGGAACAATTAATGCCCACATGCCAAATAGACATAGAGTAGCCTAAGAAGAGATTCAAAATTAAAAACTAATTCGGATCCAAAAACCACCCAAAGAAAACTGGAGGCTTGGAGAACAAGAATCTAAAACCTACATCACCGATGAACAAACCCAAACCAATTTTTTTGTAGAAGGGATCGAACCAACACTAGGAAGTGTTAGCTTCCAATCCAACAAACCATCCAGCGAATGGGTCCAACACACTCCTATGAAAATCAATAACTGGAACTAGAAGATCTTCCAAAACAACACATACACCCAGAACTTGAAAACCAAAAGTAACTCATTGAAGTACCAGGGGAAGAGGAAAAAAATCTAAAAATAGATAACACCCTAAAACATGATAACACAAATCCTTACAAAAAGATTGGATGCTAAGCACCCAGCCACAAATTGTATTAGCCATCTACCCATCAACAAAATCAATTTTTGTGGTTCCTTTAGATGGCCCAAACTTCCACCCAACCCCCAACTGTGGTTCCTTCTTCACCCCATCCTTCCACCCATCAACCAGCCTGCATCAAAAGCACCAACATCTCAACCAATGACCCCAAAGTCCAGAATAAACATCAATAGGAGGTCACCCAACAATCCCACCAGTTGTTGAATATCCTTCAGCTAGCCCAACCTCCTTCCCCAAGCCCCCCAATTGGGGTTCCAGCTGCCCAACCTTCCTCTCCAACAAACCAACAAAAGATGCAATACCGACCACTAAAGAAATTCTTCATCCACCATAAAGTAAGAAAATTTCCAAAAAAAAATAGGACGTAGACCCTCAAGCTGCAAGTGCAGGTGTAGACCCTCAGGTGCATGTTTCCAATAAATTATTATAAAACTACATAATTACTTTTAATTGACTATTGTGATGCTTTTCTTCCTACAAGTTATTATTTATAAATTTAATGTTTGATACATGTTAAAAAATATAAAATGTGGATAATGTGAAATTTTTATGCACAAATTAACAAAATTAAAGGATGCAATAATAGTTAGTTATAAAGTTTCATACAAACTAAAGAAGAAATATTTCTGTCATTAATTTGATGTTCAAAAATATTCTTTAAATTATTAATAAATATAATTATCAATCAACTTACAAGACTAATTTATTCCAAATTGGATTGTAAAGAATCTTAATATAATATAAAGGAAAAACTGAAATAATGTTTTAAAAAAATAATATTAAGAGAATTTTAATTAAATAAGTAAATAATGTTTAAGGGATTTTACTACACTATAATATAAAAAATAATAATGTAAGTTGGATTTAAGTTAGGAATTTGTATATATTATTCTATGATTATGTAATATGGAAGGACAAGGGATGAGGTATAATCTTATCTTGTTTTTTTGTTGGTATCATTAATTAAAAAGAGGGTTTTGAAAGGAGTCCCACAACCTTTTCCAGTTGTTTCACAAGGAAGCAAACTAAAAAACAAATAATTAGCCAGCAAACAAATGTAGTCCTACCGAAAAGTACCCCAAAAATGGGGTCTCATTAGTATATTAACCGCCCTATAAAAATAAAGTTGATAACCTTTTACAGTTGTTTCACAAGGAAGCAAACTAAAATACATATAATTAGCCAGCAAACAGATGTATTCCTACTGAAAAGTACCCCAAAAATGTGGTCTTATTAGTACATTAACCGCCCTACAAAAATAAATTTGACAACCAGAAAACAACCAACAAGGAAATATACCTCATGGAACAACCTAGAATGGCATGAATACCACACACTTAAACAATCCCTAACCTCAAACAAAGAGGATCAAATGAACATGAGAAGGAGATTGAAAGCTTCCTACATAAGCCTAATGCCCTACATCACATTTAAAATTAAAAAGGATCAATAAATGAGGGTACAAAGCCCAACCAACCGCCCTTCAAAATAATTAAGCACCCCATCAAATCAATCCAACTCAAGAGAAACAAAAAATGCAAGTTGCAAAAGAAAACCATAGGTTGATTTGAAGCAAAATTGCCCAAATCAAATATGGAAACCACTCCAGGATTAGAAAATCAACTGTCAACAACCCAAAGCTAGAGAACAGGAATCCAGACCATTGAAGAGGCAAGTAAGCATTACCAAGCCAACTCTCACTAAAATTTATTTTTATCTGCTCACACTAGCTCGCATGAAAACTAACCACCTGTCATATAAACAAGCTCAAGAATCCCAAGCCTTGAAAGAGCCAACAAAAAACAAAGGAAGAGCACCAAAGATATAACCAAAAAATAAAAATAGGCCCTTGTGTAACCCAAAAAATGGGTTCCCTACAACAAAAACCAATCGGCTACACCAAGTCTCCCTTTGACACCACTGAAAATACGATATGCAAGCAAAAGTATAAATAGGAAAAAACCATCTGCTAGAAAGCTAGAACTTCTACTCACACACATCCATGGATCCATCAACAAAGAGGAAAGAGAAACAAAGAAATAGAAGGATAAGAACCCTACTCCAACCAACCTTCACCAACGAAACTAACTCTAGAAAAATGAGAGAAGAAACCCCAAAACCCCAAAAAATTGGGGCACCACCCAAGGTTGAGTAAGAAATATACCAATGAAAAACATCTCAAGTCGAGGAAGAAAGATCCAAATACAAGCAGGCCCCTATATCGACAACACCCAACCAAACTAGGCAACCATGATGACAACACTCCCATAGAAGGATCTAGAGAAAGGATCTCTGTAGCCAAAAATACCAACCACCCAAGCAATGAAATCCTAACTTGGCACCAACCAAGGAAAACAACCAATAGCTACTGCAACAACAACACCCCACATTCACCCTAGCAAGTTTGATTTATCCATTGGTCCAATCCCCCTAGGGACCCTAATTTGATATTTAGTGGTATACCAACCAGAAACATCCATACTACAACCAAATATTCAAATAACCCTCATAGGTTGGATCGACATGTAGCTCTTTCCCCATAGGGAACTATCTAGATCTAAAATATCTTACTGGACCCACAAGATATCCAATTATAACTAGTAAGTCCCCCAACCAACAAAATACACTGCCATCCGCAACCAAAGAAAATCATTCTATCCTTGAAGAACATCCATAAGGAATACAAGGGAGTACAAGGATCTCTCGCTCAGAGAGTATAGCACGAAGGAGCACGAGCGAGAGGGGGATAATATCTTATCTTCTCTTTGGATTAAATAAGATATAATCATTAACTTTAAAAAATAAATAAGTATGATAATATTCATTTTTATGATAATTAAAATTAATAAAAATTAAATATAGATATTAAGGTTTAAAAATCATATTGAAAATTAAAAGTTTAGATTAATTTTAAAATTACTTAATTATTTTAATGGGTTATTGTGATGTTTGTTTTACAAGTTATTATGTTTAGTGGCATATTTTATTATGGAATTCAGTTTCACTTTGATACATACGTCTAAATTCAATTCTTGATACATATTTGTACTAAATAGGATGTGGTAAATATGGATTCCTTATTTATGTAGTTAAATTGGATGTGGAAAATATGGAATCCTTATTTATGTGGTTAAATAAAATGAAGGGATGTAATAAAAGTTAGTTTTAAAGTTTAAACCAAAATAAATGAGTCAATTTTTTATCTTAAATATTTGGGATAATAAAGTTACGTAGATCACTACCATGATAAAATTTATTGGGTTATCTTAATGAAGACCCAAGTTCAATTTACAAGAAGGGTGGCTCGTCATATGCCTTTGGTTTTCAACCTCTTAATACAAAAACTTTGGGATAATAAAATTTGTAAGCAAAATGGTGTCCAAATTTTATTTTAAAAGGAGGTGGATGTGTGGTGGTTATGTCTTAAATTCTCTATTGATAAGTATAGCAATTGACTTTATGAGGGATCATGGTTGGAAGAAGACTGCTCAACCATGTGAATTGGTCATAAATTTTTCTCATACTAACCAAATAAATTTATATATATTTATTTTCACAATAAAATTAATAATTATAATATTAACGACAATAGAAATTAAATATAGATATAAAATTTTTAAAAGTACAATTAAAATAAATTATTAAATTATTTATAAAACTACTTAATAACTTTTAATTGGTTATTATGATGCTTTTTTTTCTTAAAAATTATTATTTCTAAATTTAATGTTTGATATATATTAAAAATATAGAATGTGGATAATGTGAATTTTTTATCCACAAGTTCACAAAATTAAAAGATGCAATAATAGTTAGTTATAAAGTTTCATACAAACTAAAGAAGATATAATTCTATCATTAAATTTGACATATTAAAATTAGTAAGTAGGCTGGTGTCAAAATTTTTCTTTAAATTATTAATAAATATAATTATGAATCAACCTGCAAGACTAATTTAGTCCAAATTGGATTGCAAAGAATCTTCGTATAATATAAAGGAAAAACTAAAATAATTAAAAAAATATATAATTAATTAAATAATTAAAATAACATTCAAGGGATTTTACTACACTATAATATAAAGAATAACAATGTAAGTTGGATTTAAGTTTAGAATTTGTATATATATTATACTATGATTATGTAATATGGACGGACAAGGGATGAGGTATAATCTTATCTTGTTTTCCGATTAAATAAGATATAATCATTAACTTCAAAAATTAAATAAGTATGATAATATTCATTTTCATGATAATTAATGTTAATAAAAATTAAATATAAATATTAAGGTTTAAAAATTATAGTGAAAATTAAAATTTTAGATTAATTTTAAAATTATTTGATTATTTTAATGGGTTATTGTGACATTTTTTTTACAAATTATTATCTTTAGTGGTATATTTTTATTATGGAATTCAGTTTCACCTTGATACATAGGTCTAAATTTAATTATTGATTTATATTTGTAATAAATAGGATGTAGAAAATATGGATTTCTTATTTATGTAGTTAAATAAAATAAACGAATGTAATAAAATTTAGTTTTAATGTTTCAAACAAAATAAATGAGTCAATTCTCTATTTTAAACACTTGGGATAATAAAGTCATGCTAGAACACCATCGTGAAAAAATTTATTGGATTATCTTAACGGAGACCCAAGTTCAATTCACAAGAAGGGTGGTCCCTCATACGCCCTTGATTTTCAACCTCTTTAATGCAAAAACTTGGGATAATAAAATTTGTAAGCAAAATTGGTATCCAAATGTTATTTTAAAGTTTTAATTCATACAATTTTCAATCAGCTTATATTTCCTAAAGAGATATAGAAATGCATCTATCACTAACAATTACAATAATGATTTATGCCAAATAATTTTATCTTTATAGTTTGAATGTAGAGCATATTAATAAAATATAAAATAAAAAGTTAAATTAATGCTAAAATATTTAAATTAAAATAAACTCATTTAAATGAATAAAGTAATTCCCTTTGCTTATAGTTTAAATTCACCTTTAGGGTCATCATTGTGGAATGAATTTATCAAAATAAGAAATCTCTTATGGTTAATATGGTAGATGAGAAGAGTTCATAAGATATGCTTTTTATAGAATGTATGGGTCATGGAGAGGCCTTTAATTTTTAATGATGACCAAAATTTCATCATTTGACCTTTAAAAAAAATATATGGAAACATGATTCAGGAGTACATCAAGGAGGAATATAAGGGTAGAGTGGGGCACATATTGTATTTGGAAGGAGTTGATGCTATTATGTCTAGTAGGCTTAATTCTCTCAATATCAACTTACAAAATTACTATCTACAACTTAATATAGGATAGGATAAGTTATTTTGAAGTCTTAATCCTAAAGAAATATTTACTGTTAGCTTAGTTTTTACCTTTAAAATAGATAAGGAGAATCAAAATTTTCCTTCATATTGAGTTTGGATTAAAGATCTCCTACCAAAGGTGTCTAATTTTTCTTTGGCTGACATTACAAAATTAGATATTAATGGTAGATAATATTAGAAGAAAATGGATGATCATTCCTAATATGTGTTACTTATGTTATGGGGATAAGGAGAAAGTTGAAAATATTTTTGTCCATTGCCTCCTTTCTTTGAAAGTTTGGCATGTGTTTCTTCAATCGCTTAAAACATAATGGGTTATAGTAAAGTATTTGGGGGCCTTATGGGAAATCTATGTTAACTCTTATTATAGTCTTGATCGAGGATAATTTGGATCTTTGTATTACTTCATTTCATTTGGTAGATATGGATAGAAAGGAATAAATGAGTGTTCTATAATAAGGCTAATAGTGTAGAGGTCAATTTTAGGAGTATCAAAGCTACCATTATTGAAAATGTGGCTATTAATATGGACAAAAAAATATATAAAAATGAATTGGAGGAAGAAAAATTAGTGAAATGGAAGTGTTGAGAGCTACAGGGAATCAGATTAGCTAGCTAAAGACAAATATAAGATGTAATTATTCCCGTCAAAGTGGGTAAAACTAAATTTTAATGGAGCTTCTAAAGGAAATCCATAGAAGGCTAGAGGGGAAGGGGTTATAAGATCTAGCTTAGAGGTAGTGATATCTTGTTATGTGGTGAATATCAACCATACATCAAACCATGTAGCAAAGGTGAAAACCATAATTATAGGAGGAAGGCTTGTAAAAAGGATTAATAATAAGAAGCTAATAGTAGAAGGAGATTATATGAATATCATTAATATTTTGAATTCTAAGAAAACTGCTATATGGAGCATTGAAAGTATTATTTAGGATGCAATGAATATACTATCATACATGGAGTCATTTATGATCTAACACATCTATAGGAAAGGTAATATTAAAACTGATATTATGGAAAACATGGGAGTTTATATGGATGGATCCAATGTATGAAATGATGTTTTCCTAGATAATTTAGTGATTATAACTCTAAAAGAGGAAAACACTTATGATATGATTAAAAAAGGTTACACTAGGTGATTGCTTTCGAAGTTCTTAGGAAAGATAGAATTTGAGATATGACATTAACCTGATAGAGAACTAATTAAAGCTCCTGAAGAGTCTAAATAAACCATATGTATTGGATTTAAGAAATAATGAATACTAAATCCCCATGGGATAGAGTTAAAACAATATATATATTTTTTATCTAAGTATGCAACATGCTCCTTAGTCTAAATTTTGCAATATGTAGGTATTGGAAGTGGTTTTCTCTTCTGAAAATATAAAAGGTTTGGGGTCTTTTCAAAACCTCTTTATTTACCATAATAATAATAAAAAATAATATCTAAGGTATTTTACTACAATAGAATAAAAAAGAATAATGTGAGTTTGGTTTATGTTTGAAACTTGTGTATATATTATACTATGATTATGTAATATGGGTGGACAAGGGATGGAGTATAGTCTTATTATATATTTTTATTAAATAAAATATAATTATTAATTTTAGAAAACAAGTAAATGCGGTAGTATTTATATTCATAAAAAAATTATAATTATAATAATAAATGACAATAAAAATTAATTATAAATATAAAAATTTAAAAATTACAATGAATATTAAATTATTAGATGATTTCTAAAACTATTTTATTATTTTTAACTCATTATTGTGAAACTCTTGTTTTAAAAGTTTTTATTTTTAATAATAAATTATTATTATGGAATTGATGTTCTAATTTTAATGATTGATACATATTTGAAATAAGCAATATGTGACAAATTTTGGTTTTGACACACTCAAGGAGCATGTTTTTTATTTTATTTTATTATTTTTGTTGTTATTTACTTTTTTTAATTTGGTTTTGTGTGTTTGTTTGCTCCTTGATTATGTCAAAGGTGGTAGGCCAGGTCCGAGTCCTGGGCTTTTTTGGCGGAATGGATACCCCTGCCTCCTGGGTCTTACCCGAAAGTGGCATCCCTTTTGGGATGTTTTCCACAAATAATAATCATAAAAAAACAATATGTGAAAAATATGAATTGCTTATTTACACTAATGCAATCTAGATAGACGGGATTAATTGAACAACAACCTATGCTAGTAGCAAAGGATTTATGATTCATTAACACCAACAGTTTAACATTTAGTTTTTTCCTAATTTGCATGCACTATATGATGATATGACAATAGCGAAGATGACAAGTGAAAAAGATGATGCATTGATATTATATTATTACAACACATTCAAGTTGATACAATTTCTACTAGTACGGTACAATGCAACTTCCACTCATATGACATAGTGTAATTTCTACTTGTATGACATGGTGCAATACAAATTCCCCTTGTATGATATGGTGCAATTTCTCCTTATATGACATGATGTGATTTTCCCTTGTATGATCAATTGCTAATTATACAGTTGATGGAAACAAACAATGTTAACATGAATGATAATTATTTTTAAAAATAATGTTTCCACACTTAATATTGCTTTGGATCTTCACTTAAACATTAATTAGTTATTAATATAAATGGTTCTCTATTTGAACATTTATCTTAATTTTTTTAGGAATAGTAATCACATGTTTCTCACTTGAAAAAAATCCTGCATGCCAACTTATTTTTATTCAAAAAAACTCTCACTCACACAACAATGTTTATTTTTCTTTGAATAGTTCTAATTTCCACTTGAAAAAAATCTATTTGGGTATCAACCATGCTCTATATCCTCTAGTAGTCCTATAATCCTACACATAATTATATTCTAGAACATGTAAATATAGAAATATGATGTATTCACAATTTTATATCATGTAAAAAATAAAATAGAGTGGAACATGAATTTTATATTTCAATCTGTAGACACTAAAATCTAGGCACTTGCATTACACATCACAATTCTGCATAATAATATATGTCTAGGTCTAAACTTAGGCATATAATCCTTGCACGTTATTCATTGGCATTACACATCACAATTCTGCATAATAATATATGCCTAAATCTAAACTTAGGCATATAATTCCTGCACATTATTCATCCACATTGCACATTTCAGTTCTACATAACATTATGTGCCTAAGTTTTGACTTAGGCATAAAATCCTGCACATAATTATATTTTCTAGATTTTATTAAATCTAGAAAATATCCTCCTAGGATACCCTCTCTCCTCACTTGACATGTGTCCTAGCCACATCACCATCACTCCTTTGCCACCTCTCATACACCATTGTCCCCTTTGTCCCTTCACATGGGGCAACCCTCCACATTTCACTCCACTTGCACCTACCCACTTGCCACATCTCACACCTCACTCCACACATCACTCCACTTGCACCTACCCACTTGCCACATCTCACACCTCACTCCACACATCACTCCACTTGCACCTACTCACTTGCCACATCTCACACCTCACTCCACATTTCACTCCACTTGCACTTACCCACCTGCCACATCTCACACCTCACTCCACACATCACTCCACTTGCACCTACTCACTTGCCACATCTCACACCTCACTCCACATTTCACTCCACTTGCACTTACCCACCTGCCACATCTCACACCTCACTCCACACATCACTCCACTTGCACCTACCCACTTGCCACATCTCCCTAGTTAAGTGAGACACTTCTAGTGACTCACTACAACTATCTAGGATAGGTGGCTACCCAGTCCTTGCCACTTGGCAGTTCTGGATTGCCACCTATCCTTCCCTCCAAAACCTTCAAAGGCCTATAAAGGCACCATCACATAAACAAAGAGAAGAGAAGGAAATGCTAATGTTATGCTACCCGGATTGTGCTGTGTAAGCCATACTCATTGTTTGTTTTCTTCTATCAATATTCATTTACATTAGTCATTTTTATTTACATTTATCATTATCATTGTGACAGGTGCTACTAAACATTTGTCTATTTTCATGTGTGCAGATTTCAGGTTCAGGAATCAACAAGCTCAAAGCTCATCATGGTGGTCACGACAAACCCACCTCCCACATTGTTGTAGCATGAAGAGACGAAGACACCATCCTTGATCTGTAAAAGGGATTCCCCTTTGGCACATTTCTTTGTAAAATGCACCCTAAAAGGGTCAAAGTGTATCAAAAGGGACTTTCCCAAATTTAATAAAATGTGTCATTTTTATTGCAATGGTGTTGTGTTTTTATGTATACAAATTGGCGATCACGGTCTTCTTACCCCGTTTCCCTCTTCTTTTTTTATTTTTAGAATACTAACTTTGTATCTCTTTGTGTGATTGCATGGTTTGCCAATAAATAATGCAACTTCATAAGGAGCAATACAAGGTCTGGATTTCGTACTGGAAGCCTCTTCAAAAGCGATAAATCTTGGTAAGTGTTCTTTAGTTTCTAGAAAAAAAAATTCTCTTTAATTATTTCTGTTTTAAAAAATATATATTGTATTGTGTTTTTAAAACTTGTATATGTTTTAATTTTATTGTGCAATTTAAAAAAAAACACACAAATTCTCTTTTTCTTTTTTTCTTTTAAAAAAAAAGAGTTAAATGTTTTTTTTTCTTTTTTAATAAATAAATAAATTAAAAAATAAAACAATTTTAAAGTGTAACTGTGCAGTTAACTACACAGTAACTGCTGCAAGTGCATAGTTAACTACACAATAATTAACTACTAATTGCACAGTTAACTGTGTAGTTAACTACACAGTTAATTGTGTAGTTAACTGCACGTGAGTTAACTGCACAATTAACTATTAAATGTGTAGTTAACTATGCAGTTAATTGCACATGCAATTAACTGCACAATTAATTTTTGCATAGTTAGTTAACGAATGTATAGGAGTAGATTAACTACAATTTAAAAAACAAAAAAATAAACAAAAATAATAATAAATACAAAAAAAAAACAAATCAAAACAAAAAATAACATTAAAAAACTTAAAACACATAAACATAAAAAAAAATTAATATAATAAAAAAAAATCACAGAAACAATAACTTAGAAAAAAAAAAACAATAAACACAAACATTAAAAAATATAAAAATACAAAATTAAAAAACTCAACAAAAACAAAATTTCAACTTAGAAAAAAAAAATTACAAATTCAAAAAAAAAAAAACATTAGAAACACATTTCAAGCACGAAAAAAAAAAATCAACTTCAAGTTCATTGCATTTTCATAATAAAAGCATTTTAGGTAACTATTTAATTGCATCACATTTTGCATTCTACAAAAGCATTTGCATTATACATAGTCATATATAAAAAAAAAAAAAAAATCAAAACACACAAAATACAACAAAACAAAAAAATACAAAAACATGTTAAAAAAAATGTGTCAAAACAAAATTATCAAAAACTAAGTCAACTTCACATTTTTGTATGCTTTTCTATGTTTGGTGTGCGTTTGATTGCATTTTTAGGCATCCAAAATTGAATTGCATCATAGATTGCATTGTATCTTGCTTTACCAAAACAATAATAAACAAAGACATTCACACACTTGCACGTCTCACAATAACATTGGTAGGTTGGATTTAATCACCAACCTCCAATTCAGACCGGTGACGTTGGAATTCATATCCTTCCACCGGCTTGCCCCCTAGATGCTTTAGATAGAATAGGGAAGTCCTTAAGTTGGTATAGGTCACTTGTGTACAAGTTATCTCCCACTATTGGAACGATTGTTGAATCAGAGTGGAAGAGCTAGGCGAACCCCCCACTGGGATTTAAGCGGTGTACCCTAGACTCTTTTGAGAAATCATGCTTGGCACTAGTGTTCCTAATAACCATCTTAATCGAGATCCTTTATTCTAATCCAAAAAAAAAAAAACTTTTTCAAAATTTCAACAACATCAAAACACACAGAAACTCAAAATAAAAAAAAAATTAAAAACCTCAAAATTAAAAAAAAGGTCAAAAACTTCAAAAATCCAAAAACAATAAAAAAAATCAAACATCGAAAACAAAATTTGAAAAACTTAGAAAACATTTGTTGGCTTAATTGATTATGTGTTTATTTGCTTTTCATTCGCATCACATTTTAAATAAATACACATTTGCCACCTCATTTCACCTGAATCACCTTCCACATGCAAAAAAAAAAAAAAAGCTCCAAAGGGGGTATCCCTTTGGTCAAATCAAAACAAAAGGCTCCAAAGGAACCACACCCCTTTGGTAAAATAAATAAAAAATGCTCCAAAGGAACAAACCCCTTTGGTCAATTCAATCCAAAAGGCTCCAAAGGACAAAACCCCTTTGGTCAAATCAAATCAAAAGGCTCCAAAGGAACTAAACCCCTTTGGTCAAATCAAATCAAAAGGCTCCAAAGGAAGTAAACCCCTTTGGTCAAATCAAATCAAAAGGCTCCAAAGGAACTAAACCCCTTTGGTCAAATCAAATCAAAAGGCTCCAAAGGAACTAAACCCCTTTGGTCAAATCAAATCAAAAGGCTCCAAAGGAACTAAATCCCTTTGGTCAAATCAAATCAAAAGGCTCCAAAGGAACAAAACCCCTTTGATCAATTCAAATCAAAAGGCTCCAAAGGAATCAAACTCTTTGGTCAAATCAATCAAAAATGCTCCAAAGGAACCAAATCCCATTGGTCAATTCAAAATCCAAAAGGCTCCAAAGGGGACACCCCTTTGGTCAAATCAATCAAAAATGCTCCAAAGGAGCCAAATCCCTGTGGTCAATTCAAATAAAAAAGGCTCCAAAGGGGACACCCCTTTGGTCAATTCAATAAAAAAGACTCCAAAATGGGACACCCCTTTGGTCAAATCAATTCAAAAGGCCCCAAAGGAACCTAACCCCTTTGGTCAAATCTCATTTCAAAATGCCCCAAGGGAGGCACTCCTTTGGTCAATTTCCATTCAAAAGGCTCCAAATGAACCAACACCCCCTTGGCCCCATGAAATTCAAAAGCTCCAAAGGAACCAAACTCCTTTGGCCACATTTCATCTCAAAAACATCAAAAAAAAAAAAACAATAATAAATATAAAACACAAAAACATTTTCATACACATTGCATTTTTAATAAATCATGTTCACAATCCTTCTTCCATTGCATTCACACATTACAACTTTCATAGTATTTGCACATTCATACCATTCGTATTCATTAAAGTCAAGAATAATTGATAGTGCACTATGTCTTGTTGCCTTAATCAGGGGCACCTCACATCAAACATCACCAAAACCATCAGTCATAATAATACATTGCTTCCTAAGCCAAATCCTAGGTGTTTTCAATCACTCAGCCACTCCTAGTGTTTTAAGCAACCTCAAGAAAAATGTTGAGTTCTTTTAGGACCATTGCACATATATACACTAAGCAAATCTTGAGTATTGGGAATTGATCTCAAAAACATTCTCGAACCAAACACAATTTCACATCTTAAAAACATCTTGTGTCAAATAGGGATAACACATACTTGGTAGGAATCTTGAGGTGAAAAGGGTCATCCTTGCTTGTCCTATTATGCAACATAGTCCATGATAACAGTGGTTTTCACTACTATCACAGTTGCTTCAAATTCAAAAAATAGAGTAGCAAGGATAGGGTACAATTCTCATCACACTTAGGTTGAGAATCCGATTCCCCAAAGCTCTAATTCCTTTACATCACACACCACTAATTAATTGGGTTGTAAGGATCATACTACATTTCCAGTCAGACGGTTAAGTAGTCATCCCCAAAATTCAAGAAATCAAAAACAAAAATCATGGACTATGGAGTTAGCCTCCACCGGGGCTATAGACGCTTGACTGGTAGTGGAGTATGCTCATGCGAGGCGACACGTCTCTTTTAAAGAGACCTCTGACCGCACATACGGACAAGCTAGCTTCTCGGATTTTATCCAAAATGGGTTTACCCAATTTACTCAAGATGAGTTAATGAACTCAATTGCACACACATTGGTTCTTGATTGTCTTGGGTCATGACCATGCTCTTGATTCGGTAAATTAATTCACTACACACACATTTGGTCCTAGAAGAATTAGGCAGTTTTAGTGATTTTGTTAGACACACTAGGATGTTTGAGTCTTTGCAAAACAACTCTAGATCCTTTATCCCTAAGAACAATAAAGTCATAAGCAAACCTACATTTCATACCACCATCGCATAGTCGTAAATATCATAATCCATTTCATCCATGTGGTCATACTAGTAGTATCATATTGGTGCCCCTGATTAAGCAATAAAGGTAAAGTTTGCTAATTAATGGTTCAAAAACTTCTTTAAAAAAAAAAACGATCAATAAAAATACTATTCATTCAAATGGTTCAAAATATCTTTGAACAACGATCAATAAAGCAACACCATGCATTCAAATGGTTCAAAATCTCTTTGAACAACAATCAATAAAGCAATGCCATGCATTCAAATGGTTCAAAATCTCTTTGAACAACAATCAATAAAGCAACACCATTCATTCAAATGGTTCAAAATCTCTTTGAAAAACAATCAATAAAAATACCATTCATTCAAATGATTCAAAAACTCTTTGAACAATGATTAATAAAGCAACATCCTTTATTCATTTACATTCATTCATAACATATTTATTTCATAACATGTATACAAAAAATAATAATAATAATGATTTGAACAATCAATCATTACACATTTGTAAAACAATAACAAAACAACTTGGGGGAGCTCAAGGTCTCACACCTTCCCCATAAATAACATCAAACAATCAATCAAACAACTTGGGGGACTCAAGGTCTCACACCTACCCCAACAATCACATTAAACATTAACATTTCAAATAATAAAATAAAGCTCCAAAGAAATCCTTTGGTCAAATCAATCCAAAATGCTCCAAAGGTACTCAAATTCCTTTGGTCAAAAAAAAAAACATCTTGTGCTTTCTTTCCATTTCAAAAACATCAAAAAACAAAAATATTTCCATACATATTTTGTCTTACAAAACCATTAAAAAATAAAAAATAACATTGCCATGAATATTTTGTCATATAAAACATAAAATGCCAAAAAACATTTCCATGCATCTTTTTGTCATACAAAAACAAAACAAAAACACAAAACAATCATGCATTCTCCAAAAAAAAAAAAATCCAAAGATATCTCAATTCCTTTGGACAAAAACAAATTCAACAGGCTCTTGAAAGAATAGAAGTGTTCTCATCACAACTCCCTAAGAAAGCCATAAGGCTGGACTGCTCCAAGGGATAGAGATGTACATATCCTTCTTCCACTTAGCCTCAAGTGATCCTCGTATATAGTAACTTATCTTATATACTTAGCGGTTGCAGCGACTAGCAATCCATGCAATCCGGTAGGATGGATAAATTACCATAAGGCCCTTGAAAAGTGATTCACCTCATGCAAAAACTGAATTGTTATCATCTTAATTCCCTAAGAAAGCCATACGGTCTGGACTGCTCCAAGGGATAGAAGTGCACAATTATCAACAAAGGTCAAAATCACAGTTGAAACAAAAACAAAAACATTTATTTCATTCCAACCATTATCAATTGTTTCATCGTTTACATCATTTCATATCTTCTCCATTGAATAATCGCTTGAAGAGGAAGACAAAATCAACAAATACAGTTACATAATCAAAGTCAACACTCAAAACACTCAATCATGCAAATTACGCTCATTAAAATGAGCATATTTTCCATGATTGGGGCAACACAAGTTGACTTTTATTTGTGACCATATTACACAACTCCCCTTCAAATGCAAATGGCTACAAAAACATTGCAAAAACCTCCAAATAATCATCTCACATCGTCATCATCTCAAGTGAACCTTGTACCTAGTGATTTAATCTAGACACCTAGCGGTTGCAGTGATTGGTTGTCCATGCAATCCGGTAGGATGAATAAATTACCATAAGGACACTTATTCAAAATCATTCCACATCATCATGTTTGAAATTAAATCAGGTTGATCCTTCAATTTTTTGAGTGACTTATGTTCAAGCAGATTTGTCCAAGGTTGTCATTGACGCCTACTCCATGGGGTTACAAAACATGGAAAACTTATACTTCATCATTTTGCATTAAGGAATTGCAAACAGTCACTAGGACACCGAGCTCCTTGGGTGATTGGTTCCTTTACTTCATCATCTTGCATGTCAATCAAACCAAAAGGTAAATTTACGACAATACAAGTCCACCCTAAACTTGGGGCATCCAACTTGATCTTGATTTTCAATATTTGTACACATCAAATCATTCATTTTCACAAACATCATCATCATCATCATCACATCATTTAGTGAATCATGTATCTAGTGGATTACCCTATATACCTAGCGGTTGCAGCGACTAGAAATCCATGCAATCCGGTAGGATGGGTAGCTCACCATAAGGACACTCATTCAAACAAACATTTCAAATCACTATGGCATTACATCAACTATGTCCCTCGATCTTTGAGCTTGATCGTATTCAAAACAAATTTGCACAAGGTTATCCTTCAACCCCTTCCGTTGGGTCAAAAGCGGAAAACAACCAAACACAATTTGGTAATAATCAAAAATCACTCGAGTATCAAATTCTCGAATGACTGGTTCCTTGAACCCATCATTTGGAAGGAATTGCTAAAGTCATAGTGGAACAAGAACTCTAAACGTGGTCGAAGATTTTACCACAACACTTTGTGCACCATCAAAACCAAAGGTAAATTTGCAAAAACACAAACAATCCCAAACTTGGGGCATCAAGTTGATCAAAATGACATACATTTGCATTACATCCACATCATTCAATACACCACCTCCTTTCATCATCCACATTTGGTCAATTGGCTCATGGGTTTCATCCTTTACCCATTCGCTAATTGAGGGGGTAAGCAAACAAATCAAAATTTTCAAAAAAAACATCATTCATTCTTTGCATCGAAAATATTTGAGTCCATTCCTCCATCAAATAAAACCACGTGTCTTTTATTTTTGCACCACATTGTGTTTCACACAATGCGGTACAAAAAGGGGCATCTGTAGACACTAAAATCTAGGCACTTGCATTACACATCACAATTCTGCATAATAATATATGTCTAGGTCTAAACTTAGGCATATAATCCTTGCACGTTATTCATTGGCATTACACATCACAATTTTGCATAATAATATATGCCTAAATCTAAACTTAGGCATATAATTCCTGCACATTATTCATCCACATTGCACATTTCAGTTCTACATAACATTATGTGCCTAAGTTTTGACTTAGGCATAAAATCCTGCACATAATTATATTTTCTAGATTTTATTAAATCTGGAAAATATCCTCCTAGGATACCCTCTCTCCTCACTTGACATGTGTCCTAGCCACATCACCATCACTCCTTTGCCACCTCTCATACACCATTGTCCCCTTTGTCCCTTCACATGGGGCAACCCTCCACATTTCACTCCACTTGCACCTACCCACTTGCCACATCTCACACCTCCTCCACATCACTCCCTTGCCTCGCCTCTCCACTCCTCCATCTCCCTTGCACCTACTCACTTGCCACATCTCACACCTCACTCCACATTTCACTCCACTTGCACTTACCCACCTACCACATCTCACACCTCACTCCACACATCACTCCACTTGCACCTACTCACTTGCCACATCTCACACCTCACTCCACATTTCACTCCACTTGCACTTACCCACCTGCCACATCTCACACCTCACTCCACACATCACTCCACTTGCACCTACCCACTTGCCACATCTCCCCAGTTAGGTGAGACACTTCTAGTGACTCACTACAACTATCTAGGATAGGTGGCTACCCAGTCCTTGCCACTTGGCATTTCTGGATTGCCACCTATCCTTCCCTCCAAAACCCTCAAAGGCCTATAAAAGCACCATCACATAAACAAAGAAAGGAAGAGAAGGAAATGTTAATGTTATGCTACCCGGATTGCCATACTCATTGTTTGTTTTCTTCTATCAATATTCATTTACATTAGTCATTTTTATTTACATTTATCATTATCATTGTGACAGGTGCTACTAAACATTTGTCTATTTTCATGTGTGCAGATTTCAGGTTCAGGAATCAACAAGCTCAAAGCTCATCATGGTGGTCACGACAAACCCACCTCCCACATTGTTGTAGCATGAAGAGACGAAGACACCATCCTTGATCTGTAAAAGGGATTCCCCTTTGGCACATCTCTTTGTAAAATGCACCCTAAACGGGTCAAAGTGTATCAAAAGGGATTTTCCTAAATTTAATAAATTGTGTCATTTTTATTGCAATGGTGTTGTATTTTTATGTATACACAATCTATAAATCATTGGCTACAATATGTATTATAATGTTTTAGTCTTGGATAAATAGTTGTTAGCACCCCATAATCTCACATAAGTATTCTCTACATCTCTCCTCGTTTGTCATTCCCTCTTGTCCATTTTATTTCTACCGATTTCTTTTCCACTATGAATTTCATGTTTCTCCTTAGTCTTCCTCCTTTATATGCAAATAGTGGTAGTTACATATAGTTGGTGTCACAACTCATTTTCTCTATCCAAATTTTTTTGGACAGTCTTAGATACAAGGTAAATCCCCACCTTAATTTATAAACTTACTTAAAGCACATCCATCCCTACACCATGTGTAAGTCTAGCTACACATATGTATTAGGTGTAAAGCTATAGTTTACAAGATATCCCTCTTATTGGAAAATCAAGCTAACTTATCTTTCCTTTCATTATGTTGAAAGAAGCACTCTATATGAACATAATTTACTTCTCAGGTATATCTAAGAAGAGTTAGAGTGTATAATACTTGACTATCTATCTCATCTAAAATATGATCTAATCACTACTTTATTTGGCTTGACATTTCCTTTTTAATGTAACCCCTTCCTATATTTTCTAGAAACAAACACTACCATCTAGAAAGGGGTAGGAAAGTAATTGACTTTCTAATTGAACTAGCTCATCCATATCTATCTAGATGAGTGTGATTCAAACCCTTCATATTTTTACAAATCGATAACTCTCAACTTGCTATCCAAGAACACCCATCTAAACCATTTAATAAGTGTAGTATTATTTACCTATTCAATATTATGTTCCATTAAGCAAACACTTGAGAACACGAGGTTTAACCCTCCTTTAAACTGGATCACTATCATCCCTACCTTTATATCATTTTTAAAGAGAGAATATATTAAGCTTTTTCACATCCTTTTAAATTACTTAGATTACTCCATTTAACCTTAAATATAAAGCTTTGGTTACAACCACATTTAAGTCTTTAGAACAATAACATTCCTTTAAAATTAATCTTAATTTTACCAAGAATTATCCTTTACCAAGTGACAGAAGAGTTTTCATTTTCCTCTACCACCTAAATAAATTAATCAATACATATGAAAGCTTGCAAAGGAAACCATATCTAAAGTAAAAATCCACTTAATATTTAAACCAAATAAAATCAAACAAGTCATAATCGACACATGGTTTATCCTAGGAGAAACCTCATGGGGAAACCCAACCTTAAACAATCGATTATTAATTTATTATTCAAGTTATTTTCTTACATTGCAAATGGACAACCCATATTGTATGAGATTTAACTAGATAAAATCCCATATTAAAATTCAAGTCCCTTTTTATGAGATAGTCCATCATCACATAGGGTTGTTCTATCTACATCTTGTAACCCATTTCTATCTTCCAAAATGTCATCATGGTAAAATTAAAATATGTAGATCTCACTTGACGAGCACCTAAGGCAACCCAGAAGACTCTTACCTTCCATCTTAGCTTATCACTTAGCTAAATAGATCCTTTAATTTAAAGTACATTAGCTGCAATAATCGGTTGGATATTATCCTTCGACAAGACCAATATGGTGACTACCAATTAGAATTCCTTATCTAACATGGGTGTAGTTGTTTTTTACCTCGATCAAGAAAACCATAATATAATTTATCTTAAAAAGCAAAAGAGGTCCGAGGTGTAGACCAATTGGTTCATCCAAACCCCATAAGGGGGTGAAGGTCCAAGGTTCAAATATCGGGCCTCGTCGGACTAAACGCTTGTTTCTTTCCTGGTGCTTTCAGCGGCATAAAAGGATTAAAATTATTGTGGCATGGTGGTTATAGGGGCGGACTACGTGAAGATATTTTTGGCAGCTTCTAGGGTAGACAACGCAGAATACTGTGGCAGCCATAAAAGCTGGACAACCTACCTGGATCCGTTGAGGCTACCGATTCCACCATGTAAATAAAAAAAAAAAACTAATAAAGCAAAAGGTAGAACTAGAACATATATATGCTTTCACAAAATCATTTATGCACTCTAATAATGATAAAATTGGAATGCAATCAATTCTTACATTCATCTATGTTATCTGGGATATCTCTTAAGTTCTACTAGGATAGACTTACTTGAGTTTCCACTCCTTCATGAGTCAGGTGAACTCTCAGTTAAAGTCTACATCATATTTTATGAGTTGTTGTAATCCAACGACTCTCAATGATCAACTTTGTTATTTATACAAAGTTGATCCATGGAATAATCAATCAGTTCTACTCTTCTCTTCATATTTTGTGTAATGCTTTGCATGTCTATTTTGGGAAATTCTAACATGGTACTAGAGTAGGATATATTTTGCTAGCATTCTCTCTTGAAGATTCTAGGAGCTGGTTCTTTGTATCCTTTGTTGGCTTCTCCTTTTTTTGTTTAAGCCTTCAAAATATTTTATATATAGTTTTTATTTCAGCTATATTTTTTTGAAATATATGTATGTGGGTTTTTCTGAAAAATATTTGTCTCCTTCAGGAAGGGAAGATTCATTGTCTTCTAGTATAATTTTTTTCAGAAATATTGCCCATTTTTTTCCATAGATCTATTTTTTTAAGGAAAAAAAATCTCTTCTATGAAAATATTCATACATAATTTTTTATAAGGAAAAAAAAACTCTCCTCTTCAAGCGATTATATTTTTCAAAAATCTATATTTGAAATTTTTTAAGCTTGATATAATAGGAAAATTCTTTCCTATCATTAGTTTTTTTCCTTGCAGGAAAACTTCAGGCTCATGAATCATCCATAGGGCACCTTTTTTTTGGGCACCATCGTCGTTCTCGTGTCACCTCTCTTTTGCTTTCAATCTCCATTGGCGCAGCTATCGATTGGTGCATTATCAAACGAATGTTGTTGAGATTTTCTAATTTTTTAGTTTGCCTTCGTGTGCTTGAGAAGACATCTTCTACAGTTGCATTAATACATTTTTTTTAAATGTTTCATAAAGAACTGTTCTTTTTACACGTCTCTCACTTCAACATCGATGAACGTCGTGAAGCCCGCTAAAGTCGGAAGTTATTTCTTTTGGTGATGGCTAACGAATATCTTTAGAATCCTTTAAATCTCATTCGACACCTCTTTCTTTCGCATTGCAATCATTTTTTCTCTTATGCTCAAAAATATTGTTTTAAATCTCTACAAGTTTAAAGCTCATTCGATTTGCATATGTTTTTCATATTGTTATAATTTTTTGCAAGATAGTAGGCAAAACTTTTCTCTATTACGCCTTCCCTGTTGTCTTATCATCTACAGGTTTATCCATTCTCAAGGGGGCAAGGATCTTGGACTATGATTTACAAGTGAGAGATAGCCTTGTTCGAAGGCCTCTATTTCTTCTACGAATCGTTGGGTCTGCATCTTCATTTCGAAACAATCCAGCCTCAGTCGAAGACTCTCGTTTCAAAGCATCTCAAAGAAAATCCAGCCTTCTACGAAGGCAACCACCCAGCTTCTCATTCTTCAGTGATGCGCTGGGTCTGCGACATTGAAAATATTCATCTTCGCTTGAGGCAGCTCTATTCTTTCGTTACCTATCATTTTTTTTGTAGGGTGTCCAGATCGTATACAGAGGAGTATTATTCTTTTGCCTTGTTCTAGCTTTCCATAGGTGCCTTGGTTGCCATGAATAAATTGTCCTTCTTTTAGGCTATTTTGTATTGCTTTCTAAAATACCTTCAATATCGAAGGTTTTTTTTATTTTTCTGACTCCCTTTTTCACTAAGCCTTTATTTTTCCAAAGGCTATATTCAAAAGTGAAGAGCGTATTTTGTAATCAAAGTAATACAAAGTCTATTTACGGGGGGGTTAGAGGTGCTAATTATTGCACCATTGTCTATTTTGTCTTTTGAGGGGGGTCCTTTTATCTTTCCTGTGTCCTTTATCTTTATTCTAGTTCCTTTTTTAAGTAACTATAATAATAATTTAAGTGCATAATTTTTTAATATATGATAAAAGTACTCACTAAAATTAAAAAGGGAAATCTCAAGTTGTAAAACCTTTTTTTTTCTCTAAATATTCCCCTTTAAATGCAATTTTTTTATCATAATCTTGCTGGTTTTTAAATACACTTCTTTTCAGGTTAATTCATAAGATATAGATAGAAAAAAAAATAATAATAAAACTTTTTTCAAGCCCTCAAAACTAATATAGTTTTTTTTCGGCTTGTTGCTTGTTCTTAAAATTAAATTCTTTTCTATCTATTCCTTTTTTTTAATACTAAAGAAGTCTATTTCTAATTAAGCAATCCTATTCAAAAACTTATAGTTTCTTAATTTTTTCAAGATATTTTTCCTACGTTCCCCGTACCAATATCTTCCATAAACTTATAGTTTCCCTCAAGTTAGGGTGGGTTTTTTGAAAGACTTGGTATACAGGCTTGGCATATATTTTTTGATCACCTTATTTCCAATATTGGATATCTCTATTACTTATAGTTTCCCTCTCGTAAGGGTGAGTCATTGAGATATTCCAATATCTAAATCTGGCTGATCCTACTTGCATTTCAAGCCAATCTTCCAAATATTTTTTCTACTCATTACTTACAGTTTCCCTCAAGTAAGGGCGGGTAATTGAGAAGAACGATATTGGGCCTGACAATTGTTTCTAAGCTAATTTTAATATAACAACACTCTATTACTTATAGTTTCCCTCTCGTTAGGGCGGGTAATCTAAGGGTTGTGACATTAAAATAAAATCTTGCATTCTTCTTTCAATTGCACTAATATAAACTTGAAGTTGTAAGGGGGGTATATTGGTTAAAACTTCAACTTTCTTCGCAAAATGAATACAATTGATCTTCTCACCCCTCATAACTATCACACTTGGAAACCCAAAATTTTAAATCTTATATCTCAAAAAGGGCTCACTCATTTGCTAGAAGAAAAGCAACCTGAATTTGAGAAAGAATATGAAAAATTTGTTCATAAAGGAAAGATGTGTGAAACAATGGGTATTATAAGCACTAATGTTCATGAAAGCTTATGGTTTCACATTACATATTGTAAAACTCCTTATGAAAGTTGGGAAAAATTAAAGAATTTGTTTGGGAAAGTAGATCAAATAAGATCAATGCAATTAGAGGTAGAATTAACAACTTTATCTCCTGAAGACTTCAACAATATTGTTGACTTTCTCACCAAATTCAAAGAAGTCCTCACTCAATACAAAGGTAGTGGGAAGAATAAAAGAAGAAGAATGCATTTATCTAATTCTTTCTAAACTAAATGGTGTATTTCAAATATTTGCAACCACCTTTCTATCTACAAAAGATGCTCTTGGTGCAACTTTTAAAATGCCCTCTTTAGAAGAATTTTGTGATAGACTAACTAGGGAAGAAACAAAACTTGCAAGATATGAGATCTCTTCCTCTTCCTCTAAAGCCTTAGTAGCCTCCACCTCCTCTAAAGAAAAATTCAAAAAGAAATAAAGAAGTCCCATAACTTGTACTCACTGCAAAAAGAATGGTCATTCGGCAAACAAATGCTGGAAAATATTACAACAACTAGAGGCAGCTATGAAGGATCAAAATATAGACAATAAAAATCAGATAGGAAAAGCCCTAAATGTTCAAGGGAAAACCACCAATTCCTCTTCTAATTACTAGGTCCTAGATTCTGGAGCAACTCATCACATGACTGCTTCAGATGAGTCATTCTCTTCTATCTCCTCAAGTTCAACATGTAGCATAGAAGTTGGTGACTCTTCCTTTATCCCAGTCAAAGGAAAGGGTGACATATCCATTGATGGTGGATCTATCAATAATGTTCTCTATGTTCCAAACATTGCAACAAATCTCCTCTCCATCTATCATATTTGTACTTTTGGAAAGGGAAAAAATGTTCTCTTCTCTCCAATAGGAGTTGAGATAAGAGACTTTCAAGACCCCCACTCTCTTATAGCCAAAGGATATATTGATCACAACACTCACCTATTTCACTTCAAAGGATTCAAAAATCTAGAAGGGGCCTCCTATTTTGTGGCTCATGGAGATCTTGAAAGTAAAATTTGGCATGAAAGGTTTGGTCATCTCAGTTATAACTACCTAAAGGAATTGAACACCCATGAAATGGTAACAGGTCTACCTCAAGTCTCTTCTATTGATGGAGTATGTCCTGGATGTGCTCTTGGAAAGCAACATCAAGATCCTTTCCACCCAAGTGGTTCTCTAAAAGCCTCATCCCCTCTAGAGTTAATCCATAGTGACTTGATGGTATTTTCCAGAGCCTTCTTTCAAAGGAGAAAAATATGCTCTAACCTTCATTGATGACTTTTCAAGAAGAACTTGGGTCTACTTCCTAAAATACAAAAGTGATGTTCTATCCCACTTCAAAATCTTCAAAGCCTTAGTTGAAAATCAGGCCTCTTGCAACATCAAGCAAATTTGCATAGATAATGGGGGGGAATACTGTAGTAATGAGTTCTCAATATTTCTATCAATTCAACATTCTATCTCCCATAATCCATAGCAAAATGGTATTGTAGAGAGGAAGAACTAAAAATTGAAGGAAATGGCAAACTGTATGCTCCATTCAAGAGATCTTCCAAAGGTTTTTTGGGTAGAAGCTATTAATTGTGCAAACTATATTCAAAACCACACACCTCATAAAGCTCTTGACCATTTAACTCCTGAAGAAGCATGGACTGGCTCAAAACTAGATGTCTCCTTCTTCAATATTTTTGGGTGTACTGCTTGGGTGCACATCCCAAAGAAGAAAAGGAAGGCTCTAGATAAGAAAAGCAAAAAGCTCATCTTTGTTGGTTACTATGAGGAAATGAAAGCATACAGGCTCCTTGATCCCTCAACTCATGAGGTATTTTTTCATAGGAATGTCCAATTTGATGAAACATTCCCTCAAAAAAATCCTCAAACATCCTCTTCCTCTATTGAGCCTTCTCCTATAGTAGAACCTCAATATAATGAAGAACCAACTTTAGAGATTAATTTAGAGATTGATGATCAATATGAGGAACCTATAACTCCAACTCAAAGTCTTTCCATTCCTTCTACTCCTTCCACTATGCCAAAATGGGCCCGCACCATTGTTAAAGAAGCTACTCCTTACATCCAAAATATTCCATCATCCAGATTAACCAACTCCATAGGCACTGGTCTTGTCTGTCAGTCTATTTCCTTTGATCCTCAATCCTTCAAAGAAGCAACTGGTATTAAAGAATGGGATGATGCCATGGAAAACAAATTCTCTTCCTTAATAAAAAATGAAACTTGGGATTTAGTTCCCCTACCTAAAGGAAGGAAATTAGTTCATTGTAAATGGATTTACAGAAAAAATATGGACCTAATGGAGAAATTGACAAACATAAAGCTCGCCTAGTAGCCAAAGGTTTCTCTCAAATTGAAGGAATTGATTATGCTGAAACCTTTGCACCAGTTGCCAAAATGGATTATGTTAGACTGGTTCTTGCTCTGGCTGCTTCCCAAAAGTGGCATGTCTTTCAAATGGATGTAAAAAGTGCTTTCTTACATGGGGACTTAAAGGAAGATATATTCATGGAACAACCTACTGGTTTCACTCAAGACTCCTCTCTTGTTTGTAGGCTAAAGAAGTCTCTCTATGGCCTCAAACAAGCTCCTAGAGCTTGGTATGAAAAAATGGACTCCTTCCTTCTTTCCTCAGGTTTTTCTCATTGTGAGTCTGATAACATAATCTACATTTGGAGAGATGAAGGAAAAATCACCATACTTGTTCTATATGTTGATGATCTGCTACTCACTGGTAGTGACTTCGCTCACATTCGGACTATAAAAGACCCCTCCCCAAAAATTTGATATGGCTGATCTGGGTCTAGCACATTACTTCCTTGGGATCCAAATAAATCAAACAAATGTAGGAATTTCATTGTGTCAACAAAAATACACTCTAGATCTTCTTCAAAGGTTTAAAATGATAGATTGCAAACCTTCTCCTACACCTTTTCAGTCTGGAGTCAATCTAAGTACTTCCTGCACATCCCCTCTATGTGATGCAACTCTATACCATCAGGTTGTAGGGAGTCTATTATACCTTACTCATACTCATCCAGATATCTCATATGATGTTGGCTTAATATCCATATTCTCACATCAACCTCATTTATAATTTGCAAGCATTAGAACACTAAGCATATTGAGATACACATGCACTTCATTCGTTAGCATATTCAGAACGAGGACATATACTTGGACTATATTCCAACTAAAAATCAAGTTGCAGATATCTTCACCAAGTCATTTCCTTCTCCACGTTACATACAGTTGCGAGAGAAACTTGGAGTATTACAACTACATTGAAACAGAGGTCTTTCACCTCTCCTTTTATTATTGTATTCTTTGGAGGATGGTTTTTCCCATGTGGTTTTTTCACCATCTCTCATATATATTGTAAATGAGTACCTCATCAGGCCATGTTTTCGGGACTCATCCTTTTTTTGTGTATTAAGAGGATAATATTTGCCATCCAAAGACATGCCTCATTATTACATCATAGATGGTTTTTCCCATGTGGTTTTTCACTATATCTAATATATATTGTAAATGAGTACCTCATTAGGCCATGTTTTCGAGACTCATCATTTTTTTTGTATTAAGAGGACAATCTTTGCAAATCGAAGACAAGCCTCTTCCTTTTTTATTTTTTGATAGATGGTTTTTCCCATGGGGTTTTTACCATCTCTTCATAAAAGAAACCATTGTACATGAGTACCTAATCAGGCTCTATTTTCGGGACTCATCTGCACAATCCACCCCTAGTATCACTTAAGGGGGGTGTTAGAATAAGTAATTATTCTCTTAAGTTCTACTAGGATAGACTTACTTGAGTTTCCACTCCTTCATGAGTCAGGTAAACTCTCATTTAAAGTCTACATCAGATTTGATGAGTTGTTGTAATCCAACGACTCTCAATGATCAACTTTGTTATTTATACAAAGTTGATCCATGGAATAATCAATCAGTTCTACTCTTCTCTTCATATTTTGTGTAATGCTTTGCATGTCTATTTTGGGAAATTCTAAGAAAAAGGAATGAAATAAAATAACCATTTCACAACATAATATAGATGCTATCCACCATATAGCAATTTGGAACACTTATCCATTTCTAGATACATTTATGCCAACCACATAAAGAACGAACATAAAATCAATTCACAAATATTTCTGCTATCATATAAAAACCAGGAATGTGAATCATTCCTTACATTCACCTATGCCATCCATATAAAGGAATCGAACATAAAAACAATACCAAATATTTCATGCTATCATATAAAAACCTGGAATGCAAATCATTTCTTACATTCATCTATACCATCCTCATAAAGGAATCGAACATAAAATCAATACCAAATATTTTATGCTATCATATAAAAACCTGGAATGCAAATCATTTCTTACATTCATCTATACCATCCACATAAGGAGACGAACATAAAATCAATACCATATCTTTTATGCTATCAAATAAAACCTGGAATGCAAAACCACATCCTACAAGGGATTTCCAGAATTACTTAGTTCCTAAGTGGTATAAAGCCACAACGTAGACTTCCCTACAAGGTACATAATGAATTCTATCATTAGGGATGAAGGTCAACAACCAAAGTATGGTAGCAGTGGTACTTTCCAAAGGTAATTGGTGTTCGAAAGAAGGCGCTCAACGCTAAAGATAACTCTTCATGGTATTTACAAAAGCTTAGACATATAAGAGTAACATTTTCCCATCCCACAAGAACCCCAACCGGAATGCATGTAGCGGTTGAACAACTTACATAAGTAACTCCTCCTTAACGTCCAAAAGATGATCAATCGAACTATTGCTACACCTCATGGAGAGACTTGATAGAAGTAAAGCCTAACATATACTTGATTTTATCAACTTGACCAAGAAAACTCTAAGGTTTCTTCCCTAAAGAAATAAGTCATATTCGCTCAAACAACGAGTGTGGAGAAAGGAAAACTACTATTATAAAGACTAGCACTTCTATCAGAAGCTTTAAATTCTCTTCCTCAACCATAAGAAAAAGATAAAATAATGGTCTAACAAAATTAAACCTACCTATGATCGATGGACGTGCAGTAAACCAGTCATTCACTTAGCGTCACCTTCCAGCTCCTCCCATAGAGCATCTACAACTTTTCTTTTTTCTCTTCCCTGCACTCTCCAAGAACCAACCACCACTTCCTCTACCTATCTTTCCTTTTTGGGTGTTGAGAACGGAACTACCCAACCCTGCACTACTCCACTACTCCATCACCTTACATCTCGAGAGTCCAACGTGGGTTCTCAACTGGAAAATAACATTAAGTTCTTTCACCTTGTTCTCACGTCTACGTTGGGTTCCACATCTTCCAACTTAGCAACAATATTCTTTTTTTTAAACAAACATTATTTTTATACAAAGGGAAAGCCAACCAAAAGATATAGTCTTACAAATGAAATGATGGAAACAACCTCATTAAATCATGCTTTTCTAGAACTTCCCTTCATTCTCTATTTTTTTCTTTGAAGGGATAATATTTAAGAGCATAGTAAGACTTAACATAACCACTAAAGGATTTATGATCAATAACCATGCAAACAAATTTGAACTACTTTCTTATGAGAAAATTATGCTTTAGTCACTTTGTGAGAAGAGAGCATCTATCCAGCTGCTCTTCTGCCAATAATATGCCTTTTTATAAGATAACTCAATCCTACAATAATACAAATTTGTTAGCAACATAATACTTTATCATTAAAACCCATACTTGTAGAAATTGAACATCCATTTGTCAATCATTTCTTTGGTTAGAAAAAGGTATATAGCTAAACTAGAAGTATCCATCATACATATATTTAACATTCTACCAATAAAAAGAAGTCTACTAGGAGAGGGTCATGACATCCTCCCCTCCATAGGCTTAACATAGTCCTCTGTGTATCATCAAAGTTCATAGTCATTACTATCATTCAAATTACATTTTCAAATAAGAATGGAAAATGATTTTGCATGTCTGCTACTTTTTCCCAAGTAGCATTTCTTTCTGAGTAGCGGTCCCATTGGACCTTGCATTGCTCCAAAGTTCCTTTCCTCATCGATTTGGATAAAAACTCAAGGACCTTTACTGTTCAAACCTCTATGGCCTCGGGGTTCACCATCTACAAATTGGAAAAGTCCCACACATGTTCAGGATTAGCAATGTACTTTTTAAGCAAAGAAATGTGAAAGGTGTCATGAATCTTGGATAGACTAGATGGTAAGGCAAGTCGGTACACCACTGGACTAATATTTTCTATGATTTCAAAGGGTCCAACAAAGTGGGGGTCTAATTTTGTGGACTTAATAGCACTCTTCATCGGTCTCACCCTCAAAACACTCTATCACCAACAACAAACTCACGTGGTGATCTCTTCAAGTCGACATAACTCTTTTGTCGATCCATGGCTTCTTTCATTTGTTCCTTGATCATCCTTAACTATTGTTCCATTTCTTTGACCAAGTTTGGACCAAGTACGATCCAGTATTCTAGATTATCCCATGACAAGGGTGTCCTACACCTCCTACCATAAAGTGCTTCATAAGGTGCCATACCCAAGGTGGAATGGTAACCATTATTGTAGGCAAACTCCACCAGATGCAAGTAATCTTCCCAATGGATCTTCTAATCCATACAATACATGTGAAGCATATCTTCTAACACCTGGTTCACTCTTTCAATCTGACCATCGATTTTTGGATGATAATTTGAGCTTATATTCAATCTAGTACCGATGGCATGATGCAAAGCTTACCAAAACTTAGATGTGAATCTTGAATCCCTATCCGATATAATTACCTTCAAAAAACCATGAAGTCAAAATATCTCTTTGGCAAATCTATTAGCCACAACCACGACATCATATTTAGTGTTTTTGGGTATAAAATGTGCAACCTTGGTCAATCTATCGACCACCACTAGAATTACGTCATGCTGGAATCGGTTTCTAGGTAGCCCAACAATGAAATCCATTGCAATTACTTGCCATTTTTGCATAGGTACATCATGCAGATACAAAATTCCCATAGGATGTTTGCATTCTGCTTTAACTTTCTGGCACTCAAGGCAATGAGCGATAAATTTAGTTGTGTCCCTCTTCATCCCAGGCCAATAGAAATTTTTCTTCATGTTCTCTCTCATCTTTGCTCCTCTTAGATGAGCAGAATATGGCGATCTATGAGCTTCACTCAGGACCATATTTCTTAAATCACCAAATTCAGGAATAACTACTCTATCCTTGAAGCATAGGAATCCATATTTGAAGCTAAAATATTTGTTATCATCTAGATTCCTCTCCATATTTTCAAAAATTTGGTTGTAGTATGCATCCTATTTTTGCATATTCCTGACTTGTTCCATCAAGTCTACATGAATGTGAGACAAGGTAGCTATGTGTCTCCATCTACTCAGTGCATCAACAACCTTATTCTCTTTTCCTTTAATATACTCAATGTCAAAGTCATACTCAGCGAGAAATTCCATCCACCTTCTTTGTCTAGCATTAAGTAGAGGTTGAGTGAAAATGTATTGCAAACTCTGATGGTCTATCCTTAGCTCAAAAGGTCTTCCTACCAAATAGTATCGCCAACTCTTAAGGGTAAACACCACCACTACTAGTTCTAGGTCATGGGTCATATAATTGACCTCATATCACTTAAGTTTCCTTGATCCAAAAGCTATTACTGCATCTTCTTGAGAAAGCACTCCTCCCAAACCTTCTAGAGATGCATCGGTACACATAAAAAAACTTCCTTAAGGATTGGGTACCTTTAATATAGGAGGTGTGGTAAGATTTTGCTTAAGCAGTTCAAAATATAACTCACACTTATCTAACCACTTGAATTCCTTCCCTTTCCTTTGCAGGTTGGTCATTGGTGAAGTGATCTTGGCGTAGTATTTCACATAACACCTGTAGTAACCAATCAACCCCAAGAAGCTCTGAACTTCTATCACACTAGTGGGGGGTGGCCAATTCAAAATAGCCTCTATTTTCTTAGGATCTACCATGATCCCTTCTACTAAAATAATGTGTCCCAGATATTGCACTTCAGACACATAAAACTCACACTTGGATAAATTTCCATACAACTAATTTTTCCTTAGCAATTCTAGCACAACCCTAAGGTGCTCATCGTGCTCTACCTTATTTTAGGAATAAATCAAGATATCATCCAAGAATACCAACACAAACTTGTCCAAATGCTTCCTAAATAGACTGTTCATCAAATTCATAAATGCAGTTGGAGCATTCTTTAAACCAAAAGGTAAAACCATGAACTCGTAATGTCCATAGTGAGTTTTAAAGGTTATCTTGTGAGTATCCTCCTCCTGGATCCTTAGTTGGTGGTATCCAGATTTCAAATCAACCTTTGAAAATATTGTGGCATCCTTTAGCTGATCGAAGAGATCTTCGATCCTGGGTAGGGGATACCTGTTCTTGATAGTTGCCTTGTTTAACATTCTATAATCTATACATAACCTTAAGGAACCATCCTTTTTCTTAACAAAAAGAACTGGTGCACCCCAAGGTGACACACTTGGTCTGATTAGTCCTTTCTCTAGTAACCCTTGTAGCTACACTTTCAACTCTTGCATTTCTATGGGGTTCATTCTATAGGGAGCTCTATGTATGGGTTTTGCTCTAGGTTGGAGCTCAATTGTGAATTCAAACTCCTATTTAGGTGGTAATCCAGGTAAATCTTCTATAAATACATCCCTAAACTCCTACAGAAGTGGGTATCTTCCAAACACTTCTTCCTTCTTTTCATCATCTATCTCATTTAGCTTAACAACATATACCATTCCCCCTTTCTTCATGGCTTTCTTGAGTTGCATCATTGAAAGGATTTGGGGTTGGAAAGCTCCTTGTAGGTTGTACACCCTTTGCACCTTCCCACTATATTCCATGAACTCTATCCATCTATCTTGAAAGTTGACCATAACCCTATGCGCTTGTAGCCAATCCATTCCTAGGATAACATCGAAGGCATGCAATGGTGCAACATAAAGATATCCTATGGTCATTCCACTAGGTAAGGCAATTTATACCATAGGGTAGCACTGACTCATAGAGTAGGTTTACCCTGAGTCATACTCAACCTTCCACCCTTGTGCCAAGATTCTAGGTCTTTCGGGTATGTCTTTAATTAAATTAGTGGAAACAAAACTATCCATAGCACCACTATCTATCAAAATATTAATATTTTTACCAAATACCTTACCCCTTATTAGCAATGGAGTGGCTTACCCATCAAGATCCTACTTTCCCATTGCTGCATAAATCCTGTGAGCCGGTTCCCTACTTGAAGGTTCCTTGTACATTGGTTCCTTTCCTTTTGAATTCATTCCTGCTCTAAGTGGACAGTTACTAGCATAATGCGGTCCATGATAATCAAAACATCTAGCTTTGGGTCTTGGGTGTATTTTCTACTTCTACCCCTCAACTGCTTTCTCTGCTATGATGGGAGGACTAGCCTATCCCTGAGATGATCTATTGTTTTCATTATTACAATTGTTGGAGTTGTGATTATTTCCTTGAAATTGCTTCCTGAACCTCCCCTACTTCCTATCATTCCTTCGGTCCTATCTAGGAGGATATTTATTTACCTACTCTCCTTCCCACTTTACAAACCCTGCACTATTCCTTTTCCTTAGTGCCTCTTTGCCCTGCTCATCCACCCGTTCATAATAAAATATGGGTTTGAGATAGGTTTCAACCTTTCTAGCCAAATCATAAGCCTTCTGTAGTGTAGCAGGTTCTCGCATATCCACCTCTCGACCTATTCTTGGGTCCGCTCCAATTATAAACTTGTGGATCTTCATCTTCTCATTGTATGCGGGAACATATTTTAGGAGATTAACAAATCATTGATGATACACCTCCACTATCCTAATTCCTTGTCGAAGCTTAGTGAATTCCTCGAATTTCTAGGAATAAAAGTGTTCGGTGAGGAATCTATCTTTAAAGGCCTTCACAAAATCTTCCCAACTCAAATCAACTATAGCCGCAAGTCCTAGTCCTTGACTATAGGTCTCCCACCAATTTGCGCCATCACCTTGCAAGTGCAGAGTGGCATAGGACGTTCGGGTGCTAGAGGAGTAGTTCTTCAAAACACAGTAGGTTTCTATTTCCTTCAACCAAGATTTGGCTTTGTCACCATCTTCTTCTCCATTAAATTTGGAAGATTTTAGGTACTTCATATCTTTGTCCAATTTGGCTTCCAGACGAATCCTAGCCCATTGTGCTTCCATGAGGGGTTCATTTACCTATTCTATTCTAGAGTTTCTAGCCAAATTTTTCTGGTTCAACATGGTATCCAATATTTGTCTCTATGCTTCTACCTATTCCTAAAGCTAGGCCACTATTATCATGAGATCCTCTCTTTCGTCACTAGGGTTCTCTAAACCTAAATATGGGGTCCCACCCTCTACATTGGTCTATCATGTCTACCTCATCATTGGGGTAACACCTCCTCTCCTTCTCTTCGATGGCATTATCCCTAGCCACACACATAAGAGTCATTAGGAGTCAATTCATTGTAGTGATTGGACTATTAGTCATTCTATATTCCTAGTCATTTTATCCTGGTAGAATAGTAACCTTGCTAAGGTGTGTTTTCTATCATACTCCCCAATTAGCCTTGCATAGTGAGCCTATTCCACTATGAACCTAGGCTCTGATACCAAATGTCACAACCCATTTTCTCTATCCATTTTTTTGGAAAGTCTCAGATACAAGGTAAATCCCCACCTTAATTCTTAAACTTACTCGAGGCACACCCATCCCTACATCATGTGTAAGTCTGGCTACACATATGTATTAGGTGCAAAGCTATAGATTACAAGTTATCCCTCTTGCTGGCCAGTCAAGCTAACTTGTATTTCCTTTCATTTCATCGAAATAAGCACTTTGTATGAACATCATTTACTTCTCAGGTCTATTTGAGAAGAGTTAGAGTGTATAATACTTGACTATCTCTCTCATCTAAAATATGAGCTAATCAATACTTTATTTTCCTTGACATTTCCTTTTAATGTAACCCCTCCCTAGATTTTCTAGAAATAAACATTGTCATCTACAAAGGGTAGGAAAGTAACCAACTTTCTAATTGAACTAGCTCATCCATATCTTTCTAGATGAGTGTGATTCAAACCCTTAGTCTTTTTACAAATCGATAACTCTCAACTTGCTATCCAAGCACACCCATCTAAACCATTTAAGAAGTGTAGTATTATTTACCTATTCAATCTTATGTTCCGTTAAGCAAACACTTGACAACACGAGGTTTAATCCTCCTTTAAACTTGATCACTACCATCCCTACCTTTATCTCCTTTTTAAAGAGAGCATAAATTAAGTTTGTTCACATCCTTTTAAGTTACTTAGATTACTCCATTTAACCATCAATATAAAGCTTTGGTCACAACCACATTTAAGTCTTTAGCACAATAATATTCCTTTAAAAACAATCTTAATTTTACCAAGAATTATCCTTTACCAAGTAACACAAGAGTTTCCATTTTCCTCTACCACCTTAATAAATTAATCAACTCATATAGAAGCTCGCAAAGGAAACCATATCTAATGTAAATATCCACTTAATATTTAAACCAAATAAAATCACACAAGTCATAATCAACACATGGTTTATCCTGGGAGAAACCCCATGGGGAAACCCAACCTCAAACAATCCATTATTAATTTATTATTCAAGCTATTTTCTTACATTGCAAATGGACAACCCATATTATCCGAGCTTTAACCAGAGAAACTCCTATCTTAACATTCAAGTCCCCTTTTATGAGATAGTCCATCATCACATAGGGTTGTTGTGCTATCTACATCTTGGAACCCGTTCCTATCTCCAAACATGCCATCATGGTAAAGTTGGAATATGTAGATCTCACTCGACGAGTGCCCAAGGCAAACCAGAAGACTCTTACCTTCCATCCTAGCTCATCACTTGGCTAAATAGGTCCATTAATTAAAGGTACATTAGCTACAACAACCTATTGGCTATTATCCTTCGACAAGACCAATACGGTGACTCCCAATTAGAAGTCCTTCTTGTAGACACCAAAATAGCACCAATCCGATTATGTGACTACAAACACTGATCGCATTGACACACACAGCCCCAAGGGCAGCCCCCGGAGGTTAAACAGATGGTCCTAACCACTCTCACAACAATTTTGGAAGGTCAGAGATCAATTTGGCACCTTCAGGCACTTTGCTCAATATTCGTTCCACCCTGGAATGAATTCAAACTGGGATTCACCCCACCCAGGGACGAATTTTGGATTCGCTCCAGGGTGGGGCGAATTGCAGGTTTGACTAGAAGAAAGTCAAATCTTGACAAATGGCAGCTCAGATCCGCCACTCAACGCTTCCTTCATCGCATGGGAGTATGGGTGAGCATTTTCGAGTGTTAGAGGCATTTACAAGGTCAGTCATGAAGTCCCTATTCAGGGAGGAATCTCCTTCCCCCTGGGAAGGCATGATTGCCAAGTGGCACCTCTGCATGCCCATTTCAAGAGACCTCCAGGTCTATAAATTGGTGAGTTTTCTCACCCCAAAATATGGAGAGAAGGAGCATTTTAGAGCAACGAAGTGCTATCATTTTATTGTCATACCTCACACCTTTTGGATTTGCGCCTTTCACATCCTTGATCTCCTTTGAGGGGTTTGGGTGACTTGGGACAATCTGAACCCAAAACCCGACATTTGGCCACAATATCCCACCAAATTTGTCGACAATACCACATAAGAGGTTTTGGACCCATCCCAAGTGGATTGGTGCCGAAATCAGGCCTCAAACGGTGGGCGGCCTGCCCCATGGGCGCCCCCTCCCACACTTCCACAGTCCTAATCGCCCCCCTTCCGAGCGATGGGAATTCCATGGCAGACTTGCTTTCTTTCATTTTTGCATTCAGTTCTATGATGCTTAGATAGGTTGTCATTTAAATTTCGTCTTGTTTTGAACAATTTTGATCATATTTCTATCTTTGCTCACTTCCACTAATCTATAGGTAGTATCATCAAATTCCCATTGATGGAGGCCAAATTGGGAAAATCTGACCATCTGGGTCTTCCCAAAATGCCCCCAATTAGCTAACCCCAAGTTTGCAGGTCTTTTGGAGCTTCCTAGGTAGGACATTTGGGATAGTACCTTTTCGATGTTTTGTTGTAGGTGAATTCGTCCCGCCCCAGAGCGAATTCAAATCGGTGAGGAATTTCTTGACTATTCTTTTTGCAGGGCCTTCCTGGTGGTGTCTTGATGCCCCTATAAAATTTTTAGAGCTTTTAGATTCATTTTGGTCATAGTTAAATTCATTTTTCTTATTCACTTATCGTAGGCTTGGGGATTGCATGCTTTGTTTGATCCGCAGGTGCTACTGACCGTTTCCTATTCCTTTGAATACAGGGTTTGGACATCGGAGGAGTGGTGAGGAGTCAAGACTCATCAACGCAAGTGGCGGCGATGTTTGGTCTGCCCATTTTACATGTGGGCACGTGGAAGAAGGAAAGGCACCCACGGATGTAACAAGAACGCATACTTAAATGCTCCTAGCCCTTGGAAGGGGAGGATGCACATTGTAACCGAGTTGTGAAACATATAAATAAAAAGGGTTTTCTTATTTATTCACCTTTGTTTCGTTTTTATTTGCTCATGCTTTTCCCTCTTTTCATGCACTTTCAAATTCCTAGGATTTAGCGCTGAGTTCGGTTCTGTTTGCATTGCATATTCGCTTTCCTTTTTGCTTTCGTATCCTTGTGATTTCAGTGGCAATCATGGTGGGACCCTGTCCTCTATTTTTAATATCAGAGATCTGATCCAAACTTGGTTGTTTTTTCTTGCAGGTACCACATTTTCATATGCTGACTGTTGTTCGTTCCATCAGAGGGCGAATACAGAGCTATAATTCATCTCACTCAGGGACGAATGGGAATTCGCCCCACCCTGTGATGAATACAGTCCTGTAATTTGTTCCCCCTTGAGAAAAATTCTAGTCTGTGAAGTTTTCAGGAAAAAACTCAGAACCAATAGATTCGGGCAGAGAAGAGGTAAGAGTCCTAAACTTTTCCTGTCATTTTTTGTTATTATTTTTCTATTTTTCTGGTTTCTTTTTGCGTGCTTAGGAAACTTTTGCTGCATTTTTATTTTGTTCCATGCAAAATAAAAATAATCCCACACACCACATGGAAAACTAAACACCAAGGAGCTGGTCGTAAAACCCCAACCCTTGATCAAGACCAACGGTGGATTTCATCACCACCTTGGCTTGAATTTTGCATTCATAAACCCCGATCGCTACTATTGCTAGACGTAAATCCTGACGAAAGTTGACCGAGTGTAGCTGGGGTGATTCCCAGCGCATGAGGATAAGTCTTCTATGGTAGGTGTCATAAATAGGGTGATCCCCCTTTCATACCGCCTATGTTCCACGTACCATCTGCTCTCATGTACCTATAGTTTCCCTCATGTAAGGGCGGGTATATAGAGAGGTTGGTATATCGGCCTAGCAATGGTATATCGAAGGGGCGACCAATTTTGGGAGTCATAAGAGCCCTCATTTTGCATTTAAACGTTCTTTACAAAAACCTTCAAAAAAAAAAACAAAACACACTAAACCAGGTTTAGGACACACTCTTAATCTTTAAACAAGATAATCACCGCTTTGTGTATGTGTGTGCTCTTTTCTATTTAGTGTAGCCTAAAAAAAAAGAGAAAAATATATTTAGCTTGTAGAAAAACAACAACATGGTGTACACACGTAGCCAAGCCCAATCAAGGGCAGAAGCTGCGAAAAGTGTACAAGGGGGCACAAGTCACCTCCGCTACAGCACCAAGGACTTGGTCATACCGCCTTGGCAGCCTGACCCACGAGAGAGTCCACATCATCCCATTTCAGAATGGGACTATAGAGGCACCCCTTTGAGGGACACGCCCATTCATCATAGCCCCTTTCAGGAGGATTCCTTACACGTGGCGCTCAACATAGATAAGAAGGCTCCCTTAGAAGCTCGATATGAGTGGCCACCGCGTAATGAAGTGCTAGAGCGGCATAGTTTCCATGAGGAGAGGCCAAATGATTATGGCATCCCTCATTTGCCCCCCATCACTGTTAGAACCAATAAACAAAATCTAGAGTGCAAGGCTCTTCAAGCAGGGCAAGCCAACTCTGCCCACCCCTTTCACACATACGAAAGGGAGCACGAGGAAGACCATTAAATTCCTCCAGAGCAATATACAGTGCGGGAGCCATGCGCTTCTGCACCTGCTATGTACCATGATCACTTACTAAGGCTAGAGCCTCGGGTAAATGCCACCAACCTCGACAGAGGGAAGCGACCTATTGAGATCTCGGATCATCACAATCGAGGTAAGTGCATAGGAGAGGCATCTAGGCCTCCTAGTCTCAAGATGGCAGAACAAATCAACCTGGCAGTCGCCAGACATGCCGCCCACCAAGCACAGATCACGTGGCTTGAGCAAGATCAACAACAGCTAGAGCATCTATATCACCTTAGCAAGGAGCGCATTCAGTGCCAAACAGATGAGTTGCTCCATAACCCGATGCCTGAGAGGGTTCCAACCCCTCGCACCCAAAGAGCAGAACCATATGAGAGGTGCAACCCCTTGGTGCGAGATAGGTCTCCGTGACCTTACCATGTGTCGCCTCCGAGACCTCCTAGACCTGAGCGGGAGGCCACTCCCCAAAACAATGATGGGTACCCCCTACGGGGACCCACTCAGGGTCATAGGTCTCGTCCAGAGACTCCTCAAGAAGCTTACGAGGAGTATGAGCAAGAAGCAGAGCAGGCCGAAATGCCCTACCAAGGCGGAGGGGTTGCTATCCGGCCACCCCTCCATAGGCCTCAAGTCTCCCACAACCCACAATGGGAGCAAACTAAATAAGAAGAGATTAAATCTTTAGATGCATATAAAGCGTTGCTAGAGCGTTTGGAGTCTGTGGAAACCAAAACTTTTGGGCCCCAAAAGCCCACTTTACGCCAGCTCCGTAGCCATCCCGTGCATCCGTCAGTGCCAACACCCCCTTACCCTGAACACTTTAAGCTACCCTAGTTGGCAGTCTTTAGAGGTGAGGAGGATGCCCAAGAGCATGTGACGAGATTCCTAAGCCAATGCTTTGGCATTCAAGACAATGATGCTTTGTTATTAAGAACATTTATAACCACATTCGCAGGCCCTGCCTCGGATTGGTTTACTCAATTACCAAAGCATAGCATTAAAAACTTAGATCAGTTAGTGGATGCGTTCCTCGAATGCTTCGCCTTCAACACCAAGAATAAGGTGTCACTAAGTGACTTAGCCAGCCTCAGGCAGTATGAGGAAGAAACCATGGCGGCCTATGGGAATTGATGGAGGGCTTTGCTCTCAAAGCTGCCCTACCTTCCCCCTATGTCCGACCTCACTCAAATGTTCTCCAAGAGCTGTTTGAGATCGATCTCTATGCTATTGCAGCTGCAGCAATATGCCACCTTAGAAGAAGCCCTGGTGCAAGCAAGGATCATTGAAGAGATCAAGATACAGGATGGCGAGATAGCCAAACCTAAGAAAAAAGAATGGAACAAGAACACAAAAATAGGGACTATGCAACAAAAACCCACTACGGTAAATCAAGTTGCCATAAATGTCCCTAAGCCTGCACAAGAAATACAACCTCAAAAGGCTAACTATCAGGTGGTGCCTCCTAATAATTATGAAAAAGAAAACCAGAAGTAGGAGCAAAATCAGCAATGTCGCCCTAGGCGACAGTACACACCTTATACGGAGTCTAGGGACTCCCTGTTTGACCGCTTGTCAACGACGAACTTGATCAACCTTCCAGAGATCCAAACCATAGATCCCAATGCGTCTAAGCCTAAGGGATACCGGGAGGACTTGTATTGTAGGTTCCACAGGTGGAGGGGACATGACCTGAATGCATGTTGGAAGTTCAAAGGTTTGATACAAGACCTAATTGACAATAAGACATTGCAAGTGGACAACCCCGTAGTGCCAAACAACCAACATATGGGAGTTTTCAAAGACCCCTTGCCTGCCCGTGAGGCACAGGAAAAACCCCTTCAAGTCAATGAGGTGCAACAGAATTGCCCCATGCAAGGGTATGTAGGAATGATAAGCATAGTGACTAGGAACAAGAGATACCCAGGAGTTGCCCCCGAGGCAGCCACAAGAGAGGTTCCATCAATGTCACAACCTCAACATCACCCTATGCAACCACCTTTGCCTAGACCCATGGCCATGATTCGGACCAAACTCACGTAGATTTTGAGGACCACGTCGGCTAGGCTCTCCATATATGAGCTTATACAACAATCAACGCCCCATCGGGAGGCTCTCATGGAGATATTGAAAGCCATCGAGTTGCAGCCCCACGAAGCGAATTCCTTCAACAACTTCGTGGGACATGTCAAACGATGCACGAAGCCAGTCATCACCTTTCGAGAGGATGAAGTTAAATCAGTGTCTGATGACATGGCAGATCCACCCCTGCACGTTATCGCACGGGTCAACGAGATCCTGTATAAGAGGGTGTTGGTAGACATTGGATCGTCCAACAACATCATTACCATAGCGGCATTGAAACATCTGAAGTTGCCAGCCTCTCACATCATGGCTTCCACCTATACACTACGAGCATTCAATGATGCGATATGCTCGACAGTTGGCACAATTGTCCTACCCATTCAAGTAGGACAAAAGACGATACCTACATTGTGCCATATTTTGGAAGGCGAGATGGCTTATAACATCTTGTTAGGGCGGCCATGGATCAGGGACATGAAGTGTGTCCCTTCGATAGCTCATTAGTGTTTGAAGTATACATTTGAAGGGGAAGTACATGTAGTCTCGATGGACTTGGAACCCTTCAAATATTGCAATGCGATGCAGCTGATGCCGCAATCGACCCTTCCATCGACACACTTGGATTTTCAGTTAAATCCATCTAGATAGGGTCCGATTCCGCAAGCATCCCTGGTGATAAATCCATCAAAACCCCAATCAGGTGCATCTTCATCATCTGGTCCTTCACCAACGATGCCACCTATCATGGCCAAATAGAAGGACAAAGGGAAGCAAACCCTGGAAGAGGCTCAACCCCTGGAAGAGGCGCTACCAATAGTATCAACCATCTCTACCGAAGAGATGCCTAGCACAATGGAAGTTGAGGCTCCTAGTTCACCCAACATGGAGTGGATTCAGGAAGAGCTTCCGTTCCCTCCCCCTCAATCTCCAACAATCACTATTGAAATGGCCAATATGGGCCTGGGGGAGTATCTGGTGTGGAATGTTGTAGCAACGCCCGCACTAGAGTCCATGTAGGACATGGGGAGACCTCGCTTCCCCATCGATATAATTGTTCCTTTAGGCTGCCCACCAAACCAGACAAACTTTGTGTATGGGGGCCTTGATCATGGTACTGAGCCATGCATGCAAGAGGACGAAGATGAAGAGCCTTTCGTAGAAGATGTCAACTATCTTTCTAACCTGAACTTCGCTCTGAGATATCTTGGCCAATGCAATTGGCATGGATATGGGCTAGGCAGGTATGAGCAAGGAGTGCGTGTCCTTTGCCAACCAAGATACCAAATGCCTTATGACAAGTCGGGCGTGGGGTTCAACCACCCCCTGCCCTTGGACATCTTGGTAGAGGACATGCACGGCCTAGGGATAGGCAACAAGGGTGGATTGGCATTAGATATCTATGCCAACCCTAACACAATGTACACATTGGGGGATTACCTCCCATGGTCAAAAACCACCCTTGTTAACCTCACTAACCCTCCCCATTTGCTAGAGAGAGGCGAAAGTTTGAGGACTCACTTTCAAGGAGGGTATAGACAATGTCAAGAAAGATCTTCGGAGGATGATTCAGAGTATGAACCAGCATCATATGACCCCTTCGAATCAGATAGTGATCACTCCCAAGTGATCCCCATGAATGATTATCAAGAGAGCTTCTTGACAATGTTCCCCCTAGAGGCTCCAATCGAGCAAGTGTCGCGTCAAGAGAATCAGGTCCCCCCATGAAGAGTGGAACAACCACAATGGGTCCAGATTAATTTGCTCGAGCAGGATGAGCCTGTAATACCTCAAACAGTTGTCGAAGCCAACAAGGGCTTTTGGATCTCCGATAGTGATTACGAAGATGAAATAGAAATGACATATCTTAATCACATGCGACAGATGCAGCAACCATACCCCTTGGATATTAATGAAACATTTGCACAGATGGGCATATTGCCAGGGCATGAGTGGTACGTAGACCCAGCGGGGTGGGACCAAGTGTTGGATCCGCCGCTCCAGGTATACGAAGAGCACCTTCCACCCCGAGACCCTAGAATGCTATCAATGTCGAGGGTAGACCCTATCCTCCTATCAACACATAGGGCCGATCCATTCATGCCAATCCCTACAGAGCTAGATCCGAAGCACAGAGAACATCCAGAATGTTCAAATCACCACACCCACGGTAATGGAGACCAAAATCATTTCATCAACATGATCTCCATTGACTTAACCACCCCCATCCTCAATTCGGTTGATCCAGCATGGTCATTGCATCTAGACATAGATGCCATAGACTGGGATCACGTCAATTCACCTCCATCCCCATCAGAGTACTGGCCTTTCGGTAAAATGCTTCATTTTACCCCAGGGTCAACTCAGGATATCTTCCATGCTAAAGAGGAACCTGAGGTTCCCAACATGGATTTAAACTCAGCAAATGATATCCATTTGATCTCGACTTCACACCAACTGGAGGACGGATCCCACATGTCGATCAAGGAGACGACTGACGTAGACATCGGCTCAGATCCAATGAATCCATAGATCATCAAGCTAGGGGTAAGTCTATCCCCCGAAGAGCAAGCCGACTACATTGCCCTTCTCAAATAGAAGAAGGAGGTTTTTGCATGGTCATACAAAGACATGCCGAGACTAGATCCATAGCTAGTCACGCATAATCTAACGCTTGATCCGACAGTCAAGCCAGTTAAGCAAAAACTAGGTAAGATGCACCCAATAGTGGCCTTGATGGTCAAAGACGAATTGCAAAAGCTATTGGATGCACAGTTTGTCATCTACGTAGATTATCCGCCATGGTTGTCCAACATGGTGCCCATCAAAAATCCCGACGGGAGGATTCGCATATGCACTAATTTTTTAGATCTAAACAAAGCGAGTCCTAAGGATGATTTCCCCTTGCCGAGCATCGACGCATTGGTAGATGCTATAGAAGGCCACGAAATGCTATCCCTCATGGATGGTTTCTCGGGATATAATCAAATTCGTATCAATCCCAAAGACCAACTAAAAATGGTGTTCACAATGCCTTGGGGGACATTTTGTTATAAGGTCATGCCTTTTGGCCTTAAAAATGTTGGCGCCACCTACCAACGTGCCATGACGTACATCTTCCACGATTACATGCATACAACTTTGGAAGATTACATGGATGATTTGTTGGCCAAATCTCTTTTGCGCCCAGATCATATCGATGACTTAAGCAAAATCCTCGATCGCCTCATGGAACATAAAGTCAGATTGAATCCCAAGAAGTGCGTATTTGGCATCACATCTAGAAAACTCTTGGGTTTCATAGTCTCAAAGCGAGGCATCGAGGTGGACCCAAAAAAAGTCAAGGCAATCCTTGAAATGCTTCCCCCAACTACCATCAAGCAGCTCAGAAGCTTGCAAGGAAAGGTCGCGTCAATCAAGCGCTTCATAGCGCAGCTATCTGACAAGTGCCGACCCATGAACAAATTATTGCACAAGGGGGTAGCATTTCATTGGGATGATGAGTGCCAGTCAGCCTTTGACGACATTAAACGATACTTGGCTTCACCGCCGTATTGGCACCACCTAGACCAGGAGTGTCATTCTACTTATACATCTCAGCTACTGAGGTGGCACTGGGTGCCATGCTAGCCCAGAAGAATGAACTTCACAAAGAACAGGCTACTTACTATCTTAGCCGCACCCTGGTCAGTTATGAACTTAACTATGCATACGTTGAGAAACTCTGCTTGGCAGTGGTGTTTTCTACCAAAAAGCTATGCCACTACATGTTGAGCAACACTATGTATGTTGTGTCTAAGGAGAATCCATTGTGATACATGATGAGTCGTACTTATCATAGTAGTCGCACAACAAAATGGATTATGTTGTTGATGGAATTTGACATAGAGTTTATTGGACAAAAATCCATCAAAGGACAAGTCATAGCCGATCAACTAGCAGAGGCTCCTCTCAAAGATGATCAACCTCTGGTCATAGAACTACCCGATGATGGGGTCTTCCATGTCTCAAAATTGCCAGATTCTGATGAGCCTGAGTCACAGGCCGACATAACCCTATTTTTTGATGGTTCTAAATGTGAGCAAGGAGGTGGCATGGGAATTGTATTCTTCACACCACAAGGGACTCCAATGCCTCTGTCATTTAAATTAGACTTCCCATGCACCAACAATAATGCAGAATATGAAGCCTTGCTCATAGGTCTTCAGACAACAATCACCATGAACATCAAATGGTTGAACATCTTTGGTGATTCGCTGTTAATTGTCAACCAAGTCAAAGGGGTATTCCAATGTAGATGCCCAGTTCTATAGGCCTACAAAGCCCTTGTGGACAAATTCTTGGCAAATCTTGAATGGTACGACATCGAGGCACTCCCTCGGTCATCGAATCATTTTGCGGACACTATGGCCTCCTTGGGGTCACTAATCCCGCAAGACCTTTCTGGTGATATGACAACCATTCAAGTCAAAACACTATCGCAATCCGCGATGGACCGTGCAAGCTCTAACTTGATGCCAGGAATCCACATGATCTAGATTGAACCACCTCAGGATAGGTTCTCTTGAATCCATGATCATCTGAAACATGCCAACTGGGGGTCCTTGTTCTCCCCTACTCCCCTTAATAGCAACACAATGCTATTCTTACAAGTTCTTTCCCGCTCAGCGTTTGCTAGGGATGAACTGCAAGAGGGATTGGTTGTTCATACCATCGAGGCTTCTGATCAGCAGGATTGGTATTCACCCATAAGGGACTACCTCAAGTTAGGTAACCTCCCACTTGGATTGACGCATGCCGCAAAACAAGCATTCAAGCAGAAAGTGGCAAAGCATGTCTTGTTAGGAGACATTTTGTACCGTCGTAGCTATGAAGGGATCCTCCTTCGATGCTTGGACTAGCAAGAGTCCACTTGGGTGATCACCCAAGTGCACGATGGTACATGTGGTGGCCACTTCAATGGTATGGCTATCGCCAAGCGCATTCTTTGCATGGGCTATTACTGGCCATATTTAGAGCGATATTGTAGCGCATATGTCAGGAAGTGCATGAAGTGTCAACATCATGCTAATTTGACACACGTACCTTCCCAGGCCTTGCATCCGATCCAATCGGCTTGGCCATTTTCGTAGTGGGGCTTAGATCTAATCGAAAAGATCTCCCCTGCATTGTCAGGCCATCACACGTTCATCATAATGGCCACAAAGTATTTCACCAAGTGGGTGGAAGCAATTCCGCTTACCTCTATGATAGGACCCCGCATTGTGGAGTTCATTTTACATAACATCATATGTCATTTTGGTATTCCATCCAAAATAATCTCGGATAATGGGACGTCATTCAAGAACAAAGATGTGCATGCTTTGACCACAAAGTACAAAATTCAGCATAGTTTTTCGACACCCTACTATCCATAGTAAAATGGGCAAGCAGAGACGTCAAACAAAATGCTAGCCGCTATCCTCAAAAAGACAATCGCAGACATTCATAAGGATTGGCACATTCAGATCCCACTTGCCCTATGGGCTTATCGCACTAGCATTCGGACACCCACTGGGGCAACTCCATTTTTGCTCGTGTATGGCTCTGAGGCTGTCATGCCTCTCGAGTTGGAGATTCCTTTCCTACGCATTTCAATGCAAGAGTTCATCGATGATGAAACTGCTCGACAAACGCATTAATGCTCTCAAGCATTTACGTATCTATCAAGAGCGACTTAAGAGAGCATACAACATGAAAGTTCACCTAAGGGACTTTCAGGTTGGTGACTTGGTCTTAAAAGAGAACCAATAGAACTCTAGTTTGCCATCCCATCTAAGGGACAAGTTCACGGCAAATTGGTTAGGTCCCTATGTAATTGATAGTAAAATAGGGCCTGGAACATACCGGCTAGCCTCTCTTGATGGAATCAAGGAACTAGAACCCTTGAACATCAGTCATTTGCGGCCATTCCATATCTAAAAGAGCCATAGCCCAAACAAAATGCTCCAAGGATTCCTACAATCGCTTGGTCAATCCTAAAATGCTCCAAGGATTCCTACAATCGCTTGGTCAATCCCAAAATGCTCCAAGGATTCCTACAATCGCTTGGTCAATCCCAAAATGCTCCAAGGATTCCCACAATCGCTTGGTCAAAAATAAGAAAATTCAAAAACAACAAAATCATCAAAAATAACAAAAATTTGCATCTCATTTCCATGCATACTCAAAATCATCACAACAATACAAAGCTCTTTTGCATCTCATCTTCATACTCACAAAAATAAGCAAATCCAAAAAAAAAACACACAAACAGATATAGCTGCATTAAGCATCACATCCATACATTGCATATTTGTGATCATACAGGTCAGGGCACCATAGACTGTAATTACTTGGCAAATCCATCTTGTTCCATATTTTACGGCTCTATAAACAGTCCATCACAAATAAATGCCATTTGCATCTTTTCGCCATACTATAGTCAGTTGACTTTTAATGTATCAAGAGTTTTCGTCATTCAGCTGTCAATAGCTTTTTAACCAAATGTTGTACAAAGTCAAACAGATTTTATGAAGGTAGAGTTCTACTTGGATCACACCTTGTTACATAGCATCCCAACACAAGTTAAAACACATAAAAATTCCCAAGTTGTGTGAATGAAAGATGAAACCTGCAAAGCAATCCAGGTCACCATAAGCGAAATGGTTATCTTGCTCATCCCCCTGTGCGAATGACCTCAAGAATGCTGAGAGTTGGCAAAAGGACAAGAATCTTCCCTACCCAATTCCCCAAGAATCCCAAGTTCTCAAAAGAAGTTGCAAACATCATACAAATTTGCAAAAGGTCAAAACTCCAAAAATTTGACATCACAACCAAAGTGCATACATCCAAAGGCACATACAATAGTGATTCTCATCACTCATTATTCAAATCCCTTGCTCAAAAGAAAAATAACAAAAATAAACAGTGATTTTTATCACTATAAACGAGCAAGTATCCCAATACAATTGAAGAAAATAAGGGAGTCGAACTTGAATCCCTGGAACTCTCAGCATTCGAAAGGTCATGAGATAAACCTCAGTACCGGTTTGGTTGATAGCCTATTGGTCACTCGTGGCAAACCTCCCACATGATGATATATCTATCGCATTAACTTGTGTACAGATCAATGTTTGCATGTGGATGAGCTAGCTTATGGTATCCTGGATCGCACCGTAGATTAATTTGACTAAATACAACAAAGGAGTTAGTGGGGCTAATTAGGTGATCCTCAGTACAGGTTTGGTTGACAGCCTATCTGGCACTGGAGGTATCTTGACAAATACCACATAAAACGAACTCAATTGCACACACAGGGATGTGACATAACTGGGTCAAAGACAAGTCAGATTCATACCTTGTTCAAAAGTCTTGTAAGATAAAATACAGTTTTGGATAGTTAGTTAAAACATCTGAGTCTCAAAAAACCTAACTACATTATAAACCAATTGTAACTATCTTTCTGCCCTACTTCACCATCAAAAAATACAAAATACCATACACAAAAAGTCATTTACCACAGCAATCGCCTAAGACAAAAGGCCCTCAGCTCTGAACAGTCCATGGTGCCATCGCCAAAAATCACAAATTCAATTCATTCATATTCATTTTGCATATCACATACATTAAGCAACATTTGCATTCATCATAACACATGCATCCATCAATGTAAATTAACATGCAAACATACACATTCATCAATCATTAGGCATAACATCAAATCATGACACATGTGTAACAAAAAAATAAAATCATCTGTATATATATCATCAAAAATGCCCACAGGCTACAATATCCAGTCATCTGACCCTGCAAAAGCCCAAACACCCCCTTCTCCAACCACCATCAGACAAAAATCCTACGAATCTGGTTGTCGCCCTCTGCACTAGGCTCTCCATACCCAGCTCCTCCCTGTGCCCGAAGTAGCATGTCAACACTGTTGTCTACTGATCTCATGACGTCATCCGGATCGACAGTCCATCTATTGGAATCCAAAGAATCCGATAGACATCCTCCAAGGTCACTGTCATCTCCCCTATTGGGAGATGGAAGGTGTTGGTCCGAGGATCCCATAGGTTGATCAGGGCCGTCAGATAAGCCCGATCCCCGACCACAGGCTCCAATCGAGTCACCTGCTTGAGCCCAAGGGCATCAAGCCACTCCTAGTCAGCCACAGTTAGTGCCTCCCATGCTTCAGCAAAAGTAGTAGGCACATGATACCGGCTCTTCACAACCTACAATAGAAAACAACACAAAAATATTAAAATCATGAAAAACTGTACAACAATAACATGAATATACAACACTGCCTACCAATGTAAAACTCAAAAAAAACAAAAAAAAATACAAGTTGTCAGTCTTAGGGTTTATGTATTCTAAGTTTAAAACTGACAAAGTATGCACAAACAAAGCAAAATTAAAATAACATTTTTTGACCTAGGGTTTTCACCTATGTTTTAAAAGCGACAAGTTCAACCCTAAAAAACTAGGGTTTGCGTTCAGTTTATCCTAAGGTTTTAGTTTAGCAAAATCAAAACTTTTCCTAGGGTTTACTCTAGTGTAAAGCGAAAAGTAAATTTTTGTTTCATTTTAAAAAGCAAAATCGAATTTCAACCTAGGTTTAAACTACGTTTTCCATTCAGTTTTAAGCTAAGTCTTGGTTTGTGCTCAGCTCAGTTTTAGGGTTTCAATTCTAATTTGGAGAACAACATAACAAAGAAAAATAAACAAATAACTTGCAGTTTTAAAACATATAACAAACAAAAGCAATAACAATCAGGAGCACTTACTGGTCTCGCTTCGGCTCCACCGCTCGATCCGGTCTGTGCACTCATGATGTCGGGAGAAATTCGGCAGCGCTTCGCTTCGCAGAATTAACCTCTTCCTCCCTAGAGCTCCAAATCACAAGAAAATTCGAATGCAAATGAGCCCAAACCCTAGTTTTGGCCTTTAAATAGGCTTTTTGAGCTTATATTCGTTCCTCCCTAGGACGAGTGCTCTGGTTAGCGCTCGTCCCACCCTGGGATGAATACTAAGTTGGTATTCATCCCACCCTAGAATGAATTCAGGGCAAAAATTTCAAAAACAACAAAAATTGAACAAAAATGCACCAAAACAGCTAATAAACTTGCCCGATGAGAGTGCTTTGGCACTTGACATCCCGGGCATGCAAAATAGATGTCGGGGTCACAAATCCTCACTATCCTCCTCCCTAAGAAGGCTACCATAGCCGGACCGCTCCACGGGAGGATGGATTTTTGAGAATTTCATCCCCAAACGGCGTCGTCAAAACGGGTCAAAACCCACCAAAAAATAGCAATAACATTGCCGAACGAAGGTGCCTTGGTGCCTGACATTCTTGGCATCCAAAACAGATATTGGGCTCACAAATTGTCACTATCCTACTCCCTAAGAAGGCTACCATAGCCGGACCACTCCACGGGAGAATGGATCTTTGACAATTTCAGCCCCAAAAAGCGTCACCAAAAAGGGTTAACACCCACCAAAAATAGGTCTAAATGTCGGAAAACTGCACACGCTTAATGCTAAACATCTGAAGGCACCCTTGCACAAGTCATTTTGGGTCAAGTGACTCATCGCTTTTCTCATGAATGTCATTCCCTCATCGATTCGTCGCTTGAGGGGGTAGTCACACTTAGTCACCAGTCAACAAGTACACACCCAATTAAGGAAAATGGCATGCATTCAAAGAATCATTGACAAAGACAATCACACTCTTCTTGGGGCAGTAAACAAGCAATAATCACAAGCTGATCAAATCACTTGGCATTTCGTGAATCATGAACTCAAGGTTCTCACAGATAAAAGGTTGCGCCCTTTGCCTATTCATGACTGATCAATGTCCAAGATCAAGTAACACCTCACCAAAAAAGGTTAACACTTGAATTAAGTTCCTTCAGCTCAGTAGAAGCAAGGATTCAAGAATGCATGCCCTTTCCATACTTGGGGCATCAAAATTTGGTTAGGTTACTGAGAAACCCTAATCATTTAGTGCTTTGGTTATCTATTTTTGCTCGACGCTATGCCATGCATAGCGCATCCCAAAAAGGGGCATCTGTAGACACCAAAACAGCACCAATCTGATTATGTGACTGCAAACACTGATCGCATTGACACACACAACCCCAAGGGCAGCCCCTAGAGGTTAAACAGTGGTCCTAACCACTCTCACAGCAGTTTTGGAAGGTCAAAAATCAATTTGGCACCTTCAGGCACTTTGCTCAATATCCATTCCACCCAGGGATGAATTCAAACTAGGATTTGCCCCACCCAGGGATGAATTCCAGATTCGCTCCAGGGTGGGGCGAATTTCAGGTTTGATGGGAAAAAAGTCAAATCTTGACAAATGGTAGCTCAGATCCGCCACTTAACGCTTCCTTCATCGCATGGGAGTGTGGGTGAGCGTTTTCGAGCGTTAGAGGCATTTACAAGGGCAGTCATGAAGTCCCTATTCAGGGAGGAATCTCCTCCCCCTTGGGAAGGCATGATTGCCAAGTGGCGCCTCCGCATGCCCATTTCAAGAGACCTCCAGGTCTATAAATTGGTGAGTTTCCTCACCCCAAGATATACGGAGAAGGAGCATTTTGGAGCAACGAAGTGCTATCATTTTACTTTCACACCCACACCCTTTTTGATTTGTGTCTTTCACATCCTTGATCTCTTTTGGAGAGGAGGTCATAGGGTGGTTATTGGAAGCACAAATATGGAACCAAACCCGACATTTGGCCACGATATCCCACCCAATTTTCTAACAATACCCCATAAGAGATTTTGGACCCATCCCAAGTGGATTGGTGCCGAAATCAGGCCTCAAACGGTGGGCGGCCTACCCCATGGGTGCCCCCTCCCACACTGCTACAGTCCTAATCGCCCCCCTTTGGAGCGATGGGAATTCTATGGTAGACTTGCTTTATTTCATTTTTGCATTCAATTCTATGATGCTTAGATAGGTTTTCATTTAAATTTCATCTCGTTTTGAACAATTTTGATCATGTTTCTATCTTTGCTCGCTTCTACTAATCTACAGGTAGCATCATCAAATTCCCATTGATGGAGGCCAAATTGGGAAAATATGACCATCTGGGTCTTCCCAAAATGCCCCCAATTAGCTAACCCCAAGTTTGCAGGTCTTTTGGAGCTTCCTAGACAGGACATTTGGGACAGTACCTTTTCGGCATTTTGTTGCAGGTGAATTCGTCCCGCCCTAGAGCGAATTCAAATCGGCGAGGAATTTCCTAAATGTTCCATTTTTGCAGGATTTTCTTTGGGATGCCTTGATGCCCCTGTCAAATTTTTAGAGCATTTGGATCCATTTTAGTCATAGTTTAATTGATTTTTCTCATTCACTTATCGTAGGCTTGGGGATTGCATGCTTTACTTTATCTACAAGTGCTACTGACCATTTCTTGTTCCTTTGAACGTAGGGTTTGGACATCGGAGGAGTAGCAAGGATTCAAGACTCATCAATGCAAGTGGTGGTGACGTTTGGTCCACCCATTTTACATGTGGGCACGCGGAAGAAGGAAGGGCATCCATGGATGTAACCAGAACGCTTATTTAAACGCTCCTAGCCCTTGAAAGGGGAGGATGCGCATTGTAACCGAGTTGTGAAACATATCAATAAAAAGGGCTGTCTTCTTTATTTGCGTTTGTTTCGTTTCGATTCGCTCATGCTTTTCCCTCTTTTCATGCACTTTCAAATTCCTAGGATTTAGCGTCAAGTTTGGTTCGGTTTGCATCGCATCTTCGCTTTCCTTTTTGCTTCCGTATCCTCGTGCTTTCACTTCTCTAACATGGGCATAGTAATTCCCCCTGACCAAGATAGCCATAACATAAGTTCTCTTAACTAACCAAGCAAAAGGTAGAACTAGAACTAATATATATTTTCACCAAATCAAGGAATCAAATATAAAATCAATACTAAATATTTTATGCTATCATATAAAAACCTGGAATGCAAATCATTTCTTACATTTATCTATACCATCCACATAAGGATATGAACATAAAATCAATATCATATATTTTATTCTAGCAAATAGAACCTAGAATGCAAAATCACATCCTACAAGGGCTTTCCATAATTACTTAGTTCCTAGGTGGTATAAGGCCACAATGCAAACTTCCCTACAAGGTATAAAACAAATTCTATCATTAAGGATAAAGATCAATAGTCAAAGTATGATAGTCGTGGTACTTTCCAAAGGTAATTGGTGTCCGAAAAAAGGTGCTTTATGCTAAAGATAACTCTTCATGATGTTTACAAAAGCTTATACATATAAGAGTAGTATTTTCCCATCCCGCAAGAACCCCAGTCAAAACGCATGTAGTGGTTGAACAACTCACACAGGAAACTCCTTGTTAACATCCAAAATATGATCAATCAAACTAGTGCTACACCTCATGGAGAGACTTGATAGAAGTAAAGCCTAACGAAAATTTTATGGATCTATCTATTTGGTGGAATAGAATTCTCCCTTCTTGTTTTTGGTTCCATTTATCTTGGTTACATAAATAAAGAATACTATGTTAGGTTATAAATTTCTCTCTCAACCATACTACTAACTCTAGCTAATATGGGGTGTTTATATAGGGTGTTCATTCTAAAAACTATCTAATTCTATTACTAATGCCCATACTTACTATATGTAAGGTGTCATATTGCAAAGAGTTACCCCTACTAAGGTCAACTCTTTGGGATTATAGCAATTTGAGGATTCTAGATCTTTTAACTTTAGCTTAAAAATAAGCATGGGCCTGAATAAGAAGATACCTAAATTCTTTTCACATTTTATTGAAGCTTCTTGTCCATTGAACCTAGAGCTCTTATGCCAAATATAACGACCCAAAAATCTAACTAATCTAAGTAAGGCAATATATATATATAGATATAGATATATATATATAAGACAAACATACTTGAGAGGGATTTACATATTCCTAACCAATGTATGTTATACTTCAAAGTTATCTAAACTAATCTAAAGTTTTAATTTGACCGTCTCACCTACAATGAGCCAACTTACCCTCTTCTTTATCTACCAAAGGGATGCACCCATCTCTATACCATACATAAGCATGTCTATGTAGGTATACTAAGTGTACTATGGATAAGCTATTAGTCTCATCTCATAAATGAGCTAACTTTCTTGAAGCTATCCTTGTGTATTCCCCTCTATTTTCTTGTATTCACCTTCTCCTCCACTTACTTTCCTATTAGGGATTTTATTCTTATTCTATTTTTTGAAGTTTTTATATCCAATTGTAAGAGTTTTTCTTTATAAGAATTAATCAGTGTCAGTATATTGTACTTCATATCCTATAAGTAATCTTCTAGAAATATGATCTGAAAAATAACACAATGTAACTAGTTTTAGTTGATGTAAATATATAACTATACTTGCAATTTTATTAATAAACTTTTATATCTTTTTCAACTAAAACTATAGGTTATTCCTTTCCCCTTGTTTATCCTTTCATATTATCCTTTTACCTTAGCTTTTTAAAATTCTTGTTTCTCTTTCTTGGACATAGCATTCCTAATTATTATAGAGTTTACTCTATGTATTTATTTTGAAGTACTTAGGCCTCTTTATTTGTAATTACTATATCCACATTTACTCCTCAACTTAGCCCCCTTTTCAAATATATACCTCTTTTTTCCAATCAATATTAGAATTAAAAGTCATTTTCAAAACTATAATTAACAAATTACTAACATGAAAAAAAAATCTATTTTCATGTATTTTTATTGAATATGTTATGTCTCCCATAGTATGTCTCCATCTTCTAGTCTTTGGTCCAATTGAGGGAGCCATCTTTCTTGAGCAGCTTGGTAATGGGTCTAACTTTGGTTATCCTGAACTATAGTTTCACCTACTAAAGTATAGTGTACAACCCTACTTTCACCTACTAAAGTATTGTGTACAACCCTACCTTCCATATCGTAGGATTGGACTCTTTAACCCTTATTTAGTGTTCCAAAATCTCTAATGTTGGAGCTAAATTTTAATTTAAAACAATTAAAACTTTGATTTAATTTTTAAATTAATTAAAAATAAATAAATAAATAAATGTTGAATTAGATCTTTACACTGATAACTAAATAACTAATCGGCGAATGGTACACCGGAATGAGGAGAAAGTCAAAGTGTGGACACTCCGTAATATGTTTTTAACGGGTAAAACTGAATTTTGTTCATAAAAAATATGGTACTGTTCACACCGTGATTACCATTTCCACTTCTTTAAATTCGCAAGAACACAATAAAGATTGACATTTAACGATATTAACAAAAGTAATCTGTATAAAGAAAAAAATTCATTGTATTTAATACGTGTCTGAGCGTTGCCGTTTGCTTACTCGTTTATATTGTCAAGGGGCATGGCAAATGTTTAGAGCGTCGGAAATTAAAAAAGGTAAGAAGATGACAACGATATTATCTATGGATTGGTTCTAGTTTGATCCAACGCGCGCGCACACCCGAACCCCCAGCTGTAGCGGGTGGACCCGTGTGCATAAATTAATAAGCGCATTACAATAATCCAAAAAGAAGTCTGCAGTTGTAATACAATGGATATAAAATCGTATTGGTGAGTACAAACATTAACAACTTCTAGCTGCGGAAGAAGAATAACAGTAAAGCGAAGGAGGAATGGGAAATCAAGAGGATCCCTGGAGGAGAGATTGGGACTGCTTTTCATATTGGAAACCATTTGACATGAAGTGTCCGCGGACCACACAAAGATACCGTTGAGCTTCCCGCTGTTTTTGAGCGTCGTGCAGGCGTCGAAGAAGCAATGTCGAAGAAGCCATGTGCAGGCGACAATCCTCCGCTGCCATCCGTTACGAAACTCCCCAGCACTTTCCCTCCGCTGTAGCGAGACGACTGATCATTGTAGTATTCGATGAACTGCGACACGGTGGTGCTCGAATCGTAAGCATAGAATTGGAAATTCACATAGTCGATGGCATTCCCGTACTTGCTCCACAACGCAGTGTAATGCGACTGTACATCGTCGTCATCGAAGGGAGCAATGGACGCGAATGAGATAACGTTCTTCTGCTTAAGCGTCGTGATCAGCTGCCCGATGCACTCCGCGAAGGTGTCGGGATCAGCCTCAAAATGTTCGTAGTCAATGTCAATGCCATCCAGTGGTATTCCTGAATTATGTTTGTGAGAGACGACACCGCGTTTTTCACCCACGATGACACCGATGACGGTTTGAACTGCGCGTAGCCGTTACCCACGCTGTCGCCGCCCAAGGTGAGAGCGACCTTCACGTTGTTATGTTGAGATTTGATGGCCTGCACGGCACTTGGGCTTAGATTGTCGTTGTCCCAGAAGATGTTGAATTCCCCGTTTGTCGGCGACGGAGAGCCTGACGTAGTGTAGTCGATAGCGAAGGCAAGAATAAAGTGCATCTCCACGTTCTGGTTGATAGGCACGTCTGAGAACTTCACGCCCGTGAATTCTGCGCCTATGTACTCCCTGAAGACGTCCGGCTTGCCACCTGCAATGTCATTTAACACAACCGATACATAAAACATTATAGCCGTACGTCATTTTTACCACAACAGAACACAATCATTCAATAAGGTCCCATTCTAAAGCACTATGTAATTACAAACAGTTTTCGTAAACAAGTTAAGCTCAAGCTCACCCAGAGATTGATTAGGCGTAAAAGCCAGCAGGAGGAAAAAGAAGAGGGCTGAGAGCTTGTACGTCTCCATATCCATCACCTCTCCGTAGCTCTAGCAGGTAGTGTTCAATTGAGATCGATACTTATTCAGAAGATGACCGCCTTATATAGGGTACTACATCAGTTTGTGATTATGTATATCGCTTGTCCATGAAGCAGGAAGACGACATTCTATCATTTTCTGTTTGCGTGTAAAAACCGGTTGTGGAATGTAGCAGGTCATAACAAATATGATAATATTAAACACAAGGAGAAAATGCTTCTCTCATGACCCCACACTCTCAGACCATTCGTGGTCATTTTCTTTTCACCAATTGCCATCTGCATCGTAATCATATAGTACATTATTTCGAAAGCTCGGTTCTTCTTATCCTATTTATTCACAACATTGCATATGGGGAATTGGAAGAAAACAGAGATCTAGAGGAAGGCTAGATCCATTCGCTTGTCCCATGTAGTGCATTTACCCAAAATCTCTAATCGACGCACATATTGTGAATAGATCAGATAAACTTATTCTCAAAGCCATTCATAAAACACGTTATAAATCTCATGCGTCACAAATTGGATGTGATTGGTCGAATAAAATATGCCTGATACGTTCATTTCATAATTTTGACGAAACATCAGTAAAGCCACAGATCAGCATATCAATTCCCTCAAAGCCTAGAGCAACAGTCGTCACGTCTTACCCGCTTTAAACGTTGAGGAGAATTTACTATAGACACAAATATATCGAGTGTGTGGTTATGGTGGCATTGTTCTACGTTGTATTTCTGTGTTGTTCATGTGTTGGGCAGTACGGAATTGTTGTATTTAATGGGACGACTCGGGAGAACAACATAGGCAACTTTGCCTTTTGTGCGAGTAACCCTCTCAAATAAACCTTCTCTATTATTAGGTGGTTTCCTAGATTTGTATCTTTGTATTCTACATCTGGATCCCCATCATCTTCTTGCACACTCATAATCATTGCTACCGTTGAATGATTCTTGGTCCCCTTCCCCCATCATCATCAATATATTCTGGAAGTTCATTTTAGTTTTCCACATGCGCGTTCTCTATTTTCATTTTAGTTTTGCACATGCGAGTTCTCTATTTTCGTTATCTTTCTATCCCTAGGCACCTTCATGTGCATGTAATTCATTATTATCTTTCTATCCCTAGGCACCTTCATTTGCATGTAATTAATTATTATATAGCGATCTCCTCGTAATTTTAGTGTCCATTCTTTGGATAGGAGAATTTTAAAGTATGATGGTAGGTCTATGATTATTAGTTCTTGTTCTGCCAAAAACTTTGAGTTTTGGGCAAGGATTATGACTAAATTCTTTCCTTTGGATAGTAGAGTTTTAAAGTATGATGGTCTACTACCACAAACTCTAGGTAGTAGGCTAGGATCATGACCAAATTCTTAAAATTACCTATTGCATTGGAGTTCCATCTATCTATATCGTATATTTAGTCGTTTGAGTATAACAAAGACCTATTTCATCATAAATAGCCTCGGGTATAACTATGACCGCTACCTCTAATACAACTTTTGAGGATGTAACTTTTTTATCTTGAGCATCACATAGAATGGAGGCAAGTTCAAATTCTTCAATTTTGGAGCAATTTACACTTAAAATATGCATAGTTGGTTATCTGATGATTGTTTCACAATAAAATTTTATTGCTTAGATACATAGGTTGAGGAGGAATCTAACTATTTACCTTCAGTGTAACTTTACTTTTACTCTTTTAGTGATTCGTAGACTAGGTCTTGTTACCCAAGTACACCAAAATCTTCTAGCATGTGAACTTTAGTTGGTGTTTTCTTCATTTCTTCCATAATATTAAACATGACAAGGGGTTTCTCTCTTTGTGGTAAAATTTGTGAGTTTCCTAGGATTTTATGTATGACAGGGGTATTTTAGTTTTCTTTTAGCCTCGCTTTGTATTGGATGTCTTTCCTTATCACTTTCTCTTTTAGTCAGCTTGCTAATGTTTTTTCTCCCTCCATTTTTTACGACTAGTTGTTTTACTTTGTCAACTCATTGGCCTTTATTATTTGGTGTCTCTTTAACCTCTTTTTGAAAAAAATTTAAAGCTTCCCCTTTTGTGATATCCTTCTTGTTTTGTTTTTCTTTCTTTGCTATAACAAGCCCTTCATATTTTAAATGTAGATTTGGTCTTCCCCTTTTAAGGATTTTCATAGCTATCCATGTGTTGGCTTGCTTATCAATTGAATGCTTTACACCCATTTTCCTTTTTCTCTAATTTCTACATACTATTGGTTGGAAAATATAGCGTCATCTTTAAAATATAACTTTTTCTTTCTTTTCATAGCATTCAAATTATTTAGTATCACATTGTTGGGATTGGATAAGATATGTGTTGATTGCTAGTACATGACAAATTTCATTGAGGAGGATACTTGGCTAGTTGTAATTGCATGTTAAATATGGCATTGTTAAGTGCACCACACAATTTGAGAATACTTAATGGTACTCATGCATTCATCAGGGTTTTATCTATTATTACAAGGGAGACATCATACTAATTCTTCTTTTATTTTAACATTAACCATAATATTATGGATCTTGTGTGCTTCTCGCCTAATACCCTATCGAGTAACCTAATATTTTGTTATTATGTATTCTTGCATAGCTACCAATTCCATGTCTACTACCATTACTATTTTATAGCATTATTCTACTTTATCAATGTTTAGATTAATTCCAACATCTCATTCATTACTAAATTGCTATTGGATTCATTACTAGGGTTGGATGGAGTGGGAGGGGTTATAAGTAGTGGTTGTAGTACTACTATGGATGATGCATTTTGGTCTAGATTGATAATCATATATGGTGACCAGAAAGTATGAATATAAGTATTAGGTTGAGGGTTTGTGATAGAAGAAAAGTTGGGCATAGTACTAAGCATTCGTGTATTTTGGAAAATTTGGGTGGCATGAGGTATTCTCTCTAATTTGGTGAGAATGTCATGGCAGATTGTTATTTTTTTAAATGCTACAACAAGTATACAATGGTTAGTATTACAAACCATTAGCACAAAATTAGATTGTAAAACCTTGATGTAATATGGTAATGTTTTTTATTTATTTGACCTAATATTCTATGAAATTAAATTTAAATTTCATAATAATCTAGTATTAGAATCATGAATTTTTCTTAAAGAAATCCTTATATCATATTTAATTGAAACAAATTGAATATCCATTTCCCATGCTTGCAAAGCCTATGCATAAATGGTTTAACTATTGATGTCCAACTAGTCATTTAATTTTCTGGTAATCCCCTATACCATAAATTAACCTTATCTTATAGAGAGTATATAAGTAAATATAGAATTATGTCCTCCTCTTGAATGGAAAGGATTGACTTGAGTGTAGATATCTTGTTAAGGTGATCCAATATCATCTTGTTTATGTTCATGTCAAAGGTAGGTAAAGTTTTTAAATATGCTATAGGAATATAAGATTAAATCAATAGGTTCAAAGGTCCTTGGAAGGTACAATTGTGAAGTTGATTCTAATGCCTAGTGGGTGCACCTAGGTTATTTTTCTAAGGATAAAGTTGATCGTACTATTGATATATTATATATTGAAGTGATTGGTACAAGTGATAAGGAGGATATAGATATAAAGGATAAAAAGTAGGATATTGGGGTGGAAAAAATTTATAAACCTATTGTTTGTTGGGACATCGTTGAATGTTTTATACTCTAGGAATATTGTTTAGTCCTATTTATAGGATTCATTGGTTTTGAGGAGGTGGACCTTGTATATTTATTATGCTTGGTTGGCTAGAGGTGGTGTTAATCGCTATGTGTTTCCCTTGGATACTTGATCTCGTCTCCATAGCCATTACTTGCATATTCTAAGAAATTTTTACATTAAGACTAATGATCCTATTGGTACTGAGGATTAAACTAGAGGAACATTGAAAGTTTTAGAGATTGCATCTAGTGGACTCTATATTAGAGTATTTATAGGAGGTAATTTTACATAGAAAATGTTGTAGGAAAGTTATAAAGCTATTGCATGATGTCAGGGTTATTCTTTTCATTTTTAATATTAGTCAGTACCTGGTACAATATATTGATGTGGATTATTGTAGGGGTATGAATAGACCAAGTAGGGTTCATTAAGGCTATTAAATAACTTATTTACTGGATTAAACAACCTATTTATCATGAAATGAATCCTTGTCTAACTTGATTGATCATGGGCATTTTTCCTTTTGAAAATATGGGAATGGATACTAGGACCTCTTTAAATTCATCCTTCTTATTCACCCACACAACAATTTGCTAGTTTATTTTTCCTTTAGTATTCTTTTGTTGATATGCAACTATGCCCACCTATTGATTAAAATTTTCTAGGTTTTGAACTTTAGACCATGTATTTATATTATTGTACCTATGCAAACATAATTATGGGCATAAAATGTAAAAAAAAAAACCAAAATTTTAAAATATTTACCTACTTGAGAAATTTTCTCACAAATTAGATTAATTTGCTTATAATTTCAAGTGATTTGCTTCTAGAATGTAGTCCTTTAGTAAACTATTAATTTGATAAATTCATTTATAAATTAGAGTGATATGCTTGTAATTTTGGGTGATTTACTTACTATGTGTACCTTTATAGTAAAGTAAAAAATTTTATCAATCCAACAAATGAGCAAAAGAAAATTGTTTGTTTATCTAAAATTAGAAAATCTTTGTAGAAAGAGAAAATTACCCAAGCAGATTGCTTGGAGTGTATCACTTGCTAGATTTGACTTGGCCAAATTTCATCTTATTTGCAACAAGTTAGCTACTTTATCAAGTTAATTGCATATTGTCTTGGACTTGTGCAAAACTAACTTAGAATCTATGTTAAGTGTTTTTTCCATGGTATATGCTTATGCAAGGTTAGATTGGAGTTTGTTTGCATTGTTTGAATGCTATTGAAGTTTTGTTTGGGAAATTTTTTGTTTTTTAGTGTTTGAGTCAAAGTTTTTATATACAAATTAATTACAATACTAAGCATAAAAATAAAAATGAGTGGAATTTCAAGCAAAATTGGGTTTGGTACTAAATTCATGTAAATTGCATTGAACTCAACCTATGAAAATGTAAATTAAATCAAGCAATTTTCTTGCTAGATCAATTGAATTGTTAACTTCTATAAATTTTCAAACTTACTTCCAAATTGGATCAAATCACTTGTCATGCTATCTATAGCATTGATAGAAATCCTTCTTCACATAGATACTATAGGACGAGAAATAGTATAGGATTAGGTATAGTTTTTTGGACTTCCTAATTTTGGGACATATGATATAGAATATTAGGCGTACTTAATTCTAAACTGACAAAGTATTATAACTTTTGTATATGAAATATTTCATATTAAAAGAAGTAGAAGAGAAGTAAAATTTAGTGAAACTAACTTTAAGAGTTATGAATATATCAACTTTTTTAAAATTAAAATTTGAGGGGGATCTAAAAATCAACCTCCAATTCTATTGAATTATTTCAAATTCTTCAAAGGATTGAGTATTTATTTTTTAATATAAACTTTATCAAATAAATCATTATGATCTATTTTTCCCATAAATATATGGATATGGAAGTCTAATTTATAAACATAATACAATTCCTTTTATCAATCCTAGGTTGATTTATATATAGGTAATATGAGCATAAGAAACATTTAACATTGGTGATTTCACTATTATAAAAGAGGTCAAAGTTAGGATATGAAAAAATATAAGAAAGGTGAATGAAAAAGAAAGGAACTATGATTTTTTATTATGAATATTTGCTTTTATTTCTAAAGAGTAAAAAATGAACAAATAGAGCTATTGTATTTAGATCAATAAATAAGAATATGTTTTGCTCCTTCTTGTTATTATTCATTGTATGGCAAGTCTAATAATACAAAAATTACATAGAGATTGATGAAATTGATTAAAAAAAATCCTATTGATTTTATTTATCTTGGAAGGTTTTCAAGACTATATTAAAAACATTGAGTGGAACAAATATTATGAATAAAAGTCTCCATAAGAAGTAGGATGGATAAGAAATCTAACCTACCTTGGAACTTTATCCATTAATGATGTTATATTAAAAAAGTGATTTAAGAATCATAGAGAATATAATTATAAAAAATTCAAGTTCACATGCATACCTACATTGGATTGGTTGGTTCACCAAAATAATATGTACTAATAGAACATCAAATGTAGTTAGTTCAAAGGACAATTGATAAAAAAAATTATCCATTAATAGAAAAGTCATCATATACCTTTTGATTCTATTCTATAGAGAACTCATAATGGTTGAAATAGTTAAATAAGAGGATTACTATAACTATAGCCCTTATAAATTATTCCAAATAAGAACACATATTATTTGATACTATGGATGACTGGTTATGCATAGACCATTTTATTTCTAAGGGTTGGTCTACTCTATTGCTTTTTTTTATGTGTGTTTCCCTACTATGGTTGCACTCTACTATCATTACATCAAATTTTATTCTTTCATTGTTTTCTTGATCACTTTCTATTACTCTTATTTTAATATTATCATTTTACATTATTTTCTTATATATTTATCAATTATTATTTCTTATTTTTCTTTTATTAATCAATTATATATTTATAATATACATATATATCAACAACAAAATAAAATTTACTAGTTTCTAAAGTTTTCTTTCAATATTTTTCTTCTTATATTACTATGTTGTAACCTACCATGCCATTTTTATAAATGAATATAATCATTTGATGCAATTTCAAGGAGGGGTTTCAATTAAAAATTATCTCCGTAAAGAGTCACTTTGATAAATAGGCCTTAATGTATCAATAGCCATCATTCGGACTTGAAACTCTACTTCCATGACATTGTATTCTTCATGGGAATGACACTTTAGTTCTCAACTGAGTGACACTTGGTCCTACTTGAATTATAATAAGGTATTTCACTTGAATGATTATTTTATTTCAAACTTGAATGACACTCCTTTCTTCACTTGAAAAAATATTATTAACCTGAAAAATACCTTATCCTCCATTTAAACATTGTTTACTCGAATGACACTTTAATCACCATCCAAACAATGCTCTCTCAAATGACAATGATTCTCCAAAAACACTTCTATTATTTTTAGAATAGTAGATTTTCTTCAAATTGAATGATATCATACCTCCAATCCAATAATATTTCCACTTGAATTGTGCCTTGCTTTAATGCAAATAAAACTTCCACTTGAATAGTTCTCTACTCAATTGATACCTTTCTCTTACTTTGAATGACACCTTACTATTCCCTCAAACTATAGTTATCGTTTGAATTAGTTAGTTTCTAAATAGAAAATTGACTCAAATTGTTGATTTAATTTTAACATCAACGTAGTATACTTGAATAAATACTAACAATTAACACTTCGGTTCTCAATTCATCACTTGAACAATGACTATTGGAATGACAAATACTTGAATGTTATGTTATACACTGGATCAACATAACTTTCTAGACTACAATAATTCTTCCATATTTGACTATAAACCTATACTCTTGCATAAATACCAACCTATGAAATCTACAACATACAAGGTAATTACCATTCAAACATATACCTAGAAAAAATCAAGGTGAAATGTTAATGTTATTGCAATACGCTTGTTAATTATACATCATAATGTTTTACCACTATACATCTCTATGCAACACTCTCTATGTGTGTTATTATCCCTCTTTCCTTCTCTTTTCTCCTCTATATTTTCCAACCTCTCTACTAATTCCTTTTCTTTGGCCTCTTGTTGATTGTTCTTCTTCCTTTACCTGTCAATTTATCCACTTTTTCATCCTTATAAACATAGGAGGAGGCTACAAATGGGTTAGAAATTTACCACTACCTTGTAGTATTGGACATTCAAATACTGGATGACTAGTTTCTTGACATCAAAAGCAATTTTTAGGGAATCCTTTACCCATTTCTCTACCATAACCACCTCTTCCTCTTGAGAAATGTTTGTTTTCTCTGATGATCTAGTTAAAATTACTTTGACCATACCCTTTATTTAGTCTTCACCTACAAACCTATACTTTTGCACAAATACCAACCTATAATTCCATGTTCATTTAAAAACATCCACTCTTACACAAAATGAAGCCTATGCAATATATAACATAGAATATATTTACCACTCAAACACATACCCAAACATATTTGAGATGAAATATTAATGTTATTGTATATATGCTTATTGGCTATACATTATAATTTTTTTCTACTATACATTATTATGTAGGCCTCTCTCCCTTACAAGGGACTCTAGTGCATCTCTCTCTTTGTGCATCTTATCCTCCTTCTTCTCTCCTCGTTTCTCCTCTATGTTTGTATCCTTTCTACTAATTCCTTTTCCTTGGTCTCCTATCAATTCTTATTCTTCATTTCCTTGTGGATTAGGTATAGTTTTTTTGGATGAGAAATTAGTAGAAATAGTATCCTCTATAGGATGAGCAATAGCATAGGATTAGGTATAGTTTTCTTGATCTTCCTAATTTTAGGACATAGGACATAAAAGATTATGTGTACTTAATTCTAAACTGACAAAGTATTATAACTTTAGTATATACAATATTTATTATTAAAATAAGTAGAAGTAGAAGAGAAGTAGAAGAGAAGTAAAAGTTAATGAAGTAATGTTATTGTCAATACACTTGTTAATTATACATCATAATGTTTTACCACTATACATATCTATGCAATCCTCTCTCTTACACGGGGCTTTTAGACCCCTCTTTATGTGTGTTATCATCCCTCTTCCCTTCTATATTCTCCTCTATATTTTCCAACCTCTACTAATTCCTTTTCTTTGGCCTCTTGTCGATTTTTCTTCTTTCTTTACCTGTTAATTGATCCACTTTCTCATTCTTATAAACATAGGAGGAGGCTACAAATAGGTCAAAACTTCACCACTACCTTTTAGTATTGGACATTAAAATACTAGATGACTAGTTTCTTGACATCAAAAGTAATTTTTAGGGAATCCTCTGCCCCTTTCTCTACCATAACGACCTCTTCCTGTTGAGAAATGTTTGCTTTCTCTAATGATCTAGTTAAAATTACTTTGACTATACCCTTTCTTTAGTCTTCGCCTACAAACCTATACTCTTGCACAAATACCAACCTATAATTCCATGTTCACTTAAAAACATCCACTCTTGCACAAAATGAAGCCTATGCAATCTATAACATAGAATATATTTACCATTCAAACACATACCCAAACATATTTGAGATGAAATGTTAATGTTATTGTATATATGCTTATTGGCTATACATTATAATTTTTTCTACTATACATTATTACGTAGGCATATCTCCCTTACATGGGACTCTAGTGCATCTTTCTCTTTGTGCATCTTATCCTCCCTCTTCTCTCCTTGTTTCTCCTCTATGTTTGTATCCTCTCTACTAATTACTTTTACTTGGCCTCCTATCAATTCATATTCTTCTTTTCCTTGTGGATTTCTCCTCTTCATATTTCTTATATACATGGGTGGTAGTTACAAACAGGTGGAAACTAACTTGCTTATAACCATCTTCATGTGTAAATTGTATTGCATCAATTTTTTATAATTTTACTATTTTAGTACAAATAATTACCATTCTTATTTATCCACTAAGTAGTTCTCACTATCTTACATATGTCATCATTAAAAAGAATATGATCAATTAAAAACAAAACTCTCTTTCAAATCATAAAAGAGAACCCAAACTAATATTTATAAAATATGAAGAGGAAGATGATTATAATATGCTACCATAACAAGTTACTATATCCATATTTACTCCTTAGCTTAGCCCATTTCAAATATATATATATATATATATATATATATATATATATATATATATATATATTTCCAATCAATATTAAAATAAAAAGTCATTTTCAAAACTATAATTAAAAAATTAATAACATGAATTTTCATGTATTTTTATTGAATGCGTTATGTGTCTCCCTTAGTATATCAACACATTACATACATATTATAAGGCCTTCTTCTAGTCTTTGGTCTAATTGAGGGAGCCATCTTTCTCTAGCAGCTGGGTAATGGGTCTAACTTTGGTTATTCTCAACTATACTTTCAGCTACTTTATAGGATTGGAACTATTTAGTGTTCCAAAATCTCCACTGTTGGACTAATTAGATGAAAGCTAAATTTTAATTAATATGTTTTTAACGGCTAAAACTGAATTTTGTTCATAAAAAAAGCATGATCCTGTTCGCTAAATTTTAATTAATATGTTTTTAACGGCTAAAACTGAATTTTGTTCATAAAAATGATCCTGTTCACACCATGATTACCATTTCCACTTCATTAAATTCGCAAGAACACAATAAAGATGGTCATTTAACTATATTAATAAAAGTAATCTGTATAAAGAAAAGAATTCATTGTATTTAATACGTGTCTGAGAGTTGCCGTTTGCTTACTCGTTTATATTGTCAAGGGGCATGGCAATTGTTTAGAGCGTCAGAATTTAAAACAGGTAAGAAGATGACAACGACATTATCTATCGATTGGTTCTAGTTTGATCCACCGCGGCCGCACACCCGAACCCCCAGCTGTAGCGGGTGGACCCGTGTGCATAAATTAATAAGCGCATTCCAATAATCCAAAGAGAACTCTGCAGTTGTAATACAATGGATATAATATCGTATTGGTGAGTACAAACATTAACAACTTCTAGCTGCGGAAGAAGAATAACAGTAAAGCGGAGGAGGAATGGGAAATCAAGAGGATCCCTGGAGGAGAGATTGGGACTGCTTTTCATATTGGAAACCATTTGACATGGAAGTGTCGGCGCACCACACAAAGATACCGTTGAGCTTCCCGCTGTTTTTGAGCGTCGTGCAGGCGTCGAAGAAGCCATGTGCAGGCGACAACCCTCCGCTGCCATCCGTTATGAAACTCGCCAGCACTTTCCCTCCGCTGTAGCGGGACGACTGATCATTGTAGTATTCGATGAACTGCGACACGGTGGTGCTCGAATCGTAAGCATAGAATTGGAAATTCACATAGTCGATGGCATTCCCGTACTTGCTCCACAACGCAGTGTAATGCGACTGTACATCGTCGTCATCGAAGGGAGCAATGGACGCGAATGAGATAACGTTCTTCTGCTTAAGCGTCGTGATCAGCTGCCAGATGCACTCCGCGAAAGTGTCGGGATCAGCCTCAAAATGTTCGTAGTCAATGTCAATGCCATCCAGGTGGTATTCCTGAATTATGTTTGTGAGAGACGACACCGCGTTTTTCACCCACGATGACACCGATGACGGTTTGAACTGCGCGTAGCCGTTACCCACGCTGTCGCCGCCCAAGGTGAGAGCGACCTTCACGTTGTTATGTTGAGATTTGATGGCCTGCACGGCACTTGGGCTTAGATTGTCGTTGTCCCAGAAGATGTTGAATTCCCCGTTTGTCGGCGACGGAGAGCCTGACGTAGTGTAGTCGATACCGAAGGCAAGAATAAAGTGCATCTCCACGTTCGGGTTGATAGGCACGTCTGAGAACTTCACGCCCGTGAATTCTGCGCCTATGTACTCCCTGAAGACGTCCGGCTTGCCACCTGCAATGTCATTTAACACAACCGATACATAAAACATTATAGCCGTATGTCTTTTTTACCACAACAGAACACAACCATTCTGAGGCACTATGTAATTACAAACAGTTTTCGTAAACAAGTTAAGCTCAAGCTCACCCAGAGATTGATTAGGCATAAAAGCCAGCAAGAGGAAAAAGAAAAGGGCTGAGAGCTTGTACGTCTCCATATCCATCACCTCTCTCTAGCTCTAGCAGGTAGTGTTCAATCGAGATCGATACTCATTCACATGATGATACTCATTCACAAGATGATCGCCTTATATAGGGTACTACATCAGTGTGCAATTATGTATTTTCGCTTGTCCATGAAGAATCAGTGTAATTATGATTTTCACCGGTCCTACCTATTCTCTCCTACTTATAATTAGTATTTTGGTCTCTCTACTGGTCGTATTTGATTGTCTTCGCATTCTACTGGTCGTATTTGATTGTCTTCGCATTGGAATTATTAATAGTATACAATATTTAATGTGTATGATATCTTATTAAATCTTATCGTTTATACAATATTTAATGCGTATGGTATCTTTAATTTCGTAGTCTTGTTTCCATGAAATTATTTGAAAAGATTTCATACGATATCTATAATTTAAAAATAAATAAAGAAAGAAAATATCAATTTCTTGGATAGATGTCGTGGACCGTTAATTTTTTTTTTAAATTAAAAATAATCGTTTTAACGGCTCGGGCATATTCTCTCCACATCGGATGACGGTAATTATAATAATGTTATATGTATTCTGGTCTCTCCACGCGTCGTACTTGATTGTCTTCGCATCCATCTAATGCTATATCTATAATTAAAAACAAAGAGGAAAAAATAAATATAGGAAAGATCAATTTCTAGGCCGTTGAAACTTTTTTTCCAAATTAAAAATAATCGTTTTAATGGGTCTTGCCTATTCTCTCCATATCAGATGACGGCAATTATAATTATGTTATATGTATTCTGGTCTCTGTACGCGTCGTATTTGATTGTCTTCGCATCGTTAGTTGTATTTGCACTTTTTCCCCTCCATGTGATGGAATGATCGGTTGAGCAGATAGCCAATCTTCTGAGCTGGTTGAGACCCATTGATGATAGTTCACAGTTGCTCAAACAGAAATCGTCCAAGCTTCTCAAAATTTGCAGCAAATACTTTACTGCTCTTATCTTCGTTTCCAAGTGTGAACTCGCCCACACAATCCAGTAACTCGGATTCCCCACACCTATGAATATTGAGTGCAGTATTCAATATTTGTGCGGTTGTTGGCTCTAGATTTATTATGATGTTAATCTTGTCAACGCTGTTGGCTTTTCCAACAGTATAATGAAATTTCATTCCACTTTAGTACCTATACTGGAGTGCAGTATTCAGTATTTGTGGGGTTGTTGGCTCTAGATTTATTATGATGTTCACCTCGTCAACGCTGTTGGCTTTGAAAACGGTATGATGGAATTTCATTCCACTTTAGTACCTATCTACTTTGTCAGATCACAGATTTCGGTATTGTGATGTTCTTGTCAACGCTGTTGGCTCTTCTAAAGGTATGATGGAATTTGAATTCTACTTTAATACCTATCAACCTTGTCAGATCACAGATTTAGGTATTATGATGTTCTTTTTTTTCAAATGGCTGTTCTTCTTTTACAAGCTGTAGGTTCGAGTGACATATCGGGTATGATAGGATTTCTGGTTCTTGTCCCTCACTTACCAGATCACAGTTTTCGTCTCACTGGCAAAGATAAACTGCATTGCTGGTGGTAGAATGTAGTTTTCGTGGGGTAGTTGGTTTTCTTGGTTTTTAACTAGTTTATTGTGATGTTTTTCTTGTATATACTGGCTGTTAGCTTTTCTTCTATCAACTGTTGGTTTCAGAGACATTAATATGATAAAATTTCATTCCACCTTAATACCTGGTTATCACAGATTTCCCCATTAAGATGCTCTTCTTCTTTTACTAACTATGGGTTCGACTGGCATATTGCACCTGGTTCTCTGCCTCCGCCTGTGAGATCACAGTTTTCGCCTCAGACTGTAATTAAAATACTACGTTAGTGTGCGATTATGTATAGCGCTTGTACTACATCAGCGTACTAGGCATTGGTGTATTTTGGGAAATTTGGGTGGCATGAGATATTGGTGGGGTAGGGGTATTCTCTCTAATTTGTTGAGAATGTTATGGCCTCTTGTTATATCTTCAAATGTTATAACTATTGTACAATAGTTAGCACAGAATTAGATTGTAAAACCTTGAATGTTCTTTCTTTAATTGATCTAATATTCTACAGAATTAAATTTAAGTTTCTTAATAATTTAATATTAAAATAATAATTTTTTCTTCAAGAACTTCTTATATCATATTTAATTGAAACAAATTGAATACTCTTTTTTCATGCTTATAAAACCTATGAATAAATGGTTTAATTATCAATGCCCAACTAGTCATTTAATTGTCTCGTAATCCCCTATACCATAAAATAACCTTATCACATAGAGAGTAACTTGAAATCCCTGATTTTACTATCCAATGTGGACTACAAATATGTTTCCTTTGATGTGCTATGTGTTGTCCTTTAATTAGAACTATCCTCAAGACTTTCTATTGTCTTGAAGTCTTCTTGCTACCTTCAAATTTTCTCAATATCTTGAAGTCTTCTTTCATCTACCTTTAATCTTCAGTATGATCTTCTTGGGTCTCTGAATCTGCCTTCAATGAGAATTTTTTGAAGTCTCCTTTGTTTGCTTCTAGTGAGACCTTTTTCAAGTCTTCTTTCTCTGCTACTAATGGGACATTTTTTCAAGTCTTCTTTCTCTATCATATCAAGGTCTATCTCTAAGACATGAAACTATGTTGTAGATTATCTTCTATTTCAAATATATTCTTGGAATAGGTAAACTCAATCTATCTAAAGATTATATTTTACTTCAACAACTAGAATTGATTCTATAAAATTTAAATCTTTAATTTTCATTGGTTGTCCTTCAACCTATTGGTATTAATTCTTTAACTTCACTAGTTTTTCTTCAACTTAGTGGAAATACTTGTCTTCATTGGTTTTTCTTATCCAGTGGTAATATCCTTAGCTTCGTTGATTTTATTATCCAATGGTAATATACTTAACTAGTATTTCCTTAGCTAGTGGAAATATCCTTAGACTATTTACAACTTTTAAAAACCTGTGCAAGTAACCTTGTTGTGGCTCTGATACCACTGATGGATTTTGAAGCCTAATACTTAATGTAAATATTACAAGAAAATAATCACATGATTGAATATAATAAAGTTGCAATATAATGAATTTAATAGATAATTCAGAATATAATATCAAATAGAATAACACAAAAATAACTCAAAATTACTCACACAATAATCACATGGAAATGCTAATGGAAATATTGAAAATGCTATTGAATAAAGATCTACTAATGCATTCATGAAGCTATGTATTTTTTATACAAATTAAAATGCTTTGTCACAAATACTAATTGTATGTAACTCCTCATATTTGCTATTAGTTTGAGTATATTATGATTAAGCAAGTCTTATGAGAAGACTTAAGGATAAAGTTGAGAAAGATTTTGTGAAATCTTAAGGATATATTTGAGCAATATTTTATGAAATCTTGAGAACATATTTGAAGCAAATATTTGAGAAGGCTTGAGGTAGATTTGAGATAGAGTCTGGTGTAGATTTGTGAGCAAAGTTAGAGCAAATTTGTGCTAGATTTGGGATAGATTTCAAGATAGATTTGAGATAGGGATTGAGTAGAGTAGAGAGCAGGTTTTGGAGGTGATAGAGCAGAGGACAACAATCTCCAGTGGATAGAGATCCATTAGCCAGAGCAATAAAGACAAAGGTCTTTTGTGGAGAGAGATCCACAAGCTAGGGTAGTGGGGGCAGAAGTCTTCTAGAAGATCACCAACCAGAGTAGAGGAGAAAGAGTTCTCCTGTGGATAGAGTTCCATGAATCAGAGCAAGGGGATTGGTGTCTCCTTTGGACAGAGGTCCATAAACATTGTAATAGGGAATTGATTCCCAAAAGAATTTATTGAGAAAATTTATAAAGAATATTTTCTTCGTGGAGTAGCCCACATTGGGTGAACCACGTTAAATCATGTCTCTCATGTGTGTGATGATTTGTGGAATTATTACTGCTTTGATATTGTTGATGTTATCATATGGATTGAAAAGTAAAAAGTTTTATCTTATATTGTTCACCCCCCTCTCAGTATAAGCTCATGTTCTTCAATTGGTATCAGAGTGGGCTCCTTCATGAAAAGCCTAACAACTTGGAGGAAGATCCCATAAGAACATACATGACCTCAAAAAATGAAGAAGAGGCCACAATTGACATAAAAGAAGAATTTTTTTGCTCTTAGAAATTTGGAAAAGATCAGAAAGAAGAACTCAAGTTTGAAGGATCAAATTCAAGAGGATGAAGAAGCAAATATGGAACTTCTACAAAATCTTACAAAACTCAAGGTAAAAGTGGAAGAGGGAAAGAAAATTGAATAGGATATGACAGAACTATTAAGGGCAAGAGAGAGAGAGAGTGTGAAATATTGGAATAAAAAATTATCTCTCTAAGGAATGAAGTTGAAAAGACTAAGTTACAACAAGATATAAAGTTAGGGAAATAGAAAGAGGAGTCAAGCTCTCAAGAAATAGAGACATCAAACAAATATGAGCTCATAACTCATGCTAATACTCTGGAAGGAAAAGACACGATGAAAGAAGAGGGCAAAGAAGATCCATGGACAAAAGTCAATCACAAGAACAACAAAAGAAGAAGCACTCGACCATATCATTCAAGGCACTCCAACAGGTTACAAAATTTCTTCCATGGCTATTGTTTTTCATGTAACAAATATGGTCATAGAGCTGCACATTGCATTGGTTATGTGAAAAATAATGTTGATAGAAATTTCAATTCTTTTGCACCTCTTATGAATAATGATGTCATATGTTATAAATGCAATAATTTTGGGCACAAGGCTAAATGGTGCAAAATGGTATTTCCCGAGTCAAGTAAAAAGAATACAACTTCAACAATTAGGAGAGAGAAAAGAGCATGAGAAAGTTAGATCAATGTTAGTACAAACAACCCTTCATGTTCAAGATAAGGGAAAATAGTGGTTCCTTGATAGTGGTTGTTCTAGTCATATGATAGGAGACAAAAGTAAATTTCTTGTACTCAAAGAAATTGATGGAGGATCAGTAAAATTTGGTGATAATGGTTCAACAAAAATTTATGGAAAAGGAACTTTGAGTTTAGATAATGGAAAAACAAAGACGGAGAATGTATTGTATGTCAAGGGGTTGAGGCACAATCTACTAAGTGTAAGCCAACTTTGTGATCAGGGGCACATGGTTACATTTCATCCAAATAGATGTGAGATCAAAAATTCTAAAACTGGAAAGCTTATTGTAGATGCAAATAGAACTACAAACAACCTCTACATGCTAAGTGAGATTAAAGGAGAAAAGTGTTTTCTATCACAAGAAGATGAGAGTTGGTTGTGGCATAAAAGAATGGGTCATTTGAACTTTGACAACATAGTGAAAGTAAGCAACAAGCAGGTTGTCAGAGATTTACCCAAGATAAAAAGGCCACAAAACACAATTTGTGCACAATGTCAGCATGGGAAGCAAACTAGAACAAGTTTCAAGTCAAAAGGATTTATGTCATCTAAGCCATTGAAACTAGTGCACACTGACCTATGTGGTCCTACAAGGACAAAGAGTCTACAAGGTGAAAGTTACTTTATATTATTTATAGATGATTATTCCAGAATGATTTGGGTAGCCTTCTTGAAAGAAAAGTCAGAAGCTCTTGAGAAGTTTAAATATTTTAAAGAATTAGTGGAAAATGAAATAGGTAGAAGGATTAAGGGTTTAAGATCAGATAGAGGAGGAGAATTTACCTCAAATGAATTCATAGACTTTTGTGAACAACATGGGATCAAAAGAGAATATTCAGAAGCAAGAACTCCTCAACAAAATGGGGTAGTTGAAAGGAAAAATAGAACTATTGAAAATATGGCCAGAGCCATGTTAAATGAGTCTAATATTTCAGATGGTTTTTGGAAAGAGGTAGTACATACAACAGTGTATATCATCAATAGAGCTCAAATAAGAGTAAATCACCACAAAATCCCATATGAGCTCTGGAAAGGAAGACCAACCATAGTAAAATATTTCAAAATATTTGGAAGCAAATGTTACATAAGATGAGAAGAGAAAAATTTGGGTAAGTTTGACTCAAGATGTGATGAGGGTATTTTTCTTGGCTATTCCACCAAGAGCAAAGCCTATAGATGCTATAACAAAAGGACACATACTATTATAGAAAGTATAAATGTGATAGTTGATGAGCAGATAGGGTCAAGAGAACCAACTCGAGAAATTGTGTATCAAGAAGAAGAAAGTTGCCAAGAAGAGTTAGGTGAAGAATCAAAAGAAGAAGAAGAAACACAAAGACTACTACCCAAAACTCCATCCAGGTATGTATAGAAAAATCATCCAGGAGATCTAATCATTGGAAATCCAAATGAGAGACAGACAAGGAGAAAGATAATAGGAACAAGTGAGCATGCAAATTTTTCTTTGTTATCTAAAATTGAGCCCAAAGACTTCAATGAGGCAAGAGAAGATAAGTTTTGGATCAAGGCAATGGATGAGGAACTAGATCAAATAGAAAAAAGTGAGACTTGGGAACTTGTCCCATGACCAAAAGGTAAAAATGTGATTGGCACTAAATGGGTTTTCAAAAACAAGTTAAATGAAGATGGTCAGGTAGTCAGAAATAAAGCAAGATTAGTATGCAAAGGTTATGCACAGGTTGAAGGGATTGAATTTGATGAGACATTTGCTCCGGTTGCATGACTTGAGGCCATAAGGATATTTTTAGCTTTCTCAAGTTTCAAAAATTTCAAAGTATATCATATGGATGTTAAATTAGCCTTTCTAAATGGTGTCCTGGAAGAAGAGGTTTACATTGAGCAACCTGAGGGATTTAGCCTAACTGATAAACCAAACTATGTATGCAGATTAAAGAAGGCACTTTATGGACTAAAGCAAGCTCCTAGAGCTTGGTATTCAAGATTGGATAAGTATCTTCAGGAATAGGGTTTCAGAAAAGGAATAGTGGATAGTAACTTATACATCAAAAATGAAGGAAATGACTTACTAATTGTGGTTGTTTATGTGGATGATATCATTTTTGGAGGCAATAATGATAAGATGTGTCAAAAATTTACAAAGAGCATGCAAAGTGAATTTGAAATGTCAATGCTTGGTGAGTTGTCCTTCTTTCTTGGACTTCAGATTTCACAATCAGAGAAAGGTGTATTTCTCTCACAAACCAAGTATATAAAAGAGATGCTAAAGAAATTCAAGTTAGAAGATTGCAAACTAGTAAGTACCCCCATGGTTACAGGATGCAAGTTAAGTAAATATGATGAATCTCCTGAGGCAAATCAAAAATTGTACAGATCTATGATTGGCAGCTTACTATATGTCACAGCTACAAGACCAGATATAATGCAAGCAGTGGGACTAGTGGCAAGGTTTCAAGCAGAACCAAAGGAAACACATGTAGTAGCAGTAAAAAGGATTCTCAGGTACTTAAAAGGGACTATGGATTTTGGGCTCTGGTACCCCAAAAGTGATAATTTCACTCTCATAGCATATACAAATGCAGATTGGGTAGGTAGTATTGATGACAGAAAAAGCACAAGTGGAGGAGCATTCTTTCTTGGAGATTGTTTAGTCTCTTGGCTAAGCAAGAAATAGGCATCAATATCCTTATCCATAGCAGAGGCAAAGTATATTGCAGCGGTTGCTTGTTGTACACAGGTGTTATGGATGAAGTGAACTTTAAAGGACTTCAAGATAGAGCATGATCACCCTATCCCCATACTGTGTGATAATACAAGTGCTATAAATATCTCAAAGAATCCGGTGATGCACTCTAGGACCAAGCACATCTCGATCAAATATCATTTTATGAGAGAGCAGGTGACAGATAAGCAAGTCAAGTTGGAATATGTTACTACAAAGGAGCAGATTGCAGATATTTTCACCAAGCCACTTCCAAAAGAGACTTTTGAGTATCTCAGAAGAAAATTGGGAGTAGTTTTACTCCCACCCCAAAATTAATCACCTCAAGGAGAGGAGGTGGGGAGGGGGCTGAGCTAAGAGTCTTATCTTTAGCCCCAAAGGAGTCCCTTTGCCATTGATGTCAAAGGGGGAGAGATTTGAGTTAGGGGAGAGCATTCAATTAGGGGAGCAGTTTCTCAAGGGAAGTAGTATTGGAAAAAGGTAAAAGGAATGCTTAAAAGAAAAGAGAGTTGCCATCAATGACAAAGGGGGAGATTGTTGGAAATTTGAGCATGTTTTGTTGTCATTGATGTCAAAAGGTTGGATGTCCCAATTTGATGAAATTAATGTCAAAAGGGTTGATTAATGTCAAAAGGTTAGAGGTCCTAAATTGATGGAAATATTTGTGAGAATATTTCTCTTGATGGCATATGAGGTATAAAGCAACAAGAAGAAAGGAAGACCTCTCCATAATATTTGGAAAAGGATTTATAAATTACCTTGGTGGTAATTTGGCAAAGGTTAAAATATTAATGGTGGTAATAAATTACCTTGGTGGTAATTTGGCAAAGGTTAAAATATTTACTAATGGTGGCAAGGTTCTCCCTAAAAAGAAAAAGCCCAAAGGTTTTAAATATTTAAATTATAATATTTAAATCCTTAGGATTTAAATAATTATAATTAAATATAATAATTCAAAATATTCAAATTTGAATTAAAACAAAGGTAGCCAACGTCATATATTAAATGGAGCATGTGTATAAATAAGGCTAAGGTTAGCCTAAGCCAAAGTGTAATTGCACATTCGATTTTCCTTAATAGCTTGCACGTTTTATTTCTCGCACACGGTAGAGGAAGGAAGGTGCAGGTGTTCACGATTTTTAGAGCAAGTAGAAGGTCAAACCATGGAAGGCGCCTGTCCCCACCTAAGTGAGGTGGCAGTCGAGTTGGCTTGCGCAGCGCATTGGGAGCAGCAAGGTGCGAAGTTTGAACCGCATGGAGGTTGTGTTTTGGGCATAGACCTTTCAACTTTTGCACTGAGAAGGAAATTAAGGAGCGCATGCTCCTTGGTTCATGTGGGGCAGCATAGCCCATGTGGTAGTGGCCCTTGTGTTAGGGCACACGGGGCTAGGAGGTCATAGGTTCGAGCGATAGTGACGGTATTTTATTTTTGCATTAAGGTATGTGCATTTGCCATAGTTGGGAGTTATAAGGTTTAAATAAATTTTTATTATTTGCCATAGTTGGGAGTTATAAGGTTTTGATAAAGTTTTTGTTGCCATGATTTGAAATTTATGAGGGTTAAATAAATATTATTGTGTATGCTCATAGTTGGGAGTCATAAGGGTTAGTGAGTAATACTTTGAATTTATTTAAAGTGCTTTATTGTTAAAAAGGAGTTATAAGGTGGATGTGAGAATTTTTGTTTATGTGATTAGTAACTCTTGTTGATGAAATTTATTTTTAAGATAGGAGTAATAAGGTGTATAAGTGATTTGGCATTGTATGGAGAAATATTTGTTGAGGTGAATATTCTTGTGAAATTTTTTGAGATAGATTATATTGGTTTCAGTATATTATGATTAAGCAAGTCTTATGAGAAGACTTAAGGATCAAGTTGAGCAAGCTTTTGTGAAAGCTTAAATACAAATTTGAGTAAACTTTTGTGAAAGCTTGAACAAATTTGAAGTAAATATTTGAAAAGTCTTGAGGCATATTTGAGATAGATTCTAGTGCATATTTGTGAGAAAAGTTAGAGCATATTTATGGTAGATTTGGGATAGAGTTCAAGATAGATTTGAGATAGGGATTGGGCAAAGTAGAGAGTATGTTTTGGAGGTGACATATTAAATATCCATTAGCTAGAGAAGTAAATACATGTCATTTTTGGAGAGAGATTCACAAGCCAGGGTAGTGGGGGTAGAAGTTTTCTAGAAGATTACCAGTTAGAGAGAGGAGAAAGAGTTATATTGTGGATAGAGTTCCATTAATCAAAGTGTAGACACCAAAACAACACCAATCCGATTATGTGACTGCAAACACTGATCGCATTGACACACACAGCCCCTAGGGCAGCCCCTAGAGGTTAAACAGTGGTCCTAACCACTCACACAGTAGTTTTGGAAGGTCAGAGGTCAATTTGGCACCTTTCAGGCACTCTGCTCTCTACTCGTTCCACCCAGGGATGATTACAAACTGGTATTCATTCCACCTAGGGACGATTAGCAGTATTCGCTCCAGGGTGGGGCGAATAGCAGGTTTGATGGGCAAAAAGTCAAATCTTGACAAATGGCAGCTCAGATCCACCACTTAACTCTTCCTTCATTGCATGGGAGTGTGAGTGAGCATTTTTGAGTGCTAGAGGCAGTTACAAGGGCAGTCATGGAGCCCCTAATCAGGGAGGAATCTTCTCCCCCCTGGGAAGGCATGATTGCCAAGTGGCGCCTCTGCATGCTCATCCAAAGAGACCGTCAGGTCTATAAAATGGTGAGTCTTCTCACCCCAAAAATGGATAGAGAAGGAGAATTTTGAGCAATGAAGTGCTACCATTTTACATCCTCACACCTTTTGATTTGTGCCTTTCACATCCTTGATCTCTTTTGGAAGGGAGGTCATTGGGTGATTATTGGAAGCGCAAATCCGGAACCAAAACCTGACATTTGGCCATAACATCCTACCAAATTTGTCGAAAACACCCCACAAGAGGTTTTGGACCCATCCCAAGTGGATTGGTGCCAAAATCGGGCCCCAAATGGTGGGCGTCCTGCCCCCGGGTGCCCCCCGCACTACTGCAGTCCTAATCGCCCCACCCCGGAGCGATTAGAAATCTGTAGTAGATTTCCTTTCTATTATTTTTGCATCTGATTCTATGTTGCTTAGATAGGTTGTCATTCAAATTTCACATCATTTTGAGCTGTTTTGATCATGTTTTTGTCATTTCCCGCTTTTGCTAACATGCAGGTAGCATCATCAAATTCTCGGTGATAGAGGCCGAATTGGAAAAATCTGACCTTCTGGGTCTTTCCAAAATACCCCATTTTACCTAACCCCAAACTTTGCAGGTGATTTGGAGCTTCCCGGATGTGACATTTGGGACTGTGCTTTCTGACATTTTGTTGTAGGTCTAATCGTCCCACCCCGGAGCGATTAGAAATCCGTGGTGAATTTTTTGACTGTTCCATTTGCAGTGCCCTCCTGGTAATGTCCTCATGCTTCTGTTAAATTTTTAGATCATTCTGATGCTATTTAGTTATCATTTTATTTATTTTTTGCATGCACTAATCGTAGGCTTGGGGATTGCATGTTTCATTTTATCTACAGGTGCTACTGACTATTTTCTATTTCCTTGAATGTAGGATCTCGACATTAGAGGAGCAGCAAGGAGTCAAGACTCATCAACGCAAGTGGCGATGATGTTTGGTCCGCCCATTCTACATGTGGGCACGCGAAAGAAGGAATACCATCTGTTGATGTGACAAGAACATATTTAACGCTCCTAGCCCCTGAAAATGGAGGAGACGGATTGTAACTAGGTTCTAAAGCATATTAATAAAAAGGGTTGTACTCCATATTCACTTTTATACCTTGTTTCAATGCGTTTATGTTTCTCTCCTTTCATGCATTTCAGTTCGTAGGATTTAGCGTTAAGTTTAGTTTCGTTTACATCGCATCTTGGCATTTCCTTTTTGTTTCCGTATCCTCGTGCTTTCAGTGGCGATCATGGTGGGACCTTGTCCTCTATTTTTGAGATCAAAATTCTGATCAAAAATTGCTTGTTTTTGCTTGCAGGTACCAAGTTTTCAAACGTTGGACTGTTGTTCGTTCCAGTCTATGACGAGTATAGAGCTAAAATTCGTGCCACCCTGGGGTGAATGGGCATTCGTCCCACCCTGTGATGAATACAGTTCTATTATTCATCCCACCCAGGGATGAATAGCTCTCTGTGCAGTTTCAGAACAGAAACTCAGAGGCATCCTGTTTGGGCAGAGAAGAGGTAGAGGTCCTAAACACCTTCTGTCATTTTCTGCTTTCTGTTTTCTATTTTCTGGTTATTTGCTTGCTTAGGGAAAGTTTTTACTGCATGTTTGCTTTCTTTTATGCAAAATAAAAAGAACCCCACACATCACATGGCAATTTAAACACCAAGGAGCTGGTCGTAAGACCCCAGCCCTTGATCAAGACCAACGGTGGATTTCATCACCACCTTGGCTTGAATTTTTGCATCCATAACCCCGATCGCTACTATTGCTAGACGTAAATCCTGATGAAAGCTGACCAAGTGTAGCTAGGGTGATTCCCAGTGCATGAGGATAAGTCTTCTATGGTAGGTGTCAAAAATAGGGTGATCCCCCTTCCGTACCGCCTATGTTCCACGTACCATTCTGCTCTCACGTACCAATAGTTTCCCTCACGTAAGGGCGGGTATATAGAGAGGTTTGGTATAATGGCACTGGCAATGGTATATCGAAGGGGCGACCATTTTTGGGAGTCATAAGAGCCATCATATTGCATTTGCTACAAAACATTCTTTACAAAACTATCAAAACAAAAATCAAAACACACTAAACCAGGTTTAGGGCACACCTTTAATCTTTAAATGAGATAATCATTGCTTTGTGTGTGTGTGATATTTTCTGTTTAGTGTAGCATAAAAATCATAAAAAGAAATAAAAACCTACATAGCTTGTAGGGAGACACCACCATGGTGTACACCCGTAGCCAAGCCCAATCAAGGGCGAAAGCTACGGAGAGTGTACAAGGGGGCACAAGTCACCTCCGCTATAGCCCCAAGGACTTGGTCATTCCACCTTGGTGGCCTGACCCACGAGATAGTCCACATCGTGCCTTGATGGAATGGGACTATAGAGGCACCCCTTCGAGGGGCACGCCCACCCAACATAGACCCTTTCAGGAGGAGTCTCTACATGTGGCACTCAACATAGATGGGAAAGCTCCCTTAGATGCTCGCTATGAGTGGCCACCATGCAATGAAGTGCTAGGACAGCATAGGGTCCATCAGGAGGGGCCACATGATTACATCATCCCTCCTTTACCCCCTCTTATTGTCAGAAACAATAAGACAAATCCAGAGCACAAGGCTCTTCTGGCAGGGCGAGCCAACTCCGCCCACCCCTTTCACATTTATGAAAGGGAAAATGAGGAAGACCACTACATTCCTCAAGAGCAATATACAACATGGGAGCAATGCGCCTCCACACCTGCTATTTATCAGGGTCACCCACTGAGGCCAGAACCTCAGGTGAATGCCGCTAACCTCGATAGAGGGAAGCGACCTATAGAAATATCGGATCACCATGACCGAGACAGATGTGTAGGAGAGGCATCTAGGCCTCCTAGACTCAAGACGATAGAGCAGATCGACCTGGCATTTTCCAGACATGCCACCCACCAAGCGCAGATCATGCAGCTTGAGCAAGACCAACAATAGCTAGAGCATCTATATCGCCTTAGCAAAGAGCGCATTCGACGCCAAATAGATGAGCTGCTCCACAACACTATGCCTGAGAGGGTTCCAACCCCTCAAACATAGAGGGCAAAAAGGTACGAGAGGCATAACCCCTTAGTGCAAGATAGGTCTCCAAGACCTTACCAAGTGCTACCTCCGAGACCCCCTAGACCTGAGCGGGAGGCCACTCCTAGGAACAATGATGGGTACCCTCCATGGGCGCCCACCCATGGTCATGGGTCTCACCCAGGAACTCCTCAAGAAGCTTATGAGGAGTATGAGCAAGAAGAAGAGTGGGCAGAAATGCCCTACCAAGGTAGAGGGGGTGCTATTCGGCCACCCCTCTATAGGCCTCAAGTTCCCCACAACCCACAACGGGAACAAACTAAGGAGGAAGAGATTAAATCTTTTGATGCATATAAAGCATTGCTAGAGCACTTGGAGTCTATGGAGACCAAGACTTCTGGGCCCCAAAAGCCCACTTTATGCCAACTCCGTAGTCATCCTGTGCATCCGTCAGTGCCGGCACCCCCTTACCCTGAACACTTTAAACTGCCCTAGTTGGCAATCTTTAGAGGGGAGGAAGATGCCCAAGAGCATGTGACTAGATTCTTGAGCCAATGCTTTGGCATTCAGGACAATGATGCTTTGCTGCTAAGAACATTCATCACCATGTTCGTAGGCCCTACCTCGGATTGGTTCACTCAATTGCCAAAGCATAGCATTAGTAACTTAGATCAGCTAGTGGATGCGTTCCTCGAATGCTTCACCTTCAACACCAAGAAGAAGGCATCACTAAGTGACCTAGCCAGCCTCAAGCAGTATGAGGAAGAAACCATGGTGGCCTATGGGAACCGGTGGAGGACTTTGCTTTCAAAGCTGCCCTACCTCCCTCCTATGTCCGACCTCACCCAAATGTTCTCAAAGAGCTGTTTGAGATCGATCTCCATGCTATTGCAGCTATAACAATATGCCACTTTAGAGGAAGCTCTGGCACAAGCCAGAATCATTGAGGAGATCAAGATTCAGGATGGTGAGATAGCCAAGCCAAAGAAGAAAGAATGGTCTAAGAACACCAAAATAGGGACCACGCAATAGAAACCCATTGCGGTCAATCAAGTTGCTATAAACGTCCCTAAGCCTACACAAGCAACACAGCCCCAAAAGGCTAACTATCAAGCGGTGCCTCTTAACAGTTATGATAGAGAAAATTAGAGGCAAGAACAAAATTAGCAGCATCGCCCTAGGCGACAATTCACACCTTACACAGAGTCCAGAGACTCCCTGTTTGACCGCTTGTCAGTGGCAAACTTGATCAACCTGCCCGAGAGTCAACCCATAGACCCCAATGCACCAAAACCTAAGGGCTACAGGGAAGACTTGTACTGTAGGTTCCATAGATGGAAGGGACATGACCTTAATGCATGTTGGAAGTTTAAAGGCTTGGTGCAAGACCTAATAGATAACAAGACATTAGCGGTGGATAATCCCATGGCACCAAGCAACCAACAAATGGAGGTCTTTAAGGACCCCTTGCCTACCCATGATGCGTAGGCAAAGACCCTACAAGTCAATGAGGTAACACAGAACTGCCCCATGCAGGGGTATGTAGGGATGATCAGTATAGTGACTCGGAACAAGAGGTACCCGAGCACAACTGCCCCCATGGTAGCTACAGGAGAGGTGCCAACAATGTCACAACCACAACAACACCTTACGCAACCTCCTCCACCTAGACCAGTGGCCACGATTCGAACCAAACTCACCCAGAGTTTGAGGACCACATCGGCTAGGCTCTCCATCTATGAGCTCATACAACAATCATCGCCCCATCGGGAGGCTCTAATGGAGATACTAAAAGCCATCGAGTTGTAGCCCCATGAAGCAAACTCCTTCAACAACTTTGTGGGACATGTCAAACGATGCACTGAGCCAGTCATCACCTTTCGAGAGGACGAATTGAAATCAGTGGCTGGTGACATGGCGGATCCACCCCTGCACGTCATCGCGTGGGTCAACGGGATTCCGTATAAGAGGGTGTTGGTGGACACTGGCTCATCCAGTAATATCATTACAACAGTGGCCTTGAAGCACCTAAAGTTGCCCGCATCTCACATAGTGGCCTCCACCTATACACTACGAGCATTCAATGATGCAATATGCTCGATAGTTGGCACAATTGTCCTACCCATCCAAGTGGGACAAAAGACTATACCTACATTGTGCCACATCTTGGAGGGTGAGATGGCCTATAACATCTTGTTGGGTCGGCCATGGATCAGGGACATGAAGTGTGTCCCTTCGATAGCTCATCAGTGCTTAAAGTATACATTTGAAGGGCAAGTGCATGTAGTCCCGACAGACTTGGAGCCCTTCAAGTATTGCAATACGGTGCAGCTAATGCCGCAATCGACCCTTCCATCAATGCATTTGGATTTTTAGTTGAATCCATCTAAATAGGGTCCGATTCTACAGGCATCCCCATTGACAAGTCCATCAAATCCCCAATCGGGTCCATCTTCATCGTCTGGTCCTTCACCAATGATGCCACCTACGGTGGCCACATCGAAGGACAAAGGGAAGAAACCCTTGGAAGAGGCACCGCCATCAGTCTCAACCATCTCTACTGAGGAGATGCCTAGCAGAATGGAAGTCGAGGCTCCTAGTTCACCCGACATGGAGTGGACTCAGGAAGAACTTCCATTCCCTCCCCCTCAATCACCAACAATCATCGTTGAAATGGCCAATACGGGCCTAGGGGAGTATCTGGTGTGGAATATTGTAGCAACACCCACACTTGAGTCCATGCAGGACATGGGGAGACCTCGCCTCCCCATCGGCACTATTGTTCCTCTAGGCTACCCACCAAACCAGACAAACTTTGTATATGGGGGCCTTGATAATGGCATTGAACCTTACATGCAAGAGGACGAAGATGAAGAGCCTTTTTTGAAGACGTCAACTATTTGTCCAACCCAGATTTTGCTTTGAGATATCTTGGCCAATGCAATTGGCATGGATATGGGTTAGGCAGATATGAGCAAGGAGTGTGCGTTCTTTGCCAACCAAGATATCAGATGCCATACGACAAGTCAGGAGTAGGGTTCAACCACCCCCTACCCCTGGACATCTTGGTAGAGAACATGCAAGGCCTAGGGATAGGCAACAAGGATGGGTTGGCATTAGATCCATATGCCAATCCTAACACAACATATACATTGGGGGATTATCTCCCATCATTGACAACCGACCTTGTTGGCCTCAACAACCCCTTCCCTTTAATCGAGAAAGGAGAAAGTTTGAAAACTCACCTACAAGAGGGGTATAGACAAGGTCAAGAAGGATCTTCAGAAGATGAGTCAGAATATGAGGTAGCACCATGGGACCCCTTCGAATCGGATAGCAATCACTCACAAGTGACCCCCATGGATGATTATCAAGAAAGCCTCTTGGCAATGTTCCCTTTGGATGCTCCAATCGAGCAAGTGCCACCTCAAGAAAATTAGGTCCCCCCGTAGAGAGCGGAACAACCCCGATGGGGCCAGATCAATTTGCTCGAGCAAGATGAGCCTCACATGTCGCAAATAGTTGTTGGAACCAACGAAGGCCTTTGGATCTCCGATAGTGATTATGAAGATGAAACTGAGATGGCATATCTCAATCACATGCGATAGATGCAGCAACAATACCCCCTGGATATTGATGACATATTTGAACAACTAAACATAGGGCCAAGGCATAGGTGGCACCTAAACCCAATGCACAATGGGACCAAGTGTTGAATCCACCACTTTGGGCATATAGAGAGCACCTACCACCTAGAGACCCTATAGAGATATCAGTGTCGAGGGCAGACCCTATCCTCCTCTCTGCACATAGGGCCGATCCATTCGTGCCAATACCTCCAGAGCCAGATCCGGAGCACAAAAATCATTCAGGATGTCCGAGTCACCACACCCATGGTAATGGAGACCAAAATCATTTCATCAACATGATCTCCATTGACTTAACCACCCCCATCCACAATCCAGCTGATCCAACAAAGTCATTATATCTAGACATAGATGCCATAGACTGGGATCGCGTCAATTCACCACCATCCCCATCAGAGTACTGGCCTTTCGGTGAGATGCTTCATTTCACCCCAGGGCCAACTCAGGATATCTTCCATGTTGAAGAGGAACCCGAGGTTCCCAACGTAGATCTAAACTCAGCAAATGATATCCACTTGATCCCAACTCCACACCGATTGGAGGATGGATCCCACATGTCGGTCGAGGAGACGACTGACGTAGACATCGGCTCTGATCCAATGAATCCATAGATTATCAAGTTAGGGGTAAGTCTATCCCCCGAAGAGCAAGCCGACTACATTGCCCTTCTCAAAGAGAAGAAGGAGGTTTTTGCATGGTCCTACAAAGACATGTCGGGGCTAGATCCGTAGCTAGTCATGCATAACCTAACGCTTGATCCGACAGTCAAGCCAGTTAAGCAAAAACTACGTAAGATGCACCCAACAGTGGCCTTAATGGTCAAATATGAATTACAAAAGTTGTTGGATGCACAGTTTGTCATCTGCGTGGATTACCCACCATGGTTGTCCAACATGGTGCCCATCAAAAAGCCTGACGGGAGGATTCGCATATGCACTAATTTTTGAGATCTAAACAAAGCGAGTCCTAAGGATGATTTTCCCTTGCCTAGCATCGACGCATTGGTAGACGCTACAACAGGCCACGAAATGCTTTCCCTCATGGATGGTTTCTCGGGATACAATCAAATTCGTATCAATCCCGAGGACCAACTAAAAATGGCGTTCACAATGCCTTGGGGGACATTTTGTTATAAGGTCATGCCCTTTGGCCTTAAAAATGTTGGCGCCACCTACCAACGTGCCATGACATACATCTTCCATGATCACATGCATAAAACTTTGGAAGATTACATGGATGATTTGTTGGCCAAATCTCTTTTGCGCCCAGATCATCTCGATGACTTAAGCAAGATCCTCGATCGCCTCATGGAACATAAAGTCAGACTGAACCCCAAGAAGTGTGTATTTGGCGTCACATCTAGAAAACTCTTGGGTTTCATAGTCTCAAAGTGAGGCATCGAGGTGGACCCAAACAAAGTCAAGGCAATCCTTGAAATGCTTCCCCCAACTACCATCAAGCAGCTCAGAAGCCTACAGGGAAAGGTCACATCAATCAAGCGCTTCATAGCGCAGCTATCTAACAAGTGCCGACCCATGAATAAATTATTGCACAAGGGGGTAGCATTTCACTAGGATGACGAGTGCCAATCAACCTTCGATGATATTAAACAATACTTGGCTTCACCACCAGTATTGGCACCACCTAGACCAGGAGTGTCATTCTACTTATACATCTCAGCTATCGAGGTGGCACTCGGGTGCCATGCTAGCCCAAAAAATGAACTACACAAAGAATAGGCTACTTACTATCTTAGCCGCACCCTGGTCAGTTATGAACTTAACTATGCATACGTTGAGAAGCTCTGCTTGGCAGTGGTGTTTGCTACCAAAAAGCTATGCCATTACATGTTGAGCAACATGACGTATGTTGTGTCTAAGGAGAATCCATTGTGGTACATGATGAGTCGTACTTATCATAGTAGTCACATGACAAAATGGATCATGTTGTTGATGGAGTTTGACATCGAGTTCATTGGACAGAAATCCATCAAAGGTCAAGTCATCGCCGATCAACTAGCAGAGGCTCCTCTCAAAGATGATCAGCCTCTGACCATAGAACTACCCGATGATGGGGTCTTCCATGTCTCAAAATCGCCAGATTCTGATGAGCCTGAGTCACAGGCCGACATAACCCTATTTTTTGATGGTTCTAAATGTGAGCAAGGGGGTGGCATGGGAATTGTATTCTTCACACCGCAAGGGGCTCCAATACCTCTATCATTTAAATTAGATTTCTCATGCACCAACAACAATGTCGAATACGAAGCCTTGCTCATAGGTCTTCAGACAACAATCACCATGAACATCAAATGATTGAACATCTTTGGTGATTCATTGTTAATTGTCAACCAAGTCAAAGGGGTATTCCAATGTAAATGCCCAGTTCTACAGGCCTACAAAGCCCTTGTGGACAAATTCCTGGCAAATCTTGAATGGTATGACATCGAGGCACTCCCTCGATCATCGAATCATTTTGTGGACACTATGGCCTCCTTGGGGTCACTAATCCCGCAAGACATTTCTGGTGATATGACAACCATTCAAGTCAAAACACTATCACAATCCACGATGGAGCGTGCAAGCTCTGACTTAACGCCAGGAATCCACCTGATCTAGATTGAACCGTCCCTAGAAAAGTTCTCTCGAATCCATGATTGTCTGAATCACGCCAACTAGGGGTCCTTGTTCTCCCCTACTCCCCTTAATAGCAACACAATGCTATTCTTACAAGTTCTTTCCTGCTCAGCTTTTGCTAGGGATGACACATTATTTGTAGTGAATCTATGCACTGGAGAAACCGGTAGTTTCTTGCCTGCCCGAACACAAAATTACTGTATGTGATGTGGTGACCTTCCTTTATCTTCGAACAACTATTCCTGATTGTTTAGAATTACTGCTATAAGGAAATCACACCGTGATGCGTCTCCTCGCAAACACCTGTAGCAACGAATGACTGTATATACTTATGTAATAGATGACTCTCGTAGAAATATGGAGTGTTCATCAGATGTTATCAAGGTGAAGTCCTGCGCTGTGTGAACGTATGGAAGAGGTTAGTCTATAATTTAACTAGGTTTTACTGCCCGCAGGTTCATGCCACGATAGATGATCCTTATACCACTTGGAGGGAAACGAGTTTCCTTCCTCTCTCTTACCTTTGAATGATGTACTATTAATTCACAGAACATACAATACAACGAATACATATAATATTTAATTGGTAGTCAATCGAGAAATATGGATAATTGCAAATTTAAATATTTTAATAATACAGTCGTCACTTGAGGTGGGCTCTCCCTCGTCGTAAAGGCCTTAATGCGAATATCGTAGATGAAAAGAAAATGAAAGATGATAGATGATTATTAAATTAAAATCATATGATGTTTATAATAAACTTCTTCACTTGGAAAACATAGCCGACTTGCTATGTTTGGTGCGTAGTAGGTAACCTTAGTTTTATGGAAATGCAAAATGAATTGACTAAAGTTAAATTCCACTAATTTATAAGTAAATGATAGGCTAATTTTAGTCATCATTTTTCTATATAGTAATTTTTTTTCATGGTTTTTGACATTGAATAAGAGGATTTATAGTACATCCTTGGTTAAAAATATTTTCAATTAAAAATATCTTGAGAAATCTAAAAAAAATTCTCTGCATAGATATTCATCAGATAAATTAAGCTCAAGAGCAATAAAACAATGTGAATAAAAAAGGGAACGAAGATAACTTAAATAGGATGAAGGAGAGATGTTACAAATCATAAAATAAGAACAAATCCACCAATTATCGATGATTGAAATGTATCCTAATTTAAGAGTGTCTCCTATGGATGTCACCGATATGCAAAAGTAACGACAGTGAAGAGCAAGATACGTCAATTAAAGATGGATTAAATGCAACTGACATGACAAAAATAGCTAAAAAGATAAAATTTAAAAATCATGAATTTTAAAATAATATATAAGGTGTGCTAAGCATTATATACGGAGAGCTATGATTTCATATCTCCATGAAAGGAGATATGGAAATCATTGGTGTCATGATCGATGGCGCCCAAAAAATATGGGTGCCTCGATTGAGAGCATCGAAATGCTTCTCTGAGAGCAACATGTAGGCAACAACCAAAAGTTAAAAGAGACTCTAAGGTGCACCAAGCATTATAGATGGAGAGCTACAATTTCATATCTCTATGAAAGGAGATATGAAAATCATTGGCATCATGTATCGATGGCACCCAAAAAAATATGGGTGCCTTGATTTGATAACGTGGAAATGCTTCTCTGAGAGCAACGTGAGAGCAGCAACAAAAAAAAACCTCTCCTACAAATAGGAATGACCTTAAAGAAAGGAAAATAAATTCCTTTTAATCAAGATTTTAAAAAAATGCTTGAATAAGGTGTTCCTTTTTGGATAGAAAAAAAAATTAATATATATTAGAATGGGTATAATCTAGACAGAAAAAATATTTACTTCATCAGTCAATCAGACTTTTCTATTGTTTTAACATGAGAAATAATAACCGACATATATAAAAAAATATATAGCAGAAAACTATATATAAGAACTTATTGAGGGCTTAAATCCAAGAAAAAAAATTAGAGAAGCCAACATAACAATCAAAGAATCAGCTCCTAAAACCTCCAAGAAGGAATGCTAGCAAGATCTATCCTACTCTGGTACCATGTTAGAATTTACCAAAATAGACATGCATACCATTACACAAAATATGAAGAAAGAGTAGAATTGATTCATTTATTCCAAGGATCATCTTTTTATAAATAGCAAAGTTGATCATTGAGAGCCGTTGGATTACAACAACTCATAAAACCTTATGAAGACACCACTGAGAGTTCACCTGACACATGGAGGAGTGGAAATTCAAGTGTATCTATCCTAGTAGAACTTAAGAGAATATTCACTTAGTCTAACAGATCCTAGTGCCTTGTTCATTTTGATCGCATTCTTAAGATTTAAACCTCCATTTTTTTTGCTTATGAAAATTTGCTCTCAAGAGATTAATTGAAACTTAACCTTAATCTCAGGACCATCACAAAGGAATGCCTTACAAATGCTATAAAATTTAGCCACCACCCTTCCTGGATGGTTGAAGAGAGAAAGGAAATAAATGGGGATGTTTTTTAGCGTACTTTGAACTAGCACAACCTTACCTCATTGACTTAGAAAATATCCTTTCCATAAGTCTAATTTTATTTGGACACTCTCCACCACTGGAGTCCAAAATCCGTCTTTTATGTGATCTACAAAAAGTGGAATGCCTAGATAAGAGGCTATAAGGGGGATAATCCTACATACTAGATTAAAGGTATTCTTCCATTGGTGAGCTTCCAGAGTATTTAAAAATAATATGCTCCTTTTGAAAAAATTAATAAGTTGTCTCATTGTTCTCCTATAGCAATCCAAAATAGACTTGATATCTCGTGCATGAAAGACCGATGCGGCACAAGAGAGAAGAGTATCATCAGTAAACTATTTATGGGAGATCAAACTAATTTGTAAAGCTGGTCTTAAACTAAATTTATTACTATGTCTGCTAATGGACTGCCCAAGAGATTCCACCATGGGAATGAAGAGAAAGGGGAGATGGGGTCCCCTTGATGAATACCATGATGAGAGTTAAAGAATCCAGTAGGGGAGTCGTTAACCAAAATTGAGAACCACATTGATGACACCGAGGGCTCCACCAGATTAACCCAAGAATTACTAAATCCAAACTTTCTTAAAACACAAAATAGGAAAGACTAGAACACCCATTTGTAAGCCTTGTTAACATCCGATTTAAGAAAAAATGTTGCTTTGCCACTCTTATGAACTGAGTGCATGAGTTCATGAATGACTATGCCACCATCCAAAATCTGCCTCCTTGGCACAAAACTACTTTGATCCTCATCAATCAAAAGAGGAATAAGGGGCTTCAACCTGATAGCCATAACTTTGGAGAAGATTTTATACACTGTGTTACATAAAGTAATGGACCTAAAATCACTGAAATAAGTCATTGAGTCTTTATTAGGAATGCGATCAAGAAAATTCGAGTTCAAGACTTTTGGAAAAATTAAAGAGCTCTGGAAATGTTTGATCGCATCACAAACATCCTCTCCACAAATATGCTAGTATTTTTAGGGAAAGGTCGAGGGGAAGCCATTAGGACCAGGAGCTTTAAGGGGGGACATTGAGTTTAGCGCATTTTAAATTTCATTTTTGGTGAAGGGGGCAAGGAGACTCACATTCATTTCTTTAGTAACCAATCTCAGAATGTCCTCCAACATTTGGTTCTCTTTAGACATGTCATGAACAGGAGTGGAACACAATAAAGAAATAAAAAACCAATATCTTCTTCTCTTATTTATAAGAGATCTAATGTAATATTACCATTGAACATAACAATATCTCTGATTCTATTATGACCCCCTTGATGCAGAGTGGAAGTATAGAAAAAAAAATTATAGTCCCCTTCCTTCAACCAGAGCTCTTTGGATTTCTACTTCCAAAAAAGTTCTTCTTTAGCTTGCTTATTTATCTCATGATAATCTAGCTTACATTCTCTTAAACATTAAATTATTTATTCTTCTCAATGTTATATATATTAGTCTTTTGATAGATAAAGTTTATTTTTTAGTAGACTTAAATAAATTTGTTGGTAATCAAAATTTCAATTTCAATCATATTTATGTATGTGTAATTGAAATATTAATATAAACAAGTTTTTATCATTTGAACTTAAATTTTGAATACAAAAATTAAATTAAAATAACTACCTAAATAATCTACAATAAGAAAAATAAGTAAAACACGACCCATATACAAAACACATAACTATATAATATTTCTTAACATTGACTATATATAAAGTCTACTAAAAATCATATTACATGTGAAATAAACAACTTTTCAAAAAAACAAACCATACAAGAAATACAAGAAAAGAAAAAAAATCTTTTATTTTGGCTCTACATCCTCTTAACATACTTTATACCCATTTAGAAATATTTTAGATAATATAAACATTAATTTAATATTATAATTTATGTTGAAATATAGAAAATACTTTGTTATACTAACTTTTAAGCCTTATTTGATCTATATATATTAAATTAGTCCAACATAATTTTTAAGCCTTATATCACTTTTATGTCAAATTAGTCCAACACCAATAGTTAATAGTGGCAAGATAAAAAAACTATATATTCAATCCCTAAAGAATTGAATGTACAAAATTAACATCAAATTTACCAATTCAAAGCTTGTTCCAAGCAATGTCTCATAAAAGAACATAAATGAACATGAATTTTATGGGTACAAAAACATGAAGTTTAACTAAATTTATAAGATAAATTTTAATTTTAATTTATTTAAGAAAACTGTTATATATAATTTTTTAAAACTATTATTTAAAATAATGAAAACCATAAAGTACATCATGGCAACTAAATATATATTTTATAATTTATAAATAATATCAATAAATAATTTAAAATTTAAAAATAAGAAACTTAAATCATAGTCCACCCATATCACATAATCATAATAAAGTACACCCATATCACATAATCATAGTATAATATACACACAAATAATCAAACTCATCTTATTCCTTTTTATATTCCATTGTAGTAAAATACCTTCAATGATACTTTATTCATTTAATTGAATTTCGTTTAATTTTAATTATTTTAATATTGTTTATCTTTTCCTTTATTTTATATTTAATATGCTTTACAATGAAAACACAAGGTTAAAATTAGTTGAATCAAATTACTCTTGTAATACTTAGTGATAATTTTATTTTTACAATTTTTTAAGAAAAAGAATTTGATTGATAATTGTATTTATTAAAACTTAAAAAATGAATTTTGGACATCAATTTGTTTATTAAATCTATTGTGCCAAGTTTAAAGATATAAATTTGAATACTTTGTTTTATTTAAAACTTTAAAACTAACTTTGATTGCATCCCTTAATTTTCATTGATTGTGTTTGATGTAGAAATATCCTATCGATAATAGGTAAGATAACTACCAACCAAATGTAATTGTTGTTATTTTCATATAAAGTAAGAAGAGTAAGGAGAAACATGACATACATAGAGGAAGGGAAATTGGAAAAAATAGCAAGGTCAAGAGGGAATGGCAATGAAGAGGAGATACATAGAATACTTGTGTAGGAGTATGGGATATTGAATACTGTTGAACCAATAATGAAAATATTATATTATAGATTGTATCCAATGATTTTTAGATGCAATATAAAAATAGTATTCCATTCTATTCTATTTTTTCATAATATCAAATGGTGAATGCATTGTGTTTTTGGATTTGCATTTTATGGAATGCAATTCTGTGTAGGATTATAGGACTACTAGAGGATATAGAGTGTGGTTGCTCAAAGAAAAATGAAAATATTATTGTGTAAGTGGAAGTGTCACTCAGTAAATATAAGAAGCCTAAATACAAAGGGTTTTTTAAATGAGAATAGCATGATTATCATTTCTATAAAAAATAAGAGTATCATTCAAATACATAACAATTTAGGTGAAGAATTAATGAATGCTCAAGTGAATGTTTGAAGCACTATTTAGTAAAGAATTATTATAATTTGAAATTATTATCATCCAAGTAATAATTGGTCATTCCATTCATTTGTATAGTTAGTAATTAACCATATAAGAAGAAATCACATCGTGTTATACAAGAGGAAATTGCACTATGTCATACAATAGGAAGTTGAACTATATTGTATGAGTGGAAGTTACATCGTATAAGTGGAAGTTAGACCATGTCATATGAGTGGAATTTTAACCATATCATATGAGTGGAAGTATCATCCAAGCAAAATTTGCACCAATTCATAGAAGTAGAATTTGCACTTACTTGAAAACCTTACCATCATATAACATCAATGCATTGTCTTTTACCTTGCTCTTTTGTCTATTATCATATTACCATATATTATGCGTAAATCAAAATAGAACTAAATGTTATATTGTTGGTTTTAGTGAACCATGAATCATTTATTTCTAGGGGAGGTTATTATTTAGTTGATACCCTCTATCTAGACTACATCATTTTTTATCAGAGCATAGGTTTTATTTTCAAATATTTGTAGTAAATTTTAGAAGAAATATACACACCAAAAAAGAGGAAGATGACATGGTTTGGAACCCCAACCAATGGGTATAGCTAAAATGCTAAGAGAAATTATTATTAGGTTGGACACAATAGATATGACCCAAAGTAGTTATATTCATCTTGAGGAAGTTAGTGACAATCAAGAGGAGTATATTGGTCATACAAAATCTTGAGATGAGAAACAAGAAGAACCAAAGTAGTGTTTTTTTAGGACAATTTTAGACATGGGAAGTAATCCAACTATGAATGCTCCTAATTTTTATAGAAGTTTAAATCCAAAAATAATTGATATACTAGATAACAATTACAAAAATATTATTTGACTATGAATCGATGGAGGAACTAAATAGGTCAAATTTATATGCACTTGATTGAAAGAACATACTTTGATTTGGTGGGATCATGTCAAAATAAAAAGACAATGAAAAGAAAAGGGTAGACTTTGAACTTGGGATAATTGTATAGCCAAAATAAAATCAAAATATATACCTTCTAATTATCAAATTGTATTTTTAGGAGACTCTAAAACCTTAGGCAAAAGGAGATGGGAATAAAAGAGTATACATAAGAGTTCTATAAATTGACAATAATTGTAGGTGACATTTAAGATGATGAGGACAAAGTTGTGAGATGCATAAATAGACTATTATTGTTTTTTCAAGATGAAATTGGTATAATTTGAATAAATATTATTGAAGAAGCATATCAATATGCACTTAAGCTAAAATAAAAGTTAACTCACAAGCAAAAAAATAATTCCATTCGAAGATAACAATTTTTTTTAGGAAGAGAGTAATCAAATAGTGGTAGAGAGAAACATTATGCAACAAGGAGAAGCTAATACTTATTAAAGTAATTTCAACCAAAGTATATAGAAAAGGATGAATAATCAAGAGGGCAATATTGATATAGTATAGGTAAATGATGTGGTTTTATTGGAAATTTTTATATATGTTTGGAAGAAGGACATAGGGAATCTGAGTTCCCTCAAGTGCAATAGACCAATAGGCATGTAAATGAAGCTTCTAACAAAATTGCACAAGTATATATAGAGAGTGTTGCTTCACTAAAGCACATGGAGGATTCAAAATAAGGAGAACCCCTTATGATAAAAAGGGTATTTTTGAAACCAGCAAAGGAGATGTTTAAACTTGTACAAAGAAAATAACTTTTCATAATCATATGCAAATCAAGATGTAACTTTTGTAAAATCATAATGGATAGTGAGAGTACAAATAATCTAGTATCTACAAATATGGTAGAAAATTTTAGTTTGAAGAGGATTGAAAACCTAAATACATATAAAGTATCATGGTTGTATTGAGTTGCACATTGAATCGATTGCAAACATGCACCAATGATTAGAAGATTAAGTTCTCTCTTGAAATAGAATACATCTCCCCCAGGGTTTCGATGATAAAATATGTTAATATTTAGATATTAAATCAAAATATAAAGAAGGAAACTAGGTGGATAACTAAAGGTTCTATATAAATGCTAACAAGGGTGAGTGTTTAATTCTAATATTAGGGTATGATTTAAGCATTAAGATACTAGAATTATTAAGTCAACTATCTTAATATTTATAGATTTCACTTCAAACTGTACACAAAAGTAATATTCTAGGATTGCTACCTTCTAATTATGATCTTGAAAGGATATTAAAGAAATATTATGAAACTTAAAATAGTAAAGCATAAATTTATCAAGGTAAACCCTGAGAATATCAAGCTAAACTACTTCTAATCTAATCAATTATCAATGAAATTCAAAATGATGGGTTAGGAAAAGAAATAAAACAATCCATTGTATCCTAAAGCCTTGCAACAATTTTTTTGAAGTATATACTTCTAAATAAAACCAATATTATTACAATCATCTATCACACAATATAAAACTAATATGGTGTCATATTCAAATGGAAAGAGTATTAAATACTATAATAAACTCAAATGCAACCATTGTCATCATGTGAAGATTACACTAGAAATTATAGTACTTTGCATTACATGAAGGTACTCAATGAGCAAATTCTTAAAATTGCTTACTACATGTGACTACAAATGCACCTTTCCAAGTACAATGATATAGGTGAAAAAATCCAACTACCAAAAGAAGAAATCCTAAAAAAATATCTATTACTAATGTGGATTCCTGTGAACCTTTCAATTGGGATCTTGATGGCTATTTATAGCCTTACAATATCAAATTTTAGTGGTTCATAGTTGTACTCTAGTGATTTACAACTATAATTTCAATGGTTTACAGTTGTATGGATGATGAGATGTTTGTCATTATTTGGATGATGTGCCATTTTGAGGTTTTTCGTGGTCTAGATATTCAATTTCAGCCATAGATCTTCCAACCACTTCAATAGCATATTTTTGAACATTAGGTAGTGATATCACATTGTAGGTGGTTTGAGTTGTCATGCACCAGATTTTGAGTTAGGTCTATGTTTAATCTATTTCTTCTAAATCCTATCATGTACTTAGTTTATCTCTAAATCTATTAGACGCTCAACTATTTTCTCCATTTCCTCCTTTGCTTTCACTATTATTATATATTTTTTACCTACAATTACTAAAGAAAATAGTAGTTAATTCAAATTATTATTTTTTGGTAAATTATATTCCTTTTCTTTCACTATTATTATATATTTTTTACATACAATTACTAAAGAAAATAGTAGTTAATTCAAATTACTATATTTTGGTAAATTATATTTCATAATGGTCAGTGAAAATATTTAACATATTTGAGCTATTAACTTCATTTCTTGGAAATATGTTAGCTATTAATTATATATGTATATATATAAATTTATTTATCACTCTTATCTCTAACAATTAATTTCCTTGATTGTATACTTTAATATCCTTTGTTAAGACTTTAGTTTTCTTTATTATACTTTAAGCTCTCAAATAATTCATATCCTAAAAATAAGCTCCTATTTATTATTTTATTTGATTTAATTTTATATCCCAAGTATTAAGTCAAAATATTAGGTCTAAGGGTTACATAAATTATTCATATTAAAGTGCTACCTCAATTTTACTTCCAAAAATTACGTGACTAAGATTGCATTAGGTAATGGATGGCTTGAATTTGATCCAGGGATCAAAGCGCTTGCACTATGAACCATACGATGAAACTGGTCCAACCTCTATGCATAGTTGTTAAACAACTTTTATCTTTAAATTGTGCAAACCATATATCTTGTAGATATCTGGACAATATACTTGATGTTTATTATTTTGACCTATGATAACTTAGGTGTTTGATGGTTGATGCAAGAAAATTAATTTGAGCCATTAGATAAAATGTGAGATGTGTGATTCACATATATTTTTAGGATTTATTCAATGTTTAAGCATCTAAGGTGTGAATTAAACTTTGATTGTTTTGATTATTCAATAATTTTCATGATTTTAATGAAAGCATAAGCATGAAGGGGTACAATTATTTATTTTATTACCTAAGGTTTTCTAAACCTTAGTACCAAAGATATATGAGTGCATAAAAAATTCAATCCTTAGTGCCAAAAGGCAAAGGGATTTGTTGACGTAGAAAAAAATAAAAGCCTTAGAATAATTAGCATATTAAAAGAGGAAATTTCTTTTCAAAATTTAAACCTTATTAAATGAAATTAAATGATGCCATCATGACCAATCAAATTTTAGTACTTCATTCCTCATGAAGAATTCTGATCCATTAAACTCATCGACAATTGATTTCTCAAGCTCAATCCAACCATAGATCTACTAGATCTAATTTTGGGCCATTGATTTTACCTTCCAATGAGATGTCAAATTAGTGTGTTATGACTTTTGGTAACACTTTGAGTCATTATATTTATTTTTGCTATGATTTTGAGCCATCCATTTCCTAGCCAATAAAATACCAACTTAGTACTTTTGATTTTGGAAAATTTTCCTATCTGTTAGATTTACTGACTATGATTCCTAGCCATAGATTATCTTTGTCCAATGAGCTATAAGTTTAGTGCTTTGACTTCATGGAAAATTTTCCTAGCCATTGTATTTCTTGGCTATGATTCCTAGCTTTAGATTATCTTTATCCAATGAGCTATCAATTTAGTGCTTTGACCTCATGGAAAATTTTTCTAACCATTGGATTTCCTAGCCATGATTCTTGGCAATCCATTTCTTAGCCAGTAAAATTGTAGTTTTAGTAATTTTATTTTTCATGAATATTTTTAACAATCAGATTTGTTAGGGAATTTCCACTATCTATTTTTGGCTAGTGAGAGAGTCAACTGAGAATTATTTGCAGGAGGTGAATGAAATGCGAGCCACATGTTTGTTTTCTCACAAACTCATTTGAGCAAAGCAAAATGACTTTAATTATGTTAGATTTAAAATTTCAGACCTTAGTCATAAAAAAATTTAAGATATTTAACTTGAATTTTATTAAGTTTAATGAATTTCCATCTTTAGCAAATGAAACGTGATGCATGTACTCAAAATATTAGGGTTATTTGAGGAATTTACCTTAGTCAATTGAAAAATGGTGTATATGGATTTATGAAACATTTGATGGATTTGTGATATCATTATTGATGGCTAGAAAATTTGAATCTAACATTGAAGTAATTTTCTAGTGCCAATAGGGATTTAAAATAATTGATTTAGCTAGTGATAAGGAAAACAATTAACTTGGGTATGCTTATATTAATTAGAAATCTGGTTTAAAAACTTGATTTAATGGATAATTAACCTTATCTTATTGAATCCACGAAATTAATACATGATCAAGAGCTTAAAATAATTTCATAGTGTATAAAAGGTAAAATTTCAAAGTTTCTAGAATTTTATGAAAATTTCCACATTTTTAATTAGGTCAAATGGGTATCTAGAACAATTAAAATAACTACAAAATCCATTGTATATCAAAATATATATCCTTATAAAATTCATAGACTATTACAAGGAATTGATGTTATTGAATGATATTTATGCTAAACATTATGAAATATTGATGTTGTGTATGTGCATTTGATACCATTAAAAATATTATCTTGATATATTTCCATAAAGCTTTGAATCACATCAAATGGAACTCTCTAGAAAAAGGTATGGTCATTTTAAGCTTACAACTAATTATAGGAACAAAAGTGGCAGAATTTTGAAAATCCTAAAAGTAGCTTGATTCTAAAAAATAATTGAAATTCAATGTGAGCAATCTTAAAAGGATAGATATAAACACATTTTTATAAAACTCAAAATTTTAAGTGGATACCCAATTAGGGTAGGTTGTACAATACCAACAACAAATGGTGACTCCACTTGAAAATGCTTCTAATCATTTTGAATAAAGAACCCAGTTTGAAAACAAGAAAACTTAAAGTAGAAAAATGAAAATCACTTAGCAATCATTCAAAAAATGGGATTAAATAATTTTAACTAAAAATATATGTTCATTTACCTTAGCTTTAAGGTGTGTGCTTTGTGCATTCATTCCTATTCTTGTGTCTTCTTAGAATTCCATCATTTTATTTGAAATTACGATATTAGGGGTATCACTCATAAAGCTTTACCTTTGCATTGTTTCACAGCTAGTTAAGCATCCATAGCTTCAATGGAGATGATCTTGATATTTTCTATACATTTCTCTACTACCATCCAAGCATATATAGCCCTAGTAGAGGTTATCCAGGTCACCCAAGCACTTGAGTTAATTTACATCATTATTGTTTTCTTTCTATATTAATAAGTATTTAGATAAATTACAAGTATTATATGTGATTTTTGGGTTTGAGATCTATAAGGCTAAGAATATAGTATATATTGAAGAACATGAGCTTATATTGAGAGGGGAGGGTGAACAATATAAGATAAAACTTTTTAATTTTCAATCCATATGATAACATCAATAATATCAAAGTAGTAATCATTTCACAAATCATCACACACATGAGAGACATGATTTAATGTGGTTCATCCAATGTGGTCTACTCCATGGAGAAAATATTTTTTATAAATTTTCTCAATAAATTTCTTTTGGAATCAGTTCCCTATTATAATGTTTATGGACCTTTGTCCAAAGGAGACACCAATCCCCTTGCTTTTATTGGTGGAAATATATCCATAGGATAACTTTTTCTCCTCTACTCTGGCTGGTGATCATCTAGAATACTTCTACCCCCACTACCCTAGCTTTTGGATCTCTCTCCATAAATAACCTATATCTTTATTGTTCTAGCTAATGAATCTCTATCCATTGGAGACTATTGTCCTCTACTCTATCACCTCAAAAACCTACTCTCTACTTTACTCAATCCCTATCTCAAATTTATCTTGAACTCTATCCCAAATCTACCACAAATTCTACTCTAACTTTGCCTCAAATATACCTCAAGCATTTTAAAATATTTACTTCAAATTTGTTCAAGATTTCACAAAAACTTGCTCAAATTTATCTTTATGATTCCACAAAATCTTGCTCAATTCTATCCTTAAGACTTCTCATAAGACTTTATTAATCATAATATACTCAAACCAATATTCAAAATTTTAACACTATTGTTTAATCAATGAAGTACAAAAATTTCTCATACATTTCTAACTATGCTTATCAAACAATCCTTTTCACTTCATCTTATGTTTCACACACTCATTCCAATCACATTAAACAAAATATGATTTACCCATACCTCTTATTTTATTGATGAAGAATTATTCACAAAATTTGTCTTACTCACAACCAAATTCTTTTGCCAAATTAGTGTATTATGACTCTTGGTAACATTTTGAGCCATTGTATTTTTTTCTATGATTTTGAGCCATCCATTTCTTAGCCAATAAAATACCAACTTAGTGCTTTTGATTTTGGAAAAATTTCCTATTCGTTATATTTAGAGACTATGATTCCTAGCCACAGATTATCTTTGTCCAATGAGCTATAAGTTTAGTGCTTTGACTTCATGGAAAATTTTCCTAGACATTGTATTTCTCGGCTATGATTCCTAGCCTTAGATTATATTTTTCCAATGATCTATCAATTTAGTGCTTTGACCTCATGGAAAATTTTTCTAACCATTGGATTTTGTAGCTATGATTATTGGAAATCCATTTATTAGCCATTGAAATTGTAGTTTTAGTAATTGTATTTTTCAAGAACATTTCTAATGATCATATTTGTTAGGGAATTTCCACTATCCATTTTTGGCCAGTAAGAGAGTCAACTATGAATTATTTGTGGGAGGTGAATGAAATGTGAGCCACATGTTTGTTTTCTCACAAACTCATTTGAGCAAAGCAAAATGACTTTAATTTTGTTAGATTTAAAATTTTAGACCTTAGTCATAAAAAATTTTAAGATATTTAACTTGAATTTTATTAAGTTTAATGGCTTTCCATATTTAGCAAATGAAACGCGATGCATGTACTCAAAAACTTAGGGTTATTTGAGGACTTTACATTAGTCAATTGAAAAATGTTTTATATGGATTTATGAAACATTGGAGGGATATGTGATATCATTATTGGTGGCTCAAAATTTTGAATCTGACTTTGAATTAATTTTCTAGTGCCAATAGGGATTTAAAATGGGTGATTTAGCTAGTGATAACGAAAAAAATTAACCTGGATATTATTATATTAATTATAAATCAGGTTTAAAACCTGATTTAATGGATAATTAACCTTATATTATTGAATCCATGAAATTAATACATGATCAAGAGCTTAGAATAATTTCATAGTGTAAAAAAGGTAAAATTTCAAAGTTTCCAGAATTTTATGAAAATTTCCATATTTCTAATTAGGTCAAATGGGTATCTAGATCAGTTAAAATAACTATAAAATATATTGTATATCAAAATATATATCCTTACAAAATTCATAGACTATTACAAGGAATTGATGTTGTTGAATGATATTTATGCTAATTATTTTGAAATATTGATGTTGTGCATGTGAATTTAGTACCATTAAATTTTGTATCTTGAGATATTTTCATAAAGCTTTGAATCACATAAAATGGAGCTCTCTAGAAAAACGTATGGTCATTTTAAGCTTACAACTAATTATAGGAACAAAAGTGGCATAATTGTAAAAATCCTAAAAGTAGCTTGATTCTAAAAATAATTGAAATTCAATGTGAGCAAGATTAAAAGGATATATAAAAACACCTTTGTATAAAACTCAAAATTTCAAGTGGATCCCCAATTAGGGTAGGTTGTAAAATAGCAAAAACAAATGGTGACTCCACTTGAAAATGCTTCTAAGCATTTGAATAAATAACCCATCTTGAAAATAAGGAAATTTAAAGTAAAAAAATTAAAATCACTTAGCAATCATTCAAAAAATATGGGATTATATAATTTTAACTAAAAATATATGTTCATTTACCTTAGCTTTAAGGTGTGTGCTTTGTGCATTCATTCCTATTCTTGCATCTTATTAGAATTCCATTATTTGGTTTGAAAATAAGCTATTAGGGGTATCACTCATAAATATTTATCTTTGCATTGTTTCACAGCTAGTCAAGCATCCATAGCTTCAATGGAAATGACCTTTATCTTTTCTAAATATTGCTCCACTACCATCCAAGGTTATATAGCCCTGGTAGAGGTTATCCATGTCACCCAAGCACTTGAGTTAATTTACATCATTATTATTTTCCTTCTTGATTAAGAAATATTTAGATAAATTACAATTATAATATGTGGTTTTTGGGTTAGATATCTATAAGGCTAAGAATATAGTATATATTGAAGAACATGAGCTTATACTGAGAGGGGAGGGTGAACAATATAAAATAAAACTTTTACTATTCAATCCATATGATAACATCAAAAATATCAAAGCAGTAATCATTTCACAAATCATCACACACATGAGAGACATGATTTAATGTGGTTCACCCAATGTGAGCTACTCCATGGATAAAATATTCTTTATAAATATTCTTAATAATCTATTTTGAGAATCAATTCCCTAATACAATTTTTATTGACTATCCAAAGGAGACACCAATACCCTTGCTTTGATTAACAGAACTCTATCCACAATATAACTTTTTCTCCTCTCTCTAACTGGTAATCTTCTAGAAGACTTATACCCCACTACCCTGGCTTGTGAATCTCTCTCCACAAATGACTTATGTCTACTTATCTAGCTAATGGATCTTTAATATGTATCCTCCAAAACATACTTTCTACTTTGCCCAATCCCTATCTCAAATCTATCTTGAACTCTGTCCCAAATCTACCATAAATATGCTCTAACTTTGCTCACAAATCTGCACTAGAATCTGACCTTGTAATGGTGTGTGTTTTTATGTGATTTTTTTTAATATTTTTTAAAACACTTACTAATATTCATCTATTGTCAAATAAAAAGTAGAGTTAAACCTTATATTACTGGAAAACCATTTGCAGATTAGGATCATTCCATGGTTATTGCTGACAACACGTGTTAGTGCTTTTGTTTCTCATAAATTCATTTCCAAGAAAGTAAACAGAGTTACAAAGAGGGGCACTATTTCATGAGGATTTTATGATGCAAATTCAAATAGGAAATTCATGCTGTAAGAATGCATGTAATATTGCAGGTTTTATCTCCATGTTTACACTTGCAAGGTTATATGCAATATTTGTAAGAACTCCCATGCATCTTTAATCAAGTACTATATAACAAAATTCAATGTTCTTAATTACAGTCGTATATTCTTATCCTTTACAATAAGGTATTGACCATTCTAAATTCTGTTAGAATAGTTGTATTTCTAGTTTGGTGTACATCACATTTATATACTATTTTGAATTAATTAGCTTCCATGGTCTTGTATCTATACCTTGTAATTGGTGTATATTGTCTTTAACTATAGATAATGGAGTAAAAAACACCAGTCCATTCAATTAACCCCATTTCTTATCATCAATTACTACATGATACTTTACTCTCTTTTTTTACTTCTATTCCTCAAGCTAAAGCAATCAAATCTATTTTGGAGGATATTGAGAAAGTGAAACACTAGAAAGTGAATTTGAGGAAAAGCATGTTTTTCTTCTTTAACAAATTAGTGGACTGACAAATAAATATTGCCTAAATTTTAGGTTGTAACATCGGTTCCCTCCCATTGGTGTATCTTGGAATGTCAGTATTTAAAGGGGCCTCAAAACCATCTCTCTGGTATTTGGTAATTGAAAGGGTTTAAAAGAAGCTCATTGATTGGAAACACACCCTTTTAAGCCAAGCCAGAAAAATTCTATTAATCAAAACCACTCTACAAAGTATTTTGGTGTATTTCTTATCCTTTTTAAGGATTTTGAGGAAATTTCTAGAAAAATTTGAATAGATCCAATGTTTATTCCTTTGGTCTGGGATAGAGGATAAGAAGAGATTTCATTTTATGGTATGGGATCAAGTTTGCAATAGAAAAGAGGAAGGATGATTAGATCTGAGGAAGCTAAAAACTTTAAACAGGGCTTTTATTGCTAAATAATCTTAGAGATTGATTCAGGATGATAATACCATGTTGGTCAAAATTATGAAGGCTAAATACCTCCTCAGTGGTAATAATTTCTTAAAAAGCCAATCTTTACCATTGGGGTCTACCTTTTGGTCTAGCTTGGCTAGCACTCAAGCAAATATATGTAAAGGTTTAAGGTGGGTCATAAAGAATGGTCAATCCATAGACTTTTGGAGAGATACATGGGTTGCTAATTCCTATCTTGATTCCCACTCGATGTTCATTGGCTTAGTCAATAATTGATCAATATTTCAGTCCTAAAGTGTGTGACTTCATCAAATTGAATAATGGTTGCCTTTGATGGAAATATTTTGATTTCTCTAACATATCTCAAGTGGATAGAGGGACCTTCAAAACCCTGTTAGATTTTATTAAATGACTCTTAACTCCTATTACATGCTTTAATGATAGATTAATTTGGGAGGCTATGAATGATGGCCATTTTTTAGGCAAGATGGTTTATCAGTGTTTGAAATCTAGAATTGATCATTAGTTTCCTATAAATCATGTCCTAATTAAAGGTCTTACTCCTAAGGTAAATGTGTTTTTGGTTAGTCATTCAGGGCAAATGTCTTACTATTGATAATATCCAAAAATATAGTCTGAGTATTCCAAATAGGTGCTTCATGTGTGTCAAGGAGTTGGAGTCTCCTTTACACCTATTTTCATACTCTTCCTTTACCCTTGAAGTGTTTTCTCTATTTTTAAGGATCTGGGAGTGTCTTGGGTTCTCCTCAACTTGTTGGAGGATTTGGTTGACCAATGGATATCTCCATTTTATTCTCTTCACCTTTTCTATTTTTAGAAATTTGGATTACCTCATTTATGGTGGTATATTTGGAAGGAAAGAAAAGCTCAAGCCTTTAAATATGTTTATATTCTATATTTATTTGTATCTTTGAGGGAAATTGTAGACATTGTAGAAAATATCAAAGCCTTAAACCTGAATAGGATAACTTATAATAAGGAAATCAGGTTGAAGTGAGCATTGGGCTTTTCAATTCATCCTCAAAATGTGGTAGTTCATGTGGCCTAGAAATATCAAATATTCTATGGGATCTCCCTCCACTTGAGTGGTTGAAATTAAAATTTTATGGAGCATCCAAAGGAAACCCAGGGCTTGCAAGTTTAGGGGGTCTTTTTAGGAAATCAAATAGAGAAATTATACTTGCCTTCATAGAAATATTGGGATACCAAACCAACCACTTTTTTGAGGCTTGGGTGTTATTTCAAGAAGTCTCTAAATTAGATATGGTGAATTATAGGAAATTTATTATAGAAAGAATCTCTGTGAATATAATAATCATGATTAATGGGAATCAAAACTTATCCTGAACTATTTCAAATTTCATTCTGGAAGTTAGGAGAATGATTCAAAACTTAGAATAAGTTCAATTGTATCATTGCTTTAGGGATGGTAACAAGGCTACCTCATAAATCAAGGTCTTCTTCATCAAGATCTCCATGTTTGGATAATAAATTTACTAGATGGCCTTAGAATCTTAGACAATGAATTAATACAAATTCAAGTCCCTAATTAGTAGGTCTGGATCCTTGATTCCTATCTTTTATATATAGGCAGTAGGTTTATTCAGTAAAGAATCCTAAAAAATTGAAATCAAAATTAATCTTGATAGATGCCAACTCTCTTAAGTTCAATCATCCAGTCAGCAAGCATGACCCTAGCAAAAAGAGGTATTGGTGGTCGTCAATTATGGCTCATAGAAGGAGAAATATGAAAAGGATAAGGTGGCATCAATTCTCTATTCCTATTGGATAGCTATTCTTGTTAGGGTTTAATGATCTAGATATGTGGTATGTTAGTTTGATTAGTAGAAAGCCTCTTGCGATATGTAGGAAGGATTTCATGTGTGGGAAGAGATATATCCTGATTCACACCCCGAGGATTCAAGGTGATGGGGTGATGTGGTAAGCTAAGTAAAACATATCTACTCATTGGTGGATATAAATATATGTTCTTATTAACATTTTAAATGCTTTGATTAACTCTAATAAATGAGTGATTTTCATTCTAGAATGTTGCAAGTTGAGCTGGATATGGAATGCATTAGTAATCAGTACTTCTATTGGTAATTCTTGCACCTTGTGCCTTGTCATTAGGGAGAGTGGTGTGAGAATCATTACTCCCCATCTTTGGAATTGGTCTTGGTCTGATAATCTTAAAAATTCTAATCTTGGCTTCTTTCCAACGTATTCTATAGTCCTAAATGGTGAAGTTCTTCTTAGATGTGAGTCCTAATAAGTGTGTTGGTGGGTCGATGGCAGTGATTTTTCCCATCCCATGCTTAATATATATAGATTTCTCTTGTCAAGTTCTTTGTTCTTTATCTAACCTATTATGAGCATGAAGATCAATGTGTGTTTGGATTGTGCATTATACAGGTAGAGCGGTACGATTTTATTAAACAATCCAATGTCTCCTTTCTATCAGTGGTAAGTTGGTGTAGGTAAAAAAAGGTAATTTTATCATAATTTATTTGATTGGTGTAATAAAGTGTGTGATGATGGATATCTTATATTGGAGCCACAATCCTTTATGATGGATGAGTATGTCCACCAGATCTTGAAAAGAGGGAACATTCTCTAGTGCCTATTAAATTTTAATTGCCACCACCAATATATGGACAAGCATCCAACTTATTCATGATATGATGGGATGGTTAGAGTGGGTACAATAGAGTTTGATATTTATATCCCCGTTATTTTTTAGGTGATGGGAATTGCAATGGATGGGTTGGTGTATAATGGAGAGAAGCACTCCCTGGTGAAAGAAGTTCAAGTGTTTCTAGGTCATGAAGAAGAACTAAAAAAAATCTAAAATGGTTTTAGGTATAATTCTCTTAGAGCCCCATGGGATTGCATGGTGCTAATGATATTTTCCTCTCGATGAGAATTTGGAGATGTTTTGGAGCTACCATTTCATGATTCTTAACCATTTGTACCATAATAAAATGATGAATATCCCATCATTTCTCTTTTAGTCCTTTACAAGGATAATTACCAAGGTTAAGAAAGGGGTGACTTCTAATACGGTCCACTAAGGTCTACTAAAGATGATATTTGTTCATGTGGTTAAGATAAGGGGTTTGAACGACTAAAATATCCTTAATTATTTGAACAAAGTTCCCGCACCAATGGTGGATTATCCAAATTATTCAATCTTGAGGGACTTCGATGCTTCAAACCAGGAGGCTATGGAAGCCACTCCACTTGTGGTGCAACCATCAAAGATAGTGGAGTCTATTAGATAGGTACAAATGAAAATGAAGAGGGTACAAGAATATCAAAAGGTTGGAGGCTACAATGGTGAATAACAAAAAGGCTCCAATGATAATCAATGATTTTTATTTGAATTATTATATTTCACCCTCTAAGAAGTCAAAATTGGTGTTGGGAGTAGGAAGTGCTAGGAGGATCTAGAATCCTAGTTTCTAGTAGGTAATATCTAACATGAAGGCTCTTAATGCAATTATAATGAAGTTGTAGCACTCAATGCTTGACTCCATGTAAGCAATGATTTTATGCATTGAGGAAGTTCTTGCCCTTATGGGGTGGTGGGTTGTGAATGGGGATAAAATTAAGGATAAGGTTGGAGCAGATCCCATTAGAGCCAATTTTTGAGTTGTTTGTCCCTTCTCTATGCTTGTTTTCTATTTTGTTTTGCATCTTGGGACCATCGTACTTAGTATTTTCATCCCTTCATGGATTTCATGTTCTTTGTTAGTATGGTTTTTATCTAGGTTTTTTGGTTTTGGTTTTATCATTTGTATTATCTCATAAAATTTACTTTTATCGTATGGCTTCTCTTTGTCCTCCTATTGAGTTTAGAGGTCAGCTTATTTTTGTAAATGTTTGGAGGTCCTTTCCAAAATCATTGCATCCACCTTATCAAAAAAAATAAAAAGTGCATCTTCACATTCAGGTTGATAGGTATGTATAAGAACTTTATGCCCATGAATTCTACATCTATTTACTACCTAAATATGTTTGTCTTTCCACATACAATGTTATTTAACATAATTGATACATAAAACATTATACCCATATGTCATTTTTATCACAACATAACACTATCACTCAATAAGGTCCCATTCTGAGGCACTATGTAATTACAAACAATTTTCATAAACAAGTTAAGATCAAGCTCACCTAGAGATTGATTAGGTATAAAAGCTAGTAGGAGGAAAAATAAGAGGGCTGAGAGCTTGTACGTCTCCATATTCATCACCTCTCTGTAGCTCTAGTATGTATTATTCAATCAAGATCAATATTCATTTATAATATGACCGCCTTATATAGGGTACTACATCAGTGTATGATTATTTTTATCACTTATCCATGAAGAAAGAAGATGAAATCCTATCATTATCTCTTTATGTGTAAAACTAGTTGTGGAATGTAGGAGATCATAACAAGTGTGATAATATTAAACACAAGGAGAAAATACTTCTCTCATGATACTACACTCTTCGACCATTGGTGATCATTTTATTTTCACCAATTGCTATATACATCATAATCATATAGTTTACTATTTTGAAAGCTCAGTTCTTCTTATCCTATTTACTCATAACATTGTATATGGAGAATTGGAAGCAAATAGAGATCTAGAGGAAGGCTAGATCCATTCATTTTTCTCATATAGTTCCTTTACCTAAAATATATAATAGATGAACATATTATGAATAGACCAGATAAATTTATTCTCAAAGCCATTCATAAAACACGTCATAAATACCATGTATCACAAATCGGATGTGATTGGTCAAATAAAATATACATGATACATTCATATCAAAATTTTGATGAAACAATAGTAAAGCCATAGATCGGTATATAAATTATCTCAAAGCCTAGAGAAATAGTCATCCATGTATTACTAAAGAGATAAATATATTTAGTGTGTGGTTATGGTGACATTTTTTTACATTGTATTCTGTGTTGTTCATGTGTTGGGCACTACAAAATTGTTTTATTCAATGGGATGACTTGGGAGAAAAAAATAGGTAAATTTACCTTTGGTGCAATAAACCCTCTCAAATAACCCTTATCTCTATTATTATGTGGTTTTGTAGCTTTTTATCTTTGTATTCTAAATATGTATCCCCATCATCTTATAGCACACTCATAATCATTGCTACCATTGAATATTGATCCCCTTTCTAGTACTCATCATCAATATACTCTAGAAGAGTAACCCTCTAAAATAATCCTTATCTCCATTATTAGGCGGTTTCCTAGTTTTGTATCTTTGTATCCAACATCTAGATCCCCATCATCTTTTAACACACTCATAATCATTGCTACCACTAAATATTTGTCCCCTTTCTGGTACTCATCATCGTCAATATTTTCTAGAAGTTTATTTTAGTTTTCCACATGCATATTCTCTATTTTTATTATCTTTCTATATGGAGGCACCTTCATGGTGATATCCTCACAATTTTTGTGTCCTTTATTTGGATAGGATAATTTTAAAGTATGATGGTAGGTCTATGACTATTAGTTCTTGTACTACCACAAAATTTGAGTGTTGGGCAAGGATTATGATCAAACTCTTTTCTTTGGATAGTAGAGTTTTAAAGTATGATGGTGTACTACCATAAACTATAGGTATTGGGCTAGGATTGTGATCAAATTGTTAAAATTATGTATTGCATTAGAGTTCCATCTATCTATATCAAATATCTAGTTGTTTTAGTATAAAAAAGACCTATTTCCTCATAAATACCCTTGTGTGTAACTATTACTGCTACCTCTAAATATTTTATACAAATTTTGAGCATGTAAATTTTTATCTTGAGCATCACGTAGAATGGAGGCAACTTCAAATTATCTAATTTCGGAGCATTTTACACATAAAAAATGCATAGTTGGTTATCTAATAATTATTTCACAATGAAATTTTGTTGCTAAGATACATTTGTTGAGGACAAATCTAGCTATTTACCTTTGATGTAACTTAGATTTTACTCTTTTAGTGACTCGCAGACTAGGTCTTATTTTCCAAGTAGATCAAAAGCTTCTAGCATGCAAAATTTACTTGGTGTTTTCTTCATTTCTTCTATAATATTAAACATGATAGAGGGGTTTATCTCTTTTTGGCAAAATTTGTGAGCTAGCTATAATTTTATGTAAGACAGGGGTAGTTTAATTTACTTTTAGCCTTGCCTTGTAGTGGATGTCTTCCCTAGTCACTTTCTCTTATAGTCATATTGCTAATCATTTTTCTACCTCTATTTTTTGCTACTAGCTATTTTCCTTTGTCAACTCATTGGCATTTATTATTTGGTGTTTCTTAGACCTCTTTTTGAGATTTTTTTATAGATTTTTCTTATGATTTCCTTCTTCTTTTGCTTTTATTAATTTTTTATAATAGGCCCTTCATATTTTAAATATAGATTTAGTATTATCCTTTTGAGGATTGTCATTGCTATCCATGTGTTGGATTTCTTATCTATTGAGTGCTTACACCTATTTTCATTTTTCTCTAATTTACACATACTATGGAATGGAAAATATGGTATCATATTTGAAATATGACTCTCCCTCTATCTCCACAACAATAAAACTAGCCAGTATCACATTATTTGGATTGGGTAAGATAGGTGTTGATTGCTAATACATGATAATGTTTATTGATGGGGACACTTGGCTAGTTGTAATTGCATATTAAATATGGAGTTGCTAAGTGTACCACACAATTTGAGAATACCTAATGGTACACATGCATTCATCATTTTTATCCCTATCATTGCAAAGGAGATATCATACTAATCCTTATTTATTTTGATAATAAGCATAATATTTTAGATTGTGGAGATATCATACTAATCCTATCGAGTAACCTAATTAGTTATTATTATGGATTATTTCATAGCTACCAATTCTATGGCTACTACCATTGTTATTTTATAGCATGGTTCTACTTTACCAATATTTAAATTATTTCCAACATCTCATTCATTACAAAATTGCTATTGGATTCATTACCAGGGTTGGATGGAGTGGTAGGGGTTATAAGTAGTGGTTGTAGTGCTACTATGGATGATGCATTATGGCCTAAATTGATAATAACGTATGATGACTAGGAAGTATGAATACAAGTATTAGGTTAAGGATTTGTGATAGAAGAATAGGCATTGGTGTGTTTTGGAAAATTTGGATGGCATTAGCCATTGGTGTGGTAGGTATTATTCTCTCTAATTTGATGAGAATGTAGTTATTTTATCATTACCCTACACTATTAGACCATTGGTGGTCATTTTATTTTCACCAATTGTCATCTGCATCATAACCATATAGTTTATTATTTTGAAAGCTCAATTATTCTTATCCTATTTACTCACAATATTGCATATGCAAAATTGGAAGCAAATAGAAATCTAGAGGAAGTCTAGATCCATTCACTTGTCCCATGTAGTTCCTTTACCCAAAAGCTCTAATCGATGCACATATTGTGAATAGACCAAATAAAGTTATTCTTGAAGCCATTCATAAAACACGTCATAAATCTCATGCATCACAAAATAGATGTGATTGGTCGAATAAAATATACCTAATATGTTCATATCATAATTTTGATGAAACATCAGTAAAGCCACAAATTAGGATATCACTTCCCTCAAAACCTAGAGCAACAGTCATGCATGTTTTACCACTTTAAACATCAAGGATAATTTTCTAAAGAGACAAATATATCAAGTGTGTGGTTATGGTGACATTGTTCTACGTTGTATTTCTATGTTGTTCATATGTTGGGCACTACGTAATTGTTATATACAATGAGATGACTCATGCGAATATCATAGGTAACTTTACCTTTGGTGCGAGTAACCCTTTCAAATAACCCTTACCTCCATTATTAGGTGGTTTCCTAGCTTTGTATCTTTGTATTCTACATCTGGATCCCCATCATCTTCTAGGACACACATAATTATTGCTATCACTAAATCTTGGTCACCTTCCTAGTAATCATCATCATCAATATATTCTAGAAGTTACTTTTAGTTTTACACATGACTGTTCTCTATTTTTATTATTTTTATATCCCTGGTCATCATCATGTGCATGTAATTCATTATTAGATAGCAATCTCACAATTTTTGTGTCTATTATTTAGATAGGAGAATTTTAAATTATGATGGTAGGTATACGACTATTAGTTCTTTTACTACCACAAACTTTGAGTTTTAGACTAGGACCATCACCAAATTATTAAAATTACACATTGCATTGGGGTTCCATCTATTTATATTGGATATCTAGTTGTTTTTGTATAACAAAGACCTATTTCTTCATAAATAATATTGGGTATAACTATGACCACTATCTCTAAATATTTTATACAATTTTTGAGCAAGGTTATGCATAGTGGTAAATATTCACCAATTGGGCAAAAATTAGCATTTTTAAAAATGCAAATTGGTGAATTTTGGGGACCCTAGACATTGGTTCTTTTGCCAAAAAAATCAGAAAGAAAATTTTTTTAGGGGTCAGTTCACCGTGCATTGATAATAGTATTATGGATTTGTTTTATAATTTGCTAGAACTTCCACCTAAATTGAGGATCCTTTTCACCTTAAAATTATAACATTTTAAAATTCTTGCCAAATTTTCCAATTATACCACTATATATAATTAACACGCCAATGATACTTTTTCATGTACAACATTCAAACAATTAGAAAATCGAGTAACCATAGTGAAAATATGAATTGGTTGCCAAATATTTATGAAAGAGGACCATGTTCATCACCTAGAGTGATAGGATCTTATTCTACAACTAGAGTGATCGGATAATGTTCTTAACATGGAGTGATACCAGACCCTTTTTTGCACATGAAGTGACCGATCCTTTTTTTATAGTCGAAGTGACCAAATCATGTTCTGCACCTAGAGTGACCAAATATTGTTTAGCACCTAGAATGATCAGATGCTATTCTACACATGGAGTGACTAGAACCACTTCTAACCTTGACCAACAATCGGATGTTGTTCTACACATGGAACGACCAGTCCTTGTTCTACACTTGGACTGATTGGATCTTGTTTTTGCACCTAGACCAATAAAATTATATTCTAAACCCAGAGAGATCGGACCTTATTTTGTGCTTGGACTTAATAGACCCTATTCTATACCTAGCATGACAAAATCCTGTTCTACACTCAAAATTGACAATAGGTTTATTTTTATTTTTTATTATTTCCCCTATTTTCATCTATTCTACATTTGAGTGTTTTGATGTATTTCTTAATAGGTACATGCTCTAGTTCTTATATTTTTCTCTATGTTAATTTTTTTTACATGCTTTCCCTATTTTCTCATGAGGAAATATAATTCGCTCTTTTTGTTAGGACACTTGATTCTCTATTTCCATTGTGATGGTTTGTTTCTCTAAACATATTGTGATTCTTTGTTTATTCTAGTTACAATGTTATCTTGAGGTCTCACAATAGTAAGATCTCTTTAAAATTTTACAAATTTTCTAAAATGAGAAATATTTTCTTTACAAGGTACAATTTTACCTATTGGCAATAGAAAGGAAGCAAATTTTTTTGCTGAAAAGAGTTTCCTCAAATATTTTTCCCTTAAAATTCAACAAGCCATCGAAATCTTTGTAAATTGAAGGTACAAATCATTTTTGACTACTAAGTAGTTAGTTGTGTATTATGTAATTAGTTTAAATAATGATTTCTCCCTCAAATATTTAATTCTCAGTATGTGCCTCTAACCATATTGCATGATGATATAAATATTTTTTGTTCTTATGTTTTTGGTTAAATCCAAAAAAGATAAATAATATTATTGTATACTACTATGTTGAATACCCTGTTGACCATTATATAGCCCCACTTGAAGATATTCCTCCCCAAGATATGTGTCCTAATAAAAAATTTCTTAACAATGAAATCGAACAAACACTTGAAGATATTCCTCAAAATGACATTACAATTGAAAATAAAAGTGATAAATCAAATACATTACAACATTCTAATGAATCTTCAAGCAAAAACACTAAAAAGAGAAAGCTATATAATTGGGCTATTGGAAGGACATTTCAAGAATAATAGGTAAAAATATATCCCTTCATAGAGCCAATCCTGACTTGATAACAAAGTCTATGAAAACCAATGTAAATGCAAAATTTGTAGCTGGAAATTGGAAATGAGAATAGGTTCAAAATAAGATAGATACCATAAGACTTTGGATTTTTGGTTGAGATTTGTGGAGAGGAGCGATGAGTAGGAAGGTAGCGATAGGAGGGCATGGGAGTAGGAGTTCCAGCACTGTGAACCTAGGCACCGGCAAGTTGGAGGGCCGAAGCAAGGCATAGGGAGGGCATTCAGAGAATGGAAGCTTGACGAAGTAACCTGAAGATGGAGGTAGATGCGGGAAGGATCCGCTTGACAAAGGGAGAGACTGCCAAAAAAAATCGTATGCAGAGCCAATGGCTTCTAAAACCCCAAATGGTATTTTCACTAAGGACCTCTTTCTATCCGGGGATGAACTGGACATCCCGGAGGAAATCCTATCAAGTTTCGTCGAATTTGAAAAATTTACCCTAATCGGGAAGTTTATTGGAGGGCATCCCGATATGGAGACCATCCGTAGGTGGGCGGTAGGAAAATGGTAGACCTTGGGTCATATGGAGTTGGCTGCCCTATCTCGGGGTTTTTTCGCAATTAGGCTGAATAATGCAGAGGATTACTATAAAATTTTGGCTGGGGGTCCTTGGTTTCTGGGACGCAGGAGTCTCTTTCTCAGAAAGTGGGGGATGGATTTTAACCCCAAAACCTAGAGTATTAATATTGCCCCAATATGGGTTAGGCTGTTGAACCTTCCCCTTTTCTACTGGCATGAAAATGTTATCAGGGGTATCGCCCGTTCCATTGCTGAGTTGGTCACCATTGACCCTCCCACTTGGGCTTGAACCAGATTTGTCCAAGCTCACTTCTATGTCCTAGAAAATTTGGAGGCGAACCTTCCATCCTCCATCACTCTTCAATATAGTGGCTCCTTTCTTCATAAGCAAGTCATTAACTATGAAAATAGACCGACCTTTTGTCCCCGGTGCAGTTCCCAGGGGCATCTTTAGTCAAATTGTCCTCTTCAAAAGCCGAGGATGAAGGGTGGGGCTTCTGGCAACCCCTCGGAGCAAGAAGGAAAACAACTAAAACACCTTGTAGCGATAGTGCCTGAGTCTCCAGATCCTTCTGGGGTTCTCCCCGAGTTGAACACCATTCTATGCAATGCAAGTTTCCAACCATAACCTCAAGTGGAAAAGGATCAGTCTCCTTCCTGTATGTCTTCTCAGGCTGATTCCCCTATTTGTCAAAACCAGAAACCTCTCGAGTCCCTGTTGGAAGAGTATCTTCTGGGAAAGAGGGACGAACAACATGGCAACATTAGTCTGCAAAACACTAGAAGCCGAATGCAAGGGGTGTATTTCGGCTGTGAAAGAAAACAGGGGCGACCTCCTAACAAAGAAAGAAGGGATAAGGAAACGGTAGCAGACATTGCAAATGGATCCTAGTGGTTGCTTTTTCAAGAAGATTTCAACTCCATGGTGGGTGATTCGCCTGTCCCAAAACCTCCCATCCAGTAGGGAAAAGGAGGCAAGAAAGTCTTTAAAGTGTCCAAATGAAAATCCTCTCATGAAATGTGATAGGTCTTAACAGAGCAGCCAAACGTAGGGTGGTGGCTGATCTCCGAAAGAAGTCTAACCCATCCATCCTCATTTTGCAGGAGACTAAGTCTGATGCCTTTGCCTCTGTCAAGGTTGCCAGGGCCATTTGGGCCAAGGCCAAATTCCTTTCCAGCCCTGCAATAGGTTCTGCAGGTGGTCTCATGGTGTTGTGGGACTCTAACAAGGTCGAGGGTAGTCTTCTATCGACTTCCAACAGGACTATCAATGTCCTGTTTCACTCCAAGGTTGATAATTTTTCATGGATTTTGACCAATTTTTACACCTCGAACTTTGCTTCAGAGCGAGCTGAGTTGTGGAAAACCATATTTCTGATGAGGGAAAGTTTTAGTGACTTACTGTGGGTTGTGGGAGGGGATTTCAATTGCCCTCTTCATCTCTCTAAAAAGAAGGGAGGCACTGAGCTGGCCAGCCGTAGCATGGAGGATTTCATAGATTTTGTTTTGTCCAATAATCTACTAGACATCAAACTTAAGGGGGTGTATTTCACCTGGAGCAACAGGAGGATTGGGAGCAATCTCATCCAGTTCAAGCTCAACCGGTTCCTCATTTCCCACGAAGCTATTCCCTTCCTTGGTGCTGCAACTCTCTCAACTTTGCCAAGAATCGAGTCGGACCATAATCCCATTCTGTTAGAGGCCACTAGCAGGCCTAGGTTTAAGATCCCTTTCATATTTGAGTCCATGTGGATTTCCCAAAAGGATTTCAAATAGTTGGTTTCAGAATGGTGGCAGGTGACGGTGGTTGGTGCAGCGTCCAAAATACTGGCCCTAAAACTTAAGATGATTAAAAAGAACTTAAAGGCATGGAATAAGGAGGTTTTTGGCAACATTTTTGATCCTAAAAGGTCCATCTCTAAGCGCTTGAAGAGTTTAGAGGAAAATATGGAGGTCAAAGGGTATTTTGAAGGCCTCAAAGAGGAGGAACGAAGCCTCTTGGTGGACTATCATTCCATTCTTGCCAGTGAGGAAACGTTTTGGCATCAAAAGTCCAAGGATCTCTGGCTGAAGAGCAGTGATTCAAATTCAAAGTTTTTCCATGTGTCTACCATGAGACATAGGGGGGCCAACAAGATCAGACAGGTGCTATGTAAGGATGGGTGCACTACCAAGGAGATTGAGGAAATTCGAAGTGAAGAAGTCGATTTCTTCTAGGATTTGCTAGGTGCTCCTCCTGATAGCGTCCTCAAAGTTCAAAAATACTTGCTTTCTAATTTCCCTACCAAAGTCCCCCATGGGGCAATTATTAAACTCCTGGAACATTTTTCCCATTCTGAGATTAAGGATGCTCTTTTTTCCATGCAACCAGATAAGGCCTCTGGGCCTGATGGGTTCCCCCCCTGATTATTTCAAGTTATGTGGGATGTTGTGGGGTCAGATGTATGTGAGGCTATCTTAGAAATCCAAGCATCAATATCCATCCATTTGAATCTCAACTCTACCTTCCTAGCTCTCATTCCTAAGTCGCTCGCCTACAAAAGTTTTTTTGACTATCGTCCCATAAGCCTCTGCAATGTTTTCTACAAGATTCTTACCAAGACCATTGCCAATCGTCTGAGATCCCTCCTCCCATATTTTGTAGGTTCAGCTCAGGGGAGCACCGTTAAGGGTAGAAACATCCTTTACGGTGTCATTACTATTCACAAAACCTTCCATACTACCCAGTTTTCCAAGAATGCTACGCTTTTCCTTAAACTAGACATGAATAAAGCTTTTGACAGAGTTGACAGGAGGTTCCTCTGTGCTATCCTTTGCAATTTGGGCTTCCATCATCACTGGATTGACCTTGTGAATAGTTGCATTTCCACTCCATACTTTTCTATGCTAATCAATGGGTCCCCTGCTGGATTCTTCCAGAGTGCTCACGACCTCAGACAAGGTGATCCACTGTCTCCTATTTTATTCATTCTTTTGGCAGAGGTCCTTAGTTGGTCTTTGAATGAAGCCCTCCATCGAAGCAAGATTTCTTGCATTCTGGATACTTCCAGAGTTAATCCTATAACTCACCAATAGTTTGTGGATGACACGCTCATATCCACTGGAGCGTCTGTCACTCAGGCCAAATCTATCAAGCGCATAATGTCCCAGTATGAGAAGGCTTCTGGCCAAAAAGTTAATTATCTAAAGAGCAAAATTTATTTTTTTAATACCCCTCTGCATAGGAAAATTCACATTTCCAGAATCCTCGAATGCACTATTGATTCCCTGCCTACAACTTATTTGGGGCTGTCGCTAGTTTGCAATGGGCGAGGTGGTGGGAACATCTAAAATTCGATTTTGGGATGGCTTCATAAGAAACTCAGCACTTGGAAATGCAAATTGCTATCTCAAGCTAGGAAGGCAACCCTCACCAAAGCCTATCTTCAAGGAATTCCCACCTATTTCATGTTTTTTTTATGCTTCCTGTGTTTATCCATTCCAAAATTGAGCAGATTCAAAGGAATTTTCTCTGGTCCGGTAGCTAAGAAAAATCCAGAATTCCTTGGTGGCGTGGGATAAGGTTTGCCTTCGAAAAGACCAAGGGGGCATGGGATTTAGAAGATCCAGGCTCATGAACACTGCATTAATTACCAAACATGCTTGGATAATTCTTATTAATGCATCGGCAGAATGGGTCATTATAGTTAAAAGAAAGTATCTTGGGGAAAATTCTCTCCTGGAAGCTGAGTCTCCTCATGAAGCTTTGGCTTTCTGGAAGACGATGCTTCAGGGCCATTCGGTGATTAATAGGGGTGCTTGTTGGATCTTGGGGGATGGATCCACAATCCTTTTTTGGAGAGACACGTGGGCTATAGATGAAGCTCTCGCTGTAAATCAGAACTTGGTTGTCTTGAGGACCCAAATTGATCCAAACAGTCATCTCAAGGTTTCGGATTGCATTGACCGGAGTTCCATTCCCCCTTGGTGGAAACTTCCGATGATGGATGGGTTTGATAATGAGGTGAATTTCTTGTACAGTGTCCTCCAATCGATGTTAATTCCTTTGGTCATAAGAGAAGACAAAATTATTTGGAGCAACACGCAGGATGGGCGGTTTTCTGTTAAGTCCGCTTATGATCTTATGTCGTGTGAGGCTATTGTGGACCCCCGATGGAAAGCAATTTGGAGGAAAGGGATTATTCCTAAGATAAATTACTTTTCTTGGATTGCCTTTTATAACAAAGCCCTTACCATAGACAATCTCCACAAGAGAGGCCTTGCAATTCCCAATAGGTGCTATCTTTGCTTAGCTGACTGTGAAACATCTGATCACTTATTTTTGCATTACCCCTTTTCCCATTCGATCCTAAGCTGTGTGTTGTCTTCCTTCCAAGTATTCTAGTGCTCCCCTCGCTCCCTTAAAGATGCCTTCCTCCAATGGCCCAAGCCCTTTAAGAATTATAAGCTCTGATTCCTTTGTGAGGCTGCCTTTCACCATTCCATCTGGAAAATTTGGCTAGAGCATAATGCTAGAGTCTTCGGCAAGATTCCTAGAATGGCTCTCTCAGTTGCCCAACGGGTCTTATCCTTTGCTGTTGAGAATTCAAAAACTATTCCCAGCTCCCGCCCTCACAATCCTTGGGAGGTAATTATTTTCAAAAGACTAGACCTTGGCTCCTCTTCCAGAGTTGACTCAATGAATGGCCACAGGGAGGTCACTTGGACCAAACCTCCTTTGGGGTGGATCAAACTTAATTTTGACGGGGCTGCTAAAGGCAACCCGGGGCCCGCTGGTTTCGGGGGCTTGTCAAGGACCATAATGGGAAGCTGATCTTGGCCTACTATGAAAATCTAGGCCCTCAAACCAATCATTTTGCCGAAGCCCGTGGTGTGTTGAAAGGGTTGCAGGTCATATCGAATGATCCTAGGCCTTTAATTATTGAAGGATATTCTCTAAAAATTGTCAACTACCTTTGTGGCTCTGAAGACCCGTCGTGGCAGGTCCTAAATATCATCCTTGATGCTAGGATCCTCCTCTCTCGGTGTGCTAGGTGGGAGGTGAGGCACATCTATAGAGAAGGTAATCGGGTGGCGGATCACTTGGCCAACAAAGGACTGATGACCACGTGCCCGGTTGTTTGGCGTTCTCGTTTCCCAACCGAGGTGGACAGTTTGGCCAAGGCATATATTCCCTCATGATGAAGAATTTGTATCATAGGTCTTCTCCCAAAGTTTGTTGATATATTGTCTTTGGCTATTATTCTATTTTAATGTATTTCAAGATCAAGATTTCCAGGACTGTTCACGTCTTCTGGGGCCCTCAGGTTTTTTGTATTTCCCTGTCTTTTTTACGAACTGCTCTATTTACCCAGCCATCTGGTATGAAATATCTTTTAGCAAGGCTGATTTTGTACATAAGGTTTTGGGATCCTTTATAAAAACCCACAATTAATCTATTATTATAATTACCCAAAAAAAAAATAAGATAGATACACCAAAAAAACATGTTGGAAAATTTTATGTAAAAGTTATAGGAAGTGATGGTAAAATTAATAAATAAGTTAGGTTGAAGGATGCATCATAATTTATGCATGTCAGATATGCAATGGAATATGACAATCACTTTAAGAAACAACAATCTATTGTTGAGAAAGGTGGAACAATTGAAGCCCAATTTCATAAAATCCATAACACCATTTTAGCTTCAAAAAGTTTGTAGTTTACTATAGCATATAGTATTCTCAAAAAGGATATACCAATGTCTAATTTTATTGATTATAAGCACCTGTTTCAACTAGCTAATGTGCAAAACCTTCCTAGTTCCCATTGGTTAGATCAAAATAATTGGGAAATGGTAAAATGTCTATCATTAGTTGAAAAGGAGGACCCAAGGGAGAAAGTAAAACATACCATATTCATTTCATTTTATATTTATGAGGTGACAGTTGTGGATAATGAAAGCATGAGGATACGGAAGCAAAATAGAAGGGAAAATGCAACGCTAAGTCCTACGAACGAGAATGCATGAAAAGAAGGAAAACCAATGAACTGAAATGAGATTAAAAGCAAGTGTAAAAGTGTGGCCCTTTATTTTATTGATTTGATCAAAATTGGGTTACAATATGTCTCCTCCCTTTTTAGGGCCTAGGAGCGTTAGGCATATTTTGATTACACCATGAATGATATATTCCCCTTTGAGATCTTCCACGTGCCCACATTGAAAATGGACAAACCAAACATCACCACCACTTACGTGAATATATATTTGTTTCCTTGCTGCTGCTCTGGTGTCGAGATCTTGCATTTAGAGAAACATAAAAGGATTAGTAGCACCTGCGGATGAAGTAGAACATGCGATCCCCAAAGCCTATGATTAGTGCAAGCGTAAAATAAATAAAACAATAACTAAAACATATTAGAATGAGATAAAAATTTGATAGAAGCAATAAAACATTACCAAGAAGCCACTACAAAAGGAACAGTTCATAAATCTTGCACAAATTTCTAATCGCTTTGGGGTGGGATGATTAGGACTGTCATAACCTGTCTGAAAGCCACCTCCTAAATGTCCGGTCTAGAGGTCTTCAAAACACCTATAAAGTTGGGGTTAGGTAAAAAGAGGCATTTTGGGATGACCCAGATGGTTGGATTTGGCTAATTCGGCCTCGATTTCCTTGTATCCGATGATGCTCCCTGTATGTTAGCGAAAGCGAGAAATGATAAAATCACAGCCAAAACTTGTCAGAATCACATGAAATTTAAATGACAGCATATGTAAGTAACCTAGAATCAAATTCATAAAGAATAGTATGGAAATCTACTATATATTTCTAATCACTCTGGGGTGGGGCAATTAGAATTGCAGTAGTGCGAGAGGCACCCGGGAGCAGGACGCCCATCGTTTGGGACTCCGTTTCGGTGCCAATCCACTTGGGATGGGTCCAAAAATTCTTATGGGGTTGTATCAAAGAATTTGGTGGGGTATTGTGGCCAAATGTTTGGGTTTGGGTCCGGATTGCACTTCCAATAATCACCTAATAACCTCTCCTCCAAAAGAGAGATCAAGGATGTAAAAGCACAAATGATGGGTGAGGATGTAATTTGGAAGCACTTCATTGCTCCAAATGCTCCTTCTTTTTCTTTTTTTTTGGGGTGAGAAGACTCACCAATTTATAGACCTAGGGTCTCTCTCTTTGAATGCGCATGTGAGGGTGCCACTTGAGTTGCTTGTCCTATTTTGGGAGAAAATATTCTTCCCTGATTTAGAGTCTCCTTGCATGAGGCCTCCAAAATCAAGGCATGCACGACTGAAGTCTCTCTCTGATTTGAAGCCATTCCTCGCAATTGCATGTCCTAAAGTTGTAGTTAAGTGGTGGACCTGTTGAGTTTTGACTTTTGCCAGTCAAACCTGCTATTCGTCCCACCCTAGAGCGAATACTACTAATCATCCCAGGGTGGGACAAATACTAGTTTGTAATCATCCCAGTGTGGGACAAGTAGGGAGCAAAGTGCTGAAAAGGTGCCAAATTGACCTCTGACCTTCCAAAACTATTATGGGAGAGGTTAGGACCACTGTTTAACCTCTAGGGGCTGCCCTAGTGGCTATGTATATCAATTCAATTAGTGCTTGTCGTCACATAATTGGATTGGTGCTATTTTGGTGTCTATAGATGCCCCTTTTTGGGATGCACTATGCGTGGTGCAGTGTTGAGCAAAAATAGATAACCAAAGCACTAATGATTAGGTTTTATTAGTAACCTAACCAACTTTTGATGCCCCAAGTATGGAAACAACACACATTCTTGAATCCTTGCTTCTGACGAGCTAAGGAGCTTAACTCAAGTGTTAACCTTGTTTTGGTGAGGTGTTACTTGATCTTGAACATTGTTCAGTCATGAATAGGCAAAGGGTGCAACCTTTTGTCTCTGGGAACCTTGAGTTCATGATTCTATAATGCCAAGTATTTGATCAGCTTGTGATTATTTTTTGTTTTTTGTCCCAAGCAGGAGCGTGATTTTCTTTGTCAATGATCCTTTGAATGTGTGTCATTTCCTTGATTGGGTGTGTTTTTGTTGATTGGTGACTAAGTGTGACTACCCCTTCAAGTGATGAATCGATGAGGGAATGACCAACATGTGAAAAGTGATGAGTCTTTTGACCCAAGATGACTTATGTAAGGGTGCCTTCAGTTGTTTTTCATTGAAAGCTTACGCAGTTTTCAAACATTTTGACCTATTTTTGGTGGGTTTGAACCCTTTTTGTGATGCATTTTGGAGCTGAAATTATCAAAAATTCATCATCCCGTGGAGCATTCTGGATATTGTAGCCTTCTTAGGGAGTAGGATAGTGAAAATTTGTGACCCCAATGTCTTTTTACGATGCCAATAATGTTAGGCACAAAGGTGCCTTCGTTCGGCAATGTTATTGCAATTTTTGGTTGGGTTTTCACCCTTTTTGGGATGACATTTGGGGACGCCGTTTGGGTATGGTAGCCTTATTAGGGAGTATTATAGTGAGTATTTGTGACCCTAACATCTATTTTGCATGCCAATAATCATAGGCACAAATGCCCCTTTGATCGGCAAGTTTATTGCTATTTTTTTTTGTTGGGTTTTGACCCTTTTTGGGACGCCGTTTGGGGATGAAATTCTCAAAAATCCATCATCCCATGGAGTGGTACGACTATGATAGCCTTATTATGGAGTAGGATAGTGAGGATTTGTGACCTTGACATCTATTTTTCATTCCAATAATCGTAGCCGCAAAGGCCCCTTTGATCGGCATGTTTATTGCTATTTTTTTGTGCATTTTGGTGCAGTTTTTGCTGTTTTTGAATTTCTTGCTATGTAATCATCCCTGGGTGGGACGAATAATAGTTTAGTAATTTTTATAGGGTAGGATGAGTTCTAACTAGAGCATTCATCCCAGGGGGGAATTATTATAGGCCTAAAAGCCTATTTAAGGGCCAAAACAAGGTTTTGGGATCATTTGCATTTGTTTTTCCTGGCATTTGAGAGCTGTGAGGAGGAGGAGGTCAAGTTCACGTAGCGGAGCACTGTCAAATTTTCTCGGACACCATGATTTCATGGACTGGATCATCAAGCAGCAGAGCAGAAGTGAGACAGGTAAGTGATCCTCCTTTGTATTTTCGTTTGTGTTACAGTTTTAAAACCGTAATTCATTTTTTTCTTTTATATTTTATTTTTCAAATTAAAAATGAAAACCCTAGTTAAAATCATGTTTTTGTGTTTTTTTTGTAAGCTAAAAAAAGAAAACCCTAGTCTAAACTAAGATTGAAAACTTAGCGTAAAAAAATGTTTGGATGTTGTTTTCTGTTGTTTATCAGTTTAGACGAATGTTAAACCCTAGGAACTGAAAAATTTTATTGTGTGTTGTATTTTTTAGTTTTACAGTAAAATGAAAATCCTAGGTAAATGTGTTATTTTTGTTTAACTAGAGTTAGAAACCCTAGTTGTTATTTTGTTTGATTTGTTTTTGTAGTTTAAACCCTAGGTTAAAATGTGATTTTTGTAAGCTAAGGTAAAAAAAACTAGTTTAAACGAAGGTCGAAAACTTCACTTTGGTTTTATTTTGTTTGTTGTTGTTTATCAGTTTAGACTAAGGTCAGACCCTAGGTTAACTTTATTAATTTTGATTTTTTTTTTATTTTTGTCAGTTTAGACTAGGATGAAAACCCTAGGTTAACTGTTTGTTGTATTTTGTTTTTTTTTTTTTTGTCAGTCTAGACTAGGATGAAAACCCTAGGTTAACTATTTGTTGTATTTTGTTTTTTTTTTAGTGTAGACTAGGATGAAAACCCTAGGTTAACTGTTTGTTGTTATTTTGTTTTTTAAGTTTAAACTAAAGTTAAAAACCCTAGGTTAAAATGTTTGTGATGTGTTTTTTTGTACAGTGTTTTTAATGTTGTTGTACAGTTTGTATTGATCTGTACAATTTGTATACATTACTCTATATTGTTTTAGTGTTGTACAATTTTGTTTTGTTTTTTGTTTTTGTCATGTTTTAATGTTTTTGATTTGTTTTCTTTGCAGGTTGTGAAGAGTCGATACCGTATTCCTACAGTTTTTTTTGAAGCATGGGAGGCGTTGACTGTGGCTGACTGGGAGTGGCTTGATGCCCTTGGGCTTAAGCAGATGACTTGGCTAGAGCCTGTGGTGGGGGATAGGGCCTATCTGATGACCCTGATCAACTTGTGGGATCCCTGGACCAATACCTTTCATATCCCAATAGGGGAGATGATAATGACTCTTGAGGATGTCTATCAGATTCTAAGGATTTTGATAGATGAGCTACTGATTCAAACTATGCCGCATGATCAGCGGACAACTGTGCTGACACGGTGCTTCGAGAATGGGGTGGATATGCATTACTGATGACCCTCATCTCCAACATGCTACTGCCTAACTCCTCAGGTGCGAGGTTCGCATGGAACCTGCTGGAGGTAGTGTTCAGATTGGTTGAGTGCCTGACGGAGGCACTTTTGATTATGATGTGGGGAAAGATGCTTTTGGCACAACTTTATGATGAGTTGTACGAGGTTTACTGTCGAATGCAAAAGGGTATTGGGTGCAACTACCTATTGCAGTGCTAGGGGTGGTAGCACATAGCGGTGGAGTAGCCACAAGGTTTTTCGTGGACCACACTGGAAAATATGGTGGGTAGAGAGATAGGGTATGTGGCTCTGTGGCGATAGTCTAAGGAGTAGGGGAAGATTCGATGGTGGGTAGGTGTCGTAGGGCACTATGTAGATGCCTTCACTTGACTTGCTCTAGGGGAGGTGTTCTCGTGCCCATACCAGGACTGTCTAGCCTGGCTTGAGGCTGGAGAGTGGCTCTGGCAGGTGTGCAAGGGGAGATGGTAGATAGGGTGGCACAGGACCGAGTAGGAGTACTTCTCCTACATCCGAGTGACATGACAGTTTGGGGTGTGTCAGGGGTTGCCTGGTGAGCCCTTGATCTATCGATGTCAGGGCAACGAGAGGAATCTTGCCTGGCTGATCATTGAGCCACTTGGTGAGGAGTCAGATCCTATGATCGATGTCCCTGATGTGGACAACGTAGAGGCAATCACTGAGTATGACCAATGGTGGACATTATGGCGGTGGCAAGGTGAGGGGCCTCTAGGGGGTCCATAGGTGGCAGCAACAGGTGGTGAGGGTGCAGAGGCATCAGGAGAGGGTTGTGGGGCTCTGCTCGAGGATGTGAACATGGTGGAGGTTGACAGCTTTAGGGGGGATGATTTTGGGATTCTGGAGCAGCCAGATACGTAGGACGTCCTAGAGCAGTGGGATTCAGAGAAGCCTGTAGTCCCGAATATGCCTATGCACCAGGATGTCTCAGAGGGTTTGGAGGTGAGGGATCACACTGAGATAGTGCAATTGGAGGATCTACTTCGAAGACAGGATGAAGAGCTTGGGGAGGCTTTGTAGAAGAGGGATCTCTTGTGAACTCAATTGGCGGAGTAGGAGAATGCATTTGCTGTGTACTGTCGATGGGATGGGGACATAGATGCTTCATGGTAGAGGGATCTCCTACGAAATCAGTTTGTGCAGTGCGATGATGTAGTGGCTACGTACCGTTGGTGGGAGGAGGATTGGTTTTAGCATCGGATGGATTTGGAGGCAAATATTATCCACCTCGATGGGTGGTTACCTGAGCTCCTTGGAGGTGGGTCCTCACATCATATGAGAGACAGTGATACTGAGCAGTCAGCATCATCTCGTCATAGGCAGATGGATGAGGGGGGCGCTAGTAGGTGTGATGCGAGGGCTAGCAGTAGTCACCCTGAGAGGTTGCATAGGACCCACACCACGGGGGGTAGTTCCCATCGCATCGATCCTACGTGATCATGGTGGCTAATGCCCTAGGCTTGAGGGTTTTTGAGTTTTTGTGTTTTGCTAGGTCAAGGACCGACTTATTGTAGCCTACGAGAATTTTGACGATATATATATACATGACTTTTCTTTTTGGTTATACACTTGTCGTGATTTGTTTTTTTTGTTTATGCACATTTATTTATGATGATGTATGCATGTGTTATTATGAATGTGATATTTCTAATGATATGATGTATGCATATGGAATGAATGAAATGATTTGTTGATAACTTGTTGATAGCACCATAGACTATACAGGATTTACTGGCTTTTTGTACTTATGTGATGGCATTGTGGAATGACTTTGCATGTGATAATTTTGTTTTTGTATTTTTCGTATTTTTTGATGATGATGTAAGTAATGAAATGTACCCTTTGTTTTAAAATGTAGTTAAGGTTTTCTAAGATTCAGATGTTTTAATTAACTAGCCAAGACTTTACATTTATCTCATAAGACTTTTGAATAAGGTACGAATCAGACTTGAGTTTGACCAAGGTATTTCACATCCCTGTGTATGCAATTGAGTTCGTTTATGTGGTATTTGTCAGGATACTGCCAATGCTAGATAGGCTGTCAACCAAACCTATATGGAGGATCACCTAATTATCTCCACTAATTCCATTGTTGTATTTAGTAATATTAATCCATGGGATAATCTAAGGTACCATAAGCTAGCTCATCCACATGCAAACAGTGGTCTACTCACATGCAAAGATAATGTGATAGACATATCATCATTCACTTAGGATACCGCCATTGTCAGGTAGGCTGTCCACCAAACCCGTAATGAGGATCACCTAGATGGTTTTGCAAATGCTAAGAATTCCAGGGATTCAATCTCAGGCGTCTTTTATTTTCTCAACTTGTTGGGATACTTGCTCTCATACATAGTGATGAAAATCACTGTTTATTTTGCACTTTTTGTTTTTCTTTTTGAGCAAGGGATTTGAATAGTGGTGATAACCACTGTTATTTGATTTTGCATTTTGAGCTTCATAAGGTTTTGGCTTATGAATGGCCTTGATCCTTTTGGCCTTGGGGATGACTACCCATCCTGTTTAGGGACGTGTAGTATGAATCCTTACAACTTTGGGAACCAAAGGTGATTGTGGATGTTATTATGTAAGTGCCTTGACCCTTTAGGTCTTGGGGATGACTACCCATCCTTGTCATGGATGTGTAGTATGAATCCTTATGACTTTTGGGGACCAAAGGTGTTTGGGGATATGTAATGACATTGATCTCCTAGGCCTTGGGGACGACTACCCATCCTTATCAGGGGCATGTAGTACGAATCCTTACGACTTTGGGGACCAACGATGATTTGGATTTTTGCTAGTGGTGAAAACCACTGTTTATTAGGGGGAATTTATGGGGAAGAGCTTGTCCTTTTGTCAATATTTAGCATTCTTGAACCATTCGCACAGGGGGATGAATAGGCTAACCTTTCGCCTATGGTACCCTAGACTTCTTTGTAGGTTTCTCTTGCGTTCACACAACTTGGGAATTATTTTATGTGTGTTAACTTGTGTAGGGATGTTACGTAACGAGGTGTGATCCAAGTAAAACTCTACCCTTGTAAAATCTGTCTAACTTTGTACAATTTTTGGCTAGAAATTTAAAGACAGCTGAATGGCAAAAACCCTAAATTCATTAGGAGACAACTGACTATGCTAAAATGTGGATGGTGTTATTCTAGATGGATGTGTTTATAAAATGGATTGAAAGTGGAAAATGATGGAATTGTCGATTAATTACAGTCTATGGTGTTTGTGACATGTATGACCAACAAATATGCAATGTATGGATGTGATGCCTAATGCAGTTTATTATATTTTTGTATTTTGATTTTTATGAGTATTCATGAAATTGAGATGCAATTTGTTTTGTTATTTTTGATGATTTTATTTTTTGTTTGTTTTTTGAATATTTGTTTTTGACCAAGCGATTGTGGGAACCCTTGGAGCTTTTGGTTTGACCAAAGGGTTTATGGATACCTTTGGGGCGTTTTAGGTGGACCAAGCGATTGTGAGAATCCTTGGAGTGTTTAGGGTGACCAAAGGGATTATTGATACCTTTGGGGCATTTTTAAGTTGACCAAGTGATTGCAAAAATCCTTGGAGCTTTTTAGGTTGACCAAGCGATTGTAGGAATCCTTGGAGCTTTTGGTTTGACCAAGCGATTGTAGGAATCCTTGGAGATTTTGGTTTGACCAAGCGATTGTAGGAATCCTTGGAGATTTTGGTTTGACCAAAGGGTTTATGGATACCTTTGGGGTGTTTTAGGTGGACCAAGTGATTGTGAGAATCCTTGGAGCGTTTAGGGTGACCAAAGGGATTATTGATACCTTTGGGGCATTTTGGGTTTGACCAAGCGATTATTGGAATCCTTGGAGATTTTAGGGTGGGCTATGGATCTCTAAATGTGGAATGGACTCAAATTACTAATGTTCAAGGGTTATAGTTCCTTGATTCCTTCAAGAGAGGCAAGCCGGTATGTTCCAGGTCCTATTTTACTATCAATTACATAGGGACCTAACCAATTTATCGTGAACTTGTCCCTTAGATTGGGCGACAAGTTAGAATTTTGTTGGTTCTCTTTTAATACCAAGTCACCAACCTGAAAGTCCCTCATGTGAACCTTGATGTTGTATGCTTTCTTAAGTCACTCTTGATAGATACACAAATACTCGAGAGCATTGACACGTCGTTCGTCGAGCAACGTAAGTTGGTCTAACCGGGCCTATCGTGCAGTGTCATCATCGTTGAACTCTTACATTGATATGCACAGGGAAGGTGTTTCCAACTTGAGAGGCATGACTACCTCGGAGCCATACACTAGCGAAAATGGAGTTGTCCCAATGGGCATCCGAATGCTAGTGTAATAAGCCCACAGGGCAAGCGGGATTTGAATGTGCTAATCCTTATGACTATCTGTGACCATATTTTTAAGGATAGCAACTAGCATTTTGTTTGATGCCTCTGCTTGCCCATTTTCTTGTGGATAATAAGGTGTTGAAAAACTATGCTAAATTTTGTACTTTGTTGTCAAAGCATGCACATCTTTGTTCTTGAATGACGTCCCATTATCTAAGATGATATTGGATGGAATACCAAAATGACATATGATATTATGTAAAATAAACTCCACAATGCAGGGTTTAGTCGTAGAGGTTAGCAGAATTGCTTCCACCCACTTGGTGAAGTACTCTGTGGCCGTTATGATAAACGTGTGACGACCTGAAGACGCAGGGGAGATATTTTCGATTAGATCTAAGCCCCACTACGAAAATGGCCAAGCCAATTGGATCATTTGCAAGGCCTTAGAAGGTACATGTGTCAAATTAGCATGGTGTTGACACTTCACACACTTCTTTACATATGCGCAACAATCTCGCTCTAAATATGGCCAATAATAGCCCATAAGGACAATGCGCTTTGTGATGGCCATACCGCTGAAGTGGCCATCGCATGTACCATCGTGCACTTGGGTGATTGCCCAAGAAGACTCCTATTGGTCCAAGCAATGGAGGAGGATTCCTTCATAGCTCCGATGATACAAAATATCTCCTAGCAAGACATGTTTTTTTTCTTTCTGTTTAAATGATTTTTTTGTGGCGTGCGTCAATCCAAGTGGGAGGCTACCTAAATTGAGATAGGCTCTTATGGGTGTGTACCAATCTTGCTGATTAGGACCTTGATGGTATGAATGACAAATCCCTTTTGGAGTTCATCCCTAGAAAAATTTGAGCAGGAAAGAACTTGTAAGAATAGCATTGTGTTTTTATTAAGAGGGTTCGAGGAGAACAAGGACCCCCAATCAGCATGATTTAGACTATCATAGATTCGAGAGAACTTATCTTGAGATGGTTCAATCTGGATCAGGTGGATTCCTGGCATTAGGTTAGAGCTTACACACTCCATCATGGATTGTGACAATGTTTTAACTTGAATGGTTGTCATTTCACCAGAAGGGTCTTTGGGGATTAGTGACCCCAAGGAGGCCATAGTGTTTGTAAAATGATTCGATGATCGAGGGAGTTCCTTGATGTCATACCATTCAATTTTTGCCAAAAATTTGTCCACAAGGGATTTGTAGGCCTGTAGAATTAGGCATTTACATTGGAATACCCCTTTTACTTGGTTAACAATTAATAGAGAATCACCAAAGATGTTCAAACGTTTGATGTTCATGGTTATTGTTGTCTAAATACCTATGAGCAAGGCTTCATATTTGTCATTGTTGTTGGTGCACGAGAAATCTAATTTAAATGATAGAGGCATTGGAGCCCATTACGGTGTGAAGAATACAATTCCTGTGCCACCCCCTTGCTCACATTTAGAATCATCGAAGAATAGGGTTATATCAGCCTGTGACTCAGGCTCATCAAAATCTGGCGATTCTGAGACATGGAACATCATCTGGTAGCTCTACGGTTAGAGGTTGATCATCTTCAATAGGAGACTCTGCTAGTTGATCGACGATGACTTGACCTTTGATGGAATTCTATCCAATGAATTCGATGTCAAACTCCGTCAACAACATGATCCATTTTGTCATGCAACTACTATGATAAGTATGACTCATCATGTACCGTAATGGATTCTCCTTAGACACAACATATGTCGTATTGCTCAGCATGTAGTGGCATAGATTTTTGGTAGCAAACACCACTTCCAAACATATATTTTTGACGTATGCATAGTTAAGTTCATAACTAACCAGGGTGCGGCTAAGATAGTAATTAGCCTATTCTTTGTGTAGTTCATTTTTTTGGGCTAGCATGGCACCCGGTGCGACCTCAGTAGCTGAGCTGTATAAGTAGAATGACACTCCTGGTCTAGGTGGTGCCAATACTGGTAGAGAAGCCAAGTATTGTTTGATTTCATCAAAGGCTGACTGGCACTCGTCATCCCAGTGAAATGCTACCCCCTTGTGCAATAATTTATTCATGGATCGACACTTGTTAGATAGCAACGCTATGAAGCGCTTGATTGATGTGACCTTTCCTTGTAGGCTTTTGAGCTGCTTGATGGTGGTTGGGGGAAGCATTTCAAGGATTGCCTTGAATTTATTTGGATCTACCTTGGGTTTTAGCCTGACTTTATGTTCAATGAGGTGATCGAGGATCTTGCTTAGGTCATCCAGATGATCTGGGCATAAAAGAGATTTGGCCAACAAATCATCCATGTAATATTAGAAAGTTTTATGCATGTGATCATGGAATATGTACGTCATGGCACGTTGGTAGGTGGTGCCAGCATTTTTAAGGCCAAATGGCATGACCTTATAACAAAATGTCCCCCAATGCATTGTGAAGACCATTTTTAGTTGGTCCTCGAGATTGATACAAATCTGATTATATCTCGAGAAACCATCCATGAGGTAGAGCATTTCATGGCCCATTGTAGCATCTACCAATGCGTCGATGCTAGGCAATGGGAAATCGTCCTTGGGACTCACTTTTTTTAGGTCTCAAAAATTGGTGCATATGCGAATCCTCCCGTTAGGATTTTTGATAGGTACCATGTTGGACAACCATGGTGGGTAATCCACATAGATGACAAACTGTGCATCCAATAGCTTTTGTAACTCATATTTGACCATTAAGGCTACTATTGGGTGCATCTTACATAGTTTTTGCTTAACTGGATTGACTGTCGGATCAAGCATTAGATTATGCATGACTAGCTATGGGTCTAGCCCCAACATGTCTTTGTAGGACCATGCAAAAACCTCCTTTTTATCTTTGAGAAGGGCAATGTAGTTAGCTTGCTCTTCGGGGGATAGACTTACCCCCAACTTGATGATTTGTGAATTCATTGGATCAGAGCCGATGTCTTTGTCAGTCATCTCTTCAACTGACATGTGAGACCCATCCTCCAACTAGTGTGGATTTGGGATCAAGTGGATATCATTTGCTGAATTTAGATCTACGTTTAGAACATCGGGTTCCTCTTCAGCATGGAAGACATCCTGAGTCTATCCTGGGGTGAAATGGAACATCCCACCACAAGGCCATTACTCCGATGGGGATGGTGGTGTGTCAACGTGATCCCAGTCTATAGCATCTAGGTCTAGATGCAATGACCATGTTGGGTTTGCTGGGTTATGGATGGGGGTGGTTAATTCAATGGAGATGATGTTGATGAAATGATTTTGGTCTCCATTACCAAGGGTGTGGTTACTCGGACATCCTAGGTGATCTTTGTGCTCCAGATCTGGCTCTGTGGGTACTAGCACAAATGGATCGACCCTATGTGCAAATAAAAGGACAAGGTCTACACTTGGCACTGATGGCTCTATAGGGTATCCAGGCAGAAGGTGCTCTTTGTATGCCTGAAGTGTCGGGTGTAGTAGTTGGTCCAACTACACTTGATTTAGGTTCCACCTATGTCTTGGCCCTATGTGTAACTGTTCAAACATGTCGTGAATGTCCACGGGGTATTGCTGTTGTCACATATGATTGAGATATGCCATCTCAGTCTCATCTTCATAATCATTATCAGAGATCCAGAGGCCTTCGTTAGCTTCGATAGTTGTTTGCAATATGTGAGGCTCATATTGCTCGAGCAAATTGATCTGGTCCCATCGGGGTTGTTTTGATTTTTGCGGGAGGACATGATTCTCTTTAAGTGGCACTTGCTTGATTGGAGCATCCAAAGGGAACATTGTCATGAAGCTCTCCTAATAATCATCCATGGGGGTCACCTATGAATGGTTGCTATCAGACTCGAAAGGATCCCAAGGCGCTACCTCATACTCTAACCCATATTCTGAAGACCATTCTTGGCCTTGTCTATATCCCTCTTGTAGGTGAGTCCTCAAATTTTCTCCTTTCTTGATCGAAGGGAAAGGGTTTTTAAGGTCAACAAGATTGGTTGTTAGCAATGGCAGGTAATCCCCCAATGTATATGTTGTGTTAGTATTGGCAAATGGATCTAATACCAACCCATCCTGGTTGCCTATCCCTAGGCCTTGCATGTTCTCTACCAAGATGTCAAGGAGCAGGGGGTGGTTGAACCCTACTCCTGACTTGTCGTATGGCATTTGATATCTTGGTTGGCAAAGAACGTGCACTCCTTGCTCATACCTGTCCAACCCATATCCATGCCAATTACATTGGCCAAGATATCTCAAAGCGAAGTCTGGGTTGGACAAATAGTTGACGTCCTTAGTAAAGGGATCTTAATCTTCTTCTTCTTGCATGTAAGGTTCAATGCCATTATCGAGGCCCCTATAAACAAAGTTTGTCTTATTGGGTGGGTAGCCTAGAGGAACCACAGTGTTGATGGGGATGCGAGGTCTCCCCATGTCTTGCATGGACTCAAGTGCGGGTGTTGCTACAATATTCCACACTAGATACTCCCCCAGTCCCGTGTTGTCCATCTCAACGGTGATCGTTGGTGGTGGAGGGGGAGGGAATGGGAGTTCTTCTTGGGTCCACTCCATCTAGGGTGAAATAGGCATCTCGACTTCAATTTAGCTAGGCATCTCTTCGGTAGATATGGTTGAGAATAATGGAGGTGCCTCTTCTAGGGGTGTCTTGCCCTTGTCCTTTGGTGTGTCCACCATAGGTGGTGTTGTTGGTGAAGGACCAGATGATGAATATGGACCCGACTGGTGATTTTATGGACTTAACAGTGGGGATGCATGTGGAATTAGACCCTATTTAGATGGATTCAACTAAAAATCCAAATGTGTTGATGGAAGGGTCGATTGCGGCATTAGTTGCACTGTATTGCAATACTTGAAGGGCTCTAAGTCTACCAGGACTACATGCACCTGCCCTTCGAATGTGTACTTTAGGCACTAATGAGCTATGGAAGGGACACACTTCATGTCCCTGATCCAAGGCCAGCCCAACAAGATATTATAGGCCATCTCATCTTCCAAGATGTGGCACAATGTAGGAATAGTATTTTGTCCCACTTGGATGGGTAGGAAAATTATGGCAGCCGTCGAGCAAATCGCATCATTTAATGCTCAAAAAGTATAGGTGGAGGCCATGATGTGAGATGCCAACAACTTGAGGTGTTTCAATGTCATTGTTGTAATTATATTACTGGATGATCTAGTGTCCACCAACACTCTCTTGTACGGAATATTGTTGACCCATGCAATGACGTGCAAGGGTGGATCCGCCATATCACCAGTCACCGATTTTAGTTCATCTTCTCTAAAGGTGATGAATGGTTCTATACATTGTTTTACATGTCCCATAAAGTAGTTGAAAGAGTTTGCTTCATGGGGCTGCAGCTTGATGACTTTTAATATCTCCATTAGAGCCTCCCGATGGGGCGATGATTGTTGAATGAGCTCATAAACGGAGAGCCTAGACGATGTGGTCCTTAAAATTTGGGTATGTCTAGTCTGAATCATGGCCACTAGTCTAGGCAAGGGAGGTTGCGTAGGGTGCTATTGATGCTGTGACGTTGATGGAACCTCTCATGTGGCCGTCACGGGGGAAGCTCCTAGGTATCTCTTATTTCGAGTCACTATGCTTATCATCCCTACATACCCCTGCATGGGGTAGTTCTGTGTCACCTCATTGACTTGAAGGGTTTTTGCCTGCGCATCATGGGTAGACAGGGGGTATTTGAAGACTCCCATTTGTTGGTTGTTTTGTGCTACGGGGTTGTCCACCACTAGTGTCTTGTTGTCTATTAGGTCTTACACGAATCTCTTGAACTTCCAACATGTGTAAAGGTCATGTACTTTCTGCCTATGAAATCTACAGTACAAGTCTTCCCTATAGCCCTTAGGTTTTGGTGCATTAGGGTCTATGGGTCGACTTTCTGGCAGGTGTATCAAGTTTACCATGGACAAACAGTCAAACAACGAGTCTTTGGACTCTATGAAGGGTGTGAACTATTGCCTAGGGTGATGCTACTGAGTTTGCTCTTGCAGATGATTTTCCTTCTCATAGCTATCAATAGGAACTACCTGATAGTTAGCCTGTGAGGGCTGTGTTGCTTGTGCAGGCTTTGACATGTTTATAGCAACCTGATTGACCGCAACGGGTTTCAATTGCATGGTCCCTATTTTGGCATTTTTAGGCCACTCTTTCTTCTTTGGCTTGGCAATATCACCATCCTATATCTTGATCTCCTCAATGATTCTGGCTTGCACCAGGGCTTCCTCAAGAGTGGCATATTGTTGTAGCTACAATAGCATGGAGATCGATCTCAAACAGCTCTTTGAGAAAATTTGGGTCAGTTTGGCCATAGGAGGGAGGTAGGGTAGCTTTGAAAGCAACGTCCTCCACTAATTTCCATAGTCCCCCATGGTTTCTTCCTCATACTACCTAAGGCTAGCTAGGTCGCTTAGTGATGCCTTCTTAGTGTTGAAGGTGAAGCATTCGAGGAACACATCCACTAGCTGATCCAACTTACTGATGCTATGTTTTGGCAATTGAGTGAACCAATCCGAGGCAAGGCCTGCGAATGTGGTTATAAATGTTCTTAGCAGCAAAACATCATTGTCATGAATGCCAAAGCATTGGCTCAGGAATCTAGTCATATGCTCTTGGGCATCCTCCTCCCCTCTAAAGAGTGCCAACTGGGGTAGTTTTAAGTGTTTAGGGGATGGGGGTACTGGCACTGACGAATGCACAAGGTGACTGTAGAGATGGCGTAAAGTGGGATTTTGGGGCCCAAAATTCTTGGTATCCACAGACTCTAAGCACTCTAGCAGTGGTTTATATGCATCAGAGGATTTGATCTCTTCTTCCTTGGTTTGTTCCCGTTGTGGGTTACGAGGAAATTGAGGCCTATGGAGGGGTAGCTGGATAACATCCCCCATGCCTTGGTAGGGCATTTCAGCCCACTCTTCTTCTTGCTCATACTCGTCATAGGCTTCTTGAAGAGTTCCTCGGTGAGACCTATAAACATGGGTGGGTGCCTGTGGAGGGTTCCCATCGTTGTTTTTGGGAGTGGCCTCCCGGTCAGGTCTAAGAGGTCTTGGAGGAAATATTTGATAAGGTCACGGAGACCTATCTTGCACCAAGGGGTTATGCCTCTCATACAATTCTATATTATGTGCGTGAGGGGTTGGGACCCTCTCAGGCACAGTTTTTTGGAGCAATTCATTTGTTTAACATCGAATGTGCTCTTTTCTAAGGTGATACAGGTGCTCTAACTATTGTTGGTCTTGCCTGAGCTGCATGATTTGTGCTTGGCGAGCGGCATGTTTGGCAAAGGCCAAGTCAATTTTCTTTGTCGTCTTATGTTTAGGAAGCCTAGATGCCTCTCCTACATGTCTATCTTAGTCATGGTGATCCGAGATCCCTATGGGTTGCTTTCCTCTATCGAGGTTAGCGACATTCACCTGAGGTTCTAGCCTCAGTGGGTGATCTTGATACATAGTAGGCACTGAGGTGCATTGCTCTCATGCTGTGTATTGCTCTTGAGGAATTTAGTGGTCTTCCTCATACTCCCTTTCGTATGTGTGAAAGGGGCAGGTAGAATTTAGTGGTCTTCCTCGTACTGCTTTGATTGTGTGTCCCCCTTTGTACACTTTTCATAGCTTTTGCCTATGATTGGGCTCTGCTACGGGTGTACACCATGGTGATGTGTTTCTAAATATGTGTATGTTTTATCTTCTTTATGATTTTTTATGCTACACTAAACAAAAGGGAAACACACAATCAAAGCAATGATTATCTTGTTTATGGATTAAAAGTGTGCCCTAAATCTGGTTTAGTGTGTTTTGATGTTTGTTTTGAAAACCTTGTAAAGAAATTTTTGTTGTATATGCAATATGAGGGCTCTTATATCTCCCAAAAATGGTCACCCCTTCAATATACCACTGCCAAGATGTTATATCGAACCTCTCTATATACCCGCCCTTATGTGAGGGAGACTATTGGTACGTGAGAGTAGAACAGTATGTGGAACATAGGTGGTACGGAAGGGGAATCGCTCTGTTTTGACACCTACCATAGAAGACTTATCCTCATGCGCTGGGAATCACCCCAGCTACACTTGGTCAACTTTCATCAGGATTTACATCTAGCAATAGTAGCGATCAGGGTTATGTATGCAAGTTTCAAGCCAATGTGGTGATGAAATACACCGTTGGTCTTGATCAAGTGTTGGGGTTTTAGGACCAATACCTTGATTTTCATATTATCTCATGATGTGTGGGGTTCTTTTTTACTTGCAAAAAGAAAGAAAAACATGCAGTAAAACTCTCCTATGCAAGCAAAGAAACAAGAAATGACAGAGATAGAAAACATAAAATGATAGAGGATGCTCAGAACCCCTACCTCTTCTCTGCCCAAATCAGATGCCTCTAAGTTTCTTCTCTGAAATAGCATAGAGAGATATTCGACCTAGGGTGAGATGAATAACAAATTTGTATTCATCATAGGGTGAGACGAATTCCTATTCGTCCCAGGGTGGCATGAATTCCAGCTCTGTATTCGTTACAAGATGGAACGAGCAATAGTCCAATGCTTGAAAGATTGATACCTACAAGCAAAAACACACAACTTTTGATCAAAAATTTGATCTCAAAATCAAGGGATAGGGGTCCCACTGTGATCACCACTGAAAGCACGAGGATACGGAAGCAAAATAGAAGGTAAAATGCAACGCTAAGTCCTACGAACGAGAATGCATGAAAAGAAGGAAAACCAATGAATTGAAATGAGATTAAAAGCAAGTGTAAAAGTGTGGCCCTTTTTTTTATTGATTTGCTCAAAATCGGGTTACAATATGTCTCCTCCCTTTTCATGGGCTAGGAACGTCGGACATATTTTGATTACACCATGAATGATATATTCCCCTTTGAGATCTTTCGCGTGCCCACATTGAAAATGGATGGACCAAACATTGCCACCTCTTGCATGAATATATCTTTGTTTCCTTGCTGCTCCTCAGGTGTCAAGATCCTGCATTTAGAGAAACATAAAAGTATTAGTAGCACCTGCGGATGAAGTAGAACATGCGATCCCCAAAGCCTATGATTAGTGCATGTGTAAAATAAATAAAAAAATAACTAAAACATATTAGAATGAGATAAAAATTTGAAAGAAGCAATAAAACATTACCAGGAAGCCACTGCAAAAGGAACAATTCAGAAATATTGCACATATTTCTAATCACTTCGGGGTGGGACGATTAGGACTGTCATAACCTGTCCGAAATCCACCTCCTAAATGTCCAATCCAGATTTCTCCAAAACACTTGTAAATTTAGGGTTAGGTAAAATGGGGCATTTTGGGACGACCCAGATGGTCGGATTTGGATAATTTGGCCTTGATTTCCCTATATCTGATGATGCTCCATGTATGTTAGCGAAAGCGAGAAATGATAAAATCATAGCCAAAACTTGTCAGAATCACATGAAATTTAAATGACAATGTATGTAAGTAACCTAGAACAAAATGCAAGAATAAAATTATAGAAATTTGATATAGATTTCTAATCACTCTGGGGTGGTACGATTAGAACTACAACAGTGCGGGAAGCACTTGGGGGCAGGACACCCGTTGTTTGAGACTTTTTTTTGGCACCAATCCACTTGGTATGGGTCCAAAAATTCTTATGGGGTTGTGTCAAAAAATTTTGTGGGGTATTGTGGCCGAATGTTCAAGTTTGGGTCTGGATTGCGCTTCCAATAATCACCCAATAACCTCCCTTCTAAAAGAGAGATAAAGGATGTAAAAGCACAAACTATGGGTGAGGATGTAATTTGGTAGCACTTCATTGCTCCAAATGCTTCTTCTTGCACCTTTTTTTGGGGTGAGAAGACTCACCAATTTATAGACCTAGGATCTCTCTCTTTGAATGCGCATGCAAGGGCGCCACTTGAGTTGCTTGTCCTATTTTGGGAGAAAATTTTCTTCCCTGATTTAGAATCTCCTTGCATGAGGCTTCCAAAATCAAGGCATGCATGACTAAAGTCTCTCTCTCTGATTTTAAGCCGTTCCTCATAATTGCATGTCCTGAAGTTGCAGTTAAGTGGCGAACCTATCAAGGTTTGACTTTTTCTAGTCAAACCTGCTATTCGCCCCACCCTGGAGCAAATACTGCTAATCGTCCTAGGGTGGGATGAATACCAGTTTGTAATTGTCCCAGGGTGGGACGAGTAAGGAGCAAAGTGCTGAAAAGGTGCCAAATTGACCTTTGACCTTCCAAAACTATTGTAGGAGTGGTTAGGACCACTGTTTAACCTCTGGGGGCTACCCTAGGGGCTATGTATATCAATTCAATCAGTGCTTGTCATCACATAATTGGATTGGTGTTGTTTTTGTGTCTACAGATAACACATCTTATATTTGCATGCATATATACACATTTTAAAATCATGTAAGGCAACCTAGTTTGCTAGGATTACATAATATGGTTGAAATTTCCAATGCAAAAAATATCTATGATGTTGTTGTAACTATTTTAAAGGATATTTTTGGAATGAATGATATAGACATAGCCACAAAGTTAATATGTGTTGGAGCTAATGGTGTTGTTATAATGCAAAGGCACAAGAATGGTCTTTGTGTTCGACTCCAAACATCAGTTGCCCCATATATGATACCCATTCATTGCATGGCTTGTAGAGTGAATATTACATATAAAATCATGAGCACTTTTGAAAATTTTAAGAGATTGGAAGACATCATTCGTGAAAAACATTCTTATTTTTCTTCCAATTAAAAAAGGTGTGTAGAGTTTCAATAGTTTGCACTAGGAGTTACAAAAGGAAAAAATTATTAAAATATGTGGATACAAGGTGTATTTCTTTGTATGAACCTACACGTAGACTTTTTACAGAGTATCAATTATTAATGGGGTTTATGTACACAAATCGTAGGGTATTTGATAAGGCAAAATATTTGATATTCTATTTTACTAACTTGGAAACCCTATTAAAATTATGTGGTATTCTTCTAATGTTACAAGAAATAAACAAATTAATTAAACTTGTAGAAGAAATATCCATCTATATTGTTGGTTTCATGAGGATGAAAAAACATATATTTGTGATTATTGACAAGTTATATGTAGGTAATTTTACAGAACCCTTGTTTTATAGTTGGAATACATTGACAAACGTGAATGATCCAATACACTTTTTGAAGTTTGACATCAATGATCATATCTATCTCAATGTTCATGGAAATATGATACCTCTATATTATTTTGAAAGGCATTCAAATATAGTTATGGATGATGGTGAACAACTTCACATAACAAACAATGTATTTGAAGTTGTTTTACAAAATACTAAGACTAAATTATTAAAAATAGCAAAATTATTGACAAGTTAATTAAGAGATCAGTTTCAAAGAGATGATTTTCTTGAGGCCATGGGTGTGGTTAATCCTATGTTTTGGGATCCTTGTATTGACCACAAATTTACATATGAGTTGTTTATTAAATATATGTGCATGCTTATTCACCATTTCAGTAAATGTATGGTAGTTAGTGGTGTTGAAATAAAAGTTATACTCAAAAAAGTACTTTTAAAAAGAATAGCCATATCATTTTAGAAGAAAAATGGTTTATCAAATTCCAATTTTGAGTAACATCCATGAGATTGGTTCCATAGCACGTTTGTGGTAAAAATTGTATCCTAGTACTATCTTACAAAAGATGATTATTGAATACTTTTGTTTATATGAATTGTGTCAGACAATGATTTTAGGATCTATGGAAGATGAGAGGGTTTTCAGTGCACTATATTTTGAGAAATCTAATATCCATAATAGGCAAGAAAAAAAATTGGAAAATTGTTTGAGAATTTAAGTGTCATTGTATTAGTTGGACAAATTTCCTTATGATAGAGCATTGGCAAACTGGAAATCCATTACAGAGAGAACGGGTACCACAAATATAAATAATAAAGAGGATAATAATGCTTGTAGAGAATAGGTTTTGGAGACACATATATCCACTATGATTAATAATGATTCTAGACAAGCTAATATGTGTTTGTTTTAGCCACTTAAATTGTAATTTTTCTATGATTTTAAAACATTGATAAACATGATTAATTATATTTCTAGATTTTGGAGACACATATATCCACTATGATTAATAATGATTCTAGACAAGCTAATACATTGTTCTAGATTTATTATATTTTCTCTATATTATTTCATAACATTAATAAATTTGAATTCTATAATATTTTTGTTAGTTTTTTTAAATGGTTTTAATTGCTTTCAAATCATAGTATTGTTAATGTATGAATAACAATATTATTGTATCCATGATTTCACAACATTGATGACACAATATTGACAACAATATTACTATATTTACAGAGTTATTATGTTGTTTAATATAGTAACTTTTTTTGTTGTTTGATATTAATAGTGTATATATAATTGTATCATCTTAGACTAAAAACCAATAAAATATAATAAATAGAAAAAACCATTAAATGAAACAAGATATAAAATTAATAAAGACCTTTTTCATTAACTAGATTCAAAATTATATTACATCCTATAAATTTTTTGACTGCAATACAACAAAATATGCAATCAACTAGTAAACATTTCATCCTATTCTAAATGTGGAGGGTTGGTTTAACTAGATACTTCTTGAGTTACATTTTGCTTTAAAATTTCTTCTTTGTGTACACCCTTTGTTGGCAGTGCTCCAGATCTGATCAATCCATCCTCCACTTTTTTAAAATTTTCTAGCAATGCACCTTCCTCTTGGGCTGGATCTTCGAGCACTATTTGAAGAGGATTTTCCTCCTTTGCATCCACAATCATGAGATCTAGATCTACACCAAGTTTATCCCTAATATATTTTCTTAAAACATTATTATCCTTAACTTTGGATTGCATTGTATTCATCATATGGATTGCAGTTGACAAAATCAAAAGAAAACATAAGTTTGTAGAGTAAATTTTAAGAAAAATATGACAAAATTGAAAGTTTTCATAATTCTACCCGACCTGGTCATAACAATTTTTGTATATATACGATTGGTATCAGTTTTGCAACCGATTCGACAAAACCTTATTTTGCACTTGATTTGACCGGATCCTATTTTATAGCTAGTCCAACAGGACCTATTTTGTAGCTAAATTATTACCTCGACCAAACCTATTATAGCCTTAATGAATTCAAATTTTTTATTATTATAAGCATATTGGTTATAGTAAATCTGGGCTTCAACATTAATGTTCTCAATTATATTCAACATAATTTTAAAAACTTCATTATCGCATGAAGGCCTACACTTCACAGATATTGATTTGACCTTATCTAGCATAACACTAAAGCTTTTTTGGATCATGCTCAACCTAAGAAAAAATTGATTCCATTCTTGATTTTTTTTTATAATGGACATTAATTTTCTTTATAAGGAAATTTTCTAGAATTTTCCATTCCTTCATGAGATTCAACACATTTAAGTCTTGATGTAGTGTATCTTAAATGGTTGCTTCCATACCATCACACAGTGAATACATTACATGAAAATATTGCCCTACAACATATAATCATCATCAAGCTAAATTTGATCTAATCTCGACATTGAGACCTCTGTTGCATCTATATTGGAGTGAAAGGAAAAAGAGGAAAAGCTAGTATGACATTGTGATCTCACTGCTTGAAGGGTTTTTTCTCTTGCATAAGCCATATTGATGTGGCCTCTCATATGCTGAGTCTATTGAACCTATTGAACCTTCTGACCCTATGGTTGTTGTTGTGGTGGTGGTGGTAGTGGCAACATGGATTGCTAGCCCTAGATTCTCACTAAATTTTGTTGATAGTTACCTACAAAAAATTCAAAAAGAACTTGCAAAAATTATTTAAAAAATAGATTGATTTACCTAATGACAATGCGATCTAATGTACAATATTGTAAATTTTGGTGTTGCAAAATTATGAAAGCATATCTTCTCCTTGTTTTTTTGGTTGAAATATCTTCTCCCATCCAACTAGTGCTAATTTTTTTCTTTCCTTGCATCTAAACACAAAAATTTTCTTGTGTGTTTATCAATATATTTTAGAATTTTCTTTGGAGCCTAAAGTATGGAAAATTTATAAACTGGGAGATCTTGTAGCACAACCTTGATCATTGTAAGACTTCCTCCTAAGCTTAGCCATTTATGTGTCGAGTTGCTCAACTTAGCTTGAAGTTTGTCAATCATCCCTTTCCACTCTTTGCTTTTTATTTTCTTTGTAGATAGATGTACTCCTTAATACTATATGGGTAAAGGAATTTCCATGAATTTCAACAATTGTATAATAGTTTCTCTAACCCTCTTTGTTGTATTGAAAAAACTATTTCAGATTTTTTCCATTAAAAGTTTTCCCTGTAGCTTGAGTATACCCACCTAAAATTTCTTTTATGTTTCTTGCTACTAGGATATTGGCTTATCATCCACAAATTACAGGTGATTTATCTCAATCTGAGAACTAATTTTTAGATCCCTTAGCCTCTCCTCTTGTATCCCTTTTTTAACAGTCTCCCTAGACCCTCTACTTTAAGGATAAAAAGGTAAGGGGAAATATGGTCCTCTTGCTTCAACCCCATTTCTACTATGAACATGGGATAGATATTACCATTTACCAAAACTAATAATGATGTGGTCCATATACATGCTTTTACCCAATCTCTTCACCCCTTTGCAAATCCCATTTTTCTAAAATCCTTGCAAAAAAGACCACTCTACTCTATCATAGGCTTTAGAAAGATATTTTTAATAAACATTCCTTAGTTATTTTTCTTGGATATTGTGTGTATAATTTCTTATACCACTACTATTCCATCTAGAATTTTTCTACCTTCAACAAAACCGCCTTGCTCACTTGAAATCAAATTTGATATAAAAATATTTTAACCTTTGTGCCATAAGTATTGTTAATACGTTGTATACTACATTATAGAGTGAAATATGCCTATAATTATCAGTTATCTCACTAGGTGGATCCTTAGTAATTAAAGTGATAAACATATGATTCAAGGCTTTTAACATTTGTTTACTCTATCTGATTTTCTCTAGTGCCTCCACCACTACTTGGCCCAAAATTTCCCAAAATTTTTGATAAAATTCATTAGGGAATTCATATGGTCATATTTTTTATTTGCATTTTTTGTATGATCTGCAACATTTATTTGAGACAAATTTCCTCAATTAATAATTTATTATGTTTTGCTTTAACTAGTTGTGAAATTATCTCAAGTACCTTCTCCTACCATATTGCATTCAAATTTTCATTGCTACTAAAAAGAGTATGGAAGTACTGATTTGCTATAGTTTTCATTTCAATTCCACTAGTTTTTACATAACCCATCATATCTGTAAGACCTCTAATTCTATTTTATTATATTCTAGTTTTTGTTATCTTATAAAATACAGTTGTGTTTTGATCTCCCTCATTTAACCATGTAATTCTAGCTCTTTGCCTCCAATATATGTCTTCTTGTTCCTCCAAAGCTTCCTCTCTCCTAATAATTTTTACCTCATGTTGCAATAGATATTTCATAATAGTTCTTTGTATTATCTCTTGAATAATATTCTCCTTTAGATCCTTGATTTCATTCTTTTGGATTTTAGTGAGTTCCTTATTATGTTTACTCAACTACTTTAGTTGGATCCTATCATATTTCAGTTGTTTGTGAAGTTTGAATTGGGTTGTCCCAGATATTGGTTTCTTTAATTTCCACCACTTATCTATGTGGTCCTCCAACTCCTCATATTTCAGCCACCATAGCTTAAATTTAAAATTCCTTGCAACTTTATAATTATTTTCTTCTATGGTAAATATTACTGGAAAGTGATCTAAATAAAGCCTATCTATGTCCCTCAATTTATGCTTGGTATACAGGTATAACTCCTCTCCCATGAAGAAACAATCCAAGTAATATTTGATGGTCTCTCCTTTTTTTCTTTTATTTGTCTAGGTCATGGAGCTATCCATAGTTGGGATATCTATTATATTTATTTCACATGTTATTGATAAAAAAATCTATCCTCCTTGTTATTTCTCTATTCTAAGATTTTGTATTGAAGTATCCTCCCACAATCCATTTGTCCTTTAGGTAGTTGTATCTAGAAGTATGGATGGCTTCCCAATGACCCCTCTATGCTCTAACTATATGTGCTCCATAAAAATTAACAATAGTCCAATTTTTTCTACTTTCGCTATTTTGTAAACGAACCATTAACACCCCTCTCATAGAGGACCCCTATTGCTAGGAATAGTTGGTAATTCCACATAGTGACCAATCCACCTAATCTCCCCTATTTATATTGAGTAAGGATCTCTCCTTTTTGCCATATCTTCTTCCTATTAATTTTTTGTAAGTCTTTTCCATGCATTTTGGTTTCCTGTAACAAAACTATATCTGGACTCATATCTATGATAAATTTTTTGACTTCCTTTTATTTGCGGTAATTGCCTAAACCCCTCATATTCCAAGTAATTAATATCATTGAGAATTATAAAATAAAAACTTAGCCATCAATTTTACCTTTCTATTCTATCTCAAATATCTTCCTTGTTCCTCTATATTTTCCTTGTTTGACTTCCTCCCTACAAATTGGTTTGGTTTTTATTTCTTCTCCACTTGATGAATCCCTAAAGTAAGATAATATTTGTTCTTATTTCCATATTTCATCTCTATTTCCTGAGTTAAAACTATCCCCTACTCCAAGGTTATGCATAAGAAGTTGGACTCAAAATGTACTTGTAAAAAATGATGAATCCTAATAGAAATGAAGGTGAATCATGGAAAATCCTAAGAAAATCAAATCAGTCATATTCATACCAAAATTTTAGGTATTTGAAACCCTAAAATATAAGGTCACCTTTGGAGCAAAAATTGACCTATTAAATCACCTTATAACTTCATAAAAATACCACCATTAGATTAGGCTTGAAAAGATATTTCCAACAAGTATAAATATACCTATATTTGGATATATATTATGGTAAACTGAACTTAAAAACAAACTGGTCCCAAAATTGTAGGTAAATAGGCCGATGTCGAGGATCCTCATATTTGCCAATTTTCAATTTTGGAAATCCTAATATTCACCAAGTTTGTAAATATCCACCACTATGCATAACCCTGCCCTACTCTATTTTCCCTCCTCTAGTCTCCCTCATGGGCTGAATCTCCTCTTCCATGAGAGAGGTTGTGTTTGGTTCCACTCCTTGATTATTTTGTGACACTAGACTGGAGTATTATTCTTGATCTACCAATGTGACTTGTTGGGTATCCTCCTCTAATCCTTCCATTTCAAAATATCCTTTTGTTTCCAAGCTTCTTAGTTGTTTGAATATCTCATATCTATTGTTTGTTTTCTCACTTTTTCTCTTTGTATCTAGTTAGTGTGCTGATTTATTTTATTTGACCTTCTGATTAATTTTTGGAAGACCTCAGAGTTTTATGAGCCTTTTACTTCATTTTGATTTACCTTCTGCTTAGGATATTGACCTGCCATGTTAATATTTTCTCTTGTCCCCTCTTGCTCAAATTGATGATCCTTAACTGTTGAGTGCATTCTATCCAGATATCCATGAGCATGGTAAACCTGAATAAATGGAATAGACTCATAATATAGTTGGCACCAAATAAAATCTCCTATTTTTAGGTCTATCATTGTTGTAAGAGATTTAATAAGGCTCATTTCTACATAAACCCTAGCAAACATTATCCATACTCCTAAAACTGTTTCTCTTGATCTACCTTGATAATGACCTAGTAAGTTGCCTATTACCTCAAGTACCTCCTCTTTTAAAAATTCAAGGGAAATGGAAAATAATATTACTCATATAGGTATCATAGTTTATTCCACCCTTGGGTTGAATCCCATATTCCATGGTTGTAGGAATAGCCCCATTGGCCCATGATGATTCGACCCTTCCTCAAATACTTTATTGGTCTACCACTAATGTGAACTCTATAGTAAAATAACTATTTGGGAGAGTTAGAATTTTGTATTCTTCTTGCATATGCCTTTGTTTCCTTATCCACATTTGAAGGAAGTGCACAAACAGTCTAAAACCCATGAATTTGCCTATCAAGTTGTGTTTGGTCTTATAAACTATATCCTCAACTATCTAGTCCTCAACTATTTCCAACAATAGTATTTCCTTTGCTTGTGGTAAACATCAATTCACCCTTCCTAGGATAGAATCATCCTTGTATCGCTTCCCCATGGTGTTTAATATTATCCTTTCCTACATTTGACAGTCATTGAAGCTACCTTGGGTACCACATAGCTTCTCCTGATATGAGATTCCTTGTTTTGGAAGATTTGATACCAAAGTACCTATGTACCTCATTCTTGTCTGTGATCCATACTATTGAAATACCCTACAACAAAATTGATCCTATTTTATGGTGTTTATTTGCATGAAAATATTCTCCAGGCGTCTTCCCTAGCCTCTGAAATCCTAGTTCAACTCCTCAAAAAAATAATTATGTTTAATAATGCTACACATGAGATTTTAACCATAGCATTCTTTATTATCCCTTAATTATACTTTTATTATATTTATAATTTATTTTATTATATTTTTTGTGTTTTAATATAAGCTTATGATTTAAACAAAGATGAGTCTTTTCCAAAGAATTATAAAGAAAAAAAAGTACAACTAACAAGATATAAAACAAGAAATACTCAAACGACAATATTTAAACTTTTATATGTTTATCCATTCATCTATATTTTATTTAAAATAATGTAAATAGAAGTTTTCAAATGAAACTTCAAAAGTCATTTTACCATCGTCCCTACTTTTAAATTTATTTATAGAGATAACTTATAATGCTTTAAAATTGTATTTAAATTTATACATTGAAGTAACTTCTACTACTTTAAAATAATTCCAGTCATGGATTTAACTCTTTCAAATAAACCTAGCCAAATACAATAGGGCAAAAATTTTAACCAGGGGTGATAATAAATTTTATTATATGTTATTTTTATTCATTATATTATAAATTTAAGTCATTAAAAATATGAATTTTATTTTATGGAAAAAATAAAATTATTTTTAAATAATATAAATATATAATATTAAATGAGTTAAAATATTGTAAATTATAATGAAAAAACTATTTATTGAGATATTGAGTAATACATTGTGTAGACATTCAATTCCTAATATATTTTTGAGAATTTTATGGCATAAGCTTTTTCATGATACATTGAATAGAAAGGGAGGGACGTTTTTTGCAGGATTGCCCAAAATATCAAACTTGTTTTGGCCATATCTCACTCATTTGGACTCGTATTGAGCATAAATTTTGAGGTTAGATGCCTAAAAAAACCTAGAACATATCCAGACATTTTCAAATAATTTGGAGAAACACAAATCCTATAGCATCCCTATCTATGAATGAGATTTTTGGCAAGCAGTTGTGCGAGGGTTTCATTTGGTTTGAGTGCAAGCACCTCCAGAGGTTGGTTTTTAGGGTCTTCGGGCCCTAGAGGCCAATATGTTTGTGGTTTATGCTCAATATTCTAGTAGGATATGTTACATGGGATCCAATATGGGTTAGAAATATATCTTTCAATATATCATACCATGAACTTGAGTGAGAATGGCTTCCAACTTGTTGCACAAAAAGAAAGTGAAAACCATACATTTCCACGGTGTCTAGGGTAAGGATTAAAGATATAACGAAACAATTTTCAAGCAATTGATCAAAAAATGGCTCATATCTCAAGTGAATCTGGTGCTAAGGTGCATCCACAAAATAATTTTACTGTGAAAACCTTGTCAAGGGTAAGAATTTCAAAGATGCAACCCCAAAAATGAATTTTAGGGATGCCCTCCATGGTGGATAGCCTTAGCCCAATGCTAATATTAATCTTAGGGCTTACCATAAACCTCTAAGAATGCCTAATATTGATCCCAAGAAAATGGAGTCAGGATGTCTTAAAGTAGTTGATGGAACTCCTATTGTTAATCTTGATATGGGTAACATTTAGACTAGCATTGAATATTTTGAAAAAAGATGACTAATTTATTGGTTAATCAGTTTTAGTTTGAGCCTATCTAATTTCAAAGTCTACACTGCAAAAAGCTAGAAAACTAAAGGTGAGTTACAAATATCTATTTATCCAAATGGTTATTTTCATGTTTTATTTGCTAATAATGAATATAGAGATAAAAATTTTCAAGGGGATCCCTAGTTTTTTGGAAGGGCAAGGCTTTTAATGAAGCCCTGGCATACTAAATTTAAAGTTGAAGAAGAGATGCCTTCTATAGCTCCCATGTGGGTTAGACTCTTTGGCCTCCCTATTGAATTTTGGAATCCTACTATTTTTTCTTCAATTGGAAACTCTTTAGGAACTTTTATGATGACTGTTGATTGTACTCAAAATTTTGAACATTTATTTATGCTCGTATTTGTGTTTTAATAGATTTTGACAAAACCCTAGCTATAAATATCACATTACAATTTGGGGAGACACTTGAGATCAAGTAGTGGACTATGAGAACATTCATTTTTGTTGTAGAATTTGTCGTGAATATGGTCATTTGGCTAGTGCTTGCCCAAATAAAATTCTTGATCAAAAGAAAGATGGTATAAACTTAACAGGTTTCCAAATTCCCAAGAAGAAGAACACTAAAAAAAAACTAGTTATGAAGGATCAATCAAAGCCATATGCTAATATGTTTGAAATCCCTTCCACAAATGATGTTCCAAGTGAGGAAGAGGAAATAATAGAAAAAAAAAATTAGAAATACAACATAAAGATGAAGGGAAGAACTAAGATACAAACCAACAAATCAAAGGTTTTCAATAGAAAAAAGGGAGAAAATTTACACAAGAAAAACGATATGTTAAATGTAAAAAATTCAAATAATATAGGTCCCAATATTGACTCTTTTGAACCCTCTAGTAAAATTTTGGTTGTGTACGAGCATTCTTCAAGGTTAGAAGCCATCTTAGATTCAATTGAAGTAAGTCAAGAAACAGGGAAAAAGAAACTGAAGATGGATTCTAATAAAAAAGCAGGTCGCAAGAGCAATCAATATTATATGGTAAAAAAAGGTGAAAAGCTTGTAGAGGAAGGTAATATTAATGCCCTTCCCAACATTTTTAGCTTTGGTATTAATGAAGATCATCATTTGGATTATTAGAGGACTCAAAGGGAGTCTTTAAAAACAAAATAAAATTAGAAGAATGTTTCAGATCATCTACATCTTGTTTTCCTTCAAGAAACAAAGATGTCAATGGAGGATATGGACTCAATTGCCAGTAAAATTTAGCCAGCTAGAAAAGTGGGTTACCTCTATTCGCAAGGGAATTCTGGTGGTATTTCTTGTCTTTGGGACCCAAAAGAGGTAGTTATTAACCATATGATTGGCAGTTGAGGTTTTTTGGCTATAGCTATTCAAAGTAGACATTCCAACCAATTTATGCTTTGCATTACTACTTATGATATAATTTATTTGGATGAAAAAAGGAGATAGTGGAAGGATATAACTCATATTATCTCTCATTTTATTGAATCTTGGATCTTGATTGGAGGATATTTCAATACCGTCATCTCTCTAGATGAGAAAATGAGGGGAAATAAAAATTTGGACAAAAGCACTAACCTCATGAGTGAATATATTGTAAACCTCCATCTTGTGGACATCCAACCAGATAATGGCCTTATGACTTGGTCTAATAGAAGGCAAGTCTTAGCTTGTATAATGGATATATTGGATAGGTTTTTGCTCTCTAAAAATTTCTTAATTCATGGTCACATTCCTAAAGTAAAGACTCTTAAAAATGCTGGTTCGGATCATTGGCCAGTCATGGTGGACATGTGGAAAACCAATGAAGACAAATCTAAAGTTATTTTCTTTCACTGCTCTACCAAAAAGGAATCCATGGTCTTGGATAAATTAAAATATAAGAAGACATCCCTTTAGATCACTTATTTAGGTATCCCCATCAATATTCAAAGGCATAAAAATAAATATTGGAATTGGTTGTTGGACATAGTCAAGAAGAAAATTGGAAAGTAGACCAACAGGTGGATTTCTTATGGAGGTAGAGTCACCTTGGTAAAATTAGTCCTTCAATTTTTTCATATTTATGTATCTTCCATGTTGAATATCCCAAAGTTTGTTCTTTGAGAACTAGATCAAATCAGTCATCGATTCCTTTAGAGTGGTACTAAGGAGAATAGAAAACGGACCTTGGTGAAATGAGACACTTTGTCTTCCTAAGAATTAAGGGAGGTTAGGATTCTAGTCTTCTATTAATAACAACAAAGCTTTAGCTGCTAAATTATATCAGAGGATGTTGCATAACCCCAATTCTCTTTGGGCCAATAATATTCACGCTAAATATGCTGAGAATAAAAGTCCTGATGGCCTTGTTCGCTATCAACTTCCTATAGAAGGTTCTCCCATTTTAACATTTCTTAAGACTGGTGAGGATTTGGTAAAGAAAAATTTATTTTGGATCAATTCGTAATGGTCAATATATAATTTTTTAGATAAATTCTTGGGATGGTCACAAGCCTTTGATAGCTTAGTTTTTCGATTGGAGGTATTGGACGGAGGAGCTTCATTGAGCTAACTGGATGAAGGGGGATAATTACTGTCGATACCATACTAGTAATTCAAAGGTTAGAATATATTGGATCCCTATTGAGGTCTGGCCTATTCAAATCCTAGAAAGGCAAAGACAAGATATCTAAGGCATCCTTCATATTATATCTCTCTCTTGGTCCCATGAAAAATATTTTTTATATAGAACAACACTACTAAGGGTGATTATTTAGTTGCTCAAGGTTATTTGACCTTATGCCATAATAATCCAAAACAATATTCTAACATATTTTCTCAGTTGTGGTCTCAAAATCTTTGGCCTAAGTTGAGGTTCTTTACTTGGATTTTATTTCATCGCAGGGTTCTTAATGGTAAGCAACTTATGACGTGTGGTTTTCATAGCCCTTTTAGATGTGAAATATGTGAAGAGAATGTAGAAACTCTCAGCCATATTTTTATTGAGTGTAATTTAGCCTCTAAGCTATGGAGGAGAATGACCACTTTACTTGGCTTACAGTGGTCCAATTTTTTTAATTTTGAATAGCTTTGGAGGGATTGGCCTAAATAAGAGGATGTTGATCATTTTATTAGGTAGTTAGTTTGGATGGGTTCTACCATTCTTCTTTAGAATATCTAGAATGAAAGGAACAACTGAATTTTTAATCAAGATAGGAAGGATATTCACTATATTTGGAAAAATACCATAGCCAACTTAGTTGAATCAGTCCATCAACTCCTTAATCACCCCCAAAACTCCCACAAAATATGGGATCAAGTGATGCAAATATTGAAGATTAAATCTTCTAAGGGAAACCATCATAAAGGTAATGTGAGTATTTGTAATATGGATAGGACAAGAAATTGGCAACCTCCTCCTAAGGATTATTGAAAAGTCAATATTTATGAAGCCTCTAGAGGGAATCCTAGAAAAGCCAGTGCAAGAGGAATTGGAAGACTTTCAGATGGCTCCTTGGTTTTTATTTTTGCTAAGAATTTGGGTATTCTTTCCAATAACCTTGCTGAGAGGTATGGTATCCTCAGAGGCCTTCAAGAGGCTATAAGGTTGGATGGCAAAATATGTTAGTTGAGTTTGACTCTCAACTCATGATTATTCTATGGAAGACTCCTTCTAAGAATCATAAGGTTGATTGGAGAATAAAAATAATTATTGAGAAGATTCAATTAATCTAGATGGAATTTTTGAAAGTTGATTACAATCATGTGGTCAGAGATCAAAACAAGAGTGTTGATGCTTTAGCTAATTGGGCTTTGGAAAAAGGTGATCTTACTTGTTATGGTCACCCTCCTAGATGTTGGGCTTTGCAAACTAGGATAACTCTTCTTTCTATCATTTATTTGTATGGCTCCAGTTCTGAAGGTACCTAGTTTCTTCTTGCTTTATTTTTGCTTCCCTTTGGTTCCATTAGTTTATTTTAGTTCCCTAGCTCAATATTTTTTTTCTTTTATTTCCTCTGTTGATTATTACCTTAATAGTCTTTTGGTCTAGAAAGGTCATTGTTTTATTCATATTTTATTTTATTTTATTATTTATTTTATTATTTTTTTTAAATGTGTGTTTGTCTTCTCCTTGAGTATATCAAAGGTGGTAGGCCAAGTTCGAATCCTGGGTGATTTTGGCAAAATAGATACCCCTGCCTCCTTGAATCTTACCCGAAAGTGACATCCTTTTTTAGATGTTTTCCATATATATATATATATATATATATATATAATGTAATGGATATTTTTAATTCAATATACTTAATTAAAATATTTATTTATATTTTAAAATTATCATATATTTAATTTTATTTAATAAATATAAACAAAATTATAAATTTTATAACTCTTTAATTTTTTTATTGGAAATGTAAAATAAAATTATATGTCAAAATCTTATTTTTACCCTTCGTTAAGATGAAGTATTTCAACTTTTCAGTGTTTAAAATTTGACTGTTCTATAACTAATGCATATAATGTATTGTAATAAAAGAAGACTATTGAATATATTTAAAAAATTAAAAGAATGAAATTAGAGAGTTTTACTAACCATATTAAAAAGAATATATATTGACTAAGAAAAAATGTTAGTTAATATTCAAGTGTACTCGGAGCTATAACATGTATAAAATTCATAGGAAAAACTCCTTATAAATGTATATTTTTATTATTTCAAATAATTTTTCCTCGTTTTTCCTCGAAGTTGAATGGAGTAAAATGCAAGTATAAATAGATTTAGTATATTAGAATATTTTAAATGACATTTAATTTAAATTTTGATAGTTTTATATTTAGCATTAGACTTACTTGTATAAATAAAAAGAAACTAATATATATATTTTTAATTTATAAGTTGATTATTAATTAACGATTTAAAACTTTTTAAAAAATATTATAAGAATTCACATAATTTTTTTCATTATTATAGAGTAAATACTTCTTATACAATACATATTCGATGTGGGGATTTAGATAAATTTTTTTAATCATGTGTAAGTTACTTTGAAATTGATATTTTGATAATTTAATTTAATTGATTTTTATTTGATACTTTGATTCTTAAATGGTTTGGGCTTTGGCTTTAAGGTTCAAACTATGGCATGGTGTGGGCAAGTGTGCGAAGGGTTGGGTGTGTGGATATTATATGTTAAATTCCTTATTGATAAGCATAGCTCTCAGTTTTATAAGCGATCATTGTTGGAGAAGAATGCTCACCAATACACGTTTCATAGGGATTTCTCACACTAACCAAATAAATAATAATAATAATAATAAATAATTTTGATATACAACTTAAATATAGTCAAAAATTATTAGTATTTTAATTCAAATAATAATTGGGTTTTCTATCTTTAAGGTCTAAATTTTTTGGTATTCTAGTAAAAATATTTAAATATTTTTTATTGATGGTGAAAATAGGATCTTTGGAAGGGTCCCAACCCTTTACATAGGCCAAGGAAAATTCTAGTAGGGACAACCAACAAAACAGATTAGATCAAAGAACAACATGAAAAACCAACATAACACCAACAATAAAATACTATGAATAAAACAAGAGACCAAAATGGTTAACTAATATTTGCAGAGGCTGACATATACTATTTAAAATAATGTAACTAGTAATATTATAATAATTAAATGTTAGTCAGGTTAATATATAGTTATAAAATAACAAAAATACATATAAAAATAGCATATAATGAATTACTACTCACTCATAATCATATGGAATTTAACAAACAACTATACAAAGGCTAGATCACTTATTATAGAGATCAAAATTACCACTGAAAAAAAATGGAGACATATTTTAATTAATATGGATTCACAAATCATTATCAATGTTGTCAATAAAAATAGATATGAGAATTGGATAAATAATAGCATTATCTTTTATGGCTAATAATTTCAAGGAGGTAGTATTTTTAAAAGTGGTTAAATGAGAGAGCTTTTATCTCTTGATAAAAATTATATTAATAAAGTAATAAAGAAAACATGGCAATTTTAGGAATACAAATAATATATTTAATAGAAAAGATAATTTGGATATGATCTAGTTTACTTAGTAGTAAATATAAAGTCCTCGTAGTTTCATGATAGTGTCCTAAAAAAGAATACATATATTTCTTACACACATATTGCTTAAATTTCATCTATGCAAATGGTTAACAATATGGCTTCCAATATGGATGTCTATCTTGAAATATCACCAAAGTATATGTGGGAGTAGGACCATTTGAATCCTATATAATCAAATAAAAAATAATATAGAGAGAATTATTAAATGCAATGATCTCAAGTACATAGGAATGTGGACTTTAAAATCAAAGATCTATGTTCAAATATTTCCAGGTGATATATGTATTATTGTCAATTACCACTACGAGGTTTGCTCAAAAACCATGGTAACACACTCTTGATGTAATATTTTTAGCCATATATTATGGGGTAAACACTAGGAATAAAGGAGCTGCAAACCATAATATAAGTCATCCAATCCCATAGTTTACACCTCATAGAACCATAAGAATGATTAGATATAGATATCAAGCTTATGAAAATGTATAGACTTAGGGTGAATTAAAATTTTAGATAAAATAAGTGTAACCTTACTATGGATATAAATCCCCTCTCCAATTATTTATGACCTCTATATCAAAGTGATATTTAATATTTAAATTGCTAGTAGGTTATGTATCTGAGACCTAGCTAGTCAATGATTTTTAGGACATCCAACATTATTTTTCTAATAAATTTTGGATGAGTAGTGAAGAGCAAGTATTTTTTCATTATAATCAAGGTCTCAATCATATAATAATAACATGTTGTATATACATGAGTATACCTATAGGTAAGGACTAAACATAGAGAAACATATGAACTAGACATTGAGTGATTGTTAAGGATGCTAAATTTTATTTATTTATAGTTTTCTTTAGTCTTATAAAATTATTATTATTATCATTATTATTTATAATAATAATCAGTTGTATGAGGAATCTATTTCATACACCCTCCAAGTTAGGTTTCACTTATTAATAAATAAAGAAGTTATATTAAAACCCTTATGCACCCTTTATGATAAGTATTGTAGGAGTATACTTTGAATGACATGTCATAAGAGATGTGTCATGTGAGTTTAGTTGAGAAATATGTATCTTTTGCAACTCCAATTTACATGTCATACAGTATTCCCTTATATAGAAAGTTTTATGATACTAAATTTTATACAATTAGAAAGGTAAGAATCCACTATGAAAAACTTCTAACTCTTTTATTCCTCTTGTGCATGTTCAAATAGGTGTAGGATGTAGAAGTTATCCATAAAATGTATAGCATGTTTATGTGCATAAACCTTGCATTAATCCATATTTGAAAATACGTGTAGAATGTCGTATTCCTTTATTGTTCCTTGCATACAAAGGAAATGAGAATTTTTACTTAATAATTATCGAGGATTTTCTCTAATGGTTTCATCCTTAAAAATTATTGTCTTATTTTATTTGTGTGATTTTCATTTCGTGTGTAGTTTCAAAAAATAAAAATTTATTTATTTATTTCATATACCTAACATGGTATCAAAGCCACTTTATTATTGATATTGCCATGTATATTTGAAATCATTAAGATGTTTTTTTATTTTTTACTCTAGAATAAATGTAATTATAATATTTTTCTCTTTAAGATAATTATTGAGTTTATTGCAAGTTTGTTTTTGAAAGTAGGATATTTTCCATTTTGGAGGTGAAGGTTGAATGCCTTGAACCCACTTTAAATTATCTTCTACAATCCTTTTAAGAAGCTTTTGACTCAAGATTTAAGGCAAGAATATTTTTTAATGAACTTGATCATATATATTGTTAATCTTATCTATTTGGTGGTGATTATTTGTATTAATTATTTTTTATATCCTAAATTGAGTGTTGTCATGTATATTTCTTCCTATGTTTCACTATAGATTTAATTAACATATATGAAGTCTTTCATCCTTAATTTCTTCCTTATGAAGTAACCAACACCTTTTATTTTTTAATCCAAAAAAATTATTATTGGAAATATTTTTGTTCATGTTAGAAATATCTTGTTGCTTTTCTCCTTCCCCTTTTCCAAACTTAGTAAATAAAAACTCATTCTATGTCGTGTATGCAAGTTAAGTTATTTTTAATTTAAAATATTTTGAACCAAGAATGTACTATAAATACTCTTATTCAATCTCAAAAACCATGACCAAACTGTTACTACATAGAAAAATGAAGACTAAAATTATCCTTATCATTTATTGATAAATTAGTGAAACTTAACTTTAGCCAATTCATTTTGTATTGCCATAAAACTAAGGTTACCCTTTTGACTAACTAGGTGGAACATCCAAATATGAAATGCTCCTTACCTTTGGCATTAATACCCTTTGGTAATAATAACTATCACTTATGAAACCAATGATTCCTAAACTACCTTACTATTGAACCCCTTTAGTGCCATGGCATTATTATTTTATGATACTAACAATCCCTTCACTCCTATTTCTTCTTAGGTGATAAGGACACACTAGAATTTTGTGTCATATTCCTAGGATAATGGTATCTCACTTCTATTATGCATACACAAATCATTCCATAGAGTTTATTATATATTGTTATTATCAGTATACAATAGGCAATAACTTTAGGTATAATACAACATTGATAGTCCTTAAAAAAGTCTTAGTAATTCATAGCATCTCTTACATTTTTGGATCTAACTATTTTTGAACAAGGTAACTCCCATAAGCCTATCTTCATATTTCATTGACCACATCATCAACTATTAGCTTCTAGTGCCTACACCTCACCCATTCAATGATGCTAATGTTTATTGGATTCCATGATGTTTCTATGTTTGGTTTCATATTATATAGGATTAATATTAACTTATATGCTTGGTATTACCTTCCTCAAAATACAGAACCACTAATTTTATGCCACTAGTGCAAAAATTATCCTTAGTTATGGTACCATACTGACACCATTATCCCTGATAAGGAACACTCTTGGGTTTATCATCCAAACCTAGTGCTCTTAGCACCAACCCATCACCTAGCATATGATATATTTCTCTATGGTTCTACTCACAATTAATATATTACTCTATACAAGAGTTCATACGTAACCTTACTCAAGGTCACCTTATTTCAATTATAGGGGAATAAGTGGTGAGGATTTCATTAAGAACTCCATAAGGGTTTATACAATTTGGTAAGGGTTCAACAAAATATTAAAATTTTTTCAATCAACATATTTAATTTTAGTATCATCCCCTCTTGTGTATAAAAATAAAATTATAGGGATCCATCCCTTAGATAGTTTAGTTGGGTTTATTTCAATATCAAATTCTTGTATATTTTTTATCCATTCAACTCTCTTTTGTCCTAGTTCACCATGTAATGTAGTGAATTGCACATTAGGGTGTACTACAAAAACGTGGTCCTTATTTGAAAAATATAGTACCTAAAACTATTTAGTTCTTTCATGAATGAAAACACCTATTTCTCAATTAGGGTATACCTCTCCCAATAGTTGTGGAGGGTTTGACTCATGAAGGGTATAAGATCTGCTTTGTCTTGGATATTATTTTGAATCAGGATAACTATAATACTTTCATTTATTCCAATAATATACATGATGGTATGTTTGATCTCTTAGAAGAGCTTCTTCTAGTCTTTGGTCTAATTTAGGGAGGCATATTTCTTAAGGATCTTGGTTATTTGCATAAAATTAGTGATGAACTTGGCTATAAATTAGATCTACCCTAATAACTACCAAATATACTTGAGTGATATGGGAGTGGTAGGTATTGAATGGATTTTATTCTATTAGGATTTATAGGTAGGCCTTATTTTGATATTAAATGACCTAAAATTTTTCTCTTTTCGACCAAAAACTAGAATTTTTAGTGTTTAGAGAAATGTTACTCCCTATAACTATGGAATATTGACTCTAGATGCTTTATGTGCTTAATTTTACTTTTGGAAAATATTTTCAAATCATAAAGGTATATAAGGATGATCTCTCCTATATGCCCTAAAAATCCTATGTCCATATTTTCTTGAAGGTTACTTCAGAATTTGATCGACCAAAAAATATTTATTGGTGTAAATGTACCCCACATGATGATGAAGGTCATCATAGTGGTCCTTATCCTTAAACTAAATTTTATCATATCTAGAGAAACCATCTAGAAGCAACAACATCTATGAACCCACCATATTTTGTAATATTTAATCAATGGTTGGCAATGGGTAGTGATCCTTAAATTATGCTTGGTTTAGGTTGCTAAAATCAATGGATAAATTGAGATCCCCATTTTTATTGTGTATCAAGATAAGTTTAGTGACTCATGTAAAATAATTTATTGGGAATATAATATAAGTCTATAGGATCTCTAGAAATGCTTCATTTCATCTCTATTTTAGGGTTAATTGGCCTTTACTTCTGAAAAAAAAAGCTTATCATTAGGCTCTAACTTGATAGTATTATTAATTATATTAAACTCATAAACATTAAAATATTCATATGATCAAGTGATTATATCTTTTTACTTACAATGAAGTTCTTTTAAAATATCCTACACTTCCTCAATATAATCCTTACTAAGAAATATATTTTTTCTATTGTCTACCTTAGGTGATATACAAACTATTTCACCATAAGACTACATTTTATTAAACTATCATCTAGGTTAAATAATATTTCTAGTATAATTAACCATTTGGAAAACTAATTTGAATTTAATTGTATTACTTCATCCTTGGCATCATCTCCATATTCATTCTATTCTTCTATATATTAGGATTATTTGATCAAGAATTTTGTGATATATTTGTTATTATTAAAGTCCTATCAATAATCATAGTCATCTATAATTGCTAGCCTAAAATAAATTATAGCTTATTTAGCTTATCTCATGTATCGATAATTAGGTCAAATTGAGCTTTCCAACTCATTTGTTCTATATTCAACTCCTTGGGTATCACTTAGATTTTATAGTATTCAAAGATTTCAAGAAAATACTAGACCCAAGGCTTATATGAATTAGGTTCATATTCTTTGTGGTACACTTGGAATTGACCTACTTTTGTTATGAATTTGATGTTATCATTGAAAGTAATGATAATCAGATCATTCCAATCTGCAAGTATCTCAAGTGTTAACAAAACACCACATTCAACAAAAACAATAATATGAAAGTAAATTGATAGCATAAGCTTACAAATAGATATGCAAAATAATGAGGAAAAATATAATATATTATACATGAATAATGAAATTACTCTTCCCCTGAGAGTACAATGAAGGTGCCTTTCTTATATAGGCAAGGATGATCAACCATAGTGGGAGGATCAAGGTAAGGATAAATATCCACCATACAAAAGGAATAAGTGATATGGTCCATAGATCTATAGCCGTTATGGGGAGAAAGAGTATCAACCCTCCAAATATACCTAAATATATCCCCATAACTCCTAGGAATAGTCAAACCTAAAAATATCCCCATAATATATAAGAAATAAATATGTAACATATCATAATATATAAATAAGATAAATGAAATATCCACACATAAGTGGGTGGGGAAAATACATGGAATAACTAAATAAAAGGAAAATAAATTACCTAGGTGAACATGAGATAAGGTAAACAACCTACTCTAACACCCCCCCTCAAGTGAAGCTAGGTGCCAAAAAATAAAGTGGCATATCCATAATATGAGTCTTGGAAACAAGACCTGATTAGGTACTCATGTACAATGTGTATCGAGACGATGGAAAAGCATGTGGAAATAAAACCATCCAGCTAGAAAGAGAGAATAAAAATTAGGAATGGAGCCAAGGAGTGCTCCCAAAAACCCCTAGGATGACGAGATCCATGATGAAGGCCTATGAAGAAGTGGATGTCTCTGTGATGAACAATGTGTCTCCCACGAGGAATAAAGTAGCCATGAAGCATCCATCGAATGTCTTTCCACTCCAAGTGAGTGTGATAATATGGGAATAAAATGTAGAATGATGACGTAGAATCCTTCAAACTGATCTTAAGTAAATAATATGTCACCAATTAATTATGAAATGAATCTCCAAGAATGTAGAAGCCCAAACCAACACCAAAATAGGGTATAATATAGTCCCAATCAACATCCAAAAGATAAATATACACAAAACCATGAGTGTTTAAAATTAGAAGAGATGTTTGAAGAACATCCATAAAGGAAGAATCACCAATGTCCTGTTGCTTAAGTGATGATGAGTCCATGGAATAAGCAAGAGAAAGAAGAGGAGGCTTAGAAGCCTAAAAAGAATCAATATGGTCTTCAGGATCTCCAAGTGAGAGTCCAACCGAAGAAAAAATATTTGTATCCAACTCCTGTAAGAGTACATCATCCAATATGAAAGAAAAAATAGAAGGAAAGGGTGGAAAAGGTGGCTCACTCAAATAAGGACACACCAAAAAAGGGTCCACAAAGGAAGAAGTATATGGAGGAGATACAATGTATACATCATCATCAAATAAATGAGTGTGCTCCTCATACATGTCAAGAAAATCACATGTGTGACTCTCAATGAAGAGATAGGAAACATCATCCAAGAAGTCATATGTATGTAAGAATGTAACATGCCATGAAATATATGTTGTATATGCTGCAACATCAACATGATCATCCACAGAAAACAAGTGTGGAGATGTATCCTGTAAAATATCTGAAGCAAGTACTGTAGCATCAACCTCATCATCCAAAACATCATGAGATAGTGACTCCAAAAACAAATATGCAATGTCACAAATGATGTCCTCCATGCAAGAAATTGTAAGAGAAGATGCCTTGGGTAAAAAATTTCTTTTCAACATATGATAAGCAAGGTGAGGTGTGTTCTTGTGAACTCCAATAAATTTTTGAAGTTCCCCACAAAATGAATAATAAATCATGTTAGAGATCTTTAAATTGTTCATGAAACATATCCTATACTCCTAAGGATCCAAACATTCACTTTGAAATAATTAAAAAAATACCTTAAACCATGCTTCAAAAGTTTTAGCATATGCCTTTATGCTAAGTTTAAAAAAATAAGTTTCCAAGATGTCCTCAAAAGTAGAAGAGCCCCCCAAAATCAAATTCCATTATAATGTGAATTTAAAAAAAAAAAATGGTTGAAGAATGAGGGAAAAAAAGTAGAGAGGGGAGGGTCTCGATCCCTTCCCTGCTCCCCCTCCCCTGGTTCCTACCCAGTCCATAGCTCTTCCCAGGTCATCCCTCCCTGGGATTGTTTGTTGCAGATGATCTCCTTGAAAGATATCCTTCTCCTCTTTCTGCACCTCTGCTAGTCGGTTAGGGTTCCCTTGTTTGAGTTTTTGGCCTGGTGCTTCCCAGGGTTCCTTGCTATTTTTGGGATCCCTTCCATTTTTTTCCCTCAGGATTCCCCTTGGGGTTTTCTATAGGTTTTTGGTGTGGATATGGTTCCATGCGGTTCTACGGGTGGTGGGGGTGATTGGTTGGGTTTTTGATGGCTTCCTAGGGTTTCCTTTGAGGTCCTTATTTCTTTGGGGGTGGTCTAGGGGGGCATCTTTCCTACTTTTACTAGTGAATCCTCTCTGGGATCATATGGCTATTGTTGTTCCGGTCCTTGTGGGGAGGGCCCTTTTCGATTTCCCGTTTGGAGGCTTGCTGCTTCCCGCTGGGCGGGATCTACACTGGGATGGATTTCAGCTACTTCCCGCTGGGCTGGATTCATTCTTTGGTGGTTTTTCGACTGCTTCCGCTAGGAAGGATTTATTTTATAATGGTTTTTTTCTACTTCCTGTTGGGTGGGATTTACACGATGGCGGTTTTAAGCTGCTCCCTGCTGGGTGGGATCTTCAAACTTACCTTCCTTTGAAATTGGTGGTTTCCTGTTGGGCGAGATTTTTCAAATTTACCTGTTCCCACTGGGTGGGATTTTTGTTTGTTTTTCATTTTTAGGGTATTGGTGCCTTGGGCCCAAAATTTTGTTGTAATGGCTTATTCTTGGCATGTTATTTCCAACTCTTATGTAATCAGGTTTTGGGATCCTAGTTAAAACCCATTGTAAATACAATAGCTACTTATCAAAAAAATTCCATTATAATGTAAAATGTCTAGTGTGATGTCACAAGGTGGTGCAAAATACCACAAAATCACATCAATGCACAAATGAAGTCTCTAAACTCTAAAAAGTCTCCAAAGGAATTACCAAAAGAATCCCCTCCTTCAAACTAAGTGCCTCAATGAGGAAGATTGACATAAGGGGATGCACCACAACAAAGCAAGGGAAGTAAAATATAAAGGACTTCTCAAGCACAACAATGTTTAGGCTCCACCAATACTGAAAACCAAGTAAGCTGATCACAAAGTTCCAAACTAAGTGGAAAAACATAAAATGAAGGAATATGATACTTTATAACAATAGTCCATATACCGGTTCAAGTGCAAAAACCCTTTTTCACAATGCAATATTGAGAGTGCAGTCATAAAATAATTGTAAATGTCTAAATACATATCCAAAAAATATGAAATTTTATAGATATATCAGAAAAATGATTTTACAAGTATGGAAAAAATTTTGCTGAGCAACTCCCAATATTTCTCCTGAAATGACGAGTTTACTAAAAATAGTAAAATCATTGTAACTATCAGAATACAACTCCAAATTCTCTGAAATTTTATGGGAAGGTCTATAATATGATTTTACACATTTTGTAAAAAATATGAAAAAAATTAGAAGTTTTGATGAAGATATACGCAAATTACTAAAAAAGTGTAGGTTTTTGTAAAATCAAAATATCTTGAAAAGTATTGATCCAAATGAGCTGAAATTTTGGGTACAACTCAAATGAATGCATATATAGACCTCCAAAATATTTTGTGAAAAAATTGCATTTCTATCAGGAGATACATGCAAAATATAAAAATAGGATGGTTGGTGACCCTGCCAAAAAAAGAAATGCTCAAGAAGAAAAATGCTTAGGACAGATCCAAGGGAATGAGGCTATTGTAGTATGGATATAAGAGATATTAGGAGGATGGTGATGATATGAAAATAGAGGAAGAGACACACACTGGCCAAAAAACTCCACCAAGTACCCGATCATAAAAACTGAAGCTTCCACACCAATATTTGAACCTACAAGAGAAACAACTACACAACACTCACAAATGGATGACTACAACACATATTTCTCTGATTCCATGAAAGGAATGATAATTAAATCATTCCAATATGCAAGGATCTCAAGTGTTAACAAAACACCACATTCAACCAAAACAAGAATCTGAAAGAAAATTGATACCATAAGCTTAAAAATGGATATGCAAAACAATGAGCAAAAATGCCATATATTATAAATGAATAATGAACTTCGTCTTCCATTGTGAGTACAATGAAGGTGCCTTACTTATATAGGCAAGGATGATCAACCATAGTGGTAGGATCAAGCTAAGGAAAAATATCCACCGTACAAAAGGAATAAGTGATATGGTCCATAAATCTGTAACCGCTATGGGGAGAAAGAATATCAACCCTCCAAATGTACCTAAAGATATCCCCATAAATCCTAGGAATAGTCAAATATAAAAATATCCCCATAATATCTAAGAAATAAATATGTAACATCTCATAATATCTAAATAAAATAAATGAAATATCCACACATAAGTGGGTGGGGAAAATACATGGAATAACTAAATAAAAGGAAAATAAATTACCTAGGTGAACATGAGCTAAGGTAAACAACCTACTCTAATAGTCATATATTCTCAAGTCTCTAAATCCTATCTTTTTTTATTTTCTCAAACTAGTGTAGAGTTCTTCATATTGATTTACATTGTTCATGGATTTAAACATTAGTTTATTGGCTTAATGAATTTGTATTCCTTTATTATTAATGAACTATAATATAGTATCTACCCCATTTCTAGTTCTTGTGCCATAAAATTACAATGTATGAGTCTTTTAATTCCCTTTACTTATCAAGGAATGAATTCTATAATAAATATCTATTATTAGGTGGCTTTCTAGCTCTGTATCTTCATATTCTACATTTGAATCCCAATTATCTTGTAGCACATTGATTATATTTTTAACCTCTAAATATTGGTCCCCTTCCTAACACTCATCATCATCAATATATTATATAAGTGAAATCTAGTTTTCCATACACCTATTCTCTATTCTAATTATCTTTCTATCCCTAGGCACCTTCATGTGCATGTAATTCATTGTTAGATAGTCATCTCCTGATAAATTCTATATCCATTCTTTGGATAGTAGAATTTTAAATTATGATGGTAGATCTATGACTATTACTTCTTGTACTACCATAAATTTTGAGTATTAGGCTATGGTCATGACCAACTCCTTAAAAATATGCACTACATTTGCTCTAGTTCCATCCATCTAAATCAAGTATCTAGTTGTCTTGGTATAATAAAGACCCATTTTATCATAAATAGCCTTATGTATAACTGTTATTGCTACTTGCAAATCTACTATACAACTTTTGAGGATGTAATATTTTATATTTAGCATCACATAGAATGGAGTAAACTTCATTTTTTTTAGTTTTGCAAAAATCTACACTTAAAAAATACAAACCTATATATCTTGTGGTTGTTTCACAATAAATTTTTTTGATTAGATACATTGGTTGAAGAGGGATCTAGATATTTACCTTTGGTATAAATTTTCTCTTACTCTTTTAAGTATTCCTAGAGTAGGTTTTGTTTTCCAAGTAGACCTAAAGCTTCCAACATGCTAACTTTAGTTGGTATTTTCTTCATTTGCTATATTATATTAAACATGGCAAAGAGGTTTCTGTCTTTATGGAAATTTTTGTGAGCTTCCTAGGATTTTTATAAAATCCCCCGTGTAATAAATGGGTATTTATGTATTATTTCAGCCTCCATTTGCATTGGATGTCTTCCCATTTTACATTCTCTTTTAGTAGGCTTACTCATAATTTTTTACCTTGGGTATTTTATATTAGTTTTTTCCTTTGATAACTCATTGGCCTATGTAATTTGGTGCTTCTTATACCTCCATTTGAGGTATGTTTATAACTTTCCCTTATGTTATTTTAATATTGTTTTGCTTTTCTTCCTTTTCTACAATAGAGAATTTATATTTAAAATATAGAAATTATCTTTGCCTTTTGAGGGCTATGTTGTATTTCTTATCAATTGATTGCTCTACATCTATTTTATTTTTCCCTAGTTTCCACACCCTATTGGTTGGAAAATATGGTACCATATTTGAAAATTGACTCTTCCTCTATCTCCATGGCAATAAAATTATCTAGTATCATATTGTTAGGATTGGGTAATATAGATGTTGATTATGCAACCTAAGGTTGCTAGTACATGGTAAAGTTAATTGAGGAAGACACTTGGCTAGTAGTGGCTACTTGTTAATATTGATATTGCTAACTATAATACACAATTTTAGAACACCTAATGGTATTTACACATTCAACAAGGTCATGTATACCATTACAAGGGAGACACCTTAATGATTCTACTTTTATTTTATCATTAACCATATAATTATGGATATTATGTGCTACTTGGATAACACCCTACTAACTAGACTATTATTTTATGATGTACGGATTTTTTTATTGTTGCCAATTCTATGGCTATTATTGCTTTTTTATAGCATTGTTTTAATTTAACAAAGTTTAGCTTACTTCCAATATCTCATTCATTTATAAATTTTTTGTTGTATTCATTACTAGTGTTGGATGGAGTGGGAGGAATTACACAAAATGGTTGGAATTCTAATATGGATGACATATTTTTTCCTATATTGATAATGATGTATGGTGAATGGGAAGTATGAATTAAGGTATGAGGCTAGGGGTTTGTGATAGGAAAAAAATGGACATAGTACTGGGTATTTGTGTGTTTTGGAAATTTTGGGTAGCATAGGTTATTGGTGGGGTAGGGTGTATTTTATCTACTTTGATGATAATGTATTTACCTTTTTATATTTCTTCAAATGCTACAACTACTATACAATGGTTAGCATTGCAAACCATTAGCACTAAATTAGATTGCAAAATATTGTTGTAATATTGTAATTCTTGTTCTTTACTTGGCATAACATTCTATGAAATTAGATTAAAAATTTATATGAATCTAGTACTCAAATAATGATTGTTTTCTGTAGGATATTCTTGAATCATATTTAATTGAAATGAATACCAAATTTCAATGCTTACAAACCTATTCATAAATGGTTCAACTATCAATGCACAACTAGGCTTTTAATTTCCTAGCAATACCCTATACCATAAAGTAAAATTATCACATAGAAAGTATATTAGTAAACATATCATTATGTCCTTATCTTGAATGCAATGGATTGACTTGACTATATATATCTTGCTAAGGTGATCTAATGTTGTCTTATTTTATTTCATGTCAAAGGTAGGTCAAGCTTTTATAGTTGCTAAAAAAATAGAAGAGTAAACCAAAAGGTTCAAAGGGACTTCATAGGTCCAATTAGGAAGATGATTCTAAAGCTTGATGGATGCACCTAATTATTTTCCTAAGGAGTAAGTTGACCATACTATTGATACATTGCATATCTAAGTGGTGGGTATGGGCGATGACAAGGGAATAAATATAGAGGGTAAAAAGGAGGATACTAGGGTAGAAATTTTTTATAAACTAATTATGCTATGCATGGCTGGTTAGAGGTAGTGTTAATCCCCACTTTTTTCCCTTAGATATTTACGATCACATCTCTCTAGCCATTACTTGCATATTCTAGGTAAGGTTCATATTAAGGCTAATGATCCTATTGGAACTAAATACTAAGCTAAAGAAATATTAGAAGCATTAGGGATTGGATCTAGTGGGATCTATACTATAGGTATATTCATAGGAGGTACTTTTATATGCCAAAATTAGTGGGTAAGTTATAAATTTAATGTATGAAGAGTGGGTTATATTTTTATTCATATTAATAAAAATCTAGTACAGGTGATTGATGGGGGTCATTATACGGATTTGATTAGACCAAGTAGGGTTTGGTAATGTTTGTAAATAAATTATTTATTGGCTCAAATAATCTATTTGTTGTGGTATGAACCTTTGGTTAACTTGATTAATCACATGTATTTTCCTTTTGACAAGATGGGTATGGATACTATGACCTCCTTCAAATGATCATCTTGATGCACCCACACAATAATTTACTAGTTTATCTTTCCTTTAGCATTATTTTATTGATATAAAATTATATTCATTGATTGATGCTCTTTTTCCACTTTTTGAACTTTAGACCATGTATTCATATGCTTGTACTTGCACAAACATAATTTGGGGTTCAAAATATAAAATAAATCAAAATATTCAAAAGTTTACCTACTTGGAGCTAAGGTGTATGATTCCAAGTCGAGACATGCTAAATCTAGATTGGAGCCTGCTTCCTTAAATACTTAAAATTAAGTTAAAGCTATTCTAAAGAATGTTGATCTATTTGAGTGTGTCTAATAATTTTATAGGTATAAATCGATGCTTTTTGAAAAATTTACAATAATAGAATAAAACAAAATTGGAGAAAATATTATCTTCTTATTATCTAGAATAATTTTGGCAGAGTTTTAGTACTTTGTTACAATCTCCTCATAGGATCTGGAATAGCTCACACACATGCTACAATGCAATATTCGTATTCATAAAATAAAACCTTAAAAATGCCTTAAGTAAGAAAAGACAAAGCAAACCCTAACCCTAGGAAATCACATCCGTCGGATCTACATTGACGGTGTTTATTACATGTCTTAGTATTTCAGCCATAAATTTTGACTCGAGTGTCCATTTGAGCCCGTTTTTTATATTGCATAGATTTCAGAGATAGACAATTTTGTTTTATCTCCTCTAATAGAAGACACTTTCCAAGGCTAAAAACGTCATCTAACGGACCAAATTTTTGTTTTAATGTATGGCTGGCCAGATTTCCAACATTCTCCCCCTTGCTGGTAAGGGGGTTGACTATCAAGTCCCTTAGTAGCAAAAATTGAGGTTTTACTACTCCCTTAGTAAAAATATCTGCTACTTGATCGTGTGTGGAGAAAATTCTTAATTTAACTTGTTCCTTCTCTACCATGTCCCGAATGAAGTGGTACTTGATGTCAAAATTCTTGGACCTGGTATGGTGGATAGGATTATGTTCCAACTTAATGGCACTTTTATTATCATAGAATAAAGTAGTTTGAGTCCCTTGCTTCTCCCTAATATCTCCTAGCTCCTTTCAAAGCCATGATGCTTGTGCACTTGTCGATGTAAGTGCAATATACTCTAATGTAGTAGAAGACAACACTATTGTAGCTTATTTCTTGGAACTCCATGTCACCAAACCTGAACCAAGAGAAAAATAGTGCCCACTCATGGATTTCCTATCATCAATATTACTGCCCCAATCATTGTCACTGAATCCCACTAACTTCAAATTTTTTTCATGTGAGTAGTGTATCCCATAATCAATTGTTCCACAAAAATACCTCAAAATCCTCTTTGTTGTCTTCAAATATAACTGTGATGGATTAGCCATATACCTAGAACACCATAAAATAGCAAAGCATATATCCGGCCTAGTATTACAAAGGAACATAAGGCTACCAATAATAATCATGTACTATGTTTTATTTGTCCTTTCAGCTCCATCCTCCAAACTCAAGATCTCCCCATGTGCAATGAGTGTTGCTATAGGTTTACATTCACTCAAACCAAATATATTTAGCATGTCCCTTACATATTTAGATTGACAAACAAAGATCTCATTACTGGTTTGATGTAATTTCATCCCAAGAAAGTAACTCATCAAACCCAAATCAGAAATTTCAAACTACTTCTTCATATCATGTTTAAAATAATCATTCAAATAAGAACTACTCGCCATGATTAACATATCATCAACATAAAGGCATACAATAATAATATCATTACTTTCCCTTTTGTAGTACAAAGTGAGCTCACTCTTAATTCTTTCAAAAATTAACTACATGAAGTTGTAGACACCAAAACAACACCAATCCGATTATGTGGCTACAAACACTGACCGAATTGGCATACACAGCCCCTAGGGCAGCCCCCAGAGGTTAAACAGTGGTCCTAACCACTCTCACAGTAGTTTTGGAAGGTCAGAGGTCAATTTGGCACCTTTCAGGCACTCTGCTCCCTACTCGTTCCACCCTGGGATGATTACAAACTGGTATTCATCCCACCCCGGGACGATTAGCAGCATTCGCTCCAGGGTGGGGCGAATAGCAGGTTTGATGGGAAAAAGGTCAAACCTTGACAAATGGTAGCTCAGATCCACCACTTAACTCCTCCTTCAATGCATGGAGTGTGAGTGAGCATTTTTGAGCTCAAAGAGGCAGTCATAGAGGCAGTCATGGAGCCCTTAATCAGGGAGGAATCTTCTTCCCCCTGGCAAGGCATGATGGCCAAGTGGCGCCTCTGCATGCTCATTCACAGAGACCCTCAGGTCTATAAAATGGTGAGTCTTCTCACCCCAAAAAAGGATAGAGCAGGAGCATTTGGAGCAATGGAGTGCTTGTCGAATTACATCCTCACCCATCGTTTGTGCTTCTTACATCCTTGATCTCTCTTTTGGAAGGGAGGTTATTGGGTGATTATTGGAAGTGCAATCCGGACCCAAAACCTAAACATTTGGCCACAATACCCCACCCAATTTTTCGACACAACCCCATAAGTGGTTTTGGACCCATCCCAAGTGGATTGGTGCCAAAACCGAGCCCCAAACGATGGGCGTCCTGCCCCTGGGTGCCCCCCGCACTATTGTAGTCCTAATCGCCCCACCCCGGAGTGATTAGAAATCTATGGTAGATTTCCATACTATTTTTTTTGCATTTTATTCTAGGTCATTCATATATGCTGTCATTTAAATTTCATGTCATTTGGATGAGTTTTGACTATGCTTTCAATATTTCTCGCTTTCACTAACATACAGGGAGCATCATCGGATACAGGGCGATCGAGGCCGAATATGCAAAATCCAACCTTCTGGGTCATCCCAAAATGCCCTTTTTTGCCTAACCCCAACTTTGTAGGTGTTTTGGAGGCCCCTGGATGGGACATTTAGGAGGTCACCTTCTGACATTTTATGACAGTCCTAATCGTCCCACCCCGGAGCGATTAGAAATATGTGGCAGATTTCTTGACTGTTCCTTTTGCAGTGTGTTCCTGGTAATGTTTTCTTGCTTCTATCAAATTTTTAGCTTATTTTGATATGTTTTAGTTATCATTTTAATTATTTTATGCATGCATCAACCGTAGGCCTTGGGGATCGCATGTTTCCCTCCATCCACAGGTGCTACTAACCATTTACTATTTCTCTGAATGTAGGATCTCGACACCGGAGGGGCAGCAAGGAACTATAGATGCATTCACGCAAGCGGCGGCAACGTTTGGTCCACCCATTTTCAATGTGGGCACGCGGAAGATCCCCAAGGGGAATATATCATTTGTGGTGTAACAAAACTATGTCCAACGCTCCCAGCCCTTGAAAAGGGAGGAGACGTATTGTAACCCGATCTCGAGAAAATTAATAAAATAAAGGGCTGCACTTTTACATTTTCTTTAAATCTCGTTTCAATTCGTTTGTTTTCCCTCTTTTCATGCATTCTCGTTCGTAGGACTTAGCGTTACATTTCCCTTTCTGTTTGCTTTCGTATCCTCGTGCTTTCAGTGGCGATCACGGTGGGACCCTATCCCTTGATTTTGAGATCAAATTTCTGATCAAAAGTTGTGTGTTTTTTCTTGCAGGTGTCAATATTTCAAGCATTGGACTGTTGCTCATTCCACCCTGTGGCGAATACAGAGCTGGAATTCATGTCACCCAGGGATGAATGGGCATTCGTCCCACCCTATGATGAATACAGATCTATTATTCATCCCACCCTAGGATGATTAGCTCTCTATGCAGTTTTAGAGTAGAAACTCAGAGGCATCCGATTTGGGCAGAGAAGAGGTAGGGGTTCTGAGCATCCTCTATCATTTTCTATTTTTTGTCTCTGTCATTTCCTGTTTCTTTGCTTGCATAGGAGAGTTTTACTGCATGTTTTTCTTTCTTTGCACAAATAAAAAGAACCCCACACACCACGTGGTAATTTAAACACCAAGGAGTTGGTCGTAAAACCCCAACCCTTGATCAAGACCAATGGTGGATTTCATCACCACCTTGGCTTGAATTTTTGCATACATAACCCCGATCGCTACTATTGCTAGACGTAAATCCTGATGAAAGCTGACCAAGTGTAGCTGGGGTGATTCCCAATGCATGAGGATAAGTCTTCTATGGTAGGTGTCAAAAATAGAGTGATTCCCCTTCTATACCACCTATGTTCCACGTACCATTCTGCTCTCGCGTACCAATAGTTTCCCTCACGTAAGGGCGGGTATATTGAGAGGTTTGGTATAATGGCCTGGCAATGGTATATTGAAGGGGCGACCATTTGGGAGACATAAGAGCCATCATATTGCATGTACAACAACACGTTCTTCACAAAGCTTTCAAAACAAAAATCAAAACACACTAAACCAGATTTAGGGCACACCTTTAATCTATAAACGAGATAATCACTTCTTTGATTGTGTGGTTCCTTTTGTTTAGTGTAGAATAAAAATCATAAAGAAGATAAAAACCTACATAGCTTGTAGAGAGACACCACCATGGTGTACACCCGTAGCCAAGCCCAATCATGGGCAGAGGCTATGGAAAGTGTACAAGGAGGCACAAGTCACCTCCGCTATAGCCCCAAGGACTTGGTCATACCACCTTGGTGGCCTGACCCACAAGATAGTCCACATCATACCATGATGGAATGGGACTATGGAGGCACCCCTTCGAGGGACACTCCCATTCAACATAGACCCTTTTAGGAAGAATCCTTACACGTGGCACTCAACATAAATGGGAAGGCTCCCTTAGATGCTCGTTATGAGTGGCCACCATGCAATGAAGTGCTAGAAAAGCATAGGGTCCATAAGGAGGGGCCACATGATTACATCATCCCTCCTCTGCCCCTTATTACTATCAAAAACAATAGGCCAAATCCAGAGCGCAAGGCTCTTCAGATAGGGCGAGCCAACTCTGCCCGCCCCTTTCACATATACGAAAGGGAGCATGAGGAAGACCATTACATTCCTCAAGAGCAATACATAGTGTGGGAGCAATGCACCTCCGCACCTACTATCTATCAGGATCACCTACTGAGGCCAGAGCCTCGGGTGAATGCCACCAACCTCGATAGAGGGAAGCGACCTATAGAGATCTCGAATCATCATGACCGAGATAAATATGTAGGAGAGGCATCTAGGCCTCCTAGACTCAAGACGATGGAACAAATCGACCTGGCATTTGCCAGACATGCCACCCACCAAGCGCAAATCATGCAGCTTGAGCAAGACCAACAATAGTTGGAGCACCTGTATCGCCTTAGCAAAGAGCGCATTCGATGTCAAACAGATGAGTTGCTCTAGAACACTATGCCTGAGAGGGTTCCAACCCCTCACACAGAGGGCAGAGTTGTATGAGAGGCACAACCCCTTGGTGCGAGACAGGTCTCCATGACCTTACCAAATGTTGCCTCCGAGACCTCCTAGACCTGAGCGGGAGGCCACTCCCAGAAACAATGATGGGCACCCTCCATGGGCACCCACCCATGTTTATAGGTCTCACCCAAGAACTCCTCAAGAAGCCTATGAGGAGTATGAGCAAGAAGAAGAGCGGGCTGAAATGCCCTACCAAGGCAGAGGGGGTGCTATCCGGCCACCCCTCCATAGGCTTCAAGTTCCCCGCAACCCACAGTAGGAGCAAACCAAGGAGGAAGAGATCAAATCTTCCGATGCATATAAAGCGCTGCTAGAGCGCTTAGAGTCTATGGAGACCAAGACTTCTGGGCCCCAAAAGCCCACTTTACGCCAGCTCCATAGTCACCCTGTGCATCCATCAGTGCCGACACCCCCATACCCTGAACACTTTAAACTACCCCAGTTGGCAATATTTAGAGGGGAGGAGGATGCCCAAGAGCACGTGACTAGATTCCTGAGCCAATGCTTTGGCATTCAGGACAATGATGCTTTGCTGCTAAGAACATTTATAACCACGTTCGTAGGCCCTACCTCGGATTGGTTCACTCAGTTGCCAAAGCATAGCATCAATAACTTGGATCAGCTAGTGGATGCGTTCCTCGAATGCTTCACCTTCAACACCAAGAAGAAGGCATCACTAAGCGACCTAGCTAGCCTCAGGAAGTATGAGGAAGAAACCATGGCGGCCTATGGAAATCGGTGGAGGACGTTGCTTTCAAAGCTGCCCTACCTCCCTCCCATGGCCGACCTGACCCAAATGTTCTCAAAGAGTTGTTTGAGGTCGATCTCCATGCTATTGTAGCTACAGCAATATGCCACTCTTGAGGAAGCCCTGGCGCAAGCCAGAATCATTGAGGAGATCAAGATACAGGATGGCGAGATTGCCAAGCCATGGAAGAAAGAGTGGCCTAAAAATACCAAAATAGGGACCACGCAACCGAAACCCACTGCGGTCAATCAGGTTGCTATAAATGCACCAAATCCTGCACAAGCAACATAGCCCCCTAAGGCTAACTATCAGGTGGTCCCTCTTGACAGTTATGAAAGAGAAAATCATCGACAAGAGCAAAATCAGCAGCATCACCCTAGGTGACAATTCACACCCTTTACAGAGTCTAAAGACTCCTTGTTTGACCATTTGTCAGTGGCAAATTTGATAAACCTACCAGAGAGTCGACCTATAGACCCCAACGTGCCAAAACCCAAAGGTTATAGGGAAGACTTGTACTGTAGGTTTCACCGATAGAAGGGACATGACCTTTATGCATGTTGGAAGTTCAAAAGCTTCGTGCAAGACCTAATCGACAACAAGATGCTAGTGGTGGATAATCCCGTAGCACCAAACAACCAATAGATGGAGGTCTTCAAAGACCCCCTACCTGCCCATGATGCACGTAGGCAAAAACCCTTCAAGTCAATGAGGTGACACAGAACTGCCCCATGCAGGGGTATGTAGGGATGATAAGCATAGTGACTCAAAACAAGAGGTACCCAAGCACAGCTACCCCCATGGTAGCTACAGGAGAGGTTCCATCAATGTCACAACCTCAACAACACCCTACACAACCTCCTCTGCCTAGACCAGTGGCCATGATTCGGACCAAACTTACCCAAAGTTTGAGGACCACGTCGGCTAGGCTCTCCATCTATGAGCTCATACAACAATCATCACCCCATCGGGAGGCTCTAATGGAGATACTAAAAGCCATCGAGTTGTAGCCCCATGAAGCAAACTCTTTCAACAACTTTGTGGGACATGTCAAATGATGCACCGAGCCAGTCATCACCTTTAGAGAGGACGAGCTAAAATTAGTGACTGGTGACATGGCGGATCCACCCCTGCACGTCATTGCATGGGTCAACGGGATTCCGTATAAGAGGGTGTTGGTGGACACTGGCTCATCCAGTAATATAATTACAACAATGGCATTGAAACACCTGAAGTTGCCAGCATCTCACATCGTGGCCTCCACCTATACTCTGCGAGCATTCAATGATGCGATATGCTCGATGGTTGGCACAATTGTCCTACCCATCCAGGTGGGACAAAAGACTATTCCTACATTGTGCCACATCTTGGAAGGTGAGATGGCCTATAATATCTTGCTGGGCCGGCCTTGGATCAGGGACATGAAGTGTGTCCCTTCGATAGCCCACCAATGCCTAAAGTACACATTCAAAGGGCAAGTGCATGTAGTCCCGGCGGACTTAGAACCCTTCAAGTATTGCAATGCGGTGCAGCTGATGCCGCAATCGACCCTTCCATCAACACATTTGGATTTTTAGTTGAATCCATCTAAATAGGGTCCGATTCCACATACATCCCCATTGTTAAGTCCATCAAACCCCCAGTCGGGTCCATCTTCATCATCTGGTCCTTCACCAATGATGCCACCTACGATGGCCACATCGAAGGACAATGGGAAGAAACCCCTGGAAGAGGCACCGCCATCAGTCTCAACCATCTCTATCGAGGAGATGCCTAGCCGAATGGAAGTCGAGATGCCTAGTTCACCCGACATGGAGTGGACTCAGGAAGAACTCCCATTCCCTCCCCCTCAACCACCAACGATCACCATTGAGATGGCCAATACGGGCCTGGGGGAGTACTTAGTATGGAACATTGTAGCAACACCCACACTTGAGTCCATGCAGGACATGGGGAGACCTCGCCTCCCCATCGACACTATTGTTCCTCTAGGCTACCCACCAAATCAGACAAACTTTGTATATGGGGGCCTCGATAATGGCATTGAACCTTACATGCAAGAAGAAGAAGATGAAGAGCCCTTTGTTGAGGATGTCAACTATTTGTCCAACCTAGACTTCGCTTTGAGATATCTTGGCCAATGCAATTGGCATGGATATGGGTTGGGCAGATATGAGCAAGGAGTGCACATTCTTTGCCAACCAAGATATCAGATGCCATACGACAAGTCAAGAGTAGGGTTCAACCACCCCCTGCCCCTTGACATCTTGGTAGAGAACATGCAAGGCCTAGGGATAGGCAACAAGGATGGGTTGGCATTAGATCCATATGCCAATCCTAACACAACATATACATTGGGGGATTATCTCCCATTGTTGACAACACACCTTGTTGACCTTGATAGCCCTTTCCCTTCAATCGATAAAGGAGAAAGTTCGAGGACTCACTTACAAGAGGGATATAGACAAGGTCAGGAAGGATCTTCAGAAGATGAGTCAGAGTATGAGGTAGCACCATGGGACCCTTTCGAATCGGATAGCAATCACTCACAAGTGACCCCCATGGATGACTACCAAGAAAGCCTCTTGGCAATGTTCCCTTTGGATGCTCCAATCGAGCAAGTGCCACCTCAAGAAAATTAGGTCCCCCCGTAGAGAGTGAAACAACCCCGATGGGACCACATCAATTTGCTCGAGCAGGATGAGCCTCACATGCCATAAACAGTCATCGAAGCCAACGAAGGCCTGTGGATCTCCGACAGTGATTATGAAGATGAAACTGAGATGGCATATCTCAATCATATGCGGTAGCAACAATACCCCATGGACCTTGACGACATGTTTCAATAGCTAAACATGGGGCCAAGGCATAGGTGGCACCTAAACCCAGCATAGTTAGACCAAGTGTTGCATCCGCCACTTTGGGCATACAGAGAGCACCTTCCACCCAGAGACCCTATAGAGTTATCAGTGCCAAGGGTAGACCCTGTCCTTTTATCCACACATAGGGCCGATCCATTTGTGCCAATACCCCCAGAGCCAGATCCGGAGCACAAAAATCATCAAGGAAGTCCGAGTCACCACACCCATGGTAATGGAGACCAAAATCATTTCATCAACATGATCTCCATTGACTTAACCACCCCCATCCACAATCCAGCCGATCCAGCATGGTCATTGTATCTAGACCTAGATGCCATAGACTGGGATCGCGTTAATTCACCACCATCCCCATCAGAGTATTGGCCTTGCGGTGAGATGCTTCATTTCACCCCAGGACCAACTCAGGATATCTTCCATGCTGAAGAGGGACCCGAAGTTCCTAACGTAGATCTAAATTCAGCGAATGATATCCACTTGATCCCAACTCCACACTAGTTGGAGGACGGGTCCCACATGTCAGTCGAGGAGATGATCGATGTAGACATCGGCTCTGATCCAATGAATCCATAGATCATCAAGTTGGGGTAAGTCTATCCCCCGAAGAGCAAGCCGACTACATTGCCCTTCTCAAAGAGAAGAAGGAGGTTTTTGCATGGTCCTACAAAGACATGCCGGGGCTAGATCCATAGCTAGTCATGCATAATCTAATGCTTGATCCGACAGTCAAGCCAGTTAAGAAAAAACTACGTAAGATGCATCCAACAGTGGCCTTAATGGTCAAAGATGAATTACAAAAGCTGTTGGATGCATAGTTTGTCATCTACATGGATTACCCACCATGGTTGTCCAACATGGTACCCATCAAAAAGCCTGACGGGAGGATTCACATATGCACTAATTTTTGAGATCTAAACAAAGCGAGTCCTAAGGATGATTTCCCCTTGCCTAGCATCGATGCATTGGTAGACGCTACAGTGGGCCATGAAATGCTATCCCTCATGGATGGTTTCTTGGGATACAATCAGATTCGTATCAATCTCGAGGACCAACTAAAAATGGCGTTCACAATGCCTTGGGGGACATTTTGTTATAAGGTCATGCCCTTTGGCCTTAAAAATGCTGGTGCCACCTACCAACGTGCCATGACATACATCTTCCATGATCACATGCATAAAACTTTGGAAGATTACATGGATGATTTGTTGGCCAAATCTCTTTTGCGCCCGGATCATCTCGATGACTTAAGCAAGATCCTCGATCGCCTCATCGAACACAAAGTCAGACTAAACCCCAAGAAGTGCGTATTTGGCATCACATCTGGAAAACTCTTGGGTTTCATAGTCTCAAAATGAGGCATCGAGGTGGATCCACATAAATTCAAGGCAATCCTTGAAATGCTCCCCCCAACTACCATCAAGCAGCTTAGAAGCCTATAGGGAAAGGTCGCGTCAATCAAGCGCTTCATAGCGCAGCTATCTGACAAGTGCCGACCCATGAATAAATTATTGCACAAGGGGGTAGCATTTCACTGGGATGACGAGTGCCAGTCAGCCTTCGACGACATCAAACAATACTTGGCTTCACCACTAGTATTGGCACCACCTAGACCAGGAGTGTCATTCTATTTATACATCTCAGCTACTGAGGTGGCACTGGGCGCCATGCTAGCCCAAAAAAATGAACTACACAAAGAACAGGCTACTTACTATCTTAGCCGCACCCTGGTCAGTTATGAACTTAACTATGCATACGTCGAGAAGCTATGCTTGGCGGTGGTGTTTGCTACCAAAAAGTTGTGCCACTACATGCTGAGCAACACGACGTATGTTGTGTCTAAGGAGAATCCATTACGGTACATGATGAGTCATACTTATCATAGTAGTCGCACGACGAAATGGATCATGTTGTTGATGGAGTTTGACATCAAATTCATTGGACAGAAGTCCATCAAAGGTCAAGTCATCACCGATCAACTAGCAGAGGCTCCTCTCGAAGATGATCAACCTCTGACCATAGAGCTACCCGATGATGGGGTCTTCCATGTCTCAGAATCGCCAGATTCTGATGAGCCTGAATCACAGGCCGACATAACCTTATTCTTTGATGGTTCTAAATGTGAGCAAGGGGGTGGCATGGGAATCGTATTCTTCACACCACAAGGGGCTCCAATGCCTCTATCATTTAAACTAGATTTCTCGTGCACCAACAACAATGTCGAATACGAAGCCTTGCTCATAGGTCTTCAGACAACAATCACCATGAACATCAAATGCTTGAACATCTTTGGTGATTCACTGTTAATTGTCAACCAAGTAAAAGGGGTATTCCAATGTAAATGCCCAGTTCTGCAGGCCTACAAAGCCCTTGTGGACAAATTCTTGGCAAATCTTGAATGGTACGACATCGAGGCACTCCCTCGGTCATCAAATCATTTTGTGGACACTATGGCCTCCTTGGGGTCACTAATCCCGCAAGACATTTCTGGTGATATGACAACCATTCAAGTCAAAACACTATCGCAATCCATGATGGAGCGTGCAAGCTCTGACTTAATGCCAGGAATCCACCTGATCCAGATTGAACCATCTCAGGATAGGTTCTCTCGAATCCATGATTGTCTGAATCAAGCCAACTGGGGGTCCTTGTTCTCCCCTATTCCCCTTAATAGCAACACAACGCTATTCTTACAGGTTCTTTCCCACTCAGCTTTTTCTAGGGATGAACTTCAAGAGGGATTGGTTGTTCATACCATCGAGGCTTCTGATCAGCAGGATTGGTACACACCCATAAGGGACTACCTCAAGCTAGGTAACCTCCCACTTGGATTGACGCATGCCATGAAAATATCATTCAAATAGAAAGCGGAAAAACATGTCTTGCTAGGAGACATTTTGTACCATCGAAGCTATGAAGGGATCCTCCTTCATTGCTTGGACCAGTAGGAGTCCACTTGGGCGATCACCCAAGCGCACGATGGTACATGCGGTGGCCACTTCAGCGGTATGGCCATCGCAAAGTGCATTCTTTGCATGGGCTATTATTGGCCATATTTAGAGCGAGATTGTTGCACATATGTAAGGAAGTGCATGAAGTGTCAACACCATGCTAATTTGACACACGTACCTTCTCAGGCCTTGCAACCGATCCAATCGGCTTGGCCATTTTTGTAGTGGGGCTTAGATCTAATCGAAAATATCTCCCCTACGTCGTCAGGTCATCACACGTTTATCATAACGGCCACAGAGTACTTCACCAAGTGGGTGGAAGCAATTCCGCTTACCTCTATGACTGGAACCCGCATTGCGGAGTTTATTTTACATAACATCATATGTCATTTTGGTATTCCATCCAAGATCATCTCGGATAATGGGACGTCATTCAAGAACAAATATGTGCATGCTTTGACCACAAAGTACAAAATTCAGCACAGTTTTTCGACACCCTATTATCCGTAGGCAAATGGGCAAGCAGAGGCATCAAACAAAATGCTAGTTGCCATCCTCAAAAAGACAGTCACAGATAGTCATAAGGATTGGCACATTCAAATACCACTTGCTCTGTGGGCTTATCGCACTAGCATTCGGACGCCCACTAGGGCAACTCCATTTTCGTTGGTGTATGGCTCCGAGGCAGTCATGCCTCTCGAGTTGGAAATACCTTCCCTATGCATATCAATGCAAGAGTTCATCGATGATGACACTGCATGGCAAGCCCGGTTAGACCAGCTTACGTTGCTTGATGAATGATGCATCAATGCTCTCGAGCATTTACGTATCTATCAAGAGTGACTTAAGAAAGCATACAACATGAAAGTTCACCTGAGGGACTTTCAGGTTGGTGACTTGGTCTTAAAAGAGAACCAGCAAAATTCTAACTTGCCGCCCCATCTAAGGGACAAGTTCATGGCAAAATGGTTAGGTCCTTATGTAATTGATAGTAAAATAGGACCTGGAACATACCGACTCGCCTCTCTTGAAGGAATCAAGGAACTAGAACCCTTGAACATCAGTCATTTGAGGCCATTCCACATTTAGAGAGCCATAGCCCACCCCAAAAGCTCCAAGGATTCCCATAATCGCTTGGTCAACCCCAAATGCCCCAAAGGTCCTGCAATCCCTTTGGTCACCCCAAATGCTCCAAGGATTCCCACCATCGCTTGGTCAACCTAAAATGCCCCAAAGGTGCCCATAATCCTTTGGTCAACCCAAAAGCTCCAAGGATTCCCATAATCACTTGGTCAACCCCAAAATGCCCCAAAGGTATCCATAAACCCTTTGGTCAACCCAAAAGCTCCAAGGATTCCCATAATCGCTTGGTCAACCCTAAAACGCCCCAAAGGTGTCCATAATCCCTTTGGTCAAACCAAAAGCTCCAAGGATTCTAGCCATCGCTTGGTCAACCTAAAATGCCCCAAAGGTATCCATAATCCCTTTGGTCAAATCAAAAGCTCCAAGGGTTCCCTCAATCGCTTGGTCAAAAAATGAAAATTCAAAAACAATAAAATAATCAAACTAACAAAAAAAAAAAAAAATGCATCTCACTTTCATGCATAAGCTTAACACTCAAAAACACAAAAAGAACTGCATTAGGCATCACATACATACATTGCACATTTGTTGATCATACAAGTCAAATGCACCATAGACTGTAATTACTCGACAATTCCATCACTTTCCACATTTTTCCACTCTATAAATAGTCCATCAAAAATAAATGCCAGTCACATTTTTCACCATACCATAGTCAGTTGTCTTCTAATGTATCTAGAGTTTTCGTCATTCAGCTGTCATTAGATTTCTAGCCAAAAACTGTACAAAGTCAGACAGATTTTACAAAGGTAGAGTTCTACTTGGATCACACCTTGTTACGTAACATCCCTACACAAGTTAAAACACATAAAAAAAATTCCAAGTTGTGTGAATGCAAGAGAAACCTACAAAGCAGTCTAGGGTACCATAGGTGAAAGGTTAGCCTGCTCATCCCCCTGTGCGAATGGTTCGAGAATGCTGAGAATTGACAAAAGGACAAGCTCTTCCCCATCCAATTCCCCATAATAAATAGTGGTTAAAATCCAAAAACCCCAAAACACCTTTGATCCCCAAAGTCATAAGGATTCATACTACACGCCCAACAAGGATGGGTAGTCATCCCCAAGGCCTAAAAGATCAATGCCATTCATAATCAGATCTCCAATCACCTTTGGTCCCCAAACCCCCGACAAGGATGGGTAGTCATCCCCAAGGCCTAAAATATCAATGCCATTACATAATAAGATCCCAAATCACCTTTGGTCCCCAAAAGTCATAAGGATTCGTACTACACGTCCCTAAACAGGATGGGTAGTCATCCCCAAAGCCAAATGGGATCAATGCCACTCACAAGCCAACAACCTACGAGCTCAACTTTGCAACTTAAAAAGCAAAATCAAATAACAGTGGTTATCACCACTATTCAGATGCCTTGCTCAAAAAGAAAAACAAAAGAGAAAAATAAATAGTGATTTTCATCACTATGTATGCGAGCAAGTATCCCAACAAGTTGAGCAACCGAAAGATGCCTGAACTTGAATCCCTAGAATTCTCAGCATTCAAAAAACCATCTAGGTGATCCTCATTACGGGTTTGGTGGATAGCCTACCTGACAATGGCGGTATCCTAAACGCATGACGATATGTCTATCACATTAGTTTTGCATGTGAGCAGACCAATGTTTGCATGTGGATGAGCTAGCTTATGGTACCTTAGATTGTCCCATGGATTAATCTTACTAAATACAACAATGGAGTTAGTGGAGCTAATTAGGTGATCCTCAGTATAGGTTTGGTTGACAACCTATCTGGCACTGGCGGTATCCTGACAAATACCACATGAACGAACTCAATTGCACACACAAGGATGCGAAATAACTTGGTCAAACTCAAGTCTGATTCGTACCTTGTTCAAAAGTCTTGTAAGATAAAAGTACAGTCTTGGCTAGTTAGTTAAAATATCTGAATCTCAGAAAAACCTTAAACTACATTTTAAAACAACTGAGCACATTTCATTACTTACATCACCATCAAAAAATACGAAAAATACCAAAACAAAATTATCACATGCAAAGTCATTCCACAAAGCAATCACATAGTACAAAAAGCCAGTAAATCCTGTACAGTCTATGGTGCCATCGACAAGTTATTAACAAATCATTTCATTCATTCCATTTGCATACATCATATAATTAGAAACATCGCATTCATAATAACACATGCATACATCAATGTAAATAAATGTGCATAAAAATAAATAATCATGACAAGTGTATAACCAAAAATAAAGTCATGTATATATATCATCAAAATGCCCATAGGCTACAATAAACGGTCCTCTGACCTCACAAAAAAAAATCAAAAACTCAAAAACCCCCAAGCCTAGGGCATCGGCCACCATGATCACGTAGGATCGGTGCGATGGGAACTACCCCTAATGGTGTGGGTCCTATGGGACCTCTCAGGGTGGCTGCTGCTAGCCCTCGCATCATGCCCACTAGCACCCCCCTCATCCAGCCACCTACAATGAGAAGAAGCATACTGCTCAGTCTCATTGTCTCTCGTTCGACGTGAAGATCCACCTCTAGGGAGCTCAGGTAACCGCCCATCGAGGTGGATAATCTTTGCCTCCAACTCCATTCGATGCTAGACCAAATCCATCTCCTATCGATGGTACATAGCCAATGCATCATCATGTATGCAACTAGAAATCTTCAAGATTGTCCCATCCCTCGAGGTAGATTGGGTTTTAAATTATAAAATAAAACAAACAAAATAACAAGAAGGAGCAATCGGTTCGCTTTTCGCCACTTGATGATCTATTGGTGAATCATTGTGTCCACAAAAATTTGATAGCGCTATGCTACGGAACTCGACCTCCTCCTCCTCATAGCTCCAAATTGCTAGAAAAACAAAGTGCAAATGAGCACAAAACCTAGTTTTGGCCCTTAAATAGGCTTTTAGGCCTGTAATCATTCCACCCTGGGATGAGGGCTCTAGTTAGAACTCGTCCCACGTTGGGACGATTACTAAACTAGTATTCGTCCCACCCAGGGACGATTACAAAGCAAGAAATTCAAAAACAGCAAAAACTGCACCAAAATGCACAAAAAAATAGCAATAAAATTGCCAAACAAAGGTGCCTTTGCGCCTGACATTCTTGGCATGCAAAAAAGATGTCGGGGTCACAAATCCTCACTATCCTACTCCCTAAGAATGCTACCATAGCCGGACCACTCCACGGGAGGATGGATTTTTGAGAATTTCATCCCCAAACGACGTCACAAAAAGGGTCCAAACCCACCCAAAAATAGCAATAACATTGCCGAACAAAGGCGCCTTTGCACTGCACTTATTGGCATCCAAAACAGACGTTGGGGTCACAAATTGTCACTATCCTACTCCCTAAGAATGCTACCATAGCTGGACCGCTCCACGGGAGGACAGATTTTTGACAATTTCAGCTCCAAAATGCGTCACAAAAAGGGTTCAAACCCACCAAAAATAGGTCATAATGTTCAAAAACTGCATAAGCATTCAACGGAAAACAACTGAAGGCACCCTTAAACAAGTCATCTTGGGTCAAGCGACTCGTCGCTTTTCTCATGTCGGTCATTCCCTCATCGATTCGTCGCTTGAGGGGGTAGTCACACTTAGTCACCAATCAACAAATACACACCCAATCAAAGAAATGGCATGCATTCAAAGGATCATTGATAAAGACAATCATGCTCCTGCTTGGGGCAGCAAACAAGCAATAATCACAAGCTGATCAAACACTTGGCATTCATGAATCATGAAATCAAGGTTCCCATAGACAAAAGGTTGCACCCTTTGCCTATTCATGACTGAACAATGTCCAAGATCAAGTAACACCTCACCGAAAAAGGTTAACACTTGAATTAAGCTCCTTAGCTCGTTAGAAGCAAGGATTCAAGAATGCGTGCCCTTTCCATACTTGGGGCATCAAAATTTTGTTAGGTTACTAAGAAACCCTAATCATTAGTGCTTTGGTTATCTATTTTTTCTCGTTGTGCCTTGCACATCGCTTCCCAAAAAGGGGCATCTGTAGACACCAAAACAACACCAATCCGATTATGTGGCTACAAAAACTGATCGAATTGGCATACACAGCCCCTAGGGCAGCCCCTAGAGGTTAAACAGTGGTCCTAACCACTCTCACAGCAGTTTTGGAAGGTCATAGGTCAATTTGGCACCTTTCAGGCACTCTGCTCCCTACTCGTTCCACCCTGGGACGATTACAAACTGGTATTCGTCCCACCCCGGGATGATTAGCAGCATTCGCTCCAGGGTGGGGTGAATAGCGGGTTTGATGGGAAAAAGGTCAAACCTTGACAAATGGTAGCTCAGATCCGCCACTCAACTCCTCCTTCAATGCATGGGAGTGCGAGTGAGCATTTTTGAGCTCAAAGAGGCAATCATAGGGGCAGTCATGGAGCCCTTAATCAGGGAGGAATCTTCTTCCCCCTGGCAAGGCATGATGGCCAAGTGGTGCCTCTACATGCTCATTCACAAGAGACCCTCAGGTCTATAAAATGGTGAGTCTTCTCACCCCAAAAAAGGATAGAGGAGGAGCATTTGGAGCAATGGAGTGTTGCCGAATTACATCCTCACCCATCGTTTGTGCTTCTTACATCCTTGATCTCTCTTTTGGAAGGGAGGTTATTGGGTGATTATTGGAAGTGCAATTCAGACCCAAAACCTGAACATTTGGCCACAATACCCCACCTAATTTTTTGAAACAACCCCATAAGTGGTTTTGGACCCATCCCAAGTGGATTGGTGCCGAAACCGGGCCCCAAATGGTGGGCGTCCTGCCCTCGGGCGCCCCCCACACTATTGTAGTCCTAATCGCCCCACCCTGGAGTGATTAGAAATCTGTGGTAGATTTCCATACTATTATTTTTGCATTTGATTCTAGGTCACTTACATATGTTGTCATTTAAATTTCATGTCATTTGGATGAGTTTTGACTGTGCTTTCAATATTTCTCGCTTTCACTAACATACAGGGAGCATCATCGGATATAGGGTGATCGAGGCCGAATATGCAAAATCCGACCATATGGGTCATCCCAAAATGCCCCTTTTTGTCTAACCCCAACTTTGCAGGTGTTTTGGAGGCCCCTGGATGGGACATTTAGGAGGTCACCTTTTGACATTTTATGACAGTCCTAATCGTCCCACCCCGGAGCGATTAGAAATCTGTGGTAGATTTCTCAACTGTTCCTTTTGCAGTGTGTTCTTGGTAATTTTTTCTTGCTTCTGTCAAATTTTTAGCTCATTCTGATATGTTTTAGTTATCATTTTAATTATTTTATGCATGCATTGACCGTAGGCCTTGGGGATCGCATGTTTCCCTCCATCCGCAGGTGCTACTAACCATTTACTATTTCTCTGAACGTAGGATCTTGACACCAAGAGGGGCAGAAAGGAACTATAGATGCACTCATGCAAGCGGCGACGATGTTTGGTCCGCCCATTTTCAATGTGGGCACGCGGAAGATCCCAAAGGGGAATATCTCATTTGTGGTGTAACAAAACCATGTTTAACGCTCCCAACCCCTGAAAAGGGAGGAGACGCATTGTAACCCGATCTCGAGAAAATTAATAAAATAAAGGGCTGCACTTTTACATTTTGCTTTAAATCTCGTTTCAATTCGTTTGTTTTCCCTCTTTTCATGCATTCTCGTTCGTAGGACTTAGCGTTACATTTCCCTTTCTGTTTGCTTTCGTATCCTCGTGCTTTCAGAAGTAGTCATGGATTCTAGCATACCAAGATCTTGAAGCTTTCTTCAGACCATATAGAGCCTTCTTCAACCTATAGACTTGATTTTATTTTCCTTGGACAACAAAACCTTGTGGTTGTTCCACATATAATTCTTCATCTAAATACCCATTGAGAAATGCACTTTTGACATCCATATGATGCACCTTCCAACTTTTTTGAGATGCCAATGATAGCAAAATCCTTATTATTTCTTGCCTTGCCACTGGAGCAAATGTTTCCTCATAGTCCAAATCATATTTTTGAGTGAAACCCTTTGCTACCAACCGTACCTTGTACCTCTCAACGGATTCATCACTATTTTTCTTGATCTTGTAGACCCACTTGCATCCTACACATTTTCTATACTTTGGCAAATCACAAAACTCCCAAGTATCATTCTTTTCAATATAATGCATTTCTTCTTGCATAGCCTTCATCCACACTTTGTTAGTACTAGCATGATCAAAACATGAAGGCTCAAAATCATCAACTTTTGAAACTTTAGAAACTTGTGAAACAAGCGCATAGTTTACAACATTGCCTTTGGGATCTCCACTGTCATCATTTCCATAAATATGCAAGTTCTCTAACCTCTCTATTACTGCATTCATCTCTGTATGTTGACTCCTTGTCACCCTATTATAGAAATTCTTATAAATAATTTGATATTCTGGGTGATCCTTCAACAATATTTTACATTTTACTTTGGTCGGTGTTGATGGAGGTGGATAACTACTAGAAGAAGATGAACTGGAAACTTTTTCATGGTTGGACTGAACTGAAACATGGCTTGGTTCCACTTTCTCTTCACCAAAAACATCCTCAAAAAATAAATTTTATAATACCCAACTTCCCCCTTCATCAAAAATTGCATCTCTAGATACAATTATTTTATGTGAAATAGGATTAAAGAACCTGTAAGCCTTAGATTTCTCACTATACCCAATAAAAATACTTTTTTCACTCTTTGCATCCAACTTATTCTTATTCTCACCATTAAAATGCACAAAAGCCACACATCCAAAAAATCTAAAAATATTTACATTTGGCTTCTTGTTGTACCAACATTCATAAGGGGTAATATTATCAAGACTCTTAGTAGAACATCTATTTAAAATATAATTAGCAGTCCTAATTGCTTCATCCCAATAAAAATTACTCACACCTTTTTCTTGCATCATGCATCGTGCCATCTCCACCAAAGTCTTGTTCTTTATTTAAGCTATCCCATTCTGATGAGGTGTGTAAGTACTTATTTTTTTCCTTTTAATCCCAAACTCACTATAAAAATCGTCAAATTCATGAGAACAGAACCCACCTCCTCTATTTATCCTCGAATGTTTGATATAATGACCACTTTCATTTTCGACTAGAGCCTTAAAATTATTGAAGCAATTGAATACATCATCCTTATGCTTAATAAAATAAACCCAACAATATATGGAGAAATCATCAATAAAAGTCAGAAAGTAAGAAGATTTACCCATACTTTATGTATGCATTGGTCCAAAAATGTCACTATGAAAAAACTATAATGGATTTTGGGCCCTCCATGCTTCACCATGTGGAAAATTCCCCCTTGCATGTTTTCCAAGTGCACAACCTTAACAAACCTCCTTGGAGTCTTCAAATTTTGGCAACCCATATACAAGTGGTGAAAACATCTTCAAAATCTTATAATTTAAATGCCCAAACCGTAAATGCCATAGCCTTTCCTTACCTTTTACACCAAAAAATACTAGAGCTCCCCCTTGATCTACAAATTGTAATGGGAAGAGCCTGTTCTTGGTCATCTTTACAGTGGTAATCAATTTTATCCTATGATCATAAATTTTCCACATTCTATCCTCAAACACTAAATTTAATTTTTTTCCAAAATTTGACCAATACTCATTAAATAATGCTTCAAACAGGGTGCATAGTAAATATATTTTATCTTCATTATTTTTCCTTTCCTGGTAGGAATCTCCATTTCTTATTTCATAACCACCTCCAATATATTCTCATCCCAAAGCTTAATATTGGATTGATAATAAGAATCAAGAGATGAAAATACATCCCTCTTGTTGGTCATATGGTTTGTGCATCCACTATCCAAGATCCATGTCTCCTTTGTGCTATTTTGTGTAGAGAGGAAAGTTGCTTGCTCCACTTTTATTCAATCATACAGAACAAAGTATCATCCTCATAGGAATCCTCTTCTCCATAATGCACTAATTTTTCAACCTACAATCCCTCTCATAATGGCCATATTTGTTACAATTGTAACACTGGACATTTCTCATATCTCAACCTCTACCTCCTTCTCTTGCACTTGATCCTCCTCTTGCAACATGAGCCTGGTCATTGTCTAAATATTGAGATCTTCCTCGACCTCTACCATCGTAGGAGCCTATTCTACCTCCTCTTCCATTTATTCCTCTTCCTCTACAACTCCTACCATGACCTCTTCCTCCATAATTCTCTTTTGCCAAAAATAATTGTTCCTATGTAGAACCTCATTCTTTATCCTTCTTACTATTGGAAATTCTCTCTTCATGAGATGTTATAAAGCTAATTAATGAATCTATATCTATTTTTGAGAGGTCTTTCGTTTCTTCTATGATAAGGGCTCCACTGTCAAACTTCTCTATCAAGGTTCTTAAAACATTTTTAATTACTATATTTTACTCTATGATCTCTCCAAGTGTGGCTATTTTACTAACTATTATTTTTACCCAAAAACAGTAATCTCTTGCAGTTTCATTTTCCTCCTGTTTTAGATTTTAAAAATCTCTCCACAAATTCTACAACTTCACCTCCTTAACTTAAGCACTCCCTTGATAATTCTCCTTGAACACATTCCAAACTTCTTGAGATGAAATGTAGGCCAAAATTTAGGGAAAGAGACTCTTGTGTAGGACCGACTGGATGAAAGACAAAGACAAATTATTTTATTTCTCTTTCTCTTGCATCTCCTTTTGATCTTCAGTCAATGCACTCCAATATTTTGGTTTGATGAATCATCCTCATTCGGATGAAGCTCCTTTTGCCTTCAGAATCATCCTCATATGGATGCTCCAATATTTGTAGTCAGAACCATCAAATTCTAGGATTGGAATTGAATTGGTGTTGTTGGCCATAATAGCTCCCTTCAACACAAACTGAGATCTCCAATAAGCTTTTATAAAACTTGTAGCAAAAATTTCATAGTTACTCGAACCCAATTTCTTGATCGCCTCACTCTAATACAAAATGAAGAATTTACAATAATACAATAAAACAAAATTGGAGCAAATATTATCTTCTTATTATCTAGAATAATTTTGGCAGAGTTTCAATACTTTGTTACAATATCCTCATAGGCTCTAGAAGAGCTCACACACATGCTACAATGCAATATTCTTCTTCATAAAAGAAAACCCTAAAACTACATTAAATAATAAAAAATAAAGCAAACCCTAACCATAGAAAATCACATCCATCGGATCTCATCGACGATGTTTATTACATGTCTTAGTATTTCAGCCATAACTTTTGACTCGGGTGTCTGTTTGAGCCCTTTTTTTCTAGATTGTAGAGATTTCTAAGTTGTACAATTTCATTTTGTCTCTTCTAAGAGGATACACTTTCTAAGTCTAAAAACATCATCTAACGACCCAAATTTTTGTTTTAATGTATGGTTGGCCATATTTCTAACACTTTCCAAGTGGACTGAAACAATGTGGAATGATGGTCGAGTGATAATCAGGTCTTGGTACTTTGAGATATTTATGAATTTGATTAGTTGTACTACTGGTTTGGCATTGTACAATGCCTATCACAATAGGGATAGACATTCTTTGTTGAAAGAAATTAGCTTTTTCCTTGATGGTGAGGAATTTCTGCCTAGAATCTAGAATGGCTATAATGCCAAGGCCCTGTCTTCACTGTGGGATAGGGTGGCTAGAGTAGTTATGGATTATTTTACTTTGGAATCTATGTATTATGTCATATGTAGCTTTCATGCCATATTTCTAAACCATATTAGGAGGCAAATGTGGATGAACATTCTATTATTTTTATTCCAATCTATGAAGAAGTCTATGATGGATGTGCAAGGGGGTTGTGGTATGTTCTCTCTACACCAGATATTGGCTCTTTTAGTATTTTAGCAAGTGGTGGTGGAGGAAATTCTGAAATATTTAGCTGATTTACCAGTCCCTATGCCTGGCCAGGCTATGGTGGTTTCCAAAATATCTTATGAAGGCAGTGAGGATGTTTATTCTTTCTCACTCAATTCTAGTCTGGACAATATTTCTCACAAGATTTAGGTCTCACCCAAATGAATGAGAAAAAAAACATCAAAATGTAGCGTTGATGATGTGGTGAAAAATTTATTTGTTTTTCCTACAATCATGCTTGAGGTGGGGGGCCCCATTGGTTAGCCAAGTGGAAGGTAGTTGTGCTCGAAAATTATTGCGTCTACCCAAAAAAAGTGGTAGGAGGATGGGTCTTCCTCCTTATCCCACCCTATTGATGTGGAGATTCTTCCTAGGGATTTCCATAAGGATAAATTGGTAAAAGATGTTTTTGCTTTGGGGGAGGCCTCTAAGAGGAAGAGTGTAAGTCAGCACAGTCTAAAACTGATTGAAATTAAGCAACGTGTAGTTTAGAATTCCATGAAGATGGAATTGGATTACTTTACGGAGGTAGCACAAATATTGGGAATAATAACCCATGAGATCGATATGTTGTTGTAGAACTCCCTTTGTTCTCTCCTGTTCGATCTCATATTTGTTCTCTCTTATTGTGTTTGTTTGTACGTCTTTGTCTTTGTGGGTTGTATTGTGTGGATTTTTTTGGATGCCTTTTAGGTAGGTTATTTTGTAAAATGTTGTGGGGTCCCTTTCAAAATTCTCTTTTCTCTTAATATCATCAAAAAAAAATTACCTACTTGATCAATTCACTTACAAATTAGAGTGATTTGCTCATAATTTTAGGTGCTTTGCTTCTAGAATGTAGTATTTTAGTAAACTATTAATTAAAGTGATTCATTTGTAAATAAGAGTTATATGCTATAAATTTTGTGTGATTTAGTTACTATGTTTAGATTTATAGTAAATTTAAATAATAGAGTGATCTAATTGAAAATACAAGCAATTTTCTTTCTTTATCAAATGATTAGCTTGTCTATCTAAAATTAGAAAATCTTTGTAGAAAGATAGTTACCCAAGAAGATTGCTAAGAGTGAATTTCTTACTATATTTGACTTGGTCAAATTTCACTTGCTTTGTAGCAAATTAGTTACTTTATCGAGTGAATCACTTATTATCTTGGATTTCTTTAAAACTAACTCAGAATCTGTGTTAAGTGCTTCTTCCCATGGAAGATGCATATGCAAGGTCAAATTAGAGTTTGTTTGTATTGCTTTATTATTGTTGAATTTGTCTTTGCACAAATTTTAGTTTATTAAATATTGATTCAAAGTCACCATATATAAAGTAACTATAAAATTTAAGCATAAAAATAAAAAAAATGGGTTAAATTTCAAGTAATATTGGGTTTGGGATAAAATTTTTATGTAAATCACATTGATTTTGACTTATGGAAATGTAATTCAAATTAATAAATTTGCTTGCTAGGTCGATTGAATTACTCACATCTAAAAAAATTTACACTAACTTGCAAATTAGATCAAATAGCTTATAGAATCAAACTTAGTAAAATATTTCCTTAATTTTCAACCAATTGCTTTGTCCATGATGGATGTACTTTTGGTAAAAAAAATAAAAAATTTAAGACAAATATAAACAAATAGTTTAGGCCACTAGACATGTTGGAAACTATGTTGATATGAAGAATTATCCTAACTTCTAGTTAAGTGTTGCATCCACAAAACGGATTTTCAACAAGGTTGGATGGGTTTGCCAAAGGCTTTCCTTCACCCCCAGATTAAGAATTATTTCATACATTCATTGTATTGATCTCTAATCTAAAATAACTAATTTATATGAAATTATGCGCATGGAAAATAAATATTTGAAATTAAAGTACATAATTCAAAATGCATAAAATCAAGTATTAAAAGTAAATTCCTGAAGTTTAGAGTGCAAAAAATAAAAGAAAATATAGATGTTACATTGTAGTAAGGATAACGTGTGATAAATAAAAACATATGAAATAAAATAACATTAGTATATTCCCTTATTTTAATTATGAAATTGATAAGTTAATAATAATATGGACTAGAAGGATCATATCCAATTGCCATGCACTTAGTAAACCATGATGACAATGTCACTAATGGAATGCATAAGGACTTACCAATTCATTATAACCTCATGAGAAAAAATCATAATATTAGTTTCATAGAGTGTCTCTCTAGATTATTGTGGCAAAAAAATAAATACAATAAGGGCCTTATGCCCCTATTTATAGTAAAAATATACCCTTGAGTTACATGGGATGAAAAATAATTACTCTTAATGAAAGTAAATATTTGGGGGTAACCTTAGCAAATTGTTGTACCTCCAAAGATTAAATACCTCTAATAGACATAAAGGCTTCAAAAATTCTTAGTACACCTCAAAATATCAAAAATATTACCTTATACAAGATTTTTGTTGAAATATGTGCTAATTTTAACTTTTGTGCTCTATTTGAGTGATTGACTTGGTCTTATTCAACAACTTACATTTTTTTTCGAGTGATTCATTTGTATTAGCAAGTAAACTATTCACCTTTATTAATCAAATAATGCCTTGATCAAAGTGACACCTTTGTTGAGTGAATTGCTCTACTAAGCCAATAGATAGTTTTTGCAAACAAATAGATAATTCACCATAAATGAGAAAAAAAATATTTTAGAATATTCCTTGCCATCTAAGACTCCTGTTGCTATTTATTACTTCTCAATTGGATAAAATTTAGCAAAGGTATTTCCATTCCTACATTTGAAACATTATTTATATTGAATTGTGATCAGATTTTAGCTCCATGGACTGCTTCAATTTCTAGATCTTTTTTTCTTGAAATACAGTTTGGTGAGAAAATAATATAATTAACTACACTATCTCCATTATATGTTTGACAAGTATATTTTCCAAAAAAATCCATATTATTATGCCATTGTCGATGATCAATCCCTTTATGTTATGTAATTTAAGAATTCCTCCATATTGTGTGATGTGTTATTGATTGTCATCTGAGGACCTTAACCAATTATGATCCACCTATTCTTCTAGTTATAATGGATTATCATCTATCTCTTTGTCGATATTTAAAAATATTGCTTGTCTATTTATTGTCATTGCATTATAGTAACCCACTAAAACCACCTCTTTAAACTTGTTATATTTTGTGATGTCCTTTGCCAATGCCATATATGAATCCTCATTAGCTAAACAATATTTCTTATAAAACATTAGTTGTTATAAAGAAAAATAAAAGGTCCTAATGATAATTATTTTGTTAGTATTTGTGATTCTAATCCATCTATATTATTTTTTGGGTCTTCTTTCTCAACCCTATTGAGTCTGCCCAATAATTTTATTATATTGTTACTCCTCCATGCCATTTTTTATTTTTTATTGCCTCATTCCATCTTGATGTCTTTTTGTATCCTTTGCAATTCGGTATCTTTTATCCATCATGTTGATATGTTTCTATTAGTAAAATTACATCACTTGTTTTAGCTATAAACCATAGACCAAGATCTTTTCTCCATAAACATCCACAACAATTCCAATTCAAATGTTATGTGTTCTTGATAGACCTCATATTCCTATTTTTGGTATATTTCATTTAAAATATATGCTTTTCTATTTTTCAACCATGTCTATTTACTCTCAATCCTTGTTACCTTTACCTTTCCCTATTTTACCTTTTTGTCTTCTTGTTTTATAACAGTAAAATAATAATCTAGATAAAAATATAACCCCTATCTATTTTTTTGGTATATTTCATTTATTATATATGTTTTTCCATTTTTCAACCATGTCTCTTTACTCTCAATCTTTGTTACATTTACCTTTCTCTACTTTACCCTTTTGTCTTCTTATTTTATAGAAGGAAAACCATAATCAAGGTAGAAATATAAGCCCTATCCTAATTCTCCATCTAAATAACCTACTTTTTATCTTCTATACTTAATATTATTACTCATATTAGTCTAACTTTTATATCTTCTCTTACTTTTTAAAATTTGTGTAACTAATTTAATTAAATATTAATATTTAATCAAACCCTTATAAAATTTTAATAATACATTATTAAATGTTTCAAACAAACTTATATAAAAATTAAGTAAATTTAAATAAAAAAATTAGGAAATTAAAAAAAAAATAGTATTCCAATGAACAAAATTTAGTTTTATTTGAGGAAGGAAATAGCTAGATCCAACTAACATTATACTCGGGTATATTTTTTTTCCTGATTAATTTAATCTTATTATTTGTAAAAATCGGCTAGAAAGCAGTATTCCATATTCTTCTCGTCTTTTGAACTAAGAGCGTTTACTTGGTCCTCGCACCTCGAGCATACTTGGAAGGAGTCGACGAAATTCTCGAGGAGGGCTAAAATTTAATTTGTGATATTATATATTTTTTAAAATTTAATTGAAATTATTAATTAATAATTTATTTTAATATAAGTTTTAATTTTATTTGTGTATATGAGTAAAGTGAATTGTAAAATAAGAGAAGAAATAAGAGTTTAAATTAGTAAAATTTTTAAGGAGTTTTGTTTTACACTAGTTTTATTCTAAAAAACATTCAAATAAATTAAAGAAATAAGATTTTAAAAGCTTTTATTGCGTATTAAAAAAAAATTAACATCTTTTAATTAAATTAAAAGGGTATAATTAATGGTTTGATGTGTGTAATTATAGGAAGTCGACAAAATTCTTAAATTTAACTTACTGCTATACATTAATATAAATTTAAATTGAGCTTTGTTTTATTATTTACTCTGATTTTACTTTATCAAACCGTGAGATAAATTTAATAAATTGATAAAGATTTTATTTTATATATAAAAATAAAAATATAAGATGTTTTAAGAAATAAAAATAATAAAGTTTTTATTATATATAAATAAAATAATATAAAAGGTTAAAATAGTTTTTAATTTTTATAAGAGATTGATACTGTTTATTTAATATGTAATATGTAGTTATGTTTTATTTTATAGATAGTTTTTGAGGATATGAACAAGGTCCTTTGTGATGACTAAATTAGTAAGGGGATTTTTGCGATGGGTGGATAGAAAGCCCAGTCTGACATATTTTTGCCTGTATTTTTTCAGAGTTTGTGGTATATTTTGGGAACTGACATTTGTAATGCGGTCAAAGAAGTCAAGAGGTCAAGCTTCATTCTTACTGATGTGAACTCCACCTTCCTAGTTTTAATCCCTAAATCGTTGGGTGCTAAGGGATTCGTGGATTTCAGGTCAATCAAATTGTGTAATACAATTTTTAAAATATTGACTAAGTCTATGGCTAATAGATTAAAAATGTTGCTTACTTCAGTCATTGACTCTCCTTAGAGTGGATTTGTACCTAGGAGGAAAATTCTATATGACATAATATCAGTGAATGAGATCATTCACTCAGCTAACAAAAGTGGAAGGCTCAGGATTCTCCTAAAACTAGACAAGAACAAGGCGTATGAAATGGTAGCATGGGATTTTTTGTTCAGAGTTATCGATAAATTTGGCTTCATGTAGAGCTGGCTGAGTCTAGTAAAATCTTGTATCTCTTCAACAAGGTTTTCTATTATTATTAATGGCTCCCTGACTAGTTATTTTTGTAGTTGTAGAGGGTTTCACCAAGGAGATCCATTATCGCCTTATCTATTTATCTTACTGGCCAAAGCTCTAGGTAGGGCTATTTGGGCTAATCTAGTTATTGAAGGCTTGATGCCGGTTCATTCAATTAACCCTATTTCTCATTATCAATTACTAGATGATACTTTACTCTCTTTTTTTGACTTTGATTCCTCAAGCTAAAGCACTCAAACCATTTTGGAGGATATTGTGAAAACGACATGCCAGAAAGTGAATTTTAGGAAAATTATGCTTTTCTTCTTTAACAACTCAGTGGACTGACAAATAAATATTGCAAAAATTCTAGGTTGCATCATCGGTTCCCTCCCATTGGTGTATCTTAGAATGTCAGTGTTTAAAGGGGCCTCAAAACCATCTCTATGGAATTTGATCATTGAAAGAGTTCAAAATAAACTCATTGGCTAAAAAGGCACCCTTTTAAGACACACCAAGAAAATTCTATTAGTCGAAGCCACTCTACAAAGTATTCTAGTGTATTTTTTATCCTTTTTTAGGATTTTTAGGAAAGCTCTAGAGAAAAATGAATAAATCCAATGTTCATTCCTTTGGTCTCGGATAGAGGATAAGAAGAGATTGCATCTAATGACCTGGGATCAAGTCCGTAGTAGAAAATAGGAAGGATGATTAGGTCTGAGGAAGCTAAAAAAATTAAACAGGGCTTTGATTGCTAAATAATCTTGGGGATTGATTCAGGATGATAATACCAGGTTGGTCAAAATTATGAAGTCTAAGTACCTCCTCAATGGTAATAATTTCTTAAAAAGCCAATCTTTACCATTGGGGTCTACCTTTTGGTCTAGCTTGGCTAGCAGTCGAGCAGATTATTTGTAAGGGTTAAAGGTGGGTCAAGAAGAACGGTCAATCCATAGAATTTTTGAGAGATACATGGGTTGCTAATTTCCAGCTTGATTCCCACTCAATGTTTACTGGCTTGCAGTCAATCACTGATTGGTATTTCAGTCCTAAAGTGTGTGACTTCATCAAATTGAATAATGGTTACCTTTTATGGAAATATTTTGATTTCCCTAACATCTCTCAAGTGGATAGAGGGACATTCAAAACCCTGTTAGATTTTATTAAATGACTCGTAACTCCTAGCACATGCTTTAATGATAGATTAATTTGGGAGCCTATGAAGGATGACCATTTTTTAGGCAAGACGATTTATCAGTTTTTAGACTTTGGAATTGATCCTTGGTTTACTATAAATCATGTCATAATTAAAGGTCTTACTCCTAATATAAATGTGTTTTTTTGGTTAGCCATTCAGGGCAAATATCTTACTATTGATAACCTACAAAAATATGGTATGAGTATTCCCAATAGGCGCTTCCTGTGTGGCAAGAAGTCAGAGTCTCCTTTACACCTTTTTTCCTACTCTTCCTTTACCCTTGAAGTGTTTTTTCTATTTTTAAAGGATTTGGGAGTGTCTTGGGTTATCCTCAACACAAATGGATATCTCCTTTTTATTCTCTTCACCTTTACCATTTTTGAAATTTTTGATTACCTAATTTATGGTGGCATATTTGAAAGCAAAGAAATGCTCAAACCTTTAAATATGTTTATCTTCTAGAGTCCTCTATATCTTTGACGACAATTGTAGATATTGTGGAAAATATAAAAGCCTTAAACCTGAATAGGATAACTTATGATAAGGAAATTGGGTTTAAGTGAGCATTGGGTTTTTCAACTCAACCTCAGAATGTGGTACGTCGTGTGGCCTTAGAAATATCAATTATTTTATGGTAACCCCCTCCACTTGAGTGGTTGAAATTAAAATTTTATGGATCATCCAAAGGAAGCCCAGGGATTGCAAGTGCAGGGGGTCTTTTTATGAAATCGAATAGAGAAATTATGCTTACCTTCACATAAATTTTAGAATACCAAACCAACCACTTTGTTGAGGCTTGGGTGTTATTTCAAGGAGACTCGAAATTGGAGATGGTGAATAGTAGGAAGTTGATTATAGAAGGAAACTCTCTGAATATAATAAACATGATTAAGGGGAATCAATATTTGTCCTGGATTATTTCAAATTTCATTCTAGAAGTTAGAAGAATGATTCAAAACTTATAAGAAGTTCAATTTTATCACTGCTTTAGGGATGGTAACAAGGTTTCAGACTTCCTCGTAAATCAAGGTCTTCTTCATAAATATCTCCATGTATGGATATGAAATTTCCTATATGGCCTTAGAATCTTGGAAAATGAATTTAGACAAAGTCGGGTCCCTAATTAGTAGGTATAGATCCTTGATTCCTATATTTTGGATCTGTGTAGTAGGTTTCTTAGGTCAAGAATATTGGCAAAATTTGAAATTAAATTTAATCTCAGTAGGTGCCAACTCTCTTAAGTTCAATGATCCATTCATCAAGCATGACCCTAGTAGAAAGAGGTATTGGTGGTCATCGATTATGGGTCATATAAGGAGAAATATAAAAATGGTAAGGTGGCATCACTTATCTATTCCTATTGGATAGCTATTCTTGTTAGGAGTTAATAATCTAAATATGTGGTATGTTAGTTTGATTAGTAGAAAACCTCTTGAACTCCGTAGAAATTATTTCATATGTGGGAAGAGATATATCTTGATTCGCACTTTGAGGATTCATGATGATGAGGTGATGTGGCAAACTAAGTACAACATATATACTCATTTGTGGATAGAAATATAGGTTCTTATTAACATTTGGAATGCTTTGATTGAATCTAATAAATGAGTTATTTTCCTTCTAGAATGGTGCAAGTTGAGTTGGATATGGAAGGCATTAGTAATAAGTACTTCTATTGATAATTATTACACCTTGTGCCTTGTTATTAAACAAAGTGGTGTGAGAATAATTACCCCCCATATTTGGAATTGGTCTTGGTCTGATAATCCTAAAAGTCTAATATTGGCTTCTTTCCAAAGCATTATGTAGTACTAAATGGTGAAGTTCTTCTTGGATGTGAGTCCTAAGAAGTGTGCTGATGGGTCGATAGCAGTGATTTTACCCATTCCATTATTAATATCTATAGGTTTCTCTGGTCAAGTGCCTCATTATTTCTCTAACCTGTTATGAGCATGAAGATTAATGTGTGTTTGGATTATGCATTATACAGGTAGAGAGGTATGATTTTATTAAATAATTCAAGTCTCCTTTATATCAGTGGTAAGTTGGTGTAGGTGAAAAAGGTAATTTTATCATAATTTATCTGAGTGGTGTAAGAAAGTGTGTGAGGATGGCTACCTGATATTGGAGCCACAATACTTTATGATGAATGAGGAGGTCAACAAGATATTGAAAAGAGGGAATGTTCTCTAGTACCTATTAAAGTTTAATGGCCACCACCAAGATATGGCCAAGCATCTAGCTTATTCATGGTATGATGAGATGGTTAGAGTGGGTATAATGAAGTTTGATATTGATATTCCCTTATTATTTAGGTGATGGGACTTGCAATGGATGGATTGGTGCATGATAGGGAGAAGCACTACCTGGTGAAAGAAGTTCAAGTATTTGTAGGTCATGAAGAGGAACTAACAAAATCCCAAAATGGATTTAGACGTAATTCTCTTATAGCCCCATGGGATTGCGTGGTGCTGATGATAATGAAGTATTTTCCTGTCGATCAGAATTTGGATATTTTTTGGAGCTACCATTTCATGATTCTTAACCATTAGCACCATAAAAAAATGATGATTATCCTATCATTTCTCTTTCAGTCCTTAGCAAGGATTATTTCCAAGGTTAAGAAAGGGGTGGCTTATGATATGTTCCACCAATGTCTACTAAATATGATATTTTTTTATGTGGTTTAAGCTAAGCGGTCTGAACGACTAAAATATCCTTAATTATTTAAATAGAGTTCATGCACCAATGGTGGATTATCCAAATTCTTCAATATTGGCAAGCTTCGATGCTTCAAACCAAGAGGCTATGGAAGCCACTCCACTGATGGTGTAACCATCAAATAGAGTGGAGTATATTATGATAGGTACCAATGAAAATGAAGAGGATATAATAATATTAAAATGGTTGTAGGCTAAAATGGTGAATAACAAAAAGGCTCTGATGACAATCAATGATTTTGATTCAAATTATTATCTTTCACCTCATAAGACATCAAAATTGGTGTTGGGAGTGGGATGTGCTAGGAGGATCTATAATCCTAGTTTCTAGTAGGGAACCTCTAACATAGAGGCTCTTAATTTGATGATAATGGAGTTGTAGTGCTCAATGCTTGACTCCATGCAAGTGATAATTTCATGCATCGAGGAAGTTCTTGCCCTTATGGGGTGGTAGGTTGTGAATAGGGACAAAATTAAGGACAAGGTTGGAGTGGGTCCTAGTAGAGCCATGTTTTGAGTTGTTTGTCCCTTCTATATGCTTTTTGTCTATTTTTTTTTGCATCTTGGTACCAGCATGCCTATATTTTTCACCCCTTCATGGATTTTGTGTTCTTTGTTAGATTGGTTTTTATCTAGGTTTTTTTATTCTGGTTTGATCATTTGTTTTAGCTCATAAAAGCTAATTTTACTTTGTATGGCTTCTCTTTGTCCTCTTCTTGAGTTCAGAGGTTAGCTTATTTTTGTAAAGTTTTGGAGGCCCTTTCCAAACTCATTTCATCCACCTTATTAAAAAAATATAATGTGCATCTCCACATTCAGGTAGATAGACATGTATACAAACTTTATGCCCATGAATTCTACACCTATGTACTCCCTAAAGACATCTGGATTGACACATACAATATTATTTAACACAACCGATACATAAAAAATTATACCCATATGTCATTTTTACCACAACATAACACAATAATTTAATAAGGTCTCATTCTGAGGTACTATGTAATTACAAATAATTTTCATAAACAAGTTAAGCTCAAGCTCACCTAGAGATTGATTAGATATAAAATCTAGTAGAAGGAAAAAGAAGAGGGCTAAGAGCTTGTACATATCCATATCCATCACCTCTCTATAGCTCTAGTAGGAATTATTCAATCGAGATCGATACTCATTTAGAATATGACCGCATTATATAGGGTACTACATCAATATGTGATTATGTATATCGCTTGTGCATGAAGCAAGAAAGTGAAGTCCTATAATTTTATCTTTACATGTAAAAACCAGTTGTGGAATATAGGAGGTCATAACAAGTGTGATAATATTAAACACAAGGAGAAAATGGTTCTCTCATTATCCTACACTCTTAGACCATTTGTGATCATTTTATTTTCATCAATTACCATATGCATCATAATAATATAGGTTACTATTTTTAAATCTCAGTTATTCTTATCCTATTTACTCATAACATTGTATATGGAGAATTGGAAGCAAACACAAATCTAGAGGAAGTCTAGATCCATTTGTTTGTCCTGTATAGTTCCTTTACCTAAAATATGTTATCGATGCACATATTATGAATAAAAAAGATAAATTTATTATAAAATCTATTCATAAAACACGTCATAAATATCATGCATCACAAATCGATTGTGATTTGTCAACTAAAATATACATGATATGTTCATATCATAATTTTGATAAAACATCAGTAAAGACATAGATTCGTATATCAATTATCTCAAATCCTAGAGCAATAGTCGTCCATGTATTACTAAAGATATAAATATATTTATTATGTGGTTATGGTGATATTATTTTATGTTGTATTTCTGTGTTGTTCATGTGTTGGGAACTACACAATTATTTTGTTCAATGGGATGACTCAAGAGAAAAACATAGGTAACTTTACCTTTGGTGTAATAAACCCTCTCAAATAACCCTTATCTCTATTATTTGGTGGTTTCATAGCTTTGTATCTTTGTATTCTACATTTGGATCCCCATCATATTCTAGCACACTCATAATCATTGGTACCGTTGAATCTTCATACCCTTTTTAGTACTCATCATCATCAATATACTCTAGAATAGTAACCCTCTAAAATAATCCTTATCTCTATTATTAGGTGGTTTCCTAGATTTGTATCTTTGTATTCTAAATCTAGATCCCCATCATATTTTAAGACACTCATAATAATTGCTACAACTAAATCTTGGTCCCCTTTCTGGTACTCATCATCTTCAATATTTTCTAGAAGTTCATTTTAGTTTTCCACATGCACATTCTCTATTTTGATTATCTTTCTATACATAGGCACCTTCATGGTTATATCGTCATAATTTTTGTGTCCATTATTTCGATAGGAGAATTTTAAAGTATGATGGTAGGTCTACGACTATTAGTTCTTGTACTACCACAAACTTTGAGTGTTGGGCAAGGATCATGACCAAACTATTTTCTTTGGATATTTGAGTTTTAAAATATGATGGTGTACTACCACAAAATTTAGGTATTGGGCTAGTATTATGATCAAATTTATAAAATTATACATTGCATTAGAGTTTCATCTATCTATATCAAATATCTAGTCATTTTAGTATAACAAAGACCTATTTCCTCATAAATACCCTCGAGTATAACTATGACTGCTACCTCTAAATATTTTATACAAATTTTTAGGATGTCACTTTTTATCTTGAGCATCACATAGAATGGAGGCAACTTCAAATTTTCCAATTTTCGAGCAATTTACACATAAAAAATGCATAGTTGGTTATCTGACGGTTTTTACACAATGAAATTTTGTTGCTTAGATAAATGTGTTGAGGATGTAACTTTGCTTTTACTCTTTTAGTGACTCACATACTAGGTCTTATTTTCCAAGTAGATCAAAAGCTTCTAGCATGCAAAATTTAGCTGGTGTTTTCTTCATTTATTCTATAATATTAAACATGACAAAGGGTTTTCTCTCTTTGTGGTAAAATTTTTGAGCTAGCTAGGATTTTATGTAAGACAGGGGTATTTTAGTTTTATTTTAGCCTTGCTTTGTAGTGGATGTCTTCCCTAGTCACTTTCTCTTTTAGTCAGCTTCCTAATCATTTTTCTACCTCTATTTTTTGCTATTAGTTATTTTACTTTGTCAACTCATCGGCCTTTATTATTTGGTGTTTCTCAGACCTCTTTTTGAGATTTTTTTATAGCTTCCCATTTTGTGATTTCCTTATTATTATTTTTTCTTACTTTTCTATAATAGGCCCTTCATATTTTAAATATAGAGTTAGTCTTATCCTTTTGAGGATTGTCATTACTATCCATATGTTGGATTGTTTATCTATTGAGTGCTCTACACCTATTTTCATTTTTCTCTAATTTCCACATACTATTGAATGGAAAATATGCAATAATATTTAAAATATGACTCTTCCTCTATCTCCACCACATTAAAATTTTCCAGTATCACATTATTTGGATTGGGTAAGATAGGTGTTGATTTCTAGTACATGACAAAGTTTATTGAGGGGGATACTTAGCTAGTTGTAATTGCATATTAAATATGGATTTTATAAGTGTACCGCACAATTTGATAATACCTAATGGTACTCATGCATTCATCAGGGTTAAGCCTATTATTTCAAGGGAGATATCATACTAATCCTTCTTTATTTTGACATTAAGTATAAGATTTTGGATCGTGTGTGGTTATTGCCTAACATCCTATTGAGTAACCTAATCATTTGCTTTTATGAATTCTTTCATAGCTACCAATTCTATGGCTACTACCATTGCTATCTTATAGCATGGTTCTATTTTACCAATATTTATATTATTTCCAACATCTCATTCATTAAAAAATTTCTATTGGATTCATTACCAGGATTGGATGGAGTGGGAGGGGTTATAAGTAGTGGTTGTAGTTCTACTATATATGATGCATTTTGGCCTAGATTTATAATAATGTATGGTGACTAGGAAGTATGAATAAAAGTATTAGATTAATGGTTTATGATGGAAGAATAGGCATAGTACTAGGCATTGGTGTGTTCTGGGAAATTTAGGTGGAATTAGCCATTGGTGGGGTAGGGAGTAGTCTCTATAATTTGATGAGAATGTATTTATTTTATCATGACCATTCACTCTTAGACCATTAATCGTCATTTTATTTTCACCAATTGTCATCTACATCATAATCATAAAGTTTATTATTTTTAAAGCTCAATTCTTCTTATCCTATTTACTCATAATATTGCATATGCATAATTGGTAGAGATCTAGAGGAAGGCTAGATCTATTCACTTATACCATGTATTTCCTTTAACAAAAATCTCTAATCTATGCATATATTGTGAATAGACTAGATAAAGTTATTCTCGAATCCATTCATAAAAAACATCATAAATCTCATGCATCACAAATAAGATATGATTGGTCGAATAAAATATACATGATATATTCATATCATAATTTTGATGAAACATCAGTAAAGCCACATATTAGAATATCACTTCCCTCAAAACCTACAACAAAATTCATCCATGTATTACCAATTTAAACATCAAGGATAATTTTCTAAAGAGACAAATATATCAAGTGTGTGGTTATGGTGACATTGTTCTACATTGTATTTCTATGTTGTTCATGTGTTGAGTACTATGAAATTATTGTATACAATGAGATGACTCATGAGAATAGCATAGGTAAATTTTCCTTTTGTGTGAGTAACCCTCTCAAATAACCCTTACCTCTATTATTATTTGGTTTCCTAGTTTTGTATCTTTGTATTCTTGTAATGACCCAAAAATCACACAAACAAAAAATACAAAAAAATGAAAGAGTTTTTTTTTTTACTAAGGAGAGGGATACATGAACCCTTCATGAATCCCTAACCCAACTAACATTTACCTAAAGTTTCAATCTCTTAAGTTTTCCTGGAAGTTACATCTCATGAAGTACCCTATCACAAGTCCATCTGTGTAGGCGTATAATGTGTCACTATAGATAAGCCCATCTGTCACATCATTCTTGATGAGTTAGACCTATCACCCTTAGTCCATCGAAGGTATACACGCATCTCCATACCATACACAAATCCTTCTATGTAGGTATGCTATGAGTATTACGAGTTAAGCTATCTATCTCATCTCCACGATGAGCTATCTTAACTCAGATGTAATCTCTTCACAACTTAGTCCTTTATCTCCCTAAGGGGGTCTCAATTCCCTTAGGTCTCCTATGTTCACCCTAAGGGGTTCTTAATTCCCTTAGGTCACCTATGTTCACCCTAAGGGGTCCTTAATTCCCTTAGGTCACCTCTGAGTTCACCCTAGAACTCTACTCTTAGATTTCTTATCATCAAGCAATCAAACAATGATACATCTAATTATTATAACAACATGAATCAAACAAACAATAATGGAGGAAATAAAGCAAGCTTAACACTAAAGAGAATCATTCACATAATATAACCAAATACAAAAATAAAGGAAAAGTACCTTCACTAAATCAATGAACACTCATCTCATTAGATCACACATGATAAGTCTTTCTTACTTTAAATATTATCACATTATCTGCATCGGGGATATCTCCCCACAAGTCTAGTCTATTTGATCATAAGTACAACAACGTTAGATACAAATACCTATGCTTTGTTTCCATGGAACTCCTTGCTTCTCCTTGCTTCCCATTGGTTCTTTGAGGGTAGTAGGGGATCGAGGATACTCATGGTTCAGGATAGGCATACCTTTAAATGCATCTATTCATTTACTTTGCCAAATTGCAACTATACAAACATTCATTTAAGTTTCTAACCATCTAATGCATAATGGATATCATAAAAGAACCCTTACTTTTATTTTCACCTCTCAAGTTCCTTTAGAGAGTCATCCAATACGTACTTCTTAGATCAAGGTCCAACTTAAATCAAATTCATTCATGTCTTAAAGCATTAAAGTCTCATTCCCTTAACCTTTAAAACAATCCCTTTTCTTTTCATTCCCTAAATCAAAGCCCCATAACTTCAATTCAAAGAATAAATCTACATTCCTTTTTAATTCCCCATTTCCAGTCAATCAACTACTTTTTAAAGCATTAAAGTCCCATACCTTTAACCTTTAAAACCAACATTCATTCATTCCCTAAATTGAAGCCCCATAACTTCAATTCATGAATAAATCCACATCTCTTTAATTTAAACTCCTAAGATATTCAACCTTAATCAAAGGGGTTTTCTTTTAAATTAAAAACCTTCAATACATTTCATTAAAATCAAAGGTTCTTTCCTAATTGAAAACCTTACATAAATCTCTTATAAATCAAAGGTTCCTTTTAATTAAAACCTTAAATACATCTCATATAAATCAAAGGTTCCTTTTAATTAAAACCTTAAATAAATCTCATATAAATCCAAGGTCCCTTTTTAATTAAAAGCCTTCAATAATCCTATATGAAACAAAGGTTCCTTTTAATTAAAAACCTTCATTATATTTTATGTGACACTAAGGTTTCTTCAATTAAAACCCTTAAATACATTTCACAAAATCAAAGGTTCCTTTTAATTAAAAACCTTAACTAAATTTCATAAAACCAAAGGCTCCTTTTAATTAAAAACCTTCTCTACATTTCATAAAATCAAAGGCTCCTTTTAATTAAAAACCTTTTCTACATTTCATAAAATCAAAGGCTCCTTTTAATTAAAACCTTAAATACATTTCATAAAATCCAAGGCTCCTTTTAATTAAAAACCTTATCTACATTTCATAAAATCCAAGGCTCCTTTTAATTAAAACCCTTATCTACATTTCATAAAATCAAAGGCTCCTTTTAATTAAAACCTTAAATACATTTCATAAAATCAAAGGCTCCTTTTAAAAAAATACATTTACATGAAAAAAGGTTTTCTTTTAAAAACCTTAAATACATTTCACATGAAACAAAGGCTCTATTATTTTAACTAGAATAGTTACACAACACCTTACCTAATGTAGGGTTCACAACTAGAGGTCAACACCTTCGAACATGCACAACACTCACTGCTAATGCCCACTGGTCTATCGAAGCACTCACTAAGCTCTCACCTAAGCATTCACTAAAGTGCTCATTGCATTTCATAGTGCACAATACACAACATAGCCTATGGTGATTGCTCACACACAATGCTCACCCGATATAAGGGAGGTTTTTCTCTTAAACTACAACCATAGAGCGGTTTTAGTTAAAACACAGTGCTTCCACATGGTGGTTTCACAACACACATAGGGTGATTCTTGTTTAAGCACAATGCTCCTCACATGGTGGTTTCACAACACATAGGGTGATTCCTATTAAAATATAATGCTCTTCACATGGTGGTTTCACAACACATAGGGTGATTCTTATTAAAATACATCACTCTTCACATGGTGGTTTCAACAACACTTTCTAGGTGGTTTCCATGTTTCCAACCTCTTCACATGGTGGTTTCACAACACACACATAGTTCTTAGCTCTCACACAACATAAGGAGGTTCTCTCAAACACATAGCACACAACACTTTCACACGGTATATAGGTTCTCTCAAACACATAGTACACAATGCTTTCATAACATAAGGGAGATTCCAAAACACATAGTGCACAATGCTTTCACAACATAAGGAAGATTCCAAAACACATAGCGCACAATGCTTTCATAGCATAAGGGAGATTCTTTCAAAAACATAGCGCATAGCGCTTATATGCAACAATCCCATGTAAATTAAAATTGGGTTCTAGATTTAAAGCAACCCAACCTTAACTCCTATGGATATTGGAAAGATGGTGATGTCTAGCTACCCTCCTCTTAGCCTCTGGTGCATTCTTCCCATTATCTCTATCTCTCATCTATGTCTGCATCTCCGTTCTTGCTCTCTCCTCATCCATTTTCTCTCTCCCCCCTCCTCATTCGTCTGCTTATCCACCCAGGTGGCTCGTCCATCGTCCACTCAAACCTCGAGCCCCTATCTTCTACCTCCACTCTTCAATGCAGTGTCCCCTATCCCTTGTGCGTTCTCCCCATATTTTCCACATTTGGAAATTAGTAGCCTCGTAGGCTATTTCATAGGGTTCATTGCATAGGAAAGGGATGATTACATTTTATTTTTAAAATATGAAGAATGGCCCTTTTTTAAAATATCATTCTTATGATATTTATCAATATTTAAATATATTACTTTTACTTACACAATATCTTTATTGTTTTTATTTTTAAATAAAAGATATATATTATTATATATAATATTTTATTTTTTAAAATGAATTCTCTTTCATTCAATTCAATTAATTAAAGTCTTTTAATGAATCCTCTATTATCATTAAAATGCACACCTCTAATTAATTTAGATGCAAACTCATTTATTAATTACAAAGAAGTTTACTAATGAGCTCAAATGAGCCAAACATTATTTACTTAAACTTCATTAATTAATTTAGAGGAATCTTCATTCAGCATATGCATTTAATTTGTTTTCTTTCATAAGGATGATGCTTTACTTGTGCTTCAACATGACAGTTTACCTTATGCATTTATATACATCTTGCAGTTGTTCTCATACAGAAAACCCAACATTAATCTACTCAAGCCATGATGCAATACAGAGAAAACAAATTTGTACAACAACAAAGAGGGAATCATTCCATCAACCCGATCACCCATCTTAGCTAGATATTTTATGATAGCTACTAGGCTATTAACTAAAGCTCAAGGTGATCGACCATCGATGATTATCCCTTCCATCAATGCATGCCTATATGAAGGTATCTATCCATGTTACCTCCGAGTACCTTAATCATCATTTCCCCTAATCTTTGGTACCCTCATTTCTGGTGGGTGACTCTGCCTGTTCCACCTACGAGTGTACCTGATCCTGCACACTTGGAAATATGTTAGTGATAACATGCCCTTATAAATCAACTAAACATCATATAGTTGGTTCCATTGTTCAAACTAGGTATCACCACATCATAGGTTAATACATTGTTTTCTTGTGCCATAAAGTCAGCTAGGGAGGGTCATGACATCCTCCCCCACTAGGATTAAACATCGTCCTCGATGTTTCCAGTTTTCCTTTTGTTTTTTTTTTTTTATTACAAAAAGTAAAACTATTACATCATATAGCTTCAAACAAAAAGGGAAAATATTTTTGCATAACCTCCACTTTCTCCCAAGTGGCATTCTTCTCAGAGAACTGGTCCCACTGGACCTTACATTGTTCGAGAGTCTGATTCCATAGAGATTTAGAATGAAACTCAAGAATCCTCATCGGTAGCACTTCAATGGCCTCCGGATTTGCCATCTGCAAATTAGAAACATCCCACACATGTTCAGGGTCAGCAACATATTTTCTAAGCAAGGATATGTGGAAGGTGTCATGGATTTTGGATAGATTAGGTGGTAATGCAAGTCGGTATGCCATCGGACTGATCTTTTCCATGATCTCAAAGGGCCCCACAAAATGTGGATCCAACTTCATGGATTTGATAGCACTTTTCTTTGGCTTAACCCTTAAGAACACCTTATCTCCAATAGAATACTCTCTTGGAGTCCTTTTTAGATCTGCATAACTCTTCTATCTATCCGTAACTTCCTTAAGCCTTTGCCTAATTTCTTTTAGCTGCTCTTCCATTACCCTGACCATTTCTGGTCCAATCTCAACTCGATCCTCTAGGTTGTCCCAAGACAATGGTGTTCTACACTTTCACCCATACAAGGCATCGAAAGGTGCCATTCCTAGTGAGGAGTGATGTCCATTATTGTAGGTAAACTCTACCAAAGGTAGACAATCTTCCCATTGAGATTTGTGATCCATGTAGTACATGCAAAGCATGTCTTCCAAAACTTGGTTTACTCGCTCTATTTGACCATCGGTTTTAGGGTGGTATGCTGAACTCATATTCAATTTCGTACCAACTGCACTATGAAGGGATTTCCAAAATTTAGAAGTGAATTTGGAGTCTCTATCTGAGATAATTACCTCAGGAAACCCATGCAATCGGAATACCTCTTTGATGAATCTACTAGCCACTACCTAAGCATCATCCTTGGTATTTCCCGGTATGAAGTGGGCAACTTTAGTCAATTTTTCGACCACTACAAATATGGCATCATGTTGGTACCAAGTTTTGGGTAAACCCATGATAAAATCCATAGATATAACCTACCATTTCTACATAGGTATATCATGCAGGTGAAGTTTTCCTATGGGATGCTGGCATTCTACCTTGACTTTCTGACATTCGAGACATCGAGCAACAAAATCCGTGATGTCCTTCTTCATACCTACCCAAAAGAAGGTTCTTTTCATGTTTTCTCACATTTTGGCTCCTCTCGGATGAGCAGAATAAGGAGATCTATGAGCTTCTTGCATTATCAAGTTCCTCAAATTACCCAACTTTGGTATGACGACCCTTCCCTTATAACATAGAAAGTCATATTTCATACTAAATTCCTCATTTCCTTCAGGATCTCTATCCATTTTGGCTCGAATTCCTTGGAAATACTCATCCTGAGATTGCTCCTGCCTCACTCGATCCATTAGGTCCATGTGAATTCTAGTTATGGCTGCTATATATTTCCTTCTACTCAAAGCATCCACTACCTTATTCTCTTTTCCCTTTATGTACTCAATCTCAAAATCATACTCAACAAGAAATTCCACCCATCTTCTCTATCTTGCATTGAGTATTGGTTGGGTGAATATGTACCACAAACTTTGATGATCGGTTTTCAATTCAAAGGGTCTCCCCACTAAGTAGTGGTACCAAACCTTTAAAGCATGCACCACCACAACTAGCTCTAAATCATGCGTAGCATAATTAACTTCATGCTTTTTGAGCTTCCTTGAAGTATATGCCACTACTGAATCCTCTTGTGAGAGTACCCCACCCAACCCCTCTATTGATGCATCAGTGCACACTAAAAAGTCCCTTTGAGGATCAAGAACCTTTAGTATCGGTGCAGTAGTAAGCTTATGCTTTAGTAGTATGAAGGCAACCTCACACTTCTCTATCCACTTGAATTATTTCCCCTTCTTCTGAAGGTTTGTTATGGGTCCAACAATCTTGGAGTAGTCCTTTATATAACATCTATAATAGCCCGTTAACCCCATGAAACTTCGTACTTCAGTCACATTAGTAGGGGGTGGCCAATTCAGAATAGCCTCAATCTTCTCTGGATCCACAACAATCCCTTCTATTGATATAACATGTCCAAGATATCATACCTCTAGGACATAGAATTCACTCTTAGCTAGATTTCCATAAATTTGATTCTCCCTCAACAATTCCAACATGATCCTAAGATGTTTATCATGCTTCTCTTTATCTCGAGAGTATATAAGGATATCATCTAGGAATACCAGGACAAACTGGTCCAAGTGTCTTTGGAACACACTATTCATTAGGTTCATGAAAGCATTTGGAGCATTAGTCAGTCCAAAGGGTAGAACCATAAACTCATAATACCCATACCTAGTCTTAAATATCATTTTGTGAGTGTCTTCCTCATGAATCCTTAACTGGTGATACCCTAACCTCAGATCGATCTTAGTAAACACCTTGGCATATTTTAGTTGATCAAATAAATCTTCAATCCTAGGTAAAGGATACTAATTCTTGATTGTAGCCTTATTTAGCATCCTATAATCAATACACAATCTCAGTGAACCATCCTTCTTTTTCATGAAAAAAATTGGTGTACCCCATGGTGACACACTTGGTTTTATCAAACCCTTCTCCAAAAATCCTTGCAATTGAACCTTTAGTTCTCACATTTTAGTAGGATTCATCCTATATGGGGATCTATGAATAGGTTCGACTCCCATCATAAGTTCAATCGTGAAGTCAAATTCTTGTATAGGAGGTAATCCAGGTAGGTCCTCTGGAAATACATCCTAAAATTCTTATAAAATTGGATGATGTCTTAGTATTTCCTCCTTCTCATGGTCCTCCACTTCTTTAAGTTTTACCACATACACTACCCCTCCCCTCTTTAGGGTATTTTTCAATTGCATAGCGGACAACATCTGAGGTTCAAATACCCCTTGACTGCTATGAATTCTTAATCTTCTTCTGCCTTCCTCTGAATACTCAATCCATCGGTCTTGGAAATTGACTAAGGCTTTATGAGCCTATAGCCAATCCATCCCTAGGATCACATCAAAGGCATGTAAGGGAGTTACATATAAACAACATTCCATAGTCCCTTCAGATAGAGTAACTTCCACCATAGGATAACACTGGTCTACCGAGTAGGTCTATCCAGAACCATACTCAACCTTCCACCCTTGGGCCAAATATCTAGGCCTTTCCGACATAGTCCTTGCTAGACTAGATGAAATAAAACTATCAGTGGCTCCACTATCTATCAAAATGTTTACTTGCTTATTGAAAACCTTACCTTTCACAAGTAAGGGGGTGGCCTGTCCCTCTAGCTTCTACTTCTTGGTTGTGGCATAGATCCGATGTTCTGGTTCCTTTCCTTTTGCATTAGTTGTGCTAGTCCCCACCTGATATGGACACTAATTATAGTAATGAGATCCTCGACAATTGTAGCACCCTTCCTTGGGTCCTTGCTATTTTTTAGGTTTCTCATTCCCATTCTTAGCTATTGGAGTTGGAGCTTGCAACTTCTGTGGCTGAGGTTTCATACTATTAGGCTTGTTATCCTTCTTACAAAAGTTCTTCTTGAACTTGTTCTGATTCTTGTAAGGTTTCTTCTCAGGATTTTGGGGATTCTTGGCCTTTCACTCTTGCTCAGCCTCCCATTTTACAAACCCATTACTATTCCTCTTCCTCATCTCTTTCCGAGCTTGCTCGGGTATGGTGTCATACTTATAATAGAAGTGTGACTCTACTTTCTTTGCTAGGTCATATGCCTTTTGTAGTGATTTAGGTTCCTGCATTTCCACATCATGCTTCAACCTAGATTCCAATCCAAGAATGAACTTATGAACCCACATCTTCTCATTATAAATATGCACATATTTAAACAACCTTACCAATTTCTTATAGTACACCTCTACTATGTTGGTTCCTTGTCTGAGACTAGCAAATTCTTCAAACTTTAAGGTATAGAAGTGCTCTATTAAGAATCTCTTCTTAAATATGTTTATAAATTCTTCCCATGGAGTATCGATGGGTTCAATCTTAGTTTCCTCATAGTGGGTTTCCCACCACTCTAGAGCAGCCCCTTCCAGGTTAATCATAGCCCAAAGTGTTTGGGTTCCTGATGAGTAGCCTTTAACCATAAAGTGAACCTCCACCTCTCTCAGCCATGCTTCCACTGCATCACCATCACCCTCTCCATAAAACTTAGAGATACTAATGTTTTTCATGTCCCTAGCTATTTATTTTTTTGCTAAGGCTCTAGCTTGTACTTGCTCTGTAGTTAGTCCACTTTCTAGACCGATCTCTGAACCATGAACTTGCAAATTTTGATTTACAACCATTTCTAGCAACTATCTTATCTGATCCTGCATAGCAGTGACCATAGCGGTGAGGTCTTCTACCTCTCTATTGGGGTTTTTTGGTTCCCCATCCTAGTTTTCTTCTTCGACATTACTTTGCCGAGTTTTTCTAGGTATAGGTCTCCCTCTTCTGGTCTTAGGTGGCATCTTAACCTGATTCCATCCAAGAAAGAAGATTAGATTATAGTTCCATCTTAAGTTGTATCTCTAATCAAGCCATAATACAGAGTTCTCTTGCTATATGCGTTAACAACCTAACTAGGGTAATATCCCAGGCTAGGATGTATCATTGATACCATAGCCCATACTAAGGTATCCTAACATCCACTCTACCTTGGGGTTTATGCCCATCAAATTCTAACAACTAGGGTATTCTAGGTCATCCCAACTTTAGCCCCTTTTCTTAAGCAAGCCTTCATTGGATACATCTAGTTCCCTTTTAGCACACACATAAGCTCTATACCCTCAACCTGATACCAAATGTAATGACCCAAAAATCACACAAATAGAAAATACAAAAAAATGAAAGAGTTTTTTTTTTACTAAGGAGAGGGATACATGAACCCTTCATGAATCCCTAACCCAACTAATATTTACCTAAAGTTTCAATCTCTTAATTTTTCTTGGAAGTTACATCTCATGAAGTACCCTATCACAAGTCCATCTATGTAGGCGTATAATGTGTCACTACAGATAAGCCCATCTATCACATCATTCTTGATGAGTTAGACCTATCACCCTCAGTCCATCGAAGGTATACATGCATCTCCATACCATACACAAATCCTTCTGTGTAGGTATGCTACGAGTATTACGAGTTAAGCTATCTATCTCATCTCCATGATGAGCTATCTTAACTCAGATGTAATCTCTTCACAACTTAGTCCTTTATCTCCCTAAGGGGGTCTCAATTCCCTTAGGTCTCCTATGTTCACCCTAAGGGGTTCTTAATTCCCTTAGGTCACCTATGTTCACCCTAAGGGGTCCTTAATTCCCTTAGGTCACCTCCGAGTTCACCCTAGAACTCTACTCTTAGATTTCTTATCATCAAGCAATCAAACAATGATACATCTAATTATTATAACAACATGAATCAAACAAACAATAATGGAGGAAATAAAGCAAGCTTAACACTAAAGAGAATCATTCACATAATATAACCAAATACAAAAATAAAGGAAAAGTACCTTCACTAAATCAATGAACACTCATCTCATTAGATCACACATGATAAGTCTTTCTTACTTTAAATATTATCACATTATCTGCATCGGGGATATCTCCCCACAAGTCTAGTCTATTTGATCATAAGTACAACAACGTTAGATACAAATACCTATGCTTTGTTTCCATGGAACTCCTTGCTTCTCCTTGCTTCCCATTGGTTCTTTGAGGGTAGTAGGGGATCAGGATACTCATGGTTTAGGATAGGCATACCTTTAAATGCATCTATTCATTTACTTTTCCAAATTGCAACTATACAAACATTCATTTAAGTTTCTAACCATCTAATGCATAATGGATATCATAAAAGAACCCTTACTTTTATTTTCACCTCTCAAGTTCCTTTAGAGAGTCATCCAATACGTACTTCTTAGATCAAGGTCCAACTTAAATCAAATTCATTCATGTCTTAAAGCATTAAAGTCTCATTCCCTTAACCTTTAAAACAATCCCTTTTCTTTTCATTCCCTAAATCAAAGCCCCATAACTTCAATTCAAAGAATAAATCTACATTCCTTTTTAATTCCCCATTTCCAGTCAATCAACTACTTTTTAAAGCATTAAAGTCCCATACCTTTAACCTTTAAAACCAACATTCATTCATTCCCTAAATTGAAGCCCCATAACTTCAATTCACGAATAAATCCACATCTCTTTAATTTAAACTCCTAAGATATTCAACCTTAATCAAAGGGGTTTTCTTTTAAATTAAAAACCTTCAATACATTTCATTAAAATCAAAGGTTCTTTCCTAATTGAAAACCTTACATAAATCTCTTATAAATCAAAGGTTCCTTTTAATTAAAACCTTAAATACATCTCATATAAATCAAAGGTTCCTTTTAATTAAAACCTTAAATAAATCTCATATAAATCCAAGGTCCCTTTTTAATTAAAAGCCTTCAATAATCCTATATGAAACAAAGGTTCCTTTTAATTAAAAACCTTCATTATATTTTATGTGACACTAAGGTTTCTTCAATTAAAACCCTTAAATACATTTCACAAAATCAAAGGTTCCTTTTAATTAAAAACCTTAACTAAATTTCATAAAACCAAAGGCTCCTTTTAATTAAAAACCTTCTCTACATTTCATAAAATCAAAGGCTCCTTTTAATTAAAAACCTTTTCTACATTTCATAAAATCAAAGGCTCCTTTTAATTAAAACCTTAAATACATTTCATAAAATCCAAGGCCCCTTTTAATTAAAAACCTTATCTACATTTCATAAAATCCAAGGCTCCTTTTAATTAAAACCCTTATCTACATCAGACCATCCCGTCTTATCAATTTATAATATTTTAAACCTATCATTTCTTAACCAAGGTGGCCCCAATTTTTACTTAAAAAAAAATAAAAACCTTATCTACATTTCATAAAATCAAAGGCTCCTTTCTTTTAAAAACCCTTAAATACATTTCACATAAAATCAAAGGCTCCTTTTATTTTAAAAACCCTTAAATACATTTCACATGAAACAAAGGCTCTATTATTTTAAAAACCCTTAAATACATTTCACATGAAACAAAGGCTCTGTTCTTTTAAAAACCCTTAAATACATTTCACATGAAACAAAGGCTCTGTTCTTTTAACTAGAACAGTTACACAACACCTTACCTAATGCAGGGTTCACAACTAGAGGTCAACGCCTTCGAACATGCACAACACTCACTGCTAATGCCCACTGGTCTGTCGAAGCACTCACTAAGCTCTCACCTAAGCGTTCACTAAAGTGCTCATTGCATTTCGCAGCGCACAACGCACAACACAACCTATGGTGATTGCTTACACACAGTGCACACCCAACATAAGGGATTCATAGTGCCACAAAATAATTTCAATTAAAACATAGTGCTTCCACATGGTGGTTTCACAACACACACAAAGTGATTCCTATTTAAGCACAAAACTACTGAAGAACACAAGCTTATGCTGAGATGGGGGGGTAAACAGTATAAGACCACTTTTAAATTTTTCTTTCAAATCAGCTTTCAATTCAATGTTATGCAGAAAATAGATAGCAGTATCAACATCAATAATCAAAGCAATGCACAAAACACCATCCACAAAAGAGACACAACAATTTACATGGTTCACCCAAGGTGGGCTACTCCATGGATAAAACTTTTCTCTAAAATTTATATCACAGTTCTTTGGGAAACCTTCCCAATTACAAATTTTATGAGCACCAACCCAAAGGAGACACCTTACCCTAGCTCTGCTCTTAGTGGTGATCCTCTAGAAGACCTCTACCTACTCTACCCTTAGCAAGTGGAACTCTATCCATAGAAGACACCTGTCTTCCCTACTCTAGCTAGAGATCTCTGTCCTCAACTCTATCACTACAAAGCCATTCCTCAAATTTGCACCAAACACAGTCCTTCGGTCTAGCACAAATCTGTCCTCTTCCTCTGTTATTTTTTGTTACAGCCACACTTGGTCGAAACCAACTTTTCACTGTCTATGCAAACACAACAGCATAGTATTTGCACTCTCTGCTCAAACACTGTAGCACAGTCATCGCACACTCTGTGCAAACACAACAGTCGATCAGACTTCCACTTATGCACCTCTTCCATCAAACTTCTCCCCACACACTATCTATGCAAATCACACTTTGAATGCACACTTCGATCGATTCGACTCGACTCACTCTCTTGTGCACAACAAAATTCACTTGCACAAATTCGATACTCACCTTCGATGCCTTGAAACTTGAAAATAGTCCTCCTTTTATAGCATTAATTCATGATAAAAAACTTAATCTTTAGTCGGATGTTACCCTAAATATCATTGGCTACAAAACCCTACGCTGTGTCGGCCCAGATTTAACTTTGTCGGCTCAAAGTTAACTTTGTCCTTCAATCGCCTCTAGAACTCACCTGTAGCTTCTGTCGTGAAACTACATGTCATGATATCATGACATTTTTGTAGCCGTACACTTTCGTTTGGCTATTGTCGCGATATCACGACACTTTTGCTTTTGTCTATCTTGACAATGTCTTTGTCATGAAATCATGACACTTCTAACTTTTGCTGATGTCATCTTCACTCCTATCATGAAATCGTGACACTTTAGTCTTCATGGCCTTCTTCTCCGCTTTTGTCACAAAATCATGACATATCTGCTTCTACTGATGTCATCTCCAACTCTATCATGAAATCATGACACATCTGCTTCTGTTGATGTCATCTCCAACTCTATCATGAAATTGTGACCCTTATGACTTCATGGCCTTCTTCTCTGCTTGCACTAGCAAAAATGGAACATGTCGCGAAATCGTGACGCTTTCGCCTTCGAGCTCTTCCTTCCTAAATTTTTCATGAAAACATGACACTTCTTCTACTGAAGACTTGCTTCCTATTTTTGTCATGAAATCACGACACTTTCTCCAACTGAATGTTGCCATCTCAACCTGTCACGAAATCGTGACACTTTTTGCATTCGCAAGCTTTCTCTTCAACCTATCACAAAATCGTGACACTTTCTGCATCCGTACAACTTCTTTGTAGCCTGTCGTAAAATCACGATGCTTCTTATTTCAGACTCTTCCTCTTTGCTACGTGTTGCGAAATCGTGACAGTTCTCTCTTTGAGCTTTTCAGCATGTCGCAAAATTGTGATAGTCCTTAGTCTTTTGCAGCATGTTGCGAAATCGCGATAGTCCTCACTTAGAATTTTGCAGCATGTCACAAAATCGCAACATTTTTCATGTAACTTTCTCTCTCTTCTAACTTATCACGAAATTGTGACAGTTCACATTGCGGACTCTCTTTTCTGCAATATGTCACGAAATCGTGACACCTTTTCGTCCGACAACTTTCTTGGCAATGTGTCACGAAATCGTGACACTTTTCCTTCTTTGTCTTCCTGCACTTTTCGAGTCGTGAAAATGTGACATGTCACGAAATCGTGACACTTTCCAACTTTCTCTCCTTCTCTGCCAACATGTCACAAAATCATGACAGTTTTTCCCACTTCGTCTCTGTCTTCCAACATGTCGCGAAATCACGACACTTTTGCCCAAACTTTCTCTCTCCTCAAACATGTCGCAAAATCATGACAGTTTTGCCAGCACTTTCTCTCTCCTCAAACATGTCACGAAATCATGATAGTTTTGCCAGTGCTTTCTCTCTCCTAAATCATGTCACAAAATCATGACAGTTTTGCCAATGCTTTCTCTCTCCTGAATCATGTCACGAAATCACGATAGTTTTTCCAGTCGCCTGCATACTTTTTCTTGAATTTTTCTTGATCTTTTGCAACTGGGCTACCCTGATCTTCTTGGAAACTCACTGTTCAAACTGAAACCTTCATCAAAACACATGTTTTGACAACAAATCAAATTGCTTCAAGAACTCTTTGACATCAATGACAACATCTACACTTAGAGCAAATGCAATGTACCCAGGGTACCCAAAATTGCCAACAATCTCTCCCTTTTTCATTGATGGCAACCCTTAACTGAAATCATATCTCAAGAGCAAAAACTGAACCAACTGATCCAACAACTGAGAATCTGTCTTTGAAGTTTTTGCTCCCCCTGACTTGAAGCTCTCTTCTTCACTCATATCTCCCCCTTACTCATATCTCTCCCCCTTTGTCATCAATGGTAAAGGGTCACCTTTGGGGCTCGGGACTAAGAATGAGCCTCTTAGCTTAGTCCCTCCCCCACCTCCTGATGAGGTGATTAAAATAGGGGTGGGAGTGAAACTCCCATTAGAAACTCATCATCATCAGTGTCTATAATTTCCTTGCCAGGCCTTCTCTTAATTTCTTTGTCTGAATTTCTATTTCTATCAATGTTCTGATCCTCGAACCTGTTCATACTACTGTTCCTATTTCTTTTATCATTTTTTTTCTTATCCATACCTTGATCCTTGGACCTGTTCATATCACTTTTCCTATTTTTGTTATCATTCCTATTCTTATCCATGCCTTGATCCTTGGACTTGTTCATACTACTGTTTTTGTTCCTGTACCTCGAAAGATTAGCTCTACACTGTCTAGCTGTGTGACCTTCATTGTTGCACTTATAACATGTAACAAAGTTATTTTTATTTGGCATACCTCTTCTTTGAATCCGCCTGTTATGACTAACCGTGTTCCTATGATTTGTCTTGCAGAAAATTGCCTTATGCCCGAACTGTTTACAAGAGTAGCAATACCCTTGAAATAAATTGTGGCCCCTGAAACTGTCATTTATCTTCCTTACTTGAGTCATGCAATGCGAAGCCATGTGGCCAAACCTGTGACACACAAAACATCTGCCATTAAACTTTCCTATAAATGACCTTCTCGGTCTGGTAAACTTCTTCTTCGCATTCAAATTTTTTTTTTCTGTTTCTATGCATCTATCACTCATGGAATCTTGATCTGAAGTACTTTCTACATTAGAGCTTTCTTCCTTTTGTAATCTCTTGCTAGATTCCCCAACCTGTTTCTTGTGCGGCTCAACAAAATCGAGACCTGTTTTATCTATTGGTTTTCTTTGACCTTTGATGAGAGATTTAACCCTTTTGGAGCTATCTTGAAACCTGTACAACTTATCCTTGTATTATTTAGTTTCCACTTCCAAAGAAGCCATTTTCTGTTCTAATTCACTATACTCAAGCACCTTAGATTCTAACTCAGTCTTGAGTTCTTGTGTCTTAGCCATAGAGATTTCAAGGTTCTCTATAAGTTCATCTCTCTCCATACAACATTCATCTAGTTTATCCTTGAGTCTAGCATTCTTCTTTCTTTCCTTTTTTAGAACACTAAGAGCATTAGTAAGTTCACATTCAAGATCCTCTATTTGATTGCATTTTGAATTATCAAGGCCTTTTTCAGATTTCTTATCACTAGAGGTGCTACCCTTTTCAAAAACCATATATGCATCTTCATTGTAGTTTTCTGAAGCATCCTCATACATACTAGCAACCAAATCATTATTTTTGCAATTATCCTCAAGGTGCCCAAAATTTCCACATCTAAAACATTTCATGACAATGAATTTATGTTTCGGTTCTTCCTCCTTTTTTGAAATGAACAACATCTCATTTTCATTATCACTAGAAGAGCTTTCACTATCACTGCTAGAATACTTACTTGCTTTGTCTAGGTAGAAGCTCTTCTTGTGTTTGTGAGAATGCCTCTTTTCATGATTGTTGTACTCATCTTTGCTCTTCCTGTGATGCTTGTGCTTTTCAGAATCCTTGCTCTTAGAATCCTGTATATCTTCATCACTTTCATTCTTTGAAATAGTACAGTCAGTAGCATAATGACCAAACTTCCCACAGTTGAAACATCTTATGTTTTTCATGCTCTTGTGCTTTCTGGAAAACTTGCCTTTCTTGCTGTAATATGCCTCTTCATCACTAGAGGACTCATCACTTTCTTGAATCTGTTTGCTCTTTGATTTCTTGGTAGCTTTGAAGGCTGCCTCTTTCTTGACATCAAATTTCACTTGAGTTCTCAGCTCAAATGCTGCAAGTATACTATGGAGCTCATCCTTTTTCAATTTATCTAGATCTTTAGCTTCCTCAATGGAAAATTTTTTTTCACTAAATCTATTAGGAAGAGATCTTAAAATCTTATCACACATCATTTTTAGCAAGTTCAAGACCTAAGTCTTTCATGGAGTTGACAATCTCATCCATACGAAGCATGTAGTCACTGATATTTTCATCATCATTCATTTTGAGTTGTTCAAACATACCTTTAAAGTGTCTCAATTTGGCCTTTCGAACATTTGCATCACCTGTATGAACCACTTGCAGCTGTTTCCACATTTCACTAGTTGTCTTGTAGTGAATCACCTTGGTAAGATCTGCTTTCTATAAGCCTTTCTGAATTGCATTCATAGCTTTTGAATTACTGTGATGTAGGAGCCTATCTTCTTTAGTGTATGGACCATTTACAAAGATAGTGTACCCGTCCTCAATCACTTCCCAAACCTCATTACCAAGTGCCATAAGATAAACCTTCATTCTTGCACTCCATAGACCGAAATCTGATCCATCAAGAATAGGTGCTTCATTGCCACTTGAATAATCCATTGTGTTCTTTGCTAGCTTTTCCTTCAAGCTATTAAACCTTTCCGAAGGAACCTACTTTGATACCAATTGAAGAACACAAGCTTATACTGAGAGGGGGGTGAACAGTATAAGACCACTTTTAACTTTTTCTTTCAAATCAACTTTCAATTCAATGTTATGCAAAGAATAGATAGCAGTATCAATGGCAGTAATCAAAGCAATGCACAAAACATCATCCACAAAGAGACACAACAATTTACGTGGTTCACCCAAGGTGGGCTACTCCACAGATAAAACTTTTCTCTAAAAGTTATATCACAGTTCTTTGGGAAACCTTCCCAATTACAAAGTTTATGGGCCCCAACCCAAAGGAGATACCTTCCCCTAGCTCTGCTCTTAGTGGTGATCCTCTAGAAGACCTCTACCTCCTTTTCCCTTAGAAAGTGGAACTCTATCCACAGAAGACATCTATCTTCGCTGCTATGGCTGGAGATCTCTGTCCTCAACTCTATCACTGCAAAGCCATTTCTCAAATTTGCACCAAACATAGTCCTTCGGTCTAGAACAAATCTGTCCTCTTCCTTTGTTCTTTTTTGTTACAATCGTACTTGGTCGAAACCAACTTTTCACTGTCTGCATAAACATAACAACATAGTCTTCACACTCTCTGCTCAAACACTATAGCATAGTTGTCGCACACTCTGTGCAAACACAACAGTCGATCAGACTTCCACTTATGCACATCTACGATCAAACTTCTCCTTGCACACTATCTACGCAAATCACACTTTGAACGCACACTTCGATCGATTCAACTCGACTCGCTCTCTTGCGCATGATAGAATTCACTTGCACAAATTCGATACTCACCTTCGATGCCTTGAAACTCAAAAATAGTCCTCCTTTTATAGCATTAATTCATGATCAAAAACTCAATCTTTAGTCGATTGTTACCCTAAATATCTTCGGTTGCAAAACCCTATTCTGCTTCGGCCCAGATTTAACTTTGTCGGCTCAAAGTTAACTTTGTCCTTCAACCGCCTCTAGAACTCACCTGTAGCTTCTGTCGTGAAACTACAACATGTCACGATATCGTGACATTTTTGCAGCCATACACTTTTGTTTGGCTATTGTCGTGATATCATGACACTTTTGCTTTTGTCTATCTTGACAATGTCTTTGTCATGAAATCGTGACACTTCTAACTTTTGATGACGTCATCTTCACTCCTGTCATGAAATCGTAACACTTTAGTCTTCATGGCCTTCTCCACTTTTGTTATGAAATCGTGACATATCTGCTTTTGCTGACGTCATCTCCAAATCTATCGTGAAATCATGACACATCTAATTTTGCTGACGTCATCTCCAACTCTATCGTGAAATTGTGACCCTTATGACTTCATGGCCTTCTTCTCTGCTTGCACTAGCGAAAATGAAACATGTCGCGAAATCGCGATGCTTTCGCCTTTGAGCTCTTCCTTCCTGAATTTATCGTAAAAATGTAACGCTTCTTCTGCTAAATACTTGCTTCCTATTTCTGTCATGAAATCGTGACACTTTCTCCAAATTAATGCTACCATCTCAACCTGTCACAAAATCATGACATTTTCTGCATTCGCAAGCTTTCTCTTCAACCTGTCATGAAATCGTGACACTTTCTGCATCCGTACAACTTCTTTGTAGCCTGTCGTGAAATCACGACGCTTCTTATTTTAGACTCTTCCTCTTTGCTGCATGTCACAAAATTGTGACAGTTCTCTCTTCGAGCTTTTTAGCATATTGGGAAATCGCGACAATCCTTACTTAGTCTTTTGCAGCATGTGGTGAAATCGCAACAGTCCTCACTTAGACTTTTGCAGCATGTCACGAAATCGCAACATTTTTCATGTAACTTTCTCTCTCTTCTAACTTGTCGTGAAATCGTGACAGTTCACACTACGGACTCTCTTTTTTGCAATATGTCACGAAATCATGACACCTTTTCGTCCAACAACTTTCCTAGCAATGTGTCGCGAAATCGTGACACTTTTCCTTCTTTGCCTTCCTGCACTTTTTGAGTCACAAAAATGCGACATGTCACAAAATCGCGACACTTTCCAACTTGCTCTCTTTCTCTGCCAACATGTCGTGAAATCGCGACAGTTTTGCCCGCTTTGTCTCTGTCTTCCAGCATGTCACGAAATCGTGACACTTTTGCCCGAACTTTCTCTCTCCTCAAACATGTCATGAAATCACGACAGTTTTGCCAACACTTTCTCTCTCCTCAAACATGTCGTGAAATCATGACAGTTTTTCCAGTGCTTTCTCTCTCCTGAATCATGTCATGAAATCATGACAGTTTTGCCAGTGCTTTCTCTCTCCTGAATCATATCGTGAAATCACGATAGTTTTTCCAGCCGCCTGCATACTTTTTCTTACTTGACTTTTTCTTGATCTTTTGCAACTGGGCTACCCTGATCTTCTTGGAAAATCATTGTTCAAACTAAAACCTTCATCAAAACACATATTTTGACAACAAATCAAATTGCTTCAAGAACTCTTTGGCATCAATGACAACATCTACACTTAGAGCAAAGGCAATGTACCGAGGGTACCCAAAATTGCCAACAACTCCTCACATGGTGGTTTCACACACACACATAGGATGATTCATATTTAAATACAACTCTTATAAAATATGGTTTCACAACACACACAGGGTGATTCTTATTAAAATACAATGTTCTTCACATGGTGGTTTAACAAAACACACATAGTGCTTCCACAATATGGCTTATGTTAGCACCCAATGATCTTCACATGGTGGTTTCACAACACACACATAGTGCTTCCACAATGTGGCTTCTGTTAGCACCCAATGCTCTTTATATTGTGGTTTCATAATACATTCACATGGTGGTTTCACAACACACGTATAGTTCTCAATGATCACACAACATAAGGAGATTCTCTCAAACACATAGCACACAATGTTTTCATACGATATAAGGGAGATTCCAAAACACATAGCACATAGTGCTTTCATAGCATAAGAAGGTTCTCTCAAACACATAGTGCACAATGCTTTCACAACATAAGGGAGATTCCAAAACACATAGTGCACAACACTTTCACAACATAAGGGAGATTCCAAAATACATAGCGCACAATGCTTTCACATCATAAGGAAGATTATTTCAGAAACATAGTGCATAGCGCTTATATGCAATAATCCCACATATATTAAAAATGGGTTCCAAATTAAAGCAACCCAACCTTAAATCCTATGGATATTGGAAATATGGTGACATCTAGCTACCCTCCTCTTAGCCTTTGGTGTGTTCTTCTCATTATATTTGTCTCTTGTTTACATCTGTGTCTCCATTCTTTCTCTCTCCCTATCTGTCTGCTCTCTCCCCCCTCTCCATCCATATCTATTTTATTTATATTCTTTCTTATGTACCTGTCCACCTAGGTGGCTCGTACGCCATCCACTCAAACCCCGAGCCCCTGTCTTCTACCTCCACTCTTCAATGCAGCATCCCCTATCCCATGTGCATTCTTCCCATATTTTTCATATTTGAAAATTAGTAGCCTCATAGGCTATTTCATAGGGTTCATTGCATAGGAAAGGGATGATTACATTTTATTTTTAAAATACGAAGAATGGCCCCTTTTTAAAATATCATTCTTATGATATTTATCAACATTTAAATATATTACTTTTACTTACACAATATCTTTATTGTTTTTATTTTTTTTAATAAAATATATATATTATTATATATATATTTAAATGAATTCTCTTTCATTTAATTCAATTAAATAAAGTCTTTTAATGAATCATTTATTATAATTAAAATGCACACCTCTAATTAATTTAGATGCAAAATCATTTATTAATTACAAATAAGTTTACTAATGAGCTCAAATGAGCCAAATATTATTTACTTAAACTTCATTAATTAATTTAGAGGAGTCTTCATTCATCACATGCATTTAATTTGTTTTCTTTCATAAAGATGATACTTTACTTGTGCTTCAAAATTTCAATTTACCTTATGCATTTATATACATATTACAATTGTTCTCATACATAAAAACCAATATTAATCTACTCAAGCCATGATGCAATACAGAGAAAACAAATTTGTACAACAACAAAGAGAGAATCATTCCATCAACCCAATCACGCATCTTAGCCAAAGATTTTATAATAGCTACTAGGCTATCAACTAAAGCTCAAGGTGATCGACCATCAATGATTATACCTTCCATAAATGCATACCTATATGAAGGTATCTATCCATGTTGCCTATGAGTACCTTAATCATCATTTCCTCTGATCTTTGTTACCCTCATTTCTGGTGGATGACTCTGCTTGTTCCACCTATGAGTGTACCTGATCCTGCACACTTGGTAATATGTTAGTGATAACATACCTTTATAAAACAACTAAACATCATATAGTTGGTTCTATTTTTCAAACTAGGTATCACCACATCATAGGTTAATACATTGTTTTCTTATGCCATAAATTCATCTAGGGAGGGTCATGACAATTCTACATCTGGATCTCCATCATCTTCTAGGACACTCATAATCATTGCTATCATTAAATCTTGGTCACCTTTCTAGTACTCATCATCATCAATATATTCTAGAAGTTCCTTTTTTTTTTCCACGTGAGTGTTCTCTATTTTTATTATTTTTATATCCCTAGGCATCATCATATGCATGTAATTCATTATTAGATAGAGATATCACAATTTTTGTGTCTATTCTTTAGATAGAAAATTTTTAAAGTATGATGGTAGGTCTATGACTATTAGTTCTTGTACTACCACAAACTTTGAGTGTTATACTAGGACCATGACCAAATTATTAAAATTACACATTGCATTGGAGTTCCATCTATTTATATTGGATATCTAGTCGTTTTAGTATAACAAATACCTTTTTCTTCATTAATAGTCTTGGCTATAACTATGACAACTATCTCTAAATGTTTTATACAATTTTTGTGTAGGGTTATGCATAGTGGTAAATATTTTCCAATTGGGTGAATATTAGCATTTTTTAAAATGCAAATTGGTGAATTTGGGGGACCCTAGACATCGGTCCTTTTGCCAAAAAATTTCAGGAAGAAAAACTTTTTAGGGGTTAGTTCGCCATGCATTGATAATAGTATTATGGATTTGTTTTAAAATTTGCCAGCACTTCCACGTAAATCAAGTATCCTTTTCACCTTAAAATTATAATATTTTTAAATTATATCACCAAATTTTACAATTACACCACTATATAATTAACATACTAGCGATACTTTTTCATGTAGAACATTCAAACAATTATAAAATCAAGTAACCATAGTGAAAATATGAATTGGTTACCAAATATTTTTGCAAGAGGACCATGTTTTGCACCCAGAGTGATCGTATCTTATTCTACAATTGGAGTGATAGGATAATATTCTGAACCTAGAGTGATACCAGACCTTGTTCTGCACGTGAAGTGATTGATCCTTGTTTTATAGCCAAAGTGACAAAATCATGTTCTGCACCCAAAATGACCGATACTTGTTTAGTACCTATATTTATCATATTATATTCTATACATGGAGTGATTAGAACCAATTCTGACATCGACCAATAATCGAATATTGTTCTACACATGGAGCGGTCGATATTCATTCTACACACAGACTGATCGGATCTTGTTTTTTCACCTAGACCGACTAAATATTATTCTAAACCCAGAGATACTGGACCTTATTTTGTGCTTAGAATTACTGGACCCTATTTTGTACCTAGCATGATGAAATCATGTTCTACAACCGAAATTAACAATAGGTTTATTTTTATTTTTTATTATTTTTTCCTATTTTCCTCTATTCCACATTTGAGTGTTTTGATGTATTTCTTAATAGGTACATGCTCTAGTTCCCATATTTTTATCTATGTTACCTTGTTTTGCATGTTTTCCCCTATTTTCTCTTGAGGAAATGTAATTCTCTCTTTTTGTTAAACCACTTGATTCTCTATTTCCATTATGATGGTTTGTTTCTCTAAACATATTGTGATTCTTTGTTTGTTCTAGTTACAATGTTATCTTGAGGTCTCGCAGTAGTAAGACCTCTTTAAAATTTTATGAATTTTCTAAAATGAGAAATATTTTTTTTACAAGGTATAATTTTACCTATTGGCAATAGAAAGGGAGAATTTGTTTTTGCTGAAAAGAGTATCCTCAAATATTTTTCCCTTAAGTCAAAATTCAACGAGCCATCAACATCTATGTAAATTCAAGGTACAAATCATTTTTGACTACTAAATAATTAGTTGTATAATATATAATTAGTTTAATAATGCTTTCTCCCTCAAATAGTTAATTCTCAATATGTGCCTCTAACCATATTGCATGATGATATAAATATTTTTTTGTTCTTAAGTTTTTGGTTAAATCTAAAAATGATAAAGAATATTATTGTATGCTACTATGTAGAATACCTTGTTGATCCTAATATACGTCCACTTGAAGATATTCCTCCCCAAGATATGTCTTCTAATAAAAGTTTACTTAAAAATGACATCAAAAAAACACTTGAAGATATTCCTCAAAATGACATTCCAATTGAAAATGAAAGTGATAAATCAAATACATTACAACCTTCTAATGAATATTTAAGAAAAACACTGAAAAGAGAAAATATCTAATTGGGCTATTGGAAGTTCATTTCAAGAAGAATGGGTAAAAATATTTCCCTTCATAGAGCCAATCCTGACTATGTATAACAATGTTTATGACAACCAATGTAAATGCAAAATTTATAGCTAGAAACATGGCAACGAGCACAAATTATAAAATAAGATAAATACACAAGAAAAACATGTTGGTAAAGTCTATTTAAAAGTTATAGGAAGTGATGGTAAAATTAATAAAGAATTTAAGTTGACGGATGCATCAAAATGTATGCATGTCATATATGCAATAGAATATGACAATCACTTTAAGAAACAACAATCCATAACACCATTTTAGCTTCAAAAAGTTTGTAATTTACTGTTGTATATAGTATTCTAAAAAATGGTAGACCAATGTCAAATTTTATTGATTATAAGCACTTGTTTCAACTAGCTAATGTGCAAAACATTCCTAGTTCCCATTAGTTAGATCGAAATAGTTGGGAAATGGTAAAATGCCTATCATTAGTTGAAAAGGAGGACCTGAGGGAGAAATTAAAACTTACCATATTCATTTCACTTTCTATTGATGAGGTGACAGTTGTGGATAATACATCCTAGATTTGCATGCATATATACACATTTTAAAATCATGTAAGGTAACCTAGTTTACTAGGATTACATAATATGGTGGAAAGTTCCAATGTAGAAAACATCTATAATGTTGTTGTAAATAGTTTAAAGGATATTTCTGGAATGGACGATATAGAAAATATTGGAGCTAATGGTGTTGTTATAATGCAAGGGCACAATAATGGTCTTTGTTTTCGAATCCAAACATAAATTGCCCCATATATGATACCCATTCATTGCATGGATCGTTGAGTGATTCTTGCATATAAAATCGTGAGCAGTTTTGATAATGTTGCGAGAGTGGAAGACCTCATTTGTGACATATATTCTTATTTTTCTTGCAATTCAGAAAGATTTGTAGAGTTTCAACAGTTTGCACTAGGAGTTACAAAAGGAAAAAATGATTAAAAGATGTGGATACAAGGTGGATATTTTTGTATGAACCTACACGTAGACTTTTTACAGAGTATCAATTGTTAACGGGGTTTATGTACACAAATCATAGGGTAGTTGATAAGGCAAAATATTTGATATTCTATTTTACTAACATGGAAACCCTTTTAACATTATGTGGTATTCTTCCAATGTTACAAGAAATAAACAAATTGATTAAAGTTGCAAAAGAAAGATCCATCTATATTGTTGGTTTCATGAGGATGAAAAAACATATATGTGTGATTATTGACAAGTTATATGTTGGTAATTTTACATAACCCTTGTTTGATAGTTGGAATACATTGACAAACATGAATGATCCAATACGCTTTTTGAAGTTTGACATCAATGATCATCTTTGTCTCAATGTTCATGGAAAGATGATACCTCTATATTATTTTGAAATGCATTCAAATATAGTTATATATGATGATGAACAAGTTCACATAACAAACAATGCATTTGAAATTGTTTTACAAAATACTAAGACTAAATTATTAAAAATAGCAAAATCATTGACAAGTGAATTAAGATATCAATTTCAAATATATGAGTTTATTGAGGCTATTGGTGTGGTTAATCCTACGTTTTGGGGTCCTTGTACTGACCACAACTCTTCATATGAGTTGTTTATCAAATATATGTGCATGCTTCTTCACAATTTCAGTAAACTTATGGAAGTCAATGGTGTTGAAATAAAAGTTATACTCAACAAAATTTTTTTAAAAAGAATATTCATCTCATTTTGGAAGCACAATGGTTTATCAAATGCCAATTTTGAGTAACATCCATGAGATTGATTCCATTGCATATTTGTGGCAAAAATTGTATCCTAGTCCTATCTTACAAAAGATGATTATTGAATACTTTTGTTTATATGAATTGTGTCAAACAATGATTGTAGGATGTATGGAATATGAGAGGGTTTTTAGTGCACTATCTTTTGAGAAATCTAATATCCACAATAGACTAGATAAAAAAAATTAAAATTGTTTGAGAATTAATGTGTCATTGTATCAGTTGGACAAATTTTCTTATGATAGAGCATTGGCACACTGGAAATCCATTACATACACAAGGGGTACCACAAATATAAACAATAAGGAGGATAATGATGCTTGTAGTGACTAGGTTGTGGAGACACAGATATCCATTATGCTTAATAATTATTCTAGACAAGCTAATATATTTTTGTTTTAGCCACTTAAATTATAAATTTTTCATTATTTTAAAACATTGATAAACATGAATTTGTTTGATAGCAGATTACACAAATATTGTTCTATATTTATTATATTTTCTCTATATTTTTTCATAACATTGATAAATTTGAATTCTATGATATTTTTGTTGTTTTTTTAAATGGTTTTAATTGCTTTCAAATCATAGTATTGTTAATGTATGAATAACAATATTATTGTATCCATTATTTCATAACATTTATAACTCAATATTGACAACAATATTCGTATATTTACAAAGTTATTATGTTGTTTAATATAGTAATATTTTTTATTTTTTGATATTAATAGTGTATATATAATTGTATCATATTAGACTAAAAAACAATAAAATATAATAAATAGAAACAACCATTAAATGAAATAGGATACAAAATTAGTAAACACCTTTTTCATTAACTAGATTCAAAATTATATTAGATCGTATAAAATTGTTGACTACAATACAACAAAATATGCAATCAACTAGTAAACATTTTCATCCTATTCCAAATGTGGGGGGTTGGTTTAAATAGATACTTCTTGAGTTACCTTTTCCTTTGAACTTTCTCCTTTGTGTACACCCTTTGTTGGTAGTGCTCCAGATCTGATCAATACATCTTTGACTTTCTCAATTTTTTTTGGCAATGCACCTTCCTCTTGGGTTGGATCTTCAAGCACTATTTGAAGAGTATTTTCCTTCTTTGCCTCCACAATCATGAGATCTATATCTACACCAAGTTTATCCCTAATATATTTTCTTAAAAAATTATTATCCTTGACTTTGGATTGCATTGTCTTCATTATATGGATTGCAGTTTACAAAATCAAAAGAAAAAATAAGTTTGTAGAGTAAATTTAAAGAAAAATATGAAAAAATTGAAATTTTTCATAATTCTACCTGACCTAGCCATAACTAGTTTTGCACTAATACGACCGGTACCAGTTTTGCACCTGATCTGACCAAACCTTGTTTTACACTTGATCTGATCGGATTCTATTTTATAGATGGTCCAATAGGACCTATTTTGTAGCTAAATTCTTACCTCAACCAAACCTCTTATAGCCTTAATGACTTCAAATTTTTTCTTATTAGAAGCCTATTGGTTATAGTACATATGGGATTCAACATTAATGTTCTCAATTCTATTCAACGTAATTTTTAAAACTTCATTATCACATAAATACCTACACTTCACTAATCTTGATTTGACCTTATCTAGCAAAAAAATAATCTTTTATGGTTCGTTCTTGAAAGCACGAGGATACAGAAACAAAAAGGAATATGCCAAGCAAGATGCATTTAAAACCAAACTTAACGCTAAAAGCCTATATATTGCAACATGCATGAAAAGAAAGAACATAGACGAATCGACACAAGATAAAAGCAATATGAAAGATGCCCTCTTTATTGATATGCTTTCAAAGTCGTGTTACAATGCGTCTCCTTCCTTTTTAGGGGATAGGAGCATCAAATATGTTTCTTATCACATCCATGGATAGCAATCCTTCTTCCGCGTGCCCACATGTAAGATGGGCGGACCAAAACATCGCCGCCGCTTGTGTATATGATTTTTGGCTCCTTCCTGCTCCTCCGATGTCGAAGACCTACGTTCAAAGAAACAAAAAATATTAGTAGCACCTGCAGATAGAATAGAACATGTATTTCCCAAGGCCTACTATCAGTGTATGCATGAAAATATTAAACCGATGACCAAATAATATCAGATCGACCTAAAAATTTGATAGAAGCATAAATATGTTACCAGGAAGCCACTGCAAAAGGAACAGTCAAGAAATTCCTTACAGATTTGTATTCGCTCCAGGGTGGGACGAATTAACCTGCAATAATTTGTCAGAAAGCACCCTCTTCAATGTCCTGCTTAGGAAGCTCCAAATGACCTACAAAGTTGGGGTTAGCTAATTGGGGGTGTTTTGGGAAGACCCAGATGGTCATATTTCTCCAATTTGGCCTCTAGCACCCAAATTTTGATGATGGCATCTACAGATTAGTAAAGGCAAGAAATGATAAAAACCTGGTCAAAAATGCTCAAAATGAAATGAAATTTAAACTACAACCTATTTAAATAACCTAGAATAAGATGCAAAAGAAAAATCAAAGAAATCTATCACAGATTTCTATTCATCCTAGGGTGGGGCGTTTAGAGCTATGACAGCTTAGGGAGCGCCCGAGGGCAGGACGCCCACCGTTTGGGACTCTGTTTCGGCACCAATCCACTTGGGATGGGTCCAAAACTTCTTATGGGGTGTTGTCGACAAATTTTGTGGGATATTGTGGCCAAAAATTAGGTTTTGGGTCTTGATTCGTGCTTCCAATAGTCACCCAATAACCTCCCTTTCGAATGAGAGATTAAGGATGTGAAAGGCACAAATCGCAAGTAGGTATGTAAATTGGCAGCACTTCGTTGCTCAAATGCTCCTTCTCTGTATCTCTTTTGGGTGAGAAAACTCACCAATTTATAGACCTAGGGTCTCTCTATTTGAATTGCACATGCGAGGGTGCCACTTGAGTTGTTTTTCCTATTTTGAGAGAAAAATTAATTCCCTGATTTAGAATCTCCTTGCATGAGGTCTCTAAAATAAAGACATGCATGACTGAAGTCTCTCTTCTTGATTTGGAGCCATTCCTCGCAATTGCATGGCTTGCAGCTTTAGTTAACTGGCGAACTTGTCGAGGTTTGACTTTTTTGCCAGTCAAACTTGCTATTCGCCTCACCCTAGGGTGAATGCTGATATTCATCCCTGGGTGGGACGAATGCCAGTTTGTATTCGTCCCTGGGTGGGACGAGCAGAGAGCAAGGTGCCAAAAAGGTGCCAAATTGACCTCCGACCTCCAAACTACTTTTGGGAGTGGTTAGGACCACTGTTTAACCTCTAGGGGCTGCCCTAGGGGCTGTGTGTGTCAATGCGATCAACGCTTGTTGTCACATAATCGGATTGGTGTTGTTTTGGTGTCTATAGATGCCCCTTTTTGGGAAGCACTATGCAAGGCGCAGCGTCGAGCAAAAATAGATAACCAAAGCACTAATGATTAGGGTTTCTCAGTAACCTAACCAAATATTGATGCCCCAAGTATGGAAAGGGCACGCATTCTTGAATCCTTGCTTCTGACGAGCTAAGGAACTTAATTCAAGTGTTAACCTTGTTCAGTGAGGTGTTACTTGAGCTTGGACATTGATCAATCATGAATAGGCAAAGGGCGCAACCTTTTGTCTATGGGAACCTTGAGTTCATGATTCATGAATGCCAAGTGTTTGATCAGCTTGTGATTATTGCTTGTTTGCTGCCCCAAGCAAGGGCACGATTGTCTTTGTCAATGATCCTTTGAATGCATGTCATTTCCTTGATTGGGTATGTTTTTGTTGATTGGTGACTAAGTGTGACTACCCCCTCAAGCGACGAATCGATGAGGGAATGACCGACATGAGAAAAGTGATGAGTCACTTGACCCAAGATGACTTAGGTAAGGGTGCCTTCAGTTTTTTACCATTGAATGCGAAAGCAGTTTCGAACATTCTGACCTATTTTTGGTGGGTGTGAACCCTTTTTGTGACGCATTTTGGAGCTAAAATTGTCAAAAATCCATCCTCCCGTGGAGCGGTCCGGCTATGATAGCCTTCTTAGGGAGTAGGATAGGGATAATTTGTAACCCCAACGTCTATTTTGGATGCCAAGAATGTCAGGTGCAAAAGCGCCTTCGTTCGGCAATGTTATTGCTATTTTTGGTTGGGGTTTGACCCATTTTGCGATGTCATTTGGGGATGAAATTCTCGACAATCCGTCGTCCCATGGAGTGGTCCGGCTATGGTAGCCTTCTTAGGGAGTAGGATAGTGAGAATTTGTGACCCCGACATCTATTTTGCATGCCCAGAATATCAAGTGCCAAAGCACTCTCATTGGACAGGTTTATTGCTATTTTTGGTGCATTTTTGTGCAGTTTTTGTTGTTTTTGAATTTTTTTTTTGCTCTGTATTCGTCCCTGGGTGGGACGAATTCCTATTTAGTATTCGTCCCAGGGTGGGATGAGCGCTAACCAGAGCGCTCATCCCAGGGGGAATGAGTACAGGCTCAAAAGCCTATTTAAAGGCCAAAACTGGGTTTTGGGCTCATTTGCATTTGTTTTTCTTGGCGATTTGGAGCTCTGAGGAGGAGGAGGTCAATTCTACGAAGCGAAGCGCTGCCAAAATTTTCCTGCGACCATGAGTGCACAAACCGAATCGAGCGGTGAAGCCGAAGCGAGACCAGTGAGTGCCCTTCCTCTTTATTGGTTGTTGGTTACAGTTGGAAAACCGCAAGTTATTTGTTTTTTGGTCTTTTTGTTTGGTTTTTCAAATTTAAAAATGAAACCCTAGTTTATCAAAATTAACACTTAGTTTAAAACTTAGTTGAACCCTAGTTAAACAAAGATCAGAAGTTTAGTTTAAAACTGAGCTTAAAAAAACTTAGTTTAGAACATAACTTAAAACTTCGCTTAACCCGAATTTCACAAAGATCAAAACTTAGGTTAGAAACGTAGGGTAAAACTGAACGTAAAAACGTAGCTCAACCCTAGTTATTTTTTGTGGTTTATGTTTTTGTGTTTGTAAGGGATCAGTCGATTTTTTTAGAGTTAAAAACCCTAGGACTGTCAAACAATTATTTTGATTTAAGGAATTAATTTTTTTGTTTTTAATTTATCAGTTAGAGTTAAAAACCCTAGAACTGACAAATTAGGTTTTTGTTGAATTTTGTTATGTTTTTTTGTGTAATTTATCAGTTGATAGTGAAAAACCCTAGAACTGACAAATGATTTTGTTGAATTGTTTTGTTATGTTTTTGTTTAATTTATCAGTTGAGAGTGAAAACCCTAGAACTGACAAAATAATTTTTTAAATTTTTGTTGTTTGTTTTTCAAGTTATCAGTTGAGAGTTAAAACCCTAGAACTGACAAATTGATTTTGAATTTGGTTATGTTTTTGGCTGTACATTTTTATGCCTTGCTGTATAGTTTTTCATTGTTTTTAATGTTTTTATGTTGTTTTCTTTTGTAGGTTGTGAAGAGCCGGTACCGTGTGCCCACGGTGTTCACTGAAGCGCGGGAGGCGCTGACTTTGGGTGACTGGGAGTGGCTTGATGCCCTTGGGCTCAAGCAGGTGACTCGGTTGGAGCCAGTGGTCGGGGATCGGGCCTACCTGATGGCCCTGATCAACTTATGGGAACCACGGACCAATACCTTCCATCTCCCAACAGGGGAGATGACGGTGACCTTGGAGGACGTCTACCAAATTCTATGGATTTTGATAGATGGATTATCGATCAGGACGACGCCGCGGGATCAACGGATAGTAGTGCTAACATGCTACTTCGGGCATGGAGAGGCGATGGGTGTGGATAGCCCAGTGGAGAGGGCAGAGATCGACTATCATATTGGTGGCATTCTGGTTCGATGGTGGCTGGAGAAGGGAGTGTTGGGAGTGAGGCACGCATTACTGATGGGCCTCATTTCCAACATGCTACTACCCGACTCTTCGGGGGTGAGGTTCTCATGGAACCTACTAGAGGTGGTATTCATGCTGGTGGAGTGTCCGATGGATGCATCGATGATCATGAGGTGGGGACAGACTTTGTTGGCACAGCTCTATGATGAGCTGTACGAGGTCCACTGCTAGAGGTGGAAGGGGATTAGTTGCAGCTACTTGTTGTAGTGTTGGGCATGGCAGCACATAGCGGTGGAGAGGCCGATGGGGTTACCATGGATGACTCGAGCTGAGATGGTGGATAGGGATATCGGGTATGCGGCTCTATGGTGACGGTCTGAGGAGCAGGGACAGAGTCGATGATGGGCAGGTGTCGTAGGGCACTATGCGGATGCCTTTGCTTGGCTTACTCTAGGGGATGTGTTCTGGCATCCCTATCGGGACTGTCCAGCCTGGCCTGAGGCTAGAGAGTGGCTCCGATGGGTTCGCAGGGGGCGATGGCTGATTGGGCGGCATGGGACGAAGCAGGAGTTCTTCCCTTATAGTCGGGTGACATGATAGTTTGGGGTATGCCAGGGGTTTCCTGGGGAGCCCTTGGTCTATCGACACTAGGGGGACGAGAAGACTCTAGCTTGGCCAGTCATTGCACCGCTGGATGAGGATGCAGATGCCACGATTGACGTCCCGAATGTGGATGACATCGGGGTGACGGTCGAGTATGAGCAGTGGTGGACCTTGCGACGGTGGCGAGGCGAGGGGCCTCTAGGCGGTGCGAAGGTGGCAACAGTAGGGGATGAGGGTGCAAAGGCACCATATGAGGGTTGGGGTGCTCCGTTGGATGATGCGGAGATGGTGGAGGTTGAGGATGTGGGCATGGATTATGGGGTTCTAGACCAGCCAGAAATGCAGGACGTCTCGGAGCAGTGGGAGCCAGAGCAGGCTATTGTTCCAGAGATGGCAATGCCTCAGGCAGTGGCGGAGGACATGGAGGTAGGGTTGCACATTGAGAATGCATGATTGGTGGAGCTGCTACGGATGCGAGATGAGGAGAATGCACGATTGGTAGGGTTACTCTAGAGGTGGGATGAGGAGCTCGGGGATGCACTACGGGAGAGGGATCTCCTGCGAACACAGCTAGCAGAGCGGGAGAATGCATGGGCTGCGTACCGCCGATAGGATGGGGATACCGATGCTGCATGGGAGAGGGATCTCCTGCAAACACGGTTGGCACAGCGTGATGGTACTTTGGTGATGTATCATCAATGAGAAATGGACTCGATGCGGTATCGGTTGGAGCTAGAGGCAAAGATTGATCACCTTGGTGGGCAAGTCCCTGTGCCCGTTGGAGGGGGCTCTTCGTGTCGGATGAGGGGTAGTGATACTGAGCAGTCAACATCATCTCATCGTAGGCGATTGGATGAGGGAGGCGGTAGCAGGCGTGATGCGGGGGCTAGCAGCAGCCACCCTGAGGGGTCCCATAGGACTCACCACACGGGGGGTAGTTCCCGTCGCACCGATCCTGCATGATCATGGTGGCTGATACCCTAGGCTTGGGGGTTTTTGAGCTTTTGGATTTTTTTGTGAGGTCAGAGGACCGGTTCATTGTAGCCTGTGGGTATTTTTGATGATTTATATACAGATGACTCTTTTTTTGGTGTTTATGCATTTTTCATGGTTTGTTTTTCTATTTATGCCTATGTATTTATGATGATGTATGCATGTGGGATTATGAATGCGATGTTTATAAGTATATGATGTATGCATATGGAATAAATAAAATGATTTGTTGATAACTTGTCGATGGCACCATAGACTGTACAAGATTTACTGGCTTGCTGTACTAATGGGATGGCTTTGTGGAATGACTTTGCATGTGCTAACTTTGTTTTTGTAGTTTGCATATTTTTGGATGGTGATGGACGTAATGAAATGTTCCCATTGTTTTAAAAATGTAGTTAAGCTTTTCTGAGATTCAGATATTTTAACTAACTAGCCAAGACTGTACATTTATCTCGCAAGACTTTTGAACAAGGTATAAATCCGACTTGGAGGTTAACCAAGTTATTTCACATCCTTGTGTGTGCAATTGAGTTCGTTTATGTGGTATTTGTCAGGATACCGCCAGTGCCAGATAGGCTATCAACCAAACCTGTACTCGAGGATCACCTAATTAGCTCCACTAACTCCGTTGTTGTATTTAGTAAGATTAATCCATGGGACAATCTAAGATACCATAAGCTAGCTCATCCACATGCAAACATTGGTCTGCTCACATGCAAAGCTAATGTGACAGACATATCGTCATGCGGGTAGGATACCACCATTGCCAGGTAGGCTGTCCACCAAACCCGTAATGAGGATCACCTAGATGGTTTTCAAATGCTGAGAATTCCAGGGATTCAAGTTCAGGCTTTTTATTGGCTCAATGGTTTAGGATACTTGCTCGTATACATAGTGATAAAAATCACTGTTTATTTTTCTCTTTATTTTTCTTTTTGAGCAAGGATGTTGAATAGTGGTGAGAACCACTGTTATTTGATTTGGCTTTTGAGCTTTGTAAGGTTAAGCTTGTATGTTTTTGGTGTATGGATGGCCTTGATCCTTTTGGCCTTGGGGATGACTACCCATCCTTGGCAGGGACGTGTAGTACGAATCCTTACGACTTTGGGAACCAAAGGGGATTATGGAGATGATGAAGTAAGGGCATTGATATTTTAGGCCTTGGGGATGACTACCCATCCTATTCAGGGACGTGTAGTATGAATCCTTACGACTTTGGAGACCAAAGGTGATGGTGATGATGGCTTGTGGGCATGTTGTTTTTGAATGGTCATTGATCCTTTTAGGCCTTGGGGATGACTACCCATCCTTGGCAGGGACGTGTAGTACGAATCCTTACAACCTTAGGGACCAATGGTGATTGGAATTTTTGGTAGTGGTGAAAACCACTGTTTATTTAGGGGAATTGATGGGGAAGAACTCGTCCTTTTGTCAATTCTCAACACTCTTGAACCATTCGCATAGGGGGATGAACAGGCTAATATTTCACCGATGGTACCCTAGACTGCTTTGTAGGTTTCTCTTGCGTTCACACAACTTAGGAATTATTTTATGTGTTTTAACTTGTGTAGGGATGTTACGTAACGAGGCGTGATCCAAGTAAAACTTTCCCTTGTAAAATCCATTTAACTTTGTATAGTTTTTGGCTAGCAATTTAAAGACAGCTGAATGGCGAAAACCCTATATACATTAGGAGACAACTGACTTTGCTAAAAAAATGGGGATTGTGTTATTCTGATGTATGTGTTTATAAAATGGATGAAATGTGGAAAATAAAGGAATTGGCGAGTAATTACAATCTATGGTGCTTGGGACATGTATGACCAGCAAATATGCAATGTATGAATGTGATGCCTAATGCAACCTATATTTTTGTATTTTTGATGTTTTATGAGTATGCATGGAATTGAAATGCAATTTTTTTTTGTTATTTTTGATGATTTTATTGTTTTTGTTTGTTTTTTTTTTTTTTGAATATGTGTTTTGACCAAGCGGTTATGGGAACCCTTGGAGCGTTTGGGTTGACCAAAGGGTTTATGGATACCTATGGGGCATTTTTTTGGGGTTGACCAAGCGATTATGGGAATCCTTGGAGCTTTTGGTTTGACCAAAGGGTTTATAGATACCTTTGGGGCATTTTGGGTTGACCAAGCGATTGTGAAAATCCTTGGAGCTTTTGGTTTGACCAAAGGGTTTATAGATACCTTTGGGGCATTTTGGGTTGACCAAGCGATTATGGAAATCCTTGGAGCTTTTGGTTGGACTATGGCTCTCTAGATGTGGAATGGCCTCAAATGACTGATGTTCAAGGGTTCTAGCTCCTTGATTCCTTCAAGAGAGGCGAGCCGGTATGTTCTAGGTCCTATTCTACTGTCAATCACATAAGGACCTAACTAGTTTTCTGCAAACTTGTCCCTTAGATGGGACGACAAATTAGAATTCTGCTGGTTCTCTTTTAAGACCAAGTCACCAACCTAAAATTCCCTTAGGTGGACCTTCATGTTGTATGCTTTCTTAAGTCGCTCTTGATAGATACGCAAATGCTCGAGAGCATTGACGCATCGTTCATCGAGCAATGTCAGTTGGTCTAATCGGGCCTACCACGTAGTGTCATCATCGATGAACTCTTGCATTGAAATGCGCAGGGAAGGGATTTCCAACTCAAGAGGCATGACTACCTCGGAGCCATACACTAGCAAAAATGGAGTTGCCCTAGTGGGCGTCCGAATGCTAGTGCGATAAGCCCATAGGGCAAGTGGGATCTAAATGTGCCAATCCTTATGACTATCTGCAATGGTCTTTTTGAGGATGGTGACTAGCATTTTGTTTGACGCCTCTGCTTGCCCATTTGCCTACGGATAATAGGGTGTTGAAAAATTGTGCTGAATTTTGTACTTTGTGGTCAAAGCACGCACATATTTATTCTTGAAGGGCGTCCCATTATCCGAAAGGATCTTGGATGGAATACCAAAATGACATATGATGTTATGCAAAATAAACTCCGCAATGCGGGTTCCAATCGTAGAGGTTAGCGAAATTGCTTCCACCCACTTGGTGAAGTACTCTGTGGCCGTTATGATGAACGTGTGACGACCCGACGACGTAGGGGAGATCTTTCCGATTAGATCGAAGCCCCACTATGAAAAAGGCCAAGCCGATTGGATCGGTTGCAAGGCCTGAGAAGGTACATGTGTCAAATTAGCATGGTGTTGACACTTCACGCACTTCTTTACATATGTGCAACAATCTCGCTCTAAATATGGCCAATAATAACCCATGCGAAGAATGCGCTTTGCGATGGCCATACCATTGAAGTGGCCACCACATGTACCATCGTGTGCTTGGGTGATCGCCCAAGCGGACTCTTGCTGGTCCAAGCAACGGAGGAGGATTCCTTCATAGCTCCGATGATACAAAATGTCTCCTAACAAGACATGTTTTGCCGCTTTATGTTTAAATGATCTTTTTGTGGCTTGTGTCAATCCAAGTGGGAGGTTACCTAGCTTGAGGTAATCCCTAATGGGTGTGTACCAATCCTGCTGATCGAAAACCTCGATGGTATGAATGGCCAATCCCTCTTGAAGTTCATCCCTAGCAAAAGTTGAGCGGGAAAGAACTTGTAAAAATAGCATTGTGTTGCTATTAAGAGGGGTCGGGGAGAACAAGGACCCCTAGTTGGCTCGAGTCAGACAATCATGAATTTGAGAGAACCTATCCAAAGATGGTTCAATATGGATCAGGTGGATTCCTAGCGTTAGGTCAGAGCTTGCATGCTCCATCGTGGATTGCGATAATGTTTTGACCTGAATGGTTGTCATTTCACCGGAAGGGTCTTGCGGGATTAGTGACCCCAAAGAGGCCATAGTATCCGCAAAATGATTCGATGATCGAGGGAGTGCCTCGATGTCATACCATTCAAGTTGTGCTAGGAATTTGTCCACAAGGGCTTTGTAGGCCTGCAGAACTGGGCATTTACATTGGAATATCCCCTTTACTTGATTGACAATTAACAACGAATCACCAAAGATGTTTAAACGTTTAATGTTCATGGTGATTGTTTTCTAAAGACCTATGAGCAAGGCTTCATATTCTGCATTGTTGTTGGTGCACGGGAAGTCTAATTTAAATGATAGAGGCATTGGAGCCCCTTGTGGTGTGAAGAATACAATTCCTGCACCACCTCCTTGCTCACATTTAGAACCATGGAAGAATAGGGTTATGTCAGCCTGTGACTCAGGCTCATCAGAATTTGGCGATTCTAAAACATGGAAGACCCCATCATCTGGTAGTTCTACGGTTAGAGGTTGATCATCTTCAAGAGGAGCCTCTGCCAGTTGATCGATGATGACTTGACCTTTTATGGATTTCTGTCCAATGAAATCTATGTCAAACTCCATCAACAACATGATCCATTTCACCATGTGGCTACTATGATAAGTATGACTCATCATGTATCGCAATGGATTCTCCTTAGACACAACATACGTCTTGTTGCTCAGCATGTAATGGCATAGCTTCTTGGTAGCAAACACCACTGCCAAGCAAAGCTTCTCGACGTATGCATAGTTAAGTTCATAACTGACTAGGGTGCGGCTAAGATAGTAAGTAGCCTGTTCTTTGTGCAATTCATTATTCTGGGATAGCATGGCGCCCAGTGCCACCTCAGTAGCTGAGATGTATAAGTAGAATGACACTCCTAGTCTAGGTGGTGCCAATACTAGCGACGAAGCCAAGTATTGTTTAATATCATCAAAGGTTGACTGGCACTCATCATCCCAGTGAAATGCTACCCCTTTGTGCAATAATTTATTCATGGGTCGGCACTTGTCAGATAGTTGCGCTATGAAGCACTTGATTGATGCGACCTTTCCCTGTAGACTTCTGAGTTGCTTGATGGTAGTTGGGGGAAGCATTTCAAGGATTGCCTTGACTTTGTGTGGATCCACCTCAATTCCTCGCTTGGAGACTATGAAACCCAAGAGCTTTCCAGATGTGATGCCAAATACGCACTTCTTGGGGTTTAGTCAGACTTTATGCTCAATGAGGCGATCGAGGATCTTGCGTAAGTCATCGAGATGATTTGGGCGCAAAAGATATTTGGCCAACAAATCATCCATGTAATCCTCCAAATTTTTGTGCATGTAATCATGGAAGATGTACGTCATGGCACGTTGGTAGGTGGTGCCAACATTTTTAAGGCCAAAAGGCATGACCTTATAGAAAAATGTCCCCCAAGGCATTGTGAACACCATTTTTAGTTGGTCTTCAGGATTAATACGAATTTGATTGTATCCCAAGAAACCATCCATAAGGGAAAGCATTTCATGGCCTGCTATAGCATCTACCAATGCGTCAATGCTAGGCAAGGGGAAATCATCCTTAGGACTCGCTTTGTTTAGATCTCAAAAATCGGTGCATATGTGAATCCTCCCATAAAGCTTTTTGATGGGAACCATGTTAGACAACCATGGTGGGTAATCCACGCAAATGACAAACTATGCATCCAACAGCTTTTGCAATTCATCTTTGACCATTAAGGCCACTGTTGGGTGCATCTTACGTAGTTTTTTCTTTACTGGCTTGATTGTCGGATCAAGCGTTAAATTATGCATGACTAGCTACGGTTCTAGTCCCGAAATGTCTTTGTATGACCATGCAAAAACTTCCTTCTTCTCCTTGAGAAGGGCAATGTAATCAGCTTGCTCTTCGAGGGAGAGACTTACCCCCAACTTGAGAATCCATGGATTCATTAGATCTAAGCTGATGTCTATGTCAGTCATCGCCTCGATCGACATGTGGGATCCATCCTCCAACTGGTGTGGATTTGGGATCAAGTGGATATCATTTGCTGAATTAAGATCATCGTTGGGAACGTCAGGTTCCTCTTCAGCATGGAAGACATCCTGAGTCCATCCTGGGGTGAAATGGAAAATCCCATCACAAGGATAGTACTCTAATGGGGATGGTGGTGTGTTAGCATGATCCCAATCGATAGCCTCTATGTCTAGATGCAATGACCATGTTGGGTTGACTGGATCATGAATGGGGGCAATTAAGTCAATGGAGATCATGTTGATGAAATGATTGTGGTCTCCATTATTGTGGGTATGACTGCTCAAACATCTTAGATGATATTTGTTCTCTAGATCTGGCTCTGTGAGTACTGGCACAAAGGGATCAGCCCTATGTGCATATAAGAGGACAGGATCCACCCTAGGCACTGATGGTTGCATAGGGTCTCCAGGCAGAAAATGCTCTCTATAGACCTAGAGTGGCAGGTGTAGTAATTTCTATAACTACGTTGGGTTGAGGTGCCACCTATGCCTTGGCCCTATGTGTAACTGTTCAAAAATGTCATCTATGTCCAAGGGATATTGTTGTTTTCACATATGATTGAGATAAGCCATCTCAGTTTCATCTTCGTAATCACTGTCATAGATCCAAAGGCCTTCGTTGGCTCCAAAAACTACTTGCAACATAAGAGGCTTGTCTTGCTCAAGCAGATTAATGTGGTCCCATCGGGGTTGTTCCGCTCTTTACGGGGGGACCTAATGCTCTTGAGGTAGTGTATGCTCAATCGAAACATCCAAAGGGAACATTGTCAGGAAGCTCTCCTGATCATCATTCATGGAATGCACTTGTGCATGATTGCTATCAGACTCAAATGGATCCCAAGGTGCTACCTCGTATTCTGACTCATCTTCTGAAGACCCTTCTTGGTCTTGTCCATATCCCTCTTGTAGGGGAGTCCTTGAATTGCCCCATTTTTTTGCTGAAGGGAAAGGGTTGTTGAGGTCAACAAGGTTGGTTAGCAATGGGAGATAATCCCCCAATGTATAGGTTGTGTTAGGATTGGCATATGGATCTAATGCCAACCCATCCTTGTTGCCTATCCCTAGGCCTTGCATGTTATCGACCAAGATGTCTAGGGGTAGGGGATGGTTGAACCCTACTCCTGACTTGTCATAAGGCATTTGATATCTTGGTTGGCAAATAACACGCACTCCTTGCTCATACCTGCCTAACCCATATCCATGCCAGTTGCATTGGCCAAGATATCGCAAAGTGAAGTTAGGGTTGGACAGATAGTTGACGTCCTCTACAAAGGGCTCTTCGTCTTCGTATTCTTGCATACAAGTCTCAACACCATTATCCAGGCCCCCATAAACAAAATTTGTCTGATTGGGTGGGTAGCCTAGAGGAACCATAGAGCCTATGGGGAATCGAGGTCTCCCCATGTCTTGCATGGACTCAAGTTTGGGTGTTGCTACAATGTTCCTTACTAGATACTCCCACAGGCCCATGTTAGCAATATCAATAGTGACCATTGGTGGTCGAGGGGGAGCAAATGTGAGTCCTTCCTGAGTCCACTCCATGTGTGGTGAACTAGGCATCTCGACTTCCATTCTACTAGGCATCTCTTCTATCGAGATGGTTGAGACTAAGGGTGGTTCCTCTTTTAGGGGTTTCTTTCCCTTATCCTTTGGTGTGGCCATCATAGGTGGCATCACTGTTGAAGGATTAGATGAGGAAGATGGATCGACTAGGAATTTGAAGGGCTTGAAAATGGGGATTCCTGCATAATCAGACCCTGTTGAGATGGATTTAACTAAAAATCCAAATGTGTTGATGAAAGGGTCGATTGTGGCATTAGTTGCACTGAATTGTAGTATTTGAAGGGCTCTAAGTCTGTGGGGACTACATGCACCTATCATTCAAATGTATACTTGAGGAATTGATGAGCTATTGAAGGGATGCACTTCATGTCCTTGATCCAAGGCTGGCCCAGTAAGATATTATAAGCCATCTCACCTTCCAATATGTGGCACAATGTATGAATAGTCTTTTGTCCCACTTGGATGGGTAGGACAATTATGCCAACTATCAAGCATATCGTATAATTGAATGCTCGAAGAGCATAGGTGGAAGGTACGATGTGAGAGGCTGACAAATTCAAATGTTTTAATGTTGCAATTGTAATAATGTTATTGGATGAACCAGTGCCCACCAACACATGCTTATACAAAATCTCTTTGACCCGTGCAATAACGTGCAGGGGTGGATCCACCACATCACCAACCACCGATTTCAATTCATCTTCTCTAAAGGTGATGACTGGTTCTGTACATTGTTTCACATGGTCCACAAAGTTGTTGAAAGAATTTGCTTCATGGGGATGCAACTCAATGGCCTTTAATATCTCCATGAGAGCCTCTTGATGGGGTGCTGATTATTGAATAAGCTCATATATGGAGAGCCTAGCCGATGTGGTCCTTAGACTTTGGGTAAGTCTAGTCTAAATCATGGCCACTGGTCTAGGCGGGGGAAGCTACGTAGGGTTTTGTTGAGGTTGTGAAATTGATGGAACTTCTCTTGTGACTATCGCGGGGGCAGCTCCGGGATATCTCTTGTTCCTAGTCACTATGCTTATCATCCCTACATACCCCTCCATGGGGAAATTTTGTTGCACCTCATTGATGTGAAGAGGTTTTGGTTGTGCATCATGTGTAGGCAAGGGGTCTCTGAAAACTCCCATTTGGTGGTTGTTGGGCGCTATGGGATTATCCACTTCCAATGTCTAGTTGTTGATTAGGTCTTGCACCAAACCTTTGAACTTCCAACAGGTGTTAAGGTCATGTCCTTTTCATCTGTGGAACCTACAGTACAAGTCCTCCTTGTACCCCTTAGGCTTTGGTGCATTAGGGTCTATGGTTTGAATTTATGGTAGATTGATCAAGTTCGCTACTGACAAGCAGTCAAATAGGGAGTCCTTAGACTCTGTGTAAGGCGTAAATTGTTGCCTAGGGTGACGCTGCTAATTTTTTTCTTGCCTTTGGTTTTCTCTATCATAGTTATTGGGAGGCACCACCTGATAGTTAGCCTTTGGAGGCTGTGTTGCTTGTGTAGGCTTAGGGACATTTATAGCAACCTGATTGACCACGACAGGTTTATGTTGTGTATTCCCTATTTTGGTGTTCTTATTCCATTCTTTTTTCTTAGGCTTGGCAATTTTGCCATCATGTATCTTGATCTCCTCGATGATTCTGGCTTGCATCAGAGCTTCCTCTAAAGTGGCATATTGCTGTAGCTGCAATAGCACGGAGATCAATCTTAAACAACTCTTGGAGAACATTTGAGTCAAGTCAGACATAGGAGGAAGGTAAGGCATCTTTGAAAGCAACGTCCTCCACTAGTTCCCATATGCCACCATAGATTCTTCCTCATACTACCTGAGGCTAGCTATATCACTTAGTGACACATTTTTCTTGGTGTTGAAGGCAAAGCATTCTAGGAACGCGTCCACTAGTTGATCTAAGTTACAGATGTTGTGCTTTGGTAATTGAGTAAACCAATCTGAGGTAGAGCCTACAAATGTGGTTATAAATGTTATTAATAGCAAAGTATCATTGTCCTGAATGCCAAAGCATTGGCTCAAGAATCAAGTCACATGCTCTTGGGCATCTTCCTCACCTCTAAAGAGTGCCAACTGGGGCAGCTTAAAGTGTTCAGGGTATGGAGGTGCCAGCACTGACAGATCCACAGGATGACTATGGATTTGGCGTAAAGTAGGATTTTGGGGCCTATAAGTCTTGAGCTCCATAGTATCTAAGTGTTCTAGCAACGCTTTATATGCATCGAAGGATTTGATCTCCTCCTCCTTGGTTTGCTCCCACTGTGGGTTGTGGGGAATTTGAGGTCTTTGGAGGGGTAGCTGGGTAGCACCCCTTCTGCCTTGATAGGGTGTTTCAGCCCACTCTTCTTCTTGTTCATACTCCTCATAGGATTCTTGAGGAGTGTCTATACTAGGCTTGTAAACATTGATGGGTGTCCACGAAGGGTGCCCATCATTGTGTCGAGGAGTGGCTTCCCGCTCAGGTATAGGAGGTCTTGGAGGTAGTGCTTGATGAGGTCGTAGAGACCTGTCTCGCACCAATGAAGAACACAAGCTTATACTGAGAGGCGGGGTGAACAATATAAGACCTCTTTTTACTTTTTATTTTATACTTCAAAATAGTAAAGTAATATACCTAAAGAAATATCAAAGCAATGCATAATATCATCCACAAAGTGACACCAATTTTAACATGGTTCACCCAGAATGGTTGGGCTACGTCCACAAAACTTTTCTCTAAAAGTTATCTCAAAGTTCTTTGGGAATCCTTCCCAATTATAATGTTTATGAGCCTCGGACCAAAGGAGATACCTTCCCCAAATAAAAATTTATGAGCCTTTGCTCAAAGGAGATACCTTCCCCTAATCAAAATTTATGAGCCTCTGCTCAAAGGAGATACCTTCCCCTCTGCTCTAGAAATGATCCCTCAGAAGATCAACTCCCTCTACCTCTTGCCAGCACGTGGAACTCCTTTCCATCGAAGACCTCCTGTCCTCAATGTTTAGCCTAAGAGACCTCTACCTTCTATGATCATCTCCACAACAGCTCAACAACCTGTATCAAACACAGTCAATCGGTCTAGTATAAGTCTTCCTCTATCTGTCAGATCTGTCCAACTCTTGAACAAATCAATCCTCTGCATACAAGCCTTCTCAAAGACTTGCCAACTATCCTGATGTTCTTCTCATAGAACCAATGCACTTTGTACTCAAGTTTTCTGATAGAACTATCAAACTCAGTTCATAAGTCCTCTACTAGGACCTGTCCAAATCTGCTCACAAGTCCCCACCGGAACCTGTCCAAAACTACTCACAAGTCCCCACCAAAACCTATCCAAAAATTTCTCACAAGTCCCCACCGGAACCTGTCCAAGAACTGCTCACAAGTCCCCACTAGAACCTGTCCAAGAACTACTCACAAGTCCCCACTGGAACCTGTCCAAAAACTCAGCAAGCTCACCAAGAAAAACTTTCTTAGTAAGAAATCACAAAGTGAATTGTTAGAGACCCAATGTGATTTTTCAAACTCATAGAAGCATAAAGAGAATTGTTACAAACTCAATATGTTCTATACTCAAATCCCAATCTCAAAACTCAACTCAAATCAACTCAGCTCAATCTCAATCTCAAATTTGAAAACTCAACTCAATATCTAAAATGGATAGGATAGAATGTTTTCTTTCAAGAACATGAAACCCCAACAATTTCCAACTATGTAATATCTCATATAACAATGATACTCATGTTCTTTCCACAACCAAATAAATTTTCTCAACCAATCAATCTTTCACAACCAAATACTATTTCACAACCAAATAGGGCTTCAACAACAACGCTTATCAACAAGGCTTAATAAAACAACACCATTCAACTCAACATCAACCTTGAAGCATTCAACCAATCATCACAAGAAAAGGAAACAAGTAGAAATCCTTTTCTCACCAAAGATATTTGAACAAAACAGCCACCAACACAATATCACCAAATGCAAAGAATAACTTGCTCAAATCAACTCAATGGAGTAAGCCCAATATCATAACTCAAGTAAAGCAATAACTTGATCAAACGACCTCTATGGAAGCAACTCAACCATCAAACTCAAAACAGCCAACCAAGGGTTCCACCAACTCAATGCAAGTAGCTAGACTCACAAATATAAACCCTAGTGCACAAAGCTTCCACTATCTCAAACCAGAAATTATGCATTCACCAAAAACTCTCCTTAAGGATAACAATGCATAAGCAGTCTTCAACAAACCAGAAAATAGGATTTACACCTAGCCAAAGGATACCTAGTAGAATACCTTTTCACTCCAACCTTATTTTAGAAAACATACACCAATCATACTCATAAGAAGAATGTGCCCATACCTTATTGGAGTAGAATATAATTGAACCTTCAAGCTGTCACCACACACAACTCTCAAACTTCCAACCAGGTTAGGGTTAGAATAAAAAGAAATGAGCAATAATATAAACTTCCTTTATTACACCTCTAAGATCCACTTCTTTAAACACAACCACCATAACATGCCAATAAATCAACAATCACAGACTCACACCTTATACCTCCATTTTTAATTTTAGCATAGCAAAGAATAATATTAAAAATACATCCAAAGAAATATGCCCTTATTTCTCCTAAGATTTTATTCAATGCTAATCACAAAAGCCAAAACTCATAAAATTTAATCACACCTTATAAATCAATGTCCAAGAAACTCCGAATTTCATGGCATAAAGATGTTTTAATAAAAACGTGTGTTACTCTAGCAAAGCAACCCCGCGAGACTCGAAACGATGACCTCCGCCAATGCAGCACCCAACAATAGCCTTCACTGCCACTAGCCCACGTGGGCTACGAAGTTCACAAGTGAACTTCCCTCCACTTCACCCTCAAAAAAACTCCCGAAGACTTTTCAATCGCACATGCTTCTAAGTCTTCCTTCGATCGTAGCGAATACAGGGTCACCTTTGGGGCTCGAGACTAAGAATGAGCCTCTTAGATTAGTCTCTCCCCCACCTCCTGATGAGGTGATTAATTCTTAGGTGGGAGTAAAACTCCCATTATGCACTAATCATCATCAACATCTATAACTTCCTTGTCGGGACTTCTCTTGAACTCTTTGTCCATATTCTTATTCCTGTCACTATTCATGTTCTTGTTCCAATCCCTGTTCTTGTCCGTGCCTTGATCCTTGGACCTGATCATGTCGTTGTTCCTGTTCCTGTATTCTGGAATTTCAGCTCTACACTATCCGATTGTGTGACCTTCATTGTTGCACTTGAAACACTTGACGATGTTGTTTCTCCGAGGTAAACCTAATATTTGAATCCACCAGTTCTGACCAAACCTATTTTGACCAAACCTATTCTGGCCAAACCTGTTCTGACCAAACCTATTCTGACCAAACCTGTTCTGGCCAAACCTGTTCTGACCAAACCTGTTCCTGTTATTTGCCTTGCAATAAACTACCTTGTGCCCAAACTGTTGACAAGAGTAGCAATACCCTTGAAAGTAACTAGCACTTCTGAAACTATCATTTACCTCCTTCACTTGAGTCATGCAATGTGAAGCCATGTGACCAAACCTATGAAAAGCAAAACATCTTCCTTGAAACTTTCCTTTAATTGACCTCTTAGGTTATGAAGACTTCTTCTTCTCATTATGAATTCTATTTTTTGTTTCTATGCATATATCATTCAAGGAATCCTGTTCTAAAATACTTTCCTCATCAGAACTCTCTTCCTTTTGGAGTCTCTTACTAGACTCTCCAACTTGTTCCTTGTGTGGCTTAACAAAACCAAGGCCTGTTTTATCTATTGTCTTTCTTTGACCTTTGATGAGTGACTTAACCTTTTTGGAGTTATCTTGAAACCTTTAAAGCTTATCCTTGTACTATTTAGTTTCCTCTTTCAAATAAGCCATTTTTTGTTCTAAATCACTATACTCAAGAACCTTAGACTCTAAGTCATCCTTGAGTTCTTGTGTCTTAGCCATAGAGAAGTCAAGACTTTCTATAAGATCATCTCTCTCCTTACAACATTCATCTAACTTATCATTGAGTATAGCATTCTTCTTTCTTTCCTTTTGCAAAGCACTAAGAGCACTAATAAGTTCACCTTCAAGATCTACTTCACCTTCCTCTATATCTTCCTCTATTTGTTTGCTTTTTGAATCATCAAAGCCTTTTTCATATTTCTTATCACTAGAGGTGCTACCATTTTCAAAAACCATACATGCATCTTCCTTATAGTTTTCTGAAGCATCATCATACATACTAGAAACCAAATCATTATTTGTGCAATCATCCTCAAGGTGACCAAAATTTCCACATCTAATACATTTCATGATAATGAATCTATGTTTCGGTTCTTCCTCTTTTTCTGATATGAAAAACATCTCATTTTCATTATCACTTGAAGAACTTTCACTATCACTACTAGAACACTTACTTGCTTTGTCTAGGTAGAAACTCTTCTTGTGCTTGTGAGAATACCTCTTTCCTTGATTGTTATGCTCATATTTGTTTTTCCTATGATGCTTGTGCTTTTCAGAATCCTTGCTCTTAGAATCCTATTTATCTTCATCACTTTCATTCTTGGGAACAAGATACAGTCAGTAGCATAATGACCAAAATTTACACAATTGAAACATCTTATATTTTTCATACTTTTGTGCTTTCTAGAGAACTTGTCTTTCTTACTGTAATATGCCTCTTCATCACTAGAAGACTCATCACTATCTTGAAGCTGTTTACCCTTGGAATTCTTGGTAGCCTTGAAAGCTGCCTCTTTCTTGACATCAACCTTCACTTGAGTTCTCAACTCAAATGCTGCAAGTATACTATGGAGCTCATCCTTTTTCAACTTATCCAAATCATTAGCTTCCTCAATAGCAGAAATATTTTCACTAAATATATTAGGAAGAGATCTTAAAATCTTATCACAAACATCATTTTCAACAAGCTCAAGACCTAAGTCTTTCATGGAGGTAACCTCATCCATACGAAGCATGTAGTCACTAATATTTTCATCATCATTCATCTTGAGTTGTTCAAAAATACCTTTGAAGTGTCTCAAATTGGCCTTTCTGACATTTATATCACTTGTATGAACCACCTTCAACTGTTTCCACATTTCACTAGTTGTCTTGCAGTGAATCACTTTGGTGAGATCTACTTTATGTAAGACTTTCAGGATTGCATTCATTGCTTTTGAATTGCTAATATGTAGGAGCCTTTCTTCTTTAGTATTAGGACCATGTTCAAGAATAGTGTACTCATCTTCAATCACTTCCCAAACCTCATTCCCAAGTACCATTAGATGAACCTTCAACCTTGCACTCCAAAGACCAAAATCTGACCCATCAAGAATAGGTGATGCATTGCCACTTGAATGATCCATCATGTTCTTTACTAGCTTTTCCTTCAAGTTGTTAAACTTTTTGAAGGCACCTGCTTTGATACCAATTGAAGAACACAAGCTTATACTGAGAGGGGGGGTGAACAGTATAAGACCTCTAAGTACTTTTTCCTTTATACTTCAAAATAGTAAAGCAATATACCCAAAGCAATATCAAAGAAATGCACAATATCATCCACAAAGTGACACCAATTTTAATGTGGTTCACCCAGAATGGTTGGGCTACGTCCACAAAACTTTTCTCTAAAAGTTATCTCAAAGTTCTTTGGGAATCCTTCCCAATTACAATGTTTATAAGCCTCGACCCAAAGGAGATACCTTCCCCCAATAAGAATTTATGAGCCTCTTCTCAAAGGAGATACCTTCCCCTAATCAGAATTTATGAGCCTCTGCTCAAAGGAGATACCTTCCCCCAATCAGAATTTATGAGTCTCTGCTCAAAGGAGATACCTTCCCCTCTACTCTAGAAATGATCCCTCAAAAGATCAATTGCCTCTACCTCTTGCCAGCACGTGGAACTCCTTTCCACCGAAGACCTCCTATCCTCAATGCTTAGCCTAAGAGACCTATACCTTCTATGATCACGTCCACAGCAGCTCAGCAACCTGTATCAAACATAGTCAATCAGTCTAGTATAAGTATTTCTCTATCTGTCAGATCTATCCAAATCTTGAACAAATCAATCCTCTGTATACAAGCCTTCTCAAAGACTTGTCATATGTCCTCAGGTTATTCTCATAGAACCAATGCATATCTATCCTCAAGTTCTTTGATAGAACTATCAAACTCAGCTCACAAGTCCTCTGCTAGGACCTGTCCAAATCTACTCACAAGTCCCCACTAGAACCTGTCCAAAACTGCTCACAAGTCCCCATCGAAACCTATCCAAAAATTGCTTACAAGTCCCCAATAGAACCTGTCCAAAAATTGCTCACAAGTCCCCACTGGAACCTGTCCAATAACTGCTCACAAGTCCCCACCGGAACCTATCCAAGAACTGCTCACAAGTCCCCACCGGAACCTGTCCAAAAACTCAGCAAGCTCACCAAGAAAAAAATTCTTAGTAGGAAATCACAAAGTGAATTGTTAGAGACCCAATGTGATTTGTCAAACTCATAGAAGCATAAAGAGAATTGTTAGAGACTCAATATGTTCTATACTCAAATCCCAATCTCAAAACTCAACTCAAATCAACTTAGCTCAATCTCAATCTCAAATCTAAAAACTCAACTCAATATCTGAAATGGATAGGATAAAATGTTTTCTTTCAAGAACATGAAACCCCAACAATTTCCAACTATGCAAGATCTCATATGACAATGATACTCATGTTCTTTCCACAACAAAATAAATTTTCTCAACCAATCAATATTTCACAACCAAATACTCTTTCACAACCAAATAGGGCTTCAACAAAAATGCTTATCAATAAGGCTTAATAAAACAACACCATTCAACTCAACATCAACCTTGAAGCATTAAACCAATCATCACAAGAAAAGTAAACAAGTAGAAATCCTTTTCCCTCCAAAGATATTTGAACAAAATAGCCACCAACACAATATCACCAAATGCAAAGAATAACTTGCTCAAATCAACTCAATGGAGTAAGCCCAATATCATGAATCAAGTAAAGCAATAACTTGATCAAAAAACCTCTATGGAAGCAACTCAACCATAAAACTCAAAAAAACCAACCAAGGGTTCCACCAACTCAATGCAAGTAGCTAGACTCACAAATATAAACCCTAGTGCACAAAGCTTCCACTATCTCAAACCAAAAATTATGCATTCACCAAAAACTCTCCTTAAGGATAACAATGCATAAGTAGTCTTCAACAAACCAGAAAATAGGATTTACACCTAGCCAAAGGATACCTAGTAGAATACCTTTTCACTCCAACCTTATTTCAGAAAACATACACCAATCATACTCATAAGAAGAATGTGCCCATACCTTATTGGAGTAGAAGATAATTGAACCTTCAAGCTATCACCACACACAACTCTCAAACTTCCAACTAGGTTATGGTTAGAATAAAAAGAAATGAGCAATAATATAAACTTCCTTTATTACACCTTTAAGCTCCACTTCTTTAAACACAACCACCATAACATGCCAATAAATTAACAATCACAGACTCACACTTTATACCTCCATTTTTAATTTTAGCATAGCAAAGAATAATCTTAAAAATACATCCAAAGAAATATGCCCTTATTTCTCCTAAGATTTTATTCAATGCTAATCACAAAAGCCAAAACTCATAAAATTTAATCACACCTTATAAATTGATGTCCAAGAAACTCCAAATTTCGTGGCATAAATACATTTTAATAAAAACGTGTGTTACTCTAGCAAAGCACCCCCGCGAGACTCGAAATGACGACCTCCGCCAATGCAGCACCCAACAATAGCCTTCACTGCCACTAGTCCACGCAGGCTACGAAGTTCACAAGTGAACTTCCCTCCACTTCACCCTCAAAAAAACTCCTAAAGACTTTTCAACCGCACGTGCTTCTAAGTCTTCCTTCGATCACAGTGAATACAGAGCACAAACACCGCAAATTGCATTCGAGGAATTTTGAATTAATTAGCCTTCCAACCTTAGGAGTTGGAGAATAAATAGTCTCTTCGAAGACACCTTGACGTCGGCGGAAATAAAGACCATTTCGAAATTAATCAAAAGTCTTTTCAAAAAGGGTTTAAAAAATAATTAAATAAATAATAAAGAGAACCTCCATTGGTTTTAATAAAAACCATTTAACTTGGTTTTAATAAAAACCCTATCCAACTTGGTTTTAATAAAAACTAGTTTGGTTTTAATGAAAAACCCTTGCCAATGGAATCTCTTCGGATTCTCTTAAAAATATTCTCTTGGAATATTCCACCTTTGAAGCCAACACATCCTCTTAACATTAATGCCATTTCATTTTGACATCAATGACAACTCATAGACAAGAATCTAGGATCTCAAACCCAAAATTGCCAACAACCAAGGGGTTGTGCCTCTCATACACTTCTAATTTATGTGCGCAAGGGGTTGGGACCTTCTCAGGCTCATTGTTGTGAAGCAACTCGGCTGTCTGACGCTGAATGTGCTATTTGTTAAGGCAACACAAATTTTCTAATTGTTGTTGGTCTTTCCTGAGCTGCATGATTTGTGCTTGGTGGGCAGCTATTTTGGCAAATTGCAAGTCAATTTGTTCCGTCGTATCTTGTTTAGGAAGCCTAGATGCCTCTCCTACATGTCTATCTCGGTCATGGTGATTCGAGACCCCTATGGGTTGCTTCCCTATGTCGAGGTTAGCAGCTTTTACCTGAGGCTTCGACCTCAATGGGCACTCCTGATACATAGCGGGTGTGGAGGTGCATCGTTCCCACGTTGTGTACTGCTCTTGAGGAATGTAGTAGTATTCCTTGCACTCTCTTTCATATGCATAAAAGGTGCGGGCAGAGTTGTCTTGCCCTATCTAGAGAGCTTGATACTTTGGATAATGCCTAGTTTTTCTAACAGTAATATGAGGTAAATAAGGGATGAAGGAATCATGTGGTCCCTCCTTGTGGACCCTCTATTGCTCTAACATTTCATCACTAGGCCACTCATAACGAGTGTCTAAGGGAGGTCTCATGTCTATGTTGAGTGCTACGTGTAGGTTATCCTCTTGAAAGGGCCTATGCTGAGTAGGGGTGCCTCTCAAAGAGGTGTCTTTAGAGTCCTGTGCCTCTCTGGTGGCATGATGTGGACTATCTCATGTGCGATGCCACCAAGGCAGGATGACCAAGTCCTCAGGACTATATCAGGGGAGATTTATCCCCCTTTGCACACTTTCTATAGAACTTGCCCGTGATTGGGCTTGGATACGAGTGTACACCATGGTTATGTGCTCCTTAATATGAGTAGATTTTTATCTCTTTTAGGATTCTTTATGCTACACTTAACAAAAAGGAAACACACAATCAATGCAGTGGTTATCTCGTTTAAATATTAAAAGTGTGCCCTAAACTTGGCTTAGTGTGTTTTGATGTTTGTTTGAAAGGTTTTATGAAGAATGTTTAAATGCAATTATGATGGCTCTTATGACTCCCAAAATGGTTGCCCCTTCAATATACCATTGCCGAACCGATATACCAACCTCTCTATATACCCGCCCTTACGTGAGGGAGACTATAGGTACATGAGAGCAGATGATACATGGAACATAGGCGGTATGAAAGGGGAATTACTTTTTTTATGACACCTACCATAGAAGACTTATCCTCATGCACTAGGAATCACCCCCGCTACACTTGGTTAGCTTTCGTGAGGATTTATGTCTAGCAATAGTCACGATCGGGGTTATGGATGCAATATCTCAAGCCAAGGTGATGATGAAATCCACCATTGGTCTTGCTCAAGGGTTGGGGTTTTACGACCAACTCCTTGGTTTAAATTACCATGTGGTGTGTGGGGTTATTTTTAAGTTGCATAAAATGAAGCAATCAAGCATTCAACTCTCCTATGCAAGCAAATAACCAGAAAACCAAAAATAGAAAGCAAAAAATGACAGAAGGTGTTTTATAACCCCTACCTCTTCTCTGCCCAAATCGGATGTCTCTAAATTTTTGCTCTAAAATTGCATAGAGAGCTATTCATCCCTAGGTGAGATGAATAACATATCTGTATTCATTCCAAGGTAGGATGAATTTCTATTTTCCCCTGGGTCAGACGAATTACAGCTCTGTACTCATCACAGACTAAAACGAACAGCAGTCCAGTGTTTGAAAACTTGGTACTTGTAAGCAAAAACAAGCAAATTTAATCAGAAAGTGAATATTAAAAATAAATGGATAGAGGTCCCACCATGATCGCCACTGAAAGCACGAGGATACGGAAACAAAAAGGAATATTCCAATCAAGATGTGTTTAAAACCAAACTTAACGCTAAAAAGCCTATATATTGCAAAATGCATGAAAATAAAGAACATAGATGAATCGACACAAGATAAAAGCAATATGAAATATGTCCTCTTTATTGATATGCTTTCAAAGTCATGTTACAATGCGTCTCCTTCATTTTTAGGGGATAGGAGCGTCAAATATGTTTCTTATCACATATATGGATAGCAATCCTTCTTCCGCGTGCCCACATGTAATATGGGCAGGCCAAAATGTCACTACTTCTTGTGTATATGATTTTTGGCTTCTTCCTTCTCCTCTGATGTCAAATACCTACGTTCAAAGAAACAAAAAATATCAGTAGCACCTGCAGATAGAATAGAACATGTATTTCCCAAGGCCTACTGTCAGTGTATGCATGAGAATATTAAACCGATGACAAAATAATATAAGATCAACCTAAAATTTTTATAGAAGCATATATATGTTACCAGGAAGCCTCTGCAAAATGAATAGTCAAGAAATTCCTTACAGATTTGTATTCGCTCCAGGATGGGATGAATTAACCTACAATAATTTGTCAGAAAGCACCTTCTTCAATGTCCTACTTAGGAAGCTCCAAATGACCTACAAAGTTGGGGTTAGCTAATTGGGGGTATTTTGGGAAGACCCAGATGGTCATATTTCTTCAATTTGGCCTCTAGCACCCAAATTTTGATGATGGCATCTGTAGATTAGTGAAGGTAGGAAATGATAAAAACCTAGTAAAAAATGCTTAGAATGAAATGAAATTTAAAATATGGCCTATTTAAATAACCTAGAATAAGATGCAAAAGAAAAATTAGAGAAATCTATCATAGATTTCTATTCATCCTAGGTTGGGGCGTTTAGAACTATGACAGCTTGGGGAGCACCCTAGGGCAGGACGCCCACCGTTTGGGACTCTGTTTCAGCACCAATCCACTTGGGATGGGTCCAAAAATTCTTATGGGGTGTTTTCGACAAATTTTGTGGGATATTTTGGCCAAAAATCAGGTTTTGGGTCTTGATTCGAGCTTCCAATAGTCACCCAATAACCTCCATTTTGAATAAGAGATTAAGGATATGAAAGGCACAAATCGCAAGTATGTATGTAAATTGGAAGCACTTCGTTTCTCAAATGCTCCTTCTCTGTATCTCTTTTGGATGAGAAAACTCACCAATTTATAGACCTAGGGTCTCTCTGTTTGAATTGCGCATGCGAGGGCGCCACTTGAGTTGTTTTTCCTATTTTGAGAGAAAATCTAATTCCTTGATTTAGAATCTCATTGTGTGAGGTCTCTAAAATAAATACATGCATGACTAAAGTCTCTCTTCTTGATTTGGAGCTATTTATCACAATTGCATGGCTTGCAGCTTCAGTTAACTGGAAAACTTGTCGAGGTTTGACTTTTTTTTCCAGTCAAACTTGCTATTCGCCTCACCCTAGGGTGAATGTTGATATTCATACCTAGGTGAGATGAATGATAGTTTGTATTCGTCCCTAGGTAGAACGAGCAGAGAGCAAGGTGCCAATTTGACCTCTGACCTCCAAACTGCTTTTGGGAGTGGTTAGGACCACTGTTTAACCTTCGAGGGCTGCCCTAGGGGTTGTGTGTGTCAATGCGATTAGTGCTTGTTGTCACATAATCGGATTGGTGTTGTTTTGGTGTCTACAGTTCTCAACCTAAGAAAAAATTGATTCCCTTATTGAACTTTTTTATAATGGAAATTAATTTCTTTTATAAGGAATTTTTCTGAATTTTCCATTTCTTCATGAGATTCATCACATTTAAGTCTTTATGTAGCCTATCTTAAATGGTTTCTTCCATACCATCACAAAGTGAAAACATTACATAAATATTAAAATTTTCATTCTTGGTTTGAGGATGAAGGTTACTTCCTGTAGTAGAAGATGATAATTGCTTTTCACTCATAGGGGCTGATATTTCTTGTGCTTCTTTTTATGGATCTTCAAGCATATATATTCCCCCAAAGCCAAAAATGGTGCCCTGTAACATATAATCATCATCAAGCTAAATATTATCTAATATCGACATTGATACCTCCATTGCATTTATATTGGAGTGAAATGAAAAAGAGAAAAATCTAGGATGAGGTTGTGATCTCATCGCTTGAAGGGTTTTTTTCCTTCCACAGGACATATTGATGCGGCCTCTCATATGTTGAGTCTGTTGAACCTATTTAACCTATTGACCCTATGGTTGTTGTTGTGGTGGTGGTGGTAGTGGCAGCATGGATTTCTAGCCCTAACTTCTCACCGACAATTGTTGAGAGTCACCTACAAACAATTAAATAAGAACTTGTAAAAATTATTAAAAAAAAAGAAAAACAAATATATATGTTAATTTTAAGTAAATAGACTGATTTACCTGAAGACGATGCGATCTCATGTACAATATTGTGAATGTTGGTGTTGCAAAATTCTAAAAACATATGAAAATATTTAATAAAATTTATTATAATATTATGTTTAAAAATATATATATAGAAAAAATATCGAAAGATAAACTTACACTTACATATATGAGGGTTGATTTTACTAGATTCACATTGCACATTTTGTGCAACTACATTTGGACGAGAATGAGACTGAGGATTAGGAGAAGGAGACTACCATGTACATTTTTGTGGCCTCACCACTAGTGATGATTCTGATGTAGTGTCTTAATATTTAGAATCAGAACATGCCTCCTACATGTGACTCCTTATGAAAATAATATTTTTTATCCATTTTATCATTACCTTACTCTACATTTAGGTGCAAATAAAAATAAAAAAATTAAAAAGCTAAAACATTAAAAAATGGTGGTGAAACAAATGAAGAACACACGCTTATACTAAGAGGGCGGTGAACAGTATAAGACTAATTTTCACTTTTCTTTCCAAATAAATATTATGCAGTGTATATATTGCAGTATCAATAGCAGTAATCAAAGCAATGCACAAAACACCATACACAATAGAGACACAAATTTTAACGTGTTTCACTAAATGTGGGCTACTTTCATAGAAAAAATATTTCTTCTAAATATTTCTCAAATAATATTTTGGGAATCCTTCCCAATTACAATATTTATGGACCTCTATCCAAAGGAGATGTTGATCCCCTAAATCTAATTTGTGTATCTCTATCCACAAGATAACTCTGGTTGGTGATCTTGTATAAGACTACCTCCACTACACTGACTATGGATCTCTCTTTACTTGAAGACTTTCGTCCTCACTCAGAATACCTGTCCTCAATGTCCTGGCTGATGGATATATATCTATTGGAGACCATCCTCTCTACTTTATCACCTCCAAAGATCTACCAAATAGTTTCACTCAGAACCTTCTCAAATATGTTCAATAGGTCCTCTCAAAACCTGGTCAAATATGCTCAATAGGTCCACTCAGAACTTGCTCAAATATTCTTAACAAATCAACTCAGTACTTATACAAAAATGCTCAAAATATCCATTCAGAACCTACTCAAATCTACTCAACAGGTCCACTCAAAACCTGTCCAAATCTGCTCAATAGGTCCACTCAAAACCTACTCAAATTTTCTCAATAGGTCCACACAGAACCTGTCCAAATCTGCTCAACAAGCTCACTCATAACTTGTCCAAATATGCTCAACAAGCTCACTCAGAATTTATCCAAATTTTCTCAACAATCTCACTTATAACTTGTCCAAATATACTCAACAAGCTCACTCATAACTTGTCCAAATATGCTCAATAAGTCCTCTCTAGGACTTGCTCAAATTTGCATTGTAAGCTTCCATAAAATCTCACACAAAATTAGTCCACAAGCCTTCTCAAAGACTTGCCTCAAATCAGATTAACAAGTCCACACAAAAACTTGTTCAATCTCATAGAATCATAAAGAGAATTTTTAGAGATTCAATATGTCATATTTTCAATGCTCAATCACTTTATCAACTCAATCTCATAGAATCATAAAGAGAATTGTTAGAGACTCAATATGTTCTATTCTCAAAGCTCAATCTCAACTCAAATCAATCTCATATAAGCATAAAGAGAATTGTTAGAGACTCAATATGTTCTATTATCAAAGATCAATCTCAACTCAAATAAATATCATATAAGAATAAAGAGAATTTTTAAAGACTCAATATGTTCTATACTCAACTCAATCTTATAGAAGCATAAAGAGAATTTTTAGAGACTCAATATGTTCTATTCTCAAGGCTCAATCTTAACTTAATCAGAATATAGAATAGTTTGTTTCATGGAACTTGAACAACCACTTTATGCATCCACTTGACTAGGCTTAATAAACTCTACTCAACCAATCACCTCAAGGAACAACCCTTTCTCACAAACCCTAGTCCAAGCATGTATCAACCAACTCAAAATGTTTCGAATAATGTTCAACAACAAATCTTACATAACAATGATACTCATGTTAATTTCTAACTCAATTTCAAGTTCTTTGCATCATCCATTGGCTTCAACAATAATTCTAATAAGAGAAGGTTTTAATAACAACTCTCCATTCAGAAAACCTTGAAGCATAAACTCAAAGTACTTCACTCAACCAATGGTCTTAACAACAATGCTTATCAAACAAGGTTTAATCACAAATCACAATCCAAAAAATATTGAAGCATTAACTAAACCACTTTTGAAAAGGAAACCCTAATCAAATCCTTTTCACTCCAACCTTAATTTTAAATCAATCCAACCATCTAACTCAACAAAGAAGGATTTTTCCCATACCTTTTCTTGAAGAATAGTTGTCCTTACAAATCTGCCACACTCACAATTACTTCTTTGACAAACTCAATAAGAGTTAGAGGATAATTTTTTTATCACAAAAATAATATCACAATTACACCTTATCACTCCAACTTAAACAATAAGCAATATCCTCACAATAATCACAAAACCCTTTATTGTAAATAACACACAAATCACAAATTCTTAATGTTTCAATATTCTACAATAGAAAAATTTAAGACTTGAAAATAAAAACAAATTTTGCCTTATACCTTCTAATAATATTTCTCAACTATCAACTTTTATCATAATGCAAATACTTCAACCATCAAATAACTTATACCTCCAGCTTAGGCATTAATAAAATAAAACATTAAAAATGTACCTTTACCTTTGGAGAGTTTTGAAATCTCAATGCAACCCTCACAATGTATTTCCCATGGTGCAAACACCACACAAGCTTACAAGTTTGTTAGGAAGGAAGAAGCACCACATGCTTCAAGACTCCATCCTAGCCTTGCAAAAATGTACGTGCCTATTTATTGGCACCTTCAACATGTCCACCAAGAGCTTATGCAGGATTCGAACACTAACCAACATGCACACCAAAACATATGCTTGCAACCCACTTGCCACTAGGCAAATGTGTCTTTTTGGCTTCCAAAAAACCAATGCGCTTGTTTTTATCCCTTTCTTTGTCAAGTCAAACCATGAAATTCACATAACACTATCACGAGATCTACATTAAATTCAATGTGATTCTCTTTCAAATAGAGCAAGGATAATTCAAAACTTAACTTTGGCATGGTATTAATATGCATTCCCATTATTTTAAAAACATCAGCGCTTCCCTTGTCTTCTAGATGTCGACAAAAATAAGCTTCGCCTTGTTTAAATCCAACCTTTGGATTTATTTAAATTATGCTTTGGTATTCAATCTTTAACCCAACCTTTGGGTTTATTAAAATATTTTTAGACTTTGTAAACCCACTTTTGCAATATAAAATATTATAATGAAAATTACAAATATTTTATTTGGGTTTTCACCATGGCACTTCTAACCATTATAATATTTCACCTTTGATAAAGTTCCTTTCAATATTTATTTATAATTTAAATTCATCTTGAATTTAAATAATTTATAAAATAAATATTATCACTCCTTTTTAACTTCTTTCTTTTACATTGTTTCACTCGAACTTTTGCTTTTTTTTCAAATATCAAATGACCATATTTATCACCTTTATTTCATACTAAAATATTTTGAATTAATGATGACTCGTTCTGGTGGCATCAATGGTGACATCAATGAAAACTTCGACTTAGGGACTCAAAATGTCCAATAATATTCCCCTTTGTCATTTATGGCAACCCATATCGTTTTACTAAAAAAAATGTTATTTTTCTTCTACTCCCCCTAGGAAATTGCTTCACCTGGCTCAATGCTCTCTTAAATATCAAATCTCTCCCCAATACACAAATCTCTCCTCCTTTGATATCAATGGAAAAGGGTCACCTTTGGGGCTCGGGGCTAAGAATGAGCCTCTTAGCTTAGCCCCTCCCCCACCTCCACATGAGGTGGTTAATTTTAGGGTGGGATTATTTCTACTCCCTAAAAGTATTTTTCTTTACCTTTATATTTTTCTCTTCTTTTATGAGTTTTCTGAATCCTCTGACTATTTCTTTCCAAGTCATCATCCCTATTCCTGTCATTACTCATGTTCTTGTTATCATCCTTGTTTCTATTATTGTTCTTGTTCTCATCCATTTTCATGTTCCTATTCTTGTTCTTGTTTCTATTCATGTTCCTATTTCTATTCATATTCCTATTTATGTTCATATTATTATTCTTGTTCATGCCTGTTTCTGGAATATTTTCTCTACACCATCTTGTTGTGTGACCATAATTATTGCACTTATAACACTTAATGTTATTATTCCTTGGAGGTGCAACTGTCTTAGGATTTCTCCTTGTGAGGCCATATCCTCTTCTATCATGAATATTGTAATTCATTGCCTTGTGACCAAACTCATTACATGAGTAGCAATACCCTTGGAAAAGCTTTCCTTTTCCATATTCCTATATTTCATGTGTCCTGCACTGTGAAGCCATGTGCCCAAACCTGTGACATGAAAACATCTTCCATTGAAGCTTCCTTGTCTTGACCTCATTAGTATCCTGTTCTGATTGTTGTTCCATATGTATCTTCTTTGTGCATTGTTCCTATATTTGTTGAAATCTTTGTTGTCCAACTCATCCTATGATGTCTCACTCCCACTTATACTTTCTTCTTCTAATGTATCTTCTTCTAAAATGTATTCTTCTTCACGACTTGAAGTAGACTTTTCCTCCCATTTCTTTTGAACCTATTTAGAACCAAGACCTATCTTGTTTGTTGCTCCTCTTTGTATCTTGACTATTTTATCCACATTCTTTGCACTGGTTACATACTTGTATAACATATTCTTGGAATATTTTTAATCTTCATTTAGTAGTGCCACTTCTTGTATTAACTTTTCACATTCCAGAATATTTGCTTCTAACTTATCTTTGAACTTGCTTACCTTAGCCTTTGACTTTTCTAAATACTCTATGAGTAATAATCTTTCTTCATCACATTCATGAAACTTACTTTCAAGCTTAGAGTGTTGCTTTCTTACCTTCTTTACTGTTTCAAGGGCATAGATAAGTTCTCCCTTGAGATCATAGCCATTATCTACTGAATAATACTCTATTTGTTTACCTTTGTCCATATCATTTATTTATTTTGGCTTGTCTTCTATAGGATCACTCACTTCATATTCTAATGCCATTAGAATATTTTTATCTGGTCTATCAAGTGCATGTTAAAAATCATAATCATTGAAACTATAACCATCCCTTGTGCAATCATATTCAAGATGTCCAAATCTACCACATCTAAAATACTTGAGAATAATTGAAGTCTTTCTCTTAACTGGTTCTTTCTATTCAACCATAAATAGGACTTCATCTCTATCATTTTCTAAAAAATAGCATCACTATAATTTGAGTACTTACTTGCATTATCCACATAGTAGCTTCTCTTTTGCCTTTGGAAGAACTTATTTCCTTGTCTGTTTTGTCCATCCTTGCTTTTATTATGGTACTTGTGTCTTTCTGATTCCTTGTACCTATGATCCTATTTTTATTCATCATTTTTGTTCTTTGGTTCTTTGCACTTTGTTGCATAATATCCATACTTTTCACAATTGAAAAACTTAATAGATCTTAGATATATGGGTCTTTTGCAACTTTTATCTCTTTTGCCATAATTTGCTTCTTCATCAATGGAAGACTCACTGATTGATTATGTTTTCTTACCCTTTTTATTTTTTCCACTTTGAATTCAACTTCTTTCAGAGGAATAGGATCTTTTGTTCTTATCTCAAAAGTCATAAGCATGCCAAGCAAAGCATTTCTTGTTAGACTATCACTATCAATTGATGTTTCTATAGAAGAAAATTTTTCACTGTACCTTTTTAGAAGAGTTTTCAAGATCTTATCACAAGCGTTAGATTCATCAACCTTCATTCCAAGACCTTTCATCTCATGTATAAGTTCATCAACCTTGTTGAGATAGTCATGAATGTTTTCATCATCCTGCATTCTTAGGTTCTCAAATTATCCTTTAAGATTTTTTATCTTAGCTTTCTTGACACTTTGATCTCCTTCATATATGGTATGCAATAGTTCCCACATATATTTTGCTATTGTACACGCTATAACCTTCATATATTCTAATCTATGTAACCCTTTTATAATTGCATTCATAGATCTTGAATTTGCATGGATTAGAAGCTTAATTTATTTATATGTAAGATTATTGGTTGCTGAATCATATACAAATTCTACTACATCCCAAACTTCATTTCCAAGTGCCATCAGGTACAATCTCATCAACACACACCAAAACAAGAAGTCACTTCCATCAAATACTGGTACTACATTATCAAAGGACCTATCCTTTTGATCCATTATGTTCTTAGACCACTTTTCCTTCAAGCTGTCAAAATCTTCTGAAGGAACCCACTCAGATACCAATTGAATAACACAAGCTTATACTGAGAGGGGGTTGAACAATATAAGACCACTTTTTACTTTTCTTTACAAATAAATATTATGTAGTGTATAGATAGCAGTATCAATACCATTAGTAAAAGCAATGCACAAAAAACCATACACAATAGAGACACATATTTTAACATGGTTCACCCAATGTGGGCTACCTCCACAGAGAAAATATTTATTCTAAATATTTCTCAAATCATGTTTTGGGAATCCTTTCCAATTATAATGTTTCTGGACCTTTGTCTTAAGGAGATGTTGATCCCCTAAATATGGTTTGTCAAACTCTATCCATAGGAGAACTTCTTCTCCTATGCTCTAGCTGGTGATCCTGTAGAAGACTACCTCCACTACACTGACTGTGGATCTCTCTCCACTTGAATACTCTTCTCCTAACTTAGAAGACCTGTACTCAATATCCTGGCTGATGGATCTCTATCAACTGGAGACTTTGTCCTCTCTGCTCTATCACCTCCAAAGCTCTAATCAATAGGTTCACTCAGAACATTATCAAATATGCTCAATAGGTCCACTCAAAACCTACTCAAATCTGCTTAACAGGTCCACTCAGAACCTATTCAAATTTGCTTAACAAGCCCACTCAGAACTTATCCAAATATTCTCAATAGGTCCACTCATAACCTGCTCAAATATTCTCAATAGGTCCACTTAGAACCTATCTAAATCTTCTCAACAAGTCCACTTAGAACCTACTCAAATATGCTCAACATGTCCACTCATAACCTATCCAAATCTTCTCAACAAATTCACTTAGAACTTGTCCAAATATGCTCAACAAGCTCACTCAGAACTTATCCAAATATGCTCAACAAGCACACTGAGAACTTGTCCAAATTTGCTCAATAAGTCCTCTCTAGGACTTGCTCAAATATGCATTGCAAGCTTCCACGAAAGCTCACACAAAATTAGTCCACAAGCCTTCTCAAAGACTTACCTCAAATCAGCTTAACAATTCCACACAAAACTTGTTCAATCTCATAGAATCATAAATTTTAGAGACTCAATATGTCCTATACTCAATGGTCAATCACTTTGTCAACTCATTATCATAGAAGCATAAAGAGAATTATTAGAGACTCAATATGTTCTATTCTCAAAGCTCAATCTCATCTCAAATGAATCTCATAGAAGCATAAAGAGAATTGTTAGAGACTCAATATGTTCTATTCTCAAAGCTCAATATAAACTCAAATAAATCTCATAGAAGCATAAAGAGAATTTTTAGATACTCAATATGTTCTATACTCAATGTTCAATCTCAACTCAATATTATAGAAGCATAAAGAGAATTGTTAAAGACTCAATATGTTCTATTCTCAAGGCTCAATCTCAACTCAATCGAAATATAGAATATTTTTTTTCATGGAACTTGAACAACCACTTCATGCATCCACTTGAATAGGCTTAATCAACTCTACTCAACCAATCACCTCAAGGAACAACCCTTTCTCACAAACCATAGTCCAAGCATGTATCAACCAACTCAAAATGTTTTCAACAATGCTCAACAACAAATATTACATAACAATGATACTCATGTTCTTTTCTAACTCAAGTTCAAGTTATTTGCATCACCCATTGGCTTCAAAAATAATGCTAATAAGACAAGTTTTTAATCACAACTCTCAATTCAGAAAAAATTGAAGCATAAACTTAAAGTACTTCACTCAACCAATGGTCTAAACAACAATCCTTATCAAATAAGGTTTAATCACAACTCACAATCCATAAAATATTAAAGCATTAAATCAACCACTTTTGAAAAGGAAACCCTAATCAAATCCTTTTCACTCAAAACTTAATTTTAAATCAAGCCAACCATTTAACTCAACAAAAGAATTTTTCCCATACCTTTTCTTGAAGAGTAGTTGTCCTTACAAATATGCCACACTCACAATTACTTCTTTCACAAACTCAATAAGGGTTAGAGGATAATTTTTATATCACAAAAATAATAGCACAATTACACCTTATCACTCCAACTTAAACAATAAGCAATATCCTCACAATAATCACAAAACCCTTTATTGGAAATAACAAAAAACTCACAAATTCTTAACCTTTCAATATTCCACAATAGAAAAATTTAAGACTTGAAAATAAAAAAAAAATTCTCCTTATACCTCCTAATAATATTTCTCAACTATCAACCTTTATCACAATGCAAAGACTTCAACCACAAAATACCTTATACCTACAACTTAGGAATTAATAAAATAAAACATTAAAAATGTACCTTTGCCTTTGAAGAATTTCAAACTCTCAATGCAAGCCTCACAACGTCTTGCCCACGATGCAAATACCACATGAGCTGACAAGCTCGTTGGGAAGGAAGAAGCACCACGTGCTTCAATACTACTTCCTAGCCTTGCAAAAATGTATGCACCTATTGATTGGTGCGTTCAACATGTCCAACACAAGATTCTACGATATTCAAACACTAACCACCATGCACACCAAAAATTATGCTAGCAGCCCACTTGCCACTAATCCAATGTGCCTTGTTGGTTTCCAAAAAATCAATGTGTTTGCTTTTGTTCCTTTCTCTATCAAGTCAAACCATGAAACTTAAGTTTGGCATGGTATTAATATGCATTCCCATTATATTAATAACATTGGTGTTTCTCTTATCTTCTAGACATCGACAAAAATAATCTTTGCCTTATTTAAATCCAACCTTTGGATTTATTTAAATTATGCTTCGGTCTTCAACCTTTAACCCAACATTTGGGTTTATTAAAATATTTTTAGACTCTGTAAACCCACTTTTGCAATATAAAATGTTGTAATGAAAAATACAAATATTTTATTTAGGTTTCCACCATGGCACTCCTAACCATTATAATATTTCACCTTTGATATAGTTCCTTTTAATATTTATTCATAAAATTTAAATTCATCTTGAATTTAAATAATTTATAAAATAAATATTATCACTCCTCTTTAACTTTTGTCTTTTGCACTATTTCACTCGAACTTCTGCCTTCTTGATGAATATCAAATGACCATCTTTGTCGCATTTATTTCTTAATCAAATATTTTGAATTAATGATGAATCCTTCTGGTGGCATCAATTGTGACATCAATGACAACTTCGATTTAGGGATTCAAAATGTCCAACAACAAAGACTTACCCTCAACTCCTCTACTATCATACCAAACCCTAGTATTGTTGAATGCACTATAGTTGGTACATAAAAAATTTTCAAATTATGTAAAATTTTAAAATAAGGAGCTAAAATAAAATTTACAATGGTCACCATGGTCACTTTGTTTTTCTAGATGCCATGCAGCTCAAATCTGATGCGATTTGAAATGTGCATACACCAATCAAACTTTATGCTTTGAAGGTAGTGAACGATATAGGCCAATGCCCAATACCGAAGTTATAATGTTCCTTGAAAAAATAATATTCCTTTTAAGAACACAATAATGGCCTTCAGATCATCATCTTGAATAGAGGAGCTTGTTAACCCTCTTTTTGACTTGGTAGTGAAAGCTGCACATAATAAAATAGATGGTAAAAAAAAAGAAAATTGGAATAAAAATATAATCAATAGATAAGAATTATACCAGACAAATTTTTCTAGTTGACATTGTAATTACCCTCAAGGTAATATATCTCCTCCTAATTCAGAGAGAACCTCATAGTGATAGTAGAAAAATCCATGTATGGAAGAGTTATCAATCTCTCGATATCGATAGGTGTGATTGTGAAATAAAATGGTTTATTCTAAACTGACACTCGCCATTGTTTGATCATGATCATAACCATAAATTTTACTTTGCATAATATGCTTATCTATGTGGAAATATGGCCATTGTAACCAACATTCACAAACCTGCATCAACCAGCCATGTTTGGTCATAACTAGAGATGCTTAACAAATCTTGCATGGAGGTGCAATAAATGTTCTTAAAGTTTATTTTTATAGTGCTATTAGCAGAAGTATTGATGGTAATTATATTCTTAAAACATGAGAATTCAAGATTCAAAAGGGTGTAGGGTAAAGTTCAGTCACGGAGGGTTCAAAATTTGCTCAGGTCATAGAAACAAAAAGATTGACTATCAACACCTTTTATAGATAAAATCGAGTGTAAGACACTTGGTAGTATGTCATTTTGCATACAATGAGGCTGATGGATCACTTGACATGTGGTAGGTTTAGTTTACTTGTTTTCAATAACTAACTTGTAGCTAGTGTGAACGGACCCTGATTTAGAACCAGTCTTGTTGAAACATGTTTAGCAAACATGAAAGCTGAAAGCTTTTCTACAACCGAACATGCTAGACTTTGTTATGCATTTGAGATAGTTGGTCCTTGTTTTACACCCTCTATGACCAACTCTATTTTGCACTCAGACTAGCCAACCTATTTATTACATCCAGTTTAGTTGGATCATATTTTACATCTGGTACCTCCGGTCACCGTTTTCCACCTGGTATTGACAAACCATATTTTGCATCTGATCCTGCCAACCTATTTCTTGCATCTAGTTTAGATGAATTATGTTTTACATACGATCCTATTTTACACCTATTCTAGTTGATCTATTTATTCCATCCAGTTTAGTTGGATCTTGTTTTACATCCAATCTAGTCGAATTATCTTTTTCTCCCAGTCTTGCTAGACTCTATTTTGTGATGGTTCTATTTTTCGTTCTTGTTTTACACTTGGTTTATTTTCTAGTATTTTTAACATGATTCATGTTTTTAGTTGGTTTACTACCAATCCTTGTTTTGCATCGGGTCTAGCCAAAACTATCAAATTTTCTAATATTTTATAATTTTTGGTGAAAAATAAGGTAAGTTGCCATGTCCTTTGACACGAGGTTGGCCAGGATTTGCTAGGGTTTCAAAAAATATTTTTCAATTTTTTATAATTACATTTTGGATCTGACCCCTTATGCATAACCCTACTTTTGAGGGTGTAAATTTTTATTTGGAGCATCACATAGAATGGAGGCAAGTTCAAATTCTTCAATTTTAGAGCAATTTACACATAAAAAATGCATAGTTGTTTAAATGATGATTTTTTCACAATCAAATTTTGTTTCTTAGATACATGGGTTGAGGAAGAATATAGCTATTTACCTTTGGTGTAACTATATTTTTACTCTTTTAGTGATTCTTAGACTAGGTCGTGTTTCCCAAGTAGGCCAAAAGCTTCTAGCATGCGAACTTTAGTTGGTGTTTTCTTTATTTCTTATATAATTTTAAACATGGCAAAGGGATTTCACTCTTTGTGGTAAAATTTGTGAACTACCTAGGATTTTATGTAAGATAGGGGTATTTTAGCTTTCTTTTATCCTCACTTTGTAGTGGATGTATTCCCTTGTCACTTTCTCTTTTAGTTACCTTGCTAATCTTTTTTTACCTTTATTTTTTGCTACTAGTTATTTTTCTTTATCAACTCATTGGCCTTTATTATTTGGTGTTTCTTGGACCTATTTTTGAGATTTTTTATAGCTTTCCATTTTATAATTTTCTTATTCTTTTCCTTTTCTTGCTTTGCTATAATAGGCTCTTCATATTTTAATTGTAGAGCTCGTCTTCCATTTTTGAGGATTGTCATAACTATTCATGTATTGGCTTACTTATCAATTGAATGCTTTACACCTATTTTCCATTGTCTCTAATTTCCACATACTATTGGTTGGCAAATATAGCATCAAATTTGAAATATGACTCTTCGTATATATCCATAGCATTAAAATTAACTAATATCATATTGTTGGGATTGGGTAAGATAGTTGTTGATTTCTAGTACATGACAAATTTCATTGAGTGAGACACCTAAATAGTTGTAATTATTTGTTAAACATGAGATTGCTAAGTGTACCACACAATTTGAGAATACCTAATATAACTCAAGCATTTAGTAGGGTCATACCTATCATTGCAAGGGAGACATTATACAAATTACTCTTTTATTTTGACATTAACCATATGAAAGAATATATTACTTCCAACATATCATTCATTATAAAATTACTATTAGATTCATTACTAGGGTTGGATGGAGTGGGAGAGGTTATATGCAGTGGTTGCAATGCTACTATGGATGATGTATTTTATCCTAGATTGATAATTATTTATGGTGACTAGGAAGTATGAATAGAAGTATTAGGTGGAGGGACTGTGATAGAAGAAAATTTACGTATAGTACTAGGCATTGGTGTGTTTTGGAAAATTTTGGTGGCATGAGCCAATGGTGGGGTAGGGTGTATTCTTTATCATTTGATGAGAATACCATGGCCTCTTATTATTTCTTTAAATGCTACAACTAGTGTACAATGGTTAGTGTTACAAACCATTAGCACAAAATTAGATTGTAAAACCTTCATGTAATATAGTAATATTTTTTCTTTATTTGGCCTAGTATTCTATGAAATTAAATTTAAATTTCCTAATAATCTAGTATTATAAGCATGATTTTTTCTTCAATAAATCCTTATATCATATTTAATTGAAACAAATTGAATACCCATTTCTCATGCTTACAAAGCCTATGCATAAATGGTTTAACTATCGATGCCCAACTAGTAAATGTAGCATTACATCCTCCTCTTAAATGCAATGGATTGAACTGAGTATAGATATCTTGTTAAAGCGATCTAGTTTCATTTTGTTTATTTTCATGTCAAAGGTAGGTAAAGCTTTTATAGCTGCTAAGGGAATAAAAGAGTAAATCAATAGTTTCAAAGGGCCTTGGAAGGTACAACTGGAAAGTTGATTCAAATGCCTAGTGGGTGCACCTAGATTATTTTACTAAGGAAAAAGTTGATTGTACTATTGATATATTATATATTTGAGTGATTGGTACAAGTGATAAGGAGGATCTAAATATAAATTGTAAAAAGTAGGATACTAAAATGGAAAACATTTATAAACCTGTTGTTGGTTGGATATGGTTGAATGTTTTATACTCTTGGAATATAGTTTAGTCCTATTTATAGGATCCAATGTTTTTGAGGAGGTGGACCTTGTATATTTTTCTATACTTGGTTGTCTAGAGGTAGTGTTAATCCCTAGGTATTACCCTTGAACACTTGACCCCATTTCTTTAGCCATCACTTGCATATTCTAGGTAATATTCACATTAAGCCTAATGATCCTATTATGACTAAGGACTAAACTAGAGGAAAAATGGAAGTTATAGAGATTATATCTAGTGGAATCTATATTAGAGTATTTATAGAAGGTACTTTTGCATACAAAAAGTTGTAGGTAAGTTATATAGCTATTGAATGAAGAGTGGGTTGTTCATTTTATTGTTCATATTAATTAGTACTTGGTACAAGATATTGGTGTGGATCATTGTAGGGTTTTGATTAGACAAAGTAGGGTTAACTAAGGCCATTGAATAACTTATTTACTATATTAAGCAACCTATTTATGGTGGCATGAATCCTTGTATGACTTGATTGATAATGGGTATTTTTTCTTTTGACAATATGGGGATGGTTACTAGGACCTCTTTAAACTCATCCTTTTAATGCAACCACACAACAATTTGGTAGTTTCTTTTTCCTTTAGCATTATTTTTTTGATATGCAACTATGCCCACCTATTGATTATATTTTTCTAATTTTTGAAATTTAGACCATGTATTCATATGCTGGTACCTATGCAAACATAATTATGGGCTCAAAATATTAAAAATAAAATAAAAAATTACCTACTTGAGCAATTTTCTCACAAATTAGATTAATTTGCAGATGATTTCAAGTTATTTGCTTCTAGAATGGATTCCTATAGTAACTATTAATTCAAGTAATTTATTTGTAAATTAGAGTGACATGCTTGTAATTTTGGGTGATTTACTTACTGTTCATAGCTTTATAGTAAATTAAAAAAATTGAGCAATCCAATCAAAAAGCCAAGCAATTTGTTTGTATATCTAAAATTAGACAATCTTTGTAGAAAGAGAAACTCACCCAAGAAAATTGATTGGAGTGTATCACTTTCTAGATTTGACTTGGCCAAATTTCATTTTTTTGAAACAAATTAGTCACTTTACCAAGTGAATTTCATATTGTCTTGGGCTTGTGCAAAACAAACTTAGAATCTATGTTAAGTGCTTTTCCCCATGGTAGATGCTTATGTAAGGCTAGATTGGTGTTTTTTTTTGTATTTTTTGAATGCTATTGAATTTTTCTTTGTGAAAATTTTAGCTTTATAAAGTTCAATTCAAATTTTCCATATACAAAGTAACTACAAATAATAAGCATAAAAATAAAAAAAATGGGTGAAATTTTAAGCAAAATTGGGTTTGGGATTAAAACTTCATACAAATTGCATTAAAATCAACCTATAAAAATGCTAATCAAATCAAGCAATATGCTTGCTATATAAATTGAATTGCTAACTTCTAGAAACTTTCAAACTTGCTTTCAAATTGGAGAAAATTGCTTGTAAAGGTATATATAACATTGATAACACTCCTTCATATAGTTACTATAGGATTAGCAATAGTATAGGATTATGTATAGTTTTTTTGCTCTACCTAATTTGGAGACATGTGACATAGAATATTATGCATAATTAATTCTAAAATGATAAAGTATTATAACTTTTTGTATATGAAATATTTTATATTGAAAGAAATAGAAAAGAAGTAAAAGTTAGTGAAATTAACCTAAAGAGTTATGAATGTATCAACTATTTTGAAACTAAAATTTGAGGAGGATCTAAAAATAAATGTCCAATTGCATTGAATTATTTTAAATTCATGAAAATATTGGTTATTTAGTTTTTAATATAATACTTTATCAAATGAATCATTATGATCTATTTTTCCCATAAATATATGGATATGGAAGTCTAATTTATGGACATAATCAATTTCTCTTTATCAATCACATGTCAATTTGTACATAGTGAATATGATTATAAGAAGCATTTAACATTGGTGATTTAATTATTATAAAAGGGATCAAAGTTAGGATATGGAAAAATAAAATAAAAGCTGAATGAAAAAGAAAGGAACTATGATTTTTTATTATGAACATTTACTTTTATTCTTAAATAGTAAAAAATAAACAAATAGAGCTATTTTATTTAGATCAATAAATTAGTATATGTTTTGCTCCTTTTACTATTCATTGAATGACAATTCTAATAATAAAAAATTTACATAGAGATTGATGAGATCGATAGAAAAACTCCTATTGATTTTATTGATCTTGGAGGAGATTCCAGAATATTAAAAATATTGAATGGAATAAATATTGTGAATAGAATCTCTTGAAAAATTAGGATGGAGAAGAAATCTAACTTGTCTTGGAACTTGGTCCATTAATGATGTTATATTCAAAAAGTGATTTCAGGATCATAGAGAATCTAAATATAAAAACTTGAAGTTCACATGCATACCTATATTGGATTGTTTGGTTCAACAAAATATTTTTTACTAATAGAACATCTCATGTAGTTTGTTCAAAGGGATGATGGATAAAAAAATTGTCCATATATGGACAAATCATCGTATACCTTTTGATTCTATTAGATAGGGAACTTAGAATAGTTGAAATAGTTAAATAGGAGGATTACTATGACTATAGCCCTTGGAAAGTCTTCCAAAGAAGAAAAAAATTATTGGATACTATGGATAACTAGCTATGCATACACCATTTTATTTCTAAGGTTTGGTCTACTCTATTACTTTTTTTTTGTGTTTCCCTACTATGGTTGCACTCTAAAATCATTACATCCAATTTTATTCTTTCATTGTTTTCTTTATCATTTTCTATTACTCTTATTTTAACCTTATCATTTTTCATTATTTTATTATATTTTTCTCAATTATTCTTTTCTTATTTAATTATATATTTATAATATGCATATAGATCAAGAAAAAACTAAAAATTACTATTTTATAATGTTTTTTTAATAATTTTCTTCTTACATTACTATGTTATAACCTACCATGCCATTGTTATAAATGAGTATACCATTTGATGCAATTGTAAGGATGGGTTTCAATTAAAAATTATCTCCTTATACAATCACTTTGATAAACTGGTATTAATGTATCAATATTCATCAATTGAACTTCATACTTTACTTGCATTACATTGTATTCTTCATAGGAATGATATTTTAGTTTTTACTTGAATGAATATTTTTATTACTTGAATGACAATAAGATATTTTCCTTGAATAAATATTTTCTTTTGGACTTGAATGACACTCCTTTCTTTATTTGAAAAAATATTCTTCACCTAAACAATACCTTATCCTCCACTTAAACATTGTTTACTCAAATGATATTTTAATCACAAACAATGCTCTCTCAAATGACAAAGGTTCTCCAAAAACACTTTATTATTTATTGAATATTAAATTTTCTTCAAATTGAAAGATAAGTTCCTAGTTGAATGATATCATACCTCCAATCGAACAAAATTTCCACTTGAATTGTATCTTAATTTGATGCAAATAAAAATTCCACTTGAATAGTTCTCTACTCAATTGACACCCCTCTCTTTCGTTGAATGACACCTTGTTATTCCCTCAAAAGATAGCTACCATTTGAATTAGTTAGTTGCTAAATAGATAATTGACTCCAAATGTTGGTTTAATTTAAACATCAATGTAGTATACTTGAATAAAAACAAACAACTAACACTTTGGTCCTCAACTCATCACTTGAACAATGACTATTGGAATGATAGATACTTGAATGTCATGTTATACACTATATCAACATGACTTTCTATACTATAATAATTATTCTATATTTATCTATAAATCTACACTCTTGCACAAATACCAACCTATGAAATCTACAAAACATACAATGTAATTACCATTCAAACACGTACCTATACAAATTCAAGGTGGAATGTTAATGTTATTATCAATATACTTATTAGCTATATATCATAATGTTTTACCACTATACATATCTACACAATCCTCTCACTCTCTTACATAGGCCTTTTATTTCCCTCTCTATGTGTGTTATCATCCCCCTTCCCTTCTCTCTTCTCCTCTATATTTTCCATCCTATGTACCAATCCCTTTTATTTGGCCTCTTATTGATTGTTATTATTCACTTAACTATTAATTTCTTCTCTTTTTAATTATTATAAATATAGGATGTGGTTATAACTAGGTCAAAATTACCTTATGGATAACTCTCTTCATGTGCAGATGGTATCACATAATATTCATCAAGTATGATAAATGCTTCATGAGATCTAGCTCATGAACATGGAGTGGTCTTCCAAGTTATTGAAATTTGAGCTTGGCTTTCCTCACAATACCACCTCTTTTGCCCTATTATTGCCTTCATTTAAGAACAAAACCTTATCTTTTCCCATTTCTTCATATGCATCCAAACAAAATAAACCAAGTATTTTGTTGAATACTTTGTCTTGGTACCAATACTTTATTTTGGAGTTATTATATCCTCTTCAACTCTCACAAGGATGTAGGTTTCAACACATATTTTTGATATATCTAGATTTTCTAGACTCCCTACAATAGCCCATCCAAGGACCTTCATCTCTTGTACTGATTTCTTCACTTATAAATTTGGTCTTATTACTTCCTAATTAACTTGTATAACCAACGCCTTTATTCTTTGGCCTTATGTTTGGAATTATGGAAATTTTCACATATTTACAATAGCTTCCTAATCCTTTACCATTATGTCATATTATTTAATTAACTTGGAGCAAATCCCTTTGATGTGCCTTTCAAAGCACCCAATATCTTCATCACCACTATGTAATTCAATAATATGGCCTTTATTATGGACATAAATGACATGATGATATTCATATTTATCTATTATCTCTTTATAATTTCTTTTCTCTTTCTTTTTATCTAAAATTATACTCAAGGATGATTTTAAAATAGAAGCAGGAATACTTACACTATCATTTTCATTGTCAATACTACCAGTGACCTTGAATAATTGTTGCTTCACCATTCTTATTATCTAGCTTATTTCTATATTTACCTCCACTTGTTTCATAACTTCTCTCAAAATTGTAATTTACTCATTCCACTTTGTCTCATAATACTTTAAGAATTATTTTCCTACACTCAAGTACATTGTAGAACTATTGTCCACCTTTTCTCCTTTTAATGGAATTAACTTGTACTTATTTTCATATTTCCTAACAGTGTAGGTGTTCATCCTACCATCACAAGTTTCATTTTTGTGAAACTACCATGGACTTCATAATAAAACATGACAAGCATCCATAGACATAACATCACATAGTATCTCATCCTTGTAAAAACTAATTTGAATGTTTACCATACATTATTAATTTACCATAATTTATTTTACCTTTTGTAACCATGAGAATTTGTATGTATTTTGTTGCTTAATCCTTTTCAATCTATGTTTTTCCACCATCTAGGTATATACTAAATTATATGTCCTCTTGTGGTCTATAGTGACTTTGCAACACTTGTATTCCAATTTACATATGGTTCTAAAATATATTCTTCATTGCATCGGTTCATACTTCTCTTTCACTAGTTTTACATAATAGATTATCCATGTTCTAGATTATTCATATTCTTGGATGAGGCAAAATATTCTTCACCTATCTATGTAATGTGGATATTTATTTCTTTTCCTTTACCACTGCCTTGTACTATTGGACATTCAAATACTGAATGACTAGTTTTTTGACATAAAAAGCAATTTTTCAAGAATCTTGTACCCCTTCCTCTATCATAACCACCTTTACTATACATTATATTTTTTTCTACTATACATATTTACTTAGGCATCTCTCCTTTACATGAGACTCTAGTACCTTTATCTCTTTATGCATCTTGTCCACCATATTCTCTCCTCTATATTTGTATCCTCTTTGCTAATTCCTTTTCTTTGGCCTTCTATCAATATTCTTCTTCCTTTCCTTGTCTATTTATCTTCTCTTCTTCTTTCTTACACACATAGGTGGTAGTTACAAAAAAATGGAAACTACCTTGTTTACAACCATCTTCATGTGCAAATTCTCTTGCATCAAAATTTTACAATTTTAGTAACAAATAATTACCATTATTATTTATATACTAAGTAGTTCTCATTATGTTACATATTTCATCATTAAGAAGATTATGGCCAGTTAAAAAAAAAGTCTCTATCAAATCATAAAAGAGGACCCAAACTAAGTTTTATAAAGAATAAAGAGGAATATGGTTATAATATCCTACCATAATAAATTATACAAGTTACTATAATGTGCATGAAGAGTAAGTGATTATAATTTTTTTTTTTGGATAAAAAAATGTCTCCCTAATAAAAATAATGGACAATGAAAGATAGGGATAATGCCAAAAAAATATGAAAATAAATCTTTAACTCATGTTGCAAGAAATAAATATATTTTGCCTACCATTAACATCAATTTATAGATACAAGGACTTACAAAAATAAAAAGGAAAGAAATTCTAACCATTTTGTTTGATGAAAAAGAATCTAAATTATGCAATGCTATAATGACTTCACTGAGTTTGGCCATCATTTTATAATGATATAACTTATGACATATGTACTCCATATAAGTTAAACAAGTTCTAATTGATTTAAGAATGGATGCTGGAAATGATATGTTGGACCACATTTTGTATCATGGCCTTAACAATAGGTGAAGATCTTGATGGACAAAAATTAATCAATTTAAGACCATATAGTGCTACTATTTTATATAGCAACATACTTAACATTGGTGACTTAAATACTTATGGATGCCATCATACTTTGAACTATGATCATGATACTAAATTATGATGTAGTATATTTTGTGTCATATGAGCATTAGATGGAAGACATAGTAGAACTATATCCCATATTATTTTAAAATATAATAGATATTTAATCATCATATTATGTTATATTTATAATCCATGTAAATGAAAATTAATTTTTATATGTTTGAGGGTAACAAGAATATTCACGTAACTATATAGGAGGTTTTGGATAGAGATATTAAGGGTGTAGCACCAAATGTATTATTGTAATTATATTTTTTAATGATGTTAAAACTAAAACCTCTTTAGTCAAGGAAATTTGACTCTAATATGATAATATAAATATTTATGAAATTTAACTTATTTCTTTGATTTAATTAATAAAACATGGTGATAAATCAACTAGATAATTAATGGTACTAATAAGAGAATAAATAAATATAAACACACTCTCCTATGTATGAATGAATAAGTTATGTGTCTTCTATAAAAGGTCATTTCCCTTAGTTTATCAACACATTACATACATATTAGAAGACCTTCTTCTAGTCTTTGGTCCAATTGAGGGAGCCATATTTCTTGAGAAACTTGGTAATGAATCTAACTTCACAAAATTGATGATGAATTTGGCTACAAATTGGATATACCCTAAGTAATACCTGATACCCTTGAATTATAAGGGAAATGGTAGGTCTTGAATGGCTTTTATTCTATTAGGGTCTATAGCTAGGCCTTCTTTTGATATAAAATGACCTAAAAATTTTCCCTCTTGGACCATGAAGCTAGATGTTTTAGGATTTAGAGAAATATTAAACTCCTTACAAATTTGGAAGACTCACTCTAGATGCTCAATTTACTTCTAATTTTGGAAAATATTGTTAAATCATGAAGGTATATAAGGACAATCTCTCCTATAAGCCCTGGAAAAACTATGTTTATCACTTTTTGGATGGTTTATCTACCATTTTATAGACCAAAATATATTCATTGATGTCCAAAAGTATCCCAAGGGGTGGTGAAGGGTATCTTATATTGGTCATCATCCTTAACCTAAATTTGATTATACCTTAAAAATTCATCTAGAAGCAACAACATCCATGAGCCTACCACCATATGTAATATATTATCCATGGTTAGCAATATATAATGATCCTTCAGTCATGCCTAATCTAAGTTCCTAGAATAAATGCATAGCTTGATACCCCTATTTTTCTTTCATACCAATACAAGGCTAGTGATTCATATGGAATTCTTGATTGGGAATATAATTTGAGCCTATTGAAGCTCTAGAAACTCTTTCTTTATTATTTTTTTCAATTTTAACGTTTACTAGTCTTTAATTTTATCAAAAAGGCTTAGCATCAGGCTCTAATTTGATAATATATTTAATGTTTATAATCGTAGACCTTTGAATATTTATATGATAATGCAACTATGTATATGTATTTACGATAATTTTCTTTGAAAATATCCTATTCTTCTTGAGTATAATCCTTAAAAAGCAATAGAGTTTTCCTTTTAACTACCTTAATTCAGTTATATGTAAAATATTTCACCATAACTCTATTTTTTTTATTGAGATATCATCTAGGAAATATGATTTATAACATAATTAGCCCTTTGGAAAACTAATTTGACTTTAATTGTGTTACTCCATACTTGACATCATCTCCATATTCATTATTTTCTATAATGTATTACATTATCTTATCAATAATTTTATGATATGTTTGTCATTACTAAAGTCTTGTCAATAATATTAGTCATCTAGAACTATTGGTCTAAAAATAACTTCTAGCTCTATTGGCTTATCCCACATATTGATAATTAGGTCAAATTGAGTTTCCACTCCTATCAACTCATTTTCTTTTACATTTAGCTCCTTGGGTATCACTTTCATTTTATAGGAGTCAAAATTTAAAGCAAATAATGAACCCAAGGCTTATATGACTTTAGATGTTTATTCTTTATAGCACACTAGTAATTCACCTACTTTAGTATTATTTTGATGTCATCATATATTCTCAAGTCTATAATTACAATATTTTTTACATTCTCAAATTGGTGTAGAGTGCTTCATATTAAGCAACATTATTCATGCATTTGAACATCAATCTATAGCTATAATGAATTTGTGGTCCTTATGGATCAATGAACTATACTATAGTGTCTACTCTATTTATAGTTCTTGTGCTATTCAAGTACATAGTATATTGGCTCATCAAAAAAGGAGTTCTAGGAGGAATCTATATTATTAATTGGTTTCTTATCTTTGTATCTCTATGTTCTACATTTGGATACTCATCATATTGTAGCATATTGATAATAATTTCTACCTTTGAATCTTGGTACCCACATTATCAATATATTTTAGAAGTTCATTCTAGTTTACCACATGCATGTGCTCTACCTTGATTAATTTTTTATCCATATAAATCTTCATGTTCATGCAATTTATTACCAGATAGCCATCTCTTAATAAATTCTATCACATATTTGAATAGTATAATTTTAAAGTATGATGGTAGGTCTATGTCTATCAATTCTTATACTACCATACATTTTGGGTATTGGGCTAGGATCATGAAAAAATCCTTAAAAATATGTACTACATTGGCTCTAGTTCCATCTATCTATATTATATATCTACCTATATTGGTATAACAAAGAACTATTTCCTTATAAATAGCCTTGGGTGCAACTATGACCTTTACCCCTAAATATTTTATACAACTTTGAGGATGTAACTTTTGATCTTGAGTATCACATAAATGAGAGGTAGCTTCAAATTCTTTAGTTTTTGAGGAATTTACACATAAATAATGTAGGGTTATATATTTGACGATTGTTTCACAATCAGATTTCGTTGCTTAGATACATGGGTTGCAGGGGAATATGGATATTTACCTTTTGGCATAACTTTGATCTTACACTTTTAGGGATTCCTAGAGTAGGTATTGTTTTCTAAGTAAACCCAAAGCTTACAATATGCTAACTTTAACTCGTGTTTTCTTTATTTCTTATATGATATTAAACTTGGCAAAGGAGTTTCTCTCTTTCCAATAAAACTTGTGAGCTACCTAGAGGGTCGAGGTCCCATTGAATTTTTCTAACCCAATGAAGTAAGGTTTATAATGGCAACATCCAATGGTGTTACAACTTAATTTTAACTTGTAAAAAAAATTAAGAAGTTGTGTTTTATTATTCATTTTAATTTTATTTTATCAAACCTTGAAATCAATAAAAAAAGGATTAAAAATATATATTATAAAAAATAAAATAAAAGAGTCAATTAGATTTGAACATCTATAAGACAATTTAATTAAAAAGGTATAGTTAATGGTCTCATATGTATATTTACAAGAAGTTGTCAAAATTATTGATCATGGTTGAATTTTGACTTATAGCATTGTATATTCTTTGAAATTTAATTCATTAATATAAAGTTTAAATTATATTTATGTATAAGTGGACTAAAATTGTAGAATAAGATAAATATGTAAGAATTAAAATTAGTAAAAATATTTAAAAGCTTTGTTTTATTATTTACTTTCGTTATCTCAACTATTAAAGTAAGTATGATGTATAACCCTATCTTCTATTTAAAAAGATTTAAACCTTGAACCCTTATTTAATGTTTCAAAATATGTTAAACTAATTAAACTATTTAATAAAATTATAAAATAAAAACTACAATTAATAAAAATTTAAAAAAGTTTGATTTAACTTTTAAATTAATTAAAAAATAATAATCGTTGAATTAAATTTGTACATTGATAACTAATTGGCTAATGATACACGGAAATGAGGAGAAAGTCAAAAGTGTGGACACTGCGTAATATGTTTTTAACGGGTAAAACTAAATTTTGTTCATATGTTTTTTTCCCGTTGTTGGTTTAGTTACTATTTTTAGTGGTAGATACGCTTAGGGTTAAAGAGCTACTAAAATAGTTATTATTTTTAGTAATAGACAATCGGAGGATTGAAACAGCTATTATTTTTAGTAATTTATAAGGGTAGGGACTGCTCTTAAGAATTTATTTGTCTCATTTTTGGACTACTAATTTACTAAAATTGACAGTGTCCTTCAAATTTTGAACATAAATCTCTTTTTAAAAATATTTAACCAATCAAACTTTTATCAATCCACTTAAAAAATATTTATAAGGTTTTTTCACCGGTCATTACCATTTCCACTTCTTTAAATTGATAGTTATATATATATTGTATTTAATACATGTGCCGTTTGCTTACTCGTTTATATTGTAAAGGGGCATGGCAATTGTTTTGAGCTTTGGAGTTTACACCGTCGGAAATTAAAAAAGGTGATATAATGACAACGACATTATTGAGTTTGATCCACCCCGCGCGCACTTCCGAACCACCAGCTGTAGCGGGTGGACCTGTGTGCATAAATCAATAACCACATTCCAATAATCCAAATAGACTCTGCAGTTGTAATACAATGGTAATAATATCGTATTGGTGAGTACAAAAATTAACAAATTTTAGCTGCAGAAGAAGAATAACAGTAAAGCGGAGGAGGAATGGAAAATCAAGAGGATCCCTGGAGGAGAGATTGGGACTGCTTTTCATATTGGAAACCATTTGACATGGAAGTGTCGGCGCACCACACAAAGATACCGTTGAGCTTCCCGCTGCTTCTGAGCGTCGTGCAGGCGTCGAAGAAGCCATGTGCAGGCGACAACCCTCCGCTGCCATCCGTTATGAAACTCGCCAGCACTTTCCCTCCTCTGTAGCGAGACGACTGATCATTGTAGTATTCGATGAACTGCGACACGGTGGTGCTCGAATCGTAAGCATAGAATTGGAAATTTACATAGTCGATGGCATTCCCGTACTTGCTCCACAACGCAGTGTAATGCGACTGTACATCGTCGTCATGGAAGGGAGCAATGGACGCGAATGAGATAACGTTCTTCTTGGACCTCTTTTTCAAATTTTTTATAACTTCCACTTTTGTGATTTCCTTTTTCTTTTCCTTTTCTTGTTTTTTTTTTTAAATAAAGGGGTAAAAATTTATTGATAAAAAGTCTGGATTAGAAAGTACAGCTGAGCCCCTACTCAGGACTCAAATAAGCAACAAGACAGGCTAAATCACCAGACAAGGTCAACTCCCAAAGAAAACAAAAAAAAACAAACCACATTAAGTCTGAACATCCTTATAGATCAACTCCCGTAGGTGTTGAGAATCCCCAGACGGGAGACTCTCCCAGTTATCAATACTATGAGTATCCAATAGCTCAGAAGCCTTTTTGGCCAAGTAATCAGCAACCCCAGTCCATTCCCTTGGAATGTGCACAAAGGATATAAATTCGAACTCTTCACTCATTCTGAGAATCTGAATGGTCACAGAGGCCAACTGCCAATTAACATCCTCCACTCTTTTGCTGTTTAAAAGATTAACCAAAATTTGAGAGTCAAACTCGCAAATAATCCTGCGCCAGCCAAGAGAAAACCCCCTTTGCAAGGCCTCAAGAATCGCCAGAGCTTCCATAATATTGTTGGAGTGAACACCTTTATAAATGGAAAAGAAAAAACTGACCACGCCAACATAATCTCTCCCAACACCACCAATTCTAGCATGTCCAGGATTGCCCCTGGACGACCCATCAATATTAATTTTTAAAACTCCTCTAGGGGGCAGTCTCCATCTACCCTCTCTCCTAACCTTCTTGCTAAGTTGAGGAATCCTACTAGGGCTAGAAGAATTCACACCAACCCCAAACAAACCAAGGGCCTATCGTACCTTCTCCTCCCTAGAGTCCAAATGGGGGTCCACATCACATTTACTATGGATAGTTTCTTGAACCATACACAGGATCCTTTGCCAGATCTGTTGAATAGCCAAATGACTTCCCTCAAAAATGCGACGGTTTTGTTCGAGCCAAATCTGCTAGATGATGTAGGAAGGGCCCAAATTCCAAGCCACTTGGAGGAAGGGGGCCTTGGCTGGAGGTCTGCCCAGACTACTCCAAAACTCCACCAAGGAGAGCACATGAAAATAAGGATGGTTCCAGGCACTCCACCAATATTGCCAAATGTCTCTGGCAAGGGAGCATTGGAAAAATAAATGGGAAGAGTCATCATCATTCTTACCACAAAGGACACATAAAGAGGGACCTTGAAATCCCCTCTTCCTCAAGTTATCCCAAGTGAGGCATTTATTATGAGCTACCAGCCAGAGAAAAAAGTTACATTTCGGCCAAGAAAATCTATTCCACACCTTTTTCCACCATGTGATAGGGAGACTCCCAAACTTTTGCTTATCAAGAACTTGATAACCATAGGCTACAAAGTAGGTTCCCTTGGGATTAGGGTTCCAAGCCAGAATGTATTTATCCCTCAATGAAGAATAGTACCTCCCTACAAGAATAAGAGCAAGTGCATATCTATCCTCGGCCAATCCCCCTTGGGGCCATTCCTGTGGATCTTTCCATCTGTACATCTCCATATTTCCAAAATACTAGATTTTTTTAAAGTCCGCCACATGAGACCAGCCCGCTTCCAAGAAACAAATGCTTAGGGAATGTAACCTGGGATATTGAGTCAAGATAGGAGGGTGGCCATCCCAAAAATCCTCCCAAAAAAGAACATTTGATCCCCGATTGCAAATCCAGAACAAACCCTAATTAATTAAATTAGCTCCTCTTTTCAGAGTGTCCCAGATAATAGAACCTTTCCCAACCAAACTGGCTCTAGGGATATATACCATAGAAATACCTCTCAAGTATTTATAAGATAATATTTTAGCCCAAATCTTATCTTGAGAGGTACACCATCTCCAATAAAGTTTTGTAGCCAAAGCCTACCCAGAAAGAGTTGCCTATCGCAACCCAAGGCCTCCCTCTTGAACTGGCCTACAAATGGAATCCCATCTAACCAAACTCCATTTAGATTGATCAAGTTTGCTAGACCACAAAAATTGTCTTGACAAAGCATCCATGTCCTTGATGAAATGAGAAGGAGCTGTTTGCACAAAACATCTGTAAATGGGTAAAGCTTGAATAACAGATTTTAAAAGCAATACTCTACCTACAGAGGATAGCCATCTGATAGTCCAGTGATTTACATTCCTTCTAAACTTATCAAGTATAGACTGCCAAGAAGATCTAAGCAGAGGATGAGATGAAATCAGGATCCCAAGATAAATGAAGGGGGGAGTCCCGACTAGGAATCTTAGAATGTGAGCAATCCTGGCTTGAATAAGAGGGGGGGTATTGAATAAGAAAATAAAGGACTTGTACTCATTAATCACCTGTCCAAAAGCACCAAGATATATGTCAAGAGACTGTCTAATGTTTCCAGCTTCCTTGATAGTGGCAACTCCCAACAAAGCAATATCATCAACAAATTGAAGGTGGGAAATAGGTGGCAAACTATTATCCCACTTCCACCCCTGAATGAGACCATGCATGACCTGAGACTTGAGTAATCTACCCAACCCTTCTGCCATAATGATAAACAAATAAGGAGATAGAGGATCTCCTTGCCTCAATCCCCTTGAGGCCTCAAACAGCTCCGATGTCTCGTTATTAACAAGAACAAAGAATGAGGAAGAAGAAATACAACTCATCACCCATCTAATCCATTCCTCCTCAAAGCCAAAAGCAGCAAGAACTTTTTGAAGAAAGGACCATCTAACTCTGTCATAGGCTTTTGCCATGTCCAACTTAATGAACATAGTTTTCTCCTTAGAAGTTTCCATTGAGTGAATAGCTTCTATAGCAATAACAACCCCATCCATGATTTGTCGACCAGCAACAAACCCACCTTGCTCCTTAGAGATGATTTTGTTCAACCATATCTTCAGCCTCTCAGCAATAATTTTTGTGATGATATTATATACAACATTACAGAGAGCAATAGGCCTAAACATATTCAAGGAATTCGCTCCCTCTTTCTTGGGAATAAGCACCACAAAGGTAGCATTTAGGTCCCTTAGCATCTGTTTGTTATTTTGGGACTCACGAACCACCTCCAAAAGGTCAAATTTGATTAACTCCCAAAAATCTTGATAAAACTCAATCGAGAATCCATCCGGACCCGGGGCTTTCCCCTTTTTCATCTTGAATACAACACTTTTCAGCTCCTCAAGGGAAATTGGACCCATCAAGTGCTCATTCATCTCTCTAGAAACAATCGAGGGAATATAGTTTAGAATAAGTTTTTCTTCCTCATCATCTGAGAGGGCATCCTCCTTGAAGAGAGAGGAAAAATACCTCTTAGTCTCTTCTGAAATATCCCTGAAAGAAGAAAGTAGGGCACCCTGAGAATTAACAAGAGAGGTAATCAGGTTACCATTACGACGAGCCTTAACAAAGTTATAAAAGAAGGCTATGTTCCTATCCCCTTCCTGAAGCCAATCTACTCGAGCTTTTTGTTTCCAAAAAAATTCTTCCCTCAGTTCCCATTCAGCAAGGTCTTTTACAGCCTCAGATTCCTCAACAAGAAGCTCCTCTGTGAGTCCCTGATATCTAATCTTCCTTGAGGATTCTTCCACCCTCCTAAGAACTGCCAGCTTAGCCAAGGAAAGGTTCCCAAAATTTAGTCTATTCCATCTCTTCAATTTATTCTTAACAAATTGAATCCGCTTCATAAAGGAGTACATAGCGGTGCCATGAGGAGGTTTGCCATTAGTCCACCAGCCTCGCATGAAATCATGAAGCTTAGGATCTCGTAGCCACATAAGTTGAAACTTAAATGAGGGATTCTTTTTTAGCCCTAACTCCAGAGCAGAGAGTTTGATAGGCCAATGATCAGATCCTCTACCCTCCAAAATCATAGAACTAGCACTTCTATTATTGCCAATCCAAAAACTAGAGATCAAAAACCTATCTAGTCTCTCTAAAATGGAATATTCCCCACATCTTCTATTATGCCAGGTAAATATCCCATTATCCGGCTTGATGTCAACCAAGTTCAAGGCCTGGATATGAGCATTGGAGACAAAATAAAAAGGCTCAATACGATCAATCCCACCATGTTTTTCCTCCAAACAAGTGATAGAATTGAAGTCTCCAACCAAAATCCATGGGTACAGGGGAGCCAGACTTCTCACAAAGCCAATGTGTTCCCATAAATTCACTTTACCATTGTAATCAATAGGAGCATACACGTTTGTAAGTAGGATGGTCTCACCAGATTCATTATCATGCCCGATCATCGAAATAGACCACCTACGGGAAATATAGGTAAGAGGAGAGATCTTAATTGGATCCCATAAACAAGCAAGGCCACCAGCATATCCACATGCACCAATACACTGACATTGCCACTTTCTCCACAACTTGGGAGCAATATTGAACAAACTATCAATAGCTAATTTAGTCTCTTGAATAAAAACCACATCCGGAGAATGAACACGAATCAAATCATGAACAACTTTTTGTCTGGGGATGCTGTTCAACCCCCTTACATTCCATGAAAGTATAATAATTTTTGGGGGTTATAAAAATGGGAGTCCAATGTTCTCACCAAACCTGACTCTACCAAAGTCTCCCCCATTAACTTAATTTTATCCTGGTCTTTCTTTCGACCCACCTTCATATTCTTATCTCAAGCATTTTTTTTTATTATTTTATGTTGCAATCCCAAAGATCGTAGGAGTTTTACAATCCATGGATGACTGCATCAGTTCCTTGGGTAGGAGAGGGCATATCTAAATATGTGCCATTTTCTAAGATAACTTCACTTCCAGGGCTAGGGCCAACCATATCACCTATACTCGGAACCAAAGCCCTATGTTCTTCATTTAAACCCCCTATATCTGGTTCCCTTGGTTCCACCTCATGAAGAGACAACTGATTTGGTCCTGTTATATCTATAATAGGTAGCGATGTTTCAGGTATCTCCACACACTGATCAATATTCTCTAGAATTTCAAAATGGTTGAGCTGAGCATCTAGCTGGTTATCCTTAATGTCTCTTTTTGCCCTTCTTCCTTTGTTTCGAGGTTTTACCGTAACAAAGCCTTCCTTATCCTGATCCCCCTCCTTTATCGGGGCTTTTCCTTTATCCATATTTTGTACAACTCGAGAGGGCCTATGATTTGAAGCCACAGGCAGGACAAACTTAGGGCATTTTCTTTGTAAGTGTCCATATTCATGGCAAATCCGACAACGAAATGGAAGAGCTTCATAGTCAAGTTTTTGAACCCATGTGGTTGATCCGAACTGTATTTCAATAGAATCTGGAATAGGATTGTTTAAATCAATTTCAACATAGATACGGGCAATAGAGATTACCTTTTTATCTAGCGTTTGTCGTGACGGCCCAACCGGCTTCCCAAGTAGAAGGGCAATCATATGCAAGATGTCATTTCTCCAAAATTCCAATGGGAGCCACGAAAGCTGAACCCACATCGAAACCCATGATGGACGCTCCTCTGATGGGTTGAAACCCACATGCCAGGGTTTAAGAAAGAGTCCCGCTTGGTTACAGAAATAGGGACCTCCTTCAAATGCTTTGTTATGATCCGCAAGACAAGAAAAAACCACCATAAAATAGTTGTTTGCACTCAACATCACCTCCACATCACCTTCAGGGTTCCAAGTCTTCCTAACCCAAGCCTCCACAAAGGTAAGAGAAATTCGGATGCCCATAAATTTACCAATAAGTGCATGTTTGGTTAAATACTCCACATCTTCTGCTACTGATTCTAGTTGAACCACTAGAACCGACCTGGCTTCACATCATTCCAAACATCCATTGTTCTTTAATAAGTGATTCCTAGCATGCAATGGGAAATCCTATTCCTTCCAATAATTTTTAAAAGAAATACCAGCCCTAGCATGCATGCTCTGTGACGGACCTGATGCCATCACTACATTCCTCTAGTTGTTCATACCTCCTCTAGAAACTACTGCCATCCCTACAGAGCCCACCAAATAGGTCTCAAAAAAATTCTGACAAAGCAGCTTTCCTCATCAAACCCTAGCAGAACCTTTCCTTTTCTTGCTTTGTTATAATAGGCCCTTCATATTTTAAATGTAGATCTGGTCTTCCCCTTTTGAGAATTGCCATAGCTATCCATGTGTTGGCTTGCTTATAAATTGAATGCTCTACAACTAATTTTTTTTCTCTAATTTTTACATATTATTGGTTAACAAATATGGCATCATCATTGACAGATGACTCTTCGTCAGTCTCCATAGCATTAAAATTAACCAATATTATATTGTTGGGATTGGGTAAGATAGGTGTTGATTGCTAGTACACAACAAAGTCCATTGAAGGGACACTTGGCTAATTGTAATTGCTTGTTAAACATGGCATTGCTAAGTATACAACACAATTTGAAAATACCTAATGGCACTCATGCATTCATCAAGGTCATACCTATCATTGCAAGGGAGACATCATACTAATTTTTCCTTTATTTTGATATTCACTGTATGATCATGGATCTTGTGTGCTACTTTCCTAATACCCTATCGAGTAACCTAATATTTTCTTATGTATGGATTCTTTCATAGTTATCAATTCTATGGCTACTAGCATTACTATTTTATAGCATTGTTCTACTTTACCAAAGTTTAAACTACTTCCAACATTTCATTCATTGCAAAATTTCTAATGGATTTATTACTAGTGGAGGGAAGTGTTATAAGTTGTTGTAGTGCTTAATGATGTGTTGTGGTTCATCCACAACACACCCCAAAAGTGGGGACCCACCTTTGTTTTTGTAGGTTTTAGGGAAGATCTCAAAGACCCGGATGCTAAAAATGAAGAAAAGAAGAAAAATGCCTAAGTGTTGAAAGGGTCACGAAATCACGACCTGTCTCTCCATCGCTGCGAAAAATTGAAATCGCGACGTGTTTTTTGGAAGCGTACGGAAAGTTGAGAATGGTAGCGATTTCGCTACAAGTTGTCGAGAGGAAGCACAAGGTTGAAAGTGGTAATCATTTCACTACTTTTTCGTGAAGCGGAGGCTCGAAAGAAAAGTGGTAGCGAATCGCTACCACTTCGTGAAGCGGAGGCTCGAAAGAAAGGTGGTAGCGAATCGCTACCACTTCGTGAAGCGGAGGCTCAAAAGAAAAGTGGTAGCGAATCGCTACCACTTTGTGAAGCAAAGGCGTGAAAGAAGAGTGGTAGCGATATCGCTACCACTTTACAAAGCAAAAGGCGTGAAAGCAAGGTGGTAGCGATATCGCTACCACTTTGCGAAACAAAGGCTCGAGACCAAAGTGGTAGCGATATCGCTACCACTTCATCGAAGGAAGGCTCGGAACCAAAGTGGTAGCGATATCGCTACCACTTCATCGAAGGAAGGCTTGGAACCAAAGTGGTAGCGATATCGCTACCACTTTTTGAAAAGAAGGCAAAGAAAAGTCGATAGCGATATCGCTACAACGAGCTACTACGGGCGTACGGACCAAGAACATGTCGCGATATCGCGACATGTCGCGTTATCGCGGCTAGGAAATGGAAGAGGCCAAATGCAAATTCTGCCAGGATTTCTGTGAGAAAGCGTTACGAAAGGTGCAGAAGACGCAGGACACATGGCGGAAATGACAGAACTAGAGTAACGTTTCATAACAACAGTTACTGGCCATAGAGATTGAGCATTACGAATGCACGCAAAGGTTAGAATACCAAAAGGCGAGAATTGAAGCGAAGGGTCCCGGGAGTCGAAACGAAGCGTCATGGAACAGCCGAGAACGCGCGACAAAAAGGTTAAATAGCAGAAATGTAGATGGATACAGGGCTGGAGACTATAACAAAAAAGCATTACTTATTGAAATAAAGGATTTTTCTTTGGTAACACGACTTTTGTGTGTAAAATAAAAAGGAGATCGAAGCCAAAACTATTGTTTTACTGTCAATATTTTCATTGCATCATTTTGTCTTGTATCTATTTCGTTTACGCCATGGGATGGGTTACGATAGGTGAATGGTAGAATGATGCAGTTATATTCTTTTCCTTAGAGTCTTGCATCTGATATGATTAGATTGTGTGTTAGTACAGATCCGATCGGTTGGGTTGTTTTGGGGACTTCATCTCTTAACTTGGGATTTTGCGAGGAGGAGATCGTGAACCATTTTAATATCCTTCATTATTTTCCAACTGACTCAAAAATAAAAGTTTCTATTTTATTCCTTGATATGCTTAATTTCATGTCAGAGACTAACATTGAAATAACAGAACTATTGAATAGAGATAAAACGAACAGGTTAACCTTAGAATAAATTGTGAATATTAGAACATCAAAAGGATTTTTGTTTATTTTTTATTAATCAAACAAGTCAAGATTATAAAGTTCATTGAGAATCAACAAAGGCCCCTTGTTAACAGATATCTGCAGGATTTGAGTTATTCTGGGATATATCAGTTGTATGTATTAAATTGAAATTCATTTTTATATACGTAAAAGCTGTTTCACAAAGAAGCTTGGAGAAATAATAAAAGGAAGGAAATAAAATAAATTATTTCTTTGCAAGAAAGAGTCTTTTGTTCGAGACTCTAAGTTGCGTGTTATTATTTTTAATATGACAAATTAACACTCAACATGATGTATGGTGACTAGGAAGTATGAATAAAAGTATTAGATTGAGGGTTTGTGATAGAAGAAAAGTTAGGCATAGTACTAGGTATTGGTGTGTATTGGGAAATTTGGGTGGCATGAGCCATTGGTGGGGTAGGGGGCATTCTCTCTAATTTTATGAGAATTTCATGCCCTATTGTTATATCTTCAAATGCTACAAGTATTATACAATAGTTAGCATTACAAACCATTAACACAAAATTAGATTGTAAAACCTTGATGTAATATGGTAATATTTTTTCTTTATTTGGCTTAATATTCTATAAAATTAAATATAAATTTCCTAATAATATAGTATTAGAATCATAAATTTTTCTTTAAGAACTTATTATATCAAACTTAATTGAAATAAATTGAATATCCATTCCCCATCCTTACTAAACCTATGCATAAATAGTTTATCGATACCCAACTAGTCAATTAATTGTCTATAATCTCTTATACCATAAAGTAACATTATCACATAGAGAGATATTAGTAAATGTAGCATTATGTTCTCCTCTTGAATGCAATGGATTGACTTGAGTGCAAATATCTTGTTAATGTAATCTAGTGTCATCTTGTTTATGTTCATGTCAAAGGTAGGTAAATATTTTATAGTTGTTAAGGGAATAGAAAAAGAAATCAATAGGTTCAAAGAGCCTTGGAAGGTACAACTGGGAAGTTTATTCTAATGCCTAGTCGGTGCATCTAGATTGTTTTTCCAAGGGGGAAGTTGATGATAGTAATGTTATATTATATATTTAAGGGACTAGTACAAGGGATAAGGAGGATATAGATATAAAGGGTAAAAATTAGGATACTAAGGTGGAAAAATTGTATAAACCTATTGTTGGTTGGGATTTGGTTGAATTTTTTATACTCTACGAATATATTTTAGTCTTATTTATAGCATCCATTGATTTTGAGGATGTGGACCTTGTATATTTTTTATGTTTGTTTGGCTAGAGGTAGTGTTAATCACTATATCTTTCCCTTGGATACTTAAACTCATATCTCTAGCCATCACTTTAATATTCTAAGCAATGTTCACATTAAACCTAATGATACTATTAGGATTGAGGACTAAACTAGAAGAACATTGGAAGTTTTAAAGATTGCATCTAGTGGACTCCATATTACAATATTTATAGGAGGTACTTTTGCATGCAAAAAGGTATGGGAAATTTATAAAGCTATTGCATGAAGAGTGGGTTGTTAATTTTAGTGTTCATATTAGTCAGTACCTTGGTTGTTCATTTCATTGTTCATATCAGTTAGTACTATTTTAGAAATTTTCTACCACTATACATCTCTACACAATCCTCTCTTTTACATAGGTATTTATCAATCCATTAAATCTTGGAGGTAAATTTTATTCATAGTTAATATGGTTTTGTTCACCCGTGATTACCATCCACTTCTTTAAATTTACAATAACACAATAAAGATTGTCATTTAACCATATTAAAGAAAGTGATATATGAGGGGGTGAGTGTGTGGTGGTTGTGTTAAATTCTTTATTGATAAGAATAACTCTTCGTATAAGGGATCATGATTGGTCATAAAATTTTCTCACACTAACCAATTAAAAAAACCAAAAAAATAAAAGTAATCTATATACTTTAAAAAATATATATTGTATTTAATACATGTGTGGTTTGCTTTCTCGTTTATATTGTAAAGCGGTATTGTTTTGAGCTTTGAAGTTTAGACAGTCAAAAATTAAAATAGGTAAGAAGATGAAAATGACATTATCTATCGATTGGTTTGAGTTTGATCCACCACATGCACACACCTAAACTCCCAGCTATAGTGGGTGGACTAGTGTGCATAAATTAATAAGCACATTTAAATAATACAAAGAGACTCTACAATTGTAATACAATGGTAATAATATCGTATTGGTGTGTACAAAAAATAACAACTTTTAGCAGCAAAAGAAGATTAAAAGTAAAGAATGGGAAATCAAGAGGATCCCTTAAGGAGAGATTGAGACTGCTTTTAATTTTGGAAAGCATTTTACATGGAAGTGTTGGCACACCACACAAAGATACCGTTGAGCTTCCCACTATTTTTAAGAATTTTGTAGGCATCAAAGAAGCTAGGTGCAGGTGACAGCCCACTACTTCCATCCGTTATAAAGCTTATCAGTACTTTTCTTCTGTTGTAACGAGATGACTGATCATTGTAGTATTTTATAAACTCTGACATGGTGGTGCTCAAATGGTAAGCATAGCATTGGAAATTCACATTGTCGATGGTATTCCCGTACTTTCTCTACAACATAGTGTAATGTGACTATATATAATCATCATCAAAGGGAGTAATGGACGCGAATGAGATAATGTTCTTCTTGAACATCTTTTTGAATTTTTTTATAACTTCCCCTTTGTGATTTCTTTCTTCTTTTCCTTTTCTTTCTTTGCTATTGAATCTACCAAAAAGACGCTAAGACATTCATTCAATATCAAAGAATCTATTGTATTTGTATTGATAATCATAAAATGGGTTACAAGAATTGATATCCTTTTACAATTTTTCCCTGAAGGCTACAATGGGGTCTTCCCTTAGGAAGCCTTTTAGGTGTGGCACAAAGATAACATGATTCATATTTTGAGGGTTCCTCGATGTAGGTGGGCTTCTTGCTCGTGGGACACCGCTTATTGGATGCTTCCTTTTGCTTTTCTAGACCTGTAAACCTGCAAAATCCTATGAGTGCATTAGGGGGTTTGCATCAATAAAACCCCATAGTTATGAAGACAAAAGACTCATAAAAAGTTCTCAAAACATGAAATTACTTGCTAAAAATAATATAAAATAGAAATTTAAGCTATTCTTACCTATCCAAATGATTCTAGTGCCAGTTGCAGAGGTTCGCACTCTTGGGGTGCGAACCGGTTGGTTCACACGTGTGAGATGTGAACCGGTCCCTTATTAACCGTACTTATTGGATAGCTTCCTGGGTTGTCCTCAAATGGGTTTTGCTTATAATTTAGTCTAGTTGAGCTTCAAAAAGTGCACTTTTGGTGGAGTTATCAACCTATCTCACTCACAAAATAGTATTATGAAAGAGACAAATTGATTGTAATGCTCATACAATGGTTGTGTGATGGATGTGTGATAGATGCAATGGAAGTGGTGATTTTGGCAGAGTTTTGGTATGCAAAAGTTGGTTGTTGTAAAATGGTTAAAATGGCCTTCTATTTATAGAGTGGGCTAAGGTGAGAGAAAGAGGATGAGGTGTCCCTTGTGAGGTGGTAATGGTGAGGTATCTGTCAATGAGGTGTCCCCTAAAGTGTCTTGGATCATAAGTGGGGTTGGGTGAGAGAATTCCTCACCCATCCACAAATAATGATGATTTTCCAAAAATATCCATTTGTCATTAATAATCACCTTTATTGAAATATTTTGCAATTTAAAATTGTTTTTTAGGTGAAAAAGTCTCCATCTTTCATTTATGACCCAAGAGGATGTGAGGTGAAGAAATATCTGGGTGAGAGGTGGTAGGGCTATGATTGGCTAGGCTAGGTGAGATGGAAGGCTAGGCTATTCAAAGTAGACTGGGTGAGGTGGAGGCTTTAATAAAATCAAGATTAAATTTAATTAAGCATGTAATTAGCCATAAAACATGGTTTAACCAAAAGTGTAGACTTTTTTACCATGGTGAAGGTTTCAACCTTAGTTTAATTTGCATGAGGTCACATGAGGATCTATAGTTAAGTGTAGGAAGGGGCTTGGCTAGCCCAAAGGGGCTAATGATGATGAATAGTGTTTTTAAGTAAATTTATGCAATTTTCAAAGGTTTTGAAAATTAATTAACCATGGAGATGGGGGGGGACAATGTACGACTTTTAGGTGTATACATTTTACCCCTTTTTATACTGGATTGTGTGGAAACATATTTTAGTACAAAAACTAATTATATGAATTGATGGAATAATTGGAAGGGAAAGAATCTATGATTGATGAATTGGAGATGATTACGAGAGAGACGCATTGATAAAAAGTGGTTTGTGGATGGTTTCTTCTGGAGGAAGGTATATGATTACCTTACATTATGATCAACTAAATATATTTCAATTTGGAAGGAATAAATAACTTTGTCCATATTTCCTTTTGATTGATTTATGAGCTCTTTTGACAACATTTGATAGATTGTTGGAGCCATGGGGTAGAACTTTCAGGAGCTTCATTCACAAGTGGTCTTACGTGTACCACTATGAATATTGGAATACATGAGGTATCTACAGTTAAAGGTATTTTAAAATCTATCAAACATTGATTTGTTTTTGGATTAGAGTTTGATTAAGAAGAGAAATTTCATTGTTTTGTATTTGTCCTAGCATAAGGACTTGAGATAATCTTCAACAAAATTTTCTTAGGTATTTGTTGTATTCATGATTGGATGTTTGGTTTTTTGACCATATGAAAGGTATATTTTCATGTGTTGGATGATTACCCCCTCGAGTGATGAATTGGTTATGAAGGAAATGGCAATCGACAATGAGACAGTTGATAAAGAAAATGGTGAAATTGGTAAAATTTGTTATGAAAATAGATGAAAATGATAATTGAGTAGAATTATGGATGTAATTTTATATAAATTCTATAATTTTGGGGTCATGTGGTAGGTTTGTATAGCTGACATGCAAACCGGTCAGTTCGCATGTGTGTGGTGTAAACCAGTGCAAATGAGGGGTTTTTAAGGGAAAATGATGTTTTTGATAACATTTACATGTGGAAATGACATTGGAGAGGTGGAGGAGAGAATAAACATGAAAGGATTGGATGTTTTGTTATTTTACCATATGCAAGGTATATTTTCATGTATTGGATGATTACCCCCTCGAGCAATGAATTGGTGATGGAGGAAATGACGATCGATGATGAGACGGTTGATGAAGAAAATGGTGAAATTAGCAAATTGGTATGAAAATAGATGAAAATAATGATTGGGCAGAATTATGGATGTAATTTTGTACAAATGCCAAAATTTGGGGGTCGTATGGTAGGTTTGCATAGCTGACGTGTGAACCAGTCAGTTCATATGTGTGGGGTGCAAACTGGTGCGGATGAGGGGTTTTTAAGGGAAAATGATGTTTTTAACGTCATTTACTTGTGTAAATGACATTGGAGAGGTAGAGAAGAGAATAAATAGGATAGGGTGTTGTATAATTATGGAGTGGACGATATGGGATGGCTAGTGCATCAGCGAGTATGAGCATGAGGGCGAAAAAACCAGAGGTAAGTGGTTTATCCTTTCTCGGTAAATGTGTATTTAGGGAGGGTTTGAAAATAAACTTATTTTGATTTTAATGCCATGACATGAATTTGGAGATAGGAATTGGTTAAAATGGATGGACTTCATGTAAAAAGGGCCAAATGGGTATCCCAATATGTTTTTTGTTTTTGTATGCATCGTTTTCACTTGTGGGAAAGTGCAGTTTTGATGTGATGTTAAAAATGGAGGATGAAAGATAAATGCATGTGAAAACCAATGAATGAGACCACAAAATGAGTGAAATGGGTATCAATATATGTTGTCATTTTTATTTCTTTGCTTTGACTACTTCATTTTGTGTGCCAATGTGGGAGGGTTTACTTTGTTTTTCATAATTTTCAGCATATGTTTGAATTTTTTTGCATGCATGGATGGTGCATCCAGGACTAGAATTAAATTGCGAATAGGCATATGTATTTTTTTATTTGTTTGGGTGGTACACACATGTGGGGTGTGAACCGATGTTTCGCACATGTGGGGTGCAAACTAGTGGTTCGCATGTGTGGAGTGTGAACCATATTCTTTTTGGGATTTGTGTGTGTGCATGTTGGATAAAATTCAATAGCATGGATACGATGAAAATTTATTAGTTATGTACAAAAATAAAATGATTTATTAGCGATGGTAACATTTTGCAAAAAAACAAAATATCTTGCTTTGTTTTGTGCAATAATTATGTATAATATAATGAATGATTTTTGACATGTGATGTGTGTGTGATAGTAGGTGAAGAAGATATTTACTCACCATCGACTTCGGAGGTGTAGGACGATCTTGGAGGATGAGTGGACGATAGATGATTTGGCTTGGTTGAGGACGGTTAGATTATATGGAGTGTGGGTTATATATAAGGTTCATGTGAACCATGCATATATAGTTGCCTTGTATGAGAGGTGTGATACAAACAAGAAAATATTTCATTTACCAATGGAGGAGATGATAGTGACCCTAGAGGATATATACCGTATCTACTGATTGTTGATATATGGGATTACGGTAATGACTATGGAGAAGGATGTGCATGAGAGCATCCTGGAGAGGATATTCGGGTAGCATTGGTGGCATGTGTATGCAAGGAAGGGCATAGACTACATGGCGTATTGGAATAAGAGGTGGATTTCTATTCATCATGTCATGACGATGATATTGGTAGCAAGCCATGCATTAACATATGCTTCAGGGGTTAATTTTCCCTAGAATATGATGGGGGTGGTTTTTTATATAGTGGAGCGACAAATAAGGTATGCATGGACACCTACGCTATTGGCACAGGTACACTGAGAGCTACATGGGGTGGTGAGGACTGATATGATAGGGCTCAATATTAGTCCATTATTATAGATATGGGCTTGGGAGCATATGACCATTTTAAGACCTATGTAGTTACCGTATGAGGTGCATGTGCATGAAGAGAATGAGGTACCTTATAAAATGAGGTGGAGAATGGACAAGGAATAAGAGGGCCCACACAGGTGAGCTAATGTATCACTGAGAGGATCTTGTGTGATTAACGATGGGTTAGGTCAGGTGGAGGCCATGTCATGGAGGGTCTAAGTAGGAGGAGGATGTAGTACACTTAGCATGCATTCTATGTGGTCGGTGGCTAGTGGGGAAGTATTCATTGTCGATTGAGTATTTTACATTTTCTAGAGTATTGTAGTAGTTTGGATTGGTGCAGGGGTAGCTTGAGCCACCTGAATCGATTTACATGGTAAAGGATGACACCAAACCACAACCCATAGTGCCACCTCTAGATGTTATTCTAGATGAGCCTATTGTTGTCCTTGATATGGACAATATGGGGACAATTCCTGAGTATGATCTGTTGTGGTTGAGGCAAACATGGGATCTAGTGCGGGGTGTGGTGGATGGATGGGTGGAGGTAGCGAGAATGCTACCCTATGTAGGTCCACCTAGAGGGGTAAGGACAACATCATTGGGAGAGATGAGGTGGAGGAGGATGTGGGATCACCCAAGCTAGATGAGAAGGAGGAGGATGAGCTATATCGATTTATTAGGGAGGTGAGGCTACGACATGATGACCAGGATAGGTTGGTGAGTGATAGGGATATAGGGCCATCATATAATAGGGGTGAGGGGGTTGACATAGATGATAGGGAGGATATCCCTATGATGGATGTGTATGAGGAGGTAGATTAGTTTGTGAGGCCAGTGAGGCCATAGAGGGATGATGGGGATAGATTGGTGAGTGATGAGCTACCAGTGGAGTATGAGGATGTGGGTGAGGATTCAGATGATTTTGAATTTAATGGAGATTTGGTGATGGCAATTGAGGCAGAGGGTGAGGTGGTGGCTTTGAGGAGGGAGGTGAAGAGGATTATAGGTAAGCTTCTTGACAATGAGATAGATTGGGAGGTTGATCTCTCCTTGATAAATATGGAGAAGAGGGAGGTAGAGGTAGACCTGAGGGTGACTCTAGAGGAGCAAGATGTGGCTAGGATCTGATTGCAGTAGATGACTAAGGATATGGAGGTGCTCAGGATTGAGTGTGATGAGGTGAGATGGGAGCATGACACCATTTGCGGTATGTGATATGAGATGATTGAGAATGAAAAGTAGTTTTAGAGGTTGTTGGATGAGGCATAGAGGGAGATAGAGACCATGAAGCATGTCATTTGGTGAGGGTCATAGAGTTGTATCAAAATGTACGAGATGCACAGTAGGCTAGGGCATGCGTAAGGCCACCAATTCTAGGATATTTGAAGATTATCTCTTATAGCAAGAAGGCACTGCTTCATAGACAAAGAATTATCCAAATATATAGAATGAAGGGAACACAAGAGGAGAACAAGCCATAAAATATTAGGCTCATGAAAGAAATTTTGATACCATATTTTGGTGAAGAAGGAGTTGTTCAAGTCAGTCTACAAAAAATTCCAATATTCTACTTGAAGCAGCAACCTGGTGATCTTAGACACCAAGATCCACATCCTCTATAGAAGTAGAAAAAGAGCTACATAATATTTTATAAAAAAGTATGCAACTATTGGAGCTAGCTTTCTCATTAATTGGATTACTTATCAGATTCATTGAAGCACATTATTTAGATTAAATTTGCAAGAAGGGAAAGCATAATTATAGTATTCAAAAGTGCAAAAAGAAAAAGGTTCATTTGTACATTAGGGGTTGATTAGATTTCAAAGTTATCTATCAATTACATATCTTCTACTTTGAAAAAAAGAGAAAAATAAGACATGATTCCACAACTATTTTTGTAGTGAAATATGCATGGGTTCATTCTATATTATGCTTGAAAGGTTACAGTGACCTTATTAAGTGCATTTTTAAAACATTAGTGGAGAAATAAGTTGAGATTATTGTTATCATTGAAAAGGTACATTTTTAAGAACTATACTACTTGATTTTTTAACTAGTTATCTTAATTAATTTATGTTGTTGAAATAATAAAAATTAGCACAAATCTATAGCACTTTCATGGCCTATAGAAGCCACCATTGGAAGAAAAATGTGAATAAGAAAACCACCATTGAAGTCCTTGAAGGAAGCCTCAAATAGAGACCTTAGAAGTCTCAAGATTCAAGGAAATTATAAGGGGTTCATTTTAGTGAAAAAAGTAGGAATTCGTATACAAAATCAGCATTAGCTTGGATCATCTATCATCCTAGAAAAAGAAAAAATGATTACATAAAAATATCTTCATTTTGATGCGAAAACTATATATTACAGAAACACCACTTTTGTTATTTTAGAAGGACAAAAGTATTATATATAGGGGAGTAGTAAGGATGTTTTATCAAGAAAAATTAAGGAGCCACTAAAGTGCCCATATGTCCAAGGATTCAAGGTGTTTATAAACATCGATTTTCAATCTTCAAATCAAGCCCTAGAAGAGTATGTATCACTTGCAATAATGGAATCATAACAAGGAACCAAAAATCAGTCATATATTATGTAGAAGGGCAGCCTACAAGGAAGAAATTACCTATGTAAAAGGAACATAATCAAAATCAAACAAAATAGAAGCATTCAGTTGTTGTAAAAACAAACCAGTAGCATATTACAAAGAAAAATGAATTGTGGAACCCAAGGAGAATGTCCATCATTGAATACTACAAGGAGATAGCATAGGATGATCATGGAGGAGCACCAAATATCTAAGAGCCAATACATATAAGTAGCCAAGGACACTAGGATATTACTTGCATTTCAAGAAACAAGATAAGTTTATGTAGAAGGTAAGATAAAGGTTCCAAGAAATGTTACAAGGGAGTCTCACATGCATAAGCCTCGATTGCCACTTAGAATAGATGCTCTATACTCTCTAACGTACATCAAGACTCAAGCGCTCACCAAGAAGACATTACACATGCTTGGAAGGAGTTATGTATGCTTGGGAGGACTTACAAACCTCATCATTGCAAGGTTTACATTGAAGGCATCTATAAAAAATGTTTTAGGTGGCACTTATCATAAAGTGCAAGCAACACATCCTATTCAAGGCACCATGGAGGTCAAACAAGCAAGACATAAGGTAATACATAGCTCATCTAGAAATAGAGGACTATTTTATAGTCATATACCATTCAAAGGTGTAAGAAGTGCATTTAAAACACTATCATAAACAAGCACCTGAATTTAGGAGACAACACATTTCAATACGAATAAGGAGAACCATAGAAGGAAGAAGAATGTGCAGGTCAAAGGATAGTTTTACTCCCACAAGCGTCTATTTCAGCATTGAAGACAAGGAGTCTGCATTGATTCCATATCCAAAAGTGACCTTAATATTGTTGTTATATCCAGCTAGAAAAAATGTCAAACAATGAGGAGATTTAGCATCCAAAGGTAATATTTAATCTCATGTTATTGTTGCTTTCTTTTTTGGAGATATAATATTTAGAAAATAAAGCTAAATATTAGGTTTATGAAAGTAAAAACTATAATGGATAACTTATCAAATTGAAATAATATTTGCAATAAAACCTTAGATAAATAAGGAATTATAATTGGTTTAAATTATTAATTTTCTAATTTTCCAAATTTGGGAGTGATAAGGGTTACAACATCAAACTAGGTTATTGTATTTTAGAAACATTTGAATAAAATCCTAAGGGGTACAAAAGAGGTTATTATATATTTTTTATTAAGGTTGGAAATTTGTAATTTTCTTGTCTAAAAAATTCTCAAAAGGAACAAAAGGAATCCAACATTAAAACCTACTAAAATTTGAAAAAGTGCTTAGTTCAATTAGGAGTAATAAGTTGTTAGAAAATTTTATTTTTTATCTTTACAAAACTGTACAAAATCAACCATAAATTGAACTATATTTTTTATCATTCTCCAAAAATTATTGAGTCAAAAGTCATTCTACAAAACTTGATAATAATATCTATAAAATATTATAAAATTGGTAAGATATAAGATTTATTCAAAACCTAAAATTAGGTGTTCATACTATAATTACTAGGGAGACATAAGGAAACCCACAAACCTAAGAATTAATAAAGGTTTCATCAAATCAAGCTTATATACTTCAATAAGAGAACTAAAAAAAGGACTACAATTCTATATCATTTATTCAAATTCAACCTCTTCAAATGGGTAAAGGAAATGCCATACAATCAATGTAAAACTTGCTCCAATAGGAACCAATTCACAAATCATGAACACATATGGTATATTGACTCAGGAACCAGTTGTCATATGATAGGAAATATAAAATGGTTTGACTATCTAAAAGAAACTAAAGGCTATAGACTAAGAATTACAGACAACCAAACTTATCCTATACATGGATATGGACATTGTAACGCCCAACAAATCATTTCCAAATATTCTACTACAAAAAAGTATTGTATGTTCTTAGATTAACATTCAATCTCATCTCAATAAGCAAGCTAGTAGAAAACAACTATATGATTAACTTTGGATATATGGATGGGATCAATACATGTCTCATTATGAATCAATATGAAATAAAATAAATAGGTTCAATCCATAAAAATATATACATCCTAGACTCAATGGAAATCTCACAAGATATTGTGGTGTTTCAAAATGATACTAACATATTTACAGAGGAATAGGTTGAAGAAAATGAAGAACCAGTACACCAAAAAGGTAAGCATGAAAGGATAAAAAACAAAAGGATGAGAGAACAATTGCACCATGCCCTAATCATTTATCAACAATTAAAACCAAATGGAGATACTTAGAAAGATAACTATAAAGGTGACTAGATAGAAAATGAGGATGATAAATTTGAACAAGCCAAAGATCATATAATGAAAGAAGAATCTCAAGAGTCAATTACAACTTACTCTACATCAAATGAAGACACATATTACCTGATGAACCTGAATACAAAGAATATAGAAGAAAATTATAAAGCTCAATATTAAGAAGAAGAGCCATATTGAAGACTGAATATCCAAATAATGTAATATAGGGGGGTGTTAGAAATAGATTATATTACATCATTTGGGTCATGTAAATGTATCTTCCAAGGTACATACGTAGGATATTAGATTACTTTAGGGGAAATTTATCTAGTTACTTCATGCAATGTAATAAATGCACAAGTGTCAATGTGCACATTGTATATGCACAAGTTGCCCCTTGCACAACTAGGTAGAGTGTTGGCCAAGGTTTCTATTTTACCTATATAAGAAATACCTCATTGTAATATAGAGATAGACATAGATAGAGATTCAGGGACATAGTAGCTTAGAGTATAGTAAATTTTTGTGTGGATCACCATCTAGTGGTGATAGGTGCAATGTAGTTTAGTAGCTTTATTAATGGAGTGTTCATTTCCTCCATAGCTACATTGTATTAATATATCATTTCTATTTATGCATATCTCAGTCATCTAGCAAATTTAATTTCTTTCATATTATTCTTCATCTTGTGATTGTTATATCCATGTGGTCATTACATCAAAATCTAACAATGTCAGTACCCTAATCTTGGTCTTGATTGCACATGATCATTGTGACTCTCGATCATTTATTCCATACCAAATGTTGAGGCTAGTATAGATAAGTCAAATGGAAATAGGATTTATCATAGTACTACCGAGCAATAATCTGGAGGTGGCATCCCATACCACCCCTTGTTACCAGATCTAACCTAATATATTTTTCTAACCAATTCCATCAGTCTACAATTGCTCTTTGAATTGTTGTGTACCCACTTGCACTTCAACAAAAATTGAATGATTTTAAGCCATCCTTTTCCATTGGCATTAACTATGGGTTATCCTTCTCGATAAACTAGTATATGGTTTTTTTGAAATGCTTAACATAGCTTGGTGTTCTTTTAATATCATGCATGCTTTAATAGATTCTACTCACATAACTAGAGGTCCTTATTCAACAAGATGGTAAACTAATATAATCCCCTTCTTTATTAAAAGGTTCATCACATAGAATTAAAGTAAACAAAAACATCTAAATAAAACACATTATAGTAAGAGTTTCTTTTCCACACTACTCAAATTTTATTCAATTACTTTGCTTCAATTTTCCATAAGGCTTTTGTAGTCTGTTATAATAATTTTTGGTATGAATTTTGCATTGGATTTGAGAACCTAACTAAGATTCATATATTTACATTAAAAACAAAGCAAAGGTAAATAATTATATTATAAAGCATTTAGGTCAATGGTTTACTCTAAGTTTCTTTTAAAAATTTTATAATATATAATTCTCAACTTGAGCATGGTTTTGAATTATCTAGAGTAAACCCTAACTATAGTCAAGCATCTAAAAACAAGACTTGATTGAATAAAGAGATAACTTAAACTATAAAGCTTCAAGAGATAAGTTAATGTCTCTCCCATTTGTTGTTGACCTAAGTAGAATTATTTTCGACAACTTAGCTCACTCTTTCAGCAGCAAGTACATCACCTAAAATCATGCAGTTTAAAATTTTTCTATAACAAGTTTTAGGTCCAAGATGTTTGGTTAAAATATAGCCTTGTTGGTATTCAAGTTTTATATTTTTAAAATCTCTTTTGGTTATTGCTTTTCATGGTCAAACTTAGAGTTGAACATCTAAGTCTCAACAACACACTTGGATCTAATTTATTAATTTTCTTTATGGGCTAAATATAGTTTAACTATACATTAAACTTCTCATAATAAATTGAGTACGTAGTGGAATAATTAAAGCTTGGTGAAACGTAGACAAAACCAAACACCACTACCAGGATTATCTTTATTTTTCTGCTACAGATAATGATATGGAGTTTTCAATAGTTTATCTTCCCATTACCCATTTGGTAAATATATTTATATGTCTTAATCCATATGAATGGGTTATCACATAAGTTCCACTGAAACATAAATATGAAAATAATAATAAATCATTTCACTTCATTAATCTTTTATTTTAAAAGGGTTTTTACACATACATGTTTTAGATTCTGCCTCATTCTTTTTCTAAAATCTAAATAAAGTTTAAAATTGATGTTTCAATGAATCACATAATTAATAGTATATTTGCATAAAAAAAGAATAAAAATATTTATACAAACATGTAAATTCACATTGAAAACTTATAATTGTCTTATTTCAATTTCATATGGTGTTTTGATAGCCATTTACTTTTTGTTGAAAATAGGGGATTTCAATAAATATTAAGGTAATATAGACGCCTAATTAAATCCTGAGACTTCACCAATGTTCCCATAATCAACTCATGTCATAAAAAAACTATTCTTATTTCCAAAAACTTGGTTATAGCAAGCCCACACTACCAGCTATTATAGTGGATATCCATGCCCGCATATCTGGTTGTGGTGGTGATCAAATGTTGATAAGAATTTCATTTCAATCATGGGATAAGATTACCACTATTTTGGAACTATACCTACTCATATATCACATGCATGCTAGCTTACACAAAGCAATAGTGCATTTTAAAACATAAAAAACACACATATAGTCATCCAAATTTCACACCGCATCATATGTTTGTCTTCTTTTCACAAAATACTAGTTCATACATAAACAACTCCATTTTTCTTTGAATCAAAATCACCTAGGTAATATAGCATCATATACTAAGACATATATCATTTTCATAATGCAAATACAACAAAATTCAGCTACCCAGCAATATTTCATTGATGCCTACCAGTACTTAAAAAAAATGAACATAAATATTTGATATAAATAAGTTATCTTCTCTATTTTACCTACTGAAAATACACAATAGGAATTCTGTTGTATATTTAAAGTTAATGATTTCCAACTATACGTGCAACATTAATGGAACTTCAAAAGAGTTTTCAATAACGTAAATAGAGAATGCATGAGCTCAAGATTTTTTTTAAAACCATAATTCAATTAAAACTACTCATTGCTTATACAAATATATGACCTAACAATGTAAGAACACTTGTTAATAATTGAAAAGGGAATTTTAGACATCTTCTACTGATAGTCTTAGAATATAGCAAAACCAGAAATTAAAAGTCATCCTCCCCAAACACCCGAATGACCCTCTTTTCTTTTGGTGGCCAGAGATAAAGTTTTTCCAATATTCTACCTCACTATGCAATTAACACCCCACTACTCTACAAGTATATCTTCCACCTTATTTGTTTCCACCATGATGGAAGCTATTAAAATCAACGATGGCTTAAACATACCTCAACTTAAATTTTACATGTCATTGCTACACACAATTAAATTGAAATATAATAGATCTAGAAAAGTATTTCATCAATACGCACACTTCTTCCTACATCAATCCTTTAGCATATATTTATATTTTATTTTATTTATTTATTTTGCATTTATATAGTTTTTCTAATTATCTTTTCCTTCTCTTTTAAAATCTATTATTAAACTCACAACCCATTATAATTTGTAAAGTAATTAACAACGAAAAGGCTTTCAAGCCTAGGCATTTTCATTGCCAAAGGCTCCCATGCCCTAGGCATTTTCATTGCCAATTAAGACATGCAATATTTTCAAAACAAAGCTCACACAAACTTAACAAATCATCCATGAAATCTATATGATATGCATATGTGGTGAGCGTTCCATGTACTCACAAGCTGAATCATCACTTCCCTCTTACCTTTTCTATCAACCAACCTTGACTTGTCAATAGTGTATACCTAATCTTATATAAACAATGGACTTCAAGAGTACCTTGTTCTATGGAAAAGGTAATGCACTTCATCAATTAATCTATAAATAATGATCATGCAAGAGGGTCATTACAGGTATACCATTTGAAGCAGTATACAGTCTTTCTCCATCAATATCCTCTTCAACATGAAGCAATCCTCCAACAACTTAAGGTGAATATTGAATGAGTATAGAATTGTATGCATCAACAAGTTGATTAATATTATTATGAGTGCATTGTTAAATAAGGATATAGTCTTTCTCTATTTATAGCCCTACAAACAATTTTCACTTCAACTTTATGGGTACAAAAATTGGTAGAAAATTTTTATGGTCTCTACTAGGTGTTACAATGGATCGATTCAGCAATCTACAAATTTGCCCTTCTACCCACCTCCATTCATCAAATATTTCATGTCTCCTCATTGAAGAATGTTGTTGGCAATAAGGTATAGGTTCAATCCACATTACTAGAGTTGAATGAAGTAGAATCTGTCATTCTTTAACCTGAATGAATTTTGGACTAGAGATTGCACACCCTTTGCAACCATGTCATCAATGATGTTCGTATGCAACGACTAAGATTACAACCTAAAGATTCCACATAGGAGTCCCTTCAACAACTACAACATTAGTTTCATCTCCAACTTTAAGGTCAAATCTTTTTGAAGGGGAAGGGCATGTTAGGACCTCCATCCTAACATTTCTTTGTAAGGACCCCCTTTAGAACAGGGGGACCCTATCCTAATGATATTATGTAATAATTTATAATGTGTATGTGGCACTTAAGGTACCTAGACAAGTAAGGTCATTTAATATAACCATTATAAAAAATGTAATTGTTTCTTTATTAGATAATTATAACCCAAGTCTCCACTTGCATGTGAAGCTGACCCTTGAGCATTAGGGTTAGGGTTATGAAGTGTCTTTAAAAGGCAAAGATACATAGATGAATGTATCTCTTTTTTACATATTGAATCAAAGTTTTGTTCAGGATGTTGCTTCCTTGAAGAGGCCTATGATTCTATATTATGAATTTGTTGCGATTAATATATTTATTCAATTTCTATTTTGTATGATAATATTTTTATTCTTTTATGATTTAATATATTTATTATTTGGTTAGTGTGAGAACCCCTATTACCAACACACGGGTTGAGTAGGCTCTCCTAACCATGATACCTCCTAAAACCGAAAACTATGCTAATATATATATTTATTTTAATTGAAAGATTCCTAACAATTATTCAATTTTTATATATCGATTATAAAAGCTTAAAAGAAAGTGTTAATTTTAGTTTATATGAGAAAGTCCAAACCCACCTCACAACAATATTGCAAGTAGTCACCATATTTAAATGGACTAGTGGAGTGAGTGGAGCCTATAACAACATAAAGTCAAAAAACGAAAGTGATGGGATAACCAAGAGAGAAGGAAAAAACAAGCTACCATGCTTATTAACCTACACTTCCCTTGTTTGGAACGTCACGTACACTCATATTCTCATGTTGACAAGTTAAACCTACAGCAACATAATGTCAAACACTGAAGTGATGGGATAACCATGAGGAGGAAAAAAATATTTATAATATGAACAAATTGTAAAAACGTCAACCACTATCCTACGTGCATGTATAACGTGTAGACGTTGACCAACGCAAGTGCTGGAGGAAAATTATTAAAAGAATATAAACAATCACTATTGATGACAATCGATTTAAATATCGCCATGAGATTGATATCTTCCATCGCCAAATCAGCCACCAACACGTCAAAACACATGTTCTTCGTTTGTCGGTTTTTTTATTTCTTTTTTACCATTGTTGGGAGTAGTTGCCTAAAAAAGACATGTTTGGCCAAAATTTGAAGTAAATTCCGCAGTTCGACTTCATTGCATTATTAGACAAAACCTGCGATGGCTGTCATACCCTGTGCCCACTCATTACCACGCCTTAAATCTTATTCTTGCTCAACCATTAAAGTCGCCGCCTCTGCAAAGCAATGTAATTATCAATGGAGGAGGACGGAACTGTTTAAAATCAAAGCTCTTTCAACTGAATATATATCGGACTCCTCTTCTTCACCAGCTAGGACTTTGTACGATATACTGTCTGTGCCGCAGACTGTGGGGTTTGCCGAACTGAAGAAAGCGTATAGGCAGAAGGTCAAAAAATTTCATCCAGATGTGTGCCCTCTTGCCGAGCGGGAGGAGTCGTGCAAGATGTTTTTTTTGGTACGGGAAGCGTACGAGATTCTCTCATCACCTTCCCTCCGTGCAGAGTACGATTATCTGCTTCAAAGAAATCCTGTAATGGTCTCGGAAAGGAGCAATTGGATGGAGAGAAAGCCATGGACAGAACAATTTGAAAATCTTAATATACAATCCACCGTTGGCAGGGACACCTGGGGTGGTAGAATGCGCCGTTTCAGAGAAGGAGCTGATGTGCCGGAGAATTTTGAAGAGAGTTGTAAGTCACATGTATGAATTCAATGCGTTCAGTCTGTCTCTTATTATATCTGCAGTCATCATTGATCTCCATGGAATTGTTTTTGTAGTCAATACTTCTCAATCTTTTAAATATTGTGAATACATGTGAACATTTAATTGCAGAGGCTTAAGAATCACCTGAGTTGAATCCACCTTAATCAAAGTATTAATAATACATAAATGATTGGGAGGATTACTATTTTTATATACATTCATGTTTATATCACAAATTTAGTGAACAAGACTCACCAGAACTCATGACTGAAAGCAATGACCATTTTGTTTTAGATCAAAGGTTAAATACTTATGATCTCTTTAAATTAAAACTAAAACTTCTGTGTCAGAACATCTTAGTAATACCTATAACCCCAATTATATAACCCCAATTATAAATCCAAACTACTTTAAGCTTATGTAGACTTCCATTTAAATGTATCATAACATTTTATTTAAATGTGATAACATTATCCTTCAATAATTACATGTATTCTATATTTGAGTCCTCTTAGAAGGGTATGCTTATTATTTGTCTTCCATCATAGTACTTAGTATCTTATCTTTTATTATCTTACGATCATATCATTAATCTATTTACCTATTAATCAAACATGAAATTTATCAAGGAAAAAATGAAAATGATGTGTCCTCCCCTTTTAAGCAAAGTTATAGTTTATATAGAACACACAAAGAAAATCACATGTTAATGCAATAAGAGAAAAAAAAAATTGACTTAAGGAAATCAATATTTCACATGGACACAACTTTTAAATAATGCTATGTAGGAAATACAACTTTATAAGTACAATAATATTTATTTCATCTATAAGAAACATGAGCATAGTTAACCTCAACATGGAATAAATATTAGTCCTAGATATTGTCCAACCTTGAATTTTGCATTATCTTGATATGGGTGGTAATGCTTTACAAGGTAAAATGAATGATTCTTTGTATTTTATAGAAACAACCCAAAGTTTGATCATTATTTATCCAATGATAGTCATATAGTTGCATCTTTTCCACTAAAGGTAATGCATAGTAAAATTGAATGTTCTACCTACAATCTCATGGATTATTATTATACTCAAATAACTATTAGAATGACATAAATAAATACTTGATATAACTATTAAAATAATAAAATAAATGTAAGGATTAAAAATATTTAATAATCACCATAATTTTAATTAATATAGTTTTAAAAATATATTTATAAAAGACATTCTTTAAATAACTTATATTCATTTGTTGTGATCAATGACTTGATTATAAGGTAAAAAAAATATTATGAATTTAAAATAATTGATCAATCAAAATTAATCACCTTAAAAAGGTTTATATTCATTGTCTATAAAAAATGTAGAGTTAAATTTCACTTTCAAAACACTAGAATATATTTAAATATATTAACATATACCATAAATTCCTTATGAGCTTATATACCATATAATTAGAAAAAATGAAAGGACTATTTATTATGTAAATCTCAATGTTATCTTGCAAATATGACATAAACAACCCATATAATTTTTTTTTTAACTTTAATTTTTTATAATGAAACATTACTATTATTATTAACTTCTTGTATTATTTTTTTAATCTCTACTATGAAAAACCAAACGAACATGCAACTTATCATTAAAATGTGATGAATTTAATTTTTTTACATCTTTAAATTAATTTATTATTAAAATGACATTTATATTATTATCATAATTAATTATTTGAAGAATAAAATTTATGTATTAATAAATAAATTCAAAACAATTTTTAAAATATAATATATTAAAATTATTTATGATGAAAAACTACAATAATAAAGTTATAATAGTGTAAACACATTAAAACTAGAAAAATAATTTATTTATAAAATAAATATTTTTTTATTATAATAATTTAATTTTTTCATTTTTATTTAATTTATTTTGTGAGTGGATTATACCGACTAAATAAAATGTCATCAAAGAATGTTAGTCTGTAAACTACTAGAAAATAAATAAAAATATAATATGGATGTAGTAATTATAGTTTATGGAAATAAGTAAGCGCAGGATTCTTATTGTACACAGAAGCATGCAATTAAACCTTTATTTTAATTAGTTATTGTCTATATTTGTAAGTTGAAGCGACATCATATCTTTTGGGTATTTGACCAACCACCTCTTAATTGGAAGTGACAAACGACAAACTCTTTTAAAGCTTGCTATGTTAATATATTTATCAAATAAATATATATATTTTTAAATCTTTTAAATTATATTTAAACTCAAAGGGTAGTCTAATAATTTAAAGAAACCATGATAATTAGGTAAATTTTTTTTTTTTAATTTTCTTTCTCCGTCGAGTAATCCAGATTGGTATGTTAGTCCGTATTCTGTGAATGGCGTTTCGGATTGCCCCCAGTTGGTGCTGACCTTCATGCTGCGCCCTACAAGAATAATGGATTCTATGCTTATCAGTCTCTCCGAATTCCTCACAGGGCCATGGCGATCCCTTTGAAAACTTTAATGCGAAAGCAAAATCGCGCTCAAACCTATTCCGGAGCAAATTCTATGGAAACGGATGCGGAATATTAAATCCAAAGCATTTTGTTTGATGGCGGAAGCGGACCACAAATTATTTATGCTGATGTTAAATACAGGCAGCACAGCGGAATCGAGATCCGCTAATTTTAACAAAGGGGAATGCGAAATGCAAAGGAATGTGAGAAGATTGCAATCCACTCACAAATAGAATAAGATGGAGCAAAATAAAAGAAAACCTAATCTAGAAGGAAAAACAAAAGGTTTTCGAGCGAAATGGAGTTTAGGTTATTGCAGAAGCAGATTTGAGATATACATCAAATCTACACTGAAATATTGCAAGGGTTTAGTACGGAATGAAATTTCAACTTAAGCTAGAGCAGATTTGATAAAAAACCATAAGTATTACAAATGTTTTGAGTGGAATGAAAATAATTCTAATTCGCAAAGCACAAAGGGTTTTTAATGTGGAATGAAGAAAATATTAAAACCAACTTTGCTAAGTTATTAAACAACACACATAATATGTAGGCATTGTTTATTTCTTAAAGCCAGAAATACATCTACATACTCAGAATTTGAAATACATCCATAATCATTAGTTTGTAGGGTATACACAAAGCTTTTGTTGCACTTCTACGAACTACTACTCCTTCTGCTTCACACAACAATGATGCATTCTTCTTTTGCTCTCTACTTTACTCTAATTTTCTCCAACCTTGTAGCCTCTCCACACTCTAACACAAAATGAAGGTGATGTAGATATATATCTAAGGTTTCAAGTGAGAAGCAAGAAATCTCCACCAACTTCTCTGACATACAATTAAATCAAAATTATGTTTTACTTCCAATCACCGAACTGACTGATAATCGGTTTCAACTACCAGTAATTAATCTGAATGAAACAATATCCGATGAATGGTGCAGTGGGTCGATTTGTTAGAGGTGTCAAATCTGGTTTAATTTTCTAACACCCTCCTTTAAACCAAATTTCATAAAAACTTTGACACCAAACATCTCCCACGACCTATTGAAGTCTTCATTCTTCAAAGGTTTTGTGAATATATATGCTACCTGCTCCTTCGACCTACAAAATAGTAGCTCAATTTCATTAAATTTCACCAGCTCTCTTGATGAAATGGTAGTGGATATCGATGTGCTTGGTCTTGCCATGAAACACTAGATTTTTTTTATAATGCTATGGTGGAATTTTTGTCACAAAAAAATAGTTGTTGCTACTTTCGGTGGATGATTCAGTTCACTTAGAACTCTTCTCATCCAAACTACCTAGCATACAGTTCAAGTGGCGGTAACATACTCTGCCTCAGTAGTTGATAGTGCAATAATTGGTTATTTCTTTGAGGACCACAAAACTACTGCGGATGATGGAATATGTATCCATAAGTGCTCTTTTAATCATCTATGCTTCCATTCTAATCACTATCTATATAGCTAATCAGTTTAATTTGATATTTTCTGGCATAGTGGATTCCATGGTTCCTCATTGCATTGACATACCATAAAATTCTTTTACCTTCTTGCTAGTGAGTATCCTTGGGTGACTTCATAAATGTGCTGATTAATATCACTATAAATATTAAGTCTAGTCTGGTTGTAGTCAAATACATCAAGCTTCCAACTAACCTTTTATAGAGAGTTGGATAAACATTTTTGTTGTAATCAGTTTTACTCAACTTTAGGCTTATGGCAACAGGGGTGATGGTAGGTTTACTGTCCTCCATATTAAACCTCTTCAAGATATCCTTTGCATACTTGCCTTGAGATATGAAGATGTCATCTATATATTGGTCAACTTCAATGCCAAGAAAATACTTCATCAACCCCAAGTCCATCATTTCCAAATCTTTCTTCATGGTTGTTCTAAATTGCTCAAAAAACATATTACTATTTACAGTATATATTAGATCATCTACATAGAAGTAGATGTTTATCATTTCTCCATCTGTATTTGTCTTCATATATAGAGTGTGCTCATATGGGCATTTGATGAACCTATTCTCTTGAAAGTAAGCATCAATTTTGCTATACCAAGCTCTAGGTGCTTGCATCAACCCATACAAACCTTTCTTAAATTTTAGGACCTTCTCTTCTTGCCCTTCCAACTCATAGTTGAGTGGAGACCTCTTCTTCCAATACTCCATTCAGGAAGGCAGACTTGACATCCATTTGGTAAACATTCCAGCCTTTCTTGAATGTCAATGCCAGGATCATTCTAACTGTGTTATGTCAAGGTACAGGTGCATAAACTTCATGATAGTCAATCCTTGACTTTTTGTTATAGCCTTTTGCCACCAATCTGGCCTTATGCTTGTCTACTTCACCTTGGGCATTAAAATTAGTTTTATACACCCATTTGACTCTAATGGTCTTCTTACCTGTTGGAAGATCCATTAACTTCTAGGTTTGATTTTTCTCTATTATTGTTATCTCATCATCCATAGCATTCACCCATTTTTTATTTTGAATTGCTTCTTCAAAAGTAATTGGATCACACTCAAAAAATAAAGCAAAATCAGAATGTTCATCATTAGTTTAATTTTGGGTTACCTTATAAATATTTTAAAAGATCCTTGTCTTTTTTGGTGTATTCAAATAGGATATCCTAGTTGCAAGTGGAGGTGACCGTGATGATGAGGTTGTGCTACTACTAGTATTGTTCTTACTACTTGAAGATACGGGTTGATGCACCATGTTTTCCTCATAATATTTAGACTCAATAACTGCTAGCTCTTTTTGACCAGTGTTTGAATTTAAGTTCCATGCTTCATCCTCTAGGAACTTCACATCTAAACTGTTGATAATATCTTTTGTTACAGGATTATAAAACCTATAAGCTTTTAATTGTTCATCCTACCCTATGAATATACACTTCTCTACTTTGTCATCCAACTTATTTCTCTTCTCATCTGGTATGTGTGCATACGCGATGCACCTAAAAACTCTTAAGTGAGCCACATTGGGCTTCTAATTGTTCCAAGACTCTTGAGGATTTTTTTCCTTCACGCTCTTTGTGGGATAACTATTTAGCAGATAAACTGCACAAGTTATAGCTTCTACCCAAAATTCATATGGCAATCCCTTTACCCTCAACATAATTTATGTCATTTCAATTATTGTTTAGTTCTTCTTTTCTATAACACCATTCTACAGTGGTGTGTATCTGGCTGTAAATTGTCTACGAATTCTATTTTTCTTATGAAAGTTATTAAATTTTTTGGATATGTACTCACCTCCTCCATCTGTTATGAGAGTATTAACATAATACCCACTCTTTTTCTCAACTAAAGCCTTGAAATCCTTGAATTTTTTGAATGATTTTAAATTTTTTTTGATGGGATAAACTAATGTCCTATGACTAAAGTCATATATGAAAGTTAGGAAATATTTATTTCTATAAAATGTGCTTGTATGTATTGGATCGTAGATATATGAATGCACCAGCTCCAATGGGTGTGAAGCTCTCCAAGACTGTCCTATAGGGAAAACATCCCTGTACTGTTTTCCAACTAAGCAACCTTCACAAACTTGATTGGGTTCCTACATGAGGGGTAAACCCTTCACCATCTACTTCTTGTACAACAAGTTTGGGCCACTGAAACTTAGGTGACCAAGTCTAAGATGCCACAACTAGGTAGCATCCTCACCACTACACTCAATGATGTTAGCAATTCATTTTGAATTTGCAAGGGAAACATTTTGTTCTTTTTTATGGACACTGTTGCAATTTTTCCATGCTCTTTATCTCTGATGGTACAAGCTCCATATTTAAATTTAATAGTGTACCCCTTATGCACAAGTTGTCCAACACTCAGCTAGTTATGTTTCAACCCAAACATATAATACACATATTGTATTTTTTTTCATTCACCTTGACTGGTGTGGATGATTATTTTTTGTTTTCCTCTAACTAGTACCTTGTTGTTGTTCCACATTTTCACTTTAGATTGGACTATTTCATCCAATTGTGAGAATATTTATCTATTTCCATACATATGGTTACTGCACCCACTGTCCAAATACTAGGTTTTCTTCTGGCTCTCCTCGTCAGTACTACAAGTTAACAACATATTCCCACATGCATCTCTACATTCACATTTCCAACTTCATTTGTGTAGTGGGCTTGATATTTATTATCTTTGGAAAACTTCTTTTTGCACTCATAGTTATAATGACAAAACTTCTTGTAGTAATAATAGCAGATCTTAGATTTGTCAAATATCTGATTAGATCCAGCTTGGTGATTTCTACCATTGCCTCTTCCACCTGCTTGATGGAAATTGTAGCTATTCTCTCCTTCACCAAATTTGGACCTTCCTCATTGCTTGTTACCTATTCCATGTTTACCTTTATTTCTCTATCGTCTTCCTCCTTGAGAACATGAGGTACCTTGGTGGGATTCATCTCTTCTACTGCTATCTTGAAATAAGACCTACATCTTGAATGCTTATTTCAGTGAGGGCTGAGTTGACCGACTCAACCTATAATCATGTGTTTGCAGAGAACCCATGAGTTCATCCATAGAGAGGATTGTCAAATCCCTTTATTATTCAATAATAATCACTACTAGGTCAAACCTTACTGGTAGGCTCCTTAGTATCTTCTCCATAATTCTTTGGTTGTCCATAATCTCCCCATTCAACCTCGTTTGGTTGATGACATCTAATTTTTGGGTGAAGAAATCACTCATGGACTTTGAATCACTTATTTTTAGGTTCATAAAATCATTTATCAACATCTGTAGCTTCACCAAACTCACCTTGTTGGTCCCCTAATAAGAACTATCAAGTATTTCCCAAACTTGATTTACTTTGTTAGCTGCTAGAATCTACGGGAATATGGTCTCCTCAACCACCTATATTTATATAAAATAATACCTTTTGGTCCTTCTTCTTATTTTCCTTCAACAAATCTGATTTCTCTTAGGAGAGAGTGACCAATGTTGTTGCATATGCTGGTTTGCATAACCATTCTTGACCAAGTCCCATATCTCTTGAGACCCAGATAGAATTTTCATTTGAATGCTCTAGTAATCATAATTTTTACCCCTAAATTGTAGTATTTGCAACTACAAGGAGTTGTTTTTGGAAGATATTGATTTTATCTTCCACGGGTAGGCTTAGGATCTTATACCAATTTTAAAACTTTAATGCAGAAGTGGAATCACGCTGAAACCTATTCTAGAGATAATTTTATGGAATCATATGCGAAATATTAAATCCAGAGAAATTTTTTTATGGCAAAAGTAGAATGAAAAAATATAAAGGATATTTGAGGACCTTAAACTATTTATGTTGACATCACTATTGCCAAAATATTACGTGAAATGGCAATCCATACTTTTAAATATAGGAAGGACAGTGGAATCAAGATCCACTAAATTTTTACAAAGGGATAATGTGGAATGCAATCTGCTATGAAATGCAAAGGAATATGAGAGGATTGCAATCCACTCACAAATAGACTAATATGGAGCAGAATAAAAGAAAACCTAATCCAAAAGGAAAAACAAAAGGTTTTCAAGTGAAATGGAGTTTAGGCTATTGCAGATGTGAATTTGAGATATACACTAAAATAATGCAAGGGTTTAGTGTGAAATATGATTTCACCTTAAGCTAGAGTAGATTTGATAAAAAACCATAAGTATTACAAATGCTTTGAGCAAAATGAAAATAATTCTAATCCGTAAAGCACAACAAAGGGTTTTTAATGTGGAATGAATAAAATATTAAAACCAACTTTTCTAAGATATTAAACAACACACAAAAGGAAGAATATATGCAAGTATTATTTATTTATTAAAGCAAGAAATACATGCACATACTCAAAATTAGAAATACATCCACAATCATCTACAACTATTATATTTTGTATGGTATACACAAAGCTTCTATTGAACTTATGAGCACTTTTTCTCCTTCTGCTTCACACAATGCTATTGCATTCTTCTTCTAATATCTGCTCTACTCTAATTTTCTCCAACCTTGTAGCCTCTGCACACTCTAACACAAAATGAAGGTGACACAAATATATAACTAGGGTTTCAAGTGAGAAGTGGGAAAGCTCCACCAACTTCTCTGACATGTAGTTAACTCAAAATTAGGGTTTCCTTCCAATCACCAAACTGATTGAAATTTTTAACTACCAGTAATTAATCCGAATGAAACATGATCCGTTGAATGGTGCAGTGGATCGATTTGTTATAGGTGTCAAATATAGTTTAATTTTCTAACATCCTTTGCTTCCTCTACCATTATTACTGCCATCCCATGGGATAAATGCTCTCCTATGGCTTTCAAGGCCCCCACCACAAATATATAAAGCATGAGAGTCTTGTCCTTGCTGATCCCTAATCAACAACTATGATGATGCAATGAATCATCTATTGAAGCATACATCCACCAGGAGCATGCGATCTTATTTGTTACGAGGTGATTGCCATTTGTAGCAAAATTTGGAAGCCCATAGATAAGCATATCTGAGAAATCTCATTGTTCTATTGATATGGAATGTGCCCATTGAGTATTTTTGAAGAAATCCACCAAGAAAAGAAACTCCTTTAGAGCGGAGGTTCTATCCGACAAAGATAGGAAAGCTATAATTTTTATAAAAAAATATTATAATATGAAAAATAAATTAATTTTTAATATTTTTAAGATCATAAGTTATATAAAATAAATATGATGTACAACTCTAAATTTTTAGACACTAAAACACCACCAATATGATTAAGTGATGATAATAACTGATCGAATTGACATACATAGCCCCTAGGGCATCCCCCTGAGGTTAAAAAGTGGTCCTAACCACTCCCACAGTAGTTTGGAAGGTCATAGGTCAATTTGGCACATTTTTAGCACTTTTCTCCCTACTCATACCACCCTAGGATGATTACAAATTGGTGTTCATCCCACCCCGGGATGATTATCAACATTCATCCTAGGGTGGGATGATTAGTAGGTTTGATAGGCAAAAAGTCAAACCTCAATAGGTCTGCCACTTAACTGCACCTTCAGGGCATGCAATTATGAGGAACGACTTCAAATAAAGGAGAGGGACTTTAGTCATGCATGCCTTGATTATGGAGGCCTCATGCAAAGAGACTCTAAATCAAGGAAGAATATTTTCTCCCAAAATAGGGCAAACAAGTCAAGTTGCACCTTCGCATGCGCATTCAGAGAGAGAGACCCTAGGTCTATAAATTGGTGAGTATTCTCACCCCAAAGGGGAGAATAGAGGAGGAGCATTTGGAGCAATGGAGTGCTACCAAATTATACTCTCACCCTCATTATGCTTCTTACATCTTTGATCTCTCTTTCAAAAGGGATGTTACTGGGTGATTATTGGAAGCACAATCCGGACCCAAAATTGAACATTTGGCCAAAATATCCCACAAATTTTGTTGACACAACCCCATAATAGGTTTTTGACCCATCCCAAGTGTATTGGTGCTGAAACCAAGCCCCAAACAGTGGGCATCCTACCCCCGGGTGCCCCTCGCACTGCTGTAGTCTTAATCGTCTCACCCCGGAGTGATTAGAATTATGTGGTATATTTCTTTGTTATTTCAATTGCATTTGATTTTAGGTTACTTAAACATTCTGCTATTCAAGTTTCATGTGATTCTGACAAGTTTTGGCTATGATTTTATCATTTCTCGCTTACGCTAATATATAGGGAGCATCATTGGATACAGGGCAATAAAGGCCGAATTAGCCAAATATGACCTTCTAGGTCATCCCAAAATGCCATTTTTTGCCTAACACCAACTTTGTAGGTGTTTTGAATGCCTCTAGACTAGACATTTAGGAGGTGGCATTTTGACAGGTTATGACAGTCCTAATCGTCCCACCCCGGAGCGATTAGAAATATGTGGTAGATTTTTCCTTTTGCAGTGGGTTCCTAGTAATTTTTTATTGCTTTTGTCAAAATTTTAGCTCATTCTGATATGTTTTAGTTATCATTTTAATTATTTTATGCATGCATTTACCGTAGGCCTTGTGGATCGCATGTTTCTCTCCATCCGCAGGTGCTACTAACCATTTACTATTTCTTTGAATGCAAGATCTAGATACCATATGGGAAGCAAACAACTATAGACACATTCACACAAGCGATGACAATGTTTGGTCCACCCATTTTCAACGTGGGCACATGAAAGATCCCAAATAGGAATGTATCGTTCATGGTGTAACCAAACTATGTCCGATGCTCCTAGCCCTTGAAAGTGGAGGAGACGTATTGTAACTCGATTTTGAGAAAATTAATAAAATAAAGGGCCCCACTTTTACACTTGCTTCAAATCTTGTTTTAGTTCATTTGTTTTCCTTCTTTTCATGCATTCTCATTCGTAGGACTTAGCGTTACATTTCCCTTATGTTTTGCTTTCGTATCATTGTCCTTTTAGTGGAGATCATGGCGAAACCTCTATCCATTGATTTTGAGATCAAATTTTGTGTGTTTTTGCTTATAGGTGTCAATATTTCAAGCACTGGACTACTGCTTGTTCCACCCCATGGCAAATACAGAGCTGGAATTCATGTCACTCTAGGATGAATAGGAATTTGTCTCACCCAATGATGAATATAGATCTATTATTCATTTCACCTTGGGATTATTATCTCTTTGTGCAGTTTCAGAGCAGAAACTTAGAGGCATCTGATTTGGGCAGAGAAGAGGTAGGGGTTCTGAGCATTTTTTGTCATTTTTTTGTTTGTCTCTATAAATTTATGTTTCTTTGCTTGCATAGGAAATTTTACTGCATGATTTATTTCTTTTCACAAGTAAAAGGAACCCCACACACCATGAGATAATCTAAACATCAAGGCGTTGGTCGTAAAACCCCAACACTTGATCAAGAGCAACGGTGGATTTCATCACCACCTTGGCTTGAATCTTGCATACATAACCCCGATCGCGACTGTTGCTAGACATAAATCCTGATGAAAGCTGACCAAGTGTAGCTAGGGTGATTCCCAGTGAATGAGGATAAGTCTTCTATGGTAGGTGTCAAAAAAAAATGATTCCCCTTCCATACCTCCTATGTTCCACTTACTGTTATGCTCAGGTATATAGAGAGGTTCGATATAACAACTTGGCAGTGGTATATTGAAGGGGCGACCATTTTGGGAGATATAAGAGCCCTCATATTGCATATACAACAAAAATTTATTTACAAGGTTTTCAAAACAAATATCAAAACACACTGAACCAGACATAGGGCACACTTTTAATCTGTAAACAAGATAATAATTGCTTTGATTGTGTGTTTCCCATTTTTTGTTTAGTGTAGCATACAAATCATAAATAAGATAAAAACGTACACATATTTAGAGAAAAATCAACATGGTGTACACCTGTAGCCAAGCCCAATCATGGGCAAAAGCTACAAAAAGTGTATAGAGGGGCACAAGTCACCTCCGATATAGTCTCGAGGACTTGGTCATACCACCTTGGCAGCCTAACCCACAAGACAATCCACATCATGCCATTATGAAATAGGACTATAGATGCACCCCTTTGAGGGGCACTCCCACTCAGCATAGACCCTTTCAGGAGGAGTCCATACACATGGGACTCAACATATACGGGAGGGCTCCCTTAGACACTCATTATGAGTGGCCACCATGCGATGAAGCATTAGAACAACATATGTTCCATAAGGAGGGGCCACATGATTATGTCATCCCTCCTCTACCCCTTATTACTATCAAAAACAATAGGCCAAATCTTGAGGAATCCCTGGTGCAAGCCAAAATCATTGAGGAGATCAAGATACAGGATGGTGAGATTACCAAACCATGGAAGAAAGAGTGGCCTAAAAATGCCAAAATAGGGACCACGCAACCAAAACCCATTGCGATCAATCAGGTTGCTATAAACATGCCTAAGCCTGTACAAGCAACACAACCCTCATAGGCTAACTATCAGGTAGTTCCTATTGACAACTATGAGAAGGAGAATCATCGGCAAGAACAAAATCAGTAGCGTCACCCTAGGCGACAGTTCACACCCTTCAAAGAGTCCAAAGACTCCTTTTTTGACTGTTTGTCTATGGCAAATGTGATACACCTATCAAAAAGTTGACCCATAGACCCCAACACACCAAAACCTAAGGTCTAAAGGGAAGACTTGTACTATAGATTTCATAGGTAGAAAGGACATGACCTTTACGCATGTTTGAAGTTCAAGACCTTCATGCAAGACCTAATAGACAACAAGACTCTAGCGGTGGACAACCCCGTAGTGCCAAACAACAATAATATGGGAGTATTCAAAGATCCTCTGCCTACCCATGATATGCAGGCAAAAACCCTTCATGTCAATGAGGTGACACTGAATTACCCCATGCAGGGGTATGTAGGGATGATAAGCATAGTTACTAGGAACAAGAGGTACCCAAGAGCTGCCCCCACGACGGCCACAAGAGAGGTTCCATCAATGTCACAACCTCAATAGCACCCTACGCAACCTCCCCCGCCTAGACTAGTGGCCACGATTCATACTAGACTTACCCAAAGTTTAAGGACCACGTCAGGTAGGTTCTTCATTTATGAGCTCATTCAACAATCATCACCCCATAGGGAGGCTCTAATGGAGATATTAAAAGCCATCGAGCTGTAGCCCCACAAAGAAAACTCTTTCAATAACTTTGTGGGACATGTAAAACAATGTATAGAACCAGTCATCACCTTTAGAGAAGACAAACTGAAATTGATGACTGGTGATATGGCGGATCCACCCCTACAAGTCATTGCATGGGTCAACGGGATTTTGTACAAAAGGTTTTTGGTGGACACTGGCTCGTCCAGTAATATAATTACAACAACGACATTGAAGCACCTCAAGTTGCCAATTTCTCACATCATAGCCTCCACCTATACTCTTTGAGCATTCAATGATGCGATATGCTTGATGGTTGGCACAATTGTCCTACCCATCCAAGTGGGACAAAAGACTATTCCTACATTATTTAACATCTTGGAAGGTGATATGGCCTATAATATCTTGTTGGGCTGGCCTTGGATCAAGGACATGAAGTGTGTCCCTTTGATAGCTCATTAGTGCCTAAAATACACATTCGAAGGATAGGTGCATGTAGTCCTGGCAGACTTAGAGCCCTTCAAGTATTGAAATACAATGCAACTAATGCCGCAATCGACCTTTCCATCGACACATTTGGATTTTCAATTGAATCCATCCAAACAAGGTCCGATTGTGCATGCATCCTCGCTGTTAAGTCCATCAAATCACTAGTCGGGTCCATCTTCATCATCTAGTCCTTCACCAACAATACCATCTACGGTGGCCACACCAAAGGACAAGGGGAAGAAACCCCTAGAAGAGGCACCACCCTTAGTCTCAACCATATCTACTGAAGAGATGCCTAGCCAAATGGAGGTCGAGATGCCTAGTTCACCCTACATGGAGTGTACCTAGGAAGAACTCCCATTTCCTCCCCCTCCATCACCAATGTTCATCATTGAGATGGCCAATATGGGCCTGGGGGAGTATCTAGTGTGGAACATTGTAGCAACACCCGCACTTGAGTCCATGTAGGACATGGGGAGACATCGCCTCCCCATCGACACTGTGGTTCCTCTAGGCTACCCACCAAATCAGACAAACTTTGTTTATGGGGGCCTCGATAATGGCATTGAACCTTACATGCAAGAAGAAGAAGATGAAGAGCCCTTTACTCAGGACGTCAACTATTTGTCCATTCTAGATTTCACTTTAAGATATCTTGGCCAATGCAATTGGCATGGATATGGGTTGGGCAGATATGAGCAAGGAGTGTGTGTTCTTTGCCAACCAAGATATCAGATGTCGTACAACAAGTCAGGAGTAGGGTTCAACCACCCCCTACCCCTTGACATCTTTGTAGAGAACATGAAAGGCCTAGGGATAGGCAACAAGAATGGGTTGGTATTAGATCCATATGCCAATCCTAACACAATGTATACATTGGGGGATTATCTCCCATTGCTAACAACCAACCTTGTTGACCTTAACCACCCTTTCCCTTCGATTGATAAAGGAGAAATTTTGAGGACTCAACTACAAGAAGGATATAGAAAAGGCCAAGAAGGGTCTTTATAAGATGAGTTAGAGTATGTGGTAGTGCCTTGGGACCCTTTTGAGTTTGATAGCAAACACTCGTGAGTGACACCCATAGATGATTATCAGGAGAGCTTCATGATGATGTTCCCCTTTGATGCTCCAATCACGCAAATGCCACCTCAAGAGAATCAGGTCCTCACGTAGAGAACATAACAAACCTGATGGGACCAGATCAATTTGATTGAGCAAGATGAACCTCATATGTCACAAACAATTTTCAAAACCAAAGAAGGCCTATGGATCTCTGATAGTGATTATGAATATGAGACTGAGATGGCATATCTCAATCATATATGACAACAACAATACCCCATGGAAATTGATGACATGTTTGAACAGTTGCACATAGGGCCAAGACATAGGTGGTACCTGAACTAGGCTCAATTGGATCAACTACTGTACCCACCACTTTAGGCATACAGAGAATTCCTTTCACCCAGAGACCCTATAGAGCCATCAATGCCAAGGGTGGACCCTATCCTTTTATCTGCACATAGGGCCGATCTAGTTGTTCTAGTACCCATAGAGCTAGATTCAGAGCATAAATATCACCTAGGATGTCCGAGTCACCACACCCGCGGTAATGGAGACCAAAATCATTTCATCAAAATGATCTCCATTGACTTAACTGCCCTCATCCATAACCTAACCGACCCAACACGGTCATTGTATCTAGACTTAGATGCTATAGACTAGGATCGCGCTGACACACCACCATCCCCATAAAAATACTGGCCTTGCGGTGGGATGTTCCATTTCACCCCAGGGTAGACTCAAGATGTCTTCCATGTTGAAGAGGAACCCGACGTTCCCAACGTAGATCTAAATTCAGCAAATGATATCCACCTGATCCCAACTCCACACTAGTTGGAGGATAGGTCCCACATGTCATTTGAAGAGATGACTGACGTAGACATCGGCTCTGATCTAATGAATTCATAAATCATCAAGTTAGGGGTAAGTCTATCCCCTAAAGAGCAAGCTGATTACATTGCTCTTATCAAAGAGAAGGAGGTTTTTGCATGGTCCTACAAAGACATGTCAGGGCTAGACCCATAGTTAGTCATGCATAATCTAACACTTGATTCGATATTCAAGCCAGTCAAGCAAAAACTACGTAAGATGCACCCAATAGTAGCCTTAATGGTCAAATACGAGCTACAAAAGTTGTTGGATGCACAGTTTTTCATCTATGTGGATTACCCACCATGGCCATCCAACATGGTACTCATCGAGAATCCTGATGGGAGGATTCGCATATGCACCAATTTTTGAGACCTAAACAAAGTGAGTCCTAAGGATGATTTCCCATTGCCTAGCATCGATGCATTAGTAGATGCTATAGCAGGCCACAAAATTTTATCCCTCATGGATGGTTTATCGAGATACAATCAGATTCATATCAATCCTAAGGACCAACTAAAAATGGCGTTCACAACACATTGGGGGAAATTTTGTTATAAGGTCATGCCCTTTGGCCTTAAAAGTCCTGGTGCCACCTACCAACGTGCCATGAAATACATCTTCCATGATCACATGCATAAAACTTTGGAATATTATATGGATGATTTGTTGGCCAAATCTCTTTTGCACCCAGATCATCTCGATGACCTAAGCAAGATCCTCGATCACCTCATTGAACACAAAGTCAAACTAAACCCCAAGAAGTGTGTATTTGGTGTCACATTTGGAAAAATCTTGGGTTTCATAGTCTCAAAATGAGGAATCGAGGTAGATCCAAACAAAGTCAAGGTAATCCTTGAAATGCTTCCCCCAACCACCATCAAGCAGCACAGAAGCCTGCAGGTAAAGGTCGCGTCAATAAAACACTTCATAGCACAACTATCTGACAAGTGCCGACCCATAAATAAATTATTGAATAAGGGGGTAGCATTTCACTGGTATGATGAGTTCCAGTCAGCCTTTGATGACATCAAACAATACTTGGATTCACTACCAGTATTGGCACCACCTAGACTAGGAGTGTCATTCTACTTATACATATCAGCTATTGAGGTGGCACTGGGCACCATGCTAGCCTAGAAAAATGAACTACACAAAGAACAAGCTAATTACTATCTTAGTCGCACCCTGGTCAGTTATGAACTTAACTATGCATACGTTGAGAAGCTATGCTTGGCAGTGGTATTTGCTACCAAAAATCTATGCCACTACATGCTGATCAATACGATGTATGTTGTGTCTAAGGAGAATCCATTGTGGTACATGATGAGTCGTACCTATCATAGTAGCCACACGAAAAAAATGGATCATGTTGACGGAGTTTGACATAAAATTTATTGCACAGAATTCCATCAAGGGTCAAGTCATCGCCGATAAACTAGCAGAGGCTCCTCTTGAATATGATTAGCCTCCGACCGTAGATCTACCTGATGATGGGGTCTTCCATGTTTCAGAATTGCCAGATTCTAATGAGCCTGAGTCACAGGTTGACATGACCCTATTCTTCGATGGTTCTAAATGTGAGCAAGGGGGTGGCGTGGGAATTGTATTCTTCACACCATAAGGGGCTCCAATGCCTCTATCATTTAAATTATATTTCCCATGCACCAACAACAATGTCGAATACAAAGCCTTGCTCATAGGTCTTCAAACAACAATCACCATGAACATCAAACACTTGAACATCTTTGGTGATTCGCTGTTAATTGTTAACCAAGTAAAAGGGGTATTCCAATGTAAATGCCTAATTCTACAGGCCTACAAAGCCCTTGTGGACAAATTCCTGGTAAAGGTTGAATGGTACGACATCCAGGCACTCCCTAGATCATCAAATCGTTTCACGGATACTATGGCCTCCTTGGGGTCACTAATCCCGCAAGACCCTTCTAGTGAAATGACAACCATTCAAGTTAAAAAATTATCACAATCTGTGATGGAACATGCAAGCTCTGACCTAATGCCAGGGATCCACCTGATCCATATTGAACGATCTCAAGATAAGTTCTCTCGAATCTATGATTTTTTGAATCGCGTCAATTGGGGGTCCTTGTTCTCCTTGACCCCTCTTAATAGCAACACAATGCTATTATTACAAGTTCTTTCTCACTCAAATTTTTCTAGGGGTGAACTATAAGAGGGATTGGTTGTCCATACCATTGATGCTTCTGATCATCAGGATTGGTACACACCCATAAGAGACTACCTCAAGTTAGGTAACCTCCCACTTGGATTAATGCATACCATGAAAATATCATTTAAATAGAAAGTGGCAAAACATGTCTTGCTAGGAGACATTTTGTATCATCGGAGCTATGAAGGAATTCTCATCCATTGCTTGGACCAGCAGGAGTCTGCTTGGGTGATCACCCATGCACACGATGGTACATGTGGTGGCCACTTCAGCGGTATGGCCATTGCCAAGTGCATTCTTCACATGGGCTATTATTGACCATATTTAGAGGGAGATTTTTGCATGTATGTAAAAAAGTGTATGAAGTTTCAACACCATGCAAATTTGACACATGTACCTTCTCAGGCCTTGCAACCAATCCAATCAACTTTGCCATTTTTGTAGTGGGGCTTAGATATAATCGAAAATATCTCCCTTGCATCGTCAGGTCATCACATGTTTATCATAACGACCACAGAGTACTTCACCAAGTGGGTGGAAGCAATTTTGCTAACCTCTATGACTGGACCTCGCATTGTGGAGTTTATTTTGCATAACATCATATGTCATTTTGGTATTCCATCCAAGATCATATCGGATAATGGGACGTCATTTAAGAACAAATACGTGCATGCTCTAACAACAAAGTACAAAATTCAGCATAATTTTTGAACACCTTATTATTTGCAGGAAAATGGGCAAGCAGAGGCATCAAACAAAATGCCAGTTGCCATCCTCAAAAATATGATCATAAATAGTCACAAGGATTGGCACATTCAAATCCCACTTGCCCTGTGGGCTTATCACACTTGCATTCAGATGCCCATTGGGGCAACTCCATTTTTTTTGGTGTATGGCTCCAAGGCAGCCATGCCTCTCAAGTTGGAAATACCTTCCTTGCGCATATCAATGCAAGAGTTCATTGATTATAACACTACACAACAGGCCCGATTAGACCAATTTATGTTTCTCAACGAACGATGCGTTAATACTCTTGAGAATTTACGTATATATCAAGAGTGACTTAGGAAAGCATACAACATGAAAATTCACCTGAGGGACTTTCAGGTTAGTGACTTGGTCTTAAAAGAGAACCAACAAAATTCTAACTTGTTGCCCCATCTAAGGGACAAGTTCGTGGCAAATTGGTTAGGTCCCTATGTCATTGATAGTAAAATAGGACCTAGAACATACCGACTCACCTCTCTTGAAGGAATCAAGGAGCCATAACCTTTGAACATCAGTCATTTGAGCCCATTCCACATTTAGAGAGCCATAACCTACCCCAAAAGCTCCAAGGATTTCCCCAATCACTTGGTCAACCCTAAAATGCCCCAAAGGTATCCATAAACCCTTTGGTCAAAATCCAAAAGCTCCAAGGATTTCCCCAATCACTTGGTCAACCCTAAAATGCCCCAAAGGTATCCATAAACCCTTTGGTCAAACCAAAAGCACCAAGGATTCCCATAATCACTTGGTCAACCCCCAAATGCCCCAAAGGTGTCCATAAACCCTTTGGTCAAACCAAAAGCTCCAAGGATTTCCCCAATCACTTGGTCAACCCTACAACATGCCAAAGGTATCCATAAACCCTTTGGTCAAACCAAAAGCACCAAGGATTCCCACAATCGCTTGGTCAACCCCCAAACACCCCAAAGGTGTCAATAAACATTTTGGTAAAACCAAAAGCTCCAAGGATTCTCATAATCACTTGGTCAACCCTAAAATGCCCCAAAGGTATCCATAAACCCTTTGGTCAAACCAAATGCTCCAAGGGTTCCCACAATCACTTGGTCAAAAACAAATATTCAAAAACAAACAAAAACAATAAAATAATGAAAAATAGAAAAAAAAAATGCATCTCAATTCCATGCATACTCGTAAAAATCAAAATACAAAAACATAATAAATTGCATTAGGCCTCGCATACATACATTGCATATTTGCTGGTCATACATATCACAAGCACCATAGACTGTAATTGCTAGGCAATTCCATTATTTTCCACCTTCAATCCATTTTATAAACACATCCATCCAGAATAACACCATCCACATTTTTATAATAGTTAGTTGTATCCTAATGTATTTAGGGTTTTCGTCATTCAGTTTTCTTTAAATTTCTAGCCAAAAATTGTACAAAGTCAGACAAATTTTACAAAGGGAGAGTTTTACTTGGATAACACTTCATTACGTAACATCCCTACACAAGTTAAAACACATAAAAAAATTCCTAAGTTGTGTGAATGCAAGAGAAACCTACAAAGCAGTCTAGGGTACCATAGGTGAAAGGTTAGCCTGTTCATCCCCCTATGCAAATGGTTCAAGAATGCTAAGAATTGACAAAAGGACAAGCTCTTCCCCATAATTTTTTCCCATAATAAATAGTGGTCCCCAAAGTCGTAAGGATTCATACTACACACCCTTGACAAGGATTGGTAGTCATCCCCAAGGCCTAAGAGATCAATGCCATTACATAATCATATCCCCAAACACCTTTGATCCCCAAAGTCATAAGGATTCGTACTACCTGCCCCGCACATGGATGGGTAGTCATCCCCAAGGCCTAAAGGGTCAATGCACTTACATAATAACATCCCCAATCACCTTTGGTTCCCAAAGTCGTAAGGATTCATACTACACGTCCTTACACAGGATGGGTAGTCATCCCCAAGACCAAAAGGATCAATGCCATTCACAAGCCAAAAACCTACGAGCTCAACTTTGCAACCTATAAATGAAAAATCAAATAACAATGGTTATCACCACTATTCATAGTCCTTGCTCAAAAAGAAAAATACAAGAGAAAAATAAACAGTGATTTTCATCACTATGTATACGATCAAGTATCCCAACAAGTTGACCAATCGAAAGATGCCTAAAATTGAATCCCTAGAATTCTCAACATTCAAAAAACCATCTAGGTGATCCTCATTATGGGTTTGGTGGACAACCTACCTGAAAATGGTGGTATCCTAAACGCATGATGATATGTCTATCACATTAGCTTTGCGTGTGACCGGACCAATGTTTGCATGTGGACGAGCTAGCTTATGGTACCTTAGATTGTCCCGTGGATTAATCTTACTAAATACAACAACAGAGTTAGTGGAGCTAATTAGATGATCCTTAGTACAGGTTTGGTTGACAGCCTATCTGGCACTGGCGGTATCTTGACAAATACCACATAAATGAACTCAATTGCACACACAGGGATGTGAAATAACTTGGTCAAACTTTAGTCTGATTTGTACCTTGTTCAAAATTCTTATGAGATAAATGTACAGTCTTGGATAGTTAGTTAAAACATCTGAATCTCAGAAAAAGCCTAACTACATTTTAAAACAACTGGTACATTTCATTACTTACATCACCATCAAAAAATACGACAAATACCAACACAAAATTACCATATGCAAAGTCATTCCACATAGTAATCAGCTAGTATAGAAAGCTAGTAAATCATGTACATTCTATGGTGCCATCGAGAAGTTATCAACAACTCATTTCATTCATTCCATATGCATACATCATATAATTATAAACATCGCAATCATTATACCACATGCATACATCAACGTAAATAAATGTGCATAAATAGAAAAAATCAACCATGATAAGTGTATAACCAACAAGAATTTCATGTATATATATATCATCAAAATGCCCGCAAGCTACAATAAGTTAGTCCTTTGACCTCACAAAATAAATCAAAAACTCAAAAACCCCCAAGCTTAGGGCATCGACCACCATGATTATGTAGGATCGATGCAATGGGAACTACCCCCCATGGTGTGGGTCCTATGGGACCTCTTTGGATGACTTATACTAGCCCCTGCATCACACCCATTAGCGTCCCCATCATCTAGCTACCTGCAACAAAAAGATGTTGACTACTCAGTATCATTGTCTCTCGTTTGGCACAAATATCCACCTCTCGAGAGCTTAGGTAACAGCCCAACAAGGTGGATAATATCTGCCTCCAACTCTGTCCGATGCCTAAAAAAATCCATCTCCCATTAATGGTACGTAGCCACTATGTCATCACACTGCACCAACTGAGTTCACAAGAGATCCCTCTCCCGCAAAGCATCTGTGTCCCCATCCCATCGGTGGTACATAGCCAATGCGTTCTCCCGCTTTGCAAACTGAGTCTATAGGAGATCCCTATCCTACAGTGCATCCTCGAGCTCTTCATCCCATCTTCAAAGTAGATCCCCCAATTGCGCTATCTCAGTGCGATATCTTGCCTCCATATCCCCTGGGACTACCCGAGGTGGAGGCATTTTTTGGATGACAGGCTGCTCTGGAACCCACTGATCTGGGACGTCCTGCATGTTCGGCTACTCTGGAAATCCAAAATCATCCCTCACAAAATCATCAACCTCCACCATGTCCTCATCCTACAAAGGATCCCCCCAATGCTCCCATGATGCCTCTGCATCCTCCCCACCCACTGTTGCTGCGTCAGGACCTCCTAGAGGCCCCTCACCTCACCATCACCTCAACGTCCACCATTGGTCATACTCAGTGGTCACCCCAACATTGTCCACATTTGGGACATCAATAACTGCATATGACTCCTCACCAAGCGGCTCGATGATTGGCCAGGCCAGAGTCCTCTTGTCGCCCCGACACTGATATATCAAGGGCTCACCAAGCAACCCTTGGTGAACCCCAAATTGTCATGTCACTCAGACGTATGAAAAATACTCTTGCTTCCTCACGTGTCACCAAATTAGCCATCTCCCCCTACGCACCCGCCGAAGCCACTCTCCAGCCTTAGGCTAGGCTGGACAGTCTTGGTATGGGTGCCAGAACACCTCCCCTGGAGCAAGCCGAGTGAAGGCATCGACATAGTGCCCTATGACACCTACCCACCGCTGACTCTGCCCCTACTCCTTTGACCTTCACCATAGATCTGCATACCCTATATCACTATCAAACATCTCCACTTGAGTGGTCCACGTAAAACCTTGTGGCCGCTCCATAACTATGTGCTTCCACTCCCAACACTATAACAGATTGCTGCATCCAATCCCCTTCTGCCTTCAACAGCGGACGTCTTACAACTCATCATAAAGCTATGCCATAGCGTCTATCCCCACCTCATAATCAAGAGTGCTTCTGTCAGACACTCGACCAATATGAACACTACCTCCAACAGGTTCCAAGGGAACCTCACACCTGAGGAGTCGAGCAGTAGCATGTTGGAGATGAGGGTCATCAGTAATGCATACCTCACCCCCAACATGCCCCTCTATAGCTACCATCGCACCAAAATACTTCCAATCAGGAAATCCCCCTCTGCCCTCTCCACTAGACTATCCACCCCCCTCTCCATGCCATTCTTGAAGCATCATGTCAGCATTGTTTTCTGCTGATCACATGGCGTAGTACGAATAGGAAGCCCGTCTATCAAAATATATAGAATTCGATAGACATCCTCAAGAGTCACCATCATCTCCCCTATTGGGAGATGAAAGGTATTAGTCTGGGGATCCCATAATTTGATCAGGGCCATCAAATAGGCTCGATACCCCATCACAAGCTCTAATTGAGTCACTTGCTTGAGCCCAAGGGCATCAAGCCACTCCCAGTTAGCCACAGTCAATGCCTCTCGTGCTTCAGAGAACACCGTCAACACACGGTATCGGCTCTTCACAACATGCAAAAGAAAACAAAATACAAAAACAAACATTTAACCTAGGGTTTTCATCCTAGTCCAAACTAAAAAACAACAAATTACAAAAACAAACAGTTAACCTAGGGTTTTCATCCTAGTCTAAACTAAAAAAAAACAAAATACAAAAACAAATAGTTAACCTAGGGTTTTCATCCTAGTCTAAACTGACAAAAACCAAAATACAAAAACAAACAGTCTAACCTAGGGTTTTCATCCTAGTCTACACTGACAAAATTCAAAAATAAAATTAAACAGTTAACCTAGGGTTTTCATCCTAGTCTAAACTGACACAAAACCAAAACAAAATACAAACAAAGCTAAGTTTTCGACCTTCGTTCCAACTAGGGTTTTTTTACCTTAGTTTACAAAAATCAAAATTTCACCTAGGGTTTATAATTCTACTTTAAACTACAAAAAAATAAAACAAAATAACAACTAGGGTTTCTAACTCTAGTTAAACAAAAATAACACTTTCACCTCGGGTTTTCATACTAGTGTCTAAACTCAAAAATATAAAAAAACACAATAACAAAAGTTTTCAGTTCCTAGGGTATTACCTTAGTCTACAACTGATAAAAAATAGAAAACAACATAAAAACATTTTTTTTAGCTAAGTTTTCAATATTAGTTTAAACTAGGGTTTTCTTTTTTTAGCTTACAACAAAGACACAAAAACACTACAAAACACAAATTCAAACAAACATTAAACTAGGGTTTTTATTTTAGTTTAATCAAAAAATGACATACAACAGAAAAGAATTGCGGATTTAAACTGTAACACAAACCAAACAAAATAAAGAGGAGGATCACTCACCGGTCTCACTTCGGCTCTGCCACTTGATGATCTAGTCCATGAAATCATGGTGTTCGAGCAATTCGACAGTGCTCCGCTACACGAACTCGACCTCCTCCTCCTCACATCTCCCAAACACCAGGAAAAGCAAATGCAAATGAGCCCAAAACCTAGTTTTGGCCCTTAAATAGGCTTTTTAGGCCTGTAATCGTTACCCCCTAGGACGAGCGCTCTAGTTAGCACTCGTCTCACCCTGGGATGATTACTAAACTGGTATTCGTCCCACCCAAGGACGATTACAGAGCAAGAAATTCAAAAACAGCAAAAACTACACCCAAATGCACAAAAAAATAGCAATAAACTTGCCGAACAAAGGGGCATTTGCGCCTATGGTTCTTGGCATGTAAAACTGATGTTGGGGTCACAAATCCTTACTATCCTACTCCCTAAGAAGGCTACCATATCTGGACCGCTCCATGGGAGGATGGATTTTCGATAATTTCATCCCCAAACGATGTCACAAAAAGGGTCCAAACCCACCCAAAAATAACAATAACATTGCCAAATGAAGGCGCATTTGTGCCTGACATTATTGGCATCCAAAACATATGTTGGGGTCACAAATTTTCACTATCGAAATCCTTAAGAAGGCTATCATAGCAGGACTGCTCCACGGGAGGACATATTTTTGACAATTTCAGCTCCAAAATACGTCACAAAAAGGGTTCAAACCCACCAAAAATAGGTCAGAATGTTCAAAAATTGCATAGGCATTTAATGAAAAACAACTAAAGGCACCCTTAAAAAATTCATCTTGGGTCAAATGACTCGTAGCTTTTCTCATGTCGGTCATTCCCTCATCGATTCGTCGCTTGAGGGGGTAGTCACACTTAGTTACCAATCAACAAAAGCACACCCAATAAAAGAAGTGGCACACATTCAAAGGATCATTCACAAAAAAAATCATGCCCTTTCTTGGGGCAGCAAACAATAAATAATCACAAGCTGATCAAAAACTTGGTATTCTAGAATCATGAACTCAAGGTTCCCACAGAAAAAAGGTTGCGCCCTTTTCCTATTCATGATTGAACAATGTCCAAGATCAAGTAACACCTCACTAAAAAATGTTAACACTTGAATTAAGCTCCTTAGCTCATCAGAAGCAAGGATTCAAGAATGCGTGCCCTTTCCATACTTGAGGCATCAAGAGTTGGTTAGGTTACTGAGAAACCCTAATCATTAGTGCTTTGGTTATCTATTTTTTCTCAACACTGCACCACGCACATCGCATACCAAAAAGGGGCATCTATAAACACCAAAACAACACCAATCCGATTATGTGATGACAAGCACTGATCAAATTGACATACATAGCCCCTAGGGCAGCCCCTAGAGGTTAAACAGTGGTCCTAACCACTCCCACAATAGTTTGGAAGGTTAGAGGTCAATTTGGAACCTTTTTAGCACTTTACTCCCTACTCGTCCCACCCTGATATGATTACAAACTGGTATTCATACCATCCCATGATGATTATCAGCATTCGTCCCAGGGTGGGACGATTAGCAGGTTTGACTGGCAAAAATTCAAACCTCGACAGGTCTGCCACTTAACTACACCTTCAGGGCATGCAATTGTGAGGAACAACTTCAAATCAAGGAGAGGGACATCAGTCATGCATGCCTTGATTATGGAAGCCTCATGCAAAGAGACTCTAAATCAGGGAAGAATATTTTCTCCCAAAATAGGGCAAACAAGTTAAGTGGCGCCATCGCATGTGCATTCAAAGAGAGAGACCCTAGGTCTATAAATTGGTGAGTCTTCTCACCCCAAATGGGAGAACAGAGGAGGAGCATTTGGAGCAACGGAGTGTTGCCGAATTATACCCTCACCCTCATTGTGCTTCTTACATCTTTGATCTCTCTTTCGAAAGGGAGGTTATTGGGTGATTATTGGAAGTGCAATATGAAACCAAACCCAAATATTTGGCCACAATATCCTACCAAATTTTTCAACACAACCCCATAATAGGTTTTGGATCCATCCCAAGTGGATTGGTGCTGAAACCAAGCCCCAAATGGCGGGCGTCCTGCCCCTAGGCGCCCCCTGCATTGTCGCAGTCTTAATCGCCTCACCCCGTTGCGATTAGAAATTTGTGGTATATTTCTCTATTATTTTAGTTGCATTTGATTTTATGTTACTTACATATGCTTCTATTCAAGTTTCATGTGATTCTGACAAGTTTTGGCTGTGATTTTATCATTTCTCGCTTTCGCTAATATATAGGGAGTGTCATTGGATACAGGACAATCGAGGCCAAATTAGCCAAATATGACCTTTTGGGTCATCCCAAAATTCCCCGTTTTGCCTAACCCCAACTTTGCAGGTGTTTTGGAGGCCTCTGGACTAGAAATTTAGGAGGTGGATTTTTGATAGGTTATGATAGTCCTAATCGTCCCACCCCGGAGTGATTAGAAATATGTGGTAGATTTCTCAACTTTTCCTTTTGTAGTGTGTTCTTGGTAATGTTTTATCTCTTCTATCCAAATTTTATCTCATTCTGATATGTTTCAGTTATCATTTTAATTATTTTATGCATGCACTGACCATAGGCCTTGGGGATCGCATGTTTCTCTCCATCCGTAGGTGCTACTAACTGTTTACTATTTATCTGAACATAGGATCTAGATATTGAAGGGGCATAAAAGAACTATAGACACATTCATGCAAGCAGCGACGATGTTTGGTCCACCCATTTTCAACATGGGCACACGAAAGATCCCAAAGGGGAATGTATCATTCATGGTGTAACCAAACTATGTCCAACGATCCTAGCCCCTAAAAAGGGAGGAGATGTATTGTAACCTAATTTTGAGCAAATCAATAAAATAAAGGGCCACACTTTTACACTTGCTTCAAATCTCGTTTCAGTTCGTTGGTTTTCCTTCTTTTCATGCATTCTCATTCGTAGGACTTAGCGTTACATTTCCCTTCTATTTTTCTTCCGTATCCTCGTGCTTTCAAAATCATACCCTACTAAAATTTAGTATTTTAATATCTCCACTATTAAACTAGTTAGAAATTTAACATACAACATAACAATTTTAGTATTCAAAGAAATTGCATCCATCTTTTTTAACGTGGAATAATTGGCATTCCACATATCCAATGGTTTTCCAATTCATATTTAGTAAATATGTAATAACCAATCAAAATAAATAGTAAACATATGATCTCATGTTATGGATAAAATATCTACTTACTCTATCTTTTGTTGCAAGTTTTAATATTATATAAAAAAATTATAAATTAAAATTAACAATGAGATAAATGGGTTGTGTTATTTTTATTTGAAGGAAAAACCCATAACTATACATTCGAATATAGTATCACATTTTTTTTTTATTAATTGAAATATGAGGGTTTTGAAACAAATACCTTCATAATAGGTCAAAAAAAAGAACATAATAAGGAAACCAACCATAGAGGACCACTAAACAGGGTAAAAAAAACTCAAATACCCTGTAGTAGATCATCCAATCTCAAATTTGTGGGATCTATAATCAACACACAACCTCTAGTCATCACCTTATATTTATCAACAACATTCTTGGCAGAATATTTCTCCAACAAATGGCCTAGAAGTTAATTCACATCCTCTATTAATTCAATTATAACTCTAAGAATACCCAAGAGATACCTCTGCCTGTATTCGATTACTTTTATTATCTAGAAGAAATTACAATGAAACTCCACACAAGAAGTACAAAGAAGAACTGCCCCTTCATAAATTATTTTTGACAACCATGCGTCGTCCAAATTTGACAATCTTAACTGATGAATCATCCATGATATTTCTCTTCTCTGACAACCTCTTGTAGTGCCTTATCTTACCTCCTTTCACCCTTTTCAAACACACAAAGATACCTTTAATTTTGGATACCTTAAAGTATGCATCATTAATAATGGCCACAAGTTAAGTAGTGTTCACAGCATTGTATCACTGTATAATATTCTCCTCTTCCATCATAAAAAAATAATATGTTTGAGCCAAATAAAACTTGAAGTAATGTAAATAATGTATTTTAAGGATAAATTTTTATACAACTATAAATAATACTTACACTAAATTTTTTAAAGAAGATATAATCCAATACTTGAAATAATTATTTATGGATTATGTTTTTAATATTTTTTATTGTTAGATCTAAGGTTTGGGGCTGCTTTTCAAAACACTATTTGTAATAGGTTGGGGGAGACTTTAAAAACCCCTTCTACTACCAATAAAAAAAAATTGAGCAGTAAAAATAAGTATTCCAAACCTAATATTTATTCATGAATATTAGTCCTTATTAGTCGAAGTCAAAGGAAATCATAATATTCTTGAAATAACTTTTCCTTCGTAATATTGGTTCAAGCTTATGTAGTATTCCATTGAAATGTAACATAACTAAATTTTTATAATGTTATTATGCATTTCATGTTTGAGTCCTCTTACAAGGAATGTGATGCATTTCATGTTTGAGTCCTCTTACAAGGAATGTGATGCATTTCATGTTTGAGTCCTCTTATAAGGGTATGTTTTTTCATTGTCTTACATTATAATAATTAGTATCTTGTATTTCATTGGTATAAGTTCCTGTCATTAATTTATTCATAGATAAAAAATTTATCAAAATATTTTAAAAATGATGGGTCCTCTCATTTTAAGCAAAAATGTAATTTATACAAAACACAAACAAAATCCTATACTAATGTAATGGGAGAAAGACCTTGTTGACTTAAATAAATCAATCCTTCACTGAGACACAACATTAACATATGTAATATAGCTTTAACTCATTCTATGTTGTGTAGGAAACATACCTTTATAAGTACAATAAAATAAAAATAAGACTTGTCTTACTTATAAGGACCATGTCTATAATTAATATCAACATAGAATAAATCTTATTGCTAGACAATGTCCACCCTTGAAATTTGTTCTATCTTGATAGAAGTGGTAAAATTTTACAAGGTAAAATTATTGGCTCTTTGATTTTTATAGAATTAACCCAATGATTGATCAATATTTCTTCAATGATGGTTATACAATTGCATATTACTATAGTTAATGCATAGTAAAATTGAATGTTCTACATACAAGATTAGATGTTATAGTCAAAGAAAATATGAATTGTTATTATACTCAAATAATTATTACAATGATGCAAACAAACACTTGTTATAACAATAAAAATACAAATAAAATAATCTAGGGATTAAAATATTAAAAATCATCATAAGTTTAATAGATATAGTTTAAAAACATATTTATAGAAGACAATATTTAAATAACTCATATAATTTGATGTGATCAATGAATTAATTTGAAGGCAAATAAATTATTATGTTATTGATTTAATCACATTGAAGAGGTTTATATTCATTAAATGAATAAAAAAATTAATAATAATATTTCACTTTCAAAGCATTTGAAATACCTAAATATGTTGAACTAAACCATAAAATCCACATGAAATCCATTGTATACCATGTAATTATTAGATATGAAATAAATGTTTATTATGAAAATATAAATGTTATAATGTGAATATCATAGAGGCAGCCTACATAATAAATTTTCCAAATAATCCATGCACATCAAAATATATTAAATCATGTTACACTAATGTTGATCTTGATCTTTTCCATGGAACCTACACAAGTAAACCAAAACATTTATATTTAATTCTCTAAAAATATTCTTAATAATCAATCCTAATTTGATGATGATGTTCATTTATTTTTTATGAAAGAGCTTCAACTTAAATATTTAGATAATTTTGAATATCATCTTACATATATATATTATATTAGATCTTAGTTTCATTCCTTGTTAATTTTTTATTATTATTATTTTAGTATACTCGTGTTCCTACACTAGTTAAGATAAATAGAAACTAGGAATTTGTTTTAAGAAAAATAGAATCATCCACATATGTGTTTAATTTTTATAAGAAAAAATAAATTACTACTTTGTCAAAATATATTTTTCGGTACCATTAAGAAGAAATAGGGTTTTGAAAGGTACCCCATAACCTTTTACCAAGCAACCTGCTACAAAGGCTGCCAAAAGAAAACTACAAAACATAGCAAAGAAAGAGGCCCCAAAAAACAACAAGGAAAACCAGATGAAAGCAACCAATGAGAGAACTGAGAGATTTCTACAAAATTAAGTCAATTTTGTGGACAATATTACCAAAAATTTGAGGCAACTCCTCAGAAAAATCCAATGCCATCTTGACAGTGCTCCAAACCGCACATTGCTTAGTTTCAATTATATGTTGGCTATTTAAAAGAGCACTTTTATTCATAGATTATTCCCATAGGGAATAGACATTAGCCACCATTTTATCTTTAAAAAAATATCTAAGAAGAATCTCTACTGCTTCTTCTATGGATAAGGGAGAGAACTCCGCCATATCCCTCTTTTTACCACTAAGCCGCAACAACTTATGGGTACCACTACCTTCTGCAATGCTAATAGAAGAAGGACCCCCCATAATAGGAGTAGCAATAGAAAAAACCATGGAATTCTTAGCCAACTTAGCAGTAGAGTTCTTCACCATTTTGTTAGCCCAAATAGCATGACCAACCACTCATACAAACCCTCTCTGGTCTTGAAGGTTGTCTTCCACTCATCTCATTCTCTAACATGAATCTGATGGTACCCACTCTTTAGGTCAATCTTTGTGAAGTACTTGGATCCACTCAAACAATCCATAATGTCATCCATCCTTGGCAATGAGAATCTATATTTTATGGTGATCTTGTTATAGCTCGAGAGTCTGTACACATTCTCCACTCTCCATATTTCTTTGGTACTAGTATTGCAGACACTACACATGGACTCAGGATCTCCTGAATCAGTCCCTTTTAAAGCAACTCTTGGACTTGCTTGTTTAGCTCCTCACTTTCTATAGTAGTCATTCTATGGGTTGCATTATTGGGAAAACTAGATCTTGGTATCGAATATATATGGTGATTGTTATTCCTCACTGGTGGCAAATCCTCAGGCACATTATCTGATATAATATCTAGAAATTATTCTAACAGAACTAAGACTTCCATTGGGGTATCTTTGCATTCTTCTTCCCTAACTCTAGGAATTAATGCATAACACATATGCTCATGCTTCAAACCATCCAAAAACCTTCTACCTTCAACTAAATAGATTTTGGCACTGCTACATACCTTTTTATCCATCTCCTTCAGGGGCTTCATCTTATGGTGCAATCCATTATTTGTCAGGGAGTAAGTTTTGGCATGACCATCATGCACTGTACATCGATAAAATTACCATGGTCTTCCCAAAAACAAATGGTAAGCATCCATAGGCAGGATGTCACACAGGATCTTATCATGATAATTCCTAATATTAAATTTTACCTAGCAATGCTCACTGACAAAATCCTTATGGTCCTTCTACAACCATGCAATATGATATGGATGCGTGTGTCTCTTCCTCTCTAATTGTAATTTGGTAACCATTCCTTCTAAAACTAGGCTATCTATGCCACCATTATCTATAATAATATTACAGACCTTACCTGCACATTTACACCTTGTGCAAAATAAGCTCTTCCTCTGATCTGGGTCTCTCTCCTCATTTAGTAAGGCTCTCCTTGTGATTAGCACTTCTCCTCTTTCTACTTCTTCAAAGTGATCAGATTCAACATCTTCATCAACAACAATTGCTCGGGCATTACCTTCGAGTATCTTATTTGTCCTTTCTTGGTGATGTGGACACTCGTATGCTCGATGTCCTCCTTTCCCACAATGGAAATAGGTTCCACGAAATCCTCCTCTTCCAAACCCTCATCCAGACTTTCCTCTTCCTCTCTGTTAACCATTGTTCTGATCACAGGAGTGGTAAGCATTATCTTCCTTTTGGTCCTGACTACTACTAGCTTCTCCATTCTTCTTATGATATTCATTTTGTCCTCCATTTGTTCTTCCACCAATTATTCCACCATGACCTCTTCCTCTTTGCTTTCTCTCAAACCTTATATTCAGCTTTTCTTCAACCCTCAAGGTAAACTGGTAAGAATCCTCTATGGTGGTCATCATAACTAGACTGAACTCCTCTTGAATACTTGCTCGTAACCCATTAATATAATGGGCTACCTTCTCCTTGTTGGACTCAGAATGGCCTGTTCTGATTAATATTTTATAAACTCCTCCGTGTATTATTTTTCAGACTTAGTTGAATACCTCAAACCTTGCATTTTATTTAGCAGATCCAACTCGTAGTTAGTTGGAATGAACTACCTCTTCAACTTCTCCAACATCCACTCCCATTTTGTTATCCTTTCTTTTCCTCTTTTATTTATGTCTAGTTGCACTCCCTTCCACCATATGCTGGCATGACCCTTCAGCTTGGTCTTAACAAACATGACCCTATCAGGATATTCAACTTCCTCATACTCAATGTATTCTTCCAAATTATTGATCTAGTCAATCAACTCCTCTGGATCAAGATTTCCAGAATACATAGAAACCTCCATCTTCGATGTCTTTCCAATTTGAGATATGGCTCTGTATAACTTGGCTTATGCAGGATCTACTGCTTCTTCTTCTTCCTCGAACTGGTCCTCTTCTTCGTCAACTTCATCTTCACTACCATCTTCTCTCCTTGGCTCAATCCCTCTATGCAACTCCTATTGTAGAGCCTGAACTTGCCTCTACAAAGCTCTGAAATATTATTCTAGCACCATATTTCTCCCAAAACCATGGTTTCTTCATGGAGGCATTCTGCTCACTTCTCTCACAAACCCTAACCACATATCCTGGTGTAAACTACCTCACCTTGGGCAATCTGTTTACACACTCAAGAACTCCTACTCTAATACCACTTCGTAGAGATCACGTTACATAAGCAACACCCAACAAATGATACACAAGTTTTTCTCCTTTGAACAATGCAGAGAATCAAACATTTCCTTACTTTCATGGCAAAGATGAGGATACAAAAGAAAAAGCACTTTTACAATTTCAAAAATTCTATCAAGTACCATGTTTTCCCTTTTTCCCTCCTAAAATAATCTATTTCAAATTTGAAATTTGGGGGCAACTTGTCGAGGTGGTAACTTCGCACTTGTTGACCCAATTGACTATTATAACATATTTTTAGAAATGACATGAAACAAGCTAAGAGGGGCTTGCGTCTAGCCAAAAATCCTCAAATTTTACCTCTAAGACCTTCAAAAATCTCCTGCAAGTTAAACTAGTTTTACAAAATTAAACAATTACAATTTTTTTTTTAGTGATGCAAGATCACTCTTACACAACTGGATGCTCCTGCATCAACAAACCTAGGCACAAACTCCATCAATAATTATCCCAAAACCAATTGCAAGATGGGGAATTAACACCGGCCTAGGTACCCACCTCACAACAAATCCAGAGGAGTAACCACCACCATCCAATAAACGTGTGAGAAAATATGAAATAGAAGGTCCAAAGTTGAACTATAGAACAAAGCCCGTACCCAATACCAAGAAAAATCAATGAAAATTGACACCACATAAAGAGGGTAGGACTTTAGGTAGAGGGCACACTCCAATGGAAGCTAGATAAGCTTCAAGATAAATGTCTCCATGACACCTAGGGAATTAATTTTAGTTATCACCCTATGCTTTGGCCAGCTACACCTATAGCTCCAAAGCCCCACCCACCAAAGCAAGTGAAGGCAAACCACCTGCAAAAAATTAATGAAAATCATTACTAACACAATGTATGAGCTTGAGAGGGAAATACATCTACAAAATAAAATATCTGGGTGATATACCCCCATATTTACCATTAAATCCACTACAAAATTGCCTTCTCTTAAAATATGCACAATAAAAACTTTGTACAAGAATAGAGTAATCCCAAAGACTTCATCAATCATATTTTCCACCCTCCAAATTACGTGGAAATATTTTTTTAGCATGTTTAAAATGTTTAAAGAATCAACCTCTACAATAATTTTGTGAATTCCCATATATCTAACCAAAGACAAACCTAAAAAGGTTGCTCTTGCTTCAGCAATTGGGATGTATGAACACCAATGTTTTTTGCAAAGGTAAGGAACATGTTTCCACTATCATCATGAATGACCCACCAACACCTGCTACCCCTGGGTTATATTTAGAGGCCCCATCAATATTCAATTTACACCATCTTGCAGGTGGAGGGGTCCAATGAACCAAACTCCTTGGATTAGGATTTGGCAGGGGGTGATCACATCCCCAAAACCAAGGCTCCACTCAATTAACACTTCAAAGGGAATTAAGGCCTCCTAAAACTCAAAATCCTTTAAGGCACATGATACATTCTCCAAAAATATCCATAAAATATGGGAGCTCAAACATAAATCCAAATATTTCTTATCTTTAAAAACACGAGTGTTCCTCTCCTTCCACACCCCCCACATCACATGAGGTAAAATAAATTTCTAAAAACACTTAAGTTTAGGTTATGTGAAGGGATAAATGCACTATTAAACACAATATATAACTATATTAGGGAGAATATAGCTTACACCCAACCTACAGAGGATGGACATCAAAATTTTCTAGAAGACCCCACAATTAAGAAGTAAGTGCAAAGATGATTCCCAGGCTTATTTACACATATAATACCTGTTAACCAGGCACATGCCTCTTTTGTGAAGATTTTTAATAGTAAGAATATTGTTCTGCACTACTAGCTAGAAAAATATATTAACCTTGTGGGTTAAATACTTTAACCAGATAAGACCATGAGGAAAAAATCCATTCGCTTCCTCACAAAGGATCTCATAAGCTGCCTTGATAGAATATAAATCCGTGATATTAGCTTTCCAAATCAAATGGTCCTCCACATTTATTTGTCGCACCATGTAAATATGGAGCTCCTCCATAAGAAAATTCTAGAGCTGGAGATACCTAACATTCCTTACCACAAACGAAGGATTGGTCCAAATAATTTTGCCTCCACGAACCTCAGTAAAGTCAACCACTTTCACAAGCCCAAAAATCATAGACACTTCAATTAGATCTCTAAAAGAAATGTCCTCACACAAGGGCCAGTATCTCAACCAATAATTTTCTTATAAATTCACATTCCTTCTATTACCAACAATCCATATGAAACTAATATTGATAAAATCCCTATATTTGACAAGATTATTCTAAAAATATGACCCACCAAAGGGAAGGAATCAGATATGAAAGAATAAAAATTATACTTAGCCTTCAAAATTTGATACCACAACTAGTCAACATTAGAGGTAACCTTCCAACCTAGCTTTGCCACAAAATCCTTATTCATCCTAGCAACACTTTTTAAGTTTAAACCACCAACTTTATTTATTCTACAAAGTTGCTCCCAAGAGGCCAAAAAAAAATTACCTTTAACCTCTAGGCCAACCCATAAAAAATCCTTGCAAATACTATCCAACTTTACTGCCACTTTACATGGAAGGTGGAACAAAGATAGAAAGTAGATAAGGATACTCTGGAAAGTACACTAAACAAGCACCACCTTCCCCACTTGGCTCAGAAGAGCCCCCTTACAAGATGCTAATTTTTGATGAATTATTTCAACCACCAGATTCCACAAAGCATCTTTGGACCTCCCAATAAAAATAGGAATACCAATATAGGAATATGGAAGAGAGATAATTCGATAATTTAAAATTTTAGAAATCCTTCTTTCCCTCACTTTCAGAGTGTTGATAAAAAAAAATACTCTTCAAAAATACAGCCGCCCATTCGTAACAATCTAGAAAATATTTGACTTCCCTATTGATCATGCTCGATGCCACACAAGATATCAGAGTGTCATCAACAAATTGTTGATGGGAAATCAGGTTAAAAGGAATTGTCAAATGCATCCCCAAATCATTATGCTACTGAGAAATAGGCCTTCCAAGGGCCTCAACCATAATAACGAAAATAAAAGGAGACAACAAATCACCTTGATGGAGACCATGACAAGAATGAAAAACCCTATTAGAAAACCATTGACGAGAATAAAAAACCATGTCGATGAGATGCACACCTTTACTAACTTAATCCATACTTCACAAAAGATAAATTTCCACAAGACTCTATAAATAAATGCCCAAGATACCTGATCATAAGCCTTATTAACATATAATTTGGGGAAAAACCTCGCTCTACAAATTTTTAAAATTGAATGCATCAATTCATGAATTACTATAGATTTGTCTAGAATCTGCCTTCCAAGAACGAAGCCACTCTACGTTGAGTCAATCAACGATGACATAAGTGGTTTAAGCCTATTCACAATAGTCTTAGATAAAATATTATAAATAGTATTACATAAACTAATTGGCCTAAAATCACTGAAAGATGAAGCGAAATATTTCTTTGGGATGACGGCAAGATAAGTAGAATTCACTACTTTCATAATAAACAAAGAACTCTGCACATCCCGTAAAGCCAAGCAAACATATTCCTCATAAATATACCAAAACCTCTAAAAGAAGATAGGAGGGAAACCATCTGGTCTTGGGGCCTTAAGAGGACCCATCAATTTGATAGCTTCAAGAATTTCCTCATCCGAGAAAGGAGCCATAAGTATCCTATTCCAATCAGCAAAAAAAATCATTGGAATGGATTCTAACATTTCCCCTTCAGAAAAAAGATCACAATCAAGCATCGAGCAAAGAAAAGAACTAAAAATATCAACAAATTCCTCCCAAAATTCCATCACATCAAAATTAACCCCTCCACTATCCCTCTCAATTTCTCTAATTCTATTGTGACCTCTCCTCTTCAAAGTGGAAGCATGAAAGAACCGGGAGTTATGATCACCTTCTTTCAACCACAACTCTTAGGATTCTTGTTTTTAGAATGGATCTTCTTCTTCTTGCCTATTATGATAATCCACCAAAAGGAATATTTCTTCTTGCATCAAATCATTAGAACATCCTTGGAATTCCATAACCACTTCTATATCCTTCAGTTAAGATTTCAATCTTTCATTTTCTCTGAATATATTACCAAAATAATATTTATTCCAAATCTTAAGATAATTTCTAAGCCTTCTAAGCTTTTTAGTTAACCTTAGCATCCCTTCACCAGAAAAATATTCCTACCACCATTTCTTAACACAAGATTCAAAATCAAGATGGGAACACCACATAACTTCAAACCTAAAGGGTCGAGGAAGAAATGGGGTACCACTAGGGACTTCTAAAAATAAGGGGTTATTGTCAGAACCAATCCTAGGAAAATAAGACAAAGAAGCATACCCAAATAGATTGAACCTGGAGGTAGATACAAAAATCCTATCCAATCTTCTCAAAATCAGACTATTACCAGACATCCTATTGCTCCAAGTAAACATTGCCCCCATTAGATCCAAATACTGAAGCTCAGTCCTATAGACAAACTCAAAAAAATCCTACAAGCTTCTATCATCCACTAGATTACCTCCACACTTATCATATGGATATAAGAGAAAAGTAAAGTCTCCTTCTATAACCCATGACTCATTCTAAAATGTATTCCTCATTTCAAGGAACAAGAGCTAAAACTTGCATCTATCAATATACAAATTCAGAGTATAAATATTAGACAAACTCCATCTCCTATTTATGATTTTACACCAAAAAACAATATTAATAACACAACTAGAATAAGAAATAACATGGCCATGTAGTCTCATAGGGTTCCAGAAAGTGATAAGCCACCAAAAAAACCAACCGCTTCACTAGCCATGAAACTCGAATCCTTCAAAATAAATTTATGCACAAAATCCCAAGAGGAGGCTTCTAATTTAGTCTCCTGAATACACAATATATCCAGATATTTTTCCCTTCTAAATGATTATAACAACCATTTATTAGAGGAACTATTAAGCCCTCTAATATTCCATGAATAAATTTTCATTGGAATTTAAAAGGAGTGTTTATTTCCTGCCCCCCATGAGGATAGGATTTGAAACCTTAAATTTTCAATTTCTTTTCTCAATTCCCATCCTTCACCACAAGGAGAGCCTAACCACCATTAGCCACTACATCATCCATTGATCTCTTCCTTCATATTTTACATGGAGGTCTACCAGGTTTCTTAGCCATCCTAGTATCTACACACTTTTTATGATGACTTCTCATCTTGGGGCTAGACGACCCTTTCTCCACAATGAGCAATAGAGAAGATGTTGTCCTCACATACTCACCCTCAATGGAAGCACTAAACTCCTTCAAAGGAGGAGACTTATTTTATTTCCTAGTAGTAGAAAGCTCCTTCATGGGAGAAGCCAAAGATGCCACCCGAGGAGACAGTGACTCCATATCCTGAATCACATGGGAATCCTCTCCCCTCATCGATTTTAAAAATTCAAAGGAATTAGATAGAGGTAAATCAATAGCTTGGCTCAGAGGATATGCTTTAAGGACAACCTCCAAATCATGAGGACAAGGGCTTAAAGAACCCTTCCTAGGTTTAGCCAACTCCTTTTGACTAGAACCAAGTGCCCCACTAGCACTATTCAACTAAGAAGGAGAAGAAACAATCTCCTTTCATTTAGAAATTACTTGGGGCTTCTTATGCCAAAACTTCTGCTTCTTGAAAGGGGTCCTTTTGGAAAGAGAATCCATATTATCACCATGTTTTGGGTCCTTATGAATAGGTTGGCCAACCGATTTCTTTTGAGGATAAAAGTTATCATGGTGTCTCCCCAACCCACAATACTGACAAGCCTATGACTTATCCTCATAAACCACAACATGAGCCCAAGTACCTAGGTGATAAACAAGTTCCACTGAGCTTAGAATATTCTTCTCTATATCCACCATAATACATATTCTGACAAATAGACACTAAGCTATAGATAGAGAAACCTTGTGAAAAGAAACAAAGTCCCCAATAGAGCTTTCCACTGCCCTAAAAGTACTTTCATGCCATAAATATATAGGAAACTCAGGCAGGCAAACCCAAACTGGGACCAAATTAACCCTTTGAAGATTCGGGTTAAAATAAAAGCCCTATTTCATGAAAAAGAGATGACGATTACCATAAAACCATGGACCACCCTCCAAAATGTTACAAGAATCCTCCTCGCATGATAGTCTAATCAATTTTTTTTTTGGGGAAGAGTAGCAAGGTCCAACAAACCACAAGGATTCCACCAAAATAATGCCCAACTCTTAAGGACATCCAAGGGTGGTCTACCACCAACAAACTTACCCACCAAATCCTAGGAGCCTTTCCTTAGCAAGCTATCAACAGTGTTATCCAAGATATGAAATTGGCAGGATTCTGCATTAACTTTACAAGGAGCAAATTATTTGCCATAGGACACACCAGCCACCATCCTAGCATATGATTGAAATGTTTAGATACTCCCTTACCCACTAACCGAGAACAAACCTTTCCAGGGTCCTGTTGTGGCTGATCCACAACACACTCCAAAATTAGGGACCTCCCTTTTTTTTGCACGCTTTCCAAGAAGACTGCAGTGGCCCAGATGCTAAATCAAAGAAAAAGAAGAATGTCATGAAATCGCGACATGTTGCTCTATCGTGGCTAGGAAAATGAAAAGTGTCATGATATCGCAACATGTTGCTCTGTCGCAGCTAAGAAGCTAAAAATTGTCGCGATATCGTGACATGTCATGTTTTCGTGGCTTAGATCGGCAAAATACAACAAAAATAAAAAGTGTCATGATATCGCGACATGTCGTGAAATCATGGTCAAAATGGTCAAACAGAACAAGAGGTTAAAATGTCGCGATATCGTGACATGTCGTGAAATCGCGGTGCCAGACAAAGAACCAAGTTGAAGACTCAAAATCATCGCGATATCGTGACATGTCATGAAATCGCAGTAAAAGCAAGCAGGAAGAAGTGTTGACTGAAAAATGTCACGATATCATGACATGTCATGAAATCGTAGTTCATAGAGGAGAGAGACAGATAAAGTTAAAAATGTCACGATATCGTGACATGTCATGAAATCGTGGTCAAAATAGTCAAACAGAGCAAGATGTCAAAGTTGTCACGATATCGCGACATGTCAGGTTTTCATGGTAGGAAAGTGAGGAAGGAACAAATGAAAGAAAGTGTCATGAAATCGTGACAGGTTGCGTTTTCACGATCTATCAGCGGTAAAGGAGGTAAAGATAGAAATATGTCACAAAATCGTGACATGTCTCATTTTTGTAATTTACAATAACTGATAAGCTAAGCAAGGGAAATATGTTGTGATTTCACGATAGAAAGCAGTGATATGGTGCAGAATGAAAAGTTTCATGATTTCGCAACATGTCACATTTTCGCTGTTAAGTGCAGCAAGATAGCCCGAAAGAGAAGACATTGCGATTTCACAACAGGTTCCATCTAGATAGCCCGAAAGAGAAAAACAACGTGATTTTGCGACAGGTTGCATCTACGCGGCCCGAAATGGAAAAACATCGCGATATCGCGACATGTCTCATTTTTGCGGTGCTTGAAGATGAATAAAGCTACGGGTATAAAAATGTCGTGATATCGCGACATGTCTTGTTTTCACGATACAGGTGGAAGAACAAAGCTGTAGATAGAAAATGTCATGATATCGCGACATGCTATTTTTATCATGATTCATGGTGGGCCATTACAGAACATATAGGGGCACTGCTAAACAGATGGCATAAAGGTGTAAGAATCATGGGAAGCATTACAGTTCACATAGAAGATCAAACGTTTCGACGTAGAGCAGAAAGTCAAAAACGATGAAGAGGCAGGGAAGATGAAACAAAGCAATCTGGGAGATGAAATGAAGCGTCACAGGGTGAAACAGAGAGCATTGCCAAAAATTTTAAAAGCAGAAGCATAGATAGGTACAGGCGTCGAAAACCGCTGCGAGTAGAGTTACAGTGCCGAAGGCGAGAAGCCATTCTAGGCCTGCTTTGGAGTGTTTTTCTTCCCATTTTTCTGGTTTTGAGAAAACTAGATATTTCTGTCATTATAAATTGATAAATTCTTAATACAAAAAATTCAGAGAGTTGCATCTTATTGACAAGAAAGAAGGAGTCATTTTTTGCATGCAAGATTTAATGTTTATTTTCCCCTTTCAGATTTCTAGGCTTATAGGTGAAGTTTAATGCAAGTTTTCTTGGTTGCTTCATGCGAATGTCTAAATCTGAAAATTACAGTTAAAACCCCAGAAACCAGCACCTAACTTATTTGGATTGTGCGAGTTTTTGCAGGTTCAATAGGTTAGGTTGTATGTAGAAAACCTCATTATCTTCGGTTTTGTCAAAATAGGATTGCATCCCCTGAATGTATTTTAGTTTCATTTTTCTTTACATTTTATTTTTATCTTCTCTGCACTTTTATTTCCAAAAATTTTAACTTTTATTTTAATTTACAGTCATTAAAATAAACAACTTGAAAATATACCGAAATCTAAAAATAAAATAATTTCATCGCTAAGATCAAATCACATTGAGTTCATTCTGATCAAATGAACAATCATTAAAGCTTCAAAATAAAATAAACCGTCGTGCCCCTTGTTTACAGTTACTTGCAATCACTAAGGTATTCCAAGCATTTAAATTAAGCACCTTACTTATACAAAATGCTAACATAGCGGAGACCTTGGAGAAATTATTCATTTAATTTCTTTGCAAGAGAGGATTTGGAACTCAAATCCTATCGGAGAGTGTGTTTTCACAATCGGGTGAAAATACCACTCAACAAGTCCCAAGACGAAGAAGGATCCACCTCTCCATATTTACCAGACCAGAACGAATCATGCATGTTAATTTATGATACCTCCAACTCCACATCCTCACAACCAGACACTCCAGAATACCACATCCTCACTCATAACTTGCTAATATGGATGATGACATATTTTTGTTTTACAATTGGGACAATATCGTCATTAGTGGATACCATAAAGTTTATAGATATATCTTCTTATAATCACTTTAAATTAATTACAATAATATATTGGAATTTTTATAGGTTAATTTAACTATTTAAAATTTTATTTTGTGGTAAATTTGTACCATAGAATAACCATGGCACTAAATTTTTTGTTAAGTGGATTTTAAAAGTTATATTTTCATAGTCAATCATATTGTTATCAATTATTCACATTATTATATTATGATAATATTGCATTATATATACACCTGTAAGCTTACTATAGTGGTAAGGGATTTGGCCTCTCTTTGAGAGGTCCAAGGTTCAAACCACACTCAATATGAGAAGAATAGGATCCCTCATAAAAACATTTGTAAACTCATTGAAAAAATATTACATTGTATATTGTGGTGTTGTTGTTTAATGTTGGTTGGAAATGAAAGGTGTATTATTAGGAATGATGGATACTTTAAACTTTCAAATATTTTAAATGGGTCTCCTTAATTAAATACCCTTCTTGCTAAATTTGAAATGAGATGGTATATGGGTAATGTCATTTTTACTATCATAACATATTTTTGTAATATGGTAAAAGTTCTATGGTGGAGATTAATTGAAAGATATAACATTTTTAGATAATATGAAAATTATTTTATTAAAACCTATAACTTGTACCCTTGTTGATTCTACAATAATCATTATATTGAAATCAGTTAATATTACTAGAAAGGTTTGTTGCAAAAAAAGATCGGATTCTATTCTTGGAGAATCATGGTATTTTTTAAATTTAGGAGACAATAACTAATTGAAATTTATGTTAGATTTCATTTCTCTTTAATTAGGTGTTATATAGGGATTTTATAAATTCAAGAACCTATATTATATATTGTAATAATATTTGGGTTTGAATATACTAATACAATTACTTTATGATAGGTGATAGGCCAAATTGGAATGGTGTAAAGAAGGACAAAACACATATGGTAGATCTAGGGATAATGAAGTTTTCTACAAAAATAAATTATGGATGGACATATTTAGGACATATTAGAACAAGTTATGTGGATACAAATCATGGATATAAAGTGGACACACAAATGATTAATATCATCCTAAGTGTTCTTATTGAGTGTTTATGTTAATTTATAGAGAAAATATAATCAATACAATCAATTACAACAAGGAAAGTAGATCAAAACTTTTAATGACTATATTTATATCTTTACCTATGACAAAAAGGAATTATAACAAGTTTATTATATAGAGTATGTCATGAAGTTTTTTTGTGATTCTTAAATAATAAAATACATGGCATACAGAAAAGTATCCCAATTTTGATAAGAATATCAAAGAAGAGTTAGAAAATTTGTTGGATGTTGGTGTGATAGCACAAATTAGGATAATTCATAAACATATACCCCTTTTCATGCAATATCACTCTTATGATTAGGGAGTATCTTATTATGTCCTAAGAAGCTAGTTTGATATGTCAAATTTATAAACACCTAGGGTTTTATGGGAAGAAAAACCTCCCCGCTAATATCTTATCCTATCTTGATGTTTATACCTAATTCATGTGATGCAAGATGCAAAAGCAAATAAATGTAGGGACATACTAAATTTTCATGTTGAATGTTTACAAAAGGTAAAAAAAATATTTTCTTTTAGTCAAAGGTCTAAGGAAATATGTAGATAATAAATCTACCCTAAGATGAAGCTACATATATATTACTTTCATACCTAAATGCTTAGATGAAAACAAGATTTATCCCCTTTTTTCAAAATTTTGCAAAAGCAACAAATTTTGTATTATTTTCATAAAAGTTATTTATAAAACGTAATAAGAGGTCACAAAACAATGAAATTGCACTACAATATAGTTTAGTGTGCTTCAAATTATATTATTAATAAAATAATTAAGACCTATGTCTATTTTCTTAATACTTTTGTAACCAAAAATAGAAATTATACCTTTTTTGTGAAGTTTAATCAATAAATAGACTTAAAGATAACTGATTAAACAAATCATACAAATTTAAGATCCTAGAATAAAGGAAAATTGAAATAATGAGAAATAGAACCTATTTTCAAGCCAAATCAAAATTGTCATGTAAAAGTTACAAGCTCATGAATATAAATTTACCTCTACTTACAAATATAGAAAATCTATATATAGAAAAATATTAAAATGAGTGATTAGTGCAAGGTTGCTTGCTTGGTTTTATCAAGGATTGATACACTTCCTTGTTCAAAAGGACCAAATTCCTATTTTTTAAATGATTGATAAAAAATAATGTAAAAAAGGTAATTGATACAAAGAAGTAAAAACTTGTAGAGGTTAAAATTCTAATAAGATAAATTAAAATGCAATATATTAAATGTATTTCGAAAATAAAAAGCAGGTGCAACCTAGGACCATGGCTTTCCTCTCTTTTTATTAAGATATTACAAGGTGATGCTTGTTGATTTGCTTCAACGTGGATTTGACACCTAATGAACACATGTACGAGATTACCAATAAATTTGTGTAGCATCCCCAATTAATTTTTATGAAACTCTCAACTGGTAGATATTATCACTTGCAAGAGGAAAGATAATGGATGCTTTTAAGTTTTGATGTTATTCTATAAGTATCTTGAGAGGTATGTACTATGGATATTCATACAACATGGTGATATTCAAGAAATACAATCATGCTAAGGACCTCCCTATGGGGTAATTTTATAGATAAACCAAACCTCTCTTGGAGAAATATTGAATAATTATTGGTAGAGAGAGAAAATTATGTGGAAGGGAGTTGCATGGAGTCAACAATGAGTCTTGATTAGAGGTGATTGAGATTTATAGGTAGTGATTGGAAGTTGTAAGCTAGAAAGTATTATAAAAATACCAATCAAGAAGATTTGATTGAAATTTTTTGCTTCTTGATATGTACAAAAATGAGTTACAAGATAAGATTCATTATGGAACAAATGGTGAAAGGAAATCAAATTGTTGAAACTTTAGTTTTGCTAATTGTGAATAAGTGATATGGCATAAAAAAGATACTATACAAAATCACCACATAAAATTACCATGCAAAAGCACCATGCAAAACAAACTATGGAAAAACACTATCCAAATATGCCATGAAAAAGTGTCATGGCATTTTTATGCATAGCATCTAGTGCAAGCATAGGCATGTTTATTCAAAAGGTATTATTTTTAAATTTAGTAAAATTTAGAGAAATTTTATAAACCTCAAAGATGATGTCAATTATTTCACCTAAATTTGGCATGACAAAGTCAAATTGACTTCATTTACTAACAAGACTTGGTTATAAGGGAAAAGACTCCTTTAGTGGTCTATTGATATGCAAAATTAGGTGTCTACATTTTACCCCTTTTTATACAATTATCATAAAATACATGTGTATAAAACCATAATATATACCCAAATTTTACGACAAGAGAAATTTGTTGTTCACTTAAGGTAAAAACTATTACAATGGTACAAATATTAATGTTTTCATTCATTAATGCCCTAGTTATGATCCCTTAAGTTTTATAGGTAAAGCTAAGTGAAAATTAGGGAACTCAAATTGACCTTGATCCATAATGGAATGCTTATTAGATAGAAGTGAGGAAGAGGAAATAAATAAAATTAAATATTTGAAGGGCAAAAGGTCACAAAATGGAGTTTCAAAAGGTTATAAAGTAGTAAAAGAAAGATAAAAAATATGAATGGGTGAAAACCTGTCAAAAAGGTCAAGAGGGGGTAGAAAAGGGGGAAGGGAGTGAAATAGATTCATTGAACCATGAGAAAGGAAAATAAAAGTGCTTTAGGAGGAGACATTGTATGGTATTTGTTATGATGGCTTAGTAGGGATGATCGAGACACCATTCCAAGATTGTGCAAGTATTGCAACTAGGACAAAATGTCATAGCATTAGAAAGAAATGGAAACCCTCCATTTTATTTTTTGTTGTTGTTTTCCATACCAAATTTTTTTACTTAATGTATATATAATTGATTATGATTAATTTATGATGTTTAATGACTTGATGCAAAGGACATTTCCTAGAATGTTTTGTATTGATAATTATGAATGATTTGGTTAATGATTAATGAGAAATTGTTATAGGGATTATTGAGTAGATTTTTGTAAGTCAGTTATTAATGAGAAATAATGAAACTTTCTAGATTTATGTATACTAAGAAATGGATGAGAGTGATGGGCTTTAATTGGTTTTAGGTTTCAAAATGAGATTAACTGAGTAAAAAATAGTTTATTATTGGGTTAATTAGATAATGGTTAAGTGATTAACCATTAGGCATGTGGTCAATTTGTATTTTAAGACTTAAAGGAGACTTTTTTTACTAACTATATTTAATTATAGGTTGAAAGGATAATTTTTTAATTAACAACCTTTAAGTATGATCTTAAGGGATAATTTTAGTTTTTATTAATTGCATTCAAACATGAACTTTGAAGGATTTAGTTTTTATTCACCCATAAATAATGGCCTTTTAGCCTAATTACTGGATAAGTTCTTAGGCATATTTAAGATGTGTAATGAATCAACCTATTTAAAGGCGCATAAGATACTTGAGGTTAAATTAGTTTGGTGGTCCTTTTAAATATATTTTAACTTACTTGTTGCTCCATTTAAGCATGGTTAATTGTTGATTAATCCTTTTAAGGATGCTTAAGTGACTATTGGTGCATTGAAGTGTTATTAAGTATTGATTGATTAATTTAAGGGTTCTTAATTATTTTTGATCCATTTAAGGATGCTTAAGTGTTTATTGGTCCATTTAATGATAATTATTGATGTATTTAAAGACACACAATTGATTTTTTATTTAATAATATGTCATCTATTAACCTATTTAAAGACACATAATTTTTATTAGATTATTTAATAATATGTATTGAATTGACATAATTTATTTATGTAAGAAATTTCTTAGATATTAGCTTTGATTGCTTTAATATAAACTTGCTGCCCCAAGTTGGGAGATTCTTATTTAACCAAAATCCCTTTTTGATTATCTCTTATGTCTAGAGTACCTTCAAGCAAGGTGCTTAATGGACCTTTTTTGTTGATCATACTCTATATAAGGAGCTTAAAGGGTAATATTTTGTTGGATTGGCTGATTTAAAAGTGCATACTCTAATCAACTTATTCAAAAGCATAAAATTTGATTGGGTTATTTAAAAATGCATTGTTGAATGGCTTATTTAAAACCACATAGTTGATTGGCCCATTGAAATGTACATAATTTATTAGCTTATTTAAAACAACATAGTTGATTGACCTATTGAGATACACATTTTTTATTGGCCTATTGAGATACATATGTTATTTTTTTTAATTTTTTCTACTACTTCCATTAATGTTTTTTATTTTTTCTTGTATTTTTTTTAAATATTTGCCTTATTTAAAACAACATAGTTGATTGACCTATTGAGATACACATTTTTTATTGGCCTATTGAGATACATATGTTATTTTTTTTAATTTTTTCTACTACTTCCATTAATGTTTTTTATTTTTTCTTGTATTTTTTTTAAATATTTGCCTTTACATATGAAAAACCAAAAGAACTTGAAAGTTATCTCTAGAATTTGATGAATGTGGTTGTTTTACACATTTAAATAAATTTATTAATAAATACTATATTAAAAAAATAAAATTAATGTAGTAAGGACGTATCTATTATTGTAAAAGTAATTAAGTAAAGTATCTATTCTTGTTAATGCGAAGGGATAACAACATAAACATTAAAATTTTAAAAATTAATTAAAGTATCTATTATTTTTAGTGAGAAGTGCAACATAAACATTACAAGTCAAATTTAACAAGAAGGTTCTTATGTATTTTTTTCCTTTTCCTTGGTCTTTTTATTCTCATTCAAATTTTTATAACAAAACATTTTTTTTTTTTTTTTTCTCCTACTTTCTTGTATTGTTTATTAAATCTTTGCCTTTACATATGAGAAACCAAAAGAACGTGGAAGTTATATCTAGAATTTGATGAATGTGTTGTTTTACATATTTAAATAAATTTATTAATAAATTTATATTAATTTTTAAAAGATAAAATTTATGTAGTAAGATGTAATACAAATTTATTATTTTTAAAATATAATATATTAAAATTATTTATGATAAAAAATTATAATAATGAAATTAATATAATATAAAAGCGGCTAGGATTACAATTATGAAAATTATAAAAATATTTTATTTATAATAATAAATATTTTTTTACACTTCTATTATTCATTTTTATTTATTTATTATGTTAAACAAATTATATAAATTGAATAAAATATAAATAAATAAATAAATTTAGTATGCAATCTATACTATAAAAGAGATGAAAATATAATATATAGTGAATGTGAAAGAAAATATGAATGCAATACTTATAGACTATGGAAAGAAGAAGGAGTAGGATTCTTATTGTACATAATAGTGTGCAATTATCCTATCTTTTAATAAATTATTGTTAATGTCTATAATTCGAGGCAACATCATAGATTTTAAACATTTTCTTCAACCATATTTTAAATGTAACTAAAATAAATTCTTTTAAAGCTTGGTATGTTAATCTATTATTAAATAAAATAGAAACATTTATTTTTATTTTTTAATTTTATTTTTTAAATCTTTCAAAAATTGTAAGCAAAGGAAATATTCACTTTTTAAAAAAATCATAAATTAAAATGTAAAATAAAATTTTACAATATTAGTCCATTCTACTAACTATTTTAATATTTTTATTAAATTTAAATTTTTAAAAGAAAAACATTTTACTATAAAAAATAAAGTAGTTTTTAATATCATCTAGGGCATAGGCCATATGGGATGAGCATGTACAAACCTTAGATCTCTATATGGTGTTCCACAGTATTCACTCTTAGGATAGTTAGGATGTACCTAATAAATAACCCAACATACAACATTTCAAAAAAATTGAATTCAACTTTTTTCAATATGGATTAATTTATATTATTTGCATTATATTCAATAATAATTGATGTTCCACATATAAGATGACTTTTCATTGCATCATTTATATATTTATAATAACCAAATAAAACAAGTAATAAAAATATATTTTGCTTTTGATACTGTATAATTTCTAGGTTGATGCTTCACTAACTTGTGAAACATCAGCTGGTGATGGTTGGGAAGATGGAAGAATAATAGGTGATGTTGAAAAAGGTGTATAAGAAGGGGGTAATGACGTGGAAAGAGATGATTGGTCATGGCCACATGTGCATGTGGTCACTGATGAAGAAGAAGGAAGATTAGTTGATGAAGAAAGTGGTGAATGAGATGGAATAGCGGAAGAGGAAAATGGTTGCGATATGATGGGTAGCTCCTCAGGAATGGGAGCTTTAGAAGAAGATGGTATAGCAGAAATAGATGGGGTCAAGAAAATATGAGTCGATGGCAACACAATCTCATAAGGATTTGAGACATAGTTGCAATGTTTGAAGGGTTCAATGTCAACAGGTACACAATGAACCTGTCCCTCATATACATACTTCAGACATTGATGCGATGATAGAAGGGACACATCTCATCTCCCTAAGCCAAGGCCGTCCAAGCAATACATTGTATGCCATGGTCCCTTCCAAGATGTGAAACAAGGTATGCAAAGTTTGGGCCCCTACCTCAATGGGCAAGATAATCGTGCCAACCGTGGAAGATAAAGCATCATTGAATGCTTTAAGAGTAAAAGTTGACTTTGTGATAAGGGATGGCGACAGCTTTAGATGACTCAACGCCGATGTTGTAATGATATTGATTGAGGAACCGGCGTCAATTAAGACTCTCTTGAATGGCTTGTGATCGATCTTGGCCATGATATGTAGTGGAGGATCTATACTTTCTGTTGACATAGGTTTGATTTCAAAATCATAGAAAGTGATGGAGGGTTCCATGCATGTTTGAATACTCCCCACAAAGTTGTTGAAGGCATTAGTATCTTGAGTTTGAAGCTCGATTGATTTTAAGATTTCCATTAATGCCTCTCTATGCGGAGGAGATTGTTGAATGAGGTCATAGATCGATAACTTGGCAGAAGCCATTTTTAAACTGGTTGTTAACCGGCTACTTAATGACATGATGGGTCATTGGCGTTGAGTAGAATGATTTAGCGGTTGTTGAGAAGTACTAGCACGTCGTTGGGTCACTATTACCTGAGGTGGACTGGGGGTTTGTACAGGTGGCTATGGTTCAGCCTGATTTGGTTGGTTTGCCCTTTGACCCCGGGTTACTACGTTAATAGTACCCACAAAACCTTGGTATTGTTGTATATGGTTGACTTGATTAGGAGGATTTACCTGAGTTACTCCCCCTGAAGTTGTTGGAGCTTCCTCCCGATGTGGAAGGGGTGTTTGAAATACACCAAGATTTTGATTTTGTTGGGCTAAGGGGCTATCCAATTTAATGGCTCCAATCTCAATAAGATCTTGGATCACATGTTTGAAAGCTGTACAATTATTGATATCGTGTCCATTTTGCCTATGATAAGGACAAAATAGGTACTCCTTGTAATACTTCCCCCTTCTAGATGGTTCTAAAGGTTTAAACTCAGGTAAAGTTAACTGATTTGTGCTATATAACTTTTTGAATATGACCGCATATGGTTCATCTAAAGGTGTGAACTGTCGCTTGGGACGATTTGTTTGCCAAGGTCGAGTTTCCATGGTTGGCCCAATGATTGTGAGCTGGTTGAGGAGGGGCGGGTACTGCATGATAAGCAATTGGTTGCGGTTGACTTTGCATTACTTGTTGTTGTTGAGCCATTACGGGCTGGCTCACCACCACTTGATTAACTTGGTTAACATTTGAGGCTGAACTAGCCTGTGCTTGTTTGTTTTGGCCATAATTATTATTTTTTTGTTGGCCCTTTTGTTGCCATTCTTTTCTATCGGGTTTTAAAACACCCTCTTGGACTTTAATGTCTTCTATGATACTTGCTTGGGCCAAAGCCTCTTCAAAAGTCCTGTATTGTTGTAATTGGAGTAACCAAGAGATAGGTTTTATACAACTCTGGGTGAACATTTTGGTTAACTCCTCCATTGGTAGGGAGAATGGCAATTTATTAATGATAGCCCTCCAACGGTTTCCAAAGTCATAAACAGTCTCATCGTCATGTTTCTTGAGCTTGTATAAGTCGGACAATGAAACTTTCCTTTGTACATTTAGGGAGAATCATTCTAAAAATAGATTAATCAATTGCTCGTAAGCATAAATGCTATGGTGAGGTAAATGATTGTACCATTGTACATCATCTCCTCCTAATGTCTGAGGAAAATTTCTGAGCATAAGAGTGTCATTATTTTGGATTCTAAAGCAGGCATGCATGAATGAGTTGACATGTTCATGAGGATCCTCAATTCCTCGAAATTTGTCAAACTTCGATAATGTGAAATCAGTTGGATATGGCGGTGAAGGTACCGAAGGATGAATTGGTTGATTGATCAATGACCTTAGCGTAGGTTTCTGACTAGATGAGCCAGGCATGTTGAGCATAAGGTTGTCAATCTGTTGTTGCATAGCATGGAGTCGAGAATCTTCATGAAAATTTTGATTCATTTTATGATTATGATGATGCAATGGAGGAATGGAAAAATGATGAGATGGGATGAAATTGCCTGGATTAGGCGGTGTGGAATGGACAAGTTGTTGGTATGGATGATACCGGAAAGAAGGTGATTGGGGTGAATGATGAACTGGAATGGGTTGGGAGAAAGGTGGGGTAGGAATGGACACCATCGAAGATTGGGGTACCCAGGTGGGGCCTGAGCTAAGAAAAGTTGGCTGGGTAGAAATTGGTTGGGGTGTAGGATTTACTACGACAGGTGGTTGAGCATTTTGTTGCTGTTGTTGTTGAAGCAACTTGTCGAGGTACTCCCTAACCTTATTAATCTCTAACCCAAGGGATGTGGGATGATTGGATGAAGGTGGAGGGCAGGCTGCCATGGTAGTCATAGGAGACTGCATAGTAGGGGCAATGAAGGTGGCTAAAGTAGGCGGTACCTGGGAAGAAACAGTAGTGCCCTAGGTAGGGTGAAACCATAAATGGTTTGGGAAGAAGAGGGTTGAAATTGGTTATGGTTAGAGGAGGTTCCACCAGCCTCATAGAGAGAATTGGTGTACACCTAGGTAAATGGAGGAGAAAGTGGTCGGGAAGACACTACATTTGTCTCCAAATGAGGACAATTGAGCATCTGGGAAAATGTTGGAGATGAAGCCGGCTGAGCAGATGCAACATTAGCCTCAAAAAAAGGGTTAGTGTAGACCTAAGTGAAACCAGCGGGTATGGTTGATGCAATATCCTGCTGAAAAATAGAATCTTGCATAGGGGAATCTTGGATTGGATCAAGGATATAACCAGTGCCATCTCTTAAGTGATTTTGCACTTGGGCCATATCAATGTGGGTAATATGACAGGAATTGTCTTCCTCCATGGGTATGGCCATGTGATAGACGATAGAAGGACGTGAAAGACCCGCAGGTGAACTCGCTCGAAATTCACTAGGATAAGTGGCCATGTTGGTGGTGGCGATGTTCCGTGAATTTCCCATTTGATTATTTAGATTTAACATTTTAGATTGATTCCTTGTTAAGACCATAGAGCAATAAATCTAAACAAATTCAGAAAAGAAGAATGCAAAACTAGAATGATAAATTTACACTACAAAAATTATCAGAAAACAGTCACAACCTAGGTTTCCACCAATGTGTCTTACCTTGCGGTTAATTAATTATTTTCTGATCTTAATCTGTAGTAAATTTTAAGTGTCTGGTTTATGAGTTTTGCATGTGATCTAATCTTGAATTATTCACAAAAAAAGGAAAAAAACTATGGCTAGGAAAGGACAACTAGATTCTTACTGGTGATGAAATCCATCAAGTTTGCTCGGGGGTGACCTATGGTGTCTAAGGTAGAAGTTTAATGGATGGAGGTGAATTCCACTGTCACTAAACTTCAAGCAATATCTGGTGATGAAATCCAGATATTACTGTTTTAAATGCAATATGAAATGCGATGAATTTTATTTTAAGTGTTTTAGTTGTCTAATGTATACATACAAAGCTATAAATCAAAAGTTCTAATGATCTAAGCAAGAGGCTACGAAAACATGCCATTTCCTCCGAAGAAGTGGAGTACACCATTTAAAACCCCCTGCCTACCAATGATATCAGATATCAAAGGAGCAATCGGAAGGTTCGTCCACTTCTCTGCCTAGAATCACCCAATGGCAGGAGTACTATTGACATCCAATCAATAGTCCTACTTAGATGACTAAAACAGATAATTCGTAGCTATTCTAATATGCAGCTAGGTATGCAAAAAAAAAAAAAAAAATTATGCAACCAATAATGCAATGTAAAAAAAAAAAAAAAATGTAACTAAAAATAACTGTTCTTTTCCAGATTACTTAGTTTTTGTTCATTTTAAAGCAATGATCTAAAAAAAGAAGCAGAATACGGCAGAAAAACCAAAAACGTAAAAAGTACAGCATTTACTTGGAAGCCTACGCTTTTTCTGTAAAACTGCCTTCAAACGCCCAAGGGATTATGTGCAGGATGAAACACACCTCTGCGTTTCGGATTGGACTTCCAGACGTCGCTCTGCGTCTGCTGCGTTTTCTGCAAACTCCTTAGAAACCCTAGTTCGCTAGAACAGCGAATTTCACAATTTTTGGAACCTGGAAAATAAAACAAAAACAGGAATGGATCAGTAAAGCAAGTATTAAAAACATGAAACCCTAGGGGGTCCCACCATGATCGCCATTTGTAGATTAAAAATACAATGCCAAACAAAAATAAAACCACAATAATGGAATACAGGAAAGTTGCACAAAACAAACAATTTTTATTAATCAGTGGAGTTTAAAAACTCCTTTTGAGTACAACAGGGCCTGTAACCCTTTTTGTGATACACAAATTACAGTTTGTGCTAGGGTTCTCCGAAACCCTAGCTGGCATAAAGTGGTGGCGTTTCCGAAGACGTATCCTTAATCCCAACAAAGTGAGTGGGTTTTGTTGTATCCTTTTGGCTTGGACCACTCCAGCTTAAACAGCTGCTATCAACACACCAGATCTGCCATTAAAATCCTGCACACATTAACACTATCAAGGAGTTAGAAATTAATAAGAGGGCTCCACTATGTGAGCCCTCAAAAACAATCTAAAACCCTAGAAAAATGAAATGCAGGAATTCAGTAACAGATTAATACATAAAATATGAGTACTTGCTTTAAAACTAATCTATACCTCTTTTTCTATTTAACGCGGCTAGACCAGGCGGCACCTGGAAGTAATGTGGCTGTCAGATCGGCTACAGAAGGCACCCTGGTGCACTCGCTGAACGCCCGCATGCTTCTGGATCTGGGTTACAGATGCCGGTCTGACTCTGTGGCTATGGGTAAATGCCCGTGGTCACTTGGTAAACGCCCATGGGCACTTGGTAAACGCCCGCGGGCACTTGCAACAAGAATGGGGGATTCTGCAGAGTGCTGCAGAAGAGATGGCGGCGAAAGCGGCGATGGATGCGACGAAAGGGTAGCAGAAGAGAGATAGAGGAGATAGCAGTAGAAGAATTAGAATCAGAGATAGCGCATAGGAGATAGGGTTTGAGCCATCAAGGTGACTCAATTTATAATCCACTCTTAGGGCACACTTTAGGGTTTTAACGACACTTTGAACGTGTGGCTAAGATTAAAGTGGATCTAAGGGTAGAGAATAAATCTAGGTTGTGAAATGGATTAAGATGGATGGACGGATGAGATTAAATCACTTAAACTATTATTTAAATATATATATTAAAATATTAAAATATTAAAAAAATATATATATAAATATTAATTTAAATAAATTTGGGGATGAAAAATGGCGGAAAAGGTGAAATTGGGCCAAATAATGGCGGGAAAGTGTGGATTTGGGCCAAATAATGGCGGGAAGGTGGATGACCGACACATGGCTGGCAGGAAGGTATAGATGACTTGCAAGTGGCTGGATTTTGGTGTCTACACCTCCATAATCAAAGACCACATCTAAGAATCCCTAAAATTCCTGATCAATCTTGGATAATTTGACCAAAATTTTCTATTATCGTGGACATCAGTAAAATCCTCAACTTTCACCAAACTTGCCGCCTTGGACCCATTAATTAGGTCCCAAAAACAAGCGTCTTCATTCAGTGGTCGATCCCTCAACCAAACATTGTCCCAAAAATTAACTCACCTTCCATTACCAACAATCCATATACTATTCAGATTAATGAAGTCCCCCAACTTCGTCAAGCTATTCCAAAATATAGAACCTCTAGAGGGGAGAAAGTCAAAAATAAAAGAATCAAAATTATACTTTTCCTTCAATATTTGACACCATAGTTGACCATCATTGGAGGTGAACCTCCAACCTTGTTTTTCCACTAGAGCCTTATTCATTCTATCAGCACTCTTCAGATTCAAGCCCCTAGAATTCTTCCTTCTGTAAAGCTACTCCTAGGAAACAAGATGAAATTTACCTTTAAGTTCCCGACCTACCCATTGGAAATCTTCGCAAACATTATCAATCTTAGCAGTCACTTTCCTAGAGAACATAAAATAAAGACATAAAATAGATTGGGATACTCTGCAAAGTGCTCTAAACCAAAATTGCCTTGTCGGCTTGGCTCAAAAGAGCCTCCTTTCACATCATTAACTTACATTGAATTCTTTCGATTACAGGGGACCACATCTAGCTTTTGACCCTCCTGATGGAAATAGGGATACCAAGGTACGAGGAAGGAAGAGACACAATCCAAAAATTCAAAATATTAGCAATCCTCCTTTTTTGCAATTTTGACGTGTTAATGAAGAATATATTGCTCTTCAAAAAACTAATTTGATAACCAGTTGCCCTCTCATAATAGTCTAAAATAGCTTTCACTTCCCTGGAAATAACCACTAAACGTATCATCAGCAAATTGTTGATGTGAGATCAGGTTACAGGGAACCGCCAGGCACATCCCCAACTCATTGTGATTCCTAGAAATCATTCTCCCCAAAGCCTCTACCTTAAGAATAAAAATAAAAGGAGATAAAGGATCCCCCTATCTCATACCATGAGAAGGGTGAAAAAATCCTATCGAAGAACTGTTAACAAGAACAAATATCCAGGTCGATGAAATACAAGCCTTAACAAGGTTGATCCAATCCTCAAAAAAACCAAACTTCCTCAAAATTGAACAAGAAGGCCCAAGAAACACGATCATAAGCTTTATTGACATCTAACTTAAGAAAAAACACTTCCCTTAAAATTTTATTCACAAAGTGCATCAACTCGTTAATAAAAATCACACCATCCATAATCTACCTTCCCAGAACAAAGGCACTCTGAGTAGAGTCGATCAATAGTGGTAGAAGCAGTTTATGTCTGTTCACAATATACTTGGATAAAATATTATAGGATGGTGTTACATAAACTAATAGGCCTAAAATCACAAAAATATGAATTTGAATCCTCTTGGGAATGAAATCCAAGAAATTCGAGTTAAAAGCTCTCATGATAAACAAGGAGCATTGCACATCCCTAATAGCAGCACATATGTCTTCCCCACAAATATACCAATACTTCTGGAAAAACACATGAGGGAAACTATTTGGACCTGGTGCCTTGAGAGGGCCCATCTCTTTGACTGCTTCAAATTTTTCTTCATCTGAGAAAGGATTCATAAGACTTCTATTCCAATCAGAAAAATCAAGTGAAGGGATCACTTCTAACATTTCACCTTCAGTAGGGAGATCACGAACAGACATCAAACAAATTAAATTGCTTAAAAAAATAATAGCTTCCTCCTAGAATTCCATAAAATCAAAGGACACACCTCCACTACCTCTCTTAATTACTCTTATTCTATTGCACCCTCTTCTCTGTAGGGTGGAAGCATGAAAGAAACGGGTATTACAATCTCCTTATTTAAGGCATAGCTTTGTGGACTTTTATTTCCAGAATAACTCTTCCTCCACTTTCCTATTATGATAATCCACCAATAAGGATATTTCTTCGTTCAAAAAGACCTCTGAGCAACCATGGATCTCCATAATTGCTTCAATTTTTTTTTAGCTAGGATTTCAATCTCTCCTTTTCTCTAAAAAAGTTACCAAATGAATATTTGTTCAAAATATTCTGATAGTTTCTAATTCTTCTGAGCTTGTTAGTCAACTGAAACATCCCTTCCCCATCAATGTTTTCTTGCCACCAATATTTTAAACGGGATTCAAAGTTAGGGTGAGAGCACCACATAACATCAAATCTAAAGGGTGAGGAAGAAATGAAGTACCATAAGGTACTTCCAACCATAGAGGATTATGATTAGAACCAATCCTAGGTAACGTATACAAAGAGCCATCACCAAACAATTTAAACCTATGAGACGAGACTAAATTTTTTTCCAATCTACTCATAATCAGACTATCACTTGAGCGTCGATTACTGCATGTCAATTTTGCTCCCATAATATCCAAATACTGAGCTCAGTAGAGCTAAAAAAATTAGAGAAATCTTGTAGACTCCTGTCATCCACTAGATTACCTCCCTTTTTCTCATAAGGATAAAGAGGATAATTAAAATCTCCAACAACAACCTAGTCCTCATTCTGAAAGGTGCTTCTCATATCAAGAAGCAAGCACCAAAAATTTTATCTATCAACATACCAATTAGAGGCATAAATATTAGATAGGACCCATCTTCTATTAGTGATTTTACACCAAAACAAAATATTGATAACCCTACTAGAAGAGGAAATAACATGGCCATCAAGACGCGAAAGATTCCAAAAGGAGAGAAGGCCACTAGAGGAACCAATTGCTTCACTAGCCATAAAATCATAGTCCTTCCAAACAAACTTATGAATAGACTCCAAAGAGGAAGCATCCAATTTAGACTCTTGAATACAAAAGATATCTAGAGAGTTATCTCTCCGTAATGTAGCAAGTAACCATTTCTTAGAGGAGATATTGAGCCCTCTAACATTCCAAGAACAAATTTTCATTGGAAATTTAAAAAGAAAGTTTCTTGCCCACACCCCAGGAGGAGAGGATTTGAAACCTTTCAACTTCAAGAGCTTATCGCTAGTCCCCTAATTAATCATCAGAAGAGCCTGAATGCCATTAGAAACCTCATCATCCATGAACCTCTTCTTACCTAATTTACCTGGGGGTCTACCAGGTCTTTTGACCATCCCAGTGTCCACACCTTTCTTCTTATGGCTTCTGGTCTTTGGACCGGATGACACTTTCTCCACAACAGGCATCAAGGAGTAATATGAGCTTTGACCCCCCACCATAACAAATTCTCCAACCCCAATAGAGGAAGGGGAATTATTGAAATTCTAGAGAGCAAAAAGCTCCTTACCAGGAGAAGCTAGAGATACCACCAAAGAAGACAAAGACACCTCTACCTAAGTGACATGAGCATCCTCTTCCCTCTCCAAATCCAAAAACATAAAATAATTAGAGAGAGATAAATCAACAACTTGAACCATAGGATTTGCTTGGAACACCACATCCAGATTACGAGGAGAAGGGTTCGAAGAACCTTTCTTAAATTGCATCAACTCCTTACAAGAAGAAGCAAAAGCCATGCATTCATTCTTCAACAGAGAAGGATACGAGGTTATATATTTACCTTTTGATGATCTAAGATTTTTCTTATGCCACACCTTCTTCTTCTTGAAAGGGTTTGTTTTAGGACATGATACACATTGGCCCCACACTTCGGATCCTTCAAAACAGGTTGGCCATCCATATTTTTTTGAAGGCAAAAGTTTTGATGATGGCCCCCCATCCCACACAACTTACAAGCCTACAACTTATTCTCACAAACCACTGCCTGAACCCATGTACCTAGATGAGAAACAAGCTTCATGGAACTAGGAATATTCTTCTCAATGTCCATCATGATACACATTATGACATTTTACCTCCGATATGTGGACAGAGAGACTTTATCGAAAGAAACAAAGTCACATATAGAACTTGCCACCACTCTGAAAATAGACTCATGCCAAAAATACGTGGGATATTTTTGCAAATGAATCCAAACCCAGACCAGATTAACCCTTTGGAGCACCAGATTAAAATCATGGCCCCACTTTCTGAGAAAGAGACCGCAGATCGATAGAACCAAGGTACACCTTCCAAAATCTCCTCCTCGTAAGAAAACCTTGTTAGAAAAATGTTCCATGGAAGAGTGGCAAGGTCCAACGAGCCACGAGGCTTCCACCTAGACACAGCCCAAATTTTGAGTGCATCCAAAGGTGGTCTTCCTGAAAGCACGAGATTCCGGAAGCTTTTCAGAAAGAACAACTACTTAGATGCATTCGAATTGAAACAGCGCCTAAGCCCTAAAACAAGAAATGCATTAAAATGAAAGAGGCAAATAGACTGAAACGAGTTACAAAAGCTTTGAAGAGAAGTCACAGCCCTTTTTATTAAACTTATCCAACACGGTTACAAAATCGCCTCCTCCCTTTTTAGGGGCTAGGAGCGTTAAACGGATCCGGTTACAATTTTGGTAAGTGTTCTCCTTCCGCATGCCCACATGCAAAATGGGCGGGCCAAAGTGTTGCCACCGCTGTTGTTGGTAAATCCTCACTTCTTGTTGTTCCTCCTGCAATCAAAGAGACAGACAAAGCGTTAGTAGCACTGTGAGAAGAAATAGAATTCATGCTTTGAAATTGGTAAAAGATGCATACGAACAACTATCTGAAACAGTAAATAAAGTAAGCCTAAATGACCTAAAAACTTGACAACAGACAGAGTACATCACCAGAGGGCCACTGCCATTGAAACAGTTGGCCAATCTGCCTTCAACTGGAATTCGTCCCTGGGCAGGATGAACTTCTGACTGCTATTCGTCCCTGGGTGGGACGAATTCTGACTGCTATTCGTCCCTGGGTGGGACGAATTCTTCTGTGTTGAAAAAGCCGACCTGCTGCTGCTCCAATGTCGAATCTCGGGACCTGCAAAATGCACACAAACAGGGGGTTATGTAATTGGGGCCATTTTGGGACGACCCAGATGGTCGGATTCTCCCAATTTGGCCTCTATCCTCGGGAATTCGATATCGCCACCTGCAAGTTAGTGAAACAACAAAGCGACACAAAACGTGATAAAATCTGATCAAAATGTTACTAAATTGAAGCTATGAGTTAACCAAACAGAATAACACGATATGCAAACTGAAACAATAATCTAGAATGCTTTAAAACTCAGAAAGTGCGGGGGCGCCCAAGTGGGCCTCCCACCGTTGGCACTTGATTTCGGCGCCAATCCACTAGGGATGGGCCCAAAACCTCTTAGGATTGGGATGTCCGCAAATTGGTTGATTCGGGTGTCCATATGTTGGATTTGGGTCAGATTCAAGCTTCCAAAAGCCACCCAACAACCTCCCTTGCAAAAGAGATTGGTGGATGTGAGAAGGTGAATCAAAGGGGATGCAAGTGGGTGTTCAACTCGGCAGCACTTCGTTGCTTGAAATCTCCTTCTATCTGTCCTTTTGGGTGAGAAAAGTCCCACCTTTTATAGACCCATGGGGTCTCTTTTGAGAGGGAAGCACAAATGCCATGTGTTGGTCATAGGTGCCATGTGGCGATCATGTCTTCCCATGAGGGAGGGGAGTCCTCCATTGACTTGGGCTCTCATAAGCGCCCTTGTGACAGGTCTTCTAACGGCCTATCTATCCACCCACACACGTGTGCGAGGCAGGAGTCATCAACTGAACTGTCCTGGGCTGCCACTTGGCACCATTCTTCTTTTTGCCCGTTAAACTTGGAATTCGTCCCTGGGTGAGACGATTTCAGAATTCGTCCCTGGGTGAGATGAATTCCAGTTAGTATTCGTCCCTGGGTGAGACGAATACTGAGCAAAGTGTCTAAATGTGCCAAATTGCTTCTTGACCTTACAAAATTGCTATGAAAGTGGTTAGGACCACTGTTTGACCTCTGAGGGCTGCCCTAGGGGCTGTGTTTGTCAAAGCGATCAGTGTTTGCAGTCACATAATCGGATTGGTGTTGTTTTGGTGTCTACAGATGCCCCTTTTTGGGATGCGCTGTGCATGGCACAGCGCCGAGCAAAAATAGATAACCAAAGCACTAATGATTAGGGTTTCTTGGTAACCTAACCAACTTTTGATGCCCCAAGCATGGAAAGGGCATGCATTCTTGAATCCTTGCTTCTGACGAGCTAAGGAGTTTGATTTCAAGTGTTAACCTATTTTGGTGAGGTGTGACTTGAACTTAGACATTGATCGGTCATGATTAGGCAAAGGGCGCAACCTTTTATCCTCAGGGGAACCTTGTGTTCATGATTCACGAAATGCCAAGTGTTTGATTGATTTGATTGTTGCTTGTTTACTTGCCCCAAGCTGGAGCGTAATTGTCTTTGTCAATGATTCTTTGAATGCATGTCGTTTTCCTTAATTGGGTGTGTGATTGTTGATTGGTGACTAAGTGTGACTACCCCCTCAAGCGACGAATCGATGAGGGAATGACCTTCATGAGAAAAGCGACGAGTCGCTTGACCCAAGATGACTTGTGTAAGGGGGCCTTTAGAGGGTTTACCGTTTAGCATGTGCAATTTTTCCAACATTTGGACCTGTTTTTGGTGGGTGTTAACCCTTTTGGTGATGCCATAATGGGGTGAAATCATCAAAAACCCATCTTCCCGTGGAGCGGTCCGGCTATGGTAGCCTTCTTGGGGAAGTAAGAGAGTGACAATTTGAACCCCGACATCGTATTTCTTTGCCTAGAGGTTAAGTGCAAGAGCACTTGTGTCCGGCAATGCTTATTGCTTGTGTTTTTGTGTTGCGTTTATTTGTTGTTTTTGTTTTTTTGTGACACCATTTGGGGATTAAATTGTCGAAAATCCGTCTCCCGTGGAGCGGTCCGGCTATTGTAGCCTTCTTAGGGAGTAGGATAGTGATAATTTGTGACTCCAGTGTCTATTTTGTATGGCTTGGATGTCAGGTGCAGCAGCACTCTTATCGGGCAAATTTATTGTCTGTTTTTAGTGCATTTTTGATCATTTTTTGATGTTTTTGAAGTGTTGGTTTGAATTCGTCCCTGGGTGGGACGAATTCCAGCTGTAGAATTCGTCCCTGGGTGGGACGAGCGCTAACCTGAGCGTTCGTCCCAGTCAAGGACGAATTCCGGCTCAAAAGGCCTATTTAAGGGCCAAAACTTGCATTTGGGCTCATTTGTGTCATTTTTTTCTTGCGATTTTGGAGCTGCGGGAGGAGGAGGTAATTACGCAAGCGAAGCGCTGCTTGGAATTCTCTCTGCCATCATGAGTGCACAAAACTGGTTCGAGCGGCGGAGCCGAGGCGAAACCTGTAAGTGTCCTCTAGAGCTTATTTTTGTTTAAATTTGCACTTGTTTTATTTAATTGTTTTTGTGATGCTGTTTTTCGAAATGTGTTTTAAAACTTAAATCCTGAAACTGGATTGAAGACAACTACTTGTATTTCTTTTTATGCTGTACAGTTCTTTTCCATGTTTTTTAATTTTTTTTTTTTTTGTTTAATTGTTTTCTTTTGCAGGTTCGGAGCCGGTACCGTGTACCTACCGCCTTTACTGAGGCGCGGGGTGCACTGACTGATGGTGATTGGGAATGGCTTGATGCCCTTGGGCTCAAGCGGGTGTCTCGGCTGGAGCCTGTGGTCCCGGATCAGAGCCTATCGATGGCCACGATCGGACTTTGGGATCCTCGGACCAACACGTTCCATCTTTCGACAGGGGAGATGATTGTAACTTTGGAGGATGTCTATCGGTTGCTTCGGATTTCGATAGACGGACTGCCTATTAGGACATCGCCGCGTGATCAGTGGACTGCTGTACTTACGAGATGCTTTGGGCATGGGGAGCGGCTGGGTGTAACGAACCCAGTGGAGACAGCTGAGGTGGACTGCCAGACTGGCGGGATTTTGGTTGGTTGGTGGCAGGAGAGGGGGGTGTTAGGAGTGAGGCACGCATTCTTGATGGGCCTTATTTCTAACATGCTTCTCCCTGATTCGTCAAGTGCGAGGTTCCCGTGGAACCTGCTGGATTTGGTATGGCGGTTGGTAGAGTGCCGATAGAAGCACCATCGATTTTGAGATGGGGACAAACATTGTTGGCACAGCTCTATGGGGAGCTGTATGCGGTCCGTTGTCGGCAGCGGAAGGGTGTCAGTTGCAGTTATCTGTTGCGAGTGCTGGGGTTGGCAGCACATAGCAGTGGAGAGGCCGACCGGGTTACCGTGGACGACTCGGGCGGTGATGGATGACACGGAGATAGGCTATGCAGTTTTGTGGCGGCGGTCTACGGAGCAGGGGCAGAGTCGGCGATGGGCAGGTGCTGTAGAGCACTATACCGATGCCTTTTCTCGGCTCACTCTAGGGGAGGTGTTTTGGTGCCCTTATCGGGACTATCCAGCCTGGCCAGAGGCTGGAGAGTGGCTCCGTCGGGTACGCAGGGAGCGGTGGTTGACTGGGAGGCACGGGACGGAGCATGAGTTCTTTTCATACATCCGGGTTACACGACAGTTTGGGGTGCGCCAGGGGTTGCCTGGTGAGCCCGTGGTCTATCGACGGCGGGGAGATGAGAGGGATCTAGATCCACCGGTCACCGCGCCATTGGGCGAGGAGTCAGATGCGGTTATTGACGTCCCGGACGTAGATGACGTCGGGACTACCACTGAGTATGACTCGTGGTGGGTACTACGGTGATGGAGAGGAGAGGGGCCTCTGGGAGGCACGGAGGTGGCAGTGGAGGGTGCTGAGGTAGCAAGGGGATGATTGGGGCGGTCCGTTAGATGATGCGGACATGTTGGATGTGGGGGATGAGGATGTAGACTTGGGCGCTCCGGATCAGCCGGACATGCAGGACGTGGAGGAGCAGTGGGAGCCAGAGCAAGCTGTTGTTCCAGAGTGTCTTGTTCGTCAGGCAGACACAGAGGAGGTGGAGTCTGAGATACGTGCTGAAAATGCGTGATTGACAGAGCTGCTACGGATACGGGATCTGGAGTTGGGGGATGCGAGGCGGGAGGGGGATGCGTTGCGGGAGAGGGATCTCCTGCGGGCTGAGATGGCAGAGCGGGATAGGGTTTTGGCACAGCGCGACGATGCGGTGTCATACTATCATCGGCGAGAGGTAGATTGGTGTCGGCACCGGATAGACTTGGAGAGGGAGGTCATCCGCCTTGGTGGGCGGCTACCTGAGCCCTCGGTCAGTGGATCTTCGCGGCGGACGAGGGATAGTGCGACTGAGCAGTCAGCATCATCTCGTCGCCGACGATTAGATGAGGGAGGCGGTAGCGAGGCATGATGCGGGGGCTGGCAGTAGCCGCCCTGCAGGGTCCCATAGGACCCACACCACGGGGGGTAGTTCCCGTCGCACCGATCCTGCGTGATTATGGTGGTCGACGCTTTAGGTTGGGTTTTTGGATATGATTGCGGGGTGTGAGGACCGATTTTGTAGCCTGCGGGCATTTTTTTGACGATATATATATATACCGGTTTTATTGTGGTTTCTTACATGTGATGATTTTATTTTTGTTATGCATGATGGCTAATGACTATGGATTTATGCATATTTATTTATTTTGATGAATGCTTATGTTATGATGAATGCAAATGTTTTTGATTTCTTTTTGATATGCAAGGTGAAATTGATGAATGATATTTGTGGTGATTGGTTACGGCACCATAGGCTGTTTAAGACGCTCTTTAATTCATTTTTTTTTGCGATTGCTATGATGTATGGCTCTTGTATGTATACATGTGGTTTTCTCTTTTTGTATTTTCTGATGGTATTGTAAGGATGAAAAGTAGCGCAGTTGGTTTATAAATGTAGCTAAGGTTTTCTTAGACTCAGACAGTTTTAACTCACTAGCCACGACTGTACTTTATCTTACAAGACTTTTAAACAAGGTATGAATCAGACCTGTTTTTGACCAAGCTATTTCACATCCCTGTGTGTGCAAATGAGTTCATTATTGTGGTATTTATCAGGATACCGCCAGTGCCAGATGGGCTTTCAACCGGACCTGTACTGAGGATCACCTAATTAGCTCCACTAACTCCTTTGTTGTATGTAGTTAGATTAGTCTGCGGTGTTATCCAGGATGCCATAAGCTAGCTCATCCACATGCAAACATTGATCTGTACGCAAGTTAATGTGACAGATATATCGTCATGCGAGAGGTTTACCGCCAGTTATCGATAGGCTATCAACCAAATCGGTACTGAGGCTTGCCTTATGACCTTTTAGAATCCTTGAGAGTTCCGGGGATTCAAGTTCTACTCCCTTCTTTTCTTCAATTGTATTGGGATACTTGCTCGTTTGTAGTGATAAGATCACTTGTTTATTTTGATTTGTTTTTCTTTTGAGCAAGGGATTGGGGATATGTAGTGATGAAAATCACTATCGTTTGTGCCCTTTGATTTTTGCACTGTAAGATGTCAAGTATTTGATTTTTGACATTTTGCAAATTTTTGATGTTTTGCAACTATTGAGAACTAGGGATTCTTAGGGAATTGGGTAGGGAGGATGCTTGTCCTTTTGCCAACTCTCAGCATTCTTGGGGTCATTCGCACAGGGGGATGAGCAAGATAACCGTTTCGCTTTTGGTGACCTAGATTCATCGTGCGGGTTTCATCTTTCGTTCACACAACTTAGGAATTGTTTTATGTGTTTAATTTGTGTTGGGACGTTACGTAACAAGGTGTATTTCAAGTGAAATTCTACCTTCGTAAAATCTGTTTGACTTTATACATTACATGGCTAAAGAGCAAAATGATGATTGAATCATGAAAACCCTTGATACATTAAAAGACCATTGACTCTAGTGTGGTAAATGCAATGCATGGTGTTTTTGTTTTTTTTTGTAAAATGGAACAGTGTGGAACAAGATGGTTTATCAGAGCCATTACAACCTATGGTGCCTTTGACCTATACAACCACAAATATGCAGCGTATGGATGCAATGCTTAATGCAGCTACATGTTTTTGTATTTTTGATGGATTTATTTTTGTGAATATGAATATGAGGTACGAGAAGAGCTCTCGATTGATGAATTTGAGTATGCCTAGATATGAGATGCAAATTTTTGTTGTTTTTGATTATTTTTTATTTTTGACCAAGTGATTGTGGACATCCTTGGAGCCTTTTGGTGACCAAGTGATTGCGATAATCCTTGGAGCTTTTTGGGTGACCAAGTGATTGCGATAATCCTTGGAGCTTTTTGGGTGACCAAGTGATTGCGATAATCCTTGGAGCTTTTTGGGGTGACCAAGTGATTGCGATAATCCTTGGAGCTTTTTGGGGTTGACCAAGTGATTGCGATAATCCTTGGAGCTTTTTGGGTGACCAAGTGATTGCGATAATCCTTGGAGCTTTTGGGTTGACCAAGTGATTGCGATAATCCTTGGAGCTTTTTTGGGTTTTGACCAAGTGATTGCGATAATCCTTGGAGCTTTTTGGGTTTTGACCAAGTGATTGCGATAATCCTTGGAGCTTTTTGGGTTTTTGACCAAGTGATTGCGATAATCCTTGGAGCTTTTTGGTTTGACCAAGTGATTGCGATAATCCTTGGGGCTTTTGGTTTGACCAAGTGATTGCGATAATCCTTGGAGCTTTTGGTTTGACCAAGTGATTGCGATAATCCTTGGAGCTTTTGTGTTTTTGACCAAGTGATTGCGATAATCCTTGGAGCTTTTGTGTTTTTGACCAAGCGATTTTATGGATCGTTGGAGCATTTTTGGGATATGGCTCTCTTAGATATAAAATTGTCGCAAATGAATGATATTCAAGGGTTCTGTTTCCTTGATACCGTCAAGAGAAGCTAGCAGGTACGTCCCGGGTCCTATTTTGCTATCAATGACATATGGACCTAACCAATTTGCCGTGAACTTGTCCCTTAGGTGGGACGGCAAATTAGAGTTACTGTTGGTTTTCCTTCAATACCAAATCACCAACCTGAAAGTCCCTTAGATGAACTTTCATGTTGTAAGCTTTCTTAAGCCGCTCTTGATAGATACGTAAGTGCTCGAGAGCATTCACGCGTCGTTCGTCAAGCAACGTAAGTTGGTCTAACCGGGCCTGCCGCGCAGTGTCATCATCGATGAACTCCTGCATTGATATGCGAAGGGAAGGAATTTCCAACTCGAGAGGCATTACTGCCTCTGAGCCATACACGAGCGAAAACGGAGTTGCCCCAGTTGGCGTCCGAACGCTAGTGCGGTAAGCCCAAAGGGCAAGTGGGATTTGTATGTGCCAATCCTTATGACTGTCTGCGACTATCTTTTTAAGGATGGCCACTAGTGTTTTGTTTGATGCCTCTGCTTGCCCGTTTGCTTGCGGATAATAGGGCGTTGAAAAGCTGTGCTGAATTTTGTACTTTGTGGTCAAAGCACGCACGTCTTTGTTCTTGAATGATGGCCCATTATCCGATATTATTTTGGATGGAATACCAAAATGACATATGATGTTATGCAAGATGAACTCCACAATGCGGGGTCCTTTCGTTGAGGTTAACGGAATTGCTTCCACCCATTTGGTAAAATACTACGTGGCCGTTATGATAAACGTGTGACGGCCTGACGATGCGGGGAGATCTTTTCGATTAGATCGAGGCCCCACTACGAAAATGGCCAAGCGGACTGGATTGTACGTAGGGCCTAGGAAGGTACGTGCATCAAATTGGCATGATGTTGACATTTCACGCACTTCTTGACATATTCGCAACAATCTCGCTCTAAAGATGGCCAATAATAGCCCATGCGAAGAATGCGCTTTGCGATGGCCATACCACTAAAGTGACCACCACATGTACCGTCGTGCGCTTGGGCGCTGCCCAAGTGGACTCTTCTTGGTCCAAACAACGAAGAAGAATTCCGTCATAAGCGTGACGATACAAAATGTCTCCTATCAAGACATACTTAGCCGCTTTCTACTTGAATGTTCGTTTTGCGACATGCGTCAATCCAAAGGGAAGATTACCTAACTTGAGGTAGTCTCTTATGGGTAAATACCGGTCCTGTTGATCAGAAACCTCGACAGTATGAACAGCCAATCCCTTTCGAAGTTCTTCCCTAACAAATGTTGAATGGGATAGAACTTGTAAGAATAGCGTTGTGTTGCTATTAATGGGAGTGGGGGAGAACAAGGACCCCCAGTTGGCACGTTTCAGACGATCTCGGATTCGAAAGAACTTATCCGAGGATGGTTCAATCTGGATCATGTGGATTCCTGGCGTCAAGTCTGAGCTTGCGCGCTCTATCACGGATTGCGATAAGGTTTTGACTTGAATAGTTGTCATATCACCGGAAAGGTCTTGCGGGATTAGTGACCCCAAAGAGGCCATTGTGTCCGCAAAATGATTCGATGATCGAGGGAGTGCCTCGATGTCATACCACTCAAGTTTTGCCAGGAATTTGTCCACGAGGGCTTTATAGGCCTTCAAACTGGGCATTTGCATTGATATACCCCTTTGACTTGATTGACTATTAACAGTGAATCACCAAAGATATTCAATCGTTTGATGTTCATGGCGATTGTTGTTTGAAGACCTAGGAGCAAGGCTTCATATTCTGCATTATTGTTGGTGCACTGGAAGTTTAATTTAAATGACAGGGGCATTGGAGCGCCCTGCGGTGTGAAGAATACAATTCCTGTGCCACCACCTTGCTCGCATTTAGAACCATCGAAGAACAGGGTTATGTCGGCCTGTGACTCAGGCTCATCAGAATCTGGCGATTATGAGACATGGAAGACCCCATCATCGGGTAGTTCTATGACCAGAGGCTGATCGTCTTCAAGAGGAGCCTCTGCTAGTTGATCGGCTATGACTTGTCCTTTGATAGATTTTTTCCCAATGAACTCAATGTCAAATTCCGTCAACAACATGATCCATTTCGCCGTGCGACTACTATGATAAGTACGACTCATCATGTATCGCAATGGATTCTCCTTAGACACAACATACGTAGTGTTGCTCAGCATGTAGTGGCGTAGCTTCTTGGTAGCAAACACCACTTGCCAAGCAGAGTTTCTCAACGTATGCATAGTTAAGTTTGTAACTGACTAGGGTGCGGCTAAGATAGTAAGTAGCCTGTTCTTTGTGAAGTTCATTCTTTTGGGCCAGCATGGCGCCCGGTGCCACCTCGATTAGCTGAGATGTATAAGTAGAACGGCACTCCTGGTCTAGGTGGTGCCAATACCGATGGCGAAGCCAAGTATTGTTTGATTTCGTCAAAGGCTGACTGGCACTCGTCATCCCAGTGAAATGTAACTCCCTTGTGCAATAATTTGTTCATGGGTCGGCATTTGTCAGATAATTGCGCTATGAAGCGTTTAATCGATGCGACCTTTCCTTGCAGACTTCTGAGCTGCTTGATAGTGTTTGGGGGAGCCATTTCAAGGATTGCCTTGACTTTCTTTGGGTCCACTTCGATGCCTCGTTTTGAGACTATAAAACCCAAGAGTTTTCCAGATGTGACGCCAAATACGCACTTCTTGGGATTCGATCTGACCTTATGCTCTATGAGGCGATCGAGAATCTTGCTTAAGTCACGAGATGATCCGAGCGCAAAAGAGATTTGGCTAACAAATCATCCATGTAATCTTCCAGACTTTTGTGCATGTAGTTGTGGAAGATGTATGTCATGGCACGTTGGTAGGCAGCGCCGGCATTTTTAAGGCCAAAAGGCATGACCTTATAACAAAATGTCCCCCAAGGCGTTGTGAACGCCGTTTTAAGTTGGTCTTCAGGATTGATACGAATTTGGTTGTATCCTGAGAAGCCATCCATTAGGGAGAGCATTTCATGACCTGTTGTAGCGTCTACTAGCGCGTCGATGCTTGGCAAGGGGAAATCATCCTTAGGACTCGCTTTGTTTAGGTCTCAAAAATTGGTGCATATGCGAATCCTCCCGTCGGGCTTCTTGACGGGAACCATGTTGGACAGCCATGGCGGATAATCCCACGCGAGATGACAAGCTGTGCATCCAACAGCTTTTGTAATTCGTCTTTGACCATCAAGGCCACTGTTGGGTGCATCTTGCATAGTTTTTGCTTTACAGGCTTGATTGTCGGATCAAGCGTTAAATTGTGCGTGACTAGCTGCGGGTCTAGTCCCGGCATGTCTCTGTATGACCATGCAAAAACTTCCTTCTTCGCTTTGAGAAGGGCGATGTATTCGGCTTGCTCTTTGGGGGAAAGACTTACCCCCAGCTTGATAATCTGTGGATTCGTTGGGTCTAAGCCGATGTCTACGTCAGTCGTTTCTTCGACTGACATGTGGGATCCTTCCTCCAACTGATGTGGAGTCGGGATCAAATGGATATCATTGGCTGAGTTTAAATCTACGTTTGGAACCTCGGGTCCCTCTTCAGCCTAAAAAATTTCTTGAGTTGTCCTTGGGGTCAAATGAGGCATTTCACCGAAAGGCCAGTACTATGATGGTGATAAAGGTGAATTGACGCGATCCCAGTCGATGGCATCTATGTCTAGATGCAATGACCGTGTTGGATCGGCCGGATTGCGGATGGGTGCGGTCAAATCAATGGAGATCATGTGGATGGAATGAATTTGGTCTCCAGAACCGCGGGTGTGATAACTCGATTCTTTTAGATGCTCCCTATACTCTGGATCTGGCTCTACGGGAACGGGCACGAATGGATCTTCCCTAGGTGCGAATTCATCCCTATTTGCGAAAAGGATGGCAGGGTCTTTTCTCGACACTGATGTCATGATGGGATCTCGAGGTGGACGATGCTCATCTTGAATTTGGAGCCATGGATCCAATACTTGGTCCCACCTTGTTGGGTCTACCCACCATTCATGCCCTAGCCGTATGCCCATTTGTCCCATTAGATCTTCGTGAGTTAAAGGGCGATAATTCCGTCGCGCATGTCTGAGATAGTCCATCTCAGTCTCATCTTCTGAATCACTTTCGGAGACCCAAAAATGTTCATTCTCTTCAGCAACTGCTGCTTGCGACGTTGAGGACCCTCCTTGTTCCAGTAAGTTAATCTGGTCCCATTGTGGTTGTTCCACTCTTGGTGGAGGGACCTGATTCTCTTGACACTGTGTTGGTTCAGCTGGAACCTCTAAGGGGAATAGCTTCAAAAAGATGTCTGGAAGCCGTTGATGTTCTCTTTGAGGATTAATCTCTGAATTTTCGCCTCTCTCTAGCAAAGGAGAGGGATTACTGCTGTTTCCAGGGGTGTTTGTTGACCATGGGAGGTAGTCTCCCAATGTGTATTCTGTATTTGGATTGGCATACGGATCTTGTGCCAATCCCCCCTTGTTGCCTATTTCTAGGCCTTGCATATTTTCAACCAAGATGTCTAAGGGCAGGGGGTGGTTGAACCCTACTCCTAACTTGTCATATGGCATCTGATATCTTGATTGGCAAAGGACCCGCATCCCTTGCTCATATCTGCCTAGCCCGTATCCATGCCAATTGCATTGGCCGAGATATTTTAGGGCAAAGTTTGGGTTTGACGAGATAGTTGATGTTTTCAACAAAAGGCTCTTCGTCTGCTTCCTTTTGTTGGCATGGTTCAAGACCATGATCAAGGCCCCCATACACGAAATTCGTCTGGTTTGGAGGGTAGCCTAGAGGAACAAGCTGTCCCTATGGGAAGGCGAGGTCTTCCCATGTCTTGTCTTGACTCCAATCTTTGGCGTCGCCACAACATTTTGCACTAAATATTCCCCCGAGGCCCGTCCTGGCCATTTCAACGGTGATTGTTGATGATTGGGTGGGAGGAAGCGGTAGTCCTTCTCGAGTCCATTCCATGTTTGGTGGTTCGGGAGTCTTAGTTTCTGTTGTGCGAGGTGTCTCTTCTGTTGATATTGTTGAAATTGTGGGCAACCTTTCTACTAAGGGTTTGACCTCTTCCATGATCTGTTTTCCCTTGTCCTTCTGTTGGGCCATGATAGGTGGCGTTGATGATGAAGGAGCAGGTGATGAAGTCTCACCTGGCTGGGATTTTGCCTTGTTGGTCACTAGTGGTGCCTGCGGTATTGGACCCTGTTTAGATGGATTTAACTGGAAATCCAAATGTGTTGAAGGGAGGGTCGATTGAGGCATGAATTGTACCGCATTGCAATACTTAAAGGGCTCTAAGTCCATTGGGACTACATGTATTTCTCCTTCATAAGCATACTTTAAGCATTGGTGGGCGATCGAAGGGACACACTTCATGTCCTTGATCCAAGGCCGCCCTAGCAGTATATTATAAGCCATCTCGCCTTCCAACACATGGCACAATGTAGGTATTGTCTTTTGTCCTACCTAGACAGGCAGAACAACGGTGCCGATTGTCGAGCATATTGCATCGTTGAAAGCTTGTAGTGTGTACGTGGAGGCTATGATGTGAGAGGCTCGCAGCTTCAAATGTTTTAAGGCTGCAGTGGTAATGATGTTATCTGGACGAGCCAGTATCTACCAACACTCTCTTGTACGGGATCCCGTTGACCCGCGCGATAACGTGCAGGGGTGGATCTGCCATGTCATTTGATATTGTTTTGACTTCGTCTTCTCTGAATGTGATGACCGGCTCCGTACATTGTTTCACATGTCCCACGAAGTTGTTGAAAGAATTTGCTTCGTGAGGCTGTAATTCGATGGCTTTTAAAATGTCCATAAGAGCTTCCCTATGGGGTGCTGACTGTTGAATAAGCTCGTAAATGGACAGCCTAGCCGATGTGGTCCACAAACTCTGCGTGAGTTTGGTCCGTATCGTGACCTCGGGTCTAGGCGGGGGCAACTGCGTTGGGCGTTGTTGAGGCTGCGATGTTGTCGGAACTTCCCTTGTAGCTACCTCGGGGGCAACTGTTGGGTACCTTCTGTTCCTTGTTACTATGCTAATCATTCCCACAAATCCTTGCATGGGAAGATTCTGTCGCACCTCGTTAATATGGAGTGGTTTTGCCTGTGCCTCGTGGGCAGGCAAAGGGTCCTTGAATACCCCCATTTGTTGGTTGTTTGGCGCTATAGGGTTTTCCACGGCCAATGTTCTATTGTCGATCAAATCTTGGATTCGTTATTTGAACTTCCGGCATCCATTTAAGTCGTGTCCTCTGCGCCTATGGAATCTACAATACAATTCCTCTCTGTATCCCCTAGGCTTAGGAGCATTAGGGTCTATATTTTGGATTTTTGGCAGAGTGACTAAATTTGCCGCTGACAAGCGGTCAAATAGGGAGTCCCTGGACTCCGTGTAAGGGGTGAATTGTCGCCTAGGGCGACGCTGCTGATTCTGCTCCTGTCTTCTATTATCTCTTTCATAAGCGGGAGGCACTTGCACAGTAATTAGCCTTTTGAGGCTGCATTTACGGCACAGGCGTGGGAACATTTATCGCAACTTGGTTGACTGCAGCGTGTTGTGGTTGCGTTGTCCCGGTTTTAGTGGTTTTATTCCACTCTTTCTTTTTAGGCTTGGCGATTGCGCCTTCGCCTATCTTAATCTCTTCTATAACTCTGGCTTGCGCCAAAGCTTCTTCTAAGTTGTCGTATTGTCGCAGCAACAATAGACCAGAGATTGATTTTAAGCAACTTTTTGTGAACATCTGCGTGAGATCAGACATAGGGGGACGGTAGGGTAACTTAGAAAGCAAAGCTCTCCATCGATTCCCATATGCTGCCATTGTTTCTTCCTCAAATTGCATGAGGCTCGCCAGATCACTAAGTGATGCTTTCTTCCTTGTGTTGAAGGCAAAGCGTTCAAGAAACGCATCTACTAATTGATCTAAGTTGCTTATGCTGTGTTTAGGTAGTTGTGTGAACCAATCCGAGGCGGGGCCTACGAATGTGGTTATGAACGTTCTAAGCAACAATGCGTCATTGTCTTGGATGCCGAAGCATTGGCTTAGAAATCTTGTAACGTGTTCTTGTGCGTCCTCTTCACCTTTAAAGATTGCCAATTGAGGCGGCTTGAAGTGCTCGGGGTAAAGAGGTGTAGGCACCGAGGGATGCACGGATTACTGCGGAGTTGACGTAATGTGGGTTTTTGATGCCCAGTTGCTTTTGTCTCCACAGACTCCAAACGCTCTAATAGCGCTTGGTATGCATCGAAAGATTTTATTTATTCCTCTTGTTCGCTCCCGTTGTAAGTTATGGTAAACGGGGGCCTATGGAGGGGTGGCCGAATGGCAATCCTCCTGCCTTGATGGGGAGTTTCAGCATATTCTATTTTTGGTTCGTACTCCTCATAAAGTTCTTGAGGAGTCTCTGGGCGAGACCCATGACCTTGATCGAGTCCTCGCTGAAGGTACCCATCATTGTTTCGGGGAGTGGCCTCCCTCTCGGGTCTATAAGGTCTCGGAGGCAAAGCTTGACGAGGTCGTGGAGACCTGTCCTGCACCAACGAATTATGCCTCTCATATTGTTCGGCCCTTTGGATGCGAGGGGTTGGCTCCCTCTCAGGTAGTTCATAGCGTAACTCATCCGCTTCGCGTTGCATGCGCTCTCTATCCAAGCGGTGTCGGTACTCTATCTCCTGATGACTTTGTCTAAGCCGCGTGATTTGGGCTTGACGGATGGTCTGTCTAGCAGCTATCGGGTCAATTTGGTCTACCCTATTTTTCTCAGGAGGTTCGAATGTGTCTCCTATGTGTCTGCCTCGAGTTTGCTGATCTAAAGTTTCAATGGGTCGTTTCCCTCTGTCGAGGTGGGCGACATGTACTCGAGGCTCCGGCCTTGATGTTTGATCATGATACCTAGCAAGTGCGGAAACGCAAGGTTCCCGCGCTGTTTGTTGTCCTCGAGGAATGCGATGGCTTTCCTCGTACTCTCTTTCACGGGTTTGGACGGGGCGGGCGGAGTTAGCTCGCCTTGTGTAAGGAGCCCTGCGCTCCGGATTTTGTCTTTCCGTCCTGATGGGAGGTAAAGAAGGGACGCCATATCCACGTTGTCCCTCCAAATGGATGGTGTGCCTCTCTAGCGCTCCATCGCGCTGTGGCCACTCATGTCTAACCTCAGAAGGTGATTCTCTGTTTACATCAAGGTCTACATGTAGGGCGTCTTCCCGAAAGGGGCTGCTTTGAATGGGCATACCCCATCGAGGATTCTGAATCGGATTCTTTTGTAGGCCAGACCGATAAGGCGGTATGACCAAGTCCTCAAGACTGAAGCGAAGGCGACTTGTGCCTGCTTCTTGTGTACCTTCCGGAGCTTCTGCCCTTGATTGGGCTTGGCTACGGGTATACACCATTGCGTTGCTTCTATACTATCTAAGTAGATTTTTTATCTCGTTTATGATGATTTTTTTTTGTCTACACTAAGCAGAAATAAACACACACATGCGCAAACCGTGATTATCTCTTTTAAGGATTATTGGTGTGCCCTAAATTGGTTTAGTGCATTTTGATGTTTTGTTTTGTTTTTGTAGGTTTTGAAGAACGTTTAAATGCATAATGAAGGCTCATATAACTCCCAAAATGGTAGCCCCTTCAATATACCAACCAGGCCGATATACCAACCTCTCTATATACCCGCCCTTACGAGAGGGAGACTATAGGTACGTGAGAGCAGAAGGTACGTGGTACGTAGGCGGTACGGAAGGGGGATTGTCCTGTTAATGGCACCTACCATAGAAAACTTATCCTCGCGTGCATGGGAATCACCCCAGCGACACTCGGTCAGCTTTCGTCAGGATTTACGCCTAACAACAGTTGACAATCGGGAAATGGATGCAAAGCTAAGCCAAGGTGGTGATGAACCCACCGTTGGTCTTGCTCAAGGGCTGGGGTCTTACGACCAGCTCCTTGGTTTAAAATTATTGCGTGAAGTGTGTGGGATTCATTTTATTTAACGAAAATGAAACAAGCATAAATGACTTTTCCTATGCAATGCAGGATTAAATGAAAACAATTAAAGAAACAAAAACAGAAACAAAAAATTTAACAGAGATTATAAAAATCCCTACCTCTTCTCTGCCTGGACCGGTTGCTTCTGAATTTCTGTTCTGAAAAGTTGCAGACAGAAATTCGTCCCTTGGTGAGACGAATTACAGAACAGAATTCGTCCCTCCCAGAGACGAATTTGAATTCGTCCCAGGGTCAGACGAATTGCAGAACAGAATTCGTCCCTGCCAGAGACGAATAGCAGTCTGCAACAAAAAAATGTACCTGTCAAGCACAAAACACAAAAATTTAATCAGTTTCTATGATTTTAAACACCAGGGAACAGGGTCCCACCGTGATCGCCACTGAAAGCACGAGATTCCGGAAGCTTTTCAGAAAGAACAACTACTTAGATGCATTCGAATTGAAACAGCGCCTAAGCCCTAAAACAAGAAATGCATTAAAATGAAAGAGGCAAATAGACTGAAACGAGTTACAAAAGCTTTAAAGAGAAGTCACAGCCCTTTTATTAAACTTATCCAACACGGTTACAAAATTGCCTCCTCCCTTTTTAGGGGCTAGGAGCGTTAAACGGATCCGGTTACAATCTTGGTAAGTGTTCTCCTTCCGCATGCCCACATGCAAAATGGGCGGGCCAAAGTGTTGCCGTCGTTGTTGTTGGTAAATCCTCACTTCTTGTTGTTCCTCCTGCAATCAAAGAGACAGACAAAGCGTTAGTAGCACCTGTGAGAAGAAATAGAATTCATGCTTTGAAATTGGTAAAAGATGCATAAGAACAACTATCTGAAACAGTAAATAAAGTAAGCCTAAATGACCTAAAAACTTGACAACAGACAGAGTACATCACCAGAGGGCCACTGCCATTGAAACAGTTGGCCAATCTGCCTTCAACTGGAATTCGTCCTTGGGCAGGACGAACTTCTGACTGCTATTCGTCCCTGGGTGGGACGAATTCTGACTGCTATTCGTCCCTGGGTGGGACGAATTCTTCTGTGTTGGAAAAGCCGACCTGCTGCTGCTCCAATGTCGAATCTCGGGACCTGCAAAATGCCTGCAAATAGGGGGTTATGTAATTGGGGCCATTTTGGGACGACCCAGATGGTCGGATTCTCCCAATTTGGCCTCTATCCTCGGGAATTCGATATCGCCACCTGCAAGTTAGTGAAACAACAAAGCGACACAAAACGTGATAAAATCTGATCAAAATGTTACTAAATTGAAGCTATGAGTTAACCAAACGAGAATAACACGATATGCAAACTGAAACAATAATCTAGAATGCTTTAAAATTCAGAAAGTGCGGGGCGCCCAAGTGGGCCTCCCACCGTTGGCACTTGATTTCGGCGCCAATCCACTAGGGATGGGCCCAAAACCTCTTAGGATTGGGATGTCTGCAAATTGGTTGATTCAGGTGTCCATATGTTGGATTTGGGTCAGATTCAAGCTTCCAAAAGCCACCCAACAACCTCCCTTGCAAAAGAGATTGGTGGATGTGAGAAGGTGAATCAAAGGGGATGCAAGTGGGTGTTCAACTCGGCAGCACTTCGTTGCTTGAAATCTCCTTCTATCTGTCCTTTTGGGTGAGAAAAGTCCCACCTTTTATAGACCCATGGGGTCTCTTTTGAGAGGGAAGCACAAATGCCATGTGTTGGTCATAGGTGCCATGTGGCAGTCATGTCTTCCCATGAGGGAGGAGAGTCCTCCATTGACTTGGGCTCTCATAACTGCCCTTGTGACAGTCTTCTAACGGCCTATCTATCCACCCACACACGTGTGCGAGGCAAGAGTCATCAACTGACTGCTCTGGGCTGCCACTTGGCACCATTCTTCTTTTTGCCCGTTAAACTTGGAATTCGTCCCTGGGTGAGACGATTTCAGAATTCGTCCCCGGGTGAGGCGAATTCCGGTTAGTATTCGTCCCTGGGTGAGGCGAATGCTGAGCAAAGTGTCTAAATGTGCCAAATTGCTTCCTGACCTTACAAAATTGCTATGAAAGTGGTTAGGACCACTGTTTGACCTTTGAGGGCTGCCCTGGGGGCTGTGTTTGTCAAAGCGATCAGTGTTTGCGGTCACATAATCGGATTGGTGCTGTTTTGGTGTCTACACTTCCACCTGTCAATTTACCCACCAGATCACATGAACCTTTCCGCAACAAACAGTTAACCGTGTTATTCGGAACACAAATTTGGCTAGAGTCCACATTCACCTAGGAAGCAAACGATTCACCAAAGGAGAAACCGGATGCCAACTGAACAAAAGAAGGTAGAGAGGAAGAAGAAGCACCCTTCCCCTCCCCACCCGAACCAGTATCCCTTCCCACCACCCACCACCCACCACCTCACCAACCCACCACCTCAGAACACACCTTACCAGGATCCTAAGACGAAGGAGGGCCAACCCGCCATGCTTACCTAACCAAAACGGCTCGTTCAAGTTGATGTCCTCCACCTCCACCTCCACCTCCACCTCCTTCCACGCAGATGCTCCAGAGTACAAATCTTCATCTAGCGATCGATATTCTATGAATGGAATTTCGTATAGCCCCGAGTTGGTCTTGACCCTCATGCTACGCCCTACGAGAGTAATGGATTATATGGTTTCGCAGGGCCATGGGGATGCCTTTGCTTCCTCTACCATTGTTACTGCTACCCCGGCCCGACTGTGGCTTCCAAGGCCTCCGCCATAAATATATAAAGCACGGGAGTCTTGTCCTTGCTAATCGCTGAGCAAAAACTACGGCCATGCAATGAATCGTCTGCTGAAGCATGCCTCCGCGACCAGCACGCAGCCTATTTTTCCTGCCAAGCGTTTGTGTTCGATCAAAATATTCTCCCGAGGCCTCCCCTTAAAGTTCACTTTGTCACTAGGCAGTTGCCATTACTAGCAAAATCTGGAAGCCCACAGATGAGCATATCTGAGAAACTTCGCTGTTCTCTTGATATGGAATATGCCCATTGAGTAGTTTTGAAGAAATCCGCCCAACAGAGAGATTCCTTCGCAGCGGAGTTTCTATCCGGGAGACAGGAAAGTTCAATCTTTTTATAAACGTTACATTTTTAATGTGAAATATTAATATTTTTAAGGTTATAAATCATAATGTATAATCCTAAACCCTATTTTTATTTTTAGAATTTAAATCTCAAACTTTTATTTAGTATTTCAATATCTCTATTAGTTAAATTGTACAACATACAACATAGTAATTTCAGTATTCAAAGAAATTGAGTCCACTTTTTTTATGTGGAATAATTGGCATTTTACATATCCAATGGTTTTACACTTTATCTTTATTAATTAATATAAAATTATTTTTTATAAAAAATAGTGTTTTTTATTAAAAGATAAATAAATAGTTAACCTATTATGAATATCTATTTATTCTATTTTTTTACGAGTTATAATTTTATATAAATAAAATTATAAATTAAAATTAATTTTAAAATAAAAGGATTATGGTATTTTGATATGAAAGAATAACCTAGAAATATATATTTAAATATATAATATTCCCATTAATTCTGGATACCTACCATTACTAAATCACAATTTATGTAATGTTCATGACATTGTATCACTGCATAATATTCTCTCTTCCCTGCTTTTTCATAAAATATAAAATTAAAATAAATATTTATATTTAAATATATAATATTACCATTAATTATGGATACCTTAATGTATGTATCATTACTAATGGTCACAATTTATGTTATGTTCATGACATTGTATCACTGCATAATATTCTCTCTTCCATGCTTTTTTTCATAAAAATAAAATAAAAATAAATAGTAAACATATTATCTCATGTTGTGTATGAAATATTTATTTACTCTATCTTTTGTTATAAGTTTTAATTTTATATAAATAAAATTATAAATTAAAATTAATGTTGAGATAAAAGGGTTGTGATAGTTTCATTTCAAAAAAATAACCTGTAAATATTTATTTAAATATATAGTATTACCATTAATTTTGGGTACTTTAAAGTATGTATCATTACTAATGGTCATAATTTAAGTTATGTTCCATGACATTGTATCACTACATAATAGTCTGGTCTTCCATAATATTATATATATATATATACCAGTTAAAACTTGAAGTAATGTAAATAATGTATTTAAAAAATAAATTGTTATAAAACTATAAATAAGACTTACAGTAAATTCCATAAAGAAGACATAATCCAATACTTGAATAATTATTTATAGATTTTGCTTTTAATATTTTTTCGCAATAAAGATAGTTATTTTAAACCTATTATTTATGCATGAATATTAGTCCTTATTAGTTGAAGTTAAAGGAAATCATAATATTCTTGAAATAATTTTTCCTTTTTAGGATTGGTTCATGTAGCATTTCATTGAAATGTAATATAACTAAATTTTTATAATGTGATGATATTATCTTTTAATAATTATATGCATGTCATGTTTAAGTCCTCTTACAAGGGTATGTTTGTTCATTGTCTTCCATTATACTAACTATTATCTTGCATTTCATTGGCATAAGTCCATGTCATTGAATTGTTCACCTTTTTTTTTTAAAGCAAAAAAATCCTTGTAGGGCCGCGTTGGTTTGAGAGACCACGAACAGGGTTCTACACCGTCAAAGTTATCTGGGAGTCGCACCCGACCTTTCAGCACAAACATTATCAATTGGATTTTGGATACCCAATTCAACTTTTTGGTAGGGTGAAGATTTGAACCTGGGACCTCCTTTGGAGGATTGCCATCTCCTCTCCAACTCACCTACAACACCTGGATGAATTGTTCACCTATTAATTATATAAAAGAATTATCAAAATATTTTAAAAATTATGGGTCCTCTTATTTTAAGCAAGACTATAATTTATATAGAACGCAAAGGAAATCCTATATTAATGTAATGGAAGAAAAACCTTGTTAATTTTGGTAAATCAATTTTTTTTTTTTTAATCCTTCATATAGACACAACATTAACATATGTAATATAACTTTAACTCATTCTATGTTGTGGAGGCAATATACCTTTATAATTACAATACAATAAAAATAAGACTTGTCTTAGTTATAAGAACCATGACTATAATTAATATCAACATAGAATAAATCCTTGTCCTAGACAATGTCCTCCCTTGAAATTTGTTCTATATTGGTAGAAGCGCTAAAATTTTACAAGGTAAAATAATTATCTCTTTGAATTTTATAGAATTAACCTAATGGTTGATCAATATTTCTCCAATGATGATTATACATTTGCATCTTATTTTTTACTAAAGTTAATGAATAATAAAATTGAATGTTCTACATACAATCTTAGATGTTATAATTGAAGAAAATATAAATTCTTAGTATACTAAAATAATTATTGGAATGATGCAAAATACTTGTTATAACAATAAATAAGAAAAAGAATCTAAGGATTAAAGTATTAAAAATCATCATAATTATACATATAGTTTAAAAATATATTTTTATTGAAGTAAATGTGCGAACGAGAAATGTATTAATCAGTCGAGTTTAAATAACACAACACTTGTCGAAAATAGTCACGACTGAAACAGCACTGTTACAACAGTGTAACAGTGAAGCGTAACAGTACGCTTAACAATGCAATAGAGACAAAGTGGTTATAGTACGCTAACATCCCCCTTTATTACATTATTTGGGTAATGTAATAACTAATAGCTATACTAACATCCCCTTACATTATTTTGCAATACAAAGTGAGCTGCGAAACAATTCAAATTTGACACGTCCAAGTGCCTTAGTGAAAATGTCTGCAACTTGAGCATCGGTGGGAATGTGTTGAAGCTGAATTCGGTGCTTTGGAACTTCCTCTCGAATGAAATGACATTGTGTGTCAATGTGCTTTGTTTTTTTCATGATGGACTGGATTCTTGACGAGGTTCAGAACACCCTGATTGTCGCAAAACAAGTGTATTGGAGATTTTGATGGATGGCCCATACTTGTTAGAATGCGACGTAACCATATCACTTCGCACACAGCTTCACGTGCGGCGCGATATTCTGCTTCTGTTGAAGAAATAGCAACCACCTGTTGCTTGTTGCTGTGCCAAGAGATAGGACCGGATCCCAGATGAAAAATGTATCCAAAAGTTGACTTGCGATCATCAAATGATCCGGCATAGTCGGAGTCCGTGTATCCTTGCAAGAAGAATTTGTTGTTCCTCTTGTATTCTAGGCCATATTCTATAGTACCACGGACATAGTGAAGAACACGTTTTGCTACTTTCCAATGAATAGTCTTAGGCTCCTGCATGAACCTCGAAAGATAGTTTACAGCAAATACGAGATCTGGCCTAGTATTGGTCAGATATATGAGACTCCCAATCAACTGTCGATAGAGAGTGCCATCTACCTGGGGTGAGTCATCATATCGCGATAACTGAATTCCATTCTCCATAGGAGTTGCCATTGGCTTGCGATCGGTCATGCGATATTTATCGAGCAATGTCTTGGCATACTTTTTCTGAGACACTTTGATGGTGTGCTCCTTCTGGCTGAATTCCAGACCAAGACAGTAATGGAGAAGTCCGAGATCTATCATCTCAAAAGATTTGCACAAGTTTCTTTTGACAGTAGAGATCATATCTTCTGAACTCCCTGTAATGAGTAGATCATCCACATAGAGTACAAGCAACACTATCTCGGAACCCTGTTTCTTGAAATAGAGGTTTGCATCTGACGGACATCTCTTAAATCCATGCTGCATTAGGTGATTGTCCATTTTTATATACCAAGCTCGAGGAGCTTGTTTCAGACCATACAAGGATTTAACCAATTTGCAAACTTTCTGCTGTTGGCCTTCCACTTCAAATCCTTCAGGCTGAGTCATATAGACTTCTTCTTGGAGATCACCATTAAGAAAGGCACTTTTGACATCCATTTGGTGAACTTTCCACCCATATTGTGCTGCCATAGCACACATAACCCGAATTGTGGTCATCCGAGCAGTAGGTGCAAAATTTTCTTCATAGTCGATGCCTTCCTTTTGAGCATAGCCCTTTGCAACAAGACAGGCATTATGCTTATCAATTGTTCCATCTGCCTTGTACTTGACTTTGTATACCCATTTGCAGCCAATAGGTTTCTTTCCATGCGGCAGATCAACAAGCTTCCAAGTTTTATTCTTCATCAGAGACTCATACTCTGTATCCATAGCGGCCTTCCACTGAGGCTCACTAAGAGCATCTTGCACTGATGCAGGTCCAAGACTATCTATGGTAGACATGAATGCCCTGTCATCATCAATATCCATATCCTCAACTTCTCTACTTGGAGTCACAGAAAGTTCCTCAAAATATTGACAAAGATCATCAACATCACCAGTTTCTTTGGCTTCTCTTTCCCGTTGAGCCATACTGCGTGTACGAGGTCTATCCAAATTCAAATTGGGAGGAGTGGATAAATTTGCATCTCTGATTGTATTTGTACACCATTTAGGATTCTGCTTCGGTGGTGGTGAAGAAGATGTAGAAGGACCTCCTGTCTGTGTTGACGAAGGAATCTCCTCTTCCTTTGGTTCCACAATATCCTGGTGTACTGTAGATGTGCTCTATGATGTGAAAGCTTCATCAAAGGCAACATCTCTGCTGATATGAATTTTCTTGGTCAAAGGATCTATCAACCGATATCCTTTAGAGTGCTCAGAATATCCAAGAAAAATACATCTCAGTGTTTTCTCATCTAGCTTCTTCCTTTTTTCTTTCGGTATGTGCATGAAAGCTTGACACCCGAAAATACGTAGATGAGATATGGAGGGTTTTCGACCACTCCATGCTTCCTGTGGAGTCATTCCTTTTAGGGCCTTTGTGGGTGCCCTATTCAAAAGATACACCTGCAGGTGGTGACAGCTTCGCCCAATATTGTTGCCCAAGAGTTGCACTCGTGAGCATACAACGAACCATTTCCATGATAGAACGGTTCCTTCTCTCAGCAACTCCATTCTGCTGAGGAGTATAGGCAGTTGTTAACTGTCTCTTGATCCCATGTTTATCTAGGAATGCAAAAAATTCATTAGAGGTAAACTCTCCCCCTCGATCTGAGCGGAGGGTTTTAATAGAAGCCCCTGACTCCTTCTCAACGGATTTCTTGAACTGTTGGAAGAATGCGAAAGCTTCAGATTTCAGTTTGAGAAAGAAAACCCACATCTTTCGTGAGTAGTCATCTACGAATAACTGAAAGTACCTCTTCCCTCCAACACCGTTGGGTGTGAAAGGACCGCATAGATCGGTGTGAATTAGCTCCGGAGGTTTTCGTGCTCTTGTAGAGCTCTTCTCAAATGGTACTCTATGCCGCTTTCCCGCCAAGCGATCGGAGCACATCGGCAATGTGGCGTAAAGGGAAGGAAGACCCTTTACCATCTCATACTTGCTGAGCTCAAGTAAGTAGCCAGAACTAAGATGCCCATATCTCTTGTGCCATAGGGAAGTTGCCTCCTTGGTAGAGACAATCATGGCAACATGTGGAGTAGAGATAGCATCTAGTGCAAATAAGCCATGCTTATATGAAGCTGTTGCAATCTGCTTACCCTTCCTGGTAATTGTACAACACTTCTTTCCATTCTCAACACGAAAGTTGACAACCATATTTCGTCCAGGATTTGTGTCATCGACAACAAATTATTGGCCAATCCCGAACATAGAGGACCTTGTCAATCGACACTTGCCATCGGGAAGAGTGACCGAACCGTACCCTCTCCCCGAACCCCTGTAGGTTTTATCATCAGCAATGGTGACAGGTTTGCCCTCCTTGGCCACAAATGATTCAAACCACGATCTGTCACCAGTCATATGTTTACTAGCTCCAGAATCGACATACCAAATAGGATCCCTCTGAGTGGAATCTGTGGTAGTCATGAGCACCTTGTGTGCCCATTCGAATCCGAGTCGATTCTTCAACAGAGAACATTCGCCTCGGGGTTGCTTGTTTTTATTTTGTGGTTTGTTTTGGCCTTTTTGCTTGTTCTTATGCCAACACTCGTTGGTGTCATGGTTGTCTTTCTCACGGATCTTGCACCACCTCTTCTTCTCGTTGAGGTTGCTTGCCTTTTCCTTTCGTATCCTGTTGAGAATTTCCTCCTTTCCTGAAAGTTGCCTCCTTTTTGCCCATTACCTTTCTTCCTAGAACCCTGCCTGTTGGTGTATAGGGCTGTATTGGAAGAATCATCCTTGTGAAGTTGGCGTGCCTCCTATTGTTGAAGCAGATTGACCAACTCGATGTAGGTAATTTGTCGTTGGGACACCTGGATGGAGGTTATCAACATGTCAAATGAAGAAGGTAAATCTCTCATCACAAGTGAAATGAGAAGCTTTTCATCCACAGTATCTCATAGAGAACTCAATTTCTCTTTCAACTCAGACACTCTGCACGTGAAAGAGTTCAACCTGTTTCACCCTCGTCTCAAACTCGGGTTATGAAGTTGTTGTTGAAGATGAAGAATGGTGGATTCATTCTTCCCCTCATAGATGGTTCTAAGGGCATCCCATGCCTCTTTACCACTTGCTTTATCAGCTATATGAGGTTGCACTTCATCCGAAACAGACAAACAAAATGAGCACCTTTGCTCTACTGTCTTTCTTGTCAAAAGCAATCTGATCTGCTGAAGGACCCGTGGATCCTGCTTGTTGGTGAAGGCCTTGTTGCTACTCAAGTAACAATATCCCACAAATCTTCCATTTGGAGAATAGCCTTCATCTTATGTTTCCATGGTGTATAATTTGGACCTTTCAATAACTGATGCGGATGAGTCATCAATTTTGCAACAGCGGCCATAGTGAAGGTTCCTTATATCACCAAATTGGTCCCCCTTTCGATATACCTTTTGCTAGGCCAATATACCGTACAAAATACCCGCCCTTACGTAAGGGAAACTATAGGTATTTAGAAAGATCAACAAAAATCACCCGCCCTTACGTGAGGGAGACTATAGGTGAATTTTAGAGATCATACGATACGTGGAACATAAGCGGTACTGAAAGGGAATCGCATTGTTGATGGCACCTACCATAGAAGATTCTTCTCATGCGTGGGGCGTAACTTCCCCTAAACACTATGAAGAATACTTCGTCGGGATTTACGCCTAAACACAAGTGCGATAAAGGGTAGTGGATGGAGTAAAAAATGCAAAAATGGCGTACTTATTCCTCCCCGACGATTTATAGAGAACAAGCTCAGACGTCGTTATAGCAGCTATATTAGGCGGCGGATACAATAGCCAAATCACGATAGCTTTACCTGTAAGTGCTGGCCAGAGGTATCGCAAATACCGAACGCTGCAGTGCAAATAAATTGCACAGATGGGTTTTATATTCCGGGGACTTTAGGGAGTGTTTGATTTTAATTTTTAATGTTATAGTGCAAAAATGAAATATGAAACATACAACAAAAAAAATGCCCACTAGAATAACCCACTAGGTGTCGGTCACAAATCGAAAATGCACCTTTTACAATGCCAAATTGCTATTTTTCATAAAAATTACTCTCAATCCCCCTTTGATTTTTTTGAAAAAAATTCCCCCTTAAAAGGCTTTCTTTAACAAAGCATTTTTATAATTATTATCAATTTTAAAATTAAAATAAATAATTTTAATTTCTATAGTTTTAAACTTAAAAAAAAAAAAAATTAAAATTAAATTTAATTTATTAAAGTTTAAAAACTATATTAAAAAAAATTAAAATTAAAAATTTTAATTAAAAATAATAATAATAAAAAAATAACTTTGACAAAAAAAATTATACCTTGGGGGAGTCGGCGGGATTCGAACCCCCGACCTGTAGGCTCCCTGAGCCTTACCGCACGGCTCACGACCACGTGAGCCAGCGGGCTGATCCGAAAAGATCAGCAAGTCACCTCCCTTTTCAACACCCTCTGCAGCAGCCTCCGGCTCGGCTTCCTCTCTGCAAGTCGCAGCGAGAAATTGTTTTTTTTTTTCCGGCCCGGGGGGCTTGCGTCTAACCGCCCTTTTTCGCTCTCTGCCCGTTGTTTTTTTTTTTTTTTTTTTTTTTTTTTTTTTATTATAAAAAAACCAGGGCCAGCCCCGCGCGCAGGGATTCGGGCTAGAGGGCCCTCGGCCCTTCTGCGCAATGACTGCGCGCAGTCCCGCGGGGGGGGGGGGGTTGCGCATTCACTCGCGTCCACGGACGCGATCCCGCGGGGGGGGTTGCGCAAACACTGCGTCTCACGGACGCAGTCCCGCGGGGCGCAAACACCGCGTCTCACGGACGCGATCCCGGGGGGGGGTTTATACCCCCTCCGATTTCCCGCGCGGGCGGGAATTTGAATTCCCGCTCTGCGGGCGGGTGGGGGGGGGGCCTCCTCGGGGAGCGCGCGCGCACAAATTGCGCATCGCGCGTGGGTGGGGAGGGGGGGCGGGCGCGCGTAGATCGCGCGTCGCGCGAGGGTGGGGAGGGGGGAGGGGGGGGCGGGGCCACCTCGGGGAGCGCGCGCGTCTGTTGACGCGTGACGCGACCTCCCTCCAACGCGCAACGTTTGCGCTGCGCGGGGGGGTTCTCCCCTCCTCGACTGCCGCGCGCGGCTCCTCTGTCGTGCGTGGCCGCGTCGTGGCCTGCAGAGCGCGGGCTCGCGCTCGATCGTCGCGAACTGGACGCGCGTTCGGATCCTCCCCGCTCTGCGCGAGGTCCTGCACGTCCCACTGCGAGAAAAAAAAAAAAAAAAAAACGCGTCCGAAAAAAAAATCGCGCTCTGCTCCTCACCTCGCCCCTGGCTCTGATGCCATGTAAATGTGCGAACTAGAATTGTATTAATCAGTCGAGTTTAAATAACACAACACTTGTCGGAAATAGTCACGACTGAAACAGCACTGTTACAACAGTGTAACAGTAAGCGTAACAGTACGCTTAACAATGCAATAGAGACAAAGTGGTTATAGTACGCTAACAGATATTATTTAAAGAACTTATATAATTTAATATGACCAATGTCTTAATTCTAAGGCAAATTAATTATTATGATCTTGATACAATTAGTCAATCAAAATTAATCACATTTAAGAGGTTTATATTCATTAAATGTATAAAAAAATTAAGAATAATATTTCACTTTCAAAGAATTTGAAAATACCTAAATATGTTGAACTAAATCATAAAATCCTTATGAACTACATCATATATGTAGTTATTAGATATGAAAGGAATGTTTATTATAAAAATATAAATGTTAAAAGAATGTTACACTAATAATAAAGGAATGTTGCCCCCTCCCCTGGTTCCTGCCCAGTTCCTGGCTCTTCTCAGGTCATCCCTCCTTGGTATTGTTTGTTGCAGATGATATCCTTGAGGGAGATCCTTCTCCTCTTTCTGCACCTCTCCCAGTCGATCAGGGTTCCCTTATTTGAGTTTTTGTCCTGGTGCTTCCCAGGGTTCCTTGCTATTTTTGGGATCCCTTCCATTTTTTTCCCTCAGGCTTCCCCTTGGGGTTTTCTACAGGTTTTTGGCATGGATATGGTTCCCTATAGTTATTTGGGTGGTGGGGGTGATTGGTTGGATTTTTGACGGTTTCCTGGGGTTTCCTTTGAGGTCCTTACTACTTTGTGGTTGGTCTGGGGGGGCCTCTTTCCCTTTTTTGCTAGTGAATCCTCTCTGGGATCCTATGGTTGTTGTTGGTCCCATCCCTATGGGGAGGGCCCTCTTCGATTTCTCGCTTGGAGGCTTCTTCATGCTAGTTCTGCTCCTTGGTGGACACCCTAGGCATTTGTTTGGCCTTGGGGGGGGATTTTTCTCTGTCTAGGTTGTTCCCAGCCTCAGTCCCATTTCCCTGAAGTTTCTCCTATGTAAGGATGGGATTCTTGACCCCTACTGTTGGGGTTTTATGGGTTCTGCTACATTTTTCAAATCTTGGGGGATCTAATCTATGCATGTAGACACTGGATCCCCCAGGCTAGGCTCCCAAAGATCCCATATTTGTGGTTGTTACCTCTTCCCACATGGTATCCCCAGTCCCTATATCCATGGTCCCTTAACTTGTCTTTTCCTACTGGTTTTCTTGGGGGTAGGATTCTCTTGGTGGTGCTTTTTGGCTACTTCCCGATGGGTGGGATCTCCTCTTTGTTGGTTTTCAGCTGCTTCCTACTGGGTGGGATTCCCCCCTTTTTTTGGGTAGGATGGTTTCCCACTGGGCAGGATGGTTTCCCGCTGGGAAGGATGGTTTCCCGTGGGGCAGGATTCTCCAAAACCATTGGGCTTCCCGTTGGGCGGGTTTTTCTCATTTCCTGCTAGTTTTCTCAGGAGGCAAGATTCACTTGGTAGAGGTTTTTGCTACTTCCCGCTGGGCGGGATCTACACCAGGATGGATTTCTGCTGCTTCCTGTTGGGCGGGATTCACTCTTTGGTGGATTTTTGACTGCTTCCCACTAGGAGGAATTTATATTATAATGGTTTTTTGCTGCTTCCTACTGGGCGGGATTTACATGATGGCAGTTTTCAGCTTCTCCCTGCTGGGCAGGATCTTCAAACTGACCTTCCTTCAAAATTGGTGGTTTTCTGTTGGGCAAGATTGTTAAAATTTACATGTTCCCGTTGGGCGGGATTTCTGTTTGTTTTTTTATTTTCAGGGTATTGGTGCCCTAGGCCCAAAATTTTGTTGTAATGGCTTATTATCGATATGTTATTACCAACTCTTATGTAATTAGGTTTTGGGATCCCAGTTAAAACCCGCTATAAATACAAATGCTACTTAACAAAAATAATAATAAAGGAATGTTTGGGAAATAATAAATTTCCCAAACAATGCATGCAAATCAAAAAATGTAAATTGTGTTACACTAATTAACACTCATGTTGACCTTGATCTTCCCATGGAACCTACACAAGTAAACAAAAACATTTATATTCAATTATCTAATCATCTATTTTTTTATGAAAGAGCTTCAAATTAAATATTTAGATAATTTTGAGAATAACAATATCACTAAATTTGTTGTTAAGTGAATTTTAAAAGTTATATTTTCATAGTGAATCATATTGTTGTTAATTATTTACATTATTCTATTATGATAATATTGTATTATATATATGTGTGTGTAAGCTTACTACTCTCTTTGAGAGGTCTAAGCCTCAAACCACACTCAGTATGGGGACTAGGATCCCTCATAAAAATATGTGTAAAATAATTGAAAAATATTACATTATATATTGTGGTGTTGTTTAATATTGGTTGGAAATGAAAGGTGTATTATTGAGAATGATGGATACAATGCATAATTGAAACTCTAAAACATGTGAAATGAGTCTCCTTAATTAAATACCCTTATTTCTAAAGTTTAAGTGAAAATTTATATGGGTAATGCCATTTCTACTATCATGACAACATATTTTTGTAATATGGTAAAATTTATATGGTGGAGATTAATTGAAACATATAATATTTTTGGATAATATTAAAATTATTTTATTAAAAAAATAACTTCTACCCTTTTTGCTTCTACAATAATCATTATATTGACAATCATTTAATATTACTAGAAAGGTTGGTTGTAAAATAAGATCATATTCTATTCTTGTAGAATCATGGTATTTATGGAAATTAGGAGATAATAACTAATTGAAATTTATCTTAGATTTAATTTCTCTTTATTTAGGTGTTATATAGGGATTTTATAAATTCAAAAATTCATATTTTATATTGTAATAATGTTTGGGTTTAAAAATACTAATACAATTACTTTATGATAGGTGATAGGCCAAAGTGGCATAGTGTAAATAAGGTCAAAACACATATGGTAGATCTAGGCATAATAAAGTATTCTACAAAAATAAATGATGGATGAACATCTTTAAAATATTTTAGAACAAGTGAGGTGGATACAAATGATGGACATAAAGTGAACATAAAAATGATGAATATCATCCTAAGTGTTCCTATTGAGTGTTTATGTTAATTTTTAGAGAAAATATAATCAATACAATAAATTACAACAAGGAAAGTAGCTCAAAAATTTTAATAGCCACATTTATATCTTTACCTATGACCATAAGGAATTATAATAATTTTATTAGATAGAGTATGCCATGAATTTTTTCGGTGATGCTTAAATAATAAAATACATGGCATACTAAAAAGTATCCTAATTTTTATAAGAAGATAAAAAAAGAGTTAGAAAATTTGTTGGATGTTGGTGTGATAGCACAAATCAAGACAATTCACAAACATGTACCCCTTTTCATGCAATATCACTCTTATGATTAGGGAGTATCTTATTGTATCCTAAGAAGTTAGTTTAATGTGTCAAATATATAAACACCTAGGTTTTTGTGGGAAGTAAAACCTCCCCTCTAAGATACTATCCTATCTTGATGTTGATACCTAATTTATGCGATGCAAGATGCAAAAGCAAATAAATGTAGGGGCATACTGAATTTTCATTTTGAATGTTTACAAAAGGTAAAAAACTTATTTTATTTTGGTCAAAGATCTAAGAAAATATATAGATAAGTAATCTACCATAAGATGAAGCTACATGCATGTTACTTTCATACCTAGATGCTAAGAAGAAAATAAAATTTATGTTAGAATAAATAATTATTCTCTTAAGTTCTACTAGGATAGCGTTTCTTGAGTTTTCACTCCTACATGAGTCAGGTAAAATCTTAGTTATAGTCTAGATTATATTTGATGAGTTGTTGTAATCCAATGGATCTCAATGATCAACTTTGATATTTATGCAAAGTTGATCCATGGAATAATCAATCAATTCTACTCTTTATTCATATTTTGTGTAATGCTATAGACACCAAAATAGCACCAATATGATTATGTGACTGCAAACACTGATTACATTGACACACACAGCCCCTAGGGTAGCCCCCAGAGGTTAAACAGTGGTCCTAACCACTCACACAATAGTTTTGGAAGGTCAGAGGTCAATTTGACACCTTTTAGGCACTCTTCTCTCTACTCGTTCCACCTAGGGATGATTACAAACTGGTATTCATTCCATCCAGGGATGATTAGTAGTATTCGCTCCAGGGTGGGACAAATAGCAGGTTTGACAGGAAAGAATTCAAATCTCAACAAATGGCATCTCAGATCCACCACTTAACTCTTCCTTCATTGCATTGGAGTGTGAGTGAGAATTTTTGAGTGCTACAGGCAGTTACAGGGGCAATCATGGAGCCCCTAATCAGGGAGGAATCTTCTTCCCCCTAGGAAGGCATGATTGCCAAGTGGTGCCTCTACATGCTCATCCAAAGATACCGTTAGGTCTATAAAATGGTGAGTCTTCTCACCCCAAAAATATACATAGAAGGAGAATTTTGAGCAATGAATTGCTTCCATTTTACATCCTCACACCTTTTGATTTGTGCCTTTCATATCCTTGATCTCTTTTGGAAGGGAGGTCATAGGGTGGTTATTGGAAGCACAGATCCGGAACCAAAACCTGAAATTTGGCCATAACATCCTACCAATTTTTTTGAAAATACCCAAAAAGAGGTTTTGGACCCATTCCAAGCAGATTGGTGCCAAAATAGGGCCCCAAACGGTGGGCATCCTGCCCCCGGGTGCCCCCCACACTACTACAGTCCTAATCGCCCCGCCCTAGAGTGATTAGAAATATGTAGTAGATTTCCTTTCTATTATTTTTGCATCTTATTCTATGTTTCTTAGATAGGTTTTCATTCAAATTTCACATCATTTTGAGCTGTTTCGATCATGTTTTTGTCATTTCCCACTTTTTCTAACATGTAGGTAGCATCATCAAATTCCCGGTGATAGAGGCCAAATTGGAAAAATATTACCTTCTGGGTCTTTCCAAAATACACCATTTTACCTAACCCCTAACTTTACACATGATTTGGAGCTTCCCGTATGTGAAATTTGGGACTATGCTTTCTGACATTTTGTTGTAGGTCTAATCATCCCGCCCCGGGGCGATTAGAAATATATGGCAAATTTTCTGACTATTCCATTTGTAGTGCCCTCCTGGTGATGTCCTCATGCTTATGTTAAATTTTTAGATCATTCTGATGCTATTTAGTTATAGTTTTAGTTATTTTTCGCATGCACTAATCGTAGGCTTGGGGATTGCATGTTTCATTTTATCTACAGGTGCTACTGAATGTTTTCTATTTCCTTGAACATAGGATCTTGACATTAGAGGAGCATCAAGGAGTCAAGACGCATCAAAGCAAGTGGCGGTGACTTTTGGTCTGCCCATTCTACAGGTGGGCACGTGAAAGAAAGAATACCATATGTTGATGTGACAAGAACATATTTAACTCTCCTAGCCCATGAAAAGGGAGAAGATGGATTGTAATGGGGTTCTAAAGCATATTAATAAAAAGGGTTGTACTCCATATTCACTTTTATACCTTGTTTCAATGCGTTTATGTTTCTCTCCTTTCATGCATTTTAGTTCATAGGATTTAGCGTTAAGTTTAGTTTCATTTACATCGCATCTTGGCATTTCCTTTTTGTTTTTGTATCCTCATGATTTCAGTGGCGATCATGGTGGGACATTGTCCTCTATTTTTGAGATCAGAAATATGATCAAAATTGCTTGTTTTTGCTTGCAGGTACCAAGTTTTCAAACGCTAGACTACTGTTCATTCCAGTCTGTGACGAATACAAAGCTGAAATTTGTCTTACCTAGGGACGAATGGGCATTTACCCCACCCTGTGATGAATACATTTTTTTTATTCGTCCCACTCTGGTATGAATAGCTCTCTATGCAATTTTAGGGTAGAAACTCAGAGCCATCCAATTTGGGCAGAGAAGAGGTAGGGGTCCTAAACACCTTCTATCATTTTATGCTTTCTATTTTCTATTTTCTGGTTATTTGCTTGCTTAGGGAAAGTTTTTACTACATGTTTTCTTTATTTTATGCAAAATAAATAGAACCCCACACATCACATGGCAATTTAAACACCAAGGAGGTGGTCGTAAAATCCCAGCCCTTGATCAAGACCAATGGTGGATTTCATCACCACCTTGGCTTGAATTTTTGCATCCATAACCCCGATTTCTACTGTTGCTAGACGTAAATATTGATGAAAGCTGACCGAGTGTAGCTGGGGTGATTCCTAGTGCATGAGGATAAGTCTTCTATGGTAGGTGTAAAAAATAGGGTGATCCCCATTTCGTACCACCTATGTTCCACATACCATTCTGCTCTCATGTACCAATAGTTTCCCTCACATAAGGGCGGGTATATAGAGAGGTTTGGTATAACGGCTTGGAAATGGTATATTGAAGGGGCGACCATTTTTGGGAGTCATAAGAGCCATCATATTGCATTTGCTACAAAACATTCTTTACAAAACTGTCAAAACAAAAATCAAAACACACTAAACCAGGTTTATGGCACACTTTTAATCATTAAACGAGATAATAATTGCTTTGTGTGTGTGTGATATTTGAAGTTTAGTGTAGCATAAAAATTAAAAAAAAGAGATAAAACCCTACGTAAATTGTAGAGAGACACCACCATGGTGTACACCTGTAGCCAAGGCCAATCATGAGCAGGAGCTGTAGAGAGTGTACAAGGGGGCACAAGTCGCCTCCACTATAGCCCCAAGGACTTGGTCATACCACCTTGGTGGCCTGACCCACAAGATAGTCTGCATCATGCCATTTTAGAATGGGACTATAGAGGCACTCCTTCGAGGGGCACTCCCATCCAACATAGACCCTTTTAGGAGGAGTCCCTACATGTGGCACTTAATATAAATAGGAAGGCTCCATTAGAGGCTTAGTATGAGTGGCCATCATGTGATGAAGTGCTAGAACAACATAGGGTCCATGAGGAGAGGCCACATGATTATATCATCCCTCCTTTACCCCCCATAACTGTTAGGAGTAATAAGCCAAATCTAGAGCACAAGGCTCTTCAGATAGGGCGAGCCAACTCTGCCCGCCCCTTTCACATATATTAAATGGAGCACAAGGAAGACTATCACATTCCTCAAGAGCAATACAAAACATGGGAGCAATGCACCTCCGCACCTGCTATCTACCAAAATCGCCTACTAAGGTCGAAACCTTGGGTAAATGCCACCAACCTCGATAGAGGAAAGTGACCTATAGAGATCTCAGATCATTACGACCGAGATAAAAATGTAGGAGAGGCATCTAGGCCCCCTAGAACTAAGATGATGGAACAAATTGACTTGGCATTTTCCAAACATGTCACCCACCAAGCACAAATCACGCAGCTTGAGCAAGACCAACAATAGTTGGAGCACCTGTATCACCTTAGCAAAGAGTGCATTCGACATCAAACAGATGAGCTACTCCATAAAATTGTGCCTGAGAGGGTTCCAACCCCTTGCACCCAAAGAGAAAAACTATATGAGAGGCACAACCCCTTGGTGTGAGATAGGTCCCCAAGATCTTACCAAGTGTTGCCTCTAAGACCTCCTAGACCTGAGTGGGAGGCCCCTCCCAGGAACAACAATGGGAACCCTCCATGGAAACCCACCCATGTTTATAGGTCTCATCCAAAAACTCCTCAAGAAGCCTATGAGGAGTATGATAAAGAAGAAGAGTAGGCCGAAATGCCCTACAAAGGTAGAGGGGGTGCTATCCAGCCACCCCTCCATAGGCCTCAATTTTACCACAACCCATAGAGGAAACTAACCAAGGAGGAAGAGATCAAATATTCCGATGCATATAAAGTGCTACTAGAGAGCTTAGAGTCTATGGAGACCAAGACTTCTAGGCCCCAAAATCCCATTTTATGCCAACTTCATAGTCATCCAATGCATCCGTCAGTGCCAGCACCCCCTTACCCTGAACACTTTAAGCTACCCCAGTTGGAAATCTTTAGAGGTGAGGAGGATGTCCAAGAACACATGACTAGATTCTTGAGCTAATGCTTTGGAATTCAAGACAATGATGTTTTACTGCTAAGAACATTTATAACCATGTTTGTAGGCCCTGACTTGGATTGGTTCACTCAATTTCTAAAGCACAGCATCAACAACTTAGATCATCTAGTGGATGTGTTCCTCGAACGCTTCACCTTCAACACCAAGAAGAAGGCGTCACTAAGCGACCTAGCCAGCCTCAGGCAGCATGAGGAAGAAACCATGGTAGCCTATGGGAACCTATGGAGGACTTTGCTTTCAAAGCTACCATACCTCCCTCCTATGTCTGACCTCACCCAAATTTTCTCAAAGAGCTATTTGAGATTGATATCTGTGCTATTGCAGTTGTAGCAATATGCCACTTTAGAGGAAGCTCTGGCACAATCCAGAATCATTGAGGAGATCAAGATTTAGGATGGCGAGATAGTCAAGCCAAAGAAGAAAGAATGGTCTAAGAACACCAAAATGGGGACCACGAAACAAAAACCCGTTGTAGTCAATCAGGTTGCTATAAACATCCCTAAACCTGCACAAGCAACATAGCCCCAAAAGGCTAACTATCAGGCAGTGCCTCTTAACAGTTATGACAGAGAAAATTAGAGGCAAGAAAAAAATCAATAGCATCACCCTAGACGATAATTCACACCTTACACGGAGTCTAGAGACTCCATGTTTGACCACTTGTCAGAGAAAAACTTGATCAACCTACTTGAGAGTCAACCCATAGACCCCAATGCACCACAACCTAAGGGCTACAGGGAAGACTTGTATTGCAGGTTCCACAGACGGAAGGGACATGACCTTAATGCATGTTGGAAGTTTAAAAGCTTGGTGCAAGACCTAATAGATAACAAGACATTAGTGGTGGATAATCCTATGACACCAAGCAACCAACAAATGGAGGTCTTTAAGGACCCCTTGACTACCCATGATGTGTAGGCAAACACCCTACAAGTCAATGAGGTAACACAAAACTACCCCATGCAGGGGTATGTAGGGATGATCAATATAGTGACTCGAAACAAGAGGTACCCGAGCACAGCTACCTCTACGACAGCTGCAAGAGAGGTGCCAACGACATCACAACCGCAACAACACCTTATGCAACCTACTCTTCCTAGACTAGTGGCCATGATTCGAACCAAAATCACCTAGAGTTTGAGGACCACATCGGCTAAGCTCTCCATCTACGAGCTCATACAAAAATCATCACCCCATCGAGAGGCTCTAATGGAGATACTAAAGCCATCGAGTTGCAGCCCCATGAAGCAAAATCCTTAAACAACTTTGTGGGACATGTCAAGCGATGAACTAAACTAGTCATCACCTTTCGAGAGGATGAATTGAAATCAGTGGCTAGTGACATGATGAATCCACCCCTACACGTCATCGTGTGGGTCAATGGGATTTTGTACAAGAGGTTATTGGTGGATACTGGCTCATCCAGTAATATCATTACAATAGCGGCCTTGAAGCACCTCAAGTTGTCTACATCTCACATAGTGGCCTCCACCTATACACTGTGACCATTCAATGATGCAATATGCTTGAAAGTTGGCACAATTGTCCTACCCATCCAAGTGGGACAAAATACTATACCTACATTGTGCCACATATTGGAGGGTGAGATGACCTATAACATCTTGTTGGGTCGGCCATGGATCAGGGACATGAAGTGTGTCCCTTCGATAGCTCATAAATTCTTAAAGTATACATTTGAAGGGCAAGTGCATGTAGTCCTAGCGGACTTGGAGCCCTTTAAGTATTGCAATACGATGCAGCTAATGCCACAATCGACCCTTCCATAAATGCATTTGCATTTTTAGTTGAATCCATATAAACAGGGTCTGATTTTGTAGGCATCCCCGTTGACAAGTCCATCAAATACCTAGCCGAGCCCATCTTCATCATCTGGTCCTTCACCAATGACGCCACCTATGATGGCCACATTGAAGGACAAAGGGAAGAAACCCCTGGAAGAGGCACCACCATCAGTCTCAACCATCTCTACTAAGGATATGCCTAGAAGAATGGAAGTCGAGGCTCTTAGTTCACCCGACATGGAGTGGACTCAGGAAAAAATTTCATTCCCTCCCCCTCAATCGCCAACAATCATCATTGAAATGGCCAATACGGGCCTGGGGGAGTATCTGGTGCAAAATATTGTAGCAACACCTGCACTGGAGTCCATGCAAGACATGGGGAGACCTTGCCTCCCCATCGGTACTATTGTTCCACTTTGGGCATATAGAGAACACCTACCACCGAGAGACCCTATAGAGATATCAGTGTCGAGGGCAGACCCTGTCCTCCTCCCCCCACATAGGGCTGATCCATTTGTGCCAATACCTCCAGTTACATATCTAGAGAACAAAAATCATTTAGGATGTCCGAGTCACCACACCCACGGTAATGGAGACCAAAATAATTTCATAAACATGATCTCCATTGACTTAACTACACCCATCCGCAATCCAGCCGATCCAGCAAATCCATTATATCTAGACATAGATGCCATAGACTGGGATTGCATCAATTCACCACCATCCCCATCGGAGTACTAGCCTTGCAATGAGATGCTTCATTTTACCCTAGGACCAACTTAGGATATCTTCCATGCTGAAGAAGAACCCGAGGTTCCCAATGTAGATCTAAACTCAGAAAATGATATCCACTTGATCCCAACTCCGCACCAGTTGGAGGATGGATCCCACATGTCGATTTAGGAAACGACTGACGTAGACATCAAATCTGATCAAATGAATCCACAGATTATCAAGATGGGGGTAAGTCTATCCCCCGAAGAGCAATCCGATTACATTACCCTTCTCAAAGAGAAGAAGGAAATTTTTGCATGGTCCTACAAAGACATGCCAAGGCTAGATCCATAGCTAGTCACGCATAAACTAATGCTTGATCTGACAATCAAGCCAGTTAAGAAAAAATTACGTAAGATGCACCCAAAAGTGGCCTTAATGGTCAAATATGAATTATAAAATATGTTGGATGCACATTTTGTCATCTGCATGGATTACCCACCATGGTTGTCCAACATGGTGCCCATCAAAAATACTGATGGGAGGATTCACATATGCACTAATTTTTGAGATCTAAAAAAAGTGAGTCCTAAGGATGATTTCCCCTTGCCAAGTATCAATGCATTGGTAGATGCTACAGTGGGCCATGAAATTATTTCCCTCATGGATGGTTTCTCGGGATACAATCAGATTCGTATCAATCTTGAGGACCAACTAAAAACGCTGTTCAAAACACCTTGGGGGACATTTTGTTATAAGGTCATGCCCTTTGGCCTTAAAAATGCTGGTGCCACCTACCAACATGCCATGAAATACATCTTCCATGATCACATGTACAAAACTTTAGAATATTACATGGATGATTTGTTGGCCAAATCTCTTTTGCACCCAGATCATCTCGATGACTTAAGCAAGATCCTCGATTACCTCATGGAACATAAATTCAGACTGAATCCCAAGAAGTGCGTATTTGGCATCACATTTGGAAAATGCTTGGGTTTCATAGTCTCAAAGTGAGGCATCGAGGTGGACCCAAACAAAGTCAATGCAATCCTTGAAATGCTTCCCCCAACTGCCACCAAGTAGCTCAGAATCCTGCAAGGAAATTTCACATCAATAAAATGCTTCATAGCACAGCTATCTGACAAGTGCCAACCCATGAATAAATTATTGCATAAAGAGGTAGCATTTCACTAGGATGACAAGTTCCAGTCAGTCTTCGATGATATTAAACAATACTTAGCTTCACCACCAGTATTGGCACCACCTAGACCAGGAGTGCCATTCTACTTATACATCTTAGCTACTGAGGTGGCACTGGGCACCATGCTAGCCCAAAAAAATGAACTACACAAATAACAGGCTACTTACTATCTTAGCTGCACCCTGGTCAGTAATGAACTTAACTATGCATAAGTCAAGAAGCTCTGCTTGGCAATGGTGTTTGCTACCAAAAAGCTATGCCATTACATTTTGAGCAACATGACATATGTTGTGTCTAAGGAGAATCCATTGCGATACATGATGAGTCATACTTATCATAGTAGCTACATGACAAAATGGATCATGTTGTTGATGGAGTTTGACATCGAGTTCATTGGACAAAAATGCATCAAAGTTCAAGTCATCTCTGATCAACTAGCAGAGGCTCATCTCAAATACGATCAGCCTCTGACCATAGAACTACTCGATGATGGGGTCTTCCATGTCTCAGAATCACCAAATTTTGATGAGCCTGAGTCACAGGCTGACATAACCCTATTTTTCAATGGTTCTAAATGTGAGCAAGGTGGTGGCATGATAATTGTATTCTTCACACCGCAAGGGGATCCAATGCCTCTATCATTTAAATTATATTTCCCGTGCACCAACAACAATTCCGAATACGAAGCCTTGCTCATAGGTCTTCAAATAGCAATCACCATGAATATCAAATGATTGAACATCTTTGGTGATTTGCTGTTAATTGTCAATCAAGTCAAAGGGGTATTCCAATGTAAATGCCCAGTTCTATAGGCCTACAAAGCCCTTCTGGAAAAATTCCTGGCAATGCTTGAATGGTATGACATCGAGGCATTCCATCAGTCATCGAATCATTTTGCAGACACTATGACCTCCTTGGGGTCACTAATCCCACAAGAATTTTTTTGTGATATGACAACCATTCAAGTAAAAACACTATCGCAACCTACGATGGAGCATGCAAGCTCTGACTTAATGCCAGGAATCCACCTGATCCAGATTGAACTGTCCCCAAACAAGTTCTCTTGAATCCATGATTGTATGAATCATGCCAACTGGGGGTCCTTGTTCTCCCCTACTCCCCTTAATAGCAACACAATGCTATTCTTACAAGTTCTTTCTCGCTCAACTTTTGCTAGGGATGACCTTCAAGAGGGATTGGCTATTCATATTGTCGAGGTTTTCGATTAGCAGGATTGGTACACACCCATAAGAGATTACCTTAAGTTAGGTAACCTCCCACTTGGATTGACACACGTAATGAAAAAACCATTTAAATAGAAAGCGGCTAAACATGTCTTGTTAGGAGATATTTTGTATTGTCGTAGCTACGAAGGAATCCTTCTTCATTGCTTGGACTAGCAGGAGTCCACTTTAGCAATCAGCAAAGTGCACGATGGTACATACGATGGCCACTTTAGTGGTATGGCCATCGCAAAGCGCATTCTCCGAATGGTATATTATTGGCCATATTTAGAGCAATATTGTTGCACATATGTAAGGAAGTGCGTGAAGTGTCAACACCATGCCAATTTGACACATGTACCTTCTTAGGCATTGCAACCGATCCAATCATCTTGGCCATTTTTTTAGTGGGGCTTAGATCTATTTGGAAAGATCTCCCCTATGTCGTTAGGTCGTCACATGTTCATCATAATGGCCACAGAGTGCTTCACCAAATGGGTGGAAGCAATTTCGCTTACCTCTATGACTGTACTATGCATTGTGGAGTTCATTTTACATAACATCATATGACATTTTGGTATTCCATCCAAGATCATCTCAAATAATGGGACGTCATTCAAGAACAAAGACGTGCGTTCTTTGACCACAAATTACAAAATTCAGCATAGTTTTTCGACACCCTATTATCTGTAGGAAAATGGGCAAGTAGAGACGTTAAACAAAATGCTAGTCGCCATCCTCAAAAATACAGTCGCAGATAGTCATAAGGGCTGGTGTATGGCTCTAAGGTGGTCATGCCTCTAGAGTTGGAAATACCTTCCTTGCGCATATCAATGCAAGAGTTCATCGATGATGACATTGCGTGGTAGGCCTGGTTAGACCAACTTACGTTGCTCGACGAACGACGTGTCAATGCTCTCAAGCATTTGCGTATCTATCAAGAGCGACTTAAGAAAGCATACAACATGAAAGTTCACCTAAGGGACTTTCAGGTTGGTGACTTGGTCTTAAAAGAGAACCAATAGAATTCTAATTTGCCACCCCATCTAAGGGACAAGTTCATGACAAACTGGTTAGGTCCTTATGTCATCGACAGTAAAATAGGACCTGTAACATATCGGCTAGCCTCTCTTGATGGAATCAAGGAACTAAAACCCTTGAACATCAGTCATTTGTGGCCATTCCATATTTAAAAGAGCCATAGCCCCCAAAAAAATCTCCAAGGATTCTCATAATTGCTTGGTCAACCCAAAAGCTCCAAGGATTCCCACAATCGCTTGGTCAACCCCTAAATGCCCCAAAGGTGCCCATAAACCCTTTGGTAAAAAGCTCCAAGGATTCTCATAATCACTTGGTCAACCCCCAAAAGCTCCAAGAATTCCCACAATCACTTGGTCAACCCCTAAATGCCCCAAAGGTACCCATCATCCCTTTGGTCAAACCAAAAGCTCCAAGGGCTCCCACAATCACTTGGTCAAAAATAAGAAAATTCAAAAACAATAAAATCATCAAAAATAACAAAAATTTGCATCTCATTTACATGCATATTCAAAATCATCACAACAATAAAGAACTCTTTTTGCATCTCATCTTCATACTCACAAAAATCAATCCATTGAAAACACAAAAATAATAGATGCATTAAGCATCACATCCATACATTGCATATTTGTTGGTTATACAGGTCAAAGGCACCATAGACTGTAATTACTCGACAAATCCATCATCTTCCACATTTCTCCACTCTATAAATAGTCCATCTAAAAATAAATGTCATCCACAGTTTCACCATATCATGCATCAGTTGTCTTCTAAATGTATCTAGAGTTTTCATCATTCAGATGTCATTAGCTTTCTAGCCAAATACTGTACAAAGTCAGACAAATTTTACAAAGGTAGAGTTTTACTTGGATCACACCTTGTTACGTAGCATCCCAACACAAGTTAAAACACATAAAACTTCCCAAGTTGTGTGAACAAAGGATGAAACCTACAAATCAATCCAAGATACCATCTAGTGAAAAGGTTATCTTGCTCATCGCCCTATGCGAATGACCCAAAAAAATTTGAGAGTTGGCAAAAGGACAAGCATCTTCCCTACCCAATTCCCCAAAAATCCCATGTTCTCAAAACGTTGCAAACATCAAAAAAATTTGCAAAGGTCAAAACTGCAAATTTTGACATCAAATCCCACAAAGTGCATACATCAAAAAGCACATACAATAGTGATTCTCATCACTCAATATTCAAATCCCTTGCTCAAAATAAAAAAAAATAAAAATAAACAGTGATTTTTATCACTATAGAAGAGCAAGTATCCCAATACAATTGAATAAAATAAGGGAGTTGAACTTGAATCCCTAGAACTCTCAGCATTTAGAAGGTCATGAGGTGCACCTCAGTACCATTTTGGTGGATAACCTATCGGTCAATGGTGGCAAACCTCCAGCATGACAATATATTTGTCACATTAACTTGTGTGCAAATCAATGTTTGCATGTGGATGAGCTAGCTTATGGTTTCCTAGATAGCACCGCAAATTAATCTGACTAAATACAACAAAGGAGTTAGTGGAGCTAATTAGGTGATCCTCAGTATAGGTTTGGTTGACAGCCTATCTGGCACTAGCGGTATCCTAAAAAATACCACATAAACAAACTCAATTGCACACAAAGGGATGTGAAATAACTTGGTCAAAGACAAGTCTGATTTATAACTTATTCAAAAGTCTTGTAAGATAAAAGTCCAGTATTGGCTAGTTAGTTAACACATCTGAGTCTCAGAAAACCTTAAATACATTCTAAACCACCTGTGATATCTTTCATCCTTACATCGCCATCAGAAAATACAAAACATAACATGTATACATAAAAGTCATTTACCACACCAATCGCCTAGGACAACAAGCCATAAGTTCTAAACAGTCTATGATGCCACCGCCAAAAATCACAAATTCAATTCATCCATTCCATTTTGCATATCATATAAATTAGAAACATTAGCATTCATCGCAACATATCCATACATAATGTAAATTAATATGCATCCATAAAAAATCCATCACTGTGCATAAAATCAAATCACAACACATGTATAAACAAAAGAAAGTCATATATATATATATATATATATATATATATATATATATATATATATATATATATATTCAAAAATGCTCGCAGGCTACAATAAACTAGTCCTCTGACCTCGCACAAATGCAAAAGCTCAAAAACCCCCAAGCCTAGGGCATTGGCCACCATGATCACGTAGGATCGGTGTGACGGGAACTACCCCCCATGGTGTGGGTCCTATGGGACCCCTTAGGGCAACTGCTGCTAGCCCTCACATCATGCCTACTAGCGCCTCCCTCATCCAGTCGACTGCATCGAGAGGATGCTGACTACTCAGTATCGCTCCCTCTCATGCAGCGTGGTGACCTACCTCCACTAACCGTAGGGATTCGCCCATCGAGGCGAATAATCTCTACCTCCAACCCAAACCAATGTTGAATCAAGTCCATTTCCTACTGATGAATCATCACCAAGTTGTCGTCGTGCTGTACCAGCTACAACCATAGGAGATCCATCTACCATGCAGTATCTATATCCCCATCCCGTCGATGGTACATGGCAAATGCGTTCTCCCTCTCTACCAGCTGTGTCTGCAGGAGATCCCTCTCCTACAATGCATCCCTGAGCTCCTCATCCCATATCTAGAGTAGCCCATCTAATCATGCTATCTCAGTGTGCAACCATGCCTCTGTATCCTTCAGGACTGCTTGAGGTATCAGCATCTTTGAAATGGTAGCCTGCTTTGGTTCCCACTACTCTAGGATGTCCTACATATCTGGCTGCTCAAAAACCCCAAAATTGTCCCCCCCCTAAGTTTTCCACCTCTACCATGTCTGTATCCTCCAGTGTGACCACCCAGACCTATCCTGATGCCTCTACATCCTCACCACCTATTGTTGCCACCTCTACACCCCCTAGAGGCCCCTCACCTTGCCATCGCCACAAATTCCACCACTGGTCATACTCAGCGGTCGCCCTGATGTTGTCCATGTTAGGAACATCAATCGCTACATTCGACTCCTCACCTAGTGACGTGATGATTAGCTAGGACATAGTCCTCTCGTCACCTCAACACTGATAGATCAAAGGCTCACTAGGCAACCCCTGGTGCATCCCAAACTATCTTGTCACTTTGACGTACAGGAAGTACTCCTGCTTGGTCCCGTGTTGCCCGATCAATCATCTCCCTTAGTGCACCCACCAAAGCCACTCTCCAGCCTTAGGCCAGGCTGGACAGTCCTGGTATGGGCACTATAAAACCTCCCTTGGAGCAAGCCGAGCGAAGGCATCGGCATAGTGCCCTATGGTACCTACCCATCGTCGACTCTATCCCTTATCCTTAGATTGCCACCAGAGAGCTACATACCCTATCTCTCTATCAACCATCTTCGCCTGAGCCATCCATGGCAACCCCACAGGCCTCTCCACAGCTATGTGCTGCTAAGCCTAGCCCTGCAACAGAGAACTACATCTAATACCCTTCCACATCTGGCAGTGGACCTCGTACAGCTCATCATAGAGCTATGCCAGCAGAGTCTATCCCCATCTCATAATCATAGGTGCCTCTGTTGGACACTCGACCAGTCTGAAGACCACCTCCAGTAGGTTCCAAGGGAACCTTGCACCTGATGAGTCAGGCAACAACATGTTGAAAATGAGGGTCATCAGTAATGCATGTCTCACTCCCAACATGCCCCTCTCTAGCCACCATCACACCAAAATGCTACCAATCTGTCAGTTGCCCTCTGCCCTCTCCATCGGGCTATCCACACCCAACTCCTCCCCATGACCGAAGCATCGTGTTAGCACTACTATTCATCGATCACATGGAGTAGTCCGAATAAGAAGTCTGTCTATCCGAATCCGTAGAAGCCGATAGACATCCTCCAACATCACCATCATCTATCCTATTGGGATATGAAAGGTATTAGTTTAGGGATCCCACAAATTGATCAGGGTCATCAGATAGGCCCGATCCCCCACCACAGGCTCTAGCCGAGTCACCTGCTTTAGCCCAAGGGCATCAAGACACTCCCAGTCAGCCAAAGTTAGTGCCTCCCATGCTTCAAATAAAATCGTAGGCACATGGTACCAGCTCTTCACAACCTGCAAAAGAAAACAAAACAAAAACATTAAAAACATGATAAAATGTAAAGCAATAACATGAATATACGACAAATGCATAAAATAATGTATAGCTAAAAATAGACAAATAACAATAAACAAAATTCAAAAAAAAATTCAAAAATAGTTTGTCAGTACCTAAGGTTTTTTAACTCTACGTTTAAACTGATAAATAAAAACAAAAACAAATTCAAACAACATTTGTCAGTCCTAGGGTTTTTAACTCTAAAGTTCAACTGATAAATAAAAACAAAATTCAAAAAAAAAAATTAAAAAATAGTTGTCAGTCCTAGGGTTTTTAACTCTAAAGTTCAACTGATAAATAAAACAACAAAAAATTCAAAAATAGTTTGTCAGTACCTAGGGTTTTCTAATTGTACGTTTAAAATGATAAATAAAAACAAAAAAAATCAAAATCAAAATAATATTTTTTAGTTAACCTCAGGTTTATAACTAAAGTTCACAAATAAAAACTCAGAATGAAAAAAATATTTCTAAAGCTAGGGTTTTCTCTAAGTTTAACCTAGGGTTTTAGTTTAAAAACAAAACAACAAAAAGAACGCATTTGAATCTAGGGTTTTTTAAACGAAAATACAAAAATTTAAATTCAAACAATTTTCTAAGCTAGGGTTTTGTTCTCAGTTTAACCCAGGGTTTTAGTTTTAAAACAATAAAAAAATCACTTTTAAACCTAGGATTTCTTGTAACCTTAACAAAAATACAAACAAAAAATAAAAAACATTTCGTTTTAGCCTCGGGTTTTACCTTAGTTTAAATGGAAAAGCAAAATAAATTACGACTTAAAAAACTGTAAACTAAAACACAAGATCACTAAACAAGGAGCACTTATCGGTATCACTTTGGCTCCACCAATCGATCCGGTTCATGAACTCATAGTGTCGAGAAAAATTTTGCAACGCTTCGCTTCGCAGAATCGACCTCCTCCTCCTTCGAGCTCCAAATCGCTAGAAAAATCAAACACAAATGAGCCCAAACCCTAGTTTTGGCCCTTAAATAGGCTTTTAGTCCTGTAATCGTTCACCCTAGTATGAGTTCTCTATTTAGCGCTCGTCCCTCCATGGGATGATTACAAAACTAGTATTCGCCCCACCCAGGGACGATTACAGAGCAAAAATTGCAAAAACAGCAAAAAAATGCACCAAAATGCACAAAAAACAAGCAATAAAATTGTCCAATAAGAGTGCTTTTGCACTGACATTATTGGCATGCAAAACAAACGTCGGGGTCACAAATCCTCACTATCCTACTCCCTAAGAAGGCTACCATATCCAGGCCACTCCACGAGAGGATGGATTTTTGAGAATTTCATCCCAAACGGCGTCCCAAAAAAGGTCCAAACCCACCCAAAAATAGCAATAGCATTGCTGAACAAGGCGCATTTGTGCCTCTGCTTCTTTGCATGCAAAACAAATGTTGGGGTCACAAATCCTCACTATCCTAATCCCTAATAAGGCTACCATAGCTGGACCGCTCCACTGGAAAATGGATTTTCAACAATTTCAATCCCAAACGGCATCACCAAAAGGGTTAACACCCACCAAAAATAGGTCTAGATGTTGGGAAACTGCACACACATTCAAAGATAAACAACTGATAGGCACCCTTACACAAGTCACCTTGGGTCATGCGACTCATCGCTTTTATCATGTTTGTCATTCCCTCATTGATTTGTCGCTTGAGGGGGTAGTCACACTTAGTCACCAATCAACAAATACACATCCAATTAAGGAAATGGTATGCATTCAAAGAATCATTGACAAATATAATCACGCCCCTGCTTGGGGCAGAAAACAAGCAATAATCACAAGCTGATCAAACACTTGGAATTCATGAATCATAAACTCAAGTTTCCCATAGACAAAAGGTTGTGCCCTTTGCCTATTCATGACCGATCAATGTCCAAGCGCAAGCAACACCTCATCGAAAAATGTTAACACTTGAATTAAGTTCCTTCGCTTGTCAAAAGCAAGGATTCAAGATTTCATGTCCTTTCCATACTTGGGGCATCAAAAGTTGGTTAGGTTACTAAGAAACCCTAATAATTAGTGCTTTGGTTATCTATTTTTGCTCAGCACTGCACCACGCACAGCGCATCCCAAAAAAGGGCATCTCGTAGACACCAAAACAACACCAATATGATTATGTGACTACAAAAATTGATCGCATTGACACACATAGCCCCCAAGGCATCCCCCAGAGGTTAAACAGTGGTCTTAACCACTCACACAACAGTTTTGGAAGGTTAGAGGTCATTTTGGCACCTTTAATGCACTCTGCTCTCTACTCGTTCCACCCAGGGATGATTACAAACTGGTATTCGTTCCACCTAGGGATGATTAGAAGTATTTGCTCCAGGGTGGGTAAAATAGCAGGTTTGATGGGAAAAAAGTCAAATATTGACAAATGGTAGCTTAGATCCACCACTTAACTCTTCCTTCATTGCATGGGAGTGTGAGTGAGCGTTTTTGAGTGCTAGAGGCAGTTACAGGGGTAGTCATGGAGCCCCTAATCAAGGAGGAATCTTCTCCCCCCTGGGAAGGCATGATTGCCAAGTGGTGCCTTTGCATGCTCATCCAAAGAGACCGTCAGGTCTATAAAATGGTGAGTCTTCTCACCCCAAAAATATACAGAGAAGGAGCATTTTGAGCAATGAAGTACTGTCGTTTTACATCCTCACACCATTTGATTTGTGCCTTTCACATCCTTGATCTCTTTTGGAAGGGAGGTCATAGGGTGGTTATTGGAAGCACAAATCTGGAATCAAAACCTGACATTTGGCCATATCATCCTACCAAATTTACCGAAAATACACCACAAGAGGTTTTGGACCCATACCAAGTGGATTGGTGCTAAAATTGGGCCCCAAAAGACGGGCGTCCTGCCCCCGGGTGCCCCCCACAATGCTGCAGTCCTAATAACCCCACCCCGGAGTGATTAGAAATATGTAGCAAATTTCCTTTCTGTTATTTTTGCATTTGATTCTATGTTTCTTAGATAGGTTGTCATTCCAATTTCACATCATTTTGAGCTATTTTCATCATTTTATTGTCATTTCCCGCTTTTGCTAACATGCAGGTAGCATCATCAAATTCCCGGTTATAGAGGCCAATTGGAAAAATATGACCTTCTGGATCTTTCCAAAATACCCCATTTTACCTAACCCCCAACTTTGCAGGTGATTTGGAGCTTCCCGGATGTGACATTTGGGACTATGCTTTCTGACGTTTTGGTGTAGGTCTAATCATCTCGCCCCAGGGCAATTAGAAATTCATGGCAAATTTTCCAACTGTTCCATTTGTAGTGCCCTCCTGGTGATTTCCTCATGCTTCTATTAAATTTTTAGATCATTATGATGCTATTTAGTTAAGTTATTTTTCGCATGCACTAATCGTAGGCTTGGGGATTGCATGTTTCATTTTATCTACAGGTGCTACTGACTATTTTCTATTTCCTTGAATGTAGGATCTTGACATTAGAGGAGCAACAAGGAGTCAAGATGCATCAAAGCAAGTGGCGGTGACGTTTGGTCCACCCATTCTACATGTGGGCACGTGGAAGAAGGAATACCATCTGTTGATGTGACAAGAACATATTTAACACTCCTGGCCCTTAAAAATGGAGGAAACAGATTTTAACGGGGTTCTAAATCATATTAATAAAGAGGTTTGTACTCCATATTCACTTTTATACCTTGTTTCAATGCGTTTATGATTCTCTCCTTTCATGCGTTTCAGTTCATAGGATTTAGTGTTAAGTTTAGTTTTGTTTACATTGCATCTTCGCATTTCCATTTTGTTTTCGTATCCTCGTGCTTTCAAATGTTTTGTATGTCTATTTTGGAAAATTCTAACATGGTACCATAGCAGGATAGATATTGCTAACATTCTCTCTTGAAGGCTCTAGGAGCTTGTTCTTCGGATCTTTTGTTGGCTTCTCTTCTTTCCTTGGATTTAAGTCTTCAATAAGATTTTATATATAGTTTTTTGCTATATATTTTTTAAAATATATTTTTTGGCTTCTTGTCACATTAAAAAGGGAAGGGAAGATTCATTGACTCTTAGTGTAAATGTTTTTTTTGGAAAAATTGCCCATAGTCATATATTATTATTTTTCTTCAAAAACGGAAACACCATTTTCAAGAAATTTTTTTATTAAAAATTTTATATAAAAGCTTGATTAATAGGAATGTTATTTCCTATATTTAGTGTATCTTTTTTTGCAAGAAAAAAAGGGCTTTGTTCGCTGTCTAATTTTTGCTCTCGAAGAAGCATGATTGAGGCTCTCGAATATTGTATAGAGCACCCAATTTTGGGTGCCAACGTCTCTATTCGTGATGCCTCTCTAATATATTTCAATATCTCCTTCACTGGAGATCTGTAATATTTACTCTCCTTTATTTTTGATGCTTGGCACAACCCTCAATTAAGTCAACTATTATAAAATCCTTTCAATTTTTTTTATTCTTCCGGTGCACTCTTATGCCATGTCACTTCAGTTGTAAGATAAATATTTTATACCCTTCTATCTTGCAATCTTCCTTGGTGTACCTTTTTTGCATTGGTAAACTCCATAGGATCCCCCTTAAGCTAGGATAGCATTCATTTTACACCAATTAGTGGATTTGTTCTCAGTTGGAATATTTGCAAATGGCTCTCATTACCTCCTATTTCTTTATCTCTGTCTCTCTTCATTTCGTATCATTTTCTTATGATCTTGAGCTTCATTTATTCTCTAATGAATTATATGTGCATAGTGTTATTTTTTTTTTTCTCAAAGGCAATGCATCATGGTGTTGAAGTTACAAAAGTTGAGGTGTTGCGTTTGCGAGGAACTACATCTATGAGTGCTAGGTCTACAAAGTGCTAGGTCTACGCCTTCTTCAATGCTCTCATCAAAAGCACCAGTGATGTTTATCTTCTATGATTCATCAAAGGAAAAACCACTTCTACCTCTTTGTTTCGTGGTACCTACCCAAATAGTTTCAGGTTTCCTATTCGTGTGGTAGTAAGATCGTTCTTTCAAAATTTATCTTTGTTCTTTATTTTGCTTTAGCGTACTCACGAATCGTAGGTGCCTTGTTTGAAGTATATCTTTTCTATTTATTTTTTGTCTAAATATTCTTTATATTGGTTTTTTATCTATCCCTTCAATTTTGAAGGTAGAAACCATACAAAAATATCCCCTTAGAATTTATGTATTTTGTATTTTATTATTACCCAATTTTTTTCTAAAGCCTCTTTCTATTTCAAAGGGCTTTAGTAAAAAGAGTCATTTGTAACCAAGTAAATGCAAAGTTCTTTTTTTTTTTGGGGGGGGGGTGGGGGGTTTAGGGTGCTCAATTTTGCATCTTTTTTGTTTTGTCTTTTATGGGGGGTGTATTTTATATTTTTTTTGTGTCTATCTTCTTTAAATTGCTCTTCTAGATTTATTTATAGTGGCTTTTAAATTTCAGAGGTATATATTGTTTTATCTCATTTAAAATCTCCATATGGTATAAGAAGATATTCCCTACCTTCTTGCACACCCTCATTTTATCAAAACAAATAATATTTTTCTTATTCAAAAGTATTATACAATATTTAGTGGCAACACGATAGAATTACTAACCTAATTAAATCTATTCTTAAACAAATCTTAATGAAAGTGAGAATATCTCTTTAAAAATAACCCTTGTTAACTGTTTTATTCTCCATTCATCATTCCTTTCTTAAAAAAAAATTCTAAAGAGCAAATATATTAATCACCTATGCACCTATATTGGACATTCTATATAACTTATAGTTTCCCTCACATAAGGGTGGGTTATTGGATAACCAATATAGGATTCTAGATGATTAGCCTATGTTCCAAGTATCAAATATACTCAATACTTATAGTTTCCCTCTCGTTAGGGTGGGTATTTTAGGAGAAAAGATATATAGGCCTGGCATTTTATTCTCATAAACCTAAAACTAATATCAAATCTTCTCGTATATACTTATAGTTTGCCCTCGTTAGGACGGGTATTTTGAGATATTTGTTGTTTATTAAAAGGTTCTATTCCCTAATATCCATTGCATTCTACGAATTAATGTTAAAGGGGGAATTTTGAGTTCACTTCAATTTTCTTTGGAAAAATGAATTCAATGAATAAAATTGATCCTCTCACTCCTAAAAAATACCATACATGGAAACCCAAAATATTAAATTTCATTTCTCAAAAAGGTCTCACACACCTATTAGAAGAGCAACCCGAGTTTGATAAAGAATATGAAAAAATTGTTCATAAAGAGAAGTTGTATGAAACGATGGGGTATTATAAGCACTAATGTAAATGAATGCTTATGATTTCACATTATGGATTGTAAAAATCCTTATGAAAGTTGGAAGAAACTAAATAAATTATTTGGAAAAGTAGATCAAATGAGGTCAATGCAGCTTGAGACAAAATTAATAGTTTTATCTCCTGACGACTTTAGCAATATTGTTGAGTTTCTCATAAATTTCAAAGAAGTCCTTACATTATTAGAAAAAAGAGTCAATTGTGGACACCATTGGCAACAACCAAAAATAGTTGGGGATCTACCCCGTACATCTTGATTCCATCAGAGCTAGAACCAACGAAAATAAAAAAGACAAAACTAGTCCAAAAGCAGGTAGCACAGCTGCCTAAACATCTACTTCCTAGACTACTGGGATTATTTGTTCATTTCCTTTTGAGAATTGTTATTAGGGGAGGTGAGGATATTGAGCAAAGCAAGGAAATACTTGAGCTCATCGATGGTACTGGATATGATGACACTGCCTTCTCGGTAGATGTTGGCAGTCATCTGAAGGTGGTTTACTACTTTGCTAGCTTTCTTGAGGACTATGGAATGAAGTGTATTCCTAGAATTTTTAGTGTGCTGCTCTTCATCATCGTTGATAATTTTGGTATTTGTCCACTGATCACTCATCTTTTGTAACTTCAGCATGTTGGATTGTCTTCTTTTTTGGGGAGGTTGAACTAACTTTGGGGCCTAAGCCACTTTCCAATGCAAACTTCCCCTCTAGGAGTAGGTTCGGAGATGCATCTTCCTTACCAATATCAAATGGGGAAGAGTGGAAGGGGGAGGGGAAAATTATGGGGGACTGAGGGGGAGGATACCTAGTAGGACTGGGGGATGGGGTGAGGGTGGTGGATTTAGCATGGGTGGAGCTATGGGAGTGAGCGAGGCTACGAGACCTAGAGGAAATATACCCTAACACCTGATGGGCTAAGGCATGCCTATATAGTGCCAAAAATATCCCTTGATGTTGAGGGGGATTTGGGGACATACTCACCCTAAAGTTGTTGATAGTGATGGTGGTGGATCAAAGGAGAAAATTAGGTATGTTGATGGGTTTAACATAACAAAGGTGATTAACAAATGTAAGGTTATAGGCTTAGAGAGGCTTATTGGGGTTGTCGACGGAGACATACTTGATAATGAGTACAATGGTTGAGTACCAGGTCTAAGGCAAGGAAGAGTGCACTACTCCCTTCTTATCCCACACTAGGTTTTTCCCTCTATAGGGAAACTGATCTATTTCTTCTTTGAAATTATGCCTATCTGTATGTACAACTCTACCATCAGCCAAAATACCAAAAACATGGGCAATGGAATGAATGCTTAGCTCAAAATGAATACCTTGAATCTTAACTTCCCCCTCATTCCATGACTTGACAAACTCTCTGGTGACATCCGCTTCAATCCCAGAGAAAAACTTGAAAAAATTAATGAAGTGCTTGCTGTCAAGTAGAGTTGTAGTCCCAGTCTCGATCTAAAGGCTAACAGGCTCAGTGATGGCCATGGTGAAGCCCAAACTAAGGTTGAAAGTGCTTTATAGTAGGTTTCTAATGTCTCTCTCAATTAATATGGGGAGGATAAAATTCACGGAGGGTAGATGAAGAAAAATAATTTGGGTCGGGCTAAAAGGCTAGATAACGAGGGTCATAGGAATAATTCACCAAAAATGGGGACAAGGCACATAAAACTCGATGCAAGCATGGATTGTGATGACAAGGCATGGAGGGAGGGGAGAGAAAGAGAGGGTGAAAATATTGGTAGGAGGTGAGGATGGAGGGAAGAGGAAGGTGGAGGGACGAGTGGGCGAAGGGCTAGAAGAAAATATAGGGCAACATGAGAAACTGAATAGTAAAGTCAATACCTTTACGGGTAAATGTAATTTTATTTGCTTTACGGGTTAAAGGGTCCCATCCCTATTACATTAGTAGCAAAAAGAGTCAACTGTGGCCACCATTGGCGATTGAAAAAAATAGCTAGGGATCTACCCCGTACATCCTGATTCCATCATAGCTAGAACTAGACAAAACAAAAAAGACAAAACTAGTCCAAAAGTAGGTAGCATGTCTGCTTAAAGATCTACTTCCCAGACTACTGTGATTCTTTGTTCATTTCCTGCTGAGGATTGTTATTAGGGGAGAGGAGGATCTTGAGCAGAGCAGGGAAATACTAGAGCTCATCGATGGTACTGGATAGGATGACATTGCCTTCTTGGTAGATGTTGACAGTCACTTGAAGGTGGTTTACTGCTTCATTGGCTGGCTTGAGGACTATGGAATGAAGTGTATCCCTAGAATTTTTAGTGTGCTGCTATTCATCATTGCTGATAATTTTGGTATTTGGCCACTGATCACTCGTCTTTGGGGACTTTAGCCTTTTGGGCCGTCTTATTTTCTGGGGAGGTCGAACTAACTTTTTTTTAGGCCTAAGCCACTTTCTAGTGCATACTTCCTCTCTAGGAGTAGGGTCGGGGATGCATCTTCCTTACCAAGATCAAAGAGGGAAGAGTGGAGGGAGGAGGGGGCAATGATGGGGGACTGAGGGGGAGGAGACCTAGAAGTACTGGGGGATGGGGTGAGGGTAGTGGCTTTAGCATGGGTGAAGCCAGGGGAGTGATTGAGGCTATGAGACCTAGAGGAAATATCCCCTGACACCTGATGGGCTAAGGCATGCCTATACAGAACCAAAAATATCCCTTGATTTTGAGGGGGCTTTAGGGACTTACTCGCCCTAAAGTTTTTTATAGTGATGGTGATGGATCAAAGGAGAAATCCAGGGATGTTGATGGGTCTAACATCACAAAGGTGATTAATAAAGGTAAGGTTATATACTTAGAGAGACTTATTGGGGTTGTCGACAGAGACATACTAGATAATGGGTACGATGGTCAAGTACCATGTCTGAGGCAAGGAAGAGCCCACTACTCCCTTCTGATCCCACACTAGATTTTTCCCTCTATATGGAAATTGTTTTGTTTCTTCTTTGAAATTATGTCTATCTCTACGTACAACTCTACCATCAGCCAGAATACCAAAAACTTGGGCGATGGAATGAACACTTAGCTCAAAATTAAGACCTTGAATATAAAATTCCCCCTCATTCCATGACTCGAAAAACTCTCGTGACTTCCTCATCAGTCCTAGAGAAAAGCTTGAAAAAATTGATGAAGTGCCTGGTGTCAAGAAGAGTCATAGTCCTAGCCTTGATATGAAAGCTAGCAGGTTCAGTGATGGCCATGGTGAAGCCCAGACTAAGGTTGAAAGTGTTTTCTAGTAGGTTTCTAATGTCTCTATCAATTAATATGGAGAGTATAAACTTCATGGAGGGTAGATGAAGAAAAATAATTTGGGTCGAGCTAAAAGGCTAGATAATGAGGGTCATAGGGATAATTCACCAAAAATGGGGACATGGCACATAAAACTCGGTGCAAGCATGGCTCGTGATGACAAGGCATGGAGGGAGGGGAGAGGAAGAGAGGGTGAAAATATTAGTAGGAGGGTAGGATGGAGCGAAGAGGAATGTGGGGGTACGAGTGGGAGAAGGTATCGAAGAAAAGCTAGGGCAACATGAGACACTAAATAGTAAAGTCAATACTTGGTTTGGGTAACATGAGGGGAAGACATGAGCCAAAATGTTTGCATAGAAAAACATACTGGTATCATTACAGAGAGTGATGGGAGTGGTGGAGTTCCAAAGGATGGTGGTGATAAGGTCCAACCTTGGTGTTAAAAAAACACCTTCGAGGTGGCGATAGCCACCTTTGATGCAGAAATTCTAAAGAGAAGTGGTGCAATGAGCGACCACCTTAGGTATTGAAAAAATACCATCGATAGGGTAGCACAAGCTACCTAACGGTTCACTTTCCCACATCCTAATTAGCTTTGTTGATGACCTATTGAGGGAAGCCTTCTTCCTAGATGGCTAGGGTGGACTGCTTTACTACTTTGTTGGCAAGGATGTCAGCCACTTTTTTTGCTTCCCTGAAGACATGGTTGATCTGGCTTTGAGGAATGCTATTAAGAGAGATTTGACATTCCTGAATGATATTCTGGATATTCTTCCCCCTTGTGCTCTTGTTGAGAATGTGCCCAATGATAACCGTTGAGTCCCCTTCGAAGATGATTGGTTTGGGGAGGATTTTGCATACCTCAATGCATCTCCATAGCACTCTAGGTTCTACATAGCTATTTTTTTGGGTCCCCATATTTTCTAAAAAATCTTTGACAATACCTCCTGTGTGATGCTTGATGACAATACCTCCAAATATAACCCATATTTTCTAAAAAATCTTTGACAATACCTCCTGGGTTACCTTTTGAGGCACCATAAAAGTTGACCTTAAGCCATACCTGCAGGGTAGGGGAGCATTTGCCCTTGGTCCTAGAGCTAATAGAACTTTGTACTTTACTACAGCCTGAGGGAATCTTGAGGGAAGCAAACAGATATGACTCCAACCCATAATTAGGATTTCTATACAGGGGATGAGGCTTCTATTTTTAATAGCAAAGGACATAGCTCATTTGGTGATATCTTCCAGGTTCATGGAGCTCTCGTTGAATATGTGGTTATTACATTCCAACCAGATCTACCAAGCCACATGATGGAGCAGGGAATTCCACAAGAACCTGAGTCTTGGGTTTTTGAAGATCCGAGGCCATTGGATGAAGAGGTCCAAGATGGAATTGCACCAAACCTAGACTAACTATAATCTGATGACCAAAAAGGAAAAACATTCTCAGCAAAGGGGTAATCCAGCAAAATGTGTTGGATGGATTCCAAATCTTGAGTACAGAGGAAGCACCTATTGGGAATAATAACTCCTCTTCGAATCAAGTTGTCGGTAGTCATAATTATATTGTGAACAACAAGCTAGCAAAAGTGGTCCACCTTCGAGATCAAGGAATTGAGCCATACACTTCTGGCTAAGGACTGATTGTCACAATTTATGGAGCTACTGAGAGAGCTTTCCATCATTTAGGAAAGATTTGATAGTGAAGGTTCCATCGTTGGATCCATTCTAGTAGTGTTCATCTTTCTTTTGGATTTGTGAGATGAAATTCACCCTTAGTGTATCTCGAAGAGTTGCTAGGGCTTTGACAATGGCAACATTATGGATTCTAAACTGAACCTGCTTCTATTTTTGACATCCCTGGTCAGAGGTGATGAATTTAGCAAATCAAAGATCATACTTGCTATCGATGAGGTGTTTGATAACGATTATATTGGGATCATTTATGAGACGGTATTTTATAGCCTAAGCATCCTTCCAGAAGTCAATATCCTTACCATATACTAGCTACCACCATGATATCTGATGTAGAAGTTGTTGGGTGTGACTTATGGATTTCCAGAAGTGGGAACCATTACAGGGAGTCTCCATATCTAGGAAGGAGTGATACTGTAGGTATTTTATTTTGACAATGGAAACCCACTCCAGGTTGGCATCGGTGACCACCTTCCATGCCTTCTTGGCCAGAAGGGCCTGATTTGTGATGCTAATGTGATGCAGACCCAACCCCCCCTTATATTTAGGGGTGCAAACTTTATCCCAGGTGACCAAGTGGAATTTTCTCTGGTTGTCATTCCCAGCCCACAAGAAGTGCTTCTGCACTTTCTCGATGGCCTCTCCCACTACAGCAGGGATTTTGAATACCAACAAGAAGAAGGTTGAAATACTCTAGAGGAGCAACTTTACCAACATTGCTTTGTCTGCATGGGAAAGGAAGGTCCCTTTCCACCCGCCCAACTTTTTGTGGATATTTTATGTGATATTGTTCCACATAACTTTGATAGGTCTTCCCCTAAACATTGGAAGGCCCAAATAAGTAGTTGGGAAGTCAACAATGGTGCACCCCAAATTTCTTGTAATCTTGACCTGCCTTTTGGTGGGGGTGTTGATGAAGTAGAGTTTACTTTTTGTGTAGTTGATATTCTAACTGACATCTTACAAAAAATGTTTATGAGTGGATGGTGGTAGCCCTGAGGCTACCTTGATGCCGAAGATCATATTTCTAGAGTAGGCATTTTTGATGGATCTTCCTAGGATTTCAGCCAAAATGATGAAGAGAATGGGTGAAAGCGGGTCACCCTACCTCACCATCCTGGTGTTCAAAAAGTAACTGGTGGTAGATATGTTCACAAGTACTGAGAACCAAGATGAAGAAAAATAGTTTGAAATAAGACTCACCCAAGACTCATGGAAACCATATTTGAGGAGGATTTTGGACAAGAATTCCTGGTTCACTCTGTCAAAGGCTTTGTTCATGTCTAGCTTTAGGAAGAAGGTAGAGGAATTGGAATTGTGGGTAGAGTGGATCAATTCATGAATGGTGATGACACCATCAAGGATGTTTCACCCTTTAATAGTGCTCCCATGGAAAGGGTCAATGATGGTAGGGAGGATCTTGGTTAGTCTATTGGCCAAGGCTTTGGATAACACTTTATAGGTGACATTACACAAACTGATGGGGCGATAATCAAAGAGAGACTAGGAATTCACTCCTTTGGGGATCAGAGCCAAGAAGGTGGAGTTTACATCTCTAGGAATGATGCTGGACATATGAATTTCAATGATGGCATGGCACATATCAGGGACAACGATGTCCAAAAGGTTTGAAAGAACTAGAGGAAAAGCCATCGAGCCCGGGAGCTTTTTCAAGTTTCATGGAAAATAGGGCTTGATGAATTTCCTTGTGGGACAGGGGACTGGGGACAAATTTATTTGTATCTTTAGGGATGATTTTGGGAATGTTATCTATAAGATACTGCATGGTCATGGTAGAGGTGGAGGGAGGAGGGGTGAGAATATCTTCGAAGTGGTTGATAGCTTTGTCCCTGATATAGTGGATATCATAAGTGTATGATCTGTCCTATCTAATAAGGTGTTTAATGCTATTGGATCCCTTGTTACTAAGAGTGGAGATGTAGAAAAACTTAGTGTTACAATCTCCTTCCCTGAGCTAGAGTTGTCTTGACAACTAGCTCTAGAACGTTTCTTCTTTACATAAGGTGTTGTGGTAGTTAGAGAGCAGAACCCTCTCTTCATCTCTGAGATTGTCATCCCCTTGCCCTTGCTGAAATCTGTCCTCAATCTGACCAAGTCTGGTCTTGATGTCCTTCTTAGTCTCAAAAATATTCCCAAAAGTCTCCCTATTCCAAAATTTTAGATTTTCCTTGATCTATTTGAGTTTTTGCATGAATTGATTAGTGGTTGTCCTAGGGAAAATTTTCCCCATCATTCAGCAATATGATTTCTAATATTAGGGCGTTGGATCCACATTGACTCAAACCAGAAAGGAGTCTTGAACTAGGGTCTATTGGTTGTCCCAAAAAAAAGTGGGATATGATCAGATCCTATCTTTTGGATCGCCTGTAGAATGGCATATTCGAAGAGGGGAAGGGCTTCTTGGGATAACAGGAACCGATCAAGGTGCTCTTGGATAAGACTTTTTCCCCTCCGTCTATTGCTCCAGGTGTAAAGGGATCCTTGCAGTTGAACATCCATGAGAGCATTGGAGTCCATGAACTATCTCAAGTCATTTGTAGCCCTATGGGTGATAGTGTTCCCTCCTCTTTTATCAGAAAAGTGCAGGGGGGAGTTGAAATCCCCTGCCAGGACCCACAAAATATTATCAAAATCTTACCTCATCTGAGTGAGGGTGTTCCATAAGTTCATTCTGCCCTGGGATGAATTGGGGGCATAAACGTTAGTCATAACCCAAGAGGCCTGGGAACTGAGGTCGTGGAACAAAATTTTGTATAGCCTATATTGACTTGAAATGAATCTGCTTTCATCTTTGGTTGGGTTATAGAGACACAGGAGCCCACCTAAGGACCTGGAGGCTGAGGAGTAGACAAAGTCACAATTTTTCAATACGATCTTTACGACTTTTGAAGACGACTGATCATCTAATTTGGTTTTATAGATAAGGAATATTTTGGGGTTAAAATCCTTTCTCATGGCAGTTTACAGCCTTTGCTTTGCTACCCCATTCATCCCTCCCACGTTCTAGGATAGAAATTTCATTTGGAAATTTTGGAGGGTATTTTGCCCCCTTTGCATTGCGCAAGGGGTTTGGGTCTTCGGTTTTCTTCTCTGATAGTGTTTCTGATTTCCTAAAATAGAGTTTTTTGTGTTCCATTGGCTATATCCTTAGCAATGTCTTGGTTTATTAGTTCAACACTGGATGGCCTATCCTTATTTTTGTCTCCTCCTACATCCATTTGGGATTTTTTGAAACTTCGAGTTTGCTTGGGGCTCCATGGTTTAGGGGATTCGAGGGTGGACTCATCATTGTCAAAATAGGTGGTGTTAGAGTTAGTCGGGGAAGCTAGGTAGATAGGCCCTAAGGGGGGAGTGATGGTTCTAGGGATGATCCCGAATAGGGGATGTTGGGAGAGGGATTTGAGGTCCAACATTGGTGGTGGGTGGGGAGGACTGACATAAGGGGGAATGGGGCCAAGGAATTTCATGGGTGGGATTGGGAATAAGGTCTAGTAGGGAAAAAATATTAGGAGCAGGAGAGGATCTAACAGGGATTTCTCTTTCCTCAATTTCCTTTGCAAATAAAACTTATTAGTAGTATGGAACGAGGTACTTGCCTTTTGCGAAGATGTTGCCAAAGGAGGTCTAAACTGCTACTTGGTATTATTGTTCAAGTTTTGACCTTGATAATTAGTTATTTTTTGGATAGAAATTTACTACGAACATCCCGTAAGCTGATGATCACTTTTAGGATTTTTACACTTTGAGCATTGATATTGGAGGTGCCATTGAGATTGACACTCAAAATAGAAAGTAGGATTGTTCTCAAATACAAGTGGTTGTCTCCATCTGAAATCCTCATAGATCAGGTTGAGATGGTCTGGGAGTTGAGACTCTAGGTTCACATTGACACAAATGTGAGCTTGGGTTAGGTGAGTCCTGATTGGAGTGGCTAGGTCGATAGCCACTAAGTCCCCAAAGGCCCTATCCAATCCTTGCAGATCATCCTCATAGAAAAAATTACGAGAAGATTAGGGAGATAGACCCAGATGGGGGAAAATTTGATGCTTTGGGAATTTGGATTGAAATTTAGCTCCTAGGGTTTTCCACTTTGAAGCTACCCATAGGCGGATTGATTCAATGTCTGGGCACCCTCCAAAAAAAATTTCCACCAAGGAAAATGAATCATGAGAGGCATAATCTTCCATGAGGTGTTTAGGTCATAACACATCACAACCCTGCATGATAAAGTTTCTTGATCCATCTGTAGATGATTCGAGTTTTTTTTGTAGGAGCTATGCATACTACAGATGACCACAATTAGTCCCAGGGTCACCAAATTTATTGAGGGGTCCTTTTCCCTTGTCGAAGCTGATTTGGGTGTTGCCATTCCTAGAAAGATAAAAACTCTCAGCTAGGTTCACCACCATGTAGGGGGTGGGAAAGACTTTCGAGTTTACGCCAATGATCAACAGATTTTTCGATTGAGCCTTCTCCTCGCCTATGGCTAGAGCTTCACCTGTTTTTCATTCACTATCACCATGTTTGCTCATTCATCAATGTTATTTATCTAAAAGCACATACTTTGATCAGCTTATTCAAAAGCATAAAAATTGATTGAGTTTTTAAAAATACATAGTTGATTGACTCATTTAAAACCACATAGTTGATTGGCCTATTGAAAGGTACATAATTTATTAGCCTATTTTAAACTATGTAGTTGATTGGTCTATTGAAATACACATAATTGATTGGTTTATTTAAGAGTATATAGTTTATTGGCTTATTTAAAGGCACATAATTTCATTCAACTATTTAAAAGCACATAGTTTAATTATATTATTAAAATCACATAATTTGAATCGCTTATTTAAAAGTGAATAGTTGATTGGATTATCTAAAATTACATAGTCTATTGGCTTATTTAAAATAATATAATTTGGTTGTCTTATTTAAAAGTGAATGCTTTGATTGACCTATTGAAAAGCACATGCTTTGGTTGGACTATTAAAAGGCATAAGGTTTTTTTAGCACATGAATAATTTTATTTATTTAAATACCCATAGTTGGATTCACCTATTTAAAGGTACATAATTTATTTGGCCTATTTAAAGGCTCATAATTTGATTATTTTTACCATTTTGTGTAATTACGTTTAGATTCAATACCCCTAGTTAGTGGGAGAGGAGTGTAATTACGTTTTGACCATTTGAAGGTGCGTAAGTGGAGTAAGTGATAATGTGGATAAGGATATCATCACAATGGAACATTATGTGGTAGTAATGTAACCCTTAACAAATTAAAATAAAGCAAATTGATAATATTTTTTATCAACATTATGGACTATGTAGTTGTCATCATATGATATGTAATAGTGTGAAAGATGAGAGAGACCTAATTTTAAGGGAAATTATGGTGATATTGATATACATTGATGATAAAGATGATTTAGACTAAAATAAATTATTTGAATTGATAAAGATAGATTAATTTGGGATGATTAAAAATTGATGAAGATAGATTGATTGTATGAACCCTAATTTAGTTAAAAAAATATGAGGACTAGGAGACCCACTCATGTCAACCACCTAGTGCAACAATAATGCATAAATGAAATATCATAACTAGCAACATCATTTGCATCATTGTGGATCTCTTGACTTGATATGCAATAGGTGATAAAATAAAAATAGGCACACGGATACGACCAAGTGTGGTATCAGGTAGCCATACAAGTAGTCATATGATCAATTAGTCAATGCAAACTTAAAAATTATATATTTTCAGCAATAGGATTAATATTTTAATATTACCTTTAAGTTTGACTTAATATTGGTAAGAATACAAAAAAATTGATTAAAAGAGTGGAGTGTCCCTACCATACTTTAGTTTTAATGACGAAAACTTCTATAGTGCACATGATCTGTATCTTTTTGTTATTGTTGGGTAAGAGATATTCAAAAATCATAAGGCATTGTAGAATCTAAAACCTATCCATTTTTTCTCCACCCATGCTTTCCCACCAATTTTTGCCCATTGTTTACATATATTTATTTTATATAAATTTAATATTAATATTTTATATATTATATTTTAAATATTTAATAAATATATATTTATATAAGTGAATTAATCACATCCATATAATTTCATTTAATCATATCCATCCATTTACATCAATCCATGCCACACCCTAAATTTAATATCCACCCTTAGATGTGCTTTTATCTCAACCACACGATTAGTGTTGTTGAAACCCTAGCATACCCTAGGTTGGATTATTAATAGGAGCTATTTTGATGGCTTAACCCCTGAATACCTGATTTTACTAAGCAATTTGCATATTGAATTTTAATAAGCTATCACCAAAGTTCCCTAGAGTATCCAAGTGCTCTCCCCTTCTATCCTCGCTTGCCATAACCCTTGCATCCTTTGCCACCTCCCTTGCTCATCCAAATCTGCTTCTACAGACATTTCCCTTAGCCATCGAATGCCTTCAGGTGCTTCCTATCACTCTAAAGCATCTTTGGGAACCTCCTCCTCCACCACCAAGCACCTCTGGATACCTCCTACCATTACCAATCACCCACAGGTATTTTCTACAACTTCTAAGCTCCAATGGACATTTTATACCAGATATACTAAATTTTCCCTATCCTTTAGGTGATTTTAGGGTATCACTGCACTAATTCACTAAAAAAAGCTACATCATATCAGAATATAGCAAGTATGTAAGGTAAATCAAGTGTTTATTATTTTATTACATGCATTTTTAGTTCATATTTAGGGTTTTGGTATTGATCATAGAGGACCTCACATTGTGGAGCCCTCAAAGGTGCTAATAACTTATTTTTTGTTTTAGTGTGTGTGGATCTAGAGCTTTGACATCAGTATTTGAAAGTTGCTTAAGCTGGAGTGGTCCGGCATCAGATAACTAAAAGCCCACTCACTTATTTTGGGAGTAAGGATGCATTTGAAGACACCACCAGTGTTGTTTTGCTAGGGTTTTGGAGAACCCTAGCCATTGTAAAATCTGTATCAAAGGGGTTCAAATATCCTCATTGTAACAATGGAGTTTTTAGGATTCCCCTATTAATATAAGACCATTCATTATGTAATTGATTTTAATTCATTTAGTATTATATGGTGTTGTGTTTTTGTCTCTAAAAATGGTGATCACAGTGGGACCCCCAAAGGGTTATTATCTTTGATTTGCCTTGTTTTATCTGGTTTTCTGATCTACTATTTTCATTTATGCTTTGTAGGTTTCTTGAGAGGTTGTAGGGTGCTTAGTGGAGCTCCTAGGTTACACATTTATAGTTGTTAGATTGTTCAAGAATTCCAGGTATTTTTTGAATAAATATGGTAGTTGTATATTTATTTTATTTCAATTTGCATTAGGTATTTTACATTCTTGCATCTTAGATTCACATTTTACACATTAAACATTAGGCATTTACATTTTGCATTTTGATCTTATTTTGCATTTTTTGTTTAATGCATCATTGTGTGTTGTATGCATTTAAATGATAAAAAGCATAGTAGTTGCATACTAGGTTAGGAAGTGTATCTGCAACCTTATCTTGTATCCTTACCCTGTACTTCACTAGAGTGTATTTTGGTTGTTAGTGTTTAAGTTTCCCCTCCTACTGTTGGAACCACATTGGATGGTTTAGAGGAGAAGAGACAGGTGAACCCTCCACCATTGGAGCCACTTGATGGTTCAAGGTGGGTTTTAAGCAATGTACCCTAAATCTCTTTTGAGGATATAAACTTAGCATTAGCATGCCTATGCACTTCTTGGTTGAATTCTTTGCAAGGGACTAGATTTGATTGTTTATGCATTTCCATTTGTTTGTACACAATAGAAAACTACACTATTCTAAAAGGAATCACACACTTTGCACGTGTACCATCACAACATTAATAGTTGGACTTCATCACCAACTATTGATTTAGGTTTAGTGATGGTGGCAGTCATTTCCATCCACTGACTTGTACAAGTAGATAAAACATAGTAACCCATGGGAAGAGTCTAGATTTCATCACCAGAAGTTCTCCCATTTGTCCTCCACATTAGGCATATCATGTAGGCATTAGGCATAGGAACATTTCAACACACAAACCCCACACATAATTTTTTTTTTTGATAAGATAACCACAAAATTGCTATTGCAAAACTTAGTGTGCTTTTGTTCAAAAATTTAAATGAGATAATCACAAAAATTTTGTGTGCTTTTTTCTTGGAAAAATTTAAAAGAGATAATCACAAAAATTTTATTGCAACATTTCCATATTAACATGATAGCACAACAACCATTCCATATTAAAATGGCTACACAACAACCATTCTATATTAACATGGCTGCACAAAAATTATTCCATCATTAACATGGCTACACAATATCCATTCCACATTAACATATATGCACAATAGCCATTTCATCATTAACATGGCTACATAATAGCACTTCCACATAAACATGGTTGCACAACAACCATTCCACATTAACATGGCTGCATAATAGTCATTCCACATTAACATGGCTACACAACAGCCATTCCATCATTAACATGGCTGCACAACTACCATTCCATCATTAAAATAGCTCCACAATAGTCATTCCACATTAACATGGGTCTAAAACAACCATTTCATCATTAGCATAGCTCCAAAAAATCCATTCCATCATTAACATGGCTCCACAATAGCCATTCCACATTAACATGGTTGCACAACAACCATTCCACATTAACATGGCTACATAACAACCATTCCATATTAACATGGCTGCACAAAATCTATTCCATATTAACATGGTTGCACAATATCCATTCCACATTAACATGGTTTTACAACAACTATTCCACATTAACATACCTACACAATAGCCATTCCACATTAACATGGATCCATAACAACAATTCAATATTATCATGGCTACACAACAACCATTCAATATTAACATATTTGCATAATAGCCATTCCATCATTAACATGGTTGCATAACAACCATTCCATATTAACATGGATCCACAACAACCATTTCATCATTAACATGGCTATACAAAAACCATTTCCACATTAATATAGTTGCACAATAGCTATCCCACATTAACATGGTTGCACAACAACCATTCCATATTAGCATGGCTGCACAACAACCATTATATGTTAACATGGCTTCAACAACCATTCCATCATTAACATAGCTTTATCTTAGCCATTCCATCCTTAACATGGCTTCATATTATCCATTCCACCATTAACATGGCTTCATCTTAGCCATTTTTACATCAAAATGGTTCCATAATAGCTATTTCATAATTAACATGGCTTCACATTTGTTATTTCCACATTCGCATGGCTCCACAATAGCCATTCCATCATTAACATGTTTCCATACCATTTCCTCTTTCTATTGAGGTAAAAACTAAACTCATCATTTGCATTTTCACAATTACTCCATAATTCATTACCATGACATCTTCACATCCACCATTACATTTCCACAATCATTTCATCACAATAACATTCACTTTCATCCATAATCATTTCATTCTTCAAATTAAAAAACCCTTCTCTGTTAGAGAAAAAACATAACCAATCCTTGGATTACTCTATAAATCCTTACATTGCATTCCCATTATTTTTGCATTTTCACATGTTGGTTGTTTACCTTACAAGCTTACTAGGCTAGGGGAATAGAAAGAATACAAGCCACTAAACATCATAGACTTTCTCCATTTCAAAAAAACCCTTCATCTATTAGGGTAAAGAACAAACACAAGTACAAGTGAACCTCATATTTAGTGGTTTATCCTAGTCACCTGATGGTTGTAGTGACTTGTTATCCATGCAATCCAGTAAGATGGGTGGATCACCATAAGGACACTTGCATTGTCAAAAATCCCTTCATCTGTTGCGATAAAAATATAATCATTCCATGCATATTTCATACATTCTTTTACACAAAAACCCTTCATCTGTTGGGGTAAAAAGAGACTCAATCACTTACATACCTAAATCCAAAAATAGCTTACCTCCACAAAATAACTCCATATTGCATCCATCAATACATTTATCAAAATCACATATTATTGTCACCATCAAATTCATCAACAATTGTATTTACATTCAAAATTTGCTAAGTTCACCTAAAAATTCAAGTGAACCTCGTATCTAGTGGTTTATTCTATCTCCTTGAAATTTTAAATGATTGGTTGTCCATACAATTTGGTAAGATGAATAAATCACCATAAGGACACTTCGCCATTTTCATCATCCACTATCTACTTTTTCAAAAACAAAATCAATTTTTATACCTCATATTTAGAGTGAGACTATGCCAAGACCAATTTGCTCAAAATCTATCATTGATGGCCATGTTCGTAGGGCTTGAAACATAGATAAAATCATAACTTTTCATTATTTCCTTTGCAATTACACTAGTCTCCAAGGATGCAGGCCGGGTAAAGGGATTGAGCAACGGTTTAGGGATTCTGTGTAGGAATTGCTGCAATCATGAGTGACCTCGAGGATAGAATATTTTTATTTTATTTTTTGTATTTGCATACTTGCATTTCAATGACATCGAAAGGTACATTATTTAGTATCATTGAATAATGCTAAATTTGGGGTAACCACATTTGGTTTTGACTTTCCCACAAAGAGATACATCTTACATGATCATGGCATCTGCACTTGGAAATAATCTCTTCATATATTGGGACAAAAACAAACACATTCTCCATCACATATTTTCAAAAAATCCTTCATCTATTGGGGAAAAAATATATGCATCATATCACATATTTCACCAATCCCCTTCCCACCATTGGGGTAAAAATGGTATCACATTTGCATCATTCATTTGCACAAATTTTTCAATTGGCTCATGAGATTCATTCGCAAACTCATTCACCAATTGAGGGGGTAAGCTACGCAAAATTCAAATTCTTTTATTCTTTTATATTCAAGCTTGTGCTCCACATCCCAAGAGAAGTTGCTTCTGCACCTAATCAAAATAGGTATCTCATATTTTTGCACTGCATTGTGTTTCATGCAATGTAGTACAAAAAGGGGCATATGTAGACACCAAAACCTAGAAATTTTTCCTACATCCATGCTTTCCCACCATTTCCACCCACTATTTACATATATTTATATATGTTTATTTTATATATATTTAGTATTAATATTTTATATATTATATTTTATATATAAATAAATATATATTTATATAAGTGAATTAATCTCAGACATCCGATTTTTTTTAATCCTATCCATCCATTTACATCAATCCATGCCACACACTAAATTTAATATCCATCCTTCAACATAATTTTATCTCAACCACATGATTAGTGTCATTGAAACCCTAGCATGCCCTAGGTTGGATTATTAATAGGATCTATTTTGATGGCTCAACCCCTGAATCCTTGAGTTTCCTAAGCAATTCACATCTTGAATCTGAAGAAGCTATTTTTAAAATTTCCTAGAGTATCCAAGTTTTCCCTTCTATCCTCACTTGCCATAACCCCCGCATCCTTCACCATCTCTCTTGCTCAGCCAGATCTACTTCTATAAACTTTTTCCTAAGCCATCGAATGCCTTTGGGTGCTTCCTATCACTCTCGAGCACCTCTGGGTATCTCCTCCTCCACCACCAACCACCTCTAGGAACCTATTTCTATCACCAAGCACCCATAGGCATTTCTTGTAGCTTCCAAGCACCCATGGGTGTTTTAAGCTAGAGATCCTAAAGTTCCCCTAGCCTGTAGGCGACGCTAGGGCATCATCATGCCAATTCACTACAACAAGCTACATCAAATCATAAGACAACAATTACGTAAGGTAAATCAAGTATTTATTATTTTATTACATACATTTTTAGTTCTATTTATGATATTTACAATAAATAGTTAGGGTTTTGATATTGATCATAGAGAGCCTCACATTATGGAGCCCTCACAGGTGCTACTAACTTAGTTATTGTTTCAGTGTGTGTAGATCTGGAGGTGTGACATCAAAATTGAACAACTACTTAAGTTGGAGTGGCCTAGTATCAAATAACTAAAACCCCATTCATTTATGTTAGGAGTAAGGTCACATTTCAAGACACCACCAACATTGTTTTATTAGGATTTCAGAGAACCCTAGCCATTATAAAATTTGTATCAAAGGGATTCAAATATCCTCATTGTAACAATGGCGTTTATTGGCTCCCCCATTAGTATAAGATCATTCATTGTGCAATTTTGTGTTCTTTGAGTTCATTTCATTTAGTATTATTTGATGTTGTATTTTTGTCTCTATAGGTTTTGAGAAAGACTAGGCATTGTAGTTCCTATATACATATTATAGTTCTATGAATAAATGGGAGAAATGTTACCAAGTGCTTGTATGCATGGAAAATAAAACATAAAAAGGGTGTGTTTTCATATTCAAACTCATAATAGTTCTTAGTCATACATGAAACTAAATCTATTATTTAAATAAAGGGTTTTGGTAGGTATAACATCACATGGAAATAAGTGAAAATAACTTAATATTTGTTTCAAATTGCAAGGGATACCAAGATAAATGTTCCTAAAGAATTTTTTTATTTTTAAAAACCTCCTCTAACCAAAATTTCAAGAGCAAGGTAATAATAACCCTATACTAGGACTTTTATAACAACTTCTATATGAAGGTTAAACCAAGGTAACCAATGAAACATGTATATACTAGCACTATCCAAAAACTAAGGCCCTCCCATGTAGACTCAATCATAGTATTTCTCTTAGGTGAAAGATACCAAGAACACACAATTAAACATCAGAGTGGCTAAAGCTTCCCCTGTCAAAGCCCATTAACTTTTGATCTAGCTCTTCAAAGCTACCAAAATTGACCATACTCCCATGAATTTTAGATTAGGCTTCTTTGAAAATCCAACATGTTACTTCTTGTAATGATATTACTAATTAGAATGGAGAAAATCCCATCGTCCATAAAAAATATTTTATTTGATTTAAAAAAAACTCTATAGCCCAAGGTTATGACAAGCCTGATATCATACCATTTTCTGTAACAACAACTACAAATGAGGGTTTAGTTTTTCCCTTCTACCCCATGATATGTGTGCACTCCCATCCACATAACCCTTCAAACTAGGTCCATTTTTAGACCCTATAATGTTTCGTAGGCCTATCCTATCTTCTATTGCCACCTCTAAGCTTGCTTCTAGATCTATGTATTTAACATCTCATGATCTTACTCCTCTCCCAAATTTCACTCTTTCTCGCACCATTTCTACAATCAAGGATGAACTTGCTTGCATTGTCAACCACAAAGATCTCCTCCAACACTAGGGTTTAAAAAATAATCTTTATGATAGATAATTTAATGATGACTATAAATTATAATCTATTTTCTTTAACAAAAATATTATACAATTATAAATTATTTTATAACTTTATCTAAATGTATTATATATTACAATTTTATAAGGAAATAATATTATTTTTATGATTAAAAAATAATGTGTGAGTAAATGAATGATAAAATTGAAGGAGTAATGATCATACATCGAATCATATATGGGCATAATAAAATAGTGGAAAATAGGGCTTATAGAGGAATGTGTGATACATCCTTACTTTGGCTTCTATATAACTTATGTGAGATATATATATTTAAGAGAATCATGAAGTAAAATCAAGCATATATTTAGAATAAAATATTATATAATTGTAAAATATATGAAAAATTAATACTTTTTAAGACCTTATCTTAAAATTACCTTGTAATGACCTCCTTTCTAATGTACGGACCCCATATTAATAATATTAAATAATATTTTGTAATGTGTATGTGGCACTTGAGATACATAGATAAGTGGGGTCATTTAATGTAACCATTATAAATAATGCAACTATTTCTTTAGTAGAAGATTCTAGCTTTGGTATCGACTTGCATGTGAAGTTGACACTTGAGCATTAGTGTTGGGGTTATGAAGTGTCTTTAAAAATATAAGGGGACATAGATGAATGTATATCTTTTTGCATATTGAATCAAATTTTTTTTAATAGGTTTCCTCCTCAAATAGACCAACAATTTTATATTGTGATTTTGTGTGATTAATATAGTTGTTTCATTTTCATTTTGTATTGCAATATTTATCTTCTAGATTTCTTGTCTTTATTACAATATTTATATGAATGCATTTATTTTAATTGGAAGTTTCTTAACAAGTGATATGAGAGAACTTTCTAGGGTTGTGTCCTATTATGTCTGCAATAGTCTGTGTCCTTTCTTTTAGACCTGTTAGGTATAATTTTTCTTCATTTATATTTATTGTAAATTGAATCATGTTTTTATCTATTCTAGTTTAATGGGTTAGAAACTTCGTGATGGTTTTTTTTAAATATCATAGAGGAGCTATCATTATTGGCTAAGCTAGATATTCCATAAAGTAACTACTGAAGTGAGATGTTTTTAGACTGCAATATTGAGACCTCAAATATTATCCATAAACAAACAAAATCTCCCATGTATATTTGGGTATATAGGGAGAGTTCCTTAGGATTAAGAGAAACCTTTAGCCATAGAAATTTTTTCAACTATGTATCTATCGATAGTGCACCAAGCACAACACTTAGGAATATTACCTTCTTGTATTTTCAAATATGTAGATAGTGTACTCAAGGGTATGTGTGGAATTCTCCTTGAGTAGAGGCCTAAAATATTGGTTTAAGCATTATCGTTCATCATTATAGTATAACAAAGGGATATGGAAATTGTGTGCACCTTGACCTAGAGTTACCTTATTTATATTGTATATCATACCCTAAAACTAACCATACAATTGAGCATACTAAGGAGATTACACTTATCATAGATTTGACTATACTATAACATATGAAGGTAACTACTAGAAGTTAGTAATAGTCAATATAGTATCTATTAGGAAAGTTGTCTATACATTTGGGAATAATATCAGACAAGAAAATTATCAGTAATAACAAAGATAAAATCTACCAAGACAATTATACGTAATAATGAGGAATAAAGTTAGATTGGGTAGTTTTCAGTAATGGACAAGACAAAGCCTACTAGGGTAGTTGTCAAAATAATAGGAACAAATAAGGTAGTTGCTACAAAAAAATAAGAAATCCACTTTTCATAGTGGAAAAGAATTTAGGATAAAAATAGATTATACTTTACTAAAAAAAGAGAAATCATCATCTACAAACCTAGTCCATTATTATCATGTTTTTGAGGTGATCGTGTTGATATATAAAACCAAACACTTTTTAGGACCATTACTAAAAGATAATAACCACCATATTAACATTTTTTATTTTAGTAGGTATCCTTAAAAGATCTAAAATCATAGTGTATGGCTATATGCACTAGGGTACAATAAATGGAGAAAAAAAATACTACACAAGTGACTTAATGTGAGGAGCATTTTGGTTATGAATTAACTAATGGTCTAATCCAATTAAGGGCTGAATTCAAAACTCTACATGAATCCATAACCTATGTGATAAAAGAGCATAGGATATGGAGGAAGTAAATAAATATTTGTAGACTTGGAAGATCATTTAAGTAGTAACACCCACACATATAGTCGATATGGTTCTTTTGAGCATAAGGCTGAAGGATCCAACAATATAGACCTAGAGACACACAATAATAATATATATAATCTACCCAAATTAGATTCTCTAATATTTGACGAGAAGGATCTTGATGGATGCTTGTGTTTATTAGAATGGTGGTTTAGTCTTTATAATATTTTATAGCATATATGTCTCATAGTTGTATCTTTTAATATTGTATTATATGTACTATATCGATAGTATAAATATCAAGGTATGCTAAATACTATATCCACACCACTCCAATAACCTCATATAATAAATGACTAAGGATTCTTGTTTGTATACCTTAATCCATAAAATTTAACTAGAACCCAATGCAAACCTTGGACACATTTGGGATGGTCAAGACTTGATATATCATGATCGGCTTGTTATTCCTCAAAAGTCATTAATACAAAAATTTATGTTTATAGAAAATGTGTGCATCATAAATGATGAGACATTTTCAGTTTCTAAAAATATATGAAAGGGCTTTACCTATTTTTTTTCTAAGGGATTGAAAACAAATATTCATTTTTTTATGGCAAAATATGATAGGTTCAAAGGGATGAAAAGCAAAACTATTTGTACACCAAGAACCCTTAAGCCCTTTCCAATTCTAGAATAGGTGTGGATAAAAATTTGTATGGATTTCATTGAAAGGGTAAAAAATCTAGAGGTAAATCAATAATTTGGCTAGTAGTGGATCATATCATGAACTATACTCATTTTTTTTCTTCGTCCCATCCCCACATAGCTTTAATAATTACTCAAATATTTTGCCTTCATGAAATACCTAAATATATTATGTTAGATAGGGACCTTACTTTTACCAAATCACTTTTGGTAAGAACAATTCAAGTTGTAGGGTACTTACCTCAAAATGGGTTTGGCTTATCAGCCTCAAACTAATGGCCAAATAAAAATTGTCAACACGTTCTTCGATATTTACTTTCGTTTCTTTGCGGCTAAAAATACTATACAATGGGTTAAATAAATTCTTCTAGTTGAATGGTGGTATAATACTTCATATTACATGAGTGCCAAGGTTACACCATTTGAAAAAGTATACAATATTCCTCCACCAACACCCTCTTCATATATTCTAAGAAGCTCCAAGATTCAAGCTATAGATACCACTCTCCATAACATGAGGTCATCCTCCAACAACTTACAGTAAATCTTGAATTGGTATAGAATTATATACATCAACATGTTGATTAACATTATTATGAGTGTAGCATTAAATAAGGGATATGGTCTTTCTCTATTTATAGCCCTAAAAACAATCTTCATTCCAATTCCACGGGTGCAAAAAAATTGATAGCAAAATTCTATGGTCCCTACTAGGTGTTACAATGGATCGATTCAATAATCTATAAATTGACCCTTCTGCTCATCTCCATTCACCAAATCTTTCATGTCTCCTCGTTGAACAAGGTTGTTGGCAACAAGGTATAGTTTCAATCCACATTACTAGAGCTAGATGAAGAAGAATCCATCATTCTTTAGCCTAAAATAATTTTGGACGAGAGATCACACACCCTTTGCAACCATGTCATCACTAATGTTGTGCAGCGACTCAGATTACAACCTGAAGATGCCACATGGGAGTCCTTTCAATAGCTACAACTTTAGTTTTATCTCCAACTTTAAGGATAAAGCTTTTTGAATGGGAAGAGCATGTTAGGACTCCCATCCTAACATTTATTTTTAAGAACCCTCTTTCTAACATGGGGACCCTATCTTAATGATATTATGTAATATTTTGTAATGTGTATGTGGCACTTAAGGTGTCTAGACAAGTTAGGCCATTTAATGTAACCGTTATAAAGAATGCAATTGTTTCTTTAGTAGACAATCTTAGGTCTCCACTTCTATGTGAAGCTGACCCTTGAGCATTAGGGTTAGGGTTATAAAAAGTCTTTAAAAGGCAAGGGGGTATAGATGGATGTATTTTTTTTGCATATTGAATAAAAATTCTATTTAAAAGGCTGCCCCTTAAAGAGGCTTATAATTATGTATTATTATTTTGTTGTGATTAATATAATTGTTTCATTTCCATTTCGTATTATAATATTTTTTCCCCTTTCATGATTTTTTTTGTCTTTATTTATCCATATTTTATAAAAAAAATATATCGATTTTAAAAGATTAAAAGAAAGTGGTAGTCTAACCATAATTAAAGTTTAGATGAGAAAGTCCAGAACCCACTCACAACAGTATTCCAAGGAGTCGCCATAGTTAAAGGGACTAGTGGAGTGAGTAGAGCCTATAACAACATAAAGTCAAACACAACAGTGATGGGATAATCAAGAGAGAAGGAAATACAAGCTACCATGCTTATTAAGCTACCCTTCCCTTGTTTCGAACGTCACGTACACTCATATTCTCACGTTGACAAGTTAACCCTACATCAACATAAAGTCAAACACGAAAGTGATGGAATAACCAGGAGAAGTAAAAAAATATTTATAATATGAAAAGTTGTAAAAACGTCAACCACTATCCCACATGCACGTATAACTTGTAGCCATTGACCAACGCAAGTGCTGGAGGTAAATTATAAAAAGAAAATAAAAAATCATTATTGATGACAATCGATTTAAATATCACCATGAGATTGATATCTTCCATCGCCAAATTAGCCACCAACACGCCATAACACATTTTCTTCGTTTGTTGGATTTTTTATTTCTTTTTTCCATTGTTGGGAGTAGTTGCCAAAATCGACATGTTTGACCAAAATTTGAAGTAAATTCCGCAGTTCGACTTCATTGCATTATTAGAGAAAACCTGCGATGGCTGTGATGGCTGTCATACCCTGTGCCCACTCATTACCACGTCTTAAATCTTATTCTTCATCAACAATTAAGGTCGCCGCCTCTGCAAAGCAATGTAATTATCAATGGAGGAGGACGGAACTGTTTAAAATCAAAGCTCTTTCAACTGAATACATATCGGACTCTTCTTCCTCACCACCTATGACTTTGTACGATGTATTGTCTGTGCCGCAGACAGCGGGGTTCGCCGTGAAGGAATAAAATAAATTCCTTATCGCGACACTGCAGCAAACTTCGCGAATTAAATCGCCTTTAAAATCGAGTCACAAAAATGCTTCGGCAAATTTGAGCTTCGGGAGGAGTTTCGAGGAAATTTTCAGCGAGAGATTTCACTTCGGGAGAAACTTCGGCGAGGGAGAAAGGTTCGGGGAAAACACTCCCGAAGTAAAGTAAATATTTTTTTATCATAATATATATATATTTTAATTTACATAATTGAATTGGTACACTTCTGCATTGTATAGGTTTTCGCCATCATAGTCAAGCGTTTCAATTTGGCAAGGCTCGAGATTTGAACCTTGGACCTTCATCGAGGTTTAGTCCAACCAATTAATCTACACCTCGAACCTTTATCATAATAATATTATTTATTTATTTTTATTTAATTTATTTTGTGAGTAAATTATACAGATTAAAAAAAATGTCATCAATGAAAGTTAGTATGTAAATTACTAGAAAATAAATAAAAATATAATATTGATGTAGTAATTCTAGTTTGTGGAAATAAGTAAGAGCAGGATTCGTACACAGGAGCATGCAATTAAACCTTTATTTTAATTAGTTATTGTTTATATTTGTAAGTTGAAGCAACATCATATCTTTTAGGTATTTGACCAACCACCTCTTAATTGGAATTGACAAAATTTTAAAGCTTGCTATGTTTATACATATATATCAAATAAATATATATATATATTTTAAATCTTTTAAATAGGATTTAAACTCAAAGGGTAGGGTAGTCTAATCATGTAAAGAAACCATGAAAGTTATGTAAAAAAATTAAATTTAATTTTCTTCATCCATCCAGTAATCCAGATTGGTATGTTAGTCTCCAAGATTGGTATTCAAGATTGGTATTCTGTGAATGGCGTTTCGTCCTGCCCCCAGTTGGTGCTGACCCTCATGCTGTGCCCTACGAGAGTAGTGGATTCTATGCTTTATCAGTCGTCTCCGTATCCCTCGCAGGGCCATGGGGATCCCTTTGTTTCCTCTACCATTGTTACTGCTACCCCGTGGGTGAAATGCTCTCATGTGGCTTTCGAGGCCCCTGCCACAAATAAAATATGCGCGGGAGTCTTGTCCTCGCTGATACCTGAGCAGCAACTGCGGCGATGCAATGAATCGTCTGTTGAATCATGCCTCCGCCACCAGCACGTGGCCTTATTTTCCCTGCCAAGCGTTTGTGTTCGATCAAAATATTCTCCGGAGGACTCTGCTTCAAGTTCACAGTGTTATGAGGCGGTTGCCATTTGTAGCAAAATCTGGAAGCCCACACATGAGCATATTTGAGCAACCTCGCTGTTGTATTGATATGTAATGTGCCTTTTGAGTAGTTCGGAAGAAATCCGCCCAGCAAAGAGGCTCCTTCGTAGCGGAGGTTCTATCCGGCAGAGATAGGAAAGCTGTATTTTTTATAAATCAAATATTATAATATTAAAAATAAAATAATTTTTAATATTTTTAAAATCATATATAAAATAAGTATGATGTACAATTTTAAATCTATTCAATATCTCCTAAGATTCAGTTTTTCAATATCTCCACTATTAAACTAATCAGATTATACCTAATAAATAATTCAACATTCAACATAATAATTTCAGTATTCACATAATTTTGCACTTAATTTTTAGTAAATATGTAATACCCAACCAAAATAAATAGTAAATATGTAATAACCAACCAAAATAAATACTAAACATATTATCTCATGTTATGGATGAAATATCTATTTACTCTATCTTTTGTTGCAAGTTTTAATCTTATATAAATATAATTATAAAATTAAGGTTGAGATAAAAGTTGCGTTACCAACGAAAATAAATACTAATAACCAACTAAAATAAATACAAAACATATGATCTTATCTATATGATACCATATGAAATATCTATTTACTCTATCTTTTGTTGCAAGTTTTAATCTTATATAAATATAATTATAAAATTAAGTTTGAGATAAAAGTTGCGTTATTTTCATTTTTAGTAAATATGTAATACCCAACCAAATTAAATAGTAAATATGTAATAATCAACCAAAATAAATGCTAAACATATGAACTTATCTATTTACTCTATCTTTTGTTGCAAGTTTTAATCTTATATAAATATAATTATAAAATTAAGATAAGTATAATTATAAAATTAAGGTTGAGATAAAATTAAGGGTTTAAAAGATCATATTTTTTATTATAAAATTAAGGTTGAGATAAAATTAAGGGCTTGGAAGATTATCGTTTTTATCATATGTAGAGAAGGGAATTTCATGAGTATGCAAAGGGATTTTTTTGCAAATCTTGGTTAATTGTGCTCTCACAAATGGTGGTTATTATGCCTCCGGTGATAGGTGTGTTGTTCTAGATATTGTTGGAGCGTGTTCTTGGTATTTGGGGTAAGCTTTTGGGCCTCGGGGTTGGGGATGCCTCTTTTTCAAATATTTACTCTTTTTTGAAGCCTTTAATGGATATTCCGCAAATCTTGGTTAATTGTGCTCTCATAGATGGTGGATATTATGCCTCGGGTGATAGGTGTGCTGCTCTCGATATTATTGGAGTGTGTTATTGGTATTTGGGGTACGCTTTTGGGCCTCGGGGTTTGGGGGATGCCTCTTTTTCAAATATCTACCCTTTTCGAAGTCTTTAATGTTATTGCTCTCTGATCGTTTGTTGGTCAGTCTAATTATTTTTTAGGTTACGGATCTTTGCTTTGGTAAGGCTGAGATGGCCCATCAGTGTTCCTTGATTTTCTTTTTCTCCTATTTTACTGGGCATATTTATTTTTTGTTGAGAGTTGTTATGTTTTACTCCTTATCCTCTCTTCCGGGTTGCGTTGGGAGTGATGGCCTTGGAAAGCTTTGGATTTGGTGTCGATGACATGGTGTTTGGGGGACAAATTGTCCAGGTGGTGTAGTTCGTTCATTTTTATGTCTAACCCACCCAGCACGCACTTGTGGGGAGTTATGGCACGTCTTACATAAGCTTCGATGGCTTCTTTGTGGCCAGTGGGGTAGCCTTCTTGGTGAGGTGGTTGTATGGGGGAGTGTTGTTTTCTTTCCCAAGGGGGAGTGCAACTTGGAGCTTTGTGCGGATGGCTTTGGACATTGTCGAGGAGGTCGTACAGATGGCTGGTGATATCTTTGTAGAGTCAGAAGGTGTACTTTACAACTACCTAGGTTCTTCCTTTGCCTTCTTGTTTTATTGGTTTTTGTTATTCATCTTTTCTGGTTTGGTGGTGCATAGCGGTCTTACTTGTTTTTGTGAATTCGTGCCTTCAAATCTCTACTCCTTTTTGAAGCCTTTAATGTTATTGCTTTATGATCGTTTGTTGGTCAGTCTGATTATTTTTTAGGGTATGAATCTTTGTTTTCGTAGGGCTGAGATGGTCTGTTAATGTTCGTTGATTTTTTTTTTCTCCTCTTTTACTTGAAGCATTTATTTTTGGTGGAGATCCGTTATGTTCTATTCCTTGTCCTTTCTTCTCAGTCGCGGTGGGAGTGATGGCCTTGGAAAGCTTTAGATTTGGTGTCGGTGACATGGTGTTTGGGGGACAAGTTGTCAAGTGGTGTAGTATAGGTGTCTCGTTTCATTCCTTTCGTTTGTTCCTTTTTGTGTCATGTTGGCCCGTGCTTGTGGGGAGTTGTGGCATGTCTTACATAAGCTTGGTTGGCTTCTTTGTGGCCAGTGCGGTGGCCTTCTTGGTGAGGTGGTTGTATGGAGGAGTGTTGTTTTCTTTCCCAAGGGGGAGTGAGGCTTGGAGCTCTATGAGGATGGCTTTGGACTTTGTGGAGGAGGCGGTACAGATGGCTGGTGATATCATTGTAAAGTCAGAAGGTGTACTTTAGAACTACCTCGGTTCTTCCTTTGCCTTCTTATTCTATTGGTTTTTGTTATTCATCTGTTCTAGTTTGGTGGTGCATAGGGGTCTGACTTGTTTTTGTGAATTTGCCCTTGGTACTTCTTTGTCTTGTCTGTACTGTTTCTTGGGTTTGATTCAGTTTCTTATTGTAAAAGGTTTTAGGAGCCATTTCAAAACCCTCATTTCTTAATAATATCAAAAAAAAAAATTGAATTATTTTCATTTGAAAGAATAACTCATAACTATACATTAAAATATATAATATTACCTTTAATTTTTTTTATTAATTAAAAGGCGAAGGCTTTGAAACAACTACCCTTGTAGATCAAAACAAAACAAAGAACATAATTAAAAAAAAAACAATAAGAAACCACCAAACAGAACAAACAAAACTCAACTGCTCTACAGGGCACAGTCACAAAACCCGGATCAGCTAATCCCAAAACCGTGGAATCTACAATCCGCACACAACCTCGGGTTATCACCTGAGACTTATCAATAACATTCTTTCTCGAACGGTCTAAAACTCGATTCACATCCTCTGTAACTTTAAGAATATTCAGAATAGATTACTTTTATTGCCTTAAAGAATTCCAATGAAACTCCACTCAAGGAGAACTGCCCCTTCAAAAATTATTTTTAACAACCTATGCGTCCTCCAAATTGATAATCTTAACCGATGAATCATCCATGATCTTTCTGTTCCCTGACAACCTCTTGTAGCGCCTTATCTTACCTCCCTGCACCCTTTTCGAAGAAACAAAGAGACCTTTAATTTTGGATACCTTAAAGTATGCATCATTTATAATGGCCACAAGTTAAGTTAGGTTCACGACATTCACTGCATAATATTTTCCTCTTCCATCGTAAAAATATATATGTTTGAGCCAAATAAAACTTGAACTAATGTAAAACTTGAACTAATGTGAACAATGTATTTAAAGGATAAACTGTTATAAAACTATAAATAAGATTTATACTAAATTCTTTAAAGTAGACATAATTTAATACTTGAAATAATTATTTATGGATTATGTTTTTAATATTATTTAATACTTGAAATAATTATTTATGAATTATGTTTTTAATATTTTTGATTGTTAGATTTAATTTTTAGAGTGTCTTTTAAAACTTTATTTATAATAAGTTTCCGAATCTTTTTAAAACCTCTTTTACTATCAATCAAAAATATTTTTAAACAATAAAAATAATTATTCCAAATATTACCCCTTATTAGTTGAACTCAAAAGAAATCATAATATTCTTAGGAATAACTTTTTCTTTGTAGGATTCGTTCAAGCTTATGTAGCGTTCCATTGAAATATAACATAACTAAATTATTTTAATGTGATGATGCATTTCATGTTTGAGTCCTCTTACCAGGGTATGTTTGTTCACTGTGTTTGTTCACTGTCTTTCATTATAGTAATTAGTGTCTTGTATTTCATTGGTATAAGTTCCTGTGATTAATTTGTTCACCTGTTCAACGAAATCCTATAATCCTATACTAATGTAATAAATCAATCCTTCACTGCGACACATCGTTAACATATGTAATATAACTTTAACTCATTCTATTATGTGTAGACAGTATACCTTTATAAGTACAATAAAATAAAAATAAGACTGTCTTACTTATAAGGACCATACTATAATAAATATCAACATAGAATAAATTTTAATCCTAGACAATGTCCACCCTTAAAATTTGTTCTATATTGATAGAAGTGGTAAATTTTAGAAGGCAAAATTATTGGCTCTTTGACTTTTATAAAATTAACCCAATGATTATTAATGCATAATAAAATTGAATGTTCTACTAAGCTTAGATGTAATAATTGAAGAAAATATGAATTATTGTTATACTAAAATAATTATTACAATGATGTAAACACACGTTTGTTATAACAATAAAAATAAAAATAAAACTAATTTAAGGATTAAAATATTAAAAATCATTATAAGTTTAATAGATATAGTTTAAAAATATATTTTTATAAAAGACATTATTTAAATATCATATAATTTTATGTGATCACTGCCTTAATTTTAAGGAAAAGAAAATATTATAATTTTGATACAATTAATCAATCAAAATTAATTACATTGAAGAGGTTTATATTCATTAAACATAAAAAAAAAAATTAAGAATAATATTTCACTTTCAAAACATTTGAAATAGCGAAATATGTTGAACTAAACCATAAAATTCATATGAACTCCTATACCATGTAATTATTAGATATGAAAGGAATGTTTATTATGAATATATAAATGTTATCATGTAAATACCACAAAGGCAACCTATATAATAAAATTTTCAAATAATCCCTGCACATCAAAAAAAAAATTAAATCATATTACACTAATTAACACTAGTGTTGATCTTGATATTTTCTATGGAACTTACACAAGTAAACCAAAACATTTATATTTAATTTTCTAAAAAAAAATTTAACAATCAATCCTAATTCGATCATTATGTTCATCTATTTTTTATGAAAGAGCTTCAACTTAAATATTTAGATAATTTTGAAATAATAATCTTGCATATATAGATTACATTAGATCCTAGTTACATTCTTTCTTAATTTTTTATTATTATTATTTTAGTACACTTGCGGAAAATTATTTAAGAAAAATATAATCATTTACATATGTGTTTAATTTTTAAAAGAAAAGATAAATTAGTACTTTGTCAAACTATATTTCTAATATGGGTGATGACATATCTTTGTTTTGTAATTGGGACAATCTCCTCGTTAGTGGATACCATAAATTTTATAGATGTATCTTCTTATAATCACTGTAAACTAATTATAATAATATCTTGGATTTGTTATTGGTTAATTTAACTAGTTAAAAAATATATTTTGTGGTAAATTTGAAACATTGAATAACCATGGCACTAAATTTTTTGTTAAGTGGATTTTAAAAGTTATATTTTTATAGTCACTCATACTTTTATCAATTATTCATGTTATTCTATTATCATAATATTACATTATATATACACATGTAAGCTTACTATAGTGGTAAAGGATTTGACCTCTCTTTGAGAGGTATGAGGTTCAAAAGACACTCAATATGAGGGGACTAGGATCCCTCATTTAAAAATTGGTAAACTCATTGAAAAACTATTACATTGTATATTGTGGTGTTGTTGTTTAATGGTTGTTGGAAATGAAAGGTGTATTATTGGAAATTATGGATACAATACATACTTGAAACTCTCAAATATGTGAAATGGGTCTCTTTAATTAAATACCTTTCTTGCTAAAGTTGAAGTGAGATGTTATATGGGTAATGTCATTTTTACTATCATAACATATTTTTGTAATATGGTAAAAGTTCTATGGTGGAGATTAATTGAAATATATAACATTTTTGGATAATATTAAAATTATTTTATTAAAACTTATAACTTGTACACTTGTTGCTTCTAAAATAATCATTATATTGACAATCATTTAATATTACTAGAAAGGTTGGTTATAATATAATATTGGATTCTATTATTGGAGAATCATGGTATTTATGAAATTTAGGAGACAATAACTAATTGAAATTTATGTTAGATTTAATTTATCTTTAATTAGGTGTTATATAGGGATTTTATAAAGTTAAGAACCTCTATTTTATATTGTAATAATATTTGGGTTTGAATATACTAATACAATTACTTTATGATAGGTGATAGGCCAAATTGAAATGGTGTAAAGAATGACAAAACACATATGGTAGATCTAGGGATAATGAAGTTTTCTACAAAAATAAGTAATGGATAAACATCTTTAGGTTATTTTAGAACAAGTTGTGTGGATACAAATGATGGATATAAAATGGACATACAAATGATTAATATCATCCTAAGTGTTCCTATTGAGTATTTATGTTAAATTATAGAGGAAATATAATCAATACAATCAATTAAAACAAGGAAAGTATCTCAAATTTATTAATAGCTATATTTATATATTTACCTATGACCATAAGGAATTATAGGAAGTTTATTAGATAGAGTATGTCATGAATTTTGTTGGTGATGCGTAAATAATAAAATACATGATATACAAAAAGTATCCCAATTTAGATAAGAATATAAAAGAAGAGTTAGAAAATTTGTTGTATGTTGGTGTGATAGCACAAATAAGGAAAATTCACAAACATATACCCATTTTCATGCAATATGACTCTTATGATTAGGGAGTATATTATTATAACCTAAGAAGCTAGTTTTATAGGTTAAAGTTGTAAACACTTAGGGTTTTATGGGAAAAAAAAACCTTCCCTCTAAGATCTTATTCTATCTTGATGTTGATAGGTAATTCATGCAAAGCAAGATGCAAAAGCAAATAAATGTAGGGACATACTCAATTTTCATGATGAATGTTTACCAAAGGTAAAAAAACATCTTTTATTTTGGTCAAAGGTCTAAGAAAATACGTAGATAAGAAATAATATGAAGCTACATGCATATTACTTTCATACCTAAATGCTCATTAGAAAACAATATTTATCCCCTTTTTTCAACAAATTTTGTATTATTTTCATAAAATTTCTTTATAAAATACAAGAAGAGGTCACAAAAATATGAAATGTAGTTTACTATGCTTCAAATTATATTATTAATACAATTATTAAGACCTATGTCTATTTTATTAACAATTTTGTAACCAAAAATAGAAATTATACCTTTTTTGTGAAGCTTAATCACAAAATAGAAATAACTAATTAAACATATCATTCAATATTAAGATCCTAGGATAGAGGAAAATTGAAATAATGAGAAATATAACCTAGTTTTCAAGCCAAAGTAAATTTTTCATGTAAAAGTTACAATATCATGAATAGAAATTTACCTCTACTTACAAAGATAGAAAATATATATATATATATATAAATATTAAAATGAGTGATTAGTGCAAGGTTGCTTGCTTGATTTTATTAAGGATTGATACACTTCCTTGTTGAAAATGGCCAAATTCCTATTTTTAAAATGAATGATACAAAATAATGTAAAATAGGTAATTGATACAAAGAATTAAAAACATGTAGAGGTTAAAATTCTAATAAGACAAATTAAAAAGCAATATATTAAATGTATTTGGAAAAGAAAAAATAGGTGCAACCTAGTACTATGGGTTTCTTCTCTTTTGATGAATAAATCATAATGGGATGATTTTTTATTTGCTTTAATATGGAGCTGACACCTAATGAACACATGTAGGAGACTACCAATAAATTTGTGTAGTACCCCCAATTAATGTTTATGAAACTCTCAACTGTTGGGTATTATCAACTGCAAGAGGAAAGATAATGTATACTTTTAAGTTGTAATGTTATTCTAGAAGTGTATTTAGAGGTATGTACTATGGATATTCATACAACATGGTGATATGTAAGAAATTCAATCATGTTAAGGGCCTACCCAGGAGGTAATTTTATAGATAAACCAAACTCCTCTTGGAAAAATACTGACCAATTATTGGTAGAGAGAGAAGAGTAGGTGGAAGAGAGTTGCATGGAGTTAATAGTGAGTCTTGATTGGAGGTGATTAAGAGTTATAGGTAGTGATTGGGATTTGTAAGCTAGAAAGTATTATAAAAATACCAATCAAGAAGATTTGATTAAATTTTTGGCTTCTTGCTATGTGCAAAAATGAGTGACAAGATAAGATTCATCATGGAACAAATGGTGACAAACAATAAAATTGTTGAAACTTTAGTTTTACTAATTGTGACTAAGTGATATGGTATAAAAAAAATATTATATAAAAGCGCCATGTAAAAGTACCATGCAAAAGCACCATGCAAAAAAACTATGCAAAAACACTATCCAAATATGCCATGAAAAAGTATCATGGCATTTTGATGCATAGCATCTAGTGCAAGCATAGACAGGTTTTTTCCAAAGGAATTATTCTTATATTTAGTAAAATTTAGAGAAATTTTATAAACCTCAAAGATGATGTCAAATTTTTTCCCTAAATTTGGCATGACAAAGTTGAATTGACTTCATTTACTAACAAGAATGTGTTATGAGGGAAAATATTTTTTAGTGGTCCATTGATATGCATAATTAGGTGTCTATATTTTACCCCTTTTTTATGCACTTATCATAAAAAATATGAGTAGAAAACAATAATAGATATGCCAATTTTACAACAAGAAAAAATTGTTATTCACTTTAGGCAAAAACTATGACAATGGTACAAAGATTAATATTTTCATTCAATCATGCCCTAGTTATATCCCCTTAAGTTTTACGGGTAAAAATAAGTGAGAATGAGGGAACTCAAATTGACCTTGATCCATATTGGAATGATGATTAGATTGAGGTGAGGAAGAGGTGAAAACAAAATTAAATATTTAAAGGGTAAAAGGTCACAAAAAGGGGTTTCAACAGGTTATAAAGTAGAAAAAGAAAGATAAAAAAGATAAATGGGTGAAAACATGTCAAAAATGTCAAGAGGAGGTAGAAATTGGGGGAAGAGAGTGAAATAGATTCACTTGACTATGAGAAAGGAAAAATAAAGTTCTTTAGGAGGAGACATTATGTGGTATTTGTGATGATGGCTTTGTAGGGATGATCGAGACACCATTCCAAGATTATGCAAGCATTGCAACTAGGAGGAAATGTCATAGCACCAACACGAATTAGAAACCTGTCATTTTATTTAATTTTTATTGTTTGTCACAACATTTTTGTCATAGCAATTTGTTTTACTTAATGTATATATGATTGATTCTGATTAATTGATGATGTTTAATGACTTGATGTGGAGTACCTTTCCTTGAATTATTTTTCTTGATAATGATGACTGATTTGATTAATGATTAATGAGAAATTGTTATAGGGATGATGGAGTAGATCTTTGTAAGTCAGTTATGAATGAGAAATAATGAAAAATTTTAGACTTATACGGACTAATAAATGGATGAGAGTGATGGGCTTTAATTGAAGGGGTAATTGAGTAAGAAGATAAGTGATTAACACATGAGGTTGATTTTATATTAACAATAATATGGCAATGGTATGAAAGTGATTAAGGTTGTAATAGTTGTTTAAATTATGTGATTAATAAAAGGTATTAATTTTAGGTTTCCAAATGATATTAATTGAGTACAAAATAGATGATTATATTAGATTTGGGTTTATTAACCTCTAGGCATGTGGTTAGTTTATATTTTTAGACTTAAAGGAACATTTTTTTTACTAACTATATTTAATTATAGGTTAAAAGGATACTTTTGTCATTAACAACCTTTATGTATTATCTAAAGTGAGATTTTTAGTTTTTTATTAATTGCCTTCAAACATGAACTTTGAAGGATTTAGTTTTGATTCATCCATAAATAATGGCCTTTTAGCCTAATTATTGGATAATTTCTTAGGCATATTCAAGATGTGTAATAATTCAACCTATTTAAAGGTGCATCAAATGCTTGTTAAATTTTCTTGGTGGTCCTTTTAATTATATTTTAACTTACTTGTTGCTCCTTTTAAGGATGCTTAAGTGATGATTGGTGCATTTAAGTGTTCTTAAGTATTGATTGGTTCATTTAAGGATACCTAATTTTTGATTGGTCCATTTAAGCATGCTTAAGTGCGTATTGGTCCATTTAATGATAATTACTAATGTATTTAAAGACACACAATTGATTGTTTATTTAAGAACATGTTATCTATTGATCTATTTCAAGACACATAATTTTGATTATATTATTTTAGAATATGTACTGAATTGATATAATTTATTGTTGTAAAAAAGTGCTTAGATATTAGCTTTGATTGATTTGAGATAAACTTGGAACCCCAAGTTGGGAGGGTCTTATTTATCCAAAATCCCTTTTTGATATCTCTTATGTCTAGAGTACCTTTAAGCAAGGTGGTTAATGGACCTTATTTGTTGGTCATCCTCTAGATAAGGGACCTAAAGGGTATTATTTTCTTGAATTGGATGATTTAAAAGCACATACTCTAATCAGATTATTCAAAAGCATAAAATTTGATTAGGTTATTTAAAAATTCATAGTTTATTGGCTTATTTAAAACCACATAGTTTATTGGACCATTGAAAGGTACATAATTGACTAGCTTATTTAAAACCACACAGTTGGTTGACCTATTGAAAGACACATAATTGATTGGCTTATTTAAGAGTATATTATTGATTAGCTTATTTAAAAGCACATAAGTTCATTGGCTTATTTAAAAGTACATAGTTTGATTGGATTATTTAAAATCACATAATTTGAATGGATCTTTAAATGTGTATAGTTGATTGAACTATCTACAAGTAAATAGTTGACTTATTTAAAAGAATATAATTTTATTGTCTTACTTAAAAGTGAATGCTTTGATTGACCTATCAAAAAGCACATGCTTTTATTAGACTATTAAGAGGCATAAGGATTGTTTTACACATGAATAATTTTCTTATTTTAATGCCCAAAATTGGCTCCACCTATTTATTTGGCCTATTTAAAGGCCCATGATTGGATGAGCCTATTTAAAAGGCTCATATTTTGATTATTTTGACCATTTTGTGTAATTACTTTTAGATTCAATGGCCCTAGTTGGTGGGAGACCTTACCTTTTTGGGTTTCTTACCCTTGCACATGAATATGTGTAAGTGGAGTAAGTGATAAGGTGGATGAGGATATCATCACAATGGAATATTATGGTGGTAATCATATAATCATTAACAAAATAAAAGAAAATAAATTGATAATTTTTTTTTGTCATTGCTATGAACTCTTTAGTTGTCATCGTATGATAAGTCATAGTGTGAAATATGAGGGAGACCTAATTTTAAGGAAAAATATTGTGAAATTGATATACATTGATGATAATGATGATTTAGACTAAAATGAAAGATTTCAATTGATAAAGATAGATTAATTTTGGATGATTAAAAATTGATGAAGATATATTGATTTTGTGAACCCTAATTCAACTAGAAAATATGAGGACTAGGAGATATACTCACGACAATAACCTAGTGCAACTACAATGCATAAATAGAATATCCTAACTAGGAACATAATTTGTATCATTGTGGTTCTCTTGACTTGATATGCAATACGTAATTCAAGAAAAATAGGCACATTAATGCAAGCAAGTGTGGTATCAGGTAGCCATACAAGTAGTCAAATAATCAATTAGTCAATGTAAACTTAGACATTATGTATTGTTAGCTATAGGATCAAACTTTTTAGTTTGACTTAAAATAGAGAAGAATATAAAAAATTTGATTAAAAGAGTGGAGTGTCCCTACCATACTTTATTTTAAATGAGTTACACTTCTATAGTGCACATGATATATAGCCTTTTTTTATGGTTGGGTAATCGATCTTCAAAAATACCAAGGTATTGAGAAATACTAGGTATTATAATTGTTGAGGATAAGTTGGCCTCCTTCTATGACATCTTGGATATAATTTTTAAGGGCTTTACATTTATTGGGAAAGTGGTAATAGTATAGTGTATGGAATAATTCTCATTAGGGTGGAACAAAGAGGTTTTATACCTCTTGGGATCTACAAGTTTGATTGGTGGAAGTTCTATCATTTTAGCTTAAATAAATTGCTCTAAGATAGAAGAAGGAGGCTAATCTAATTTAATGAAGTTTATTTTAGGTTGGCATTATTATGGTATACCTATATTGATTTTTTGAAGGCTTGTAATAGTGCTCATAGTTTTGGATTAGCGAGAGTTGGTATATCCATCACCTACAATATGATTGTTATTATATTGCTCTTTTTGGTGATAGGAACCCTGTTTTCCTCTTTATTTATTTTTAAATGACCCATGTTCATAAGGGTGATACTCGTTTAGCCATATCTACAGTACCCTCAAAGGTAGATACATTGTTCATTTAAAAGTGGAAGGCTAACTATTCCTCAAGGTTTACTATACAGATTTCCAAAAGGTCTCTTTAGACAGGAATATATTTAAGTCTCCCCACTAAATATTGTCATCTAGCTATAATATTAATGAAATTTTTATGCTTGGATTGTTTCAATTTATAATGTTAATAAATGGTGACCATTTCTTCAATATAGATTGAGAAATACAAAATAAGCATTTTGACCAGGTCCTTAAAGGTTTTGAGGGTATGTCATAATATTTGATAATACTATTCTAGGGTAGGATCACTAAGGCTTTTGAGGATTATTTTAATAAGAAACATATCATCATAAGTGATGTCACTACAAGTATTACATAATAGTTTAAGGTGATTAATGTGGTCTTATTTTCCCTTTTACATTTTGAACTTGGATGTTTCAAAATTAAGAGGTAAAGGGTGGCCATCTATGATAGTATTTAGAGGTTGGTTGCATATGTCCTCATAGGAATACGTATGACAAGGTGAGTACTCTTATATTGATGTCAATTGCTATTTAAACTTTCTAAACTCAAGGTCTAAAATTTAGTAGAGAGAGGGTTTGATGGTAAATATGTGATGAGAGGACTTCGATCATTCACAAAAGGGTATTATTGAGATATTAGGGTAGATGATATCAAAGTAGGCATTATATGATCTTCCCCTGATATTTTTAAAATAAAATAATTCATGGAAATAAGGTTTGAGGTTGTGGGAGTAAGGGTTTAAGAAAATATTATGTTCACATTGGAAATTGAAAAAATATTATGATACATTGAGAGGTTGGAGCACTATGAAACATATATAATTAAGGAACTAGCTAGTGCTCAAAAAATTATATGTGGGATAACTTACATTGAGCCATAATAAATCGTCAAGGGTAGATAAAGTTTCATGATGTCCTATATATAATGGAGGATTAAGTTCTCCACTATCCATAAAAGTTTTGATAATTGGTGGATTTAAGTTAGTATGATTTGAATTTGATGCATTAAGGTCAATGTGTAGATATCCATAAGATAAGTATACATGAATCGAGTTTGAGGTATTAGAATTTGGATGTTGTGGGTGATCCATGAGGTAGTGTTTTCCAATAGATGAAAGTAAGGGATCTCTATTTCCTTTTAAAACTATTTTATGGTCTATTTATTTACATGTAAGAAATGTGCCAAGTGATCAATAAATTGGAAGGTAAGCCTCACTTTTTCATAATGAATTTTAGAGATTTCATGAGAGAGGATATCCCTTGTCCTCCCCTTCATAGGTAAAGTTTTCAAAAATTGATTAGTTCTCTTGAATGTTAGATAAAGGATTTATGTTGTAGGCTAACTAACAGGTAACACTTTGGGTCACATAGTTTTGTTAAATCATGTATTAGGGAGGAGAAGATGTTAAATTCATTAAAAAAATTAGTATTTTTTAAGATAATAAAGAGAGGATGTTTTATGCCCTTATGTCACCTTACTTTTATATACGTATATAGCCTATATACCTTACAACCTCTTTATATACCTTAAAGTCTTTATAAACCTATCCACTCTTTAGATACTCATAAATACATGAAATACTATTGATACATGGGATAAAAATGGTATGTGGAAGTGACCACTAGGTATGTGGTCCAAGATCATATGTGAGGAATAATAAGAACCCTCCTTATGACTCCCACTAGTGCGTCACAATACACTTCTTAGGAGGCTTAAAGTATGTGTGAGATATTATGTGGGAAGTTGGCAACTCAAGCTCATAGTATATCCAATTTAGCATTAAAATTTATATGATGATTATTTTAAGGGTTGTAATAACCCTTAGTAGGACTATATTTTGGTTATCTTCTTATTCATATTTATTAATATGATTCTAACTACATAAAATATAGGTGATCTTGCTTAATGTTTAATAATTGTTTGTATTAAAGTTCTTGGGTAGCCTAGGAATGATCTTTAGAATCAATATGGTATTCATGTCAAGTTTAACAAATATGTGATCATAAAAATTGGATAAATCACAAATATGTACCCCCTTTTCATGTGGGATAACACTCATAATCTAAGGAGGTATCTTGTTGTGTCCTACAAAGCAAGTTTGACATATCAATTCATAAACACCTAGGGTTTTATGGAAATAAAAATATTCCCTCTAAGATCCTATCCTAACCTAATGACAAGTCCTAATTTGCGTGATGTAGGATGCAAGTGCAATAAAGTATAGGTACATAAATTCCTATTCTACATAAAATTTCACTTTGAATGTTTACAAAAGGTAATAAACACTCTTTTCTTTGGATAAGGGATCCAAGGAAATATGTAGACAAGAAAGCTATCCTAGGATTGAACTACATCCATGTTACTTTCATTGTGTAGATATTGAGAACTAAACACAATTTATCATCCTTTTTTAGAAATTTGTAAAAAAGATCAATTTCAAAATACATTTTTAATGCAACAATTAATACCTATATGTATTTTCATAATATTTTTATAACCAAAAATAGAATTTCTACCCTTTTTAGTAAAAATTTATCACAAAATATAAACAAAGATAATATATTAGGAAAATCATGCAATTTTAAGATCCTAGAATAGAGGGAAATTGAACTCAGAAGAAGCAAAACATGATTCTTAAGCAAAAACAAAAATTCTATGTAAAAGTGAAGTGCAAATAATTTTACTCCTAAATAGTGCATTCACTTATACCTAAAAATATTAAAATATTATAGACAAAAATAGAGAAAAATAGGTGATCATTGCAAGGGGTTTATCTAATTTTAGAAAGGATTTATAGGCTTTCTTGTTTGAAAGGATCAAACCCCTATTTTTGAAATGAAAAAATTTAAACTAGAAACAAGTAATTGATATAAATAAGTGCATACATGCAAAGGATTAAAATGCTATTGAGATAGATTAAAAATAAATATGCTATCTAGAGAAAAATAAATAGATATAACCTAGAACAATGAGATACCTCTTTTTTGATGAAGAGATCATAAATGGAGGTTTGTTTATTTGCTTCAATGTGAATCCATATTTTGATGAAAACTTGTAGGATATTGCCAAGAGATTAAAGTGGTGACCCAGTAAATGCTTGTCAAGATCTTGAGTGGTTGGTATTGTCACCTATAAGATGAAAGATCATGGATTCTTTCAATTTATGATATAATTCCAATAATATTTTGAAATTCAATATGTTACTTATTGTAATAATATCACTAATTTAAATGGAGGGAATCCCATCCTCCATAAAAAGTTCTTATCTAATTTTTAATAATATTCTATTGTCTAGGGATGAGGCCATCTTCAGACCTTGCCAATTTCTTTATGTAAAGTTGCAAATGAGGGTTTAATTTTTACCTTCTACCCCCTGATATGCTTGCACTCCCATCCACCTAACCCTTGAATCTAGAGTTTTTATCAATCCCTATGATGTTCCCTAGGCTTGTCCCAATTTCTATTCCTACCTTTGAACTTGATTCTAGATCCATGAATATAGCATCTCTTTATCCTACTCCTCTCCTATATTTCAATGATACTTTCACCATTTCTACAACCATGGAAGAACATGATTGCGTTATTGATCATCCATTGCAACTAATTGAGATTTAAGATATAATGTAACTAATTAAGTAATAACACAATCTAAATTAGTGAATTAATTAGAGTGATAAAAATTGGTAATTTAGAATATGATTAACCAATTAGTTTGGACTAATGTATTAAATTTATTGACAACCAAGTAATTTATTGAAACAATGAATAAATTGTTACATCAAATTGAGGGATGGTTAGGCAAGTATTGATCCAAAAATATTTTGTAAATGTGTTTTCAAGTGTAGTGAGGTGATCTTAATTGGATGGTTGAATGGTTATGAGTGGTAATGGAATCATTATAAAAATATTCTTAAGTAGTGGTCAACATATGCCTAATTACTTGATGCAACTAAGTAATGTGAGGTTGAGGTATAGACAATTAATTAATTTTATTAATATTAATGATGCTATATCCAATATATTAGTTGTTTCAAGTAATGTAATTGATTCGATTGAAATATAATAATATTAATAGTTTTATGGAGAATTAACTAATTCATTTGGGATTAACTAATTGATGGTAAATATAGAATTTATGCAAAGCAGGGTTAATTAATTTTGGTTTGAATTGATAAATTTGGAATATGAACCAATGTGTAAGTACGTGTGTAAGTACCTTAAATTGTAAGGTTCAAAAATATGGTTTGTTAAAGTTCATTATTTTTCTTATAAAGTGTGACACACCAGTAATTGGAGTAATTGACACAAGACCATTAAATTTATAATAATGTCAAATAAGACAAGTAATTACAGTTGCACATTGATTAACAGAGGACAAGGATGGTTAAAAGGTTTTATTGATTTCAAATTAGTTAATTATTTCAATTATTCCAAAGTAACGAATTAATGGACCGATTGATAACTTCGTTTAATGATTCTAAATTAATTAATTTGTTTGATTCAATGATTCTAAATAAAATAATTTTTCATTAGTTAGGAAAACATAGGATTTTGAAAGGATCCTTAACCTTTTACAATGAGAGACATAATAGAAACAAGAATAGTAAGTGGATCAAGAGGAGAACAATCTCAAGGAATAAGGGGATACAAAAAATTGTCATAAATAGGAAGAAATAATAAAAAACATTCAACAAAAAGTTAGAGGGAGCACCTTATAAAACAAAGATAAAAAGAGACCAGAATTCAAAACCAAAACACACTAAGTTAATAAGTTAGGAAAATTCTTCATCCAAATTTGAAGAGCATCCTAATTGACCCTCTAGTTATCCAAGAGATACGATTCCTTATTTCCTTCTCTAATGGTGGTCTTGAATTCAATATCTTCCAAATTCTTATTGCAATGGTAAATATCTTCTATTAAATATGCAATGGACTAGTGGAGGAAATATTTCCTTTAGCAATATTAATGACATAAAAAGAGTCACCTTCGATCACCACCTTGTTTGCATTTATATTTTATATGGGTATGACCCCTTGATAAAGCACCCAAGCTTCAAAAAAAAAAATGGACTAAACACCTAGGAAGTTAGCAAAGGCCAAAAGAATAACTCATCATTCTTGATGATTCCTCCAACCCTACGGTGCTTGGGTTTTTCTTAGCCACCCCATAAAAGTTAAATTTTACCCAAACCTAAGGTAGAGTTTGCCATTGGATGAGATATCTAGTATTGGATGTGGTCAGACTACAAATACCTTCCATATTTAGCATACCCAGCTAGTTGGTAAGCTTACCTTCACTACGAGACCATTTATCATCTTTGATAGGAATTATAAAAATATTTTCTTTCAAGGAATTTAAAAGTTTATATTCCACATGATTGGGATACTTTTTTAAAATCCTGAAGGCTTTGTTGTTTCTTTCATTCCAAATACCAAAGAAAATAAGGTAAAAAAAAGACTAAAAATTTCTATGTAGAAGATTACGAAAGTGGGCAATGCACAACAAACATGGGTAAATTTTTTTATTAGGCATGACCCAAGTAACATTGAATTTTATGAGAAGAATATGGATAACTTTTAAGAAGAAGGGACACTCAAGAAATAAATGATTAGCATTCTCCCAAGAAACTTCACACAAATAACATCTATTCACAATGAGTAAGCCTCTTTTGTGATGGTTTTCAATAGTAAGGATTTTGTTCTCGATGGCAAAAAAAAATAAGAAATAAATTTTAGGTATGAGGTGTTTGAACCATACCTTACTGGTTGGAAATTTGTCCTTTTCCTCATCAAATTGAAGAAAGTAAGTAGATTTAACCATGAAAAGACCCTTATTATCTTCTTTTCAAATAGAGGAGTCAATTGATAGGTTAGGATTAAGGAGATGAATTCTATATACATATATATATTAATTTACATGGTGGAATCAGTAGCCACCACGAATATGGGTAGGATGTCTAGCTTTTATGACCACCATAGTATTCTACGCTATCCACCCCAGAAGCCGCCACACAGATCTTCATGCAGTATGCCCCTATAACCACCATGCCACAATCATTTTAAACCTTTTACGCCACTGAAAGCATGAGGAAAGGGACAAGTTTTCAGTCCGACGAGGCCCGATATTTGAACCTTGGACCTCCGACCCCCTTATGGGGTTTGGATGAACCAATTGGTCTACAGCTCGGACCTGAATTCTATAAATATTGGATAGATAATTTAGAGCATAAATTTTCTTGGGGGAGATATTAACAAGAGATAAAGTCTTCCAAGTTCATTTTCCATCCCTTACCTCAATAAAATAAATTATTCTAGATCTAGATGATTGCACAGTAAAGGGCTCTAAGTAGTTTAGAAGCTGATATCTAATCAGGGGCTCATTACGAATCCAACTATCATCCCAAAATATAACTTTCCTACCATCACCAATTTTCCATGTCAAGCATTTTTTATAATAAACATGGAATCAAGAAGGTGTTTCCAAAAATTAGATTTCTTTGGATTGAAATGAATAGAAAGGAAATTACCATCTTGTAGACACCAAAATAGCACCAATCTGATTATGTGACTACAAACACTAATCGCATTGACACACATAGCTTTCAGGGCAGCCCTCAGAGGTCAAACAGTGGTCCTAGCCACTTACACAGCAGTTTAGAAGGTCGAAAAGTAAACAAAGCAAAGTTGGTCATTTTAACAAGGCAAAGCCCAAAAGCAAACCTTGGCCGAGGGTGTCACAAAATTGCGACGTCACGATTTCGTGACGTCGCGAAATCGTGACACCAAAATTCCAAAGGGGAGCCTTGGCCGAGGGTGTCGCGAAATCGCGACGTCGCGATTTCGTGACACCAAAAGCCCAAAGGGGAGCCTTGGCCGAGGGTGTCGCGAAATCGCGACGTCACGAAATCGTGACACGTCGCGATTTCGTGACACCAAAAGCCCAAAGGGGAGCCTTGGCCGAGGGTGTCGCGAAATCGCGACGTCACGAAATCGCGACACCAAAAGCCCAAAGGGGAACCTTGGCCGAGGGTGTCACAAAATCACGATGTCGCAAAATCGCGACACCAAAATCCCAAAGGGGAGCCTTGGCCGAGGGTGTCGTGAAATCGTGACGTCACGATTTTGCGACGTCGTGAAATTGTGACACCAAAAGCCCAAAGGGGAGCCTTGGCCGAGGGTGTCACGAAATCGTGACGTCGCGATTTCATGACGTCATGAAATCGCGACACCAAAAGCCCAAAGGGGAGCCTTGGCCGAGGGTGTCATGAAATCATGACATCATGATTTCATGACATCGCAAAATCGTGACACCAAAAGCCCAAAGGGGAGCCTTGGCAGCCCAAATCATGACACTTCGACATTTTGCACCTAGGCAGACATTAAATCAATCAGGGGCAGAAGTCAAGCATTCAAAGGTGCCATTAAAACATTTTAAAGCAAAACATTAAAGCCATCAAAGCAGACGTTAGACAAGTGGCAACCAAATACAGTCAGTTATTGCCGCTTGCTGTGCATGCATGTGTAGGTGGGTATATTGGCAGTTAGCAGACTGTCACAAGGGCAGTCATGTAAGCCCAAGTCAAGGAGGAGTCTCCTCCCTTTTGAGAAGGCATGGCCGCCATGTGGCATCCCTACGTGCCCCCTCCAAAGAGACCCCATGGGTCTATAAAATGGTGGACTTTCCCACCCAGAATAAGGAGAAGTTGACAGACATTTCGAAGCAATGAAGTGCTGCCAAAAACCAAACACCCGATTGCATCCTTTTGGATTCATTCTTCTACACCGGTAATCTCTTTCGAAGGAGAGGTTATTGGTGGCTGCTAGAAGGTGAACTCGGACCTTAATACCCGACATTGGATCATAGTAAACCATCAATTCACCGACAATTCATTCTCTTAGATTTTGGGCCCTTCCCTAGTGGATTGGCATCGAAATCAAATTCCTACGGTGGGCGTCCCGCTCGAGCGCCTTGCACGCTCTTAGTTTCATTTTTAGATTATTCTGTTATCACGTATTTTTTTACATCGCACTTTAGACTGTTTAAATAGTTTATCAAATATATTATCATGCTATCGTGACTTTAGACGTTTATCAAGTATTATCATGCTTTTGTCGTTTTGTTGCCCCACTAACCTGTAGATAACCACATCGATTCGTCATCTCAACACAGTCATATTCGCGTTAAATAGTCAGACGAACAACAGTTGAATTCGTCTTGCCGATGGATGAATTACAGTCAAGTGCAAATCGGCCGACTGTTTTAATGGCAGCGGCCCTCTGGTAAAGTTTTCTGTTTTCTGTCAAATGTGCAGGTCGTTTAAAAATCATTCTACTCACCGATTTAGCTAATATTTTACGTGCATATTTTATCATTTTTTCTTAGAAAACAAGTTTTTCTTCCTTGCAACAGGTGCTACTAACGCCTTTCTTGTGTCTCTGAACGCAGGATAAGCAACAGCAAGCAAAGATTCATTAGCATAAGCGGTGGCAACACTTTGGCCCACCCGTTTCAAATGTGGGCATGCGGAAAGAAGATCACTATTCACTTGTTGTAATGGAAACATGCTAACTCTCCTAGCCCTTAAAAGGGAGGAGACGTATTGTAACCGAGTTGGAATCACATTAATAAAAAGGGTTGTGCTCCTACTTTTGATTTGATTATATCCGTGTTATTTCATGCATCAAGCTAGTTAGTTTACATTGCATCTTAGTGTTTCTTTTATTTTTGGAATCTCATGCTTTCAGTGGCGATCACGGTGGGACTCTGTCCCCTATTTTTTTTTTAGATTCAAAAACTGATTTATGTTTTTTTTGTGCTTAAAGGTACCGGGCCGAATCAGAAACAACCGATTTGAGCAGAAAAAGGGTAAGGTTCCAAAGCTGTACCTACATTTTATTTATTTATTATTATTATTTTTTGTTTCTACTTTTTTTGTCAACTTTTACTTGCTTATGGAAAGTTGTTCATGCTTGTTTCATTTTTATTAAATAAAATGAACCCCACACACATCACGTGGTAAAATTAAACCAAGGAGCTGGTCGTAAAACCCCAGCCCTTGAGCAAGACCAACGGTGGGTTCATCACCACCTTGGCTTAGCTTTGCATCCACTTTCCCGATTGTCACTGTTGTTAGGCGTAAATCCTGACGAAAGTTGACCGAGTGTCACTGGGGTGATTCCCATGCACGTGAGGATAAGTCTTCTATGGTAGGTGTCATTAATAGGACAATCCCCCATTTTGTACCGCCTATGTTCCACGTACCATCTGCTCTCACGTACCTATAGTTTCCCTCTCGTAAGGGTGGGTATATAGAGAGGTTGGTATATCGGTCCGACAATGGTATATTGAAGGGGCGACCATTTATGGGAGTCATATGAGCCAACATTATGCATTTAAACGTTCTTCAAAACTTGCAAAAACAAAACAAAACATCAAAATGCACTAAACCAGTTTAGGACACACTATTAATCCTTAAAAGAGATAATCACGGTTTGTGTATGTGTGTGTTCATTTCTGCTTAGTGTAAACAAAAATAAAAATCATCATAAACGAGATAAAAATATTCTTAGCTAGTAGAGAAGCACCACAATGGTGTACACTTGTAGCCAAGCCCAATCAAGGGCGGACGCTGCGGAAGGTACACAAAGAGAGGGCGTTGGTCACCTTCACTTTAGCCCTGAGGACTTGGCCATACCGCCTTGGCGGTCTAGCCTACAAGAGAGTCCACATCAGGCCACATCAAGAAGGAATTATTGGGACCCTCCTCTGTGGAGTTTTCCCATTCAACACAGCCCCTTTCGGGAAGAAGCTTTACATGTAGATCTCAATGTAAGTAGACAACCGCCTCTTGAGGCTAGATCTGAGTGGCCACAACGCGATGAAGCGCTAGAGAGGCATAGTGTCCATGAGGAGAGACAGCGTGAATATGGTACCTCTTCTTTGCCTCCCATTAGAATAGAAAGACAAAACCCAGAGCGCAGGGCTCTTCACACAGGGCGAGCTAACTCCACCCGCCCCTTTCACACCCATGAAAGGGAGTACGAGGAAGACCATCGCATTCCTTGAGAACAACATATAGCATGGGAACCTTGCATTTTTGCACCTACTAGATATCATGGTCACCCATCGAGGCCAGAGCCTCAAGTACATGCCGCCTACCTCGATAGATGGAAGCGACCCATTGAAATTTTAGATCATCAAGATCGAGGCAAACACATAGGAGAAACATTCAACCCTCCTGAGCAAAAGTAGGCAGACCAAGTTGACCCGACAGTCGCTAGACATGCCACCCGCCAAGCCCAAATCACGTAGCTTGAGCAAGGTCATCAGGAGTTAGAGTACTTATACCGCCTTAATAAAGAGCGCATGCATCACGAAGTGGATGAGTTGCGCTATAAACTCCCTGAGAGGGTGCCAACCCCTCGCACCCAAAGAGAAGAACAATATGAGAGGCACAACCCTTTGGTGCAAGACAAGTCTCTGCGACCTCGTCAAGCTTTGCCTCCGAGACCTTATAGACCCGAGAGGGAGGCCACTCCCCGAAATAATGATGGGTACCCTCATCAGGGAATCAATCAGGGTCATAGGTCTCACCTAGAGACTCCTCAAGAATTTTATGAGGAGTATGAACCAAAAATAGAACGGGCCAAAATGCCCCATCAAGGTGGGAGGGCTGCCACTCGGCCACCCCCCCATAGGCCTCCAGTCTCCCATAACTCACAATGGGAGAAAACAAAAGAGGAAGAAATATAATCTTTTGATGCATACAAAGTGCTATTAGAGCATTTGGAGTCTATGGAGACAAAAGCTTCTGGGCATCAAAAACCCACATTACGTCAACTCCGTAGTCATCCAGTGCATCCCTCAATGCCCACACCTCTTTACCCCAAACATTTCAAGTTGCCTCAATTGGCAGTTTTTAAAGGTGAAGAGGATGCACAAGAACATGTCACAAGATTCCTAAGTCAATGCTTTGGCATCCAAGATAATGATGCATTGTTGCTTAGGACATTCATAACCAAATTCATGGGCCCTACCTCGGATTGGTTCACACAGTTACCAAAACACATCATAAACAACCTAGATCAATTAGTAGATGCGTTTCTTGAACGCTTTGCCTTCAACACAAAGAAGAAGGCATCACTGAGTGATCTGGCCAGCCTCAGGCAATATGAGGAAGAGACAATGGCAACATACGAGAATCGATGGAGGGCTTTGCTTTCTAAGCTACCCTACCTTCCCCCTATGTCTGATCTCACACAGATGTTTGCACGGAGTTGCTTAAAATCAATCTTTGGGCTATTGTTGCTACAGCAATATGCCAGCCTAGAAGATGCTTTGGCGCAAGCCAGAGTTATAGAAGAGATCAAAATAGGTGAGGGCGTAATCATCAAGCCTAAAAAGAAAGAGTGTAATAAAACCACTAATACCGGGACAACGCAATCACAACCCGCTGTGGTTAATCAAGTTGCAATAAATTTCCCCAAGCCTGTGCAAGAAATACAGCCCCAAAAGTCTAATTACCAGGTAGTGCCTCCTAGTTATGAAAGAGATAATAAAAAATAGGAGCAGAATCAGCAGCGTCGCCCTAGGCGACAATTCACCCCTTATGCGAAGTCTAGAGACTCCCTATTTGACCACTTGTTAGCGGAAAATTTAGTCACCCTTCTAGAAATCCAAACTGTAGACCCTAACACTCCCAAGCCTAAGGGATATAGAGAGGAATTATATTGTAGATTCCATAGGCGAAGGGGACATGACTTGAATGGATGTTGGAAATTCAAAGGATTAATCCAAGATTTGATCGACAATAAAACATTGGCCGTGGACAACCCCATAGCGCCAAATAATCAACAAATGGGGGTATTCAAGGACCCTTTGCCTACCCACGAGGCATAGGAAAAACCTCTCTAGGTTAATGAGGTATGACAAAATCTTCCCATGCAAGGATTTGTAGGAATGATCAGCATAGTGACCAGGAACAAAAAGTACCCAGGAGTTGCCCCCGAGGTAGCTACAAGGGAAGTTCCAACAACGTCGCAACCTCAAAAATGCCCTATGCAGTTGCCTCCGCCTAGACCCGAGGTCACGATATGGACCAAACTCACGCAGAGTTTTCGGACCACATCGGCTAGGCTTTCCATTTACGAGCTTATTCAACAGTCAACACCTCATAGGGAAGATCTTATGGAAATTTTAAAAGCCATCGAATTACAGCCTCACGAAGTAAATTCTTTCAACAACTTCGTGGGACATGTGAAACGATGTACGGAGCCGATCATTACCTTCAGATAGGATGAAGTCAAAACAATATTGAATGACATGGCAGATCCACCCCTGCATGTTATTGCACGGGTCAACAGGATCCCGTACAAGAGAGTGTTGGTAAATACTAGCTCGTCCATTAACATCATTACCACTGCAACACTAAAACATCTGAAGCTACCAGCCTTTCATATCATAGCCTCCACATACACATTGCAAGCTTTCAATAATGCAATATGCTCGACAATCGGCATAGTTGTTCTGCCTGTCCAGGTATGACAAAAGACAATACCAACATTGTGCCATGTTCTAGAAGGCAAGATGGCTTACAACATATTGCTAGGGCAGCCATGGATCAGGGACATGAAGTGTGTCCCTTTGATCGCTCACCAGTTCCTAAAGTATGTATGTGAAGGAGAAATAAATGTAGTCCTGATGGACTTAGAACCCTTCAAGTATTGCAATGCGATGCAATTAATGCCTCAATCGACCCTCCCTTCAACGCATTTGGATTTCCAGTTAAATCCATCTAAACAGATTCCAATACTACAGGCACCACTGGTGACCAAAACAACAAAATATTAGCTAGGTGAGTCTTCATCATCTACTGCTTCACTACCAATGCCACCTGTCATGGCTAAATAGAAGGACAAGGGAAAATAGATCATGGAAGGGGCTCAGCCCCTAGAAGAGGGGTTGCCAACAATATCAACAGTATCAACAGAATAAACACCTAGCACAACGAAAGCTGAGACTCCTAACCCACAAAACATGGAATGGACTCAGGAAGGACTCCCGTTCCATCCCTCCCAAGCATCAACAATCACTGTTGAAATGGCCAGTATAGGCCTGGGGGAGTATTTAGTGCAGAATGTTGTGGCAACGCCTGCATTAGAGTTAGTATAGGACATGGGGAGACCTCGCATTCCCATAGGAACAGTTATTCCTCTAGGTTACCCACTAAACCAGACAAATTTTGTGTATGGGGGCCTCGATCATGGTCTTGAACCATGTAAGAAAAAGGACGAAGACGAAGAGCCTTTTGCTGAAAATATCAACTATCTGTCAAACCCGGATTTCGCTCTAAGATATCTCGGCCAATGCAATTGGCATGGATATGGGCTAGGCATATATGAGCAAAGGATACGTGTCCTTTGCCAACCAAGATATCAGATGGCATATGATAAGTTGGGAGTAGGGTTCAACCACCCCCTACCCTTAGATATCTTGGTAGAAAATATGCAAGGCCTAGAAATAGGCAACAAGGGGGGATTGGCATCAGATTCTTATGCCAACCCAAATACAGAATATACATTGGGAGATTACCTACCATGGTCAACAAACACCCTTGGCAACATCAGTAATCCCTCTCCTTTGCTAGAGAGAGGTGAAAGTTCGGACACTAATCCCCAAAGAGAACATAAACGGTGTCCGAACATATTTTTGAAGCAGTTCCCCTTAGAGGTTCCAGTTGAGTCAATACAGTGTCAAAATAATTATGTCCCTCCACCAAGAGTGGAACAACCGTAATGGGACCAGATTAACGTTCTGGAACAAGGAGAACCCTCAACGTCGCAAATAACAGTTGCTGAAGAGAATGAACATTTTTGGATCTCCGAAAGTGATTCAGAATATGAGACTAAGATGAACTATCTTAATCATGCATGACGGCATAATCACCCTTTAACTCATGAATATCTAATGGGATATATGGGCATAAGGTTAGGGCATGAATGGTGGGTAGACCCAGCAAGGTGGGAGCAAGTGTTGGATCCATGGCTCCAAATTCATGATGAGCACCATCCACCCCGAGACCCTATCATGACATCAGTGCTGAGGGAAGACCCTATCCTCCTATTCACACATAGGGTCGATCCATTCGTGCCCATTCCCCTAGAGCCAGATCCAGAGTATAGGGAGCATCCAGAAGATTCAAGTTATCACACCCGTGGTAATGGAGACCAAATTCATTCCATCCACATGATCTCCATTGATTTGACCACACCCATCCACAATCCGGCCGATCCAGCATGGTCATTGCATCTAGACATAGATGCCATCGATTGGGATCACGACAATTCACCTTTATCACCATCAGAGTACTGCCCTTTTGGTGAAATGCCTCATTTCACCCCAAGGACAACTAAGGATATTTTTCAGGCTGAAGTGGAACCCGAGGTTCCCAACATAGATCTAAATTTAGCTAATGATATCCATTTGATCTCGACTCCACATCAGTTTGAGGATGGATCCCACATGTCAGTCGAGGAGACGACTGACATAGATATCGGCATAGATCTAAGGAATCCATAGATTCTCAAGCTGGGGATAAGTCTTTCCCCTGAAGAACAAGCCGACTACATTGCCCTTCTCAAAGAGAAGAAGGAGTTTTTTGCTTGGTCATAAAAGGATATGCCAGGACTAGAACCACAATTAGTCATGCATTATTTAATGCTTGATCCGACAATCAAGCCTGTAAAGCAAAAACTATGTAAGATGCACCCAACAGTGGCCTTGATGGTCAAAGATGAATTGCAAAAGCTTTTGGATGCACAATTTGTCATCTGCGTGGATTATCCGCCATGGCTATCCAACATGGTTCCCATCAAGAAGCCCGACGGGAGGATTCACATATGCACTGATTTTCAAGATCTAAACAAAGCAAGTCCTAAGGATGATTTTCCCTTGTCGAGCATTGATGCATTGGTAGACGCTACAGTAGGTCATGAAATGCTCTCCCTCATGGATGGTTTCTCTGGATACAATCAGATTCATATCAATCCTAAAGACCAACTAAAAATGATGTTCACAATGCCTTGGGGGACATTTTGTTATAAGGTCATGCCTTTTGGCCTTAAAAATGCTAGCACCACATACCAACGTGCCATGACATATATCTTCCATGATTACATGCACAAAAATTTGGAAGATTACATGGATGATTTGTTAGCCAAGTCTCTTTTGTGCTCAAATCATATCGATGACTTAAGCAAGATCCTCGATCACCTCATGGACCATAAAGTTAGGCTAAACCCTAAGAAGTGCGTATTTGGCATCACATCTAGAAAAATCTTGGGTTTCATAGTCTCAAAGCGAGGAATCGAGGTGGACCCAAAGAAAGTCAAGGCAATCCTTGAAATGGTTCCCCCAACTACAATCAAGCAGCTCAGAAGTCTGCAAGGAAAGGTCACATTGATTAAATGCTTTATAGTGCAATTATCTGACAAGTGCCGACCCATGAACAAATTATTGCACAAGGGGGATACATTTCATTGGGATGACGAGTGCTTGGTCAAATCCTAAAAATTCTCCAAGGATTCTATAATCGCTTGGTCAAATCCCAAAAATGCTCCAAGGATCCCTAAAATCGCTTAGTCAATCCCAAAAATGCTCTAAGGATCCCTAAAATCACTTGGTCAATCCAAAATGCTCCAAGGATTCTATAATCACTTGGTCAAATCCCAAAAATGCTCCAAGGATTCTATAATCACTTGGTCAAATCCCAAAAATGCTCCAAGGATCCCTAAAATCGCTTGGTCAAATCCCAAAAATGCTCCAAGGATCCCTAAAATCACTTGGTCAATCCCAAAATGCTCCAAGGATTCTATAATCGCTTGGTCAAATCCCAAAAATGCTCCAAGGATTCTCGTAATCGCTTGGTCAAATCCCAAAAATGCTCCAAGGATCCTATAATCGCTCGGTCAATCCCAAAATGCTCCAAGGATTTCCACAATCGCTTGGTCAAAAATCAAGAAAATTCAAAAACAACAAAAATCATAAAAAACAACAAAAATTTTTGCATCTCATTTCTAGGCATACTCAAATTCATAAATATAGAACTCTTCTCGCACCTCATCTTCATATTCACCAAAATCAATCCATCAAAAATACAAAAATATGTAGCTGCATCAAAGCATTGCATCCATACATTGCATATTTGTGGTCGTACAGGTCAAAGGCACCATAGGCTATAATTGCTCTGCTAGTCCATCTTGTTCCACACTGTTCCATTTTACAAAAACAACAAAAACACCATACATTGCCTTTTACCACACTAGAGTCAGTGGTCTTTTAATGTATCAAGAGTTTTCGTGATTCAGTCATCATTTTGCTCTTTAGCCACGTAATGTATCGAGTCGATGCAGATTTTACGAAGGTAGAGTTACACTTGAAATACACCTTGTTACGTAACATCCCAACACAAATTAAAACACATAAAAATTCCCAAGTTGTGTGAATGAAAGATGAAACCTGTGAAATAATCCAGGTCACCATTAGTGAAATGGTTATCTTGCTCATCCCCCCGTGCGAATGGTTCCAGAATGTTGAGAATTGACAAAAGGACAAGCTCTTTCCTATCCATTCACCTCCATATACAGTGGTTTTCACCACTACCAAATTCCAATCATAGTTGGTTCCCAAAGTTGTAAGGATTTGTACTACACGTCCCTGCCAAGGATGGGTAGTCATCCCCAAGACCTAAAAGGATCAATGCCATTCACGAACAAAATTCCAAAAAATCATCATCCTAACACTTTCCATTCACCTTTGGTCTCCAAGTTGTAAGGATTCGTACTATCTGCCCCTAACCAGGATGGGTAGTCATCCCCAAGGCCTAAAAGATCAATGCCCTTACTCCATAATCTCCATCACCCCCTTGGTTCCCAATGTCGTAAGGATTCGTACTACACGTCCCTGCAAAGGATGCATAGTCGTCCCCAAGGCCACAAGGATCAAGGCCACTCACCAGCCCAACCTCACAATACTCAAAATATAAAATCAAATAATAGTGGTTATCACTACTATTAAAAATCCTTGCTCAAAAAGAATTAATAGAAAATAAACAGTGATTTTCATCACTATATAGACGAGCAACTTTCTAAATCATTCAGCCCACAAATATCCCAAACTTGAATACCTAGAATTCTTAGCATTCGAAAAACCATCTAGGTGATCCTCATTATAGCTTTGGTTGATAGCCTATCTAGCAATGGTAGTATCCTACCCGCATGACGATATGTCTGTCACATTCGCTTTGTGTGTGTGCATACCAATGTTTGCATAAGGATGAGCTAGCTTATGATATCCTAGATAACACCATAGATTAATCTAACTAAATACAACAAAGGAGTTAGTGGAGCTAATTAGGTGATCCTTAGTACAGGTTCGATTGAAAGCCCATCTGGCACTGGCGGTATCCTGACAAATACCACATAAATGAACTCAATTGCACACACAGGGATGTGAAATAGCTTGGTCAAAAACAAGTCCGATTCATACCTTGTTCAAAAAGTCTTATTAGATAAAGTACAGTCATGGCTAGTAAGTTAAAACCGTCTGAGTATCAGAAAACCTTAGCTACATTTCTAAACCAACTGCGCTACTTTTCATCCTTACAATACCATCAAAAAATACAAAAAAAAGAAAAACCACATGTATACATACAAAGTCATGCATCACAACAATCGCCTAAAAGACAAAATAATAGAGTTCTAAATAGTCTATGGTGCCATAGCCAAACATCACAAATTCTATCCATCCATTTCATTTCTGCATATCACATATAAATCAAAAACATTTGCATTCATCACAACATATGCATCCATCAAAATAAATCAACATACAAAAATCGCATTTATCATACCATATGCATACATCAATATAAAGTAGCATGCATCCATCAACATCAGTCATTGTGCATAACATAAAATCATATAGCCCCAAAAGGCTAATTACCAGGTAGTGCCTCCTAGTTATGAAAGAGATAATAAAAAATAGGAGCAGAATCAGCAGCGTCGCCCTAGGCGACAATTCACCCCTTATGCGAAGTCTAGAGACTCCCTATTTGACCACTTGTTAGCGGCAAATTTAGTCACCCTTCTAGAAATCAAAACTGTAGACCCTAACACTCCCAAGCCTAAGGGATATAGAGAGGAATTATATTGTATATTCCATAGGCAAAGGGGACATGACTTGAATGGATGTTGGAAATTCAAAGGATTAATCCAAGATTTGATCGACAATAAAAAATTGGTCGTGGACAACCCCATAGCGCCAAATAATCAACAAATGGGGGTATTCAAGGACCCTTTGCCTGCCCATGAGGCATAGGCAAAACCTCTCCAGGTTAATGAGGTACGACAAAATCTTCCCATGTAAGGATTTGTAGGAATGATCAGCATAGTGACCAGGAACAAAAAGTACCCAGGAGTTGCCCTCGAGGTAGCTACAAGGGAAGTTCCAAAAACGTCGCAACCTCAACAATGCCCTATGCAGTTGCCTCTTCCTAGACCCGAGGTCACGATACGGACCAAACTCATGTAGAGTTTGTGGACCACATCGGCTAGGATTTCCATTTACGAGGTTATTCAACAATCAACACCTCATAGGGAAGCTCTTATGGAAATTTTAAAAGCCATCGAATTACAGCCTCACAAAGTAAATTCTTTCAACAACTTCGTGGGACATGTGAAACGATGTATGGAGCCGATCATTACCTTCAGAGACGATGAAGTCAAAACAATATCGAATGACATGGCAAATCCACCCCTGCATGTTATTGCACGGGTCAACAAGATCCCGTACAAGAGAGTGTTGGTAGATACTGGCTCGTCCAGTAACATCATTACCACTGCAACACTAAAACATTTGAAGCTGCCAGCCTCTCATATCATAGCCTCCACATACACATTGCGAGCTTTCAATGATACAATATGCTCGACAGTCGGCACAGTTGTTCTGCCTGTCTAGGTAGGACAAAAGACAATACCAACATTGTGCCATGTTCTGGAAGGCAAGATGGCTTACAACATATTGCTAGGGCAGCCATGGATCAGGGACATGAAGTGTGTCCCTTCGATCGCTCACCGGTTCCTAAAGTATGTATGTGAAGGAGAAATACATGTAGTCCCGATGGACTTAGAACCCTTCAAGTATTGCAATGCGATGCAATTAATGCCTCAATCGACCCTCCCTTCAACGCATTTGGATTTCCAGTTAAATCCATCTAAATAGGTTCCAATACTACAAGCACCACTGGTGACCAAAACAGCAAAATCCCAGCTAGGTGAGTCTTCATCATTTGCTGCTTCACTACCAACGCCACCTATCATGGCTAAACAGAAGGACAAGGGAAAACATATCATGGAAGAGGCTCAGCCCCTAGAAGAGGGGTTGCCAACAATATCAACAGTATCAACAAAAGAAACACCTAGCACAATGAAAGCTGAGACTCCTAACCCACAAAACATGGAATGGACTTAGGAAGGACTCCCGTTCCATCCCTCCCAAGCATCAACAATCACTGTTGAAATGGCCAGTACAAGCCTGGGGGAGTATTTAGTGTAGAATGTTGTGGCAACGCCCGCATTAGAGTCAGTATAGGACATGGGGAGACCTCGCATTACCATAGGAACAGTTATTCCTCTAGGTTACCCACCAAACCAGACAAATTTTGTGTATGGGGGCCTCGATCATGGTCTTGAACCATGTAAGAAAAAGGACGAAGACGAAGAGCCTTTTGCTGAAAATATCAACTATCTGTCAAACTCGAATTTCGCTCTAAGATATCTCGGCCAATGCAATTGGCATGGATACGGGCTAGGCATATATGAGCAAGGGATACGTGTCCTTTGCCAACAAAGATATCAGATGGCATATGATAAGTTGGGAGTAGGGTTCAACCACCCCCTGCCCTTAGATATCTTGGTAGAAAATATGCAAGGCCTAGAAATAGGCAATAAGGGGGGATTGGCATCAGATTCTTATGCCAACACAAATACAGAATATACATTGGGAGATTACCTCCCATGGTCAACAAACACCCTTGGCAACATCAGTAATCCCTCTCCTTTGCTAGAGAGAGGCGAAAGTTCAGAAACTAATCCCCAAAGAGAACATAAACAGTGTCCGAACATCTTTTTGAAGCGGTTCCCCTTAGAGGTTCCAGTTGAGTCAATACAGTGTCAAAAGAATTAGGTCCCTCCACCAAGAGTGGAAAAACCACAATGGGACCAGATTAACATGCTGGAACAAGGAGAACCCTCAACGTCGTAAATAGTTGCTGAAGAGAATGAACATTTTTGGATCTCCAAAAGTGATTCAGAAGATGAGACTGAGATGAACTATCTTAATCATGCATGACGGCATAATCGGCCTTTAACTCATGAAGATCTGATGGGATATATGGGCGTAAGGTTAGGGCATGAATGGTGGGTAGACTCAACAAGGTGGGACCAAGTGTTGGATCCATGGCTCCAAATTCATGATGAGCACCATCCACCCCGAGACCCTATCATGACATCAGTGCCAAGGGAAGACCCTATCCTCCTATTCGCACATAGGGTCGATCCGTTCGTGCCTGTTCCCCTAGAGCCAGATCCAGAGTATAGGGAGCATCCAGAAGATTCAAGTTATCACACCCATGGTAATGGAGACCAAATTCATTCCATCCACATGATCTCCATTGATTTGACCACACCCATCCACAATCTGGCCGATCCAGCATGGTCATTGCATCTAGACATGCCTTAGAGTACTGCCCTTTCGATGAAATGCCTCATTTCACCCCAAGGACAACTCAGGATATTTTTTAGGCTGAAGTGGAACCCGAGGTTCCCAACGTGGATCTAAATTTAGCTAATGATATCCATTTTATCTCGACTCCACATCAGTTTGAGGATGGATCCCACATGTCAGTCGAGGAGACGACTGACGTAGATATCGGCATAGATCCAAGGAATCCATAGATTCTCAAGCTGGGGGTAAGTCTTTCCCCTGAAGAACAAGCCGACTACATTGCCCTTCTCAAAGAGAAGAAGGAGGTTTTTGCATGGTCATACAAGGATATGCCAGGACTAGACCCACAGTTAGTCATGCATAATTTAACACTTGATCCGACAATCAAGCCTGTAAAGCAAAAACTATGTAAGATGCACCCAACAATGGCCTTGATGGTCAAATACGAATTGCAAAAGCTTTTGGATGCACAATTTGTCATCTGCATGGATTATCTGCCATGGCTGTCCAACATGGTTCCCATCAAGAAGCCCGATGGGAGGATTCGCATATGCACCAATTTTCAAGATCTAAATAAAGCGAGTCCTAATGATGATTTTCCCTTGTCGAGCATCGACGCATTGGTAGACGCTACAACACGTCATGAAATGCTCTCCCTCATGGATGGTTTCTCTGGATACAATCAGATTCGTATCAATCCTAAAGACCAACTAAAAACAGTGTTCACAATGCCTTGGGGGACATTTTATTATAAGGTCATGCCTTTTGGCCTTAAAAATGCTGGCGCCACATACCAACATGCCATGACATATATATTCCATGATTACATGCACAAAACTTTGGAAGATTACATGGATGATTTGTTAGCCAAGTCTCTTTTGCGCTCAAATCATATCGATGACTTAAGCAAGATCCTCGATCGCCTCATGGAGCATAAAGTTAGGCTAAACCCTAAGAAGTGCGTATTTGGCGTCACATATAGAAAACTATTGGGTTTCATAGTATCAAAGCGAGGAATCGAGGTGGACCCAAAGAAAGTCAGGGCAATCCTTGAAATGGTTCCCCCAACTACAATCAAGCAGCTCAGAAGTCTGCAAGGAAATGTCGCGTCGATTAAACACTTTATAGCGCAATTATCTGACAAGTGTCGACCCATGAACAAATTATTGCACAAGGGGGTTACATTTCACTGGGATGACGAGTGCTTGGTCAAATCCTAAAAATTCTCCAAGGATTCTATAATCACTTGGTCAAATCCCAAAAATGCTCCAAGGATCCCTAAAATCGCTTGGTCAATCCCAAAAATGCTCCAAGGATCCCTAAAATCGCTTGGTCAATCCAAAATGCTCCAAGGATTCTATAATCACTTGGTCAAATCCCAAAAATGCTCCAAGGATTCTATAATCACTTGGTCAAATCCCAAAAATGCTCCAAGGATCCCTAAAATTGCTTGGTCAAATCCCAAAAATGCTCCAAGGATCCCTAAAATCACTTGGTCAATCCCAAAATGCTCCAAGGATTCTATAATCGCTTGGTAAAATCCCAAAAATGCTCCAAGGATTCTAAAATCGCTTGGTCAAATCACAAAAATGCTCCAAGGATTCTATAATCACTCGATCAATCCCAAAATGCTCCAAGGATTTCCACAATCGCTTGGTCAAAATCAAGAAAATTCAAAAACAACAAAAATCATCAAAAACAACAAAATTTTTTGCATCTCATTTCTAGGCATACTCAAATTCATCAATAGAGAACTCTTCTCGCACCTCATCTTCATATTCACCAAAATCAATCCATCAAAAATACAAAAATATGTAGCTGCATCAAAGCATTGCATCCATACATTGCATGTTTGTGGTCGTACAGGTCAAAGGCACCATAGGCTATAATTGCTCTGCTAGTCCATCTTGTTCCACACTGTTCCATTTTACAAAAACAAAAAAAACACCATACATTGCTTTTTACCACACTAGAGTCAGTGGTCTTTTAATGTATCAAGAGTTTTCGTGATTCAGTCATCATTTTTCTCTTTAGCCACGTAATGTACCAAGTCAGACAAATTTTACGAAGGTAGAGTTACACTTGAAATACACCTTGTTACGTAACATCCCAACACAAATTAAAACACATAAAAATTCCCAAGTTGTGTGAACGAAAGATGAAACCTGTGCAGTAATCCAGGTCACCATAAGTGAAATGGTTATCTTGCTCATCCCCCCGTGCGAATGGTTCCAGAATGTTGAGAATTGACAAAAGGACAAGCTCTTTCCTATCCATTCACCTCCATATACAGTGGTTTTCACCACTACCAAATTCCAATCATAGTTGGTTCCCAAAGTTGTAAGGATTTGTACTACACGTCCTGCCAAGGATGGGTAGTCATCCCCAAGACCTAAAAGGATCAATGCCATTCACGAACAAAATTCCAACAAATCATCATCCTAACACTTTCCATTCACCTTTGGTCTCCAAGTTGTAAGGATTCGTACTATCCGCCCCTAACCAGGATGGGTAGTCATCCCCAAGGCCTAAAATATCAATGCCCTTACTCCATAATCTCCATCACCCCCTTGGTTCCCAACGTCGTAAGGATTCGTACTACACGTCCATGCAAAGGATGCATAGTCGTCCCCAAGGCCACAAGGATCAAGGCCACTCACCAGCCCAACCTCACAATACTCAAAATATAAAATCAAATAACAGTGGTTATCACTACTATTAAAAATCCTTGCTCAAAAAGAATTAATAGAAAATAAACAGTGATTTTCATCACTATATAGACGAGCAACTTTCTAAATCATTCAGCCCACAAATATCCCAAACTTGAATCCCTAGAATTCTCAGCATTCGAAAAACCATCTAGGTGATCCTCATTATATCTTTGGTTGACAGCCTATCTGGAAATGGTGGTATCCTACCCGCATGACGATATGTCTGTCACATTCGCTTTGTGTGTGTGCATACCGATGTTTGCATAAGGATGAGCTAGCTTATGGTATCCTGGATAACATCACAGATTAATCTAACTAAATACAACAAAGGAGTTAGTGGAGCTAATTAGGTGATCCTTAGTACAGGTTCGATTGAAAGCCCATCTGGCACTGGCGGTATCCTGACAAATACCACATAAATGAACTCAATTGCACACACAGGGATGTGAAATAGCTTGGTCAAAAACAAGTCCGATTCATACCTTGTTCAAAAAGTCTTGTAAGATAAAGTACAGTCATGGCTAGTAAGTTAAAACCGTCTGAGTCTCAGAAAACCTTAGCTACATTTCTAAACCAATTGCGCTACTTTTCATCCTTACAATACCATCAGAAAATACAAAAAAAAGAAAAACCACATGTATACATACAAAGTCATGCATCACAGCAATCGCCTAAAAGACAAAATAATAGAGTTCTAAATAGTCTATGGTGCCATAGCCAAACATCACAAATTCTATCCATCCATTTCATTTCTGCATATCACATATAAATCAAAAACATTTGCATTCATCACAACATATGCATCCATCAAAATAAATCAACATACAACAATCGCATTTATCATACCATATGCATACATCAATATAAAGTAGCATGCATCCATCAACACCAGTCATTGTGCATAACATAAAATCATGACATATACACAAAGCAAGAAAATCAAAACAACAAAAACATCCCAAAAATGTAACACAAAAACATAGCAATAAGCATTTTCGGACACAAGTGCTCTTGCACTTAACCTCTTGGCATATAAAAATTGATGTCGGGGTTCAAATTGTCATTCTCCTACTTCCCCAAGAAGGCTACCATAGCCGGACCGCTCCATGGGAAGACGGGTTTTTGATGATATCACCCCATTATGGCATCACCAAAAGGGTTAACACCCACCAAAAATAGGTCCAAATTTTGAAAAATTGCACATGATTAACGATAAAACATCTAAAGGCACCCTTGCACAAGTCATCTTGGGTCAAGCGACTCGTCGCTTTTCTCATGAAGGTCATTCCCTCATCGATTCGTCGCTTGAGGGGGTAGTCACACTTAGTCACCAATCAACAAGCACACACCCAATCAAAGCAATGACATGCATTCAAAGAATCATTGACAAAGACAATCATGCTCCTGCTTGGGGCAGTAAACAAGCAGCAATCAAATTGATCAAACACTTGGCATTCCCTAAGCATGAACACAAGGTCCCCCTGTGGAAAAAATGCTGCGCCCTTTGCCTAATCATGACTGATCAATGTCCAATCTCAAGTCACACCTCACCAAAATAGGTTAACACTTGAAATCAAATTCCTTAGATCGTCAGAAGCAGGGATTCAAGAATGCATGCCCTTTCCATAATTGGGGCATCAAAAGTTGGTTAGGTTACCAAGAAACCCTAATCATTAGTGCTTTGGTTATCTATTTTTGCTCAGCATTGCGTCACCCGCAGTGCTTCCCAAAAAGGGGCATCTGTAGACACAAAAATAGCACCAATCCAATTATGTGACTACAAACACTGATCGCATTGACACACACAGCTTTCAGGGCAGCCCTCAGAGGTAAAACAGTGGTCCTAGCCACTTACACAGTAGTTTAGAAGGTCGGAAAGTAAACAAAGCAAAGTTGGTCATTTTAACAAGGCAAAGCCCAAAAACAAACCTTGGCCGAGGGTGTCACGATTTCACGACGTCATGAAATCGTGACACCAAAAGCCCAAATTGGATCCTTGGCCGAGGGTGTCGTGAAATCGTGACACCAAAAGCCCAAAGGGGAGCCTTGGCAGCCCAAATCGTGACACTTCGGCATTTTGCGCCTAGGCATACATTAAATCAATCAGGGGCAGAAGTCAAGCATTCAAAGGCACCATTAAAACATTTAAAAGCAAAACATTAAAGCCATCAAAGCAGACGTTAAACAAGTGGCAACCGAAGACAGTCAGTTATTGCCGCCTGCTATGCATGCGCGCGTAGGTGGGTATATTGGCAGTTAGCGGACTATCACAAGGGCAGTCATGTAAGCCCAAGTCAAGGAGGAGTCTCCTCCCCTTTGGAAGGCATGGCTGCCACGTGGCATCCCTGCGTGCCCCCTCCAAAGAGACCCCATGGGTCTATAAAATGGCGGACTTTCCCACCCAGAAGAAGGACAAGTTGACAGACATTTCGAAGCAATGAAGTGCTACCAAAAACCAAACACCCAATTGCATCCTTTTGGATTCATTCTTCTACATCGGTAATCTCTTTCGAAGGAGAGGTTATTGGTGGCTACTAGAAGGTGAACCCGGACCTTAATACCCAAAATTGGATCACAGTAAACCATCAATTCATCGACAATTCATTCTCTGAGATTTTGGGCCCTTCCCTAGTGGATTGGTGCCGAAATCAAATTCCCACGGTGGGCGGCCTGCTCGGGCGCCCCGCATGCTCTTAGTTTCATTTTTAGATTATTCTATTATCACGTATTTTTTTACATCGTACTTTAGACTATTTAAATAGTTTATCAAATACATTATTATGCTATCATGACTTTAGATGTTTATCAAGTATTATCATGCCTTTATCGTTTTTTTGCCCCACTAACCTGCAGATAACCACATCGATTCGGCGTCTCAACATAGTCAGATTCGCGTTAAATAGTTGGACAAACAACAGTTGAATTCATCTTGCCGATGGATGAATTACAGTCAAGTGCAAATCGGCCGACTGTTTTAATGGCAGTGGCCCTCTAGTAAAGTTTTTTTTTTCTGTCAAATGTGCAGGTTGTTTAAAAATCATTCTACTCATCGATTTAGCTAATATTTTACGTGCATCTTTTATCATTTTTTCTTAGAAAACAAGTTTATCTTTCTTGCAACAGGTGCTACTAACGCCTTTCTTGTGTCTCTGAATGCAGGATAAGTAGCAGCAAGCAAAGATTCATCAGCATAAGCGGCGGCAACACTTTGGCCCGCCCATTTCAAATGTGGGCATGCGGAAGAAGATCACTATTCACTTGTTGTAATGGAAACATGCTAACTCTCCTAGCCCTTAAAAGGGGAGGAGACGTATTGTAACCGAGTTGGAATCACATTAATAAAAAGGGTTGTGCTCCTACTTTTGATTTGATTATATCCGTGTTATTTCATGCATCAAGCTAGTTAGTTTATATTGCATCTTAGTGTTTCTTTTATTTCTGGAATCTCATGCTTTCACATCTCTACCAAGATATTTAGTTGTTAAAATATTTACCCATCCAACCTCATTTTTTTTGAAATGCTTCCACCCCTATTTTACAATAAGGTCCAAATTCATTAGTTTTAGTTTCCTAAGGCTTAATCCACCCTTGCTCTTCCTGTAAAAAACTTGTTTTTGATCCACTAGGAGAATTCTATGTTTTTCTTCCACACCCATCCAAAGAAAGGACTTTTGAATACTATTAATGTTTTGGTAGATTTTTTTTGGCATCTTAAACAACGATAAAAAAAATACTACGATACTTTGGAGGGTGGATTTAATGAGCTATGCCTTACTAGCTTGCCTAACGAGGACAATTTTTGAACTTGCCAACTTTCTCCTAAGCCTCTCAACCATAAGAAACCAAGAAGAATCTTGTAACATACCATTGAAAATATGTAAACCGAGATAAACAAAAAGGAGCTTTCCAATGAAAAATTCAAATATTTTCTTAGTATTTACTTGCTTTTGAAGGGGGTATTAAAAAAACACCTTGCTCCTGTTAAATTTTATCTTCTTTCTAGAGGAAACCTCATAAGAAGAAATAATAAACTTATTTCTTTTACTTTTGGAATAGAGGATCTTGAATCAATAAGAGTATCATCTACAAATTGGTAGTCGGTTATGGTATTCTAGAAGGAGGTAGGCTTTATCCCTAAAATTAACCCCTTAGACTAGGTTGTTTGAATAGATCTTCCCAAGGATTTAGCCATAATAAGAAAATATATAAGGAGATAATATCCTTAATTAGGACAAAATTCATGACAAAGCACATGCATCCTTTGATGAGGTCTATCCAAGTAAGGTGAAAGCAAAATTTAAATAAAAATTCCTAGGATACTCTATCATATGCCTTGTTCATGTCTAGTTTCAACAACAATCCATCTTTGCCACTTTTATCTATGGAGTGAAGAACTTTATGAATAGTAGTCACACCATCCAATATTTGTCTCCTTTTAATAAAAGCACCTTGGCAAGGATAAATAATCTGAGGAAGAACGATCTTCATTCTATTGGCTATAACTTTAACCAATATTTTATAAAGAGTATTACACAGACTTATGGGCCTAAAATTATTGAAGGAAATAGCTCCTACCAATTTAGGAATATAAACAAAAAATGTGGAATTGATGTCGCTAGGAATATGAATGGTATTATGAATTCCATCCATAGTATTATATATATCCTTCCCCATAATTCCCCAAAAGTTTTGCTTAAAAACTATAGGAATGCCATCAATTCTAGGGGCCTTCTCACCAACCATGGAAAATATTATCTCTTTGATTTTAAACTCTTTGAACATAGCAATAATAATAGATTTTATTTATTCAGAAATTAGAGAAGGAATAAAATTCATAAAGTAATTTGAGGCCTACTCATTTTTAGGTGCCACCACTCCTAAGTGATTTTTAAAAAATATACAATGTCCTCATGAATTTCTAAAACATTTCTTGTTTAAATACCATCCTCCTTAAAAAATTTGATAATCTTATTGAAACTCCTGTGTCTCAAGGTGATGGTATGAAAAAAACCTAGTATTTATATCTCCATATTTCAACTAGAGAACCCTAGACTTATGTCTACAGTAGGATTCCTCACAATCCAATACATTATGGAAATCTACCAATAATCTCCTTTCAATATCTTTGTCAACCTATAATTTGGGAAAAGGTTCCATAATAGTTTTAGTGGATGAAAGTTGCATTTTCAAGTATTTCCTCTTATGGAAAATATTACAAAAAATATTTTTATTCCATTTTTTAAATTGCTCTTCATAAATCTTAACTTATTGGCAACTTGAGATATTAGGGAACCTGGAAAATATGTCTTCCACCAATCAACTATTGAGGCCTCAAAGGTATCAGTTTTCTACCACAACCAAAAAATAAAAGAAAAACTTAAAAATTCTATTCCCAACTAAAACATCTAGTACTAAAGGATTGTGATATGATCCTATTATTGAAATAGAAGAGAGGAACAAAGTCATCAAAATGATGAAGACATTCTTTAGAAATAAAAATACTATCAAGTTTTTTTTGGATATGATGTTCCCCTAGCCTTTTGTTGCTCCAAGTGAATTTAATTCCTTTTAGCTTGAATTCCATCATCTCATTAGTATTGATAAAAAAATTGAAGTCCTTCGTACCATTAGAGGGGGATTGGCTTCCTCCTTTTTCTAAGGGAAATATACGGCAATTAAAATTCCCAACCAGCATCCAAGCAAGGTTATGAAAAGTATTTTTATTTATGCTCAAATCCTCCCATTAAATTCCTCTTCCCAGAACTAATTTTGGAACATACACATTAGTTAACAAGTCCCATCCTCCATAAAAAAGGTTTTATTGTATTTTTGACAAAAATTTATAGCCCAAGGCTCTGGAATGCCTGAGACCTTGCCATTTTATTTAACAATAAGTACAAATGAGGGTTTAGTTTTTCCTTCTATCCCATGATATGTGTGCACTCCCATCCACCTAACCCTTAAAACTAGGATTATTTTTAGACCCTATGATGTTTCATATGCCTATCCTATATTTTATCCCCAATCTCTGAACTTACTTCTAGTGCTTTTAATATCTCATGATCCTACTCCTCTTCCAACTTTCACTCTTGCTCCCACCATTTCTATAACCAAGGATGAACTTGCTTGCATTTTCAACCACAAAGCTCTCCTAAAACACTAAGGTTTTAAAAAATAATCTTTATGATATAAATTTAATGATGATTATAAATTATAATCTATTTCCTTTTACTAAAATATTATAAAATTATAAATGTTTGTATAACTTAAAATTATAATTAAATAATATTATTTTTATGATTAAAAAAGAATATATGTGAGTAAATGAATGATAAAACTAAAGGAGTAATGGTCATAAATCCAATAATATATGGGCATAATAAAATAGTGGACAATTGGGGTTATAGAGAAATGTGTGATACATCCTCACCTTAGCTTCTATACAACTTATGTGAGATATATATTTAAGAGAATCATGAAGTAAGCTCAAACATATATTTATAATAAAATATTATATAATTGTAACCATTTAATGTAACCGTTATAAAGAATGCAACTATTACTTTAGTATAATATTCTAGCTTTGGTATCGTCTTGCATGTGAATTTGATGCTTGAGGATTAGAGTTGGGGTTATGAAGAGTGTTTAAAAATATAAGGGGACATATATGAATGTATCTATTTTTGCATATTGAATCAAAGTTTGTTTTAGAAGGCTACCTCCTCAAAGAGGCCTACAATTTTATATAGTGATTTTGTGTGATTAATATAGTTGATGCATTTCCATTTTGCATTGCAATATTTTTCCGTCTAGATTTATTGTCTTTCTTACAATCCATATATCTACTAATGTCTTTGTCTTATTTTTTATTGGAAGGTTCTTAACATGTTGTATGAGAGCACTTTCTAGGGTTGTGTCCTATTGTGACTGCAATAGTCTATGTTCTTCCTTTTGGACATGTTAGGTATAGTTTCCTTCATTTCTATTTATTGTAATGACTCTACAAAAAAATAAAAATAAAATTATGTTTTTCTCTATTCTAGTTTAATATATTATAAACTTTATGATGGATTTTTTAAATATCATAGACGAGCTATCATTATTGGCTAAGCTAGATATCCCATAAAGTGACTACTAAAGTGAGATATGATCAGACTACAATATCGAGACCTCAACATCATCCATATACAAACACAATCTCCCATGTATGTTTGGGTATATAGGGAGACCCTCTTAGGATTAAGAGAAACCTTTAGCTATAAGAAGTTTTTGACTATGTATCTATCAATATTGCACCAAGCACAACACTTAGGATGATTACTCTCTTGTATTGTCAAATATGTAGATAGTGTTCTCAAGGGTATGTGTGGAATTCACCTTGAGTAGTGGCCTAAAATATTGGTTTAAAAATATCATTCGTCATTATAATATAAAAAAGGACTATGGAAAGTATGTGCACCTTGACCTGGATTTACCTTATTTCTATCGTATGTAAAACCCTAACACTAGCCACATAATTGAGCATACTGAAGAGACTATACTTATCATAGATTTTACTATACTATAACATATGAATGTAACTATTGGGATTCAATTATAGTCATTATAGTATCTACTAGGTAAGTTGTCTATACATTTCAAAATAATATCATACAAAGAAATTATCGATAATAGCTAAGATACAATCTATCAAGATAATTATAAATAATAATGAGAAATAAAGTTAGATTGGGTAGATGTCAGTAATGGACAAGAAAAATATTGTTAGGGTAGTTGTCAAACTAACAGTAGCAAACAATGTAGTTGTTAGAAAAAAAGAAGAAATTCACCTTACTTAAAAAAATAGAAATTATAATCTACAGACCTAGTCCATTATGATCATATTTTTGAGGTGATTGTGTTGATATATAAAACCAAACACTTTTTAAGACCACTACTAAAAATAAGAACTACCAAATTAAAGTTTCTATTTTAGTAGGTATCCTTAAAAGGTCAAAAATCATAGTGTATGACTACAAGCACTAGGGTACAATATATGGAGCAAAAAAACATTGTACAAGTGATTTAATTTGGGGAGCATTTTTGAAATCAATTAACTAATGGTATAAGCCAATCAAGGTCTGAATTCAAAACTTTACGACTATATAACCTGTGTGATAATATAACATAGGATATGGAGGAAGTATATGAAATTTTTTTAGACTTGGAAGACCATTTAAGTAGTAACACCCACACATACATTCAACATAGTTTTTTTGACCATAAGGCTAAAGGGCCCAACAATATAGACCTAAAGATACACAATAATAATGAATACAATCTACCCAATTTAGATCTCTAAAATTTGATGAGAAGGATTTGGTTGTGTTGATTAGAATGGTGTTTTAGTCTGCATAATATTTTGTAGGATATATGTCCCATAGTTGTATGTTTTAATATTGAATTAGATGCACTATCTTGATATTCTAAAGATCAAGATATGCTAAATGCTATATCCACACCACTCCAATCACCTCATAGATAAAATGACTAAGGATTCTAATTTGTAAACCTTAATATACAAACTCTAAGTAGAGCCCAAATCATACCCTAGACACATATAGGATGGTCAAGATTTGAGATTTCATGATCAACTTGTTATTCCTAAAAACTTATTAATTAAAAAATTCATGTTCATAGAAAATACATGTGTCACAAATGATGAGACATTTTGTTTTCTAAAAGCCTATGAAAAGGCTAAACATGCTTTCTTTTGGAAGAGAACGAAAAATAATATTCAAGTTTTTACGATAAAATACGGTAGGTTTAGAAGAATGAAAAGTAAAATTGTTTGTACACCAAGAACCCTTAAGCCCTTGCCAATTTTAGAATCAGTGTGGATAAAAAATTCTATGGATTTATTGGAAGGTTAAAAATTTAGAGGAAAATCAATCATTTTGGTAATAATGGATCATCTCATGAAGTATACTCATTTTTTTTGCTCATCCCATCCCTACATATCATCAATAGTTACTCAAATCATTTTAGACTCCATATTTTGCCTTCATGGAATACCCAAATTTATTGTGTTAGATAAGGACCTTACTTTTAAAAAGAACTTTTGATAGGAACCATTCAAGTTGTATGGTACTCACCTCAAAATGGGTTTGGATTATCACCTTCAAACTAATGGGCAAACAAAAATTATCAATAAGTTCTTCAAAACATAATTTTATTTCTTTGCATCTAAACATCCTATACAATGGGCTAAATTGATTCCTCTGGTCGAATGGTGGTATAATACTTCATATATCACAAGTACCAAGATTACACCATTTAAAGAAATATATAGTCTTCCTCCACCAAAACCCTCTTCATATATTCTTAAAATCTCCAATATTCAAGCCATAGATACCACCCTCCATAAATATGAAGCCATCCTCCAACAACATAAGGTAAATATTGAATTGGTGTAGAATTGTATGCATCAACAAGTTGATTAACATTATAATGAGAGTAACATTAAATAGGGGATATGGTCTTTCTCTATTTATATCCCTACAAAAAATCTTCATTTCAACCCCATTGGTGCAAAAAAATGGTAGTAAAATTCTATGATACCTACTAGGTGTTACAATGGATTTGCCCACCTTCATTCATCAAATGTTTCATGTCTCTCACTGAATAAGGTTGTTGGCAACAAGGTATAGGTTATGTTAATCTCACAATGACACTGAGAGGGGGAAGGTGAATCAGTGTAGCTCTTTAAAACTTAAATCTTTAACTCTTAAAGCCGAAACAATGAGAACTTAAAACCAAATAAAGCAAATATAACAAGAGAGCATCACACAACACAATATGTATCGAGGTTCACTGATTTGACTACTCAAAAATGACTATTTGGACTCCCATACAAATCTAGCCTTTGCAAAGCAACAAGTTTACAATCAATTTACCAGCACCCACTGGAAGGAGCACCAACCCCTGATTTATCTACACCAATAGAAAGAAGCACCAACCCCTGATTTATCTACACCAATAGAAAGGAGCAACAAACCCTAATTTATCTGCACCAATAGAAAGGAGCACCAACCCCTAATTTATCTACACCAACAGAAAGGAGCACCAACCCCTGATTTACTAGCACCAACTGGAAGGAGCCCCAACCCTTGATTTATCTGCACCAATAGAAAGGAGCACCAACCCCTGATTTACCAGCACCAACTGGAAGGAGCACCAAACCCTAATTTATCTACACCAATAGAAAGGAGCACCAACCCCTGATTTACCAGCACCAACTGGAAGGAGCACCAACCCCTGATGCCAAGCACCAACTTGGACTTCAATTCTAAAACTAGAATATTGAGATATAAATGCCTTCACTTTTACAAGACCCTGACTGATCTATTGCTTGCTCAACATCGCCCATAATTTACACAACACACATCATTCTCGCTCGCCTCTCGCTCACCTCTTACTCTCCACTCATGCTCCTCTCGCACACTTCACCGAATAAATTCCACCCTCAAAATTCTCCGAGCAACACTCCTTTCATAACCATCATTTCTCTTTATAAATCCAGTTGTAACTCCTTTCATATTCTCATGCGCCACTTGTCAATTATAACGCCTTCTTTATGTAACTCCTTTTGTATATATAGAGTAGGCATTTCATCAAACACATTACATGCAAAGAATTGACACCATATTCTCCTACCATGACTGTTCGTCTTCTTGGTCATGACTCTTTGTCTTCTCCTTGCATGACTGTTCGTTTTCTCTTTGCATGTCTATTCTTTTTCTCTTTGTATGTCTATTCATTTTCTATTTTAACGACTGTTCATTTTCTCCTTTCATGACTGTTCATTTTCTCCACTTGACTGTTCATTTTCTCTTTCCCTTATGCATGTATGTGTTTTGGTTTCCAAAAAAGAAAAGGCTTTTTGTTTCTATTTTGAGGCCCTTCTTGAGTCACAAAAATGTGACATGTCACGATATCCCGACACTTTTGTTTCTCTTCCTGCCTGGCCTTTTCGAGTCGCAAAAATGCGACATGTCACGATATCACGATACTTTTGTTTCTCTTCCTACCTGGCCATTTCGAGTCGCAAAAATGCGACATGTCTCGATATCGCGACACTTTTGTTTGTCTTCCTACCTGGCCTTTTCGAGTCGTGAAAATGCGACATGTTACGATATTGTGACACATTTGTTTCTCTTCCTGCCTGGCCTTTTTGAGTCGCAAAAATGCGACATGTTACGATATCGTGACACTTTTTATTTTTTTGCCTGCCTGCTCTTTTTGAGTCATGAAATGCGACATGTCGCGATATCACGACACTTTTTCTTTCTCTGCATTTCTCTTTGCATCGGACCGCAAAAATGCTACATGTCACGATATCGCAACACTTTTTCCTTCTTGCTCTTTCTCTTTGCATCAGACCGCAAAAATACATGTGATATCACGACACTTTTTCTCCTTGCTATTTCTCTTTGCATCGGACCGCGAAAATACATGTGATATCACGACACTTTTTCTCCTTGCTCTTTCTCTTTGCTTTGGCCCACAAAAATACATGTCGCGATATCGCGACACTTTTTCTCCTTGCTCTTTCTCTTAGCTTTGGCCCGCGAAAATACAACATGTCACGATATCGTGACACTTTTTCTCTTTGCTCTTTCTCTTAGCTTTGGCCCGTGAAAATACAACATGTCACGATATTGCAACACTTTTTCTCCTTGCATTTTCTCTTTCTTTGGACCGTGAAAATGTAACATGTCACGATATCGCGACACTTTTTCTCATTACATTTTCTCTTTATTTTGGCCACGAAAATGCAACATGTCACGATATCACGACACTTTTTCTCCTTGCATTTTATCTTCTCTTTTGGCCGTGAAAATGCAACATGTCGCGATATCGTGACACTTTTTCTCCTTGCATTTTCTCTTCTCTTTTGGCCGCGAAAATGCAAAGTGTCGCGATATCACGACATTTTTTTCCTCTTTGTATTTTCTCTTTCTTTTAGCCACGAAAATGCAACATGTCGCGATATCGCGACACTTTTTTCTCTTTGTTTTTTCCCTTCTCTTTTGGATATGGGCCACTTCGGTCTTCTTGGACAACCTATAACAACTTCACCCATACATCAAAAACATCCTCATAAGAATTCAACTTCACTGTACATACTCTGAATAACCTCTGAACTCCTATCCAATGCATCAACCGATCTATGTGACTGTGTTGACAATAATGACAATACTGTCGTTGCACCTTGCTCAACAGGTTCAATCTACATTACTAGATCTAGACGAAGAAAAATCCATCATTCTTGACCCTAAATGAATTTTGGACTAGAGATCGCACACCCTTTACAACCATGTCATCACTGATGTTGTGAAATGACTAGGATTACACCCTGAAGTTGCCACATGGGAATCTCTTTAGAAACCACAATAATAGTTTCATCTTCATCTTTTTGGACTAAGATTTTTGAAGAGAAATTGCATCTTATTTTTTATAATTTACATTGTGGAATCGGTAGCTGCCACAAATCCAGGAAGGTTGGCTGGCTTTTATGGCCACTATAGTATTATACGCTATATGTCCCAAAAGTCACCACACATATCTTAGTGTAGTCCGTCCCTATAACCACCATGCCACGATCATTTTAAAGCTTTTAGGTCATTGAAAGCACCAGGAAAGGGACAAGTGTTTAGTTTGGCAAGGCCCAAGATTTGAACCTTGGACCTTTGTCCCCCTTAAAGAGGAATCATAACTTAGGACCCCATCCTAACATTTCTTTGTAAGGACTCCCTTTCTAACATGGGGACCCTATCCTAATAATATATGCAATGCTTATAATGTGTATGTAGCACTTGAGGTACCTAAACAAGTTAGTACATTTAATGTAACCATTATAAAGAATGCAACTATTTCTTTAGTAGATAATTCTAGCTCAGGTCTCCACTTGCATATGATGCTAACCCTTGAGCGTTAGGGTTAGGGTTATGAAGAGTCTTAAAAAGACAAGGAGGCATAGATGGATGTATCTCTTTCTACATATTGAATCAAAATTCTATTTAAAAAATTGTCCCTTTGAAAAAGCCTATGATTCTATATTATAATTTTGTTTTGATTAATATAATTGTTCTATTTTTATTTAGTATTATAATATTTGTATCCCTACATAATTTAATGTCTTTATTTTAATTTAAAGTTTTTTAAGATTTCTAACCGTATTTATATTTATCGATTATAAAAGCTTAAAAGAAAGTGTTAGTCTAACCATAATTGATGTTTAGATGAGAAAGTCTAAAACCCTCCTCACAACAATATTCCAAGTAGTCACTATATTTAAATGGACTAGTGGAGTGAGTGGAGCCTATAACAACATAAAAGTCAAACACGAAAGTGATGGGGATAACCAAGAGAGAAGGAAAAAAAAAAGCTACCATGCTTATTAAGCTTCTCTTCCCTTGTTTCGAACGTCACGTACACTCATAAACCCTATATCGACATAAAGTCGAACACGAAAGTGACGGGATAGCCAGGAGAGAAGGAAAAACATATTTATAATATGAACAAGTTGTAAGAGGAGCGACGTTTGATCCATGGACCACTATCCCACATGCATGTACAACGTGTAGCCGTTGACCAACACAAGAGCTGGAGGAAAATTATTAAAATAATATCAACCATCACTATTGATGACAATAGATTAAATATCCCCATGAGATTGCTATCTTCCATAGCCAAATAATCCACCAACACGTCATAACACATGTTCTTCGTTTGTCGGTTTTTTTCTTTCTTTTTTCCATTGTTGGGAGTAGTTGCCAAAATCGACGTCTTAGGCCAAAATTTGGAGTACATTCCGCAGTTCGACTTCATTGCATTATTAGAGAAAACCTGCTATGGCTGTCATACCCTGTGCCCACTCGTTACCACGTCTTAAATCTTATTCTTGCTCAACCATTAAGGTCACCGCCTCTGCAAAGCAATGTAATTATCAACGGAGGACGGAACTGTTTAAAATCAAAGCTCTTTCAACTGAATATATATCGGACTCTTCTTCTTCACCAGCTATGACTTTGTACGATGTATTGTCTGTGCCGCAGACAGTGGGGTTTGCCGAACTGAAGAAAGCGTACAGGCAGAAGGTCAAAAAATTTAATCCAGATGTGTGCCCTCTTGCCGAGCGGGATGAGTCGTGCAAAATGTTTTTGTTGGTGCACGAAGCGTACGAGATTCTCTTATCACCTTCCCTCCGCGCAGATTACGATTGTCTGCTTCAATGAAATCCTGTAATGGTCTCGGAAAGGAGGGATTGGATGGAGAGAAAGCCATGGACAGAACAATTTGAAAATCTTAATATACGATCCACCATTGGCAGGGACACGTGGGGTCGTAGAATGCGCCGAGAAGAAGCTGATGTGCCGGAGTATTTTGAAGAGTTGTAAGTCACATGTATGAAAATTCAGTCTGTCTGCAGTGCCGGAGAATTTTGAAGAGTTGTAAGTCACATGATCTCTATGAATTTTTTTTGGTTGTCAATACTTTTCAATCTTTTAAATTTATTGAATACATGTGAACATTTAGTTACATAGGCTTAATAATCACCTGATTTGAATACACCTTTGGAAGGATTATAATTTTTATATACTTTTATGTTTATATCACAAATTTAGTGAACAAGACTCACCAGAACTCATGGACGAAAGCAATGAATTTTTATTTATTTATTTTAAGATCAAGGGTTAAATAAAAATGCTCTCTTTAAATTAAAGCTAGGAGCCTCCTGAAACTTCTCTGTCCGAACATCTTCGTAATACGTCTATTGTGTCCGAGGAGGATAACCCCAATTATAACTCCCTGCTACTTGAAAAACCTTGTAAAAGTTAAAATTTTAAATATTAAGTAAAGTATCTATTCTTGTTAGTGCGAAGTCAAATTTAACAGTAAGGTTCTTATTTTTTTTCGTTGGTTTTTTATTCTCATTCAAATTTTTATTTTAAATTTTTTATAACAAAACTTTATTAATGTTTTTTATTTTTTCTTCTACTTTCTTGTATTGTTTTTTAAATCTTTGCCTTTACATATTAGAAACGTGGAAGTTATCTCTAGAATTTGATGAATGTGGTTGTTTCACATATTTAAATAAATTTATTAATAAAATTATATTAATTTTCTAAAGATAAAATTTATGTAATAAAGATTTAATACAAATTTATTATTTTTAAAATATAATATATTAAAACTATTTAAGATAAAAAATTATGAAATTATAATCATGTAAAAGCGGTTAGGATTACAGTTATCAAAAGTATAAAAATATTTTATTTATAAAAATAAATATTTTTCCTATAATTTTATTTATTCATGTTTTATTTGATTTATTTTACTAATAAAATTATATAAATTAAATAAAATATAATTAAAAAAATAAAGTGAGTATGCAATCTATACTCGGAAAGAGACGAAATTATAATACAGAGTGAATGTGAAAGAAAATACGAATGCAATACTTATAGACTGGAAAGAAGTAGGAGGTAGAGTAGGATTCTTACGGTACATAGTAGTGTGCAATTAATCCTTTCTTTTAATTAATTATTGTTTATGTCTATAAATTGAGGTAACATCACATATTTTAAACATTCGGTCAACCATATCTTAACTGGAACTAAAATAAATTGGTATGTTAATTTATTATTAAATAAAATAAAAATATTTATTTTTATCTTTTAATTTTGTTTTTAAATCTTTCAAAAATTGCAAGCAAAGAAAATATTCACCATTTAAAAAACCCATAATAATTAAGTTAAAAAGTAAAATAAAATTTAACTAGAAACAAGATTAGCTCCATCTACTAGCCATTTTAAGCTTTTTATTAAATTTAAATTTTTAAAAGAAAAATATTTTACTGTAAAGAATAAAATACTTTTTAGTGTCCTCAAGGTCATATGGGATGAGCATGTACAAACCATAGATCTTTATATGGTGTTCCACAATATTCACTTTTAGGATAGTTAGGATGTACCTAATAAATAAACCAACATACAATATTTAATAAAAAAAAGTGTGTCTAACTTTTTTTTAATATGGATTAGTTTATATTACTTGCATTATATTCAATAATAATTGATGCTTCACATATAAGATGATTTTCCATTTTATCATCTCTAGAATTATAATAACAAAATAAAATAAACAATGAATATATTATCTTATATTTTGGTTGGAACATCTATTTATTCTATTTTTTGATGCAAATTTTAATCTTATACAAACAAAATTATAAATTAAACTTAATGTTATGATTTTTTTCATTTGAAAGAATACACCATATATATATATATATATATATATATATATATATATATATATATATATATATATATATATATATATATAGTATCACCTCCAATATTGGATATATTAAAGTATATATTGTTGTTGTTTAACAAAATTTATGTTATGCTTTTGATATTGTATAATTACATAATATTCTGCTCTTCCCTCATAAAAATATACTTACGATTGAGTCAAAGAAAAATTGAAGTCAAGTGAACAATGTATTAGAATACAAGTTGTTATAAAATTATAAATAAGCCTTAGAGTAATGTCCCTAAAGTTATAAATAAGCCTTAGAGTAATGTATTAGAATACAAGTTGCCTAATGCTGATGGTTGGGACATTGCTAAAATAGTGTGGGAGAAAAACATCATTCCCAAAGTGGGATTTTTTTCTTGGTTAGCCTCTCAAAACAAAATTCTTACCTTTGATAATCTCATTTCTAGAGGCCTTCCCATACCCAACTGGTGCATGCTCTATAAGTCCAATTGGGAGTCTGTTGACCACATGTTCTTGGGATGTCCTTATTCCCAAGTTGTGCTTAATTCAATTTTTGATAACTTCAAATTATCCATAGTCCTTCCTGCTTCTACCCACTAGCTCTTTCAACAGTGGCCAACACCTTTAAAAAATAACCAACTTAGCTTTCTTTGGCACTCGTGTTTACACCATTACCTTTGTAAGGTTTGGTTGGAATGCAACTCCAAAATATTCAAAATCCAGTCCATCGATTGCCACATTACCACTTTAAAAATCCTTTCCTTGGAAATTGAGAATGCATCCATGGTCTCCTCCCATGAAGGTCCCCCTAGTTTGGAGACTTTCCTTGCCAACAGATTCAATCTCTCTAACATTTCTTGTGTTCCTCATACTATTGTTAATAGATTTTCTATCATATGGAAACCCCCACCACGTGGGTGGTTCAAAATAAACTTTGATGGGGCAGCCAAAGGGAATCCTAGCAACGTTGGCGATGGAGATATACTCAAAGATGAGAAATGGAAATTTTAATTGCCTTTGCAAAAAATTTGGGGACTCAGACAAACAATATGGCCGAAGCCAGAGCTCTCTTCCAAAGTCTTCAGCTCATTAGTAGGATGGACATAGACCACTTGATCATTGAAGGGGACTCCCTCCTTATCATTAATCTTCTCAAAGGTAATGGTAAACCCCCATGGTCTTTGGTAAACATTCTCCAAGAATGTAAAATTTTTATTATCAGATACTCTCACACTGTCATCCAACACCAATACCGGGAAGGAAATAAAGTGGCTGACTGGCTTGCCAACAAGGGGGTGCTTGGAAATAGTATTCAGGTATGGAGGAACTCTTTCCCCCATGACCTTAGAATAGACCCATCTAGACCCGATGTCTGCAATCTCTAATCTCTTTGGGTTCCAAAAAACCTAGGTGGTTCGTAAAGGGTTTGAAATGATGAGTCATACTGCCAAGTGGAATGCACCGCCCACTATGGCACTCTCTATTGGGCCCCATATCTCTTCTCATCATTTTCATGGCTATGTCACTAAGATTTGTGGTATAATACCAATGATTAAGTGGTAGATTTTTGAAAGTGGACACCACTTTTTGAATCCTAATCAACAACAACATAAGCACCTCGAGTAGATGATAAGCATGAAGGGGCATATGGTCAAAATTACACACCATCTCTCAAAATCCAACCAACAAAAGCTAATGATGAAGGGGTATATTGGTAGAGAAGGATACCACATGTTAAGCTCTAATTATCAGTGTTTTAGGCTTAGTAATGGAATAAAGTAAGGTGTCTCTCCTAGGGCCAACCACCACAGCACGCATGCCCAAACCTACCCCCATATTTCTCATGGCACCCCCATCCTTGCTCACCTCGTCATTTTACACAACATCAGTTTCCCCACTGTGGCACAGGAAGTAATCGTGATCCTTATTACCACTAATCTCTATTTTTGGGCCCATCACATTTTCAAGCATTCCCTCACCCTTCAACTAGTTTTTGCATTGTCGATCGCAACATTTCCTATGACTTGGCATAATGTCTTCAGGTCTCGTCTAGGACAACCAACTAGAAATTACCATTCCCACCTTTGAATCCCCATCTAAACCATTTCCTCCACTAAAGTCCACTTTGTTTTACTCTTGAAAAGGCCTTGGAACCACTCCCGTTTTAGACTCCCATGTGATTTCCCTATCCCAAGATTTTATCTCAGCTATGTAAGGTTTGTCTATCTCCTCAGAGTTTCTCTGTCTAAAGCTATGCCCAGTGAGCCTCCCTCTACCTGCATTAATGTCCCTCTACTTTTGATGGCCATCATTGAACCTAACACTCTCTTCCTGGAGGATGATATCCATAAACTCTTTCACAACCATGGTTTCATTCCCTTTTTCAAGAAATTCAAGGGCCATGATGAAGTGATTACCAGAGATTTTGTTAATACCTGGGTCAATGGGCATGTCCTAGTTTGGGGAATGAAATTCTCTATTTTTGTTGAGCTACTAGCAAAAATTACAAAACTTTCTAATGAAGGCTTCAAACTCCACCGTGACAACCATTCCATTCCTATCATGTAGTACCTAACGATTGATAAAGTGGATGAACCAGTGAGAAGTTTCCACCTAGCTTTCCTCAATGTGCTTCGGGATATTAAGGAGGTCAACATTCTAGATTATCTAAGATGGTCCATTGAAGTCTCGATCAAGAACTACCAAAAAAGGGAAGATTCACAGATTAAACATCAGGGGTTGTTCCTGGTCATTTATGACCATATGCTGTAGAAGATCATCTACACTATGGAATCGAGTCCCTTCATGAGCATTGACAAGGACCCTACTGAGACTAATGCCATCATGTAAAGTCATAGCTCTAACAACCATAGAGATAAGCAAAATTTTGGCGGGAAGCACAAAAGCATCGAACAAATCACGTTTGTGAGCACCATTCCTATTTTGGAGCAATCCTTTGCGGATGTGAAAGTGATGGCAACCTCTAAGCGGGACCCTTTCGATATTTTGATGAAGATGCTTGAAAATATTTACCAATCCTAGTCCAAGGCTCTCACTGGCCTTGACCATGCAATTAGAATCTCCAAAGCCATTACGACCAGCAAGTCTGAGAGTTTCCAGGTGATCCTTCCCATTGAGAAGACCAGTGCTGATGAACCAACTCCGAAGTAAATTGATGGGCCATATTTTTGTCCTTGGTTCTGGTTAAGTTTTTCCTACTTCTTTTTGGCTTGTTCTGTCCATTTCTCGTCTTCTGGTTTCAGTTGATGTTTTTGTTCATTTCTAATTTCCACTAATCCTTGTTTGGGAGGGAAGCTTCCTTCCTTTTTGGGTTTTTCTATTTCTGGTTTGCTTGTACAAGGTTTAGGGACCCTTTAAAAACCCTTTCTACAAATAAAAAAAAATGTTCCTAAAGAGTACTTATTTCAGTACTTTAAATAATTATCTATGGATAATGATTTTTATCCTTTTTAAAAATAAGCTTAACTATTCCAAACCTATATGTCTGTATTAATATTAACCCTTATTACTTGAACTCAAAGGAAATCATAAATGTCTATTAAATATCTAACTCTTGAAACATTTTTTATTTTGTAGGATTGTATTAAGCTTATATAGTCTTCCATTTAAATATATCATAATAATTTTCTAGAATGTGATGATGTTATCCTTCAATAACTACATGTATTCTATAATTGAGTCCTCTTAGAAGGGTATGCTTATTCATTGTCTTCCATAATAGTACTTAGTGTATTGTATTTATTGTCTTATGATCATCTCATTAATATACTTATCTATTAACCAAACATAAAATTTATCAAAATAAATTGAAAATAATGTGTCCTCCCATTTTAATAAAAATTATAGTTTAAATAGAACACTCAAAGAAAATCTTATGCTAATGCAATGGGAGAAAAAACTCATTGGCTTAAGGAAATCAATCCTTCACATGGACACAACCTTTAAATAATGTAGGAAATACAAATTTAAGAGTACAATAACATAAAAATAAGATTTCAAGCATGAGAACAATTAATCTCGACATGAAACAAATATTACTCCTAGATATTGTTCAACCTTAAATTTGGTAGTGGTAATGTTTTACAAGGTAGAATGAATGGCTCTTTATATTTTATAGAAACAAATTGATGCCTAATCATTATTTATCCAATGATAGTCATATAGTGGCATCTTTTCTACTAAAGGTAATGCATAATAAAATTGAATGTTTTACATAATTTTTTGTGAATTATTATTATACTCAAATAACTATTACAATGACATAAATAAATACTAATATAACTATGAAAATAAGAAAATAAATCTAAAGTTAAAAAAAAACAAATCTATGAAACCATTATTGTTACAAGGGTGTTCCGTAGTTGTGGCGTTGTTTAGCTATTATTGGGTTGCTTAGCTTGTTCCAAGTTTCCATTTTGTTTGTTCTGTTCAATAGTCTAATGTTCTCTAGACTATCTTTATTCACCAAGTTTCAGGATCCTTTCAAAACCCATTTTTTTACCAATAAAAAAAAATAGATCTAAAAATTAAAAATAATCAATAATCATCATAAATTTAATATAAATTATTTTTAAAATATATTTATAAAAGGAATTTTATAAATAACTTATATACATTTGATGTGATTAATAAATTTATTCTAAGACAAACAAATTAGTATGACTTTAAAAAAGCTGGTCAATAAATTTTAATCATATTAAAAAGGTTTTTATTCATTAAATCTATATAAAAATAGAATTAAATTTCACTTTCAAAATACTAGTAAATACTTAAATATATTAACCTTTACCTTAAAAGTAAGTTATATACCATATAATTAGAAAAAATAAAAGGACTATTTATTATGAAAATCTCAATGTTATCTTATCTTGCAAATATGGCATAGATAACCCATATAATCATTTTTTTACTCCAATTTCTTATAAGGAAACATTATTATTATGATTATTAATTTTTTTTATTGTTTTTTTAATCTTTGCCTTTATATATGAGAAACCAAAATAACATGGAATTTATTATTAGAATTTGATGAATTTAATTTTTACATCTTTAAATAAATTTATTAGTTAAATAACATTATAGTATTATCAATAATTGTTTGAAAGATAAAATTTATGTATTAACAACTAATTTTAATAAAAAAAATTACTTTTAAAACATAATATATTAAAATTATTTATGATGAAAAACTACAATAATGAAGTTATTATAGTGTAAAAGCACATTAGCATTATTTCGGTTAATGTGATGATGTAAGTCTAGTGGCATATTCTATAATTAGAATTTCATTCTATGTTAATACCTGTACCTCTATATATATATATATATATATATATATATATATTTATTGAAACTAAAAAAATAGTTATCATGTTATTCCCGGTGCTCAAGAGATGGTGGTGGGGAATTTTTCTGCCTTTGACATTGAAGGTTTGGTTTGGCCTGGTTTGGGTTATGGGAAGTTTGTATCCTCAACGTGTTTGGAGCCTTCTTTTTTTCAGTTTGTGTGTTCATTTTTCCCTTTGGCTCCCTTGTGTTGTCTATTGGCGTAGTTTCTTTCAGGTGTATCATAATTTTTTTGAAGATGGGTAATCTAAGGTTTACAATACTAAGTCCAAATAGTTCAAGTTGAGGGTGGAACCTATGTCTCTTTTGACTGATGAGGATGTTTTGTCCATCCTCAAAGCTGGGGGTTTGTTGGACTATATCCAAAAATTTTATGGTCATAATCTTATTCTTTCTAATTGGATGGCAATTACTTGGAAGGAGGGATGGGTTCGTGTTGGGTCATGATACTTTGAAATTTTGACAAAGCTGGTTAGCCATACCAATGGGTTGGTTTTAGATGACATGATACATAATAGGGAAAGACACTCTTTAGTTCAAGAGATTCATTTCCTTTTGGATGAAGATGAATTCCTATCTAGACTTCAAAATTGTTTTAGTGCTAAATATTTGTTTGCTTTGTGGAATAAGGTGCAGGGTGATTATAGATTTTTTATTGTGTATTCTTCATACAAAATTGTGTGGAGTTTTCATGCTATGTTTCATAACCACCTTCGTCAGTCGAGGTGGATGAATATCTATCTATTTATTTTCAACTGGATACTTAAATCTATGAAGGTTGTGCAAAGTGGTAAGGGGCATGCTTCTTTGCATTAGGGTTTGGCTCAGTTTTTTTTTAACGTGCTACTTTGGAGAAGGGGGTTGTTGCTAAGGAGATTTTAAATTCCTTGAATTCCCTCCTCATTTATGTACCTAGTGATCCCCTATTGGCTTCAGATAGTTCAAGCTTAGAAGTTAAGAATGTGTGCTCTTCCTCCTTGGGATCAGGTTTAAAAAATATATATGGTAAAGACTTTAATTTTGATAAAAGGATGTGGGGCTCAACGGTAGGAAGAAATTCTACTGACATAGTGAAGAAACCTTTGGTAACTCCTATCGCTTATCCACTTGTGGAGAGTCCCTCTATGGATGTTTATGGGAAAAGTGATGAAATTCGTATATCTGTAAAAGGAGGAATTTGGAGGAGCCCCCCACCCTTTCTAAGATTTTTTATGAGGATGATGTGGTAGATTTCCTTCCTAAATCTACTACCAAAGATAAACTGATTGATGAGATGTACTCTCTAGGTAAATCTATCGTGAGAAAAAGTGTTATCCTCCACAGTATTTGCTTGATGAAAATCAAACAACATGTCCTTTGGGGTTCAAATTTCAATTAAGATGGATTTAGATTATGTTGAGGAGGCTGCCTAGATTTATGGTTAAATTATTCATGAATTTGATTCTCTAGTTTAGAACCACCTTAGTTCTCACCGGTCAATTTGTGGATCTCTTTTAGTGTCTTTGGGATCCTCCTCTCTATTTTTTTTGTTTCTTCTCTATTTATTTCAGTATCTAGTGTCTTGTATTTTGTAAAAGGTTGTGGGACCCCTTTAAATACCCTCTTTTTCTCTTAATATTATCAATAAATAAATAAATAAATATTTTCCCTATCATAATAGTCTTATGTATTCATATTTTATTTAATTTATTTTGTAAAGTAGATTATACTTATTAAGTAAAATATCATCAAAGAATGTTATTATGCAAACTACTATAATTCAGTTGATTTGACTCGTTCTTGGGATGTGATGTGTTAGTCCACCCATTTTATATGTATAAGCTTTATAATTAATATAATACTTTTTCATTCAAAAAAACTATTAAAAAATAAATAAAATATAATTCATAGACAATGTGAAAGAATAATATAATTCATAGTCAATGTGAAAGAATATGTGAATGTAGTAAATGTGAAAGAAGATGTGAATGTAGTAATTATAGTGTGTAAAAAAGTAAGAGTAGGATTGTTATTGTAAATAGAAGCATACAATTAAGCGTTTATTTTAATTAGTTATTGTTGATATTTTTTATTTGAAGTAACAAGGTATTTGACCAAGCACCTCTTAATTGGAATTGACATAAACTCTTTTAAAGCTTGCTATGATAATATATTTATTAAATAAATAAATAAATAATATATATTAAATAATATTTAAATCATTTAAATATTATAATTAAAGGGTGATCTAATTAGGCAAAAAAAACAATGATAATTAAGTTAAAAAAATTAAATTAAATTTAACTAGAAATAAGGTTAGCACTTTCAATTCATTATTTGAATTTTTTTATAAACTTTGAATTTTCAATGTAAATATTATAATATAAAATATAAAGTAGTTTTTAATATCTTAAGATTATAAATTATATAATATAACTATGATGCACACCTTAACCTTTTACCTTTAATATTTAAACCTCAAACATCTATTCAATATTTCATTGTATCCACTATTAAACTAGTTAGATTCTGCCTAATAAATAACTCAACATACAACATAATAATTTTAGTTCTCAAAGAAATTGTGTCCAGTTTTTTATGTGGAATAATTGGCATTCCACATATACAATGGTTTTGCACTTCATCTTTACTACATATGTAATAACAAACCAAAATAAATAGTAAATATATTATCTCATGCTATGGATGGAATATCTATTTACTTTATCTTTATTGCAATTTTTATTCTTATATAAAGAAAAATTTAAATTAGAATTAATGTTGAGATTAAAAGGGTTGTGTTATTTTCATTTGAGTGAAACCTATAACTATATATTCAAATATATAGTATCGCCTTTAATTTTGGATACCTGAAAGTATGCTTCATTAATATTAGCCACAAGTTAAGTTATGTTCATGATATTTTATCACTGTATAATATTCTCCTCTTCCATAATAAAAATATATATGTTTTAGTTAAATAAAATTTGAAGTAACTGTAAATAATGCATTTAAAAGGATAAATTATTATAAAACTATAAATAAGACTTACACTAAATTCCTTAAAAAAAACATAATTCAATACTTAAAATAATTATTTATGGATTGTGCTTTTAAATTTTTAATATTTTTGAGCAATAAAAATAATTATTCCAAACCTATTATTTATGCAATAATCTTAGCCCTTATTAGTTGAATTCAAAGGAAATCATAATATTCTTGAAATGTTTTATCCTTCGCAGGATTGGTTAAGCTTATGTAGCATTCCATTGAAATGTAACATAACTAAATTTTTATAATGTGATGATATTATCCTTTAATAATTATATGCATTCTTGTTTGAGTCCTCTTATAAGGATGTGTGTGTTAATTATCTTCTATTATAGTAATTAGTGTCTTGTATTTCATTGACATAAGTTCCTATCATTAATTTGTTCACCTGTTAATTGATTAAGAAATTTATCAAAGTATTTTAAAAGTTATGGTCCTCTCCTTTTAATAAAAACAATAATTTATACAAAATACAAAGGAAATCCCATATTGATATAATAGGAGAAAAATTTGTAGACATAAGGAAATCAATCCTTCATATAGACACAACTTTAACATATGTAATATAACTTTAACTTATTCTATTTTGTGTAGGAAATATACCTTTATAAGTACAATAAATTTAAAATAAGACTTGTTTTAGTTATAAATACCATGAGTATATAGAATAAATATTAGTCCTAGACAATTTCCACCCTTGGAATTTATTCTATCTTGATAGAAGTGGTAAAATTTTGTAGGGTAAAATCATTGGCTCTTTGAATTTTTGAAAGCACGAGGATACGAAAGCAAAAAGGAAAGTGAAGATGCGATGCAAACCGAACCAAACTTGACGCTAAATCCTAGGAATTTGAAAGTGCATGAAAAGAGGGAAAGCATGAGCGAATCGAAGTGAAAAAAACATGACTAAAAGAAGACAACCCTTTTTATTGATATGTTTCACAACTCGGTTACAATGCGCATCCTCCCCTTCCAAGGGCTAGGAGCATTTTAGATAAGCATTCTTGTTACATCCATGGATGCCCTTCCTTCTTCCGCGTGCCCACATGTAAAATGGGCGGACCAAACATCACCGCCGCTCACGTTGGTGAGTCTTGACTCCTTGCTGCTCCTCCGATGTCCAAACCCTACGTTCAAAGGAACAAGAAATAGTCAGTAGCACCTGTAGATAAAGTAAAGCATGCAATCCCCAAGCCTATGATAAGTGAATGAGAAAAACAAATTAAACTATGACTAAAATGAATCCAAATGCTCTAAAAATTTGATAGGGGCATCAAGGCATCCCAAAGAAAATACTGCAAATGAAACAGTCAAGAAATTCCTCACCGATTTGAATTCGCTTCGGGGCGGGACGAATTCACCTACAACAAAATGCCGAAAAGGTACTGTGCCCAATGTCCTACCTAGGAGGCTCCAAAAGACCTACAAACTTGGGGTTAGCTAATTGGGGGCATTTTGGGAAGACCCAGATGGTCATATTTTCCCAATTTGGCCTCCATCAATAGGAATTTGATGATGCTACTTGCAAGTTAGTAAAGGCGAACAAAGATAGAAACATGATCAAAATTATTCGAAAAGAAATGAAATTAAAAGGGAAACCTATCTAAGCAGCATAGAATTGAATGCAAAATTGAAAGAAAGCAAATCTGCCATAGATTTCCAATCGCTCCAAAGGGGGGTGATTAGGACTATAGCAGTGCGGGAGGGGGCACCCAGAGGCAGGCCGCCCGTCGTTTGGGGGCCTGATTTTGGCACCAATCCACTTGGGATGGGTCCAAAATCTCTTGTGGGGTATTATCGGAAAATTGGGTGGGATATCATGACCAAATTTCGGGTTTGGTTCCGGATTTGTGCTTCCAATAACCACCCTATGACCTCCTCTCCAAAAGAGATCAAGGATGTGAAAGACACAACTCAAAAGGGTGTGGGTGTGAAAATAAAATGACAGCACTTCGTTGCTCCAAAATGCTCCTTCTCTCCATATTTTGGGGTGAGGAAACTCACCAATTTATAGACCTAGAGGTCTCTTGAAATGGGCATGCAGAGGCGCCACTTGGCAATCATGCCTTCCTAGGGGGAAGGAGATTCCTCCCTGAATAGGGACTTCATGACTACCCTTGTAACAACCTCTAACGCTCGAAAATGCTCACCCACACTCCCATGCGATGAAGGAAGCATTAAGTGGCGGATCTGAGCTGCCATTTGTCAATATTTGACTTTTTTCCCGTCAAACCTAAAATTCTCCCCACCCTAGAGCGAATCTGGAATTCATCCCTGGGTGGGGCGAATCCCAATTTGAATTCATCCCTGGGTGGAACGGATACTGAGAAAAGTGCCTGAAGGTGCCAAATTGATTTTTGACCTTCCAAAACTGCTGTGAGAGTGGTTAGGACCACTGTTTAACCTCTGGGGGCTGCCCTTGGGGCTGTGTGTGTCAATGCGATCAGTGTTTGCAGTCACATAATTGGATTGGTGCTATTTTGGTGTCTATAGATGCCCCTTTTTGGGATGCGATGTGCATGGCATAGCACCGAGCAAAAATAGATAACCAAAGCACTAAATGATTAGGGTTTCTCAGTAACCTAACCAAATTTTGATGCCCCAAGTATGGAAAGGGCATGCATTCTTGAATCCTTGCTTTCGACGAGCGAAGGAACTTAATTCAAGTGTTAACCTTGTTCAGTGAGGTGTTACTTGAGCTTGGACATTGATCAGTCATGAATAGGCAAAGGGCGCAACCTTTTGTCTGTGAGAACCTTGAGTTCATGATTCATGAAATGCCAAGTGATTTGATCAGCTTGTGATTATTGCTTGTTTACTGCCCCAAGTAGGAGTGTGATTGTATTTGTCAATGATTCTTTGAATGCATGCCATTTTCCTTAATTGGGTGTGTACTTGTTGACTGGTGACTAAGTGTGACTACCCCCTCAAGCGACGAATCGATGAGGGAATGACCTTCATGAGAAAAGTGATGAGTCGCTTGACCCAAAATGACTTGTGCAAGAGTGCCTTCAGACATTTTAGCATTTAAGTGTGTGCAATTTTCTGACATTTAGACATATTTTTGGTGGGTGTTAACCCTTTTTGGTGATGCTTTTTGGAGCTGAGATTGTCAAAGATCCGTTCTCCCGTGGAGCGGTCCGGCTATGGTAGCCTTATTAGGGAGTAGGATAGTGACAATTTGTGACCCCAACATCTATTTTGGATGCCAAGAATGTCATGCGTGAAGGCGCCTTCGTTCGGCAATGTTATTGCTATTTTTGGTTGGATTTTTGACTTTTCTGGCGACGCCACTTGGGGATGAAATTCTCGAAAATTCATCCTCCTACGGAGTGGTCCGGCTATGGTAGCCTTCTTAGGGAGTAGGATAGTGAGGATTTGTGACCTCGACGTCTGTTTTGCATGCCCGGATGTCAAGTGCAAAAGCACTTTCATCGGGCAAGTTTATTAACTATTTTGGTGCATTTTTGTTCAATTTTTGTTGTTTTTGAAATTTTTGCCCTGAATTCATTCCGGGGTGGGACGAATACCAGCTTAGTATTCGTCCCAGGATGGGATGAGCGCTAACCAGAGCACTCATCCTAGGGAGGAACGAATATAAGCTCAAAAAGCCTATTTAAAGGCCAAAACTAGGGTTTGGGCTCATTTGCAGTCAAATTTTCTTATGATTTGGAGCTCTGAGGAGGAAGAGATTAATTCTGTGAAGCGAAGCATTACTGAATTTCTCCTGAAATCATGAGTGCACAGACCGGATTGAGCAGTGGAGCCAAAGCGAGACCAGTAAGTGCTCTTGATTGTTATTGCTTTTGTTTGTTATATGTTTTAAAACTACAAGTTATTTGTTTTCTTTTCTTTGTTATGTTGTTCTCTAAATTAGAATTGAAACCCTAGAATTGAGCTGGGCCTAAACCAAGACTTAGCTTAAAACTAAATGGAAAACGTAGTTTAAACCTAGGTTGAAATTCAATTTTGCTTTTTGAATTTTGTTGTTGTTGAGTTGTATATGCATGTTATTGTTGTACAATTTTTCATGATGTTAATGTTTTTGTGTTGTTTTTTGTTATATGTTGTGAAGAGCTAGTATCATGTGCCTACTGCTTTTGCTAAAGCACTGGAGGCGCTAACTGTGGCTGACTTGGAGTGGCTTGATGCCCTTGGGCTCAAGCAGGCGACTCGACTGGAGCCTGTGGTCGGGGATCAGGCCTGTCTGATGGCCCTGATCAACCTGTGGGATCCCCAGAACAACACTTTCCATCTCCCAATAGGGGAGATGATAGTGACCTTGGAGGACGTCTATCGGATTATTTGGATTCTAATAGACAGACTGTCGATCTGGACGATGCTATGAGATCAGCAGACAATAGTGTTGACATGTTGCTTTAGGCACGAGGAGGAGCTGGGTGTGGAGAGCCCAGTGGAGAGGGCAGAGGGTGACTACCAGATTGGTGGGATTTTGGTCCGATGGTGGTTGGAGAAGGGGGTGTTGGGAGTGAGGCATGCAGTACTTATGGGCCTCATTTCCAACATGCTGCTACCTGACTTGTCAGGCATGAGGTTCCCATGGAACCTGTTGGATGTGGTTTGTCGATTGGTTGAGTGCCCGATGGAGGCACCGTTGATCATGAGGTGGGGATAGACGCTGCTAGCATAGCTCTATGGTGAGCTGTACGAGGTTCACTACCGGAGGTGGAAGGGGATTAGCTACAGCTATCTGTTGTAGAGTTGGGCTTGGCAGCACATAGCGGTGGAGAGGCCGACAGGGTTACCGTGGATGACTCGGACGGAGATGGTGGATAAGGATATAGGCTACACTGCTCTGTGGCGGTGGTCTGAGGAGCAGGGACAGAGTCGATGGTGGGCAGGTGCTATAGGGAACTATGCCGATGCCTTCGCTCGGCTTACTCCAGGGGAGGTGTCCTGGCACCCCTATCAGGACTGTCTAGCCTGGCCTGAGGTTGGAGAGTGGCTTCGATAGGTACGTAGGGGGCGGTGGCTGATTGGGAGGCATGGGACTGAGCATGAGTTCTTCCCTTATAGCTAGGTGACACGATAGTTTAGGGTGCGCCAGGGGTTTCCTGGTGAACCCATGGTCTATCGGCGTTGAGGGGACGAGAGGACTCTGGACCGGCCAGTCATCATGCCACTTGGCAAGGATTCTGATGTGGTGATTGATGTCCCAGATGTGGACGATGTCGGGACTACTATAGAGTATGACCAGTGGTGGACACTACGGTGATGGCGAGGAGAGGGGCCACTGGGAGACATGGAGGCAGCAGCAGCAGGCGGGGAGGGTGCCGAGGCACCAGGAGATGATTGGGGAGCTCTACTAGATGATGTAGACATGGTGGAGGTAGATGATGCGGATGCAGATCTTGGGATTTCAGATCAACCGAAGATGTAGGGCATCGTAGAACAGTGGGAGCCAGAGTAGGCTGCTATTCCCGAGATGCCCACGCCTCAGGCAGGTTCAGAGGACACAGAGGTAGGGGTGCACATCGAGAATGCACGATTGGCGAGCTACTATGGAGGCGATATGAGGAGTTGGGGGAGGCTTTGCAGGAGAGGGATCTCCTGCGGACTCAACTAGCAGAGAAGGCGAAGGCATTGGCGCAGTGCGATGATGCAGTAGCTTATTACCATCGGTGAGAGGCAGAGTGGTTGCGGCAGGAGACATATTGGTCTCGACATCGGATGGATATGGAGGGAGATATTATCCGCCTTGGTGGGTGGTTACCTGAGCCCCTGGGAGGTGGATCATCATGTCGGACGAGGGGCAGTGATACTGAGCAGTCAGCATCATCTCATCGCAGGTGATTGGATGAGGGAGGGGGTAGTAGGCGTGATGCGGGGGCTAGCAGCAGCCACCCTGAGGGGTCCCATAGGACCCACACCATGGGGGTAGTTCTCATCGCACCGATCCTACGTGATCATGGTGGCCTACGCCTTAGGCTTGGGGGTTTTTAGGCTTTTGGCTTTTTGCAAGGTCAGATGACTGGATATTATAGCCTGCGGGCATTCTTGATGATATATATACAGATGATTTTATTTTGTTTATACACATGTCATGATTTGATGTTATGCCTAATGATTGATGGATGTGTATGTTTGCATGTTAATTTACATTGATGGATGCATGTGTTATGATGAATGCAAATGTTGCTTAATGTATGTGATATGCAAAATGAATATGAATGAATTGAATTTGTGATTTTTGGTGATGGCACCATAGACTGTTCAGAACTGATGGCCTTTTGTCTTAGGCGATTGTTGTGGTAAATGACTTTTTATGTATGGTATTTTGTATTTTCTGATGGTGAAGTAGGGCGGAAAGATAGTTATAGTTGGTTTATAATGTAGTTAGGTTTTCTGAGACTCAGATGTTTTAACTAGCTATCCAAAACTCGTATTTTATCTTACAAGAATTTTGAACAAGGTATGAATCTGACTTGTCTTTGACCCAGTTATTTTACATCCCTGTGTGTGCAATTGAGTTCGTTTTATGTGGTATTTTTTAGGATACCGCCAATGCCAGATAGGCTATCAACCAAACCTGTACTGAGGATCACCTAATTAGCCCCACTAACTCCTTTGTTGTATTTAGTCAAATTAATCTACGGTGCGATCCAGGATACCATAAGGTAGCTCATCCACATGCAAACATTGATCTATACACAAGTTAATGCAGCAGATATATCATCATGTGGGAGGTTTGCCACGAGTGACCAATAGGCTATCAACCAAACCAGTACTGAGGTTTATCTCATGACCTTTTGAATGCTGAGAGTTCCAAGGATTCAAGTTTGACTCCCTTCTTTTCTTCAATTGGATTGGGATACTTGCTCGTTTATAGTGATAAAAATCATTGTTTATTTTTGTTATTTTTCTTTTGAGCAAGGGATTTGAATAATGAGTGATGAGAATCACTATTGTATGTGCCTTTGGATGTATGCACTTTGGTTGTGATGTCAAATTTTTGGAGTTTTGACCTTTTGCAAATTTGTATGATGTTTGCAACTTCTTTTGAGAACTTGGGATTCTTGGGGAATTGGGTAGGGAAGATTCTTGTCCTTTTGCCAACTCTCAGCATTCTTGAGGTCATTCACACAGGGGGATGAGCAAGATAACCATTTCGCTTATGGTGACCTAGATTGCTTTGTAGGTTTCATCTTTCGTTCACACAACTTGGGAATTTTTATGTGTTTTAACTTGTGTTGGGATGCTACGTAACAAGGTGTGATCCAAGTAGAACTCTACCTTCGTAAAATCTATCTGACTTTGTACAACATTTGGTTAAAAAGCTATTGACAGCTAAATGACGAAAACTCTTGATACATTAAAAGTCAACTAACTATAGTATGGCGAAAAGATGCAAATGGTGTTTATTTGTGATGGACTATTTATAGAGCAGAAAAATATGGAACAAGATGGATTTTCTAAGTAATTATAGTCTATGGCGCCCTGACCTAGATGACCACAAATATGCAATGTATGGATGTGATGCTTAATGCAGCTATATATTTTTGTGTTTTTTGATGGATTTATTTTTGTGAGTATGAAGATGAGATGCAAAAAGACCTCTTTCTTGTTGTGATGATTTTGAGCATGCATAGAGATGAGATGCACATTTTTGTTATGCAATGTATGAATGATGATTGTAGGAATCCTTGGAGCATTTTGGGATTGACCAAGCGATTGTAGGAATCCTTGGAGCATTTTGGGATTGACCAAGCGATTGTAGGAATCCTTGGAGCATTTTGGGATTGACCAAGCGATTGTAGGAATCCTTGGAGCATTTTGGGATTGACCAAGCGATTTTAGGAATCCTTGGAGCATTTTGGGATTGACCAAGCGATTGTAGGAATCCTTGGAGCATTTTGTCTGGGCTATGGCTCTTTTAGATATGGAATGGTCACAAATGACTGATGTTCAAGGGTTCTAGTTCCTTGATTCCATCAAGAGAGGCTAGTCGGTATGTTCTAGGTCCTATTTTACTATCAATTACATAGGGACCTAACCAATTTGCCATGAACTTGTCCCTTAGATGGGACGACAAACTAGAGTTCTATTGGTTCTCTTTTAAGACCAAGTCACCAACCTAAAAGTCCCTCAAGTGAACTTTCATGTTGTATGCTCTCTTAAGTCGCTCTTGATAGATACGTAAATGCTCGAGAGCATTAACACGTCGTTCATCGAGCAACGTAAGCTGGTCTAACCAGGCCTGCCATGCAGTGTCATCATCAATGAACTCTTGCATTGAAATGCGCAGGGAAGGAATCTCCAACTCGAGAGGCATGACAGCCTCGGAGCCATACATGAGTGAAAATGGAGTTGCCCTAGTGGGTGTCCGAATGCTAGTGCGATAAGCCCACAGGGAAAGTGGGATCTAAATGTGCCAATCCTTATGACTATCCGTGACTATATTTTTTAGGATGGCAACTAGCATTTTGTTTGACGCCTCTGCTTGCCCATTTGCCTACGGATAATAGGGTGTCAAAAAATTATGCTAAATTTTGTACTTTGTGGTCAAAGCACGCACATATTTGTTCTTGAATGACGTCCCATTATCCGAGATTATTTTGGATGGAATACCAAAATGACATATGATGTTATGTAAAATGAACTCCACAATGCTGGGTCCTATTGTAGAGGTAAGTGGAACTGCTTCCACCCACTTGGTGAAATACTCTATGGTCGTTATGATGAACGTGTGATGGCCTGACGATGTAGGGGAGATATTTCTAATTAGATCTAAGCCCCACTATGAAAATGGCCAAGCCAACTAGATTGGATGCAAGGCCTGGGAAGGTACATGCATCAAATTAGCATGATGTTGACACTTCACGCACTTCCTGACATATGCACTACAATCTCACTCTAAATATGGCCAATAATAGCCCATGCGAAGAATGCACTTGGTGATAGCCATACCACTGAAGTGGCCACCACATGTACCATCGTGCGCTTGGGTGATCGCCCAAGTGGACTCTTGCTGGTCCAAGCATCGAAGGAGGATCCCTTCATAGCTATGATGGTACAAAATGTCTCCTAACAAGACATGCTTTGTCGCTTTCTGCTTGAATGCTCATTTTGCGGCATGCATCAATCCAAGTGGGAGGTTACCTAACTTGAGGTAGTCCCTTAAGGGTGAATACCAATCCTGCTAATCAGAAGCCTTGATGGTATGAACAACCAATCCCTCTTGAAGTTCATCCCTAGCAAACGCTGAGCGGGAAAGAACTTGTAAGAATAGCGTTGTGTTGCTATTAAGGGGAGTAGGGGAGAACAAGGACCCCAGTTGGCATGTTTCAGATGATCATGGATTCGAGAGAACCTATCCTGAGGTGGTTCAATCTGGATCATGTGGATTCCTGGCATCAAGTTAGAGCTTGCATGGTCCATCACGGATTGCGATAGCATTTTGACTTGAATGGTTGTCATATCACTAGAAAGGTCTTGCGGGATTAATGACCCCAAGGAGGCCATAGTGTCCGCAAAATGATTCGATGACCGAGGGAGTGCCTCGATGTCATACCATTCAAGATTTTCCAAGAATTTGTCCACAAGGGCTTTGTAGGCCTGTAGAACTGGGCATTTACATTGGAATACCCCTTTGACTTGGTTGACAATTAGCAGCGAATCACCAAATATGTTCAATCGCTTGATGTTCATGGTGATTGTTGTCTGAAGACCTATGAGCAAGGCTTCATATTCTGCATTATTGTTGGTGCATGGGAAGTCTAATTTAAATGACAGAGGCATTGGAGCCCCTTGCGGCATGAAGAATACAATTCTTGCGCCACCTCCTTGCTCACATTTAGAACCATCAAAAAATAGGGTTATGTCGGCCTGTGACTCAGGCTCATCAGAATCTGGCGATTTTGAGACATGGAAGACCCCATCATCGGGTAGTTCTATGACCAGAGGCTGATCGTCTTCGAGAGGAGCCTCTACTAGTTGATCGGCTATGACTTGTCCTTTGATGGATTTTTGTCCAATAAACTCTATGTCAAATTCTATCAACAACATAATCCATTTTTCCATGCGGCTACTATGATAAGTACGACTCATCATGTATCACAATGGATTCTCCTTAGACACAACATACGTAGTGTTGCTCAACATGTAGTGGCATAGCTTTTTGGTAGCAAACACCACTACCAAGCAGAGTTTCTCAACGTATGCATAGTTAAGTTCATAACTGACCAGGGTGCGGCTAAGATAGTAAGTAGCCTGTTCTTTGTGAAGTTCATTCTTCTAGGCTAGCATGGTGCCCAGTGCCACCTTAGTAGCTGAGATGTATAAGTAGAATGACACTCTTGGTCTAGGTGGTGCCAATACTGGTGGTGAATCCAAGTATCATTTAATGTCATCAAAGGCTGACTAGCACTCGTCATCCGAGTGAAATACTACCCCCTTGTGCAATAATTTGTTCATGGGTCGACACTTGTCAGATATCTATGCTATGAAGTGCTTGATTGATGCGACCTTTCCTTGCAATATTTTGAGCTGCTTGATGGTAGTTGGGGGAAGCATTTCAAGGATTGCCTTGACTTTGTTTGGGTCCACCTCGATGCCTCGCTTTGAGACTATGAAACCCAAGAGTTTTCCAGATGTGATGCCAAATACGCACTTCTTGGGATTCAATCTAACTTTATGTTCCATGAGGCGATCGAGGATCTTGCTTAAGTCATCGATATGATCTGGGCGCAAAAGAGATTTGGCCAAAAAATCATCCATGTAATCTTCCAAAGTTGTATGCATGTAATCATGGAAGATGTACGTCATGGCACGTTGGTAGGTGGCACCAGCATTTTTAAGGCCAAAAGGCATGACCTTATAACAAAATGTCCCCCAAGGCATTGTGAATGCCATTTTTAGTTGGTCTTCGAGATTGATACAAATCTGATTGTATCCCGAGAAACCATCCATGAGGGATAGCATTTCATGGCCCATTGTAGCGTCTACCAATGCGTCGATGCTCGACAAGGGGAAATCATCCTTAGGACTCACTTTGTTTAGATCTCAAAAATCAGTGCATATGCAAATCCTCCCGTCGGGATTTTTGATGGGCACCATGTTGGACATCCATGGCGGATAATCCACGTAGATGACAAAATATGCATCCAACAGCTTTTGCAATTCATCTTTGACCATCAAGGCCACTATTGGGTGCATCTTACGTAGTTTTTTCTTAACTAGCTTGACTGTCAAATCAAGCGTTAGATTATGCGTGACTAGCTACGGATCTAGTCCCGGCATGTCTCTGTATGACCATGCAAAAACCTCCTTCTTCTCTTTGATAATGGCAATGTAGTCGGCTTGCTCTTCGGGGGATAGACTTACCCCCAGCTTGATGATTTGTGAATTCATTGGATTTGAGCCGATGTCTACATCAGTCGTCTCCTCGACCGACATGTGGGATCCGTCCTCCAACTGGTGTGGAGTCGGGATCAAATGGATATCATTTGTTGAGTTTAAATCCGTGTTGGGAACCTCGGGTTCCTCTTTAGCATGGAAGATATCTTGAGTTGACCCTGGGGTAAAATGAAGCATTTTATCGAAAGGCCAGTACTCTGATGGGGATGGAGGTGAATTGACACGATCCCAGTCTATGGCATCTATGTCTAGATGCAATGACCATGCTAGATTGGTTGAATTGCGGATGGGGGTGGTTAAGTCAATGGAGATCATGTTGATGAAATGATTTTTGTCTCCATTACCATGGGTGTGGTGATTTGAACATTCTAGATGATTCTTGTGCTCCGGATCTGGCTCTGTAGGGATTGGCATGAATGGATCGACCCTATGTGATGATAGGAGGATAGGGTCTACCCTCGGCACTGATAGCACTCTAGGGTCTCGGGGTGGAAGGTGCTCTTCGTATACCTGGAGTGGCGGATCCAACACTTGGTCCCACCCCGCTGGGTCTACGTACCACTCATGCCCTAGCACTATGCCCATCTACTCAAATGTGTCGTTAATCTCCAAGGGGTATGGTTGTTGCATCTATCGCATGTGATTAAGATATGTCATTTTTGTTTCATCTTCGTAATCACTATCGGAGATCCAAAAGCCCTCGTTGGCTCTGACAACTGTTTGAGGTATTACAGGCTCATCCTGCTTGAGCAAATTAATCTGGCCCCATTATGGTTGTTCCACTCTCTATGGGGGGACCTGATTCTCTTGACGCGGCACTGGCTCGATTGGAGCCTCTAGGGGGAACATTGTCAAGAAGCTCTCTTGATAGTCATTCATGGGGATCACTTGGGAGTGATCACTATCTGATTTGAAGGGGTCATATGATGCTGGTTCATACTCTGACTCATCCTCCAAAGATCCTTCTTGACATTGTCTATACCCTCCTTGAAAGTGAGTCCCTGAACTTTTTCCTCTCTCCAACAAAGGGCAAGGGTTAGTGAGGTTAACAAGGGTGGTTGTTGACCATGGGAGGTAATCCCCCAATGTTTACATTGTGTTAGGGTTGGCATAGATATCTAATGCCAATCCACCCTTGCTGCCTATCCCTAGGCCGTGCATGTCCTCTACCAAGATGTCCAAGGGTAGGGGGTGGTTGAACCCCATGCCCGACTTGTCATAAGGCATTTGGTATCTTGGTTGGCAAAGGACACGCACTCCTTGCTCATACCTGCCTAGCCCATATCCATGCCAATTGCATTGGCCAAGATATCTCAGAGCGAATTCTAGGTTAGATAGATAGTTGACATCTTCTACAAAAGGCTCTTCATCTTCATCCTCTTGCATGCATGGCTCAGTACCATGATCAAGGCCCCCATAAACAATTTTTCTGGTTTGGCAGGCAGCCTAAAGGAACAATTGTACCTATGGGGAGGCGAGGTCTCCCCATTTCCTACATGGACTCTAGTGCGGGTGTTGCTACAACATTCTACACTAGATACTCCCCCAGGCCCGTATTGGCCATTTCAATAGTGATTGTTGGCGATTGAGGGGGAGGGAACGAAAGCTCTTCCTGAATCCACTCCATGTTGGGTGAACTAGGAGCCTCAACTTCCATTTTGCTAGGCATCTCTTTGGTAGAGATGGTTGATACTGTTGGTAGCGCCTCTTCCAGGGGTTGAGCCTCTTCTAGGGTTTGCTTCCCTTTGTCCTTCTGTTTGGCCATGATAGGTGGCATCGTTGGTGAAGGACCAAATGATGAAAATGCACCTACCTAGGGTTTTTATGGATTTATCACCAGGGATGCTTGCAGAATTGGACTCTATATAGATGGATTTAACTAAAAATCCAAGTGTGTCGATGGAAGGGTCGATTGCGGCATCATCTGCACTACATTTCAATATTTTAAGGGTTCCAAGTCCGTCGGGACTACATGTACTTCCCATTCAAATGTATACTTCAAACACTGATGAGCTATCGAAGGGACACACTTCATGTCCCTGATCCATGGCCGCCCTAGCAAGATGTTGTAAGCCATATCGCCTTCCAAAATATGGCACAATGTAGGTATCATCTTTTGTCCTACTTGAATGGGTAGGACAATTGTGCCAACTATCGAGCATATCGCATCATTGAATGCTCACAGTGTATAGGTGGAAGCCATGATGTGAGAGGCTGGCAACTTTAGATGTTTCAATGCCACTGTGGTAATGATGTTACTAGATGAGCCAGTGTCTACCAACACCCTCTTATACAGGATCCTGTTGACCCATGCAATAACATGCAGGGGTGGATCTGCCATGTCATCAGACATTGATTTAACTTCATCCTCTCCAAAGGTGATGACTAGCTATGTGCATCATTTGACATGTCCCATGAAGTTGTTGAAGGAATTTTCTTCGTGGGGCTACAACTCGATGGCTTTCAATATCTCCATGAGAGCCTCCCGATGGGGCGTTGATTGTTGTATAAGCTCATATATGGAGAGCCTAGCCGATGTGGTCCTCAAACTCTGCATGAGTTTGGTCCGAATCGTGGCCGTGGGTCTAGGCGGAGGTGGTTGCATAGGGCACTGTTGAGGTTGTGACGTCGATGGAACCTCTCTTGCGGCTGCCTTGAGGGCAACTCTTGGGTATCTCTTGTTCCTAGTCACTATGCTTATCATTCCTACATACCCTTGCATGGGGCAATTTTATTACACCTCATTGACTTAAAGGGGTTTTGCTTGTGCCTCACGAGCAGGAAAGGGGTCTTTGAAAACTCCCATCTGCTAGTTGTTTGGTGCTACGGGTTTGTCCACTACCAATGTCTTATTGTCAATTAGGTCTTGTATCAAACCTTTGAACTTCCAACATGCATTCAGGTCATGTCCCCTCTGCCTGTGGAACCTACAATACAAGTCCTCCCGGTATCCCTTAGACTTCGGTGCATTGGGATCTATGGTTTAGATCTCTGGGAGGTTCATCAAGTTTGCCACTGACAAGCAGTCAAACAAGGAGTCCCTAGACTCCATATAAGGTGTGTACTGTCACCTAGGGCGACACTGCTAATTTTGCTCTTGCTTATGGTTTTCTTTTTCATAATTATTAGGAGGCACCGCCTAAAGTCTTTTGAGGCTGTATTTCTTGTGTAGGCTTAGGGACATTTATGGCAACTTGATTTACCGTAGTGGGTTTTTGTTGTGTAGTCCCTATTTTTGTGTTCTTGTTCCATTATTTTTTCTTAGGTTTGGCTATCTCGCCATCCTGTATCTTGATCTCTTCAATGATCCTGGCTTGCGCCAGAGCTTCTTCTAAGGTGGCATATTGTTGTAGCTGCAATAGCACAGAGATCAATCTCAAACAGCTCTTGGAGAACATTAGAGTGAGGTCAGACATAGGGGGAAGGTAGGGCAGCTTTGAGAGCAAAGCCCTCCATCGATTCCCATAGGCCACCATGGTTTCTTCCTCATACTGCCTGAGGCTGGATAAGTCACTTAGTGATGCCTTCTTCTTGGTTTTGAAGGTGAAGTGTTCGAGGAATGCATCCACTAACTGATCTAAGTTGTTAATGCTATGCTCTGGTAATTGAGTAAACCAATCCGAGGCAGGGCCTACAAATGTGGTTATAAATGTTCTTAATAACAAAGCATCATTGTCTTGAATGCCAAAGCATTGGCTTAGGAATATTTTCACATGCTTTTGGGCATCCTCCTCACCTATAAATACTACCAACTAGGGCAGCTTAAAGTGTTTATGGTAAGGGCGTGTTGGCACTGATGGATGCATACGATGACTGCGAAGCTGGCGTAAAGTGGGATTTTGGGGCCCAGTAGTTTTGGTTTCCACAGACTCCAGACGCTCTAGCAGCGCTTTATATGCATCTGAAGATTTAATCTCTTCTTCTTTAGTTTGCTCTTGATGTGGGTTATGGGAGACTTGAGGCCTATGGAGGGGTGGTCGGATAGCAACCCCTCCACCTTGGTAGGGCATTTCAGCCTGCTCTACTTCTTGCTCATACTCCTCGTAATCTTCTTGAGGAGTATTTAGATGAGACCTATGACCCTAAGTGGGTCCCTACAGAGGGTACCCATCGTTTTTTCGGGGAGTGGCCTCCCGCTTAGGTCTAGGAGGTATCGAATGCGGAACTTGGTGGGGTCACGAAGACCTATCTCGTACAAAGGGGTTGTCCCTCTCATATGGTTTTGCTCTTTGGGTGTGAGGGGTTGGAACCCTCTCAGGAACTAGTTTATGGAGTAGCTCATCTATTTGGCACTGAATGTGCTCCTTTCTAAGGCGATATAGATGCTCTAGCTACTATTGATCTTGCTCAAGCCATGTGATCTGCACTTTGCGGGCGGCATGTCTAGCGACTGCCAGGTTGATTTGTTCTACCATATCGAGCCTAGGAGGCCTAGATGCCTCTCCTATGCACTTACCTCGGTCGTGATGATCCGAGATCTCAATAGGTTGCTTCCCTCTGTAAATGTTGGTGGCATTTACCCGAGGCTCTAGCCTCATTAGGTGATCATGGTATATAGCAGGTGCGGAAGCGCATGGCTCCCGTGCTATATATTGCTCTAGAGGAATGTAATGGTCTTCCTCATTCCATTTCGTATGTGTGAAAGGGATGGGTAGAGTTGGCTCGCCTTTATTGAAGATCCTTGCACTCTGGATTTTGTCTATTGGTTCTAACAGTGATGGGGGGCAAAGGAGGGATGTCGTAATCATGTGGCCTCTCCTCATGGACACTATGCTGCTCTAGCACTTCATTGCATGATGGCCACTCATATCAAGCTTCTAAGGGAGCCTTTTTATCTATGTTGAGCGCCACATGTAAGGAATCCTCCTGAAAGGGGCTATGATGAATGGGCGTGTCCCTCAAAGGGGTGCCTCTATAGTCCCATTCTGAAATGGGATGATGCAGACTCTCTCATGGGTCAGGCCACCAAGGCAGTATGACCAAGTCCTTGGTGCTATAACGGATGCGACTTGTACCCCCTTGTACACTCTCCATAGCTTTTGCCCTTGATTGGGCTTGGCTACGGGTGTACACCATGGTGGTGTTCTTCTACAAGCCTTGTAGGTTTTTTTTTTTTATTCTTTTTATGGTTTTTATGCTACACTAAATAGAAAATGTCACACACACAAAGCAATGATTATCTCGTTTAAATATTAAAAGTGTGTCCTAAACCTGGTTTAGTGCGTTTTGTTTTTTTTTTGAAAGCTTTTGTAAAGAACATTTAAATGCAAAATGATGGCTCTTATGGCTCCCAAAATTGGTTGCCCCTTTGATATACCATTTCCAGGCCAATATACAAACCTCTCCATATACCCGCCCCTACGTGAGGGAAACTATAGGTACATGAGAGTAGATGGTACGTGGAACATAGGCGGCACGAAAGGGGAATCACCTTGTTTATGACATCTACCATAGAAGACTTATCCTCATGTTCGAGGAATCACCCTAGCTACACTCGGTCAGATTTTGTCAGGATTTACATCTAGAATAGTAGCAATCGGGGTAATGGACACAAAAATTCAAGCCAAGGTGGTGATGAAATCCACCGTTGGTCTTGATCAAGGGTTGGGGTTTTACGACCAGCTCCTTGGTGTTTAATTTACCATGTGATGTGTGGGGTTCTTTTTATTTTGCAAAAGGGAAGCAAGCAATAAGTAAAGGAAAACTCTCCCTAAGCAAACAAGTAACCTAAAAGTAGAAAACTAAAGACAGAAAATGATAGGAAATTTTCAAAATCCTTACCTCTTCTCTGTCCAAATCTGTCGGTTATGAGTTTTTGCCTTGAAGCTGCACAGACAAAAATTCATCCCAAGGAGAAATGAATTATAGGACTGTATTCATTATAAGGTGGGGAAAATTCCCATTCATCCCTAGGTAGGACAAATTACAGCTCTGTATCTGCCTCCTGATTGAATGAACAGTAGTCAGCATACGAAAACTCGGTACTTGCAAGAAAAACAACCAAGTTTGGATTATATTTCTGATATTAAAAGTAGAGGACAAGGTCCCACCATGATCGCCAATGAAAGCATGAGGATACAAAAGCAAAAAGGAAAGCGAAGATGCAATGCAAACTGAACCAAACTTGACGCTAAATCCTAGGAATTTGAAAGTGCATGAAAAGAGAGAAAGCATGAGTGAATCGAAACAAAACAAACAAAAATAAAGAAGATAGCCCTTTTTATTGATATGTTTCACAACTCGGTTACAATGTGCATCCTCCCATTCCAAGGGCTAGGAGTGTTTTAGATAAGCGTTCTTGTTACATCCATTGATGACCTTCCTTCTTCTGCGTGCCCACATGTAAAATGGGCAAACCAAATGTTGTCACCGCTCATGTTGGTGAGTCTTAAATCCTTGTTGCTCCTTTGATGTCCAGACCATGTGTTCAAAGAAATAAGAAACAGTCAGTAGCACCTGTAGATAAAGTAAATCATGCAATCCCCAAGCCTACAGTAAGTGAATGAGAAAAGTGAATTAAACTCTGACTAAAATGAATCCAAATGCTCTAAAAAATTTATAGGGGCATCAAGGCATCCCAAAGAAAATACTAAAAATAGAATAGTCAGGAAATTCCTCATTGATTTGAATTCACTCTGGGGCAGGACGAATTCACCTGCAACAAAACACCGAAAAGGTATTGTGCCCAATGTCCTATCTAGGAGGCTCCAAACGACCTGCAAACTTGGGGTTAGCTAATTGGGGGCATTTTTGGAAGACCATATGGTCAGATTTTCTCAATTTTGCCTCCATATACAGGAATTTTATGATGCTACCTGCAAGTTAGTAAAGGCAAACAAAGATAGAAACATGATCAAAATTATTTGAAATGAAATGAAATTAAAAGGGAAACCTATCTAAGTAGCATAGAATTGAATGCAAAATTGAAAGAAAGCAAATCTGCCATAGATTAGGACTGTAGCAGTGTGGGAGGGGGCACTCGAACGTAGGCCACCCGTCGTTTAGGGGCCTGATTTCGGCACAAATACACTTGGGATGGGTCCAAAATCTCTTGTGGGGTATTTTCAGCAAATTGGGTGGGATATCGTGACCAAATGTCAAGTTTGGTTCTGGATTTGTTCTTCAAATAACCACCCTATGACCTCTTCTCCAAAATGCTCCTTGTATCCATATTTTGGGATGAGGAAACTCACCAATTTATAGACCTAGAGGTCTCTTGAAATGGGTATGCAGAGGTGCCACTTGGCAATCATGCCTTCCTAGGGGGAAGGAGATTCCTCCCTGAATAGGGACTTCATGACTGCCCTTGTAACAGCCTCTAACACTCAAAAACACTCACCCACACTCCCATGCGATGAAGGAAGTGTTAAGTGGCGGATCTGAGCTGCCATTTGTCAATATTTGACTTTTTGCCCGTCAAACCTGAAATTTGCCCCACCCTGGAGCGAATCTGGAATTCGTCCTTGGGTGGGATGAATCCCAATTTGAATTCGTCCCTGGGTGGAACGGATATTGAGCAAAGTTCCTGAAGGTGCCAAATTGATTTTTGACCTTCCAAAACTACTGTGAGAGTGGTTAGGACCACTGTTTAACCTTTGGGGGCTGCCCTTGGGGCTGTGTGTGTCAATGCGATCAGTGTTTGCAGTCACATAATCAGATTGGTACTATTTTGGTGTCTACACTTTTATATAATTAACCCAATGGTTGATCAATATTTCTCCAATGATAGTTATACAATTGCATATTTTTTCTACCAAAGTTAATACATAATTAAATTGAATGTTCTATATTCAAGATTAGATGTTATAATTGAATAAAATATTATGTGAAGCAATGTTTTAGTGCATAAAAAGAAATTAGGATAATCTACTTGCTTCAGTGACCTAGTGCAAGTACAATGCATGGATGAAATATTATGACTAGGATCATCATTTGTGTCATTGTCAATCCTTGAATTGTTATGCAATAGGAAATCCAAGTAGTAACAAGCATGCACATACAAGTAGATATAAAGACAAGTAGAATGTAAGTAGGTACAATGGACATAAGTAGCTAAATGAATAAACAATAAATGTAGGCTCATATATAATATCTCTTAAGCTATATCATATTTATAGGTTCTTTAAATTCCTTTTCATCAAGCATGGCTAGGTAGTAAGCTCCTCAGCCAATATTGGATATTATAATTAATGGAATTAGCCAATTAGGCCTAAAATTATAATTGAACATGGCTTAGGTATTGGTATTTTTTGAGTCTCTTTGAGAACAAGGTCACCAAATTTAGATGAACATTATCATTATTTCTCGCCATTGGCACATTTGATCTTATTCAGGTAACCTATATATTTTCTAAGGCATGGATTTATTTTTATCAATCAATTGCAATTGGCTAAGCTGAGTGAGACAATATTCATCTCCAATAGAGGAATATTACAACAATATTTGTAAGGAGAGAACCTTAAGGTCAAATGTGAATATGGATTTAGTACCATAATCCAAATTATAATACATTACACCAGTGGACATTCAGACACTAGTATAATAATCCTACAAGACTAGGTAGAGCTAAAGATACCAATCTCAACTAGTTTTACTATTAATCTTCTTGATAATATTGATTAGAGTTTTATTGGAAGCTTCAAATTGGGAATTATCTTGAGGATAGTAATGCATATACCATTTGTGTTGGATCTTGTACTTAGCATAAATTTTTAAAATATTTTTATTCTTAAAGGGTGTTCTATTATCTAAGATTAGCATGGATAGAATGCAATAATGCCAAAGAATCTAGTTGAAGATAAACCTAAAGACTTTCACTCTAGTGGTTGAGGATATGGGTATGCATTCTATCCATTTGGTGAATTATTCGATAACTATGATGATGAACTTATATCTGCTAGATGATATAGGGTTGATTTTCCAATCATATCTAGGACCCATATGGAAAAATATGAATGCAAAGTTAACTATTAGAGATATTGGGATGGGGTATGGATAATATTATCATGCCTCTAAAACTTTTCATATTTCTTAATGTAGTCACATGAATCCTTCTTCATTGAGGCCTAATAATAACCAATCTAAAGGAGTTTTTCGATAATAACAACTCTTCTAAGTGACCATTGTATGATCTATCATGGGCCTCTTTTACGACTATTTGGGCCTCATCTATATAGAATCACCAAAGGAAAATACCATCAAAGGAGTGAAAATATAAGATATCACTAATGATGACGTAATGGCAAGCATATTACTTTAGGTTCTTGTGTTTGTTACTATTCAAATTCTTAGAAAAATTTATATACATAAGGAAGACTAGGATGTCATTATACCAAGGAGTGGGAGAAGGAGATACTTTTAAGGAGAACACCTATAGTTATGATTGGCTAGATTCTATATTTTTAGATTTCCTAACTTGTTGAATGGTGATCATGGCTTTTCCATCATCCAAATCTAGGGTAATAAGGGATTTATTTGATACCATGGCATCAACATGACACTTACTATACAATGAAATGGTATTAATAGTAATTTTATCAAAGACATTCATCAACTTAGCAATGATGTCTTTGTAAAGTCTAATATTTTTATCTTTGGTTTGATAAAAATAATTTACTTGGTTGATCACAAGCTAAGAATATGTAAAAGTAGAAAGGATCCTAAATTGTAAGTCTAAGGCCATATAAAGTTCTAATGTAAGGACCTCATGTTTTGCAGTGTTATTGTAGGAGAATTAATGGTTACAAGATAGAGGAATTGACTATTTTTTAGGAGTGACCAAGATGATTCCTACCCCTACTCATTTGAAATATTGATGAACATCAAATTATAATTCCTATGGATCAGGTTGTTTGATCTCTAAGGTAAAGACTAATTCATCTGAGAAATCTATGACTATAGGTTGGGTAGTTTCTAGTAGTTTTGCAACTAGCTAATTGATAATAAATTGCACTTTTACTATTTTTGTCTAACAAGTTTAATGTTAAATTTGGTAAGGGTAATAACCCATTTGGTGTTTTTCACTAAAAAATAGGATTTTGACATGAGGTAATGCAAATGATGAACCATTGTAATGATGAAGATTTTATGGTTGATCATGTAGTGCCTCAACTTTTAGGATGCAAATATGACAATGAGGTAAATTTTTTCTAAAGGTGTATAATGTCTGTCATCATTGACCAAAGTTTTGTTGATGTAATACATGACTCTTTCTCTATGTTAGTCATAATATTACATGAACATAACACCTAAATAATGGTTAGTTGCTACAACATATATCAATAGAGGATTATAAGGATTGGAGGGATAAGGATAGGAGGAGATAAAAGGTAGCTATTTAGAGCATCAAGGGTTTCTTGGCATTCAACATCCCACCAAAATTCTACATCCTTCCATTAAATCTTGTAGAAGGCTTAACACTTGTAAATAGGTTGGAAGATGAATCTTTGAATGACCTAAATCTTACCTTGGAGACTTTGAAGTTGAGTTATATTTTGATGGGGAAGCATGGTGATGATAGAATATATCCTATCATGATCCACTTTTATACCTTTTATAATAAAATAAATCATAATTTTTTTCCTTATATCAACCTAAAGACATATTCTTGAGGCTTTAGGTGTGCCTTGTATTCCCATAGTTGTTCAAAGATACATTTTAGATCTTGAATATGGTTTGCTTGATTTAGATATAGACCAAGAAGATCATTGACATAGTCTTCAATAATATCATGTATTATATCATGAAGATATATGTCATAGCTCTTTGATAGGTTGTTTATTCACTCTTCAAGCCAAAGGGTATGACTTGATAGCAAAATATTCTACATAGAGTTGTGAAATATATTTTAGATTGATCCTGAAGAGTGGTTTTAATCTATATATATCTTAAGAATATGTCCATTGCATTCCACACCCAGTAATAAAATTGATGATCATGTTAGTATCAGGTAAAGGAAAATCATCTTTAGGATATTCCTTATTGATGTCTCAAAATTTGGTGCAAATTATAATACTATACTCTTTCATGGTGTTAGGGACAATTTTAGAAATCCAATAAAAATAATTAGTTGTTGTGATGAATATAGCATAAAGGAGATTCTAGTGTTTCTCCTTCACAAGCAAGGTGACTTTCAAATACATTTTTCATAGCTTTTGTTTTGTGGGTTTTACATTTTATTTGATAATGATGCAGTGCATAAATAAAGAAGAATCAATCCTTGGCATGTTGGTATAATCCCAAGTAGAGATATCACTAAATTCTATTAAAATATTATTGTATTTATCACATTTAATAGGGTTTAACACCTTACTAATTTTTAAGCTTTTAGAAATGTTAGGTGTTGCAATATCAATATCAATAATTACCTCAATGAGAATGTGTGATTATTCTTCCAATTGAGGAGGAGTATAACACACTACTATGTTCAAAATTTTAGTAGGATTAAGGAATAGTTGATTAGAGTGAACTAATTAGAAGGTGTAAGTATTAGTTATCTAAGGAAAAGTTCCATAAAAATAAATTAAAAAGGGCAACATAATAAGAGGGACCATATTGAGGAGGATAGTATGAGATATTCTCCCTCTCACTATTTTTTTCATTGGAAATTAACTTAGGTTGATCCAGGTTTAGGAGGATAAAACTAAAAAAATATGTGTACCAAAAAGAACATGGGCATATGAGGAGTAAAGGCTCTTTATATACCTTATCATAATCTAATTTTTTATAGAAACAATGTCTTCATGGGACTCTCAAAATGAAAATTGGCTTCAATGTTGTTGGATAAAAGGAAAGTGAGAAAAATATAACAATTGCTAGTGATATAACCTATCCCATAATAACCTAGCCAAAATTTATCCTCTAGGATCTCTTTAATAACTTGTTCAAACATTGCTAGTTCTTTATCTTGATATTCCATATTTGACAGCATTTGCTTTGGGATGTAATATAAGCTTGAAAAGTAGCATGGAGCAACTCCCTATTTGTACTATATATTTTTTGTAGGTGTAGTACTAACACAAATAAAGGATAAAATCACTATTCATACCATTTGATCCTTCCTAGAAGGTAAGTCCTTTTTTTGAGGAGATAGAATAAATGTGGTTAGGTATAAGAAAATTTTATTTTTATCTTGACCATTACTCTTAAAGTGGATTTTATTAGCAATTTTAGATTGATTACTTATATATTTGACTATGATTTTGATCTTTAGATTGAATATAAATTTGATAAGATTGATTATTTAGAGTTAAATACCTTAATGCATCATTGAATTGAGAATAATACAAAGTAGATGATAAATATGGATTGAGAGAAGGAAAAAGACTCACCTTATGATTTCCAATCTCAACCAACTTGTAATAAGCAAAGGGTTTAGGGTATGATGGAATATTAATTATATTTACCTAATATTTATAGTTGAGACTCTATTGTATGGTGGAAGGAATGGCCTACATTGTAGGGATCCATGGCCTTCCAAGAAGAATGGTGTAGGTTATGTCGGCATAAGGTAGAAAAGGGTGTTGAGGATGTAGGATTTGAATTTTAGGGAGAAGATTATAATACCATTATCCTCATGATCCCCATTATAGAATATCCTAATTATGGCATCAAATTTTTCCAAATATTGTTTATCTAGCCCAAAATTACTAATGAAATTTAGGATGTAAACTTTAACACCCAAGCAATTATCAAGGATTATTTCAATAAAAGTATCACCAATATGACCCATAATGTAGAGAGAAAGCCTTATAATCGTAGAGGATGAGGGAATATCATGATCATAAAAGGATATTATATTATGATTTAATCCAGTGACCCCCACAACAAAAGTGAGATCATTGGGGTTAAGGTTTTGAGGAACAACTAGATCACTCAAGAATATAAGATATCTCTATGCATCAGAGAGGTCCTAAGAATTTTGAGAAAAGAAATTTTGGTGGGGGTACTTGTGATTTATTGGTAGAGATCATAATTATTTTTATCTTTATTCTATGATTATATGATCAATGGTGTTCCTTCGAAAGAAGAATATTCGTTATAATGAAGGAACAACGGTGGTCTAAAGGGTTGGTAAAATGAATAGTTTTTATGTTAGTACCATGTGACAACACAAATAGAAAAGGGGTCATTAGAAGAATAGATCATTACCACTATACTTTGATTTGGGGTTTTTACATTCCTGTTCTAAATATTATTAGCTACCTTATAGTCATGGTTTGGCAATGAATCTTAAAATATTCCATAATCTTAGTTTGATGAAGGTTGGAAATCACATCCACTAAAAACAACTTGATTGTCTATCAGGTCTTGGATAAGGTTTCTAAGATGTTTACAACTATTGAATAAATAATCATTAACATATAAAAAAACATAGTGTTCTTTGAGGTAGAACCAACCAAATTTCTTCTTTTTGGATCTATAGGCTTGATAGGTGTGAGCTCTAGTACCTTGGCTTCAATAAGTTGTATTTAGATGACCAAGGGGGTTGGTCTAGTTTATTTAACTATCACTTGAGTTTGTATTGGTGAGGATTGCCTATGAAAACCTTTTAGAGGTTTTCCATAACACTTAAATTGTTAGTCTAGTAGGAGTCAATGACTCCATCACCTACAATGTACTTATTCCTATACTACCCCTCTGAGTGTGAGGATGAATTATCCTCCCCTTTTTGGATCTTGACCTTTAGTTATCCCCTTTTAAGGAGTGTATTATCTACTATTTTGGCCATTTCTACAATATTTTCAAAGGAATACACATTCGTCATCTCTATATAGAATGCCAATAGCTCATTGAGGTTACTTATGAATATATCTAAAAGGTCTCTTAGGATGATGTATATTAAAGTATTCCTACCAAGGCTTGCTACAAGTCATTGTATGTATTTTGTTTAAGCTTATACAAGTCATTAATTGTTACCTTATTCAATATAAATAAAAAATAGTTAGATGAACATATCAACAAGATCCTTAAATTTCTTCATGGAATGCCTTGGCATTTGATAATACCACTTCAAGAAAGGGCCGCTAAGGCTTTTGAAAAAGAAAGGAGCAACATCTCATCATGAGTGATGTCACTATAGGTTATCCTAAAGAGTATAAGATAATTACTTGGGTCTTCTTTCCCCTTATACATGTATCTTTCAAACTATTTCCTCATCCTTTGCTATTTTTAAAACCTCTCTTTTGATTGTTCTATTTTTTGTGTTGTTTGTTGCATTTCCTTTTTTAGGTGTAGCTCCATAACAAATGAGTCTTATTGTAACTTTTTCTTAATTAGTCCCCAAGGGTCCTCTTTCAATGGTTATATATTCATTGGAAAAAAAATTCAAAGTGCCTACATGTATGGCAAAGGCAACATGAAAAGTGTATGTGTTCATATTCAACCTCCAAATAGTATTTACTTATAGATGAAACATAATATATCATTTTAATAGGTATTTTCATAGGTATATAATTACATAGATACAAGTGAAAATAGATTAGGATTTGTTTGTTTTTGTAGGGGCCACCAAGGCAAATTCCCCCAAAGAATTTTTGATATTTTGGAATACCTCCCCTACCTGAAGCAGAGTAGGTAAAACAACTCACAAGCAATTTGCAAAGAAAACAAAGAAATGGAAATAGAAACCAAAGCTTTTTGTATTACTTTCAAAAAATGTAATTACAGAGATAGATCCCATTACAATTGAAATTTCACCTCAAATATCCTATTTTATTTTTTCTTTCCTAAAATAATTCATTTGAAATTTGAAATCTGGAGGTAAACTTCCTAGGGTCGTAACTCCTCGCTCATTTATTGGATTGACTATTAGTGCACATTTTTGGAAAGCTCTCAAAAACACCTACAAAAAATTAATATCCTAGAGGAAATTACGCTTAATTTTTACCCCTCTACAAGGCCTCTAAGGCCTTCAAATTTCACCTTTAAGTTTTAGTAGTAGGATTTTCACTATTTTTGTTAGGGTCTTCACTTTAAAATTTGCAGATCTCCCAAACCGCTTAGAATATTGGGGTGATTATTTCACCATCAAGTCTATTTTTCCATCCCCTAAACAACTAAACAAACTAAGAACATAATAAAAAATATTACAAATTTTTTATGATGTAAGATCACTCTTACACCATTGGATGCTTCTGCATCACTACCTAAAATTTTAAGAGTAGGCTAAACAATGAACCCATAACAAGACTTTTGCAACAATGTTTGTATGAAGGGTAAGCCATGGCAACCAACAACGCATGTATAAACCAACACTACCCAAAAACCAGGGCCCTCCCATTTAGACCCTATCATAGTCTTTCTCTTGGATGAAGGTTACCAAGAAGGAACCCTTCAACATTAGAGTCACTAAAGCTTCCCCTTTCAAATCCCATTTACTTTTGATCTAACTATTCAAAAATACCAAACTTAACCACACTCCCAAGAATTTAAGATTAGTTTAATTTTAAAATTCAACATGTTACTTCTTGTAGCGATATCATTGAATAGAATGGAGGGAATCCCATCCTCTATTGAAAAAAGGTCTTATTTGATTTTTGAAAAAAGTCTTTATCCGAAGGTTGAGGTTGGACTAATACTTTGTCATTCCTTTTGAGGATAGATGCAAATGAGGGTTTAATTTTTACATTTTATCCCTTGATATACTTGCACTACCATCCACCTAAACCTTAAAAATAGGCCCTTTATTAGGCCCTATGATGTTCCCTAAGGCTATCCCATATTTTATCCCCATCTCTGAAGTTTCTTCTAGGTATATTCCTAGAGGATGTCTTGATAATTTTTCTCTCCTAGCTTTTTATCCTACTCTCATCATTTCTACAACCATGGACAATGTTATCTGTAAAGTGTTGGCCATAAAATATATTTATAAAAATAGGGTGATTTAGTTTTGAAATCCAAAATTCTTTATAATTTCAAAGTAAAAAAATCCCCTATTATTAGGGGTAATATTGGATATTTAAACTTAAAATGGTCCAATTATTATAAAATTGAGGTGAATCTACCCCAAAAAAATTACACCCTAATTTTTTTTTCTATTGAGCCCCAACCAAGGGTCCCTAATATTAGACAATACCATATTTCAAAAATCAAAATATTCGTTAATTAACAATAATTAGTGGTTATGCATAATCCTGACCATGGAAGAACTTGCTTATATTTTTGATCACAAAGCTCCTCTCCAACATTTTTTATGCTTTAAAAAATAATATTTTTGATATATAATTCAATTATGATTACAAATTTTAATTTATTTTGTTTTTTTTATTAGGTTATATGAGATTGAAACAGTCCCATAGTGGTATTAAAAAATAGTTTGGATATTATTCATGTATTGCTTGACAAGATTTGAACCTTGGTATCCTATTTAATGTAACATAACTAAATTTTTATAATGTGATGATATTATACTTTAATAATTATATTCATTTCATGTTTGAGTCCACTTACAAGAGTGTGTTTTTTCATTGTATTCCATTATAGTAATTAGTATCTTGTATTTCATTGGAATAAGTTCTCATAATTAATTTGTTCTCTTGTTAATCAGATAAGAAATTTATAAAATATTTTTAAAATTATGGGTCTTCTCCTTAAGAAAAACTATAATTTATTCAAAACACAAAGGAAAACCTATATTAATGTAATGGTAGAAAAACCTTGTTGATTTAAGAAAATCAATCCTTCACATAGACACAACATTAACATATGTAATATAATGTTAACTTGTTCTATGTTGTGTAGGCAATATACCTTTATATGTACAATAAATTTAAAATATGAATTTTTTTAGTTATAAGGACCATGATTATAATTAATATCAACATAGAATAAATCTTAGTTCTAGATAATGTCCACCCTTAAAAAAATTTCCATTTTGATAGAACTGGCAAATTTTACAATGTAAAATTATTGGCTCTTTGACTTTTATAGAATTAACCCAATGCTTGATCAATATTTCTCCAATGATGGTTATACAATTGCATATTTTTTCTACTAAAGTTAATGCATAATAAAATTGAATGTTCTACATACAATTTTAGATATTATAATTTAAGAAAATATTATGTGAATCAAGATTTTGGCCCATAAAAGGGAATTGGGATAATATACTTGCATAAATGACATAGTTCCTAGTACATAAACTATTCTAACTAGGATCATAATTTGTTCCATTGTCAATCCTTGAATTGTTATACAATATTAAATACAAGTAGTAACAATGACGAATATATAAGTAGATATAAAAACAAGTAGAATGCAAGTAGGTACAAAGGACATAAGCAGCTAAATGAATAAACAATAAATGGAGACTCATTTATAATATCCCATAACATATATTATATTTATAGGTTCTTTAAGTTCCTTTTCATCAAGCATGGCTAGGTGGTAAGCTCCTTAGCCAATCTTAGAGATTATAACAAATGGAATTAGCCAATTGGTCCCAAATATACCTTTGAGCTTGGCTTGGGCATTGGTATTTCTTTGAATCTCTTTGAGAACAAGGTCACCAATTTTAGATGAAAATGACCATACTTTGTTTCCATTGGTACACTTGATCTTATTAAGGTAACCTATAGGTTTTCAAAGGCATGGATTTATTTTTTATCGATCAATTGCAATTGGCTAAGATGATTGAGACAATATTCATATCCAATAAAGGAATATTGCAATAATATTTGTAAGGAGAGAACCTTGAGATCAAATGTAAATATGTATTTAGTACCATAATCTAAATAATAATATGCTACACTTGTGGATATTAAAATACTAGTATGATAAGACCACAAGGCTAGGTATAGCTAATGACACCAATCTCAACTAGTTTTACTAATAATCTTCTTGAGAATATTGATTAGAGTTTTATTGGAAACTTCAACTTGGGCATTATCTTCAGTATAGTAATGCATATACCATTTGTGTTGGATCTTGTACTTAGCATAAATTTTTAAAATATCTTTATTCTTAAAGGGTGTTCCATTATCTAATATTAGCATGGATGGGACGCAATAATGCCAAAATATATAGTTGAAGATAAACCTAAATAATTTAACTCTAGTGGTTGAGGATAGAGGTATGTATTCCATCCATTTGGTGATCTATTTGATAACTATGATGATGAACTTATGGCTACTATATGGTATAAGGTTGATTTTTCCAATCATATCTAGGACCCATATGGAAAAATATGAATGCAAATTAACTATTAGAGATATTGGAATGGGGTAAGGATAAGGTTATCATACGTCTAGCACTTATCATATTTCTTGATGTAGTCACAAGAATACTTCTTAATGGAGGCTTATTACTAACCCATCTAAAGGATTTTCTTGATTATAACAACTCTGCTAAAGTGACCATTGTATGATCCATAATGGGCCTCTTTGATGACTATTTGTGCTTCAACTAGCTATAAGCACCAAAGGAGAATACCATCAAATAAGTGACAATATAGGATATCACTAATGATGACGTAATGACAAGCACATTGCTTTAGGTTATTTTGTTTGTTACTATTAAAATTCTTAGGAAATATGCTAGACATGATGAAGGCTAGGATGCCATTATACCAAGAAGTGGGAGTTAGGGAGAATATATCTAAATATGATTGGATATATTTTGTGGTTGTAGGTTTCCAAACTTGTTGAATGATGATTATGGATTGTTCATCATCCAAATATAGGGGTATAAGGGATGTATTTGGGACCATGGCATCAAAATGGCAATTACTATACCATGAAATAGTATCAATGGTGATTTTATCAAATATATTCATCAACTTAGCAATGATGGATTTGTAGGGTCTAATATTTTCATCCTTGGTTTGATACAAATAATTTACTTGGTTGATCATAAACTAATAATCTATAAAAATGGAGAGGATCCTAACTTGCAAGGCTAAGGCCATACAAATTTCCAGGATAAGGACCTTATATTTTGTAGTGGTGTTGGTGTAAGAGAACTAATTATTATAGGATAGAGTAATTAACTATTTTTTTAGGAGTGACCAAGATGATTCCAACCCCTACTCCTTTGACACATTGATGAACATTAAAGTATAAGGTTTATGGATCAGGATGTTCTATCTCTAAGGTAAAGACCAATTCACCTAAGAAATCTATGACTATAGGTTGGGTAGCTTCTAGTAGTGTTGCAACTAGATAATTGATGATAAATTATACTTTTAATAATTTTTGGCTAACAAATTTAAGGTCAAATTCGGTAAGTGTAATAATCCATTCAATGATTTTCACTAACAAATAGGATTTTGACATGAGGTAATGCAAAGTATGAAGCATTGTAATGATGAAGGTTTTATGGTTGATAATGTAGTACCTCCACTTTTAGAATGCAAATACGATAATAAGGTAAATATTTTCTAAAGGTGTATAGTGTGTGTCATAGTTGACCAAAGATCCACTAATATAATAGATGACACTTTTTCTATGTTAGTCATCATATTACATGAACATAACATCTAAATCATGATTAGTTGCTACAACATATATCAATAAAGGATTATAAGGATAGGAGGGACAAGGATAGGAAGAGATAAAAGGTAGGATTTTAGAGCATCAAAGGTTATTAGGCATTCAACATCCCACCAAAATCCTGCATCCTTCCATTAAAGCTTGAAGAAGGCTTAACACTTATAAACAAATTAAAATATGAATCTTTGAATGGTCTAAAACTTACCTTGGAGACTTTCATGCTGAGTTCTATTTTGTGGGGAAGGCATGGTGATGATAGAAAATATCCTATCATGATCCACTTTGATACCATATTACAATAAAATAAATTATAATAGTTTTCTTGATATCACTATAAAGACACATTCTTGAGGCTTTAGGTTTACCTTACATTGTCATAGTTGTTCAAAGATATATTTCAAATATTCAACACGGTCAACTCGATTTAGTGATAGACCAAGAAGATCATTGACGTAGTATTCCATAATATCATATATTATATCATGAATGATATATGGCATGGCTTTTTGATAGGTTATTTCATTATTCAAACCAAAGGGTATGACATGATAGCAAAAGGTTCTCCATAGAATTGTGAAAGTTGTTTTAGATTGATCCTTAAGAGTATTTTTAATCTACTTATATCTTAAGAATATGTCCATTAGGGATAACATTCCACACCCAATAAATAAATTTCTAATCATGTTAGTATTAGGTAAAGGAAAATTATCTTTAGGATATTCCTTATTGATGTCTCAAAAGTTGGTGTAAACTGTAACACTATCCTCTTTCATGGCATTAGGAAAAATGTTAGAAATCCAATCAAAATAGTTAGTTTTTGTGATGAATCTAACAAAATGAGATTCTAGTGTTGTTCCCTCACAAGCAAGGTGACTTTCAAATACATTTTCATATCTTTTTTTTGATGGGTTTTACATTTTATTTAATTATGAGGTGGTGCATAACTAAATTAGGATCAATCCTTGGCATTTTGGCATGATACCAAGTAGATATGTCACTAAATTCTATTAAAATAGTATCGTATTTATCACATTTAATAGGGGTTAACGCCTTACCAAATTTAAAGCTTTTATAAATGTTAGGTGTTGCAATATCAATATCAGTAATTACCTCAATGAGAATGTGTGATTATTCTTCCAATTGAGTAGGAGTAGGATACACACCTATGTTCAAAATTTTAGTAATATTAAGGAATAGTTGATCACAACCAACTAATTGGAATATGTAAGTATTAGTTATCTAAGGAAAATGCCCATGAAAATAATTTAAAAAGGGAAACATAATAAGAGGGACCATATTGAGGAGGATAGTATGAGATATTCTCCCTCTTATAGTTTCTTTCATTGGAGATTAACTCGGTATGATCTAGGTTTAGGAGGATCACACTAGAAAAATATGTGGAACAAAAAGAGCATGGACCTATGAGGAGCAAAGGCTCTTTATATACCTCATTGTAATCCAATTTTTTTATAGAAATAATTTTTTCATGGGACTCTTAAAAATAAATTTGGCTTCATTGTTGTTGAATAAAAGGAAAACAAGAAAATGATGACAATGGCTAGCAATATAACCTATACCATAAAAATCTAGCCAAGCTTTGTCCTCTAGGATATATTTAATAGCTTTCTCAAAAATTTCTAGTCCTTTACCTTGATATCGCATGTTTGAGAGCATTTGCTTTGGGATGGAATATAAGCTTGATAATTAGCATGAAGCAACTCCCTATTCGTACTATAATTTTTTTTAGGTGGTATTACTAACACAAATAAAGGATCAAATATTCTTCATACCATTTGACCCTTCATAGAAGGTAAGTCTATATTTTGAGGAGATAGAAGAAACTTGGTTAGGTATAAGAAAATTTGATTTTTATCTTGACCATTACTCTTAAGGTGGATTTTATTAGCAATTTTAGATTGATTACTTATATATTTAAATACAAGTTTGATCTTTAGATTCATTATCAAGTTGATAATATTTATTAGTTAGAGTTAAAGACCTTAATACATCATTGACTTAAAAGGAATACAAAGTAGGTGATAAATATGGATTGAGAGAAGGAAAAACACTAGCCTTATGATTTCCAATCTCAATCACTTTACAATAAGAAAGGGTTTATAGTATAATAGAATATTAATTATCTGTATCTAATATTTATATTTGAGACTCTAATGGATGGTGGAAGGTATCTCCTACATTGTAGGGATCCAAGGCCTTGCAATAAGAATGGCATAGGTTAGGTCACAATGCATAAGGTAGAAAATGGTGTTGAGGATGTAGGATTTGAGTTTGAGGGACAAGACTATAATGCCACTATATTCATGCTCCTCATTATAGAATATCCTAATTATGGCATCAAATTTCTCCAAATCCTATTTAGCTAGACTAAAATTACTAATGAAATTTAGGATCTAAACTTAAAGACCTGGGTAACTATAAAGGATTCTTTCAATAAAAGTATCACCAATACGATCGATAATGTAGAGAGGGAGCCTTCTAATCATAGAGGATGAAGGAATATCATACTCACAAAAGGATATTATAGCATGATTTAACCCAATGACCCCCACCACAGAAGTGAGATCATTGGGGTTAAGGTTTTGAGGAACAACTTGTTCACTCAAGAATTTAAGATATCTCTATACATCAGAGAGGTCCTAAAAAGTTTAAGGAGAGAAATTTTGGTGGGGTACTTGTGAGTTATTGGTAGAGATATAAATCATCCTTAGATTTTTTCTATGATTATATGATCAATGGTGTTCCTTCGAAGGAATAATATTCTTTAGAATGAAGGCACAAAGGTGGTATAGAGGGTTGGTGAAATGAATAATTATTATGTTACTACCTTGTGATAACAAAAATAGAAAAGTGGTGATTAGAAGAATAGATAACTACCACTATGATTTGATTTGGAGATGGTACATTCTTGTAATAAGTATTATTATCTACCTTATGGTTATGTTTTGGCAATGAATCATAAAAGAATTTATGATCTTGGTTTGAGAAAGGTTGGAAATCAGATCCACCAAAAATAACTTAAAAACTATCTATCAGGTCTTGTATAAGGTTCCTAATATGTTTACAACTATTTATTAAATAATTTTTAACATGGTAAAAACATAGTGTTCTTTGAGGTAGAACCAATCAACTTTCTTCTTTTTTGATTTATAGGCTTGATAGGTGTGGGTAATAGTACCTTTGCTTCAAGGAGTTGTCTTAAGATGGCCAATGGGGTTAGTCTAGTTTAGTTAACTATCACTTGTGTTTTGATTGTTGAGGCTTACCTATGACAATATTTTAATGGCTGTCCATAACACTCAAATTGTTAGTCTAGTAGGCATCAATGACTCCATCACCTACAATGTAATTATTCCTATACTACCCCTCTGAGTCAGAGGATGATATTTTCTTCTCTTTGTGGGTCTTGACCTCTAGATATTCTCTTTTAAGGAGAGAAGTCTCTACTATTTTGGAAATTTCTATAATTTCTTCAAATAAATACACATTCATCATCTCTAGATAGAATGCCAATAGCTCATTGAGATTACTTACAAAGATATCTAAAAGGTATCTTAGTGGGAAGCATACCAAGGCTTGCTACCATGATAAAAAAACCAATAAAACTCTTATTTGTATCTTGTTTAGGCTTATACAAGTCGTTAATTATGACCTTCGTCAATATAAACAAATAATTTTTAGATGAACATAATATGTCATCATTAAAGTTCTTCATGGAATTCCTTGGCATTTGATAATACCACTCCAAGGTATGGTCGTTAAGGAATTTGGAAAAAAAAAGTAACAACATATCATCATGAGTGATATGACTATAGGTTATCCTATAGAGTCTAAGATAATTACTTGGGTCTTCTTTCCCCTTATACACATGTCTTTGAAACTATTTCCTCATCCTTTGCTATTTTTAAAACCTATCTTTTGATTGTTATATTTTTCATGTTGTTTATTGCTTTTTCTTTTGTAGGTGTAGCTCCATGACAAATGAGTCTTATTGTCACTTATCCTTCATTAGTCTCTCAAGGTCCTCTTTCAATGCTTATATCTTCATTGGGAAAAATCTTTCCAAGTACTTGCATACATGGCAAAGGTAACATGAAAAGGGTATGTTTTCATAGTCAAACTCCTAATAGTGCTTACTTACACATGAAATAAAATCTATCATATTAATAGGAGGTTTTGCAGGTCTACCATCTCACAGATACAAGTGAAAATAGATTAGGATTTCTTTATTGTTGTAGGGGCCACTAAGATAAATTCTTCCAAAGCATTTTTTATATTTTAGAAGACCTCCCCTGCTTAAAATTTCAAGAGTAGGCTAAATAGTGAACCCATACCAATACTTTTACAATAATGTTTGTATGAAGGTTAAGCTAAGGCAACCAACAATGTGTTTATAGATCAACAATATCCAAAAACCAGGGCACTCTAATTTAGACCCCATCATAGTCTTCCTCTTAGATGAAGGCTACAAAGAAGAAACCCTTCGACATTAGAGTCACTAAAGCTTCCCCTATCATAGCCCATTTAGTTTTGATCTAACTCTTCAAAGCTACCACACTTAACCACACTCTTAAGACTTTAAGATTAGGCTACTTTTCAAATTCAACATATTACTTCTTGTAGTGATATTATTGACTAGAATGGAGGGAATCCCATCCTCTATCGAAAAAGGTCTTATTTTATTTTTGACAAAAGTCTTTAGCCCAAGGTTGAGGCCGGTCTATGACCTTACCATTCTCTTTGAAGATAGCTATAAATGAGGGTTTACTTTTTTTCTTTTATCTCTTGATATACTTGCACCACCATCCACCTAAGCCTTAAAACTAGGTCCTTTATTAGGCCCTTTGATGTTCCCTAAGGTTGTCCCATATTTTATCTCTATCTCTGAACTTGCTTCTAAATATGTTCCTAGAACATGTCTTAATCATGTTCCTCTTCCAACTTTTCCTCCTACTCTCACAATTTCTAAAACCATGGACAGGGTTATGTATAAGGGGTTGGCCCTAAAATATATTTATAAAAATGGGACAAATTAGTTTTCAAATCCAAAATTCTTTATAATTTCAAGGTGAATAGATTTAAACTTAAAATGGTCCAATTATTATAAAATTGGGGTGAATCTACCCGAAAAAAAGATACGCTACATTTTTGGGTTAATGAGCCACGGTCAAAGATCCCCAATATTAGCCAATTCCAAATTTCAAAAATAAAAATATTTGTTAATTAACAATGGTGATCACAAAACTCCTCTCCAAAATTATTTATGCTTTACAAAATAATCTATATGATACATAATTAAATGATGATTACAAATTATAATATATTTCTTTTTATTAATATATTACAAAATTATAAATTATTTTATACATTAAAAATAAAATATTCCATTTAAATTTTATAATATAATAATATTTTATAGATAAATCATATTATTTTTATGATTAAAAGGAATAGACGCCAGCGAATGAATGACAAAACTGAAGGAGTAATGGTCATAAATCCAACCATATATAAGCTTAACAAAATAGTGGTCAATCCGGGTTAAGGAGGAATGTATGATACATCCTGACTGGCTTCTATACAACTTGTGTGAGATATGTTTAACAGAATTAGGAAGTAAACTCAAGCGTATATTTATAAATAAATATTATATAATTGTAAAACATACGAAAAATATGAATGATTTAGCTGTAATTTTGTTCATGAGAAATATATTGATTAAGTATCTTTTTAAAAAATTGCCAATCATGGTTAGATTAAAGTTTATGTACAACCTGCCTCACAACAAATTCCAAGTAGTTACTATATAAAGGTTAATGTTAATGACCTACGTTGGTACTCGAGGCCCCACACAGCTCGTCACTGTGCAAGGGTGTCCTGAACAACAGATATTTATAATATGAACAAGGTGTAATAAGAATGACGTTTCAGATCAGATCCGTGAACAACTATCCAACATGCAAGAATAACGTGCACCCGTTGACAAACGCTTGAAGAAATTATTAAAAGAATACCCACAATCATTATTGATAACAATCCATTTAAATATCTCCATCAGATCGCCTTCGTCCATATTTTATAATTGGAATTCCTTTCCACGTTAATATTTGCTTATTTTTGTTTATTTGTCTTCGTTTTTTACTCTGTTGGGAGTAGTTGCCAAAATCGACATGTTTGGCGGTACATTCCGCAGTTCGATTTCAGTGCATTATTTGAGAAAACCTGCGATGGCTATCATACCCTGTGCCCACTCATTACCACGCCTTAAATTTTATTCGCGTTTAACCATGAACGTCGCCGCCTCTGCAAAGCAGTGTAATTATCAATGGAGGAGGATGAAACTGTTTAAAATCAAAATTATATCGGCCTCTTCTTCTTCGCCGACTATGACTTCGTACAATGTACTGTCTGTGCCGCAGACAGCGGGGTTCGCCGAACTGAAGAAAGCGTATAGGCAGAAGGTCAAAAAATTTCATCCAGATGTGTGCCCTCTTGCCGAGCGGGAGGAGTCGTGCAAGATGTTTTTGTTGGTGCAGGAAGCGTACGAGATTCTCTCATCACCTTCCCTCCGTGCAGATTACGATTACCTGCTTCAATGAAATCCTCTAATGGTCTCGGAAAGGAGGGATTGGATTGAGAGAAAGCCATGGACAGAACAACTTGAAAATGTTAAGATCAGATCTACCATTGGGAGGGACACTTGGGGTGGTAGAATTCGCCGTTTCAGAGAAGGAGCTGATGTGCCGGAGAATATTCAAGAGAGTTGTAAGTCACATGTATGAATTCATTGCGTTCAGTCTGTCTCTTATTTTATCTGCAGTCATCATCGATCTCCATGGAATTGTTTTTGTAGTCAATACTTCTCTATCTTTTAAATGTTGTGAATACATCTGAACATTTAGTTGCAGAAGCTTAACTATCACACGTTAGTTGCATCCACCTTAAACAACATAATATCAATAAATATATGGTTGCTTTTATGTTATTTTCACCAATTTAATGGACACGACTCACCAGAACTCATGACTGAAAGCAATAAACATAATCGAAGGTTAAAAAAATATGCTCTTTTTAAATTAACAAATTGATCACGAACTACATGAATAATGGTGTTGGAAGCATCTATGTGTATATGAAATGAGACGTTTCAATCAGTTCCTCTTACTACACGCATAATGATCAAAGTTTCTTTGATAGCCTCAAATGCTACTTAAAATTCTTGGGTCTATTTAAATTCAGTCTGTTTATTAAGAAGAGTAAGGAATGGAACCATGAGTTTTTTTATGAATCCTCTATAATATTCATTATGTGCCAAGAAACTCTTTTTTAGTCTTGGATGAGGGTAGCTGGTTCATGACTTCTAATTTTTTATATATTTTTATACTTATTGTAGAGATATGAGAGTGACCACAACATTTACATTGTTAGTTTTGTAGGATTTAGCGACTCCATCATCTATGACATGTATCATTGTATTATTGTACTACCCCTTTAGTTATCCCTTCTTGAGGAGAGTGGTATCTACTCTTTTGGTCATTTTTACATCTTAAAAGGAAGACACATTGGAAATCTCTAGATACAGGTCAATTGTTAATCGAGGTTGCCTATGAAGATATGTAGAGGGTCTCGTAATGGGGGAATATAGAAAAATATTTCTACTAAGGCTTATCACATTGCTAAAACATTTGTAAAATACTCATTTTTATTTTGTTGTTTAAGCTTGTATAGGTCATTAATCATGGCCTTCTCTTTGATATAGATAAAGAAGTGTTGGACACACATCTCAATAAGATCCTTACATATTTTTAGCGAAGGCCTTGGTATTTGATAATACCACTCCAAGGAAGGACCACTAAGGCTTTTAAGAAATTTTTTAAGAAATATGTCATCATGAGTGATGTCACTATAGGCTATCTTAAAGATTAAAACATGATCATTTAGGTCCTCTTTTCCCTTATACATGTGTTTCTGGAACTATTTCCTCATCTTCTTCTATTTTTAGAACCTTTTGTTTTGATTATTCTATTTTTTTGTGTTATCTGTTGTATTTCTTGTTGTAAGTGTAGCTCTATGGGAAATGGATTTTAGTGCAATTTATCCTTAACTAGTCCCAAAGGGTCCTCTCTTAGTGATTGTTTCTTCGGTGGGAAAATCTTTTCAAGTGCCTACATGCATGGCAAAGGTGACATCCAAAGGGTATGTTTTCATAGTCAACCTCGTAATAGTGCTTACTCATATATGGAACCAAATATATCATTTTAATGAGAGGTTTTTTCATCTCTATCACTACATAGATATGAGTGAAAATAACTTATACTTTGTCTATAGATGTAGAGGCCACCACGACAAATTAACCCAATGTATTTTTGTTATTTTCAAAGACCTCGTCTACCAAAACTTTCAAGACCAAGTTAAACAGTGAACACATACCAATATATTTACAACAAATTTTGTATGAAGGTTAAACAATGACAAGCAACAATATATGTATAGACCAACACTACATAAAAACTAAGGCCCTCTAATTTAGACCTTGTCATAGTCTTCCTCTTAGGTGAAGGCTACCAAGAAGAAACCCTTTGACAATAGAGTGAGCAAAGCTTCCCTTATCAAAGGCCATTTACTTTTGATATAGCTCTCCAAAGGTACTAGACTTCATCACACTCCCATGAAATTTAGATTAGGTTGCTTTATAAACCTAATATGTTACTTCTTGTAACAATATCATTAATGGAAATGAAGAAAATCCCATTCTTCATCAAAAACAGCTTATTTTATTTTTGACAAGAGTCTATAGCCCAGGGTTGAAGCCAAATTGAGACCTTTTCATTTATTTTGAGGATAATCATAAATGAGGGTTTAGTTTTTCCCTTCTATCCCTTATATGCTTACACTTCCATACACTTGAACCTTGTAACTAGGTCCCTTATTAGACCCTATTATGTTCCCTTGGCTTGTCCTATCTTCTATGCCCCCCTCTAAACTTGTTTCTTGATCTATGCCTATATCATCTCTTGATCTTGCTCCTCTCATAGCTTTAGCTCTTACTCTTGCAATTTCTACAACCAATAAGTAACTTGTTTGCTTTGTCGATCATAAAGCTCTCCTCCAAGACTATGCTAGGTTTACATAATAATTTTTATGATATATAATTTAATAATGATTACAAATTATAATTTATTCTATTTTACTAAAATATTATAAAATTATATATTATTTTAAAAAATTAGATAAATATATTATATTTTAAATTTTATAATATAATAATATTTTATAATTAAATCATATTACCTTTATGATTTAAAAAGAAGATAATGAATGAAAAACTGAAGGAGTAATGGTTATAAATCCAACTGTATATGGGCATAACAAAATATTGGATGCTCAGGGTTAGGGAGGAATGTATGATACATCCTCACTTTGGTTCTATACAACTTCTGTGAGATATAGAAAGAGGTTGTAGAAAGAGTTTAAAGAAAATTGGTGGGATGAAAAGGGGTACTTTTGAGCTAGTTAAGTCTACTCTACAGAATATACTAGTGTACTTCCTTTCTCTCTTCTAAATTGCATGAAAGATTCTTAAAAAAATTAAATAAATTGAATGATCCTTTCTCTAGTCTAGATTTGAGGAGAAGAAGAAATTATTGCTTGTGGCATGGAATCAGGTGTGTAGTAGAAAAGAGTTGGGAGGTATAGTCTTAAGAAGAATGAAAACATTAAATGGAGCACTAATAGCTAGATAGGGTTCGAGATTGGTTCAAAAAGATAACATTAATTGGGTTAAAATATTGTCAATCAAATATTTAGGTAACACTAGTAATTTTATCAGAGACTCAAGTCCTACCCTTGGCTCAGTATTCTGGCACATCATTGTTAACAATCGCTGTGATATTGTAAAGAAGGGAAGATGGGTGTTAGGTAATGTGTAGAGCATTGTTTTTTAGAAAGACACTTGGGTAGTTGAAAGGCCATTAGAATCATATACTCATCTGATTCTAGTGGAACCAATCACAAGCTAAGATTTTGGGCCAAAGGTATGTGACTTCATTGTCTCTATTAATGATAGAAAATGCTAGAAATCTTTTATTCTTCTAGGGATTTCATAGGAAGAACAAATTGTGTTAAAAGCTCTGATGAACATACTAAAGTGGATGGTTATTCCTAACCAGTATAGGCCAAACAAATTAGTGTAGGGGGCTAATAAGTGATGGTTGCTTTTCTGTTATGCCAAATTACCTACTGTTAGATGTTCCCTTTAACCCGTAGTTTCTCATTAGTAATATCTGGTTGAAGGGTCTTACCCCCAAAGTTAATATTTTCTTTTGGTTGGTAGCTCAAGATAAGTGCCTTAAAATGGATAATTTTTAGAAAATGAGATTGGTTATCTTGAATAGATGCTACTTGGGTGGTAGTGCTAAAGAATCACCTATGCACCATTGTTTGAATGTCCCTTTTCTCAATTTATCTTCTCCTAGTTCCTAAGGACTGTTGATGTGGTTTGGATTTTTTTGATGTTGTTGTCTTACTTGATCATTAAATGGAGGTCTCTCTTTTTGTCTTTGCATCTTCAATATTTTTGGTCATTTGGTTTACCTCATGTTTGATGATGTATTTTGAAGGAGAGGAATTCTAGAGACTTTAAAAATATCTCCCATCTAGTTGAGTTCACAACACTTCAGACTATTGCTACTATTGTTGAAAATATGGATACTATTCATTTAGATAAGGTCACTTCCATTGGGGAGTTGGCAACGTATTTGGTTCTTGGAATAAGAGATTTTTCTTTTGATCATCACCCTGAAGCTCCTACTAGACATACTACTATTTGGGAACCTCCTCCTATCTTGTTGAAGATAAATTTTGAGGAGCTTCTAAAGGGAATCCGGGATAAGTTGGTGCAAGGGTATTTGTTAGAGACTAATGGAAAAATTTTGTTGGATTTCGCTGAAAATTTAGATCATCAAACTAGTCATTTTATGAAGGTACGAGCTCTCTTTCAAGAGATTTGTCAACTTAAAATTTTGAATGGTAGGAAGATAATTATTGAAGGAGATTCCCTCAATATCATTAATATAATCAAATGTGTTCAGGTCCCTTGGATGATCATGAACGAAATTATTTAGACCTAAAGATAAATTTTAATCCTCAAAGCGGTTGAGATTAAGCATGTTTATAGGGAGGGAAATAAATCGACGATTTTTTTATAAACTTGGGACTTCTACAAGAAAGATGCATAATTTTGTAGTAGGATTTCCAGATGAATTAAATCAAATAGACAATTAAATCTGAAGGAGATAATTTGTGTTTTCAAATGACTTTGATCTATGATAGTAGGGATCCCTTGGGAAAATTTGCTTAACGTAAGAGTTTGTACCTAAACCATGGCTGAATTTTGAATTTGAATTATAGAAATATTCACACCACAAATAGTTGTTGTTGGACATCCTTTATGGGATTTCTGCTTGACTATGTTTTTTCGATAGGTATAGTCTCTTGTATGAGACATGATATCTTTTTTGATGTTCTAGTTATTGATAGTGAAATATCTAGTGTGTTGATGGTTTTAGTTTAGGTTTGTCCTACTCGGCTATTATGTAGCTTTGTTTTTTATCTGTTTCATGGATCCTTTTTAGTTTGCTATAGTGATCTCTATATTCCTTGTATCTAGCTGGTTAGTTGATCCTTTTTTGTAAAAGGTTTGAGGTACTTTTCAAAACCCCTTCATCCATCTTATTAAAAAAATCTTATGTAAAATATATATAATTTTAAAACTTTAAATAAATATATTATATTTTAAAATTTATAATAATTTATAATTAAATCATATTATCTTTATGGTATTAAAAAAACAAACTGAAGGAGTAATGGTCATAAATCCAACCATATATGGGCATAACAAAATACTAGTCGTTCGGGTTAGGGAGGAACGTATGATACATCCTCACTTTGGTTCTATACAACTTGTGATTCATATATATATATATATATGAGAATTAGGAAGTACATTCCAGCCTATATCTATAATAAAATATTATATAATTATAAAACGATTAATTTATATTTTAGTTTTTTAAGAAATAAATTAATTAAAAACATTTTTAAAAATTAGTAAATCATCGTCTAACCATAATTAAAGTTTAAAGTTTATGTTAGAAAGTCGACAACCTGCCTCACAAGCATATTCCTAGAAGTCACATGTAAAGATTAATGACCTAGGTTGGTACCTGAGACCCCACACAACTCGTCACTCAGCAAGGCCGTCCTATAAATATAAATATATATATAAATAAAGAGTGTTGGTTATAATTATAATAATTTAGTAAATTATTAGTTTAGGGTTAGTATTATGATTGTGGATTTGAGTACAGTGAGTGGATTCAAATCATATTATTACTTTTGCAAACAAAACTACCCAAAATTTAAACCTGGTATCTTCTTAATAAATAATTGACCAAACAAATATTTACCAATCCAAATCAAACAAACATTTATTAATCTTAAAAGGAAAAATATTTATTATATGAACCAGGTGTATCAGGAATGACGTTTCAGATCATATCCGTTGACCACTATCCAACATGTATGTATAACGTGAACCCATCCAACGCAAGAGCAGGAAGAAAATATATCAACCAGTCATAACACATGTTCTTCGTTTGTTGACTTCATCTTTTTTTTAAATTTTCCATTGTTGGGAGTAGTTGCCAAAATCGTCGTGTTTCGCAAAACTTTTAATTCCATTCCCAGTGCATTACTTGAGAAAACCTGCGATGGCTGTCGTGCCCAGTGGCCATTCACTACCACGTCTTAAATCCTAATCTTGCTCAACCATTAACGTCCCTGCCTCTGTAAAGCAATGTAATTATCAATGGAGGAGGACGGAACTGTTTAAAATCAAATCAAAGCTCTTTCAACTGAAGTTATATCGGCATCTTCTTCTTCACCGGCTATGACTTTATACGATGTATTGTCTGTGCCGCAGACAGTGGGATTTGCCGAATTGAAGAAAGCGTATAGGCAGAAGGTCAAAAAGATTCATCCAGATGCGTGCCCTTTTGCCAAGCAGGAGGAGTCGTGCAAGATGTTTTTGTTGGCGCAGGAAGCGTACGAGATTCTCTCATCACCTTCCCTTCGTGCAGATTACGATTTTCTGCTTCACAGAAATCCTGTCATGGTCTCGAAAAGGAGGAATTTTGTTGGAGAGAAAGACATGGGAAGAACAACTTGAAAATCTTAAGATAAGATCGACCATTTGCAGGGACACGTGGGGTGGTAGAATACGCCGTTTCAGAGAAGAATTTCATGTACCGGAGAATTTTCGAGAGTTGTAAGTCACAGAATTCTTTTTTTAAACGCAAAAACCACGAACAGGGGTTCTACACCATCAACACAAACCAATTCTTATGTGTTCACACCATCGACACAAACCAATTCTTATGTGTTCATTCTGTCTCTTATTTTCTCTGCAGTCATCATTGATCTCAATGGATTTTTTGTTTTTAGCCAATACTTTTTTGTGAATACATCTGAATTTTTATTTGCATAGGCTTAACAATCATGTCAGTTGAATCCACCTTAACCAAAATAATAAATGGAAATGGAAATCCTTCGACTTCCTAGATTTGTCCCAAGCGTAAGTAATTCTTTATATATTATTCTATGGTGCATCATCCCTGGAACCGGTGAAGGATGACAAGTTTATTTGTGACCGGTGAAGGATGCTAAATTCTCTGTGAAGTCAGCTTATTCCATTTTCGACGGGCATAGATCCTTGGTTCTGTGTGACTAAAATTTGGTTAAAAGAGTTGACCCCTAAGATCAACATGTTTTTTTTGTTGACAGTTCAAGGCACGTTCTTAATCCTAGATTCTCCGAAAGAGAGGTTTTATTTTACCTAAAGTTTGTCTCCTGTACAGATGTGTTAAAGAATCTCCGGCCCAGGAAGTTTTATTCCTATGCCCTTTTACCCAGGAAGTTTTCAGCATCTTTCTGAAAGAAATGAATGTTCAGTGGATATTCCCTAGTTATTTGCAGGATTTGTTGGATCAATGGATTTTGCGTTTTATATCCCGACCTTGCGGTGCTTTTGGAAGTTTGGTTTACCCTATGTCTGGTGACGATGTGGAAAGAGAAAAATTCTAGGATTTATAAAAATTCTTCTCACTCGGTAGAATCGGTTGCAATGCATGCCATAGCACATTCTGTGGAAAAAACCAAAATATTGGAGCTGGAAGCGGTTACTGCTGAAAGGAATATGGATTTACTAAATTCGCTTGGTTGGTTGAAGCTGAAATTTGACGAAAGAAACCTTAGTCCTTTTGGAGTAGAAGGGCTCTGCTTGGTTGGTTGAAGCTGAAATTTGACGAAAGAAACCTTAGTCCTTTTGGAGTAGAAGGGCTCTTTAGAGATCACATTGGGGATATTTTATTAGCTTATGCTGAGAACCTGGGCCGCAGATGAGCTATTTTGCGGAAGTAAAGGCTTTTTTCAAGGGGCTTCTCAGATTGAATCCTTAGAGTGCAGAAAATTAATTGTAGACGAGAATCCCTCAACAATATAAATATGATTAAAGGAAATCAAACTCACAACCATTTTGAAGCTTCTCCTCGAATCTCAAAGATTACCACAACACTTGAAGACTGTACAGTTCAAGCACACATTTAGAGAAGGAAACTAGGCAACCCATTTCATGGCTAATCAAGGTGTCGCCCGAGAAAGTTTAAATGTGTGGTGGGGAAATTTCCCTGCAGAGCTTGAGTCCATTGATAATGATGTCTTGCAAAAATAATGTGTCCAAATTCATGGAATGGTTCTATCTAGCATCCTTGGTCCAAGAACCTGCCCACTTTTTTTTTGAATTATTTACCCCACCAAGTTTTATTTTCAAAAGCTTCTTTTCCCACTATATGGAACCTAATGTTTTTAGTAGTCAACATCCTTTTCTTGTGGAGGATTATCGCTTTTTGGTTCCACAGGTGGTAGTTGTTTTGAGGACTATCTTAAGTGGTATGGTTGGACTCTTTTAAAAGGTACGTGGAGTCAGAGGAACGAAACTTTTATTAGATGGCAACTATGAAGTATAAAAAATTCCGTGCTAAAATTACTTAAAGCTTCAACTTAATTAAATCGAAGGAACCACCTTATGAGCAAGTCCTTCCAAGTCGCTTCAATGGTCTTCTCAATGCTAATTCCAGCACCAAGTCCAAGAGCATATTAGGACACAATGGTTTTATTTCTCTTAGAGCATGAGGTTGGATTTCAAGGGTGCCTGTGACCTTTTATTCCAAACCCTCATGCGGATTCGAGTGGTTTGAAATTTTAAAATCTTTGCGTGGGACGGGTTTCAGCCGAATTTTTCTTTAGATCCACTTCTGTTTTGTCCTTATTGTCTATTGCGGATGGTTTATGTAGTCTCTTTTTGTTTGGATGTAGATTCAACTTAGGTCGTATAGTAATTGTCTGTAAGTTTACCTATCTATGGTTTGTTTGTATTCGGAGATTTTTTTTTTTTTAATCTTAAAAACTGTATCAGTTGTAAGTGATTGTTGGATAATTATATTTTTTTATTTAAAATTTAGAAATCTTTTCAAATTTTTTTTATTTATCTAAGAAAAAATAATAAATAATTAAAAAAATCATAATTTTATTGAATACACCTTAACCAAAATAATAACGTTGGAAGGATTATAATTTTTATATACTTCTATTCATTTCAACTAGTGTACAAGACTCACCAGAACTCGTGAAGAACGTGATCGGAGATTAAATCCTTATGCTCTAATTAAATTAAAACTAAAAACCTCGTAAAAGGTAAAATTTAAGAGATTTAGTAATCAGTACCTGTTAGTACGAAGCGATCGATTTTAAAGAGTTTATCTCCTCTTGTTCCTTTATTTTTAGACAATCATCATTATTAATAATTTATTTATTTATTTTTGTTTAAAAAAAATTAGTTGGTTGGTAGCAGTTAAATGCTTGTTCAAAGGTTATCTCAATTTGATTTTTTGAAAGATCTGGTCCCTTGACTTTCTCTTCACCTAACAAAGCTAAAAAAAAACAATACTTCTTTTGTAACTTATGGGAGGGGGTTACAGCCGCTATTTTTTCTGGTTACATAGGAGAGTTGGTTACAACCACTATTTTTCTTGCAAGTGCAGGGTTCAAACTACTAGCAAGTGCAGGGTTCAAACCATAGGGACTGCTCCCAATAGTCTATTTATCTCATTGTTGTTGTGACTAGGAGTGAGATGGAGATCACCGGTCACTTGGGGTTTGTATCATCATCATCTGTGTGACGGTCTCACTGGGGGTTTGTATCATCATCATCTATGTGACGGTCTAACTGGGGGTTTGTATGATCATCATCTGTCTCACTGGGGGTTTGTATGATCATCATTTGTCTTACTGTCTGATGTGCACTCAAAAAATTTAACACGGAATACTACCTTTGCTAAAGCTAAAAGCGTTGAACCTAGGCCTCTTCTTGGCAAGAACTAGGTCAGTCAAGGTTTTGCCAATCCACCTAGCCCTTGGGGACAGAATGTGGAATTCTTCACTAGTATGTGAAGAATTTAATTATTTTACATTTTTTAATAGACTTATCTTGTATTTATTTTTATTTTTTAAACAAGTTTATTAATAAATTAACATTTATATTATTAATATAATTATTATTTTTAATGGGTTTATTAAAAAATTAACATTTATATTTATTATTATAATTAATTTTTTGATAGATAAAATTTATTTATTAATGATCAAATATTTTTTTTTAGGAGGTTTAAGGTTCAAATAATGATGTGTACATAATTTGGTGTGGTGCAACCTTTGTTTTTTCATGTATATCATAGACATTGTATGTGAATTGGTGCTTTGTATGTGTTAACCAAGAAATGTAAGATAAATTTATTATTCACTATTGCAATAGTCTTATTTATTCATAATTAGTATGAAGGAATATATGAATTTAGTACTTATAGTCCATGAAAAGAAGAAAAATTAAAAATCAGTATGAAAGAATATATGAGTGTAGTACTTATAGTCTATGAAAAGAAGTAAAAGTAGGATTCTTATTGTACATAGAAGAGCGCAATCAATTATTTCTTATTTATGTACATTAAAGAAAATCATTCATTCTATGCATGATGATGTGCATTGTATGTGTCAAAAATGGTAAACATGATGGTGTGCTTTGAATGTGTTAACAAAAAAAATTAAGATAAATTTATTATTCTCTATTACAATAGTATTATTTATTGCTATAGTACTTATAGTCTATGGAAATAAGTAAAAGTAAGATTCTTATTGTGCATATAAGGATGAAATCAATTTTTTATTTCAATCATTTATTATTTATGTTTATAAGTTGAGATAACATATAAATTTTAGGTATTTAACCAATCAAATTTTAATTGCAAATGAAGCAAACTCTTTTAAAGTTTGTTATTTTAATAAATTAATTAAATAAAAAATATATTTATTCTTATTTTTTTTATATTTTAAATATTACAATCAAAGGGAGCACTCATCATCTAAAGAAACCATGAGGTCTCGGTGGGACACCATAGTTGTAGGAATTTGAGCACTTTCCTATGAGACTCAGGTTCAAACCATGATGGGTTGTGTGCATGTGTGTGAGCTTGCTAAAAAGAATAATAAGAAAAAGAATAATAAGAAGATACCACCATAATTAAGTCTAAAACTAAAATAAAATTTAACTAGAAATAAGGTTAATACCTTCCACTGGTCATTTGAAGCTTTTATTTAATTTTAATTTTAAAAATAAAATATTATATAATAAAGGGTAAAGTAGTTTTTAACATCCTCAAGACCATAGGCCATATGAGACAACCATGTACAATCGTTGGACATCTATTAAGTTTTTCAAAGTCTTCAATGTTAGGATATTATCTCATGTTAAGGTTGGGACATCTATTTACTCTATCCTTTAATGCAATTTTTTATCTTCTATAAGCAAAATTATAAATTGGACTTAATGCTAAGTTAAATGAGGGTGATGTTATTTTTATGTGAAGGAACATACCATAACTATGCATTCAAATATCTTGTATCACCTTGGATTTCAGATACCTTAAAGTATATATTGCTATTGTTGACCACAAGTTATGTGATGTTCACAATATCATATCATTGCATAATCTTCTCCTCTTCTATCATAAATATATATATATATATATATATATTTTGATCCAAATAAAAAACATGAATTCAAGTGAACAATTAAGTGTTACACTAATATTCCTAAAGAAGACTAATCTATTTCTTGAAATAATTATTTATGGATTATTTTTTCAATATTTTTGAACATTAAAACTAACTATTCCAAACCTATATTTGTGCATCAATCTTAACTCTTACTACTTGAACTTGAAGGAAATCATAAATTTCTATAAAATATCCAACTCTTGAAACATTTTTTTCCTTTGTAGGGTTGGTTCAATATTATGTAGTCTTCCACTTGAATGTATAACATTTTTTTTAGAGTTTGCTAATGTTATATTTCAATAATTATATGTATTCTATATTTAAATCCTTCAAGAAGGGCATGCTTTTTCATTGTATTCCATAATAATATTAATTTATTGTATTTCAATAGAATATGTTCCTCTTAGTAATCTATTCACCTATTAATCCAACAAAGAAGTTATCAAAATTTAAATAAAAAAATGATGTGTCTACTTTTAAGCAAAACTATAATTTATATGGAATGCACAAAGGAAATCTTGTGTTAATGTAGTATTAAATAAATAATTAAGCAAATAAATACTTCACATGGACACAACCTTAAAATAATGTTATTTAGGCAATACATCTTCATAAGTTCAATATTATTAAAATAAGACTTTTTTTAGCATTAAGAATCATGAGTATAATTAATATCAACATAGAACACATTTTAGCCCTAGACAATGTTCACCCTTGAGTTTTATGTTATTTTTATAGGAGTGGTAAACTTTTACATGGTAAAAATAATGACTCTTTGTATTGTATAAAAATATCTCTATAAATATTTTCCCCAATTATGGTTATATAGTAGCATGTTCCTTTCTACTAAAGGTAATGAATGCAATAATAAAATCAATTGTTCTACATACAAGCTTAGAAATTGTAGCAAAAGAAGATATGTATTATTATTATACTCAAATAAATATTACAATGACACAAATAAATACTTTTTATAACAATGAAAATAAGAAAAATAATCTAACTATTAAACAAATTCAAAAAACACCATAATTTTAATACATATAGTTTTAAAAATACATTTATAAAAGACATTATTTAAATAACTTATATTCATTTGATGTGATCAATGGCTTGACTCTATGGGAAAAAAATTAGTATTATCTTAATGCAAGTGGTCGATCAAAATTAATTACTTTGAAAAGGTTTATATTCATTAAATCTATATTTTTTTTTAGAATTTAATTTCATTTTCAAAGTATTAGAAAACACCTAAATATATTAACATAGGCCATAAAATCCTTATGAGCTAAATTATATACCATGTAATAGCACAAATGAAAGTGATATTTATTATGAAAATATCAATGATAACATGAAACTATCACATAGGCAACCCACAATGAATTTTTTATTTTTATTATTTATAATCAAATTTCATTAGTTTTTTTTTTTTATTTCTTGTATTGTTTTTTAATAAACTAAAGAACATGAAATTTATTACTAGAATTTGATGAATTTAGTTCTTTTATATATTTAAATAAATTTTATATTATTATCATAATTGATTTTTAAAGGATAAAATTTATGTATTAATAACTAAATGCAATACGAATTTCTTATTTTAGAATGTAATATATTAATTTATTATTATTATTATTAGAATGAAATAAGAGGTTATGAAAAGGTCCTCGAACATTTTACATAATTACAATGGTAACAACTGAGTAAGCTTTAAGAGAAACCAACCAAGAAGGAATAGAAAGACATAAAACCAAGCCTTAGCCAAAATTAACCAAGAGAAAAAATAGGGCAACAAGACAATAAGGGAAAAATTCCCAGCCATAAGAGAAGAATTGAACCTGTAAACCTGAAGAGAAAAATAACTAGTGATCTCCAAAAAAAAATAAACAATAGGCTTGGACAAGCTACAACATAACCCTATCAAAACTACTTTAGTTATTAAGGGAATCCATTACCCAGGTGTTGTAGGTGAGTTGGATAGGAGAGGGAAATCCTCCAAGAGAGGTCCCAGGTTCAAATCTCCACCCTACCAAAAAGCTGAATTGGGTATCCAACATCCAATTGATAATGTTGGTGTGTGTAGGGTTGGGTGCGAATCCCGGGTGACTTTGACGGTATAGAACTCCCTGTTCATGGTCTCTCAGACCAAGGCGGCCCCGTAAGGGTTTTTTCACTTAAAAAAAAAAAATTAAGGGAATCCATTACCCAAGAAAGATCTTCCACATACATTGTTACATATTCATTGTACACAAGATGCACACAAGATCAAGAGCCATCCACAAATCTAGCAAAGTCTTTCTTGGCAATAACATTAATATTTTGAGGAAAGCTTCCCCTCTAGATGAGTAAATTTTCCTAATGAACTCCTAAATTGGCCATGAAATCAACTACCATGTTTGCTTCCCTATAAATTTGATAGCATTGACTGTTCTCAAAGGTACTTAGAATTTGGTTTGAATTAGCCATTAGATTTGTAATATTCTAGCTAGGATTATGGATTCCTTTAAGGGAGTTGATTAAATTTGGGTAATATTCTTCTACATTAACCTTATCAAACCTTGGGATTCCAACAAAGTAAGACCTTGGAAGAGGGCCTTGGTATTAGCAAAGTGATTGGATTGGATTCCAAGATTCTCATAATAAGCCATAATAGTATCTCTTTTAGTGTTTCTAATAATTCCGCCTACTCCTTCCATACCTGGTTTTTATTTTGAGGCTCCATTAAAGTTTAATTTAATCCATCAATATATAGGTGGAATCCACTTCACTTGTAATACTCTTGAGTCAACCTAAATAGGGCCTTTATCAATCTTATGGAGGTCAAAATGATTAGCTAATAGGGCTTCTTCTTGATTTCCAATGCTAGGAGAAAATGGGATATTGAATTTTTTTTTAGAAAGAAATTTCAAAATTCTAGCTCCTACTAAAAGCGATTCTCTAGAAAAAATTTTGAAAGCCCTATTATTCCTTCCCTTCCAAACACCCCAAAGGTAATTCAAAAGGTTAAATTTCCAAAGGTTGTGCCATGTAGGACTAGAGAAGGAGGAGAAAGACCATTTCCATCAAGGTTCTAGGGATAACCTACCAAACCCCTAAAACACTAAGGATGTGATTTAGGATATCCATAGAGAAGTCATAGTCCATGAAGAGATGATGAGTCATATAATCATTACATTCACATATAGCAATTATTGGGAAGAATCATACCTCTAAATTTGATATTCTTTATGGAGAGGATTTTATTTTGCATGGCCAACTAGAAGAAAAAATTAATCTTGGGGATAAGCTCTTTATACCATATTAGTTTCCTTGGGAACTAGTTGAGATTATCATTAACCACAATGTGATAAGTATAATTCACAGAGAAGGTGCCATTATCCTCATGATTCCATATTAGGGAGTCTTCACATCCAATATTCCTTATCACCTAATTTCTTAATTTGAGGGCTATATCTTTCAAACATTATTCTTCTCCTTGAGCAAGACAGAAAACATTGATATTCTTCCATATTTTCTTGTCCCTTACTTCTTCAATGAAATAGGCTACTTTAGATCCAAAACAATTATGAGAATCTAGGTCTCTAGGGAGTGTAGGAGAGATTTTTCGAAAGGGGAGCATCTTCAATCCACAAGACATCTCAGAAGTCAATCTTCTCCCCATTGCTAAGTCTCCACATGATACCTCTTAAAACACGATTTTTTGATTTGAAAATATAGTTCTAGAAGGCAAGTTCATAAAGTGGCACCTACTCTTTCCTGAAACATATTCCCCTATTTAAATATTTGGAAATTATAATTTTAGTCCATCCATTATTCTCTTAGTTGAGGAGAGCCCAAAAATGCTTTTCCAAAAGGTCTTTGTTAATCATATTCACTTTTTCCATCCATAGACCCCCTAATTCATTTTTTGCACACACATGCTCCTACGAAACAAGATGAAATATCTTTTTATTTTCTAAACCTAGCCAAATAAAAACCTTTTGAAAATGTTATAACTTTTGGGTAATTTTCCTAGGTATTCTAAACAAGGATGAGAAATACATTGGGAGGATTTGAAGAGAAGCTTTAATTAGTTGCACTTTGTCAACCTAGCTAAGAAGAGAGCCCTTCCAACCTACTAATGTTTTTTGTATCTTTTGTAGGATTAGATTCCAAATATCCTCTTTCATTCTACCATTAAGTAGAGGTAAACCTAAGTAGGTAGAGGGAAACTCAACAATAATGCACCCAAGAATTCTAGCAATAACTCTTTGCTAATATAATGAGTGTTGAGAAAAAATATTTTGATCTTAAGAAAGTTAATGTATTGACCAACAACCCTTCCATAGTCCAAATGAATTCTTCTAATTTATTTGTCCTAAGGAATATATGAGAAGGTAGAAAAGATTATCATCAAAAAACTATTGGTGAGAGATAGGGTCAATGGAAAGAGCAGGTTTAATACCTTCAATACAAAAAACAACTTTAATTGATCTTCCAAAGGTTTCTTTGAGGATAATAATGAGGGAGGGTGAAATATGATCCCCCTTATCTCAATCCTCTAGCACTTTTAAAACACCCAAAAAAATCTCCATTAAAAATGATAAAAAAATAGGGGGTTGAGAAGCATTCCTTGATGAGGGATATCCATCTGGAGTGAAATCCAAAGTGAACCAAGACTTTTTCTAGGAAATATTGAGATACTCTATTGTAGACTTTGCTCATGTCCAACTTGAGGAAAATTACTACTTTATCATTGTTGTCCACTAAATAAATTAACTCACGAACATTGTTAACTCTATCTAATATTTGCCTTCCTAGGATAAAACCCCCCTAATTATGATCAATGAGAATTAGGAGCAACAATTTCAATTTGTTAACCAACACTTTGGAAATTATTTGTCAGAGAATATGTCTAATGGAAAGGTTTGTTCATCCGCAGACCTTGACCAACATTGAAAGACTTGACAGTGTGTGCAAATTGCAATGATAGATCTTTGAAGGAGATCGGTTCCTTGCAGTCCTGACTAAGTATTCTAAAAGCGGGGAGGGAAAGAGTTTTGAAAAAATAAAATAAACTAGCCACATCTTAAGGTGGTACAAATTAAGCAACATCAAGGCATATGCAATAACAAGGATATACAACTAAGCAACCAACTACCTAACATACCAGCTTGTTGCATAGATAGTCACAAAGTATTTACTTATAATCTATTGTATGCTAATGAGACTATGAATTCTAGACAAGGGAAGAGTACAAAAAAAATACGAGATATAGAATTATCACCGCAAAATATCCAGCATGCTTAAATTAGAAATGTGTAGGCATCATAGAATATACAATTTAAACCCACTGTGTATTTAACATACCCCAAATTACAAACAAGTGAATGAATACGATAAAATAAAGAATTTAAAATTATTGCCATAGACATTCAACATGCTTAAATTAGAAACAAAATGGTTTGCACACACAAATTTATACTCTATAAATAAATAAAAATAGAGGCCAGATAGTAGTCCATTTGAATTAAGGTGTGATATTTGTCCTTACACATGAATTGTAAATGCCTAAGAGCCGACAAATATTACATTTACACTATTATATTATAGATGTATTACAATCCCTTAGCAATCAAAAACATCATTGAATGAGTGGATTATTATCATGTCATAGCTCCTGCTAGCCTACTAAATTGCTTTAGAAGTATGGTCATTGTAACTACTTAGATGTGTTGATTGATGTGGCTTGAATCCGTACTATCTTGAGTCATGCCCTACATGCTATCTACATCTAGTCCATTTATTTTATTTCTACTTAGCCACCTTATCATTTGCATAATGGCCTAGTTATTGAGATCTTCTAACACAAAATTGTGCCTAGTGGGTGTTGTGGGAGACAAAGAGGTTCACTTATTGGAGAATTATTATCGGGTCAATTACACACGTGTGAGACACCCATTTTTAATTTTGATGACTACAATCCATGCACTAATTTCCCAATCGACTTATCTCCTTATTGGACCTTATAACTCATGTGTCATGTGCAAACTTATCGGTATCTTCTATATTTGGCCCACATTTTTCTTCTCATTGTTGATCAGATTCTGACCAGGCTTGAGTATTTTGGTCTTCATATGGCTTCTTCTCATGGGATTAAATATTGATATTTTGTCATGCTTGGTAAAAAATAAATGTTCTAGTGCTATAGTGATTGGGCTATTCCATAGATCACTTATTTTGGGTGCTGTCAGGCTCCAACCATACCAAAATGTTCTAGCCTCTCTTGCACTTGGCCACATTCCTTGATCAGGTCTTGAGGATGCCTTCGTGCCCTGATTAGGCCTAAATATTTTGAGCTCTAGTAAGCTAGTCAATCCTGATCAAGTATTCTAGATACTATCGGGATTTGGTCTAATGTGATAGTTCCATACTCCTATATTGTTGACCATACTTTGACTAGTTGAAGGTCAAGCTTCTAAGAACTCACCTTGTTTCCATTGGGTAACAAAGTTTTGGTTATCCCCAAATGTGATCAATTCACTCTTCTTCTCTTCATATGGCATGGGTTTAATTCTTCTAGTTTGTACTTAACTTAGCCATTCTTCCCTTGTCAGCTTTCGACCTGTGGACCAGCAATTGATGCCATTCCAAGCTTCTAGTCAAGAGAATACTTTTGGCCTTGGTCAATTTGCCCAAGTCTTCTTCCAATAATTGAGTGAACAATGATGAAATATTGGTTTATAATTGTAGTGATTCAGACCCTCCTCTTTGTTCCAATATTTTATCAGGCATGGGTATTCAACATATCCTCCTCTTCACTTCTTTGCTTAGCTTAGCTTTTGGATCTAGCAAATTTTTTTGGGGATTTTTGGTTCTATCTAAAACAAACTTAATATATAACTTCTAGTAGTTAGGCATGGGTATGTGCAAAAATTACCCATATTCTTGGTGACTCATAGGGTATTTTCATCTTGTGGGAACAAGGAACCTAATTATCCAATCAAAAGTTTGGACTTAACACTTTATAAGGAAATGGGAGGGAAGAATGGGTCATAAAAGTACATGAAGAGGAAGACAGCATAGGGGAGCTATAAGATAAAGTAGGTAGGTGGGTGGGAGGTTGGAAGTCACTCACACAACAAAGTGACACATAATAGAGAAGAGGACAAGGAAGATCAAGCACCTAAAATACATAAGAAGAAAACAAAAAGAAGAATAAATTAAGGTAGGGATAAAAACATGATATAAATATAAGAGGACTAAAATTATCATCACCACTCAGGGTTAATGATACATTACTCCTACCAACAACAAACAGACAATGAAAACAAGATAAAACAAAGTTATAACAAGGAAAGCAGTGCCAGGGTAACCTAATAACAAAGAGAAACATAACTACTAGATCCAAGAGACACACCACAAAATAGTAGCTCAGATATTATATTTCATCAAATATCCCTAAGAATTATATTCCTATAAATGTACTTTGTAGTTTCTAACCAATTCTTCCAAAATAGACAGACTACCATGCATAACTCTTGTGTTTGGGAGCTTTCTTATTTTTTGTGTAGTTTAGCAATAATTCATTTTCCATATCACCCTTAGCTATGAAAATCCTACACTATGCTCCTGGAATCATCCCCATATATAAAATGTCTATTTTGTGATGTATATGCAATCCTATACAGGGCTTATAGAGATAACTTCTCCAGCTAGTACTTGACAAAATGATGTCTTCATACTAAGCACTTTTTTTAAAAATATTTGAATTTAAGTGAATTATCCTTAGGCATTCCTTTTTGGTTGGAATAATTCCCTTAAATGGTATGGTTCATTGTTTTTTATCCACATATGTGATGATGATTTTACTTTAAATTACGACACATTTTAAGGTGTATTTCTTGCAATTCTATTTTTTTCCATTGGGCTATGGAGTCAAACACACGAGCAACAAAGGGAATAGAGGAACAAAGAAAGTGTTTCTACCATATGAAAAAATGGGGCCTAGAATTCAATTTCCCATAATCTCTAATAATACTTACATGTGATCACATTTATTAATCATCTACTTGTTGCCTACTTATAATAAAATTACGATGTGTATTTCATGCTTTGTCGCTAGGTGTATAGTACAATCTATCCTCTAAATCTATACTGACCTAATCATATGATCCCAAAATTTAGTCATTTGGTACAGTTCACCACCAATGGCTATGATTTTTTTACTTCTTTGAGAAGACCCCACTTTGAGTAGGCTTTTGATTCTAGGGCTTCCAATTTTTGTTCAACACTAAAGGTCATAGAATCTAGTTGAAACCTAGTGATTGATTCTTTTGATGAGGGATGATGATAGCTTGCACTTATTACATATCCTTGGGAAGTGGTCCATATCCTAGGAGCTTCACATGCTACTGCATCTTGGATATTTGTATTGCGCATTTTTTTGTTCAATTGATTTCAAAAGCTATCCAACAAATTGTTTTTGGACGGATGGTCATAGGGTAGAAGTTTTAGCTCTTGTATAAAGAACCCTCCTATTTACAAATTACTTGAGTTTATTTTAACTTCACCCATGATTTCATTAATAAAATAGGTCCTTTTATTAGTATAAATTTTTCTACTCAATTGCTGCAACCCTATATTTGGTAATATCATAACATTTTCAGCCCATGGAACTACCAGTTGACTATAATCCTAAATGACATCTAGAAATTTTGAACTTGGAGGGTTGATTAGGTTTATCCTTCTTGACACCAATAATTATCTCCTTAGTTTTGTGGAATCAGGGGGTCCTTATAAATTTTATATTTCCTGCTGAGTTTTGACTATTGGGAGGTATGAATTTTTGCATATTTTTTAATTTTCTTCTTCTGGTAGTTGAGAACCAAGAAAAGGGTCATACCAGTATTTCTAGTCATTTTCCCCGTTGATTTGATTTATATAAATTGATGTTGGTTATGGTATTTCCTCTTGTATACAATCTTACACTGTGTCATAGGTTACCCAATCGTCCGTCATGTGATTTTCCTCCATATAATTGTAAGGAGTATAGTCATTTTGGAAATATCCATCGATGGTTGATAGGGATGAACCTATTTCTTGATTACTTATATGATCTCCCTTTTCCTTTTGTTCATGTTTGTATTTACGTTGAGTATGAGAAGGTGGCTATGGTGTTTGTTCAACAAAAGGATGGTCATTATAATAATGTACTTTTTCTTATACCAACTATTTTTTTAGGCTTTTGATCTCCTTAGTGAGTCGTTGAATCTCTGTTTCTTGCTCCTCCTCCACTTGTAACTCAAACAAAGTATTATACCATGATATCTAGTATGGATCATAATTAATTATTCTAGGGAATGAAGGATGGGATGTAGTAGTAGGGAATACTACTGGGAACATAGTTATGAGAGGTGGAAGAGGAACTGTATCCTCCCAAAGTGGTAACATTTGTACTTGGATCAACATATTTTTAGATTTTAAGGCTTATCGAAAGACTTGAGGAAACCTTTTCTCATCAGAATGTGCAACCAAGATGTTTATGTCAGTATGGAAAGCCTATATGTAGCATAAGTAGATATTATTCTTAGAAGGTTGACCTTATGGGGGAATATTTCTCCAAGTTATTTGCAACCGAATATTGAGTTTTGAAATATCTTCATGAGGGTCCCAATTAATGAATATAAACTAGGTCAGTTGTGACAAGGGATCACCAAAATGATCAAATCTATCAATTAGAGCCTCCACCAGGTCAGTCCATGTGCAAACACTTCCAACCTCCAAGAATTGGTACCATAGTAGGGCCCTTCCTTTGAAATAGAGAATAAGGAGTCTTAGAATTACATCCTCATGTTTTATTTTGTGTACCATCACCAAATATGCAATGTCATGGTAATATTGAAATGTAATGTAATTTTTTTCCTATCCCATTAAATTTGGTAAGGATTTGAAGGTAGATTTTGGAATTTTATGAGGATTTTGGATATTTAGTAGACTTGTATAATTCCAACAATGAACTTATAAATAACCCATTAATGCAACCACTGGGCCAGTGCTTGAAGTCATCAAATAAGCGTAACTTCTTTACTAATGAGGTTAAGTCTAATTATTAACCTTGAGTCCTCCAAGAGATGATCTTTTGAGAATAATATAGAATTGCAACCGATCATGAATCTTGGTGGATTTTAAACTGAGCTACCTTGTTATGCTCAAGGAAAATAATCATTGGATTTAGGTTTAGTCTGCATGAGAGTCACTAGGTGATAGATGTTGTGGAAAAAAAATAGAATATCACAAATTTCTATTTAGTTCTAAAAGGCATCTGGTATTATGACACAAATATTTGTATTTGAGTAGAGTTTCCAAGTTATTTTGGTGGGATTTAACAATATAGAAAATAACATATATTTGTACTATCTAAGGGACCTTTTGGTCCTGCCAAGCATGCCAAAAAATATTGGTAAGAGAATCTATCTAATGGAAATTTTTACCCACCCACAAACTTTGACCAACATTGAAATACCTGGCAGTGTGTGCAAGCTACGGTGGTCAATCTTCGAAGGAGGCCAATTCCTTATCGTCCAGATTAAGTATTTCAAATTGGGGGGAAATGGTGCTAAAAGAAATAAATTAAACTAGATAGAACTTAAAGTGGTACAAATTAAGCAACATCAAGATATATGCAATAACAATGATATGCAACTAAGCAACAAACTACCTAATAGACCAACTCGTTGCACAAACAGTCACAGAGTATTTACTTATAATATATTGTATGCTAATGAGACTATGAATTCCAAACAAGGGATGAGTATGGTAGAAATATAGGATTTAGAAATATCATCATGAAACATACAACATGCTTAAATTAAAAATATGCAGGCATCACAAAACATACAATTTAAACCCATTGTGTATTTAACATACCCCAAATTCCAAACAAGTGAATGAATACGATGAAAATGCAGAATTCAAAATTATTTCCACAGACATCCAACATGCTCAAATTAGAAATAAAAGGGTTTGCACACACACATATATACTCTATAAATGAATTGAACCAGAGGCCAAATAGTAGTTCATTTGCATTAAGGTGTAGTATATGTCCTTACATATGAATTGTAAATGCCTAAGAGCTAACCAATATTAAATTTTCACTATTGTATTTATAGATATATTACAATCACTTAGTGATAAAAAATATCATTGCCTAATGAGTGGATTACTATCGTGTCAGAGATCCTATCAACCTACAAAACTTCTTAAGAATTATGGCCACCACAACTACCCAGATGTGTTGACTGATATGGCCTGAATCCACACTATCTTGAGTCATGCCCTACTTGCTAGCTACATCTAGTCCATTATATTATTTCTACTTAGCCACCCTATCATTCTCATAATGGCCTGGTTCATTGAGATATTCTAACATAGAATCATTCCCAGTGGGTGTCATGGGAGGGAGAGAGGTTTTCTTATTAGAGAATGGTTTTTGGGTCAATTACACATGTGTGAGATATCCACTTTTAGTTTTTATGGATATATGCCATGCAATGATATTCCAGTGGCCTTATATCCTAATCAAACCTTATATCTCATGTACCAAGTGCAACCCTATTGATATCTCTTACATTCGGCCCTCTTGCTCTTGAGTGATGATCAAATTTTGACAAGACTTGAGTCTTTCAATCCTCATATGGATTCTATTATTGGATTTACAACATTGATATTTGGCCATGCCCAATATAGAATAAATGTTCTGGTGTTGTAGTGACTGGGCTATTATATCAATTGGGCAATCTGGATACTTCTAGGCTCTTACCAGGCCTAAATGTTCTAGCCTCTCTTGGCTTGGCCACCTTCCTTGATCGGGTCTTTAGGATGCCTATGGTTCCTATTTAGGTCTAATTGTTTTAGTATTTAGTAAGCTAGCTAATATCATGATCAGGTATTCTTAGTACTTTCAGGCTTTGGTCTAGCATGATAGTTCCAACCTCCTACAGTGTTGACCATCCTTTTACTGATTAAAGGTCAAACTTTTAATAAATCACCTTGTTATAACTAGGTAATAAAGTTTCTTAACTCTTCTTCTCCTCTTATGGCCCAGGTGTAATTCGTCTGATATGTACTTGACATAGCTATTCTTCCCTTGTCATATTTCATCTTGTGGACTAAGGCTTGACTCCATTTCAGGCTTCTAATCAAGAGAATTATTTTGGCCTTGGTTAATTTTATCAAGTCTTCTTTTGACACTTGAGTGAACAACGATGAACTCTTGGTTCATTATTGTAGCGAACCAGACCCTCCTCCTTGTTCCAATATTTGATTAGGAATGGGTATTCAGTAGATCCTCCTCTTCACTTCTTTTCTCAAATTTAATTCTAGTTCTAGAGATAAAATTTGTTGGAGATTTCTGGTTCTATATAAAAATAAACTAAATATATAACTGCTACCAGTTAGGCATGGGTAGGAGAAAACATTACGCACATGAATAATTTTATAGGTAGTGTTACAAAGGTTTATTGGTTCAAATTCTTAAAAGAATTTAGCTCCTGAAATCTTAGGAATAAGTACAAGGAATGTGGAATTGATATCTCTCAAAATGAATCCAAACATTTGGACTTAAAAAATGGCCTCAACATCGCTCCCAAAAATCTGCTTGAATTTTTTGAAGATGGTTGAAAATCCATCAGGATCAGGTGCTTTATCTCCTACCACTAAAAAAGACAAAATTTCTAATCTCCTCCTCCTCAAAGGGGCTAAGAATCCTAGAATTCATCTCTTCATTGATCAAAGGGGATTTTAGCTAATAAGTTCCTTTCTACCTGAGCATCCCCTTGATTTTTGGTACCCAATAGCTTTTCAAAAAAGGCAACAACTTCATCTCTAATTTCCATAGGGTCAACTAATTCAGAACCATCATATTTGATAACTTATTTAATTTTGACAATGATATGGAATATATTAGTGTTTATGTCCCTATTTTGCAACCATAGGGCTCTAGACCTTTATCTCCAAAAAAAACCTATTCTTTGGCCAAGGTTTTTAAAATTCATCTAGTACTAACTTCTTATCCTTGAGATCTTCAATACCAGTGCCTGCCTCCAGAGATATTTTAGTTTCAAATAACTTCTTTTTCAATTCCTTTTTTTAAAATAGGTGTCCAAACACCATCTTATTCCGGATTGTCATATTGAGTTTGATAAATTTAAGATTTTTTCTAAGAAATCAAGGGGCTAGAGAAGCTTTTAAACCACCAATCCACAAAATTGGATTTGAGGTCTTGGTGTTGAATCCACATGGTTTTGAAAATTAAAAGTTTTATAATTTTTTATTGTTAGGTAAGACTTACAACAAGAGAGGTTATGATAAAGTCCTATTTTGGTAAGGTAATTAAGACAAGTGTACCGCCAAAACCCTAGACCATATTTGGAAACCAAAAATCTTTCAAGATTTATTTTTATTAGAATTTATCCTACTATCCTTTATTTATGTTTAAAAACTACAATAATGAAGTTATAATAATGTAAAATTCAATTATTAAAAATAGAAAAATATCTCATTTATAAAAATAAACTTGTGTATGATAATAGTATTATTCATTCATATTTAATTTAATTTATTAAGTAAAGTGAACTATATGGAATATTTTAAATATCATAAAAGAAAATTAGTATGCAAAATACCATAAAATATGATAATATAATATATATCCAATGTGAAAGAAGATATGAATGTAGTACTTATCATCTATTGAAAGAATTAAGAGTAGGATTCTTATTTTACATAGAAGTATACAATTAATCCTTGTTAGAAATCCACTATTTTCATAGGTTTAATGTTCTTCCCATATCACACAATATCTCAAGAAAAAATATGCACATAAATCAATCCATAACAACAATGAACAACATATTCACTAAATATATTATTAAAATATCTACTGAAGAAATGCATTGTAGTACAATGGTTATTTTTCAATATTTTTTTACGAATATTTATCTTCAATATATACATACATAAGACTTCATATTTATAAGAATATTGACCGCTTACATATGCAAGTTCCATCTCCTCATACTCACGGGAGATCTAACTCTTCATATTTATCAATACATAATAATAAATCTCACATATTTACATAAAGTTAAATACTCTCATGATTGCACATAACTCATAACTCCTCACTTATAAACATGACACTTCATTTACATAACTCACACTTACTAACATGACATCTTACCTACATAATTCCACACTTATTTACATGACACATAACTTACACTTAATAACATGACACCTACTATATACTAAAATATTAAACATACATGAATATAAAATTAGTTACATGATCCTTGCATTAATCTTGCAAGATACTAAATAATGTAATACCTCCAACACCCCCTTGTGTTACATTATTTGATATAAATATCCATTATCTTCATGTGCTTTTATTCTTGCATTTTCATCTTCATCTTTCAACTCTAAATTTGGTACTAGTAGTGGATCAGATCACTTCTAAAATTTCCTTGGAAATAATTTTATGGAGAAGTCCATCTATTGCCATCATCAATATTCCTTTTATATTTTTATATTCCTTTTATATTGTAAGTTTTCTTTTTATGTTTCCATTGCTTCAACCAGAAGTTGCTCATATATTATCAAGCCTATTTCTATTTCATCACTATCCTTTTCATTATTTTGATTTCATTTTAAACTCCTTTTGTACTTTTTGACATTTATGCACAGTATCTAATTTCCTTATTGTAACGATCCTATGATTGTTATCTAATTTATTTTAATATGACTCATTGTTCACCCGTTGATAAGTCACAACTATAATAATGAATAAAAAAATAGTTATCCCATTTGAGAAGGTAATCTGATTTGCAATATATTGAACATATAGAAGCACCCACTTCTATAATTATTTAAAGCCAAAAGCAAGTAGGAACACCCATTCCTTCTCTTCCATATCACCATCCCATACTGGTAGATGGATATTATTATATAAAGGCTTTAAATTCCCTTTTAATCATTGTTATATAATAAGCGAAATCTTACAGATTTATCATATAGATAGGATATGGATCCTCACCCAAGGATTACCATTCCCAATTATCCATACTACCAATTAGGTTAGTATTTTAGGAGAATTATCCATCTAATGCATCTATGGCTACCAACACATAACATGGGATTATATCTTTTAAACATTATTACAAGAATTTCTCATATCTGAGGTGTTGGCCAATATATTAGTAGTGGTTCTAGTTTGTGAGTTTTTGTGACCATGGTGAGCCCTCTGTATGTGGATTATTCTACTAATATAATCCAAATACTCAATTATCAAGCATACATTCTTATAACTTAAATAGATTAAATGCATAAGAAAATAGAGCACATTCTTTATGTAATAAATCTTCCAATTGATATTCCTTTCAAAATATTACATCATCTACACTTAAAGATATAAAAATACATCATAAACCATGCTTCTCTACTATCCAACATTGCTATCTTATGGAATTACTTTACACAAATAAAACTTCCTTTCTAGTTTACAAAGCAAGAATAAAAATACATCAACATTACATCAATTGGCTTGTATTTTTATCCATTTAAAATTACATTAATAAATAATATAATCAAATGCATAACAAGTCTTCAATAGTAGCTTCTTGAATCTTCTCTAGAATCCTTGTGTCTTCATGAGATGATATATGAGTGGTAATGGATCAAGACAACTCGAGTGTGGAAAATACCAATGCCTCACAAGAAAATCATGCTTATGCAATCATTACATCAAAGCTAAATAATGCCACGTTTAATGCACCCAACAAGTAATATAATTATTCTTATCCACACATCCCATGATGCATTATTTTGAAATATATCCAAGCATTAGAAGAGTCCCATACCTCTTCCCGAGGATTGGACACCAATCCAACCTCACTAAACAAGAGTATTTCATAATAATTCTTTTAAAAAATTCATCTATTTTAAACTATTTCATGATTACTTAACATGAGTTCTTTAATGGTGTCATTCGATATAAAGAATCCATTCTCACTTAACCAAATAATACAAATCATTAGTTGATGTTTTCATAAGAAACATAAAGTTTAATGATAACTACATTAATGTATAATCTATGTACAAAATAAATCCACAACATTACCACTAATTCTACCATTAATATATTGTGCAATAGGATCTAATCCTATATTTCCCATAATTTCACATAAGACAAAGACTAGGCTCTTAAGGATATGCAAATATTCTAGTGCAAAAGTATACAATAAAGTACAACAAGTAAGAACATTCACTTATAATTGAATTCAAACTAATATGTCTCCTAAAAACATACATCTAATATCATCAACTAAATATTTCCCTTATTAAAGCCATTGCTATCAGCTAGAGATTATGGCTAACCCAGTTTTCAACACAAATGCTTGGGTATTTAAACAACTACTAAGGTAGAATCCTAAAGATTTCTTTATAGGTGGCTTATAAGGCCTTCAGTTCATAATTATCCTGACGCGATAGGTGGTCTGAATACCCGATCAGGTATCACATTTTGGTATCAAACAACATGACTTGGTTTGGGCACATTTGGAACTCAGAGTTATCATTTCCTAACATCTCCCAAAAGGAACCCTTGCTAGCAATTATTGGGGTCCTATTGTTGTTCTCCCTTAGGATCGATCAACTTTTTTTTAAAACCTAGATACTTAGGTGCTTAAACTACTACCAACTAAGTTGTTCCAGGTGACTCTCTACATCTGATTAATTTACAGTTACTCTAACAAGTGAGTATCATGTTGCCTTATTGGGCGGTGGATAAGCTACGTAATTATGCAACGTAATTGAACTGATGAGGAAGGGGAATTCTCGCATGCAAAAATTTTGGGGAGGACATGTTGCTTGAAAATAAAATAAAATAAAATAGAATTTTTTTTGTGCATAGGTGTTGGTCTAATGCTCATGAAGCAACACAGGTGGCAATCCCAACATTAAAAGACTATAACACCCTACACATGTTAGTTTTCTTAAGTTTATTCTAAATCAAATGTGAATGACTAACACAAAAATCAATCTTTGACTTGGTAGACATTATCAGAGAAATATCAATCCATATTAATGCTAATCAATTGTGCCACATTTTAATATATCTTTCTATAAACATATAGGAATAAAGGGCAAGAGGAATGTTGATTACAATGAAACCCACCTCATATGGCATCATTGTAGGCATTGAAATGAGATGAACCCAAGTGATGACATCATTGAGTTTCTAAGGATGAATTGCTCACGACTCAAAGCTTTGGATATGTTCCCCGCATATGTTTTACACTAGGCTTTAGAGTTACTTTGGAGACATGCCATAGCGAAGGCCAACTTACTCAACTCATGCCTGACACTCTGACGGAGGACTCTGAATCGAATCAAGGTGACACTCAAACATATGCAAAACCTTTATAACAAAACATGCATTCTAGTATGATAGGGAGATCCTTTATGAGGTTTGTTAGTAGACTCAAACTATATACAAAAAAACATCAATTGTAGGATCAGAACTAGGTTCAAAAATGCAACCAGAAAGGTACAATATACCCATAATAACACATATATTCGGGCTTCTACAATGACCACACAAGAAACCTATTTTCGACCATATAGACATACGATAGAGGTAGTGGGTTTGTTTAAGTCTAAACCAATGGCTCCATACTTATCCTCTCTAAAATAAATACACACCACTTTTTTTATGAACATAGGGGTAAGACATGCTTAGATAAGGATACATCGACGTATGTATCCCCTCGTGTCGATTTTTCCTTAGTATAGACTTTTTATAAAAGTCTACCCTTATTAAGTTTTATATTACATTGGGAAAAGAACATATCTTAATCTATACAATAAGCGCAACATGCTAGAACTACTCTAATATTTTGAAGTGTATAAAATTCATCGGTCATGTTATTTTAGAATAGAATAGAACACATGAAATGCAAGTAATAAGTGAAAACTTCCACACTTGGGAATTACGCAAACCCAAAAATCCAATGCTCTTGGAGGTCTTTCATTCACACTCGTGCTAGTCTTTCTCTAAACTTTACCAAACATAGCATACCTTTAACTCTCAACCCTCATGTCAATTTATAGGCCCATTTCCTCTAGGTAGGAAGGATGTTTCTTATTATTTTATTATTTTCCAGCTTTTCATTCACATGCAAGTTTCTTACAACATATATATTATTTTATTGCACTTGAGATTTCCTAGGGATATGGTGTGTGCAGGTTTCTTGTCCATTGTTCCTTACCCAAGGGTACTAACACTGTTAAGAGTCTTGGTAGTAACTATTTGTAACTATTAAATATAAGGGAAGGATATCATCTCCTAGAACACTCATCCCAAAAACTGTGATGTGTAAGGAAAATGCAATATTTAAATTCATAGAGTGGTCTTTTCATAATTTGACCCAATAAAATTTTGACAAGTTCATAAAATACAATCCACCTAATTTCTTTCCAAAAATGAGGTTAATAAAATTAAATAATTTTACTCAATTCAAATAATCTCTACTCTAGAGAATTCTTAAATTATATGCATAAAACATATATTTCATAATGTTTAGATATCAATCACCAATAAATATGCATTTCTAAGGTGGGGTTTCTTTAATAAAATTAATTATGCAACCAATTAAATTTATATAAATAGCATACAAGCACTTCATGAATGTGCTCAACATATCCCATCACCATTTTTCCTTTGATTGAGCAGGACTTTTTAGATATAGACTCAAGTACACCACTCTCAGGGAGGTAACTAGTGATGGTTGAGATGAGATATTTACTTGATGAGTTATCTATGTTATCATTTTTCTTCTCATATCTTGTGGTAAATCTCTCCCACTTAAGAGAACACTTGTTACTGCACATCAATCAATGCGTGCAACATCATTTTCTCTTGATAAACATCATTATAAATAAACACAAAAAGCATTAAATTCAACTGTCCAAATACAAATAGCATATTAATAAGGTTCTTCCAAGGTGGGTCGTGACATACTCCCCCCCTTAGAATAAACACAATCCTTTGTGTTTCTTGTTATATTACATATCAATCAATAAAAACGTAAGGTTTACTTAGTTTCCACTTTCCTAAGTGGTATATGTTTTAACCTGTGTTATTACATAGGATTATTAAATAAGTAGGGAAAATGTCTTTTCATGTGCTCTACTTTTTTTCCAAGTGGAATTATTCCCAAAGTACTGGTCTCTCTAGACCTTACATTGATTGATATTATGCTTCCTCCTAATTTTGGATTGAATCTCTAGAATCTTGGTTGTTCCAATTGTAACGGCCAAGGACTTCACCATCACTCGTGAGAAAAAGAGTGGCTTGTCCTCCAAAATTTGGGCATTTGATGGCAACATGGATTTTGTGATTCATCACAATTTTACTTGTTCTAGTATGTTGTGGGAATCTCCTTTCATAGTGTTGTCCTTTACAAGTAAAACATCCCCCCAGAGGTCCTATAGGTTTGTTTCTCTGATCCTATTCAGTGGAAGATGATTCTTGTAACTTAGTAGTCTTAGTTTTCTGGAATTCCTTCGTAGAGAAAAATTGCTTCTTCTTTTGATTTTGTTCTTTTTCCCATTTCATAAAACCAACACTCTATCTCTTCCTTAAAATTTGTCGTTCAGGTTCTAGAAAAATGGCATAGTTGAAAATAGATTTCTTTTCGGGTAAATTGGACTCGTCTTGCAATGCCTTAGGCTCACACTTTTGATCTTCTTGTTTGACCAAGTTCTTTAACATTTGGCCTTGCTAGACCAGTTGTTACTCCAAGTCATTTTCTTGTTCTTTCAACTCAAAAATAATTGCAAATAGGTCCTCCACCATTTCACCTAATATTCTCAACCTTCTTCTAGAGCTTTCAATTTACCTCATCTTGCAAGAGAATGTACTCTCTCCACTTCCTACTTTAAGGGCCATTTCCTAGTAAATCAATAATAGTGTTAAATTACAATATTTCCTCAAGTTGTAATCTTAACTTATATCCCATATTATTAATGTTTTTAAATTGATAAATAATCATCCCATTTATATTAAAAGTATGGAAGAAAATATTACCTTTTTTTATCCATAAAAATTTCATATACATCCATCTTTCATGAGACAAGGGCATAATCATGTTCTAAGGTAGTACCATTTCAATTGGATTCTAAGTTATCAAGATAAATATTATCAAGAGATATTAAGACTTGATCAGAGTCACTCTTGAGTAGAATTTATCATCTTCTATGAAACTTTCATACGAATTGGATATGAAAATGCTGATTAGAGCATTGGGTTTCATACCTCATAAAGGGGAAAATCACCAAATGGTCCACCAAGACCAGGTGAATGCCTTGAATATGGAGAACCACACCAATGGAAACCATCATAGATGAAATAACCACACACATGATTATTCATAGATCTTAGATTTGATCCATTTCAACTAGAAGAGGTCACTAAGAAAATAAAATCACTATACGTGATTTAAACTTACATAATCCCTTGGAATAGTATCTTAAGCATGATTATACTTCCTTATTCCTATCAAGGCTCATTGTATTACCTTTTTATTTAGGCATCCCTTTGGACTCATAGGGATTTATCTAGCCATCATGGTGGCACAAACTCCTCATATCCAATCATCTATGAACTCAAAATGTAAGGCCTGACTTGTTATATAATTCAAGTCCTAATTCCTTTCCCCCTTCGAGTTCCAACTTGGGTCAATTTATAATTTATTATCATAAAATTTTGGGTTACACCAACCATGAACATTTGTAAGATAGTTATAATTCAATAGAATCCATTTCTTAATGATTCTTGAGACTGTAACACTCATGAAATATCCAAGTGATCATGAGTTACATTCCATTTTATCTTGTCCTTTACTTGATCATTTTATGGAATGGTTGTGATTTTCTTTAGTATTGTGAGTAGAATCTGTCTTTCAAGTTATTTTGTAAGCTTCTCACTTAGTTTTTTGAACATGCATGCTTACCTTGTCTCTAACTCAAGGCTTCATTCCTAGAACAAATTTATGTATTCTCTTCCTATTATTCTGATTATAAGATGATACATACTTAAGTAGTCTCACAAATAATTCATAATATTCCTTCATGAAGTTCGATCCTTGATGAAATATGATGAATTCCTTGTACTTATTCAAATAAAATTGGTTTGTAAGGAATCTCCTTAAAAGCTCCTACAAACACTTCCCACTTGTTGGGTGAGAAATTATGTTTTTCTCTATAGGTATTCCACCAATCTATTCCTCTTTCTCTCAGATGAGAAAGAGCAAATGTCGTTTTAGTTATATAGGAGAAATATATTATGGCAAAATGAAGTTCAAGTTCTTATATCCATGCCTAAAATATATTTTCTCCCCTTTTTCTAGTGAACTTAGTCACTTTAATGTACTTCAGATCATTGCCAATCTCTTTATTTGTGTGAATTCAATTTGCACGTTCTACAGGATCTTCACTTTCTCAGGCCTCATCATTTGAAATGTTTACCTTGTGATTGTTGGTAGGGTTATGTTGAGAACTCATAGCTTGCAAAATATGTTGGATTTGGTATTGTATAACATATATCATAGAAGTAATATTCTCAACTTCTTTGTTTGAGTTCCCTGAAATCTCTCCTATTTGTCTAACTTTAGAAGTATCAGGACTAGCTTGTTGTGAGGTCATTGCCCTCTTGCCTCTTCCTCTTATTCCCATGATAACCTAGGGTAAAGAATTGTATTAATACTTGCTCATTCCTAAATTTCAAAATTCTAAATAACTAGAATAGTTTACAAATAGTTTATGTGGCTATATTGGGTTCCTAATTTTCTTCCTCTAACTCTGATTGATATTTATACATTCTTAACGTAAGGAATAAGTAGATATTAAGATAGATATGTCAAGAAGTTTCCAAAAATAGTATAATTTGCACTACTCAAGTCCCATTAAGAAGGGTTCACGTATCTCTTCCACTTTTTGAATGACTGTGGATCTACTTCATGGGAGAAAGGAGCTCGGACATTAGTGATATCAATAGCTGACCTAGTCCTTATCAAGTGTGCATTGTCGAGAGATAGAAAGTTCATGTTTTGAATCATATTCCAAATATTTTCACTAACCTAGATTCATCTAAAATCTATTAGTTAGCCTAGGATTTGACACCAACTGTAACGATCCTATGATTTTTCACTATTTTTTTTATATGACTCATTGTTCACCCATTGATAAGTCACAACTATAATAATGAATGAAACATAGTTTGAAGAACACAAGCTTATACTGAGAGGGGGGTGAATAGTATAAGGCCACTTTTTACTTTTTCCTTCAAATCAACTTTTAATCCAATATTATGCAGTGTACAGAAAGCAGTATTAATGGCAGTAATTAAAGCAATGCACAAAACACCATTCACAAAAGAGATACAGCAATTTACGTGGTTCACCCAAAGTGGGCTACTCCATGGATAAAACTTTTCTCTAAATTTTATCAATTCAAATTTTGGGAATACCTTTCCCGATTACAATTTTTATGGGCACCAACCCAAAGGAGATACCTTCCCCTAGCTCTGCTCTACCTAGTGATCCTCTATAAGACCTCTACCTCTTATGCCCTTAGCAAGTGGAACTCTATCCATAGAAGACACCTGTCTTCCCTGCTCTAGTTGGAGATCTTTGTCCTCAACTCTATCATCGTAAAGTTGGTCCTCAAGTAAGCACTAAACATAGTCCTTCGGTCTAGCACATATGTCCTCTATATTTTCCTCTGGTCTGCACCAAACACAGTCCTTCAGTCTGGTACAAGTCTGTCCTCAAATTTGCATCAATCTCTATCCTCAATCTGGTCCTCAAAACTGATTCATAAAAATGGTTCACAAGCTTTCAACACAGCTTGCTTGATCTTTGCCCAAATCTTCACTAAGACTTGCCTTAGATCTGCTTTGCAAGTTCTCAGAAGAACCTACCCAAACTTCTCCACAAGCTTCAACAATAGCTTGCTCAATACTGTCCAACTGTTCTCTCTGCTCTGTCACAATTGCACTTGGTTGAGACCAATTTTCACATAGTTCTACATAGACACAACAGTACACAGCACTTCGGTTATCGAACTCCTCTCTTCTGCGTGATGTCTCTGAATGTCGCAACACCAATAGCTTCTGCTCCTTTGCACATCAACTCACCACTTTTGCGCTACCTACGCTATTATGGCTACATCTTGCACACTTCGCTTGATTCGAAATGACTCGCTCTTTGCACATGGTGGACTTTACTTGTGCAAGTTCAATGCATTCACTCACACTTTCAATCTCGAAACAACCCTCCTTTTATAGCATAACTATACAGATCAAAACACTCAATCTTAGTCGATTGTTACCCTTCAACCACGTCGGCTGCAAACCCTACGCTGCGTCGGCCTAGATTTAACTTTGTCGGCTCAAAGTTAACTTTGTCCTTCAATCGCCTCTGGTTCTATAGCTATCCTTGCGAAACTACATGTCATGATATCACGACACCTTTGCCTATCGTACGCCTTATTTTTCCTGCTATCACAAAATCACGACACTTTTGGCCTTTGTCTGCTTTGACAACATTCTTGTCATGAAATCGTGACACTTCAAACTTTTTCTGACATCATATTTACTCTGTCGCAAAATCGTGACACTTTAGACTCCATTAACTTCTTCTCTACTTTTGTCGTGAAATCATGACATATTTGCTTCTACTGACATCATCTCCAAATTTTTCACGAAATTGTGACCCTTCTGTCTTCAAAGCCTTCTTCTCTGCTTCTATCGTAAAATCGTGACACTTTTGCCTCTTGTTGATGTCATCTATACTTCTGTCATGAAATCATGACCCTTCTGTGTTCATGGCCTTCCTCTCAGCATTTGTCACAAAATCATGACATTACTAACTCCGTACAGTCTCTCTCCTCTTAGAGTCATGAAACTGTGACATGTCGCGAAATCATGACATCTTCCTGCGCTGGAGTCTGCACTTGCCTTCTGGTCACGAAACTATGACATGTCATGAAATCGTGACATCTTCATCCTGTTGGCTTCTTCACTTTTGTCTTTCATGAAATCATGATGTTTTTAGCTTGCGAAAGCTTTTCCTACAACCTGTCATGAAATCATGACGCTTTTGGCTTTCGTACGCTTTCTCTACTGCCTGTCATGAAATCGTGACACTTTTGGCTTCCGTACGCTTTCTTTTGCAGCTTGTCACAAAATCGCGATGCTTCTCCTTTCAAACTCTTCCCTTTGCTGCATGTCATGAAATCATGACAGTTCCCATTTCAATCTTCTACAGCATGTCACGAAATCACGACAGTCCTCAACTCGACCTCTGCAGCATGTCATGAAAATGCGACAGCCCTTACTTGGAACTTTGCATCATGTCATGAAATTGTGACAGTTCCTGAATCACTTTCTCTCTCTTCAATCTTGTTGTAAAATCATGACAGTTCATACTATGGACTTTCTCTTCTGCAACATGTCATGAAATCGTGACACTTTCTCGTCCGTACAGCCTTCTTTGCTGAATGTCACAAAATCGTGACACTTTTCCTTTTCTGCCTTCCTACACTTTTTGAGTCGCAAAAATGCGACATGTCACAAAATCGCGACACTTTCCATCTTGCTCTTCTTCTCTGCCAACATGTCACGAAATCATGAAAGTTTTTCCTGCTTCGTCTCTGCCTTCTAGCATGTTACGAAATCACGACAGTTTTGCCAGAACTTTCTCTCTCCTAAAACATGTCACGAAATCATGACAGTTTTTCCAGCCGCCTGCATACTTTTTTCTAACTTATCTTTTTCTTGATCTTTTGCAACTGGGCTACTCCGATTTTATTGGAAACTTACTCGACCATGCTTGAAACCTTCATCAAAACACATTCTTTGACATAAAAACAAATTGCTTCAAGAACTCCTTCACATCAATGACAACAACTACACTTGAGCAAAGGCAATGTACTCAAGGTACCCAAAATTGCCAACAATCTCCCCCTTTGTCATTGATGACAAACCTTTACTAAAAGCACATCTTCAAGAGCCAAAACTGAAATCAATCTGAGCTGACAACTGAGAATCTACCTTTGAAGTTTTTCTCCCCCTGACTTGAAGCTTTCCTCTTCACTTGAAGCTCTCCCCCTTACTCATATCTCTCCCCCTTTGTCATCAATGGCAAAGGGTCACCTTTGGGGCTCGGGACTAAGAAAGAGCCTCTTAGCTTAGTCCCTCCCCCACCTCCTATTAAGGTGATTTAAAACAAGGGTGGGAGTAAAACTCCCATTAGGCACTCATCATCATCAGTGTCTACAATTTCTTTGCCGGGCCTTCTCTTGAACTCTTTGTCAATGTTTCTATTCTTGGCACTTTTCTTGTTCTTGTTCTCATCTCTTTTCTTGTCCACACCTTGATCCTTGGACCTGTTTATACCACTGTTCCTATTCCTGTACCTTGGAAGATCAGCTCTGCACTGTTTGGCTGTGTGACCTGCATTGTTGCACTTATAGCAAGTAATAATATTATTTCTTTTAGGCATAGCTGTTCTTTGAATCCGCCTGTTCTGACTAACCCAGTTCCTGATATTTGCCTTGCAAAAAATTGCTTTATGCCCAAACTGATTGCAAGAGTAAAAATACCCTTGGAAGAAATTACCACTTCTAAAATTATTGTTAACCTTCTTCATTTGAGACATGCAATGTGCAGCCATGTGACCAAACCTGTAACACGCAAAACATCTGTCGTGAAATTTTCCTTTATACGACCTCTTGGGTCCTAAAAACTTTTTCTTTGCATTACGAATTTTATTTTCTATTTCTGCGCATTGATCACTCATGGACTCATGTTCTGAAGTACTTTCTTCATCAGAACTCTTCCTTTTGGAGTCTCTTGCTAGATTCCCTGACCTGTTCCTTGTGCGGCTCAACAAAACCGAGACCTGTTTTATCTATTGTCTTTCTTTGACCTTTAATGAGAGACTTAACCTTTTTGGAGCTATCTTGAAACCTGTACAGCTTATCCTTGTACTCTTTAGTTTCCATTTCCAAAGAAGCCATTTTCTGTTCCAACTCATTATACTAAAGAATCTTAGACTCTAACTCGTCCTTGAGTTCTTGTGTCTTAGTCATAGAGAAGTCAAGACTTTTTGTAAGGTCATATTTGATTTTAAGATTTGTATTGGCCTCTTCTAGTTGTTTCTTCAAAGAAACAATCTCTTTTTCTTGTTTGCAGCAAATAGTATCTCTCTCATTAATCTGAGACCTGAGAGTTTCTTCACTCCTTTTGGACTCTTCTATTTGCAGCTTCATATTGCTAACAACTTTGTTAGATTCCTCTTCATGTTTGCTGCATATATCGACTTTATTACTCATTTCTTCTATCTACATTCTTAAACCGTCAATTTCTTTTTCTAGCTTACTGCAATACTCTGTTTTCCTAGTTAATTGCAATTTGAGATCTTCAAAAAATTTCTTGTAATCTTTTGTTTGTAATTTCAAACTGGTGATTATATCTTCTGCATCCTCAACCTTTTTACTCAGGTCTAAAATCAATTTATGTTTCCAATTTGCTTCTGCATCACTTCCTTCTTCATCACACTCTTGTTCTGAATTTGTTTCTCCATCAATTTTGAAAGGATCATCTTCATCTTCACTGCTACTAAACCCATGGCACTGACGTTCATTATGACCGAGTTGACCACAAACAAAACATTCTCTACCTTGTGAGCAATCAACTGCAAAGTGACCAGTCTTCCCACATCTGGTGCAAAACTTTATTAATTTGGCCTATTCTCCACTATTTGATTCACTCTTGAATCTATTTCCATTCTTCCTCCCAAAATAGCAACATTGAATTCATCTTCATTTTTTTGACCATGTGTGTTTTCTTCTTCTTGTGTCTCATGGTTTTGCTTTTGCCTTTCCTTGCCATTTGTGTTCTTGTAAGATCTTCCTTCAAGCTATTAAACTTTTCGAAGGCACCTGCTCTGATACCAATTGAAGAACACAAGCTTATACTGAGAGGGGGGGGTGAACAGTATAAGGCCGCTTTTTACTTTTTCCTTCAAATCAACTTTTAATCCAATATTATGCAGTGTACAGAAAGTAGTATCAATGGCAGTAATTAAAGCAATGCACAAAACACCATTCACAAAAGAGATACAACAATTTACGTGGTTCACCCAAAGCGGGCTACTCCACGGATAAAACTTTTCTCTAAATTTTATCAATTCAACCTCTGGGAATACCTTTCCCGATTACAATGTTTATGGGCACCAACCCAAAGGAGATACCTTCCCCTAGCTCTGCTCTACCTGGTGATCCCCTAGAATACCTCTACCTCTTCTGCCCTTAGCAAGTGGAACTCTATCCACAGAAGACACCTGTCTTCCCTACTCTAGCTGGAGATCTCTGTCCTCAACTCTATCATCGCAAAGCTGGTCCTCGAGTATGCACTAAACACAGTCCTTCGGTCTAGCACATATGTCCTCTATATTTTCCTCTGGTCTACACCAAACACAGTCTTTCGGTCTGGTACAATTTTGTCCTCAAATTTGCATCAATCTCTACCTCAATATGGTCCTCAAAACTGGTTCATAAAAATGGTTCACAAGCTTTCAACATAGCTTGCTTGATCTTTGCCCAAGTCTTCACTAAGAATTGCTCAATACTGTCCACAAGCTTATACTGAGAGGGGGGGTGAATAGTATAAGGCCACTTTTTACTTTTTCCTTCAAATCAACTTTTAATCCAATATTATGCAGTGTACAGAAAGCAGTATCAATGGCAGTAATTAAAGCAATGCACAAAACACCATTCACAAAAGAGATACAGCAATTTACGTGGTTCACCCAAAGTGGGCTACTCCATGGATAAAACTTTTCTCTAAATTTTATCAATTCAAATTTTGGGAATACCTTTCCCGATTACAATTTTTATGGGCACCAACCCAAAGGAGATACCTTCCCCTAGCTCTGCTCTACCTAGTGATCCTCTATAAGACCTCTACCTCTTATGCCCTTAGCAAGTGGAACTCTATCCATAGAAGACACCTGTCTTCCCTGCTCTAGTTGGAGATCTTTGTCCTCAACTCTATCATCGTAAAGTTGGTCCTCAAGTAAGCACTAAACATAGTCCTTCGGTCTAGCACATATGTCCTCTATATTTTCCTCCTAGTCTGCACCAAACACAGTCCTTCGGTCTGGTACAAGTCTGTCCTCAAATTTGCATCAATCTCTATCCTCAATCTGGTCCTCAAAACTGGTTCATAAAAATGGTTCACAAGCTTTCAACACAGCTTGCTTGATCTTTGCCCAAGTCTTCACTAAGACTTGCCTTAGATCTGCTTTGCAAGTTCTTAGAAGAACCTACCCAAACTTCTCCACAAGCTTCAACAACTTGCTCAATACTGTCCAACCGTTCTCTCTGCTCTATCACAACTACACTTGGTCAAGACCAATTTTTGCACAGTTCTACATAGACACAATAGTACATAGCACTTCAGTTATCAAACTCCTCTCTTCTACGCGCTGTCTCTGAATGTCGCAACACCAACAACTTCTGCTCCTTTGCGCATCAACTCGCCACTTCTGTGCTACCTGCACTATTATGGCTACATCTTGCACACTTCGCTCGATTTGAAACGACTTGCTCTTTGTGCATGGTGGAATTTACTTGCACAAGTTCAATGCATTCACTCACACTTTCAATCTCGAAACAACCCTCCTTTTATAGCATAACTATACAGATCAAAACACTCAATCTTAGTCGGTTGTTACCCTTTAACCACGTCGACTGCAAACCCTACGCTGCGTCGACCCAAATTTAACTTTGTCAGCTCAAAGTTAACTTTGTCCTTCAACCGCCTCTGGTTCTGTAGCTATCCCTATGAAACTACAACATGTCATGATATCGTGACACCTTTTCCTGTCGTACACCTTATTTTGCTTGCTGTCGCAAAATCACGACACTTTTGGCCTTTGTCTGCTTTGACAACGTTCTTGTCACAAAATCATGACACTTCAGACTTTTGATAACATCATCTTTACTCTGTCACGAAATCGTGATACTTTAGACTCCTTTGCCTTCTTCTCTGCTTTTATCATGAAATCATGACATATTTGCTTCTGCTGACATCATCTCCAACTTTGTCACAAAATCATGACCCTTTTGTCTTCAAAGCCTTCTTCTCTGCTTCTATCACAAAATCGTGACACTTTTGCCTCTTGTTGACGTCATCTATACTTCTGTCACAAAATCATGACCCTTTTGTCTTCTTGGCCTTCCTCTCAGCATTTGTCATGAAATCGTGACATTACTAACTTCATACAGTCTCTCTCCTCTTAGAGTCACGAAACTACGACATGTCACAAAATTGAGACATCTTCTTGCGCTGGAGTCTGCACTTGCCTTCTATTCGTGAAACTGTGACATGTCATGAAATCATGACATCTTCATCCTACTGGCTTCTTCACTTCTATCTGTCATGAAATCATGACGTTTTCAGCTTCTGAAAGCTTTTCCTACAACCTGTCATGAAATCGTGATGCTTTTGGCTTTCGTACACTTTCTCTACTTCCTGTCACAAAATCGTGACACTTTTGGCTTCCGTACGCTTTCTTTTATAGCTTGTCACAAAATCACGACGCTTCTTTCAGACTCTTCCCTTTGCTGCATGTCACAAAATCATGATAGTTCCCATTTCAAGCTTCTGCAGGATGTCATGAAATCGTGACAATCCTCAACTCGACCTCTGTAGCATGTCACAAAAATGTGATAGCCCTTACTTGGAACTTTGCATCATGTTGTGAAATCACGATAGTTCTTGAATCACTTTCTCTCTCTTCAATCTTTTCGCGAAATCATGACAGTTCATACTACGGACTTTCTCTTCTGCAACATGTCGTGAAATCATGACACTTTTTTGTCCGTACAGCCTTCTTTGCTGAATGTCGCAAAATCACGATACTTTTCCTTCTCTGCCTTCTTGCACTTTTCGAGTCGCAAAAATGCGACATGTCGTGAAATTATGACACTTTCCATCTTAATCTTCTTCTCTGCCAACATTTTGTGAAATTGTGACAGTTTTGCCTACTTCGTCTCTGCCTTCCAGCATGTTGCGAAATCGCAATAGTTTTGCCAGAACTTTCTCTCTCCTAAAAAATGTCGCGAAATCATGACAGTTTTTCCAGTCGCCTGCATACTTTTTCTAACTTATCTTTTTCTTGATCTTTTGCAACTGGGCTACTCTGATTTTCTTGGAAACTTACTGACCATGCTGAAACCTTCATCAAAACACATTCTTTGACATAAAAACAAATTGCTTCAAGAACTCCTTGACATCAATGACAACAACTACACTTGAGCAAAGGCAATGTACTCAAGGTACCCAAAATTGCCAACATAGTTATCCAATTTTAGAAGGTAATCCAATTTACAATAGATTGAGCATATAGAAGCACCCACTTATATAATTATATAAATCCAAAGTGAGTAGGAACACCCATTCCTTCTCTTCCATATCAACGTACCATACTGGTATATGGATATTATTATGTAAAGGCTTTAAATTCCCTTTTAATCATTGTTATATAATAAAGGACATCTGACGTATTTATCATCTAGATAGGATAGGGATCCTCACCCAAGGATTACCCTTCTTAATTCTCCATACTACCAATGAGGTTAGTATTTAGGATAATTATCCATCTAATGCATCTATGGCTACCAACACATATCATGGGATTAATATTTTAAACATTATTACAAGAATTTCTCATCTTTGATGTGTTGGCCAGTATATTAGTAGTGGTTCTAGTTTGTGAGTTTTTGTGACCATGGTGAGCCCTCTGTATGTGTATTATTCTACTAATATAATATGAATACTCAGTTATCAAGCATACATTCTTATAACTTAAATAAATTAAATGCATAAGAAAATAGAGCACATTCTTGATGTAATAAAGCTTCCAATTGATATTCCTTTCAAAATATTACATCATGTACACCTAAAGATGTAAAAATAAATCATAAACCATGCTTCCCTACTATCCAAAATTGCTATCTTATGGAAGTACTTTACACAAAAAAAAATTCCTTTCTATTTTATAAATCAAGAAGAAAAATACATCAACATTACATCAATTGGATTGTATTTTTATCCATTTAAAATTACATTAATAAATAATATTATAAAATGCGTAGCAAGTCTTCAATAGTAGCTTCTTAAATATTCTCTAAAATCCTTGTATATTCATGATATGAGAGATGAGTGGTAAGGGAAAAAGACAACTCGAGTGTGGAAAATTCCAATGCCTCACAAGCAAACCATGCTTATGCAATAAATCATTAAATCAAACCTAAATAATACCATGTTTAATGCACCCACCAAGCAAGATAATTATTCTTGTCCACACATCCCATGATGCTTTATTTTGAAATATATCCAAACATCGGAAGAGTCCCATACCTCTTCCCGAGGATTGGACACCAATCCAACCTCATTAAACAAGAGTATTTCATATCCATTATTTTAAACAATTCATCTATTTTAAACTATTTCATGATTACTTAACATGAGTTCTTTAATGGTACCATTCTATATAAAGAATCCATTATCAATTAACCAAATACTACAAATCATTGGTTGAATTTATCATAAGAAACATAAAGTTTAATGATAACTACATTAATGTATAATCTAAGTAAAAATCAATCCATAACCTTACTGCTAATTCTACCATTAATATATTGTGCAATAGGATCTAATCCCATAATTTCACATAAGACAAAGACTAGGCTCTTAAGGATATGCAAATATTCTAGTGCAAAAGTATACAATAAAGTACAACAAGTAAGAACATTTCTCCTATAATTGTATTCAAACTAATATATCTCCTAAAAACATACATCTAATATCATCAACTAAACCTTTCCCTTATTAAAGACATCACTATCAGCTAGATATTATGGCTTACCTAGTTTTCAACACAAATGCTTGGGTATTTAAACAACTGCTAAGGTAGACTCATAAATATTTATTTATAGGTGGCTTATAAGGCCTTCAGTTCATAATTATCCTGATGCAATAGATGGTCTGAATACCCAACCAGGTATCACATATTGGCATCAAACAACATGACTTGGTTTGGGCACATTTGAAAGTCAAAGTTATCATTTCCTAACATCTTCCAAAAGGAACTCTTGCTAGAAATTATTGTGGGTCTGTTGTTGTTATCCCTTAGGATCGATCAACCTTTTTTTACAACCTAGATACTTAGGTGATTAAAATACTACCAACTGAGTTATTCCAGGTGAATCTCTACATCCGATTAATTTATAGTTACTCTAACAAGCGAGTATGTTGTTACCTTCTTGGGCGGTGGATAAGCTACGCCATTATGTGACGTAATCAAAGTGATGAGGAAGGGGAATTCTCACAAGCAATGATTTTGGAGAGGGAATATTGTTCGACAATGAAATAAAATGGAATTTTTTGCACATAGAGGTGTTTGTCTAATGCTCGTGAAGTAACACAGATGGTAATCCTGACATTGACACACCAGACCACCCTACACATGTTAGTTTTCTTAAGGTTCTTCTGAAGCAAAAGTGAATGACTAACACAAAAATAAATCTTAGACTTGGTAGAAATTATCAATGAATTATCAATCTATATTGATGCTAATCAATCATGCCATATTTTCATATATATTTCTAGAAACATCCAGGAATAATGGGCAAGAGGAAGGTTGATTACAGTCAAAACCACCTCATATGGCATCATTTTTGGTATTGAAATGAGATGAACCCAAGTGATGACATCACCAAATTTTCAAGGATGAATCGCTCATGACCAGAAGCTTCGGACATGTTCCTCGTATATGGTTTACACTAGGCTTTAGAGTCATTTTGGAGACATGCCATAGTGAATGCTGTATTACCCAACTCACACCCGACACTCTTACAGAGGACTCTCAATCGAATCAAGGTGACACTCAAATATATACGAAACCTTTCTAATAGAGCATGCATTCTAGCATGACAGGGATATACTTTATGAGGTCTGTTAGAAGACTCAAACTATATATAAAAAGACATAAATTGCAGGATCATAACTAGGTTCTATAATACAACCAGGAAGGCCAAATATGCCCATAATAACAAAGATATCTAGGATTATACAGTGACCACACGAGCAACTTGTTTTCAACCATGTAGACATACAATAGAGGCAGTGGGTTTGGTGAACAACGGTGAACTCTTGGTTCATTATTGTAGCGAACCAGACCCTCCTCCTTGTTCCAATATTTGATCAAGAATGGGTATTCAGTAGATCCTCCTCTTCACTTCTTTTCTCAAATTTAATTCTAGTTCTAGAGATAAAATTTGTTGGAGATTTTTGGTTCTATATAAAAATAAACTAAATATATAACTACTACCAGTTAGGCATGGGTAGGAGCAAACATTACGCACATGAATAATTTTATAGGTAGTGTTACAAAGGTTTATTGGTTCAAATTCTTAAAATACTTTAGCTCCTGAACTCTTAGTAATAAGTACAAGGAATGTGGAATTGATATCTCTCAAAATGAATCCAAATATTTGGACTTAAAAAATGGCCTCAACAACATCTCTCCCAAAAATCTGCTTGAATGTTTTGAAGAAGATGGTTGAAAATCCATCAAGATCAGGTGCTTTATCTCCTACCACTGAAAAAGACAAAATTTCTAATCTCATCCTCCTCAAAGGGGCTAAGAATCCTAGAACTCATCTCTTCATTGATCACGGGGGATTTTAGCTAATAATTTCCTTTCTATTTGAGCATCCCCTTGATTTTTGGTACACAATAGCTTTTCAAAAAATGCAACAACTTCATCTCTAATTTCCATAGGGTCAACTAATTCAGAACCATCATATTTGATAACTTCTTTAATTTTGACAATGATATGGAATATATTAGTGTTTATGCCCCTATTTTGCAACCATAGGGCTCTAGACCTTTATCTCCAAAAAAAACCTATTCTTTGGCCAAGGTTTTTAAAATTCATCTAGTACTAACTTCTTATCCCTGAGATCTTCAATACTAGTGCCTGCCTCCAGAGATACTTTAGTTTCAAATAACTTCTTTTTCAATTCCTTTTTTTTAAATAGGTGTCCAAACACCATCTTATTCCGGATTTTCATATTGAGTTTGATAAATTTAAGATTTTTTTTAAGAAATCAAGGGGCTAGAGAATCTTTTAAACCACCAATCCATAAAATTGGCTTTGAGGTCTTGGTGTTGAATCCACATGGTTTTGAAAATTAAAGGTTTTATAATTTTTTATTGTTAGGTAAGACTTACAACAATAGAGGTTATGATAAAATCCTATTTTGGTAAGGTAATTAAGACAAGTGTACTGCCAAAACCCTCGACCATCTTTGGAAACCAAAAACCTTTCAAGATTTATTTTTATTAGAAGTTCTCCTACTATCCTTTATTTATGTTGAAAAACTACAATAATGAAGTTATAATAATGTAAAATTCAATTATTAAAAATAGAAAAATATCTCATTTATAAAAATAAACTTGTGTATGATAATAGTATTATTCATTCATATTGAATTTAATTTATTAAGTAAAGTGAACTATATGGAATATTTTAAATATCATAAAAGAAAATTGGTATGCAAAATACCATAAAATATGATAATATAATACATATCCAATGTGAAAGAAGATATGAATGTAGTACTTATCATCTATTGAAAGAATTAAGAGTAGGGTTCTTATTTTACATAGAAGTATACAATTAATCCTTGTTAGAAATCCATTATTTTCATAGGTTTAATGTTCTTCCCATATCACACAATATCTCAAGAAAAAATATGCACATAAATCAATCCACAACAACAATGAACAACATATTCACTAAATATATTATTAAAATATCTACTGAAGAAATGCATTGTAGTACAATGGTTATTTTTCAATACTTTTTTACAAATATTTATCTTCAATATATACATACATAAGACTTCATATTTATAATAATATTGACCGCTTACATATGCAAGTTCCATCTCCTTATACTAACGAGAGATCTAATTTTTCATATTTATCAATACATAATAATAACTCTCACATATTTACATAAAGTTGAATACTCTCATGATTGCACATAACTCATAACTCCTGAATTATAAGCATGACACTTCATTTACATAACTCACACTTACGAACATAACATCTTACCTACATAATTCCACATTTATTTAAATGACACATAACTTACACTTAATAACATGACACCTACTATATCCTAAAATATTAAACATACCTGAATATAAAATTATTTACATGATCCTTGCATTAATCTTGCAAGATACTAAATAATATAATACCTCCAACACCCCCTTGTCTTACATTATTTGATATAAAGATCCATTATCTTCATGTGCTTTTATTCTTGTATTTTTATCTCCATATTTCAGCTCTAAATTTGGTATTAGTAGTGGGATCAGATCACTTCTAAAATTTCCTTGGAAATAATTTTATGGAGAAGTCCATCTATTGCCATCATCAATATTCCTTTTATATTTTTATATTCCTTTTATATTGTAGGTTTTCTTTTTATGTTTCCATTGCTTCAACCAGAAGTTGCTCATGTATTATCAAGCCTATTTCTATTTCATCACTATCCTTTTCATTATTTTGATTTCATTTTAAACTCCTTTTGTACTTTTTGACATTTATGCACAGTATCTAATTTCCCTATTGTAACGATCCTATGATTGTTATCTAATTTATTTTAATATGACTCATTGTTCACCCGTTGATAAGTCACAACTATAATAATGAATAAAAAAATAGTTATCCCATTTGAGAAGGCAATCTGAATTGCAATATATTGAGCATATCTAAGCACCCACTTCTATAATTATTTAAAGCCAAAGCAAGTAGGAACACCCATTCCTTCTCTTCCACATCACCATACCATACTGGTAGATGGATATTATTATATAAATGCTTTAAATTCCCTTTTAATCATTGTTATATAATAAGGGACATCTTACAGATTTATCATATAGATAGGATATGGATCCTCACCCAAGGATTACCATTCCTAATTATCCATACTACCAATTATGTTAGTATTTTAGGAGAATTATCCATCTAATGCATCTATGGCTACCAACACATAACATGGGATTATATGTTTTAAACATTATTACAAGAATTTCTCATATCTGAGGTGTTGGCCAATATATTAGTAGTGGTTTTAGTTTGTGAGTTTTTGTGACCATGGTGAGCCCTCTGTATTATTCTACTAATATAATCCAAATACTCAATTATCAAGCATACATTCTTATAACTTAAATAAATTAAATGCATAAGAAAATAGAGCACATTCTTGATGTAATAAAGCTTCCAATTGATATTCCTTTCAAAATATTACATCATCTACACTTAAAGATATAAAAATACATCATAAACCATGCTTCTCTACTATCCAACATTGCTATCTTGTGGAATTACTTTACGCAAATAAAACTTCCTTTCTAGTTTACAAATGAAGAATAAAAATACATCAACATTATATCAATTGGATTTTATTTTTATCCATTTAAAATTACATTAATTAATAATATAATCAAATGCATAACAAGTCTTCAATAGGAGCTTCTTGAATCTTCTATAGAATCCTTGCGTCTTCATGAGATGATATATGAGTGGTAAGGTATCAAGACAACTCGAGTGTGGAAAATGCCAATGCCTCACAAGAAAATCATGCTTATGCAATCAATCATTACATCAAAGCTAAATAATGCCACATTTAATGCACCCACCAAGTAAGATAATTATTCTTATCCACACATCCAATGATGCATTATTTTGAAATATATCCAAGCATCAGAAGAGTACCATACCTCTTCCCGAGTTTTGGACACCAATCCTACCTCACTAAACAAGAGTATTTCATAATAATTCTTTTAAAAAATTCATCTATATTTAAACCATTTCATGTATACTTAACATGAATTCTATAATGATGCCAATCTATATAAAGAATCCATTCTCAATTAACCAGATACTACAAATCATTGGTTGAAGTTATCATAAGAAACATAAAGTTTAATGATAACTACATTAATGTATAATCTATGTACAAAATAAATCCACAACCTTACTGCTAATTCTACCATTAATATATTGTGCAATAGGATCTAATCCTATATTTCCCATAATTTCACATAAGACAAAGACTAGGCTCTTAAGGATATGCAAATATTCTAGTGCAAAAGTATACAATCAAGTACAAAAAGTAAGAAAATTCAATTATAATTGAATTCAAACTAATATGTCTCCTAAAAAGATACATCTAATATCATCAACTAAATATTTCCCTTATTAAACCCATCGCTATCAGCTAGAGATTATGGTTGGCCCAGTTTTCAACACAAATGCTTGGGTATTTAAACAACTACTAAGGTAGAATCCTAAAGATTTCTTTATAAGTGGCTTATAAGGCCTTCTATTCATAATTATCCTAACGCGATAGGTGGTCTGAATACCCGATCAGGTATCACATTTTGGTATCAAACAACATGACTTGGTTTGGGCACATTTGGAACTCAGAGTTATCATTTCCTAACATCTCCCAAAAGGAACTCTTGCTAGCAATTATTGGGGGCCTATTGTTGTTCTCCCTTAGGCTCGATCAACCTTTTTTTACAACCTAGATACTTACGTGCTTAAACTACTACCAACTAAGTTGTTCCAGGTGACTCTCTACATCTGATTAATTTACAGTTACTCTAACAAGTGAGTATCATGTTGTCTTCTTGGGCGGTGGATAAGTTATGTAATTATGCAATGTAATCGAACTGATGAGGAAGGGGAATTCTCGCATGCAAAAATTTTGGGGAGGACATGTTGCTTGAAAATAAAATAAAATAGAATTTTTTTTGTGCATAGGTGTTGGTCTAATGCTCGTGAAGCAACACAAGTGGCAATCCCGAAATTAAAACACTAGACCACCCTAAACATGTTAGTTTTCTTAAGTTTAATCTAAATCAAATGTGAATGACTAACACAAAAATCAATCTTTGACTTGGTAGACATTATTAGAGAAATATCAATCCATATTAATGCTAATCAATCGTGCCACATTTTCATATATCTTTCTATAAACATCTAGGAATAACGGGCAAGAGGAATGTTGATTACAATGAAACCCACCTCATATGGCATCATTGCAGGCATTGAAATGAGATGAACCCAAGTGATGAAATCATCGAGTTTCTAAGGATGAATTTCTCATGACTCAAAGCTTTGGATATTTTCCCCGCATATGTTTTACACTAGGCTTTAGAGTTACTTTGGAGACGTGCCATAGCGAAGGCCAACTTACTCAACTCACACCTGACACTCTGACGGAGGACTCTAAATCGAATCAAGGTGACACTCAAACATATGCAAAACCTTTATAACAAAGCATGCATTCTAGCATGATAGGGAGATCCTTTATGATGTTTGTTAGTAGACTCAAACTATATATAAAAAAACATCAATTGTAGGATCAGAACTAGGTTCAACAATGCAACCAGAAAGGTACAATATACCCATAATAACACATATATCCGGGCTTCTACAGTGACCACACAAGCAACCTATTTTTGACCATATAGACATACGATAGAGGTAGTGTGTTTGGTTAAGTCTAAACCAATGGCTCCATACTTATCCTATCTAAAATAAATACACACCATATTTTTGATGAACATAGGGGTAAGACATGCTTAGATAAGGATACATCGACGTATGTATCCCCTCGTGTCGGTTTTTCCTTAGTATAGACTTTTTATAAAAGTCTACCCTTATTAATTTTTATATTACATTGGGAAAAGAACATATCTTAATCTATACAATAAGCGCAACATGCTAGAACTACTCTAATATTTTGAAGTGTATAAAATTCATCAGTCGTGTTATTTTAGAATAGAAGAGAACACATGAACTGCAAGTAATAAGTGAAAACTTCCACACTTGGGAATTACGCAAACCCAAAAATCCAATGCTCTTGGAGGTCTTTCATTCACACTCATGCTAGTCTTTCTCTAAACTTTACCAAACATAGCATACCTTTAACTCTCAATCCTTATGTCAATTTATAGGCCCATTACTTCTAGGTAGGAAGGATGTTCCTTATTATTTTATTATTTTCCAGCTTTTCATTCACATGCAGATTCTTACAACATATATATTATTTTATTGCACTTAAGATTTCCTAGGGATATGGTGTGTGCAAGTTTCTTGTCCCTTGTTCCTTACCCAAGGGTACTAACACTATTAAGAGTCTGGGCAGTAACTATTTGAAACTATTAGAGATAAGGGAAGAATCTCATCTCCTAGAACACTCATCCCAAAAACTGCCATGTGTAAGGAAAATGCAATATTTAATTTTATAGAGTGGTCTTTTCATAATTTGACCCAATAAAATTTTGACAAGCTCATAAAATACAATCCACCTAATTTCTTTTCAAAAATGAGGTTAATAAAATTAAATAATTGAGCTCAAATCAAATAATCTCTACTCTAGAGAATACTTAAATTATATGCATAAAACATATATTTCAAAATGTTGAAATATCAATCACCAATAAATATGCATTTCTAAGGTGGGTTTTCTTTAATAAATTTAATTATGCAACCAATTAAACTTATATAAATGGCATACAAGCACTCCATGAATGTTCTCAACATCTCCCATCACCATTTTTCCTTTGATTGAGCAGGACTTTTCAGAGTTAGACTCAAGTACACCACTCTCAGGGAGGTAACTAGTGATGGTTGAGATGAGATATTTACCTGATGAGTTGTCTATGTCATCATTTCCCTTCTCATATCTTGTGGTAAATCTTCCCACTTAAGAGAATACCTATTCCTGCACATCAATCAATGCATGCAACATCATTTTATCTTGATAAAAATCATTATAATGCAATCACAATAAGCATTAAATTCAACTATCCAAATACAAATAGCATATTAATAAGGTTCTTCCAAGGTGGGTCGTGACATACTCCCCCCCTTAGAATAAACACAATCCTTTGTGTTTCTTGTAATATTACATATCAATCAATAAAAACATAAGGTTTGCTTAGTTTCCACTTTCCTAAGTGGTAAATGTATCAACCTGTATTATTACATAGCATTATCAAATAAGTAGGGAAAATGTCTTTTCATGTCCTCCACTTTTTTCCAAGTGGAATTCTTCCCAGAATACTGGTCTCCCTAGACCTTACACTGATTGATATTATGCTTCCTCCTAATTTTTGAGTGAATCTCTAGAATCTTGGTTGTTCCCATTGTAATGACCAAGGGCTTCACCATCACTCATGAGCAAAAGAGTGGCTTGTCCTCCCAAATTTGGGCTTTTGGTGGCAACATGGATTTTGTGATTCATCACAATTTTACTTGTTCCTACACGTTGTGGGCATCTCCTTTCATAGTGTTGTCCTTTACAAGTAAAACATCCCCCCGAAGGTCCTATAGGTTTCTTTCCCTTTTCCTATTCAATGGAAGATGATTCTTGTAACTTAGTAGTCTTAGTTTTCTGGAATTCCTTCCTGGAGAAAAATTGCTTCTTCTTTCGATTTTGTTCTTTCTCCCATTTCATAAAACCAACACTCTTTCTCTTCCTTAAAATTTGTCATTCGGGTTCTAGAAAAATGGCATAGTTGAAAATAGGTTTCTTTTTAGGTAAATTGGACTCGTCTTGCAATGCCTTAGGCTCACACTTTTGAGCTTCTTGTTTGACCAAGTTCTCTAACAGTTGGCCCTATTGGACCAGTTGTTCCTTCAAGTCATTTTCTTGTTCTTTCAACTCAAAAATCATTGCAAATAGGTCCTCCACCATTTCACCTAATATTCTCAACCTTCCTCCAGAGCTTTCAGTTTGCCTCATCTTGCGAGAGAATGTGCTCTCTCCACTTCCTACTTTAAGGGCCATTTCCTGGTATATCAAGAATAGTGTTAGATTACAATATTTCCTCAAGTTGTAATCCTAACTTCTATCTCATATCATTAATGTTTTTAAATTGATAAATAATCATCCCATTTGGATTGAAAGTATGGAAGAGAATATTACCACTTTTTATCCATAAAAATTTCATATACATCCATCTTTCATGAGGCAAGGGCATAATCATGTTCCAAGGTAGTACCATTTCAATTGGATTGTAAGTTATCAAGACAAATATTATCAAGAGATATTAAGACTTGATCAGAGTCACTCTTGAGTAGAAGTGATCAGCTTCTATGAAACCTTCATACCAATTGGATATGAAAATGTTGATTAGAGCATTGGGTTTCATCCCTCATAAAAGGGAAAATCACCAAATGGTCCACCAAGACCAGGTGAATGCCTTGAATATGGAGAACCACACCAATGGAAAACCATCATAGATGAAATAACCACACCCATGATTATTCATAGATCTTAGATTTGATCCGCTTCAACTAGAAGAGGTCACTAAGATAATAAAATCACTATACATGATTTAAACTTACATAATCCCTTGGAATAGTATCTTAAGCATGATTATACTTCCTTATTCCTCTTAAGGCTCATTGGATTACCTTTTTATTTAGGCATCCCTTTGGACTCATAGGGATTTATCTAGCCATCATGGTGGTACAAACTCCTCATATCCAATCATTTATCAACTCAAAATATAAGGCCTGACTTGATGTATAATTCAAGTCCCAATTCTTTTCCCCTTCGAGTTCCAACTCGGGTCAATTTATAATTTGTTATCATAACATTTTGGGTTACACCAACCATGAACATTTGTAAGATAGTTATAATTCAATAGAATCCATTTCTTAATGATTCTTGAGACTGTAACACTCATGAAATATACAAGTGATCAAGAGTTACATTCCATTTTATCTTGTCCTTTAATTGATCATTTTATGGAATGGTTGTGATTTTCTTTAGTAATGTGAGTAGAATCTGTCTTTCAAGTTATTTTGTAAGCTTCTCGCTTAGTTTTTTGAACATGCATGCTTACCTTGTCTCTAACTCAAGGCTTCATTCCTAGAACAAATTTATGTATTCTCTTCTTATTATTCTAATTATAAGATGATACATACTTAAGTAGTCTCACAAATAGTTCATAATATTCCTTCATGAAGTTTGATCCTTGATGAAATATGAAGAATTCCTTGTACTTATTCAAATAAAATTGCTTTGTAAGGAATCTCTTTCAAAGTTCCTACAAACACTTCCCACTTGTTGGGTGAGAAATTATGTTTTTCTCTATAGGTATTCCACCAATCTATTCCTCTTTCTCTTAGATGAGAAAGAGCAAATGTCGTTTTAGTTATATAGGAGAAATATCTTATGGAAAAATGAAGTTCAAGTTCTTATATCCTAGCCTAAAATATATTTTCTCCTCTTTTTCTAGTGAACTTAGTCACTTTAATGAACTTCAGATCATTGCCAATCTCTTTATTTGTGTGAATTCAATTTGCACGTTCTACATGATATTCACTTTCTCAGGCCTCATCATCTAAAATCTTTACCTCCTGATTGTTGGTAGGGTTATGTTGAGAACTAATAACTTGCAAAATATGTTGGATTTGGTATTGTATAACATATATCATAGAAGTAATATTCTCAACTTCTTTGTTTGAGTTCCCTGAAATCTCCCCTATTTTTCTAACTTTAGAAGTATCAGGACTAGCTTGTTGTGAGGTCATTGCCCTCTTGCCTCTTCCTCTTATTCCCATGATAACCTAGGGTAAATAATTGTATTAATACTTGCTCATTCCTAAATTTCAAAATTCTAAATAACTAGAATAGTTTACAAATAGTTTATGTGGCTATATTGGGTTCCTAATTTTCTTCCTCTAACTCTGATTGATATTTATACATTATTAACATAAGGAATAAGTAGATCTTAATATAGATATGTCGAGAAGTTTCCCAAAAGAGTATAAGTTGCACTGCTCAAGTCCCATTAAGAAGGGTTCACGTAGCTCTTCCACTTTTTGAATGACTGTGGATCTACTTCGTGGGAGAAAGGAGATCGGACATCAGTGATCTCAATAGCTGACCTAATCCTTAGCAAGTGTGCATTGTCGAGATATAGAAAGTTCATGTTTTGAATCATATCCCAAATATTTTCACTAAGCTAGATTCATCTAAAATCTATTAGTTAGCCTAGGATTTGACACCAACTGTAATGATCCTATGATTGTTCACTATTTTTTTTATATGACTCATTGTTCACCCATTGATAAGTCACAACTATAATAATGAATAAAACATAGTTATCCCATTTGAGAAGGCAATCCAATTTGCAATAGATTAATCATATAGAAGCACCCACTTATATAATTATTTAAATCCAAAGTGAGTAGGAACACCCATTACTTCTCTTCCATATCAACATACCATACTGGTATATGGATATTATTATGTAAAGGCTTTAAATTCCCTTTTAATCATTGTTATATAATAAGGGACATCTGACGTATTTATCATCTAGATAGGATAGGGATCCTCACCCAAGGATTACCCTTATTAATTCTCCATACTACCAATGAGGTTAGTATTTTAGGATAATTATCCATCTAATGCATCTATGGATACCAGCACATATCATGGGATTATATGTTTTAAACATTATTACAAGAATTTCTCATCTTTGATGTGTTGGCCAGTATATTATTAGTGGTTCTAGTTTGTGAGTTTTTGTGACCATGGTGAACCCTCTGTATGTGTATTATTCTACTAATATAATATGAATACTCAATTATCAAGCATACATTCTTATAACTTAAATAAATTAAATGCATAAGCAAATAGAGCACATTCTTGATGTAATAAAGCTTCCAATTGATATTCCTTTAAAAATATTACATCATGTACACTTAAAGATATAAAAATATATCATAAACCATGCTTCCCTACTATCCAACATTGCTATCTTATGGAAGTACTTTACACAAAAAAAAATTCCTTTCTATTTTATAAATCAAGAAGAAAAATACATCAACATTACATCAATTGGCTTGTATTTTTATCCATTTAAAATTACATTAATAAATAATATTATAAAATGCATAGCAAGTCTTCAATAGTAGCTTCTTAAATCTTCTCTAAAATCCTTGTATATTCATGATATGAGAGATGAGTGGTAAGGGATAAATACAACTCGAGTGTGGAAAATTCCAATGCCTCACAAGCAAACCATGCTTATGCAATAAATCATTAAATCAAACCTAACTAATACCATGTTTAATGCACCCACCAAGAAAGATAATTATTCTTGTCCACACATCCCATGATGCATTATTTTGAAATATATCCAAGCATCGGAAGAGTCCCATACCTCTTCCTGAGGATTGGACATCAATCCTACCTCACTAAACAAGAATATTTCATAATAATTATTTTAAACAATTCATCTATATTTAAACCATTTCATGTATACTTAACATGAATTCTATAATGATACCAATCTATATAAAGAATCCATTATCAATTAACCAAATACTACAAATCATTGGTTGAATTTATCATAAGAAACATAAAGTTTAATAATAACTACATTAATGTATAAATCTAAGTAAAAAATCAATCCATAACCTTACTGCTAATTCTACCATTAATATATTGTGCAATAGGATCTAATGCCATAATTTCACATAAGACAAAGACTAGGCTCTTAAGGATATGCAAATATTCTAGTACAAAAGTATACAATAAAGTACAACAAGTAAGAACATTTCTCCTATAATTATATTCAAACTAATATATCTCCTAAAAACATACATCTAATCTCATCAACTAAACCTTTACCTTATTAAAGACATCACTATTAGCTAGAGATTATGGCTTACCTAATTTTCAATACAAATGCTTGGGTATTTAAACAACTGCTAAGGTAGACTCATAAATATTTCTTTATAGGTGTCTTATAAGGACTTCAGTTCATAATTATCCTGATGCGATAGATGGTCTGAATACCCAATCAGGTATCACATATTGGCATCAAACAACATGACTTGGTTTGGGCACATTTGGAAGTCAAAGTTATCATTTCCTAACATCTTCCAAAAGGAACTCTTGCTAGAAATTATTGTGGGTCTGTTGTTGTTATCCCTTAGGCTCGATCAACCTTTTTTTACAACCTAGATACTTAGGTGATTAAAATACTACCAACTGAGTTATTCCAGGTGAATCTCTACATTCGATTAATTTATAGTTACTCTAACAAGCGAGTATGTTGTTACCTTCTTGGGCGGTGGATAAGCTACGCCATTATGTGACGTAATCAAAGTGATGAGGAAGGGGAATTCTCACAAGCAATGATTTTGGAGAGGGCATATTGCTTGACAATGAAATAAAATGGAATTTGATCTACGTAGAGGTGTTGGTCTAATGCTCGTGAAGCAACACAGATGGTAATCCTGACATTGACACACCAGACCACCCTACACATGTTAGTTTTCTTGAGGTTCTTCTGAAGCAAAAGTGAATGACTAACGCAGAAATAAATCTTAGACTTGGTAGAAATTATCAATGAAATATCAATCTATATTGATGCTAATCAATCATGCCATATTTTCATATATATTTCTAGAAACATCTAGGAATAACGGGCAAGAGGAAGGTTGATTACAATCAAACCCACCTCGTATGGCATCATTGTTGGTATTGAAATGAGATGAACCCAAGTGATGACATCATCGAGTTTTCGAGGATGAATCACTCATGACCAGAATCTTCGGACATGTTCCTCGTATATCGTTTACACTAGGCTTTAGAGTCATTTTGGAGACATGCCATAGTGAATGCTGAATTACTCAACTCACACCCGACACTCTTACAGAGGACTCTCAATCGAATCAAGGTGACACTCAAATATATACGAAACCTTTCTAATAAAGCAGGCATTCTAGCGTGATAGGGATATACTTTATGAGGTCTGTTAGAAGACTCAAACTATATATAAAAAGACATAAATTGCAGGATCATAACTAGGTTCTATAATACAACCAGGAAGGCCCAATATGCCCATAATAACAAAGATATCCAGGATTATACAATGACCACACGAGCAACTTGTTTTCAACCATGTAGACATACAATAGAGGCAGTGGATTTGGTTAAATCTAAACCAATGGATCAATAATTAACCTCTCTAAAACAAATACACACCACCTTTTGATGAACATAGGGGTAAGACATGCTTAGAGAAAGACACATCGACGTATGTATCCCATCGTGTCGATTTTTCCTTGGTATAGATAGTTTATAAAATTCTACCCTTATTAAGGTTTATATTGCATTGGGCAAAGAACAAGTCTTAATATATACAAGAAGCACAACATGCTAGAACTACTCTAATATTTTTAAGTGTACAAAATTCATCAGTCGTGTTATTTCAGAATAGAAGAGAACACATGAACTGCAAGTAATAAGTGAAAACTTTCACAACTAGGAATTACGCAAACCCACAAAACTAATGCTCTTGGAGGTCTTTCTTTCACTCCCGTGCTAGTTTTTCTCTAAAATTTACCAAACATAGCATGCCTTTAACTCTTAATACTCATGTCAATTTATAGGCCCATTACTTCTAGGTAGGAAGGATGTTCCTTATTATTTTATTATTTTCCAGCTTTTCATTCACATGCAAGTTTCTTACAACATATATATTATTTTATTGCACTTGAGATTTCCTAGGGATATGGTGTGTGCAGGTTTCTTGTCCATTGTTCCTTACCCAAGGGTACTAACACTATTAAGAGTATGGGCAATAACTATTTGGAACTATTAGAGATAAGGGAAGAATCTCATCTCCTAGAACACTCATCCCAAAAACTATCATGTGTAAGGAAAATGCAATATTTAATTTTATAGAGTGGTCTTTTCATAATTTGACCCAATAAAATTTTGACAAGCTCATAAAAGACAATCCACCTAATTTCTTTCCAAAAATGAGGTTAATCAAATTAAATAATTGTGCTCAAGTCAAATAATCTCTACTCTATAGAATTAAATTATATGCGTAAAACATATATTTCACAATGTTGAGATATCAATCACCAATAAATATGCATTTCTAAGGTGGGGTTCCTTTAAGAAATTTAGTTATGCAACCAATTAAATTCATATAAATAGCATACAAGCACTCCATGAATGTGCTCAACATCTCCCATCATCGTTTTTCCTTTTATTGAACAAGACTTTTCATAGTTAGACTCAAGTATACCACTCTCAGGGAGGTAACTAGTGATGGTTGAGATGATATATTTACCTGATGAGTTGTCTATGTGATCATTTTCCTTCTCATATCTCATGGTCAATATCTCCCACTTAAGAGAACATTTGTTCTTCCACATCAATCAATGTGTGCAACATCATTTTCTCTTGATAACCATCATTATAAAGCAACACAACAAGCATTAAATTCAACTTTCCAAATACAAATAGCATATTAATAAGGTTCTTCCAAGGTGGGTCATGACACTTATGTCACATGTAATTTTTATTCCTAGAATAAGCTATTTTGTCATTGATATCAAATCACAAGTGTTACTATTCTCACTTTTCTTTTGATAAATATTATTACTCTCATGACATACATCTTTCATCATAGGATTTTTTTTTCCCTTTTTGTCTTAGGAATATTTAGAATGATTGTTGTATTGTCTAGAATTTTCTATATTCTAATAGGTATTGTGATGTAATTTTCATAGAATCCATTAGTTTCATTAAGAAAATCATATATACAATTTGAAGTTTTAAAAAAATCTTTTTTTAGCTTATTTGTGATTCTGTGAATGGATTCTAAATATCTCATAATTTTTGTTGACACATATTTTTCATCTTTAATAGCTTCTTGAGAGATGGATTGTAAGAATTTTTTAGCTAAATTTTCTTTAATTGTATTATTATTTAATGATGCATCTTGAATGTTTGTTTTCCTTTTTATTTGATTTATTTTTCAATTTACATGTTATGTGTCTTGTCTTTGGCAATCATCAAGTTTTTCAATATTGTGTTTATTATTTCAAAAAAATAAATTCTACAATTCTTTTGCTCACATAAATTTCTTTAACTTTGAGTTAGTTTAATTTTATGCTAAAATCCTTATTACTGTAGAATTAATATTTCAAACAATAATCATTTATTATTATTATTATTGTTATGGTAAATACAGGAGTTTTGAAAGGGTACCAAACCTTTTACATTTTTTAAAAGAGAAAAATCACTTATAACACCTACATATTACAAAATTTGGACTAAAAGGAGCATATTGAATACTTAGATACAAATTTTTTGATTTAAATCTATCCCATGGGATTCAGTATTTCTTAAATTAAATTTATATGGTTTCTTTAGAATCTTTAGGAGCTATAATAAAACCTCTATTAGCTTAAGATTACATCTCCAATTTTTTGTTTCCTAAGAAATTCATAAGCTTCCACCTAGTATTCATTCAATATGTAGCCTTTTTGAATCAACTCCTGAATCTTAGTTTAGTTTCTTTAAAAATTGGCCCTATGCTAATAGATATGTAGACACTAAAATCGTGTCAATTCCAATAGACTACCAAGATGCACTCTTATCACCATATGGACTCCTTGGGCAACCCTCATGGGTTAATAGTGGCCCTTACCACTTTTGGGAAATTTTGCCCTACTTTCAAGAAGTTTTAGGCCATGCAACCATGGCCATCCCACCCCGATACGACCACCATTTCATGGCCATCCCACCCAAGGATGGCCATCAATAGTCATTCCTATGTGGGACAACCACCAATAGCAATCCCGGGGGGGACGACCAAGCCCCTATAATCTTAAAAATTCAAGGGTGGGATAGATTGAAGGTGCATCAATTAAATTACAAGCTATAAATTAAAGGTCTGAATTGGTGGTTTCTCCCACCCAATGCATGGCAAGGATTTGAAAAATGGTAAAACTTACCTCACATGGCCAAAATTGCCCATTCAACCTTGTGCTCTCCTGAGCTATAAATTGGAGCCAATCCACCTAATTTAAAAAAATATTCTTTTGAAATATTTCTCAACGAAGTGCTGCCGAGATTCTATCTCCTTTTTATTGTGTATTTTCCCTTGAAATTGCCATCAATCAAAGGAGGTTGCCAAGTGATCCCAAATATTCAAATTCATTTCAAAACCCATCCATTTTAGTGAATTAGGTCATAAAATTTGATGACAACACCCCTAGGAATAGTTTAAACTAGATACCAAAATAATTAGAGGTAAAAAATACAAGGTTTAGTGGTCATCCCACTCTGAGGTAGTTAACAGTCCCAATTGGAACACCCAGGGATGGCCATGGGTTCTACATCTAATTTCCTTTTTGTTTTAGTATAAGATCATTTCTAGAGTAGAATATATACATTATACTAAGTTTTGATGTCGTTTTGAGTAGTTTGTGTCTTCTATTATGCTTTTAACTTTTTATATTCACTATTGCATGCATCCCTTTGATTTTGTTTCAATCCACATATGCTATTAAAAAAAATTAATTCTTTGTGTGTAGATACATGTGTTTCAGTGTGCAAGGAGATACATTTTCAAGTACATATAGATCATCATAGCGGTATCAAAAACCTGCTCTTCAATTCGTGAGTGCGAGGAAGACCTTGAAGCACATCTAAGTCATTGAAAGGATTATATCCTTTGACACATTGTGATGATTGTATCAATTTAGAGCCATCAAGGGGATGCATTATAACCATGAATTTTACAAGTTGATAAATATAAAGAGCATCCCATTTCTTATATACTTTTGTATCGTGTTTACAATAAATGTCACTTTTGAATGCTTAAACAATAGGTGCAATTCATTTTTCTTTGTTAGGTGCACCATTTTTCTACTCTACAATGGCGATCATGGTGGTAAACTTATCCCATTTTATTTGGATAAGTTTTAAATTTGTTTTTTGTTGGACATTTTGAGTAGATAATTTTTCATTGATGTCAAGAGTGAGTGGTCATTGATGTCAAGATTTCAACACCAGTGAGTGGCAGTTCAAATGGGAAACATCAATTTTAGGTTCTCCAATCAGTGCAAAAGGAGGGTTCATTTCCAGTTGGTCAAGACCCGGTTTCAGGTAGTCAGATGTGGTCCAAAGTGCAAAAAAGAATCCCAAGAAAATAATATTATAATATTTATTTATAATATTATACAGGGAAGTTTAAATTAATTATAAATTAATTAATATAATTTTATTATAAATTAAGTTATTAATTAATTTACTTAATTTATAAGTTATTTAAATTAATTATTAATTAATTTTAATATTAATTACAAGTTAATTTATGTTAATTTTAAATAACCCTAAGGTGGGTTATTAAATCAAAATTTGAGTTTTGAATTCGACTATCGAGCACCGAGGTGGGGAGAAAATTAATCAATGTGTATATAAATGGGACTCCTCCACCTTAGACAAGATAATTAATGCATTCAATTTAATATCAAAGCAATTGTGAATCTTGTGAACTGTTCAGTTAGATAGAGAAGGGTTTCATTGGTGTTTAAAGGACCAAGTGGTAGGCAAGGATTTATTACCCACCGTAGAAGGCACCTTGGTCACCAATCACAGGTAGCACAGTTGGTAACCTCGGTGAAGGTAAGGAACTGTGGTGGTGCATGGCGGAGGTTCGAATCCATGGGAGTGGTTTTTGTTTTGAAGGCATCGACGACAATGAAAGGCACCAAGAGGAAGGAAGCTTCCCTTCCTTCTTGTGGGTACCTATAACCCACGTGGCAGGAAAAAAGTGCCAAAGCGCTTGGAACTTGGGGAGACGGTGATTCGAATCACATCGAAACCCTTTTTGGGTAATAAAGGTATGCAATTAGTTGGGTGCCAAAATTTTCAAAAAGACTATAGTTGAGCCATTAAAATAAATTTTTACATAATTTATTTGGTTTGTAATCTTTTAAGGGGAGTTATAAGGTTGATGCAAAATAATTTTTGGTGATATTTTTTTTAAGGTTTGAAAAGGGTAATAAGGTGTTTAAGGAATGTTTTTTGAGTTTTTGTGGTGTTGGATATTATTTTAAGTTGGATATTATAAGGTGTATCTACATAATTATTTTTCATGCATTATTTTATGGATGTTAATTTCAAGGAGGAGCAATAAGGTGTAGTTGAGATTTAAATATTTTTGTGACTAAGGAATATTTTGAGAAAGTGTTAGAGTGATATTTTATCATCTAACCATTGAAATTGGTTAGAAGGAAATTGTGATTGAGATAGGTTTTCTAAGGGCACTTCTACATCAAACAAGAGGTATGGGTACATATTCCTAGTGAATGGTTGTTGAATGTTATGAATTCTAAGTTGGAGTGAAAAGGTTTTTTTTTTAATGAAGAGTTGTTGATAAAACCTTGTTTGATAAGCATTGTTGTTGAAGTGATTAGTTGAGTGAGGAACTTGAACTAGATTTTGTACAAATATCATGAGTATCATTGTTATGTGAAGTTGTCAAATATCATGAGTATCATTGTTATGTGAGATTAGCATTATTTTTGAAGTAATTGGTTGAGTGAGGAACTTGAACTAGGGTTTGAAAATATCATGAGTATCATTGTTATGTGATATTTGTTGATAAGCATTATTGGAAATAATTGAGTGAATGTTTATAAGTTTAGACTAGGGTTTGTGAGAAAGGATTATTTCACTAAGTGGTTGGTTGAGCCTAGTCAAGCGGATGTGTTGATGTGATAGTTCAAGTTCTGTGAAACAAATTGTTCTATATTCTCAATTGATTTGAGAAAGAGGTTGAGTGTTGATGAATGTGAAACATATTGAGTGTATAACAATTATCTATATTTCTATGATAAAAGAGAGATTGAAAGTGATTGACATTTTGTAAGTGTGAAGCATATTGAGTCTCTAACAATTCTCTATATGTTTCTATGGTGAAAATAAAAATCAAAATTAATTGACCATTGTGGTGAATGTGAAGGATATTGAGTCTAACAATTATCTATATGTTTCTATGAGATTGGACAAGTTCTAGAGAGGAAATGTGGACAAATTTATGTGAGATTTTGTGTAAGCATACAATATAGAGGTTGAGGATAGAAATTATTGAGAATATTGGACAAGTTCTAGTGAGGACTTTTTGAGCAGATTGGACAAGTTCTAGAGAGGACTTTTTGAGCAGATTGGACAAGTTCTAGAGAGGAATTGTTGACAGATCAATGTGAGCTTTTATGGAATATTACAAGGAATATTTGAGATAAGTATTTGGGAAGACTTGGGAGAGTTGATTGATTGAGTTGTTCAAAACTTGAGTTGAGGTTTGAGATAGATCTAGTAGAGTTAATTTGTGATTGAGTCAAGATTTATGTTAAGGATTGACGATAGAGATTGAGCATAGATTTGTGCTAGACTGAAGGACTATGTTTATAATAGATTTGAGGATACATGTTGAGGATATATTTATGCTAGACTGGAGGACTATGTTTAGTGCAAATTTGTGGATAGAGTTTGGTGTAGATTTAAGGATAGGTTTGTGCTAAACCAAAAACATAAATTGAGTAGATTTGTGCTAAATCAGACTGTGTTTAGTGTAGATTTTAGTAAGATCAAAGAATAATATTTGGAGGTTAAAAAGTATAGATGATGATAGTATCCAATGGATAGAGATCCATTATCCAAGGTAGTGAGGATAGGAGTCTTCAGTGAATAGATATCTATTAGATAGTGCAGTGGAGGTAGCAATTCTTGTAGAAGATCACCAGCTAGAGCTAAGGGGAAAGGTGTTCTTCTGTGGATAGATATCCATGAACTTGATTAGGGTATTGGTGTCTCCTTTGGATAGAGGTCCACAAATATTGTCATAAGGAAAGGATTCCCAAGATATTTATTGATAAAATTTTAGTGAAATATTTTATCTGTAGAGTAGCCCACATTGGGTGAACCACATTAAATTGGTGTTGTTATTGTATGTGGTGATTTTTTCATTGATTTGAATATTAATATTGATATTTCTATCTATACATTGCATAATATTGATTGGGAAAAAAATTAAAAAGTGGTCTTAAATTGTTCACCCCCCTTCTCAATATAATCTTGTGTTCTTCAATTGGTATTAGAGCGGGTTCCTTTGGAAGAGTTTAACGACTTGAAGAAAAATCTTACAAGAACACAATAGATTCTAATAATGGGTCCTCAGATAATTCAACACCATTATTTTATGGAAGTGATTATATATTTTTAAGTATGAGAATGAAGATTCACCTTATGGCACTTGGCAATGAGATATGGGAACTAGTTGAAAATGGCTACACACCACCAGCTACTCCACCTATAGATAAATATGATAAGCTTCTACATAATTACAATTCAAAATAAATAAATGCAATTTTTAGAGGTTTGCATAGAGTAGAGTTCATAAAGGTTATGCATTAAAAATCAACAAAAGTAATTTGGGATAAGTTACAAAGCATATATGAAGGATATAAAAGTGTTAAAAAGGTAAAGATACAAAAAATCAAAGGACAATTTGAAGATTTAAAAATTAAGGATGAGTAAAACATTAGTACTTATCTACTTCGAGTAGATGAGGTTGTTAATACCATGCAAGAACTTGGACTTGAGATTGAAATAATCTGATGTTTCTGATAATATCTTAAGATCTCTTCCAAAAATATTTAGTGAAAAAATATTTGTTATAGAGTAATCAAAATATGGTGATATTTTGACAAGAGATATGTTACTTAGTATTCTTACAACTTTTAAGTTAAGAACAAAAGAGGAACCTAATCTCCATAAGGAAGCAACCTTCAAAGATACTAAGAAGACAATGGATAAGAAGTCAAATTTAAGCAATGAGTCATCCAGTGATGAAAAAGCAAATTATGGTAGAGGTAATAAGGATTCAAGAAGATTTAAATATGCAAAATTTGTAAGATGATTCAATTTTGAAAAGTATGGTCACTATGCAACTGATTTTCAAGAAGCGATAAATAGCAATGATGAAGAAAAATAGGATCATAAGAATAAAGAATAATAAAAATACATGTAGCAAAAGAAAGGTAAGGATGGACAAGGAAAACAAGGAAAGAATCTCTTTCAAAGACAAAATAGGCTATACTATGTAGAAAAGGCAAGTAAATACTCAAGTTATAGTGATAATAGTTTCTCAGATAATTATAAATATGAAGTCCTATTTTTCATAGAAGAAACATAAGAAATTAAGAAAAGGTCACCATTAATTCTCAAGTTTTTTTGATGTGGTAATTTTGGACATCTTGAAGATAGTTGTACAAATAATTATTTCAATTTTAGTTATGATGAATATGACGATACACTTGAAGGACCATAATAGAATATTCTACTAGCACTAGAAGAAGAAGGAAGTGGTCCTATAGAAGACAAGTAAAAAAAGAATGAATATCTTCTCAAAGGCAAACAAATAGAGAAAAAATCAAAAAAAGGAGAATTTGATATTGAGGGAGAGCTTATTTATGCTCTTAAAACTCTAAATAAGGCAAGAAATCAAAACTCCCAAATTGAACTTCAGTTTCAAAAATATTATGAAGAGACAGAAAAGCTTATAGAGGATCTAAACAAGTCAATGGCTAAGACAAAGAAGTTCAAGGATAAGTTAGAAGCAAAGGTCTTAGAATGTGAAAATTTAGAACAATAAGTAGCCCTAATTAGGTAAGAAGTATATAAGTCTAAGGATAAGCTACACAAGTTTAGAAGAATTTTAAATAATTTGGATAAGATTATCAAGTCACAAAAGCCTACATCGAGCAAAACAAGTCTTGGTTTTGAACAGGATCAAAATAAATAAGAAGAAGATTCAATATCAATTTTTGAAGAAGAAGAAACTTCAAAAAAAGACAATGTAAGAGAAAGTGAGACTTAAGATGATTTGGACAATAGAAAATTCAACAATGAAATGAACAATGCAAAAATGAGAAACACAAATGGAACAAGAAACAACATAGAGAAGAATATATTAAGATATCAATGGGATCAAGGCAAGGTTTCTTCAATGGATGATGATTCTCATGTAATAGGTTTTGTCACAAGGCTACATATTGCAGGATACATGAAATATAGGAATATGGGAACTTCAAAAGTAGGCAACCTTATCATGGGTATTGCTACTCATGTAATTAGTTTCGTCATAAGGAAAGGAATTGCAGGGTCCATGACAGGAATATATATGGATTCACTAGGATAAATCCCAAGATATTTGCACCTCCAAATAATAATAACATTAAGTGTTATAAATTCAATAATTATGGACATACAACAAAGTTGTGTAGAGCAAACATTCAAGAACCAAACATGAAAAGGAATAGAAATAGAAATAGGAACATGGATATGAACAGGAATAGTCAAAAAAAATTGAAGAATTAGATGAGAAGGAAAGTGTTCAAAGGTAAAAATCAGTGCTTGATGGGAGAAGAAATACTCCCACACTAGAATTAACCACCTCAAGAGGATGTGTAGGAGGGGCTAATCTAAGAGAGTCGTAGGAAGATAAGAGGAGGTGGGGGAGGAAGTTTAAATTAAAAATAAATTAATTAATATAATATTTCTTTATTATTGAAATGTTGTAGGTTTTGGTCGTTCTAGCATGAAATAAACCTTGATTTCATAATCAAAACACACAGATATGTCCACGGTAGTTGTACCACTCTAGGACAACCCCAAAATTAGTAGTTGTCCCACCTAGGGGTGGCCACCAAACAAGGAGCATGTAGCTCAAATTGATAGAAACAACAACAAACTTAGGCTTTCAAGATGAGTATCTTGATCTTATTTTGCATATTTATAGTTTAGAGAAAGTTAGATTAGTTTTATTTATTTTCCTTGTTTTTTTAAAAAGTTGATTTCACTTTTCTTAATATCAAAAACAAAAAAAATACAAAAAACAAGAAAATAACCAAGTAAGAATGCATTTGTGTGGTTTGATTGCTTGTGACCTACCTAATGGTTAGGTTTGCCATATAGGGCATGCATTTTGTAGGTTCAATCATTTATTCAATACATCTGAAAGTGAAGCATTATTTTGAATTTATTGAAGTTATCATTGAGTGCTATTTTATTTTTACTTTTTTAAATTATAAAATGAATCACACACACCATGTCACATTTGAAAATTAGTAAGTTGGAACTTCATCCCCAATCACTATTTGAGACTAACGATGTTGGGATTTATCTCCACTCGTTGGCTCACATTATTGTTGATATGAACCCTATTTTTTGGCCAAATCCAGCTCCAAGAACCATCTTAGCCATGGAAAATAGCATGCATTCCTATTTAGAGGGTGTATCACTATCCACAATCAATATGGGTGAGGACTAGTAGGACCTATACTCCCTGATAAGATATGGGTTTCATATCCATATTTTTGTAGGAATGACTACTTGTACTTCATCACTAGGTTTAATAACTACAAGTATACAGATGAAATTATTTTAACATTGAGAATATCATCCAACAAAAGAAAAAAATATGAAAAGATATCTCTTTGGAAATAACAAATAAAAAACATACCAAATAGTTTTAGGGAACACATGTAAAATCTTTAAAAATATAAATATACTTGTATTATTATGTATTTTCATTCTTATATGTTGCATCATTAAAATTTTTAAAAGAAACAATCACGTAGGATTTGGAACAAAGTAGCTATGTTATGCACCCGAAGCCAAGCCCATTTAAGGGTTGATGTTGTAGAGAGTAGGCAAGGAGACATAGATCATATCCAATGTAGCCCAAAAGATATGATTATACCTCCTTGGTGATCTCCTACTCTCTCAAGCCCTAAAATTTCAATTCAAGAACCTAACCTACAAGGGACCCCTATGTGGGTACCCCTACAGGTCTTGTTCCTAATTAGGGAACATACTTTCCAGATATAGACACTTCACACACCTTTTATCAATAATGATAACTACACATTGAGGCACAAACAAATAGAGCAATACCATACATCTGTGTGCCTGCTCAGTATACCTTACACACCTATGTGTAAGATCAATATTACACACCATGAGCAGATCCAAATGATCAAACTACACCATTTAACTACCCTAATAGGTCTCAATAATATAAGTACCAAGATGAGTATGATAATCATGTTCTAGGCTGAGCAAATTCAGCCCTTCCCTTACTCATTTATGAAGGAATACTCGAGTAGAATATTTATTATCCTCAGTATCATTATTACATTCAAGTACGATGTGCTTCTATACCAATTGAGTATAAAAATTTATTTAGAAATAACCCTCAAGTGAACATGACCTCTCTCAATCAAGGGAAGATCGTAGTCAATATCTTAGATCCTCCTAAACAAGATAGGCCCTATGGAAATATTGCTAGGCCTAATAAACCTCACACGATTTATCAGATAAATTAAGTTGTTAAAATATATGTTGATCACCAAGCTCAATTCAATCAACATCAATTGGATAAATAATGCTTGGACTGCCAACATCAATTTCAAAAGCAAATAATTGAATAACAAACCAATGAGTTGTTTCAAGAGACCTTATGTAATTGGGTCCCTACCCCAAGTCCTCATAGATAGGGTTTCATTAGAGGTAACCTATGTTTAATAAAAATAGGATTCCTTGGCCAAACCAAACATTTCCTCTTCAACCTCTTAGGCCTAATCAGGACTTACCTCCTAGGCCAAACATAGATCACCTTTCATAGGCATTTGTTCCTCCTTGTAGGTCAATTGAAGAAACACCTTATGAAGCTTACAATGATCTTGAACAAAAAGAGGAATATCTAGAAGCACATTACGGAGGTATGGTTGATGAAACTCAACTACCATGCAATATGCTTGATATTTCTCACCCTCCCCCATCAAGCCAAAGCAAAGAAGAGGAGATAAAACCCTCTAATGCATATAAAGCATTACTATAATGCATGGAAATAATAGAAAATAAGACCTCTAAATCTGGGATTCAAAATCCCACCTTGCACCAGCTTTTTAATAAACCACTTCACCCATTAATAAATTCCCCTACATAGCCAAAGTATTTCAAAATGCCCAAGTTGGATATATTCAAAGGAGAGTAAGATGTACAAGAGCATGCTTCTAGGTTTATGAATCAATGCTTCTGTATCTAGGATAATGATGCCTTACTTCTAAGGATATTTATGATTATCCTATTTGGACTAGCCGTAGAGTGGTACAATCAACTCCAAAGGTACAACATCCATAGCTTTGAAAAATTTGCAGATGCATTCTTGGAATGTTTCACTTTTAGCACTATGCAAAAGGTGACTTTGATAGACCTCACGGGGGTGAAGTAGTACAATGATGATTCAATCATAGATTATGGTAACATGTGGTGAATGCTTCTCGCTAAGCTACTGTACATACTACCAATGTTTGAGTTAACTCACATGTTTTCCAAGAGTTTTTTAAATCCGATTTCATTATTGCTACAACTTCAACAATACCAAACTCTTGAAGAGGCTCTAGCATAAGCTAGAACAATCAAAGAAATCAAAATTCAAGATGGAGAGATCATAAAACCCCGTTAAAATAAGTGGAATAAGAACACAAAAGGTAATCCAACACAACCAAATATGGCAACAATTAATCAAGTTTCCATTAGCATTTGAGGGCCTATGCAACCAACACCACCTCAAAAGGCCAACTATCAGGACCAACCTCCTCCTGCAAACTAAAATAACAACACTAAAATGAATCAAGGTCAAAATTATAAATTTCACTCAATAATAATTCACACATTTCATTGAGTCTATGAATTCACTATTCGATCATCTATGTGCGGCAAAAGTAATTACTCTCCTAGATATCTTATCTATGGATCCAAATAGACCAAAGTCCATGGGACATCAGGAATATCTATACTATAAGTACCGTAGGTAGAATGGGCATGACGTGCAAATGTGCTACTCATTCAAACACCTAGTACACGATATTATTGATAGGAATGATCCTCAAGTTGATAACCATCTTGCAAAAATAATCAATAGAAGGGTCTCTGTAAATACCCATTGCCCACTCATGAGGTACAAGTAAATCAAGCAAAGCAGGTAAATGAGGTCCATATGACACCTACTCAACAAGGGTTCATCAATATGGTTAACATCATGATAAGGAATAGGTATTATCCAAATCAAGTCATACCACCTAAAAATTTAAATGACATTCCCTCCACATCACAACCTCCTCCAACTCTAGTGCAAAGACCTCCACCATGTCCAATGGTCACCATAAAAAGTAATATTTCTTAAATATTGTGAATAACATTGGATCGAATCTCTAAATATGAGCTTATCCAACAGTCTCCACCTCATCAAGAAGCTCTTATGGAGATACTTAATTTGATTGAATTGCATCCCCAAGATTCTAGCTCCTTTATCAATTTCATGGGTTATGTTCAACAATGCAAAGAGCTAGTAATGACATTTCATGAACATGAACTCAAACCAATATCAAATTATAGGGTTGATCCTCCCTTACATATCATTGCATGTGTAAACGGAACACCTTACAAAAGAGTTCTAATTTATACTTGTTATTCAAGCAATATCATCACCATGAGTGCTCTTCAACATCTAGGTATTCTAGCATCCAATATTGTTGCATCCATGTATACCCTCTAAGCATTCAATGATACTCTATGCTCAATGGTTGGCACTATAGTCTTACCTATTCAGGTAGGATGCAAAACCATACCAACATTGTGTCATGTATTAGAGGGCACAATGGCTTATAATATCTTGTTAGGTAGACCCCAGATTAGGGACATGAAGTGTGTGTCATCCATAGCTCACCAATGCTTGAAGTACACTCATGAAGGGCAAGTACATGTTGTCTCTACAGACCTTGAGCCCTTAAAATACTGTAACTTGGTATAGCTTATCCCTAAGTCGACCTTACCATCAACTCATTTGGACTTCCAACCAAATACATGCATTCAAGGTCCAATTCCTTCATTATCGTATTCCATTGATCCATTGCCATCTTCTTCTATACCATCCTCATCATTTTCAAATCCTCCATAGAGAAACATGTCAAATATTCCTATCTAAGAGATCCCTCCAATCGTCTCTACTATTTCCATAGAATAAATTCCTGGTGTAGCATACAAGGAACCACATTATGAGGTAAGCATTGAGTCATATCAAGCCTCGCTTCTATCTCCTTCATCCTCACCATCACAGTCCATAGTCCATCTAGCTACTACGAGTTTAGGATAATACTTAGTAAGGAACATTACAACAGTTCCATCCATTGAGATAATATAGAATATGGGATGACATTCTCTTTCCATAGGTACCATCGTACCTCTAGGAATACCTCCCAATCAAATGAAATTCATATATGGGGGTATTGAATATGGCACAAAACCATATCTTCAGAAAGAAGAGGATGAAGAATCCTTTTTGAGGAAATTAATTATATTTCAAATATTGAATATGCCATGCGATATCTCCATCATTATAATTGGCATGGCTATGGTTTGGGGTTGTAGGAACAAGGTATTCACATTCCTTTCCACCTACAATATCAAATGCCATATTATAAATCTTAGGACACCACAAGCCCATGCCTCTTGATGTCCTTGTAGATATTTTAGAGTGCCTAGCTATGAACTATAGGGATGATATTGCATGTGATCCTTACGCTAATCCTAATCATATCCACTCTTTGGGGGATTATTTCCCATAAATATGATATATTAAGGAATATCTCATGATTTCACCCATAAACCCTTTGGTCACCCAAAAAGCCCCAAAGGTAACCATAAACCCTTTGGTCACCCAAAAAACCCCAAAGGTACCCATAAATCCTTTGGTTACTCAAAAAGCTCCACAGGTACCCGTAAACCCTTTGGTCACCCAAAAAGCCCTGAAGGTACCCGTAAATATTTTGGTCACCCAAAAATCCCCAATGGCATCCACTAATCCCATTGGTAAAATATATATATATATATTAATAAAAAACTAAAAACATCATTAAAATAACAAAAATACAAAAATATTGCATTACATTTCACATCATTGCATTATACAATCACTTGCATTAAACATACACATCATTGCATTTTGCATTCTAGAGTTGATCATACATGTCTAGCACCAAGTATTTACACTAGCCATCCTTTAAAATCAACTTTGTCAAAGGTTATTATTAACACCCATATACATTACAAATTATCATTTCCATCCACATTCCCCACCTTTCGTATTTGTGTTTGTTTCCATTCATCTAGTCATTTGTTATAAGGCGTCATTAGGATTTTCGGTCACTCATCCATATCTAGTTTTCTTTTCAAATTTTGTAGAAATCTATCCCAAATTTTAGAATGTAGATTTTTGCTATTATTATACCTTGTATAATTCATAATCCCAACACATTCTCACATTAATAAATCCAAGTTTTGCATAAGAAAATATGAAACCTACAAAGTGGTCCTTGTTACCTTAAGTGAAAAGTTTACCTTGCTCATCCCCCTATGTGCATTGTTTAAAAATACTGAGAATTGACAAAATTACAAGCTCTTCACTAATAGAAGCAATCAAAATCCCTTATCCCATGCCAAATGTAGGTAAGTATCCAAAGAGAAAAAAATACAAAAGCAAAAGTCTCCTAAAAAAAAGTGGTTTCTACCACTAACAAAGGCAAAAAGAAAATAAATAGTGGTTATCACCACTACCAAAATCCCTAGCTCACCAAAAGAAAAATGATAAAATCCCTAGAGAAATTCAAAAATAAAAGAAAATAAGGGATTACTAAACTTGAATCCTTGGAATTCTTAGCATTTGACAACCATGAGGTGATCCTCATTATATTTTGGGTGGCATTAAGCCTACATGGAAATGGTGGTATCCTTACGCATGATGATATGTCTATCACATTAGTGATATTATTTTGTATAGAAAAATGTCAGCTTTTATATGAGCTAGCTTTTGATAGCCTATACTAAATAATGGTCTAATCCAACTACGTATAAAACTCAGGATCATGATACTCGTAGGATGATCTTTAGTACAAATGGGTTGCATAAATCTTGTTTGGCATTGAGGTAACTTTATGCATTATTATAGCAATGAACTCACATGCACACATAGGGATATTGAATATCTTGGTCATCCTAGTAGATTTATACCTTGCCAAAAAGTCTTGCATGGTTACTGTAGACACCAAAATAGCACCAATCTGATTATGTGACTGCAAACACTGATCTCATTGACGTACACAGCTTTCAGGGCAGCCCTCAGAGGTCAAACAGTGGTCCTAGCCACTTACATAGCAATTTAGAAGGTCGAAAAGTAAACAAAGCAATGCTGGTCTTTTTAACAAGCCTTTATCAAAACAAAGTCTTAATCAAAATCAAAAGCAAGCCTTTATCAAAACAAAGCCTTTATCAAAACAAAGTCTTAAGCAAAACAAAGTCTTAAGCAAAATAAAGTCTTAATCAAAATAAGGCCTTGGCCGAAGTGTCGCGATATCGCGACACTTTGGTGCCCAAGGCAAAGCCTTGGCCGAAGTGTCACGATATCACGACACTTCGGCGCCCAAGGCAAAATCCTTGGCCGAAGTGTCGCGATATCGTGACGTCGCGATATCGCGACACTTCAGCGCCCAAGGCAGAGCCTTGGCCGAAGTGTCGCGATATCGCGACACTTCGATGCCCAAGGCAGAGCCTTGGCCGAAGTGTCGCGATATCGCGACACTTCAGCACCCAAAGAAGGGCCATGGTCGAAGTGTCGTGATATCGTGACATCGTGATATCATGACACTTCAGCATTTGCGCCTGGGCAGATTTTAAGCATTCAAAGGCAGAATTCAACCCGTTAAAAATAGACAATAAACAATTAAAAGTGCACAGTAAACCAACAAAGGCAGACTTTAAACAAATACAGGCATTTTGACAAAGGTACGAAAATGGGCATTAAACAACTGGTAGTGGAAGTCAGTCAGTTACGTGGGCCGTTGGAGGACTGTCACAGTGGCATTCATGAAAGCCCGAGTCATGGATGACTTTCCTCTCTCGTGGGGAGACATGACCGCCACATGGCACCTATGACCAACACGTGGCGCTTATGCATGCCTATCCAAAGAGACCCCCTAGGTCTATAAAATGGTGGATTTTTCCACCCAAAAGGACAAGTGGGTAGGAATTTTCCAAGCAACGAAGTGCTGTCAAACCAAAAACCCGATTGCACTCCTTTTCGATTCATTTCTTCTACACCCGTAATCTCTTTCGCAGGGGAGGTTATTGGTGGCTGTTAGAAGGTGAATCTGAACCTTAAAACCCGACATTGGGCCACAATAACCCATCAATTTGATGACACCATTCTCTGAGATTTTGAGCCCATTCCTAGTGGATTGGCGTCAAAGTCAAGTTTTAACAGGGTGGCCCGCTTGGGCACCCCACCCTTTTTGTTAGTTGCATGATTAATCTATTTTGTCATTGCGTGTTTACCCTGCATAACATTCTATACCTACATTACATTTTCAATTGCGTGTTTATCCTGCATTACGTTTTGTCATTGCGTATTTATCTGGATTTCATTCTGATCTCTGTCGAATATTATCATGCTCTTGGAATGCAGATCGACTGACCGTTTAAATAGTTCACGCTTTACGTTTGAATATATCCTCTGTCATGCTTTGCATTTGAATATATCTGTCACGCTTTACGTTCTATGCCTAATCTAGATTTCAGAAGACAGTTATCGAATATATCCTACGATGCAATGAAATACTAACCTGCAGGTAACAATGAGCATTTCGGCTTTTTATCAACAGGCGAAGTCATCTCACCTGGAGATGAATTACAACACACTTTCACCGACTGTATCACTGGCAGCAGCCTCTGGTAAGGTTTTCGATTTTTGTCTAAGTTGCAGGTTGCTTAGAGTTGTGTTGTTTACCGATTTAATCAGTCTTTTGCATGCATTTCTCATTGAGTTCTAAATTCAAATGTTCTATCCTTTTGTTACAGGTGCTACTAACACCTGTGTGTTTCTTTGATCACAGGGCTGGAGAAGCAGAACCAAGGATTCATTATCACAAGCGATGGCAACATTCTGGCCTACCCATTTTAAATGTGGGCATGTGAAAGAGGGAAGACTAAGTCATGATTGTAATCCAAAAGCTCATTTAAATGCTCCTAACCCCTAAAAAGGAAGGATGCACCTTTGTAACCGAGGTTAAAAGAATTCAATAAAAGGGCTATGATTTCTCTAAATTCTTTATCTCCGTTCGAGTGGCTTCTTTCATTTCATGCTTTGCATTCTTTAAGACTTAGGCATTTATTTGTAATTTGAATGTATCACAAATAGTTTTTCTTTCAAAACTTCCGGAATCTCATGCTTTCAATGGCGATCACGGTGGGACCCTGTCCCCTATTTTTTTTAGATTCAGAAACTGATTGAAATTTACGTTTTTTTTGCTTAAAGGTACCGGGCCGAATCAGAAACAACCGATTTGGGTGGAAAAGACAGCCGATTTGAGCAAAAAAAAAGGTAAGGTTCCAAAGTTGTACCTGCATTTTTTTATTTTATTATTATTATCATTTTCTGTTTCTAATTTTCTGTCAACTTTTACTTGCTTAGGGAAAGTTGTTTATGCTTGTTTCATTTTTATTAAATAAAATGAACCCCACACACATCACATGGTAAAATTAAACCAAGGAGCTGGTCGTAAGACCCCAGACCTTGAGCAAGACCAACGGTGGGTTCATCACCACCTTGGCTTAGCTTTGCATCCATTTCCCCGATTGTCATTGTTGTTAGGCGTAAATCCTGACGAAAGCTGATCGAGTGTTGCTGGGGTGATTCCCATGCACGTGAGGATAAGTCTTCTATGGTAGGTGCCATTAACAAGACAATCCCCCTTTCGTACCGCCTACGTACCATGTACCATCTGCTCTCACGTACCTATAGTCTCCCTCTCGTAAGGGCGGGTATATAGAGAGGTTGGTATATCGGCCTGGTTGGTATATTGAAGGGGCAACCATTTATGGGAGTTATATGAGCCTTCATTATGCATTTAAACGTTCTTCAAAAACATTCAAAAACAAAAACAAAATCATCAAAATGCACTAAACCAGTTTAGGACACACCATTAATCCTTAAAAGAGATAATCACCGTTTGTGTATGTGTGTGTTCATTTCTGCTTAGTGTAACAAAAAAAAAAATCATAAACAAAAAGATAAAAATCTGTTTAGCTAGTAGAAAAGCACCACAATGGTGTACACCCGTAGCCAAGCCCAATCAAGGGTAGAAGCTCCGAAAGGTACACAAGAAGCAAGCACAAGTCGCCTTCGCTTTAGTCCTGAAGACTTGGTCATACCGCCTTGGCGGTCTAGGCCACAAGAGAATCTACATCATTCCATGTCTAGGTGGAATTATAGGGACACCCCTCTGGGGGATACGCCCATTCAGAACAGCCCCTTTCGGGAAGAAGCTTTACATGTAGCACTCAACGCAAATAGAAAACCGCCTTTTGAGGCTAGATATGAGTGGCCACAGCACGATGAAGCGCTAGAGAGGCACAGTGTCCATGAAGAGAGACAACATGAATATGACATCTCTCCTTTGCCTCCCATTAGAACTGAAAGACAAAACCCAGAGCGCAGGGCCCTCCACACAGGACGAGCTAACTCTGCCCGCCCCTTTCACACCCATGAAAGGGAGAACGAGGAAGATCATCGCATTCCTCGAGAGCAACATACAGCGCGGGAGCCTTGCGCTTCCGCACCTGCTAGATATAATGATCACCCATTAAGGCCGAAGCCTCAAGTAAATGCCGCTAATATCGACAGAGGGAAGCGCCACATAGAAGTCCCGGATCCTCAAAACCAAGATAGATACATCAAAAAGGTGGCTAGGCCTCCTAGAATTAAAACAATAGAGCAAATTGACCTATCATTTGCTAGACATGCCGCCCACCAAGCGTAGATCAAGCAGCTTGAGCAGGATCAGCAGTAGCTAGAACAATTATATCACCTTAATAAAGAGCGCATTCGACGCCAAACAAATGAGTTGCTCCGCATCATTGTGCCTGAAAAGGTTCAGACCCCCCAAACGTAGAGGGCGGAAAGGTACGAGAGGCACAACCTCATAGTGCATGATAGGTCCCCAAGACCTCACCAAGAGGTGCCTTTAAGACACCCGAGACATGAGCGGGAGGCCACTCCCAGGAATGACGATGGGCACCCTTCGCGGGCGCCCACTCCTGTTCATCGAGCTCGCCCAATAAATCCTTGAGAAGCTTATGAGGAGTATGAAGAAGAAGAACGGGCCGAAATGCCCTATCAAGGTAGAGGAGGTGCTATCCAGCCACCCCTCCATAGGCCCCCAGTTGCCCAATGGGAACGAGTTACGGAAGAAGAGATTAAATCTTCCGATGCATACAAAGCGCTATTAGAGCATTTGGAGTCTATGGAGACAAAAGCTTCTAGGCATCAAAAGCCCACGTTACATCAACTCCGCAGTCATCCAGTGCATCCCTCAGTGCCCACACCTCTTTACCCCGAACATTTCAAGTTGCCTCAATTGGCAGTCTTTAAAGGTGAAGAGGATGCACAAGAACATGTCACAAGATTCCTAAGCCAATGCTTCGGCATCCAAGATAATGATGCATTGTTGCTTAGGACATTCATAACCACATTCATAGGTCCTACCTCGGATTGGTTCACACAGTTACCAAAACACAGTATAAATAACCTAGATCAATTAGTAGATGCGTTTCTTGAACGCTTTGCCTTCAACACAAAGAAGAAGGCATCACTGAGTGATCTAGCCAGCCTCAGGCAATATGAGGAAGAGACAATGGCAGCATACGGGAATCGATGGAGGGCTTTGCTTTCTAAGCTACCCTACCTTCCCCCTATGTCTGATCTCACACAGATGTTTGCAAAAAGTTGCTTGAAATCGATCTCTAGGCTATTGCAGCTGTAGCAATATGCCAGCCTAGAAGAAGCTTTGGCGCAAGCCAGAGTTATAGAAGAGATCAAAATAGGAGAGGGCGCAATCGCCAAGCCTAAAAAGAAAGAGTGGAACAAAAACACTAAGACTGGGACTACGCAACCAAAACCCGCTGCAGTTAATCAAGTTGCGATAAATGTCCCCAAGACTGTGCAAGAAATACAGCCTCAAAAGGCTAATTATCAGGCAGTGCCTCCTAATTATGAAAGAGAAAATAAAAGACAGGAGCAAAATTAGTAGCGTCGCCCTAGGCGACAATTCACCCCTTATACGGAGTCCAGGGACTCCCTATTTGACCGCTTGTCAGCGACAAATCTAATCACCCTTCCAAAAATCCAAAACATAGATCCTAACGCTCCCAAGCCTAAGGGATACAGGGAGGATTTATATTGTAGGTTCCATAGGCGAAGGGGACATGACCTAAACGCATGTTGGAAATTCAAGGGACTGATACAAGATTTGATTGATAATCAAACATTGGCAGTGGACAACCCCATAGCACCAAATAATCAATATATGGGGATATTCAAGGACCCTTTGCCCGCCCATGAGGCACAGGAAAAACCTCTTCATGTTAATGAGGTGCGACAAAATCTCCCCATGCAAGGATATGTGGGAATGATCAACATAGTAACGAGGAACAGGAAATACCCAGGAGCTACCCCGGAGGCAGCTACAAGAGAAGTTCCTTCAATGTCGCAACCTCAACAACCCACTGTGCAATTGCCTCCACCTAGACCCGAGGTCATGATACGGACCAAACTCACGCAGAGTTTGCGGACCACATCGGCTAGGCTTTCCATTTATGAGCTTATACAACAATCAGCGCCCCATCGAGAAGCTCTCATGGAAATTTTGAAAGCCATCGAGTTATAGCCTCACGAAGCAAATTCCTTCAATAACTTCGTAGGACATGTAAAACGATGTACGGAGCCAGTCATTACCTTTAGAGAGGATGAGGTTAAAATAGTACCGAATGACATGGCAGATCCACCCTTGCACGTTATCATGCGGGTCAACGGGATCCCGTACAAGAGAGTGTTGGTAGATACTGGCTCATCCAGTAACATCATTACCACTACAACATTAAAACATCTGAAGCTGCCAGCCTCTCATATCACGGCTTCAACATACACACTGTGAGCATTCAATGATGCAATATGCTCAATAGTCGGCACAATTGTTCTACCCGTCCAGGTAGGACAAAAGATGATACCCACATTGTGCCACATTTTGGAAGGCGAGATGGCATACAACATACTGCTAGGGCGACCATGGATCAGGGACATGAAGTGTGTCCCTTCGATAGCTCACCAGTGTCTAAAGTATGCATTTGAAGGAGAAATACATGTAGTCCCGATGGACTTAGAACCCTTCAAATATTGCAATGCAGTGCATTTGATGCCGCAATCGACCCTCCCGTCGATGCACTTGGATTTCTAGTTAAATCCATCTAGACAGGGTCCGATACCGCAGGCACCACGAATGACTAATCCATCGAAACCCCAGCCAGGTGCATCTACATCATCGGCTCCTTCATTACCAATGCCACCTATCATGGCTAAACAGAAGGACAAAGGAAAAAATATCTTGGAAGAGGCTCAACCCCTAGAAGAGGTGTTGTCAATGATATCAACTGTCTCAATGGAAGAAATACTTAGCACAATGGAAGCTGAGATTCCTAATCCACCCAACATGGAATGGACTCAGGAAGGCCTTCCATTTCCTCCCTCTCAATCGTCAACAATTATTGTTGAAATGGCCAGTACGGGCCTGGGAGAATATCTGGTGCAAAATGTTGTAGCAACGCCCGCGCTAGAAACAGTGCAGGACATGGGGAGACCTCGCCTTCCCATAGGGACAATTGTTCCTTTAGGTTACCCACCAAACCAGACAAATTTTGTGTATGGGGGCCTTGATCATGGTGTTGAACCATGCAAGCAAAAGGACGAGGACGAAGAGCCTTTTGCCGAAAATATCAATTATTTGTCGAACCCAAACTTCGCTCTGAGATATCTAGGCCAATGCAATTGGCACGGATACGGGTTAGGTAGGTATGAGCAAGGGGTGTGTGTCCTTTGCCAGCCAAGATATCAAATGCCTTATGATAAGTCGGGAGTAGGGTTCAACCACCCCCTGCCCTTAGACATCTTGGTAGAAAACATGCAAGGCCTAGAAATAGGTAGCAAGGGTGGATTGGCATTAGATCCTTATGCCAACCCAAATACAGAATATACATTGGGAGATTACCTCCCATGGTCAACAAACACCCTTGGCAACATCAGTAATCCCCCTATTTTGCTAGAGAGAGGTGAGAGTTCAGATACTAACTTCCAAGGAGAACATAAACAGTGTCCAGATATCTTTTCGAAATTTTTCCCTTTAGAGGTTCCAATTGAACCAATACAATGTCAAAATCAGGTCCCCCCACCAAGTGTGGAACAACCACAAGGGGACCAGATTAATTTGCTCGGAACAAGATGAGAACCCTCAACGTCGCAAACAGCTATCCTGAAGAAAATGAACATTTTTGGATCTCCGAAAGTGATTCAGAAGATGAGACTGAGATGAACTATCTCAATCATGCGCGAAGGCATAATTGCCCTTTAACTCATGAAGATCTGATGGGACAGATGGGCATAAGGTTAGGGCATGAATGGTGGGTAGACCCAGTGGGGTGGGACCAAGTGTTGGATCCATGGCTCCAAATTCAAGATGAGCACCGTCCACCCCGAGACCCTATCATGACATCAGTGCCGAGGGAAGAACCCGTCTTCCTATCAACACATAGGGCCGATCCATTCATGCCCGTCCCTACAGAGCCAGGTTCGGAGCATAAAGACCATCAAGCTAGGGGTACCTCTATCCCTTGAAGAGCCATAATCCAAACCAAAAAGCTCCAAGGATTATCACAATCGCTTGGTCAAAACCCAAAGCTCCAAGGATTATCGCAATCACTTGGTCACCCCAAAATGCTCCAAGGATTATCGCAATCACTTGGTCATCCCAAAAATGCTCCAAGGATTCTATAATCGCTTGGTCAATCCCCAAAAGCTCCAAGGATTATCGCAATCACTTGGTCACCCCAAAAGCTCCAAGGATCATCGCAATCACTTGGTCATCCCAAAAATGCTCCAAGGATTCTATAATCGCTTGGTCAATCCCCAAAAGCTCCAAGGATTATCGTAATCACTTGGTCACCCCAAAAGCTCCAAGGATCATCGCAATCACTTGGTCATCCCAAAAATGCTCCAAGGATTCTATAATCGCTTGGTCAATCCCAAAAATGCTCCAAGGATTATCGCAATCGCTTGGTCAATCCCAAAATGCTCCAAGGATTATCGCAATCGCTTGGTCAATCCCAAAATGCTCCAAGGATCCCTAAAATCGCTTGGTCAATCCCAAAATGCTCCAAGGATTCTATAATCACTTGGTCAATCCCAAAATGCTCCAAGGATTCTATAATCGCTTGGTCAATCCCAAAAATGCTCCAAGGATTATCGCAATCACTTGGTCAATCCCAAAAATGCTCCAAGGATCTCTAAAATCGCTTGGTCAATCCCAAAAATGCTCCAAGGATCCCTAAAATCGCTTGGTCAATCCCAAAAATGCTCCAAGGATCCCTAAAATCGCTTGGTCAATCCCAAAATGCTCCAAGGATTTCCACAATCGCTTGGTCAAAAATAAGAAAAGTTAAAATTCAAAAATCATCAAAAAACAACAAAAAAAAATTTGCATCTCATTTCTAGGCATACTCAAATTCATCAATAGAGAGCTCTTCTCGCACCTCATCTTCATATTCACAAAAATCAATCCATCAAAAATACAAAAATACGTAGCTGCATTAAAGCATTGCATCCATACATTGCATATTTGTGGTCGTACAGGTCAAAGGCACCATAGGCTGTAATTGCTCTGCTAGTCCATCTTGTTCCACACTGTTCCATTTTACAAAAACAACAAAAACACCATGCATTGCTTTTTACCACACTAGAGTCAGTGGTCTTTTAATGTATCAAGAGTTTTCGTGATTCAGTCATCATTTTGCTCTTTAGCTACGTAATGTACCGAGTCAGACAGATTTTATGAAGGTAGAGTTACACTTGAAATACGCCTTGTTACGTAACATCCCAACACAAATTAAAACACATAAAAATTCCCAAGTTGTGTGAATGAAAGATGAAACCTACGTAGTAATCCAGGTCACCATAAGTGAAACGGTTATCTTGCTCATCCCCCCATGCGAATGGTTCTAGAATGCTGAGAATTGACAAAAGGACGAGCTCTTTCCTATCCATTCACCTCCATAAAATAGTGGTTTTTACCACTACCAAATCCCAATCATAGTTGGTTCCCAAAGTTGTAAGGATTTGTACTACACGTCCCTGCCAAGGATGGGTAGTCATCCCCAAGACCTAAAAGGATCAACACCATTCACAAACAAAATTCCAACAAATCATCATCCTAACACTTTCCATTCACCTTTGGTCTCCAAGTTGTAAGGATTCGTACTATCCACCCCTAACCAGGATGGGTAGTCATCCCCAAGGCCTAAAAGATCAATGCCCTTACTCCATAATCTCCATCACCCCCTTGGTTCCCAATGTCGTAAGGATTCGTACTACACGTCCCTACAAAGGATGCGTAGTCGTCCCCAAGGCCACAAGGATCAAGGCCACTCACCAGCCCAACCTCACAATACTCAAAATACAAAATCAAATAATAGTGGTTATCACTACTATTCAAAATCCTTGCTCAAAAAGAATTAATAGAAAATAAACAATGATTTTCATCACTATATAGACGAGCAACTTTCTAAATCATTCAGCCAACAAATATCCTGAACTTGAATCCCTGGAATTCTCGGCATTCGAAAACCATCTAGGTGATCCTCATTACTGGGTTTGGTTGACAGCCTATCCGGCAATGGTGGTATCCTACCCGCATGATGATATGTCTGTCACATTCGCTTTGCGTATGTGTAGACCAATGTTTGCATAAGGATGAGCTAGCTTATGGTATCCTGGATAACACCGCAGATTAATCTAACTAAATACAACAAAGGAGTTAGTGGAGCTAATTAGGTGATCCTCAATACAAGTTCGGTTGAAAGCCCATCTGGAACTCGGCGGTATCCTCGACAAATACCACATAAATGAACTCAATTGCACACACAGGGATGTGAAATAGCTTGGTCAAAAACAAGTCCGATTCATACCTTGTTCAAAAGTCTTGTAAGATAAAGTACAGTCATGGCTAGTAAGTTAAAACCGTCTGAGTCTCAGAAAACCTTAGCTACATTTCTAAACCAACTGCGCTACTTTTCATCCTTACAATACCATCAGAAAATACAAAAAAAAAAAAACCACATGTATACATACAAAGTCATGCATCACAGCAATCGCCTAAAGACAAAATAACAGAGTTCTAAACAGTCTATGGTGCCATAGCCAAACATCACAAATTCCATTCATCCATTTCATTTCTGCATATCACATATAAATCAAAAACATTTGCATTCATCACAACATATGCATCCATCAAAATAAATCAACATATAACAATCGCATTCATCACAACATATGCATCCATCAAAATAAATCAACATACAACAATCGCATTTATCATACCATATGCATACATCAATATAAAGTAGCATGCATCCATCAACATCAATCATTGTGCATAACATGAAATCATGACATATACACAAAGAAAGAAAATCAAAACAACAAAAACATCACAAAAATGCAACACAAAAACATAACAATAAGCATTGCCGGACACAAGTGCTCTTGCACTTAACCTCTTGGCATAGAAAATCGATGTCGGGGCTCAAATTGTCATTCTCCTACTTCCCCAAGAAGGCTACCATAGCCGGACCGCTCCACGGGAAGACGGGTTTTCGACAATTTCACCCCATTATGGCATCACCAAAAGGGTTAACACCCACCAAAAATAGGTCCAAATGTCGGGAAATTGCACATGCTTAAATGGTAAAACATCTAAAGGCACCCTTGCACAAGTCATCTTGGGTCAAGCGACTCGTCGCTTTTCTCATGAAGGTCATTCCCTCATCGATTCATCGCTTGAGGGGGTAGTCACACTTAGTCACCAATCAACAAGCACACACCCAATCAAAGCAATGACATGCATTCAAAGAATCATTGACAAAGACAATCACGCTCCTGCTTGGGGCAGTAAACAAGCAATCATCAAATTGATCAAACACTTGGCATTCCCGAAGCATGAACACAAGGTTCCCCTGTGGACAAAAGGTTGCGCCCTTTGCCTAATCATGACTGATCAATGTCCAAGCTCAAGTCACACCTCACCAAAATAGGTTAACACTTGAAATCAAATTCCTTAGCTCGTCAGAAGCAAGGATTCAAGAATGCATGCCCTTTCCATACTTGGGGCATCAAAAGTTGGTTAGGTTACCAAGAAACCCTAATCATTAGTGCTTTGGTTATCTATTTTTGCTCAGCACTGTGTCACCCGCAGCGCTTCCCAAAAAGGGGCATCTGTAGACACCAAATCAACACCAATCCGATTATGTGACTGCAAACACTGATCGCATTGACGTACACAGCTTTCAGGGCAGCCCTCAGAGGTCAAACAGTGGTCCTAGCCACTTACATAGCAGTTCAGAAGGTCGAAAAGTAAACAAAGCAATGCTGGTCGTTTTAACAAGCCTTTATCAAAACAAAGTCTTAATCAAAATAAAAAACAAAGCCTTTATCAAAACAAAGTCTTAAGCAAAACAAAGTCTTAAGCAAAAGAAAGTCTTAATCAAAAGAAGGCCTTGGCCGAAGTGTCGCGATATCGTGACGTCGCGATATCGCGACACTTCGGCGCCCAAGGCAAAGCCTTGGCCGAAGTGTCACGATATCGCGACGTCGCGATATCGCGACACTTCGACGCCCAAGGCAAAGCCTTGGCCGAAGTGTCGCGATATCGCGACACTTCGGCACCCAAGGCAGAGCCTTGGCCGAAGTGTCACGATATCGCGACACTTCGGCGCCCAAAGAAGGGCCTTGGCCGAAGTGTCGCGATATCGTGACGTCGCGATATCGCGACACTTCGACATTTGCGCCTGGGCAGATTTTAAGCATTCAAAGGCAGAATTCAACCCGTTAAAAATAGACAATAAACAATTAAAAGTGCACAGTAAACCAACAAAGGCAGACTTTAAACAAATACAGGCATTTTGACAAAGGTACAAAAATGGGCATTAAACAACTGGTAGTGGAAGTCAGTCAGTTACGTGGGCCGTTGGAGGACTGTCACAGTGGCATTCATGAAAGCCCGAGTCATGGATGACTTTCCTCTCTCGTGGGGAGACATGACCGCCACATGGCACCTATGACCAACACGTGGTGCTTATGCACGCCTATCCAAAGAGACCCCCTGGGTCTATAAAATGGTGGATTTTTCCACCCAAAAGGACAAGTTGGCAGGCATTTTCCAAGCAATGAAGTGCTGTCAAACCAAACACCCGATTGCACTCCTTTTCGATTCATTTCTTCTACACCCATAATCTCTTTCGCAGGGGAGGTTATTGGTGGCTGTTAGAAGGTGAATCCGAACCTTAAAACCCGACATTGGGCCACAGTAACCCATCAATTCGATGACACCATTCTCTGAGATTTTGAGCCCATTCCTAGTGGATTGGCGTCAAAGTCGAGTTTTAACGGGGGCGGCCCGCTTGGGCACCCCACCCTTTTTGTTAGTTGCATGATTAATCTATTCTGTCATTGCGTGTTTACCCTGCATAACGTTCTATACCTGCATTACGTTTTCAATTGCGTGTTTATCCTGCATTACGTTCTGTCATTGCGTATTTATCTAGATTTCATTCTGATCTCTGTCGAATATTATCATGCTCTTGGAATGCAGATCGGCTGACCGTTTAAATAGTTCACGCTTTACGTTCGAATATATCCTCTGTCATGCTTTGCATTCGAATATATCTGTCACGCTTTACGTTCTACGCCTAATCTAGATTTCAGAAGACAGTTATCGAATATATCCTGTGATGCAATGAAATACTAACCTGCAGGTAACAGCGAGCATTTCGGCTTTTTATCAACAGGTGAAGTCGTCTCACCTGGAGACGAATTACAGCACACTTTCACCGACTGTATCACTGGCAGCAGCCTCTGGTAAGGTTTTTGATTTTTGTCTAAGTTGCAGGTTGCTTAGAGTTGTGTTGTTTACCGATTTAATCAGTCTTTTGCACGCATTTCTCATTGAGTTCTAAAGTCAAACATTCTATCCTTTTGTTACAGGTGCTACTAACGCCTGTGTGTTTCTTTGATCGCAGGAGAAGCAGAACCAAGGATTCATTATCGCAAGCGGCGACAACATTCTGGCCCGCCCATTTTAAATGTGGGCATGCGGAAGAGGGAAGACTAAGTCACGATTGTAATCCAAAAGCTCATTTAAACGCTCCTAACCCCTAAAAAGGAAGGATGCACCTTTGTAACCGAGGTTAAAAGAATTCAATAAAAGGGCTGTGATTTCTCTAAATTCTTTATCTCCGTTCGAGTGGCTTCTTTCATTTCATGCTTTGCACTCTTTAAGACTTAGGCGTTTATTTGTATTTTGAATGTATCGCAAATAGTTTTTCTTTCAAAACTTCTGGAATCTCATGCTTTCAGTTAATATATAACTTTTGACTAGTTTACTAGAGTGTTTGAGTCTCATGAAAACCTTAAGGAAATTCTATAACATATTACTAATCATTCTATTCCATACCATTTTATCACAAGTTTGTCAAATTACATTTTCACAATCTATTACATAACCTTATGATAACATTAAAAATGAATCAATGAATATTATAGAGTCTATGGTGCTAGCATCTAGTGTTCCAAATATCATTTATAATTCATTAGTATAGATTAACAAATCATCCATTTCATTATGCTACACACATGTACATATCATCATCTAACATAATGTTATAATACATACAACCATTATAAGCATCCATAAAAGCATCAATAAAGAAAACATAAGCATCTCATACATCTAATAAAGCAATAAGGAAACTCATGATGACAATAGAAAAAATCATATATATGTATGTATTTATGTATGTATGGGGTAAAAAGCTACATCATAGTCCAAAAACTACCTGTAGGCTACAATCAAGTGGGTCCTCAGACCTCATGCTCTTAAAATCCAAAAAATAACAAGAGAGTCTAAAAAGCCATCATCACACAGGACCTTCACCATGACTCTCACCACCACCCTCGGTCGTCACTTGTCAAGAGCTCCTAGATTTGGTCCTCCCTACCCTAACTGATATCATTTCAAATCTAGTAGCCCCACATCCTCATAGATGATTACCCCTTACTTATCCTCCTACTCTGCTAGGACCCACTAGCATAAGTACAAGCTAGTAAGCACCCTTTAATATGTGCTACGTCATCCTCCAAATATTATGTGTATGATAGCTTCTCTCGAAGATGACCCTGGAAGTCACCCAATAAATTCTAGAGTTGTGTGACCTTCCCTCATATCCTAGCTATGTCATCACTATACATTGTCCCCTAGATCAAGATCCTTGTTCTAACATATTATCGAAAAGCAACTAGCTTGGTTGCCTACCCATCAATCACTTTTTCTTACCTCTCAATATTTGCCTCAACATTTTGCACTTATGCCTATAGGTGAGTCCTCTCCTTTGCATAGTTCCTCCACTCCTGTATCCCTCTGGTTAGCTTGCCCTGTAGCTCAGCAATGGTGGCATCCCGTGTTGCTTGAAGAACACAAGCTTATACTGAGAAGGGGGGTGAACAGTATAAGACCACTTTTTACTTTTATTTCTCAAAAAATAATATCCAATATATCAATGGAAATATCAAAAATAGTAATAAAAGTAATGCATAAATCATCACACAAAATAGAGACACCAATTTTACGTGGTTCACCCAATGTGGGCTACCCCATGGAGAATATATTTCACTAAAATTTTCTCAAAAAATATTTTGATAATCCTTCCCTATTACAATATTTATTGACCTCTGTTAAAAGGAGATACCTTATATCGAAACATACACAATAATCTCCTTTATGCACCTTATTTCTCCTCTCAAAATAATTAACACAATATAGCTTTATCTAAAAATATAAAATATAATTTTCCTTGCATACCTTATCACTCCTATCTTATAGAATAAATTCTAACCACCAAAATTAAAATAAAATATTTTAATTTTATTACACCTTATATCTCGCTTAACAAACTCACAAACTATATTTTCAATCTCACAAAACCCTTTAATGCATATTTCCTAATATCAAAAACCTTTGAAAAATCAAATCATGAATTGCATACCTTTTATTTTAATTCTTCCCAAAAAGTGCTTCCAGTGAAATTCGAACACATAACCTTATCTTCTCAAAACCCTAGCCCAATGCTAGGCCACCAGTTCGGCTATGCGCCCACATAAAAATCAAGAGCGCATGAGTTTCCTTTTACTCCTTATCTCCTCTATCCTTTAGCATGAATCAAATATGATTTCCCTTGCAAAACACAATGGCGTGAATCGAACCCACGTTCTTGCCCTCACAATGCTCTAGCTTGGCCTCCATTGCCACCTGCGCTAACGACGCTGGTGGGACTTCTCTCCCACTTGCTTGCACTTAAACCCTTGTATTTTCATTAATATTAAATGCAAAATATTTCTTCTTTCATAGCAAGAAAATGCACGAAGTCTTTTTCATAGCATAGCATAGCATTCGAATATCATATCATCGGGGAGGAAAATAATGAAGATTATTTCCCCTATAAATATGTTTGCCTTTTTGTCCTTACACGTCGGCTCAATATTCAAATTTTGAAATTTCAATTTAAATTAAATATTAAATTTAAAACCTTTTAAACCCAATATTTATTTGAATTAAAATTTTAACCTTAGGTTATAATATTTTATTTTAAATAAATTTAAATTAAATCCTTTGCAAGCTGCATAATGGGTCTTTTCAAGGATAGATTATTTTTAATAAATCCTTGAACTTCATTTTCTTCACCTTATAATTTTTTTCAAAAATATTATAATATTAAATATTATAATATTATTATTTTAGTTTAAAATTGCTTCTCCTTCCTTGGGTCTTAAACCTTTTAGGCATTTTAGGCATATAATATTAAAAATAAATATTATATCCTATTCCTTTTAAAAACATTCTTGCCTTTGGAAAAACCACTTGATGACATTAATGATTATGAAACTGAAATAACAATCTCTTGACATCAATGACAACAAAACTACTCAAAATTTCCAACATTCCCAAATATACCTTCACTTTGTGGTCATTAAAATCATTCTCATCATAAACCTCCTCCTAATCCTCCATATCCATTTTATCCATACGCTCATCATCTATTCGATGATGCACATGTCACTCCCCTGAACCTATCTCCTCATTTCACTCACCTAAGTTAGGGTCCTCATCATCTATAGCCTTTGGTGGAACCTCATTTGGAGCTTCCTCATGAGCCTCCTCTATCATCGTATTTGTACCACCTCCTCACTAGGGTTATGCATAGTGGCTATTTATAGAAAATTGGTTAAAATTGGGATTTTTGAAATTTGGAATTGTCTAATATTTGGGACCCTTGACCAAGACCCATTAGCCCAAAAAAATTGGGTGAAATTTTTTTAGGGGGTCGATTCACCCCAATTTTATAATAATTTGACCATTTTAAGTTTAAATTTCCAAAATTACCCCTAATAATAGTTAACCTTCTACATGTGTTTCGATATTATTCACCTAGATTTTGAGACTAATTCGTCAAATTTTTATAATTACATTTTAGGGTTGACCCCTTATGCATAACCCTTCTCCTAACAGTCCCTCCAATCACCAATGGCACATCACCCACAAAATTTCATATTATATTGTGTTTATGAAATAATATCGCTTAGAAATAACCTCTATAGGATCTAACTCCTCTCTAAATACCTCCACTATAGGCCAAGTAAGTGTCCTCTCATTCACATAGTGTTAGTAGACCACTGGCTCATTAGGAAACCCCTGACATAGCTTAAACTATTGCATCACTTGAGCATATGGGAAATACTCTTGTTTGGTCCCGTGTTGACCAACTAACCATCTCCCTCATCATACCCATCGAAGATGCACCTCATACTTAGACCATGCTATACAATATGTGTATGGTATCTAGGTAACGTCCTCTACCTTTAGTTGTTAAAATGAATATGCATAGTGATAAATTGTACATGCATAATATGGCTCCAACCCCTCTCTTGGCCCAACTGCTAAAGGATATCATATCCTATATCCATATTCATGAGTTGTGCCAACATCATCCAAGGTAGCTCTTGTGGTCGATCTATGACAATGTGCTACCATCCCCACAATTGCAATAGAAAGCTACAATCCAATCCTTTCTACCCATGGAAATGGATCTCATACGATTCATCATAAATATAAGCTAGCAAAGTAGTGCCCCATACCATCAGTAATGAAATATCTATGGTGCACTCCACCAGTGAAAATACCAACTCCAAAAGGTTCTAGGGGAACATGGCTCCTGATGAGTTTTGCAACAACATGTTGGAGATAAGCATCATCAATGAGGTATGTCTTCTAGTAAAGACCTCTGCATCATACCATAGCTCCACTAGGATGCCTCTACTAGGCAATTCTCAAAATACCTTGTGCCAAAACTCTCTGAAATAGCTCTAAAAATTTGTGTCTCTTAGATCCCGATGAGTAGACATAATCGTATATACCTCTATAAAAATATGCAAAATCTAGTAGATGTCCTATAATGTCACTATCATCTCCTCGATTAGTAAGTGGAAGGTGTTTGTGCGAGAATCCCACATATCTATCAAATCCATCATGTAGGATCTATCTCCCATCATTGGATCTAACCATATCACTTGCTTGATACCAATGGTGTTAAGACATTCCTAGTAATACTCTATCAGTAGGTCCCTAGTGGTCTGAAAGAGAGTCAAAAATCGATACCAGCTCGATCACCTACCAAGGGCAAGTAAGCTTAAAAAAAACACCTAAAAAAAGAAAAATTTTCTTTCAAAATCATGGTTTTTCTACCTAGGGATGGCCATCAAATTGGTAGCCTTCCCATCCAGGGGCAACCACCAGTGGAAGTTCCACATAGGGATGGCCCCAAAAATGCTCAAAAAATGGCCTCCCTACCTAGGGACGACCACCAAAAAATGCAAAAACAACTCATAAAAATAAAACAAAATTGCAAAAAAATAAAAATTAAAGCACAAAATAATAAATAATACCACTAATGAGGTTCATTTACCAAGATTTAGTGTCTTTCATTGGCAAATGCAAAAATAATTATATTTCCAAAATTAACAAAGGAAAGTAGTAAATTCAGACCTTACCCATCTCACGCTGGCTCCTTCACTCATCGAGTCTACAGGCTAGATAATAGTCATTATGGGATTGTTTTGACAATGCTCTACTTTGCAAAATTACTCTCCTACTCCTCCCCTCTCAATCTACCAAGTTAGAAGCATACAAATAAGCCTCATTTTGCCAATTTTAAGCTTAAATATCCCTAGAATAAGCATGACTTCCCCAGGGTGGGATGGTCACAAAATTTTGGGATTGTACCTCCTTGGGACAAACACAAATTTTGCAGCCATGCCACCCTGGTACGACCACCAAAAAACACCAAAAAGACATAAGAAAAAGCAAATAAAAAGGCCTAAAAACCACCAAAATATTAACAAAACTTATAAATTTTAGTCAATCTACATCGGCAAACCAAGAAGAAAAAATAAATGCATATAATTTCTCATTATCAAAAATCTCAAAATTAACACACAAAAAAAGCAAATAATCATCAAAAATTTCAAGTGAGCCTCGTATTCAGTTATTTACCCTATAAACTTGGTGGTTGCAGCAACTTTCGCTCCATGCAATTTGGAATGATGAGTAAATTAACATAAGGCCATTTGAACCAAATTATTCATTAATGAATTTAAAAGTATCCACTCTAATCTCTAAGAAGGCCATTGTGGTCAAACTAATCCATGGGAATGAGGTATTCATTTGCTTTCTTCCATGAAATATCATCGAAAACACCAAAATCCTAACAAAATTGATAACTTTCACAAATGGTAAATCTGAAGGAACCCTAATCAAGTCATATTGGTCAAAAAAATTGTCGCTTTCATTATTGGTCATTCCCTCATAGACTCATAACTTGATGGGGTAGTTATAATTACGAGTTCATAATGAAAATCAATAGTCAAACACTCAAAGGTGCAACTTGCATACATTCAAAAGAATTATTGCCAAATAAAATTTCAAGCCCACGTTTGGGCACATAATTCAGCACCAATTTTATAAAACAAAGTGTTGGTATCCTTGAAGCCTTGGGACAACTCACAAAATAAGCTTATAAGTGAAACGGGGAACCAAGACCAAGTATACTCTAATACCCAAAACTTGTCCTTATAGTGCAATTGAAACGTATACCAAAATAAAATCCTTGAAATATGTCAAAAGCAAGGATTCTAAGAATGCATTATCCTTCCATGATGGGGGCATCTAAATTTGGTTAGGTTATTGAATAAACTTAATTAGTTTATAGTTTAGTCATCTATTTTTGCTCTGCACTCTGTTTCATACAATGCATCCCAAAAAGGGGCACCTGTAGACACTAAAATTGTTTTAATCCAATTAGACTACAACACCACATGGCCTCCTGGGGTAACTCTCAGGGGTTAAATAGTGGTACTTACCACTTTTATGAAGTTTTGCCCCACTTTAAAGAAGTTTTGGGATATGCATTCATGGTCATTCCACCCCGGGATGGCCACCAATTTATAGTTGTCCCACCCAAGGACAACCAACAATACTTGTACCTAGGTGGAACAACCACCAACAACCATCCCTGGAAGGGGTAGCCAAGCCCCTAGACTCTTAAAAATTTAAGGGTGGGACAAATGGCAATCAAATTATTCCATTTATCCTACCCATTAATTTATGGCAGATTGAGGGTACATCAATTCAGTCACAAGCTACAAATTTGAGGCTCGAATTAGAGGTTTCTTGCACCCAGTGCATAGCAAGATTTTTACAAATGGTGGAAATTGCCTCACATGGCTAAATTTACCCAAATTGAAAAAAGAGTCTTTTGCAATATTTTGTAATGAAGTCCTATCGATATTCTATCCTATTTTACCACATGTATTCCCTTGAAATATCCATCAATAAAAGGAGGTTTCCAAGTGATCCCAAATACGTAAATCCATTTCAAAACCCACCCATTTTAGTGAATTAGATCACCCAATTCTATGAGAACACCCCTAGGAATAGTTTAAACTAGATACCAAAAGAATTGGAGGCAAAAACCACTAGGTTTGTGTTGGAAATTTGAGTTATTTTATGTTTTCATTGATGTCACATGGATCACATTAAGTTTCGGTGGCCAAATGATATTTTGGAAAGCATGGATAAATATAGGTTTTTTGTGAAAACCAAGGTAGGCAAAATAAAATGTTTTATTTAAAACCATGGATGGCAGATTTGAATTGGGTTTTTCTTAAAACCCATGTTAGCCTTTCGTTTCGTTGAAAAATGTGCCCCGGTGATGGAGATATTTAATTTTTAATATTTAGTTTAAATTTTAATTATTTAAAACTTAAATTCAAATTTAAAATTAAATATGCAAGATTTCCGTCGATGTCATCAAAAATAACAAGGAGGCTATATAAAAGGGATACCTAAGATTCATAAACTTATCCTTGCTCATGGTTAATAATTTTTGGCTAAGCATCCAAATTGAGCTCATGCGAAAATATTTTAGAAAGTAGAAACAACGAATAAATGAAGGTTGGTCGAAGTCAAAAGTCATCATGGGTAGAGTTGCACATTGGAAATTGGCTTTTGTCTAAGGTGTGTGGCAGCACAAACGTCAAGGTTTCGAATCCCCTTGACTTCGTTCAGAATGCGTTGGAATAAAAGCGCTTGAAGCACTTTTGATTTATGGAAATGGAGGAAAGGTTTTAAGGCATGTTGTGCCTTTCTCTTTTGAACGATCGACTAGCTCATGTGGTAACCTTAGCTGTTGCTAAGGCACTCATGGTGTGGGCAAGTCAGGGGTTCGAATCCCCTTTAGGAGGTAAATATGTTTTTTCTCTAATTAATTTTTGTTAAGCCCTAAGTTGGAGTTATAAGGTGGTTAGGAATAATTAAATTTTTTAGTTAAACTATTTTTATAAGGGCTATGATTATTATTTCAAAGGTGGATGAGTTGTTGATTTAATTTGATGTTCATGAAATTAAGAATTAAGATTTAGGATTAATAAGGAGTTGTTATGAAATAATTTTTGAGAGGTTTATTGATTATTATTTTTTATATGGGTTTTTATTAAAAGGACTTTGGTGGATGTGTTTATTAAGTTGGAGTTAAAAGGTGTAAATTGAGTTATGCTTTATATTGTGATTATTATTTGAAGTCCACTAACCCTTATTGAGTTTGGAAAGGAAAGTTGTGTTTAGTGTGGCATATTTTATGGACAACTTCTTGGCATAAAAAATGTATGGGCACATTCTCATATTGATTGTTTATGGTGGTTGATTTCTTAAATATCATTGGAGTGAAAATGATTGATTGTGGTTTCCTTTTCGAATGTGGTTGGTTGAATACTTCAAGGTTTTATGGTTTGAGAGTTGTTTTTAAATGTTGTTTTACAATCATAGTTGTTGAAACCCATTGGTTATGTAAATAACTTGAAAAGAACATGAGTATCATTGTTATGTGAGATTTGTGATTGAGCATTATTGGAAACTTTTGAGTTGGTTGACACATGCTTAGACTAGGGTTTTGTGAGAAAGAGTGTCCCTTGTGGTGATTGGTTGAGTTGAGTTGATTGAGCCTAGTCAAGTGATTTTGTGAGGTGATTGTTCAAGTCCCATGAAACAAAGTATTCTATAATTCTGATTTGAGTTGATATTGAGCTTAAAACATATTGAGTCTCTAATAATTCTCTTTATGCTTCTATGAGTTGACTTGAGTTGAGATTGATTTGAGTTGAGTTGAGTTGAGATCATTGTGGATCATTGTTGTGATCCATTGTAGAGTGCATTTCCATTCCTTATTGAGTTCATATTTGAGCCTTGCCTTCATATATTTTTGGATGATATTTGAGTACTACTTGAGCATGATTTATTGAGCCTTTGATAAGGCCTTTAGGATAGATTTTTGGATAGATTTGTGGCAGTTTATGTATGATTGATTGAGCCTTTGAGAAGGCTTTGTGGATAGTTTTTGGGATAGATTTGTGGATAGTTTTAGATAATTTTGTGGATATATTTGGGATAGATTTTGATGAAGTTCTTAGTGAGCTTGTTGGAGTAGATTTGAGAATGTTCTTGGTGAGCTTGCTAGAGAAAATTTGGATAAGTTCTTAGTGATCTTGTTGGAGCATATTTGAGCAAGTTCTTGGTGAGATTGCTAGAGCAGATTTGGACAAGTTCTTAGTGAGCTTGTTGGATTAGATTTGAGTAAGTTCTTTGTGAGCTTGCTAGATAATATTTGGACAAGTTCTTAGTGAGCTTGTTATGAAAATTTGGACAAGTTCTATGTGAGCTTGTTATTGCCTATCTTTGAGCAGATCAAAGAAATTTGGACAGGCTTTGTGTGAGCTTGTTGAGAAGTTTTGGACAAGTTATGTGTGGGATTGTTATGTAGATTTGTACAAGTTCTGTGTGAGCTTGATATTGCCTATATTTGATCAGATCAAAGAAATCATTGTATTGGATAAGGATCCTTATTTTTTTGTGAAATATTATATGGATATTATCTTGTGGAGTACCCAAAATTGGGGGAACCATGATAAATCTTATGTCTCAATTGTGTATGGTGACTTGTGCTCTTGCTTACTATTGTTATCTAAGTTATTAATGCACACTGATATATTTGGTTATTGCAATTAAGGAAATTAATTGATATTGGTTTGGAAAGAAAGTAAAAAATGGTCTTATACTGTTCACCCCCTCTTAGTATAAGATTGTGTTCTTCAATTGGTATCAGAGCAGGTTCCTTAGGAAATGTTAATATCTTGAGTGTAGATTCTACAAGAACACAGATGGCTTCATAGAATGGATTATCTACAAATAAGGCTCCATTGTTTGATGGTAACAATTATGCTTTTTGGAGCATAAGGATGAAGAACTACTTGATATCACAAGGATATGAGGTATGGAAAATGGTTGAAAAATAGTATAGGGTTGAAGGTGATCCCGAGGTAGATAATACTATCAGGAAATTGGTTGAGATCAATACAAGAGAAATGAATTGTATTTTGAGTGGGCTACGAGAGACAGATTTTGCAAAGGTTATGGTATGTAATTCAGCTAATGATATGTGGACCAAGTTACGGAATACTTATGAAGGATATTCCAAGGTAAAGTTGGTAAAACTACAAAATCATAGAAAAATATTCGAGGAATTGAAAATGAAAGATTTTGAAGATATTGCAAGGTTTTTACTTCGAGTTGATGAGATTACTAACACCATGAAAGGTCTAGGATTTGAGATGAAATAATCAAAATTTACTCAAAAGGTTTTGAGATCACTTCCCATGTAATATGATGCTAAGGTTTTTTCCATAGAAGAAACAATGGATATCAACAAGCTAATAATGGAAGAATTGCAAGGAACTCTCACAACTTATGAGATGATGGTAAGTAAGCATCAGGTTCCAATAAAAGATATTGCATTCAAGGCTTCAAAAAAAGAGAAAGGGAAATTTTTAGAAATAAGTAGAGGTTCAGATAATGATGAGGAATCTAACTTCATCAAAAGGAATAAGGACTCAAGGAATTTTAGGGATATAAGGAAATTCAGATGCTACAAGTGTGGTGATATTGGTCACTATTCATACAAGTGTCCACATGAAGAAAATAGTGATGATGAAAAATAGGGTCATAGAAGAAAAGAAGATGGAAAGCATAAGCATGATAAATATGACAGATGCAAGAAAAATAGGTATGAGAAGAAGAAATTTTTTCATAAGGCAAATAAATATTAGGACATTGTAGAAGAAAGTGATATCTCAAATCATAGTGACAGAGACAAATCAGATGATGAAAAGGAAGAACATATATTCCTAGGAATAGAAGGTGAAAGAGAGAAGTGCTTTGTGTGTGGTCAAAGAGATCACATATTAGGATATTGAAATGGTTTTAGTGATAGTGAAGATGATATGACACATCAAGGAAACAATCATGGTCAAAGAAATCTTGAGATTTTGTTTGCTATAGAAGATTATAACGATATTAGTGACAATTAAGACGAAGAAGGTTTTTTCTATGGAATAAAATAAGTAGAAGAAGAACATTCACTCCAAAAATAAGAATTTAAACAAAAGGATAATGTCTCAGTTGATCTAAAAGAAGACTTCAATGTTATCCATGAGAAACTACAAGAGGTTACAGATAATCTAAAAGAATTGAAATGTTCCTTACTTGAGAAGTTTGATCCATCACATGACTCAAAAGGTCAAGATATTTTCACTAAGAAGGAAACATGTATTTCAGAGGCTATAGAGATGGATGCCAATTTACTACTTGACACAAATGAAGAGAAAGAAGAGGGAGATTCCAAAGCACCAAAATTTTCATATTTCAGGTTTGGGGAATCACACTCAAAAGGAAAGGAAGTTCTTAAATATGAAAGCAAGGAAGCACCTAAGTGTTATGAAGAAAGTTCCAAAGTTCCTATAGCTCCAAATATTCAGTTTGGATCTTGTTTTGAGATAGGTGAATCAAGTTCAAAAGGAAAAGAAATACTTGAAGAGAAAAACAAGGAAGAAACTAAGGAAGAGGATTTAGATACTACAAATAAAGTTCAAGAATGTAATTCACAAGTTGAAAATTATCATAAGGATAATGGTCAAGAAAGGTATTAGGAATCAAGGCATGAACAAAGGGCTTTTCAAGGATATTGTTTTTCTTGTAATGGAATTGGACACAAGGTTGTACACTACAGGGTCTATGGATAAAAGAAGTTTTATTTTGCTAGAAGGAACATCAAATGAAGAAGGTATGGTTTTTAGGGACATTTATTCTCATGTAATAGGATTGGTCATAGAGATTATCAGTGCAAAGGAAATGAGAATCATGGTTTTGGTTTTAGAGCTACACAATTCAAAAGTCATGGTCATAATGGTCATGAAAACATAACTTCACAATACAGGATTTAGGAAAGGAATGGATATGGAAATTATTTCAAGAAATATTTTAGGATATGGGCACCATACAAAGGCTACAATATCAAGTGTTTTAATTGCAATAACTTTGGACATATTACAAATTGGTGTAGGACTCAATTTCAAACAAGTTCAAGACAAGAACATCAAACAGGTTATAAGAAGATCAAGTAACTCATAAAGAAGAGGATATCAAAAAAATATGGAAGGAAGTTGACAGAGGAAATAAACAATGTAAGTTGGGATTAAAAGTACTCCCACCCCAAAATTAATCACCTCAAGAGAGAAGGTGGTGAGGGGGCTAATCCTAAGAGTCATATCTTTTAGCCCCATGGGTGTCCCTTCTGCCATTGATGTCAAAAGGGGATAAATTTTAGTAAGGGGGAGAGCATTGAGTTAGGGGGAGCAACCTCCAAAGAGACGCATTGAGTTGGGGGAAGCAACCTCAATAGAGAGTATTGAGTCAGGGGGAGTAGCTTTGATTCTCAGAGATGGTTTTTGCAGTGATTTTTATTTTTGCATTAGAGGTGTTTCCATCAATGAAAAAGGGGGATAATTTTTGGCAATTTGAGTTATTTTATGTTGTCATTAATGTCACATGGATAATTGATGTCACATGGATCACATTGAGTTTTGATGGCCAAATGATATTTTGGAAAGCATGGATAAATACAGGGTTTTTGTGAAAACCAAGGCAGGAAAAATATAAGGTTTTATTTAAAACCATGGATGGAATATTTGAAATGGGTTTTTCTTAAAACCCAATTTGGCCTTTCATTTCGTTGAAAAAGGTGCCCCAGTGATGGAGATATTTAATTTTTAATATTTAGCTTAAATTATAATTATTTAAAAATTAAATTAAATATGCAATATTTCCGTCGATGTCATAAAAAATAATGAGGCTATATAAAGGGGATACCTAAGGTTCATAAAACTATCCTTGCTCATGGTTAATAATCATTGGCTAAGCATCCGAATTGAGCTTGTGCAAAAATATTTTAGAAAGTGGAAGCAGTGAATAAATGAAGGCTGGTCGAATTCCAAAGTCATCGTGGGTAGAGTGGTGCATTGGAAATTGGATATTGGCTAAGGTGTTGGTAGCACAAACGTCAAGGTTTTGAATCCCCTTGACTGCATTCGGAATGCATTGGAATAAAAGTGCTCGAAGCGCTTTTGATTTATGAAAAAGGAGGAAAGGTTTTAAGGAACGTTGTGCCTTTCCATTTTGAATGAGCGGCTAGCTCGTGTGGCAACCTTAGCCGTGGCTCAGGTGCTCGTGGTGTGGGCAAGTTAGAGGTTCAAATACCCTTGAGGAGGTAAAGACGTTTTTGCTCTAATTAATTTTTTTCAAGCCCTAAGTTGGAGTTATAAGGTGGTTAGGAATAATTAAAGTTTTTAATTAAATTGTTTTTATGAAGGTTGTGATTATTATTTCAAAGGTGGATGAGTTGTTGATTTAATTTGATGTTCATGAAATTAAGAATTAATATTTAGGATAAATAAGGAGTTGTTATAAAATAAGTTTTGAGTGGTTTATTTATTATTATTTTTTACAAGGTTTTTTTTAAAAGGACTTTGGTGGATGTGTTTATTAAGTTGGAGTAAAAAGGTGTAAATTGAGTTATGCTTTATCTTGTGATTATTATTTGAAGTCCACTAACCCTTATTGATATTGGAAAGGAAAGTTGTGTTTAGTGTGGCAGATTTTGTGGACAACTTCTTGGCATAAAAAAGGTATGGGCACATTCTCCTATTGATTGTTTATGGTGGTTGATTTATGAAATATCATTGGAGTGAAAAGGATTGATTGTAGTTTCATTTTAGAAAGTGGTTGGTTGAATGCTTCAAGGTTTTCTGGTTTGAGAGTTATGTTTAAACCTTGTTTTATAAGCATAGTTGTTGAAGCCCATTAGTTATGTAAATAACTTGAAAATAACATGAGTATCATTGTTATGTGAGATTTGTGATTGAGCATTGTTGGAAAAATTTGAGTTAGTTGATACATGCTTGGACTAGGGTTTTGTGAAAAAGAGTGTCCCTTGTGGTGATTGGTTGAGTTGAGTTGATTGATCCTAGTCAAGTAATTTTGTGAGGTGATTTTTCAAGTCCCATGAAATAAACTATTCTATAATTTTGATTTGAGTTGAGATTGAGCTTAGAACATATTGATTCTCTAAAAATTATTTGTATGCTTCTATGAGTTTACTTGAGTTGAGATTGATTTGTGTTGAGTTGAGTTGAGATCATTGTGGATCATTGTTGCCATCCATTGTAGAGTGCATTGCCATTCATTATTGAGTTCATATTTGAGCCTTGCCTTCATATATTTATGGATGATATTTGAGTAATACTTGAGCATGATTGATTGAGACTTTGAGAAGGCCTTTGGGATAGATTTCTAGAAATATTTTGGCAGTTTGTGTATGATTGATTGTCTTTGAGAAGTATTTGTGGACAGTTTTTGGGACAGATTTGTGGACAGTTTTAGACAGATTTGTGGACAGATTTAGGACATATTTTGATGAAGTTCTTAGTGAGCTTGTTGGAGCATATTTGAGCAAGTTATTGGTGAGCTTGCTAGAGCAGATTTGGACAAGTTCTTAGTGAGCTTGTTGGAGCATATTTGAGCAAGTTCTTGGTGATCTTGCTAGAGCAGATTTGGATAAGTTCTTAGTGAGATTGTTGGAGTAGATTTGAGCAAGTTCTTGGTGATATTTCTAGAGTATATTTGGAAAATTTATTGGTGAGCTTGTTATGTAGATTTAGATAAGTTATGTGTGAGATTTTTATTGCCTAGATTTGAGCAGATCAAAGAAATTTGGACAAGTTTTGTGTGAGCTTGTTGAGCAGTTTTGGACAAGTTTTGTGTGAGATTGTTATGTAGATTTGGACAAGTTCTGTGTAAGCTTGTTATTGCCTAGCTTTAAGCAGATCAAAGAAATCATTGTATTGGATAAGGATCCTTATTTTTGTGTGAAATATTACATGGATATTATCTTATGGAGTACCCAAAATTGGGGGAACCATGTTAAATCTTATGTCTCAATTGTGTATGGTGACTTGTGCTCTTGCTTACTATTGTTATCTGAGTTATTAATGCACACTGATATATTTGGTTATTGCAATTAAGGAAATTAATTGATATTGGTTTGGAAAGAAAGTAAAAATTGGTCTTATACTGTTCACCCCCCCTCAATATAAGCTTGTGTTCTTTAGTTTGGTGGTTGTCCCACCCGAGGTGGTTAACAATACCAATGGGAAAACCCAGGTATGACCATGGGTTCTGCATCTATTTTTCTTTATATTTTAACATATATCATTTCTAGAGTAGAATATATGCATTATACCATGTTTTGGTGTCATTTTGAGTAGTTTTGCACCTTCTATTATGTTTTTGACTTTTTATATTCACTATTGCATGCATCCCTAGATTTTATTTCAATACACATATGCTATTAAAAAATTCAAGGTCTTTGTGTGTAGATCCATGTATTTTAGTGCACAAGGAAGGAGCTAAAAGTTTGAATACATATAGGTCATTGCAGCGGTATCAAAAACCCACTCTTCAATTCGTGAGTGCGAGGAAGACCTTGAAGCACATCTGAGCCATTGGAAGGATTATATCCTTTGACACCTTGTAATTATTATATCAATTCATAGCCCTCAAGGGGACACATTGTAACCATGAATTTGACATGCTGATAAATATAAATAAGACCCCATTTCTTATATACATTATTATTTTGTTTACATTAAATGTCGCTTTTGAATTCTTAAATCAATAGGTGCAATTAATTTCCATTTGTTAGGTGTACCATTTTTCCACTCTACAAGATCTTTTCTAGTGATTAATTTCCTAAGTATTTGAAACCTCTAACTCAGTAGTAGCAATTTTTTTTTCCTCTTTTAGAGTTATAATCATCAAATCCTCTAGGAAAACATCATTCCATACCTTGGATCCATCCATATAAAATTCCATGTTATCCATAACATCAACCACAACATTGCCTTCTTTGTAGATGTGCTACATCACAAAAGTTTTCATGCATGATAGAATATCCATTACATCCTGGATAATTTTTTCAATGTTCTGGCTAGCAGTTTGCTTGCCATTAAAACTATTAACGATATTCATAGAGTCCCATTCCACTATAAGCTTCTTAAAATTCATATTTTTTTCAAGCCTTACTCTTGTAATCATGGCTATCACCTCTTTTACATGGTTTTTTGTATAGCCAAAGTTCACCACCTAACAAGATATCACTACCCTTCAAGTAGATATCAGAACTCCTACCTCTCTATCCTTATTTGGATTACCTTTAGAATATCCATAAAAATTTACTTTTACCCACTCTTGGGGGCAGGGTGGGGAGGATTCCATCTCACATTTCTCTTTGGCTAGCTAATTTTATCTCATGTGGCTCTTAGTAGTCCCCAGTCCACGGCTATTTCTTCCTCCAAATTATTTTCTTAGAATTGGTTATCCATAATAATAGTCACATTTTTAACAATGGTAGCTTTGATACTCCTCATAATGACCTCTACACTATTACCCTTATTCTAGAACACTTATTTATTCCTCTTCCTCCATATCTTTCATATTAAATAGGATAAGATAAAGATCCAAAATTTCTTCAATTAGAGGCTATGATAAGGGTTAATCCAAAATTTCCATAAGACCTCAAAAGACTTTGTTTTCACCCTTTGAGTTTTAAGAAACGAAATAAGCACATGCCAAACCTCCAAATAAAGGAGAAAATGTATTAAAATATGATAAACTATATCCTCATCCCCACAACATAAATAAAAATTATTAGGAATGATGATTGCTCTTCTTATAAAATTATCCACCATCAATATCTAATTTTACAATGCTAGCCAAAGAAAGAAAAAAACCATTGATAGAAGATATTTAATACAAAATCTATGTGAGGGAAAATACTTATTCTCCTTATCCTATCAAAGGAAACACTTGAGTTAATAGTAAATATTAATTTAGTATTAGGACCCTTAAAGGACCTATTCCCTCCTATATTAAGTTGTATTTAGTAATGTTGTAAGTTGATATTGAGATAACTATGCCTACATTGCATAATTGCATCATCTCCTTCCAATTGTAGCATTTGCACACAATATGTAATTATCTTCCTACTTTATGTACTTCTAAACCATATTTCCATATTTTTATTTGAAGACTGAATGATGCACTTCTAGTAATTGTTAAAAATTAAAGGCTTCTCCATGACCCATGCATCTTCCCAAAAGCATAACTTATCACCTCTTCCCACCTATGATCTTAAATATTGTCATGAAATATTTCTTTTTTTTATCAATGCATTCCACAAAGATGATTAAATGTGGATTTAAGATATAAGCAAAGTGGATTTTATTCTTAATATTTTTTTTACAGAGATCTAAGTTTGAGAATTGATCATGTTCAATCATTTTCTACCGTTATACTTTGGACATTAAAGCCATGTTCATATACTTCACTTTTCTAATACCTAGACTACCTTCTCGCTTAGGCCTAAAAAATTTCTTCTATGCAATCAAACTAATCCACTACTTGTCTTATGCACCATTCCAAACAATGTTCATCTCCATGCACTCCATTTTCTCAATCATTGATGCTAGGATTTTAAATAAAGACATCATAAAAGTAGGTATATTTTGTAGGTTTTCCCTCAATAGTTCTAATTTCTCTGCTTGAGTAAGGAAAGAGTCTTTTCATATTGTAATATTTCTATTGAATATATCAAGCACTAAATTCTAGCATTCTCCTTTAATTATACCTACAAAAAGGAGCATTCACAAATATACAGTGGTAAAGCTACCCACTTTGCAACCAAATGTTCTTACAATTTTATTATATCTAAGTTTGGGAGTGTTAATAAAGAACAACCTAATTTTTAAAAAATTAATTTTTTGACCTCAAGCTATTTCATAGGTTTTAAAAAATTTCTTGATATTCTCAACTTCCAAAACCAATGACTTTGATAATTGTAGGGTATCATCAATGAAATGTTGATGGGTAATATATCTAAAGATAATGTTGGTCAAATTTCTTTTATCAAGGTTGCATATTTTGGTGTAGTTAAGCTCCTTCCTAGAGCCTCAACAACTATTATGAATAGATAAGGTGATATACGGTCACCTTGTATTAGCCCTATTTTACTTAAAAATAAATGTATTGGTAGTTCATTTACTATCACTAAATATTGAGGAGTGAAGATATAAACCTTTATCCAAAGCCTCCAATTTACCCCCAAAGCAAAATACTGCAAAATTTTATCTAGAAAATCCTAAGAGACTTTGTCATAGGCTTTATCCATATCCAAATTCAACAACATGCCTTCTAATCCTCCCATCCTTATAGAGTGTAGAGCCTCATGAATAGTGATTATCCCATCTAGTATCTGCCTTTGTTTAACAAAACCACTCTGTTTGGGGGAGATAATTTTAGGTAAAATACTCTTCAGTATATTGGCTAGAACCTTTGTCAAAACTATATAATTGAAATTGTACAGGGTGACTGTTTGAAAATATTTTAGCATGTCTGCTCATTTTTTTTAGAATCAAAACTAGGAATGTCGAATTATATTCCTTGAGAATAATTTTTCTCGCTAAAAGCTTAGCAAAACCTCTAACATATCATTCTTAATAATCTCATATTAATTTTGAAAGAAACCATTTTATAAACCATCCATAATAGGGTATTTATTCTTTTGCATGCTAAAAACCACCCTACACAAATCCTCCTATGAGAAAGGACTATCCAAAAAAGATTTATTTCACTATTCATCACTTGGAAAATATTCTTCAGCAATTTTTTAATTGATTCAACATTTGCTATATCTTATATACTAATATGATTTTGAAAAATTAAATTTCTTTCCTTTTAATATCCTCTTCCTCTTTTATTTCCTTGCCCTCTTCTATCTTCAATATTATTATTATTTTATACACCCTATGTCTAATAGTTGTGAGATGAAAAATATGTGTTCCAATCTATTTCTTTGATCCATAAATCCCTATATTTATGTCTCCAATAGAATTATTCCTAGGCTAATAAATTATGGATATCAGACACAAGTACCTTTTATTTTCTATCTAATTCCTCCATGCATCCCCAATTCTGAATTTTCTCTTCCACCTCTTCCAATTTATCATTTGGATTATTTTTTCTTTCTTTTAAATTACCAAAAACCTCCTTGTTCTAAACCTTTACATTTTTCTTAACATTTTTTAGCCTTTGAGAGACTTGGAATTTTTTGGATCCCATAATATCAATCTTCTATCATTATAAAATATTTGGAGCTAATGAAGGATGTTACATCCATATTAAATCAAATTTTAAGGGCCTATATTTATCTTTGCTCTCCTCCAACACTTCCAAAAGTAGAAGTGAATGATTAGAGGTAATATTTGAGAGATATTTGAGAGAATAATTATCATAGTGAGTTAACCAAGAATAGGATGCTAATACTCTAGATAATATAATTTAAATGTAGTTCATTCCTAACCTCCTATTATACTAGGTATATTTAGCCTCTTTTAGATCCAAATCCATCAATTCAAATTTAGAAATAAAATCATTAAATTGCTTCATACTATTAGAATAACCCACACTACCTCCCTTCTTGTCACTAGGATACAAGGGTGTGTTAAAATCCCTATTTACTATCCATGGCCACTGAGACACTTCATGAACATTACTAAGGATCTCCCAAACCCATTTTATTCCTTTCATAGTGTTTGGGACATACACATTAGAAACAACCCAAGAAAATTTTAAAATTTTACAAGTTAAGAGGACAAACACACAACTTTCATTTCTTTTAATATATTAACCGTAAAATCTTCTAGGTTCACGTAGATTCCATACACCTCCATAGGATACCATTGCTAAATTTACCATCATATTCACTTCCTTCCAAATAGTGTTTGTAACCAATTAAAAATTATACTCATCAATCTTAATATCTTGAATCAAGAGGATATCAAACTTATATTTTTTTCTCATATCCCAAATTACCCAATGTTTTGTAGGGGAATTCATACCCCTAATGTTCCAAGATAAAAAAATATTTCTTAGATTTTGGTGGGTTCATCCCCCCACCCCAATATAAGACCTTCTAAGTATTATTTACAACTAGTTTTGTTGCCTCTATGGATCAAACAATAATATTTTTTTCAACATTTTAATTAAATTTCCCTTGTAGTGGAAATACTCGTATCTCCAAATTTAATGAATTCATTCTTATTCAATAATTATTTATTTCCTTCAAATTATTTATTCTCTTCAATTTAAATATTCCTCTTCAATTCAACTTAATACATTAATTTCTTTCTTAAATATTCTTCAAATATTTTTTCTCTTCTCTAATTTACCTTCAGATAGTTTTTCACAATAAATTTCTTCATGTTCAAATATTTCAAAATCCTTATTTCCTTAACCTTTCATTCATTAATATTCTTTTGTAACATTTTATTCTTCTTCAATTTTAGTATTATTCTTTTATTCAATATTCATTATAATCCTTATAATTCCTCAAATATATTAATTTATTCATATAGCTCCCATTATAAATTTCGTTTAATATTCTCTTAAATAAGTGATTTCTTTTGAATATTTTTCATTCAATAATCCTTCTTCTAAATACTTCTTCAAATATGAAAATATAAATCTTATTCATTAATCATTAATTTATGTATTTCATAGTCTTCCTTTAAATAATTTCATTCCTTTCTTCGATTTTTTTAATAAATATTATTCTTCTTCAAATATGAATTCTTCATTTCAATCATTAATTATCACCTTATAACTCCTCCAATTTTTTATTCACTTGTAATAAAAATTTCTTCATTTCAAATTTAACTTTCATGACTTTATAAATACCTCCTTAATATTTTAATAAATAAAAATTTCACTTTATAAAGCATAAACATTCAATATTCTAAGTCAAATTAGAAATTCCACCTTTTATGGAATCTTTTTCCAAATCTCTAGATTACGATACAATTTACATGTTTCAACTCAAATATTTGACTATACATTACAATGTAGGTGTTATTCTAACTATGTTCATCTTGATGTTCAACATTTATGCCAGATGTTCCTTCCTCTTTCTACATTGAATAATCACTCTAGGAATCATTGCTTTGTGCTCCTTTGAAACTAATATTTTAACACTATTTATCTCCTCTCCTTCAAACATCTCTTGCATGTCTATCTCCTTATAGTCTATGCATATGTGTTCATGTTTCCATTAAAACTTGCACACCCATATCTTCACAAATCACACAATTATATCACCTTCTCATTCTTTTATTTCCTTGGATGAGTGCTATAATAGAAATGGTTTTGAAGAACACAAGCTTATACTGAGAGGGGGGGTGAACAATATAAGACCACTTTTTCAATTTTTCCTTCAATTCAACTTTCAAATCAATATTATGCAGTGTATAGATAGCATTATCAATAGCAGTAATCAAAGCAATGCACAAAATACCATCCACAATAGAGACACAACAATTTACGTGGTTCACCCAAAGTGGGCTACTCCACGGATAAAATCTTTCACTAAATTTTATCAATCCAACTTCTAGGAATACCTTTCCCGATTACAATGTTTATGAGCCTCTACTCAAAGGAGATACCTTCCCCTAACTCTGCTCTAACTGGTGATCCTCTAGAAGACCTCTGCCTCTGCTACCCTTAGCAAATGGAACTCTATCCATAGAAGACACCTGTCTTCCCTGCTCTAGCTGGAGACCTCTGTCCTCAACTCTATCACCTCAAAGTTGGTCCTCGAATTTGCACTAAACATAGTCCTTCGGTCTAGCACAAATGTCCTCATTCTCTTTCTCTGATCTGCACCAAACACAGTCCTTCGATCTGGCACAAATGTCCTCTTCCTCTTTCTCTAGTCTGGGTACAAATCTGTCCTCAAATCTGCACCAATCTCTGTCCTCAACAGGTCCTCAAATCTGGTTCACAAAAGTGGTTCACAAGCTTTCACTAAAGCTTGCTTGATCTTCACCCAAGTCTTCACCAAGACTTGTCTCAGATCTGCTTTGCAAGTTCTCAGAAGAACCTGCCCAAACTGCTCCACAAGCTCAACAAAAGCTTGCTCAAATCTGTCCAACAGTTCTCTCTTCTCAGTCACAGCCGCACTTGGTCGAAACCAACTTTTGCACAGTCTACGCAAACATAGCAGCACTCTGCTCTTCGATGATCGAACTTCTCCCTCTGTGCTCTATCTATGACTATCGCAACACCAACAGCTTATGCTCCTTTGCACTTTTCTGCTCTCTATGTGCTCTTGCTTCGCACTTAGCTCGATTTGGCACGACTCGCTCTCTGCGCACTACGGACTTAACTTGCGCAACTTTGATACCTTCAATATCTTGAAACAACCCTCCTTTTATAATAGAAAATTCAAGATCAAAAATTCAAACTTAGTCGACTATAACCCTAAACTCCGTCGACTGCACAACCCTAAACTTCATCGGCTCAAATTTAACTCTGTCGGCTTCAACCGCCTCTGGGTTTCGATAGCTTTTCCCGTGAAACTACAACATGTCACGATATCGTGACACCTTTGTAGCCGTACACTTTCTTTTGCCTGTTGTCATGATATCGTGACACTTTTGCTTCTTTAGACTTCCTTTTTGTTTTTGTCATGAAATCGTGACATTTCTGACTCCGTACATTCTCTCTCCCCTTTGAGTCATGAAACTGCGACATGTCACGATATCATGACATCTTCCTCCACTGGCGTCTTCACTTGCCTTCTGGTCATGAAACTATGACATGTCACGAAATCATGACATCTTCCTCCGCTGGCGTCTTCACTTGCCTTCTGGTCGTGAAACTACGACATGTCATGAAATCATGACATCTTCCTCCGCTGGCATCTTCACTTGCCTTTTGGTTGCAAAACTATGACCTGTCACAAAATCGTGACATAATCATCCGCTGGCTTCTCCACTTCTGCCTATCGTGAAATCGTGACACTTTTTGCATCCGTATGCTTTTATTTCATCCTGTCATGAAATCACGATGCTTTTAGCTTCTGAAAGCTTTCTTTGCAACCCGTCGTGAAATCATGACGCTTCTCATTTCAAACTCTTCCCTTTGTTGCATGTCATGAAATTGTGATAGTTCTCACTTCGAACTTTGCAGCATGTCACGAAATCATGACACTTTTCGTGTTACTTTCTCTCTCTTCGAACTTGTCATGAAATCACGATAGTTCACACTGCGGACTCTCTCTTCTGCATCATGTCGTGAAATCATGACACTTTTTCGTCCGTACAACCTTCCTTGCATTATGTCACGAAATCGCGACACTTTTCCTTCTTTGCCTTCCTGCACTTTTCGAGTCGCGAAAATGCGACATGTCACGAAATCGTGACACTTTCCATCTTGCTCTCCTTCTCTGCCAACATGTCACGAAATCACGATAGTTTTTCCACTTGCCTTTTTCTCTGCCAACATGTCACGAAATCGTGACAGTTTTGCCAGCTCTTTCTCTCTCTTCCAACATGTCACGAAATCACGATAGTTTTGCCAACTCTTTCTCTCTCTTCTAACATGTCACGAAATCATGACAGTTTTGCCAACTCTTTCTCTCTCCTCTAACATGTCACGAAATCATGACAGTTTTGCCAGCTCTTTCTCTCTCCTCTAACATGTCGCGAAATCACGACTGTTTTTCTTGCCTGCTGCATACCTTTTCTTACTTGTCTTTTTCTTTGATCTTTTGCAAATGGGCTACTATGATCTTCTTGGAAACTCACTGTCCATGCCTGCAAATTATTTGACATTAAATCAAATTCCTTCAAGAGCTTCTTGACATCAATGACAACTTCTACACTTGAGCAAAGGCAATGTACCCAAGGTACCCAAAATTGCCAACAATCTCCCCCTTTGTCATTGATGGCAAACCTTTACGGAAAACACATCTCAAGAGCCAAAATTGAAACCAACTGTGCTAACAACTGAGAATCTGCCTTTGAAGTTTTTGCTCCCCTTGACTTGAAGCTCTCCTCTTCACTTGAAGCTCTCCCCCTTACTCATATCTCTCCCCCTTTGTCATCAATGGCAAAGGGTCACCTTTGGGGCTCGGGACTAAGAATGAGCCTCTTAGCTTAGTCCCTCCCCCACCTCCTGATGAGGTGATTAAAATAGGGGTGGGAGTAAAACTCCCATTAGGCACTAATCATCATCAGCGTCTAAAACTTCCTTGTCGGGCCTTCTCTTGAACTCTTTGTCAATATTCTTGTTCTTGTCACTATTCTTGTTCCTGTTATCATTCCTGTTCTTATCCATGCCTTGATCCTTGGACCTGTTCATACTATTGTTCCTGTTCCTATACCTTGGAAGATTAGCTCTACACTGTCTAGCTGTGTGACCTGCATTGTTGCACTTGTAACAAGTAACAATGTTATTTCTTTTAGGCATACCTGTTCTTTGAATCCACCTGTTCTGACTAACCCTGTTCCTGTTATTAGCCTTGCAAAAAATTGCCTTATGCCCAAACTGATTACAAGAGTAGCAATACCCTTGAAAGAAATTACCACTTCTGAAACTGTCATTTACCTTCCTTACTTGAGTCATGCAATGCGAAGCCATGTGACCGAACCTATGACACGCAAAACATCTGCCATGAAATTTTCTTTTATTTGACCTCTTGGGTCCCGAAAACTTCTTCTTCGCATTCAAAATTCTGTTTTCTGTTTCTACGCATCTATCACTCATGGACTCTTTCTCTGAAATACTCTCTTCATCAGAACTCTCTTCTTTTTGAAATCTCTTACTAGATTCCCCAACCTGTTCCTTGTGTGGTTTAACAAAACCAAGGCCTGTTTTATCTGTTGTCTTTCTTTGACCTTTGATGAGTGACTTAACCTTCTTGGAGCTATCTTGAAATCTGTAAAGCCTATCCTTGTACTCTTTAGTTTCCTCTTTCAAAGAATCCATTTTCTGTTCTAACTCACTATACTCAAGAACCTTAGACTCCAACTCATCCTTGAGTTCTTGTGTCTTAGCCATAGAGAAGTCAAGACTTTCTAAGAGATCATCTCTCTCCATACAACATTCATCTAACTTATCCTTGAGTCTAGCATTCTTCTTTCTTTCCTTTTTCAAAGCACTAAGAGCATTAGTAAGTTCACTTTCAAGATCCTTTATTTGTTTGCTTTTGAATCATCAAAGCCTTTTTCAGATTTCTTATCACTAGAGGTGCTACCCTTTTCAAAAACCATACATGCATCTTCCTTATAGTTTTTTGAAGCATCCTCATACATACTAGTAACCAATTCATTATTTGTGCAATCATCCTCAAGGTGACCAAAATTTCCACATCTAAAACATTTCATGATAATGAATCTATGTTTCGGTTCTTCCTCTTTTTCTGATATGAACAACATCTCATTTTCACCATCACTTGAAGAACTTTCACTATCACTACTAGAACACTTACTTGCTTTGTCTAGGTAGAAAATCTTCTTGTGCTTGTGAGAATACCTCTTTCCGTGATTGTTGTGCTCATCTTTGTTCTTCCTATGATGCTTGTGCTTTTCTAGAATCCTTGCTCTTAGAATCCTGTTTCTCTTCATCACTTTCATTCTTGGAAACAATACAGTCAGTAGCATAATGACCAAACTTTCCGCAGTTGAAACATCTTACATTTTTCATGCTTTTGTGCTTTCTTGAGAACTTGCCTTTCTTGTTGTAATATGCCTCTTCATCACTAGAAGACTCATCACTCTCTTGAATCTGTTTGCCCTTTGATTTCTTGGTAGCTTTGAAAGCTGCCTCTTTCTTGACATCAACCTTCACTTGAGTTCTCAACTCAAATGCTGCAAGTATACTATGGAGCTCATCCTTTTTCAACTTATCTAAATCTTTAGCTTCCTCAATAGCAGAAATATTTTCACTAAATCTATTAGGAAGAGATCTTAAAATCTTATCACACACATCATTTTCAGCAAGCTCAAGACCTAAGTCTTTCATGGAGTTAACAACCTCATCCATACGAAGCATGTAGTCACTAATATTTTCATTATCATTCATTTGGAGTTGTTCGAACATACCTTTAAAGTGTCTCAACTTGGCCTTTCGGACATTTGCATCACCTGTATGAACCACCTTCAACTGTTTCCACATTTCACTAGCTGTCTTGCAGTGAATAACTTTGGTGAGATCTGCTTTCTATAAGCCTTTCAGGATTGCATTCATTGCTTTTGAATTGTTGTGATGCATGAGCCTGTCTTCTTTAGTATAAGGACCATGTTCAGGAATAGTGTACTCATCTTCAATCACTTCCCATACCTCATTACCAAGTGCCATTAGATAAACCTTCATTCTTGCACTCCACAGACCAAAATTTGATCCATCAAGAATAGGTGCTGCATTGCCACTTGAAAAATCCATTGTGTTCTTTGCTAGCTTTTCCTTCAAGCTGTTAAACTTTTCGAAGGCACCCGCTCTGATACCAATTGAAGAACACAAGCTTATACTGAGAGGGGGGGTGAACAGTATAAGACCACTTTTTACTTTTTCCTTCAATTCAACTTTCAATTCAATATTATGCAGTGTATAGATAGTAGTATCAATAGCAGTAATCAAAGCAATGCACAAAACACCATCCACAATAGAGACACAACAATTTACGTGGTTCACCCAAAGTGGGCTACTCCACGGATAAAATCTTTCACTAAATTTTATCAATCCAACTTCTAGGAATACCTTTCCCGATTACAATGTTTATGAGCCTCTGCTCAAAGGAGATACCTTCCCCTAACTCTGCTCTGGATGGTGATCCTCTAGAAGACCTCTGCCTCCGCTGCCCTTAGCAAATGGAACTCTATCCATAGAAGACACCTGTCTTCCCTGCTCTGTCTGGAGACCTCTGTCCTCAACTCTATCACCTCAAAGCTGGTCCTCGAATTTGCACTAAACACAGTCCTTCGGTCTAGCACAAATGTCCTCTTTCTCTTTCTCTGATCTGCACCAAACACAGTCCTTCGATCTAGCACAAATGTCCTCTTCCTCTTTCTCTGGTCTGGGTACAAATCTATCCTCAAATCTGCACCAATCTCTGTCCTCAACAGGTCCTCAAATCTGGTTCACAAAAGTGGTTCACAAGCTTTCACTAAAGCTTGCTTGATCTTCACCCAAGTCTTCACCAAGACTTGTCTCAGATCTGCTTTGCAAGTTCTTAGAAGAACTTGGCCAAACTGCTCCACAAGCTCAACAAAAGCTTGCTCAAAATTGTTCAATAGTTCTCTCTACTCAATCACAGTTGCACTTGGTCGAAACCAACTTTTGCATAGTCTGCGCAAACATAGAAGCACTCCGCTCTTCGGTGACCGAACTTCTCCCTCTGTGCTCTATCTGCGACTATTGCAACACCAACAGCTTCTACTCCTTTGTGCTTTTCTGCTCTCTATGTGCTCTTGCTTCACACTTAGCTCGATTTGGCATGACTCGCTCTCTGTGCACCGTGGACTTAACTTGCGCAAGTTCGATACATTCAAATCTCGAAACAACCCTCCTTTTATAACAGAAAATTCAAGATCAAAAATTCAAACTTAGTCGGCTGTAACCCTAAACTTCGTCGACTGCACAACCCTAAACTTTGTCGGCTCAAAGTTAACTCTGTCGGCTTCAACCGCCTCTGGTTCTATAGCTTTTCTCGTGAAACTACAACATGTCGTGATATCGCGACACCTTTGCAGCCGTACACTTTCTTTTGCCTATTGTCGCGATATCGTGACACTTTTGCTTCTTTAGACTTCCCTTTTTGTTTTTGTCATGAAATCATGACATTTCTGACTCCGTACATTCTCTCTCCCCTTTGAGTTGCAAAACTGCGACATGTCGCGATATCGCGACATCTTCCTCCGCTGGCGTCTTCACTTGCCTTCTGGTCACGAAACTGTGACATGTCACGAAATCGTGACATCTTCCTCCGCTAGCGTCTTCACTTGCCTTCTGGTCATGAAACTGTGACATGTCACGAAATCGTGACATCTTCCTCTGCTGCCATCTTCACTTGCCTTCTGGTCATAAAACTGCGACATGTCACGAAATCATGACATCTTCATCCGTTGGCTTCTCCACTTCTGCCTGTCGTGAAATCGTGACACTTTCTGCATCCGTACGCTTTTCTTTCATCTTGTCACGAAATCGTGACGCTTTCAGCTTTCGAAAGCTTTCTTTGCAACCCGTCATGAAATCGTGATGCTTCTCATATCAAACTCTTCCCTTTGCTACATGTCATGAAATCATGACAGTTCTCACTTCGAACTCTGTAGCATGTCACGAAATCGTGACACTTTTCGTGTTACTTTATCTCTCTTCGAACTTGTCACGAAATCACGACAGTTCACACTGCAGACTCTCTCTTCTGCATCATGTCACAAAATCGTGACACTTTTTCGTCCATACAACCTTCCTTGCATTATGTCACGAAATCGTGACACTTTTCCTTCTTTGCCTTCCTGCACTTTTCGAGTCGCAAAAATGCGACATGTCATGAAATCGCGACACTTTCCATCTTGCTCTCCTTCTCTGCCAACATGTCACGAAATCATGATAGTTTTTCCACTTGCCTTTTTCTCTGCCAACATGTCGCGAAATCGTGACAGTTTTGCCAGCTCTTTCTCTCTCTTCCAACATGTCGCGAAATCACGACAGTTTTGCCAACTCTTTCTCTCTCTTCTAACATGTCGTGAAATCACGACAGTTTTGCCAAATCTTTCTCTCTCTTCTAACATGTTGCAAAATCGTGACAGTTTTGCCAACTCTTTCTCTCTCCTCTAACATGTCGCGAAATCGCGACTATTTTTCTTGCCTGCTGCATACTTTTTCTTACTTGTCTTTTTCTTTGATCTTTTGCAAATGGGCTACTATGATCTTCTTGGAAACTCACTGTCCATGCTCTAAAATCTTCATGGAAACTCACTATCCATGTCTGCAAATTATTTGACATTAAATCAAATTCCTTCAAGAGCTTCTTGACATCAATGACAACTTCTACACTTGAGCAAAGGCAATGTACCCAAGGTACCCAAAATTGCCAACAGGTTTATTTATAAAAGTACATTCTTCTCTCACTAGGCATTGTATTTTATCCAAACTTCTCCTCAATAAAAACTTCTCTCTAATTATCTTATTAACCAAATCAAACTCCTAGCAATATATCTCCTTGTAAAATTATTTCCTCTCAACTCTAGACTTTTAAATAAAGTTTCTCTCAAACATATATGTCTCTCCAATGTGGCCTTGATACCTTTCAATCATGGCTATTTTCCAAATGCTACTCTCTCTTATTTCCTTCACAAAAACTTTGATAACATGGCTATACTACCATTACTAGCAATCCACTATTCTCATAGGTTTAATATTCTTCTAGGATAACACAATATCTCAAGAACAAATATGAACATAAATAAATCTATACCAACAATGAAAAATAAATTTATGAAATATATTTTTGAAATTTCTACTAAAGCAATGAAATATAATGCAATGCTTATTCTTCAATAATTTATTACAATTATTTATATTCACTATATACATTCATAAAAATCTTGATATACCCAAGCTTCTCGACCTTTACACACATAAACTCTTCATCTCCTCATAGTCATGGGATATCTAAGTCTTCATATTTCTCAATACATAATAGAAAATCTTACATATTTATATAAATGCAAATGCTCTAATGGTTGCAAATAATTGTACTCCTCACTTATAAAAATGACACTTCACTTACATAACTCACAATTACTAATACGAAAACTTGCCTACCTAACTTCACACTTATTTACATGACACATAACACACACTTAATAACATGACACCTACTATATACTCATATACTAAACACACCCTAATCTAAATTATTTGTATAATAATTGCATTAATCTTGTAAGGTACCAAATAATGTAGAACTTTCAACAATCCTTTCATTCAATCAATTATTTTTTATGTTTATAAGTTGAGTCAACATCATACATTTTAGGTATTTGAGAAACCACATCTTAATTGGGACATAAATAAATTATTTTAGCACTTGTTATGTTAATATATATATCAAATAAAATTAGAAATATTATTCTTATATTTTTAAAAAATACTTAAACCCTTCAAATATTGTAACCAAAAGGTAGAATCATCATCTAGTGAAACATTTATAATTAAATAAAAAAGGTAAAATGAAATTTAATTAAAAACAAGGTTATCCCATTTCACCAGCCATTTGAAGATATATATATATATATATATATATATATATATAAAAGTAAATTATTCCATTTTAAAGGGTAAAGTAGATTTTAACATCATTGATGTCATATGAAAATCTATCCCTCACATGATTTAAACCTTAGATCTCTATTTAGTGTTTTATTGTCTCCATTGTTAGGCTCGTTAGGTTGTACCTAATAAATAAATCAACATACAACATAATAATTTCAATATTAAAAATGATTGACTCCAAATTTTAAACGTGGATTAATTTATATTATTTTTATTCTATTCATAATAATTGAAATTCCATTTACATGATGGTTTTGCACTTCATATTTTCTAGATATGTAATAACTAAATAAAATAAATAGTAAATATATTATCTCATAATATGGTTGGAACATCAATTTAGTTTAGATTTTTTGATGTAAGTTTTAATATTATAGAAATAAAATTATAGATTGGAATTAATGCTAAAATAAGTAAGGGTGATGTTGTTTTCTTTTGAAGGAATAAGCCATAGCTATATATTCAAATATCTAGTATCACCTTTAATTTTGGATACCTTGAAGTATGCATCACCAATTTTAGCAATATGTTATATTATATTCATGATATTGTATCACTACATAATATTATTCTCTTCCATAATAAAAACATACCTATACTTGAGCCAAAGAAAACATGAATTCATGTGAATAAATTATTAGAAGAAAATTTGTTATAAATTTATCAATAAACCTTACACAAATGTCCTTAAATTAAAAAAAATCCAATACTTGAAATATTTATTTATTTATTATTCTTTTCATATCTCTTAATAATAAAAGTTTATTCCAAAACCATTTTTATGAATTAATGTTAACCTTTATTACTTGATTCCAAAAGAAATCATACATGCATCTAACTTTTGAAATATTTTTTATTTGTAGGATTGGTTCAAGATTATGTAGTCTTCCATTTAAATGTACCATAACTTAAATTTTAGAATATCATGATGTTTTCCTTTAATAATTATATGGATTTCATATTTGAGTCCTCTTAGAAGGGTATGCTTGTTCATTGTATTCCATTATAGTATTTAGTTTCTTATATTTCATTGGCATGTTCCCCATTAATTGTTTTACATGTTCATCAAACAAGAAATTTATTAAAAAAATTAAACATGATGTGTCCTCTTATTTTAAGAAATTTATAATTATATAGAATACACAAAGGAAATCCCATGTAAATGCAATGTAAGAAAAAACTTGTTGACTTCAAGAAAATAATCCTTCACAAGGACACAAATAGTGCTATGTAGGTAGTGTAATATCACTAAAATTATTAGAATTCCCAAGAGTAGAACTACAAAGCATTACAATATTTGAAGAAACAAAATAGAACTGATTGATTATTCCATGGATCAACTTTGTATAAATAACAAAGTTGATCATTGAGAGTCGTTGGATTACAACAACTCATCAAATCTGATCTAGACTATAACTGAGAGTTCACCCGACTCATGAAGGAGTGGAAACTCAAGTAAGTCTATCCTAGTAGAACTTAAGAGAATAATTACTTATTCTAACACCCCCCTTAAGTGATACTAGGGGTGTATTGTACAAATGAGTCCCAAAAATAGAGCCTGATGAGGTACTCATGTACAATGGTTTCATTTTGAGTAGATGGTAAAAACCCAATGGGAAAAACCATCTATCAAAAGGAAAAAAGGAAGAGGCATGTCTTCGGTTTGCGAAGATTGTCCTCTTAAAAAAGGATGAGTCCCGACAACATGGCCTGATGAGGTACTCATTTACAATATATATGAGAGATGGTGAAAAAACCACATGGGAAAAACCATCTGCTATGAAATAAATAGGCATGTCTTCGGATGGCGAAGATTGTCCTTAATAACACAAAAAATAAATGAGTCTCGACAACATGGCTTGATGAGGTACTCATGTACAATATGTAAGGGAGAGATGATAAAAAAACCACATGGGAAAAAACCATCCTCCAAAGAATACAATAATAAAAGGAGAGGTGTAAAGACCTCTGTTTCAATGTAGTTGTAATACTCCAAGTTTCTCTCACAATTGTATGTAACGTGGAGAAGGAAATGACTTGGTGAAGATGTCTACAACCTGATTTTTAGTTGGAATATAGTCCAAGTATATGTCCCCATTCTGAATATGTTGTCGAATGAAGTGCATGTGTATCTCAATGTGCTTGGTGCATTGATGTTCAACTGGATTGCATGCAATATGAATTATGCTCTGATTGTCACACCAAATAGTAATAGGTTTTTCATTGGAAAACCTAAATTCTTTTAGAATCTGATGAAGCCAAAGAGCTTCCTGACTTGCTAAAATTATTGCCCTGTATTCTACCTCTGTAGATGATAAGGCCACTGCTTGTTATTTTTTGCATAACCAAGCAATTGGTGAAGAACCAAGACAAAAAACATAGCCATAAGTTGAACATCTATCTTCTACTGAACCTGCCCAATCTGAATCCATGTAGCCAATGATATCCATGGATTTTCTCTCATATAAGAGCCCAAAGTGAGTAGTTCCTTGCAAGTAGTAGAGGATCCTTTTTGCTTCTTGCTAGTGACTGAAATGAGGTTGATGAGAGAATCTGGATATTAAGCCAACAACATATGAGATATCTGGATGGGTATGAGTAAGGTATAACAGACTCCCTACAAGTTGATGGTATAGAGTTGCATCACATAGAGGGGATGTGCAGGAAGTACTTAGATTGACTCCAGACTAGAAAGGTGTAGGAGACGGTTTACAATCTATCATTTTAAACCTTTGAAGAAGATCTAGAGTGTATTTTTGTTGACACAATGAAATTCCTACATTTGTTTGATTTATTTGGATCCCAAGGAAGTAATGTGCTAGACCCAGATCAGCCATATCAATTTTTTTAGAGAGGGAGTCTTTTATAGTCTGAATGTGAGCGAAGTCACTACTAGTGAGTAGCAGATCATCAACATATAGAACAAGTATGGTGATTTTTCCTTCATCTCTCCAAATGTAGACTGTGTTATCAGACTCACAATGAGAAAAACCTGAGGAAAGAAGGAAGGAGTCCATTTTTTCATACCAAGCTCTAGGAGCTTGTTTGAGGCCATAGAGAGACTTCTTTAGTCTACAAACAAGAGAGGAGTCTTGAGTGAAACCAGTAGGTTGTTCCATGAATATCTCTTCCTTTAAGTCCCCATGTAAGAAAGCACTTTTTACATCCATTTGAAAGACATGCCACTTTTGGGAAGCAACTAGAGCAAGAACCAATCTAACAGAATCCATTTTTGCAACTGGTGCAAAGGTTTTAGCATAATCAATTCCTTCAATTTGAGAGAAACCTTTGGCTACTAGGCAAGCTTTATGTTTGTCAATTTCTCCATTAGGCCCATATTTTGTTCTGTAAATCCATTTACAATGAACTAATTTCCTTCCTTTAGGTAGGGGAACTAAATCCCAAGTTTCATTTTTTATTAAGGAAGAGAATTCGTTCTCCATGGCATCATCCCATTCTTTAATACCAGTTGCCTCTTTGAAGGATTGAGGATCAGAGGAAATAGACTGACAGACAAGACCAGTGCCTCTGGATGATGGAAGATTTTGAATGTAAGGAGTAGCTTCTTTAACAATGGTGCGGGCCCATTTTGGCATAGTGGAAGGAGTTGAAGGAGTGGAAAGACTTTGAGTTGGAGTTATAGGTTCCTCATCTTGATCATCAATCTCTAAATTAATCTCTAAAGTTGGTTCTTCATTATATTGAGGTTCTACTATAGGAGAAGGCTCAATAGGAGAAGAGGATGGTTGAGGATATTTCTGAGGGAATGTTTCATCAAATTGGACATTCCTATGAAAAAATACCTCATGAGTTGTGGGATCAAGGAGCCTGTATGCTTTCATTTCCTCACAATAACCAACAAAGATGAGCTTTTTGCTTTTCTTATCTAGAGTCTTCCTTTTCTTCTTTGGGATGTGCGCCCAAGCAGTACACCCAAAAATATTGAAGAAGGAGACATCCAGTTTTGAGCCAGTCCATGCTTCTTCAGGAGTTAAATGGTCAAGAGCTTTATGAGGTGTGCGGTTTTGAATATAGTTTACACAGTTTATAGCTTCTACCCAAAAAACTTTTGGAAGATCTCTTGAATGGAGCATGCAGTTTGCCATTTCCTTCAATGTTCGGTTTTTCCTCTCTGCAATACCATTTTTCTATGGATTATGGGAGACATAATGTTGATGAATGATGCCATGACTTGATAGAAATATGGAGAACTCATTACTGTAGTATTCCCCCCATTATCTGTGCGAATTTTCTTGATGTTGCAAGAGGCCTGATTTTCAACTAAGGCTTTGAAGACTTTGAAGTGGGATAGAACATCACTTTTATATTTTAGGAAGTAGACCCAAGTTCTTCTAGAAAATTCATCAATGAATGTTAGAGCATATTTTTCTCCTTTGAAAGAAGGTTCTAGAAAAAACATCAAGTCACTATGGATTAACTCTAGAGGGGATGAGGCTTTTAGAGAACCACTTGATGGGAAAGGATCTTGATGTTGCTTTCCAAGAGCACATCCAGGACATACTCCATCAATAGAAGTGACTTGAGGTAAACCTGTTACCATTTCATGGGTGCTCAATTCTTTTAGGTAGTTATAACTGAGATGACCAAACCTTTCATGCCAAATTTTACTTTCAAGATCTCCATGAGCCACAAAATAGGAGGCCCCTTCTGGATTTTTGAATCCTTTGAAGTGAAATAGGTGAGTGTTGTGATCAATATCTCCTTTGGCTACAAGAGAGTGGGGGTCTTGTAAGTCTCTTATCTCAACTCCTATTGGAGAGAAGAGAACAATTTTCCCCTTTCCAGAAGTGCAAATCTGATAGACGGAGAGGAGATTTGTTGCAATGTTTGGAACATAGAGAACATTATTGATAGAGCCACCATCAATGGATATGTCACCCTTTCCTTTGACTGGGATAAAGGAGGAGTCACCAACTTCTATGCTACATGTTGAACTTGAGGAGATAGAAGAGAATGACTCATCTGAAGCAGTCATGTGATGAGTTGCTCCAGAATCTAGGACCCAGTAATTAGATGAAGTATTGGTGGTCTTCCCTTGGACATTTAGGGCTTTTCCTATTTGCTTTTTATTGTCTATATTTTGATCCTTTATAGTTGCCTCTAGTTGTTGTAATATTTTCCAACATTTGTTTGCAGAATGACCATTCTTTTTGTAGTGAGTACAAGTTATGGGACTTCTTTCTTTCTTTTTGAATTTTTCTTTAGAGGAGGTGGATGCTACTAAGGCTTTAGAGGAAGAGGAAGAGATCTCATACTTTGCAAGTTTTATTTCTTCTCTAGTTAGTCTCTCACAAAATTCTTCTAAGGAGGGCATTTTGAAACTTGCACCAAGAGCATATTTTGTAGATAGAAAGGTGGTTGTGAATATCTGAAATACACCATTTAATTTAGAAAGAATTAGATAGATGCATTCTTCATATTTTTTATCCTTTCCACTACCTTTAAATTGAGTAAGGACTTCTTTGAATTTTGTGAGAAAGTCAACAATATTGTTGAAGTCGTCAGGAGATAAAGTTGTTAATTCTACCTCAAGCTGCATTGACCTCATTTGATCTACTTTCCCAAACAAGTTCTTTAGTTTCTCCCAAATTTCATGAGGAGTTTTACAATCTGTAATGTGAAACCACAAGCTTTCATTTACATTAGAGCTTATAATACCCATTGTTTCATACATCTTTCCTTTATGAACAAATATTTCATATTCTTTTTCAAACTCAGGTTGCTTTTCTTCTAATAGGTGTGTGAGCCCTTTTTGAGAAATGAGATTTAAAATTTTGGGTTTCCATGTATGGTAGTTATGAGGAGTAAGAGGATCAATTGTATTCATTGAATTCATTTTGAAGTTAACCCAAAGTTCCCCCCTTTAACTTTAATTTAGAGAATGCAATGGATATTATTTTAGGAATGCCTGTAAGAAACACCAAATATCTCAAAATACCCACCCTAACGAGAGGGAAACTATAAGTAATTTGAGGAGATTTGATATTAATTTTTAGGCTTAAAGAGAACAAATATGCCAGGCCTATATATCTTTTCTCTTCAAATACCCACCCTGATGAGAGGGAAACTATAAGTATTGATTAGATTTGATACTTGGAACATAGGCTTTATATCATTTAGACCTATATTGGTTATCTTAATAACCCGCCCTTACTTGAGGGAAACTATAAGTTATTTAAGATGTGCAATATGGTGTATTGGTGATATAATATATTTGTCCTTTAGAAATATTTAAGAAAGGATAAATAGATTAAAAAATTTCCGTACTTGAATTTTAATTTTAAGTTACTTTGTAAAAAAATTAATCAAAATAAGTTCTTAATAGAGAGATAAGAAAGGAAAATAATATATATAATGATATGTTCTCACTTTTATTTATTAAGATATCTTTATATTATATTAAAGAACTTTTTGAAAAAAACAATTTGAACAAAGTAAGATTTTTAATATAGAGATTAGCTTTAGAATATTTTATAGAATAAATAAAATAGAGTTATTTTATTTAGATCTTTAATATATAAAGGATTGTTAAATGAAATCAAATACCTCACCTATATTATATTACCAAGATATATAAACAAAAGACTTATAATAAAGGTAATAATGCAAAATAAAGGAGGCAAAAATGATGCAATAACAAACCCCCCTAAAGCGATATATAGGTGCAAAATAAAAAGGCACCTATCAACCCCCCCCAAAAAAAAAAAATTGAATTTTATTGAGATTACAACTTCTTCTTTATCTTTGTGGCCACTAAAAGGGCCCTTAAAGAAAAATATAGAAGATAATATGAGGGAAGATCTAAATATATATATTTTTTACATATAGAGAAAAAAATTAAAGAACCAGAAGATCTGTGAGTGAAAAGTCGCACAGGAGACGTCAAGAGACAATGGTGAATCTGATTTCTCCAAGGCTACGTCAAGAGGCAGCGATGAATCCAGATTTGAAAGTCGAGAACGTTTCGATCTTCACTGAAAAAAGAGGAGATTAGTCCAAAAAAATCATAAAATAAATAATATATATGTTTCTGGATCTACGAGCAGGACGAATCCGAATTCACCAAAGCTACGTCAATGGGTAGCGAATGTGATTTGAAAGCTGAGAAACGCTTCGAACTCACTGAAAAAAGAGGATATTAGTGAAAAAAACAAAAATATTATTAAAAAACCACTAACAATATTTTGGATCCACTACCACTGTACTCTGCTAAATTAAGTAAGCTTAAATACCACCTCAACGTTGCGTAAGACGTAGTAAATCATCCATAGAAGAAGAGAGGGAGGGGCTCCTATGGAGGAGACGACTTCGCAGATGATTTTTCAGATTGAAGGCCCACCAAACTGAGGGATTCTTCACCAAAAAATCCATGAATCTGCTATAAGCGCAGTGACGGATGAGGAAGCTCTAGTGAGGCACCTTGAAAGAACTAAACACCCAAATTTCTCAATAAAATTTGAAGATCACAATGCAGTCAGGAGAGAACACTGTTAAAACTCGAGAGAATGCATATGATGTAAATTTCATTCATTTAGATGAATATATAACAAAACCGAAGCTCTCCAATGAAGCATCGAAGGACGATAATTATGGAGAGTCTTCAGTGAAACTGAATGTTGGAGAAGATATATTTTTCAAAATCTGAGAAGAGTTTTGAAATGCCCGTTAATGCTAATCATCGTGCATCGGGAAGATACATTGGCAAATATGCCAAAATGGACTTTGGTTTACCAAATGTCCACCCGACGATTTCGAGAGATAATTTCGGATGTCAAATTTAAAAAATGTAGGCAGAGATGCCATGATTTTTAAATAATATCAATGGGCCTTATTTTTACCAAATGGCCATCAATATTGATGTTAGAAATGGAGCATTTCTTTACTAAAGAGATTCAAAAAAATATCTAACAGCCAGAATGATACCCACGATTTTATTATCTTAAAAAAAATGAAATGCCTATGTGCTTTGTCTCCACTAGTGAACGTATGCCACGATGGTAATAATGCTGCCAACGCAAGTATGCATTCACTAAAAAATTGAAATGCAGTGATGGTTGTTGGGCCAATGAGTTGCGTCCGAGAAGAGAGATGGAGATTGAAATAGGCCTTCGAGGAGAACAATAAAAAGTACAGGTAAAAAAAATTCAAATATCTATATTATTTGAAAAAAAGGTTTGAGAATTCTGCATAATATGGTAAAATACATCAAGTGTAACTATTTAGAGATTACCATAAACAATATCTCAAATAAAAATTGCAGATTTAAAAAAATGAGCAATCTAAAAAACCTCTTCTCTTTTTCAAAAAAAGACAAAAGATAAGAGATGTGAACCAGTTCATGAAACTGCCTTCAAGAGAGAATGCCTAGCAGAATCTATCCTGCTCTGGTACCATGTTAGAATTCCCAAGAGTAGAACTACAAAGCATTACAATATTTGAAGAAACAAAATAGAACTGATTGATTATTCCATGGATCAACTTTGTATAAATAACAAAGTTGATCATTGAGAGTCGTTGGATTACAACAACTCATCAAATCTGATCTAGACTATAACTGAGAGTTCACCTGACTCATGAAGGAGTGGAAACTCAAGTAAGTCTATCCTAGTAGAACTTAAGAGAATAATTACTTATTCTAAAAAAAATACTTATTTTAGCTATAAGAAACACAGGTATGATTTATTTCAACATAGAATAAATCTTAGTCCTAGACATTATCCACCCTTTGATTTTATGTTGTCTTGATGAGAGGAAAATTTTTACAAGGTAAAATGAATAGCTCTTTTTATTTTATAGAAATAACCCAAAGGTTTATCAATATTTATCCAATGATGGTGATACAATTGCATCTTCTTTTCTACTAAAAATAATGCATAATAAATTCAAATGTTCTACATATAAACTTTGATGTTCTAATTGAAGAAAATATGAAACCAATTATTTTTTTTAATTTACATGGTGGAGTCAGTAGCCGCCACAAATTAAGGAAGGTTGTTCAAATTTTATGGCCGCCACAGTATTCTGTGATATCTATCCCAAAATCTGCCACACAGATCTTCGTGTACTATACCCCTATAACCACCATGCCACAATAATTTTAAACCTTTTATAACACTAAAAGCACCAGGAAAAGGATAAACGTGCTCGATATTTGAACCTTGGACCTCAACCCCCCTTATGGGGTTTTTTCGAACCAATTGGTCTACACGTTGAACCTAAAAATAATTAATATTATAGTCAAATAAATATTACAATGATGTAAATAAATACTTGCGATAATAATAAAAATAACAAAAATAATCTAAGGATTAAAAATATTCAAAAGTCACCATAATTTTAATACATTAATTTTAAAAATATAGTTATAGAATATATTCTTTAAAGAAGTGGTATTCATTTGATGTGATCAATGTCTTATAGGTAAACAATTTATCATGATATTAATACAATTGATCAACAAAAAAATTTAACATTGAAAGAAGTTACATAACTTAAGTCTATAATTTTTTTGAAAATTAAGTTTCACTTTCAAAGAACTAGAAAACACCTTAATATATTGACCTATACCATAAAATCCTTTTGAATTGGATCATACACCATGTAATGAGCAAAAAGGAAAAGACTGTTTATTATGAATATATCAACGTTATTATATGAATACCACATAAGTGTTGGATATTATAAGTAATTAAGTTGTCATTGATGTCAAGAGTCACTTTCAGTGAGCAATGCAAGAAGAAGTGGTTTCAAAATAAGTGTAAAGGAAAGTCCATGTCCTGTTGATCAAATCCAGTTCCAGGTGGTCAAATGAGGTTCAAAGAGCAACAAAGAGGCCTAAGCAAATTAATATTATAATATATTATTATAATATTAAAAGTGAAGATTTAAATTAATTTAAATAATTTTATTATAAATTAATTTAATTTACTTCTAAATTTATTAAGTTAATTACTGATTAATTATAATATAATTTAATTATAAAATTAATTTATGTTAATTAAAATAATACTAAAGTTAGGATTATAAAATTTATTTTATAATTCGAATTCAAAAATTTGAATTATCCGTTGATATTTTCAAAGCTTGGTCTATGCATATAAAAATGGGGCAAAGACTTTGCCTAAGCCCATCCACTATTCGTATGTGCTATGCTCTCGACTATTGTGCACCAACGAAAGAAATAATTCATGTTTAAAGGTTTTTGATCACAGACTAAAGGACAAAGAGGAGCAGAGCTCCTTCTTCGATGCATAGCACTATGTAGCACAACTGGAAATCATGGGAGATGCTAAGGTTGGTAGGCTCATGGTGCAAGGTTTGAAATCCACTAACTTCGGTTTTGTAAATTTGGGATGTTTGTTTTGTTGAACGTTGTGTCGTTGGGGAAGTCACAAAGGGAAAGCGCTAGCTTTCCTCTTTGTTGGAAGGCCCGTCGCCCACGTGGTGGGCTAGAATCTTGCTAAGGCACTCGGTCGGAGAGGTTCCATGTTTGAAACCCGCTGAGGCCCTTTTTGCATAGAGAGAGGTATGTGCTCATGATTTACCAATGTTAATTGCTATGTTTCAGATTTGCTAAAGGTTGAATAAAATAAATATTTTTGTGGGTTATAAATTTAACTTTTAAAGTTTGATTATTCAGAATTTGAGGGAGATATCAAGATACAAAACATTATTTTTAAGGGTTTGATTTTGGAGGTTGTTAATTAAATATGAGAGATTATAAGGAGCAATTGAGTAATTATTTTTTGTATGATTTGATGATTGCTAATTTCAAAGAAGGAGTAATAAGGTGTATTTGAGTTTGATTATTTTTGTGATTGAGAAATATTTTTGAAGAGATTTAGTGTGATATTTTTATCATATAACCATTGAAATTTGCAAAGAAGAAAATTGTATTTAAGATAGGTTTTGAGGTCATCTTCTTCATAAAAAAAAAGGTATGGGGGCATATTCCTAGTGAGTTATTATTTAATGTTGTGAGTGCCAAGTTGGAGTGAAAATGATTATTTAGTAAGTATTATTGAGTTTGATTGTTGAAGGTTTATCCGAGTGATAGTTGATGACAAAAACCTTTTTTTATAAACATTGTTGGAAATATTCAGTAAATATTTCATAATCTTGAACTAGGGTTTGTGCAATGAACATGAGTATCATTGTTATGTGAAGTTGTGAAAGAACATGAGTATCATTGTTATGTGAAGTGGTGAACTATGTTGAACAAGGGTTTACAAATATCATGAGTATTATTGTTATGTGAGGATTACTTGATAAGCATTATTGTTGAAGTGATTTGTTGAGTGAAGAACTTGAACTAGGATTTGCAAATATCATGAGTATCATTGTTATGTGAGGACTACTTGATAAGCATTATTGTTAAAGTGATTAGTTGAGTAGAGTTGGTTGAGTCTAGTCAAGTACATGTTTTGAAGTGATACTTCAAGTTCTATGAAACAAATTGTTCTAAATTCTAATTTGATTTGAGAAAAGGGTTTAGTGTTTGTAAGTGTGAAACATATTGAGTCTCTAATAATTCTCGATATATTTCTATGGTAAAATAGAGATTGAAAGTGATTGAGAATTATGATGAATGTGAAGCATATTGAGTCTCTAAAAATTCTCTATATGTTTCTATGAAATTGGACAAGGTCTAGTTAGGACTTGTTGAGTAGATTTGAGGTAAGTCTTAGAGAAGACTTGTGGAAAATTTTTTGCAAGATTTTTTGGAAGCTTACAATAAAAAGTTTGAAGACATAGATTGAGAATAAATTGAACAATTTTTAGTAAGGACTTGTTGAGTAGATTAAAGGCAACTGTTTGAGAAGACTTGTGGACAGTTTGGTGTGATATTTTATGGAAGCTTACAATATTTGAGGACAAATATTGTTGAGCATATTGGACAAGTTCTAGAGAGGACATATGGATAGATTAGAGTGAGATTTTGTGGAAGCTTACAAGGCATGTTTGAGACAAGTATTTGAGAAGACTTGTGAGCAGAGTTGATTGATTTATTTGTTCAAAAATTGAGTTAAGGTTATGCGAAAATCCAGTAAAGTTGATTTGTGATTAATTCAAGCTTTGTGTTAAGGCTTGAGGATATATATTAAGGATATATTTGTGCTAGACCTAAGGACTATGTTTAGTGTAGATCAAATAACATATATTGAGGATAGATTTATGCTAGATCGAAGGACTATGTTTAGTGTATATTTGAGGATAGAGTTTGGTGTAAATTTGGGGACATGTTTATGCCAGACTAGGGATAGCTATAGGATATATTTATGCTACATAGAAGGACTATGTTTAGTATAGATTTAATACAGAGCTTTGGAGGTGGCATAGTATAGAGTACAACAGTCTCCAGTGGATAAAGATACATTAGCCAAGGTAGTGAGGATAGGTCTTCTGAGTGAGGATAAAAGTCTTAAGTGGATAGATATCCATTAGCCAGTGTAGTGGAGGCAATAATTTTTCTAGAAGATCACAAGCCAAAGTAGAGGAGAAAAGAGTTCTCCTATGGATAGATATCCATAAACTTGATCAGGGGATTGGTGTCTCCTTTGGATAGAGGTCCATAAACATTATAATAGGGGAATAATTCTCAAGATATTTAATGAGAAAATATTAGTGAAATATTTTCTCCGTGGAGTAGCCAACATTGGGTTAACCACTTTAAATTGGTGTCTCTATTGTGTGTGGTGATTTATGTATTTATTTGATTATTGTTTTTGATATTGCTATTGGTACATTGCATAATGTTGATTGGATAAGAAAAGTAAAAATTTATCTTATACTATTCACTCCCCCTCTTAGTATAATCTTATTTTCTTCGATTGGTATCAGAGCGGGTTCCTTCGTAAGAGTTTAACAACTTGAAGGAAAATTTTACAAGAACACAATGGATTCTAAGAATGGATCCTCAGATAATTCAAAACTAGTATTTTCTGGAAGCGATTATGTATTGTAGAGTATGAGAATAAAGATTCACCTGATAGCACTTGGTAATAGATAATGGGAAGCAGTTGAAAATGGATACACATCACCAACTACTCCACCTACAGATAAATATGGTAATATTCTACATCATTACAATTCAAAAGAAATGAATGCAATTCTGAGAGGTTTGCATAGAACGAAGTTTATAAAGGTTTTGCATTGCAAATCAACAAAAGGAATTTTGGATAAGTTTCAAAGCATATATGAAGGAGATAAACATGTCAGAAATGCAAAGATACAAAATCTTAAAGGACAATTTAAAGAATTAAGAATGAAGGATGAGGAAAACATTAGTACTTATCTACTTCATATAGGCAAGGTTGTTAATGCCATGCAAGGACTTGGACTTGAGATTGAAGAATCTAATGTTTGTGATAATATCTTAAGATCTCTCCCAAAAAGGTTTAGTGAAAATATCTCTACTATAGAGGAATAAAAATATGGTGATCTTTTGACAAGAGATGTATTACTTGGTATTCTTACAACTTTTGAGATGAGAACAAAAGAGGAACCTAATCTACGAAAGTAAGCAACCTTCAAAGCTACTAAGAAGACAAATGGCAAGAAGTCAGATTTAAAAATGAGTCATCTAGTGATCAAGAAGAAAATTATGCCAAAAGGAATAAAGATCCAATAAGATTTAAAGATGCAAAATCTATTAGATATTTTAATTTTGGAAAGTATGGTCACTATGCAACTAATTGTCAAGAGGTTAGAAATAACAATGATGAAGCAAAACGAGATCATAAGAACATGGAATCAAAAAAATACAGGTACCAAAAAAAAGCAAATATGGACAAGGCAAACAAGGAAATATGTTCTTTCAAAGACAAAAGAGGAGTTACTATGCATAAAAGGCAAGTAAGTACTCAAGTGATAGTAAAAATAGTTCCTCAGATAATGATAAATATGAAGTTCTATTTTTGATAAAATAAAAGGAAATGGTTATAAAAATATCACCAATAATTTTCAATTGTTCTAGATGTGGTAATTTTTTGACATCTTGAAGATAGTTGTACAAAGAATGGTTTAAGTTTTAGTGATGATGAATATGAAGATAAACTTGAAGGACCAGAAGAGAATATTCTAATGGAACTAGAAGAAGAATGAGGTAATCCTATAGAAGAAAATTCAAAAGAGAATGAAGATATCTTCAAAGGTAAACAAATAGAGGAAGAATTATATAAAGGAGAAGTTGATCTTTAGGGAGAGCTTATTGATGCTCTTAACACAGTAAAGAATGTAATAAAGCAAAACTACCAACTTAAGCTTTGGTTTCAAGAATGTGATGAAGAGAGAGGAAAGCTTATAGAGGATCTAAATAAGTCAATTACTAAGACTAAGAAGTTCAAGGATAAGTTAGAAGCAAAGGTCTTAGAATGTGAAATATTAGAACAAGAAGTATCTCTACTAAGAGAATAAGTAGAAAAGTATAAGGATAAGCTACACAAGTTTGGAAAGAGCTCAAAAATTGTAGATAATATGTTCAAGGTAAAAATATGGTCAACACATAAAACATGTCTTGGTTTTGAAAAGTAAAAAAGAAATAAGAAGAGTCAACCTTAGATTCTGGAGAAGAAGAAAATTTAGAAGAAGACAGTGTGAGAGAAAGTGAGACTTCTAAGGATGAGTTGGACAATAGAAAGTTGAACAAGGAAAATAATAATGCATAAAAGAGGAACATATGGAATAGGAACCGACACAGGGTAAAAGAGACTAAGAGACCAATGAGGTCAAGGTAAATAAAATTCAATGGATAATGTTTCTCATATCACATATTTGGGCACAAGGCTTCACAGTGCAAGACACATGAAAGATAGGAATATGGGAACTTTAGAAACAGGTAGCTTTTTCATGGGTGTTGCTAATCATGTAATCAGTTTGATCACAAGAAAATAAATTGCAGGATCCATGATAGGAATAGATATGGCTTCACCAAAATAAATACCAAGATATTTGCACCTTCAATGAATAACAATATTAAGTGTTACAAGTACAGTAATTATGAACATACAACAAAGTGGTGTGGATCAAAAATTTCAGAGACAAGAAAGAACAAGGACAATCAAAGGAATCAGAAGGATCATATGAGAAGGAAAGTGGACAAAGGTAAATATCAGTGCATGTTGGGAGTAGGAATACTCCCACCCCAAAATTTACCACCTCAAGACGAGGTGGGATAGGGGCTAAGCTAATAGACTCATTCTTAGCCTCGAGACCCAAAGGTGACCCTTTGCCATTGATGCCAAAGGGGAAGAGATTTAATTTAAGGAGAGCATTGAGTCATGGGGAGCAATTTCCTAGGGGAGTATAATAGAAAATGTCAAGGAAAAGGTAAAAGATAATTGGGTTGTCATCAATGACAAAGGGGATATTGTTGGATATTTTTAGTAATTAAGTTGCCATTGATGTGAAGAGTTAGTTTCAGTGAGCAATGTAAGAATAAGTGGTTTTGAAATCAATGTAAAGGAAATTCCACGTCTTGTTGATCAGATCTGGTTTGAGGTGGTCAGATGAGGTTCAAAGAGAAATACAGAGGCCCTAATTATTAAAAGGGGAGATTTAAATTAATTATAAATTAATTTAATTAACTTTTAAAGTTATTAAGTTAATTATTGATTAATTATAATTTAATTATAAAATTAATTTATGTTAATTAAAATAATCCTAAAGTTAGGATTATAAAATTTATTTTATAATTCGAATTCAAAAATTTAAATTATCCATCGATGTTTTTAAAGTTTGGTCTATGCATATAAAAAGGGGGGAAATACTTGTATAAATCCATCCACTATTTGTATGTGCTATGCTCTCGACTATCATGCACCAAGGGAATAAATAATTCACTTTTAAAGGTTTTTGGTGGCAGAATAAAGTACAAAAAGGAGCAGAGCTCCTTCTCCAATGCACAATGTTGTGTAGCACACTTTGTAGTCGTGGTAGGCACTAAGGTTGGTAGGCTCGTGGTGCAAGGTTTGAAACCCGCCAGCTTCAATTTTGTAAAGTAGGAGTGTTTGTTTTGTTGAGTTTTGTGTCGTCGGGGAAGTCACTAAGGGAAAGCACTAGCTTTCCTCTTTTTGGGAAGGCACGTAGCCCACGTGGTGGGCTAGCACCTTGCTAAGGCACTCGGTTGGAGAGGTTCCATGTTCGAAATCCATCGAGTCTCTTTTTACATAGAGAGAGATATGCACTCATGATTTGCCAAGGTTAATTGTTATGTTTTGAATTTGCTAAAGGTTGAATAAAATAAATATTTTTGTGGGTTATAAATTTAATTTTTAAGTTTGATTATTGAGAATTTGAGGGAGATATAAGGATAGGAAGCATTATTTTTAAGGGTTTGATTTTTGAGGTTGTTAATTAAATATTGGAGATTATAAGGATTAATTGAGTAATTAATTTTTGTATGCTTTGATGATTGCTAATTTCAAAAAAGGAGTAATACGGTGTATTTGAGTTTGACTATTTTTGTAATTGAGAAATATTTTTGAAGAGAGTTAGTGTAATATTTTTTTCTTCTAAACATTGAAATTTTTCAATAAAAAATTTGTGTTTAAGACAGGTTTTGAGGTCATTCTCTTCATCAAACAAAACTTTATGGGCACATCTTCCTAGTGAGAAATTGTTGAATATTGTGAATTCCAAGTTGGAGTAAAACTGATTTTTTATAAGCATTGTTTGAAATATTGAGTAAAAATTTCATATGCTTGAACTAGGGTTTGTGCAAATAATATGAGTATCATTGTTACGTGAAGTTTGCAAAGATCATGGGTATCATTTTTATGTGAGGATTACTTGATAAGCATTGTTGTTGAAGTGATTGGTTGAGTGAAGAACTTAAACTAGGGTTTGCAAAGATCATCATTATCATTTTTATGTGAAGACTACTTGATAAGCATTGTTGTTAAAATGATTGATTGATTAGAGTTGGTTGAGTCTAGTCAAGTGAATGTGTTGAAGTGATAGTTCAAGTTTTGTGAAACAAATTGAACCATATTCAAAATTAATTTGAGAAAGAGGTTGAGTGTTTGTAAGTATGAAACATATTGAATCTCTAACGATTCTCTATATGTTTCTATGGTAAAATAGATATTGAAAGTGATTGAGCATTGTGATGGATGTGAAGCATATTTAGTCTCTAAAAATTCTCTATAAATTTCTATGAGATTGGATAAGTTCTAGTGAGGACTTATTAAGCATATTTGAGGTAAGTATTAGAGAAGACTTGTGGATAGTTTTGTGTGAGCTTTTGTGAAAGCTTACAATACATATTTTGAAGATAGAGATTGAGAACATATTGGACAAGTTCTAGTAAGGAATTGTTGAGCATATTTAAGTATTACCATTGCTTATGGAGCTAGACCTATCTCTCATCTTAATTTTTTTGATGAATCTACTATTTTAGGTAAAGATACAGTTAAGGAAGCTTCTAACATTAAGCAAATCATTACTTGTTTTTCTAAGGCTACTGGGTAGTTGATCAATGAAGATAAATCTAAATTTATTTTCTTTCACTGCTCTTCTAGACATGAATTCATGGTCTTATATAAATTAATATATAATAAGTCCTCCCTTCCAATCACTTATTTAGGTATTCCCATCAATATTCAAAGGTAGAAAAAAAATATTGGAATTGGTTGTTAGATAAAGTCAAGAAGAAAATTGGAAAGTTGACCAATAGGTGGCTTTCTTCTGGGGGTAGAATCACCTTGGTAAAATTAGTACTTAAAGATATTCGTATTTATGTTTCTTCTGTTTTGAATATCCCAAAGGCCATTCTTCAAGATCTAGATCAAATCAGTCATTGATTCCTCTAGAGTGGTACTAAGGAAAAAAGAAAAAAGGCCTTGGTGAAATGGGATAATTTATGTCTTCCTAAGAATGAAGGGGGTTAGGATTCTAGTATTCTATTAATAAAAACAAATATTTAGCTACTAAATTATATTGGAGAAAGTTGCATAACCCCAATGCTCTTTGAGCCAATAATCTTTGTGCTAAATATGCTTAGAAAAAAATTCTTGAAGGCCTTGTTCGCTATCATATTCCTACCAAAGGTTCTTCCATTTTATCAGTTCTTAATACTGGTGATTATTTAATAATAAAAAAGTTATTTTGGATCATTCATAATGGTCAACAGGAAAATTATGGTCCCATGAAAAATATTGTTTTGGATGGAACAACACTACTAAGGGTGAATATTCAGTTTCTCAAGGTTATTTGACCTTATGCCATAATAATCCCAACCAATATTCTGATGTATTTTCTTAGTTGTGGGCTCAAAATCTCTGTCCTAAGGTGAGGTTCTTTATTTGGATTTTATTGCATCATAGGGCGCTTACTGGTGAGCAAGTTATGAAGCATGGTTTTCATGGCCCTTTTAGATGTGAAATGTGTGGAGAGAATGTAGAAACTATCAACCATATTTTTATTGAGTGTACTTTAGCATCTGAGCTATGGAGGAGAATGACCACTTTACTTAGATTACAGTGGTCTAATTTTTTAAATTTTGAATAAATTTTGAGGGATTGGCCTAAACAAGAGGGTGTTGATCATTTTATTAGGCAGTTAGTTTGGATGGGTTCTATCATTTTTCTTTCGAATATTTAGAATGAAATGAATAGTCAATTTTTAATCAATATAGGAAGGATATTCACTATAGTTTGCAGAAGACCATAGCCAAATTAGTTGAATCAGTCCATAAACTCCTTAATCACCCCAAAATTTACACCAAAAATGGGATCAAGTGATGCAAAGATTAAAAATTAAATCTGCTAAGGACAACCAACTTAAAGGGAATGTGAGTATTTGTAATATGGATAGGGCAATAAATTGGCAACCTCCTCCTAAGAATTTTGGTAAATTCAATACTGATGGAGCCTCTAGAGGGAACCCTGGAAGAGCTAGTGTGGGAGGAATTGGTAGACTCCCTAATGGCTCCCTGGTTTTTACTTTTGCTGAGAATTTGGGTATTATTTCCAATAACCTTGTTTAGGGGTATGGTATCCTCAAAGACATTCACGATGCTACTAAGGTTGGATGGGAAAAGGTGTTAGTGAGTCTGAATCTCAACTCATGATTAATATCTAAAAAACCCTTCTAATAAGGTTTATTGGAGAATAAAAATAATTATTGAGAATATTCAATTAATCTAGAGGGGATTTTTGAAAGTTGATTACAATCATGTGGTCAGAAATCAAAACAAGAGTGTTTATGCTTTAGCTAATTGGGATTTGGACAATGGTTATCTTACTTATTATGGCCACCCTCCTAGATGGTGGGTTCACAAATAAGGGAAACTCTTCTTTCTATTATTTCTTTGGATGGCTTCAGTTCTAAAGGTACCTAGTTTCTTATTTCTTTATTTTTGCTTCTCTTTGGTTCAGTCAGGGTATTTTAGTTCCCTAGCTCAAACTATTATTTATTTTTTTTCCTCTGTTGATTCTTGCCTTAAAAGTTTTTTTTTCATTTTTTTTTTATGTGTGTATGTTTTTTTTGTTTTTTGTTGTTCTTGTGTTTTTGTTTTTTTGTGTTTTTTCTTTTTGTTCTTGGGTTTTTGTTGTTCTTTTTCTTGTGTTTATGTATGTTTGTGTTAATTCATGTTTTTTGTGTGTGAGTGTTTTCTATGTTTTTGTTTTTGTTTACTATATTTTGTTGGTTGTTTTTTTATTTTTATTTTTATTTGTTAATTTTTTATGTTTTGGTTGTTTGTGTTTTTCACATTTTATTGGTTGTCTTTGTAGTGTTCTGTTAATTTTTTTATGTTTGTGTTTTGTTATGTTGTTCTGTTGTTTTTATATGTGGTTCGTGTTGTGGTTTTTTTATCTTATTTTTTGTGTGCTTGGTTGTGCTTTATATTTTTGACACACTCAAGGAGCATGTTTTTTATTTTATTTTAATTTTTTTATTCTTATTTTTATTTATTTATTTATTTTATATCTTATTGGGTGTTTGTTTGCTCCTTGAGCATATCAAAGGTGGTAGGCCAAGATCGTGCCCTTGGCGATTTTGGTAGAATGGATACCCTACCTCCTTGGGTCTTATCCGAAAGTGGCATTCCTTTTGGGATGTTTTCCACAAATAAAAAAATTGAAAGATATAATATTTTTCAGTAATATTATTCTATAACACCCCATAACTTGTACCCTTGTATCTTCTAAAATAATCATTATATTGATAATAATTTAATATTATTAGAATATTTGGTTGCAAATTAGGATTTAATAATCATGGAGTTTAGGGTACTTAGGAGACATTAACTAATATAATTTTAAGTATATATTTAATTGATCTTTAATTAGATGTTATATAGGTATTTTATACAGACAAGAACCAAATTTTTATATTGTAATAATTTTTGGATGTCAAAATATTAATACAATTACTTTATGATAGGTGATAGAAAATATTGATCATGGTGTAAAGAAGGTGAAAACACATATTGTACATCTAGACGTAATGAAGTTTTCTATAAGAATATATTATGGATGAATATATTCATAATATATCAGAATAAGTGACATGGATAAAAATGATGAAAATGATGTGGACTTACCAATAATTAATATCATATTAAATGTTACTATTGAGTTTTTATTATAATTTATAGAGAAATTATAAGAATTACAATAAATGGAAAATAATGAAAGCATATCAATTTTTTTATAGCTATATTTATATCTTTACCTATGACCATAAGGAATGATAAAAAGTTTATTAGATAGTGTTTCATGAAGTTTCATGATGATGATTAAATAATAAAATACATGACATACAAAAATGTATCCTAATTTTGTTAAGAAAATCAAAGAAGAGTTAGAAAATTTGTTGGATGTTGGTGTGATAGCACAAATCAAGATAATTTAAAAATGCATACCCTTTTCTTACGATATCACACTCATGTATAGGTGATATACTAATTATTTAGGGGTTATATTGTTATGTCCTAAGAAGCTATTTTGATATGTAAAACTTGTAAATACCTAGGGTTATATGGGAATAAAAATATTCCCTCTAAGATCCTATCCTATTATAATTCTAAGACCTTATTCATGTGATGTAGGATGCAAGTACAAATAAATGTAGACACACAAATCCTATTCTAGATAAATTTTCACTTTGAATGTTTATACAAGGTAATACACTTTATTTTATTTTATGAATGTGTATAAGGAAATATGCATACAAGCAATCTTCCCTAAGACACGACTACATGCATGTTAATTTCATGCATATATGATGAGAAGAAAACAATATTTATCCCCCTTTTTTAAGAATTTGCAAAAGAGATAAATTTTGTATTATTTTTCACAAAATTTCTTTATAAAACATAATAGGTGGTTACAAAATACTAAAATATCCCTACAATGCTACTATGTATGCTTGAAATTATATTTTTAATGTAACAATTAAGACCCATGGATATTTACTTAACAATTTTATAATAAAAAAAAAAAAAATACCTTTTTTTGTAAAGGAACATCATAAAATGAAAATAAATATAACATATTAGACAAGTCATATAATTTCAAGATCCTAGAACATAGGAAAACTAAAAGTAGAAGAATTAGAGCCTACTTTTTGAGTCAACATAAAAGTGCCATGTAAAAGCATTATGCTTTCAAACAACACTTTTAACTATACCTAAAAATAAAAAATCTACAAACAAAAATAGAGAAAATATGTGATCAATGCAAGGGTATTTGTCTAATTTTAGCAATGATCGATAGGATTCCTTGTTTGAAAGAATCAAATCCCTATTTTTGAAATGAGAAAAATATAAATTGGAAAGAAGTAATTGATATAGATAAGTGCAAACATATAGAGTATTAAAATGATAATAAGACAAATTAAAAAGGAATATGATAAACATATTAAAAAAAGAAAAAATATATACAACCCATAACCATGGGATGATCCTTTTGAATGAAAATATCATAAAGAGATGCTTGCTAATTTTATTCAAAGTGGAATGGATGCTTTCATATTTTGATGCCATTCCATAAATATTTTTTCCTCTAATGAAAATATCACCTAATGAACACTTATATAAATTATCAACAAATTTATATGGTTCCTCTAATCAATGTTTTTTCAAGACCTCGAGTGATGGGTATTGTCACTTGCAAGAGGAATGGATGCTTTCATATTTTGATGCCATTCCATCAATATTTTAAAAGGTATGTACTATGGATATTTAGACAACATGTTGGTACAAAAGAAATTTGATCATACCAAGAGCCTTCACAAGAGATGATTCTACAGATAAACCAACCCTTGTTAGAGAAATATAAAATAATTTTTGGTAGAGAGGACAAGGTATATGGAGTGGAGTTACATGGAGTTGATAGGGATTCTCGATTGGAGTTGATTGAGAGTTGCAAGTGGTAATAGAAAATTGGAAGTAGTGAAGCTGGGTTATGTATAGTGGCAAATATTCGCAAAGTGAGAAAATATTAGGATTTCCAAACCTAAAAATTGGCGAATATGAGGACCCTCGACATCGACCCATTCGCCTAAAATTTTTTAGGATCAATTTTTTCTTAGGTTCAATTTGCCACAATATATATCCAAACATAGGCATATTGGTACTCGTTGGAAAGCTCTTTTCAGGCCTGATCTAATGGTGGTGTTTTTATGAAGTTATAAGATGATTTAATAGGTCAAAAGTAGACCCAAATATGAATTTAAAATTTTAGGGCTTCAAATACCTCAAATTTTGGTATGTAGATGCTTGATTTGATTTTCTTAGGATTATCTATGATTCACCTTGATTTTTATTAGGATTCACCATTTTTTTACAAGTACATTTTGAATCCGACCCTTCTGCATAACCCTGTAGTGAAGTGTCATGGAATTTAAAAATCAATAATATTTTATTTATAGTTTGGCACATTGATATATGTAAACTTAGGCAACAGGATAAAATTCATGACAAAATATATCATGATAGGTAGTTAAATTGCCGAAAATTTAGTTTTGATGACAACAAAGCAGAAGCTCTATGGAAACACAAAAGCACTATACAAAAGCACCATGTAAAAGTGCCATGCAAATATACCATGCAAAAATGCCATGCAAAAGCACCATGAAAAAATACCATGCAAAAGTACTAGGGCATGTTGATGAATAAATTCTAGTGCGAGCATAGGCATGCTTATACTCATAAAAAAATATCTTTGAGCCCATTCCAATGGTATCAATTTTGTTAAAATTTGTAATGATTTACAATAATTTTATGAACCTCAAATATGATGTCTCGTGTTGCCCTAGATTTGGATATGGGAAAGTATAACTGAATTTATTTTATTACAAAACAAGTTGGAAAAGGAAACCGATATTTTAACAATCCATCAACATACAAAATTGGGTGTGTATATATTGCCCCTTTTTATGTATTTATTAAAAAATAAATGTGTAAAAAATAATCTTGTTTTCCCCAATTTTTTAATAGGGAAAATTTGTTATTCACTTAAGGATAGAACTATGATAAAGGCACAAAGATTAATATATTGATTTAATCATGCCCTTGTTATGCCCCCTTGAGTTTCAAAGGGGAAACTAGGTGAGATTGAGGGAATTCAATTTGGCCTCGATCCACACCAAAGTAATGATTAGACATAAGTGAGGAAAAGGGAAAAAAAAGAATGGTTTGAAGGGTAAAGGGTAAAGAAAAAGGTTTTAAAAAGTTCTTAAGTGGTAAAATAATTGTAAAAAAAGGTAAAAGGGTAAAAAAGATGTTTGAAGGGTCAAAAAGTGGTAAAAAACAGGGTAAGAGGGTGAAATAGATTCACTTAAGAATGATAAATGTGAATGAGAGTGCTCTAGGAGGATGCTTTATGTGGTAAATGTGACTATGGCTCTACAATATGACCAAGGAACCATGTTGTGATTAAGCTTGTCATGGCTAGGAGGAGATGTTGTAGCACCAATAACAAATGAAAACCCTCCATTTTGTTTTTGTATTTATTGTCTTCCATATCATTTATGTCATATAATTTTATTTTACTTGATGTATATGTGATTATGATTAATTGATGATGATTAATGATTTGATGTGAAGGTTCTTTTCTAGAATGATTTGTCTTGATGATGTTGAATGATTTGATTAATGATTAATAATTATTTTTATATGGATGATTAAGTAGGCTTTTATGAGTTAGTTATGAATGATAAATTATAAGAATTTCTAGATTTATGGGGGCTAAGTAATAAATTGGATGGATTGGATTTAATTGAAGCAATTATTGAGTAAAAACTTAAGTGATTAGTACATGAGGTTGATTTTATGTTAATAATAATATGGAAAGGATGTGAAAGTGATAAGGGTGTTAGATATTTAACTCACATGGTTCATAAGAGGTATTCATTTTGGATTTTCAAATGAGATTACTTGGGTTCAATATAGATGATTGTTGGGTTAAATAGATTTGATATTAAGTGATTAACCTTTAACTAGGTGGTTAATCATTATTTTTTGTTGATTAACTTTAAACATAGACTCAAATAAATTTTTGTTATTGACTATCTTAAAGTATAGGTTGAAAAGACATTTTTGTCACTAACAACCTTTATGTATGAACTTAAAGGATATTTTTATTTTTGATTGATTGATTGCATTAAAGCATAAAATTTGAAGAATATTATTTGTATTCATCCCTAAGTGATGGGATTTTAGACTATTTTATTGGACAAGTGCTTAGGGAACTTCAATATGTGTAATAATTCAACCTATTTAAAGTTGCATAAGATGCTTTATTTGCCTATTTGAGGATGCTTTAATTTATTGGTGGTCCATTTAAGGATGCTTAAATGTTGATTGGTCCATGTAAGGGCACTTAAATTATTGATGTATTTAAACGTATATAATTGATTTTAATTTAAGAACACATAATTGATTGGCCTATTTGAAGGGACATTATTTTGATTAGTTTATTTTATAATATATTGATTTGGCATAATTTGTTTTTGTAAGTACTTAGATATTAGTTTTGATTGTTTTAAAATGAACCTCGCACCACTAGTTGGGAATGTCTTTCCAATTCCAACAACCCTGTTTTATTATATCCTATATTTGGAGTACCTTTAAGTGAGGTGATTAATGGACCTTATTTGTTGATCATCCTTTAGGTGAAGGATCTAAAGGGGATTATTTGATTGGATTGATTTTTTTAAAAGCACATACTTTGAATAGCTTATTTGAAAGCATAAAACTTGGTTGTATTATTTAAAAGAACATAGTTAATTGACTTATTTAAAAGTACATAGTTTATTGGCTTATTTAAAAGTATATAGTTGACTAGCCTATTGAAAGGTACATAATTTATTGGGTTATTTATGAGCACCTAATTGATTATATTATAAATGAACTACCCTTACTAGGATTATTATTTACATCATTGTAGGTATCCTAACACAAAATATAATAGGTATTCCATGAAAAATAGTTAATGAATGCAAGCAAGCGTGATATCAGGTAACCATGCAAGTAGGCAATAAACTCAAGTAATCAATTGATAAATTAGTCAAATTAAACATAGACATGATATATTGTAACTTATAGGATGATCCTTTTAAATTTATCTTTAAAATAACTTAAACTAGGGAAGAATGGGGAAAACCAAATTAGAAGAGTGAAGTGTTCCCATCATATTTTAGTTTGAAGAGGGGATAATTCTTTAGTGCACATGATCTACTTCTTTATGGTTATGGTTGGGTAGCAAATATTAAAAAATCCTAAGATCTTGATTTACGAAAGATAGGGCATTAGAGTTGCTAAGGATAAGTTTTCCTATCTATATTAGGTCATGGATATAGTTTTTAAGGGTTTCACATCTATTTTTGAGTAACCGTGGATAGGAATAAAAAGGCTTTCCTCCCTCATGATTGAAATTTTTGATAGGTGGAAGTTCTATCATTTTGGATTCAAGAAGTTGCTCTAAGATGGTAGAAGGATTTCAATCTAATTTAGTGAATCTTATTTTAGGTTGATATTTTTGTGTCTTACCTATGATAATATTTTAAAGAGTTTTCATAGTTTTTGTATTATATGCTTAACAAGAGTCGGTAACTCCATTGCCTATAATATGATAATTCTTATATTGCTCATTTTTGTGAAAATAAGTCTTACTTTCCTATTTATTTATTTTAAAATAACCCCTCTTTAGAAGGGCAACTTATATTCTATTGGCCATATCTACAACATCCTCAAAGGTATATATGTTGGTCATTTCAATGTAGAAGGCCAAATATCATTGGACATTTTCTACAAAGAAGCCCAAAAGGTCTCTTTACGAAGGAGAATATTGATGTCTCCCTACTAAATATCGCCATATAACTAGGAAGGTAGTAAAACTTTAATTATTTTACTATTTAAATTTATAAAGGTCACTAATGATGGTGTTTTCTTCAATATAGACTAAAAATTATTGGATGAACATTTCAACTAGGTTCGTGAAGGCTTTAAGGGTATGCATAGCTATTTGAGAATACTATTCTAGGGTAAGATATTTATGAATATTTTAAGGACCAACATATTGTCATATGTGATGTCTACAAGTAGTACAAAATAGCCTAAGGTGATTAATAGTATATTTTTCCCATTGTACATATAGAACTTGGGTATTTAAAAACTTAGAGATAAAGGCTGAGTAGCTACAATATATCTAAAGGTTGGTACATGTGGTATAAAAGAGATTTGATGATTGATAAAAGGGTAGTATTGGGATATTAGCGTAGATGATGTCAAATTTGGTATTGTATGACTTGAACCTAATCTATTTATTATAAAAGGATTCAATGGAATAGGATTTGATATTGTGGGAATAAGGACTTGATCAAAACTCATGTTCATATTAGGAATTGGTGGAATATTTTGATAAAGGATTGAGAGGTTGGAGCACTACAAAACACATCCAAATTAGGGATATGGTTAGTGTCCACCTATTCATATGTAGGGCAACTTACATTGATCCACAATAATTCCTTAAAAGGAGATAAAGGTTAATGATGTACTACAAATAATGAAGGGTTACATGCCCCATTATCCTTATAAGTGATAATTGGTAAATTTGAGTTAGTATGATTTAAATTTGATGCATTAAAGTCTATGTGTAGAGATCCATAAGATAGATATGCTTGTTTTGAGTTTGATGGATTAGACTTGGTATGCTAAGGGTGATCCAAGAAGGACCCTTCCTCAATAGAGGTATCTAAATAATATATACTCTCTTTTAAAAATATTTCTATGACCTCTTTATTTATATGTAAGAAAGAGGCTAGGTGATCAAGATATTAGAAGGTTATCCTCATTTTTCACCATGAATAGGAGAAAGAGTACCTACGGAAAGAGATACCTCATCCACCTATTCGTAGATCAAGTCTTCTAAAATATCTTGGTTCTCTTGGTTATGTTGTAAGCTAACTAACTAGCAATATTTAGGTAAAATAGTGTCATGTTAGGTAATCAAAGAATAAATTCCATTGATTTGATATGGATATATAAAAATATCAAGGCTATGATTAGCCTATAACAACTATGCTAATAATACAAATTCAAATATTTGTAGCTCCAATTAACCCTACTATCGTAGGCACTAACTAAAATTATTTCTAGCATGTTGGCTTCTGGAATGCCAACTTGATATGCATTAAAATAATAAAATAAAACTAATAATGTAATAGTCTATAGCCTAACATACCCTCATATTACATTATATGAAGTACATAGAGAGTTGTGAAACAACTCAAACTTAACACGTGCAATTGCCTTAGTGAAAATGTACACAACCTAGTTGAAAGTACGATGAGAAGTTTACTAATGTAAACATATACTCATACCAATGACTTAGCTAAGCCATATGATGACACCTTGGTTCATACCCCATGTTGACCATGCCTCCGTGTTGACCATGCTTCGATGCTATATCCACTGGTTGGTCGGGTTGGGGGTTCACCTAAAAAATCATGCCCATAGATACCTTGTAAATTGTATCCACATCGACGCTCAAAAACCATACCCTTGCATTGACTGCACTCTGACGCTGCATTCATAGGTCAACATGGTTTTTCCTAAAAAAATGTGCCACCATTTTTTGGTAACCTGCATATTGAACCCATTTTTAAAATTAGAATTTATGCAAATATATAAGATATAAAAGGTAATTTATTTCAAAACAACTTCGTACAAATCCATAAGATAAAAGTAAAATAAATGGACTTTATTTCAATACTTTTTATAAAATTGAAAATGTAATTCTTTTTATTATTATACTTTTTTATTTCTTTTTATTTTTATTTGTATATTATTTTTTTATATTTATTTTTATTAATGTGTAAGTTCCACATGGTATTTGAAAGTGGGGTGATTTCTTAATAAAAACATGAGAACAAACACATGAGATCAAACAAATTGATCACAAAACTATCCGGTGTTAAAAATATGACAATGAAAAATCCTCAGATTTTGTTGGCCTTTCTGTGAAATCATTAGTGAGAACAAACAATGTAAATGAAAGAGTCACGTGAACATAAAAATTTCAATTGGGTCCCCAAATTTGGGGTATGTTGTGCAATGGCAACAACAAACGGCGACTCTGCTAAAAAATACTCTTGAGTATTTTGGATAAAGAACCCAGTCAGAAACCAAGCAAACCAAAGGTCAATAAAATGTAAATCATCCAATAATATCCAAGAAGTATGGGCTTCAATAAGTTCAATTGAAATTAAGCACTTTATTTGCTTCAGCTTAGTGTGTGTTTTGTGAATTCATTCTCTATTGTTGATTTGATTAGAACTCTATCACTTGTTTTACAATTATACTATTAAAGATGTCACTCATAAAAATTTTACCTCTGCATTGCTCCATTGCTAGTCAAGCATCTATAGCTTTGATTGATATGACCTTGATATATTTTAGACCTTTATCTACTACCAACCGGGCATCTATAGCCTTGGTATATATTATCTGAACCACCGAGGCATATGATTGATTTACATTTTTTTCTTATTTTATAATAATTTGTTTGCTTTGTAAATATCATATGCACCTCTTGGGTTAGAGATCATCTAAGGCTTAATATGGAGTGTATAAAATTTTCACCTAATCAACAAACCAAAATGATTTTATCCTTCAAGATAAAAAATAATACTTAAATGTGATGTTACATGTGAAGCTTCAGCATAATGTTGTATTACTTTAGTATCCACTATTTTGATCCACAATTCAGTAATAACTACTAAACAATCCAATTTCCTTAGTTTCAAATTCACCTAATTTCAAACAACTTATCCATATTCCATGACTAAGAAACATATCCAACAAAGTGATAAAATTTTATTCTTACTACACAAATATACCATGACTAAGATTTCCCAAGAGTATAACTACAAAGTATTACAAGAATTGAAGAAACAAAATAGAAATAATTGATTTATTCCATGGATCAACTTTGTATAAATAAAAAAGTTGATCATTGAGAGCCTTTGGATTACAAAAACTCATCAAATATGATCTACACTATACTGAGAGTTCACCTGACTTATGTAGGAGTGGAAACTCAAATATGTCTATCCTAGTAGAACTTAAAAGAATAATTACTTATTCTAACACCCCCTTAAGTGATACTAGGGGTGTATGATATAAATGATTCTTGGAAACATGGCCTGATGAGGTACTCATGTACAATGATCTTATTTGATGAGATGGTAAAAACCACATGAAAAAAAATCATCTATAAAAAAAGGAAGAGGCATGTCTTCGATTTGCAAATATCCTCATCATTGACAAAAAATATGAGTCCCAAGAACTTGGCCTAATGAGGTACTCATTTATAATATATATATGGTGAAAAAACCTCTTGGAAAAAGCCATCTATCAAAAATAGATATAGAGGCATTTCTTCGGGTGGCGAAGATTGTCCTCAAAAAAAGAATGAGTCCTAGCAACTTGGCCTAATGAGGTACTCATGTATAATTTATATTTTTTTAGAAGAGATGATAAAAAAACCACATGGAAAAAAACCATCCTCCAAAGAATACAATAATAATAAGAAAGGAGAGGTGAAAGGCCTCTATTGTTTTAATGAATATGTTTTACTCCAAGTTTATCTCGCAACTGAATGTAATGCAGAGAATGAAATGAATTGGTTAAGATGTCTACAATTTTAGTTTTAGTGGGAATATAGTCCAAGTATATATACCCTCTCTGAATATGTTATCGAATGAAGTGCATGTGAATCTCAATGTGCTTGGTGTGTTGATGCTCAACTAGATTGCATGCAATATGAATTATGCTCTAACTATCACACCAAAGAGTAATAAGTTTATCATATAAAAAATCAAATTCCCTTAGTATCTAGCGAATTCAAAGAGCTTCCTAACTTGCCAAAATTGTTGTCTTATATTTTACCTCTATAGATGACAAGGCCACTACCTATTTTTTTTTCATAACCAAGCAATTCGTGAAGAACCAAGACAAAATACATAGCCAAAAGTTGAACATATGTCTTCTACTAAACCTGCCCAATAAAAATTCATGTAACTAATGATATCCATGGATTTTCCCTCATATAAGAGCCCTAAGTGAGGAGTTCCTTGCAAGTAGTAGAGGATTATTTTTGTTGATTTCCAATGACTTAAATGAGGTTGATGTGAGAATTTGGATATCAAGCCAACAACATATGAGATATCTGTATGAGTATGAGTAAGGTATAACATAACCCATACAGGTTGATGGTATAGAGTTGCATCACATAGAGAGGATGTGCAAAAAGTACTTAGAGTGACTCCAGATTAAAAAGGAGTAGGAAAATATTTGCAATTTGTCATCTTAAACCTTTGAAGAAGGTCTAGAGTGTATTTTTGTTAACACAAAGAAATTGTTGCATTTGTTTGATTTATTTGAATCCCAAGGAAGTAATGAGCTAAACTCAGATAAGTCATTTCAAAAATTTCAAAAAGGGATTCCTTGATAGTCTAAATGTGAGTGATGTTACTACCAGCGAGTAGTATGTCATCAACATAGAGAACACATATGGTGATTTTTTCTTCATATCTCCAAATGTATATTGTGTGATAAAAATTAGAATGAGAAAAACCCAAGGAAAGAAGGAAGGAGTCCATTTTTCATACCAATATCTAGGATCTTGTTTGAGGCCATAGAGATACTTCCTTAGCCTAAAAACAAGGTAGGAGTCTTGAGTAAAACCATTAGGTTGTTCCATGAATATCTCTTCCTTTAATTACCCATGTACGAAAGTACTTTTTACATCCTTTTGAAAGATAGACTACTTTTGGGAAGCAGATAGAGCAAGAACTAGTCTAAAAAATTCCATTTTGGCAACTGGTGCAAAGGTTTAAGAATAATCAATTCCTTCAATTTGAGAGAAACTTTTGGCTACCAAGCAAGCTTTGTGTTTGTTAATTTCTCCATTAGGTCCATATTTTGTTCTGTAAATCCATTTACAATGAACTAATTTCCTTCCTTTAGGTAGGGTAACTAAATCCTAAGTTTTGTTATTGATTAAGGAATATAATTCTTTCTCCATGGCATAATCCATTATTTAATACTAGTTGCTTTATTGAAGGATTGAGGATCAGTGGAAATGGATTGACAAACAATAATAGAGCTTACGGAGATGCCTAATCTAGATCATAGAAGATATTAGATGTAGGGAGTAGCTTCTTTAACAATGGTGTTGGCCCATTTTAGCATAGTGGAAGGATTAATAGGAGTGGTAGGACTTTGAGTTGGAGTTGTAGGATCCTAATATTAATCATTAATCTCTAAATTTATCTCTAAAGTTTGTTCTTCATTATATTGAGGCTCTATTATTGGATAAGGCTCAAGAGACTCAATGTAGGAAGAGGATGATTGAGGATATTTATGAGGGAATGTTTCATCAAATTGGAAATTCCTATGAAAAAAGACCTCATGAATTGTGGGATCAAGGAGCCTGTATGTTTTCATTTTCTCACAATAACCAACAGAAATGAGCTTTTTGCTTTTATTATCTAAATCCTTCATTTTCTTCTTTGGAATATGCACCCAAGTAGTACACCCAGAAATATTGAAGAAAGAGACATCAGGTTTTGAGCTAGTCCATGCTTCCTCGAGAGTTAAATGGCCAAGAGCTTTATGAGGTGTATGTTTTTGAATATAGTTGGCACAATTAATTACTTCTACCCAAAAAACCTTTGGAAGATACCTTGAGTGGAGCATATATTTTACCATTTCCTTTAAATTTTAGTTTTTTCTTTCTGCAATACCATTTTATTGTGGATTATGGGAGACATAATGTTGATGAATTATGCCATGACTTGATAGAAAATTTGAGAACTCATTACTAAAGTATTCCCCCCATTATCTGTATGAATTTGCTTGATTTTGGTAGAGGCCTAATTTTTAAGTAAGGCTTTGAAGATTTTAAAGTGAGATAGAACATCACTTTTGTATTTTAGGAATTAGAACCAAGTTCTTCTGGAAAAGTCATCAATGAACGTTAAAGCATATTTTTCTCCTTTTAATGAAGGTCCTGGGAAGACCATCAAGTCACTATGGACTAATTCTAGAGGGGATGCGACCTTTAGAGAACCACTTGGGTGGAAAGGATCTTAATTTTGCTTCCAAAGAGAAAATCCATGACATACCCCATCAATAGAAGAGACTTGAGGTAATTCTGTTACCATTTATGGGTTTTTAATTCCTTTAGGTAGTTGTAACTGAGATAACCAAATATTTCATGACAAATTTTTCTTTCAAGATCTCCATGTGCAACAAAATGGGAGGCTCATTCTGAATTATGGAATCCTTTGAAGTGAAATAGGTGAGTTTTGTGATCAATATCTCCTCTTGCTATACGAGAGTTTACATCTTGAAGATCTCTTATCTCAACTCCTGTTGATGAGAAGAGAACTATTTTGCCTTTTCCAGAAGTGCAAATCTAACAGACCAAGAGGATATTTGAAGCAATTTTTGGGACATAGAGAATATTATTGATGTATCCATCCTCAATAGATATGTCATATTTTCCTTTGACTGGGATAAAGGATGAGTCACCAAATTCTATACTACATGTTGAACTTGAGGAGATAGATGTGAATGACTCATCTGAGGAAGACATGTGATGAGTGGCTCCTGAATCTAGAACCCAATATTTTGAAGAATATTTTATAGCCTCACCTTGAACATTTAAGGATTTTCCTATCTGCTTTTTAGTGTCTATTTTTTTATCCTTCATTGCAACCTATAGTTGTTGAAGTCTTTTCCAACATTTATTCACATAATGACCATTCTTTTTGCTTGGAGTACAAGTTATGGGACTTCTTTATTTATTTTTGAATTTTTCTTTAGTGGAGGTGGATTCTACTAAGGCTTTAGAGGAAGAGGAAGAGATCTCATACTTTTCAAGTTTTTTTTCTTCTCTAGTTAGTCTCTCACAAAATTCTTCTAAGGAGGGCATTTTGAAACTTGCACCAAGAGCATATTTTGTAGATAGAAAGGTGGTTGCAAATATTTGAAATACACCATTTAATTTAAAAATAATGATAGATGCATTCTTCATATTTTTATCCTTACCAATGCATTTAAATTGAGTAAGGACTTCTTTAAATTTGGTGAGAAAGTCAACAATATTGTTAAAGTCTTCACGATATAATACTATTAATTTTGCCTCTAATTGCATTGACCTTATTTGATCTACTTTCCCAAACAATTTCTTTAGTTTCTCCAAACTTTCATATGGAGTTTTACAATTTGTAATGTGAAACCATAAGATTTCATTTACATTATTGCTTATAATACCATTGTTTCATACATCATGCCTTTATAAATAAAATTTTCATGTTCTTTCTCAAATTCAGGTTGGTTATCTTCTAGCAAGTGAGTTAGACCTTTTTCAGCAATGAGATTTAATATTTTTTGTTTCCATTTATGATATTTATGAGGGGTGAGTGTCTCAATTGTATTCATTTTACTAAAGATAGTTGAAGTGAACTAGTATTGATCCCCCATTTAACTTCAAGCGATTTAAGAGATTACAAGTAAGTTTTTAAATAATGATACAGAAGCCTAATTCTAATACAAATATTCTTAATATAACCACGCTAACCTGAGGACAACTATAAGTAAATGAGTAGATTTGATATTTTGAATTTAAGTAAATTCTTCAAAAAAAATCTTTCTTTATACATATTCTTCTCAAATACCCACCCTTACAAGAGGGAAACTATAAGTATCAAGTTGAATTGATACATGGAACATAGGTTTTTTATGAAGTGCTTTCAGTTAGACCTCGATATTAGAGTTTCTTAACAACCCGCCCTTACGAGAGGGAAACTATAAGTTGTTGAGGAGTCTAATACTTTGATTTAACTGATAAGAAATTTTACTTTTATGAAAAAAGGAATAATATTTGAATTGAATGGGTATATTAATGAAATTATAAATTATCATATATGACAAAAGAATATTTTATAAATTATTATATGAATGCTGATTTTAATGAAAGCATTTTTAAAAATAAAAGATTATTATAAACCTTGTTTTTAAAAAAATATAAAACAAAGGAATTTTTTAATAATCCTTAATTGAATGTTGTGATTAATGAAAACACTAAAATAAAATAATATTATAAACCTAGGTTACAATACAAATTTAAAACAAAGGTAAATAAAATGATTGAGGAAGGAGACAAAAAAAACCCAAAAAGATAACAACCCCCTTTGGAAGCTATTATAGGTGCAAAAAAGGCACCTATGAACCCCCAAAATTTTTTAATTTTATTGAGATTACAACTCTATATTTTTTCTTTGTGGCCACTAAAAAAGGCTTTTAAAGAAAATATAGAAGATATACAAAGGGTACAATTATAAAACAAAGAGTAGATGTATATATTTTTTGTTGAGAGAAAAAAAATTAAAGAACCAGAAGATCTGTGAGATAAAAGATGTCACAAGAGACATCAAGAGGTAGCAATGTTTTTTGAATTCTCCAATGCTACGTCAATGGGAAATGAACAGGAGATTTGAAAGCTTAAGAAACACTTCGAGAATGATTAGTGGAAAAAACATAAAATAAACAATAATATACCTTAGGGTTCCGGGTCCATGAGCAGCCTGAAGGAGTTTTAAAAGCCGTGAAAGGGGACGATCCTTTTATCATTGCACTCAGTTAGGAGATAACTAGAAGTAAATGAAATAAAATATATAATTTAAAAAAAAATTACCACCTTTGTGTTGCAAAAGATACAGGAAGGTGTCTGCAGTACGAAGAGAGGACAAGGCTTCTTAGAAGTTGATTGAAGGCACACACGGAGATAGGTGCAGGTGCAATTCTTAGGGAAGGCTTCCCCAAAGACTTAACACAGAGAAGGCTCACCAAACTATGAAATATGACACCAAATGGTCCACGAGGTTGATTGAAAGCACAATGATGATTGAGGAAGCTCCAGTGAGGCACCGTGCAAAGAAATAATCACCTATAATGCTCAATAAAATTTTGATAATTCACAACACATATCAGGAGAGAACACTGTTAAAAATATCGAGAGTATTCAAAGGCAAAGATATTTTTTTAATCACTTCGGATTAATATATATATATAAATGAAGCTTCTCTACAAAGCGCCGAAGAACAATAAATAAGGAGAAACTTCTATGAAACTGAAGGTTGGAGAAGATATGATTTCAAAAATCTGAGGAAAACTTTGAAATACCCGTTTATATTTTAATCACCGCACGCTAGGAAGAGACATTGGCAAATATGCCCCGTTATATTTAATAAATATGGAATTTGGTTTGACCAAATGTCCACCCTCATTTTACGTGAGATAATTTCAGATGGCAATTGTCCGTGGGTCTAGGTGGATTGGTAAGTTGGGGCGCTTACCGAGAGGAGACCTAGGTTCCAATCCCACGGGCTTGCCCATGCACAGACAGTAGCCCAGATCTGATTCCTCTGAGTGGTGCGCCAGATTGATGACGACGGTGCAACCCCTGTGCGTCCGGCGGTCCCCATCTCACGCCGGGTTACCATGTACCGAGACGGTGGAAGTCCTGGGAGCCTTCGTAGATAGTTTGAACCCTACCAGCTGTGCTGGTAGTTACTAAAAATCGTGATTGTAACCATTGCTTCTATATACCAAAAAAAAAAAAAAAAAAAAAAAAAAATTTCAGATGGCAATTTAAAAAAAGTAGGCATAGACGCCGCATTTAAAAAAAAAAAAATATCAATGGACCTTTTTACCAAATGTCCATTAAAATTGATTGTAGAAACATAGTAAATTTTAGTTAATGAGATTTGAAAAATAATATCTAACATCCAGAATGTTACCCACGATTTTATTATCTTCAAAAAAATATGCCTATTTCCTTGGTCTTAACTAATGAATGTATGCCACGATGGCAATAAAGCTGCCAACACAAGTATGTGCACACTAAAAATGATACGCAACAATGGATGTTGGGGCCGATTTGAGCTTACGCTCGAGAAGATATATGGAGATATATATTTTGAAATATGCATTCGAGGATAACAATAAGAAGGATATGTAAAAAAAAAAATATATATCTATATTATTTGAAAAGAAAGATGAGAATTCTGCATAATATGGTAAATTTAATCTAGTTTAACTATTTAGAGATTACCATAAACAAAATATCTCAAAAAAAATGTAGATTTAAAAATGAGCAATCTAAAAAACTTTTTATTTTAAAAAAAATAAAAGATAAGAGACATGAACCAGTTCGTGAAACTGCCTTCAAGAGAGAATGTCTTGCAAAATATATCCTACTCTGGTACCATGTTATGATTTCCCAAGAGTATAACTACAAAGCATTACAATATTTGAAGAAAAAAATAGAAGTGATTTATTTGGATAAACTTTGTATAAATATCAAAGTTGATCATTGAGAGCCGTTGGATTACAACAACTCATCAAATCTTATCTAGACTATACTGAGAGTTCACTTGACTCATGGAGGAGTGGAAACTCAAGTATGTCTATCCTAGTAGAACTTAAGAGAATAATTACTTATTATAACAACCACAATCTGAAAAATAAAAATCCAAACATGTTGTGAAAGTGAAGAAGCAAAATGTGACATGAACTTGTATTATTGAAAAATCAAAATAGAAACAAAAAATAAAAATAAAATAAAAAATGCACAAAAAAAACCAATATGTGATGACTGCATCCAAATGATACATACACACACAAAACTATGTACAAGAGAAAACCAAATCCAAAACACCAAAGTTACACACAAGAAAAACTTGCAAAACCAAAAACTATGTACAAGGGATGAATATATACAAGTGGTAATTGTGCTTTATTTCTCAAGTATGGAAATAGTGCTTTAAAATTACCCATTGATAGGTAAATGAATGTTCTCTCCACTCAGGTTCTATAATATAAATTCATTCTACCCAAGAATCTTAGAAATTTGGTAGGGGCCTAGCCAAATTTTATCAAATTTATTATGATCACCCTTCTTTTCGTGTGCCTTATCCCACAATAAAACCAAATTAGCAATTCTAAAGGATTTAACTATAGCTCTCTTATCAAACCATCATTTAAAAAACCCCTAATATTTATCTAAAATGTTGTACGGAATATTTTCTATTTTCATATAGACTCATTAAGTGAGTAAATCTTACCTCTATTTTATCATTAGTTTCAATATAATATTTCATAAATTGAAGAGTTTGCAATTTCAAATTGGCAAGAAAAATGAGATCTTCACCATAAACTAAATGATAAGGATAAGTGCCTATGGAACTTTTTTATATAGTTCTATCCACCCACAAAACATATTTCAACTTGTTATGCCAGTCTCTAGGATTCATTTCCAATAGTTTCTTAGTTATGGAAAATAAGTTATAATTAGTGGATTTTGCTAAACCATTACCCTGTGGGTAATAATTTGAAGAAAAATTAATGCTTACCTTATTCTTGTAAGCTCATTTTACAAACTAAAGTGAAGTGAAATCAGAACCATTATCACAAACAATAGAATATGATATATCAAATCTAATAACAATGTGTCCTAAAATTTTAATAACCACTTTAGAAGTATAGTTCTAAGTAGGAATAACCACAAACAATAGAATATGATATATCAAACCTTAGTTCAAGTTATTCACTCAACTAATTGCTTCAAAAAAAATGCTAATCTGACAAAATAATGACACTCATGATCTTTGACAACTTCACATAACAATGATACTCATGATATTTGCACAAACTCTAGTTCAAGTTCTTCACTTAACTAATCACTTCAACAACAATTCTTTTCAAAAAAGGTTTTATCAACAAATCTTTATTATAGAAAAATCCTTTCACTCCAACTTAGCATTCACTACATTCAACAACCATTCACTAGGAATATGCACCCATACCTTTTTTTTTGATGTAGAAGTGCCCTTAGAAAACATGTCTCAATCACAATTTCCTTGTTTCCAATTTTCAATGGTTATATGACCCAAATATCACTCTACCACTTTCTCAAAATATTCCTTAGTCACAAAAATAATCAAAGATCAAATACACCTTATTGCTCCTCCTTGAAATTAGCATCCATAAAATCATACATGAAAAATAATTATTTAGATACACCTTATAATATCCAACTTAAAATAATATCCAACACCACAAAAACTCAAACAACTTTCCTTAAAAACTTTATTGCCCCTTTTTAACACCAAAGCAAATATCACCAAAAACAATTTTGCATAAACCTTATAGCTCCCCTTAAAAATTTACAAACCAAATAAATTATGCAAAAATTAAATTTAATGGCTCAACTTTAGTCCTTCTGAAAATTTCGATGCTCAAAAAATTGGGTACCTTTTATTTTACCCCAAAAGTGATTTGATGAGATTCAAACCATCGTCTCCCTAAGCACCAAGCACCTTAGCGCTTTGGTGGCCACCGCGTGGGCTATAGGAATCCACAAGAAGGAAGGAAGACTTCATTCCTTTTAAGCCTTCTTCCACCATTGACATCAACATAATAGAAAACACTCTATCGTGGATTCGAACCTACGCCACTCGCTGCCACAGTGCCTTGCCTTCGCCAAAGTTGCCAACTGCGCTACCTGCGCTTGGTGACCAAGGAGACTTATTTGGTGGGTGATAAACCTCTACCTGCCACTTGGCTCTTTTAAAAACAATGAAACCCTCTTCTTTGCATAGCATAATTTACACGTTTTTGCATCACTTGGAGATTAATTCGAAAGCACATGGTTTTTGGCTAAGGTGGAGAAGTCCCCTTTATATACATGTTTTGATTAATTTACTCCCACATCGGCGCTCGATGGTCGAATTCAAATTTTAAATTTTGACTTAATAACCCACCTTAGGGTTATTTAAAATTAACATAAATTAATATAATTAATATTAAAATTAATTAATAATTACTTTAAATAACATGTAAGTTAAGTAAATTAATTAAAAAATAAATTTATAATTAAATTATATTAATTAATTTATAATTAATTTAAACTTCCCTGTATAATATTATAAAGGAATATTATAATATTATTCACTTAGGCTTCTTCTTTGCACTTTGGACCTCATATGACTACTTGGAACCGGGTTTTGACCAACTGGAGGCGGATTCTTCTTTTTGCACTGATTGCAAAACTACTTCTCCTTGCATTGCTCACTAAAACTAACTTTCGACATTAATGATCATTCATCCTTGACATCAATGACAACTTCATCTACTCAAAATGTCCAACAATATCCTCCTTTATCATTGATGGCAACCCAATTATCTTTTCAAATTTTCTTAACCTATTTTTATCCTACTCCCCCTGACTCAATGCTCTCTTCTTAAATCAAATATCTCCCCCTTACTTAAATATCTCCCTCTTAATTAAATCTCTCCCCCTTTGACATCAATGGCAAAGGGTCACCTTTGGGGCTCGAGGTTAAGAATGAGTCTCTTATCTTAGCCCCTCCCTCACCTCCTCTTGAGGTGGTTAATTCTGGGTTGGGATTATTTCTACTCCCTTCAAGCACTGATATTTACCTTTTTCCATTTTCTTTCTCATCCGATTCTTCTAATTTCTCTAACTATTCCTATTTATGTCCATGTTCCTATTCTTGTTCCTATTCCTATTCATTCTTAGTTTTGTAATATATTCTCTACACCACTTTGTTATATGTTCATCATTATTGCATTAATAACACTTGGTATTGTTATTCCTTGTAGATGCAAATATCTTTGAATTTCTTCTGGTGAAGCCATACTTATTCATGTCATGGACCCTGCAATTCATTACCTTATGACCAAATGGATTACATGAGTAGCAATACCCATGAAAAGGCTGCCTACTTATAAAGCTCCCATATTCTTTTCTTTCATGTGTCCTACATTGTGAAGCCTTGTGCCCAAATCTATGACATGAGAAACATTATCCATTGAAGTTTCCTTGTATTGACCTCATTGGTCTCTTCGTCTCTTTTACCCTATTCTGATTATTTTTCCATCTATTTCTCCGTTGTGCATTGTTTCTTTCCTTGTTGAACTTTATGTTGTTCAAAATGAAATCACGAGGATACGGAAGCAAAACCAAAGGGGAAAACTAATGCTAAGTCCTACGAACAAGAATACATGAAAAGAAGGAAAAAAAATGAACTGAAATGAGATTTAAAGCAAGTGTAAAAGTGTGGCCCTTTATTTTATTAATTTGCTCAAAATCGGGTTATGATACATCTCCTCCCTTTTCATGGGCTAGGAGTTTCAGACATTGTTTGGTTATACCATGAATGATACATTCCCCTTGGGGATCTTTCGCATGCCCATGTTGAAAATGGGCGGACCAAACATCATCGCCACTTGTGTGAATGTGTCTATGGTTCTTTGCTGCCCATCTGGTGTCGAGATCCTACATTCAGAGAAATAGTAAACAATTAGTAGCACCTGTGGATGGAGAGAAACATGCGATCCCCAAGGCCTGCGGTCAGTGCATACATAAAATTATTAAAACGATAACTGAAACATATCATAATGAGCTAAAAATTTGACAAAAGCAATAAAACATTACCAGGAACCCATTGCAAAAGGAACAGTCGAGAAATCTACCATAGATTTCTAATCACTCTGGGGTGGGATGATTAGGACTGCCATAAGCTATCAAAATGTGACCTCCTAAATCTCCAGTCCAAGGGCCTCCAAAAACACCTACAAATTTGGGGTTAGGTAAAATGGGAAATTTTGGGATGACCCAAAAGGTCGGATTCTACAAATTCGGCCTCGATTGCCCTGTATCTGATGATGCTCCCTATATGTTAGCGAAAGCGAGAAATGACAAAATCACAACCAAAACTTATCAGAATCACATGAAACTTGAATGGCAGCATATGTAAATGACCTAGAATCAAATGCAAAAGAAAAATTAGGGAAATCTACCACATATTTCTAATCACTCTAGGGTGGGTATATTAGAACTACAGCAGTGCAAGGGGTGCCCAGGGGCAGGACACCCATCGTTTGGGGCTCGGTTTTGGCACCAATCCACTTGGGATGGGTCCAAAACCTCTTATGGGGTTGTTTCAAAAAATTTGGTGGGGTATTATGGCCAAATTTTTGGGTTTGGTTCCGTATTGCGCTTCTAATAATCACCTAATAAACTCTCTTCCAAAAGAGAGATCAAGGATGTAAGAAGCACAAATGATGGGTGAGGATGTAATTCGGTAGCACTCCGTTACTCCAAATGCTCTTGTTCTATCCTTTTTGGGGTGAGAAAACTCACAAATTTATAGACCTAGGGTCTCTCTCTTTGAATGCGCATGCGAGGGTGCCACTTGCCTTTCCTACCCTATGTTGGGAGAAAATATTCTTCCCTGATTTAGAGTCTCTTTGCATGAGGCCTCCATGATCAAGGCATGCATGACTGAAGTATCTCTCTCTGATTTGAAGCCATTCCTCACAATTGCATGCCCTGAAGGCACAGTTAAGTGGTGGACCTATCGAGGTTTGAATTTTTCTAGTCAAACCTGCTATTGGCCCCACCCTAGAGTGAATACTGCTAATTGTCCCGGGGTGGGACCAATACCAGTTTGTAATCATCCCAGGGTGGGACGAGTAGGGAGCAAAGTGTTGAAAAGGTGCTAAATTGACCTCTAACCTTCCAAAACTATTGTGGAAGTGGTTAGGACCATTGTTTAACCTTTGATGGCTTCCCTAGAGGCTATTTATGTCAATTCAATTAGTGCTTGTTGTCACATAATCATATTGGTGTTGTTTTGGTGTCTACAGATGCCCCTTTTTGGGATGTGCTGTGCATGGTGCAGTGCTGAGCAAAAATAGATAACCAAAGCACTAATGATTAGGGTTTCTCAGTAACCTAACCAACTTTTGATGCCCCAAGTATGGAAAGGTCATGCATTCTTGAATCCTTGCTTCTGACGAGCTAAGGAGCTTATTTCAAGTGTTAACCTTTTTCAGTGAGGTGTTACTTGATCTTGGATATTATTCAGTCATGAATAGGCAAAGGGCGCAACCTTTTGTCTATGGGAACCTTGAGTTCATGATTTTAGAATACCAAGTGTTTGATGAGCTTGTGATTATTTCTTGTTTGCTGCCCCAAGCAGAGGCGTGATTGTCTTTGTCAATTATCCTTTGAATGTGTGCCATTTCCTTGATTGGGTGTGCATTTGTTGATTGGTGACAAAGTATGACTACCCCCTCAAGTGACGAATCGATGAGGGAATGACCAACATGAGAAAAACGACAAGTCACTTGACCCAAGATGAATTTTTATAAGGGTTCCTTCAGTTGTTTTCCATTGAATACTTATGCAGTTTTCGAACATTCTGACCTATTTTGGGTGGGTTTGAATGCTTTTTGTGAAGTATTTTGGAGCTTAAATTGTCAAAAATCCATCCTCATGTGGAGCGGTCTGGCTATGGTAGCCTTATTAGGGAGTATGTTTGTGATCCCAATGTCTATTTTGGATTCCAAAAATGTCAGGCGCAAAAGCGCCATTGTTAGGCAATGTTATTGCTATTTTTGGGTGGGTTTTGACCCTTGTTTGACGTCGTTTGGGGATGAAATTCTCGAAAATCCATCCTCCCGTGGAGTGGTCCGGCTATGGTAGCCTTCTTATGGAGTAGGATAGTGAGTATTTGTGACCCCAATGTCAATTTTGTATTCCAATAATTGCAGGCACAAAGGCCCCTTTGTTCGGCAAATTTGTTGTTATTTTTGGGTGGGTTTTGACCCTATTTGTGATGCCATTTGGGGATGAAATTCTCGAAAATCTGTCCTCCCATGGAGTGTTCGGCTATGGTAGCCTTATTAGGGAGTAGGATAGTGAGTATTTGTGACCCCAATGTCATTTTTGCATGCCAATAATCATAGGCGCAAAGGCCCCTTTGTTCGGCAAGTTTATTGCTATTTTTTTGTGCATTTGGGTGTAGTTTGTGCTGTTTTTGAATTTCTTACTCTGTAATCGTCCCTGGGTGGGACGAATACCAATTTAGTAATCGTCCTAGGGTGGGATGAGTGCTAACTAGAGCGCTCATCCTAGGTTGAAACGATTACAGGCCTAAAATCCTATTTAAGGGCCAAAACTAGTTTTTGGGCTCATTTGCATTTGTTTTTCTTGGCATTTGGGAGCTATGAAGAGGAGGAGGTCGAGTTCGCGTAGCGGAGCTCTGTCAAATTTCTCAGACACCATGAGTTCACAGATTGGATTATCAAGTGGCAGAGCCAAAGAAATATTGGTGAGTGCTCCTCCTCTTTATTTTGTGCTTGTTTCAGTTTACAGTTTAAAACGACAACTTTTTTTTTCTTTTGTATTTTGTTTTTTGATTTAAAAATGAAAACCCTAGTTAAATGTTTGTTGTTTGTGTTTGTTTTTGTTGTAAACTAAAAAGAAAACCCTAGTTTAAACTAAGATCCAAAACTTAGCTTAAAAAAATTGTTTTTATGTTGTTGTCTGTTTTTTATTTGTCAGTTTAGACTAAGGTCGAACCCTAGGTTAGACTGTTATGTTGTTTTTGTTTTTTTTGTCAGTTTAGACTAAGGTTAAACCCTAGGGTAGACTGTTATGTTTTTTTGTTTTGTTTTTTTTTTTGTCAGTTTAGACTAAGGTTAAACCCTAGGTTAGACTGTTATGTTGTTTTTGTTTTGTTTGTCAGTTTAGACTAAGGTTAAACCCTAGGTTAGACTGTTATGTTGTTTTTGTTTTTTTGTCAGTTTAGACTAAGGTTAAACCCTAGGTTAGACTGTTATGTTGTTTTTTTTTTTTTTGTCAGTTTAGACGAAGGTCAAACCCTAGGTTAGACTGTTATGATGTTTTTGTTTTTTTTTTTTGTCAGTGTATACTAATGTTAAACCCTAGGTTAGACTATGATGTTGTTTTTATTTTTTTGTTAGTGTAGACTAAGGTTAAACCCTAGGTAACTGAAATAACTTTTTTTGTTTTTTATTTATCAGTTTGAACTAAAGTTAAAAACCCTAGGTAACTGATAAATTGTTTTTGAATTTTTTTGTTTTGTTTTAGTGAGTATTTTGAACTAGAGTTAAAAAAATCCTTAGGAACTGAAAAATTTCTTTTGGAATTTTTTTGTTTTTTTTAGTTACCAGTTTGAACTAGAGTTAAAAACCCTAGGTAACTGACAAATTTGTTTTTGAATTTTTTGGTTTTTATTTATCAGTTTGAACTAGAGTTAAAAACCCTCGGTAACTGATAAATTGTTTTTGAATTTTTTTGTTTTGTTTTAGTTATCAGTTTGAACTAGAGTTAAAAAAACCCTAGGAACCGACAATTTTGTTTTGGGATTTTTTTGTTTTTTTAGTTATCAGTTTGAACTAGAATTAAAAACCCTAGGTAACTGACAATATTGTTTTTGAATTTTTTATTTTTTTTATTTAACAGTTTGAACTAGAGTTACAAACCCTAGGAACTAACAGATTGTTTTTAATTTTTTTTGTTTTTAATTTATCAGTTTGAACTAGAGTTAAAAACCCTAGGAACTAACAGATTGTTTTTGAATTTTTTTTTTCGTTTTAGTTACCAGTTTGAACTAGAGTTAAAAACCCTAGGTAACTGACAAATTTGTTTTTGAATTTTTTGGTTTTTATTTATCAGTTTGAACTAGAGTTAAAAACCCTAGGAACTGACAGATTTTTTTTGAATTTTTTTTGTTTTGTTTTAGTTATCAGTTTGAACTAGAGTTAAAAAACCCTAGGAATTGACAAATTTATTTTGTAATTTTTTTGTTTTTTTAGTTATCAGTTTGAACTAGAGTTAAAAACCCTAGGTAACTAAACAATATTGTTTTTGAATTTTTTATTTTTTTTATTTAACAGTTTGAACTAGAGTTACAAACCCTAGGAACTAACAGATTGTTTTTAATTTTTTTTGTTTTTAATTTATCAGTTTGAACTAGAGTTAAAAACCCTAGGAACTAACAGATTGTTTTTGAATTTTTTTTTTCGTTTTAGTTATCAGTTTGAACTAGAGTTAAAAAAAACCCTAGGAACTGACAAATTTGTTTTGGAATTTTTTTATTTATTTTTAGTTATCAGTTTGAACTAGAGTTAAAAAAACCATAGGAACTGACAAATTTGTTTTGGAATTTTTTTGTTTTTTTTAGTTATCAGTTTGAACTAGAGTTAAAAACCCTAGGAACTGACAAATTTGTGTTTTAATTTGTTTTTCTCTTAATGTATGTACTGTACATTTATTAAATGTTTTTGTGTTTAGACATTGTGTATGTTTGTTTTAGTGTTGTATAGTTTTATTTGATCGTGTTGTACTTTGGCTGTATAGTGGTTTGTCTGTACTTTGATGTACTTTTTTTGTTAAGTGTTTTAGCTATACATTGTTTTATTATTTTTAGTTGTACATTTTTTAAATGTTTTTGTGCGTATGATTGGTAAATAGTGTGTATGGTTGTTTTAGTGCTGGACTATTTTTTTGTTTTATTTTGTCATGTTTTAATGTTTTTTCTTTTTTATTTCTTTTGTAGGTTGTGAAGATCTGGTACCATGTGTCGACGGTGTTATTTAAAGCATAGGAGGCACTGACTATGGTGGACTAGGAGTGGATTGATGCCCTTGGGCTCAAGCAAGTGACTTGGCTAGAGCCTATGGTGGGGGATCGGGCCTATCTGATGGCCCTGATCAACTTGTGGGATCCCCAGATTAATACCTTTCATCTCCCAATAGGGGAGATGATAATTAATCTTGAGAATGTCTATTGGATTCTATGGATTCTAATAGACGGGCTTCCTATTCAGACTACTCCACTGGATCAGTTGACGGCGGTGCTAACATAGTGTTTCAAGCATGGGGTGGAGATGGGGGTGGATAGTCCGATTGAGAGGGCAGAGGGGGATTGCATAATTGGTGATATCTTGGTGTATTTATGGCTAGAGAGGGGCATGTTGGGGGTGAGGCATGCATTACTGATGACCCTCATCTCCAACATGCTACTGCTCGACTCCTCAGGTGTGAGGTTCCCTTGGAACCTGCTGGAGGTAGTGTTCAAATTGGTCGAGTGTCCGATGGAGGCACCTTTGATTATGAGATGGGGACAGACGCTTCAGGCATAGCTTTATGATGAGTTGTACGAGGTCCACTACTGGATGTGAAATGGGATTGGGTGCAACTACCTATTGCAGTGTTGGGGGTGGAAGCACATAGTTGTGGAGCGACCATAGGGTTTGCCGTGGACCACTCGGGTAGAGATGGTTGATAGGGAGATAGGGTATGCGGCTCTATGGTGGATGTCAGAGGAGCAACAGTAGATTCAGTAGTGGGCAGGTGTCGTAGGGCACTATGTCAATGTATTCTCTTGGCTTGCCCCAAGGGAGGTGTTCTGGTGTCCATATCAAGAATTTCCAGCCTACCCTGAGGTGGGAGAGTGGCTCCAGTGGGTGCATAGGGGGAGATGGCTTATTGGGTGACAAGATATCGAGCAAGAGTATTTCTTGTACATTTGAGTGATGCAACAGTTTAGGGTGAGCCATGGGTTTCCTGAGGAGCCCTTGATCTATCGACATCAGGGTGATGAGAGGACTCTATCTTGGCTGATCATCGAGCAGCTTATGAGGAGTCAGATGCAGTGATCGATGTCCCTAACATGGACAACATTGGGATGACCACTGAGTATGACCAGTGGTGAACGTTGTAGCGGTGGCAAGGTGATGGGCCTCTAGGAGGTCTTGAAGCAACAGCAGTAGGTGGGGAGGATGTGGAGGCATCAGGGGAGGGTTGGGGGGCTCCACTGGAGGATGAGGACATGGTGGAGGTTGAGGATTTTATGGGTGATGATTTTGGAGTTTCAAAGCAGTCAGACATGTAGGACATCTCAGAGCAGTGGGTGCCAGAGCAGCCCGTCGTCTCAGAGATGCCTACGCCTCAGGTAGTCCTGAGTGATATGGGTGCTAGATATCATGCTGAGATAGCACGATTAGAGGATCTGCTTTGGATATGGGATGAGGAGATCAGGGATGCTCTGCAAGAGAGGGATATCCTATGGACTCAGTTGGTAGAGTAGGAGAATGCATTAACTTCGTACCACTAGTGAGATGGGACATCGATGCATCATGGGAGAGGGATCTCTTGTCGATGCATCTGGCACATCATGATGATGCATTGGATGCATACCATCGAAGGGATATATATTTGGTCTAACATTGGATGGATATGGAGGCAGAGATTATCTACCTTGGTGGGCGGTTACCTGAGCTCCCTAGAGGTGGATCTTTGTGCTGGAAAAGAGATAGTGATACTGAGCGATCAACTTCCTCTCATTATAGGTAGATGGATGAAGGGGGCACTAGTGGGCATGATGCAAGGGCTAGCAGCAGCCACCCTGAGAGGTCCCATAGGACCCACACCACGGGGGGTAGTTCCCATCACACCGATCCTACGTGATCATGGTGGTCAATGCCCTAGGCTTGGGGGTTTTTAAGTTTTTGCTTTGTTTTGCGAGGTCAGAGGACCGAATTATTGTGGCCTATGGGTATTTTGATGATATATATACATGACATTCTTTTTGGGTATACACTTGTCATAATTTTTTGTTTATTTATACGCACATTTTTTTACGTTGATGTATGCATGTGGTATTATGAATGTGATGTTTCTAATTATATGATGTATGCCTATGGAATGGATGAAATGATTTGTATATAACTTGTTTATGGCACCATAGAATGTACATGATTTACTGGCCTTCTGTACTTATGTGATGGCTTTGTGGAATGACTTTGCATGTGGTAATTTTGTATTGTTATTTTTCATATTTTTTGATGGTGACGTAAGTAATAAAATGTACCAGTTGTTTTAAAATGTTGCTAAGGTTTTCTGAGATTCATATGTTATAACTAACTAGCCAAGACTATACATTTATCTCACAAGATTTTTTGAACAAGGTACAAATCAAACTTGAATTTGACCAAGTTATTTCACATCCCTGTGTGTGCAATTGAGGTCATTTTTGTGGTATTTATCAAGATACCACCAGTGCCAGATAGGCTTTCAACCAAACCTGTACTGTGGATCACCTAATTAGTTCCACTAACTCCATTGTTGTATTTAGTAAGATTAATCCATGGGATAAACTAAGGTACCATAAGCTAGCTCATCCACATGCAAAAATTGGTCTGCTCACATGCAAAGCTAATGTGATAGACATATCATCATGTTTTTAGGATATCGCCATTATCAGGTAGGCTGTCCACCAAACCCATAATGAGGATCACCTAGATGGGTTTTCTAATGTTGATAATTCCAAGAATTCAAGCTCAGGCATATTTTAGTTGCTCAACTTGTTAGGATACTTGCTCGTATACATAGTGATGAAAATCATTGTTTATTTTTATGTTTTGTTTTTCTTTTTGAGCAAGGACTTTGAATAGTGGTAATAACCACTGTTATTTGATTTTGCATTTTTAGGTTTCAAATTTGAGCTCGTAGGTTTATGGCTTGTGAATGGCATTGATACTTTTGGCCTTGGGGATGACTACCCATCCTGTTCAGGGACGTGTAGTACGAATCCTTATGACTTTGGGAACCAAAGGTGGTTGGGGATGTTATTATGTTAGGGCATTGATATTTTAGGCCTTGGGGATGACTACCCATCCTTGTTAGGGGCATGTAGTATGAATCCTTATGACTGTGGGGATCAAAGGTGTTTGGGGATATGATTATGTAATGACATTGATCTCGTAGGCCTTGGAGATGACTACCCATCCTTGTTAGGGGCATGTAGTATGAATCCGTTTTGGGATTTTTGTTAGTGGTGAAGACCACTGTTTATTATAGGAAAGTGGATGGGGAAGAGCTTGTCCTTTTGTCAATTCTCAGCATTCTTGAACCATTGCATAGGGGGATGAACAAGCTAACATTTCGACTATGGTACCCTAGACTGCTTTGTAGGTTTCTCTTGCATTTACACAACTTGGGAATTATTTTATGTGTTTTAACTTGTGTAGGGATGTTACGTAACTAGGTGTGATCCAAGTAAAACTCTATCCTTATAAAATCTATCTAACTTTTTACAATTTCTGGATAGAAATCTAAATATAGGTGAATGAAAAAAACCCGAAATACGTTAGGAGATAATTGACTATGATAAAAATGTGTACGGTGTTATTTTGGATGGATGTGTTTATAAAATGGAAATATGTGGAAAATTATGGAATTGCCTAGCGATTACAGTCTATGGTTCTTATGACGTGTATGACTAGCAAATATGCCATGTATGGATGCAATGCCTAATGCAGTTTATTATATTTTTGTATTTTGATTTTTACGAGTATGCATGGAATTGAGATGCAATTTTTTTTTTGCTATTTTTGATTATTTTATTGTTTTTTTTTTTTTTTGAATATTTGTTTTTGACCAAGAGATTGTGGGAACCCTTGGAGCTTTTGGTTTGACCAAAGGGTTTATGGATACCTTTGGGGCATTTTAGGGTTGACCAAGCAATTGGAGAAATCCTTGGAGATTTTGGATTTGACCAAAGGGTTTATTGATACCGTTGGGGCCAAGACGATTGGATCGACTATAAGGCCTGAGAAGGTACGTGTGTCAAATTGGCATGATATTGACACTTCATGCACTTCTTTACATACACGTAACAATCTCACTCTAAATATGGCCAATAATAGTCTATGCGGAGAATGCGCTTTGCGATGGCCATACCATTGAAGTGGCCATCGCATGTACCATCGTTCACTTAGGTGATCGCCCAAGCAGACTCCTGCTGGTCCAAGAAATAGAGGAGGATTCCTTCATAGCTCCGATGATACAAAATATTTCCTAGAAAGACATGTTTTTCCGCTTTCTGTTTAATTGATCTTTTTATGGTGTGCGTCAATCCAAGTGGGAGGTTACCTAACTTGAGATAGTCTCTTATGGGTGTGTACCAATCCTATTGATTAGAAACCTCGATGGTATGAATGACCAATCCCTCTTGAATTTCATCCCTAGAAAAAGCTGAGTGGGAAAGAACATTTAAGAATAACGTTGTGTTTCTATCAAGAGGGGTCAGGGAGAACAAGGACCCCCAGTTTGCATGATTCAGACTATCATGGATTTGAGATATTTATCCTGAGATGGTTCAATCTAGATTAGGTGGATCCCTGGCATTAGGTCAGAGCTTGCACGCTCCATCACAGATTACAACAATGTTTTAACTTGAATGGTTGTCATTTCACCATAAGGGTCTTGTGGGATTAGTGACCCCAAGGAGGCCATAGTATCTGCAAAATGATTTGATGATCGAGGGAGTGCCTCGATGTCGTACAATTCAAGATTTACTAGAAATTTGTCCACAAGGGCTTTGTAGGCCTGCAAAACTAGGCATTCACATTGGAATACCCATTTTACTTGGTTAGCAATTAATAGCGAATCACCAAAGATGTTCAAGCATTTGATGTTCATGGTGATTTTTGTTTGAAGACCTATGAGCAATACTTCATATTTGGCATTGTTTTTGGTGCATGGGAAATATATTTTAAATTATAGAGGCATTGGAACCCCTTGCGGTGTGAAGAATACAATTTTTGTGCCACCCCATTGCATACATTTAGAACCATTGAAGAATAAGGTCATGTCAGCCTATGACTCAGGATCATCAAAATCTGGCGATTCTGAGATATCGAAGACCCAATCATCAGGTAGCTCTACGGTTAGAGGCTGATCATATTTGAGAGGAGTCTCTGCTAGTTGATCAGTTATGACTTGACATTTGATGGACTTTTGTCCAATTAATTCGATGTCAAACTCTGTCAACAAAATGATCCATTTTTTCGTGTGGCTACTATGATAAGTATGACTCATCATGTACTACAATAGATTCTCCTTAGACACAACATACATCATATTGCTTAGCATGTAGTGGCGTAGCTTTTTGGTAGCAAACATCATTGCAAAGCATAGCTTCTCGATGTATGCATAGTTAAGTTCATAACTGACCAAGGTGTGACTAAGATAGTAATTAGCTTGTTCTTTATGTAGTTCATTTGTTTGGGCTAACATGGCACCCAGTGCCACCTCAGTAGCTGAGATGTATAAGTAGAACGATACTCCTAGTCTAGGTGGTGCCAATACTGGCAATGAAGCCAAGTATTATTTGATGTCGTCAAAGGCTGACTGGCACTCGTCATCCAAGTGAAATGCTACCCCCTTGTGCAATAATTTATTCATGGGTCAGCACTTGTTAGATAGCTGCACTATGAAGTGCTTGATTGACACGACCTTTCCTTGTAGGCTTTTGAGCTGCTTGATGGTAGTTGGGGGGAGCATTTCAAGGATTACCTTGACTTTATGTGGATCCACCTCGATGCCTAATTTTGAGACAATGAAACCCAAGAGTTTTCTAGATGTGATGTCAAATATGCATTTCTTGGGGTTTAGTCTGACTTTATGTTCAATGAGGCGATCGAGGATCTTGATTAGGTCATCGAGATGATCTTGGGCACAAAAGAGATTTGGCCAACAAATAATCCATGTAATCTTCCAAAGTTTTATGCATGTGATCATGTAAGATGTATGTCATGGCACATTGGTAGGTGGTTCCAATGTTTTTAAGGCCAAAGGGCATGACCTTATAACAAAATGTCCCCCAAGGCGTTGTGAATGCCATTTTTAGTTGGTCCTCGAGATTGATACGAATCTGATTGTATCCCGAGAAACCATCCATGAGGGATAGCATTTCATGGCCCACTGTAGCATCTACCAATGTGTCGATGCTAGGCAAGGGGAAATCATCTTTAGGACTCACTTTATTTAGATCTTGAAAATTAGTGCATATGCGAATCCTCCCGTCAAGCTTTTTGACGGGCACCATGTTGGACAACCATGGTGGTTAATCTATGCAAATGACAAACTATGCATCCAACAACTTTTTTAGCTCATATTTGACCATTAAGGCCACTGTTGGATGCATCTTATGTAGTTTTTGCTTAACTTGCTTGATTTTTAGATCAAGTGTTAGGTTATGCATGACTAGATGTGGATCTAGCCCCGACATGTCTTTGTAGGACCATGCAAAAACCTCCTTCTTCTCTTTGAGAAGGTCAATGTAGTTGAATTCCTCTTTAGGGGATAGACTTACCCCCATATTGATGATTTGTGAATGCATTGGATCAGATTCGATGTCTACATCAGTCATATCTTCAACTGACATGTGGGATCTATCCTCCAACTGGTGTGAAGTTGGGATTAGGTGGATATCATTTTCTTAATTTAGATCTACATTGGGAACGTCGGGTTCCTCTTTAGCATGGAAGACATCCTGAGTCTGTCCTAGGGTGAAATGGAACATCCCACCATAAGGCCAATACTCTTATGGGGATGGTGGTGTGTCAACGTGATTCCAGTTTATAACATCTAAGTCTAGATATAATGACCATGTTGGGTCAGTTGGGTTATGGATGGGGGCGGTTAAGTCAATGGAGATCATGTTGATTAAATGATTTTTGTCTCCATTACCGCAGGTGTGGTGACTCAGACATCCTAGGTAATATTTGTGCTTCGGATCTGGCTCTATGGGTACTGGCACAAATGGATCGACCTTATGTGCATATAAAAGGATAGGGTCCGCCCTTGGCACTGATGGATCTATAGGGTCTCTAGATGGAAGGGGATCTCTGTATACCTAAATTTGTGGGTGCAGTAGTTGGTCCAAATATGCTTGGTTTAGGTGCCACCTATGCCTTGGCCCCATGTGTAGCTGTTCAAACATGTCATCAATGTCCATGGGGTATTGCGGCTGTCGCATATGATTGAGATATGCCATCTTAGTCTCATATTCATAATCACTATCAGATATCTAGAGGCCTTTGTTGGCTCCGACAGTTGTTTGCAACATGTGAAGTTCATCTTTCTCAAGAAAATTGATCTAGTCCCATTGGGGTAGTTTCGCTCTTTGCGAGAGGACATGATTATCTTGAGGTGGCATTTGCTCGATTGGAGCATTCAAGGGGAATATTGTCATGAAGCTCTCCTGATAATCATCTATGGGGGTTACTTGTGAATGATTGCTATCAAATTCAAAAGGGTCCTAAGGTGCTACCTCATACTTTGAATCATCTTCTGAAGACCCTTCTTGGCCTTGTCTATATCCCTCTTGTAGGTGAGTCCTCAAAATTTCTCCTTCCTTGATCGAAGGGAAAGGGTTGTTAAGGTCAACAAGGTTGGTTGTTAGCAATGGGAGATAATCCCCCAATGTATATGTGGTGTTAGGATTGGCATATGGATCTAATGCCAACCCATCCTTGTTGCCTATCCCTAGGCATTGCATGTTGTCTACCAATATGTCAAGGGGCAAGGGGTGGTTGAAACCTACTCTTGACTTGTCGTATGGCATCTGATATCTTGGTTGGAAAATAACGTGCACTCCTTGCTCATATCTACCCAACCCGTATCCATGCCAATTGCATTTGCCAAGATATCTCAAAGCAAAATTTGGGTTGGACAAATAGTTGACATCCTCAACAAAGGGCTCTTCATCTTCTTCTTCTTGCATATAAGGTTCAATGCCATTATCGAGGCCCCCATATACAAATTTTGTCTGATTTTGTGGGTAGCCTAGAGGAACAATAGTGCTGATGGGGAGGTGAAGTCTCCCCATGTCCTGCATGGACTCAAGTGTGGGTGTTGCTATAATGTTCTGTACTAGATACTCCCCCAGGACCGTATTGGAGGGGGAGGGAATGGGAGTTATTCCTAGGTCCACTCCATGTAGGGTGAACTAGGCGTCTCGACTTCCATTTGGCTAGGCATCTCTTTGATAGAGATGGTTGAGACTAGTGGCGGTGCCTCTTCTAGGGGTTTCTTCCCCTTATCCTTCGGTATGGCCACCGTAGGTGGCGTTGTTGGTGAAGGACCAGATGATGAAGATGGACCCGACTAGTGATTTTATGGACTTAACAATGGGGATGCATGTAGAATCGGACCCTATTTGGATGGATTCAATTGAAAGTCCAAATATGTCGATGGAAGGGTCGATTACGGCATCAGTTGCATCATATTGCAATACTTGAAGGGCTCTAAGTCTGCTGAGACTACATGCATCTACCCCTCAAATGTGTACTTTAGGCACTGATGAGCTATCAAAGGGACACATTTCATGTCCCTAATCCAAGGCTGGCCCAACAAGATATTATAGGCCATCTCACCTTCCAAGATGTGGCACAACGTAGGAAGTCTTTTGTCCCACATGGATGGGCAGGAAAATTGTGCCAACCATAAAGCATATCACATCATTGAATGCTCGAAGAGTATAGGTGGATGCCACGATGTGAGATGCTAGCAACTTGAGGTGTTTCAATGCCATTTTTGTAATTATATTACTGGACGAGCCAGTGTCCACCAACACCCTCTTATACGAAATCTTGTTGACTCGTGCAATGATTTGCAGGGGTGGATCCGCCATATCGCCAGTCACTAATTTCAGTTCATCTTCTCTCAAGGTGATGACTAGTTCTGTACATTGTTTCACATGTCCCACAAAGTTGTTAAAAGAGTTTGCTTCATGGGGTTGCAACTCGATGGCTTTTAATATCTCCATTAGAGCCTCCTGATGGGGTGATGATTGTTGAATGAGCTCGTATATGGAGATCCTATTCGACGTGGTGTTTAAACTTTGGGTAAGTCTAGTCTGAATCGTGGCCACTGGTCTAGGCGAGGGAGGTTATGTAGGGTGTGGTTGAGGTTTTGACGTTTATGGAACCTCTCCTATAGCTGCCATAGGGGTAGTTGTGTTTGGGTACCTCTTGTTTCATGTAACTATGCTTATCATTCCTACATACCCCTGCATAGGGCAGTTCTGTGTTACCTCATTGACTTGAAGGGTTTTTTCCTGCACATCATGGGAAGGCAGGGGGTCTTTGAAGACTCCCATATGTTGGTTGTTCGATGCTATGGGGTTGTCCATCACCAGTGTCTTGTTGTCTATTAGGTCTTGCACAAAGATCTTGAACTTCCAACATGCGTAAGATCATGTCCTTTCTGCCTATGAAATCTACAGTATAATTCTTCCCTATAGCCCTTAGGTTTTGGTGCATTAGGGTCTATGGGTCGACTTTCTGGTAGGTGTATCATGTTTGCCATGGAAAAATGGTCAAACAAGGAGTCTTTGGACTCTATGAAGGGTGTGAATTGTCTCCTAGGGTGACGCTGCTGATTCTTCTCTTGTTGATGATTCTCCTTCTCATAGATGTCAAGAGGAACTGCCTGATAGTTAGCCTATGAGGGTTGTGTTGCTTTTGCAGGTTTAGGCATATTTAAAGCAACTTGATTGACCATAGTGGGTTTCAGTTGCATGGTCCCTATTTTGGCATTTTTAGGCCACTCTTTCTTCCATGTTTTGGAAATCTTGCCATCATGTATCTTGATCTCCTCAATGATTCTGGCTTACGCTAGGGCTTCCTCAAAAGTGGCATATTGTTGTAGCTAAAATAGAACCAAGATCGATATCAAACAACTTTTCAAGAACATTTGGGTTAGGTTGGCCATGGGAGGGAGGTAGGGCAGCTTTAAAAGCAATGTCCTCCACCAATTTCCATAGGATGCCATGGTTTCTTCCTCATACTGCCTGAGGCTAGCTAGGTTGCTTAGTGACACCTTCTTCTTGGTGTTGAAGGTGAATCATTCAAGAAACACATCCACTAACTAATCCAAGTTACTGATGCAACACTTTGTATGCATCAAAAGATTTGATTTCTTCCTCCTTGGTTTGTTCCTGTTGTGGGTTACGGGGAACTTAAGGCCTATGGAGGGGTAGTCGGACAGCATCCCCTCTACCTTGGTAGGGCATTTTAGCCTGCTCTTCTTCTTGCTCATACTCCTCATAGGCTTCTTGAGGAGTTCTTGGGTGAGACCTATAAACATGGGTGGGTGCCCATGGAGGGTGCCCATCATTGTTTCTAGGAGTGGCCTCCCGCTTAGGTCTAGGAGGTCTTGGAGGCAATATTTGATAAGGTCACAGAGACTTTTCTAGCACCAAGGGTTTGTGCCTCTCATATAACTCTATCTTATGCATTCGAGGGGTTGGGACCCTCTCAGGAACAGTTTTCTAGAGTAATTCATCTATTTGATGCTGAATGTGCTCTTTGCTAAGGTGATACAGGTGCTCTAACTGTTATTGGTCTTGTCGAAGTTGTGTGATTTGTGCTTGGTAGGCGAAATGTTTGGAAAAATTCCAAGCCAATTTGTTTCACCATCTTATGTTTAGGAAGCCTAGATGCCTCTCCTACATGTCTATCTCGGTCATGGTGATCTGAGATCTCTATGGATCGCTTTCCTCTATCGAGGTTAGCGGCATTCACCCAAGGCTCTAGCCTCAGTGGGTGATCCTGATACATAGCATGTGCAGAGGCACATTGCTCCCATGCTATTTATTGCTCTTGAGGAATGTAGTGGTATTCCTCATGCTCCCTTTCATACAGATGAAAGGGGCGGGTAGAATTGGCTTGCCCTATCTGAAGAGCCTTGTGCTCTGGATTTGGCCTATTGTTTCTAATAGTAATAAGGGGTAGAGAAGGTATGACATAATCATGTGGCCCCTCCTTATGGACCCTAGGTTGTTCTAGCACCTTCATCGCATGGTGGCCACTCATAACGAGTGTCTAAGGGAGCCCTCCCATCTATGTTGAGTGCCACGTGTATGGCCTCCTCCTGAAAGGGTCTATGCTAAGTGGGAGTGCCCCTCAAAGGGGTGCCTCTATAGTCCCATTCTATAATGGCATGATGTGGACTATCTTGTGGGTCAGGTCACCAAGGTGGTATGACCAAGTCTTCAGGGCTATATCGAAGGTGACTTGTGCCCCTTTGTACACTTTCTACAGCTTCCTCCCATGATTGGGCTCGACTACAGGTGTACACCATGGTAGTGTTTATCTAAATATGTGTACATTTTTATATTCTTTACAATTTTTTTTGCAACACTTAAAAAACAAGGGAAACACACAATAAAAGCAATGATTATCTTGTTTATGGATTAGAAGTGTGCCCTAAATCTGGTTCAGTGTGTTTTGATTTTTTTTGTTCTAAAAACTTGGTACAAATTTTTTTGTTGTATATGAAATATGAGGGCTCTTATATCTCCCAAAATGGTCACCCCTTCAATATACCACTGCCAGGACGTTATACCGAACCTCTCTATATACCCACCCTTACGTGAGTGAGACTATTGGTACATGAGAGCAGAACAGTACGTGGAACATAGGCGATACTGAAGGGGAATAACTATGTTTTAACACCTACCATAGAAGACTTATCCACCTCAGCTACACTTGGTTAGCTTTCATCAGGATTTACATCTAGCAACAGTCACGATTGGGGTTATGTATGCAAGATTCAATCCAAGGTGGTGATGAAATCAACCGTTGGTCTTGATCAAGTGTTGGGGTTTTACGACCAATGCCTTGATGTTTAGATTATCTCATGGTGTTTGGGGTTCTTTTTACTTGTGAAAAGAAAGAAATCATGCAGTAAAATTTCCTATGCAAGCAAAGAAATAGAAAATTACAGAGATAGAAAATAGAAAATGACAGAAGATGCTCAGATTCCCTAACTCTTCTCTATCCAAAATGGATGCCTCTAAGTTTTTTCTTTGAAACTGCATAGAGAGCTAATCGTCCCGAGGTGGGATGAATAATAGATCTATATTCATCATCGGGTGAGACGAATTCCTATTCGTCTCATGGTGGCATGAATTCCAGCTTTGTATTCGTCACAGGGTGGCACGAGCAGCAGTCCAGCGCATAAAATATTAACCCCTGAAAGCAAAAACATGCAATTTTAATCAAAAAATTGATGTCAAAATCAAGGGACAAGGTCCCACCATGATCTCCACTAAAATAAAATCATGAGGATACAAAAGCAAACAAAAGGGAAATGTAACGCTAAGTCCTACGAACGAGAATGCATGAAAAGAAGGAAAACAAACGAACTGAAATGAGATTTAAAGAAAGTGTAAAAGTGTGGCCCTTTATTTTATTAATTTTCTCAAAATCAGGTTACAATATGTCTCCTCCCTTTTCAGGGGCTAGGAGCGTCGGACATGGTTTGGTTACACCATGAATGATACATTCCCCCTTGGGATCTTTCGCATGCCCACGTTGAAAATGGGTAGACCAAACATCGCCACCACTTGTGTGAATGTGTGTATGGTTATTTTATACCCATCTGGTTTTGATATCCTACATTTAGATAAATAATAAATGGTTAGTAGCACCTGCGTATGGAGAGAAACATGTGATCCCTAAGGCCTGCGGTCAGTGCATATATAAAATGATAACTAAAACATATCATAATGAGCTAAAATTTTGATAGAAGCAATAAAAAATTACCAAGAACCCAATACAAAAGGAAAATTCAAGAAATCTGCCACATATTTCTAATCACTCCGGGGTGGGACGATTAGGATTGTCATAAGCTGTCAGAAGGTGACCTCATAAATGTCTAGTCTAGTGGCCTCCAAAACACTTGCAAAGTTGGGGTTAGGAAAAACAGGGAATTTTGGGATGACCTAGAAGGTCAGATTCTACAAATTTGGCCTCGATTGCCCTATATCTTATGATGCTCCCTGTATGTTAGCGAAAGTGAGAAATGACAAAATCTAGCAAAAAATTATCAGAATCATATGAAACTTGAATGGTAGCATATGTGAATGACCTAGAATCAAATGCAAAATAAAAATCAAGGAAAACTACCATAGATTTCTAATCACTCTAGGGTGGGGCGATTAGAACTACAACAGTGTGGGGGGCACCCGAGGGCAGGACGCCCACTGTTTGGGGCTCGATTTTTGCACAAATACACTTGGGATGGGTACAAAGCCTCTTATGGGGTTTTTTCAGCAAATTTGGTGGGGTATTGTGGCAAAATGTTTAGGTTTGGGTCTAGATTGTGCTTCCAATAATCACCCAATAACCTCCCTTCCAAAAAAGAGATCAAGGATGTAAGAACACAAACGATGGATGAGGATGTAATTTGGCAGCACTCCATTGCTCCAAATGCTCCTGATCTATCCCATTTTTTTAGGGTGAGAAGACTCACCAATTTATAGACCTAGGGTATCTCTCTTTGAATGTGCATGCAAGGGTGCCACTTGACTTGCTTGCCCTATTTTGGGAGAAAATATTATTCCCTGATTTAGAGTCTCTTTGCATGAGCCCTCCATGATCAAGGCATGCATGACTAAAGTCTCTCTCTCTAATTTGAAGTCGTTTCTCATTATTGCATGCCCTGAAGGCGTAGTTAAGTGGCGGACCTATTGAGGTTTGACTTTTTCTAGTCAAACCTGCTATTCGCCCCACCCTAGAGCGAATACTGCTAATCGTCCTAGGGTGGGATGAATACCAGTTTGTAATTGTCCCTAGGTGGGACGAGTAGGGAGCAAAGTGCTAAAAAGGTGCCAAATTGACCTCTGACCTTCCAAAACTACCGTGGGAGTGGTTAGGACCACTGTTTAACCTCTGGGGGCTGCCCATTCACTCAGTGCTTGTCATCACATAATTAGATTGGTGCTATTTTGGTGTCTACACAAAACATCCTTAGAAGTCTCACTTTCTCTTACACTATCTTCTTCTAAAGTTTCTTCTTCTTGAGAACTTGAGGTTGAATCTTGTTCTTGTTTCTTTTGAGCCTGTTCAAAATAAGACCTATTTTGTTTTATATAGGCTTTTGTGACTTGACAATCTTATCCAAATTCTTTTAACTTCTTCCAAACTTGTGTAGCTTATCCTTATACTTCTCTACTTATTCCCTTAGTAGGGATACTTCTTGTTCTAAATTTTCATGTTCTAAGACCTTTGCTTCTAACTTATCCTTGAAATTCTTTGTCTTAGCCATTGACTTGTTTAGATCCTCTATAAGATTTCCTATCTCTTCATAATATTATTGAAACTTATGCTCAAGTTGGGAGTTTTTCTTTCTTACCTTATTTAAAGTTTTAAGAGCATAAATAAGCTCCCCCTTAAGATCAAATTCTCCTTTTTTTTATTTTTCCTCTATTTTTTTACCTTTGAAAACATATTCATTCTTTTCTGACTTATCTTCTATAAGATCACCTCCTTCTTCTTCTAGTGCCATTAGAATATTATTTTCTGGTCCTTCAAGAGTATCCTCATATTCATCATCGATTCATCATTAAAACTGAAACCATTCTTTGTACACTATCTTCAAGATGTCCAAAATTACCACATCTAAAACACTTGAGAATTATTGGTGACCTTTTCTTAACTTATTTTCTTCTATCAAAAATAGGACTTCAAATTTATCATTGTTTGAGAAACTATTATCACTATCACTTGAGTAATTACTTGCCTTGTCTACATAGTATCTCTTCTTTTGTCTTTGAAAGAACTTCTTCCCTTTTCTACCTTGTGCACCCTTACATTTCTTTTGGTACCTGTATTTTTCTAATTCCCTGTTCATATGATCCTATTTTTCTTCATCATTGCTATTTCTGGATTCTTAACAATCAGTTGAATAGTGACCATAATTTCTATAATTGAAATATCTAACAAATTTTACATTTTTAAATCTTATTGAATCCTTATTCCTTCTACCATAAGTAGGTTCTTCATCACTAGATGACTCATTGCTTGAATCTGACTTCTTTCCCTTTGTCTTCTTAGTAGCTTTGAAGGTTGCTTCCTTTCGAAGATTAGGTTCCTCTTTTGTTATTAAATCAAAAGCTATAAGAATATCAAGTAACATATCTCTTGTCAAAATATCAACATCTTTTGATTCCTCTATAGCAAAGATATTTTCACTAAACATTTTTTGAAGATATCTTAATATCTTATCACAAATTTTAGATTCTTCAATCTCAAGTCCAATTCCTTGCATGGTGTTAACAACCTCATCTACCATAAGTAGATAAGTACTAATATTTTCCTCATCATTCAATTTTAAATATTCAAATTATCCTTTGATATATTGTATCTCTACCTTTTTGAAACTTGTATCTCCTTCATATATGCTTTGTAATTTATCCCTAATTACTTTTTTCGATTTGCAATGCATAACCTTTATGAAATTTATTTTATGCAAACCTCTAAAAATTGCATTAATTGCTTTTGAATTGTAATGATGTAGAATATTACCATATTTATCGATAGGTGGAGTATTTGGTGGTGTGTAGCCATTTTCAACTACTTCCCATATTTCATTTTCAAGTGCCATCAGGTGAATCTTCATTATCATACTCCAAAATATATAATCACTTCCATAAAATACTGGTGTTCAATTATGTGAGGACCCATTTTTAGAATCCATTGTGTTATTGAAAGTTTTTTCTTCAAGCTGTTAAACTCTTTTGAAGGAACCCACTCTGATACCAATTAAACAACACAATATTATACTATAAGGGGGGTGAACAACATAAGACCACTTTTTAATTTTCTTTCCCAATCAATATTATGCAATGTATAGATAGAAATATTAATAGTAGTAATCAAAGAAATGAAGAAATCACAACACATAATAGAGACATCAATTTAACGTGGTTCACCCAATGTGGGCTACTCCACAAAGAAAATATTTCACCAAATTTTTTTGAATCAATATCTTGGGAATACTTTACCTATTACAATGTTTATGGACCTATATCCAAAGGGGACACCAATCCCCTAATAAATTTCATGGATCTCTATCCACAAGATAACTCCTTTCTCCTTATCTATGGTTGGTGATATTCTAGAAGAATTTTTGCCTCCACTACACTCGCTAATGGATATCTATCCACTGAAGACTCTGGTTCTCACTACCCTATCTAATGGATCTCTATGAAGAACACAAGCTTATACTAAGAGGGGGGATGAATAGTATAAGACCACTCTTTACTTTTATTTTCAATTCAATATTATGTAGCATATAGATAGCAGTATAAATAGTAGTAATCAAAGAAATGCACAGAACACCACACACAATAGAGACACAAATTTTAACGTGGTTCACCCAATGTGGGCTACCTCTACAGAGAAAATATTTCTTCTAAATATTTCTCAAATAATATATTTGGGAATCCTTCCCAATTACAATATTTAGGGACCTCTGTCAAAATGATATGTTGATCCCCTAATCTCAAGTTTGTGTATCTCTTCTACAAGAGAACTATTTACCCTTATGCTCTGGATAGTGATCTTATAGAAGACTCTGTCTCTCTACTACACTATCTGGTGGATCTCTCTCCACTTGAAGACTCCTCACTTAGAAAATTTATCTTCAATTGTCCTGGCTGCTGGATATCTATCCAATGAGACTTTGTCCTTTATACTCTACCACCTCCAAAGCTTTGTCAATAGGCTCACTCAGAACCTTCTCAAATTTTCTCAATAGGTTCACTCATAACCTACTCAAATATACTCAACCAGTCCACTCAGAAACTACTCAAATCTACTCAATTGGTTCACTCAGAACCTACTCAAATTTTCTCAATAGGTCCACTCAGAACCTACTCAAATATGCTCAACAGGTTCACATAGAACCTACTCAAATCTGCTCAACAAGCTCACACAAAACTTGTCCAAATCTGCTCAATAATTCCTCTCTAGGAATTTCTCAAATATGCATTGCAAGCTTCCACAAAAGCTTACACAAAATTAGTACACAAGCCTTCTCAAAGACTTGTCTCAATCACATAGAATCATAAAGAGAATTGTTAGAGACTCAATATGTTCTATACTCAAATCAATCTCATAGAAGCATAAAGAGAATTGTTAGAGACTCAATATGTTCTATACTCAAATCCCAATCTCAACTCAAATCAATCTCATAGAAGCATAAAGAGAATTGTTAGAGACTCAATATGTTCTATACTCAAATCCCAATCTCAACTCAAATCAATCTCGTAGAAGTATAAAGAGAATTTCTAGAGACTCAATATGTTCTATTATCAAATCTCAATCTCACCTCAAATTAGAATATATAATAGTTTGTTTCATGTAACTTGAACAACCACTTCACACAATCACTTAACTAGGCTCAATCAAATCTACTCAACCAATCACCTCAAGGATCAATACTTTATCACAAACCCTAGTCCAAAAATGTATCACCCAACTCAAAATTTTTCCAACAATGCTCAAAACCAAATCTCACATAACAATGATACTCATGTTCTTTTCTAACTCAAGTTCAAGTTCTTTGCATAACCAATGGGCTTCAAAAACAATGCTTATAAACAAGGTTTAATCACAACTCTCAATTCAGAAAACCTTGAAGTATTAAACCAACAACTTTGAAAAAGGTTAACCGCAATCAATCCTTTTCTCTCCAAATATGTTTTTAGAAATCAATCACCCATATAAGTCAATGAAGAATATTGCCCATACCTTTTTGATGCCTTATGATTTATCCACTTAGTTTGCCACACTCAACACACTTTATTTTTCCAATCTCAACAAGGGTTATAGGTAATGAGTAATAACACAATAATAAAAATAATATCTCAATAACACCTTATTGCTCCTACTCAATAAAAATTCACCAAACCCTCTTATGCAAGAAATAATCCCTCAAAATAACGAATCAAACTTACTTTTGGAACTCCTTGAAAAAACCAGAAGTATCTTCTTGCACACACCTTATTTATCCCTCGAAGAAATATAAACAACTAGCTCTCAAAAATAGCTTTCCAATGATATATAATATGATATACTTCTACAAATAAAATTAGGAGAAATATTTATATTTCCTAGGGCATACCATAACCTTATTTCTCCTTAGGTAACCTTGGTAAAAAATAAAATATTAAACAAAAATTAAATTTACTTGCCTTGCCCTCAGTGGGATTCAATCCCTCGACTATTTTCTTCTCAATGCCTTAGCCATAGCCAAGCCGTCATTGGGCCATGCACCGTGACGTGTCTAAAAGGGCACATCCACCATGCAATATCTTTGAACAACAAACCTCCAAAAAACAACAAGTGCGTAGAGTGCTTCTTCCTTGCAATCCAAAAACTATACCTCACACAAATCAAACTCATAACCTCCTCCTTAGCACCAAGCCAACATACCACTAGGCCACATTGGCCTTTACACTTAGGGCTTACGAATTTTCACATATTTAACCTTCACAAATATCGTAACAATTTCAAAATAAAAATCTCTTTTGCATGCACTTCGAAAATAATAGCAAGGGATGCTTGGTAAATGAATTTGTTTGGCATTTATATAATGCCTTTTGCCTTCCTTAGCATCACATTGGCGCTTAGAATGAATTCGACATCGGCATGATTTAATTTATAATAAATTTTAATTTAGTTTTAAATTTAAATATTTTAAATTAAAATAAACCTTAGAAATTTATCTTAAAGATCCAACCTTAGGTTTAATAAAACCTTAGAACCTTGTCTTAATGCTCAAACTTGGTATTATTTATAAAATTTAAATTCCTTATGAATTTAAATGATTTATAAATAATTATTAAACCTCCTTTTAAACTTTTTCCATAACCCATCTTGGGTTTTTATAAACAAATCACTTAACCTATGCTTCAAATAATATTAAAATATTATGGAGCCTTTTTCCTTTTACTTTTGCACTGATGAAGCTTTTTCCTGGATGACATGGGTGATTTTATTTCTTTTCGAATTACTTGATATGAGTGATAACTCTATCAGGTGACATCAATGACAAATATGACTTAGAGGACTCAAAATGTCCAATACTCTATTCATTTGAGACTTTCATCCTCTATACTCTTTCACCCCCACAACTTTGTCTCAAATCTGCACTCAACACAGTCCTTCGGTTTAGCACAAATCTACTCAATCCATGTCTCTAGTCTAGCACAAACCTATCCTAAAATCTGTACCAAAATTTGTTCTCAAAATTTTCCTCAATATCTATCCTCAAGTATGTATTGTAAGCTTCCATAAAAGCTTACACCAATCTGTCGACAAGTTTTCTCTAAGAATTACCTTCAATTTTCTTAACAAGTCCTCACTTGAACTTATCCAATCTCATAGAAACATAAAGAGAATTATTAGATACTCAATATGTTTCACACTCATAAACTATAAATCACTTTAAGTCTTTATTTTATCACAAAAAACATATAGAGAATTGTTAGAGACTCAATATATTTCACATTCATCAACACTCAACCTATTTCAAAAATTAATTTTGAATATAGAACAATTTGTTTCATAGAACTTGAACTATCACATCAACACATCCACTTGACTAGGCTAAACCAACTCTACTCAACCAATCACTCAATGAGATAATCCTTATTCACAAACCCTAGTCCAAACTTATGAACATTCACTTAAATTTTTCCAACAATGCTTATCAACCAATATCACATAACAATGACACTCACGATCTTTGCAAACCTTATTTCAAGTTTTTCACTCAACTAATTGCTTCAAAAACAATGCTAATCTCACATAACAATGATACTCATGATCTTTAACAACTTCACATAACAATAATACTCATGATCTTTGCACAAACTCTACTTCAAGTTCTTCACTTAACTAATCACTTCAACAAAAATGCTTATCAAACACGGTTAATCAACAACTATTTATTCCTGAAAAACTCTTTTCACTCCAAATTAGCATTCAATACATTCAAAAACCATTCACTAGGAAGATGTACCCATAATTTTTTGTTTGATGTAGAAGTGCCCTTATAAAACCTGTCTCAATCACAATTTCCTTCTTTCCAATTTTCAATGGTTATATGACCAAAATATCACTCTAACATTTTCTCAAAATATTCCCTAGTCACAAAAATAATCAAAGCTCAAATACACCTTATTTTTCCTCCTTGAAATTAGCATCCATAAAATCATACATTAAAAATAATTATTTAGATACACCTTATAATATTCAACTTAAAATAATATCCAACACCACAAAAACTCAAACAACTTTCCTTAAAAACTTCATTGCCCCTTTTTAACACCAAAGTAAATATCACCAAAAATTTTTTTGCATAAACCTTATAGCTACCCTTAAAACTTTAAAAACCAAATAAATTATGCAAAAATTAAATTTAATGGCTCAACTTAAATCCTTCTGAAAATTTTGGTGCTCAAAAAATTGTGTACCTTGCCTTTTACCCCAAAAGGGTTTTGGCGATATTCAAATCGTTGTCTCCCCAAGCGCCAAGTGCCTTAGCGCTTTGGTGCCCACCGCGTGGGCTATAGGTGCCCACAATAAGGAAGGAAGGCTTCCTTGATTTTAAGCCTTCATATGTTGTCGAATTCAAAAAAATAGAAAACACTCTGTCATGGATTCAAACCTCCGCCACTTACTGCCACAACGCCTTTCCTTTGTCGAAGTTGCCAACTGCGCTACCTGCGCTTGGTGACCAAGGAGACTTCTTCGGTGGGTGAACAACCTCTACCTGCAATTTGGCACTTTTAAAAACAATGAAACATTCTTCTTTGCATAGCATAATTCATGCATTTTCACATCACTTGGAGATTAATTCGAAATCATATGGTTTTTGGCTAAGGTGGAGAAGTCCCCTTTATATACATGTTTTGATTAATTTACTCCCACGTCGGTGCTCGATGGTTGAATTCAAATTTTGAATTTCAACTTAATAAACCACATTAGGGTTATTTAAAATTAACATAAATTAATATTTAATTAATATTAAAATTAATTAATAATTAATTTAAATAACATATAAGTTAAGTAAATTAATTAATAAATTAATTTATAATAAAATTATATTAATTAATTTACAATTAATTTAAATTTTCCTGTATAATATTAGAAAGGAATATTATAATATTATTCACTTGGGCTTCTTCTTTGCACTTTGGACCTCATTTGACTACCTGGAACCAAATTTTGACCAACTGGAGGTGAATTCTTCTTTCTGCACTGATTGCAAAACTGCTTCTCCTTACACTGCTCACTGAAACTGACTTTCGACATTAATGATAATTCATCCTTGACATTAATAACAACTTCAGCTACTCCAAATGTCCAACAAGCCTAAAATTTTACCTTCAGTTAGTCCAAAAATGCACTTATTGATATTTAGTGAAATTCCATGTTCTCTACACTTTCGAAGAAATTTTCTCAAATCATTAATGTGGTCAGCTCTGTTCTTTAAAAAATAGGAATGTCATCAACATAAATAACTATGCATTTACCTATCAAATATATAAATGCATAGTCCATGGTTCTCTAAAATGTGGCACTTGCGTTAAGCAATCCAAAAGGTGTTCTTCTATAATTAAAGGTACCCCACTTCATGTTAAAAGCTATTTTCATTTTGTCCTTTGGGTCAATAAGAATTTGGTTATATCTAGAATAACCGTCAAGGAAGAACATCATCTCAAAACCATTCACCATTTGCAAAATATGATCAATGGAATGCAATGGGTAGTTATCCTTTTGTGAGTCCTTATTGAGATTTCTAAAATCAATAAACAAATGGATTCACATGTTTTCTTCCTAATTGGTACAATTTTTGCTACCCATGTAGAGTGTCTGATTGAAAAAATGATCTTAGAATCTAATAATTTATTAACCTCCCTTTGTATAAGTGGCTCTAGCAATAGGTTAACTGATCCTTTTTTTTTTATCTAAATGGTTTGGAATCCGTCTTTAAAGGAATAGTATGTATTATGATGTTTTCATTATAAGTCTTTAAATTCTCATAACTCCATGCTATTACATCAACATAATATTTAAGAGTTTGTACAATTCCTTATTGTTCATTATGAGTGTAAGCCTTTCATATGAGTACACTATGTCGGTATTTACTAATCCCAAGACCAATAGAATTATAAGCATCCTATGGGAGTGAGGTTTTATTACAACTTTTGCTTTCGTAATAAATATCAAAAAGCTTTTCGAGAGAAACTATACCTTTAGAAATCACATTGATTTTTTGTTACCTCATTATATTTATTTTCATCTTCTTGCAATTTTTCATCCTAATCGATCACCTAATTTTCAAAAATTCTTGAATTAGTTACAATATTAAAAATGTGCTTGTCACTTTCAAATACCTGTAAATTTTTCACATTGTTAGATATTGAAGGACAAGGTTTCAACTCAAAGAAAAAAATTCTTTAACCTCCTATTATCAATAGGCTTAATATTACCTATTGTGATGGCTAAATAATTAGCAATTTGATTGTTCTTCCTAGATATCAATGAAATATTGAAAGCATGGAATTCATCAATTAAATTCCTCACTCTATTCCTGTAATGAATTAGCCTTTTATCATGACATGTATATGGACCTTTCATCTATTTAATGACCAATTATAAATTTCATAGCACCTTCAATCATTTAATGTTTTCCTTTAAGGTTAACTACAAACCAAATATTATGGCCTTATATTCTATAGTATTACAAATGCAAGGAAACTATAATCTATAAGCTTCAAGAGATGACTTACCTATAGGACAAATCAATTCCACACCAACTCCACTACCTCGTTTGGATTTATATCAATAAAACTTAAGCATACAAATAATATTTTCATCCTTAATTAGATTAATAGGTGGTGTTTCATTTTCAAGTTCACCTACATCCAATTTTATTTCCAAAGTGTAAAGACCTAACTCAAAATTATTGTAAAATATTTTACTGGTTTTTTTATATTTAGTAATCAAATCCTTTAGTCTAGGTTCTCTCTCAACTTTGAATTGGTTAACAACACCCTTCAATGGTAGCCACATATGTGAAAAATATGTATCCACGTATTCATTGAAGTTCCTAGACCAATATTTGCTCAAAAACATTCCATACCTATCAGGTATATCTACAACATATACCTATCAACAACATTCCATACATATCTATTACAGTGGTCCAATTTTTTTACTTTTGAACATATTTGGAGGGATTGGCCTAATCAAGAGGGTGTTGATCATTTTATTATGTAGTTAGTTTGGATGGGTTCTACCATTCTTCTTTGGAATATTGGAATGAAAGGATCAACCGAATTTTTAATCGAGATAGGAAGGATATTCTCTATATTTGGAAAAATACCATAGCCAACTTAGTTAAATCAGTCCATAAACTCCTTAATCACACCCAAAACTCCCACCAAAGATGGGATCAAGTGATGCAAAGATTGAAGATTAAATATTCTAAGGGAAACCAACTTAAAGGGAATGTTAGTATTAGTAAGATGGATAGGACAAGAAATTGCAACCTCCTCCTAAGAATTTTGGAAAATTCAATACTAATGGAGCCTCTAGAGGGAACCCTAGAAAATCCAGTGTGGGAGGAATTGGTACACTTTCAGATGGCTTCTTGGATTTTACTTTTGATGAGAATGTGGGTATTCTTTCCAATAACCTTGCTGAGGGGTATGGTATCCTCAGAGGCTTTCAGGAGGCTACTAAGGTTGTATGGGAAAAGGTGTTAGTTGAGTCCGACTCTCAACTTATGATTAATATCTTGAAGACTCCTAAGAATCATAAGGTCGATTGGAGAATAAAAAGAATTATTGAGAAGATTCAATTAATCGAGATGGGATTTTTGAAATTTGATTACAATCATGTGGTCAAAGATCAAAACAAGAGTGTTGATGCTTTAGCTAATTGGGCTTTGGACAAAGGTGATCTTACTTGTTATGACCACCCTCCTAGATGGTGGGCTCCTCAAATTAGGGAAGATCTTATTTCTATCATTTCTTTGGATGACTCCAGTTCTGAAGGTACCTAGTTTGTTCTTGGTTTTTTATTTTTTGCTTCTCTTTGGTTCATGCAGTTTTTTTTTTAGTTTCGTAGCTCATTCTATTCTTTCGTTTGTTTCCTCTGTTGATTCTTGCCTTAATAGTCTTCTGGTCTAGATAGGTCATTGTTATGTTCAATTTTTTTTTCTTTTTTGTTTTTTTTTGTTTAGTTTTTTAAGGTGGGTGGGTTCTTTTGTTTTGTTTTGTTTTTGTGTTTTTTGTGTTGTTTTTTGTTGTTCTTGTGTTTTTGTTGTTTTGTGTGTTTTTTTTTTTGTTATTGTTCTTATGTTTTTTTCATTCATGTTCTTGGGTTTCTCTTTGTTTGTGTTAATTCGTGTTATTATGTGTGAGTTTTTTCTATTTTTTTGTTTTTGTTTAATGGTTGTTTTTTATTTATTTTTTATTTTTTTTTTTATTTTTTAGGTTTTGGTTGTGTTTATTTTTCATTTTTTTTTTGGGTTATGTCTTTGTAGTGTTCTGTTGTTTTTTTCTTTTTTGTGTTTTGTTATGTGGTTTGTGTTGTGGTTTATTTTATCTTATTGTGTGTTTGGTTGTGCTTTTATTTTTGACACACTCAAGGAGCATGTTTTTTTATTTTCTTTTATTATTTTTGTTGTTATTTACTTATTTTTAAATTGGTTTTGTGTATTTGTTTGCTCCTTGAGTATGTCAAAGGTGGTAGGCCAGGTCCGAGTCCTAGGTGTTTTTGATGGAATGGATACCCCTGCCTCCTTGGGTCTTACCCGAAAGTGGCATCCCTTTTGGGATGTTTTCCACAAATAAAAAAATATATATCTACAACATGTATATCAATATACTGTTGTATTCTAGGTTCTAAGGCTAGCTATATGTGAATATTATTAAGCATTCCAACCCCATTAACTTCAGATTTATCCATTTGCACAACTATTCATTTAAAAGAGATGGGTTTCAAACCCAATTTTTGACAAGCAATGTGAGGCATGACATTATTGGATTCTCATGAATCAACAAGATAATTATGTAGATTTCTTCCTGCAATTCATATGGTAAAAATAAATGGAGGATTTTCTCTTTTATCCCTTTGTGAGGCAAATTAAACATCCATCTAGGATTCATTTTTTCCTTTATCACCAAAATCCTACATAAAATATTATTGTTGATTAGTCAAATTAGCAACCTGAAATAAATATATACTCACTTTGTTTTCTTTAAATCCTCCACAATATTATAGGTAATTTTAGCATGTGGTGGTTTATTTAAAGGAAGTTTAGATGGAGGTATGGGATTGTTCCTAGCCCGTGTATCAGGAGGAATGATAGTATCATTTTGGGGAGTAGAATAAGTAAATGGATCTTTAGTCTTACTCCTAAGCTTGTAATTATGATTACCTTTTTAAAATTATCTGAAGGCTTGCACTTCCTCTTCTATAGACCCATAATACCCTTCATATTCTTCAATTGATTCAAAATTTTCAACTGCTAGCACTAATTCTTTCCCTTTTCTAGTACTAGCTTGTTGGTAAGGATCTTCGTTTGAAACAATTTCCATGTTATCCATATCTTTTTGTAGAATATCTAGTATTGTTTTGAATTCACAACACTCATTCTCACTATGTTGGAACTTGGGCCATAGAATGTACCCTACACTAATTGTTTAAAGCCAAATCTAGAATATTAATAATGGCATTGTTTTTATTGGAACTAGTGGTAGCATTGTTTTGATTAACAATGGGGCTAGGTACTTCTCCATTGTTCGGATGAGTATTCAATTTTTTTATGAAAACTAAAATTCCTATTTTTATGAGAATTTTGAGGTAATTATTTCTCCATTTGAACCATGTCACTACTAAGTTTTTGAATAACCCTATGCAGGTATTTTACTTGAGAATTAGGTTAATTATTTTGTCCTAAAGTAGTTTGATTTGTTGTGTTACTCTTAGTAGCCGTGGGGTTTTGAAAATTTGGTAAATTTTTATTTTGGACAACCTGTGGAAATTTTGTATTATTTAGATGAAATGTTGATGCGTTTCAATTCGGTGTTGTATTAAAGAATATGGGTATGGTTTGAGCATTTTTTAGATAATTTATGAGTGGTGAATTGATTTTCTAAATATAGCGGAGTGGTAGGATAAGTGGGTGTGATAGGTGGATTGTATGGAAAATTGAAAATATTCAATGGCATGGCATTGAACATAGGCATTTTTTGTGAAAAAGTTTTATTGATCATAGGCACTTGATTATAAGCACCCGGTTGTCCTATGCAAGGTAACTATCCTATCCCAAAATCTTGTGTTATCAACTATTGTTCTACATTCAAATACTCACTATATGCCATGGGAAGTGTAGTGATTTGAGTAGCTCTCCTTACAAACATAAATGTTAAAGGGTCCAATGCCTTAAAGTACATTTGTATTGCAGTATCTTCCTAAAGAGTATAAGGAGCAACTAACCTATTATACAATTTATGAAAATAAGTATTGAACAATCTCAGAGGTTCATTAGGCTCTCTCTTGGCTGACACAAATTTATGATAGATTATAGTTAGATCTATGTGTAGCCTAAATTGATTTACAAAAGTAGTTTCCAAATGATCCCAAGATATAATAGAATTGGTAGGAAAAATAAGGTACCAATCATATGCCATTTCGTCTAAGGTGAGAGGAAATATTCTGCAAGCAACATCCTCATGTTCAACTTATAATCTAATCAAGGTATCCTTGTAATATTGAATATGCTCTTCATAAATTCTAATTCCATCATGTTTATATTTAGGTAAATACCTGTTTGATTTTTTTGGGATGTCATGCGCTGCTCCATCAATGTTTAAAAATATGCTATAAGCACCTAACCAAGATACAACTCCTGCAACTCTTGCCATTGGAATTATTGATGGGGGAACACATGGCATGATGAGTAACGATGAAATGCTACTTGGTGGAATGACAATATATTGACTCTTGGACCTTCTGATCATCTTTGTAGAAGAAATGCTATGGAAAATAATATCTTTAGAAGACTTAGATCTTATGATTATGATTTTTGGTTCCAGTATCGACAATGAAATTCAAAAAGATATTAATGATATTAAAATGAAAAGACTCCCAATTTTAAAAAATTTAACTAATAAATCATCAAGTTCATTAATTATGAAGCATCAATTAAACCATAAAAATAAGGAATATTTTCAATTTGTAAAATATTAGAATCAATACATGAAAAGTTAAAGAATTTCGAACAATAAATGTGAGCAACTTAAAAATAGAAACTTCGTAAATCACCTCAATTATTAATTAGGCCCTCCTCCTAGTGCCAATTCTATTGAGTGATATTTTTTCCAATCACAAGAATATACTCACAATAAGGATTCTTCCTGGATACCCTCTCTTGAAAGGAAATATTTGTAATTTCTCCAAAATTTTGTTTAACTACTTGCAATTCTTAGTAAAAATATGAAATGCCAAAAGTTAATTGGATAACTCAGTGTTGCATATACCTATTAACAAGGGGACTATATTGGGTTGATTTGATTTGTAATATTTTTTTTGTTCACAATATTTATGAAAATGTGAAATTACTGATCAACTAACAAACTTTGAAATTTGATAAATATTTGATTTTAACCTTTGAAAATTGATTTTAATTGTTTTTATCTTCAATTGTTAATCAAATTTTATCTTTAATTGTTAATCAGGTTTTATGTTTGATTGTTAATCAAATTTTATCTTTGATTGTTAAACCAATTTTATCTTTGATTATTAAGCCAATTTTATCTTTGATTGTTAATCATTTTTTTATCTTTGATTGTTAAGATTTACTTAAAAATAAAATGAAATGATTAAATCTATATTTGCAATGTGAAAAATTTGGAATGTCATATTAATTATTCACTTTAATAAAAATTAGAATTTATTGAAATTTCAATTCTTCATAAAATGAAACTAAATGATTATTTGAAAAATTATGCAAATCTTGAAAATTTAAATTTTTATTAAAAAATGTGAATTTACGTGAACATGAAAGTTGGAATTTCAATTCTTGAAACTGACCTATTTCTTTTTGGGGTTTTAATAAAAAATCTAGGTATAGAAAACAAAATGAAAAGAACAAGTCGCTATAACTTCTAAAATTTCAACCCGAATCTGGATAAACAAATATTATGAACTAAAATCAACATTAAACCGTTCAATATTCACTCAACCCAGAATTAATGTGATGCAATATTCAAAGAAATGACACAATATATCAAGAAAAATAAATAAGTCTACCATTCACATTCATAAAACTTATTAAAATTTTCAATACATTGCTAAAATGGAAAATATTGAATTCATTTTCCTTCATAATACTATCACGACCCACCTTGGAAGAAATATATTAAGATGCTATTTATGATTGGTTTAAATACTTAATATATTTGTAATATGTATGTTTATGTTAAGATAAAATGATGTTGTGTTGCATTACTTGATTGCAGGAACATGTACTCTTGTAGGTGGAGATCGACCACTAGATATGAGAAGGGAAATGATGATATTGACAACTCAATTGTTAAGTGCTCAAGTTTCCATAATTACTAGTCTTCTTCAAATATGGGTGGTGATAAATAAGAGCATCTTAAAATAACCTTCCACTTAAAGGAAAAACGGTAGTGAGGAATATTGAGCATGCACAATTTTGCTTGTGTTTGCCATTTATGTGATGCATTTAATTCCACAAGCAATTTTGCAAGAGATTGGTATTTTTAAATCTTACCTTGGAAAATGCACATTATGTAATGGGTTTGCATTTTACAAATTACTTTAGAAATATTTTGTATGCATTTGAAAAATGTCATAAAGCTTATTGTGATTTTGTAAAAATATTAAATTGGGCAATTTCTAAAGTAGATATTTATCTTTTTGAATATGCTTATTTAATTTAATTACCTTCATTTTAAAAAGGAAATTAGGTGGTTTTTTATTTTATGAACTTGTTCAATTTTGATTGGACCAAAACATGAAAATACTACTTTATGGATTTAAATAATTATCCTCTCCTCCACATGGTTACTTTAGGATGGTGGAAATGGTGGGTGAGATTCCTCTCTTATCTCTAATAGTCAACCCTTATCACCCATACTCATAATAGTAGTAGTGCCCTAGGAGTGGGGGACACAAGAAAAATAATCTACCTTTACCTTATCTCTATGGATTATCTTCCCATTAAAATACCATATGTTAGTGGAAGCCTCCACATAGGAGATAAAAAGAAACTAAATAAAATATTTACAAGCATTTTTCTTTCCAGAAGGGAAAATAACTATAAATAGCCATAGAGGTTTGGAAAAGAGTTAGGTTAGAAGGGTTGGATGAAAGGAATTTCAAAGCAAATTTGGATTTGTTGATTTGTAAAAGATCCAGGTGTGAGAGTTTCCTATTTTAAAACTTGTGTGTAATTTATTTTGTTCCTATTGTATTTTGATATTCCATGTAAGGGCTTTAATAGTTGTGTTGAAAAATGAATAATCAATTTGTGCCCATACTAGGCTTTAGAGTGAGATATTTTCATATTTTATTAGCAGGATATCTAGAGAGTGGCCCTAGTGTCTATATTTGATACCATTAATAGACACAATAAAATACAATCAATTTTTCTAGTTGTTAGAACGTATTCATTGTTTGCAATATTGGAATAATGAAGAGTTATTAAGTGATTTTTATTTTTGAAATTTTATCTATACAAACTATGTTATTTTCAATTATATATCTACATGATAGGAGCACAATCTCTCTCTGTCCTAATCGAGTACCATCCTTAGTAAATATATTCTACTGGTCGAGGCTTTGATTATATCTCAAGCTTCCATTTTTTATCCATGTTTTTATGACACGTTGATGATAGGATTTCTGAGTTGATGGTACCAAGACTAATTTTTTATTGATGCTAGAGAGGTTGTTCAGACTACATATTATAGCTGACCGCCATATTTATCCATCATTGGTTTTTGTAAATATTTTTTTTGGGTTTACATGAGCACTATGAGATTTTTTAACAATAACCAAAGTATCATTATCTACATAGCACATTGGCTGTAGTATCCTTTATCATCTTGATTGCTATCGCATGATAAAACATCCTCTCATCTGTAAATTGTCCTGTTCTAGAAGTCATGTACTGCTATGACTGAGTAATATTGTTATGAATAGTTTTAAATTCATCAAGGCATTGGAAGAATTTGTCAAGCTACGTCATGATTCATCTAGATAAACTCAATGATCTGAATATCTCAAACCACCTAGGCCCATCTTTGTTGATGTCCTAGCTATCACTTCCTCTAGAGACTTGTGTAGTGAACTTGATGTAATGTCTCACTTGAAAACTTGATCTGCCAACCATGGAGATATGGAATAGTTTTTGGATTACTGATATACTCAGTCATCAAGAATACATTAGAGAACGCATAGTAGCTACCCCTGAGCCAATATTATATAATAAAGAGTTTACCTAAAACCTTAGCCATATTAATTTTATTTACTTAAATGATATAAGGTGTTGTCGTCCAATGGATGAGTTTTAAATAATATCAGTTGGATATAAAATAGGAACCATGGATAAATTATCCTCCTTTGAACTCATATCCCTAGCTCTCAAAATCTCCACTCATGCTTTTGTAGAATTCCTATCCCTACTTTCTAAACCCAGATCCTAATGAGTCTAAGTGTATCGAAAGTATAACCAATAAACTAATTTGGAATGTAATGGAATTATGAACATGATATGTGTTAGGAAATACTGGTTAATTTGTATAAAAAATGGGATTTGGTATAATTTTCTCAAATATAAAGGGGGTTTTAGAAGGACAAATACAACCTTTTAAAAAGAATAAATATTAATTTGCTTCCCTTAGATTTTGTGTACAATAAAAACATCCATCATCATGCGTAAAGTTATTTTAAATGTTGTATATTCTATTTCTATTATATATGAAGGATTTTGTATAGTTTGGAATTTAGTTTGACTAAATAATATTTTAAATAAATATATATGGTTGTAAATAATTGATGTATAATATTAAGTTTATGAGTAGGAGTTATTGATATTAAAATATTAAATGGTTAAATTAAAGGAATCTATTATGAACCTTTTGGTATGTAAAACTGGTATTATTTTCTATCGTATATGATTTATGAGAATTTGATGTTTTACAATGGAAAATATTTTGTTGTTAGTTAGATTGATTTCCACTTTTATTAATGGAAAGCAAATGTTATTTAATAAAGATTTGAATTCAGTTAGATATATAAATTGAATGATTCCTTGAAGTTATATCCTTTGTATGCTAAACCAATAGTTTAATGAATAGGAGTAGATAGTAAAATTACCCTAGATCTTGTGATAATAATTGTAAATGATTCAACTAGAATGTAAAATTTCTAGTTTCCGGAAAGATGGATTGGTATCGATTCCTTAGAAGAGGTATGGGACACTTCCATATTTGTGATAATCAAAATGAATGGTATTTATGATGAATGAGATTAGAAAATAATCATTGTGAGGAAAAAAATAATATTGATGGGTGAATTTTGGAAATTCATGCTTGGCATTATTTATGAATTAAAATATGAAATATTATGACAAATAATTGATGCATAATTGCTTTCAAAGTAGTTAAGCATGGTTTTATTTATTTGCATTTGGTATATGTGCATTCGAGTTTTCCAGATACCTTCACCATCATCTCTCACTTTGAGGAAGACCAAGAAAACCAGAGAAGACTTGTACAAGACAAATGAAGACTATTATATTATTCACATGTTTAAAGACTATTGTAATTGTAATCAACGAGAATAAGTGATGTCTATTTCATCAAGAATTTGTAATATTTGATGTAAATTTTTATAAGCTCATTTATAATAGGAATGAAGGCCTAGTAATATAGTATTATCCTTGGATATTGATAGGAGGTATATGCATGCCATTGAAATAGAATTAATATAGTAAATGGAAATACTTTTTATTATTGTTTACTGTAAATTGTAAGGCTTATGGAAGATGAATGGAAATAATTATATTTCTTTAATTGAATAGTGTGTGACAAAAACTTGAGAGTGGCAATTTGTGTTGACTATTGTATGTACCAATAAATATAAGGTTAACCATGAAGTAAATAGGAAAAAAAAAATGGATAATGGGAAACAAACCTTACACACCTTGTAAATGAGTAGAGAGTATAATGGTGCTTAAGATAGATATCCCAAGTTTAAGTAAGTTATCACGAGAAATATTGATTAATGGCTACCTCATAATGTATATGAGGATAATAACAATGTACATAAATTGGATGGCCACCAAGGTGGTGTATTATCTAACTGTAATGGCATTCTCCCAATTACTAGTCTTCATGGATAGTATGGAGAAGAGGTGATTCCCTTTGGTGAGGGATAGTTCACCTTTATGTATGGTAAGCCATTGCAAATATCCTCTTACTTTTTGGTGATGGTATGTTGGATATAGCCATTGAAAACTTCCTCATACTATTTGGTTATGGTATGATGGATTTATAGAAGTTGGTGCTTCTACTCAAAAGTAACTCGAGTTCTAGTGTTTCTTGATATCTTGTTACTCGGACTACTTACTATTAATTGGGATATAATAAACCTAGATAATTATTATATCCTCTACTTGTTGTAAGAAAAGACAAAAAAAAAAATGTTGATGAGTAGTAATAATTGGGGTTGTTACAGTTGGTATCAAAGCATAGTTCTTAGGAAAAACTGCTTCCATGAGGAAAAAATCAAAAGCCTAAATTCCATAACTCTAAAATGATACATACTTGGTAAGGACAAGGTTAGTACTCAAGATTACCGATGTTCAAGTTTCTTTATCTATTTCATTTATCTTAAGCGCATAATCCATTCCTCCTTTCTTAATGGATTTATTGAGTTACATTTCTAAAAGAATTTGGGATTGAAAATATCCTTGCAGGTTGTACACCCTATGCAATTTCCTGCTATCTTTCTTAAACTTAATACATCTATATTATAAGTTAATTACATCCCTATGTACTTGTAGTCAATCCATCCCTAATACTACATCAAAGGCATGCAATGGTGCTACATATAGGCATCCTATGGTCATTCCACTAGGTAGGGAAATTTCTATCATAGGGTAGCATTGATTAATAGAGTAGGTTTATCTCGAAAAATACTTGACTTTCCACTCATGAGCCAAGATTCTTGGCCTTTCTAGTATGTATTTCATTAAACTAGTGAAAAAAAAACTATTCGTAGCACCATTATAAATCAAAATTTTAATAAATATTGCACTATTTTTTTTCCTTAGTTTCTCTTTGCCCTGCTTATATAACCTTTCATAATTGAATAATCAATTAATATAAGTTTTAGCTTTTTTAGCCAAATCATAGGCTTTTTGCATAGTAGTAGGTTCTCGCATATCCACTTCTTACCCTATTCTAGTATCTACTCCTAGTATAAACTTATGAATCTTTATTTTCTTGTTGTAAGTAGGCACATATTTTAGTAGTTTGATAAATATTTGATAGCATTTTTTCATTGTCCTAGTTCCTTGGTAAAGTTTGATAAATCTCTCTTTAAAAGCTACAATAAATTTTTCCCATTTCAATTCAACTACTATCGCAAGTTTTGATCCTCACTAAAAGTTTCCCACCAATCCAAGCCATCACATAATAAATGCAATGTGGCATAGGATGTTTGAGTACCCGTTGGTGAAAAAAATTGCACTGAATGAGTGAGGAGTGCACCCAAAGGTTCCTGACCAACATTGAATTACCACCCAATATATGATGGATAGAATCAATCGATCTTCGGATAAGGTCATCTCCTAAAGTCCTAGCTAACTATGTTATAAAGAAAGGGGGGAAAAGAGCAAGAAAAAAAGTAACTAAGGCCATAGCTAGAACTGACAAGGACAAAATATGACTGCATCAAGACATAATCATTTGCTATCACTTATGCAAGCAACACCATACCACCTAACAGATCAACCTCCCCTACCTATCACTTCTCCTTTAGCTCGATGTGTAGGGGTAAATTCCTAAACCAGCAAGAAGGTGAGTGAAATATAGGTAATATAATTAGATTATTCCCATCCAATTAGCTTTAGAAAAATTAAACCCTAATGATCGATGGTGAACTTGAATTCTAGAACCACCTAGTTGAATCCGTGAAATCCAAATAGCATAATTAAGTAGACCAACTTAGACATCCATATAAAAAAAATGCTCACACAATGGCAAAAAGAGAAAGACAGATGGATTGAGGGATAAAACTATGATTGCTATTATTTATAAGTAATAGGGGATTACTTATGAATTTTAAAGGCCATATATCCACCCTTTGGAATTGCAAAAATTCAACAATTTATAAAGCATTTTACAACATAATTCAAATTACAACATTAATGGTATTAGGTAGGAGGATCGCACTTGGAAGGGTTAGAAAATCTGACACTCTATTTGGAAGGAGATTAGGTGCTTCTACAAGGATATGGTCCCTAGATCATTCTGATGGCTTCTTAAATTCCATCTACTTTACCTCTTCGTGTTGTAAAAAAATACCAATGGTTGATTATCTCTAAAGTTGTACACTTTCAATCTTCTTTCTTTACGTCCATAAATAAGAAGTACAAGGTGGTTGAGATCATAAATGCCTATTTTTGAATATTCCTCATGCTTCCCAAATGATAATCATATTCCTGGATGGGATTTTGGGTACACTTGCACCACCTTATTCTCATCATATCTTGACATGGATAGAATATCAGGCTTGGTATTTCTAATGCTATTTTCCCAAAGTTCTATCTATTTGTGCAAATGTGTACTTGGGACATGTAATTTCCTTCCCTTGGTCCAATATTTTCATCCACAGGTTTGTAACTCCGAATCATTTGTCCAGGTAGGGCAATATTTTAGGATTTTACTTTCAGGTAAACCTTTGCCCATTTCTTCGTCTGTCCATTAAAATATACCTCAACCATTAATGCCTCATAATTGATCAACTCTTTCATAAAATCATCCTATAAATAGGGTGAGAAGTAATAAAATTTCACCCACAATATTGGCAACTCATAGTGGATTTTTATCCTAAGGGAAAGAAGGACTTAGAGAATGACTAGTTTTAAAGTACTAAAAATATACAAACAAGGGAAGGAAGAAGGAGGGGACAATGAAGGCATATAAATAGAGGTAGCTACAAGATAAAGGATAAATATGGTAAAAGGTGAATGCAAAATTGGGTGAGATGAAATAGGAAGGGCATAAGAGATGGGAACAACACATGAGAAACACAAAGGAGACCTATAAAAGAGAACAAGAGGGATCGAGGGGAGGGAGGGAAGCACATGGAGTAGCAGAGGTACACAAATTTCTACCACTAAGCTTAGTAGCAACAAATAACTGAGGAAATACAAGAAAGAGAAGAATACATGAAGACAAAAAAAAACAAAAATGAATGCATTACAAGGGAAACCCTCATAGATTGCATTCCTAGTAACATACCCCATCAAGGAGAAAATTATTGGGGACTTGAAATCTCTTTTCTTGATGCAGTCACACAATAACATGATCATCTTATCACTACTCCCATGGTGCCCCTTTAGTTGCAGCCTCATTTTGATATCATGCCTTTTGAGTATCTTGGAGATGCTATTTATAGGTTGTTTGTCCTATTGGTTGAGGAGTGGTAATTGTATCACAAATTCTTTATAATATTGCATGATGTGATGCATAAGTCTTGAGCCTTGGTCCATCGGGCATGGGTTCATTACAAACACAAAGAGGAATATTAGAACATGAATAATATTTCAAAACTACTATATCCATTGAGAACCCCTTGTAAGTTACATTAATCGAGATGATGTGACTGGCCATATGCATATTTCACTTTTATTTAGCTGTCGATTTATGTATACAAAATTGCAACATGAATGGCATGCCATGACCATTGAACCATATTAGATATTATAAAATGAATTTACAATGTTTAGACCAGATTATATCAAACTTGAATCGCTTTCCATAGTTTGGTTGGCTTTGCCCAAAAAATTTCTAAGTTTCAACCAGGTTACAAATTTCTTGATCGTCATGCATATTAGTACTTATGAAATTGATGATCTATGTGGCAATAAATTTTTTGACATGGAAGCCCTCCCTAGGTACTGACTCATGTGGTAACAGGTTCTTATGCTACCACTTTTTGGGATTCACCTATTATGAGATCCCTAATTGGGTCCCCTCCAAACTCTCCATACATGTTTACTAGTAAGGCCCGCTGACTAGAAAACCTTCCATCATAACTTATTTGTGGGAATCCTTCTAATCATATCTATCCTTGAGGTGGGGACTTAGCTACTGCTCGACATGCTTTTGGATACAAAAGAATGAAAAATTTGCATCCCTTTTGTAAGTGGGATTCTCTAAAAGGTCCAAACTCTTTGTCTACTAGGAAAGGGTATAAGCAACAATATTTTTTATTGGATGTATGGTAATTACACCCTTTATGCATGATATTGAGAAGATATTTTCCCCTGGTATTCTGCATGGTAGTGATCCTACTTTAGATAGGTCATGTGATGGGTACTATGTGATCCATAAGGTAGCAGTGATATATGAAATAAATATATAATCTCTTAAAGATGACTTTCCTACTTGTATAAGGAGTTTCTTAGCCTACAAAGCCTCCAAAAAAATATGAGGGAAGTTTCTTTCCCCTCATTGATATATTAGGATGCTTATATCCAAGCTAAAAGGTCGAATATAATACAAGTAGGCCTAGGCATGGGATGGATGAAAATAAAAAGGAATCCTTTCCCAACTTCTTATGAATCATAGATTAAAATCCATGATTAATTCATAAGGTGCTCTTTTTATGATAGAAAGGATCATAAAGAGTTGGAAGAGATCCATAGAGCTATCAAATGCATTGACCAAAAATTCCACCAAATATATCCAAGAGAAGATGTTTTCGTTGCAAGGTACAGTAAAACTGTAACACCCTCTCTTCTAAGACAAGATCAAGAGGTTGATCATGATGTCTTCATGAATTATTCCATAAAGGGGCACTAGTACAACAACATATTCTAGGTTCTCTTGAGCAGTACCTTAAGTGCCATTGTATTTTGTCAAAGCTTCTAGGACACATTTAAGGATTTTATGCTAGCATTGGAGATCTAGTGGATTAGGATCATTCCATTATTGGAAGCTAATATAAGCAATTGAAGTACTAGGATTCAAGGGTCTCGATGCATGCATTATATTTAGATTCACCAAATGAACATAATGTCATCACTTGCAAGGTTAGGCTTGCTCATAAAACTTTGTGTCCTTGGGGATATAGAAAGTGCTATAAAAAAAAAGCAATTGATCTCATGATATGGAGATGCATCACAATTGAAGTTACCATGTAATTTGCCAAGATTTGGATAAACCAGAGAATCACTAGACTCTAGTTTCCTTAAAAATGGAAACTCAATGAGTTCCCCAAAAGAGACGCCAAAAATTATTGGTGCAAAAAATGACATCGTATGAATGAGGTGCACACCCAAAGATTCTCAACCAGCATTGAATGACCACTATACCCAGGATGGGAAAAATCGGTCATTCTCCAAAGAAGACCAGCTCTTGAAGTCCTAGTTAACTATTCCACAAAGAGAAAAATAGGGAAAAGAGAGCAATAAAGGAAGCAAATAAAGTTGTAACCAAAGTTAACAATGATGAAAGGAAGATACATTCCTCCGTCATCACTGATGCAAACAAAAATAAAAAACATGATAGATCAACCCACCCCATCTGTCACTTCTCCTTCAGCTTGATGTGCAAGAGTGAATTCTAGAATCAGTGGGAAGGTGCATAAAATCCAAGTAGCATAATTAGAGCACTCCCATATAATTAGCTTTACCAAAAATAAACCTCGATGCCCAATGGTGAACGTAAATTCTAGAACCACCCAATTGAACCCATAAAATCTAGATAATATAATTAAGCATACCAAATTAGATAACCATAGCAAAAATAAATGCTCATGCAAAGGACAAAAAATAAATACAGATGGATTAAGAGACCAAATAGTGATTGCTATTATTTACAAGTAATAGGGAATTACATATGAATTATAAAGGCCATAGAGCCACACTTTGGAATGTAAAACACTCTACTATTTATAGAGGATTTTACAACGTAATTCAAATTACAATGTTAATGGTATTAGGTGGGAGGATCACACTTGGAATAGTTGAAAAATTTGACGCTCTGTCTAGAAGGAGTTTAGGTGCTTCTACAAGGATCTGGTCTCTAGATCATTCTGAAATCTTCTTAAATTCCATCTTCTTTACCTCTTCATGCTGGAGAAAATACTAGGGATTGATTATCTCTGAATCTATACATTTTCAATCTTCTTTCTTTGCACCCATAAATCAAAATTATAGGGTGGCTGAGATCATAAATACATATTTCTAAAGATTTTATGTGCTTCCCAAATGATGATCACATTCTTGAATGGATTTTTGGATACACTATCTCCTACACCATATTCCACTCATCGCATACTGGCATGGATGGAATATTGGGCTAAGATTCTCTAAAGCTAATTTCCCGAAGTTCCATATCCTTGTGTAGATAGGGACTTGGGACTTGTAATTTTCTTCCCCTAGTCTTATCTTTCCATCCACGAGTTTGTATCTTCCAATCCTCCATCCAATTAGGGAAAAATTTTAGGATTCTAATTTTAGGTAAACCTTTATCCATTTATTCATATGTCCATTAAAATATGCCTCAACCATTAATGCCTCAAAATTGATCGACCTTTCATGAAATCATATTGTAAAGTGGGTGAGAAGTAATAAAATTTTACCCACAATACTAGAGGAAAATTTCTTCATATTATAGTAGCTTTCTATATATTTTAACCAAGCTTTGTCTTTATCACCATCTTCCTCTCCCTTGAACTTGGAAGAATTCAAATGTTTCATTTCCTTACCCAAATCTACCTCAAGTCAAAACCTAGCCTTGTGTGCCTCAGTAAGGCTTCATTTTTTAGTCCATTACTATAGTTTCCAACCTATGCTTCTTAACTTAACACAACATCCAACAATTATTTATATGTTTCTATATACTTACGAAGTATGGCCATTGTTATAGTGATATCCTCTCAATTACTAGGATTCTTTGAATCTACATCTGGATTCTTGTCCTCTATATTAGTTAATCATGTCTACCTCATTGATGGGGTAGCGCTCCCTTTTTTTATCTTTGGTGAAATTTTACCTAGACACATATACAAGAGATAGTAGGAGTCAATTTATCATTACTTCTTTAGATTCATTATCCTACGAACTATATTATTAGTTATCATAAAAAATCATATGGGTTTTCCTTTAGTAGATTTGTTTTTTTTGGGGGGGTAAGGTATAACTCTTACATAGTTATGTTTTCTATTACACACCAAAAACTGGTTTTGCATAGTGAGCATATTCCACTACAAACTATGGCTCTGATATCAAATGTCACATCCCAAACATTTCTACACAAATTAAGAGTTTTTTTATAGGTTCATCCTTCAACCAAGTTGAATACCACTCTCAATTATATTTTGTCACATGAAGCTAAACTCATTCACCCATATCCCCACTGCTTACATAATTCCTTCTATGCAAGAGTATTAGGAGCTACTAATCATAAACTATCACTCCTATTATTTATGGGTTAGCTCATTATTTTTCAATCAATCAAAAATGTAAGTGCCAATCTTGATACCTCACATAAATTCATCTATGTGATTGTGCTTAGCACCCGACTATCTTTATCATAAGTGCCAATATTCAATCCTCACATTAATCTATCTATGCGAGTGTACTTAGCATTACATATATCTCTTATCACTAAATATGAGCTATCGTTCTTATCTATGAGTTATTGTAACATCTCTTTATATATCAAAAAACCCATGTGACCCTCATACTTTATTTTACTAAGACACAAAATTTCTTTCATGGATTACTTAATAAATTAACATTTATATTCAGATCTGAAAGTTACCCTTAAGCGACCAAAAATTGAGATAGAGTTTACAAATACCTCCAAAAAACTCCACTATAGGTATTCTACTTTCATCAAAACCAATATCCTTAACAACCATATCTGAGCTAAAATCTAGCATATAATATAAAAGTTTTTTGATAAATATATGACGCTTCTCAAGGTATTCTAAGTGGACCCTCTTTTAATAATAATGCAAGGCTAATTTCATTCAAATACCAAATATAACATACTACTATCCATAATAACATGAAGACAAAATTCCCATTACAAATTATTAGGAATAAAAGCTCTTATTTGAACCAAACTAATCAATAATGTACTTTACAATCATTTAGTTGTTTCATAATTATGTAGTCTAAATAATAAACCACTACGATAACAAATATATATTCATTTATCCAATTGAATTGCTAAAATGGCCATATCAACCAAAAAGATAAATATCCTTACAAATATCACAAGAAAATTTCAATCTTCATCCGATAATTTATATTATCATAATACCTTCTCAAGTTATAAAATATTTTATGTTTCCAACTGGTAATTCCTTCATCTATGAATATGACAAACATGCACTTACAATATAGTCTTCCTTATATGGTTCTCCTTAATAGAGATGAAATCACAGTACAAGCATACTAGATTATGACAACGTAAATCTAGTTACATCATCTTGGAATTAAGACCAGTCCTCCTATAGAAACGATGCAGAACTCTAGATTTTGCATCTCAATATTTCCTCACTCCAGGCCTGCACATGATGCATTCTACATCTAAGATTCCTAACAAAACCACCAAGAATAGATTGTCATTGATTGGGTATCAGAGTTGGCTCCCACTCATAAGGTGAAGCAATTCCATTTGCATTCAAATCCATATCTTATGCAATCATTAAAGCAAAATCTAAACCATGCAAAGTTTATTTTCAATAGGTAACAAAAATCCAGCAAAGCTCAATCATTGGATCACATTTATAAGTTACCAAATCGCAAATGAATAACAAACAATCTATTGCTAATAAAATGCTCTCTTTCTTTTTGTTTGTCTTTCTCTCATTTCAAAAGCAATCATATATATATATATATGTATATATATATATATATATATATATATATATATATATATATATATATATATATATATATATATTATATCTATATATGTATATATATATGTATACATATATCTCTATATATGTATATATATATGTATGCATATATCTCTATATATGTATATATATACACATATATATATATATACACACACATATATATATATACATATATATATATATATATATATATATATATATATATATATATCTATATATGTATATATATATACATATATATACATATATATATATATATATATACCGTTTGCAAGTACTAACCTTGCAAATCTACACAACAAAAGAACATTCTCATTCTTTTCATACATCATGCCGAATATACAAATAGTATTTCTCAATATCATGAAAACAACATACCAATTATCTATTTCCTACATTACCAAATTCTATGAATTTAAGGGAATTTTTAGTAAAGCATTCCTCCAAAGCTAGTATTCATAAAAGCAAACTCAAATCATTATGTTTCCAAATGAAAACCAAATTAGAATACATCTATTTCAGCATCCATTCCTCCACAACAACATAGCTCTAATCATTAGTTTTCTCTTTCCAATTCTCTATGGCAATATCTCTATCATTGGTTTTCTCTTTCCTAATTTCTATGGCAAAAGCTCTAACCCCTTTCCCACAATAGTTAGCATGTTTTCTATTTGGACATACTCGACCCATTTATGGGTAAGCTAAAGGGTATTTTAAATGGTTTAACTCAATCAATTGAATATGACAAAACCAACAAGATAAAATATATCTAATATCATACGAATATAAAATTTGAACCACTAAACCAAAAGACTTCACATATTTCCAAGTCATAAAGAGCAAAACAATAACAGAATTAGTCCACCCATTTCATAACATCACATATAGAGTTTTCTTTGACTTACTATAAAGGAAATATTTGTTAGCAAGCACTCATCCAGCGGTGAAATCCTTTTACAAAAAAAATCTAGTAGGATATGAATTTGTACTCTTCTCCACTTCCCCAAATGTTTTTTTTCCTTCCAAAGATGATTCTCCAACAAACAAAACAATACCAATTTTCTTTTATTGTTAGGAAGATACATCCATTCCCCCACTAGCCAACTCTTTCATTCAAATCTACGCACGTCAAAAAATTACATAACAACACAAGTAACCTACTTCGTAGGTACATAGAGAGTATCCTTCTGCACACATTAATTCCAAACAACTCTTCCTATTCATAGTTTATAGCTAGCTTCAATTTAAGTAATGAACTACCAGAACAAGCCATATCCAAAGCATTATTAACACAATATAATAAGAATTAATTTCAAAATTTTCCTTATTATTCCATATGATATTCACACCAAGCATAATTGAATTCTACAAATACCATTTCCTTTCTAGAAGATAAAACAAGAAAATAAATGGTTTATTTCCCTACAATTATTACTTCCATTCCTAATGGAAATTCATCATAAATAAAATTATTAAACACACAAAGTAACTAATTATTTATATTTCCTTTTTCTTATGCCAATTAAGATGTGTATCTTTCTAAAAATCATTTAACCATGTTGTCTTTTGAATACTTTGACAAATGACCCATCACATCATTTTCTATGGTATCATGTTCTCAGGTGTTGTTTATTTCTTCCACCTATAAGAGACTTATTTTCTGCACAAGTATCTATTACCAACATCATATTCTTATGTGAGATATAATTTTTTATAATCAAAGCACAAATTATTCCATATTTCTAATCTAAAGATATTTTTTCATTTCTCACAATATATTTATTTACATAACAAATTAATAGATAATCCAACATATCATCATCAAAGTAACCATCAAAGAATGAAATTATCCAAAACAAAAAAAAGTCTACCAAGGGAGGATCATGACAACTATCTATTTTGACTTGTAAAAAATGTTTTTTTTTATAGGACCTTCAATACATACAATTTTCACATAGGAAGGGTAAAACCATGAATATTATAAGAAATAAATTTGAAATTTATGATAAATTAGAAGATAGGATCCAATCGATCTCATCTACCACAATATTAAACCAATTTCTAATACTACCACTATTACACAAGGGATATCTATGGCTAGAAGAAGAGTGGAGGTAAGTGCGTGGAAAAAATAGGATAAAATACATGTGGGACTAGTTCTTATGGTTTAAATATAGCCATGTTGACTATATTTAATTATTAATTAGTAGTATCTCAGGTTAATTATAATAGTTGACCTTTGAGCATTTAAGTTTAATTTTATTTATAAATAGGATGAAATATTATTTAGTGTAGAATTATCAAAGAATATTTATTGGACTTGTCACATTTTATGCATAAGAGAATCCACCCTCTCCAAATGGCTAAGAGGCTTTACCTTATTTGAGTGGATTTAATTTGATGTTGCATTGATTCATTTCTAGATTTGATATTTGCATTTTTTCCAAATATTTAAATAAAAAATATTGGTCTGCATTGGTTATTGTTAATTGCTTAAAATTGGAACTATTGTTGTTGTTATTTTAGTTCTTTCATAATAGTTGATATCAGAGTCATGATTCTAATAAAGTGGGTACTGTTGTTGGTTTGCAAAAAAATTTACATAATTTTTTTGACATTCTTGAATTGTGAGATCCTAGGAAAACTTCCAACCTTTGGATATTCCGCAACAATAACAATGGCAAATTAAATCTAAATGACACTATAAATTTATTGCTATAGTAGTAAATCTATAGGTTTTTTTATCGTTCCCTATATCCTTAGGTATCTCCATTTCTAGCACATAGCATTCCACTATTGAATTAATATCTTGGAGAATAAATATCACTCAGAATAAAATAAATATATTAAATTAACAATTATATACTATTATAGCAATTAATATATATAACTTAATTAAAATATTCTATTGCAAAATAAATATTCCCCTATTTTTCTAGTCCTACTCCCCAACATCTTATGCTCCCTAGCCTCACGCTTTACCCTCCCCCATTCCTATTTTCCATATCCCACACATTCCTTTAATAAAGGTATAAGTAAGTATTTTAACATGTGTACTAGTTCCCTTCCCTTGTTTTCTCCTTTTCCCCATTCCTTTTTGTTCTCTTATAAAAACATATAAATAAATTAAAAATTAAAAGCTATTAAAATAAAAATAAAATGATATATCTACATCTATATCTATCTATCAATCTATCTATATATCTCTCTCCCTATATATATATATATATATATATATATATATATATATATATATATATATATATATATATATATATATATAGTTTAAAAATATAAAATATCAATCCTTGAAAGAGACATAACCCTTGGTGATCATATCTTCAAGCTATGAGTGTATGGATGAACCTACTACTAATACTAGTTGGGCACAAATCAATGGTTGATTATAGCATACTACTTATTTAGAGGATGTGTGTATGAGAAGAAGCACCAACCTAGAAATGCTAGTAAGCGTCACACCACTTTCCTTAACATCAATAGTTTTGTCCAACATCTTATTTATTTTCTAAGTTTTATGGATTCACCTCCATCTAACACCTCAAGTTTTATGGATTAACAACTTCTAAATTAGGTAATTAAGCTTATCAATGGTTGTTATGATAGCTTTGGCAACATGGTGATCATATTTTATGTCTTAAATTTAAAAAATAATATCTTCTAAGATTTGACAAGGGATCTTCCACATCGTATATGGTACATCTTATACAAATTAATTAAACATGAATAGTGAAAGAGTCTTTCTCTAAGTTCATATGTCTTCTCACCTATAGCCATAAATTGAATCTAATAGTGGTGGTCTATGTTTTTCACTATGGTATTAAGGGTAAAATTTGGAAGGAAGTTTATATGCATAATCCTTATACTCTTGAGATCCATAATGTATCCCTCTAGTATTAGAACAAAAGCTCTATGATTATAGTCCTCCATATAGACATGACTTCAACTCTCTTCATCATAATGACAATTTCGAGTATTCTATAGGAATTTTCTATTTTAAATATCATTCACACAATGCTAAAGATTATGAATATGAATAATATCATAAATTTATCTTAAAAATATGGGCACAACAATTTCTAAGAATGAATATTCATAACAACATAAGCAATCGATAGAACTAGGACAACAACTAGTAGAATTAAATGAAGCTCAATATAAGGATAATAAATATGTGGTTATGGGTATCCATGTTGACCAAAGTATGAAGGTACAATAATTTATTAAACATTATTATTTCAATGTATTAATTGATTTAGGTAGCATGTATAATAATATAGATAGTAAGACAAAAAAATCCTTGGGCTTGTATATTAATACTTAAAATCAAGATAAATTTCATGTTTTATTTGAAAATGGGGTTGTTGCTCAATGTGTGAATTGAAAAACTAAAATTAAAATCCAAATGGAATATTATACTTGGGTAGGAAATCTCTTGCTATAAAATTGGGAAGTTCAAATGTCATATTAGGAACACAATGACTATCTCAACTTGATGATGTTACTAGTAATAAACAATTAATTATATGTCAAGTGGACAAAGAATTAAAGTGTTATTTTTTCTAAGAAATTAAATCTCATCCCTTCAAGGTGGTTAGTTTCCAATACATGGAAAATATATTGAAGAAATATGGTTCTGGATTATTTTCCCAAGAAATTACATGGAGGTTCAATCTTTGAATTTATCTCTTCTAGCTCTTCTGATGAATATTTAGAAAATTGTAAATCACTATGAAGAGGCCTCTAATGAGCCAAGGGGTGCACCTTTCAAGTGCACACACGATCACACAATCCATATGGTTCTAAGAAGACAACATCCTAATGTGCATCCTTATCACTACATCCAACACAAGAGTTATAAATTAAGAAGTCAATTCAAGAAATGTTAGAGCATGGAATCATTCATCCAAAACCAAAGAAAAATAATAGTGTAAAAATAGATCCTTATGACATCAATTTAAGATGTTTGAGGTGTACAACAATTAGTTCGACCAAACCTGTAAGGGGGTGGATATCTAGGATTCAAATCTTGGGCCTTGTCAGACTGAACACTTGTCCCTTTCCTAGTGCTTTTCACAGAGTAAAACATTTTAAATGATTGTGGCATGGTGGTTATAGGGATGGACTGCACGAGTACTGTGTGTAAAAGGTTTAAAATGATTGTGGCATGGTGGTTATAGGGACAGATTGTACAAGTACCGTGTGGCAACTTTCAAGATAGACAATGCAGACTACTGTGACGACCATAAAAAAACGAAGAGCATACTCGGATCATCGTGATGACTAATAATTCCACCATACAAAATCATATATATATATATATATATATATATATATATATATATATATATATATATATATATTGATCTCCTTGATGAAGGAGTAAAGAGTTACAAGCATAAGATAGTCCTTATCGTATCCCAAACAAAAAAAACAAAAAAAAAAATTGAATGCAAAATGTTGATAATTTTTCCCTACCCACAATGACTAATTGTCTCCCATTTCTATCTTCAAAAAGCTTACAATGCATGAACAAGTGGAAAGTTGTAGTGGTTCTAAAGACCCAATATAGTACGTATTGTTGCATCCTCTCTATATGGAGCAAATTTTTATGGATCTTTACAAGGAAAAAAATCTCCTTGTGAGAATCGTGGCCGGTGCTTTAAGTCTTACGACACGTCTAAGCCAGAGAAGAAGAGAAAAAGTCTGCCATATCAAATGTCTAAGCCATCCGTCTCGAATACTTTAATGCTGCAGGGCAATGGAAGTGTCAGGCCACTATCGGGCCACGCTTAAAATGAACAATCCATGGAATTTTTTCTGCACGATTAAAAGCTCGCGCTAGAGCATATAATTCCTCTCATGGAAATCGTTTCCGCCTAGGGTTCGATAATAATTGAAAGAGGGAAAACGCAAAACTCACACGAAACACAGTTTTCAGCACGAATCCGACGGTACTCACTATATCGATATTCGAATCCTGGCCAGCTACTATTGTTGACCTCACGGACGCCCGTTAGCTCGCCCCAACATTTTAACGGCCCCGTCGACCTGAACAGTGTGCCTGCCGCGCCATGACTAGCCAGCTACGTGATCCTTGTCAATTTTAGTCCTCAAACTTCATAGAACGTGATAGTGGTCACTCTTTCACATTAATTTAATATGGTACTTTTGAAATAAAAGTGTTTTTTTTTTAATTATTAAATGTAGTTTTTATAAATTTTACATCTTTAAGTTAAATGTATCAAATTGAATTTAACAGGCAGTTAATAAAAAAAACACTTCATTTATACTATCAATTTTCCTTTCCTAAATATACTATGGATATGAGATTTAACACTCCACTTATACTATCAACTTACCTTTACCTTTCCTAAATATCCCATGGATATGGGACAATTTAAACCTTGAATCTAATCCACTACTGCTTCTATAAAAGTGTTGTTGGTTTGACACTTATAGGCACTTATAAAAAATAAACTACATTCCACAATAAAAAAAAGAAATATTAAAGTGAAATAAAATTTATTGAAAATAAAAATGTGAAACACATAAAATGCCACTACATCCATACAGTAACAATGTAGCCCGTCTAATGTGACAATCAGTTATCACCATCCCAGAGATTAAATCGTGCTTCATGATGAACCAATACAACTATTACAATTCCTGATTATTAGATAAACCATCTCAATACGATTACAGAGTACGAATCCATAGCAGCAGTACTATGATTATTAGGAGGCTAAGAGCGCAAGAGATTGTTTCTCGTATTTAAATCCATTATTCTTCGAGTCGTCTGCAGACCAGATGAAGATGCCCTCCAATTTTCCGCGTCTCTTCAACTCTTTGGCGGCAACGAAGAATCCCTTGTCTGGTTTCAGCCCAGTCCCAGCGTTGTCCGTGGCGAAACTAGCCAATACTCTCCCACCCTTGTAATTAACCGTTTGGTCGTTGTAGTGTTTGAGAAAATCATTGACTGTAGTGCTAGAATCGTAAGCATAGAATTGGAAGTTAACGTAATCTATGACACCGCCGTATTTCTTCCAGAGCGCCTTGTAGTTCGACTGCACTTCCCCCCCGTCATCGAAGGGAGCAATGGACGCGAAGGAAATCACATTTCTCTGCTTTAGCTTCGTGATCAGCTGCCCAATGCACTCCACGAAGGCGGGGGCACTCGACTTGAAATGCTCGTAGTCGATGTCAATTCCGTCAAGATTGTAATCGCGAATTATCTTCGTCAAAGAGGAGACGGCGTTGTTCACCCAAGACGACACAGAGGACGGCTTGAACAGCACGGGCGTATTTGAGCCCACGACGTCGCCGCCTAAGCTGAGGGCAACTTTGACGTTCTTGTGTTTGGACTTGATGGCCTTCACGGCGCTGGGGCTCAGGTTTTGTGTGTCCCAGAACACGTTGAACTTGCCGTTTGTGGGAGAGTGAGAGCCACCAGAGTCAGTGTAATCGATTGCAAACAAGAGAATAAAGTGAACCTCCACGTTTGGATTGATGGGCACCTCTGAGAACTTGACGTTGTTGAACTCCGCCCCGATGTACTCTCTCAAGAGTTTAGAGTTGCCACCTGCACACACATGAATGTAAAAACAGATGTAAATCATCGACCAAAAAATTGCCATAAAAAAAATATCATACAAGGAATGTGAAGCCATACACAGTGACTGAGGAAGAAACGACAAAATCATAACGACGAAACGACAAAATCGTAACGACGAAGAGCTTCATGTAGATCTGCATGCTTGATTTCTGAGTGTGAAAGAGAGGATAGCTGTGAGCAACAACGGTGAAAGCGTTAATCTTATAGCGCTTGTTAGACGTGGTTTAAGCCCTATCCTCTGACAGAAACGACAGCGCAGTCCGCAGATTTGTTTTACAAGCGAACATCGGCATCTTTAAGTGCAGCTTTAGTCGATGTTATCGAGGCCTACTTCGACTCCTTACGTGATTGTTAATTAAGTGACATCAAACATGACGACATGAACCGCGCGTTTTCTTAGGTTCTCCCACCAATAAGAGATTAAATTATCATTTCCCATTGCTCAGACGTAGCTGGCCGTTGAAAATGGAATTTCTAAGTTAATAAAGAAAACTTGTGGATAACCTCGGTGTGGTCAGATAATCAAAAGGAGATTTAGTTTCAAGTTTTGGGAAAAGTGAGCGACCAAATACACCTGATGATTCAAATGAGACTAAATAATATGAAATTAAAATAAAACTTATAAAAGATCATTCCCAATATTTAAACCCTCCGTTTTAGCTATAACCAATTCCTATATATATAAACGCGTAGATGCATAATGGCAGCGTGCTAGGGTCAAATCGAACCCGAAGTCTTTAGGTAGCTAGTTGAGACTTTTCTATTTTGAATTTGTTTAAATGTAAGTAGACTACACATAAAATTTGCCATGTGGACGAATAAAAACGTGAAATTGCAATAACTAGGAAAACGAAAAATTCTGTCGATAATTTAATATGTGTTAATTTTTACAAAATCCGTTGGATGCAGTCATCTTTCAACGGATTTATGGCAAAACTAAATCAAACGGAAGATTCATCTTTACGATTACTCTGATTACATCCAACGGATTTTCAGCGTATAGATATGTATGACACTTCACTTTTTTAATAAAAATAGTTTTAATATGTGTTAGATTCATCTTTCAGATTACGCTGTCGATTATGGCAACGAAAGGGAAATTCATCTTTAAGATTACTCTGATTATATATATTCTCATCAGTGCACGTTAGATAGTAACAATCATTCATTCTTATGGATATGTATGACACTTTACTATATTTATAAACTAAATCAAAGGAAAGGCCCCAAGGATAGTTTCCATGGTTCAAAAAACCATTATTCCGCGTATAATCTGGTGGATCTAATTGTTTAAGGTCATATTCACATAACTATTCATATAAAACTAAATATAAAAGAGTTTAATAACTTTCAACTTGCATGCAAGTAGACAAAAAATTAAATGGAATCATGTTAACAAAGAATATGTATTTAAGAATGTCTCCCTTCAAAGTCTCAATAGTATGGATTTATTTCATAACTTTAGACTGAGATGATGCAAGTGGACACTAAATTATATTGACATGCAAATCAACTAGAATATAAATTTAATAATATATCCCTCAAAAGGACTTAATAGCATATCCCTTCGATGTCTCGATAATGACATTTAAATATAGAAAACACGATATAGTTACAACTCTCATATGTTGAATTGCGAAGAAATGCGAAATTAGTTGATCGACTAGATACTGGCTTAAATGTCTTAAAAGATAAATTTTAAAATATTTTATTATTTATAGATTTTTAATATTTTTAAAACTTTTAAAAATAAAATTAACTTTTCTTAAAGATTATATTTTATTTTCTGACATTTTTTACATTATTGTTTATTTTGAATATGTTTAATAAAATTATATACAATACAAATTAAAAGCTAGAATTATTTAAAATCATAATAAAATTAATTAATAATAAATTTTGAAAATATTAAAATCTGAATATAAAATAAAGGATTATTTTAACTTTTATTTTATGGAAAACTATATTAGTCAGAATGCTTAATGGCATTTGACAAATTTATGATTTTATTTATTGAAAATATTGAAAGGAAAAAGAAAGCATTTTTTTAATGAATTTGAATGTGATTTTACATAATTTTAAAGATGGTACTATTTTAGGGTTATCCTTATTCAACAATAATGTTTATGTGAACCATACTATTTTCCAAAAGATAAGTGTAAGTGAAGGATATTCTATATATATTTCTAAAACTTATTAAGACAATAAAAATTATAACTTATTTCAAATGTTTATATAAGCTTGGTGGTAAGCATATATGAATTCTCTAAAATAGTGCCAAATTCAAACATTAGGTTGGAAAATATGTAGTCTAATTCGTTTTGAACTAACAATTATTTCTTGTTTCTTTGGGAATCCTAAATCCTAGTAATGTGAGTTTTTTTTAAGTCCATACTCATGCTAGAGTCATTCCAATAAATGGTAATAATTGAGAAATGATTAAAGGGTAAGAAAAAGAAAAGGTTTGGTTGCTCAAAGGTTATTGGTGGCATGATGTATAATCCAGATAAAATAGATTTTATATAAGAGAATGGAGTTTAAAATGTGATCATTTTGTTGCTTTGAGTTGTGAAAATAAATAAAAGAGGATATGATAGCTACAAAGGCTTTTAGAATGATATTATTACCATGAAAATGAAGAACCAAAGAGTAACAAACAAAGTAGATATGAGAAGCTTTGTGGTGGTGGTTAACTTTTACTTGTCAAGGACCAAGGGTTGATTGATATATTGTGAGCATAGGGTTATCTTAGTCCATATATGGACTTAAAAGAAAAAAAAAAATCATTTTACTAAAGTGAAGTATTATTCTTTGTAAGACACAGTTTTATTTAAGGTAACATAAAAAAATATATTGGGATAGGTTGTGTATTGTCCTCCATTAGTGAACTCTTTAATGTTTATTTATATAGATAAAATATCACTACTATAAAACTAGAACACTTTAAGGATGTAGTGGTCTAAGAAAAATAAGATTTCTCAAAGTTCCAAGAAGGCTATGTTAGAGTATTTTATGTTTGTAAAACCTTGTTGCCTATTTAAAATATTTGTTAGATGACCTATAAATCTAATTTAACTTGTGTTATTATGACTTATACAACATTGATATTCATGTATGACCAACATCAATGGTGCTAATACATGAATGTAGACACGCTTAATGTGACAACTCCATGTATCATCATCTAATACAAATTTCTATTAGCACCTTATAGGATCAAGCTGAAAGCATGAGGATACGAAAACAAAAAGGAAAATCCAAGATGCGATGCAAATGAAACAAAAGATAATGCTAAATCCTATGAATTGAAAGTGCATGAAAGGAAAGAGGCATGAACGAATCAAAACCAAATAAAATCCAATGTGGAAGACAACCCTTTTTATTAATATGCTTCAGAAATCGGTTACAATTTTCCTCCTCCCTTTTTAGGGGCTAGGAGCGTTAAATGTGTTCTTGTCACACCCATGGATGCTATTCCTTCTTTCGTGTGCCCACATGTAAAATGGGCGGACCAAACGTTGTCATCACTTGCATTGATGAATCTTGACTCCTTGCTGCTCCTCTAATGTCTAGATCCTACATTCAAGGAAACAAAAAATAGTCAGTAGCACCTGAAGATAAAATTAAACATGCAATCCCCATGCCTTCAATTAACACATGCAAAATATAAATAAAATGATAACTAAAATAGATCCAAATGAACCAAAAACTTGACAGGGGCATCAAAAAATCACCGGGAAGGCACTGCAAAAAGAACAGTCAAAAAATTCACCACAGATTTGTATTCGCTCCCGGGCGGGACGAATAGACCTGCAACAAAGCGTCAAAAAGTAATGTCCCAAATGTCACACCCGAGAAGCTCCAAATCACTTGCAAAGTTGGGGGTTAGCTAAAATGGGGTATTTTGGGCAGATCCATAAGGTCAGATTTTCCCAATTTGGCCTCTATTATCAAGAATTTAATGATGCTACATGCATGTTAGTAAATGCGGGAACTGATAAAAACATGATAAAAAATGCTCAAAATGATGTGAAATTTGAATGACAACCTATCTAAGCAGAATAGAATTAGATGCAAAAATAATAGAAAGGAAATCTACTACAAATTTCTAATCACTCCGGGGCAGGGCGATTAGGACTGCAACAGTGTGGGGGGCGCTCGGGGGTAGGACGCCCACCATTTGGGGCCCGATTTTGGCACCAATCCACTTGGGATGGGTCCAAAACCTCTTGTGGGGTGTTTTAGGAAAATTTTGTAGGATTTTGTGGCCAAATTTCAGGTTTTGGCTCCATATTTGCACTTCCAATAACCACCCTATGACCTCCCTTCCAAAATAGATCAAGGATGTGAAAGGCACAAATCAAAAGGTGTGTGTGGATGTAAAATAGTAGCACTTCGTTGCTCAAAATGCTCCTTCTTTGTATATCTTGTGGTGAGAAAACTCACCAATTTATAGACCTGGAGGTCTCTTGTGATTGAGCATGCAAAGGCACCACTTGGCAATCATGCCTTCCCATGGGGGAGAAGATTCCTCCCTTATTAGGGGCTCCATGACTGCCCCTATAACTGCCTCTAACGCTCTAAAATGCTCACTCACACTCCCATGCAATGAAGGAAGAGTTAAGTGGTGGATCTGAGCTGTCATTTGTCAAGATTTGACTTTTTGCCCGTCAAACCTGCTATTCACCCTACCCTGGAGTGAATACTGCTAATCGTCCCTAGGTGGGGCAAGTACCAATTTGTAATCATCCCTGGGTGGAACGAGTAGAGATCAGAGTGCCTGAAGGTACCAAATTGACCTCTGACCTTCCAAAACTACTGTGTGAGTGTTCAGGACCACTGTTTAACCTCTAGGGGTTGCCCTGGGGGCTGTGTGTCAATGTGATTAGTGTTTGCAGTCACATAATCATATTGGTGTTGTTTTGGTGTCTACATATGCCTCTTTTTGGGATGCGCTATGCGTGGCACAGTGCTAAGAAAAAATAGATAACCAAAGCACTAATGATTAGGGTTTCTTAGTAACCTAACCAACTTTTGATGCCCCAAGTATGGAAAGGGCATGCATTATTGAATCCTTGCTTTTGATCAGCGAAGGAACTCAATTCAAGTGTTAACCTTTTTTAGTGAGGTGTTATTTGATCTTGGACATTGATCAGTCATGAATAGGCAAAGGGCGCAACCTTTTGTCTGTGGGAACCTTGAGTTCATGATTCACGAATGCCAAGTGTTTGATCAGCTTGTGATTATTTCTTGTTTGCTGCCCCAAGCAGGGGCGTGATTGTCTTTGTCAATGATTCTTTGAATGCATGTCATTTCCATGATTGGGTGTGTATTTGTTGATTGGTGACTAAGTTTGACTACCCCCTCAAGTGATGAATCGATGAGGGAATGACCTACATGAGAAAAGTGACGAGTCGCTTGACCCAAGATGACTTGTGTAAGGGTGCCTTCATATGTTTATCTTTGAATGTGTGTGCAGTTTTCCGACATTTAGACCTGTTTTTGGTGGGTGTTAACCCTTTTGGTGACGCTTTATGGAGCTAAAATTGTCAAAAATCCATCTTCCCGTGGAGCGGTCTGGCTATGGTAGTCTTCTTAGGGAGTAGTATAGTGACAATTTGTGATCTTGACATCGGTTTTGCATGCCAAGAATTACGGGCGCAAAGGTGCCTTTGTTCGGCAATGTTATTGCTATTTTTGGATGGGTTTGGACCCTTTTTGGGATGTCGTTTTGGGGTGAAATTCTCGGTAATCCGTCCTCTCGTGGAGTGGTCCTGCTATGGTAGCCTTCTTAGGGAGTAGGATAGTGAGGATTTGTGACCCCGGCGTTTGTTTTGCATTCCTAGAATGTCAAGTGCAAAAGCAGTCTTATTGGACAATTTTATTGCTATTTTTGTGCATTTTGGTGCAGTTTTTGTTGTTTTTGAAATTTTTGCTCTATAATTGTCCATGGGTGGGGCAAATACCAGTTTAGTAATCGTCCCATGGTGGGACGAGCGCTAACTAGAGTGCTCGTCCCAGGGAGGAACGATCACAGGCCTCAAAGCCTATTTAAGGGCCAAAACTAGGGTTTGGGCTCATTTGCATTTGTTTTTTTTGGCGATTTGGAGCTTTGAGGAGGAGGAGGTCGATTCTGTGAAGCGAAGCACTACCAAAATTTTCCAAAAATCATGAGTGCATAGACCAGGTCATCAGGTGGCAGAGCCGATGCAAGACAGGTGAGTGCGCCTCCTCTTTATTGTTTGTGTTGCAGTTTTAAAACCATAATTTATTTGTTTGTTTTGTAGGTTGTTTTTCAAATTAAAAATGAAACCTTAAAAAGAAGTTGTTTTGTTTTGTATGTGTGTGATTATGTGTGAATTTTTTTGTGTTTTGTATGGCTTCATTAAAACTTAGGTTGAAACCCTAGTGGAAACCATGTTTATTTGGAATTTGTGATAAACTAAAAGAAACCCTAGTCTAACAAAAATCAAAACTTAACTTAAAAAGACTTCGTTTAAAACTTTGCTTAAAAACTTGGCTTAACCCGAGTTTAACAAAGACCAAAACTTAGCTTAAAACTTAGTGTAACCCTAGTTGTTTGTGGTTGTTTTTTTTTTTTATCAGTTAACTTTTTGAGTTAAAAACCCACGGGACTGAAAATTTGCTTTTGAATTTTTTTTGTATTTTTGTTTTTAATTTATCAGTTGACCGTTTAGATTTAAAAACCTTAGGAACTGAAAAATTATTTTTGAATTTTTTTGTTTTTAATTTATCAGTGTAGATGTAGAGTTAAAAACCCTAGGACTGAAAAATTGGTTTTGAATTTTTTTGTATTTTTTTTTTAATTTATCAGTTGACCGTAGAGTTAAAAACCCTAGGACTGACAAATGGTGTTTTTGAATTTTTTTGTATTTTTGTTTTTTTTTAATTTATCAGTTGACCGTAGAGTTAAAAACCCTAGGACTGACAAACGGTGTTTTTGAATTTTTTTGTTTTTAATTTATCAGTTTAGACTTAGAGTGAAAAACCCTAGGGACTAAAAAATTGTTTATTTTTTGAATTTTTGTGAATTTTGTCGCTCATTATTTGTCTGTTTTTAGCTATACATTATTTTATGCATTGTTGTATATTCATGTTTGTTGTATAGTTTATCATGTTTTTTAATGTTTTTGTCTTGTTTTATTTTGTAGGTTGTGAAGAGCCGGTACCATGTGCCTACGATTTTCTCAAAAGCATGGGAGGCGCTGACTTTGGCTTACTAGGAGTGGCTTGATGCCCTTGGGCTCAAGCAGGTGACTCGGTTGGAGCCTATGGTCGGGGATCGGGCCTATCTGATGGCCCTGATCAACTTATGGGATCCCCGAACCAACACCTTCCATCTCCTAATAGGGGAGATGATAGTGACCTTGGAGGACATTTATCAGATTCTATGGATTTTGATAGACAGACTGTCGATCAGGATGACACCACGGGATCAACGGACAACAGTGATAACATGTTGCTTTGGGCATGGGGAGGAGGTTGGTGTGGATAGCCCAATGGAGAGGGCAAAGGGTGACTGCCATATTGGTGGAATTTTGGTACGGTGGTGGCTAGAGAGGGACATGTTGGGAGTGAGGCATGCAGTACTGATGGGCCTCATTTCCAACATGCTACTACTCGACTCTTTGGGTGTGAGGTTCCCATGGAACCTATTGGATGTGTTCTTTCGACTGGTAGACTGTCCGACGCATGAGCCCTTGATTATGAGGTGGGGGCAGACACTACTGGTATAGCTCTATGATGAGCTATATGAGATCCACTGTCAGAGGTGAAATGGGATTGGCTATAGCTATTTTTTGTAGAGCTAGGCTTGGCAGCACATAGCGGTGGAGAGGCTGGTGGGGTTGTCGTGGACTACTCAGGCAGAGATGTTGGATAGGGATATAGGTTATGAGGCTCTGTGGTGGAGATCTAAGGAGCAGGGGCAGAGTCGGTGGTGGGCAGGTGTCGTAGGGCACTATGTTGATGCCTTTGCTCGACTTACTCTAGGGGAGGTTTTCTGGCACCCCTACTGGGACTGTCCAACCTGGCCTGATGCTGGAGAGTAGCTCTGACAGGTTCATAAGGGACGGTGGCTGATTGGGTGGCATGGGACCGAGCAGGAGTTCTTTCATTATGGTCGGGTGACATAGTAGTTTGGGGTGCGCTAGGGGTTTCCTAGTGAGCCCATGGTCTATCGGCGTCGAGGGTACGAGAGGACTCTAGTTTGGCCAATCATTGCATCGCTGGATGATGATTTAGATACAGTGATTGACGTCCTAGATATGGACGACTTCGAGACTACTGTAGAGTATGACCAGTGGTGGACACTATGGCGATGGTAGGGAGAGGGACCACTGGGAGGTGCAGAGGCAATAGCAGCAGGCGGGGAGGGTGGAGAGGCACCAGGAGAGGGTTGGGAAGCTCCACTGGAGGATGCGGACATGTTGGAGGTGGATGATGTGGGTGTGGATTTTGGGGTTTTGGATCAACCAAATATGTAGGATGTTCCGGAGTAGTGGGAGCCTGAGCAGCCCATAGTCCCAGATTCGCCTATACACCAAGCAGTCCCAGAGGGTGTGGAGGCGAGGCATCGCACTGAGATAGCACGATTGGAGGACCTATTGTAGAGGCGATATGAGGATATGGGGGAGGCTCTGCAGGAGATGGATCTCCTACAGACTCAATTGGCTGAGCGGGAGAACGTATTTGCTATGTACCATCGACGGGATGGGGACATGAATGCTACACGAGAGAGGGATCTTCTGTGGATGCAGCTAGAAAATATGGAGAAGGCATTGGCATAGCGCAATGATGTAGTAGCTTTGTTGTTTCTAGAAATACAATTTTATTTTTAAGGAATAATAGCTTCTCCATGTTAGAGCACCTTTTTAGGTGGTCCTTCTTAGATTTTCCTAGTCTTGTTGCCTTGTGTCATACTCTTTTGTCGAATCATGTATCCTATGTTGATCTATGTGGTGTTTGGATGTATGTAGGAGATCAATTTTTGGATGCAACATAGATGGTAGCTCAATTTTAGTTGAATGTCATTAGTTCATCCTACATGTTATTATTTGCATCGCTTAATTATTTCTTATCTAAGGTTGATGTAAGGTTAATTTTAGTTTTAATCTCTATATTAAAATTTTGTTAAGACACTTTGTGATTATTTAATTGCTTATACATATGTTAAGATCATGACTTGGATTTTAATTGACCCTTTAGCTGAGATTAAGAGTTTAGAGGATTTCTTTTAATTGAGTATTAAGGAATGTTGGAGTATAAAATATATATATATATATATATATATATATATATATATATATATATATATATATATATATATATATATATAGTATATATATATATATGTATACATATATATATATATATATATATATATATATGTATACATGTATATATATATACTCCTTTGTTGTAGATTCTAGAGGTTTTTATTTAAAATATTTAGTGAATGATTATGTTAGAATATTAAATGAAATAAATATTGTTTTTGCTAAAGTTATTAAGATATCTTTTTTTTTGCATCGGTGAAAGTTAGGCTTGTATTCTTGTTATTGAAAATAAAGAATATGGAAATATTTTAATTAAAAAAAAGCTTTTGGAATGCATAGAAAAGTTATTTTTGAAATACTATTGTGAAGGGAAAAAGTGGTTATGTTTTCAATGGTTTCCTAATTTTGTCAAGATAGGAGGTCCCTTCAACATTAATTACAAATAATGACATCGCATTCACTAGGGCAAAATTAATATGATCCTTGGAACATAGCTTAATAACAAGCCAAAATATTATTAGTCTTTTAGAATCTTAATTTCTTGTTTTGCATTGCATCTTTAAATGTTTTGTAAGCCAAAAAATACTTTGAACTAAATTCGCACTTGGTCCATACAGGGTGTAAAGTTGGCAATCCAAATTTGTGCCCACCCCTTATAGGGCATGAATTTGATCAACTAGATCTTGGGGTAGGCTTTTTTCTCCCAAAACCCTAGTTTACATCTTGCATACTTTATTTTTGCCATTTTCATTATGTGTGCATTTTATTTCATTATTTTATATACATTACATCTTGCTATGTTTATTCCAAAGATAAATAATCATTTATTTTTAAAATGGTAAGTTAAATGGACCAAGGGGGCTTGATTTTTATGCCTCTAAACTCAATCATATAGAATCCTAAGTAGACTCCCAAATACTAATCAATTTTACAAGGGTTTTGAATTTGTTTTTCGTAATTTTTGAAGCTATTGGACATTTTAGGTACAAATTTATCTAGGATGAACTACCAAGTCAAGTAAGTTATTTGATATATCTTTTAGGTTATTTGTGAGGTGTCTTTGTTCATTTTTATCCATTTCTATTTTAGATTTAGATCATAAATAAAAAGGAAAATATTTGACTTTATTTCTAGGCATCAATAAAGAAACCATATAATTTTGCATCTTAGGTTAAATTTGTTTGTGCATTCTCTTGAACTCTTTCTAAAGAGAAAAAGATCTACTTGTAAAATTAGGGTTTTAGTCCTCATTGAAATCAAAAATTATTCTTGGGATAGTATTTTTTTTACTTGCATTACTGTTTGGCCTACATTATTCTTTAATTCTTCCTAGTTTAGATCTTAGTAAGGCCAAACATACATGCTTGTTCAGTAAACACATCAAAAATTTCCATCCCATACTTGGAGTGATTCCTTAAACCATTATCGGTGAACCCTTTTATCCCAAGCCCCCTAGTGTAGATGAGTCAATATACCTCTGTGGTCACCTAAGATCCTATATTATCTAGTCAAGAATCATATATGGTGGGTAGATTTCCCCCTCTACATATTTGGTAAACTTAGTATTAAACACGTCATCAGTGGCTAATATAGGAAGCATATTCTTTTTTTTCCCTTTTTGTTCTAGTTTTAAACTTGTTGATTGGATAAATTATGAGTAGAGGTATACTCGTAATAAACTTTTCAACAACAATGGCTAATTTTTGCAACTATTATGGAGGGTCCACTATTTTTCAAAATTCTAAAGGAAGGAAGGAGATTTTTCAAATTTATGGAGGGTAGGAGGACAACTCCAAGGATACTTCCAAGGAATTTCATGTTCCTTCTAGCACGGTTGCTTTCGAGGGTTTTCTTAGCAATGATTTTGCTCCGTTAGTCCTTGATAGTAAAGTGGTCCCTGCCTCTATTCCACCTAGCCTGGATGAGTTTCCTCTAGAGTTTGGTTCTAAAAGTGGTTGGTCCTCATCTCTACCTAACAAGGTTAATGCTTTTTGGGGTGATGTTATTCCCATTCTTAGTCACCATCCTTGTAATCATTCTTATTTGGAACCTATCACCCAAAAAATTCTTTTGCGAATATTTTGGGCAATTCCTCTTCATGTATTGATCCTTCTATGCTCCTTGTGAAGTTTCTGGTAACAAAGTCAAGGTTCCTTTGAGCTTAGCATCTTTTTATTTATCTCAAGAATCTTTTTCTCTTGTTGGCAAGGTTGTGGGTGGAACTCCTAATTTAGACACTATTAGACGATGGGCCTTTTCTAGATGGAAATTTAGAGGTTCCCTGGAGATTTTTGGTCTCTCTAATGGCTTTTTTGGCATCCACCTCAATTCTCAAGAAGACACAAATCAGATTCTAACTAGTGGACCTTGGTTCCTTGGGTCCAAAAGCGTATTCCTCATGAAATGGACCCCTGATTTTGATCCTAAAAAGCAAAGCATCAATTATGCTCCCATTTGGGTTAGACTTCCCAATATTCCTTGGCATATTTGGTGTGAACTGATCCTTAGGTCCATTGCTTCAACTATTGGGGATCTTGTGCTCATTGATAGAGTTACACTAGCCAGGACAAGAATGCACGCTACTCGCTTTTGTGTGAATGCTAATTTAGACTCAGCTCTTCCTACCTTTGTTGAGCTGGAGTATGGATATTTCTATCACAAGCAAGCTATTGAATATGATAATAAGCCCCCATTTTGTATTGAATGTCAGACTCAGGGACATCTCAGAGCACAATGTCCTTCCTTCAAAATACAGGTAGAAAATACTGCACCAAGTCAAGGTAATCAAAATACTGGTAAAGGAAGGGACAATATAACACCTTTCAAGAAGGACAAAAGAAGATTTCCACCTTCAAAAGGACTCACTTTTAGACCCATAAAGAATCATAAGTCTCATGAAGAAATTGCTAATTCTCCAAACGACAAGGGCAAAAAAGTTTCATCTTCTACCAATCATAATGAGGTGAGTCTTTTTGTGCTTCCAAATAAATTTCAAGCTTTGGCTAATTTAGATTCTGAAATTGATGTTAATGATCTGAATAGTATTAATCATGAGTCAATCCCCTCCTTGGATCCATTGGTAGCACCATACGAAACTTCCCCTGGCATGTCTCCCGCTTCTGAAAATCTCAAGGCTTCCCCTATTCAAATTACTAGTCATTCATCTCCGGCTCATATTGTTGATCAAGCTCTTATTGATGATGTTTCCATTCCTCCTTCCTTTTTTGAACCCAAAAGCCCTGTGGTTCAAAAAATCTCAGCTCACAATTTTAGTTCAAAAAATACCAGAAGTCATAAGAAATCTCCCATTGATTGTGGAGCAGAGAAGAAGAGAGGAAGGCCCTCTAATATGGACCAATGGAAATAGGATGTGCATGAAGATATTGCTAATGGGATCCAGAAGACTCTATTTTCCTCAGGCATTAACCTTTCTAAGGAAGACTCAAAAAGCACCAAACCTCCCCAACCACAAGGAAAGGGAGGCAAGCGAATCTCAAAATATTCAAAATGAAAATCCTCTCATGGAATGTGAGAGGCCTTAATGGCTTAGCTAAATAGAGGTTAGCTAAATAATTAAGGAATGAAATAAGACCCACCATTTTGTTGCTCCAAGAAACTAAAGTTAGTGATCCCTATGTTAAGATGGTTTGTAATAACATTTGGAAAAAGGGTGAGTTTACTTTTTGCAATGCAAAAGGAGCCTCAAGAGGCCTTATTTGTTTATGGAATTCAATATTTCTAGAAGGAAAACTTATTCACTCCAATGATGAAATGGCCAACATCCTCTTTTTTGATAAAGACAACAATTCTCCTTGGGTCCTCACCAATATATATGCTCCAAATTCCATAACAAGGAGGTCTAGGGTGTGGGATATTCTATCTTCTATTAGAAGTGCTTTTATTAACCTTTCATGGATCCTTGCTAGTGACTTTAATACTCCCTTATTTCCCTCTAACAAAAAAGGAGGGGTTGGTTCTTTCACTAAAAGCATGGAGTATTTCCAGGATTTTATAACCAAAAATAATCTGATGGATGTTCAGTTGAAAGAAAATCAATTTACCTGGTCAAATAGAAGATGTGGTTCTCAACTTATCCAAGTCAAACTTGATAGAGTGTTATTTTCTCAAGAAGCCATAGCAATATGGGGTGATGCAAACCTCCAATCCCTTCTTAAGATTGGATCTGATCATAGCCCCATCCTTTTAGACACTAATAATCCCAAAATTTATAAAACACCTTTCAGATTTGAAGCCATGTGGATGTTACATCCTGATTTCAAAGAAAGGATTTTCCAGTGGTGGCAAACAGATATCCAAGGATGTCCTTCCTTTATATTAGCACAAAAGCTCAAACTAATCAAAGAAAATCTCAAAATATGGAATAGAGACATTTTTGGGAATCTCTTCCAAAATAAACAGGATGTCAAGAATAGGTTGACCTCAATTGAAAAAGAAATTCAAGAAGGACAAGGTTGTTCTATTGAGTTGAGAGGTGAAGAAAGAAATTTGTTATCCCAATATCACAATATCCTGCAATGTGAAGAAACATTTTGGAGACAAAAGTCTCATGATATTTGGCTTAAACAAGGAGATTCTAATACCAAATATTTTCATGTTTCTACTATGAGACATAGAAGCAATAACATAATTAAAGAAATTTGTTGCCAGGATGGAAGAATCACTAATGACATCAAGGAAATCAGATCTGAAGGGGTGGCTCATTTTATGCATCTTCTTGAAGAGGAACATAGACCAAATTACGAAAGATCCAAGGATTTCTTCCTCCAATTTATTCCTATTCTTATTCCTGAAGAAATCAATAATAAACTCATTTTTGCTCTTTTTGATGAAGAAATTAGGATGGCTCTTTTCTCAATGAAACCTGATAAAGCTCATGGACCTGATGGTTTTCCTCCCAAATTTTTTCAAGCCTTTTGGGATCTATTAGGGCCGAACATTTGTGCTGCTATTAAGGAAATTCAAGTTTCCAAAGTCATTCCCAGGGGTTTCAATTCCACCTTTATTGTGCTAATTCTGAAAAATCAAAATGCCAACAATTTCAATGATTTTTGACCAATCAGCCTTTGTAATGTCATCTACAAAATTTTGACAAAATCCATAGCCATCCATTTGAGATATGTCATGCCCCTCATTATAAATCAGTGTCAAGGAAGTTCAGTCAGAGGTAGATCCATATTAGATGGAATCATTTCAGTTCATGAGGCAATTCATTCTATCTCACATAACAAAAAAGCTACTTTTCTTCTCAAACTTGACATGAACAAAGCCTATGATAGACTTAATTGGGATTTCCTCCTTGCGATCTTGAATAAGTTTGGCTTCCATCCTGACTAGATTTCCTTAATTAAAGGATGCATTTCTTTTGCCTGGTTTTCTGTCCTAATCAATGGATCACCTACAGGATATTTTCAAAGTAGCAGAGGGTTAAGGCAAGGTGATCCTTTATCCCCACTTCTCTTCATCATTGCGACTGAAGCTCTTGGCAGATCAATATTAGTTGCAAGACAAGCAGGTCTAATTTCAGGATTATAGGTCACTTCTCAATGCAATCCTATCACCCACCAATAATTTGTTGATGATACTCTTTTATCTACCTTTGCTTCTATCAATGAAGCCAAAATGATCAAACGTATTCTTCTCTTGTATGAAGAAGCAACTGGCCAAAGGATTAATTTTCAAAAGAGTAAAATATATTTCCTCAATACTCCTTTAAGAAGACAAGTTTTAATTGCTAACATCCTTGGATGCTCCATTTCTTCTTTGCCTTCTACCTATTTGGGATTGCCTCTTTTTGTGGGGATTGCTAAAGAAAATCTATGGGATAATGTCATTGAAAGACTCCAAAAGAAGCTTTCTACATGGAGAGGAAATCTTCTCTCTCAAGCTAGTAAAATTACTCTCACTATGGCTTGCCTCCAAAGTATTCCTGTCTACTTTCTCTCCCTATTCAAAGCTCCTATAAAAGTTTACCAAAAAATGGAACAGATTCAGAAGCACTTTCTTTGGATAGGATCTGAGAATAAAAATAGATTTCATTTAGTTGCTTGGGATAATGTTTGCAAACCTAAGGAGCAGGGAGGTTTAGGGCTAAGAAGAATCCATCTTCTCAATTTAGCTCTTCTGGCTAAGTAGGCTTGGCATCTTATATCAAATGACAATGTTGATTGGGTAAAAATTATCAAAAGAAAATATCTCCAATTTTTTGAGTTCCTTTTTGGTGATATTCCTTCCTCAGGTTCTTCCTTTTGGAAATCAATTTGCTTGGCCAGATCAATCATCAAAAAAGGACTAAGGTGGAAAATTGGCAATGGTAAATCTATCCACTTTTGGGAAGACAGGTGGCTTGGTGACCGACCTCTCCTTCAGTTTCCTGAGCTTAGAAGGCTAATTGATATTACAAAGAATATGTTTGGTCCCTTGGTGGCTGATTTCATCTCTGATACAAATGGATCTAGAAATTGGAAAAGACTTGTCATTCCAGATCTAAGAGCTGAAATATCATCCCTTGAAGCTCGATTATCATTTGCTCCAATTCCTTTGAGGAACTTTGCCGATATTTATTTTTGGGAACCTACAGACTCGGGAGAATTCTCTGTCAGATCAGCCTACTTGTTATCCCTCAATATAACTGACACCTTCCTTCCATTCAAGCTGGTTTGGACCAAATATTTAACTCCCAAAGTAGCTTCCTTTTCCTAGATTTGTATTCAATATCGCATCCTTACCATGGAAAATATTATCAAGCGAGGTATTCCCCTCCCAAATAGATGCTACTTATGTCTCTCTGATTGGGAATCCACCTCTCACCTTTTCCTTTTTTATCCCTTTTCCAATGTTGTTCTTAACAAGTTGTTCCTCAAGTTCCATATGACTTGGGTTTATCCCCCATCTATTGTTGATCTCTTTCTTCAGTGGACCAATCCATTTAAAAATCTGGTTCTCAAAGGATTATGGAAGTTTTATCTTCAACATTTCTTATGGCAAATATGGCTTGAACGTAATAGAAGAATATTTGACAAAAAGTTCAATGATGTGGATTTTATTTCTAATAAAATTATCCTATTTGCCAAAGAGAATATTTTGATAGCTCCCTTAGATCCTTTCCCGTCCTTTGTCTTTGAGAATTCCCTACTCAAATCCTTTCATATTTCCTTAGAGGATGCAAGATATGCTAGTTCCTTATCCTCAAGAATTAATGTCAAATGGCACCCTCCTCCTCATGGATGGGTCAAACTAAATTTCGACAGAGCTACTAAAGGGAACCCTGGTATACTTGTTGCAGGAGGCATCCTCAGAGATCATTTGGGTAATCCTATATTTGCCTTTGTTGAACCATTGGGAGAACTATCTAACCATTCTGCTGAAGCTAAAGCTTTGTGGAGAGGTCTCCAATTCATAAAGCAGATTCCAAAAAAAATCATTGTTGAAGGAGACTCTTTGAACATCATCAACTATTTAAAGAATTCCAAACCTGCAAGATGGAAGATAAGGAGCATAATTGAGGAAATCAAATAGATCCTCAGCAAGAAACATGAGGTCATCATCCAACATGCTTTTAGAGAAGAAAATAATTTGGCTGACAAGTTGGAAAACATAGGGGTTTCTACTTGCAAAATGCTGACGTGGACTGATTCTCTTCCTCCTAAAGTTGTTGCACTTGCTAGGTTGGACCAAAACCCTCACCATCATGAAGAATATTAAATTTTTAACATGTGTTTTCAATCATAACCCTCATATTCACGTGAGGCTTCATGTGTATGATAGTCCTAATAATAAAGTTTTCAACTATGTCCTCTTGGCTATTATATGTCCATCCCCAAAGTTGCCCCGACATTTGTGTCTTACCTCGAATTACACCTTCATCACCTTTTTTGATTTGCGACCATATGATCCACCACCTTTTCAAATTGATCCTACCAGTTTTTTGTTAACCGCTTTGTTTTGGAATTCCAATGCTTTTTCAAACACTACCCATAATAATTACTTGTCCGTGTGCCTCGAAAATAGTTCGTCTACCCTTTTAAAAAATTTCCAAAGGTGGATATCCTTCTGCTTCATTTCGAGGTGTGTCTAGTGGGGTTTTTCAAATTTTCCTAGGTCTTGTGCCAGCTCTGTGTTTATCTAGTCCTGGTTATTGAGCGATCCAATAATTCAATGACATCCACCCGTTGTGCACTTTCCAATCAATTTTTGTAGTCTACACTGGATGAAAATCCTTTTCGATCCAAGTCTTGTCCAATCTGTGATTCGTATCTTAGTTTTTCCTTTTTGAGGTTTCCTTTCTGGTTGAAGGGTAGTGTTTCCAAATTTCATTTATACCACTTCTTGCATGCTCCCTTCATGAGTCTTCCTTATTCCCTATCCTTGATTCTGGTTGATCCTTCCTTGCTCTGTTTTATCCTCTATGTGTTTCACTATTTTGTAACCATGAAGGAAGGGAAAATTGAATATGTTGAGCTAGAGGTCTTTGAGATTGAAACCACTACTAAAGCCATTTTGAAGGACAAGGGAGGTCTCATTCTATTCTTCAAAATATTCACTGGTACCAACTAGGATGCTACTATGGTATTTGCAAATACGTGGGACAATGGAGTTATCACGATTCATGGAGTTGAGTTTCAAATTATGCTGGAGATTCTTGCTGAGTTAACTGGGTAGGCCCTTTATGGTCGGGTGGTTAGAAGGAATAAGCACAATTGGGAAGCTGAGCTATCCCATTTCGACAACTCATCCATGATGAGGAAGCTCCACAAGAAAGGTTTGTATCGATACCATTTATCCTCTCCTTGGAAGGAACTCATGAAGCCTATTATGAAACATCTTATTATGGATGACACTGAATTCCAATTATGTAGTTTTTATTTTTCTTTCATTAATCATTTTAGAGATGCAAATATGTTAAATATCCCTATTGCTCTGTACTGGTCCATTGATTATGCCATCACATCTACCCGTGGAAAGAAATAAGAGGGTTGGCCTTCCCATCAGGGGCTTTTCAAAATCCTTTATGGCTATTTACTCCTGAAATTCCCTAAAGGAAACCTTCCTTTCCCTGACTCTTCTGAATAAAATTCCTCTTCTACTCCCAGCCCTAAAGCCACTAGGTCTTTGGGGGGTTAAAAAAATTAAAGGCCAAAAGGAAAAGAAAATTTGAGAAACCCTAGCCTATTTCAAATATCAAGATGAGGTTAAGCTTGAAAAAACACTCGTTCGGTGCTCTTAGAGGCTAAAGTTTAAGGACACTCCTACCCCTGAAAATATCAATAAATAACACAAATCTGACTTTGATTCTCCTGATGTGGTGGAAAAGTATCTTCACAAGCTTGTCATCCAGTCCACCTCTACCACCATTGACCATTTGGAAACTGCCTATGTGGCACTTGGGAAAGGAATTGCTCAGCTCAAGGAACAACGTAATGCTCTCAACCTGCTCTTTTTCTATGACAATTATGAAGAGGGCCCTGCCTTTTCTAATGTTGTTGGAGTTTTCTATGTTAAGGATGATGAAGTCATCGAGATAGCGAAGGAAATTTCTAAGGAAGCCTCTAAGAATATGCTCAAGTGATGCACCTTGTCGGAGCCATAACTTGTGAACCGTACGCCCGCTTGCCTTGAAATTTAAAAGGTGGTTCCATGTGCATGTTATACATCAGGATGATCTCTAATACTCATGACCCTTCAAAAATCATGTTATAAGGACCTAACTCCAACATCTAGTGCCCCAAAATTAGCTTTTAGAATAGGCTCCCGGGTTTTTTGGGTTTGTTTGGCTGTTAGAAGTTTATTATATTTTGTTATACCTTAAGTTGAGACCTAATATTTTAAATTAAGGTTCATTATTGTAAGAGGTATGTGTGCACCGAATTTGGGTGCAATCCAACTCATTTCTATTTTTAGCAATTTTTAGGAAAATAATATCTATTTTTAGTAGTTTTTAGAAAAAAGACATTTTTAGAGTTTCTTTGGTTTTTGGTTGCTATATTATGAATTGTAATATTTTGTAGAAGGGGTGTTAATTCAAAAATGATAATAATATCAATTGACACTTTTCTTCCATTATTGCATTTGGGTTATGTGATTGGAGTCCATTTTGTTGGTCTCTTGTAGCTGAGTTTGCAACATCAAGGATGTTACCAAGGATGTTGATCTAGAGATCATGGTTGCCTATCCTATTTATAATGATGCACCAAATTAATTTTTTAGCTTGATTTGTCTCTCTGATAGCTACTCTATGGTTTCCTTCTATGTTCTGACCTTTTTTCATGGGTCAGTTTTGGCTTTCTTCTCTATTGTACCTATGTAGATGCATTTTGTTACTTTCCTACATCCTTCTTTGTTCTTTTTGTAGTTTCATAAGTTTTAGTTATTTTTTCTTCATTTTTGTACAATTCATTGGGGTGCCTTTCAAATGCCCCATTTGTTAATGTAAATTCCTTAACTTACCAAATAAAAAAAACTAAACAAAAAAATAATAAACATTATTTTTGTGTCCTTTGCTATTTACATTAGTTTTTCTCTCCCCTTTCTCTTTTTCTTAATACTATGGCCCCAAACCTTAGGAATAAGTAAAATATGATAGATCTAGAAGATAATCCTCTATGCCATGAGGATGATCATGTTGATAGAGAGAAATACAATCTATTAAAAAGATGCTTCAAAAAGAGATTAATGATATTAAAATGAAAAGACTCCCAATTTTCAAATGTTTAACTAATAAATCATCATGTTAATTAATTATGAAGCATCAATTAAACCATAATAATAAGGAATATTCTCAATTTGTAAAATATTAGAATCAATACATCATAAGTTAGAGAATTTCCAACAATAAATGTGAGCAACTTAAAACTAGAAACTTCGTAAATCACCTCAATTACCTTTAAGTAGGCCCTCCTTCTAGTGCCAATTCTATTGAGTGATATTTTTTCCAATCACAAGAATATACTCACAGTAAGGATTCTTCCCGGATATCCTCTCTTGAAAGGAAATATTTGTAATTTCTCCAAGATTTTGTTTAACTACTTGCAATGCTTAGTAAAAATGTGAAATGCCAAAAATTAATTCAAAGAAATGACACAATATATCAAGAAAAATAAATAAGTCTACCATTCACATTGATAAAACTTATTAAATTTTTCAATACATTGCTAAAATAGAAAATATTGAATTCATGTTCCTTCATAATACTATCACGACCCACCTTGGAAGAACTCTCTTAAGATGCTATTTATGATTGGTTTAAATACTTAATATTTTTGTAATATGTATGTTTATGTTAAGAGAAAATGATGTTGTGTTTCATTACTTGATTGCAGTAACATGTACTCTTGTAGGTGGAGATCGACCACCAGAGATGAGAAGGGAAATGATGATATTGACAACTCAACTGGTAAGTGCTCAAGTTTCCATAATTACTAGTCTTCTTCAAATATGGGTGGTGATAACTAAGAGCATCTTAAAATACCCATCCACTTAAAGGAAAAATGGTAGTGAGGAATATTGAGCATGCATCATTTGCTTGTGTTTGCCATTTGTGTGATGCATTTAATTCCACAAGCAATTTTGAAAAATATTAGTATTTTTAAATCTTACCTTGGAAAATACACATTATGTAATGGGTTTGCATTTTACAAATTACTTTAGAAATATTTTGTATGCATTTGAAAAATGACATAAAGCTTATGGTGATTTTGTAAAAATATTAAATTGGGTAATTTCAAAAGTAGAGATTTACCTTTTTGAATATGCTTATTAATTTAATTACCTTCATTTTAAAAAGGAAATTAGGTGGTTTTTTCTTTTATGAACTTGTTCAATTTTGATTGGACCAAAACATGAAAAGACTACTTTATTGATTTAAATAATTATCCTCTCCTCCACATGGCTACTTTGGGATGGTGGAAATGGTGGGTGAGATTCCTCTCTTATCTCTAATAGTCTCAACCCTTATCACCCATACTCATAATAGTAGTAGTTCCCTAGGAGTGGGGGACACAAGACAAATAATCTACCTTTACCTTATCTCTATGGATTACCTTCCCATTAAAATACCATATGTTAGTGGAAGCCTCCACATGGGAGAGAAAAAGAAAACAAATAAAATATTTACAAGCATTTTTCTTACCAGAAGGGAAAAGAGCTATAAATAGACATAGAGGTTTGGAAAATATTTAGGCTATAAGGGTTGGATGAAAGGACTTTTAGAGCAAATTTGGATTTGTTGATTTGTAAAAGATCCAGGTGTGAGGGTTTCCTCTTTTAAAACTTGTGTGTAATTTATTGTGTTCCTATTGTATTTTGATATTCCATGTAAGGGCTTTAATAGTTGTGTTGAAAAATGAATAATCAATTTGTGCCCATACTAGGCTTTAGAGTGAGATATTTTCATATTTTATTAGCGGGATATCTGGAGAGTGGCCCTAGTGTCTATAGTTGATACCATTAATAGACACAATAAAATACAATCAGTTTTTCTAGTTGTTAGAACGTATTCATTGTTTGCAATATTGGAATAATGAAGAGTTATTAAGTGATTTTGATTTTTGAAATTTTATCTATACAAACTATGTTATTTTCAATTATATATATAGATGATAGGAGAACAATCTCTTTCTGTCCTAATCGAGTACCATCCTTAGTAAATATATTCTATTGGTCGAGGCTTTTATTATACCTCAAGCTTCCATTTTCTATCCATGCTTTTATGACACGTTGATGATAGGATTTCCGAGTTGATGGTACCAAGACTAATTTTTTATTGATGCTAGAGAGGTTGTTCAGACTGCATATTATAGCCGACCGCCATATTTATCCATCATTGGTTTTTGCAAATGTTTTTTTGGGTTTACATGAGCACTATGATATTTTTGAACAGTAACCGAAGTATCATTATCTGCATAGCACATTGGTTTTAGGATCCTTTATCATCTTGATTGCAATTGCATGATAAAACGTCCTCTCATCTGTAAATCATCCTATTCTAGAAGTCATGTACTGCTATCACTGAGTAATATTGTTATGAATAGTTTTAAATTCATCAAGGTATTGGAATAATTTATAAATCTACATCATGATTCATCTAGATAAACTCAATGATCTAAATATATCAGACCACCTAGGCCCGTCTCCATTGATATCCTATCTATCACTTCCTCTAGAGACTTGTGTAGTGAACTTGATGTAATGTCTCACTTGAAAACTTGATCTACCAACCATGGAGATATGGAATAGTCTCTGGATGACTGATATGCTCAGTTATCAAGAGTACATCAGAGAATGCATAGTAGCTACCCCCGAGCCAGTATTATAGAATAAAGAGTTTACCTAAACCCTTAGCCATATTAATTTTATTTACTTAAATGATATAAGGTGTTGTCCAATGGATGAGTTTTAAATAATGTCAGTTGGATATAAAATAGGAACCATGGATAAATTATCCTCCTTTGAACTCATATCCCTAGCTCTCTATGAATCTCCACTCATGCTTTTGTAGAATTCCTACCCCTACTTTCTAAACCCAGATCCTAATGAGTCTAAGTGTATCAAAAGTATAACCAGTAAACTAGTTTGGAATGTAATGGAATTATGAACATGATATGTTTTAGGAAATATTGGTTAATTTGTATAAAAAATGGGATTTAGTATAATTTTTTCAAAAATAAAGGGGGTTTTAGAAGGAAAAATACAACCTTTTAAAAAGAATAAATATTAATTTGCTTCCCATAGATTTTGTGTACAATAAAAACATCCATCATCATGTGTAAAGTTATTTTAAATATTGTATATTCTATTTCTATTATATAGGAAGGATTTTATATAGTTTGGAATTTAGTTCGACTAAATAGTATTTTAAATAAATATAAATGGTTGTAAATAATTGATGTATAATCTTAAGTTTTGTGAGTAGGAGTTATTGATATTAAAATATTAAATGGTTAAATTAAAGGAATCTATTATGAACCTTTTGGTGTGTAAAACTAGTATTATTTTCTATCGTATATGATTTATGAGAATTTGATGTTTTACAACGAAAAATATTTTGTTGTTAGTTAGATTGATTTCCACTTTTATTAATGGAAAGAAAATGTTATTTAATAAATATTTGAATTCAGTTAGATATATAAATTGAATTATTCCTTGAAGTTATATCCTTTGTATGCTAAACCAATAGTTTAATGAATAGGAGTAGATAGTAAAATTACCCTAGATCTTGTGATGATAATTGTAAATGATTCAACTAGAATGTAAACTTTATAGTTTCAGGAAATATGGATTGGTATCCATTCCTTAGAAGAGGTATGGGACTCTTCCATATTTGTGATAATAAAAATGAATGGTATTTATGATGAATGAGATTATAAAATAATCATTGTGAGGAAAAAAATAATATTGATGGGTGAATTTTGGAAATTCATGCTTGGCATTATTTATGAATTAAAATATAAAATATTATGACAAGTAATTGATGCATGATTGCTTTCAAAGTAGTTAAGCATGATTTTCTTGATTTGCATTTGGTATATGTGCATTCGAGTTTTCCAGATACCTTCACCATCATCTCTCACTTTGAGGAAGACCAAGAAAACTAGAGAAGACTTGTACAAGACAAATGAAGACTATTATATTATTCACATGTTTAAATACTATTGTAATTGTAATCAGTGAGAATAAGTGATGTCTATTGCATCAATACTTTGTAATATTTGATGCAAATTTGTATAATATCATGTATAGTAGGAATAAAGACCTATTAATATAGTCTTATCCTCGGATATTTATAGGAGGTATATGCATGCCATTGAAATAGAATTAATATAGTAAATGGAAATACTTTTTATTATTGTTTACTGTAAACTATAAGGCTTATGGAAGATGAATGGAAATAATTATATTTCTTTAATTAAATAGTGTGTGACAAAAACTTGAGAGTGGAAATTAAAGAACATGGACTTATACTGAGAGGGGGGTGAATAGTATAAGACTTAACCAATTAATAATTTTAACTTTAGATAGTAGTGGCATCAACACAACATTAATCAAGACAGAAAGCATCACACATTGAAGACCCATTTTTAACATGGTTCACCAAAAATGGTTGGGCTACGTCCACAAATACTTTTCTCTAAAATTTATCTCAAAGTTCTTTGGGAATCCTTCCCAATTACAATTTTTATGAGCCTCTGCTCAAAGGATATACCTTCACCCAATCAAAATTTATGAGCCTCTTCTCAAAGGAGATACCTTCCCCTCTGCTCTGGAAATGATCCCTCAAAAGATCAACTACCTCTACCTCTTGCCAGCACGTGGAACTCCTTTCCATCGAAGACCTCCTATCCTCAATGCTTAGTCTAAGAGACCTCTGCCTTCTATGATCATGTCCACAATAGCTCAGCAACCTGTACCAAACACAGTCAGTCGGTCTAGTACAAGTCTTCCTCTATCTGTTAGATCTATCCAACTCTTGAATAAATCAATCCTTTGCATACAAACCTTCTCAAAGACTTACCAATTGTCCTCAGGTTCTTCTCATAGAACCAATGCACCTCTATCCTCAAGTTCTCTGCTAGAACTATCAAAATTAGCTCACAAGTCCTCTACTAGGACCTGTCCAAATCTGCTCACAAGTCCCCACCAAAACCTATCAAAAAATTGCTCACAAGTTCCCACCGAAACCTGTCCAAAATTGCTCACAAGTCCCCATCGAAACCTATCCAAAACTGCTCACAAGTCCCCACTGGAACCTGTCCAAAAACTCAGCAAGCTCACCAAGAAAAACTTTCTTAGTATGAAATCACAAAGTGAATTGTTAGAGACCCAATGTGATTTGTCAAACTCATAGAAGCATAAAGAGAATTGTTCAAGACTCAATATGTTCTATACTCAAATCCCAATCTCAAAACTCAACTCAAATCAACTCAGCTCAATCTCAATCTCAAATCTAAAAACTCAACTCAATATCTGAAATGTATAGGATAGAAAATTTTCTTTCAAGAACATGAAACCCCAACAATTACCAACTATGCAAAGAATCACATAACAATGATACTCATGTTCTTTTCACCATCAACTAGGGTTTCAACAACAATGCTCATCAAACAAGGTTTAGTCAACCAACACCATTCAACTCAACATCAACCTTGAAGCATTCAACCAATCATCACAAGAAAAGGAAACAAGTAGAAATCCTTTTCCCTCCAAAGATATTTGAACAAAACAGCCACCAACACAATATCACCAAATGCAAAGAATAACTTGCTCAAATCAACTCAATGGAGTAAGCCCAATATCATAAATCAAGTAAAGCAATAACTTGATCAAACAACCTCTATGGAAGAAACTCAACCATCAAACTCAAAATAACCAACCAAGGGTTCCACCAACTCAATGCAAGTAGCTAGACTCACAAATATAAACCCTAGTGCACAAAGCTTCCACTATCTCAAACCAAAAATTATGCATTCACCAAAAACTCTCCTTAAGGATAACAATGCATAAGTAGTCTTCAACAAACCAAAAAATAGGATTTAAACCTAGCCAAAGGATACCTAGTAGAATACCTTTTCACTCAAACCTTATTTCAGAAAACATACACCAATCATACTCATAAGAAGAATGTGCCCATACCTTATTGGAGTAGAATATAATTGAACCTTCAATCTTATAAATCGTTGTCCAAGAAACTCTAAATTTCGGGGCATAAAGACATTTTAATAAAAATGTGTGTTACTCTAGCAAAGCACCCCCACGAGACTCGAAACGACAACCTCCACCAATGCAGCGCCCAACAACAGCCTTCGCTGCCACTAGCCCACGCAGGCTACGAAGTTCACAAGTGAACTTCCCTCCACTTCACCCTAAAAAAAAAACTCCCGAAGACTTTTCAACCGCATGTGCTTCTAAGTCTTCCTTCGATCGTAGTGAATACAGAGCACAAACACCGTAAATTGCATTCGGGGAATTTCAAATTCATTAGCCTTCCAACCTTAGGAGTTGGAGAATAAATAGTCTCTTCGAAGACACCTTGACGTCGGCGAAAATAAATACCATTTCGAAATTAATCAAAAGTCTTTTAAAAAAGGGTTTAAAAACCCTTAAATAATTTTAATAAATTAAGAATAAAAAAGGTTTAAAAACCTTTAAGTATTTTTAATAAATTAAAAATAATTTCTCCCTTAAATAATTAATTAATTAAAACCTTGAAGGGTTTTAAATAATAATTAAATAAATAATAAATAGAACCTCCATTGGTTTTAATAAAAACCATTTAACTTGGTTTTAATAAAAACCCTATCCAACTTGGTTTTAATAAAAACCGGTTTGGTTTTAATGAAAAACCCTTGCCAATGGAATCTCTTTGGATTCTCTTAAAAATATTCTATTGGAATCTTCCACTTTTGAAGCCAACACATCCTCTTAACATTAATGCCATTTCCTTTTGACATCAATGACAACTCATAAACAAGAAGCTAGGATCTCAAACCCAAAATTGCCAACAATCTCCCCCTTTGTCATTGATGGCAAACCATGCTTCTCAACAACACAGAAACTCAACATAAATAGCTCCCCCTATCTTGAGGCTTTCCTCTTCACTTTGAAGCTCTCCCCATTATTCATATCTCTCCCCCTTTGTCATCAATGGCAAAGGGTCACCTTTGGGTCTCGAGACTAAGAATGAGCCTCTTAGCTTAGTCCCTCCCCCACCTCCTGATGAGGTGATTAATTCTGGGTGGGAGTACAACTCCCAATTTCTCCCTTAGATACTCAAATGTATCTCTTGGAAGAGGTTTGGTGAAGATATCTGCAATTTGCTCTTTAGTAGACACATACTCTACCTTGACCTGCTTGTCTTGCACTTTCTCCCTTAGAAAGTGATACTTGATGGAAATATGCTTTGTCCTTGAGTGCATTACCATATTTTTTGAAATACTTATGGCACTTGTATTATCACAAAGTATGGATATGGGTTGTTCATGCTTGACTTTGAAATCCTCCAAGGTGGTTTTCATCCGTAAAACCTGTGTACACCCAGCCACTGTTGCTATGTATTCAGCCTCTATTGTAGATAAGGAAATTGAAGGTTGTTTCTTACTTAGCCAAGAAACCAAACTCTTTCCCAGAAAGAATGCTCCACCACTAGTGCTTTTCTTGTCATCAATACTACCTGCCCAATTTGCATCTGTATAAGTCGTGAGGGTGAAATCATCACCTTTGGGATACCAAAGCCCAAAGTCCATAGTGCCCTTTAGATATCTGAATATCCTCTTAACTACTATAACATGAGAATATTTTGGAGCTTCCTGAAATCTTGCTACTAACCCAACTGCCTACATGATATCTAGTCTGGTAGCTGTAATATATAATAAAGTTCCAATCATAGATCTGTAAAACCTCTAATCTACCACTGGAGATTCATCATATTTACTCATCTTGCACCCTATAATCATTGGAGTACACACTGGTTTGCTGTCCATCATCCCAAATTTCTTCAACATTTCTTTGATATACTTTACTTGAGAGAGAAATATACCATCCTTTGATTGAGCAATCTGAAGACCTAAAAAGAATGACGAGCTCTCCAATCATAGACATCTCAAATTCCTTCGCATGGTGTTAGCAAAAACTTTGCACATCTGAGTATTATTTCCCCCAAAAATAATATCATCAACATAGACAACCATAATCAAAATATCATCATTTTCATTCTTAATATACAAATTGCTATCTGCCACGCCTTTCCTGAAGCCTTGATCATGAAGATACCTATCAAGTCTTGAGTACCAAGCCCTAGGTGCTTGCTTTAACCCATACAAGGCCTTTTTCAGTTTACACACATAGTCTAACTGTTTCGAGAGAGACACTCCTTCTGGCTATTCTATGTAGACTTCTTCTACCAACACCCCATTTAGAAAAGCTGACTTTACATCCATTTGATATACCTTGAATGATTTGAAGCTTGAAAGGGCCAAAAATATTATGATAGCCTCAAGACGAGCAACAGGAGCAAACGTCTCTTCAAAATCAACACCTTCTACTTGAGCATAACATTTGCAGACTAACCTAGCTTTGTTTCAGACAATCTTTCCATCCTCATTGAGTTTATTTTTGAATATCTATTTTGTGCCAATGAAATTCTTGTCCTTAGGTCTTGGAACCAATTCCCAAGTTTCACTTTTCTCTATTTGATTTAGCTCTTCATCCATTGCTTTTACCCAAAACTTATCTGCACATGCTTCACTAAAATTTTTTGGCTCAATCTGAGATAATAATGAAACATTTGTAGAATCATGTGAAGGAATGACTCTTCTTCTTGTTTGCCTACTATTTGGATCACCAATGATCAAATATTTGGGATGATGTTTCTGAACATATCGTGAAGGAGTTTTGGGAAGCAGTTGTTGTCTTTCCTCTTCTTCATCTGAAACCTCTCTAAATTATTCTTGACAAATTTCATCATTGAGTTCCTTGATTGGTTCTCTTATCCCTGTCTTTTCATCAACTGTTACATTTATGCTCTCTACAATTGTATGAGTTCTTTTGTTGAAGCATATGTAGGCCTTGCTTCTGCTAGAATATCCAAGAAATATTCCCTCATCACACCTAGGATCAAACTTACCCAAATTTTGATCTTCCCTTCTAATGAAGCACTTAATTCCAAACACTTTGAAGTATTTTACTGTAGTTGGTCTTCCTTTCCACAACTCATCAGGAGTTTTATGATGATTGACTCTAAGTTGGGCCCTGGTGATAATGTAGACTGCCATACTGACTGCCTCTTTCCAAAAACCATCTAAATTTTTTGACTCATTTAACATAGCTCTAGCCATATTTTCAATAGTTCTATTTTTTCTTTCAACTACTCCATTTTGTTGAGGAGTTCTTGCTGCTAAATATTCTCTTTTGATTCCTTGTTGCTCACAGTATTCCACAATTTCATTTGAAGTGAACTCTCCTCCTCTATCTGATATTAAGCATTTTATTCTCTTGTCAGTCTCATTTTCAATCATTTCTTTGAAATCTTTAAATTTTTCAAAAGCTTCATATTTTTCTTTGAGAAAAGTAACCCGTCATTCTAGAATAATCATCTATAAACAGCATGAAGTAGCTTTCTCCCTGAATGCTCTGAGTTCTGGTAGGGCCACATAAATCAGTATGAATAAGATCCAATGGTTTTGAAGAAGTATACCCTTTTGATTTGAAACTAGTTCTGGTCTATTTTCCATGTTGACAAGGATCGCAAATGATGTTATGGGGCCTTTTTATTTTGGGCAAGTCTCTAACTACTTCCTTGTTACTAATATTGACAAGATTATCAAAGCTCAAATGCCCCAATCTTTTATGCCATAACCAACTCTCATCTTCTTGAGTTAGAAAACACTTTTCCTTTTTTATCTCACTTAGCATGTAAAGATTGTTTGGAGTCCTTGTAGCACTAGCAACGAGTTTTCCATTTTTTTCTTTACTTATCTCACATCTATCTGAAAAGAAAGATACTATGTGCCCTTGATCACAAAGTTGACTCACACTTAGAATATTATGTCTTAGGCATTCTACATAAAGCACATTTTTTGTTTTGGATTTCCCATCCAAACTAAGAGTCCCTTTACCACAGATTTTAGCTGACCTATTATCTCCAAAACTGATTGTTCCTCTGTTTGTTTCTTTTAAGACCAAAAACTTTTCTTTTTCACCAGTCATATGTTTTGAACAACCACTATCAAGATACCATTTTTCTACTTTGTATTGAGCATGAAAAGCAGTTTGAACTATCATTGACTTATATTTGATCTCATTTCTCTTTTTAGTGAACTCAAGGCTAGATCTATCCAAACTGCACATCCTTGCTATATGCCCAAAATTCTTGCACTTGTAACACATGACATTTTTATTCATAAGAGGTGCAAAAGAGTTAACATTTTCCTTACTATGGCTATTCAAAGACTTATTGCAATGCATAGCTTTGTGACCAAATTTCTTGTAGGAAAAACAATAGCCATGGAAAGTATTATGTAACTTGTTTTGATGCCTTGGATGATTGTTCTTCTTGTGACCAACTGGAATCCACCGCTCTTCGGGATGAAGATTGATCTTGCTCGAAGACCCTGTTTCATGAATGGTGATACAATCCTTATTTTGCTTTTCACATGGATTATTCTATCTGAGAGCCAACTATTCCAACTTCACTCTAAGAGACATAACCTCTTATTCTAGTTTCTCGCAATCAGCTTTCTTTCCTTTGAGAGCCTCTGTCAGAACCTGTTCAACCTTCTTCCCTTCTTCAGCTAGAATTTTGAAGTCTATAACACTTTGAGACAATTCTGATTTTGTTATATCTTCTTCCTGACATTGATGCTTGAGAACAGAATTCTCTTCCCTAAATTTCTCAAGCTTTCTTAAAGCCAAGAAGAGTTCACCTTTGAGATCGAACTCAACCTCTTCATCTCTTTCTGAATCTATATGTTCCTCTGATTGAAAATATCCTTGTAGGTTGTACACCCTATGCACTTTCCTGCTATCTTTATTAAACTCAATACATCTATATTATAAGTTAATTACATCCCTATGTGCTTGTAGTCAATCCATCCCTAAGACTACATCAAAGGTATGCAATGGTGCTACATTTAGGCATCCTATGGTCACTCCACTAGGTAGGGAAATTTTTATCATAGGGTAGCATTGATTATTAGAGCAGGTTTATCTCAAAATATACTTGACTTTCCACTCATGAGCCAAAATTCTTGGCCTTTCTAGTATGTATTTCATTAAACTAGTGAAAAAAAAACTATTCGTAGCACCATTATAAATCAAAATTTTAATAAATATTGCACTGTTTCTTTTCCTTAGTTTCTCTTTGCCCTGCTTATATAACCTTTCATAATTGAATAATCATTTAAAATAAGTTTTAGCTTTTTTAGCCAAATCATAGGCTTTTTGCAGAGCAGTAGGTTCTCGCATATCCACTTCTTATCCTATTCTAGGATCTTCTCCTAGTATAAACTTATGAATCTTTATTTTCTTGTTGTAAGTAGGCACATATTTTAGTAGTTTGATAAATATTTGATAGTATTTTTTTATTGTCCTAGTTCCTTGCTAAAGTTTGATAAATCTCTCTTTAAAAGCTATAATAAATTCTTACCATTTCAATTCAACTACTATCGTAAGTTTGGATCCTCACTAAAATTTTCCCACCAATCCAAGCCATCACCCAAAAAATGCAATGTGGCATAGGATGTTCGAGTACCTGTTGGTGCAAAAAATGGCACCAAATGAGCAAGGGGTGCACCCGGAGGTTCCTTACCAGCATTGAATGACCACCCAATCTAGGATGGGTAGAATCAATCGATCTTTGGATAAGGTCAGCTCGTAAAGTCCTAGTTAACTATGTCATAAAGTGGAAAAGGGGGAAAAAAGAGAAAGAAAAAAAGCAACTAAGGCCATAGCTAGAACTTACAAGGATGAAATATGATTGCATCAAGACATAATCCTCTGCTATCACTTATGCAAAAAACACCATACCACCTAACATATCAACCTACCCTACCTATCACTTCTCCTTTAGATCGACATGTAGAGGTAAATTCCAAAACCAACAAGAAGGTGCATGAAATCCAAGTAATAGAATTAGAGTACTCCCATACAATTAGCTTTAGAAAAATTAAACCCTAATGATCGATGGTGAACGTGAATTCTAGAACCACCTAGTTGAACCCATGAAATCCAAAGAGCATAATTAAGTAGACCAACTTAGACATCCATATAAAGAATGGTCACACAATGGTAAAAAGAGAAATACAAATGGATTGAGGGATCAAACTATGATTGCTATTATTTATAAGTAATAGAGGATTACTTATGAATTTTAAAGACCATAGAGCCACCCTTTGGAATTGTAAAAAATCCATAATTTATAAAGCATTTTACAACATAATTCAAATTACAACATTAATGGTATTAGGTAGGAGGATCACACTTGGAAGGGTTAGAAAATATGACACTCTATTTGGAAGGAGATTAGGTGCTTCTACAAGGATTTGGTCCCTATATCATTCTGATAGCTTCTTAAATTCCATCTACTTTACCTCTTTGTGTTGTAAAAATATACCAATGGTTGATTATCTCTAAAGTTGTACATTTTCAATATTCTTTCTTTACGTCCATCAATCAAAAGTACAAGGTGGCTGAGATCATAAATGCCTATTTTTGAATATTCCTCATGCTTCCCAAATGATAATAATATTCCTGGATGGAATTTTGGGTACACTACCTCTTGCACCACCTTCTTCTCATCATATCTTGGCATGGATAGAATATCAAGCTTGGGCTTTCTAATGCTACTTTCCCAAAGTTCTATATATTTGTGCAAATGTGGACTTGGGACATGCAATTTCCTTCCCTTGGTCTGATATTTTCATCCACAGGTTTGTAACTCCCAATCCTTTGTCTAGGTAGGCCAATATTTTAGGATTTTACTTTCAGGTAAACCTTTGCCCATTTCTTCGTCCGTCCATTAAAATATACCTCAACCATTAATGCCTCAGAATTGATCGAATCTTTCATAAAATCATCCTGTAAATTGGGTGAGAAGTAATAAAATTTCACCCATAATATTGGCAATTCATAGTGTATTTTTATTCTAAGGGAAAGAAGGACTTAGAGAATGACTAGTTTTAAAGTACTAAAAATATACAAACAAGGGAAGGAAGAAGGAGGGGACAATGAAGGCATATAAATAGAGGTAGCCAAGAGGGACTGCAAGACAAAGGAGGAATATGGTAAAAGGAAATGGAAAATTGGGTGAGAGGAAAGAGGAAGGACATAAGGGATAGGAACAACACATGAGAAACACAAAGGAGACCTAGAAAAGAGAACAAGAGGGGTCGAGGGGAGGGAGGGAAGCACATGAAGCAGTAGAGGTACATAGACATCTACCACTAACCTCATCAGTTAGTAGCAACAAATAATTGAGGAAAGACAAGAAATAGAAGAATACAGTAAGACAAAAAAAGCAAAAATGAATGCATTACAAGGGAAACCCTCATAGATTGCATTCCTAGTAACATACCCCACCAAGGACCAAATTATTGGGGACTTGAAATCTCTTTTCTTGATGCAATCACACAAGAACTTGATCATCTTATCACTACTCCCATGGTGCCCATTTAGTTGCAACCTCATTCTGATATCATGCCTTTTGAGTATCTTGGAGATGCTATTTATAGGTTGTTTGTCCTATTGGTTGAGGAGTGGGAATTGTATCACAAATTCTTTATAATATTGCATGATGTGATGCATAAGTCTTGAGCCTTGGTCCATCGTGCATGGGTTCATTACAAACACAAAGAGGAATATTAGAACACGAAGAATATTTCAAAACTACTATATCCATTGAGAACCCCTTGTAAGTTACATTAATCGGGATGATGCAACTAGCCATATGCTTATTTCACTTTTATTTAGTTGTCTATTTATGTATACAAAACTGCAACATGAATGGCATGCCATGACCATTGACCCATACTGGATATTATACAATGAATTTGCAATGTTTAGACCATATTATATCAAACTTGAATCACTTTCCATAGTTTGGTTGGCTTTGCCCAAAAATTTTAAGTTACAACCAGGTTACAACTTGCTTGATCGTCATGCATATTAGTACTTATGAAATTGATGATCGATATGGCATTAAATTTTTCCACATGGAAGTCCTCCCTAGGTACTGAATCATGTGGTAACAGGTTCTTATGCTACCACTTTTTGGGATTCACCTACTATGAGATCCCTAATTGGGTCCCCTCCAAACTCTCCATACATGTTTATTGGTAAGGCCCACTGACTAGAAATCCTTCCATAATAACTTCTTTGTGGGAATCCTTCCAATCATCTCTATCCTTGAGGTGGTACTTAGCTACTGCTCGACATGCTTTTGGATACAAAAGGATGAAAAATTTGCATCCCTTTTGTAAGTGGGATTCTCTAAAAGGTCCAAACTATTTTTCTACTAGGAAAGGGTATAAGCAACAATATTTTTTATTGGAGGTATGGTACTCACACCCTTTATGCATGATCTTGAGAAGATATTTGCCCCTGGTATTCTGAATGGTAGTGATCCTACTTTATATAGGTCATGTGATGGTTACTGTGTGATCGATAAGGTAGTAGTGATATATGAAATAAATAAAGAATCTCTTGAAGATGAATTTCCTACTTGTATAAGGAGTTGCTTAGCCTACAAAGCCTCCAAAAAAATATTAGGGAAGTTTATTTCCCCTGATTGATATATTAGGAGGCTTATATCTAAGCTAAAAGCTTGAATATAATACAAGTAGGCCTAGGCAGGGGATGGATGAAAATAAAAAGGAATCCTTTCCCAACTTCTTATGAATCATAGATTAAAATCCATGATTAATTCATAAGGTGCTATTTTTATGAGAGAAAGGATCATCAAGAGTTGGAAGAGATCCATTGAGCTATCAAATGCATCAACCAAAAATTCCACCAAATATATCCAAGAGAATATGGTTTTTCACTCCAAGGTACAGTAAAACTATAACACCCTCCCTTCTAAGACAAGACCAAGAGCTTGATCATGATGTCTTCATGTATTATTCCATAAAGGGGCACTAGTACAACAACATATTCTAGGTTCTCTTGAGCAGTCCCTTAAGTGCCATTGTTTTTTGTCAAATATTCTATGGCGCATTCAAGGATTTTATGCCAGCATTGGAGATCTAGTGGATCAGGATCATTCTATTGTGGGAAGCTAATATAAGTGATTGAAGTACTAGGCTTCAAGGGTCTTGATGCATGCATTATATTTAGAGTCACCAAATGAAAATAATGTCATCACTTCCAAGGTTAGGCTTGTTCATAAAACTCTGGGTCCTTCAGGATATAGAAAGTGCTATCACAAAAATGCATGATCTCATGATATGGAGATGCATCACAATTGAAGTTACCATGTAATTTTCCAAGATTTGGATAAACCAGAGAATCACTAGACTCTAGTTTCCTTAAACATGGAAACTCAATGAGTTCCCAAAAAGAGTCACCAAAACTTATTGGTGCAAAAAATGACACCGGATGAGTGAGGTGCACACCCAAAGGTTCTCAACCAGCATTGAATGACCACTTTACCCAGGATGGGAAAAGTTGGTCATTCTCCAAAGAAGTTCATATCTTGAAGTCCTAGTTAACTATGCCACAAATATAAAAATAGGGAAAAGAGAGCAATAAAGGAAGCAAATAAAGTCGTAACCAAAGCTAACAATGATTAAAGGAATATACACTCCTTCGTCATCACTGATGCAAACAATAATAAAAAAACCTGATAGATCAACCCACCCCACCTGTCACTTCTCCTTCAGCTTCATGTGCAAGAGTGAATTCTAGAATCAGTGAGAAGGTGCATGAAATCCAATCAGCATAATTAGAACACTCCCACTCGATTAGATTTACCAAAAATAAACCTTGATGCCCAATGGTGAATGTAAATTCTAGAACCACCCAATTTAACCCACAAAATCTAGATAATATGATTAAGCATACTGAATTAGATAGCCATAGAAAAAATAAATGCTCATGCAAAGGAAAAAAAGAAAGACAGATCGATTAAGAGACCAAATAGTGATTGCTATTATTAACAAGTAAGAGGGAATTACATATGAATTGTAAAGGCCATAGACCCACACTTTGGAATGTCAAACACTCTACTATTTATAGAGGATTTTACAATGTAATTCAAATTACAAGGTTAATTGTATTAGGTGGGATGATCACACTTGGAATAGTTGAAAAATATGACGCTCTGTCTAGAAGGAGGTTAGGTGCTTCTACAAGAATCTGGTCCCTAGATAATTTTGAAAGCTTCTTAAATTCCATCTTCTTTACCTCTTCATGTTGGATAAAATACCAGGGATTGATTATCTCTGAATCTATACATTTTCAATCTTCTTTCTTTGCACCCATAAATCAAAATTATAGGGTGGCTGAGATCATAAATACATATTTCTAAATATTTTATGTGCTTCCCAAATGATGATCACATTCTTGAATGGGTTTTTGGATACACTATCTCCTACACCATATTCCACTCATCGCATACTAGCATGGATGGAATATTGAGCTAAGATTCTCTAATGCTAATTTCTCGAAGTTCCATATCGTTGTGTAGACAGGAACTTAGGACTTGTAATTTTCTTCCCCTAGTCTTATCTTTCCATCCACAGGTTTGTATCTTCCAATCCTCCATCCAATTAGGGAAACTTTTTGGGATTTTGCTTTCAGGTAAACCTTTACCCATTTCTTCATCCGTCCATTAAAATATGCCTCAATCATTAATACCTCAAAATTGACCGACCTTTCATGAAATCATATTGTAAAGTGGGTGAGAAGTAATAAAATTTTACCCACAATACTAGAGGAAAATTTCTTCATATTATAGTAGCTTTCTATATCTTTTAACCAAGCTTCGGCTTTATCACCATCTTCCTCTCCCTAGAAATTGGAAGACTTCAAATGTTTCATTTCCTTACCCAAATCTACCTCAAGTCAAACCCTAGCCTTTTGTGCCTCAGTAAGGCTTCATTTTTCAGTCCATTATTAGAGTTTCCAACCTATGCTTCTTAACTTAACACAACATCCAACATTTATTTATATATTTCTATATACTTATGAAGTACGACCAATGTTATAGTGATATCCTCTCGATTACTAGCATTCTCTGAATCTACATCTGGATTCTTGTCCTCTATATTAGTTCATCATGTCTACCTCATTGATGGGGCAACACTCCCTTTCCTTATATTTGGTGAAATTTTACCTAGACACATATAGAAGAGATAGTAGAAGTCAATTTATCATTACTTATTTAGATTTATTCTCCTACGAACTATATTCTTAGTTATCATAAAAAATAATATGGGTTTTCCTTTTATAGATTTGCTTTTTTTTTTGGGTGGGGGGGGTAAGGTATAACTATTGCATAGTTATTTTTTCTATTACACACCAAAAATTGGTTTTGCATACTAAGCATATCCACTACAATCTATGGCTCTAATATCAAATGTCACATCCCAAACATTTCTACCCAAACTAAGAGTTTTTTTATAGGTTCATCCTTCAACCAAGCTGAATACCACTCTCAATTCACTTTTGTCACATGAGGCTAAACTCATTCACCCCTATCCCCACTGCTTACATAATTCCTTCTATGCAAGAGTGTTAGAATCTACTCATCATGAACTATCACTCCCATTATTTATGGGTTAGCTCATTCCTTTTCAGTCAATCAAAAAGGTAAGTGCCAATATCCACACCTCACATAAATTCATCTATGTGAGTGTGCTTAGCACCCGACTATATTTATCATAAGTGCCAATAGTCAATCCTCACATAAATCTATCTATGTGAGTGTACTTAGCATTACATATATCTCTTATCACTAAATATGAGCTAGTAGTTCTTATCTATGAATTATTGTAATATCTCATTTATATATCGAAAAACCCATGTGACCCTCATACTTTATTTTACTAATACACAAAATTTCTTGCATGGATTACTTAATAAATTAACATTTATATTCAGCTCTAAAAGTTATCCTTAAGCAACCAAAAATGGAGATAGAGTTTAGGAATACCTCCAAAAAACTCCACTACAGGTATTCTACTTTCATCAAAACCAATATCCTTAACAACCATAGCTGAGCTAAAATCTAGCATATAATATAAAAGTGTTTTGATAAATATATCACGCTTCTCAAGGAATTCTAAGTGGACCCTCTTTTAATAATAATGCAAGGCTCATTTCATTTGAATACCAAATATAACATACTACTATCCATAATAACATGAAGACAAAATCCCCATTACAAATTATTAGGAGTAAAAGCTCTTATTAGAACCAAACTAATCAATAATGAACTTTACAATCATTTAGTTGTTTCATCATTATGTAGTCTAAATAATCAACCACTATGACAACTAATATCTATTCATTTATCCAATTGAATTGCTAAAATTACCATATCAACCAAAAAGACAAATCTCCTTACAAATCTCACAAGAGAATTTCAATCTTCATCCGATAATTTATATTATCATAATACATTCTCAAGTTATAAAATATTTTATGTTTCCAACTGGTAAGTCCTGCATCTATCAATATGACAAACATGCACTTACAATATAGTCTTCCTTATATGGTTCTCCTTAATAGAGATGAAATCATAGTACAAGCATACTAGATTACGACAACGTAAATCTAGTTACATCTTCTTGGAATTAAGCCCAGTCCTCCTATAGAAATGATGCAGAACTCTAGATTTTGCATCTCAATATTTCCTCACTCTAGACCTGCACATGATGCATTCTACATCTGAGCTTCCCAACGAAACCACCGAGAATAGATTATCATTGATTGGGGATCAGAGTTGGCTCCCACTCATAAGGTGAAGCAATTCCATTTACATTCAAATCTATATCATATGCAACCATTAAAGAAAAATATAAACCATGCAAATTTTATTTTCAATAGGTAATAAAAATCCAGTAAAGCTTAATCATCGGATCACATTTATAAGTTTCCAGATCACAAATGAATACCAAACAATCTATTTCTAATAAAATGTTCTCTTTCTTTTTGTTTGTCTTTCACTCATTTCAAAAGCAATCATATATATATATATATATATATTCTCATATACTATTTGCAATTACTAACCATGCAAATCTAAACAACAAAAGAACATTCTCATTCTTTTCATACATCATGCCGAATATACAAATAGTATTTCTCAATATCACAAAAACAACATACCAATCATCTATTTCCTACATTAACAAATTCTATGAATTTAAGGGAATTTTTAGTAAAGCATTCCTCCAAAATTAGCATTCATAAAAGCAACTCAAATCATTATGTTTCCAAATGAAAACTAAATCAGAATACATCTATTTCAGCATCTATTCCTCCACAACAACACAACTCTAATCATTATATTTCTCTTTTCAATTCTCTATGGTAATATCTCTATCATTGGTTTCCTCTTTCCTAATTTGTATGGAAAAAGCTCTAACCCTTTTCCCACAATAGTTAGCATGTTTTCTATTTGGACATACTCAACCCATTTATGGGTAAGCTAAAGGGTATTTTAAATGGTTTAACTCAATCAATTGAAGATGACAAAACCACAAGACAAAATATATCTAATATCATACGAATATAAAATTTGAACCACTAAACCAAAAGACTTCACAAATTTCCAAGTCATAAAAAGCAACACAATAATAGAATTAGTCCACCCATTTCGTAATATCACATATAGAGTTTTATTTGACTTACTATAAAGGAAATATTTGTTAGCAACCACTCATCTAGAGGTGAAATCCTTCTACAAAAAAAATCTAGTACTAAAGTTGTACTCTTCTCTACTTCCCCAAATGTTTTTGTTCCTTCCAAAGCTGATTCTCCAACAAATAAAACAATACCATTTTTCTTTTATTTTTAGGAAGATATGTCCATTCCCCCACTAGCCAACTCTTTCATTCAAATCTACACACGCCAAAAACTTACATAACCACACAACTCACCTACTTCGTAGGTACATAGAGAGTATCCCACTGCACACATTAATTCCAAACAACTCTTCTCATTCATAGTTTCTAGCTAGCTTCAATTTTAGTAATGAACTACCAGAACAAGCCATATCCAAAGAATTATTAACACAATATAATGAGAATTAATTTCAAAATTTTCCTTATTATTCCATCTGATATTCACACCAAGCATAATTGAATTCTACAAATACCATTTCCTTTCTAGAAGATAAAACAAGAAATTAAATCGTTTATTTCCCTACAATTATTACTTCCATTCCTAATAGAATTTCATCATAAATAAAATTATTAAACACACATATAAAGTAACTAATTCTTGATATTTCCTTTTTCTTATGCCAATTAAGATGTGTATTTTTGTGAAAATCATTTAACCATGTTGTCTTTTGAATACTTTGACAAATGACCCATCACATCATTTTCCATGGTATCGTGTTCTCAGGTGTTGTTTATTTCTTCCACTTACAAGAGACTTATTTTCTGCACAAGTATCTATTACCAACATCATATTCTTATGTGAGATATAATTTTTTAGAATCAAAGCACAAATTATTCCATATTTCTAATCTAAAGATATTTTTTTCATTTCTCACAATATATTTATTTACATAACAAATTAATAGATAATCCAACATCTCATCATCAAAGTAACCATCAAATAATGAAATTATCCAAAACAAAAAAAAAGTCTACCAAGGGAGGATCATGACAACTAGCTATTTTGACTTGTAAAAAATGTTTTTTTTAATAGGACCTTCAATACATACAATTTTCACATAGGAAGGGTAAAACCATGAATATTATAAGAAATAAATTTGAATTTATGATAAATTAGAAGAGATGATTCACTCGATCTCATCTACCACAATATTAAACCAATTTCTAATACTACCACTATTACATAAGGAAGATCTATGGATAGAAGAAGAGTGGAGGTAAGTGCATGGGAAAAATAGGATAAACTACATGTGGGACTAGTTCTTATGGTTTAAATATAGCCATGTTGACTATATTTAATTATTAATTAGTAGTATCTCAGGCTCTTAATTGTAATAGTTGACCTTTGAACATTTAAGTTTAATTTTATTTATAAATAGGATGAAATATGCTTTAGTGTAGAATTATCAAAGAATATTTATTGGACTTGTCACATTTTATGCATAAGAGACTCCACCCTCTCCAAATGGCTAAGAGGCTTTACCTTCTTTGAGTGGATTTGATTTGATGTTGCATTGATTCATTTTTAGATTTGATATTTGCATTTTTTCCAAATATTTAAATAAAAACTATTGGTGTGCATTGGTTATTGTTAATTGCTTAAAATTGGAACTATTGTTGTGGTTGTTTTAGTTCTTTCATAATAGTTGATATCAGAGTCATGATTCTAATAAAGTAGGTACTGTTGTTGGTTTGTAAAAATTTTTACTTAATTTTTTTGACATTCTTGAATTGTGAGATCCTAGGAAAAATTCCAACCGTTGGATATTCCACAACAATAACAATGGCAAATTAAATCTAAATGACACTATAAAATAATTGCCATAGTAGTAAATCTATAGGTTTTTTTACCATTCCCTATATCCTTAGGTATATCCGTTTCTAGCACATAGATTACATTTAATATATTCCACTATTTAATTAATATCTTGTAGAATAAATATCACTCAAAATAAAATAAATATATTAAATTAACAATTATATACTATTATAGCAATTAATATATATAAATTAATTGAAATATTTCCTTGCAAAATAAATATTCCCCTATTTTTCTAGTCGTACTCCCCAACATCTTATGCTCCCTAGCATCACACTTTACCCTCCCCCATTCTTATGGAAAGTATTTTAACATGTGTACTAGTTCCCTTCCCTTGTTTTCCCCTTTTCCCCATTCCCTTTTGTTCTCTTATAAAAACATATAAATAAATTAAAAAGTTAAAGGTATTAAAATAAAAATAAAATGATATATCTACATCTATATATATCTATCAATCTATCTATATATCTCTCTCCCTATATATATATATATATATATATATATATAATTTAAAAATATAAAATAACAATCCTTGAAAGAGACATAACCCTTGGTGATCATCTCTTCAAGCTATGAGTGTATGGATGAACCTACTACTAATACTAGATGGGCACAAGTCAATGGTTGATTATAGCATACTACTTATTTAGAGGATGTGTGTATGATAAGAAGCACCAACCTAGAAATGCTAGTAAGAATCACAACCCTTTCCTTAATATCAATAGTTTTGTCCAACATATTATTTATTTTCTAAGTTTTATGGATTCACCTCCATCTAACACCACAAGTTTTATGGATTAACAACTTCTAAATTAGGTAATTAAGCTTATCAATGGTTGTTATGATAGCTTTGGCAACATGGTGATCATATTTTATGTCTTAAATTTAAAAAATAATTTCTTCTAAGATTTGACAAGGGATCTTCCACATCGTATATGGTACATCTTATACAAATTAATTAAACATGAATAGTGAAAGAGTCTTGCTCTAAGTTCATATGTCTTCTCACCTATAGCCATAAATTGAATCTAATAGTGGTGGTCTATGTTTTTCACTATGGTATTAAGGGTAAAATTTGGAAGGAAGTTTATATGCATAATCCTTTTACTCTTGAGATCCATAATGTATCCTTCTAGTATTAGAACAAAATCTCTAAGATTATAGTCCTCCATATAGACATGACTTCAATTCTCATCATCCTAACCACAATTTCGAGCATTCTATAGGACTTTTCTATTTTAAATATCATTCACACAATCCTAAATAAAGATTAGGAATATGAACAATATCATAACTTTATCTTAAAAATATGGGGACAATAATTTCTAAGAATGAATATTCATAACAACATAAGCAATCGATAGAACTAGGACAACAACTAGTAGAATTATATGAAGCTCAATATAAGGATAATACATATGTGGTTATGGGTAGTTGACCATAGTATCAAGGTACAAGAATTTATTAAGAATTAGTATTTCAATGTATTAATTGATTTAGGTAGCATGTATAATAATATAGATAGTAAGACAAAAAAATCCTTGGGCTTGTATATTAATACTTAAAATCAAGATAAATTTCAAGTTTTATTTGAAAATGGGGTTGTTGCTCAATGTGTGAATGGAACAACTAAAAGTAACATCCAGATGGAATATTATACTTGGGTAGGAAATCTCTTGCTATAAAATTGGGAAGTTCAAATGTCATATTAGGAACACAATGGCTATCTCAACTTGATGATGTTACTAGTAATAAACAATTAATTATATGTCAAGTGGACAAAGAATGGAAGTGTTATTTTTTCTAAGAAATTAAACCCCATCCCTTGAAGGTGGTTAGTTTCCATTACATGGAAAATATATTGAAGAAATATGGTTATGGATTATTTTCCCAAAAAATTACATGGAGGTTCAATCTTTGAATTTATCTCTTCTAGCTCTTCTGATGAATCTTTAGAAAATTGTAAATCACTATGAAGAGGCCTCTAATGAGCCAAGGGGTGCACCTCTCAAGTGCACACATGATCACACAATCCATATGGTTCTAAGAAGACAACATCCTAATATGCATCCTTATCACTACCTCCAACTCAAGAATTAGAAATTAAGAAGTCAATTCAAGAAATGTTAGAGCATAGAATCATTCATCCAAAACCAAAGAAAAATAATAGTGTAAAAATAGATCCTTACGACATCAATTTAAGAGGCCCGAGGTGTAGAGCAATTGGTTCGGCCAAACCCTGTAAGGGGGTGGATGTCTAGGATTCAAATCTTGGGCTTTGTCAGACTGAACGTTTGTCCCCTTCCTAGTGCTTTTCACAGAGTAAAAGGTTTAAAATGATTGTGGCATGGTGGTTATAGGGACGGATTGTGTGAGTACTATGTAGCAACTTTCAAGATAGACAATGCAGACTACTATGACGACCATAAAAAAACGGAGAGCATGCTCGGATCATCGTGATAGCTAATAATTCCACCATGTAAAATCATATATATATCCTTGATGAAGGATTAAAGAGTTACAAGTATAAGATAGTCCTTATCGCATCCCAAACAAAAAAAAATATGAATGCAAAATGTTGATATGTTTTCTCTACCCACAATGACTAACTTTCTTCCATTTCTATCTACAAAAAGCTTACAATGCATGAACAAGTGGAAAGTTGTAGTGGTTATAAAGACCCAATATAGTAGGTATTGTTGCATCCTCTCTATATGGAGCAATTTTTTATGGATCTTTACAAGGATAAAAATCTCCTTGTGAGAATCGTGGCCGGTGCTTTAAGTCTTAGGACACGTCTAAGCCAGAGAAGAAGAGAAAAAGTCTGCCATATCAAATGTCTAAGCCATCCTTCTTGAATACTTTCATGCTGCAGGGCAATGAAAGTGTCAGGCCACTATCGGGCCACGCTTAAAATGAACAATCCATGGACTTTTTTCTGCACGATTAAAAGCTCGCGCTAGAGCATATAATTCCTCTCATGGAAATCGTTTCCGCCTAGGGTTCGATAATAATTGAAAGAGGGAATACGCAAAACTCGCACGAAACACAGTTTTCAGCACGAATCCGACGGTACTCGCTATATCGATGTTCGAATCCTGGCCAGCTACTATTGTTGACCTCACGGACGCCCGTTAGCTCGCCCCAACATTTTGACGGCTCCGTCGACCTGAACAGTGTGCCTGCCGCGGCATGACTAGCCAGCTACGTGATCCTTGTCAATTTTAGTCCTCAAACATCATAGAACGTGATAGTGGTCACTCTTTCACATTAATTTAATATGGTACTTTGTATTTTTTTTAAATTGTTAAATGTTGTTTTTATAAATTTTAAATCTTTAAGTTAAATGAGTAAATTGAATTTAAAAGACAGTTAATCAAAAACACTCCACTTATATTATAAGTTACTTTTCCCAAATATAAAATTGATATAAAATTTAACACTTCACTTATACTATCAACTTACCTTTCTTAAATATACCATGGATATGGGACAATTTAAACCTCTAATCCACTAGTGCTCCAAAGTGTCGTTGGTTTGACGCTTATAGGCACTTATAAAAGACAAACTACAGTCCATAGAATAAAATTCCAACATAAAAATATGTTATTGAAGATCTTGTGAAACATTCTGCATCCATACAGTAACAATGCAGCCCGTCTAATGTGACAAGCAGTTGTTAGCATCCCAGAGATTAAATCGTGCTTCATGATGAACCAATACAACTATTACAATTCCTGATTATTAGATAAACCATATCAATACGATTACAGAGTACGCATCCATAGCAGCAGTACTACGATTATTAGGAGGCTAAGAGCGCAAGAGATTGTTTTTCATATTTAAATCCATTCTTCTTCGAGTCGTCTGCAGACCAGATGAAGATGCCCTCCAGTTTTCCACGTCTCTTCAACTCTTTGGCGGCAACGAAGAATCCCTTGTCTGGTTTCAGCCCAGTCCCAGCGTTGTCCGTGGCGAAACTAGCCAATACTCTCCCACCCTTGTAATTAACCGTTTGGTCGTTGTAGTGTTTGAGAAAATCATTGACTGTAGTGCTAGAATCGTAAGCATAGAATTGGAAGTTAACGTAATCTATGACACCGCCGTATTTCTTCCAGAGCGCCTTGTAGTTCGACTGCACTTCCCCCCCGTCATCGAAGGGAGCAATGGACGCGAAGGAAATCACATTTCTCTGCTTTAGCTTCGTGATCAGCTGCCCAATGCACTCCACGAAGGCGGGGGTACTCGACTTGAAATGCTCGTAGTCGATGTCGATTCCGTCAAGATTGTAATCGCGAATTATCTTCGTCAAAGAGGAGACGGCGTTGTTCACCCAAGACGACACAGAGGACGGCTTGAACAGCACGGGCGTATTTGCGCCCACGACGTCGCCGCCTAAGCTGAGGGCGACTTTGACGTTCTTGTGTTCGGACTTGATGGCCTTCACGGCGCTGGGGCTCAGGTTTTGTGTGTCCCAGAACACGTTGAACTTGCCGTTTGTGGGAGAGTGAGAGCCACCAGAGTCAGTGTAATCGATTGCAAACGAGAGAATGTAGTGAACCTCCACGCCCGGATTGATGGGCACGTCTGAGAACTTGACGCTGTTGAACTCCGCCCCGATGTACTCTCTCAACAGTTTAGAGTTGTCACCTGCACACACATGAATGTAAAAACAGATGTAAATCATCGACCAAAAAATTGCCATAAAAAAAATATCGTACAAGGAATGTGAAGTCATACACAGTGACTGAGGAAGAAACGAGAAAATCATAACGACGAAGAGCTTCATGTAGATCTCCATGCTGGATTTCTGAGTGTGAGAGAGAGGATAGCTGTGAGCAACAACGGTGAAAGCGTTAATCTTATAGCGCTTGTTAGACGTGGTTTAAGCCCTATCCTCTGACAGAAACGACAGCGCAGTCCGCAGATTTGTTTTACAAGCGAACATCGGCATCTTTAAGTGCAGCTTTAGTCGATGTTATCGAGGCCTACTTCGACTCCTTACGTGATTGTTAATTAAGTGACATCAAACATGACGACATGAACCGCGCGTCTTCTTAGGTTCTCCCACCAATAAGTTAAATTATCATTTCCCATTGCTCAGACGTAGCTGTCCGTTGAAATTGGAATTTCTAAGTTAATAAAGAAAACTTGTAGATAACCTCAAAGGTTAATAAGGGAAGGTGTGGTAGATAACCAAAAAGAAATTTAGTTTTAAGTTTTGGGGAAATCAACCTTTTAAAAGTAATAATTTTATCTGAATCATCTGAGTGAACCTACCAAATACACCTGAAGATTCAAGTCAAACTAAATAATATCAAATTAAAATAAAACTTTATAAAAGATGATTCCCAATATTTAAACCCTCCATTTTAACTATAACTAATTCCTATATATATAAACGCGTAGATGCATTAATGGCAGCGTGCTACGGTCAAATCGATCCTGAAGTCTTTAGGTAGCTAGTTGAGACTTTTCTATTTTGAATTTGTTTAAATGTAAGTAGACTACACATTAAATTTGCCATCTGGACGAATAAAAACGTGAAATTGCAATAACTAGGAAAAAGAAAAATTCTGTCGATAATTTAATATGTGTTAATTTTTTACAAAATCCGTTGGATGCAGTCATCTTTCAACGCATTTATGGCAAAACTAAATCAAACGGAAGATTCATCTTTACGATTACTCTGATTACATCCAACGGATTTTCAGCGTATAGATATGTATGACACTTCACTTTTAATATGTGTTAGATTCATCTTTCAGATTACGCCGTCGATTACCGCAAAGAGAGGAAAATTCATCTTTACGATTACTCTGATTATTTATATTCTCATCCGTGCACGATAGATAGTAACAATCAGTCGTGCTTATGGATATGTATGACACTTTACTATATTTATAAACTAAATCAAAGGAAAGGTCCCAAGGATAGTTTCCATGGTTCAAAAAACCATTATTCCGCGTATAATCTGGTGGATCTAATTGTTTAAGGTCATATTCACATAACTATTCATATAAAACTAAATATAAAAGAGTTTATTAACTTTCAACTTGCATGCAAGTGGACAAAAAATTAAATGGAATCATGTTAACAAAGAATATGTATTTAAGAATGTATCCCTTCAAAGTCTCAATAGTATGGATTTATTTCATAACTTTAGATTGAGATGATGCCAGTGGACACTAAATTATATTGACATGCAAGTTAACAAGAATATAAATTTAATAATATATCCCTCAAAAGGACTTAATAGCATATCCCTTCGATGTCTCGATAATGACATTTAAATATAGAAAACACGATATAGTTACAACTCTCATATGTTGAATTGTGAAGAAATGCGAAATTAGTTGATCAACTAGATACTGGATTAAATGCCTTAAAAGATAAATTTTAAAATATTTTATTATTTATAGATTTTTAATATTTTTAAAACTTTTAAAAATAAAATTAACTTTTCTTAAATATTATAATTTATTTTCTAACATTTTTTACATTATTGTTTATTTTGAATATGTTTAATAAAATTATATACGATATAAATTAAAAGTTAGAATTATTTAAAATCATAAGAAAATTAATTAATAATAAATTTTGAAAACATTAAAATCTGAATATAAAATAAAGGATAATTTTAACTTTTATTTGATGGACAACTATATTAGTCAGAATGCTTAATGGCATGTGAAAAATTTACGATTTTATTTATTGAAAATATTGAAAGAAAAAAGAAAGCATTTTTTTAATGAGTTTGAATGTGATTTTACATAATTTTAAAGATGGTAGTATTTTAGAGTTATCCTTATTCAACACTAATGTTTATGTGAACCATACTATTTTCCAAAATATAAGTGTAAGTGCAGGATATTCTATATATATTTCTAAAACTTAGTAAGACAATAAAAATTATAATTTATTTCAAATGTTTATATAAGCTTGGTGATAAGCATATATGACTTCTCTAAAATAGTGCCCGATTCAAACATTAGGGTGGAAAATATGTACTCTAATTCGTTTTGAACTAACAATTATTTATTGTTTCTTTGGGAATCCTAAATCCTACTAATGTGAGTTTTTTTGAGTCCATACTCATGCGAGAGTCATTCCAATAAATGGTAATAATTGAGAAATTATTAAAGGGTAAGAACAAGAAAAGGTTTGGTTGCTCAAAGTTTATTGGTGGCATGATGTATAATCCAAATAAAATAGATTTTATATAAGAGAATGGAGTTTAAAATATGATCATTTTGTTGCTTTGAGTTGTGAAAATAAATAAAAGAGGATATGATAGCTACAAAGGCTTTTAGAATTATATTCTTACCATGAAAATGAAGAACAAAAGAGTAATAAACAAAGTAGATATTGGAAGCTTTGTGGTGGTGGTTACCTTTTATTTGTCAAGGACCGAGGGTTGATTGATATATTGTGAGAATAGGGTTATCTTAGTCCATATATGGACTAAAAAGAAAAAAAAAATCTCATTTTACTAAAGTGAGGTATTATTCTTTGTAAGATGTGGTTTTATTTAAGGTAACATAAAAAAATATATACATTGGGATAGGTTGTGTATTGTCCTCCAAACAACATACCACCCTCATACTCATTTTTAGAGTTATTAGTGAACTCTTTAATGTTTATTTATATAGATAAAATATCACTACTATAAAACTAGAACACTTTAAGGATGTAGTGGTCTAGGAAAAATAAGATTTCTCAAAGTTCCAAGAAGGCTATGTTAGAGTATTTTATGTTTGTAAAACCTTGTTGCCTATTTAAAATCTTTGTTAGATGACCTGTAACTCTAATTTAACTTGTGTTATTATGACTTATACAACATTGATATTCATGTACGACCAACATCAATGGTTCTAATACACGAATGTAGACAAGCTTACTGTGACAACTCCATGTCTCATCATATAATACAAATTTATATCAACACCTTATAGGATCAATCATAAACCACATGTCAAACCAAATACTAGTATGAGATATTGATGAGGCTAAATTGGAAACTTTTTAATTATTTATAAAAATATTTTTTCATCATCTAGAAGCTAAAGTATTTAATATTTTAATTATTTTGTACCTCTTGTACATAGTATGAGACATAGAAGAAGCTAAATAGGAAATTCTATTTATTTCTAAAATTACATATTAATCTATTGGAAGCTAATGTGTTTTATGTTTTAATCATTTTGTAACTCATATACATAGTTTATATAAAATATAGGGTAGGAATTACTTTATTTTCTCTTGTTATTTGATATTTTCTCCTAGTCTTTTCTCGTCAATAAATGATGTCTATTCCTACCACTTTTATAGAATAGTGTGCATATCATTGTTCTCATTAATACACGAGTCTTATATCATATAATATTTTTTCATTTACATCATACTCTCTTAATGAGTTTATATTCTTTCATGAGATGCATTTACTTATTCTTGTTAAAAAAGCCTAAAAAATTTTAAGTACCACAAGATTATTCTGAGAGTTGTTATCTCTCACAACACATCCTAGGCCCTTTAACATCAACCAAGTAATATTAAATATATATTGATTTTTATTCTTTCAATCATTAACACTTTTTGTAGTCATCCTTATCCAAAGAATAATCTTTCAATAAGTATTTGTTCCAAAATCTACCTATGTGAATGGGATATACCCTCAAGAACTCGACTAAGAGATTGAATTGCTTAGAAATAGCGGTCTATGAGTCAACCTCCACAAAAAGCCACCACAAAAATCCAATTCTTTATTTTCTAATCTTACCATTATTTTAGGTGTCAATCAACCTTATATATCAAGGATGCAGTATTTTATATTAACAAAATTTATCTTCCTATTTGGAGATGAATTTAGGTGGAAAATTTCACTCACATTATTGGCATCTTATAGGGGGGTTTCTGCTTGGAAAAGAAATAAACTCATCTAGCCTTATCCACTTGGGCAATGGAGTAAAAGTTGAAACAAAAATAAAATGAATCTCAAAATTGTTTTGTGCAAGGGCCACCATAAGTGTTATCTATTCTAAAGGTTTCCTATAGGGGTATTCCTAATGTTTTTCTATGTTGATTAGTTGCTTCAGCTATTGAAGACTCTCTTGATAGCTAGAATAGTATGCATGGAATATTTATTACTACAAATACTTGTAAGATATTTTGTAGCTAATAGTAGCGCTCATAGGAAGGGTCCTTGTACCTTTGTGCCAACTATGTAATATTTGTTAGTATCATGGTAATCTTATGAAAGAATTTAATGAATCGATCTATAATCAGACGCTCCAATGATACTTCAACTTTACTTATGTCATTAATTTTTTGGTTCAAAAGTTTACATAAGTCTTCCTAGGTGTGAAAATATCCCTTTTAATCCCAAAATATTAGAAAGTCAATCTATTGGAGCTCTTGGACTGCTAGTTTCACCTTGTTATTGCTTTCTTGAATGTCATTAATCATTTCTCCTCATTCCAAAATTAGTTGGATTCCATTAATGATCTAGTATATAAAAAACTAAATATCCCAAGATACCTTTCTAAGCATTTGAGCAATTAGGGGTATTTTTCCTTTGGTCTTCAATATCTATCAGGCAACTTCTACTTGTTGTATTTTCATATTTAGTTTCTTCTTAGCTCTAGTTCATTCTTCTTTAGCATAATGGATTAGTTTCATTGTGCTTATTTTTTGTCTCATAAGAGGAAATACACTCATGACCATATTATTAATATTCAACTACTATTGGCTCTTGAATTGCTTCATCATATCCCTAGAGACATTTTATCCTTAGGCTTCTCTTTTTCCTTCTCCAATTCTACATGTAATGTGACTACAATATTTTCTTGAATTTAGAGCTTTGTTCTTACTTCTTACAATTCCTTTATTCGTGAATACATTTTATTGTATTCTTGTTGCAATTGGTCCTTTAATTTATGTATATCTTTATCATTTTTTTGTAGTTGTTGCTTCATGGGAGATTTATATATTATCTATTTGAGCTCTAAGATTTCATTCTTGAAACTATCTCCCTATATTTCCCATCCTCATTTTTTTTGTAGACCTTTTATTTTTATTTTTGCAGTTACAAGCTTTACATATGGTTGATTACTTTGCAGGAATAGAGTGTCTACCTTAATACGTAGAGCCTAGAGTGTATATATCTTTAGAATATCAAAAATATTATATTTTACACTTTGATGTTGCAGTCCTACACTATCATCTTGAAAATTGACTTCCTTACCTTCAGGTTCACAAATCTTGATGCATTAAAAATTATTTTAACTAAGGATGTTCAACAATAGAGGTGTAAGCACCCTCCTTGGAAAAATTATTCTTGACATTGATTTATGTATTAATATATGGATATCTAATACATAATCTCATTTTGTATTACCATAATATGTTGGTAATCATACATTATTCTTTATTTGTGGTAGTCAGATATGAGAGATAAATTTTGAAAATGATGGATGACTTGTTCATCAATGACTTAAGGGTAAAATTATACCCATCATATAGATGCATTATATTTTCTTGCTATTTGGATACATCATTGGGCCATGAGAGTGTTATGGCAATGAAGATATCCTTAGTACAATTGGGGATAACATGTTAGCTATCTTAAAAACCCACCTAATTAAGGATAAATCAATATAATATATTATAGATTTGATAAATATTTTGTTTTGCTTGAGTTTTTGGAAGCATAGATTGATGGATTAATCCAATAAAGTATTAATATATTTTGTAACATTAATACTTGAAATATTAGTTTCAATGTTAATAATTAATATTAAAAATTGATATTAATTGATAAGTAAATTAATCTAAGTACCTTATTGCTAGAATTAATAAGGTTATGGTTGAGTTATTAGATTAATTACTTGTTGCTTGAAGTTTTGATTAAAGGAATAAAAATTATTTATGCAACCTTAGTCCTCAATAATTTATTAGAATCTAAATATTGAGAATATTAAGGGATTAATAATTATTAAGGCTACCTTGATTAAGTCTTGCTTCCCATTTTGGAACACCGATCTTGAGAACATAAGGGCACGGGCCAATGTTGATTAGTGTGTAACTAACACTTGAAAAAAAAAGGTGACTCTTCATATTTGGGCACTCCCTTTGTTGCATATTTCATGTCCTCTAGATGCCTAGTGCAAGGTTGAAAAAAGAGGAGATAACATGCTAGTTGGAAATTGGAGAAAGAAACTAGATGAGATTTAAGGAAAAATAAGTGTTTTAGAAAGCTTGATGTTTAACAATGTAACAATGTGCCTTGCTATGCTGGTGCTTTAAAATTTATTTAAGTTTTACTTTTTATATTTTTATTGAATTTGAATAGCCTACAATTTTACCTTTGAGTTAAGCTTTATATTTTGAGTAAGCCAAGTGATATTCCTACATTCATGGCTATGACATGCTCTTTTATTTCTCCTCAACTTGATTAGCTAGTCTAATGTTATTTCAAGGATGTATGCTTAAAACTTAATAATGGTTCTCCTTGTTGTAACTAGATGTATGCTTGAAACTTGAGAGTGGTTCTCCTTGGTATAACTTGAAGTATACTTGAAATATAAGAGTGGTTCTTCTTGCTATAGCTTTATGTATACTTAAAACCTGAGAGTGGTTATCCTTGTTGTAGCTAGATGTATGCTTGAAACCTAAGAGTGGTTATCCTTGATGTAGCTAGACATATGCTTGAAACCCAAGAGTGGTTCTCCTTGTTGTTTCTAGAATTTTAAGGAAGAATAGATTCTCCATGTTAGAGCACCTTTTTATATGGTCATTATTAGCTTTTCCTAGTCTTGTTGCCTTGTGTCATACTCTTTTGTAGAATCATGTGTCCCATGTTGATCTATGTAGTGTTTGGATGTATCTAGGAGGTCAGTTTTTGGATGTTAGGGATCTATAGGTATTCACTATTATTCAACATAGATGGTATCAAAATTTTAGTTGAATATCATTAGTTCATCCTATATGTTATTCTTTGCATCACTCAATTATTGCTTACTTATCTAATGTTGATGTAAGGTTAATGTTAGTTTTAATCTCTATATTAATATTCGGTTAAGACACTTTGTGATTATTTAATTGCTTATACATAAGTTAAGAGCATGGCTTGGTTTTTAATTGACCCTTTAGCTGAGATTAAGAGTTTAGAGGATTTATTTTTATTGAGCATTAAGGAATTTTGGAGTATAAATTTTATATATATATATATATATATATATATATATATATAGAGAGAGAGAGAGAGGGGGGGGTATATGTATATATGTACATATATTCCTTTGTTGTAGCTTCTAGAGGTTTTTATTTAAAAGCTTTAGTGAATGATTAAGTTAGAATATTAAAGGAAATAAATATTATTTTTGCTAAAGTTATTAATATATATTTTGCTTTGCATTAGTGAAAGTTAGGCTTGTATTCTTGTTATTGAAAAGAAATAATATGAATATATTTTAATTTAAAAAAAAAATTGTAATGCATAGAAAAGTTATTTTTGAAATACTATTGTGAAGGGAAAAAGTGGTTATGTTTTCAATGGTTTCCTAAGTTTGTGAAGATAGGAAATCATTATAGAGATAAGTATGGGATTCTCTCTTGATTGCTTGAAATATATTTTTACACATTTTATTGTATTAAATAGAGAGCATTTTATGTTGAATTGCATTAAGAGTTGTCTTGATCCCTAAAGTTTTCTTAAATATCATGGGAGAATTATTTCATGAAGAAGATCATGAAAAGAATATGGTGCAGAGGCCACTTGGGTGGACTTGCTCTAATGTATTGGAATTAAAAATTTGTTATGTAAATGAAAGTTTTGTGATGTAACACTTTTGTTATTTTCTTCATAATTGAATAAGTCTTGGAGACCTTTATGTTAATATGTGTAGACATGGAAAATTCACCCATAAAAATGAATTATTTTCCCCTAATTTTTAATTGTAAGTGTGAGTCCCTTTCCCATTTATTTTGTCATTTTTTCTTAGCCTTGTCAAATTCACACCCACCAAGTATAGGGCATAAATTTAGAAATATTAGGGTTTTTCTCTCAAAACCCTTCTCCTATGTTATATCTTTATGATGTCGACCCTTGCTCGAGGTTAGCGTTCATTTTTCTACCTTTTTAAACCCTCCAAACATCTTATAAATAGGAGTATTGGATCCAAATTTTTAATGAATCTAAAATAAGAATGTAATTTTTAGTGTTCTTCATTTGTGATATTACTCTAAATGATTTTAAAGTGCTCTTTTATTGTTGGAATTCTATGTTGTTATTTTTGTGCTTCTTGGGATTAGCTGATCTTAGTGAACAAGTGGAGGATCCTTGATGAAGAGAAAGGTCTATCATTTTGGTTGCTACCTTCACTTTCATATTTCTCCTTGCTTTATCCACCATATGATCAGGTATTCTAAATATTATTAGTCTTTTAGAAGATTAATTTTTTGTTTTGCATTGCATCTTTAAATGTTTTTTAAGCCAAAAAATGCTTTGAACTAAATTCACACTTGGTACATACAAGGTGTAAATTTGGCAATCCAAATTTTTTCCCACCCCTTATAGGGCATGAATTTGGTCAACTAGGGCTTGGGGTAGGCTTTTTCTCCCAAAACCCTAGATTACATCTTGCATAATTTCTTTTTGCCATGTTCATTATCTGTGCATTTTATTTCATTGTTTCATATACATTACATCTTGCTATGTTTATTCCAAAGATCAACACTCATTTATTTTTAAAATGGTAATTTAAATGGACCAATGGGGCTTGAGTTTTATGCCTCTAAACTTAATCATATAGGAGCCTAAGTAGACTCCCAAATACTAATAAATTTTACAAGGGTTTCGAAGTTTTTTTTCATAATTTTTGAAGCTATTGGACATTTTGGGTACAAATTTATCTAGGATGAACTACCATATCAAGTAAATTATTTGATATATATTTTAGGTTATTTGTGATGTGTCTTTGTTCATTTTTATCCATTTCTATTTTATATTTAGATCATAAATAAAAAGGAAAATATTTGACTTTATTTCTGGGCATCTATAAAGAAACCATAAAACTTTGCATCTTAGGTTCAATTTATTTGTGCATTCTCTGGAACCCTTGCTAAAAATAAAAATATCTCTTAACTTGTAAAATTAGGGTTTTAGTCCTCATTGAAATCAAAAATCATTCTTGGGATAGTCTTTTGTTTACTTGCATTACTGTTTGCCCTGCATTATTCTTTAATTCTTTCTAGTTTAGATCTTAGTAAGGCAAAACATTCATGCTTGTTTAGTAAACATATCAAAAATTTCCATCCCATACTTGGAGTGATTCCTTAAACCATTCTTGGTGAACCCTTTTATCCCAAGCCCCCTAGTGTATATGAGTCAATATACCTCTGTGGTCACCTAAGATCCTAGATGATCTAATCAAGAATCATATATGGTGGGTAGATTTCTCCCTGTACATATTTGGTAAACCAAATATTAAACACGTCATCATTGGCTAATATAGGAAGCATTTTCTTTTTTTTCTTTTTGTTGTAGTTTTAAACTATAAGCAAGAATATTTAATTTGTCTGTGTAGATCAATATTTTGTTTTAAACAGGTTGATTGGATAAATTATGAGTAGAGGCATACTGGTAATAATTTTTTTAACAACAATGGCTAACTACTGCAACTATTCTAGAGGATCCTCTATTTTTCAAAATTCTGAAGGCGGGAAGGAGATTTTTCAAATTTTTGGAGGGTGGGAGGATAGCTCCAAGGATACTTCCAAGGAAGTTCCTATTCCTTCTAGCACGGTTGCTTCTGAGGGTTTGCTTAAGGATGATTTTGCTCCTTTAGGCCTTGATAGTAAAGTGGTCCTTGCCTCTCTTCCACCCAGCCTGGATGAGTTTCCTCTGGAGTCCGGTTCTAAAAGTGGCCCATCCTCATCTCTACCTAACAAGGTCAGTGCTTTTTGGGGTGATGATATTCCTATTTCCAGTCACCATCCTTGTAATCATTCTGCTTTGGACCCTATCACCCCAAAACCTTCTTTTGAGAATATTTTGGGCAATTCCTCTTCCTGTGTTGATCCTTCTATGCCCCCTTGTGAAGTTTCTGGTAAAAAAGTCAAGGTTCCTATGAGCTTAGCATCTTTTTATTTATCTCAGGAATCCTTTTCCCTTGTCGGTAAGGTTGTGGGTGGAAGTCCTAATTTAGACACTATCAGGCATTGGGCCTTTTCTAGATGGAAATTTAGAGGTTCCCTAGAGATTTTTGGTCTCTCTAATGGCTTTTTTGGCATCTGCCTCAATTCTCAAGAAGACACAAATCAGATTCTAACTGGTGGACCTTGGTTCCTTGGGTCCAAAAGCATATTCCTCATGAAATGGACCCCTGATTTTGATCCTAAAAAGAAAAGCATCAATTATGCCCCCATTTGGGTTAGACTTCCCAATATTCCTTGGCATATTTGGTGTGAACCGATCCTCAGGTCCATTTCTTCAACTATTGGGGATCTTGTGCTCATTGATAGAGTTACACTAGCCAGGACAAGAATGCATGCTGCTCGCTTCTATGTGAATGCTAATTTAGACTCAGCTCTTCCCACATTTTTTGAGCTGGAGTATGGATATTTCTATCACAAGCAAGCTATTGAATATGAGAATAAGCCCCCTTTCTATATTGAATTTCGGACTCAGGGACATCTCAGAGCACAATGTCCATCCTTCAAAAGATAGGCAAAAAATACTGTACCAAGTCAAGGTAATCAAAATACTGGTAAAGGAAGGGACAATCTGATGCCTTTCAAGAAGGACAAAAGAATATTTCCACCTTCAAAAGGACTCTCTTTTAGACCCATAAAGAATCAGAAGTCTCATGAAGAAATTTCTAATTCTCCAAATGACAAGGGAAAAAAGTTTCATCTTCTTCCAATCATAATGAGGTGAGTCTTTTTGTGCTTCCAAATAAATTTCAAGCCTTGGCTAATTTAGATTCTAAAATTTATTTTAATGATTTGAATAGTCTTAATCATGAGTCAATCCCCTCCTCGGATCCATTGGTAGCACCCCAGGAAACTTCCCCTGGCCTGCCTCCCGCTGCTGAAAATCTCAAGGCTTCCCCTATTCATATTACTAGTCTTTCATCTTCGACTCATATGTTGACCAAGCTCTTATTGATGATGTTTCCATTCCTCCTTCCTTTTTTGAACCCAAAAGCCCCATGGTTCAAAAAATCCCAGCTCACAATTTTAGTCCAAAAAATACCAAAAGTCACAAGAAATCTCCCATTGATTGTGGAGTAGAGAAGAAGAGAGGAAGGCCCTCCAATACGGACCAGTGGAAACAGGATGTGCATGAAGACATTGCTAATGGGATCCAGAAGACTCTATTTTCCTCAGGCATTAACCTTTCTAAGGAAGACTCAAAAAGCACCAAACCTCCCCAACCACAAGGAAAGGGAGGCAAGCGAATCTCAAAATATTCAAAATGAAAATCCTCTCATGGAATGTGAGAGGCCTTAATGGCTTAGCTAAATAGAGGTTAGCTAAATCATTAAGGAATGAAATAAGACCCACCATTTTTTTGATCCAAGAAACCAAAGTTAGTGATCCCTATGTTAAGATGGTTTGTAATAACATTTGGAAAAAGGGTGAGTTTACTTTTTGCAATGCAAAAGGAGCTTCAGGAGGCCTCATTTGTTTATGGAACCCGATAGTTCTAGAAGGAAAACTTATTCACTCCAATGATGAAATGGCCAACATCCTCTTTTTTGATAAAGACAACAATTCTCCTTGGGTCCTCACCAACATATATGCTCCAAATTCTATCACAGGGAGGTCTAGGGTGTGGGATATGCTATCTTCTATTAGAAGCACTTTTATTAATATTCTGTGGATCCTTGTTGGTGACTTTAATACACCCTTATTTCCCTCTAACAAAAAAGGAGGGGTTGGTTCTTTCACTAAAAGCATGGAGGATTTCCAGGATTTTATAACCAAAAATAATCTGATGGATGTTCAGTTGAAAGGAAATCAATTTACCTGGTCAAATAGAAGATGTGGTTCTCAACTTATTCAAGTTAAACTTGATAGAGTGTTATTTTCTCAGGAAGCCCTAGCAATATGGGGTGATGCAAACCTTCAATCCCTTCTTAAGATCGGATCTGATCATAGCCCCATTCTCCTAGACACTAATAATCCCAAAATTTATAAAACACCTTTCATATTTGAAGCCATGTGGATGCTACATCCTGATTTCAGAGAAAGGATTTTCCAGTGGTGGAAAATAGATATCCAAGGATGTCCTTCCTTTATATTAGCACAGAAGCTCAAGCTAATTAAAGAAAATCTCAAAATATGGAATAGAAATATTTTTGGGAATATTTTCCAAAATAAACAGGATGTCAAGAATAGGTTGACCTCAATTGAAAAATAAATCCAAGAAGGACAAGGTTGTTCTATTGAGTTGAGAGGTGAAGAAAGAAATTTGTTATCCCAATATCACAATATCCTGCAATGTGAAGAAACATTTTGGAGATAAAAGTCTCACGATATCTGGCTTAAACAAGGAGATTCTAATACCAGATATTTTCATGTTTCTACTATGAGACACAGAAGCAATAACATAATTAAAGAAATTTGTTGCCAGGATGGAAGAATCACTGATGATATCAAGGAAATCAGATCTGAAGGGGTGGCTCATTTTATGCATTTGCTTGAAGAGGAACATAGGCCAAATTATGAAAGAGCCAAGGATTTCTTCCTCCAATTCATTCCTCATCTTATCTCAGAAGAAATCAACAATAAACTCATTACTGCTCTTTTTGATGAAGAAATTAGGATGGCTCTTTTCTCAATGAAACCTGATAAAGCTCCTGGACCTGATGGTTTTCCTCCTAGATTTTTTCAAGCCTTTTGGGATTTATTAGGGTCGAACATTTGTGCTACTATTAAGGAAATTCAAGTTTCCAAAGTCATTCCCAGGGGTTTCAATTCCACCTTTATTGTGCTAATTCCAAAAAATCAAAATGCCAACAATTTCAATGATTTTTGACCAATCAGCCTTTGTAATGTCATCTACAAAATTTTGACAAAAGCCATAGCTATCCATTTGAGAGATGTCATGCCCCTTATTATAAATCAGTGTCAAGGAAGCTCAGTCAGAGGCAGATCCATCTTAGATGGAATCATTTCAGTTCATGAGGCAATTCATTCTATCTCACTTAACAAAAGAGTTGCTTTTCTTCTCAAACTTGATATGAACAAAGCCTATGATAGACTTAATTGGGATTTCCTCCTTGCGATCCTGCATAAGTTCGGCTTCCATCCTGACTGGATTTCCCTAATTAAAGGATGCATTTCCTCTGCTTGGTTTTCTATCCTAATCAATGGATCACCTACAGGATATTTTCAAAGCAGCAGAGGGTTAAGGCAAGGCGATCCTTTATCCCCACTTCTCTTCATCATTGTGGCTGAAGCTCTTGGTAGATCAATCTTAGCTGCAAGACAAGCAGGTCTAATCTCAGGATTATAGGTCACTTCTCAATGCAATCCTATCACTCACCAATAATTTGTTGATGATACTCTTTTATCTACATTTGCTTCTGTCAATGAAGCCAAAATCATCAAACACATTCTTCTTTTGTACGAAGAAGTAGCTGGCCAAAGGATTAATTTTCAAAAGAGTAAAATATATTTCCTCAATACTCCTTTAAGAAGACAAGTGTTAATCGCTAACATCCTTGGATGCTCCACCTCTTCTTTGCCTTCTACCTATTTGGGATTACCTCTTTTTGTGGGGATTGCTAAAGAAAACTTATGGGATAATGTCATTGAAAGACTCCAAAAAAATCTTTCTACATGGAGAGGAAATATTCTCTCTCAAGCTGGTAAAATTACTCTCACTATGGCTTGCCTCCAAAGTATTCCTGTCTACTTTCTCTCCTTGTTCAAAGCTCCTGTAAAAGTTTATCAAAAAATGGAACAAATTCAAAAGCACTTTCTTTGGACAGGATCTGAGAATAAAAATAGATTTCATTTAGTTGCTTGGGATAATGTCTACAAACCTAAGGAGCAGGGAGGTTTAGGGCTAAGAAGAATCCATCTTCTCAATTTAGCTCTTCTGGCTAAGCAGGCTTGGCATCTTATATCAAATGACAATGTTGATTGGGTAAAAATTATCAGAAGAAAATATCTCCAATTTTTTGAGTTCCTTTTTGGTGATATTCCTTCCTCAGGTTCTTCCTTTTGGAAATCAATTTGCTTGGCTAGATCAATCATCAAAAAAGGACTAAGGTGGAAAATTGGCAATGGTAAATCTATCCACTTTTGGGAAGATAGGTGGCTTGGTGACCGACCTCTCCTTCAGTTTCCTGAGCTTAGAAGGCTGATTGATATTACGAAGAATATGTTCGGTCCCTTGGTGGCTGATTTCATCTCTGATACAAATGAATCTAGAAATTGGAAAAGACTTGTCATTCCAGATCTAAGAGCTGAAATCTCATCCCTTGAAGCTCGGTTATCCTCTGTTCCAATTTCTTTGAGGGACTCTACTGATATTCCTATTTGGGAACCTATGGACTCGAGAGAATTCTCTGTCAGATCTACCTACTTGTTATCCCTCAATATAACTGACAACTCCCTTCCATTCAAACTTGTTTGGACCAAATATTTAACCCCCAAAATAGCTTCCTTTTCCTGGATTTGTATTCAAGATCACATCCTTACCACGAAAAATCTTATCAAGCATGGCATTCCCCTCCCAAATAGATGCTACTTATGTCTCTCTGATTGGGAATCCACCTCTCACATTTTTCTTTTTTATCCCTTTTCCAATGTTGTGCTTAACAAGTTGTTCCTCAAGTTCCATTTGACCTGGGTTTATCCCCCATCTATTGTTGATCTCTTCCTTCAGTGGCCCAATCCGTTTAAAAATCCTATTCTCAAAGGATTATGGAAGTTTTATCTTCAACATTTCTTATGGTAAATATGGCTTGAACGTAATAGAAGAATATTTGACAAAAAGGTCAATGATGTGGATTTTATTTCTAATAAAATCATCCTATTTGCCAAAGAGAATATTTTGATAGCTCCCTTAGATCCTTTCCCATGCTCTGCCTTTGAGAATGCCCTACTCAAATCCTTTCATATTTCCTTAGAGGATGCAAGATCTGCTAGTTCCTTATCCTCAAGAATTAATGTCAAATGGCACCCTCCTCCTCATGGATGGGTCAAACTAAATTTTGATGGAGCTGCTAAAGGGAACCCTGGCATAGCTGGTGTAGGAGGCATCCTCAGAGATCATTTGGGTAATCCTATATTTGCCTTTGTTGAACCATTGGGAGAACTATCCAACCATTCTGTTGAAGCTAAAGCTTTGTGGAGAGGTCTCCAATTCATAAAGTAGATTCTAGGAAAAATTATTGTTGAGGGAGACTGTTTGAACATAATCAACTATTTAAAGAGTTCCAAACTTGCAGGATGGAATATAAGGAGCATCATTGAGGAAATCAAATAGATCCTCAACAAACAACATGAGGTCATTGTCCAACATGCATTTAGGGAAGCAAATTATGTGGCTGACAAGTTGGCAAACATAGGGGTTTCTACCCATGGGATGCTGACGTGGACTGATTCTCTTCCTCCTGAAGTTGTTGCGCTTGCCAGGTTGGACCAAAACCCTCATCATCATGAAGAAGCTTAAATTTTCAACATGTGTTCTCAATCGTCACCCTCATCTTCACGTGAGGCTTCATGTGTATGATAGTCCCAATAATCAAGTTTTCAACTATGTCCTCTTGGCTATTATATCTCCATCCCCAAATTTGCCCCGACATTTGTGTCTTACCTCGAATTACACCTTCATCACCTTTTTTGATTTGCAACCATACGATCCACCGCCTTTTCAAATTGATTTCTCCGGTTTTTCGTTAACCGCTTTGTTTTGGAATTCCAATGTTTTTTCAAACACTACCCATAATAATTACTTGCCCGTGCGCCTCAAAAATCATTCGTCTACCCTTTTCAAAAATTTCCAAAGGTGGATAGCCTTCTACTTCATTCCGAGGAGTATCTAGTGGGGTTTTTCAATTTTTCCTGGGTCTTGTGCTAGCTCTGTGTTTATCTGGTCCCAGTTATTGAGCGATCCAATAAGTCAACGACATCCACCCACTGTGCACTTTCCAATCAATTTTTGTAGTCTACACTGGATGAAAATCCTTTTCGATCCAAGTCTTGTCCAATCTGTGATTCGTATCTTAGTTTTTTCCTTTTCGAGGTTTCCTTTCTGGTTGAAGGGCAGTGTTTCCAAATTTCATTTATACCACTTCTTGCATGCTCCCTTCACGAGTCTTCCTTATTCCCTATCCTTGATTCTAGTTGATCCTTCCCTACTCTATTTTATCCTCTATGTGTTTCACTATTCTGTAACCATGAAGGAGGGTAAAATTGAATATGTTGAGCCGGAGGTCTTTGAGATTGAAACCACTACTGAAGCCATTTTGAAGGACAAGGGAGGTCTCATTCCGTTCTTCAAAATATTCACTGGTACCATCTGGGATGCTACCATGACATTTGCAACTACGTGGGACAATGGAGTTATCACGATTCATGGAGTTGAGTTTCAAATTATGCTGGAGATTCTTGTTGAGTTAACTAGGTAGGCCCTTGATGGTCGGGTGGTTAGAAGGAATAAGCACAATTGGGAAGCTGAGCTATCCCATTTTGACAACTCATCCATGGTGAGGAAGCTCCACAAAAAATGTCTGTATCGACACCATTTATCCTCTCCTTGGAAGGAAATCCTGAAGCCTATTATGCAGTATCTTATTGTGGATGACCCTGAATCCCAATTATGTAGTTTCCATTTGTCTTTCATTAATCATTTTAGAGATGCAAAGATGTTAAATATCCCTATTACTTTGTATTGGTCCATTGATTATGCCATCACCTCTACCCATGGCAAGAAAGAAGAGGGTTGGCCTTCCCATCAGGGGCTTTTCAAAATCCTTTACGACTATTTACTCTTGAAATTTCCTAAAGGAAACCTTCCTTCCCTTGACTCTTCTGAAGAGAATTCCTCTTCTACTCCCAGCCCTAAAGCCACCAGGTCCAAAAGGAAAAGCAAAACCAAGAAACCCTAGCCTATTTCAAATGTCAAGAAGAAGGTTAAGCTTGAAAAAACACCCGTTCGGTGCTCTCAGAGGCTCAAGTTTAAGGACACTCCTACCCCTAAAAATATCAAGAAAGAACACAAATCTGACTCTGATTCTCCTGATGTGGTGGAAAAATATCTTCACAAGCTTGTCATCCAGTCCACCTCTGCCACCATTGACCATCTGGAAACCACCCATGTTGCACTTGGGAAAGGAATTGCTCAGCTCAAGGAATAGCGTAATGCTCTTAGCCTACTCTTTTTCTATGACAATTACGAAGAGGGCCCTACCTTTTCTGCTGTCATTGGAGTTTTCTGATGTTAAGGATGATGAAGTCATCGAGATAGTGAAGGAAATATCTAAGGAAGCCTCTAAGGATGTGCTCAAGGATGCTGCCAAGGATGCTGATCTGGAGATCGTGGTTGCCTCTCCTATGCAGACTGATGCACCAAATTAATGTTTTAGCTTGCTTTGTCTCTCAGATAGCTACTCTCTGGTTTCCTTCTGTGTTCTGACCTTTTCCGTGGGTCAATTTTGGTTTTCTTCTCTGTTGTTCCTATGTGGATGCATTTTGTTCCTTTCCTACATCCTTCTTTGTCCTTTCTGTGTTTTCCTAAGTTTTAGTTATTTTTGCTTCATTGTTGTACAAGGCATTGGGGTGCCTTTCAAATGCCCCATTTTTTAATGCAAATTCCTTAACTTACCAAAAAAAAAAAAACTAAAAAAAAAATAATGAACATTATTTTTGTTTCCTTTGCTATTTAAATTATATTTTCTCTCCTCTTTCTCATTCTCTTAATACTATGGCCCCAAACCTTAGGAATAAGTAAAATATCATAGATCTAGAAGATAATCCTCTATACCATGAGGATGATCATGTTGATAGAGAGAAATCCAATGTAAAGTAAGAATAAGAGGATATAGATACTAGTGAGGAATTTCATCCTACTATAGGACCTCATAGTCAATTCATCTTCAAATCATATAATCACTTCTTGAGTTTTTATAGGTAAAACAAGCAAGCCTTGGATAAGTCCGTAGATTAAGATACCCACTTTGAAGAAGCTAGAATACCTCATCATCAAACCAATTCTTCTCTTAATATATATATGTCAATACATTGTTTCAATCATCACATCATATTAATCTATTTCATAAACCTACATATGCTACTACAATAACCACCAATGTTTGGGAAATTTTGTAACCTCCTCCAACTAGTAGTGCATTGCACCATCATTTTCAATTTCTTTCTCATTATTTTAATATCAACATTCCTTTCTATTCCAACAAATGTGAACTACATCCCACAAAAATATACTACATTAAACATCCCATATCATAATCCATACCATAATAGTGTTAATACCTCCAACATTTACCAATTTCTCTTTCAACCTACCTATAAATCCCCCTTAGGCAATCTAGAGAAATTTCACAATGACAATATCAACATGCAAAATTTTACATGTATAATGAAACAATTGGCATTACAAATAGATTTACTTCAAGCTCCAAGTTCCACTTATAATTATAAGGAAATATGCAATCAACTCGTAGATCCCATGGTAGCTGCTAGGCCCTACCCCAAGCATTTTACAATGCTAGTTCTAACTATTTATAAGGGAACAAAGGACCCAATAGAACATTTAAGGATATTTATAACAACATGACATGATGCTATATATGATGATATATTGTTGCTAAAAAAAATCTGTAAGAGTCTTGATGGAATGTCATTATAATGGTATTATCAACTACCTCATCATTATTTGAGAAACATTAAAGAAAAATTTGAGTTATTTATTCAATAATTTGAAGCTTATTTGGAGAAACAAGTAACCTTTAAATATTTGTATCTGCTAAATAAAGGTAAATATTAAAGTTTCTTATAATTCTTATCTTGATGGAGAAGCTTAGTTGGACAGTTAAGATATACCTTACCTCCTTAATAAATACTAGAGATATTTATTGGAAATTTACAAGAATAGATCTCTTATGAGTTGGAAACAATAATAATTATCTTTTTTAATAAGCAATAGATTTGGCAAGAAGAGTAGAGAAGGATCTCATTCAAAGAGGTCAAATTAGGTTAAATAAATAAGAATAAAGGACCATGGAAGCCAAATATAATAACAAGCATGTAGTCGATGATGTGGTAATGGATAATAGGTAAACCAAAAATGTTAATGCAACTAATACCTTATAAAAGTTAGTACTTGAAAAACTCAAAAACTCCCATCGAGGAACATCAGAAGACTCAACCAACCTATTTCATTGGTCCTTAAGTATTTTTTGGAAGATAATATGATCAAATTGTATCCCATAAGGTAACCGAACAACACAACAGATTGGTATAAGCTTGGTCAACATTGTTAGTATCATAGAGTGGAGGGGCATGTGATAAAATCATGTAAGAGGTTGAACCATATGGTTCAATACTTAATAGAATAGGTTCATCTTGTAATGGATGACTCCCAAACTACTCCTAACCACAACCCTTCAACTAATCAACCTCTTACTCAATAGACACCCACAACTAATCAAGATATGGGGATCTTTCAAAATTCTCTACCCAATAATTTCCAAAATATAACTAATCAAGTGCCATACTACAATGTTCCACCTCCCTACAAATACATGTTTGGAAGGGTAACATCTTCTAAAATGAAACAAGCTCAAGCTCAACCAACAATCTCAATAGAAGACAAGTTCTACATCCAACAAACCCTCTATATCTTTAGATCTCAATAGTACCCAAAAATGGAACACAGGTGTAGACAAGTCAACCTTAGCATTAAATCCACAACAAAAAGTATTCTTTGATATCCAATATTAGTTAAGTAACACACCTATCAAGAAATCCCTGTTAGAACCTTTATAGACTTCTTTTATTCAGAGGGAAGCCTTGTTAAAGCTTATAAGCCAACAATCTATCCTATAAGATCTTCACCCTAGTAATCTGGACAATGTTGTAGGTACTCTTGTAATAAGTCACACATATTTTTATGATGACGATATTCCTTTCACAAATTTACAAGGGGATTCTCCTCTTTACATCACTAGATACATTTCATGGACAATGGTTACACCCTCAACATATGCACTTATATTTTTTTCTAAAATTTTGGAATAAAAGAGGAAGATTTAACCAAATCTGATTTTATCATTAAATATTTCAATAAGGAGTCCCAAGAGGCCTATGGCATTTCATAATTTTCCTTTAGGGTAGGATCCAAGATCTTAGACACTTTATTTTATGTGGTATATTACCCTGCATCTTTCAATATTCTTCTATGATTCCCTTGGATTCATGTAATGGGGGTGTCCCTTCCACTCTTCATCAATTTTTGTAGTATAATTTTAAAAATTATCTTATAACCATTCCAAGAAATTCTCATCCATTCCAATATTTTTCAATAATTGAGCAAGATCAATCTAGTATCAATTTTTTTTATCTTCATAGAAATTATGAAGTCACCAAGAAGTTTGAGAATTTCAAAATAATTTAGGAACCATAAATCATAATCTCATAATAGGATCAAGTTAATTTTCAAGATGGCCGTCCTCTTATATATCTCACCAAGATGCAAAATTCACTCCAAACTATGGATTCACCTCATAAAAAGGGTGAATTAGTACACATTAGTATGTGTACCTTTTTCTATGTGTGTACATCCCATGAAGAAAATATTTATGGTAGCAATGAAGAACATAAGCTTATACTGATAGGTGTGGTGAACAGTATAGCGCCCACTTTTTACTTTCTTTCCAAACCAATATCAATTAGTGTCATTAATTGTAATAACCAAATATAGTAGTTGAAATCACGAGGATACGAAATAAAAATGGCGTACCGGGTGCGATGCAAACAAAAGCAAGATGTAACGCTAAGTCCTACGAATGAAAATGCATGAAAAGGGGAAAACAAGTGAAATGAAATGAGATGTAAAGAAAATGTAAAGTGCAGCCCTTTATTTTATTAATTTTCTTGATATCAGGTTAAAATACATCTCCTCCCTTTTCAGGGTCTAGGAGCATTAAACATGGTTTTGTCACACCACGGATGGTACGCTTTCTTCCGCATGCCCACATGTGAAATGGGTGGGCCAAAAATCATCGTCGCTTGCATGAATGCATCTATGCTTCCTTGATTCCCCTCTAGTGTCGATATATTGCATTCATAAAAATAGCAAATGATTAAAAGCACCTGCAAATGGAGAGAAACATGCGATCCCCAAGGCCCTCGGTTAATGCATGCATGAAATAATTAAAACTATAATAAAAACATATCAGAATGAGTTAAAATTTCGACCGAGGCATGGAAAAATTACCAAGAACACACTGCAAAAGGAAAAATTTAGAAATATACCACATATTTCTAATCGCTCCCGGGTGGGATGATTAGGACTTTCACAAGATGTCAGAAAGTGACCTCCTAAATGTCCCATCCAAGGGATTCCAAAACACCTAAAAATTTGGGGTTAGGTAAAATGGGGCATTTTGAGATGACCCATAAGGTCGTATTTTGAAAATTATGAATCGATCACCCTATATCTGATGATGCTCCCTATATGTTAATGAAAGAAAAAAACATTGAAAACATAGCCAATATTCATCAGAATGACATGAAATTTGAATTGCAGCCTATATGAGTGACCTAAAGTGAAATGCAAATGAAACAGTAAAGAAATTTTCTACATATTTCTAATCATTATAAGGTGGGGCGATTAGGACTGTAGCAGTGCGAGGGGCGCCCGAGGGCAAGATGCCCACTGTTTGGGGCTTGGTTTCGGCACCAATCCACTTGGGATGGGTCCAAAACCTCCTAGGGGGTTGTGTTGGAAAATTGGGTGGGGTATTGTGGCCAAATGTTCAAGTTTTGTGCCTAGATTGCACTTCCAATGACCACACAATAACCTCCCTTCCAAAAGAGATATCAAGGATGTAAGAAGCACAAGCAATGGGTGAGGATGTAATTCGACAACACTCCATTTCTTAAAATGCTCCTGCTCTATCCTTTTTTGGGGGTGAGAAGACTCACCATTTTATATACCTGAAGGTCTACTTTGAATGTGCATGCAGGGGCACCACTTGGCCATCATGCCTTTTTAGGGGGAGAAGATTCCTCCCTGATTAAGGGCTCCATGACTACCCCTATGACTGCCTCTTTGAGCTCAAAAATGCTCACTCACACTCCATGCATTGAAGGTGGAGTTAAGTGGCAGATCTGAGCTGCCATTTATCAAGGTTTTACCTTTTTCTCGTCAAACCTGCTATTCACCCCACCCTGGAGTGAATACTACTAATCGTCCCAGGGTGGGACAAATACCAATTTGTAATCATCCCAGGGTGGAACGAATAAGGAGTAGGGTGCCTGAAAGGTGCCAAATTGACCTCTAACCTTCCAAAAATACTATGGTAGTGGTTAGGACCATTTTTTAACCTCTGGGGGATACCTTGGGGGTTGTGTATGCCAATTTGGTCAGTGTTTGTAGCCACATAATAAGATTGGTGTTGTTTTGGTGTCTACAGATGCCCCTTTTTGGGATGCGCTATGTGTGGCACAGTGCTGAGAAAAAATAGGTAACCAAAGCACTTAATGATTAGGGTTTCTCAGTAACATAACCAACTCTTGATGCCCCAATTATGGAAAAGGCACGCATTCTTGAATCCTTGTTTTTGACGAGCTAAGGAGCTTAATTCAAGTATTAAAATTTTTCGGTGAGGTGTGACTTGATATTGGACATTGTTCAGTCATGAATAGGCAAAGGACGCAACCTTTTGTTTGTGGGAACCTTGATTTCATGATTCATGAATACTAAGTGTTTGATTAGCTTGTGATTATTACTTGTTTTTTGTCCCAAGCAAGAACATAATTGTCTTTGTCAATGATTTTTTGAATGCATGCCATTTCCTTGATTGGGTGTGTATTTGTTGATTGGTGACTCAGTGTGACTACCCCCTCAAGTGAAAAATCAATGAGGGAATGATCACCATGAGAAAAGCAATGAGTCACTTGACCCAAGATGACTTTAGTAAGGGTGCCTTCAGTTTTTTTTCATTGATCGCTCATGTAGTTTCCCAACAATATGACCTATTTTTGGTGGGTTTTAACCCTTTTGTGACGTCGTTTGGGGATGAAATTTGCAAAAATCCATCCTCCCGTGGAGCGGTCCAGCTAGGGTAGCCTTATTAAGGAGTAGGATAGTGAGTTTTTGTGACCCAGATGTCATTTTTTCATGCCAAGAATGTCAGGCGCAAATGCGACTTTGTTCGACAGTGTTATTGTTATTTTTGGGTGGGTTTGGACCCTTTTTGTGATGTCATTTGGGGATGGAATTATTGAAAATCCATCCTCCCGTGGAGTAGTCCAACTATGGTAGCATTATTAGGGAGTAGGATAGTGAGTATTTGTGACCCCGAAATCAGTTTTTCATGCCAAGAATGTCAGGCACAAAGGTGCCTTTGTTCAGCAGTGTTATTTCTATTTTTGGGGTGTTTGGACCCTTTTTGTGACATCATTTGGGGATGAAATTCTTGAAAATTCGTCCTCCCGTGGAGTAGTACGGATATGGTAGCCTTATTAGGGATTAGGATAGTGAGGATTTACGACCCTGATGTCAGTTTTGGATGCCATGAATCATAGGTGAAAAGGTTCCTTTGTTCGGCAATTTTATTGCTATTTTGGTGCATTTTGGATGCAGTTTTGGTTGTTTTTTATTTTCTTGCTCTGTAATCATCCTAGGGTGGGATGAATACCAGTTTAGTAATCATACCAGGGTGGTACGAGTGCTAACTAGAGTTCTCATCCCAGGGTGGAATGATTACAGACCTAAAATCCTATATAAGGGCCAAAACTAGGTTTTGGGCTCATTTGCATTTGTTTTTTTTGGCGATTTGGGGCTGAGGAGGAGTTCGAGTCTGCGTAGCGGAGTGCTATCGAGATTTTGTGGATACCATGAGTGCATAGACCGGATCATCGAGCAGCAGAGCTAATTCAAGACCAGTAGGTGCTCCTTCGCTTTATTTGGCTTGTTTTTATTTTGTTTTAGTACAGTTTAAACCCATGATTTATTTTGTGTTTGTATTATGTTTTTGCGTTTAAACTAAGATTAAACCCTAGTTTAAATTTTTGTTTGGTTTTTTGTATTATGCGTTTTAAACTAAAATTAAACCCTAGTTTAAAATGTTGTTTGTTTTTTTGTATTTTGCATTTTAAACTAAAATTAAACCCTAGTTTAAAATGTTGTTTGTTTTTTTGTATTTTGCATTTTAAACTAAAATTAAACCTTAGTTTAAAATGTTGTTTGTTTTTTTGTATTTTGCGTTTAAACTAAGATTAAACCCTAGTTTAAAGTGTTGTTTGTTTTTTTGTATTTTGTGTTAAAACTAAAATTAAACCCTAGTTTAAAGTTTTATTTTTATTTGGTTTTTTATTTAAACAAAGATTAAGTTTTTTTGTGTTTTGTTTAAACTAAGATTAAGAAACCCTAGTTGAAAAATTTGTGTATTTTGTTTTTTTTTTTTTTTTTTTTTTAAATATTAAGAAACCCTAGTTAAAAAATTTGTGTATTTTGTTATTTTGTGTTTTGTTTAAACTAATATTAAGAAACCCTAGTTAAAAATGTTATTTGTTTTGTTTTTTTGTTCATAAGGTTAAAAAAACCCTAGTTTGATTTTTTGTTGTTTTGATTTGTTTTTTTTTCATTTCTTAAATGTTTAGCTACACATTTGTTGAATGTTTTAGCTATATATTTGTTGAATGTTTTAGCTGTACGTTTGTTAAATGTGTTTTTTGTACATTTTTTAAATGTTTTTGCTGTACATTTGTTAAATGTTTCAGCTATACTTTTTTTTGGTTGTCATGTTTTTAATGTTTTTGTGTTGTTTTTATTTTACAGGTGGTGAAGAGTCGGTACCGTTAGCCGAGGGTGTTTTCGGATGTATGGGAGGCACTGACTATGGCAGATTAGGAGTGGCTTGATGCCCTTGGGCTCAAGCAGGTGACTTGGTTAGAGTCTGTGGTGGGGGATCGGGCATATCTGACTACCCTGATCAATTTGTGGAATCCCCGCACCAACACCTTTCATCTCCCAATAGGGGAGATGACAATGACTTTGGAGGATGTTTATCAGATTTTATGGATTCTGATAGATGGGCTACCCATTTGGATGACTCTGTGTGATCAGTTAACAATAGTACTGACATGGTGCTTTGGGCATGCGATAGAAATGGGGATGGATGAGGCGATGAAGAGGGCAGAGGGGGACTGCTTGATAGGCAAGATTTTTGTGCGGTGGTGGCTAGAGAAGGGTGTGTTGGGGGCAAGGCATGCACTACTCATGAATCTCATCTCCAACATGCTACTTCTCGACTCCTTAGGTGCGACGTTCCCTTGGAACCTACTTGAGGTGGTGTTCAGACTTCTGGAGTGTTTTACGGAGGAACCCTTAATTTTGAAGTGGGGTCAGATGCTAGTGGCATAAATTTATGATGAGTTGAACGAGGTTTGATGTCAGAGGCAAAATGGGATTGGGTGCAGCTACATGTTGCAGTGCTGGGGGTGGCATCACATAGCTATGGAACGGCCACAAGGTTTGTCATGGAACACTCGGGTAGATATAGTGGATAGGGGGATTGGGTACGCTGCTCTATGGTAGAGGTTAGAGGAGAAGGGGCAGAGTCAGCGATGGGTAGGTGTCGTGTGGCACTATGATAATGCCTTCTCGTGGCTTTCTCCAGGGGAGGTGTTTTGGCAGCCATATCGGGACTATCCAGCTTGGCATAAGGCTATGGAGTGGCTCCAGAGGGCGCTTAGGGGGAGGTGGTTGATCGGGTGGTATGGGATCGTGCAGGAGTACTTCTCGTACGTCTAGGTGACTCGATAGTTTGGGATGTGCCAGGGATTTCCTGGTGAGCCCTTGATCTATCGATGTTGGGGTGATAAAAGGAATTTGTCCTGGTTGATCATTGATCCACTGGGTGAGGAGTCGAATGTAGTGATTGATGTCCCCAACATGGACAACGTCGGGGTGACTGTTGAGTATGACTAGTGGTGGATGATGCGGTGATTCTAGGGTAAGGGGAATCTATGAGGTCTGAATGCAACAACAATAGGTGGTGAGGATGTAGAGGCATCAGGGGAGGGTTGGGACGCTCTACGTGATGATGTGGATATGGTGGAGGTTGATGACTTAACTGGGGATGACCTAGGGGTTTTGGATTAGCCATATATATAGGACGTTATGGAGTAGTGGGTGTCGGAGCAACCTACCATATCGAAGATGCCCATGCCTTAGGTAGTCCTGGGGGACATGGAGGCTAGGTATCGCATTGAGATAGCACGATTGGAGGATCTACTATGGAGATGAGATGAGGAGCACGGGGAGGTTCTATAGGAGAGGGATCGCCTGCGGACTCAATTGGTGGAGCGAGAGAATGCATTGGCTACGTATAACCAACAGGATGGGGACACGGATGCTTCGTGGGAGAGGGATATCCTATGGAATTAGTTAGCACAATGCGATGATGCATTGGGTGCGTATCGTTGGTAGGAGGTGGATTACATTCGGCATTGGTTGGATTTGGAGGCAGATATTATCCACCTCGATGGGTAGTTACTTGAGCTCAGTAAAGATGGATCTTCGTGTCGAAAGAGAGACAGTGAGACTAAGTAGTGTGCTTCCTCTCATCAAAGGTAGGTGGGTGAGTGGGCATGATGTTGGGGCTGCAAGCAATTGCCTTGAGAGATCCCATAGGACCCACACCACTAGGGGTAGTTCCAGTCACACCGATCCTGTGTAATCATGGTGGCCGACTCCCTAGGATTGGGGTTTGTGAGATTTTTATGTTTTTGTGAGGTCAGAGGACTGACTTATTGTAGCCTACGGGTATTTTTGTGATATAAATACATGAATTTCATTTTGTTTATACACTTGTCATGATTTATTGTTACTTTTATGCATATTTATTTAGTTGATGTATGCATGGGTTATTATGGATGTGATGTTTCTAATTATATGATGTATGCATATGGAATGGATGAAATGATTTGTTGATAATTTTGCGGTGGCACCATAGACTGTACAGGATTTTTTGTCTTTGTTGCACTATGTGATTGCTATATGGGATGACTTTGCATGTGTAATTTTTTTGTTTTGTATTTTCTGATGGTGATGTATGAATGGAATGTACCACAGGTTTTCTAGAACATAGTTAAGGTTTTTTGAGACTCAGATGTTTTAACTAACTAGCCAAGACTATACATTTATCTTACAAGACTTTTGAACAAGGTACGAATTAGACTTGAGTTTGACCAAGTTATTTCACCTCCCTGTGTGTGCGATTGGGTTCGTTTATGTGGTATTTTTTAGGATACCGCCAGTGCCAGGTAGGCTATCCACCAAACCTGTACTGAGGATCACCTAATTAGCTCCATGAACTCCTTTGTTGTATTTAGTAATATTAATCCATAGGACAATCTAAGGTACCATAATCTAGCTCATCCACATGCAAAAATTGGTATGCTCACACGCAAATCTAATGTGATAGACATATCATCATGTGTTTAGGATACCGCCATTGCTAGGTAGGTTGTCCACCAAACCCGTAATGAGGATCACCTAGATGGTTTTTTGAATGTTGAGAATTATAGGGATTCAAGCTCAAGCATAATTTGCTTGTTCGACTTGTTGAGATACTTGCTCTCATACATAGTGATAAACATCAATGTTTATTTTTCTCTTTTGTTTTTCTATTTGAGCAAGGGGTTTGAATAGTGGTCATAACCACTATTATTTGATTTTGCATTTTAGGTTTCAAATTTGAGCTCATAGTTTTTGGTCTTTCCAATGTAATTGATCTCTTTTGGCTTAGGGGATGACCACCCATCTTGTTTAAGGACGTGTAGTATGAATCCTTATGACTTTGGGGACCAAAGGTGATTAGGGATATGATTATGTAATGGAATTTATCTTTTAGGCCTTAGGGATGACTACCCATCCTTTTCAGGGTCGTGTAGTATGAATCCTTATGAATTTGGGGATCAAAGGTGTTTGGGGATCTGATTATGTAATGGAATTGATATTTTAGGCCTTGGGTATGACTACCCATCCTTGTTAGGGGTGTGTAGTATGAAGCCTTACGAATTTTGGGATCAAAGGTGTTTGGGGATCTGATTATGTAATGGCATTGATCTTTTAGGCCTTGGGGATGACTACCAATCCTTGTCAAGGGTGTGTAGTATGAATCCTTATGACTTTGGGGATCAAAGGTGTTTGGGGATCTGATTATGTAATTGCATTGATATTTTATGCCTTGGGGATGACTACCCATCCTTGTCAAGGGTGTGTAGTATGAATCCTTACGAATTTGGGGATCAAAGGTGTTTTGGGATTCTTGTTAGTGGTGAAGACCACTATTTATTATGGGGAATTGGATGGGGAAGAGCTTGTCCTTTTGTCAATTCTCAGCATTCTTGAACCATTCGCACAAGAGGATGAACAGGCTAATCTTTCACCTATGGTACCCTAGACTGCTTTGTAGGTTTCTCTTGCATTCACACAACTTGGGAATTTTTTATGTGTTTCAACTTGTGTGGGGATTCTACATAACGAGGCGTGATCCAAGTAAAACTCTACCTTTGTAAAATCTGTCTGACTTTGTATAGCATTTGACCAGAAATCTAAAGACAACTGAATGACAAAAAACCCTAAAGACATTAGCATACAACTGACTATGATAAAAAAAATTGGATGATGTTATTCTAGATGGATGTGTTTACAAAATGGACTGAATGTAGAAAATGATGGAATTGCCTAGAAATTATAGTTTATGGTGCTTATGACGTGTATGACCAGCAAATATGCCATGTATGGATGCGATGCCTAAATGCAATTTATTATATTTTTGTGTTTTTATTTTTAAGAGTATGCATGGAAGAGAGATGCATTTTTTTTTGTTATTTTGATTATCTTTTGTTTTTTTTTGTTTTTGAATATTTGTTTTTGACCAAGCAATTCTGGGAACCCTTGGAGTTTTTGGGGTTGACCAAGTGATTACTGGAATCCTTGGAGCTTTTTGGTTGACCTAAGAGTTTATGGATACCTTTGGGGCATTTTTGGGTTGACCAAGCTTTGATGGGAATCCTTGGAGCGTTTGGTTTGACCAAAGGTATTATGTGCACCTTTGGGGCATTTTTGGTTGACCAAGTGATTGCTGGAATCCTTGGAGCTTTTGGGGTTGACCAAGTGATTACTGGAATCCTTGGAGCTTTTAGGGTGACCAAAGGGTTTATAGATACCTTTGGGGCATTTTATGTTGACCAAGCTTCATCCAAGTGGACTCTTGTTGGTCCAAGAAATGAAGGAGGATTCCTTTGTAGCTTTGATAGTACAAAATGTCTCCTAGAAAGACATGTTTTGCTAATTTCTATTTGAATGATATTTTCACGGCATGTGACAATCCAATTTGGAGGTTACCTAGCTTGAGGTAATCTCTTATGGGTGTGTACCAATCCTGCTGATCAGAAACCTTGATGGTATGAACAACCAATCCCTTTTGAAGTTCATCCCTAAAAAAAGTTGAGCGGGATTGATACGAATCTATTTGTATCTCGAGAAACCATCCATGAGGGAAAGCATTTTGTGGCCTGCTATAGCATCTACCAATGCGTCGATGCTAGGCAATGGGAAATCATCCTTAGGACTCGCTTTTTTGAGGTCTCAAAAATTGGTGCATATGTGAATCCTCCTATCGGGCTTCTTGATGGGTACCATGTTGGAAAGCCATGGTGGGTAATCCACACAGATGACAAAATGTGCATCCAACAACTTTTGTAACTCGTATTTGACCATTAAGGCTACTATTGGGTGCATCTTACATAGTTTTTGCTTGACTGTCTTGACTGTCAGATCAAGCATTAGATTATGTGTGACTATCTATGGGTCTAGCCTTAGCATGTCTTTGTAGGACCATGCAAAAACCTCCTTCTTCTATTTGATAAGGGTAATGTATTTGAATTTCTCTTCGAGGGATAGAATTACCCCTAGCTTGATGATTTGTAGATTCATTGGATCAAAGTCGATGTATACGTCAGTCGTCTATTCGAATGCCATGTGGGACCCATCCTCCAACTAGTGTGGAGTTGGGATCAGCTGGATATCATTCGCTGAATTTAGATCTACGTTTGGAATGTCGGGTTCCTCTTCAACATGGAAGATATCATGAGTTGGTCCTGGGGTGAAATGGAGCATCTCACCGCAAGGCTAGTACTCTTATGGGGATGGTTGTGAGTTAGCATGATCCCATTCTATAACATCTAAGTCTAGATACAATGGCCATGTTGGATCAGCTAGATTGTGGATGGGGGTGGTTAATTCAATGGAGATCATGTTGATGAAATTATTTTGGTCTCCATTACCATGGGTGTGGTGACTCGGACTTCCTTGGTGATATTTGTGCTCTGAATCTAGCTCTAGGGGTATTGACACAAATGGATCAGCCCTATGTGTGGATAGAAGGATAGGGTCTACCCTTGGCACTGATGGCTCTATAGGGTCTTTGGGTGGAAAGTGCTCTCTATATACCCAAAGTGGCAGATGCAACACTTGGTCCAACTGTGCAGGGTTTAGGTGCCACCTATGCCTTGGCCCCAAGTTTAGTTATTGAAACATGTCATCAACGTCCATGGGGTATTGTTGCTGCCACATATGATTGAGATATACCATCTCAGTTTCATCTTCATAATCACTATATGAGATCCATAGGCCTGGGTTGGCTCTGATAACTATTTATGACATGTGATGCTTGTATTGCTCGAGAAAATTTATCTAGTCCCATTAGGGTTGTTTTGATCTCTACAGGAGGACCTAATTTTCTTGAGGTGGCCCTTGCTCGACTAGAGAATTCAAGGGGAACATTGCCAATAAGATTTCTTGATAGTCATACATGGGGGTCACTTGCGAATGATTGTTATCAGATTTGAAAGGGTCCCACGGTGTTGCCTCATATTCTAACTCATCTTCCGAAGATCCTTCTTGACCTTGTCTATATCCCTCTTGTAGGTGAGTTCTCAAACTTTCTCCTTTCTCGATCAAAGGGACGGGGTTATTAAGGTCAACAAGGTGTGTTGTCAACAATGGGAGATAATCCCCCAATGTATATGTTGTGTTAGGATTGGCATATGGATATCGTGCCAACCCATCCTTGTTGCCTATCCCTAGGCCTTGCATGTTCTCCACCAAGATGTCAAGGGGAAAGGGGTGCTTGAATCCTACTCCTGATTTGTCATATGGCATTTGATATCTTGGTTGGCAAACAACGTGCACTCCCTATTCATACCTACCAAACCCATATCCATGCTAATTACATTGGCCAAGATATCTCAAAGTGAAGTCTAGGTTGGATAAATAGTTGACATCCTCAGCAAAGGGTTCTTCATCTTCTTCCTCTTGCTGGTAAGGTTTAATGCCATTATCGAGGCCCCTATATACAAAATTTATCTGGTTTGGTGGGTAGCCTAGAGGAACAATAGTGTTGATGGGAAGGCGAGGTCTCCCCATGTCCTACATGGACTCAAGTGTGGGTGTTTCTATGATGTTCTGCACTAGGTACTCTCCCAGGACCGTATTGGCCTTCTCAACAGTGATCATTGGTAGTTTAGGGGGAGGAAATGGGAGTTCTTCCTCAGTCCACTCCATTTCGGATGAACTAGGCATCTCAACTTCCATTCGGCTAGGCATCTCCTCGATAGATATGTTTGAGACTAATGGCGGTGTCACTTCCAGGGGTTTCTTACCATTGTCCTTCGATGTGGCCACCATAGGTGGCATCATTGATGAAGGCCCATACGATGAAGATGGACCCAGATAGGGATTTGAGGGACTTAACAATGGGGATGCATGTAGAATTAGACCCTATTTATACGAATTCAACTGAAAATCCAAATGTATCAATGGAAAGGTCGATTACGACATCAACTGCACCGCATTGTAAGACTTGAAGGGCTCTAAGTCTATCGGGACTACATGCACCTACCCTTCGAATGTGTACTTTAGGCATTGATGAGCTATCGAAGGGACACACTTCATGTCCCTGATCCAAGGCCGACCCAACAAGATATTATAGGCCGTCTCATCTTCCAAGATGTGGCACAACATAGGAATAGTCTTTTTACCTACTTGGATGGGTAGGACAATTGTGCCAACCGTCGAGCATATCACATCATTGAATTCTCAAAGAGTATAGGTGGAGGCCATGATGTGATATGCTAGAAAATTGAGGTGCTTCAATGTTGTTGTTGTGAGTATATTTCTAGACGATCCATTGTCCACAAACACCCTCTTAAATGAAATCCTATTGACCCACACAATGACATGCAGGGGTGGATCTGCCGTATCACCAGTCACCAATTTTAGTTCATCTTCTCTAAAGGTGATGACTGGTTTTTTACATCATTTTATGTGTCCCATAAAGTTGTTGAAAGAATTTGCTTCATCGGGCTACAGATTGATGGCTTTTAATATCTCCATTAGAGCCACCCGATGGGGCGATGATTTTTGGATGAGCTCGTAGATGGAGAGCCTAGCTGACGTGGTCCATAAACTTTGGGTAAGGTTAGTCCAAATCATAGCCACTGGTCTAGGTGGGGGAGGTTGTGTAGGGTGATTTTGAGGTTGTGACATTGATGGAACCTAACCTGTAGCCACCGCAGGGGTAGCTATGCTTGGATACCTCTTGTTTCGAGTCACTATGCTTATCATCCCTACATACCCCTACATGGGGCAGTTCTATGTCACCTCATTGACTTGAAGGGTATTTTCCTACACCTCATGGGCAGGCAAGGGGTATTTTAAGACCTCCATCTGTTGGTTTTATGGCACAACATGATTATCCATTGCTAGCATCTTGTTGTCTATTAGGTATTGCATTAAGATTTTGAACTTCCAACACACATAAAGGTCATGTCATTTTTCTGGGTGAAATCTATAGTACAATTCTTCCCTATAGCCCTTGGGTTTTGGTGCGTTGGGGTCTACGAGTAGACTTTCTGGAAGGTTTATCAAGTTTTCCATGGACATGCAGTCAAACAAGGAATCTTTAGACTCTGTGAAGGTTGTGAATTTTTGCCTAGGGTGATGTTGCTAATTTTTCTCTTGCCTATGATTTTCCTTTTCATAGATGTCAAGTGGAACTACCTAATAATTAGAATTTTGGGGCTATATTTCTTGTGCAAGATTAGGTATGTTTATAGCAACCTTATTGATCATGGCAGGTTTTAGTTGCATTGACCTATTTTTGGCATTTTTGGGCCACTCTTTCTTGCATGGCTTGGCAATCTCACCATCCTGTATCTTGATCTCCTCAATGATTCTAGATTTTGCTATGGATTCCTCGAGAGTGGCATATTTTTGTAGCTACAATAGCATGGAGATCAACCTCAAACAACTTTTCGAGAACATTTGGGTCAGGTCGGCCATGCGAGGGAGGTAAGTTAGCTTTGAAAGAAATGTCCCCTACTGATTTCCATAAGCTGTCATGGTCTCTTCCTCATACTGCCTGAGGCTAGCTAGGTCATTTAATGATGCCTTATTCTTGGTATTAAAGGCAAAAAATTCAAGGAATGTGTCTACTAGCTGGTCCAGGTTACTGATGATATGCTTCAGCAACTGAGTAAACCAATCTGAGGTAGGACCTATGAATGTGGTTATAAATGTTCTTATAAGCAAAGCATCATTGTCCTGAATGCCAAAGCATTGGCTAAGGAATATCATCACGTGCTCTTGGGCATCCTCCTCCCCTCTAAATATTACCAATTGAGGCATTTTAAAGTGTTTAGGGTATGGGGGTGTAGGTACTGACGGATGCACAGGGTGACTATAGAGCTGGCGTAAAGTGGGATTTTAGGGCCCACAAGTCTTGGTCTCCATAGACTCTAAGCACTCTAGTAGTGCTTTGTACGCATCAAAATATTTTATCTCTTCCTCCTTGGTTTGTTTTCATTGTGAATTATGGGGAACTTGAGGCCTATGGAGGGGTAATCGGGTAGCACCCCCCTGCCTTGGTAGGGCATTTCAGCATGCTCTTCTTCTTGCTCAAATTCATCATAGGCTTCCTGAGGACTTCCTAGGCGTGACCTATAAACATGGGTGGGTGTCCATGGAGGGTGCCCATCATTGGCTCTAGGGGTGGTCTCTCGCTCAGGTCTAGGAGGTCTTGGAGGCAACATTTGATAAGGTTGTGGAGACATGTCTCACACCAAGGTGTTGTGCCTCTCATACAACTCTATCCTATGCGTGCGATGGGTTGGGACCCTCTTAGACATAGTGTTCTAGAGCAACTCATATGTTTGACGCCAAATGCGCTCTTTGCTAAGGTGATACAGGTGCTCTAACTATCGTTGATCTTGCTCAAGCTGCATGATTTGCGCTTGGTGGGTAGCATATTTGGTGAATTCCAAGTCAATTTGTTTTGTCGTCTTGAGTCTAGTAGGCCTAGATGCCTCCCCTACACATCTATCTCTATCATGGTGATCTGATATCTCTATAGGTTTCTTCCCTCCATCGAGGTTAGTGGTATTCACCCAAGGCTCTGGCTTCAGTAGGTGATCCTGATAAATAGCAGGTGCAAAAGTGCATTGTTCCTATGTTGTGTATTGTTTTTGAGGAATGTAGTGGTCTTCCTCGTGCTCCCTTTTATATATGTGAAATGGGCGGGCAGAGTTGGCTCACCCTGTCTAAATAGCCTTGTGGTCTGGATTTGGCCTATTGTTTTTTATAGTAATAAGGGGCATAGGAGGGATGATGTAATTATGTGGCCCCTCCTTATGGACCCTATGATTTTCTAGCGCTTCATTGCACGGTGGCCACTCATAACGAGTGTCTAAGGGAGCCTTCTTGTTTATGTTGAGTGCCATGTGTAAGGACTCCTACTGAAAGGGTCTATGTTTAATGGGAGTGCCCCTAAAATGGGTGGCTCTATAGTCCCATTTTGTCATAGTATGATGTGGACTATTTTGTGGGTCAGGTTGCCAAGGTGGTATGACAAAGTCCTTGGGGCTATAGCAGAGGCGACTTCTGCCCCCTTGTATAATTTCCATGGCTTCTTCCCGTGATTGGGCTTGGCTATGGGTGTACACCATGGTGGTGTTTCTCTATATGATGCGTATGTTTTTATCTTATTTATGATTATTTATGCTACACTAAACAAATAGGAGCCACACAAACAAAGAAGTGATTATCTCGTTTATAGATGATAGGTGTGCCCTAGATCTGGTTTAGTGTGTTTTGATTTTTATTTTGAAAGCTTTGTAAAGAAAATTTTGTTGTATATGCAATATGAGGGCTCTTATATCTCCCAAAATGGTCGCCCCTTCAATATACCACTGCCAGGCCGTTATACCAAACCTCTCAATATACCCACCCTTATGTGAGGGAAACTATTGGTACGCAAGAGTAGAACAGTACATGGAACATAGGTGGTACAGAAGGGAAATCACTTTGTTTTTGACACCTACCATAGAAGACTTATCCTCATGCACTGGGAATCACCCCAACTACACTTGGTCAGCTTTCGTCAAGATTTACGTCTAGCAACAGTAGCGATTAGGGTTATGTATGCAAAATTCAAGCCAATGTGGTGATTAAATCCACCGTTGGTCTTGATCAAGTGTTGGGGTTTTAAGACCAACGCATTGATGTTTATATTATCTCGTGGTGTGTGGGGTTATTTTTACTTGCAAAAAGAAAGAAATCATGCAGTAAAATTTTGTATGCAAGCAAAGAAATAGAAAAATCATAGAAACAGAGACATAAAATTATAGAGAGTTTTCAGACAACCTACCTCTTCTCTATCCACACCAGGTGCCCTTGAGTTTCTACTCAAAAAATTCATAGAGAGATAATCGCCCCGAGGTGGGATGAATAGCAGATATTTATTTTTCATAGGGTGGGGTGAATGCCTTATTCATCCCAGTGTGGCATGAATTCCATTCTATATTCATCACAGGGTGGCACGAGCAACAGTCCAGTGTTTGAAGGATTAACACCTAAAAGAAAAACATACAATTTTGATCAAAAATTTGATTCCAAAATCAAGGGATAGTGTCCCACCATGATCACCACTAAAAGCACGAGGATACGAAAGCAAAATGGCGTATCGGGTGCGATGCAAACAAAAGCAAGACGTAACGCTAAGTCCTACGAACGAAAATGCATGAAAAGGGGAAAACAAGTGAAATGAAACAAGATGTAAAGTAAATGTAAAGTGCAGCCCTTTATTTTATTAATTTTCTTGAGATCAGGTTACAATACGTCTCCTCCATTTTCAGGGGCTAGGAGTGTTAAACATAGTTTTGTCACACCACGGATGGTACACTTTCTTCCGCATGCCCACATGTGAAATGGGCGGGCCAAATGTCACCACCACTTGTGTGAATGCATCTATGCTTCCTTTCTACCCCTCTACTATCGATATCCTATGTTCAAAAAAATAGCAAACGATTAAAAGCACTTGCAGATGGAGGGAAACATGCGATCCCTAAGGCCTCCGAATACTGCATGCATGAAATAATTAAAAATATAATAAAAACATATCAGAATGAGCTAAAATTTTTATTGAGGCATGAAAACATTACCAATAACACACTACAAAATGAACAGTCAAGAAATTTTCCATAGATTTCTAATCGCTCCGAGGTGGGACGATTAGGACTCTCACAAGATGTTAGAAAGTGACCTCCTAAATGTCTCATATAGGGACCTCCAAAACACCTAAAAAGTTGCGGTTAGGCAAAATGGGGCATTTTGAGATGACCCAGAAGGTTGGATTTTGCAAATTCTACCTTGATCACCCTATATCAAATGATTCTCTTTGTATGTTAATGAAAGCGAAAAACACTAAAAACATAGCCAATATTCATCAAACTGACATGAAATTTGAATGGCAGCCTATATGAGGGACCTAAAGTGAAATGAAAATGAAACAATAAATAAATATGCTACATATTTCTAATCGCTCCAGGGTGGGGCGATTAGGACTGCAACAATGTGGGGGGCACCTAGGGGCAGGACGCCCATCGTTTGGGGCTTGGTTTTGGCACCAATCCACTTGGGATGGGTCCAAAATTTCATAGGGGGTTGTGTAAACAAATTGGGTGGGGTTTTGTGGCCAAATGTTTAGTTTTTGGGTCCATATTGCGTTTCCAATGCTCACCCAATAACCTCCCTTCCAAAAGAGAGATCAAGGATGTAAGAAGCACAAGCGATGGGTGAGGATGTAATTCGGTAGCACTCCATTGCTCCAAATGATCCTAATATATCCTTTTTTGGGGGTGAGAAGACTCACCATTTTATAGACCTGAAGGTCTGCTTTGAATGTGCATGTAGGGGCGCCACTTGGTCATCATGCCTTTTCAGGGGGGAGAAGATTCCTCCATGATTAAGGGCTCCATGACTACCCCTATGACTACATATTTGAGCTCAAAAATTCTCACTTGCACTCCTTGCATTGAATGTGGACTAAAGTGGTGGATCTGAGCTGCCATTTTTCAAGGTTTGACCTTTTTCCTGTCAAACCTGCTATTCACACCACCCTGGAATGAATACTGTTAATCATCCTAGGGTGGGATGAATACCAGTTTGTAATCATCCTAGGGTGGAACGAATAAGGATCAGGGTGCTTGAAAGGTGCCAAATTGACCTCTGACCTTCCAAAACTACTATGGGAGTGGTTAGGACCATTATTTAACCTCTGAGGGTTACCCTGGGTGCTGTGTATTCCAATTCGGTCAGTGTTTGTAGCCACATAATTGGATTGGTGTTGTTTTGGTTTCTATAGTAGTGTGAATTAATGAATTTGATAGAAATAGTAAGCAAAAGCACAAATCACCACACACAATTGAGACACAACATTTAACGTGGTTCCCCCAATGTGTGGTACTCCACAAGATAATATCCTTATAATATTTCATATAGAAATAATTATCTTTATCCCAATACAAATGATTAATTTGATCCACTCAAAGCTAGACAATCCACTTATCTACTCAGGTAGGTAATATTGATCTGGTCAGGTAGGCAATCCACTAATCTACTCATGTAGGTAATCCTAATCTTCTCAAGTAGGCAATCCACTGATCTGCTCAGTAAGGAAATCCACTAATCTACTCAGCTAGGAAATCCTGATCTACTCAAGTAGGCTATTCACTGATCTTCTTCAACAAGCTCACCAAGAACCTACTCAAAATTTGCTTTAGTAAGCTCACTAAGAAATTTCTCATATCTGCTCTAGAAAGCTCACCAAGAACTTTCTCAAATATGCTATAGCAAGATCACAAAGAACTTGCTCAAATATTCTCTAGCAAGCTCACTAAGAACTTGCTCAAATATGCTCAATAGGCTCACTCATAATCTCATCAAATATGATCAACAAGATCACCAAGAACTTGTTCAAATATGTTGTAGCAAGGTCACCAATAACTTGCCCAAATTTGTCCAAAAATATATCCCAAAAGCCTTCTCAAAGGATCAATCAATCATGCACAAAAATTACCACAAATTTATCCCAAATGCCTTCTCATAGGCTAAATCAATCATGCTCAAGTAACACTCAAATCTCACATAATAATTATACTCATGTTCTTTCTCAAACCCTATCTTAGGTTTTTCACACAACTAATGGCTTCAACAAAAATGCTTATAAAATATGGTTTAAACACAACTCTCAAACTAGAAAACCTTAAAGCATTTGTAGACACCAAAACAGCACCAATCCAATTATGTGACTGCAAACACTGATCGCTTTGACAAAAATAGCCCCCAGGGCAGCCCTCAGAGGTCAAACAGTGGTCCTAACCACTTTCATAGCAATTTTGTAAGGTCAAGAGGCAATTTGGTACATTTAGACACTTTTCTTAGTATTCGTCTCACCCAGGGACGAATACTAACTGGGATTCATCTCACCCAGGGACGAATTCTGAAATTGTCTCACCCAAGGACGAATTCCAAGTTTAACGGGCAAAAAGAAGAATGGCGCCAAGTGGCAGCCCAGGACAGTCAGTTTATGACTCCTGCCTCGCACGCATGTGTGGGTGGATAGATGAGCCGTTAGAGGACTGTCACAAGGGCAGTTATGAAATCCCAAGTCATGGAGGACTCCCCTCCCTCATGGGAAGACTTGACTGCCACATGGCACCTATGACCAACACATGGCGCTTATGCTTCCCTCTCAAAAGAGACCCCATGGGTCTATAAAATGTGGGACTTTTCTCACCCAAAAAAGACAGATTGGAGGCAATTTCAAGCAACGAAGTGCTGTCCAATTGAATACCCATTTGCATCCTTTTGATTCACCTTCTCACATCCACTAATCTCTTTGCAAGGGAGGTTATTGGGTGGATTTTGGAAGCGTGGATCCAACCCAAATCCAACATTTGACCACCTTACACCACCAATTTGCAGACATCCCAATCCTAAGAGGTTTTGGGCCCATCCCTAGTGGATTGGCACCGAAATCAAGTGCCAACGGTGGGAGGCCCACTTGGGCACCCCCGCATTTTCCAAGTTTTGTTTTGAAAGCATTCTAGATTATTGTTTCAGGTTGCATATCATGTTATTCTGTTTGGTTAACTCATAGCTTCAATCTCATAACATTTTGATCAGATTTTATCATGCCTTTTGTCGCTTTGTTGTCCTACTAACTTGCAGGTGGCGATATCAAATTCCCAAGGATAGAGGCCAAATTGGGAGAATCCGACCATCTGGGTCATCCCAAAATGGCCCCAATTACATAACCCCCCTGTTTGTAGGTGTTTTGGAGGTCTCGAGAGTCGACATTGGAGCGGTGTCAGTTCGGATTTTCCAACATAGTAGAATTCGTCCCACCCAGGGACGAATTGTAGTCAAAATTCGTCCTGCCCAGGGACGAATTCCAGGTGAAGGCAGATTGGCAAACTGTCTCAGTGGCAATGGCCTTCTAGTAATATCTTCTGTCTTCTGTCAGGTTTTTAGGTCATTTGGACTCACTTTATTCACTGTTTCAGACAAATGTTTGTATGCATCTTTTGGCGATTTTAGAGAACAAACACTTCTTATGTGCAGCAGGTGCTACTGACATATTCGTTGTTTCTTTGTTCATAGGAGGAGCAGCAGAGGTCAAGGACTCATCAACATCAGTGGCGGCATCTTCTTGGCCCGCCCATTTCAAGTGTGGGCACGCGAAAAGAGGAACCTTAAGTCTCGATTGTAATCAAATTCTTTTAACGCTCCTAGCCCCTGAAAATGGAGGAGGCGTATTTGTAACAGAGATCAAGAGAATTTAATGAAAGGGTTGTGTTTTCTCCATTTTCTTATATCTCATTTCAATGCATCTCTTTCATTTCATGCATTCTACATTTTTAGGACTTAAGCGTATTTGATTTTGAATGCATCGCAAGTAGTGTTTCCTTCGCCCGGAATCTCGTGCTTTCAATGGCGATCACGGTGGGACCCTATCCCCTATTTTTAAGATCACAGAAACTGATCAAATTTTTGTGTTTTGTGCTTGATAGGTACCTTTTTTTTGTTTCTGACTGTTATTCGTCCTTGACTGTGGTGATTGCTTTACTGAAATTCGTCTGACCCTGAGACGAATTCAAATTTGTCTCTAGGAGGGATGAATTCCGTTCTGTAATTCGTCTCACCAAGGGACAAATTTTTGTCTGCAGCTTTTCATAGCCGAAGATCAGAAAGCAACCGATCTGGGCGAGAGAAGAGGTAGGGGTTCTAAACTATTCTCTATTAATTTTCTGCTTTTTCGTTTATTGTTTTCTTTCATATTCTTGCATTGCTTAAGGAAAGTAGTGTTATTGCTTGTTTCATTTTTCAAATAAAAGGAATCACACACACATCATGCAACAATTTTAAACCAAGGAGCTGGTCGTAAGACCCCAGCCCTTGAGCAAGACCAATGGTGGGTTCATCACCACCTTGGCTTAGCTTTGCATCCATTTTCCCGATTGTCAAATGTTGTTAGGCGTAAATCCTGATGAAAGCTGACCGAGTGTCGCTGGGGTGATTCCCATGCGTGCGAGGATAAGTCTTCTATGGTAGGTGCCATTAACAGGACAATCCCCCTTCCGTACCACCTACGTACCATGTACCTTCTGCTCTCACGTACCTATAGTCTCCCTCTCGTAAGGGCGGGTATATAGAGAGGTTGGTATATCGGCCTAGTTGGTATATTGAAGGGGCTACCATTTTGGGAGTTATATGAGCCTTCATTATGCATTTGAACGTTCTTCAAAACCATACAAAAAACAAAACAAAACATCAAAATGCACTAAACCAGTTTAGGACACACCATTAATCCTTAAAAGAGATAATCACGATTTTTGTATGTGTGTGTTCATTTCTGCTTAGTGTAGACAAAAAGAAAAATCATCATAAATGAGATAAAAATCTACTTAGATAGTAGAGAAGCACCGCAATGGTGTACACCCGTAGCCAAGCCCAATCAAGGGCAGAAGCTCCGAAAGGTACATAAGAAGCAGGCACAAGTCGCCTTCGCTTCAGTCTTGAGGACTTGGTCATACCGCCTTATCGGTCTGGCCTACAAAAGAATCCAATTCAGAATCCTCGATGGGGTATGCCCATTCAAAGCAGCCCCTTTCGAGAAGACGCTTTACATGTAGACCTCGATGTAAATAGAGAATCACCTTCTGAGGTTAGACATGAGTGGCCACAACGTGATGAAGCGCTAGAGAGGCACACTGTCCATTTGGAGGGACAACATGGATATGGCATCCCTTCTTTACCTCCCATCAGAACAGAGAGACAAAATCCAGAGCGTAGAGCTCCTTACACAGGGTGAGCTAACTATGCCCGCCCCTTTCACACCCATGATAGGGAGCACAAGGAAGATCATCGCATTCCTCAAGGACAACAACATACAGTGCGGGAACCTTGCGCTTCTGCACCAGCTGGGTATCATGATCATACATCGAGGCCAAAGCCTCGAGTAAATGTCACCTACCTCGACAGAGGGAAGCGACCCATTGAAATTTTAGATCATCAAGATCGAGGCAAACACATAGGAGAAACACTCAAGCCTCCTGAGCAAAATAGGGTAGACCAAATTGACCCGATAGTCGCCGGACATGCCACCCGTCAAGCCCAAATCATGCGGCTTAAACAAAGTCATCAGGAGATAGAGTATCGACACCGCTTGGATAGAGAGCGCATGCAACGTGAAGCGGATGAGTTACGCTATGAACTACCTGAGAGGGGGCCAACCCCTCGCACCCAAAGAGCCAAAAAATATGAGAGGCATAATCCGTTGGTGCAGGACAGGTCTCCACGACCTCGTCAAGCTTTGCCTCCGAGACCTTATAGACCCGAGAGGGAGGCCACTCCCCGAAACAATGATGGGTACCTTCAGCAGGGATTCAATCAGGGTCATAGGCCTCGCCCAGAGACTCCTCAAGAATTTTATGAGGAGTATGAACCAGAAGTAGAATATGCTGAAACTCCCCATCAAGGCGGGAGGGCTGCCAATCGACCACCCCTCCATAGGCCTCCAGTCTTCCATAACGCACAACGGGAGCAAACAAAAGAGGAGGAGATAAAATCTTCAGATGCATACAAAGCACTATTAGAGCGTTTGGAGTCTGTGGAGACAAAAACTTCTGGGCATCAAAATCCCACGTTACGTCAACTCCGCAGTCATCCAGTGCATCCCTCAGTGCCAACACCTCTTTACCCCAAACACTTCAAGTTGCCTCAATTGGCAATCTTTAAAGGTGAAGAGGACACACAAGAACATGTCACAAGGTTCCTAAGTCAATGCTTCGACATCCAAGATAATGATGCATTGTTGCTTAGGACATTCATAACCACATTCGCAGGCCCTGCCTCGGATTGGTTCACACAATTACCCAAACACAACATAAGCAACCTAGATCAATTAGTAGATGTGTTTCTTGAACGCTTTGCCTTCAACACAAGGAAGAAGGCATCACTGAGTGATCTGGCTAGCCTCAGGAAATTTGAGGAAGAAACAATGGCAGCATACGGGAATCGATGGAGAGCTTTGCTTTCTAAGTTACCCTACCATCCCCCTATGTCTGATCTCACACAGATGTTCGCAAAAAGTTGCTTGAAATCGATCTCTGGGCTATTGCAGCTGTAGCAATATGCCAGCTTAGAAGAAGCTTTGGTGCAAGCCAGAGTTATAGAAGAGATCAAAATAGGCGAAGGCACAATCGCCAAGCCTAAAAAGAAAGAGTGGAATAAAACCACTAAAATCGGGACAACGCAATCACAACACGCTGCGGTTAACCAAGTTGCGATAAATGTTCCCGCGCTTGTGCAAGAAATGCAGCCCCAAAAGGCTAATTACCAGGCAGTGCCTCCTGGTTATGAAAGAGATAATAGAATACAGGAGCAGAATCAGCAGCATCGCCCTAGGCGACAATTCACCCCTTACACGGAGTCCAGGGACTCCCTATTTGACCGCTTGTCGCTGGCAAATTTAGTCACTCTTCTAGAAATCCAAACTATAGACCCTAACGCTCCTAAGCCTAGGGGATACAGAGAGGAATTGTATTGTAGATTCCATAGGCGCAGAGGACACGACTTGAATGGATGTTGGAAATTCAAAGAATTAATCCAAGATTTGATCGACAATAGAACATTGGCCGTGGACAACCCCATAGCACCAAATAATCAACAAATGGGGGTATTCAAGGACCCTTTGCCTGCCCACGAGGCACAGACAAAACCTCTCCAAATTAACGAGGTGCGACAGAATCTTCCCATGCAAGGATTTGTGGGAATGATTAGCATAGTGACAAGGAACAAAAAGTACCCAACAGTTGCCCCCGAGGTAGCTACGAGGGAAGTTTCGACAACATCGCAGCCTCAAAAACGCCCAATGCAGTTGCCTCCGCCTAGACCCGAGGTCACGATACGGACCAAACTCACGTAGAGTTTGCGGACCACATCGGCTAGGCTGTCCATTTACGAGCTTATTCAACAGTCAGCACCCCATAGGGAAGCTCTTATGGACATTTTAAAAGCCATCGAATTACAGACCTCACGAAGCAAATTCTTTCAACAACTTCGTGGGACATGTGAAACGATGTACGGAGCCGGTCATCACCTTCAAAGAAGATGAAGTCAAAACAATATCGAATGACATGGCAGATCCACCCCTGCACGTTATCACGCGGGTCAACGGGATCCCGTACAAGAGAGTGTTGGTAGATACTGGCTCGTCCAAGTAACATCATTACCACTATAGCCTTAAAACATTTGAAGTCGCCGACCTCTCACATCATAGCCTCCACATACACACTGCGAGATTTCAACGATGCAATATGCTCGACAGTCGACACAGTTGTTCTGCCTGTCCAGGTAGGACAAAAGACAATACCTACATTGTGCCATGTGTTGGAAGGCGAGATGGCTTATAATATACTGCTAGGGCGGCCTTGGATCAGGGACATGAAGTGTGTCCCTTCGATCGCTCACCAGTGCTTAAAGTATGCTTTTGAAGGAGAAATACATGTAGTCCCAATGGACTTAGAGCCCTTCAAGTATTGCAATGCGGTACAATTCATGCCTCAATCGACCCTCCCTTCAACGCATTTGGATTTCCAGTTAAATCCATCTAAATAGGGTCCAATACCGCAGGCACCACTGGTGACCAAATCAACAAAATCCCAGCCAGGTGAGTCTTCATCATCTGCTCCTTCATTATCAATGCCACTTGCCATGGCCAAACAGAAGGACAAGGGAAAATAGATCATGGAAGAGGCTAAGCCCCTAGAAGAGGGGTTGCCCACAATTTCAATGGTATCAACAGAAGAAACACCTCACACAACAGAAGCGGAGACTCCTAAAATGCCGAACATGGAATGGACTCAGGAAGGACTCCCGTTTCCTCCCACCCAATCATCAACAATCATTGTCGAAATGGCCAATACGGGCCTAGGGGAGTATTTAGTGCAAAATGTTGTGGCAACCCCCGCATTGGAGTCAGTACAAGACATGGGGAGACCTCGCCTTCCCATAGGGACAGTTGTTCCTCTAGGCTACCCACCAAACCAGAAAAATTTTGTGTATGGGGGCCTTGATCATGGTCTTGAACCATGCAAACAAAAGGAAGCAGACGAAGAGCCTTTTGTTGAAAACATCAACTATCTATCAAACCCGGACTTTGCCCTAAAATATCTCGGCCAATGCAATTGGCATGGATACGAGCTAGGCGAGATATGAGCAAGGGATGCGGGTCCTTTGCCAACCAAGATATCGGATGCCATATGATAAGTCGGGAGTAGGGTTCAACCACCCCCTACCCTTAGACATCTTGGTCGAAAATATGCAAGGCCTAGAAATAGGCAACAAGGGGGGATTGGCACCAGATCTTTATGCCAACCCGAATACATAATATACATTGGGAGATTACCTCCCATGGTCAACAAACACCCTTGGCAATAGTAGTAATCCCTCTCCTTTGCTAGAGAGAGGCGAGAGTTCGGAGATTAATCCTCAAAGAGAACATCAACGACTTCCGGACATCTTTTTGAAGCTATTCCCCTTAGAGGTTCCAGCTGAACCAACACAATGTCAAGAGAATCAGGTCCCTCCACCAAGAGTGGAACAACCACAATGGGACCAGATTAACTTGCTGGAACAAGGAGAGCCCTCAACGTCGCAAGCAATAGTTGCTGAAGAGAATGAACATTTTTGGGTCTCCAAAAGTGATTCAGAAGATGAGACTGAGATGGACTATCTCAGACATGCGCGACGGCATCACCGCCCTTTAACTCATGAAGATCTAATGGGACAGATGGGCATACTACTAGGGCATGAATGGTGGGTAGACCCTGCAAGGTGGGACCAAGTGTTGGATCCATGGCTCCAAATCCACGATGAGCACCGTCCACCCCGAGATCCCATCATGACATCAGTACCAAGGGAAGACCCCGTCTTCCTATCAACACATAGGGCCGATCCGTTCATGCCCGTCCCTCTAGAGCCAGATCCGAAGTGCAAAGACCATCAAGCTAGGGGTACCTCTATCCCTTGAAGAGCCATAATCCAAACCAAAAAGCTCCAAGGATTATCGCAATCACTTGGTCACCCAAAAATCTCCAAGGATTATCGCAATCACTTGGTCAAACCCCAAAATGCTCCAAGGATTATCGTAATCCCTTGGTCACCCCAAAAGCTCCAAGGATTATCGCAATCACTTGGTCACCCCAAAAAAAGCTCCAAGGATTATCGCAATCACTTGGTCACCCCAAAAGCTCCAAGGATTATCGCAATCACTTGGTCACCCCAAAAGCTCCAAGGATTATCGCAATCACTTGGTCACCCCAAAAAGCTCCAAGGATTATCGCAATCACTTGGTCACCCCAAAAAGCTCCAAGGATTATCGCAATCACTTGGTCACCCCAAAAATCTCCAAGGATTATCGCAATCACTTGGTCACCCCAAAAAGCTCCAAGGATTATCGCAATCACTTGGTCACCCCAAAAGCTCCAAGGATTATCGCAATCACTTGGTCACCCCAAAAGCTCCAAGGATTATCACAATCACTTGGTCACCACAAAAGCTCCAAGGATCCATAAAATCACTTGGTCACCCAAAAAGCTCCAAGGATTATCGCAATCACTTGGTCACCCAAAAAGCTCCAAGGATTATCGCAATCACTTGGTCACCCCAAAAAGCTCCAAGGATTATCGCAATCACTTGGTCACCCAAAAGCTCCAAGGATTATCGCAATCACTTGGTCACCCCAAAAATCTCCAAGGATTATCGCAATCACTTGGTCACCCCAAAAGCTCCAAGGATTATCGCAATCACTTGGTCACCCAAAAAGCTCCAAGGATTATCGCAATCACTTGGTCACAAAAGCTCCAAGGATTATCGCAATCACTTGGTCACCCAAAAAGCTCCAAGGATTATCGCAATCACTTGGTCACCCCAAAAAGCTCCAAGGATTATCGCAATCACTTGGTCACCTCAAAAAGCTCCAAGGATTATCGCAATCACTTGGTCACCCCAAAAAGCTCCAAGGATTATCGCAATCACTTGGTCACCCCAAAAGCTCCAAGGATTATCGCAATCACTTGGTCACCCCAAAAGCTCCAAGGATTATCGCAATCACTTGGTCACCCCAAAAGCTCCAAGGATTATCGCAATCACTTGGTCACCCCAAAAGCTCCAAGGATTATCACAATCACTTGGTCACCAAACTCGTCTGCCCAATCTCCAAGATTATCGCAGTCACTTGGTCACCCAAAAGCTCCAAGGATTATCGCAATCACTTGGTCACCCAAAAAGCTCCAAGGATTATCGCAATCTCTTGTCACCAAAAATCTCCAAGGATTATCGCAATCACTTGGTCACCCCAAAAGCTCCAAGGATTATCGCAATCACTTGGTCAACCCAAAAAGCTCCAAGGATTATCGCAATCACTTGGTCACCCCAAAAGCTCCAAGGATTATCGCAATCACTTGGTCAACCCAAAAAGCTCCAAGGATTATCGCAATCACTTGGTCAACCCAAAAAGCTCCAAGGATTATCGCAATCACTTGGTCACCCAAAAAGCTCCAAGGATTATCGCAATCACTTGGTCAAACCCAAAAAGCTCCAAGGATTATCGCAATCACTTGGTCACCCAAAAAGCTCCAAGGATTATCGCAATCACTTGGTCACCCCAAAAGCTCCAAGGATTATCGCAATCACTTGGTCACCCCAAAAAGCTCCAAGGATTATCGCAATCACTTGGTCACCCCAAAAAGCTCCAAGGATTATCGCAATCACTTGGTCACCCCAAAAGCTCCAAGGATTATCGCAATCACTTGGTCACCCCAAAAAGCCCCAAGGATTATCGCAATCACTTGGTCAAAACCTAAAACGCCCCAAGGATTATCGCAATCACTTGGTCACCAAAATGCTCCAAGGATTTCCACAATCACTTGGTCAAAAATAAAAAATAATCAAAAACAACAAAAATTTGCATCTCATTTCTAGGCATACTCAAATTCATCAATAGAGAGCTCTTCTCGCACCTCATATTCATATTCACAAAAATCAATCCATCAAAAATACAAAAATATGTAGCCGCATTAAGCATTGCATCCATACATTGCATATTTGTGGTCATATAGGTCAAAGGCACCATAGGCTGTAATTGTTCCATTTCACAAAAAAAACAAAAACACCATGCATTGCTTTTACCACACTAGAGTCAGTGGTCTTTTAATGTATCAAGAGTTTTTCGTGATTCAGTCATCATTTTGCTCTTTAGCCATGTAATGTATCAAGTCAGACAAATTTTACGAAGGTAGAGTCATACTTGAAATACACCTTGTTACGTAACATCCCAACACAAATTAAAACACATAAAACAATTCCTGAGTTGTGTGAACGAAAGATGAAACTCGCACAGTAATCCAGGTCACCAAAAGTGAAACGGTTATCTTGCTCATCCCCCTATGCGAATGACCCCAAGAATGCTGAGAGTTGGCAAAAGGACAAGCATCCTCCCTACCCAATTCCCTAAGAATCCCTAGTTCTCAATAGTTGCAAAACATCAAAAATTTGCAAAACATCAAAACTCAAATATTTGACATCCTACAGTGCACACATCAAACGGCACAAATGATAGTGATTTTCGTCACTCCATATCCCCAATCCCTTGCTCAAAAGAAAAATAAATCAAAATAAACAGTGATCTTATCACTACAAACGAGCAAGTATCCCAATACAATTGAAGAAAAGAAGGGAGTTGAACTTGAATCCCTGGAACTCTCAGCATTCTAAAAGGTCATGAGGCAAGCCTCAATATCGGTTTGGTTGATAGCCTATCGATCACTGGCGGTAAACTTCTCGCATGACGATATATCTGTCACATTAACTTGCGTATAGATCAATGTTTGCATGTGGATGAGCTAGCTTATGGCATCCTGGATAACACCGTAGATTAATCTAACTAAATACAACAAAGGAGTTAGTGGAGCTAATTAGGTGATCCTCAGTATAGGTTCGGTTGAAAGCCCATCTGGCACTGGCGGTATCCTGACAAATACCACATAAATGAACTCAATTGCACACACAGGGATGTGAAATAGCTTGGTCAAAAACAAGTCCGATTCATACCTTGTTCAAAAGTCTTGTAAGATAAAGTACAGTCGTGGCTAGTGAGTTAAAACCGTCTGAGTCTCAGAAAACCTTAGCTACATTTCTAAACCAACTGCGCTACTTTTCATCTTTGCAATACCATCAAAAAATACAAAAAGGAGAAAAACCACATGAAAAACATACAAAGTCATGCATCACAGCAATCGCCTAAAAACAAAATAACAGAGTTCTAAACAGTCTATGGTGCCATAGCCAAACATCACAAATCCCATTCATCCATTTCATCTCTGCATATCACATATAAATAAAAAACATTTGCATTCATCATAGCATATGCATCCATCAAAATAAATCAACATGCATACATCCATATTCATCAACCATATGCATACATCAATATAAAGTAGCATGCATCCATCAACATCAATCATTATGCATAACATAAAATCATGACATATACACAAAGCAAGAAAATGCAACACAAACACATAGCAATAAACATTTCCAGACACAAGTGCTCTTGCACTTAACCTCTTGGCATATCAAAACTGATGTCGGGGTTTACATTGTCACTATCCTACTCCCTAAGAAGGCTACCATAGCCGGACCGCTCCACGAGAGGTCGGATTTTCGCCAATTTTAATCCCCAATGGCATCACAAAAACAACAAAACAACAAAAACATCACAAAAATGCAACACAAAAACATAGCAATAAACATTTCCAGACAAGAGTGCTCTTGCACTTAACCTCTTGGCATAGCAAAACTGATGTCGGGGTTTACATTGTCACTATCCTACTCCCTAAGAAGGCTACCATAGCCGGACCGCTCCACGGGAGGTCAGATTTTTGCCAATTTTAATCCCCAATGGCGTCACAAAAACAACAAAACAACAAAAACATCACAAAAATGCAACACAAAAACATAGCAATAAACATTGCCAGACACAAGTGCTCTTGCACTTAACCTCTTGGCATAGAAAAATTGATGTCGGGGTTTACATTGTCACTATCCTACTCCCTAAGAAGGCTACCATAGCCGGACCGCTCCACGGGAAGACGGATTGTTGACAATTTCACCCCCAAATGGCGTCACAAATGGGTCAAAGCCCACTCAAAAACAACAAGAAAATCAAAACAACACAAAAAGCAATAAACATTGCCAGACACAAGTGCTCTTGCACTTAACCTCTTGGCATAGAAAAATTGATGTCGGGGTTTACATTGTCACTATCCTACTCCCTAAGAAGGCTACCATAGCCGGACCGCTCCACGGGAAGACGGATTTTTGACAATTTCATCCCCAAATGACGTCACAAAAGGGTCAAAGCCCACTCAAAAACAACAAGAAAATCAAAACAACACAAAAAGCAATAAACATTGCCAGACACAAGTGCTCTTGCACTTAACCTCTTGGCATAGAAAAATTGATGTTGGGGTTTACATTGTCACTATCCTACTCCCTAAGAAGGCTACCATAGCCGGACCGCTCCACGGGAAGACGGATTTTCGACAATTTCACCCCCAAATGACGTCACAAAAGGGTCAAAGCCCACTCAAAAACAACAAGAAAATAAAAACAACACAAAAAGCAATAAACATTGCCAGACACAAGTGCTCTTGCACTTAACCTCTTGGCATAGAAAATTGATGTCGAGGTTTACATTGTCACTATCCTACTCCCTAAGAAGGCTACCATAGCCGGACCGCTCCACGGGAGGACGGATTTTCGACAATTTCATCCCCAAATGGCGTCACAAAAGGGTCAAAGCCCACTCAAAAACAACAAGAAAATGCAACATAACAAAAACAAAGCAATAAGCATTGCCGGACACAAGTGCTCTTGCACTTAACCTCTGGGCAAAGAAATTCGATGTCGGGGTTCAAATTATCACTCTCCTACTTCCCCAAGAAGGCTACCATAGCCGGACCGCTCCACGGGAAGATGGGTTTTCGATGATTTCACCCCATTATGGCATCACCAAAAGGGTTAACACCCACCAAAAACAGGTCCAAATGTTGGAAAAATTGCACATGCTTAACGATAAACCATCTAAAGGCACCCTTGCACAAGTCATCTTGGGTCAAGCGACTCGTCGCTTTTCTCATGAAGGTCATTCCCTCATCGATTCGTCGCTTGAGGGGGTAGTCACACTTAGTCACCAATCAACAATCACACACCCAATTAAGGAAAATGACATGCATTCAAAGAATCATTGACAAAGACAATCACGCTCCTGCTTGGGGCAGTAAACAAGCAACAATCGAATCAATCAAACACTTGGCATTTCGTGAATCATGAACACAAGGTTCCCCTGAGGATAAAAGGTTGCGCCCTTTGCCTAATCATGACTGATCAATGTCCAAGCTCAAGTCACACCTCACCAAAACAGGTTAACACTTGAAATCAAACTCCTTAGCTCGTCAGAAGCAAGGATTCAAGAATGCATGCCCTTTCCATGCTTGGGGCATCAAAAGTTGGTTAGGTTACCAAGAAACCCTAATCATTAGTGCTTTGGTTATCTATTTTTGCTCGACGCTGCGCTATGCACAGCGCATCCCAAAAAGGGGCATCTATAGACACCAAAACAGCACCAATCCGATTATGTGACTGCAAACACTGATCGCTTTGACAAACACAGCCCCCAGGGCAGCCCTCAGAGGTCAAACAGTGGTCCTAACCACTTTCATAGCAATTTTGTAAGGTCAAGAGGCAATTTGGTACATTTAGACACTTTGCTCAGTATTCGTCTCACCCAGGTACGAATTCTAACTGGGATTCGTCTCACCCAAGGATGAATTCTGAAATCATCTCACCTAAGGACGAATTCCAAGTTTAACGGGCAAAAAGAAGAATGGCGCCAAGTGGCAGCCCAGGATAGTCAGTTGATGACTCTTGCCTCGCACGCGTGTGTGGGTGGATAGATGGGCCGTTAGAGGACTGTCACAAGGGCAGTTATGAAAGCCCAAGTCATGGAGGACTCCCCTCCCTCATGGGAAGACATGATCGCCACATGGCACCTATGACCAACACATGGCGCTTATGCTTCCCTCTCAAAAGAGACCCCATGGGTCTATAAAAGGTGGGACTTTTCTCACCCAAAAAGATAGATTGGAGGCGATTTCAAGCAACGAAGTGTTGTCCAATTGAATACCCACTTGCATCCTTTTGATTCACCTTCTCACATCCACTAATCTCTTTTGCAAGGGAGGTTATTGGGTGGCTTTTGGGAGCGTGGATCCAACCCAAATCCAACATTTGACCACCTTACACCACCAATTCGCGTAGACATCCCAATCCTAAGAGGTTTTGGGCCCATCCCTAGTGGATTGGCACCGAAATCAAGTGCCAACGGTGGGAGGCCCACTTGGGCACCCCACATTTTCTAAGTTTTATTCTAAAGGCATTCTAGATTATTGTTTCAGGTTGCATCTCATGTTATTCTATTTGGTTAACTCATAGCTTCAATTTCATAACATTTTGATCAGATTTTATCATGCCTTTTGTCGCTTTGTTGTCCTACTAACTTGCAGGTGGCGATATCAAATTCCCGAGGATAGAGGCCAAATTGGGAGAATCCGACCATCTGGGTCGTCCCAAAATGGCCCCAATTACATAACCCCCTTGTTTGCAGGTGTTTTGGAGGTCTCGGGATTCGACATTGGAGCGATGTCAGTTCGGCTTTTCCAACACAGTAGAATTCGTCCCACCCAGGGATGAATTGCAGTGTCCTGCCCAGGGACGAATTCCAGGTGAAGGTAGATTGGCCGACTGTCTCAGTGGCAATGGCCTTCTAGTAATATCTTCTATCTTCTGTCAGGTTTTTAGGTCATTTGGACTCACTTTATTCATCGTTTCAGACAAATGTTTGCATGCATCTTTTGGCGATTTTAGAGAACAAACACTTCTTATGTGCAGCAGGTGCTACTGACATCTTCGTTGTTTCTTTGTTCGCAGGAGGAGTAGAAGAGGTCAAGGACTCATCAACATCAGTGGCAGCATCATCTTGGCCCGCCCATTTCAAGTGTGGGCACGCGGAAAGAGGAACCTTAAGTCTCGATTGTAATCAAATTCTTTTAACGCTCCTAGCCCCTGAAAAGGGAGGAGGCGTATTTGTAACAGAGATCAAGAGAATTTAATGAAAGGTCTGTGTTTTCTCCATTTGCTTGTATCTCATTTCAATGCGTCTCTTTCATTTCATGCATTCTACATTTCTAGGACTTAAGCGTATTTGATTTTGAATGCATCGCAATTAGTGTTTCCTTCGCCCGAAATCTCGTGCTTTCAGCATTCAACTAACCACTTTTGAAAAGGAAACCACAATCAATCCTTTTCTCTCCAATTATATTTCAGAAATCATCCACCATAAACAAATTCAATGGAGAATATTGCACATACCTTTTTGATGCCATATTAGTTATCCACTAAATATGCCACACTCAACAAACTTTATTTTAAACTTTCAATAAGGGTTAGAGACATTTATTAGTAACACAACAATAATATCCAAATAACACCTTATTACTCCTACTTAATAAAATACATCATGTCCCCTCATGAAAGAATTAATCATCTTTGAAAAAGAATAGAACAACATTCACTTTTGAACCCATTTACAAAAACATAAGTATCTCTTTACACAACTTATTTCTCCCTCTAAGAAAGTTAATAAAATAGCCCTCGAAATAAGCTTTTCAATGATATATAATATGATATACTTATAAAAGGAAAATCACCATAAATCTCTCTTTTTCTTAAAGTGCATCACAATCCTTATTTCTCCTAGTGCAACTTTAGAAAAATAAAATAATAATAAAAATTAACTTGCCTCTATCCCTAACGGGATTCGATCTCTTGACGCTTCCTTGCTTAGCACCTTAACCATGGCCAAGCCATCGTTGGGCCACACACCCTCACATGCTCTAAAGGAGCATGAAATAAAACATATGTTGTAATATTTTGTGCCCTTCGAAAACACAAACGTGCTTCACACATTTCAACACAAGTACCTCTGGTGAGAATCAAACGTAGGACCTCCTACTTTACACACTGTGCATGAACCACTAGTCCAAAGATGCCTATGCTTTTGGCTTAACTTCGTGAACTTCTCTTCAATAAACTTAGAAATCATAAACCCTTCAAACCCTTTTCACACACACTTCAACACACAATACGTAGGTTCTTTTACCATTCGAATGCAATCAAGATCAAGGACATAAGGTATTAATCGAAAATTTTGATGGCATATATATATGCCTTTCCCATTATTTTTTTTTAACGTCATTGCTATACTTTAAAATTTAATATATGCCTTTCTTCCTTTCTTTTGACATCGGTACTATAACTTTATTTTTAATTTTAAATTTAAATTTAAATTTTAAATAATTTAAAATTTAAAATAAATATTTAAAATTAAATATCTCAATAACCGAGGCACATTTTTTGATGAAACAAAAATCCAACCTGGGTTTTAAGAAAAACCCATTTCAAATATGCCATCCATGGTTTTAAATAAAACCTTTTATTTTTCTTGCCTTGGTTTTCATGCTCTCCAAAATATCATAAATGATTATCACCAAAACTCAATGTGATCCATGTGACATCAATGATCCATGTGACATCAATGACAACATAAAATAATTCAAATTACTAACAATATCCCCATTTTTTATTGATGGCAATACCTCTAATGCAAATCACAACAATCACTACAAAAACCATCTCTAAGAATCAAAGCTGCTCCCCCTGACTCAATACTCTCTATGGAGGCTGCTCCCCCTAATTCAATACTCTCTATGGAGGCTGCTCCCCCTAACTCAATGCTCTCTTTGGAGGCTGCTCCCCCTAACTCAATGCTCTTAACCTTACTCAAATATCTCCCCCTTTGACATCAATGGCAAAAGGGACACCTATGGGGCTAAAAGATATGACTCTTAAGCTTAGCCTCCTCACCACCTTCTATTTTGAGGTGATTAATTTTGGTGTGGCAGTACTTTTACTCCCATCTTACATTGTTTCTTTCCTCTATCAACTTCCTTCCATATTTTTTTGATATCCTTCTCTTGATGAATTACTTGATCTTCTTGTCTTGAACCTGTTTGACTTTCTTGCCTTGGACCTATTTGGAATTGAGTCCTACACCATTTTGTAATATGTCCACATTTATTACAATTAAAACACTTTATGTTGTAGCCTTTGGATGGTGCCATTATCCTAAATTCTTTCTTGAAATAATTTCCATATCCATTTCTTTCCTGAACCCTATATTGTGAAGTTCTATTTTCATAATCATTATGACCATGGCTTCTGAATTGTGTAGCTCTAATACAAAAACCATGTTGCTCATTTTATTTGCACTGAGAAGCTCTATGACCAATCCTATTGCATAATAAGCTTCTTCCTTTGAAGTTTCTTCTCAAAAAATCAAACTTCTTTGATCCATAGACCATGTAGTGTATATCCCTGTGTCCAAATTCATTACAAGAAAAACAATGTCCTTGAAAATTCCTTTGTTCATGCCTTGGTTCCTCATAAATTTCTTGAGCATTATCCTGATCATTTTTGACTTGTGCATTGCATCCTTGAACCTTATTTGTAGTATCTAAATCCTCTTCCATAGTTTCTTCCTTGCTTTCCTCTTTAAGAATTTTTTTCTTTTTGAACTTGATTCACCTATATAAAAAGAAGATCCAAACTAGATGTTTGAATCCATAAGAACTTTAGAATTTTCTTCATAAATCTTAGGTGTTTCCTTGCTTTCATATTTTAGAACTTCCTTTCCTTTTGAGTGTGACTTTTCTTGGAAATAGGATACAACTTTAAAATAATTTTCCACTCCTATTTTAACCTTTTCATATAATGTGTCATGTCTTGTAGTTATTATCCTTAGTTATCCATTCATCGTTTCCTATATCCTTTTTGAATTTTGAAGGTCATCTCTTAGATCACTGATTTTTGAAGTTGTTCTCTGATTTTTACATATGTTCAAATTTTATTTTCAAGATTCCTGATTTCTTCTTTTAGCTTTTTGACTTTTGTTTTTTTTTTCCTTGGCTCATAATATTCTTTTTCTATTACCAAAAGTGATACTTCTTCATATTCACTGTCACTGATATCATTATCATCTTTTATAGCAAACAAAATTTCATGATTTCTTTGACCATTCCTATTTCCTTGATGTGTCATCCCATCTTCACTATCACTGAATCAATTGCAATATCCTGATCTATGATATGTTTGACCACACACAAGGCACTGTTCTCTTTCATCTTCTATTCCTAGGAATATATGTTCTTCCTTTTCATCATCTAACTTGTATCTATCACTATGATTTGAACTATCACTCGCTTCTACAATATGGAAATTTTTCTTTGTCTTACAAATACGTTTCTTCTTATTATACCTGTTTTGCTTGAATTTGTCATCTTTGTCATGCTTATTTTTTCATATTATTTTCTTCGATGATCCTATTTTTATTCATCACTATTTTCTTCATGAAGACACTTGTGTTCATAGTGACCAAAATCACCACACTTGTAGCATTTGACTTTCTTCATATCCCTGTAATTTATTAAGTCCTTTTTTCTTTTGATGAAGTTAGCTTCCTCATTATTATCTAAATATCTATATGTCTCAGAAATTTACTCTTATTTTTATCTAAAGCCTTGAATGCAATTTATTTTATTGGAACGTGATGCTTACTTACTCTCATCTCATAAGTTGTGAGAGTTCCTTGTAGTTCTTCCATTGTTAGTTTGTTGATATCCATTTTTCTTCTATTGTTGAAACATTTGCATCATACTTCAAGGGAAGTGATATCAAAACCTTTTGAGTAACTTATGATTCTTTCATCTCAAATCATAAGTCTATCATGGTGTTAGTAATCTCATCAACTCAAAGTAAAAACTTTACAATATCTTCATAATATTCCATTTTCAATTCCTCAAATATTTTTCTATGAGTTTGTATTTTTTCCAACTTTACCTTGAAATATCCTTCATAAGTATTCCATAATTTGGTCCACATTTCATTAGTTGAATTACATACCATGACCTTTGCAAAATTTGTCTCACGTAGCCCACTCAAAAGACAATTCATTGCCCTTGCATTGATCTCAACCAATTTCCTGATAGTCTTATCCACCTCAAAATCACCTTCAACCTTATACTCTTTTTAAACCATCTACCATACCTCATATCCTTGTGATATCAAGTAGCTCTTCATTCTCATGCTCTAAAAAACATAATTTTTACCGTCAAACAGTGGAGCCTTATTTTTATATGATCCATTCTTTGAAGCCATCTGTGTTCTTGTAAAATCTACCCTCAAGCTATTAGCCTTTTCGAAGGAACCCGCTCTGATACAAATTGAAGAACACAAGCTTATACTGAGAGGAGGGGTGAACGGTATAGCACCCACTTTTTACTTTCTTTCCAAACCAATATCAATTAGTGTCATTAATTACAATAACCAAATATAGTAGTGTGTATTAATGACTTAGATAGCAATAGTAAGCAAAAGCATAAATCACTACACACAATTGAGACATAATATTTAACGTGTTTCCCCTAATATGGGATACTCCACAAGATAATCTCCTTATAATATTTCACACAAAAATAAGTATCCTTATCCCAATACAAATGATTACTTTGATCTGCTCAAAGCTAGGCAATCCACTGATCTACTCAAGTAGGTAATCCTGATCTACTCAGGTAGGCAATCCACTGATCTTCTTAGCAAGGCAATCCACTAATATGCTTAGCTACGTAATCCTGATCTACTTAGGTAGGCAATCCACTGATATGCTCAGCTAGGTAATCCTGATCTTCTCAGGTAGGCAATCCACTGATCTACTCAGCAAGGCAATCCACTAATCTACTCAGCTAGGCAATACTAATCTACTCTGGTAGGCTATCCCCTGATCTGCTTCAACAAGATCACCAGGAACCTACTCAAAATCTACTTTAGCAAGCTCACCAAGAACTTGCTCAAATATTCTCTAGCAATCTCACTAAGAACTTACTCAAATTTGATCAATAGGCTCACTTAGAATCTCATAAAATTTTCTCAATAAGCTCACCAAGAACTTGTTCAAATACGATCTAGCATGCTCATCAAGAACTTGCCCAAATATATCCAAAAATCTATCCCAAAGTCCTTCTCAAAGGCTCAATAAATCATGCATAAAAACTACCACAATCTTCTCATAGGATCAATAAATCATGCTCAAGTAGCACTCAAATATCACATAACAATGATACTCATGTTCTTTTTCAAACCCCATCTCAGGTTTTCACACACCTAATGGCTTCAACAACAATGTTTATAAAAAAATATGTAAGCACAACTCTCAAATCAGAAAACCTTGAAGCATTCAACCAACCACTTTCAAAAAGGAAACCACAATCAATCATTTTATTTCCAATGATATTTCAGAAATCAACCACCATAAACAAAGTCAATGGAGAATATTTCTCATACCTTTTTGATGCCTTATTAGTTGTCCACTAAATCTGCCACACTCAACAAACTTTATTTTTCATCTTTCAATAAGAGTTAGAGATCTTGATTAGTATCACAACAATAATATATAACACCTTACTCAATAAAATAAATCATGCCCCATCATGAAAGAATTAATCAGCTTTGAAAAAGAACAAAACAAACTTCACTTTTGAACCCATTTACAAAAATAGAAATATCTCTTTACACATACATTATTTCTCCCTCTAAGCAATTTAATAAAATAGCCCTCGAAATAATCTTTCCAACGATATATAATATGATATACTTCTAAAAGGAAAATCACCAAAAATCTCTCTTTTTCTTAAAGTGCATCACAACCCTTATTTCTCCTAGTGCAACTTTAGAAAAATAAAATAATAATAAAAATTAACTTGCCTTTGTCCTTGACACAATTTGATCTCTTGATGCCTCCTTGCTTAGTGCCTTAACTACAACCAAGACATTGTTGGGCCACACACCATCACATGCTCAAAATGAGGACAAAACGTGGTTCATGAATTTCACACAGCAAGCATCCCTAGTGAGAATTGAAAGTAGGATCTCTTGCTTCACACACAGTGCACGAACCGCTAGATCAAAGATGCCTATACATTTGGCTTAACTCCACGAACATCTCTTCAACAAACTCAAAAATTGTAAACCCTTCAAACCTTTTTCACACACACTTCAGCATGCAATACACAAGCTCTTTTACCATTCGAATGCAATCGAGATCGAGAACATAGGGTATTAATCGAAACTTTTGGTGGCATATATATATATATAGGCCTTTCCTCCATTTTTTTTTATTTGACATCAATGCTATAATTTAAAATTTAATATATGCCTTTCCTCCTTTCTTTTGACGTTAGCGCTATAACTTTATTTTTAATTTTAAATTTAAATTTTAATTTTAAATAATTTAAAATTTAAACTAAATATTTACAATTAAATATCTCCATCAATGGGTCACCTTTTTCGATGAAAAAAAAATCCAACTTGGGTTTTAAGAAAAACCCATTTCAAATCTTCCATCCATGGTTTTAAATAAAACCTTTTATTTTTCTTGCCTTGGTTTTCATGCTCTCCAAAATATCATAAATGATTATCACCAAAACTCAATGTGATCCATGTGACATCAATGAAAACATAAAATAACTCAAATTGCCAACAATCAACCACTTTTTGGTAGAGATAACATTTGCCCATTGCTATCTATCATAAGATTACCCACTTCCTAAGAAGATCCTATCTAGTATGGGATATATAAGTAAGGGTTTGTAGCCACAACATAAAGGTATTCAATAACATTTAAAAGTTGAGCTTTGGCCCAAGTGATGTGGCATAGGTTAGCTTACCAACAAAAACCAAGCCTTACCAATTGATGATGATCAAATAATTACTTATGCTAAATTCATGGATCATCATGGCTTCAAGTGGAGTAATGAGGTTGAGAGACCCCCTTATCCCTCCAACATATTATTTTGCAATATGATTACGTTAGTTCCCCATTGGATTCAATTTAAAAACAATGATATCAATAAAAATTGTGGTAAGTACAATATTTAGCACAAATGACCAACTCCATATTATCGTCACAGGAATGGTCATGCAGAAGCATCAAATAAGTCCTTATTTAATACCCTTAAGAAGTTCATAAGTAATATTGGTTGTGACTACCTTATCCAACTATATTCGTCCTTGTGGGTTTATCATACTAGCGTGCAAATTCCTATAGGTGCAACCCCATATATCTTGGTCTAAGTCAATGAAGTAGTGTTTCTCTTTGATCTAGAAGTCCTATCCTTGTGTATATTGTTGCAAGATACCTTGATCAGTAGTGAGTATAATTTAGATAATTTTCACCAATTGGAGCTATTGGACAAGAAGTGCATCCATGTCTTAGATAATATTCAAGCCTATCAAAATAGGTTCAAATGATCTAACTCTAAAATTTTGTAATTTTTCTTTTGTGGTTGGGGATCTTGTTCTCAAGGAAAAGCAAAAGAACACAAATGCTTGGATAGATCTAAAATGCAAGTTTAAGCCCAATTGGCTAGGTCCCTTTGTCATAATGGCCAAGTTTAGCAACTTTAGATGGTAAATAGATTAAAGAACCAATGAACATAATGCAACTAATATTATATTATACATTATTTCACATCATCATTCTCCATATTGCATTTTGTTTTTCTTGCTCATACTGCATGACTATCTATCATAATTTGCATGAATTTCTTGACATTTTATTCCATTATACATCTTTACTTATCATATAGATAGTTTGTTGCTTGATCATATATGTTATTGAGGAATTTGAAATTAGGTAAGTTACAAAACCTAGTTATATTTTATCTCATATGCATTGCACTCATACTAGGTCATTTATGCTTAGAAAACCCCCAACCTAGGGCACATCTCCATGCACTTTTTCATCATTACATTTTTGTATTATTTTCTCCTTTTCTCTTCTCATATATGCCTTGACCTTGAAATTTTCAATAATCATAAAGTTTTCTCCAATTCAAGAGATATAGTTCTTCATCTCTTATGCTTTGAATGTTTTCAATTATATCTTCTCTTCTTGAATACAAAGGATATACGTTCCTTCTATCTACACATATTTTTTTCTCAAACATTTTTCCTTTTGATATTTCAATTGTTAATAGATACATATGGGATATGGTAGATAACATATGAATACCATTTATGTTAATAGGACCACTATATTATCCACATATCTTAGCTATTAAAATTTCAGAAAGGAAACATGTGCACAACATTGTTTATTTCAATCGTCCTTCTATCTCACATGTGCACACACAAAAAATTTTCTATTGTGCTTTGATTTTCTTACTCATATTTTGCGCATACTACACCCCTATCAAGTTCCACTTATTTTTGCAAAATCAGTCAAATATTACACCCCATATAGGATAGCTTCATGGTTGCTAATCGAGGATTAGCCTCCATTAGGTCATTTATGAGCATACATCCTAGCATGTATCTCTACGACCATAGTCATTAGCCAACACACACCCATAGTAGGTATCACTCCACACTTGTTATTTTATAGTGAGCATTACACCCTTACAAGATAGATTCAAGACCACCAGCGAGAAGCAACCTCTATTAAACCATTTACGAGCATACATAATTATAGGGTTCCACTCCATGTTTTTATTTTCTTTTGCTTAGTTTATGTTTATATGATCACAATGATCACTTGTGGACTAATTTGACTTAAATGATATACTCTATGCACATTTTTTATCTTTTAATGACCCTCTTCTTTTCTATTTCTTTCTTCTTTGGCTTTTGTCTTTCTTTTATCATTATTCTTCGATTCTCTCTTCTTCCATCACCCTTCTTTATCATTTCTTCTTCATGCATTTTATTCATTGTGCACTTTGTGTATTATAATAATGCATAATAAAATAAATAATTTACACACATTTTTCACATATAAATAAAGTAGAATATATATTATTTGAAAAGTATAGAGTGCATATCAACTGATCGATGTGGCATAGTAGATAACTTGGCACACTCAACCATCTCTAGATATGCATACCACAATAAAAATAAACATGTCATCAAAATTCCTACCCTAGCCATGTGAGCTTATACCCTTTGCTCCACCTATTGGAGGTGGTCCTAGTCCGTGCATGTTCATGAATCATGAAATAGATTGTGTCCATAACTACGAGTGACTATATTATTATGGGAAATATGGTGGAGGAATGCTCTAATTTTCTAGCATAACTTGATAATAGGCCAACCAGTATTAGATCTCCCTCCATATAGCTACCTCATGTGAATCCCTCACTCTTTGTAGCACCTCTTACAACAACCGCATCCCCTCACTCTATTGATTTCCTATAAAGATATCCATCCCCTTAATTTAGGATTGTTAGCACTCCTATGCCAACCAATCCATCTCTCGTATAAGGTACTTTATCTTAGCCCTCATTGTGTCCCACACTGCTAGGGCTTGGTCCAAATCTATGTATATGGTATCTATATTCACTTAAATGGATATTATCTTGGCTTGTAGTGCCTCTACCTTCCTCATAGAGTCCTTTTGACCCATTACTAGATTCCACCTATGTGAATTTAGGGGCAAGGATTTCTATTCCTCCTACTCCTAAGCCAAATATAGTGATGGTCATCCTCATGTATGTCACCGTATCCATTCAAATATGTGCTCATTGTTCCTATAAGGGTCTAAGATCCACTATCATTGCTTCATTGTGCATCAATTAGCCTCTCAAAATGCTAGCTACACTCATTAATACATGATTTGGCATCTTTACGCTAGCACCAATGAGGAGATATTTGGGGCCATAATGTAACTGTACCATATCTTATACTTGAAGGTCTAGATGAACATAGAGGAGATCATCTAAGTCCTTATTTGTGAACCTCCCCACATAATATTTTCCTTTAACTCCTAATGTATCCCTTTGAACCTCACTAGAAGCCAAAATATCCTAGATAATACAAAACTATCAGTGTACTCGATCAAACTGATATAGCTCTCACTCATCCTTCTCCATACTGACCCATTGGATCCTTTGAACCTAAGCCAAATCATCTCTATCCTTAGCCTATATAGGATGTATATGCCATTGTCTACACCTGATCTTGTGCTCCCATAACTCATCTATTATCTACTTCCCTAGTGGTAAGACACCCACATATACTTTCTACACATGCTCAAAGTGTAAGCCCCCTTATATGCTATTGGTATCTCCATGGTGGCCAATGGCCTTAATAATACATGTAGTATACAAATAGCTATGTTCTCCTACTACCACTCTTAGATCAATATTATACATGCCAACCCTATATACCACTTTTACATGATGTTGTGTAATATCCTATATAGGCAGGCCAAAACATAAGGTCCCCATGCAAACCTCACCTATTGGTCTCACATGTCTACTACTACTCCCTCTAGTTCCCATGGTGGGTGTACCTACTCATATGACACACTAGCATCCCCACCACCACCCCATAGAGTAAAAAAGTTATTTTTCCAACTCCATATCTCTATGGCATCTCATTGACATGAAATCCTCTCTATTGGATCTCATGTATGGGGATTTTCAACAATATCTCTAATACTTCCTATGCGAACCATACCCTATAAATAATCCTCCCCCTAATGGGGATCATAAATATGCACCAAACATCCTCTAGCTTGAAAATGATCGTCCCTATCGATAACTAAAATGTGGATGAATTCAAATACCACTGCTCACCAACACCATTAGTAGTACGATATCTACCTCAACATAGGGCATCTCCACTAGATGGAGCAGCCCCACATCCTATAAGGTATCCTATTCCATTGATGTGAGATCTATCACAACATCCTCTAGTGTTTTCAACTACCACTCCCTACTCTTGAGTACATCATGCTACAATCACAAACATTAACAAATTTTCATCAGTTTCATCATAATAATACACATGAATTAATTAATTAATTGATTCACTAATTCAAATATATATATATATATATATATATATATATATATATAGATATATATATAACCCAATTTGACCTTGGAACCCATGAGCATGAATTTGGTACTATTATATAAAAATTCTTGTGTTGTTGTCGAATTCATGTTTAGCAACAAATTTGCTAGAAAATTGTTGAAAAAAATAATTTTTTTGTTTAAACCCTAATATAACCTAGTCTAGGGTTGTGTTTAAATCCTTACCCATGCTCAATCTATTGTAGTGTCATATTCACCGCACAATGGTCACACGGTGTATAGAAAGCACTATTTTTTTCTTTTCTTCTTCAAATATCTTTTCTTCCTCTTTTTGTAGTGAAAATGACTTCATTTTTCACCATTTTATTTTTTATTCCTCTTTCTCTTTTTCCCTCATTTTTTTCTCTTTCCTCTTATTTTTTCTTTTCTTCTCTATTTTCTTTTTGTTTTTTTTGTGTTTCTTGTTTTAAGTTTCTTGAAGAATTTCGCATTCATTTTTCAACTCGAGGAGGCACCCCAAAATTAGAGGCATTAATGCCATTAATGCCTTGGTTAGCATACAAAATTCTAAAGTATTTGGAATGACACCATTTTTGCAATGTCCCTTCTAAACCAACCACCCCTTTTTGAATTTATCATTCTTCATTCGTAGGTGTCTACATCTTTGTTTGATAAATTTATCAGATCATAAATGCATCAAAGATGGGGTAAAATATAGACATGGAAATTTGAAATATCAAAATGATTCATTTTTCCCTTAGATCTTTTGGAAACCACTCAAAATTACTAAGTGCAAGTTTGAACCTCTTTTCCTTTTGGTTTACCTTTTTTTCCTTAGCCTTTCCAAATTCACACTATCCCTTATGGGGTATAATTTGGCTTTCTAGATTTGTACCTGATAAGTACAAGACACAAATTTTATAATCTTACGGTTTTTCTCTCAAAATCCTTGTCCAATATTGACTCTTTGTTATGTTGACCCCTACCCGAGGTTAAATTTTTTTTTTCTACCTTTTGAAACCCTCCAAACCTACTATAAATAGGATGATTATATCCTATTTTTCAAACAATATTTAATAAGAATCTAATTTTTGGTGTTCTTCATTTGTGATCTTAATCTTAATGATTTTCAAGTGTTTTTTGTTGTTGGAATGCACTGTCACTATTTTTTTGCTTCTTGGTATAAGCTATTCTTGAGGAACAAGTGGAGTAATGTTGATGATGGAATATATCTACCGTTGTTGTTCTTACCTTGACTTTATCATTGCTCCTTACTTTATTCATTAGCTAATCAAATTTTATATGAATTATTAGTCTTTTAGAATCTTAATTTCTTATTTTGCATCTTTCGATATTTTGTATTCATTCTCTATTTGTAAGGGTGTAAATCTAGAAATCCATAATTGTGCTTACCCATTGTGGGGTATACATTTTGTCAACTAGGGCTTGGGGGTAAGATTTTCCTTCCAAAAAACCTAGGTTACATCTTACATACTTCCTTTTTGTTATGTTTATTATGCCTGCATTTTATTTTGTTGTTTCATATATGTTACATCTTGCTTTATTTTTTCCAAAGGTCAACAATCATTTCTTTTTTGAATAGTTGGCTAAAAGGACCAAGGGTTCTTGAATTTTGTGCCTCCAAGATCATTCATATAGCATTGTAAGTAGGCCCCCAAACACTAATCAATTTTCCAAGGCTTTTGAAGTTGTTTTTGCAAGTTTTGAAGTTGTTAGATATTTTAGGTACAAATTTGGTTAGGATCAACCATTAAATTGAGTAATTGCTCTGATAGATATTTTAGGTTATTTGTGAGATGTATTTGTTCATTTTTTCCATTTAAGTTTCATACTTAGATCATAAATAAAAATGAAAATATTTCACTTTGTTTCTATGCATCAATAAAGAAAGCATATAGTCTTCCATATTAGGTTAATTTTGTTTGTGCATTTTATTGAATCCTTACTGAAAATAAAGAGATCTATTTACTTGTAAAATTAGGATTTTAGTCCTAATTGAAATAAAACTTTATTCTAGGGATAGTATTTTTTTGGTTGCATTATTGTTTGCCCTACATTGTTCTTTAATTCTTCCTAGTTTAGATCTTAGTGAGGAAAAACGTAGGTTCTTGTTCAATAAACATATCAAATATTTCCACCCCAAACTTGGAGAGATTCAAACCATTCTTTGTGATCCCTTCAATCCCCAAGCCCTTGAGGGTAAATAAATTGACATACCTCTATTGTCATATTTCCTCCCAACGGATCTAGTCAATAATTATATGTGGTGTGCAGTTCCCCCCCCTTCTAAATTATTGAATACATGGTTTTAGCAAACAAAATAATAATATGGATTGAAATTCATTTGATGATGTTATTTTATTTTTATGAGAAATATATGCAAGCATTATGATTTATGTAAGATTGTTTTTTCTAGATTTAATTGAAGAAATATTTTATGCTAACATAGATTTAGATTAATGCTCAAACTAGATAGAAGCTTATTTCATGCTAGTTCCATGTTGAAATTCAAGTATGGGTTGAATATGATCCTTTTAATTTAAGATTTTATTTTGTGTTATAATTAAGCATGTTAATTCTATTATAGCACTTTATTTCTTATCAATAAAATATGTTATATTACTTTATGCTTTATCTTGGGTTTGGTGGGATCTTTGGGGTATGGAACCTTGTTAGGACCCTAAGTCTAAGAATTTGACCCAATCCTTGCAGGGAGTTGTGGTGATGTAATAACTAGGTATTTGTGAGTATTTTAAGGAGTTGTAATTATGTAATAGATATACACTCACAAATATAGGAATTGCACTGATGCAATAGCCAAATGATCATGATTGAAACACATTGAACAATGAGGATCAAGTGTTCCATAATATTCAAACTAATGGAATCATTCATGAGGTAGCAGTGGTGGCACACTAAATAGTAAGGTTCATGTGACCATTCTCATTACCAAGTAAGTAGTAATGACATTGGTTAACCAACAAAGGTGTTGTAAATAAGCACCAAGGCTTTATGATAGAATAACCTACATAGATAGACTTATGGTTAGCTTAGGAAATTGTCATTCCTCTTTAAGTTTTATGGGATTTAAAATATAATCTCTATATTGTGATTAAATTATCCTATTTTGGTGAGAGTATGAGAAATGTAGGGGGAGAACTTTGGCATCCTTCTAAATTGTGAGGTTTAGTAAGGTGAACCCAAAAAATATGGAATTCTAGCCACTCCTATCCACTTGAGTGTTGTTTGCATCACCATTGAGCTCAAATATGGTGAAGCCTTGTAAATGCTAAAAAATATATATTGGGACTTCCTCTGTGAACCTTGCTTGTGAAAAATCTCTCATGGATTTTTTTGTATGGGTTATTATAGTTGGTATCAGATCTCTAGGTCGTAGGACTAGAAGCTTCTATGGAGTGCATCTAGGAAAATTCTTCTCTTCATAGTAGAATTTTAGTATGCTCTAAGCTTGTATTTTTTACTTCAATCTTGGTTATCAAAAAGAATTATTGTTGATGAAGCAAAGAATTATTACATTCATGACTACCCCTAAAGCTTAAATGCTTTGAGCCATGATTATGATAATTTTATTTAATCTAGAAAATAATTTATCCTTTGTTTAGAGGACTGCACAAGTCCCATATCTATTATTTTAGTAGTGTAGCTATTATTGTTTTTGAGTTTAAGGGGATTCATAGCCTATATTTCATTCAATGTGTGTGATGTAGATACATGGGTGGTTATGTCCACAACCCAACCACACCATACGAACTCAAATATTTTTTGACCAAGGAGGTCCTCGTAAATGTTGATGGTAATTTTTATCCTAATATCTGTGTGTAGAACCTCTATGAAGAGGTAGATGACAATTTCAATAATTTTCTCTCCCTCTTTGCTATGGCAATCAAAGCCATGGTTCATCATCATCATCATCAGTTTCTCCATATTATTTATGGCCATAGATAATCAAACTGTGCTACTAAAATTTTTCCACTTTAGATTATTCGATCCAACTCACTAGTTTACCTTTAAAGTTTTATGTAGTCACCTTTCTATCACTTGATATTATGCAACCAGTTTCCATATTTTCAAAACTAGTTATTTTTATCAGTCCAAATTTCAAGTAAAATCAAGGGTAAAATTAATTGAGAGTAAGAGGAAATGAGGCCTCTTCTTCATGTATAATAAAAATCCTAAATCTGCACACCACATTGATTCATTGCAGCACAACCTCCTAATAGGACCATAGAGGCCCATAAAGGTCCCCAATAGGCCCACAAAAGGCCTTTAAAGGTCTCAAGAGGCTTTTAAGGCTCCTGTAAACCCAAAACGACCCCTAGAAACACTCTTGTATTGTATTCATAGGCATTTTCTTTTCAAATAAAAATAACTCCATCTACAACCCTATTCTGTTATTTCAACAACATATTTTGAGCTGATATTGTAGTGTTCCAACTCATGTCCCCAATAATGAGCATCCTATTCTTACCTCCCCTAAACATGATCTCCCAATGTGGCTTATTTTCTTCAACATCCTTCCTAGAGATCATGTAACACTCCCCATGACTAAAAAGAGCCAACATCTCACATGTGGTGGACCAAGGAGCATGTTCTCACATTGTTCATGCTAGGAATTTCACCGCTCACATGGAAACTATCATGTCATTGTTTGAAAATATGTGTTCTATATTATGAGTACATTGAATTTTTCCCTTACCAAACCTTTCAAACATAAGTGGGATAGCTTTTTTGTTTTTAAATATTTCACATTTTGTAAGTGAAATGGAAACCATGTAAATTTTTATAATATTCTCAAGAGCATACTAACCACATGAAGGAGAGTGCATTGATTGAGGGAGGAAAATAAGCACTTAAAGCCCATGAGAAATGACTGATAATATTGCCAAATCAAGAATATTAATTTTTTTAATTGCATCATAGGGATGGCCCATGACACATGAGTCTTGAGAATGAATTGTGAAGCCCACGCTATTTTTTTTATTTAAATATGTAAGACAAAATCAAGTGCAAAGATGCATAGCCAAAGTAGGCCCATGTAATACCTTTTTAAAATCATGTAAATATTTTGAGGAAAAAATATTTCAAAATATTCTTGTACGAGGGAAAATTGAAAATTGTAGAATATTCCAAATTTAATTCCATTTGGAAGGAAAAAATATCCCTCTTTTTTATTTTTGCCCAATGAGACACTATTTCTCATAAATCAAGGTAAATATTTATGCTTCTTGAGTATAGTCTTTTTTATACTCATCTAAAAGTATTTTTTTAGCATAGTTTAGTGGAACCACAATATTCTACATTTGTAAAAGTCTCTTATGAATTATTGGTGCTCCAAGTTTTCCAATAGAATCATGAATCAAACCATGTAAAAAAACTTTTACTTATTTGATCAAAGACTATAAAACTTTGACATTCTACATAAAAAAGTTACTACAGAATATAGAATCATGATACCCTATAAATCCTTTGAAGACTATAAATTTTTTTGACACTTCAAACATCATCAACTTCTGCAGACCACAGACAAAGACACTTCATAAGATTCTTCTTTAGGTTTATTACATCATTTGGGATGTTGACTTACTTTTGTATTGTTGACTTATTTTTGTATTTAGGAAAGTGCACATTAAGGGGGGATGTTAGAATATTTTAATGTGTACTTTATCTATGCACTTTCATGATTAGGGTTAGGGTTAGGATTTTCCTCTCTACAAACTCTAACACCTCTTCTTTTGCTATATATATGTAATCATCCTTCAATAATATACAACATCTCTTATACTTCCAATAATCTTGACTTGATGTGCTACTTTGGGGAGACTTGCTTTACGAGAGACCTTAACGTGATCTGGGATAAGTTGGGTATTGCACACTGATTGGACCAGTCAAACCAAGAAGTAAAATCCTAAATATTATAGTTTCTTATTGGTAATGACACCTTACAAATAAAAGCATGGCCACGATCATTATTGAGTGAATGATAATGATCTAAGTTAGTATAGGGGAAATGAAACTAATTGATTGTAAGTAGAATTGAAGAAAATTGTAACTTATCCAACTCCTTTGTATGGATAGGTGATGACAGCTATTTTAATAGGAGGATCTTCCAATAAAATTGGATCAACTATATAAGAGACTATAGTACACCTCCAAAGGAAGTTTGGATGAAAAATAAACTCCAATAGAGGATTTGGGAGAACAACAATTCCCTATAAGAATTCTGAAAGAGCAACGAACTCAAGCAAGAAAACTAGAAGAACAAGTAACTCTAGTGAAAGGATGGAAGACATTTCTTTTATAGTTAGGTTGCTTCAAAAAAAAATGAAACAACAAAAATGGTTAGAAACTTAGTTATCAAATTCGAGTTCGTATTAAGCTCAACATTCTTGAAGTTCAATAAAAAATTCACAATGTTTATAATTTTGAAATAAAATTTGATATAAAATTCGATCATTATAAAATTAAAAATAATTTTATTTTTTATTTTTATATAAAATTTAAAAATACAAAAAACAAATATATAATATTTGATTTTAACATTTTTTGAAATATATTTTTTAAAATATTTTTAAAATATAAATATTTTTATAATTTTATTTAAATATAGTAGTTTTTTAAAGATAAATTAATAAGTTTTTTAAAAGATAAATTCTAAGTTTTCTAAATTCATTCTAAAAAAAGATCATGCATATTAACACAACTATCATTTATCATTGTTGTTCATTCTCTCAAGTGATAATAAAATCCAACATAATTTATGTAAGAGATAAATATTAAAAAAAGATTATAACACTTTCACATTTACATTGATAGGTAAAACATTTTACCATTTATAACTCTTTTTGCTATTTGAAAATCTCTGCTCTTATTTTACCCTAAATTTTCAATGATTAGGGCGCCCTAAGTTTTAGGGATAATAATTTATTTAAAAACTATAACCTACCGAATTGTATTTATATAAGAACCGCCACTCATTCCCAATTTATTTAAGGGATCTTCGCTCTAAATTGGACACTCCATATTCATAGTAAATCGAAGGTTGCAGTGTACTAAATCCATTGAGATATTTTATGTGGTTTTATTTTTCAATTGTTAATGATTAATTTTAGGGGTTTTATACTCTTATATTAATTTTTTTTTTTTTCTTTTAATTTAAAATTTATTTGTGGAATTTATTCATTAAAGTTATTAAAGTTATGAATTCCACGAATTTCTAATTTTATCCGAAAGACGAATTTCATAACTAAGGTTAGAAACAAGAAAACTAATAACAAATATTTAAATGGTGAACAAGTAAAGAATCCAATTTAGAGAATCTACGGAGACAAAGCTTGGATAAAGGTTGCACTAACTAAAGAACTTAAGAATGTTAAAGTATCTAAATTTAATCTTATGACAAGAAAGGGTCAGCCACGCACTCAAACCCTAAAGTCAACAAAAAGTTAATTAAGTGACATCAAATATGACGACATGATCCGCGCGTCTTCTTAGGTTGTCCCACGAATAAGAGATTAAATTTTCATTTCCCAATGGTTAGATGTAGCTGTCCGTGGAAAATGGAATGTCTAAGCTAATAAGAAAACGCGTAGATGCATTAATGGTAGCGTGCTACGGTCAAATCGATGCAGATAGTTCGTTTAGACTTTTCTGATTTTGAATTTGTTTAAATGTAAGAAGAGTACACATTTACAGCAAATTTTGCCATCTGGACGAATAAAAACATGAAATTGCAATAACTAGGAAAAAAAATTCTGTCGATAATTTAATGTGTTAGTTTTTACAAAATCCGTTGGATGCAGTCATCTTTCAACGGATTTATGGCAAAACTAAATCAAACGGAAGTTTCATCTTTACGATTACTCTGATTACATCCAACGGATTTTCAGCGTATGGATATGTATGACACTTCACTATTTTTATAAGAATAGTTTTAATGTGTTAGATTCATCTTTCAGATTACGCTATCGATCATGGCAAAGAGAGGAAGATTCATCTTTCAGATTGCTCTGATTATTGATATTCTCACCAGTGCACGTTAGATAGTAACAATCATTCATGCTTATGGATAAGTATGACACTCCACTATTTTTATAAACTAAATCAAAGAAAAAGCCCAACGATAGTTTCCATAGTTCAAAAAACCATTGTTCCGCGTATAATCTGGTGGATCTAATTGTTTAAGGTCATATTCACATAACTGTTCATAAAAAAACTAAATATAAAACAGTTTAATAACTTTAAACTTGCATGCAAGTGTACATAAAATCTCATTGAATCAAGTTAACAAAGAATATGTATTTAAGAATACGTCCCTCCAAAGTCTCAATATTATGGTTTTATTTTATAACTTTAAACTCAGATGATGCAAGTGGACACTAAACTATATTGAATCAAGTTAACAAGAATATAGATTTACTAATATATCCTTCAAAAAGACTTAATAGCATATCCCTTGGAAGTCTCAATAAAGATTTTTAAATGGAGAAAACGCGATATAGTTATAAGTTATCAAGTTCCAGTTGGTCTTCGAATTAGATACAGGACATGTTTAAAAATTAGGAATAAAATTTAATATATAAAATTTGATACATTATAAATGTATATATATTTTTCAAAATATTATGTAAATAAATTAGTAAAACTCAAACAAGGACTTAAAACAAACATTAATAATTTCCTTATCATATATTTTTAAGCTTCTACATTATTTTTTATGTTATTAATAACAGTTACAAAGACTCAAAGTCCAATTATGTTAATAATACTATATAATTGATAAATATAATAATCATAATCATGATATAATATCAAACATAAAATAATTTCAATCTCATATAACTAAACCATTAAAATGATTCTATAAAAAATAGCTAAAGCCACAAATTTTATATAACCTTTAAAAAATTTTAATAAAAGAAAAAAAATACATATATTAACTCTTTTATTTATTATTTATTTATTTATACTATAACAGAGTAAATATATAACTAGAAATATATTGAAAGTGACTTTGTTTTCGCTAAACAAAAGATCAAACTTTACCTTTACAATGTCTTGATAGGCAACATGCAACCCTAAACTAGTGGTTGACAACCTTCGTTGTTTACAACAACACACTCGCAACCCTAAACTAAAACCAACTTCCTTCCAAATTCAACCTCATTCCCATATATGATTTTTATTTTTTATTTTCCACTTTTCTTGAAAGCCCCTCTAATTTTGAGACTTTACCATGCCTTCTCTAAAGTCAAACAAGAGAACATACCACCCATCACTCTATTTTGTAGGAGAAACCCTCCAATAAAATTATTAATAACATAATTTTATTAATAATTATGTTATTAATAACATTATTTATGTACCTAAGGGCATAGCGCAATGTTGTGGGTTTTAGATCTTTTTTGGGAGGTCCAAGGTTTACACTGTGGCTTCGTTTTGGATTTTAGATCTTCTTTGAGAGGTCCAAGGTTCAAACTGTGGCCTGGACAAGTGTGTGAGAGGTGGGTGTGTGGTGGATTTATGTTTAATTTTCTATTGATAAGTATAATTGAATGAGTTTCAAATTTTATCTAATTTGATAACTTGCAATTCTTATATGTTAAATTATTATGAAATATGAAATTAGTTGATCGACTAGATACTAGCTTAAATATCTTAAAGATAAATAATCTGGTGGACCTAATTGTTTAAGGTCATATTCACATAAATGTTATATAAAACTAAATATAAAACAGTTTAGTAAATTTAAGATTGCATGTAAGGTGTGTGGGATATATATATGGTTAGGGTTAAATATCTTAAAGATAAATAATCTGGTGGATCTAATTTTTTAAGGTCATATTCACATAAATATTATATAAAACTAAATATAAAACAGTTTAGTAAATTTAAGATTACATGTAAGTTGTGTGGAATATTTATATGGTTAGGGTTTTGGGCTTTATTTTCGAAGACCCAAATTTAAACTCTAATGAGACATAGTGTGTCTAAGTAAGCTTGTAAAAAAAAAATAATAAAATATTTTATTATTTATAAATTTTTAGAACTTTTAAAAATAAAATTAACTTTTTTTAAAGATTAGAATTTCATTCTTCAACATTTTTCTTTATAAAAAATTAAAATTATTTGAAATCATTAAAAAAATAATTAATAATTATTTTTGAATGATAATATTAAAATTTAAATATAAAATAAAAGATAATATTAACTTTTAAATAAAAATATATCAACTTAATTTTATTTTATTGACAACTATATTAGTTAGAATACGATAAATTTATGATTTCATCTATTAAAAATATTGAAAAAAAATAAATAATCTAGTTAATGAGTTTTAATGTGACTTTAATAATCTTAAATATTGTAGCATTTTAGGGATATCCTTATTCAACACTAATGTTTATGTGAACCATACTATTTTTCAAAAGATAAGTGTAAGTGGTAGCATTTTAGGGCTATCCTTATTCAACACTAATGTTTATGTGAACCATACTATTTTTCAAAAGATAAGTGTAAGCGAAGGATATTCTATATATATTTCTAAAACTTATTAAGACAATAAAAATTGTTACTTATTTCAAATGTCTATATAAGCTTGGTGGTAAACATACATGAATTACTTAAAATAGTTGTCAGATTCAATTCTTAGGGTTGAAAACATGTGGTCTAATTTATTTTTAGCTTGCAATTATTTCTTATTTCTTTGGGAATCCTAACTCCTAGGAATGTGAGTTTTGTTTAAGTGCATACTCATGCCAAAGTCATTCAAAAAAATAGTAATAATTAAAGCATAAGAACAAAAAAAGGTTTGGTTTCTCAAAGGTTATTGGTGGCAAGGTGTAAAAGGTAGATAAAGTAGATTTCGATAAATTTGGTGAAGCATTGATTCATTGCAATTCAATTAGAATATAAGGATTACAAATGAGTTGGTTTGATTAACCAACTTGGTGGTTATTTGTAACCAACCTGGAGAGCGCCTACGTGCGCTATGTTTTTATAATCCCCCCTTAATGCATAGCCTAAACAATAATGGAATATGAATATAAGCATATGCTAACATCCCCCCTTATTACATTATTGGCAAATCCCAATAGTATTGCGAAACATTTCAAATTTGATACGTCCAAGTGCTTTGGTGAAAATATCTGCAACTTGCGCATCAATGGGAATGTATTGAAGTTGTATATGGTGCTTTGGAACTTCATCTCGAATGAAATGACATCGGGTATCAACGTGTTTGGTACGTTCATGAAAATTTGGATTCTTGACAAGATTCAAAACACCTTGATTATCGCAAAATAGATGAAGAGGTAGATTCTTTGGAAGGCCCATGTTTGTAAGGATGCGACTTAACCACATTATCTCACATACTGCTTCACTGGCTGCACGATATTCTACCTCTGTAGAAGATAAAGCAACCACATGCTGCTTCTTACTATGCCATGAGATAGGTCCAGATCCCAGATGAAAAACATATCCAGAAGTTGACTTACGATCATCAATGGATCCAACATAATATGAGTCCGTGTATCCTAGTAGAAAAAACTTGTTATTCTTTTTGTACTCCAGGCCATAGTTTGTAGTACCATGGACATAATGAAGAACTCTCTTTGCTGCTTTCCAGTGACTCACCTTAGGTTCCTGCATGAACCTTGAAAGATAGCCTACAACAAAACTAAGATCTGGCCTAGTATTTGTCAGATATAGGAGACTCCCAATCAACTGGCGATAGAGAGTACCATCTACCTGAGGTGATTCATCATATCATGATAACTTAAGTCCTTGCTCCATTGGAGTTGCTTTAGACTTACAGTTAGTCATTCGATATTTTTCTACTAATGTCTTGGCATACTTCTTTTGTGTTACTCTGATATGGTGCTTTTTCTGAGTTACTTCCAAACCAAGACAATAGTGAAGAAGTCCTAGATCTATCATTTCAAATGATTGTTTCAAATCATTTTTCATTGAATCAATAATTTTCTCTGAACTTCCTGTTATAATCAGATCATCTACATATAACACCAGAATCACTATATCAGAACCATTGTTCTTAATATAGAGATTTGCATCTGAAGGACTTATTTTGAATCCATGCTGCACAAGGTGACTGTCTATCTTGATATACCAAGCTCGAGGAGCTTGTTTGAGCCCATACAAGGATTTGATCAATTTGCAAACTTTTTGTTCTTGCCCTTCAACCATGAATCCTTCTGGTTGGGTCATGTATACTTCTTCTTGTAAGTCACCATTCAAGAAGGCACTTTTAACATCCATCTGATGCAACTTCCACCCAAACTGAGCTCCCATGGCACAAAGTACTTGAATGGTAGTCATATTTGTAGTAGGGGTAAAATTTTCTTCATAGTCTATGCCTTCTTTCTGAGCATAACCCTTTGCAACAAGTCAGGCTTTATGCTTATCAATAGATCCATCTGCCTTATATTTCACTTTGAACACCCATTTGTAGCCTATGGGTTTCTTTCCTGTTGGCAGATCGACTAACTTCCAAGTATTATTTTTCATGAGAGACTGATATTCTACATCCATGGCAGCCTTCCACTATGGCTCACCAAGTGCATTTTGAACCTTTGTAGGTTCATTTGCATCCAATGTGGACATATAAACCCTTTCATCTTCCATATCTTCTTCTCTATCATTTTTTGTATCAACTGATAAATCATCAAAGTGTTGGCAAAGTTCATCAACCTCTGAAGTAGATGCCTCTGCTCTCATTTGCTGAGTCATACTACGAGTACATGGCCTATCTAGAGATAGATCTGGAAGTGAATTCAACTTAGAATCTCTCAAAGTGCTAGTATACCATTTTGGGACTTTCTGTTGTTGCTGTTGAAGTTGAACCTCTTTCTTAGGTTCTTCTTCATCTAGGTATACTATTGTAGATGTGTCATTTGATGTGAAAGCTTCATCAAATACAACATCTCAACTTAAGTGTGTCTTCTTGGTCTTAGGATCAATCAGTCGATATCCTTTTGAATGCTCATCATAGCCAAGAAAGATACACTACAGGGTTTTCTCATCCAACTTCTTCCTTTTTTCTTTAGGTATATGCATAAATGCCTTACACCCAAAAATATTTAGATGAGAAATGGAGGGCTTCTTACCACTCCAAGATTCTTGAGGAGTCTTTCCTTGTAGAGCCTTTGTGGGAGCTCTATTAAGAAGGTATGTAGCTATATTTACTGCTTCTACCCAATACTGTTGCTCAAGATGTGCTCCCTTAAGCATACATCGAACCATTTCCATAATAGAACAGTTCCTTCTTTCAACTACTCCATTTTTTTGTGGAGTATAAGCAATTTTCAACTGTCTCTTAATCCCATGTGTATTCAAAAATGATGAAAAATATTTGGAGGTATATTCCCCCCTCGATCTGAGTGGAGGGTCTTAATGAAACATCCTGACTCCTTCTCAACCTGCTTCTTGAACTGTTGAAAATATAGCAATGCCTCTGACTTCAATTGCAGGAAGAAAACCCACATCTTTCATGAGTGATCATCAACAAATAATTGAAAATACCTCTTTCCACCATAGCTTTTGGGCATAGGACCGCACAGATCACTGTGTACCAACTCTAATGGTTTTGTAGCTCTAGAAGAGCTTGATTCAAATGGTACCCGGTGTTGCTTACCTACTAAGAAATACGGATAGACTAGTAATGTGGATGAAAGGTTGGGGAGACCTTTAACCATCTCATATTTTCTCAACTTGAGCAAATAACCAGAACTTAGATGCCCATATCTTCTATGCCAGAGAGAAGTGGCCTCCTTTGTAGTTGTATATAGAGCAACATGAGGTGTTGAAAGAGCATCTAGAATGAATAAGCCATGTTTTTAGGAACCAGTTGTGACATGTTTACCTTGGTGGGTTATAAAACATCTCTTCTTTCCTTTCACAACTCGAAACATAACATCCATTATTTTATCCAACATCTGAGGAATAGACAATAGATTATTGGCTAGTCCAGGGACATAGAGAACCTGCTCTATCTTATATTTTCCATCTGGAAAAGTAACAAAAACTTTCCCTTCACCTTTGAATTGGTAGACTTGATTGTCAGCAATGGTGACTGGCTTTCCTTCTTTCTCCTCAAATGTGTCAAACCATGATTTGTCTCCAATCATGTGCTTACTAGCTCCTGAATCAATATACCATACAACATCTATTTGGGAAGATGAAGTATGATTCATAAGCACCTTGTGTGCTCTTTCGGAGTTAGAATCTGAATCTGCCCTAGATGATTCTGAGTCTGAGTTGGAGTCAGCCATAGCAACATGTCCCTTTGTTTGCTTATGCTTCTTTTTATATTTTTGTTTCTCTTTCCCTTTCTTTCGAGAGGATTGATCATTTGGTTGCTTGTTTTTGAACCAACACCTATTGGTGTCATGATTATTCATATCATAAATATTACAATATTTGTCCTTATGCTGATTTTGTTTTCCTTTGCCCTTGGAAGAAGAACCCTCTTTTTGAAACTGACCTTGTTTCTTACCCCTTTGTTGAGTGGAAAGTGCATTGTCTGGCACTTCATCTTTCTGAAACTGATTTGCCTCCTCAGTCTGAAGCAAATTTACCAACTCTATAAAGGATACTTGTCTACCAAAAATTTTGAGAGAGGTGATCAACATATTATATGAATCTATCAATGCTCTCAAGATGACAGAGTTTAAGACATCATCATCGACTGGATTTCCCATCGTATTCAATTTGGCTTTCAAGTCTGCCACTCTACAAAGGAATATATCAACTATCTCTCCAGAATTCATACTGAGAGTATGTAGTTGAGTTTGAAGGTGTAGAATGGTGGACTGATTCTTTCCTTCATACATAGTAATCAAGGCATCCCAAGATATCTTACTAGTTTTGGCATCATAGATATGAGGCTGAACCTCATCTGTAATAGCAAGCAAGAGAAACATGAGACCTCTTTTGTCTTTCTTATCCCAAGCATCTTGGTCTGTTCCTTCTATTTGAGGATGTGATGTAGTGCCATTCACTACATCCCATAAATCTTCCACTTGAATAATTGCTTTCATCTTTGTCTTCCATGGAACAAAGTTAGAACCTTTCAACAACTATGAATTTGAGAGATATTTGTGAACAGTGGCCATTGTGAAGGTTCCTTATATCACCAATTGGTCTCCCTTTCTTTATACCTACTGGATCTATACATCGTAACCACTCAATATATACTCACCCTTACGTGAGGGAGACTGTAGGTATATATGAATAGTATACCACTCAATATGTACCCACCCTTATGTGAGGGAGACTATAAGTACATATGAGAAGCATGATATATTGAACTTAGGTGATACTGAAATGGCATCATGTTGTTAATGACATCTACCATAGAAAGTTTATTCCGCATGCGTGGGGTGTAACTTCCCCTAAACACTTTGGAAAAACCTTCGTCAATATTTACGCCTAACAACAATCATGATGTGGGTATGAAATGGAGTGAACAATAGAATTGGTTTGCCTTATTTCTCCTCGATGATTGATAGAGAACAAGCTCATATATCATTTTTGTAGCTATATTAGGTGGTGGATATAGTAGTCCAAAGCACGACAACATTACCTGTAAGTATGGACCAGAGGTATCACAGATATCGAACGTTGCTGTGCAATAAATTGCACAAATAGGTATATAAATTTGGGGTCTTTTCTTTAGCTTTTAGTGTATGATTGTTAATGCAAGAAAATAAGGAATTTAAATGCAAATAAACAACCATAAATACCCATAAATTTGACTACCTTAGGTGTCGGTTTCCACCGAGAATGCACCTATTACAATACCAGTTTTCTAGTTTTTTTCAATTGTATTCCCCCTTTTTTTCTTAAAAATTTGTAAGTTGTCTTTCCAAATACTAGTTTTATTTCCTTTAGTATTCCTTCCTTTGTCTTAAAATTTTGCATAGAAATAAAGTGTAAGATTCCCCCCTCTTTTTGTTTTTGTTGCAAAAGAAACAAGGAGAACAAGGAATAATAGAAAAACCTTTGAAAAACAACTTATCTCTCCAAAAAAAAACTTGGAAAGAAAAAGACTAAGGAGAAAAAAATACCCAATAATTGAAGTCATAAAAAAAAATTGCTTTGGGCATCAAAATATGGGTGTTGGGCATCAAAGTGGCACTGTAGGTATCAAACAGTGCACTCAGGGCATCAACAAAGAATAGAGGCATCAAATGGAGCACCCAGTGCATCAACAGTGAACAGGGGCATCAAAAATGGGTCACGATGTCAAATGAGTCACGTTGGGTGTCAAAAATTTCAACCCCATGAGAATCGAACCATGGACCTTGTCCACTTCACGCCACAGTCTTACCACTCACACCACCGAATGGTTGGGAATGAAAATAGACCCTGAAGGTCTTATTGTTCTCCAAGAATTTGAAGAAAAATTAAATATCTTGGCTTTTATTATCCCACATTTGGTAGGATGGGCGCCTGTGTGGGAAATAAAACATGAATCAGGCAACTAGTCAAGTGATTGCCTTCGGCAGTCATCCCTTCCATATTTTGCCCTTCTCAACCACCACTTGTCCTTCGTGAACCCCACCTTGTGCCCTGGAAATGCCATGTCACAGTGCTTACCCAATCACACTTGTCCTTACCCAGTCATGCCATAGTGCTTGTCCATTTTCCTGAAATCCACGTCAGCTAGTGCTTACCTAGTCACACTTGTTCGAGTCAGCCATAGTGTTTGTCTAGTCACGCTTCTATCCATGCTAGCCAAGGTCTCGAACTACGTGCTCCATCTAGTTTCTATTTTTGTGTTGTCTCAGGCCTGCGTCTGCATCCTTCTAATAATCTTCGTGCTCTAGTCGATCGTGTGGTGTCTTCTGGATTTGTGTGTCTACCTTGAAATTGTGTCTGCATCCCAAGAAGTCTACGTCCTTTTGATCACCAAGAATCGAAGAGGTTGGAGTAGTTAGCTATTCGAACTACCTTAACCAACTAATATTGGTCTGTGGCTCTGGTACCATGTTGAATTCGGTGAAGCAAGGATTCATTGCAATTCAATTAGAATATAAGGATTACAAATAAGTTGGTTTGATTAACCAACTTGGTGGTTATGTGTAACCAACCTGGAGAGCGCCTACGTGCGCTATGTTTTTATAATCCCCCCTTAATGCATAGCCTAAACAATAATGGAATATGAATATAAGCATATGCTAACAATTTTATATAGGGGAATGAAGTTTAAATTATGATAATTTTGTTGCTTTGAGTTGATAAAATAAAGAAAAGATGTGTGGTAACTACAAAAAGTATTTTAGAATGATATTATTACCATGAAAATGAAGAACCAAGTAGTAATAGACAAAGTAGATATGGAAAGCTTTGTGGTGATGGTTTACATGGACCAGGGGTTGATTGATATATTACGAGCATAGGATTGTCTTAGTCCATATATGGACTTAAAAAGAAAAAATCTCATTTTACTAAAGTGAGGTATTATTCATTGTAAGATGCGGTTTCATTTAAGGCAACATTAAAAAATATATTGGAATAGGTTATGTATGTCCTCCAAGCAACACACCACCCTCATACTCATTTTGTAGAGTTATTAGTGAACTCTTTAATGTTTATTTATATATAGAAAATATCACTACTATAGAACTAGAACACTTATAAGGATGTAGTGGTCTAATAAAAATAGGGTTTCTAAATGTTCCAAGAATGCTATGTTAGAGCCTAGTGAGTTTGTAATCCTTGTTATCTATTTAACATATTTGTTAGATGACCTATAAAACTAAGTCAACTTACATTATTCAAACTTCTACAACATCGATATTTGTGTGTGGCCAACATCGATGGTGCTAATACACAAATGTAGACAAGATTATTGTGACAACTCCATGTCTCATCATCTAATACAAATTTATAGTAGCACCTTGCATATTCAAACATTAAATGCATTATTATATAGGATGAATTAAACCATATGTCAATTCAAGTACTAGTATGAGATATTGATGAAGCTAAATAGGAAACTTTTCAATTATTTCTAAAACTATTTCTTATCAGCTAGAAGCTAAAGTATTTTATATTTTAATCATTTTGTACCTCATGTACATAGTATGAGATGTATATGAAGCTAAATAAAAAAATTTCTAATTGTTTTTAAAATTACATCCTAATCTATTAGAAGCTAAAGTATTTTATATTTTAATCATTTGTAACCCATATACATACTTTATATAAAATATAGTGTAGGAATTACTTTATTTTCTGCTATTATTTTATCTTTTATCCTAGTCCTTTTGCATCAAAAAATGATATCTATTCATATCTATACTTTTATAGAATAGAGTGCTAGTAAAATTTATATTAAACACTTATACCATTGCTCTCATTAATACATGAGTCTTACATCATATAAAATTTTTCATTTACATCGTACTCTCTTAATGAGTTTATATTCTTTCATGAGATCCATTTATTTATTGTTGTTAAAAAACTCTAAATAATGTTAAGTACCACAAGCTTATTCTAAAATTTATTGTCTCTCACAACACACCATAGGCCCTTTAACACAAACCATGTGATATTAAATATATCTTGATATTTTTTCTTTCATTCATAATACTATCTATAGTCATCCTTATCCAAATAAGAATATTTCAATAAGTTTTGGTTCTAAAATATGCCTAAGTGAATGAGATATGCTCTTAAGACCTTGGATAACATATTGGAATGCTTAGAATTGGGGTCTCTGAGTCATCCTCCAGAGAAAGAAAAATTTTATACCTATCTAATCTAACTAAATGGGTGAATTGCATACTAGAGTGATAAATATAAAGGGTTAGAAAGAAAATCTAAAAGTGGTACAAATTTGACAACATCAAGAGACACAATGCAAAGAATATCGTAATATGAATTTAAATTAAACTACTTAACATAATATCCTACTTTCCTTATACATTAAAAATATTTATGAGTAAGAACTCTAAGAGATGTTAAATCATTCTAGAACTATAACAAAAATCTAGATAGAAATCTAGAATGCAAAAAGTAATTATAGCAGAATTACCCATTCCTAACTTTTACAAAAATTTCTTAGCTACTTAGTAAGAAATACATATATTTTTTGCAAATGAAAGTGTCAAGAGTCTAGAAAACAATACAATCTTCATTCAAGAAGATGTATAGCATCAATCAATACAATTATGCCAATTGTAAAGGCCAAAGAGTTGAATCTCATAATGGCTTACATTCTAGTATATATATTTAGAATTATAATTGGTTATGTTAGCATCATAGTCCAAGAGTGGAATATAGGTTTAATAGGTTGTTGTAACATGTGTGCTCATTCCTCCAAATGATCTTGTTGTAACCAATTTGGAATTATGTTGTTGATGTGGCTTGTTCTTGTTCTATCTCAAGTAGTGGCAACCACTACATCTTCATCTAGTGACAAGAATATTCTGATAGATTTATTTTGCTCTAGTCATCCCACTACCTCCTTAGCTACAATTCTATAGATGGTACTTAGAGAAGATCAATATTGTTAGAATATTTTGACAATATATTCACCTTTTGAGAACATGTTTGGGTAGTTTAGTGCATGTTTTCATTTGATGTCTCTTTCATATTTACTATTTCATAAAATATTTGGTTTTCTTTTCATTATTATCAAATATTTTCATACCCCATGGTGACATCAATATTTAATACTATTTTGGGTGCTACATGGTAAATATTAGATTTAAATTATCCTTTTGCTAACATCAACGTTTAAATCTATTTGGCCATCTCACTTAGTCAAAAATTAGCTCCATTTTACTTGATTAAACTATTGGGTGTTAGATTTTTAAAATCCCATGACTAACATCATAAAATTAGGATTTTCAACAACGCTTTGATACTTTGTAAAATTCTACACTTTTATTGCATGCTCTATTCATCTCTAATTCGACCACTATTTTAGATGTTTTTTAGCCTTATATAGCAAAGATGTATTATTTTATTTTGATCAAATTCATCTTCCTATTTGGATATGGATGTGGGTAGAAAATTGCATCCACATTATTGGCATATTATAGGGGGTTTTGCTTGCAAAAGCAACAAACTCATCTAGACTTATCCACTTGGGCCATGGAGTCAAAATTGAAACAAAAATAAAATGAAACTCAAATTATTTTGTGCAAGGACCACGTCAGGTGCTATCTATTCCAAAGGTTTCCTCTAGGGCTACTCCTAATGTTTTTCCATGTTGATTATTTTCTTCAACTATTGAAGACTCTCCTGATAGCTAGAATAGTATATATATTTTATATTGTATTCTCTAATAGGTAGTATTTATTACTACAAATTCTTGGAAGATATTTTGTAGCTAGTAGTAGCGCTCATAGGAAAGGTCCTTGTACCTTTGTACCAACTCTGTAATATTTGTTAGTAGCATGGCAAGATTATGAAATAATATAATGACCCATTATATAATTAGAGACTCTAATGATACTTCAAATTTACTTATGTCATTTTTGGCTCAAAAGTACTCAAATGCTTCTTGGTGTGAAAATACATTTTTTCATCCCAAAATCCTATAAATCCAAGCACTTGGAGATCTTAGAATGCTAGTTTCACCTTGTTATTTCTTGCTTTAATGAAATTAAGTATTTCTTCTCCTTCTAAAATCAATTTCCTTTCCTTAATGATCTAGTCTATATGAAAATTAGATATCCCAAGATACCTTTATAAACATTTGAGCAATTAGGAGTATTTTTCTTTTGTTCTCACATATATCAGACAACTTCTACTTGTTGTATTTTCATTATTAGTTTCTCCTTGGCTCTAGTAAAATATTCTTTAGAATCATGGATTACTTTTATTGTGCTTACTATTTGTTTAATAATATACAATACACTCATTACCATATTCTTAATATTTAGCTAATATTGGTTCTTGAATTGCTTCAACATATCTCTAGAGATCATTTTGCCCTTAGGATTCACTTTTTTCCTTCTCTAGTTATACTTGTAATGTGACTAGGATATCTTCTTCACTTTAGAACTTTGTTTTTACTTCTTACAATTCCTTTACTTGTGCATGCACTTTATTGTATTCTTGTTGCAATTACTTCTTCAATTTCTATATATCTTCATCCTTTTGTTGTATATGTTCCTCTATGGGAGATTTATCTATTATTTATTTGAGATGGAGGATTTCATTATTCAAACTATCTCTCTTTGTCTTCCCCTTGCTCATTATTTTATCTAGAATTTTTATTTTTCTTTCTATAGCTATAAGCTTTACATCTTATTGATTACTTTGTAGGAATATAGTGTCTACCTCAATGCATAAAGCTTGGAGTGTAACTATATTTAGAATATCAAAAATATTGTATTTTTACACTTTAATATTACAATCCTACATTGTCATCTCCACAATTGGATTCCTTACCTTTGGGTGCACAATCATCATGATGCATTCAATAACAATTGTATTTACAACATTGTATGTCTAGGTGATTACCAATTTTTCTTAATCTTGTGGTTGTTGTTGCTTTGCCCACCTCTATGTGTTTGTTTCAATGTTTTGATTCATTAAAAATTATTTTAATAGAGGATGTTCGACAATAGGGGTGTGAGAACCCTCCTTCACAGAACTTATTATTGACATTGATTTATGTATTAATATATGGATATCTAATACATAATATCATTTTGTGTTACCATCATATGTTGGTAATAAATATTTTTTTGTGGTTGTAAAACTAGGTACTCTCATAGATGGATTGGAAGGGGATACCAACTAGAGATGAGAGATAAATTTAGGAAGTGATGAACGACTTGTTCATCAATGAATAAAGGATAAAATTATACCCATCATATATATGCATTGCATTTGCTTACTATTTTGATACATCATTGGGCCATGAGAGTGGTATGGTAAAGAATCCATACTTAGTAGGATTGGGGATAACATGTTAGTTATCTTAAAAATCCACCTACTTAAGGATAAAGCAATGTAATGTATCACAAATTTGATTAAGTCTTTGTTTTGCTTGAGTTTTTGGAAGCATAGATTGGTCAATTAATCGAATAAAGGATTATATGTTTTGTAATATTTATACTCAAAATATTAGTTTCAATTTTAATAATTAATATTAACAATTGATACTAATTGATAATTTAATTAATCTAAGTATCTTATTACTAAAAGTAATGATATTATGGTTATGTTATTAGATTAATTGCTTGTTAGTTGAATTTTTTTTTAATAGAATGAAAATTATTTATGTAACTATAGTCCTAATAACTTATTAGAATCTAAGTATTGAGAATATTAAGGGATTACTAATTATTAAGTATACCTTGACTAAGTATTAATTCCCATTTTGGAACATTGATCTTGAGAATGTAAGGGTGTGGGCCAATGTCGAGTAGTGGGGAACTAGCATATAATTACAAAATGTGGCCCTTCATCTTCAGGAACTCCCTTGTTGCATATTTTATGTCCTCTAGATGCTTAGTGCAGAGTTGGAAAAAGAGGAGATAAAATGTTGGGTAGACATTCGAGAAAGCAATTGGAATATATTTTAGGAAAACTCAGTGTTTTAGAAATATTGGTTTTTAGCAAGGTAACAATGTGCCTTGCTATCCTTGTACTTTGAGTTTTATTTAAGTTTTTCTCTTTTTATTTTTGTCGATTTTTAATAGCCTAAAATTTTACCTTTGATTTAAGCTTTGTGCTTTGAGTTGGCCAAGTGAGATTCCTATGTTCATGGCTATGGCATAACCTTTTTTTAATCCTCTACTTGATTAGCAATTCTATTATTGTTTTGAGAACATATGTTTGAAATCTAAGAGTGGTTATCCTTACTATAGCTAGATGTATGCTTGAAAATTGAGAGTGGTTCTCCTTCGTATATCTAGAAATATGCTTAATTATTAAGAGTGGTTCCTCTTGTTATAGCTTAAAGTATGCTTAAAACCCAAGAGTTATTATCATTGTTGTAGCTAGATGTATGCTTGAAACCTGAGAGTGGTTTTCCTTATTATAGTTAGGCATATGCTTGAAACCTTAGAATGGTTCTTCTTGTTGTTGCTAGACACAAAATTTTATTTGTAAGGAAGAATAACTTCTTTTTGTTAAAGTACCTTCTTAGGTTCTCCTTGTTAGCTTTGTCTAGTCTTGTTTCATTGTGTCATACTCTTTTGTCAAATAATTTATCCCATGTTGATCTATGTGGTATTTGGATGTATTCAAGAGGTCATTTTTAGGATGTTAAGGCTCTACAAGTATTCACTACTAGTCGACATAAATGGTAGCTCAGGTTTGGTTGAACATTATTAGTTCATCCTAAGTGTTATTCTTTTTATTTATTATTACTTACTTATCTAGGGTTGATGTAAGGTTAATGCTTGTTTTAATCTTTGGATTAATTTTTGGTTAAGCCACTTTGTAATTATTTGATTGCTTATACATAATTTATGTTCATGGATTTATTTTTAATTGACCCTTTATCTAAGATTACAAGTTTAGAATATTTATTTTAAATAAGAATTAGATAATGCTAGAGTATTAATTATATAAATTCCTTTATTGTAGCTTCTAGAGATTTTTATTTAAAATCTTTAGTAAATAATTTAAAATATTAAAGGAAATAAATATCATTTTTGCTAAAGTTATTAAGATATATTTTGCTTGAGCATTAGTGAAAGTTAGACTTGTATTCTTGTTATTGAAAAGAAAGAAGATGGAAATATTTTAATTAAAAAAAAATATTTTGGAATGCATAGAAAAGTTATTTTTGAAATACTATTGTGAAGGGAAAAAGTGGTTATGTTTTCAATGGTTTCCTAAGTTTGTGAAGATAGGAAATCATTATAGAGAGAAGTATGGGATTCTCTCTTGATTGCTTGAAATGTATTTTTGCATGGTTACTTGCATTAAACATAGAGCATGTTAGTTGCATTGCATTAAGAGTTGTCCTAATCCCTAAAGTTTTCTTAAATATTGTCGAAGAATTCTTTCACGAAGAAGACCATAAAAGAAGGTGGTGCATAGGCCGCTTGGGTGGACTTCCTCTATTGGAATTAAAAATTTGTTATGTAAATGAAAGTTTTGTGATATAATTTTTGTTTTAGTTCATTATGAATTGAATAAGATTTGGAAACCCTTATGTTACTATGTGTAGACATGGAAAATTGACCCATACAAATAAATTATTTTTTCCTTATATCATTAGGCAACCACACAAAATTGTTAAGTGCAATTTTGAGCTCCTTTCCTATTCTATTCAGACCAAGAAGTAATATCAAATATTCACTAAATAAAACAAATTATATATAAATCTTGCAGAGCCTAATACAACCTTAGAACATAGGAAATGTCCATTAATTTATATGGAGAGGATAGGGAGGAAGTCGACGGAGAGGAAATTAAGGGAAGTTAGAGGAATAAGGGGAAAGAGAGTTGGATGGATAAGTAGGAAGAGGGTATAATGGAGGAAATGGAGGGATAAGGGGAAGAGGAGAATTTATTAATTAAAAAACCTGTCAACATTTGCCGACAACACTAACCTAACCTAACCACTAAAAGTGTTCACATTTGCTACATTATCCCTCTTAAAGTTGAGAGGTCTGACAATATAGTATCTCAGCTTTACAAATTAAGCTTTAGTCGGTGCCTTGGTGAAGATGTCCGCAACATTCTCCAAAGTGGGGCAATACTGAAGCTCAATAGTTTTAGTTTCCACCATATCTCTAATGAAGTGGTACTTCATATCAAAATGCTTTGATCTACTATGGTGGACAGGATTGTATGCCAACTGAATGGCACTAATGTTGTCACAAAATAACCTTTTTGGACCACTTTGCTGCTCTCCAAGTTCTTCTAATACCTTTTGTAGCCATAGAGCTTGAGTACTAGCATGAGTGACTGCTATATACTCAACTTCTATTGAAGATAGTGCTACTACTGTCTGCTTCTTGGAACTCCAAGTTATTAGTCCCGATCCTAGACTAAAACAGTTCCCTGAGGTTGATTTTTTGTCATCAATGTTGCTACCCCAATCACTATCACTGAAGCCTACAAGATTGATAGTGTTATATTTTTGGTAATGGATTCCAAAATCCCATGTACCCTTTACATATCTAAGAATTCTCTTAGCTGCCTGCAAATGCAACTCAGAAGGATTAGACATAAATCGAGAGACAAGAGAAACATCATACTGAATATCAGGTTTGGTGTTGGTGAGAAACATCAAAATCCCAATGATGCTTTTGAAAGTGGTCATGTCAACTTTTGATGCTCCATCATCTTTTCTTAATTGGATCCCATGTCCAACTGGAGTTGCAACTGGTTTGCAATGCTCCATAGCAAACTTCTTAAGCATGTCCCAAACATACTTATGTTGACAGATGAAGATCCCTATATCTGACTGATGAACCTCCATTCCAAGGAAGTAGTGCATTAAGCCAAGATCCTTCATCTCAAACTGCTCCATCATGGAGTGTTTGAACTTCATATTCAGTTTTTCATTACTACCCATGAATATGAGATCATCCACATACAAGCAAACTATGAGGATGTCATTTCCTTGTTGTAGGTAGTAAAGAGTGGGTTCATTTCTACTTCTGGTGAACCCAAATTCTTTGAAGTACCCATCAATGCATGAGTACCAAGCTCGTGGTGCCTGCTTGAGGCCATAAAGTGCTTTCTTCAGTTTGTAAACAAGATGTTCCTTGTATTTCTCTTCAAATCCTTGTGGTTGCTCAACATATACTTCTTTTTTCAAGTAACCATTTATAAATGCACTTTTCACATCCATGTGTTGAACTTTCCATCCCTTATTTGCAGCTAAGGCAAGAACTGTTCTAATAGTCTCCTATCTGGCTACAGGAGCAAAAGTCTCTTCATAATCAATTCCATATTTTTGAGTGAATCCCTTTGCAACTAGTCTCACCTTATGCCTTTCAATGCTACCATCAGAATTAAACTTGTTCTTGTATACCCACTTACATCCAACACATTTCTTGCCTTTAGGAAGCTTTACCAGCTCCCAAGTGTCGTTTTTTTTAGAGGTTATCTCCTCTTTCATGGCATCTTGCCAAATTTTTTGAGTACATGCCTTCTCATAACTAGAAGGTTCAAATTATGCTCTAGTTAACAAAGCATAGTTAACTTGATCTCCCCTAGGTTCCTACTGGGAGACGTCATCACCATACAAGTGCATACTTTCTAATCTGTGTAAAACATAATCCATTTCACTAGCTTGACTCCTAGTGTATCTTCTTAAAAAAATTGTATCCAACATCTGAGATGATGGGTGATACTGTAGAGTTCTCTTACCTTTGGATGGAGAATCAATGTCCATTGGTGAGGAACGTACAGATCGATGTGAAGAAGGACTTGGTGAAGAAGAAGAATCAAAAGATGAACCGGGATCTGGATCTAGATCTAGAGGAGACTGCTTTCCTTTCTATGGTGGCTGTTGCTTTCCTTTCTATGGTGTCTATGGTTGCACCTGCTAAGAAATTACATCAGTGGATTCAACATCACTGAATATTCGGGGCTTACCCCATTCTCCCCCTTCATCAAAAATCACATCCCTGGAAATCACAAGCTTTCTAGTTCAAGTATTATAAAGTCTGTAAGCTTTTGTATTCTCACAGTATCCGACAAAGATACATGCCTGAACCTTTGGATCGAGCTTCTTCCTAAGCTCATCAAGAATATGAGAATAGGCCAGCGAGCCAAACACTCTAAAATGCTTAACATTTGGCTTTTTACCATACCATTCTTGGTAAGGTGTCTGTCCTTCCAAACTTGAAGTAGGACTTCTATTCAAGATATACACGCTAGTCCTGGCTGCATCTGCCCAATATGAATTAGTCAAATGCTTCATCTGAAGCATAAACCTTGCCATCTCCACAATGGCGTGATTCTTCCTCTTTGCAACATCATTCTATTGTGGAGTGTAGGCAACAGTGAACTACCTCTTAATGCAATGTTGCTTACAGAAATTCACAAACTCATTAGAGGAATATTCTCCTCCCCTATCTGATCGAAGATATTTTATAAAATGTCCACTTTCACTTTCAACTCTTATTTTGAAATCAAGAAAACATTCATATGCTTCATCCTTATTTTTCAAAAAATATATCCAGCATATTCTAGTATAATCATCAATAAAGAGTAGAAAGTAAGATTTGTTATCCAGACTCTGTGTCTGCATCGGACCACAAATGTCGGTATGCACTAACTAGAGTGGATAGCTAGCCCGCCATGCTTTTCCATGAGGAAACTTTGATCTGGCATGCTTTCCAAGAGCACACCCTTCATAGACTTCTTTACCATCCTGAACTTTAGGAAGTCCATGACCATGGCTTAGGAAGTTAGCATTTTCAAACTAGCAGAATTCAAATGGCCATATCTCAAGTGCCATAGAACACTTGGATTGGAAATAACAACACTTGCTAACTTATCTCCCCCTGGTTGGCCAAAATTTAAAGGAAACAATCTATTATTTGACATTGGCACTTGAGTAATGATTCTATTATTGTTATTTTTATCAAAAATAGTGCATTTACCCTCATCAAAAAGCAACTTGTAGTTATTTTCTAAAATTTTACCAACACTTAAAATATTATGTTGGATATGGGGTGTATAATAGATATCACTTACTTGTTTGACTCCTTTAGTTGGAACTGCCATAGCTCCAATGCCTTCTACTGCCAATGATTTATCATCTCCCAATTTGATGCTGGATTTGTAGGAGGAGTTTAGAGTAGCAAAGAGCTCTTCTTTGCCACTCATATTGTTTGAACACCCAGTGTCCAAGATCCATGTATCATTCATGTTTTGATTGGATTGACCATATGAGAGAAAGATATTTTTAGCCTCTTCCTCTTCTCCAAAGTTTCCAAATTGACTACTCTGGCTGCTACTAGCTCCCTGTGAAGTCTTAGTCCAATAGTCATGAGCATAATGGCCAAGTTTACCATAATTGTAGCAAGATTGTTTTGACTTATCTCCTCCTTTACCTCTGCCTGATTGTTTCCCTCTATTTTGCTATCCTCCTCTATGTTCTTGCTGTTCACTATTGTTTGAGAATCCTCCTCTGTTCGGAGTTCCACATCTCTGATTATTTTTTCCTCTACCTCTACCTTCTTGAGAAGCAAAGGCTTTATCATCTCCTCCATAACTTATGGAAAGATATGGCTGTAACCTCTCCTCATGTGAGAGAAGTGAGCAAATGAGGGTTTTAAAAGACATAGAAGTTAGGTCTTTAGATTCCTCTATAATGATGGCTACTGAATTCCACTTAGGAAGAAGTGTTCTCAACACTTTCTTCACTATAACTTCAGGCTTTACATATTCTCCTAAAGTGACCATCTTATCTACTATGGCTTTCACATGCACGCAGTAATCGCCAACCTTTTCATTTTTTTGCATTTTAAGAGTTTCAAACTCTCTTTTCAAGGTTTGGAGTTTAACTTGTTTGATTTGGTCACTACCCCTATAACTTTCTTGTAAAGCTTTCCAAGTAGATTCAATAGTTTTAAAAGAAGCTATTCTAGGGAAAATACTTTTATCAAGGGCGGCATGAATATGATAAAGGGTAAAAGAATTATTCTTTTGTGCTTCTTTTCTAGCCCTTTTATCAGCACCACTCAAAACTTCCCACTCAATAGCTGAAGGTTCAGTATATCCCTCTTCAATCACATCCCAAAGACCTTTGCCAATCAACAAAGTTTGCATTTTAATTTACCAATACTCATAATCACTACCATTGAATTCAGGGATTGGTAAACTAGTATTGGAAGCCATTTTAGAAAGCAACTTTTATTTCAACTTCAAACAAACTATACAAAGAAGTACAAAATAGATCACTGATTTACTGATTTAAATCAAATCTAGCTTTCTTAAAATATTCATTGATTTGGCATTCTTCTTCTTGAGGATTTCCCAAAACTGGAAAGGTGAAGTTGTCTACTTCATCATCACTAATTATAATGACTTCTTTTGCTGCTGCTGCTGGCTCAAGAAACATTTTGAGAACAACTCATTCTTTAATTGCAGGTTTCACCTCCACTAGTTCTTTTTCCTCTGCTTCTGCTTCTGCTAGTTCTGGATCAGGAGAGCGAGGTGTATAGCTCTCATTCATTTCAACTTTAGGCACTACAGGAGTATAACTATCACTTGACTGTCCTTCAGGTACTGTTTCAACCATCTCGGATTCAACTACTCTTTGCCTGAAGATATTATCTTTAGAATCCACCTCGTATCTAGAATTTGGATTCCTCTGATGTGCAATCACTTGGTTTTCCAACTAACAAAACATAGTATGAAGTCCACTCTGCTGGACTTTCCTGTCAAAGGAATCAGGAGTCTCTCTTCTCAACAGAGAGAGCAATGCATGATAGCATCCAGATGACCGAATCATCTACCCAAAAATTTCACCGCATGCATTGGGTTACAATAATTATGCTAAAAAAACTTTTCACCCTTTTATATTTTTTATATCATTTTTCCAAAATTTATTTTAATAGAGCCTTTAAAAATTTTAAAAATTTTCTATAGATATTTTAAATTAGTTTTTTTTAAATAAAAGTTTATTAAAAAAACATAATAAAAAATATAAATAAAAATTATTAAATATTTTAAAAACTTTAATTAAAACTAATAATGAAAAACTTAAAATTAAAAATTAAAAAAAAAACCTTTTTGTTTTTTATCGTCGCGAAATCCCCGATGAGATTCGACCTCAGGACCTCCGTGTCTTGCCCACAGCCTCTAGCTGCTACACCACACGGTGCTGGTGAGAGGTAAAGCACACTGCCACCGTTTTAAACTCACCGACGTTGGGTAATGTAAAAAAAAAAAAAACAACAAAAATTTTGTTTTAACTCCCAACGGGATTCGACCCCGGGACCTCTCCTCCACCAGCACACAACACAACCGACTGTGCTACAGGGATCGATGAGTAAGGAACGAAACCACCTATTCCTTATACCTTCAACGGGCCAATTTTTTTTTTTTTAAATAAGGGGATTTATCCCACATGTAGTGGGAGGAAGACTTTTTAGTCTTCAAATATGTGGCCACGCGCATATACCATCAATTTCCTTCGAGAAATTGATCCTCACCACAATGCTTGCTCCTTAGCCAATCCGTAATCACCACGTGTCTTCTTTAGACGAATCTCATCTCGCCACATGTTTCAACCAATTTTTTCCATTGCACACGCTCAGCTTGCCACCTCTGCTCACCACATCAACTACCATGTCAGCACCACATCAACGATCTATCAGCACTCGCCATGTGTCGGCTATCGCCACCTCAGCATCCACCTCAGCACCTCGATCTGCATGTCCACATCAGCTGTTGCTTCGCCTGTCACGTGTCACCTCAGAAATCATGCAGCATCAAAATCTATGTCCAGCTCTGCCACCTCCTCGATCTGATTTCCATCTCCTCAAACATAGTGTGCCCTCGAGATGCATGCCCAGCACACTCACCAGCAAGTCATCGTGTGTCCTCAAGAATCATGCCCATCTGATCTCAAGAATCATGCCCGTGCGATCTCAAGAATTGTGCCCATGCGATCTCGGCTCTGATACCAAATATTCTATTCAGACCAGGAGGTAATATCAAATATTCACTAAATAAAACAAATTATATATTAATCTCACAGAGCCCAATACAACCTTAGAACATAGGAAATGTCCATTAATTTATATGGAGAGGATAGGGAGGAAGTTGGCGAAGAGGAAATGAAGGGAAGTAGGAGGAATAATGGGAAAGGGAGTTGGAGGGATAAGGAGGAAGAGGGTATAATGGAGGAAATCGAGGGATAAGGGGAAGAGGAGAATTTATTAATTAAAAAACCTGCCGACATTTTCCGACAACACTAACCTAACCTAACCACTATAAGTGTTCACATTTGCTACATTTCCCTTTTATTTTATCATTTTATCTTAGCCTTGTCAAATTTTTACCCATCCCTTACGAGGAGAAAATTTCCTTCCCCATTTTTCCCTTTGTTTTTTTTCCTTAGCCTTGTGAAATTCACGCCCACCAAGTATGGGGCATAAATTTCAAAATTTAGGTTTTTTCTCTCAAAACACTTGTATCGTATGGGGCTTCCATTTTCCTACCTTTTGAAACCCTCCAAACCTCCTATAAATAGGAGGATTAGATCCAAATTTTTAATAAATATTTATATAAGAATCTAATTTTTGGTGTTATTCATTTGTGATCTTACTCTTAATAATTTTTAAGTGCTCTTTTGTTGTTCGAATGCTCTATTGTTATTTTTGTGCTTCTTGGGATTAGTTGCTCTTGGTAAACAAGTGGAGGATCCTTGACAATGAGAGAGGTCTACCATTTTGGTTGCTACCTTTACTTTATCATTACTTATTGCTTATACATTAACTAATCAAATTTTCTACATATTATTAGTCTTTTAGGAGCTTAATTTCTTATTTTGCATCACATATTTCAATATTTTGTAATCCAAAAAATACTATGAATTAAATTCACATCCAATCCATATAGGGTGTAAATTTTGTAACCTAGATTCATACCCACCCCATACAAGGTATGAATTTGGTCAACTAGAGCTTGGGGTAAGCTTTTCTTCCAAAAATCTAGTTTACATATTGCATACTTCATTTTTATCATGTTCAATTTATCTGCATTTTATTTATTTTTTTATAATATTACATCTTGCTCTATTTTTTCCAAATATCAACAATCATTTATTTTTAAAATGGTCAGCTAAATGGACCAAGGTGGCTTGAATGCTATACCTCTAAGCTCAGCCATATAGTACCCTAAGTAGGTCCCCAAAACAATGATCAATTTTCTAAGGATTTTGAAGTTGTTTTTATAGGTTTTGAAGCTATTGAATATTTTGGGTACAAATTTGGCTAGGATTAACCATTAAATTAAGTAAATTATTTGATAGATATTTTAGGTTGTTTGTGACGTGTTTTTTTTAATTTCTATTAATTTCTATTTTAGATTTAGATCATAAATAAAATGGAAAATATTTGACTTTATTTATAGGCACCATTAAAGAAACCATACAATTTTACATCTTAGCTTAAATTTGTTTGTGCATTTTCTTAAAACCTTGTTGAAAAGGAAAATATTTATTTACTTTTAAAATTAAGGTTTTAGTCCTCATTGAAATAAAAATTATTCTAGGGATAGCCTTTTATTTACTTGCATTATTTGTTGCCCTTCCTTATTCTTTAATTCTTCCTAGTTTACATCTTAGTAAGGCCAAACATAGGTGTTTTTTCAATAAAAATATCAAACATTTGCACCCCATACTTGGCATGATCCTTAAACCATTCCTAGTGAACCCTTTGATCCCCAAATCCTGTAGTGTATAGAAATCAACATACCCCCACGGTCACCTCAACTCCCAACTGATCCAATCAAGAATCATACGTGATGCAAAATTGCCCCTTCATATATTTGGTGAACCTAATGTGAAACACGCATTTAGTGTCCAATATGTGAAGCTTTTTCCTTTTGTGCATTTTTTTAAACTATAAGCAATACCATTTAATTTGTTTGTGTAGATAAACAAAAACTAAACAAAAAAATAATAAACTTGTTTTTCTATTCTTTGTTGTTTACATTAGTTTTTCTCTTCCCTTTCTCTTTCTCTTAATCCTATGGCCCCAAACCTTAGGAATAAGTGAAATATGATAGAGCCAAAATATAATCCTCTATTTCATGAGGATGATAATGTTTATAGGAAGAATACCAATAGAGAGGAATAAGCATATGACATAGAGATTGGTAAGGACTTTAATCCCATTAAAGGACCTCATAGTCAATTCACATTCAAATAATATAATTATTTCTTGAATTTTTATAGGTAAAAAAAGTAAGCCTTAGATAAGGCCATAGATGAATATACCCACTTCAAAGAAGATAAAACATATCATATTCAAACCAATTATTCTCTAAATATCTATTTCAATCCTTTGTTTCAATTATCACATCATCTACATATGCTACTACAACAACCACCAATGCTGGGAAAATTTTGAACCTCCTCTAACTAGTAGTGCATTCCACCATAATGTTCAATTTTCTTCTCATTGTTTTAATCTCAATATTCTTTCTTATGTTCAACCAAATGTGAACTACATCCCATATCATAACCCATATCATAACAATGTTAATATCTCCAACATTATCCAATTTCACTTTCAAAAAACTACATATAACTTACCCTTATGAAATCTATGGGTATTGCACAACAACAATCTCAACATACAAAATTTAACAAGAATAATGAAATAATTGGCATTAAGAATAGATTCAATTCAAGCTCCATTTTTCAATTATAACTATAAAAAATGTGCAATCAACCCTTACATACCATGGTAGCTACTAGACCCTACCCTAACAATTTTTCAATGCTAGTTCTACGTATTTATAAGGGAACAGCAGACCCAATAGAAAATTGAAGGATGTTTAGAACATGTCATGATATTATATATGATGGTATGTTTTTGAAAAAAATATTCCCTAAGATTCTTGGTGGTATGAAATTGGATTAATATTATCAACTATCCCATCATTCTTTGAGAAAAATTGAAGAAACAATTAAGTTTTTTGTTCAACAATTTGGATCTTATGTGGAGAAACAAGTAACCATTCAATATTTGTATCTTCTAAAGTAAGGTAAAGATTAAATTTTCTCTTAATTCTTATATTTATGGAGAATATTAATTGTATGGTTAATATACACTTTACATCCTCGAGACATGCTAGAGATATGTATTAGAAATTTACAAGAAAAAATATCTTATGAATTATAAACAACAATAGTTACCTATTTTGAATAAACAATATATCTGGTAATAAGAGTAGAGAAGGATATCATTCGAAGAGGTCAAATTAGGTTAAGAAAATAATAATAAAGGGCCATGAAAATCAAATATAATAACAAGCATTTAGTTGTTTATGGGGTAACATATAATAGGTAAACCAGCAATGTTAATGCAACTAGTACCTTGTAAAAGTTAATATTTGGCAAACCTTAAAAACCCCCACCAATAAACTTCATAAGACTCAACCAAACTATTATTTTATCCTTAAGTAGATTTTGGAAACTAATATGATCAAATTGTATCCCATAAGGTAACCCAACACCATGATATATTGGTATAATCTTGGTCAACATTGTGAGTATCATAGAGTGGAGGGACATCTGATAAAATCATGTAAGAGATTGAAACATGTAGTTCAAGACTTAATATAAGAGGGCCATATTGTTATGAATGACTCCCAAACTACTCCTAACCATAAACCTATAACTAATCAACCTGCTACTCAACAAACACCCACAACTAATCAAAATGTGGGGATTTTTCAAAATCCTCTACCCAACAATGGGCTAAAAATAACTAATCATGTGTCATACCATAATATGCCACCTCCCTACAACAAAATGGTTGATATGATAAAATATACTAAAAGGAAACATGCTCAAGCTCATCTTACTCAACAATCTTAGTAGAAAATAAATTCTACATCCAACAAACCTTCTAGATATCCTTTAGATATCAAGGGTAACCAAAAAATGAGCACAGATGTAGAAAAACCAACTTTAGCATTGAATCCACATACAAAAGTCTCCTTCAACATCCAAAATTATTTTAGTAACACACCTACCAGGATATCCCTCTTAGAAACTTTAAAAACTTCTTCTATTCATAGGAAAGACTTGTTAAAGCTTCTAAACCTATAATATATCCTAAAATATCTTGCCCCTAGTAACCTAGCCAATGTTTCAGGTACTCTTGGGATAAGTCACATATATTTTTATGATGATGAAGTTCCTTCCTCACATTTACAAGAGGATTCTCCTATTTACATCACTAAATATATTGGACTAAAGTTCATCAAGAGGATATTGGTGGACAATGGTTCCTCCATCAATACACGTACTTATAGTTTTTCCAAAATTTTGGACTAAAACAAGAATATTTAACCAAATATGATGTTATCATAAAAGCTTTCAAAAACGAGTTCCAAGATACCTACAAAATTGCATCCCTTACACTTAGGGTAGGACCCAAGATCTTAGACACTTTATTTTATGTCATATCTTGCCTTGCATATTTCAATATTGTTATATGATACCCTTGGATTCATGAAATGGGGGGTGTCCCTTCTACTCTTCATCAATGTTTGAAGTATGAGTTCAAAAATTATCTTATCACCATTCCAAGAAACCCTTATTCATTCCAATATTGTTCAATGGTTGATCAAGTCTAAAATAGCATTATTTTTTTATCTCTTCATAGAAATTGTCAAATAACCAAGAAGTTTGAGATTTTTAAAATAATGAACCATCAATTATAATCTCATAACATGATCAAGCTAATATGCTCAATGATAGTCCTCTTCTAGATCTCACCAAACTTCCACACCCCAAACTATGGGTTTACTTTATAAAAATATTGTAGTACACATTAGTATTTGTACCTTTGTCTATGTGGATACATCCCACTAAGACAAGATATATTGTAACAACCCCTTTCTCGTAGAGAGAAACTTTGTCCAGTGTTATGTATTCAATGATTATCCACTTTCTAAAACAATCATATCTAGTATGGGATATATAGGTAAGGGTTTGGGGCCACAATAGAAAGGTATTCAAGAACCATTGAAAGTTGAGATTTGGTCTAAGTGATGTGGTAGACGTTACATTACCAACAAAAACCAACCCTTACTAATTGATGATGATCAAATCATTATTTATGTTAAATTCATGGATCATCATGGCTTGGAGTGGAGTAATGAGTATGAGGGATCCTCTTATTACTCCAACATATTATTTTTTGATATCATAACCTTATTTTCCTTTTGGATTCCTTTAGTTATTATTTTTTATAATGACACTCCTTTTAAAAATAAGGATGTCCATAAACTTTGTGCTAAGTACAAGATTCAGCACAAATGGTCATGTATGATGTGTGTGTGTGTGGTCACATACATTTTCACACATAAATAAAGTAGCATGTATATTAATTTAAAATTTTGGTGTGCATGTCACCCAGTTTGTGTATCATAGTAGATAGATTGGCACACTCAACCATCCCTAGTGATGCATACCACAATCAAAATCAACATGTCATCCAAATCCCTACCCTAGCCATGTGAGATTATACCCTTTGCTTCGCCTGCTAGATGTGGTCTTGGTGCATGCATGTTCACAAATTGTGAAATAGATCATGTCCATGACTATGAGTGAATCCATTATTATAGGGAATATGATGAAGGAATGCTCTAATTTTCTAGGATAACATGGTAGTAGACCAATTGGTAGTAGATCTCCCTTCATATGACTATATCGTGTGCCTTCCTCACTCTATGTCACTCATATTTTAGTAAAACAATCCTCTTATTCTATTGTTTACCTATAATTATAGTCATCACCTTTGTTTAGGCTTATTGTCACTCCTACTCCAACCAACCCATATCCCCTCTAAGGTGCTCTACCTTAGTCCTTGTCATGTACCACACTGCTAAGGCTTAGTCCAACTCTATATAGATGGTATCTATATTCACTTGCATGACTACCATCTTGGTTTGTAGTACCTATGCCTCCCTCATCGAGTTCTCCTAATCCATAACCCTACTAGGTCCCACCTGTATCATTATGGGGGAAACTCTTTCTATTCCTTCTCCTCCTTAGCCAAATATAGTGATGTTCTTCTTCATGGATATCCTCATATCTATCCAAATTTGTACTTGTGTCTACCTATAAGGGTCTATAGCCCTTTATCATTACTTCATTATACATTGATTAAACTCTTAAAAATTCTAGCTACACTCATAGATACATTATTTGACACCTCTATACTAGCATTGATGGGGAGATATTTAGGTATAATGTCCCTAGACAATCTCTTGTACCCAAAGGTCACTTTAACATTATCCATTACTATATCAACATAGAGGGGTTCATCTAATTTATCTTTTATAATCCTCCCCATATCAATATACCCTTTGAATCCTTATGGGTCCCTCTAAAATTACTTGAACCAATAGTCATTAAGATCTAAAATTGCTTAAAAATGCCAAACTACCATTGTAATTGATCAAAATAATATAGCTTCCACTTTTCCTTTTTTGTGGTGACCCATCGGACCCTCTGAACCTGATCCAACTCCTCTACGTCCTCAAACCACCTAGGGTGTATATGCAATGATCACCATATGATATTTTACTTACATAACTGATCTATTTTCTGCCTTCCTAGTGACAAGGCACTTGCATATGCTCTTTGCACATGCTCACAGTGTTAGCTCCTTATATATACTATCAGTTGATTTAGGTTGTAAAATAGCCTTGATAATGCATGTAATATATAAATAGCTATGTTCTCCTACAAACACACCTAGATAAATGACGTACTAACCAATACCATATGCCATTTATACAATGCTTTTTAATGTCCTATGTAGCCAGGCCAACACATATGATCCCCATGCAAACCTCACTTGTTGGTTTCGCATGTCTACTACTACTCCCACCAGTGTCCATGGTGGTTTTCACCTACTCAACTACCACATAGAGTACAAAAACCAGTTCCCCAACTACATATATCTATGGCATCTCATCAACATGAAATCCACTCTACTAGATCTCATGTGTTGGGTTTCTTGACAATCTCTCTAATATTTTCTATGATACAAGTAGCCTATAAATAATCATCACCCTAATGAAGATCCTCAAGATGCACCACACATCCTCTATTATGACAATTATCTCCCCTATCGATAACTAAAATATGGATAACTCTAAATACCCTTACTCACCAACACCATTAGTAGTGCCCTATTTACCTTAATATTGGGTATCTCTCCTAGATGCAGTAGCTCCACATCCTGTAGGGTATCATAGTCCATCAATGTGAGCCATCTCACAACCTCCTCTAGTGTTTTCAACTACCACATCCTATTATTGAGTGCATCATACTAAAATAAAAATATTAATAAACTTTCATCAGTTTCAGCAAAATAATACATATGAATTTGCACCTTAGAACTCCTAAGCATTAATTTGGTATTTTTGTATATAAAATTCTTGCCATGCTGCTAATTTCATGCTTGGAAATAAATTTTATAGAAAATTGCTAAAAAAATTCAAAAAATATATATTTTTTGCTTAAACCCTAATCTAACCTAGTATAGGGTTGTTTTTAGGTCCTTATCCATTCTCAGTCTACTACAATGTCATATTCTCCCCTCACAATGATCACACAGTGTGTTGGAAGTACCATTTTTCATTTATTCTTCAAAGCCCTTTTCTTCCTCTTCTCACAGTGAAAATGGCTTCATTTTTCACCATGAACTCTTTTAATTCCTCTCTCTTTTCCCTCATTTTTTTCTCTTTCCTCTTGTTATTTTTATTTTCTTCTCTATTTACCATTCATTTTTTCTATATTTTTTGTTTTGAGTTTCTTCAAGAATATTGTATTCCTTTTGAAACTTGAGGAGGCACCCCAGCCCTAGAGGTATTAATGACATTAATGCCTTGATTAGCATGTAAAAATATAAAGTGTTTGGAATGACATCATTTTTGCATCATCCCTTCTAAATTAGATACCCTTTTGTGTTCATAATTCTTCACCCATATGTGTCTACATATTTATTTGAAACATTTTTTAGGCCATAAATGCATCAAAGAGGGGGAAAAATATATACATGGAAAATTGACCCGTAAAAATTAGTCATTTTTCTCTTAAATACTTCAAACGCCATTCAAAATTACTAAGTGAAAGTTTTATCCCCTTTACCCTTTGTTTTTTACTTTTTATTTTCGTATATTTTCCAAATTTACACCTATCCCTTATGGGATATGAACTTATCTTACTATATTTGCACCCACTAAGTATGAGAAATAAATTTCATAATCTTAGAATTTTACTATCAAAACCCCTATCCTATATCAATTCTTTGTGATGTTGTCCCTCAACCAAGGTTAAATTTTCTTTTCTTACCTTTTAAAACCGACCAAACATCCTATAAATGGGAGTATTATATGCCATTTTTCTAAAATCTCCAATAAGAATCTAATTTTTGGTGTTCTTCATTTATGATCTTGCTCTTAATTATTTTCAAGTGTTTTTTTGTTTTTGGAATGCTTTATCATTGTGCTTATTGGAATTAGGTATGGAATTAGGTACTCTTGGTGAACAAGTAGAGTAGCCTTGATGATGGGAGAGGTATACCATTTTGGTCCATCCCTTAACATTCTCATTGATCCTTGCTTTCACCATTAGCTAATCAAGTTTTATGTGCATGCTTAGTTTTTTAGAAGAATAATTTCTTATTTTGCATCGCATATTTTGACATTTTGTAGTCACATTCTATTTGTACAAAGTGTAAATTTAGAAACCTAAATATTTGTATAGCCCTTATGGGGAAATAAATTTGGTCAACTGGGGCTTGAGGGTAAGATATTTCTTCCAAACCCCTAGTTTACATGTTGCATACTTCCTTTTTATCATGTTTATTAAATCTGCATTTTATTTTGTTGTTTCATATATGTTACATCGTGCTCTGTTTGTTCCAAAGGTCAACACTCATTTTTTTTGAAATGTTTGATAAAAATACCAAGGGGTATTTAATGTTTTACCTCTAAGCTCATTCATATAGCAACCTAACTAGAATCTCAAGCACTAATCAATTTTCCAAGGGTTTTGAAGTTGTTTTTGCAATTTTTGAATCTATTGGATATTTTGGATATACATTTTGTTAGGATCAACCAATATATTGACTAAATTTTTTTATATATTTTTTAGGCTATTTGTGAGATATCTTTGTTCATTTTTTTCCATTTATATGTTTCATATTTAGATCATAATTAAAAGTAAAATATTTGACTTTATTTCTAGGCATCAATAAAGAAAGCATGTAGTTTTGTATCTTAGGTTGATTTTGTTTGTGCATTCTCTTGAACCCTTGATAAAAATAAAGAGATATATTTACTTTTAAAATTGGAATTTTAGTCCTCATTGAAACAAAAAATCATTCTAGGGATCGTAAATGTTTTGGTTGCATTACTGTTTTCGCTGCATTGTTATTTACTTCTTCCTAGTTTAGATCTTAGTGAGGTGAAAAATAGGTGTTTGGTCAATAAACATATCAAATATTTTTACCCTAGACTTGGAGAAAGTCCTCTAACTATTCTTGGTGAACACTTCAATTCCCAATCCCCTGAGTGTAAAGTAATCAACATGCCCCTACGATCACCTTGGCACTGAATAGATATTGTCAAGAATGATAGTAGTGGGTAGTTTCCCCTCCAATAATATGGAATACTTGGTTTGAGCAAACAAAAGAATAAGATGGATTGAAATTATTTTGAGGATGTTATTTTGTTATTATGAGAAATATATGCTAGCATTATGATTTATGTAAGCTTACTTTTTATAGCTTTAATTGAAGAAATACTTTATGCTAACATAGATTTAGATTAATGCTCAAACTAGATAGAAGCTTCTTTTATGCTAGTTCCATGTTGAAATTTAAGTATGGGTTGAATATGATCCTTTTAAATTTAAGATTTGATTTTGTGTTATAATTAAGCATGTTAATTCTATTATAGCACTTTATTTCTCATCAATAAGAGATGTTATATTACTTTATGCTTTATCTTGGGTTTGGTGGGATTTTGGGGGTACGAAACCTTATTAGAATCCTAAGTCTAAAATTTTTACACAATCCTTGCAGGAGTTATGGTGATGCAATAACTAGGTAGTTGTGATTCTTGGAAGGAGTTGTGATGATGCAATAGCCATGCACTCATAAATTTGGAAGGAGTTACGATGATACAAAGGCCAAATTCTCATGATTGATACACCTTGAATAGTGATGGTTGGGTGTTCCATAACCCTCAAGCTGGTGGAATATTTCATGAGGCAACAATTATGGTACACCAAATAGTAAGGTTTAGGTGACTATGCTCATTACCAAGTGACTAGTAATGATATTAGTTAGCCCATAAAGTTTTGGTAACCAAGCACCAAGGATTTTTGCTAGAATAACCTACATAGATGGACTTATGGTTAGGTTAGGTAATTGGTATTCCCTTTTAAACCTTTAAGAATAATCCCTATGTTGTGGTTAAATTTTCCTATGATGGTAAGAGTATGGAAAAGGTGGGGGAATCACTTTGACATCCTTCTAAATTGTGAGATTTAGTAATATGAATCTAAAAAATATGGGATTCTAACCACTCCTATCCACTTGAGTGTTGTTTGTAGCAACATTGAGCTCAAATGTCATGAAGCCTTATGAATGCTAAAATATATATTAAGAATTTATTTATTAACCTTTCTTATGAAAAAAATATTTTTCTTGGGTTTATTTGGATGGGTTGTTATAGTTGGTATCAAATATCTAGGTTGTAGTACTAGAAGCTTCCATGGAGAGCATCTAGGATGAGCATTTATTAGAATATTTTAATGTGCACTTTACCTATGCACTTTCATTATTATGGTTAGGGTTAGGGTTTTCCTATCTACAAACTTTAATGACTCTTCTTTCCTATATATATGTACTCATATTTCACTAATATATATCTCTTATACTTAAAACATTTGGTATCAGAGAAAGATCCACTTCTGTCTAAAAACCCTTGATGGAGGAATTACCTCTTTATCAATTATTCCATTCCTCAATTAGATATGGAAAATTCCTCTCTTCGTAGTAGAATTTTAGAATTCTCTAAGCCTATACTTTTTATAATGATCTTGGTTATCAAAAGAAATTATTATTGATGAAGCAAAGAAATATTGTATTCATGGCTACCCTTAAAGATTCAATGCTTAGATCCATGAATACAATTGTTTTATTTAATCTAGAAAAAAATTTATTGTTTGTGTAGAGGATTATACAAGTCCCATATCTACAATTTTAGATGCATGGCTACTATTATTGTTGAGTTTGAGGAGATTGATAACCTATTTTTTCATTCAAGGTGTGTGACGAAGATACATGGATGGTTATTCCCACAACCTAGCTGCACCATATGGACTAAAATATTTGTTGACCAAGGAGCTCTTCTTCAAAGTTGATGGTAATGTTTACCCTAAGATCTATTTGTATAACCTTTGCTAGAAAGTAAATGACAGTGTCAGTAACTTTATCTCTATTTGATATGGGGGAGAGAGCCATGGTTCATCATCGTCATCATCAATTTCACTAGATTTTTGATGGTCCTTGATAGTCAAACCATGATACTACAAGTTTTCCATTTTAGGTTGTTCTATCCCACTTACCAATTTACCTTCAAAAAATTTTGTGGCCTCCCTTCTATCATTTGTTATTGTGCAACCACTTTCTAAATTCTCAAAACTTATTATTTCTTATCAACCTAAATTTAAAATAAAATAAATGATAGAGGTAGTTGCGAGTAAGAGGAAATTGGGTCTCTCCCTCATGTGTAAGAAAACTCCTGAAGCCACCCACCACATGGATTCATTGTAGCACAACCTTCTAACAAGCCCATAGAGGCCCATAGTAGGTCCATAGAGGCTCATAAAGGTCTCAAGTAGGCCTACAAAGGTTCTAAGAGGCCCTTAATATCCCTAGTAAGCACACAAAAACCCCTAGTAGCCCATTGTAGTCCATAGTAGACACCCTACATTACAGTCATAGGTATTTCCTAATCAATTGAAAAAAAATCCGTCTAGCCCTACACTTTTATTTTAACCTTACATTTTGAGCTGCTATTGTAATGTTCTATCTCATGGCCCTAATAATGAGTATACTACTCTTATCTCCCCCTACATGTGATTTCTCAACATAACCTAATATCATCAACACCCTTCCTAGATATCACATAACACTCCCCATGACTAAAAATAGTTGATATCTCACACATGTGGTGGGCCAAGGAGCACATTCTTACATTGTCCATGTAGGCAGTTTTATCGCTCATGTGGAAACTACCACAACATTATTTTACAACAAGCATTCTCTACTTTAAGCACGTTGAATTTTTTTCTTACTAGGCTTTCCAAGCATGAGTGGGATGGTTATTTTACTTTTTAAATATTTCACTTTTTTGTAAGTGAAATAGAAGCCATGTAATTTTTGAAATATTCTCAAGAGTGCACTACCCCCATGGAGTAGAGAAAATTGCTTGAGGGAGGACAAGAAGGGCTCAATACCCATGAGAAATGGCTAACAATATGGCCAAATAAAGAATGTTAATTATTTTAATTGCATGATGGGCATGGCCAATGATATGTGAGACTTGACAATGCATTGAGGAGCTCATGTAATTTTTTCTTAAAAGTATGTAATACAAAAGAAATTTTAAATATGGATAGTCCAAGTAGGCCAATGTAATGCCTTTTTAAAATCATGTAATTATTTTGATAAAAAAAAAAAAAAATTAGAATATCCCCCTATGAGGAAAGTTTGAAAATTATAGAAGTTTCCAAATTTAAATCCGTTTGGAGGAAAAAATTACCCTTCTTCTTATTTTTTCCCGATGACATACTACTCATAAATTGAGGCAAATATTTATGCTTCCAAGTATAATATTATTTATACTCATATTAAAGCATATTTTTTAGCATAGTTCATTGGAACCACAATATTCTACTTTGTAAAAGTCTCTTATGACTTGTTGATGCTCCAAGTTTTATAATGGCATCATGAATCAAGCCACGTAAAAAAACATCAACATTGTGACCCAAACCATATAAATCAACTTTCAATTCTTTGATCAGATACTACAAAACATTGGCACTGTACATCAACAAGTTACTAGGGACTATAGAATCTTGACACCATATAACTCCTTTGAAGAATACAAAGTTTTTTGACACTTCACACATCACAGACTTCTAAATAATATATACAAAAACACTTTAGGAGATTCTTATTTAGGTTTATTACATCATTTGGGATGTTTACTTGCTTTTGTATTGTTGATTTATTTTTGTATTTAGAATATTTTAATGTTCAGTTTGCCTATGCACTTTCATGATTAGGTTTAATATTAGACATTTTATCTATACAAAACCTAATGCCTCTTATTATTTTTATATATATGTACTCATACTTCAATAATATACATCTCTTATAATTCCAACAACCTTGACCTTATGTGATACTTTGGAGATACTTACTTTATTAGGGATCTTAACGTGATCTGGGATAAGTTAATTATTATACACCAATTGGATCATTCAGACCAAGGAGAATACTAAAGAGTATAGTTTCTTATTGGTATTGGCACCTTGTAAAGGAAAGCATGGCCATGATCATTATCAAGCAAATGATAATGATCTAAGTTAGTTCATGGGAAAAATGAAACTAATTAATTTTAATTACAATTGAAGGAAATTATAACTTATCCAACCCCTTTTTATGGATAGGATATGATAGATATTTTAGTATTATCATCTAAGAAATTGGGATCAACTACATAATAGGAGACTATAGTATACTCCCAAAAAAATTTTAGATGAAAAATGGATTCTAACAAAGGAATTGGGAGAACAACGAAACCCTATAAGAAGTCTAGAAGGGAAATAAAATCTAGCAAGAAAACTAGAATAAAAAGTTCTACTACGGGGGTGGAAGAAATTTCTTTCTTAGTTAGGTTACTTCAAGAATAAATGGAACAACAAAAATTGTTAGAAACCCTGCTCAATAATGAAACTAGTAACAAGGATTTAAATGATGGAGAATAAGAGAATCCTATTAGGAGAATCCATGGAGGAAAATCTTGGATAGAGGTTGAACTAGATAAATACCTTAAGAATATTAAGGTGACTAAATTTAATGTTAAGACATAAAAGGGTCAGCCATGCACATGAAACCCTAAATTCAATACAAAGTAATATGTGGACACACTAAACCAAATAGAAAACCAACAAAAGATACAAGGAATAACATAAACTTCGATCATAAATGCCATCTAAAATCATTGAGCTCAAATAGCTCAACTCTTGAACCCTAAAAAATGACCCTATACTAGTTAAGGCTACACACACACAGTGGTTTAGGAAACACCTCAATAATGAGAACCATACTCGATATATAATAAAATGATAAAATGCATGCACAACCAAGTTTTTTCCATGAGCTACAATCTACTCACAACTGGTGTTTTCCAAGAGCATTAAATTACAATCCAACCACTTTATGGGAATAAATAAAATAATACAAAATCGTCCACTATTTTAGTAATAGGTTCAAATAGAGCATAATATCTCCTCACATGAGCATGCAACCAAGAATTCACTACAAGAATGAAAGCACATCATTCAAAGTATTCATTACCTAATGTGATCACAAATAAACCAATGAGGGAAAAAAAATATCAAGAGAGTCCCAAAAAGGAGGAAAAAAAAACATCAAAACCTAACTAGGCTAAGCGCTCAACAATATAGAGATACCATCATGCCTCACACAATGGTCAAGTCATAAATCCAAAACTTGAGCTAAAGAAAAATCTTAGAGTAGTGCAAAACGTCAATTACCAATCACTGAACATAGAACACACATCTAACTCAAATAAGACATAACAAAGTAATGAATCATAGGGTTGACCCACATAACAACAAACTAGTAAAAAAAAACTAAGAAGGGATGAGAGCAAGAACCAAAGTAATATTAACATGTAGAAGTATAGAGGATAGATATAGGCTTTATCAAGATAAGTCTATTTCTAAATAACCTAATTCAATGAACCTACCTTATCTATATGCACCAATGCATCTTGCTCTTGATCCTATTATAACCTCTTTCTTCCCCCATGGTGTTGAGCACCCTTGTCCAATACCTTCTCTAGCCAACAATCCCCTAACCCTCTATGCATCTTATCCATTTTTTCATAAATATTGGGGCATGGCTACCTTGCATGCAAAGTTTGGTAACATAACCATGTTCCCAAGAATGTACATAAAAAAATATTTCTAAATGAAATCAAGCACTCATCATGCTAAGCGATGCTTAATGAAGTCAAAGGTTTCCTTAATGATTAATTTAAATCTTTCTTATTTAATTTTATCAAAGGTTAATAACTAGTATAAAGTATTGATAATATTTTGGGTAAAATAATAATTAGGTTTTAAGCTTACCATAAGCCATAAAAGCCAAACAAATAAAACATTGGTTCTATGCTAATCCCACATATATATATATATATATATATATATATATATATAAACTAAATAAAAAATAATATTACACACCATTTTTTGATGTTTGAGTAGGTGGATATTCTTATTTAAGGTATTCCAATGCTACTTGTAGACACCAAAACAACACCAATCCGATTATGTGATGACAAGCACTGATCAAATTGACATACATAGCCCCTAGGGCAAACCCCAGAGGTTAAACAGTGGTCCTAACCACTCCCACAGTAGTTTGGAAGGTCAAAGGTCAATTTGGAACCTTTTTGGCACTTTGCTCCCTACTCGTCCCACCCTGGGATGATTACAAACTGGTATTCATCCCACCCAGGGACGATTATCAGAATTCTCCCCAGGGTGGGTTGAATAATAGGTTTGACTAGAAAAAAGTCAAACCTCGACAGGTCCTCCAGTTAACTGCAGCTTCAGGCCATGCAATTGTGAGGAACAAATTCAAATCAAGGAGAAAGACTTTAGTCATGCATGTCTTTGATTTTTTAGGCCTCATGCAAGGAGACTCTAAATCAGGGAATAATATTTTCTCTCAAAATAGGACAAGCAACTCAAGTGGCGCCCTCGCATGTGCATTCAAAGAGAGATACCCTAGGTCTATAAATTGGTGAGTCTTCTCACACCAAAAAAATAATAGAGAGGAGCCTTTGGAGCAACAAAGTGCTACCAAATTATATCCTCACCCATCGATTGTGCTTTTACATCCTTGATATCTCTTTTGGAGGGAGGTTATTGGGTGATTATTGGAAGAGCAATCCGGACCCAAACCCAAATATTTGGCCACAATATCCCACAAAATTTGCTTACACAACCCCATAAGAGGTTTTGGACCCATCCCAAGTGGATTGGTATAGAAACAGAGTCCCAAACGATGGTCGTCCTGCCCCTGGGCACCCCCTAAACTGTCGTAGTCCTAATCGCCCCACCCCATAGTGATTAGAAATATGTGGTATATTTCCTTGATTTTTATTTTGCATCTAATTATAGGTTGTTTACATATGCTATCATTTAAATTTCATGTGATTTTGACAAGTTTTGATCATCCTTTTATCATTTCTCACTTTCACTAACACGTAGATAGCATCATCAAATTTTGGGCAATAGAGGCCGAATTGGAAAAATCTGACCATCTGGGTCATCCCAAAATACCCCTTTTTACCTAACCTCAACTTTGTAGGTGATTTTGTGGCTTTTGTATTGGACATTTAGGAGGTGGCTCTTGGATAGGTTATCATAGTTCTAATCGTCCCACCCCGGAGCGATTAGAAATTTGTGCAAGATTTTTGGATTGTTCCTTTTGCAGTGGCTTCTTGGTAAGTTTTTATTACTTCTTTCAAATTTTCAGCTCATTCTGATATGTTTCAGTTATCGCTTTAATCATTTTATGCATACACTGACCGTAGGCTTGGGGATTGCATGTTTCATTTTATCTACAGGTGCTACTAACTATTTTTTGTTTCCTTGAACATAGGGTCTTGACATTAGAGGAGCAGCAAGGAGTCAATACTCATCAACGCAAGTGGCAACGATGTTTGGTCCACCAATTTTACATGTGGGCACGCAGAAGAAAGCGTATCAATATGTGGTGTAATAGAGCCATACTTAACGCTCCTAGTCCCCAAAATGGAGGAGACATATTGTAACACGATGTTTAAATAAAATTAATAAAAAAGGTTGTACTCAACATTTTCTTTCTATCTTTTTTCAAATGGTTTATGTTTCCCCTTTCATGTGTTTCAGTTCATAGGTCTTAGCGTTACGTTTCACTTTTGCATACATCGCACTTGGGATTTCCACTTTTGTTTCTGTATCCTCATGCTTTCAGTTTTGATCATGGTGGGACCTTTGTCCCTTGATTTTAAGATTAAATTTTTGATCAAAATTTGCTTGTTTTTGCTTGCAGGTACCAAGTTTTCAAATGTTGAACTGCTATTTGTTCCAATCTATGATGAGTACAGAGCTAGAATTCATCTTACCCAGGGACGAATGGTCATTTGCCCCACCCTGTGATGAATACAGGTCTGTTATTAATTTCACCCAAGAGTGAATAGCTCTCTATGTAGTTTCAAGGTAGAAATTTAGAGGCATCTGATTTGGGTAGAGAAGAGGTAGGGGTCCTAAACATCTTCTATCATTTTTTGCTTTCTGATTTCTATTTTCTAGTTATTTTCTTGCATAGGAGAGTTTGAATTCTTTTTTTCTTCATTTATGTAAATTAAAAAGAACCCCACACACAACATGGTAATTGAAACAACAAGGAATTGGTCATAAAACTCCAACCCTTGATCAAGACCAACGATGGATTTCATCACCACCTTGGCTTGAAATATTACATACATAACCCCGATCGCAATTGTTGCTAGACGTAAATCCTGATGAAAGTTGACCAAGTGTAGCGAGGGTGATTTCCAGTGCATGAGGATAAGTCTTCTATGGTAGGTGTCATAAACAGAGTTATTCCCCTTCTATACTACCTATTTTCCATATACTGTTCTGCTCTCACGTACCTATAGTCTCCCTCATGTAAGGGCGGGTATAGAGAGAGGTTCAGTATAATGACTTGGCAGTGGTATATCAAAGGGGACCTTTTTGGGAGTCATAAGAGCTATCATATTGCATTTTTTACAAAATGTTATTTACAAAACTATCAAAACAAACATCAAAACACACTAAACTAGATTTAGGGCACACTTTTAATCTATAACAAGATAATCATTGCTTTAATTGTGTGTTTCCATTTTGTTTAGTGTAGCATAAGAAATCCTAAATAAGATAAAAATGTACACATATTTAGGTAAACATCGCCATGGTGTACACCCGTAGCCGAGCTCAATCATGGGCAGGAGCTGTAGAGAGTGCACAAAGGGGGACAAGTCGCCCTCGATATAGTCCTGAGGACTTGGTCATCCCGACTTGGTGGCTTGACACACAAGATAGTCCACATCATGCCATTACAGAACAGGACTATAGAGGCACCTCTTTGAGGGGCACCCCCACTCAGCATAGATCCTTTCAAGAGGAGAACATACACGTGACACTCAACATAGACAAGAGGGCTCCCTTAGATGCTTGTTATGAGTGGCCTAGTGATGAAGAGCTAGAGCAACATAGGTTCCATAAGGAGGGACCACATGATTTCATCATCCCTTATTTATCCCTTATTACTGTTAGAAACACTAGAAAAAATCCAGAGCACAAGGCTCTCCAGACAGGGCAAGCCAATTATGCCCGCCCCTTTTACACATGAAAGGGAGTACGAGGAAGACCACTACATTCCTCAAGATAAATACACAGTGTGGGAGCAATGTGTCGCTGCACATGCTATGTATCAAGATCACCCAATGAGGCTAGAGCCCCGGGTGAATATCGCTAACCTCGATAGAGGAAAGCAACCCATAGGAATATCGGATCACCATGACCGAGATAGACATGTAGGAGAGGCATATAGGCTTCCTAAACACAATACGATGGAACAAATTGACTTGGTATTTGCCAAACATGTCACATGCCAAGCACAAATCACGCAGCTTAGGCAAGATCAACAATAGTTAGAGCATCTATACCACCTTAGCAAAGAGCACATTCAGCGTTAGAAAATCGAATTGCTTCAGAACATTATGCCTGAGAAGGTCCCAACCCATCACATGCATAAAGTAGAAGTGTATGAGAGGCACAACCCCTTGGTGCGAGATAGGTCCCTGCGACATTATCAAACATTACCTCGAAGACCTCCTCGACTTGAGCGGGAGGCCACTCCTAGAAACAATGATGGGCACCCTCTGCGGGCATCCACCCCTGTTTATAGGTCTCACCCAGGAACTCCTCAAAAAGCCTATGAGGAGTATGAGAAATAAGAAGAGTGGGTTGAAACACCCTACCAAGGTAGGGGGGATTCTGTCTGACTACCCCTCCATAGGCCTCAAGTTCCTCGTAACCCACATTGGGAGAAAACCAAGGAGGAAGAGATCAAATCCTATGATGCATATAAAGCATTTCTAGAGCGCTTAGAGTCTGTGGAGACCAAGACTTCTGGGCCCCAAAAGCCCACTTTACACCAACTCCATAGTCACCCTATGCATCTGTTAGTTTTGGCACCCCCATACCTTGAACACTTTAAACTACCCCAGTTGGCACTCTTTAGAGGAGAGGAGGATGCCCAAGAGCACGTAACTAGATTCCTGAGCCAATGCTTTGGAATTCAAGACAATGATGTTTTTTTTTCTAAGAACATTTATAACCACATTCGTAGGCCCTACCTCGGATTGGTTCACTCAGTTGCCAAAACATAGCATTAGTAACTTGGATTAGCTAGTGGATGTGTTCCTTGAACACTTCACCTTCAACACCAAGAAAAAGGTATCACTAAGTGACCTAGCTAGCCTTAGGAAGTAAGAGGAAGAAACCATGGTGGCATATGGGAATCGGTGGAGGACATTTCTTTCAAAGCTGCCCTACCTCCCTCCCATGTCTGACCTGACCCAAATGTTCTCAAAGAGATGTTTGAGATCGATCTTCGTGCTATTGTAGCTACAAAAATATGCCACTCTTGAGGAAGCCCTAGTGCAAGCCATAATCATTGAGGAGATCAAGATACAGGATGGCGATATTGCCAAGCCAAAGAAGAAAGAATGGTCTAAGAACACCAAAATAGGGACCACGCAATAGAAACCCACTACGGTCAATCGGATTGCTATAAACATTCCTAAGCCTGCACAAGAAACACAGTCACAAAAGGCTAACTATCAGGCAGTGCCTCTTAACATTTATGACAAAGAAAATCAGAGGCAAGAAAAAAATTAGTAGTGTTGCCCTAGGCAACAGTTCACACCTTACACAGAGTCCAAGGACTCCCTGTTTTATCACTTGTCAATGGTAAACTTGATCAACCTGCTCGAGATTCAAACCATAGACCCCAATGTGCCAAAGCCTAAGGGGTATAGGGAGGAATTGTACTATAGGTTCCACAGACAAAAGGGACATGACCTTAATGCATGTTGGAAGTTTAAAGGCTTGGTGCAAGACCTAATCGACAACAAGACACTAGCAGTGGATAACCCTGTAGCACCAAAAAACCAATAGATGGGAGTCTTCAAAGACCCCCTACCTACCCATGATGTGTAGGAAAAACCCCTTCAAGTCAATGAGGTGACACAAAATTGCCCCATGTAGGGGTATGTAGGGATGATAAGCATAGTGACTAGGAACAGGAGGTACCTAGGAGATGCCCCCATGGTGGCCATAGGAGAGGTTCTATCAATGTCACAACCTCAACATCACCCTACGCAACCTCCCCCACCTAGACCAGTGGCCATGATTCAGAATAAACTTACCCAAATTCTAAGGACCACGTTAGCTAGGCTCTCCATATACGAGCTCATTCAAAATCTAGCGCCCCATCGGGAGGCTCTAATGGAGATATTAAAAGCCATCGAGCTACAGCCCCATGAAGCAAACTCTTTCAACAACTTTGTGGGACATGTAAAACAATGTACATAACTAGTCATCACCTTTAGAGAAGATGAATTGAAATTAGTGATTGGTGATGTGGCAGATCCACCCCTACACATCATTACATGGGTCAACAGGATTCCATATAAGAGGGTGTTGGTGGACACTAGCTCATCCAGTAATATAATTACAATAGCAGCATTGAAACATCTAAAGTTTCTAGCATATCACATCGTTGCCTCCACCTATACTCTTCGAGCATTCAATGATGCAATATGCTCGATGATTGGCACAATTGTCCTACCCATCCAAGTGGGACAAAATACTATTCATATATTATTCCACATATTAGAAGGTGAGATGGCCTATAATATCTTGTTGGGGCGGCCTTGGATTAGGGACATGAAGTGTGTCCCTTCGATAGCTCATCAGTGCCTAAAGTATACATTTGAAGGACAGGTGCATGTAGTCTTGGCAGACTTAAAGGCCTTCAAGTACTGCAATACGATGCAGATAATGCCGCAATCGACCCTATTTGTCTTACAATGACACTGAGATGGGGGGGTGAATCAGTGTAGATCTATAAACTTAAATTTACATCTCTTAATACTGTAGCAATTAAAACTTATTACTAGATATAGCAAGTATAAAAAATGAGCATCACACAACACAAGATTTAACGAGGTTCACCAATGTGGCTACTCCTCAAAAATTGACTGCTTGGACTACCATCCAAATCAAGCCTTTGCAAAGCACCAAATTTACAATCAATTTACCAACACCCATTGGAAGGAGCACCAACCCTTGATTTATCTATAATAACAGAAAGGAGCACCAACCCCTGATTTATCTTCACCAACAGAAAGGAGCACCAACCCCTAATTTATCTGCACCAATAGAAAGGAGCACCAACCCCTGATGCCAAGTTGCAACCTGGACTTCAATTCAAATCTATAAGTTTGACAGTAAGATACCTTTGCTTTTGCAAGACCCTGACTAGTCTTCTTCACCTTTGCGTTCTCTGTGCACTCTGTTCTCTCTATGCAATCACTTCGCACACTCTACTTTGTTACAGTCGAACTTCACGATCATCTTCTCCATTTTGCACACTCTGCTCTCTTTGCAAATTTTACACTTAGCATGATTTGACATGACTTGCTCTCTGCACACAATGACCATATTTCACACACATTCCACACTCACCTCAATTCTCCAAACAGCCCTCCTTTTATAACAATATTTTTTATGATGAAAACCCTAATCTTAGTCGACTGTAAATCTTAATCTTAGTCGGATTTCATAACAACTGTAAACCCTAATTTTAGTCGGTTGTCATCGGTCTTCGTTGGCTTCAACTCAAGAAGATGTTCGGTTTATCCATCGCTTGATGATTTCATTCTAGACAGACCCTATAACCGCCATACTGACTTTTGATCACTCTTCGTATTTCAGCAGTATGAAATCACTCTGTAACTGCCCTTGTAAATGTTGTAGTGATGTTGGTCCACTATCATACTTCTCATTTCAGTCGGGTTCTCCTTCTTGACTTAAACATTTATGACCTATCATGAAATCGTGACATTTCTACCTCTGTAGCTTCTTTTGTTGTTGTTGTCGCAAAAATATAACATGTCGCGATATAGCGACACTTTCATCTCTATATGCTTTCTCTATTCTTTTTTTGTGATATCATGATATTTTTGCCTCTGCAGACGTCATATTTTCTTTTGTTGTGATATCACGATATTTCTGCCTCCGTATACTTCGTCTTTGCTTTTGTCACAATATCGTGACACTTCTGCTTCCATAGACTTTGACTTTGCTTTTGTCATGATATCATGACACTTCTACCTCCGTAGTCTTCAACTTAGCTTTTGTCACAAAATCGTGACACTTTTGCTTCTGTAGTTAGATTATTTGCTTTTGTCATGAAATCATGACAGTTCTGCCTTCGAAGTCTTCTTCTCTGCTTTTATCATGAAATCATGACACTTCTGGTTATGTACTTTATTTCTTTGCTTTTGTCATGAAATCACGACACTTCTGCCTTCGAAGACTTATTCTCTGCTTTTGTCATGAAATCGTGACACTTCTACTTTCGTACTTTACTTCTTTGCTTTTGTCGTGAAATCGTGACACTTCTGCTTCCAAAGTCTTGCTTTCTATTTTTGTCATGAAATTGCGACAGTTCTGCTTCCATACTCTTCCTCTCTTTCTTTTGTCATGAAAATGCGACATGTCATGATATCGTGACACTTTTCAAACATACTTTCTCTCTCCTTTTTTAGTTGCAAAAATACGATATGTCGTGAAATCATGACACTTTTCTTACTTGTTTCTTTGAACTTGTCACGAAATCATGACACTTTTTCTTGCTTTCTCTTTCTCTTCCAACATGTTGTGAAATCATGACAGTTTTTCACTTGCCTTTTTCTCTTCCAACATGTCGCTAAATCGTGACAGTTTTTCCTGCTTTTTCTCTTTCTTCCAACATGTCACGAAATTGCAACAGTTTTTCCTATTTTTTCTCTCTTTCAACATGTCACGAAATCACGATAGTTTTTCCTGCTTTTTCTCTCTCTTCCAACATGTCGCAAAATCGTGACAATTTTTTTTGCTTTTTCTCTCTCTTCCAACATGTCGTGAAATCACGACAATTTTTCTTGCCTATCGTATATGTCGCGATATCACGACACTTTTCTTACTTGTCTTTTTTCTTTGATCTTTTACATATGGTCCACTTATGTCTTCTTGGAAAATCACTATACATACTCTGAATAACCTTTGAACTCCTATCTTCTACATCTGAATAGCTTTTGAACTTCCTATCCACTACATCAACAGATCTATCTAACTATGTTGACAACAATGACAATACTGTTGCTGCACCTTGCTCAACAATCTCCCCCTTTGGAATTGTTGGCAACACGTGCAATTTCCTGTAACTCTTCTCCCCCTTTGAAAATAATACCAAAGGGCTACTGCAGACTCCCCCTGAGTCCATGCACAACATTCTCAAGCAAAATTTATTACACTTAGCAAAAATCATGAACATGAGCAAAAATATAATCAAATACTTAAATGCTACCCCTGAGAATGTGATCCCTGTAGCTAGTCAATTCTTGGGAAGTGTGACCACTCCCAATTTATTGCGAAGGTACTCAAAAACTTCCTTGGGCAATGGTTTTGTGAAGATATTTGCTACTTGCTCTGTAGTTGGAACAAAATCCAACTTAACCTCACCTTTTGCAACTTTCTCCTTCAAAAAGTGATATCTGATAGCAATGTGTTTTGTGCGTGAATGCATAACCAGATTCTTGGAGATGTTAATGGCACTGGTGTTATCACACTTAACTGATATTGGCTCACTGAAGCTAATACGAAGATCTTTCAGGGTTTGTTTCATCCACTATACCTACGTACAACATATTATCGCTGCAATATATTCTACCTCTGCTGTTGATAAAGAAACTGACTCTTTTTTCTTACTATGCCATGCGACCAATCTATCTCCAACATAGAATGCACCTCCACTGGTACTCTTTCTATCATCGACACCTCTTGTCCAATCTGCATCTGAATATAAAATAAAGGTGAAGTATTTACCTTTTAGATACCATAAACCATACTTCATAGTACCCTTGAGGTACCAAAGAATCATCTTCACTACTGTCACATGAGTCTCCTTGGGATTAGCCTGAAATCATGCTACCATGCATACTACCTACAAACTATCTGGTCTGGTAGTTGTCAGGTACAATAAGCTCCCAATCATGGATCTGTACATGGTTTGTTCAATAGGTGGAGATTTGTCATCCTTGCTCAACTTGCAACCTATCATCACGGGAGTGCTAACTGGCTTACAATCCTCCATTGTGAACTTTTTTAACATATCTTTCACATGTTTAACTTGAGAAATAAATATGCCCTTCTTATTTTGATTAACTTGCAACCCAAGGAAATACGAAAGTTCACCAATCATTAACATTTCAAATTCTTTCTGCATCTTATTTTCTAAATCTTTACATAACTCATATTTGTTGTTTCCAAATATGATATCATCTATGTATACAACAAGAACAATAAGATGCCCATTTTCTATTTTGACATACAAATTACTATCCACCATACCTTTCTTAAACCCTTGTTGAGTGAGATAGTTGTCTAGCCTTGCATACCATGCTCGAGGTGCCTGTTTTAAGCCATATAATGCTTTCTTCAACTTGTAAACCAAGTTGGGATCATCACCAAGTTGGAAACCATCTAGTTGCTCAATATAAACCTCTTCTTCAAGTTTCCCATTCAAAAACGCTGATTTCACATCCATTTGATAAACTTTGAAATTCTTGTAGACTGCTAAAGCTAGAAACATTCTAATTGCCTCTAGTCTAGCTACTGGTGCAAATTTTTCCTCAAATTCAATGCCTTCAACTTGTGCATAACCCTTGCATACCAATCTTGCTTTATTTCTGACTACCTGTCTGTCTTCATTCAATTTGTTTTGAAAAATCCATTTAGTCCCGATTATATTTTTATTTGCAGGTCTAGGTACTAAATCCCAAGTTTCATTTTTCTCGATCTGATATAATTCTTCATTTATTGCCTTCATCCAACTTTCATCTTTGCTTACATCAGCAACATTTTTGGGCTCAATGCTAGATAATAGAGAGTAGTTACTTACTACTCTTCTTCTTGTCTGAACACCAACTTTGGGGTCTCCAATTATTTGCTCTCTAGGATGATTTTTTTGCCAGTTGCCTATTTTGAATTTCTTATTTTCTTCCACTTTTGAATCACAACTTAAATCATCTGAGTCAATTTTCTGTATATTTTCTATTTCGTTTTCCTCATCTCCTTCAATAACCTCTTCATAAATTGGGTAGTTCTTTTCATAGCTAATTACTCATTATCTACCTTCATCAAATTTAACATCGACACTGTCCAAAATTTTCTTTAGCCTCTTGTTGTAGCATTTGTAAGCTTTGGTTTTTGATGAATAACCAACAAAAATACCTTTATACGCTCTATCTTCAAACTTACCAAGATTATCTTCAGTTCTTTTGATGTAGCACTTGCTGCCAAAAACTTTGAGGTATTTTGTTATTGCACTTTTACCGAACCACAACTCATAAGGATTTTTTCTTTCATGTGTTCTCAACATGTACCTATTTTTGGTATACACCGTAGTATGGACTTCTTTCCAAAATTTGTCTGCTACTCTGCTTTCAGCCAACATAGTCCATGCCATTTCTGCATTGTCTTGTTATTTCTTTCTACCACTCTATTCTGTTGAGGTGTCCTGGCTGCTGAAAACTGTCTCCTAATAACGTATTTTTCACAGTACTCTATAAAATCCTCTGAAATGAATTCTCCTCCTCTATATGATCTTAAACATTTGATCCTCTTTCCTATTTCATTCTCAAATTGGTTTTTGAAAGTCTTGAACATTTTAAAAGCTTCTGATTTATGCTTCAAGAAAAATATCCATGTCATTCTGGAATAGTCATCAATGCACAACATAAAATATTTGTCACCATTTATGCTTTGTGTTCTCATGGGTCCACATAAATCAATGTGTATTAGTTCCAAAGGTTTGCTTGTGTAGTACTCTTTTGTTTTGAATGTGACTCTAGTTTGCTTCCCCTTTTTGAATGAAGCAAAAATGTTGTTTGCAGGTTTGCTGATGGTGGGAATATCCCTCACTGCCATTTTTGAGTTGATTTTTACTAGATTATCAAAACTGATATGACTGAGTCTCTTGTGCCACAACCAATTTTCTTCTTCCTATCCAATAAAACAAGATCCTTCTAAAGTCTCTGAGAGTGTGTACAGGTTTCCAAATGTCCTTGATCCAGTTGCTATCAATTTTCCACTATTTGTTTTTTTGACTTCACAACCCTGCTTCTTAAAAACTACTTCATGACCTTTATCACAAATCTAACTTATGCTCAACAAGTTATGTTTCAAACCATCCACAAACAAGACTTCTTCTGAATTAATTTTTTCGTCACTAATTTTAACTGAACCTTTGCCAACTATCTTAGCTCCATCATTATTTCCAAACTTTACTGAACCACCTTCATATTTTTGTAACTTCTCAAATTTATGTTTGTCACCTATCATATGACTGGAGCATCCACTATCAAGTATCCATGGTACATATTTATTCTATGCTTTAAATTCTATTTGTACGATTAAGGATTCCTTTTCTTCCTTAAGTCGATCTTTTTCTTTCCACTCCGTTTTGATAGTAGTTTTGGGATCTTGTTTTGCCTTTCCCTTATCAATAGATTGTGCATGTTTTTCAGTAAGTTTTCTATTTTCTCTCATCCTATTTGGTTGAAATTTTCTTCCCTAAAATTTATTTGATGCAAATGCACTTCTACAGTTTCTTGCAATGTGTCCAAAATTATGACAGTTATAACATTCTACTGTATAATTCATCAGAGAAAAAGCATTTCTACTGGTGAAATTCCTTAGTCTTACATTATATTTGTAGTCTGAGATTTTATGTCCATAGCCATTGCATTTAAAATAGAAACCAGAAAAGAGATAATTGAACCTGGGTGATGGTCTTTGCCATGTTGCCATAGGAGCCATAGGTCTTATTCTTCTTTGATGTGTGACATTGGTGAATCCATAATTGTCAATTCTCGTTTTGTGCCTGGCATTATTGCTTTCTTTTGCATGAGACATTTTTCCTTGATCAACATGTTTCTTATCTTCATTCTTTATGGATTCTACATTTCTGGCCTTTGATCCATTTGATGATTCTCCTTCGACGAAACCTAGACCAAATTTGATGCTTGCAGGCCTTTGGTCATTTATAATCTTATCCAACTTCATAGAACTTTCTTTGCGTTTGTGATAGCAACTAATTTTGTGATTCATCTCTTCTATCTACGTCCATAAACCAACATTCTCCTCTTTTGGTTTGTAGCAATAATCTATTTTCATGGTAATTTGTACATCGAGATGTTCAGATATTTTCTTGTATTCTTCTGTCTGTACTTTCAGACTGGTTATGATTTTGTTTGCATCCTCAAGATTTTTTGAAATTTTCTTATTCTTTTTCCTCTCTATTTTCCACTCTTCAAGTGCAGATATCAACTCACCTTCTAGATCTACTTCAGCCTCAGGGTTTTCACCACATACTTTAGAGTTCACTCCTTCATTTTCTGATTTTACTTCTTCAAATGCCATGAAAAGAGCTTCAACTATTTTCTCTTCAAAATCCTTGATGTCGTATCCCAAAGCACAAAGATATGTCTACATCTTGATTCTCCAAAACACGTAATTAAATCTATCAAACAATGGTTCTTTATTTGATGATAAGCCTTCACCACCTGCCATTGTGTTACTTCTAAGATCACCCTAGCCGTTTAAGCTTGTACAAGAACTTAGCTTTGATACCAATTGTTAGTCTTACAATGACACTGAGAGGGGGGGGGTGAATCAGTGTAACTCTATAAACTTAAATTTACAGCTCTTAATACCGTAGCAATTAAAACTTATTACTAGATACAATAAGTATAACAAACGAGCATCACACAACACAAGATTTAACGAGGTTCACCAATGTGGTTACTCCTCAAAAATTGACTGCTTGGACTACCATCCAAATCCTGCCTTTGCAAAGCACCAACTTTATAATCAATTTACCAGCACCCACTAGAAGGAGCACCAACCCTTGATTTATATGTACTAACAAAAAGGAGCATCAACCCCTGATTTATCTACACTAATAGAAATGAGCACCAACCCCTAATTTATCTACACCAACAGAAAGGAGAACCAACCCCTGATGCCAAGCTACAACTTGGACTTCAATTTGAATCTATAAGTTTGATAGTAATATACCTTTGCTTTTGTGAGACCCTGAATGCTCTTCTTCACCTTTGCGTTCTCTGCATACTCTGCTCTCTCTATGCAATCACTTCGCACACTCTACTTCATTACAGTTGAACTTCATGATCATCTTCTCCCTTTTGCACACTCTACTCTCTTTGCAAATTTTGCACATAGCATGATTCAACATGACTTGCTCTCTATGGACAACGATTGTATTTCACACACATTCCACACTCACCTCAATTCTCCAAACAACCCTCCTTTTATAACAATATTTTTTATGATAAAAATCCTAATCTTAGGCGACTGTAAATCTTAATATTAGTTGGCTTTCATAACAACTATAAACCCTAATTTTAGTCGGCTATCATCGGTCTTCATCGACTTCAACTCAAGAAGATGTTCGGTTTATCCATCGCTTGATGATTTCATTCTGGATAGACCCTGTAACCGCCATACTAAATTTTGATCACTCTTCGTATTTTAGTAGTATGAAATCACTCTGTAACTGCCCCTATAAATGTCATAGTGATGTCGGTCCATTGTCATACTTCTCATTTCAGACAGGTTCTCCTTCTTGACTTGCGCATTTACAACCTATCATGAAATCATGATATTTCTACCTCTGTAGCTTCTTTTGTTGTTGTTGCCACAAAAATATAACATGTCACGATATCGTGACACTTTCACCTCCATACGCTTTCTCTATTCTTTTGTCATGATATTGCGACATTTTTGCCTCTATAGACTTTGTCTTTTCTTTTATCATGATATCGCGACATTTCTGCCTCCATATACTTCATCTTTATTTTTTTCATGATATCGTGACACTTCTGCTTCCATAGAATTCGACTTTGCTTTTGTCACGATATCGCGACACTTCTGCCTCCGTAGTCTTCAACTTAGATTTTGTCACAAAATCATGACACTTCTACTTTTGTACTTAGCTTCTTTACTTTTGTCACAAAATTGTGACACTTCTGCATTTGAAGTCTTCTTCTTTGCTTTTGTCATGATATCGTGACACTTCTGCTTTCGTACTTTACTTATTTTCTTTTGTTGTGAAATCACGACACTTCTTCCTTCAAAGTTTTCTTCTTTGCTTTTGTCATCAAATTGTGATACTTCTACTTCCGTACTTTACTTCTTTGCTTTTGTCATGAAATCGTGACACTTCTGCTTTCGAAGTCTTGTTTTTTGCTTTTGTCGTGAAATCATGATAGTTCTGCTTTTGTACGCTTCCTCTATTTCTTGTCGCAAAAATGTGACATGTCGCGATATCGTGACACTTTTCAAACTTACTTTCTCTCTCCTATTTTAGTCGTGAAAATACGACATGTCACGAAATCGTGACACTTTTCTTACTTGTTCTCTTTCTTCGAACTTTTCATGAAATCGTGACACTTTTTCCTGCTTTCTCTTTCTCTTCCAACATGTCGTGAAATTGCGATAGTTTTTCACTTGCCTTTTTCTCTTCAAACATGTCACGAAATCGCGATAGTTTTTCACTTGCCTTTTTCTCTTCCAACATGTCACGAAATCGTGACATTTTTTCCTACTTTTTCTCTCTTCCAACATGTCACGAAATCGCGACAGTTTTTCCTGCTTTTTCTCTCTCTTCCAACATGTCATGAAATCACGATAGTTTTTCCTGCTTTTTCTCTCTTCCAACATGTCGTGAAATCATGACAGTTTTTCCTATTTTTTCTCTCTTTCAACATGTCGCAAAATCACGATAGTTTTTCCAGCTTTTTCTCTCTCTTCCAACATGTCGCGAAATCGTGACAGTTTTTTCTGCTTTTTCTCTCTCTTCCAACATGTCATGAAATCATGACAGTTTTTCTTTCCTGTTGTATATGTCGCGATATCGTGACACTTTTCTTACTTGTCTTTTTTCTTTGATCTTTTGCATATGGGCCACTTCGGTCTTCTTGGAAAATCACTGTACATACTATGAATAACCTTTGAACTCCTATCTTCTACATCTAAATAGCTTTTGAACTTCCTATCCACTGCATCAATAGATCTATCTGACTATTTTGAAAACAATGACAATACTGTTGTTGCACATTGCTCAACAGACCCTTCCATCAACGCATTTGAATTTTTAGTTGAATCCATCTAACCAGGATTCGATTTCGCATGCATCCCCACTGTCAAGTCCATAAAATCCCCTGTCGGGTTCATCTTCCTCATCTGGTCCTTCACCAATGATGCCACCTATAGGGTCCACATCGAAGGACAAGGGAAAGAAACCCCTAGAAGAGGAACCACCCCTTTTCTCAACCATCTCTACCAAAGAGATGCCTAGCCGAATGGAAGTCAAGACACTTAGTTCATCCTACATGGAGTGGAATCACGAAGAACTTCCATTCGCTCCCCCTCAACTGCCAATGATCACCGTTGATATGGCCAACACGGGCTTGGGGGAGTATCTAGTGTGGAACATTGTAGAAACACCCACACTTGAGTCCATGCAGGACATGGGGAGACCTCGACTCTCCATCGGCTCTGTGGTTCCTCTAGGCTACCCACCCAATCAGACAAACTTTGTTTATGGTGGCCTAGATAATGGCATTGAACCTTACATGCAAGAATATGAAGATGAAGAGCCCTTTGCTGAGGACGTCAACTATTTGTCTAACCCATATTTCACTTTGAGATATCTTGGCCAATGTAATTGGCATGGATATGGGTTGGGTAGGTATGAGCAAGGAATGTGTGTTATTTGCCAACCAAGATATCAAATTTCATAAGACAAGTTAGGAGTAGGGTTCAACCACCCCCTGCCCCTAGAAATCTTGATAGATAACATGCAAGGCCTAGGGATAAGCAACAAGGATGGGTTGGCATTAGATCCATATGCCAATCCTAACACAACATATACATTGGGGGATTATCTCCCATTGCTAACAACCAACCTTGTTGACCTTAACAACCCTTTCCCTTCGGTCAAAAAGGGAGAAATTTCAAGGACTCACCTACAAGAGGGATATAGACAAGACCAAGAAGGGTCTTCAGAAGATGATTCAGAATATGAGGTAGCACCTTGGGATCCTTTCAAGTCTTATAAGAATCATTCACAAGTGACTCCCATGGATGATTATCAGGAGAGCTTCCTAACAATATTCCCTTTGGATGCTCCAATTGAGCATATGCCACCTCAAGAGAATCAGGTCCCCCTACAAAGAGTGGAACAACCTCAATGGGACCACATTAATTTTCTCGAGAAAGACAAGCCTCATATGTCACAAATAGCTATTGGAACCAACGAAGGCCTTTGGATCTTCGATAGTGATTATGAAGATGAAACTAAGATGGCCTATCTCAATCATATGCAACAACAACAATATCCCTTGGACATAGACGACATGTTTGAACAACTACACATAGGGCCAAGGCATAGGTGGCACCTAAACTAGGCGTAGTTGGACCAATTACTACACCCACCACTCCAGGTATATAGAGAACATCTTTCACCTGGAGACCCTATAAAGCCATCAATGCCTAGGTCAAATCCTGTCCACTTATCCGCACATAGGGCCGATCCATTTGTTCTAGTACCCACAGAGCCAGATCAAAAGCATAAAGATCACCTAGGATTTTTGAGTAACCACACCCATAGTAATGGAGACCAAAATCATTTCATTAACATGATCTCCATTGAATTAACCACCCCCATCCACAATCCAGTTGACCCAACATGGTCATTGCATCTAGACCTAGATGCTATAGATTGGGATCATGCTGACACAGCACCATCCCCATCAGAGTACTGACCTTGAGGTGGGATGTTTCATTTCACCACAGGACAGACTCAAGATGTCTTCCATGCTGAAGAGGAACCTAAAATTTTGAATGATGATCTAAATTCAGCAAACGATATCCATCTAATCCCAACTCCACACTAATTAGAGGATGGGTCCCACATGTCAGTCGAGGAGATGACTGACATAGACATTGGCTATGATCAAATAAATTTGCAAATCATCAAGCTAGGGGTAATTCTATCCCTCGAAGAGCAAGCTGACTACATTGCCCTTCTTAAAGAGAAGAAGGAGGTTTTTGCATGGTCCTACAAAGACATGTCGAGGCTAGATCCATAGCTAGTCATGCATAATCTTATGCTTGATCCGATAATCAAGCTAGTGAAGCAAAAACTACGTAAGATGCATCCAACAGTAGCCTTAATGGTAAAATACGAGTTACAAAAGCTGTTGGATGCATAGTTTGTCATTTGCGTGGATTACCCACCATGGTTGTCTAACATGGTGCCCATCAAAAATCCTAATGGGAGGATTGACATATGCATCGATTTTCGAGATCTAAACAAAGTGAGTCCTAAAGATGATTTCCCCTTGCCTAGCATCGATGCATTGGTAGATGCTACAACAAGCAATGAAATGCTTTCCCTCATGGATGGTTTCTCGAGATATAATCAGATTCATATTAATCCTAAGGACCAACTAAAAATGGTGTTCACAATGCCTTGGGGGAAATTTTGTTATAAGGTCATACCCTTTGGCCTTAAAAATGCTGGCACCACCTACCAACGTGCCATGACATGTTGAGCAAGAAGGATTGTCATTGTTGTCAACACAGGCAGTCAGATCCAAGGATGCAGTGGATAACAGACTTGAAATGGGTTTTTCTTAAAACCCAAGTTGGCTCTTCGTTTTGTTGAAAAAGATGCCCCGGTGTTGAAGATATTTAATTTTAAATATTTAGTTTAAATTTTTATTTTATTAAAAATTTAAATTAGAATATTAAATTAAATTAAAAAGGGCCGACGTGTTACTATTTCGCGGCAATAAGCTACAGGAAGGTAACGAAGGTGGAGAAGAGTTTGAGGCCGACAAAGTTAAATCTGGGCCGACGGATTTTAGGGTTTGGCAGCTGACAAATTCTAGGGTTTCTCAGTCAACGTTCTTCTAGGGTTTGCCTCTAAAATTTCTTCTATAAAAGCAAGGGTTCTTCGAGTTTAAAAGGTGCAGCGTGATGTGATATATGTGTATGAAGTTCGGGTGCAGCAGTGTGAGTGGTGCGAAGAGAAGATAAGAACGCGGTATGCAGAAGTCGTGTTCCGAGTGTGAAATGACAGTGTGCTGGCTGTAGAAGTGATATTTCTGTGAAGTTGCAGCAGAGAACGCGGAGAGATATAGAGGAGTGGTTGAAAAAGTGTGAATCATTTTTCACAGTAGCAGTCGAATGCCGACAAGCAACAGATCGCAGAAAAATAGCAGATCGTGATAATTGAGGTGAAAGTTTACATTCTGCAATTTTTATTATTATCTTCAAGTTGTAGCTTGAAAAAGGGGTTGGTGCCTCTTTCCAGTTGGTGCTGGAAAAATTGGAGTTGGTGCTCCATTCTGTTGTAGCAGATAAAACTTAGGGGTTGGTGCCTCTTACCAGTTGGTGCTGGTGAATGATTATGTAAAGTTGGAGCTTTGCATTTGACTGGATTTGGATGGTAGTCCAAGCAGTCCTTTTTGAGGAGTAGCCACATCGGTGAACCTCGTTAAAATGCCGTGTTATGTGTGATGCTCTTAGTACTTTTATTATTTCTGTTTTAATCTGCTGCTGTTTATTTAAAAGTCTAAATTGCTTTTAAGTTTTTAAAGAACACACTGATTCACCCCCCCTCTCAGTGTCATTGTGATTATAACAATTGGTATCAGAGCCAAGTACCTGAAGAGGCTTAAACAGCTAAGGTGATCTTGGAATTTACACAATGGCAAGTGGTGAAGGATTCTCTTCGAACAAAGCGCCAATGTTTGATGGGACAAACTATGCGTTCTAGAAAATTAGAATGCAGACTTATCTCAGTGCGTTGGGCTTTGACATCTGGGGTGCGGTAGTCAATGGTTACAAAGCTCCTGCCACCGCTCCAACAGACACTGCAGGTAAAAAGGCATTTGAATATGATTCAAAAGCAAGAAATGCTATTATGTGTGGACTAATTGACAGTGAGCTAGTCAAAGTCATAAGTTGTGAATCAGCAAAAGAGATCTGGGATAAACTAGAGAAAATTCATGAAGGAGATGACAGGATCAAGGAGGCTAAACTTCAAGCACACCGAGCTCAATACGAATCTTTAAAGATGGACAATGATGAGAACATAGAGACTTTCATGCAAAGAGTCAATGGGATCACAAATTCAATCAGAGGTCTTGGCGAAGAATTAACCGATGCTCGCTATTGTGAAAAAGGTATTGAGATCACTTCCTCCTAGATTTGATTCTAAAGTCTCTGCCATAGAAGAAGCCAAAGACTTAAATCATTTTAGTATGGATGAGATGCATGGGTCCTTGACTGCTTTTGAAATGAGAATAGGAAAGTCTAATCCCACAGATAGAGAAGCAGCCTTCAAAGCTCAAAAAGGCAAAAGCACAAAACATGAATCTGAAGAAGAAAATGATTCAGATATAATGGAAGCAAATTTTGTAAGAAAGCTGAAGAAAGGAAAAGGAAAATACAAAGGAATGCTACCTCTTAAATGTTTCAGATGTGGAGGCATTGGACACTTTGCTACCAAATGTCCTTTCAATGACAAAAACAAAGGTGAAGAAACTCAACATCAAGAAAGAGGAGAATGGAGGAAGAAATCAAATTTCAGAAAAGGTAAGTTTAATAAGAAAAGCTTTATCTCCCAAAATGTAGAATCTTCAGAGGACAGTTCCAGTGAAGACTCTGAAGAAGGAACAGGTGAGGCTCTTTTTATGGCGTTTGAAATAGACGAATCAGAGAACATAGAGGGGATGAACTCTGAAGTTGAAGAAGTTGAGGCTGAAGTTGATTTAGAGGGTGAGCTAGTGTCTGCTCTTACGGAATGGGAATCGGAGAAAAAGAAGAATGAAAAACTGACAAGGAAACTTAAGGATGCAAACGACATTATTGCCAGTTTAAAAACACAGACTGAAGAATACAAGAAAATGTCTGAAGATCTGGAAATACAGGTTTCTATGAAGATAGACCACTGCTGCAAATTGGAAGAAGAAAATGTGAGTCTCCGAATACAAATACAAGAGCTGGATCGAAAAATCAACTGTCATCTAAAACGTGAAGAAAGCTCGATGAAACTGGACAAAATTCTGAGCGATCAAAGATCCACAGGCATCAAATTTGGTCTCGGCTTTACTAAAGGAGAATCATCAACTGAACCAAAAACAAGCAATGTTGAAAGTGAAAAGAACAAAGACAAGAAACAGGCTGTGGAAAGTAAAACGAATCAGGCAAAAGAAAGATATAATGCCAGACCTGAAATGACAGCTGACAATGATGGCTTTACTAAGGTCACACATCAAAAGAATAGAAGATCCAAGGCTCCACCAACAACCTGGCCAAGACCATCTTTCAGGTTTACTCATTATTTCTATGGTTTTTGTTTTAAATGTAATAATTATGGGCATAAAATTGCTCGATCGCAAATACAATATAGGTCCAAGAAGTTTCACTAGTAGAAATGCGTTTGCTCCTTTAATGAATTATGCAAGAGAGTGCTTTAAGTGTCACAACTTTGGGCATATTGCCAGAAATTGCCGTAGTATGTCTCGTTTCATTTCAACCTCGGAAAAGAAGAACTCAACCATATAAGGCAAAACACAATAGTAGTTCTTCTGAAGGATATATGCAAAATTCTGAAAAGGGAAAATCTCAGCTAGAACCCAACAACATAGTTAAGACAGAATGGAAACAAAAGAAACAGCTCAGGAAAGAACAGGAATCCTTAATAGTGCAGACTGCTTTTAGAGCTCAGAATAAATATGTACCGTGGATTCTTGATAGTGGCTGCTCAAGTCATATGACAGGTGATAGACAAAAATTTGAAAATCTTCAGAAATATGAGGGTGGTTCTGTGAAGTTCGGCAATAATGATGGAGCCAAAATAATAGGTAAAGGATCGGTCAAAATAAGTGAAGGGAAAATCAAGTCAGAAGAAGTTCTATATGTGGATGGTCTGAAACATAACCCTGTTAAGTGTGAGTCAGATCTGTGACAAAGGACATGAAGTGGTGTTCAAGAAGCAGGGTTGTGAAGTCAGAAAAACAAAGAACGGGAAATTAATAGCAACCGGCTCAAGGACGTCTGGCAATCTATACACACTATCAAAATTTTTAGAAGGTATGTGTTTCATGGGACAAGAAGAAGAGAACTGGTTGTGGCATAAGAGGCTTGGACACATAAGTTTTGATAATCTGGTAAGAGTTAGCGCTAAACAAGCAGTGAGAGATATTCCAATCATTAAAAAACCTGCAAATAGTATGTGTGCTTCATGTCAGAAGGGTAAACAGACCAGAGTTTCATTTAAAACAAAAGAACATCACACTAGCAGGCCTTTGGAACTTATTCACACAGACTTATGCGGACCCATGAGGACTCAAAGCATAAACGACGACAAGTACTTTATGCTGTGCATTGATGATTTTTCCAGAATGACTTGGATATTCTTCTTAAAAGATAAATCAGAAGCCTTTGAAATGTTCAGAACTTTCAGACAGCTGGTAGAGAATGAAACAGGGAAAAGGATTAAATGCTTGCGGTCAGACAGAGGAGGAGAATTTATTTCGAATGAATTTTTAGAATACTGTGAAAAATATGGCATCAGGAGACAATATTCAGCAGCCAGAACTCCTCAGCAGAATGGTGTAGCAGAGAGGAAAAATAGAACAATTCAGGAAATGGCACGCACCATGCTGGCAGAAAGCAAAATAGCAGATAGATTCTGGAAAGAAGCAGTTCACACAACAGTATACATTCAGAACAGGTATATGTTAAGAACTCATGAATGCAAAACTCCGTATGAGCTGTGGTTTGGTAGGAAAGCAACAACAAAACATCTCAAAGTATTTGGCTGCAAGTGCTACATCAGAAAAATAGATGACAATCTTGGAAAGTTTGAAGATAGAGCAGATGAAGGTGTGTTTGTTGGTTATTCTCCACACAGCAAAGCTTACAAATGCTACAACAAGAGACTCAAGAAAATTGTGGACAGTGCAGACGTTAAATTCGATGAAGGGAGGAAACAAATAGTTAATTTTCAAGAAAACTATCCAATCTACGAAGAAGTCATTGAAGGAGATGAAGTACATGACACAGAAAATACAGATACGGCTGATGCAGATAACTTATCGGATGGCTCAGAGGTACAAGAAAATAGAAAATTCAGAATGGGCAATTGGCAGAAAAATCATCCTAGAAACCAAATAATTGGAGATCCCACAGCTGGCATTCAGACAAGAAAGAAAGTAATAAGTAATTACTCTCTTTTATCCAGGATTGAGCCCAAAAACATAGATGAAGCAAGCAAAGATGACAACTGGATGAAGGCAATAAATGAAGAGTTAGATCAGATTGAAAAGAACAGAACTTGGGAGTTAGTACCTAGACCTGCAAACAAGAATGTAATCGGCACTAAATGGATATTTCGCAACAAGTTAAATGAAAACGGTCAGGTCATTAGAAATAAAGCAAGACTGGTTTGCAAAGGCTATGCACAGGTCGAAGGGATTGACTTTGAAGAGACTTTCGCACCAGTAGCTAGATTAGAAGCTATTAGGATGTTTTTGGCACTAGCAGTTTACAAGAACTTCAGAGTTTATCAGATGGATGTTAAATCTGCATTTTTAAATGGGAAACTTGAAGAAGAAGTCTATATTGAACAACCAGATGGCTTTCAAATCAGTGAAGATCCTAACCTTGTCTGCAGATTAAAGAAGGCACTGTATGGATTAAAACAAGCACCACGGGCATGGTATGCTAGGCTAGATAATTATCTCTCTCAACAGGGATTCAAGAAAGGTTTAGTGGACAGCAATCTGTATGTGAAAACAGAAGATGGGCATCTCATTGTTCTTGTTGTCTATGTGGATGACATCATATTTGGTAGCAACAAAGATGAATCTTGTAAAGACCTAGCAAACAAGATGCGTAATGAATTTGAAATGTCAATGATTGGTGAACCTGCCTTATTTTTTGGGACTACAGGGTTAATCATAATGAGAAAGGTATATTCATTTCCCAAATCAAATATGTGAAAGAGATGTTAAAGAAGTTCACTATGGAGGATAGTAAGCCAGTCAAAACTCCCATGAAAATAGGTTGTAAGTTAAGTAAAGAAGACAAATCTCCACCTGTAGATCAAACCATGTATAGATCAATGATAGGAAGCTTACTATATTTAACTGCAACCAGACCTGATATTTTGCAGGTAGTGTGCATGGTAGCCAGATTTCAGGCCAGTCCCAAAGAGACTCATGTAACAGCAGTTAAAAGGATTTTTCGGTATCTCAAAGGCACCATGGAGTATGGATTGTGGTATCCAAGAGGCAAATATTTCACTCTTATATCATATTCAGATGCAGATTGGGCTGGATGTGTTGATGACAGGAAGAGTACCAAATGGAGGAGCATTCTATTTGGGGGACAGATTGGTTGCATGGCACAGGAAGAAGCAAGAGTCAGTGTCTTTATCTACAATCGAGGCAGAGTATATTGCAGCAACAACATGTTGCACACAAGTTTTGTGGATGAAACAGACCTTGAAAGATCTTGGTATTAATTTTAGTGAACCAATATCAGTAAAGTGTGACAACACCAATGCAATCAACATTTCTAAGAATCCAGTAATGCACTCACGGACAAAGCATATTGCTATAAGGTATCATTTCTTGAAAGACAAAGTTGCAGAAGGAGAAGTCAGATTGGACTATGTCCCAACTACAGAACAGGTAGCAGACATTTTTACAAAACCTTTGCCCAAGGAAGTATTTGAGTATCTTCGAAGCAAATTAGGAGTAGTCACACTTCCTAAGAAGTGACTAGCTACAGGGATCACCTTCTCAGGGGGAGCACTTGAGTGTTTGAGGATGGACTCAGGGGGAGTCAAATTGTGCTTGAGAAGTGTGAGGATGGACTCAGGGGGAGTCAAACTGTGCCTGAGAAGATTGAGGATGGACACAGGGAGAGTTTGCAGCAGCCCTTTGGTATTATTGACAAAGGGGGAGAAGAGTTACAAAAATGTATACAGGTGTTGCCAACAATTCCAAAGGGGGAGATTGTTGAGCAAGAAGGATTGTCATTGTTGTCAACACAGGCAGTCAGATCCAAGGATGCAGTGGATAACAGACTTGAAATGGGTTTTTCTTAAAACCCAAGTTGGCTCTTCGTTTTGTTGAAAAAGATGCCCCGGTGTTGAAGATATTTAATTTTAAATATTTAGTTTAAATTTTTATTTTATTAAAAATTTAAATTAGAATATTAAATTAAATTAAAAAGGGCCGACGTGTTACTATTTCGCGGCAATAAGCTACAGGAAGGTAACGAAGGTGGAGAAGAGTTTGAGGCCGACAAAGTTAAATCTGGGCCGACGGATTTTAGGGTTTGGCAGCTGACAAATTCTAGGGTTTCTCAGTCAACGTTCTTCTAGGGTTTGCCTCTAAAATTTCTTCTATAAAAGCAAGGGTTCTTCGAGTTTAAAATGTGCAGCGTGATGTGATATATGTGTATGAAGTTCGGGTGCAGCAGTGTGAGTGGTGCAAAGAGAAGATAAGAACGCGGTATGCAGAAGTCGTGTTCCGAGTGTGAAATGACAGTGTGCTGGCTGTAGAAGTGATATTTCTATGAAGTTGCAGCAGAGAACGCGGAGAGATATAGAGGAGTGGTTGAAAAAGTGCGAATCATTTTTCACAGCAGCAGTCGAATGCCGACAAGCAGCAGATCGCAAAAAAATAGCAGATCGTGATAATTGAGGTGAAAGTTTACATTCTGCAATTTTTATTATTATCTTCAAGTTGTAGCTTGAAAAAGGGGTTGGTGCCTCTTTCCAGTTGGTGCTGGAAAAATTGGAGTTGGTGCTCCATTCTATTGTAGCAGATAAAACTTAGGGGTTGGTGCCTCTTACCAGTTGGTGCTGGTGAATGATTATGTAAAGTTGGAGCTTTGCATTTGACTGGATTTGGATGGTAGTCCAAGAAGTCTTTTTGAGGAGTAGCCACATCGGTGAACCTCGTTAAAATGCCGTGTTATGTGTGATGCTCTTAGTACTTTTATTATTTCTGTTTTAATCTGCTACTGTTTATTTAAAAGTCTAAATTGCTTTTAAGTTTTTAAAGAACACACTGATTCACCCCCTCTCTCAGTGTCATTGTGATTATAACATGACATACATCTTCCATGATCACATGCATAAAACTTTGGAAGATTACATGGATGATTTTTTGGCAAAATATCTTTTGTGCCTAGATCATCTCGATGACTTAAGTAAGATCCTTGATCGCCTCATTGAACATAAAGTTAGACTAAACCCTAAGAATTGTGCATTTGGTGTCACATCTGGAAAGCTCTTGGGTTACATAGTCTCCAAATGAGGAATTGAGGTAGACCCACACAAAGTTAAGGTAATCCTTGAAATGCTTCCCCCAACTACCATTAAGTAGCTTAGAAGCCTGCAGGGAAAGGTCATGTCAATCAAGCCATTCATAGAGCAACTATCTGACAAGTGCCGACCCATGAATAAATTATTGCACAAGGGGGTAGCATTTCACTAGGATGAAGAGTTCCAATCAGCCTTTGATGATATTAAACAATACTTGGCTTCGTCGCCAGTATTGGCACCACCTAGACTAGGAGTGTCATTCTACTTATACATCTCAGCTAATGAGGTGGCACTGGGTGCCATGCTGTCCCAAAAAAATGAACTACACAAAGAACAGGCTAATTACTATCTTAGCCGCACCCTGGTCAATTATGAACTTAACTATGCATATGTTGAGAAGCTTTGCTTGGTAGTGGTGTTTGCTACCAAAAAGCTATGCCACTACATGCTCAGCAATATGACGTATGTTGTGTCTAAGGAGAATCCATTGCGATACATGATGAGTCATACTTATCATAGTAGTCGCACGATGAAATGGATCATGTTGTTGACAAAGTTTGACATAGAATTCATTGGATAGAAATCCATAAAAGTTCAAGTCATCATCGATCAACTAGAAGAGGCTCCTCTTGAAGACGATCAGCCTCTGACCATAGAACTACCTGATGATGGGGTCTTCCACGTTTAAGAATCTCTAGATTCTAATGAGCTTGAGTCACAGGATGACATGACCCTATTCTTTGATGGTTCTAAATGTGAGCAAGGAGGTGGCACGGGAATTGTATTCTTCACACCGCAAGGGGCTCCAATGCCTCTATCATTTAAATTAGACTTCTCGTGCACCAAAAACAATGCAGAATACGAAGCCTTGCTCATAGGTCTTCAGAAAACAATCACCATGAACATCAAACATTTAAACATCTTTGGTGATTCGATGTTAATTATCAATCAAGTCAAAGGGGTATTCCAATGTAAATGCCTAGTTCTGCAGGCCTACAAAGCCCTTGTGGACAAATTCCTAGCACAGCTTGAATGGTATGACATCGAGGCACTCCCTCGATCATCGAATCATTTTGTGGATACTATGGCCTCCTTGGGGTCACTAATCCCGCAAGACCCTTCCGATGAGATGACAACCATTCAGGTCAAAACATTATCACAATCCATGATGGAGCATGCAAGCTCTGACCTAACACCAGGAATCCACCTGATCCAGATTGAACCATCTTAGGATAGGTTCTCTCGAATCCACGATTGTTTGAATCAAGCCAACTAGGGGTCCTTGTTCTCCCCGACCCCTCTTAATAGCAACACAACACTATTTTTACAAGTTCTTTCCCACTCAGATTTTTCTAGGGATGAACTTCAAGAGGGATTGGTCATTCATACCATCGAGGTTTCTGATCAGCAGGATTGGTACACACCCATTAGAGATTACCTCAAGTTAGGTAATCTCCCACTTGGATTGACACAAGCCGCAAAAAGATCATTTAAATAGAAAGTGGCAAAACATGTCTTGCTAGGAGACATTTTGTATCGTCGAAGCTATGAAGGAATCCTCCTCCATTGCTTGGACCAGAAGGATTCCGCTTGGGCGATCACCCAAGCCCATGATGGTACATGCGGTGGCCACTTCAATGGTATGGCCATCGCAAAGCGCATTCTCTGCATGGGCTATTATTGGCCATATTTAGAGTGATATTGTTGCGCATATGTAAAGAAGTGCGTGAAGTGTCAACACCATGCCAATTTGACACATGTACCTTCTCAGGCCTTGCAACCGATTCAATCGGCTTGGCATTTTTTGCAGTGGGGCTTTGATCTAATCGAAAATATCTCCCCTGCATCGTCAAGTCATCACACGTTCATCATAATGGCCACAGAGTACTTCACCAAGTGGGTGGAAGCAATTTCGCTAACCTCTACGACTGGAACCCACATTGCGGAGTTTATTTTACATAACATCATATGTCATTTTGGTATTCCATCCAAGATCATCTCGGATAATGGGACGTCATTCAAGAATAAATATGTGCATGCTTTGACAACAAAATACAAAATTCAGCATAGTTTTTTGACACCCTATTATCCATAGGCAAATGGGCAAGCAGAGGCGTCAAACAAAATGCTAGTCGCCATCCTCAAAAATACCATCGTAGATAGTCATAAGGATTGGCACATTCAAATCTCGCTTGCCCTATGGGCTTATCGCACTAGCATTCAGATTCCCACTAGGGCAACTCCATTTTTGTTGGTGTATGGCTCCGAGGTAGTCATGCCTCTCGAGTTGGAAATCCCTTCACGAGTTCATCGATGATGACACTGCACGGTAGGCCTGGTTAGACCAACTTACGTTGCTCAAAGAACGACACATCAATGCTCTCGAGCATTTGCGTATCTATCAAGAGTGACTTAAGAAAGCATACAACATGAAGGTTCACCTAAGGGACTTTCAGGTTGGTGACTTGGTCTTAAAAGAGAACCAACAGAATTCTAATTTGCTACCCCATCTAAGGGACAAGTTCATGGCAAACTAGTTAGGTCCTTATGTGATTGATAGTAAAATAGGACCTGGAACATACCGACTCGCCTCTCTTGAAGGAATCAAGGAACTAGAACCCTTGAACATCAGTCATTTAAGGCCATTCCACATTTAGAGAGAGCCATAGTCCACCCAAAAGCTCCAAGGATTCCCACAATCGCTTGGTCAACCCAAAATTCCCCAAAGGTGTCCATAAACCCTTTGGTCAAACCAAAAGCTCCAAGGATTCCCACAATCGCTTGGTCAACCCCAAAATGCCCCAAAGGTGTCCATAAACCCTTTGGTCAAACCAAAAGCTCCAAGGATTCCCACAATCGCTTGGTCAACCCCAAAAATGCCCCAAAGGTATCCATAAACCCTTTGGTCAAACCAAAAGCTCCAAGGGTTACCATAACCGCTTGGTCAAAATAAATATTCAAAAACAAACAAAAACAATAAAATCATCAAAAATAACAAAAAAAATTGCATCTCAATTCCATGCATACTCGTAAAAAATCAAAATACAAAAATATAAGTTGCATTAGGCATCGCATCCATACATTGCATATTTGCTGGTCATACATGTCCCAAACACCATAGACTATAATTGCTCGACAATTCCTTCATTTTCCACATTCCACCCATTTTATAAACACATACATCCAGAATAACACCATCCCCATTTCTAGCATAGTCAGTTGTCTCCTAATGTATGTAGGGTTTTCATCATTCAACTGTCTTTAAATTTCTAGCCAAAAATTGTACAAAGTTAAACGGATTTTACAAGGGAAAGTTTTACTTGGGTCACGCCTCGTTATGTAACATCCCTACACAAGTTAAAACACATAAAATAATTCCCAAGTTGTGTGAACGCAAGAGAAACCTACAAAGTAGTCTAGGATACCATAGGTGAAATATTAGCCTGCTCATCCCCCTGTGCGAATGGTTCAAGAGTGCTGAGAATTGACAAAAGGACAAGCTCTTCCCCATCAATTCCCCCTAATAAATAGTGGTTTTCACCACTACCAAAAAATCCCAATCATCGTTGGTCCCCAAAGTTGTAAGGATTCATACTACACGCCCTTGACAAGGATGGGTAGTCATCCCCAAGGCCTAAAAGATCAATGCCCTTACTTCATAATATCCCTAATCCCCTTTGGTTCCCAAAGTCATAAGGATTCATACTACACGTCCCTGAATAGGATGGGTAGTCATCCCCAAGGCCTAAGAGGATCAATGTCATTCACAAGCCGAAAACCTACAAGCTCAACCTTATCTAGCTCATGATGCAAAATCAAATAACAGTGGTTATCACCACTATTCAAATTCCTTGCTCAAAAAGAAAAACAAAAGAGAAAAATAAACAGTGATTTTCATCACTATGTATACGAGCAAGTATCCTAACACATTGAGCAAATAAAAGATCTTGAACTTGAATCCCTGGAATTCTCAGCATTCAAAAACCATCTAGGTGATCCTCATTACGGGTTTGGTGGACAACCTACTTGGCAATGGCGGTATCCTAAATGCATGACGATATGTCTATCACATTAGCTTTGCGTGTGAGCAGACCAATGTTTGCATGTGGATGAGCTAGCTTATGGTACCTTAGATTGTCCCGTGGATTAATCTTACTAAATACAACAACGGAGTTAGTGGAGCTAATTAGGTGATCCTCAGTACAGGTTTGGTTGACAGCCTATCTGGCACTAGTGGTATCCTAACAAATACCACATAAATGAACTCAATTGCACACACAGGGATGTGAAATAACTTGGTCAAACTCAAGTCTGATTTATACCTTGTTCAAAAGTCTTGTGAGATAAATGTATAGTCTTGGCTAGTTAGTTAAAATATCTGAATCTCAGAAAAGCTTAACTACATTTAAAAAACAACTGGTACATTTCATTACGTACATCACCATCAAAAAATATGCAAAATACAAAAACAAAGTTATCACATGCAAAGTCATTCCACAAAGCCATCCCATAAGTACAACAAGCCAATAAATCTTGTACATTCTATGGTGCCATCGACAAGTTATCAACAACTCATTTCATTCATTCCATATGCATACATCATATAATTAGACACATCGCATTCATAATACCACATGCATACATCATCCTAAATAACTATGCATAAATAGAAAAACAAACCACGACAAGTGTCTAAACACAAAGAAAGTCATCTGTATATATATATATCATCAAAAATGCCCATAGGCTACAATAAATCGGTCCTCTGACCTCGCAATAAAGCAAAAACTCAAAAACCCCCAAGCCTAGGGCATCGGCCACCATGATCACGTAGGATCGGTGTGACGGGAACTACCCCCCGTGGTGTGGGTCCTATGGGACCTCTCAGGGTGGCTGTTGCTAGCCCCTACATCATGACCACTAGCACCCCCTCATCCAATCACCTGTGATGAGACGATGTTGACTACTCAGTATCACTGCCCCTCATCCAACGTGAAGACCCACCTCCAGAGGGCTCAGGTAACCGCCCCCCGAGGTGGATAATCTCTCCCTCCAAATCCATCCAGTGTCGAAACCACTCCACCTCCCACTGATGGTACAAAGCTACTACATCATCGCGCTGCACCAATGCCTTCTCCTTCTCCGCCAGCTACATCCGTAGGAGATCCATCTCCCATGCAACATCGGTATCCCCCTCCCATCGATGATACATCACAAATGCATTCTCCCACTCTGCTAGCTACGTTTGCAGGAGATCCCTCTCCCACAGTGCATCCTCGAGCTCCTCATCCCACCTTCGGAGTAGCCCCACCAATCATGCATTCTCAGCATGCAACCCTACCTCCATGTCCTTCGAAACTGCTTGAGGCATTGGCATCTCTGGCATAGTAGCCTACTCTGGCTCCCACTGCTCTGGAACGTCCTGCATCTCTGGCTGATCTAGAACCCCAAAATCCCCCCCAAAATCATCCACCTCTACCATGTCCGCATCCTCAAGAGGAACCCCCCAACCCTCTCCTGATGCCTCTACATCATCACCACCTACTACTGCCACCTCTGCGCCCCTAGAGGCCCCTCGCCTCGCCATCACCACAAAGTCCACCACTGCTCATACTCAATGGTAACCCCAACGTCATCCACATTTGGGATGTCAATCACTATATCTAAATCCTCACCCAATGGCGCAATGACTGGCCAGACCAGAGTCCTCTCGTCCCCCGATGCTGATAGATCAAGGGCTCACCAGGCAACCCCTGGTGCACCCCAAACTATCATGTCACCTGGCCATACGGGAAGAACTCCTGCTCAGTCCCATGCCACCCAATCAGCCACCTCCCCTATGAACCCACCATAGCCACTCTCCAGCCTCAGGCCAGGCTGGACAGTCTCGGTAGGGGCACTAGGAAACCTCCCCTAGAGCAAGCCAAGCGAAGGCATCAACATAGTGCCCTACGACACCTGCCCACCATCGACTCTGTCCCTGCTCCTTAGACCTCCACCATAATGCCCCATACCCGATCTCTCGGTCTACCATCTCCGCCCGAGTCATCCACGACAACCCCATCGGCCTCTCCATAGCTATGTGCTGCCAAGCCCAACACTACAATAGATAGCTACATCCAATCCCCTTTCGCCTCCGATAGCGAACCTCGTACAACTCATCATAGAGCTATGCCAGCAGAGTCTGTCCCCATCTCATGATCATAGGTGCCTCCATCGGACACTCCACCAACCTGAAAACCACCTCCAGCAGGTTCCAAGGGAACCGTGCACCTGATGAGTCGGGTAGTAGCATGTTGGAAATGAGGCCCATCAGTACTGCATGCCTCACTCCCAACACGCCCCTCTCTAGCCACCATCGTACCAAAATCCTACCAATCTGGCAGTCACCCTCTACCCTCTCCACTGGGCTGTCCACACCTAACTCCTCCCCATGCCCAAAGCATCACATTAGTACATCTATCCACTGATCACGCGACGTTGTCCTGATCGGTAGCCCATCTATCGAAATCCATAGAATTCGATAGACGTCCTCCAAGGTCATTGTCATCTCCCCTATTGGGAGATGGAAGGTATTGGTCCAGGGATCCCACAAGTTGATCAGGACCATCAGATAGGCCCGATCCCCGACCACAAGCTCTAGTCGAGTCACCTGCTTGAGCCCAAGGGCATCAAGCCAGTCCCGATCAGCCAAAGTCAGCGCCTCCCGTGCTTCAGAGAAAATTATCGGCACACGGTACCGGCTCTTCACAACCTGCAAAAGAAAACAAAACAAAAACATTAATAACATGATAAACTGTACAACAATAACATGAATATACAACAATGCACAAAATAATGTACAGCTAAAAACAACCAAATAACAAGCAACAAAATTCAAAAAAAAAAATTAAACATTCAAATAACAGTTTGTCAGTTCCTAAGTTTTTTTTAACTCTAGGTCAAACTGATAAATTAACAAAAACAAAAATAGTCAAAAATAGTTGTCAGTACCTAGGGTTTTTAACTCTACGTCTCAACTGATAAATTAAAAACAAAAAAAATTCAAACACAGTTTGTCAGTCCTAGGGTTTTTAACTCTACGTCTAAACTGATAAATTAAAAACAAAAATACAAAAAATTCAAAAATATTTTTTCAGTTCCTAGGGTTTTTAACTCTAAGTTCAACTGATAAATTAAAAACAAAAATAAAAAATTCAAAACAATTTTTTAGTCCTAGGGTTTTTAACTCTAAGTTCAACTGATAAATTAAAAAAAAAAAAAAAAAAAAAACAAAAACAAAATTTGTCAGTCCTAGGGTTTTACCCTTAGTCTAATCGATAAATTAAAAACAAATAAAAAAAAAACAAATTTTGTCAAGTTCTCCTAGGGTTTTTAACTCTAAGTCTACACTGACAAACAAAAACACAAATAAAAACAAAAACAATTTTTTCAGTCCACATAGGGTTTACCCTTAGTCTACATTGATAAATTAAAAACAAATAAAAATAAAAAACAACTAAGGTTAAGCTAAGTTTTTAAGCTCAGTTTTACACTAAGTTTTTAAGCTAAGTTTTGATCTTTGTTCAACTAGGGTTAACCTAAGTTTTTAAGCTAAGTTTTGATTTTTGTTAGACTAGGGTTTCTTTTAGTTTATCACAGATGCCAAATAAACATGGTTTCCACTAGGGTTTCAACCTAAGTTTTAATGAAGCCATACAAAACACAAAAAAATTCACACATAATCACACACATACAAAACAAAACAACTCCTTTTTAGGGTTTCATTTTTAATTTGAAAAACAAAATACAAAAGAAAAAAACAACTAAATTGCGGTTTTAAAAACTGTAACAAACAACACAAACAATAAAGAGGAAGAGCACTCACTGGTCTCGCTTCGGCTCCGCCGCTTGATGATCCGGTCCATGAACTCATGGTGGCGGGAAAAATTTGGCAGCGCTTCACTTCGTAGAATTGACCTCCTCCTCCTCAGAGCTCCAAATCGCTAGGAAAAACAAATGCAAATGAGCCCAAAACCCAGTTTTGGCCCTTAAATAGGCTTTTTGAGCCTGTAATCGTTCCTCCCTGGGATGAGCACTCTGTTAGCGCTCGTCCCACCCTGGGATGATTACTAAACTGGTATTCGTCCCACCCAGGGACGATTACAGAGCAAAAATTTCAAAAAAAGCAAAAACTGCACAAAATGCACCAAAAACAAGCAATAAAATTGTCCAATAAGAGTGCTTTTGCACTTGACATTTCGGGCATGCAAAATAGACGTCGGGGTCACAAATCCTCACTATCCTATTCCCTAAGAAGGCTACCATAGCCGGACCGCTCCACGGGAGGACGGATTGTCGAGAATTTCATCCCCAAATGGCATCACCAAAAGGGTCACAACCCAACCAAAAATAGCAATAACATTGCCGAACGAAGGCGCCTTTGCGCCTGACATTCTTGGCATCAAAAATAGACGTTGGGGTCACAAATTGTCACTATCCTACTCCCTAAGAAGGCTACCATAGCCGGACCGCTCCACGGGAGGACGGATTTTTGACAATTTTAGCTCCAAAATGCATCACAAAAAGGGTTCAAACCCACCAAAAATAGGTCATAATGTTCGAAAATTGCATAAGCATTCAACGAAAAACAACTAAAGGCACCCTTACACAAGTCATCTTGGGTCAAGCGACTCATCGCTTTTCTCATGTTGGTCATTCCCTCATCGATTCGTCGCTTGAGGGGGTAGTCACACTTAGTCACCAACCAACAACAACACACCCAATCAAGGAAATGGCACGCATTCAAAGGATCATTGACAAAGACAATCATGCTCTCGCTTGGGGCAGCAAACAAGCAATAATCACAAGCTGATCAAACACTTGGCATTCATGAATCATGAACTCAAGGTTCCCACAGACAAAAGGTTGCGCCCTTTGCCTATTCATGACTGAACAATGTCCAAGATCAAGTAACACCTCACTAAAAAAGGTTAATACTTGAATTAAGCTCCTTAGCTCGTCAAAAGCAAGGATTCAAGAATGCATGCCCTTTCCATACTTGGGGCATCAAGAGTTGGTTAGGTTACTGAGAAACCCTAATCATTAGTGCTTTGGTTATCTATTTTTGCTCAGCGATGTGCCTTGCACAATGCTTCCCAAAAAGGGGCATCTGTAGACACCAAAACAGCACCAATCCGATTATGTGACAACAAGCACCGATCGCATTGACACACATAGCCCCTAGGGCAGCCCCCAGAGGTTAAACAGTGGTCCTAACCACTCCCACAGTAGTTTGGAAGGTCAAAGGTCAATTTGGCACCTTTTTGGCACTTTTCTCCCTACTCGTCCCACCCTGGGACGATTACAAACTGGTATTCGTCCCACCCAGGGACGATTATCAGCATTCGCCCCAGGGTGGGGCGAATAGCAGGTTTGACTGGCAAAAAGTCAAACCTCGATAGGTCCGCCAGTTAACTACAGCTTCAGGCCATGCAATTGCGAGGAACGACTTCAAATCAAGGAGAGAGACTTCAGTCATGCATGTCTTTGATTTTGGAGGCCTCATGCAAGGAGACTCTAAATCAGGGAATAATATTTTCTCTCAAAATAGGACAAGCAACTCAAGTGGCGCCCTCGCATGCGCATTCAAAGAGAGAGACCCTAGGTCTATAAATTGGTGAGTCTTCTCACCCAAAAAAAGGAACAGAGAGGAGCCTTTGGAGCAACGAAGTGCTGCCAAATTATATCCTCACCCATCGATTGTGCTTTTACATCCTTGATCTCTCTTTTGGAGGGAGGTTATTGGGTGATTATTGGAAGCGCAATCCGGACCCAAACCCAAACATTTGGCCACAATATCCCACCAAATTTTTTGACACAACCCCATAAGAGGTTTTGGACCCATCCCAAGTGGATTGGTGCCGAAACAGAGTCCCAAACGGTGGGCGTCCTGCCCTCGGGCGCCCCCCAAACTATCGTAGTCCTAATCGCCCCACCCCGGAGTGATTAGAAATCTATGGTAGATTTCCATGATTTTTCTTTTGCATCTGATTCTAGGTTGTTTACATATGTTGTCATTTAAATTTCATGTGATTCTGACAAGTTTTGATCATGCTTTTATCATTTCTCGCTTTCACTAACATGCAGATAGCATCATCAGATTCTGGGTGATAGAGGCCGAATTGGCAAAATCTGACCATCTGGGTCATCCCAAAATACCCCGTTTTACCTAACCCCAACTCTGTAGGTGATTTGGAGGCTTCTGGACCTGACATTTAGGAGGTGGCTCTTGGATAGGTTATGACAGTTCTAATCGTCCCACCCCGGAGCGATTAGAAATATGTGCAAAATTTTTGGATTGTTCCTTTTGCAGTGGCTTCTTGGTAAGGTTTTATTGCTTCTATCAAATTTTTAGCTCATTCTGATATGTTTTAGTTATCGCTTTAATCATTTTATGCATACACTGACCGCAGGCTTGGGGATTGCATGTTTCATTTTATCTACAGGTGCTACTGACTATTTTTTGTTTCCTTGAACGTAGGGTCTCGACATTAGAGGAGCAGCAAGGAGTCAAGACTCATCAACGCAAGCGGCGACGATGTTTGGTCCACCCATTTTACATGTGGGCACGCGGAAGAAAGCGTATCAATCCGTGGTGTAATAGAGCCATACTTAACGCTCCTAGTCCCCAAAATGGAGGAGACGTATTGTAACATGATGTTTAAAGAAAATTAATAAAAAGGGCTGTACTCAACATTTGCTTTCTATCTTGTTTCAATTGGTTTATGTTTCTCCTTTCATGCGTTTCAGTTCGTAGGGCTTAGCGTTACGTTTCGCTTTTGCATACATCGCACTTGGGATTTCCGCTTTTGTTTTCGTATCCTCGTGCTTTAAGCTACCACCAAGCTTATCAAGGAGGCTCATGCACAAGAAATTTCTTTGACCAATGGTGTGAATATTTATCCAAGCCTAAATTAAATGCATCTACATGAGAGGTATTCATCCATGTTACCCTAATTTATCGATGAACAAGTCATAATCATTATTTCCATAATTATATCTTGTAGGTGGTTCACCCATATGGTCCCACTATAGAGAGAGTACCTGATATTACATCCACCAAAATATCAGTAGTACCATATTTCAATATCAAAATACTATAATCATCTTATAAAAAAATATCATAAAAATATAGCTACACCATAATATAAACACATGAACACATAGATTACTATCTATAATGATATTTACTGATGATGGGTATTACATTCTTCTCCCCTTGACCTAAAAATAGTCCTCTATGATTTTAAAAATGAGTAAACAAGTTTTAATTCAAAAATTAGAAATTGTTCCCCTGTTCCTTCAACATATTTTTTAGAATATTGGTCCCATTGGACCTTGCATAAATATATAAATCATTTCATCAATGTCTTGGAATGGAATACTAAATTCTTAACAAGTCTTAGCTCAATGTTGGAGGAATGTACCATCTATACATTATAAATATTCCACACAAGGTAAACCTATAGGTGACTAGATAGACCTTAACTATGATCTCACAAGAGAACAACATAGCAAGGATCCAATTTTATTTACTTGATATTTTTTCATGGATATTACCCTTACGAAGACTCTATCTTCTCTAGATAATTACCTTGGTGATATTTTTTAATCATCATAGTTCTTATAGTGATCGACCACTTCCTTGAGCCCAAGATAAAACTCTCGAAGTTACTCCCTCTCTTAGATAGTATTTGATTTGATCCTCACTTTATCATCTGGATTATCCTAAAATAGAAGTGTCCTACATTTGTCACCATACAAAGCTTTAAATGGGATAATTACCAATGATGCATGGTATCAAATTATTACATACAAAATCTATGATATGTAAGAAGTCTTCTCACTCGACTATTGATCCATGCAATACATGCACATCATGTTTTTCACAACTTGGTTTAGCTTCTCAGTAAGGCCATCTATTTTCTTGATAATATGCAAAAATAAAATTCAAATTATTTCCCACTACATGTTATTGAGACTATCAACATTCAGATATAGATCTAAATTCCATGATTGATATGTTTACCTTAGGTAACTCATGTACCTTGAATATTTTCTTATCAAACTTATTTGCCACCACCTGTAATGACCCACATTGGAAGGATGTTTTGCATGAGAAAATATGTATTGATGAATGATAAATTTATGCCTAGTTTTGATACATTTGTATGGTTATGAAATATGTATATTGATTTATCCTTGAGGAATACAATACTACTAATGTATTGTAAATTTACAAGACAAGGTACACTAGTGGGTGGAAGATGTAGAATCGACCACCTAGAACGAGGTACTTGAAAAGGGAAATGATGAATATGGTGGCTCAAGGTAACATGAATGACTACCCTTATATAGATGCATGCATTCTTACTTTTACGGTGATAATCAACAATCTAACCATACATAGTCAAAAGCTGGTAACCCAAAAGTTACCATAAATCTTCGTATTAGATAGGATAATTGGATTATGATGAGGTCACACACCTTTTTTAATGCATTTGATTACTTGCTTTTGTATACATATGCATTTTTTTGCAATATTATTTGGTAAAGAATCCCCTTTGGAAAGGATTAATAGATATAGAGGTTCTATTAATCCTTAGCCTATTTAAATACCATACTAATGTTCAATATTAGTATAGGTATTTTATTTGAATTAATCAAAATAATAAATGATTAATGACTTTTATGGTTTGAATTAAATTGAATTCAATATTATAAATATTAATACTTTAAATATTCTATTTAATTCTCTCTATTCTTACCTTATTGATTAGATAAAGAAATTAATATCTTTATATTTTTATAAATTAGATAAATAGAAGAATGGCTTTATCTTTTAAAACTAAATAAATAAATGGTTTAAATTAAGGAAAGATATTTGTAAGAAGGGAAGAATCATATTTAAATTCAAATATATCCCCTTTGTTTCCTTGGGTAATCATGGATTTACTTTTGGTAGATGTCATTTATTTCAAATTTGGACTTTTGCGCTTTAGGGTAGACAAGTTTCCATGTTAAGAAGGACAAACAAAGGATTTAGGAGGATTATTTTAGAATTACATTCACAAAGAAAATATTTTCCATGAAGAAGAAAGAAAGAAGGCCACGAAAGGGGTAGTTGAGGAATCATTTGAAAGAGGACTTCATCTCCTCAAGTTTCAAGGTGGAGAATTCCTTCCACCATATAGATGCATTCTTTTGATATTAGAATTATTTTTTAAGCACTTTGAGTTGTCTTACAAGACCTGTTAATTTATCCCACTTGTTTTAGTATTTTTTTATATTTTCTATCTACATCTACTTTGATATGCTCTGCTTACTTGATGTAGCATTGGGTTTTCTCCCTTGCAGCCTTATATCTAGGCTCTATTCATCCAATGCTTTACTCCACCTATAGATTCATTATGGGTGGCTTATGTTTCACTGCGAACATTCTCTTCTTACATGTTACTTTTCAAACACTAAGACATTTATTAGAACACCCTTGTTAGATTTTTTGGTTTGGTTTATTGGATTTACTATCCGAGATTGTGTATTTCATGTTGAACCTTGTCAATTAAGGAGTGTTTTGCTAGATTTTTTTCCATCCTATTCTCCATTGATTTACTCTGTTTCAACCATCAACCCATGATTCACATCATTTCCTCCAAGAGGGGTGCTATTTGGTTTCACTAACCTAGTGCAATATTTAGCTTAGCTTACTTATTGGTTAACTATTATTTCCTTTTAGATGGCATCGTCTATGTCATACTTTTCCTTTTAAGGTCCTACTATATTTTTGTGCATCTATGATGGTGAATATTATTACCATCACCTAGGTGTGCTTCACCTATAAGGTTTAACCTTACAAGAAAATTAAATTATTTGGCCCTACCACCACTGCAACACCACTAAGAGATAAATCATAGGAAGTTGAGTGTGGGTGAGGGAAGACTAATAGGCCCTCCTTGATAATTATACCACATGGTATATGCTCTGATGTTCTAAGTATCTTAAATGGAGCTAGCCTCCCCTAATAAATTGACCACATGGACGTGGTTGACGTGGCTGAAGCGCATGTGCTTATATTGATAGGGAGGTGAATAGTATAAGATAAAAAAATTTGCTTTTTAATCCAAATAATAACATAAAAAATATTTTAGCAATAAATATCACAAAAATCATCACACACATGAGAGACAAGATTTTTACGTGGTTCACCCAATGTGCGCTACTCCATAGAGAAAAAATTTCTTATAATTTTTTTTCTCAAATACTTTCTCTTGGGAATCCTTCTCCTACAATGTTTATGTACCTCTGTCAAAAGGAGACACCGATCCTCTAATCAAGTTCATTTATCTCTATCCATAGGATAACTCCTTTCTCCTTAGCTCTAACTAGTGATCTTCTAGAAGCACTATTGCCCCCACTACTCTCGATAATGGATCTCTATCCACTGAAGACACCTGTCCTCACTACCATGGCTAATGGATCTCTATCCACTAGAGACTATCACCCTCTATACTCTATCACCTCCAAATCTCTATCTCAAATTTGTACTAAACATAGTCCTTCGGTCTAGAATAAATTTTCTCAATCTCTATCTTTGGTCTAGTGTAAATCTATTCTTAAATATACACCAAACTTTATCGTCTGATCTATCCTTGATATTTGTCCTCAAATATATCCTCAATATCTATCCTCAATCTATATTTTAAGCTTCCAAAAAATCTCACACAAATCTATCCACAAGTCTTCTCTAAGACTTACCTCAAAAATGTTCAACAAGTCAACAGTAGAAATTATCCAATATCATAGAAATATAAAGAGAATTGTTAGAGACTCAATGTGTTTCACATTCATCACAATGCTCAATAAATTTCAATATATATTTTATCATAGAAATATATAGAGAATTGTTAAAGACTCAATATGTTTCAAACTCATCAATACTCAACCTCTTTTTTAAATTAATTTAGAATATAGAAAAATTTATTTCATAGAACTTGAGCTATCACTTCACACATTCACTTGACTAGGCTCAACCAAATCTATTCAACCAATCAATTAATGAAATAATCCTTGCTCACAAACCCTATTCCAATCATATGAACACTCACTCAAAATATTTCCAACAATGCTTATCAACCAATCTCACATAACAATGATACTTATGTTGTTTTCAAGCCCTAGTTCAAAATTTTCATTCAATCAATGGCTTCAACAAAAATGCTTATCAAACAAGGTTTTATCAAAAACTATTATTTCTAGAAAACCTTCAAGCATTAATTCAAAACACACTCAACAATGCTTATAAAAAATATTCACACATAGCTCAACAACTCAATAAGGAAACCTAATCAAGTCCTTTTCATTCTAAAGTTGTTTTCTAGAAAATCAATCAATAAACTCAACCAAGGAAGAATATGCCCATACATTTTTATTTTATGGAGAATGATCTTCAACACCTGTCTCAAAGATCACCACTTTATTTGCCAAGTACAAGGGTTAGATGATAAGGATTATCACCTTAATACTTTTCATAATTTACCTTTAATCACAAAGATAAATTAAAATCCAAATACACCTTATTGTTTCATATCAATAATAAATTTCAACATCATAAATTTCATCAAAAATCCCCTTTAAAATATAACACAACTTCTACTTATAACTCCTTTCTCAATATCACATTTAATTTAAATAATTCATTTTATTACTAAATACAATAAATCGATTTCTCTTTTCTAAGGTACAAACAATGTTACCCTAGCAACATTCACTATTTACTACTTAGATAAATAAAATAATTTATTTATACCTTATCCCTCCATACAACTTTGGCAAAAGAAATAACTAAAAAAAAATTATAAAAAAAAAAATTTGCTCTCTTCGTGAATGGTGGGATTCAAACTTTCACCACTGCCGCTGCAGTGCCTTGGTCATGGCTTCCACACCATGTGATCCAAGTGCTCACCTTTCTCCACTAAGGCATAATATACACCTTATGCCTTTGCTGCCCTTTAGAGCATTTTGGATCCTTTCTCCACCACGTTTCCTTACTCCACGTAGTTCTTCGAAGGCGCTTCTCCAAATGGAATTCACACGAGTCTTGCACCGAATATTGCGGAGGATGTTTCTAAATATTTTTCCAATGCTTTGGCTAAGGTATAAATACATTGTGCCATTGTTCCATGCATGTCGACGGAGGTGAGTTTATGGAGGTCGGCGATAAGGTTTTTGCATTTAAATATTTTAATTTATAAATAATTTAAATTCTTTAGAATTTAAATTTTATAAATTAATATTTAAATCTCTTAGATTTATAAAAAAATCTTCTTGGGTTTTAATAAAAACCTTTTATTTTTTCCCATTATGGTTTTTAATAAAACCTTTTATTTTCCCACTATGGTTTTAATAAAAACCTTTATTTTGTCCACCATGGTTTTAATAAAAAACCTTTTATTTTGACCACCATGGTTTTAATAAAAACCTTTGTTTTGCTTCACATAATATTAAAAAGAATATTATGAAGCCCTTTTTCATCAACCTCTAACATTGCTTATTTTGACCTTTTGACATCATCGGTGGTTCACTTCTTGGCATCAATGACAACTCCATGGACTCAAAATGTCCAACAACGACCACTTCACATGAAGGTTCACCCTGTGCTAGTTGGAGCTATGTGCATTGACCTTGAATTGCTTTGTGCCATGTGAATTGATCCCTATTTGATAATCATTGACTCTATTGTTAGCTAGATTATGTTAGTTACCACATGGTCACCTGTGTGTCACTCGATTATTGTGTTGTAGAATATTTTATAATATTAGTTATAATTTGTATCCCACATTTATCATGTGTGGGTGTCATAGCACCATATAAAGGGGGAGCCACATCCTATTGGATGACCACCAAGTGATGGTCGTGGAAACCACCACTTGGTAGGGACTAGTGTGTTGGTGGTTGGTGTGGTCAATTGAATTGTCCACTATTGTTTAAGCTATTTTTTTGATCCACGTGTTGTTTAACCCACCTATGCTTGATTTTTGGCCAATTGAGTTGTGGTAATAATTTATAAAACCCTCCTTTTAATAATAGAAGGATATTTAATTTATTTAAATTAAGGAATGATATTTAGTCTATTTAAATTAAGAAGCAATGATAATAGTTTATTTAAACTAAAGGAATTATATTCAATTTAATTAGATTAAATAAATGGTATTGTATACGTATTTAACTAGTTGAGGCTATAGGCTCTTAATTGATTAAAGAAATGGTATTATGATTATTTAATTAGTTAAGGGTATGGGATCTTAATTGATTAAATAAATGGTATTGTATAAGTATTTAATTTAATTTTGGTGGAAAACATCCCAAAAGGGATGCCACTTTTGGGTAAGACCGAAGGAGGTAGGGGTATCTCTTTTGCAAAAATAACCTAGGGCTCGCACCTTGCCTACCATATTTGATATACTCAAGGAGTAAACCTGGAACAACAAAAAACAAGAACACACAAAATATTAAATACAATATGCTCCTTGAGTGTGTCAAAAATAGAAAGCGCAACCAAACACACACACAATAATATTAAAAAAAAAACACAAACCACACAAAAAACACAAGAACAACATAATAAAACACAAACATAACAAAAAGCAATAGACTGCTACAAAGACACAGCAAAAAATACATGAGAAAAACAACCAAAACCTAAAAAAATAAAAATAAAACAAAAAAAATAACAAACAATAGAAAACAAATAAAAACAAAAACATAGAAAACACTCATACACCAACTAACACAAACATAAAGAGACACGAGAGTAAGAAGAACAAAAACACACAAAAAATAAATACAAAACAACAAAAGCACAAGAACAAAAAGAAAAAAAATACAAAAAAACACAAAAACGAAACACACAAACACCTCAAAAAACTAAAAAAGAAGAGAAAAAATAAATAAATAAAATATTGAACACAATAATGACCTTTCTAGACCAAAATACTATTAAGGAAAGAATCAACAAAGGAAACAAAAGAAAGATTAGTTTGAGCTAGGGAACTAAAATACCCTAACCAAACCAAAGAGAAGCAAAATTTGAGCAAGAAGAAACTAGGTACCTCCAAAACTAGAACCATCCAAAGAAAATATAGAAAGGAGAGCTTTCCTTATTTGTGAAGCCCACCATCTAGGAGGGTGGTTGTAGCATGTAAGATCATATTTTTCCAAATTCTAATTAGCTAAAACATCAACACTCTTGTTCTTATTTATAACCACATGATTGTAATCAGATTTCAAAAATCCCATCTGGATTGACTGAATCTTCTCAATAATTCTTTTTATTCTCCAATCAACCTTATGATTTTTTGGAGTCTTAAAAATATTAATCATGAGTTGAGATTCAGACTCAACTAGCACCTTTCCCCATCCAACCGTAGTAGCCTCTTTAATACCTCTAAGGATACCATACGCCTCAGCAAGGTTATTGGATAGAATACCCAAATTTTCATTAAAAGTAAAAACCAAGGAGCCATCTGAAAGTCTACGAATTTCTCCCACACTAGCTTTTTTGAGGTTTCCTCTAGAGGCTCCATTACTATTTAATTTTCCAAAATATTTATGAGGAGGTTTCCAAGCACTCACCTTGGTCACAACTTCCACACCATGTGAGCCAAGCGCTCACCTTTCTCCACTAAGCTGCAATATACACCTTATGCCTTTGCTGCCCTTTAGAGCCTTTTGGATCCTTTCTCCACCACATCTCCTTGCTCCACGTAGCACTTCGAAGGTGCTTCTCCAAACGAAATTCGCACGAGTCTTGCACCAAATATTGCGGAGGATGTTTCTAATTATTTTTCCAATGCTTTGGCTAAGTTATAAATACCTTGTGCCATTGTTACATGCACGTCGGTGGAGGTGAGTTTATGGAGGTCGACGCTAAGGTTTTTACATTTAAATATATTAATTTATAAATAATTTAAATTCTTTAGAATTTAAATTTTATAAATTAATATTTAAATCTCCTATCTTTATTAAAAACCTTCTTGGCTTTTAATAAAAACCTTTTAATTTTGCCCATTATTGTTTTTAATAAAACTTTTATTTTCCCACTATGGTTTTAATAAAAACCTTTATTTTGTCCACCATGGTTTTAATACAAAAACCTTTTATTTTTTACCACCATGTTTATAATAAAAACATTTTTTTTGCTTCACATAATAGTAAAAAGAATATTATGAAGCCCTTTTTCATCAACCTCTAACATTGCTTATTTTAGCCTTTTGACATCATACGTGGTTCACTTCTTGGCATCAATGACAACTCCATGGACTCAAAATGTCCAACAATGGCCACTCCACATGAAGGGTCACCTTGTGCTAGTTGGACCTACATGCATTGAACTTGACTTGCTTTGTGTCATGTGACATGATACCTATTTGATAATCATTGACTTTGTTGTTAGCTAGGTTATGTTAGTTACCACATGGTCACCTATGTATCACTTGATTATTGGGTTGTATAATATTTTGTAATATTATCTCTAATTTGTATCCCATATTTATTATGTGTGGGTGTCATAGAACCATATAAATGGGGAGCCACATCCTATTGGATGACCACCAAGTGATAGTCATGGAAACCACCACTTGGCAGGGACTAGTGTGTTGGTGGTTGGTGTGGTCAATCGACCTGTCCACTATTGTTCAATCTATTTTTTTTATCCACGTGTTGTTTAACCCACCTATGCTTTATTTTTGGCCGATTGAGTTGTGGTAATAATTTATAAAACCCTCGTTTTAATAATAGAAGGATATTTAATTTATTTAAATTAAGGAATGATATTTGGTCTATTTAAATTAAGAAGCAATGATAATGGTTTATTTAAATTAAAGGAAGTATATTCAATTTAATTAGATTAAATAAATGGTATTGAATAAGTATTTAATTAGTTGAGGGTATAGGATCTTAATTTATTAAATAAATGGTATTTTATAACTATTTAATTAATTGAGAGCATGGGCTCTTAATTTATTAAAGAAATGGTATTATGAGTATTTAATTAGTTAAGGGTATGGGATATTAATTGATTATAGAAATGGTATTGTATAAGTATTTAATTTATTTTTGGTGGAAAACATCCCAAAAGGGATGTCACTTTTGGGTAAGACCCAAGGAGGTAGGGGTGTCTCTTCTGGAAAAATCACCTAGGGCTCGCACCTTACCTACCACCTTTGATATACTCCAAGAGTAAACCTGGAACAAAAAAAACAATAACACACAAACATAAACACACAAAATATTAAAAAAAATATGCTCCTTAAGTGTGCCAAAAATAAAAAGTGCAACTAAACAGACACAATAATATTAAAAAACAACATGAACCACACAGAAAACACAAGAACAACATAATAAAACATAAACATAACAAAAAGCAATAGACAACTACAAAGACACAACATAAAATACATGAAATAAAAACAACCAAAACCTAAAAAAATAAAAATAAAACAAAAAAAATAACCAACAATAGAAACCAAATAAAAAAAACATAGAAAACACTCATACACCAAAACACAAAAATTACCAACTAACACAAACATACAGAAACACGAGAGCAAGAACAACAAAAACACAACAACAAAAAACAAATACAAAAAACAAATACAAAAAACAAATACAAAAAACAAATACAAAAAACACAAAAACAAAACACACTCACACCTCAAAAAACTAAACAAGAAGATAAAAAATAAAAAATAAAAAATAGAACACAATAATGACCTTCCTAGACCAAAATACTGTTAAGGCAAGAATCAACAAAGGAAACAAAAGAAAGATTAGTTTGAGCTAGGGAACTAAAATACCCTAACCAAAACAAAGGGAAGCTAAATTTAAGTAAGAAGAAACAAGGTACCTCCAGAACTAGAGCCATCCAAAGAAATGATAGAAAGGAGAGCTTCCCTTATTTGTGAATCCCACCATCTAGGAGAGTGGTCATAGCAAGTAATATCACCTTTGTCCAAATTCCAATTAGATAAATCATCAACACTCTTGTTATTATTTTTGACAACATTATTGTAATCAACTTTCAAAAATCCCATATGGATTAACTGAATCTTCTCAATATTTTTTTTATTTTCCAATCAACCTTATGATTCTTAGGAGTCTTCAAAATATTAATCACAAGTTGAGAGTCAGACTCAACTAGAACCTTTTCCCATCCAACTGTAGTAGCCTCTTGAAGACCTCTAAGGATACCATACCCCTCAGTAATGCTATTATATAGAATACCAAAATTCTCAGTAAATGTAAAAACCAAGGAGCCATATGAAAGTCTACTAAATCCTCCCACACTAGCTTTTCTAGGGTTCCCTCTAGAGGCTCCATTAGTATTAAATTTTCCAAAATAGTTAGGAGGAGGTTTCCAAATGCTCACCTTGGTCACGGCTTCCACACCATGATAGCCAAACGCTCACCTTGCTCCACTAAGTTGCAATATACACCTTATGCCTTTGTTTCCATTTAGAGCCTTTTAGATCCTTTCTCCACCACATCTCCTTGCTCCACATAACACTTCGAAGGCACTTATCAAAACATAATCTGCACGAGTCTTGTACTGCGGAGGATTTTTTGAATAATTTTTCTAATGCTTTGGCTAAGGTATAAATGCATTTTGCCATTGTTCCATGCACGTCGATGAAGGTGAGTTTATAGAGGTCGACACTAAGGTTTTTGCATTTAAATATTTTAATTTACAAATAATTTAAATTCTTTAGAATTTAAATTTTATAAATTAATATTTAAATCTCTTAGATTTATAAAAAGTCCTCTTGGGTTTTAATGAAAACCTTTTACTTTTTCCCATTATGGTTTTTAATAAAACCTTTGATTTGCCCACTATGGTTTTAATAAAAACCATAATTTTGTCCACCATGGTTTTAATAAAAAAACCTTTTATTTTTTACCACCATGGTTTTTAATAAAAACATTTTTTTGCTTTAGATAATATTTAAAAGAATATTATGAAGCCCTTTTTCATAAACCTCTAACATTGCTTATTTTGAACTTTTGACATCATCGGTGGTTCACTTCATGGCATCAATGACAACTCCATGGATTAAAAATGTCCAACAACGACCACGCCACATTAAGGGTCACCCCGTGCTAGTTGGATCTACGTGCATTGATCTTGACTTGCTTTGTGACATGTGACTTGATCCCTATTTCATAATCATTAACTCTATTGTTAGATAGGTTATGTTAGTTACCACATGGCCACTTGTGTATCGCTCGATTATTTGGTTGTAGAATATTTTGTAATATTAGCTCTAATTTGTATCCCACATTTATCATTTGTGGGTGTCATAGCACCATATAGAGGGGGAGCCACATCCTATTGGATGACCACCAAGTTATGGTCGTGGAAACCACCACTTGGTAGGCACTAGTGTGTTGGTGGTTTGTATGGTCAATCGACCTATCCACTATTGTTTAAGCCATTTGTTTGATCCATGTGTTTTCTAACCAACATTGAGTTGTGGTAATAATTTACAAAACCCTCCTTTTAATAATAGAAGGCTATTTAATTTATTTAAATTAAGGAATGATATTTATTCTTTTTAAATTAAGAAGCAATGATAATGGTCTATTTAAATTAAAGGAAGTATATTCAATTTAATTAGATTAAATAAATGGTATTGAATAAGTATTTAATGGTATAGGCTCTTAATTTATTGAATAAATGGTATTGTATAACTATTTAATTAGTTGAGAGCAGGGGCTCTTAATTGATTAAAGAAATTTTATTATGATTATTTAATTAGTTAAGGGTATGGGATCCTAATTGATTATAGAAATGGTATTGTATAAGTATTTAATTAGCTAAAAGTATTGCTTAATTGATTAAATAAATGTTAGTGTATAGGTATTTAATTTATTTTTGGTTGAAAACATCCCAAAAGGGATGCCACTTTTGGGTAATACCCAAGGAGGTAGGGTTTTCTCTTCTACAAAAATCACCCAGGGCTCGCACATTGCCTACCACATTTGATACACTCAAGAAGTAAACCTAGAACAAAAAAAAACAAGAACACACAAATATAAGGACACAAAATATTAAAAACATTATGCTCCTTGAGTGTGTGGAAAATAAAAAGTGCAACCAAACACATACACAATAATATTAAAAAAAAAACAACACGAACCACACACAAAACATAAGAACAACATAATAATACACAAACATAAAAAAAAGCAATAGACCGCTACAAAGACACAACAAAAAATACATGAAAAAAATGACCAAAACCTAAAAAAATAAAAATAAAACAAAAAAAATAATCAAAAACAGAAAACAAATAAAAACAAAAACATAGAAAACACTTATACACCAAAACACAAAAAATACCAACTAACACAAACATATAGAAACACGAGAGGAAGAACAACAAAAACATAACAACAAAAAATAAATACAAAACAACAAAAACACAAGAACAAAAAAAAACAATACAAAAAACACAAAAACAAAACACACACACCTCAAAAAACTAAACAAGAAGAGAAAAAATAAAAAATAAAAAATAGAACACAATAATGACCTTTCTAGACCAAAATAATGTTAAGGCAAGAACCAAAAAAAGAAACAAAAGAAATATTAGTTTGATCTAGGGAACTAAAATACCCTAACCAAACCAAAGAGAAGCAAAATTTAAGAAAGAAGAAACTAGGTACCTCCATAACTAGAGCCATTCAAAGAAATGATAGAAATGAGAGCTTCCCTTATTTGTGAAGCCCACCATCTAGGAGGGTGGTCATAGCAAGTAAGATCACCTTTGTCCAAATTCTAATTAGCTAGAGCATCAACACTTCTGTTCTTATTTTTGACCACATGATTGTAATCAACTTTCAAAAATCCCATCTGGATTAACTAAATCTTCTCAATAATTCTTTTTATTCTCCAATCAACCTTATGATTATTAGGAGTCTTCAAAATATTAATCATGAGTTGAGAGTCAAACTCAACTAGAACCTTTCCCCATACAACCATAGTAACCTCTTTAAGACCTCTAAGGATACCATACACCTCAGTAAGGTTATTAGATAGAATACCCAAATTCTCAGCAAAAGTAAAAACCAAGGAGCCATCTAAAAGTCTACCAATTTCTCCCACACTAGATTTTACAGGGTTCCCTCTAGAGGCTCCATTAATATTGAATTTTCCAAAATAGTTCGGAGGAGGTTGCCAAGCACTCACCTTAGTCACAGCTTCCACACCATGTGAGCCAAGCGCTCACCTTGCTCCACTAAGGTGCAATATACACATTATGCCTTTGATTCCCTTTAGAGCCTTTTGGATCCTTTCTCCACCATGTCTCCTTGCTCCACATAGCGCTTCAAAGGTGCTTCTCCAAATGGAATTCGCATGAGTCTTGCACTAAATATTACAGAGGATGTTTCGAATGATTTTTCCAATGCTTTGGCTAAGGTATAAATGCCTTGTGCAATTGTTCCATGCACATCGGTAGAGGTGATTTTATGGAGGCCGACGCTAAGGTTTTTGGATTTAAATATTTTAATTTACAAATAATTTAAATTATTTAGAATTTAAATTTTATAAATTAATATTTAAATCTCTTAGCTTTATAAAAAGTTTTCTTGGATTTTAATCAAAACCTTTTACTTTTGCCCACTATGGTTTTTAATAAAACCTTTGATTTTCCCACTATGGTTTTAATAAAAACCTTTATTTTGTCCACCATGGTTTTAATAAAACAACATTTTATTTTTGACCACCATGGTTTTAATAAAAATATTTGTTTTGCTTCAATAATATTAATAAGAATATTATGATGCCCTTTTTCATCAACCTCTGATATTGATTATTTTGACCTTTTGATGTCACTGTTGGTTCACTTCTTGGCATAAATGACAACTACATGGACTCAAAAATTCCAACAATGGCCACTCCACATTAAGGGTCACCCTGTTCTAGTTGGATCTATGTGCATTGATCTTGACTTGCTTTGTGCCATGTGACTTGATCCCTATTTTATAATCATTGACTCTATTATTAGCTAGGTTATGTTGGTTACCACATGGTCGCGTGTGTATCACTCGATTATTGGGTTGTATAATATTTTGTAATATTAGCTCTAATTTGTATCCCATATTTTTCATGTCTGGGTGTTATAGAACCATATAAAGGCGGAGCCACCTCCTATTGGATGACCACCAAGTGATGGTCATGAAAACCACCACTTGGTAGGGAAAAGTGTGTTGGTGGCTGGTGTGGTCAATCGACATGTCCACTATTGTTTGAGCTATTTTTTTGATACACGTGTTGTTTAACCCACCTATTCTTGATTGTTGGCTGATTGAGTTGTGGTAATAATTGAGAAAACCCTCCTTTTAATGATAGAATGATATTTAATTTATTTAAATTGAGGAATGATATTTGGTCTATTTAAATTTAGAGGCAATGATAATGGTTTATTTAAATTAATGGAAGTATATTTAATTTAATTAGATTAAAGAAATGGTATTGTATAAGTATTTAATTAGTTGAGGTTATAGGCTCTTAATTTATTAAATAAATGGTATTGTATAACTATTTAATTAGTTGAGAACATGGGCTCTTAATTGATTAAATAAATGGTATTATGAGTATTTAATTAGTTAAGGGTATGGGATCTTAATTTATTATATAAATGGTATTGTATAAGTCTTTAATTTAGTTTTGGTGGAAAACATCCCAAAAGGGATGCCACTTTTGGGTAAGATTGAAGGAGGTAGGGGTGTATCTTCTGTAAAAATCACCCAGGGCTCGCACCTAGCCTACCACCTTCGATATACTCAAAGGGCAAACCTAGAAAAAAAAAAAATAAGAACACAAAAAATATTAAAAACAATATGATCCTTCAGTGTGTCAAAAAATAAAAAGCGCAACCAAACACACACACAATAATATTGAGCAAATTCAATGCAGATTCCTTTGGGCGGGAAACGAAAACAAGAACAAATTTTCCCTTATTGCTTGGGACAAGGTTTGTTCCAAGAAAAAGTATGGAGGTCTCGGCTTCAGGGACATCAAGCGGATGAACATGGCTCTCATTGCCAAGCAGTCTTGGAGACTTACCATCAACAAAAAAGCCACCTAGATTGACATCATCAAAGCTAAGTACCTTCATCAGGTTCCCTTTCTTGGAGAGCACAACCTTCCTAGCGGATCTCATTTCTGGAATGGTGTCACTAAAACAAGGAAGATCATCATGGAAGGCTAAAGGTGGTGTCTTGGAAATGGATTGACCATTCATTTCTATGACAATCCTTGGATCCGTGACAAACCTCTTAGCCAAGATCCTCATCTTGCTGTGCTCAAGACGGTGACCGAAGCCACATTTGGAGATAAGGTGTGTCATTTCATTAACCCAGGTATTACAAGACCCGAATGGAAACACCTAGATCTAAATGGGCCTAGACATATCACCAAGGTACTTAGGTGGTTACAAAACTTACTGAGGAGCTGCTTAATCCCCAGCTATCACAAAGAAGACTCCATGGTTTGGAACCTTGAATATTCAAGGCATTTTACTGTTAAATCTGCCTACTATAGCCAAGAATCTCCCAGTGATGGCCGTGACTTATCTAATCTGGTCTGGGTTCCCAAGGTCAAATTATTTTGCTGGTTGGCCATCCAAAATAGAATCCTCACCATTGACAATTTGATAACCAGAGGGCTTCTCATTCCCAATTGGTGCATCCTGTGTAAAAATGTCTGTGAGTCTATTGCGCATGTTTTTCTGGAATGTCCCTTCTCCCTTGCAGTGCTCAACAAGATTTTCAACACCTTTTCCAACTCCGTAGCCCTCCCTCATTCCATTACCCTCCTTTTTCAACAATGGCCCCGACCTTTCAAGAGCAGTCAACTCAAATTCATGTGGTAAGCTTGCCTTCACATTTTCCTGTGGTAGATTTGGCTCGAGAGAAATGCCAAAATTTTCAAAAACCTTGCCACGAATAAGAAGATTGTTGTTGCCAAAATCTTGGCCCTTGCTGTGGAGAATGCCTCTCTTGTCTCATCGTCCAAACCCCCCCTTCTGTCCTTGAATTGGATCTAACAAATCATTTCAATATTTTCAATTTTTCTACAACTCCTCGTACTTCTGTTGACAGGTCCGTTATCAAGTGGGTCTTACCTCCTTCTAGGTGGTATAAGATTAACTTCGATGGCGTGGACAAAGGCAACCCTGGAGCGGCTGGAGGAGGTGGAATTCTCAGAAATCATAGAGGAGAAATAATTTTGGCCTTTGCTCAGAACTTAGGAATTCAGTCTAACAATATGGCCAAGGCTCGGGCCTTGCTCCAAAGCTTGATTCTCTTGGAAGGCTTGACTATCAATAAACTCATCATAGAAGGAGACTCATTGCATTGCATCAACTAGCTCAAAGGAACCTCTGTACCTCCCTGGGCCCTTGTTTCCATCTTCAAAGAATGCAAGGCACTAATTGGCTTTTACCCAGAATTAATCATTCAACATCAATACTGGGAAGGAAACAAAGTTACGAACTGGCTTTCTAACAAGGGAGTTGATGCAACAGACTTTTAGGTTTGGAGAGATTCCTTCCCAATCAGCCTAAGGGACGCTTCTTCAAGTCCCAATGTTTGGACAATGTGAGTGGGTTACTGGGCTCTGAGTTTTTCCCCTTTGGCAGCGTTTTGGTCTCTTGGAGCGTTTTCACGACATTTTTCTCTCTCCAATGACGGTCTTCCATTCTATCGTGATATCGTGACCTTTTTTCTCTCCAACGGCGGTCTTCCATTTTGTCACGATATCGCGACATTTTTTCTCTCCAAATGGCGGTCTTCCATTCTGTCACGATATCGCGACACTTTTTCTCTTCGGGTGCTTTTTTGCAAACTTGTCGCGATATCGCGACACTTTTTGGCCTTCAGGTGCTTTCTTGCTTCATGTCGTCATATCGCGACATTTTTTCTCTCCAACAATGGTCTTCCTTTTTGTCACGATATCGCGACATTTTTTCTCTCTCCAATGGCGGTCTTCCATTCTGTCGCGATATCGTGACATTTTTTCTCTCCAATGGCGGTCTTCCATTTTGTCGCGATATCGTGACCCTTTTTCTCTCTCCAACGATAGTCTTCCATTCTGTCGCGATATCACGACATTTTTCCCCTCCAACAGCGGTCTTCCATTTTGTCGTGATATCACGACCTTTTTTCTCTCCAACGGCGGTCTTCCTTTTTGTCGTGATATCGTGACATTTTTTCTCTCCAACGACGGTCTTCCTTTTTGTCGCGATATCGCGACACTTTTTGTCTTCGGCTGCGGTCCTTCAGATTGTCGCGATTTCATGACACTTTTTTGTCTTGGCAGCGGTCCTCCAATTTGTCGCGATATCGCGACAATTTTCCTCTTCGGCAGCGGTCTTCCTTCTTGTCACGATTTTGTGACACATTTTCTTCTTGGCAGCAGGTTTCCATCTTCGTCATGATTTTGCAACCCATTTTCTATTTTGGCTGCGGTCTTCATTCCTGTCATGATTTCGCGAAACCCTTTCTCTTCGGCAACATTCTTACTTCTTGTAGCGATTTCGTGACTCCTTTCTTGCCCGGGCTCGGTCTTCTTTCTTGTCACGATTTCGTGACTCTTCTTCTCGTTTGGCTCCAACCTAGAAACTTGTCGCGATATCGCGACACTTTGCAACATGTCGCGATATCATGACTTCTTCCCTTCTTCGGCTCCGATGGCGCTTCTTATCGCGATTTCATGAATTCCTTTCTTCTTTTGGCATCAACGGCGCAACTTGTCGTGATTTCGTGACATCACCATTTTGGTCGCGATTTCGCGACACCCTCCCTAGTGTGGAGGTTTGCCAGCGCTTTATTCTTTTCTTCTTGGACCACCTCGGTCGATATGGATTTCTTGTAATCTCTCTTGTACAAGGTTCAGGGACCTTTCAACACCCTTTCTACCAATAAAAAATAATAATATTAAAAAAAACAACACAAACCACATAGAAAACACAAGAACAACATAATAAAACACAAACATAACAAAAAGCAATAAACTTCCTGCTACAAAGACACAACAAAAAATACATGAAAAAAAAAACAAAACCTAAAAAAATAAAAAAAAAGCAAAAAAAAAAAGAACAATAGACAACAAATAAAAATAAAAACATAGAAAAAACTCATACACCACAAAAAACACCGATTAATACAAACATACAAAATCATGAGAGCAAGAACAACAAAAATACAATAAAAACAAAAAAATACAAAACAACAAAAACACACGAATAGAAAAAAATAATACAAAAAATGAAACACACAAACACACCTCAAAAAGCTAAACAAGAAGAGAAAAAATAAAAAATAAAAAATAGAACACGATAATGACCTTTCTAGACCAAAATACTATTAAGGCAAGAATCAACAAAGGAAACAAAAGAAATATTAGTTTGAGCTGGGGAACGAAAATACCCTAACCAAACCAAAGAGAAGCAAAATTTAAGCAAGAAGAAACTAGGTACCTCCATAACTTGAGCCATCTAATGAAATTATGGAAAGGATAGCTTCCCTTATTTGTGAAGCCCACCATCTACGAGGGTGGTCATATCAAGTAAGATCACCTTTGTCCAAATTCCAATTAGCTAAAGTATCAAAACTATTGTTCTTATTTCTGACCACATGATTGTAATCAAATTCCAAAAATCTCATCTAGATAAACTAAATATTCTCAATAATTCTTTTTATTCTCCAATCAATATTATGATTCTTATAAGAAGTCTTCAAAATATTAATCATGAGTTGAGAGTCAGACTCAACTAGCACCTTTTCGCATCCAACCGTAGTATCCTCTTGAAGGCCTCTAAGAATACCATACCCATCAGTAAGGTTATTGGATAGAATACCCAAATTATTAGGAGCCATCTAAAAGTCTACCAATTCCTCCTACACTAGCTTTTCTGGGATTCCCTCTAGAGGCTCCATTAGTTTTGAATTTTCCAAAATATTTAGGAGGTTGCCAATTCCTTATTCTATCCATATTGCAATTACTCACATTCCATTTAAGTTGGTTTCCCTTAGAAGAGTTAATATTCAATATTTGCATCACTTGATTCTATCTTTAGTGGGTGTTTTGGGGGTGATTAAGGATATTTTGGACAAATTCAACTAAGTTAGTATGGTCTTTTACCAAATATAGTGAATATCCTTCCTTTCTTGGTTAAAAATTTGGTTGTTCCTTTCATTCTAGATATTCCAAAGAAGAATGGTAGAACCCATCCAAACTAATTGCCTAATTAAATGATCAACACCCTCTTGTTTAGACCAATCCCTCCAAAGTTGCTCAAAAGTAAAAAAATTGGACCACTCTAAGCCAAGTAAAGTGGTCATTCTCCTCCATAGCTCAAAGGCTAAAGTACACTCACTAAAAATATGGCTGAGAGTTTCCATATTCTCTTCACACATTTCACATCTAAAAGGGCCATGAAAACCACACTTCATAATATGATCTCCTATAAGCACCCTACGATGAGATAAAGACCAATTAAAGTACCTCACCTTAATCTAGAGCTTCTGAGCACACAAATGAGAAATTATATCAAATAATTGGTTGGGATTATTATGGCCTAAGGCTAAATAACCTTGAGCAACTGAATACTCACCCTTAGTAGTGTTGTTCCATCCAAAACAATATTTATTGTGGGAACAAGAGAGATATCTCATATGAAGGATGCATTGGATATCTTGTCTTTGCCTTTCTAGTATTTGAATATGTTAATTCTCAATAGGGATACAATATCTACCAACCTCTAAATTACCAATATGCTATCGACAATAATTAGCCATATTTATCTAGTTATCTCGGTGAAGATCCTCCATCCAAGGCCTCGAATCGAGAAACTGAGTTATCATAGGCTTGTGACCATCCCAAGAATATATCTAAAAAATTACCTGCTGACCATTATGAATGATCCAAAATATTTTTTTTCTTTATCAAATCTCACCAGTCCTACAAATTGCTAAAATGGGAGAACCTTTGGAAGTTAATTGATAGCGAACAAGGTCTTCAAGAATTTTGTTCTCAGTATATTTAACACAAATATTTTTGACCCAAAGAGCATTAGGGTTATGCAAAATCCTACAATATAATTTAGTAGCTAAAGTTTTGTTGTTATTAATGGAAGACTGGAATCCTAACCCCCCTTCATTCTTAGGAACATAAAATATCCCATTTCACCAAGGTCCATTTTCTTTTCTCCTTAGTACCACTTCATAGGAACTGATAACTGATTTTATACAATTCTCAAAGAATAGCCTTTGGGATATTCAAAATGGTAGAAACATAAATAGGAATAGCTTTAAGGACTAATTTTACCAAAGTGATTCTACCCCTAGAAGAAAACCACCTATTTTTTTTAAATAAAGGGGTAAAAACTTATTGATAAAAAGTCTGGATTACAGAGTACAACTGAGCTTCCAACCAGGACTCAAATAAATAGCCAAATAGGCTAAAACCACTAGACTATAATGACACCCAGAAAATAAAAATAGAATAAACCACATTAAGTCTGTACATCCTTGTGGATCAAATCCCATAGGCGTTGAGAGTCCCCAAATGGGAGACTCTCCCAATTATCGATACTTCAAGGATCCAGTAGCTCAGAAGCCCTTTTGGCGAGGTAATTAGCAACCACATTTCATTCCATTGGAATGTGCATAAAGGATATAAATTTGAACTCTTCACTTATTCTGAGAATATGAATGGCTACATTGGCCAACTACCAATTAACTTCCTCCACCCTTTTACTGTTTAAAATATTAACCATAATTTAAGAGTCAGACCCACAGATAATAATATGCTAGCCAAGAGAAAACCCCCTCTGTAAGGCCTTAAGAATTGCAAGAGCTTCCATAAATTTTTTGGAGTGAACACCTTTATAAATGGAAAAGAAAAAACTAACACCACCAATAAAATCTCTCCCAACATCACCAATTCTAGCATGTCCAAGACTACCCCTGGACGATCCATTAGTATTAATTTTTAAAACTCCTCTAGGAGGTGGCCTCCACCTACCATCTCTCCTAACCTTATTTCTAAGCTAAGGAACACTACTAGGGATATAAGAGTTCACACCATCCTCAAAGAAACCAAGAGCTTGTTGTACCTTCTCCTCCCTATAATCCAAAAGAGGGTCCACATCACATTTGCTATGGATGGTTTCCTGAACCATATACGGGATCCTTTGCTAGATCTATTGAATAGCCAAATAACTAACCTGAAATATGCATAATTTTTTTTCAAGCCAAATTTGCTAGATGATGCAAGAAGAACCCAAATTCCAAGCCACCCGAAGGAAGGGTGCCCTGGTCGGAGGTCTGCCCAGACTACTCCAAAACTCCACCAGGGACAACACATGAAAACATGGATGATTCCAAGATCTCCACCAACGGTGCCAAATGTATCTAGAAAAGGACCATTGGAAAAATAAATTAGAAGAGTCATATTCATTCTTACTGCAAAGGACACAAAAATAGGGACCCTGAAATCTCCACTTACTCACATTATCCCAAGTGAGGTATTTATTACAAGCTACCAACCAGAGAAAATAGTTACATTTTGTCTAGGCAAATTTTTTCCACACCTGTTTCCACCAAGTGACAAGAAGACTCCCATACTTTTTCTTATCAAGAACCTGATAACCATAGGCTACCGAGTAGGTTCCCTTAGGATCAGGGTTCCAAGATAGAATATATTTACCCCTCAATGAAGAATAAGGCCTCTCGTAATAATAAGAGCAATCACATCTCTATCCTTGGCCATTACCCCCTAGGGCCATTCTTGCAGATCTTTCCACCTTTACATCTCCATATTTCAAAAAGACTGAATTTTTTTAAAGTCCTCCACACGAGACCAGCCTGATTCCAAGAAAAAATGCTTAGGAAATGTAACCTATGATATTTATTCAAGATAGGAGGGTGGCCATCCCAAGAATCCTCCTCGAAAAGAGCATTTGATCCTTGATTGCAAATCCAGAACAAACCCTACTTGATTAAATTAGCTCCTCTTTTCAGAGTGTCCCAGATAATTGAACCTTTCCCAACCAAGCCGACTCTAGGGATTTCAGCCTCAAAAATACCTCTTAAGTATTTACAAGATAATATTTTAGCCCAAATATGATCTTAAGAGGTACACCATCTCCAATAAAGTTTTGCAACCAAAACCTACCCAAAAAGAGTTGTTTGTCGTAACCCAAGGCCTCCCTCTTGCATTGGCCTACATATAGAATCCCACCTAACTAAACTCCATTTAGATTGATCAAGTTTTCTAGACCATAAAAACTGTCTTGAAAAAGCATCCATGTCCTTGATGAAGTGAGAGGGAGCTATTTGTACAAAACATCTACAAATGGGTAAAGATTGAACAATATATTTTAAAAGCAACACTCTACCTGTAGTGGATAGCCATATAAAAGTTCAGTGATTCACCTTCCTTCTAAACTTATCAATCATAAGCTGCCAAGAAGATCTAGGTAGAGGGTGAGATGAAATTGGAATACAAAAATAAATGAGGGGGGAGTCCCAACCTAGAATCTTAGAATGCAAGCAATCTTGGCTTGAATAAGAGGAGGGGTATTGAAGAAGAAAATAGAAGACTTGTCCTCATTAATCAACTATCCAGAAGCACCAAGATATATGTCAAGAGACTGTCTAATATTTCCAGCTTCCTTGATAGTGGAAACTCCCAACAAAGTAGTATCATCAACAAATTGAAGGTGGGAAAGAGGTGGCAAACTACTATCCCACTTCCACCCCTGAATGAGACCATACATGACTTGAGACTTGAGCAATATTCCCAAACCTTCTTCCATAATGATAAAAAAATAAGGAGATAAAGGATATCTCAATCCCCTTGAGGCCTCAAACAACTTTGATGTCTCATTATTAACAAGAACATAGAATGAGGAAGAAGAAACACAGCTCATCGCTCATCTAATCCATTCCTCCTCAAATATAAAAGCAGCAAGAACTTTCTAAAGAAAGGACCATCTGACCCGATCATAGGCTTTGGCCATGTCCAACTTAATGAACATAGTTTTCTCCTTAGAAGTTTCCATAGAGTGAATAGATTCTGTAGCAATAACAACCCCATACAATATTTGTCGGCCAGTAACAAACCCTCCTTTCTCCTCAGAGATGATTTTGCTCAACCATATATTCAACCTCTCAGCAATAATTTTTGTGATGATATTATACACAACATTGCAGATAGAAATAGACCTAAACATATCCAAGGAATTTTCTCCCTATTTTTTGGGTATAAGCACCACACATATAGCATTTAGGGCCCTTAGCATCTGTTTGTTCTTTTGGGACTCATGGACCACCTCAAAAATATCAAATTTGATTAAATCCCAAAAATCCTAATAAAACTCAATCGGGAATCCATAAAGGCCTGGGGCTTTTCCTTTTTTCATCTTGAATACAACATTTTCCAACTCCTCAAGGGAAATTGGACCCATCAAGTGCTCATTCATATTTCTAGAAATAATCATTGGAATATAGTTTAGAATAAGTTTTTCATTCTCATCATATGATATGGAGTCCTCCTTGAACAGAGAGGAAAAATACCAAGCTCTCCACCAATGGTGCCAAATGTATCAAGCAAAGGACCATTGGAAAAATAAATAAGAAGAGTAATCCTCATTATTACCGCAAAGGACACAAAAAGAGGGACATTGAAATCTCCTCTTACATTATCCCAAGTGATGCATTTATTACGAGCTATTGACCAGAGAAAAAAGTTACATTTTGTCTAGGCAAATTTTTTCCACACCTGTTTCCACCAAGTGACAAGAAGACTCCCATACTTTTTCTTATCAAGAACCTAATAACCATAGGCTACCGAGTAGGTTCCCTTACGATCAGGGTTCCAAGATAGAATATATTTACCCCTAAATGAAGAAAAAGGTGTCTCATAAGAATAAGAGCAATCACCTATCTATCCTTGGCCATTACCCCATAGGGCCATTCTTGCGGATCTTTCCACCTGTACATCTCCATATTTCAAAAAGACTAATTTTTTTTAAAGTCCTCCACATGAGACCAGCCTGATTCCAAGAAAAAAATGCTTAGGGAATGTAACCTATGATATTTATTCAAGATAGGATGGTGGCCATCCCAAGAATCCTCCCAGAAAAGAGCATTTGATCCCTGATTGCAAATCCAGAACAAACCCTGCTTGATTAAGTTAGTTCCTCTTTTCAGAGTGTCCCAGATAACTAAACCTTTCCCAACCAAGCTAACTCTAGGGATTTTAGCCTCAAAAATACCTCTTAAATATTTACAAGATAATATTTTAGCCCAAATATGATCTTAAGTGGTAAACCATCTCCAATAAAGTTTTACAGCCAAAACCTACCCAAAAAGAGCTATTTGTCGTAACCCAAGGCCTCCCTCTTGCATCGGCCTACATATAGAATCCCACCTAACCAAACTCCATTTAGATTGATCAAGTTTTCCAGACCATAAAAACTGTCTTGACAAAGCATCCATGTCCTTGATGAAGTGAGAGGGAGCTATTTGTACAAAACATCTATAAATGGGTAAATATTGAACAATATATTTTAAAAGCAACACTTTGCCTGTAGTGGATAGCCATCTGAAAGTCCAGTGATTCACCTTCCTTCTAAACTTATCAATCATAGGCTGCCAAGAAGATCTAGGTAGAGGGTGAGATGAAATTGGAATACCAAAATAAATGATGGGGGGTGTCCCAACCTGGAATCTTAGAATGCGAGAAATATTGGATTGAATAAGAGGAGGGGTATTAAAGAAGAAAATAGAAGACTTGTCCTCATTAATCAACTATCCAGAAGCACCAAGATATATGTCAAGATACTGTCTAATATTGCCAGCTTCCCTGATAGTGGTAACTCCCAAAAAAGCAGTATCATCAACAAATTGAAGGTGGGAAAGAGGTGGCAAACTACTATCCCACTTCCACCCCTGAATGAGACCCTGCATGACTTAAGACTTGAGCAATATTCCCAAACCTTGTTCCATAATAATAAAAAAATAAGGAGATAAAGGATATCCTTGCTTCAATCCCCTTGAGGCCTCAAACAACTCTGATGTCTCATTATTAACAAGAATAGAGAATGAGGAAGAAGAAACATAGCTCATCACCCATCTAATCCATTCCTCCTCAAATCTAAAAGCAGAAAGAACTTTCTAAAGAAAATACCGTCTGACCTGATCATAGGCTTTGGCCACATCCAACTTAATGAACATAGTTTTCTCCTTAGAATTTTCCATAGAGTGAATAGCTTATGTAGCAATAACAACCCCATCCAATATTTGTTGGTCAGTAACAAACCCTCCTTGCTCCTCATAGATGATTTTGCTCAACCATATATTCAACCTCTCAGCAATAATTTTTGTGATGATATTATACACAACATTGTAGATAGAAATAGACCTAAACATATGCAAGGAATTTTCTCCCTATTTTTTGGGTATAAGCACCACAAAGATAGCATTTGAGGCCCTTAGCATCTGTTTGTTCTTTTTGGACTCATGGACCACCTTGAAAAGATCAAATTTGAATAAATCCCAAAACTCCTGATAAAACTCAATCCGGAATCCATAAAGGCCTGGGGATTTTCCTTTTTTCATCTTGAATACAATATTTTCTAACTCCTCAAGGGAAATTGGACCCATGAAGTGGTCATTCATATTTCTAGAAATAATCGTTGGAATACAGTTTAGAATAAGCTTTTCATTCTCATCATTTGAGAGGGAGTCCTCCTTGAAGAGAGAGGAAAAATACCTCTTAGTCTCTTCTGAAATATCCCTGAAAGAAGAGAGTAGGGCACCCTGAGAATTCACAAAAGAGGTAATCAAGTTACCATTACGGCAAGCCTTAACTGAGTTATAAAATAAGGTTGTGTTCCTATCCCCTTCCTTAATCCAATCTACTTGAGATTTTTGTTTCCAAAAAAAATCTTCCCTTAGTTCCCATTTAGCAAGGTCTTTTGTAACCTCAAATTCCTCAACAAGAAGCTCGTTCGTGAATACCTAATCTTTAATATTCCTTGAAGATTCTTCCATCCTCCTAAGAGCTACCAGCTTAGCGAAGGAAAGGTTCCCAAAATTCATTCTATTCCATCTCTTCAATTTATGTTTTAAAAATTGTAGTCACTTCATAAAGGAATACATAGCGGTGCCATGAGGAGGTTTTCCAGTGGTCCACTAGCCTTGCATGAAATCATGAAGCTTAGGATCACGAAGCCATATAAGTTGAAACTTAAAGGAGGGATTCCTTTTTAGCCCTAACTCCAAAGTAAAGAGTTTTATAGTCCAATTATCAGATCCCCTACCCTCCAAAATCATAGAACTAGCACCTTTGTTATTACCCATCCAATAACTGGATATCAAAAACCTATCCAGTATCTCTGATATGGAAGCTTCCCCGCACCTTCTATTGTGCCAAGTAAATATCCCATTATCTAGATTTATGTCAACCAAGTTTAGGACCTGGATATGAGCACTAAATATAGAAGAAAAAGTCTCGAGATAGTCCACCCCACCACGTTTCTCCTCTAGACAAGTGATAGAGTTGAAGTCTCCAGCTAAAATCCATGGGTATAGGGGAACCAAACTTCTCACAAATAAAATGTGCTTCCACAAACTCACTTTACCATTGTACTCAACAAGAGCATACACATTTGTAAGTAGGATTATTTCATCAGATTCATTATCATACCCGACCATTGAAATAGACCATCTGCTAGAAATCCAAGTAAGAGGGGATATCTTAACTCGATCCCATAAACAAGTGATGCCACCAACATATCCACATGCACCAATACACTAGAATTGTCCCCTTCTCCACAACTTGGGAGCAATATTGAACATACTATCAATAGCCAATTTAATCTCTTGAATAAACACCACATTCAGAGAATGCACACGAACCAAATCATGAACAACTTTTTTTCTGTGGATGCTATTCAACCCCCTTACATTCCATCAGAGGATAATCATTTTTGGGGGTTATAAAAATGGGAGTCCAATTTTCTCACCAAGCCTGACTCCACAAAATTATCCCCCATTAACTTAATTTTATCCTGGTCCTTCTTCCGACCCACCTTCATATTCTTATCTAAATTTTTTTTTTTAATTATTTTTTGTTGCAATCCCAACACCGTAGGAGTTTTGCAGTCCAAGGATGACTGCATCAGTGCCTAAGTAGGAGAGGGCATAACTAAATCTATACCACTTTCCAAAATAGTTTCCCTTATAGGGCTAGACCCAACCATGTCCCCTATACTCAGATCCAAATCCCTTTGTTCTTCATTTAGACCCCCTAGATCTCATTCCTTAAGTTCCCCCTCAAGAAGAGACATTTGATTCAGCCTAGTTATATTTGCATCAGGTAGCAATATTTTAGGTATCTCCATGCAATTATCAAGATCATCTAATATTTCAAAATAGTTTAGTAGAGCATCTGGCTGGCTATCATTAAGGTCTTTGTTTGCCCTTCATCCTTTGTTTTAGGATTTTACTGGAATAAAACCTTCCTTATCCCGTTCCCCTTCCTTTATAGGGGCTTTTACTTTATCCAAACTTTGTACATATTGAGAGGGCCCAGGATTTGAAGCCACAAGAAAGACAAACTTAGGGTATTTTCTTTGTAGGTGGCCATATTCATGGTAAATCCAATAACAAAATGGAAGAGCTTCATAGTCAAGTTTTTGAACCCATGTAGTTGATCCAAATTGTATTTCAATAGAATTTGGAATAGGATTATTTAAGTCAATTTCAACACAAATACGAGCAACAAATATTACCTTTTTATCCATTTTATATTGTGATGGTCCAACCGACTTCCCAAGTAGAAGGGCAATCTTATGCAAGATATCAGTTCTCCAAAATTCCAATGGGAGCCATGGAAGCCACACCCATACTGGAACTTGCAACGACCACTCCTCTGATGGGTTGAAACCACCTATTGGTCCACTTTTGTATAATTATTTAATTAGTTAAGCGTATTGGCTCTTAATCTATTGAAGAAATGGTGTTGTATAAGTATTTAATTAGTTAAGGGTATGTAATATTAATTGATTAAATAAATGGTATTGTATAAGTATTTAATTAGTTAAGAGTATGGGCTCTCAATTTCTCAAATAAATGGTGTTGTAAAAGTATTTAATTAGTTAAGAGTATGTTCTATTAATTGATTAAATAAATGGTATTGTACAAGTATTTAATTAGTTAAGAGTATATACTCTTAATTGATTAAATAAAATTGGTTTGAACATTAAAAGTATAGACCTTTGATTGATTAAAGGAAGGTTTATTGAATTATTCCATGCTTGATAAATGATAAATGAATTTCATTTTTAAAGGATAAAATAACTCTTCTTTTATAAAGAGATTAATGATAGATGATTTTCATTCTTAGATATTGAATATGCATTGTGTGATTGATGAAACAAGTATGCTAGTATAGAAAAAGGGTATATTACACAAAATAGTGGGGTGGAGAAAATTATGGGGTTTCGTCCTGATTGATTGATTTAATGATATATTCATACCTATATTGTGTAGATTGTATAGTTGCAATTTGGCATAAAAATATTATATGCACATGTTTCATAAGTCATTAAACAAATGCATTTAGTTGCATGCTTCATGGAATTTAGGAGTTTTCTTGATCCATTACTACCATCAACTAAGAGACAAAGAAACATGAAAAACCAAGGAGGACACCTAGAACCAATACGTTGACCCTTCTTATATAATAGTGAAGCTCTTTATGGAAACTTACTATGAAATAGACTCTCGTATGAGTAATATCCTAATTGGATAATTATGGAATTATCTATTCACTAGTATGGTGATAATTTTACCCTACTTGGTGTGTCTAATGATTTAAGTTATGAATGGAAGAGGTATCTCTTACTAAAGTTAAAGAACCTATGATGTTATAATTTCTTGAAATATTATGTTTTGTTATTGGTTTAGATAGAAGTTACATATTATTTATTCATCTTCCTTTGATGATATTATAGATGTTATAAAATATTTAAATTAAGTAGGTAGACTTAATTACATTCTTGTAAGGAAATATATATTAGAATATTTTAATGGTTTAATGTAGTTTAGATAATTATAGATGATATCACAAAAAAATTATTATGCTTATGTGTTAGAAGTAGAAAAATAAACATAAGGGATTATGGGATTTAGGGAGGAACATTGAGTAATTTTATTCTTCAAGGAACTCTTCTAAAAACCTAAACTAGTTTGATACATGAAATCATCAATTAGATTTCAAATGAACTTGGTTAGGACTAGAAGTGGAGAAGGGAATAAGTTAGCTCATTGTGGAGATGAGACTGATAGCTTATTTATGTTATACTTAATGCACCTACATATATGGAATTATATATGGTGTAGTGAGGAGTGCACCCTTTTGATAGGAAAAAAAATATAAGTTAGGTCATTCATGGGATGAGACTGATAGTTTATTTGCAATACACTTAGCATACCTAAATAAATAAAATTATGTATGGTGTAGGGATGGGTGTATCATTCATAGATTAAGGAAAGAGTATATATTGTCTTATCATTGATATGAGACAAACAACTTCAAATATTAGGGTAGGCCTTAGACAACTTCATAAAATAATATACATTGGATAGGGACATGTGAATCCCTATCAAGTATATGTTTGTATATAAAAAACTCTCTAGTTAGTTAGATTTTTGGGTTGTTACATTTTGTATCAAAGATATAGGTATGATGGACTAGAGGATTCAATGGAATGTACTAATAATTTAGGTATCTTCCTATTCAAGTCCATGCTTAGTTCTTAAGCTAGAGCGGGGAAGACCTAGAATTTTCAATTGCTAAAATTCTAGAGAATAGACCCTAGGAAGGGTAGCACATTTCAAAATGGTATCTTATGTATAGTAAGTGTGGCGATTAGTAATGAAATTAGATGGTAGTTCTTAGAGTAACACCCTACGTAGAGTGAGGGTGGTCTTAGTATAAAAACTATGTAGTTAGCGTAGATGGATGACGTACTTAGCTAGACTTAGTAGTGTAGTTCAAGGAAGAAACTATAACCTAAGATCATATTATTTCTTTTGTGTGACCAAGATAATGGTACGAAAGACAAGAAGAGGGAATTTTATTCCATCAAATAGACTTGCATGGCAAGAAAATATTGAGGGAAGATCCTAAAAAAATAATCATGTAATTATAATGTAGAGGTAGAGAACCTCACTATGTTAGTTACCATTATGAACGAACATATGGATCAACAAAGATAGTTGTTGGATACCAAAGTAAACCAAGATTTGTAGGCTAGGAATTTATAATCTAGGAAAGCTAATGAACCAACTATTAAAGGATGAGAATCCATAGCTCTACTGGAGACCGAACTGGTGACAAATATAAAGAATGTCCATTCCTTCAAATTCAATAAAAAATGAGAGGATGATGCAGTCGAGTCTTTGCTAAGAGAGCTAGAAATATACTTCACTATGAAGAACTGCTCTATGGAAATATAGATAGTATGGGCAACACTACATCTACAAGAAACTAGACTTGAATGATGGAAAACCTTCCAATAAGAGTGAAGAATCAAAGTAGTTTATTTAAAGTTGGAGTATTTTGTTACAACTTCTAAGAAAATGTTCCTTATAGAATATTTCTACATAAAAAAGTTTGAATAAATTACCAACCTTTAGTAAGGAATCAAATCAGTTGAGGTGTACTATTATATGTAGGTTAAGTTGTTGAAATATATGCTAGACTATGAGGAAAATATGGAGATTCACAAATTTATCTTAGGAGCTAAACCTAATATTAGGCATGAAATAAATATGCATGAGCCAAAAACACTACAAAAATATTATGACTTGGCTAGGAAAGAAAAATTTAATCTCTAATTTAACCATGCAGTTTTATTTAAGCAAGATCGATATTCGATTAGGAAGAGAAATAGTGTTGGATTCATGAAGTGGGAAGGAGAATATATCCAAAATAGTAAAATATTAACAAAAAATTAAATTAAGAATGATGGAAAGCAAGGAAAGTATAGGAAGTATTTCTAAAAGTGGAACAACAACAACAATAATAAAAAATCTCAACCTCAAAAGCAACCAAATTTGGTACCACTAGGTAAAATGAGGGAACAAAAATAAGGAATACACCTAGGAACCAAAGGTGGATGCTACAATTGTGGAGGTCCACACTATGTTAATTGTTATCCAAATTAATCAAGACCAAATATAGTCAATGCAAAAGGAAAGGAACCTACCCACAAGATTTATGTTATGATCAAAAACCAATTATTTTGAAGGGCAAGCCACCCCACTGCTCTTAAAGGGTAATATTTTTAATAAATAAGTAAATATTTTAACTGACAGTGGAGCTATTGATATCTTTATTTCATCTTGTATAGTTAGGGATATGCCAAAAAGACCAAGATATTTGGCACAAGGGTGAAAATGGAAGGTTGAGTATGGTTCTAGATAAACCTACTCAGTGGATCAATTTTTTACTATTGTTGAAACTACCCTCACCAATGGTTCTACCATAGGATATATTTATGTAGTGTTGCTACTTATTTTTAATATTATCTTTGGAATGGATTGGTTATAGGCTCACAAAGACATAATTAGTTTTAATGATAGATGGATAGAATATTTGAAAAGGGACAAGGGAATATTAAGGATTCATAGTGAATAAGGATATTTCAAATCCTGGTTTCCATCCACAATGTAAGTAAAGAAGACCAACAAGAAAGGATAAATGGTTTATTTTTTGAAACTCAATGAATTTGGGGAGTATCAGAAGGAATAAGTGTTTGCAAAACACCCAATCTTGTTAGAATTTAAGGATGTATTTCCTGAATACCTACCATACTTCCTTCTATGCATGAATTTTATTTTACCATTGAGCTAATACCAGGAGAAGAACCTATCCATAGAGCTCCTTATAGTATGAATTCTATAGAGATATAGGAGTTAAAAGTACAACTACAAGTATTGCTAGAAAAAGGACTGATCAAACCTAGTGTGTCACCATGGGGTGCACCGATATTTTTTGTTAAAAATAAAGATGGTTTTTTAATTTTATGCATAGAGTATAGAATTCTTAACAAAGTAACCATCAAAAATAGGTATCCTTTACATAGGATTGAATACCTGTTTGATCAATTTAAGGATGCCATGATATTTACGAATATTGATTTAAATTATAGGTATCATAAATGAAGGATATGTAAGGATACTTATAATATGACCTTTAAAACTAGGTATGGGTATTATGAATTGATAATCTCAGTATTTTGTCTGACTAATATCCCAACTGCATTTGTGAAATTAACGAATAATCTATTTAGAATACATTTGGATCAGTTCATCCTCATATTTTTATATGTTATTCTAATATATTCTCAGGATATGAAATAGCATGATAGACATATAATAGTTGTGTTGGAGTTGTTAAGAAAGAATTAAATATTTGGAAACCTATAAAAATTTGATTTCTATTTCTCAGAACTATGGTATGTAGGACATAATATCCACTAAAGGAATTGTAGTGAACTCAAAGAATATTGAGGCCATTACTAATTGGCCACCATATACCAATGTGTTTGAATTGTGAAGCTTCATGGGTATGATGGGTCATTATATATGATATGTGATGGATTACTCAAAAGTAGTTTTTGTAATAACTAATAAGTAAAATAAAGTAAATAAATTTAAGTGTACAACTAAATGTTAAGCTACTTTTGCATTGCTTAAGTAGAAACTCGCCACGATATTGATACTGAAGATTGTATATCCTTAGGGAAACTTTTTAGTATGCACTGATGTATCACTAGAAGTATTAGGAGTGCTTTCACAAGATGAATCAGTTGTAGCATCATACCAAAATTTGGTCTAAAAAGGGAAGAAATCCTAAAGAGAACAAGGATTTTGACATAAAATATGGTATTTTATGCTTTAAGGTGAATCAATCGTAGCATCATATCAAAAATAGGTGATTTAAGTAGACTGATCATGTAAGAAGCACATAGATCTCTTTACTTTACTCATCATAGAGGGACCAATATTATGGAGAATATATAAAAGTATTTATTTTGGATAGGAATGGAGAAGGATATCATCGATTTTGTTACTCAGTGCCTAGAATACTAGAAGGTGAAGACTAAACATAGATTCTATATGGGGAAACTATATCCAAATGATATAACTATGCATAAATGGTAGGTTGTATATATGGATTTCATAGTAGGTTATTTTGTGTATTTATTTTTAATATAAAAGGCACAAAAATTTGCAAATAATAAAAGTGTCTAAAGACACTATTCATAACTCAATACCTATAAGATATTGTGGCCTATAGAAGCCACCAAGCAAATCAAAATTCCTCCAAGGAGTGGAGAAGAAGAAGTAAACCATTAAATCAGTGATAGAAGCTACAAATCGACACTTGATGAGTCTCAAATTCGATGTGCACTAAGAGTTCTTTATAGGTAAAATATTAGTGTAGAGATTACTTCTTCAAAATTTTACTATCTATGTGATTATTAACTTGGATTCATTACTATATTAACTAAGCAAATGATATAGTTGTGTAGCAAAGAAGACAACATCCATCATCCCTCACCTACAAGAAATAATACAAAAAAACTACCATCAAAACCAATAGGAGAAGCTTGCAAAAGAAGGTGCAAAAGTACGGTATTCTATTATAAGCATATTTACATTATTTTACACAAGTATACCCTATACTACATAGCAAAAAGAAAATATTCTAAGTGTCATAGTAATGCATCCTTCACAAGAAAGGATCATCTCATAAGCAATCGTAGAGGAGCACTATTCAAGCAAGGTCAAAGAGATCTCAAGAAGCTCATATCACCCACAAGGTCAGATAAAAAGAAACCTGTAAGCATATGTAGCACAACACAAAGAAAAAATCCATCATATTAAAAGAAAGAACAACAAGAACTTGAAAGTAGATGAATATTAAAGCATAAATAAAGAAAGCAATACCCAAAATCTATATTGGAGAAGATGTCCATTTAAAAGGAGTGCTGGAATATACCATTATAGTGCAATAGAACCTCCACAAAAGTGTTCCTCATTATTCTAGTTGAATCCACCATTGGAGTGCAATAGAACCTCCACCAAAGTATTGCTCATCATCTTAGTTGGAGCCATCTATACAAGAAATATGTTGTCTTGGAAGAAGATGTTGAAGATAAGATAGCAAAAGCATTGGTTGGAAAAATAAGACGTACAAAATAATATTTTTGAGAAGGTTTACATTCAGAAACCATAAGTGCCACTTCACACATCCCTTATTGGTGCCCTCATATTGCTCAACATACATTCAAAAAGAACGTTTAAGAAGGACAACATATTTGGTTATAAACTGGGAGGTTACTTAAGCTTAGTCATCATTGGGATGTTATGCATTCCCAACCATCACCACATAGTAAAATGAGTGTTAGAATAACTCATATATCAATATCACCTTTGGTGTAGCTCCCAAGAACCACCTGTCATAAGGAGGAAGGCATATTCACTATTTAATAGCGTCTATTCCTTGAGAACGATAACATATTTTGAGGTATGTAATCAAGTCTGTAAGGTGTGGAAGCAAGTTAATAGCAAGCATTATAATAGTGCATTCAATATATGAAGATTCAATGCTAGAATTAGATGCCCTAAAATATCAAAATTCCATACAAGAAATTGGAATATTCAGATAACACATCCATTAATGAAGGAGTAGTAAATGCTCAACATCAAAAGCAATAACAACGTCCATTCAAGGAGCATTGGATAGTGAAAATAGCGCTGAAAAAATACATTGGAGGAAGCTTATACTAAGGTATATCATGCACCAATATTACTAATGTTATTTACTTGCTTTTTTTAATTCTAAAAGGAGCTATAAGGTGATTTTTGTAACTTTTACTATTTCATTAGATAATACAAATCAACCAATCATTATTAAATAATAAATCAAGTTTATATTTTACAAGAATAATTATTGAGGTGCATACACATAATATAATATTTGCAATAATCAAGTAGGAGATATAAGGTTTTTAACCTTTATTAAATCATTATTAAATTGTAAATATCATTATTTTCTAATATTCCAAAAAGTAGGGAGATATAAGGCTTACTAATTCAAACTATATACATATAATTAGAATTTAGAAAACTAACCTATTGAAAATAAAAGAAAATCGATTGCCTACATATAGATTTGGAATTAATTGTAAAAATTTTCTCATACCCATTATAAGGAGACAAAACAAATTGAACCATTAAATCATACTTCATTGGAAAAGATAAGACAAAATTAAAAGGTTGATTATTATCAAAATATTACAAAATAAAATTAGAAGGTGAACTAAGCATATTCTAATTATTAGGGAGACATAAGGAAGCCTAAAAAACCTAAATATAAGAATTTTTTTATCAAATTAGTTCACATCTCTTAACTAGGGAGATATAAGGAATTCAACAAAACCTAAAGCTCTATAAAGGTTTATCAAATTGGCTCACATATCTTAAACTAGGGAGTTATAAGGTAGACTACTTAGAATATTCTCAAATCTCTAGATCAATCAAACATGGATGAAATACTAAAAAATACTTTTAATAATGAAGAACTATTCCATGAAGTAGAATTCTACTCACAAGACCTAACAAATACTCTTAAAGGATATAATTATATATCTACTAGCGATAAAGATAGATTCTCATTATTTCTTAAGGAGGCAAAAGAGAGCAGCTTTGCAACATTAATTGGATATCTTCATGAAGTTATCTTCATAGCATGGTAGAATTCACAAAAATGGTCATTTTTACATCATAAGAATATTTCATGTTTTACCTATTATTAATTGTTTTTGTACTTTCCCAACACATGAAACAAACTTGCAATAAAAATCAATATTACTGTGATGATAGACTAACTCATCATGAAACAAAAATTCCACAAGTGTCAATACAAAATCGTAGGAGAAGGAGGAAGAGGAAGAAAAGGCACACTAAGAGAGAACATAGAAAAGAAGACATGAACAAAGAAGAAACCACAAATATAGAACCAGATAAACATACTCAGACTCAAGCATTGGAGGAGTCTTTAACCAAAGCATTCTCAGTCTTGTGTGAAGATACAAACTACTTACTTGGATAGATTCTTGTAAATAGAGAAGAAGAATACAATTTTGACTATTCAAGAGAAGAAGATCCATATTGAAGACTAAAGTCTTCAATACCCAAATAATGTAATATAGGTAGGTGTTACAATATATTACATTATTTAGGTCATGTAAATGTATCATCCTTGTTACATAACTAGAGTAGTAGATTAATTTAAAGGGTAGTTAGCTAGTTACTTCAAGTAATATAATAAATTCACAAGTATATATATGCAAGTTGTAAATGTGCAAGGTGTTATCTTGTATATCTAGATAGAGTATTGGCCAAGAAATCCATATTTCTATATAAAAGGCCTCATAGTGAGTGATTATATATCACTATATGTAGTAGTAGGTATACTGGGTAGATCACCATATAGATTAGTGAGGGAGTACAATGTAGGTCTTTAGCATCAATTTTGGAGTATTCATTTTCTCCATACTACATTGTATCATTTTCATCACTTTTCATTAATAGCATACTTCAGCATCTTACATTTTTACATATTTTATATCCTATGATTGCATTATCCCATAGCTCACATTATCAAATATAACAAGCTTCACAATGTAATGGGACTTGTCTGATCTTATAATTATACATATTACATGTTCCCGTAGCGATGTGTGATCATTATTGTCATAATTTATAATTTACTTTAATGAATTTCACCTATAGAATAGAGTTTATTATGAATATTTATTAGAATGTATTAATTAGATGTAAAATCAAGTATTATTGTATTTTGTAGGTATCAAAGGTCATAATTGTGCAATATAAAGTATGTCAAAAATATATATGACATTTGTATTACCATTATTATATCCTATCAATTAGATATAGAATATGATATAAAACTACCCTATGTTGTAGATCAAGGTTATCTTGTCTAAATCCACCTTATTATAGAAAGAAGATGATAATCCTAAAATAATTGAAGTGGATAATCAAAGGATCACTTAAATAATGAAATCATTAAGATATTCTTCTAAAATTGAAAGTACCACTAGCACGTTAAAAGAAAACATTTTGGGATTAATGTGGATGAAACCCTTACTTTCATCCACTTATAATAAATATAAAAATTAGTAACTATATCTAAGTATACCACCACAAAAAATTAGATTAAACCTTCATAAAATCATTGGAAAAAGGATGTATAGGTGGTGAATGGGTGGTTGCAAGATACTTGAAGGGATATAAGGGAGATAAATATGAAAGATAAAATATATATAAAAGGGGTAAGGGAGAGAATATGGTTGAGGTGAACACACTAGGAAAATAAAAATAAGAAATACCATAGGTGGGGGAAATTGACTCTAATATGTGGAGGACATCAAGATAAACCATATTTATTAATATTAACCTCATAATTTATGCCACATGGTGCTAAGATTTCTTCTAACAAGAAAATAAATAAATAATCTAAACTCTATGTTTCCCTTTGTGATCAAATATTCATAGTGTATGCATATGTCAAGACCGAAATTATGATTTTTTAAACTTGATATGTATTGGTGGTTATATGTTGTTCACTACGTGGTGAATGGGTGGTGCAATAAACTTTAAGAAATGGTTTTGTGGTCATGTTTCATCCAAAACATGGCATATGGATGGTGCAAGAAACTTGAAGAAATGGATTTATGGTCTTGTGCCATCCACTTCATAAAATCATTGAAAAAATGATGTACAAGTGGTGAATGGGTGGTGCAAGAATCTTGAAAGAAGATAAGGAAGAGAAAATAAAAGAGGAAAAATAGATAAATGGGTGAGGGAGAGAGAGTATGGATGAGGTAAACACACTAGAAAAATAGAAATAAGAAACACCATAGGTAGGGGTGATTGACTCTAATGTGTGGAGGACATCAAGATAAAGGATATTTAGTAATATTAACCCCATAATTTATGCCACATGGTGTTAAGCTAAACTCTATCTAAACTATTTTAATCATTTTCATATAATAAGAAAATAAATAATTAATCTAAACTCTATTTTCCCCTTCATGATCAAATCTCTGTAGTGTATGCAAATGTCAAGTCTGACATTATGTTTTCTAAACTTGATATGTATTAGAGATCATGTGTCATCCTTGGAAACTTGAATATTGTATTTTAGTGCTAATGTTGGTATGCTACCTTTAGGTTTTATTTTTATGAATCTTGATTTGGATATAGTATATGGTTGAATGTATGGTAGACTTATATGGTCTTGTTTCTTATCAACCTATATGTTTATACATTTATGCTGAACTAGTGAGTTCTTAAGAAAGGTTGACCCTATGGATCTAATGGTTGTCATATTATATATATATGTAATAGGGTTAGACCAAAGGGTAGTATGGATTACCAAGAATCCAACATGTAGTTATGAGTGGTAGATTCTCCATGTTGGATTAAAATAGGAGAGAAGACGATAGAGAGTGCCTCTAATGAATGAATTCCAAAGTATGCATTGAAAAATTTAATATATATTAAAATGGATTAAAAATAGATTTTTTCAGCCATCATATCCTATAATATTTTTAGGATATCAAATTTCAATGATCATAGTTTATGTGTTATCTTATGTGGTCTCTAGATCAAGATAAGACTAAAGGAGATGGAACCTTTTGAAGAGGAATGTAGTAGAAATTTGAATGGATAGAGAAAATATGGCTTATCCAAATGTGGAGGTGATTTATGCATGATAGTCAAATTGGCATAGTGCATTATGTGTTTTTCCTTATGCTTATGTTTTTGCACTATGGTTTGCATGTGGATGCTTGTTCACCTAGTGAGGTAGCATTTCATAAGAATAATTTCTACTATATATGTGGTTAACCTACGGGTGTCCATACTTATTGGAACCTACATACATGTGTTGTATAACTTGTATGCTCATATTGTGACCGTGTTTTAGTTTGACTTTGTTGTAATTAGAAGCACTATATTATCCTATTTTTATTTTGCTTGTGGGGATTGAAGGGGTCATGGTGGTAATCCCTTCCATCATGGTCTATTCTAAATGGCTATAGATGTAGAACATATTGAATATTTATTTTATTCTAGGTATAAATGGTGTCAATCTTGTTGTTGAAGTCATAGTGGTGCTAATACTTATCGATTAGGCATAGATGGTACAAAGTAATATTTTTAGATATTAATGGATTGATCAATCCTTTTGAAGGAAGTAATAACTATATTTGATGATGATACTTTTAATTGTGTTAAAATTCTAACTATATGTATTATTATCTAAAAGTGTTTTTCTATATAGTAATGAATGTGTGAATAGTTTTAAACTCTTATGGATGGTCTATAGATATAAATTGGTTTAAATTTTTACTATTTAATCTCACTAATAAATGCATGCACTAAAATATCTTGGCATTAATATCATCTATTTATGATTAAATGGGTAGAATGTCATTATAAATGTAGTTATACATATGAAAATAGATATTATGAAGGAAATTGAACTAATTTTGTATGTGCTTTAATATTACATAGTAATGAGCAAAAATTAAATTATATATGTCATCCTTTACTATTACTAAACTAGGGTCCTTCGATGTAGTGATTCTCTTAGAAAGGTATTGAGATTTGTCTATTTAGTAGGACACTAACTTGAGCTAGGGGTTTTATGTTTACCACCATTAGCTCCAATTATATCCTTGATACCCATACATAGGGATGAGTCTTCATGAGGTTATGTTATTTATAGTGACACCAAACATTTTAGATTCTCATAAGCATTCCTAAAGTTCACAAAACATTTTAGAATATTATTAAAATTCTTAAGGTTTATATGGATTCACCTTATATAGAAGTTTGGCAAGGATAATATCCAAAGAATAGGTCACTTTAGTTGAATAATTTAATAGTGACTAGGACATTAGGTGGACAAGAAATATATTCATGTATATGACTGCAAAAATTTGCCTAAAGGGTTATCCACCAAGGAAAGGACCAATTTGAGACAAAAATCATTACACTACCAATGGTTAGACAACATGTTATTTAAGAATTAATATTATGGAATTCTACTACATTACATAGAAGAATATAGGCAAGGTGTACTAATTCAATAGTCTCACAATGAATTTACCATTTCTCTACACCTAAAATAGCCCATTAAATTTTTAGGACTAGATACTATAGTCCCATATTATTTATCAACTACTATTGATGTGTCAAGAATTGTAAATATTGTTGCATGTTCTAGGAAAGGATGAAGAGATCTCCAATGCCATTAAAACTAGTCATTGTAACCAAACCATTCCAAAGGAGAGGTATTCATTTCATAGGTAATACGAACCCATTGTCAAGTTCTAGTCATGTGTAGATCCTCACTACCATAGATTACTTCAATAAGTGGGTTGAAGCATTCCCACCTAAATTAGTTAATTAGGATATGGTAGTACAATTACATGAAGATATTATCACCAAGTTTGGAGCTCTTATTGCCATTGTCACAAATAATTTCATCTATTTAAAGGGAACTAAAGTAATACAATATACACCCAAAAATAGTTTCTTGATTAAGAAAATGTATAATTATTATCTTTAGGGTAATGGGTTGCCTAATTTAGCTAAAATTAAATTCATTAGGATCTTGAAGAGCACCATTTAATAATACTAGAGGAACTACTACAAAAACTATATAAAGAACTATGGACAAATGTGATGATACCATAAACATCCATTAGAATATCCCCTACAAGATGATGTATGGAAATGAAACAATATTACTAATCAACCTTGAGTTTACTTCCCTCCAAAAATCACAAAAATTTAAGCTAGAAGACACCAACATTAATCTCATGCATGCAAGATTGAACTTATTGCTATCCCTAGAAGAGGAGAGAGAAAATGCCTTGAATAGAATTGCTTGATGATAAAATATTATCACCAAATGGTTTGAAAAAGGGGTGAGAGATGAGGAATATAAATAAGGAGACCTTGTACTAAAGTGGGATGACAATCCTATAAAACTACTCATCATAAGTTTGATTAATTATGGAGTTGAATTTATTAAATTATAGGAGTTATTACAAATTAGCTTCTACAAATGAAGTAAGGATTCCTCTAGGACTAATTTTTATAGGGTTGCATTATTGTTTATGTTATTAGTTGGGATTGAATTGATTACCTTGTAAACTACAAGATGTTTATTTTTATATTATCCCTTGTGAATAGAAGAGGGAAATTTTTCTTCTTCTTTCTTATTTTTTATCTATCCTTTCCATGAGAGGGCAGACTGTACTTTTTTATCCAAGTATGCCACATATTCAAAAGAAGAAATATAGGGTAAAGGGGTAAGCCAACTATTCTAATAAATTGCATATAAATATATATGATGATCCATGTGAGTGTGGTCTACCGACAAGGATATCACTTGCATTATCGGTGTTGTGATTGGGGTTCAATCCCCATAGTGGATGTTTATAAGAAGTATTATTAAAAAAATTAAATATATATTTATATAGGTCCGAGGTGTAGACCAATTGGTTCATCCAAACTCCATAAGGGGGGTGGAGGTCCAAGGTTCAAATATCGGGCCTCACCGGATTGAACACTTTTCCATTTCTTGGTGCTTTCAATGGTGTAAAATTTTTAAAATGATTGTGGCATGGAAGTTATAGGGACGAACTGCATGAAGATCTATGTGGCGGCTTTTGGGGTGAACAATGCAGAATACTGTGGTGGCCATAAAAGCTGGACAACCTACCCGGATTCGTGGCGGCTACCGATTTCACCATGTTAAATATATATATATATATATATATATATATATATATATATATATATATATATATATATATATAGATGTCCTTTGGGTGGCGATCATATTGGATTTTCCCTACCAAGGCCCGTTATTAGGATAAGAAGTACGTAAAAAGTTCACCCTTAGCTTTTTTAAACTTATAAAGGTAATTAATTATGCATTTTTATTCTATGTATGTAGAAAATTGTTGGATAAACATATATACAAGCTTTTTAAAGCTTTTAATCAAGTGTAATGCTATCTAAAAATACCATTCTATGAAATAATATCCTAGGATTTTTGAAAACAACTTGAGGAGTTGTACCTCATTATATGCAATTGTTGGAATATATTATATTATTTGGTTCATGCTAATGTACCACCTTGGGTACATCTTTATATTAGGAGAGTGTCCTATATTAGAGTGTGAGTATTTACTTTAAGAAATGTATTAAATGCAAAAGTGTGCAAAGTATTTTTGTAATGTAAATGTGTATAATAGTCCATGTGAACATGATTCTATAGAATATTAAGATGAAGAGTATCTAGAAGAGTGAAGGTCAAGCATACTCCATATGAAGAGTCACATTCCATTAGATATGTATCTATGTGTGAGTGTGAAATATACATGTATTGTAGTTTGAGTGTATTTCAGTATGGGCACTTGAGCTCTTGATTTAATGGAGATACAATTTTCACGAGCATTTTGTAATTGTAATTATATGAGTTATTTTTAAAGTTATTTATGAGTTTTATATATTTATAATATTGTCATTATCATATATTTCATATTGCAAATTTATTTTATATCTTGTGGTTATTTTATCTTTAATATTTATCTTCAAAATATAATAGCGGTATCCGAGCTACAATAAGGATTTGACTTGCACATGTTTTAAAGTTGCAAAGAATATTTCCACTAATTAAGGAGAAAGTAGTGAAGTTTAAAAATTCACCTATTCTAAAAGAAAATTTGAAATAGAAGCAAATTATAGGCCTTGAAGATAAACCTTGATATTGATGATATTAGGAGACCCAATAAGAAGGTCCTATTGAAAATTTTGATAGATTGAGGAAGATTACAAATTGTTATTTTCTTAAAGTATTTTTATAGTATTGAAGGAAAACTTGTGAATACTAGGACTCAACATAGATTTATTTCCACTAGTTTTGAGAATAACTAGTGAAGTTTATTGATTTTATGATTTTGGAAATTTGAATGTATTTGGTTGCTACTATCTAAGTTTTTATTCTAGAAAAATAGTTCTCAAAATATCAGAAACTTTCTACAATAGCCAAATAATAATTTCACCTTCTATTGCCTAAAAGTCTATGTGCTTTCCTCATATAGGGATTAGTTTTGAGTTGTAGCAAAATAGTAGACATTCCATATTAAAGACATCCAAGAAATAGGTCTCATTGAAGATTGAGGAGACTCACATAGGAGGTCCCCATAGAAGATTGAAGATTGAAGTTAGAGGAGGACTAAGAAAAGGTTCTATTGAAGATTTGAGAAGTAGCAAAATTTGTATATCCAAGAAGAGATCTCATTTTATAACTTTCATAGTTGGAATATTAGAGATACTAAGGAAAGGCCTCATTAAATTTTTTGAGAAACTATAGAATTAGAATACCCAAGGGAACACATCTTTAGATATTTTGAAGAAGAATAACAAGGCTAAAGAAAGACTCATTGAAAAATAAAAAAAATAGCCATTGAAGGATATTTGAAGAAAGCTCAAGGTAGAATATTGCAAGTAGGAGAAGCTCCTAAAAAGAAGAATTTTGGACAATTATCGCCATCAAAAAACAAGCCCAAAAGGAAGAAGGATTTGGTAAGAAGTTTACCAAATTTTGGAAAGAGTTTTTGAAGATCTCAAGATATTTAGATTCTTGAGAAATAGGCCAATGAAAGAGGCCAAATTTGAAGTTAGAATTTGATAATAAAACTTAAGGAAAAATAAGCTAGAAGAGACCACAATATTTAAAAGTTTTAAATAAAATCATAAAGGTTTTGAAGATTGATTTGCAAATATGGAGGTTGATGATTTTCGACTCAAAAGTTGAAGAATCATAAGACAACAAACTGAAGAAGATATAGAGTTGCATATTACAGAAAATTTGGGTAGATTTTGAAGATACCTTGAATAGTAAATTAAAGGCAGGTCTGATAGTAAAATAAGGAGATAGGGGAGTTTCTTAGATAACAAGGTAAGGAGAAGAAATGATATTTTGAAAGTAGCAATTTGAAGATATTTGAAATACAAATTTGAGAAATATTTGGACATCCCTATTAGTTGAAATTTTGGAGTTTGAGAGAAAAATTTGGAGGATAATAGAAGCCACAAAAATCAGATTTATGGGAAGCATTAAAAGGGGAAGACAAAGCTACATTTTGGAGAACTTCAGGGCAGATTTGAGTGAGTTTGTGGGCAACAAGACAGTTGGTATTTGAAAAGAAATTAGAGCTATAAAATTGATAATTTTATAGCAAATAAATTTAAAGGAAGTGAAGCTACAAAATTTACATGATCAAGATAGCAAAAGGGTGAGTTAAAGGAAGTGAAGCTACAATTTTCTTTTTAAATATTTTCAAATGTTTATTACACCATTGATTTTGTTTAATCTGACTTATCAAGATTTTTGCAGGCTTATTATCTTCAATAATTTTGTTATAATTATTCTCATCTAACGTATTCTTCTACAGGTTATAAGAGGCAGCATATTATATCGAAATAAATCTTCCTTTATCAAAATGTTTTTAATGTTCATTAGTTTTTAAACTTCCTTCCAAACATTTTTCTGCAAGTCTATATTCATTTTAGCATTTCTCTCTGGTTACATTGTTCACTAACACCTTAGGAAGATTCATGATTAAATCTAGAAAATATTATCATAATTTTGTAGTGTTATGGAAATTTCATTCATTGGTGTTGGATTAAAAGATGCATCTGCTTTTAGTAAATTTGATCACCGGTCACTTCAGCGGTTTCATTTTACACAAGAGGGAGGGCTGCTCATTGGTCACTTTGATGGTTTCATTTTTTGCCTCTAGATGTATCAAGGATTGGTGTATTTGTTATTTTTTTCAAAATTTCCTTTTGGCTTCCAAACCATCGGTTCGTAATCCTTGTCTACATTTTTTTGAAAGCCACATATTTTTATCGTGGCTCTCCTCAAAATGACGCAAGGTTCATATTGTATATTTTAGAATAAAATTTCTTTTGGGGTGAGATCTTATAGTGCACTTTATTGCGCTATTGTGTGTTGAAAGGGGGGTTTTCTTATTTGCATATTCTCCTCAATTAGTTTAAAATGCTACTTCACCTTTTTTATTTTTTTTATAGATTTAATATTTGGATCAATATAGCATAAAGGTACCTTTTTTATTACTACATAAAGGCATAATACCTATTTCAATATAAACATAAATATTAATTTTCTTATTTTAAAAAAGGGATTAATATTTGGATCAATTTTAACACAACTAAAGCTACTTCATTTAAAGTTCAATTTATTTTATACCTTTTATGTTTCCCAAAGAATCTAATTTTTACTAAGTAAAATATATATAATTTTTTCATAATCATATATTTTACTAATTAATTTTACCCCATAAAATATTTAGTCTACGTTCCATGTATCATATTCCTCAAAACTTAGTCTCCCTCATGTTAGGGCGGGTTTTTTATAAAATTGGTATAAAGGCCTGATAGATATTTTTCTACTAACAATTTTCTTCGTATTCTCTTGAGTTTTAGTCTCCCTCACATCAGGGTGGGTTTTGAGCAACCATTTTAATTGTTTCCCCATGCATTTCACACCAAAACCCTTATTATGTTCACATTACTTATAGTTTCCCTCTAGTAAGGGTGGGTACTGTGATCCTAAAAGGGTTTGGCACTCTCAAGCACACAATATATAAGCCTCATTATACTTACTGTTTCCCTATCGTAAGGGAGGGTATATTTGGGTTACCTATTGTTGAACAAGCTTCACCTTTTCCCTTTTTTTAATTCTATTTTTAAAGCTTTAAAGGGGGGAGTATTAATAATATTAAATCTTAAAAAAATGAAATCAATTGAGCATCTCACCCCTCATAATTTTCACACTTGGAAACCTACAATTCTAAATCTCATCTCTCAAAAAGGTCTTACTCATTTATTAGAAGAAAATCAACCAGAATTTGATACAGAATATGAAATCTTTGTTCATAGAGAAAAAATACATGAAACTATGGGTATTATTAACACCAATGTTCATGAAAGCTTGTGGTTTCATATTACAAATTTCAAAAATCCTCATGAAAGTTGGGAGAAATTAAAAACCTTGTTTGGAAAAATAGATCAAATGAGATCAATGCGAATTAACTTCTTTATCTCGTAAATATTTTAGTAGTGTTATTGATTTCCTCACTAAGTTCAAAGAAATCCTCACTCAATATAAAGATAGTGGAAAGACTAAAACAGAAGAAGAATGCATTTATCTAATCCTTTGTAAACTAAATGGTGTTTTTAAAATATTTGTAATTACCTTCATATCTACTAAATATGCTCTTGGTGCAACCTTTAAAATGCCCTCTTTAGAAGAATTTTGTGATATATTAACTAGGGAAGAAACCAAACTTTCTAGATATGAAATCTCTTCTTCAAAAGCCTTAGTAGCCTCCACCTCCTCTAAAGAAAAATTCAAAAAGAAGGAAAAGACTCCCATTACCTGTACTCACTGTAAAAATAATGGTCACTCTGCTAATAGATTATGGAAAAGATTACAACAACTAGAGGCAGCTATAAATGATCAAAAGATAGAAAATAATAAGCAAATAGGAAAAGACCTTAATGTTCAAGGAAAAACCTCCAAATCTTCCTCTAATAATTGGGTCTTAGATTCTAGAGCAACTCATCACATGTCTTCTTCAGACAAGTATTTCTCTTCTATCTCCTCTAGCTCTACTCATAGCATAGAAGTAGAAGACTCTTCCTTAATTCCTGTCAAAGAGAAAAGGGATATAACCATTGATGGTGGCTCTATAAATAATGTTCTCTATGTTCCAGACATTTCCACTAATCTCCTATCCATTTATCAAATTTGTACTTCTAGAAATGAGAAAATTGTTCTCTTCTCCCCAACAGGAGTTGAGATAAGATATTTTCAATTCCCTCATTCTCTTATAGAAAAAGGGAGTATTGATCATAAATATCATCTTTTTTACTTCAAAGGATTTCAAAATCCAGAAGGAGCCTCCTATTTTGTGGTTCATAGTAATCTTGAAATTCAAATATGGCATGAAAGGTTTGGTCATATTAATTATAACTATCTAAAGAATTTATGCACCCATAATATGGTTAAAGGATTACCCCAAGTCTTTTCTTCTGAATGTGACCTTGGAAAGCAGCATCAAGATCCTTTCCACCCAAGTAGTTCTCTAAAAACCTCATTTCCTATAGAATTAATCCATAGTGACTTAATGACATTTCTAGAAACATCCTTTAAAGGAGCAAAGTATACTCTTACCTTTATTCATGATTTTTCTAGAAGGTCCTGGGTCTACTTCCTCAAATATAAAAGTGATGTGTTATCCCACTTTAAAATGTCTAAGGCCTTAGTTGAAAATTAGGCTTCTTTCAAAATAAAAAATATTCGTACTAATAATGGGGGAATACCACAGTAATGAATTCTCCATATTCCTTTATAATCATGGTATAATTCATCAACATTCTATCTCCCATAATCTTCAACAAAATGGTATTGCATAAAGGAAAAAATGGACATTAAAAGAGATGGCTAATTGTATGCTTCATTCAAGAGATCTTCCAAATTTTTGGGTAGAGGCTATTAACTGTGCAAATTATATTCAAAACTATACACCTCATAAAGCCCTTGACAAAATAACCCCTGAAGAAGCATGGTTTGGCTTAAAACCATATGTTTCTAATTTCAATATTTTTGGATGTATTGCTTGGGCTCACATTCCAAAGAATAAAAGGAAGGCTCTTGATAAGAAAAGCAGACAACTCATCTTTGTTAGTTATTGTGAAGAATTGAAAGCATACAGGATTCTTGATCCCTCAACTCATGAGGTATTCTTTCATAGGAATGTCCAATTTGATGAAAAATTCCCTCAAAAAGAACCTCCAAAGGACTCTTCCTCCATTGAAACTTCTCATTTAGTGGAACCTCAATATTATGAAGAGCCAACCCTTGAAGTTAATTTGGTTATTGATAATAAATATGAAGAACTTATAAATCCTTCTCAAAGTCTTTCAACTCATTCAACCCCCTCTTCTATGCCAAAATGGGCCCGCACAACTGTTAAAGAAGCTACTCCCTACATTCAAAATCTTTCTTCAAACAGATCATCCAACCCCATAGGTTCTAGTCTTGTATGTCAATCCATTTCCTCTAATCCTCAATCCTTCAAAGAAGCCTTAGGTATAAAATAATGGAAATATGCCATGGATAATGATTTTTATTCCTTGATCAAAAATGATACTTTGGGATTTAGTTCCCTTACCTGAGGGAAGAAAATTAGTTTGATGTAAGTGGATCTTCAAAATAAAATATGGGCCTAATGGGGAAATAGATAAACACAAGGCTCGTCTTGTAGCCAAAGATTTTTCTCAAATAAAGGGTATTGATTATACAAAAACCTTTGCTCCTATTGCTAAAATGGATTCTATTAGATTGGTTCTTGCTTTGGCCGCTTCCCATAAATGGCAAGTCTACCAAATGGATGTAAAAAGTGCCTTCTTACATGGAAATTTAAAAGAAGAAATATTCATGGAATAGCTTACTGGTTTTAATCAAGTCTCCTCTCTTGTTTGTCAGCTTTAAAAATATCTATGTGGCCTCAAACAAGCCCCTAGAGCTTGGTATGAAAATATGGACTCCTTCCTTCTTTCATGAGTTTTTTCTCATTGTGAGTCTGATAATATAGTTTACATTTGGAGAAGTAAAGTAAATATCACCATTCTTGTTCTTTATGTTGATGATATCCTTCTCACTAGTAGTAACCTCACTCGCATTCAGAATATAAAATACTCCCTCTCTAAAAAAAATGAAATGGTTGATCTAGGTCTAGCTCATTTCTTCCTTGGGATTCAAATAAAAATAAATAAAGCTGGGATCACATTATTTCAACAAAAGTACACTCAAGATCTCCTTAAAAAGTTTAAAATGACATATTGTAAACCTTTTCCTACCCCCTTTCAATCTGGCATTCATCTTAGTACTACCTGCACATCCCCTCCTTGTGATGCTACTCTATACTGTCATCTTGCAGGTAGTCTGTTATACCTTACTCATACTCACCCAGATATCTCCTATGTTGTTGGGCTCATATCCTGGTTCTCTCATAACCCTCATTTTAGTCATTGACAAGCAGCTAAAATAATTCTTCATTATTTGCAGGGTACTACAAACTTTGGGCTCATCTATAAAGGAGACTCCATGGACATCATTGGCTATACAGATTCATATTTGGTAGGATCATTAGATGACATATGTTATACCTCTGGATATGTTTTCTACCTTGGTTCTTCACCAGTAGCCTGTTTATGCAAGAAATAACAAATAGTAGCATTATCTTCTACAGAGGCAGAATACAGAGCAGTAGTTTCAGCCAGTCAGGAAGCCCTTTGGTTTCGTCAAATTCTCAAGGAATTTGTTTTTTTTTCAAAAAGTTTCTATAACTCTATGGTGTGACAATCAAAGCACAATCCATATTGCATGCAATCAAGTTGAGCATCAGCACACCAAACACATTGAGATCCACATGCACTTCATCAGGCAACATATTCAAAAAGGGGATATACATTTGGAATATATTCCGATAAAGAATCAACTTGCAGACATCTTCACGAAGTCATTTCCTTCTCCATGTTACCTTTAGTTGCGAGAGAAACTTGGAGTGTTAAAATTGCATTGAGAAAGAGGTCTTCCACCTCTCACTATATTGTACATTAGTACCTAATCAGGTCTTCTTACTGGGGCTCATATTTTATTTGTAAAAGAGGACAATATTTGCCATCCAAATACAAGCCTCTTTCATACTTATTTTATTTTTATTGGTGGTTTTTCCCATTGGGTTTTTACCATTATTTCAAAAAAAAAAGTGATAGTTGATTTTTCCCCATAGGGTTTTTTACACTAGCTATCTATGTTTTACATGAGTACCTAATCGGGCCTCATTGTCAAGACTCATTTGTAGAATCTCACCTAGTATCACTTAAGGGGGGGTGTTAGAATAAGTGAATATTCTCTTAAGTTCACTAGGATACACACTTGAGTTTCCACTCCTCCATGTATCGGGAGAGCTCTAAGTGGTGTCTTCATCAGGTTTGATGAGTTTTTGTAATCCAATGACTCTCAATGATCAACTCTACTATTTATATAGAGTTGATCCTAGAGATAAATTAGTCAGTTCCACTCTTCTCTTCATATTTTATGTAATACTTTGCATATCTATTATTGTGTAATTCTAATAGCTAAGATCTAAGTGAAAACTTACTTTAAAAGAATAAATAAGGAGGAAAAAATATTAATACTAAGTGTTTTTTTACAATCTCATTAAAGTGCATATTTATTGAAGTAAAAGAAATAGAATAAGGGTATTTTCTAAGTAAATAGAAGGCCAAATAAGGGCTCAAATTAGAACAAAATTTAGAGTGTATAAAGACACTAAGGGAACCACCATACAAGAAACTATGAAGGTACTAGTTTTAAGAAGTGAAAGCACTATCAAGTTGGAAGAGCCGCCATAGCTCAAGGAAGAGCTACTATAGCTCAAGGAAGATCCATCTTAGCTCAAGGAAGAGCTACCACCACTTAAGAAATAGCCACCACCATAAAAGTGAGATAAATCCACCAAGTTGAAGTTCCAATACCATATCTCAACTAAAGGATCTCAAATGAAGGTAACTTGGATGCTTCTATAAATGATAGTGAAGGAAACTATGCAAAGAAGACAAAGCATTGATGAACTAAGTCAAAATCCAAGCATCTAATATTGAATAAAATACTTTATGCAAAATATATTTAAGGGACGGACAAAGCATTGAAAAAGATGATCTAGGGCAAACTCCAAGTTCTAAAGTTGCACCAAGGTTAAAGGAGACATTTTAATCTCTATTGCAAGCAATACACTTGTAAAGTGTAACATCCAAATTATCATAATCTCACCAAAATGGGTAGGGTTACATTATAAGGGAAATAGAAATACCTAAAGAGAACAAGGTGAGTGATAAAAATATATTGAGTGACATGTAGCACATGATAAGTGGAACATCAACTATTACAAAAATAGGGATAACATATTTTAAACTTTAATATAGTGATTTTTTAAGGTTGAAAGTGAGTTTACCGGTCAAAGAGGAGAGAGAGATCAGTTTTTCCAAGGTAATAAAAAGTACAAGTACTCCATACATACATTGTAGAAGGAGAAGCATCAATTAAGAGATGGTCAAACAGTATTGACCAAGATAATTTACAGTTCAATACTGGAGGTAATTCATTCTATTTGAAATTATTTATATGCTCAAGATAGGAGGTACAATGTTACATGATATTATTATTTTATAAGGTTAAAGTGAAATTATTTATTTTGGAGAGATAAGATATTGAATTAATATTTGAAAGCTTAGAAATCTAATTATTGCTATTAAAAATTTTTATGGAGATTTGAAAATTAGTTTGAAGAATTAAAGGAATAAATATGAAGTTTTGTAATTTGATTATTTGACCTTGCAAAACATTTTTTAGAGAAATGGGGTTTTCTACATCAAATTAGGAATATAAAACTTGAAAATACTTTTTTATGTAATTTCTAAATTTCTAAATTTAGAGTTATAAGGAATTTAACACCGACATAGGATTGAGAATTTTAGAATTAAAATAAATTATATTTTTTGATATTTGGGAGATTAAAGGATTTCAACATAAGTTTTGGAAAATTTGAAATTAATTTAAAAGGTACAATTTGACATGTCTAACTAGGGAGTCATAACGTAGTGAACTTCAAAGGAATATGGCCAAGAAAAAATAAATGAAAAAGATAAAAAATGATCAAAATTTTGAAATACAAAAACATGAGTTGTTAGAAATAATTGAAGAAGAGAGCTTGTATTTTCAAGAAAATTTGATATACACTTAAGACAAGTTGTTAGAAGAAGCTAAGATATGTTGAAAAATTTGAAATATTTTAACAAGTACATGATACCAATGATGGAAAAGAAAATCTAACAATAATAGTAGAATCCAAAGATGAAAATTTTTCAATGCTTCAAAATTATTTGAATTCAAACCTTGAAGAAGGATTTGACGACTCTAAAAATGTTTTCATATTACCTTATGATATAGGAATAATAATAAATATAGTATATATTTATAACAAATTCCTTAAAGATAAAAATAGAAGATAGCATGATATGATTAAATATTTGGAAAACAAATTTGTTAATGATAAATTTAAGAATATACCTATTGATATTATAAGTAAAGAAGGAAAAGTTAATAAATTAGAGAATAAACCAAAGATGAAATATTTTTCTTATGATACAAATGATTTAATACCTATCATGATAGATTCATGTTGTTATGCTATAGAATTAAAACCATTTATGGTATATGAATGTTGTGATATTAATGATATTTGGGAAAATATAAAAGTGAAGTGTGATACAAACTTTGATACTCTTGATTTTGAATTTATAATGAAGACAGAAACCTGATTCAACAATAGATATTGCATGTGATATAGCTCATGAAAACAAGGTGTATAGGTAGTGTATATGACAAAGAACATCATGTTGGATTATATTATATTATTTGGTACATGCTAATGTACCACCTTGGTTACATATTTATATTAGGATAATATCTGATATTAGAGTGTGAGTATTTAATTTATTCAATGTAATAAATGCATGAGTGTGAAAAGTATTTTGGTAATGTAAATGTGTATAATAGTTCATGTGCATATGAGTCCATAGGATAGGTAGAAGAAGGGTCTCTAGAAGAGTGAAGGACAAGGGTACACCATATGAAGAATCACATTCCATTATATATGTATCTATATGTGTGTGTACAAGATATATATGTATTGTTGCATGAGAGTTTTTGTAATTATGGGTACTTCAGATCTGTATTCAATGGATATACAATTTTTATGAGCAGTTGTTAATAGAAATTCTATGAGTTATTTTTGAAATTTATATATTTATAATATTATCGTTATTTTATATTCCTTGTTGTAACTTTATTTTAGATGTTGACGTTATTTTATCTTTAGCATGTAACTTCAAATATTACAACTATATCAAGGTTTTGAATTCCATAGTTTTTAAATTTGCAAAGAATATTTCCTCTAGTTAAGGAGAAACCAATGATGTTAAATAAATTACCTCTAGAAAAGAAAACCATAGAATTTTGAATATTTATCTATTCCAAGACCAAATTCACAACATAAAGAAACCATAGGTCTTGAATATAGACCTTGATATTGATGAGATTAAGATACCCAAGAAGGAGGTCCTATTAAATTTTTTAAAAGTTGATAAATTGAAGAAAATTCGAGATTGCTATTTTTATAGAGTATTTCGACAAGGTTGAAGGAATACTTGTGAAGACTAGAAATCAGAATAGATTTATTTCCACTAGTTTTGAGAATATCTAGTGAAGTTCATTGGTTTTATAATTTTAGAAATTTGAATGCATTTGGTTTCTACTATCTAAGTTTTTTTCTTGTAAAAAATTAGTTCTCAAAAGTTGAGAAGCTTCTTAAAATAGATAAAGAATAATTTCACCTTTGGTTTCCTAAAATTATTTGTGCTTTCCTCGTGCAAGGATTAGTTTTGAGTTGCAGTAAAGAGTGGAATTTGCAGATTAAGGAGGTTCAAAATAGAGGTGTTATTGAAGATTGAATACTATTGACATTAAATATTTAGAAGACCCACATAGGAGGTCCCCATAGAAGATTTAATATTGAATATAGATAAGGACTAAGAAAAGGTCCTATTGGATATTTGAGGAGCAACAAATTTTAGAGATCCAAGAAAGAGATCTCATTGTAGAGCTTCCATATTTGGAATATTTGAGAGACCAAGGAATGATATCATTAAATTTTTGAGAAGAAAAATTGAGGCACTATAGAATTAGAAGACCCGCAATAATAGTAATAGAATAACAAGGCTAGAGAAAGCTTCATTGTAATGTTGAAGAAGTGGCCCTTGGAGGATATTTGAAGATAACTAGAGAAAGACTATTGCAAGCAAGGATAAGGTTATGATAAGAAGTATTGGGGATTATTTTTTCCATGCATAAAAAAGCTCAAAATGAAGAAGTTTTTGGCAAGAAGGTTGCCAATTTTTAGAGAATTGTTTTTGAATATGTCAAGACATTCCATTTCTTAAGGAATAAGACAATGTAAGTTATCATATTTGAAGATAGAATTTGAAAATAATATTGAAGGATAAATAAATATTTAAGAGACCACAATTTTGAGAATTTTATGACAGCCACAAATATTTTGAAGCCTTATTTAAAAATAAGAAGGTTGCTAATTTTCGAGGAATAAGTTGAAGGGTCCTATCACAATGAATTGAAGAAGGTATAAAGCTGCAATTTGTAGAATATTTTAGAATATTTTGAAGTTCCCTTGAACAATAAATTGATGGAATAATTTATAGAAAAATAAGGAAGCAATTTTAAGAACTTTGAGGCAGTTTTGGATAGAAAAATAAAAGAGGAATTGATTGCAAAATTGAAAAATGTTTGAATAGCTTTTGGGAAGCACTAATAGCTGCAAGTTTTAGGGTTTGAGAGAATAAATTTTGAGGATATTTTAAGGCACAAAAATTATATTTGTAGATAAAATTAGAATGAGAATAAATAACTACATTTTTAGAGAACTTTGGGGTAGTTTTGAGAGAGTTTTTGGGCAGCAAGTAAGTTGGGATTTGGGAAAAAATTTGAGCTGCAAAATTGACATGTTTAGAAAAACAAAGTGAAATTAAGTGAAGATGCAATATTTACAAGATCAAGATAGCTTAAGGGTGAATCAAATAATTAAGAAAATTATATACAGAAGGATACTAAAAAGGTATGCAATATTGGTGCTACAGAAGGTTATAATTTGAGCATTAAAATCTTTTTTACATTAATTATTTGAGAGCAAAATATTATATTTATTAAAATATGAAAAAATAAGTTGAAATATATAGCCTTTAACCAAAATAAAGTGGTAGTATTTTAGTCCTAAAATCCGAAAAATGGAACAACAAAGACCTAAGTTAAATGTTGAAAAGTAGAAATAAGGAAGAAATAATATTATTTTTAAAAATTATTTTTATAAGCTTATGGAAGTGCAAATTTAGTAATGAAAAAATAAACCAAATAAGGGCATTTTTCTAGAATAAAATAAATACCAAATAGAGAAAATATTGAAGCGTCTAAAGACACTAAGGAAACCATCATGCAAGAAAAGTATGAGGTACTATTTTGGAGTAGTAAAAGCACCACTAAGTTGGAAGAGCCACCATAGCTCAAGGAAGATCCACCACCACTCAAGTAAGACTCGTCATAGTTCAAAGAAGATAAATTATTGATCAAGTATGAGCCACCATCACTCCAGGAAGAGACACCACCAAAAAAAAAGAAATAAAGCCACCAAGTTGAAGGTCCAATGCCTTAGGTTCACCTCAAGGAGATCAAACAAATGTAACCAAGATGTTTCTACAAAACTAGGATAAAAACCAAGCATCAAAGTTTGGAAAAAGTATTTCATGCAAAAAATAGTGAAGGGACATGTGTGGAGAAGACAAATAATTGATAATACGAGCTAGGGTAGATTTAAAGAGAGAACCAAGGATAAATGAAACATTTAAATATTTTATGGAGATGATAAATTTGTTAAGTCTAATGTCCATTGTGTTATAAGTTCACCAAACTAGGTGGAGTTACTTATAAGAACCTAAGGAGACCAAGGGAAACAAATTTGGAGTAATAAAATAACTTTAGTGCCAAGTGGCACATGAGAATTGGAAGTTCAACAACATTGAAGCAATTCAAATGTTCAAAGAGGATATAGTAACACTCATTTTTAAGAGCCAAAGATAGAAGAGCAGAAGGTTGATTTTAGAGCACACTAAAAATAGAAGCAAGTGCAAGGAAGCACAATAATTGAATTATGAGTGCAAGTATGAGGAGTGATTCCATTTGGCTCATGAAAGAGAGTCATTCAAGAGATGTGCAACAAATAAGTTGAGTAAAAATAGGTTTATATTTCAAATACAAACAATAAGGATAATGTATTATTTATATGGTCTTTACAAGGTTAGAATTTGGTTAACCAATAAAAGAGGAGAGAGAAATTAATCTTTCCAAGGAAAGCTAAAGTACAACAAGATCTTCATATGTACATCATAGGAGGAGCACTAGCTAGGAGGTGGTCAAACACTATTGGCCAAGATATTTTTCACATTCAAGGTTGAAGGCAATTCATTTAATTCAAAATTATTTATAGCTCAATAAATGATATATAAGGTTACATAAAGTGATTAATTTCTAAAGATAAAAGAGAAACTATTTATTTTTGGAGAGATAAGAATTTGAATTAATATTTGAAATATTAGAAACCTGATTTTACTATTTTAAAGTTTATGAAGATTTAAAATTTGGTTTGCAAAATTAAAGGAATTTAATTTAAGTTTTATAATTTGATTATATAAGTTTACAAAACAATTTGAAATATTTGCAATTTGATAAGATTGGAGAAATAATATTTTTTACATCAAATTAGGAATATAAAATTGGTAAATATCTTTTTATGCATTCTCCAAATTTCTAAGTTTTGAGTTATAAGGAATTCATATTCAACATAAGATTGAGAAATTTAGAATTAAAATAATAATTACTTTTTTTAGTCATAAGCTAGTCAATTTCAAAGTAATACGGCCAAAAAAATATAAATGAAACAGAAAAAATAAAATAAAATGATCAAAAAATTGAAATACAAAAATATAAGTTGTTATAAATAATTGAAGAGAACTTGTGTTATCAAGAAAAATTAATATACTTTTAAGATGAACCATTAGAAGAAGCTAAGGAAATGTTGTAAAATTTGAAATATTTTATCAAGTACATGATACCAAACATTGAAGGACAAAAGTATATATCAATAAAGAAAAAAAAATATTACAAACAATCATAGTAGAAGTTAAAGTTGAAAAAAATGTAATGCTTCAAAATTATTTAAATTCAAAGCTTGAAGAAGCAATTGAAGACTCTAAAAATATTTTCACATTACCTATTGATATAGGAACAATAATAAAGATAGTATTTATTTCTAATTAATTTCTTAAAGGTAAAATTAGAAGACAAGAAGAAATGATTAAAGATTTGGAAAACAAGTTTTTTAATGATGCATTGAAGAATAGACCTATTGATATTACAAGTAAAATAGAAAAAATTGAAGAATTAGAGAATAAATCAATGATGAAATATGCTTCTTTTGGCACAAATGATTTAATATCTAGCATGATAGATTCATTTTTTTATGCTATAAATTTAATACCATTGATGGTAGATGAATATTGTGATACTAGTGATCTTCAACAAAATATACAAGAGAAGTGTGATGTAAACTTTGATATTCTCAACTTAGAATTCATAACAAAGACAAAGAAACTCAATTCACAAATAAATATTGCATGTGATGTAGCTCATGAAGGTAAAAATTTTATAGACAAAGAGCATCATAATGAATACTTCAAAAATTCAAAAAATAAATGTGAACATTGTGGAAAACATGGAAACAAGATAGAAACATGTTGGAATCTCCATTGTTGTATAATTTATGGAGGAATCTATCATTCTCAAAGATATTGTTTTTTTTTTGTAAATAAAAGTATTCATTAATTACTGGGTTTTGCAGGTTAACCCAAAACCTATTACAATATCCAACCTTCTGCTGAGATTGTATATCCTAGTCATCCTTGAAACTTTCTTACTAGAAATTGTGTTGAATCCCCTACAACACCTTACTAACAAAGCACACCCATACCTAAACATAACTGTAAATATTACTTACATTGATAGGAATTGAAGTTTGGAACTTTGCACTTGTGAAACCTGTTGCTTGCCCATTTCCTATTCTCTGTCAGAATCTTCCAAGGCTTACACCCTGTTACCTTAATTTCCAATTTTGTATGATTTAGAGGGAAAACCCCTAGTTATTACCAGCTCCATGGGGAAAGAACACCCATTCATATTTCTCCTTAATGGGTAGGTTTATTTTCATGAATAATAATGTTTTCCACTTCACGTGGCACACCTTGTGTCCATGTCACCAAACTACCAACATCAAAACCTATGTTGGCTAATTTTTCAGATGACCTATTGGCCTCACAGTACACTTGACGAGCCCTCCTATTTTGTCTTGCCGCAAAAAGGATCCTCACTTCATGGATGACTCCCTCGATTCTCCATGGAGGTTTTTTGCCATTGGTTAACAGGTTTGTGATGTTCATAGAATCACCTTCAATAATCAAGTTACCTTGAGTTTCTTAGGTTACTTGCAACCCTCTAAAAAGGGCTCTAGCTTCTGCTTTGTTATTATTTCTGATTCCCAATGGTTCAGTGAAGGCCTTGACCAGATTTCCTTGATGATCCCTAATTATTCCTCCAGCTCTAGCTCTTCCTAGGTTCTCCTTGGCTGCACCATCAAAATTTAGTTTAAACCAACCCTGGGGGGGTGGCTCCCAAGAAATCCCATTTTTGGTATTGGGCAAAGGAATGGAAGGTTTGTCCTCAATACCTAAGGCCCGAGCTAATTGTTTTTCTTGGGGAAGAATTGAGTGGTTCTCATCCACTAAGGTGCTAAGGTTTTCTTTCACAAAGACAATAATCCTATTGAGGATGGTTTTTGGGTTGTGAATGGTATTCTTAAAGGATCTATGGTTCCTTTCTAGCCAAATCTGCTAGATAAAATGATGCCAATAGATTTTCCATAGGTACTTAAGTTTTAGGCTAACAGATGGTTGAGGCCATTGATGGAACACTTCAGATATAAGAGCAGACGTAACCCACGAGATCCTAAAGTCTTGGAAAAGTTCATCCAAGATGGACTCCGCTACTGGACACTCTAGAAACAAGTGTTGGGTAGTCTCCCATCCTGCCCTACACATGTAGCAACAGTTAGCAATAACCATACCTTTGGATAACATATTGTCCATAGTGAGGATTTTTCCTTGAATCACCAGCCATGAAAAAAAGGATATTTTAGGAATTAAGCCTTTGATCCAAACCAAACTTGGTTGAAATTATTGACCTTCCACATTGAGAAGCAAATTATAGGTAGACTTAACTATGAAGTCACCAATTTCAGTCTCAGCCCAAATAATGTGATCTTCATCCTCTCCAAAGGGAATAATTTGTTGAGTTAAAATGTTATAAAGCTCTTTAGAATCCGCTTCAAAACCCTGTACTCTAATGTGTTTCCACCTATTGATATTTATATCCTACCACATATAATTTGCAACCTTCTTCCCAATATGCTACTCCATATGCTCTTGAATCCTAGCCAAACGAGGATTCTTGGATAACTCCTCAGCTCTCACCCATCAATCCTTCCAAAAGTCTATTGTTTACCCATTTCCTAGAATTCATATAAGACCTTTCTTGACAAGATCCCTGCTCGTGAGGATTGCCTTCCAAAAAGTATACCCCCTGCTTGCTAAGTTGTCATTAAGGAAGTTCCCAATAAAGTCATTTTTTATTGGATATACACAATGATAAGAAAAGTAATTGATGAATTTTCTCAAAAATATTTCTTAGAATTTAAATATGGGTACAAGAAAGGTATACAAATTTTCAACAATAGAATTAGAAATAAAATAGTAACAATGCCAAAGTCAGAATAAAAATTTGATCAAAATGATGAAGCTCAAGCAAAAGATCAAATGGTATGGTCACTTGGAGAATAAAGAAAAATATGAAGATCCATATTGAATACACAAGTCTTCAATAACGAAATAATGTAATACAAGGGTTTGTTGGAATATATTATATTATTTGGTATAATATAATGTACCACCTTTGGTATATATTTAAATTAGGAGAGTGTCCTATATTAGAGTGTGAGTATTTACTTTATGCAATGTAATAAATGCACAAGTGTGCAAAGTATTTTGGTAATGTAAATGTGTATAATATTCCATGTGCACATTAGTTCATAAAATAGGAATATGAAGAGTCTTTAGAAAAATGATGGCCAAGGGTGCACCATATGAAGAGTCACATTCCATTATATACGTATTTATGTGTGTGTGTGCAAGATATATATGTATTGTTGTATGAGAGTGTTTGTAAGTATGTGTATTTGAGATATTTATTCAATGGAGATACAATTTTTATAAGCATTTGTTAATCGAAAGTATATGAGTTATTTTTGAATTTATTTATGTGTTTTATACATTTAGTATATTGTCATTATCTTATATTTCATATTACAACTTTATTTTAGATATTGAGGTTATTTTATCCTTAGTATTTAGCTTCAAAAGCTAACACATCATAATGAAGACTTCAAATATTTAGAAAATAAATATGAACATTATGGCAGACATGGACACAAGATAGAAATATGTTGGAATATTCATTGTTGCAAAATTTGTGGAGGTACCAATAATTCTCAAAGATATTTTTGGTACAAAGAAATTCATTTTTTGAATGGATATACACAATGACAAGAAAAGTCTTTGATGGATTTTCTTAATAATATTTTTCAAAAATTAGAGTTGGGTACAAGAAAGGTAAAAAAAAAAAATCAGCAACATAATTAGAAAGAAAACACTAACAGTGCCAAAGTTAGAATACAAAATCAAGAAAAAATGTGAACCTCAAGAAAAAAATAAAATGCAAGGTCACTTGGAGAATGAAGATAAATATGAATATCCATATTAAAGACTAAAGTATTTAATAACCAAATAATATAATACAAGGGGGTGTTAGAATATGTTAAATTATGTGGATCATGCTAATGTACCATCTTGTGTACATCTTTAGATTATGAGAGTATCCTAGATTAGAGTATGAATATTTAATTTAAGAAATGTAAGAAATACACAAGTGGGCAAAGTATTTTGGTAATGTAAATGTGCATAATAGTCCATGTGCACATGAGTCCATAGAATAGTAAGATGAAGAGTCTCTAGAAGAGTGAAGGTCAAGGGTACACCATATGAAGAGTCATATTACATTATATATGTATCTATGTGTGAGTATGGAAGATAAATGTATTGTAGTTTGAGTGTATGTCGGTATGGGTACTTGAGATCTTGATTCAATAGAGATACAATATTCATGAGAAATTTTTAATGGAAATATTATGAATTATTGTTGAAGATATTTATGATTTTTATATATTTATAATATTGTAATTATCTTATATTTCATATTGTAAATTTATTTTTGATCTTGTGGTTATTTTATCTCTAATATTTAGCTTCAAAAGCTAACAACAATATTGTGGCAAGCATCTTGGAAGAGCCTAGGATGGTTGTTTAGGTTTCCCTCTCCCTTATATAATCAAAACATAGGTGTTTTGAAATTAGTAGGATAAGATCTAGTTGTAATGACCCTTCTTGGTAGAATGTATTCTTAACATTTGAATTATGTATTAATGAGTGGTTATCTAATACATAGTTTCATTTTATTTTTCTAATATGTGTTGGAAATGCACTTAATGTTTGATTATGCTATTGTAACATATGGTACTACTAATAAAATTGATGGTTGCACGACTAGGTAATCTCAACGATGGATTGATATGGGAAAACCTCCAGAGTTGAGAGAAATTTAGGAAATGATGGATGACTTGTTCATTAACAGCTCAAGGGTAAAAAGTACCCTTCATATAGATGCATTACATATGTGAATTTTGTTTGAATACCCAATTGAATCATGAGATTTCTATTGGTAAAGGAGTAATCCTTAATAGGTAGGGGATAAAATTTTAGTTGTCTTAAAAAGCCATGTACTCAAGGATAAAATAACAGGTTGTATTGTTGACTTGAAAAGTCTTTGTATTGCTTGGATTTTGCAAGAATAAATTTATTTGTTTGATTTAATATGTTATTAATAAGGTTATTAATATTAATACTTGAAATGTTAACATTGGAGTTAAAATTTAATATTAACATCTATTTTTAATTGGAAAATAATTAATCTAATTACCTTTGTTAGTAAATAGCATTAAAATATAATAATATTTTGTATGAATTATTGAATTAATTGCTCGTATTTTGAATATTTTAATAAAAGAATGAAATTTGATTATTTAAATTTAATTTTTAATAATTAATTAGAATCCTAATATTAGAAATATTAAGGGATTAATAATTATTAAAGAAAATTTTGTTTAAGCCATACTTCCTTTTTGAAACACCGATCTTGAGAACACAAGAATGTAGGCTAATACTGATTAGTGGGTGGCTAGAGATTGAAAATGGAAGGTGTTCCTTCCGCTTTGGGAACTTCTCCATTGCATTTTATATTCTCTCTAGTGTTAGATTTAGAGTATATTACATAATTTAGGTCATGTAAATGTACCACCTTTGGTACATAGTTAGAATAGGAGATTACTTTAGGGGGAAGTTAGCTAGTTACTTCAAGAAATGTAATAAATGAACAAGTGGTATTGTGCAAGTTGTAATGTGCAAGGTGTCCCCTTATATAGATAGATAGAGTTTTGTCTAAAGAATCTATCTTCCTATATAAAGAGACTCAAAGATATATCTTATATCAAGTATAATGTAGTAGAGAGTAGTATATAGTAGTACAAATCATGTATGGAGTACAATGTACCTCTTTAGCTTGTATTTATGGAGTGACCATTATTTCTATACCACATTGTATTTTTGTCATTTCTGTTTATTGTATATTTCAGTCATATTACAAAGTTACTTTCTTTCATATCTTTTGCATCTTATTAGAACCTATGTTAGATCTATCATACTCCATATATCCTCAAAATCTAATAGTGGTATCATAGCCACGATGAATCGATATAGGAATAGGGATATTTACAAGTGAGGACTAAAATAAAGCTTAGTTACAAAAATTTTGAGATTACATCTAGCAATAGTCTTTCCATAGAGTTGCAAGAAAAATCATGAAGACTAGGACTCAAAATTTCATTCCACTAGTTTGATGGATTAACTAGTGAATATTATTGATCCCAAGAGATTTGTAGATTTTCATTGTAACTGTTATCTAAAGTTATTTATTGCAAGAAAATAAACATTGCAAAAGAGACTCCAGGAGTAGAGTCTTGGTGAAGTTTGAAGATTGGAGATATCCATTGGTAGATTGAAAAAATTCACATTGCAAAAAAGGTCATAGAATATTTGATCCAAAAAAAAATGCCATAGAAGCCTTGATACAAAAAATGCCATAAATCCTTGATCCAGAAAAAGGCCATAAAAGCCTTGGTTTAGAATTATAAATCCTTTCATTCCAATTTCTAACAATTTGTTGTAGGAAAAATAGATTTAGGAAAAACGTTGGGAAGCTTCCTATAAGAGAGCTAGGAATAATATCTTCTTAGAATCATTTCAGAAATTGTAGAAACAAGGAGAAGACTAAATATTTCAAAGACCTTGAAAAAGGTCCCATTACAAGAGCTGTAAATCCTGTAGATTGTAGAAGTGAAGAGAAGGTAACAATAGCCTTATAGAAAAATCAAGGAAGAGGAGACTCCAAAATATGAGTCAAGAATAAGATAGGATATTGGTGATATACATTCAATATCAATACCTACAAAGTGAAGAAGCAAAAAAGGCCACAAAAGCCTTAATTTTGAATAACACATAAGAAAAAAAATCTTGATTTAGAAGAAATATTTATAATTCAGAAGAAATAATCCAAAGAAGAGTTCCTAAAGAAGACTTCATAGATGAATTCCTGATTTAGAATAAATACTCCAAAGAATATTTCCTAAAGAAGACTTCGAATAAGATTTTGATTTAGAAGAAAATTCCAAAGAAGATTTATTGAAGAAGAATCTAGAGAATATTCCATGAAATATGATATTGGTGATATCCTTTACAGATTAAAGACTTATTTTAGAAGAATCTGAAGAGATCCAAAGTAGATCTCATTGGAAAATGTTCAAATCTTGGAAGAGATAGAAATGGACTAACAAAGCCATGTTCCTAATTAAATAAGCAATAGATTTTAAATATCCTAGAAGAAGATCTCATCACCAACACTTCCAAAAATAGAATGTTGAAGAAAATGTCTTAGTTGGAAGACAAGATAAGATACAAGATAGAATACCTTGGATATGTATCAAGGAGAAAAAATAATAAGGATTTGAGAGCCTTGTTGCAAAGCTCATGGAAGCATCATTAAAATAATTCCTAGGATAACTCATTGGATAAATCCACTATGAAGGATAAAGTAGTTGATAGTGAAGTATTTGGGATAATTATCGTCATCCAAAAACAAGCCCAAGAGAAGAAAAATTTGGCAAGGAGTATTAAATCTGAGAATAAGAATCCAATGAAGACCTTAAAGCATTCTGAATATTTTTGAAGAAGATCATTTTTGAAGATAGAATTCAACAAGAATATTTAAGGATGATTTAGATATAAGCCTACCAAATTTGAGATATTTAGATATTATCTCCCACAACAAGAAGGTACAATTTAGAGAAAACATTTATTTTAATCTACAGTAGAAAATAGAATATCACTAGAATGATCAGGCCACCAAACCCTAGGCTCAAGATAGGAAGTTCAAGACCACAATTTGATGAAGAAAGAAGTTGTTCAGGAAAATCAACAAGAAGCTACAAATTCATCAACCATAAGGCAACAAATTGGTGAATCAAAACATCAAGATCTACATATACTTCAAAAGACATAAAAAATGTAAGCATATTGGGTGCAATTAGGTTCATTTATTTAACTATAAACTGGATTATTATCAAAATTTGTTAAGGCACCATATTTGGATTAAAAGTTGCAAAAGGGAAATATTGCATTATAGTATTCAAGAAAGTGCAAAAAGGAGAATTTATTTTAATATTTATTTGCACAAATAATAGGAGTTAAATATTTTTAAAAGAAAGAAAATTTTCATCTACCTTTTATCCATTTAGAAAGCAATAAGACTACATCCTCCAATATCGATTGTAGTGAACAATTGCAAAATATTCATTAAGGGTTCATTACATATTACTATTGAAAAGTTGTAGAATATTATTAAGTACATTTAAAAATTATTTTGAGATTTTATTGAAACAATAAGGAGAGCTTATTGTTACCATTAAAGTGCATTATTAATCCATTAGCACTACACTAGTTAATATTTAAGTAGTTACTCCCAAAAGGTTTAGTTTGTGTTTGTTGATTGTTAAATATCAAGGAGAAAAAAACCAGTAAACTATCAAAGTGTCTAGATATATTATTGGTGCACAGAACTTGCAGCATTTCATGGCCCAATGAAGCCACCAAAAATCATATTAGATTTCTACAAATAAGTGGATAAGAAAGCCACCATAAAATCATTAAAATAAGCTTCAAATAAAAACTTGGTGAATCTTATTTTTAAAGTGCACTAAAGGCTATTTATAGATAAAATTAGTGTAGAAACTACTTCTACAAAAAGCTTCTATCTACGTGGTTATTAGCTTGGGTTTTTTACCAATGTAACCAAGCAATGGAGAGAGTTATCTAGCAAAAGAGACAACATCAAATCGGTCCTTACCTACAAGAAAACTACCATTAAAACTAGTAAAATAGAAGGCAAAAGGAGGTGCAAAAAGAAGGCATTCTATTTACAAGTTTATTTATATTATCTTGTACCATATAAATCTATCATACAAAGGAATAAGGGTAGAGTTTAAGTTCCACAAAGGCACATTCTTCACAAAGTAAATCAACTAAAATTGATCGTGTAAAGAGAATTTTCCAAGAAAAGTAGAAGAGCCTCTCAAAGGGATCATATATTCTATTATTTGGATAGCTGAACCTACAAAAAAATAAAGCACAATACAAATAAATGAGAAGAATTATATTCAAGGGTAATATTATCTACAAAATAGATTTCATAATAGGTTGAAAAAAAAGGAAAACAAAGTACAAACAATTACACTAGATGTATTATTTCAAACTCCACCATAGCATTGCTTGAAGCCATGTAGATCATTGCTCAAATCCTAGCTCAAAGTCTTCAAAGGCATTGATCTCCACTCTAGCTGGAACCAACTCATACCAAGCATCATTATACAAAGGAAGAGTTGATTGTGTTGCATTTTTAATAAGGGTATTACAAAGATACATTGAAGAGGTATTATGTAGTAAGCTCATGCATAAAGGGAAGATAACACTTATCACCTACAAGGAAATCCTCATATTTCCTACATGAGCACCCATTTGTTTCAATATTGACCTAGAAAAAATTATAGGTAAGAAGGTTGGTGTGTTAGAAGGAAGAATATACATGTCATAAAAATGAATGAGTGCTCATTCAAAACTGTAATGCCCATCCAAAACCGTAACGCTCATCCTTTACCTGGTAGAAATTTATAAGTGGAAATAAACATCTTCTCATCCCTCAAGTGCTCAAATTTAACCATCATGATACTTGTCATAATTTTCAAGATTCCTCTTCTACTAAAATGCTTTAAAATCCAATGAGGTCAACATTCATAGCTGAATTCATAATAGATTTTATAGTTGTATTTAAAGCATAATTGTAGCAGTTAAAGTTACAGCGTGGAAGAAAAGTGAAGAGCATTAAAGTCTCTGGTCAAGGGAGGTAAAATACTCCAGAATTGAAGTGTTACCATCCAAGAATTAAATCCAAGGAATAATCAAATATTTCCATCGCCTATAGCACACAAAGAAATGACATAAAGCTTGTTATCATCTACGACCAAATTCAACATCAAAATTTAAGGTTTGCAACATTACAAAGGTAAAAAATTATCTTATTCTAGTTTGCTTTCATTAATAGGAGTTGTAAGGGTATAATATAAGGTTGAAAAGTATAGGGAAATAAACCATATTTGAAAGCAAAATTAAAGTAATTTTATAGCTTAATATTTTCAAATTAAACTTAGGATAAATAAATATTTCTACCTGGACTATTAAAAATTCCATTACTATAAATTTTATTGTTTTCATATATTCCACATTAGGGATTTATAAGGAATACTACACCAAAGTAGGATATTGGAATTTATAAACATTAAATATCAAGAGGTTCATTAATAATTATCAATATTTGGAAATTAATTGGTATTCTTATCTCGAAACTACATTAAAGGGGTAAAATAAATCCAATCATTAGAACCTTATCAAATTAGAAAGTGTTTAGTTCAATAGGAGAAATAAGGAGTAACAAAAATTGATTTTGATATTTACAAAACTTTACAAAATAAACCCAAAATTGAACTAATACTCATAAAAAGTACTTTATCACTCATACAACATATTCACCATCACTAGGGAGATATAACGTATTCTACAAAAATTGATAATAATAGCATTCATTCAATGTGTATCAAATACTCAATTATTTGGGAGTCATAAGGTCTCTACAAAACTTAAATTCTATAAGAATCAAATATCATGATTAGATAAAGCCTACAAAATCTAAGATTCAAGGTTATGCACAAGAGGTTGGTTCCAAAATGTATTTATAATCATTAGGTAATTTGGTTTCAAAATTGAGGTAAATTGTGTCCAAACTCATGTAGAAGAGATGATGAATTGCATATTTTTCTAGAAAAAATTATAAAAATGAGGTGAATCAATTGAAAAATATTTATACCACTTAAAATAAGGGTTTCTTGAGGATTTTACTAAGTTCTAAGTGTATATCTTGTCGATCTATGTGGTTAAAAAAATATTAAACGAAACTCTAGATCAAAAGTTTTACCTCCTAGAAGGTTGTAGGATCGTTTGTAGCCTATAGGTTGCAAGGTCATCCAACTTTATCAATATCTTGTAGAGGTAAAAATTAAAAAATATATATTATATATTAGTTTATTATTATCAATTTAAAGTGTATATCTCATCAAACTATGTGGTTTTAAAAACAAATTAAAAAGAAGCATTGGATAAAAAAATATACCTCCTAGAAGGTTGCAGGATCGTCTATAGTCTATAGTCTTCATGTCTATAAACACGAGATTGAAAGTTCTAGATTTTGGACTCTAGAACTAAGAGTTCAGTTCTAGATTCTATAGACTCTAGAATTGACAGTTTAGTTTTGGAGTCTATAGACTCTACAACTAGTAGTCTCATGTATATAGATGCTAGAAATACTAGTTTTGGAGTCTATAGACTCCATAATTAGTAGTATCATGTCTATAGACATGAGACTACCAATTTTTAAGTCCATTTTTGGAGTTTATAGAATCTAGAATTGGTAGTATCGTGTCTATAGACACTAGAAATACTAGTTTTGGAGTCTATAGACTCCAAAACTGGTAGTTTTGTGTCTATAGACACTAGAACTACTAATTTTGGAGTCTATAAGCTTTAAAACTAGTAGTCTCATGTCTATATACACTAGAATTGCTAGTTTTGAAGTCTATAGACTCCAAAACTACTAGATAGACACCAAAACTAACAATTCTAGATTCTATAGACTCTAGAACTACCAATAGACTCCAAACTGGTAATAGACTCGACTCCAAAACTACCAGTTCTAGATTCTACTTCTAGTTCTAGATTTTATAGACTCCATAACTGAACACGAAGACTATAGACTACAAATGATCCTACAACCTTCTAGGAGGTATAACATTTGATCTAAAGCTCTATTTTTTATTATTATTTTTAAACCACATAGCTTGATGAGATCTACACTTTAAATTGATAATAAATAACTAATATAGAATATTATTTTATTATTTTTACCTCTACAACTAATTGATAACTAATCCAAATAAGAGCATAAATGATCCATCATTTCTTTTGAATCATAAATGATGCTTTAAATTATTGCAATGATATTTATTTTTTTTCATCCCTTTGTTGATGTATCTTGATGAGCAATCAAATAAGGCATGGTTGGTGATTTTTCTACATTTATTTTATTTTAATTATCCATATGATATTAAAACAACTATTAATAACTACTAATAGCTTGCAATATTTTTTTGAACCAAAATATTCCAATAGAATGCAAAAGAATTAAAATATAGAAGAAAAAATATGTTTCTTTATAGTCTGTAGTCTTTTGCATGTAGTCTTTTCTCTATGGTCTATAGTATTTTGTATTGTAGTCTTTACTTTATGGTCTATAGTCTTTTATTTGTAGTCTATAGTATTTTTTCTATAGTATTTTCTTTGTGGTCTATAGTCTTTTACCTATAGTATTTTATTTATGATACATAGTGTTCTACATGTAATCTATAGGCATCAAAGAAGAGTCAACTAGGGAGAGTTTGTAGGTTCTAAAAAAGGGACGATTATGGAGAGTCTATAAGAACCAAATAAGGGATGATAGGGGAGGACGCCACAATATTTTCTTTGTGGCTTATATATAAAAAAAGTAATCAAACAAGGCATTGAAAGAAATTGAGTAATCAAACAAGAAAATTTATATAGACTCTAGACAAGAAAAGACTTTAGACTGCAAGAAAAGTTCTATAGATTACGAATAGGAAAATACTATAGATTAAATACTATGGAATATAGAAAAATTCTATGGACTATAGAAAAATTCTATAGACTACAGGAATTATAGAAAAAGTCTGTAGACTACAAAAAAAGACTATAGACTACAGGAATTATAGGAAAAGTCAATAGACTACATGAAAAGTATATAGAGTTTAGGAACTATAGGAAAATCCTATAGACTTTAGTAAAAAGAAAATTCTATAGATTGTAGGAAAATTTTATAGACTTTAAGAAAAATAAAAGACTATAGACTGTAGGAAAAGTCTATAGATTGCAGGAAAAGACTAGACTACATGGTTTATAGACAAACAAAAAAAAACAAACAGGTAATCAAACAAGACATAAAAATAAATTGTGTACCTATTGAGACACGACACACAATCTGATCAAGGAGTATTTCCCTTGTGGTCTATAGTATTTTCTCTATAGTCTGTAGTATTTTACTCATAGTATTTTCTCTATGATCTATAGTCTTTTCCATTGTGGTCTATAGTATTTTGATTGTAGTTTTTTTTCTACAGTCTATAGATTTTTGCATGTAGTATTTCATTTTATATAATATAGGAAAAGACTATAGACTGTAGGAATTATAGAAAAATTCTATAGACTGCAAGAACTATAGGAAAAGTATATAGACTGCAAGAAAATTCTATAGACTACATGAAAAGTCTAGACTATAGGAAAAGTGTATATATTATAGGAAAAGACTACATACCTCAATTTTCCCTACGATCTATGGATAAACAAAAATAAACAAATGAGTAATCAAAAAATACATCAAAATAAATTGTGTACCTATTGAGACATGAGATAAAATCCGATAAGAAGAGTCTTTTCTATGCGGTCTAGTCTTTTATCTGCAATCTTTAGTATTTTATTTGTAGTCTTTTCTTTATGGTCTATAGTCTTTTTCTTTGCGATCTATAGTGGTGAAAAGCTACTCCACCCAACACTGCCACAATACACAAAAATATAATAAATTTCAAATAATCATACTCGATAACAATACTTGATAATAATACTCTATAACAATACTTGATGAGGGACTACAAGACCAAAAAATACAATATTATGACCACAAGGGCCGATTTGATTACAAATAAAAATGATCATAAATTTTTAATATGGAGCCATAATTTGTCATACCGGATTACCCTTGGTAAATCTCTATTCCCATTTAATAACTTCCATAGAATATTCTAGAAAACATAACTCCTCTTTTTCCACAGTTAATTTTTTAAATAAATTGGGCATTTTAAAAAATACCATCATTAATGAATAAATTGGGCATTTAAAAATACCATCATTAATGAATAAATTGAGCATTTAAAAATATCATCATTAATGAATAAATTGAGAATTTGAAAAAAACCAAAATAAATGAATAAATTGGGCATATAAAAATCTATTTTTGTTTAATGATGCAAGATTGTCCTTACACCACTAGATGCTCCTACACCAAACACCCAAGGTAAATTGAGAAGTAATCTTCATTTCTTTAGTATTGGAGGAAAACCAAAATGGTCAACCTCTGCCTTAGGCAACTATGATGAATCTTCAACATGCATTCCTTTCCACTTAACCAGATTTTTTTCATATAGCCTATTTTTGGTACTTCTACCCATATGACTATCCAAGATTTTCTCTATATCTTCTTTCTTTGGAGTATATGGAATATTCCACCATTCTTCTACCGGTTCATCCTCATTGTCCCTTTCATAATACTCAGTCTAGTCAAAAATGGTAAACATAAGTGATATGTTAATTCCACTTGGTAATTCCACCTCATATACATTTCCTGAATCATATTTCTTTATGATCCTGCATGATCACAACTTCTTCATTTTCAACTTGGTATATGTCTTAACAAGAAATTTTTCTTTTCTCAACTGAACCATAACTTCATATCCAACCTATAATTACTTAAACCTCTGCTTCTGGTCTACCTTTACCTTGTATTGGGTATTCATATTATTAATGTGTTTTCTTACCTCTTCATGCAAGTTTTTTAGTTGCTCTTTAAAGTACAATGCATTGACACTAGTCATCTAAGATTTTGCATCTAATATTGGTATAAGGTTAATTCTTGACTTAATTTTAATTATTGCTTTGGTTAAGATTTATTATGCTTTATGTAAGATAGAGTATAGTTTTAGATTAAATTGAATTTAATTAGTTAACAAAATATGAGTAGATAGTCTTTAGAGGATTCTTTTACTTGAGCATTAATGAATGTTTAAGTTTGAATATTGAGAAAATATAATCCTCTGTTGTACCTATTAAGGATTCCTTTTTGAACTTTAATGAATGTTTAGCCTATAATACTGAAGATAGCTTTTGGTTAATATTTAGTGAAAGTTTAATATTGCATTATTTTATTGAAAAGAAATAAGAATGAAAATATTTTATTTAAATAGAATCTTTTAGAATGCCTAGAAAATTATTAATATGAAATGCTATTATTATGGGGAAAATATCTATGTTATTCATGGTTTTGTAAGCTTGAGAAGAGAGAGAATCATTATAGAGAAGTATGGTACTCTATCATTAATTATTTGAAATGCATTGTTAATGGTTGATTGAACTTATACATAGAGCATGAAAAGTTGTATTGCATAAAGAGTTGTCTTGATCACTAAGTTTTCTTGAAGTTCATGGGAGATTACTTTCATAAAGAGGATCATAAAAAGAAGGTGGTGTAGAGGCCACTTGGGTGGACTTGCTCTAATATATTTAGGAATGAAAATTTGTTATGTAAATGAGGGTTTTGTTATGTAACACTTGGATATTTTTATTCTTGAATTAATAAGGCTTGGAAGTCTTTATGAAAATGTATGAAATATTTGGCTTTGAGTAAATGAAAGAATGAGTTGGTTATTAAATCTTTGAAGATGATCTATATATTAGAATTATGAATCATTTGATCATGCTAGTATTATAATAGTTGTGAATATTTTGATTAATTAATCATATTTAATATGGAGAGATGCTTATTTTGTGCTAGCATTACGTTAATTTTTTTTCTTTATTTAAGTATGGAATGCAAATTTTCTATTTTACTATAATATCTAACATTGTGTTATAATTAAACATTCTATTTCCTTTAAATTATTTATTTATTTTCAAGAGATATATGACAAATTATTTTATGTAATTTCTTATATTTGGAAGGCGATCTTGATAATGAATCTAGAACCATATTAGGACCCTTCTGTCAAAAATATAATCCAATACTACGAGGAGTTACGAATATGCAATAACCAAGTAGTTGTGAGTCCTAGAAGGACTTTAAGTGATGCAATAGCTAGGTACCCATGAATATAGAAGGAGTTGTGATGATGCAATAGCTAGATATTTTTTACTGATACATATTGAATGGTGAAGATCAAATGTTCCATAGCTATGAAGTTATTAGAATCATTCATGAGACAACATTAGTGGTACCTTAAACGGTAAGGCTCAGATGACCATGTTTATTACCAAGCTAGATGCAATGACTTTATTTAGCCCATACATGTGTGGTAACTAAACACCAAGGCTTTATGCCAAAATAATTTGCATATACAGGCTTATGATAAGGTTAGGGAATACGTGTTCCCCTTTAAATGTTATGGACCTTAAAGGATAATCCTTAGGATGTGGTCAAATTATATTATACCAGTGAGGTATAGGGAAGGTGGAGGAACCACTCTGGTGTCCTTCTAAATGATGAGATTACTAAGGTGAACCCTATAAATATAGGATATTAGCCACTCCTATCCACTTGAGTATCATCTCCAACAAAATTGAACTCAAATGTGGTGAAGCTTTGTGAATGCTAAAAGATAATACCACGACTTCTTTGTAAATCTACTTGTGTAAATAAAAAAAACTTTGTGCTATTAGCTAGCGAATAATATTAGAAGGCCTTCTAGTCTTTGGTCCAATTGAGGGAGCCATCTTTCTTGAGTAGTTCGATAATGGGTCTAATTTTGATTATCTTCAATTATACTTTCAGCTACTAAAGTATAGTGTACAACTCTACCTTCTCCCTTGTAGGATTAGAACCTTTAACTCTTATTTAATGTTCCAAAATCTCCACTATTAGACTAATTAAACTATTTAATAAAATTATAAAATAAAAGCTATATTTTTAATAAAAAAATTTAAAAAGTATCATTTAATTTTTAAATTAATATATATATATATATATATATATATATATATATATATATATATTTGAATTAGATCTTTACACTGATAACTATTTGGAGAATGGTACACCGAAATGAGGAGAAAGTTAAAGTGTGGACACTGCGTAATATGTTTTTAAGGGGTAAAACTGAATTTTGTTCATAAAAAATTATGGTTCTGTTCACACCGTGATTACCATTTCCACTTCTTTAAATTCGCAATAACACAATAAAGATTGTCATTTAACGATATTAACAAAAGTAATCTGTATAAATATAAAAAAAAAAATCATTGTATTTAATACGTGTCTGAGAGTTGCCGTTGCTTACTCGTTTATATTGTCAAGGGGCATGGCAATTGTTTAGAGCGTCAGAAACTTAAAAAAGGTAAGATAATGACAACGACATTATCTATCGATTGGTTCTAATTTGATCCACCGCGCGCGCACACCCGAACCCCAGCTGTAGCGGGTGGACGCGTGTGCATAAATTAATAAGCGCATTCCAAAAATCCAAGAGAAGTCTGCAGTTGTAATACAATGGATATAATAGCGTATTGGTGAGTACAAACATTAACAACTTTTAGCTACGGAAGAAGAATAACAGTAAAGCGGAGGAATGGGAAATCAAGAGGATCCCTGGAGGAGAGATTGGGACTGCTTTTCATATTGGAAACAATTTGACATGGAAGTGTCGGCGCACCACACAAAGATACCGTTGAGCTTCCCGCTGTTTCTGAGCGTTGTGCAGGCGTCGAAGAAGCCATGTGCAGGCGATAACCCTCCGCCGCTGCCATCCGTTATGAAACTCGCCAGAACTTTCCCTCCGCTGTATCGAGACGACTGATCATTGTTGTATTCGATATTGAAGATGTTCCTAAGGGAATAAACCTGGATCGTCCTCAATGATTTTTTTTCCTGAATGTAAAAGGACTGACGAACCCAGTCCAAGGTCCACAGAGATTTAGAATGTTGCTGTTTGCATGGCAGTTTCTATTTTCTGTGTTTGTAAGAAGTTAAAGTTGTTAAATTATACTTTTTTTTATGGCTGACAAGTAAGATTTTTCATTCCCATCATACTCTTGGCAGAGGAGGAGTTGTCACTTTTATTTCTCCTAGGTGGTATTCTCATAATGTCATATGGGGTGGACCCCTCAAATCAAGCATTTTGGATTTTTTTTGATGTTGGTGATATCCCTTTTGGTTTGATTAATGTGTATGCTTCTAATAATGCATCGGAAAGATGTGTTTTATGGATATGGCTTGCTCTTTCCTTTCCTGAAGTGGTTTGGGTGGTGTGTGGTGATTTCAATATGGTGGAGAAATTGGTTGACAAACTTGCTTTGTTCCTTATGCATTGGAATATTGGAGAGTAGGAAGCATGGTTTTTTTCAAGAATAAGCTTGGGCTGAGTGACCCTAATTTCTGCTTTATACCCTCTAATTTTCCTAAGTCAGTGTGGTGTATTTGGTTCAACTTTCAAGTTGGCAATGCCCATATTTTGAAGCGGCTTGATAGAGCTATGCTATATAAACATTCTCATTTTCATTTCTATCACTTGTCGGCTTCTCTACCCTTAGTTTCAATTGTTCTTGATACCACCCTTTCTGATCATGCTCCCTTTGTATTTTCCATTTCTTGTTCTCTACCTCCGCCTCGTTTATCTGAATATTTCTTTTTTAAAACATCAAACTATGTCTACTCATATTTGTAGGATTTGGAATCTAGTTCCTAGACCAGCTAGAATTCATCATAGAATTTCTTGGTGGAATGCAGTTATCTGCAGAACAACTATTCTTCTCAGGAATTTAGGAGTTGAAGTTGCCAAGTGAAGATGAATCTCTAATGCAGCCCTTAAAGCTGAACTAGATCAAGCTTCTGTCAGAATAGAAGTAATCCCTCTAAGCTCTATTCTTCAAGCCCAACTTGTAATTCTTAGCCATGAGCTTAAAAAAATTGAGCTTTATGAACCAAGGGGAGCTCATATTCATGCTCGGCTTCATTGGCTAAAAATTGGTGATAGGTTTTCAAAATAATTTTTTAGAAAATAAAGCCCTTGAGACATGTCATTTAGTTCAATGTTATTCAGGATGCAGGGGTTCGTTGGATATCACTTCTTGATATTATTAAAGTTTTTTTCAATCATTGTTAGAAAGTTTTTGCTTCTCAAAAGTTAACTCCTGAATGGTAGGCTGCAATTCAAGCTTGTTGTGCAATTGTTTTTGAGAATCTTTTAGCTCTTTAAAAGTAAGCATGTGAATGCCCTTTGTCATTGGATGATCTTGCTGAAGCCCTATCTAGGATGACTAATGATAAAGCTCCAGGATTAGATGGATTTCCTTGTGAATTTATAAGGAGTACTAGGATATGGTTGGTCCAGATTTATTGTATGTTTATTAGGAAGTAGTGGATGCTAGCTCTTTAGGTTCTATAATAATAAGGGCAATATTAAATTCATTCCTAAGAAAGGGAATCCAGAAGTGCTCATAAACTGGAGGCCTCTTACATTGCTCAATGTGAGTTACAAAATTATTGATAAGGCTTTGGCCTTATGTCTTAGACCTCTATTGCCACTTATTATCTGCCTTGAGTAGATTGGGTTTGTGCAGAGTAGATACATTATGGATAATGTAATTGTTATTTAGGAGGGCATGAAATGGGCTAGAGCCACTCAACAAAATACTCTCTTCATCAAGATTGATTTTGAGAAAGTTGACGATAGGATTTAATGGAATTTCATCCTTACCATGCTTTGAGCTCTTGGTTTCACAATTCATTTTTTCAGCTTAGTTAGTATGCTTTTTGCAAATGCTTCAATTGTGCTTACTTTGAACAATTATCAGTCTGAATCAATTGGATTGTCAAACAGGATTGTCCTTTGGCTCCTTCTCTTTTCATATTTGTAGTTGAAGATTTTGGATACCTTTTTTCTAACCAAGTGAGGCAAGGTAATATTAATGGTATTTCTTTACCAGGAGAATATTCTCAACTCATAAATAGATATTTTGTAGATGATTCTTTTTTATACTTCATGAGGATGAACGCTCTGTCAAACAAGCACTAGATTGCCTGGATATTTTTTGCAAAGCATAAGGATCTAGCATTCAATGGAGGAAGACCTCATGCTATAGGCAATCCTCTTTGGACATTCCAAGCTAGCTTGAAAGCTTCCAGTGGCATTGGATCCAACCAGGAGAGATGTTTAAATTCCTTGGAATCCCATTTGCATTCCAGAGTTCCCTTATTGTCTTGTGGAATTATGTTTTACAAAAAGTAGAGAAGAAATTTCCTTTTGAGTTACTAAAAAACTTACTCTACCTGGTAATTTTTACGTGTGTTACAAAATCATTGCTACTACTTATGTGTATTATTCATCATGTTGGGTCCGTTCTCAAGACTGCTATAAAAAAATAGAAAAGCTTTTAAGGGAGTTTCTTTGGGCTAACTTATCACATAACCAAGGCTTTCATCGAGTTGCCTAGGATATTTTTTGTCTTCCAAAAAAATTAGGAGGTATGGGACTACATGATTGTCAAAGACAAGGTTTTGCTTTATCTGCTAAATGAATTCTTCGAGCTTTAAGTTGTTTTGAAGCTTAAAAACTTATAATTCGACACTACATTTCCACTATTTTACCTCTTGGTAGGAAGGCTTGAAAAGACATGAATTTTCAATCCCTCTAGTTTGCTCCTATACTAGTTAAGATTCAAGGCTCTTTTATCATTCAGACCATATGGAGGGCGTGGGAGAAAATTAAGCCCTGGTTGTGTTGGCAAGGGGATGGGCATCATAAAGGTGCTTATATTTCCACTTATAATATTTGGTGGTCACTTTTTAATACTTTTCAATGTTCTCCTCTTGCTTTCGTGTAGTGGATATATGCTCAACAGTTCTTCAGAAAAAAGATTTCAATAGTGGTATATTTTTTTCAAAATATTCTAGGGATTGGATTCCATGGGATGATTTTAGGAGATTGTTTGGTTAACAACACGATGATAAGAATAGTTATGACACTTATTTGGATTGTATCCTTTTTTGTCTTTGGCCCATGATCTATAGACATTCTCAAAAGCCTTGGTGGTATGACTAGAGAAGGATTTAGAAAACTCTATTTCTTACTTACAAACATAATTTAGGGTATGCTTGGCTTACTCCCAATGTCCCTATAGTTAAAATACTTAATGAGTAGTGAGATATTCTTTCCACTCGGACTCGTTCGAGTCTAAGATTTAAAATAGCCTGGGTAAGATATATTGAACCCAAACAAACTTTCTTTATCTAGAGCTTATTATCCTATGGTCTTCCTCTTGGACAAAGATTAAAATATCTTGGAATAGGTAATATTTTCTTCTATTTTTGTGGTACTCCAAAGGATCTCCTTCATCTTTTTTGGTAGTGCAAGAAATCTTGAATGACTTGGGATTGGCTTGAGTCCTTTCAATCTCATATGGCCAGTTCATTCACCTAGGATCATGCTTTGGTTGGTGATCCACTAGATTATTCCTTGCCATTGTTGGAAGTGTGGAATATTCTTCACATCAGTGTGCTCTTTCATATTTGGAAAAATCATAACAAAGTTCTTTTTTCTCAACATTGTAGTTTAGATGAATTTTTAATTATTGATAAGTACACAATTTATTCATATTTTTGGCTCCAAATTTTAGTTTAAGTAGACAAATTCCATATGGAGGTGTAGCATCTCCATGCTCTTATGCAGCACTAGGGTAATACCTAATGTACGATCAAACGAATACCTTCTATAGAGCCTTCTCGATCTCGCAAAGTTTCTCGATTGCTCTCTCGTTGATGACTTCCCTCTCGATCTATAGAAAAACATTGGTCTCAATCGTCTCTTGTTTGCCAACCCCAAGGCAACATTGGCAATAATACATCTCATCATGGTACCGGCTAGGAGGTTTCTTAGGTGGAGCTAGACCTAGTTTTTGGTTTGGGATATCCAATTCCCATGTGCCTATTCGCTCCAGCTAATATGGTGGGTTGGGGTGTATCTGATGGCATTGATTGCTTTGATATAGGTGATAATGTTCACACACCTAAGGAGGATGGGTGGCTCATTTTCATTCCTTTTAATATCAGTTGGGCAGCATATGGAGGGTGAGAGACACTCACCTCATGAGTATACCCCCCATGATTGACATGATTTAATGCATGCTATTTGGTGATGTGGTTGGTGATGGGTTTAACCCTATTTTTGTTATTTTGAATAACCGCTTCCTAACTCAAATAGAGTTGGTGTGACTACCTATTCGGGTGTGCCTATCTACCCTTTTAAATTAATTAAAAGATAAACCTTTATATTAAAAAAATTACGAAGGTTATCATTCTAACTTTGAGTTTTATAATCACTTTTAAAGGCTTTTAAATCTATCTAATTTTTTAATGTTTTCATAGTGTTATAATCACATTAAGCAATAAAATGTTTATTATTCTACTATGAATAAAATGAAAATGTTTAAATTTATTTTAAAATATATATAAGTTTATAATAGTGGTTTTTTTAATAACTCACATATTATATTATATTATAGGAATACGCTTTTATTATTTTCTTTTAAGGGATCTTAATCTTTGACCAATTCCATCGAAAATTTGATTGTGTAAATTGCAAGGTTCAACCAAATTTATATTAAAATTAAAGAAAAAAAAACTTTGTGCTATTAGCTAGAGAACAAAATTTTTATTTGAGCAAATAAGCAATTAGATCCAAAGAGCATTGCACACTAGTTTCCATGGTGATTGATTTATTCTTTAACCTTTGTAAGCGATTAAAAATGTTTTCCTCCTTGCCAATCGCCGAGACAACCAAATAACGGAAGCTATCGATTCTCCGTGCAGACGATGCAAAGAGCCGACGAAATGCCCGAATAACTGGATGGATTAGATTTTGTGCCCTCTGGAGAGGAAGCATGTACGCCCTGAAGTGGCAAACGTAACACGGAAACGAGGAGATAGAAGAGTGGGCAACGGCTAACTTGTTTTTAAGCGGTGAAACTGGATTTTGTTTATAGGCAATGTAGCTTTTTTATCAACAGTTGCCAAACAGAAACTTCCAGGTAAAGAATTTCAATTACAACGATTGAAATCACCTATCAAACCTGTTCAAATCAGGAAGACAACAATAACCATTTTAGACAATTTAATCCACATACATACATATATATATATATATAGTCTGAAACATAACATGTTTCAGAGTTGCCTTGCCGTTTGCTTCATGTTTATACAATTATGTGCTAGTTGTAAAGAGTATGGTACGAAGATGGCAACGGCCTAAGAATATAAATTGCTTGAGTTTATTCCACCGCACACCACACGCACACCAAACGCACACCTGAAACTGTCAGCTGTCCAGGCTGGAACCGTGTGCAGAACTTAATACGTATTGGCGAGTACAAACATTAACAACCTGTAGCTGTAGAAGCAGAATAAGAGCAAAGCGGAGGAGGAATAGAAAATCAAGGGGATCCCTGGAGGAGAGATTGGGACTGCTTTTCATATTGGAAACCATTTGACATGGAAGTGTCGGCGCACCACACAAAGATACCGTTGAGCTTCCCTCTGTTTCTGAGCATCGTGCAGGCGTCGAAGAAGCCATGTGCAGGCGACAACCCTCCGCTGCCATCCTTTATGAAACTCGCCAGCAAACTCGCCAGCACTTTCCCTTCTCTGTAGCGAGACGACTGATCATTGTAGTATTCGATGAACTGCGACACGGTGGTGCTCGAATCGTAAACATAGAATTGGAAATTCACATAGTCGATGGCATTCCCGTACTTACTCCACAACGCAGTGTAATGCGACTGTACATCGTCGTCATCGAAGGGAGCAATGGACGCGAATGAGATAACGTTCTTCTGCTTAAGCGTCGTGATCAGCTGCCCGAGGCACTCCGCGAAGGTGTCGGGATCAGCCTGAAAATGCTCGTAGTCGATGTCGATGCCATCCAGGTCGTATTGCTGAATTATATTTGTGAGCGACGACACCGCGTTGCTCACCCACGATGACACCGACGACGGCGCGAACTGCGGATAACCGTTGCCCACGCTGTCGCCGCCCAAGCTGAGAGCGACCTTCACGTTGTTATGTTGAGCTTTGATGGCCTGCACGCTCCTCAGGGTCAAATTGTCGTTGTCCAAGAAGACGTTGAATTCCCCGTCTGAGGAGAGCCCGACGTGGTGTAGTCGATGGCGAAGGCGATAATGAAGTGCATCTCTACGTTCGGGTTAATCGGTACGTCTGAAAATTTCACGCCACTAAACTCCGCGCCAATGTATTCGCTGAAGACGTCCGAGTTGCCACCTGGATTTGCATTTAACACGAGAACATTACATATCATATTTACCACAACAGAACAAAATTCCAACTTCCCGATATTATCTAATTCCAAACAATTTTTGTAAAAAAGTTAAGCCCAAGATCACCCAAAGATTAATTAGGCATGAAAGCCAGAAGAAGGAAAAAGAAGAAAGTTGAGAGCTTGTACATCTTCATGGACATCACCGCCAACTTCGATCTAGCAGGTAGTGTTCAATTGATTTTGATATTCATTCACAACACAAGCGCCTTATATAGAATGTGATTGTGCATATCTTTATGTGATTGTTACATAAAGTGTTTAAATATACACAAGGGAATATAATTTTAATTCAAGAGAATATCATTTTACTAAATAAATATAATCAAGAAAAAAAATTCCACTTATTTATCTATAAAATTTCATTAAAATTCCTCTGTAAAACAATTACTATTACTCATGCAATGAGAATATAATTACTAAAAAAAACCTATTAGGTTTTTCCATCATATACTTTAACGGCATTGAAGCCAATATAAAATTATGAAAAGATAAATGAAACAAATGAAAATTATCCGATATAACTTTGTCACATACAAATATAAATTTACAATAAGAGACTCAGTATCCTCTATTGCATATGTATTGAAGATATTATTCTTCGATTCTAGTTCTATAATGCTAGTAATATCATATACGCCTTACAATATAAAAGTCAATGGTTTTATTTCATCACTATATCAATTTAAAATAGGGTAGTTACATAATATATTGCTACCATAATATTATTGGTATTTAAGACAAATTATCTCAGGTCCTAATATATTTGGTAAGAGGATAATTAAATATAAGAAGAATAAAAATATATGTTGACCAATATAAATTATAATAACATTAATAAATAAAATATATAAATATAAAATGACCAAAATTATTCATGCAATAACATGAATAATACCTACAATTTTAATAGAATTGTTCAAAATAAGCATACAAGCTTCAATATTATTAATGCTTTAAATTCTTCTTAAATCATTTTTTTTTTTATTGGTTGAAAGGGTGTTGAAAGGTCCCTGAACCTTGCATTTTTCATTACAATGCATGTAATGATTTTTTATTATAGAACTAGAATCGAAGATATCACCCTTACAATATAAAAATCAATGGTTTTATTTCATCAATATATCAATTTAAAATATGGTAGTTACATATGCATGTAAATAATTAAATATATTACTACCATAATATTATTGGCATTTAAGACAAATTATCTCAGGTTCTAATATATTTGGTAAGGAGGATAATTAAATATAAGAGGAATAAAAATATATGTTGACCAATATAAATTATAATAACATTAATAAATAAAAATAGATATAAATATAAAATGACCAAAATTATTCATGCAATAACATGAATAATACTTTCAAAATAAACATACAAGCTTCAATATTATTAATATTCTTAATGCTTTAAATACTTCTTAAATCATTTTTCATTACAATGGAACTTCATCTCCATAATATAAATATGGAAAGGCAACTCTTCAAATATTTGAGTTGAAACCTTTTAAGACAAATCTCTTATGTCATTGAAACCTTTTCTATTCTTTACCTAAAACAAAAATCTTTTATGTCATTTGGCTTCTCATCTTCTTGTAAACAAGAATCTTGACTCTATAATTACTTGCACACTTAACTTTACGACACTTCAAGAAAATCTCTATTATGACCATAAAATCTGATGTCGTTGACAGTCATTTTCCTTTCACAAACTACGATTCTACCTCGTAATCATATAGTTTATTTCGCTGAAAACATAACTCTTATCCTGTTCACTTTCAACCCAGTGGGTATGTGGAAAACTTCTAGAATAAAAATCGTTGGATACATTTGCTTGTCCGTTTCCCTAAAGCTTAAATCGTTACACAAAAAAATCGTTAGGTACATTTGCTTGTCCCTTTCCAGAAAAGGTTATATAGTTACAACATGAATATAATGGTTGAAACTTTGGAACTAAGGGGAATAAGATTTGAAACATGAATGTAATAGTTAAAAAAACAAGACTTAAATCTTTGTAAAAACTTTGAAACTAAAAGATAAATAAGATTTAAATTTTGTTAAATTTAAATTGTATATTATGTTTTACTAAAATAAATAAAATAATATCTTTAGGGTTTGTTTCATATAAAATGATCTCATAAAAACTACCTTACTTTTATTTTCTATTTGTATTATAAATTAACCGAATAAAATAACTCGGAACGTCCATTCATGAAGCGGGATTAAGGGCCCAAGTTTTTGGAGGTTTTTATCGTTAAATACTATAATTATAATGACATCCTTATGAAGGACATGAAAAATAAAATAATTCAGAACGTCCATTCATGAAGCGGGATTGAGGGCTAAGTTTTCGGAGGTGTTTGGTCGTTAAATATTATAATTATAATGGCATCCTTATAATGAAGGACATGTGACTATTTAATTATAATGACATCACTTGCACGCTTCTGCTACTCATGACTTGGCCGTGAGGCAATCCTAATTCAGCAAGATGACTCACGAGTGTCTGTCATGTCGCACTCAGAAAGCCCCTCTGTCGTATTTCCGTAGACAAATAACTGGTTCATGCACTTGAATTTAATTCTCATTGGCGACATATTTCAGATTTTGGACAGGATTTAGGGCATCATAATTGCCCTTTTACATCTTTATAAATGAACTAATCTTATTACATTTATATTCTAAAGATTACAATCTATTCAGAAATCAGGATTGAAGGCTTATTGTTTTTTTATAAGGTATTCCGTTCCGGGGGCCTCAAATTGCAAACAATGTCAATACCTTCAAGTCTATTTTATCTAGCCATGGTCTTCACAACGCCTTTATGCCTTTCGTTATCAACTTTTTTCTAATTTTCTTTTTTTTTTTTTAATTTGGGGCCTCTCAATGTGAACAGTTTTAATGCTTTCAAGGTTTTGCTTTCAAGCTAATTTATGTTCTAATAATCATCTTTTATTTTTATTTTTTTAAATTTTGCTTTACCAATGTTTTTAATTAAAAAATAATAATAATAATGTGAGGGTTATTTAAAAAGTTACCATTTAGCTCTAAATACATTGCTCTCATGATTTGAACTTATTATGTCTTTTTAGTCTGGAACACTTTCCAACTAAGTTTAGCCAAAAGGGCAATATTCATTTTTTTGACATCCCTAAGACCAAGACCCCCTTGGGTTTTCCTAGCACAAATTTACTCCCAAGATACTAAGTGAAATCTTCTCTTCTCCTCCATACCTGTCCACAAGAATATTTTTTGAATGCTCTCAATCCTTTGAATGATTGAGAGAGGCACCTTAAGCATGGAAAGGAAAAATATGGGAATACTCTAGAGGAAATCTTTAACAAGTTGCACCTTGTTGCCTAACTATGGAGGACATATTTTCAATTTTTTTAGTTTCCTTTGAATCCTTTCCACCACCCTGTCCAAAAAAACAAGATCTAATAGGCCCCACAAATAGCGGAAGACCCAAATAAATATTAGGAAATCCAGGCTTGTTGCACCCCAGAATGCTCAGTAACTTTCTTTATCTCTGTGTACCCACATTCAAAAAGGAGACTAAACTCTTCTCTAGGTTTACTTTTTGGCTAGACACTTCATCATATTCAACCAAGATTCATTTTATTTCCCTAGACTCTAACAAAGGCAATGGTAGTAAAGACTACATCATCTACAAATTGGAAATGAGACTAGGGATTCAATGTCCAAACAAGCCTTACCCATTCTAGAATAGATGAGGCCTTAACCATCCTTCCCAAATACTTTACCATAAGTTTAAAAGGATAAGGGGATAGTGGGTCTCCTTGAAGTTAGCCCCCTTTTGTATCCAAAATTCCCATAGGAGAGCCATTCACCATGACTAAAAATTTAGTTGTGGAGACACATGCACATATCAATTTGATAAAATCTAGGTGGAATCCATATTGTTACAAGACCTAGAGGAGAAATTTCCAGGACACCTTGTGATAAGGCTTCTAAATGTCAAGCTTAACAACCATACCTACCTATCCACTCCTATCCATAGAGTGCAGTAACTCATGACGGGAGTGAATTTCATAAATCATATATCTTCCCTTAATAAAGGTCCCTTGGATATTATCAATGAGCCTCAAGAGAAAATGTTTTAGCCTATTACAAACTATTTTTGTTAGCAATTTGTAAAACATGTTGGATAGAGTGTTTAAATATACACAAGGGAATATAATTTTAATTCAAGAGAATATCATTTTACTAAATAAATATAATCAAGAGAAAAAATTCCACTCATTTATCTATAATCTAGTTGCATAAACTTTCATTGGAATTCCTCTGTAAAACAATTACTAATACTCATGCAATGATAATATAATTACTAAAAAAACCTATTATATTTTCCCATAAAATACTTTAACGGCATTGAAGCCAAAATAAAATTATGAAAATATAATTGGAACAAATAAAAATTATCCCATATAAATTTGTCACATACAAATATAAATTTACAATAGGAGACTCATTATCCTCTATTGCATATGTATTGAAGATATCACCCTTCGATTCTAGTTCTATAATGCTAGTAATATCATATACCCCTTACAATATAAAAATCAATGGTTTTCTTTCATCACTATATCAATTTAAAAGATGGTAGTTACACATGCATGTAGAGAATTAAATAAATTACTACCATAATATTATTGTTATTTAAGACAAATTATCTCAGGTACTAATATATTTGAGAAGGAGGATAATTAAATATAAGAGGAGTAAAAATATATGTTGGTCAATATAAATTATAATAACATTAATAAATAAATAAAAATATGAATATAAAATGATCAAAATTATTCATGCAATAACATGAATAATACCTACAATAGAATTACTCAAAATAAGCATACAAGCTTCAATATTATTAATGCTTAAAATGTGAGCTTATTAAATGTTTTTCATTACAATACATGGATCTTTGTATCCATAATATAGATATAGACATACAACTCTTCAATACTTGAGTTGAAACATTTTTTATTCTTTACATAAGACAAATCTCTTATGTCATTTGGCTTCTCATATTGCCACTTGTATACAAGAATCTTGACTCTCTAATTACTTGCACACTTAACTCTATGACACTTGCACACTTCTACATGATACTTACACTCCTACATGCACTCCTAATACATGACACTTATGCACATCCTCATATTATATATTTGTATTCTTAATTATGTAACACGTGTGCACTTTCTCTCATTACACAATTGCACTCTTACATACATGACACTCATGACACATAAATGGGAAATATAAATCTTTTACCTAAACTATAGACTCAAACCCTAATCTATTACATATTTAAAATTGTACCATAAGATACAATGTATTACATGAACCTAATAATGTAATATTCCCTAAAACCCCCTCTCTATATTACAATATTTGGTCATTAAAGAATTTAGTCTTAAATCTATTTACATTAGACTTTGTCTTGATCTTCAATTTGAAATGTTTCTTTAATTTGTATTCCATGTCTTTTTTTCTCCTTTTTTTTTTTTTGCCTTCCTCTATTGTCTTTGTTGGGTTTATTTTCTTCCTATTTAGCTATAAGATATCTAGTGGTGTCTTTTATGAATAAAAAGTTAGTAAGTCATCACAATCATATGTTTCATTTAAATCATATGTGTCACAACTAACATCCTTTTTCTCTTGCTTATTTTTATTATTTAACATCTCAAAGGTAAGTAAGGATATATAAATAATTAAGCATTCTTTAGAAGTTGTGAATTCCACCATGTTCTATTTTTTTCATGAAGATAGCTTATAAGTATTATGAACTTTTCATATTTTACAATTATGAAAAATAAAGAAAATTTATTTTTTAAATCAATTGACATATATTTCTTTTCATCAAAAACATCTATCAAATTTAGTGTGTAAAACCTTAGCTTCACCATTCCTTCACTATCTTCATTGAATGTATTTTTTTATGATTTATTCCAAAAAATATATATTTTAATTCAATTATTAAATTTAATATTTTGCAATGTAAATAATTTTTACTCCAAAGTTTAAATTGTAATTTCAAAATTTTCAAATTATCTTTTTAAAAAATAAATTTACAAATTTAAATGTTTCTAATCCTTTGAAGTAGCAAACCTTTTCTCTCCCTAATTTATTAAATTTGCAAATTCTTGAAATTTTAATTTCCATAAATTTAAAATCTTCAAATTTTCTAAATATTCAAATTTCAAATCTTTAAAATATTTTAATTTGAAATCTCAAATTTCAAATTTTATAAATTTTCAAATCTTAAATTATTTCAATTTTGAGTAAAAATCCTTCTCTTCTAAATATTAATTTATATTTTCAAAAGTCAAATAAATTTAAAAAAAAAACATATTTGCAAATAATAAACTTTTAATTTTTATGTATAAATATGGTAGAAGACCTTATAACTCCCACCTAATTAATATTATAAATTTAAATACCTTTGATCTCTCTATTAATTATTAATCCTAAGTTTCAATAAGTTAATAATCCATAACTTAGGACTTTATCAAATTAATAATTAACTTAGTGACGTTACCTTATCTTCCACTTGGGAAATATGAGTAGAGTATTTGAATCCTAATTAAGCACTCACATTTGTGCAATTATAGTTGATATTAAATGTTAATCACTTGTAATGCCTATGTAGGAATTGAACCTTTTATATTTTAAAATTCCAATGCATTACTTTCTAGCCTATAGTAGCAGAGTGGATACTTTGGCACTCAAAGGATATCAATCATTTTTTATCAAATATTTATTTTACTATAGATAATTCTACCCTCGAAAGTATTATAAAACCAACACAAGTGCTATTATTCAATTAGATAGTTCTAGCTTTTATGTTTCTCTCTATGTAGGGTGTTTGGGTCTATCCGTAAAATCATATCATGCAAGTAATTTCTTCTACATTTTAGCTGTCTCTATGTAGGTGATTTATATCTATCCCTCATGTAGATAAATTCCTCTACCTTCTAGTCATTTATATGAGGTAGATTGACTATGTCCTTCACTCAGATGAATTTCTTTAGTTTATAGTCATCCCTATGAGGCACTTTGGCTCTATCCTTCTTGCTATCATTCACTTATAATTTATCTATCTTTACTTCCCTTTATTCAGTCTTAGCTTCCTTAAACATGTGCTTAGCATATTTTGGTATAACATTTCTACTCTATACTTGGATCATATAACACATTTTTGGCCCTTCAAATATTTTTTATCTCTCTAATCATAAACATTTCTTATTTTGTTTTTTAAATATATAAGGATTCCTTCTCATCAAATATTTTATAGCTTTTGAAAACTTCGTCCAATGCAATATATATAAGGAATTTTTATATTTCAATGGTAGTATTAAACCACTATAATATTTTATTTTAGTATTTTCCTATATAAAGAAACTAAATAATCAAGATCTTATCTTTACTAATTTGTGCATAGAACCTAGCATCCAAAATATGAATTTTATCTATCCCCTCACTATATTCTCTACAAGCCTTGAAATGAAGTCCTACTATTCACTCCCTTTAAAGTGGAAAGACTCTAGCTAAGGACCTAATCAAATATGAATAAATCCATAAATTTAAAATTTTCAGCAAGCACATCAAGGTTTTCCTTTGATGGTTATAATAGAGACTACTTGTGGTTGATCTGAATATGATAATGGCTCTAATACCACTATTGGATTTTAAGACAAACTATCTCAATTCCGAATATATTTGATCAAGATTAAAATTAAATATAAGAGGAATGAAAATATATGTTGGCCAATTTAAATTATAATAACATTAAAAAATAATATCAATTATGAATGTAAAATGGTCAAAATAATTAATGTAATAACATAATAGAATTGCTCAAAATATGCATACAAGCTTCAATATTATTAATGCTTGAAATGTGATCTTCTCAAATAATTTTCCATTACAATACATGGGGCTTTATATTCATAATATAGACATAGAAAAGTGACTCTTAAATACTTTCCTTCAAACCATGCTCATGTAGAAAAACTAATAAATGGATTTCTCCAAAAAAAATTAAATGATCATCATGCTACCCTAAAGAAATTAATCTCCTTTAAATATGTCTACACACTATAGCCAATCATATTTAAAAAAATATAGTTTCTCAATAAACCCTCAAATGATAATCATCTATTCATATTTCATCCAAATAACTTCTTTGATTTGCTTCAATACCTCTATGCTACACTCTAGCACATAAATTTTCTATTGGAAATTAATGTAAATTTTACCTACTTTTGACATATCTTCTATTTTTTGATTTAATCCCCATATTTCAAAACATTTGTATTTACTTTTGGTAGCTATGGGTGTTCAAAAAATAGTTAAACAAATTTTCATTACTTAATATGTTATAGAAGGTTAGCTAAGTTTTTCCCTCATTTTTCTATATATATACATATATATGAATATTGGGTATGATTTAATTCTAATGGAAGCAGTGATCCAAATAGAAGAGGAGAAAAGTAGAAGATTTGTTGAAGCAAAGAAAGAGAAGACAAGAAAAATCTTGAGGATGATATATTAGGAAGTACACATCATATCCATGAAGAATAAAATAATATATTTCATGTGGAGAAGGAAAACCTTTGATCAAACCTTCTACATAGTGATAAGAATGAATTCCACTGATAAATAAAAGGTGCCAAGTATTTAAAGGTAAAAATATCCAATTATCTAAAGTTATATTTATCGAAAGAATTTATTTTGATAAAACCTCTAATTCACTTAGAGAGAGTATGTTTAAGAAAAAGTGGTGATTGTAAATTACCGCTCAATTATGCACTAATATTATAGAGAATATTTTATTGAGCTCCATTTATCAAGATGAGAAATATGTAATGAATAAGAACCAAAAGGCTTTGTTCTTCATTATGCAGGTAGTGGATGAGTCTATATTTTCTATAATTATAATAGTAACAAATTCCAAAGAGGCATAGGGAATATTAGAAAACTCCTATCAAGGAACCAATAAATTAAAGTTGATGAGCTTGTAGATGTTAATAAGAGAGTTTGAAAATCTACAAATAAATTAATATGAGTCCATCAGTGACTTCTTTACCACCATAATAGAAATCATCAATTATATAAGGATAAATTGTAAAAATATTAAAAGCTAGAGAATTGTGGAGAAGAAATTGAAAAGCCTACAAACAAGGTTTGACTCAGTGGTCATTGCTGTTAAAAAGTCTAAGTATTTGTCAACTCAACCAGTAGAAGATTTGATAAGATATATACAAACACATAAGCCAATATTAAAGAAGACAACATAGTCTTGATTGAAAGCAAGCATTCAAAATATAGATCTTATTTTTTGGTAGGTAAAAAAAATTATTTACTTTTCGGGTTGAAGGATTCTGATACTGTTACATCAGGCACTTGAAAAAATAGTAGTACAAACTTGGTATATCCTATCATCACATGGATAGACATTATAGAAATTCATAATATGGAGATCCTACAACTGACTAACTAAGCAAATCGATAGAAAAAAGAAAAACAATTCCTAGGGATGAACCCCTGAAGATAGGAAAACCAAGATTGGGCTCAAAAAAACACAACTAAGGATAGACCAACTGACTATTAATTCCTTCTCAATGCTACTTGGAATACTCTTTGTCCTCCTTATTAGTAGTATATTTCCCATCTGAAGAGAGAAGGTCCTTGATCACAGTCAGAAGATCCTAGATATTTATCATTTGGAACATTTGGATAATTTTTTGCCCCATTTGCCTTAATACATAGGAGGTTTGGATATCTTTATTTATTTCCTATTGGACATTCCCAATTCCTAGAAGAGATTTCATTGGGTGTCATTGGCTATGTCTTATGTTCTATCTCTACTCCTTAGTTCTGCGCCAGAGGATCTACCCTTCTTTTTGTTGCTTATGACATCTGTTTGGAATTTTTTTAAGCTCTTGGTCTATCTAGGGATCCATACGTCTAGGGATTCATGGGAGGAATTAGCGTTGTAATCCTCAAAATCATGGAATTTTGATGGGGAGTTGGAAAATCCATTCCCCATGACTGAGGAAGATCTAGGGAAGATCTAGGGAGTGGGGAAATCCATTCCCCATTGAAGCATTTGCCAATTTGTGGAATAAATGTTATGTTGTTATGCGTAACCTCTATTTCAAAGTTACTATTAAGTTGATGGTTGAGGTGAAAGAAATTTTGGTGAAAGAGTGAGTGGTGCAAAGAGATCGTCATAACTAGGAACCTAAGATCCAAGGCTTCCTATTACTATTTCTAAGTTCTTTATTGCCCCTACATGGGCCTTTTTGAATACTATATTTCTTCCTGTTTAGGTATCTATTATTGTTTTTGTTGATATTTTATGAGCATTCCTGTTGGCATTTTTGCCACATTGATTCTCATTGATGAATGCATTAATGTATCGTTGGGGATCTGACCTTTGATTGATGCAGCTTGGGCGAAAAAAGGAGAAAAATTGAGCAAGAAATGGCTAAGTCTGAAAATTGCAGCGACGCGCTGACATGTTGCAGAATCGCGGTCAACGCAGTCAACGCAGGCAGGTTGGCGGACCCGTCGCGATATCGCGACGTGTTCCGAAATCGCGGGTCGGCGGGCAGAAAAAGCACTAAGTGGAAAACTTGCAGCGCGTCGCTGACATGTCAGCGAATCGCGACCAAAAATGGCGTTTTGTACGGCGACGGAAACATGTAGCGAAATCGCGACATGTTCCGGTTTCGCGGGGCAGAGCGCAGGGAGGAGCAATGACGGAAACATGTAGCGAAATCGCTACATGTTCCGATTTCGCGGAGCAAGCTTGCGATGGCGAAGAGGAAGTCAAACATGTAGCGAAATCGCTACATGTTCCATTTTCGCGGGTCTTCAGCGAAGCGTACGGCGGAAAAACACGTCGCGATTTCGCGACCCGTCGCATTTTCGCGACCTGCGCAGTTTTCCCGCCAAGTGCAATATGAACGGCCGAAAGGGTTTTTTCGATTTTCGATGATTTAATGCTAACCCGAATTAAATATTTTGCGGATTTCCGAGGCGGTTAAAGTCGAAGAAGCGCCCAGGCCACCAAAATTAAAGGATTTATTGGTTCAAAGTATTGGTTCGTGGATTATTTTAACGGCTTCATGCACATGTTTGAAAAAACGAATTTAATGAAGGGCCGCGAACGTTTAATGGTATTTAATTTTTATTTCCTCGAGGCCGCTATTAAGGGGTCGTGTTCCTGATTTTCAAGATATTATTGTAGATCACGAGGAAGTTGGTTTTACGTTTTTAATGCTGCAAAGAGGACGGACCTCTATAAAAACCAATGTAATTTTCATTTGCAAAGGTTGGAAAAACTTGCTGCTAGAAACTGAAGTGCATTTGCAGGAATAAAGGATTGGCTTCTATGTTTCAAGCGTTTGCATGAGTGATTTCCTTTCTGTTTATGTTGCATTTCTAATAGCATTTGTATGTCTTCATGGCTGTTGCATTTAAATTCTGCATATTGGATTTATGCACTTCCGTGAGAGTATGATTCCTGGAATGTGATTTTGGAGGGTTTCTCTACGTACATCGTGCGAAAGTTAGGTTGATAACTTTTATTGCTTGCTGTTGCTGCACTTTAAATTTCCTGCTGTTATTTTTCGATCCCATCACTTCGGCCTGTGGCCATATTTCCATTTCTTTCTGCAACCTTTTAGATCTCTTTCCAGCAACCCTTATCTTAAACCCAATTTTAGAATAGTAGAGGGAACCAGCCCACTCTGGAGATTGGTCTGGGAGCCATTTCTTGCTTCCAGCCTTTCAATGTTGGCCGGGTCTAGGGCGCAATTGTAAAAATCCTTTCCTGTGGCAGATTCGTGACCAACAGTTTTTGGCACGCCCGGTGGGACAGACTTTTTCTGTCTCCAAGAATTCATAATCGGTGGGATACGCATAATTTTCCAAAGTGATAACTCCACCGGTGCCAACAGTTTTGGCACGTTTTAACACCCGGAGGTCTCAAGATTTGATGAGCTGTCTTGGCCTCACAGCGGAGATTTTTAAGTTCATCTGGCGACTTTGCTGAGTTGAAGATCTGTTCGTGGACGCCTATTGTTTTAAAAAAAAAAAAAAAAAAAAAGAATTCAAAGAATGTTTTTTCTGGCGACTCTGACTTAATGGCGATGGCCGTGATCCCGCAGACCACTGCCACAAAGGCGAGGGTTTTTCCTAGATGGGATGATCCTGGCCCTCTGAATCTGCAAGTTCGGCATGAAATTCCCGAAGGTGCCCTGAAGAACCTGGCAAAATATGATGGTACCGAAGGCATGGCTCTGACACATGTTGAAGATATTGCTATTCTGTCCATGATCCATGTCATAGAACACGAAGATGTTATGATCCGACTTCTGGTTCAGTCCTTGGAAGGAAGAGCATTGCAATGGTACAGATCGCTCAAATGTCAAAGCATCAGCTCATGGGATGATCTAGCTGGAGCACTGATCAAAATATTTGATGAAGATCCTTTCTACGCGTTCTTTGGATCTCTACCAATTTTTCATGTACATCAAGAGAGCACCTCAAGAGAGCATCACGAACTTCAATGTCCGATTCTTGAGAAGTCGGAGAGAGAATTCCAGAGAAGATCCGTCCATCACCCACCCAGGCCCACCTCTTTTATGTTCGCGCTTTTAATTCTGACATAGGTCTCTTTTTGCTGCAGTCAGGTGAACAACGGTTCCCACAAATATTTGAGGAAGCAGTGCGAGCAGAACAGCTGTTGCTCTTATCAGGAAAATTACCATGGGGAGAAACTCCATTACCTTCTCCGGTGGTTGCTGCTCCTGTTTACCCTGCACATTCATGCCAGATCCCTGAGATGCAGTTATGTGGGATTCAAGGGACAGATCTCGTCCAAAGTCAAGGATTGGGACATGCAAGCACTTTTCCAGCAATGAACAATATGGTTGCTTGTAGTTTTCATCAAGAGATGGGCCAAGTAGAAGAACAAGTGCGAATTCCAGAGCCTGAGGAGATCCCAGAATTAGATTTCTCCCTTGAAGAGCCCTATGATCACATCAAGGAGTTAGAGGAGCCTGTACTTAGCCCACAACCAGTAAAGTCTGCAAAGTGGTGGTGTTGGTTCCAGCCACTACATCCAGTACCTGAAGAAGTCCTCCATGTGGGTACTAGTAAGAAGGATAATCTGCTAAATTGCATCCTATCAGCACCATGGAGAACTTCAGGAAGGAGCCAGCCTAATTTCAAGGACCGACTTAAGTATGATCAGATCTGGTCGGGACATTGCAGATTTACCGGATAACATTCTAAGATTGGGTGTCTGGTGGCGACATGCCAATCATGTCGTGCATTATTGTATATAGTATTTTGAAAAAAACAAAAAAAAAAATAGAAAAAGAAGAAGAAAAAAAAAAAACTGGTATTGTTTTTATTTGTTCATCTCGGCTCTTGTTGCCTGCGAGCCGTAGATGCTTGTTTTTCTCCTCCCAACAGTTTGGTGGCTTTCTAGCACTTTCTTCTTTTCCCTTCCCCGTTTCCTCTCTTTCCTTTCTTCATCTTCTTCCTTCTGTTTCTTCTGCATTAAATCAAAATAAGCCACAGCTGTTGTTTCTTTTTCCCTTTTCTATTTTTCCCCGTTCCTTCTTATCCCTTTCCTCTAAGTTCAGTCTTTTATGCATTTATTTCACAGTCTAGTTCATTTCATTTCACAGCTTTTCTAGTTCCATTCCCACTCCATAACTTCGTTCATTTTCATTTCATCATTCCATTGCAGTCACCGCTTGCGCAACCGCAAGAGCTCACTCCACCATCACATTCCATTTCTTCAGTTTATAACCGCTTCTATGCAGGTTCTTCCAGTTCTAGTTTTCCGTAGCAGAAGAAGTTTGGCAGCAGTCCCCTGACATGTTTTGCAGCAGCTAGTTTACAGTTCCAATATGACTCTGTGCCCAATGGACTAAGGCCTGGATTCTTGCATACAGCGAGCTGTATACCCCGCGAGCCGCCAAGAATGTTGGCATTTTTGCCACATTGATTCTCATTGATGAATGCATTAATGTATCGTTGGGGATCTGACCTTTGATTGATGCAGCTTGGGCGAAAAAAGGAGAAAAATTGAGCAAGAAATGGCTAAGTCTGAAAATTGCAGCGACGCGCTGACATGTTGCAGAATCGCGGTCCAACGCAATCCAACGCAGCGAGTTGGCGGACCCGTCGCGATATCGCGACGTGTTCCGAAATCGCGGGTCGGCGGGCAGAAAAAGCACTAAGTGGAAAACTTGCAGCGCGTCGCTGACATGTCAGCGAATCGCGACCAAAAATGGCGTTTTGTACGGCGACGGAAACATGTAGCGAAATCGCGACATGTTCCGGTTTCGCGGGGCAGAGCGCAGGGAGGAGCAATGACGGAAACATGTAGCGAAATCGCTACATGTTCCGATTTCGCGGAGCAAGCTTGCGATGGCGAAGAGGAAGTCAAACATGTAGCGAAATCGCTACATGTTCCATTTTCGTGGGTCTTCAGCAGCGAAGCGTACGGCGGAAAAACACGTCGCGATTTCGCGACCCGTCGCATTTTCGCGACCTGCGCAGTTTTCCCGCCAAGTGCAATATGAACGGCCGAAAGGGTTTTTTCGATTTTCGATGATTTAATGCTAACCCGAATTAAATATTTTGCGGATTTCCGAGGCGGTTAAAGTCGAAGAAGCGCCCAGGCCACCAAAATTAAAGGATTTATTGGTTCAAAGTATTGGTTCGTGGATTATTTTAACGGCTTCATGCACATGTTTGAAAAAACGAATTTAATGAAGGGCCGCGAACGTTTAATGGTATTTAATTTTTATTTCCTCGAGGCCGCTATTAAGGGGTCGTGTTCCTGATTTTCAAGATATTATTGTAGATCACGAGGAAGTTGGTTTTACGTTTTTAATGCTTGCAAAGAGGACGGACCTCTATAAAAACCAATGTAATTTTCATTTGCAAAGGTTGGAAAAACTTGCTGCTAGAAACTGAAGTGCATTTGCAGGAATAAAGGATTGGCTTCTATGTTTCAAGCGTTTGCATGAGTGATTTCCTTTCTGTTTATGTTGCATTTCTAATAGCATTTGTATGTCTTCATGGCTGTTGCATTTAAATTCTGCATATTGGATTTATGCACTTCCGTGAGAGTATGATTCCTGGAATGTGATTTTGGAGGGTTTCTCTACGTACATCGTGCGAAAGTTAGGTTGATAACTTTTATTGCTTGCTGTTGCTGCACTTTAAATTTCCTGCTGTTATTTTTCGATCCCATCACTTCGGCCTGTGGCCATATTTCCATTTCTTTCTGCAACCTTTTAGATCTCTTTCCAGCAACCCTTATCTTAAACCCAATTTTAGAATAGTAGAGGGAACCAGCCCACTCTGGAGATTGGTCTGGGAGCCATTTCTTGCTTCCAGCCTTTCAATGTTGGCCGGGTCTAGGGCGCAATTGTAAAAATCCTTTCCTGTGGCAGATTCGTGACCAACAATTCCCTATGTGAATTTTTGTTATAGATCCCTTACAATGTTTACAGGTAGTTACTTCTCTTAAGAAATCCCTACGTGGGTATTGCTTAGGTTGTATTTTTGTGTTTATGACATTAGGCATCTACTCAACCTTCTCTACTATTTTTGGTCCTTTTTTATTTAGGTTGCAATTGGCCAATGTGTAGGCCTGTGTCATCTTATGCTATTGTTTTAGCTACCAGTTTTTTTACTTGGGTTTGGAACCCAATTAAACCCCACACTTACACAATTTTACGTACCAAAAAAAAATTAATTATTGTTTTATAGGTCCAAAGAATAGGTTGCGGACATATTCACATAACCTTTGAAGTGAGAAGATTTTAAATACTTGAAGTAAATCTTAGGTATCAAAATTTTAGTAAAATTTGGCTTAAGGAAAGGTGTTGTAAATTAATCCAGATTTCAGCTACTTCTAAAATATCTTTTGTTCATAGATTTAATTCCCATGTTTCACAATGTTTATATTTACTTCTAGTAGTTTTAAGTGTTCATATAGTAGTTATATGCCTATTCATTATTTAATATATATATTTTTTAAGCAAAAAACCCCTTGCGGAGCCGCCTTGGTCTGAGAGACCACGAATAGGGGGTTCTACGCCATATAAGTCACCTGGGGGTTTGCACTTGACCCTGCCCGCACCAAAAATATCAATTGGATTTTAGATACCCAATTCACCTTTTTGATAGGGTGGAGATTTGAACCTGGGACCTCCTTTGGAGGATTGCTCTCTTCTCTCCAACTCACCTACAACACTTGAGTTATTCATTATTTAATATGAGTTAGAAGGTTAGCTATGTTTTTTTCTTCTTTTACCTCTCATATATATATGAGTGTTGAGAATGATTTAATTCTAATGGAAGTAGTGAGATGCTAAAGAGAAAAGGAAACAGGTAAAATATTTGGAAGATAAATAAAAGATAAGAAGAAGAACGATGAAGATAACTTGGGAAGTACCAGTCGTAGCCTTCTAAAAAAATGTCAGCAACCATGTAGAATAAAATAATACATTTCATATGAAAAAATAAAACCTATATATATGAATGAGTGTTGAGAATGATTTAATTCTAATGGAAGTAGTGAGATGCTAAAGAGAAAAGGAAACAGGTAAAATATTTGGAAGAAAAAAAAAAGATAAGAAGAAGAATGGTGAAGATAGCTTGGGAAGTACCAGTCGTAGCCTTCTAAAAAAAGTCCGCAACCTTGTAGAATAAAATAATACATTTCATATGAAAAAATAAAACCTTTGATATATCAAAGATTTTTTATAGTGAAAAGAATGATTTCCTCTAATAAAAAAAGATGAAGATAGCTTGGGAAGTACCAGTCGTAGCCTTCTTAAAAAGAAGTCCACAACCTTGTAGAATAAAATAATACATTTCATATGAAAAAATAAAACCTTTGATATATCAAAGTTTTTTTATAGTGAGAAGAATGAATTCATCTAATAAAAAAAAGTTGCTAAGTATGATAAGGTAAAAACTCTTGATTATAAGAATTTTTGATCATCAAAATAATTTCTTTTGATAAAACCTTTGATCTGCTAATGGGGGACATGTTAAGGAAAATGTCCTATAAAATTATCATTCAGTTCTACATTAATATAATAGAGAAAATTTTATCTCATCAGATTTTTATTTGTGCCATTATTTATCTTATGCAAAATTCTTGATAATTGCAAAAATATTTTATATCTTTGGTTTTTTTATTTGTATGATTATTTATCTTATGTAAAAGATCTTCATAATTGCAAAGCTTTGGTAAACTAAGAAAAAGGAATTTTTTTGGAATAAGCGTTGTTACTTATTTCATTTTTATCTATATCTCATGCTTTAGGTTTTGATGCAGGAGCATCCGGAGGCAAAGCTGGCAATCTTGCATCAACCAAAATGTTTTTTTTCTCTAAGTGTCAAAACTGTCGCGATATCGCGACGCTTTTTGGTGAACAGGGTGCAAAATGCGAAACTGTCGCGATATCGCGACATTTCTGAGGCAAGGAGGTCAAGACGCCAAATGGTCGCGAAATCATGACATTTCTGAGGCAAAGAGGTCAAGGCGCCAAACGGTCGCGAAATCGTGACATTTTCGGAAGCAAGATTTGAAAGCACAGGGACATCTTTGGCAAAAAGGTTCTAAGGCACAAGAATGGTCGCGAAATCGTGACACCTTCGAAGGCAAGCTTAAAGGACGTCGCGAAATCGCGACACCTTCAAAGATAAAGTTTAAAAGACGTCGCGAAATCGTGACACTTCTGGGAGGCAAGACTTGGAAGCATAAAGACATCGCAACACCTTCGAAGGCAGAGCTCAAAGATGTCGCGAAATCGTGACATATCAACAAAAATGACATATCCGGAGGCAAGGTTCCACAATGCAAAGATGTCACGAAATCGCGACACTTCCGAGCCAAGGACGTACGGAATGCAAAGATGTCACGAAATCGTGACATATCCGGGGGCAAGGTTCCACAATGCAAAGATGTCGCGAAATCGCGACACTTCCGAGCCAAGACGTACGGAATGCAAAGATGTCGCGAAATCGCGACATGTCGCGGTTTCGCGGCCCAAGGGAGGAAAGCGAGTAAGAAAGGCCTAGACGTCGCGATTTCGCGACGTGTAGCGGAATCGCGGCCCCAAGGAGGAGAGAGAAGCCTAACGTCAAAACGTCGCGATATCGCGACCAAAGAGGAGAGAGAAAGTGTTGGGGCAAAAACGTCGCGATATCGCGACAGGGCGCTCACGACGTTGACCAGCCGGCGACTGCAGGGACCAGTGCAGAGGGACACGTGGCGTGAAGTTACAGGTGGCCCGAGAGTATGAAGCGGTTACAGGAAGCATGGCAATAGGACACGTGGCATCAACTGCAAACGGCCATGGCGCATTCTTATGAATGATTGACTTGGCAGTGGATCGACAAGCGGCTACAGGGCATACCGCCACTACAGGCTATGATGTTTCGATGCATCTGACAGCATTTGCCGGCGGGACAGAGCATTCGTGCGGGCGGCATGGGGAGTCCCGCATTCAAAGTAATGATGGTCCGAAGAGGGTCGGGCCGGGAGATAAAAAAGGCCGCGATACATTGTAAAGGGAGGCTGGGCCATTTATTTTTGGGGGGATATAGCTGTGTATGGGGAAAAGGACCTCTGTTTTTAATGAAGCTTGCTGGAATTTTGCCTGTGCATTGTTAATTTCTGCATTCTTGTTGTGTGTTGTGCGTAGCTCGATATCAAGTGGTATCAGAGCCGGTTGGTTCTGAGAGTGCAAACCGATCGCCGAACAGAGAGGCAGTTTGCGCCAGGACTGTGGTTGTGGGTTACGAAGAAGGAGCAAGATGCCTCCGCGTAGAGATCATGGTGGTTTGAGGCATAGGCGAGCAAGAAGGGAGGAGGTCGATTTGAGAGCCCTGTAGAGGCAAGTTGAGGCTCTACAAGAGGAAATAAGAAGAGGAGTCGAGCCGAGAAGGGAAGAACCCAGCGAAGATGAAGTGTGGGAAGAAGAAGTTTTGTCCGATGAAGAGGCCTTGGACCCAGCAGAGGCTAGGCTATACAGGGCTATCTCCCAGATTGGGAAGAAGCCAAAATTTGACGTCTCGACTTACTCTGGAAACCTCAACCCTGAGGAATTAATAGACTGGATCAACGACATGGAGGAGTACTTCGAATACAAAGAGATCGCAGATCCAAATCGGATCAGATTCGCAAAAACCAAGTTGAAGGGGCATGCTAGCATCTGGTGGAAAGGAGTGCAGTTAGAAAGGAACAGGAGGGGAAAGGAAAGGATCACCAGATGGGATAGGATGGTAGAGAAACTAAAGAGGCAGTTCATCCCTGTAGATTATGAGCTGGATTTGTTGAAGAAAATGCAGTCTTCGACAGGCTAGTAAGTCTGTCAAGGAATATACAGAGGAGTTCTATCAGATTTCAATCAGAACCGGCCATTCGGAGGCGAATAAGGAGAAGGTCGCACGTTACATAAATGGATTGCGAACCAGCATTCAAGAAGAGCTGGGGCTGGTTAGAATGAGCACAATAGAGGATGCATATCAATTTGCATTAAAAGTGGAGGAGAAACTGAATAGGAGGTTTGATGGTAAGCAGAGAGGGAAGGATAGGGGTGGAAGAGCTGGTGGAAGAGGCAGTGGTGGAAGATACAAAGATTTTGGAAAAGCTGCTGAAGCTAGCAGCAGCCAGAAACAAAAAGAAGTGAAGGAGGAGGATGACCAACGCCCACGCAATCAGAGCAACAACTACCCAAGAGGAAGAGGTAGTCGGGCGAGGGTTTGGAAGAGGTGTCTTTAGAGGAACCTGCTTCAACTACGGTGAAGAAGGACACAGGGCATACAACTGCCCACAACATCAAGAGAGGCCAAATCGAAGACCAGAGGGTCAGGCCCGAGCTGTTGTAGCAGACGAAGGTGTAGAGTCTGAGCATTCAGAGGAGGCAGAAAGAGGGGAAGCCATGATTATCAGAAGAGTCTTGCTGAATGAAGAGGAAAAGGCAGACCAAAGGAACAGCCTGTTTCGAACAAGATGCAAGTGCGCAGGCAAGGTCTGTAATATCATCATTGATAATGGAAGCACTGACAATTTGGTTTCAGAGGAAATGGTTTCCAAGCTACGGTTGGAAAGGAGAAAACACCCGCACCCTTATCGGATTGCATGGCTGCAAAAGGACCATCGGGCACTAGTAAGCGAGCAATGTCTGGTGAAGTTCAATATTGGAACTTACCGAGATGAGGTTTTATGTGACATCTTACCTATGGATGCATGTCACTTGCTGCTTGGGAGACCTTGGCAGTTTGACCGAAGTGCTGTCCATGATGGCCGAGCCAACACATATTCTCTGTCAAAGAATGGAGTTCGCCATAAGTTAAAACCCCTGAAAGAGGCGGATGAGAAAGTATGCAGCAGTGCACGAGTCTGTCTAGTTGATGGCAGAAGATTCTTGGAAGGCCTGAAGCCGGATCATGTGTGTTATGCTATAATCCCCAGGGTTAGGGAAGAGGGATGCAAGGAGATTCCAGTGGAAGTCATGGGGCTATTAGAGGAATTCCCTGATATCATTTCTGACAATGTTCCTGAAGGTTTACCACCTGTTAGGAAGATCAGTCATCACATAGACTTGGTGCCTGGATCGAGCTTGCCAAACAAGGCTGCACATCGAATGACGCCTGTGGAGACTGAGGAATTAAATCGGCAAGTTCAAGATCTGTTGAAGAAGGGGCTGATTAGGGAGAGTCTTAGTCCTTGTGCTGTACCAGCAGTATTAGCACCCAAGAAGGATGGAGAATGGAGGATGTGCACCGACTCTCGGGCAATCAACAAGATCACCATTAAATACAGGTTTTCACTGCCAAGGATGGATGATATCATGGACTGCTTGAGTGGAGCTGAGTACTTCACAAAAATTGATTTGAAAAGTGGATACCATCAGATCCGCATTAGAGAAGGGGATGAGTGGAAGACAGCCTTCAAAACCAGAGAAGGGCTGTATGAGTGGTTGGTTATGCCATTTGGATTAACCAATGCACCTAGTACCTTTATGAGGTTAATGAATGAAGTTCTGAAGGAATTTCTGGGCAAATTTGTTATTGTTTACTTGGATGATATACTGATTTTTAGCAGAACCTTAGAGGAGCACCTGATGCACATCAGGAAGGTTTTTGAGAAACTACGGGAGGAGCAGTTATTGATCAATCTGAAGAAGTGCAACTTTGTGAAGAAGGAGCTGGTATACCTGGGATTTGTCATATCAGCAAATGGTCTCAAGATGGACCCCAAAAAGGTGAAGGCTATCCTAGAATGGCCTGTCCCAAGGAGTGTGACCGAGGTTAGATCATTTCATGGTCTGGCCAGTTTCTACAAAAAATTTATTAGAAACTTCAGCAGTATTTGTGCATCTCTTACTGAGACAATGAAGGGAAACAAGAAGGAATTCCAGTGGACAGTTGGAGCAGATAAAAGCTTTGCTATGCTGAAGAAGAAGGTCACTGAGCAACCCATTTTAGCACTTCCAGATTTCAATAAGGTGTTTCAGGTAGACTGCGATGCGAGTGGCAGTGCGATAGGAGCCGTCTTGAGCCAAGAAGGTAGGCCTGTAGCTTATTTCAGCGAGAAGCTCAATGATGCCAGGAGAAAGTATTCGGTATATGATCAAGAGTTCTACGCCATAGTTCAAGCACTCAAGAAATGGAGGCACTATCTATTGCCGAAAGAGTTTGTTCTCTATACCGACCATCAAGCGCTGCAGTTTATTAACAGTCAGGGAAAATTGAATCAGAGACACCTAAAATGGGTAGAGTTCCTGCAGAGCTATACCTTTGTGCTGAAGCATCGAAGTGGAAGATCCAATAGGGTGGCAGATGCATTGAGTAGAAGGCAATGTCTGATGCTAGAAATGAGAGTAGAGGTTGTTGGGTTTGCTGAACTCAAGAACCTATATCCTGCAGACCCCGATTTCGTAGAAGCCTGGAAAGCCTGCACTGCGCCTGTTGCGTTGGACAGGACTAAATGGTTGGATTACCTGATTCAAGATGGAATGTTGTTTAGGGGGAACCAGTTGTGCATTCCGAGGAGCTCAATGAGAGAGAACCTCATTAAAGAGAAGCACAGTGGGGGTTTAGCTGGACACTTTGGTCGTGACAAGACCATCTCATTGGTTAGTGAAAACTATTACTGGCCACAATTGCAGCGAGGATGTGGCAAAGTTTGTGCAGAGTTGCAGGATTTGCCAGATGGCAAAGGGTGTGAGGCGAGCCTACTGGTTTGTATCAACCGCTACCTATACCTGAGCGGCCGTGGGAAGATATTAGTATGGATTTTGTGCTCGGTTTACCCAGGACGCAGAGGGGGCATGATTCCATCTTTGTGGTAGTGGACAGATTTTCGAAAATGGCACATTTTATCCCGTGCCAGAAGACTAGCGACGCGGTCCATGTAGCTGGTTTGTTCTTTAAGGAGGTGGTACGCCTTCATGGGCTGCCAAGAAGCATTGTGTCGGACAGAGATACCAAGTTTGTAGGTTATTTCTGGAAGACCCTCTGGAAGAAATTAAAGACGGAGTTAAAGTTCAGTTCTGCTTACCACCCGCAAACAGATGGCCAAACAGAGGTGGTTAATCGGAGTTTGGGCAACCTACTACGATGCTTGGTAGGGGACAAGCCCAAGGGATGGGATCTGGTGCTGCCGCAAGCTGAGTTTGCGTATAACAACTCGGTCAATCGGAGTACCAATAAGTCACCATTCCAGATTATCTATGGGAGCAGCCCACGAAACGCTTCAGAGTTAAGAAGGCTGGAGACAAGGGAGAAATGCAGTGTTGAGGCAGAAGACTTTGCCGAACACTTGAAAGGAGTGCATGAGGAAGTGACAAGACACATTGCCAAGATGAATGCTCAATATAAGACGAGGGCGGATCAAAAACGCAGAGCTAAGGAGTTCCAAGTAGGAGATTCTGTCATGGTCCATCTGCGGAAGGAACGGTTCCCTGCCAAGACATACAACAAACTCAAAATGAAGAAATTTGGGCCATGCAAAATCATTGGCAAACGGGATTCGGGTAATGCCTACGAGGTGGAGTTACCAAGTGAACTTAACATCTCCCCCGTGTTTAACATCTCAGATTTGGTTGAGTATCATGAAGGAGAAAGCAGTGAGGTACCCAGTCCAGATTTGTGGAGCATTCCGGCAGTCACCCCAGTTGCGGACGAGATAGAAGAAATTTTGGATACGCGTGAGGGTCGCAGTACTCGAAACAGGAGTTATTCTGAGTATTTAATCAAATGGAAGGGCCGACCCATAGAAGATGCGACTTGGCTATCCAAGGCGGAGGTTGATCGTTTGGGTCTACCTCAGTCAAATCAGAAGTGAGGTCACTTCTCAAACCCACCCCGGGTGTCTGATGCAGGAGCATCCGGAGGCAAAGCTGGCAATCTTGCATCAACCAAAATGTTTTTTTTCTCTAAGTGTCAAAACTATCGCGATATCGCGACGCTTTTTGGTGAACAGGGTGCAAAATGCGAAACTATCGCGATATCGCGACATTTCTGAGGCAAGGAGGTCAAGACGCCAAATGGTCACGAAATCGTGACATTTCTGAGGCAAAGAGGTCAAGGCGCCAAACGGTCGCGAAATCGTGACATTTTTGGAAGCAAGATTTGAAAGCACAGGGACATCTTTGGCAAAAAGGTTCTAAGGCACAAGAATGGTCACGAAATCGCGACACCTTCGAAGGCAAGCTTAAAGGACGTCGCGAAATCGTGACACCTTCAAAGATAAAGTTTAAAAGACGTCGCAAAATCGCGACACTTCTGGGAGGCAAGACTTGGAAGCATAAAGACATCGCAACACCTTCGAAGGCAGAGCTCAAAGATGTCGCGAAATCGTGACATATCCGGAGGCAAGGTTCCACAATGCAAAGATGTCACGAAATCGCGACACTTCCGAGCCAAGGACGTACGGAATGCAAAGATGTCACGAAATCGCGACATATCCGGGGGCAAGGTTCCACAATGCAAGATTCAAAATCTACACTTCACCCAGACTACAATGCAAAGATGTCGAAATCACGACATATCCGGGGGCAAGGTTCCACAATGCAAAGATGTCACGAAATCGCGACACTTTCGAGCCAAGACGTACGGAATGCAAAGATGTCACGAAATCGTGACATGTCGCGGTTTCGCGGCCCAAGGGAGGAAAGCGAGTAAGAAAGGCCTAGACGTCGCGATTTCGCGACGTGTAGCGGAATCGCGGCCCCAAGGAGGAGAGAGAAGCCTAACGTCAAAACGTCGCGATATCGCGACCAAAGAGGAGAGAGAAAGTGTTGGGGCAAAAACGTCGCGATATCGCGACAGGGCGCTCACGACGTTGACCAGCCGGCGACTACAGGGACCAGTGCAGAGGGACACGTGGCGTGAAGTTACAGGTGGCCCGAGAGTATGAAGCGGTTACAGGAAGCATGGCAACAGGACACGTGGCATCAACTGCAAATGGCCATGGCGCATTCTTATGAATGATTGACTTGGCAGTGGATCGACAGGCGGCTGCAGGGCATACCGCCACTACAGGCTATGATGTTTCGATGCATCTGACAGCATTTGCCGACGGGACAGAGCATTCGTGCGGGCGGCATGGGGAGTCCCGCATTCAAAGTAATGATGGTCCGAAGAGGGTCGGGCCGGGAGATAAAAAAGGCCGCGATACATTGTAAAGGGAGGCTGGGCCATTTATTTTTGGGGGATATAGCTGTGTATTGGAAAAAGGACCTCTGTTTTTAATGAAGCTTGCTGGAATTTTGCCTGTGCATTGTTAATTTCTACATTCTTGCTGTGTGTTGTGCGTAGCTCGATATCAGGTTTTGAGTAGGTACTTTGGTCATCCTTCGTCAACTCCCTCACTCATGAACACTATCACTCGATGAATAGCATGAAAATGAGCACTCACTTTATTACCAAATTATTGAATGTAGATAAGGCTAATATATTATTCTCACTTATGCAATAAATGCTTTATACATTCATTATAGATGCACAAAGAAGATAAGAAATATTTCTCATTGATGTAATGAGTGTTTTAACAAAATACAAATGATATTACCTATTATGTAAAGTATATATCCAAAAAATAACTACAAAGATATTTTTGAATTTTAAAATAAATGTAAAAGATATAATTATTTGATGATTATCATACTAATTATTCATATTTAACTAGCATATTTTATACTTTCTAATACACTACACTAATTATAAAAATATATATTAATATCAACAGAAATACACATAAAAATATATTATATTATTATTTTGTGAGGTTTATAATTAAGAATCTATATTTAAAATAAATAAAATATGATAGAGGTCAATTATTTACCTAAAATATTGAGATAGTGCTAGTTGTGTCTACCCCAAGAAATAGGTAGATAGAATATTCAAGTTATGTAATTACTATATAATACAATAGTTTCAATCTCATAATTATAAGGATAAGATTCAAATTTAACTGCCATTTATAAATTCAAAGTTGGCATTAATTTTTTTAGAGTTTATGGATTAAAATTTTACATCTTAAAATAAGTTTTCAATATTTTTTGGTAGGTGGTAGAAATTATATTATATGGGCTTTAACTGGTGCCCAAAATAAAAAATATAAGCATATGATAAAAAGCACAAAATAGGATGTATACACCTTAACTGCTCCATGAACAAGACCATAGAAAAAGAGTTGTTTAACAAAAAAAACAATGATCAAAAGAGAGACCACATAGGATCTAAAGAGATAATAAAGCAAAATCAAACCAATGCCCATGCAAGGGTAAAATATTAGTACCAAAACTCCCATGAAGTTTCTTTAGAGCTATAGAGCTCTTTTAACCATGTTTCGTGACAAACAATTTCAAGGAGACCTTTATGCTATCCATACCACTGATTATGTTACTAAGGATGGTGTTGTGGACCAAGCTGAAGATGGCCACCTGATAAGTGTTACTCTCATAATCATATATTTTGAGGTGAGCATACCTCTTAGGGCCGATTGTGCATTTTCAAATCGACAAAATCATCATTAAAAACATTTTGAGAGAAATTTTGGTGCCATATGAACATATTCTTATGACTAATCCCAACAATGATGAGCAAATCAGTAGACTTGTTAACTTCCCAATACAAATGGCAAGTTGTAGTGTTGCAAAAATTTTGCATCAAGACCTTAGCTTATTCAATAAGAGTGTGCACTTTCCATGAAGGAATTCTATCATTGATGATAGAGTTTTTAACATTCATGAAATCACCTTCAATTCAATTTGTAAATATTGTAATCCCTGACCGGCTACACCCGATTTTCCTTCATAAAATTTTAAAAAAATTGTCATATTTTAAATATAATAATTTATCTTCTATAAAGAAGTTTGCATAAGTTTGTTTTTTTTAGTATTACTACCTAAAAATCAGTTTTCTATAATACTTAGTAAATAGTTGTGTACCTTTATATAAAATATGATAGACTCTAAAATATAGATTAAACTATTAATATTTTTAAATTTTACATAAGATACATATTTTCAAAGTAAAATAATACATCATTCTATTAAAATATAAAATTTTATTTATTTATATATTAATTTATTAGATTTTCTTTCTGTCTACATTATGTTTCTTCTATATTTTCATATTAGATCCGTCAAATACATAGTAATCAAATTGAAAGTTTAAAATATCTATTATTTTAATATAATTTATATTTTATATAAATTTGCATGCGTCATCAACACATACTAATCAATAATGTCTTAATGAACTTTTAAAATTCAACTTTAAAAAATTTGTCAAACATATAACCTTGTAAAGTTCATTATTTATTTGATAAGTCAATAATCAAAGAAGTTTGATATATACTCTAAATCTTTGGCTATTATTATTTATATATAATAATTTATTAATAAATTTTTTAAGTAAATAATCATCAAGACTCAACCATATTTGTTCAAATATGACCAATAATAATGGTTTCAATTTAATTACTCTACTTTTTAAAAGTAAAGGTTAATTTTATTTATTTAAATTATAATATATACGTTTTATTAATATTCAATTTTAACTGTGAATAATAAAACAAAACTACATACACAGCGAAACTCTCTGTCATTATTATTTATATATAACAACTTAATGCGAATTATTTAAAATTATAAAATAGATCATAGTGCATGCATGGTAAGGAAAACATGATCACCTTAGTAGTAGTAGTGTTAGTATTGAGAATGATCAGCAGGCCCATGTGCAAAAACATGCATCATCCTGTCCGCAGATTCCAGTTTCCGAATGATAATTCTGTATACAGCTTTTACCACACTCTGCATCGTTTTTTAGTGCTAGGCAAGGACCTTTCCATTTATGGTTGCGTACGGACTTGATGCATGGCGTCTATGCTGAATAAGATTGAAAATAGAACAAAAATAAGTAAAAACGTTTTGCGGCCATGGTTTACGAGATTGGAAATAATTTAGAACTGTATAGAGAGAAGGCTCGTTGAAATTTGAGATGTTATGTGATGTTTAGCCGCAGACTCGCGGATCCGCGACGATTCTGGAGCAAAGGCAAAGGTTACTAGTAACTCACGCGGAACCGCGACCAGCGGTTTCAAAGTAAATCCGCTGCTCAATCTGGCTGGCACGGTTCACGATACAAAACTGAGGCGGAGTCGCGTCAGGCGGAAATACGACAATTCGCTGGAGTTTTAACTGGCGCACTTAACGATACTGGAAAAGGGGCGAAATCGCGACTAGCGATTTCACACAAATCCGCTGGCCCCTTTTGTTTGGGGCAACTCTCAATACAGAAATGAAGCGGAAAAGTGACTAACGGATTTACGTGCTGGGCAAACTAACTAGGGCTTCCTTTTAGGCAAAAGTTCCTTGACGACAGGAAGAGGATTGGTTTTCAACTTGTCTTGAAACACGAGTTGTCACGAATCCGCGACTTGCACAAGGTCACTGATTTTGGTTATTACTTAGTTTCTCCTTAAGTGCAACTTTGATAAACTTGGCACGGGATTGAAACACGGAGATAGTTTCTCCTTAAGTGCAACTTTGATAAACACGGAGATAGTTTCTCCTTAAGTGCAACTTTGATAAACTTGGCACGGGATTGAAACACGGAGAGGGAAGATTAAGACGAAAATAACTTAGCACGATTAGTTAGATTAAGCATACAAAAATTATACGTACATGTAAAATGCTCAAACACAGATTTAACATGGCGCTTCAAATGCATAAGAATACTTTATATTAGCTGAAATCATAGCTGAGGTTGGAGTTTTACAAAGCTAAATTAAAACCTTTTCATTAGATGCTTCTTTCTTGAAAAGCTTTACACAAACATATGTAACCATTGTTGAATATGCTGCAGCTCTTCGCTTTTTGAAGTATTTTTTCGGATTTTTGCCTTCTCTTTTTCTCTCTTCTTGTTAATTCCAGGAACTTAGATATATGGTTGGGAATGATGGAAAGGTGGAAAAAGCTCACCAACAATTTGACACACATTAAATATAAAACATGGTGTTAGATTGACTTGCCGAACAAGTGCATTCTAATCTTGAACTACCGGTAATTAATTCGAGTATATGAAGATCTGGTGATTGATGCAGAAGATAAGATTTGTCAGATGATGTCAAATCTGGTTTAATTTTCTAACATCCTCCCTTAAACTAGATTTCATAAAATATTTGACATCGAGCATTTCCCTCAGCCTGTTGAAGTCTTCCTCTTTCAAAGGTTTTGTGAAAATATCTACAACCTACTCTTTAGACCTGCAAAACAATAATTCAATTTTGTTAGATTTCACCAGTTCTTTGATGAAACGGGTATCGTATGTCAATTTGCGTTGGATTTGTTCAATTTTGTTGTAGATAGAAATTAGAGCTTTAAAATTTGATAGGAAAGAAAATGGGATACTTTGGAGGCAAGCTTGCACTAATGTAGCCTTAGCCTTATGACATAGAATTATGTTCTTCCACCTTGCAAGATTTTTACTGATGCATTCAAAGATGTTTGACCAGATGTTTATTGAGATTTTCCCATGGAGCATAGGTAACCCTAGGTAAGTGGTGGGGAGCTAAGAAATAGTGCATCCTAAGATTTATGAAATTTTGTTATGCCTTTGAATAGGGGTGTTCAAAAAATATAATCTGCTTTTGTTGTAATTTACCTTCTATCCTACAATATTTTCGTAGGAATCAAGAATAGATTTCATTATTTTTACTTTAGGGATGGAGGAGAATGATACTAGAATGGTGTCATCAACAAATTGATGGTGGGTGATGGCCCTTGGCATAGACACAGATTTGATGCCTGATATAATCCCTATAGAGCAAGCTACTAAAAGGGATCTACCTAGGGCCTCAACCATAATAATAAAAAGTAAGGGGATAGGGGTTTTCCTTGCCTTATATTCTTGTATCTTCTAAAGAATCCAATAGGGGAGTTGTTGATGATGATTGAGAACCATGCAATGTAGATACATTCCCTGACAAGACCAATCCAGTATTCATGGAAGTTGAACCTACCCAAGATCTCAAATAAGAATTGCCATGAAACTTTGTTGAAATATTTGTTCATGTCGAGCTTAAGAAATAAACTAGATTTTTTTGTTTTTAACTACTGAGTGGATGAGCTCACGGATAGTTATAACTTCATCAGTAATAAATCTACATTTCACTAAACTCCCTTGACACTGGTCGATTATGATTGAGATAATATCTTTGAGTCTATTGACCATAACTTTGGTAATGAGTTTGAACACCATGTTGTAGAGGCTCATGGGTCTAAAGTCAAAGATAGACTTACAAACTTGATATTTTTGAACTAGGAATATGGACATATAATTTACCTCTTTTCGGATCTTCTTGGAATTTTGAAAGAATTAAACTTCTTCAGAGGCCTCTTTGACCACAATATCTCAAAAATGCTAGAAAATTTGAGGGAGAAACCATCTGGTCCTGGCATTTTTCTAATTTCCATTTAGAATAATTCTTCCTTAATTTCTTCCTCTACAAAGTCTTTGACAAGCCCCGGATTGAGTTCATGAGAAACTAGGTAGGAAATATTTTGAAGTAGGGGGTTTCCAACATGGACGGTGCAAGGAGGGCTTGGGTTGACCATTTCCTCAAAATTAGATACAAATTCATCCATTATTTCTTGAATATCATTTTTTTTGGATCCATCTCCTCTGGTTAACTCCTTTATTCTATTTGTGCTTATGTTCCTAAGAGTGGATGCATGAAAATGTTTGTATTAGTGTCCCCTTACTTCAACCATAATGCTCTATATTTATGCCTCGAGAATGTTTCCTATTTAGCAAGATTATTGTGGAAATCAGTAAGGTGGGATTTATCTTCTTGAAAAATATCTGGCACTGGATCTCCATATTCAATGAGCTTATCTATGGTGCCAAGTCTTTCAAAAATGGGTTTCTTTTCAAGAAACAAGTTCTTGAACACTTCTATGTTCCATGCTTTAAGTTTAAACTTGACAAATTTAAATTTTTTGAAGATCTTGAGAAGAGGATTTCTAGGAAGATCTGTCTGCCACCACTCATCAATGTGATTCATAATATTTGGGTGACTAAGCCACATTTTTCAAATCTAAAGGGAGTTTTGAAAAACTATCTTGGGCGAGAATAGTCCATGACTAGAGGATTGTGATTTAAACCTATTTTAGGATGGGCATATAGATAGGCATCTCCCAAGCAGTGGATGATCTCTTTGTAAATGAGAAACATATCAAGCCTTACTTGGATCAGATGGTTACCTGGTCTTTTATTTATCCATGTGAAATTTGATCCTTATAGTTGGACGTACATCAGTTCATTGCCATTGACAAAGTCATTGAATTATTTCGTGCATATAAGGGTGATATGATTTCCTCTTATTTTATTGGAAGAAACATGGGAAAGTTGAAATCTTTAGCAAGCAACCATGGTTCATTCTCAATATTGCTTCTCATCACTGATAGAGTATTCCAAAAACATCATTTGCCAAAGGGGTTGTTTGGTGCATAAATGTTGGATGTAATCCATTAGAGTTTTGTTTCTATATTAATAAATAGGATTTTTATTATTATGTTAGAGGTGGAGAGAATTTTTCCTTCAATATATTATGGATTCCATAAACACATAAGACCACCAGAAGCCCCCTATGTTGGGCTATAGGATTTTTTTTGTTCTTCCACAAGGATCTACAGACTTCTTCACTGTTTTGAGCATCCAACTTGGTTTCCTATAGTAAAATGATGTTTGGTTTTATTTATTTTATTAGTGATCTAATTATCCTATTTTTAGCTGCCTTGTTGAGACCTCTTATATTCGAAGATAGAATCTTCATCTAGAAGTCTTGGAGGTAGGTTTATTTCCACTACCTCTTCCTTGAGATGGAGGCGGTTTGGTTATTTTTTCTTCATTAGATTAAAGTTCCATGTTTGATGTACCTATAATGGACATATAGATAGTTGATTGAATACCATTTGCTATAGAATCCTCTATTTATTTTCACATTTTTCAAGATTTGTAGGTCTGCCTCTTTTTTCACTACCTCTATCAGCATTAATGATAGGTTTGATAGGTCTTGAAATTTGCTCGAGAACTAGAGAGGAAGAAAGGAGTTATTAGATGGATCCATATCCTCCTAGGAGAGGTAGAATTGAAACCCCAAAATGACTTTCTATGGATGGTTTTGAGGGGAAATAACTTGGATTAGAGGAAGGGAGGGGAATGGGGATGGTCAGGGTGGAACTAATGGGATGATAGGAAGAAGGGCTAGGAGTTTTAGGGTTCAGGTAGGAGAGGGATAGGGCTGCAATAGACTCAACCACTTTGGATAAGGAGGGGGGATGGACAGATGGATCAAAATTTGATGGGGATCCGGTAAGACCTTCAACAAGATCTTCTAAATGGGATGAAGAGGGGTAAGGGATAACATTCACAAAAGTCTTGGATTCATCATTACAAAAATTTGAATCACCATCCTGATGGTTTACTAAAGGTATGAAAGGATTAGATTTAGCAAAAAGAGATCAAACTTGATTTGAATTTGAAAAAAATTGGGATGCTAGTTGTGAATGATGCCAGAGTTGTTTGCCTTACTTAGTATATTTTTTTTTTGAAAACTTTGAACCTGGTTAGGGTTCCAATGGGGGGCTTCTTTCTACATATCTTTCTTGAGGGTTTGGTACTGGGATTTGAGATACCGTTGGATCTTGAATTTGATGCAATAGGCTGGTTTATTTTCATATTCTATGTCTTGACACTGCTTATAAGAGCTTGTGACTATATCAATAAAATTTAGGAGTGCAAATTCCAGGTTTGATATAACATAAATTTGAACATAGGTCATTCTAGATCTAGCCTTGGTAGCCTGGTCAATAGCCACCAAGTATCTAATAGTTTGAGCTATTCCTTTGAGAGTGTTGTGGTAGAAAAACTATGGGGGGAGAGTATGGAATTTGATCTAAATGGAAGTCATATTGATGCTATGGATTTTAGGATCAAAATCCTCTAACCACCTATGAGTTAAGAGACTTCATCTATCAAAAAACCAAGGACCTATAGTGAGGATCTAATTTGAATCTTGGGTATTTTTAATCCTAATCATGAAGAAATCATAATGGAAAACAACCAGCTCCATGTTTCCTGAGAGGCACCATTTTGAAAGAGCCCATTTGTGGATATACTCGATGTTAGGCTGAGACCCTACAAACTTCCCAATCAAAGAGATATATTTGTGGAATATTAGGGGTTCCATTACTCTGCATGAATAGGAAATTTAACTACCTAAGATAGAAAAATGAATGGGGGTTCTTAAAGGAGAAACCCTTGAAGAAGCATGGACTTTTTCAATGAAGAAAAGAGAGGTCAAATTCCATAGAGGAGCTCTGGGGTTTTCACCTAATAAAACCCTAACTGCTTTGGGCCCGCCACTGCCATATTCACTATTAGGTGGATCCTCATGACCGCTCTTTGAACAGTTGATATTCCTACCACTAGAGGATTCAAACTATTGTAAACCCCCACTTGAATTAAATTTTGATGCCACTATCACCACTGTCACTCCTGTCCCTACCATCACTCAATCAATAGCTATCTAGATATTTAAATATTAATGTGGTGTATGATTTAATATTTTTTTAAATATTAAAGTGATGGTTCAAATATAATATAAAAGTTTGAATATTTAAATCAAATATTCAAATATTTATATGGAGTGGATGTTTTAAAGTATAAGTTGACTAATTAAGGGCCAAAATTAAGGAGGTAAAATTATGCATATAAATGCAAGCCTAATGTTTATTTTGAAAAAAAGGTAGTGATGATATGAACATCTTCATTGAGAGAGTAGCATATTTATGGAAGACATAGGGTAGGAGTGATCATCTGAACATATTCATTGATGGAGTAGTGCCATTATAAAATACATAGGGCAGTAGCTATGTTTCAAGTATCTTTATTAAAGGAGTTACACTAGATACATAAAGACAGAGGTAGCGAGACCGAGATAAAAGAGGAAGAAGAGAACTTTCACAGTAGTAGAGAGGAGTTTTAAATATCCAAATAATATTTCTACAAATTGAATATGTAAATTATTTGAACATAGTGAGTCATTAAATAAGTCAAAAAGACATTAATATGCAAAGCAAATCCAACATGCATTGAACAAAATGCAAAAACACCAAAATTGAACATAAACTACTAGAGCTCATGTGGAAGGAGTTAGTGCTATAATTTTTAGGGATTCTGTTTGAGCTCATGCATAATAAGGCAACACTATAAGTTTTAATGTTTATATTAGAGCCAATACTAAACAATTTTGAAGGACATCCTCATTCAAAATCACATGAAGTCATATCTTGTGAATGGCAAAAAAAGTTGGAAAAACATATTATGTAGTAGAGAATAGTTGAATTCTAATGCGTGACCCAAATAGGAAATAAGGTAGGTAAATATACATAGTAAGCATTATTTATTGGCAAGAAACAACTATTGTTAGTATTAAAGCTAGCCACTAGATTAATTTATTGAATTTGTGAAGGATAGTTGTTGAGAAGCTCAAGTTAGTTTCAACGAGGACTATATTGAAAGGAAGATTATGACAAGCACATCAATGGAGTAACGACTAGTTTGTAAGCACATCTATAGGTAGTGGATTCATTTGAGTTAGAAGCATAAGAGGTAAGACATCATGGTGGTCCCCTTTGTAGATTTACAACTCAAAAGTGGTTTTGTATGCCGATACTAATTTATTTGTATGATAATGATTCATTGGGTAAAATAAAATGGTAGTAAAAAGGATAGTAAAATTAGAGTTAAATATTGACTTTAAAAATAAAGTCCATGTATTATTGCTTGGCTTGTTTATTTATGGTACAACGAGGTGAGTAGACTTGGGTTGTTATAGAAATAGTAAGAAGGTGAGCAATATGAACTAGGATTTACAAACCCTAGGATTTAATCTGAAGGTAGGTCTTTTGATAGGTCCACAAGAGGCCCTAAGAATTGTGAGAAGTGGCAAATATGTGTATTATTTAAAACAAGGTTTGTAGACCCTAGGGTTTGATCTAGGGGTGGTATAGCAATTCCTAAGAATTAAAAGAATCTACAAGGAGGTAAATGACATGAACCAGGGTTTTCAAACCATAGGTTTTGATCTGGAGGTGGATATTTTTTTAGACCCACAACAAGGATAGGAATTGTGAGTAGCAAAGAGAATGTAGATGATATAAACTAGGGTTTGTGGGCCCTAGGGTTTGATCTAGAGCATGTATTTTGATAGGCCTACAACATGCCCTAGAAACCGTATAGAAATTGCTTTATCAAGGGTATAGGCCATGGTTGAATGTGGTTAAGAGGAATTTTAGGGATGTAGTTAATTGCTTTGATCTATGTTCTAAATAAGGTAAAATTTGTGTTCCTTATGGCTAACCAATTTGACAATGGCCCAATATGTGATGAATATGATGGGAAATCTTTGACGATGATCCAATGTGTGATGAGTCTATTGGAATATTTTGTAGGAATGTGTCTAGACTTAGAATCTATCCAAAAATAGATATTCATGAAATGGAACCATATGGGTAACATGGAGAATATTACATTACCAAAAGGTTTATTTATGGTTAAACTTAACTGTGATGAAGATATTGATCGTATACTTTGGGGAGGTGTGTGGGTTTTTGGTCAATGAAGGTTATTTCTATGAAAGCGGAGGTTGGATTTAGATCCAAAGATATAAATCATTTATAAAGTTCCCATCTAGGTCAAACTGTTGGGTTTTCCTTTCTAGTTCTAGCATGAGGATATTATCAAAGGGACAATGAAGGAGATAGATGATTTGGTAATCGTTGAATCTATAACCATGGCCAATTCAAGACTAATTTATGTGATAATATGTGTTTTTTTAAACTTAAAAGCATATATTCCTTGTTTAATTAACTTCTTTAACATAATAAGCTTGTTGTAGGCTATTAAACATGACAACTGACATCTCACTATGATTTGTGTAAGAAATTAGGGCACACTTAAGATTTTTATCCCAATTAAAAGAAGGAAAAAAATCCATATAAAATTAGGTAATAGATGGAGTCATTAGACCCAAATAATTCTCATGAGGAAGATCTAGGTGCCAAGAAGGACAATATAACAATTCAAAAAAATATAAAAAAATTTCAATTTCAAACATAGAAAAATCATCTGTGGGGGAGGGGTAAATCATGGATGCAAATGTTCATGTATGCCCTAATGTTTTGCTCCCCTCTATAATTATGAATAAAATCCTTTAGTTCAACTCCTTTGCTTTTTTGGGGGATATGTTGCTTAATGATATTGATACATGTGAGGGAATTTTACCTCTTGATCCATATAACCCAAATAAGGACCTTGATGTTACAGATCACCTATATAATTCTCCCTTGGATAATGATTTTGAGATAACATTCCATGGAAATAACAAAGAAATTTTATTATGTGACCTAATGCCTAGGAAAGGTAAGCAAGTGTAACACCTAGTAGAATAACTAGGAATAAAAAAGGGTCAATGGATATCCACTTTGTATTTGACCTAGAAGACCAAAAAATCAAGATAGAGAAATAAAGGTGGAAATTGCAATGGCATATAAACAACTCTAGAATTTGGTGGAAAAAATAAAAAATAATCCAAAACCCAAAAATAAAATGTGTCTTATGGAATGTAAGGGGTATCAGTTCCCCTTATAATCACAAATTTTTTTTATTAAAGGAAGAAAATTCAAGGTAATGAATTTGGGTTTTCTCATTCCATATAGCTCCTCCATTTTATACTTGGACTTATTGCTCCCATAAAATATTCTAGTAGTTAACTTCATTTATTTTTGTTTTATAATTAGCTTTGATCTAGGAGGATGGCCTTTAAAGTTTCACTTTTGCTAGCAGAGATCACTTTGGAAACTTGAATCACATGTTGCAGGCTGGTCATGGCTTTGTTTTGGGACTCGTAAATACTTTCCAAAATTTCAGTCATGATATCCAAAGGATCATGCTTGGACCTCAAAAATATAACATGCCTAAGAGATAGAAAAACCTGAGGATTATTTAATAGCCCAAAAATATCACACATAGGCTTAGCCATCCTTGGGCCTAGGGAAATTTTAGCGACCAGTATAGAGTGGAATTTGGTGTGTGACATGGTGATAGTAGTGAGGGTGTAAGAAGAAATTCTACCATCTGTGACCACACGGATGGTGAAGAGGACTTCTTGCTAATTCATGTGATCAAAACTAAGCCAAACCTCCTTAAGGATACGAATACTAAGCATGTTCTATATATCACTATTATAAGGAACCATGTTCACCCAAACTTGAATAGATTCCATAAGAAAGGTGATGTTTCTATCTTCGAGGGTGGCACAAAGACAATGGCTCCTTGAAAAATGGTAATAGTGAATTTCCTATAGAAAATTTAGAAAACCTAAGTTTCATAGTTCAAATATGAAAGCAGGCACTTCCAGATACAAAAGGGAATAATTGCCACACTATAGGGTATACAAATAGACATGAGGTTTAGAAGCAACTCTTGATTGGGGATTTGAAACACCAACCTTGTTCATTTTACTACAACCTGGGGGCTCAAAAAGCGGAATATGATTCCATGGAAATTTCTCAGGGTACAAGAGAATTACCTTGTGAAAGTTAACTAGGTTCCAATGAAAATATTTCTTGTTTCCTAGGGGTGCCATGGCCTTGGGAATCAAAACATGAACTTTTATAGAATCCATTATGGAAACATCAGAATAATTACATGATAGAGGCATCATCATTGTAGTTACCAGTTCAGAGATCATGTGGGAAATAATTGTTCCATACCTAAATGGAAATTTCTCTAACACCCCTATTAGCTAACCACAGTGGCTTTGTTTCCCTTGTGGTAGATGTGTTGTATGACAATATCATTATACTTGTTGATGAACCTTTTACATTTGTCTAAGATGATTATTAAGGACTAAGAGTCGGTATAGTTCCCTTTAAGGTAGTTGACGATGTGGAGAGAATCCCCTTCAATAATCAGTTTGTTAATGTTCAAATTGTCGATAAGAAGTAGACCTTGGTATTATGCATGGGCTTCGGCCATATTGTTTGTTTGCATTCCAAAATTTTCCATAAATACTAGATACATTTTTCCTTTGATGTCTCTAAGGATGCATCCCCCACAAAAAACTCTAGGATTCCATTTCATGGCTTTATCGATGTTGAATTTGAGCCATCCATAAGGCAGAGGAGTCCACCTATTGATAGAAAAATAGGGTACACTTGAAAAATTAGTAAGCTTGAAATTCAATGAGAGGCTAGATTCAAGGTCAGGTTTAGAAGCTTCAGAGAAAGAGATAATAGAGGCATTTTTAGTGGCTAGGGATAAAAATTTGAGGGTGGTATTTCAAGGGACATTGGCTTGAGTTTTGAAAATTCTACTATTGTGTTCTAACTAGATTTGCTAGAGGTAGTGGTGAAGGCAATATGTCAAAAGGAATATGAGTTGCAAATTTTGAAAAGGTCAAGGCCATTGATGGAATATATGATAGATAGATGGTGGTTGGGACCAAGCAATTCTAAAATTTTCAAACAAAATATTCAACATAGCCAAAAAAAAGGACATTCCAAGAAAATATGGGTGGTCGATTCGAAATTTGACTTAAACAAGACACACCAATTATGGATGAATAGGCCTCTAGACATAAGATTTTTAACAATGAGGATTTTATTCTAGGAGACCAACCGTGATAAGAAAGAGACTTTGGGTATAATATTTTTACCCAAACAATCTTAGCTATATCCCATTTTACCAGAGGTGGATCCTAACTATAGTAAGTAGTTTCAACGGTGAAAGCACCATATTTAACAATATTCTATATTGGGGAATCGAAGGCCTAGTTATTAGGGATGACACAGACCCAAACATAATTCTAGAGGATCCTGGTCACATGATTGATCTAGATGACTGGGCTATCAAGAGGGATTGATTTCCACTATCTTCTACTAGTGTTTTGAATAATAAAATCTACAACTTTTTTGCAAAAAAGGATATCAGTAATAGGCTTGAGGATTGAGAAATTCATATCATTTATGAGAGGCTGGTCGTGAAACTAAGTATCCTCCAAAAAATGTATAACTTTACCACATCCCAAGCACCATCAGAGTCCTTGCTTTATGATTTCCTTGGAATGAATAATGGAGTTCTAAAAACAAGATCCCACTGGTAGGCAATGATCACCCATGAAAGGTAGGTGCTGAAAATACTTTTCCTTGATAATGTCTTTCTAGGCCGCTTTGTCATTGAGAAAAACTCTCCATGCCGATTTGTCTATAAAAGCAAGGTTCACTTTACTAATCCTTCTGAATCCAAGGACCCCTTGGTATTTTTTTGGAGCACACTTTGTCCCATACCACAAGGGAAAAAATATTCCAGTTCCTATTGCCAAACTACAAAAATTTACGTTTGATTTATTTTATTTTGTGGTAAATAGATATTGGAGCTTTAAAAATTGATAGGAAATAAAATGGGATACCCTAGAGGTAGGCTTGCACTAACGTATCCATAGTCTCATAAATTAGCATTGCACTTTTCCACCCTGCAATATTTTTACTAATGCATTCAAAGATGTTTGACCACATGTTTGTTCAAACATAGGTAACCCCAGGTAAGTGGTGGGGACCTCAAAAATAGTGCATCCTAAGATTTTTGTAATTTTATTCTACCTTTGAATAGGGGTATTGAGAAAATATAATTTGATTTTTTTGTAATTTACCTTCTATCCTACAACCTTTTCATAGGAATCAAGAATGGGTTTAATAATTTTTACTTTAGAGATGGAGGAGGAATATGTCAGAATGGTTTTGTCAACAAATTGCTAATGGGTGATGGTGCTTGACGCATACGTGGGTTTGATGCCTGATATAAGCCCTCTAGAGAAAGATTCTAAAAGGGATATGACTAGAGTTTCAACCATAATAATAAAATGAAAGGGGTATAGGGGGTTGCCTTGCTTTAGGCCATTGGAAATTTTGAAGAATCTAGTAGGGGATTCATTGATGATGATTGAAAACTATGCAACGGAGATACATTCCTTGATAAGACCAATCCAATCTTCATGGAAGTTAAACCTTCCCAAGACCTCAAATAAGAATTTCCATGAAAATTTATTAAAAGCTTTGTTCATATTGATCTTAAGAAATAAACTAGAATTTTTTTTTTTAACTACTGAGTGGATGAGTTCATGGATAGTTATAACTATGTCAGTAATAAATTTTTCTTTCACTAAACTCTCTTGACACTAGTCGATTATGAATGGGATAATATCTTTGAGTTTGTTGGCCATAACTTTGGTAATGAATTTGTACACCACACTACAGAGGCTCATGGGTTTGAAGTTAGAGAATTTAGGACGAGGACTATGAACATGGAATTTACATCTTTTGGAATCTACTTGAAATTTTGAAATAATTGAATTGATTTAAAGATTTATTTACCCACAATATCCCAAAAATATTGGAAAAATTGAGGGGGAAACCATCTAATCTTGGTTCTTTAACTGGATCCATTGAGAATAATGCTTCCTAAATTTCTTCCTCCGTGAAGTCTTTGAGAAGCCTTAACTTGAGATCATGAGAAAATATGTGGGGAATGTTTAGAAGCAAGGGGTTTCCAACATTAGGGGTAAGGAGGGCTTAGGATGAGCATTTCCTCAAAATGAGATACAACTTCATCCCTTATTTCTTGAATATCATTTATTTTGGATACATATCCTTTGGTTAACTCCTTTATTCTCTTCATAATTTTGTGCCTAAGAGTGGATGCATGAATTTTTTTGTATTAGCATCCCATTCCTTAAAACATAATGCTCTAGATTTCTACCTCAAGAATGTTTCCTCTTTAGCAATATTATTATGGAAATCCGTGAGGGATTTTCCAAAAACTTCTTTGTTCCATTCTTTGAGTTTAAACTTGACAAATCTAAGTTTTCTTAAGATCTTAAGAAGAGGATTTATAGGGAGATGTGATTCGCAATATCCAAGTGACTGAGCCACATTTTTCAAACCTAAAGGGAGTTTTTAAAAACTACCTTGGGCAAGAATAGTCCAGGACCAGAGGGTTGTGATCTGAACCTATTTTAGGATGGGCATATAGATTGGCATCTCCCATGTGGTGGATGATATCTATGGACATGAGAAACATGTCAAGCCCTAATTGGATCAGCTAGATACCTAGTATTCTACTGATCCATATAAAATTTTATCCTTGTAGTTGGACGTCCATTAGTTCATGCCATTGACAAATTCATTGAATTATTACATGCATCTAGGGGTGATAGGGTTTCCTCCTCTTTTATCATAAGAAATATGGAAGAGTTGAAATATTTTACAAACAACCATGGTTCATTCTCAAATTTGCTTCTCATCGTTGATAGAGTGTTCCAAAAATTCTGTATGCCAAAGTGGTTGTTTGGTGTATAAATGTTGGATGTAATCCATTGGAGGTTTTTTTATCTGTTAATAAACAAGATGTTGATTATTCTGTTAGAGGTGGAGAGGATTCTACCTTCAATATATTTTGGATCTCATAAACACAAAGGACCATCAAAATCCCCCTGTGTTGGGCCATAGGTAAATTTGTTGTTCTTCCACAAGGATCTACAAACTTCTTCACTATTTTGGGCATCCAACTCAGTTTCCTATAGTAAAATGATTTTTGGTTTTATTTATTTAATTATTAATCTAACTATCCCTTTTTTAGCTACCTCGTTGAGGCCTCTTACATTCGAGGATAAAATATTCATGTAGATATCTTGGAGGTAGATTTATTTCCCCTGCCTCTTCTTTAATATGAAGATGATTTCATTCTTTTTTATTCATTAGATTGAAGTTCTAGGTTTGATTTATCTAGAAGGGATATTAATATAGTCGATTTAAGACCATTTTATATGGCATCCTCTATTTATTTTTACATTTTTTGAAGATTTGTAGGTCTTCCTCTTTTTTCAATACCTATGTTAGCATTAATGGTAGGTTTTCTAGGGCTTGGAAACTACTCAATAACTAGATATGACGAAAGGAGTTGTTATATGGAGCCATATCCTCTTGAGAGAGGTAGAATTGAAACCCAAAAATGTCTTTCTATGGATGGTTTGGGGAGCAAGGGTTGAGATAAAAGAAAGGGATGGGAATGGGGATGGTCAGTGTGGGACTAATGAGATGAGAGGAAGAAGGGCTAGGAGTTTTAGGGTTCAGGTGGTAGAGGGATAGGGTTGCAATAGAATCAACCAATTTGTATAAGGAGGGGGAGGGCAAGATAGACCAGATTCTAAGGGTACCTAGTAAGGCCTTCAATAAGCTCTTTCAAATGAGATGGAGAGGGGTAAGATACAAAATTCATAGAAGGATCGGATTCATAATTATAAAAATTTAAATCATAATATTGATGGTTTAATAAAGGTAAGAAATAATTATGCTTAGCAAAAAGTGAGTGAACTTGATTTGACTTCAAAAAAATCTGGGATGCTAGTTGTGAATGAGGCAAGACCTGTTTGCCTTTCTTAGTCCAATTTTTTTTTATGAAAACTCTAAACCTAGTTAGGGTTCCTATGGGGGGTTCTTCCTATAGATATTTCTTGAGGGTTGGGCACTGATATTTGAGATACCCTTGGGTCTTTAATTTGATGCAATAGGCTATTTTATTTTACATATTGCATGCCTTGATGCCGCATATAATATCTTGTGACTAGATCAATAAATGTTGGGAGTACAGATTCTAGGTTTTCTATAACACAAATTTGAGCATAGGTAATTATATATTTGGCCTTGATAGCTAGGTCAATAGCCATCAACTCTCCAAAAGTTTGAGATTTTTCTTTCAAAGTGTCATGGTAGAAAAACTATGGGGGGAGACCATGAAGTTTGATACATGCGAATGAAGAGACTTCGTCTACTGAAAAACCAAGGACCTCTATTGAGGATCCAATTTGAATCTTAGGCATTGTTAAACCTGATCATGAAGAAACTATGATGGAAAGTGACCAGATTCATGTTTCTTGAGAGACACCATTTTCAAATAGCCCATTCACGGATGGACTCGATGTTAGGTCGGGCCCCTAAAACTTCCTGATCAAAGAGATAGGTTATTGTAATATTAGGGGTTCCATTACTCCATGTGGATAGGAAAATTGCCCAAGAAAAAAAAGGAATGGGGGTTTGGAAAGAAGAAACACCTAAATAAGCATGGACTTTGTCAATTAAGGAAAGAGAGGTCAAATTCCATGCAAGATATTTGGTATTTTCACCTAAAAAAACCCTAACTACTTTGGATTTGCCACTACCATATTCACTATTAGGTGGATCCACATGATATCTCTCTAAACCATCAATATTCCCACTATAAGAGGATTCAAACTATAGTAAATACCCACTTGAAGTCACTACTGATGCCACTATCACCACTATTTCTCCTTTTGTTGCCATCGCTCAATCAATAGCTATCTAAATATTTAAATTTTAAAGTGGTGTAAGCTTTAATATTTATTTAAATATGAAAGTGATGGTTCAAATATAATATAAAATTTTGAATTTTTAAATCAAATATTTAAATATTTATATGGATTGAAAGTTTGAAAGTATGAGTTGACTAATAAAGTGCCAAAATTAAGGAGGTAATATTATGCACATAAATGTTCATTTAAAAAAAGGTAGTGATGATCCAAACATCTTCATTGAGGGAGTAACATCATTGTGGAAGATAGAGGGTAGGAGTAATCATCTGAACATCTTCATTGAGGGAGTATCACCATTGTGGAAGACATAGGGTAATAGTGATGTTTCGAGTATCTTTGTTAAAGGAGTAGTGCCAATTACATAAATACAGAAGTAGCGAGACCAAGATAAAAATGAAATAAGAGAACTTTCATAGTAGCACAGAGGATTTTTCAATCTCCACACAAGACATCTACAAATTTTAACATAGTGAGTCATTAAATATGTCAAAAACATATTAGGATGCAAAGAAACTCCACACTCGTTGAACAAGATGCGAAACTACCAAACTTGAACATGAACTACCCAAGCTCATGTGGTAGAAGGCATAATTGTAAGTTATAGGGCTTATGTTGGAGCTCATACATAATAAGGGAACATTCTAGTTTTTTAGGATTTTGTCGAAGCCAATACTAAAAAAATTTTAAGGACATCCCCATCTGAAATCCCTTGAAGTCATATCTTATGTATGGCAAAAATATTTGAAAAGATATATCGTGTAGTAGTGAAAAAATGAAGATTAATGTGTGACAGAAATAGGACATAAGGTAAGCACATATACATAGCAAGTATTATTGATTGGAAAAAAACAACTGCTATAAGTCTTAAATCTAGCCACTAGATTCATTTATCAAATTTGTGAAGGATCGTTGTTGAGAGGCTCAATTTAGTTTCAACAAGGACTATATTGAAAGGAAGATTATGACAAGTTCATCAATGGAGTAACAACTAGTTGGTAGGTACAACAATAAGTAGTGGAGTCGTTTGAGTTAAAATCATAAGAGTTAAGACAATGTGGTGGTCCCCTTTGTAGCTTTAGAACTCAATAGTGGTTTGGTATGCCAATACTAATTTATTTGTATGATAATGATTCATTGGGTAAAATAAAATAGTAGTAAACAAGATAGTACTCTTAGGGTTAAACATTGATTTAAAAAAATTCCATGTATTATTGCTTGGCTTGTTTATTTATGGTACAACAAGGTGAGTAGACTTGGATTTTTATAGAATTAGTAAGAAGACAAGCAATATGAACTAGAATTTATAAAACCTAGGGTCTAATATGAGGGCAGGTCTTTTGATAGGTCCACAAGAGGCCCTAAGAATAGTGAGAAGTGACAATGATATGTGTGACACAAACAAGGTTTTGTAGACCCTAGGGTTTGATATAGGGGTGGTCTAGCAATTCCTAAGAATTGAAAGAAGTGACAAGGAGGCAAATGACATGAACCAAGGTTTTCAGACCATACGGTTTCATCTCGATGTGGATATTTTGTTAGAAACACAAGCATATGAATTGTGAGTAGCAAAAATGAGGTAGATGATATAAACTAGGGTTTGTGGGCCCTAGGGTTTGATATAGAGAATGTATTTTGATAGGCCCACAAAATACCCTAGAAACCCTATATAAATTATTTTATCAAGGGTATAGGCCATGGTTGAATTTTTTTAAGAGGAATTTTAAGGATGTAGTGAATTGCTTTGATCTATTTCCGAAAGAAGGTAAATTTTGTGCTCCTTATGGCTAACCAATTTTACAATGGCCCAAGGTGTAATGAATCTGGTGGGAAAGTTTTGATGATGGCTCAAGGTGTAATGAATCTAGTGGAAATTTTTTTAGGGATGTGTCTAGACTTAGACTCTATTCAAAAATAGATATTCATGAAATGGAACCCTATGGGACACACAAAGATTACTACATTATGAAAAGACTTTTTATGGTTAAAATTAACTGTGATGAAGATGTTGATCACATACTTTGGGGAGGTCCATGGGTTTTTGGTCAAAGAGGGTTATTTATAGGAATGTGGAGGTTGGATTTAGATCCAAAAGCATAAATCATTTATAAAGTGCCCATCTATGTCAAACTATTGGGTTTTCCTTTCTAGTTCTAGCATGATGAGATTTTCCAAGGGATAGTGAATGATATAGATGATTTGGTAATCATCGAATTTATAACCATGGCCAAATCATGACTAATTTATGTGATAATATATGTGAATTTAAACTTAGAAGCATATCTTCCTTGTTTAATTAAACTTATCTAACATAAGAAGCTAGTTGTAAGCTATCAAACATGACAACCGATCTCTTGCTCTGATTTGTGTAAGAAATTAGGAAATACTTAATATTTTTATCCCATTAAAAATAAGGAAAGCAACCCACTTCAAATAAGGTAATATATGGATTCATTAGACCGAAATAATTCTCAAGAGGAAGATCTAGGTGCCAAGAAGGAGAAGATAACAAGTCAAGAAAGATATAAGAAAATTCCAATTGCAAACTTAGAAAAACAATCTATGGGTGAGGTGTAAATCATGGATGTAAATGTATATGTATGCCCTAATTTTCTACTCCCCTCTGTCATTACAAATGAAATCCTTTAGGAGAACTCATTTACTTATTTTGGGGATGTGTTGCTCAATACTATTGATACATGTGAGGAAATTTTACCTCTTGATCCATCTAACCCAAATAAGGACCTTGGTGTTATAGATAATCTCTATAATTCTACCTTAGAAAATGATTTGGACATAGCATTCCATGGCAAGGAAAAAGAAATTTTACTATGTGACCTAATGCCTATAAAAGGTAAGCAAGTGCAACACCTAGTAGAATAACTAGGAATTAAAAAGGATCACTGGACATCCACTTTGTATCTAGATCTAGAATATCAAAAAATCAAGATATTAGATAAAGGAAAATAGAGGTGGAAATTGCTAATGGCATCCAAACAACTATAGAATTTGGTGGCAAAAATAAACAATAATCCAAACCCCAAAAATAAAAGTTGCCTTATGGAATGTAAGGGGTATCAATGCCCCTTCTAATCCCAAAGTTGTTTTATTTAAGGAAGAAAATTTAAAGTAATGAATTTGGTTTTTCTCATTTCATATAGATTTTCCATTTTATACTTGGACTTCTTTCTCCCATAAAATATTCTAGTAGTTAAGTTCATTTATTTGTTTTATAAATGGCTTTGACAATTTTCAAACATTTAATAGCACAAACAAAAAAATCTTCCTTACTTGACTAATCATCCTTATAGACTCATTTACCTCCTCCTCCATACCATACTAATTATTTTAAAAGAAAATAAGTTCTTTTATCCTATATTTATATGTTGTATTATGAGTTATGGATGATATTTGACCCAATATTTTGCAATCTCTTTGAACTTATTTTTATTTGACTATCATTTATTCTATATCATCCATATCAATATCCATGATTTTTTTATAGAAAATCATGTTGTCTAACTATTACTTTAATAATACACACATAAACACACACACACACACACACACACACACACACACACACATATGGATAAATATTTATATAGATAGATACAAATAAACTACATTCTTAACTACATGTTCTCCTGTATCATCCAAAAATACCCTTTCCATTGGGTTTATCATATCACCTTAGATGTCCAAATTGAGGTATTGTCCATAATTTTAGATCTTTATTATATATGGTGTATTGATTATTTATAGTAAAAAAATTCTACATTTATTTTATATAATTTGTAATAGAATTTCTAGGCTTGTTCACATCATTAGATGAATTCATATTATTGCTTTCTTAGTAGCTTGAAAAATACATTATTAGAACCTCTAATTTTATCATCTTTAGTGTTATTAATATGCAATATATTTTCTTGAGGTTTCTCTAAAAAAATTTCATTGGTACCAACTATTCCTACCACATAAGTGTTAGCTTGTTGGATATGTTTCTAGGTTAGCTTAGTAGTTTTGGAAATTATTACAGTTATAAGAAAATTCTTTGCTAATTTTTTGAAGTGCTTTAAATAACAATTTTTATTTATACCTTTCTCTTCTAGCTATTTTACTGATATTTTATCCATGATAAGGCTAACATTTATCATGCTCAAGATTCCTTTTGTATCTATTATTGGAAGAGAATTAATCAAGAGTTTGTAATATTTTATAACATGGTTCAATTTATGTGGATCTCTAGGCTTTAGTTGAACAATTTTTATTACTATCTTACTTTCAAAATGAACAACTTACCATTATACTTTGTTTCTTATATCCTTTGCTTGTGTAAATATTAGGAGTAAATAGAGCCAACTTGGCGATAGTATTCCAAATTTGCTTCTTCTATCACTCTATTTCAAGCAACATAGCCAAGGGTTTTTAAAATAAATAATTACATTAAAAATAATTATTTTTATTCTCTAAATAAATTTATTTAAGGAGTTATCCTTATGCTATACTAGTATCTTCCTCCTGTAGTAGCTCATATCTATTTCTAGGGATAAAATTTTCTATAATATTTCTTTTTTGTAGCTCATTCTTAATTTCTTACTTTTTGGAGACCATGGGAGTAATGTTATTTCCATTTTATTACATTATCATTTCTATTATCATCATCACCCCTATTTTCATCATCTTCTATGGAATTACTCTTCCAATCATTAGTTATCTAAATTATTTTATCTTCTCCAAACTATTAGAATATATTATCCTTTATTAAAGTGTTTAATTCCCTCTTGTATACACACATATTGAAGTACCTGTTGTATCTATAGGTTAATCACCTTGACAAGAAGTATTTGGTGGTGCAAAACATGTTCCACATAGGGTAGGAGGAATTGTGGAATACATACAAACCTACGATGATTCATCCATGGATTTATCCTTTATCAAATCCTCTATCTATGTACAAGAAATTTCCTTAAATATAATTAAATTTTCATGTATCTTGAAGATTCAATCCCCTCTTCAAAGGGTTGTGTGTTACTAAATTCATACAATTTTAACAAAGAAGACTGCTTGATTGATTATTTCACTCCTAGTGCATATTATTTTATCATCTAAGGCCTAGTGTGGATTCTCTTCAAAAATTTTATGTATCATTCTACCCTTATGATGTTGTCATTATTGGATTAGTAATATTTTACAAAATGAGGTTTACTTGTGACCATAAATAGAACTATAGAGGTGATATTTTATAATCCATCTTCTATCATATATTTTAATCGTAGGCTATAATATATTTTGTATATCTCAATATTTACAACCAATTCATGAAACTATGTGCTTACTATACAAGTACTTCCTTATAATAAATGAGGGCTTTACAAATTTCTTTAAGTCTAACTATTCACACTAGTCATTCAATGATTTTCCTATCATAATTTCTCCACTAGAATAAAGTTTTTGTATCTAATATGACAACATATAAATTAATGAATCCCCAAACAGTTTATCTAATTCATATTTTGGATGGTTCTTAGATGAAAAAATCCATTTCTAGATAGGTGGCCCTCATGGCCCGGGTTTCATCCAACCGAGGGGGAGGTTCCCAAAATATATCTTCCCTAGAAGATTGGTGATTTCTAAAAGCCATTGTCAGAGGAGACTTAAATCTTAGAATATTTCCAAGCTCTAATTCCTTATTAACAGAGCCCTTGTTCAAAGAAAAAAGATCCACATTCTCAATAGTAGCAACTAGAACCAATAGAAATATTGACTATGTAGTGTGGAAAATATTAATGAATTCCCTCGAATTTCATTCTTTCTAGATGCACCAAAAAAATATGGTGGGGAAATTGACCAAAGGGATTGGAGGTGAGGAGATAGGAAAGAGGAATTCCACTGATCCATGAAAGTGGTCAAATATTTATGGAAAATTTAATCTAAATCAACTTAGCTTAGTAGCAAGTTTATGAAACTCTGAGGAAAAGTTGCATGTGGAGAAAAGGTGCTAAAGTGACTCTCACACCATACCACACAAAAAGCATCTATTAGGGACAAAAAAGACTCTTTTTTGAACATTATTTAAGGTCAAGAACTTTTCTTAAATTACTACCCAAAAGAAAATATTAACTTTCAATGTAAGTCCTTTTCATCACACATCTCAAACCGAGAACCAAGGATATTCATGAGCATATAACAAGGTATAAGATGATTTAACATAGAAAAAACCATTAGTTTTAGCATCCCAAATAAACTAATCCTACTTATTTTTAAAAGGTAAAAAAATCCACTTCAAAAGGTCATGAAGGACTTTATAGGCATCATTACTCTCATGACAATCTAGGGAACTCAAGGGAATTTCAACAGTTATTAACATCCACCACCTCAATATAATCACTGTCCTTTGACCCAATGATCTAACTCAAAATAGGCTCAGCCTAAATGAAATTTGGATAATAGTTTAAGGGACTATCAACCACCCATTTATCATTCTATAAATTAATATTGTAGCCATTTACAAGAAGTAAAGATGCAGACCGTGATAAGGTACCTGAAGCGTGATGTGAAGACCTAGTGGTGGAATCTCATCACTAAGATAGAGACAAAGGTTTTAACTTGGGATGACATGAAGGAGGCCCTACATGGCCAGTATCATCTTGAGAATAACGAATGGTTAGCAAGGTACAAGCTTTGTGCTCTTCACCATATCGACCATGTTTAGGACTATGTGAAGGCATTTCAAGAATTGATGGTGGACTTGCACAATATGAACGAAGGTGATCACATGTTTGATTTTGAAATTGGGCTGCAACCTTGGTCTCAAGTTGAGCTTCGAAGGTACAAGTAGTAAAACTTGGTTGAAGCGATCATCATGGTCAAAAGTCTACTGGACTTTTGTGCTGAAGGTGTTCAAAAGAAAAGAGGTAACCAAGTTGGCAAGGGGAAGCAGCCCTAAGCTGGAAAGAAGGAGGAAAATTCATTGAACAAAGGAAAGGGGTCTTCATCACCCAAGTTTCAAAAGTTTAAGTCCCAAAGAGAATATCGGTAAAACAAAGGGCCCAAGAATTATATGGGCAAATAAGAGGAAAAATCCAGATGATGACTCTCTGAAAGGTGGTGGGCTGTGATGTTGGACTTGCCAAGGTCTACACCCATAGCGTGAGTGTTTCTAGTGGGTATGAAAGAACTCATTCAATGCACAAAAACTTTTTCCTAATGCAAATATGGGCAAATGACAAATTTAAGGCAATTTTATGCCTTGGTGCCTCAGAGACCCATGGTGGTAGAAATTTACAAATAGAGGATATCAACTCGTTGTTCTACTTGGAGGCTATGGTGGTAGGCACTCCCATGGTCACCCTCATGGATTGCGATGCGATGCACAACTTCATGAATGTGCATTTTGTGGATTACATTGGGATAAAGTATTTGAGCAAAGGCTTCGACCTTAAATTAGTCAATGCACTGATGAAAAATACCTTTGGGATTATCGTAGATGTCCTTGTGAAAGTTGGTGAGTGGTAGGGTTTTTTTAGGTGTTTTGTGGTGCCAATTTATTACTTTGACCTAGTGATGGGCCAGGATTTCATCAAGTCAGCAAAAGGTATTCAAGTTCATCCCTTACCTTGACTACATTTTCATATTCGACCAAAATTATTCAAGCATCATGCATTCTTTTTGGCCACGATAGATGGTGGGTTTTCTAGTGAAGTGGCCAAAACATCATGAGTGTTCGATGATGTACCTGCATAAGGCAACTTGTGAAAAGGAAAAGTGGCTGATGTTCTTGGCCGTGCTGCTAGGGAGATGGGAGGATGAAGAACCTAAGGCCCTCATCCCACCTGATGTTGAAAAGGTGCTTTGTCAATTTGAATATTTCATGCCAAAGTAATTATTGCCCTACCTGCCACTATGGAGAGCCATTGACCATTGTATTGAGTTTTTATCAGGAATTGTCTCATCGGCTAGGGTGCCTTATAGGCTGAGTAAGCTAGAGATTCTTGAGTTGAAGAAGAAGTTAGAATAACTACTCAACACGGGATACCTTCATCCCTCATGATCACCTTACGGAACCCCTATCCTATTCATGTGCAAGGTGGACATGTCATTGCGGTTATGTGTTGATTACCACACCCTAAAAATGCAAATAATTAATAACAAGTACCAGATCCCCTAGATTAATGATTAATTTGATTGGTTGGGTAGTGCTAAAGTTTTCACTATGTTAGATCAACATTCGGGCTATTACCAAGTGCGGGTGGCACTTGGGGATGAAGATAAGAAGACGTGTATTTCAAGGTATGGTTCCTTTGAATTCATTGTGATGTCATTTGGACTCTATAATATCCCGACAACATTCTGCACTCTCATGAATGACATATTTTACCCTATGCTAGACAAATGTGTGGTAGTATACCTTGATGACATCCTGGTTTATTCACAGGATATGGAGAGCCACAAAAGGAATTTGGAAGAGGTGTTCAATTTATTGCAAGAGCATTATCTCTTCGTTAAGAAGGAAAATTTTATCTTTGCACAGTCTGAGGTGAAGTTTCTTGGCCACTTTCTTGGGAAAGGTATGGTTCGGCCTGATCTTTCCAATATTTAATTTGTTCATGATTGAGAGGTGTCGTCGAATGTGCGAGGTGTTAGGAAATTTTTGGGTTTAAAAAACTTCAATCGCCACTTTGTTAGCCGGTACTCCAGGTTGGCCACCCCTCTAACTGACCTTCTATGAAAACATAGGCCATGGTCCTGGATGGTTAAGTACCAAGCTGGATTCAAGTTTCTAAAGGAGAAGCTAACAGGTGTCCCTATTCTTTCCTTTGTGTACTTCTTGAAGCTATTCGAAGTGCAAGTTGATGCCTCAAATTTTACCATAGGAGGTGTTCTGATTCAAGATGGGCATCTTTTAGCCTTTGAGTCCTGCAAGCTGAATGATGTTGAAAGGAGATATCTTGGTCATGAAAAGGAGATGATCACCCTCATCCATTTCCTATGAACTTGGTGGAATTATCTATTGGGGGTTCATTTCAAAGCTAATAGAGACAACATGGCAAACACTTACTTTCTCACCCAAGACAAACTGATCGGCAAGAAGGTGTGGTGGTAGGACTACCTCGCTAAGTTTAACATTAATATTTTACACACCTTGAGTAATTTAAATGTGGTGGACAATGCCATAAGTCAGAAGTTGTAGTTAGGTATCGTGGAGGAGGTGGCAAAAAGTGTTATCATAGTGCATGGTGAGAGTTGCATTGAGTTGAGTTAAGAAGTGTTGGCCAAGGTTTGGGAAGGCCTTGAGAAATACCCTATCACTATTGCTTTATCTTCCATAACATAGAATCAAAATGATATGGGTAGGCTTTGTCGTTACCAGTGGAAATATGACCTATTATGATACAGGTAGACCCAACTTGTTTTCCCACATTGGGGTGATATTTACCACAATTTTATCAAAGAGTGTCATGACAACGTTTGGACGGGTCACCCGGGGTATCAAAGGACGTTGAATTTGTTGGAAAGAGGGTTTTTCTGGCTATACATGAAGAAGTATGTTGATGAGTATGTGCAAAATTGTCTTGTGTGCCAACAAGATAAGCCAAAAAACTCGAAGCTAGATAGGTTGTTGCAACTGCTGCTAGTGCTGGTGCATCCGTTGAGCATTGACTTCATCACCGGGTTATCGAAGGTTGGTGACTATCGATCAATATTGGTCATAGTCGATCATTTTTCTAAGTATGGTGTGTTCATCGCTTGTTCACACCCGTGCCTAGTGGAAGTTGTCGTAGACTTGTTCTTTAAGCATATGGATAAATTTTGGGAAATATCGAGGGCATCACTAATTTCATCTAGGGAGGATATGGGATAGGTGATGCATTTGCATTTCCCATGTGACTGTTCATATTTTGATGTACGGTTTGGCTTCCAAGGGGGCTAGGAATGGTTAGAAGGTTCATGTTTTTTTTAATGCCATCGGGTTGCCAAGCGATCTGGGCATTGATGGAAAGTTTTGCATCCAAGGGCAGCACATTGTCATGGGCAGTGCCTTGGGGACTCGGTCAATTCGATTACCATGAATATGGACATCTGCAAATGGGGACATCATGCTACCTTGAAAGTTACAATGAGAAAATTGACTAAGTATGCTCTAAAAAATGTGATAGCAAGGATTTCTAGGCAGGATGACTGGCAATGCTACAAGCGAACATTAGTGTTTAATGTGTTTGGTTAGGTGAATTGACACGTCTCGTATTTTGGGCTATGCTTGAAAGAAATAATAGGTTGTGTTAGTTCATTGCCTTAAATGTGTGAGTTTGAATTTAATTGTGGGTGCCCAAGTCTACGTGGAGTAATGGCTCATTGTAATTAACATTAATGTAGCCACCTACCTTGTAGTCATTGAAGTCACTAAAAAGCACTATACACATGGGTCATTATGCAATGTATATTCTAGATGTTGCCATGTTGTCATGCTAGGAGTTAACCCGAATGTGCTTTCCCTTGCATGGATGGTGTCAATGGTGCACTTGGCCACATGCTTTATATATCCCGTGGGCTACTTAATGTAAGGTTGATGGTTGATGTGTATTGTAATCCTTTGTTAATTTATTAATGCAAATTTATGTTCTACCATGGATATGTTATGCTTTGTTTTTCGTATGATTAATGTGGTTTTTCTATTGATCTTGGTTTAATCATTTTCATGCCTAAGTGTAAAATCGAACCTTGTTGTTCCTAACTTGCATGATGGAATTGGTTATCAAACAACCCTATGACTTATTGGCTACATGAAAGGTTAGGCATAGTCCCGTGCGTTCAAGTGGATCATGGATTTATATTAATAAAATTAAGGGAATCACCTTTGATAATAATCCTCCTACAATCCAAAGAACTCAACTGCAAAACATCCCAAAAAAATGCTCTTGATTTCACCACATGGCTAGTCGGGCTTCTAATATTTTTAGTGAAGGCTAGCAAAATTTAACCATTGGAATCCTTGACAACACCCCCTGCTCCCACCAGGCCTGGGTTTCCTTTGGATGCTCCATCATAGTTTACTTTCATCCAACCGAGCGGGGAGGTTCCCAAAATATATCTTCCCTAAAATATTGATGATTCCTAAGCACCATTGGTAGAGGATTCTTAAATATTAGAATCTTTTCAAGCTCTAATTCCTTACTAACATAGTCCTTTTTCAAAGAAAAAATATCCACATTCTCAATAGTAGCAACTACAACCCATAGAAACATTGACTACATAGTGTCGAAATATTCTTGAATACCCTCAAATTTTATTCTTTCCAGATGCACCACCAAAAATATGGTGGGGAAAATGACCAAATGGATTGGAGGTGAGGAGATAGGAAAGAGGAATTCCACTGATCTATGAAAGTGGTCAAATCTCTATGGAAAATCTAATACAAACCAACATAGCTTAGTAGTAGGTTTAGAACCTCCTAGGAAAAGTTGCACGTAGAGAAAACATGCTCGAGTGACTCTTACACCATACCACACAAAAAGCATCTATTAAGGACAACAAATGCTCTTTTTTTAATATTATCCAAGGTCAAGCACTGATGCAGGAGCATCCAGAGGCAAAATGGCAATCTTGCATCATCAAAAAATGTATTTTCTTCTAAGTACTGAAACTGCCGCGATATCGCGATGCTTTTTTGAGGAAGGGCACCAGCGGGCCAACATGTCGCGATATCGCGACGCTTTTTGAGGAAGGGCACCAGCGGGCCAACATGTCGCGATATCGCGACGCTTTTTGAGGAAGGGCACCAGCGGGCCAACATGTCGCGATATCGCGACGCTTTTTGAGGAAGGGCACCAGCGGGCCAACATGTCGCGATATCGCGACGCTTTTTGAGGAAGGGCACCAGCGGGCCAACATGTCGTGATATCGTGACGCTTTTTGAAGAAGGGCTCCAGCAGGCCAAAATGTCACGAAATCATGACATTTCTCAAGCAGCGCAGTCGGAACGCCAAACTGTCGCGAAATCGTGACACTTTCAAGCCAAGATGTACGGAATGCAAAGATGTCGCGAAATCATGACATATCCAGAGGCAAGGTTCAACAATGCAAAGATGTCACGAAATCGTGACACTTTGGAGCCAAGATGTAGGGAACGCAAAGATGTCACGAAATCGTGACATATCCAGAGGCAAGGTTCAACAATGCAAAGATGTCGCGAAATCGTGACACTTCCGAGCCAAGATGTACGGAATACAAAGATGTCACGAAATCACGACATGTCGCGGTTTCGTGGCCCGAAACGAAGCAGCAAGTACGGAACGTAGAGATGTCGCAAAATCGTGACATGTCATGGTTTCACGGCCCAAGGGAGGAGAGCGATTAAGAAGGGCCCAGACGTCATGATTTCATGACGTGTAGCGGAATCGTGGCCCCAAGGAGGAGAGAGAAGCCCAACATCAAAACGTCACGATATCGTGACCAAGGGGAGAGAAAAGCCTTGGAGAAAATACGTCGCGATATCGCGACAAGAACGCTCACGACGTTGACCAGCCGGCGACTGCAGAGACCAATGCAAGGGGACACATGGCATGAAGTGACAGGTGGCTCATGAGTATGGAGCGATTATAGGGACACGTGGCACCAAACGACAAGTGACCAGGCGCATTCCTTGGTATGATGTTCTGAAGGCTTGACAGGCGGCCACAGAGCACTCGGCCACCCCAGACCATGATAATACGGGGCATCTGGCAGAATATGGCATGCGACTGCAGGGCATACGTGTGGATGGTTAGAGGGAGGCCCACACTTTGCGTAATTATGGAGAAGAAGGTGGCGGCCAAGGATAAAAAGGCGCGCATGCATTGTATTGAAAAGAGGGGAGGACTCTTGGCCATTGATTTTTGGCGGGGGATTGCTGTGTATTGCAGAGGAGACCTTTGTTTTTTTTTTTTTTTAATTGAAGCTTGCTGGAATTTTGTTGGTGCATTGTTAATTTATGCATTCTTGCTGTGTGTTGTGCGTAGCCCTAGATCAAGTGGTATCAGAGCGGGTTGGTTCTGAGAGTGCAAACCGATCGCCGACAGTGAGGCAGTTTGTGCCAGGATGTGGTTGTGGGTTGCGAAGGAAAAGTAGGATGCCTCCACATAGAGGACGTGGTATTACGAGGAATAGGCAAGCAAGAAGGGAGGAGGTCGATCTAAGAGCCCTGCAGAGCCAAGTTGAGGCCTTACAAGAGGAAATAAGAAGAGGAGTCGAGCCGAGAATGGAAGAACCCAGTGAAGATGAAGTGTGGGAAGAAGAAGTTGCTTCTGATGAGGAAGAGGCCTTGGACCCAGCAGAGGCTACGCTATATAGAGCCATCTCCCAGATTGGGAAGAAGCCAAAATTTGACGTCTCGACTTACTCTGGAAACCTCAACCCTGAGGAGTTGATAGACTGGATTAATGACATGGAGGAGTATTTTGAATACGAAGAGATATCAGATCCAAATCGGATCAGGTTTGCAAAATCCAAGCTGAAGGGACATGCTAGCATCTGGTGGAAGGGAGTGCAGTTAGAAAGAAATAGGAGGGGAAAGGAAAGGATCACTAGATGGGATAGGATGGTAGAGAAACTAAAGAGGCAGTTCATCCCTACAGATTATGAGCTAGATTTATTGAAGAAAATGCAGAGTCTTCGACAGGCTAGTAAGTCTGTCAAGGAATATACTGAGAGGAGTTCTACCAGATTTCAATAAAAATTGGCCATTTGGAGGCAAACAAAGATAAGGTCGCACGTTACATAAATGGATTGCGAACTAGCATTCAAGAAGATTTGGGGCTGGTTAGAATGAGCACAGTAGAAGATGCATATCAGTTTGCATTAAAAGTGGAGGAGAAACTAAATAGAAGATTTGATGGTAAGCAGAGAGGGAAGGATAGGGGTGGAAGAGCTGGTGGAAGATACAAAGATTTTGGGAAAGCTAGAGAAGCTAGCAGCAACCAAAGGCAAAAAGAAGTGAAGGAGGAGGATGCCCAACGCCCATGCGGTCATAGCAACAACTACCCAAGAGGAAGAGGTAGATCGGGGTGAGGGTTTGGAAGAGGTGTCTTCAGAGGAACCTGCTTCAACTACGAAGAGGAAGGACACAGGGCATACAACTGCTCGTAGCATCAAGAGAAGCCAAACCGAAGACCTGAGGGTTAGGCCCGAGCTACTGTAGCAGACGAAGGTGCAGAGTCTGAGCACTCAGAGGAGGCAGAAAGAGGGGAAGCCATGATCATCAGAAGGGCCCTATTAAATGAAGAAGAAAAGGTGGACCAAAGGAACAACCTGTTTCGAACAAGATGCAAGTGCGCAGGCAAGGTCTGTAATATCATCATTGATAATGGAAGCACTGACAATTTGGTTTTTGAGGAAATGGTTTCCAAGCTGCGGTTGGAAAGGAGAAAACACTCGCACCCTTATCGGATTGCATGGCTGCAAAAGGACCATCGGGTGCTGGTGAGTGAACAATGTCTAGTGAAGTTCAACATTGGAACTTACCAAGATGAAGTGTTATGTGACATCTTGCCCATGGATGCATGTCACCTACTGCTTGGGAGGCCATGGCAGTTTGACCGAAATGCTGTCTATGATGGTCGAGCTAATACCTATTCTCTGTCAAAGAATGGAGTTCACCATAAGTTGAAACCCCTGAAGGAGGCTGATGAGAAGGTGTGCAGCAGTGCACGAATCTATCTAGTTGATGGCAAAAAAATTTTGGAAGGCCTGAAGCCGGATCATGTGTGTTATGCTATAATCCCCAAAGTTAGGGAAGAAGGATGCAAGGATATTCCAATGGAAGTCATGGGACTGTTAGAAGAATTCCCTGATATCATTTCTGACAATGTTCCTGAAGGTTTACCACCTATTAGGAGGATCAGTCATCACATCGACTTGGTGCCTGGATCGAGCTTGCCAAACAAGGCTGCACATCGAATGACACCGGTGGAAACTGAAGAATTAAATCGGCAAGTTCAAGATCTATTGAAGAAAGGCCTGATAAGGGAGAGTCTTAGTCCTTGTGTTGTACCAACAGTACTAGCACCCAAGAAGGATGGAGAATGGAGGATGTGCACAGATTCAAGAGCAATCAACAAGATCACCATTAAATACAGATTCCCACTACCAAGGATGGATGATATCATGGACTGCTTGAGTGGAGCTGAGTACTTCACAAAAATTGATTTGAAAAGTGGATACCATCAGATCCGCATTAGAGAAGGGGATGAGTGGAAGACAGCCTTTAAAACCAGAGAGGGGTTGTATGAGTGGTTGGTCATGCCATTTGGGCTAACCAATGCACCTAGTACCTTTATGAGGTTGATGAATGAAGTATTGAAAGAATTTCTAGGCAGATTTGTGATTGTTTACTTGGATGATATACTGATTTTCAGCAAGACCTTAGAGGAACACCTGGTGCACATCAGAAAGGTGTTTGAGAAACTGCGGGAAGAGCAGTTACTGATCAATCTGAAGAAGTGCAACTTCATGAAGAAGGAGCTGGTATACCTGGGCTTTGTTATATCAGCTAACGGTCTCAAAATGGACCCCAAAAAGGTGAAGGCTATCCTAGAATGGCCTGTCCCAAGGAGTGTGACCGAGGTTAGATCATTTCACGGTCTGGCCAGTTTCTACAAAAAATTTATTAAAAACTTCAGCAGTATTTGTGCATCTCTTACTGAGACAATGAAGGGAAACAAGAAGGAATTCTAGTGGACAGTTGGAGTAGATAAAAGCTTTGCTATGCTGAAGAAGAAGGTCACTGAGCAGCCCGTCTTAGCACTTACATATTTCAATAAGGTGTTCCAGGTGGACTGCGATGCGAGTGGCAATGCGATAGGAGCAGTATTGAGTCAAGAGGGTAGGCCTGTTGCATATTTCAGTGAGAAGATCAATGATGCCAGGCGAAAGTATTCGGTATATGACCAAGAGTTATACGCCATAGTGCAAGCGCTCAAGAAGTGGAGGTACTACCTGTTGCCGAAAGAGTTTGTTCTCTATACCGACCATCAAGCGCTGCAGTATATTAACAGCCAGGGTAAATTGAATCAGAGGCACCTCAAATGGGTAGAATTCCTACAGAGATATACCTTTGTGCTGAAGCATCGGAGTGGAAGATCCAATAGGGTGGCAGATGCATTGAGTAGGAGGCAATGTCTGCTGACAGAACTGAGAGTGGAGGTTGTAGGGTTCGCTGAGCTCAAGAACTTATACCCTGTAGACCCCGATTTTGCAAAATCTTGGAAGGCCTGCACTACACCTGTTATGTTGGATAGGAGTAGGTGGTTGGATTACCTGGTTCAAGAGGGGATGTTGTTCAGAGGGAACCAATTGTGCATTCCAAGGAGCTCAATGAAAGAGAACCTCATTAAAGAAAAGCATAGTGGGGGTTTAGCTGGACACTTTTTTTGTGACAGGACCATCTCATTGGTTAGTGAAAACTATTACTGGCCAAAATTGCAGCAGGATGTGGCAAAGTTTGTGCAGATTTGCAGTATTTTCCAGATGGAAAAGGGTGTAAGGCAGCCTACTGGTTTGTATCAACCGCTACCTATACCCGAGCGGCCATGGGAAGATATTAGTATGGATTTTGTGCTTGGTTTGCCTCGGAGGCAGAGGGGGAATGATTCCATCTTTGTGGTAGTGGACATATTTTCGAAAATGGCACATTTTATCCCGTGCCAGAAGACTAGCGATGCGGTCCATGTAGCTGGTTTGTTCTTTAAGGAAGTGGTACGCCTTCATGGGTTGCCAAGAAGCATTGTGTCAGACAGAGACACCAAGTTTGTAGGTTATTTTTGGAAGACCCTGTGGAAGAAACTGAGGATGGAGCTAAAGTTTAGTTCTGCGTATCATCCCCAAACAGATGGCCAAACAGAGGTGGTTAATAGGAGTTTGGGAAACTTACTGCGATGCTTGGTAGGGGACAAGCCCAAAGGATGGGATCTGGTTCTACCGCAAGCTGAGTTTACGTATAACAGCTCGGTCAATCGGAGTACCAATAGGTCACCCTTCCAGATCATCTATGGAAGTAGCCCGAGAAACGCTTCAGAATTAAGAAGGCTAGATACAAGGGAGAAATGCAGTTCTAAGGCAGAAGACTTTGCTGAACAATTGAAAGGAGTGCATGAAGAAGTGACAAGATACATTGCCAAGATGAATGCTCGGTACAAGGCAAGGGCGGATCAAAAATGTAGAGTTAAAGAGTTCCAAGTAGGAGATTTTGTCATGGTCTATCTGAGGAAGGAGCGGTTTCCTGCCAAGACCTATAACAAACTCAAAATGAAGAAGTTTGGGCCGTGCAAGATCATTGGCAAATGGGACTCGAGCAATGCCTACGAGTTGGAGTTACCTAGCGAGATCAACATCTCCCCCGTGTTCAACATCTTCGATCTGGTCGAATATCATGAAGGAGAAAACAGTGAGATGCCAAGTTCAGATTTGTGGAGCATTCCAGCAGTCATCCCAGTAGCAGACAAGATAGAAGAAGTTCTTGATACCCGTGAGGGTCACAGTACTTGAAATAGGATTTATTCTGAGTATTTAGTCAAATGGAATGGCAGGCCCATAGAAGATGCAACTTGGTTGTCCAAGGTAGAGGTTGATCGCTTGGGTCTACCTCGGAACGGTCAGAAGTGAGGTCACTTCTCAAACTCACCTCGGGTGTCTGATGCAGGAGCATCCAGAGGTAAAAGGGCAATATTGCATCATCCAAAAATGTATTTTCTTCTAAGTATTGAAACTGTCACCAGCGGGCCAACATGTCGCGATATCACGATGCTTTTTGAGGAAGGTCACCAGCAGGCCAACATGTCGCGATATCGCGATGCTTTTTGAGGAAGGGCACCAGCGGGCCAACATGTCGCGATATCGCGATGCTTTTTGAGGAAGGGCACCAGCGGGCCAACATGTCGCGATATCATGACGCTTTTTGAGGAAGGGCACCAACGGGCCAAAATGTCGCAAAATCGTGACATTTCTCAAGCAGCGCAGTCGGAACGCCAAACTGTCACGAAATTGCGACACTTTCGAGCCAAGATGTATGAAATGCAAAGATGTCACGAAATTGTGACATATCCAGAGGCAAGGTTTAACGATGCAAAGATGTCACGAAATTGCGACACTTTCTAGCCAAGATGTACGGAACGCAAAGATGTCGCGAAATCGCGACATATCCAGAGGCAAGGTTCAACAATGCAAAGATGTCGCGAAATCGTGACACTTCCGAGCCAAGATGTACGGAATACAAAGATGTCGCGAAATCGTGACATGTCACGGTTTCACGGCCCGGAATGAAGCAGCAAGTATGGAACGTAGAGATGTCGTGAAATCGTGACATGTCGCGGTTTCGCGGCCCAAGGGAGGAGAGTGATTAAGAAGGGCCCAGACGTCGTGATTTCACGACGTGTAGCAGAATCGTGGCCCCAAGGAGGAGAGATAAGCCCAATGTCAAAATGTCACGATATCATGGCCAAGGGGGAGAGAAAAAGGAGCAAATACGTCGTGATATCATGACAAGAACGCTCATGACGTTGACCAGCTGACGACTGTAGAGACCAATGCAAGGGGACACGTGGCATGAAGTGACAGGTGGCTTGTGAGTATGGAGCGATTACAGGGACACGTGGCACCAAACGACAAGTGACCAGGCACATTCCTTGGTATGATGTTCTGAAGGCTTGACAGGCGGCCACAGAGCACTCGGCCACCCTAGACCATGATAATACGAGGCATCTGGCAGAATATGGCATGCGGCTGCAGGGCATACGTGTGGATGGTTAGAGGGAGGCCCACACTTTGCGTAATGATGGAGAAGAAGGTGGCGGCCGAGGATAAAAAGGTGCGCATGCATTGTATTGAAAAGGGGGGAGGACTCTTGGCCATTGATTTTTGGCGGGGGATTGCTGTGTATTGCAGAGGAGACCTCTGTTTTTTTTTTTTTTTTTTAATTGAAGCTTGCTGGAATTTTGCCTGTGCATTGTTAATTTCTGCATTCTTGCTGTGTGTTGTGCGTAGCCCTAGATCAAGCACTTTCCTTAAATTACTACCCCAAAGAAAATAGTAACTTTTAGTGTAAGTCCTTTTCATCACAAATATCAAACCGAGAACCAAGGATCTTCATGAGCATATAAAAAGGTATAATTTGATTTAACAGAGAAAAAACAATTATTTTTAGCACCCAAGATGAAATTATCCTACTTATTTTTGAAAGGTAAATCAATCCACTTCAAAAGGTCATGAAGGACTTTATAGGAATCATTACTCTGATGATATTCTAGGGAGCTCAAGGGACTTTCAATAGTTATTAATATCCACCATGTCAATATAATCACTGGTCTTTGACCCAATGATCTAACTCAAAATGGGCTCAACCTAAATGAAATTTGAACAATAGTTTAGGGGCCTATCAACCACCCATTTATCATTCTATAAATTAATATTCTAGCCATTTCCAAGAATCTAACATCTCCCTAGTAGGATATCCATATGACTTTGGATAATGCTCCTCCGAAAGGAAAATCCCTATGATGGATTAGGATCAATTAGGATAAAAAAATGATTGTTTAAATGTTTGGATTTTGTAATTTGAACCCAATTCACATTTTAATTTTGTGCTAATCCCCATCCTTGTTTTGCTAGTAGAACCCAATTCATAATTTTCATTCTTCTTAGGCCCAAACTTCACTGCTCCTTTTTGCTGCAAACTTGGTCCCAAGAGACAAGTGGGAATTTCTTCTTATCTTATGATCCAGACCAAATAAATTAATTTTGAATTTGCTCAAGTTTTTGAAGAATTTTCCCTAGCAACCTAAAAAGTAAAAGAAAATAGACTGGTATGGTCTAAAGAGGAATATATTTTACATGGCTTTACCAGCTTGGATCAAGAGCACCCATTTCCAACCAGTGAGTTTCCTCTTAACTCTTTCTATAACTAGATCCCAAAGAGAAGATTTAAATACACCCTTGAACATTGACAATCCTAGGTACACTGAGGAGAGGGAATATATCTCATAACCCAAAATATGAAAAAATTTATGCTGCCTCCTCGGGGAGTGTTAAAGAAAAAAAATGTTTTTTCTAAGATTCACATTCTACCTTGATACTTTCTTATAATCTGAGAGGATGGATTTCATGGCTCTATCTTGGGAAATTTAGGCTAAGAAAGACAACAAAATATCATCGGTAAATTGCTTATGAGAGATTGGGTTTATATTAATTACTGGATTAATCCCTACTAAAGTATGATTAACATTGAAAGATCTCCCCAAGGATTCTACCAATAGAATAAAAATATATGGAGATAAAGTATCCCCCTATCAGATGCCCTTGCAATTGTGAAAGTAGCCTACTGGGGATTCATTACTGATAACTAAGAATTTTATTGAGGAAATACATTCCTTAATCAAACTAATCTAGCTTGGACTAAAATCAAAATTGGTCAAATTTTGCAGTAATAATCCCCATGAGGCCCTATAATATGCTTTGTCCATGTCAAATTTTAGGAATTTTTTTAGCTTACCACTCATATCAACTCAGTGAATGAGTTCATGCACCATGATAATATCATTGAATATTTTTCTACCTGCCACAAAATTGCTTTGAGTATTATCAATAATCTCTTAAAGGATTTTCAATCTATTCGCTAACATAATATTACAAAGACTTATGGATCTAAAGTCCTTGAATTCTTTAGCTCCCTTTGCATTGGGAATTAGCACTAGGAAGGTAGAGTTGATGTTTGATAAAATAATCTTCGATGATTGAATTTCCATAAATGCTTAACAAACATCTTTCCTTGGTATATTCCAGAAGTTTCATGGGATAAAATTGTAGTCTTTATTTTCTCATCACTAAAGGGGGCATTCAACGCAATTTTCATTTCTTGTGAAATTATAATAGGAATATTTCCTAAGAGCCTACAATTTTCTTGAAATTATCTATCTTATTTCAAACAAAGGAGGATTTTAAAGAATTTAATTGCTTCATCCTTGATTTCCTCAATATCCTTAGAAATATAACCATTGGATTTCATGATTACTTTGATTCTATTATCACTCCTATGCCTCAAGGTGGAAGTATGAAAAAACTTGGTATTATTGTCATCTTCCCGAAGACAAAAGGATCTAAAATTTTGGTGTCATAAAATTTCTTCTTCAACTAGGGAGTTTTGAAACTTTGATAACAACTCCTTTTCCTTTAGTTCATCTTTTTCAGTGACTTCCCCAAATTCAAAGGCAATTTGAAACTCCTTTATCTGGTTAGAAATTTCTTTTTTTCCTCCTAAAAATATCACCAAAAATATATTTATTCCAAGTTTTAAGGTTGGCATTAACATATCTCAACTTGGATGCCACTCAAGATATTAGTGGGCCTAAGAAATAAAATGGTCATCATTCCTTAACTCTTATTTTTAGGTTCAAATGTTGCATCCACGTAGCCTCAAATATGAAAGGCCTAGGAAATAAACTCTAATTTTTGATCTTCTACAACATTAGAGGGTTGTGGTCTGAGTCTATTATGGGTAAAGAAAAAAGGATAAAATCTTCAAAAATGGAAGAAATTCTCTCGATATTAACACTCTATCCAGTTGGATATGTTGACTCCCTAGCTTCCTATTGCACCAGGTGTATTGTGACCCTTTTAGATCCATGCTCATTAGCTCTTGATTATTAACAAATGAAGAAAACTCTTCCATGGTCCTCGTGTATGTTTTAGAGACACCCTTTTTATCATATGGGTATAGAGGAGTATTAAATTCTCCTTCTAAAACCTAAGCTTCACCTCTAAACACATCCCTCATTGACTTCAAGGAGTTTCAAAGGATTTCCCTATTAGACCTTGAGTTGGGGACAAATATTTGATGAAATCCATCTAACTCTCGATTCCTTACAAAAAAAGAGGATATTAATCATCCTATCAGATATTAGTAAAATTAATCCATCCAAATTAATGAGGTTCCATAATAAAAGGTGGCCCCCAAAAACTCCATTTGTAGAATTTACCACAAACCAACTTCCTTCCAAATGATATTTTTAGTTATCTCTGCACTCTGCCTATCCATATTTTTTTCTTGAATAAGGATAATTTTTAGTTTCATATCTTTCATAAAGGAAACCAAAATTCTCTTCTTCTTAGGTCCATTTAGACCTCTTTTATTCCATGAAATATTTTTCATTTACAAAATTTAGTACCTTTTCCCCCATTCGAAGCTTAGGGTGAATGACAAATGTTTCCATATTAAGTTATTTTCTTTTGATATCCTTCTCTTTTTAAAAATTTAGCTGGGCTTGAATTCCATCTACAATATCTGATTTTACCTCTCCATTCCTTACAACTTTGTTAGAGGGTTTAACTACTTTTCAATTTACCCTGATATCCATTTTCTATTTTTGGGTACTTATAGTCTTGGGTCTAGATTTAAATGTTTCTAAATAGCCCTCACCAAAACACAAAGAATATTTTAGCTCAGGCAAGGTTGGAGACTCCTATCCAGGGGTTGCATATTCACTAGACTTATAACCAGAGCTAATTTCTTGTAAAATTGGCTTCTAAGATCTCAAACATTGATACAAATTTTAAAGAAATTCTGAAGGAAATTATGTGATCAATTATACTAGATTTACCTGATCGAGACTCTTTTGGGGCCTTTTCCTATTGATTGGATTATTTTTTTACCAATTTCATTAATGTCCATAGAAGGAATTTGGTCCACTATATTTTGTACCATCTTTGGATCATATGGCATACGAGTTCATATTGAGCATTCTCATCAGGAACCACTTGACCAAGATATCTGTAGACCTATTAACTTTCATAAAAATATATTCTAATTGGACTACTTCCATAATTTGAGTAATCCTATGAACTTATTCTATCAAATTTGAAATATTCTAGGATGGAGAAAGATTCCCTTTGACCATACTAATAACATTAATAGAATCACCTTCGATAATAATCCTCCTAAAATCCAAAGAATTCAGTTGCAAAACCCCTTGAAAGATTGCTTTTGCCACATGGCTATTCTAGATTCCAAGATTTTTGGTGAAGTCTAGCAAAATTTGACCATTGGAATCCTTGAAAACACCCCCTGCTCCTGCTAGGCTTGAATTTCCTTTGGATGCTATATCAAAGTTTACTTTTATCCAACATTGGGGGAGGTTCCCAAAACATATCTATCCTAGAATACTAGTGATTCCTAGCATCCATTGGAAGAGAAGACTTAAATCCAAGAATATTTTCAAGCTCTAATTACTTACTAATAGAGCCCTTGTCTAAAGAAAAAATATCCTTATTCCCAATAGTAGCAACTAAAGCACGTAGAAGCATTGACTATGTAGTGTGTAAAATATTATTCAATGCCATGGAATTTAATTCTTTCCAGATGTGCCATGAAAAAAGTGGCAGGGAAAATGACCAAAAGTATTGGATATGATGAGATAGGAAAGAGGAATTCCACTGATCCATGAAAGTGGTCAGATCTCTATGGAAAATCCAATCCAAATCCATATAGCTTAGTAGTAGGTTCAGAACCTCCTAGGAAAATGTGCACATGGAGAAAAGGTTCTCTGGAGACTCTTCCACCATACAACATGAAAAGAACCTATTAGGAACAACAAATAATATTCTCTAAATATTATCCAAGGTAAAGCACTTTTCTTGAATTATTATTTAAAATAAAATATTAACTTTTGGTTTAAGGCATTTTTGTCACACATCTCTAACCGAGAACCAAATATCTTCATGAGCATCTAACAAAGCATAAGCCAATTTAACAGAGAAAAATCATCATTTTTAGCATCTCAGATCAATTTATCCTGCTTATTTATGAATGGTAAAACAATCCACTTCAAAATGTCATGAAGGACATTACAAGCATCATTCAACTGATGATATTCTAGGTAAATCAATGGAATTCCAATAGTTATTAACATCCACCACCTCAATATAATCACTGACATTTGACCCAATAATCTGAATCAAAATGGGATCAACCTAAATGAAATTTGGATAATAGTTTAAGGGCCTATCAGCCACCCATTTACCATTCTATAAATTAATACTCTGGCCATTTCCAAGAAGCCAATGTCTCCCTTGTAGGATATCCGTATGATTTTGGATAATGCTCCTCCAAAATGCAGAGCCATATGATGGATTATGATAAGTTGGGATAAAAACCTGATTGTTTAAACATTTGGCTTTCATAATTTGAAACCAATTCACATTTTCATTTTGTACTAATCTCCATCGTTGTTTGGCCAACATTATCCAATTCATAATTTTTATTCTTCTTAGCCACATAATTCACTGCTTGTTTTTTCTGCAAACACGGTCCCAAGATACCAAGGTGAATTTTTTATCTTATGATCTGAACCAAAAAAATGAATGTTGAATTTTCTCAAGTTTTTAAAGAATTTTTCCTAGCAAGTTTAAATTTTCATCTTATACAATCCCTATACATTTACTTTTAGAGTTGTAATCACCAACTAAATCCTCCCTAAGGTTTTCAATTATGTCCATTCATTTTAGCCTATGCCATGGATTGTAGTGATTTACATTAATTCAAACTCTCACCTCATTTCATGAACAAGAAAATATATTTTTTATTTGGTGGATGAAGAGGTTTTAAAAGGGATTCCAAACATTTTATAAAATGGATCCATCAACCTAAACTATAAAAACGGGGCACATAGGCCATCGAGAGAACACAAGATCCTTAAAAAAATATACATCAAAATAAAAATAAGGAAGTAAAAGAAACACAACTACAATAGCCACCCAAGAAAACAAAAGCACCAGCATCTCTCACAGGGTAGAAAAACAACCAAACTATCCACATAAAGAAGACAAGAACCACCAAGAAGGACTTGCCATAGGAAATAAAGATAGAACTGAGGCCTACCCAAAGATAAACCATGAATTCTATTTTTATTTCCATTGGAAGGCTTTTAAAATTTAAAAACTACATCATTTTGCTCAACATGAACCACCTTCCATATTTTAGATACGTTGGGTAAGGCATATTATCTCCTTCTTCCTTTATTATCTAATTGAGTTAATCCCTCTGGTAAGTTATTGACCCAAATAAATAAGTTGTCTTGAGATAATATGAGATTAAATAGGAAATCTGTAGACCTAATACCTTCCCTAAAAATATATTTTAATTGGAATACTTCCATAATTTGAGTAATTCTATGAACTTATTCTATAAAATTTAAAATACTCCAGGTTTTAGGAAGATTCCCTTTGACCATATTAACAACATTAAGGGAATAAAATTTGATAATAATCCTCCTACAATACAAAGAACTCAATTACAAAATACCCCTAAAGAGTGCTCTTGCTTCTGTCGCATGGCTAGTCTAGCTTCCAATATTTTTAGTGAAGGCTAGTAAAATTTGACCTTTGGAATCCCTGACAACACCCCCTGCTCCCACCATGCTTGAATTTTATTTGTATGCTCCATGAAAGTTTACTTTCATCCAAATGGGGGGGGAGGTTCCCAAAAAAAATCTTCCCTATAATACTAGTGATTCCTAGGAACCATTGGTAGAGGAGACTTAAATCCTAAAAAAATTTCAAGCTCTAATTCCTTACTCAAAGAGCCCTTGTCCAAAGACAAAATATCCACATTCTCAATAGTAGAAACTACAATATGTAGAAATATTACCTATGTAGTGTATAAAATATTCTTAAATACCTTAGCATTTCATTCTTTCCATATCCACCACCAAAAATGTGGTGGGATATATGATTAAAAGGATTGGAGGTAAGGAGATAAGAAAGAGGAATTGCATTGATCCATGAAAATGGTCATAACTCTATGAAAAACCCAATACAAACCCACATATCCTTGTAGAAGGTTTAGAACCTCACAAGAAAAGATGCACATGGATAAAATATGCTTGGGAGACTCTTCCACCATGCCACACAAAAAGCACATATTAGGGACAACAAAGACTCATTTTTTAATATTATCCAAGGTCAAGCACTTCCCTTGAATTACTATCCAAATGAAATAAATAACTTTAAGTGTAAGGCCTTTTCATCACACACTCAAACCAAGAACCAAGGATCTTCATGAATATATAACAAGGCATAAGTCGATTTAATAGAGAAAAACCATCATTTTTAGAATCCTAGATCAACTTATCCTGCTTATTTTGAAAGGTAAAGAAATTTACTTTAAAAGGTCATGAAGAAATTTACAAGCATAATTTATTTGATGATATTCTATGGAACTCAAGGGACTTACAACAGTTATTAACATCCACCACCTCAATATAATCACTGACCTTTGACCCAACTATATGTTGGACATTTTGAGTCCCTAAGCTAAAAGTTGTCATTGACGTCAAAAGGACCTATGTAAGCAAGCACTATGATTTTGCTCCACAAAGAGTTTCATTAGAAGAAAATGTTTTGATCAAAGGTTCTAGAAGTGATGCATGGCATTTGGTTCCAAAAGGATCTTAAAGGGAAGCTTAGCAAAAGGTTTTTATGGAAACCAAGGAAGGTAAGGAAAGGTTTTATTTAAAATCAATGGATGGCAGATTTGAAATGGGTTTTTATTAAAACCCAAGTTGGATTTTTGTTTCATCGAAAAATGTGCCCTGGTGATGGAGAAATTTAATTTTAAAGGTTTATTTTAAATTTTAATTTATTTAAAATTTAGATTTTAATTTTAAAATTAAAAAAAAAGTTTTTCCTCCTTTCTTATTGGCACCGTCGACTTCAAGAGGGAAATGTTAAAAGGGTCGATGTATTTGCATTGAAGGATGACTTATATAAATAAGCCAAATATTTTCCATTTAAAAACCTAAGGAGAGATGCATTATTTTTGAAAACCCAAAGTATTTTTGCGTTTAGAGATTGTGCAGTGAATTTCAGGGAGTGTGACGTGGGCAGTGAAGTCATGGATGGTCAAATTTTTGGTGCCTTGGGAGGAAAGTGCATGTGGCTTAATCAAGAGAGTGCCCAAGGAACTCACTTGGGTAGTGTTAGCTCACATGGCTTAGCTATCACTTGGCGATATGGTGGGCAGAGGTTCAAAACGCCAAGGCCCTTCGAGGGCTCCTTTGAGGTCGACATCGATATTTTCGAGGGTAAATATTTTAATTAAAATATTTGGTTGCTAAGGTTTGATTATGATTTTTGTGGGAGATATAAGGTTGAGCAAGCTTTAATATTTTAATAAGGTTTGATATTTGATTAATGTGAGATATTACCTAAGAAAAATTTATGATTATTTTTGAGTGCAAAAGTGTTGAAAGAAAGGATATAAAATATTTGATTTATTTTATGGTATAAGTGGTTTGTGGAGTGACAAGGTTATGCAATGATTTGATTTATTTTATTTTATGGTACAACTAGTTTTAGAAGTGATAAGGAAGTTGTGCATTAATTTTTAAGAAGGTTTTCTAATTAAAAACCTTGGTGAATATTATTGTGAAGTGGAGTAATGTTGATTATTTAATGATATTCTAGCCCTTGTGAATACTGGAAAAAGAATATTGTGATTGTGGCAGATTTCCAAAGAGGTTTCTTCACCTTCATTAAAGGTATGGGCACATTCTCCTATTGATTGATTATGGTGGTTCATTTCTAAAAATATCTTTGGAGTGAAAAGGATTGATTGTGGTTTCCTTTTCGAAAGTGATTGGTTTAATGCTTCAAGGTTTTTTGGATTGAGAGTTGTGATTAAACCTTGTTTTATAAGAATTGTTGTTGGAGCCCATTGGTTGTGCAAATAACTTGAACTTGAGTTAGAAGAGAACATGAGTATCATTGTTATGTGAGATTTGTTGTTGAGCATCATTGGAAACATTTCAAGTTGATTGATACATGCTTGGACTAGGGTTTGTAAGAAAGGGTTGTTCATTGAGGTGATTGTTTGAGTTGAGTTGATTGAGCCTAGTCAAGTGGATGCATGTGGTAGTTAAATTTCCATAAAACAAACTATTCTATATTCTTGATTTGAGTTGAGATTGATATTTGAGTATAGAACATATTGAGTCTCTAACAATTCCTTTTATGCTTCTATGAGATTGATTTGAGTTGAGATTAGGATTTGAGTATATAACATATTGAGTCTCTAACAATTAAATTTATGCTTTTATGCGATTTAGTTGAGATATTGATTGAGCATTAAGTATAGAACATATTGAGTCTCTAATAATTCTCTTTATGATTCTATGAGATTGGACAAGTTCTATGTAAGCTTGTTAAGCATATTTGAGCAAGTCCTAGAGAGGACTTATTGAGCAGATTTGAGCAAGTCCTAAAGAGGAATTATTAATAAGATTTGAGCAAGTACTAGAGAGGACTTATTGAGCAGATTTAACGAGGTTTTGTGTGGACCTATTGAACAGATTTGGATAGGTTCTATGTAGACCTGTTGAGCATATTTGGACAAGTTCTATGTGGACTGTTGAGCAGATTTGAGCAGGTTCTGTGTGGACCTGTTGAGAAGATTTGGACAGGTTATGTGTGGACATGTTGATTAAATTTGGATAAGTTATGAGTGAGCTTGTTGAGCAGATTTGAGCAGGTTATGTGTGGACATGTTGACCAGATTTGGACAAGTTCCGAGTGAGCTTGTTGAGCATATTTGGACAAGTTCTAAGTGAGCTTGTTAAGCAGATTTGAGAAGATTTTGAGTGAACCTATTGAGATAGAGCTTTGGAGGTGATAGAGTACAGAGGATAGAGTATTAGTGGATAGAGATCTAGTAGTTAGGAGTATTGAAGACAAATATGAGTGAGTAGTCTTCAAGTGGATAGATATCCACCAGTAAGTGCAGCAAAGAGACAAATTCTTCTAGAAGATAACTAGTTAGATCAAAAGGGGAAAGAGTTATCCTATGGAAGATATCCATGAACTTGAGATTATGGGATCAAAATATCCTTTTGATAGAGTTCCATAAACATTGTAATTTGGAAGGATTCCCAAAGATATTTATTGAGAAAATTTTAGTAAAATATTTTCTTCGTGGAGTAGCCCACATTGGGTGAACCACATAAATTGTGGTGTCTCTATTGTGTATGGTGTTTTGTGCATTGCTTTTATTACTGCTATTGATACTATTATCTATACATTACATAATATTTAATTGAAAGAAAAAGTAAAAAGGGGTCTTATATTGTTCATCCTCCTCTCAGTATAAGCTTGTGTTCTTCAATTGGTATCAGAGCGGGTTCCTTCAGAAGAGTTTGATAGCTTGAAGGAAAAGTGGTATAAGAACACAATGGATAAAAAGGATAAAAAATATGAACCCTTAAATAGCGCAGTACCAATATTTTATGGAAGTGACTTCTTATATTGGTGTATTCTGATGAGATTTTACTTGATGGCACTTGGCAATGAAGTTTGGGATGCAGTGGAAATTGGATATGATTCAATAGCCAATACTCCTACAAATAAGGAAGGTAAGCTTCTAATGCATATAAAATCAAGATCTATGAATACAATTATAAAAGGGTTGCATAAATAATAATCTATGAAGGTTATGGAATGTAAAACAACAAAAGAAATGTGGGAACTTCTGCATGAAATATATGAAGGAGATAAAGGAGTCAGAATGGATAAGATCAAAAATCTCAAAGGAGAATTTGAGAACCTACTAATGAGGGATGATAAAAATGTTCGTGACTATCTCAACAAGGTTGATGAACATGTATATGAGATGAAAGGTCTTGGAATGAAGGTTGTTGAATATGATGCTTGTGATAAGATCTTGAGGACTCTTCTAAAAGGGTATAGTGAAAATGTTTTTGCTATAGAAACATCAATTGATAGTTATTCTTTGAAAAGGAATTATTTGCTTGGCATGCTTACTGCTTTTGAGATAAGAACAAAAGATCTGATTCCTCCGAAAGAAGCTTCTTTTAAAGTAGATAGAAAGAAAAATGAAAAGAATATAGAATCGAGCAGTGAGTCATCTAGTGATGAAGAAGCAAATTATGGCAAAAAATATAAAGTTTCTAGAAGACCCATAGATCTAAGATCTATCGATTTTTTTAATTTCGGATGATATGGACACTATGCAACAAAATGCAAAGAGCAAAAAGGAAATAATGATGAAGAAAAACAAGGTCACAGATACAGGGAATCATAAAGACATAGGTACCAGAAGAAAAGTAAGGATGGACAAAGTAGACAAGGAAATAAGTTCTTCCAGAGACAAAAGAGAAGCTCCTATGCAAAAAATGCAAGTTTTCAATTAATAGTGATGCTAGTTTTCTAGACAATGATAGAGATGAAGTCCTATTTATGGTTAAATACAAAGATCCAGTTAAGAAAAGGACTCCAGTTATTCTCAACTGTTTTAGATGTGGTAAATTTGGACATCTTGAAGATGATTGCACTAGGGATGGTTATAGTTTCAGTGATGATGATTCTGAATATGCACTTTAAATACCAGTTGAGAATATTCTAATGGCTTTGGAAGATAAAGAAAGTGATCCTATAGAAGACAAGTCAAAAGGAAGTAATGATAAGGATAAAGGCAAAATAATAGAATATTATTCAATAGATAATGGTTATGATCTCAAGGGAGAACTTATCTATGCCCTTGAACCAGTAGAGAAGGTTAGAAAGCAACAATCTAAGCTTCAAAGTCAGTTTCAAGAATATGATGAAGAAAGATTAATGCTTATAAAGAATTTAGAGAATTCAAAGGCTAAGGCAAGAAAGTTCAAGGATAAGTTAGAAGTAAATATTTTGGAATGTGAGAAGTTAGCACAAGAAGTGGCTACTCTAAAATAAGACTTAAATGACTCTAAGATCAAGATTAAGAGTTTCACAAATAGCTTTAATAACTTGGATAAGTTCATCTGTGGACAACAACGAACATCATGTTCAATAGGTCTTGGATTTGGAAAGATTAAAAAGAAACATGAAAAAGAATCTATTTCAAGTCTTGATGAAGAAGAAAATTTAGAAGAAGATACATCAAAAGAATATAGTTTAAGTGAAAGTGGGACATCAGAGGATGAGTTGGAAAACAAAGAGTTAAACAAAGAGAGGAACAATACACAAAGAAGATACAGATGGAACAACAATCAGAATAGGAGACCAATGAGGTCAAAACAAGGAGGTTTCAATGGAAGATGCTTTTCATGTCATAGGTTTGGACACATGGATTCACAATGCAGGACTCATGAAAGACAGGTATATGGAAAAGAACAAATTTTCCAAGGTTATTTCTACTCATCCAATGATTTTGGTCACAAGGCAATGAATTGTATGATTAATGACAGAAGAGGATATAACTTCATTAGGATAAATTCTAAGAAAATTGCACATCCAAGGAATAATAAGATTAAGTGTTATAAGTGCAATAATTATGGTCACATAGCAAGATGATGTAGAGAAAATATTCTAGAAACAGACATGAACAAGAATAGGAACATGAACATGAACATAAATATGAATAGAAATAGGAATATGAATAGAAACAAGAAGATGAACAGGAATAGAGACTCAAAAAAAAATAGAGACTCAGAAAATAAAAGGAATATGAACAAGGATGAGAATCAGAATAGGAACATGGATGAGAACAAGAACATGAATAGGATCAGAAGTGACGCCAGGAATAGGGATGATAACTTTGAAAGAAACAGTGATAAGATTCAAAAAACCCATAAAATAATATAGAAAGATAAAAGCATAGATCTATGCTTTCGAGGAGTAGAAATACTCCCACCCTAGAATTAACCACCTCATGTGAAGGTGGGTGAGGGGCAAAGCCAAGAGGCTCATTCTTAGCCTTGAGCCCCAAAGGTGACCCTTTGCCATTGATGTCAAAGGGGGAGATATTTGATATGAGATTTTATATTTGAGAGAGAATTGATCCAGGTGGAGAAAAGAACAAGGGGAGCAGGAAAAAAAGGTTAGGTTTTAATAAAATGAATATGGGTTACCATCAATTACAAAGGAGAAGATTGTTGGACATTTTGAGTCCCTAAGCTAAAAGTTGTCATTGATGTCAAAAGGACATACGTAAGTAAGCACTATAATTTTGCTCCACAAAGAGCTTCATGAGAAGAAAATGTTTTGATCAAAGGTTCTATAAGGGATGCATGGTATTTGGTTCCAAAAGGAGATTCAAGGGAAGCTTAGAAAAAGGTTTTTATGAAAACCAAGGAATTCAAGAAAGGTTTTATTTAAAACCAATGGATGGCATATTTGAAATGGGTTTTTATTAAAACCCAAGTTGGCTTTTTGTTTCATCAAAAAATGTGCCCCGGTGATGGAGAAATTTAATTTTAAAGGTTTAGTTTAAATTTTAATTTTAAAATTAAATAAAGTTTTTCCCTCTTTTTTTATTGGTGTCACCTACGTCATGATGGAAATGTTAAAAGGGCCTATATATTCACATTGACGTATGGGGTATATAAATAAGCCAAATGTTTTCCATTTAAAAAAGCTAAGGTGTGTCGCATGATTTTCAAAAACCCAAAGTATTTCTACATCTGAATATTGCGTAGCGAATTTCGTGGAGTGTGACATGGGCAATCAAGTCATGGAAGGTCAAAGTTTTGGCACCTTGTGATAAAAGTGCACATGGCATAGGAAGAGATTCCCCAAGGCACTCACATGGGCAGTGTTAGCTCATGTGGCTTGTCTATCGCTTGGCAGCACAGTGGGTAGATATTTGAAACACCAAGGCCCTTCGAGAGCTCCTTTGAGGTATGCACTCCAACTCCGATATTTGTGGGGTAAATATTTTAATTAAAATATTTGCTTTCTAAGGTTTGATTATGATTTTTGTAGGAGATATAAGGTTGAGAAAGATTTAATATTTTAATAAGGTTTGATATTTGATTAATGTGATATATTGCCTAAGAAAGCTTTGTGATTATTTTTGAGTGCAAAATTGTTGAAAGAAAGGATATAAAATATTTGATTTATTTTATGGTATAAGTGGTTTATCGAGTGACAAGGTTATGAAATGATTTAATTTATTTTATTTTATGGTACAAGTGGTTTTAGGAGTGATAAGGAAGTTGTGCATTAATTCTTAATAAGGTTTTCTCATTAAAAACCTTGGTTAATATTATTGTAACGTGGAGTAATGTTGATTATTTTGTGATCTTCTAACCCTTGTGAATATTGGCAAAAGAATATTGTGATTCTGGTAAATTTCCAAAGAGGTTTCTTCACCTTCATTAAAGGTATGGGCACATTATCCTATTTATTGATTATGGTGGTTGATTTCTGAGAATATATTTTGAGTGAAAAGGATTGATTGTGGTTTCTTTTTCGAAAGTAATTGGTTTAATGCTTCAAGGTTTTCTGGATTGAGAGTTGTTATTAAAACTTTTTTTATAAGAATTGTTGTTGGAGCCCATTGGTTGTGCAAAGAACTTGAAATTGAGTTAGAAGATAACATGAGTATCATTGTTATGTGAGATTTTTTGTTGAGCATTGTTGGAAATATTTTGAGTTGATTGATACATGCTTGGACTAGGGTTTGTGAGAAAGGGTTGTTCATTGAGGTGATTGGTTGAGTTGAGTTGATTGAGCCTAGTCAAGTGGATGCATGTGGTTGTTCAAGTTCCATAAAACAAAATATTCTATATTCTTGATTTGAGTTGAGATTGATATTTGAGTATAGAACATATTGAGTCTCTAACAATTCTCTTTATGCTTCCATGATATTGATTTGAGTTGAGATTAGGATTTGAGTATAGAACATATTGAGTATCTAACAACTCTCTTTATGCTTCTATGATATTGAGTTGAGATATTTATTGAGCATTAAGTATAGAACATATTGAGTTTCTAACAATTATCTTTATGATTCTATGAGATTGGACAAGTTCTATGTAAGCTTGTTAAGTAGATTTGAGCAAGTCCTAGAGAGGACTTATTGAGCAGATTTGAGCAGGTTATGTGTGGACCTATTGAGCATATTTAGATAGGTTTTGTGTGGACTGTTGAGCATATTTGGACATGTTTTGTGTGGACATATTGAGCATATTTGAGCAGGTTCTGTGTGGACCTGTTGAGTAAATTTGGATAGGTTCTATGTGGACTTGTTGAGCATATTTGGACAAGTTATGAGTGAGCTTGTTGAGTAGATTTGAGCAGGTTTTGTGTGGACCTATTGATCTGATTTGGAAAAGTTCTAAGTGAGCTTGTTGAGAAGATTTGGACAAGTTTTGAGTGAGCTTGTTGAGCATATTTGAGAAGATTCTGAGTGAACCTATTGAGACAAAGCTTTGGAGGTGACAGAGTATAGAGGACAAAAGCTTAGTGGATAGAGATCTAGAAACCAAGACAACTGAAGAAATATTTGAGTGATGAGTCTTCAAGTGGAGAGAGATCCACCAGTCAATGTAGTAGAGAGACATAGTCTTCTAGAAGATCACTAGCCAGAGCATAAGGGGAAAGAGTTCTCTTGTGGAAGAGATCCATGAACTTGAGATTAGGGGATCATCATATCCTTTGGAAAGAGGTCCATAAACATTGTAATTGGGAAGGATTCCCAAAGAAATTGATTGAGAAAATTTTAGTAAAATATTTTCTTTGTGGAGTAGCCCACATTGGGTGAACCACGTAAATTGTGGTGTCTCTATTATGTATGGTGTTTTGTGCATTGCTTTGATTACTGCTATTGATACTTCTGTCTATACACTGCATACTATTGAATTGAAAGAAAAAGTAAAAAGGGGTCTTATATTGTTCACTCCCCCTCTTAGTATAATATTGTGTTCTTCACTATCTGATTCAAAATGGGCTCAGCCTAAATAATATTTGGATAATAGTTTAAGGGCCTATATACCACCCATTTATCATTCTATATGTTAATATTTTGGCCATTTTCAAGAAGCCAACATCCACATAGTAGGATATTCGTATGAATTTGGATAATACTCCTCCAAAAGGTAGAGCCCTATGATGGATTATGATCATTTAGGATGAAATCCTCATTGTTTTAATATTTGGATTTCAAAATTTGAACCCAATTCACATTTTCATTTTGCACTAATCTTCATCCATGTTTGGTGAGCAACACCTAATTCATAGTTTTCATTCTTATTAAACCCAAAATTCACTACTCTTTTTGCTTTAAAATTTGTCCTAAGAGATTATGGGGAATTTCTTCTTATATTATGATCTAGACCAAAAAATGAATGTTGAATTTGCTCAAGTTTTTTAAGAATTTTATCTAGAAACCTAAAAAGTAAAATAAAATAGACTGGTATGCTCTGAAGAGTGGATTTTATTTACATGGCTTTACCGGCTTGGCTCAAGATTACCCATTTCCAAACAGTGAGTTTCCTTTGAATACTTCCAAGAACTGGATCCCAAATATAAGCTTTAATTCCACCCTTGAACATTGATAATCCTAGGTACACTAAGGAGAGGGAATCTATCTCACAACCAAAAATATCAGTAATTTTTTGCTACCTCTTTAGGGGAGTGTTAAAGAAAAAAAATATTTTCCTAAGATTCATTTTTTGCCTTGTTATTTTATTAGAATTCGAGAGGATGGATTTCATGACTTTAGCTTGAGGAATCGAGGTCAAGAAAGACAACAAAATATCATCGATAAACTTATGGTGAGAGATTGGGTCTATATTAATTGGTGGATTAATCTCTATTAAAGTATGATCAACTTTGATAGCTCTCCCCAAGGATTCTACCAACAAAATAAATGGATATGGAGATAAAGTATCCCCCTATCTAATGCCCCTACAACTGTGAAAATAGACTATTGGGGATTAGTTAATGATAACTAAGGATTTTTTTTAGGAAATGAATTCCTTAATCAAACTAATCCATCTTGGACTAAAATCAAACATGGTCAAAATTTGAAGAATCCCCATGAGACCCTATCCTACCACTCCTATCAACTGAGCGAATGGTTTCATGCACCGCAATAATGTTATTGAGAATTTTCTTGCCCACCACAAAATCACTTTAAGGATGATCTATAATATCTTAGAGGACTTTCAATCTATTCGTTAAGTACTTTATCAGAATCATGAACATCATTTTACAAAGACTTATGGATCTAAAGTTATTGAATTATTTAGCTTCCTTTGTCATGGTAATTAGCACAAGGAAGGCAGTGTTGATATCAGATGGAATAACCTTTGATGATTGAATTTCCATAAATGCTTCACAAACATCTTTCCCCAATATTTTCCAGAACTTTTAGGGGAGAAACTTGTAGTCTTGATTTCCTCATCAATCAAGAGAGCATCCAACCCAATGCTCATTTATTTTTAAATCAGAGTAGGAATATTTCTTAGGAGCCCACCCCCCACTTGAAAGTCCCTATCTTCTCTCAAACACATAAGGGTTTTAAATAATGCAACCACTTCATCCTTGATTTCCTCAATGTCCTAAAAAATAAACCCATTGTATTTTAGGAATACTATGATTCTATTGTTGCTCCTATGCCTCAAGGTGGAAGTATGTTAAAACATGGTATTCCTATTATCTTTTTGAAGCCAAAAGGATCTAGACTTTTAGTACCATACAATTTCTTCTCCAGCTAGGGAATTATGAAACTTTGATAACAACTCTTTTTATTTTAGTCCATATCTTTCAGTCACTTCCCCAAATTCAAAGGCAATTTAAAACTCCTTGATATGGTTAGAAATTTCTTTTTTCCTCCTAAAAATATCACCAAAAATATATTTATTTTAATTTTTAAGGTTGTCCTTATCATATCTTAGCTTGGATGCCACTCAATATATTATTGGGCCCAAGAAAACACGTGGCCACCATTTATTCACTCTTTCTTCCAAGTTCAGATGTTGCATCAACGTTGCCTCAAATATTAAAGGCCTAGGAAAGAAAATCCTATTTTGGATTTTCTACAAAATTAGAGGGTTGTGGTATAAGTCTATTTTGGGTAAATAATATAAGATATAATATCCAAAAAAGGTAAGAAATTCCCTTGATATTAACACTTTGTTCAACTTAATTTGGATATTCTGACTCCCTAGCCTCCTGTTGCTAAAGGTATACTTGGACCCTTTTAGATCCAAGTTCATCAACTCTTGATTATGAACAAAGAAAGCAAAATATTTCATGCTTTTTGTGTATGTTTTAGAGCCACCCTTTTTATAAGATGGGTATAAATGAGTATTAAAGTCTCATGCTAAAACCCAAGTTTTATCTCAAAACACATCCCTCATTGAGCTCAAGGATTCAAAGGATTGCCCTATCAGACCTCGAGTTAGGGACATAAATATTAGATGAAATACATCTAACTCTTAACTCCATACAACACAAAATTATATATTAATAATCCTATCAAATATTATAAAAATTGACCCATCCAACTTAGCAAGGTCCCATAAGCAAAGGAGGCCCCTAGAAGCTCCATTTGCAGAATTTGTCACAAACCAACATCCTTCCAAATAATATTTTTATTATCTCTACACTTTATCTATCCATATTTTTTTCCTTAATAAGGGCAATGTTCAGTCTCATCACTTTCATAAATGAAACAAAAACTCTCTTCTTGTCATGCCTATTTAGGCCTCTTTTATTGCATGAAATATGTTTCATTTACAAAATTTAGTTCTTTTTCCCCATTCGAAACTTGGGGTGAATGACAAAAAGTTTACATCTTAAGTTATTTGTTTTTGATATCCTTCTCTTTTTCCTACTTTAGCTAGGCTTGAATTCCATCAAAAATATTTGATTTTACTTCTCTATTCCTAACCACTTTATTAGAAGGTTTACCTACTTTTTGATTTACCTCGATATCCATTTGCCCTTTGTAGGTGCTTCTAGTCTTGGATCTAGATTTAGATTCTATTTAAGAACCCTCACCAAAGAAAAAAGAATGTTTTAGCTCATTCAAAATATGAGACTCCTATCCAGGGGTTGCAAATTCACTAGGCTTATATAGAGAGATAATTTCCTCTAACACTAGCTTCTGATATCCCAAGCATTGATAGGAATTTATAGGAATTTTGAAGGAAAATTTATGATCAGGTCTACCAGATTTACCTGATCGAGACCTTTGTTGGGAATTTTTCCTAGTGACTAGATTATTGTTGTATCTATTTCATTAACCTCCATAGAAAAATTTGGTCCACTATCTTTTATCCCATATCTATATCATCTGGAACTATGGGTTCAAATTGAGCATTCCCATCAGGATCCGCTTGACCCTAACTCAAATCTACTAGATTTTTGGCTCATTTTTTATTTAGGCTTTTACATCTTGGTACTTTTCATAAGCACAACCCTCGAGGATGGCCAAATTTATTGTAAGAAGAACATTTAATGGGTCTATTTTCATAAATGGTTGGTAGAATCCAGGTACCCAAACTGGACACAATATCTATATGACTTGGTAGCTCCACCTTCAAGTCAACCATAACACATATCCTAATAAAAATCATCTTGGTTTTTTCCTGGTAGATAAATCAATTAAAAGCAATTCTCCAATAGATTTGACTATGCCCATAAAAATATCTTTGTGCCAAATATAAAAGGGTAAATATAGGAGTCTCATACAAAGAGGGTATAAATTCAGATTTTGAGTCTTGGGGTTAAAGTTTGAATCCCATTTTTACAAAATTAGTCCTCTTTTACCAAATAACTAGGGACCCCCAACTAAAATGCATCTAGAATCCTCCTCATAGTTTAGATTGATGAGGAAGAAAGCATTGCATAAGGAAACAATATCGAGGAAGCCCCAAGGCTTCCACTTCAAAGAGGTCCAACATTGAATAACATCTAGGTCTAGTATGTTACCTTGGAACTTACCAACTAGATTCCAGGAACCTTCCTCCATTGACACATCCAAAAGTTCATCAAAAATAACTAGAGAATTGCTTATCAGAGAGAGGTCAAAAGAGGATTTGAAAAAAGAGGATAGAAAAATCTAGTGGTAATCATGGCCAAAGAGGAATCACATGGATAAAAATGGTGGCCATGTATTGGGGACCCACTCATGGGTACTTCAAAATACACACCAAAATCATTAGGTCTACCTTTTTCTACTTTCTCCAAAACTACACCCTCGATGGCCACACCCTCCTTCTTACCACTGAGTTTGATACCTTCTAGACCACAACCAAATCTCTCACTATACTTCATACCACCAATGAAACCCTTGGCCTACACTCCACCACATTCCCTTCTCTCAAACACCCAACCACTCTACTCAACTGTCTTCTTGCCTTCACCCATTTTGAACCTTTTCAACAAGAAAATATGTTATCATGAAATGATTTTTTTAATTATGAGGATTGGATGATGGTAGTGGCTACTCTTAAGTTATTTAACATGCCATAAAATGGTACTACACTACACTAATAAGAACATTTAATTTCTAAGAAGATACAAATGATGCTATCATTTAGTATGAAAACATTCGATGAAATACTTTTATTATTATTATCTCCATAAGAAAAAGGAGGGCTAGCCAAGGAAGGTCGATAACACATTCATCTCTTATGTTGTTGATAAAATCTTCTCCTTGGCTAATCACCTTAAAAAACAAGTAAATATCATAGAATAATAAAATATATTATACATAGATATGAACACATTTATCAAATCCATAACAGGAATTTATTATACCATATGAGTTGTATACACAACCAATATACAAATACACATATACCAAAATTTTTAGGGAAATAATAACAAGGGAATAGAGGAAGTAGATTCCCTTGTTAAATGTAGATGTAAGGGTTTTTACTTATAGAGTTGGGATGGGTTGATGCCTAAATGATCTGGAAGGTCAATATGGGATGATGATGCCTAAACAATTTGAAAGGACATCACACACCACCTAGATTTTATTGCACTATTTGAATTGATAACTATCCATCAAAATGAAATTATTTCCAATATTCCCCATAAATTAATTTTTTTGATTGCTCAATATTTAAGCTTAACCTTGTTAGATGAGTCTGTTACTAGGGTAGTCAACCCCAGAGCCAATGTTAAATGGTCCCCACCTCCTACGGGTTGGTTTAAGATTAATTTTGATGGAGTGACTAAGGACAATCCTGGAAGAGCATGCGCTGGTAGCATTGTATGAGATCATAATGGGAATATGATGTTTTTGTTTTTTGAATATTTGGGAACAATGACAAATAATGAAGTTGAAGCTAGAGCTATGTGGAGAGGCCTTCAAATGAATCAATACTTAGAATGCAATTTTATCGTAGAAGGAGACTCTATGCATGTTATAAATCTCATCAATAATTGGAAAACACCTCCTTGGAGGATTAAAACATTTGTTGAAGAGGCTAGGATCCTTTTCTAGGGAAGACAGGACAAAAAATCCCAACATGTCTTTTGGGAAGCTAACAAAGTTGTTGATAAGCTGGCCAATTTGGGTGTCGATGGTGACAAACTTTTCAAATGGGAACACGGTGTCCCAAGTGAAGTAGAGGAGCTTATTCAACAAGAATTCCAATAATGATAGTCAAATTTACCAACAAGGAAGACACTGTAAGTTCGAAGGCTATGAGTATTCCCGTCTCTTTTTTGAAATGGACTCACAATAAAAATTATCCGAGCTATCAATCTTGGTGGATTATTCTTGGAAATACCACAAATACTAATGGGGATAGTCACATGTCAGATAACATAGCTCCTACTTATATTAGTAATTTGAGGTTGGTTGATAATCATAGAGCAGGAAATAAATGACAATATAATACTTCGAACCAGAGCCACGTGGACCACCAAATAGCCATCACCATAAATCTAGCCAGCAGGTTCACTTCTCCAAGGCTAATTTGCCAAGATAATATGTGGTCCCAAAGCATATAATATACAAAATAAAGCAATTACCAAAGAATTATTAAGAGTAACTATCAATACAGAGCTTGTGGGAGTTTTTTTTAGTACTCTACTATGTGTGTCTGCAACTTTTTTTCTCCACTATTTCAAGGAAGGGATCTATGTCTGTTTATTTTTTTGTAATTATGATGCAGGTGTGTTTTCTTGGGGTATACCCAAAATTTTGTATGGGAAGTTTCTTTTTGATAATAGGCTATGTGCGTTACCGGATGTAATGGCTTTATCGACATGTAGATTTTACATATATAGTATCCTTAGTAAGGACATGTTCATCAACAACCCTGGGTTGATTTTTGTAAAAGGTTTTGGGTCAACCTATAAAACCCGGTATTAATGCTATAGTATTTTATCTACCAAAAAAAAAAACACCATAAGAGAATATGGGTCCTACTTGCCTCAATAGGACATATGGTTGATTAGGTACCCGTTTACAATAAGGCTTTTATAAACTATAACCATCATTGTGGTTTTTATCAACCACCTAACCTAGGAGACACACAAGACGTAATATCCATCAACAATCACTTACAATCCAATGTTTCTTTTGTATCTTATCTTACCCTTTTGAGAACAAGACTTATTCCCATAAAATCCACTCAATATTTCTTTCATTTTGCTCAATTCTATCACATCCATCCATCCACAAAAACATGTATTGCTAGAAATTTTATCTTTACTACTAAAAAATTTATTAGCGTGATATTTTCCACCACAAATAACACATGGATGAAAATCTCAACACTATGTTATCTTATTTCTTGATTGATCGTAATGACTGCAATGAATTATTCTGAAAGTTTCATCCACCTTATAGGTTTTTGTTTTCACAAACTTGTTTTTTCACACTTTTAGTTTGACCAACATAACTAAGACCTTCATTATTTGACCTTACATTTAGCTATATGTTCTTTTTTATGCCTTTTATATTTCTTCCCAACCATTTTCCATTATATCTAATTTTTTATTACTTTAAAGCCAATACCTTTGGTGTATTTTTCAAAGCACCCAATCTCTTCATCATCATTGTGCTCTTGAACAACATGGCATTTATCATAGCCATCATAGTAATGATCAAGAATTTTTTTGATATCATGATGATTATATTCAATAAAAAAAACACTATCATCAATAATATTAAATTCTTAGTATCACTAGCAAAGTATTTCCCTTGAATAAGGTCACTTTTATCATAACAAATATTTTACAGCATAGGATTGGCCTTCAACCTTTCATTTATGTCCTTTAACATTTTACACTCGTCGTTAAGAATATCAAGAGTGATTAATACCTTGTATATAGTCCTCACAACATCAATAGGGAATATAATATCATTCTAAAAGTGATATTCAAAATTATCTTCTTTGAAAGCCATTTGTAGACTACACTTAAGTGTTGATAATTCCATATCTTCACATTGAAAGTAAAGAACTTTATCTGGCTTCACACCGTTTTAAGCTTCAATATTTTTCTTTATTTGTTTATTCCTATTACTTCCCATAATGCTTCTTATTATCACTTTTAGAATTTATTTTCTCAACACAATAACAAAGGTGTTGGATACCATGATCATACACCCCAAATACAACACTTATTGTTTAAAATTAAATATTGACCTATTACAATTAAATATTGATTTATTACATTAAATTTCTATCATAATGGCCTCTTTCTACATTATTATATAACTCTTAATACCACACTAACAAAATATATAATTTTCACATGGATAAAAGAGATTGCACACAAATATCTAACAATATTTGTCAATTCTGTAGCATAACAAAGTTAAACACAATGTAGACCTTATTCGTAGAGAAATATAAATAGTAGATATACCCATGCCTAGACACAATATTTGATACCATATAGAAAAATAAAATATATTACACAGAGAGATCTAAATACATTTATCAAATCCACAATAGGAATGTTTTATACCATACGAGCTATATATACAACCAATAGACATATACACATACAAAAAAAACTATAGGGAAAGAGTAAGAAGAGAATGGAGGAATTATATTCCCTTGTAAAATACATATGTAAGGGTCTATACTTATATATTTGAGATGGTTTAGCATTTGAACAATCTAGAAGGTCAACCTTAGGTGATTATTGCTTGAACAATATGGAAATTCATCTAGCATCACCTAGGATTTATTGTGCCAATTTGAATTTATGACCAACCACCAAAATGAATTTATTAAAAGTATTAATATTTTTTTGTATGGGTTATCCCTTTTATTTTTTAATAGAGTTTATTATTTTAAGATGTTTTTTATTAACCAAGTAGTAGTTATTTCTTAAAATATTTTCCTATGGTTTAATTATTATAATATATAGTAAAAATATAATAATATATAACTTGTATATAAAAATAATAGTGTAAAAATAACTCACAACAATACTTTTCATATTAGTCCTAACATAAAAGATAAAGGAAAGCACATTCTTAAAGTAAATTACAAGGCAATAAATACATATGCCAAAATTTTATAATTAACATAGAAAAAAGAAATATAGAGTATTTATAAGTATCCTATGTCGGAGCAAGAATGGTATAAAGTGCAAGTAAATAATTTTTGTTTGTATGAAGTTTCTAGGCCAACTAAATATTACTCCTCTTCAGTGGGTTGCTATCACCCATAATTGTAAAATAAGCCTCCTCTATTGATTAATAAAGTCCCTATCCTTCCAATTGGGTTTGTATGAGGTTTCTAGGCCAACTAGATTTTATCCTCCTCTTCAGTGAGTCTCTATCATCCATAATGTCAAATAAGCCTCATCTATTAATTAATTAAGTCCCTATCCTTCCAATTGGGTTTGAGTATCCAAAGTAGATCTCTAAACCTTAGGTTCTATATGAATATCCTAAATAGAGTCCTTATCGCTTCTACTAATAGATGAAATTACTAGTGAAAGTTATAGTCGATCCAAGGGTTATTTCTTGTCCCCTTGCCACCACCCATTAGTAAATCATAATTAGGAAGAAAATCATACTTATCGAGAATGTCTAAGCATTGATATTGCTTTGGATGACAATCTCTTCTAGGTGAGGAATTTAGGTCATTTTGTCAATTATATATGGATGTCTATATATGTACCACCTCTATGGTAACTTTGTTACCTAAATTGAAATCTTTAGTAATACATACAAATAATTTTTACCCTATCATATGTAACAAAATAACAAGTAACAATTAAGAAAAAACATTATTCATAGATTTATAAATTAGGAATAAAATTATAATATTGAATATATATGTAATATTTCTTGTAGAGGTAATGCAAAGGCTAGAGCATCTAAAAATAGCACTTGTTAGTAACAAACAAATTAGATAAATAGGGTGCAAAAAAGGAGAAGTCCTTTTTTAGGTATTTGGTTCCTAGAAGCAAAAATAAAGGGGATGTTTGATATCCTCTACTATATTATAAAATGGACAAGTAGGGTTAGGAATCCTAAGATATTTTAGGTTATCAAATAGTGGTCAACCTTAAAAATTATTTACCAAGAAAATGAAGTTTTTTTCCGCTCCAAATAACTAGCCCAAACTTGACAAATATTTGGTGTAATATAGAGGGGAACAAGGTGAAATTTCATCTTTTGTTAAGATTATTTAACATAGATAGATGTGGAGTGATCTAGGAGTAACGTTTTTATGCAATTATTGATAATAAAAATGTTCATGAACCATTTGTAGTATTTCCACTAAGGTATTTGAGACCACATTAATATTTTTCAACATATTAGTCGACACATTTCCTTGAAATATTGCAATGTTTTCTTATCTTCATAATTTAAGTGGAAAGAGGTGTAAACAATGTCCTAGTATTTGAATTCTCTGATGTATCAATAGATGAGGTTTTCCATTGACTATATATCTCAATGAAAAATATTTAAATCATAAATTTAGCAAAAACTAATGGTATCCCATGGTGGTTCTAAATAAGGGGCCATTAGAGAGAAAATAAATTTATTAGTAAACCTTTTCATAGGTTATTCCATTTCTAGTAAAGCCATGGATTGAAAAAATATTATTTTTTTAATAATATAGGCCATGAAGGAGATAGAGTTCTTAACATGCACTTAACAACAAGAAGGAACATGAAATTCAATCTCTTATTATATCTTTTTTAAGGGAAACCTAAACGTACATGGTATCAAAGCAAAATATTATGGGATTCCTATTAGGATTAAAAAATAAAACAAGAGCAATAAATAAATGTGGAAATAAAACATAGAAGAATAAAGCAATACTCAAGACATAGATTTATGTGGTTCACCCAATGTGGGCTACGTCCATGGAGAAAATAACTAGGATTTATTATTTTGTCCAACAAATTTTGAAGGGATACAACCTACAATAAATTCATTGTACTTTTATTTCAATATCATAATTACAGTCTCTCTTCCTTCTCACACCTCCAATATCGTACAACATCCTCATATAAAATGAGGGTTACAATTTTAGAGCAAATCATTAAGACACAAAAATTAAACAAAATTACTATTTTCAGAAAATTTTCTATTTTCAGTAATTAATATTTTTGGAAAATTATTTTTCATCAAAAATATTTCATATTTAGTAATTACTATTTTTGGAAAATTATTTTTCATCAAAATAATTTTGTTTTTAGTAATTACTGTTTTTGAAAAAAAATTGTCAATTTGTTTTTGAAAGTAGTAATTAAAAAAAAATCAAATTGACATGCAATTTAACACACAATTACACAATGCCCACATAATTTCATAGAGTGGGTCCAAATGCAGCTAACATATGGCCTCCAAATTAGAATCAGGCTACACAACCAACAATATGCCATTTGGATACTGATCACAGTAACTCCATTGCTACTGCATCTGCTAGACTATGCTTCAACTTTGGACCTAGAAATTTTCTTACCTTTTACTATCATGTTCGAAAACCAAATGAAACTAAGCAAGAACTCAATTTCTCCTTGGTTATTGCCTTTGTGAACATATTTGCAATATTTTGGCTAGTGTGTATCTTCTCCAGTTTTAACTGTACATCTTCCAACAATGAGCATATGAAATGGTACTTGGTCTGTATATGTTTAGTCCTAAAATGAAAGGCTGAATTATTTTCAAGATGAATGGTACTCTAAATATCACTATATAATATGCTATTCTTCTAATTCTTTCCCAATTCCTCTATAAACATTTGTAGCAAAATCATCTCCTTACTAGCCTCTATAATAACAACATACTCTTCTTCCATTTTTGAAAGTATAACAACCTTCTATAATTTTGAAATCCAACTTACTACAATTTTACCTAAAATAAAATATACTTTGTTGTACACCTCCTATTATCTATATCACCTACCATATCTGAATCAACATAACACTATAAAATAGTATTGAAAGCTTCAAAGCATAATACCTGAGTGATAATACCTCTCAAATACCTGAGAATCTACTTCACTACCTCCCAATGCTATTTTTATGGATTGTTCATAAACTTGTTCACAATTCCCACTACATGTGAAATATATGACCTTGTGCACACCATCACATACATCAAACTACCAACTACTTCTAAATAATGAACCTTTGACATATATTCATTCTCCTCCTATGTCTTGGGACACATTTTTTGATTATTTTGAAATGATTGGCCAAAGGTGTACTAACAAGTTTTGCATCCTGCATATTAAATATTTCGAACACCTTTTCAATATACTCACCGTGAGACAATCTTAATTTACAGTTTTTCCTATCTCTTGTTATTCTCATACCAAGGGTTTTCTTTGCAACACTGAAATCCTTTATTGCAAATGAATATGATAATTTTCTTTTGAGCATAATTATAGCCTGTATGTTAGACCATGCAACAAGCATGTCATATACATACAATAACATGATAATTTAGTTACCATTATCCAATATCTTAAAATAAATGTAGTGGTCAGAATAACATCTATTATAACCTTGTTCTGATATAAACCTATCAAATTTCATATACCACTACCTTGGAGATTGCTTCAGGCCATACAAGCTCTTTCTCAACCTACATACTAATTACTCCCTCCCTTTGACCTCATACCCTTCCGGCTGTTGCATATAAATATCTTACTACAAATCCCCATGGATAAAGTTGTTTTTACATCTAATTGTTCAAGATGCAAATCCCCTACAACCACTAGGCTTAAAACAATTTTAGTTGAATTTATTTTAACAACATGATATTTTTTTATCATAATCAATATCTTTCTTCTGTGCAAACCCATTTACAACAAGTCTAGTCTTATACCTATTTTCACCTCCATATTCTTCTTTCACCCTATAAATCCATTTATTTTATAATATTCTTTTTCCTGAAGGTAATTGAACCAGATACCAAGTTTGATTGTGTACTAAGGAGTCCATATCCTCTGTCATGCCTTTCTATCGCTTATTCCTAGTTTCTACCTGCATCACTTCTTCATATGTTTCTAGTTCACCATAGTCAGATAATAATACATAATATAATGAAGGAGAGTAACGATCAAGAGGTTTGTTTATCTTGGTATATTTTCTAAAAATACTTGCAGGTGTTTGAGGTGCTTGTTGCTTTTGTTGTTGATATTCTAGCACCTTTGGAGTTTCAATTTAATAAAGCACTATGTATTCTATGTTTACCTTTTCACGTTTATTTAGCTACAACTAGTATTTATACATTATATTCTTATTGAATACCACATCTATAATCCTAATCATTTTGTGATTTTTATAATGCCAAAAATGATAACAAAAATTATTAACTCCATATGCAATGAAAGTGCTCTTATTAGATTTTACCTTAAGCTTAGTTCTATTTTCTTTATCAATATGCACTCATGCTTCATAACTGAAAGTATTCAGAAATGAGTAGCTAATAGGCTTACCTGTCCATACCTCTTTTGGAATCCTACCATCTAGGAAACTTGAGGACCCTCTATTTATTAAATAAACAACAATATCCATATGATCTGCCCAGAATTATAATGTCAATCCTACATGTAATCTCATACACCTATCATGTTTCATGATAGTCTTGTTCATCCTTTCTGACACACCATTTTCTTATGGGTTTCCTAGAACCATATTCACTCTACAAAACCCATGATATGAATAGTAACTATCAAACTCTTTGTTGTAGTACTTACCTCCATTATCTGATCTAAGATACTTCAACTGATTTCCTATATCATTCTAAACCAAAGCTTTTTATTTCGTAAAAATATAAAAGATATCCAATTTCTTTCAAATACAATAAATCCAAATTTTTCTAGTTGCATCATCAATAAACATAACATAATAATAAAATCCACCAAGAGATGATACCTGACCTGGTCCCCATATGTCTATATGTACAAGCACTAGATTTTGACTCTTCTTTTATTTTCCAACTCTAAGAAATTTGACTATTTTTTGTTTTCCATAAATGTAGTGCTCACAAAAGTCTAAATAAACCTACTTCAAACCTGGTAATAAATTCCTTGAATGAAGAATCTACTTCCCCTTCTTACTCATGTGCCCAAGCCTATGATGCTATAAAATTGTATTTGCTCCTATAGATGCTAAAGCGATAGAAATATCAGTATTACTAGTACATACATACAACGTACCTTCCTTCTTTATTTTTACTAATAATAGTGATCCTTTAGCAACCTTCCATGAATTTATTGAGAATATAACTGTACATCCTTTATTTTCCAACTGCCCTATGGAAATTAATTTATTCTCAAATCAAAAATATGTCTTACCCCTTTTAGCAACCATTGGTTTTCATTTAGTAATTTTATTTGTATCTTAACCTTTTCAATGATTTTCATGGTCTATCATCATCCAAATAGACCTATTCAAAATCATCTTAAACATAATATTAGACAATATTTTATATGGTATGTGGCATGATATGAAGCCCCTGAGTCTAGCACCCAACAATCATTAATATTATCTAGTAAAATGATTAAAGCATATTGCAATACATAATCTACTATATTTTCTTCCCTATTACCCTATTTTTCTTCTTCCTATTTTTCTTTTTGAGTCTAAAAATATCTTTTTAGGTGTCCTCTCTTCCTGCAATGCTAACATTCCAAATGATTCCTTTTGGATTTGGATCTACCTTTATTTTATTTTCCATGTTTTTTGGACTTTATCCTCTCTCATTTTATCTCCTCCTATTTTCTACAGTAAACTCATTACCCGATGTATCACCTGTGTTTTTCTATCACATTTTCTCACTAAGGATAACACCAATAACATCATAAAATTTTAAAGTATTTGTATCAAAAATAGAATTACTCACAACCATGACCAAGCCATTCTAGCTTTCTAGCAATGAGCATAATATCAAAAGAGCCCTAACCTCATCATCAAAATTTAATCCAAAACATTTTAACTGATTTGTAACCATGTTAGACTCATTTAAGTGATCAATAACAGACCCACCTGGTGACATCTGTATATTAAATAAATGCTTCATAAAAATACCTTGTTTGAAGCTAAGGGATTTTCATATAGTTTAGCCAATGTATTTATTATACCCTCCACTATATTTTCCTTTGAAATATTGAAGTCCAGTGATGCTTCCAAGCATAGTCATGTTGTTCCTAATGCCTTTCTATCAAGAACTTCCCATTCTTTATCTAATAGATTTACTGGATTCTCTACTATTTTGCCTAATGGTATGTAAAAATCCTTTTTATATAATATAGTTCTCCATTTGCATATTTTATAGCTGGTAATTTTAGCCATTAATATTCCCAACCATAAACCTGTCTTCTTCTGTCATTGATCCCACTCAAACCAGAAACCCTGCTTTCAAGTGTATTTTTCAAACCCTAGGCTCTAATACTAGTTGTTAGGATTAAAAAATAAAACACGAGCAATAAATAAATACGAAAATAAAACATAGAAGAATAAAGTAATACTCAAGACACATATTTATGTGGTTCACCCAATGTGGGCTACGTCCATGGAGAAAATAACCAATATTTATTATTTCATCTAGAAAATCTCGAAGGGATACAACCTATACCAAATACAATGTCTTTCCTCTTCGATATCACAATTATAGTCACTCTTCTTTCTCACATTTCCAATGTCATACAACATCCTCTTATAAAATGAGGGTTATAATTTTAGACCAAATCATTAAGACCCCATAATTAAAAATAATTACTATATTAGATAAATTATTTTTTCTGTCAAAATTTATGATTTTCACTAATTACTATTTCTAGAAAATTATTTTTCATCAAAAAATTTCTCTTCTTAGTAATTACTATTTTCTACAAATTATGTTTCATCAAAAAAATTCCGTTTTCAATAATTACTATTATCGAAAAATTATTTTTCATCAAAAAATTTCGGAAAATAGTAATTCACAAAAAAAACTCGAATTGACATGCAATTTGACACACAATTACAAACACCTATATCCTTTCATAGAGTGGGTCCAAACACGACTAATATAAGACCTCCATTATAATCATACTCCACAACCAAAAATTCCTCCTCTTTTATTGCTTTGATGATCACTTTAAAATATAGAGCAAGCCCTTGCCTATGAATACTTAACAAACCTCTTCCTATAATTTGCCATAAAAAAATAATAAACTTATAATGACCCTATGAAAACCCATTCGTAGTGAAGAATCAACCCATAAAAATACCTATGAATCTTTTTAAGATTCTAATGACATGTTGCTAATGACACATAGAATGAATAATAGTGGATATACGTAGTTTATAAAACCTTAGAGTATATTTAAAAGTAGCAAACTAAACAAAGACATTTTATGATCCAAGAATCCAATGTAGATTCTACCATTTGAATTACAAACTATGACAAATCAGGAGAGATATTGAAATCCAATTTTAATCTTTTTCGTAGATTATTTCTATCGAACAAAAAAAATCATCTTATCTAATAAACTAAATTATAAGTTGCATATCGTTAAAATAGTTTAACTTGTAAGATAATTGTGATAGTAGTATTCATAAGCTTAAAAAATAGCCTTAATTTATAATAATTTTTGTAAAGGTAATAATAGTTTATAGAATAGCAAAAAATTATTATTATCTTATAGTTAAATTTCAATCTCAAAACTATCATTTTAATGTTTCAACTTATTTTGGTGCACAAATAATTGAATATGATTACTAATTATTTTTGTATAATTTAATATATAAATAAAAATTTCAGTGATTTTATATTAAATTTAGTATTTTGCAAGCTTATAATTATGGTCACCATTTGAGTTTAAAATATAACCAAAATACATTAACTATTAATGTATTAGTTATATTTTAAACTCAAATGGTGACTATAATTATAAGCTTATACTTATATCACATGTTTAACAATGTTTTATCATTATATTATTATTGTTATTACAATGTATATATTTATAAGCTTTTACTTATGTCACATGTTTAAAAATATTTTATGATTATATATACAGGGATTAGGTTAGTGTGAGAAACCTATATGATCAAAACTTGGGGTTGAGCAGTCCTCGAGAGCTAACCTTATCATTAAAGGATTAACGCAACCACACGCACATAGTGGTTTGAACTTTGTACCTCCCAAAATATATCCAAACCTCGAACCATCCCTTGGAGACTATCATTATATTGTTATTGTCGTTGCAATGTATTTATTCTTTTATATATATATATATATATATATATATATATATATATATATATATATATATATATATATATAGCTATATATGATTCAAATATGCCACACCTATATTAAATCTTAACCACTTACCGGTATTACAAGAATCTTGGTAATTATGCATGTATCGCTTCCCAAGATTTGAACCTTCATCTCCTCCTTGAAATTTGAGGATTCTAGAAAAGTTGAGATAATATTATTTGATGTGTTTATTGTTTCTTATTTTTTATTTTTATCATAAAAAATAGGAATATGGAACAAAAGAAACTAAAATTTATGAAAATCTATCTTCATTGGTAAAGGGTACATGCAATAACTTTCTCAATTAGGTTACATTTGCTTCGAATACAAATGCTATTTTAAATATTATTTCTATAGTAATACTAATTAATAGGTTTATGTCTTTTTATTATTATTTTTTAGTTTAGATAATAACATAATGGTAGACCTCTCTATTTTTAGAAGATAAGTTATATGCAAATGCAAAACACTTCATACATATTTTTTATCAAGAAACGACTAATACATTATTGTATAGCCTTTTAGTATAATCAAACTTTCTAGTTTTAAAAAATATATGCATGTTAACTACCACTTAGCACCATTCATTTACAAGGAAAGTAATAATTGTCCCGTGCACTATTTGTATTTATGCTAAATGAAAACAATATCTAAGATCTCATAATCAATTGGAAAAATTCAAATGCCACTTATTTACAATGGAAGCATGAGTTTTTCTTTGATGATGGCCTTTTTTCATGAGGCATGCAAGAAATATATATGATAAGAATAATTATTTAATTAAATATTTCAAATAAATTAAGATAAATTATATTTTTTTTGTTAGGTAAACAAAAAGGTTTTGAAAGGATCCCCAAATCATTTAGATAAGTTATAATTTGGTTAGCATCTCCAAGGACAATTGTTAGTTATATTTGTGGTGTAGGTAATATTGTTTTCTAACTAATAAAGTCTACGTGCCTATTGGTTTGAGTACATTACAAACAAGTAACATTGAAATAATTAATATTGCTAATTTTTTTAACTCAATATTGCAAATATCAATTGTATCCGCGTGGGTTTACCGGTAAGGATGCCACTTGCATTATAGGTGATGTGACCCAGGTTCAATCCCCACAAAGGATATGTATATATATAAGAAGTATTTAATTAATAAAAAAATATCAATTGCAAGTGTGGTTGTCTTATTTAGATTTAAACTAAGGAAAGAGTACAAAAACCAAGAACTATTAACATAGAAGTGACCGGTTTGGTAACATAAAAAATATCTTGAGTAACATATATTAAGAGCAAGAGATGGCAAAGCCTTAATTTATAGATTTATTTACAAACTTCTTTATTTTTATTTCTTTAAAGTAGATGCAAATATTTGTTGTGCAAATATTTGTTGTGGATAATTTGTGATCTTGGACTACATTTTTTTTTTTTGAGTTATCTTTGTCCTAATGAATAATATTTGAAAGAACCATATAAAAGAATTTTGAAGCGAAGAAAATAGCTTCCTTAGTATATACTAGGAGATAAATTTTTTTATTTTAGTAAATATAAATTGTATGTAGTAATTTCTCGTATTTCAGAAAACTTATAGCGTTTATCAGTAGTATATATAAAACTTCGAGTACCTATCATTTATATCAAAAAATTGTAACCCTATTTTTAAAATTTTATGTATCAATGGATTAAATAAATAATAAACAATTAGTGAATTGAAAAAGAATAGTCCAAAAATATATCATGGTATAGTTTGTGCTACATTATCTCATATCTATATTCCTAATATTTTGGGAGTTTTATTTATAATTTTCAATAAATATTTGTTATTTTGTGTGTAGTGCTCAAATTTAGTAGACTTCTTTTGTCATTCCTTCACAAGTAAACCATAAACAAAAACTAAAAAATTTGTATATTTTTCTCTGTATAAGAACATGATATGTTTATTAATTGACACCTTTTATGTTATTGTTAATCTATGATTTCTATCTTCTGTTTTTCTAGTGTTGCTTAAATGTATGAGTTATATTGCAATGAATTATACAATTTACAAAGTTAACATGTTTCTTGATATATATTCCTTGTAGCAATGAAAACAACACTCTAGAAAATAAAAATAACAAAAGGAGCATAAGTACAATAAATGACATGTATTTTGTATTGATATGTGTGGGTTGCATTCTCTTTTTACAATAAGATACCCTAATATGCAAGGGTGATATTACAATAAATATTGCTTTGATACAATAGAAAAAAAAATAAGAATCCCCATTTTACAAAATAATGGATCTAGGTGCCAATGTCTTTATGCTACAATCATAATGTTGTGGGTGGGCTTGTGTTACCTTGCAAGCCACCCTATCTTCAAAAACCTTCATCCTGCAACCTACATCAAATATCATGGAAAACAAAGTTAATAGCATCGGTAGAGCTTCTCAGGATGAGGCCCAAAATAAGGAAATATACATAAAATCCTAATTCTATTGAATAAAAAAATTGTAGAAAGCATGAAATCATTTATATAAATTGAATCATAAATAAAATATGCCTTATTGAATGTTTTACTTGTACTAATTCGATGTCGAAGTGCTAGTTTTTTCATGATTATGCAAATGCAACAAGGTGCATTTTTGTAGGTGTAAACATTATGGGTTGTGTTTATTATTATATAAACACAAAAAGATTTGTTTCTTATGTGTAAACATAGCAGGCTATGTTTAAGGCTCCTTAGTGGGAAAACTTGACTAGTTTTCATAGGATCGCTCCTCAAATTCTGTAGCTTAGACTTTGGATGGGATGAGATCTTCTTGGCATGAATTTAGTAGCATAAGAATATGCAATATCCTCCCTCCTTGGTGGATGGAATTATGGGGGTAATTATAGGATTATGGGAGGTGAGGGGTGTGAGGATATGTGGTAGGCTAGGGTATCCAAGTGGTGAGGGTAGTTAGAGTGGGACACTTGAGGTGTCTCACTTAAGAGGGAGAGGTGGCAAGTAGGGTATTGATGAAGGATAGGAGATGTGGCAAGGGGAGGGGTAGTGGTAGTTAGGACACATTATGAGAGAAGAGGATCCTAGGAGATATTTAGGGAATTTTAACAATTTATTAAATTTTTAGGGGAGAATGTGAGTGGTTAGGATTTGGTATCTAGAGATGCCCTTTTTGTATCACATTATGTAAAACATAATGTAATACAAAAATAAGAGACGCCTAATTTATTAGGTAGATGTGTTAATTCTATTTTCCTAGTGTGAGGATTGAACAACCATTGAAAATTTTATTTTTAGCTTACCCCTTAAAGAAGAAAAGGGATGGAAGATGAAATAGATGATACCCACAAGTCAATTGACCAATGTGAATGGTGGAGATGAGTGCTTTATGGGTGATATTGTCACAAATCAACATCAATTTCTACTATCCCAAGTCTTGATTAGGCATTTGTCTTCAAAATTTTTACCTTTGGCAAAATGATGAACACTTGTGATGTGGTAGATTCCCACCACTGAGGGTTTATGTGTAATATTATACTTATTATATATGGAGGTCAATTTTACCACCTTGAATGCAGTCACCACATGTAAAACCATATAGGAAGTGTCATTATTCATACAAATTTTGAATGAGTAAATTTTCCACTTTCACGATCCAATAGAGAAGGTATGATGATGACCTTAGGAAATTTTTCTTGGAAACATTCAACTTTAAAAAATGGATTATTAAATTGATCTAATATTAGACAAGGTGGAATGAATGGGATGAAGTTTGAAGGGTCTGTTGATTCGCTGTTTGATGGATTTTTGAGGGTTTAAGTCCAAATGCAGCTTGTGTTTATCACTTTGCAAATGCAACCTGCATTTGGGAGCACTTCTAAAATACAACTAGCTTGTGTTTTCTGATGTTGAAATCAAAAAGAGGTTTATCATTTTTCTCCTTCCTCTTAGGTCTATAAATTTTATGACTAGGAGTTGAGGAATAATTTTCTTCATCATACTCTGGGACAGGGATGTTGATTTTGGGGAATTTCAAAAGGAGAAATATGTACAGGACTTTAAAAATCCCTTGATGACAGGGCAAACATTCATGCTTTTTAGACTGGGTGGATGTTATGGTGTAATATATGGACCAAAAGAGGGCAGCGAGAATGTTCATCATTTTGGCTTCGTGGAAGTGGTTTATGAAAGCCAAATGGAAGCAGTAGAGCTAGGATTTGGGATTATCACAGGTGAGGTATTGCATGATAGGTTTCAAAATTTCTTTCCATGGAGCAGAGAGATGATGACGGTACAAAAATTTCTTGACCATCTTGTGAATCAACAAGGATTTTTAAAAATGCATCAGCTCGACTTCTCAGTTATTTTTATTCCTTCTGATCACCTTGCCATCCATAGGTTGTCTCATCAGGTCTGCCAACAACTCGATATTAATTTGAAATTCTACATTGTGAATAGTAACCAGGCCCTTGTTCCAATATTTAGCAAAGGCGTTTGTCACCTCGTCATAAACACCATAAAACAACTTGAAAAATCAATCATTGCTCCTTTGTCCTTCCACATGTCTTTGAAAATGGATTCAAGATCGAACACCTCAGGATCAATGAAGATGGGTTTTCCCTCTTTAATGGTTGCGGATAGAAAAAAGTGAGAAGTAAAACAAAAGGAATGGCTAGGGATAAATGATACGGGCAAAGAAGCAACGCACTGATGGGTAAGTAGAGCATGAAAAGTGTCATATAAAAGGAAAGCATTGTTGTAGCTCTGGGTTTTGCAGGAAAGGCAAAAAGGATGCTTCAAAAAGGTAAAATATTGTATGCATGAAAGATAAGTGTACTTGTAGCCTTCTCTTTTCTTTAGTTATTTATTTTTAGGATATAATATTTTATTGATGTTTGTGTTAATTTTGCTTGTTTTTTTATTTTTTTATTTTTAAATGGAAAGGACAGGGGTGGCAATTTTTTTTGAAGTGGAAAGAAAAGAGGGGTGAATTTTTTTTATGCAACAAAAATTGTGACATATTTGCTATGGATTATTTTTTAATTATCTTGAAATTTATGAAATGGAATGTGTTATTGATGAATGTGTTTCATTTTTTATAGTTCAAGAAGCTAAAATCACAACATAACTTCACTCCTATCTTTCTGTGAATAATAAAGGTATTGATTGATGATGATTGGGGGTGGTTGAAGAGGGTTGGATTGGTAGGGGCTACATGGGTGGAGGTTGTAAGGCTGGATGAGACATGTTTTTTGGTATTGGAAGAGAGGTGGGATTTTGATAGAGGGACATTCTAGCTCCCAACATAGGATATGACTGTCACTTTGGAGGATATATATCGCATATTTTGGGTGCTAGTGGAGGGGTTATCCATTCAAGTGGGATGGGATAGGGAGTTGAGATGAGGCGTATTTATGGAGACCTATGTATGATGTGAATGTTAGCAAGGGAGGCATATTGTACCTAGAGTCATACCAAAATAGAGATATGTGGGTACTATAAACTTATGCTATGTTCCTATTATTGAACAACATAGGAGCTAGGTTCCATTAGAATAATATTAGATTAGTTTTTATTTTATCGATGATCCTCGAGTCTATGCTTGGCCTCTAGCACTACTAGCTTAGACATACATCAAACTACATGAGATTAAGAGGTAAGGGAAAAATAATTTGGGTTTTAGCCTTCTACTATAGATCTAGGGTTGGGATCACTTTAGGGTGCATAACCCTTTGGTATTGCCCTATGACAGGGACATCTCGCATCCTTATGTACTCAGGTGGTGGGTGGATGAGGACAGGTACAACCACCCTCCTAGTGGTGGATAGCATTTTTAGGATATGTTTGTAGGGATGATAACTAATGATGTGATAATATTATCATGGAGGTAGGCTAATATGTGGTATGAGGATGGAAAGTATCTATGATGAGTGAGATAAGCTTGATGGGTAACTTGATGCTATGGTAGTGAGAGGAAGTTGATCTAGTTCTCTCATGTTCTAAAGTAGCTCGAGCTATGATAAATGGTTCCATATGACCATATCATATATAGGCACACATGTAATTAGCTTATTTTATTGCACCCTAAGGATTGGCCCATGTATGATGTTAGGATTATTATTGAGTATGATGATTGGTGGGTCATGTAGTATCCTTGGATACGTAGTCGGGTGGTTGAATATGTGAGTAAGGATGATGGGGATATAGACATTATAATGGAGGATCCCTTACAATGATGGAGATATTATCAATCGAGTAATGGGTTTTAGAACTCGTGGGATGGTGCAAAGAAATCCATAGAGGTTAGTGGAATAGGGGAGCATAGGGATGTGGATGGTATAGATATCAATGGAGACTTAGGGAGGATGAGTAAGGAGCTAGAGAGAGATCTAAGATAGGGTGAGGAGGAATGGAAAACACTGTAGGTAGATCTTTATAACCTAGTAGAGGAGTAGATTTAGATGACAATGAAGCAATACTAACTTTATGAGTTATGGAGAAGGTGATGACTAAGCGTAATGAGCTATGTCAGTGGTTAGATATAGGGTCCATAAAGAGAGAGGTATTGAGAGAGAATATAGCTAGCATGGAGGCCAAGTAAGAGGACATGTAGAGGATATTAGGCCATCTCTAATGGTAGAAGGATGTGGTTATGGTATATAGGGATTCCCTAGAGGTTGACATTATGGAGTTGTGGGGGTAAGTGGAAAGGATATAGGATATGGATGGTGGAGGTGGTGATGCAACTACAATAGATATCCTCCAAGCATAGGTGGATATGAGATACTGACAATAACGATAGGAGGTGACATATGTTCAAGGATTGAAGGATCTATTGATGGAGCGAGACATCACACTACCGATTTGGTCTATCTCTATGAGATCTATATTTTATCAATGGTGTGATTCAAGGGCCAATGTTTCATAGTAGAGGATCCCATGCTTCCAAGAACCATCAACATCATAAGGATTTGGATTTGGATCATATTTGGAATTGTGATATGATATTTATATTTATAAATGGATTTTCTTGTTATATTTATTACATCCTATATATATTTATTTACTATCATGAGTAGATGGAATAATTGTAGATGCATGTGATGAAATTAATATGCTATGAATGCATGCATGTGATATGGTAAATATGTATGTAAAATAATTAATCATGTTTCCACAATAATAATCATTCAAACAAGTTATGGATTGTTATTTAGTAGACTTTGTCTTTATTGCTTAATAAGATACACAAATATGATAATATTGGTTTAACTATATGATGGAAATAAAATGAAATATAAGACGTGTGAAGCAATACAATGGTGGTATGGAATTTGAGCTCACTTATTAATTTATTTGTCTTAGGGATAAAGAATTTAGGGTTGTTTTTGAAAGACTAAAACATCCTAGTGACCTTAAAAAAAACCCATCTATTAATCCTATGAATCCATAAGATACTAAGGGTGTCCTAGTGGAGTCAAATATCTCAAGGGTCAACTATGAGTGTGGTGAATGTTTATTTTCAATTATGAGCAAGGATAGACTAATAAATTGTAACATACACCAATACGCTAGATCATCCACAAGCATATATAGGTCTATAAAAAATAAGGTCACTAATATGATAGACGTGTTGGCATACAAGGTGTACTCCATTACCAGTTAGGAATCCATATCCATGATGGAGGTTAATCCCTTGATCTAAGGACCTGATAATTTCAAGGATTAAAGCTTTTATTTGAATTTTTTGTTGAAGACTTTTATCTTTTGCCAATTCTTTGGGTTAGACCATGTACATGATAGGATGAGAAAGGAAAACTATTTACTTTATGGCAATTTCCATACATGAGTTCATCATTACAAGGCATCACATTATTATTAATGTGTGATAGATGTGTATGGTTTAAAATGAAACATGATTTGACCAGGAACAACCTATAGCACTTAAAGACTATTTGATGTTCAATGGAGGTTATTTGAAACACTAGGAGTAGCTAAGTGACTGAAAGCACCTAGATATTCTTCAAACCAGATATTACTAAAGAAAAAAGAATCCATGCAAAGAGAAAATGTGAAAATAATAAGGATGGGATTTTTTTTAAGCATGGTTATGAATGGTGGAATGATATCAATACTAAAATGAAGGTACCTCTAACTAAGGCAACAAGACTCAACAAACTAAGAATAATTTAAACTAATCGAATGACAACCAATATGACTTTTGAAGTGTATAATTGTAGATGATAAGAATACATTAAATGCAATGTGAATGGATATGAAAGTAGAATATACATGATGCAACTATTTTAAACAAATGGATGCATGAAATACGATATGAACTATTATTAATTTTTATTTTGCTATGTATATATATATATATATATATATATATATATATATATATATATATATAGAATTAGGTGTATAAAGCTCTCAAATGGATTATGTTTAATGGTTTAGGCTCTTTTATTCCTTCAAACGTAGCGATCTTGTATGTTCCAAGTCCCAAATTATGTTTAAGAATGAATTAACCAAGCCAATTAGCCATGAATTTATCATTAAGGTGTCGCAAGAGATTGGCATTTTACTTATTCTCTTTAAGGATGAGTTCTCCCACTTGGAATTCATGTAGATGAAGTTTTACATAATAAGCATCCTTGATATGGTCTTTGTATAAATATATGCTCCAATTCATTGATTCATATTTCATTAAGGACCATAATTTGATCAAGATGTGCTTGTCAAGTAGTATTGTCATGCATGAATTCTTGTAAAGAAATATAAAGGGAGGGGATCTCAATATCAAGATGTATAATCACCTTGGCCCCATAGACAAGAGATAAATATGTTTCCCCTATAGGCACATGAATTCTCATTCGATAAGACCATAATGCCAAGGTATTTGAAGATGCCAGTCTTTGTGGTTTCCTTTAATGACATTCTTAATAATAGCTATAACTATCTTATTAGTGGCCTCATCTTGTCCATTATTTTATAGGTGGTAAGAAGTTGATAAACTATGTTGAATGTGATATTCTTGTAAAGTGCTTGAACATCCTTATTCTTAAAAAACTTCCCATTATTAAAAATGACTTTTGAGGAGATATCAAAATGATAAATAATGTGTTGGAGTATGTAATCTATAATTCAAGTTCCTATAATACTATTCATAGGAATTTCCTCGACCCATTATGTAAATTACTCAGTGATAATGATGATGAATGTATGTTGTTTTGAGGAAGGGAGTAAGATTTTTCCAGTCAAATTAATGCCTCATTATTAAAAGGTCCAAAGGACCTAAATTGGTTGTAAGGCCTATGATGGCACATAGGTTAAATTAGCATGTTTTTGGTATTTTAGACACTTCTTAACATATGCACAATAATCACTTTCCATGGTGGGATCATAGTAACCCATGCATAGAATACACTTTACAAATTCCATCCCATCAAAATGACCATCACAAGTAGCATCACGAGATTCGAATATGGCCCACTATGCCTTAGTGGGCTCTAGATAATGAAGTAGAATTCCATCGTATCCATGTTGATATAGCACATACCCCAAAAAAGCGTAATGATATACCTTCTGTTTGAAAGTGCATTTGATTGCTTATTATAAATCTATAAGGGGTTGTCAAACTTGAGAAAATTATTGACCTTATTAATCAATGGTTTGTACGGTTGTGATTGAAGGAAATGAACATCTCTTTCTTATTTAAAATCTACCTGTGAAATTATTAATTTGGACAATGTTGTGACAATGACTAGTGTGGGATCTTCAATGAGGCTCTCATAATTAAGGAACTAGGAGAGGCCATTGTATCTAAAAAATTATTAGTCAAGTGGGGTAGGTTATCAATATCATACTAGTAAAAATTCATGAGCAACTTCAGTGCTATGTATCTATAGGCTTTTAAAACTTGACATTTACATTGGTAAGTTCCCTTTATTTGATAAACAACGAGTTGGGAATCACCAAATATTTGAATGTGTTTGATTCTCATGGTTGTAACTACCTTAAGTCCTAGAATTAAGGCCTCATAGAATTATTGTTTGTACATGGGAAGTTGACTTTGAATGATGAAGGGATGGGTATCCCTTGTGGTGTGTAAAACACAACTCCTTCACCTTATCGTTTCTTGCACATAGATCCATCAAATAATAGGGTTATGTCAACATCATCTTCAAGGGAAACATGTTCTTCTTGTCTAGTGCCATTGGACATAAGATCATTTGATAACTTTATAAAAAAGGTTGATAATTAGAAAGTAGAGCTTCTATGATTTGATCGACTATCACTTGATCTTTAATAGATTTTTGACTAGTTAATTCAAGGTTGAATTTCATTAAAATCATTATCCATTTGCATTATGAGTATTATTATATGTGCGAGTCATCATATAACATAAAGGGTTTTCATGAGCTATAACATAAGTGGTGTGATTTAGCATATAATGCATGAGTTTCTTAGTGGAAAAAACCACTACCAGACACAAATTTTCCACATATGCATATCTTGTTTCATAGATCACAAGCATTTTAATGTAATAAATTACCTGCTCTTAACTGTTTTTATTCTTTTGCACAAGCATTGTCCCTAAGGTAAAATTAAAGACTAAAATATATAAATAGAACGAGATGCTAGGATGAGCCAATCAATAGAGAGGCTAAATATTGCTTGATGTCATCATATACCTCTTGACATTCCTTGGTACATGATAAAGTTACCCCCTTTTATAGTAGGAGATTAAATAGCCTACTTTTGTTAGAGAGTTGCACGATGAAGTGATGAATCACTCAAATCTTACCTTGTAAGTTGTGCAACTATTTAAGGTTCTTTAGGGGTGGTATTTCAACAATAGCCTTAACCTTGTTAGGGTTTAATTCAATTCCATGGTTGGAGACAATGAACCCTAGAATTTTACTATATGTAACTCCAAAGACACATTTCTTAGAGTTCAAAATTACCTTGTGTTCAAGAAGTCGATAAAAGAATTTACATAATACAATGATGGGATCATGACATGTTTTAGATTTTGCTAGTAAATCATCCACATAGTCTTCAATGATCTTATGCATGTAATCATGGAAAATATATTTCATGGTACATTTGTATGTAGCTCCTACATTTTTTAGGTCAAATGGCCTTACTTTGTACCAAAAATTCTCCCAAGGTGTTGTAAATGATGTTTTATGTTGGTTATTAGGATTAACTCAAATTTGGTTGTGTTCCAAAAAGTTGTCCATTATGGAGAGCATTGCATGGCCAGCATTAGATTCTACAAGAGTGTCAATGTTTGGTAGTATAAAATTTTCCTTAGAACATGCTTTGTTTAGATCTCAATTTTTTTTACGTATGTGAATCCTCCCATGAGGTTTGTGAATGAGTACCATATTGGATAACGACTCAGGGTAGTCAATGGGTTGAATAAATACCATATGTAATAGCTTTTGGAGTTCTTTAACCATGATAGCAATGGTAGGCTGAAGTTTTCATAACTTTTGTTTGACTAGTTTTGCGTTAGGGCTCAAGGTGAGATTATGGACCACCAATTTGGGTTCAGGACCAGGCATATCCTTATAGAGCCAAGAAAAAAATTCTTTATACTCTATTAAAAGTGTTGTAAAATACTCTTGATCTTATGTAGATAGACCTTTTCCAAGATTCACAATTTATGTATTATCTGGGTCCATGCTCAAATTCATGTCGATAGTTTCCTTGATGAGCATGTGGAAATATTTTTCTAGCTTGTGGAAAGTAGGGATGAGATGAATTTCATTAGCAATGTTATAAGGTGTATTAGGCATGGCTTATTCCACTTGAATGTGGTAAATGGAGAAAGGAGAAGCTTATGGAGGTGGAGGGATGTATGTTCTAGAAGATATTATCAATTCATTGGAAGGAAGAAATATAAAAATGGATGGAGGGAATGAAATACGATCCATTTCAATAAGGCTAATTTCGATTGTAATTAGTTTTGTTGGATTTTATGGATTATGGAGGGGTGCGAGCAAGTCAATAAAGATCATGTTAAGTTGGTGGTAGTGTGGCGGTTATGGCATGGAGGTTATATTCCTTTGTATATGATATTGAGGAAGTAGCTAACTTATAATTGATATATCATTATGTTGTGGAGGTGGTTGAGGTGGTGGTAGTGTATCGATGGGTGTATTAGGATACTCGAATGGAAGGAGCTAATGAAATATGAGCTACAATATGGGTAAAATACAAATATATAACTCATCTACATCACTAATGGGTATGATGGGTATTGAATGTTATTTAGAGCTATCAGAGGTAATCAAAAGTGCTTCAAATGTGTCATCAAAGTATCTTAGAATTCATCATCGAAAATGGTGTCAATCATGAATATTTGTCAAATTTTTTAGGAAAAACCTCATGTAACAGAGGCATAAATTTAGTGTCTATGTAATTTTTGTGGTGATTTTCTATGTCCTTAAGAATTTTGGTTGTCATTCCATAATAAAATCATTGATTCAAAAAGAGCATTGTAGAATCTGGTGGATCCACCTCTTTAACTGAAGCAGCACTGAGATCAACATCACACACAAAAACCATAGAGAACATGGAAATGCAACAATTTTCTTGCATTTCTTATTGAGGATAATAGATCTTATAGGTACCAATACCATAAAAATTCGAAATTCCTCCTCAAATATCTTGTTTCCCCTTTTCCCGCATAAAAAAATCTATTTGAAATTTGAATTTTTGGGGTAAAATTCTCGAGGTCATAACTCATCATTTGTTTCTCAAAATGACTCTTGCCATATGTTTTCAGAAAGCTCTCAAAGGATTTTACGGCCCAGTAATATCCTAGATTCCAATGGTATTAGCCAAGGTGACCCTCTCTTCATTTATTTGTTCTTATTCTTGCTAAATTCTTGGGAATGACTATAACCAAAAGTAGAAAAAATAATACCCTTTGGGGAGTTACCATTGCTCATGGAGCTATACCTATTTGAGGGAGTTACCTTGATAGAATTACCATTGATGAATTCACTCGATTACGTAAAACTATAGTTAAGGAAGCTTCTAAAGTTAAGCAAATCATTAGTTTTTTTTTTTCTAATGTTGTCAAGCAATTGATCAACGAAGATAAGTATAAAGTAATTTTCTTTCAATGCTCTCCCAAATAGGAATCCATGGTCTTGGATAAATTAACATATAAGAAAACATCCCTTCCAATAACTTATATAGGGATTTATATCAATATTCAAAGACAAAAAATACTAGAACTAGTTATTGGATGGAGTTAATAATATAATTAAAAAGTGGACGAATAGGTGCCTTTCATTTGGAAGAAAAATTACCTTGGTAAAATTAGTCCTTCAAGCTATACCTATTTATGTTTCTATTATGTTGAATATCCCAAATATAGTTCTTTAATAACTGGTTCAAATCAATCATTAGTTCCTCTTGAGTGGTACTAAGTGGTACTAAGGAGAAAAGAAAATGGGCCTTAGTGAAATGGAATACTTTATGCATAACCGAGAATAAAGGAGGGTTAGGATGTTGATATTCTATTAATAACAATAAGGATTTATCTACTAAAATTTATTGGAGGATTTTGCATAACCCTAATGCTCTTTGGGCCAAGAATCTTCATTCTAAATATGCTAAGAACTAAAGTTTTTAAGACCTTATTCACTATCAATTACATACCAAGGATTATTCTATTTTAGTAGTTCTTAAGATTGGTGATGATTTGATTAAGCAAAAGTTATTTTGGATAATTCATAATGGTCATCAAGTGAATTTTTAGACATATTCTTAGGATGGTCAGCAACCTTTAGCAACTTAGTTTCTTGATTGGAGGCCTTTGGTAGAGGAGTTTCATCGAGCTAACTAGATAAAGGTAGCTAATTATTGTTGGTACCATATTGGTAACTCTAAGGTTGGTAGATATTAGATCCCTATTGAGGACTAGATTATTCAAAATCTAAAAAGGTAAAGAAAAAATATCCAAAGCATATTTCATTTGATATCTCTCTCTTGATCCCATGATAAATACTATTTTGAATGGAACAACACTATTAAGGATGAGTATTAGTTGCTCAAGGTTATTTGGATTTATGCCATAATAATTTCAGCCAATCATATGACATATATACTCAATTGTAGCTCAAAATATTTGGCGTAAGGTGAGGTTATTTACTTAGATTTTATTGCATCACAAGGTGCTTACTCGTGAAAAACTTATGAAACATGGTTTTCATGGCCCGTTTAGATGTGAAATGTATGGAGAGAAAGCATAAATTCTTAGCCATATTTTGATGGGGACCGAGAAAATGGTGAAAGTCAAACACCCAGGAACCTTCATAAAAATTCATTAAAATTCCATTCTATTGACTGGAAAATGCATACAATCATCTCGGTTCTGACCTTTTCTTCATTAATCTTCAAATTTTCTTACACCAAAAAAAAAAAAAAAAATAGCTCGCAGGCTTTACATTAACCAGAGTCTGGTTTTCTCTAACAACACTCCTTTTCCCCGTTCTCTAGTCCCCCTCCCCCAAATAATACATTAAAACGAGTTTTTTTATTGAGGTCTCGACCCTCTAGCAATTAATGTTCCACCAGATCGAATTCATGAAAAATAGAATAAAATTCGCTTTCCCGCCAAGTTTTCAGACTTCCTTCCATAAATGGGCAACTGCCCCGATCCGCTATCCCAGTTCGCATTAAAAATTTTAGACTATTCTTCTGAACCGCTGTCTCACCCATAATGTCCATGCCCTGCAATGTCCATGCCTTGCAACTATCGCCATGTCAGACCACTACCTCTTTTCCCGCACGCGCGGCCGTCCACGTGTCAAATTTTCTTTTTTTTTATTTGCCTTCTTCTCGGCCACGATATCTCAATCCACGTGGCGGCCTTCAACTGGTCCCGATATCACGACATGTTGCGGTATCGTGACATGTCGTGGTATCACGACCTTCATGCCCTTCTGTCTTTGCCTTGCCTCTAGAGCCGCGATTTCGTGACATGTCACGATTTCATGACTCCCCTGCCTTTACCTTCTGCCTTCGCCCTTGGAGCCGTGATTTCGTGACATGTCGTGAAATCACGACATGTCACGATTTCGTGACTCCCCTGCCTTTGCCTTCTCCCTTCGCCTTTGGAGCCGTGATTTCGTGACATGTCACGAAATTGTGACATGTCGCGATTTCGTGACTCCCCTGCCATTGCCTTCTGCCTTGCCTTAGTTTCTTTTTGCCTTCGCCTTAGTTTCTCGAATAACATCGCGACATCATGACTTCATGATATCGCGATGTCGCGATATCACGACGAAAACTCCCCCTTGTGCCATAGTCGCAAACACGTCGCGACATCATGACGTCGCGATATCACGACGAAAACTCCTCCTTGTGCCATAGTCGCAAACACGTCATGACATCGCGATGTCGTGATATCGTGACGTCGCGATATCGCGACGAAAACTCCTCTCGGGCCTTTGTCGCAAAAACATTGTGATATCGTAACGTCGCGATATCGCAACATCGCGATATCGCGACGTCGCAATATCGCAACGAAAACTCCCCTTTGCCTAGCTGCTGCCTTTGGGGTCACGATTTTGCGACATGTCGCGATTTCATGACCCCCCCCAACTTTGCCTTTGAAAATAAAACAAATTACTTAGAAAATCCGGTTGATGCCAGATTGTCTTGTTTTTGTTGGATGCTCCTGCATCATATTTTTACTGAGTGTGCCTTAGCCTCTAGTCTATGGAGAAGAATGGCCATATTAGTTGGCTAATAGTGGTCCAATTTGTTTACTTTTGAATAAATTTGGAGGGATTGGGCTAATTAGGATGACATTGATCATTTTAGTAGGTAACTAGTTTGGATGTGTTCTACCATTCTAACTTGGAATATATAGAAGGAAAAAACAACTAAATTTTCAATCAAGAAAGGAAAGACATTCACTATATCTTGTAAAATACCATTGCAAACTTAGTTGAATCAGTCCTACAACTCCTTAACCACCCTTAAAAATCTCATCATAGATGGAAAATATAGATTGAACAAGAAATTGGTAGCCTCCTCCCAATTTTTTTGTAAAAGTTAATACTAATGGAGCCTTTATGGGGGAAGCCTAGAATAGCTAGCATAGGAGGAATTCGTAGAATTTTAGATGGTTTCCTGGTTTTCACCTTTGTTAAGAATTTAAGTATCCTTTTCAATAACCTTGTTGAGGGGTATTGTATCCTTAGAGGCCTTTCAAAGGCTGCCAAGTTTATATGGAAAAATGTGTTGGTTGTATTTGAATCTTAAGTCATGATTAATCTATTGAAGACTTCCAAGAGTCATAAGGTTAAATGGAGAATAAAAGTAATTGTTGATAAAATTCAATTAATCTATATGGGCTTTTTTAAAGTTGAATACAATCATGTGGTTAGAGAAGAGAATAGGAGTGTTGATGCTTTAGCTAATTGGACAATGGATAAAGGTGATATTACTTACTATGCCCACCTTCCTATATGGTGGGATTCACAAATAAAATAAGCTTTTCTTTCTATCCTTACTTTGGATGGCTCTAGTAATAGAGGTACCTAGTTTATTTTTACTTTATGTTTGCTTCTCTTTGATTTAGTTAGCGTATTTTAGTTCCCTTGCTCAGACTAATCATTCTTATGTTTTCTCTGTTGAATCTTTCCTGAAAATCCATATATTTATTTATTTACTATCATGAGTAGATGGAATAATTGTATATGCATATGATGAAATTAATGCGCTATGAATGCATGCATGTGATATGGTAAAGATGTATGTAAAATAATTAATCATGTTTCCACATTAATAATCATGCAAATAAGTTATGGATTGTTATTTAGTAGACTTTGTCTTTATTGCTTAATAAGAGACACAAACATGATAATATTGGTTTGACTATATGATGGAAAATAAAATGAAATATAAGACATGTGTGAAGCAATGCAATGGTGGTATGAAATTTGAGCTCACTTATCAATTTGTTTGTCTTAGGGATAAATAATCTAGAGTTGTTTTCTAAAGACTCAAACATCCTAGTGACCTCAAAAAACCCATCTATTAATCCCATGAATCCGTAAGATACTAAGGGTTTCCTAGTGGAGTCAAATATCTCAAGGGTCAACTATGAGTGTAGTGAATGTTTATTTTCAATTATGAGCAATGATAGACTAATCAATTGTAACATACGCCAATAAGCTAGATCATACACAAGCATATATAGGTCTATACAAAATAAGGTCACTAATATTATAGACATGTTGGCATGCAAGGTGTACTCCATTACCAGTCAGGCATCCATATCCATGATGGAGGTTAACCCCTTGATCTAAGGACTTGATAATTCCAAGGATTAAAGCTTTTATTTGAATTTTTTGTTGAATACTTTTATATTTTTCCAATTATTTGGGTTATACCATGTACATGATAGGATGACAAAGGAAAACTATTTACTTTATGGCAATTGCCATTCATGAGTTCATCATTACAAGGCATCACATTGTTATTAATGTGTGATAGATGTGTATGGTTTAAAACGAAACATGATTTGACCAGGAACAACCTATAGCACTTACATACTATTTGATGTTCAATGGAGGTTATTTGAAACACTAGGAGTAGCTAAGTGACTGAAAGCACCTAGATATTCTTCAAACCAGATATTACCAAAGAAAAAAGGTTCCATGCAAAGAGAAAATGTGAAAATAATAAGGATGGGATTTTTTTTAGGCGTGGTTATGAATGGTGGAATGATATCAATACTAAAATTAAGGTACCTCTAACTAAGGCAACAAGACTCAACAAAATAAGAATAATTCAAACTAATCGAATGACAACCAGTATGACTTTTGAAGTGTATAATTGCAGATGATAAGAATACATGAAATGCAATGTGAATGGATATGAAAGTAGAATATACATGATGCAACTATTTTAAACAAATGGATGCACGAAATACAATATGAACTATTATTAATTTTGATTTTGCCAAGTATATATATATATATATAGAATTAGGTGTAGAAAGCTCTCAAATAGATTATGTTTAATGGTTTAGGCTCTTTTATTCCTTCAAACGTAGCGATATTGTATGTTCCAAGTCCCAACTTATGTTTAAGAATAAATTAACCAAGCCAATTAGCCATGAATTTATCATTAAGGTGTGGCAAGAGATTGACATTTTACTTATTCTCTTTAAGGATGAGTTCTCCCACTTGGAATTCATGCAGATGAATTTTTACATAATAAGCATCCTTGATATCGTCTTTGTATAAATATATGCATGAATTCTTGTAAATAAATATAAAGGGAGGGGATCTCAATATCAAGAGGTATAATCACCTTGGCCCCATAGACAAGAGAGAAATATTTTTCCCCTATAGGCACATGAATTCTCATTCGATAAGCCCATAATGCGAAGGGGTTTGAAGATGCCAGTATTTGTGGTTTCATTTAATGAGATTCTTAATAATAGCTATAACTATCTTATTAGTGAAAGCACGAGATTCCGGGCAAAGGAAACACTAATTGCGATGCATTCAAAATCAAATACGCTTAAGTCCTAGAAATGTAGAATGCATGAAATGAGAGAGACGCATTGAAATGAGATACAAGCAAATGGAGAAAACACAGCCCTTTCATTAAATTCTCTTGATCTCTGTTACAAAGACGCCTCCTCCCTTTTCAGGGGCTAGGAGCGTTGAAAGAATTTGATTACAATCGAGACTTAAGGTTCCTCTTTCCGCGTGCCCACACTTGAGATGGGCGGGCCAAGACGATGCCGCCGCTGATGTTGATGAGTCCTTAGCTTCTGCTGCTCCTCCTACGAACAAAGAAACAACAAAGATGTCAGTAGCACCTGCTGCAAATAAAAAGTGTTTGTTCTCTAAAATCGCCAAAAGATGCATGTAAACATTTGTATGAAACAGTGGGTAAAGTGAGTCCAAATGGCCTAAAAACCTGACAGAGGACAGAAAACATCACCAGAGGGCCACTGCCATCGAGACAGTCGGCCAATCTACCTTCAACTGGAATTCGTCCCTGGGCAGGACGAATTCTGACTGCTATTCGTCCCTGGGTGGGACGAATTCTTCTGTGTTGGAAAAGCCGACCTGATGTTGCTCCAATGTCGAATCTCGAGACCTCCAAAACACCTACAAACAGAGGGGTTATGTAATTGGGGCCATTTTGGGACGACCCAGATGGTCGGATTCTCCCAATTTGGCCTCTATCCTCGAGAATTTGATATCGCCACCTGCAAGTTAGTGAAACAACAAAGCGACACAAAGCATGATAAAATCTGATCAAAATGTTATGAAATTGAAGCTATGAGTTAACCAAACAGAATAACACAATATGCAACCTGAAACAATAATCTAGAATGCTTTAAAATAAAACTTAGAAAAGTGCGGGGGTGCCCCAGTGGGCCTCCCACCGTTGGCACTTGATTCCGGCGCCAATCCACTAGGGATGGGCCCAAAACCTCTTAGGATTGGGATGTCTGCGAATTGGTGGTGTAAGGTGGTCAAATGTTGGATTTGGGTTGGATCCACGCTTCCAAGAGCCACCCAATAACCTCCCTTGCAAAAGAGATTAGTGGATGTGAGAAGGTGAATCAAAAGGATGCAAATGGGTATTCAATTGGACAACACTTCGTTGCTTGAAATCGCCTCCAATCTTCCATTTTGGGTGAGAAAAGTCCCACCTTTTATAGACCCATGGGGTCTCTTTTGAGAGGGAAGCATAAGCGCCATGTGTTGGTCATAGGTGCCATGTGGCAGTCAAGTCTTCCCATGAGGGAGGGGAGTCCTCCATGACTTGGGCTTTCATAATTGCCCTTGTGACGGTCCTCTAACGGCCTATCTGTCCACCCACACACGCGTGCGAGGCAGGAGTCATCAACTGACTGTCCTGGGCTGCCACTTGGCGCCATTCTTCTTTTTGCCCGTTAAACTCAGAATTCGTCTCTGGGTGAGACGGATTCCATTTTGAATTCGTCCCTGGGTGAGACGAATACTGAGCAAAGTGTCTAAATGTACCAAATTGCCTCTTGACCTTACAAAATTGCTATGAAAGTGGTTAGGACCATTGTTTGACCTCTCGAGGGCTGCCCTGGGGGCTGTGTTTGTCAAAGCGATGAGTGTTTGCAGTCACATAATCGGATTGGTGCTGTTTTGGTGTCTACGAGATGCCCCTTTTTGGGATGCGGCTGTGCATAGCGCAGCGCCGAGCAAAAATAGATAACCAAAGCACTAATGATTAGGGTTTCTTGGTAACCTAACCAACTTTTGATGCCCCAAGCATGGAAAGGGCATGCATTCTTGAATCCTTGCTTCGACGAGCTAAGGAGTTTGATTTCAAGTGTTAACCTATTTTGGTGAGGTGTGACTTGAGCTTGGACATTGATCGGTCATGATTAGGCAAAGGGCGCAACCTTTTATCCTCGGGGGAACCTTGTGTTCATGATTCACGAAATGCCAAGTGTTTGATTGATTCGATTGTTGCTTGTTTACTGCCCCAAGCAGGAGCGTGATTGTCTTTGTCAATGATTCTTTGAATGCATGTCGTTTTCCTTAATTGGGTGTGTGATTGTTGATTGGTGACTAAGTGTGACTACCCCCTCAAGCGACGAATCGATGAGGGAATGACCTTCATGAGAAAAACGACGAGTCGCTTGACCCAAGATGACTTGTGCAAGGGTGCCTTTAGATGTTTTACCATTTAAGAATGTGCAATTTTTCCAACATTTGGACCTGTTTTTGGTGGGTGTTAACCCTTTTGGTGATGCCATAATGGGGTGAAATCATCAAAAACCCATCTTCCCGTGGAGCGGTCCGGCTATGGTAGCCTTCTTGGGGAAGTAAGAGAGTGACAATTTGAACCCCGACATCGTATTTCTTTGCCTAGAGGTTAAGTGCAAGAGCACTTGTGTCCGGCAATGCTTATTGTTGTGTTTTTGTGTTGCGTTTATTTGTTGTTTTTGTTGTTTTTTGTGACACCATTTGGGGATTAAATTATCGGAAATCCGTCTTCCCGTGGAGCGGTCCGGCTATGGTAGCCTTCTTAGGGAGTAGGATAGTGATAATTTGTGACTCCAATGTCTATTTTGTATGCCCTTGGATGTCAGGTGCAGTAGCACTCCTATCGGGCAAATTTATTGTCTGTTTTTAGTGCATTTTTGATCATTTTTTGATGTTTTTGAAGTTCTGGCCTGAATTCGTCCCTGGGTGGGACGAATTCCAGCTGTAGAATTCGTCCCTGGGTGGGACGAGCGCTAACCAGAGTGCTCATCCCAGTCAAGGATGAATTCCAGCTCATAGGTCTATTTAAGGGCCAAAACTTGAATTTGGGCTCATTTGTGTCATTTTTTTTCTTGCGATTTTGGAGCTCTGGAGGAGGAGGTAATTCTGCGAAGCGAAGCGCTGCTGGAATTCTCTCTGCCATCATGAGTGCACAAAGCGGTTTCGAGCGGCGGAGCCGAGGCGAAACCTGTAAGTGTCTCCTAGAGTTTATTTTTGTTTAAATTTGCACTTGTTTTATTTAATTATTTTTTGTGATGTTGTTTTTCAAAATGTGTTTTAAAACTTAAATCTTGAAACTGGATTGAAGACAACTACTTGAATTTTCTTTTTATGCTGTACAGTTCTTTTCCATGATTTTTAATTTTTTTTTTTTTTTTTTCTTTTGCAGGTTAGGAGCCGGTACCGTGTACCTGCTGCTTTTACTGAGGCGCGGGGTGCACTGACTGATGATGATTGGGAATGGCTTGATGCCCTTGGGCTCAAGCAGGTGTCTCGACTGGAGCCTGTGGTCCCGGATCAGGCCTATCTGACGGCCCTGATCAAACTTTGGGATCCACGGACCAACACGTTCCATCTCCCGACAGGGGAGATGACTGTGACTTTGGAGGATGTCTATCGGTTGCTTCGGATTCCGATAGATGGACTTCCCATTAGGTCATCGCCGCGTGATCAGCGGACTACTGTACTTACGAGATGCTTTGGGCATGGGGGGCGGCTGGGTGTAACGAACCCAGTGGAGACAGCCGAGGTGGACTGCCAGGCTGGCGGGATTTTGGTTGGCTGGTGGCAGGAGAGGGGGGTGTTAGGAGTGAGGCACGCATTCTTGATGGGCCTCATTTCTAACATGCTTCTACCTGATTCGTCAGGCACGAGGTTCCCATGGAACCTGCTAGATTTGGTGTGGCAGTTGGTAGAGTGCCCGATAGAGGCACCACTGATTTTGAGATGGGGACAGACATTGTTGGCACAGCTCTACGGGGAGCTGTATGGGGTCCGCTATCGGCAGCGGAAGGGGGTCAGCTGCAGTTATCTGCTGCAGTGCTGGGGTTGGCAGCATATAGCAGTTGAGAGGCCAACCGGGTTACCATGGATGACTCGGGCGGCGATGGATGATGTGGAGATAGGCTATGCAGTTTTGTGGCGGCGGTCTGCAGAGCGAGGCAGAGTCGGCGATGGGCAGGTGTTGTAGAGCATTATACTGATGCCTTCTCTCGGCTCACTCCAGGGGAGGTGGTTTGGCGCCCTTATCGGGACTGTCCAGCCTGGCCGGAGGCTGGAGAGTGGCTCCGACGGGTACGTAGGGAGCGGTGGTTGATTGGGCGGCACGGGACCGAGCATGAGTTTTTCTCATATAGCCGGGTTACACGATAGTTTGGGGTGCGCCAGGGGTTGCCTGGTGAGCCTGTGGTCTATCGGCATCGGGGTGATGAGAGGGCTCTAGATCCACCGGTCACCGCGCCATTGGGCGAGGAGTCAGATGCGGTGATTGACGTCCCGGACGTAGATGACGTCGGGACTACCACTGAGTATGACTCGTGGTGGGTGCTACGGCGATGGAGAGGAGAGGGGCCACTAGGAGGCACAGAGGCGATAGTGGAGGGTGGTGAGGCAGCAGGGGATGATTGGGGAGGTCCGTTGGATGATGCGGACATGGTGGATGTGGGGAATGAGGATGTTGATTTTGGTGCTCCGGATCGAGCCGGACATGCGAGGATGTGGAGGAGCAGTGGGAGCCGGAGCGAGGCTGCTAGTTCCGAGAGGGTCCTCGTTCGTCGGGCGGATACGAGAGGAGATGGAGTCCGAGGTATGCGCTGAGATTGCATGATTGACAGAGCTACTGTGGATACGGGATATGGAGCTGGGGGACGCGCTGCGGGAGAGGGATCTCTTGCGGGCCCAGCTAGCAGAGCGGGATAGAGTTCTGGCACAGCGCGACGATGCGGTGTCTTACTATCATCGGCGAGAGGCAGAGTGGTGTCGGCACCGGATAGACTTGGAGAGGGAGGTCATCCGCCTTGGTGGGCGGCTACCTGAGCCCTCGGTCAGTGGATCTTCATGGCGGACGAGGGATAGTGCGACTGAGCAGTCAGCATCATCTCATCGCCGACGATTAGATGAGGGAGGCGGTAGCAGGCATGATGCGGGGGCTGGCAGTAGCCGCCCTGCAGGGTCCCATAGGACCCACACCACGGGGGGTAGTTCCCGTCGCACCGATCCTGCGTGATCATGGTGGTCGACGCTTTAGGTTGGGTTTTTGGATATTTTTGCGGGGTCAGAGGACCAGTTTTGTAGCCTGCGGGCATTTTTTTGACGATATATATATATATATATATACCGGTTTTATTTTGGTTGTGTACATGTGATGATTTGATGTTTGTTATGCATGATGGCTAATGACTATGAATGTATGAATGTTTATTTATTTTGATGAATGCAGATGTTATGATGAATGCAAATGTTTTTGATTTCTATGTGATATGCAAAGTGAAATGGATGAATGATATTTGTGGTGATTGGTTATGGCACCATAGGCTCTTTAAGATGCTCTTTATTTCATTTTTTTAGGCGATTGTTATGATGTATGACTCTGTGTACATGTGGTTTTTCTTTTTGTATTTTTTTTTGATGGTATTGTAAGGGTGAAAAGTAGCGCAGTTGGTTTAGAAATGTAGCTAAGTTTTTCTGAGACTCAGACGGTTTTAACTCACTAGCCACGACTGTACTTTGTCTTACAAGACTTTTGAACAAGGTATGAATCAGACTTGTTTTTGACCCAGCTATTTCACATCCCCGTGTGTGCGATTGAGTTCATTTATGTGGTATTCATCAGGATACCGCCAGTGCCAGATGGGCTTTCAACCGAACCTGTACTGAGGATCACCTAATTAGCTCCACTAACTCCTTTGTTGTATTTAGTCAGATTAATCTACGGTGTTATCCAAGATGCCATAAGCTAGCTCATCCACATGCAAACATTGATCCGTACGCAAGTTAATGTGACAGATATATCGTCATGCGAGAGGTTTACCGCCGGTTATCGATAGGCTATCAACCAAATCGGTACTGAGGCTTGCCTTATGACCTTTTAGAATGCTGAGAGTTCCAGGGATTCAAGTTCCACTCCCTTCTTTTCTTCAATTGTATTGGGATACTTGCTCGTTTGTAGTGATAAGATCATTGTTTATTTTGATTTGTTTTTCTTTTGAGCAAGGGATTGGGGATATGGAGTGATGAAAATCACTATCGTTTGTGCCCTTTGATTTTTGCACTGTAAGATGTCAAGTATTTGATTTTTGACATTTTGCAAATTTTTTGATGTTTTGCAATTATTGAGAACTAGGGATTCTTAAGGAATTGGGTAGGGAGGATGCTTGTCCTTTTGCCAACTCTCGAGCATTCTTGGGGTCATTCGCACGGGGGATGAGCAAGATAACCGTTTCGCTTTTGGTGACCTGGATTACTGTGCAGGTTTCATCTTTCGTTTACACAACTTAGGAATTGTTTTATGTGTTTTAATTTGTGTTGGGATGTTACGTAACAAGGTGTATTTCAAGTATGACTCTACCTTCGTAAAATCTGTTTGACTCGGTACATTACGGAGCTAAAGAGCAAAATGATGACTGAATCACGAAAACTCTTGATACATTAGAAGACCACTGACTCTAGTGTGGTAAAAGCAATGCATGGTGTTTTTGTTGTTTTTGTAAAATGGAACAGTGTGGAATAAGATGGTCTATCAGAGCAATTACAGCCTATGGTGCCTTTGACCTATACAACCACAAATATGCAACGTATGGATGCAATGCTTAATGCAGCTACATGTTTTTGTATTTTTGATGGATTGGTTTTTGTGAATATGAATATGAGGTGCGAGAAGAGCTCTCGATTGATGAATTTGAGTATGCCTAGATATGAGATGCAAATTTTGGTTGTTTTTGATTATTTTTTATTTTGACCAAGTGATTGTGGACATCCTTGGAGCATTTTGGTGACCAAGTGATTGCGATAATCCTTGGAGCTTTTGGGGTGACCAAGTGATTGCGATAATCCTTGGAGCTTTTTGGGTGACCAAGTGATTGCGATAATCCTTGGAGCTTTTGGGGTTTTGACCAAGTGATTGCGATAATCCTTGGAGCTTTTTGGGTTTTGACCAAGTGATTGCGATAATCCTTGGAGCTTTTTGGGTTTGACCAAGTGATTGCGATAATCCTTGGAGCTTTTTGGTTTGACCAAGTGATTGCGATAATCCTTGGAGCTTTTTGGTTTGACCAAGTGATTGCGATAATCCTTGGAGCTTTTTGGTTTGACCAAGTGATTGCGATAATCCTTGGAGCTTTTTGGTTTGACCAAGTGATTGCGATAATCCTTGGAGCTTTTTGGTTTGACCAAGTGATTGCGATAATCCTTGGAGCTTTTGGTTTGACCAAGTGATTGCGATAATCCTTGGAGCTTTTTGGTTTGACCAAGTGATTGCGATAATCCTTGGAGCTTTTGTATTTTGACCAAGTGATTGCGATAATCCTTGGAGCTTTTTGGTTTGACCAAGTGATTGCGATAATCCTTGGAGCTTTTTGGTTTGACCAAGTGATTGCGATAATCCTTGGAGCTTTTGTGTTTTTGACCAAGCGATTTTATGGATCCTTGGAGCATTTTTGGGATATGGCTCTCTTAGATATAAAATGGTCGCAAATGACTGATATTCAAGGGTTCTGTTTCCTTGATACCATCAAGAGAAGCTAGCCGGTACGTCTCGGGTCCTATTTTGCTATCAATGACATATGGACCTAACCAATTTGCCGTGAACTTGTCCCTTAGGTGGGACGGCAAATTAGAGTTCTATTGGTTTTCCTTCAAAACCAAATCACCAACCCGAAAGTCCCTTAGGTGAACTTTCATGTTGTAAGCTTTCTTAAGCCGCTCTTGGTAGATACGTAAGTGCTCGAGAGCATTAACGCGTCGTTCGTCAAGCAACGTAAGTTGGTCTAACCGGGCCTGCCGCGCAGTGTCATCATCGATGAATTCCTGCATTGATATGCGTAGGGAAGGAATTTCCAACTCGAGAGGCATTACTGCCTCTGAGCCATACACGAGCGAAAATGGAGTTGCCCTAGTTGGCATCCGAATGCTAGTGCGATAAGCCCAAAGGGCAAGTGGGATTTGGATGTGCCAATCCTTATGACTGTCTGTGACTGTCTTTTTAAGGATGGCGACTAGCGTTTTGTTTGACGCCTCTGCTTGCCCATTTGCTTGCGGATAATAGGGTGTTGAAAAGCTATGCTGAATTTTGTACTTTGTGGTCAAAGCATGCACGTCTTTGTTCTTGAATGATGGCCCATTATCCGAGATTATTTTGGATGGAATACCAAAATGACATATGATGTTATGCAAGATGAACTCCACAATGCGGGGTCCTGTCGTAGAAGTTAATGGAATTGCTTCCACCCATTTAGTAAAATACTCTGTGGCCGTTATGATAAACGTGTGACGGCCTGATGATGCAGGGGAGATCTTTCCAATTAGATCGAAGCCCCATTGTGAAAATGGCCAAGCGGATTGGACTGCCTGCAAGGCCTAGGAAGGTACGTGCATCAAATTGGCATGATGTTGACATTTCATGCACTTCTTGACATATGCGCAACAATCTCGCTCTAAAGATGGCCAATAATAGCCCATGCGAAGAATGCGCTTTGCGATGGCCATACCACTAAAGTGACCACCACATGTACCATCGTGCGCTTGGGCGACTGCCCAAGTGGACTCTTGCTGGTCCAAACAACGAAGAAGAATTCCGTCATAGCTGCGATGATACAAAATGTCTCCTATCAAGACATACTTAGCCGCTTTCTGCTTGAATGTTCGTTTTGCGGCGTGCGTCAATCCAAAGGGAAGATTACCTAACTTGAGGTAGTCTCTAATGGGTAAATACCAGTCCTGTTGATCAGAAACCTCGACAGTATGAACAGCCAATCCCTTTCGAAGTTCTTCTCTAACAAATGCTGAATGGGATAGAACTTGTAAGAATAGCGTTGTGTTGCTATTAGTGGGAGTGGGGGAAAACAAGGACCCCCAGTTGGCACGTTTCAGACGATCTCGGATTCGAAAGAACTTATCCGAGGATGGTTCAATCTGGATCATGTGGATTCCTGGCATCAAGTCTGAGCTTGCGCGCTCTATCATGGATTGCGATAAGGTTTTGACTTGAATAGTTGTCATATCACCGGAAAGGTCTTGCGGGATTAGTGACCCCAAGGAGGCCATTGTGTCCGCAAAATGATTCGATGATCGAGGGAGTGCCTCGATGTCATACCACTCAAGTTTTGCCAGGAATTTGTCCACGAGGGCTTTATAGGCCTTCATAACTGGGCATTTGCATTGATATACCCCTTTGACTTGATTGACTATTAACAACGAATCACCAAAGATGTTCAGTCGTTTGATTTTCATGGCGATTGTTGTCTGAAGACCTAGGAGCAAGGCTTCATATTCTGCATTATTGTTGGTGCACTGGAAGTTTAATTTAAATGACAGGGGCATTGGAGCACCCTACGGTGTGAAGAATACAATTCCCATGCCACCACCTTGCTCGCATTTAGAACCATCGAAGAATAGGGTTATGTCGGCTCGTGACTCAGGCTCATCAGAATCTGGCGATTCTGAGACATGGAAGACCCCATCATCGGGTAGTTCTATGACCGGAGGCTGATCGTCTTCAAGAGGAGCCTCTGCTAGTTGATCGGCTATGACTTGTCCTTTGATAGATTTTTGCCCAATAAACTCAATGTCAAATTCCGTCAACAACATGATCCATTTCGCCGTGCGACTACTATGATAAGTACGACTCATCATGTATCGCAATGGATTCTCCTTAGACACAACATACGTAGTGTTGCTCAGCATGTAGTGGCATAGCTTTTTGGTAGCAAACACCACTGCCAAGCGAAGTTTCTCAACGTATGCATAGTTAAGTTCGTAACTGACCAGGGTGCGGCTAAGATAGTAAGTAGCTTGTTCTTTGTGAAGTTCATTCTTTTGGGCTAGCATGGCGCCCAGTGCCACCTCAGTAGTTGAGATGTATAAGTAGAATGGCACTCCTGGTCTAGGTGGTGCCAATACTGGCGGCGAAGCCAAGTATTGTTTGATTTCATCAAAGGCTGACTGGCACTCGTCATCCCAGTGAAATGTAACTCCCTTGTGCAATAATTTGTTCATGGGTCGGCATTTGTCAGATAATTGCGCTATGAAGCGTTTAATCGACGCGACCTTTCCTTGCAGACTTCTGAGCTGCTTGATGGTAGTTGGGGGAGCCATTTCAAGGATTGCCTTGACTTTCTTTGGGTCCACTTCGATGCCTCATTTTGAGACTATAAAACCCAAGAGTTTTCCAGATGTGATGCCAAATACGCACTTCTTGGGATTCAGATTGACCTTATGCTCTATGAGGCGATCGAGGATCTTGCTTAAGTCACCGAGATGATCTGAGCGCAAAAGAGACTTGGCTAACAAATCATCCATGTAATCTTCCAAAGTTTTGTGCATGTAATCATGGAAGATATATGTCATGGCACGTTGGTAGGTAGCGCCAGCATTTTTAAGGCCAAAAGGCATGACCTTATAACAAAATGTCCCCCAAGGCGTTGTGAACGCCGTTTTAAGTTGGTCTTCAGGATTGATACAAATTTGATTGTATCTTGAGAAGCCATCCATTAGGGAGAGCATTTCATGACCTGCTGTAGCGTCTACTAGCGCGTCGATGCTTGGCAAGGGGAAATCATCCTTAGGACTCGCTTTGTTTAGGTCTCAAAAATTGGTGCATATGCGAATCCTCCCATCGGGCTTCTTGACGGGAACCATGTTGGACAGCCATGGCGGATAATCCACGTAGATGACAAACTGTGCATCCAACAACTTTTGCAATTCATCTTTGACCATCAAGGCCACTGTTGGGTGCATCTTTCGTAGTTTTTGCTTTACGGGCTTGATTGTCGGATCAAGCGTTAAATTATGCGTGACTAGCTGCGGGTCTAGTCCCGGCATGTCTCTGTATGACCATGCAAAAACCTCCTTCTTCGCTTTGAGAAGGGTAATGTAGTCGGCTTGCTCTTCGGGGGAAAGACTTACCCCCAGCTTGATAATCTATGGATTCTTTGGGTCTAAGCCGATATCTACGTCAGTCGTTTCCTCGACTGACATGTGGGATCCGTCCTCCAACTGATGTGGAGTCGGGATCAAATGGATATCATTGGCTGAGTTTAAATCTGCATTTGGAACCTCGGGTCCCTCTTCAGCCTGAAAGATATCTTGAGTTGTCCTTGAGGTAAAATGAGGCATTTCATCGAAAGGCCAGTACTCTGATGGTGATAAAGGTGAATTGACGCGATCCCAATCGATGGCATCTATGTCTAGATGCAATGACCGTGATGGATCGGCCGGATTGCGGATGGGTGCGGTCAAATCAATGGAGATCATGTGGATGGAATGAATTTGGTCTCCATTACCATGGGTGTTATAGCTCGAACATTCTGGATGCTCCCTATGCTCTGGATCTGGTTCTATAGGGACGGGTATGAACGGATCGGCCCTATGTGCTGATAGGAAGACGGGGTCTTCCCTCGGTACTGATGTCATGATAGGGTCTCGAGGTGGACGGTGCTCATCTTGAATTTGGAGCCATGGATCCAACACTTGGTCCCACCTTGTTGGGTCTACCCACCATTCATGCCCTAGCCGTATGCCCATCTGTCCCATTAGATCTTCATGAGTTAAAGGGCGGTAATGTCGTCGCGCATGTCTGAGATAGTCCATCTCAGTTTCATCTTCGAATCCCTTTCGGAGACCCAAAAATGTTCTGAATTCTCTTTGAGACCCAAATTGTTCTTCTCGTTACTTGCGACGTTGAGGACTCTCCTTGTTCCAGGTAAGTTAATCTGGTCCCATTGCGGTTGTTCCACTCTTGGTGGAGGGACCTGATTCTTTTGACACTTGTACTGATTCAACTGGAACCTCTAAGGGGAATAGCTTCAAAAAGATGTCCGGAAGCCGTTGATGTTCTCTTTGAGGATTAATGTCTGAACTTTCGCCTCTCTCTAGCAAAGGAGAGGGATTACTACTGTTGCCAAGGGTGTTTGTTGACCATGGGAGGTAGTCTCCCAATGTATATTATGTATTTGGATTGGCATAAGGATCTAATGCCAATCCCCCCTTGTTGCCTATTTCTAGGCCTTGCATATTTTTGACCAAGATGTCTAAGGGTAGGGGGTGGTTGAACCCTACTCCTGACTTATCATATGGCATCTGATATCTTGGTTGGCAAAGGACCCGCATCCCTTGCTCATATCTGCCTAGCCCGTATCCATGCCAATTGCATTGGCCAAGATATTTTAGGGCAAAGTCTGGGTTTGACAGATAGTTGATGTTTTCAACAAAAGGCTCTTCGTCTGCTTCCTTTTGTTTGCATGGTTCAAGACCATGATCAAGGCCCCCATACACAAAATTTGTCTGGTTTGGTGGGTAGCCTAGAGGAACAACTGTCCCTATGGGAAGGCGAGGTCTCCCCATGTCTTGTACTGACTCCAATGCGGGGGTTGCCACAACATTTTGCACTAAATACTCCCCCGAGGCCCGTATTGGCCATTTCGACAGTGATTGTTGATGATTGGGTGGGAGGAAACGGGAGTCCTTCCTGAGTCCATTCCATGTTCGGCATTTTAGGAGTCTCCGCTTCTGCTGTGTGAGGTGTTTCTTCTGTTGATACCGTTGAAATTATGGGCAACCCCTCTTCTAGGGGCTTAGCCTCTTCCATGATCTGTTTTCCCTTGTCCTTCTGTTTGGCCATGACAGGTGGCTTTGATGATGAAGGAGCAGATGATGAAGGCTCACCTGGCTGGGATTTTGTTGTTTTGGTCACCAGTGGTGCCTACGGTATTGGACCCTGTTTAGATGGATTTAGCTGGAAATCCAAATGCGTTGAGGGGAGGGTCGATTGAGGCAGGAATTGTACCGCATTGCAATACTTGAAGGGCTCTAAGTCCATTGGGACTACATGTATTTCTCCTTCAAAAGCATACTTTAAGCACTGGTGAGCGATCGAAGGGACACACTTCATGTCCCTGATCCAAGGCCGCCCTAGCAGTATATTATAAGCCATCTCGCCTTCCAACACATGGCACAATGTAGGTATTGTCTTTTGTCCTACCTGGACAGGCGGAACAACTGTGTCGACTGTCGAGCATATTGCATCGTTGAAAGCTCGCAGTGTGTACGTGGAGGCTGTGATGTGAGAGGCTGGCAACTTCAAATGTTTTAAGGCCGTAGTGGTAATGATGTTACTGGACGAGCCAGTATCTACCAACACTCTCTTGTACGGGATCCCGTTGACCCGCGCGATAACGTGCAGAGGTGGATCTGCCATGTCATTCGATATTGTTTTGACTTCATCTTCTCTGAAGGTGATGACCGGCTCCGTACATCGTTTCACATGTCCCACGAAGTTGTTGAAAGAATTTGCTTCGTGAGGCTGTAATTCGATGGCTTTTAAAATGTCCATAAGAGCTTCCCTATGGGGTGCTGACTATTGAATAAGCTCGTAAATGGACAGCCTAGCCGATGTGGTCCGCAAACTCTGCGTGAGTTTGGTCCGTATCGTGACCTCGGGTCTAGGCGGAGGCAACTGCGTTGGGCGTTGTTGAGGCTGCGATGTTGTCGAAACTTCCCTCGTAGCTACCTCGGGGGCAACTATTGGGTACTTTTTGTTCCTTGTCACTATACTAATCATTCCCACAAATCCTTGCATGGGAAGATTATGTCGCACCTCGTTAATCTGGAGAGGTTTTGCCTGTGCTTCGTGGGCAGGCAAAGGGTCCTTGAATACCCCCATTTGTTGATTATTTGGCGCTATGGGGTTGTCCACGGCCAATGTTCTATTGTCGATCAAATCTTGGATTAATTCTTTGAATTTCCAGCATCCATTCAAGTCGTGTCCTCTGCGCCTATGGAATCTACAATACAATTCCTCTCTGTATCCCCTAGGCTTAGGAGCATTAGGGTCTATAGTTTGGATTTCTACCAGAGTGACCAAATTTGCCACTGACAAGCGGTCAAATAGGGAGTCCCTAGACTCCGTGTAAGGGGTGAATTGTCGCCTAGGGTGACGCTGCTGATTCTACTCCTGTCTTCTATTATCTCTTTCATAACCAGGAGGCAGGACCTGGTAATTAGCCTTTTGGGGCTGCATTTCTTGCACGAGCACGGGAACATTTATCGCAACTTGGTTAACCGCAGCATGTTGTGGTTGCGTTGTCCCGGTTTTAGTGGTTTTATTCCACTCTTTCTTTTTAGGCTTGGCGATTGCGCCTTCGCCTATTTTGATCTCTTCTATAACTCTGGCTTGCGCCAAAGCTTCTTCTAAGTTGGCGTATTGCTACGATTGCAATAGCCCGAGAGATCGATTTCAAGCAACTTTTTGCGAACATCCGTGTGAGATCGGACATAGGGGGACGGTAAGGTAACTTAGAAAGCAAAGCTCTCCATCGATTCCCGTATGCTGCCATTGTTTCTTCCTCAAATTGCCCGAGGCTAGCCAGATCACTCAGTGATGCCTTCTTCCTTGTGTTGAAGGCAAAGCGTTCAAGAAATGCATCTACTAATTGATCTAGGTTGCTTATACTGTGTTTGGGTAATTGTGTGAACCAATCCGAGGTAGGGCCTACGAATGTGGTTATGAATGTTCTAAGCAACAATGCGTCATTATCTTGGATGCCGAAGCATTGGCTTAGAAATCTTGTAACATGTTCTTGTGCGTCCTCTTCACCTTTAAAAACTGCCAATTGAGGCAACTTGAAGTGTTCGGGGTAAAGAGGTGTAGGCACTGAGGGATGCACCGGATGACTACGGAGTTGACGTAATGTGGGTTTTTGATGCCCAGCAGCTTTTGTCTCCACGGACTCTAAACGCTCTAATAGCGCTTGGTATGCATCGAAAGATTTTATTTCTTCCTCTTTTGTTCGCTCCCGTTGTAAGTTATGGTAGACTGGAGGCCTATGAAGGGGTGGCCGAATGGCAGCCCTCCTGCCTTGATGGGGAGTTTCAACATATTCTACGTCTGGTTCATACTCCTCGTAAAATTCTTGAGGAGTCTCTGGGCGAAGCCTATGACCCTGATTGAATCCCTGCTGAAGGTACCTATCATTGTTTCGGGGAGTGGCCTCCCTCTCGGGTCTATAAGGTCTCGGAGGCAAAGCTTGACGAGGTCGAGGAGACCTGTCCTGCACCAACGGATTATGCCTCTCTTTTTTTTTTTTCTTTTGGGGTTTGGTCTATGGGTTGGCCCCCTCTCAGGTAGTTCATAGCGTAACTCATCCGCTTCGCGTTGCATGCGCTCTCTATCCAAGCGGTGTCGATACTCTATCTCCTGATGACTTTGTTTAAGCCGCATGATTTGGGCTTGACGGGTGGCATGTCTGGCGACTATCGGGTCAATTTGGTCTACCCTATTTTGCTCAGGAGGCTTAAGTGTTTCTCCTATGTGTTTGCCTCGATTTTGATGATCTAAAATTTCAATGGGTCGCTTCCCTCTGTCGAGGTAGGCGGCATGTACTCGAGGCTCTGGCCTCAGTGGGTGATCATGATATCCAGCTGGTGCGAAAGCGCAAGGTTCCCGCGCTGTATGTTGTTGTCCTTGAGGAATGCGATGATCTTCCTCGTGCTCCCTCTCATGGGTGTGAAAGGGGCGGGCGGAGTTAGCTCGCCCTGTGTAAGGAGCCCTACGCTCTGGATTTTGTCTCTCTGTTCTGATGGGAGGTAAAGAAGGGACGCCATATCCACGTTGTCCCTCCAAATGGACAGTGTGCCTCTCTAGCGCTTCATCGCGCTGTGGCCACTCATGTCTAACCTTAGAAGGTGATTCTCTGTTTACATCGAGGTCTACATGTAAAGCGTCTTCCCGAAAGGGGCTGCTTTGAATGGGCATACCCCATCGAGGATTCTGAATTGGATTCTTTTGTAGGCCAGACCGATAAGGCGGTATGACCAAGTCCTCAGGACTGAAGCGAAGGCGACTTGTGCCTGCTTCTTGTGTACCTTCCGGAGCTTCTGCCCTTGATTGGGCTTGGCTACGGGTGTACACCATTGCGGTGCTTCTCTACTATCTAAACAGATTTTTATCTCGTTTATGATGATTTTTCTTTTTGTCTACACTAAGCAAGAAATGAACACACGCATACACAAACCGTGATTATCTCTTTTAAGGATTAATAGTGTGTCCTAAATTGGTTTAGTGCATTTTGATGTTTTGTTTTGTTTTTGTAGGTTTTGAAGAACGTTCAAATGCATTATGACGGCTCATATAACTCCCAAAATGGTAGCCCCTTCAATATACCAACCAGGCCGATATACCAACCTCTCTATATACCCGCCCTTACGAGAGGGAGACTATAGGTACGTGAGAGAAGAAGGTACATGGTACGTAGGCGGTACGAAAGGGGGATTGTCCTGTTAATGGCACCTACCATAGAAGACTTATCCTCGCGCGCATGGGAATCACCCCAGCGACACTCGGTCAGCTTTCGTCAGGATTTATGCCTAACAACAGTTGACAATCGGGGAAATGGATGCAAAGCTAAGCCAAGGTGGTGATGAACCCACCGTTGGTCTTGCTCAAGGGCTGGGGTCTTACGACCAGCTCCTTGGTTTAAAATTGTTGCGTGATGTGTGTGTGATTCCTTTTATTTGAAAAATGAAACATGCAGCAACACTACTTTCTTTAAGCACGCAGAATTTGAAAGAAAACAGAAACAGAAAAGCAAAAAATAACAGGAACAGTTTAGAACCCCTACCTTTCTCTGCCCAAATCTGTTGTTTTCTGATCTTCGGCTATGAAAAGTTGCAGACAGAAATTCGTCCCTTGGTGAGACGAATTACAGAACAGAATTCGTCCCTCCCAGAGACGAATTTGAATTCGTCTCAGGGTCAGACGAATTTCAGTAAAGCAATCGCCACAGTCAAGGACGAATAACAGTCAAAAACAAAAAAAGGTACCTGTCAAGCACAAAACACAAAAATTTGATCAGTTTTTGTGATCTTAAAAATAGGGGACAGAGTCCCACCGTGATCGCCACTGAAAGCACGAGATTCCGGGCAAAGGAAACACTAATTGCGATGCATTCAAAATCAAATACGCTTAAGTCCTAGAAATGTAAAATGCATGAAATGAGAGAGACGCATTGAAATGAGATACAAGAAAATGGAGAAAACACAGCCCTTTCATTAAACTCTCTTGATCTCTGTTACAAATACGCCTCCTCCCTTTTTAGGGGCTAGGAGCGTTGAAAGAATTTGATTACAATCGAGACTTAAGGTTCCTCTTTCCGCGTGCCCACACTTGAGATGGGCGGGCCAAGATGATGTCGCCGCTGATGTTGATGAGTCCTTAGCTTCTGCTGCTCCTCCTGCGAACAAAGAAACAACAAAGATGTCAGTAGCACCTGCTGCAAATAAAAAGTGTTTGTTCTCTAAAATCGCCAAAAGATGCATGTAAACATTTGTATGAAACAGTGGGTAAAGTGAGTCCAAATGGCCTAAAAACCTGACAGAGGACAGAAAACATCACCAGAGGGCCACTGCCATTCGAGACAGTCGGCCAATCTACCTTCAACTGGAATTCGTCCCTGGGCAGGACGAATTTGACTGCTATTCGTCCCTGGGTGGGACGAATTCTTCTGTGTTGGAAAAGCCGACCTGATGCTGCTCCAATGTCGAATCCCGAGACCTCCAAAACACCTACAAACAGAGGGGTTATGTAATTGGGGCCATTTTGGGATGACCCAGATGGTCGGATTCTCCCAATTTGGCCTCTATCCTCGAGAATTTGATATCGCCACCTGCAAGTTAGTGAAACAACAAAGCGACACAAAGCATGATAAAATCTGATCAAAATGTTATGAAATTGAAGCTATGAGTTAACCAGACAGAATAACACAATATGCAACCTGAAACAATAATCTAGAATGCTTTAAAATAAAACTTAGAAAAGTGCGGGGGTGCCCCAGTGGGCCTCCCACCGTTGGCACTTGATTCCGGCGCCAATCCACTAGGGATGGGCCCAAAACCTCTTAGGATTGGGATGTCTGCGAATTGGTGGTGTAAGGTGGTCAAATGTTGGATTTGGGTTGGATCCACGCTTCCAAGAGCCACCCAATAACCTCCCTTGCAAAAGAGATTAGTGGATGTGAGAAGGTGAATCAAAAGGATGCAAATGGGTATTCAATTGGACAGCACTTCGTTGCTTGAAATCGCCTCCAATCTTCCATTTTGGGTGAGAAAAGTCCCACCTTTTATAGACCCATGGGGTCTCTTTTGAGAGGGAAGCATAAGCGCCATGTGTTGGTCATAGGTGCCATGTGGCAGTCAAGTCTTCCCATGAGGGAGGGGAGTCCTCCATGACTTGGGCTTTCATAACTGCCCTTGTGATAGTCCTCTAACGGCCTATCTGTCCACCCACACACGCGTGCGAGGCAGGAGTCATCAACTGACTGTCCTGGGCTGCCACTTGGTGCCATTCTTCTTTTTGCCCGTTAAACTTGGAATTCGTCCCTACCAGAGACGAATTCAGAATTCGTCCCTGGGTGAGACGAATTCCATTTTGAATTCGTCCCTGGGTGAGACGAATACTGAGAAAAGTGTCTAAATGTACCAAATTGCCTCTTGACCTTACAAAATTGCTATGAAAGTGGTTAGGACCATTGTTTGACCTCTGAGGGCTGCCCTGGGGGCTGTGTTTGTCAAAGCGATCAGTGTTTGCAGTCACATAATCGGATTGGTGCTGTTTTGGTGTCTACAATTAGTGGCCTCATCTTGTCCAATTTTTTATGGGTAGTAAGAAGTTGATAAACTATGTTGAATGTGATATTTTTGTAAAGTGCTTGAACATCCTTATTCTTAAAAAACTTACCATTATCAAAAATGACTTTTGAGGGGATACCAAAATGATAAATAATGTGTTGGAGTATGTAATCGATAAGTCAAGTTCCTATCATACTATTCATAGGAATTGCCTCGACCCATTTTGTAAAGTACTCTGTGATAATGATGATGAATGTATGTTGTCTTGAGGAAGGGAGTAAGATTTTTATAGTCAAATGAAGGCCTCATTATTAAAAGGTCCAAAGGACCTAAATTGGTTGTAATGCCTATGATGGCACATAGGTTAAATTAGCATGTTGTTGGTATTTTAGACACTTCTTAACATATGCACAATAATCACTTTCCATGGTGGGCTAATAGTAATCCATGCATAGAATACGCTTTACAAATTCCATCCCATCAAAATGACCATCACAAGTACCATCACGAGATTCGAATATGGCCCACTATGCCTTAGTGGGCTCTAGATAATGAAGTAGAATTCCATCGTATCCATGTTGATATAGCACATACCCCAAAAGAGCATAACGATATACCTTCTGTTTTAAAGTGAATTTTATTGCTCATTATAAATCTATAAGGGGTTGTCAAACTTGAGAAAATTATTGACCTTATTAATCCATGGTTTGTACGGTTGTGATTGAATGAAATGAACATATCTTTATTTTTTAAAATCTACCTGTGAAATTATGAATTTGGACAATGTTGTGACAATGACTAGTGTGACATATTCAATGAGGCTCTGCATAATTAAGGAACTAGGAGAGGCCATTGTATCTGAAAAATTATTAGTCAAGTGGGGTAGGTTATCAATCTCATACTAGTAAAAATTCATGAGCAACTTTAGTGCTATGTATCTATAGGCTTTTAAACCTCGACATTTACATTGGTAATTTCCCTTTATTTGATAAACAATGAGTTGGGAATCACCAAATATTTGAATGTGTTTGATTCTCATGGCCGTAACTACCTTAAGTCCTAGAATTAAGGCCTCATATTCTATATTATTGTTTGTACATGGGAAGTTGAATTTGATTGATGAAGGGATGGGTATCCCTTGTGGTGTGTAAAACACAACTCTTTCACCTTATCCTTTATTGCACATAGAGCCATCAAATAATAGGGTGATGTCAACATCATCTTCAAGGGCAACATGTTCTTCTTGTCTAGTGCCATTGGACATAGAATCATTTGATAACTTTATAAAAAAGGTTGATAATTAGAAAGTAGAGCTTCTATGATTTGATCGACTATCACTTGATCTTTAATATATTTTTGACTAATTAATTCAAGGTTGAATTTCATTAAAATAATTATCCATTTGCATTATGAGTATTATTATATTTGTGAGTCATCATATAACATAAAGGGTTTTCATGAGCTATAACATAAGTGGTGTGATTTAGCATATAGTTCATGAGTTTCTTAGTGGAAAAAACCACTACCAGACACAACTTTTCCACATATGCATATCTTGTAGCTCACAAGCATTCTAATGTAATAAATTACCTGCTCTTAACTATTTTTATTCTTTTGCACAAGCATTGTCCCTAAGGTAAAATTAAAGACTAAACTATATAAATGGAACGAGATGCTAGGATGAGCCAAAGATAGAATCAATAGAGAGGATAAATATTGCTTGATGTCATCATATACCTCTTTATATTACTTGGTACATGATAAAGTTACCCCCTTTTATAGTAGGAGATTAAATAGCCTACTTTTGTTAGAGAGTTGCACGATGAAGTGATGAATCACTCAAATCTTACCTTGTAAGTTGTGCAACTATTTAAGGTTCTTTAGGGGCGGTATTTCAACAATAGCCTTAACCTTGTTAGAGTTTAATTCAATGCCATGGTTGGAGACAATGAACCCTAGAATTTTACTATATGTAACTCCAAAGACACATTTCTTAGAGTTTAAAATTACCTTGTGTTCAAGAAGTCGACCAAAGAATTTACGTAATACAATGATGTGATCATGACATGTTTTAGATTTTGCTAGTAAATCATCCACATAGTCTTCAATGATCTTATGCATGTAATCATGGAAAATATATTTCATGGCACATTTGTATGTAGCTCCTACATTTTTTAGGTCAAATGGCCTTACATTGTAACAAAAATTCTCCTAAGGTGTTGTAAATGATGTATTATGTTGGTTATTAGGATTAACTCAAATTTGATTGTGTTCCAAAAAGCTATCCATTATGGAGAGCATTTCATGGCCAGCATTAGATTCTACAAGAGTGTCAATGTTTGGTAGTATAAAATCATCCTTAGAACATGCTTTGTTTAGATCTCAATGTTTTTTACATATGTGAATCCTCCCATGAGGTTTGTGAATGAGTACCATATTGGATAATGACTCAGGGTAGTCAATGGGTTGAATAAATACCATATGTAATAGCTTTTGGAGTTCTTTAACCATGATAGCAATGGTAGGCTGAAGTTTTCATAACTTTTATTTGACTGGTTTTGCGTTAGGGCTCAAGGTGAGATTATGGACCACCAATTAGGGTTCAAGACCAGGCATATCCTTATAGAGCCAAGCAAAAATTTATTTATACTCTATTAAAAGTGTTGTAAAATACTCTTGATATTATGTAGATAGACCTTTTCCAAGATTCACAATTTATGTTTTAACTGGGTCCATGCTCAAATTCATGTCGATAGTTTCCTTGATGAGCATGTGGAAATATTTGTCTAGATGGTGGGAAGTAGGGATGAGATGAATGTCATTAGCAATGTTATAAGGTGTATTAGGCATGGCTTATTCCACCTGAATGTGGTAAATGGAGAAAGAAGAATCTTATGGAGGTGGAGGGATGTATGTGCTAGAAGATATTATCAATTCATTGGAAGGAAGAAATGTAAAAATGGATGGGGGGAATGAAATACAATCCATTTCAATAAGGCTAATGTCGATTGTAATTAGTTTTGTTGGATTTTATGGATTATGGAGGGGTGCGAGCAAGTCAATAGAGATCATGTTAACTTGGTGGTAGTATGGCGGTTATGTTGTGGAGGTTATATTCCCTTGTATATGATCTTGAGAAAGTAGCTAACTTATAATTGATATATCATTATGTTGTGGAGGTGGTTGAGGTGGTGGTAGTGTATCGATGGGTGTATTAGGATACTCGAATGGAAGGAGCTAATGAAATATGAGCTACAATATGGGTAAAATACAAATATATAACTCATCTACATCACTAATGGGTATGATGGGTATTGAATGTTATTTAGAGCTATCAGAGGTAATCAAAAGTGCTTCAAATGTGTCATCAAAGTATCTTAGAATTCATCACCAAAAATGGTGTCAATCATGAATATTTGTGGAATTTTTTAGGAAAAACCTCATGTAACAGAGGCATAAATTTAGGGTCTATGTTATTTTTGTGGTGATTTTCTATGTCCTTAAGAATTTTGGTTGTCACGCAATAATAAAATCATTGATTCACAAAGAGCATTGTAGAATCTGGTGGATCCACCTCTTTAACTGAAGCAACACTGAGATCAAAATCACACACAAAAACAATAGAGAACATGGAAATGCAACAATTTTATTACATTCCTTGTTGAGGATAATAGATCTTATAGGTACAAATACCATACAAATTCAAAATTCCTCCTCAAATATCTTGTTTCCCCTTTTCCCGCCTAAAAAAATCTATTTGAAATTTGAATTTTGGGGGTAAAATTCTTGAGGTCATAACTCATCGTTTGTTTCTCAAAATGACTCTTGCCATATGTTTTCAGAAAGCTCTCAAAGGATTTTACGACCCAGTAATATCCTAGATTCCAATGGTATTAGCCAAGGTGACCCTCTCTTCATTTATTTGTTCTTATTCTTGCTAAATTATTGGGAATGACTATAACCAAAAGTAGAAAAAATAATACCCTTTGGGGAGTTACCATTGCTCATGGAGCTATACCTATTTGAGGGAGTTACCTTGATAGAATTACCATTGATGAATTCACTCTATTATGTAAAACTATAGTTAAGGAAGCTTCTAAAGTTAAGCAAATCATTAGTTTTTTTTTCTAATGCTATCAAGCAATTGATCAATGAAGATAAGTATAAAGTAATTTTCTTTCAATGCTCTCCCAAATAGGAATCCATGGTCTTGGATAAATTAACATATAATAAAACATCCCTTCCAATAACTTATTTAGGTATTTCTATCAATATTCAAAGACAAAAAATACTAGAACTAGTTATTGGATAGATTTAATAATATAATTAAAAAGTGGACCAATAGGTGCCTTTCATTTGGAAGAAAAATTACCTTGATAAAATTAGTCCTTCAAGCTATACCTAGTTATGTTTCTATTGTGTTGAATATCCCAAATATAGTTCTTTAAGAACTGGATCAAATCAATCATTAGTTCCTATTGAGTGGTACTAAGTGGTACTAAGGAGAAAAGAAAATGGGCCTTAGTGAAATGGAATACTTTATGCATAACCGAGAATAAAGGAGGGTTAGGATGTTGATATTCTATTAATAACAATAAGGATTTATCTACTAAACTTTATTGGAGGATTTTGCATAACCCTAATGCTCTTTGGGCCAAGAATCTTCATGCTAAATATGCTAAGAACTAAAGTTTTTAAGACCTTATTCACTATCAATTACATACCAAGGATTCTTCTATTTTAGTAGTTCTTAAGATTGGTGATGATTTGATTAAGTAAAAGTTATTTTGGATAATTCATAATGGTCATCAAGTAAATTTTTAGACATATTCTTAGGATGGTCAGCAACCTTTAGCAACTTATTTTCTTGATTGGAGGCCTTTGATAGAAGAGCTTCATCGAGCTAACTAGATAAAGGTAGCTTATTATTGTTGGTACCATATTGGTAACTCTAAGGTTGGTAGATATTAGATCCCTATTGAGGACTAGATTATTCAAAAGCTAAAAAGGTAAAGAAAAAATATGTTTTTTGATATCTCTCACTTGATCCCATGAAAAAGACTATTTTGGATGGAACAACACTATTAAGGGTGAGTATTAGTTGCTCAAGGTTATTTGGATTTATGCCATAATAATTTCAGCCAATCATATGACATATATTCTCAATTGTAGCTCAAAATATTTGGCCTAAGGTGAGGTTCTTTACTTAGATTTTATTGCATCACAAGTTGCTTACTAGTGAAAAACTTATGGAACATGGTTTTCATGGCCCGTTTAGATGTGAAATGCATGGAGAGAATGCAGAAATTCTTAGCCATATTTTTACTGAGTGTGCCTTAGCCTCTAATCTATGGAGAAGAATGGCCATATTAGTTGGCTAATAGTGGTCCAATTTGTTTACTTTTGAATAACTTTGGAGGGATTGGGCTAATTAGGATGGCATTGATCATTTTCGTAGGTAACTAGTTTGGATGTGTTCTACCATTCTAACTTGGAATATCTAGAAGGAAAAAACAACTAAATTTTCAATCAAGAAATGAAATACATTCACTATATCTTGCAAAAGACCATTGCAAACTTAGTTGAATCAGTCCTACAACTCCTTAACCACCCATAAAAATCTCATCATAGATGGAAAATATAGATAGAACAAGAAATTGGTAGCCTCCTCCCAAAATTTTTGTAAAAGTTAATACTAATGGAGCCTTTAGGGGGGGGAGCCTAGAATATCTAGCATAGGAGGAATTCGTAGAATTTTAGATGGTTTCCTAGTTTTCACTTTTGTTAAGAATTTAAGTATCCTTTCCAATGACCTTGTTGAGGGGTATGGTATCCTTAGAGGCCTTTTAAAGGCTACTAAGGTTATATGGAAAAAGGTGTTGGTTGTATTTGAATATTAAGTCATAATTAATATATTGAAGACTCCCAAGAATCATAAGGTTAAATGGAGAATACAAATATTTGTTGATAAAATTCAATTAATCCATATGAGCTTTTTAAAAGTTGAATACAATCATGTGGTAAGAGAAGAGAATAGGAGTTTTGATGCTTTAACTAATTGGACAATGGATAAAGGTGATCTTACTTACTATGGCCACCTTCCTATATGGTGGGATTCACAAATAAAAGAAGCTCTTCTTTCTATCCTTACTTTGGATGGCTCTAGTAATAGAGGTACCTAGTTTATTTTTACTTTATGTTTGCTTCTTTTTTATTCAGTTAGTGTATTTTAGTTCCCTTGCTCAGACTAATCATTCTTATGTTTTCTCTGTTGAATCTTGCCTAAAAATCCTATTGACCTAGAAAGGCCAAAATTGTATTATGTTTTCTCTTATTTTCAAATTTTTGGTGTGTGTGTTATTTTATATTATTTTTGATCGATTTTGTTTTTCTGTTTTTTTATGTTTTCATATTTTTTTGTGCTTTGTATTTTTTTTGTGTGTTTGTGTTGTTTTATTATTTTTGTGGTTTTTTTGGTGTTTTGTTGTTGTCTATTGTTTTTTTTCATTTTTTTGTTGTTTTTATGTTTTTTGTTGTTTTCATGTTTGCTTTGTGTTTTTTATTGTATTTTATTATTTTTGTGTTTTTTTTTTTGTTGTTGTTGTCGTTGTTGTGTTTGATTGCATTTTGTGTTTGTTTGTTTATGTTTTGGTTGATTACTAGAAATTGGAGGAATGTGAATTTCTTGGAAGACGCATGGTTGATAGATCGTCCTTTGATTGACAACCTCCATTTTAGAGACTTGAGTCAAGGGTCTAGGCTATATGGGCTTGTTAAAGTGGTTGACTTCACTAAAGATCATGGAGAAAAAATTGTCTGATCAAATCCTTCTCCTGGTGTGAGGAATGCCACTGTTATTCAAATTTAGAATCTGCTAATATATGAGCTCCATATTTACGTTGTGCATCAATAGAATGTGAAGGATCAACTGATTTGGAAAGCTGATAGTGCAGGTTTATATTCAATCAAGTTAGCCTATAAGCTTCGAAGTGCTGAAGGGGATGGCTATTTTCCTAATGGCCTAATTTGGTTAAAGAATTTAACCCCCAAAGTCAATATGTTTTTCTGGCTAGCGGTGCATAGTAATATTCTAACAATTGAAAATATCCATAAGATATGCATGCATCTGGTTAATAGGTGTTATTTATTTAAAGAGGTCTGGGAATCATCTTTTCATATACTTCTTAATTTTCAGGTCTTTCAAGAAGTTTTGTTGTCCATCCTTTGTCAGATTGGAGTGAGTTGGGTTTTTCCCAATTTAGTTTTTGATTATCTCTTACAGTGGGCTTCTCCTTTTTACTCGCCCAGACCTAAGTTTTCTGGAAGTATCTATTACCTCATGTGATGTGGGGTTTTTGGAAGGAGCAGAACGCTCGAGTTTTAAAATATAAAGAAAGCTCAACCTTTCGATTGAGCTCTCATATTCTTTGGAGGACAGTGGAGAATGTATCATGTGCATTAAAGGAGATATATTTTTTTGTGGCTAATGAAATATTTATTGAGTAGAGTCTTGGTTTTGGGTATGTTGATCGTCCCTCGTTAGCTCCTGATCCCAGTAGTTTTGTTTGTCGGATCCCTCCTGCGGATGATTGGCTTAAACTAAATTTTTATGGGGCTTCTAAAGGAAATTCATGAGTGGTCGGTGCTTGGGGGTGATTCGTGATAACAACGGTAGTCATGTTCTTGCTTTTGCTAAAAATATTGGTGTCCAATATTTCTAGTTTGTCAAACCAAAAGCAATATTTTTAGGCTTGTCTTTGATTAGGGACTTGGGAATTTGAAAAGCTATTATCAAAGGTGATTCTTTAAATGTTATAAATATGTTAAAGGGGACCTGTCACATAAGTTGGAATGTGGCCAACCTGATTGATGAGGTCGTAGGAATTATTCAAACCTTGGACAATGTATTGATTGTGCATGTGTTTAGAGAAGGTAATGTAGTGGTGGATTTGATGGTAAGTGCATGTGTTTAGAGAAGGTAATGTAGTGGTGGATTTGATGATAAATATTGGGGTCTCTCATTTGGGATATTTTGTTTGCTAGAGGGAATTTCCTTTTGAGATTATCTGGTGTGCCAATAATGAGATCCATTATTTTTAGTCAATAGGCTTTCTTTCATTCACTTTGGTGGGGAATATTGTGGTGCAGTTGCAGTCATTGGTGGAATATCATGGTGGTCATCAATATTTATTTCATGGGCCTCGTGGGGTTTTTTTTCTTTCAAATTTTAAATTTGAATATTGTTCCTCCCTTCTATGTTGGCTTTCGGATCTATCCTGAACCTTCCTTAGCTTCCATTGGAATTCGCTTTCCTTTCAATGCTCTATAAATATTCCATCATGTCAGATTTTCTTGTTCATTCTTGGGATAAGGTGCTTCCCTTGTTTTGCAGTTTGGTACTAGACCACCTCTCTCGTGTCTCCTTTTAGGCTTCTTGGGTGGTGGTGGTTGCTCCTTTGGAATTGATGTGGGGTGAGTACCCAGGTTGTTTTTAATCCCCTCTTTTGGGATATGTATTTGGGTAATCATTGTTGGTGTCAACCTTTTTGCTTGTGTAAGTTGGTCCTTTTCCATGTCATTGCCTTAGCATCATCATTCTCGATGAGCACTTCTGGTAATGTTACACCTCTTTGTAGACCCTTTGTTTCTTGGTAAAATGGAGCTATATGGAGGGACTACTTGAATTGGCACATAAAAGTCGGTCTTTTCACTTTTGTTATTAGGAAATGGCTTTCATTTGATGAGAGTAGAAGGATGCATGTGTTTCTTTTGTTTGAGCCCTAGTGTTTTGTGCTCCTTGTTGTTGCAAATTTGTGTCATCCCCTATTCATCCTTTGCTCTTTGGATTTTGGGTGAAGTAATTTTGGTTCTTCCTTGGTTCTTCCTTGTGTTCATGGGATTCTGGCTCTGCAAACTTTCGTGGTTGGCTTGGGGGGCATGACTATGCATTTTATGGGGGTGCATGCCTATTTTTTCTTGCATCTTTTATGGGGCCTTTTGTGTTTTGATGTATGCTCGGGCATTTCCTCCTTTGCCTCCCTCATATGAAAGACGATGGTATTAAGGAGTAGGGAAAGTGTGCCCTGTTTGAAGATGGGAAAGCTAAGTAGGATGAGGTGGAGTCTTCTCCCTTATCCCACCCGGATGATGTGAAGGTTCTTCCTTCGTTAAGGATAAAATTGTGGTTGATGTTTATACTCCGAGGGTGGCCTCTTGTGAATAAAAGTGTAGTTTTGCACAGTCTAAAGTTGATGGATATCAAACAACATGTGGTGTGGAGTTCTGTGAAAATGACATTGAATTATGTTGACGAGGTTGCTCAAATGTTTGGTAAAATTGCCCATGAGATCGATTTAATGTTGTAGAACTCTCTCGGTTCTCTCATTGATCGTTTTCATCTATATTTTCCTTTATGTTTTTTGGCGTGCCTCTTTTCTTTAGATATTTTCTGTGGTTTTCTCTTCTAGCTACCTTAGTGGCAAGGTTATCTGTAAAAAGGTTATGGGGTCCCTTTCAAAACCCTCTTTTTTCTTAATACTATCAAAAAGAAAAAATAATAATAATAATTTTAAAGGCAAATATCACATTATCTCTTAAAAATAAATATTTTATATATATATATATTAATTGTTTTATTATCAAACATAATGATCTTGCTATCTACACTATGCTATCCCTATTATGTTTATATTATATTTTCAGATGTATGTATTGTTTTACTGTAATTTACATTTTATAGTTTATTTGTCTCTGTCAACACATGCTAATTTTATAAAATGTCAATGAACTAGCAAAATCGATAGTACGATAATTAAAACATATGTTTAATACTTGTCTCTTAAGTCAACTATCAAACAAATTTGCCATATACAATAAATCTTTGGCTATTACTATTTATATATAATGAGTTATTATTAAACATTAGTTTTTTTTTAAATAAAATAATCATTAACGACGGAACATTTTCTTTTTCAAATATGACCAGTAATAACGGTTTTGATTTAATTACAATATTTTTAGAATAAATTTTAAGCGCTTTATTTTATAATATTATTTTAGATACTCGATTTTATTTTTAAAAATTTAACCGTCAATAATCAAACAAAATCCACATACTCAGCGAAACTCTCCCGCATTATTGTTTATATAGAACAACTTATTGCGAATTATTTAAAATTTTAAAATAGATCATAAGCATAACAGCCTTCAAATCTTTACAACAGGTTTTCATATAATCCAATCCTTATTCCTGAATCTATTCCAGTATTCAAGTATTGCCTACCGCAAAACATGATCACCTTAGTATGTGAGAATGATCAGCAGGTCCATTTGCAAAAACATGCATCATCTAATTTATCTAATTCAACGCATATTCCAGTTTCTGAATGGTAATTCTGTACGCAGCTGTAACGACACTCCGCATCGTTCTTTAGAGCTACGCAAGGACCTTTCAATTTATCGTTGCGTAGTGACTTGGTGCATGGCGTCTTTGCTGAATAAGATTGAAAAATCGAAGAGAAAATAAAAAATTATATAAAAAATCTTCAACATCAAATTTCATAAATCTCATTTTGGTGAAATGAGAATTTAAATTTAATTTGTGAGAAAGTTACACCTGAAACAACGGCTATGAACACCAGCAAAACAAGTACCACAGACCAAATTTTCAGGTGTCCTTTCTCCATCCTCGTTGCACTTCCTCCAGGATTCTTTGATTCATGTGACATGAAAGAGAGTATCTCGATATTTTATAGCCTAAATTTAATCTTGAGCCCTAAAAATTATCCATGATATCCGGTATTAAAGTGCATCGAGCTTTTATTAGAAAATCGCACTGTTATATTAATTTTGTAACCACTGGTGGTTTCAATCTTCCAAGTTTAAATACTGAAACATCTGAATGATATCCACTTGTCAGCTCTGGACTTGAATGCCTGCTTAGGTGCTGTCCTAAACATAAGCGCTTAGTATAATTTTATTTTATTCTACACTTTTAATTTATTGTATGTCGTCTGATGTCTCTGACCCATAGGTAGGAAATGGCGGAACAATATTTTATTACTGCGTCCAATATTGCGGGAATTATTTACTCTCGAAGCATATGGTATGTTTAAAAAAAATTGAAAACTGTTACTTAAATTTGAAATTTAGACAATTATCATTCAATGTTTCATTTACTTTAATTATCTTTAAAAGTATCTATGAATAACTTTGTTATATGTTTAATGTGATGTACCCAATCTTCGCTATTGTAGAAGTTTAAATTTTTATCCCATACTATCCATAACATTTACTTTTAGAGCTGTAATCACCAATGAAACCCTCGTAGAAGTTTAAATTTGTATCCCATACTATCCATAACATTTACTTTTAGAGCTGTAATCACCAATGAAACCCTCTCTAAGGATTTCTATTCTGTCCGTTGAGTTTAGCCTATGTCATGGATTGTAGTGATTTACATCAATTCATGAACAAGCAAATATGTTTTTTTATTATTAGGTAGATGAAGGGGTTTTGAAAGGAATTCCAAACCTTTTATAAAATTGATCCATTAACTCAAAATAGAAAGAGGGACATGCAGGTCATCCAGAGAACCCAGGATCCTCAAAATAACATACTCCAAACTAAAAACAAGGGAGGAAAAAAAACACAACTACAACAGCCACCCAAGAAAACAAAAGCACCAAAATCCCTCATAGGGGAGAACAACAACCAAAACGTCCACACAGGGGATGAAAAGAACAACCAAGAAGGACCTACCATGGAAAAACAACATAGACACAAGGCCCACCCAAACATAGACCACATATTATATTTTTTAGTTCCAGGTAGAGGCTTTTAAAAGTTATTAACCACATCATTCTGCTCAGTATGAACCACCTTCCATATTTCAGATATACTGGGTAAGATATATTATTTATCTAATTGACTTAATCCCTTAGGGAAGTTATTTTCCCACATCGATAAGCTATCTTGAGATAATTCGAGATTAACCACGAAATATGTAGACCTGTTACCTTCCCTAAAATTATATTTGAATTGGACCACTTTCATAATTTGAGTAATCCTATGAACTTCTTCTATCAAATTTTAAATAGTCCAAGTTGGAGGAAGATTCTATTTGACCATATTAATAATATTATATAATATCCCATTTTGAAGACTATGTGGACCTCACACATTGTAATGTTTTATTTTTATCATTTGTGGATAAAGAAGTGGAACATCCCCTTTTTTCTAGGCTAATAGGTGTTTTATGTAATAAAAATTAAGTGTTGGGATTAATATTGGTGTAACCCTCACTTTGTGAATAATTAGAAGCCTCTAGTGGGACAAATAGATATATAGGCTTGGAAAGTTACTTTTAGGGTTTCATTATGTCAATGTTCATCTTGTGAATTGTAAGAGAGAGGGTTGAACCCTTCCTAACCTTCTACTACTTAGGTGGTGTGCCCTAAGTCTTTAGAAATAGTCAATCTTGTAGACAAGGTGATGTGCCCTTATTATTGATTAGAGAATGGGTGGATCTATCTTAGGATTCACAATTGTGTTGTATATTTTGGTGTGTTGGAGAGTTTGAGAGTGGATCATCCAACTTTGGGAGGCTATTTGTGAATGTTTTATGACATATTTTACCCTCATAGGAGGATCACCCAACTTTAGGACTTTTTTAAACTAGTTTTGAGGGTTGATTTATATTGTTGGATAGTTGTTTGACCTGTTTACACCTTCAAAAATTAATTAAAAATTTGGATGGTTGTAATGTCCATTTTGAGGGTTTCTAGAGTAATTTCTGAGTAGTAATTGCAGATCTGATCTACTTTGCAGAAATTTTATTTTTATTTGTTTAAAACCTAGTTTACTGAATTAAGGTTATTACAATGGTATCAGAGTTGGTTTCTTGTGAGCCTGTGAGATCTCTTTATATAGCCAAATAGGTACTATCTGAGGAGAAATAAGTCAATCCCTAACCTTAACCAGGGGAAAGAAATTTTAGAACCAAAATTTGAACAAAGGGAGTTGGTGGATACGACATATGAGCAAAGGAATCCTACTGAGAAAAACATTGACATCATGATTGAGTTACTAACTCGTTTCTTGACCAATATGGATCAAGGTGGAGTTCAGCCCCCATAAAACTAGGGAGCAAAACCTAACCCTCAATCTCCACTAGTTTAGGGATAACCTTCAAATAGGGTGGCTAGTAGAGACCAAGGGAGTGAGAGGTCTATGAGATACACTCATTCTCCTTTGCCCAAGCTAGAAAAACCCATATTTTTATCCAGGAAAGAACCTAATTAACTAGATGCCCTATTTTTAGAATATTAGTGTAGGGTTGAAGATTTCAAAAATGCAATCACTTTCTAGGTTACCTAGATATTGTTGGAAATAAGGCTAGGAGAGGAAACACGTATGGTGAAAGAAATAAATTATAGTAGAAAATGCAAGTATGAGTGTTCAGTGGAGATGATAGCATGTCTACTAGGGCATGACTACAAAAATTGCAAACTTACTTTACTCTCAACCTATGAATGAAGAGGATGTAGTACAATTTGCTACTCTACATATTGAGGGGGTTTCATATGATTGGTGGTAATATGGTCTCAATACACAAGGTCATGGAGAGATCACCTCATTTGATGAGTTTACTTAGAGGGTCCCGGATCATTTTGAGATGAGATAAGGAGGAATATTTTAAGGAGTTGGCCACCCTTAAGAAAAAAAACTAAAAAGGAAGTATACATTGAGGAATTCCAGAAGATTTCAGTTATGGTGCCTAACATTTCAGATAAGAGAGTTACCTTTCTTTTAATTGAGGGTTTGGTGGATTCCTTGAGAGGCTTGGTAAAAGCTTTTGAGATTGTTTCATTATAGATTACAATGAGAAGGGTTTTAAACCTTAAGTCTACAACATCATAAAAACCTAAGATTTCAATACCATCACCACCTAGGTTTAGTCAAGCAAGACCATCAAGATCATTTGAGAGATAATTTCTTCCATAAGAGAGAGACACCCCCTATAGGTAATCATTAGGTTTTTGGGAAGCCAACACCCTATCCATAAAGGGATTCATCACCTATACCACCAATAAATATGGTAAATTAGGAGCATGATTAGCTTAGGAGGATAAAATTTTTCTTCCCATATAAAATCCCTTGGGTAATAGGTTATCGTTACCAAGAAAAGGGATAGATTAACTACATTAAGATCGTTTCAATTGAGGAGGTATCAAAAAGTGAATATGAGTCTTCAAAGAAGCGTCATCTTGAGGAGCCCTCTCTTGAGTCTCATGAGAGCTCAAACATTGGAACGTTGAGCAGTGCAAACAGGTATCTCATAATTAAGGTGCTAGGAGAGGTATTGGAAAATAAGGTGATAATATTGATAGATGGTGGGACAACCCATAATTTTGTGGATGAGGATTTTGTAGCAAAGAAAGGGCTAAAACCATAAATATTTGTTGGGTTTAATTTTGCTATTAGAAATGGGATCATTGTACCTTGCAAAAAATTGTGAGACAAATAAAGGTAAATTTTGAGAATCATTCCATAATATATGACTTCTATGTGTTTCCATTAGGAGTAATTTATCATTTCATACTAGGAGTTCAATGGTTGTATTCATTGGGAGATTACACCACAAATCACCAAAAATTACAGCTACAATTTTAAGCTAAAGGACGTGAGGTATTTTTACAAGGGATAAATGAAACTATGGTCCAAGATATGATGTCTAAGACGATGGAGAGGATTCTCAAGAAAGAGGAGATAGTTTTGTCTGATGGTATATTTACGATAAAAGGTATGCCTTATTCATCATATAATCATGTCTCCTATGATCCCAAAATTCAAATTTTGTTTAAAAATATAGCACTGGTTTTGGGGATATGCCTAAGATATTACCAACCCATAGGGGATTTTAGTATGTTATTGAGTTGGAAACAAGAACAAAACCTATCATGATAACCCCTTATAGGTATCCTAGAATGTATAAGGATGAGATAAAGAAGGCCATAAAAGAGTTACTTGCCATGGGACACATTGGCCCTAACTCTAGACCATTTGCATCACATGTAGTGTTAGTGAAAAATAAATATGGGACTATGCAAATGTGTATTGATTATAGGGTATTGAACAAAAAGACAATAAAAAATAGATACCCAATTCCTAGAGTATTTGAGCTCATAGATGAATTGCATGGGGCTATGTATTTTTCTAAGATCGATTTGAGATAAGGATATCATCAAATCAGGGTTAGAGATGAGGATGTGCATAAAATAGCCTTTACATGTCATTTTGACCATTTTTAATTTTTGGCAATGTCCTTTGGATTGAAAAATGCCCTTGCCACTTTCCAATCAGCTTTGATTCAAATTTTTAGGGAGTATTTCAAGGATTTTGTGTTAGTTTTCTATGATGATATTCTTGTTTATAACAACTCATGCGAAAATCACTTGAAGCATTTGGATTCTATTTTGAGTATTTTGGGACAGTAAAAATTTAATGCAAATAATTCTAAGTGTAAATTTGTCATATCTAAAATATTATATTTGGGTCACATAGTCAAAAATAAGTGAGTGCATGTAGACCAACACAAGATAGAGTTAATTCAAAATTAGCCTTTTCCCACTACCTTAACTCAACTTAGAGGGTGTTCGGGACTTTGCAACTATTACAAGAGATTAATTAGAGGGTTTTCATCCTTGGTAGCACCTTTGACTAAATTAACAAATAAGGGAGCATTTGTGTGGAGTGATGAAGCCCAAAAGACTTATGATAAATTGAAGAAGTGATGTCTTCTTGCCCTCTACTTGTAATTCTTGATTTTTCTTTCCCATTTACCATTGATTGTGATGTTTCATGTATTGGAGTAGGGGTTTTCCTAATGCAAAATGGTTTCCAATTGCCTTTGAGAGTAGGAAAATTAGTCCAATGGAGAGAAATTTTAGCATATATTACAAGGAGATGCTTGCCATTATGCACACTTTGACCAAGTTCAAGGAATGCCTTATTTGAGGTAAATTTGTGGTAAGAACTAATCATAATAGCCTTAAATATTTCCGTAGACAGTGATATTTAAATGATAGGCAACAAAAATGGGTCACTAAAGTGCAGGTATATAATTTTGAGATTGAGTTTATAAAATGGAAAAATAATTTAGCTACTGAGCATTATCTAGAATACCCATATTTCACTTTATTTCCATTATAATAGCTAATTGGAAGACTGCAATTATGGCTAAGTATGTGAAGAACACTTTTGCATCTAATATTATTGATGACCACTTGAAATATGATAGGTACAATGTGAAATAATATCAGATTATTTACAAAAAAGAAATATTGTAATAGATTCTAAGCTTAAAGAGAAATTGATTACCAGTATGCATGACGCACCCATGGCTAGTCATCTAGGATTTTTTAAGACCTATAGACAGTTTCAAGAAATATTTTTATGGAAGGGGTTAAAATATGATGTATTGGAGCATGTGATAGAGTGCACCACTTGTTGGCAAAATAAAATTAGAAACACATTTCTTGATGGTCTTTTTCAACCCTTACCCATTTCAATAAAAAATGGGAAAGTATATCAATGGAATTCATCATGGGGCTGCCAAAATGCATGGTAAGGATTGTATAAATGTTGTGGTAGATAGGTTAACTAAATTTGCATACTTTTATGCTATTTCAGATTCATATACAACAATACAAGTTGCTAATTTGTTCTTTAGAGAAGTGTTTAAATTGCATGTCATGCCAAAGAATATTGTGAGTGGTAGGGACAACATATTCATGAGTATATTTTGGTAAGAGTTGTTCAATATTTTTGGTATATTTTTGATTCCAAGTACAAGCTATCACCCCCAAATAGATGGTCAAACTAATATTGTGAATAAATGAGTTTAAGGCTACTTGAGAAACTATGTTTTAGGGCAACATAATGCATTGATTAAAATATTGCACTTGGGATAATTCTATTATAATTCTTCCTATCATATGTTTATTAAAATGAATCCATTTATGGATTTATATGGATATGATACTCCTAATTTCATGAATTTGTTTTTGAGTGACAGTAGGGTGCCAAAAGCCAAGGATTATATGCAGAAAAATTAGGATATTCTGAAGACATTGAAGGATAATATTCATCTTGCACAAAATCAACAAAAAATGTATGCTAATTAGTACTGTATTCAGGGTCATTTTGAGGTTGGGTACTTGGTTTATTTGATGTTGCAGCCATATAGACAGTCCACCATGAAGACAGGTGGAGTAAAGAAGCTCAAGCTATGTTTTTATGGTCTGTACAAGGTCATACGCAGGATTGGGGAGGTTGCATATGAGTTTGAGCTAATGAAAAATAGTAAAATACACAATGTATTCCATGTTTTATGCCTAAAAAAGGTACTTGGGTAGCACATTGTTCCTTCCATTGAGTTACCCCCATTTGATAATGAGGGAAAGCTGATTTTGGAACCTAAAATAATCATGGAGACTAGAGAGAGAAAGTTGAAAAACATGGTCATCACAGAGTACTTGGTGAAATGGAGGAGCTTGCCCATTGAAGATGCTACTTGGTAGGGAAAAGATATTCTTGCACATCCAACCCTGAATTGCTTAAGGACAAGCAATTTGGGAAGGGAGGACTTGTAATATCCCATTTTTAAGACTATGTGGATACTATGCATTGTAATATTTTATTTCTATCATTTGTGGACAAGGAAGTGAGAAATCCTCTTTTTTCTAGACTATTAGGTATTTTATGTAATAAAAATTATGTTTTGGGTATTAATGTTGATGTAACCCTCACTTAATGAATAATTAGAAGCCTCTAGTGGGGTGACTAGGTATATAGGCTTGGAAAGTCACTTTTAGATTTTCCTTATGTCATGCTCATCTTGTGAATTGTAAGAGAGAGGTTTGAACCGTTCCTCACCTTATGCTACTTAGGTGGTGTGCCCTAAGTCTTCAAAAATAGACAATATTGTAGTCAAGGTGATTTGCCCTTGTTCTTTATTGGAGACTAGGTGGATCTATCTCAAGATTCATAATTGTATTGCAGATTTTGGTGTGTTGGAGTTTTGGAATGGATCATCCAGCTTTGGGAGGCCATTTGTGTATGTTTAATGCCTTATTTTACCCTCGTAGGAGGATCACCTAACTTTGGAGATTTTTCTAGCTAGTTTTGAAGGTTGATTTGTGTTTTTGGATAGTTTTTTGGCCTATTTGCACTTTCAAAAAATTAATAAAAAATATGTATGGCTATAACATCCATTTTTTAGGGTTTTTGAAGAAAGTTTTGAGTAGTAATTGTAGATCTGATCTACTTTATAGAAATTTGATTTTTATTTGTTTAAGCCCTAGGTTGTTGAGTTAGCTTTATTACACATTAAGGGAATCACCTTTGATAATAATCCTCCTACAATCCAAAGAACTCAGTTATATAACACCTTGGAAGAGTACTCTTCCTTTCGTCACATGGCTATTATGGATTTCAATATTTTTAATGAATGCTATAAACATTTGACCATTGGAATCCCTAACAACACCTCTAATATCACTAGGCTTGGATTTCCTTTGGATGCTCCATAAAAGTTTACTTTCATACAACTCGGGGGGAGGTTCCCAAAATATATCTGCCCTAGAATACTGGTGATTCATAGGAGCCATTGGCAGAGGAGACTTAAATCCCATTATATTTTCAAGCTCTAATTCCTTACTAACAAATACCTTGTCCAAAGAAAAAATATCCACATTCTCAATAGTAGAAACTACAACCCGTAGAAAAATTGACTATGTAGTGTGAAAAAACATTCTTGAATGTCTTAGAATTTCATTCTTTCTAGATCTTCCACCAAAAATATGGTAGGGAAAATGAAAAAATGATTGGAGGCAATGAGACAAGAAATAGGAATCCATGAAAGAGGTTAGATATCCATGGAAAATCCAATCCAAACCTACATAGCTTAGTAGCAGGTTTAGAATCTCCTAGGAAAAGGTGCACGTGGAAAAAATATTCTCAAGTAAGTCTTCCACCATACTATACAAAAAATAACTATTAGAGACAAGAAAGACTCTTTTCTAAATATTATCCAAGGTCAAGCACATTCCTTGAATTACTACTCAAAAGAAAATATTAACTTTCAGTGTAAGGATTTTTCATCACACATATTGAACTGAGAACTAGCAAGGCATAAGACAACTTAATAGAGAAAAAACATCACTTTTAGCATCCTAGATCAACTTATCCTACTTATTTCGAAATGTAAAACAATCCACTTGAAAAGGTCATGGAATTTATAAGAATCATTGCTCTAATGATAGTCTAGAAAAATCAAGGGACTTCCAAAAATTATTAACATCCACCACCTCAATATAACCACTAACCTTTGACCCAACGATATAATTCACAATTTTCTCAACCTAAATAAAATTTGGATAATATTTTAAGGATCTATCATCCACCCATTTATCGTTCTATAAATTAATATTCTAGCAATTTCCAAGAAGCCAACATCCCCATAGAAGGATATGCATGTGGCTTAGGATAATGCTCCCCCAAAAGGTAGAGCCCCATGATGGATGAGGATTATTTAGGATAAAATCCTTATTATTTAAATATTTAGCTTTTATATATAAACACATCCCTCATTGAGCTCAAGGAGTCTCAAAGGATTGCCCTATCAGACCTCGAGGTAGGGACATAAATATTAGATTAAATCCATATAAATCTTGACTCCTTACAATAAAATGGATATTAATCATCCTATAATATATTATAAAAATTGACCAAGGTTGTCCTAGAAGCAAGGTCTTATAAGCAAAGGTTGTCCTAGAAGCTCTATTTTCAAAATTTTCCACAAATTACCTTCCCTCCAAATGATATTTTAGTTATATTTACACTCTTCCTATCGATATTTGTGTGTATATCTTGGTATCATAGTGCATGAAGAAGGAGAAACAAGGTAGAATATCAATAGAACATCACGGTGGCATAAAAATCCTACTCTTTTCAATTGTGAGTGTGAGGAAGACACTGCAAGCATGCCATGGATTTTTGAAAGTATTTTTTGCTTTAAGTATTATAATGAGTTGTATAAATTGAGAGCCCTAAATGGGACATTTTGTAACAACATATTTGACAACTACATTAATATAAATAGAACCACCTATTTCTTTCATCTATTTATCATCTTATGTTTACTTTAATGTCACTTTTGTAGTGCTTAAATTGACGTAGCAATTGATGCATCTCATTTACCTCTACTAGGTGTGCTATTTTTTTCTACGATGACGATCATGGTGGGACCCCTATCGCGTTTGATTTAGCTAAGTTTTGACCCTATTTTTGCTTTTTTAAAGTTGTAGGTATTGGTCGTTCTGGCTTGAAACAACCCCTAATTTCCTAATTGGAACACCAAGGGATGGACACAGTAGCTATCCCAGCCAGGGATGACCCCACCCTATGATGACCACAAAATAGACGATTTGCAATAGAAAATTCTAGAAACAACAACTTCTTAGGCTTTTAAGGTAAGTAACTGCACCTTTACTTTACATTTTAGATATTTATAAAAGACAAATTTAAATTTTTTTCCTCCTTTTGTTTTCTTGAAAGTTAGGTTTCACTTTTCTTTAATCCCAAAAACAACAAAAAAAAATCAAAATAGAAAAATAATCCAATAGGAATCCATTTGTGTAGTTTGATTGTTTGCAACCTACTTAATGGGTAGGTTTCCATTTAGAGCATGCATTTTGTAGGATCAATTTCTATTTAATACTTCTGAAATTGAAATGTCAATTTTTGTATTTAGTGAAAGCTCATTGAGTTCTCTATTATTTTACTTTAATTAAGTATAAAATGAACCACATGCACCATGTCACATTTTGAACATTAGTGAGTTGGATTTCATCCCCAACCACTAATAGAGACCAACGACAGTGGGTTTCAAATTCACTCATTGGATCACATCCTACAAACCCTATTTTTGGCCAAGGCTAACTCCAAGAAAAATCTTATTCATGGAAAATAGGAATCATTCCCCATTGAAGGGTGTATCACTACCCATGGTCAATATGGGTGATGACTAGGAGGACCTGTGCTACCTGATCAAGTATGGGATTCATCTCCATACTTTGATTGGTACATGTGACCTAACTTTCACTACCAGTTATCGAGCTATGATTATATGGATGAAATACTTTTAACATAAGAATATCATCCAACAAAATCAAAACACACGATAAAAGATATTCTTGCAAACAGTAAATCAAACACACAAAATAGTTTTAGAGAACACACATATATCTTTAAAATATAAACACTTATCTTATTGTATGCTTCCATTCTTGTGTGTTGCATAATTAAAATTTGTAAAGAAGATAATCATCTAGGGTTTGGCAGGAAGTAGCTATGGTGTGCAGTCATAGCCAAACCCATTCAAAGGAAAAATTGGGGAGAGTAGATTGTTAGGATTAATAATAGATGAGATATATTAAAAATGAAAGTGTAACAATATTTAGGTAGGAGGTCGATATCATACATGATAAATTTAAAAGAGAATGACAAGTGTCAAACTAAAAAAGGCATAGTGCACATTAATTCTAGCATTCCCTCATAATGTGTACTATCCTAACTATAGAAAAAACAAGTCAATATTAGGTAACATTCCCCCTTAATGTTGAATTCACTAAAGAACCCTATAATCCTCCTTTATTACATTATTTGGTCTAGGCTCGTGCTCTTTGTTCTTGGCTCTCCAACTATGAATAATGCTAGATCAACGATATATACTTCTGGTTCTGTTGCCATAGGGTCAGCCACTTCCAAGGTTATATTGCTTCTAGGTTAGTCGTCTAAGTACCTTAGAGTCATATTGTGTGACTCAGGGTCAGTCACTGCCTCTACAGGTCGTCCTTTAGGTATGTTTCATCTCAAATTTCATTAACTAGATTCACCATGAATATCATCCTCCTTCATGGTTAACTCAATATATAAGGTGTTGATCTCTTTCGAAAATGCACCTTAATACAAAAAAAATACAAACCATAAAATACAATAAAATGATCCATAGAAGATAAATATGTAGGATAAAAAGAAAGAATCATAGAATAGAATATTCTAAAGTGTCTTCATTAGTAGTCTTTAAAAGGTGATCTGGAAAAGTCCTCAGATAGAGTCTAGGGTGTCTATGTCTGAAGTCCCTAGAGTAAGTGTCCTTATGGCAACCTTTCATCCAATCAGAGTGCATGGGTAACTAGCCACTGCATATGCTAAGTCTATAGAGAAGGTTACTAGGTACAAGGATAACATACAAATTTACCTTGGGAGTGTTGGGTACAACCAAGAGTGCACTCTAGAATACAATAATATTTGAGTCTAAAAATACAACTGAAACAACCTCAAAATTACAATTGGACACCATCAATGTGTCTATATCAAAAAAACCTTTATGAAAACTATAAATACCCCTATATTTGTGTGTTAATGGGGCCTTTAACTTGTTGAAAAAACAACAATATAGCTTTCTAGGTAGCAAAATAAACATCAGGAATAAAATATTCCTAGAATTGCTCTCAAGAAAAAAATAAAAAGTCTTCAATTTTCCCACAGGAAATTACAATGTTCATTTCGACCTCCATGTGGTAAAAATATAAAAATTAGTGTGCCCCATGCCTTTAAAAAAAGTTTGACTATCTATATTTACCCATAAGAGTGGTTCACTCCACTTTAAAAAAAAAAGCCCCCTCAATAAAAAAAAAAACAACCCACTATAAATTTAAAAATATATGTTAAGTGGCTTGAGTGTCAACCACTTTAGTATTCACATGGTGGATGGTGCATATTCTTGTGAGCGGATCCTCCATGATTAACCAGTCATGCCATCTCCCACTCGAAGACCTCTATGACATAGTAGACCCCACGGTTGCATGTTGTAGATAAAAAAACATAGTCAAATAAAATAATGTGTGAGCCTCTTCTCCTCCTACCACTTGAATTACAATAACCGCCACCACTAATCTAGAGTAGCTAGTACGTCATTGATGGATTGATCTACAATCTGTTGTTTCCAATATTTAGTAGCCATGCAAATAAAGACACCCACTTCATTTTAGCAACGTCATAACTTCATGATCCAATGAACATAAATTTAGCCCATAAATAAATCTTGGTAATGGTGCTTGAAGAAGTTTTTTTTTACTAGAAAAAAATTAATCCACACAAACTCTTTCTACTCCATCTCAAAGTTGATCTTGTCATGCACTTGAATTTCAATAAATATTTGAAAATATCTTTCGATGAGAGATTATTTCCAACAAAATAGCTCTTAATTTTTGTCATTGGGGGAGCCGACGGAGCATCAAAATTTCTTGAAATGTTATTATTTCTAAATTTTAAACCCCATTTATTTTTCATGCTCAATACAACTCGATGGGTAGCTTTTTTAGCTCTCATTCTAGATATTAGTCAGTCTTCAGTTCTGGTATCGTACCACCCTACTTGTATGCTTCTACCAAAAACTAATCTCTCTCATCAACCAATCAATGATAAAAAAAATACTATGATCATATTGTAGACAAATATAATACTTTAGTATATCGCCACCTCTATGCACCAAACTTCAACATCCAACAATAGGTTCGTCGTGACCATACGACTTGTACAACGGACAGAGCATCTCAATTTTATACTGCACATAGGACAACTAGAAACTTTTTATGCCAACAAACAAAAACATAGCTCCATATAACATTTAATAAAAAACATACAATGATATTATTACTCCCACACCTCTTTCAAAAATAGATGCACAACCTACACCTCTAGGGTGATTTCACTATTGACTTGTTAGATGGTTCTAGCTGCATTAGGATGTGAACATATTTGTTTCTACATATTGTAGGGCATGGTGCTCTTTAATTTTGTGGATGAAAATATGATTTCCTTTACTAGTACCACTTGATGGCATGAAAGCTATGACAAACTAAAATAGATCTCACATCACCATCAAATACAATAAAGAAAAAATAGCAGCTATAGGTGCAGTAAAATTAGATATAGTGCATATTAATTCTAACATAGATAAGGAGACACAAGTCATATCCTATTTAGCCCTAAGGAAATTTTCATACCTCCTTTTTGACCTCCTACTTGACCAAGTCCCATAATAGTTAGTCAGGAACTTCACCTAAAAGGGACCCCTACACGGGACACCCCTACAGGTTTTGGTCCCAATCAGGGAACATACCTCCCCTATTTATATGCTTCACACACCTTCTTTCAAAAATGACAATTACACATTTAAGCACTAACATATATAGCAATACCATGCATTCGTATTCTTGATAGGTCTACCACACCCACCTATGAACAAGATCGAGAGTACACACACTGGCTAGGGCCAAATGATAAAACTATGCCCTTAAATCACCCTAATGGGTTGTAGAAACCTAAATACCAACATAAGTATGATAATCATAACTCAAGGAAAGTAAACTCATTCCTTCTCTTCCTCATCAATGAAGGAAGGTATGATAAATTTTATTATTATCCTTAGGTCCACTATGTTATGCAAGCATGATGTGCTTTTATGCCATCTGAGTACAGAGAATACTTTTCTAGGATTGAACCTCAAGTGAACATTACTTCCCTCAATAAAGGAAAGCTTGTAGTATATATTTTAGATCATCCTAAATGAGATAGGCATCGGGGTGATACTACTAGGTCTCATAGACCCCACATGATAGAGAAAAAAATCAAGTAGTCACAAGATATATTGAATGTCAAGTGTAATTTAATTAGCTTTAGTAGGATAAATAACACTTGTACCAACAACATCAATTAGAAAATAAAATAATTGAACAACAAATTTGTTTCAAAAGACCTTACATGAGAGGGTCCCTATCCCAAGTACCCATAGATAATGGTTCATCAGAGGCAAGCTAATTTCAATCAATATAGGCATCCTAGGCCTAACCAAAACTTTCCCCCTCAACCTCCTAGGCCTAATAGAGACTTGCCTTCTAGGCAAAATATATATCACCTTCCACAAGTGCTCACCCCTCCTTGTAGGCCAGCACAAGAAACACCTTACAAGGCCTACACTAAGCTTGAACCAGAGGAATAATATCTTGAAGTACCTTATGGAAGCAAGGTGGATGACATTCAACCACCATACAATAGGCTTGATATTCCTCACCCTCCCCACAGGGTCAAAAAAAAGAAGAGGATATCAAATCCTTTAATGCGTACAAAGCATTTCTAGAACACATGAAATCAATATAGAACAAGACCTTGAGGTTTGGTCTTTATAAGCCCACTCTACGCCAGCTTCACAGTCAATCACTTTACCCATTAGTACATTCCCCTACCTGTCTAGAGTATTTTAAAATACCCAAGCTATATAAATTTAAAGGAGAGGAAGATGTATAGGAGCATGTCATTAGATTTTTGAATCACTACTTCTGCATCCAGGAAAATGATGTCTTACTTTTGAGGAAATTTTTGCTTACCCTCTCTGGCCCTACCATTGAATGGTACAATCAACTCCTAAATTATAGCATCCACAACTTTGAACAATTTGGAGATGCATTCTTGTAATGCTTCACATTTAACACTAAGTGAATGGTGACATGAACTAACCTCACAGTGTTAAAATAATATGATGATGAGTCAATCATGAACTATGGAAATAGGTGGTGAACACTTCTTGCTAATCTACCATACCTACTCCCCATGTCTAAGTTGAATCACATATTTTGTAAGAGCATCCTAAAGCAAATTTCCTTATTGTTGCAACTCCAACAATACCCAACTCTTGAGAATGCTCTAGCATAGACTATAACAATCACAGACATTAAAATTCAAGAGGGGGAATTTGTGAAACCCCACAAGAAGTAACATTCTAAAAAAACCAAGAATAATCTAGTGCAACCAAATTCGGTAGTAGTCAACCAAGTTGCTATCAGTATTCCAGGGCTTGTGCAACTGATATCACCTTAGAATCCCAACTATCAGGACACACCTCAAAACTACAATAACAATAATAAAAAAAATCAAGTAAAAAACCAACAACATCACCCTAAGTGATAATTTACGTCCATTACTAAGTCCATGGACTTTTTTTTTTATCATATCTATGCAGCTAAGGCAATTAGTCTACCCGTAAATTGAATTGTATATCTGAGCACACTAAAGCCCCTAGGATATTGTGAAGACCTATACTATAAGTACCATAGGTAGATTTGGCATGACATACATATTTTCTACATGTTCAAAAACCTCATACAAGATATGATCGATAGGAACAATATTCATGTTGATAATCCCATTGCAATAAACAATCAACAAATGGATGTTTTTAAAGAGCCTTTGCCTACTCATGAGGAGTAGGCAAATCTAGCACCATAGGTGAATGAGGTCCATTTGTCAGCCTCTAAATAATGGTTTGTTGGAATGGTTAGCATTATGACAAGGAATAAGTATTACCTGAGTAAATTCACACCACCTACAACTTCAAGAAATATTCCATTAACATCACAACCTCTGCCACCTCCAGTGCAAAACCTTCCACCTTGTTTGGTGCTCACAATAAATATCAAGATTACTCAAATATTACAAACAGCATTGGCTCGAATTTATATTTATGATCTTATTCAATATTCTCCACCTCATATACAAGCTATCATGGATCCTTAAGTCAATTTAACTATAGACCTAGGAGTCTAATTCCTTTAACAATTTCATGGGGTATGTTTGGCAATGCACAAAACCAATAATCACCTTTCATGAGCATGAAATTAAGCTAGTACTAAATGACATGGTGGATCCTCCCATGCACATCATCGCATGTGTAAATAGAACACCTTACAAGAGAGTTATGATTGATATTGGGTTCTCCAACAATATCATCATCACGATTGCTCTCAAACATCTAGGGCTTCCAAAATCCCATATTTTTACATCCACATATACCCTTCAAGAATTTAATGATGCTATATGCTCAATGATTGGCACCATAATCTTACCTATTCAAGTGGGACAAAAGACCATACCAATGTTGTGTCACATATTGCAGGGTGAAATGGCCTATAATATCTTACTGGATATACCCTAGATTAGGAACATGAAGTTTGTGCCATCCATAGCTCATCGATGTTTGAAGTACACCTATGAAGAAAAAGTACATGTTGTCTCTGCAAAGTTTGAGCCCTTCATATATGGCAACTTGGTGTAGGAATTCCCTGAGTCAACCTTACCATCAACCCATTTGGACTTCTAATCAAATACATCCAACCAAGGTCTCAATCCTTCACCATAAAATTCCATTAATAAATTACCATCTTCTTCCATACTATCCTCATCATCAGAACCTCAAGATACACCTTCGTCATCATTGAATCCTCCATAGAGGAACAAGGGGAAGAGGCCTATTGATGAGATCCCACAAACTATCTCTACCATCCCCAAAGAAGAGATTCCTAGTCTAGTAGATGAGGAACCACCTCATGAGGTAAACATTGAGTCAACTCAAGACTCACTCCTATATCATCCATCTCCATCACCATAATTCACAGTCCATCTAGCTACCGCTGGCTTAGGAGAATACCTAGTAAGGAACATCACAACAACTCCTACAATTTAGATAGTGTAAAACATGGGTCAACCTCTTATTACATAGGTGTCATTGTACCTCTAGGCTTACCTCATAATAAAATAAACTTCATTTATGGGGGTCTTGACTATGGCATAGATCCATATCAATAGCAATAAGAGGATGAAGAGCCCTTTTATAAGGAAATTAATTATATGTCCAATCCTAAATTTACCATGATATATATCCATATATGCAATTGGTATGGCTATGGTTTAGGATTGTATAAACATGGTACTCGCATTCCTTACTAGCTGCAATATAAAATACCATATGATAAGTTTGGTTTAGGAAACACCAAGCATGTGCCTCTCGATGTCCTCACTGAAAGTTTAGAGCACCTAAGTGTAAACTATAGGGATGATATTACACATGATCCCTACAACAATACTAATCATGTCTATTCTTTGGTGGATTACTTTCCTAAAACTATGATACATCAAGAGATACCTTGCAGTTTCACCCAATCTTACGAAGAAGGTGAAAGTTTACATACTCTTCCACACGATAGTTATGAATAAGATCAAGGTTCTCCCTATGAATGGACATATGATGACGATTTAGATTATGAAGTACAACCTATGGACTCTTCCATTTTAGATGAATAATATGTGTGGATCATCCATTTATATTACGAAGATGAATTCTATATGCATGTGTTCCCATTACTGCATCTCATTTGGTGATAGGACCTTTCCATTTATCATTGCGTAGTGACTTGGTGCATGGCGTCTTTGCTGAATAAGATTGAAAATCGAAGAGAAAATTAAAAAATTATATAAAAAATCTTCAACATAAAATTTCATAAATCTCATTTGGGTGAAATGAGAATTCAAATTTAATTTGTGAGAAAGTTACACCTGAAACAATGACTGAACACTAGCAAAACAAGTACCACGAACCAGATTTTTAGGTGTCCTTTCTCCATCCTCGTTGCACTTCCTCAAATATTCTTTTATTCATGTGACATGAAGGAGAGTATCTTAATATTTTACAGCCTAAATGTAGACCTGTTACCTTCCCTAAAAATATATTTGAATTGGACCACTTTCATAATTTGAGTAATCCTATGAAATTCTATCAAATTTTAAATAGTCCAAGTTGGAGGAAGATTCTATTTGACCATATTAATAATATTATGTAATATCCCATTTTGAAGACTATGTGAACCCCACACATTGTAATGTTTTATTTTTATCATTTGTGGATAAGGAAGTGGGACATCCCCTTTTTTCTAGGCTAATAGGTGTTTTATGTAATAAAAATTAAGTGTTGGGGATTAATATTGGTGTAACCCTCACTTTGTGAATAATTAGAAGCCTCGAGTGGGAAAAATAGGTATATAGGCTTGGAAATTTACTTTTAGGGTTTCATTATGTCAATGTTCATCTTGTGAATTGGAAGAGAGGTTTGAACCATTCCTCGCTTTCTACTACTTAGGTGGTGTGCCCTAAGTCTTTAGAAATAGTCAATCTTATAGACAAGGTGATGTGCCCTTATTATTGATTGGAGAATGGGTGGATCTATCTTAGGATTCACAATTGTGTTGCATATTTTTGTATGTTGGAGAGTTTGAGAGTGGGTCAACAAACTTTGGGAGGCTATTTGTGAATGTTTTATGACCTATTTTAGCCTTATAGGAGGATCACCCAACTTTAGGACTTTTTTAAACTAGTTTTGATGGTTGATTTGTATTGTTTGGATAGTTGTTTGGTCTGTTTACCCTTATGGCTGTAATGTCCATTTTGAGGGTTTCTAGAGTAATTTTTGTGTAGTAATTGCAGATCTGATCTACTTTGCAAAAAAATTATTTTTATTTGTTTAAACCCTAGTTTGCTGAGTTAAGGTTATTATAATGGTATCAGACTTGGTTTCTTGTGAGCCTGTGAGAGCTATTTATGTAGCCAAAGAGGTACTATCTGAGGAGAAATAAGTCAAACCCTAACCTTAACCAAGGAAAAGAAATTTTAGAACCAAAAGTTGAACAAAGGGAGTTGGTGGATATGGCAGATGAGCAAAGAAATCCCACTAAGCAAAAAATTGACACCATGCTTGAGTTACTAACTCATTTGGTGACCAATATTGATCAAGGTGGAGTTCAAACCCCATAAAACTAGGGAGAAAACCCTAACACTCAATCACAACTATTTTAGGGATAACCATAAAATAGGGTGGCTAGTCGAAACCAAGGGAGTGAGAGGTCTATGAGATACACTCATTCTCCTTTGCCCAAGCTATCAAAACCCATGTTTTAATCCATGCAAGAACCTAATGAACTAGATGCCCTATTTGTAGAATATCAGTGTAGGGTTAAATATTTCAAAAATACAATCACTTTCCAGGTTACCTAAATATTGTGGGAAAGAAGGCTATGAGAGGCAACAAGTATGGTGAAATAAATAAATTGTAGTAGAAAACGTAAGTATGAGTGTTCAGTGGATATGATAGCATATCTACTAGGGCATGACTACAAAAATTGTAGACTTACTTTACTCTCAGCCTATGAATGAAGACAATGTAGTACAATTTTCTACCCTACATCTTGAGGGGGTTGCATATGACTGGTGGTATTATGGTCTCAATACACAATGTCATGGAGAGATCACCTCATTTGACGAGCTTAGTTAGAGGGTCCGAGATCATTTTTAGATGAGAGATAACAAGGAATATTTTAAGGATCTGGCCACGCTTAAGCAAAAAAACTACAATGGAGGCATACGTTGAGGAATTCCAAAAGATTTCAGTTATGGTGCCTAACATTTCAGATAAGAGAGTTACCTTTATTTTCATTGAGGTTTTGGTGGATTCCTTGAGAGGCTTGGGAAAATCCTTTGAGATTGTTTCATTACAAATTATAGTGAGAAGAGTTTTTATCCTTATGTCTACAACATCATAAAAACCTAGGATTTCAATACCACCACCACCTAGGTTTAATCAAGCAAGACCATCAAGATCATTCGAGAGATAATTTATTCCATAAGAGAGAGACACCCCCTATAGGTAATAATAAGATTTTTGGGAAGCCAACACCCTATCCATAGAGGGATTCATCACCTATACCACAAATAAATATGGTAAATGAGGAGTGTGATGAGCTTAGGAGGAGAAAATTATGCTTCACATGTAGAATCCCTTGGGTACTAGGTCGTCATTACCAAGGAAAGGGATATATTCACTACATTAAGATCATTTCAATTGAGGAGGTATCAAAAAGTGAATATGAGTATTCAAAGAAGCATCATCTTGAGGAGCCCTCTCTTGAGTCTCATGAGAGCTCAAACATTGGTACGTTGAGCAGTGCAAATAGGTATCTCATAATTAAGGCGCTAGGAGAGGTATTGAAAAATAAGGTGATAGTATTGATAGATGGTGGGGCAATCCATAATTTTATGGATGAGCATTTTGTAGCAAAGAAAGGGCTAAAACCATAAATATTTGTTGGGTTTAATTTTGCTATTAGAAATGGGATCATTGTACCTTGCAAAAATTGTGAGACAAATAAAGGTAAATTTTGAGAATCATTCCATAATATATGACTTCTATGTGTTTCCATTATGAGGAATTTCTCATTTCATATTCAATGGTTGTATTCATAATTTGAGTAATCCTATGAACTTCTTTTATCAAATTTTAAATAGTCCAAGTTGGAGGAAGATTCTATTTGACCATATTAATAATATTATGTAATATCCCATTTTGAAGACTATGTGAACCCCACACATTGTAATGTTTTATTTTTATCATTTGTGGATAAGGAAGTGGGACATCCCCTTTTTTCTAGGCTAATAGGTGTTTTATGTAATAAAAATTAAGTGTTGGGGATTAATATTGGTGTAACCCTCACTTTGTGAATAATTAGAAGCCTCGAGTGGGAAAAATAGGTATATAGGCTTGGAAATTTACTTTTAGGGTTTCATTATGTCAATGTTCATCTTGTGAATTGGAAGAGAGGATTGAACCCTTCCTCACTTTCTACTACTTAGGTGGTGTGCCCTAAGTCTTTAGAAATAGTCAATCTTATAGACAAGGTGATGTTCCCTTATTATTGATTGGAGAACGGGTGGATCTATCTTAGGATTCACAATTGTGTTGCATATTTTTGTATGTTGGAGAGTTTGAGAGTGGGTCAACCAACTTTGGGAGGCTATTTGTGAATGTTTTATGACCTGTTTTAGCCTTGTAGAAGGATCACCCAACTTTAGGACTTTTTTAAACTAGTTTTGATGGTTGATTTGTATTGTTTGGATAGTTGTTTGGTCTGTTTACCCTTATGGCTGTAATGTCCATTTTGAGGGTTTCTAGAGTAATTTTTGTGTAGTAATTGCAGATCTGATCTACTTTACAAAAAAATTATTTTTATTTTTTTTAACTCTAGTTTGCTGAGTTAAGGTTATTATAGTGGTATCAGAATTGGTTTCTTTTAAGCCTATGAGAGCTATTTATGTCGCCAAATAGGTACTATCTGAGGAGAAATAAGTCAAACCCTAACCTTAACCAAGGAAAAGAAATTTTAGAACCAAAAGTTGAACAAAGGGAGTTGGTGGATATGGCAGATGAGCAAAGAAATCCCACTAAGCAAAAACTTGACACCATGCTTGAGTTACTAACTCATTTGGTGACCAATATTGATCAAGGTGGAGTTCAAACCCCATAAAACTAGGGAGAAAACCCTAACACTCAATCACAACTATTTTAGGGATAACCATAAAATAGGGTGGCTAGTCGAAACCAAGGGAGTGAGAGGTCTATGAGATACACTCATTCTCCTTTGCCCAAGCTATCAAAACCCATGTTTTAATCCATGCAAGAACCTAATGAACTAGATGCCCTATTTGTAGAATATCAGTGTAGGGTTAAATATTTCAAAAATACAATCACTTTCCAGGTTACCTAAATATTGTGGGAAAGAAGGCTATGAGAGGCAACAAGTATGGTGAAATAAATAAATTGTAGTAGAAAACGTAAGTATGAGTGTTCAGTGGATATGATAGCATATCTACTAGGGCATGACTACAAAAATTGTAGACTTACTTTACTCTCAGCCTATGAATGAAGACAATGTAGTACAATTTTCTACCCTACATCTTGAGGGGGTTGCATATGACTAGTGGTATTATGGTCTCAATACACAATGTCATGGAGAGATCACCTCATTTGACGAGCTTAGTTAGAGGGTCCGAGATCATTTTTGGATGAGAGATAACGAGGAATATTTTAAGGATCTGGCCACACTTAAGAAAAAAAACTACAATGGAGACATACGTTGAGGAATTCCAAAAGATTTCAGTTATGGTGCTTAACATTTCAGATAAGAGAGTTACCTTTATTTTCATTGAGGTTTTGGTGGATTCCTTGAGAGGCTTGGGAAAATCCTTTGAGATTGTTTCATTACAAATTACAGTGAGAAGGGTTTTGATCCTTATGTCTACAGCATCATAAAAACCTAGGAATTCAATACCACCACCACCTAGGTTTAATCAAGCAAGACCATCAAGATCATTCAAGAGATAATTTATTCCATAAGAGAGAGACACCCCCTATAGGTAATAATAAGATTTTTGGGAAGCCAACACCCTATCCACAGAGGGATTCATCACCTATACCACAAATAAATATGGTAAATGAGGAGTGTGATGAGCTTAGGAGGAGAAAATTATGCTTCACATATAGAATCCCTTGGGTACTAGGTCATCGTTACCAAGGAAAGGGATAGATTCACTACATTAAGATCATTTCAATTGAGGAGGTATCAAAAAGTGAATATGAGTCTTCAAAGAAGCATCATCTTTAGGAGCCCTCTCTTGAGTCTCATGAGAGCTCAAACATTGGTACGTTGAGCAGTGCAAATAGGTATCTCATAATTAAGGTGCTAGGAGAGGTATTGAAAAATAAGGTGATAGTATTGATAGATGGTGGGGCAATCCATAATTTTATGGATGAGCATTTTGTAGCAAATAAAGGGCTAAAACCATAAATATTTGTTGGGTTTAATTTTTCTATTAGAAATGGGATCATTGTACCTTGCAAAATTGTGAGACAAATAAAGGTAAATTTTGAGAATCATTCCATAATATATGACTTCTATGTGTTTCCATTAGGAGGAATTTATCATTTCATATTAGGAGTTCAATGGTTGTATTCATTGGGAGACTACACCACAAATCGCCAAAAATTATAGTTAAAAATTGAAACTAAAGGATGTGAGGTAGTTTTACAAGGGATAAATGAAACTATGGTCCAAGATATGACTCTACGAGGATGGAGAGGATTCTCAAGAAAGAGGAGATAGTTTGGTATGATGGTATATTTACGTTAAAATGTATGCCTTATTCATCATATAATCATGTATCCTATGATATTGAAATTCAAATTTTATTTAAAAAATATAGCACTGGTTTTAGGTATATACCTACGAGATTGCCACCCCATAGGGGATTTCAGTATGTGATTGTGTTGGAAACAAGAACAAAACCTATCATGATAACCCCTTATAGGTATCCTAGAATGCATAAGGATGAGATAAAGAAGGCCATAAAAGAGTTACTTGCCATGGGACACATTTGCCCTAACTCTAGGCCATTTGCATCACATGTAGTGTTAGTGAAAATTAAATATGGGACTATGTGTATGTGTACTGATTATAGGGTATTGAGCAAAAAGACAATAAAAAGTACATAACCAATTCCAAGAGTATATGAGCTCATAGATGAATTACATGGGGCTATATATTTTTAAAATATTGATTTGAGATAAGGATATCATCAAATCAGGGTGAGTGATGAGGATGTGCATAAAATAGACTTTACATGTCATTTTGACCATTTTGAGTTCATTGACAAATGCCCTTCCCACTTTCCAATCAGCTTTGAGTCAGATTTTTAGGGAGTATTTGAGGGATTTTGTGTTAGTTTTCTATGATGATATTATTATTTATAGCAATGCATGGGAAAATCACTTGTAGCATTTGGATTCTATTTTGAGTATTTTTGGATAGTAACAATTTTATGCAAAGAATTCTAGGTGTAAATTTGTCAAATTTGAAATATTATATTTCGGGCACATTGTCAAAAATAAGGGAGTGCATGTAGACCAACACAAGATAGAGGTAATTCAAAATTAACCTATTCCCACTACATTAACTCAATTGAGAGGGTGTTCGGGACTTTGCAACTATAACAATAGATTAATTAGAGGGTTTTCAGCCCTGGTAGCACCTTTGACTAAATTAATAAATAAGGGAGCATTTGTGTGGAGTGATGGAGCCCAAAAGGCTTATGATAAATTGAAGAAGTGATGCCTTCTTACCCTCTACTTGTAATTCCTAATTTTTCTTTCCCATTTACCATTTATTGTGATGCTTCATGTATTGGAGTAGGGGATTTTCTAATGCAAAAGGGGTGGCCAATTACCTTTGAGAGAGAAAACTAGTCCAATGGAGAGAATGTTTAGCGTATATGACAAGGAGATGCTTGCCATTACGCATGCTTTGACAAAGTTCAATCAATGCCCTATTTGTGGTAAATTTGTGGCAAGAACTAATCATAATAACCTTAAATATTTTCTTGGACAGTGATATTTAAATGATAGGAAGTAGAAATGGGTCACTAAAGTGCAGGCATATAAATTTGAGATTGAGTTTATAAAAGGAAAAATAATTTAGCTACTGATGCACTATCTAGAATACCCATATTTCACTCTATTTCCATTATAATAGCTAATTAGAAGACTGCAATTATGTCTAAGTATGTGAAGAACACTTTTACATCTAACATTCTTGATGGCCACTTGAAATATGATAGGTACAATGTTGAAGGGATATCTGATTTTTTACAAAAAAAAATTATTGTACTAGATTCTAAGCTTAAAGAGAAATTGATTACCACTATGCATGACACACCCATGGCTAGTCATATAGGATTTTTTAAGACCTATAGAAAGTTGCAAGAAATATTTTTATGGAAGGGGTTAAAATATGATGTATTGAAGCATGTGATAAAGTGCACCAGTTGGGAAAATAAAATTAGAAACACATTTCCTGATGGTCTTCTTCAACCCTTACCCATTTCAATAAAAAATGGGAAAGTATATCAATAGAATTCATCCGGGGCTGCCAAAAGTGCATGGTAAGAATTTTATATATGATGTGGTGGATAGGTTAACTAAATTTGCACACTTTTATGCTATTTCAGCTTCATATACAACAATACAAGTTGCTAATTTGTTCTTTAGATAAGTGTTTAAATTGCATGGCATGCCAAAGAATATTGTGAGTGGCAGGGACAACATATTCATGAGTATATTTTTGTAAGATTCGTTCAATATTTTTGGCATATTGTTGACTCCAAGTACAATCTATCACCCCCAAATAGATGGCCAAACATAGATTTTGAATAAATGGCTGCACTTGTGATAATTCTGTTATAATTATTCCTATCATATGTCTATTAAAATGACTCCATTTATGGCTTTATATGGATATGATGCTCCTAACTTCACGAATTTGTTTTTGAGTGACAGTAGGGTGCCAAAATCCAAGGATTATATGCAGCAAAATTAGGATATTATGAAGACATTGAAGGATAATATTCAGCTTGCACAAAATAAAATAAAAAAGTATGCTGATCAACAGTTTATTGAGGGTCATTTTGAGGTTGGGTGCTTGGTTTCTTTTAGGTTGTAACCCTATAGACAGTCCACCATGAAGACAAGTAGGGTAGAAAAGCTCAAGCTATGTTTTTATGGTCTGTATAAGGTCATACACATGATTGGGGAGGTTGCATATGAGCTTGAGCTAATGAACAACAGTAAAATACACAATGTATTCCATGTTTTATGCCTAAAAAAGGTACCTGGGAAGCACATTGTTCCTTACATTGAGTTACCCCCATTTTATGATGAGGGAAAGCTGATTTCGGAACCTAAAATGATCATGGAGACTAGAGAGAGAAAGTTGAAAAATCATGGTCATCAGAGAGTACTTGGTGAAATAGAGAAGCTTACCCATTGAAGATGCTACTTGGGAGGGAAAAAATACTCTTGCACATCCAACCCTAAATTTCTTGAGGACAAGCAATTTGGGAAGGGAGGACCTGTAATATCCCATTTTTAAGACTATGTGGATCCCATGTATTGTCATATTTTATTTTTGTCATTTGTTTTCAAGGAAGTGAGACATCCCCTTTTTTCTAGACTAATATGTTTTTTAAGTAATAAAAATTATGTTTTGGGTATTAATGTTGATGTAACCCTCACTTAATGAGTAATTAGAAGCCTCTAGTGGGGTGACTAGGTATATAGGCTTGGAAAGTCACTTTTAAAGTTTCATTATGTCATGTTCATCTTGTGAATTGTAAGAGAGAGGGTTGAATCCTTCCTCACCTTATGCTACTTAGGTGGTGTACCCTAAGTCTTCAGAAATAGCTAATCTTGTAGTCAATGTGATGTGCCCTTGTTCCTGATTGGATATTGGGTGGATCTATCTCAAGATTCACAATTGTATTGTAGATTTTGGTGTGTTGGAGTTTGGGAGTGGATCATCCAGCTTTGGGAGGCCATTTGTGTATGTTTTATGCCCTATTTACCCTCATATGAGGATCACCCAACTTTGGAGATTTTTCTAGCTAGTTTTCAGGGTTGATTTGTGTTTTTGGATAGTTGTTTGGCCTATTTGCACTTTCAAAAAATTAATAAAAAATATGTATGGCTGGAGCATCCATTTTTAAGGGTTTCTAGAGAAATTTTTGAGTATTAATTGTATATCTGATCTACTTCATAGAAATTTGATTTTTATTTTTTTAAGCCCTAATTTGCTGAGTTAGGTTTATTACACTTTAAGGGAATCACCTTTGATAATAATCCTCCTACAATCCAACTAACTCATTTGTAAAACACCCTGGAAGAGTACTCTTGCTTCCACCACATGGCTATTCTGGCTTTCAATATTTTTAGTGAAGGCTATAAAAATTTGACCATTAGAATCCTTGAAAACACTCCTAATCTCACTAGGCTTGGATTTCCTTTGGATGCTCCATCAAAGTTTACTTTCATCCAACTCGGGGGATGTTACCAAAACATATATGCCTTAGAAGACTAGTGATTCATAGGAGCCATTGGTAGAGGAGACTTAAATCCCATAATATTTTCAAGCTCTAATTCCTTACTAACAAATCCCTTGTCCAAAGAAAAAAGATTCACATTCTCAATAGTAGAAACTACAACTCGTAGAAAAATTGACTATGTAGTGTGAAAAAAATTCTTGAATATCCTAGAATTTCATTCTTTCTAGATATTCCACCAAAAATATGGTAGGGAAAATGAAAAAAAGGATTGTAGGCAAGGAGACAAGAAATAGGAACTCCACTTATCCATGAAAGAGGTTATATATCTATGGAAAATCCAATCCAAACCCACATAGCTTAGTAGCAGGTTTAGAATCTCCTAGGAAAAGGTGCACATGGAAAAAATATTCTCAAGTAAGTCTTCCACCATACTATACAAAAAACACCTATTAGGGACAACAAAGACTCTTTTCTAAATATTATCCAAGGTCAAGCACCTTTCTTGAATTACTACTCAAAAGAAAATATTAACTTTTGGTGTAAGGATTTTTCATCACACATCTTGAACTAAGAACTAAGGATATTCATGAGTATCTAACAAGGCATAAGACAATTTAATAGAGAAAAACCATCACTTTTAGCATCCCATATCAACTTATCCTACTTATTTCGAAAGGTAAAACAATCCACTTGAAAAGTTCATGGAATTTATAGGAATCATTGCTCTAATGATAGTCTAGGAAAATCAAGGGACTTCCAACAATTATTAACATCCACAACCTCAATATAATCACTAACCTTTGACCCAACGATATAATTCACAATTTTCTCAACCTAAATAAAATTTGGATAATATTTTAAGGATCTATCATCCACCCATTTATCGTTCTATAAATTAATATTCTAGCAATTTCCAAGAAGCCAACATCTCGATAGAAGTATATGCGTATGGCTTAGGATAATGCTCCCCCAAAAGGTAGAGCCCCATGATGGATGGGGATTATTTAGGATAAAATCCTTATTATTTAAATATTTATCTTTTATATATAAACACATCCCTCATTGAGCTCAAGGAGTCTCAAAGGATTTCCCTATCAGACCTCGAGTTAGGGACATAAATATTAGATTAAATCCATATAACTCTTGAAGCCTTACAATAAAATGGATATTAATGATCCTTTAATATATTATAAAAATTGACCCATCCAAATTAGCAAGGTCCTATAAGCAAAGGTGGTCCTAGAAGCTCTATTTGCATAATTTTCCACAAATTACCTTCCCTCCAAATGATATTTTAGTTATATTTACACTCTGCCTATCGATATTTGTGTATATATCTTGGTATCGTAGTGCAAGAAGAAGGAGAAACAAGGTAGAATATCAATAGAACATCACGGTGGCATAAAAATACTACTCTTTTCAATTGTGAGTGCGAGGAAGACACTGCAAGCATGCCATGGATTTTTGAAAGGATTTTTTCGTTTAAGTATTATAATGAGTTGTATAAATTGAGATCCCTAAACGGGACATTCTGTAACAACATATTTGACAACTACATTAATATAAATAGAACCGCCTATTTCTTTCATCTATTTATCATCTTATGTTTACTTTAATGTCACTTTTGTAGTGCTTAAATCAACATAGCAATTGATGCATCTCATTTACCTCTACTAGGTGTGCTATTTTTTTTGCTCTATGGTGACGATCATGGTGGGACCCCTATCGTGTTTGATTTAGCTAAGTTTTGACCCTATTTTTGCTTTTTAAAAGTTGTAGGTATTGGTCATCCTGTCTTGAAACAACCCCTAATTTCTTAATTGGAACACCAAGGGATGGACACAGCATCTGTCCCAGCTAGGGATGGCCCCTAAATTTGTAGTTGTACCACCCTAGTATGACCACAAAATAGACGATTTGCAACAAAAAATTCTGGAAACAACTTCATAGGCTTTCAAGATAAGTGATTGCACCTTTACTTTACATTTTTTATATTCAAAAAATGCAAAATTTAATTTTTATTCCTCCTTTTTTTTGCTTTAAAGGTAGGTTTCACTTTTATTTAATACCAAAAACAACAAAAAAAAGAAGCAAAATAGAAAAAGAATCCAATAGGAATGCATTTGTGTGGTTTGATTGTTTGCAACCTACTTAATGGGTAGGTTGCCATTTAGAGCATGCATTTTTTAGGTTCAATTTATATTTAATACTTCTAAAATTGAAATGTCAATTTTTGCATTTAGTGAAAGCTCATTGATTTCTCTATTATTTTACTTAAGTATAAAATGAACCACACACACCACGTCACATTTTGAACATTAGTGAGATGGATTTCATCCCCAAGCACTAATAGAGACCAACAATAGTGGTTTTCATATCCACTCATTTGATAACATCCTAAAAACCCTATTTTTGGCCAAGGCTAACTCCAAGAACAATCTTATTCATGGAAAATAGAACTCCTCTTCGAAGGGTGTATCACTACCCATGGTCAATATTGGTGAGGACAAATAGGACCTGTACTTGCTGATCAGGTATGGGATTAATCTCCATACTTTGATTGGTACATGTGACCTAAATTTCACTACCAGTTTTCAAGCTATGATTATATGGGTGAAATCCTTTTAAAATAAGAATACCATCCAACAAAATCAAAACACATGACAAAAGATATTCTTGCAAACAATAAATAAAACACACAAAATAGTTTTAGAGAACACACATATATCTTTAAAAGAGATAAAAACTTATTTTATTGTATGTTTCATTTCTTGTGTGTTGCATCATTAATATTTGTAAAGAAGATAATCATCTACGGTTTGGTAAGAAGTAGCTATGGTGTGCACTCGTAGCGAAGCCCATTCAAGGGAAAACACTGGGGAGAGTAGACTATTAGGATTAAGAATAGATGAGATATATTACAAATGAAAGTGTTACAATATTTAGGTAGGAGGTCCATATCATACATGATAAATTTCAAAGAGAATGACAAGTGTCAAACTAAATAATGCATAGTGCACATTAATTCTAGCATTCCCCCATAATTTGTACTATCCTAACTACAAAAAAAAATAACCAACATTAGGTAACATTCCCCCTTAATGTTTACTTCACTAAAATAACCCTATCATCCTCCTTTATTACATGATTTGGTCTAGGCTCATGCTCTTTGCGCTTGTCTCTCCAACTATGAATAATGCTAGATCAACGATATATACTTCTGGTTCTGTTGCCTTAGGGTCAACCACTTCCAAGGTTCTATTACCTCTGGGTCAGCCGTATAAGTACCATAGGTTCATATTGTGTGACTCAGGGTCAGTCACTACCTCTGTAGGTCATCCTCCCAGTATGTTGCCTCTCGAATGTCATTAACTAGATTCACCATGAATATCATCCTCCCTCATGGCGAAATCAATATATAAGGTGTCGATCTTTGTTGAAAATGCACCTTAATACAAAAGAAATACAAACCATTAAATATAAAAAATGAGCCATAGAAGCCAAATATGTAGGAGGAAAAAAGAGAATCATAGAATAGAATATTCTGAAGTGTCTTCATTTGTAGTCTTTAAAAGGTGATCTGGAAAAGTCCTCGGATAGAGTCTAAGGTGTCTATGTCTGAAGTCCCTAGAGTAAGTGTCCTTGTGGTAACCTTTCATCCCAACAAAGTGCATGGGTAACCAGCCGCTGCATCTACTAAGTCTATAGAGAAGGTTACTAGGTACAAGGATAACATACAAATTTACCTTGGGAGTGTCAGGTATACCCGAGAGTGCACTCTAGAATACAATAATATTTTAGCCTAAAAATGCAACTGAAACAACCTCAAAATTACAATTGGATACCATCAATGTGTCCATATCAGAAAAACCTTTATGACAACTATAAAACCCCCTATATTTATGTGTTAATGGGGTCTTCAACTTGCTGGAAAAACAATAGTATGCCTTTCTAGGTAGTAAAATAAACATCGAGAATAAAATATTCCTAGAATTTCTCTCGGGAAAAAAGTAAAATGTCTTCAATTTTCCCACAAGAAATTACAGTGTTCATTTTTACCTCCATGTGGTAAAAATATAAAAATTAGTGTGCCCCATTCCTTTAAAACAAAGTTTGACTATCCATATTTACCCATAAAAGTGGTTCACTCCATTTTTAAAAAAATGCCCCCTCAATTAAAAAAAACCAACGCACTATAAATTTAAAAATATATACTAAGTGGCTTGAGTGTCAGCCACTTTAGTATTCACATGGTGGATGGTGCATATTCTTGCGAGCGGATCCTCCATGATTAACCAGTCATGCCATCTCCCGCTCGAAGACCTCTATGACATAGTAGACCCCACGGTTGCATGTTGTAGATAAAAAAAACATAGTCAAATAAAATAATGTGTGAGCCACTTCTCTTCCTACCACTGGAATTACGATAACTGCCAACACTAATCTGGATTAGCTAGTATGTTATTTAAGGATGGATCTATAATCTGTTGTTCCCAATATGTAGCAGCCATGCAAATAAAGATGTCCACTTCATTTTAGTAACGTCACAACTTCACGATCCAATGAACATAAATTTAGACCATAAATAGATCGTGGTAATGGCACTTGAATAAGTTTTATTTTTAACTAGAAAAAAATTAAGCCACAAAAATTCTTTCTACTCCTTCTCGAATTTGATCTTATAGTGCACTTGACTTCTGATGAATATTTGAAAATCTCTTTCGATGAGAGATTATTTCCAGCAAAATAGCCCTTAATTTTTGTCATTGGAGGAGCTGACAGAGCATCATAATGGTTTGAAATGTTATTATTTTCAAATTTGAAACACCATTTATTTTTCATGCTCAGTACAACTTTGTGGGTAGCTTTGTTAGCTCTCATTCTAGATATCACTCAGTCTCCAATTCTAGTATCAAACCACCCTGCTTGTATGCTTCTATCGAAAACTAATCTCTCTCATCAATCAATCAGCAATAAAAAAAAATACTATGATCGGATAATTGACAAATATAATACTTTAGTATATCACCACCTCTATGCACCAAACTTCAACATCCAACAACATGTTCATCGCGACCATACGACTTGCACAACTGCACCAAGCATCTCGATTTTATGCCACACATAGGACAACTAGAAACTTTTTATGCCACCAAAAAAAAACATAGCTCCATATAATATTTAATAAAAAACATACAATGGTATTATTACTCCCACACCTCTTTCAAAAATAGACACACAGCCTTAACCTCTAGGGTGATTTCACTATTGACTTGTTATTTGGTTCTAGCTACATTAGGATGTGAACATATTTGTTTCTACACATTGTAGGGCATGGTGCTCTTTAATTTTGTGGATGAAAATATAATTTCCTTTACCAGTACCTCTTGATGGCGTGAAAGCTATGGCAAACTAAAATAGATCTCACATCACCATAAAATACAATAAAGAAAAAAATAGTAGCTATAGGTGCAGTAAAATTTGGCATAGCGCATATTAATTATAACATAGACAAGGAGACACAATTCATCTCCGATTTAGTCCTAAGGATATTTTCATACCTCCTTGGTGACCTTCTACTTGACCAAGTCTCAGAATAGTTAGTCAGGAACTTCACCTACAATGGACCCCTACATGGGAAACCCTACAGGTTTTGCTCCCAATAAGGGAACATACCTCCCCTATTTATATGCTTCACACACCCTCTTTCAAGAATGGTAATTGTACATTGAAGCACTAACATATAGAGAAATACCATGCATTTGTGTTCCTTCTAGGTCTACCACACCCACCTATGAACAAGATTAAGAGTACATACACTGGGTAGGGACAAATGATAAAACTATGCCCTTAAATCATCCTAATAGGTTATAGCAACCTAAGTACCAACATAAGTATGATACTCATCGCTCAGGGCAAGCAAAATCATTCCTTCCCCTTCTCATCAATGAAGGAAGGCATGACAAAAATTTTGATTATCCTCAAGTCCACTATGCTATGCAAGCATGATGTGCCTTTGTGCCATCCGAGTATAGAGAATACTTTTCTATAATTAAACCTCAAGTGAACATGACTTCACTCGATCAAGAAAATCTTGTAGTCGATATTTTAGATCATCCTAAATGAGATAGGCATCGAGGTGATACTACTAGGGCTCATAGACCCCACATCATAAAGAAACAAATCAAGTAGTCACAAGATATATTGGATTTCAAGTGTAATTTAATTAGCTTTAGTAGGATAAATAATTCTTGTACCACCAGAATCAATTAGAAAAGAAAATAATTGAACAAAAAACTTGTTTCAAAATACCTTACATGAGAGGGTCCCTATCTCAAGTACCCATAGATAGGGGTTCATCAAAGTCAACCTACTTTCAATCAAGATATGCCTCCTAGTCCTAACCAAAACTTTCCCCCTCAACCTCCTATGCCTAATCGATACTTGACTTCCATGCCAAATATATATCACATTCCATAGGTGTTTACCCCTCCTTGTAGGCCAACACAAGAAACACCTTACAAGGCCTACACTAAGCTTGAACCAAAGGAATAATATCTCGAAGCATCTTATGAAGGCAAGGTGGATGACATTAAACCACCATGCAATAGGCTTGATATTCCTCACCCTCCCCTGCAGGGTCAAAACAAAGAAGAGGAGATCAAATCCTTTGATGCATACAAAGCATTTCTAGAACACATGAAATCAATAGAGAATAAGACCTCGAGGTTTGGCCCTTAGAAGCCCACTCTATTCCAACTTCACAATCAATCACTTCACCCATAATTACCTTGCCCTAACTATCTAAAGTATTTTAAAATACCCAAGCTAGATAAATTTAAAGGAGAGGAAGATGTACAGGAGGATGTCATTAGATTTTTGAATCACTACTTCTACATCCAAGAAAATGATGTCTTAATTTTGAGGAAATTTTTGCTTACCCTCTCTATCCCTACCATAGAATGGTACAATCAACTCCAAAATTATAGCATCTACAACTTTGAACAATTTGCATATGCATTCCTGGAATGCTTCACCTTTAACACTAAGTGAAAGGTGACATTAAATTACCTCACATGGTTAAAATAATAAGATGATGAGTCAATCATAAACTATGGCAACAGGTGGTGAACACTTCTTCCTAAAATACCATACCTACTCCCCATGTCTGAGTTGACTCACATATTTTGTAAGAGCTTCCTAAAGAAAATTTTCTTATTGTTGCAACTCCAATAATACCCAACTCTTGAGAATGCTCTAGCATAGACTAGAACAATCAAAGACAATAAAATTCAAGAGGGGAAATTTGTGAAACCCCACAAGAAGTAACAAACTAAAAACACCAATAATAATCTAGTGCAACCAAATTTGATAGCGGTTAACCATATTGCTATTAGTATTCCAGGGCCTGTACAACCGATATTGCCTTAGAAGCCCAACTATCAAGCCACACCTCGAAACTACAATAACAAAAATCAAACAAATCAAGGAAAAAACCAACAACGTCACCCTAAGTGATAATTTACGTCCATTACTAAGTCCATGAACTCTTTTTTTAGCATCTCTATGCAACTAAGGCAATTAGTCTACCCGAAAGTTGACCTGTAGATCTGATCACACCAAAGCCCCTAGGATATTGTGAAGACCTATACTACAAGTACCATAGGTAGAATTGGAATGACATACATATATTCTATAGGTTCAAACACCTTGTACAAGATATGATCGATAGGAATAATCTTCATGTTGATAATCCCGTTACAATAAACAATTAACAAATGGATGTTTTAAAGAACCTTTTCCTACTCATGAGGGGTAGGCAAATCTAGCACCATAGGTGAATGAGGTCCATTTGGTACCCTCTAAACAATGATTTGTTGGAATGGTTAGCATTATTACAAGGAATAAGTATTACCTAAGTCAATTCACACCACCTACAACTTCAAGCAATATTACATTAACATCACAACATCTACCACCTCCAGTGCAAAACCTTCCACCTTGTTTGGTGGTCATAATAAAGAGAAAGATTACTCAAATCTTACGAACAACATCAGCTCAACTTTACATTTGTGATTTTATTCAACAATCTCCACCTCATCTACAAGCTATCATGGAGATCCTCAATTTTATTGAATTGTAGCCCTAGGAGTCTAACTTGTTTAACAATTTCATGGGGTATTTTTGGTAATGCACAAAACTAGTAATCACCTTTCATGAGCATGAAATTAAGCTAGTACTAAATGACATGTTGGATTCTCACATGCACATCATCACATGTGTAAATAAAACACTTTACAAGAGAGTTATGATTGATATTGAGTTCTCCAACAATATCATCACCGTGATTGCTCTCAAACATCTAGGTCTTCCAACATCCCATATTGTTGCATCCACATATACTATTCAAAAATTTAATTATGCTATATGCTCAATTATTGGAACCATAATATTACTTATTTGGGTGGGACAAAATACCATGCCAATTTTGTGTCATATATTAGAGGGTGAAATGGCCTATAATATCATACTGGATAGACCCTGGATTAGGAACATGAAATTTTTGTCATCCATAGCTCATTGATGTTTGAAGTACACCAATTAAGAACAAGTACATGTTGTATCCGCAAACCTTGAGCCCTTAAAATATTGCAACTTGGTGTAGAAAATCCCTAATTCAACCTTACCATCAACCCATTTAGACTTCTAATCAAATACATCCAACCAAGGTTTGACTCCTTCACCATAACCTTCAATTAATCCATCACAATATTCTTCCATACTATCCTCATCATCAGAACCTCCAGATACACCTTCGTCATCATTGAATCCTCCATAGAGGAACATGGGGGAGAGGCCTATTAACGAGATCCCCCAACTATTTATACCATCCCTACAAAAGAGATTCCTAGTCTAGTAGATGAAGAACCACCTCATGAGGTAAACATTGAGTCAAATCAAGCCTCACTCCTATCTCATCCATCTCCGTCACCATAAGTCACAATTAATATAGCTACCATTGGTTTAGGAGAATACCTAGTAAGGAACACCACAACAACTCCTACAATTGAGATAGTGCAAAACATGGGTTGACCTCATATTCCATAGGTGCCATTGTACCTCTAGGCTTACCTCATAATAAAATAAACTTCATTTATGGAGGTATTGAATATGGAATAAATCCATATCAATAGCAATTAGAGGATTGAGAACCATTTTATAAGGACATTAATTACATGTCAAATCCCAAATTTACCATGATATATATCCATCTATGCAATTGGAATTACTATGGTTTCATATTGTATAAACAAGGTACTCGCATTCCTTACTAGATGCAATTTCAAATACCATATGATAATTCTAGTTTATGAAACAACAAGCATGTGCCTCTCGATGTCCTTGCTGATAGTTTAGAGCACCTAAGTCTAAACTATAGGTATGAGCTTATATGCAATCCCTACACCAATACTAATCATGTATATTATTTGGAGTATTACTTTCCTACAACTATGATACATCTAGAGATACCTTGCAGTTTCACCTGATATTACGAAGAAGGTGAAAGTTTGCATACTCTTCAACATGATAGTGATGAATAAGATCAAGGTTCTTCCTATGAATGGACATATGGTGATGATTTAAATTATAGAGTAGCACCTATGGACTCTTCTATTTTAGATGAAGAATACATGTGGATCATCCCTTTGGATTATGAAGATGAGTTCTATATGCATGTGTTTCCATTACTACATCTCATTTGGTGATATCTTCTACTCTTGGAGGAGTAGGCTCACCCCCTTTCGCATCAACCACCTTCGGTCATGTTGCTTCCACCAAAATTACCTCTACAAGTCTTGCAAAAACCTATTTTCAATAGACCCCATCAACCACCAAGAAGAGAGCATCCATCTATCAACATGATTTCCATAGCTCTTTTCACACTCCTACATGATCCGAATAACCCATCAAATTTGTTTCACCTCAACTTGGAGGCAATCAACTTTGATGAGGGATATTCTCCACCATATCCTTCTGAGTATTGGCCTTGTGATAAAATGTTAAAACCATTTCATTTTTCTCCAAGGTCTATTCAAGATGTCTTTCACGTTGATATTGAGCCAGAATTTCCAATCGATGATATAAACCCAATTAACGACATTCATTTGATCACTACTCCACACTAGTTAGAAGAGGGATCTCATATTTCAATTGAGCTAACAATTGATAGTGATATCAGCCCATATCCTAGAAATCCTCAATTCATCAAGTTAGGGGAATGCTTATCCCTCACTGAGCAAGCCTATTTTATGGCCCTTCTCAAAGAGAAAAAGGAAGATTTTATGTGGTATTATAAAGACATGCTAAGACTAGATCCAAATTTAGTCACACATAATCTTGTGATTGACCCAAATGCAAAACTAGTTAAGCAAAAGCTTCACAAAATACATTCAACAGTAGCCTTAATGGTGAAATATGAGCTACAAAAGTTATTTTATGCCAAGTTCATTATATAAGTGGATTATCCATTATGGCTTTCCAATATGGTTCCCATAAATAATTTTTATAGGAGAATTTTTATTTGCATCGACTTTTGTGATCTAAACAAAGTAAGTCCTAAGGATGAATTCTCATTGCCAAACATCGATGCCCTGGTATACACCACAGTAGGACAAAAGATGCTATCCCTAATGGATGATTTCTTTGGATACAACCAAATTTGTATTAACCTAGAAGAAAAACTCAAAATTATGTTCAAAATACCTTGGGGGATATTTTATTTTAAGGTCATGCCTTTTTGCCTCAAAGATGTTTGTGCTACCTACCAGTGAGCTATGACTTACATCTTTCATGACTACATGCACAAAATTTTATAATATTATATGGATGAATTATTGGCTAAATATTTATTGTACCATGAGTACATCAATGTATTGTGCAATGTTCATGACCACCTCATTGAACGCAATGTTGGACTAAATCCCGAGAAGTGCACCTTCAGTGTGACATCTAAAAAAATCTTGGGATGCATAGTCTCTAAATTAGGAATCAAAGTCAATCCAAACAAATTCAAGGTAATCCTTGAGATACCTCCCCCTACTATCATCAAGAAACTATGTAGCTTGCAAAATAAGGTCGCATCCATCAAGCACTTCATAGCACAATTATTAGATAAGTATCGACCCATGAACACATTGTTACACAAGATATCACATTTAATTGGGATGATGAGTGTCAATTCACATTTGAATAAATTAAATAATATATGGATTCACCACCAGTGTTTGCTTCTCCTTAACTAAGGGTGCCATTCTATTTATACATCTTAGCTACTAAGCTTGCATTGGGCATCATGCTAGCCCAAAAGAATGAATTGCACAAAGAACATACTACTTACTATATTAGCCACACACTGGTAAGTTATGAAATTAAATACACATACATTGAGAAGCTATGCTTAGAAGTGTTTTTCACCACTAAAAATTTATGCCATTACATGCTCAATCATACCACATATGTACAATCTAAAGAGAATCCATTATGATATATGATGAGACATACTTACCATAATAGTCACACAACAAAATGGATCATGTTGTTGATGAAATTTGACCTTGAATTCAAATAATAAAAATAAATTAAATGTTAGGTCATTTTCGGTCAACTTGTAGAGGCTCCTCTCCAAGATGATTAGCCTCTTAACATAGAGCTTTCTGATGATGGATTATTTCAAGTGTTAGAGTCACCTGATCCTGAATATCTTGAATCATAGGCGAACATTACTCTATTTTTCCATGGCTCTAAGAGAGATCAAGGTTTTGGCATGAGAATTATGTTTCTCACACATCAAGGGGCTTCAATACCCCTATATTTCAAACTTGATTTCCTGTGCACCAATAATAATATTTAGTATGAAGCTCTTCTCATAGGCCTTCAAACGATAATTACCATGAAAATAACTAAGATCAACATTTTTGATGATTCATTTATCATAGTGAACAATTCCAAGGGAATATACCAATGCAAATATCCAATATTTCAAGCCTACAAAGGCCTTATGGATAAAATTATGATAAAATTTGAATGGTACAACATTGAGGCACTCCCTCGATAATCTAATAATTTTTTGAACACAATGGTCTCCTTAGGGTATTTAATCCCATAGAATCCTATTGATGATATAACAATCATTCAATTCAAAATGCTATCACAATATACAATTGAGTGTGAGAATATTCATTCCATACTAGAAGTTCATATAAATCAAATTGAACCTTCTCATGAATAGTTCTCCCCAGTTCATAATTGCTTGAATAATACCACTTGAGAGACTTTATTCCTTCAAACTCATTTTTATGTCAGCACAATGCTATATTTACAAGTTCTCTCCTAGTTAGCATTCGCTAGGGATGAGCTTCAAAAGGATCAAGCAACTCATGCAATTGAGGATTCTTCCAATCAAGATTGGTCCACTTGGATAAAATATTACCTAAAGCTTGGTAATATCCCTTCTAGACTATTGCATACTACCAAACAAACTTTCAATAAAAAAGTGGTAAAGTATGTCTTACATGGAGATATTTTGTATTGTCAAATCTACAAGGGTATCCTCATTCGTTGCTTATGAAGAACACAAGCTTATGATGAGAGGGGGGTGAACAATATAAGAACACTTTTAACTTTTCTTTAACCAAACAATAATATCCAATATATCAATGCAATGTCAACAATAGTAATCAAAGCAATGCATAAATCACCACACACAATAGAGACACCAATTTAACACGGTTCACCCAATGTGGGCTACTCCATAGAGAAAATATTTCACTAAAATTTTCTGAATAAATCTCTTTGGAACACAGTCCCCATTATAGTATTTATGGACCTTTGTCCAAAGGAGACACTGATCCCCCAATCAAGTTCATGGATCTCTATCCACAAGAGACACCAATATCCTTAGCTAGTTTGTGGATCTCTATCCATAGGAGAATACCTTTTCATTTTCTCTAGTTGGTGATCCTCTAGAAGACTATTGTCTCGAATGTACTAAATTGTGGATATCTCTCCACCGAAGACTCTTGTCCTCAATTAGAAGACCTATCCTCATTGCCCTAGCTAATGTATCTCTATATCACTAGAACTTGTAGAGCATATTTGAGGTAATTCTTTGAGAAGACTTGTAAGTAGAGTTGATTGATTGATTTGTTCAAACCTTGAGTTAAGGTTTGGGGAAGATCTATCCGAGTTAATTTGTGATTGAGTTAAGCTTTGTGTTAAGGCTTAAGTCCAAATTTCTCAACAAGTATTCACTAAGACTTCTCTCAAATATGCATTGTAAGATTCCACAAAAGCTCACACAAATATATCCAAAAATTCTTCACCAAGACGTACCTCAATTCTATCCAATATGATGGAAAGCTTACACAAAAGCTCACACAAATCAACTCACTCTATTATACAAAATATCTTCAATCACACAAACAAGCTTCACACAAAATCTTATTTTAATCTCATAAAAGAATATAGATAATGGTTAGAGACTCAATATGCTTCACACTCACAACAATACTCAATCACTTTCAATATCTCTTGTTTTTCCATAAAAACATATAAAGAATGGTTAGAGACTCAATATGTTTCACTCTCACACAAAAATCAATTACTTCCAAACTTTCTTCAAATAAATTAAGAACAAAGAACATTTTTTTTCATAGAACTCGAACTATCACTCCAACACTTCCAATTAACTAAGCCCAATCAACCCCACTCAATCAATCACTCAATGAAAGCTTAGTCAAAAATACTTATCAAACAATCCTCAGTTAACAATGATACTCATGATATTTCACAAAACCTAGTTGAAGATAGTTCTCAACTTCACATAATAATGATACTCATGATATTTCACAAATTCTAGTTCAAGATAGTTCCCAAATTCACATAACAATGATACTCAATATTTCCAAAAATGCTTATAAAAAAAAATTTTAGTACAAAATTTCATTATAGAAAACCCACATCAATCAAAATTTGGTTTCTAAAAACCAAACTCAACAATGCTTATCAACCAATCCTTTTCACTCCAAATTAGCATTCACAACATCCAACAATATTGAAAGCACGAGGATATGAAAACAAAAAGGAATATGCCACAAGAAAGAAACAAGAAAGAACATATACAAATTGACACAAGATAAAAGCAATATGAAATGTGGTAATCTCTTTATTGATACACTTTATAATTTGTGTTACAATACGTCTCCTTCCTTTTTAGGGGATAGGAGATTCAAATGTGTTTCTCATCACAACATCCATTGATAATAATCCTTCTTCCGCATGCTCCACATGTAATATGGGTGGACCAAAACGTCGCCTCCACTTTTGTATGTGATTATTTGCTCTTTCCTACTCCTCTACTGTTAGAAACCTGCGTTCAAAGAAACAAAAAACATTAGTAGCACCTGCAGACCGAATGAAACATGTATTTTGCAAGGCCTACTGTTAGTGTATGCATGAAAATAATAAAATGACTATCAAATGACCTCTGATTGACCTAAAATTTTTACAGAAGCATAAAAATATTATCAAAAGACCACTGCAAAAAGAACAGTCTAGAAATTCCTCATAGATTTGTATTCGCTCCAGGGTGGGACGAATAGGGCTGTGATAATTTTCCAGAAAGCACCCTGTTCAATGTCCTACTTGGGAAGCTCCAAAAGACCTAAAAAGTTGGGGTTAGCTAATTAGGGGTGTTTTGGGAAGACCCAAATGGTCATATTTCTCTAATTTGGCTTCTAGAACCCAAATTTTAAATATGGCATCTGCAAGTTAGTGAAGGCAAGAAATAACAATAACCTGGTCAAAACTGCTCAGAATGAAATGAAATTTGAACTGTAACATATTTAAACTATATAGAATAAAATGAAAAATAAAAACCATATAAATATATCATATATTTCTAATCATCCCGAGGTGGGGCGAATAGCACTGTGACAGTTTGGGGAGCGCCCCGGGGCAGGATGCCCACCGTTTGGGACACTATTTTGGCACCAATCCACTTGGGATGGGTCCAAAACTTATTATGGGGTGTTGTCAACAAAATTTTTGGATATTTGTGGCCAAAAATTGGGTTTTGGGTCCGTATTCATGCTTCCAATAACCACCCAATAACCTCCCTTTCGAATGAGAGATTAAGGATGTAAAAGCACAAATCGTAGTTAGGTAGGTAAATTGGTAGCACTTCGTTGCTCAAATTCTCCTTCTTTATATCTCGTTTTGATGAGAAAACTCACCAATTTATAGACCTTAGGGTCTCCTTGTTTGAATTGCGCATGCGATGGTGCCACTTGAGTTAACTGTCCTATTTTCAGAGAAAATCTAACTCCCTGATTAAAAAGCTTCTTGCATGAGGTTTCTAAAATAAAGACACTCATCACTGAAGTCTCTCTTCTTGAATAAAATCTATTCCTTGCAATTGCATGGCTTTAAGCCTCAGTTAACTGGCGAAGTTACCGAGGTTTGACTTTTTGCTAGTCAAACTTGCTATTCGCCTCACCCTGGGGTCAATGTTGCTATTCGTCCCTAGGTGGGATGAATGTTAGTTTGTATTCGTTCCTGGGTGGGACGAGCAGAGAGCAAAGTGTTAAAAAGGTGCCAAATTAACCTTTGACCTCCCAAAATACTTTTGGAAGTGGTTAGGACCACTGTTTAACCTCTGGGGGCTGCCCTAGGGACTGTGTGTGTTAATGCGATCAATACTTGTCACATAATCGGATTGGTGTTGTTTTGGTATCTATAGATGCCCCTTTTTGGGAAGCACTGTGCAAGGTGCAGTGCCGAGAAAAAATAGATAACCAAAGCACTAATGATTAGGGTTTCTTAGTAACCTAACCAACTCTTGATACCCAAAGTATGGAAAGGGCATGCATTCTTGAATCCTTGCTTTTGATGAGCTAAGGAACTTAATCCAAGTGTTAACTTGTTCGGTGAGGTGTTACTTGAACTTGGACATTGATCAGTCATGAATAGGCAAAGGGCGCAACCTTTTGTCTATGGGAAATTTGAGTTCATGATTCATGAATACCAAGTGTTTTATCAGCTTGTGATAATTGCTTGTTTTTTGCCCCAAGTAGGGGCGCAATTGTCTTTGTCAATGATCCTTTGAATGCATGTCATTTCCATGATTGGGTTTATTGTTGTTGATTGGCGACTAAGTGTGACTACCCCCTCAGGCGATGAATCGATGAGGGAATTACCAACATGAGAAAAGCGACGAGTCACTTGACCCAAGATGACTTAGGTAAGGGTGCCTTCAGTTGTTTACCATTGAATGCAAAAGTAGTTTTCCAAACATTCAGACCTATTTTTGGTGGGTTTTAACCCTTTTTGTGATGCATTTTGGAGCTAAAATTGACAAAAATCCATCCTCCCATGGAGCGGTCCGGAAATGGTAGCCTTCTTAGGGAGTATGATAGTGACAATTTGTAACCCCAATGTCTGTTTTGGATGCCAAGAATGTTAGGCACAAAAGCGCCTTCGTTCGACAATGTTATTGCTATTTTTGGATGGGTTTTGACCCGTTTTGGTGATGCTGTTTGGGGATGAAATTCTCAAAAATCCATCTTCCTGTGGAGCAGTCCGGATATGATAGCTTTCTTAGGGAATAGGATAGTGAGGATTTGTGACCTCGACATCGGTTTTACATGTCCGAAATGTCTAGTGCAAAAGCATTCTAATCGGACACTTTTAGGGCTTGTTTTGGTGCATTTTTGTGCATTTATTTTGCTGTTTTTGAAATTTTTACTCTGCATTCATTCTTGGGTGGGATGAATTCATGTTTAGTATTCATACAAGGGTGGTACGAGCACTAACCAGAGCACTCGTCCCAGGGTGGAATGAATACAGGCTCAAAAATCCTATTTAAAGGCCAAAACTGAGTTTTGGGCTCATTTGCATTTGTTTTTCCTGGCAATTTGGAGCTCTAAGGAGGAGGAGATCAATTCTGCGAAGTGAAGCACTGCCAAAATTTTCTTGCAACCATGAGTTCTCATACCGAATCAAGCGGCAGAGCCAAAGCGATACCAGTGAGTACTTTTCCTCTTTATTACTTGGTGTTGCAATTGGAAAATCGCATTTTGCTTATTTCTTATGTTTTTTTTGTTTTGTTTGTTTTTGTTGTTGTTTATGGTTTAAAAATGAAAACCCTAGTCTATGAACACTTAACTGCAAACTTAATTTAACCCTAGTTAAACACAGATCAAAATTTTAGTTGAAAACTGAACTCGAAACTTAGTTTAGAACATAACTTAAAAACTATGTTGAACCTAAATGAAACCAAAATCTAAACTGTAAGTTAAAAAACATAGGGTACCACTAAGCGAAAAGCATAGCATGAACCCTAGTTGACTGTTGTTTTTTTTTTTTTTGTATATTAGTTAGAGTTAAAAACCCTAGATCTGACAAATTATTTTATTTTTGTTGTTAATTAATCAGTTAGAGTTTAAAAACCCTAGGGCTGACAAATTAATGTTTTTGAATTTTTGTTTTGTTTTTGAATTTATCAGTTAGGATTAGAAACCCTAGGACTGACAATTGATCTTTTATTTTTGTTGTTTTGTAATTGTTTTTGTTGTTAATGAATCAGTTAGAGTTTAAAAACCCTAGGACTGACAAATTAAATTTTTTTGAATTTTTGTTTTGTTTTTGAATTTATCAGTTAGGATTAGAAACCCTAGGACTGACAAATAATTTTATTGAATTTTTGCTTTGTTTTTGAATTTATCAGTTAGGATTAGAAACCCTAGGACTGACAAATAATTTTATTGAATTTTTGCTTTGTTTTTGGTTGTACAGTTTTAATGCATTATTGTATATACATGTTAGGGTTGTACAGTTTTTCATTGTTTTTAATGTTTTTGTGTTGTTTTCTATTACAGGTTGTGAAGAGCCGGTACCGGGTGCCTACTATTTTTACTGAAGCACATGCGACGCTGACCTTGGCTGACTAGGACTGGATTGATGCCCTTGGGCTCAAGCAGGTGACTCGACTGGAGCTGGTGGTCAAGGAATGGGCCTATTTGACAGCCCTGATCAATCTGTGGGATCATCGGACTAATACGTTCCATATACCAATAGGGGAGATAACGGTGACCTTGGAGGATGTTTATCAAATTTTGTGGATTCCAATAGATGGACTGCCAATCCACACGACGACATGGGATCAAAGGACAGTGATAATGATATGTTGTTTTGAGCATGGAGAGGATTTGGGTGTGGAGAGCCTCGTGGAGAGGGTGGAGAGCGATTTCTAGATTGGTGGCATACTGGTGCGATGGTGGCTAGAGAGGGGTGTGTTGGGAATGAGGCACGCATTACTCATGGGCCTCATTTCCAACATGCTACTCCCTGACTCTTCTAGTGTGAGGTTCCTGTGGAACCTGCTAGAGGTGGTGTTCAGGTTGGTGGAGTGTCCGATAGATGCTCCTATGATTATGAGATGGGGATAGACTCTACTGGAACAGCTCTATGATGAGTTGTACGAGGTCTACTACCAAAAGTAGAATGGGATCAGTTGTATCTACTTGTTGTAGTGCTGGGATTGGTAGCACATAGCAGTGGAGAGGCCGACGAGGCTGCCCTGGATGACACAAAAAGAGATGGTAGATCGAGAGATTGGATACGAGGTACTATGGTGAAGGTCGAAGCAGGGATAGAGTCGGTGATGGGCAGGTGCCGTAGGGCACTATGTCGATGCCTTTGCTCAACTTACTCTTGGAGAGGTGTTTTGGCACCCCTATCGGGACTGTCCAGCATGGCCTAAGGCTAGAGAGTGGCTTTGGTGGGTATAGAGTGGGCGGTGGCTGATTGGGAAGCATGGTACTAAGCAAGAGTTCTTCCCATATGACAAAGTGACCCGACAGTTTAGGGTGCACCAGGGGATGCCTGGTGAGCCCATGTTCTATCGACGCTAGGGGGATGAGAGGACTCTGGACCAACCAGTCGTTGCGCCACTTGGCAAGGATTCAGATACAGTGATTGATGGTCCAGATGTGGATGACGTCGGGGTGACTGTTGAGTATGAGCAGTGGTGGACTATATAGCGATGGTGAGGTGAGGGGCCTCTAGGGGGTGTAGAAGTAGTAGTAGTAGGGGATGAGGATACAAAGGTACCAGATGAGGGTTGGGGTGCTCCACATGATGATGCAGACATGGTCAAGGTTTAGGATGTTGGAGGGGATTTTGGGGTACCAAATCAGATAGAGATGCAAGATGTTTTAGAGTAGTGGGAGCCAGAGCAAGCTGCTGTCCTAGATTCACCTATACCTCAAGTAGGTTCTATAGACACCAAAATCCAGCCACTTGTAAGTCATCTATACCTTCCTGTTAGCCACGTGTCAGTCATCCACCTTCCCGCCATTATTTGGCCCAAATCCACACCTTCCCGCCATTATTTGGCCCAATTTCACCTTTCCCGCCATTTTTCATTCCCAAATTTATTTAAATTAATATTTATATATATATTTTAATATTTTAATATATTTTAATATATATATAAAGATACTTTAAGTGATTTAATCTGAGCCGTCCATCCTTCATTTAATCTCATCCGTCCATCCATCTTAATCCGTTTCACAACCTAGATTTATTCTCTACCCTTGGATCCACTTTAATCTTAGCCACACGTTCAAAGTGTCGTTAAAACCCTAAAGTGTGCCCTAAGAGTAGATTATAAATTGAGTCACCTTGATGGCTCAAACCCTATCTCTTTTACTATCTCTCTTTTGTTATCTATCGCTATCTATCTCTTCTTCAACTAAACCTACCCATCCATCGCCGTCCCTTTTCGTCGCATCCATCGCCGCATCCGTCGCCAACTTCGCCGCCATCCCTTCTGCAGCATTCTGCAGAATCCCCCATTCTTGTCGCAAGTGCCCGCGGGCGTTTACCCGCAGCCACAGACGCAGACCGGCGTCTGCAACCCCGATCCAGAAGCACGCGGGCGTTCAGCGATCGCACCAGGGCGCCTTCCGTAGCCGATTTGACAGTTACATCACTTCCAGGTGCCGCCTGGTCTCGCCGCGTTAACAGAAAAAGAGGTATAGATTCTAAAGCAAGTAATATTTTTATGTATTAATCCGCCGTTAGATTCTGCATTCTATTTATTTCATTTCTAGGGTTTTAGACTATTTTTGAGGGCTCACACAGTGGAGCCCTCTTACTAGTTTCTAACCTTTTTGTAGTTTTAATGTGTGCAGGATTTTAATGGCAGATTTGATTGGATGATAGCAGCTGCTTAAGCTGGAGTGGTCCGAGCCAAAGGATACAACGAAGCCCACTCATTCTGTTGAGGTTAAGGATACATTCTTCGGAGACGCCACCATATTGTGCCAGCTAGGGTTTCGGAGAACCCTAGCACAAATTGTAATCTTGTATCACGAAAAGGGTTACAGGCCCTGTTGTACTCAAAAGGAGTTTCTAAACTCCATTGATTAATAAAAATCGTTTGTTTTGTACAACTGTGTTCTGCATTACTTTTTATCGTGATTTCTTTATCTTTTGTTTGGCGTTGTATCTTTAATCTACAAATGGCGATCACGGTGGGACCCCCTAGGGTTTCATGTTTTTAATACTTGCTTTACTGATCTATTCCTATTTTTGTTTTATTTTGCAGGTTTCAAAAATCATGAAATTCGTTGTTCCAGCGAACTAGGGTTTCTGAGGAGTTTGCAGAAAATGCAGCAGACGCAGAGCGGCGTCTGGAAGTCCAATCCGAAACGCAGAGGTGCGTTTCAGCCTGCGCAGACTCCCTTGGGCGTTTGAAGGCAGTTTTACAGAAAAAGCGTAGGCTTCCAAGTAAGTGCTGTACTTTTTACGTTTTTGGTTTTTCTATCGTATTCTGTTTCTTTTTCAGATCATTGCTTTAAAATGAACAAAAACTAAGTAATCTGGAAAAGAACAGTTATTTTTAGTTACATTTTTTTTTACATTGCATTATTGGTTGTTGCATAAAAAAAAAAAAATTTGCATACCTAGCTGCATATTAGAATAGCTACGAATTATCTGTTTTAGTTATCTAAGTAGGACTATTGATTGGATGTCAATAGTACTCCTGCCATTGGGTGATTCCAGGTAGAGAAGTGGACGAACCTTCCGGTTGCTCCTTTGATATCTGATATCATTGGTAGGCAGGGGGTTTTAAACGGTGTACTCCACTTCTTCAGAGGAAATGGCATATTTTCAGTGGCCTCTTGCTTAGATCATTAGAACTTTTGATTTATAGCTTTGTATGTATACATTAGACAACTAAAACACTTAAAATAAAATTCACTGCATTTCATATTGCATTTAAAACAGTAATATCTGGATTTCATCACCAGGTATTGCTTGAAGTTTAGTGACGGTGGAATTCATCTCCATCCATTAAACTTCTGCCTTAGACACCATAGGTCACCCCCGAGCAAACTTGCTGGATTTCATCACCAGTAAGAATCTCGTTGTCCTTTCCTAGCCATAGTTTTTACCTTTTTTGTGAATAATTCAAGATTAGATCACATGCAAAACTCATAAACCGGACACTTAAAATTTACTGCAGATTAAGATCAGAAAATAATTAATTAACCGCAGGTAAGACATATTGGTTGAAACCTAGGTTGTGACTGTTTTCTGATAATTTCTTTAGTGTAAATTTATCATTTAAGTTTTGCATTCTTCTTTTCTGAATTTGTTTAGATTTATTGCTTTATGGTCTTAACAAGGAATCAATCTAAAGTGTTAAATCTAAATAATCAAATGAATAATTCATAGAACATCCCCACCACCAACATGACCACTTATCCTAGTGAATTTCAGGCAGGTTCGCCCGCAGGTCTTTCACGTCCTTCTACCGTCTATCGCATGGCCATGCCCATGGAGGAAGACAATTCCTGTCATATTACCCACATTGATATGGCCCAAGTGCAAACTCACTTAAGAGATGGCACTGGTTATGTCCTTGAGCCAATCCAAGATTCCCCTATGCAAGATTCTATTTTTCAGCAGGATATTGCATCAACCATACCCGCTGGTTTCACTCAGGTCTACACTAACCCTTTTTTTGAGGCTAATGTTGTATCTGCTCAGCCGGCTTCATCTCCAACATCTTCCCAGATGCTCAATTGTCCTCCTTTGGAGACAAATGTAGTGTCTTCCCGACCACTTTCTCCTCCATTTACCCGGGTGTACACCAATTCTCTCTATGAGTCTGGTGGAACCTCCTCTAGCCATGACCAATTTCAACCCTCTTCTTCCCAAACCATTTATGGTTTCACCCTACCTAGGGCACAGTCTACTGTTTCTTCCCAGGTACCGCCTACTTCAGCCACCTTCATTGCCCCTGCTATGCGATCTCCGTGACTACCATGGCAGCCTGCCCTCCACCTTCATCCAATCATCCCACCTCCCTTGGGTTAGAGATTAATAAGGTTAGGGAGTACCTCGACAAGTTGCTTCAGCAACAACAACAACAAAATGCTCAACCACCTATCGTAGTAAATCCTACACCCCAACCAATTTCTACCCAGCCAGCTTTTCTTAGCTCAGGCCCCACCTGGGTACCCCAATCTTCGGTGGTGTCCATTCCTACCCCACCTTTCTCCCAACCCAGTCCAGTTCATCATTCACCCCAATCACCTTCTTTTCGGTATCATCCATACCAACAACCTGTCCATTCCACACCGCCTAATCCAGGCAATTTCATCCCATCTCATCATTTTTCCACTCCTCCATTGCATCATCATAATCATCAAACGAATCAAAATTTTCATGAAGATTCTCGACTCCATGCTATGCAACAACAGATTGACAACCTTATGCTCAACATGCCCGGCTCATCTAGTCGAAACCTACGCTAAGGTCGTTGATCAATCAACCAATTCATCCTTCGGTACCTTCACCGCCATATCCGACCGATTTCACATTACCGAAGTTTGACAAATTTCGAGGAACCGAGGATCCTCATGAACATGTGAGCTCATTCATGCATGCCCGCTTTAGAATCCAAAATAATGACGCTCTTATGCTAGAACTTTTCCTCAGACATTAGGAGGAGATGTTGTACAATGGTACAATCATTTACCTCACCATAGCATTTATGCTTACGAGCAATTGATTAATCTATTTTTAGAACGATTCTCCCTAAATGTACAAAGGAAAGTTTCATTGTCCGACTTATACAAGCTCAAGCAACATGACGATGAGACTGTTTATGACTTTGGAAACCGTTGGAGGGCTATCATTAATAAACTGCCATTCTCCCTACCAATGGAGGAGTTAACCAAAATGTTCACCCGGAGTTGTCTAAAACCTATCTCTTGGTTACTCCAATTACAACAATACAGGACTTTTGAAGAGGCTTTGGCCCAAGCAAGTATCATAGAAGACATTAAAGTCCAAGAGGGTGTTTTAAAACCCCGTAGAAAAGAATGGCAACAAAAGGGCCAACAACGAAATAATAATTATGGCCAAAACAAACAAGCACAGACTAGTACAACCTCAAATGTTAACCAAGTTAATCAAGTGGTGGCGAGCCAGCCCGTAATGGCTCAACAACAACAAGTAATGCAAAGTCAACCGCAACCAATTGCTTATCATGCGGTACCCGCCCCTCCTCAACCAGCTCACAATATTGGGCCAACCATGGAAACTCGACCTTGGCAAAAAAATCGTCCCAAGCGACAGTTCACACCTTTAGATGAACCATATGCGGTCATATTCAACAAGTTATATAGCACAAATCAGTTAACTTTACCTGAGTTTAAACCTTTAGAACCATCTAGAAGGGGGAAGTATTACAAGGAGTACCTATTTTGTCCTTATCATAGGCAAAATGGACACGATATCAATAATTGTACAACTTTCAAACATGTGATCCAAGATCTTATTGAGATTGGAGCCATTAAATTGGATAGCCCCTTAGCCCAACAAAATCAAAATCTTGGTGTATTTCAAACACCCCTTCCACATCGGGAGGAAGCTCCAACAACTTCAGGGGGAGTAACTCAGGTAACTCCTCCTAATCAAGTCAACCATGTACAACAATACCAAGGTTTTGTGGGTACTATTAACGTAGTAACCCGGGGTCAAAGGGCGAACCAACCAAATCAGGCTGAACCACAGCCACCTGTACAAACCCCCAATCCACCTCAGGTAACAATGACCCAACGACGTGCTAGTACTTCTCAACAACCGCTAAATCATTCTACTCAACGCCAACGACCCATCATGTCATTGAGTAGCCGATTAACTACCAGTTTAAAAATGGCTTCTGCCAAGTTATCGATCTATGACCTCATTCAACAATCTCCCCCGCATAGAGAGGCATTAATGGAAATATTAAAGTCAATCGAGCTTCAAACTCAAGATACTAATGCCTTCAACAACTTTGTGGGGAGTATTCAAACATGCATGGAGCCCTCCATCACTTTCTATGATTTTGAAATCAAACCTATGTCAACGAAAGTATAGATCCTCCACTGCATATCATGGCCAAGATCGATCACAAGCCATTCAAGAGAGTCTTAATTGACACCGGTTCCTCAATCAATATCATTACAACATCGGCGTTGAGTCATCTAAAGCCGTCGCCATCCCTTATCACAAAGTCGACTTTTACTCTTAAAGCATTCAATGATGCTTTATCTTCCACGGTTGGCACGGTTATCTTGCCCATTGAGGTAGGGGCCCGAACTTTGCATACCTTGTTTCACATCTTGGAAGGGTCCATGGCATACAATGTATTGCTTGGACGGCCTTGGCTTAGGGAGATGAGATGTGTCCCTTCTATACTCGCATCAATGTCTAAAGTATGTATATGAGGGACAGGTTCATTGTGTACCTGTTGACATTGAACCCTTCAAACATTGCAACTATGTCTCAAATCCTTATGAGATTGTGTTGCCATCCACTCATCTTTTCTTGACCCCATCTACTTCTTCTATACCATCTTCTTCTAAAGCTCCCATTCCAGAGGAGCTACCCATCATATCGCAACCATCTTCCTCTTCCGCTATTCCATCTCATTCACCACTTTCTTCATCTCCTAATCTTCCTTCTTCTTCATCAGTGACCACATGCACATGTGGCCATGACCAATCATCTCTTTCCACGTCATTACCCCATTCTTCTACACCTTCTTCAACATCACCTATTATTCCTCCATCTTCCCAACCATCACCAGCTGATGTTTCACAAGTTAGTGAAGCATCAACCCAACCAAATCCTTCCAATTCTTCTATCCCACATTCTTCTATTCCATCATCTAGTCCATCTCCCTCCCAAGTCAAGGTCCATCTCACTGATGCAGGTATTGGTGAGTATGCCATTCAAGATGTCCACATCACACCGTTCAATGTGCAAAAAGTTAAAGATTTTGGTCGTCCACATGACCAACATTTATCCATTGGATCGGTTTATAACATGGGTTCTATGCCAAATTCCATTAATTTTGTATATGGGGGAATAGAGTCATCTTCTAGTCCTACCACCATACTAGAACCTAAGCATCCAGTCCCTGCCAATATCGAAAGGATGGAGGGTTTTCCCTCTCGCTATTTCCACAGACATAATTGGCAGCAATTTGGCCTAGGTCGCTACGAGCAAGGAGTAACTGAACGCATCGATATGCCATATCAGAGACCCACTGAGCGTTTTGGTCTGGGCTACCAACCACTTCCATCCCTTTCTTCTTTTGAACGAGCTTTTCAAAGCATTAATCTTAATTCAGAAGAAGAAATCCTCCACCCCGACGAATCCGAAGATGAAGCCTATGAAGAATTTGACGTCATGTCAAATGGTGATGAATCGAAGAAGAGTCGGCGCCAATTGTTACCCTCATTGAACAAGACGAGTTTTATCTCCAATTGTTCCCTCTCCAAGAAGCCATCTTTCGCTTGTTTCTTCCACAAGAACGAGGTGAACCACCCCCTCCGCCACATCCATAAGCCATAATCCAAACCTGTATTATATGTATATACTAAAATAGTGGTTTTCACCACTACAAAAAAAAAAAAACTCAAAAAAAAAAAAAAAAACTCAAAAACTATGTTGTTTTGCATCTCAAGTCTTCCGAGGTCTTCACCGGTTTTCCCTTCCATTCCGCCCATCCTTTCTTCCATAAGTCGACAATGAATTTCGAAGACTTATTCACCCCGCTCCATAATCCATATGATCCGGATAAGCCTAAGAAATGTGTCTTTGGTGTTACCTCAGGCAAACTCCTAGGTTTTATTATCTCTAAACGAGGTATTGAGGTGGACCCAAACAAGGTCAAAGCCATTATGGAAATGTGTCCCCCAACTAATTTGAAGGAGTTGCGTAGTTTACAAGGAAAGATTAATTCAATCCGTCGCTTTATTGCACAACTTTCTCGATAAATGTAGGCCATTTTGCCACCTACTACAAAAGGGGGTACAATTTTCATGGACAGATGAGTGTCGGAAAGCCTTTGATGACATCAAGCAAGTACTTAGCGTCTCCGCCGCCTTAGCTCCGCCTCGTCGAGATCCCTTCCTTGCGAATTTCTTTGCAGGAATTTATCGATGATGATACTCGCTAGACAAGCACGTCTTGATCAACTCACACTCATAGATGAAAAACGAATCAATGCTTTAGAGCATTTGCGAGTTTATCAAGACCGATTGAAACGTGCTTACAATGCCAAAGTTCATCTAAGAGAATTTCAAGTAGGGGATCTTGTCCTTAAAGAGAATCAACAAAACACCAATGCATTGCCGCATCTTCGAGATAAATTCACGGCTAATTGGTTAGGTCCATATATGGTCACTGAAAGAGTGGGTAATGGAACTTATAGACTTGCCACTTTAGAGGGAGAGGAAGAACCCGAACCACTTAATGTTATACACTTGAGGGCATTCTACGCATAGTTTGAATTTTATATGTACATATATACATGGCTTGTACAACAAAAAAAAAAAAAAAAACAAATAAAATAAAAAGAATTTGCATTTCATTGTTAGTTGCATACATCTCATTCAAAAACATTGCATTTCATGTGCATACATCTCATTGAAAACCATAACATTTCATTTTCAGCCATAGTTGCATATCATGTTAGAGACCATTCTATCTTTTGGATATAAAATTTGGTCAAGCAAAAGTCATGTTGCCTTAATCAGGGGCACCTTCATAAAATCCATCAAACCGAATTGTCATTCGTACACCCATTTTCCATTTGCACATATTTACATTGCCAAAATGTTTTCAATCACTCAGCCATTCCTAGTGTTTTAAGCAAACTTTGAAATGCATGTCAAAGTTCTCTAGGGCCATATCACAAATTACACTAAATAAAATCTTGAGTATTGGGAAATGATTTCAAAAGCGGTCTTGAACCTATCACATTTTCACATCTTAAAAACATCTTGTGTCAAAGAGAGATAACACCATCCTTGGGTTGTGCCTTGAAGTGAAAAGGGTAATCCTCGTTTGTCCTATCATGCAAACATAGTCCATAAAATAGTGGTTCTTACCACTATCACAAGCAATCACAAAATATAAATATAAACAGAGTAGTAAGGATAGGGTAAAATTCTCATCATACTTCGGTTGAGAATCCGATTCCCCAAAGCTCTAAGGAAATGAACATTTTTCACACACCACCGATCCCAAATAAGTTGTAAGGATCGTACTACTTGTCCAGTCGGACGGATAGGTAGTCATCCCCAAGGCTTACAAAGGTCAAAAACAACATGGACTATGGAGTTAACCTTCACCGGGGCTATAGACGCTTGACTGGCAAGTGGAGTATACTCATTGCGTGGCGACATGTCTCTCCTCAAAAAGAGACCTCCGAATGCTCATACGGACAAACTAGCTTCGGGGTCTTCTCCATAACAGAGGTTACCTAATTTATGCAAGATGAGGTTAATGAACACACTTGCACACACACAGGTTTTTGATTGCCTAGAGTCACTACCATGCTTCTGATTTGGTTAATGAACTCGCATGCACACACATTTGGTCCTAGTTGAATTAGGCAGTGTTAGTAAGTTTGTTTGATACCACTAGCATGTTTGAGTCTTTGTAAAACAGTATTCCTCCATATCTTCTTCCATATCACCCTCCATATCTTCTTCCATATTCATGTCATTCCATACGTCATCCATTCACAAGCCACCAAGTTCGGTGCCCCTGATTAAACAATTATGATAACAATTGGCTAAATCTAACTATCTAAAAGTATGAGTGCTTCTTAGTGCATATTTCATTTACTTAGTCTTGCATTAATCATCCACATTTTTTTTTTTTCCTATTTGATGTTATATACTTAGTCTCGCATTAATCATCTATAAGTTTGCATTCCATTCCATCACATATGCATCAAAAACATTAAAACATATAAAAACATGCATCACAAAAACATAGGCATTCACACAAAAGAGAGTAAAACACCAAATAAATAAAAGCCATGTATATATATATATATGTATAAAGGACAAACTGTACGATGAATGCCAAAAGGCTACAATATACAATAGAGCACCAAGGCTCATAAAGAGTGCATCTAAGCACTAAGCTAACCATCAAAAGAGGACCCCCGAGACCTAGTAGGAGCCCTAGACCTAGTGGTGTGTCTAGACTCACTACGCCTAGAGACAGAAGAGGATGGAGGATCAGGCAACACAATGTGATGCCTAAACAATGTGTCCTCCGGAGCCTCAATGTAACGAGTCCTCGACCTAAACCTAGCTATGTCTATCCCGTGCCGTCGCTCCCGCTCCGCTAGCTCGCCTCGGAGTCTCATCACCCTATCATCCTGGGGCACCCTGGTCGCTCTATCCAAGTCCGCCTGTAGCTGGGCCATCCTCTCCTCCTGAGCAGCTAACCGGGCATCCCGCTCCATCGCCTGCTGCTCCAGCCGAGCTATCCTCTCATCCCGGGCAGCTAACATAGCATCACGCTCTGCTATCTGTTGCTACAGCTGCATTAGCTCGTTCTCATGCCCGCTAGGGGGTATCTCCCTAGCCTCTCCTGCAGCCTCTCCTAGGCCCTCTCTGCCATCCTCCCCGTCATCTTCGCTACCCGGAGCCTACCGTGCCATCTTCCCCTTTCGCCTTCGACTGTCAGATCGAAGGCGGGGACCCTCCCTGCGCTTGGGAACCTCCGCGGTTCCCTCGCCCTCTCCAGCCCCAGCCTCGGGCTCTCCGGCTCCACCAGCCACCAATGGTGGCTCCCACCTCGGCTCTACGGCCATCCATGCTGCATACTCACCGTCACCCCGACGTCATCCACGTCGGGGATCTCCATGTCCTCATCGTCCTCTATCGCCTCCCTCCACGGCTCGACACACGACAAATCACCCTCTGATCTGTGCCTCCGGTAGCGCACTGGCTCACCGGGGACATCCTACCTCAATCCGACCTAGCGGAGTACTCGAGACATCTGTATGTACTCCGCCTCGCTATGGCCCCGCCCCACTACCCATCTGGCCTGTCGCACCCGTCTCAGGTGCTCTCCATCCCCGATCCACCTCGCCTCCCGCCAGGGCCTCCAAATGACTTGGGCATCTGTCAAATCTGCCCATAATCTCCTATACCATTGCCCCGATCTCACGGGGCGGCTAGGTTGTCTCTCCTCTGCCACTGGCCATCTCCTACCATAAGCCTGGCTCATGTCCCAGTGAGCCCATGGCAACCCCTCCGATCGAGCCACTCTAAAGTGCTCCCAGCCCCAGCACTAGAGAACCACACTGCAACCTAGGCCCTTCCGGCCCCGTCTCCGAACCTCATACAACTCCCGGTACACCTGCGCCAATAAAGCAGGCGCCCAGGCATACACTACCCTATTAGTGAGCATCTCGCTCACTACACCCATCAGGTTCCATGGGAACCTGCACCCGATGTTGTTCGGGGCCACAATGTTGGCCAACACGAACATCATCAGAGCCTCCACCGCTACCAACTCCTTGGCCGTATACATGGCCAAGTATGGGATCCCCCCGCTCTCCTTCCGGATCTCCCTCCGGTCATCCCCAAACAACTTGGCCATCTCCGTGGCCCTATCTCGTCCAACCTCCACCCGTGCCCCCTCCACGGGCACCTTGAGGATGCGGTATACATCCTCAAGCGTCACCGTCATCTCTCCAGTCGGGAGCCGGAACGTCCCCCGATCCCGGATCCCACCTCTCGGCCAAAGCTGAGAGGTACCCCTCATCCGCCCGAACTACCTCCAACCGGGCTGCCTCCGCTAGCCCCACTGCCTCCAATATCTCCCAGTCTGCCTGGGACAACGACCTCCTCATCCCCGGAATGATAGGGGAGAACCGGTGTCGTGCCTCTAACACCCTAAGCTGCAAAACAACAAAACAAAAATTTGTTACAAATTTTTCCCAAAAAAAAAAAAAAAAAAAAAAAACACATAATAAGTACTTGCTTAAATGAACAAATACCTCAGCTGGCTGCACTGGCGCGTCCGCTCCCATCTCCGCCATAGCTCCCCACCACAAACCTTTCACTCCACTCCCTCAGACGCACTTCTCTCAAGCTCGAACGCACAAATGAGCGAAATTCTCGCTGAAACTGTTTAAATAGCTGGTTTTGGCGCCCTGAAACGCAGTGGGGCGTTTCATGGCGCATTTAGATGCAGTCCTACGTTTGTAGAGCGCCTAAACACCGACGGGCGTCTCTGCCAACCACAAATGCAGACCGGCGTTTGGTGTCAGTATTGAATAAAGGAACAAAACTTGCAAAATTGAAGCTTACCTCCTCCAAATTTCATCAAATTCAATTCATCCATTCTTCTTATCATAATAAAACATTTTGTGAAGGTTACAACAGTTTTGGACACAAATTTTGTCATTTCGCTCAAAAAGCGCATCATTCATCATTGTTTTACAAATTGGGTTAAAAATATTCAAAACCTTCACAAAATTAACCACATTCATCAATTCTTCTGATCTATCGTCAATTTCATTCATTCTTCTTTCATCATGCATATTTTTGCCAAATCAAATTAAAGTAAACCTCGTATCTAGTGGTATATTCTATCACCTTGGCGATTGCAGCGATTTGAATCCATGCAATTCGATAAGAGGATTAAACCACCATAAGGACACCTACCATTTATCATAATCAACTATTTCACTCGTTTGAAAATTGGAAATCAATTTTGGATATTCTACTTTTCAAGTGACCTCATACCAAGATTAATTTGCTCAACAGTTGTCATTGATGGCCTAGTTCATGGGGCCTTAAACATGGACAATCTTTAATATCATCATTATTTTGAGTCTTGCTAGAGATTGAGGCTACCTAGGTTGATTGGTTCCGACCCGAGGAATTATCCATAAAGTCACTAGGAGCATCTCTGAGTTCTGGACTCTTTTCATGCATCTTTCATCTCTGCATATCAATGGCGCCAACAAGGCAATTTCATTAACAGTATGGACTCACACACAGGAGTTGGGGCATCCGTTATCAATTTCTAATTTTCCTATAGTGGAATTCATCTTACATGATCATGGAACTTACAATTTGGCAAAAATCCCTTTATAACCGTTGGGGCAGAAAACGGTCCATCTTTCACATCACTCATATCGTCTTCAATCATATTCTTTTCTGGTTTGTACACCAACCCCTTTCCCGTTGGGACATAAACAGATGGTTCATACACCAACCCCTTTTTTCACCGTTGGGGCAAAAACGGTTCATTTTCTTCCAAATTTCTTCCAATTGGCTTGTGAGAACCATTCTCGCTCGCCAATTGAGGGGGTAAGCTGATAAAATTTTAAATATTCTTTTATTCTTTGGTCTTCAAAGTTGTGCTTTAGTCTTGAGAGAGAGTTGCGTCTGATCCAGCTTTTCAGGTGTCTTAAGTTTTTGTGCTGCATTGTGTCTTCACACAAAGCAGCTCAAAAAGGGGCATCTGTAGACACCAAAATCCAGCCACTTGTAAGTCATCTATACCTTCCTGTTAGCCACGTGTCAGTCATCCACCTTCCCGCCATTATTTGGCCCAAATCCACACCTTCCCGCCATTATTTGGCCCAATTTCACCTTTCCCGCCATTTTTCATTCCCAAATTTATTTAAATTAATATTTATATATATATTTTAATATTTTAATATATTTTAATATATATATAAAGATACTTTAAGTGATTTAATCTGAGCCGTCCATCCTTCATTTAATCTCATCCGTCCATCCATCTTAATCCGTTTCACAACCTAGATTTATTCTCTACCCTTGGATCCACTTTAATCTTAGCCACACGTTCAAAGTGTCGTTAAAACCCTAAAGTGTGCCCTAAGAGTAGATTATAAATTGAGTCACCTTGATGGCTCAAACCCTATCTCTTTTACTATCTCTCTTTTGTTATCTATCGCTATCTATCTCTTCTTCAGCTAAACCTACCCATCCATCGCCGTCCCTTTTCGTCGCATCCATCGCCGCATCCGTCGCCAACTTCGCCGCCATCCCTTCTGCAGCATTCTGCAGAATCCCCCATTCTTGTCGCAAGTGCCCGCGGGCGTTTACCCGCAGCCACAGACGCAGACCGGCATCTGCAACCCCGATCCAGAAGCACGCGGGCGTTCAGCGATCGCACCAGGGCGCCTTCCGCAGCCGATTTGACAGTTACATCACTTCCAGGTGCCGCCTGGTCTCGCCGCGTTAACAAAAAAGAGGTATAGATTCTAAAGCAAGTAATATTTTTATGTATTAATCCGCCGCTAGATTCTGCATTCTATTTATTTCATTTCTAGGGTTTTAGACTATTTTTGAGGGCTCACACAGTGGAGCCCTCTTACTAGTTTCTAACCTTTTTGTAGTTTTAATGTGTGCAGGATTTTAATGGCAGATTTGATTGGATGATAGCAACTGCTTAAGCTGGAGTGGTCCGAGCCAAAGGATACAACGAAGCCCACTCATTCTGTTGAGGTTAAGGATACATTCTTCGGAGACGCCACCATATTGTGCCAGCCTAGGGTTTCGGAGAACCCTAGCACAAATTGTAATCTTGTATCACGGAAAGGGTTACATGCCCTGTTGTACTCAAAAGGAGTTTCTAAACTCCATTGATTAATAAAAATTGTTTGTTTTGTACAACTGTGTTCTGCATTACTTTTTATCGTGATTTATTTATCTTTTGTTTGGCGTTGTATCTTTAATCTACAGGTTCAGAGGATGTGGAGGCGAGACACAATGCTGAGATAGCATGATTGGAGGACCTGCTATGGAGATGAGATGGGGAGTTGGGAGAGGCATTTTGGGAGAGAGATCTCCTATGGACTTAGCTGGCAGAGCAGGAGAATGCATGGGATGTGTCTCAACGGTAGGAGGGGGACATTGATGTTGTATGGGAGCGGGATCTCCTACGAGCACAACTAGCACAGTGCAACGACATAGTAGCTTACTATCATCGATGGGAGGCAGAGTGGGGTCGACGGGAGGTAGAATGGGGCTGATGGGAGTCATATTGGTGGCGGCATCGACTGGATATGGAGGGAGAGATCATTCGCCTTGGGGGGCGGATACCTAAGCCCCCTAGAGGTGGCTCGTCGCATTGGATGAGAGATAGCAAAACTAAGCAATCAACATCATCCCATCACAGGCGACTAGATGAGGGAGGCACTAGTGGACGTGATGCAGGGGTGAGTAGCAATCACCCTGAGAGGTCCCATAGGACCCACACTTCAGGGGGTATTTCCTGTTGCATCGATCCTGTGTGATCATGGTGGCCAACGCCCTAGGCTTGGGGGTTTTTGAGTTTTTAGATTTTTGTTGCGGGGTCAGAGGACTGGTTCATTGTAGCCTATGGGCATTTTTGTTATACACATATGAATATTTTTGGTGTTTATGCTACTTTTCATGGTTTGTTGTAATGTACATGTATTTACATTGATGTATGCATATGCTATTATGAATGCGATGTTTCAAATTTATAGGATGTATGCATATGGAATGAATGAAATGAGTTTTTGATAATTTGTCAATGGCACCATAGACTATGCAAGAGTTGACTGACTTGTTGTACTAATGGGATGACTATGTGGAATGACTTTGCATGGGAAAACATTATTTTTGTATTTTGCATAGTTTCTAATGGTGATGTACGGAATGAAATGTAACAGTTGTTTTAAAATTTAGTTAAGCTTTTCTGAGATTCAAATATTTTAACGAACTAGCCAAGACTAGACATTTGTCTTGCAAGACTTTTGAACAAGGTATAAATCTGACTTGAATTTAACCAAGTTATTTCACATCCTTGTGTGTGGAATTGAGTTCATTTATGTGGTATTTGTCAAGATAGTGCCAGTTCCAGATAGGTTATCAACCAAACCTGTACTGAGGATCACCTAATTAGATCCACTAACTTCGTTGTATTTAATAAGATTAATCCACGGTACAATCTAAGGTTCCATAACCTAATTCATCCACATGCAAACATTGGTGTGTGCAGATGCAAAGCTAATGTGACAGACATATCATCATGCGGTTAGGATACCGCCATTGCTAGGTAGGCTATCAACCAAACCTATAATGAGGATCACCTAGATGGTTTTTTGAATGCTGAGAATTCTAGGGATTCAAGTTTAGGTTATGTGTTGGCTCAATGGTTTGGGATACTTGCTCCTCTATATAGTGATGAAAATCACTGTTTATTTTTCTCTTTGTTTTTATTTTTGAGCAATGATTTTGAATAGTGATGATAACCACTGTTATTTGATTTTGTATTTTGAGCTTTGTAAGGTTGAGCTTGTGAATGGCCTTGATCCTGTTGGCCTTAGGGATGACTACCCATCCTGTTCAGGGACGTGTAGTACAAATCCTTAAGACTTTGGGAAACAAGGGGATGATGGAGATTATGAAGTAAGGGCATTGATATTTTAAGCCTTGGGGATGACTACCCATCCTGGTCAGGGGCGTGTAGTATGAATCCTTACAACTTTGAGACCAAAGGTGAGTGGAGATGGTTGTGATGGTCTTTTTTTGGAGTTTTGTTTTGAAATGGCGTGGATCCTTTTAGGTCTTGGGGATGACTACCCATCCTTGGTAGGGACATGTAGTACGAATCCTTACAACTTTGGGGACCAACTATGATTGGGATTTGTGGGAGTGGTGAAAACCACTATTTATTATGGGGAATGGATAAGGAAGAGCTCGTCCTTTTGTCAATTCTCAACATTCTGGAACCATTCACACAGGGGGATGAATAGGCAAATCTTTCACCTACGGTACCCTAAACTGCTTTGTAGGTTTCTCTTGCATTCACACAACTTAGGAATTACTTTGTGTTTTAATTTGGGTTGGGATGTGATGTAACAAAGCGTGATCCAATTAAAACTTTCCTGTGTAAACTTCATTTAACTATGTATAGCTTTGGCTAGAAATTTAAAGACAGCTGAATGACGAAAACCCTATATACATTTAGGAGACAATTGACTATGCTACAAGAAAATGGCGATGGTGTTATTTTGGATGTATGCATTTAGAAAATGGATTTAATGTGAAAAATGAGGGAATTGCCAAGTAATGACAGTCTATGTTGCTGTTGACTGGTATGACCTAGCAAATATGTAATGTATGTATGCGATGGCTAATGCAACCTATATTTTTGTATTTTGATTTGTATGAGTATGCATGGAATTGAAATGCAATTTTTTTGTTATTTTTGATGATTTTATTGTTTTTGTTTGTTTTTGAATATTTATGTTGACCAAGAAGTTATGGTAATTCTTGGAGATTTTAGTGTTAACCAAAGGGTTTATGGATACCTTTGGAGCATTTTTGGGGTGACCAAGCGATTATGAGAATCCTTCGAGCTTTTGGATTGACCAAAGGGTTTATAGATACCTTTGGGGTATTTAGGGTTGACCAAGCGATTATGAGAATCCTTGGAGATTTTGTCTTGACCAAAGGGTTTATAGATACCTTTGGAGAATTTTTGGGTTGACCAAGCGATTATGAGAATCCTTGGAGATTTTGGTTGGACTATGGCTCTCTAAATATGGAATGGCCTCAAATGACTGATGTTCAAGGGTTCTGTTTCCTTGATTCATTCAAGAGAGGCAAGCTGATATGTTCTAGGTCCTATTCTACAGTCAATGACATAAGGACCTAACCAGTTTACTGTGAACTTGTCCTGTAGATGGGACGGAAAATTAGAATTCTACTGGTTCTCTTTTAAGACCAAGTCACCAACCTAAAATTCCCTTAGGTGGACCTTCATGTTGTATGCTTTCTTAAGTCACTCTTGATAGATACGCAAATTCTTGAGAGCATTAACACATCGTTCATTGAGCAACGTCAGTTGGTCTAACTGGGCCTGTCGTGCAGTGTCATCATCGATGAACTCTTGCATTGAAATGCATAGGGAAGGGATTTCCAACTCAAGAGGCATGACTGCCTCAGAGCCATACACCAGCAAAAATGGAGTTGCCCCAGTGGGCGTCTGGATGCTAGTGCGATAAGCCCATAGGGCAAGCAGGATCTGAATGTGCCAATCCTTATGATTGTCTATGAATGCCTTTTTGAGGATGGCAACTAGCATTTTGTTTGATGCCTCTGCTTGCCCATTTGCCTGTGGATAATAGGGTGTTGAAAAACTATGCTAAATTTTGTTCTTTGTGGTCAAAGCATGCACATATTTTTTCTTGAATGACGTCCCATTATATGACAGGATCATGGATGGAATACCAAAATGACATATGATGTTATGCAAAATAAACTCTGCAATGCGGGATCCAGTCATAGAGGTTAGCAGAATCGCTTCCACCCACTTGGTAAAATAATCTGTGGCAATTATGATGAACGTGTGAAGACTAGACGATGCGGGGGAGATATTTTCAATTAGGTCAAAACCCCACTACAAAAAAGGCCAAGCTGATTGGATCGGTTGCAAGGCCTGAGAAGGTACGTGTGTCAAATTAGCATGGTGTTGACACTTCACGCACTTCCTCACATATGCGCAACAATATCGCTCTAAAGATGGCCAATAATAACCCATGTGAAGAATGCACTTTGCGATGGCCATACCGCTAAAGTGGCCACCACATGTACCATCGTGAGCTTGGGTGATCACCCAAGTGGACTCTTGCTGGTCTAAGCAACGGAGGAGGATGCCTTCATAGCTCTAAAAATGCAAAATGTATCCTAACAACACATGCTTTGCTGCTTTCTGTTTGAATGATATTTTTGTGGCATGTGTCAATCCAAGTGGGAGGTTAGCTAGCTTGAGGTAATCCCTAATGGGTGTGTACCAATCCTGCTGATCAGAAATCTCGATAGTATGAACGACCAATCCCTCTTGAAGTCCATCTCTAGCAAAAGCTGAGTGGGAAAGAACTTGTAAAAATAGTGTTGTGTTGCTATTAAGATGGGTCGGGGAGAACAAGGACTCCTAGTTGGCTCGAGTCAGACAATCTTGGATTGGAAAGAACTTATCTGAAGATGGTTCAATCTGGATCAGGTGGATTCCTGGCATTAGGTCAGAGCTTGCACGCTCTATCACAAATTGTGATAATATTTTAACCTAAATGGTTGTCATTTCACTAGAAGGGTCTTGCGGGATTAATGATCCCAAGGAGGCCATAGTAGCTACAAAATGATTCAATTATCGAGGGAGTTCCTCGATGTCATACCATTCAAGTTGTGCCAAGAATTTTTCCACGAGGGCTTTGTAAGCATTTAGAACTAGACATTTACATTGGAATATCCCATTTACTTGATTGACAATCAACAACGAATCACCAAAGATGTTTAAACGTTTAATGTTCATGATGATTGTTGTCTGAAGACCTATGAGCAAGGCTTTGTATTATGCATTGTTGTTGGTGCATGAGAAGTCTAATTTAAATGACAAAGGCATTGGAGCCCCTTGTGGAGTGAAGAATACAATTCCCGTGCCACCTCCTTGCTCACATTTAGAACCATCGAAGAATAGGGTCATGTCAGCTTGTGACTCAGGCTCATCAGAATCTGGCGATTCTAAAACATGAAAAACCCCATCATCCATAATTCTACGATCAGAGGTTGATAATATTCAAGAGGAGCCTCTGCCAATTGATCGACGATGACTTGACCTTTGATGGATTTTTGTCCAATGAACTCTATGTCAAACTCCATCAACAACATGATCCATTTTGCCATGTGGCTACTATGATAAGTATGACTCATCATGTATCGTAATGGATTCTCCTTAGACACAACATATGTCGTATGATCAAGCATGTAGTGGCATAGCTTTTTTGTAGCAAACACCACTGCCAAGTAGAGCTATCAACATATGCATAGTTAAGTTCATAACTGACCAAGGTGCGACTAAGATAGTATGTAGCCTATTTTTTGTGAAGTTCATTTTTTTGGGACAACATGGCACCCAGTGCCACCTTAGTAGCTGAGATGTATAAGTAGAACGACACTCTTGGTCTAGGTGGTGCCAATACTGGTGGCAAAGCCAAGTACTATTTAATGTCATCAAAGGCTGACTGGCACTCGTCATCCCAATGAAATGTGACCCCCTTATGCAATAATTTATTCATGGGTCGGCACTTGTTAGATAACTGTGCTATGAAGCACTTGATCGACACGACCTTTCCCTGCAGACTCTTGAGCTGCTTGATGGTAGTTGGGGGAGGCATTTCAAGGATTGCCTTGAATTTGTGTGGGTCTACCTCGATTCCTCATTTAGAGACTATGTAACCCAAGAGATTTCTAGATGTGACACCAAAGATGCACTTCTTGGGGTTTAGTCTGACCTTATGCTCCATGAGGCGATCAAGGATATTGCTTAAATCATCAAGATGATTTGGGCACAAAAGATATTTGGCCAAAAAATCATCCATGTAATCCTCCAAAGTTTTGTGCATGTAATCGTGGAAGATGTACATCATGACACATTGGTAGGTGGTGCCAACATTTTTAAGGCCAAAAGACATGACCTTATAGCAAAATGTCCCCCAAGGCATTGTGAACACTATTTTTAGTTGGTCCTTAGGATTGATACGAATTTTATTGTATCCCGAGAAACCATCCATGAGGGAAAACATTTCATGGCCCGTTGTAGTGTCTACCAATGCATCGATGCTTAGCAAGATAAAATCATCTTTAGGACTCGCTTTTTTTAGATCTCAAAAATTGGTGCATATGCGAATCCTCTCATCGAGCTTCTTGACAGGAACCATGTTAGACAACCATGGCGAATAATCCATGTAGATGACAAACTATGCATCCAACAACTTTTGTAATTCATATTTGACCATTAAGGCCACTGTTGGATGCATCTTACGTAGTTTTTTCTTTACTAGCTTGATTGTCAGATCAAGCATTAAATTATGTGTGATTAGCTACGGGTCTATTCTTGGCATGTCCTTTGAGAAGGGCAATGTATTCGGCTTGCTATTTGGGGGATAAACTTACCCCTAGCTTGATGATTTGCAAATTCACTGGATTTGAGCCGATTTCTACGTCAATCATCTCCTCGACCGACATGTGGGATCCATCCTACAATTGGTGCGGATTTGGGATCAAATGGATATCGTTTGCTAAATTTAGATCATCGTTCAGAACATCAGGTTCCTCTTCAGCATGGAAGACATCCTGAGTCTATCCTAGGGTGAAATAGAACATTCCTCTGCAATGCCAGTACTCTGATGGGGATGGTGGTGTTTCAGCATGATCCCAGTCGATAGCACCTAGATCTAGATACAATGATCATGTCGGGTCAGCTAGATCATAGATGGGTGCAGTTAGGTCAATGGAGATCATGTTGATAAAATGATTGTGGTCTCCATTACTCTGGGTGTTATAAATCGTACATCCTATACAATCTGTGTGCTCCAGATCTGGCTTTGTGGGCACTGGCACAAAGGGATCAACCCTATGCATGTAGACGAAGACAGGGTCTACTCTAGGCATTGATGGTTTGATAGGGTCTCCAAGCAAAAGATACTCTCTGTGTACCTGAAGTGGCGGGTGCAGTAATTGCTATAACTGCATCAGGTTGAGATGCCACCTATGCCTTGGACCTATATGTAAGTGTTCAAACATGTCATCTATGTACAAAGGGTATCATTGTTGCATTTGTCACATGTGGTTGAGATAGGCCATCTCAGTTTCATATTATGAATCACTTTTGGAGATCCAAAAGCCTTCATTAGCTCTAACAACTGCTTGCGACACATGAGGCTCATCTTGTTTGAGCAAATTGATGTGGTCCCAGCTAGGTTGTTTCGCTCTCTACGGGGGGACCTGATTGTCTTGAAGTGGCCCATGCTCAAATGGAGAAGCCAATGGAAACATTCTCAGAAATATTTCTTGATCATCATTCATGGGATATTCTTGCAAATGATCGTACTCCGACTCATCTTCGGAAGACCCTTCTTGGTCTTTTCCATATCTCCCTTGTGGGTGAGTCCTTGAATTATCTCCTTGTTCGATCGAAGGGAAAGGGTTGTTGTGGTCAACAAGGTTGGTTGTTAGCAATGGGAGATAATCTCCCAATGTATAGTTTGTGTTAGGATTGGCATATGGACCTAATGCCAACCCATCCTTGCTACCTATCCCTAAGCCTTGCATGTTTTCAACCAAGATTTCTAGGGACAAGGGGTGGTTGAACCCTACTCCTGACTTGTCATGCAACATTTGATATCTTGGTTGGCAAAGAACCTGCACTCCTTGCTCATACCTACCCAACTCATATCCATGACAATTGCATTGGCCTAGATATCTTAAAGCAAAATCAGGGTTGGATAGATAGTTGACATCTTCCACAAAGGGCTCTGTGTCTTCATCTTCTTGCATACAAATCTCAGCGCCATTATCCAAGCCCCCATAAACAAAGTTTGTTTGATTGGGTGGGTAGCCTAAAGGAACCACTGAGATGATGGGGAGTCGAGGCCTCCCCATGTCTTGCATGGACTCGAGTGTGGGTGTTGCTATAATGTTTCTCACTAGATACTCCTCCAGGCCTGTGTTGGCCATTTCAATGATGACCGTTGGCGGTTGAGGGGAAGCAAATGGGAGTCCTTCCTAAGTCCACTCCATGTGGGGTGAACTAGGCATCTCGACTTCCATTCAGCTAGGTATCTCTTCTATCGAGATGGTTGAGACTAGAGGTGGTTCTTATTCTAAGGGTTTCTTTCCCTTGTCCTTGTATGTGGCCACCGTAGGTGGTGTCATTATGGAAGGACTGGAGGAAGAAGATGGCCCCAGATGAGGACTCGATGGATCAATCACTGGAGATGCCTATGGAATCAGACCTTGTTGAGATGGATTCAATTGAAAATCCAAATGTTTTGATGGAAGGGTCGATTGTGGCATGAATTGCACTATATTACAGTATTTGAAAGGCTCCAAGTCTGCAAGGACTACATGCACCTGTCATTCAAATGTGTACTTTAGGCACTAATGAGCGAATTAAGGGACACACTTCATGTCCCTAATCCAAGGCTAGCCCATCAAGATATTATAAGCCATCTCACCTTCCAAGATATGGCACAATGTATGAATGGTATTTTGTCCCAATTGGATAGGTAGGACAATTATGCCAACTGTCGAGTAGATTGCATCATTGAATGCTCATAGTATGTAAGTGGAAGCCATGATATGAGATGCTGACAACTTCAAATGCTTCAAAGATGTTGTAGTGATGATATTACTAGATGAGCCAGTGTCCACCAACACTCTCTTATATGGAATCCTATTGACCCGTGCGATAACGTGTAGGGGTGGATTTGCCACATCACCAGTTACTGTTTTCAATTCATATTCTCTAAAGGTGATGACTAGTTTTGTACACTCTTTTACATGCCCCACAAAATTGTTGAAAGAGTTCGCTTTGTGGGGTGGCAACTCGATAGCTTTTAAAATCTCCATGAGAGCCTCCCAATGGGGCAATAATTGTTGAATTATCTCGTATATGGAGAGCCTCACCGATGTGGTTCTTAGAATTTGGGTAAGTCTAGTTTGAATCATGGCCACTGGTCTAGGCAGGGGAAGTTGCGTAGGGTGCTATTGGGCCTGTGACATTGATGGAACCTCTCTTGTGGCTGCCGTGGGAGCAGATCCTAGGTACTTCTTGTTCCTAGTCACTATGCTTATCATCCCCACATATCCTTGCATAGGGCAATTCTGTTGCACCTCATTAACTTGAAGGGGTTTTTCCGGTGCCTCATGGGCAGGCAAGGGGTCTCTGAATACTCCCATATGTTGGTTGTTTGGCACTATGGGGTTGTCCACCACCAATGTCTTGTTGTTAATGAGATCTTGTACCAAACCTTTGAACTTCCAGCATGTGTTAAGATCATGTCCTTTACGCTAGTGAAACCTATAGTACAAGTCTTCTCTATACCCTTTAGGCTTCGGTGCATTGGGATCTATAGTTTGAATCTCTGAAAGGGTGATCAAATTCGCCACTAAAAAGCAGTCAAACAAAGAGTCCTAAGACTCTGTGTAAGGAGTAAACTGTCGCCTAGGGTGATGCTGCTGATTTTGCTCCTGCCTATGATTTTCTCTCTCATAGTTGTTGGGAGGCACTGCCTGATAATTAGCCTTTTGAGGCTATGTTGCTTGTGCAGGCTTAGGGACATGTTGGTATTTTTGCCACATTTATTGTTATTATTAATTATTAATGCTTAAATTGTTGGCCCAAAGCAGTTTTGTGAGTTTCGAGGAGGTTTTTCCGATTTTCGAAGATTAAATGCTGCCCCAAATTAAATGCTTTGCGGATTTTCAATGCGGTCAAGGTCGAAGAGCACCCGTGCCACCAAAATTAAAGATTTTCTTGGTTCGAAACTACTGGTCGTGGATCATTTTAACGGTTTTTCATGCACATGTTTAAAAAACAAATTTAATGAAGGTGGTTCTTCGAAGCTGACATGTACATTGCATTCAATTTTGTGGGTCTCCAAGGTTGCAATTAAGGGGATCGTGTGCATAATTTCCAATGCATAATTGTAGATCACAAGGAAGTCGGTTTCAAATATTTAATGCTGCAAAGAGGACGGCCCTCTATAAAAACCAATGTAAGCTTCATTTGAAAGGGTGGTTGGAGAGTTCTCTGCTAGAAACTGGAATTGTATCTGCAGGAATAAAAGTATTGGCTTCAGATTTTCAGCAACGGTTGTATGAGTGATTTTCTTTTCTGTCAGGTTGCATTTCTTATAGTATTCGTATTTCTTAATGGTTGTTGTATTTAAATTCTGCATCTTGGATTTAAGTGCTGCCGTGAGAGTATGATTTCTGGAGTGTAATATTGGAGAGATTTGCTACATACAGTTGTGTGAGAATTGAGCTGACTTCTTATGTTACTTGTTGTTGTCGCATTTTTAAGTTTCCTGCTGTTATCTTCCGATCCCATCACTTCGGCCTGTGGCCATATTTCCCATTTCTTTCTGTAACCTTTTCAATTTCTTTCTAGTAACCCTTATCTTAACCAAGTTTAGAATAGTGAAGGGAACCAACCCACTCTGGAGATTGGTCTGGAAGCCATTTCTTGCTTCCAGCATTTCAATGTTGGCCAGGTCTAGGGTGCACTTGTAAAATCCTTTCCTGTGGCAGATTTTGGACCAACAGTTTTTGGCACGCCCGGTGGGACAGACTTCTTCTGTCTCAAAAGATCCACATTTTTTTTTTAACACCCGGAGGTCTCAAGATTTTTGATGAGCTGTCTTGGCCTCACAGCGGAGATTTGTAAGTTCATCTGGCGACTTTGCTGAGTTGAAGATCCAAATTTCTTGATCGTGGATGCCTATTTTTTTTTAAGTTCAAAGAATGTTCATCTGGTGACTCTGACTTAATGGCGATAGCCGTGATCCCGCAGACCACTGCCACAAAGGCGAGGGTTTTTCCTAGATGGGATGATCTTGGCCCTCTGAATCTCCAAATCCGGCATGAAATTCCCAAAGGTGCCTTGAAGGCCCTGGCAAAATATGATGGTACCGAAGGCATGGCTCTGGCACATGTTGAAGATATTGCTACTTTGTCAATGATCCATGTCATAAATCACGAGGATATCATGATCAGACTTCTGGTTCAGTCTTTGGAAGGAAGGGCATTGCAGTGGTACAGACTGCTCAGGCATCAAAGCATCAGCTCATGGGATGATCTAGCGGGAGCACTAATCAAAAGATTTGACGAAGATCCCTTTTTTAGTTCTTTGGATCTCTATCAGTTTTTAATGTACATCAAGAGAGCACCTCTAGAGAGCATCACGGACTTCAATGTCCGATTCTTGAGAAGCTGGAAGAGAATTCCAGAAAAGATCCGACCATCACCCACCCAAGCCCACCTCTTCTATGTTCGAGCTTTCCATTCTGACATAGGCCTCCTCTTGCTGCAATCAGGTGAACGAAGGTTCCCGCAAATATTTGAGGAAGCAGTGCGAGCAGAACAACTTTTGCTCTTATCAAGAAAATTACCGTGGGGAGAAACTCCATCACTTTCTCCAGTAGTTGCTGCTCCTGTCTATCCCGTGCAGTATTTTTCATGCCAGATCCCTTATACTGAGCAGAAACCTAAGATGCAGTTGTGTGGAGCTCAAGGGATAGATCTCATCCAAAGCCAAGGATTGGACTATGCAAGAAATTTCCTAGCAATGAACAATATGGTTGCTTGTAGTTTTCATAAGGAGATGGATCCAGAGGATATAAGCGAAGAAGAAGAAGAGATTCAAGTGGCAGAACCTGAGCACAAGGAGGTCACATATTTGCACCCTGTTTGTATCCCAGGGCATGACATACAAGCATTTAGTCAGAACCTATTAAATATGTCAGATCAACAGGTAGAGTCTGCAGAGATCCTGAAGAAAGGACTGTTGCTGGACAATTTCTGTGATCAGATCCAAGAGTTGGAGGAACCTGTTCTCAGTCCACACTCAAAGAACTCTTCAAGATGGTGGGGTTTCTTTTCTGCATTATTTGTAAATTGTGTCGGTACTGGTATACAGCATGATAACTTGCCAGTGTCTGAAACATGGAGAACTTCAGGAAGAAGCCAGCCCAATTTCAAGGACCGACTTAAGTATGATCAGATCTGGTCAGGACATTGCAGATTTACCGGATAACCCTCTGAGACTAGGTGTCTGGTGGCGACATGCCAATCATGTCGTGAACTATTGTATATAATATTTAAAAAAAAAAAAATAGAAAGAGTAGAAAAAAAAAAAAAAAGAGGTATTGTTTTTATTTATTCATCTCGGCTCTTGTTGCCTGCGAGCCGTAGATGCTTGTTTTTCCTTTGTTTTTCTCCTCCCAGCAGTTGGTGGCTTTCTAGAAATTTCTTCTTTCTCCTCTCCTTTTCTTCCTTTCCCTTCTTCATCTTCCTTCTTTTACTTCTTTTTCTTCTGTAGTTAAGAAACAAGCCACGATCGTTGTTTCTTTTCCCCATTCCTATTATTCTCGTTCCTTCTTATCCCTTTCCTCTAAGTTCTGTCATTTTATGCATTTATTTTACAGTCTAGTTCATTTTCATTCCACACTTTTCATACTTCCATTTCCATTCCATCCGTTCATTCACTTTCATTCCATCCATTGTAGATGGTAGTACAACAGCATTCTGTTATTGTGTCTACCACATTGCTTTGTCAATCTATCATTTCATTATTGTCATCACTCCATTGCATTCACCGCTTGCGCAATCGCAGGAGCTCACTCCACTATCGCATTCCATTTGTCGCATTTCATAACCAGTCATATGCAGGTTCTTTCAGTTTCAGCTTTTTCAGCAGAAGATGATTGCAGCAGTCCCCTGACATGTACCACCGCAGCTAGTTTACAGTTCCAATATGACTCTGTGCCCAATGGATTCAGGCCTGGATTCTTGCATACAGCGAGCTGTATACCCCGCGAGCCACCAAGAATGTTGGCATTTTTGCCACATTTATTGTTATTATTAATTATTAATGCTTAAATTGTTGGCCCAAAGCAGTTTTGTGAGTTCCGAGGAGGTTTTTCCGATTTTCGAAGATTAAATGCTGCCCCGAATTAAATGCTTTGCGGATTTTCAATGCGGTCAAGGTCGAAGAGCACCCAGGCCACCAAAATTAAAGATTTTCTTGGTTCAAAACTGCTGGTCGTGGATCATTTTAATGGTTTTTCATGCACATGTTTAAAAAACAAATTTAATGAAGGTGGTTCTTCGAAGCTGACATGTACATTGCATTCAATTTTGTGGGTCTCCAAGGCTGCAATTAAGGGGATCGTGTGCATAATTTCCAATGCATAATTGTAGATCACAAGGAAGTCGGTTTCAAATATTTAATGCTGCAAAGAGGACGGACCTCTATAAAAACCAATGTAAGCTTCATTTGAAAGGGTGGTTGGAGAGTTCTCTGCTAGAAACTGGAATTGTATCTGCAGAAATAAAAGTATTGGCTTCAGATTTTCAGCAACGGTTGTATGAGTGATTTTCTTTTCTGTCAGGTTGCATTTCTTATAGTATTCGTATTTCTTAATGGTTGTTGTATTTAAATTCTGCATCTTGGATTTAAGTGCTGTCGTGAGAGTATGATTTTTGGAGTGTAATATTGGAGAGATTTGCTACATACAGTTGTGTGAGAATTGAGCTGACTTCTTATGTTACTTGCTGTTGTCGCATTTTTAAGTTTCCTGCTGTTATCTTCCGATCCCATCACTTCGGCCTGTGGCCATATTTCCCATTTCTTTCTGTAACCTTTTCAATTTCTTTCCAGTAACCCTTATCTTAACCAAGTTTAGAATAGTGAAGGGAACCAGCCCACTCTAGAGATTGGTATGGAAGCCATTTCTTGCTTCCAGCCTTTCAATGTTGGCCAGGTCTAGGGTGCACTTGTAAAATCCTTTCCTATGGCAGATTTTGGACCAACAGGACATTGATGGCAACTTGATTGACCGCAGTAGGTTTTGGTTGCATGGTCCCTAGTTTAGTGTTCTTTGTCCATTCTTTCTTCTTAGGTTTTGCGATCTCACCATCCTGTATCTTAATCTCCTAAATAACTCTGGCTTGTGGCAGAGCTTCCTCTAAACTGGCATATTGCTACAACTACAATAGCACAGAGATTGATGTCAAATAGCTTTTCAAGAACATTTGGGTCAGATCAGACATGGGAGGAAGGTAAGGCATCTTTGCAAGCAACGTCCTCCATCGGTTCTCGTATGCCACCATGGTCTCTTCCTCATACTATTTTAGGCTAGCTAGGTCACTCAATGATGCCTTTTTCTTAGTGTTGAAGGTGAAGCATTCGAGGAACATGTCTACTAGCTGATCCAAATTACTGATGCTATGTTTTGGTAATTGGGTGAACCAATCCGAGGTAGGGCCTGTGAATGTGGTTATAAATGTTCTCAACAACAAAGCATCATTGTATTTAATACCAAAGCACTAGATTAAGAACCTGGTCACATGCTCTTGGGTGTCCTCCTCCCCTCTAAAGAGTGCCAATTGGGGCAGCTTAAAATGTTTTGCGTATGGAGGTGCCGGCACTGACGGATGCACAGGATGACTACGGAGTTGGCATAAAGTGGGATTTTGGGGCCTAGAAGTCTTGATCTCCATAGAATCTAAACATTCTAACAATGATTTATATGCATAAGATGATTTAATTTTGTCCTCCTTAGTTTGCTCTTGTTGTGGGTTGCGGGGAGCCTGAGGCCTATTGAGAAGTAGCTAGGTAGCACCCTCTTTGCCTTGATAGAGCATTTCAGCCCTCTCTTCTTCTTGTTCATATTCCTCATAAGCTTCCTGAGGAGTGGTTTGCCGAGACCTATACACATGGGTAGGCACCCATGGAGGGTGCCCATCATTGTTTCAAGGAGTGGCCTCCCGATCAAGTCTAGAAGGTCTCGGAGGCAATACTTGATAAGGTTGCATGGACCTCTCTCATACCAAAGGGTTATGCCTCTCATAAACATCTACTTTGTGCATGCGAGGGTTTGGAACCTTCGCAGGCACATTTTTATGCAACAATTCGGATATATAACGCTGAATGCGCTCTTTGTTAAGCCGACAAAGATGCTCTAACTATTCTTGATATTGCCTAAGCTACGTGATTTGTGCTTTGTGGGTGTCCTATTTGGAAAATTCCAAGTCACTTTGTTCCGTCGTCTCTTGTTTAGGAAGCCTAGATGCCTCTCTTAAATGTCTACCTCGGTTGTGGTGATCCGAGACCTCTATGGGCTACTTCCCTCTATCGAGGTTGGCTGCATTAACTTGAGGTTGTAGCCTCGATGGGTGATATTGATACATGGCAGGCATAGAGGTACATCGCTCCCATGCTGTGTACTGCTCTTGAGAAACATGGCAATCTTCCTCGTCCTCTCTTTCATATGCATAAAAGGTGCGGGCATAATTGTCTTGCCTTTCCTGGAAAGCTTGATACTCTGGACACTGTCTAGTGTTTCTAACAGTAATGCGAGGTAGAGGAGGGATGACGAAATCCTGTGGCCCCTCCATCTGGACTCTATTTCTCTAGAACTTCATCACTAGGCCACCCATAACAGGATTCTAAGGGAGGTCACCTATCTACATTAAGTGCTACGTATAGGTTATCTTCTTGGAAGGACCTATGCTGAGTAGGGGTGCCCCTCAAAGAGGTGCCTCTATAGTATTGTTCTATTATGGCATGAAGTAGACTCTCTTGTGTGTCAGGCCACCAAGGCGGGATGACCAGGTCCTCAACACTATATCGGAGGTGACTTGTCCCCCTTGGTGCACTTTCTAGAGTGCTTGCTTGTGATCTGGCTCAGCTACGAGTGAACACCATAGTGATGTGCTTCTAAAAATGAGTAGATTTTTATCTCTTTTAGGATTTTTTTATGCTACACTTAAATAGAAAGGAAACACACAATCAATGCAATGGTTATCTCGTTTAAAAATTTAAAAGTGTGCCCTAAAATTTAGTTTTAGTGTGTTGTGATGTTGTTTTGAAAGATTTTTGAAAGAACATTTAAATGCAAATGAGGGCTCTTATGACTCCCAAAAAATGGTTGCCCCTTTGATATACCGTTTCCAGACCGATATACCAACCTCTCTATATACCTGCCTTTATGTGAGGGAAACTATTGGTACGTGAGAGCAGATGGTACATGGAACATAGGCGGTATTGAAGGGAGATCGCTCTGTTTATGACACCTACCATATAATACTTATCCTCATGTGCTGGGAATCACCCCCGATACACTTGGTCAGCTTTTGTCAAGATTTACGTCTAGCAACAGTCGCGATCGGGGTAATGTATGTAATATCTCAAGCCAAAGTGATGATGGAATCCACCTTTGGTCTTTCTCAAGGGTTGGGGTTTTACGACCAACGCCTTGTTGTTTCAGTTACCTCATGGTGTGTGGGGTTCCTTTTAAGTTGCATAAATTAAGCACACAAGCATTCAAACTCTCCTATGCAAGCAAATAACCAGATAACATAAAGCAAAGAATTGAAAAAAGGTGTTTAAGACCTCTACCTCTTCTCTGCCCAAGTCAGATGTCTCTTAATTTTTGCTCTAAAATAGTCCAGTGTTGGAAAAATTGGTACCTGTAATCAAAATAACAAGAAAATTTAATCATAAATTTAATCTTAAAAATCAAGGGACACATGTCCCACCGTGATCGCCACTGAAAGCACGAGGATACGAAAATAAAAAGGAATATGCCACAAGAAAGAAACGAGAAAGAACATATACAAATTGACACAAGATAAAAGTAATACAAAATGTGGTAATCTCTTTATTGATACGCTTTATAATTTGTGTTACAATACGTCTCCTTCCTTTTTAGGGGATAGGAGAATCAAATGTGTTTCTCGTCACAACATCCATGGATAATAATCCTTCTTTCGCGTGCTCCACATGTAAGATGGGTGGACCAAAATGTCACCACCACTTGTGTATGTGATTATTTGCTCTTTCCTGCTCCTCTTCTATTATAAACCTGTGTTCAAAGATATAGAAAACATTAGTAGCACCTGCAGACCGAATGAAACATGTATTTCCCAAGGCCTACTGTTAGTGTATGCATGAAAATAATAAAATGACTATCAAATGACCTATGATTGACATGAAATTTTTACAGAAGCATAAAAATATTATTAGAAGACCACTGGAAAAAGAACAGTCTAGAAATTCCTCACAGATTTGTATTCGCTCCATGGTGGGACGAATAGGACTGTGATAATTTTCCAGAAAGCACCTTGTTCAATGTCCTACTTGGAAAGCTCCAAAATACCTGCAAAGTTGAGGTTAGCTAATTGGGGGTGTTTTGGGAAGACCCAGATGATCATATTTCTCCAATTTTTCTTCTAGAATCTAGATTTTGAAGATGGCATCTACAAGTTAGTGAAGGTGGGAAATAATAATAACCTGGTCAAACTGCTCAGAATGAAATGAAATTTGAACTGTAACCTATTTAACCTATATAAAATAAAATTCAAAAGAAAAACTAGAGAAATCTATCACAAATTTCTAATCATCTCGGGGTAGGGTGAATAGTACTGTGACAGTTTGGGGAGCGCCCGGGGGCAGGACGCCCACCGTTTGGGACACTTTTTTGGCACAAATCCACTTGGTATGGGTCCAAAACTGATTATGGGGTGTTGAAGACAAATTTGGTGGATATTTGTGGCCAAAAATTGGGTTTTGGGTCTGGATTCGCGCTTCCAATAGCCACCCAATAACCTCCCTTTCGAATGAGAGATTAAGGATGTAAAAGCACAAATCATAGTTAGGTAGGTAAATTGGTAGCACTTCATTGCTCAAATGCTCCTTCTTTGTATCTATTTTGGGTGAGAAAACTCACCAATTTATAGACCTTAGGGTCTCCTTGTTTGAATTGCGCATGCGAGGGTGCCACTTGAGTTAACTGTCCTATTTTCAGAGAAAAGCTAACTCCTTGATTAAAAAGCTTCTTGCATGAGGTTTCTAAAATAAATACACTCATCACTGAAGTATCTCTTCTTGAATAAAAGCTATTCCTCACAATTTCATGGCTTGAAGCCTCAGTTAACTAGCGGAGTTATTGAGGTTTGACTTTTTTCCAGTCAAACTTGCTATTTGCCTCACCCTAGGGTGAATGCTGCTATTCATCCTTGGGTGGGATGAATGCTAGTTTGTATTCATCCCTGGGTGGGACGAGCAGAGAGAAAAGTGTTAAAAAGGTGCCAAATTAACCTTTGACCTCCCAAATTGCTTTTGGAAGTGGTTAGGACCACTGTTTAACCTCTGGGGGCTACCCTAGGGACTGTGTGTGTCAATGCGATTAATGCTTGTTGTCGCATAATTAGATTGGTGCTATTTTGGTGTCTACAAATATTTCACTCACAAGGATAATGTACCCTTACCTTTTGTTTGAAGAATATTTAACCTCAAACACCTGTCTCAAACACAATCAACTCTTTGCCAATTTCAAATGTTAGGTAGAAATATCTTCACTCAAAAATTCACTTAAATTATTCCTCAAAATATTTCACCATACATAGCATAAGATCTCAATTACATATTATAAATTCCACACTTAAAGGTTAAAAAAAAAGTAAATCACTTCACAAATAATCTTTCAATAATCACCTTATTACTCCTTTTAAAATAATTAACACCTTTATATTTAAAATAAAATTTAACTCCACTTATCCCCTTATTACTCCTAAAAGGATAATTTAATTTTTAACTTAACCAAAACCTTATATCTCCCTCTTTAATTAATTACCAACCACCTTAGCACTTAACAAAACCCTCTAGCACACGTTCCGCAAATTCCGCCTAGCAAACACCTTAGTAAAAATTAAATTTCAATTTGCATACCTTTTGCTTTGGTAAAATATCCTTGTTGGGTTTCGAACTCCCACCTTTCCTTTGCCAAGTGCCTTATTGCTTCAAGCTAGTGTTTCTTGGGCTATGTGCCCTCATGTGCTCTAAAATCCATGCCTTGATACCTTTATCTTCTTTCCTTCTATGAAGCGCAAACAAAAACCACTTCCCTCTACAGAAAAATAGAGCACCCATGATTCAAACTCCGATCTAGTGTTTCCAAATTATTTATCATAGCCCTTGGCTACCAACTGAGCTATAGGCTGCTTCAGAATATATTTTGTTTTCCTCAATTACTTGTCCTCTCCTCTAAAATTAATCATTAAAACAAATGCAAATCCTATATTGGCATAAAAAGTCTTGTATCAATTCAAAAGGATAATTAATGCCAAGGTTTTGTGGTATTATTTATATGTATTTTCATGTGCTTTCTCCAAATTTGGTGAAGACATTCAAATTTATAAAATTCAAATTTATAATTTATAACCTTAGGCCCTTTAACTTATTATTATTTAATTTTAAATTTTAACCTTAAGGTTAAATTATTTAAAATTAAATAATTAAACCTTTAACCATTCAATATGCCATATGGGTTTTTTAGATGCTTTATAATGTGACAACTCCTTGCATTTATTTTTCATGAAATTATAATATTAAATATTATAATATTAAACCTTCTTCTTTGCCTTTTTGGTAAAAACCACTGAAGAATATTAATGAAACTCGAACATCAACCTTGCCTATCAAATATTGGACATAAACAGTTGGATGACAATAAAGTTAGTGCTTATTTTCCTTGACATCAATGACAACAAAAATTGATCATGTTTCCAACAATCTCCCCCTTTTTAATTGATGGTAACCCATTTTACTTTTACCATTTCTTTTACCTCTTTTTGCTTTGCTCCCCTTGAGAAATTGCTTCCCTTGACTGAATGCTCTCCCCCTAAATCAAAAATTTCTCCCTTTGACATCAATGGCAAAGGGTCACTGTTGGGGTTTAGGGCTAAGAATGATAATATTAGCTTAGCCTTTCCCCCACATCCTTTTGAGGTGGTTAATTCTGGGGTGGGAGTATTTCTACTCCCAACATGCACTGATATTTATCTTTGTCCACTTGTTTCCTTGATTGATCCTTTTGATTCCTCTGATTATTCTTGTTTGTGCTTATCTCTAGAATTTTTGCTCTACACCATATTGTTATATACCCATAATTATTGCACTTATAAAAATTAATGTTGTAGTTCCTTGGTGGTGCAAATATCTTGGGGTTTATCCTAGTGAAGCCATATCCATTCTTATCATCAACCCTGCAATTTACTACCTTGTCACCAAACTGATTACAAGAGTAGCAATACCCTTGAAAAAGATGCTTTTTTTGAAGTTCCCATATTCATATCTTTTATGTATCTTGCACTATGAATCCTTGTGCCCAAACCTGTGACATGAGAAGCATCATCCATTGAAACTACCTTGTCTTGACCTCATTTTTCTCTTAGTCTCTTCTACCATGTGTTTGTTTCTATTCCATTTGTTCCTCATTTGTGCATTGTTCCTCTTCCTATTGAACTTTCTACTATCCAACTCAACTTTAGAAGTATCACTCTATCTTACACTCTCTCCTTCTTAAGCTTCTTCTTCTTCTTAGGAGCTTGATATTGACTCCTCTCCTTGTTTTATTTGTTCTTGTTCAAATCCAAGTCCTATTTTATTTGTTAAATATATTTATTCCTTGATAATCTTGTCTATGGTTTTTGAGATCTTCCCAAACCTATATAGCTTATCTCTAGACTCTTTTACCTCCTTCCTTGGTGAATCTACTTCATGCTCTAGTTTTTTACATTATAAAACTTTATATTCTATCTTCTCTTTGAATTTCCTTGTCTTATCTATTGACTTAGTTAGATCCTCTATAAGATTTCTTTTCTCTTCATCACATTCTTGAAATTTAAGATTGTTTTTTGATTTTTGCTTTCTTACCTCCCTTAGTGCATTAAGGACAAAAATAAGTTCACCTTCAAGATCAGCTTCTCCTCTTTATTATTATTCCTCTATCTCTTTGCTTTTGGGATCATATTTATTCTCTTCTGATTTATATTTTGTAGGTTCACTTACTTCTTCTTCTATTTCCATGAATATATTTTCTTCAGGTCCTTCAAGTGTATCTTCATATTCATCATCACTGAAACTGAAAACACTCCCTTTACAACTATCTTCAAGACGACCAATGTTACCACATCTAAAAAACTTGAGAATTATTGGTGATATTTTACTAACCACTTTTTTTTCTTATTTTAGAAATAGTATTTCATCTTCATTACCTGAAGAGCTTTCATCACTATCACTTGAATACTTACTTACCTTGTCTACATAGAAACTCTTCTTATGTATTTGGAAGAACTTCTTTCCTTGGTTACCTTATCCATCCCTATTTTTTTTTGGTACCTATGTTTTTCTATTTCTCTATTATTATGATCCTGTTTTTCTTCATCAATGCTATTTCTAGGTTCTTGAAAATCAGATGCATAGTGACCATACTTTCCACAATTGAAACATCTAATTGATTTTTTACCTTTGTAATTTCTTGGATCCTTTTTCCTTCTGCCATAATTTTCTTCTTCATCAAACTAAATTACCCTTTTGATTACCTTCTCTGGGTAGTTGTTGCAATGAATTTTAATATTGAGACTAGTATTGTCTTTGATTTAATCCTCTAAAAATATTTCCTATTTCTTTTATTTAATGAAAAATATTTGCAATAATTTTTAGCATGACCTACTTTATTACATATGTGACAATATCTATGTTTCCATTTATCTTGAGAATTTGATGATGGTGCAATTTTATGTGGTATATTTTTCTTTGATATCAAAGAATTATTATTTTTGATTGATTGGTGGGTTTTGAAAGGGCCCAACCCTTTTAAAACAAGAAAGAAAAACAACTAAGACAAAAGAGAAACAAGAATTCACCAGAATTCCAAACTACAACCGAGACAAAAGAGAAATAGGAATTCATCAAAATTCTAAACTACAACACACACCAAGGAAATAGAAACCATCCAAATAAAGCCGAGAATGAAACAAAAGAAAAAAACCCAAACTTCCAATGAAGCATCCGGACCACAAGCCTACTTGGATTTGTCGACTTCCTCATCTACATTGATGGATTTAGAGACACAAGTTCAATGTTGAAGGATATCAAAGCATTATTAGTCACCTCATCTTTGACTAAATTATCCACTTCATTTTATTGAAGAAAATTAACTAATTGATTAAAGGTTATGGTCTCATGTAACACCTGAATTAAATTAACTATGTTTTTGAAGTGTTTTGGAAGGGCTCTTAATGTGACTTGAAGAAGAATCTTGTCTTTTACTTTTTCTTCTAAAGTTAATAACATAGCCCTTAATTTTGTTATTCAAAGAAATATTTCTATACTTTCTCCACTATTAACCATTAAAAAATATATTTGTGACTACAAATGAAAGATAGTTTCTTTGTTTTTCCCTTCAAATATTTCTCCAAGCAACTTTTGAAGTCTCTGTTTCACTTATATATGATTGAATTTCATCAATGTTTCACTTATATATGATTGAATTTCATCAATTATCATAAATTTGATTAACATAAGGGCTCTTGCATCATTTTATTTATTTTTTGTTTTTCTCTTTCTTATTTTGGCTTGTCCTTTGCTCCATTCTCTATATCCCAATTTTTTTCAACACTGAGAATTTATTTCATTTTTTTCCCATGATGCAAAGTTTGGACTTTTCAAAAGTTATGATACAAAAAGAAAAATTTTGCTATTTTCCATAATGGAACCAATGAAGTTTCATAAAAAAATTTAAATTATATAAACTAATTCCTTTGATGTAAAAATATTTCTCCAAAATTTAGTCAATTTCAACAATCTTTAAATTCACCAAATTTTAAATTCACTCTCATCTCTCTAAATTTCACATATTTATTCAAACAATCATTAATTACCCAATCATTCATTCCATTTTTATCACTCCAATTTGATTAATAATTTTCCAAATTCTTCTATAAATATCAATTTTACTCTCACTCCATTCAATTATTGCTCCAATTTAAATTTGAAGGAATTTTTTCCCTTATAACTCCTTTTCATTAATTTATTCTATATCCACAAATCAAAATCTTTACAAATTAAATATAGTCCAATATTATAACTCCAATTATAATTAATGTATAAATCAATAACTTAATGTGAAGTCAAAAAATACCTTAGATTTTATCATGTACTTTTATCACATTCCCTTGATCTTGATTGCATTAGATTTGTGCCACATATTGCATACAATTTCTAACTTTTGGTGTTATGAAATATAAACATCTTCAAGGATGTTACTACTTCAGTAAATCCTCTCGTCTACACTTTCTTAGTAATATCTAAGTTCATATAATAATTCAATATCCACATTCCTTTATTACTAGAATTTCCAACACTATTGCTACTTCTCCTTAGGGTCATCCTTATCAGGTTTTCATGACTTCAGGAACTTCCCAAATGAAACATGCATGTATCATATTTCTAAGATGTTTTAGATAGTAATGGATCCTATCTCAGACATTGTTTAAAATATGTTATAATAACAATGCTCATATTTTCTTCAGATAGGGGAATTTCATCCTTCAATCTTAGCATTTGGTAAACTCACATTTTTTGTCAATCTCTTTCTTGGCTAAAGTTCTCCTTCTTCAGCCAACATTCTAACTTATTAGACATGGCATCTACACTTTTATCTTATTCTATATTCGTAGGCTAAAATCCACTTATACACTATCACATATACATATACTTATCATGGTATACTTTTAGACTTTCTCACAACTATAAATATTAGTCATAGTCTCCTTTTAGTTGGAATACATTCTAACTTCTTCAATTCCTCAATGATCCACTTCTCTCAAACTCTTTTTCAATAATCCAATGCAGATCCAAATATTATTTTAAATTTCTACTTGGACACCAACTTGATTCACCAAATGCTCTCAAATAATCAATTTACAATCTTTCAATCAATTTGATCCTCCAATATTCTTCAATTTCTAAATGACCAACTTCTATTGGACTCTTCTCTACTAATACAACATTCATACAAATAATATAGCATCTAAATACAATTTTATATTATCCAAACCTTATTTTAAAATTATTTTTGACCACCAATACAATTGTCCAAGTGCTCTCCAATATTCAATTTGTAATATTTCAATCAATTTAAGCCATCGACTCTATTATTCTCAAACTTCATCCACAAATATTATAATCATAATTTAGCTAGAGTACAAAGCTTCAGTCACAATATGAAAGCATAAAACTATTTGTCCAAAATTAATCACTCACATTATTAAAATAATAACAATATTTCATAATTAAAAATCTCCCAATATTATTATGCAAATTTACAAGATCTCTTGTATTCTCCGTGATTCAAACCTAGATATAATGCTTCATTATTTGTTACAATTTGTAGATGTAAGATAGTTGTCTCCCTAATATAACCTTAAAACTGAAATTCTAATACATTGTCTTCTGCTCTCCTTACATATGTGGATATTCATCCTTTCCTATTTCTTACATATGATAAAATATTCATGTCTCTTGACTTTACATCTTACCAAATGTCAAGTGACTCACTTGTATATTTGACACCTACACATATTACTCTTGGTTTATTTACATGACACATTGCACTCTCTCACACTTTACATGCTTGCACACTTTATTACATGACACATGGAATGTTCTCACACATTGACATGTACTTTACGAAAATATAAATCAATTCCCTAGTCTAATTTTTGCAAATTAAAAAATTTACCATGGAGGTACTTTAACTCTACCAAATAATATAATCTCTAACATGAATTACACAATAAATATTTCCTATTATGGAAAATTAATATTTTATAGAAATCCATAGTAATATTTATAATATATAAATAATTGGAACTCAAAATTAAAAAAAAGGTTTCATAGCATTTTTAAATCACCTTGTAATTGTTTTTTTTTTTAAATATTCTAGTTGAAAATATTTTTAATACATAATGATTCATATTATTTGTTAAAAAATTAAGCGAGAGTTTATGGAGGAAGTGGTTATCAGTTTTAAAAATTGTATTAATCATTTGTTTCTTATTTCTTTTGTAGCAAATTAAATATATGGTAATATGGCTTGCAATTTATTATAATTTATTTGTATAATTTTATTTGAATGACAAGGTGAAATTATTAATAGTTTAAGAACAATATGGAAGTGGATAAAAGGAAAATTATTTAAGTGGGCATAACTAACATTATATTAATATTTTAGATATTATCAATAGTATAGGTCCTTTATAAGGTTGTAAGAAGGGGTTTTTGAAAGGGATGCAATCATTTTGCATCGTCAAAACATACAAATATACCTTATGAAAATTCTAAAATAAGATAAACTTAAGTCAAATTTAGAACATACACATAAGCCTCTTATGAAATAAAAAATATGATAATATTTAGGTCACCTATTCTAAAGTACTACCCATATATTAAATAATATAGTCTAGGATAGACTATGGACAACATTCCAATCACTAAAACCACCCAACTGAAAACAGGATATAGATAGAGAATTGAAGAACCAAATAAAACCCTTCATTTTATCAACATGGAATCAAACCATACCTTCATCTTAAGTATTTTCTTTTCTGCATATATGCCATCAATGTATTTCATTCCTCCATTTTGGTTAAGGTAGCGAGTTTTAATTTGGTTTATTCCACACCTTAATTATTATTTTAAGTAAAAGTATGTTTAAACTCCTATATGTATACACAGATAGTATCCTATCATCGAGACCATATCCACTTTACCCCTCAATAGAAACCATACCACAAAATAGTATCCTACCATTGAGACCATAGTTGTGACACTCCTCAATAACAACCCTACCATAGAAAAATATCCTACCATCGACACCGCAGTTGGTGCACCCTTCAATAGGAACCCTAAGAATAGTATCTTACTATCAACACTGTAACCACTACACCCCTTAATATGAACCCTGCCAAAGAACAATATATTTCCATCGAGACCATAGCCACTACATCCCTTAACATATACTTATTATTTAGTGTGTATATAATTTTTTATTGGTGATATTTATTAGTTCTTGGGGATTTATTTTTCAACATAACATATCCTTCCACATTTATTCTAAAATTACCTACCAAATCTAGTTGTACATTACCTTCAAGATATATATGTATCATTTGAACATTGTCTAATTTCATAATAAGTCTTCTTATTACCTTTATCATATCATCTATCTTCCAATGTGAGTTTTGGTTCCCTTTGATTAAATTGATAATATTTAAGGAGTCCTCTTCAATAACCAAATTTATTGCTCCCATATTATCAACTAATCTAATCCCTAAGAAAATATCTCTAGTCTCTACAAAGTGGTTGGATTCCCTTTAGAAGCATCATAAAAACTCAAGTTCAACCATTCCTTTGGAGGAGGTTTCCTTTTAGTTTAAAGTATACTAATATTGGTGGAATTGTTTCTTTGATTAGGACAAGATTGCAACCCCCATTTTATCATTATATATTTTTCCTCTGTCACTTCCAATGTATCACTAGAATCTATAGCCATAACATTTTTCTTTACTACATTGTATATCCTACTAACAATAGATAAAACATATTTCTTCTCTCCCTTAAAAATTCTTTGATTTATTTCTTTATAAATACCTCAAATGAAGTGTGGTAAATAGAAATTCCAAAGAGTTCATAATCTCTTACTTGAAAAAGAGGATTCCCAACTTAAAAATAAATCCACCATGGAATTTGGAAAAGCCCAAGCCATGAATTTTTTTCAATCAAGTGAGAACTTCCTAAGAGAAGGAGTACTATAAAAATAAATGCCTAACCTCTTCCTAAGAATTTTTACATAATGGACACATGTTTGGTATTGAGAATCCCCTCTTCATTAAGTTTTCGATTATAAGGACCTTATTTTAACCAACAACAAAAAGAAGAAAGCTACTTTAGGGGTTAGGTGTTTTAGTTAGACCTTGTTCATAAGAATCCATCTGTCATCATGGTTTTCTAGAAGGAGGTAGTCTATTTTGATTGAGTACTTTCCATCCTTCCAAAATTTTCATATGGAAGAGTAATTATCTATGTCATGATTCAAGAAGTAAACTTGTAACATTCTATTTAGTTTACTGATCACTTGTCTCTTCCTATCATCCACATTATCCAAGTGAACTTGTTTCCACATATTTATTTTTGGAAATTTAATTATATAATTGTGAACCCATTGACCATATTGTTGAGAAATCTCCTATTCTAGGTCTTTGAACTTAGGATCATCACACAAAGGAATATTATTTAACCAACTATCTTTCTAAAAATTGACATTCCTCCCATTTCTAATTTTCCATCTCAAGCCTTTTTGAAGAAGAGGTCTTATTTTTTGGAGATTATTCCAAAAAAATGACCCTTTCACAATATTTTCATCTTCCAAAAACCTATTTTCATTCCCCATATATTTTGCTTTTAAAATTTTAACCCATATGACTTCCTCATATGTAACTATTTTCCAACCTTGTTTCCCCATGAGATTTTTATTCATGAGTTTTAGTTTCCTACAACCAAGTCCTCTAGCTTCTTTTCTTGTACATACATTATCCCAAGCAACAAGAGCAATTATTTTTTCTTCCATTCTAGTCCATAAAAAATTCCTTTGAATTTGTTCAATTCTTTCCCAAATTTTCTTAGGCATTTTGAACAAAGACATAAAATAAATGGGGATACTTTGAAGGGTAGATTTTACCAATAAAGCCTTTCCTTCCTGACTAAGAAGAGTACCTTTCCACCTTGCTAATTTCTTTGTAAATATTTCCACCACTAGATTCCACCATTCCTCTTTCATTCTACCATTGAAAAGTAGTATTCCCAAGTAAGTTGCTAGCAAGTTCCTTACTTCACATACAAATATTATAAAAATTCTATTTTGTCTACCCAATGGATTGTTAAGGAAAAATAACCTACTTTTAAAAAAAAACAGCTTTCTAAATATTATTCTTTCAAGAGTTTTTAGAATGTTCTTGATTACTTTTTCTTGAGGTAAAAATTATTTTGTAACAATTACGGTTTCATCTATAAAATATTGATGAGTTAATATATTTAGGACTTAAGTTGGTCTAATTCCATCTAAATTTCCTTCCCTCATAGCTAAATAAACAATCCCTCATAATACTCCAACCATGATTATAAATAGATAAGGAGAGAGAGGATCTCATAGCCTTAAACCTCTTATGCTTTTAAAGTATCTAGTATCAGCCCCATTTATGAATATTGATAACATGGACTTTTTTATACATTCATTTATCAAGTCAATCCATTATTCATGAAAACCAATTTTTTGTAAAACTTTCATCATAAAACTCCAAGAAACTCTATCATATGCTTTATTAATATCTAATTTTAGAAGCATTTCTGCATTGTTACTCTTATCAATTGAATGAATAACCTCATGTATAGTAATAATACCATCTACAATTTTCCTTCCCATCACAAAACCTCCCTATTGAGGATCAATAATAAGGGGTAACACATATTTTAACATGTTTGCTATAACCTTTGTGATAATTTTGTATAAGGTATTACAAAGGCTAATTGGTCTAAAATATTTAAAAGCTTTAGCACCTACAATTTTTGGAATTAGCACCAAAAAGGTAGAATTTACATCCTTTTGGATAATAAAATATCTCTTAATTTCCATAACTACCTAAATAACATTAGAACCAACAATGCTCCAAAATGTTTGAAAAAAATTATTTTAAACCCATATGGACCTAGAGCCTTTTCCCTACAAATTCCAAAAACTATATTTTTAATTCCCATTCCTTAAAGGGACTGATCAAATAGTTATTATGTTCCTCTATGACAAGAGTTAGAATATTCTAAAGGAGTAAATTCATTGCCCCTTCATCAAGTAATTCCTCTTTACCAATTAAGTCAATAAAGAAGTGAACAACCTCATTCCTAATCTCTTGGATATCATCAATAAGTATATCCTCTTCTTTGTTGATTTTTTTAATCTTATTACAACTTATATGCTTCAAATTATAGCATAACAAATTTTGTATTTTGATCCCCCATAAAGCCATTGAATTCTAGATTTTTACCTCCAAAAAATTTCTTCACAAGCTAAAGTATTATGAAATTTTGATAACAATTCCTTCTCTTTCCCATGAACTTCATTTGTAAGAACCCCATTATTAAGATAGGAGGTTTGTATATCCATTAGTTACTTTTATACTTCTTGTTTTTAACAAAAAAAGTTCCCAAAGCTATTCTTATTCCATGTCTTAAGATTTTATTTAAAGTACCTTAGCTTCGTTACCATTTGTGAGATGATAGGACCTAAAAAATATTGTCTCCACCAATATGTAATTCTTTGTTCCAATTCATCATGCTACAACCAAAAAATTTTAAACCTAAAAGTATTCCTAAAGAAAGTTTTACCTATTTCAATTTCCCAAACCAATGGATTATGATATTATCCTATTTTAGGTAATATTGAAATCATAGAATCTACAAAATATTAAAAAATTCCATTGAAATAAAAAATCTATCCAATATTATTTGAATAATTTTATCCTCAATTCTTCTATTACTTCATGTATATATGATACGTCATAGTTCAATATCTATAAATTCATGTCTATTTACAAGATATTCAAAATCAATAATTCCATCTAAAATGGTAATATTACCCCCTTTCTTATTTGAAGGATAAAGTGAAGCATTAAATTATCTTGTTCTATTTTCAAATGCTCTCCTATTTTCATCATGTTCTTACCAAAGTTTTATTTTACCTATCATTGTATTTGGACCATAAATGGTAGTAAAAATCTAACTTTGTTTACTATAAAAATGATAAAAAAATGGATATATATGTATCTATAGTTTTAATCTCTTTTTATTCAAATTTACTTGGATTCCAAAAATATATTATGCCACTTAATGCTCCACTGGCATGAATTACTACTGTAGACACCAAAACAGCACCAATCCGATTAAGTGACTACAAACACTGATCACATTGACATACACAGCTTTCAGGGCAGCCCTCAGAGGTCAAACAGTGGTCCTAGCCACTTACATAGCAGTTCAGAAGGTCAAAAAGTAAACAAAGCCTTTATCAAAACAAAGTCTTAATCAAAGTCAAAAGCAAGCCTTTATCAAAACAAAGCCTTTATCAAAACAAAGTCTTAAGAAAAACAAAGTCTTAAGGAAGAGCAAAACTTAAGCAAGAACAAGCCTTAAATTCAAAGCAAAACTTAAGCAAGAACAAGCCTTAAATTCAAAGCAAAACTTAAGCAAGCAAGCCTTAAGCAAAGGGGAACCTTGGCCTTAGGTGTCGCAAAATCGTGACGTCACGATTTCACGATGTCACGAAATCGTGACACCTAAGGCCCAAAGGGGAACCTTGGCCTTAGATGTCGCGAAATCGCGACGTCACGATTTCGCGACGTTGCGAAATCATGACACCTAAGGCCCAAAGGGGAACCTTGGCCTTAGGTGTCGCGAAATCGTGACACCTAAGGCCCGAAGGGGAGCTTCGGTCGAGGGTGTCACGATTTCGCGACGTCGCAAAATCGTGACACCTAAGGCCCGAAAGGGAGCTTCGGTCGAGGGTGTCACGATTTCGCGACATCATGAAATCATGACACCTAAGGCCCGAAAGGGAGCTTCGGCCGAGGGTGTCACGATTTCACGATGTCGTCGCGAAATCGTGACACCTAAGGCCCGAAAGGGAGCTTCGGCCGAGGGTGTCACGATTTCGCGACGTCGCAAAATTGCGACACCTAAGGCCCGAAAGGGAGCTTCGGTCGAGGGTGTCGCGATTTTGCGACGTCACGAAATCCTGACACCTAAGGCCCAAAGGGGAGCTTCTACCAAGGGTGTCACGATTTTGCGACGTCACGAAATCACGACACCTAAGGCCCAAAGGGGAACCTCGGCCGAAGTGTCGTGATATCGTGAAACTTCAGCATTTTGTGCTTAAAGTAGAAATTCAATTAATCAGAGGTGACAGTCAATCAATCAAAGGCAAAATTCAACCCGTTAAAAGTAGACATTAAACAAATTAAAAGTGCACATTAACCAATAAAGGCAGACTTTAAACAAATACAGGCATTTTGACAAAGATACGAGAATGGGCATTAAACAACTGGTAGTGAAAGTCAGTCAATTATGTGGGCCATTGGAGGACTGTCACAGTGGCATTAACGAAAGCCTGAGTCATGGAGGACTTTCCTCTCTCGTGGAGACACGACCGCCACATGGCACCTTTGACCAACACGTGGCGCTTATGCACGCCTATTCAAAGAGACCCCCTGGGTCTATAAAATGGTGGATTTTTCCACCCAAAAGATAGGTTGGCAGGCATTTGAAAGAACGAAGTGCTGTCAAACTAAACACCCGATTGCACTCTTTTCCGATTCATCCCTTCTACACCCATAATCTCTTTCGCAGGAGAGGTTATTGGTGGCTGCTAGAAGGTGAATCCGAACCTTCATACCCGATATTGGACCACAGTAACCCATCCATTCGATGACACCATTCTCTGAGATTTTGAGCCCATTCCTGGTGGATTGGCGTCAAAGTCGAGTTTTAACGGGGCGGCCCGCTTGGGCACCCCACACTTTTGTTAGTTGCATGATTAATCTATTCTGTCATTGCGTATTTATCTGGATTTCATTCTGATCTCTGTCGAATATTATCATGCTCTTGGAATGCAGATCGGCTGGCTGTTTAAATAAGTTCACGTTTTACGTTAGAATATCTTGCAGTTCGCTGTATGTTCGAACGTATCTTGCTGTTTAAATTTAATGTATGCTGTTTAAATAGTTTACGCATAGTTATTGAATATATCCTGTAGTTCATCGTATGTTCGAACGTATCTTGCATCACGCTTTACATCTGAAGCTGCTTATCGAATATTGTCATGTCTTTGTCGATCTTTGCTTCTTTACTAACTTGCAGGCAACAGCAAGCAGATTCATCGACTGTTTTGCTGGCAGCAGCCTTTTGGTGATGATTTAATCAATCTTTTGCATACATATCTCATTGCTTTCTAAAGACAAATGTTTTGTCCTCTTGTTGTAGGTGCTACTAACACTTTCATTGTTTCTCTGACTGCAGGAGAAGCAGCAGTAAGCAAGGATTAATCATCGTAAGCGACGACAACGCTTTGGCCCACCCGATTCAAATGTGGGCATGCGGAAAAGAAGATCACTATTCATGATTGTAACTGAAAATATGTAACTGAGGAGATGTATTGTAACCGAGTTGGAATCAAATTAATAAAAAGGGCTATGCTCCTGCTTTTGATTTGGTTATATCCGTGTTATTTCATGCAGCAAGTTATTTAGTTTACATTGCAATTAGTGTTTCTTTTATTTCCAGAATCTCATGCCTCTAATAGTCACACTTAGTCACCAATCAACAGGCACACACCCAATCAAGTCAATGGCATGCATTCAAAGAATCATTGACAAAGACAATCACGCTCCTGCTTGGGGCAGTAAACAAGCAATCATCAAATTGATCAAACACTTGGCATTCTCGAAGCATGAACACAAGGTTCCCCTGTGGACAAAAGGTTATGCCCTTTGCCTAATCATGAATGATCAATGTCCAAGCTCAAGTCACACCTCACAAAAATAGGTTAACACTTGAAATAAAATTCCTTAGCTCGTCAGAAGCAAGGATTCAAGAATGCATGCCCTTTCCATACTTGGGGCATCAAAAGTTGGTTAGGTCACCAAGAAACCATAATCATTAGTGCTTTGGTTATCTATTTTTTCTCAGCATTGTGTCACCCGTAGCACTTCCCAAAAAGGGGCATATATAGACACCAAAATAGCACCAATCTGATTAAGTGACTACAAACACTGATCGCATTGACATACACAGCTTTCAGGGCAGCCCTCAGAGGTCAAACAGTGGTCCTAGCCACTTACATAGTAGTTCAGAAGGTCGGAAAGTAAACAAAGCCTTTATCAAAACAAAGTCTTAATCAAAGTCAAAAGCAAGCCTTTATCAAAACAAAGCCTTTATCAAAACAAAGTCTTAAGCAAAACAAAGTCTTAAGGAAGAGCAAAACTTAAGCAAGAACAAGCCTTAAATTCAAAGCAAAACTTAAGCAAGAACAAGCCTTAAATTCAAAGAAAAACTTAAGCAAGCAAGCCTTAAGCAAAGGGGAACCTTGGCCTTAGGTGTCGCGATTTCGCGACGTCGCGAAATCGTGACACCTAAGGCCCAAAGGGGAACCTTGGCCTTAGATGTCGCGAAATCGCGATGTCGTGATTTTGCGACATCGCGAAATCGTGACACCTAAGGCCCAAAGGGGAACCTTGGCCTTAGGTGTCATGAAATCGTGACGTCGCGATTTTGCGATGTCACGAAATCACGACGTCACGATTTTGCGATGTCACAAAATCGCGACACCTAAGGCCCGAAGGGGAGCTTCGACCGAGGGTGTCGCGATTTCGCGACATCACAAAATCGCAACACCTAAGGCCCGAAAGGGAGCTTCGGCCGAGGGTGTCACGATTTCGTGATGTCACGAAATCGTGACACCTAAGGCCCAAAGGGGAACCTCGACCGAAGTGTCGCGATATCGCGACGTCGTGATATCGTGACACTTCGGCATTTTGCACTTAAAGCAAAAATTCAATTAATCAGAGGCGACAGTCAATCAATCAGAGGCAGAATTCAACCCGTTAAAAGTAGACATTAAACAAATTAAAAGTGCACGTTAACCAACAAAGGCGGACTTTAAACAAATATAGGCATTTTGACAAATATACGAGAATGGGAATTAAACAACTGGTAGTGAAAGTCAATCAGTTACGTGGGCCATTGGAGGACTATCACAGTGGCATTAACGAAAGTCCGAGTCGTGGAGGACTTTCCTCTCTCATGGAGACACGACCGCCACATGGCACCTTTGACCAACACATGGTGCTTATGCATGCCTATTCAAAAGATACCCCTTGGGTCTATAAAATGGTGGATTTTTCCACCCAAAAGACAAGTTGGCAGGAATTTTGGAAAGCAACGTAGTTCTGTCAAACCAAACACCCTATTGCACTCCTTTCCGATTCATCCCTTATACACCCATAATATCTTTTGCAGGAGAGGTTATTGGTGGCTGCTAGAAGGAGAATCCGAATCTTCAAACCCGACATTGGACCACAGTAATCCATCGATTCGTCGACACTACAGTATCTTAGGTTTTGAGCCCATCCCTAGTGGATTGGCATCAAAATTAAGTTTTAACGGGGCGGCCCACTTGGGCACCCCACACTTTTTGTTAGTCGCATGATTAATCCATTCGGTCATTGTGTGTTGTTTTGCATAATGCTTTATGCTATTTTTACGTTTCTGTTTGTAGTTAACAGTATTTAAATAGAATATGCTTTCTGTTCACATTATCATGCTATCGCGAAATGTCTTTATCGTAACACAAGTGCTACTAATGAATCTGTCGTTTCTTCGTTCGTAGGAGCAACAGAAGTTAAGGACTCATCCACACTAGCGGTGGCAACATCTTAGCCAGCTCATTTTAAATGTGGGCACGCAGAAAGAGGAACATTAAGTCTTGACTGTAATCAAATTCTTTTAACGCTCCTAGCCCCTAAAAAGGGAGGAGGCGTCTTTGTAACCGAGATCAGGAGAGTTTAATAAAATGGCTATTTTTTCTCCATTTTCTTGTATCTCATTGTAATGCATCTCTTTCATTTCATGCATTCTACATTTTTAGGACTTAAGTGTATTTGAATTTGAATACATCGCAAGTAGTGTTTCCTTCGCCCGAAATCTCGTGCTTTCAACTACATAATTTGCTTCTATCCAAATTATATTCTTTATATTATCACTATTTTGTTCTAAAAATTTTGCATCTTGTAAATTTAGAATACATGGTTTATTTTCCTTCCTCGATGAACACACCAAATGGTGTTTAGAAGGAGCATTTCAGATCCTTATATTCCACAATATGACCTTTATTTTTAGATTTAGGAGGATGTTTCTTCCTACTTAGATTAAGAGTCATTTGGGTTCCATTTGCCACATCTACAACTATTTATCTTTGTAAAATATCCTTATTTGAAGGTCTACCAGGCTTAGATTCACTACCTATATCAATCCCATTCTTTTTATTGTTCGTTGTTGCTCTAGAAAAGGTAAAACTTTTGTTTCCTTTTATTTAAAAATTTCTCTGACTAGATTCATGAGGTTCTAAGATTGCTTTTTCATATTTATTTCTTTTAGGTGTTTGAATATAATTATTCACAATATCACTTTCAATAATTTTCCTATCCTTATTTTCCAAAGTATTACATCTTTATTTTAAATGTTTTATAAGGATTCAAAAGTATTCTTGGTAAGAATTTATTTTTTTGATAAACATGAACTAGAAATAGAGGGGCATATCTTAAAATGATCATCCAAAATATATATTTTTTCAATTGTGACTATAGTTAAGCCATATAGAATGATTCAATAAAAAATCCATGATCTAAAATACATGATCATCTTCATCTTCATCTAAAAAATATTCTATATGAACTTTTAGATATGGCTTAACTATAGTCACTTTTTGGTTTAAACCCCACAAATTTGCCTACTAAAAAAAGATTCCCTTGACCCACTCTTAGATCTAAAAGTTCATATAGAATGATTAATTTCCTTTTTTCCATTGACAAATTGAAACATTTATCTACCATGTTCATCTTTCCTTTGACCACATTCAACCAAGATTTTGTTCCAAAATAAAAAACATGCTCAAGAAATATTTCCCCTCAAGATATTTATCACTAACATAGGATCCAACCTCCTACTTCACTAAGTCACCCTTGCCATTCTGAGGAAGGAAACCCTTCAACTACTACCCTCCTTCTAACTTTATGGTAGTCCCCCCATCAAACTGCACACTATGCCCTAAATTATGTGACATACTTATCCTAGGTTCAAACCTCCATGACAAGTGTTTTTATTACATCCCTCCACAAGAACATTCAATATAATCCATACATGACATGATATAAATATTTAATATAACACGGTTACTATATTACCTATAAATTTTATGTGTTATTCTTTTCCATTTTCAACAAGTTTACACAAACTTTTATAAGGGGTCCAAATCCTTCATTCTGAGTGGGGTTTGAACTTTGAACCTCCCAAAGAGAGGCCAAATACCTTACCACTATAGTAAGCTTGCAGCTATAGTATTATAATATTATTTTTTGATGAGTTTACACAAATTTTTATGAGGGGTCTTGGTCCTCTCTAATGATAAATAATATTTCTCATTCAATTAAATAGAAAAAATAAAATATTAATTAATTATTAATTAATAGTTAACTATTATTAAGTAATAGTTAATTATTATTAACTAATAATCAGTTAGTAATTAACTATTGTTAACTAATAATCAATTAGTAGTTAACTATTATTAACTAATAATTAGTTAATAGTTAATATTATTAATTAATAATTAATACAACTTTAAAAAAAGTTACAAAAAGTTAATTGAAAAGGTAAACATCATTGCTATATCATGAAATGTAATATTTATATTGAAAAGTAATGAATGAGAATACTTAATTTGATTTTCAATTATATATCTTCTTGCCCATTTTCTCCACATCACCCTCATATTGAGTAGGGTTTGAACCTTGACTTATCAAAAAGAAGCCAAAGCCCTTACCACTATAGTAAGCTTGCAACTTAATATATATTTAGTGTTTTTTAATGAGTTTACATAGGTTTTAATAAGGGATCATGGTTCCCTCATACCGAGTGGGATTTCAACCTTGGGCCTTCCAAAGAGACGCCAAAGCCCTTACCACCATAGTAAACTTGTAGCTTTAAAAATAACTTATCAATAGTCTAGTTTATTTACCTCTAATGCAATCCTTTTTAGATTGATATCATACCTCTTGAAATCTATTTTTACATTTGGTTGTATTAGACACTATATTGCATCAATATGTTATAGAGAAAAATTCACTCATAAAGAGTAGTTGTCTATTATTTTCCTTTTTGTTCATACTAATTAACCCAAAAACTACACCAATATCTTAAAAAATGTATTTTATTCATATAAAGTAGTTCTATGACATTTTCTTTGAGTACTCCTTAGTGTGTAATTCATTTTAATAATTTATAAGAAATCATTTTGTGTTATTTTAAAATATATTTTCAATACATTTGAAAAATATAATTATATCACAATGATAAGTCCTAATTCTTTTCATATTAATTACTCAAATTTGACTAGCATATTTTATACTTTCTAATACACTACAATTTTTTAAATATGTGTGTCTTCTACTAGGGGACATTCTCATTACAAAAACAAAACATTACTTTGCTTTTATTACATTTATAACAAGTTAATTACAACATATCCAACATTGAATTTTTGTCAAACATGTTTTCCATCTTTCTCAAACCACTAATTTTCCATAATCAACATCTTTTATATCAAATGCTTTTCGAAATTTGAAAATTTTCAGGATGAAATTCGACACTACAAATGGCTAAATTATTTTTTGCCCAACTTCTATATCTATAAATATCATGTCTCTAACAACCTCACAATTTATTAATACCATTTTTAGGGTTCTTATTCATTCCCCTAATATTTCAATATATTATTATATGTTCTTAGCCCCACTTCTTGCATCTTCATCAATCTCTTGAATCTTCTCACACTACTCATAGTAAGACCTATCATCTTTAGGTTTACCTTGTTGAGAAGGATCTAAAGTGCAAGAAATAATTTCAAAAGCATAATATTCTATATGTTTTCCTAGAAACCCTTAAGTGCAAGGATTATCTTCTATAGAAATTACCTTATTCTACATTAAAAAACCCAAATTTCTATGATTTTTCTCCATCCTCATTTCTCTACATTATTATGGATTTTTTCCATCCTCATTTATTTATTATGCTACTATTGAAACATTTAAATGCAAGGGATAACATCTTTAGTGCTTTAAATTTTATTACCTGGAGATGATAGGTCTTATTTGATTTTGTTTTCACATATCAATATCCCTTTGGGTTTCATTTTCTCTTTGTTTTTGCTTCTTGGGTCTTCCTCTCTTTTTTCACTCCTAGAAATACTTTCATCTTCATAGACCTCTTGATATTATCACACTACCAATAGTAAGACCTATCATATTTAGGTTTGACTTGTCAAGGATATAAAGTACAAGGAATAACCTCAAAAGAATAATATTTATTATATTACCCTAGAAAACCTAAAGTGCAAGGATGCTCTTCTATAGCAATTACCTTCTTATTATACCTTAAAAAACCTAAATTATTATGGGTTTGTTCCATCCTCATTTCTTTATTTACCTTTTTAATATACCCTAAAAAATGGAAATTGTTATGTGTTTTATCCATCCTCATTTCTTTATTATGCTACTCTTGAAAGTTGTGATATTTACCTTTGTTTTCCCATGTCAATATCCCTATGAGTTTATTTTTCTCTTTATTTTTATTTATTGGGTATTCCTCTCATTATTTCCCTCCTAGCAATACTTTCATCTTCATGAATCTCTTGAATCTTGTCACAATTCTCTTAGTAAGACCTATCATCTTTAGGTTTACCTTGCTCTAAAGGATCTAAAGTGCAATACATAATGTCAAAATCATAATCCATATTATGTTTCCCTAAAAACCCTAAAGTGCAATGATGTTATTCTATAGCAATTATCTTCTTATTATATCCTAAAAAACTTAAATTATTATGGGTTTTCTCCATCCTCATTTATTTATTTAACTTCTTAATATTCCCTTAAAACCAAAATTGCTAAGGATTTTCTCCATCCTCATTTCTTTGTTATGTTACTCTTGAAATTTTTGATATTTACCTTTGTTTGCCCATGTAAATATCCCTATGAGTTTATTTTTCTCCTTGTTTTTTCTTCTTGAGTCTTCCTCTCTTTTTTTCACTTGTAGCAATACTTTCATCTTCGTCAATCTCTTGAATTTTCTCACACTGCTCATAATAAGACCTATCATCTTTAGTTTTTCCTTGATTTGAAGGATCTAAAGTGCAAGAAATAATGTCAAAAGCATAATATTCTTTATGTTTCCCTAGAAACCCTAAAGTGTGAAGATGCTCTTCTATAGAAATTACCTTCTTATTCTACCCTAAAAAACCTAAATTGTTATGGGTTTCTTGCATCTTCATTTCTTTATTTACCTTCTTAATCTACCCTAAAAAAACTAATTTTTTCATGGGTTTTATCCATCCTCATTTCCTTATTATGCTACTCTTGGGTCATTTACATAGTATCGCTAACCGTTTTTCATACTCCCATTTCATCACTTATAATAAAGTCTTGTTAAAGAAACGTTCAATTTCAGACAATTACTTGAATACTTTCCAAGTACCTAAATGCTATTTTATGGATGAAAATACGAGAATTTATAAATTCGATCCATGCAGGAGCATCATTTCCAAGCTCTTCAATTTTATTACCTAGAGATGATTTTATACTAAAATGAAGATGATTTACCTAAAATAAAATTGAATTACTTTTGAACTTTACAAATGATATTGTAGATAAGATTTCTTTGCCTTTTATTTTAGAGTGGAATAAAATTTGGATTTTATTACTATGTGATTTCCTTTCTTCGTCTTGAATTTTATCTCATGGCTAGAATTTTTGTCTCTATCTTCATAATTTTTATTTTACAAACTCTTATTATGTATTCAATATCATAACAATTATGACAATAAAATATCACTTATTGATCTATTCTTTTCAAATAAAATACATATTACCATGCTTTAAAATAAAATTTCAATACATTTAAAAATTATAATTATTTTATAAACATAACTACTAATTATAATCATATCACTTAAGCAAATTTAACTAACATATTTCATAATACCTAATACATTAAATTAATTTTAAAATAAATATTAATATCAACCAGAATACAAAACAAAAAATATCATGATATAGTATCGTGAAATTCATAATTAAGAATCTAAATTTGGGATAAAAAAGGGTGGTACGAATTAGAGGTGAATTATTTACCTAAAATATTAGCATATCTACTTTAATAAATAACTAAATAAACTATTAAATTTATGTAACTACCTATATAATATATAAATATTTTTAGTCTCACGAATATAAAGATAAGGTTTCAATTTAGAGGTAATCTTACTTAAAATTCAAAGCAAACAAAATAACTTTAAATTTTAGAGTTTATCCATTAAAAATTTATCTCTTAATTTTTTTTTCAAACTTAGAGGCAATTTTAAAGTTCAAAACAAACAAGATCACTTTAAATTTTGAGTTTACTCATTAAAAAATAATCTGTTAATTTTTTTTCATTTTTTTTATAAAATGGATCATAATAACTCAAAAACAAATAACCAGCCTCTTCAAGATCATAATTTATCTTATATAAAATAGACTTTATGAGTTTATTTTTTAGTATTATTACCGAGTGTAATAAAGTTTTAGTAATACTTAACAAACTTTTACGCACCTTTATAAATTATGGCAGAATCTAAAAAATGCATTAAACTACTACATGTGAAAACTAATGGCTAAAGTAATTAGAAGTTAAAACATTTAAAAATAGTCATTTCTAATATTATATATGAATATTTATTATATGAGATACATGTTTTCAAAATTAAAAAAAAACATTATTACATTATGTAATTAATGGAACATTTTACATTAAAAATAATCATTCATTTCCATTCAAATTTAATTATATAATTAAATTAAATATAATATACTAATCAGAATTTTTTAAAATTAATATACATAATAGAAATGTAAAAGATAAATGTTTTTTTTTTAAATCAAGGAAAAATCCGTTGCTCGCTACTTTGGTCTAAAAAATTAGAAGGTTTTACACCGTCAAATCATCTCGAAGTCATGTCCGATTCTAATCCCACCAACATTATAAATTATATTTTGGGTATCCAATATGGGTTTTATAGCGTAAATATTCGAACTAGGAACCTCCCTTGTAGGATTACCTTACCCTCTCGAACTCACAAACAAAAAGCGAGTCTATCTTTAAAAATTAATTCTTTATATATTTGATATACTATTTAAAATAGTGATATTATTGTTATCTACATTATGCTTATCTTCTATTTTCATATTTGGTCTATTAGATACATGGTATAAAATAAAAAAATATATTTTTTATTTTTATTATAATTTATGTTTTATTTAGTTTACCTATAAGATATATGGTATAAAATAAAAATATATATATTTTTATTTTTATTATAATTTATGTTTTATTTAGTTTATCTATAAGTTTTTGGTTTAACCAGTTGAAAAAAATAGTTGATGTAGCCTACATCAAAGTTCAAATCTTGGCAGTATAAACTAATTAAATATGATTAAATTGATATTAAATAAAAACAACCAAATTTTGTTTTTTTCGTAGGACTGTTTAAATTTTCGAACTTATTTTGGCCATATCTTATTCATACAGATCTGGATTGAGCTGAAAGTTTGACGCTAGATGCCTAAAAACCCCTAGAACATCTCCAACAATTTTTAGATCATTTGGAGGAACACAGATCCTAGCACATATCTATATGTGAACAAGATTTTTGGCAAGCAAGAATGTGAGGGTTTCATTTATGTTGAGTGAAAGAAGCTCTAGAGGTTGGCTTTTAGGGCCTTCGAGCCCTAGTGGCCAATATTTTTATAGTTTATGCTCAATATTTTAGCAGGATATGTTGTAAGGGATCCAAGATGGGTTAGAAATCTATCTTTCAATAGATCATGCTATGAACTTGAGTGACAATGACTTCCAATTTGCTACACAAAAGAAAAGTGAAAACCATACCTTTCCATGACATCTAGGGCAAGGATTAAAGATATCATGAAACAATTTTCAAGTAGTTGATCAAAAAATTACTCAGATCTCAATTGAATCTGGCGCTAAGATGCACCCAAAAAAATAATTCTACTGTGAAAACCCCTGTCAATGGTAAGAATTTCTAAGAGTCAGCACCAAAACTAAATTTTAGGGATGCCCTCCATGGTGGAAAGCCTCAGAACAATGCTAATATTAATAATATGGCTTCCTTTAAACCTCTAATTATGCTTAATATTGATCCCCAAAAAATGGAGTTAGGATGTCTTAAAGAAGCTAATGGAACTCCTATTGTTAAGCTTGATATGGGCAACATTTAGACTAGCATTGAAGCTTTGGAAAAAAAAGGACTAGTTTGTCGATTTGTGGGTTTTCGTTTGAGCCTTTCTACTTTCAAAGTCTGGACTACAAAAATCTAGAAAACCAAAGGTGAGTTACAAATCTCTATTTATCCAAACGGTTATTTTCTTGTTTTATTTGCTAATAATGAAGATAGAGAGAAAAAATTTCAAGGGGGTCCTTGGATTTTTGGAAGGGGAAGGCTTTTCATGAAGCCCTGGCGTACTAAATTTAAATTCGAAGAAGATATGCCTTCTATAGCTCTAGTGCAGGTTAGAATATTTGGCCTCCCTAATGAATTTTGGAATCTTACTATTTTTTCTTCAATTGGAAACTCTTTAGGAAATTTTATGATAACTGTTGATTGTACTCAAAATTTTGAACATATTATTTATGCTCAAATTTGTGTTTTAATGGATTTTGAAAAACCCCTACCTAAAAATATAACTTTACAATTTGGGGAAGACACTTGGGAGCAAGTAGTGAACTATGAGAACATTCCTTTTCATTTTAGAATTTACCATTAATATGGTCATTTGGCTAGTGCTTGCCCAAATAAAATTCCTAATCGAAATAAATAAGATATAAACTCAGCAGGATTCCAAATTCCTAAGAAGAATAACACAAAAAAAAACCAGTTATGAAGGATCAATAAAAGTCATTTGCTAATATGTTTGAAATCCTTTCCACAAATGATGCCCCAAGTGAGGAAGAGGAAATAATGGAAACATAAATTTTAGAAATAAAATTTAAAGATGAAGGGAAGAACTCAAATACAAACCAACAAATCAAAGGTTTTCAACAGATAAAAAGGGAGAAAATTTACACAAGAAAAACAATATTTTAAATGTCAAAACTTCAAATATTACAGGTCCTAATATAGACTCTACTGAGCCCTCTAGTAAAATTTTGGCTATGTACGAGCATTCTTCAAGGTTAGAAGACATCTCATATTCAATTGGACTAAGCCAAGAAATAGGAAAAAAAACTGAAGATGGATTATAATAAAAAAGTAGGTCGCAAGACCAATCAATATCATATGGTAAAATAAGGTGAAAATATTGTAGAAGAAGGTAATATTAATGTCCTTCCCAATTTTTTTAGCCCTAGTGTTAATGAATATCATCACTTGGAATATTAGAGGACTCAAAGGGAGTCTTTCAAAATAAAATGAAATTAGAAGATTGATTCAGATAAATCATTCACATCTTGTTTTCCTTCAAGAAAAGAAGATGTCAATGGAGGATATGAACTTAATTACCAGTAAAATTTGGCAAGTTGGAAAAGTGGTTTCCCTTAGTTCCCAGGGGTCTTATGGTAGCATTACTTGTCTTTGGGACCTAAAAGAGGTATTTATTCACCATATGGTTTGCAGTTGGATATTTTTAGCTATAGCTATTCAAAGTAGACATTCCAAATAAATTATGCTCACCATTACTGTTTATGATCCAACTTCTTTGGAAGAAAAAAGAAGATAGTAGAAGGATATAACTCATATTATATCTCATTTTCCTGAATCTTGGATCTTGATCGGAGGATATTTCAATACCATACTCTCTCTAGATGAGAAAATAGGAGGAAATAAAAATTTGGATAAAATCATTGACCTCATGAGTGAATATATTGTAAACCTCCATCTTGTGGACATCCAACCAGATAATGGCCTTATGACTTGGTCTAAAAGAAGGCAAGGCTTAGCTTGTATAATGGAGATATCGGATAGGTTTTTGCTATCTAAAAATTTCTTAATCCATGGTCACATTCCTAAAGTGAAGACTCTTAACAATGTTGGTTTGGATCACTGACCAGTCATGGTGGAAATGTGGAAAACCAATGTGAGTTTCTCTCCTTTTCATTTTCAATTAATGTGGCTCAAAGATAGTTCCTTTAGACCTCGAGTGCAACAATGGTTGAAGGAAGGTAAGCCTAGGAATGGGACTAAGATGTTCTGTTTTACCAAAACATTGCAATACATTAAATCTAAAATCAAGACTTGAAACTAGAAGGAGTTTGGGGATGTTCATAAAAAAACATGAATTTATTGCTCAACTTGAGAATTTGAATAAGAAAATCCATTTAGATGGCATCACATAGAATAGAAGTGTAGATGAAATTAAACTCACAACTCAGTTAGAGGAATGGGAAAAAAGACAAGAACTTTTATGGAAGTAAAAATCTATAATTCAATGGATCAAAGAAGGAGATCAAAACACAAATTTATTCCACAAATATCTTCTAGCTCAAAGATCTCACAAATTTATTTCTTCCCTAAAATCATATTCTAGAGATGTTGTCTACACTTGGGATGGCATGAGCTCTATTTTTATCAATTACTTTTCTAATATTTTTGCTGCTACTCCTCTTGACTCAACTTCTCAACAAAATATTCTTTAATCAATCACTTATCTTATCACTTTTGAGGAGAACTCTATTTTGACTGCTCCTATTACTATCAATGAGCTTCAATAAGTAGTTTTTAAAATACAAAAAGTGAAAACCCCAGGTTGTAATGATTTTCCCATTGAGTTCTACCAAGAGTTCTGGGATATCCTTCATGCTGATTTATTAAAGGTGGTGGAAGAAGCCAGGAAAGCCAAATAATTTTTTAAGGTTATAAATAAAACTTATATTACTCTTTTTACTAAAGCTCAATAGGTTGATCATACCTTATATTTTAGACCTATTGTTTTATGTAATGTTCTTATCAAAATAATTACTAAAATTATGGCTGAAAGGTTGAAGCCTCTTTTGCATAAGATTATTTCTCCTGAGCAAGGGGGTTATGTGAAAGGGCACAAAATAGTAGATGAGATAGTTCTTGCTCAGGATGCCATCCATTCCATGGATATACAAAAATATCCTTCCATTTTAATTTGGTTAGAATTATCCAAATTTTATGACTGAGTGGATTGGAACTTCCTTATCAAAGTTTTGATGGAATTTGGTTTCTCTAAGGACTGGTTGGATTGGATTATGTGATGTTTCTCTTCAGTTTCCTACTTAGTTTTTATCAATGGCAGGCCTTCTCATTCATTCCCTTATACCAGAGGTATTAGGAAAGGTGACCCGCTATCCCCTTATTTATTTATCATTCTTGATGAATTCTTGTGTAGGAATATAACCAAAAAGAGGGAAAACAAAACCCTTGAGGTAGTTACCATTGCTCGGGTATCTAGACCTATCTCTCATATGCAATTTTTTGATGACTCTACTCTTTTAGGTAAATCTATAGTTAAGGAAGCTTCTAATATTAAGAAAATCATTAGCTATTTTTCTAAGGCTACTGGGCAATTGATCAATAAAGATAAATCTAAAGTTATTTTCTTTCACTGCTCTACTAGATAGGAATACATGGTCTTGGATAAATTAATATATAAGAATATCTCCCTTCCAATCACTTAGTTAGGTATTCCCATAAATATTCAAAGGCAAAAAAATAAATATTGGAATTGGTTTTTGGACAAAGTCAAGAAGAAAATTGGAAAGTGGACCAATAGGTGGCTTTATTCTGGGGGTAGAATCACCTTGGTAAAATCAGTCCTTCAAAGTATTTCTATTTATGTATCTTCCATTTTGAATATCCCAAAGGTTGTTCTTCAATATCTAGATCAAATCAGTCATCGATTCCTTTGGAGAGGTACTAAGGAGAAAATAAAATGGGCCTTGTTGAAATGGGACACTTTATGTGTTCCTAAGAATTAAGGGGAGTTAGGATTCTGGTCTTCTATTAATAACAACAAAGCTTTAGCTGCTAAATTATATTGGAGGATGTTGCATAACCCCAATTCTCTTTAGGCCAATAATCTTTGTGTTAAATATGGTGAGAATAAAAGTCTTGAAGACCTTGTTCGCTATCAACTTCCCACCAAAGGTTCTCCTATTTTAGTAGTTCTTAATATTGGTGAAGATTTTATAAATATGGATCATTCATAATGGTCAATAGGTAAATTTTTGGATAGATTATTGGGATGGTCACAAGCCTTTGATAACTTAGTTTCTCAATTGGAGGCCTTGGATGGAGGAGCTTCATTGAGCTAACTAGATAAAGGTGGCTAATTACTATTGGTGCCATACTGGTAATTCAAAGGTTGGTAGATATTGGATCCCTATTGAGGACTAGACTATTCAAATACTAGAAAGGCAAAGACAAGATATCCAAGGTATCCTTCATATGAGATCTCTCTTGGTCCCTTGAAAAATATTTTTTTAGATTGTTAACACTACTAAGGGTGAATATTCAATTTCTCAAGGTTATTTGACCTTATACCATAATAATCCCAACCAATATTCTAACATATTTTCTCAGTTCTGGGCTCAAAATATTTATCCTAATGTGAGGTTCTTTTCTTGGCTTTTATTGCATCACAGGTGCTTACTGGTGAGCAGCTTATGAAGCAAGGTTTTTGATGGCCATTTTAGATATAAAATGTGTGAATAGAATGTAGAAACTCTCAACCATATTTTTATTGAGTGTACTTTAGCCTCTGAGCTATGGAGGGGAATGACCACTTTACTTAGGTTATAGTGGTCCATACTTTTTACTTTTGAATAGCTTTGGAGGGATTGGCCTAAACAATAGGGTGTTGATAATTTTATTAGGTAGTTAGTTTGGATGGGTTTGACCATTCTTCTTTGGAATATCTAGAATGAAAGGAATAGCCATATTTTTAATAAATATAGGAAGGATATTCACTATATTTGGCAAAATACCATAGCCAACTTAGTTGAATCAGTCCATCAATTCCTTAATCATCCCCAAAAATCCCACCAAGGATAGGATCAAGTGACGTAAATACTGAATATTAAATATTCTAAGGGCAACCATCTTAAATGGAATGTGAGTATTTGTAACATGGATAGGACAAGAAATTGGCAACCTCCTCCTAAGAATTTTTGAAAAGTCAATATTGATGGAGCCTCTAGAGGGAACCCTGGAAAATATAGTGTAGGAGGAATTGGTAGACTTTCATATGGCTCCCTAGTTTTTACTTTTGTTGAGAATTTGACTATTCTTTCCAATAATATTGTTGAGGGGTATGGTATCCTCAGAGGCCTTCAATAGGCTACTAAGGTTGGATGAGAAAAGGTGTTAGTTTTTTTTTTTTTTTTTTTTTTTTTGTTTTTAAATAAAGGGGTAAAAATTTATTGATAAAAAGTTTGGATTATAGAGTACAACTGAGCTTCCAACTATGACTCAAATAAATAGTGAAACAGGCTACAACCACTAGACTAGAATGACACCCAAAAAATACAACAAGAATAAACCACATTAAGTCTGTACATCCTTGTGGATCAACTCACACAAGTGTTGAGAGTCCACAGATGGGAGACTCTCCCAATTATTGATACTCCAAGGATCCAATAGCTTAGAAGCCCTTTTGGCTAGGTAATCAGAAACCACATTACATTCCCTTGGAATATGCACAAATGATATAAATTCAAACTCTTCAATCATTATGAGAATCTGAATGGCTACATAGGCCAACTGCCAATTAAAAATTTGAGAGTCAAACTCACAGATAATCCTATGCCAACCAAGAGAAAACTCCCTTCACAAGGCCATAAGAATTGCAAGAGCTTCCCTAAAATTTTTGGAGTGAACACCTTTATAAATGGAAAATAAAAAATTGACACCACCAGTAGAATCTCTCCTAACATTGCCAATTACAGCATGTCCAGGAATACCCCTAGACGATCCATCAGTATTAATTTTTAAAAATCCTCTAAGGGGTGGCCTCCACCTACCATCTCTCCTAACCTTCTAGTTGAGATGAGGAACCCTACTAGGTCTAGAAGAGTTCACACCATCCCCAAAGAGACCAAGGGCTTGCTGTACCTTCTCCTCCCTATAATACAAAAAAGGGTCCACATCACATTTGCTATTGATGGTTTCCTAAACCATATACAGGATCTTTTTCCAGATCTTTTGAAAAGCCAAATAACTGCCCTAAAATATGTGTTGGTTCCATTTGAGCCAAATTTACCAGATGATGCAATAAGGGTGCAAATTCTAATCCACTTGAAGGAAGAGGGCCTTGGCTAGAGGTATGCCTAGACTACTCCAAAAATCCACCACGGACAACACATGAAAACATGGATGGTTCCAGGTGTTCCACCAATGGTGACAAATGTCTCTGGAAAAGGAGCATTGGAAAAACAAATGAGAAGAGTCATCCTCATTGTTACTATGATGGACACAAAAAGAGGGACCCTGAAATCCCCTCTTCCTCACATTATCCCAAGTGAGACATTTATTATGAGCTACCAACCAGAGAAAGAAGTTACGTTTTGGCCATGAAAATTTGTTCCACACCTTTTTTCCACCAAGTGACAGGAAGACTACCATACTTTTGCTTATCAAGTTCCTGATAACCATAAGCTACCAAGTAGGTTCCCTTAGGATCAGGGTTCCAAGACATAATATCTTTACCCCTCAATGAAGAATACGACCTCATCATAAGAATAAGAGCAAGTGCCTCTCTGTCCTTGGCTAGTACCCCTAGGGCCATTCTTACGAATATTTCCACCTATAAATCTCCATATTTCCAAAAGACTAAAATTTTTTAAAGTCCTCCACATGATACCAGCCTGCTTCCAAGAAAAAAATACTTAGGGAATGTAACCTAGGATATTGATTTAAGATAGGAGGGTGGCCATCCCAAGAATCCTCCCAAAAAAGAGCATTTGATCCCCGATTGCAAATCCAAAACAAACCCTACTTGATTAAATTAGATCCTCTTTTTAGAGTGTCCTAGATAACCGAACCTTTCCCAATTTTTTCTGGGGGTTTTTGCCTCCTAAATACCTCTCAAGTATTTACGAATATTAGCCCAAATCTGATCTTGAGAGGTACACCATCTCCAATAAATTTTTTCATCCAAAGCATACCCAAAAAGAGTTGTTTGTTGCAACCCAAGGCCTCCCTCTTGCATCGGCCTAATATAGAATCCCACCTAACCAAACTCCATTTAGATTGATCAAGTTTTATAGACCATAAAAACTATCTTGACAAAGCATCCATGTCCTTGATGAAGTGAGAGGGAGCTATTTGTACAAAATATCTATAAATGGGTAAAGCTTGAACAATAGATTTTAAAAGAAACACTCTACCTGCAGTGGATAGCCATCTGAAATTCTAGTGATTCACCTTCCTTCTAAACTTATCAAGCATAGACTACCAATAAGATCTAGGTAGAGGGTGAGATGAAATTGGAATGCCAAGATAAATGAAGTCAGGAGTCCCAACCTGCAATATTATAATGCGAGCAATCCTGGATTGAATAAGAGGAGGGGTATTGAAGAAGAAAATATAAGACTTGTCCTCATTAATCAACTATCTAGAAGCACCAAGATATATGTCAAGAGACTATATAATATTGCCAGCTTCTCTGATAGTGGCAACTCCTAACAAAGCAGTATCATCGACAAATTGAAGGTGGGAAAGAGGTGGCAACCTACTATCCCACTTCCACCCCTGAATGAGACCCTGCATGAATTGAGAGTTGAGAAATATTCCCAATCCTTTCCCCATAATGATAAACAAATAAGGATATAATGGATATCCTTGCCTCAATTCCCTTGAGGATTCAAACAACTCTGATGGATCATTATTAATAAGAACATAGAATGAGGAATAAGAAACACATCTCATCACCCATATAATCCATTCCTCCTCAAATCCAAAAGCAGCAAGAATTTTCTAAAGAAAGGACCATCTAACCTGAGCATAGGCTTTGGCAATGTCCAAATTAATGAACATATTTTTCTCCTTAGAATTTTCCATCGAGTTAATAGCTTCTATAGCAATAACAATCCCATCAAAGATTTTTCAACCAGCAACAAACCCTCCTTGCTCCTCAGAGATGATTTTGCTCAGCCATATCTTCAACCTCTCAAAAATAATTTTTTCGATGATCTTATACACAACATTGTAGAGAGCAATAGGCATGAACATATCCAAGGAATTTGCTCCCTCTTTTTTAGGTATAAGCACCACAAAGGTAGAATTTAGGGCCCTTAACATCTGTTTGTTCTTTTGGGACTCATGGACCACCTTCAAAAGATCAAATTTGATTCAATCCCAAAACTCATGATAAAACTCAATCAGGAATTCATCTGGGTCTGGGGATTTTCCTTTTTTCATCTTGAATACAATATTTTACAACTCCTCAAGGGAAATTGGATCCATAAAGTGCTCGTTCATTTCTTTAGAAACAATCATTGGAATATAATTTAGAATAATCTTTTCATTCTCATCATCTAATAGGGAGTCCTCATTGAAGGGAGAGGAAAAATACCTCTTAGTCTCTTATAAAATATCCATGAAAGAAGAAAGCATGGAACCCAAAGAATTTACAAGAGATGTAATCAGGTTACCATTACAGTGAGCCTTAACTAAGTTATAAAAGAAGGTTGTATTCCTATCCCCTTCCTGAAGCCAATCTACTTGAGCTTTTTATTTCCAAAAAAAATCTTCCCTTAGTTCCCATTCAACAAGGTCTTTTGCAGCCTCAGATTCGTAAACAAGAAGCTCCTTCATGAATCCCTGATCTCTAATTTTCCTTGAAGATTCTTCCATCCTCATAAGAGCTATTAGATTAACCAAGTAAAGGTTCCCAAAATTTAGTCTATTCCATCTCTTCAATTTATGTTTTACAAATTGTAGTCATTTCATAAAGGAATGCATAGCAGTGCCATGAGGAGGTTTGCCAGTGGTCCACCAGCATTGCATGAAATCATGAAGCTTAGGATCATGAAGCCACATAAGTTGAAACTTAAAGGAGAGATTATTTTTTAGCCCTAACTCCAAAGCAAAGAGTTCGATAGGCCAATGATTAGATCCCCTACCCTCCAGAATCACAAAACTAGCATCTCTGTTATTACCCATCCAATAACTAGATATCAAAAACCTATCCAGTCTCTCTGAGATGGAAGCTTCCCCACACCTTCTATTGTGCCAAGTAAATATCCCTATATATAGCTTAATGTCAACCAAGTTTAAGGCCTAGATATGAACACTGAAGATAGAAGAAAAAGGCTCAAGACGATCCACCCCACCACGTTTCTCGTCTAGACAAGTGATAGAGTTGAAGTCTCCAGCAAAAATCCATGGGTATAGGGGAACCAAATTTCTCACAAAGCAAATGTGCTTCCACAAATTCACTTTACCATTGTAATCAACAGGAGCATACACATTTTTAAGTAGGATGATCTCACCATATTGATTATCATGCCCTACCATTGAAATAGACCATCTGTTGGAAATCTAAGTAAGAGGGGATATCTTAACCAGATCCCATAAACAAGCGACATCACCAGCATATCCACATGCACCAATACACTAGAATTACCCCATTCTCCACAACTTAGAAGCAATATTAAACATATTATCAATAGCCAATTTAGTCTCTTGAATAAACACCACATCTAGAGAATGCACACAAACCAAATCACGAATAGCTTTTTATTTGGGGATGCTATTCAACCCCCTTACAATACATGAGAGGATAATAATTTTTGGGGGTTATAAAAATGGGAGCCCAATGTTCTCACCAAGCATGACTCCACCAAAATCTCCCCCATTAAATTAATTTTATTCAGGTCCTTCTTCCAACCCACCTTCATATTATTATCCGAAAAACTTTTTTTAATTATTTTTTGCTGCAATCCCAACACCGTAAGAGTTTTGCAGTCCAAATATGACTGCATCAGTGCCTGAGTATGAGGGGGCATAACTAAATTTTTACCACTTTCCAAAATAGTTTCCCTTACAGGGATTGACCCAACCATGTCCCCTATACTCAAATCCAAAGCCTTTTGTTCTTAATTTAAATCCCCTAGATCTGATTCCTTAAGTTCCCCCTCAAGAAGAGACATCTGATTTGGCCTTGTCATATTTGCATCAGGTAGCGATGTTTCAGGTATCTCCATGCACTGATCAAGATCATATAATATTTCAAAATGGTTGAGTAGAGCATCTAGTTCACTATCCTTAAGGTCTTTGTTTGCCCTTTGTCCTCTATTTTGGGCTTTTATGAGAACAAATCCTTCCTTATCCCGTTCCCCTTCCTTTATCAGGGCTTTTCCTTTGTCAAAACCAAAAGGGCCCTAGATTTGATGCCACAGGAAAGACAAAATTAGGGTATTTCATTTGCAGGTGGCCATATTCACGGCAAATCCAACAAAGAAATGGAATAGCTTCATAGTCAAGTTTTTGAACCCATGTAGTTGATCCAAATTGTATTTCAATAGAATCTGGAATAGGATTATTTAAGTCAATTTAAACACAAATATGAGCAAGAGATATTATATTTTTATCCATTGTCTATTGTGACAGTCCAACTAGCTTCCCAAGCAGAAAGGCAATCTTATGCAAGATATCAGTTCTCCAGAATTCCAATGGAAGACATGGAAGCCACACCCATACTAGAATCCGCAATGACCTCTCCTCTAATGGGTTGAAAACCACATGCCAGGGTTTAAGAAAGAGTCCCACTTGGTTATAGAAATAAGGACCCCCTTCAAATGCTTTTTTATGATCTACAATATAAGAGAAAACCACCATAAAATAGTTTTTCGCACTCAGCATCACCTCCAAATCACCTTCAGGATTCCACGTCTTCTTGACCCAAGCCTCCACAAAGGGGAGAGAAATTTGGATGCCCAAAAATTTACCAATAAGGGTATGTTTGGTTAGATACTCCACATAATATACCACTGAGTCTAGTTTAACCACGAGAACTGGCCTGACTTCACATCGTTCCAAACATCCATTATTCGTTAACAAACGGTTCCCGACATGCACTGGAAAATCCTATTCCTTCCAGTTATTTTCAGATGAAAAAATATCAAGAGCATGCACTCTTTGTGCCAGACCCGATGCCATCACGACATTCCTCCAAATTTTTAGACGTCCTCTGAAAGTTTCTGCCATCCCCGTAGATTAGTTTTTCTTCATAAAACCCTAGCAGAGTAGTTTTTCCTCATGAAAGCCTAGTAGAGCAAAAAACTTCTCCAAATTATCTGACACTAATCTAATTACTGATACTATAGAAATTTATTTTCTTCAATAGTAGTAGCATTCAAGAGATAAAGGTGTTAGTTGAGTCTGACTCTCAACTCATGATTAATATTTTGAAGACTCCTAAGAATCATAAGGTTTATTGGAGAATAAAAATAATTATTAAGAAGATTCAATTAATCCAGATGGGATTTTTGAAATTTGATTACAATCATGTGGTCAAAGATAAAAACAAGAGTGTTGATGCTTTAGCTAATTGGGTTTTGTACAAAGGTGATATTACTTGTTATGGCCACCCTCCTAGATGGTAGGCTTCACAAATTAGGAAAGCTCTTCTTTCTATCATTTCTTTGGATGGCTCCAGTTCTGAAGGTACCTAGTTTCTTCTTGTTTTTTTTTTTGCTTCTCTTTGGTTCTATCAGGTTATTTTAGTTCCCTAGCTCAATCTATTCTTTCTTTTGTTTCCTCTGTTGATTCTTGCCTTAAAAGTCTTCTGGTCTAGAAAGGTCATTGTTATGTTCAATTTTTTTTCTTTTTTTGTTTAGTTTTTAAAGGTGTCTGTGTTCTTTTGTTTTGATTTGTTTTTGTGTTTTTTGTTGTTGTTGTCATTTTGTTGTGTTGTATTTTTTTATATTTTTTGTTATTGTTCTTCTATTTTTGTCGTTCTTGTTCTTGTGTTTCTGTTTTTTTGAGTTAATTCATGTTTTTATGTGTGAGTTTTTTCTATGTTTTTTGTTTTTGTTTATTGTCTATTGCTGGTTGTTTTTTATTTTTATTTTTTATTTCATTTAGGTTTTGGTTGTGTTTATTTTTCATGTTTTTTTTGTTGTCTTTGTAGTGTTCTATTGTCTTTTTCTTGTTTGTGTTTTGTCATGTTGTTCTTGTATGTGGTTTGTGTTGTGATTTTTTTTATCTTATTGTGTATGTATTTGGTTGTGCTTTTATTTATGACAAACTCATTGAGCATGTTTTTTTATTTTATTTTATTATTTTATTGTTATTTATTTAGTTTTTATTTTTTAATTATTTTTGTGTGTTTGTTTGCTTTTTGAGTATGTCAAAGGTGGTAGGCCAGGTTTGAGTCCTGGGCATTTTTGGCAGAATGGATACCCCTACCTCCTTGGTTCTTACCCGAATATGGCATCTCTTATGGTATGTTTTCCACACAAAAAAAAAACAACCAAACTTTCAAAACTCTAATTACTCTAATTACTATATATATATATATAATGCTAATTAATAATATGTCAATAAACTTTCAAAATTACAATATAGATAAAATTAAAAAAAAATATTGGAGGAGACTACTCAGCCCTATACACTTTGGTTGTAGGGGTTTATCACACTACCCAGATAATTTTTTAGCAACCAAAGGCTAAGTGGATTGCTAGTTTTCTATGTCGTTAGGAACTTACAAACAAGAGTAGTAAGACACTTAAAAAACTGTAAAGATAATATATGATCTAAATCTATTACATTTATAGAATTATTGTTATTTGTATAAAAAGTCTTATTAAATGTATATATATATATATATTTTTGGTACTATTAAGAAAGGAGGGTTTTGAAAGGGCCCCTAAAATATTTTATAACAAGAAACCAAAATAGTCTAAAGAAACAATACAGATAGTATAGATAAAGAATGCACGAAGCACAAAACACTAATACGATCCAAACCATTATGCATAAATGAAACTAGAATAGGCAAACAACAAAAACTAAAGGAACAAGAAGGCAAAGGAAGAACCAAGGAATTTCTAACAGATATATTCTTACTAAAATCCATTCCTTGCTAGAACCACACCTACACTGACACAAGACAGTTGAAGAAGGAAACAAATAGAGGAACTCTACCAAATAACCACCTCACCGAGATGGATACACCAACATCCATGAAGAATCCATCAAATCAAAAGTTAGATGAGCCTCAATGTCGCACAAAGATGGGCCAACATGACAAAGGAAGGAACATGACACGTGTACCACACTATTTGAAGAACTTACCCCTAGAGCACCACATCACAAACACAAAATCCCACCAACCACTATCCACATAGAGCTTTCCAAGACCATAAATCCTGCCACCATTAAGGATAAAGGACGAGGAAAATAACATAATAGGTCTCCATGGAAAATAAAAGTTCTCGACAAAAGAGTAGAAAAGACAAATCTTCAAAAACTAACAAACATTCTCAACCCCACAAAATTCAAGATTCGTACTCCAAAAAATAAACAGACTGACCCCCTAATGATAAAAAAGAAACAACCATAAATGCTTTGCAAAGGGAAAGTGATTTGAAAAGGAAGAATCCCCTTCAAACCCAAGGTCCAAAAGCATGTAGGAAAATAAAATGAGGACCCCCAAAAACCAAGAACATGCCTTAACCATATCAAAAGCAACACACCAATCAAACCGTTCAACTACCACCTAGGTCGAAATAACCACTATATCTAAGAGCACAATTAACCAATATCTATAGAAATACCTCTGCCAAACCACGTACTCATGATGATTGACCCCGATATTCACCATAATGTTTGCGGCCTCATTTCATTCCCTGTACGTATGATAGAAATTATAATCTTCCAAGCCCTGACAAATTCTTATTCCTTCATCAATGTAATTGGCTATATTCCAACTGGTGTGACAAGCCCCTTTAAACATATTAATTATGTTCCTCGAGTCCCCTTCAATGATGGATTTTTTGAAATTTAAATCTCTGAGCAAAGCTATACCAAGGAAAGTCACCCTTGATTCTACCACCTAAGAGGAACTCCTACCCAATGGGTCAATGTACGCCACCATAATAGTACCATGATGATCACAAATCACTCCACTGGATATGACCAATCCAAAACTTCATTTTTTGCCCCATCAAAATTCAAATTCACCCTCCCCACTGGAGGAGCCATCCACTTCATGGAGTTTCTTATATTGGGGGTTGGCGACAGACGATCGACTCTGCCAAAATCCAACCAATGTTCAAGACAGACTTCCTTAAATCTAGAAGCCTCTATCATATCTAAAAATTTTGAAGCACAATTAACATTCTCAATAGTCTTACAAATTATATTATTTCTCAAAACCTTCGAAGCTACCTCTTTATTTTTAAAAATCTTGCCATTCCTAGCCTTCCACAAACCTTCCACATAGCATGAGGTAGAAGAAAACACCAGAAGCAACAAAGTCGAGGGGGAAATAAATGAGGAAGCCACTAGAGAATGCAGTCGTGCAACAACTCGAGAAAGACCCACGCCACATCCAAACACCTGAGAATGAACAAATTTACACATAATTTCAAAATTATGTTTTTCATTGGTTAAACATTTCAAATAATTTTAACATTTAAATTTTTTAAATTTATAATTTTAATGAGTAAAAATTAAAAATAAATTTTGAATGAAAAAATTAATATATATAATGCTTAAACAATTTAATTAAACTTAGAAATGGTCTTTAAAATATCTTATATATATATTTTCCTATGTTATAACATTACCTTGTATCTATATAAGTATTTAAAGAGTTAGAAAGTTATATCATAATGGATATATTATAAATATATTCTTATGATACAATGTAGCATCCATTGAATCTTATCTTAAGGTATAATTTTGGCCTCTATCTAGTCCCGAGATGTCTAATTATTTATTTTTTTCATTCATATATATTTAAAGTATCTTTTATCAATGAAAATTTCAATTATTTCATATTTTACCATTTAAAATATTTATTATAACACTACCTTAATTCTATATAAGTAACTTTAGATCTTTATTATTTTTCTCATTATTTAGGATTTTCTAGTGCTTTATCATGATAGACCTTGTTATTAAGATTAGTTTTAATAATAGAGATTACTGATTTTATAAGCAGTTTAATTGATGTGAACTTTTGCTATGGATTCCAAAGTAATACATTATAAACAACTTTCAATGTAAAGCATATTGTATTTAGGAGATACAAACCTCTTCTAAAGAGTTAGAAAGTTATACCATAATAGGTATATTATAAATATATTCTAATGATCCAAGCTAGCACCCTTTGATCTTGGCCAAAATTGTATTTTAAGGTATGATTTTGGCCTCTCTCTAGTCCTTAGATATCTAAGTATTCATATTTTTCATTCATATATATTTATTTGTATCTTCTAGTCAAGAAAAAATTCAATTATTTCATATTTTACCATGGGATAAACACTAAATATATTCTTATGATCCAAGGTAGCACCCTCTGATCTTAGCCAAAATCTTATCTTAGAAACAAAATTTTATTATTATAAACTCAAATAAAAATTAGATTATTTCATTTTTTACCATGGTATAAACTCCTTAAAATGGAATATACCAAGCAAGTAGTAATGAATGTGTCGAACTAGTTGCATCATTTGATTAAGGTAAATTTATATAATTCATATTTAATATTTTAAAAATTATATTATTTCATATTTTACCATGGGATAAACTCCTTAAGATGGAATATACCAAGAAAATAGTTTTGAATGCATCGAACTAGTTGCATCGTTTGATTAAGGTAAATTTATTTAATTCATATTTAATATTTTAATAATAATGTTATTAATAAATTTATTGTTATTTGATGTGAAATCTTGCTATGGATTCCAAAGTAACACATTATATACAACCTTCAATGTAAAGCAGATTGTTTCTAGGAGATATACATGTCACGTTTAAAACCACTTGTAAAGAGTTACATAGCTATACCATAATGGGCATATCATAAATATATTCTTATTTCTAGAATATATTTATAATATGCCCATTATGGTATAGCTTTCTAACATTTTGGGCATATTATAAATATATTCTTATGTCTAGAATATATAATTATATTTCCATTATGATAGATCTTTCTAACTCTTTACAAGATGTTTTAAACATGACATGTGTATCTCCAAGAAACAATATGCTTTACATTGAAATTTGTATATAATGTGTTACTTTAGAATCTATAGCAAGAGTTCACATCAAATCACAACAACAAATTTATAAATAACAATATTATTAAAAATATTAAATATGAATTATCTAAATTTACCTTAATGCAACTAGTTCTAGGTATTTATTACTATTTTCTTGGTATATTCCATATTAATGAGTTTATCCCATGGTAAAATATGAAATAATCAAATGTATCCTACACTATATATATATATATATATATATATATATATATATATAATTTGAGTAATTAAATATCCGAGGACTAAAGAGAGGTCAAAATCACAACCTAAGATAATATTTTGGCCAAGATCAGAGGGTTCTACCTTGGATCACAAGAATATATTTATAATATGCCCATTATGCTATAGCTTTCTAACTCTTTACAAGAGGTTTCAAAAATGACATGTGTATCTCCTAGAAACAATATGTTATGGTATGTTTTTCTAAGAGGTTTAAAAAATAATAGGTGTATCTCCTAGAAATAATATGATTTACATTGAAAGTTGTATATAATGTGTTACTTTCGAATCCATAGAAAGAGTTCACATCAAATCACAATGCCAACTTTATTAATAACATTATTGTTAATATATTAAATATCAATAATATAAATTTACCTTAACACAACCAGTTCAACACATTCATTACTATTTGCTTGGTATATTCCATTTTAAGGAGTTTATCCCATGGTAAAATATAAAATAATCTATTGTCCTTGACTAAGATACAAAGAAATATATATGTATAAAAAATATGAATAATTAGATATCTAAGGACTATAAAGAGGCCAAAATCACACCCTAAGATAAGATTTTGGCTAATATCAGAGGATGCTACCTTGTATCATAAGAATTTATTTACAATATGCCCACTATGGTATAACTTTCTAACTCTTTACACGAGGCAAAAATCACACCCTAAGATAATATTTTGGAGTAGATCATAGGATGCTACCTTGGATCATAAGAATATATTTATAATATACCCATTATGGTATAGCTTTCTAACTCTTTACAAGAGGTTTCAAACAAGACATATGTATCTTCTAAAAATAATATGTTTTAGATTAAAAGTATTATATAATGTGTTACTTTGAAATACATAGCAAAAGTTCACATCAAATCACAACAAAAAATCTATTAATAATATTATTGTTAAAATATTAAATATGAATTATATATATTTACCTAATCAAATGATCCAACTAGTTCAATAGATTCTTTACTATTTGCTTGGTATATTCCATCTTAAGGTGTTTATCCCATGGTAAAATATGAAAAAATCAACAAAGAAATATATAAGATGAAAAATTTGAATAAATTAAATGACCCAACTAGTTCAACGGATTCATTACTATTTGGTTGATATATTCTATTTTAAGGTGTTTATCCCATGGTAAAATATGAAATAATTAAATTTATCTTTGACTAGAAGATACAGAGAAATATATATATGTATATATATATGAGTGAAAAATATGAATAATTAGATGTTTGAGGATTAGAGAGGCAAAAATAACACCCTAAGATAAGATTTTGGCAAATATCATAGGGTGCTATCTTGGACCATAAGATTATATTTATAATGTGCTCATTATGGTATAGCTTTATAACTCTTTACAAGAGATTTCAAACATGTCATGTCTATTTTCTAGAAACAATATGCTTTACATTGATAGTTGTATATATTGTGTTACTTTTGAATCCATAGCAAGATTTCACATCAATTAGCATGCTCATAAAATCTTGGTACTTATAGGTGTACACCTGTAAAATATGTAATCTCGGAGAAGACTTATTTGACAAAATCTATAATATCAGAGGAGACTTCTCAGCCCTATACATTGGTTGTAGGGGTTTATCACACTACCCAAATAAATTTTTAGCTTCCAAAGGTTAGGTGGATTGATAGTTTTCTATGTCATTAGGTACTTACCAACAAGAGTAGCCTAGCCAGACACTAACCAAGAAAATACCTAAATTCAAACCTCATGAGCATATTTATTTCAAATTTAATAGTCTGATCTAAATCGTATTTCAAATATAATAGTCTGATCTAAACCGTGTGAGTGCACACTATGCTGGTAATGATGGTATGAAACCCCACCCAACCAATGACCCACCTCATGCGATTTAACAAGCTGGTCTAGGCTCCTATGTTAACAATAACTAAAAATAACCTGAATGTAACAAATTCCCCTATGTATCCAATTTTTTTTTTTTTAATTCAAACATATATACTTTAAAGAACAACATTATTTAAAAAAATAAAACTTTATTACTTCTCGAATAAGTCAATAATCAAGAAACTTTAATATATACAATAAAACTTTGACTATTATTATTTACATACAAAAACATATTTTTAAAGAAAAACAATCATCAATGACGGAACAATTTTTTTTTTCCAAATATAACCAATAATGGTTTCGATTTAATTACTTTATTTTTTATTGATAAATATTAAACATTTTATTTTATAATAATATTTTAAATGCTCGTTTGGGAGGAAATCTTTTGGGGTTTGGTTTTATTTTTGAGGTTTAAGATTTAAAGAGAGAGGTGGGTTAGTATGTAAAGGTGGTAACTAGTGGATTAGTGTATAAGATTGACGAATGTGTGAGACAAGATGTATATATGACTGTGTCTGGTTCCTATTGATAAGTTCAACTCTCCTTTAAAATGTTGAAATTTGTTGAAATTTTTCACACTAACTTACTTTAAAAAAATTAAATACTTGATTTTACTTTTTGATTTATTAATGTTCAATTCTAACGGTCAATAACCAAACAAAACTCACTTATACATCGAAACTCTCTCTGACATTATTATTTATACATAACATCTTATTGCGGATTATTTAAAACTTTAAAATAGATCATGAGCATAACAGACTTCAAACGTATACAAGTGGTTTTCATATAATCCAATCCAGTATTCAAGTAATGCCTGCCGAAAAAAATTCAAACAATTTTTATCTTATATCTCTCTAATGATCCCTGTATACAACATGCCATTTTTGAAGGATCAGGTATTATCTCATAGTGCATGCATGGAAAGGAAAACATGATCACCTTAGTAGTACTTTTAGTATGTGAGAATTATCAGCAGGTCCATGTGCAAAAACATGCATCACCCTGTCCGCAGATTCCAGTTTCCGAATGATAATTCTGTATGTAGCTTCTACCACACTCTGCATCGTTCTTTAGTGGTATGCAACGACCTTTCCATTTATGGTTGCGCACTGACTTGATGCATGGCGTCTGTGCTGAATAAGATTGAAAATCGAAGAAAAATATATATATATATATATATATATATATATATAAAATCTTCAATATCAAATTTTATAAATCTCATTTGAGTGAATTGAGGATTTAACATTGCAATCTAATTTAATTTGTGAGAAAGTCACACCTGAAACAACGGCTATGAACACCAGAAAAACAAGCACCACAGACCACATTTTCAGATGTCCTTTCTCCATCCTCCTTGCGCCTCGCTCCACAATTCTTTGATTCATGCGACAGGAAGGAGAGTATTTCGATATTTTATAGCCTAAATTTAATCTTGAGCCCTATAAATTCTTCATGGTGTCTGGCATTAATGTCTGTGACGTGGCATCTGTTGGAAATATTAATTTAATCTAAATTCCCTGTTCTTCGTCGTTGGGAGCGTCCTGTCAACATGTCCTTTGGCAGAAGATGTAGGTGCTGAGTTAATGCAATAGGTGAGTTCCGTAAGTCTCCAGCTGGCCTCGAGATTCCCGCCAAGCCAGCCTGAGCTCCTCTGCATTCTATAAATGCAAGCTTCGGGCCCTGTATTCTGCAATCTGGGCAGCAGCCCCAGGTTCCCTGCACACCAGCAGTGCAGGCCCTTCGGCGGTCCAATCCGCATTCGGCAGTGTTTACTGCATTTGGGCGGTGTATTCCGTAGGCGGCATATGCCACAGTTGTATTGCTCAGCAGAGCATTTGGTTGACCCTTCGTGGTCTTGTAGGCTCAGCAGAGCCGTTTCCCCTATTTTGTTCCCCATCCCCTATTATAATATAATCGCTCTGTTTATTTTTGCCTCCGCCTACGTGTGCTTTGCCTGTAACAAGGCTGTCTTCAAAGATCCGAATTCCTTTGTTTGGTTTAGTTTAAACTTCTGTCATGGTATCAGAGCTAGGAGACAAAAAATAGAGGTTGTGGAGAAGCTGCATGAAGAGCAGACATGAAATGCTTTGAGAGCGGCAAGCGGAAAATAGAGGGTTTGGTTATACCCAAAGCAAAGGGTGTTTGTTCTGTTTTGCAGAAAGTGACTGTAGAGCCTTTTTGGTGAAGCACTTAAACCCTAGATGGCGAATCCCAAGGTCGGTGGCAATCCGGCAACCAAACAGCTCCATCACAATCCGGCAGGCCGGATTGTGATGGAGTTGTTTGGTGATGTGATGTCGAAGACGACGGAGAATTTTTGGGCGCTTTGTACATGGGAGAGTTTGTGCGAAATCAGTGGTGGAAGCTGCCACGTCCGTGGCCGCGAGACAGGCGTTTGAAGTTATCCTCTACCCCGCGCGAGCACGCCGGAGTCTTGTGTGAAGGCGCAGGCTGTGAAAGCGGCCATGAAATTGCAGTGGGTTCCTGGGACGAGGTTTAAGATGGCGTTCGAGACGGAGGACTCCGCTAGGATCAGTTGGTTCGTTGGCACGATATCTTCAGTTCAGTTTGCTGATCCTGTGCATTGGCCCAACTCACCATGGTGCCTTCTCCAGGTAACATGGGATGAGCCAGATTTGTTACAGAATGCAAAGTGAGTAAGCCCTTGGTTGGTGGAAGTTGTTTCCAGCATGCCTACCATCCCGATGACACCTTTTATGCTCCCAAAGAAAGAAGCTTCACAAAGTTTTTTCATGAACAGATGCGTCCTTCAGAGTTTTGGTTAGCGAAGCAGCAGCTTTGCAACAGTTTTTGCCGAAGTGAAAGTGCTTCGGAAATTTGAGCTGCTTCGCGAAGTTTTTTGCCGAAGTGAAAGTGCTTCGGAAGTTTGATCTGCTTCACGAAGTTTTTTTCCGAAGTGAAAGTGCTTCGGAAGTATAAGTTGCTTGGTAAAGTTTTTTTTTTTTTTTGCCCAAGTGAAACTGTTTCGGAAGTTTGAGCAACGAGGTAGCTGCTTCGCAAGGAAAATCACCAAATGGAGAATGCCGAAGCTTATTTTTTTTCTGTGTTAGATGGAATTTAGATTAAGGGGATGTTGGAAATATCAATTTAATCTATTCTTCACCGTTGGGAGCGTCCTGTCAACATGTCCTTTGGCAGAAGATGTAGGTGCTGAGTTAATGCAGTAGGTGAGCTCCATAAGTCTGCAGCTGGCCTCGAGATTTCCGTCAAGCCAGCCTGAGCTCCTCTGCAGGCCCTTCAGCAGTCCAACCCGCTTTCAGCAGTCTTTACTGCATTTGGGCGGTGTATTCCGTAGGTGGCATATGCCGCAGTTGTATTGTTCAACAGAGCATTTGGTTGACCCTTCGTGGTCTTGTAGGCTCAGCAGAGCCGTTTCCCCTATTCTGTTCCCCATCCCCTATTATAATATAATCGCTCTGTTTATTTTTATTTTTTTGCCTCCGCCTGCATGTAACAAGGCTGTCTTCTAGATCCTAATTTGTATGGTTAATTTCAACTTCCGTCAACATCGAGCTTTTATTAGAACATCGCACTGTTGCTATATTAATTTTGTAACCAGAGGTGGTTTCAATTTGCCAAATTTTAATATTGAAACATCTGAATGATACCCACTTGTCAGCTCTAAACTTGAATGTCTGCTTACGTGTTCTCCTTAATTTAAGCGCTTATTATAAATTAATAGTCCATCTTCTGATGTCTCTCACCCATAGGTAGGAAATTGATTGTGACAATTGTCTATTTTTTGATTGATTTTAACAAATATATAAATGCTATATAAATAACTTTGCTAAAAGCTATTCTCAGAGCGAAATTTAATCACACTTAAAGATCTATTTGTCATCCGAATTTATTCGTTTACTTCACGGCTCGTATTTTCTCACCACACCGCCATACACCGACGTGGAACCGCCTCATATACCGCGATATTATAGTTTTGTTTTTTTTTAAATATATATATATAAGTTTTGCTGCCATGGTTTAAGAGATAGGAAATAATTTAAAACTGTACAGAACATGGAGAGAAGGCTCGTTGAAATTTGAGATGCCATGTATTGTATAAATGTTTTAATCATCAAGTCCCTTTCAATATCTGTTACAGATTTCCTTTAGATTCTTATTTATGGGAATGATTTTAATCTCCGAAGATAAATGTATTTTGGTCAACGGAAGATGGTGCTGATCTTCAACTTAATATTACAGAATATTTCAGCACAACAGAATTTCTAAATTGCTTATTTTCCAGATTATTCTAGCATTACTAACCATCCAGAAGCATCTTACTGGATCTATAAATACAGACCTGTCCTCTTGCATGAGCGAGGTGGTCCTCCTCTGTTCAAAGGCAATGTAATGTGTACAATAAAATTGCAACACCAATTACAGCACTTTGTTTTTTTATACTCTGTTTTTATGTCCTATATTATAAATTGGTTCCTTCTGGAAACCAACGTTTAGTATCAGTGTCTCTGATGCTGGGCATGGGTGTGTTCGCAACTGATGTGTTTTGAATTGATGAGGTTGATCTGTTGTGTCTGTTGTAGGGTTTAATCTGCTGTGTTTTTTTCAGGGTTCAGGGATTGTCCATCGTGTGTGAGCCTATGTAAAAATTAAGGGTGGTTGTTAGTTGTTGCCGACGTCGCTGCTGTTCCCGTTGACGTGCGAGAAAAGAGCCTGCCAAGGTGGAATTCTTTGTGAAGGAAGCACCCGACAAACACGAACGCGTCTGCCATTCATGTGCTTCATCTTCTGTACTTCAAAACATTCCTAAGGACCGAGTATTCTTGACCCCGAAGCTTGGATCGTTCTTTGCACGGTCAGCCATTGCTGCGGTTTTAATTAAAAAAAAAAAAAATCTTTGTGAAAAAAAAACAAATCAGTGATTGGTTTCAGTTTTAGCACGGATTGTCGGGGCTCGTCTCGGGCTTGGATTAGAACCTTCTTTTGCTGTATTTTTTGCAGAATTGAGCTTTATTTGAAAAGGAAAGAACAGAGCCAAAGGAAGAATGCTCATCCAAAGTTGTTGCACCTAGGGTTGCTATCTTCGAAGGAAACCCTAGTAAAGAAGGCGATGGAGATGCAAAGACATCAGTTTAAGAAGCATAGCATTCTTTTGGATGGGACTAGTAGATCATGGTTATGCGGCGTAAAGCTCCCCCAAACCGTGGTTACGCAGAACTGGTGGCAAAGAAGTTGGTTTAAGCAAAACAATGTTACAAATTACGAGAAGGCCAAACATGAGAAATATATGCATTCCAAGGGGAGGTTCATGATGTACCTAAGGTGCTTTAAAAGGTGTGCATGGGTATTAAAGAGATTTATAAAATAAATATAATGTTTAATGGTATGTGGTGTGGTTAAGTTAAGAGAAAATCTTCAGGTCATTTGTCTTTTGTGAAAAAGGTGTGGTGTGTCTCTAAAAGTTTATATATATATATATATATAAATAATCCTTTAAAGTAGTTAGGTTCTTAAAGGTTAAAGATTTGCAATATGTCAAAATAGTAATGAATACATCGATCTAGTTGCATCATTTTATTAAGGTAAATATAATTTATATTTAATATTTTAACAATAATATTATTAATAAATTTGTTGTTGTGATTTGATGTGAATTCTTGCTATGGATTTCAAAGTAACACATTATATACAACCTTCAATGTAAATATATTGTTTCTAGAGGATACATATGTCATGTTTGAAATCACTTGTAAAGATTTAGAAAGCTATACCATAATGAGTTTATCCCATTGTAAAATATAGAGAAATATGGTATAATTAGTTTATATCATTATTATTTATTTGGTATATTTCATTTTAATCAATTTATCCCATGGTAAAATATGAAATAATAGAATTTTTTTTTCACTAGTAGAAGATATAGAAAAATATATATATGTGAAAAATATGAAGAATTAGATATCTAAGGACAAGAGATGCCAAAATCATACCCTAAGATAAGATTTAGGGTTCTACCTTGGATCGTAAGAATATATTTATAATATGCCTATTATGGTATGGCTTTCTAATTCTTTAAAAGAGGTTTCAAAAATGACATGTGTATCTCTTAGAAACAATATGGTGCATAAATGGCTTTCCAACTCTTTACAAGAGGTTTAAAAAATGACATGGGTATCTCCTAGAAATAATATACTTTACATTGAAAGTTGTATATAATGTGTTACTTTGGAACCCATAGCAAGAGTTCACATCAAATCATAACAACTTTATTAATAACATTATTGTTAAAATATTAAATATGAATTATATAAATTTACCTTAACACAACTAATTCTCATTACTATTTGCTTGGTATATTCCATCTTAAGGAGTTTATCCTATGGTAAAATATAAAATAATCTAATGTCCTTGACTAGAAGATACAAAGAAATATATATGTATGAAAAATATGAATAATTAGATATCTAAGGACTAGAGAGAGGCTAAAATCACACCCTAAGATAATATTTTGGCCAAGATCATAGGATGCTACATTGGATCATAAGAATATATTTACAATATGCCCATTATGATATAGCTTTTTAACTCTTTACAAGAGGTAAAAATCACGCCCTAAGATAAGATTTTGGTTAATATTAGAGGATGCTACCTTGGATCATAAGAATATATTTATAATATACCCATTATGGTATAGCTTTCTAACTCTTTACAAGAGGTTTCAAACATGACGTGTATCTCCTAAAAAAATATGCTTGACATTGAAAGTTGTATATAATGTGTTACTTTGAAATACATAGTAAAAGTTCACATCAAATCATAACAACAAATTTATTAATAAAATTATATTTAAAATATTAAATATGGATTATATAAATTTACCTCAATCCAAGGATTCATTACTATTTGCTTGGTATATTTCATATTAAGGTGTTTATCTCATGGTAAAATATGAAATAATCTAATTTATACTTGACTAGAAGATATAGGGAAATATATATGAATAATTAGATATCTGAGGACTAGAGATAAGCTAAAATCACACCCTAAGATAAGATTTTGGTCAAGATCAGAGGGTGGTACCTTGGATCATAAGAATATATTTATAATATGTTCATTATGGTATAACTTTCTAACTCTTTACAAGAGGTTTCAAACATGACATGTGTATTTCTTAGAAACAATATGCTTTACATTGAAATTTGTATATAATGTATTACTTTTGAATCCGTAACAAGAGTTCACATCAATTAACATGCTCATAAAATCTTGGTGCTTATAGTTATACACCATAAAATCTCGAATATAGAGGAGACTTCTCAGCCATATAGGTTGGTTGTAGGGGTTTATCACACTACCCAAATAAATTTTTAGCCTTCAAAGGTTAGGTGGATTGGTAGTTGTCTATGTCATTAGACACTTACCAACAAGAGTAGCCAGACACTAACCAAGAAAAGACCTAGATCTAAACTTTAGGAGCATATTTTTTTGAAAGATAATAGTTTGATCTAAATTCTATGAGTGCAGGCTAGACTGAGTACACGCTATAATGATGATGATGGTATGAAACCCCACCCTACCAGGGGCCCACCTCATGCTATTCAACAATAATGAAATGATCTAGGCTTATTGAATAGACTCCTTTGATTTAAACCCTATAATTAACAATAACTAAAATTAGTGCCGATGTAAGAAATTCTTTTATATATCCAAAAATTAAAATAAAATTCAAACATATATATTTTAAAAAATACTTTTATTTAAAAAAAAAAAACTTTGACTTATTTTTAAAGCAAAACAATCATCAAGGACGGAACCATTTTTTTTTTCTCAAATATAACCAATAATGGTTTCGATTTAATTACTTTAGATAAATATAAAACACTTTATTTTATAATAATATTTTAAATGTTGGTTTGGAAAGGTGCGTAATTTTTGGGTTTTGATTTTTTTTTAGATTTATGATTTAATGAGTTAATATGAGGATGGTAACTGTGGATTAGGTGAGATTGGTGAATGTGTGAGACAGATTGTGTGTTTGATCCCTCTTCCTAAACTCAACCCTCTTATAAAACATCATAGTAAAAAAATTAAAATACTAAAAATGTTGAGGTTTCTCAGTAACCCACTCTCAAAACAACTAAATACTTGATTTTATTTTTTAACATTATAATATATAAGATTAATTAATGTTCAATTCTAACAGTCAATAATCAAACAAACCCACTTATACATCGAAACTTTCTCTGACATTATTATTTATATATAACAACTTATTAGGAATTATTTAAAACTTTAAAATAGATCATGAGCATAACAGACTTCAAACGTATACAAACGTATACAAGTGGTTTTCATATAATCCAATCCAGTATTCAAGAAATGCCTGCCGAAAAAAATTCAAACTATTTTTATCTTATATCTCTCTAATGATCCCTGTATACAACATGCCATTTATGAAGGATCAGGGATTATCTCATAGTGCATGCATGAAAAGAAAAACATGATCACCTTAGTAGTACTTTTAGTATGTGAGGATGATCAGCAGGCCCATGTGCAAAAACATGCATCACCCTGTCCGCAGATTCCAGTTTCCGAATGATAATTCTGTGTGCAGCTTCTACCACACTCTGCATCGTTTTTTAGTGGTGTGCAACGACCTTTCCATTTATGGTTGCGCACTGACTTGATGCATGGCGTCTGTGCTGAATAAGATTGAAAATCGAAGAAAAAATAATATATATATATATATATAAAATCTTCAATATCAAATTTTATAAATCTCATTTGAGTGAATTGAGAATTTAACATTGCAATATAATTTAATTTGTGAGAAAGTCACACCTGAAACAACGGCTACGAACAGCAGAAAAACAAGCACCACAGACCACATTTTCAGATGTCCGTTTTCCATCCTCTTTGCGCTTCGCTACACGATTCTTTGATTCATGCGACATGAAGGAGAGTATTTCGATATTTTATAGCCAAAATTTAATCTTGAACCCTATAAATTCTTAATTGTATCTGGCATTAAAGTCTGCGACGTGGCATCGAGCTTTTATTAGAAAATCGCACTGTTGTTATATTAATTTTGTAACCAGAGGTGGTTTAAACTTGCCAAATTTAAATACTGAAAGATATCCTTAATGTCTGCTCTAAACTTGTCAGCTCTAAACTTGAATGTCTGCTTACGTGTTGTCCTTGATTTAATCACTTATTATAAATTTATTTTCTTCTCCACTATAATTTATAGCCTATCGTCTGATGTCTCTCACCCATAGGTGGGAAATGGATTGTGACAATTGTTTATTCTCTTCTTGATTGATTTTAACAAATATCTAAATGCTATATATAAATAACTTTCCTAAAAGCTATTCTCAGAGCAAAATTTTATCACACTTATAAATCATCGGAATTTATTCGTTTACTTCACGGCTCGTATTTCCCACACACCGTCACACACCGTCATACACCGACGTGGAATATATATATATATATATATATATATATATATAAAAGTTTTGCTGCCATGGTTTAATTGATAGGAAATAATTTAAAACTATATAGAACATGGAGAGAAGGCTCGTTGAAATTTGAAATGCCATGTATTGTATAAATGTTTTAATCATCATGTCCCTTTCAATATCTCTTAAATATTTCCTGTAGATTCTTATTTCTCGGAATGATTTTAATCTCGTAATGTTGAAGAGGGTCAACGGAAGATGGTGCTCATGTTTTAGAATGTTTTGGCATCGAAAATTTTAGTTTAACATTTCTAAATATTCGAGCACAACAGAATTTTTAGATTGCTGACTTTCGAATTATTTTGCATTACATATCTGTCCTCTTGCATGAGTGAGGTGGTCTTCCTCTATTAGAGGGCAATGTAATAGGTACAATATAATTTAATGTTAAAATTGCAGCAGCAATTACAGTATTTTATTTTTATGTCTTGTTTTGAAAATTGGTTCTTTCATAGCCTCTCATGTTGGGCGTGGGTGTGTTGACGATTGATGTGTTTTTAATTGATGAGGTTGATCTGTTGTGTCTGTTGTAGCGTTTGATCTTTTGTGTTTGTTGCAAGGATTTTCCATCGTGTGAGCCAATGAAAGGATCAAGGTGGTTGTTAGTTGTTGCCAAGAATACTGTTGTTCCCATCGATGTGTGAGTGAAGAGCCTACCAAGGTGGAATTCTTTGTGAAGGAAGCATCCAACTAAGATGAACATGTCTGCCATTCATGTGCCCCATCTATTGCACTTCAAAATATTCCTAGGGATCGAGGATTCTTGACCCTGGATCTTGGATCGTTCTTTGCACACTCAGTGACTACTGCAGTTTTAGTAAAAAAAAAATTTGTCAAAAAGAAAAACAAATCAATGATTGGTTTCAGATTTAACACGAATTATCAAGGTTCGTCTTGGTTCGTCTCGGGCTTGCATTAGAACCTTCTTTTGCTGTATTTTTTTGCAGAATTGGGTGTTATTTGAAAAAGAAAGAACAAAGCCAAAGGAAGAATGCACATCCAAAGTTGTTCCACCTAGGATTGTTACTTTCGAAGGAAACCCCAGTAAAAAAGGCAATGGAGGATGCAAATACATCGGTTGAAGAAGCATCGCATTCTTTTGGATGGGACTAGTAGATCACAGTTATGCAGCGTAAAGCTCCCCCAAACCGTGGTTACGCAAAACTGGTGGTAGAGAAGATGGTTTAGGTGAAACAATGCTATAATTTACGAGAAGGTCTAACATGAGAAGTATATGCATCCAATTGGTTTAGGTGAAACAATAACAATTTACGAGAAGGCCAAAAATGAGAAGTATATGCATTCCAAGGGGAGGTTCATGATGTACCCAAGGTGATTTAAAAGGTTGTGCATGGGTATTAAAGACATTCATAAAATAAATATAATGTTTAATGGTATGTGATGTGGTTAAGTTAATAAAAATATTCAGGTATGTGTCTTATGTCAAAAAGGTGTGGTGTGTCTCTAAAAGCTTACATATATATCAAAAAGAGTGTATTAAGTAAAAAGTATTCTTTACAATAGTTTGGATGTTAAAGGTTGAAGATTTACAATATATCAAAATAATTCATACTTTGTCAAAGAGTTTAGTATTGTAAAAGGGCTAGTCTATACTTAAGAAGTATTGTATTTGGGGTGCATGCTCGATTGTATCCAACAACCTTATTATTATGTTGAGGAAGTTAAATTTTAAAGGTTATAAAAAGAAGCATTTACATCATGGGAAAGTCAAGGAGGAAACAAAATAATAAACAAGTTGAAGATCAAAAGAATGTGATGCCGGATAAAATTCTTTATTTTTTGGTAGAAAGTGAAGATGGAGATTTATCATCACTTAAGTACAACTTACAAATAGTTCTCAAAGCTTGTGAAGATCACTTCAAGAATGGAGTTACCTTTCATTTTACACTCTTGATGAAAGCATGAGATTTCGGAAGTTTTTGAAAGGAAAACTATTTCGATGCATTCAAAATCAAAACTAACGCTTAAGTCCTAAAATGTGAAGTGCATTAAACGAAAGAGGCAAAATTGAAATGAGATACAAGAATTTAGAGAAATCATAGCCCTTTTATTTAACTCTTTAACCTCGGTTACAAAGACGCCTCCTCCCTTCTTAGGGGTTAGGAGCGTTAAATAGATTTGGTTACAATCGTGATCAATAATCCTTCTTCCGCATGCCCACGTTTGAAATGGGCGGGCCAAAGTGTTGCCGCCGCTTATGCTGATGAATCCTCACTTCTCGCTGCTTATCCTGCATTCAAAGACACAACGACATTGTTAGTAGCACCTGTTGCAAAGAAGAAGCACTTGTTCTCTAAAAACGATAAAAGATGCATGCATAGAACCTAATAAAATGATGACTAAACTGATTCCAAATGACTCGCAATTTGAACATGAACCAGAAAACATTACCAAAGGGCCACTGTCATCGAAACAGTCGGCCAATCTTCCTGCAACTGAAATTCATCCCTAGTCAGGATGAATTATGCTGTAATTTGTCCCTAGGAAGGACGAATTCACCTATGATGAAAAACCGAAGTGATGCCATCTAAATGTCAAACCTCGAGACCTCCAGAAGATCTGCAAACACAGGGGTTAAGTAATTGGGGCCATTTTGGGACGACCCAGATGGTCGGATTCTCCCAATTTGGCCTCTATCCACGAGAATTTGATGTCGCTACCTGCAAGTTAGTGAGGGCCACAAAATCGACAAAGCATGATAATATTTGATAAATGTCTTCTGAAATCAAGATTGTGAGCTATCTAAATAGCATAGAGTGTAATGTAGGATAAACAAGTAATAACATAATAGACCAAAATGAAACTAACAAAAAAGTGCGGGGTGCCCGAGTGGGCCACCCACCGTTGGAACTTGATTTCGGCACCAATCCACTAGGGATGGGCCCAAAATCTCTTAGATTGGGTTGTCGGCAAATTGGTGGATTAAGGTGGTCAAATGTTGGGTTTGGGTTCGGATCCACACTTCCAAAAGCCACCCAATAACCTCTCTTGTGAAAGATATTAATGGATGTGAAAGGGTGAATCGAAAAAGGGTGCAATAGGGTGTTCAATTTGGCAACACTTCGTTGCTTGAAAATGCCTCCAACCTCTGTCCTCATTTGGGTGGGAAAGTCCACCATTTTATAGACCCAGGGGGTCTCTTTGGAGGGGCATGCAGGGATGCCATGTGGCGGCCATGCCTTCCCAAGAGGGAGGAGACTCCTCCCCGACTTGGGCTTCCATGATTGCCCTTGTGACAGTCCTCTATCGCCAATCTACCCACCTACACGCGCATGCATGGCGGAGGGCAATAATTGACTATCCTCGGCTACCACTTGGCGGCATTCTTCTTTTTGCCCGTTAAACCTGGAATTCGTCCTGACCAAAGACGAATTTAGAATTCGTCCCTGGGTGAGACGAATCCCAGTTAGAATTCGTCCCTAGGTGAGACGAATACTGAGCAAAGTGCCTGAATGTGCCAAATTGCCTTTTGACCTTACAAAATTGCTATGAAAGTGGTTAGGACCACTGTTTAACCTCTGAGGGCTGCCCTGGGGGCTATGTGTGTCAAAGCGATCAGTGTTTGCAGTCACATAATCGGATTGGTGCTGTTTTGGTGTCTACAAATGCCCCTTTTTGGGATGCGCTATGCATGGCGCAACACCGAGCAAAAATAGATAACCAAAGCACTAATGATTAGGGTTTCTTGGTAACCTAACCAACTTTTGATGCCCCAAGCATGGAAAGGGCATGCATTCTTGAATCCTTGCTTCTGATGAGCTAAGGAATTTGATTTCAAGTATTAACCTATTTTTGTGAGGTGTGACTTGAGCTTGGACATTGATCAGTCATGAATAGGCAAAGGGCGCAACCTTTTGTCCATGGGGGGAAACCTTGTGTTCATGATTCGGAAATGCCAAGTGTTTGATCAATTTGTGATTATTGCTTGTTTACTACCCCAAGCAGGAGCGTGATTGTCTTTGTCAATGATTCTTTGAATGCATGTCATTGCCTTGATTGGGTGTGTGTTTGTTGATTGGTGACTAAGTGTGACTACCCCCTCAAGCGACGAATCGATGAGGGAATGACCTTCGTGAGAAAAGCAACGAGTCGCTTGACCCAAGATGACTTGTGCAAGGGTGCCTTTAGATGGTTTATCGTTAAGTATGTGCAATTTTCCCAACATTTAGACCTATTTTTGGTGGGTGTTAACCCTTTTTGCGACACTGTTTGGAGCTGAAATTGGCAAAAATCTGTCTTCCCATGGAGCGGTCCGGCTAAGATAGCCTTCTTAGGGAGTAGGATAATGACAATTTGTGACCCCAACATCTGTTTTGTATGCCCGGGATGTCAAGTGCAACAACACTCTCATCGGGCAAATTTATTATCTGTTTTAGTGCATTTTTGTCCAATTTTTGATGTTTTTGAAGTTTTTGGCTTGAATTTGTCCCTAGGTGGGACGAATTCTAGCTTTAGAATTCATCCCTGGGTGGGACGAGCGCTAACCAGAGTGCTCATCCCAGTGAAGGATGAATTCCAGCTCAAAAGGCCTATTTAAGGGCCAAAACTTGAGTTTGGGCTCATTTGCATCTAATTTTTCTTGCGATTTGGAGCTCTAGGGAGGAGGAGGTTAATTCTGTGAAGCGAAGCACTGCCGGATTTTCCTTGCCATCATGAGTACACAAACTGGATCGAGCGGTGGAGCCGAAGCGAGACCAGTAAGTGCTCCCTAGAGTTTATTTTTGTTTAGAATTGCAATTGTTTTATTTGATTATTTTTGTGATGATGTTTTTCAAAAATTTTAAAACTTAAACCCTGAAACTGAATTGAAGACAACTAAGACTTAGTGTACAACTAAACGTAGCATAAAACCTGGGTAAAGAATTTTACAACTAAACCCTAGGATAACGGAACGTAAAACCCTAAGACGTAATTTTTGTGTTTTTGAATTTTTTTATGTTGTTTTTAAATTAATCAGTTAAGATTAGAAACCTTAAGACTGAAAAATTAATTTTTTAAATTTTGTTTCGTTTTATTTTTTGAAATTTATCAGTTAGGATTTAGGAACCCTTGAACTGAAAAATTGTTTGAATTTTGAATTTTTGTTTGTAAATTAATCAGTTAGGATTAGAAACCCTAGAACTGGAAATTTGATTTTTGTTTGAATTTTTGTGCTTGTTTTTGCTGTACATTGGTAGGCAATATTGTATATGCATGTTATTGCTGTACAGTTCTTTTCCATGATTTTAATTAATTTTTTTGGTGTGTTTTCTTTTGCAGGTTGTTAGGAGCCGGTACCGTGTACCCACTGCTTTCACTGAGGTGCGGAGGCGCTGACTAAGGCTAACTGGAGCCTGTGGTCCTGGATCAGGCCTATTTTATGGCCCTGATCAAACTTTGGGATTCGTGGACCAACACCTTCCATATCCTTATAGTGGAGATGACTATGACTCTGGAGGATATCTATCGGCTTCTTCGGATTTCGATAGATGGACTGCCCATCAGGACATCGCTGCGTGATCAGCAGACTGCTATACTGACGAGATGCTTCGGGCATGGGGAGCGGTTGGGCGTAGAGAGCCCAGTGGAGACGGTCGAGGTGGACTGCCAGGTTGGCAAGATTTTGGTTGGATGGTGGCAGGAGAGGGGGGTGTTAGGAGTGAGGCACGCATTCCTTATGGGCCTCATTTCTAACATGCTATTACCTGACTCGTCAAGCACGAGGTTCCCATGGAACCTGTTGGATTTGGTGTGGCAGTTGGTAGAGTGCCCGATAGAGGCACCGCTGATCCTGAGATGGGGACAGACACTGTTGGCACAGCTCTACGGGGAGGTGTATGGGGTCCATTGTCGGTAACGAAAGGGGGTCGACTGTAGTTATCTATTACAGTGCTAGGGTTGGCAGCACATAGCAGTTGAGAGGCCAACCGGGTTACCATGGACGACTCGAGCGACGATGGAGGATAAGGAGATAGGTTATGCAGTTCTATGGCGGTGGTCCGGAGAGTAGGGGCAGAGTCGGCGATGGGCAGGTGTCGTAGGGCACTATGCTGATGCCTTCTCTCGGCTCACTCTAGGGGAGGTGGTTTGGTGCCCTTATCGAGACTGTCTAGCCTGGTCGAAGGCTGGAGAGTGGCTTCGACGGTACGCAGGGAGCGGTGGTTGATTGGGCGACATGGGACCGAGCATGAGTTCTTCTCATATAGTCGGGTTACATGACAGTTTGGGGTGCGCCAGGGGTTTCCTGGTGAGCCCGTGGTCTATCGACATCAAGGAGATGAGAGGACTCTAGATCGACCGGTCATCGTGCCATTGGGCGAGGATTCAAATGTGATGATCGATGTCCCGGACGTGGATGACGTCGGGACTACCACTGAGTATGACTCGTGGTGGGTACTACGGTGATGGCGAGGAGAGGGGCCAGTGGGAGGCACGGAGGTGGCAACGGAGGGTTTTGAGGCACCAGGGGATGATTGGGGAGCTCCATTGGAGGATGCGGACATGGTTGAGGTGGGGGGTGAGGATGTAGATTTGGGAGCTCCGGATCAGCCGGACATGCAGGACATGGCGGAGCAGTGGGAGCCAGAGCAGGCTGTTGTTCCAGAGAGTCCTATGCTTCAGGTGGATACAGAGGAGATGGAGTCCAGGATATGCACTGAGAATGCCTGATTGACAGAGCTACTGCAGATGCGGGATCAGGAGCTAGGGGATGCACTACGGGAGAGGGATCTCCTATCGACTCAGCTAGTAGAGCAGGATAGGGTTTTGGCATAGCATGATGATGCAGTAGCTTACTACCATCGATAGGAGGCAGAGTGGTGCCGGCACCGGCTAGATTTGGAGAGGGAGGTCATCCACCTCGGTGGGTGGCTACCTGAGCCGTCGAGAGGTGGATCTTCATGCCGGACGAGGGACAGTGCTACTGAGCAGTCAGCATCATCTCGTCGCAGGTGATTGGATGAGGGAGGTGACAGTAGGCATGATGTGGGGGCTAGCAGTAGCCGTCCTGAGGGGTCCCATAGGACCCACACCACGAGGGGTAGTTCCCGTCGCACCGATCCTACGTGATCATGGTGGTCGACGCCTTAGGCTAGGTGGTTTTTGTTATATGATTGTGGGGTCAGAGGACCAGTTTTGTAGCCTATGGACATTTTTTTTTTGACGATATATATATATATATACCGGCTATATATATATACCGGCTTTATTGTGGTTATGCATATGTGATGATTGGATATTATGCATTATGGTTGATGAATATGGATGTATGCATGTTTATTTATTTTGATGGATGCATATGCTATGATGAATGCAAATGTTTTTGATTTATATGTGATGTGCAGAAATGAAATGGATGAATGGGATTTGTGATGTTTGGCTATGGCACCATAGACTGTTTAGAACTCTGTTATTTTGTTTTTAGGTGATTGCTGTGATGCATGACTTTGTATGTATACATGTGGTTTTTCTCTTTTTTTTATTTTCTAATGGTATTGCAAAGATGAAAAGTAGCGCAGTTGGTTTAGAAATGTAGCTAAGGTTTTCCGAGACTCAGACGGTTTTAACTCCCTAGCCATGACTATACTTTCTCTTACAAGACTTTTGGACAAGGTATGAATCAAACTCATTTTTGACCAAGCTATTTCACATCCCTGTGTGTGCAATTGAGTTCATTTATGTGGTATTTGTCAGGATACCGCCAATGCCAGATGGGCTCTCAACCGAACTCTGTATCGAGGATCACCTAACTAGCTCCACTAACTCCTTTGTTGTATTTAGTTAGATTAATCTGCGGTGTTATCCAGGATACCATAAGCTAGCTCATCCTTATGCAAACATTGGTCCGCATATATGCAAAGCGAATGTGACGGACATATCGTCATGCGGGTAGGATACCACCATTGCCAGATAGGTCGTCAACCAAACCTGTAATGAGGATCACCTAGATGGTTTTCGAATGCTGAGAATTCCAAAGATTCAAGTTTAGGTTATTTATTGGCTGAATGATTTGGGAGACTTGCTCGTCTATATAGTGATGCAAATCACTGTTTATTTTTCTATTTGTTTTTCTTTTTGAGCAAGGATTTTGAATAGTGGTGATAACCACTGTTACTTGATTTTGTATTTTGAGCGGTGTGAGTTTGAGCTTGTGAATGGCCTTGATCCTCGTGGCCTTGGGGATGACTACCCATCCTGGTTAGGGGCGGATAGTACGAATCCTTACGATGTTGGGGACCAAGGGGATGATGGAGATTATGAAGTAGGGGCATTGATCTTTTAGGCCTTGGGGACGACTACCCATCCTGGTTAGGGGCGGATAGTACGAATCCTTACAACTTGGAGACCAAAGGTGAATGGAAAGTGTTAGGATGATGATTTATTGGAATTTTGTTCGTGAATGGCGTTGATCCTTTTAGGTCTTGGGGATGACTACCCATCCTTGGCAGGGACGTGTAGTACAAATCCTTACAACTTTGGGAACCAACTATGATTGGGATTTGGTAGTGGTAAAAACCACTTGTATATTAAGGTGAATGAATAGGGAAGAGCTCATCCTTTTATCAATTCTCAGCATTCTAGAACCATTCGCACAGGGGGATGAGCAAGATAACTGTTTCGCTTATGGTGACCTGGATTACTGTGCAGGTTTCATCTTTCGTTCACACAACTTGGGAATTTTTATGTGTTGTAATTTGTGTTGGGATGCTACGTAACAAGGCGTATTTCAAGTGTAACTCTACCTTCGTAAAATATTTCTGACTCTATACATTACGTGGCTAAAGAGCAAAATGATGACTGAATTACGAAAACTCTTGATACATTATAAGACCACTGACTCTATTGTGGTAAACAACAGTAAATGGCGTTTGTTTGTTGTTTTGTAAAATGGAAAAGTGTGGAACAAGATGGACTTAGCAAAATAATTACAGTCTATGGTGCCTTTGACCTTTACGACCACAAATATGCAATGTATGGGTGCGATGCTTAATGCAGCTACATTTTTTTTTTGTATTTTTGATGGATTGATTTTTTTGAATATGAAGATGAGATGCGAGAAGAGCTCTCTATTGATGAATTTGAGCATGCCTAGAAATGAGATGCAAATTTTTTTGTTGTTTTTGATGATTTTTGAATTTTGACTTTTCTTATTTTTGACCAAGTGATTGTGGAAATCCTTGGAGCATTTTGGGATTTGACCAAGCGATTTTAGAGATCCTTGGAGCATTTGTGGGATTGACCAAGCGATTTTAGAGATCCTTGGAGCATTTTTGGGATTGACCAAGCGATTTTAGAGATCCTTGGAGCATTTTTGGGATTGACCAAGCGATTTTAGGGATCCTTGGAGCATTTTTGGAATTGACCAAGTGATTTTAGAGATCCTTGGAGCATTTTTGGAATTGACCAAGTGATTTTAGAGATCCTTGGAGCATTTTGGGATTGACCAAGCGATTTTAGGGATCCTTGGAGCATTTTTGGGATTGACCAAGCGATTTTAGAGATCCTTGGAGCATTTTGGGGTTGACAAAGTGATTTTAGAGATCCTTGGAGCATTTTGGGATTGACCAAGCGATTTTAGGGATCCTTGGAGCATTTTTGGAATATGGCTCTCTTAGATATGGAATGGGCGCAAATGACTGATGTTCAAGGGTTCTGTTTCCTTGATTCCATCAAGAGAGGCTAGTCGGTACGTCCCGGGTCCTATTTTGCTATCAATGACATATGGACCTAACCAATTTGCCACAAATTTGTCCCTAAGGTGGGACGGCAAACTAGAATTCTGTTGGTTTTCCTTCAAAACCAAATCACCAACCCGAAAGTCTTTGAGGTGAACTTTCATGTTGTAAGCTTTCTTAAGTCACTCTTGATAAATACGTAAATGCTCGAGAGCATTAACGCGTTGTTCGTCAAGCAACGTAAGCTGGTCTAACCAAGCCTGCCGCGTAGTGTCATCATCGATGAACTCTTGCATTGATATGCGTAGGGAAGGAATATCCAACTCTAGAGGCATGACTACCTCGGAGCCATACATTAGCGAAAATGGAGTGGCCCCAGTGGGCATTCGAATGCTAGTGAGATAGGCCCATAGGGCAAGTGGGATTTGGATGTGCCAATCCTTATGACTATCTGTGACCGTCTTTTTAAGGATGGCAACTAGCATTTTGTTTGACGTCTCTGCTTGCCCATTTTCCTGTGGATAATAGGGTGTCGAAAAACTATGCTAAATTTTGTACTTTGTGGTCAAAGCACGCACGTATTTGTTCTTGAATGGCGTCCCATTATCCGAGACTATTTTGGATGGAATACCAAAATGACATATGATGTTATGCAAAATGAACTCCACAATGCGGTGTCCTATTGAAGAGGTAAGCGAAATTGCTTCCACCCACTTGGTAAAATACTTTGTGGCCATTATGATAAACGTTTGACGGCCTGACAACGTAGGGGAGATATTTCCAATTAGATCGAATCCCCACTACAAAAATGGCCAAGTAGACTGGACCGTCTGTAAGGCCTGGGAAGGTACATGCATCAAATTGGCATGATGTTGACACTTCATGCACTTCTTGACATATGCGCAACAATCTCGCTCTAAAGATGGCCAATAATAGTCCATGCGAAGAATGCACTTTGCGATGGCCATACCACTGAAGTGGCCACCACATGTACCATCGTATGCTTGGATGACTGCCCAAGTGGACTCTTGATGGTCCAAGCAACGAAGGAGGATTCCTTCATAGCTGCAACGGTACAAAATGTCTCCTATCAAGACATACTTAGCCACTTTCTTCTTGAATGCTCATTTTGCAGCATGCGTTAATCCAAGCTAGAGATTACCTAACTTGAGGTAGTCTCTAATGGGTAAATACCAGTCCTGTTGATCAGAAACCTCGATGGTATGAATAGCCAATCCCTCTTGAATTTCATCCCTAAAAAATGCTAAATGGGATAGAACTTGTAAGAATAGAGTTGTGTTGCTATTAATGGGAGTAGGGGAAAACAATGATCCCCAATTAGCATGTTTCAAATGGTCGTGGATTCGAGAGAACTTATCCGAGGATGGTTCAATCTGGATCATGTGGATTCCTGGCGTCAAGTCAGAGCTTGAACGCTCCATCATGGATTGCGATAAGGTTTTGACTTGAATGGTTGTCATATCACAAAAAATGTCTTACGGGATTAGTGACCCCAAGGATGCCATTGTGTCCACAAAACGGTTCGATGATCGAGGGAGTGTCTCGATGTCATACCACTCAATTTTTGCCACAAATTTGTCCACAAGGGCTTTATAAGCCTACAAAACTGGGCATTTGCATTGATATACCCCTTTGACTTGATTGACAATTAACAGCGAATCACCAAAGATGTTCAGTCGTTTGATGTTCATGGCGATTGTTGTCTGAAGACCTATGAGCAAGGCTTCATACTCTGCATTATTTTTTGTGCACGAGAAGTTTAATTTAAATGACAGGGGCATTGGAGTGCCCTGCAATGTGAAGAATACTATTCTTGCACCACCACCTTGCTCACATTTAGAACCATCAAAAAATAGGGTTATGTCGACCTGTGACTCAGGCTCATCATAATCTGGTGATTCTAAGACATGGAAGACCCCATCATTGGGTAGTTCTATGACCAGAGGCTGATCGTCTTCAAGAGGAGCCTCTGCTAGTTGATCAGCTATGAATTGTCCTTTGATAGATTTTTGTCCAATAAACTCTATGTCAAACTCTATCAACAACATGATCCATTTCGTTGTGTGACTACTATGATAAGTATGACTCATCATGTATTGCAATGGATTCTCCTTAGACACAACATACGTAGTGTTGCTCAGCATGTAGTGGCATAGCTTTTTGGTAGCAAACACCACTACCAAGTAGAGTTTCTCAATGTATGCATAGTTAAGTTCATAACTGACCAGTGTGCGGCTAAGATAGTAAGTAGCCTGTTCCTTGTGAAGTTCATTCTTCTAGGCTAGCATGGCACCCAGTGCCACCTCAGTAGCTGAGATGTATAAGTAGAATGGAACTCCTGGTCTAGGTGGTGCCAATACTGGTGGCGAAGCTAGGTATTGTTTGATATCGTCAAAGGCTGATTGGCACTTGTCATCCCAGTGAAATGTAACCCCCTTGTGTAATAATTTGTTCATGGGTCGGAACTTATCAGATAATTGCACTATGAAACACTTAATTGACGTGACCTTTCCCTGCAGACTTCTGAGCTGCTTGATGGTAGTTGGGGGAACCATTTCAAGGATTGCCTTGACTTTCTTTGGGTCCACCTCGATGCCTCGCTTTGAGACTATGAAACCCAAGAGTTTTCTAGATGTGACGCCAAATACGCACTTCTTGGGATTTAGTCTAACTTTATGCTCCATGAGGCGATCGAGGATATTGCTTAAGTCATCGATGTGATTTGAGCACAACAGAGACTTGGCTAACAAATAATCCATGTAATCTTCCAAAGTTTTATGCATGTAGTCATGGAAGATGTACGTCATAGCATTTTTAAGGCCAAAAGGCATGACCTTATAACAAAATGTCCCCCAAGGCGTTGTGAACGCCATTTTTAGTTGGTCTTCAGGATTGATACGAATCTGATTGTATCCTGAGAAACCATACATGAGGGAGAGCATTTCGTGACCTACTGTAGTGTCTACCAATGCGTCGATGCTCGATAAGGGGAAATCATCCTTATGACTCGCTTTGTTTAGATCTTGAAAATTAGTGCATATGCGAATCCTCCCGTCGAGCTTTTTGATGGGCACCATGTTGGACAGCCATGGCAGATAATCCACGTAGATGACAAACTGTGCATCCAACAGCTTTTGCAATTCATATTTGACCATCAAGGCCACTATTGGGTGCATCTTACGTAGTTTTTGCTTTACGGGATTGATTGTCGGATCAAGCATTAAATTATGCGTGACTAGCTACGGATCTAGTCCTGGCATATCCTTGTATGACCATGCAAAAACCTCCTTCTTCTCTTTGAGAAGGGCAATGTAGTCGGCTTGCTCTTCAGGGGATAAGCTTACCCCCAGCTTGATAATCTATGGATTCATTAGATCCAAGCCGATATCTATGTCAGTCATATCCTTGACTGACATGTGGGATCTGTCCTCCAACTGATGTGGAGTCGGGATCAAATGGATATCATCAGCTAAATTTAAGTCTGCGTTGGGAACCTCGGGTTCCTCTTCAGCCTAAAAAATATCTTGAGTTGTCCCTGGGGTAAAATGAGGCATCTTACCAAAAGTCCAATACTCTGATGGTGAGAGAGGTGAATTGACATGATCCCAATCGATGGCATCTGTGTCTAGATGTAATGATCATGCTGGATCAACCAGATTGTGGATGGGTGTGGTCAAATCAATGGAGATCATGTGGATGGAATGACTTTGGTCTCCATTACCATGGGTATGATAACTCAAACATTCTAGATGCTCCCTATACTCTGGATCTGGCTCTAGGGGAACGGTCACGAATGGATCTGCACTATGTGCTAATAGGAGGACAGGGTCTTCCATCGACACTAATGTCATTATAGGGTCTCGGGGTGGACGGTGCTCATCATAAGCTTGGGGCCACATATTCAACACTTGGTCCCACCCTGTTGGGTCTAAATACCATTCATGCCCTAACCTTATGCCTAGTTGTGCCATCAGTTCTTCATGGGTTACAGAGTGATTGTGCTGTCATGCATGATTAAGATAATCCATCTCAGTTTCATCTTCGTAATCATTGTCGATGATCCAAAGGCCCTCGTTGGCCCTGACAGCTGTTTGTGACATATTATGCTCATCTTGTTCGAGCAAATTAATATGATCCCATCGTTGTTGTTCCACACTCGATGGGGGGACCTAATTCTCTTGACATTGCACTGGTTCAATTGGAACCTCTAAAGGGAACAATTTCAAAAAGATATCTGGACACCATTTATGCTCTCCTTAGGAGTTAATGTCCAAACTTTCATCTCTTTCTAGCAAAGGAGAGGGATTATTGATGTTACCAAGGGTGGTTGTTAACCATGGGAGGTAATCTCCTAATGTATATTCTATATTTGGGTTGGCATAAGGATCTGATGCCAATCCACCCTTGTTGCCTATTCCTAGGCCTTGCATGTTTTCCACCAAGATGTCTAAGGGTAGGGGGTGGTTGAACCCTACTCCCGACTTATCATACGACATTTGGTATCTTGGCTGGCAAAGGACACGCACCCCTTGCTCATACCTGCCTAGCCCGTATCCATGCCAATTGCATTGGCCGAGATATCTCAGAGCAAAGTACGGGTTTGACAGATAATTGACATTTTTGGCAAAAGGATCTTCATCCTCATCCTTTTGTTTGCATGGTTCAGGACCATGATCAAGGCCCCCATACACAAAATTAGTTTGGTTTGGTGGGTAACCTAGAGGAACAACTGTCCCTATGGGAATGCGAGGTCTCCCCATGTCCTATAATGATTATAATGTGGGCATTTCCACAACATTCTACACTAGATACTCCCCCAGGCCCGTACTGGCCATTTCAACAGTAATTGTTGATGATTGGGACGGAGGAAATGGAAGGCCTTCCTGAGTCCATTCCATGTTGGGTGGATTAGGAGCCTCAGCTTCCATTGTGCTAGGTATTTCTTCTGTTGATACAGTTGATATTGTTGGCAACACCTCTTCTAGGGGCTGAGCCTCTTCCAGGATCTATTTTCCTTTGTCCTTCTGTTTAGCCATGACAGGTGGCATTGGTAGTGAAGGAGTAGATGATGAAGACTCGCTTGGCTGGTATTTTGATGATTTAGTCACTAGTGATGCCTACGACATTGGACCCTATTTAGATGGATTTAACTGGAAATCCAAGTGCGTTGATGGGAGGGTCGATTGAGGCATTAATTGCATCGCATTGCAATATTTGAAGGGTTCTAAGTCCATCGGGACTACATGTACTTCTCCTTAAAATGCATACTTTAGACACTGGTGAGTGATCGAAGGGACACACTTCATGTCCCTGATCCATGGCCGCCCTAGCAGTATGTTGTAGGCCATCTCGCCTTCCAAAAAATGGCACAATGTAGGTATTGTCTTTTGTCCTACCTGGACGGGCAAAACAATTGTGCCGACTGTTGAGCATATCACATCGTTGAATCCTCATAGTGTGTATGTGGAATCCATGATATGAGAGGCTAGCAGCTTCAGATGTTTTAATGCTGTAATGGTAATGATGTTACTGGACGAGCTAGTATCTATCAACACTCTCTTGTACGGGATCCCGTTGACCCGCACGATAACATGTAGGGGTGGATCTGCCATGTCATTCGATACTATTTTAACTTCATCCTCTTTGAAGGTAATGACTAGCTTCGTACACCGTTTCACATGTCCCACGAAGTTATTGAAGGAATTCGCTTCGTGAGGCTGTAACTTGATGGCTTTCAAAATTTCCATAAGAGCTTCCCTATGGGGTGCTGACTATTGTATAAGCTCATAAATGGAAAGCCTAGCTGATGTGGTCCATAAACTCTATGTGAGTTTGGTCCTTATTGTGACCTCGGGTCTAGGCAGAGGCAACTGCACAGGGTGTTGCTGAGGTTCTGACGTTGTTGGAACTTCTCTTGTAGCTGCCTCGAGGGCAACTCTTGGGTTCTTTTTGTTCCTGGTCACTATGCTGATCATTCCCATGAATCCTTGCATGGGAATATTCTGTTGCACCTCATTGACTTGAAGAGGTTTTTCCTGTGCCTCGTGGGCAGGAAAAGGGTCCTTGAAAACCCCCATCTATTGATTATTTGGCGCTATGGGGTTGTCCACTGCCAATGATTTATTATCGATCAAATATTGTATTAATCCCTTGAATTTCCAACATCCATTCAGGTCATGTCCCCTTCACCTATGGAACCTACAATATAATTCCTCTCTGTATCCCTTAGGCTTAGGAGCGTTAGGATCTACGGTTTGGATTTCTAGAAGGGTGATTAAATTTTTTGCTAACAGGCGGTCAAATAGGGAGTCCTTGGACTCCGCATAAGGGGTGAATTGTTGCCTAGGGCGACGCTGCTGATTTTGCTCCTATTTTTTATTTTCTCTTTCATAATTAGGAGGCACCGCCTGATAATTAGCCTTTTGGGGCTGTATTTCTTGCACAAGCTTGGGGAAATTTATTGTAACTTGATTAACTACAGCGGGTTATGATTGCGTAGTCCCGGTCTTAGTGTTTTTGTTCCACTATTTCTTTTTAGGCTTGGCGATTACGCCCTCCCCTATTTTGATCTCTTCTATAACTCTGGATTGTGCCAAAGCTTCTTCTAGGCTGGCATATTGTTGTAGCTGCAATAGCCCAAAGATCAATTTTAGACAACTCCGTGCAAACATTTGTGTGAGGTCAGACATAGGGGGAAGGTAGGGTAGCTTAGAAAGCAGATCCCTCCATCGATTCACGTATGCTACCATTGTCTCTTCCTCATATTGCCTGAGGCTGGCCATATCACTCAGTGATGCCTTCTTCTTGGTGTTGAAGGCAAAGCGTTCAAGGAACACATATACTAATTGATCTAGGTTATTTATGCTATGCTTTGGTAACTGTGTGAACCAATCCGAGGTAGGACCTACGAATGTGGTTATGAAGGTCCTTATCAACAGTGCATCATTATCCTGAATGCCAAAGCATTGGCTTAGGAATCTTGTGACATGTTCTTGAGCATCCTCTTTACCATTAAAGACTGCTAATTGAGGCTACTTGAAATGTTCAGGGTAAAGAGGTGTGGGCACTGACGGATGCACTGGATAACTATGGAGTTGACGTAACGTGGGATTTTGATGCCCAGAAGCTTTTGTCTCCACAGACTCCAAACGCTCCAATAGCGCTTTGTATGCATCAGAAGATTTAATCTCTTCCTCTTTTGTTTGCTCCCATTGCGAGTTATGGGAGACTGGAGGCTTATGCGGGGGTGGCCGAATGGTAGCCCTCCCGCCTTGATAGGGCATTTTGTCCAGTTCTATTTCTGGTTCATATTCCTCATAAACTTCCTGAGGAGTCTCTAGGCGAGACCTATGACCCTGAGTGAGTCCCCGATGAGGGTACCCATCATTTTTTCGAGGAGTGGCCTCCCTCTCAGGTCTATAAGGTCTCGGAGGCAAAGCTTGATGAGGTCACGGAGACCTATCCTGCACCAAAGGATTATACCTCTCATATTGTTCTGCTTTGTGGGTGTGAGGGGTTGGCCCCCTCTCAGGTAGTTTATAACGCATCTCATCCACTTCACGTTGCATGCACTCATTATTAAGGCAATATAAGTGCTCTAACTCTGATGACATTGCTCAAGCCACGTGATTTAGGCTTGGTGGGTGGCATGTATGGCGACTGCCAGGTCAATTTGGTCTACCATATTTTGCTTAGGAGGCTTAAATGTTTCTCCTATGTATTTGCCTCGATCTTGATGATCCAAGATTTCAATGGGTCGCTTCCCTCTGTCGAGGTTGGTGGCATTTACTTGAGGCTCTGGCCTCGATGTGTGACCATGATATCTAGCAGGTGTGGAAACGCAAGGCTCCCGCATTGTATGTTGTTCTTGAGGAATGCGATGGTCTTCCTTGTACTCCCTTTCATCGATGTGAAAGGGGCGGGCAGAGTTAGCTTGCCCTGTGTGGAGATCCCTGCGCTCTGAGTTTTGTATTTCAGTTCTAATGGGAGGAAAAGGAGAGATGTTGTATTCATGTTGTCTCTCCTCATGGACACTGTGCCTCTCTAGCACTTCATCACGTTGTGGCCACTCATATCTAGCCTCAAAAGGCGGTTTTCTATTTACATTGAGTGCTACATGTAAAGCTTCTTCCCGAAAGGGGCTGTGTTGAAAGGGCATACCCCCTAGAGGGGGGTCCCAATAATTCCTTCTTGATGTGGCGGTATGTGGACTCTCTTGTAGGCCAGACCGCCAAGGCGGTATGGCCAAGTCCTCAGGGCTAAAGCGAAGGTGACCAGCGCCCTCTCTTTGTGCACCTTCCGTAGCATCCACCCTTGATTGGGCTTGGCTACGGGTGTACACCATTGTGGTTCTCTTCTACTAACTAAGCATATTTTTATCTTTTTGTTTATGATTTTTAATTTTTTTTGTTACACTAAGCAGAAATGAACACACACATACACAAATGATGATTATCTCTTTTAAAGATTAATGGTGTGTCCTAAACTAGTTTTAGTGCGTTTTGATGATTTTGTTTTGTTTTTGCAAGTTTTTAAGAACATTTAAATGCAGAATGTTGGCTCATATGACTCCTAATAATGGTCGCCCCTTCAATATACCATTGTCAGACCGATATACCAACCTCTCTATATACCCGCCCTTACAAGAGGGAAACTATAGGTATGTGAGAGCATATGGTACATGGAACATAGGCGGTACGAAAGGGGGATTGTCCTGTTAATGACACCTACCATAGAATATTATCCTCGCGTGCATGGGAATTACCCCAGTGACACTCGGTCAGCTTTCGTCAGGATTTACACCTAACAATAGTGACAATCGAGGAAATGGATGCAAAATCAAGCCAAGGTGGTGATGAACCCACCGTTGGTCTTGATCAAGGGATGGGGTCTTACGACCAGCTCCTTGGTTTAAATATACCACATGATGTGTGTGTGGTTTATTTTAATTGAAATTGAAACATGCAAGCAACCAACTTTCCCTAAGCAAGCAAAAGTTGACGAAAAAATAGAAACAAAAAATCAAAAAAATGACAGGGACAGTTTTGGAACCTTACCTCTTTTCTGCCCAGACTTGCTGTTTCTGATCTTCGGCTCTAAAAATTTACAAACAAAAATTCGTCCCTCTGTGAGATGAATTACAGAACCGAATTCGTCCCTGTCTGAGATGAATTTGAATTCGTCTCAGGGTCAGACGAATTACAGTAAAGTATTCATCGCAGTCAAAGATGAATAACAGTTTGTTTTTGAAAAATGGTACCTATCAAGCACCAAACACAAAAATTGATCAGTTACTTGATATTAAAAACCAGGGGACAGAGTCCCATTGTGATCACCACTGAAAGCATGAGATTTTGGAAGTTTTTGAAAGGAAAACTATTTCGATGCATTCAAAATAAAAACTAACGCTTGAGTCCTAAAATGTGAAGTGCATTAAACGAAAGAGGCAAAATTGAAATGAGATACAAGAATTTAGAGAAATCACAACCCTTCTATTTAACTCTTTAACCTCAGTTACAAAGATGCCTCCTCCCTTCTTAGGGGTTAGGAGCGTTAAATAGATTTGGTTACAATCGTGATCAATAATCCTTCTTTCGCATGCCCACGTTTGAAATGTGTGGGCCAAAGTGTTGTCATCGCTTATGCTGATGAATCCTCACTTCTTGTTGCTTATATTGCATTCAAATACATGACATTGTTAGTAGCACCTGTTGCAAAGAAGAAGCACTTGTTCTCTAAAAATGATAAAATATGCATGCGTAGAACGTAAGAAGATGATGACTAAACTGATTCCAAATAACTCGCAATTTGAACATGAACCAGGAAACATTACCAGAGGGCCACTGTCATCGAAAAAATTAGTCAATCTACCTACAACTAAAATTCATCCCTGGTCAGGATGAATTCTGCTGTAATTTGTCCCTGGGTAGGACGAATTCGCCTATGATGAAAAACTGAAGTGATGTCATCTAAATGTCGAACCTTGGGACCTTCAAAAGATCTACAGACACAAGGGTTAAGTAATTGGGGCCATTTTGGGATGACCCAGATGGTCGGATTCTCCCAATTTGGCCTCTATCCATGGGAATTCGATGTCGCTACCTGCAAGTTAGTGAGGGCCACAAAATCGACAAAGCATGATAATATTTGATAAATGTCTTCTGAAATCAAGATTGTGAGCTATCTAAACAGCATAGAGTGTAATGTAGGATAAACAAGTAATAACAGAATAGACTAAAATGAAACTAACAAAAAAGTGCAGGGTGCCCGAGTGGGCCACCCACCGTTGGAACTTGATTTTGGCACCAATCCACTAGGGATGGGCCCAAAATCTCTTAGATTGAGTTATCGGCAAATTGGTGGATTAATGTGGTCAAATGTTGGGTTTGGGTTCGGATCCACGCTTCCAAAAGCCACCCAATAACCTCTCTTGTGAAAGATATTAATGGATGTGAAAGGGTGAATCGAAAAAGGGTGCAATAGGGTGTTCAATTTGGTAGCACTTCGTTGCTTGAAAATGCCTCCAACCTATCCTCATTTGGGTGGGAAAGTCCACCATTTTATAGACCCAACGGGTCTATTTGGAGGGGCATGGAGGGATGCCATGTGGCAGCCATGCCTTCCCAAGAGGGAGGAGACTCCTCCCTGACTTGGGCTTCCATGACTGCCATTGTGACAGTCCCCTAACTGCCAATATACCCACCTACATGTGCATGCACGACAGGAGGCAATAATTGACTGTCCTCGGCTGCCACTTGTCAACATTCTTCTTTTTGCCCGTTAAACCTGGAATTCATCCTGACCAAAGACAAATTTAGAATTCGTCCCTGGGTGAGATGAATCCCAGTTAGAATTCGTCCCAGGGTGACACGAATACTGAGCAACGTGCCTGAATGTGCCAAATCACCTTTTGACCTTAAAAAATTGCGATGAAAGTGGTTAGGACCACTGTTTAACCTCTGAGGGCTGCCCTAGGGGCTGTGTGTCAAAGCAATCAGTGTTTTCAGTCACATAATCAGATTGGTATTGTTTTGGTGTCTACACTTGATATGCTTAAAGAAGAGTGTAAAAGGCTAAAATTCAAGCCTATAATGGTAAACATTACTTGTGACACAAGTGACTTAATCCCTACTAAAGCATAAGATAAAGAAACTTGTAAGACTGAAGCATAAAAGGAAAAAAAACTAGAAATATAGCTTATAGGAAAAAATATTTTTAGACAGCCATTGAGCATAATACAAGAGCAATGGATCTAGATGATGAGGATATTGCTTACCTCACAAAAAAAGTAGTTGTTTACATGGAAATGGAAAGATGTGATGAATATATCAATGATTGTTATAAATCTATTGAAAGAGGAAGAGAACTTTGAGCATATTATAAAATGGTTGCTCATGCATTGACTAGAAAAGGAACTGCATATGTTAATATGGCTAAATGCTCTACAAAATTTGAGCTAGAAATTGAGGCATACCAAAAAGCCTTGGTAGAACAACGCAACCCAGGTATATTGAAAAAGATTGATGATGTTGAAAAAGAAAACAAAGAATTGTGGTAGCAAGAGTATTTTAACCTAAAGTTAGTAGATGAAGATATTGGGTGCTTTAAAAAGCACATTATTGGGTCCAAAATAATAAAAATAATGGGATATGGTGGTAAAGGTTTGGGAATAAATGGGTGAGACATAAGAAATCCCATAGAGTGAACCATAAGGCCAAAGTATGAAGACCTTGGTTATGTCAGTCAAATTGGAAGTGGTGAAACCAAGTTTGTGGAAGGATAAACCTATGAAGTGCATGAACCCTTCAGAATAAATCATTGCAATCATTGTGGTCGATTAGGATATGAGGTTATTCTATGTTGGAATTTGCATCCATGCAAAATTTATGGTGCATATAATCACTCTAAGAATTATTGTTGGGACAAATATGAAATAACCAAAAAATTATATGCTGATTGTGGACAGCTATATGTGATAAAATGGAATAAAATGAAACAAATGTTGAGTGGATTTTATAGGAGGATGTATTGTTCTCAAAATAGAAAAATAATATTTAAAAGAACCATTGTATTGTATTGATTGATAATGACTATAACATCTTGTTTTATTGAGTAGTTGAGAGAGACCATAGCAATGGCTATAGTTTATAAAAACCTTTATGTAAATGGGTACCTAATCAACCATGTATTCAAGAGGTAGGTGGGACCCATATGCCCTTGTGTTTTCTAGAGGGATTAAACAAAATGAATTTATGGGGGAGTGTTGAAGATACATTTATTTTTGTCAATGGAATATGGTGTTGATATTCTAGAATGTTCTAAAATAGAACATTCTAGCTTAACATTCCAAAATATTCTAGCACAATGGATTTCTAGATTGGTGACTTTTCATATTATTCTAGCATTATCGACCATCCAAAAGCATTTTATTGGGTTTATAAATACAAACCTATCCTCTTGCATGAGTGAGGTGTCCCTTCTCTTTTCAATGACAATGTAATAGGTACAATATAATGTAATGTTAAAATTGCAGCAATAATTATAGTACTCTATTTTTATACACTCTTTTGTAAATTGGTTTCTTCTGAAAACCAACACGTAATTGTTCCATCTAAGACAAGTGATTTTATTTGATGGAAAGACTCCATATTTGTTTTTTGCATCTTGGTTTTAAAAAAAGTACATCTATTTAGTTGTATTTTACTTCATCACTTAATAATGTCTTGCATTTTGGGATTTGTGCATATATTTAGATGCCTTTGAGTTCCATGAATTTTTACTAGTATAACATTTTTCTAGTCATGATAAAATAACTTATTATGTTGTTGAAAAAAACCTATTTTGAATAATAATGGAGCTTTATTTAAATAGATAGTAAAATATATTTTGAATAATAATGGATTTTTATTTAAATATATAGTAAAATATATTTAAAAAAATAATAGGGTTTTACCTAAATAGATAATAAGATCTTGACTTGAGAAATCTATAAGATCTTAATTTAAATAATAGTGAGTATTGTTTAAGTTTATATTAAGAATTTAATTATTTAATAATAAAAGAATTTTATTAATGAGAAATATTTATTTTGATAACAAATGAAATTTTATTTAAATTAATGATTAATTATTATTTTAAACTAATAAAAATAATTTTCATTTTAATTAGATAAGAAGATCCTTCTTAATTCAAGAGAAATCTAATGAAGGAACTTGTGAGCTCATCTATTGGTAGGAGTAGATGTTTCCTCCCAATCCAAGGAAAAAATATCATTTATGGTGGCTACGAAAAGAGGAAAGAATAATTTTAAAAATAAAAATATCCAAGTATGCCATATTAGGAAGATATGGGTAGTAAAGGTAGTTGTAGATAGTTTTTTAAAATAAGGTTTGAAGAGCGATGGATAAGGAAGAAAGGAGAGAGAGGATGAGGAGAAAGAGAGAAGTGGGACAAAGAGGAAGAAAGGATAAGAATAAAATAAGAGAAGCTAACTCTAGATGTCTTTAGGAGTGAAAGTTTCATTGTGAATACTAAGGTCGATGTAGCAAAATTCAGGTTGGCTTATGAAAATAAATACCATCCCTTATGGAAATTTTAGTTAAAATAATATTAACCAAGCAATACTGCTCATTATTTTGGGTTAATTATACTAGTTTCTATTTATTTATATATTGGTATTAGTTTTTACAAATTGTCAACACCTCTTTTTGGGATGCCTATTGGGTTTATGGGTTGGTTTCCCTTGTTGTGTAGTTAAAAATTTATTAAACCAACCTCCTAGACTCCTTATTGTGTAGTGAAAACTCTCATATCTTGTGTGAATGAACCACCTTACTATTTTTTCTAATTATGCAACTGGTTTTGGATCTCCCCCTATCAAGAGGATGATCAATCCAAATTATCATGTTTTGTTGACATCCCTAAGGCTATTGATGTCTATCTGTTTAACCATGGGTTCCTCCTTCCATTCAATCATAGGGTTGGTCACGTCGTTTAAAATATTGTGTGTTATGTTATTCTTGGCTACCACTCCCCTTGTCATTCTATTGCAAGCGCATCCACTATTAGGATTGAAAGTATGTGCGTAGTTTATGGACCATTGCTCATGGTAAGCACTACGATTGCAGTGATAGACTATGTGTACCCACCTTCGGTTGAACCCAATGTTACCTTGTTGTACTAAATTCTCATGTTACATCACCTTTCAATATTTCATTGTATGCTCCTTTTATAAATATAAAACATATATATTTTTTTGATATATAGAAGCAATGGTTACAATCACAATTTTTAGTAACTACCAATACAAGTGGTAGGGTTCAAACTATCTACAAAGGCTCCCAGGACTTCCACCGTCTCGGTACATGGTAACCCGGCATGAGATGGGGACCACCGGACGCACAGGGGTTGCACCATTGTCATCAATCTGGCACACCACTCAAAGGAATCGAATCTGGGCTACTGTCTGTGCATGGGCAAGCCCGTGGGATTGGAACCTAGGTCTCCTCTCGGTAAGCGCCCCAACTTACCAATCCACCTAGACCCATGAACAAATATAAAACATATTGTTTAGTGGTCCTTATGTGAGGCCTTAAATTTTATTAATTTAAAGGAGAAGATCTTTAGTCTTTAGATGGATGAGTTGAACATAAGTTTATAAACCAAATAGATTATGGTTTTCCTTTATAAAGGATAATGGCTTATACAAAATTATAGTATTTAAGAATATATTTAGAAATTCTTAAATGGAATAAAGGAATATAAGTTGAAGAGAGTTCATTTCTTGAATTAAATAAGAATTTATTTAATTATTGTAAATAATGGAAAAAGATAGTTTATTTTGTTAATTAAAGGTATTGATATTTGATTAATATAAATAAAGAAAAGATAGTTTATTTCTTTGATTAAATGAGATGTCATTTAATTATTGTAAACAAAGGAAAAGATAGTTTATTTTTTTAATTAAAGGTACGGATCTTTGATTAATATAAATAAATAAAAAGATAGTGTATTCATTTAATTAAATAAGATGTTATTTGAATATTGTAAATAAAATAAAACCCAACTTATTTAAATGATTAAAGGTATGTGAAATTAATTTGTTGAATAAAGGTTAAGATGGATTGTTTAAAGTAAAACCTATGATCTAGTTGTATATGTTGATAGACTCTCTATCGGCATGGAGAGGTGAAAATAAAAATAGAGATTTTTATGATATCAACTATACAGTAGATGGTCACTTTGATGTAAATCCAGCTACAAGAGGTCAAAAAAAAATACCTCCCATTACATAAAAACTGCGATATATAAAAATGATATGTAAAACCCTCAATTTACATAAAAACTGCAATAAATGAAAATAATCAATAAAATCCTTCATTCACATAGAAACTATAATACATGAAAATAAACCAATTAATATTTTATTTTCTCATTATTAGATTCACTTCCCTTTTTACGATGCAATACCAATGGAATATATTTCTCCAAATAAAACCTAAAAGAAAATCATAAATATTGAAGCCCTAAAAAAAACCCTAAAGCTTAAAGCCCTAAAAATAAAATTACTACTTTAGGCAAATTTATTTTTCCACAAAAGACTGCATTTTTAAGTAATTACTATTTTGGTAAATTATGTTTTTATAAAAATTTACCTAATTTAGTAATTAGCATTTTCGGAAAATTATTTTTGTATAAAAGAATTATTTTTTGAGTAATAAAAAAATTATTTTAAAACTTCTTTAAAAACAAACCTCTAAAAATAGGCTCCTGCATCATTCTCCTCTTGTTGAAAAGAACTCTACTCCTACGAGTTCATTTTATCAAACTCATAATTTCTCTCCATATAAGGCCACACATGCAAGTACTCCTCAAAGTACCAATCTCCTTTCGAGGTTCTATATCTCAAACCTCCTGCAAACACTACACATAGTGCCAATTCTTCCTTCAAGGTTTGAAAATAGCAACTACACAAAGTGCCAATTCCTCCCTCTAAGGTTTTACATAAATAAACCTCTTATAAGAACTTACACAGAGTGCCAATTTCTTTCTCCAAGATTTTACAAACCTTCTGCAAGCACTATGCGAAGTGCCAATTTCTCCATCTGAGATTTTACATAAAATAAAACCTCCTGCAAGCACTTACATAGAGTGCCATTTTCTTTCTCCAAGGTTTTACAAACCTTCTGCAAGCACTACACAAAGTGCCAATCTATTTCTCCAATGTTTTACAAACCTTCTGCAAGCACTACACAGAGTGCCAATTTTTTTGGAGCCCCTTTGCTCTCCTCTCTTTTTTTCTCTTCTCTTTTCTTCCCAACAAGATCCAACTTGCTCTGATACCAAATGATGTAAATCTAGCTGCAAGAGGTCAAAAAAAAATATCTCCTATTACATAAAAACTATGATAAATGAAAATAATATGTAAAACCCTCCATTTACATAAAAAATGTACTAAATAGAAATAATCAGTAAAACCCTCCATTCACATAAAAACTATAATATATGAAAATAAACCAATAAATATTTTCTTTTCTCATTCTTGGATTCACTTCCCCTTTTACAATGCAATACAAAGGAAATATATATCTCCAAATAAAACCTAAAAGAAAACCCTAAATCTTGAAGCCCTAAAAGAAATATTAAAAGAAAACCCTAAAGCTTAAAGCCTTAAAAATAAAATTATTATTTTTGGCAAATTGATTTTTCCACAGAAAATTGTTTTTTTAAGTAATTACTATTTGCAGCAAATTATGTTTTTATTAAAATTTGTCTTTTTTAGTAATTACCATTTTCGGCAATTTATTTTTGCGTCAAAGAATTCCTTTTCGAGTAATAAGAAAATTATTTTAAAACATCTTTAAAAAAACCTTCTAAAAATAGGCTCATGCATCATACTTTGATTAAATTTGTATAGTTGTAATTTGGCAAAGTAAATAGTAGATGCATTTATAGGCATGTCTATCATACAAACATGGATTTCCTTGATCCCCTACTATCCTCAAACTAACTATGGAAAGAGAAGGAGAAACGAAAATGTAGCTAGAACCTATCTTTCAAATTGATTTACTTATGCTAAAATATACTAGAATTATAGGGATATATCCCTAGATGATTTATGTATTACTTTATTCTTTTATAAGTATGGAGGTTTTACCATACTTGAATATATGTAATAGATTACAGATTTGATGGGAAATGTATCTTTAATTTACCATTATGAATTATCTATGTTTTTTTTTTTAGCTTCCTTTTCTATCTAATTCTTACTTTCTTTTAAATGTTATTTCCTTTCTAAGTATCTCATGTATGTTTTATGAATTTTGTTCTTTGTTTAATTGAGTAGATAGAGTTAAACTTGTCTTCTTGCTAAACATGAAAATAACCTAAGAAAATGAAATATTAGGGTGAACCTAGAACAAACCTAAGAGATTGAGACCTCTTAGGGTGAACATAGGAAGACCTAAGGGAATTGAGACCCCCTTAGGGAGAATGATAACTAAGAAAACTAATTGATTACATATGAGTTAAGATAGCTCATTGTGGAGACGAGATGGATAGCTTAACTTGCAATTCACTTAGCATATGTACACATATGGACTTGTGTAAGGTATGGTGATGGGTGATACCTTCGACTATACTAAGGGTGATAAGTTTACCTCATCAAGAGTGATGATATGGATAAACTTATTTACAAAAATACATAGTATGTTTACACAAATAGACTTGTGTAGGGTACTTGGTGAGACTTAACTCAATGGGAGATTTGGAAATCTTAGTAAAATTCAATAATAGATAAAACACGTATTGGTTAGGTGTTTATGAATTCATAATCATAGTTAAAAAAAATTATTTATTTTTTGTGTATTTTTTATAGCTTGTTTTGTTGTCATTACATTTTGTATCAGATCTCTAAGTACAAGGGTATAGAGTTTTTTAATGTCTTTTAGGGATTTGTATGTCTTTCTATGAAGGATCTCTTAAATTTTAAGCTAAAGTTAGGAAGACTTAGAATCCCCTACTTGCTAAAACCTAATAAGTATTAGCCCCAAGAGTTATTGGAATGTTATGATGCCTTACTTATGGTAAGTAGGGACTTTGGCATTAAAGTTACATCATAACCGTGGAACACTACCCTAATTTGACTGATGATGTTAATATACATAGAAATTTATATTATGGCTTGAGTTAATAGTTTAGTTCAAATATGGAATTATAACCTAATCCTCTTTATTGGTTGGCATTAGGTAATATGGAACCCAAGACGAGGGGAAGAAATATTGCTTCTCCAAAAAGATAGCACCATAAGGATAAAACTATGGAAAGGATCCAAGAAAGGGGTTCAAGAGACTTAAGCAAAGAGGTGGAAAACCTCATCACCATCACTATAGTGTTACAAGAATATATAGAAAAATAGGGGGAGCTAATAGACCAGCAAAGAGAATAAATACTACAACATAATAAATGGAATGATTCTTATTTTGCAGAGATGTCAAAGAAATATTGACAACCGAAAAATAAAAGGGAAAGTTTTGGTTATTTAGACTGGAGAACTCAATAGAAGGTATGGATAAGCCAACTCAAACCCACCCAACTAAATAAATGTATAGCTAAACTAGGCTATGGAAAATATCAAATTCAACTAAAGGTATAAAAAGAATAACAAGTTGTAAAATAGATTCTAAAACATCATGAAGGTCCCAAATAGGGGTGTATCATACATGGAGGGCCACACTATGCAATGAAATACCCCAATAAAACATAATTGAGTAAGTGGACAAAAGGACCGATCCCATAAACTCACTCAAACTCTTGGAAATATGAACAAATAGAATCACCTCAAATAAGGAAATTGACAAGGGAAATTAGGGAAAAGCAACACCCCTAGAGAGGGTGCTACCAGTATGGAGGCCCTCATTATGTGATCAATTACCATATAAAAGAAAGACAAAGCATTTAGGCAAAAGTGACAAACCTTTGAATTTAGGTGGTAGCAGGAAATCAAGATTAGAACCGAGAATCCATGTCATTTATTTGGAAATTTAAATACCCTTTTTCCTATAAGAACTGTCTTAATTTTAGTTAGAATTTTTTTCTTAGTTTTATTTCTTCTATTTTACTAAGGGATATACCAAAAAGACCAAGATATTTAGCTCATGGATGAAAGGTTGAGTATGGTTCTAGATAAAACTACTTAGCAAACCAATGTTTTCTAATGGTATATATTACTTTAGCTAGCGATACCACTAAATATTGTTTGTATATAGCTCCACTTCATGATTTTTATGTGATCCTATTTATGGATTGGTTATAGGCCTGTAAATCCTTCATCAATTTCTGAGATAGATGGATCAATTATTTAGAAAAATGTAAGGAAAGACTAAGGATTCATAATGATCATGGGGAATTTAAACCCTAGATGTTGTTAGCTATGTATTTTAAGAAAGTCCTCAATAAGAGAGATCATCTATATCCTAAACTTCAATGAAGTTGGAGAATATCAATAGAGATAAGTGTTGGAGAAACCCAATTTTGTAGAACTTTAAGGATGTATTTATTGAGGATTTACATGGACTCCCTCCTATGTGGAAATTTGATTTTACTATTGACCTTATGCTAGTAGCAGAACCAATACATAGATCTCCATATATTATGAATCCTATTGAGATCCAAGAATTAAAAATGTAACCGCAAGGGCTATTAAAAAAGGTATTAATAAAACCAAGTGTGTCGCCTTGGGATGATCTGGTTTTATTTGTGAAAAATAAGGATGGTTCTTTGAGATTATGTATTGATTATAGAATACTTAACAAGGTAACAATTAGGAACCAATATCCTCTACCTAGAATTAAATATTTATTTGATCAATTTAGAGATGCAACGATATTCAAAAATATTGACCTAAGATCAGGGTATCATCAGTTAATAATACATGAGGAGGACACTCACAAAAACAACATTTAAAACTAGGTATGGATATTATGAGATTACAATCCTACCCTTTGGACTAACTAATGCCCTAACTGCATTCATGAATCTAATGAAAAGTGTGTTCAAGAGATATCAAGATTAGTTTATCCTCATATTTTTAGATGATGTCTTAATATACTCTTGAGACAAGGAAGAGCATGATAGACGTCAAGATCATGTTAGATTTTCTAAGGGAGAACCAAATCTATGGAAATATATCAAAAAATGATTTCTATGTCTCAAAGGTACGATATCTTGGGCACAATATATCAACTATAATAATTGCTATAGATCTAGAGAAAATTGAAACTATTCTAAATTGGCCATCCTTGATCAATGTAATAGAAATGCAAAGCTTCATGGGGTTCATGGGATACTATGGATATTCTATAAAGGATTATTTTAATATTGTAGCAGCCATAAATAACCTCCCAAAAAAGGAAAGGAATTCAAGTGGTCAGAAAAGTGTGAGGTTGCATTTGTATTGCTAAAACATAAACTCAATACAACACCAATATTGAAGATTTCAGATCCTCAATGAAACTTTTTGTAGACACTAAGACAGGACCAATCCGATTATGTGACTGCAAACACTGATCGCTTTGGCAAACACAGCCCCCAGGGCAGCCCTCAGAGGTTAAACAATGGTCTTAACCACTTTCATAGCAATTTTGTAAGGTCAAGAAGCAATTTGGCACACTTGGACACTTTGCCCGGTATTCGTCTCACCCAGGGACGAATTCAAAATAGAATCCGTCCCACCCCGGGACGAGTTACGAATCCGTCCCTGGGTGGGACGAATTCTAAGCTTAACGGGCAAAAAGGCAAATGGTGCCAAGTGGCAGCCTAGAACAGTCAGTTAAGGGCTCCTACCTTGCACACATGTGTAAGTGGACAGAGGGGCCGTTAGAGGACTGTTACAAAAATCATTTATCAAAGTTCAAGTCAAGGGAAGACTCCCCTCCCTCATGGGAAGACAATACTGCCACATGGCGCCTATGGCCAACACTTTGCTTTTGTGCTTCCCTCCCAAAAGAGACCCCATGGGTCTATAAAAGGTGGGACTTTTCTCACCCAAAAGAGACAGGTTGAAGGAGTGTTCAAGCAACGAAGTGCTGCCGAACTGAAGACTCACTTGCATCCCCCTTTGTTCACCTTCCTACATCCATCAATATCTTTTGCAAGGGAGGTTGTTAGGTGGCCTTTGGAAGTTCGAACCTTAATCAAATCTGACACATGGACATCTGAACCTACCAATTCGCCGACCCCCCATTCCTAAAAGGTTTTGGGCCCATCCTTTGTGGATTGGCTCCAAAATCAAGGGCCAATGGTGGGAGGCCCCCTTGGGCACCCCCGCACCCCCCAGGTTCTAATTTTAGTTTTTGAGCACTTTAGATTATTTTTTAGATTGCATTATGTGTTACTAGGTCTTATTAGTCTATAATTGCAATTTTGTAGCTTTTGGTCAGAGTTTAGGGTGTTTTGTATTGTTTTGTCGTTTCGCTAACTTGCAGGTGTCAAGGTCAAATTCCCGAGGGTGGAGGCCAAATTGGGAAAATCCGACCATCTGGGTCGTCCCAAAATGGCCCCAATTACCTAACCCCCTGTTTGCAGGAGTTTTGCGAGTCCCGGGATCCAACATTGGAGCAACGAGCGGGTCGGTTTCTCCTACTCAAAAGAATTCGTCCCACCTAGGGACGAATTACAGTCAAAATTCATCCTGCCTAGGGAAGAATTCCAGTTTAAGGTGGATTGGCCAGCTGCCTCAGTGGCAGTGGCCTTCTGGTAACTTTTCTTACCTTTTGTCAGGTTTTTGAGCAATTTGGATTCATTGTTTTCATTGTTTCAGGCAAATATTCGTATGCATATTTCGTTAGTTTTAGAGAGAATGCTTTTCATTTGCAGCAGGTGCTACTAACGTCTTGATCATTTCTTTGTTCATAGGAGAAGCAACAGAGGCGAATAACTCATTGAAATCAGTGGTGGCATCATCTTGGCCCGCCCATTGCAATCGTGGGCATGCGAAAGGAGGAATCATTCAACGATTGTAATCAAACCTTATTTGCGCTCCTAGCCCCTGAAAAGGGAGGATGCATTATTGTAACAGAGATCAAAGGAAATTAATGAAAGGGATGTGTTTTCTTTATTTGATTGCGTCTCTTCCAATATGTCTCTTTTCGTTTCATGCAATGTACATTCCTAGGACTTAAGCGTGCTTAATTTTGAATGCAATTGCACTTGGTGTTTCCTTTGACCGAAATCTCGTGCTTTCAGTGGCGATCATGGTGGGACCCTGTTCCCTGGTTTTTGAATCACAGAAAACTGATTAAATTTTTGTGTTTGTGCTTGACAGGTACACTTTTTTTGTTGCAGACTGCTATTCGTCTCTGACAGGGACGAATCCTTTTCTGTAATTCGTCTGACCCTGAGACGAATTCAAATTCGTCTCTGGGTGGGACGAATTCTGTTCTGCAATTCGTCTCCCAGAGGGACGAATTCCTGTCTGCGGATTTTCAGAGGAGAAATTCAGAGACAACAGGAGCAGGCAGAAAAGACGTAGGGATTTTCATGATCTCTGTTATATTTTTCTGTTTCTATTTTTGTTTCGTTAATTGTTTTCATTTAATCTTGCATTGCATTAGGAAAAGTCATGTATGCTAGTTTCATTTTGTTGGATAAAACGAATCCCACACACATCATGAAACAACTTTAAACCAAGGAGCTGGTCATAAGACCCCAGCCCTTGATCAAGACCATTGGTGGATTTAATCACCACCTTGGCTTGATTTGCATCCATTTCCCGATTTTCAACTATTGTTAGGCATAAATCCTGACGAAGACAGACCGAGCATAGCTGGGGTGATTCCCATGCGCGCGAGGATAAGTTTTCTATGGTAGGTGTCATTAACAGGACAATCCCCCTTCTATACCGCCTATGTACCACGTACCTTCTGCTCTCACGTACCTATAGTCTCCCTCTCGTAAGGGCGGGTATATAGAGAGGTTGGTATATCGGCCTGGTTGGTATATTGAAGGGGCGACCTTTTTGGAGTTATAAGAGCCTACATGATGCATTTAAACGTTCTACAAAACCTACAAAAACAAAACAAAACATCAAAATGCACTAAACAAGTTTAGGACACACCAAGAATCCTTAAAAGAGATAATCACGATTTTGTGAATGTGTGTGTTTAATTCTGCTTAGTGTAGACAAAAAAAAAAAAAAGAGAAAATCATAAAACGAGATAAAAATTTATTTAGATAGCATAGAAGCACCGCAATGGTGTACACCCGCAGTCAAGCCCAATCAAGGGCGGAAGCTCCGGAAGGTACACAAAAAGTAGGCACAAGTCGCCTTCACTTCAGTCCTAAGGATTTGGTCATACCGCCTTATAGGTCAAACCTACAAAAGAATCCAATTCAGAATCCTCGGTGGGGTATGCCTATTCAAAGCAGCCCCTTTCGAGAAGATGCCTTACATGTAGACCTTGACCTAAATAGAGAATCACCTCTTGAAGCTAGGCATGAGTGGCCATCGCGCGATGAAGCGCTAAATAGGCACACTGTCCATTTGGAGGGGCAACGTGGATATGGCGTCCCTTCTTTACCTATCATCAGAACAGAGAGACCAAATTCGGAACACAGGGCTCCTTACATAGGACGACCTAACTCCGCCCATCCCATTTACACTCGTGAAAGGGAGTATGAGGAAAACCATCGCATTCCTCAAGAGCAACAAACAATGCGGGAACCTTGCATTTCCGCACCAGCAGGATATCATGATCACCCCTTGAGGCCAGAACCTCTAGCACATACCGCTTACCTCGACAGAGGGAAGCGACCCATTGAAACCTTAGAGCATCAAAATCAAGGTAAACCCATAGGAGGAGCATTTGAACCTTCTGAACAAAATAGGGTTGAAAAAATTGATCCGGTTGTCGCCAGATATACCACCCATCAAGCCCAAATCATGCGGCTTAAACAAAGTCAGCAAGAGATAGAGTATCAATACCGCTTGGATAAAGAACGCATGCAACACGAAGCGAATGAGTTACGCTATGAAATACCTGAGAGGGGGCCAACCGCTCGCATCCAAAGAGCTGAACAGTATGAGAGGCATAATCCATTGGCGCAAGATAGGTCTCCACGACCTCGTCAAGCTCTGCCTCCAAGACCTCATAGATTCGAGAGGGAGGCAACTCCCCGAAACAATGATGGGTACCTTCAGCAAGAACTTGATCAGGGTCATAGATTTCACCTTGAGACTCCTCAAGAATTTTACGAAGAGTATGAACCAGAAGAGGAGTATATCGAAACTCCCCATCAAGGCAGGAAGGATGCCATTCGGCCACCCCTCCATAGGCCTCCAGTTTACCGCAACTTGCAACAAGAGCGAACAAGAGAGGAAGAAATAAAATCTTTCGATGCATACCAAGCGCTATTGGAGCGTTTAGAGTCGGTGGAGACAAAAGCTGTTGGGCATCAAAAACCCACATTATGTCTACTCCGCAATAATCCGGTGCATCCCTCAGTGCCTACACCTCTTTACCCCGAACACTTCAAGTTGCCTCAATTGGCAGTTTTTAAAGGTGAAGAGGACGCACGAGAACATGTTACACGGTTTCTAAGCCAATGCTTCGGCATTCAGGATAATGACGCATTATTGCTTAGAACATTCATAACCACATTCGCAGGCCCCGCCTCGGATTGGTTCACACAACTGCCCAAACACAGCATAAGCAGCTTAGATCAGCTAGTAGATGCGTTTCTTGAACGTTTCGCCTTCAACACAAGGAAGAAGGCATCACTTAGTGATCTTGCTAGCCTTAAAAAATTTGAGGAGGAAACAATGGCAGCGTACGGGAACCGATGGAGAGCTTTGCTTTCTAAGTTACCCTACCGTCCTCCCATGTCGGACCTCACGCAAATGTTCGTGAAAAGTTATTTAAAATCAATCTCTGGTCTATTGTTGCTGCGACAATATGACGGCTTAGAAGAAGCTTTGGTGCAAGCCAGAGTCATAGAAGAGATTAAGATAGGCGAAGGCACAATTGCCAAGCCTAAGAAGAAAGAGTGGAATAAAACCACTAAAACTGGGACAACGCAACCACAACACGCTGCAGTCAACCAAGTTGCGATAAATGTCCCCCCGCCTGTGCAAGAAACGCAGCCTCAAAAGGCTAACTACTAGGCAGTCCCTCCTGCTTACGAAAGAGATAACAGGAGACAGGAATAGTATCAGTAGCGTCACCCTAGGCGACAATTCACCCCGTATGCGGAGTCTAGGGACTCCTTATTTGACCGCTTGTCAGCGGCAAATTTAGTTACTCTGCGAGAAATCCAAGTTTTTGACCCTAACGTTCCCAAGCCTAGGGGGTATAGGGAGGAATTGTATTGCGAGATTTCATAGACGCAGAGGACATGACCTAAATGGGTGTTGGAAATTCAAAGAACTAGTCTAGGATTTGATCGAAAACCGAACATTGGTCGTGGACAACCCCATCGCACCTAACAACCAACAAATGGGGGTATTCAAGGACCCCTTGCCTGCCCACGAGGCACAGAAAAAATCGCTCCAAATTAATGAGGTGCGACAAGATATTCCCACGCAAGGATTTGTGGGAATGATTAGCATTGTAACAAGGAACAGAAAATACCCAGCAGTTGCCCCCGAGGTACCTGCGAGGGAAGTTCCGTCGACATCGCAGCCTCAACAATGCCCAACGCAGTTACCTCCGCCTAGACCTGAGGTCACGATATGAACCAAACTCACGCAGAGTTTGCGGACCATGTCAGCTAGGCTGTCCATCTACAAGCTTATTCAACAATCAGCTCCACATAGAGAAGCTATTATGGACATATTAAAATCCATTGAAGTACAACCTCACGAAGCTAATTCTTTCAACACCTTCGTGGGACATGTGAAACAATGTACGGAGCCTGTCATCACATTCAAAGAAAATGAGGTCAAAACAATATCGAATGACATGCCGGATCCACCCCTGCACGTTATCGCATGGGTCAATGGGATCCCGTACAAGAGAGTGCTGATAGATACTGGCTCGTCCAGTAACATCATAACCACTGCAGCGTTAAAGCATTTAAAACTGCCAGCCTCTCACATCACCGCTTCCACGTACACACTGCGAGCTTTTAACATTGCAATATGCTCGACAGTCGGCACAGTCGTTCTGCCTATACAGGTAGGACAAAAGTCAATACCCACATCTGTGCCATGTGTTTGGAAGGTGAAATGGATTATAACATACTGCTAGGGCGGCCTTGGATCAAGGACATGAAGTGTGTCCCCTCGATCGCACACCAGTGCTTGAAGTATGCCTATGAAGGGCAAATACATGTAGTCCCAATGGACTTAGAGCCCTTCAAGTATTGCAATGCGGTACAATTCATACCTCAATCGACCCTACCATAAACGCATTTGGATTTTCAATTGAATCCATCTAAACAGGGTTCGATACCGCGAGGCACCAGCGGTGGCCAATAAGGCAAAATCCCGACCCGGGTGAGACGTCATCATTGGCTCCTTCATCATCAATGCCACCTATCGTGGCCCAACAGAAGGACAAGGGAAAGCAAATCATGGAGGAGGTTAAGCCTCTAGAAGAGGGGTTGCCCACGATCTCAGCAATATCAACAGAGGAAGCGCCCAACGCAACGAAAACCAAGATTCCTGAACAACCAAACATGGAATGGACTCAGGAAGGACTACCGTTTCCTCCTACCCAATCATCAACAATCACTGTTGAGATGGCCAGTACAGGCCTGGGGGAGTACATAGTGCAAAATGTTGTGGCAACCCCCACACTGGAGTTAGTACAAGACATGGGAAGACCTCGCCTTCCCATTGGAACAATCGTACCTCTAGGCTACCCACTGAACCAAACAAATTTTGTGTATGGGGTCCTTGATCATGGTTCTGAACCATGCGAACAAAAGGAAACAGATGAAGAACCTTTTGTCGAAAACATCAATTATCTGTCGAACCCAGAGTTTGCCCTAAAATATCTTGAACAATGCAATTGGCATGGGTATGGGCTAGGCAGATATGAGCAAGGGATGCGGATCCTTTGCCGACCAATGAACAAACTATTGCACAAGGGGGTCACATTTCATTGGGATGACGAGTGCCAGTCAGCCTTTGACGAAATCAAACAATACTTGGCTTCGCCACAAGTATTGGCACCGCCTAGACCAGGTGTGCCGTTCTACTTATACATCTCAGCTACTGAGGTGGCGCTGGGCGCAATGCTAGCCTAGAAGAATGAACTTCACAAAGAACAGGCTACATACTATCTTAGCCGCACCCTGGTCAGTTACTGAACTTAACTATGCATACGTTGAGAAACTCGCTTGGCGGTGGTGTTTGCTACCAAAAGGCTATGCCACTACATGCTCTGAGCAACATGACGTATGTTGTGTCTAAGGAGAATCCATTGCGATACATGATGAGTCGTACTTATCATAGTAGTCGCACGACAAAATGGATCATGTTGTTGATGGAATTTGACATTGAGTTTATTGGGCAAAAATCTATAAAAGGACAAGTCATAGCCGATCAACTAGCAGAGGCTCCTCTTGAAGATGATCAGCCTCCGGTCATAGAACTACCCGATGATGAGGTCTTCCATGTCTCAGAATCGCCAGATTTTGAAGAGCCTGAGTCTCAGGCCGACATAACCTTATTTTTTGATGGTTCTAAATGCGAGCAAGGTGGTGGCGCAAGAATTGTGTTCTTCACACCGTAGGGCACTCCAATGCCCCTGTCATTTAAATTAAACTTCCAGTGCACCAACAACAATGCATAATATGAAGCCTTGCTCCTAGGTCTTCAGACAGCAATCGCCATGAACATAAAAGACTGAACATCTTTGGCGATTCGCTGTTAATCGTCAATCAAGTCAAGGGAATATATCAATGCAAATGCCCAGTTCTGAAGGCCTATAAAGCCCTCGTGGATAAATTCCTGGCAAAACTTGAGTGGTATGACATCAAGGAACTCCCTCGATCATCGAATCATTTTGCGGACACAATGGCCTCCTTAGGGTCACTAATCCCGCAAGACCTTTCCGGTGATGTAACAACCATTCAGGTCAAAACCTTATCGCAACCCGCGATGGAGCGCGCAAGCTCAGACTTGACGCCAGGAATCCACATGATCCAGATCGAACCATCTTCGGATAAGTTCTTTCGAATTCGAGACTATTTGAAACACGCCAACTGGGGGTCTTTGTTCTTCCCCACTCCCATTAATAGCAACACAACACTATTTTTACAAGTTCTCTCCCAATCAGCATTTGTTAGGGAAGAACTCCAAAAGGGATTGGCTGTTCAAACTGTCGAGGTATCCGATCAACGAGGTCGGTATTTACCAATAAGAGATTACCTCAAGTTAGGTAATCTACCCTTTGGATTGACGCAAGCCGCAAAACGAACATTCAAACAGAAAGCGGAAAAATATGTCTTGATAGAAGACATTCTGTATCGTCGCAGCTACGACGGAATTCTTCTTCATTGCTTGGACCAGCAAGAGTCCACTTGGGAAGTCACCCAAGCGCATGACGGTATATGTGGCGGCCACTTTAGTGGTATGTCCATTGCAAAGCGCATTCTTTGCATGGGCTATTATTGGCCATATTTAGAGCGAGATTGCTGCGCATATGTCAAGAGGTGTGTTAAATGTCAACATCATGCCAATCTGATGCACGCACCTTCCCAGGCCCTACAGACAGTCCATTCTGCTTGGCCATTTTTACAGTGGGGCCTCGATCTAATCGAAAAGATCTCCCCTGCATCGTCAGGCTATCACACGTTTATCATAACGGCCACAGAATACTTTACCAAATGGGTGGAAGCAATTCCGTTAACCTCTACGATAGGACCCCGCATTGCGGAGTTCATTTTACATTACATCATGTCGTTTTGGTATTCCATCCAAAATAATCTCGGATAATGGGCCATCATTCAAGAACCAAGACGTGCGTGCTTTAACCACAAAGTACAAAATTTAGCACAGCTTTTCAACACCCTATTATCCGCAAGCAAATGGGCAAGCAGAAGCGTCAAACAAAACGCTAGTCGCCATCCTTAAAAAGACAGTCGCAGACAGTCATAAGGATTGGCACATACAAATCCCACTTGCCCTTTGGGCCTATCGCACTAGCATTCGGACGCCCACTAGGGAAACTCCATTTTCACTAGTGTATGGCTCAGAGGCAGTAATGCCTCTCGAGTTGGAAATTCCTTCCCTCCGCATATCAATGCAGGAATTCATCGATGATGACACTGCACGGCAGGCCCGGTTAGACCAGCTTACGTTGCTTGATGAAAGACGCGTTAATGCTCTCGAGCACTTACGTATCTATCAAGAGCGGCTTAAGAGAGCTTACAACATGAAAGTTCACCTAAGAGACTTTCGGGTTGGTGATCTGGTTTTGAAGGAAAACCAACAAAACTCTAATTTGCCGTCCCATATGAGGGACAAATTCGTGGCAAATTGGTTAGGTCCTTATGTCATTGATAGCAAAATAGGACCAAGAATGTACGGGCTAGCTTCTCTTGATGGTATCAAGGAAACAGAACCCTTGAATATCAGTCATTTGCGACCATTTCATATCTAAGAAAGCCATGTACCAAAAAAAAAAAAAAAAAAAAAAAAACAACAAACAAACAAAAAAACTCCAAGGATTATCACAAATTCTTGGTCAACCCAAAAAGCTCCAAGGATTATCGCAATCTCTTGGTCAACCCAAAAAGCTCCAAGGATTATCGCAATCTCTTAGTCAACCCAAAAAGCTCAAAGGATTATCGCAATCTCTTGGTCACCCAAAAAGCTCCAAGGATTATCGCAATCTCTTGGTCAACCTAAAAAGCTCCAAGGATTATCGCAATCTCTTGGTCAACCCAAAAAGCTCCAAGGATTATCGCAATCTCTTGGTCACCCAAAAATCTCCAAGGATTATCGCAATCTCTTGGTCACCAAAAGCTCCAAGGATTATCGCAATCTCTTGGTCACCTAAAAAGCTCCAAAGATTATCGCAATCTCTTGGTCACCTAAAAATCTCCAAGGATTATCGCAATCTCTTGGTCAACCCAAAAAGCTCCAAGGATTATCACAATATCTTGGTCAAACAAATCAAGAAATTCAACAAAAACAAAACAAAAAAAATCATCAAAAACAACAAAAATTTGCATCTCAATTCTAGGCATACTCAAATTCATCAAAATCAACAAAAACACCATGCATAAATTTTACCACACTACAGTCAGTGGTCTGGGAACGTACTAAGAGTTTCAGTAATTCAGTCATCATTTTCCTCTTTAGCCATGTAGTGTACCAAGTCGAACGGATTTTACAAAGGTAGAGTCATACTTGAAATACACCTTGTTACGTAACATCCCAACACAAATAAAATAATAAAATTCCCAAAATTGTGTGAACGAAAGACAAAACCTGCAAAATAATCTAGGTCACCACAAGCGAAACGGTTATCTTGCTCATCCCCCTATGCGAATGACCCATAGAATGCTGAGAGTTGGCAAAAGGACAAGCTTCCTCCCTACCCAATTCCCTAAGAATCCCTAAAGTTCTCAATAGTTGCAAAACACAAAAATTTGCAAAACGTCAAAACTCAAAAATTTGACAAAATATAGTGCACACATCAAAAGGCACAAACAACAGTGATTTTCGTCACTCCATATCCCCAATCCCTTGCTCAAAAGAAAAATCAATCAAAATAAACAGTGATCTTATCACTACAAAAGAGCAAGTATCCCAATACAATTGAAAAAAAAAAAAAAAGGGAGTTGACCTTGAATCCCTGGAACTCTCAGCATTCTGTAGGTCATAAGGCAAGCTTCAATACCAATTCGGTAACAGAAGTAAACCTCCCGCATGACGATATATCTGTCACATTAACTTGCGTACAGATCAATGTTTGCATGTGGATGAGCTAGCTTATGGCATCTTGGATTACAACGCAAATTAATCTTAGTACATACAACAAAGGAATTCGTGGAGCTAATTAGGTGATCCTCAGTACAGGTTCGGTTGAAAGCCCACCTAGCACTGGCGGTATCCTAACAAATACCACTAAATGAACTCAATTGCACACACAAGGATGTGAAATAGCTCGGTCAAAAACAAGTTCGATTCATACCTTGTTCAAAAGTCTTGTAAGATAAAGTACAGTCATGGCTAGTGAGTTAAAATCGTCTGAGTCTCAGAAAACCTTAGCTACATTTCTAAACCAACTGCGTTACTTTTCATCCTTGCAATACCATTAAAAAAATACAAAAAAAGAAAAACCACATGTATACATACAAAGTCATGCATCACAACAATCGCCTAAAAACAAAATAACAGAGTTCTAAACAGTCCTTGGTGCCATAGCCAAACATCACAAACCCCATTCATCCATTTCATATCTGCATATCACATATAAATCAAAACCATTTGCATTCATCATAGCATATGCATCCATCAAAATAAATCAACATGCATACATCCATATTCATCAACCATCATGCACGAGATCAAAGAAAATCAAAACAACAAAAACAACAAATAAATGCAACACAAAAAAAAAAAGCAATAAACATTGCCAGACATAAGTGCTCTTGCACTTAACCTCTTGGCATAGCAAAATTGATTTCGGGGTTTGCATTGTCACTACCCTAGTCCCGAAGAAGGCTACCATAGCCGGACCGCTCCACGGGAAGACAGATTGACAATTTAATCCCAAAATGGTGTCACAAAAAATGCAACACAAAACAAACAATAAACATTGCCAGACACAAGTGCTCTTGCACTTAACCTCTTGGCATAGCAAAATTGATGTCGGGGTTTGCATTGTCACTATCCTACTCCCGAAGAAGGCTACCATAGCCGGACCGCTCCACGGGAGGACGGATTGCCGACAATTCAATCACCAAATGGTGTCACAAAAACAACAAAAACAGTACAAAATTCAACAAAAACACAGCAAAAATAATGCCGGACACAAGTGCTCTCGCACTTAGCCTCTAGGCAAAGAAAATTGATGTCGACGTCCAAATTATCGCTCTCCTAATTCCCCAAGAAGGCTATCATAGCCGGACCGCTCCACGGGAAATAGTTTTTCGACGATTTCACCTCATTATGACATCACCAAAAGGGTTAACACCCACCAAAAATAGGTCCAAATGTTGGAGAAATTGCACACGCTTAATGGTAAACCCTCTAAAGGCACCCCTACACAAGTCATCTTGGGTCAAGCGACTCGTCGCTTCTCTCACGAAGGTCATTCCCTCATCGATTCGTCGCTTGAGGGGGTAGTCACACTTAGTCACCAACCAACAATCACACACCCAATTAAGGAAAACGACATGCATTCAAAGAATCATTGACAAAGACAATCACGCTCATGCTTGGGGCAGTAAACAAGCAACAATCAAATCAATCAAACACTTGGCATTTCGTGAATCATGAACACAAGGTTCCCCCTGAGGATAAAAACGCCCTTCACTTGTTCATGAGTGATCAATGTCTAAGTTCAAGTCACACCTCACCAAAACAGGTTAATACTTGAAATCAAATTCCTTAGCTTGTTAGAAGCAAGGATTCAAGAATGCATGCCCTTTCCATACTTGGGGCATCAAAATTTGGTTAGGTTACCAAGAAACCCTAATCATTAGTGCTTTGGTTATCTATTTTTGCTCAGCACTGCATCTCCCGTAGCGCTTCCCAAAAAGGGGCATCTGTAGACACCAAAACAGCACCAATCAGATTATGTGACTGCAAACACTGATCACTTTGGCAAACACAGCCCCCAGGGCAGCCCTCAGAGGTTAAACAGTGGTCTTAACCACTTTCATAGCAATTTTGTAAGGTCAAGAAGCAATTTGGCACACTTGGACACTTTTCCCAGTATTCGTCTCACCCAGGTACGAATTCAAAATAGAATCCGTCCCACCCCAGGACGAATTCTGAATCCATCCCTGGGTGGGATGAATTCTAAGCTTAACGGGCAAAAAGGCAAATGGTTCCAAGTGGCAGCCCAGAACAGTCAGTTAAGGGCTCCTACCTTGCATGCATGTGTAAGTGGATAGAGGGGCCGTTAGAGGACTGTTACAAAAAGCATTTATCAAAGTTCAAGTCAAGGGAAGACTCCCCTCCCTCATGGGAAGACAAGACTGCCACATGGCGCCTATGGCCAACACTTGGATTTTGTGCTTCCCTCCCAAAAGAGACCCCATGGGTCTATAAAAGGTGGGACTTTTTTCACCCAAAAGAGACAGGTTGAAGGAGTGTTCAAGCAACGAAGTGCTGCCGAACTGAAGACTCACTTGCATCCCCCTTTGTTCACCTTCCTACATCCATCAATCTCTTTTGCAAGGGAGGTTGTTAGGTGGCCTTTGGAATTTTGAACCTTACTCAAATCCGATGCATGGACATCTGAACCTACCAATTCGCCGACCCCCCAATCCTAAAAGGTTTTGGGCCCATCCTTGGTGGATTGGCTCCAAAATCGAGGGCCAACGGTGGGAGGCCCCCTTGGGCACCCCCGCACCCCCCAAGATCTAATTTTAGTTTTTGAGCACTTTAGATTATTTTTTAGATTGCATTCTGTGTTACTAGGTCTGATTAGTCTATAATTGCAATTTTGTAGCTTTTGGTCAGAGTTTAGGGTGTTTTGTATTGTTTTGTCGTTTCACTAACTTGCAGGTGTCAAGGTCAAATTCCTGAGGGTGGAGGCAAAATTGGGAAAATCCGACCATCTGGGTCATCCCAAAATGGCCCCAATTACCTATCCCCCCTATTTGTAGGAGTTTTGCAGGTCCCGGGATCCGACATTGGAGCAGTAGTAGTTCGGTTTCTCCTACTCAGAAGAATTCGTCCCACCCAGGGACGAATTACAGTCAGAATTCGTCCTGCCAAGGGACGAATTCCAGTTTAAGGTGGATTGGCCAGCTTCCTCAGTGGCAGTGGCCTTCTGGTAACTTTTCTTACCTTCTGTCAGGTTTTTGAGCAATTTGGATTCACTGTTTTCACTGTTTCAGGCAAATATTTGTATGCATATTTCGTTAGTTTTAGAGAGAGAATGCTTTTCATTTGCAGCAGGTGCTACTAATGTCTTGATCATTTCTTTGTTTGTAGGAGAAGCAGCAGAGGCGAAGAACTCATCGACATCAATGGAGACATCATCTTGGCCCGCCCATTGCAATCGTGGGCACACGAAAGGAGGAATCATTCAGCGATTGTAATCAAACCCTATTTGCACTCCTAGCCCCTGAAAAGGGAGGAGGCATTATTGTAACAGAGATCGAAGGAAATTAATGAAAGGGCTGTGTTTTCTTTATCTGATTGCGTCTATTCCAATATGTCTCTTTTCTTTTCATGCAATGTACATTCCTAGGACTTAAGCGTGCTTAATTTTGAATGCAATTGCACTTGGTGTTTCCTTTGACCGGAATCTCGTGCTTTCACTTTTCAGTATGCACGAACGCATCACTAGAAGGGTTGAAAGGAGTACTCTCACAATATGAGTCAATAGTAGCATATACTTCAAGAAATCTTAAGAAGTATAAAATTAATTAGGCTATGCATGATTTAGAGCTAGTTGTAGTGGTGCACACTCTAAAATCACATGGATCTAATGGATCAGTTAAGGGAAGACTAATATCAAGATGAGTATTGAAAGGAAATTCATTCTAAGTTGAGGAGATACCTAGAGGGTAATAAGTAATTTAGCATAAATTACGATCTTTTTTGCTACAAAGGTATAATCATCATACCAAAAATGGGTGATTTATGTAAATTAATAATGCGATAATCCCATAGATATCCTTATTCTTCTCACCCTAGAGGAACAAAAATGAGGGAAAACATGATAAGAAACTTCTTCTGGATAGGAATGAAGAAGGATATCACTTATTTTTCCCCTCAGTGCCTTGAATGTTAGAAGGTTAAGTTTGAATGAAGGCATCATGTAGGACAATTGTATCCACATGATATACCTATGCATAAATGACAGGTTATATCTATGGATTTTATAATCGGTTTACCCAAGACCAGGTATCAACATGATGTAATCCTAATTGATATATTAACTAAGGTTGTACATTTCATACCAGATAACATCAAGGATGATGCTCATGTAGTGGAAAATATATTTTTTAAAGAGGTATTTCCATTTTATGTGTTTTCTAAAATAATAATTTCAAATAGAGATTCCATATATACTTTTGAATTTTAGAAATCCCTTCATCATGCAATAAGAAAAAAATTGAATATGATCTCAGCATACCATCCTAAGGTAGATGGTCAAACAGAAAGGGTAAACAAAGTACTAGAGGATATACTTTGCATGTATTTCATGGATAAAAAGTCTCATTGGGAAGACTACCTACATCTTGTAAAGTTCACCTACAATTATGGACATGACTTCTCTTTAGGAATGGTTTCTTATGATACCTTGTATGGATGAAAGTGTAGAATGCCATTGTCATGGGATAATATTGACTATTGGATTGTAATTGGGCTAGATATGGTTAGAGAAATAGAGGATCAGTTGAAGGTAATCAGGAAAATTCATAAAGAAGTCATTGATTGATAGAAAATTTATGTTGATCTAAAAATGAATCCAAAAGAGTACTTTATAGGAGATAAATTTTTCTTAAGGGTTAAGCCAAAGAAAAGTGCTATCAAATCTATAAATTTGTATCATCGATATGTGGAACCCTTTGAGATCACTGAGAATATTAGCCCGATTGCATACTGACTTGTTTTACAACCTAATTTATCAAATATCCATGACACCTTCTACATATCCTTGCTTAGAAAATATGTTGCTAACCTAGAACTTGTGTGGTATATTTTTAAATTGTAGATGGCAAACCCAAAGGCTATTGAAGTGATGCCAATGAATATTCTTGAGTTCCATTCTAAGTCTATGTAAAATAGAACTCTTGAGAAATGTAAGGTCTAGTGGGACCATTTCTATGAAAGAAATACCACTTGGGAAAAAGTGGATAAAATGCAAAAAAAAATTTCTTTTTATTTGAAAATATAATGTAATAATTTTATTTTTATAAAAACTAGGAATACCCAGGACAATGTTTAACCCCAGTGGGGTAGGATGTCATGACCCTCCCTTGCAAGGTTTTGGCATGAAAAATATATATTGATTTATAGTGCTCTAATGCTTAGTTTTATGCAAATTAATAAACTATGTGATGATAGTTTAATATTTTGAAAAAAATATGCTACTGCTTACATATTGTTAATGTGCAGAATTAGGTACACTCATGGGTGGAAGAGGTAGAATCATCCATCGAAAACATGGTACTTAATATAGAGAAAGTTATGATTAAGGTAAACTAGGGGTAACATGGATAGATACCCTCATATAGGTATGCATTATCAGGTAGGAATATTCGTCAATTAGCCAACTACCTAGAGCCTCATTTGATAGCCTAGTAGCTATCGTAAAATATTTAGTTGAGATAGGTGATTGAATTAATGGAAATGTTCCCTCCTTGTTTGTTACATATTGATTTTTTTAAAAAAAGTACATCTATTTAGTTGTCTTTTACTTCATCACTTAATAATGTCTTCATTTTTGGGATGTGTTGCATAGATTTAAATGCCTTTAAATTCTGTGTATTTTTGCTTGTATATCATTTTGCGAGTCATGATTAATGAACTTATGATGTTGTTAAAAAGAATCTATTTTGAATAATAATGGATCTTTATTTAAATAGATAGTAAAATATATTTTAAATAAAAAAGGATCTTTAATTAAATAGATAGTAAAATCTATTTAAAATAATAATAATATTTTACTTAAATAGATAATAAGATCTTGACTTAAGATATATATAAGATCTTAATTTAAATAATAGTGAAGAATGTTTGAATTTATATTAAAAAATTATCTATTTAATAATAAAATAATTTTATTGGTTCCAAGGGCTTGGTTCAACGGTCAAAACACTTTTGTAGGAGCGTAGAGACCAAGGTTCCAATCCCTTGGGCCTTGTAGTACTAGTGGGCATGTTGCGTCAACTTAGCTGGCTATGTAAGAGTTTTACCTGGTGCAAATGGAGGTTATAGTGGTGACAAGAAGGGAGATTCAAACCCACAAAGAGGTGTAGAAAATTGTAATGAGTTATTGATTCCTCTAGTATAATAAAAAATAATAATAAAATAATTTTACTAATGAGAAATATTGATTTTGATAATAAATGATATTTTATTTAAATTAATGATAAACTATTATTTTAAAATGATAAAAATAGTTTTAATTTTAATTAGATTATAATATCCTTCTTAATTCAAGATAAATATAATGAAGTGATGTGTGAGCTCATCCGTTGGCAGGAGTAGAAGTTTCTTGCCAAACCAAGGAGAAAATCTCATTTATGATGGGCATCAAAAAGAGGAAAGAATGTTTTTAAAAATGGAAACATCCAAGTTTACCACCATAGAAATATAAGGGTAGTAATGGAAGATATATATAGTTGTTGAAAAGGAGGTTTGAATAGGTGTGGACAAAAAATAGAGGAGAGAGGGTACAAGGAGAAAGAGAGAAGTGAGATGAAGAGGAAGAAAGGAGAAGAATCGAACAAGTGGAGATAATTATGGATATCTTCAGGAGTGGCAGTTTAGATGTAAATACAAAGGCTAGCGTAGCAACTTCTAGGTTGTCTTATGAGTTAAAAACCATATCTTATAGAAATATTAGTTAAAATCATTTTAACTAGGTAGTATTATTGGTTCTTTCAGGTTCATTTTGCTAGTTTCTATTTATTCTGATGTTGGTTTGCTTTTTTACAAACCATCAGTACCTCTTATTGGATCGTCTATTAGTTTTATGGGTTGGTTTACCTTTTAATATGAATGTGGCTATTAAACAACCCTCTTGGAATCCTTGTTGTGCAGTGAGAACTTTGACAACATCCTGTGTGAGTGAACCACCTTGTTGTTTTATCTAATGATGCAACTGGTTGTGGATCATTCCTTGTCAATGGGATGGTTGACCTGAATTGCAATATTTAGTTGATATCCCTAAGCTTGTTGATGTCTAACTATTTAACCTTAGGTTTATCCTTCCAATATATCCCAAGGTTGGCCATATCATTTAAACTATTATATGCCATGTTATCTCTGGCTATCACTCCCCTTGTCATTTTATTGCTAGTGCATACACTATTAGGGTTTGAAGGGTATGTGTAGTTTATGAACCACTACTCATGGTAATAACTACAATGGTAGTGATATAATTTGTGGACCCATATTTTACTGGCCTCGATGTTACCTCACCATACTCAGTTCTAATGTTACATCATCCTGTAATGACATCTTTTAACCTTTCGAGCTTTTATCGTATGCTCCTTTTATAAATGTAAAACATATTATTTAGTGACCCTTATGTGGGACCTTAAATTTTATTAATTTAAAGGAGAAGATATTTAGTTTTATAAGGAATGAGCTGAACATAAGTTTATAAACAAAATATATTAGATTTTTCATTTGTAAAGGATAAAAACTTATATTATTTAATAATATATTTAGGAATTCCTAAATGGAAGAAATGATTATAAGTTGAAGAGAGTTTATTTCTTGAATTATATAAGATGCTATTTAGTTATTGTAAATAAAGGAAAAAATAGTTTATTTTGTTAATTAAAGGTATGGGTCTTTGATTAATATTAATAAAGGAAATATAGTCTATTTATTTAATTAAATAATATGTTATTTAATTATTGTAAATAAAGGAAAATATAGTTTATTTTGTTAATTAAAGGTATGGGCCTTTAATTAATATAAATAAAGGAAAACATAGTTTATTTTCTTAATTAAATAAGATGTTATTTGATTATTATAAATAAAATGAAACCTATATTATTTAAATGATTAAAGGTATGGGACTTTAAGTTGTTGAATAAAAGTTGAAATGGATTGTTTAAAGTAAAATGTGTGATCTAGTTATATTTTTTGAAAGACTCTCTATGGGCATTAAGAGGTGAAAATAAAAATAGAGATTGTTTTTAATATCAACTAAACAATAGATGGTTAAATACTTTTATTGAATTTGTATAGTTGCAATTCAGTAAAGTAAATAGTAGATGCATTTAGAGGTATATCTGTCATAGAACCATGGATTGCCCTAATCCTCTACTATCCTCAAATGAACAATGGAAAGAGGAGGATCGAAGAGGTAGCTAGAACCTATGCATCAGTTTGATTTAATATGCTCAAACAAACTAGAATTGTAGGAAGATATACCTAGATGATTGATGGATTATTTTATTCTTTTATAAGTATGGAGGTTTTACGATACTTAAATATATGTAATAGATTATTGAATTTATGGAAATTGTATCTTTAATTTATTGTTATGAATTATCTATTTTTTTGTTTAGCTTACCTTTCCATTTAATGCTTACTTTTTTTAAAATTTTGTTTCCTTTCTATGTATCTGATATATGTTTTATGAGTTTTGTTCTTTGTTTGATTGAGTAGATAGAGTTAAACTTGTCTTCTTGCTAAACATGAAAGTAACCTAAGAAAGTGAAATATTAGGGTGAACCTAGAACATACCTAATAGACTAAGACCTCTCAGAGTGAATATAGGAAGACCTAAGGGAAATGAGACCCTGTTAGGAATTATGATAACTAGGAAAAGTAATTGATTACATCTAAGTTAAGATAGCTCATCATGGAGACAAGATGGATAACTTAACTCACAATATGAATAGCATACCTATATACATGAATTTATGTAAGGTATGATGATGGGCATATACCTTAAACTGTACTAAGGGTGATAATTTTAGCTCATAAAGAGTGATGAGATGGATAGAATTAATTACAAAAACACATAGTATACCTACACAAACAGACTTGTGTAGGGTACTTGGTGAGATGTAACTCAATGGGAAAGTTGGGAATCTTAGTAAACTTAAACAATAGACAAACCACATATTGGTTAGGGGTTTATGAATCCCTCACCATAGTTTAAAAAAATATATTTTATTTTCTATGTGTTTCTTGTAGCTTTGTTTTGTGGTCATTACAAATCTCTTCATTTCCAAGGCCTATCTTCAAGACCTAAAATATCCTTCTATTCCAAATAGGTAAATCTCTAAACTTCTATGGTTTCTCCTTCCAAAGGTAATCTCCTTTGCAACTTAAAATTCTATTCATGTCCAATCCTTGCAATAGCTCTCTCTATCTCATATCAATCTACCTTATGGATCTGATACCACTATTAGTTTTTGAAGCTATATACTTAAGATAAATTAACCATAAAATGCTAAATAAAGTCATAATTATATATATATATTAATGGTAATATTATGCAACTATAAATATGGAAATAACTTACACAATAACTCATACACATACCATTAACAAATAATCAAGGAAATAGTATCATAGCTTTATAAGTATCAAGTAGTGTCATATCAAATCATGTCACTTTATATATTTACATTACTCTCTATATATAATGTAATATGACTCTTCATATGTAGCACTCTTGGCCTTAAATATTCTAGACTGTTCAACTTCCTATTATATGGACTCATGTGTACATGGACAACTATGTGCATTTAGAATACTAAAATACTTTGCATACTTTAATAATTTTTGTGCATTTATTACATTGCATAAAGTAAATCATAACTCCTAATCTAGAACACACTTTCCTAATCTAAGGATGTACCAAGGATGGTACATTAGCATGAACCAAATAATGTAATATATTCCAATATTAATAGAAGATTGAAGAGTTTTGTCTTACTAATATTGATTAAATAATTTATTTTTTTATTTATTAATATTCATTTATAATTATATAATTAATTAATAATTTTATTAAGTCACATGGATGAAACTATTAATTAATATTAATAGACGATTGAATACTTGTGTCTTATTAATATAGATTAAATAATGTGTTTTTTTATATATCAATATAAATTTATGAAAAATAAGTATTATAACTGGGTCTATTAGAAGAGTAATAAAACCATGTTATAAGGAAGTTGTGAGACTTACTAATTGAAATATTATGTTGGCAAATAATTATATTTTTAAGAAATTAGGAAATATTATTTACTATTAAGTGATGAATAGTAAATCAACTCAAGAGGATAGATGTGGCTTGTGATACAAAATGACCGTAATTAAGTGAGAGAAGCATGGGCTTCTCTTGTTTTTGACTAATAAGTATTACACCATAATAATCCTTAAGAGATATGGGCCTTAAGGTGATAGGTGTTACTTTAATAAATATGTAGGGTTAGGGTATTGACATCTCCTTTAAGTGACATGGGTATTAAAGGGTAACCCCATGTCATGGTCAAGTTGTTTTCTTATAAGGTAGTGTAAGGAAATGGGGGGACCACTTATGGCATATTTTCTAGCGGTGAGGTTAGAAGAGTGAACCCCCACATTGGAAGAATGCTTTGAAGTCTATTATGGAACTAAGATCTTGCATTGTGGTTGAATGATTTTATTTGCATGATGCATGTTCTTGCATTGTGGTTGGATGATTTTATTTGCATGATGTATGTTAGGCTTGCATATTCATTCAAAGAGTTGTATTGATACCTATACTTAAGTTCAAATGATCAATGGAGAAAAGCTTTATCAGGTAGAAGATATTGAAAAATTAAGATGAGACTAGTGACCATTATGTATTAATATATTAAAATGTAATATTGTATTTGGATATGATAAATACTTAAAATGTATAATGTGTAGAAGTTATGCTATGTAATTATTATTATGAAGAAATGTATATCCTTGTAAAAGTTCATGTCGTATTGTGATGGATATTTAAAAAAAAGAAAGAGGATATTTGACATTGGATAAGAAGAAATGTAGATTTTTGTGTGAATAAAGTATAGATTTATTAACATAAAGGTAAAATAAACTATCTAATAGTAATAAACCTAATACCACGATATTCTATAAGAAGGATCTAGACTTATCCTAATAAGCAAGATCACATGTGTCAATTAGCCACCATATATCATTTCTATTAAAATACTTCAATAGCCAAAGCCTCATCCATCATACACCTACCCCTCCTCCATCATACTAGAATGGAGTAGATCATCATTATATGGTTAGAATACAATGATGCAACAAGTAATATGGGTTCATAAAATAAATATCTACCCCATATGCCAATAAAAATATGATTGAAGTAGTTAAGCATAGCTAATCTAAATATGATACTCACTTCATGCACTTATCCTAACAGACCTGCAATCTATTTTTAAGGCAACTATGCTAAGTTAACTAAATGCTTTGTAAAAATATATACGTGAATGTTTTTTCATTCAAATGGTTGGATATTTAGCATTTACAACTGCATAATTATATGATGACTATGCTATACACATTTTGAATAAATACCATATTGTTGTTCAGCTTGTTGCTTAAATTATTACATAACATGTATGTATGTCAATTGATTCATTAACCATTTCTACTAAATATATACGAATGGTTTATTTTGTTATAGTTATTTTATTTTATGGATTTCTTTTGAGATTTGATATTTCTTAGTTCCTAGAGTTCTTGATAATACTTCGTGTTTATTATGATCAAATGCTTTATAATAAGAAAGAAAGGTGGTTTTTTAGCCAATATAGTTTAATTTGGAGTGTGAGACTCTCATACTTTGTCTCTTGATGTTGTTAAATAATTTTTTTTTTCATTTTAACTTATAACTTTATGCATCCCTTACTTTAGTCTCCAAACACCCTATTTTACTTAGTTTAGCTAGGATCATAGGAACTAGCCTACTTTGAAGGTTGAATCGAAAACCTCCATTTTAAATCATTGATTACATGTGTTCATGAACCTCAATATCCAAAAATATTGCATAATGTATAGGAGGCAAACACATGTTAGATGGAGAAAACCTTAATTAAATGGTGGATGATAATTGAGGAGGAAAAAAATTAAAATTTTTGGGGTCCCTAATTGGGCATAGGTTAATAGACTAAAATGTTGGATCAACAAGCACAATGCCAATATATATATATATATATATATATATATATATATATTGTTAGAATTTCACAATAATAGATATGCAAAGTATTACACAAAAGATGAAGAGAAGAGTGGAACTGATTGATTTATCTCTAGGATCAACTCTGTATAAATAGCAGAGTTGATCATTGAGAGTCGTTGGATTACAACAACTCATCAAACCTGATGAAGACACCACTGAGAGTTCTCCTAACACATGGAGGAGTGGAAACTCAAGTGTGTATCCTAGTGAAACTTAAGAGAATATTCACTTATTCTAACACCCCCCTTAAGTGATACTAGGGGAGATTCTACAAATGAGTCCCGACAACGAGGCCTGATTAGGTACTCATGTACAACATAGATAGTTGGTGGAAAAAACCCCTGTGGGGAAAAACCAACTATCACCCCTTTGTTTTGAAATGATGGTAAAAACCCAGTGGGAAAAGCCATCAATCAAAAGCAAAGAAGTATGAAAGAGGCTTGTCTTCGGATGGTGAAGATTGTCCTCTTTAACAAATAAAATATGAGTCCCGGCAAGAAGGCTTGATGAGGTACTCATGTACAATATAGTGAGAGGTGGAAGACCTCTTTGTCAATGCAGTTGTAACACTCCAAGTTTTTCTCGCAACTGAAGGTAACGTGGAGAAGGAAATGACTTGGTGAAGATGTCTGCAAGTTGATTCTCTATCGAAATATATTCCAAGTGTATATCCCCATTTTGAATATGTTTCCTGATGAAGTGCATGTGGATCTCAATGTGTTTGGTGCACTGATGCTCAACTGGATTGCGTGCAATATGAATTGTGCTTTGATTGTCACACCAAAGAGTTATAGGCCCCTTATGGAAGAAACCAAATTCTTTGAGAATTTGATGAAGCCAAAGGGCTTCCTGACTAGCTGAAACTATTGCTCTGTATTCTGCCTCTGTAGAAGATAATGCTACTATTTGTTGTTTCTTGCATAACCAGGCTATTGGTGAAGAACCAAGGCAAAAAACATATCCAGAGGTAGAACATCTATCATCTACTGATCCTGCCCAATCTGAATCTGTATAGCCAATGATATCCATGGAGTCTCCCTTATAGATGAGCCCAAAGTGTGTAGTACCCTACAAATAATGAAGAATTCTTTTAGCTGCTTGCCAATGACTAAAATGAGGGTTATGAGAGAACCTGGATATGAGCCCAACAACATAGGAGATATCAGGGTGAGTATGAGTAAGGTATAATAGACTACCTACAAGTTGACGGTATAGAGTAGCATCACAAGGAGGGGATGAGCAAGAAGTACTGAGATGAATGCCAGATTGAAAGGGGGTAGGAGAAGGTTTGCAATCTATCATTTTAAACTTTTGAAGGAGATCTTGAGTGTACTTTTGTTGACATAAGGTGATTCCTGCTTTATTTTATTTTATTTGAATTCCAAGGAAGAAATGTGCTAGACCTAGATCAGTCATTTCAATTTTTTTAGAGAGGGAGTCTTTTATATTCTGAATGTGAGTGAGGTTACTACCAGTGAGAAGAAGATCATCAACATAAAGAACAAGAATGGTGATATTTCCTTTACTTCTCCAAATGTAAATTGTATTGTTAGACTCACAATGAGAAAAACCTGCTGAAAGAAGGAAGGAGTCCATATTTTCATACCAAGCTCTAGGGGCTTGTTTGAGGCCATATAGAGATTTTTTAAGCCGACAAACAAGAGAGGAGTCTTGAGTAAAACCAGCGGGTTGTTCCATGAATATTTCTTCTTTTAAATTTCCATGTAAAAAGGCACTTTTTACATCCATTTGATAGATTGGCCATTTATGGGAAGCGACCAGAGCAAGAACCAATCTAACAGAATCCATTTTAGCAATAGGAGCAAAGGTTTCTGTATAATCAATACCCTCTATTTGAGAAAAACCTTTGGCTACAAGATGAGCCTTGTGTTTATCTATTTCTCCATTAGGCCCATATTTGGTTTTGAAGATCCATTTACAATGAACTAATTTTCTTCCCTTAGGTAAGGGAACTAAATCCCAAGTATCATTTTTGATCAAGGAAGAAAATTCGTTATCCATGGCATCTTCCCATTCTTTTATACCTGAGGCTTCTTTGAAGGATTGAGGATCAGAGGAAATGGATTGACATACAAGACTAGTACCTATGGGGTTGGATGATCTGTTTGAAGGAAGATTTTGAATGTAGGGAGTAGCTTCTTTAACAATGGTGCGGGCCCATTTTGGCATAGAAGAAGGAGTTGAAGGAGTTGAAAGACATTGAGAAGGAGTTACAGGTTCTTCATCTTGATTATCAATAACCAAATTAACTTCAAGGGTTGGCTCTTCATAATATTGAGGTTCTACTATAGGAGAAGGCTCAATGGAGGAAGAGGCCTTTGGAGGATCTTTTTGAGGGAATGTTTCATCAAATTGGACATTCCTATGAAAGAATACCTCATGAGTTGAGGGATCAAGAAGTCTGTATGCTTTCAATTCTTCACAATAACCGATAAAGATGAGCTTTCTACTTTTCTTATCAAGAGCCTTCCTTTTCTTCTTTGGGATGTGAGCCCAAGTAGTACATCCAAAAATATTGAAATTGGAAACATCTGGTTTTAAGCCAGACCATGCTTCTTCAGGGGTTATTTGGTCAAGAGCTTTATGAGGTGTGTGATTTTGAATATAATTTGCATAGTTAATAGCCTCTGCCCAAAAATTTTTGGAAGATCTCTTGAATGGAGCATACAATTAGCCATCTCTTTTAAAGTCTAGTTTTTCCTTTCTGCAATACCATTTTGTTGAGGATTATGGGAGACAGAATGTTGATGTATTATACCATGATTAGAAAGAAATATGGAGAACTCATTATTGCAGTATTCCCCCCATTATCAGTATGAATCTTCTTGATTTTGCAAGAAGCCTGATTTTCAACTAAGGCTTTAAAGACTTTAAAGTGGGATAACACATCACTTTTATATTTGAGGAAGTAGACCCAGGACCTTCTAGAAAAATCATCAATAAAGGTAAGAGCATACTTTGCTCCTTTGAAAGATGTTTCAGGAAAGGTCATTAAGTCACTATGGATTAAATCTAGAGGAGATGAGGTTTTTAGAGAACTACTTGGGTGGAAAGGATCTTGATGCTGCTTTCCAAGAGCACATCCAGGACAAACCCCATCACTGGAAGAGACTTGGGGTAATCCTTTAACCATATTATGGGTGCACAAATCCTTTAGGTAGTTATAATTAAGATGACCAAACCTTTCATGCCAAATTTGACTTTCAAGATTACTATGAGCCACAAAATAGGAGGCTCCTTCTGGATTTTGAAAGCCTTTGAAGTGGAAAAGATGAGATTTATGATCAATATTCCCTTTAGCTACAAGAGAATGAGGGAGTTGAAAATCTCTTATCTCAACTCCTGTTGGGGAGAAGAGAACAATTTTCCCATTTCCAGAAGTACAAATTTGATAAATGGATAGGAGATTGGTGGCAATGTCTGGAACATAGAGAACATTGTTTATAGAGCCACCATCAATGGTTATATCCCCTTTCCCTTTGATAGGGATGAAGGAAGAGTCCCCTACTTCTATGCTATGAGTAGAGCTAGAGGAGATAGAAGAGAAAGACTTGTCTGAAGTAGACATGTGATGAGTTGCTCTAGAATCTAGGACCTAGTAATTAGAGGAAGCATTGGAGGTTTTTCCTTGAACATTAAGGGCTTTTCCTATTTGCTTATTATTTTCTATATTTTGATCCTTTATAGCTGCCTCTAGTTGTTGTAATATTTTCCAGCATTTGTTAGTAGAGTGACCATTCTTTTTATAGTGAGTACAGGTAATGGGAGTCTTTTCCTTCTTTTTGAATTTTTCTTTAGAGGAGGTGGAGGCTACTAAGGCTTTTGAAGAAGAAGAAGAGATTTCATATCTAGCAAGTTTGGTTTCTTCCCTAGTTAATCTATCACAAAATTCTTCTAAAGAGGGCATTTTAAAGGTTGCACCAAGAGCATATTTAGTAGATATGAAGGTGGTTGCAAAAATTTGAAAAACACCATTTAGCTTAGAAAGGATTAGATAAATGCATTCTTCTTCTATCTTAGTCTTCCCACTGCCTTTGTATTGAGTGAGGACTTCTTTGAACTTAGTGAGGAAGTCAACAATACTACTAAAACCTTTAGGAGATAGAGATGTGAGTTCGGCTTCTAATTGCATTGATCTCATCTGATCTACTTTCCCAAATAGAGTCTTCAATTTCTCCCAACTTTCATAAGGATTTTTACAATCTGTAATATGAAACCACAAACTTTCATGAACATTAGAGCTAATAATACCCATAGTTTCATGCATTTTTCCTTTATGAACAAATATTTCATATTCTTTATCAAATTCTGGTTGCTTTTCTTCTAACAAATGAGTAAGACCTTTTTGAGAGATAAGATTTAAAATTTTAGGTTTCCAAGTGTGAAAGTTATGAGGGGTGAGAGGTTCAATTGAATTCATATTTTTAAAAGGATTGAAGTTTTATAATTAACCAATATATCCCCCCTTAGAACTTCAATTAATTGATTAATGCAAATGGAAGAAAGAAAATATATGAAGCTTTTCAATATATATTACTCAAAATACCCGCCCTAATGAGAGGGAAACTATAAGTATAATGAGTTTTTAATATTGTTTGCTTTGAGAGAGCCAAATCCTTTTATTCTTCACAATACCCGCCCTTACTTGAGGGAGACTGTAAGTAGAGAGAAGAATTTGGAAGGGTGTTGGCTTGATATGCAGGGAAACAATCAGTTTATTTGGTGTTTTCTCAAAAACTTGCCCTTACGAGAGGGAAACTATAAGTTAGAGAGATACCCAAAGAAACGGATTATAGAAAAATATTTGCCAGGCCTTTATACCAATTGCCTCAAAAAACTCGCCCTTACGAGAGGGAAACTATAAGTTTTTATAGGTACTGATACATGGAACGTAGGCAAAAGATATTTGAAAAAAGAAGGAATTATTTTGAAATCTTGTAAATTTAAATTAATGATTTTTTTTAAAAAACACTTAAAAGGAAATGATGGGAGAAACAAAATTTTCTTTTAAAAAATAATCTTATCTATGAAATAAACAAGGTTATAATGAACAAATATAATTTATAATTGCCAAAGAGAAAATTGTTTGTATAAAATAGATGGGCCTCTTAAATGTTTTGAATTTAATAGTAAACTTGAGAAATTTTAAAGTGTATATTAAATCAAATAAAAGACAAATATAGCAATAATTTAAAGATAGGCCCCCCTTTTTGTATAAAGCAATTTTAAGGATTTAATGTGATTTTCTCTATGAAATTTAAATTAACATTTAAAAAATATAACCTCATAAATTTACTTGAAATAAAGAAAAGGCATAGATGAAGATAGACAAAAGAAAGCACACCCCCCTTAAATGATGGACCAATTGAGTGCAAAAAATGCACTCACCCCCTTCCCAAAAAAAACTTTTATTAAAAATTTACAATATGTGTCATCTGCCATTTTTGTGGAGAGCCACAATAATTAATTTGAGGCCTTCCAAAAAATGTAGACAAAGGAACTTCGAAACACCACGATTCGAAGGAATCGAATGCTAACAAAAGGAAATGCGAAAATAAAAATTTACAAACTTTCGGCCTGAAATAACAAGTGGCAGAAAGCGAAACCAGGGAACGTGGAGAGAGGAAACCATCGAGAGAGAGGTCACTATGGTGTTACACCGATGAAAGAGATAACGATCAATCCTTAGCTCTCAAAACACGTAACACTACAGAAATCATTAGATAAAATAGCCCTAGCTCTCTAAACACGTAACACTGCAAAAATTGTTAGATAAAATAAAAAAATGATGAAATTAAAACAATTTTCAATAAGCATTTTCAAAAGAAAGAAAATGTTTTGGAAACCGTATGAAAGCAGTGAAATATTTCAAATAAATGTGTCATTGCCTGCGTTTAAATCGAGAGACCTATAGAATACGTTAAAAGGAGATGCCTCTTCCTAAAGCACCGTATGGGTGGAAGTTAGAGCGCTTCCTGGATGAAGAGCGAACCTGCACAATACGACTAAAAGGAAGGAGCACAATTTCACATTCACTTTAGACAACAAAAATAATCATAAAGAAATAATATTTTGAAATGAACTGTAGGGAGATTGATATAAATACCGACTGAGAGAGAGAGCACCGGTGGAAAATGACTCCGAGAGGAACAGCGAACCAGACGGGCAAATGGGAGACGTCTAAATTCAACGTTGAGTGTGCCAGAGAGATTGTTAGAGGTCCAAGTAGTAACGGAACCAAGAACTCTTATTAATCCACCACAAACCCGTAACTCAACGTTAATTAATAATAGCACCAACGAGAGCGCCAGGCCCTCTCTAACGTCGATATTATGAATTTAATAATAATACAGAGCGCCAGAGAACTTTGAGGTCCAACGTCGAGAGCGCCAGAGATCTTTGAGTTTAATAATAATGAGTGAGGGATTTTATTTCCTCCACGAGCGAATAAAAGAAACTCAAAAAAAATCTCTAAGATAACACTTGGAGTTAATCCAAGATTTTTGCTATAAGTATAAGTGGAAAAAAGGGATATAACTAGAAATGTGGGCCTCTAAGTGTTAGAATAACATGAATACGTTGAGAAAAAAATAAATAAAGAAAATAAAGAGGCTATTTTCCTTTGAAAAAAAAGGTGAGAAAAGTGCCTTCACATAGGGTAAACCGCGTGTTTTAAAGAAAGGAAATAGCTATATTTTCTTAAAAATTTTCTTCAAGCACGAATTCAATATAGATATGAAAGAATATGCAACATATATAAAAATAAATATGTTGAAAGAGTAAAAAAAATAACAATGGATAAAAGGAGACTAATGCAAACTTTGAAGTTAGATAGCCAAAAAAAAATTATCCAAAGTAAATGAATCAGATCCTAGAACCTTCAAGAGAGAATACTAGCAAAATCTATCCTGCTCTGGTACCATGTTAGAATTTCACAATAATAGATATGCAAAGTATTACACAAAATATGAAGAGAAGAGTGGAACTGATTGATTTATCTCTAGGATCAACTCTGTATAAATAGCAGAGTTGATCATTGAGAGTCGTTGGATTACAACAACTCATCAAACCTGATGAAGACACCACTGAGAGTTCTCCTGACACATGGAGGAGTGGAAACTCAAGTGTGTATCCTAGTGAAACTTAAGAGAATATTCACTTATTCTAACATATATATATATATATATATATATATATATATATATATATTTGTGAATGAGACCATGAAGTAGATCCAAAAGTGCAAAAATTATATATACCATAATTATCCTTTTTTAGTCAATCAAAAGTTATCATATCCTAAATTAACTCAGTCTAAATCTTATTGATGATATCTGTTACACAAGTCACTATTTCATCCCTAAACATGAGATCCATATGTTTGGTGTACAACATGTGTATAACCATCTCTATGATAATCTTATTTATTCACTTATCCACCACATGGTATAATGAATAATTATATAAAAGGAAACACAATAAATATTCAAAAAAACATCAAATGCATGAATAACATACTCTCCCCCTCCAACAATCTATAAATATATGATCTTCCTCTCAAATTTATTCTCTATATGAACAATGATTTTATTGAATTTATTGAAAGCTTCATATTTACTATGAATGGTTTAAATCCACACACATTATGTGAAATTTTCAATAGATATAATGAAGCATTTTTTTTTATAAAAATGAGATTGGAAATACATTGACCAACAAATATCATTATATTAGCTCCAACGGGAAAGTGGCATGATTAAATATTCCTTTTAAAAAATGATCTCTATGTGACTTTCCTAAAACATAACCATCACCAACCCCACATGGAGGTGAAATAGAAGGAAGAACATTTGTTATTTGTCATCAACTCATGTACCTTAATGATTCTCAATTAATGTGTCTAAATAAACTATGTTATTTCTTGATAGTGTCATCTTATTGATACACAATTGCCACAAAATCTCTTCTTTGAGGGAATATAATTAATAGAAAGAGTGATCACAAAGTTGATACACCTTACTAGACTCAGGATAATATCCAAAGGTAAAATTATTAAATCCATTATCAATATTCTTAATCATCAATATATCCAAAAAAACAACTTTTTTTTTGGTATGAGTGATGTAGTAAATCAAAATAAACTTAGGGATCACACCTAGTACATAAAAAAAAATTCAAAATAGGATTCATCTCAAATGACCATAAACTCACCATGATGATGGAAATTGTCATTATTCCAAAGAAGTCTCATTTCAATTTCTTAAATTGGTTGATGTATTTTTCAATGCTTATAAAACTATCCATTTCTAATGTAGAAAGCTATTTATCCAATATATTAATGTTACTAGATTCAACTTGATATCAAATCTATTAAATATTGTCTACCAACTTTTTCAAATCTAAAATATTGTTGGTACAATCATTGTGTGTAAGCTAAAATCACCATCTCCTAGCTTGTTCTAAAAAATGGAATATACATTGAAATATTACCTTTTTAAAATTCAAAATCTTAAAAAATAAGGGTTGTAACTATATTTAGATAAAAAAGGACACTTAGTTACAAAATGGGGAAATGTGTTAAACTAGTAATCCTCTTAAAATTTCACAAAGAAATAAAAAAAATTGTATTTTATCCACGTCTATCAAATTTTATCCTACATAATCTATTTATGAAATATAACAAATCCATCCATCATCTCTAACCAATGTAACATAAATTTTGGTATACCATTCTTAATAATTTTCAAGTTGTTTGAAGGTCTTTTCAATGGAAAATTGTTTTCGCATTACTTCTCTAGTATTTAAGGTAGTTGGATGGCATGCAATCCTTTCCCCTACTACTTCAAAAATCAAATATATTTCCCTCTCATACGTGTTTCATCATCATTAAAATTTTAAAATAAGGAATGAAATGCATTTTTTTGAAAAAATCATAAGAGATAAATGATAATTTTAAACACCATTAAAAATTAATCCAACACATAGGGCATTCATCTCATGAATTAAAAATATATTTAATAATAATATATAAATAAAATAAACCTCCTAATAAATTCCTCTCTTGGAGCTACAAATTTGTCATGGTACAATCATATCCTCATGATTTTGGTCTAGCTAGGGTTATTGTGTAAGACCTTAAAAAAGAACTACTAACAACATGCAAACCTTCTATAATTTCTTTAAAACACAACTTATGTTATAGTTGTAGAAGAGATTGCACTAAAATATCATAACAAACAATGAAGATTTATACCCACTCTAATATCATGTTAGATTTAACAAAAAATGAAGAGAATCAACACATTACCTAGAAAGAGAAAAAATATGTAATACATAAACATAAGACAATATAAAATATGATCGTAGATGCCAAAGTAATTTTGATAAAGAAAAATCAAAATCATAACAAAATGCTTGGTCATAAGGATTATAAATATCAAAATAATTATATAAGTTGTAGTCAATATTGAAGAATCAACCTTAAGGTTTATTAATATAATATTATAATAAACCATTTTACGTAAGGTGTAAAAAGTCTATAGGATTATACATCACAAGATTAATGTCACAAAATCCAATAATAATTAGGTATCACCATTATTTTAAATAATATTTATGAATGCTTCCTTTTATAATACAATACTCCATGTCTTGATATTTGGTTCCAAAGTATCATTCCAATAAGTGAAATTCATTTTTTTAATGTGGTACTTATAGAGTTAGGTTTAAAATATTTGACCCAAAAATTTTATCATAATAATATATTTCTAAAAGTAGACATTATATGTCTTATCAAAATAACTTCACACACTTAAGACAATTACTATTTCAAGAAACCATTGCTTATTTGATATCCAATTGAGCTAAAAACTTATACACTATCATATTATATATTGTAATATAAATATTTGAATATTGTAGTTTTATAAAATCTCTAAAATATTTATATGTAATGAAATTCTAGAATATATGCAAAAAGATAAAGTTCTTAAAAATCAATTGTATATTTAATTTTAGTTGCACCAAGAACTACCTTATCTATTATTTATATGCATGCATCCCATCATCTCATGTATTTAGTAGAGGAGGTCATTATCCCTCCTAAATACATAAGACACATCCTAAATTATATATATAATCCCAATGTAATAGTCATTTTAAGCATATTTTTATACATTAAAGTTATTGTCTATAATATTATCCAATTATCCACTATTGGTATGAAATTCTCTATTGCTCAAGTCTTAATAGGAAATCCAATATGTGTGGACATCACTAGCATTGATGGCCATCCCCTCCATATTACTATTACTTACATATCCTTTATCCTTTCAATCATGCATGGTCTAGATAAATGGATAACCATTGATTGAATTCCTCTTCGAATTTAAATTATTTTTTAAGATGTTAATATATAAATATTTTAATATACATTGTATAAGAGGCACATTGTGTAATATACTATTATAAAAATATTAGAAAGGATTCATAGAGTCTATATTCTCCTAAAATATTCTAATTTGAACAATAACAAATCATAAATCCATTATATTGGGAGATGGTTTCTCCATAATATTCATCCAAACCAATTTTATCATTAGTATGAACAACTTGAAGATCTCAATATTTTCTAAATGGTTATGTTATAAAGGGATGAAGTGAAGTTTAAGGATAATGTGTGGACATGTTTTCTTACAAGGTAAAATATCTAAATGGGTAAAATAATGTTGTATTATCAAATCCTATATTACTATATTTAAAACAATGGAGTAAATTAACTTTAATCTCAAGGATATACATAGTATAATAGAAATATACAATAAATGTTATTGTACTTATTTAGAAATTATGATATTAAATGAGACAAAAATTAAAAACAGACAAAATGGGATACAAAGTAGAGAAGCCAAAGAAAAAGAATAAAAATTAGAGTAGGATAAAATTGGAGTTGTAAGTGAAAAACAATAAAAAAAGAAAGGTTCTCACTTAGGTTTGGATAGAATGTTCAATATCAAGTGCATCATGATACATAATAATACACATTTTTTGTAGGTATATAAGTATAATGAATTATCCTAAATTACTTTGTATATATTTATATAATAGAATGGTTGGTTTTATGGGGGGTGTTTTATTTTAGAGTACCATCACATACCACATACTAGAATCAATTTTTGGAGCTTGTAGACTAGGGAAGTAGAGATATTGATGGTTTTTTGCTTTATGTAGATAATTTATAACTTAAGCTTATACAAAAAAACTTCATAAATTATTTCTTTATCTATGATGGATCATGGTAATGCTTTATTTTGAATAACACAAGCATATACCGAGAGGGGGGTGAACAGTATAAGATAAAACTTTTACTTTTCTTTCCAAAGCAATATCTTCCAATAATTAAACAATGTAAAAATCACCACACACATAAGAGACATAGATTTAGTGTAGTTCACCCAAAGTGGGATACATTTACGGAGAAAATATTTCTTATAAATGTTCTCAATAAATTTCTTGGGAACCAATTACCTATTATAATGTTTGTGGACTCTAATCCATAGGAGACACCAATCCCTTATGCTTTGGTTCATGGACCTCTATCCACTGGAGACACCAATCCCCTTTGTTATAGTTTATGGACATCTATCCTCTATTTTGGTTCATGGACCTCTATCCACAAGAGATACCAATCCCCTCTAATCTAATTTAGTCCAAAGCCTACTCAAACTTGTTCACAACCACTGCTTAAACCTACTCACAACTCTGATCAAACCTTATCCTAACTCTGCTCATACCCTCATACAAATAATACTCATATATTTCCAACTCTTGCATACAAAAAATACTCATATATTTTTAAAATATTACATACAAACAATGCTCATATCTTTTCGAAATATTACATACAAATAATGCACATATATTTTCTAGATATTACATACAAACAATGCTCATATCTTTCAACGTGATTTTCTCAGCTAAAATAATTTAGACATATTCTACCCAGAGTTATTTTATCTTCAAGAACATATAGCAGATAATATGCATTAACAAATACCCAATATGTTATTTACATTCATCAAGTTTATCAATTTCACATGTCTCAGATTTATTGCATTTAAAAGGATAGCCTTAGTCTAGCACTTGATGATTGACCTTATTATGTACTCCCAAAATCAATCAAATCCAATACATAAATTTGCTTCACAAAACAGATCTATAGCTCTTGCACTTTCATTTCCAATATCACTCAAACCCAAGGCACACATTTGCTTTACAAAACTAATCTATTACACTTGAAAATTCATTCCTAACTATACTCAATAACAATGAATAACTTTACTCTCAAAATTGATCTATTACATTTACACATTCTTTTCCAATTCTACTCAAGAACAATGCACAACTTTGTTGTCAAATACTTGCACTTTTGTTGCCAAGAATAAATGCACATTAAATCAATCCTTATACCTCCAATCATATGACATCAAAAATATTTTCCTCAAGCAAAAACACCCTTGAGAAAAGAATTAAATCACCATACCTCTAAATCTACCACAACGATGATAAGCTTCCCCAAACTTATCTTTAATAAAAAATAGTTTCATTTTGTTCCTTCAAAAATCTGGTTAGTAATATTCTCTTTCTTGCATAGATATTAAATCATCCACCTATGAACCCTTTTTAATATGCAAAATATAATTTAAAATAAATCACAAATTACACCTTATATCTCCTTTCTCTAAAATGTAAAAGTACAAATAAATTTCACAATAATACACCTTATATCTCCATTTCTAAATAATAATAAACCTTATAAATTCTTCACACAATGTGGAAAAATAATTATAAAATATAAATAATGCACCTTATAACTCCTTATTTTAATATGCAAAAATAACTCCCTCACACTCTATAAAAATACAATTTTAAAATAAATATAATACACCTTATAACTCCCACTCAAATGCAATTTAATTAATATTAAAAATTTAATACCTTATACACCACCACCATGAATCAAAATTGTGACCTCTCAAGATGCAACATTTTCATAAGTGCTTATTACTGGTTGTGCTACTACATTAGGTATAACAAAAGAGGCACCTAATAATTTTAATTCTATATTTACCGTGAATTCTAAACTTAGCACACACAGAAAAATGACATCCAAGGGTTTTCACCCTACAACCTTCTCCACAACAACACTCACACAAGCCAAAAAACTAATTGGACTACCCCAACAGCTGAAATAAAATTAACATGCACATATTTTATCCTTTCCTTGCCCTAATTAAAACTTAACATACACAACAAAACCATCATCAAAGGATTTTGACCATACGACCTCTTCCACAAAATTTCTCATGCAATCCTAGAAACCAATTGGGCTACCCTTGTAGATAAAATCAAAATGTACTCATGAAATATTTATCCCTATATTTGTGCTCATCAAAACACTCTCTACTCATTTTGTCTGTAGTTCACTTCTACGATAAGGATATCATCAATTTTTCATGACATAGCTTATCTCCTTTTCAAGGCAAATTGACACCATGTATATATGCTTCCAATAATTTTGATTTTGTCACATTGGCAATACCTCCATGAATATTGGAACCTATTTCTTTTTAAAATTTTAGGTTATAATATTAAATTATAACATTATATTTTAAAACCTTAAATATTTAAATCCTTTATTTAAATATTTCAAACTTATGTCCCAACCTTTATCGTTTGTAAACCTTAGTCCTCTTTAAATCTTTTTGTCCCAAGCCTTTAAATATTTTTTATCTCAAGATTTTAATTAAGAATTTTTATCCTAAGCCTTTAAAGTTATATAATCCTTTACTTTGAGATATACCTTACCTTCACTAATTATCCATTGTTTTATTTGTCCAACCTTGTAAAATTCTCATCCTTGAAGAATATTTCTGCCTTTAATACCATGCATTCTTTGACATCAATGATAATTCAATATTTCTAACATATTTTCCATTCTATAATTTAAAGTAGAAAATTTTTATTACCGGTGTAAACAAATGAACACTTTGTTAATTGCCAAAGAAATGTAAAGTGATATGGTACATAATTTGATAAAATTTGAGACTACTCTTCCCAAGGTATGAAACCACTATGCTCCTAACACAATATCACATCCTCCAAGTGGAAGAGCAACATATTAGCTTTGAGTTTAGATTCCCCTATCTTCAACTTAATATTTCAACATTTACCCTTACAAGGTAATGTTCCTCCATTTTCCACCATGACATTAGAAGAGTTGCAAGCATATACATAATAATTCACTTGCTTAGCTACTTGGGGATCAATAAAATTATGTGTACTGCTTGAATAAATAAAAATTATAATTATTTACCCTTTGAATAATCCTACTACCTCCATAGTCTAAGGGGTCAATATTATTACAAGTTCATGGATTGTAATCTATGGCTTTGGTTCTTTCTATGCTTCACCATCATCCTAATGCTCTTTCTCCTATGGTTCTACTTCTTTGTTAGGTATTTCATTCACTACTAAATTATCGACATCCAACAAAAATAATTTCCATTGTATGCATTTATGCTCTAGAAAATATTTATTATCATAATTATAAAATAAGCCTTATACTCTATGCACATCCATTTTATCCTTAGTCAATCATTTTATTATTGAAGATTTATTACTAGTATTTGATATGAACTTGGACGGAAGTGTAGGTTCAGCTTGTGGTAATTTAGATGACTACCTCTAGGTAGATTTTTTTTCCTTTACTAGTATCACTATTTATGTCCTGTATCATAGACTATGGTTTGAACATTTCCACATTTATCTTATATCATATTTCAACCAACTAATAAACTACCTCAAAAAAAATCCTTATTTAAACATATTATTCTATTATCCAATATCTTAGATTGAGTCTAATGCTCTCAAACAATAGAGGTTTATTTCAATTTTACTAAGGCTCTTGTAAAATCTTTATACTCATTAGGGCTAAAATGAGTGAGCAATTGGTACTAAAAGTTTTCTTGAGAAAGATCAAGAGTCATATTATGTGCCAATTGATACCATTGTAGGGACTTGTATTTAAATTTAAAGTATACCTTGGTCCCCCATAAATATTGAGGGACATTATGGATTTTGAAGAGTTTATCTTCCCAACATAACCAACCACCAATGCCCTTGCTATTAAATTTGAAAAAATCTAAATTAGAAACTTTGAGTGGGGTATTAGCATTAAAAATAGCATAATAGATTTATTCAACTCTATTTACTAAAGTTTCACTTGATACTTCAAATTGAACTTGTTCATATAATTTTAGACCTTCCTTAAATTGTCTTCAACCTCAACAATTTTTTTCTTAATCCCTATTTTGACTTTAATCTAGTTAAATTTTAGGAACTACATGTGATCTTTCATATGTTTAACTTCTTGTCGAATATGTGACATTTAGCTCTATAGATTACTAATCATTTGATTTATTTGTTCCATATGTTGGTTTTATTCAATATCCCTCATTGCTCCTCTGGTATTTTTATCCATATACTTGTGATTTGGACCACTGCAACTGAGTTACTAAAAGTAGAAGTGTTGTTCCAGGGGTTACTATTTTTAGTAATGGTTCAAAAATATATTTGGGTGTTATATATCAAAAAATTCAATTTGAAAAATTGCATATAGTGGACTAGGTCTCAAAATGATATTTTTGGTACCCTAGATTTTTTTAATTAATTAAATAATTTTTTGGTGTATTTATTTTTCTTTGAAAGCTTTCCTTCACCTAAAACAATATCATTCTTCCTTTAGTCCCTAACAACTTCCATATTAATTACTAGTCAACCTATTATATCCTAGTATCTTGTTAGATTATATCACTAACACTACCATCTCTAACACTTATTGACTATTACTAACAATTATCCTAACATAATCTATTTTTACTATTACTAATAACTACCTTATCTAACTATGTTATTGATGTTACTACATCTAATAGTTTCTTCTTTAGGAAGGAATTTTTATAATATGGTTAAATGTATGCTAGGTGTAATCTCCTTAAATGTATATTTAGAGTTTTGGAGATGTAACATATGACTATAATAAGGTAATAATAGGTCAAGGTGTATTCACTATTCATATCCCTCTAATATACTACAACCACAAATTATAATGCTTAGACCAATATTTTAGACCACTACTCAAGCAGGGTTCCACACACACCCTTGAGTACACTACCTACCTCTTTGATAGTATGAGAGGGTAATATTCTTTAGTATTATACTCAATATACTATGGATAGATACATGGTAATTTTTTTTCCTATTTTTAAAGGTTTATCCTAATACTAGGGGGTCTCCTAATATACCCAATACATGGTAGCTCAAGTCTATATACATGTGTTGTTTACAACCTAGGTATTGGATTCTTATCACCCCTCACTTTACTAGATACTTTATGGAAAATCTTTCTTAGCCAATAATGATAACTCATTTTTTATATTTTAAAACCCCTAATATAAGGTTTCTAAATTATTAAACTAAAATAAATAAAAATAAATGGCTTAATTTTTTTCTTTTTCTTATTTATAGGAAAATAAATAGAAAAATAAAAACATAGAAAATTTATACCTTACAAGTAAAAATTTTAGAACACAAATTGTTTGCACTATAGTAGGATGTGGCCTTGGAAAGCACTCAAATACCACTTGTTATAAACCATTTAGTGAAATAAAAACACATTCATATTATATTGCAAGATGAAAATGAAATATAATAAATTATATTGAGAAAAGTAAGATTACATTATTGAATCATACGTCTCTTCAAGGGAGAAAATACTTAGAAGTATCTTGGATACAAAAATATATGAGATGCCTTAGTCTATTCTCCCTTGCCTTTTTAAATGCTCTTCATAACTATAACTATAATTTTCAATGGTTATATTCACATGCAAGTGGTCACTAAATCTAGAAGGATTGGTTTCATATGCAAGTAGCCACCCAAGCTAGAATATTCTACTAAATAAGTAGTTACATACTTTATAATGGTTACATTAAATAATGTCACTTGTCTAAGTACCTCAAATTCCACATACACATTATAAAATATTATATAATATTATTAACATGGGTCTCCATATTAAGAAGGGGGTTACTACATAATAAGTTTAGGGTGGGGTCCTAGCAACTTACTTCACACCAAGATTGAAGCACAATTTGATGATTATGGAAATATTGTTGGGATAATATATAAATAGTGTTTAAAATAAGGAGTATAAAATCTAGCAAAAAGTAAATATGAACTAATTAATGGTTATTATATATATAAGAAAGAATTAAAAAATTCATATTTAAGCTTAATTGAGAAAAAAATACTTGTGTTAAATAGCTCTTGAGGATAATAATTGGTTTTAGAACCAAAAGTATGATCACCTACTTGTTAAAGCTTGTATTTTTTAATGCTAAATGAATATTCCATGGACTATCTTGTGTAGAAGCAATAAGTGAAGTATGTGAAGGTTACGTAATTGGAAAATTTCATAGATAAAGATTTACAAGAGAAAGAACATGGATAATATCATTTCCATTATAACTAATTTATTCAAATATTTATGGTCACATGACCACATCAACTATTAGTAATATACTCTTATTTATCACTTTCATTAATAATCATGCTAAAAAAATTGAAGGTATTATATTATTTGGTACCATTATAAATATTTAGATTAGGGCATGTTTGATATCTTTATCTATAGTATCAAGTTATTAGGTGTGAGTATGTGTCATGTCAATAAGTGTATGACATTTCTTGTTACCAAGTGAGAGTTATATGAGTGATGTGTCAATTTTAGAAGTAGGGAGTTATGTGTAATCATCATAGACTTCATATTTATGTAATATGTTAAACTTAATATATAAAAGAATAATATGAAGAGTTAGTTATCCTGTGAGATTGAGAAGGATAAATATCAAGATTCATGTAATGTGAAGAGTCTCATATATCTATATATTAAATACAAATACTTGTAATATGTACCTATTGTGACTGTTTCACAACTAGCCCCAAAGCTTGGGGACCCACATTTTTTTTGATAAATTTTGGTGTGGTTTTTGTCTTTTTCTTTTTTTATAGGTTTATTAAAGTGTTTATAATTCAAACATTAACTTTTGGGTTAATTCATGTTTAAAAAAATAAATAAACTAAAAAAAAAAGAATTAAAAAAATAAATAAATAAATAAAACAAAAAAAAAAAGAAAAAAAAAAGGATAAATAAAAAAATATATATATATATATATATATATATATAAACAAATGAACATAAAATAAAAACAAAAAAAATAAAAAAAAAAAGGGATAAGATATATATATATATATATATATATATATATCTTATATTTTTCATGGTGGCCACGTATAGCTCTTAAAGCTTTTAAAGCACCTTTTATTAGCTTTAAGTAGTATGTAGTGGTAGGTTTGTTTTTTAGCTTTTTTGTTTTTTTTTTTAAGTTTTAATCTTTAATTTTTTCATGTTAGTTAAGTGAAATTTAGTTTTTGTTTTTTTTAACGTGTTCTTTTTCTTTTTGCAGGGTATTGCGTAGAAAAAGAAACGAAAGGGCCATGAGAAAAGAAACGCACGACATGGAGAACGCCAAGCGAATGGAAATTTAAACGAAACGGAGAGCTGCGAATAGCATTGGAAATGAAATGAAGAGTTGGAAAACCAATGAAAGGGCATATTGAAAATTTTTTTAAATAGGCCATGGAGGAAAAAAGGGAGGAAGCGGAAATGGTGGCATGGCCAAATGGGAACTTTGGGCATGGCCACATTTGTAAAGCAGGGATTTTAATTGGAATGTGAAAGCTTTTATTCAGAAATTTCAGGCCTTGTTAGCAAGAAAGAATGAGAAATTTTCTGCATGCTTAATTTTAATTGTTTTATTTTTCCCCTTTCAGATTTCAGACTTGTATGTGAAATTGATGCCATTATTTTGGGTTGTTTCATGTGAATGTTTGCAATCTGGAAATTATTTAAAACCCTAGGAACCAGCACCTAGTTTACTTTGATTGTGTTTATTTTGCAGGTCAAATAAGCTAGGTTGCATGTATGAAACTCTCACGTATTCGGTTTTGCAGGACGGGGTGCTATCAAACTGAAGGAGCTTTTGCATTGCTGCATTTTCAGCAATTATTTTGATGCAAATTTTAAATTTTCTGTTTCCAAAAATTTTAATTTCAGAATTTTTTCCTATTTTCAGACATTAAAATAAACATTAAAAAAATTTCAAAATCTAAAAATGATTTCACCATTGCGTAGATTATAATTCAGACTTCAAATACGCACTTTGAAATTTCATTTTCGGACTTGTTTAGTATTTTTAAAAATTCATCGAAGTTGCTGTTTTGTCACAGATTTTAAAAATCCGAAAATAGAAATTTTCCATTTTAAGGTCAAATTTCATTTTTCCAGTTTTGTTTTGCATTCATGAGCCTATGATGACATTCCCTTCATGGAAATTCCAATTTCATTGAAGGGGTTATGTTTTACGGCATTTTCACAAATTTCCATTTTGGGCCTAAAATTACCCTTTCTTCATAAAAATTCCAATTTTACGAAAGAGGGATAATTTGAGTACTACATTGAAGGTCTTTTCCTTAAAGCACTTAATTGTTCATCTTGATGAAAATTTGATTTCATTTAAGAGGGATAAGTTAAAGTGACATTTTGAAGCTACATTTGGAGACCCTATTCATCATTGAGGATTTAATGCAAGATAAAATCTATCTTAAAACCATCAAGATAAAAGGAATTAAAGCATTACATCGTGGTCATATGAGGGCCAACTCACATTTACTTTATCAGGGTTCAATGAACAATCATTAAATTTTCATGGTAAAAATAAACCAACAGTGCCCCTTGTTTACAGTTACTTGCAATCACTAAGGTGTTCCTAGCATTTAAATTGAATATCTTTATTTGATGCACATATGCAAATGCTAATATAACAAGAACCTTGGAGAAGTTGTTTGTTTAACTTCTTTGCAAGAGGGGATTTTGGAACCCAAATCCTACCGGAGAGTGTGCTTTCACAATTGGGTGAAAACACCACTCAACAGATTGGCGCTAGAAGGAGGGCATGAAACGGTTTATTTCATCATGATTTTAAATGCTTAAAATTGCTTAAGAGCTTTACAACACATTTGGATTGTTCATACAAAAATAAAGTGATTTAATTTAATTTTGAAAATTTTGGTCTCATGCAATTACTTTTCATTTGATTCTAATGAATACATCTCTTCTTTGATGCTAACGTGATTTTTGTTTATACATTGCAGGTTGAATATTCAACAGAGTTGGTTCTAAGATTACATTTTAAGTTCACTAATGGCAACACTTGAGGAGCAAAGGGTATCCTTAAGAGCTAAAATAACATCTCTAAGAGAGAGAATGGTATTAATAATAGAGGATCATTATAAGGGTTTGTCTATACCTGTGGTACCATATCATGTTCCTAAAATGTTATTGGAATTTTTACGGTGTTTTAATCAAGAGGTGCCACTAGGATACTTGCAAAAGCTGCATGTATACAAGAGTACATTATGTCAATTCCAGATTTTCTATGAGGAGGTGGCTTGTAAGTTATTTGCATACATTTTGGATGATAGACCATTCTTTTGGTATAGCCAACTACCCATGGAGGTTAGGACTTCTTGGATACAATTAGAAGCAGCCTATCTTAATCATTTTGGTAATCAGGTTGACTTAGAAATATTGAAAAATCAGTTTACCTCCATATGTAAAGAGTCTAATGAATCCTTGAGTCAATTCAATGGAAGATTTCGTGAGTTGCACTCCCAAATGTGGGAAAATTTTAACACATCAGAAGAAGAAGCCATGGAAGTATACCTAGGAGCCATACACCCCATACTTGCTTCACTCATTGAGGAAAAACTGAGTGGTTTGTCCCTAGAGAGAATCCATGAGATCTTAGAAGAGATAGAACGACAAGGTCTTGAAGAAGAAAAGGCACAACATGTTCACATGAGAGATTGTTCTTTTGATGCCAACCTACACCAACCATCAAACATAGCACCCTCCACTCCAATGATATCTAAGGTAAATGATCAAGGGGATGAATTTGAATACCCAAATTTTACGACCACCTTGGATGTAGTCCACGAGGAGGTGCAAATTGCTAAGACAACATCCAATAGTGAGGATCATGTAGAGATACATGATTATCTAGATGAAGGGTTCTAATTCAACAATGTTTGATATATGTGATTGGATGGAACCCACCATAGAATTGAATGAAGTGGTTGAAAGTGAAATTGGAAGAAAATCAATAAATGAATTTGAAGATATGATAGAATTTCACCACTTGTTCTTGGAAGATACTATTGATGAGATGTGTAAAATTAAAGATCAAGAAATTCTTCACCCTCCAAATTATGATAAAATTGAATCATGGGTTACTAATTTGGACAATGATAGCCTTATAAATTTGAATTCAAGAAATAACCCACTTTTGGAAATAATTGAACCATCTAAGGAAGGTGAAGATGAATTTGATGAGAAACACATTGATGATTTGGAAGATGTTGAAGAAGTAGTTGAACGTCACCACTTGATTTTGGAAGATGATTATTATGATGTTTGGAAGAAGTGGGAAGACTTCACTCTTTCCAAAGCTACTAATGAAACTTGTGTGCCAATTGATATGCAGGATGACATAATTGCCTACTCAAAGGAAGATATTACAACTCCTGTACAATTTGAGGATGTTTTGGAAGAGGGTTTCAAATCTCATCAAATTTTGGAAGATTATAATGATCCTATTGCCAAGGACAAAGAAAGAAGAGAATCTATGAATGAATCAAAAGATCATGTCACAAATACCATGGAGTTTCATCCCACAGATTTGGATGACAATTTTCACAATGGTTGGGGGAGATATGATAATGCATTCTTTTCTCACATCTCTATAGATGAAACTCATATTTCACTTGATTTGCAGGATGTTGAAACTTCCACCTCACACGGGAATATCAGAAGTGAGATTGGGGAAAATGAAGAGATGCCATGGATAGTGAACAAAGAATTAGAACCAAATGATAAAGAGATGGATCAATTGGAAGCAACTCAAATGAAGTGATCATCAAGATGAGTCATGGGACATACACTTTGACCAAGAATGTTTGAGGATTGAAAATTTGCATGACCATGTTTTGAATTTGATTGATGTTTATGATGAAATGTCATTAAAGGTAAATGAAAAACAAGGTATAATTTTTAATCACACCTTTAATAGCATGGTTTTAATGAATGGAAAAGAAGTTGATGCACTTGAATTGTTAAATCAAATTCATCAACAATTACTAATTGAATCTAGGATAAAAACTTTTAATGATCCTAATTTAGTAAATATCCTAGATGCTTGTAAATTGTTACACAAATTTGATTGGCCTACAAATTTGGAAAATGATTTGGCTTTGAAATTTGTAGAAATAGGCTCTTACTTACAAAATTGCATATTTGAAAAGGATAGCCTAATTCTAAATCAAGGAAGGAATTATGAGGGTTACATTTTAAAGAATAGACATGATAAAATTGAAAATCATTTATTGTCTAATCATTCTAGTAATTTGATGCTCACCTATGGGAGTATTATTGGAACAAAATCAAATTGGTATGGTGAGCATGACAAGTGGAAATTTGTTGCATTGTTTGGTCTAGTCTTGTTTGTGTTGGATTCCCACAACATTTGGCATGCATATCATGTTATATTTTTGTTGAAATGTTCTAATCATGTTTGGGATCCAGGGAAGTGATAAGCTAAGCTTTGCATCATCTTGTATTATAGTGTACATTTGTATATAAATTTTGGTCTTTTGGGTTTGTGTTTTCAAGTTTTTTGATATTTGTGTGTCATACTTTGGACATGTTTTGTTTGTCTATAAAAAAAAAAAAAAAAAATGCCTTGAGATATTAACTTATGCCTAAAATCAGGAGAATATGAAATATTGGAATTGTCTTGTAGAAAGCTCCACAAGTAACATAAACATCTTAAGTAATATTGTTTGATTTTGTGATGCATGAAAGAGTCAGTTTTGCATGACAAATCATTCCATTTGCAATTCAAGAAATAATGCATTCATGTTCCATCTCACCTTACATACATCTCATCTTAGTTACATATGCATTTCAAATAGGTCAAATCATTAAAGTATGTCAAATCCTCTTAGGGTTATGATATAACATAAATGTAAAAGAATCCTAAGGTTGGAAACTGAGTCTTGAGATATCTAGAACCAAGCACGTCTCATACATTAAAAAGGATCTTGAGCAAAATGATCAAAACCTAACTTGGAGGAAAAGGTTGGGCGAAAAGAAGTTTTTCATGTCTATCCTATTATGCAACATGATCCTTAAAACAGTGGTTTTGACCACTTCCATAGAGCTTAAAGCCTAAAATCGAGTAGTAAGGATAGGGTTAAATCCTCATCGAACTTAGGTTGAGGATCCAATTCCCCAAAGCTTTGATTTGACCCACATGGAGTAGTAAGGATAGGGTATAAATTCTCATCTCGCTTAGGTTGAGAATCCGATTCCCCAAAGCTCTTATGTCTCATTTCATAATAAATCTTGGATTGTAAGGATCGTACTATTTGTCCTCTGCAAAGGATGGGTAGTCATCCCCGAGGTCTAAGTAATAAAATTATAATAATTTCCCATCTCGGAAAAAAAAAAAAAAAAATAAATAAAATTTTATCATCTTTATTTTGGATTGTAAGGATCGTACTACTTGTCCTCTGCAAAGGATGGGTAGTCATCCCCAAGGTCCAAAGAAATGAAGATAAGTTTTGGATTGTGGGGTTAGAGTATGCCCATGCATGGCATCATGTCTTGCCTAAAAACAAGACCACTGATTGTCTAGAGGGTTAGACTAGCATGACCATTTCTTCCATAATTGGTTTAATTATTTTGCTTAAAGTGAGGTAATGAACTCTAAATCAGAATAGTAAGGATAGGGTTAAACTCTCATCTCGGTTGGTTGGGAGTCTGATTCCCCAAAGTTCTGATTTCACTTTCACTTGCACATGGGTTCAAGATAGTAGGGACTCATAACCAACTTTGGGATATAATAAGTAATGAATTAGTAATATATGTGGATCCTAAGAGGGTTTGGCAATCTTGAATGCTTGTACATAATAATAGAAGAATGACCATGCATTTTATGAAAGCAAAATCTCCTAGCACATTCATTAGGATACACAAATCATTCACCATCCCACATATGCATTCATGCAAAACTGATAATGGAGTGTGGATCAATTTCAAATGATAGGGAAAGAAACACATTGCACACACCGAGCTGATGCCTAGCGATTCTGATGTTTCATGTATTTCTGATCTATTGGCATTCTTTGGATATTTGTTGACGCTTGTGTTAAAGTTTTGAAGTGTGTTTTCAGGTTTTCTTTTTGGGTTCTCATCGAAATGCTCAGGAGCATTTCCCAGCAGAGTCGCCATTTGTTGTGACTGTTTCACAACTAGCCCCAAAGCTTGGGGACCCACATTTTTTTTGATAAATTTTGGTGTGGTTTTTGTCTTTTTCTTTTTTATAGGTTTATTAAAGTGTTTATAATTCAAACATTAACTTTTGGGTTAATTCATGTTTAAAAAAATAAATAAAACAAAAAGAAATTAAAAAAATAAATAAATAAATAAAACAAAAAAAGAAAAAAAAAGATAAATAAATAAAATAATATATATATATATATATATATATATATATATAAAATGAACATAAAATAAAAACAAAAAAATAATAATAAAAAAAGGGATAAGATATATATATATATATATATATATATATATATATATATATATATTTATATTTTTCATGGTGGCCACGTATAGCTCTTAAAGCTTTTAAAGCACCTTTTATTAGCTTTAAGTAGTATGTAGTGGTAGGTTTGTTTTTTAGCTTTTTTGTTTTTTTTTTTAAGTTTTAATCTTTAATTTTTTCATGTTAGTTAAGTGAAATTTAGTTTTTGTTTTTTTTTAACGTGTTCTTTTTCTTTTTGCAGGGTATTGCGTATGGAGGAAACGAAAGGGCCAGGAGAAAAGAAGCGCACGACATGGAGAACGCCAAGCGAATGGAAATTTAAACGAAACGGAGAGCTGCGAATAGCATTGGAAATGAAATGAAGAGTTGGAAAACCAATGAAAGGGCATATTGAAAATTTTTTTAAATAGGCCATGGAGGAGAAAAGGGAGGAACGGAAATGGTGGCATGGCCAAATGGGAACTTTGGGCATGGCCACATTTGTAAAGCAGGGATTTTAATTGGAATGTGAAAGCTTTTATTCAGAAATTTCAGGCCTTGTTAGCAAGAAAGAATGAGAAATTTTCTGCATGCTTAATTTTAATTGTTTTATTTTTCCCCTTTCAGATTTCAGACTTGTATGTGAAATTGATGCCATTATTTTGGGTTGTTTCATGTGAATGTTTGCAATCTGGAAATTATTTAAAACCCTAGGAACCAGCACCTAGTTTACTTTGATTGTGTTTATTTTGCAGGTCAAATAAGCTAGGTTGCATGTATGAAACTCTCACGTATTCGGTTTTGCAGGACGGGGTGCTATCAAACTGAAGGAGCTTTTGCATTGATGCATTTTCAGCAATTATTTTGATGCAAACTTTAATTTTCTGTTTCCAAAAATTTTAATTTCAGAATTTTTTCCTATTTTCAGACATTAAAATAAACATTAAAAAAATTTCAAAATCTAAAAATGATTTCACCATTGCGTAGATTATAATTCAGACTTCAAATACGCACTTTGAAATTTCATTTTCGGACTTGTTTAGTATTTTTAAAAATTCATCGAAGTTGCTGTTTTGTCACATATTTTAAAAATCCGAAAATAGAAATTTTCCATTTTAAGGTCAAATTTCATTTTTCCAGTTTTGTTTTGCATTCATGAGCCTATGATGACATTCCCTTCATGGAAATTCCAATTTCATTGAAGGGGTTATGTTTTATGGCATTTTCACAAATTTCCATTTTGGGCCTAAAATTACCCTTTCTTCATAAAAATTCCAATTTTACGAAAGAGGGATAATTTGAGTACTACATTGAAGGTCTTTTCCTTAAAGCACTTAATTGTTCATCTTGATGAAAATTTGATTTCATTTAAGAGGGATAAGTTAAAGTGACATTTTGAAGCTACATTTGGAGACCCTATTCATCATTGAGGATTTAATGCAAGATAAAATCTATCTTAAAACCATCAAGATAAAAGGAATTAAAGCATTACATCGTGGTCATATGAGGGCCAACTCACATTTACTTTATCAGGGTTCAATGAACAATCATTAAAGTTTCATGGTAAAAATAAACCAACAGTGCCCCTTGTTTACAGTTACTTGCAATCACTAAGGTGTTCCAAGCATTTAAATTGAATATCTTTATTTGATGCACATATGCAAATGCTAATATAACAAGAACCTTGGAGAAGTTGTTTGTTTAACTTCTTTGCAAGAGGAGGATTTGGAACCCAAATCCTACCGGAGAGTGTGCTTTCACAATTGGGTGAAAACACCACTCAACAGTACCTTAATGAAGCTTTGCACTTATAAATTACTTTAGTAGTTTGAATAAATATTTCTATGAGATTATTGTTTACTTGATATATACATTATTGGTATTTTATGATCCTCAAAATTATTTAACCTATGAAGCATATTAATGTTTTTCTAACAATGGTAGTAGAGCCATATATAGTGTACTTTGTGATAGCCATGCTTAGTAAAATATCTATAGGAGAAATACTATAATATTGGAGGAGAATGATACTAGGAGTTAAAGCTACTAGAAGGATAATTAAATTGTTGTGAGGATATTTTAGGATCCTCCATCCTAGCATTATTAGTTAGTATTAGTTAGTATTATTTGAAGAACACAAGCTTATACTGAGAGGGGCAAGTGAACAGTATAAGACCACTTTTTACTTTTTCTTCCAATTGAATATTATGTTGTGTATAGATAGCAGTATCAATAGCAATAATCAAAGCAATGCATAAAATACCATACACAGTAGAGACACTACAATTTACGTGGTTCACCCAATGTGGGTTACTCCATGGAGAAAATATTTTATAAAAACTTTCTCAATCAATCTCTTTGGGAATCCCAATTACAATGTTTATGTATCTTTGTCCAAAGGAGATTTTGATCCCCTAATCTCAATTTCATGGATCTCTTCCACATGAGAACTCTTTCCTCTTCTGCTCTGGCTATGTGATCTTCTAGAAAACTTTGTCTCTCTGTTGTACTTATTGGTGGACCTCTCTCCACTTGAAGACTCCTCACTCAAATCTATCTTCAACTATGTCGGCTCTGGATATCTATCCACTAAGACTCTATCCTCTATACTCTGTCACCTCCAAAGCTCTATCAATAGGCTCATTAATAACCTGATCAATAGGCTCACACATAAATTGCATAATAGGCTCACACAAAACTTGCTTAACAAGCTCACACAGAACTTGTCAAATATGCTCAAGCAAGCTCACCAAGAACTTGCCCAATTCTGCTCTAGAAAGCTCACAAATAACTTGCCTAATTATGCTCTATAAATCTCACCAAGACCTTGCCCAAATATGCTCTAGCAAGCTCACCAAGAACTTAACCAAATCTACTCTAGCAAGCTCACCAAGAACTTGCCCAAATCTTCTCTACAAATATTTACACAAAGCTGTCCTTAAAGTTGTCCCAAAACTATCCTCAAATATGTCCCAAAGGCCTTCTCAAAGGATCAATCGATATATAGCTCATTGTGCCCACCTCTTCGAGCTGATCATTTTGATATATAGCACCCAAGCACTTTTTTGAAACTTACTAAAAATAGTAAGTCCTAAAAACTCAATTCTATTTTTAGTAACTGGTCACAAAAGGTTTCAAAATGGCCCAGGGTACCCGTCGACATCAAAAATAACTAGACCACTTGGAATCCTTAACAAAATCCATTGAGAACTTGCACTCAAATTTTCACTCCATAAGGGAAGAAGTCCAAGGTATTCGCCTAGAGTATGAGGCCACTAGTAACCGCTTAGAAGAAGCATTGATAGAAGTAGACAACAAACTAAAAATAGGACCACCCAAAATAGAACACCAAGCTGAGGGTTCTACAAGGAATCATGACCAAATTGGACTTTCCCAAATTTAGTTGGAAGGATGTTGATGGGTGGCTATGTAGGGTTGATCAATTCTTTAGACTTCATAATGTCCCCATATTTCATCGAGTCCATATGGCTTCCTTTAACTTGGAATCTGAGGTTCTACACTGGTTTCAATGGTTACGTATTGCCAACCCAAATCTCTCTTGGGAGAATTTTGAATCCCAACTACTCACTCTATTTGGTCCTAGTGAGTATGAGGACTTTATAGGGGCCTTGACCAAACTACAACAAACAAGTTCAGTCCGTGAATACCAAGCTCAATTTGAAAAATTGGTCGATAAGATGAGATTGAATGAAGGGTTCTTTCGGAGTTGTTATATCAGTGGGTTGAATGGGGAAATCCAAGGGGAAGTAAGAATGTTGAAACCACAAACTATGATGGAAGCTATCAGTTTGGAACGTTTGGTTGAATCTAAACTCTCTGCGCAAAGGCACCCATCAAAGTTTCCTCAAAATAGACCTTCATTTCCTTCTCGATCCCAATACCCAGTTGATAATAAACCTGCAGCACCCAAGCGCCTAACCATAGAAGATATGGATGCACGTCGTGCCCAACGATTATGCTACAATTGTGAGGAATTTTTTTTTAAAGGGCATAAGTGTGCACACAAAAAATTATTCTTGATAGATGTTGAAGAAACTGATAACTCTAACGAGAGTGATGAGGATGAGGACCCTCTGGAAAAACCTTCTCCATAATAAGAAGTTAAACAAGAATCTGAGACAACAATTATAGTCCATGCTCTTGCAGGCATTACTACTCCACAAACCATGAAGGTTGTGGGATTTTTCAAGGGCCAACGTCTTTCCATCCTTATGGATTCGGGAAGCATGCACAAATTCATTGACCCTAGAGTTGCTCAGTGGGAAAATTGCTATAGCCACACTTATAATTCATTTGATTTCATGGTAGCCAATGGGGGAACCTTACCTTGTAAAGGAAAATGTCACAATGTTAAATCAAGATAGGGGACTATGAACTCAAGCAGCACATGTTTTCCCTCTAGTTGGATGGATGTGATATTATTTTGGGGTCTCAATGGTTGAGTACGTTGGGCACTATCAATTGGAACTTTGCCAAACTTTGGATGCAGTTCTCCCAAAATGAACAAACACACATCATCAAGGGCTCCCAGACAGAACACCTCAAATTATTAGTTCAAATGACATGGATAAATTGCTAAAGAAATCATCACATGGGGTCATTGCACAACTATTCTCCATCCAACCATCCACCTCTCAAATGGGTGAAACCCCATTAGACCTATAATAGATTCTCCACAAACATGAGGCCATCTTTGTGGAACCAACTACACTACCACCGCATCGCTCTCACAACCATGCCATTCCATTATTGCCGGATAGTGCACCTCCCAATATCAGATCATACAGGTACCCTCATGCCATGAAGTTAGAGATTGAGACAATGATATAGGAATTACTCAAGGCGGGTATCATTCGGCCTAGTACTAGTCCCTAATCTACACCAGTCTTACTGGTCCTCAAGAAGGATGGCTCCTGGTGACTGTGTATTGACTACCGGGAACTCAACAAGATAACTATTAAGGATAAATTTCATATCCCTATGGTTGATGAATTACTAGATGAATTACATGGGACCATGTACTTCACCAAACTAGAACTTCGCTCTGGGTACCATCAGATCTGACTCAAGGATGAAGATATTCCTAAAACTGCTTTTCGCACTCATGAAGGTCATTATGAATTCTTGGTAATTCCATTTGGTCTCACAAATGCTCCTTCCACATTTCAAATCCCTATGAACAACATTTTTCATCCTTTTTTGTGGAATTTCATCCTTGTGTTCTTCGATGACATCTTGATTTACATCCACACATGGGAATAACATCTCAAGCATGTAGATCAAACCCTACAACTATTGGTCGACCATCAACTATTTACAAAAAGGTTCAAGTGTTCCTTTGGTTTGACTAAAGTGGAGTATATGGGATACATTTTCTCAAAGGATGGTTTCAAGGTTGACCCTAAGAATATCCAAGCAGTCCAAGAATGGTCGAAACCTCGCACTCTCAAGGGACTTCAAGGATTTTTAGGGCTTACAGGCTATTACCATAAATTTGTCTATAATTATAGAAATATAGCTGCCCCTCTCACCTCCATGTTGAAGAAGGATTCTTTTACTTGGACAAGGCCGACTGAGCAAGCATTCCTAGAACTCAAGCATGACATGACCACCACTCCAATTTTAGCCATGCCAAACTTATCTAAAAAATTTGTCATTGAAAGCGATGCTTCTAGTCATGGTATTGGGTGGTATTGATGCAAGAAGGATGCCCTTTGGATTTCACTAGAAAAGCCCTATCTGATTGTAATTTAGGGAAATCCACATATGCCAAGGAAATGTTGGCAATATTGCATGCAGTCCTGCATTAGTGACCTTACCTCATTGGGCACCATTTCTCCATCAAAACTAACCACCAGAGTCTGAAATACTTTCTAGAACAACGGGTTGCCACCCCCGAGAAACAAAAGTGGGTATCAAAACTCATGGGCTATGATTATGACATCACGTACAAAAAAGAAAAGGAGAATCTTGTGGCAAATGCTCTCTCTCACCATTTGGAGACCCTTAGTATGTTGTGTGCAATTTTTGCACCATTTCCCCAATGGATTGAGCCCTTACGTCAAGAAATACTTTAGGATGCATATTTGAAAGACTTGGTTGCATCACTTATATATGATCTAGAGTCTACACCAGGATATAGTTGGGATGTCCAGGATCTGTGTTACCATCAATGCCTAGTTCTTCCTCCTAAGTCCCCACTTCGAGAGCTCCTCATGAAGGAATCACATGCTACTCCATCTACTGGCCATTCAGGGTTCCTAAAAACTTATGAGTGACTCAAGCGCACCTTCTTTTGGAAAGGTACAAAACAGGACATTTGCTCTTTTGTAGCTGACTGCAACATATGTCAAAGGATGAAAGGGGAAACAATATGCTCTCTAGGCACTATTCAACCATTGTTGATCCCAAAGCAGGTGTGGACTGACATCTCCATGGACTTCATAGAAGGGCTACCTAAATCTGGAGGCAAATCAATTATTTTCGTGGTAGTGGACTGCCTTTCAAAGTATGCTCACTTTTGTGCCCTAACCCATCCTTACACAACATGCACTATTACCTAAATTTTTCTTGACTCCATATTTTTCCTTCATGGCATGCCAGCCTCCATTGTATCTGATCGTGATCCCACCTTTACTAGAAATTTTTGGCAAGAGTTGTTTAAGTTGTAGGGGACTCAGCTCAAAATGATTTTAGCCTACCATCCACAAATGGATGGTCAAATAGAGGTTAATAAATGCTTGGAAACCTACCTTCACTGCTTTGCCTCCGATCATCCTACTCATTGGGAAAAATGGATTTCCTTGGCCAAATGGTGGTACAACACTTCCTATCATACCGCCACCAAACTCACACCGTTTGAGGCAGTTTACGGGTGCCATCCACTCACGCCTTCCTCCTACATTTTGGGAAGATACAAGGTCCATGTCGTTGACAATGCTCTAAGTCAACACACTGAGGTCCTCCGCCAACTCAAGTAAAATTTGAACATGGCCCAGAATCATATGCACCAAAAAGCTTATCAACATCATTCTGAGCATAATTTTTATGTGGGTGATATGGTCTTCCTTCGCTTGTAGCCATACAAACAATCTTCCCTAAAACTTTGCAAGTGTCCGAAGCTCGCTCCAAAATTCTATTTTCCTTATCAGGTTCTACAATGAATTGGCCCTACAACTTACAAATTGGCTCTTCCCCCCACTTCCAACCTCCAACCTATTTTTCATTTTTCCCTTATCAAGAAAGTTGTGGGCACAAAGGTACAGGTTCAATCAACACTCCCCAAATTGGATGAAGAAATCTCCATATTACTTGCACCTGAGTAGCTGCTAGATCGTTGAACTCACACTCTATGTAACCATACCATTACAGAGGTCCTTGTTCAGTGGCATGGGATTCAACCTGAGGATGCTACATGGGAGACTCTCCATCAACTCTAGCAACAATTTTCTTATTTTTAGCTTTGAGGACAAAGCTTCTTCAAGGAGAAGGGCATGTTAGGATCTCATCATAACCCTTAATGTAATAACTTCCTTGATATAATAATTCCTAGTGAACGTGGGTAGTACCCATGATTAATATTTTGTAATGTTCTAAGTTTTAGCTTAGGTAGTGCCTATGACAAATGGCACCCTTTCCTATGTAACACATGGTAGATAGGTTAGGTAAGGTGGCCTTGTGCATGTAATTCGATTTGCATTGTGCATGTAATTCATGTGGCATTATGCATGTAATTCGAGTGGCATTGTGCATGTAATTCAAAGTGGCACTATGCATGTAATTCAAAGTGGCACTATGCATGTAATTCGGGTGGCATTATGCATGTAATCCAGGTGGCATTTTGCATGTAATCCAAACTTGGAAGGAAAATATTTAAATACCCGAAAATGCACCAATGTAATCATCTTTTCGCAAATTAATGAAGTGTTGAAGGAGGTTGCCCACTCGAAGAGGCCTGCGATTCTATCTATTGTGAGATTGTTCCTTTTAAGTAATTTTTGTTATCATATGCATTTAATTTTGAATATTATTATAATGTTTCTGTGAGTTTATTTCCAAGAAAATGTGTGAGAGTGTGTTTATTTGAGTTGAGAGTGTGTTGTTTAGTATATTTTATAGTAGGATCTTAACAACAATTTGGACCCCACCATAAATGCACTACATGAACATTGTATTTATTGAAGGAAGTTGATCCCTGTCTCTCCATAGAGCAAGCAGATGAGGTAGTTGTGTCCAAAGCAACCAGTGTACCTACTCACCATAATGAAGACAACGATATCGATGTGCAAGAAGTGATCTATGCACAAATAAAGGATGAGATAGACATTTCTAAAGTGACTCATTATGTCCAGTCATGCACTCTACAATAACTACACTCAATTTCCTCTCCAATAGTGAGTTATCACCATAGGGTCAAACCTATTCAAAAATAAGGTAGAAAGGTGACTGCACACTCCTCCATTGCCTCTCCTAGGGAACAACAAGAGAATGTAGAAGTTTTACCACCTCTTTTTATGCATCATTTTAAGGCATTTGAAGAACCCCAAGGGTTTCCCTTCCCTCATCATCACACATTTACTAATTTTTCTGGAAAGCCCCCACTAACACTTCATCCTTCTTGATATCCCTACCTATGAAAGAATGACATTAAAAGATTCCAAGAACTTACGCAAATACTTCTTGGAAAACAAAGGATAAAGCTCCTCACTTTGATATTTGAGGATAAAGCTCTTTTTAAGGAGGGTGGCATATTAGGATCCTCCATCCTAATATTTTTAGTTTGTATTAGTTAGTAATAGTTAGTATTACTAATCATTTAATTATTATATTATTAACCCATAAAGTGAACCATCACAACTCTTCATACGTGAACCTTCACGTCTCTTCATAACGTGAACCATCACGTCTCTTGACCAACATAACTTTAGGGTAGATATATATTAGGTTGGCCATTCACACAAATCATCGAAGAAGAATAAGAAATATATATTCTAAAGAGGGAGCCCCCTATAGAGGCAAAGATATTACAAGGGAGCCCCCTTTAAGTGGCCTTGATTACTTTTTATATTAAATTATTTATCAAATTTACACAAGAACATCAGGGTTCTTGTAGGAGATAAGGTGAGGAATTAATATAGGAGTAAATATGAGTGGAATATGAACAAGAAAAGCATTGAGTCTAGTGAGACTTAGTGCAATTCCAAAAGAGAACATTGAAAAAGGAGATTCAATAATTACTATGGAAGAAGAAGATATTCTAAAATCATTAAAGCTAAATATGTTTGGGAAGAAGTGTTGTAATAAGAAGGAGAAGGCTTTCTAAATTATTGCACTTAAAAATATTTGGAAAAAGCATAGTACATAGAAGGAAAAGACATTTTGGAAATTCTATATTGAAAATTAATTGGGAAGAAACAATGAAAAATATTGTATTCAGGGAATACATAGAGACTACAAGAGAGTCATGAAGTATGCATGTCAAATTTTATAACACATACACTATAATGTCTAATTGATGAATAACTTCATGCATGATGGAGATTTGAAATTAGAAAAATATGAGGGCCAAAATAGTAGCTTTAGTTGACGGTAGCACTTTAGAAGAATGTAACACAAAGTAAAGATAAAGTTGAAATATATCTTATGTGGTTGAGACTTTATAAAGCAAGATATATTTGAGTAAAATTTAAAGGTATACTTTAACCCTTAAAACATTTAAATATTTAGGTGTATATTTTATTATTGATTTCTTGAAAATGAATAATGAAATGAATGAGATTTATAAGAAGGAAAAATTAAACATCTGGAAGGAAGAAAGAACTAGTTGACTGAAAGGAAAATTTGATTTAATGAATGAAGTAATTTAATTAAGAAGAAATAATAAATTGAATTAAATTATTGTGAATTTTAATTAAAAGGGAGATATAAGATTTGAAATTTAAAATTGATATTTGAAATTGAAATTGAATTGATTGTTGAAAAAATAAAATTAAAGAAAGAAAACTGAGAAGTAAATTGAAAGGAGATATAAGAAGAAGATTATGAAAATTTTAAATTTTGAAATTAATTATTGATATTTTGAATTCAAAATAAATAAGAAAGAAAATAAATTTGAATATTGAATTGAATAAAATTATAATTAAAATTGAAGAAAATTGATTGAATTAAAATATTGGAGATAAAAGGGCTTTACAAATTAAATAAAAGATTCAAGACTAAATAAAGGGAAAATTACCATAAAAGAAAACATTTAAAATGCATTGCTAGAAGAAATCAAACAAATTTTGAAATATATAAAACTTTACACACAACACTTATAGAGTATAATAGTAAAAATAAAGATATTTAAATAAAATTAATGGACTTACACTTAATTTTTAAAGAAACCAATGATGAAAATTTTATAATATTTGTTAATTATCTAATTTTAGAACTTATTGAAGCAATTTTTTTTTTCAAAAGATGCTATTATGCATCCTATTGATATAGGTATGATAATGTATATGAAATTAATCACTCTTGAAGTTTAAAAAGACAAGAACATAAGGTAAGAAGAATTGACCAGAATCATGCAAAATAAAGTTGTGATAAAAGAGATTATTTGCAACACAAATGACTTAGAAAATATGATCACAAGTGATCTTCTTGAACAAATAAATTTGGGTTACAAATAATGTTGATCTAAATATCTCAAAATATGAATATAATGATAAGTTGTTAAATTTTACATGTGTTTTTTTTTTTTAAAGAAAAAAACCCCTTGCGAAGAAGCCTTGGTCTAAGAGACCAAGAACAGGGGGTTCTACACTATCAAAATAACCCGAGGGTCGCACCTAACCCTGCCCACACCAACATTATCAATTAGATTTTGGATAACCAAGTCAAATTTTTGGTAGGGTGGATATTTGAACATAGGACCTCCCTTGGAGGATTGCCCTCTCCTCTCCAACTCACCTACAAAACCCGGGTTAAAAACTAATTTATAGTGTAAAATACCCCTTTAGGAGTGCCACTTTCAATAGGTTGGGCATAGGAGGAATGAAGCCTTGTCGGCCTCTACAAGCACATAAGACATTCCTAACTATACCATATATCTGCAAGATGGAGACAAGGGGAATGGAACCTGGGTCAGCCTCTACAAGCACCCACATCATTTACCACTACACCAAAACAAGTAGATCAAAACAAATTTATAGTGGAAAACACCCCTTTCGGGGTGCCACTTTCAATAGGTTGGGCATAGGAGGAATGGAGCCTTGTCGGCCTCTATAAGCACATAGGACATTCCTAACTATACCATATATCTTGCAGGATTGAGACAAAGGGAATGGAACCCGGGTCGACCTCTACCAGCACCCAGGGCATTTACCACTACACCACAACAAGCAGATCTTCAAAACTAATTTATAGTGGAAAACACCCCTTTTGAAGTGCCACTTTCAACAGGTTAGGCATAGGAGGAATGGAGCCTTGTCGGACTCTACCAGCACATAGGACATTCCGAACTATACCATATATCTGCAGGATGGAGACAAGGGGAATGGAACCTAGGTCAGCCTCTAACAACACCCAGGGAATTTACCACTACACCACAACAAGCAAATAAAAACTAATTTATAGTGGAAAACACCTCTTTCGAGGTGCCACTTTCAACAGGTTGGGCATAGGAGGAATGGAGCCTTTTCGACCTCTACCAACACAGGATATTCCTAACTATACCATATATCTGTAGGATGGATACAAGGGGAATGGGCCGGCCTCTACCAGCACCCAGGGCATTTACCACTGCACCACAAAAAGCAGATAAAACCAATTTATAGTGGAAAACACCCCTTTCGAGGTGTCACTTTCAATAGTTTAGGCATAGGAGGAATGGAGCCTTTTCGACCTCTACCAGCACATGGGACATTCCTAACTATACCATATATCTACAGGATGGAGACAAGGGGAATGGAACTTGGGTCGGCCTCTACCAACACCTAGGGCATTTAAGGGCATTACATGTGTTAACAACAAAGCTAATAATAATGATTCATGGGATTAAAATAATAATAAAATATATTATTATGATAACTTGCCCATATGAATGACATGTATCATCGCAAAGAAAATATTCACTTCTAGAATTTTAAGGAGTACCAAAGTTAACATTAAAATACCAAGGTAAGATTCAAGGAGACTGAAAAGCACATGAAAGTAAAATACTTTCATACAAAATAATATAATATGGGGATGGGTTAAATTTATTCCATTACTTGATACTTTTGTAAATATTTAGATTAGGGTGTGTGCTTGATATTTGTGTTTATAGTATATGTGAAGTTACTAGTTATTAGTATGTGTTACGTAAATATGTGTGTGAGGTATCTTGTATGAGTGATGTGTCAAGTTTAGATGGAAAGAGTTATGTGCAATCATGATAGAATTTATCTTTATGTAATATGTGAGATTTATTATGCAATAAAATAATATTAAGAGTTATTTCTCCCATGAGTTTGATGAGATAAAAGGTCAAGAGTTGTGTAATGTAGATATTTTCATATATCTACATATTGAAGACAAAGCCATATAATATTTAACTAGAAAAAAATTTGCATTTATGCATTTATTTAGTAGTTTCAATAAAAATTTATGTGATATTTATGTGATATATTGTTCGTTTGATATATGCATATTATTTGTTAGAATAAATAATTATTCTCTTAAGTTCTACTAGGATAGACTTACTTGAGTTTCAACTCTTCCATGAGTCGAGTTAAATCTCAGTTTATCCTAGTTCATATTTGATGAGTTGTTGTAATCCAACAACTCTCAATGATCAACTTTGCTATTTATACAAAGTTGACCCATGAAATAAATCAATAAAGTATTCTACTTTTCTAACATGGTATCAAAGTGGGACTTCCTTGCCCTATGATCTTGAGGAGTTTTTCCTCATGGGGGGAATTCCCTCATAAAAATCCCTCCCCTCCTTTTTTTTCCCCATTTTTTTCTTCAAGCTAGGGAGTATGCTCTCCATCCATGAGATGGATTAGAAACCAGAAGCTTGAGAAATTAATGGCTACCCAAAAAAAAATTTAGAGGTTTATGTCCATAGAAATAATTTCTCATGAGAGAAATGAAAAATGAGAAGCCCTAAATTTAATTTATTGTTATTTTTTATTTTTTACAAACCCACTTTTTTACTGCGGGGGTTTGATGCTGAATCTAACGATGGTGATGATGGATGTTCAAAGAGCAGAAGATATGCAGCCAACACGGTGACATCATAATCTCATGGAAATAAGGTTCCATATTATGAATGCTTTCGTTTTCATGGAGGTGGACTTGGTGCTATTTTTTTATTTGATGCCTTGGAGTTATGTTGTTGGAGGTTAGTCTACTGTAGATTACCGAATCGCTCAGAGTGCAATTTATTATTGTTGATTATAACAACAAGTACTTCACTTTAATTAGCATTTAATAGAAATTTATGCCGAGCAATGGTGAGTGTGCACTCCAGAGACTTTGTAGTACTGCTGATTCTTTATGGAATTCAATGGTTGTTTTTAGTGATTCCCATAGCAGGTGTTTTTCATCAAATCCTGAAGTCATATTGTAGCCATTGTAAATCATAGTATTAGAGTTGCTATTTTTTGGATACCCCACTAAGTACTGTTCACATGGATTTCTAAAAACCAGGCCACATCTAGATAGATATTTCAAAGAATTTTCTAAAAATCATTACCTAAAATCCATCCATGTGGCACCAGATCCTACGAAAAACATCCATATGGTAGACTTTTTTCTTGCATGGACTTTAGACTCATGCGTAAGTCCTAGATCGATGGAAAAATTGTGATAAATTGCTAATTTGACTGGTGCTACTGATAATACACAAACTGGCATGTTTACATCCCACTTTGATGTCACTTTGGTTTCATCTTGTTGTTGTAGAGGTCGTGGTAGAAATTTGAAGACAAAGGCTCCATTTGATGTATTTTTCCCTGTATACCTTATGATTTTTTTTGCTTTTGATGTTCGGCGATCGATTCCTTAGTGAGGGTGGTTCTGCCCAAGATTTATATGTATGATTTGAGAGTAATGCAATGCAAACTCCATTCAGTATGTGAAGAAGATTCAGTTTGATGAGAGGTGGTGTTATTTTTAGTATTTGAGCTAAGTGCAGGAGTAACTGTGCCAAGCAAAAGAAAGTGTTGTTCTACATCCGATGGGGATCATATAGTGGACTGCGGTGAATTTTTTTAAAATTTTTATGTTGATTTTGGGCAGATGGTTCCAGATTTCTCTAAGCCAAATGTGTGATGCCACCAAATATAAATGAAAATTCACCATCATTTTCTAAAAAAAATTGATGTAGAAAATCGATTGCTGGACAACTCACTATCAATATGCCCGAATCACAATGGGACTACGAAGATGTGAGGTATCAAAATTCCAGATAGCACCCATTGTGGTACTACATTCATCAGAGGGAAAATACTCTTATGCTCTTAAAAAATGTGGGATACACAGTATGGAGGTGCCTTTGTGAATTTTAGTGCACCCAAAGCCGAAGACTTTTGCAAGGGCCGTCAATTATTGTAAAATTTTACAAAAGCCACTAGTTATGGAGATTTGGTGGTAAGTTGTTTTTTATGGTGGTTTTATGGCTTTTAATCTAATGAGCGGTAGTCCCTAGATGAATGAATGCATTTCAACCTGTGATAATATCAACAAAAATTCTAGTACAGTTTTCCTTGCCCAATAGTGATTTGGTGCTCCTTCGCTAGTCCATGTTTTTTTGGTGGGGTAGGGTGTAGTGGTCATTCCATGGATTATCAGGATTTGAGTTGATTTTCCAAATCGTGTTGCTATTCAGTAGTATGATCGTTGTAGATAGATCCACTATCGGTCAACTATTTGTTCTTGCACCAACTATGGTGCGCTTCGTGTTGATGCCCAAAGTTTAGTGCTGCTTGAAATTGCTAATCTGTGCTGAGGTAGGGCCTGCCTATGTAGGGAGACCATAAAATATTAGTTGTATGAAGTTTCTTCGAATCATATATCCCCATTACAATAATAAATCTATATCCCAATATTTATCCCATCGCATTGATTTCCTATGAGAATAAGAAAAATAGATATGGTATGTTGAATTAACCTTATAGTCCTCTACAACAACTACAACAATGAATTTTGACGGGGCCGAGGTTTTCTTTACGATGGTGAATATGGGGGCTATGTTACATATGCACTAATTGAAACTTGATTTTTTTTGTGACATCCAAAAATTCAAAGCTCGAAATTACTCCTACATCATAATGGTCCATGATTTTTTCATTGAATCTCATCAGAGTCCTTACTGTCAGAGAAGCTACTCACGGTTGGAGCACTTTAGCTTGGGTGGTGTAAAGTATGGGCCCCTAATTTGTTAGAAAATTAAACTGAATTTGACACCTCTGGCAAATCCACCTACTACAGATTTAGCTGCATGCAAATTAATTACTGGTAGTTGAGACTATCAATTAGTTCGATGATTGGATGGAAAAACTAATTTTGCATTAAGTACATGTCAAAGCAATTGTTGTACCTTTCCCACATCATTCATGAATCCCTAGCTATATATTTGTTTTGGGGTTCTATTTTTCTAGTTAGAGAGGTTGGAGAAAATTAAAGCATACAATAGAAGAACACAATACCGTTGTGTGGAGTAGGATCAGCAGATTAAAATAACTAAGTATATTTTATTATATGATAGTACAATATATTTTTACCTTGCAGTCCAAAGGGTGTATTTCCAAGTATATATTTTTTGCACATTTTAAATTTGTAGATTTGTGGATGTATTTCCAATTCTGAGCATGTGGATGTATTTCCTATTATAAGCAATAAATTAATATTTGTGTATATTTTCTCTCTGTGCATGCTTTATTAACTTAGCAAAGTTAATCCTTTTATTTTCCTCCATTTTGCTTGAAAACCCTAAAGAATATCTTAATAGAAGCCTGTGTCTCTATTCCAGGTCATTCCCCTTATTAAGTCTTGCGAATTTGGTTTAGTTGCATTCTGCTCCTTTAATTTATATTATTTGTGGAATAGAACCTTAGGTTAATTTATAATAGTTATATTAGTAAATTAATCCTAATATTAAGTGAAGTCCATAATATATAGTTGCATTCTATTCAAGTGCAAAACTCCATTTTGCACTTTATTTTCAACCATAGTGACGCCAATCAAAATATTGTGCAAATTCCAAATCTGGGCCTCTTTCCTCCTTAACCCTAGCGGAATCTATTCTGCACATCTTTGTTTACATTTGCTCTCGGATTCAAGAAATTTGAAAAATTTGTAGACTGCATTTTTATTTAAATGTGGATTTAATTCTGCATCCTCATTTCACTTCTGCTATCTGAATTGGCACTTGGATTTAGTTTTTCTCAAATTAGATTATTCACATCCAGATTGAATTCCTTTCCAAATTGTGTATGCAGTCTGTGTTCTACTCTAGATTAAATTTAAAACTTCAAATTGGTATCAAAGTTAGAGCCCTTTCATGGAAGATTGAAGTAATAGCTTTTGGAAACAACTCATTGCCGTTGCAAATCCCATGATTTAATGGCAAGAATTATTATTACTAGAGCATTTAGATGAAGATCATATTCAGGTCTCAAGAGCTATGGTACTTGGTTGATAATGGTTATCCAGAACCAACGGATGTAACAACATCAGCCGCTCTATCCTAAGAAGATTCAAATTTATTGAACGATAATCACAAGAAAGATCAGAAGACATTATTTCATATAATTTAGGCAGTTGAAGAGATAATTTTCCTATGGATTGCAGCAGTAAGCAAATAAAAGCAAGCTTGGAAAATTTTAGCTAGTTCTTATCAGGGATCCAACAAGGTGAACTTGATGAAGCTGTAGATGTTGAGAAGGGAGTTTGAGAACCTACAGATGAGTGAGTCAGAGTCCATGACCAATTTATTCACCAAAAAAATGGATGACATCAACTAGATGAGGTTGAATGGTGAAATTATGGACAACTAGAGAATAGTGAAGAAAATTCTAAGAAGCCTAACAGCTAGATTTTACTTAGTTGTGATAGCAATAGAAGAATCAAGGAATTTGACAACCCTCTTTGTAGATGATCTCATGGGTTATCTATAGACATATGAGCAGAGGCTGAGTCGGTCAACTCAGTCCTCCTTGGAGCAATCATTCAAAATACAGGTTTCATTTTGAGACAATGACAGAAGAGAAGAATCCCACCAAGGTGCCTCATGCTCTCAAGGAGGAAGATAACAGAGCAATTGAGGTAAGTGTGGAAGAGGTATCAAGAAAGGAGGAAGGTCAAATTACAATGATAGTCAGACCGGATACAACTTCCATCAGGTAGGAGGAAGAGGCAGTGGAAAAATTAGCATGGAGAATTTAATCAAAAGAAGGATAAATCAAAGGACCAGTGCTATTATTACAAGAAATTTGGCCACTATATCTCTGAGTGCAGAAAGAATATGGCCAAAGATAACCAACAACAATTCCACTACACAAATGAAGCTGGAAATGTAGAGTGCAGATATGCATGTGGGAACATGTTGCTAACTTGTATTATTGAGGACAAAATCCACAAGAATACCTGGTATTTAGATAGTGGGTGCAACAACCACATGATGGGGAATAGAGATATATTTTTACAATTGGATGAAATAGTCCAATATGAAGTTAAAATGGGAAACAACAACAAGGTGCTAGTCAAGGTAAAAGGAAAAATTATCATCCACACTAGACACGGTGAAAGGAAGCAAATTCAAGATGTGTATTATGTGCCTGGGTTAAAGCACAACTTGTTGAGCATTGGAAAACTTGTGTAGAAGGGACACACTATCCAATTCAAATATGGAACTTGTACCATCAGAGATAAATAGCATGGGAAAATTACAACAATGTCCATGACAAAGAACAAAATATTTCCCCTACAGATTCAGAATGAATTGCTTATGTCATTAAGTGTAGTGGTGAAGGATGCTACCTGGCTATGGCATCACAAAATATTTCTAATTGATGTAAAACCTTAATTTTGCTCCTGATTGAAATTTGATGAATCACTTTATATTCCTGGTTTTCTTAGTTCAAGTTTAGTTTAGAAAAAATAATGTCAGTGTGATAAAAACATCATGGCTCCAAAAAATAATACCGAGAAAATAACAATAGTGGGTCCATCTACTCCACCTTCAGCAACAAGACATGGATAAGACATGAGCAAAAAATTTTTTGATCGAGATACTAGAATTGGTGATACTGTAGTGACATGGAAGGACCTAGCAAAAATTCAAAAATATATTGAATATAGAATGGAAACTGGGGTTTTTGCGTCTTCTCCTGCTACTTTTGCTTTTCATTCGTTGTTATACTAGTATGTTTATATTCCTGTGCACCCTTACCCTGAACTAGTTAAAGCAATAACAAATATTTACGATGAAAAGAAAAGGCTGGTCACAAATAAGAATGGGAGAGTGCTTTTTTATCTAAACACAAATGCTTTCATTTCTACTTTTGCTATTGGGTATGTACCTGCTCTTGAGCCCAAGGCTTTTGAATAGGCAAAATAGGTAAAATATTTCATTCCTTTTGAAAAATCAAGAATTTCCTTTATGAACAGTTGATAAATCCACTTAATAAAGGAAGGATGCCTGAAACTCCTATTCCCATAGCCGAATTTAAAAACCTAAAATTATTTTCGATATTGGCTATGTTGGCAGGGTTAAATACTAATGAAAAGGTTCATGGGTGGCAAATTACTTTTGTCAATAGCCTATCTAACCCAAAAAATTATGACTCTACAGTTATGGATAAAAGTGTTCGACCTTTGATTTTTGACTGGCCAAGGTATTTGTTTGAAGAATTACATGAAGGGTTGTTTGCTATCAAGAGGGGTTCTCAGTACTCTTTCTTTTTTTCATCCTATTTAGTATGGTTGTTATTTTTCTTTATGGCCAAAGAGCTAGAATTCATTTATGTTAATGATAAAGATGATAAAGGAAGTATTTTACTAGTGTATGATTGGACCAACGTGTTGTACATATCTAAGTCATATTATGATTTAAATAGGGAATTTCTAGGTCCTACTTTGAAAATAATGTATGGAGAAATCATAAGGTTAACCTCCAGAGCTAAAAAGGTTTTACAAAATAAACATGCCAAAGAGGGTGATTGCTTTATTCTCACCCAAGGGGTTGTTATTAGGTTGTATGATTTTATAGGGAAACATTTCTTACTCTCGCATTATGTTACTGATAGATTGTTTGCATTGGAATATGTAAGACAAATTTATTATATTAATGTGAAATATGGCATGGGTATAGGCAAAACTGGTACTTGTACCATGCCTTTCTAGTTTGAAGATATTGTGGTTTCTAAACGAGGTCAAAATCAGCAAATTTCTCAGGCTCTATGAGACTTGGGGTTAATATAAATCCCTCAGAGATGGAAATATGATCCTCTAAAATTATTTGCATAAATACATGCTATTCTAAATAGAATTCTATTGAAAATATACCATGCCTTTGTTAGGCCAAATATAGAAGCCTGTAGAAATAATGATGAAGATGCTGCATTAGAATGGCATGTGGAAAAAATGTAGCCATTTCCTCCTTGGCATGACTTTTATGAACATGTGTTGCATTTTGACCCAAGGAATAATGAGGGGCATGTGTTAACTGAAAACACCATTGCTAAGATGTAGAAAAAGGGTGCAGATTGGATGATAGGAAATATTCATGAATTGTGGACCATGAGAGTCCAAACATACATGATTGAACCAAGATATCCTATCAAAAATGATCTTGAATTCTCAGTACGATATGATCATTATCAGAGATCTTGGTTAGGAATTTTCCTTGTAAAAATACCTCGTAGTATTGGCGATAGCAAAGAGACAAGTCCCGAAGCTGCTAAAAAGCAAAATATTGAACAGGGAAAAGGTAAGAAGGTTGTAGTTGAACAACCATTGGCTCTAGCATAGACCAGGTTGAGAAGTTCAAATAAAATAGCTACTACATAAGTTTTCGCAAAATAATAAGGGAAAACATATGGGAAATCTGCTCAAATGATGTTAAAAATGGGATATGAATGCAAGGGACTAAGAAAAGAATGACAAGCGATTACTGAACCCTTGCAGGTCGATAGAAGAGGAAAATGACTGGCCTTAGGAGGTGATTCATATAGAAGTAAAGCTCCAATTTCTAAAATTGTTAAGTTTATTCCCCCTTCAAGATCAACTATGATGAAGAACCTCTTTGTATTAAGAGGAAGAGACTAAAGTCTGTAGCAAAAGTTAAAACAAAAAAGGATAAAAGTATTGAAGAAAATCTAGTTCATGGGAAAATCACTCAAATTTATGAGACTAATAACTTAGAAATGGTTCCAGACCACGAACAAGTTGTTTAGGATGGTGAGAATAATTTTTTAAATCCATAGCTTACTAAAAATAAAAATGTCCATATTGGGACTATGGATGATCCAAATGACTTTAATCAGGAGGATCAAGATGTACATATTTCTAAAGAATTCACTGTAAAACAAGAAAATATGGAGCATAAGAAAAGACAGCCTAGGGAAATTCCCCAAAATGTTGAAATTATAAATCTTGAAGAAATTACAGAATATGAAAACAGAGTTGATGATGACAGAAATGCAGAGGTCCCTACACAAGGTGAAGATCCAAATCTAATGATAAGTGAAAGGGATAAAGACCATGGAGAAGGAGATCAACATCAATAAATTCTTAAAACAAACGAAGGTATGATTTCTCTTTTCCTTCAAATCTTTTCTCTCTACTTATTCCTACAAAGATTTTCCTTCCATTTCTTATTCAAAGAAATATATAATGTTCCCTTTGGGTTCATGTTTTTCTTTCCCAGAACTAGCATTATTTTCTCAAATTCAATCTAAGGTTGATGTTGAGTTGATCCCAAATCCATTTCTCTCTAGCGCTAGTATTCCAGCTATTAAGTCAGTATCCACTCCAAATGATAAGAGTCATCCCACTCCTTCAAAATTGAAGGATCTAAGAAAAGCAAACAAAAATGCTTTAGAATGGTGGACATCTCATTTTTCTAAGGATTCCAAAGCTCCTTCTCGTATTCAAGAGATAATTTCCTTATATCCTACTATGATGCAGAGGAAAAAAGTAAAATTGACACCATTTTTCGAGAAATAAAAAAGAGACATGACTATTGAAGATTATCAAGTGAAAGATACAGCTGAAGATATTACTCAGCTACATATGTCATATGTGTGGGGAAAATCTTAGGCCCATTTTTGGACTATTTACTTACATGGAGATTTTTTTAGAGAAAAGTTTGTCAAAGAGAAAGAAGCTAGGAAGGAGTTAGAATTTGTCCTGCAAGAGTAAAAACTGACTGAAACTGCTCTAAAGTTAGAAGCAAATAAGTGGGAGGATAGGTTTGGTGAAGCTACTAATGAATAAGTTACATTTAAAGAAAAATTTAAAGAGGTTGATGCACAAATTCACTCTCTTAATCTACAGGTTCAAAAACTCCAGCAATAACTAGTTGAAAAGCAGAACACTCCATCTGGTTTTTCAACATAAAAGGCCAAGGTAATAAGGAGAGAAATTCTTGAAGACGTGTTGGAATTAAGCCTTAAATCAAGGCCCATGTTATTATACCTAGCCAAAGTGAAAGAAGTAATTGAATTAGTCGATGAAGAATTAGGATCCTCAGTAAAATTTCTTCAAGAAAGATCAGACACGGCCACAAAAATTCAAGTTTTATCAAATAATATGCCTAAGAGTGTTACTACTAAAATCCATAGTGAATCATGGTCTCAAGCTAAAATTGCAACTAAATTTTTTTTAGGAGACTTAAACTAGTGACTCAGGGTGACAAGCTTCTTCAAGAATTGGAAGCCGAGGTCAAAGGATTAGTGAAGCATTTAAATTTGGCTAATAAATGTGGACTTCCTTATTTATGGGATGATAATTCAAAAGTGTTGAGTGAAGATGCACTAACACTATCCCTTAAAAATTTCATAGAATATGAGTCAGAGATAGAGAATTAGGAATATCCTGTAGAGGAAATGCTAAAATTTGCCATGGTGCAGAACCTCACACAAATTAAGTCTTGTTTATAGGAGTTGATTCTGAGAAACAAAATAGTGTCTCATGATAAAGTAGAAGATTTGCAATAAATATATCAGTTGTTTATGGATTCTTCAGATCTTGAAGATGAATATTGGAAATGGGTTTGCCTTACCTACAATGAAGTGGTTGATACAATAGAAAAATTGAAGAAATCCAGACATGATAACCAAAAGCAGCTAACAGAAGGAGGGACTAGTAGCCAACTATAAAATTTGTTTTAAATCATCTTGAGTTGTTAATGTATTTTTAGTAAAAAATCCATAAGCTACAAAGGGTATCTTGTAAAGGTAATGCTTTATTTTGCATTTCTTCTTGAATATTCTTTCCCAAAAAAATATCCTCTCCTATATTATTTTATTAACTCCGTTTCCCAATGGATGAAGGTCATGGATTCTAATATTTTTGCCAGCAAAATTTCCTCGGAAGGCACCAAGAATGTTAGTCTAAAAGAGACTACCTCCAGTAGATAGCAAATTTTTGCATAGAAAGACCAGTATTTCATTTTTTGAGACATGAGGCAGAGAATTAGCTAAGGCATGAAGAAGATCACAATTTTGTGACATGTCGGTTTTTCTTCAGGATGTGGCTTGAAAAAGTCAAAAAGTAAGAGAGTGTCTTGATTTTATGACATGGTGTTTTTCGCTCGAAATGCAGCACGAAGAATACCGAAAGGAGAAAGTGTTAAGCATACTACTCATAAAAGATAAAGTACAAGAAGATGTCGTGATTTTATGACTTGGTGGGTTTACGTCCATAATGCATCCCGAAGAATCTTGACAGGAGAAAGTGTCACGATTTCATGACATGTCAAGTTTTCTCCAACATGCTACTCACAAAAGATAAAGTACAAGAAGATGTCATGATTTAGTGACTTGGCGGGTTTTTGCCTGTAATACAACACGAAGGAGCCAAAAGGAAAAAAATGTCATGATTTCGTGACTTGATGAGTTTTGTTGACATGGAAATATTTAGTAATAAATAATATACCTCTAAGATCCTATGTCAATAACTAGAAGTAGACTAGAAAATATCAATCCCTAGATTTCGGCTATTAGATTTTGTTTGTTAGAAGCCATGTAAAATACATGGAAGCATTATTATAGTTTGATTGCTTGTAATTGATTCTATATTAGAATGTACTAATTTTAAGAATATACTCACCATAGGGTATATATAAGGGTAAAAATACTTGGAAAAGAGGTCGGATCTTGGACATTTACAAGACTGGATGTATGTACTTTGAATACAAGCAATACAATTACTCTTCTATTTGTCTTCTGGTTCACATTTTGCAAGTGTATGTATTAACATTTCTCACTTATATTCACCTTATTAAAATATAGATTGTGTTTTTTCTAAATATTTGAACTTATGCAAAACATAAATCATATTGTTGGAGTTGAAATCTGATATATACGTGTGTTAGATAGACATCTAAATCACATTGGGAAATCCATGATTTTTGTGTGAAGATATATTGAATGCTTTAGCAAGTATATGTATTCATATTAGTTGTTGTTTAATCTGTACCACAAGCAAGCTCTAGCCTCGACTATATTTCCCTCTCTTTCAGTAATTCTCTTTTCTCTTTTCCCCATAAAAATCATTAAGGAACCAGCCTCCTCTAGATATTAGACAAAAGATCTTAGGATCAGTCTAGTCTATTCAATGTTGACAAAATCAAGGCGCAAATAAAAACCATAGGCATATTTTGTTCCAATAGTGAGAAGCATTAGTTTTAGGTTCCATAATCAAGTGCAAAAGAAAAATTACTTCTAGGTGGTGAGATGATGTCTAAAGGGAAAAAGGAAGGCCCAAGAAAAATAATATTATAATATTTTATTATAATATTAAAAATTCTAAGGTCAAGACCTAGAGATTTAATTTACTTAAAAATTTAATTATAATAATTTCATTATTTAATTTGATTAACTCTAATATTTATTAAGTTAATTATAAATTATTTATAATAAGTTAATTATAAATTAATTTATGATTTAAATTATAACCCTAAACGTTAGGGTTAAGAGGGCATAAAGTTTATTTAATTTGAAATAGTTCTAATTAATCAAAATTGTCAATGTCTATAATCTCACGGTGCATTGCATATAAGAAGGGTTAAATACCATTACAAATATTATCCATGCAAATTATTTGATGCAAGTGTAAATCATGGGCAAGGAGAGGTGGCATATTTTCATGTGTTAAAGAATTTAGGAGTCAAGGACAAAGGATAAGGCATAGGGGACTCCACATAATTTTCCAAGGTGATGTGTAGCATGACTGGTAGCCAAGGGTCATGCTAAGACTTTTGCAGGTGTGAGGTTGAGGTATCAAATTACATGGTCTGCATTTTGGTGAGCAAATAAAGGGTTTTTGTTTGAAGCTATGCGTGAGGCAAAGGACAAAAGGAATGTGCTAGCCTTTCCCATGGTGGGTGCACACTTTGCTAAGGCGATCAGTAGTGAGAGGTTGTGCATTCGAAACCCACTGAGGACCTTATGTGAACTAAGGTGTGCACTAAAAATTGTTTGGTTCCAAAATTTGTGGAGGTTATGAAATTGGCAGAAATACTTTTATTTGGTTATAAAGTGGAAATTGCATGCTATAAGGTTTTTGTGAGGGAGATAAAAGGATATGAATAATTTTATTTTAGGGTTTGATTTTTGAGTTCTTTAAGCTTATTGGGAGGAGTAATAAGGTGTGCCAATGGAGTTAGATATTTTTTTTGAAAAAAAAGTTAATAAAATTGTATTGAAAGGAGAAATAAGGTAGAGTAAGTTTTGACATTTTGACTTGGTGAAATATTTTTGTGAGAAAATATTAAGGATAAATATTTGCTATTTAACCCTAGTATTGGCAAAAAGAGTGGTTGTGATTAAGATAGGTTTTTTATGTCAAATCATCTTCAAACAAGAGGTAATGTCATATCTTACTTGTGAGTGATTGTTGGATTTTGTGAATGCTAAGTTGGAGAGAAAAACAATCGTTTGATAAGCATTGTTGAGTTCTATTGTTAAATTTTTTCTAAGTGAAAATTGATGATAAAAAACCTTATTTGATAAGCATTGTTGGAAACTTTGAATGAACCTTAATATGCATGATTAGGATTTTTGCAAGATCATGAGTATCATTGTTAGGTGAAGTTGAGTACTATCTTGAACTAGGTTTTGTGAAAGATCATGAGTATCATTGTTATGTGAGATTTTTTGATAAGCATTATTAGAAATAATTGAGTGAGTATTCATATTCTTGGACTAGGATTTTTAAGAAAGGAATGTTTCATTGAGTGATTTATTGAGTGGATTTGTTTGAGCCTAGTCAAGTGGAATAGTTGAAATCATAGTTCAATTTCTATGAAACAAATTGTTTTATATTCTAAATTGATTTGAAAGGAGTTTTCTACAATAAATTGAATTGAGATTGTGTGCAAGTTTTGTGATTGATTTAAACAAGATTTTATAAAATCTTAAGGATAAATTTGAGTGATATTCTATGAAAACTCACAAGAAGAGTTGAGGTAAGTATTAGTGAAGACTTGTTGGGCAGATTAAACAAGTTCTAGTAAGGACTTATTGAGCATATTTGAGGTAAGTCTTAAAGAAGACTTGAGAGGAGAGTGGATAGGTTCTTAAGAGAACTTGGTGCATACAATTATGACATAGCAGATATAGATATTGAGCATATTTGTGCTAGATCGAAGGAAAATTTTTAGTGTATATTTGAGATAGATATTGACCAGATATTTGGAGGTGATAAAGCAGAGGACAGTAGTCTCCAGTGGATAGAGATCCATTAGACAGGGCAGAGAGTACATAGGTCTTTAGTCAAAAGAGATCCACAACCCAGAGTAGTGGAGGTAGTAGTCTTATAGAGGATCACCAATGAGAGAAAAAGAGATTGGTGTCTCCTGTGGATAGATATCCATGAACTTGATTGGGGGATTGGTTTCTCCTTTGGAAAGATTTCCATAAACATTGTAATAGGGAAATGATTCCCAAAAGAATTTATTTGAGAAAATTTTATAAGGAATATTTTCTCCGTGGAGTATCCCACATTGGATGAAACATGTTAAATCATGTCTCTCATGTGTGTGATGTTTTGTGTGATGTTTCCTACTTTAATATTATTAATTTTATCATATGGATTTAAAAGTGAATAGTTTTATCTTATATTGTTCACCCCTCTCTTTGTATAAGCACATATTCTTCACACATATCAATGCTTCATATAGTATTACATGTATAATACAACTATAATCTATAGTTTTCTAGATAATATTTTCCTTTAAGGCTAAATAACTCAACATCTGCTCCACTACCTTATCTAGATTTTGATCCATCAAACTTAAGATCCCAAACTAGATTTTTATCTTTAGTTTGCTTAGTTGGTGATATCTTAATTTCAAATTTATCTATGATTTGTTTTGTTTCAATAGTGTAAACTCCTAGGTTTGATTCATTATTGAGGACTTCTTGGTTTAATTATAATCTATAATGATATCTTTGAGTTTGGATTATATTTCTATTCTAATATGGTTTGTAAATCTTCACCAAGGCAACCACATGTGAGAGGAATCAGTGGCCATATATCCATTCATATTTTTAGACTAGTCTTTCTTTAACAATATTCCATATCCATATGGGATATCCGCAACTTGAATATCAATGAATTATTGAATTATGGGTTCTAATGTTGATGCAGTAACAACACCACAACTCCTAATAAAACTCCAATGGAAATGAATTACCATTTATTTTGGTCAAGTAAATAATAATTATACAATCACATGGGTAATCCTTTGATCTAGAATATCATTCAATACGGTAATCGTACAATGGATTTTCTAAACTTGGCAACCGTACAATAGTTCAACAATCATACAATACAAGCAACATCATACAAATAGACAATTGTTCTCCCTAAAAAATCATACAGTTCAATAGAAAATCATACAATCCAATCAAAAATAATACATTTTAGTAGTAAATAATACAATTCAATAGCAAATCATATAATATCACAACAACCATACAATTAGTTTATGCATTTTTCATCATATGATTGAACAATTTCAATCTTAACCCTAACCATACATTCTTATCTCGAGCAATTAAGTGGTCTCATTATTGTATGATAGGCTTATTCAACACTCCAAGTTAATATTTTATGCTTCCCTAACTCTTTGCATTTTACATATGTAATTTCCCCTTTGCCATCCATTGCATTTTACATATGTAATTTCCCCTTTGCCATCCATTCCACATAGTTTCCTATGACCTACAACTGTACGGTTTGCTTCCCACATACAATTAAAGTCAGAGTTTTAACTTTAGTCCTTAATTGTTGAGATAATTATTTAATCAATAACTTATTACCTCCAATTTAATCCATTCCTAGTTTGATCCCAAAGTAACATTGAATATTCATCGTATCATATATTTCTTGCACTACGATTGAATGTGAATTATTAATTTCTCAATCACTTAGATATTTCAAACAATAAATTTGTTTAGCTACCACAAAATTTACTTTATCATCTCTATTATACTCTATTACTAGTATGTGAATTGTTTCTCAAATCCCAACATCACCATTGCAGCTCTTATTTGTTAGACTATAGTGCACTGAATGATTTTTAGGAACCTACACAATAGAAGAAATAGAAAACATACAATAACAAATATGTGATTCACAACAATAAGTCACAAAAGGGTTAATGGATGTAAATGGAATTTATGTACTTAATTAGAATTACAAATCCAAATTTAAGACTTCTCTTTCATATCTTCACTAGAACACATTTAGATAAAATAAAACAATATAGCCCAGTTGCATAAGAGGTAAATAGTTGGATTTTCAGCTCCATGATTATTCCTCTTTTGATTATGGTTTATGAACATTCAATAATTTTTCAATTTGAACACCATATCTTACAATATTAAATGAATTTATCCATGTGGCATCCTCAGTTGCTAGAAGATATTTGAGAAGCAAGGATGATACATGCCTAAGGAGAGATGGCACAATGAGGAATAACGGACCTAGAGAAAAGTTTAATCTATGCTATTGTGAACATGGGTAGGAAATCAAGCTTAGAAACCCCAACTTATGATGGAAATTTAAACCATGAGGAACTCATTGACTGGATTAGAGATATGGAAAAGTATTTTAATTTTAGTCAATTGTAGATCCCTAGAGAGTGAAATTTGCTTGTACAAAGTTAAAGAGGCACATGTCATTGTGGTGGGACCATGTCCAAATTGGAAGGTAAAAAAATGAAAAGAGAATATTAGAACATGGGATAAAATGGTCACCAAGTTGAAGGTCAAATTCCTTTGATATGATTACCAGTTGGTCATTTTTAGGAAGCTATAGAATTTGAGACAAAAATAAATAATTGTGAAAGATTACACACAATAATTCTATAAGCTCACCATTAGGTATATACATGTGGAAATTGATGAGGATAAGGTTTCAAAGTATATCAATGGACTATGACTTTCCATACAAGGTGAAATCAACATGATAAAGATAAGGATGATAGAGGAAGCCTACCAATATGCCTTGAAGGCTGAAGAGAATTTATTACAAAGACAAAAAAATAATCAAAGAGGAAGATTATGGTCCTCACAAGTATGAGGGTAAGCAATCATTTTTAGAGGAAAATAAAAACACGAAGAAGAAGCTATATCTTATCAAAATAAATTTATTCAAAATGCCATATGATGGGGAGACTTCTCAAGGGGAGTAGTTAGCTTTGGTAGAGGAAAGGATAGAGAATTATTTGGAAGGTGTTATAGATGTGGAGAGAATGGTCATCGAGAATTTTATTGTCCAAATACATAAGAAAGTATTAGTAAAGAAAGGGATATTAGGAACCATGTTGCAATGGTAGTTGAGAAAAGTGTTGCTTCCACAAGACACATGGAGGAGCCAAAAAAAAAGAGAATCTCTCATGATCAAGAAAGTTATTTTAAAACCTAAAAGGAGAGAATGTGAACCTTCTCAAAGGAGAATTATTTTATAACAATATACAAATCAAGGGAAAATAATGTGGTAACAACAACACAACTCCTAAGAACACTCCAATGACAACTAATTATTGTTCATTTTGCTTAGGAAAATCACAATTGTAAAGTCAAATAGGTAATTATTTGATCTAGTAAATCATTGAATACAAAAACTATATAATAAATTGTACAAACTTGCCAACTATACAATAGTTCAACAATCATATAATACAGGAAACATCATACAACCAGGTAACTATTCACTCCAAATAATCATACAATTTAATAGTAATTCATACAGCCTAGCAGTAAATCATACAATCCAGGAAGATCATGTAGTCCAATAGCAAACCATAAAATATAGTAGCAAATTGTACAATCTAGTAGCAAATCGTACGATCTAGTAGCAAATCATACAATATAGGCAAATCATACAACTAGGCAATCGTACAATCTCACAGCAACCATAAAATTAAATTGTGTAGTTTTTATCATACGATTGAACAATTTCAATATTAACCCTAACCATACATTCTTATCTTAGGTAATTAAATGGTCTCATTGTTGTATGATAGACTTCTTCTGCACTCCAGGTTAATATTTCATGCTTCCCTCACTCTATTAACTTTCACTTTCTAGATGTAATTTACCCTTTGCTATCTATTTCATCTAACTTCCTCTGACCCAAAACTATATGGTTTACTTCCTGTATACAATTAAAATTAGAATTTTAACTTTGGCCTTTTATTGGTGAGACAATTAATTATTTGATAACTTATTACCTCCAATTCCTCCATTTCGAGTTTGGTCCCAAAGTAAATTGATTTCTCCTTGTGTCATAGATTTCTTGCACTGTTCCTGAAGGTGAATTCTAAATTTCTCAATCACTTCAATATTCCAAACAATACATTTGTTTTGCTACCTCTAAATTTTACTTTATCATCTCTGTTATACTCTATTACTAGTATGTGAATTGTTTCATAGATACCAACATCACCATTGCAGATCTTCTCTATCAAACTGTAGTCCACTAAACGATTTCCAGGAACTTACAAAATAAAATCAGTGATGTAAAAAAAATTTATTTACGTTATTAAAATTACAAAGCCAAATTTAATACTTCTCTTTCCTCTCTTTGCTAGCCCACTTTTAGATAAAAGTAATAGCCCAATTACATAATAGGTGAACAATTGGATTTTTAGCTTCATGATTATTTCTCTTTCGGGTATGTTCAAGATGCTCCAACATCATACTCGCTAGGCAAAAGAAATGATTGATGAAAATTCAACAAATTTTCAATTTTAACCTCATATTTTGCAATCTCAAATGCATCATCCATGCGGTATCCTTAGTTTTCTGATTCTTCTATTTGGCTAAATATTCATAATATTCCTCACCTCTCATATTTTTAGAAACACTAGAATCTATGATCATATCGATTTCATCATATCTCTTATTTTGTAGTTGTTGTACCTAATAAATGTTTGAAAGTCTTGAAATTGCATCCTCTTGTTTACAAGTTGATCCTTCATGGTATGGATATAAATATACTACATTAAATATGGATGATATATCCACTCCTTCAGGTATTTTTAGTTCATAAGAATTTGTGGTAAAATTCCTCAAGACTTTACAAGGTCCAATCTCCTTCTAGTTTAACTTATTATAAGTACCTTTTGGGAATAACGCATTTGGTAAATATGCTAGAACCAAATATCCAACCTGAAATTATAGCACTCTTCACTTGTGATCAACGTGTTTTTTATACTTCATAATATTCCTTTCTAATTCAATTCATACCTCCTATTGTTAATTATGAATATAGTCAAAAAATTCCTCTACAATAGCACTTGGTCTCTACAAATAAGCTATATTCCATAAATCATATACTACTTGTAGACGTATTCCATACACAATTTGAAATGGAATTCTACTTGTGCTTTGATTTAATGAGTTATTGTATGAAAACTTTGCTTGTACCAAAATAGTATCCCAAATCCTCACCTTCTTACCGACTAAGCATATCAACAAATTTCCAAGACTTCTATTCACAACCTCAATTTATCCATAAATACATGGATGATAAGCCAAACTAAATACCAACTTAGTACCCAACTTATTTCATAATATCCTCTAAAAATGGCCCCAAATTTCTATCCCTACCTAAAATAATACTCTTTGGTAACCTGTGTAATCTCACCAATTCTACAAATAATAAAGTATTAATATGATTTGTATCATTCATATTCTTAAAAGGTATGAAATATACCATCTTCGAGAACCTATAGACCATAAAAAAAATAGAGTCATTCCCTTTTTGCATCCTCAACAATTTAAAAACATAATACATACTTATATTCTCCCACGGTATCTCTAGAATTGGTAATGGTTGATATAATCCAGTATTTTGGCTCTTTCCTTTTGTACGTTTCCATACCTTTTAACCTTGCACAAATTTTCTTACATACATATTCATTTCAGGCCAATAGTAACCTTCTTCAAGTTATTTTATGGTTTTGTTCATCGTAAAATATCCTGCATATCCCCCACAATGTTTTTTCCTTATCAGATAACATCCATTCTTGGATGAAATATTCATGCCTTGGAGTCCTATATCCTATAGTTGTATAACTACATGCTATCCAAGCTTCCTTGAAATCTTCATCATCCTTATAAATATCCTTCATGGCATCAAAACAAATAAATTCTACTCTCATCATATTCACTAGCAAGTTTCACATGATCAAGGCATCAAATACTCGATTTTATTTGACACTTTTATGCTTCAATAAAAATGAGTACCCTTGCAAGAATTCAACCGAATTCATATGCCTTTTATTCAATTTAAATATATTGTTAATAGACTACAAATCATGATTATTAGTGAACAAGACAAATTCTTTCGGCATCAAATAGTGCCTCCATTTTTTTAGAGTTTGAATGATAGCATAAAGCTCTTGGTTATAGATCGAGTATTTCCACTTTGATTCATTTAAATTATCATTGAGATATGTAATTGGCTTACCTTCCTAGCTTAAAACTCCTATTTTTGTTCCACTTGCATCACAATCCACCTAAAAAACCTTATTGAAATCCAGTAAGGCTAGAACTGGTGGCTTGGTTACCTTTTACTTCAAGACTCGAAAGCTCTTTACATCTGCACTTATCCACTTGAATTCATGCCTTAAGCACTTCATTCGTTAACCACATAAAATTACTAGGTACATTTATCAATCTAAATGGTATGACAAGCCATTCATACAATTCATCTTTTGTCTTGAATGCAGTTTTTCATTCATCTCCTTTCCTAATATAGATCTAATGATATCAGAGCCAAAATATACTTGAGGAGCAAGGAGGATATGTGCCTAAGGATAAATGCCTAGTCCTCCTTGTTCATATAACATCCAAGATATCCCTAACTTAAATGTCTATGAACTATTGAATTTTAGATCCTGATGTTAATTTTATATGAATGTTTTCAAGCACACCAACCACATTAACTTTTGTTTATCTACCTACACAGAAACTCTATTGGAAGGGATATATTTAAGACCTAAATTTTGATAAAAAACATGTGGGATGATGTTACTTGAGGCTCTTGAGTCAACAAGATAACTTTACAAATTCTTACCTATAATTCTAATAGTCAAGAGGAAAGGAGGGGCTTCCATGGTTTTCTTTGATTCAATTTTATTTTGATAGATGCTTTAATTAATAGTTCTTGTTGGTCAATAATTTGAGAAAATTCAAACAATTATATGTTTACATTTATTTTATTTAAGTCATCTACAATATTATATGCATATTTATCATATTATAAACTTTTGTGTAGTTGTGGCAGGACATTGGACTTAGGTGGATTAGGATTATTGTTGGCTTGTACATCATGATAAATAGAAGTATGATTAGATAGAGTAAAATATATGGCCAACATTTTACCTCCAATTTAATCATATAATTGTAATTTCCTTTCTTAAACTACCTATATGCTTGTACCTCTTCTTATAAGAATCTATCATAACATTCATCATCTTCTTCTAATGATTCAAATTTTTCAACAACAAATTATTTTCCATTACTAGTGTTGGCCTAATTTGTATTCTATTCATTAGGTATTATTGCCATATTTTCCACTTCTTTCTGATGTATTAAACTAAAGATAATCATTTTCAATATGTTGTGCAGTGGAATGCACTCTACACCAATTGTTTAAGGCCAAATATGAATGATTGACAATGTTATTAGGTTGATTCTAATTGCTAATGGGGTTTGGTACTCCTATTTTATTTGTATATGTATTACATTTAAGGTTGAATCTTTGGAAGTTGAAGTTCCTATTTTAAGGTAGATTATTGGGAGGAGCATTCTAAGGTACTTTATTTTGTAAGTGATCCATATCGCTGCCAAGTTTTTGGACTAAACTATATAGATTATCTAACTGGGAATTAGCATTTTTTTTTATCCTATAGTAATTTGATTTTCTATATTATATATAAATATAGTGGGATTCAATAAAACGGGTATATTTTTATTTTGAGTAGAATTCAAAAATGTTGGTGAATTCGAACTTGCATTGGTATTTAGAAAGGATGATATATTTTTATTAGAATTAACATTCAAAAATATATTATTTTTAGCATTCTTATAAGTGGTAAATTTATTATCTAAGTATGTTGGAGTAATAATATGGGTAGAAGCAGTAATGTGATTATATGGTTGATTAAATTTTGTATATGGCATTGTATTCAACATCGATAGTTGTTGTGAAAGAGCTTGATTAATTATTGGAATTTGGTTAAGTGCAGTTGGTTGTCCTAGTAAAGGTAATTTACCAATTCTAAAGCCTTTAGGCATTAATTATTGTTCTACAATAAAGGCCTCACTATATTATATGGGTACAATGGTGATCTGAGGTGCTCTCCTTACAAACATAAATGTAAGGGGATCCAAAGATGTAAAATATATTTGTATGACTACATTAGTATTAAGTGTATACGGTGGAGTTAGCCCATTTTATAGATCATGAAATATGGTATTGAATAGCCTTAGAGGCTCATTGGTCTCCCTTTTGGCTGCTACAAATTGATGATATATGATAGTTGGATCAATGGGTTATCTAAACTAGCTAATGAATGTTGTTTCTTGCTCAACCTAGGAAGTGATAGAATTTGTAGGTAAAATAATGTACCAGTCATATGCTATTTCATCAAAGGTGAGGGGAAACATTCTACAAGAAATATATTCATGCTCAACCTATAATTTAATTAAAGCATACTTATAATCTTATATGTACTCTTTGACTATTCTAACCTTGTCATGTGTATACCTAGGCAGATAACTTTTAGTATTCTTATATATATCATGGGCTAGTCCAGGTATATTCAATGGACTACTTCCACCTAACCATGGTGTAAATGATACCATCATTGTACTTAATAGAGTGACAAATGGATCAATATATAGCGTAATAGGTTGGGGTGAAGTATTAATGGGAGGAAGAGTGTTTGACTGACCTTTATTATTTTTGGTTCTTATAGGAGGAGAAATACTATTAAATTTAGTATCACCTTTAGAGGCCTTAGACCTAGTAATAATAACCCTATATTCTAGTTTTAACAATCAAACAAAAATGATATATGATGCAATGAATAATAGCAAAAATTAAGCAATTTCAAAATTCATAAAATTAAGAATTCAACTCGTACTAAAATGATCTATAACAAGATTAAATCAAATAGTATGAATGAGGTAATTAAAATCATTCAACCTAAAGTGACAATAAATCTAACAATTCATATCCTAAAGTAATAATAAATCAACTTGCAGACCCTCCTTCTAGTACCATTTCTTGTTGTGTGTTGAGGGCCTAAAGTAACTATAAAATAAATCTTGTAGTAATTTCAAATTTCAAGAATTAAATTTTATATCTTAATAACAGTTTTAGATATTACAATAACAATGGACTGAATTCTTCAGGTTTTAATTAAATATTCCAAGAATTAAACACTTTCATGTCGTCCTTCTTGTACCATTTTCTATTGAGTGATACATATGCCTAGTTGTAAACATACACCAATGGTTATGAAAATGTGTCATATATTGAAGGTGATTCTCAATTAATCCAAGGTTCTGGTAAGGTTGATCAAACCTAATTGATTGGTAATTAAAAAATAAGAAAATTATCTAGAATGTTAAGGGTCGCATGTGACTGTTAAAAGTGCAAGTGTTGATTCATGTCATTAGAGCTTAAAGAAATAAAAATTCTAATTCAATTATTCATGTAATCATCAAAATATAAGCATTAACATCAAATATTACTTCCAAGAAACATAGAAAAGTAATATTCTAGGCTTACTACCTTAAAATTATCATTGATATATCATTCATTGCATCATATCCATAAAATATTATAGCACATAACAATAATTCTTCTAAAACTTAAAAGAGTATATCACATAAAATGAGCTTCAAAAATGAAATTGGACTAATCTACTCCTAATCTAAGTAAGTTTTAAAAAAAAATTAAGAAAGGGGTTAAAAAGTGAAATAAAACAATACATTGAGTCTTGAAGATTTAAACTAAATCTATTGAAGCAAAAAATCTAAATTTAAACTAGCTCTAACTCAAACAACATTTAGACAATATGAGGTCAAAGTGGTGCTATCTTCAAAGGGAAAAGAAACAAAATACTAGAATAAACTCAAATGTAACCACCATTAGCATTCACATATTACACCAAGAATTCCATTATCTTGCATTGATAAATATGTGCAATCAATACATTCTCAAACTTTTCTTCATCAGTTGATTGGAAGGATAACTCTCCAAGTATAATAACTAGGTTCAAATATCCACCAAATACAAAGGAAATAAAATTCTAATGGCCTATCGCTAAAAGTAAAATCTGATACTTTGAAATGGGTTCTCAATGGCTCTTTATAGCCTTACAATTTCTATATTTTTAGTGCTTTATAGTTGTACATTAGTGCATTACAGTTTTATGGATGAGTTATCTGTAGATGATGTGTCAGTCTATAATTCTTCCTAATTATGATCTTCTAACTTTTTGAGAAGCATATCTCTAAATACTAGGTAGTTGAATCATGGCACTCTAGATGGTATAAGTTGCCATGCACTAGTTATCTAGAATTAGTCTGGGTTCATAGTATATTTCTTGTTGAGCTATCACGTATTTGAGGGTGCTGTAATCTAATCTAGGTTTCCCATATCCAACTTGACCTCTCTCGACCTTCATATTCTTATTCTATTATCTGTAAAATCATGGAATAAAGAGGAAATTAGTTCAAACTAGCTTTGGTAGTAAAATACATTATATAATGATCAATGAATTAACCATTTTAATTCTTTGTTTATTTTATTTATTATTTATTTATTTTAATATTTCCTTAAATTTCTTGTAATAGAGATATCATATTATTTTTAGGAATTTTGATCATCGTTCATATTTACAACACCAATCAGGAAGCTCTTAATTATTGGATGCATTTTTTAGTGTGGGGTAAAACCTTCAACATCCAGACTTAACTTCCAATGCCAGATAAAATTTTTAATTTTTGTGCTTGATTTTCAATCGTCATAGTTTATGATAGACATATTTTAAGTGGATTTAATTTTAAAATACTTAAATGTTATTTTCTAATTGTTGGGTATAATTTTAATCAACAAATCTAATCTTAAATTTCCAGGTAAAGAATGTTTTGTTTTAGTTGTTGGATTTATTGCCTTCACCAAAATGGAGTGCTGGATTTCCTAGGTCCTTTCTTGACATTGTCCTCTCTCAATGTCTGACACTTTTACACTTAGCAAATTTTTATTCATTTGGGAATTTTAGGTTTTTGGTACTACTTTGCTTGGTGACATGGTACATTATTTTTGGTGATATTTATACTTAGATTAATTTGCTTCTCTTTCTCATAGTCAATGGGTGACATGAATGAATTTTCTCTTAATCATGGGCAATAGGTTTTTAGTACCACTCTATATGGGGAGGGTACAATGTTCCCAAAAAAAATCATGCTTAAGCATTTTTTTTTTCTTTTATAGCCAATAGAATTTCCAAACTTCTTTGCTTGGAACTAGGGAACAATATTTTAAGAACCCTAGTGGAAAAGTGGGCTACCACTAAATTCTATATGGGTACCAAAAAACTACCACTACTAAAAATTTCATTCTTTTCTAGGGTATCAATAATGTACCAAGATGAGAAGAAAATTGAATCTAAGTACGAACAATAAAATTCCAGTACCACTCAGCTTTACGATATGGTATATTATTTTTTATAATGTTCATACTTAGAAAAAAAATTATTTGGCATTGTGTGTTGGCTTCATAGACTCTGGATTCATTCACTTTACATTTTAATGGACTATGAATAATTATTTTACTGTTTGGCATTAATTTTTGAAGCTTTAAACTAAAACTATTAAAGCAACATATCTAAATTTAAACCAAATCTGACTTGACCAGTATTTGCACAACCTAAAGTCAAAGGGATGCCATATTTAAAGGGAAAAGAAACAAAATACTAGAATAAATTTAAATGTAACCACCATCAACATGTGTAGATTACACCAAGAATTCATGTATCTTGCATTGATAAATATGTTGAATCATTACATTCTCAGACTTACCTGCATCAGTGGATGTCAAAGATAACTCTCCAAGTACAATAACTAGGTTTAGATATCCACCAACTATAGAGGAAAGAAAATTCTAAATGGTCTATCACTAAAAGTGGAATCCAACCCTTAGTAATGGGTTCTCAATGGCCCTTTATAGCCTTACAGGTTTTAGATTTTTAGTGCTTTATAGTTGTACTTGAGTTCTTTATAGTTGTATGGATGAGCTATCTGCAGATGATGTGTCAGTCTATAATTCTTCTTGATTGTGATCTTCTAAATGTCTTAAAAGCATATCTCTGAAGACTAGGTAGCTGAATCATTGCACTCTAGATGGTCTAGGTTATAATGCACTAATGATCTAAAATCAGTCTAGGTTTAGTGTATCTTTCCTGCTGACCTATCAAACATTTGAGGGTATTGTAATTTGGTCTAGGTTCCCCATATCCTTCCTAACCTCTCTAGGCCTTCATCTTCTCATTTTTGTTGTCTATAAAATCATTGAATAAAGAGGAAATTAGTTCAACACTAGCTTTGGTAGTAAAAATTATTACATAATGATCAATATTATCTATTTATTTTAATCTTTCCTTAATTTTCTTGTAATAGATATATCATATTATTTTTAAGAATTTTGATCATCGTTCATATTTATACCACCAATTAGGAAACTCTTAATTATTGAATGCAATTTCTGAGTGCGGGATAAAACCTTCAATATCCAGACTTAACTTCGAGTGCTAGATTACTTTTATTTTTATTTTTGAGCTTAATTTTCAATAGTCATATTTTATGACAACCAAAATATAAGTGAATTTAATTTTAAAATATTTGGATGTTCGTTTCTAATTATTAGGTACAATTTTAATCACCAAGTTTAATCTTTAATTGTTGGGTAAAGAAAAAAATTAATTATCATATTTATTGCCTTCACAAAATAAGAATGTTAGAATAAGAAATTATTCTCTTGAGTTCCACTAGGATAGGTATACGTGATTTTCCACTCCTCCATGAGTCAGGTGAACTCTAGTATAGTCTAGATCAGATTTTATGAGTTGTAATCCAATGACTCTCAATATTCAACTTTTCTATTTATACAAAGTTGATCCATGGAAGAAATCAATCAGTTCATTGAGATTCTCTACAATTCTTGTGATGTGTTGCTGAACTATTTCCTTTTTTCAATAAAATATTGCTTTCGAACATGGTACCAGAGCTAGGATAGTTCTTTGCAAGCATTCATTTTTTTTTAAGCTCTCCCTTTTTTAAAATCTGGTTCAATTTTTTTGGACTTTATTCATCTTGCTTGAAGAGTTGTAAAATAGTCAATTTTTATCCATTTATGGTTTCATCCTGTTTAAATCATAGCAAAAAAAACATTTACTCTCGAGAGCTATTAGAGATATCTTCTAGAGGTGTGCTACAAAAATCGATTTTGGTAGCCCTCATGTCGTTCTACAATATAAGCCTCACCTAAGATTTTCTAAAAAGATCCTTTTTATAAATTTTGTTCCATGTAGGAGCATCATTTCCAAGCTCTACACTTTTATTACCTAGAGATGATTTTATACTAAAATGAAGATGATTTACCTAAAATAAAATTAAATTCCTTTTGAACTTTCCAAATGATATTGTAGATAAGATTTATTTGCCTCTTATTTTAGAGTGGAATCTAATTTGGATTTTATTACTATGTGATTTCCTTTCTTCGTCTTGAATTTTATCTCATGGCTAGAATTTTTGTCTCTATCTTCATTATTTTTATTTTACAAACTCTTGTTATGTATCCAATATCATATTAATTATGAAAATAAAATATCACTTATTGATCTATTATTTTCAAATAAAATACATATTACCATGCTTTAAAATAGAATTTCAATACATTTAAAAAATATAATTATTTTATAAACATAATTACTAATTATATTCATATCACTTAATCAAATTTAACTAACATATTTCATAATACCTAATACATTAAATTAATTTTAAAATAAATATTAATATCATCCATAATACACAAAAAAATATCATGATATATTATCGTGAAATTCATAATTAAGAATCTAAATTTAGGATAAAAAAGGATGGTACGAATTAGAGGTGAATTATTTACCTAAAATATTAGCATATCTACTTTAATAAATAACTAAATAAACTATTAAATTTATGTAACTACCTATATAATATATAAATACTTTTAGTCTCACGAATATAAAGATAAGGTTTCGATTTAGAGGTAATCTTAAAATTCAAAGCAAACAAGACAACTTTAAATTTTAGAGTTTATCAATTAAAAATTTATCTCTTAATTTTTTTTCCAAACTTAGAGGCAATTTTAAAGTTCAAAACAAACAAGATAACTTTAAATTTTAGAGTGTACTCATTAAAAATTTATCTCTTTATTTTTTTTCATTTTCTTTTATAAAATAGATCATAATAACTCTAAAACAAATAACCAGCCTCTTAAAGATCATAATTTATCTTATATAAAATAGACTTTGAGTTTATTTTTTTAGTATTATTAACGAGTGTAATAAAGTTTTAGTGATACTTAACAAACTTTTACGAACCTTTATAAAATATGATAGAATCTAAAAAATACATTAAACTACTACATGTGAAAACTAATGGCTAATGTAATTAGAAGTTAAAACATTTTAAAATAGTCATTTCTAATATTCTATATGAATATTTATTATATGAGATACATGTTTTCAAAATTAAAAAAAGCATTATTACATTATGTAATTAATGGAACATTTTACATTAAAAATAATCATTCATTCCCATTTAAATTTAATTATATAATTAAATTTAATATAATATAATAATAAGAAATTTTTTAAATTAATATATAATAGAAATGTAAAAGATAAATGTTTTTTTTAATTAAGGAAAAACTTGTTGTGGGTTACTTTCGTCTAAAAAATTAGGGGGTTTTACTCTTTCAAAATCATCTCGAAGTCATGTTCGACTTTGATTGCACCAACATAATAAATTATATTTTGGGTACCCAATATGGGTTTTATAGAGATTGGAACTAGGAACCTCCCTTGGAAGATTACCCTACTCTCTCCAACTCACCAACAACACGTGAGTCTATCTTTAAAAATTAATTTTTTATATATTTGATATAGTATTTAAAATAATGATATTCCTGTTATCTACATACTTATCTTCTATTTTCATATTTTGTCTATTAGATACATGGTATAAAATAAAAATATATATATTTTTATTTTTATTATAATTTATGTTTTATTTAGTTTATCTATAAGTTTTTGGTTTAACCGGTTGAAAAAAATAGTTGATGTAGCCTACATCAAAGTTCAAATATTGGCAGTATCAAATAATTAAATATGACTAAATTGATGTTAAATAAAAACAACCAACTTTTGTTTTTTCGCAGGACTGCTCAAATGGTCGAACTCTTTTTGGCCATATCTTACTCATACGAACTCAGATTGAGCTGAAATTTTGAGGTTAGATGCCTAAACACCCCTACAACATTTCCAACAATTTTCAGATCATTTGGAGGAACACAGATCCTAGCGCATCCCTATATGTGAATGAAATGTTTGGCAAGCGACTATGCAAGGGTTTCATTTGTGTTGAGTGCAAGCAGCTCCAGAGGTTGGTTTTTAGGGCCTTCAAGCCCTAGTGGCCAATATTTTTGTTGTTTATGCTCAATATTTTAGCATGATATGTTGTAGGGGATCCAAGATGGGTTAGAAATATATCTTTCAATAGATCATTTTGTGAACTTGAGTGACAACAGCTTTCAATTTGCTACACAAAAGAAAAGTGAAAACCATATCTTTCAACGACATCTAGGGCAAGGATTAAAGATATCATGAAACAAGTTTCAAGTAGTTGATAAAAAAATGGCTCAGATCTCAAGCGAATATGGTGCTAATATGCACCCACAAAATAATTCTACTGTGAAAACCCTCTCAATAGTAATAATTTCGAAGACTAAGCCCCAAAACTAAATTTTAGGGATGCCCTCCATGGTAGAAAACCCCAGCCCAATGCTAATATTAATATTATGGCTTCCTATAAACCTCTAAGAATGCCTAATATTGATCCCAGGAAAATAGAGTTAGGATGTCTTAAAGCAGCTAATGGAACTCCTATTGTTCAGCTTGATATGGGCAACATTTATACTGGCATTAAAGATTTGGAAAAAAGAGGACTAGTTTTTCGGATCATGGGTTTTTGTTCGAGCCTATCTACTTTCAAATTTTGGACTGTAAAAATTTGGAAAACCAATGGTGAGTTACAAATCTCTATTTATCCAAATGGTTATTTTCTTATTTTATTTGATAATAATGAAGATAGTGATGCAAGAGCATCCGACAATAGCAGGACAATCTGGCATCAACCAGATTTTCTAAGTAATTTGTTTTACTTTCTAAGGCAAAGTTGGGGGGGGGTCGCAAAATCACGACATGTCACGATTTCACGACATGTCACGAAATCACGACCCCAAAGGCAGCAGCTAGGTAGAGGGGAGTTTTCGTCGCGATATCGCGACATCGTGAGCGATGTCGTGACATTTTTGTGGCAAAGAACTGAGAGGAGTTTTCATCACGATATCGCGACGTCGCGATGTCGCAACGTGTTTGCGACTATGGCACAAAGGGGAGTTTTCGTCATGATATCGTGATGTCGTGATATCGCGACGTCGTGATGTCGCAATGTTATTCGGGAAACTAAGGCACGGTGAAATATTGTCGCGATATCGTGACACGATATCGCGACAACCAAATGGCAAAGGCAAGGGCGAAGGCAGAAGTAAAACCAAAAGGTGAAGGCAAAAAGAAACTAAGGCAAGGCAGAAGGCAATGACAGGGGAGTCGCAAAATCGTGACATGTTGCTATTTCGTGACATGTCGCGAAATCGTGGCTCCAAAGGCAAAGGGAGAAGGCAAAGATAGGGGAGTCACAAAATTGTGGCTCCAAGGGTGAAGGCAGAAGGTAAAGGCAAGGGAGCCACAAAATCGTGACATGTCATGATTTCACGACATGTCACGAAATTGCGGCTCCACAGGCAAGGTAAATGTAGAAGGGCACGGAGGTCACGATATCGCAACCAGTTGAAGGCCGCAACGGAGGTCGTGATATCGCAACCAGTTGAAGGCCGCCACATGGATTGAGATATTGCAGTCAAGAAGAAGGCAAATAAAAAAAATTAGACATGTGGACGGCCACGCGCACCGGAAAAGAGGCAACGGTTTGACATGCCAACAGTTGCAGGGCATGGACATTGCAGGGCATGGACATTATGGGTGAGACAGCGGTTCAGAAGAACAGTCTGAAATCTTTAATGCAAACTGGGATAGCGGATCGGGGCAGTTGCCCATTTATGGAAGGAAGTCTAAAAACTTGGCGGGAAAGCGAATTTTATTCTATTTTTCATGAATTCAATCTGGTGGAACATTAATTTCTAGAGGGTCGAGATCTCGATAAAAACTCGTTTTAATGTATTATTTAGAGGTGGTGGACTGGAGGATGGGGGGAAAGGAGTGCTATTAGAGAAAACCAGACTCTGGTTAATGTAAAGCCTGCGGGATGTTTATTTTGATGTATGTAATTATTTTCATGAGATTTTAATGAAAAGTGGAAAATTTGAGAAGGTGTAATCTCTCGTCCCCATCAGATAGAGAGAAAAATTTTCAAGGGGGTCCCTAGATTTTTGGAAGGGAAAGGCTTTTCATGAAGCCCTGGCATACTAAATTTAAATCTTAAGAAGAGATGCTTTCTATAGCTCCCATGTGGGTTAGAATATTTGGCCTCCCTATTGAATTTTGGAATCTTAATATTTTTTCTTAAATTTGAAACTCTTTAGAAACTTTTATGATGACTGTTGATTGCATTAAAAATTTTGAACGTATTATTTATGCTCAGATTTATGTTTTAATGGACTTTTACAAACCCCTACCTAAAAAAATCACTTTACAATTTGGGGAAGACACTTGGGAGCAAGTAGTGGACTGTGAGAACATTCCTTTTCGTTGTAGAATTTGCCATTAATATGGTCATTTGGCTAGTGCTTGCCCAAATAAAATTCCTAATCAAAAGAAATAAGATATAAACTCAACATGTTTCCAAATGCCTAAGAATAATAACACCAAAAAAAAATAGTTATGAAGGATCAATAAAAGTTATCTGCTAATATGTTTGAAATCCTTTCCACAAATGATGTCCCAAGTGAGGAAGAGTAAATAATGGAAACATAAATTTTAGAAATAAAATTTAAATATTAAGGGAAGAACTCAAAGACAAACCCACAAATCAAAGGTTTTCAACAGATAAAAAGGGAAAAAATTTACACAAGAAAAACAATATTTTAAATGTCAAAACTTCAAATAATACAGGTCCTAATATAGACTCTATTGAACCCTCTAGTAAAATTTTGGCTGTGTATGAGCATTATTCAAGGTTAGAAGTCATCTCAGATTCAATAGGAGTAAGTCAAGAAATAGGAAAAAAAAACTGAAGATGGATTATAATCAAAAAGTAGGTCGCAAGACCAATTAATATCATATGGTAAAATAAGATGAAAATCTTGTAGAAGAAGGTAAGATTAATGCCCTTCCCAAATGTTTTAGCCCTGGTGTTAATGCATATCATCACTTAGAATATTAGAGGACTCAAAGTGAGTCTTTCAAAAAAAAATGAAATTCGAAGAATGATTCAGATAAATCATCCACATCTTGTTTTCCTTCAAGAAACGAAGATGTCAATGGAGGATATAGACTCAATTACCAATAAAATTTGGCTAGTTGGAAAAGTAGTTTCCCTTAGTTCCCAGGGGACTTATGGTAGCATTACTTGTCTTTGGGACCCAAAAGAGGTAGTTATTCACCATATGGTTGGCATTTAGGCTTTTTTGGCTAGAGCTATTCAAAGTAGACATTCCAAATAAATTATGCTTTGCATTACTGTTTATGATCCAACTGCTTTGGAAGAAAAAAGAAGATAGCGAAAGGATATAACTCATATTATCTCTCATTTTCTTGAATCTTGGATATTTATCAGAGGACATTTCAATACCATCCTCTCTCTAGATGAGAAAATAGGGGTAAATAGAAATTTGGATAAAAGCATTGACCTCATGAGTGAATATATTGTAAACCTCCATCTTGTGGACATCTAACTAGATAATGGCCTTATGACTTGGTCTAACAGAAGTCAAGGCTTAGCTTGTATAATGGAGAGATAGGATAGGTTTTTTCTCGCTAAAAAATTCTTAATCCATGGTCACATTCCTAAAGTGGAGACTCTTAACAATGTTGGTTCGGATCACTGGCCAGTCATGGTGGAAATGTGGAAAACCAATGTGATTTTCTCTACTTTTAATTTTCAATTAATGTGGCTCAAAATAGTTCCTTTAGACCTCAAGTGCAACAATGGTGGAAGGAAGGTAAGCCTAGGCATGGGACTAAGATGTTCTTTTTTGCCAAAATATTGCAATACATTAAATCTAAAATCAAGACATGAAACTAGGAGTTTGGGGATGTTCATAAAAAAAAAATGAATTTATTGCTCAACTTGAGAATTTGAATAAGAAAATCCATTTAGATGACCTCACGGAGAATAGAAGTGCAGATGAAATTAAACTCACAACTCAGTTAGAGGAATGGGAAAAAAGAAAAGAACTCTTATGGAAGCAGAAATATATAATTCAATGGCTCAAAGAAGGAGATCAAAACACAAATTTCTTCCACAAATATCTTCTAGCTCAAAGATATCACAAATTTATATCTTCCTTGAAATCAAATTCTGGAGATGTTGTATGATGTAGGAGCATCCGAAGGTGGAAAAGCAATCTTGCATCACCCAAAAATATTTTTTTCTTTAAGTGCCAAAGCTATCGCGAAATCGTGACACTTTTTGAGAAAGGGTGCCAAAGGGTCAAACTGTCGTGATATCGCGACGCTTTTTGAGAAAAGGGGCCAAGGAGCAAAATGGTCACGAAATCGCGACATTTTTTAAGCAAAGCAGCCTGGACGCAAAATGGTCACGAAATCGCAACATTTTCGAAGCAAAGCAGCCTGGACGCAAAATGGTTGCAAAATTGCGACATTTTCTGAAGCAAAGTAGCATGGACGCAAAATGGTCGCGAAATCGTGACATTTTATAAGAAAAGCAGTCTGGACGCAAAATGGTCACGAAATCATGACATTTTCTAAGCAAAGCAGTCTGGACGCAAAATGGTCGCAAAATCGTGACATTTTTCGAAGCAAAGCAGCTTGGACGCAAAATGGTCACGAAATCGTGACATTTTTGAAGCAAAGAAGCCAAGGCGCAAAATGGTCGCGAAATCGTGACATTTTCAATGCAAGGAAGCCAAAGCGCAAAATGGTCGCGAAATCGTGAAATTTTCAAAGCATAGGAGCCAAGGCGCAAAATGGTCGCGAAATCGTGAAATTTTCAAAGCATAGGAGCCAAGGCGCAAAATGGTCGTGAAATCGTGACACTTTCGGACCAAAGACTCGAAGGCGCAAAGTGGTCACGAAATCGTGACACTTTCGGACCAAAGACTCGAAGGCGCAAAGTGGTCGCGAAATCGTGACACTTTCGGAGCAAAGGCTCAAAGGCGCAAAGTGGTCACAAAATCGTGACACTTTCGGACTAGAGAATCAAAGGCGCAAAGTGGTCGTGAAATCGTGACACTTTCAGAGCGAAGGCTCAAAGGCACAAAGTGATCGTGAAATTGTGACACTTCCGGAGAGAGGGTTCAAAGGCACAAAGTGGTCACGAAATCGTGACACTTTTAGAAGCAAGGTGACAGGGTGCAAAGTGGTCGCGAAATCGTGAAACTTTTGGGGCAAGGGCACCAAGGCGCAAAATGGTCGTGAAATCATGACATGTCACGATTTCATGGCCCGAAGGAGAAAATAGAGGCCAAATGCCAAAACATCGTGATATCACGACCAAAGAGGAGAAATGGCGTAAGGAAGCAAACACGTCACGATATCGTGACAAAACGCTCATGACTCCAGACCAGTCGACGATTGCAGAGGCCATTGCAGAAGGGCACATGGCATAAAATTACAGGTGGCCATAGAGCACTAGGTGGTTACAGAGGCCATTACAGAAGGGCATGTGGTAGCAGATTATAGATGGCTATGGTGCATTCCTATGAATGATGACTCGCTGGGTGGATGGATAGGTGGCTATAGGGCAGTCTGCCATCCCATGCCATGATGATGAAAGATACCTGGCCACAACATGCATGCGGCGATAAAACACTCGTGCGGGCGGTTACATGGAATCATGCATTCTGTGTAATGATGTTCGAAGGGGGGGTCGTGTCTGTGATAAAAAGGAATGCATACATTGTAAAAGGGGTTCTCGGGCATTTTGAATAGAATGGCTGTATTTGTGAATTTGAAACCTCTGCTAATGAAATTTGCATGAATTTTTTTTTGTGTTATCTTAGTTCTGCTTCAAGTGGTATCAGAGCCAAAATATTATGAGTGCGCAAACCGATCGTCGACAGTGAGGCAGTTTGCACCAGGATTGTGGTTGTGGGTTGAGAGAAAGTGAGCAGGATGCCTCCACATATGAACCATGGTGGTGTGAGGAATAGGCAAGTAGAGGTCGATCTTAGAGCCTTGTACAGGCACGTTGAAGCCCTGCAGGAGGAAATCAAAAGAGGAGTTGAGCCAAGAAGGGAGGAACCCAGTGAAGATGAAGTTTGGGAAGAAGAGGGTCCATCTGATGAGGAAGAAGTGTTGGATCTAGCAAAGGCTAGGCTATATAGGGCCATATCCCAGATCGAGAAGAAGCCAAAGTTTGATGTCTCTACTTATTCTGGGAATCTCAATCCCAAGGAATTGATAGATTGGATCAACGACATGGAGGAATATTTTGAGTATGAAGAGATCTCAAATCCAAATCGGATCAGGTTTGCAAAAACAAATTTGAAGGGGCATGCTAGCATCTGGTGGAAAGGAGTGCAGCAGGAGAGGAACAGGAGGGGAAAATAAAAGATCACCAGGTGGGATAGGATGGTGGAGAAGTTGAAGAGGCAATTCATCCCCGCGGATTATGAGTTGGATTTGCTGAGAAAGATGCAGAGTCTTAGAAAGGCAAGTAAATCTGTTAAGGAGTATACAGAGGAGTTCTATCAGATCTCGATTAGAATCGGCCATTCTGAGGTGAATAAGGAGAAAGTTGCTCGATACATCAATGGATTGAGAACCAGCATTCAAGAAGAACTGGGTCTGGTTAGGATGAGCACGGTTGAAGATGCATACCAATTTGCATTAAAAGTGGAGGAGAAGCTGAATAGGAGATTTGATGGTAAGCAGAGAGGAAAGGATCCTGGAGGAAAATCTGGTGGAAGGACTAGTGGAGGAAGATACAAAGATTTGGAGAAAACTGGTGAAGCAAGCAGTAGCCAAAAATAGAAAGAAGAGAAGGAGGAGAATAACCAACGCCTACACAATTAGAACAACAACTACCCATGGGGAAGAGGTAGGTCTAGGTGAGGGTTTGGAAGAGGTGTCTTCTGAGGAACCTACTTCAACTACGAAGAAGAAGGACATCAGGCATACAACTGCCCGCAGCATCAAGAAAGGCCAAATCAAAGACCCGAGGGTTAGGCCCGATCTGTTGTAGTATACGAAGGTATCAAATTTGAGCACTTCGAGGAGGCAGAACGAGGGGAGGCGATGATCATCAAAAGGGTCTTGTTGAATGAAGAAAAGAAGGCAGACCAGAGGAACAACCTATTTCAAACAAGATGCAAGTGCGCAGGCAAGGTCTGTAACATCATCATCGATAATGGAAGCACTGACAACTTGGTCTCTGAGGAGATGGTTGCGAAGTTGTAGCTGGAGAGATGAAAAACACCCACACCCTTATCGGATTGCATGGTTACAAAAGTACCATCGGGTGCTGGTCAGTGAGCAATGCCTGGTGAAGTTCAACATTGGAACTTATCGAGATGAGGTCTTATGTGACATCTTGCCTATGGATGCATGTCACTTGCTGCTGGGGAGACCATGGAAGTTTGATCGAAGTGTTGTGCATGATGGTTGAGCTAATACATATTCCTTGTCAAAAAATGGAGTTCAACATAAGTTGAAACCCCTGAAGGAGGTGGATGAGAAGGTATGCAGCAATGCACGAGTCTGTCTAGTTGATGGCAAAATATTTTTATATGGGCTGAAGCTAGATCATATGTGCTATGCAATAATCCCTAGGGTTAGGGAAGAAGAATGCAAGGAAACTCCAGTGGAAGTCATGGTACTGTTAGAGGAGTTTCCAGATATCATTTTTGATAATGTCCCTAAAGGTCTACCACATATTAGGAAGATCATTCACCACATAGATTTGGTGCCTGGATCGAGCTTGCCGAACAAGGCTGCACACAGAATGATGCCTATAGAAACTAAGGAGTTAAACCGGTAGGTTCAAGATCTGTTGAAGAAAGGGTTGATTAGGGAGAGTCTTAGTCCATGTGCAGTACCTACAGTGCTAGCATCCAAGAAGGATGGGGAATGGATAATGTGCATAGACTCTCAGGCAATTAACAATATCACTATTAAATACAGGTTCCCATTGCCTAGGATGGATGATATCATGGACTGTTTGAGTGGAGCTGAGTACTTCACAAATATTGACCTAAAAAGTGGTTACCATCAGATCCGCATTAGAGAAGGGAATGAGTGGAAGACAGCATTTAAAACCAAAGAGGAGTTGTATGAGTGGTTGGTTATGCCATTTGGGCTAACCAATGCACCGGGTACCTTCATGCGGTTAATGAATGAAGTCCTGAAGGAATTTCTAGGAAAATTTGTTATTGTCTACTTGGATGATATCCTGATTTTTAGCAGAACCCTGGAGGAGCACTTGATGCACATCAGGAGGGTTTTTGAGAAACTGCGGGAGGAGCAGCTGCTGATAAATATGAAGAAGTGTAACTTTGTGAAGAGGGAGATAGTATACCTGGGATTTGTTATCTCAGCCGATGGTCTCAAAATGGACCCCGAGAAGGTGAGGGCTATCATAGAATGGCCTGCTCCAAGAAGCATGACTGAGGTGAGACCATTTCACGGTCTGGCCAGTTTCTAGAGAAATTTCATTAGAAAATTCAGTAGTATTTGCGCATCCCTTATAGAGACAATGAGGGGGAACCAAAAGGAATTCAAGTGGACAGCTGGGGTAGACAAAAGCTTTGCTATGCTGAAGAAGAAGGTCATAGAGTAACCTGTCTTAGCACTTCCATATTTTAACAAGGTGTTTTAGGTAGACTGTGATGCGAACGGTAGTGCCATAGGGGCCGTATTAAGCCAAGAGGGTAAGCCTATTGCTTATTTCAACGAGAAGCTCAACGATGCCAGGAAGAAGTATTCGGTATATGATCAGGAGTTTTATGCCATAGTTTAGGTTCTTAAGAAATGGAGGCATTATTTGTTGTCAAAGGATTTTGTTCTTTATACTGATCATCAGGAACTGCAGTATATTAACAGTCAAGGGAAATTAAATCACAGGCACCTAAAGTTGGTGGAGTTCCTGCAGAGCTACACCTTTGTCTTTGAAGCACCGGAGCGGGAGATCCAACAGATTTGTGGATGCCTTGAGTAGGATGCAATGTTTATTGATGGAGATGAAGGTGGAGGTTTTAGGGTTTGTTGAACTCAAGGGTTTATACCCTGCAGACCCCGACTTCGAAGAAGCTTGGAAAGCCTGCACTATGCTTATTACATTGGACAGGACTAAGTGGTTGAATTTTCTAATTCAAGATGGAATGTTGTTCAGGGGGAACCAATTATGCATTTTGAGGAGCTTAATGAGGGATAATATCATCAAGGAAAAGCACAGTGGAGGTTTAGCTGGACACTTTGGTCAAGACAAGACCATCTCTCTTGTTAGTGAAAACTACTACTGGCTGCAATTGCAACAAGATGTGGTAAAATTTGTGCAAATTTGTAGGATATGCCAGATTGCAAAAGGTGTGAGGTAGCCTACTGGTTTATATCAACCACTACCTATACCTGAAAGGCCATGGGAGGATACTAGCATGGATTTTATTCTTGGTTTACCCAGGACACAGAGGGGACACGACTCCATATTTGTGGTAGTGGACCGGTTTTCAAAAATGGCTCATTTTATTCCCTACTAGAAGACTAGCAATGCGGTCCATGTGGCTGTTTTATTCTTCAAGGAAGTGGTATGCCTTCATGGGCTACCAAGGAGCATTGTGTCGAATAGGGATACCAAGTTTGTAGGGTATTTCTGGAGAACCCTATGGAAGAAACTGAAGACAGATTTAAAATTCAGTTCTGCATACCACCCCCAAACATATGGCCAAACAGAGGTGGTAAATTAGAGCTTGGGCAATCTGCTGAGATGCTTGGTTGAAGATAAGCCCAAGGGGTGGGATTTAGTTCTACCACAGGTAGAATTCGCTTACAACAGCTCTGTCATAGAAGTACCAATAAATTGCCATTCTATATCATCTATGGGAGTAGCACAAGAAATGCCTCAGAGTTGAGAAGGATGGATACAAGAGAAAAACGTAGTGCTGAGGCTAAAGACTTTGCTGAACACCTGAAGGGAGTGCATGAGAAGGTGACAAAGCACATTGCCAAGATGAATGCTTAGTATAAGGCCAAGGCAGACCAGAAATGCCAGGTTAAGGAATTTGACGTAGGAGATTCTGTCATGGTCCATCTAAGGAAAGAGAGGTTTCCTGCCAAGACCTATAACAAGCTAAAAATGAAGAAGTTTGGGCCATGAAGGATCATTGGAAAACAGGATTTGGGTAATGCATATGAGGTGGAGTTGCTGAGTGAACTTAACATCTCACCGATTTTTAACATTTCAGATTTGGTCGAGTTTCATGAAGGAGATAGCAGTGCAACACCAAGCTCATATTTGTGGAGCATTCCCACAGTTACTCCAGTCGCAGATGAGATAGAAGAATTCCTTGATACGCGTGAGGGCCGAAGTACTCAAAATAGGTGTTATTCTGAGTATTTGATCAAATGGAAGGGCAGGCCCCTAGAAGATGCGACTTGGTTGTCGAAGGCAGAGGTTGACCACCTGGGTCTACCTCAGACAGATCAGAAGTGAACATCACTTCTCAATTCACCCCGGGTGTCTCTGATGCAGGAGCATCCAAAGGTGGAAAAGCAATCTTGCATCACCCAAAAATATTTTTTTCTTTAAGTGCCAAAGCTGTCGCAAAATTGAGACACTTTTTTTAGAAAGGGCGCCAAAGGGTCAAACTATCGCGATATCGTGACGCTTTTTGAGAAAAGGGGCCAAGGCGCAAAATGGTCACGAAATCATGAAATTTTCTAAGCAAAGCAGTCCGGACGCAAAATGGTTGCGAAATTGTGACATTTTTGAAGCAAAGCATCCTGGACTCAAAATGGTCGCGAAATCGTAAATTTTTTTGAAGCAAAGCAGCCTGGACGCAAAATGGTCATGAAATCATGACATTTTCTAAGCAAAGCAGTCTGAACGCAAAATGGTCATGAAATCATGACATTTTTCGAAGCAAAGTATCCTGGACGCAAAATGGTCGCGAAATCACGACATTTTCGAAGCAAAGCAGTCTAGACGCAAAATGGTCATGAAATCGTGACATTTTCAAAGCAAAGAAGCCAAGGCGCAAAATGGTCGTGAAATCATGACATTTTCAATGCAAAGAAGCCAAAGCGCAAAATGGTCATGAAATCACGACATTTTTGAAGCACAAGAGCCAAGGCGCAAAATGGTCACGAAATCATGACACTTCCGAACCAAAGACTCGAAGGTGCAAAGTGGTCACGAAATCGCGACACTTCTAGACCAAAGACTCGAAGGTGCAAAGTGGTCGCAAAATCGCGACACTTTCAGAGCGAAGGCTCAAAGGCAAAAAGTGGTTGCAAAATCGTGACACTTTCGGACCAGAGACTCAAGGGGCAAAGTGGTCACGAAATCGTGACACTTTCAGAGCGAAGGCTTAAAGGCACAAAGTGGTCACAAAATCGTGACACTTCTGAAGCGAGGGTTCAAAGGCGCAAAGTGGTCACGAAATCACGAAACTTTCAGAAGCAAGGTGACAGGGTGCAAAGTGGTCACAAAATTGCGACACTTTTGGGGCAAGGGCACCAAGGGGCAAAATGGTCATGAAATCGCAACATGTCACGATTTCACGGTCTGAAGGAGAAAATAGAGGCCAAACGCCAAAACATCATGATATCACGATCGAAGAGGAGAAAGGGCGTAAGGAAGCAAACACGGCGCGATATCGTGACAAAACGCTCACGACTCCTGACCAGCCGATGATTGTAGAGGTCATTACAGAAGGACACATGGTATCAAATTACAAGTGGCCATAGAGCACTAGGTGGTTATAGAGGCCATTGCAGAAGGGCACGTGGTAGTAGATTACAGATGGCAATGGCGCATTCCTATGAATGATGACTCGACAGGTGGATGGACAGGCGGCTGTAGGAGATGAAGGTATCGAATCTGAGCACTCTGAGGAGGCAGAACGAGGGGAGGCGATGATCATCAGAAGGGTCTTGTTGAATGAAGAAAAGAAGGCATACCAGAGGAACAGCCTGTTTTGAACAAGATGCAAGTGTGCAGGCAAGGTCTGTAACATCATCATCAATAATGGAAGCACTGACAACTTGGTCTCTGAGGAGATGGTTGCAAAGTTGTAGCTGGAGAGAAGAAAACACCCGCACCCTTATCGGATTGCATGGTTACAAAAGGACCATCGGGTGTTGGTCAGTGAGCAATGCCTGGTGAAGTTCAACATTGGAACTTACCGAGATGAGGTCTTATGTGACATCTTGCCTATGGATGCATGTCACTTTCTGCTGGGGAGACAATGGCAGTTTGATCGAAGTGATGTGCATGATGGTCAAGCCAATACATATTCCTTGTCAAAAAATGGAGTTCGACATAAGTTGAAACCCATGAAGGAGGTGGATGAGAAGGTATGCAGCAGTGCACGAGTCTGTCTAGTTGATGGCAAAATATTTTTAGATGGGTTGAAGCCAGATCATATGTGCTATGCAATAATCCCTAGGGTTAGGGAAGAATAATGCAAGGAAACTCCAGTGGAAGTCATGGGACTGTTAAAGGAGTTTCCAGATATCATTTCTGATAATGTCCCTGAAGGTCTACCACCTGTTAGGAATATCGGTCACCACATAGATTTGGTGCCTGGATCGAGCTTGTCGAACAAGGCTACACACAGAATGACGCCTATAGAAACTGAGTTAAACCGGCAGGTTCAAGATCTATTGAAGAAAGGGCTGATTAGGGAGAGTCTTAGTCCATGTGCAGTACCTGCAATGCTAGCACCCAAGAAGGATGGGGAATGGAGAATGTTCACAGACTCTCGGGCAATTAACAAGATCACCATTAAATATAGGTTCCCATTGCCCAGGATGGATGATATCATGGACTGTTTGAGTGGAGATGAGTACTTCACAAAGATTGACATGAAAAGTGGTTACCATCAGATCCACATTAGAGAAGGGGATGAGTGGAAGATAGCCTTTAAAACTAGAGAGGGGTTGTATGAGTGGTTGGTTATGCCATTTGGGCTAACCAATGCACCGAGTACCTTGATGCGGTTAATGAATGAAGTCCTAAAAGAATTTATGGGAAAATTTGTTATTGTCTACTTGGATGATATCCTGATTTTTAGAAAAACCTTGGAGGAGCACCGATGCACATCGGGAGGGTTTTGAGAAATCATGGGAGGAGCAATTACTGATAAATCTGAAGAAGTGTAACTTCGTGAAGAGGGAGCTAGTATACCTGGGATTTGTTATCTCAATCGATGGTCTCAAAATGGACCCCGAGAAGGTGAGGGCTATCATATAATGGCCTGCTCCAAGAATCATGACTGAGGTGAGATCATTTCACGGTCTGGCCAGTTTCTAGAGAAAGTTCATTAGAAACTTCAGCAGTATTTGTGCATCCCTTACAGAGACAATGAGGGGGAACAAGAAGGAATTCAAGTGGATTGCTGGGGCAGACAAAAGCTTTGCTATGCTTGAAGAAGAAGGTCACAGAGCAACTTTGTCTTAGCACTTCCAAATTTTAACAAGGTGTTTCAGGTAGACTGTGATGCGAGGGTAGTGCCATAGGGGCCGTATTGAGCCAAGAGGGTAAGCATGTTGCTTATTTTAGCGAGAAGCTCAATGATGCCAGGAAGAAGTATTTGGTATATGATCAGGAGTTCTATGCCATAGTTTAGGATCTTAAGAAATGGAGGCATTATTTGTTGCCAAAGGAGTTTATTCTTTATACTGATCATCAGGCACTGCAGTATATTAACAGTCAAGGGAAATTAAATCAGAGGCACCTGAAGTTGGTGGAGTTCCTGCAGAGCTACACCTTTGTGCTGAAGCATCGGAGTGGGAGATCCAACAAATTTGTGGATGCCTTGAGTAGGAGGCAATGTTTATTGATGGAGATGAAGGTGGAGGTTGTAGGGTTTGTTGAACTCAAGGGTTTATACCCTACAGACCTCGACTTCGTAGAAGCTTGGAAAGCCTGCACTGCGCCTGTTACATTGGACAAGACTAAGTGGTTGAATTTTTTTATTCAAGATGGAATGCTATTCAAGGGGAACCAATTCTGCATTCCAAGGATCTCAATGAGGGAGAATCTCATCAAGGAAAAGCATAGTGGAGGTTTAGCTGGACACTTTGGTCGAGACAATACCATCTCTCTTGTTAGTGAAAACTACTACTGGCCGCAATTGCAACAAGATGTGGCAAAATTTGTGCAAAGTTGTAGGATATGCTAGATGGCAAAAGGTGTGAGGCAGCCTACTGGTTTATATCAACCACTACCTATAGCTGAAAGTCCATGGGAGGATATTAGCATGGATTTTATTCTTGGTTTACCCAAGACACAGAGGGGACACGACTTCATATTTGTGGTAGTGGACCAGTTTTCAAAAATGGCTCATTTTATTCCCTGCCAGAAGACTAGCGATGCGGTCCATGTGGCTAGTTTATTCTTCAAGGAAGTGGTATGCCTTCATGGGCTGCCAAGGAGCATTGTGTCAGACAGGGATACCAAGTTTGTAGGGTATTTCTGGAGAACCCTATGGAAGAAACTGAAGATGGATTTAAAATTTAGTTCTACATACCACCCCCAAATAGATGGCCAAACAGAGGTGGTAAATCGGAGCTTGGGCAATCTATTGAGATGCTTGGTCGGAGAGAAGCCCAAGGGGTGGGATTTAGTTCTGTTGTAGGTAGAATTAGCTTACAATAGCTCTGTCAATAGAAGTACCAATAAATCACCATTCTAGATCATCTATGGGAGTAGCCCAAGAAACGCCTCAGAGTTGAGAAGGATGGATACAAGAGAAAAATGCAGTGCTAAGGCTGAAGACTTTGTTGAACACCTGAAGGGAGTGCATGAGGATGTGACAAGGCACATTGCCAAGATGAATGCTCAGTATAATGCCAGGGCAGACCAGAAACACCAGGTTAAGGATTTTGACGTAGGAGATTCTATCATGGTCCATCTAAGGAAAGAGAGGTTTCCGCCAAGACCTATAACAAGCTGAAAATGAAGAAGTTTGGGCTATGCAGGATCATTGGAAAACGAGATTCGGGTAATGCATATGAGGTGGAGTTGTCGAGTGAACTTAACATCTCATCAATTTTTAACATTTTGGATTTGGTCGAGTTTCATGAAGGAGATAGCAATGCAACACCAAGCCCAGATTTGTGGAGCATTCCCGCAGTTACTTTAGTCACAGATGAGATAGAAGAAGTCCTTGATATGCGTGAGGGCCGAAGTACTCGAAACAGGTGTTATTCTGAGTATTTGATCAAATGGAAGGGCAGGCCCCTAGAAGATGCGACTTGGTTGTCGAAGGCAGAGGTTGACCACCTGGGTCTACCTCAGACAGATCAGAAGTGAACATCACTTTTCAATTCACCCCGGGTGTCTCTGATGCAGGAGCATCCAAAGGTGGAAAAGCAATCTTGCATCACCCAAAAATATTTTTTTCTTTAAGTGCCAAAGCTGTCGCAAAATTGAGACACTTTTTTTAGAAAGGGCGCCAAAGGGTCAAACTATCGCGATATCGTGACGCTTTTTGAGAAAAGGGGCCAAGGCGCAAAATGGTCACGAAATCATGAAATTTTCTAAGCAAAGCAGCCTGGACGCAAAATGGTTGCGAAATTGTGACATTTTTGAAGCAAAGCATCCTGGACTCAAAATGGTCGCGAAATCGTAAAATTTTTTGAAGCAAAGCAGCCTGGACGCAAAATGGTCATGAAATCATGACATTTTCTAAGCAAAGTAGTCTGAACGCAAAATGGTCATGAAATCATGACATTTTTGAAGCAACACGGTTTGGACGCAAAATGGTCGCGAAATCGCGACATTTTCGAAGCAAAGCAGTCTAGACGCAAAATGGTCACGAAATCGTGACATTTTCAAAGCAAAGAAGCCAAGGCGCAAAATGGTCATGAAATCGTGACATTTTCAATGCAAAGAAGCCAAGGCACAAAATGGTCATGAAATCGCGACATTTTTGAAGCACAGGAGCCAAGGCGCAAAATGGTCACGAAATCATGACACTTCCGAAGCAAAGACTCGAAGGTGCAAAGTGGTCACGAAATCGTGACACTTCTAGACCAAAGACTCGAAGGCGCAAAGTGGTCGCGAAATCGTGACACTTTCGGAGCAAAGGCTCAAAGGCACAAAGTGGTCGCGAAATCGTGACACTTTCGGAGCAAAGGCTCAAGGCGCAAAGTGGTCACGAAATCGTGACACTTTCGGAGCGAAGGCTCAAAGGCACAAAGTGGTCACAAAATCGTGACACTTTCGAAGCGAGGGTTCAAAGGCGCAAAGTGGTCACGAAATCACGACACTTTCGGAAGCAAGGTGACAGGGTGCAAAGTGGTCACGAAATTGCGACACTTTTGGGGCAAGGGCACCAAGGGGCAAAATGGTCGTGAAATCGCGACATGTCACGATTTCACGGCCCGAAGGAGAAAATAGAGGCCAAACGCCAAAACATCGCGATATCACGATCGAAGAGGAGAGAGGGCGTAAGGAAGCAAACACGTCGCGATATCGTGACAAAACGCTCACGACTCCAGACTAGCCGATGATTGTAGAGGCCATTGCAGAAGGGCACGTGGCATCAAATTACAAGTGGCCATAGAGCACTAGGTGGTTATAGAGGCCATTGCAGAAGGGCACGTGGTAGCAGATTATAGATGGCTATGGAGCATTCCTATGAATGATGACTCGGCGGGTGGATGGACAAGCGGCTGTAGGGCACTCCGCCATCCCATGCCATGATGATGGAAGATACCTGGCCACAACATGCATGCGATGACAGAACACTCGTGCGGGCGGTTACAGGGAATCCCGCATTCTGTGTAATGATGTCCAAAGGGGGATTGGGTTTGTTATAAAAGGAATGCATACATTGTAAAAGGGGTTCTTGGCCATTTTGAATATAACTACTGTATTTCCAAATTCAAAACCTTTGCTAATGAAATTTGCATGAATTTTTCTTGTGTTATCTTTGTTTTTCTTCAAGTGGTATCGGAGCCAGAAGGTTCTGAGTGTGCAAACCGATCGCCGGCAGTGAGGCGGTTTGCGCCGGGATTGTGGTTGTGGGTTGAGAGGAAGTGAGCAGGATGCCTCCGCGTAGGAACCATGGTGGTGTGAGGAATAGGGGAGCAGAGGTCAATCTTAGAGCCTTGCAGAGGCAAGTTGAAGCCCTGCAGGAGGAAATCATAAGAGGAGTTGAGCCAAGAAGGGAGGAACCCAGTGAAGATGAAGTTTGGGAAGAAGAGGGTCCATCCGATGAGGAAGAAGCATTGGATCTAGTAGAGGCTAGGCTATATAGGGCCATATCCCAGATCGGGAAGAAGCCGAAGTTTGATGTCTCCACTTATTCTGGGAATCTCAATCCCGAGGAGTTGATAGATTGGATCAACGACATGGAGGAATATTTTGAGTATGAGGAGATCTCAGATCCAAATCGGATCAGGTTCGCAAAAACAAAGTTGAAGGGACATGCTAGCATCTGGTGGAAAGGAGTGCAACTGGAGAGGAACAGGAGGGGAAAGGAAAAGATCACCAGGTGGGATAGGATGGTGGAGAAGTTGAAGAGGCAATTCATCCCCACGGATTATGAGTTGGATTTGTTGAGAAAGATGCAGAGTCTTAGACAGGCAAGTAAATCTATCAAGGAGTATACGGAGGAGTTCTATCAGATCTCGATTAGAACCGGCCATTCTGAGGCGAATAAGGAGAAAGTTGCACGATACATCAATGGATTGAGAACCAACATTCAAGAAGAACTAGGTCTGGTTAGGATGAGCACGGTTGAGGATGCATACCAGTTTGCATTAAAAGTGGAGGAGAAGCTGAATAGGAGATTTGATGGTAAGTAGAGAGGAAAGGATCGTGGAGGAAGAGCTGGTGGAAGGACCAGTGGAGGAAGATACAGAGATTTGGGGAAGACTGGTGAAGCAAGTAGTAGCTAGAAATAGAAAGAAGAGAAGGAGGAGAATAACCAACGCCCACGCAATCAGAACAACAACTACCCGAGGGGAAGAGGTAGGCCTGGGAAAGGGTTTGGAAGAGGTGTCTTTCGAGGAACCTACTTCAACTACGGAGAAGAAGGACATCGGGCATACAACTACCCGCAGCATCAAGAAAGGCCAAATCAAAGACCTGAGGGTCAGGCCCGAGCTGCTGTAGTAGACGAAGGTGTCGAATCTGAGCACTCTGAGGAGGCAAAAAGAGGGGAAGCGATGATCATCGGAAGGGTCTTGTTGAATGAAGAAAAGAAGGCATACCAGAGGAACAACCTATTTTGAACAAGATGCAAGTGTGCAGGCAAGGTCTGTAACATCATCATCAATAATGGAAGCACTGACAACTTGGTCTCTGAGGAGATGGTTGCCAAGTTGCAGTTGGAGAGAAGAAAACACCCGCACCCTTATCGGATTGCATGGTTACAAAAGGACCATCGGGTGCTGGTCAATGAGCAATGCCTGGTGAAGTTCAACATTGGAACTTACCGAGATGAGGTCTTATGTGACATCTTGCCTATGGATGCATGTCACTTGTCTGCTGGGGAGACCATGGCGAGTTTGATCGAAGTGTTGTACATGATGGTCGAGCCAATACATATTCCTTGTCAAAAAATGGAGTTCGACATAAGTTGAAACCCCTGAAGGAGGCGGATGAGAAGGTATGCAGTAGTGCACGAGTCTGTCTAGTTGATGGCAGAATATTTTTAGATGGCCTGAAGCCAGATCATATGTGCTATGCAATAATCCCTAGGGTTAGGGAAGAAGAATGCAAGGAAACTCCAGTGGAAGTCATGGGACTGTTAGAGGAGTTTCTAGATATCATTTCTGATAATGTTCCCGAAGGTTTACCACCTGTTAGGAAGATCAGTCACCACATAGATTTGGTGCCTGGATCGAGCTTGCCGAATAAGGCTGCACACAGAATGACGCCTATAGAAACTGAGGAGTTAAACCGGCAGGTTCAAGATCTATTGAAGAAAGGGCTGATTAGGGAGAGTCTTAGTCCATGTGCAGTACCTGCAGTGCTAGCACCCAAGAAGGATGGGGAATGGAGAATGTGCACAGACTCTCGGGCAATTAACAAGATCACTATTAAATATAGGTTCCCATTGCCCAGGATGGATGATATCATGGACTGTTTGAGTGGAGCTGAGTACTTCACGAAGATTGACCTGAAAAGTGGTTACCATCAGATCCGCATTAGAGAAGGGGATGAGTGGAAGATAGCCTTTAAAACCAGAGAGGGGTTGTATGAGTGGTTGGTCATGCCATTTGGGCTAACCAATGCACCGAGTACCTTCATGCGGTTAATGAATGAAGTCCTAAAGGAATTTCTAGGAAAATTTGTTATTGTCTACTTGGATGATATCCTGATTTTTAGCAAAACCTTGGAGGAACACTTGATGCACATCAGGAGGGTTTTTGAGAAATTGCGGGAGGAGCAGCTGCTGATAAATCTGAAGAAGTGTAACTTCGTGAAGAGGGAGCTAGTATACCTGGGATTTGTTATCTCAATCGATGGTCTCAAAATGGACCCCGAGAAGGTGAGGGCTATCATAGAATGGCCTGCTCCAAGAAGCATGACTGAGGTGAGATCGTTTCACGGTCTGGCCAGTTTCTATAGAAAGTTCATTAGAAACTTCAGCAGTATTTGCGCATCCCTTACGGAGACAATGAGGGGGAACAAGAAGGAATTCAAGTGGATAGCTGAAGCAGACAAAAGCTTTGCTATGCTGAAGAAGAAGGTCACAGAGCAACCTGTCTTAGCACTTCCAAATTTTAACAAGGTGTTTCAGGTAGACTGTGATGCGAGTGGTAGTGCCATAGGGGCCGTATTGAGCCAAGAGGGTAAGCCTGTTGCTTATTTTAGTGAGAAGCTCAATGATGCCAGGAAGAAGTATTCGGTATATGATCAGGAGTTCTATGCCATAGTTCAGGCTCTGAAGAAATGGAGGCATTATTTTTTGCCAAAGGAGTTTGTTCTTTATACTGATCATCAGGCACTGCAGTATATTAACAGTCAAGGGAAATTAAATCAGAGGCACCTGAAATGGGTGGAGTTCCTGCAGAGCTACACCTTTGTGTTGAAGCATCGGAGTGGGAGATCCAACAGAGTTGCGGATGCCTTGAGTAGGAGGCAATGTTTATTGATGGAGATGAAGGTGGAGGTTGTAGGGTTTGTTGAGCTCAAGGGTTTATACCCTGTAGACCCCGACTTCGTAGAAGCTTGGAAAGCCTGCACTGCGCTTGTTACATTGGACAGGACTAAGTGGTTGAATTTTTTGATTCAAGATGGAATGCTGTTCAAGGGGAACCAATTATGCATTTCGAGGAGCTCAATGAGGGAGAATCTCATCAAGGAAAAGCACAGTGGAGGTTTAGCTGGACACTTTGGTCGAGACAAGACCATCTCTCTTGTTAGTGAAAACTACTACTGGCCGCAATTGCAACAAGATGTGGCAAAATTTGTGCAAAGTTGTAGGATATGCCAGATGGCAAAAGGTGTGAGGCAGCCTATTGGTTTATATCAACCACTACCTATACCCGAAAGGCCATGGGAGGATATTAGCATGGATTTTGTTCTTGGTTTACCCAGGACACAGAGGGGACACGACTCCATATTTGTGGTAGTGGACAGGTTTTCAAAAATGGCTCATTTTATTCCCTGCCAGAAGACTAGCGATGCGGTCCATGTGGCTGGTTTATTCTTCAAGGAAGTGGTACGCCTTCATGGGCTGCCAAGGAGCATTGTGTCGGACAGGGATACCAAGTTTGTAGGGTATTTCTGGAGAACCCTATGGAAGAAACTGAAGATGGATTTAAAATTTAGTTCTGCATACCACCCCCAAATAGATGGCCAAACAGAGGTGGTAAATCGGAGCTTGGGCAATCTACTGAGATGCTTGGTCGGAGACAAGCCCAAGGGATGGGATTTAGTTCTACCGTAGGTAGAATTCGCTTACAATAGCTCTGTCAATAGAAGTACCAATAAATCACCATTCCAGATCATCTATGGGAGCAGCCCAAGAAATGCCTCAGAGTTGAGAAGGATGGATACAAGAGAAAAATGCAGTGCTGAGGCTGAAGACTTTGTTGAACACCTGAAGGGAGTGCATGAGGAGGTGACAAGGCACATTGCCAAGATGAATGCTCAGTATAAGGCCAGGGCAGACCAGAAACACCGGGTTAAGGAGTTTGAAGTAGGAGATTCTATCATGGTCCATCTAAGGAAAGAGAGGTTTCCTGCCAAGACCTATAACAAGCTAAAAATGAAGAATTTTGGGCCATGCAGGATCATTGGAAAACGGGATTCGGGTAATGCATATGAGGTGGAGTTGTCGAGTGAACTTAACATCTCATCGATTTTTAACATTTCGGATTTGGTCGAGTTTCATGAAGGAGATAGCAGTGCAACACCAAGCCCGGATTTGTGGAGCATTCCCGTGGTTACTCCAGTCACAGATGAGATAGAAGAAGTCCTTGATATGCGTGAGGGCCGAAGTACTCGAAACAGGTGTTATTCTAAGTATTTGATCAAATGGAAGGGCAGGCCCCTAGAAGATGCGACTTGGTTGTCGAAGGCGGAGGTTGACCGCCTGGGTCTACCTCAGACAGATCAAAAGTGAAGGTCACTTCTCAATTCACCCCGGTGTCTCGATGCGAGGAGCATCCGGAGGTGGAAAAGCAATCTTGCATCACCCAAAAATATTTTTTTCTTTAAGTGCCAAAGCTGTCGCGAAATCGCGACACTTTTTTGAGAAAGGGCGCCAAAGGGTCAAACTATCGCGATATCGCGACGCTTTTTGAGAAAAGGGGCCAAGGCGCAAAATGGTCACGAAATCATGACATTTTCTAAGCAAAGCAGCCTGGACGCAAAATGGTGAAATGGACATTTTGAAGCAAAGCCGGCAATGGTCGCGAAATCGGAATTGAAGCAAAGCACGGACGCAAAATGGTCATGAAATCATGACATTTTCTAAGCAAAGGAGCCGAACGCAAAATGGTCACGAAATCGTGACATTTTCGAAGCAAAGGAGCCAGGGCGCAAAATGGTCACGAAATCACGACATTTTCGAAGCAAAGCGGTCTGGACGCAAAATGGTCACGAAATCGTGACATTTTCAAAGCAAAGAAGCCAAGGCGCAAAATGGTCACGAAATCATGACATTTTCAATGCAAAGAAGCCAAAGCACAAAATGGTCACGAAATCGTGACATTTTCGAAGCACAGGAGCCAAGGCGCAAAATGGTCACGAAATCGTGACACTTTCGGAGCAAAGGCTCGAAGGTGCAAAGTGGTCACGAAATCGTGACACTTCTAGACCAAAGGCTCGAAGGCGCAAAGTGGTCGCGAAATCGTGACACTTTCGGAGCAAAGGCTCAAAGGCACAAAGTGGTCGCAAAATCGTGACACTTTCGGACCGAAGGCTCAAGGGTGCAAAGTGGTCACGAAATCGTGACACTTTCGGAGCGAAGGCTCAAAGGCACAAAGTGGTCACGAAATCGTGACACTTTCGAAGCGAGGGTTCAAAGGCGCAAAGTGGTCACGAAATCACGACACTTTCGGAAGCAAGGTGACAGGGTGCAAAGTGGTCACGAAATCGCGACACTTTTGGGGCAAAGGCACCAAGGGGCAAAATGGTCGTGAAATCGTGACATGTCACGGTTTCACGGCCCGAAGGAGAAAATAGAGGCCAAACGCCAAAACGTCATGATATCGCGACCGAAGAGGAGAGAGGGCGTAAGGAAGCAAACACGTCGCGATATCGTGACAAAACGCTCACGACTCCAGACCAGCCGATGATTGCAGAGGCCATTGCAGAAGGACACGTGGCATCAAATTACAGGTGGCCATAGAGCACTAGGTGGTTACAGAGGCCATTGCAGAAGGGCACGTGGTAGCAGATTACAGATGGCTATGGAGCATTCCTATGAATGATGACTCGACGGGTGGATGGACAGGCGGCTGTAGGGCACTCCGCCATCCCATGCCATGATGATGGAAGATACCTGGCCACAACATGCATGCGATGACAGAACACTCGTGCGGGCGATTACAGGGAATCCCGCATTCTATGTAATGATGTCCGAAGGGGGGTCGGGTCTGTTATAAAAAGGAATGCATACATTGTAAAAGGGGTTCTTGGCCATTTTGAATATAACGACTGTATTTGTAAATTCGAAACCTTTGCTAATGAAATTTGCATGAATTTTTCTTTGTTATCTTAGTTCTTCTTCAAGTGGTATCAGAGCTAGAAGGTTCTGAGTGCGCAAACCGATCGTCGGCAGTGAGGCAGTTTGCACCAGGATTGTGGTTGTGGGTTGTGAGGAAGCGAGCAGGATGCCTCTGCATAGGAACCGTGGTGGTGTGAGGAATAGGGGAGCAGAGGTCGATCTTAGAGCCTTGCAGAGGCAAGTTGAAGCCCTGCGAGGAGGAAATTAGAAGAGGAGTTGAGCCAAGAAGGGAGGAACCCAGTGAAGATGAAGTTTGGGAAGAAGAGGGTCCATCTGATGAGGAAGAAGCATTGGATCCAGCAGAGGCTAGGCTGTATAGGGCCATATCCCAGATCGGGAAGAAGCCGAAGTTCGATGTCTCTACTTATTCTGGGAATCTCAATCCCGAGGAGTTGATAGATTGGATCAACGACATGGAGGAATATTTCGAGTATGAAGAGATCTCAGATCCAAATCGGATCAGGTTCACAAAAACAAAGTTGAAGGGACATGCTAGCATCTGGTGGAAAGGAGTGCAGCTGGAAAGGAACGGGAGGGGAAAGGAAAAGATCACCGAGGTGGGATAGGATGGTGGAGAAATTGAAGAGGCAATTCATCCCCACGGATTATGAGTTGGATCTGTTGAGAAAGATGCAGAGTCTTAGACAGGCAAGTAAATCTATCAAGGAGTATACGGAGGAGTTCTATCAGATCTCGATTAGAACCGGCCATTCTGAGGTGAATAAGGAGAAAGTCGCACGATACATCAATGGATTGAGAACCAGCATTCAAGAAGAACTGGGTCTGGTTAGGATGAGCACGATTGAGGATGCATACCAGTTTGCATTAAAAGTGGAGGAGAAACTGAATAGGAGATTTGATGGTAAGCAGAGAGGAAAGGATCGTGGAGGAAGAGCTGGTGGAAGGACCAGTGGAGGAAGATACAGAGATTTGGGGAAAACTGGTGAAGCAAGCAGTAGCCAAAAATAGAAAGAAGAGAAGGAGGAGAATAACCAACGCCCACGCAATCAGAACAACAACTACCCGAGGGGAAGAGGTAGGTCTGGGCGAGGGTTTGGAAGAGGTGTCTTTCGAGGAACCTACTTCAACTACGGAGAAGAAGGACATCGGGCATACAACTGCCCGCAGCATCAAGAAAGGCCAAATCAAAGACCTGAGGGTCAGGCCCGAGCTGCTGTAGCAGACGAAGGTGTCGAATCTGAGCACTCGAAGGAGGCAAAAAGAGGGGAAGCGATGATCATCAAAAGGGTCTTGTTGAATGAAGAAAAGAAGGCAGACCAGAGGAACAACCTATTTTGAACAAGATGCAAGTGCGCAGGCAAGGTCTGTAACATCATCATCGATAATGGAAGCACTGACAACTTGGTCTCTGAGGAGATGGTTGCCAAGTTGCAGTTGGAGAGAAGAAAACACCCGCACCCTTATCGGATTGCATGGTTACAAAAGGACCATCGGGTGTTGGTCAGTGAGCAATGCCTGGTGAAGTTCAACATTGGAACTTACCGAGATGAGGTCTTATGTGACATCTTGCCTATGGATGCATGTCACTTGCTGCTGGGGAGACCATGGCAGTTTGATCGAAGTGTTGTACATGATGGTCGAGCCAATACATATTCCTTGTCAAAAAATGGAGTTCGACATAAGTTGAAACCCCTGAAGGAGGCGGATGAGAAGGTATGCAGCAATGCACGAGTCTCGTCTAGTTGATGGCAGAAGATTTTTAGATGGCCTGAAGCCGGATCATATGTGCTATGCAATAATCCCTAGGGTCAGGGAAGAAGAATGCAAGGAAACTCCGAGTGGAAGTCATGGGGTTGTTAGAGGAGTTTCCAGATATCATTTCTGATAATGTTCCTGAAGGTTTACCACCTGTTAGGAAGATCAGTCACCACATAGATTTGGTGCCTGGATCGAGCTTGCCGAATAAGGCTGCACATAGAATGACGCCTATAGAAACTGAGGAGTTAAACCGGCAGGTTCAAGATCTGCTAAAGAAGGGGTTGATTAGGGAGAGTCTTAGTCCATGTGCAGTACCTGCAGTGCTAGCACCCAAGAAGGATGGGGAATGGAGAATGTGCACAGACTCTCGGGCAATTAACAAGATCACTATTAAATACAGGTTCCCATTGCCCAGGATGGATGATATCATGGACTGTTTGAGTGGAGCTGAGTACTTCACGAAGATTGACCTGAAAAGTGGTTACCATCAGATCCACATTAGAGAAGGGGATGAGTGGAAGACAACCTTTAAAACCAGAGAGGGGTTGTATGAGTGGTTGGTCATGCCATTTGGGCTAACCAATGCACCGAGTACCTTCATGCGGTTAATGAATGAAGTCCTAAAGGAATTTCTAGGAAAATTTGTTATTGTCTACTTGGATGATATCCTGATTTTTAGCAAAACCCTGGAGGAGCACCTGATGCACATCAGGAGGGTTTTTGAGAAACTGCGGGAGGAGCAGCTGCTGATAAATCTGAAGAAGTGTAACTTCGTGAAGAGGGAGCTAGTATACCTGGGATTTGTTATCTCAGTCGATGGTCTCAAAATGGACCCCGAGAAGGTGAGGGCTATCATAGAATGGCCTGCTCCAAGAAGCGTGACTGAGGTGAGATCATTTCACGGTCTGGCCAGTTTCTATAGAAAGTTCATTAGAAACTTCAGCAGTATTTGCGCATCCCTTACGGAGACAATGAGGGGGAACAAGAAGGAATTCAAGTGGACAGCTGGAGCAGACAAAAGCTTTGCTATGCTGAAGAAGAAGGTCACAGAGCAACCTGTCTTAGCACTTCCAGATTTTAACAAGGTGTTTCGGTAGACTGTGATGCGAGTGGTAGTGCCATAGGGGCCGTATTGAGCCAAGAGGGTAAGCCTGTTGCTTATTTTAGTGAGAAGCTCAATGATGCCAGGAAGAAGTATTCGGTATATGATCAGGAGTTCTATGCCATAGTTTAGGCTCTTAAGAAATGGAGGCATTATTTGTTGCCAAAGGAGTTTGTTCTTTATACTGATCATCAGGCACTGCAGTATATTAACAGTCAAGGGAAATTGAATCAGAGGCACCTGAAGTGGGTGGAGTTCCTGTAGAGCTACACCTTTGTGCTGAAGCACCGGAGTGGGAGATCCAACAGAGTTGTGGATGCCTTGAGTAGGAGGCAATGTTTATTGATGGAGATGAAGGTGGAGGTTGTAGGGTTTGCTGAGCTCAAGGGTTTATACCCTGCAGACCCCGACTTCGCAGAAGCTTGGAAAGCCTGCACTGCGCCTGTTACATTGGACAGGACTAAGTGGTTGAATTTTTTGATTCAAGATGGAATGCTGTTCAGGGGGAACCAATTATGCATTTCGAGGAGCTCAATGAGGGAGAATCTCATCAAGGAAAAGCACAGTGGAGGTTTAGTTGGACACTTTGGTCGAGACAAGACCATCTCTCTTGTTAGTGAAAACTACTACGGCCGCAATTGCAACAAGATGTGGCAAAATTTGTGCAAAGTTGTAGGATATGCCGGATGGCAAAAGGTGTGAGGCAGCCTATTGGTTTATATCAACCACTACCTATGCCCGAAAGGCCATGGGAGGATATTAGCATGGATTTTGTTCTTGGTTTACCCAGGACGCAGAGGGGACACGACTCCATATTTGTGGTAGTGGACAAGTTTTCAAAAATGGCTCATTTTATTCCCTGCCAGAAGACTAGCGATGCGGTCCATGTGGCTGGTTTATTCTTCAAGGAAGTGGTATGCCTTCATGGGCTGCCAAGGAGCATTGTGTCGGACAGGGATACCAAGTTTGTAGGGTATTTCTGGAGAACCCTATGGAAGAAACTGAAGACGGATTTAAAATTTAGTTCTGCATACCACCCCCAAATAGATGGCCAAACAGAGGTGGTAAATCGGAGCTTGGGCAATCTACTGAGATGCTTGGTCGGAGATAAGCCCAAGGGATGGGATTTAGTTCTGCCGTAGGCAGAATTCGCTTACAATAGCTCTGTCAATAGAAGTACCAATAAATCGCCATTCCAGATCATCTATGGGAGCAGCCCAAGAAATGCCTCAGAGTTGAGAAGGATGGATACAAGAGAAAAATGCAGTGCTGAGGCTGAAGACTTTGTTGAACACCTGAAGGGAGTGCATGAGGAGGTGACAAGGCACATTGCCAAGATGAATGCTCAGTATAAGGCCAGGGCAGACCAGAAACGCCGGGTTAAGGAGTTTGAAGTAGGAGATTCTATCATGGTCCATCTAAGGAAAGAGAGGTTTCCTGCCAAGACCTATAACAAGCTAAAAATGAAGAAGTTTGGGCCATGCAGGATCATTGGAAAATGGGATTCGGGTAATGCATATGAGGTGGAGTTGCTGAGTGAACTTAACATCTCATCGATTTTTAACATTTCGGATTTGGTCGAGTTTCATGAAGGAGATAGCAGTGCAACACCAAGCCCAGATTTGTGGAGCATTCCCGCGGTTACTCCAGTCACAGATGAGATAGAAGAAGTCCTTGATACGCGTGAGGGCCGAAGTACTCGAAACAGGTGTTATTCTGAGTATTTGATCAAGTGGAAGGGCAGGCCCCTAGAAGATGCGACTTGGTTGTCGAAGGCAGAGGTTGACCACCTAGGTCTACCTCGGACAGATCAGAAGTGAAGGTCACTTCTCAATTCACCCCGGGTGTCTGATGCAGGAGCATCCAGAGGTGGAAAAGCAATCTTGCATCACCCAAAAATATTTTTTTCTTTAAGTGCCAAAGCTATCGTGAAATCGTGACACTTTTTGAGAAAGGGCGCCAAAGGGTCAAACTATCGCGATATCGCGACGCTTTTTGAGAAAAGGGGCCAAGGCGCAAAATGGTCACGAAATCGTGACATTTTCTAAGCAAAGCATCCTGGACGCAAAATGGTCGCGAAATCGTGACATTTTTGAAGCAAAGCAGCCAGGACGCAAAATGGTCGCGAAATCGTGACATTTTCGAAGCAAAGGAGCCAAGGCGCAAAATGGTCACGAAATCGTGACATTTTCGAAGCAAAGGAGCCAAGGCACAAAATGGTCATGAAATCGTGACATTTTCGAAGCAAAGCAGCCAGGACGCAAAATGGTCGCGAAATCACGACATTTTCGAAGCAAAGGAGCCAAGGCGCAAAATGGTCGTGAAATCGTGACATTTTCGAAGCAAAGGAGCCAAGGCGCAAAATGGTCGTGAAATCATGACACTTTCGAAGCAAAGGAGCCAAGGCGCAAAGTGGTCATGAAATCGTGACACTTTCGAAGCACAGGAGCCAAGGCGCAAAGTGGTCACGAAATCGTGACACTTCCGAACCAAAGGCTCGAAGGCGCAAAGTGGTCACGAAATCGTGACACTTCTAGACCAAAGGCTCAAAGGCGCAAAGTGGTCACGAAATCGCGACACTTTCGGAGCGAAGGCTCAAAGGCACAAAGTGGTCGCAAAATCGTGACACTTTCGGAGGCAAGGCTCAAAGGCGCAAAGTGGTCACGAAATCGTGACACTTTCGGAGGCAAGGCTCAAAGGCGCAAAGTGGTCGCGAAATCGTGACACTTTCGAAAGCGAGGCTCAAAGGCGCAAAGTGGTCACGAAATCGTGACACTTTCGGAAGCAAGGTGACAGGGTGCAAAGTGGTCGCGAAATCGCGACACTTTTGGGGCAAAGGCACCAAGGGGCAAAATGGTCGTGAAATCGTGACATGTCACGGTTTCACGGCCCGAAGGAGAAAATAGAGGCCAAACGCCAAAACATCGCGATATCACGATCGAAGAGGAGAGAGGGCGTAAGGAAGCAAACACGTCGCGATATCGTGACAAAACGCTCACGACTCCAGACCAATCGACGATTGTAGAGGCCATTGCAGAAGGACACGTGGCATCAAATTACAAGTGGCCATAGAGCACTAGGCGGTTATAGAGGCCATTGCAGAAGGGCACGTGGTAGCAGATTACAGATGGCTATGGAGCATTCCTATGAATGATGACTCGGCGGGTGGATGGACAGAGGTCTGTAGGGCACTCCGCCATCCCATGCCATGATGATGAAAGATACCTGGCCACAACATGCATGCGGTGATAGAACACTCGTGCGGGCGGTTATAGGGAATCCCGCATTCTGTGTAATGATGTCCGAAGGGGGGTTGGGTCTGTTATAAAAGGAATGCATACATTGTAAAAGGGGTTCTTGGCCATTTTGAATATAACTGTTGTATTTGCGAATTCGAAACCTCTGCTAATGAAATTTGCATGAATTTTTCTTTGTTATCTTAGTTTTTCTTCAAGTGGTATCAGAGCTAGAATGTTCTGAGTGTGCAAACCAATCGCTGGCAGTGAGGCAGTTTGCACCAGGATTGTGGTTGTGGGTTGAGAGGAAGCAAGCAGGATGCCTCTGCATAGGAACTATGGTGGTGTGAGGAACAGGCAAGCAGAGTTCAATCTTAGAGCCTTGCAGAGGCAAGTTGAAGCCCTGCAGGAGGAAATCAGAAGAGGAGTTGAGCCAAGAAGGGAGGAACCCAGTGAAGATGAAGTTTGGGAAGAAGAGGGTCCATCTGATGAGGAAGAAGTGTTGGATCTAGCAGAGGCTAGGTTGTATAGGGCCATATCCCAGATTGAGAAGAAGCCAAAGTTCGATGTCTCTACTTATTCTGGGAATCTCAATCCCAAGGAATTGATAGATTGGATCAACGACATGGAGGAATATTTTGAGTATGAAGAGATCTCAAATCCAAATCGGATCAGGTTTGCAAAAACAAAGTTGAAGGGACATGCTAGCATCTGGTGGAAAGGAGTGCAGCTGGAGAGGAACAGGAGGGGAAAATAAAAGATCACCAGGTGGGATAGGATGGTGGAGAAGTTGAAGAGGCAATTCATCCCCACGGATTATGAGTTGGATTTGCTGAGAAAGATGCAAAGTCTTAGACAGGCAAGTAAATCTATCAAGGAGTATACGGAGGAGTTCTATTAGATCTCGATTAGAACTGGATATTCTGATGTGAATAAGGAGAAAGTTGCTCGATACATCAATGGATTGAGAACCAGCATTCAAGAAAAACTAGGTCTGGTTAGGATGAGCACGATTGAAGATGCATACTAGTTTGCATTAAAAGTGGAGGAGAAGCTGAATAGGAGATTTGATGGTAAGTAGAGAGGAAAGGATCGTGGAGGAAGAGCTGGTGGAGGGCCAGTGGAGGAAGATACAGAGATTTGGGGAAAACTGGTGAAGCAAGCAGTAGCCAGAAATAGAAAGAAGAGAAGGAGGAGAATAACCAACGCCCACATAATCAAAACAACAACTACCCAAGGGGAAGAGGTAGGTCTGGGCAAGGGTTTGGAAGAGGTGTCTTCCAAGGAACCTACTTCAACTGCGGAGAAGAAGGACATCGGGCATACAACTGCCTGCAGCATCAAGAAAGGCCAAATCAAAGACCCGAGGGTCAAGCCCGAGCTGCTGTAGGAGACGAAGGTATCGAATCTGAGCACTCTGAGGAGGCAGAACGAGGGGAGGCGATGATCATCAGAAGGGTCTTGTTGAATGAAGAAAAGAAGGCATACCAGAGGAACAGCCTGTTTTGAACAAGATGCAAGTGTGCAGGCAAGGTCTGTAACATCATCATCAATAATGGAAGCACTGACAACTTGGTCTCTGAGGAGATGGTTGCAAAGTTGTAGCTGGAGAGAAGAAAACACCCGCACCCTTATCGGATTGCATGGTTACAAAAGGACCATCGGGTGTTGGTCAGTGAGCAATGCCTGGTGAAGTTCAACATTGGAACTTATCGAGATGAGGTCTTATGTGACATCTTGCCTATGGATGCATGTCACTTGTTGCTTGGGAGACCATGGCAGTTTGATCGAAGTGATGTGCATGATGGTCAAGCCAATACATATTCCTTGTCAAAAAATGGAGTTCGACATAAGTTGAAACCCCTGAAGGAGGTGGATGAGAAGGTATGCAGCAGTGCACGAGTCTGTCTAGTTGATGGCAAAATATTTTTAGATGGGCTGAAGCCAGATCATATGTGCTATGCAATAATCCCTAGGGTTAGGGAAGAATAATGCAAGGAAACTCCAGTGGAAGTCATGGGACTGTTAAAGGAGTTTCCAGATATCATTTCTGATAATGTCCCTGAAGGTCTACCACCTGTTAGGAATATCGGTCACCACATAGATTTGGTGCCTGGATCGAGCTTGTCGAACAAGGCTACACACAGAATGACGCCTATAGAAACTGAGTTAAACCGGCAGGTTCAAGATCTATTGAAGAAAGGGCTGATTAGGGAGAGTCTTAGTCCATGTGCAGTACCTGCAATGCTAGCACCCAAGAAGGATGGGGAATGGAGAATGTTCACAGACTCTCGGGCAATTAACAAGATCACCATTAAATATAGGTTCCCATTGCCCAGGATGGATGATATCATGGACTGTTTGAGTGGAGCTGAGTACTTCACAAAGATTGACATGAAAAGTGGTTACCATCAGATCCACATTAAAGAAGGGGATGAGTGGAAGATAGCCTTTAAAACTAGAGAGGGGTTGTATGAGTGGTTGGTTATGCCATTTGGGCTAACCAATGCACCGAGTACCTTGATGCGGTTAATGAATGAAGTCCTAAAAGAATTTATGGGAAAATTTGTTATTGTCTACTTGGATGATATCCTGATTTTTAGAAAAACCTTGGAGGAGCACCTGATGCACATCAGGAGGGTTTTTGAGAAACTGCGGGAGGAGTAGCTGCTGATAAATCTGAAGAAGTGTAACTTCGTGAAGAGAGAGCTAGTATACCTGGGATTTGTTATCTCAATCGATGGTCTCAAAATGGACCCCGAGAAGGTGAGGGCTATCATATAATGGCCTGCTCCAAGAATCATGACTGAGGTAAGATCATTTCACGGTCTGGCCAGTTTCTAGAGAAAGTTCATTAGAAACTTCAGCAGTATTTGCGTATCCCTTACAGAGACAATGAGGGGGAACAAGAAGGAATTCAAGTGGATTGCTGGGGCAGACAAAAGCTTTGCTATGCTGAAGAAGAATGTCACAGAGCAACCTGTCTTAGCACTTCCAAATTTTAACAAGGTGTTTCAGGTAGACTGTGATGCGAGGGTAGTGCCATAGGGGCCGTATTGAGCCAAGAGGGTAAGCATGTTGCTTATTTTAGCGAGAAGCTCAATGATGCCAGGAAGAAGTATTTGGTATATGATCAGGAGTTCTATGCCATAGTTCAGGATCTTAAGAAATGGAGGCATTATTTGTTGCCAAAGGATTTTATTCTTTATACTGATCATCAGGCACTGCAGTATATTAACAGTCAAGGGAAATTAAATCAGAGGCACCTGAAGTTGGTGGAGTTCCTACAGAGCTACACCTTTGTGCTGAAGCATCGGAGTGGGAGATCCAACAAAGTTGTGGATGCCTTGAGTAGGAGGCAATGTTTATTGATGGAGATGAAGGTGGAGGTTGTAGGGTTTGTTGAACTCAAGGGTTTATACCCTGCAGACCTCGACTTCGTAGAAGCTTGGAAAGCCTGCACTACGCCTGTTACATTGGACAAGACTAAGTGGTTGAATTTTTTTATTCAAGATGGAATGCTATTCAAGGGGAACCAATTCTGCATTCCAAGGATCTCAATGAGGGAGAATCTCATCAAGGAAAAGCACAGTGGAGGTTTAGCTGGACACTTTGGTCGAGACAATACCATCTCTCTTGTTAGTGAAAACTACTACTGGCCGCAATTGCAACAAGATGTGGCAAAATTTGTGCAAAGTTGTAGGATATGCTAGATGGCAAAAGGTGTGAGGCAGCCTACTGGTTTATATCAACCACTACCTATAGCTGAAAGTCCATGGGAGGATATTAGCATGGATTTTATTCTTGGTTTACCCAAGACACAGAGGGGACACGACTTCATATTTGTGGTAGTGGACCGAGTTTTCAAAAATGGCTCATTTTATTCCTCGCCGGAAGACTAGCGATGCGGTCCATGTGGCTAGTTTATTCTTCAAGGAAGTGGTATGCCTTCATGGGCTGCCAAGGAGCATTGTGTCGGACAGGGGATACCAAGTTTGTAGGGTATTTCCGGAGAACCCTATGGAAGAAACTGAAGATGGATTTAAAATTTAGTTCTACATACCACCCCCAAATAGATGGCCAAACAGAGGTGGTAAATCGGAGCTTGGGCAATCTATTGAGATGCTTGGTCGGAGAGAAGCCCAAGGGGTGGGATTTAGTTCTTTTGTAGGTAGAATTCGCTTACAATAGCTCTGTCAATAGAAGTACCAATAAATCACCATTCTAGATCATCTATGGGAGCAGCCCAAGAAACGCCTCAGAGTTGAGAAGGATGGATACAAGAGAAAAATGTAGTGCTAAGGCTGAAGACTTTGTTGAACACCTGAAGGGAGTGCATGAGGATGTGACAAGGCACATTGCCAAGATGAATGCTCAGTATAATGCCAGGGCAGACCAGAAACACCAGGTTAAGGATTTTGACGTAGGAGATTCTATCATGGTCCATCTAAGGAAAGAGAGGTTTCCTGCCAAGACCTATAACAAGCTGAAAATGAAGAAGTTTGGGCTATGCAGGATCATTGGAAAACGAGATTCAGGTAATGCATATGAGGTGGAGTTGTCGAGTGAACTTAACATCTCATCAATTTTTAACATTTTGGATTTGGTCGAGTTTCATGAAGGAGATAGCAATGCAACACCAAGCCCAGATTTGTGGAGCATTCCCGCAGTTACTTTAGTCACAGATGAGATAGAAGAAGTCCTTGATATGCGTGAGGGCCGAAGTACTCGAAACAGGTGTTATTCTGAGTATTTGATCAAATGGAAGGGTAGGCCCCTAGAAGATGCGACTTGGTTGTCGAAGGCAGAGGTTGTTATTTTGCGTCCAGACTGCTTTGCTTAGAAAATGTCATGATTTCATGACATTTTCTAAGCAAAGTAGTCTGGACGCAAAATGGTCGCAAAATCATGACATTTTCCGAAGCAAAGCAGCCTGGACACAAAATGGTCACGAAATCATGACAGTTTCGAAGCAAAGCAGTCTGGACGCAAAATGGTTGCGAAATCATGACATTTCTGAAGCAAAGAAGCCAAGGTGCAAAATGGTCACGAAATCGCAACATTTTCAATGCAAAGAAGCCAAAGCGCAAAATGGCCATGAAATCGTGACATTTTCGAAGCATAGGAGCCAAGGCACAAAATGGTCGTGAAATCGCGACACTTCCAGAACAAAGACTCGAAGGTGCAAAGTGGTCACAAAATCACGACACTTTTGGACCAAAGACTCGAAGGCGCAAGGTGGTCTCGAAATCGTGACACTTTCGGAGTGAAGGCTCAAAGGCGCAAAGTGGTCACGAAATCATGACACTTCCGGACCAGAGACTCAAAGGTGTAAAGTGGTCACAAAATCATGACACTTTCGGAGCAAATGCTCAAAGGCACAAAGTGGCCACAAAATCGTGACACTTTCGGAGCGAGGGTTCAAAGGCACAAAGTGGTCACGAAATCGCGACACTTTCGGAAGCAAGGTGACAGGGTGCAAAGTGGTCACGAAATCATTACACTTTTGGGGCAAGGGCACCAAGGGGCAAAATGGTCACGAAATCGTGACATGTCATGGTTTCATGGCCCAAAGGAGAAAACAGAGGTCGAACGCCAAAACGTCACGATATCACGATCGAAGAGGAGAAAGGGCATAAGGAAGCAAACACATCGCGATATCGCGACAAAACGCTCATGAATCCAGACCAGTCGATGATTGCAGAGGCCATTGCAGAAGGACATGTGGCATCAAATTACAGGTGGCCATAGAGCACTAGGTGGTTACAGAGGCCATTGCAGAAGGGCACATGGTAGCAGATTACAGATGGCTATGGCGCATTCCTATGAATTATGACTCGACGGGTGGATGGATAGGCGGTTGCAGGGCACTCTGCCATCCCATGCCATGATGATGAAAGATACCTGGCCACAACATGCATGCGGCGACAGAACACTCGTGCGGGCGATTATAGGGAATCCCGCATTCTGTGTAATGATGTTCGAAGGGGGGGTCGGGTCTGTGATAAAAAGGAATGCATACATTGTAAAAGGGGTTCTCGGCCATTTTGAATAGAACGACTGTATTTGCCAATTTGAAACCTCTGCTAATGAAATTTGTGTGAATTTTTCTGTGTGTTATCTTAGTTTTGCTTCAATGTCTATACTTGGGATGGCATGAACTCTATTTTTGTCGATTAATTTTCTAATATTTTTGTTGCTACTCCTCTTGACTCAACTTCTCAACAAAATGTTCTTTAATAAATCCCTTATATTATCACTTCTGAGAAGAACTCTATTTTTACTGCTCCTATTACTATCAATGAGCTTCAACAAGTAGTTTTGAAAATGCAAAAAGGGAAAACCCCAGGTCGTAATGGTTTTCCCATTGATTTCTACCAAGAGTTCTGGGATATCCTTCATGCTGATTTATTAGAGGTGGTGGAAGAATTCAAGAAAGCCAAAGAAATTTTGAAGGTTATCAATAAAAATTATATTACTCTTATTCCTAAAGCTCAATAGGTTGATCATATCTCAACTTTTAGACCTATTTCTTTATGTAATGTTCTTATCAAAATCATTACTAAAATTATGGCTGAAAGGTTGAAGCCTCTTTTGCATAAGATTATTTCTCCTAAGCAAGGGGGTTATGTGAAAGGGCATCAAATAGTATATGATATAGTTCTTGATCAAGAAGCCATCCATTCCATGGATATACAAAAATCTCCTTCCATGCTCATTCGGTTAGAATTATCCAATGTTTATGACAGAGTGGAATGGAACTTCCATATCAAAGTTTTGAGGCAATTTGGTTTCTCTAAGGATTGGTTGGATTGAATTATGGGATGTATCTCTTTAGTTTCCTACTTAGTTTTTATCAATGGCAGGCCTTCTCATTCATTCCCTTCTTCCAAAGGTATTAGGCAAGGTGACCCGCTAGCCCCTTATTTATTTATCATTCTTGCTGAATGCTTGGGTAGGAATATAACCAAAAAGAGGGAAAACAAAACCCTTGAGGTTGTTACCATTGCTTAGGGAGCTAGACCTATCTCTCATATTCAGTGTGTGGATGAATCTACTCCTTTAGGTAAAGCTACAGTTAAGGAAGCTTCTAATATTAAGCAAATCATTAGCTATTTTTCTAAGGCTACTGGGCAGTTGATCAATAAAGATAAATCTAAAGTTATTTTCTTTCACTGCTCTACTAGACAGGAATCCATGGTATTGCATAAATTAAGATATAAAAATACCTCTCTTCCAATCACTTATTTAGGTATTCCCATAAATATTCAAAGGCAAAAAAATAAATATTGGAATTGGTTGTTGGACAAAGTCAAGAAGAAAATTGGAAAGTGGACCAATAGGTGGTTTTCTTCTGGGGGTAGAATCACCTTGGTAAAATTAGTCCTTCAAGCTATTTCTATTTATGTATCTTCCATGTTGAATATCCCAAAGGCTGTTCTTCAAGATCTAAATCAAATCAATCATTGATTCCTCTGGAGTGGTACTAAGGAGAAAATAAAATGGGCCTTGGTGAAATGGGACACTTTATGTATTCCTAAGAATGAAGGGGGGTTAGGATTCTGGTCTTCTATTAATAACAACAAAGCTTTAGTTGCTAAATTATATTGTAGGATGTTGCATAACCCTAATTATATTTAGGCGAATAATCTTTATGCTAAATATGGTGAGAATAAAAGTCTTGAAGATCTTTTTTGCTATCAACTTCCCACCAAAGGTTCTCCTATTTTAGCAGTTCTTAATACTGGTGAAGATTTGATAAAGAAAATTTTATTTTGGATCATTCATAATGGTCAACAGGTAAATTTTTGGATAGATTATTGGGATGGTCACAAGCCTTTCATAACTTAGTTTCTCAATTAGAGGCCTTGGATGGAGGAGCTTCATTGAGCTAACTAGATAAAGGTGGCTAATTACTATTGGTACCATACTGGTATTTCAATGGTTGGTAGATATTGGATCCCTATTGAGGACTAACCTATTCAAATCCTAGAAAGGTAAAGACAAGATATCCAAGGTATCCTTCATATGAGATCTCTCTCTTGGTCCCTTGAAAAATATTCTTTTGGATGGAACAACACTACTAAGGGTGAGTATTCAGTTGCTCAAGATTATTTGAACTTATACCATAATAATACCAACCAATATTCTAACATATTTTCTCATTTCTGGGTTCAAAATATTTGGCCTAAGTTGAGGTTCTTTTCTTGGCTTTTATTGCATCACAGGTTGCTTACTGGTGAGTAGCTTATGAAACGTGCTTTTTGATGTCCCTTTTATATATGAAATGTGTGAAGAGAATGTAGAAACTCTCAGTCATATTTTTATTGAGTGTACTTTAGCCTCTGAGATATGGAGAGGAATGGCCACTTTACTTAGCTTATAGTGGTCCAATATTTTTACTTTTGAACAACTTTGGAAGGATTGGCCTAAACAAGAGGGTGTTGATCATTTTATTAGGTAGTTAGTTTGGATGGGTTCTACCATAATTATTTGGAATATCTGGAATGAAAGGAATGGCCATATTTTTAATCAAGATAGGAAGGATATTCACTATATTTGGCAAAATACCATAGCCAACTTAGTTGAATCAGTCCATCAACTCCTTAATCACCCCAAAAACTCCCACCAAAGATCGGATCAAGTGATGTAAAGACTGAAGATTAAATATTATAAGGGCAACCATCTTAAATGGAATGTGAGTATTTGTAATATGGATAGGAAAAGAAATTGGCAACCTCCTCCTAAGGATTTTAGAAAATTCAATACTGATGGAGCCTCTAGAGGGAACCCTGGAAAAGCCAGTGCAGGAGGAATTGGTAGACTTTTAGATGTCTCCCTAGTTTTTACTTTTGTTGAGAATTTGGCTATTCTTTCCAATTATATTGTTGATGGGTATGGTATCCTTAGAGGCCTTCAAGAGGCTACTAAGGTTGGATGGGAAAAGGTGTTAGTTGAGTTTGACTCTCAACTCATGATTAATATTTTGAAGACTCCTTCTAAGAATCATAAGATTGATTGGAGAATAAAAATAATTATTGAGAAGATTCAATTAATCCAGATGGGATTTTTGAAAGTTGATTACAATCATGTGGTCAAAGATAAAAACAAGAGTGCTTATGCTTTAGCTAATTGGGTTTTGGACAAATGTGATCTTACTTGTTATGGCCACCCTCCTAGATGGTGGGCTTCACAAATTAGGAAAGCTCTTCTTTCTATTATTTCTTTGGATGACTCCAGTTCTGAAGGTGCCTAGTTTCTTGTTTTTTTTTTTGCTTCTGTTTGGTTCTATCAGGTTATTTTAGTTCCCTAGATCAATCTTTTCTTTATTTTATTTCCTTTATTGATTCTTGTCTTAAATGTCTTCTGGTCTAGAAAGGTCATTGTTATGTTCAATTTTTTTCTTTTTTCTTTTTTGTTTAGTTTTTTAAGGTGTGTGTGTTCTTTTGTTTTGATTTGTTTTTGTGTTTTTTGTGTTGTTTTTGGTTGTTATTGTGATTTTTTTGTGTTGTGTTTTTTTATATTTTATGGTATTGTTCTTATGTTTTTTTCGTTCTTGTTCTTGCATTTCTATTTGTTTGTGAAAGCACGAGATTCCGGGCAAAGGAAACACTAATTATGCAATGTAAGACGAAATGTAACGCTTTAACCTTATGCACAAAAACGAAGAAAGGAGACAATTTGGAAAGGAAAGAAAAGATGTAAAGAAATCACAGCCCTCTTTATTCAAATATCTTATCCTCGGTTACATAGACGTCTCCTCCCTTTTTAGGGGCTAGGAGCGTTAAATTTGTCTTTGTTACAATGTGTGACTTAGTCTTCCTCCTTCCGCGTGCCCACGATTGCAATGGGCGGGCCAAGATGATGCCGTCGCTGATGTCGATGAGTTCTTAACCTCCGCTGCTTCTCCTGCGAACAAAGAAACAACCAAGATGTCAGTAGCATCTGCCGCAAATGAAAAGTGTTTGTTCTCTAAAACTAACGAAATATGCATGTAAACATTTGCCTGAAACAGTAATTACAGTGAGTCCAAATGGCTTCAAAACTTGACAGAAGATAGGAAAAGTTACCGGAAGGCCATCGCCATCGAGACAACTGGCCAATCTACCTTCAACTGGAATTCGTCCCTGGGCAGGACGAATTCTAACTGCAATTCGTCCCTGGGTGGGACGAATTCTTCTGTGTTGAAGAAACCGACCTGCTGCTGCTCCAATGTCGGATCCCGAGACACGCAAAACGCCTGCAAACAGGGGGTTATGTAATTGGGGCCATTTTGGGACGACCCAGATGGTCGGATTCTCCCAATTTGGCCTCCACCCTCGGGAATTTGACCTCGACACCTGCAAGTCAGCGAAACAACAAAGCGACACAAAACATACTAGAATCTGACCAAAAGTTACAAAATTGCAGCTATGGGTTAATCAAACCTAATAACACAAAATGCAATCTGAAAAAGTAATCTAAAATGCTCTAAAACTTAAAATAGGACTTGGGAGGTGCGGGGGTGCCCAAGTGGGCCTCCCACCGTTGGCACTTGATTTTGGAGCCAATCCACCGAGGGATGGGCCCAAAACCTCTTAGGATTGGGGGGTCGGCGAATTGGTTGGTTCCGGTGTCCATGTGTTGGATTTGGGTCAGGTTCGAGCTTCCAAAGGCCACCCAACAACCTCCCTTGCAAAAGAGATTGGTGGATGTGGGAAGGTGAACCAAAAGGGATGCAAGTGGGTCTTCAACTCGGCAGCACTTCGTTGCTTGAAAACTCCTTCAACTTTGTATCTTTTGGGTGAGAAAAGTCCCACCTTTTATAGACCCATGGGGTCTCTTTTGGGAGGGAAGCACAAATGCCATGTGTTGGCCATAGGCGCCATGTGGCAGTCTTGTCTTCCCATGAGGGAGGGGAGTCCTCCATTGACTTGAGCTTTGATAAATGCCTTTTGTGAGAGTCTTCTAACGGCCCCTCTGTCCACCTACACACGCGTGCAAGGCGAGAGTCATTAATCGACCGTTATGGGCTGCCACTTGGCACCATTTGTCTTTTTGCCCGTTAAGCTTAGAATTCGTCCCACCCAGGGACGGATTCAGAATTCATCCTGGGGTGGGACGGATTCTATTTTGAATTCGTCCCTGGGTGAGACGAATATTGGGCAAAGTGTCCAAGTGTGCCAAATTGCTTCTTGACCTTACAAAATTGCTATGAAAGTGGTTAAGACCTCTGTTTAACCTCTGAGGGCTGCCCTGGGGGCTGTGTTTGTCAAAGCGATCAGTGTTTGCAGTCACATAATCGGATTGGTGCTGTTTTGGTGTCTATAGATGCCCCTTTTTGGGAAGCGCTGCGGGTGACGCGATCTTGAGCAAAAATAGATAACCAAAGCACTAATGATTAGGGTTTCTTGGTAACCTAACCAACTTTTGATGCCCCAAGTATGGAAAGGGCATGCATTCTTGAATCCTTGCTTCGACGAGCTAAGGAATTTGATTTCAAGTATTAACCTTGTTTTGTTGAGGTGTGACTTGAACTTAGACATTGATCGATCATGAACAAGTGAAGGGCGTTTTTATCCTCAGGGGGAACCTTGTGTTCATGATTCACGAAATGCCAAGTGTTTGATTGATTTGATTGTTGCTTGTTTACTGCCCCAAGCGGGAGCGTGATTGTCTTTGTCAATGATTCTTTGAATGCATGTCATTTTCCTTAATTGGGTGTGTGATTGTTGGTTGGTGACTAAGTGTGACTACCCCCTCAAGCGACGAATCGATGAGGGAATGACCTTCGTGAGAGAAGCGACGAGTCGCTTGACCCAAGATGACTTGTGCAAGGGTGCCTTTAAAGGGTTTACCGTTAAGCGTGTGCAATTTTTCCAACATTTGGACCTATTTTTGGTGGGTGTTAACCCTTTTGGTGATGCCGTAATGAGGTGAAATCATCAAAAATCTAACTTCCCGTGGAGCGGTCCGGCTATTGTAGCCTTCTTGGGGAAGTAGGAGAGCGATAATTTGGACCTCGACATCGATTTTATTTGCCTAGAGGTTAAGTGCAAGAGCACTTGTGTCCGGCAATGTTTATTGCTTTTTGTTTTTGTGTTGCATTTATTTGTTGTTTTTGTTGTTTTGATTTTCTTTGATCTTGTGCATGATGGTTGATGAATATGGATGTATGCATGTTGATTTATTTTGATGGATGCATATGCTATGATGAATGCAAATGGTTTTGATTTATATGTGATATGCAGATATGAAATGGATGAATGGGGTTTGTGATGTTTGGCTATGGCACCATAGATTGTTTAGAGCTCTGTTATTTTGTTTTTAGGCGACTGTTGTGATGTATGGCTCTACATGTATACATGGTTTTTCTTTTTTGTATTTTTTGATGGTATTATGTAAGGATGAAAAGTAGCGCAGTTGGTTTAGAAATGTAGCTAAGGTTTTCTGAGACTCAGACGGTTTTAACTCACTAGCCATGACTGTACTTTGTCTTACAAGACTTTTGACCAAGGTATGAATCGGACTTGTTTTTGACCAAGTTATTTCACATCCCTGTGTGTGCAATTGAGTTCATTTATGTGGTATTTGTTAGGATACCGCCAGTGCCAGATGGGCTTTCAACCGAACTCGTACTGAGGATCACCTAATTAGCTCCACGAATTCCTATGTTGTATGTACTAAGATTAATCTGCGGTGTAATCCAGGATGCCATAAGCTAGCTCATCCACATGCAAACATTGATCCGTACGCAAGTTAATGTGACGAGATATATCGTCATGCGGGAGGTTTACTACATTACCCATTGGCTATCAACCAAATTGGTACTGAAGCTTGCCTTATGACCTATAGAATGCTTGAGAGTTCCTGGGATTCAAGGTCAACTCCCTTCTTTTCTTCAATTGTATTGGGATACTTGCTCATTGTAGTGATGAGATCACTGTTTATTTTGATTTGTTTTTCTTTCGAGCAAGGGATTGGGGATATGGAGTGACGAAAATCACTGTTGTTTGTGCCTTTTGATGTGTGCATTGTAGTTTGTCAAATTTGGAGTTTTGACATTTTGCAACTTTTTGTGTTTTGCAACTATTGAGAACTTTAGGGATTCTTAGGGAATTGGGTAGGGAGGATGCTTGTCCTTTTGCCAACTCTCAGCATTCTAGGGGTCATTCGCACGGGGGGATGAGCAAGATAACCGTTTCGCTTGTGGTGACCTAGATTATTTTGCGGGGTTTCGTCTTTCGTTCACACAATTTGGGAATTTTAGTGTTTTGATTTGTGTTGGGATGTTACGTAACAAGGTGTATTTCAAGTATGACTCTACCTTCGTAAAATCTGTTCGACTTGATACACTACATGGCTAAAGAGGAAAATGATGACTGAATCACTGAAACTCTTGGTACATTCCCAGACCATTGACTGTAGTGTGGTAAAAGTTATGCTTGGTGTTTTTGTTGTTTTTGTAACATGAGACAATGCGGAACAAGGTGGACTATCAGAGCTATTGCAGCTTATGGTGCCTTTGACCTGTATGACTACAAATATGCAATGTATGGATGCAATGCTTAATGCAGCTATGTATTTTTGTAATTTTGATGGATTGTTTTTGGTGAAGGTGAAGATGAGGTGCGAGAATATGAATTTTTTGATGAATTTGAGTATGCCTAGAATTGAGATGCAAATCTTTGTTGTTTTTGATGATTTTTGTTGTTTTGTTTTTTTGAATTTCTTGATTTTTTTTTGACCAAGCGATTGCGATAATCGTTGGAGCTTTTTGGGTTTGACCAAGAGATTGCGATAATCCTTGGAGCTTTTTGTATTGACCAAGAGATTGCGATAATCCTTGGAGCTTTTTGGGTTGACCAAGAGATTGCGATAATCCTTGGAGCTTTTTGGGTTGACCAAGAGATTGCGATAATCCTTGGAGCTTTTTGTGTGACCAAGAGATTGCGATAATCCTTGGAGCTTTTTGGGTGACCAAGAGATTGCGATAATCCTTGGAGCTTTTTGGGTTGACCAAGAGATTGCGATAATCCTTGGAGCTTTTTGGGTGACCAAGAGATTGCGATAATCCTTGGAGCTTTTTGGGTGACCAAGAGATTGCGATAATCCTTGGAGCTTTTTGGGTGACCAAGAGATTGTGATAATCCTTGGAGCTTTTTGGGTTGACCAAGAGATTGCGATAATCCTTGGAGCTCTTTTTTTTTTTTTTTTTTTTGGTATATGGCTTTCTTAGATATGAAATGGTCTCAAATGACTGATATTCAAGGGTTCTGTTTCCTTGATACCGTCAAGAGAAGCTAGCCTGTACGTCCCGGGTCCTATTTTGCTATCAATGACATAAGGACCTAACCAATTTGCCGTGAATTTGTCCCTCATATGGGACGGCAAATTAGAGTTTTGTTGGTTTTCCTTCAAAACCAAATCACCAACCCGAAAGTCTCTTAGGTGAACTTTCATGTTGTAAGCTCTCTTAAGCCGCTCTTGATAGATACGTAAGTGCTCGAGAGCATTAACGCGTCGTTCGTCAAGCAACGTAAGCTGGTCTAATCGGGCCTGCCGCGCAGTGTTATCATCGATGAACTCCTGCATTGATATGCGCAGGGAAGGAATTTCCAACTCGAGAGGCATTACTGCCTCTGAGCCATACACTAGTGAAAACGGAGTTGCCCCAGTGGGCGTCCGAATGCTAGTGCGATAAGCCCAAAGGGCAAGTGGGATTTGTATGTGCCAATCCTTATGATCTGTCTGCGACGGTCTTTTTAAGGATGGCGACTAGCGTTTTGTTTGACGCCTCTGCTTGCCCATTTGCTTGCGGATAATAGGGTGTTGAAAAGTTGTGCTGAATTTTGTACTTTGTGGTTAAAGCACGCACGTCTTTGTTCTTGAATGATGGCCCATTATCCGAGATTATTTTGGATGGAATACCAAAACGACATATGATGTAATGCAAAATGAACTCCGCAATGCGGGGTCCCGTCGTAGAGGTTAACGGAATTGCTTCCACCCATTTGGTAAAATATTCTGTGGCCGTTATGATAAACGTGTGACGGCTCTGACGATGCGGGGAGATCTTTTCCGATTAGATCGAGGCCCCACTACGAAAATGGCCAAGCAGACTGGACTGTCTGTAGGGCCTGGGAAGGTGCGTGCATCAAATTGGCATGATGTTGACACTTTACGCACCTCTTGACATACGCGCAACAATCTCGCTCTAAAGATGGCCAATAATAGCCCATGCGAAGAATGCGCTTTGCAATGGCCATACCACTGAAGTGGCCGCCACATGTACCGTCATGCGCTTGGGTGACTGCCCAAGTGGACTCTTGCTGGTCCAAGCAACGAAGAAGAATTCCGTCGTAGCTACGACGATACAAAATGTCTCCTATCAAGACATATTTTGCCGCTTTTTGTTTGAATGTTCGTTTTGCGGCGTGCGTCAATCCAAAGGGTAGATTACCTAACTTGAGGTAGTCTCTTATGGGTAAATACCAGTCCTGTTGATCGGATACCTCGATAGTTTGAACAGCCAATCCCTTTTGGAGTTCTTCCCTAACAAATGCTGATTGGGATAGAACTTGTAAGAATAGCGTTGTGTTGCTATTAATGGGAGTGGGGGAAAATAAAGACCCCCAGTTGGCATGTTTCAAACAGTCTCGGATTCGAAAGAACTTATCCGTAGATGGTTCGATCTGGATCATGTGGACTCCTGGCGTCAAGTCTGAGCTTGCGCGCTCCATCGCGGGTTGCGATAAGGTTTTGACCTGAATGGTTGTTATATCACCGGAAAGGTCTTGCGGGATTAGTGACCCCAAGGAGGCCATTGTGTCCGCAAAATGATTCGATGATCGAGGGAGTGCCTCGATGTCATACCACTCAAGTTTTGCCAGGAATTTATCCACGAGGGCTTTATAGGCCTTTAGAACTGGGCATTTGCATTGATATACCCCTTTGACTTGATTGACGATTAACAACGAATCGCCAAAGATGTTCAGTCTTTTGATGTTCATGGCGATTGTTGTTTGAAGACCTAGGAGCAAGGCTTCATATTCTGCATTGTTGTTGGTGCACTGGAAATTTAATTTAAATGACAGGGGCATTGGAGCGCCCTGCGGTGTGAAGAATACAATTCCTGTGCCACCACCTTGCTCGCATTTAGAACCATCAAAAAATAAGGTTATGTCGGCCTGAGACTTAGGCTCATCAGAATCTGGCGATTCTGAGACATGGAAGACCCCATCATCGGGTAGTTCTATGACCAGAGGCTGATCGTCTTCAAGAGGAGCCTCTGCTAGTTGATCGGCTATGACTTGTCCTTTTATAGATTTTTGCCCAATAAACTCAATGTCAAATTCCGTCAACAACATGATCCATTTCGCCGTGCGACTACTATGATAAGTACGACTCATCATGTATCGCAATGGATTCTCCTTAGACACAACATACGTAGTGTTGCTCAACATGTAGTGGCGTAGCCTTTTGGTAGCAAACACCACTTGCCAAGCGAGTTTTTCAACGTATGCATAGTTAAGTTCGTAGCCGACCGAGGTGCGGCTAAGATAGTAAGTAGCCTCGTTCTTTGTGAAGTTCATTCTTCCGGGCTAGCATTGCACCCAGTGCCACCTCGCATAGCTGAGATGTATAAGTAGAACGGCACACCTGGTCTAGGTGGTGCCAATACTGGTGGCGAAGCCAAGTATTGTTTGATTTCGTCAAAGGTTGATTGGCACTCGTCATCCCAATGAAATGTGACCCCCTTGTGCAATAATTTGTTCATTGGTCGGCATTTGTCAGATAATTGCGCTATGAAGCGTTTAATCGACGCGACCTTTCCTTGCAGACTTCTAAGCTGCTTGATAGTGGTTGGGGGAGCCATTTCAAGGATTGCCTTGACTTTGTTTGGGTCCACTTCGATGCCTCTCTTTGAGACTATAAAACCCAAGAGTTTTCCAGATGTGACGCCGAACACGCACTTCTTGGGATTCAATCGACCTTATGCTCTATGAGGCGATCGAGAATCTTGCTTAAGTCACCGAGATGATCTGAGCGCAAGAGAGACTTGGCTAACAAATCATCCATGTAATCTTCCAAAGTTTTGTGCATGTAATCATGGAAGATATACGTCATAGCACGTTGGTATGTAGCGCCAGCATTTTTAAGGCCAAAAGGCATGACCTTATAGCAAAATGTCCCCCAAGGCGTTGTGAATGCCGTTTTGAGTTGGTCTTCAGGATTGATACGAATTTGATTGTATCCTGAGAAACCGTCCATTAGGGAGAGCATTTCGTGACCTGTCGTAGCGTCTACCAATGCGTCGATGCTTGGCAAGGGGAAATCATCCTTAGGACTCGCTTTGTTTAGGTCTCGAAAGTCGGTGCATATGCGAATCCTCCCGTCGGGCTTCTTGACGGGAACCATGTTGGACAACCATGGCGGATAATCCACGCAGATGACAAATTGTGCATCCAACAGCTTTTGCAATTCGTCTTTGACCATCAAGGCCACTTGTTGGGTGCATCTTTCTTAGTTTTTGCTTTACAGGCTTGATTTTCGGATCAAGCGTTAAGTTGTGCATGACTAGCTGCGGGTCTAGTCCTGGCATATCTTTGTACGACCATGCAAAAACTTCCTTCTTCTCTTTGAGAAGGGCAATATATTCGGCTTGCTCTTCGGGGGAAAGGCTTACCCCCAACTTGAGAATCCGTGGATTCATTGGATCTGTGCCGATGTCTACGTCGGTCGTCTCCTCGACCGACATGTGGGATCCGTCCTCCAAGCCGATGTGGAGTTGGGATTAAATGAATATCATCGACTGAGTTAAGATCTGCGTTTGGAACCTCGGGTCCCTCTTCGACTTGAAAGATATTCTAAGTTGTTCTTTGGGTAAAATGAAGCATTTCACCGAAATGCCAGTACTCTGATGGTGACAATGGTGAATTGACGCGATCCCAGTCGATGGCATCCATGTCTAGATGCAATGACCGTGATGGATCGGTCGGATTGCGGATGGGTGCGGTCAAATCAATGGAGATCATGTGGATGGAATGAATTTGGTCTCCAAAACCGCGGGTGTGATGACTTGATTCTTTTAGATGTTCCCTATACTCTGGATCTGGCTCTACGGGAACGGGCACGAATGGATCCTCTCTAGGTGCAAATTCATCTCTATGTGTGAAAAGGAAGGCGGGGTCTTCCCTTGGCATTGTTGTCATGATGGGATCTCGAGGTGGACGATGCTCATCTTGAATTTGGAGCCATAGGTCTAACACTTGGTCCCACCTCGCTGGGTCTACGTGCCATTCATGTCCTAACCGTATACCCATTTGTCCCATTAGATCTTCATGAGTTAGAGCGCGGTGATGTCGTCGTGCATGTCTGAGATAGTCCATTTCAGTTTCGTCTTCTGAATCGCTTTCATAGATCCAAAATTGTTCATCCTCTTCAGCATCTGTTGCTTGCGATGTTGAGGACTCTTCCTGTTCCAGTGAATTAATCTGGTCCCATTGCGGTTGTTCCACTCTTAGTGGAGGGACCTGATTCTTTTGAGACTGTGTTATTTCGTCTGGAACCTCTAAGGGGAACAGTTTCAAAAAAATGTCTGGAAGCCGTTGTTGTTCTCTTTGAGGATTGCTCTCTGAACTTTCACCTCTCTCTAGCAAAGGAGAGGGATTATTGCTATTTCCAGGGGTGTTTTTAGACCATGGGAGATAATCCCCTAATGTGTATTCTGTGTTTGGATTGGCGTACGGGTCTTGTGCCAATCCCCCCTTGTTGCCTATTTCTAGGCCTTGCATATTTTCAACCAAGATGTCTAATGGCAGGGGATGGTTGAACCCTACCCCTGACTTGTCATATGGCATCTGATATCTTGGTTGGCAAAGGATCCGCATCCCTTGCTCATATCTGCCTAGCCCATACCCATGCCAATTGCATTGTTCGAGATATTTTAGGGCAAATTTTGGGTTCGACAGATAATTGATGTTTTCGACAAAAGGCTCTTCATCTGTTTCCTTTTGTTCGCATGGTTCAGAACCATGATCAAGGCCCCCATACACAAAATTCGTCTGGTTGGGAGGGTAGCCTAGTGGAACAATTGTCCCTATGGGAAGGCGAGGTCTTCCCATGTCCTGCACCGACTCCAATGTGGGGGTTGCCACAACATTTTGCACTAAGTACTCCCCCAGGGCCCGATCTTGGCCATCTCAACGATGATTGTTGATGATTGGGTAGGAGGAAAGCGGTAGTCCTTCCCGAGTCCATTCCATGTTTGGTTGTTCAGGAGTCTTGGTTTGTGTTGTGTTGGGTGTTTCCTCTGTTGATATCGTTGAAATCGTGGGCAACCCCTCTTCTAGAGGCTTAACCTCTTCCATGATTTGCTTTCCCTTGTCCTTCTGTTGGGCCACGGTAGGTGGCGTTGATGATGAAGGAGTAGGTGATGAAGTCTCACCTGGCTGGGATTTTGCCTTGTTGGCCACCAGTGGTGCCTGCGGTATTGGACCCTGTTTAGATGGATTTAATTGAAAATCCAAATGCGTTGATGGGAGGGTCGATTGAGGTATGAATTGTACCGCATTGCAATACTTGAAGGGCTCTAAGTCCATTGGGACTACATGTATTTGCCCTTCATAGGCATACTTCAAGCACTGGTGTGCGATCGAGGGGACACACTTCATGTCCCTGATCCAAGGCCGCCCTAGCGAGTATATTATAAGCCATTTCGCCTTCCGACACATGGCACAGTGTGGGTATTGACTTTTGTCTTACCTGGATAGGCAGAACAATCGTGTCGACTATCGAGCAAATTGCATCGTTAAAAGCTCGCAGGTGTGTACGTGGAGGCGGTGATGTGAGAGGCTGGCAATTTTAAATGTTTCAACGCTGCAGTGGTTATAATGTTACTGGACGAGCCAGTATCTATCAGCACTCTCTTGTACGGGATCCCGTTGACCCACGCGATAACGTGCAGGGGTGGATCCGGCATGTCATTTGATATCGTTTTGACCTCGTCTTCTCTGAATGTGATGACAAGCTCCGTACATTGTTTCACATGTCCCACGAAGGCGTTGAAAGAATTTGCTTCGTGGGGTTGTACTTCAATGGCTTTTAAAATGTCCATAAGAGCTTCTCTATGGGGAGCTGATTGTTGAATAAGCTCGTAGATGGACAGCCTAGCCGACGTGGTCCGCAAACTCTGCGTGAGTTTGGTTCGTATCGTGACCTCAGGTCTAGGCGGAGGTAATTGCGTTGGGCGTTGTTGAGGTCTGCGATGTCGACGGAACTTCCCTCGCAACTACCTCGGGGGCAACTGCTGGGTATCTTCTGTTCCTTGTTACAATGCTAATCATTCCCACAAATCCTTGCACGGGAAGATCTTGTCGCACCTCGTTAATGCGGAGCGGTTTTGTCTGTGCCTCATGGGCAGGCAAGGGGTCCTTGAATACCCCCATTTGTTGGTTGTTTGGTGCGATGGGGTTGTCCACGACCAATGTTCTATTATCGATCAAATCCTGGACTAGTTCTTTGAATTTCTAGCACCCATTTAGGTCATGTCCTCTGCGCCTATGGAATCTGCAATACAATTCCTCCCTATACCCCCTAGGCTTGGGAATGTTAGGGTCAAAAATTTGGATTTACGCAGAGTAACTAAATTTGCCGCTGACAAGCGGTCAAATAAGGAGTCCCTAGACTCCGCATACGGGGTGAATTGTCGCCTAGGGCGACGCTGCTGATACTGCTCCTATCTTCTGTTATCTCTTTCGTAAGCAGGAGGCACTGCCTGGTAGTTAGCCTTTTGAGGCTACGTTTCTTGCACAGGCGCGGGAACATTTATCGCAACTTGGTTGACTGCAGCGTGTTGTGGTTGCGTTGTCCCAGTTTTTAGTGGTTTTATTCCACTCTTTCTTCTTAGGCTTGGCAATTGCGCCTTCGCCTATCTTAATCTCTTCTATGACTCCGGCTTGCGCCAAAGCTTCTTCTAAGCTGTCGTATTGTCGCAATAACAATAGACCGAGAGATTGATTTTAAGCAACTTTTTGCGAACATTTGCGTGAGGTCCGACATGGGAGGACGGTAGGGTAACTTAGAAAGCAAAGCTCTCCATCGGTTCCCGTACGCTGCCATTGTTTCCTCCTCAAATTGTTTAAGGCTAGCAAGATCACTAAGTGATGCCTTCTTCCTTGTGTTGAAGGCGAAACGTTCAAGAAACGCATCTACTAGCTGATCTAAGCTGCTTATGCTGTGTTTGGGCAGTTGTGTGAACCAATCCGAGGGGGGGCCTACGAATGTGGTTATGAATGTTCTAAGCAATAATGCGTCATTATCTTGGATGCCGAAGCATTGGCTTAGAAATCGTGTAACGTGTTCTCGTGCGTCCTCTTCACCTTTAAAAACGCCAATTGAGGCAACTTGAAGTGTTCGGGGTAAAGAGGTGTAGGCACCGAGGGATGCACCGGATTATTGCGGAGTAGACGTAATGTGGGTTTTTGATGCCCAGGAGCTTTTGTCTCCACAGACTCCAAACGCTCCAATAGCGCTTGGTATGCATCGAAAGATTTTATTTCTTCCTCTCTTGTTCGCTCTTGTTGCAAGTTACGGTAAACTGGAGGCCTATGGAGGGGTGGCCGAATGGCATCCTTCCTGCCTTGATGGGGAGTTTCAACATATTCCTCTTCCGGTTCATACTCCTCGTAAAATTCTTGAGGAGTCTCTGGGCGAAACCTATGACCCTGATCAAGCTCTTGTTGAAGGTACCCATCATTGTTTCGGGGAGTTGCCTCCCTCTCGAATCTATGAGGTCTTGGGGGCAGAGCTTGACGAGGTCGTGGAGACCTGTCTTGCACCAACGGATTATGCCTCTCATACTGTTCAGCTCTTTGGATGCGAGGGGTTGGCCCCCTCTCAGGTATTTCATAGCGTAACTCATCCGCTTCGCGTTGCATGCGTTCTTTATCCAAGCGGTATTGATACTCTATCTCTTGCTGACTTTGTTTAAGCCGCATGATTTGGGCTTGACGGGTGGTATATCTGGCGACAGCCGGGTCAATTTGATCTACCCTATTTTGTTCGAAGGTTCAAATGTTCCTCCTATGGGTTTACCTCGGTTTTGATGCTCTAAAATCTCAAGGGTTCGCTTCCCTCCGTCGAGGTAGGCGGTATGTGCTCGAGGTTCTGGCCTCAAGGGGTGATCATGATATCCTGCTGGTGCGGAAATGCAAGGTTCCCGCATTGTTTGTTGCCCTCGAGGAATGCGATGGCTTTCCTCATACTCCCTTTCATGGGTGTAAATGGGGTGGGCGGAGTTAGGTCGCCCTATGTAAGGAGCCCTGCGCTCCGGATTTGGTCTCTCTGTTCTGATGATAGGTAAAGAAGGGACGCCATATCCACGTTGCCCCTCCAAATGGACGGTGTGCCTGTCTAGCGCTTCATCGCGCGGTGGCCACTCATGCCTAACTTCAAGAGGTGATTCTCTATTTATGTCAAGGTCTACATGTAAGGCATCTTCCCGAAAGGGGCTGCTTTGAATAGGCATACCCCACCGAGGATTCTGAATTGGATTCTTTTGTAGGTTAGACCTATAAGGCGGTATGACCAAATCCTCGGGACTGAAGTGAAGGCGACTTGTGCCTGCTTTTTGTGTACCTTCCGGAGCTTCTGCCCTTGATTGGGCTTGACTACGGGTGTACACCATTGCGGTGCTTCTATGCTATCTAAATAAGTTTTTATCTCGTTTATGATTTATTTTTTTTTTTTTTGTCTACACTAAGCAGAATTAAGCACACACATTCACAAAATCGTGATTATCTCTTTTAAGGATTAAATGGTGTGTCCTAAACTGGTTTAGTGCATTTTGATGTTTTGTTTTGTTTTTGTAGGTTTTGAAGATCGTTTAAATGCATTATGACGGCTCATATAACTCCCAAAATGGTAGCCCCTTCAATATACCAACCAGGCCGATATACCAACCTCTCTATATACCCGCCCTTACGAGAGGGAGACTATAGGTACGTGAGAGCAGAAGGTACGTGGTACGTAGGCGGTACGGAAGGGGGATTGTCCTGTTAATGGCACCTACCATAGAAAACTTATCCTCGCACGCATGGGAATCACCCCAGCGACACTCGGTCTGTCTTCGTCAGGATTTACGCCTAACAACAGTTGACAATCGGGAAATGGATGCAAATCAAGCCAAGGTGGTGATGAAATCCACCAATGGTCTTGATCAAGGGTGGGGTCTTACGACCAGCTCCTTGGTTTAAAATTGTTTCGTGATGTGTGTGGGATTCGTTTTATTCAACAAAAATGAAACAAGCATACATGACTTTTCTTATGCAATGCAGGACAAGATGAAAACAATCAAAGGAACAGAAAACAGAAACAAAAAATATAACAGAGATCATGAAAATCCCTACCTCTTCTCTGCCTGCTCCTGTTGTCTCTGAATTTTTGCTCTGAAAATCTGCAGATAGGAATTCGTCCCTCTGGGAGACGAATTGCAGAACAGAATTCGTCCCTCCCAGAGACGAATTTGAATTCGTCCCAGGGTCAGACGAATTGCAGAAAAGAATTCGTCCCTGTCAGAGACGAATAGCAGTCTGCAACAAAAAAAATGTACCTGTCAAGCACAAACACAAAACTTTGATCAGTTTCTATGATTTTAAAAACCAGGGAACAGGTCCCACCGTGATCGCCACTGAAAGCACGAGATTCCGGGCAAAGGAAACACTAATTATGCAATGTAAGACGAAATGTAACGCTTTAACCTTATGCACAAAAATGAAGAAAGGAGACAATTTGGAAAGGAAAGAAAAGATGTAAAGAAATCACAGCCCTCTTTATTCAAATATCTTATCCTCGGTTACATAGACGTCTCCTCCCTTTTTAGGGGCTAGGAGCGTTAAATTTGTCTTTGTTACAATGTGTGACTCAGTCTTCCTCCTTCCGCGTGCCCACGATTGCAATGGGCGGGCCAAGATGATGCCGCCGCTGATGTCGATGAGTTCTTAACCTCCGCTGCTTCTCCTATGAACAAAGAAACAACCAAGATGTCAGTAGCATCTGCCGCAAATGAAAAGTGTTTGTTCTCTAAAACTAACGAAATATGCATGTAAACATTTGCTCGAAACAGTAATTACAGGTGAGTCCAAATGGCTTCAAAACTTGACAGAAGATAGGAAAAGTTACCGGAAGGCCACCACCATCGAGACAGCTGGCCAATCTACCTTCAATCGGAATTCGTCCCCGGGCGGGACGAATTCTGACTGCAATTCGTCCCTGGGTGGGACGAATTCTTCTGTGTTGAAGAAACCGACCTGCTGCTGCTCCAATGTCGGATCCCGAGACCTGCAAAATGCCTACAAACATGGGGGTTATGTAATTGGGGCCATTTTGGGATGACCCAGATGGTCGGATTCTCCCAATTTGGCCTCCACCCTCGGGAATTTGACCTCGACACCTGCAAGTCAGCGAAACAACAAAGCAACACAAAACATACTAGAATCTGACCAAAAGTTACAAAATTGCAGCTATGGGTTAATCAAACCTAATAACACAAAATGCAATCTGAAAAGTAATCTAAAATGCTCTAAAACTTAAAATAGGACTTGGGAGGTGCGGGGGTGCCCAAGTGGGCCTCCCACCGTTGGCACTTGATTTTGGAGCCAATCCACTAGGGATGGGCCCAAAACCTCTTAGGATTGGGGGTCGGCGAATTGGTTGGTTCAGGTGTCCATGTGTTGGATTTGGGTCCGGTTCGAGCTTCCAAAGGCCACCCAACAACCTCCCTTGCAAAAGAGATTGGTGGATGTGGGAAGGTGAACCAAAAGGGATGCAAGTGGGTCTTCAACTCGGTAGCACTTCGTTGCTTGAAAACTCCTTCAACTTCGTATATTTTGGGTGAGAAAAGTCCCACCTTTTATAGACCCATGGGGTCTCTTTTGGGAGGGAAGCACAAATGCCATGTGTTGGCCATAGGCGCCATGTGGCAGTCTTGTCTTCCCATGAGGGAGGGGAGTCCTCCATTGACTTGAGCTTTGATAAATGCCTTTTGTGACAGTCTTCTAACGGCCCCTCTGTCCACCTACACACGCGTGCAAGGCAGGAGTCATTAACTGACTATTCTGGGCTGCCACTTGGCACCATTTGTCTTTTTGCCCGTTAAGCTTAGAATTCGTCCCACCCAGGGACGGATTCAGAATTCGTCTTGGGGTGGGACGGATTCTATTTTGAATTCGTCCCTGGGTGAGACGAATATTGGGCAAAGTGTCCAAGTGTGCCAAATTGCTTCTTGACCTTACAAAATTGCTATGAAAGTGGTTAAGACCACTGTTTAACCTCTGAGGGCTGCCCTGGGGGCTGTGTTTGTCAAAGCGATCAGTGTTTGCAGTCACATAATCGGATTGGTGCTGTTTTGGTGTCTACAGTTTGAGTTAATTCATGTTTTTATGTGTGAGTGTTTTCTATGTTTTTTGTTTTTGTTTATTGTCTATTGCTGGTTTTTTTTTTTTTTTTTAATTCTTTTGGTTTTGGTTGTGTTTATTTTTCATGTTTTTTTTGTTTTGTTATGTCTTTGTAGTGTTATGTTGTCTTTGTGTTGTTTGTGTTTTGTTATGTTGTTCTTGTGTTTTTTATGTGGTTTGTGTTGTGGTTTTTTTAATCTTATTGTGTATGTTTTTGGTTGTGCTTTTATTTATGACACACTCAATGAGCATGTTTTTTTATTTTATTTTATTATTTTTATTGTTATTATTATTATTTTTTAATTATTTTTGTGTGTTTGTTTGCTTTTTGAGTATGTCAAAGGTGGTAGGCCAGGTCCGAGTCTTGGGCATTTTTTGCAAAATGGATACCCCTGCCTCCATGTTTCTTACCCGAATGTGGCATCCCTTCTAGGATGTTTTCCACAAAAAAAAAAAAAACAACCAAACTTTCAAAACTCTAATTAACATATATATATATATATATATATATATATATATATATATATATATATATATATATATATATATATATATATATATTAATACTAATTAATAATTTCAATAAACTTTCAAAATTACAATATAGATAAAATTTTAAAAAAATATTGGAGGAGACTACTCAGTCCTATACACGTTTGTAGTAGGGGTTTATCACACTACCCAAATAAATTCTTAGAAACACAAGGCTAAGTTGATTTCTAGTTGTCTACATTGTTAGGCACTTACGAACAAGAGTAGTAAGACACTTAAAAAATTGTAAAGATAATAATTTGATCTAAATCTGTTACATTTATAGAATTATTATTATTTGTATAAAAAGTATTATTAAATGTATGTATATATTTGGTACTATTAATAAAGGAGGGTTTTGAAAGGGCCCCTAAAACCTTTTATAACAAGAAACCAAAATAGGCTAAAGAAACAATATAGATAGTATAGATAAAGAAGGCATGAAGCACAAAATACTAAGACGAGCCAAATCGCATTGCATAAACCAAACCAGAATAGACAAACAACAAAAACTTAAGGAACAAGAAGGTAAAGGAAGAACAGAGGAATTTTTAATGGAAATCATCTTGCCAAAATTCATTCCTTGCCAGAACCACACCTACACTGACACCAGACCATCGAAGAAGGAAAAGGATAGAGGAAATCACCCAAATAACCACCTCATCGAGATAGATACACCAACATCCATGAAGAAGCAACCAAAGAAAAAATAACTTGCCCCCAAAGCACCACATCACAACACCAAATCCCACCAACCACTGTCCACATAGAGCTTTCCAAGACTATAACTCCTGCCACCACTGAGGAGAAAGGACAATAAAAATAACATAACAGGTCTCCACAAAAAACAAAAATGCCCCACAAAAGAGTAGAAAATACAAATCTTCAAAAACTGACAAACCTTCTCAACCCCACAAAATCCGAGATCTATACTCCAAAAAATAAATAGACTGACCCCCCAATGATAAAAAAGCAACAACCATAAAGGCTTTGCAAAGGAAAAGTGATTTGAAAAGGAAGAATCCCATTCAAACTCGAGGTCCAAAAGCATGCAGGAAAATAAAAGGAGGACCCCCAAAAACCAAGAACACGCCTTAACCATATCAAAAGTAGCACACCAATCAAACCGTTCAACTACCACCTGGGTTGAAATAACCACTGTATGTGAGAGCACAACTAACCAATATCTATGAAAATCCCTCTTCCAAACCGCTTACTCATGATGATTGACCTCGATATTCGCCATAACATATGTGACCACATTTCCTTCCCTATATGTATGATAGAAATTATAATCTTCCAAGCCCTAACAAATTCTTATTCCTTCATTAATGTAATTGGCTATATTCCAACTAGTGTGACAAGCCCCTTTAAACATATTAATTATGTTCCTGGAGTCCCCTTCAATGACAAATTTTTTGAAATTTAATTCTCTGAGCAAAGCTATACCAAGGAAAATCGCCCTCGATTCTGCCACCTGAGAGGAAATTCTACCCAATGGGTCAACGTATGCCACCCTAATAGTACCATGATGATCACAGATTACTCCACCAGATCTGACCAATCCAAAACTTCCTTTTGCCACCCCATCAAAATTCAAATTCACCCACCCCACTGGAGGAGCCATCCACTTTGTTGAGTTTCTTGGATTGGGTGTTGGCGACAGATGAATGACTCTCCCAAAATGCAACCAACGTTAAAGACAAAATTCCTCAAATCTAGAAGCCTCTTGCATCTCTAAAATTTTTGAAGCATAATTAACATTCTCAATAGTCTTGTAAATTATACAATTACTCAAAACCTTCGAAGTTACCCCTTTATTTTTAAAAATCTTGGAATTCCTAGCTTTCCATGCCTCCCACATCGTACGAGGTAGAAGAAAACACCAAAAGCAACAAAGTCAGGGGGAAAAGAAAGGAGGAAGCCATTGGAGAATGTAGTCGTGCAACAACTCTAGAAAGACCCACCCCATATCCAAACTCCTGAGAATGAACAAATTTACACATGATTTCAAAATTATGTTTTTCATTGATCAAACATTTCAAATAATTTTACCATTTAAATTTTTTAAATTTATAATTTTAATGAGTAAAAATTAAAAATAATTTTTGAATGAAAAAATTAATATATATAATTCTTAAACAATTTAATTAAACTTAAAAATGGTCTCTAAAATACCGTTCCTATATTATAACATTACCTTATATCTATATAAGTTTTTAGAGTGTTAGAAAGTTATATCATAATGGATATATTATAAATATATTCTTATGATACAATGTAGCATCCACTTAATCTTATCTTAAGGTATAATTTTGGCCTCTATCTAGTCCCGAGATGTCTAATTATTTATATTTTTCATTTATATATTTATATGTATCTTTTATCAATGAAAAATTCAATTATTTCATATTTTGCCATGCAAAATATTTATTATAACACTGCCTTAATTCTATATAAGTAACTTTAGATATTTATTATTTTTCCCATTGTTTAGGATTTTCTAGCGCTTTATCATGATAGGCCTTGTTATTAAGATCAGTTTTAAATATAGATATTACTGATTTTATAAGCAGTCTAATTTATGTGAACTTTTCCTATGGATTCCAAAGTAATACATTATAAACAACTTTCAATATAAAACATATTGTTTTTAGGAGATACAAACCTCTTCTAAAGCGTTAGAAAGTTATACCATAATGGGTATATTATAAATATATTCTTATGGTCCAAGCTAGCACCCTTTGATCTTGGCCAAAATTGTATTTTAAGGTATGATTTTGGCCTCTCTTTAGTCCTTAGATATCTAAGTATTCATATTTTTCATTCATATATTTATTTGTATCTTCTAGTCAAGAAAAAATTCAATTATTTCATATTTTACCATGGGATAAACTCCTTAAGATAGTTACATCATTCGATTCAGGTAAATTTATATAATTTATATTTAATATTTTAACAATAATCTTATTAATAAATTTCTTGTGATTTGATGTTAAATCTTGCTATTTTTAAAGTAATACATTATATATAACTTTCAATGTAAATCGTTACTAAATCAGACTATTATCTATATAAATCGTTGTATATAATGTGTTACTTTGGAATCTATAGCAATATTTCACCAACAAATTTATAAATAACAATATTGTTAAAAATATTAAATATGAATTATATGTATTTACCTTAATGCAACTAGTTCGAGGTATTCATTACTATTTGCTTGGTATATTCCATCTTAATCAGTTTATCCCATGGTAAAATATGAAATAATCAAATGTATCCTTCACTAGAAGATATATATATATATATATATATATATATATATATATATATATATATATATATATATATATATATAGAAAAATATGAATAATCAAATATCTGATGACTAGAGAGAGGTCAAAATCACAACCTAAGATAATATTTTGGGCAAGATCAGAGGTTTATACCTTGGATCACAAGAATATATTTATAATATGCCCATTGTGCTATAGCTTTCTAAATCTTTACAAGAGGTTTCAAAAATGACATGTGTATCTCCTAGAAACAATATGTTATGATATGTTATTTCTAAGAGGTTTAAAAAATGACAGGTGTATCTCCTAGAAACAATATGATCTACATTGAAAGTTGTATATATTGTGTTACTTTCGAATCCATAGCAAGAGTTCACATCAAATCACAACACCAACTTTATTAATAACATTATTTTTAATATATTAAATATCAATTATATAAATTCACCTTAACACAACCAGTTCAACACATTCATTACTATTTGCTTGGTATATTCCATATTAAGGAGTTTATCCCATGGTAAAATATAAAATAATCTATTATCCTTGACTAAGATACAAAGAAATATATATGTATAAAAAATATGAATAATTAAATCTAAGGACTAGAGAGAGGCCAAAATCACACCTTAAGATTAGATTTTGGCTAATATCAGAGGATGTTACCTTGGATCATAAGAATATATTTACAATAGGCCCACTATGGTATAGCTTTCTAACTCTTTACACGAGGCAAAAATCACACCCTAAGATAAGATTTTGGCGAAGATCATAGGATGCTACCTTGGATCATAAGAATATATTTATAATATACCCATTATGGTATAGCTTTCTGACTCTTTACAAGAGATTTCAAATAAGACATACGTATCTTCTAAAAATAATATGTTTTAGATTGAAAGTTGTATATAATGTGTTAGTTTGAAATACATAGCAAAAGTTCACATCAGATCACAACAACAAATTTATTAATAACATTATTCTTAAAAAATTAAATATGAATTATATAAATTTACCTCAATCAAATGATCCAACTAGTTTGATAGATTCTTTACTATTTGCTTGGTATATTCCATCTTAAGGTGTTTATCCCACGGTAAAATATGAAAAAATCAATAGAGAAATATATACGAATGAAAAATATGAATAAATTAAATGACCCAACTAGTTCTATGGATTCATTACTATTTGCTTGGTATATTCTATCTTAAGGTGTTTATCCCATGGTAAAATATGAAATAATCAAATTTATCTTTGACTAGAAGATAGAGAGAAATATATATGAAAGAAAAATATGAATAATTAAATATTTGAGGATTAAAGAGGCCAAAATAACACCCTAAGATAAGATTTTGGCAAATATCCTAGGGTGCTACCTTGGACCATAAGATTAAATTTATAATATGCTCATTATAGTATAGCTTTCTAACTCTTTACAAGATATTTCAAACATGTGTATTTCTTAGAAACAATATGCTTTACATTGATAGTTGTATATAATGTGTTAATTTTGAATCCATAGCAAGATTTCACATCAATTAGCACGCTCATAAAATCTTGGTGCTGATAGATGTACACCTATGAAATATGTAATCTGGGAGGATGCTTCTCTGACAAAATCTGTAATATCAGAGGAGACTTCTCAGCCCTATACATTAGTTGTAGGGGTTCATCACACTACCCAAATTAATTTTTAGCCTCCAAAAGTTAGGTGGATTGATAGTTGTCAATGTTGTTAGGTACTTACCAACAAGAATAGCCTGACCAGAAACTAACCAAGAAAAGACCTAGATTCAAACCCCTACAACCAATAGTGTAAGTGCATGTTATGTTGGTGATGATGGTATGAAACCCCCACCAACCAGTGACCCACCTCATGCGATTTAACAAGCTGGTCTAGGCTATTACAGTTAACAATAACTAAAAATATCCTGAATGTAACAAATTTTCTTATGTATCCAGTTTTTTTTTTTTTTTTAATTCAAACAAAGAACATTATTTAAAAAAAAAAAAAAAAACTTTATTACTTCTCTAATAAGTCAATAATCAAGCAACTTTAATATATAAAATAAAACTTTGACTATTATTATTTACATACAATAACTTATTTTTAAAGCAAAGCAATCATCAAGAACAATTATTTTTTTTCAAATATAACCAATAATGGTTTAGATTTAATTACTTTATTTTTTATTGATAAATATTAAAAGTTTTATTTTATAATAATATTTTAAATGCTCCTTTGGAGGAAATTTTTTGGGGTTTTTTTTTTTTTTAGGTTTAAGATTTAAAGAGAGACGTGGGTTAGTATGTGAGGGTGGTAACTGGGGATTAGTGTATAAGATTGATGAATGTGTGAGACATGATGTATATATGACTATGTCTGGCTTCTATTGATAAGCTCAAATCTCCTTTAAAATGTTGAAATTTCTCACACTAACCTACTCTCGAAAAAATTAAATACTTGATTTTACTTTTTGATTTATTAATATTCAATTCTAACAGTCAATAACCAAACAAAAAAATTAAATACTTGATTTTAATTTTTGATTTATTAATGTTCAATTCTAACGGTCAATAACCAAACAAAACTCACTTATACATCGAAACTCTCTCTGACATTATTATTTATATATAACATCTTATTGCGGATTATTTAAAACTTTAAAATAGATCATGAGCATAACAGACTTCAAACGTATACAAGTGGTTTTAATATAATCCAATCCTGTATTCAAGTAATGCCTGCTGAAAAAAATTCAAACAATTTTTATCTTATATCTCTCTAATGATCCCTGTATACAACATGCCGTTTTTGAAAGATCAGGGATTATCTCATAGTGCATGCATGGAAAGGAAAACATGATCACCTTAGTAGTACTTTTAGTATGTGAGAATGATCAGCAGGCCCATGTGCAAAAACATGCATCACCCTGTCCGCAGATTCCAGTTTCCGAATGATAATTCTGTATGCAGCTTCTACCACACTCCGCATCGTTCTTTAGTGGTATGCAACGTCCTTCCCATTTATGGTTGCGCATTGACTTGATGCATGGCGTCTGTGCTGAATAAGATTGAAAATCGAAGAAAAAATGAAATATATATATATATATATATATATATATATATATATATATATATATATATAATCTTCAATATCAAATTTTATAAATTTCATTTGAGTGAATTGAGAATTTAACATTGCTATCTAATTTTATTTGTGAGTGTTAGAAATATTAACCCAGATTTCACACCTCTGCCAGACTGCGCTGCGAACTTGGGCGAAGCCGGACTGCGCTCGCACAGTTGTGGATCCTAGCAAAAAGGTTTGACATGACATCGCACCTACCCTCTGACAGATGTGACATCTGACAGATCCGATCGCCGTAGAAGTTAATGTCAGTTCAGCGATTTAATGTCAGTTCGGCGATTGGTCAGAAACCCTAGTTGAGGGTCTGTCAGAACCTATCAGAGGACAAACCCTATCTTCCTCTCCCCGCGGCTATATAAGACAGTTCAGGTTTTCAGTTAAAGATAGCGAACATGGAGGCAGTGAGAGCAAGTGTGGAGAAGAGAGCAGAGAAAGAAAGGAGAGCATTTCAATGAGCAGTGTGGCTCATCTGATTAATGTCCGAGCAGTCGACTCGACATTATTCCTTTTAGTTTATCCTACAGCTTAGTCTACAGATGTTGTTATTTCCTCAGTTGAGGACTTCTGTAACCTTCGTTTCATATGAATAAATTTTGTTGTTATTTTAGGCATCTTTAGGGTTTGCAGTTATTTTTATGTGCTAAAGCTTGTTGTTCTTTGTACAAATCGCCTCAGAGTGATTTTATTCGGGTTCTAATAGTTAGAGCTCAGATCTGAGACTTTGCTTTTAGTTTCAGTGTTTCTCTCCTCCCAGCTAAGCAAACATTTGCCACAGCCGTGCAAGCATTTCAGACAGAAAATATTGCAAGGCCAAAGTTGGCTAAGTTCGGAAGAGTCTTCCCAACTTCGTTGCCGCAACCCGACTGCACCCGAGATCCGAGCGCAGCCCAAGTGCGCAAGCGCAACCCGGTTGCGCAATACGTTTGAGCGCACTCCGAGTGCACAAGCGAAGCTTGAAGTCGGGCATCATTCGGACTTCGCCGTGCGTTGTCTATAGTTCGCACTTCGCCCTTGAAGTTGGACTTCGGCAAATTCTCTCCCGACGCTTGCACTTCACTTGCTGTCCATTGTGCACCATCCAAACTTTGGCAAATTTCCTCCTCTCTGCATCGTCTGAAACTTGCACTACACCCTCGATGTCAGACTTCAGCAAATCTCCCTGTGCCTTCCGCACTTCACTCCATTGCCGCACTTCGAGCCTCCCCTCCTGCGCCCTGCACCCTGCGCACTCTTCACTCGGATGACGGACATTATCAACCAGATGTGGTTGAATGGAGAAAATGTGTAGAGCCAAAGAATCATGGAGAAGATTCTCAGAAGTCTACCTGCCAAGTTTGACTCGGTTGTGATAGAAATCAAAGAGTCGAGGGATCTGACAACCCTCTCGACATACAAACTCATGGGTTCATTGCAGACACATGAATAGAGGCTGAACCGTTCGTCTCAGACCTCTCTGGAGCAAGCATTCAAGGCTCAGGTCTCATTTTGAGACAGTTGCAGACAATATTCCCACCATGGTGCCTCTAGTTATCACGGAGGAAGAGGCAAAGGTAGGCATGGGAAATGCAACAAGCAAGGAGGATGGTCAAACCCTAGCGAGGGGGAGACCAACAGTAATTTCCATCAACAAGGTGGAAGAGGTAGTTCGAGAAATCAGCAAGCTGGATCTGGTCAGAATAAGGACATGTTAAAGGTCCAATGCTATTTCTGCAAGAAGTTTGGCCATTACATCTCACAGTGCAGAAAAGGATGGCCACGGAGAATCAACAGCAAGCCCATTACACAAATGAAACCAAAAATGTGGTAGGAGGAAATGTGTTGTTGACTTGCAACATTAAGGAGGAGTGCCAAAAGAATGTCTGGTACTTAGACAGTGGGTGCAGCAACCACATGACGGGGAACAAGGAGATGTTCTCCCAACTAGATGAAACAGTCCAGTCTGAGGTGAAGATGGGGAACAACAACAAGGTTCCCATAATGGGGAAAGGAAAGATCCTCATTCGCACTAGGCACGACAAACGAAAGCAGATCTGTGACGTCTACTATGTGCCTGGCCTGAAGCATAACCTAGTAAGTGTTGGATAGCTCGTGCAGAAGGGACATACGGTCCAGTTCAAAGATGAAGCTTGTACCATCAGAGAAAAGTCGCATGGGCAGATTGCTATAGTGTCCATGACAAAGAGCAAAATGTTTTCATTGTAGATTCATAATGAATCATTGATGTCTCTGAGTGCATTTGTGAGAGATGCTACCTTGCTATGGCATCTCAGATTTGGTCACCTGAGCTTTAATGTCCTGAATCAACTACAAATGGTGAAGGGTTTACCCCTTATAGAGTAGCAAAATCAAGTTTGTGAGGGTGGCTTAGTTGGCAAACAACATAGGGATTCATTCCCTTCTGGTCAGTCTTGGAGAGCATCACAACCATTGGAGCTGGTGCACTCAGACATTTGTGGTCCAATGCAGACCAGCACGTTTTCTAGTAACAAATACTTCTTAACATTCATAGATGACTTTAGCCGAAAGACTTGGATCTATGCCATCAAACTGAAGTCAAAAGCATTTGCTAGATTTAAGGAGTTCAAGGCTCTGGTGGAGAAACAAAGTGGATATCATATCAAGACTCTGAGGATAGATGGTGGAGGTGAATACATCTCCAACAAATTTCATAACTACTGCAAGCAGCATGAAATTCGAAGGTAGTTCATTGCCAGATACACGCCATAGCAGAACGATGTAGCTGAGAGGAAGAACCAAACCATCATGGATATGGCATGAAGCATGATGAAGGCAAAGGGATTGTCGCATGAATTTTGGGCAGAGGCTGTAACTTGTGCAGTCTACTTGCTGAACAGATTTCCCACCAAAAGCGTGAAGGACAAAATCCCTCAAGAGGCCTGGAGCGGTGTGAAGCCAAGTGTCGCTCACTTGCATGTGTTTGGGTGCATTGCATATGCACATATTCCAGAAGAGAAGCAACAAAAGTTGGATGATAGAGCTAAAAAGTGCATTTTCACAGGGCATAGTGAGCAGGCGAAGGCTTATAGGCTGTACAACCCTATGACGAAGAAGCTCATCATCGGCCGTGATGTGAAATTTCTTGAAGATGAAGCCTCGAACTGGAAGTCAGAGACTAGCCAGTTAGAGCCAGTAGTAGTACAGTCTGTTGACTTGGAAGAAGGAAGTATGTAGCCACCTGCAACTTTTAGCAGTAGCAGCGGTGCCAGTAGTAGCACAACCACTCCATCTCGGTCGCTTCCATGTGCAAGAAGAATCCAAAACCTGGCGATGCCAGCGAAGACAAGGAGCTTGCAAGAAATCTACGAGGCAACCCAAACCCACATAGATGAAGAGTATTCTGACTTTGCATTCTTTACTGAAGTTGATCCAGTAGAGTTCGAAGACACAAGTCAGAATCAGAAGGGAGTACATGTGATGGATGAGGAGATTAAAGCCATTGAAAAGAATGATACATGGCAACTGACAGATCTTCTAGCAGGGAAGAAGACCATTGGGGTCAAATGGGTGTATAAGACAAAGTTCAACGTCCTAGGAGACGTTGACAAGCATAAGGCCAGACTAGTGGTGAAGGGTTACAAGAAGAAGTCAGGCATCGATTACCATGAGGTATATGCGCCTATAGCCCGACTTGACATAGTTAGGATGATCCTGGCATTAGCAGCCCAACAAGGTTGAAAGATGTACCAGATGGATGTCAAGTCAGTCTTCCTCAGCGAAGGGTTGGAGGAAGAGGTCTACATAGACCAGCCACCAGGTTACAAAATTGAAGGCCAGGAGGGCAAAGTCCTGAAGCTAAAGAAGGCCCTGTAGGGTTTGAAGTCGGCGTCCCGAGCTTGGTACAGTCGATTAATAGCTATTTTTAGGAAAATGGGTTTGTAAAATGACCATATGAGCATACCCTATACATGAAGACAAATGAAGGAGAGCTCATTATCGTCTGCCTGTATGTGGATTATTTTATTTATACTGGCAACAACAATGTCCTGTTCGACCAGTTCAGAATAGCCATTAAGAAGGAGTTCGAGATGACGGACTTAGGGCTGATGAAGTATTTTCTCGGCATTGAAGTTGACCAATCGGTAGATGGCATCTTCATTTCTTAGGGCAAGTATGCGAAGGATGTCCTGAAGTGGTTCAAGATGGAGGACAATAAACCTGCCATCACACCTGTAGCCATAGGTTTGAAGCTAAGCAAGATGGATTTAGGAAGGAATGTAGATCCAACCCTGTTTAAGAGGCTAGTTGGCAGTCTAATGTATTTGACTGCAACTCGCCTAGATCTAATGTTCGAAGTTGGTTTGATCAGTCATTTCATGGAGACTCCGAAGGACACGCACTGGTAAGCAGGCAAGAGGATCTTGCGCTATGTCAATGAGACGCAGAACAATGGCCTATTTTATGCTAGGCAAGACCAGCTGGAACTGGTCGGCTTCACAGATAGTGACTGGGCTATCAGTACCGACGATCGGAAGAGCACCTTCGGGTATGCTTTCCATATCGGATCGGGGGCAATCTCATGGGCGTCCAAGAAGCAACCCATCATTGCGTTGTCCACAGTTGAAGTAGAATATGTCATCGCCACGTCAGCCGCATGCCAGGCAGTTTGGCTACGAAGAGTTCTAAGTGAACTAAACCATCCTCCGGAAGGCGCGACAACAATTTTCTATGATAACAATTCGACCATCACACTGTCAAAGGATCCCGTGTTCCATGGCCGGACAAAGCACATCGATATTCGTTATCACTTCATCAAAGAGTTAGTGAAGTCCAGAGAAATTCAACTATAGTTTTGTAGATCCAAGGACTAGTTGGCAGATATTTTCACGAAGCCTTTAAAGGAGGAAGACTTCAGCAGATTGCGAGAGCAGCTTGGAGTCAAAGCACTCATGAAATCAGGCTTAAAGGAGGGTGTTAGAAATATTAACCCAGATTTCACGCCTTCGCCAGACTACGCTACGAACTTGGGCGAAGCTGAACTATGCTCACGCAGTTGGGGATCCCGACAAAAAGGTTTGACATGACATCGCACCTACCCTCTGACAGATGTGACATCAGATAGATCCGATCACCGCAGAAGTTAATGCCAGTTTGGTGATTTAATACCAGTTCGACGATTGGTCAGAAACCCTAGTTGAGGGTCTATCAAAACTTGTTAGAGGACAAACCCTATCTTCCTCTCCCCGCACCTATATAAGGCAGCTCAGGTTTTCAGTTAAAGATAGTGAGCGTGGAGGCAGTTAGAGGAAGTGTGGAGAAGAGAGCAAAGAAAGAAAGGAGATCATTTCAATGAGCAGTGTGGCTCATCTGATTAATGTCCGAGTAGTCGACTCGACATTATTCCTTTTAGTTTATCCTGCAGCTAAGTCTGCAGATGTTATTTCCTCAGTTGAGGACTTCTGTAACCCTCGTTTCATATGAATAAAGTTTGTTGTTGTTTTAGGCATCTTTAGGGTTTGCAGTTATTTTTATGTGCTAAAGTTTGTTGTTCTCTGTACAAATCGCCTTAGAGTGATTTTGTTTGGGTTCGAATAGTTAGAGCTCAAATCCGAGACTTTGCTTTCAGTTTCGGTGTTTCTCTCCTCCCAGCTAAGCAAGCAATTGCCACAGCCACGCAAGCCTTTCGGACAGAAAATATTGCAAGGCCAAAGTTGGCTAAGTCCGGAAGAGTCTTCCCAACTTCGCTGCCGCAACCCGACTGCGCCCGAGATCCGAGCGCAGCCCGAGTGCGCAAGCGCAACCCGGTTGCGCAATACGTTTGAGCGCACTCCGAGTGCGCAAGCGAAGCTTGAAGTCGGGCGTCGTCCGCACTTCGCCGTGCGCCGTCCGAAGTTCGCACTTCGCCCCCGAAGTCGGACTTCGGCAAATTCTCTCCCGACGTTCGCACTTCGCTCACTGTCCGTTGTGCGCCATCCGGACTTCGGCAAATTTCCTCCTTCGCTCTGCGCCATCTAAAATCCACACTGCGCCCCGAAGTCGGACTTCGGCAAATCTCCCTGTGCCTTCCGCACTTCGCTCCGCCGCCGCACTTCCGGCCTCCCCTCCTGCGCCCTGCGCACTCCGTTGTTCGCCCCCGCGATCGGACGTCGGCGAAAATCGAAAAAATAAAATTCTTCAGTGAGAAAGTCACACCTGAAACAACGGCTATGAACACCAGAAAAACAAGCACCACAGACCACATTTTCAGATGTCCTTTCTCCATCCTCCTTCCGCCTCGCTCCACAATTCTTTGATTCATGCAACATGAAGGAGAGTATTTCGATATTTTATAGCCTAAATTTAATCTTGAGTCGTATAAATTTTTCATGGTATCTGGCATTAAAATCTGTGACGTGGCATCGAGCTTTTATTAGAACATCTCACTGTTGTTATATTAATTTTGTAACTAGAGGTGGTTTCAATTTGCCAAATTTTAATATTGAAACATCTGAATGATACCCACTTGTTAGCTCTAAACTTGAATGTCTGCTTACGTGTTCTCCTTAATTTAAGTGCTTATTATAAATTAATAGTCTATCGTCTGATGTCTGTCACCCATAGGTAGGAAATTGATTGTGACAATTGTCTATTTTTTGATTGATTTTAACAAACATCTAAATGCTATATAAATAACTTTGCTAAAAGCTATTCTCAGAGCGAAATTTAATCACACTTAAAGATCTATTTGTCATCCGAATCTATTCGTTTACTTCACGGCTCGTATTTTCTCACCACACCGCCATATACCGACGTGGAACCGCCTCATATGCCGCGATATTATAGTTTTGTTTTTTTTTAAATATATATATAAGTTTTGCTGCCATGGTTTAAGAGATAGGAAAGAATTTAAAACTGTACAGAACATAGAGAAGGCTCGTTGAAATTTGAGATGCCATGTATTGTATAAACGTTTTAATCATCAAGTCCCTTTCAATATCTGTTAAAGATTTCCTGTAGATTCTTATTTATGGGAATGATTCTAATCTCCGAAGATAAATTTATTTTGGTCAACGGAAGATGGTGCTGATCTTCAACTTAATATTACAGAATATTTCAGCACAACAGAATTTCTAAATTGCTTATTTTCCAGATTATTCTAGCATTACCAACCATCCAGAAGCATCTTACTGGATCTATAAATACAGACCTATCCTCTTGCATGAGTGAGGTGGTCCTCCTCTGTTCAGAGGCAATGTAATGTGTACAATAAAATTGCAACACCAATTACAGCACTTTATTTTTTTATACTCTGTTTTTATGTCCTATTTTATAAATTGGTTCCTTTTGGAAACCAACATTTAGTATCAGTGTCTCTGATGCTGGGCATGGGTGTGTTCGCAACTGTTGTGTTTTGAATTGATGAGGTTGATCTGCTGTGTCTGTTGTAGGGTTTAATCTGCTGTGTTTTTTTCAGGGATTGTCCATCGTGTGTGAGCCCATGTAAAAATCAGGGTGGTTGTTAGTTGTTGCCGACGTCGCTGCTGTTCCCGTTGACGTGTGAGAAAAGAGCCTGCCAAGGTGGAATTCATTGTGAAGGAAGCACCCGACTAAGACGAACGCGTCTGCCATTCATGTGCTCCGTCTTCTGCACTTCAAAACATTCCTAAGGACCGAGTATTCTTGACCCCGAAGCTTGGAGCGTTCTTTGCACGCTCAGCCATTGCTGCAGTTTTAGTTAAAAAAAAAAAATCTTTGTGAAAAAAAAACCAAATCAGTGATTGGTTTCAGTTTTAGCACGGATTGTCGGGGCTCGTCTCGGGCTTGGACTAGAACCTTCTTTTGCTGTATTTTTAGCAAAATTGGGCTTTATTTGAAAAGGAAAGAACAGAGCCAAAGGAAGAATGCTCATCCAAAGTTGTTGCACCGATGGTTGCTACTTTAGAAGGAAACCCTAGTAAAAAAGGCGACGGAGATGCAAAGGCATCAGTTGAAGAAGCATAGCATTCTTTTGGATGGGACTAGTAGATCATGGTTATGCGGCGTAAAGCTCCCCAAACCGTGGATACGTAGAACTGGTGGCAAAGAAGGTTTAAGCGAATCAATGTTACAATTTACGAGAAGGCCAAACATGAGAAATATATGCATTCCAAGGGGAGGTTCATAATGTACCTAAGGTGCTTTAAAAGGTTGTGCATGGGTATTAAAGACATTAATAAAATAAATATAATGTTTAATGGTATGTGGTGTGTTTAAGTTAACAGAAAATCTTCAGGTCATGTGTCTTATGTGAAAAAGGTGTGTTGTGTCTCTAAAAGGTTATATATATAAATAATCCTTTAAAGTAGTTAGGATCTTAAAGGTTAAATATTTGCAATATGTCAAAATAGTAATTAATACGTTGATCTAGTTGCATAGGGTAAATATAATTTATATTTAATATTTTAATAATAATATTATTAATAAATTTGTTGTTGTGATTTGATATGAATTCTTGTTATGGATTTCAAAGTAACACATTATATACAACCTTCAATGTAAGCATATTGTTTCTAGAAGATACACATGCCATGTTTGAAACTACTTGTAAAGATTTAGAAAGCTATACCATAATGAGTTTATCCCATGGTAAAATATAGAAAAATATGGTATAATTAGTTTATATCATTATTATTTGTTTGGTATATTTCATCTTAATGAATTTATTCCATGGTAAAATATGAAATAATCGAATTTTTCTTTCACTAGTAGAAGATATAGAAAAATATATATGTATGAAAAATATGAATAATTAGATATCTAAGGACTAGAGAGGCCAAAATCATACCCTAAGATAAGATTTAGGGTTCTACCTTGGATCATAAGAATATATTTATAATATGCCCATTATTGTATGGCTTTCTAACTCTTTACAAGAGGTTTCAAAAATGACATGTGTATCTCTTAGAAACAATATGGTGCATAAATGGCTTTCTAACTCTTTACAAGAGGTTTAAAAAATGACATGAGCATCTCCTAGAAACAATATACTTTACATTGAAAATTGTATATAATGTGTTACTTTGGAACCCATAGCAAGAGTTCACATCAAATCACAACAACTTTATTAATAAAATTATTGTTAAAATATTAAATATGAATTATATAAATTTACCTTAACACAACCAATTCTCATTAATATTTTCTTAAGGATTTTATCCTATGGTAAAATATAAAATAATCTAATGTCCTTGACTAGAAGATACAAAGAAATATATATGTATGAAAAATATGAATAATTGGATATCTAAGGACTAGAGAGAGGCTAAAATCACACCCTAAGATAATATTTTGGCCAAGATTAGAGGATGCTACCTTGGATCATAAGAATATATTTACAATATGCCCATTATGATATAGCTTTTTAACTCTTTACAAGACGTAAAAATCAAACCCTAAGATAAGATTTTGGTTAAGATCAGAGGATGCTACCTTGGATCATAAGAATATATTTATAATATACTCATTACGGTATAGCTTTCTAACTCTTTAAAAGAGGTTTGAAACATGATGTGTATCTCCTAAAAAAATATGCTTGCCATTGAAAGTTGTATAAAATGTGTTACTTTGAAATACATAGTAAAAGATCACATCAAATCACAACAACAAATTTATTAATAAAATTATATTTAAAATACTAAATATGAATTATATAAATTTACCTCAATCTAACATATTCATTACTATTTGCTTGGTATATTCCATATTAAGGTGTTTATCCCATGGTAAAATATGAAATAATCTAATTTATCCTTGACTAAAAGATATAGGGAAACATATATGAATAATTAGATATCTGAGGACTAGAGAGAGGCCAAAATCACACCATAAGATAAGATTTTGGTCAAGATCATAGGGTGCTACCTTGGATCATAAGAATATATTTATAATATGCTCATTATGGTATAACTTTCTAACTCTTTACAAGAGGTTTCAAACATGACATGTGTATTTCTTAGAAACAATATGCTTTACATTGAAAGTTGTATATAGTGTATTACTTTTGAATCCATAGCAAGAGTTCACATCAATTAACATGCTCATAAAATCTTCGTGCTTATAGTTATACACCATAAAGTGTCTAATATAGAGGAGACTTCTCAGCCCTATAGGTTGGTTGTAGGGGTTTATCACACTACCCAAATAAATTTTTAGCCTTCAAAGGTTAGGTGGATTGGTAGTTGTTCATGTCATTAGACACTTACCAACAAGAGTAGCCAGACACTAATCAAGAAAATACCTAAATCCAAACTTTAGGAGCATATATATTTCAAAGATAATAGTTTGACCTAAATTCTATGAGTGCAAGCTAGACTGAATGCATGCTATACTGATGATGATGGTATGAAACCCCACCCCACCAGTGACCCACCTCATGTTATTCAACAATAATGAAGTGATCTAAGCTTATTGAATAGACTCCTTTGATTTAAACCCTACAATTAACAATAACTAAAATTAGTGCCGATGTAAAAAATTCTTTTATGTATCCAAAAAATTAAAATAAAATTCAAACATATATATTTTAAAAAATACCTTTATTTAAAAAAAAAAAAACTTGACTTATTTTTAAAGCAAAACAATCATCAAGGACGGAACGATTTTTTTTTTCTCAAATATAACCAATAATGGTTTCGATTTAATTACTTCAGATAAATATTAAACACCTTATTTTATAATAATATTTTAAATGCTTGTTTGGGAAGATGCGTAATTTTTTGGGTTTTGATTTTTTTGAGACTCAAGATTTAATGGGTTAATGTGAGGGTGGTAACTGTGGATTATTGTAAGATTGGTGAATGTGTGAGACAGGGGTATATATGATTGTGTGTTTGATCCCTCTTCTTAAGCTCAACCCTCCTATAAAACATCATAGTAAAAAAATTAAAATACTAAAAATGTTGAGGTTTCTCGGTAACCCACTCTCAAAACAACTAAATACTTGATTTTATTTTTTAACATTATAATATATAAGATTTATTAATGTTCAATTCTAACAGTCAATAATCAAACAAAACCCACTTATACATCGAAACTTTCTCTGACATTATTATTTATATATAACAACTTATTAGGAATTATTTAAAACTTGAAAATAGATCATGGGCATAACAGACTTCAAACGTATACAAACGTATACAAGTGGTTTTCATATAATCTAATCCAGTATTCAAGAAATGCCTGCTGAAAAAAATTGAAACTATTTTTATCTTATATCTCTCTAATGATCCCTGTATACAACATGCCATTTTTGAAGGATCAGGGATTATCTCATAGTGCATGCATGGAAAGGAAAACATGATCACCTTAGTAGTACTTTTAGTATGTGAGAATGATCAGCAGGCCCATGTGCAAAAACATGCATCACCCTGTCCGCAGATTCCAGTTTCCGAATGATAATTCTGTATGCAGCTTCTACCACACTCTGCATCGTTCTTTAGTGGTATGCAACGACCTTTCCATTTATGGTTGCGCACTGACTTGATGCATGGCGTCTGTGCTGAATAAGATTGAAAATCGAAGAAAAAACAATATATATATATATATAAAATCTTCAATATCAAATTTTATAAATCTCATTTGAGTGAATTGAGAATTTAACATTGCAATCTAATTTAATTTGTGAGAAAGTCACACCTGAAACAACGGCTACGAACACCAGAAAAACAAACACCACAGACCACATTTTCAGATGTCCTTTTTCCATCCTCGTTGCGCTTCGCTACACGATTCTCTGATTCATGCGACATGAAGGAGAGTATTTCGATATTTTATAGCCTAAATTTAATCTTGAACCCTATAAATTCTTCATGATACCTGGCATTAAAGTCTGCGACGTGGCATCGAGCTTTTATTAGAAAATCGCACTGTTGCTATATTAATTTTGTAACCAGAGGTGGTTTAAACTTGCCAAATTTAAATACTGAAAGATATCCTTAATGTCTGCTCTAAACTTGTCAGCTCTAAACTTGAATGTCTGCTTACGTGTTGTCCTTGATTTAAGCACTTATTATAAATTTATTTCCTTCTCAACTATAATTTATAGGCTATCGTCTGATGTCTCTCACCCATAGGTGGGAAATGGATTGTGACAATTGTTTATTCTCTTCTTGATTGATTTTAACAAATATCTAAATGCTATATATAAATAACTTTCCTAAAAGCTATTCTCAGAGCAAAATTTTATCACACTTATAAATCATCGGAATTTATTCGTTTACTTCACGGCTCGTATTTCCCACACACCGTCATACACCGACGCGGAATATATATATATATATAAAAGTTTTTCTGCCATGGTTTAAGAGATAGGAAAGAATTTAAAACTGTATAGAACATGGAGAGAAGGCTCGTTGAAATTTAAGATGCCATGTATTGTATAAATGTTTTAATCATCAAGTCCCTTTCAATATCTCTTAAACATTTCCTGTAGATTCTTGTTTTCTCGGAATAATTTTAATCTCCGTAATGTTGAAGAGGGTCAACGGAAGATGGTGCTCATGTTTTAGAATGTTTTGGCATCGAAAATTTTAGTTTAACATTTCTAAATATTCGAGCACAACAGAAATTTTAGATTGCTGACTTTCCAATTATTTTGCATTACATGTATGTCCTCTGCATGAGTGAGGTGGTCTTCCTCTATTAGAGGGCAATGTAATAGGTACAATATAATTTAATGTTAAAATTGAGCAGCAATTACAGTACTTTATTTTTATGTCTTGGTTCTTTCTGAAAATCAATATTTGATATCAGAGACTCTCATGTTGGGTGTGGGTGTGTTGACGATTGATGTGTTTTAAATTGATAAGGTTGATCTGTTGTGTCTGTTGTAGGGCTTGATCTTTTGTGTTTGTTGCAAGAATTTTCCATCATGTGAGCCAATGAAAGGATCAAGGTGGTTGTTAGTTGTTGCCAAGAATACTGTTGTTCCCATCGATGTGTGAGTGAAAAGCCTACCAAGGTGGAATTCTTTGTGAAGGAAGCACCCAACTAAGATGAACATGTCTACCATTCATGTGCTCCATCTACTGCACTTCAAAATATGTTAGGAATGGAGCCTAATTATGAGGAGGCTAAACAAAGAAAGTTTTTGGATTTACTGCAGGACGGGCAGGGAAAGTTTCTAGATTTACAGTCTGTTAGTCTACCAGAGAAAGTTTCCGGATTTACAACAGGACAGCCAGGGAAAGTTTTTTTTGTTTTTATCAGTGTTAATCTTGGAATGTATTAAGAAAAGCAGTTTTTTTCTGTTTTTTTCTTCTATATAGTTGTGAGGAAAAACAGAGTATACAATGAAAAATAACTGTGTTGATTCCTCGTAAATATAGAGAGGAAATTACAGCAGATGTTTGTTGTAGGTTGTAACACTGTATTGCTTGGATTGAGAAAGAAAGGACTAAAAATTCTCGGTGGATGTAACCCACATTAGGTGAACCACGTTAAAATCATTGTCTCTTCTATTGTGTGTGTTTGTCTTATTTTGTTAATTATGTTGTTAAAGTTTTAAACACTATAATTAGTTTTCTATATTTTATATAGTGATTTACTCTAACAAGTGGTATCAGAGTGTTTGTTTTGTTGGGTGCACTTGACAGAAGGAGAATTTTTGGATCAAGTGGGAGCAATGGCGAAAGAAGGGAGGTTTAGAGTTCAAATTCAATGGCCAAAACTATCAATTCTGGAAGATGCAGATGAAATATTACTTGTACCAGAAGGATGTTTACTTACATCTTAAGGGGGAAACAAAGAGACCTTCAACTATGTCTGATGAGGAGTGGAGTCTCCTTGATAGAAAGGCATTGGGTATTGTGAGGCTGTGCTTGGGAGCCACCGTAGCCTTCAAAATCTCTGATGAAAAGACTACCAAGGGAGTCATGGATAAGTTGGCCAAGATGTATGAGAAACCATCAGCATCAAATAAGGTATTCTTAATGAAAAGGTTATTTAACATGAAAATGAGTGAATGAGGCGTAGACACCAAAACAACACCAATCCGATTACGTGACTGCAAACACTGATCGCTTTGGCAAACACAGCCCCCAGGGCAGCCCTCAGAGGTTAAACAGTGGTCCTAACCACTTTCATAGCAATTTTGTAAGGTCAAGGAGCAATTTGGCACACTTGGAAACTTTGCCCAGTACTCGTCTCACCCCGGGACAAATTCAAAATAGAATCCGTCCCACCCTAGGACGAATTCTGAATCCGTCCCTGGGTGGGACGAATTCTAAGCTTAACGGGCAAAAAATGCAGATGGTGCCAAGTGGCAGCCCATAATAGTCAGTTAAGGGCTCCTACCTTGCACGCATGTGTAAGTGGACAGAGGGGCCGTTAGAGGACTGTTACAAGAAGCATTTATCAAAGTTCAAGTCAATGAAGGACTCCCCTCCCTCATGGGAAGACAAGACTGCCACATGGCACCCATGGCCAACACTTGGCTTTTGTGCTTCCCTCCCAAAAGAGACCCCTTGGGTCTATAAAAGGTGGGAATTTTCTCACCCAAAAGATGCAGGTGGAAGGAGTGTTCAAGCAACGAAGTGCTACCGAATCGAAGACTCATTTGCATCCCCCTTTGTTCACCTTCCTACATCCATCAATCTCTTTTGCAAGGGAGGTTGTTGGGTGGCCTTTGGAAGCTCGAACCTTACTCAAATCCGATGCATGGACATCTGAACCTACCAATTCACCGACCCCCCAATCCTAAAAGGTTTTGGGCCCATCCTTGGTGGATTGGCTCCAAAATCGAGGGCCAACGATGGGAGGCCCACTTGGGCACCCCCGCACCCCCAAGTTCTAATTTCAATTTTTGAGCACTTTAGATTAATTTTTAGATTGCATTCTGTGTTACTAGGTCTTATTAGTCTATAATTGCAATTTTGTAGCTTTTGGTCAGAGTTTAGGGTGTTTTGTATTGCTTTATCATTTCGCTAACTTGCAGGTGTCAAGGTTAAATTCCCGAGGGAGGAGGCAAAATTGGGAAAATCCGACCATCTGGGTCGTCCCAAAATGGCCCCAATTACCTAACCCCCCTATTTGCAGGAGTTTTGCAGGTCCCGAGATCTGACATTGGAGCAGTAGCAAGTCAATTTCTCCTATTCAGAAGAATTCGTCCCACCCAGGGACGAATCACAGTTAGAATTCATCCTGCCCAGGGATGAATTCCAGTTTAAGGTGGATTGGCTAGCTGCCTCAGTGGCAGTGGCCTTCTGGTGACTATTCTTACCTTCTGTCAGATTTTGAAGCAATTTGGATTCACTGTTTTCACGGTTTCAGGCAAATATTCGTATGCATATTTTGTTAGTTTTAGAGAGAGAATGCTTTTCATTTGCAGCAGGTGCTACTAACGTCTTGATCATTTCTTTGTTTGTAGGAGAAGCAGCAGAGGTGAAGAACCCATCAACATCAGCGGCGGCATCATCTTAGCCCGCCTAGTGCAATCGTGGGCACGCGGAAGGAGGAACCATTCAGCGATTGTAATCAAACCCTATTTGCACTCCTAGCCCCTGAAAAGGGAGGAGGCATTATTGTAACAGAGATCGAAAGAAATTAATGAAAGGGCTATTTTATTTATCTGATTGCATCTCTTACAACATGTCTCTTTTCCATTTCATGCAATTTACATTCCTAGGACTTAAGCGTGCTTAATTTTGAATGTAATTGCACTTGGTGTTTCCTTTGATCGGAATCTCGTGCTTTCAGTGGCGATCACGGTGGGACTCTGTTCCCTGGTTTTTGAAATCACCGAAACTGATCAAAGTTTTGTGTTTGTGCTTGACAAGTACATTTTTTTTTTTTGTTGCGGATCGCTATTCGTCTCTGAAAGGGACGAATCCTTTTCTGCAATTCGTCTGACCCTGAGACGAATTCAAATTCATCTCTGGGTGGGACGAATTCTGTTCTGCAATTCGTCTCCCAGAGGGACGAATTCCTATCTACGGATTTTCAGAGCAGAAATTCGGAGACAACGAGAGCGAGCGAGAGAAGAGGTAGGGATTTTCATGATCTCTCGTTATATTTTTCTGTTTCTATTTCAGTTTCTATTTCAGTTTCTGTTTCGTTAATTGTTTTCATTTAATCTTGCATTGCATTAGGAAAAGTCATGTATGCTAGTTTCATTTTGTTGGATAAAACGAATCCCACACACATCACGAAACAACTTTAAACCAAGGAGCTGGTCGTAATACCCCAGCCCTTAATCAATACCATTGGTGGATTTAATCATCGCCTTGGCTTGATTTGCATCCATTTCCCGATTGTCAACTGTTGTTAGGCATAAATACTAATGAAGACAGACCGAGCGTAGCTGGGGTGATTCCCATGCGCGCAAGGATAAGTTTTCTATGGTAGGTGTCATTAACAGGACAATCCCCCTTCCGTACCGCCTATGTACCACGTACCTTCTGCTCTCACGTACCTATAGTCTCCCTCTCGTAAGGGCGGGTATATAGAGAGGTTGGTATATCGTCCTGGTTGGTATATTGAAGGGGCGACCTTTTGGAGTTATAAGAGCCCACATGATGCATTTAAACGTTCTACAAAACCTACAAAAACAAAACAAAACATCAAAATGCACTAAACCAGTCTAGGGCACACCAAGAATCCTTAAAAGAGATAATCACCGTCTTGTGAATGTGTGTGTTTAATTCTGCTTAGTGTAGACAAAAAAAAAAAAAGAGAGAAAATCATAAAACGAGATAAAACTTATTTAGATAGCATAGAAGCACCGCAATGGTGTACACCCGTAGTTAAGCCCAATCAAGGGCAGAAGCTCCGAAAGGTACACAAAAAGTAGGCACAAGTTGCCTTCACTTCAGTCCTGAGGATTTGGTTATACCGCCTTATCGGTCTAACCTACAAAAGAATCCAATTCAGAATCCTCGGTGGGGTATGCCTATTCAAAGCAGCCCCTTTCGGGAAGATGCCTTACATATAGACCTTGACATAAATAGAGAATCACCTCTTGAAGGTAGGCATGAGTGGCCACCACGCAATGAAGCGCTAAACAGGCACACTGTCCATTTAGAGGGGCAACATGGATATGGCGTCCCTTCTTTACCTATCATCAGAACAAAGAGACCAAATCCGGAGCGCAGGGCTCCTTACATAGGGTGACCTAACTCCGCCCATCCCATTTACACTCATGAAAGGGAGTATGAGGAAAACCATCACATTCCTCGAGAGCAACAAACAATGCGGGAACCTTGCATTTCCGCACCAGCAGGATATCATGATCACCCCTTGAGGCCAGAACCTCGAGCACATACCGCTTACCTCGACAGAGGGAAGCGACCCATTGAAACCTTAGAGCATCAAAATCAAGGTAGGCCCATAGGAGGAACATTTGAACCTCCTGAACAAAATAGGGTAGAACAAATTGATCCGGCTGTCGCCAGATATACCACTCGTCAAGCCCAAATCATGCGGCTTAAACAAAGTCAGCAAGAGATAGAGTATCAATACCGCTTGGATAAAGAATGCATGCAACACGAAGCGGATGAGTTACGCTATGAAATACCTGAGAGGGGGCCAACCCCTCGCATCCAAAGAGCTAAATAGTATGAGAGGCGTAATCCGTTGGCGCAAGACAGGTCTCCACGACCTCGTCAAGCTCTGCCTCCAAGACCCCATAGATTCAAGAGGGAGGCAACTCCCCAAAACAATGATGGGTACCTTCAGCAAGAACTTGATCAGGGTCATAGGTTTCGCCCTAAGACTCAAGAATTTTACGAGGAGTATGAACCAGAAGAGGAGTATATCGAAACTCCCCATCAAGGCAGGAAGGATGCCATTCGGCCACCCCTCCATAGGCCTCCAGTTTACCGTAACTTGCAACAAGAGCGAACAAGAGAGGAAGAAATAAAATCTTCCGATGCATACCAAGCGCTATTGGAGCGTTTAGAGTCGGTGGAGACAAAAGCTGCTGGGCATCAAAAACCCACATTACGTCTACTCCGCAATAATCCGGTGCATCCCTCAGTGCCTACACCTCTTTACCCCAAACACTTTAAGTTGCCTCAATTGGCAGTTTTTAAAGGTGAAGAGGACGCACAGGAACATGTTACACGGTTTCTAAGCCAATGCTTCGGAATTCAAGATAATGACGCGTTATTGCTTAGAACATTCATAACCACATTCGTAGGCCCCGCCTCGGATTGGTTCACACAGCTGCCCAAACACAGCATAAGCAGCTTAGATCAGCTAGTAGATGCGTTTCTTGAACGCTTCGCCTTCAACACAAGGAAGAAGGCATCACTTAGTGATCTTGCTAGCCTTAAACAATTTGAGGAGGAAACAATGGCAGCGTACGGGAACCGATGGAGAGCTTTGCTTTATAAGTTACCCTACCGTCCTCCCATGTCGGACCTCACGTAAATGTTCGTGAAAAGTTATTTAAAATCAATCTCTGGTCTATTGTTGCTGCGACAATACGACAGCTTAGAAGAATCTTTGGCGCAAGCCAGAGTCATAGAAGAGATTAAGATAGGCAAAGGCACAATTGCCAAGCCTAAGAAGAAAGAGTGGAATAAAACCACTAAAATTGGGACAACGCAACCACAACACGATGCAATCAACCAAGTTGCGATAAATGTCCCAGCGCCTGTGCAAGAAACGCAGCCTCAAAAGGCTAACTACCAGGCAGTGCCTCCTGCTTACGAAAGAGATAACAAGAGACAAGAACAGTATCAGCAGCGTCGCCCTAGGCGATAATTCACCCCGTATGCGGAGTCTAGGGACTCCTTATTTGACCGCTTGTCAGCGGCGAATCTAGTTACTCTGCCAGAAATCCAAATTTTTGACCCTAATGTTCCTAAGCCTAGGGGGTATAGGGAGGAATTGTATTGCAGATTTCATAGATGCAGAGGACATGACCTAAATGGGTGCTGGAAATTCAAAGAACTAGTCCAGGATTTGATCTACAATCGAACATTGGTCGTGGACAACCCCATCGCACCTAACAACCAAAAAATTGGGGTATTCAAGGACCCCTTGCCTGCCCACGAGGCGCAGACAAAACCACTCCAAATAAATGAGGTGCGACAAGATCTTCCCACACAAGGATTTGTGGGAATGATTAGCATTGTAACAAGGAACAAAAAATACCTAGCAGTTTCCCCCGAGGTACCTGCGAGGGAAGTTCCGTCGACATCGCAGCCTCAACAACGCCCAATGCAGTTACCTTCGCCTAGACCTGAGGTCACGATACGAACCAAACTCACGCAGAGTTTGCGGACCACGTCAACTAGGCTGTCCATCTACGAGCTTATTCAACAATCAGCTCCACATAGAGAAGCTCTTATGGACATCTTAAAAGCCATTGAAGTACAACCCCACGAAGCTAATTCTTTCAACGCTTTTGTGGGACATGTGAAACAATGTACGGAACCTGTCATCACATTCAAAGAAAATGAGGTCAAAAAAATATCGAATGACATGCCGGATCCACCCCTGCACGTTATCGCACGGGTCAACGGGATCCCGTACAAGAGAGTGCTGATAGATACTGGCTCGTCCAGTAACATTATAACCACTGCTGCGTTAAAGCACATCACAGCTTCCACGTACACACTGCGAGCTTTTAACGATGCAATTTTCTCGACAGTCGGCACGGTTGTTCTGCCTATAAAGGTAGGACAAAAGTCAATACCCACACTGTGCCATGTGTTGGAAGGCAAAATGGCTTATAACATACTGGTAGGGCGGCCTTGGATCAGGGACATGAAGTGTGTCCCCTCGATCGCACACCAGTGCTTGAAGTATGCCTATGAAGGGTAAATACATGTAGTCCCAATGGACTTAGAGCCCTTCAAGTATTGCAATGCGGTACAATTCATACCTCAATCGACCCTACCATCAACACATTTGGATTTTCAATTAAATCCATCTAAACAAGGTCCGATAGCGCAGGCACCACTAGTGGCCAATAAGGCAAAATCCCAACCAGGTGAGACGTCATCATTGGCTCCTTCATCATCAACGCCACCTATCGTGGCCCAACAGAAGGACAAGGGAAAGCAAATCATGGAGGAGGTTAAGCCTCTAGAAGAGGGGTTGCCCACGATCTCAGCAATATCAACAGAGGAAGCGCCCAACGCAACGGAAACCAAGATTCCTAAACAACCAAACATGGAATGGACTCAGGAAGGACTACCGTTTCCTCCTACCCAATCATCAACAATCACTGTTGAGATGGCCAGTACAGGCCTGGGAGAGTACATAGTGCAAAATGTTGTGGCAACCCCCACACTGGAGTCAGTACAAGACATGGGAAGACCTCGCCTTCCCATTGGAACAATCGTCCCTTTAGGCTACCCATCGAACCAAACAAATTTTGTGTATGGAGACCTTGATCATGGTTCTGAACCATGCGAACAAAAGGAAATAGATGAAGAACCTTTTGTCGAAAACATCAATTATCTGTCGAACCCAAAATTTGCCCTAAAATATCTCAAACAATGCAATTGGCATGGGTATGGGCTAGGCAGATACGAGCAAGGGATGCGGATCCTTTGTCAACCAAGATATCAGATGCCATACGACAAGTCGGGGGTAGGGTTCAACCATCCCCTGCCATTAGACATCTTGGTTGAAAACATGCAAGGCCTAGAAATAGGCAATAGGGGGGGATTGGCACAAGACCCGTACGCCAATCCAAACATATAATACACATTGGGGGATTATCTCCCATGGTCTACAAACACCCCTGGTAACAACAATAATCCCTCTCCTTTGCTAGAGAGAGGTGAAAGTTCAGAGAGCAGTCCTCGAAAAGAACAACGGCTTCCAGATATTTTTTTGAAACTGTTCCCCTTAGAGGTTCCAGATGAAATAACACAGTCTCAAAAGAATCAGGTCCCTCCACTAAGAGTGGAACAACCGCAATGGGATTAGATTAATTCACTGGAACAAGAAGAATCCTCAATGTCGGAAGCAACAGATGCTGAAGAGGATGAGCAATTTTGGATCTATGAAAGCGATTCAGAAGACGAGACTGAGATGGACTATCTCAGACATGCACGATGACATCACCGCGCTCTAACCCATGAAGATCTAATGGGACAAATGGGTATACGGTTGGGACATGAATGGCACTTAGACCCAACGAGGTGGGACCAAGTGCTAGGCCTATGGCTCCAAATTCAAGTTGAGCATCGTCCACCTCAAGATCCCATCAGGACAACAGTACCAAGGGAAGACCCCGCCTTCCTTTCCACACATAGAGACGAATTTGCACCTAGAGAGGATCCATTCGTGCCTGTTCCCGTAGAGCCAGATCCAGAGTATAGGGAACATCTGAAAGAATCAAGTCGTCACACCCGTGGTTCTGGAGACCAAATTCATTCCATCCACATGATCTCCATTGATTTGACCACACCCATCTGCAATCCGACCGATCAATCATGGTCATTACATCTAAAAATGGATTCCATTGATTGGGATCGCGTCAACTCACCATTGTCACCATCAGAATACTGGCCTTTCGGTGAAATGCTTCATTTTACCCGAAGGACAACTCAAGATATTTTTCAAGCTGAAGAGGGACCCGAGGTCCCCAACGTAGATCTTAACTCAGCTGATGATATCCATTTAATCCCAACTCCACATTAGTTGGAGGATGGATCTCACATGTCAGTCGAAGAGACGACTGACGTAGACATCGGCACAGATCCAATGAATCCACGGATTCTCAAGCTGGGGGTAAGCCTTTCCCCCGAAGAGCAAGCCGATTACATTGCCCTTCTTAAAGAAAAGAAGGAGGTTTTTGCATGGTCATACAAAGATATGCCAGGACTAGACCCGCAACTAGTCATGCACAATTTAATGCTTGATCCGAAAATCAAGCCAGTAAAGCAAAAACTAAGAAAGATGCACCCAATAGTGGCCTTGATGGTCAAAGACGAATTACAAAAGCTGTTGGATGCACAATTTGTCATCTGCGTGGATTATCCGCCATGGTTGTCCAACATGGTTCCCGTCAAGAAGCCCGATGGGAGGATTCGCATATGCACCAACTTTCGAGACCTAAACAAAGCGAGTCCTAAGGATGATTTCCCCTTGCCAAGCATCGACGCATTGGTAGACGCTATAGCAGGTCACGAAATGCTCTCCCTAATGGACGGTTTCTCAGGATACAATCAAATTCGTATCAATCCTGAAGACCAACTCAAAACGGAATTCACAACGCCTTGGGGGACATTTTGTTATAAGGTCATGCCTTTTGGCCTTAAAAACACTGGCGCTACATACCAACGTGCTATGACGTATATCTTCCACGATTACATGCACAAAAATTTGGAAGATTACATGGATGATTTGTTAGCCAAGTCTAAATTGTGCTCAGATCATCTCGATGACTTAAGCAAGATCCTCGATCGCCTCATAGAGCATAAGGTCAGACTGAATCCCAAGAAGTGCGTGTTCGGCGTCACATCTGGAAAACTCTTGGGTTTTATAGTCTCCAAAAGAGGCATCAAAGTGGACCCAAACAAAGTCAAGGCAATCCTTGAAATGGCTCCCCCAACCACTATCAAGCGGCTCGAAGTCTGCAAGGAAAGGTCACGTCGATTAAACGCTTCATAGCACAATTATCCGACAAATGCCGACCAATGAACAAATTATTGCACAAAGGGGTCACATTTCATTGGGATGACGAGTGCCGATCGACCATTTGACGAAATCAAACAATACTTGGTTTCGCCGCCGATATTGGCACCGCCTAGACCAGGTGTGTCGTTCTACTTATACATCTCAGCCTACGAGGTGGCATCGGCGCAATGCTAGCCCGGAAGAATGAACTTCACAAAGAACAGGCTACTTACTATCTTAGCCGCACCACGGTCAGTTACGAACTTAACTATGCATACGTTGAGAAACTCTGCTTGGCAGTGGTGTTTGCCACCAAAAGGCTATGCCACTACATGCTGAGAAACATGACGTATGTTGTGTCTAAGGAGAATCCATTGCGATACATGATGAGTCGTACTTATCATAGTAGCCGCACGGCGAAATGGATCATGTTGTTGACGGAATTTGACATTGAGTTTATTGGACAAAAATCTATAAAAGGACAAGTCATAGCCGATCAACTAGCAGAGGCTCCTCTTGAAGACGATCAACCTCTGGTCATAGAACTACCCGATGATGAGGTCTTCCATGTCTCAGAATCACCAGATTCTAAAGAGCCTGAGTCTCAGGCTGACATAACCTTATTTTTCGATGGTTCTAAATGCGAGCAAGGTGGTGGCGCAGGAATTGTATTCTTCACATCGCAGGGCACTCCAATGCCCCTGTCATTTAAATTAAACTTCCAGTGCACCAAAAACAATGCAAAATATGAAGCCTTGCTCCTAGGTCTTCAGACAGCAATCGCCATGAACATCAAAAGACTGAACATCTTTGGCGATTCGCTGTTAATCGTCAATCAAGTCAAAGGGGTATATCAATGCAAATGCCTAGTTCTGAAGGCCTATAAAGCCCTCATGGATAAATTCCTGGAAAAATTTGAGTGGTATGACATCGAGGCACTCCCTCGATCATCGAATCATTTTGCGGACACAATGGCCTCCTTGGGGTCACTAATCCCGCAAGACCTTTCCGGTGATATAACAACCATTCAGGTCAAAACCTTATCGCAACCCGCGATGGAGCGCGCAAGCTCAGACTTGACGCCAGGAATCCACATGATCCAGATCGAACCATCTTCGGATAAGTTCTTTCGAATCCGAGACTATTTGAAACACGCCAACTGGGGGTCTTTGTTCTCCCCCATTCCCATTAATAGCAACACAACGCTATTTTTACAAGTTCTATCCCAATCAACATTTGTTAGGGAAGAACTCCAAAAGGGATTGGCTGTTCAAACCGTCGAGGTATCTGATCAACAAGACTGGTATTTACCCATAAGAGATTACCTCAAGTTAGGTAATCTACCCTTTGGATTGACGCAAGCCGCAAAACGAACATTCAAACAGAAAGTGGCAAAATATGTCTTGATAGGAGACATTTTGTATCGTCGTAGCTACGACGGAATTCTTCTTCGTTGCTTGGACCAGCAAGAGTCCACTTGGGCAGTCACCCAAGCGCATGACGGTACATGTGGCGACCACTTTAGTGGTATGGCCATTGCAAAGTGCATTCTTCGCATGGGCTATTATTGGCCATCTTTAGAGCGAGATTGCTGCACGTATGTCAAGAGGTGTGTGAAATGTCACCATCATGCCAATCTGATGCACGCACCTTCATAGGCCCTACAGACAGTCCAGTCTTCTTGGCCATTTTCACAGTGGGGCCTCGATCTAATCGGAAAGATCTCCCCTGCATCGTCAGGCCGTCACACATTTATCATAACGGCCACAGAATATTTTACCAAATGGGTGGAAGCAATTCCGTTAACCTCTACGACAGGACCCCGCATTGCGGAGTTCATTTTGCATTACATCATATGTCGTTTTGGTATTCCATCCAAAATAATCTCGGATAATGGGCCATCATTCAAGAACAAAGACGTGCGTGCTTTAACCACAAAGTACAAAATTTAACACAGCTTTTCAACACCCTATTATCCGCAAGCAAATGGGCAAGCAGAGGCGTCAAACAAAACGCTAGTCGCCATCCTTAAAAAGACCGTTGCAGACAGTCATAAGGATTGGCACATACAAATCCCACTTGCCCTTTGGGCCTATCGCACTAGCATTCGGACGCCCACCGGGGCAACTCCGTTTTCACTAGTGTATGGCTCAGAGGCAGTAATGCCTCTCGAGTTGGAAATTCCTTCCCTCCGCATATCAATGCAAGAATTCATCGATGATGACACTGCGCGGCAGGCCCGGTTAGACCAGCTTACATTGCTTGATGAAAGACGCGTTAATGCTCTCGAGAACTTACGTATCTATCAAGAGCGGCTTAAGAGAGCTTACAACATGAAAGTTCACCTAAGAGACTTTCGGGTTGGTGATCTGGTTCTGAAGGAAAACCAACAAAACTCTAATTTGCCGTCCCATATGAGGGACAAATTCATGGCAAATTGGTTAGGTCCGTATGTCATTGATAGAAAAATAGGACCAGGAACGTACAGGCTAGCTTATCTTGACGGTATCAAGGAAACAAAACCCTTGAATATCAGTCATTTACGACCATTTCATATCTAAGACAGCCATTAACCAAAAAAAAAAAAAAAAAAAAATTAATTCAACAAAAACAAACAAACAAACAAAAAGCTCCAAGGATTATCGCAATCTCTTGGTCACCCAAAAAGCTCTAAGGATTATCACAATCTCTTGGTCACCCAAAAATCTCCAAGGATTATCGCAATCTCTTGGCCAACCCAAAAAGCTCCAAGGATTATCGCAATCTCTTGGTCAACCCAAAAAGCTCCAAGGATTATCGCAATCTCTTGGTCAACCCAAAAAGCTCCAAGGATTATCGCAATCTCTTGGTCAACCCAAAAAGCTCCAAGGATTATCGCAATCTCTTGGTCAACCCAAAAAGCCCCAAGTATTATCGCAATCTCTTGGTCAACCCAAAAAGCTCCAAGGATTATCGCAATCTCTTGGTCAACCCAAAAAGCTCCAAGGATTATCGCAATCTCTTGGTCAACACAAAAATCTCCAAGGATTATCGCAATCTCTTGGTCAATACAAAAAGCTCCAAGGATTATCGCAATCTCTTGGTCAACACAAAAAGCTCCAAGGATTATCGCAATCTCTTGGTCAATACAAAAAGCTCCAAGGATTATCGCAATCTCTTGGTCAACCCAAAAAGCTCCAAGGATTATCGCAATCTCTTGGTCAAACAAATCAATAAATTCAACAAAAACAAAACAACAAAAATCAACAAAATCAACAAAGATTTGCATCTCAATTCTAGGCATACTCGAATTCATCAAAATCAACAAAAACACCATGCATAAATCTTACCACACTACAGTCAGTGGTCTGGGAACGTACTAGGAGTTTCAGTAATTCAGTCATCATTTTCCTCTTTAGCCATGTAGTGTACCAAGTCGAACGGATTTTATAAAGGTAGAGTCATACTTGAAATACACCTTGTTATGTAACATCCCAACACAAATCAAAACACTAAAATTCCCAAAATTGTGTGAACGAAAGATGAAACCTGCAAAATAACTAGGTCACCACAAGCGAAACGGTTATCTTGCTCATCCCCCTGTGCGAATGACCCCTAGAATGCTGAGAGTTGGCAAAAGGACAAGATTCCTCCCTACCCAATTCCCTAAGAATCCCTAAAGTTCTCAATAGTTGCAAAACGCAAAAAATTTGCAAAATGTCAAACTCAAAAATTTGACAAACTATAGTGCACACATCAAAAGGCACAAACAACAGTGATTTTCGTCACTCCATATCCCAAATCCCTTGCTCAAAAGAAAAATCAATCAAAATAAACAGTGATCTTATCACTACAAAAGAGCAAGTATCCCAATACAATTGAAAAAAAAGAAGGGAGTTGACCTTGAATCCCTGGAACTCTCAGCATTCTGTAGGTCATAAGGCAAGCTTCAATACCAACTCGGTAACAGAAGTAAACCTCCCGCATGACGATATATTTGTCACATTAACTTGTGTACAGATCAATGTTTGCATGTGGATGAGCTAGCTTATGGCAGCCTGGATTACAAGCAGATTAATCTTAGTACATATAACAAAGGAATTCGTGGAGCTAATTAGGTGATCCTCAGTACAGGTTCGGTTGAAAGCCCATCGGCACTCGGCGGTATCCTAACAAATACCACTAAATGAACTCAATTGCACACACAGGGATGTGAAATAGCTCGGTCAAAAACAAGTTTGATTCATACCTTGTTCAAAAGTCTTGTAAGATAAAGTACAGTCATGGATAGTGAGTTAAAACTGTCTGAATCTCAGAAAATCTTACACTCATCCCGAAAACCATCTGCGCTACTTATCATTCTTATGATACCATCAGAAAATACAAAAACAGCAAAGAAAAACCAGATAAATAAAAATAGCATTCATCCATTTTGCATATCACATAGGCATCTAAAAAAAAAAAAAAATTCAATTCATCTGCATCCATCAAATAAATAAACATGCATAACAAAAATCAATCACATCATCACATGTACAAATCCAAAAATAAAACCGGTATATATATATATATCGTCAAAAAAAGATGCCCGCAGGCTACAAAAACAGGTCCTCAGACCCCGCAATCATATCCAAAACCCAACCTAAGGCGTCGGCCACCATGATCACGCAGGATCGGTGCGACGAGAACTACCCCCCGTGGTGTGGGTCCTACGGGACCCTACAGGGTGGCTACTGCTAGCCCCCGCATCATGCCTACTACCACCCCCCTCATCCAACCGCCTGCGGCGAGATGATGCTGACTGCTCAGTCAGACTATCCCTCGTCCGTCGAGAAGATCTGCTGATAGAAGGCTCAGGGAGCCGCCCGCCAAGGCGGATGACCTCCCTCTCCAAGTCTATCCGGTATAGACACCACTCTGCCTCCCGCCGATGATAGATAGACAATGCATCATCGCGCTGCGCCAAAATGCTATCCCGCTCTGCCAACTGAGCCCGCAGAAGATCCCTCTCTAGATCCCGCATCCGTAGCAGCTCTGTAAGCCGTGCAACCTCATCGCCTACATCCGACCCCACCCCCTCCGTATCGGTCGGATGCATAGGACTCCCAAGGACAGTAGCCTGCCCAGGCTCCAACTGCTCCTCCACATCCTGCATGTCCGGCTGCTCCGGAACACCCAAGTCCACATCCTCATCTCCCACATCCGCCATGTCTGCATCATCCAACGGCCCCCCCAATCACCCCTGTCGCCTCAGCATCCTCCACTGTCGCCTCTGCACCTCCCAGTGGACCCTCACCTCTCCAGCGCCGCAAAACCCACCATGAGTCAAACTCAGTGGTAGTACCTACGTCACCCACATCCAACACCTCAATAACAACATCCGACTCCTCGCCCAATGGCATGAGGACAGGTGGCTCCAGATCCCTCTCATCTCCTCGACGACGATAGCCAACGGGCTCACCAGGCAACCCCTGGCGCACCCCAAACTGTCGTGTAACCCGACGGTATGAAAAGAACTCGTGCTCCGTCCCATGTCGCCCAGTCAACCATCGCTCCCTCCGCACCCATCGGAGCCACTCTCCAGCCTCAGTCCAGGCTGGACAGTCCCGATAGGGATGCCAAAACACCTCCCCTGGAGTGAGCCGCGAAAAGGCATCAATGTAGTGATCAACTGCACCTGCCCATCGCCGACTCTGCCCCTGCTCCGCAGACCGTCGCCACAAAGCCGCATAACCAATCTCATCATCCTCCATCGTCGCCCGAGTCGTCCATGGTAACCCGGTAGGCCTCTCAACAGCTATGTGCTGCCAACCCCAGCACTGCAACAAAAAGCTGCAACTAACACCCTTCCACTGTCGACAGCGGACCCCATACAGCTCTCCATACAGCTGCGCCAACAAAGTCTGTCCCCATCTCAGGATCAACGATGCCTCTATCGGGAACTCTGCCAACTGCCACACCAAATCCAGCAGGTTCCACGGGAATCTCGCGCCTGATGAATCAGGGAGAAGAATATTAGAAATGAGGCCCATCAGGAATGCGTGCCTCACTCCTAACACCCCCCTCTCCTTCCACCAGCCAACCAAAATACCACCAGCCTGGCAATCCGCCTCGGTTGTCTCCACTGGGTCTACTACACCCAGCTCCCCCACATGCCCAAAACATCTCGTGAGTATAGCAGTCCGCTAATTGAACGGAGATGTCCTAATAGGCAGACCATCTATCAGAATTCAAAGCAACCGATAGACATCCTCAAGAGTCACAGTCATCTCCCCTATCGGGAGATGGAAAGTATTGGTCCGTGGATCCCAAAGCTTGATCAGGGCCGTCAGATAGGCCTGATCCGAAACCACAGGCTCCAGTCGAGCCACCTGCTTGAGCCCAAGGGCATCAAGCCATTCCCAGTCACCATCAGTCAAGGCCAACCGCGCCTCAGTAAAGGCAGCGGGTACACGGTACCGGCTCCTAACAACCTGCAAGCAAACAAAAATAATAATAAATAAAAAAATGAAAAAGATAAAATTTTCAATTCTAGGGTTTCTAACCTTAGTTGTTAAACAAAAAACATCACAAAAAAATCTTAAAATTTTGAAAAGCGCAACACAAAAACAATGCATTCAGTTAAAGCAAAATAAGCCATAGGGTCACTTACAGGACTCACCTCGGCTCCGTCGCTCGAACCGGTTTGTGCACTCATGATGGCAGAGAGAATTCCAGTAGCGCTTCGCTTCGCAGAATTACCTCCTCCTCCCAGAGCTCCAAAATCGCAAGAAAAAAATGACACAAATGAGCCCAAAATCAAGTTTTGGCCCTTAAATAGGCATTTTGCACTGGAATTCGTCCTTGAATAGGACGAGCGCTCTGATTAGCACTCGTCCCACCCAGGGACGAATTCTCCAGTTGGAATTCGTCCCACCCAGGGACGAATTCAGGCCAGCACAAAAAAAATCAAGAAAAATGACTAAAAATGCACTAAAAACAGACAATAAAACTGCCTGACAGGATTGCAAATGCAACTGAGAACATGGGCATACAAAATCAACATCGGGGTCACAAATTATCAATATCCTACTCCCTAAGAAGGCTACCATAGCCGGACCGCTCCAGGGGAAGACAGATTTTGAAAATTTAATCCCAAAAATGATGTCACAAAAAACAACAAAAACAGTACAAAATTCAACAAAAACACAACATAAACATTGCCAGACACAAGTGCTCTTGCACTTAACCTCTTGGCATAGCAAAATTGATGTCGGGGTTTGCATTGTCACTATCCTACTCCCGAAGAAGGCTACCATAGCCGGACCACTCCACGGGAGGACGGATTGCCGACAATTCAATCACCAAATGGTGTCACAAAAAAAACAACAAAAATAGTACAAAATTCAACAAAAACACAACAAAAACATTGCCAGGCATAAGTGCTCATGCACTTAACCTCTAGGCAGAGAAAATCGATGTCGAGGTCCAAATTATCGCTCTCCTAGTTCCCCAAGAAGGCTATCATAGCCGGACCGCTCCACGGGAAATAGGTTTTCGACGATTTTACCTCTTTATGACATCACCAAAAGGGTTAACACCCACCAAAAATAGGTCCATATGTTGGAAAAATTGCACACGCTTAACGGTAAACCCTCTAAAGGCAAACCTTGCACAAGTCATCTTGGGTCAAGTGACTCATCGTTTCTCTCATGAAGGTCATTCCCTCATCGATTCGTCGCTTGAGGGGGTAGTCACACTTAGTCACCAATCAACAATCACACACCCAATTAAGGAAAACGACATGCATTCAAAGAATCATTGACAAAGACAATCACGCTCCTGCTTGGGGTAGTAAACAAGCAACAATCAAATCAATCAAACACTTGGCATTTCGTGAATCATGAACACAAGGTTCCCCCTGAGGATAAAAACACCCTTCACTTGTTCATGACTGATCAATGTCTAAGTTCAAGTCACACCTCACCAAAACAGGTTAATACTTGAAATCAAATTCCTTAGCTCGTCAGAAGCAAGGATTCAAGAATGCATGCCCTTTCCATACTTGGGGCATCAAAAGTTGGTTAGGTTACCAAGAAACCCTAATCATTAGTGCTTTGGTTATCTATTTTTGCTCAGCACTCGCGTCACCCGCAGCGCTTCCCAAAAAGGGGCATCTGTAGACACCAAAACAACACCAATCCGATTACGTGATTGCAAACACTGATCGCTTTGGCAAACACAGCCCCCAGGGCAGCCCTCAGAGGTTAAAAAGTGGTCCTAACCACTTTCATAGCAATTTTGTAAGGTCAAGGAGCAATTTGGCACACTTGGACACTTTGCCCGATACTCGTCTCACCCCGGGACGAATTCAAAATAGAATCCGTCCCACCCCAGGACGAATTCTGAATCCGTCCCTGGGTGGGACGAATTCTAAGATTAACGGGCAAAAAAGGCAGATGGTGCCAAGTGGCAGCCCAGAACAGTCAGTTAAGGGCTCCTACCTTGCACGCATGTGTAAGTGGACAGAGGGGTCGTTAGAGGACTATTACAAGAAGCATTTATCAAAGTTCAAGTCAATGAAGGACTCCCCTCCCTCATGGGAAGACAAGACTGCCACATGGCGCCCATGGCCAACACTTGGATTTTGTGCTTCCCTCCCAAAAGAGACCCCTTGGGTCTATAAAATGTGGGAATTTTCTCACCCAAAATATGCAGGTGGAAGAAGTGTTCAAGCAACGAAGTGCTGCCGAATCGAAGACTCATTTGCATCCCCCTTTGTTCACCTTCCTACATCCATCAATCTCTTTTGCAAGGGAGGTTGTTGGGTGGCCTTTGGAAGCTCGAACCTTACTCAAATCCTACGCATGGACATCTGAACCTACCAATTCGCCGACCCCCCAATCCTAAAAGGTTTTGGGCCCATCCTTGGTGGATTGGCTCCAAAATCGAGGGCCAACGGTGGGAGGCCCACTTGGGAACCCCCGCACCCCCAAGTTCTAATTTCAGTTTTTGAGCACTTTAGATTAATTTTTAGATTGCATTCTGTGTTACTAGGTCTGATTAGTCTATAATTGCAATTTTGTAGCTTTTGGTCAGAGGTTAGGGTGTTTTGTATTGCTTTATCGTTTCGCTAACTTGCAGGTGTCAAGGTTAAATTCCCGAGGGAGGAGGCCAAATTGGGAAAATCCGACCATCTGGGTCGTCCCAAAATGGCCCCAATTACCTAACCCCCCTGTTTGCAAGAGTTTTGTAGGTCCCGGGATCCGACATTGGAGCAGCAGCAGGTCGATTTCTCCTATTCAGAAGAATTCATCCCACCCAGGGACGAATCACAGTCAGAATTCGTCCTGCCCAGGGAAGAATTCTAGTTTAAGGTGGATTGGCCAGCTGCCTCAGTGGCAGTGGCCTTCTGGTGACTATTCTTACCTTCTGTCAGATTTTGAACCAATTTGGATTCACTGTTTTCACGGTTTCAGGCAAATATTCGTATGCATATTTTGTTAGTTTTAGAGAGAGAATGCTTTTCATTTGCAGCGAGGTGCTACTAACGTCTTGATCATTTCTTTGTTTGCGGGAGAAGCGACGAGAGGCGAAGAACCCATCAACATCAGCGACGGCATCATCTTAGCCCGCCCAGTGCAATCGTGGGCACGCGGAAGGAGGAACCATTCAGCGATTGTAATCAAACCCTATTTGCACTCCTAGCCCCTGAAAAGGGAGGAGGCATTATTGTAACAGAGATCGAAAGAAATTAATGAAAGGGCTATTTTCTTTATCTGATTGCGTCTCTTACAACATGTCTCTTTTCCATTTCATGCAATTTACATCCCTAGGACTTAAGCATGCTTAATTTTGAATGCAATTGCACTTGATGTTTCCTTTGACCGAAATCTCGTGCTTTCAGGAGGATTTGTGCATGATCATTTAAATGAATTTAATTCTGTCACTAATCAATTACATTCAGTAGGATTGGATTTTGATGATGAGCTTAGGGCCTTATTAATATTATGCTCTCTTCCAAAAAGTTGGAATAGTTTGGTAATGGCGGTAAGTAACTCTGCTTCGAGTTCAAATAAATTATAATTTGATGATGTGGTTGGTGTGATACTCAGTGATGACATGAGAAGAAAAACCACAAGAGAATCATCTAGCACCGCCTTAACTATTGAGAATAGAGGAAGAGGAAGAGAAAGAGGCAAGAGTTCACATCATGGCAAATCCAACAACAAATCCAAATCACGTGGAAAAGGAAAGCTACAGTGTTGGCACTGTGGAAAAAAAGGTCATCTCAAGAAGGACTATTGGCAAATAAAGGGTGATGGAAATGAAGGTAATGATAATAGTAGTAACACTTCAGAATCCAATATTACTGGAAAAATTCTACAAGATGCTTTAATCTTATCTCTTGATAGAAATAATGATTATTGGGTAATTGATAGTGGTGCTTCATTCCATGCTACCTCACATAAGGAATACTTCATAGATTATGTTTCTGGAGATTATGGACAGGTTCTTTTTGGAAATGACCAACCATGTAAAATTGTGGGTATTGGAAAGATTTTGATTAAATTCCCAAATGGATGTCAATGGGCTCTTAAAGAGGTGAGAAACATACCAAATTTAAAGAGAAATATTATATTGGCAAGTAATCTTGATGGTGGAGGATACACGGTTGCATTTAGAGAAAATGCTTGGAAAGTTACTAAAGGTTCATTGATAGTAGCTAGAGGTAAATTGGTGGGTACTCTTTATTTACTTACTAATTTTTGTCACTGCTTCATGAATTTAGTTTCTACAGGTGAGAGTGCATATTTGTGGCATCAAATACTTGGCCATATGAGTGGAAAATGTATGGAAATTTTACATTCAAGAAAGTTATTGCCTAAGTTAAAAGAGATTGGTTTGGAATTCTGTGAGGATTGTGTTTATGGTAAAGCAAAGAGAGTTAGATTTCTCAAGGATGGCAAGGAAAGGAAGAAAGAGAAATTGGAGCTTCTGCACTCAGATGTTTTGGGCCCAGCTCAGGTAACTTCTCTTGGAGGTTCCTCTTACTATGTACTTTTTATTGTTGATGCGACAAGGAAAACATGGATATATTGCATTAAGAATAAAAGTGATGTTTTTAATACCTTCAAGAATTGGAAAGCATTAGTTGAAAATGAAACTGGAAAAAGGTTAAAGTGTCTAAAGTCAGATAATTGTGGAGAATATTGCAGTAGAGAATTTGATGTGTTTTTTTCTAAAAATGGAATTAAAAGAATCAATGTAGTTCCAAGAACACCTCAATAAAATGGAGTTGTAGAAAGAATGAATAAAACCATCATGAAGAATGCTAGGAGCAAGAGAATACATGCAGGCTTACCATTTTTTTATGGGCTCATGCTATTGATACTACAGTATATCTAATTAATAGAGGACCATCTAGTGCCTTGGATGGAGGAATTCCGAAAGAGCTTTGGACAGGTAAACCAGTAAATTATTCTTTCCTTAAGGTATTTGGATGTGAGGCTTTTATGCATATAGACAAAGAGAACAAAAATAAGTTAGATTCTAAGGCCCAAAAGTGCTATTTTATTGGTTATGGTATTGATGGCTTGGGTTACAAATTATGGGATTGTGATAACCGAAAAGTCATTAGAAGTAGGGATGTCATATTTAATGAAAAAAACATGTATAAATATTGGTTGCAAGGAAAGAAACAAAAAGAGGAAATTACTGAATACATAGACCTTGATGGACACATAGAAAAGGTAACTCCAAAAGTGGTAGAAGATCAAAATGTACAACAGCAACAACAAGCACCTCAATCTCCAGAAAGTGTTGTTAGACGATCTACCAGGATAAGTAAAATTCCTCAATGTTTCTATGATTATGTTTTCTATACTGATGCTGGTGGCAGAATGTTTTCAGGAAGCATTATAGATGGATTCGCTAAAAAAAAGGTATTGATTTTGATGAGATTTTTTCTCTAGTTGTAAAAATGACCTCTATTAGAGCTATTTTGAGTCTTATAGCTATAGAAAATTTGTATCTGGAGCAATTGGATGTGAAGACAACATTTCTTCATGGTGATTTGGAGGAGGAAATTTATATGCACCAACCAGAAGGATTTTAGGTGAAAGGTAAAGAGGATTGGGTATGTAAACTGAAAAAGAGCTTGTATGGGTTAAAACAAGCTCCTAGATAGTGGTATTTAAAATTTGATAAGTTCATGGCTAATCAAAGGTTTGAAAGATGTCAAAGTGATCACTGTGTATATTTTAAGAAAAATGGAAATGGTAACTATGTTATTTTGCTATTATATGTGGATGACATGTTAGTTGCAAGAACAAATATGCAAGATATAAACATGCTCAAGAAGAAGTTGGCTAAATCCTTTGCCATGAAGGATTTGGGAGAAGCCAAACAAATCCTTGGTATGAGGATAATAAGATACAAGGAGAGTCACACTCTAAAATTATCACAAGCAGAATACATTAAAAAAGTGCTTAAGAGATTCAACATGAATAATGCAAAGTTTGTTGCTACTCCATTGGCAAAGCATTTCAAACTCACCAAAGATTTATGTCCCAAGACACAAAAGGAACAAGAGCATATGGCTAAGGTTCCCTATGCATCAACGGTTGGAATCTTGATGTATGCAATGGTTTGTACAATACCAGATATTACCCACGCAGTGGGAGTAGTGAGTAGAATTATGAGTAATCCAAGAAAAGGACATTGGCAATCGGTAAAATGGATACTCAAGTACTTGAGAGGAACTTAAAATTATTCTTTGAATTTTGGAGGCTCTAATATATGCTTGAAAGCTTTTATAGATTTTGATATGGCAAGTGATCCTGATGGTGGAAGGAGCACTACTGGCTACATATTTACTATAGGAGGAGGAGCGGTTAGTTGGATTTCTAAACTCCAACACATAGTTGCCCTTTAAACCACTGAAGCTGAATATGTTGCTACTGCAGAAGCAAGAAAAGAGATGGTTTGGTTGCAAAGACTAATGGAAGAATTGGGGAAGAAGAAAGAGGATAATAGGTTATGGAGTGATAGCCAGAGTGCTATACAACTTGCGAAGAATTCGGTATTCCATTCAAAAACTAAACACATCAAACTCAGGTATCATTTCATTAGATCAGTAGCGGAAGATGGATATTTGAAATTAGGGAAAGTTCACACATCACAAAATCTTGCTGACATGCTTACAAAAGTGGTGTCAACAGAAAATTTGAGCTTTTGCTCAACTTCAGTTAGCCTTAAGGAATAAGAGGCCATGACGAGAATTTTTTAGTCCTTGGTTGCAGTATGGTGCAATGGAATTAATCTCCAAGTGGGAGATTGTTAGGAATGGAGCCTAATTATGATGAGGCTAAACAGAGAAAGTTTTTGGATTTAATGTAGGATGGGCAGGGAAAGTTTCTAGATTTACAGTCTATTAGTCTACTAGAGAAAGTTTCTATATTTACAACAGGATAGTTAGGGAAAGTTTTTTTTGTTTTTATCAATGTTAATCTTGGAATGTATTAAGAAAAGTAGTTTTTTTTCTATTTTTTTCTTCTATATAGTTGTGAGGAAAAACAGAGTATACAATGAAAAATTACTATGTTGATTCCTTGTAAATATAGAGAGGAAATTTTAGCAGATGTTTGTTGTAGGTTGTAACCCTCTATTGCTTGGATTGAGAAAGAAAGGACTGAAAATTCTTGGTGGATGTAACCCACATTGGGTGAACCACGTTAAAATCGTTGTCTCTTCTACCGTGTGTGTTTGTCTTATTTTTTTTTAATTATGCTATTAAAGTTTGAAACACTATAATTGCTTTTATATATTTTATATAGTGATTTACTCTAACAAAATATTCCTAGGGATCAAGGATTCTTGACCCTGGAGCTTGGATCGTTATTTGCTCACTCAGTGACTACTGCAGTTTTCGTTAAAAAAAATCTTTGTCAAAAAGAAAAATAAATCAGTGATTGGTTTCGGATTTAACACGGATTATTGAGGTTCATCTTGGTTCGTCTTGGGCTTCCATTAGAACCTTCTTTTGCTATTTTTTTTGCAGAATTGGGTGTTATTTGAAAAAGAAAGAACAAAGCCAAAGGAAAAATGCACATCCAAAGTTGTTCCACCTGGGATTGTTACTTTCGAAGGAAACCCCAGTTAAAAAGGTGATGGAGGATGAAAATACATCGGTTGAAGAAGCATAGCATTCTTTTGGATGGGACTAGTAGATCACAGTTATGCGACGTAAAGCTCCCGCAAACCGTGGTTATGCAAAACTGGTGGTAGAGAAGATAGTTTAGGTGAAACAATGCTATAATTTATGAGAAGGTCTAACATGAGAAGTATATGCATCCAATTGGTTTAGGTGAAACAATAAAAATTTATGAGAAGTCCAAACATGAGAAGTATATGCAATCCAAGGGGAGGTTCATGATGTACCTAAGGTGATATAAAAGGTTGTGCATGGGTGTTAAAGACATTCATAAAATAAATATAATGTTTAATGGTATGTGATGTGATTAAGTTAATAAAAATCTTCAGGTATGTGTCTTATGTCAAAAAGGTTTGGTGTGTCTCTAAAAGCTTATATATATATCAAAAAGTGTGTATTAAGTAAAACGTATTCTTTACAGTAGTTTGGATGTTAAAGGTTAAAGATTTGCAATGTGTCAAAATAATTCATACTTTGTCAAAGAGTTTAGTATTGTAAAAGGGTTAGTCTATAGTTGAGAAGCATTGTATTTGGGGTGCATGCTCGATGGTATCCAAAACTCTTGTTATTATGTTGAGGAAGTTAAATTTTAAAGGTTATGAAAATAAGCATTTACATCATGGGAAAGTCAAGGAGGAAACAAAATAGTAAACAAGTTGAAGACCAAAAGAATGTGATGCCAGATAAAATTCTTTATTTTTTGGTAGAAAGTGAAGACGAAGCTTTACCATCACTTAAGTACAACTTACAAACAATTCTCAAATCTTGTGAAGATCACTTCAAGAACGGAGTTACCTTTCCTTTTACACTCTTGATATGCTTAAATAAGAGTGTAAAAGGCTAAAATTCAAGCCTATAATGGTAAAAATTACTTGTGACACAAGTGACTTAATCCCTACTGAAGCATAAGATAAAGAAGCTTGTAAGACTGAAGCATAAAAGGAAAAAGAAGCTAGAAATATAGCTTACAAGAAAAAATATTTTTAGATAGCCATTGAGCATAATACAAGAGCAATGGATCTAGATGATGAGAATATTGCTTACCTCACAAACAAAGCAGTTGTTTACATGGAAATAGAAAAATATGATGAATATATCAATGATTTTTATAAAGCTATTGAAAGAGGAAGAGAAATTTGAGCATATTATAAAATGGTTTCTCATGCATTGACTAGAAAAGGAATTGCATATGTTAATATGGCTAAATGCTCTACAAATTTTGAGCTAGAAATTGAGGCATACAAAAAAGCCTTGGTAGAACACCACAACCCAGATACATTAAAAAATATTGATGATGTTGAAAAAGCAAATAGATAATTGTAGCAGCAAGAGTATTTTAACCTAAAGTTAGTAGATGAAGAGATTGGGTGCTTTAAAAGGCACATTATTGGGTCGATGAACCCTTCAGAATAAATCATTCCAATCATTGTGGTCGATTAGGATATGAGGTTATTCTATGTTGGAATTTGCATCCATGTGAAATTTATGGTGTATATAATCACTCTAAGGATTATTTTTTGCACAAATATGAAATAACCAAAAAAATATGTTGATTGTGGATGGCTATATGTGATAAAATGGAATAAAATGAAACAAATGTTGAGTGCATTTTATAGGAGGATGTATTGTTCTCAAAAGAGAAAAATAATATGTAAAAGAACCATTGCATTGTATTGATTGATAATGACTATAACATCTTGTTTGATTGAGTAGTTGAGAGAGACCATAGCAATGGCTATATTTTATAAAAACCTTTATGTAAATGGGTACCTAATCAACCATGTATTTAAGAGGTAGGTGGGACCCATATGTCCTTGTGTTTTCTAGAGGGATTACACAAAATGAATTTATGGGGGAGTTTTGAAGATACATTTATTTTGGTCAATGTAATATGGTGTTGATATTCTAAAATGTTCTAAAATAGAACATTCTAGCTTAACATTCCAGAATATTCTACCACAACGGATTTCTAGATTGGTGACTTTTCATATTATTCTAGCATTATCGACCATCCAAAAGCATTTTACTGGGTTTATAAATACAAACCTATCCTCTTGCATTAGTGAGGTGTTCCTTCTCTTTTCAATGACAATGTAATAGGTATAATATAATGTAATGTTAAAATTGCAGCAACAATTATAGTACTTTATTTTTATACACTATTTTATAAATTGGTTTCTTCTGAAAACCAACATGTAATTTTTCCAGCTAAGACAAGTGATTTTATTTGATGGAAAGACTCCATATTTATTTTTTGCATCTTGGTTTTAAAAAAATTACATCTATTTAGTTGTATTTTACTTCATCACTTAATAATGTCTTGCATTTTGGGATGTGTGCATAGATTTAGATGCCTTTGAGTTCCATGCATTTCTACTAGTATAACATTTTGCTAGTCATGATAAAATAACTTATTATGTTGTTGAAAAAAACCTATTTTGAATAATAATGGAGCATTATTTAAATAGATCGTAAAATCTATTTTGAATGATAATGGAGGTTTATTTAAATATATAGTAAAATCTATTTAAAATAATAATAGGGTTTTACTTAAATAGATAATAAGATCTTGACTTGAGAAATCTATAAGATCTTAATTTAAATAATAGTGAGTATTGTTTAAGTTTATATTAAGAATTTAATTATTTAATAATAAAAGAATTTTATTAATGAGAAATATTTATTTTGATAACAAATGAAATTTTAATGATAAATTCTTATTTTAAACTAATAACAATAATTTTCATTTTAATTAGATAAGAAAATCCTTCTTAATCCAAGAGAGATCTAATGAAGGAACTTGTGAGCTCATCTATTGGTAGGAGTAGACGTTTCCTCCCAATCCAAGGAAAAAATATCATTTATGGTGGCTACGAAAAGAGGAAAGAATAATTTTAAAAATAGAAATATCCAAGTATGCCATATTAGGAAGATACGGGTAGTAATGGTAGTTGTAGATAGTTGTTTAAAAGAAGGTTTGAAGAGTGATGTATAAGGAATAAAGGAAAGAGAGGAAGAGGATAAAGAGAGAAGTGGGACAAAGAGGAAGAAAGGATAAGAATCAAATAAGAGAAGCTAACTCTAGATGTCTTTAGGAGTGACAGTTTCATTGTGAAGATTGAGGTCGATGTAGCAAAATTCAGGTTGGATTATGAAAATAAATACCATCCCTTATAGAAAGTTTAGTTAAAATAATATTAACTAGGCAATATTGTTCATTATTTTGGGTTAACTATACTAGTTTCTATTTATTTATATATTGGTATTATTTTTTACAAATCGTCAACACCTCTTTTTGGGATTCCTATTGGGTTTATGGGTTGGTTTCCCTTGTTGTGTAGTTAAAAACCTATTAAACCAACCTCCTAGACTCCTTATTGTGCAGTGAAAACTCTCATATCTTGTGTGAGTGAACCACCTTACTATTTTTTCTAATTATGCAACGGGTTGTGGATATCACCCTATCAAGAGGATGATCAATCCAAATTATCATGTTTTGTTGACATCCCTAAGCCTATTGATGTCTAACTATTTAACCTTGTGTTTCTCCTTCCATTCTATCATAGGTTTGGTCACGTCGTTTAAAATATTGTGTGTTATGTTATTCTTGGCTACCACTACCCTTGTCATTCTATTGCAAGCGCATCCACTATTAGGATTGAAAGTATGTGTGTAGTTTGTGGAACATTGCTCATGGTAAGCACTGCGATTGCAGTGATAGACTATGTGTAACCCAATGTTAACTTGTTGTACTAAATTATCATGTTACATCACCTTTCAATATTTCATTGTATGCTCCTTTTATAAATATAAAATATATTGTTTAGTGGTCCTTATGTGAGGCCTTAAATTTTATTAATTTAAAGGAGAAGATCTTTAGTATTTATATGAATGAGTTGAACGTAAGTTTATAAACCAAATAGATTATGGTTTTCCTTTATAAAGGGTAATGGCTTATACAAAATTATAGTATTTAAGAATATATTTAGAAATTCTTAAATGGAATAAAGGAATATAAGTTGAAGAGAGTTCATTTCTTGAATTAAATAAGATGTTATTTAATTATTGTAAATAATGGAAAAAGATAGTTTATTTTGTTAATTAAAGGTATCTATTTTTTATTAATATAAATAAAGAAAATATAGTTTATTTCTTTGATTAAATAAGATGTTATTTAATTATTGTAAATAAAGGAAAATATAGTTTATTTTTTTAATTAAAGGTATGGATCTTTGATTAATATAAATAAAGAAAAATATAGTGTATTCATTTAATTAAATAATATGTTATTTGAATATTGTAAATAAAATAAAACCCAACTTATTTAAATGATTAAAGGTATGTGAAATTAATTTGTTGAATAAAGGTTAAAATGGATTGTTTAAAGTAAAACCTATGATCTAGCTGTATATGTTGATAGACTCTCTATCAACATGGAGAGGTGAAAATAAAAATAGATATTTTTATGATATCAACTATACAGTAGATGGTCAGATACTTTGATGTAAATCTAGTTGCAAGAGGTAAAAAAAAATACCTCCCATTACATAAAAACTGCGAGAAATAAAAATGATATGTAAAACCCTCAATTTACATAAAAACTACAATAAATGAAAATAATCAATAAAATCCTCCATTCACATAAATACTATAATACATGGAATTAAACCAATAATTTTTTTTTTTCATTATTAGATTCACTTCCCTTTTTACAATGTAATACCAATGGAATATATTTCTCCAAATAAAACCTAAAAGAAAACCCTAAATATTGAAGCCCTAAAAAAAACCCTAAAATAAAACCCTAAAGCTTAAAGCCCTAAAAATAAAATTACTATTTTCGGCAAATTTATTTTTCCACAAAAAACTGTCTTTTTAAGTAATTACTATTTTCGACAAATTATGTTTTTATAAAAATTTACCTTTTTTAGTAATTACCATTTTCAGAGAATTATTTTTGCATCAAAGAATTCTATTTTGAGTAATAAAAAATTTATTTTAAAACTTCTTTAAAAAAAACCTCTAAAAATAGGCTCCTGCATCATTCTCCTCTGGTTGAAAAGAACTCTACTCCTACGAGTTCCTTTGATCAAACTCATAATTGCTCTCCATATAAGGCCACATATATGCAAGTACTCCTCAAAGTACCAATCTCCTTTCGAGGTTCTATATCTCAAACCTCCTGCAAACACTACACATAGTGCCAATTCTTACTTCAAGGTTTGAAAATGGAAAACCTCGTGTAAGCACTACATAAAGTGCCAATTCTTCCCTCTATGGTTTTACATAAAGAAACCTCCTATAAGCATTTACACAGAGTGCCAATTTCTTTCTCCAAGGTTTTACAAACCTTCTGCAAGAACTACACGAAGTGCCAATTTCTCCCTCTAATATTTTACATAAAATAAAACCTCCTCCAAGCACTTACACATAGTGCCATTTTCTTTCTCCAAGGTTTTACAAACCTTCTGCAAGCACTACACAAAGTGCCAATCTATTTCTCCAATGTTTTACAAACCTTCTACAAGAACTACATAGAGTACCAATTTTTTAGAGCTCCTTTGCTCTCCTCTTTTTTTTTTCTTCTCTTTTCTTCTCAGGAAGATCCAACTTGCTCTAATACCAAATGATGTAAATCCAATTGCAAGAGGTCAAAACAAAATATCTTCCATTACATAAAAACTATGATAAATGAAAATGATATGTAAAACCCTCCATTTATATAAAAACTGTAATAAATAAAAATAATCGATAAAACGCTCCATTCACATAAAAACTATAATACATGAAAATAAACCAATAAATATTTTATTTTCTCATTCTTGGATTCATTTCCCCTTTTACAATGCAATACCAAGGAAATATATATCTCCAAATAAAACCTAAAATAAAACCCTAAATCTTGAAGCCTTAAAAGAAACCCTAAAAGAAAACCCTAAAGCTTAAAGCCCTAAAAATAAAATTACTATTTTTGGCAAATTGATTTTTCTACAAAAAATTGCTTTTTTAAGTAATTACTATTTGCAGCAAATTATGTTTTTATAAAAATTTGCCTTTTTAAGTAATTACCATTTTCAACGATTTATTTTTGTGTCAAAGAATTCCATTTTGAGTAATAAAAAAATTATTTTAAAACATCTTTAAAAAAAACCTCTAAAAATAGGCTCATGTATCAGACTTTGATTAAATTTGTATAGTTGTAATTTGGCAAAGTAAATAGTAGATGCATTTATAGGCATTTCTATCATAGAAACATGGATTTCCTTGATCCCCTACTATCCTCAAACTAACTGTGGAAAGAGAAGGAGAAACAAAAATGTATCTAGAACCTATCCTTCAAATTGATTTACTTATGCACAAATAGACTAAAATTATAGGGATATATCCCTAGATGATTGATGTATTACTTTATTCTTTTATAAGTATGGAGGTTTTACCGTACTTGAATATATGTAACAGATTACAGAATTGATGGAAAATGTATCTTCAATTTACCATTATGAATTTTCTATGTTTTTTTTTTTAGCTTCCCTTTCCATCCAATTCTTACTTTCTTTCAAATGTTATTTCCTTCCTAAGTATCTCATGTATGTTCTATGAATTTTTTTCTTTTTTTGATTGAGTAGATAGAGTTAAACTTGCCTTCTTGCTAAACATGAAAATAACCTAAGAAAGTGAAATATTAGGGTGAACCTATAACAAACCTAAGAGACTAATACCTCTTAGGGTAAACATAGGAAGACCTAAGGGAATTGAGACCCCCTTAAGGATTATGAAAACTAAGAAAACTAATTGATTACATATGAGTTAAAATAGCTCGTTGTGGAGACGATATGGATAGCTTAACTTGCAATTCACTTAGCATATGTACACATATGGACTTTTGTAAAGTATGGTGATGGGTGTATACATTCAACTATACTAAGGGTGATAAGTTTACCTCATCAAGAGTGATGATATGGATAAACTTATATACAAAATTACATAGTATGTTTACACAAATAGACTTGTGTAGGGTACTTGGTGAGACTTAACTCAATGGGAAATTTGGAAATCTTAGTAAAATTCAATAATAGATAAACCACGTATTGGTTAGTTGTTTATGAATCCATCATCGTAGTTAAAAAATAATAATTTCTTTTTTGTGTATTTTTTGTAGCTTGTTTTGTTGTCATTACATTTTGTATCAGAGCTCTAAGTACAAGGGTATAGAGTTTCTTAATGTCTTTTAGGGATTTGCATGTCTTTCTATGAAGGCTCTCTTAAATTTTAAGCTAAATTTAGGAATACTTAGAATCCCCTACTTCCTAAAACCTAATAAGGATTAGACCCAAGAGTTATTGGAATGTTACGATGCCTTACTTATGGTAAGTAGGGACTTTGGCATTAAATTTACATCATAACATTGGAACACTACCCTAATATGACTGATGATGTTAATATAAATAGAACTTTGTATTATGGCTTGAGTTAATAGTTTAGTTCAAATATGGAATTATAACATAATCCTCTTTATTGGTTGGAATTAGGTAATATGGAACCCATGATGAGGGGAAGAAATATTACTTCTCCAAAAATATAGCACCATAAGGATAAAACTATGAAAGGATCCAAGAAAGGGGTTCAAGAGACTTAAGAAAAGAGGTGGAAAACGTCATCATCATCACTACAGTGTTACAATAATATATAGAACAATAGGGGGAGCTAATAGACCAGCAAAGAGAATAAATACTACAACATAATAAATGGAATGATTCTTATTTTGCAGAGATGTCAAAGAAATATTGACAACCGAAAAATAAAAGGGAAAGTTTTGGTTATTTAGACTGGAGAGCTCAATAGAAGGTATGGATAAGCCAACTCAAACCCACCAAACTAAATAAATGTATATCCAAACTAGGCTATGGAAAATATCAAAGTCAACTAAAGGTATCACAAGAATAACAAGTTGTAAAATAGATTCTAAAATATCATGAAGGTCCCAAATAAGGGTGTCTCATACATGGAGGTCCACACTATGCAATAAAATACCCCAATAAAACATAATTAAGTGGAAAAAGGACCGATCCCATAAACTCATTCAAACTTGAGGAAATATGAACAAATAGAATCACCTCAAATAAGGAAATTGACAGGGGAAATTAGGGAAAAGCAACACCCCAAGATAGGGTGCTACCAGTATGGAGGCCCTCATTATGTGATCAATTACCATAGAAAAGCAAGACCAATCATTTAGGCAAAAGCGACAAACCTTGGAATTTAGGTGGTAGCAGGAAATCAGGATTAGAACCGAGAATCCATGTCATTTATTTGGAAATTTAAATACCCCTTTTCCTATAAGAACTGTCTTAACTTTAGTTAGAATTTTTTTCTTAGTTTTATTTATTCTATTTTACCAAGGAATATACCAAAAAGACAAAGATATTTAGCTCATGGATGAAAGGTTGAGTATGGTTCTAGATAAACCTACTTAGCAAACCAATGTTTTCTAATGGTATATATTACTTTAGCTAACGATACCACTAAATATTATTTGTATGTAGCTCCACTTCATGCTTTTTATGTGAACCTATATATGGATTGGTTATAGGCCTGTAAATACTTCATCAATTTCTAAGATAAATGGATCAATTATTTAGAAAAATGTAAGGAAAGACTAAGGATTCATAATTATCATGGGGAATTCAAACCCTAGATGTTGTTAGCTATGTATTTGAAGAACGCCCTCAATAAGAGATATCATCTATATCCTAAACTTCAATGAAGTTGGAGAATATCGAAAGAGAGAAGTGTTGGAGAAACCCAATTTTGTAGAACTTTAAGGATGTATTTATTGAGGATTTACATGGACTCCCTCCTATGTGGAAATTTGATTTTACTATTAACCTTATGCTAGTAGCAGAACCAATACATATATATCCATATAGTATGAATCCTATTGAGATGCAAGAATTAAAAATGTAACCACAAGGGCTATTAAAAAAGGGATTAATAAAACCAAGTGTGTCGCCTTGGGATGCTCTGGTTTTATTTGTGAAAAAGAAGGATGGTTCTTTGAGATTATGTATTGATTATAGAATACTTAACAAGGTAACGATAAGGAACCAATATCCCCTACCTAGAATTAAATATTTATTTGATCAACTGAGATATGCCATGGTATTCACAAAGATTGACCTAAGATCAGGGTATCATCAGTTAATAATACATGAGGAGGACACTCACAAAGCAACATTTAAAACTAGGTATGGATATTATGAGATTACAATCCTACCCTTTAGACTAACTAATGCCCTAACTACATTCATGAATCTAATGAAAAGTGTGTTCAAGAGATATCAGGATTAGTTTATCCTCGTATTTTTAGATGATGTCTTAATATACTATTGATACAAGGAAGAGCATGATAGACATCAAGATCATATTATATTTTCTAAGGGAGAACCATCTCTATGGAAATCTATCAAAAAATGATTTCTATATCTCAAAGGTACGATATCTTGGGCACAATATATCAACTATAATAATTGCTATAGATCTAGATAAAATTGAAGCTATTCTAAATTGGCCATCCTTGTTCAATGTAATAGAAATGCAAAGCTTCATGCGATTCATGGGATACTATGGATATTATATAAAGGATTATTCTAATATTGTAGTAGCCATAAATAACCTCCCAAAAAAGGAAAGGAATTCAAGTGGTCAGAAAAGTGTGAGGTTTCCTTTGTATTGCTAAGAGATAAACTCAATACAACACCAATATTGAAGATTTCAAATCCTCAAGGAAACTTTTTAGTATGCACGAACGCACCACTAGAAGGGTTGGAAGGAGTACTCTCACAATATGAGTCAATAGTAGCATATACTTCAAGAAAGCTTAAGACGTATAAAATTAATTAGGCTACGCATGATTTAGAGCTAGTTGTAGTGGTGCACACTATAAAATCACATGGATCTAATGGATCAATTAAGGGAAGACTAATATCAAGATGAGTATTGAAAGGAAATTCAGTCTAAGTTGAGGAAATACCTAGAGGGTAATAAGTAATTTAGCATAACTTATGATATTTTTTGCTACAAAGGTAGAATCATCATACCAAAAATGGGCGATTTAAGGAAATTAATAGTGCGAGAAGCCCATAGATATCCTTATTATTCTCACCCTAGAGGGACCAAAATGGGGGAAAACATGATAAGAAACTTCTTCTCGATAGGAATGAAGAAGGATATCACTTATTTTTCCACTCAGTGCCTTGAATGTTAGAAGGTTAAGGTTGAATGAAGGCATCATGTAGGACAATTGTATCCACATGATATACCTATGCATAAATGGTAGGTTATATCTATGGATTTTATAATCGGTTTACCCAAGACCAGGTATCAACATGATGTAATCCTAGTTGATATATTAACTAAGGTTGTACATTTCATACCAGATAACATCAAGGATGATGCTCAGGTAGTGGAAAATATATTTTTTAAAGAGGTATTTCCATTTTATGTGTTTTCTAAAATAATCATTTCAAATAGAGATTCCATATATACTTTTGAATTTTAGAAACCCCTTCATCATGCAATAAGCACAAAATTGAATATGATCTCGGCATACCATCCTAAGATAGATGGTCAAACAGAAAGGGTAAACAAAGTACTAGAGGATATACTTTGCATGTATTGCATGGATAAAAAGTCTCATTGGGAAGACTACCTACATCTTGTAAAATTCACCTAAAATTATGGACGTGACTCCTCTTTAAGAATGGTTTCTTATGATACCTTGTATGGATGAAAGTGTAGAATGACATTGTCATGGGATAACCTTGAATATTGGATTGTAATTGGGCTAGATATGGTTAGAGAAATGGAGGATCGATTGAAGGTAATCAGGCAAATGCGTAAAGAATTCATTGATTTATAGAAAAGTTATGTTGATCTAAAAAGGAATCCAAAAGAGTACCTTATAGGAGATAAATTTTTCTTAAGGGTTAAGCCAAATAAAAGTGCTATAAAATCTATAAATTTGTATCATAGGTATGTGGAACCCTTTGAGATCACTGAGAAGATTAGCTTGATTGCATATTGACTTGTTTTACAACCTAATTTGTCAAAGATCCATGACACCTTCTACATATCCCTGCTTAGAAAATATGTTGCTAACCTAGAACTTGTGTGGTATATTTTTAAATTGTAGATGGCAAACCCAAAGGCTATTGAAGTGATGCCAATGAAGATTCTTGAGTTCCATTATAAGTATATGTAAAATAGAACTCTTGAGAAATGTAAGGTCTAGTGGGACCATTTCTATGAAAGAAATACCACTTGGGAAAAAGTGGATAAAATGCAAAAATATTTTTCCTTTTTATTTGAAAATATAATGTAATAATTTTATTTTTATAAAAATTAGGAATACCCAGGACAATGTAGCCCCAGTGGGGTAGGATGTCATGACCCTCCCTGGCAAGGTTTTGGCATGAAAAATATATATTGATTTATAGTGCTTTGATGCTTAGTTTTATGCAAATGAATAAACTATGTGATGATAGTTTAATATTTTGAAAAAATTATGCTACTGCTCACATATTGTTAATGTGCAGAATTAGGTACACTCATGGGTGGAAGAGGAAGAATCATCCATCGAAAACATGGTACTTAATATAGAGAAAGTTATGATTAAGGTAAACTAGGGGTAACATGGATAGATACCCTCATATAGGTATGCATTATCGGGTAGGAATAGTCATCAATTAGCCAACTACCTAGAGCCTCATTTGATAGCCTAGTAGCTATCGTAAAATATTCAGTTGAGGTAGGTGATTGAATTAATGGAAAGATTCCCTCCTTGTTTGCTACATATTGATTTAAAAAAAAAAGTGCATCTATTTAGTTGTCTTTTACTTCATCACTTAATAATGTCTTTATTTTTGGGATGTGTTGCATAGATTTATATGCCTTTAAATTTCATGTATTTTTTCTTGTATATCATTTTGCAAGTCATGATAAATGAACTTATTATGTTGTTAAAAAGAATCTATTTTGAATAATAATGGATATTTATTTAAATAGATAGTAAAATATATTTTAAATAAAAAAGGAGCTTTAATTAAATAGATAGTAAAATCTGTTTAAAATAATAATAATATTTTACTTAAACAGATAATAAGATCTTGACTTGAGATATATATAAGATATTAATTTAAATAATAGTGAATATTGTTTGAATTTATATTAAAACTTTATTTATTTAATAATAAAATAATTTTATTGGTTCCAAGGACTAGGTTCAATGATCAAAACGCTTTTGTAGGAGCGTAGAGACTAGGGTTCCAATCCCTCGGGCCTTCTAGTACTAGTGGGCATGTTGCGTCAACTTAGCTTGCTATGTAAAAGGTTTACCTGGTGCAAATGGAGGTTATAGTGGTAACAAGAAGGGAGATTCAAACCCACTAAGAGGTGTGTAAAATTGTAACGAGTTACTGATTCCTCTAGTATAATAAAAAATAATAACAAAATATTTTTACTAATGAGAAATATTGATTTTGATAATAAATGATATTTTATTTAAATTAATGATAAACTATTATTTTAAAATGATAAAAATAGTTTTAATTTCAATTAGATTATAATATCCTTCTTAATTCAAGAGAAATATAATGAAGTGATGTGTGAGATCATCCGTTGGTGGGAGTAGAAGTTTCTTGCCAACCCAAGGAGAAAATCTCAATCATGATGGGCATCAAAAAGAGGAAAGAATGCTTTTAAAAATGGAAACATCCAAGTTTACCACCATAGAAAGATAAGGGTAGTAATGGAAGATATAGATATTTGTTGAAAAGGAGGTTTGAAGAGGTGTGGAAAAAAAATAAAGGAGAGAGGGTACAAGGAGAAAGAGAGAAGTGGGATGAAGAGGAAGAAAGGAGAAGAATCGAACAAGTGGAGATAATTATGGATATCTTCAGGAGTGGCAGTTTAGTTGTAAATACAAAGGCTAGCATAGCAACTTTCAGGTTGGCTTATGAGTTAAAAACCATATCTTATAGAAATATTAGTTAAAATCATTTTAACTAGGCAGTATTATTGGTTCTTTCAGGTTCATTTTGCTAGTTTCTATTTATTCTGATGTTGGTTTGCTTTTTTATAAACCATCAGTACTTCTTACTAGATCGTCTATTGGGTTTATGGGTTGGTTTACCTTTTAATATGAATGTGGCTATTAAACAACCCTCTTCGACTCCTCGTTGTGCAGTGAGAACTTTGACAACATCCTGTGTGAGTGAACCACCTTGTTGTTTTATCTAATGATGCAACTGGTTGTGGATCATTCCTTGTCAATGGGATGGTTGACCTGAATTACCATCTTTGGTTGATATCCCTAAGCTTGTTGATGTCTAACTATTTAACCTTAGTTTTCTCCTTCCATTCTATCCCAGGGTTGGCCATATCATTTAAACTATTATATGCCATGTTATCTCTAGCTATCACTCCCCTTGTCATTTTATTTCTAGTGCATACACTATTAGGGGTTTAAGGGTATGTGTAGTTTATGAACCACTAATCATGGTAATAACTACAATGGTAGTGATATAATTTGTGTACCCATATTTTATTGGCCCTGATGCTACCTCGCCATACTCAGTTCTAATGTTACATCATCCTGTAATGACATCTTTTAACATTTTGAGCTTTTATCGTATGCTTGTTTTATAAATGTAAAACATATTATTTAGTGATCCTTATGTGGGAACTCAAATTTTATTAATTTAAAGGAGAAGATATTTAGTTTTATAAGGAATGAGCTGAACATAAGTTTATAAACCAAATATATTAGATTTTTCCTTTATAAAGGATAATGACTTATACAAACTTATATTATTTAAGAATATATTTAGGAATTCCTAAATGCAAGAAATGATTATACGTGAAGAGAGTTTATTTCTTGAATTATATAAGATGTTATTTAGTTATTGTAAATAAAGGAAAAATAGTTTAGTTTGTTAATTAAAGGTATGGGTCTTTGATTAATATAAATAAAGGAAATATAGTCTATTTATTTAATTAAATAAGATGTTATTTAATTGTTGTAAAAAACGGAAAATATAGTTTATTTTTTTAATTAAAGGTATGGGCCTTTAATTAATATAAATAAAGGAAAACATAGTTTATTTTCTTAATTAAATAAGATGTTATTTGATTATTATAAATAAAATGAAACCTATATTATTTAAATGATTAAAGGTATGGGACTTTAAGTTGTTGAATAAAAGTTGAAATGGATTGTTTAAAGTAAAATGTGTGATCTAGTTATATTTTTTGAAAGACTCTCTATGGGCATTAAGAGGTGAAAATAAAAATAGAGATTTTTTAATATCAACTATATATTAGATGGTTAAATACTTTTATTGAATTTGTATAGTTGCAATTCGGTAAACTAAATAGTAGATGCATTTAGAGGTTGTCTATCATAGAACCATGGATTGCCCTAATCCTCTACTATCCTCAAATGAACAATGGAAAGAGGAGGATCGAAGAGGTAGCTAGAACCTATGCATCATTTTGATTTACTTATGCTCAAACAAACTAGAATTGTAGGAAGATATACCTAGATGATTGATGGATTATTTTATTCTTTTATAAGTATGGAGGTTTTACCATACTTAAATATATGTAATAGATTACTGAATTGATGGAAATTGAATCTTTAATTTGTTGTTATGAATTATCTATTTTTTTGTTTAGATTATATTTCCATTTAATGCTTACTTTCTTTAAAATTTTGTTTCCTTTCTATGTATCTGATATATGTTTTATGAGTTTTGTTCTTTTTTTGATTGAGTAGATAGAGTTAAACTTGTCTTCTTTCTAAACATGAAAGTAACCTAAGAAAGTGAAATCTTAGGGTGAACCTAGAACATACCTAATAGACTAAGACATCTTAGAGTGAATATAGGAAGACCTAAGGGAAATGAGACCCTGTTAGGTATTATGATAACTAGGAAAAATAAGTGATTACATCTAAGTTAAGATAGCTCATCATGGAGACAATATGGATAACTTAACTCACAATACGCATAGCATACCTATATGCATGAATTTGTGTAAGGTATGGTGATGGGCATATACCTTAAACTATACTAAGGGTGATAATTTTATCTCATAAAGAGTGATGATATGGATAGAATTAATTACAAAAACACATAGTATACCTACACAAACAGACTTGAGTAGGGTACTTGGTGAGATGTAACTCAATGGGAAATTTGGGAATATTAGTAAACTTAAAAATACACAAGCCACGTAGTGGTTAAGGGTTTATGAATCCATCACCATAGTTTAAAAAAATATATTTCATTTTCTATGTGTTTCTTGTAGCTTTGTTTTGTGGTCATTACAAATCTCTTCATTTCCAAGGCCTATCTTCAAGACCTAAAATATCCTTCTATTCCAAATAGGTAAATCTCTAAACTTCTATGGTTTCTCCTTCCAAAGGTAATCCCCTTCACAAATTAAAATTCTATGCAAGTCCAATCCTTGCAATAGCTCTCTCTATCTCCTATCAATCTACCTTATGGCTTTGATACCACTATTAGTTTTTGAAGCTATATACTTAAGATAAATTAACCATAAAATGCTAAATAAATTCATAATCATATATATATTAATGGTAATATTATGCAACTATAAATATGGAAATAATTTACACAATAACTCATAAACATACCATAAACAAATGCTCAAGGAAATGGTATCATAGCTCTATAAGTATCAAGTAGTGTCATATCAAATCATGTCACTTTACATATTCACATTACTCTCTATATATAATGTAATCTGACTCTTCATATGTAGCACTCTTGGCCTTAAATATTCTAGAATATTCAACTTCCTATTCTATGAAATCATGTGCACATGGACAACTATGTGCATTTACAATACTAAAATACTTTGCATACTTTAATAATACTTGTGCATTTATTACATTGCATAAATTAAATCATAACTCCTAATCTAGAACACACTTTCCTAATCTAAGAATGTACCAAGGATGGTACATTAGCATGAACCAAATAATGTAATATATTCCAACAAATTAATATTAATAGAAGATTGAAGACTTTTGTCTTACTAGTATTGATTAAATAATGTGTTTGTTTATTTATCAATATTAATTTATTAATTATGTAATTAATTAATAGTTTTATTAATTCATAGGGATGAAACTATTAATTAATATTAATAGAAGATTGAATACTTTTGTCTTATTAATATTGATTAAATAATGTGTTTGTTTATTAATCAATATTAATTATGAAAAATAAGTATTATAATTGGGTCTATTAGAAGAGTAATAAACCCATGTTATAAGGAAGTTGTGAGACTTAATAATGGAAATATTGTGTTGGGAAATAATTATATTTTTAATAAATGAGGAATTATTATTTACTATTAAGTGATGAATAGTAAATCAATTCAAGAGGATAGATGTGGCTTGTGATACAAAATAACCATAATTAAGTGAGAGAAGCATGGGCTTCTCTTGTTTTTGACTAATAACTATTACACCATAATAATCATACATATATGTGCCACCTTAAGAGATATGGGCCTTAATTTTATAGGTGTTACTTTAATAAATATGTAGGGTTAGGGTATTGACATCACCGTTAAGTGACATGGGTCTTAAAGGGTAACTCCATGTCATGGTCAAGTTGTTTTCTTATAGTGTAGTGTAAGGAAATTAGGGGGATCACTTATTGCATATTTTCTAGTAGTGAGGTTAGAAGAGTGAACCCCCAAATTGGAAGAATGCTTTGAAGTATTTTATGGAACTAAGATCTTGCATTGTGGTTGAAATATTTTATTTGCATGATCCATGTTCTTGCATTGTTTTTGGATGATTTTTTTTGCATGATGTATTTTAGGCTTGCATATTCACTCAAAGAGTTGTATTGATCCCTATAATTAAGTTCAAATGATCAATGGAGAAAAGCTTTATTAGGTAGAAGATATTGAAAAACTATGATGAGACTAGTGACCATTATGTATTAACATATTAAAAAGTAATAAGGTATTTGCATATGAGAAATACATAAAAGGTATTATGTGTAGAAGTTACGCTATGTAATGATTATTATGAAGAAATGTATATCCTTGTAAAAGTTCTTGTCGTATTGTGATGGATATTTAAAAAAAGGAAAGAGGATATTTGACACTCGATAAGAAGAAATGTAGAGTTTTTTGTGAATAAAAGATAGATTTATTAACATAAAGGTAAAATAAACTATCTGATAGTAATCAACCTAATACCACCATATTCTATAAGAAGGATCTAAACTTATCCTAATAAGGAAGATCACATGTGTCAATTAGCCACCAGATATCATTTCTATTAAAATACTTCAATAGCCAAAGCCTCATCCATCATACACCTACCCCTCCTCCATCATACTAGAATGGAGTAGATCATCATTATATGGTTAGAATACAATGATGCAACAAGTAATATGGCTTCATAAAATAAATATCTACTCCCTATGGAAATAAAAATCTGATTGAAGTAGTTAAGCATAGCTAATCTAAATATGATAGCCACTTCATGCACTTATCCTAACAGACCTGCAATCTATTTTTAAGGCAATTATGCTAAGTTAACTAAATGCTTTGTAAAAATATATACGTGAATGTTTTTTCATTCAAATGGTTGGATATTTAGCATTTACAACTACATAATTATATGATGACTATGCTATACACCTTTTGAATAAATACGATATTGTTGTTCAACTTGTTGCTTAAATTATTACATAACATGTATGTATGTCAACTAATTCATTAAGAATTTCTACTAAATATATACTAATGGTTTATTTTGTTATAGTTATTTCACTTTATGGATTTCTTTTGAGATTTGATATTCGTTAGTTCCTAGATTGCTTGATAATACTTCGTGTTTATTATGATGAAATGCTTTATAATAAGAAAGAAAGGTGGTTTTTTAGCCAAAATAGTTTAATTTGGAGTGTGAGACTCTCATAATTTATGTCTCTTGATGTTGCTAAATTTTTTTTTTTTTCATTTTAACTTATAACTTTATGCATCCCTTACTTTAATCTCCAAACCCCCTATTTTACTTAGTTTAGCTAGGATCATAGGCATTAGCCTACTTTGAAGGTTGATCGAAAACCTCCATTTTGAATCATTGATTACATGTGTTCATGAACCTCAATATCCAAAAATATTGCATAATGTATATGATGCAAACACATGTTAGATGGAGATAACCTTAATTAAATGGTGGATGATAATTGAGGAGGAAAATAATTAAAATTTATGGGGTCCTGAATTGGGCATAGGTTAATAGACTAAAATGTTGGATCAACAAGCACAATGCCAATATATATATATATATATATATATATTGTTAAAATTTCACAATAATAGATATGCAAAGTATAAAACAAAATATGAAGAGAAGAGTGGAACTGATTGATTTATATCTAGGATCAACTCTGTGTAAATAGTAGAGTTGACCATTGAGAGCCGTTGGATTACAACAACTCATTAAACCTGATGAAGACACAACTAAGAGTTCCCTTGACACATGGAGGAGTGGAAACTCAAGTGTGTATCCTAGTGAAACTTAAGAGAATATTCACTTATTCTAATACCCCCCCTTAAGTGATACTAGGAGAGATTCTACAAATGATTCCTGATAATGAGGCCTGATTAGGTACTCATGTACAATAGATAGTTGGTGGAAAAAACCCCTGTGGGGAAAAACCAACTATCACACCTTTGTTTTGAAATGATGTTAAAAACCAATGGGAAAAGCCATCAATAAAAAGCAAATAAGTATGAAAGAGGCTTGTCTTCGAATGATGAAGATTGTCCTATTTAAAAAATAAAATATGAGTCCTAGCAAGAAGGCCTAATGAGGTACTCATGTACAATATAGTGAGAGGTGGAATACCTCTTTGTCAATGCAGTTGTAACACTCAAAGTTTTTCTTGCAACTAAAGGTAACGTAGAGAAGGAAATGACTTGGTGAAGATGTCTGCAAGTTGATTCTCTATCGAAATATATTCCAAGTGTATATACCCATTTTGAATATGTTTCTTGATGAAGTGCATGTGGATCTCAATGTGTTTGGTGCGCTAATTCTCAACTATATTACGTGCAATATGAATTATGTTTTGATTGTCACACCAAATAGTTATAGGCACTTTATGGAAGAAACCAAATTCTTTGAGAATTTTATGAAGCCAAAGGGCTTCTTGATTGGCTAAAACTACTGCTTTGTATTCTGCCTTTGTAGAAGATAATGCTATTGTTTGTTTTTTCTTGCATAACCAGGCTATTGGTGAAGAACCAAGGTAGAAAACATATCCAGAGGTAGAACATATATCATGTATTGATCCTGCCCAATCTGAATCTATATAGCCAATGATATCCATGTATTCTCTCTTATAGATGAGCCCAAAGTGTGTAGTACCCTGCAAGTAATGAAGAATTATTTTAGCTACTTGATAATGACTGAAATAAGGGTTATGAGAGAACTTGGATATGATCCCAACAACATAGGAGATATCAGGATGAGTATGAGTAAGGTATAATAGACTACCTACAAGCTGACAATATAGAGTAGCATCACAAGGAGGGTATGCAGAGGAAGTACTGAGATGAATACCAGATTTAAAGGGGGTAGGAGAAGGTTTACAATCTATCATTTTAAACTTTTGAAGGAGATATTGAGTGTCCTTTTGTTGACATAATGTGATTCCTTCTTTATTTATTTTTATTTGAATTCCAAGAAAGAAATGTGCTAGACCTAGATTAGTCATTTCAAATTTTTTAGAGAGGGAGTCTTTTATATTCTGAATGTGAGTGAGGTTACTACTAGTGAGAAGAAGATCATCAACATAAAGAACAAGAATGGTGATATTTCCTTTACTTCTCCAAATGTAAATTGTATTGTCAGACTCACAATGAGAAAAACCTATTGAAAGAAGGAAGGAGTCCATATTTTCATACCAAGCTCTAGGGGCTTGTTTGAGGCCATATAGAGATTTTTTAAGCCAAAAAACAAGAGAGGGGTCTTAATTAAAACTAGCGGGTTGTTCCATGAATATTTCTTCTTTTAAATTTCCATGTAAAAAGGCACTTTTTACATCCATTTGATAGACTGGTCATTTATGGGAAGCGACCAGAGCAAGAACCAATATAACAGAATCCATTTTAGAAACAGGAGCAAAGGTTTCTATATAATAAATACCCTTTATTTGAGAAAAAAATTTGGCTACAAGATGAGCCTTGTGTTTATCTATTTCTCCATTAGGTCCATATTTGGTTTTGAATATCCATTTACAATGAACTAATTTTCTTCCCTTAGTAAGGGAACTAAATCCCAAGTATCATTTTTTATCAAGGAATAAAATTTGTTATCCATGGTATCTTCCCATTATTTTATACCTAAGTCTTCTTTGAAGGATTGAGGATCATACGAAATTGATTGACATACAAGACTAGTACTTATGGGGTTGGATGATCTGTTTGAAGGAAGATTTTGAATGTAGGGAGTAGCTTCATTAATAATGGTGCAAGACGATTTTGGCATAGAAGAAGAAGTTTAAGGAGTTTAAATACATTGAGAAGGAGTTACAGGTTCTTCATCTTGATTATCAATATCTAAATTAACTTCAAGAGTTGGCTCTTCATAATATTGAGGTTCTACTATAGGAGAAGGCTCAATGGAGGAAGAGGCCTTTGGAGGATTTTTTTGAGGGAATGTTTCATCAAATTGGACATTTCTATGAAAGAATACCTCATGATTTGAGGTATCAATAAGATTGTATGCTTTCAATTCTTCACAATAACTGATAAATATAAGCTTTATGCTTTTCTTATCAAGAGCCTTCCTTTTCTTATTTGGTATGTGAGCCCAAGAAGTACATCCAAAATTTTTGAAATTGGAAACATATGATTTTAATCCAAACCATGATTCTTCAGGGATTATTTGGTCAAGAGCTTTATGAGGTGTACAATTTTAAATATATTTTGCACAGTTAATGACCTCTGCCCAAAAAACTTTTGGAAGATCTCTTGAATGGAGCCTATAATTAGCCATATCTTTTAAAGTCTAGTTTTTCCTTTTATGCAATACCATTATGTTGAGGATTATGGGAGACATAATGTTGATGTATTATACCATGATTAGAAAGAAATATAAAGAACTCATTGTTGCAGTATTCCCCCCATTATTAGTATGAATCTTCTTGATTTTGCAAGAAGCCTAATTTTCAACTAAGGCTTTAAATACTTTAAAGTGGGATAACACATCACTTTTATATTTGAGGAATTAGACCCAATAACTTCTATAAAAATCATAAAGAAAGGTAAGATCATACTTTTCTCCTTTGAAAGATGTTTCAGGAAAGGTCATTAAGTCACAATGGATTAAATCTAGAGGAGATACGATTTTTAGAGAACTACTTGGGTGGAAAGTATATTGATGCTACTTTCCAAGAGCACATCCAGGACAAACCCCATCATTGGAAAAGACTTGGGGTAATCCTTTAAATATATTATGGGTGTACAAATCCTTTAGGTAGTTATAATTAAGATGACCAAACCTTTCATGCCAAATTTGACTTTCAAGATTACTATGAGCCACAAAACAAGAGGCTCCTTCTAGATTTTGAAAGCCTTTGAAGTGTAAAAGATGAGATTTATGATCAATATTCCCTTTAGCTACAATAGAATGAAGGAGTTGAAAATCTCTTATCTCAACTTCTGTTGAGGAGAAGAGAACAATTTTCCCATTTCTAGAAGTACAAATTTGATAAATGTATAGGAGATTGATGGTAATGTCTATAACATAGATAACATTGTTTATAGATCCACCATAAATGGTTATATCCACTTTCCCTTTGACATGGATGAAGGAAAATTCCCCTTATTCTATGCTATGAGTAGAGCTAGAGGATATAGAAGAGAAAGACTTGTCTAAAGCATACATGTTATGAGTTGCTCCAGAATCTAGGAACTAGTAATTAGAGGAAGCATTGGAGGTTTTTCCTTGAACATTAAGGGCTTTTCCTATTTTCTTATTATTTTCTATCTTTTGATCCTTTATAGTTGCCTCTATTTACTGTAATATTTTCCAACATTTGTTAGAAGAGTGACCATTATTTTTAAAGTGAGTATAGGTAATGAGAGTCTTTTCCTTATTTTTGAATTTTTCTTTAGAGGAGGTGAAGGCTACTAAGTATTTTGAAGAAGAAGAAGAGATTTCATATCTAACAAGTTTGTTTTCTTCCCTAGTTAATCTATCACAAAATTTTTATAAAGAGTGTATTTTAAAGGTTTAACCAAGATCATATTTAGTAGATATGAAGGTGGTTGCAAAATTTTGAAAAACACAATTTAGCTTAGAAAGGATTAGATAAATGCATTCTTATTTTGTCTTAGTCTTCCCACTACCTTTTTATTGAGTGAGGACTTCTTTGAAATTAGTGAGAAAGTAAAAAATACTACTAAAATATTTAGGAGATAGAGATGTGAGTTCGGATTCTAATTGCATTGATCTCATCTGATCTACTTTTCCAAACAGAGTCTTAAATTTCTCCCAACTTTAATAAGGAGTTTTTGCAATCTGTAATATGAAACCATAAACTTTCATGAATATTAGAGCTAAATAATACCCATATTTTCGTGCATTTTTCCTTTATGAACAATTATTTCATATTATTTATTAAATTCTGGTTGCTTTTATTCTAACAAATGAGTAAGACCATTTTGAGAGATAAGATTTATAATTTTAGGTTTCCAAGTGTGAAAGTTATGAGGGGTGAGAGGTTCAATCGAATTCATCTTTTTAAAAGGATTGAAGTTTTATAATTAACCAATATATCCCCCCTTAGAAATTTAATTAATTGATTAATGCAAACAGAAGAAAGAGAATATATGAAGCTTTTCAATATATATTACTCAAAATACCCGCCCTAACGAGAGGGAAACTATAAGTATAATGAGTTTTTAATATTGTTTTCTTTGAGAGAGCCAAACCTTTTATTCTTCACAATAACCACCCTTACTTGAGGGAGACTATAAGTAGAGAGAATAATTTAGAAGGGTGTGGCTTGATATGGAGGGAAAAAATCAGTTTATTTGATGTTTTCTCAAAAAATTTCGCTTACAAGAGGGAAACTATAAGTTAGAGAGATACTTAAAGAAATGGATTATAGAAAAATATTTGCCAGGCCTTTATACCAATTACCTCAAAAAACTCACCCTTAAAAGAGGGAAACTATAAGTTTTTAAAGGTACCAATACATGGAACGTAGGCAAAAGATATTTGAAAAAAGAAGGAATTATTTTGAAATCTTGTAAATTTAAATTAATGATTTTTTTTTTAAAAACACTTAAAAGGAAATGATGGGAGAAACAAAATTTTCTTTTAAAAAATAAACTTATCTATGAAATAAACTAGGTTATAATGAACAAATATAATTTATAATTTCCAAAGATAAAATTATTTATATAAAATAGACGGGCCTCTTAAATGTTTTGAATTTAATAGTAAACTTGAGAAATTTTAAAGTGTATATTAAATCAAATAAAAGACAAAGATAGAAATAATTTAAATATAGGCCCCCCCTTTTTGTATAAAGCAATTTTAAGGATTTAATGTGATTTTCTCTATGAAATTTAAATTAAAATTTAAAAATTATAACCTCATAAATTTACTTGAAATAAATAAAATGTATAGATGAAGATATACAAAAGAAAGCACACCCCCCTTAAATGATGGACCAATTGAGTGCAAAAAATGCACTCAACCCCTTCTCAAAAAAAAACTTTTATTAGAAAATTTACAATATGTGTCATCTGCAATTTTTGTGGAGAGCCACAATAATTAATTTGAGGCCTTCAAAAAAATACAGACAAAGGAACTTCGAAACACCACAATTAGAAGGAATCAAATGCTAACAGGAAATGTGAAAATAAAAATTTATAGATTTTTGGCCTGAAAAAACAAGTGGCGGAAAGCGAAACCAGGGAACATGGAGAGAGGAAACAGTCGAGAGAGAGGTCACTATGGTGTTACACCGACAAAAGAGATAACAATAAATACCTAGCTCTCAAAACACGTAAGACTACAAAAATCATTAGATAAAATAGCCCTAGCTCTCTAAACACATAATACTGGAGAATTTGTTAGATAAAATAAAACAAATGATGATTTAAAACAATTTTCAATAAGCATTTTCAAAAGAAAGAAAATGTTTTGGAAACCGTATGAAAGCAGTGAAATATTTAAAATAAATGTGTCATTTCCTGCGTTAAAATCGAGAGACCTGTAGAATATGTTAAAAGGAGATGCCTCTTCATAAAGCACTATATGGGCGTAAGTTAGAGCGCTTCCTGGACGAAGAGCGAACCTGCACAATACGACTAAAAGTAAGGAACTGTAAGAAATGAACTGTAAGGAGATTGATATAAATACCGACTGAGAGAGAGAGCACCAGTGTAAAATGACTCCGAGAGGAATAGAAAACTAAATGGGCAAATTGGAGACGTCTAAATTCAACGTTGAGTGTGCCAGAGAGATTGTTAGAGGCCCAAGTAGTAATAGAACCAACAAATCTTATTAATCAACTACAAACCCATAACTCAACATTAATTAATAATAGCGTCAACTAGAGCGCTAGGACCTCTCTAACATCGATATTATGAATTTAATAATAATACAAAGTGCTAGAGAACTTTGAGGTCCAACGTCGAGAGTGCCAGAGATCTTTGAGTTTAATAATAATGAGTGAGGGATTTTATTTCCTCCACGAGCGAATAAAAGAAACTCAAAAAAAAATCTCTAAGATAACACTTGGAGTTAATATGAGATTTTCGCTATAATTATAAGTGGAAAAAAGGGATATAACTAGAAATGTGGGCCTCTAAGTGTTAGAATAACATGAATACGTTGAGAAAAAAATAAATAAAGAAAATAAAGAGGCTATTTTCCTTTGAGAAAAAGGTGAGAAAAGTGCCTTCACACAGGGTAAACCGCATGTTTTAAAGAAAGGAAATAGCTATATTTTCTTAAAAGTTTTCTTCAAGCATGAATTCAATATAGATATGAAATAATATGCAACATATATAAAAATAAATATGTTGAAAGAGTAAAAAAAATAACAATGGATAAAAGGAGACTAATGCAAAATTTGAAGTTAGATAGCCAAAAAAAATTATCCAAAGTAAATGAATCAGATCCTAGAACATTCAAGAGAGAATACTAGCAAAATCTATCCTGCTCTGGTACCATGTTAGAATTTTACAATAATAGATATGCAAAGTATTACACAAAAGATGAAGAGAAGAGTGGAACTGATTGATTTATCTCTAGGATCAACTCTGTATAAATAGTAAAGTTGATCATTGAGAGTCATTGGATTACAACAACTCATCAAACCTGATGAAGACACCACTGAGAGTTATCCTGACACATGGAGGAGTGGAAACTCAAGTGTGTATCCTAGTGAAACTTAAGAGAATATTCACTTATTCTAACATATATATATATATATATATTTATGAATGAGACCATGAAGTAGATCCAAAAGTGCAAAAATTAGATATACCATAATTATCCTTTTTTAGTCAATCAAAAGTTATCATATCCTACATTAACTTAGTCTAAATCTTATTGATGATATTTGTTGCACAAGTCACTATTTCATCCCTAAACATGAGATCCATGTCTGGTGTACAACATGTGTCTAACCATCTCTATGATAATCTTATTTATTCACTTATCCACCCCATGGTATAATGAATAGTTATATAAAAGGAAACACAACAAATATTCAAAAAAACATCAAATCCATGAATAACATACTCTCCCCCTCCAAAACTCTATAAATATATGATCTTCCTCTCAAATTGATTCTCTATATGAACAATGATTTTATTGAATTTATTGAAAGCTTCATATTTACTATGAATGGTTTAAATCCACACACATTATGTGAAATTTTCAATAGATATAATGAAGCATTTTTTTTATAAAAATGAGATTGGAAATACATTGACCAACAAATATCATTATATTAGCTCCAATGGAAAAGTGGCATGATTAAATATTCCTTTTAAAAAATGATCTCTATATGACTTTCCTAAAACATAACCATCACCAACCCCACATGGAGGTGAAATAGACCGAAGACCATTTGTTATTTGTAATCAACTCATGTAGCTTAATGATTCTTAATTAATGTGTCTAAATAAATTATGTTATTGCTTGATAGTGTCATATTATTGATCCACCATTGCCACAAAATATCTTATTTGATGGAAGATAAAGAATATAAAGAGTGATCACAAAGTTGATACACCTTACTAGACTCAGGATAATATCCAAAGGTAAAATTCTTAAATCCATTATCAATGTTCTTAACCATCAATATATCCAAAAAAACAACTTTTTTTTTGGTATGAGTGATGTAGTAAATCAAAATAAACTTAGGGATCACACCTAGTACATAAAAAAAAATTCAAAATAGGAATCATCTCAAATGACCATAAACTTACCATGATGATGGAAATTGTCATTATTCCAAAGAAGTCTCATTTCAATTTCTTAAATTGGTTGATGTATTTGTCAATGTTTCTAAAACTATACATTTCTAATGTAGAAATCTATTTATCCAATATATTAATGTTAGTAGATTCAACTTGATATCAAATCTATTAAATATTCTCTACCAGCTTTTTCAAATCTAAAATATTGTTGGTATGATCATTGTGTGTAAGCTAAAATCACCATATCCTAGATTGTTCTAAAAAATGGAATATACATTGAATTATTACCTTTTTAAAATTCAAAATCTTAAAAAATAAGGGTTGTAACTATATTTAGATAAAAAAAGACACTTAGTTACAAAATGGGGAAATGTGTTAAACTAGTAATCCTCTTAAAATTTCACAAAGAAATAAAAAAAATTGTATTTTATCCATTTATATCAAATTTTATCCTACATAATTTATTTATGAAATATAAAAAGTCAATCCATCCTATCTAACCAATGTGACATGAAGTTTGGTATACCATTCTTAATAATTTTTAAGTTGTTTGAAGGTCTTTTCAATGGAAAATTGTTTTCGCATTACTTCTCTAGTATTTAAGGTAGTTGGATGGTATGCAATACTTTCCCCTCTTACTTAAAAAATCAAATATATTTCCCTCTCATATGTGTTTCATCATCATTAAAATTTCAAAATAAGGAATGAAATGCATTTTTTTGAAAAAATCATAAGAGATAAATGATAATTTTAAACACCATAAAAAATTAATCCAACACATAGGGCATTCATCTCATGAATTAAAAATATATTTAATAATAATATATAAATAAAATAAACCTTCTAGTAAATTCCTCTCTTGGAGCTACAAATTTGTCATGGTACAATCATATCCTTGTTATTTTGGTCTAGCTAGGGTTATTGTGTAAGACCTTAAAAAAGAACTACTAACAACATGCAAACCTTCTATAATTTATTTTAAAAAAAATCACATAACTTATGTAATTTTTGTAAAATAGATTACACTAAAACATCATAACAAACAATGAATATTTTTACCCACTCTAATATCAAGTTAGATTTAACAAAAAATGAAAGGAATCAACACATTACCTAGAAAGAGAAAAAATATGTAATACATAAACATAAGACAATATAAAACATGTTCATAGATGCCAAGTAATTTTGATAAAGAAAACTCAAAATCATAACAAAATGCTTGGTCATAAGGATTATAAATATCAAAATAATTATATAAGTTGTAGTCAATATTGAAGAATCAACCTTAAGGTTTATTAATATAATATTATAATAAACCCTTTTGCGTAAGGTGTAAAAATTCTATAGGATTATACATCACAAGATTAATGTCACAAAATCCAAAAATAATTAGGTACCACCATTATTTTAAATAATATTTATGAATGCTTCCTTTTATACTACAATACTCCATGTCTTGATATTTGGTTCCAAAGTATCATTCCAATAAGTGAAATTCATTTTTTTTAATGTGGTATTTATAGAGTTAGGTTTAAAATATTTGACCTACAAATTTTATCATAATAATATATTTCTAAAAGTAGACATTATATGTCTTATCAAAATAACTTCACACACTTAAGACAATTACTATTTCAAGAAACCATTGCTTATTTGATATCCAATTGAGCTAAAAACTTATACACTATCATCTTATATATTGTAATATAAATATTTGAATGTTGTAGTTTTATAAAATCTCTAAAATATTTATATGTAATGAAATTCTAGAATATATTGAAAAAGATAAAGTTCTTAAACATCAATTGTATATTTAATTTTAGTTGCACAAAGAACTACCTTATCTATTATTTATATGCATGCATCCCATCATCTCATGTATTTAGTAGAGGAGGTCATTATCCCTCCTAAATACATAAGACACATCCTAAATTATATATATAATCCCAATATAATAGTCAATTTAAGCATATTTTTATACATTAAAGTTATTGTCTATAATATTCTCCAATAATCTACTATTGGTATGAAATTCTCTATTGCTCAAGTCTTAATAGGAAATCCAATATGTGTAGACATCACTAGCATTGATCGACATCCCTCCATATTACTATTACTTACATATCCTTTATCCTTTCACTCATGCATGGTCTAGATCAATGGATAACCATTGATTGAATTCCTCTTCCAATTTAAATTATTTTTTAAGATGTTAATATATAAATATTTTAATATACATTGTATAAGAGGCATATTGTGTAATATACTATTATAAAAATATTAGAAAGGATTCATAGAGTATATATTCTCCTAAAATATTCTAATTTGAACAATAACAAATCATAAATCCATTATCTTGGGAGATGGTTTCTCCATAATATTCATCCAAACTAATTTTATCATTAGTATGAACAACTTGAAGATCTCAATATTTTCTAAATGCTTATGTTATAAAAGGGTGAAGTGAAGTTTTTTTTTTGGTGGTGGCCACAAGGGGTAAATAGACTGTGACCACGAGGGAACCATTACATAACATATCCGCAACATGTGAGGCGAGAGAATTGAACCTGGGCCTCTCAACAACTAGAGAGGTTTAACTACCCACTTGCTCTCCAACTCCTCTACATGGGCGGATAATGTGTGGACATATTTAAGTTTAAGGATAATGTGTGGACATATTTTCTTACAAGGTAAAATATCTAAATGGGTAAAATAATGTTGTATTATCAAATCCTATATTACTATATTTAAAACAATGGAGTAAATTAACTTTAATCTCAAGGATATACATAATATAATAGAAATATACAATATATGTTATTGTACTTATTCAGAAATTATGATATTAAATGAGACAAAATTTAAAAATAGAAAAAATGGGATACAAAGTAGAGAAGCCAAAGAAAAAGAATAAAAATTAGAGTAGGATAAAATTGGAGTTGTAAGTGAAAAAAAAGAATTAAAAAAGAAAGGTTCTCACTTAGGTTCAGATAGAATGTTCAATATCAAGTGCATCATGATACATAACAATACACATTTTTTGTAGGTATATAAGTATAATGAATTATCCTAAATTACTTTGTATAGATTTATATAATAGAATGGTTGGTTTTATGGGGGGTGTTTTATTTTAGAGTACCATCACATACCACATACTAGAATCAATTTTTAGAGCTTGTAGACTAGGGAAGGAGAGATATTGATGGTTTTTTTCTCTACGTAGATAATTTATAACTTAAGCTTATACAAAAAAACTTCATAAATTAATTCTTTATCTATGGTGGATCATGGTAATGCTTTATTTTGAATAACACAAGCATATAGTGAGAGGGGGGTGAACAGTATAAGATAAAACTTTTACTTTTCTTTCCAAAGCAATATCATCCAATAATTAAACAATGTAAAAATCACCACACACATAAGAGGCATAGATTTAGTGCAGTTCACCTAATGTGGGATACATTTACGGAGAAAATATTTCTTATAAATGTTCTAAATAAATTTCTTGGGAACCAATTCCCTATTATAATGTTTGTGGACTCTAATCCATAGGAGACACCAATCCCTTATGCTTTGGTTCGTGGACCTCTATCCACTAGATACACCAATCCCATTTGTTCTGGTTTATGGACCTCTATCCTCTATTTTGGTACATGGACCTCTATCCATAGGAGATACCAATCCCCTCTAATCTGATTTAGTCCAAAGCCTACTCAATATTTTCACAACCACTGCTTAAACCTACTCACAACTCTGATCAAACCTTCTCATAACTTTGCTCATACCCTTATATAAATAATACTCATATATTTCCAACTCTTGCATACAAAAAATACTCATATATTTTTTATATCTTACATACAAACAATGCTCATATTTTTCCAAAATATTACATACAAATAATGCACATATCTTTTCCAAATATTACATACAACAATGCTCATATCTTTCAATGTGCTTTTCTCAGCTAAAACAATTCAGACATATTCCACCCATAGTTCTATTATCTTCAAGAACATATATAAGATAATATGCATTAAAAAATACTCAATATGTTCTTTACCAAGTTTATCGATTTCACGTCTCATATTTATTGCATTCAAAAGTATAGCCTTAGTCTAGAATTTGATGATTTACCTTATTATGTACTCCCAAAATCAATCAAATACACAAATTTGCTTCACAAAACAGATCTATAGCTCTTGCACTTTCATTTCCAATATCACTCAAACCCAAGGCACAAATTTTCTTCACAAAACTAATCTATTACACTTGAAACTTCATTCCTAATTATACTCAATAACAATGAATAAATTTACTCTCAAAATTGATCTATTACATTTACACATTCATTTCCAATTCTACTCAAGAACAATGCACAACTTTGTTGTCAAACACTTGCACTTTTGTTGTCAAGAATCAATGCGCATTAAATCAATCCTTATACCTCTAATCATATGACATCAAAAATATTTTCCTCAAAAAAAAACACCCTTGAGAAAATAATTAAATCACCATACCTCTAAATCTGCCACAACAATGATAAGCTTCCCCAAACTTATCTTTAATAAAAATAGTTTCATTTTGTTCTTTCAAAAGTCTGGTTAGTAATATTCTCTTTCTTGCACAGATATTAAATCATCCACCTATGAACCCTTTTTAATATGCAAAATATAATTTAAAATCAATCACAAATTACACCTTATATCTCCTTTCTCTAACATGTAAAAGTACAAATAAATTTCACCATAATACACCTTATTTCTGTAGACCGGGTGACCTCTCAGACGCAGCGAACAATAAAATAATTAAAATTTAAAATGTAAAATGCAGCGGACTTATATTTATTAAAATGCACCTTCAACCTTAAAACATTACAAAGTATAATATATATAGATTGGCGATAGGGAGGAAGTCGGCAGAGGGAATAGGAGAGGAATAACGGAGGGATAAGGGGAAAGGGAGTTGGAGGGATAAGGGAAAAGTAGGAAATGGAGGGATAAGGAGGGAATATAGGAGGATAATAGGAAAGAAAATAGGAGGGAAATTAAGGATAATTGCCGACAAAACTTGCCGACAAACATAGGGAGTTTTCACACTTAGGGCTTAGAAAAAGATTTTTCTAAGCCACTTACAACTTAACCCTATTCACACTTGCAACATTCTCCCCCTTAAAGTTGAGAGGACTGACTACACAGTCTCTCAGCTTTACAAATTGAGCTTTAGTCATCGCCTTGGTGAAGATGTCAACGACGTTCTCCAAAGTGTGACAGTATTGAAGCTCAACAATTTCATGTTCCACCATATCTCTGATGAAGTGATACTTCATATCAAAATGCTTCGTTCTGCTATGGTGGATAGGATTATATGCCAACTGAATGGCATTGATGTTGTCATGATAGATTCCGGGTCGGACCACTTTGTTGTTCTCCAATATCTTCTAGTACTTTCCTTAGCCACAAGGCTTGAGTAATAGCATAAGTAACTGCTATATACTCAGCTTCTATTGAGGATAGTGCTACTACTGTCTGCTTTTTTGAACTCCAAGTTATTAGTCTTGATCCAAGACTAAAACAGTTTCTTGATGTTGACTTCCTATCATAAATATTGCTACCCCAATCACTATCACTGAAACCTACAAGCTTGATAGTGTTACATTTATGGTACTGGATTCCAAAATCCAATGTACCTTTCACATATCTCAAAATTATTTTAGTCGCTCGCAAATGCAGACTCGGATGGGTTAGCCATAAATCTAGAAACAAGAGATACATCATACTGAATATCTGGTCTGGTGTTGGTGAGAAACATCAAACTCCCAACCATGCTTCTGAAAGTGGTCACATCAAATTTTGGTGCTCTATCATCTTTTCTTAATTGGATCCCATGTCCAACTGGAGTTGCAACTGGTTTGTAATGCTCCATAGAAAACTTCTTGATCATATCCTGAGCATACTTATGTTGATAGATGAAGATCCCTGTATCTGATCGATGAACCTCCATTCCAAGGTAGTAGTGCATTAAGCCAAGATCCTTCATCTCAAATCGCTTCATCATGGAGTGTTTGAACTCCATATTCATTTTTTCATTACTACCCATAAAAATAAGATCATCCACATACAAGCAAACTATGAGGATGTCATTACCTTGCTTTAGGTAGTAGAGTGTGGGTTCATTTTTGCTTCTGGTGAACCCATAATATTTGAAGTACCCATCAATCCGTGAGTACCAAGCTCTTGGTGCCTGTTTAAGACCATAGAGTGCTTTCTTCAATCTGTAAAGAAGGTGTTCCTTACCTTGCACTTCAAATCCCTGTGGTTGCTCAACGTACACTTCTTCTGTCAAGTAACCATTGAGAAATGCACTCTTCACATCCATGTGTTGGACTTTCCATCCTTTGTGTGCAGCTAAGGCAAGAACTGTTCTGATAGTCTCTTGTCTGGCTATAGGAGCAAAAGTCTCTTCATAATCTATTCCATATTTCCGAGTAAAACCCTTTGCCACTAATCTTGCCTTATGCTTCTCAATGCTTCCATCAGGATTAAACTTGGTCTTGAAGATCCATTTATAGCCAACACATTTCTTTCCTTTAGGAAGCTTCACGAGCTCCCAAGTGTCATTGTTTTTTATAGAGGTTATCTTCTCTTTCATGGCATCTTGCCAAATCTTCTGAGTACATGCCTTCTCATAACTAGAAGGTTCAAGCTGTGCACTAGTTAACAAAGCATAGTTAACTTGATCTCCCCTAAGTTCCTGCTGGGATTCATCATCACCATACAAGTGCATACTTTCTAATCTTTGTAAAATAGATTCCATTTCACTAGCTTGACTCCTAGTGTATCTTCTTGAAAAACATTTATCCAACATCTGAGATGATGGATGATACTGTAGAGTTCTCTTACCTTTGGATGGAACATCAATGTCCATTGGTGAGGAACTTACTGATCGCTATGGAGAAGGACTTGGTGAAGCAGTTGAATCTGAAGATGGACTTGGAGGATGAGTGGAAGGAGACTGCTTTCCTTTCTGTGGTAGTTGTGGTTGCACCTGCTGAGCAACTATATCAGTGGCTTCAACATCACTAAAAATTTGGGGCTTACCCCACTCTCCCCCTTCATCAAAAATCACATCCCTTGAAACCACTATCTTTCGAGTTGTAGGATTGTAGAGTCTATAACCCTTTGTGTTTTCACAGTATCCTACAAAAATGCATGCTTGACTCTTTGGATCAAGCTTCTTTCTTAGCTCATCAGGAATGTGAGCATATGCCAATGAACCAAATACTCTGAAATACTTCACATTTGGTTTCTTACCATACCAAGCTTGGTAAGGTGTCTTCCCTTTCAAACTTGAAGTAGGACTTCTGTTCAAGATGTGAACACTCGTCCTTGTTGCATCTCCCCAATATGAATTACTCAAATGCTTTGTCTGAAGCATTGATCTTGCCATCTCCACAATTGTGTGATTCTTCCTTTCTGCTACACCATTTTGTTGTGGAGTGTAGGCAGTGTGAACTGCCTCTTGATGCCATGATGTTTACAAAAATTCAAAAACTGATTAGAGGAGTATTCTCCTCATCTATCTGATCTAAGACATTTTACATAATATCCACTCTCACTTTCAAATTTTGCTTTAAAATCAACAAAGCATGCAAATGCTTCATACTTATGCTTCAAAAAGTATATCCAACACATTCTAGTGCAATCATCAATGAAAAGTAGGAAGTAGGAGTGATTACCTAGACTCTTGGTCTGCATCGGACCACAGATGTCTGAATGTACTAACTGGAGTGGATAGCTAGCCCGCCATGCTTGTCCATGAGGAAATTTTGATCTGGCATGCTTGCCCAAGGCACACCCTTCACAGACTTCCTTATTATATTGAATTTTGGGAAGTCCAGTTTGTGAAGTTAGCATTTTCAAACTTGCTGAATTCAAGTGACCATATCGCAAGTGCCATAGGACACTTGGATTGGTAATTGCAACATTTGCTAACTTATTTCCTCTTGGCTGGCCAAACTTCAAAGGGAATAATCTATTCTTTGACATTGGCACTTGTGTAATGATTCTATTACTATTGTTCTTGTCAAAAATGGTGCATTTACCCTCATCAAAAATCAACTTATAATTCTTTTTTAGCATTTTACCAACACTTAAAATATTGTGTTGAAGATGGGGTGTGTAATAGATATCACTTACTTGCTTGATGCCTTCTTTCGTTGGAACCTCCATGGCTCCAATGCCTTCAACTGCCAATGACTTGTCATCTCCCAATCGGATGCTGGATTTGTATGAGGAGTCTAAAGTAGCAAAAAGTTCTTCTTTGCCACTCATGTGATTTGAACACCCAGTGTCCAAAATCCATGTATCATTCATATTTTTCTCTATCTGGCCATAAGAAAGAAAGAGATTTGTGGACTCTTCCTCTTCTCCAAAATTTCCAAATTGACTGCTTTGGTTGTTGTTGCTTCCTTGCGAAGACTTTGACCAACAATCTCGAGCATAATGGCCAGGTTTGCCACAATTGTAGCAAACTTGTTTTGATTTATCTCCTCCTTTTCCTTTACCAGATTGTTTCCCTCTATTTTGCTGTTGTCCTCCTCTATTCTGATTTCCACCTCTGTTGGATGATCCTCCTCTGTTAGGAGTTCCTCCTCTTTGATTATTCCTACCTCTGCCTCTTTGTTGTCCTCTACCATGGACTCTACCTCTTCCTTCATGTGTGGAAAAATCTTTTTCATCTCCTCCATAACTGGTGGTAGGAGTTTCCTGTAACCTCTCTTCATGTGAGAGAAGTGATCCAATTAGTGCATCAAAATACAATGAGGTTAAGTCTTTGGATTCTTCAATAATTATTGCAATAGAATTCCACTTTGGAAGAAGTGTTCTCAACACTTTCTTCACCATAACATCTGGCTTAATATCTTCCCCTAGTGTGACCATTTTATCAACTACGGCTTTCACTTGCACGCAGTAATCTCCCACTTTTTCATTTTCTTGCATCTTGAGATTTTCAAAATCTCGTTTCAATGTTTGCAGCTTTACTTGTTTTACTTGGTCACTACCTCTATAGCTTTCTTTTAGGGCATTCCAGGCATCTTGTGCAATTACATAAGAGGCAACTCTAGGGAAGATACTTTTATCTAGGGCAGCATGTATGTGATAAAGGGCAAAAGCATTGTTCTTCTGTGCTTCTTTTCTAGCCTTTTTATCAGCATTAGAGAAAGCTACCCATTCAGCAGTTGGTTCAGTATAGCCCTCTTCGACCACATCCCATAAACCTTTTCCTATCAAAAGGGTTTTCATTTTAATAGACCAATATTCATAGTATCCTCCATTAAACTCAGGAATCAGAAGACTATTATTGGATGCCATTGCAGAATAAAAACAAACTTTATTTGAAGCAAACAAGCACTATAAATTAGTACAAAGAGATTAATGATTCAAATCAAATATCGCCTTTTTAGTACATTCAGGTTCTGCTTCGGAACTGCTATTGATGACAATGACCTCAGGTTCTTCAGGATCCACTTCCTCTGGATCTTCTTCTTCTTCTTCTGTTGCTTCTCCTTCTACTGCTTCTTCTTCGTCTTCTTCTTCTGCTATTGCTTCGGGTTCAGGAGAGCATGGTGAATAGCTCTCACTTGATTCTGCTACCCGTACACCAGGTGTATAACTGGCACTTGCTTGATCCTCTGGAACAACTTCCTCTAGTACAACTTCCATAGTTTTAGACTCTAATTCTTTTTCCGAAAATGTTGTCTTCTGAATCTGCCTCGTACCCTGAATCTGGCTTCCTCAGATGATCAATCACCTGATTTTCCAACTGACAAAACATTGTATGGAGACTTGTTCGTTGAACCCTTTCATCAAAGGATTCTGGTGTCTCTCGTCTCAAAATCGAGAGAAGTGCATTATAACACCCCCCAGACCGGATCATCGAACATTTCACAGGCAGATTAATTCGCTTTTTTCAAAAAAGGCTCTTCAAACATGGTTTTTAAAATTTTTATAAAGTCTTTTTCCAAAAAAAAAAATTTAATAAAGTTTTTATATTTTTTAAATTACCTTTTAAATTAATTATTAAAAAGATAATATTAAAAAATATAATTTAAACTTATTAAATAATTTAATAAAAAAAACTTTATAAAATAATTTTTTTTTTTAACAAAACTTTTACCTTTTGCAAAGCGGGCGATTCGACCCCGCGACCTAGCAACAAGCAGCAGACGGATTTGCCACTGCACCAAGCAACGCGGCTGAGACTAAACAAGATTGTCCCCTTGTTATACTCGGCGACGACGGCTATAAGAAAAAAAAAAAAAAAATTAAACCTTCGGCGGGATTCGATCCCGTGTCCGCCTCCCTGCTAGCGGACCACCTTGTCCGCTGGGCTACGTCCCTCGGACGAGTCTCAAAGGAGAGTGGGTTATATTTAAAATCAAATGCGGTGAGTGTTTTAAAAAAAAAAAAAAACAATAATATTTTATCCCACATTCGATGTGAGACGGCCGCAGGAGGTTTTTTAAACCCAAAGGCACACAATGAATATCGACTGCCTTCGGGAAGTCACAGTTGCCGCAATTTTGTCGAAACCGGAGCCAATCGCAAACCGACATGTCAGCACGCCACTCGTCGCCACGTGGAAAATTTTTGGACCAGTCACACGCCGCCACGTCAACTGCTGCCACATCAGCCTCTATGCCTCGATTCATGTGTTGTCAACTGCCACCTCAGCGTCACCACGTCAGCCACCTTGATCACACGCCGCCACGTCAACTGCTGCCATGTCAGCCTCTTTGCCTTGATTTGTGTGCCATCAACTACCACGTCAGCATCGCCATGTCAGTAACCTCGATCTACGTGCTACCCAGTCAGCACCTCGCTAGCCACCACGTGTCACCTCGAGATCCGTTTTGAGCTGAGCCTGTTGTCTGTTGCCACTTGTCGCCTCAGGATTCGTGCCGAGCCTGTGCACAATCTGCCTCGGGATCCGTGCCTGATCTTGCTCGTGATCCACCTCGAGATTCGAGCCCTGTTGGTGACCTCGATCCGTGTGCCTGACACCTACCTCGGGAACCATGCTCGATAGGTTCCATCTCGGGAATCATGCCTGACTACTACCGTAATCTAGCTCTGATACCAGATGTAGACCGGGTGACCTCTCAGACGTAGCGAACAATAAAATAATTTAAATTTAAAATGTAAAATGCAGTGGACTTATATTTATTAAAATGCACCTTCAACCTTAAAACATTACAAAGTATAATATATATATAGATTGGCGATAGGGAGGAAGTCGACAGAGGGAATAGGAGAGGAATAACGGAGGGATAAGGGGAAAGGGAGTTGGAGGGATAAGGGGAAAGGAGGAAATGGAGGGATAAGGAGGGAATATAGGAGGAGAATAGGAAAGAAAATAGGAGGGAAATTAAGGATAATTGCCGACAAAACTTGCCGACAAACATAGGGAGTTTTCACACTTAGGGCTTAGAAAAATATTTTTCTAAGCCACTTACAACTTAACCCTATTCACACTTGCAACAATTTCTTCGTTTCTAAATAACAATAAACATTATAAATTCTTCACACAACGTGGAAAAATAATTATAAAATAAAAATAATGCACCTTATAGCTCCTTATTTTAATATGCAAAAATAACTCCCTCACACTCTATAAAAATACAATTTTCAAATAAATCTAATACAACTTATAACTCCCACTCAAATGCAGTTTAATTAATATTAAAAATTTAATACCTTATACACCACCACCATGAATCAAAATTATGACCTCTCAAGATGCAATATTTTCATAAGTACTTATTACTGATTGTGCTACTATAGTAGGTAGAACAAAAGAGGCACCTAATAATTTTAATTCTATCTTTACCATGAATTCTAAACTTAGCACACACAGAAAAATGTCATCCAAGGGTTTTCACCCTACAACCTTGTCCGCAACAACACTTACACAAGCCAAAAAACTAATTTGGCTGCCCCAACATCTGGAATGAAATTAACATGCACATATTTTATCTTTTCCTTGCCCTAATTAAAACTTAACATACACAACAAAACCATCATCAAAGGATTTTGACCATACGACCTCTTCCACAACATTTCTCATGCAAGCCTAGAAACCAATTGGGCTACCCTTGTAGGTGAAATCAAAATGTACTCATGAAATATTTATCCCTATATTTATGCTCATCAAAACACTCCCTGCTCCTTTTGTCTGCCATTCACTTCTACAATAAGGATATCATCAATTTTTCATGACATAGCTTATCTCCTTTTCAAAGCAAATTGACACCATGTATATATGCTTCCAATAATTTTAATTTTGTCACATTGGCAATACCTCCATGAATATTGGCACCTATTTGTTTTTAAAATTTTAGGTTATAATATTAAATTATAACATTATCTTTTAAAACCTTAAAAATTTAAATCCTTGATTTAAATAATTCAAACTTATGTCCCAACCTTTATCGTTTATAAACCTTAGTCCTTTTTAAATATTTTTATCCGAAGCCTTTAAACCTTTTTTATCTCAAGATTTTAATTAAGAATTTTTATCCCAATCCTTTAAACCTATATAATCCTTTACTTTGAGATATACCTTACCTTCACTAATTATCCATTGTTTTCTTTGTCCAACCTTGTAAACTTCTTATCCTTGAAAAATATTTATGCCTTTAATACCATGCATTCTTTGACATCAATGATAATTCAATATTTTCGACATATTTTCCATTCTATAATTTAAAGTAGAAAATTTTGATTACTGGTGTAAACAAATGAACACTTTGTTAATTTCCAAAGAAATGTAAAGTGATATGGTACATAATTTGATAAAATTTTAGGCTACTCTTCCCAAGGTATGAAACCACTATGCTCCTAACACAATATCACATCCTGCAAGTGGAAGATCAACATATTAGCTTTGAATTTAGGGTCCCCTATATTCAACTTAATATTTCAACATTTACCTTTACAAGGTAATGTTCCTCCATTTTCCACCATGACTTCAGAAGAGTTTCAAGCATATAGATAATAATTCACTTTCTTAGCTACTTGGGGATCAATAAAATTATGTGTACTACTTGAATAAATAAAAATTATAATTCTTTACCCTTTGAATAATCCTACTACCTCCATAGTCTAAGGGGTCAATATTATTACAAGTTCATGGATTGTAATCTATGGCTTTGGTTCTTTCTATGCTTCACCATCATACTAATGCTCTTTCTCCTATGGTTCTACTTCTTTGTTAGGTATTTCATTCACTACAAAATTATCCACATCCAACAAAAATAATTTCTATTGTATGCATTTATGCTCTAGCAAATATTTATTATCATAATTATAAAATAAGCCTTGTACTCTATGGGCATCCATTTTCTCCTTAGTCAATCATTTTATTATTGAATATTTATTGCTAGTATTTGATATGAACTTGGATGGAAGTGTAGGTTCAGCTTGTGGTAATTTAGATGACTACCTCTAGGTAGATTTTTTTTCCTTTGCTAGTATTAATATTTATGTCTTGTATCATAGACTATGGTTTGAACATTTCCACATTTATCTTATATCATCTTTCAACCAACTGATAAACTACCTCAAAAAAAATCCTTATTTAAACACATTATTCTATTATCCAATATCTTAGATTGAGTCTAATGCTCTCAAACAATAGAGGTCTATTTCAATTTTACTAAGGCTCTTGTAAAATCCTTATACTCATTAGGGCTAAAATGAGTGAGCAATTGGTACTAATAGTGTTCTTGAGAAAGATCAAGAGTCATATTATGTACCAATTGATACCATTGTAGGGACTTGTATTTAAATTTAAAGGATACCTTGGTGTCCCATAAATATTAAGGGAAATTATGGATTTTGAAGAGTTTATCTTCCCAACATAACCAACCACCAATGCCCTTGCTATTAAATTTGGAAAAATCTAAATTAGAAATTTTGACTGGGGTATTAGCATTAAAAAGAGCATAATAGATTTATTCAACTCTATTTACTAAAGTTTCACTTGATACTTCAAATTTAACTTGTTCATATAATTTTAGACCTTCCTTAAATTGTCTTCAACCTCAAATTTTTTTTTCTTAATTCCTATTTTGACTTTAATCTGGTTAAATTTTAGGAACTACATGTGATATTTCATATGTTTAAATTCTTGTCCAATATGTGACATTTAACTCTATATATTACTAAGCATTTTATTTATTTGTTCCATATGTTGGTTTTATTCAATATCCCTCATTGCTCCTCTAGTCTTTTTATCCATATACTTGTGATTTGGACCACTGCAACTGAGTTACTAAAAGTAGAAGTTTTGTTCCAGGTGTTCCTATTTTTAGTAATGGTTCAAAAATATATTTGGGTGCTATATATCAAAACAATAAATTTGAAAAAATGCATATAGTGGACTAGGTCTCAAAATGATATTTTTGGTACCCTAGATTTTTTTAATTAATTAAATAATTTTTTGGTGTATTTATTTTTCTTTGAAAGATTTCCTTCACCTAAAACAATACCATTATTCCTTTAGTCCCTAACAACTTCCATATTAATTACTAGTCAACCTATTATACGCTAGTATCTTGTGAGATTATATCACTAACACTACCATCTCTGACACTTATTGACTATTACTAGCAATTATCCTAACATAATCTATTTTTACTATTACTAATAACTACCTTATCTAACTATGTTATTGATGTTACTATATCTAATAGTTTCTTCTTTAGGAAGGAATTTTTATAATATGGTTAAATTTATGCTAGGTGTAATCTCCTTAAATGTATATTTAGAGTTTTGGATATGTAACATATGACTATAATAAGGTAATAATAGGTCAAGGTGTATTCACTATTCATATCCCTCTAATATACTACAACCACAAATTATAATGCTTAGACAAATATTTTAGGCCACTACTCAAGGAGGGTTCCACACACACGCTTGAGTACACTACCTACCTCTTTGATAGTATGAGAGGGTAATATTCTTGAGTATTATACTCAATATACTATGGATAGATACACGGTAATTTTTTTTTCTATTTTTAAAGGTTTATCCTAATACTAGGGGGTATCCTAATATACCCAATACATGGTAGCTCAAGTCTATATACATGTGTTGTCTACAACCTAGGTATTGGATTCTTATCACCCCTCACTTTACTAGATACTTTATGGAAAATCTTGCATAGACAATAATGACAACTCATTTTTTATATTTTAAAACCCCTAATATAGGGTTTCTAAATTATTAAACTAAAATAAAGAAAAATAAATGGCTTAATTTTTTTTCTTTTTCTTATTTGTAGGAAAATAATTAGAAAAATAAAAACATAGAAAATTTATACCTTACAAGTCAAAATTTTAGAACACAAATTGTTTGCACTATAGTAGGATGTGGCCTTGGAAAGCACTCAAATACCACTTGTTATAAACCATTTAGTGAAATAAAAACAAATTCATATTATATTGCAAAATGAAAATGAAATATAATAAATTATATTGAGAAAAGTAAGATTACATTATTGAATCATAGGCCTCTTCAAGGGAGAAAATTCGTAGAAGTATCTTGGATACAAAAATATATGAGATGCCTTAGTCTATTCTCCCTTGCCTTTTTAAAGGCTCTTCATAACTATAACTATAATTTTCAATGGTTATATCCACATGCAAGTGGTCACTAAATCTAGAAGTATTGGTTTCATATGCAAGTAGCCACCCAAGCTAGAATATTCTACTAAATAAGTAGTTACATCCTTTATAATGGTTACATTAAATAATGGCACTTGTCTAAGTAACTCAAATTCCACATACACATTATAAAATATTATATAATATTATTAATATGGGTCTCCATATTAAGAATGGGATTACTACATAATAAGGTTAGGGTGGGGTCCTAGCAACTTACTTCACATGAAGATTGAAGCATAATTTGATGATTATGGAAAGATTTTTGGGATAATATATAAATAGTGTTTAAAATAAGGAGTATACAATCTAGAAAAATGTAAATATGAACTAAGTAATGGTTATTATATATATAAGAAAGAATTAAAAAATTCATATTGAAGCTTAATTGAGAAAAAAATACTTGTGTTAAATAGCTCTTGAGGATAATAATTGGTTTTAGAACCAAAAGTATGATCACCTACTTGTTAAAGCTTGTATTTTTTAATGCTAAATGAATATTCCATGGACTATCTTGTGTAGAAGCAATAAGTGAAGTATGTGAAGGTTACATATTGGAAAATTTCATAGATACAACTTTACAAGAGAAAGAACATGGATAATACCATTTCCATTATAACTAATTTATTCAAATATTTATGATCACATGACCACATCAACTATTAGTAATATATTCTTATTTATCACTTTCATTAATAATCATGCCAAAAAAATTGAAGGTATTATATTATTTGGTACCATTATAAATATTTAGATTAGGGCATGTTTGATATTTTTATCTATAGTATCAAGTTATTAGGTGTGAGTATGCATCATGTCAATAAGTGTATGGCATTTCTTGTTACCAAGTGAGAGTTATATGAGTGATGTGTCAATTTTAGAAGTAGGGAGTTATGTGTAATCATCATAGACTTCATATTGATGTAATATGTTAAACTTAATATATAAAAGAATAATATGAAGAGTTAGTTATCTTGTGAGATTGAGAAGGATAAATATCAAGATTCATGTAATGTGAAGAGTCTCATATATCTATATATTAAATACAAATACTTTTAATATGTACCTTAATGAATTTTTTCACTTATAAATTACTTTAGTAGTTTGAATAAATATTTCTATTAGATTATTGTTTACTTGATATATACATTATTGGTATTTTATGATCCTCAAAATTATTTAGACTATGAAGCATAGTAATATTTTTCTAACAATGGTAGTAGAGCCATATTGAGTGTACTTTGTGAAAGCCATGCTTAGTAAAATATCTATAGGAGAAATACTACAATATTGGAGGAGAAAGATACTAGGAGTTAAAGCTACTAGAAGGATAATTAATTTTTTGTGAGGAGATGTTAGGATCCTCCATCCTAGCATTATTAGTTAGTATTAGTTAGTATTATTTGAAGAACACAAGCTTATACTGAGAGGGGCGGGTGAACAGTATAAGACCACTTTTTACTTTTTCTTCCAATTCAATATTATGTTGTGTATAGATAGCAGTATCAATAGCAATAATCAAAGAAATGCATAAAATACCATACATAGTAGAGACACCAAAATTTATGTGGTTCACACAATGTGGGCTACTCCACGGAGAAAATATTTTATAAAAACTTTCTCAATCAATTTCTTTGGGAATCACTCCCAATTAAAATGTTTATGTATCTTTGTCCAAAGGAGATGTTGATCCCCTAATCTCAATTTTGTGGATATCTTCCATAGGATAAATCTTTCCTCTTCTGCTCTAGGTATGTGATATTCTAGAAGACTTTGTCTCTCTGCTACACTGATTGGTGGACCTCTCTCCACTTGAAGACTCCTCACTCAAATCTATCTTCAACTATGCTGGTTGTTGGATATCTATCCACTGAGACTCTATCCTCTGTACTCTTTCACCTCCAAAGCTCTATCAATAGGCTCACTAAGAACCTGATCAATAGGCTCACACATAAATTGCATAATAGGCTCACACAAAACTTGCTTAACAAGCTCACACAGAACTTGTCAAATATGCTCAAGCAAGCTCACCAATAACTTGCCTAATTCTTCTCTAGCAAGCTCACAAATAACTTTCCCAATTATGCTCTAGCAATATCACCAAGAACTTGCCCAAATATGCTCTAGCAAGCTCACCAAGAACTTACCCACATCTACTCTAGCAAGCTCACCAATAACTTGCCCAAAACTGCTCTACAAATATTTCCACAAAGTTATCCATAAAGTTCTCCCAAAACTATCCTCAAATCTATCCCAAAGGCCTTCTCAAAGGATCAATCAATCGTCCTCAAGTAGTACTAAAAATGAACTCAATAATGAATGGAAATCTCAACCCAAATTAACTTCATAGAAGCATAAATAGAATTGTTAGAGACTCAATATGTTCTAATCTCACTCTCAATTCAAATCAATCTCAACTCAACTCAAATCAACTCATATAAGCATAAAGAGAATTGTTAGAGACTCAATATGTTCTAATATCACTCTCAACTCAAATCAATCTCAACTCAATTCAATTCAAACTCAACTCAACTCAAGTCTTATAGAACCATAAAGAGAATTGTTAGAGACTCAATATGTTCTAACCTTAATCTCAAATCAACATAGAATTATGGAATAGTTTGTTTCATATAATTTGAGTAATCACTTCACACATCACTTGACTAGGCTCAATCAACTCAACCCAACAAATCATCACAAGGGACAACTCTTTCTCACACAACCCTAGTCCAAGTATGTATCAACCAACTCAAATTTTTCCAACAATGCCCAACCACAAATCTCACATAAAAATGATACTCATGTTCCTTTCTAACTCAAGTTCTTTTAAAACCAATGGGATTCAATAAAAATTCTTATAAAACAAGGTTTAACCTCAACTCTCAAACTATAAAACCTTGAAGCATTAAACCAATCACTTTCGAAAAGGAAACCACAATCAATCCTTTTCTCTCCAATGATATTTCAGAAATCAACCACCATAAATAGTCAATAGGATAATGTGCCCATACCTTTTATGAATATGAAAAAACCTCTTTGTAAATCTTCCACAATCACAAAATTATTTTACCAATCTTCACAAGGGTTAGCAGATCACAAAATAATCAACATTACTCCACTTTTTAATAATCATCACCAAGGCCTTTAATTGCACAACTTCCTTATCTCTCCTAAAACCACTTGTACCTTAAAATAAAATAAATCAAAACATTGCATAACCTTTTCACTCCCAAAACCAATTATACCATAAAATAAAGTAAATCACAATATTGCATATCTTGTCACCTCATGAAATAATTAATCCCATTGAAAAATAACAAGGCAAACTTCACTTTTGGAACCCCTTTGCAAAATCAGAAATATCTCTTTACACACACCTTATTTCGACTTGTAAATAAGTTATTCAAATATCCCTCGAAATAATATTTCCGATGATATATAATGTGCCTCCATTCCAAAATAAATTTAAACCTTTACATATATATATATATATATATATATATATATATATATATATATATATATATATATATATATATATATATATATATATATATATATATATATATTGCCACCCTCCATTAATTGCACATAGGTCGGCCCTCCATTAATTTAAACTTAAACTTTAAACTTTAATATCGTCATCACCGAAGGTACTTTTTCGATGAAACAAAGATCCAAATTGTATTTTAAGAAAATCCCTTTCCACATAAGACCACCATTGTTTTAAATAAAACCTTTTATTTTTCCTACCTTAGTTTTCATAAAAACCCTCAGAAATAGCCATGCTTTCCAAAATATCATAAATTATTTTTTATGAAATATTTTGGCCACCAAAACCAAATGTGATCCATGTGACATCAATGACAACATAAAATGCCTCAAATTACCTAAAATTTCCAATGATCTCCCCCTTTTTCATTGAGGGCAACACCTCTAATGCAAAAACCACAATCACTGCAAAAATCATCTCTGAGAATCAAAGTTGCTCCCCTGAATCAATACTCTCTATGGAGGTTGCTCCCCCTAACTCAATACTCTCTTTGTAGGATGCTCCCCATAACTCAATACTCTCTTTGGATGCTGCTCCCCCTAATTCAATGCTCTCCCCCTTACTCAAATCTCTCCCCTTTGACATCAATGGCAAAAGGGACACCTATGGAGCTAAAAGATATAACTCTTAAGATTAGCCCCCCTCACTCCCTTTTTATTTTGAGGTGATTAATTTTTGGGTGGGAGTATCTTTACTCCCATATTACTTTGTTTCTTTCCTCTATCAACTTCCTTCCATATTTTTGTGATATCCTTCTCTTGATGAATTACTTGATCTTCTTGTCTAGAACCTATTTGACCTTCTTGTCTTGAACTTGTTTGACCTTCTTGCCTTGAACCTGTTTGGAATTGAGTCCTACACCATTTTGCAATATACCCAAAGTTATTCTAATTTAAACACTTGATATTTTAGCCTTTGGATGATTCTCATATCTTGAATTCATTCTTAAAATAATTTCCATATCCATTCCTTTCCTGAACCCTGTATTGTGAAGCTTTGTTTTCATGACCATTATAACCATGACTTCTAAATTGTGTAGCTCTAAAACCAAAACCATGTTGCTCATTTATTTTGCATTGAAAATCTCTATGACCAATCCTATTGCATGAGAAGTAATGTCCTTGAAAACCATACCTACTTCCCTTGAAGTTTCTTATAGCAAAATCAAACTTCTTTGATTCATGGATCTTGCAATGTATAGCCCGGTGTCCAAATCCATTACAAGAAAAACAATATCCTTGAAAAGCCTTTTGTTCATGCCTTGGTTTCTCATACCTTTCTTGAAAATTATCCTTATTATCATCTTCAACTTGTACATTGCATTCTTGAACCTTATTTGTAGCATATAAAACCTCTTCTTTAGTTTCTTCCTTACCTTTTTCTTCAAGAATTTATTTTCCCTTTGATGTTGATTCACCTATCTCAAAACAAGAACCAAGTTGAATATTTGGAGCCATAGGAACTTTGTAACTTTCCTCACAAATCTTATGTGCTTATTTGCTTTCATATTTTAGAACTTCCTTTTCTTTTGAGTGTGATTCCCCAAACCAGAAATATGAAACCTTTGGTGCTTTGGAATATCTCTCTTCTTTTTCTTCATTTGTGTTAAGTAGCAAATTGGCACACATCTCTATAGCCTCCGAAATACAAGTATCCATTTTTGCTGCTTATTTTTCTTTGAGAATTGGTTCTTCCTTATAGATTTCTGAAATGAAACCTCCTGATACAAATATAAGACCTTGTGTACTTATTTTCAATTTCCCTTCTTCATAACCAAGACCTGTCTTTATAAATGGATCTCTTTGTAAAACCAAAAAATTATCCAGTATTTTTGAATTTCTTTAAAATCGTGCTAACTCATTTATGTAGGTCCCAAAACTTTTTTGATCTTCTTATTCTAACTGATCACATATTTCTTTCCTCTCCTTTAGTTTCTCAGAAATAGTGATACCAAAATCTTTTGATTCCTAAAGCTCTTTTTCAAAATCTTGAATGTGTTGATTAAGCATCATATTGACTTTTTCATTTTATTGAACCTTATTTTCAAGCCTCTTGATTTTATTTTTTAACCTCCTATTTTTATTTTCTTTTTTTTTGGAATTCTATTATTCATCATCACTGCTATTGGAATTGTAACTAGAACTATTGCTTTATTCTTCAAATAAAATTTCCTTGTTGCAATTGTTGTAGTATGTGCAATCATCATCTATATGCCCAAAATCTCCGTATATGAAGCATTTTACTATTCTTAGACCTTTCTTGTACCTATATTCTTGCTCAATGGATGTGGCAAGCTCTTCATGTCTTTCTTCAATAGATTTATCCTCTTCTTTAACTTCAATACCTAGGAATAGATGTTCTTGTTTTTCTTCATTTATTCCAAATAATATACATTCTTCTTCATTTAACTGATATTTATCACTTTAATATGAATTATCACTTGCTTCTACAATGTAGTAAGATTTATTTTCCAAATTTACCTTGGAATATCCTTCATAATTATTCCTCAACTTGGTCAAAATATCATTAGATGAAGTACATACATCGACCTTTGAAAAATATGGCTCACGTAGCCCACTCAAAATATAATTTATTGCTCTTGAATTTATCTCAACTGATTTCCTAGTAGTCTTATCTTCATCGGGATCACCTTCAACCTTATACTCTTTTTCAACCGTCTATCATACATCATATCCTTGTGATATCAAGTAGTTCTTCATCCTCATGATCTAGAAAGAATAATTGTTACCATCAAATAATGGAGCCTTATTTGTTGATAATGCATTCCGTGAAGCCATCTATATTCTTGTAGAATCTATCCTCAAGATGTTAGCCTTTCCGAAGGAACCCGCTCTGATACCAATTGAAGAACATAGGCTTATAATGAGAGGGAGGGGTGAACAGTATAAGACCACTTTTTAATTTTCTTCCAATTCAATATTATGTTGTGTATAGATAGCAGTTTCAATAGCAGTAATCAAATCAATGCATAAAATATCATACATAATAGATACACCATAATTTACGTGGTTCACCCAATGTGGGCTACTCAACGAAGAAAATATTTTGCTAAAAATTTCTCAATCAATATCTTTTGGAATCACTCCCAATTACAATATTTATGGATCTTTGTCCAAAGGAGATGTTGATGCCTTAATCTCAATTTCGTGGATCTCTTACACAGGAGAACTCTTTCCCCTTCTGCTCTGGATATGTGATCTTCTAGAAGACTCTATCTCTCTACTATACTGATTGGTGGACATCTATCCAATTGAAGAGTCCTCACTCAAATTTGTATTCAAATGTGTTGGCTACTAAATATCTATCCAGTGAGACACTATCCTTTGTACTCTAACACCTCCAAATCTCTATAAATAGTCTCACATAGAACCCATAAAATAGGCTCACATAGAACTTGTCAAATCTGCTCAAGCAAGCTCACTAAGAACTTACCCAAATCTGTTCTAGAAAGCTCACAAATAACTTGCCCAATTCTACTCTAGCAAGTTCACCAAGAACTTGTCCAAATCTGCTCTAGAAAGCTCATAAATAACTTGCCCAAATCTACTCTAGCAAGCTCACCAAGAACTTGCACAAATATGCTCTAGCAAGCTCACCAAGAACTTGCCCAAATCTGCTCTACAAATATTTCCACAAAGTTGTCCCAAAAATATCCTCAAATATGTCCCAAAGGCCTTCTCAAAGGCTCAATCAATCATGCTCAAGTAGTACTCAATAATGAATGGCAATATCAACTCAAATTAACTTCATAGAAGCATAAAGAGAATTTTTAGAGACTCAATATGTTCTAATCTCACTCTCAACCCAAATCAATCTCAAGTCAACTCAAATCAACTCATAGAAGCATAAAGAGAATTGTTAGAGACTCAATATGTTCTAATCTCACTCTCAACTCAAATCAACCTCAACTCAATTCAAGTCAACCTCAAATAAACTCAACTCTTATAGAACCATAAAGAGAATTGTTAGAGACTCAATATGTTCTAACCTTAATCTCAAATCAACATAGAATGATGGAATAGTTTTTTTCATAGAACTTGAACAATCACTTCACACATCACTTGACTAGGCTCAATCAAATCAACTCAACCAATCATCACAAGGGACAACTATTTCTCACACAACCCTAGTCTAATTATGTATCAACCAACTCAAATGTTTCCAATAATGCTCAACCATAAATCTCACATAACAATGATACTCATGTTATTTTCTAACTCAAGTTCTTTCACAACCAATGGGCTTCAATAATTATGCTTATAAAACAAGGTCTAACCTCAACTATCAAACTAGAAAATATTGAAGCATTAAACCAATCACTTTTGAAAAGGAAACCATAATCAATCTTTTTCTCTCCAATGATATTTTACAAATCAACCACCATAAACAATCAATAGGAGAATGTGCCCATACCTTTTATGAATATGAAAAAATCTCTTTGTAAATTCGCCATAATCACAAAATTCTTTTTCCAATCTTCACAAGGGTTAGTAGATCACAAAATAATCAAAATTACTCCACTCTTCAATAATCATCACCAAGGCCTTTAATTGCACAACTTCCTCATCTCTCCTAAAACCATTTGTACTATAAAATAAAATAAATCAAAATATTACATAACCTTTTCACTCCCAAAACCACTTATACCATAAAATAAAATAAATCACAATATTGCATACCTTGTCACCTCATGAAAGAATTAATCCTATTGAAAAATAACAACGCAAACTTCACTTTTGGAACCCCTTTGAAAAATCATAAATAACTCTTTACACACACCTTATTTCTCCTTATAAATAAGTTAGTCAAATATCCCTCGAAATAAGCTTTCCGCTGATATATAATATGCCCCCATTCCAAAATAAATTGAAACCTTTACACACACACACACACACACACATATATATATATATGCCACCCTCCATTAATTGCACATAGGTCGGCCCTCCATTAATTTAAACTTAAACTTTAAACTTTAATATCTTCATCACCGGAGCTCCTTTTTTGATGAAAAAAAGTTCGAACTTGTATTTTAATAACATTCCTTTCCACATAAGCCCACCATGGTTTTAAATAAAACCTTTTATTTTTCCTGCCTTGGTTTTCATAAAAACCCTGTAAATAGCCATGCTTTCCAAAATATCATAAATGCTTAATTATGAAATATTTTGGCCACCAAAACCAAATGTGATTCATGTGACATGAATGAAAACATAAAATGCGTCAAATTACCTAAAATTTCCAATATTATTAATCATTTAATTATTATATTATTAACCCATTAAGTGAACCATCGCAACTCTTCATACGTGAACCATCATGTCTCTTTACTAACATGACTTTATGGTAGATATATATATATTAGTTTGACCATTCGAACAAATTATTAAGGATGAAGAATAAGAAATATAGATTATAAAGAGAGACCCCCCTATAAGTGGCAAGGAGGGAACCCCGTATAGTAGCAAAGTGATTACAAGGGATCCCCATTTAAGTGGCCTCTGATTACCTTTTATATTAAATTATTTATCAAATTTACACAAGAACATCAGGGTTCTTACATTTGGTATTAGAGCCATGTGGGACCCAGTCATGTGGGAATTTCTCAAATATCTTCGTCAAATCACTTCCGTGTGTGCATATCAAAATCAGTTCTAGGATCTTGTCAATCACATCTCAGGTTTAGATGAATCATTTCTCATAAGTTGCTTTGTTAGTGGATTAAAGCATGATATTAGGAAGGAGGTGTAAATATTCTATCCTCACACATTGATGTAGACCTTTAGATTAGGTTTGTTAGTATAAGATAAACTCAATTTTCAACGTCGATTAGGAAAACCACCTATGGGAAAACCACAAACCACTTACACCACACCCAAACCTAATCAAACTTTACCAATTAAACGTATCAGCTTTGAGGAGATGAAGAAACTATGAGAGAAAGATATCTACGATAATTATGATGTGTAATTTGGACCCCACCATAAATGCACTACACTAAAATTATATTTATTGAAGGAATTTGATCCCTGTATCTCCATAGAGCAAGCAGATAAGGTAGTTGTGTCCAAATAAACTAGTGCACCTACTCACCATAATGAAGACAACGAGATCGATGTGCAAGAAGTGATCGATGCACCAAGAAAGGATGATGTAGACATTCCTAAAGAGACTCATTATGGCCAGTCATGCACTATACAAGAACTACACTCAATTTCCTCTCCAATAGTGAGTTATCGCCATAGGGTCAAACCTATTCAAAAAAAAGACAGAAAGGTGATTGCACACTCCTCCATTTCCTCTCCTAGGGAACAACAAGAGAATATAGAAGTTTTACCACCTATTTTCATGCATCATTTAAGGCATTTGAAAAACCCCAAGGGTTTCCCTTCCCTCATCATCACACATTTACTAATTTTTCTTGCAACCCCCCACTAACACTTCATCCTTCTTGATATCCCTACCTATGAAAGAATGACATTAAAAGAGTCCAAGAACTTACGCAAATACTTCTTGGAAAACAAAGTATAAAGCTCCTCACTTTGAGCTTTGAGGATAAAGCTCTTTTTAAGGAGGGTGGCATGTTAGGATCCTCCATCCTAACATTATTAGTTATTATTAGTTAGTATTACTAATAATTTAATTATTATATTATTAACCCATAAAGTGAACCATCACAACTCTTCATACATAAACCATCACGTCTCTTCATAACGTGAACCATCACGTCTCTTCACCAAAATAACTTTAGGGTAGATATATATTAGGTTGGCCATTCACACAAATCATCAAATAAGAATAAGAAACATAGATTCTAAATAGGGAGCCCCTTATAGAGGCAAATATATTACAAGGGAGCCCCCTTTAAGTGGCCTTTATTACTTTTTATATTAAATTATTTATCAAATTTACACAAGAACATCAGGGTTCTTGTAGGAGATAAGGTGAGGAATTAATATAGGAGTAAATATGAACAAGAAAAGCATTGAGTCTAGTGAGACTTAGTGCAATTCCAGAAGAGAACATTGAAAAAGGACATTCAATAATTACTATGGAAGAATAAGATATTCGAAAATCATTAAAGCTAAATATGTTTGGGAAGAAGTGTTGTAATCAGAAGGAGGAGGCTTTCTAAATTATTGCACTAAAAAATATTTGGAAAAAACATAGTACATAGAAGGAAAAGACATTTTGGAAATTCTATACCTAAAATTATTTGGGAAGAAACAATGAAAAATATTGTATTCAGGGAATACACAGAGACTATAAGAGAGTCATGAAGTATACATGTCAGAGTTTATAACATATACACTATAATGTCTAATTTATGAATAACTTCATGCATGATGGAGATTTGAAATTAGAAAATATGAGGGCCAAAATAGTATCTTTAGTTGACAGTAGCACTTTAGAAGAATGTAACACAAAGTAGAGATAAAGTTAAAATATATCTTATGTGGTTGAGACTTTATAAAGCAAGATATATTTGAGTAAAATTTAAAGGTATACTTTAACCCTTAAAACATTTAAATATTTAGGTGTATATTTGATTACTGATTTCTTGAAAATGAATAATGAAATGGATGAGATTTATAAGAAGGAGAAATTAAACATCTGGAAGGAAGAAATAACTAGTTGACTGAAAGTAAAAATTGATTTAATGAATGAAGTAATTTAATTAAGAAGAAATAATAAATTGAATTAAATTATTGTGAATTTTAATTAAAAGGGAGATATAAGATTTGAAATTTAAAACTGATAGTTGAAATTGAAATTGAATTGACTGTTGAAAAAATAAAATTAAAGAAAGAAAACTGAGAAGTAAATTGAAAGGAGATATAAGAAGAAGATTATGAAAATTTTAAATTTTGAAATTAATTATTGAGATTTTGAATTCAAAATAAATAAGAAAGAAAATAAATTTGAATATTGAAATGAAGAAAATTAAAATTAAAATTGAAGAAAATTGTTTGAATTAAAATATTGGAGATAAAAGGGCTTTACAAATTAAATAAAAAATTCAAGACTAAATAAAGGGAAAATTACCATAAAAGAAAACATTTAAAATGCATTGCTAGAAGAAATCAAAGAAATTTTGAAAAATATAAAACTTTACACACAACACTTGTAGAGTATAATAGTGAATATAAAGATATTTAAATAAAATTAATGGACTTACACTTAATTTTTAATGAAACCAGTGATGAAAATTTTACAATATTTGTTAACTATCTAATTTTAGAACTTATTGAAGCAATTTTATTTTTCAAAAGATGCTATTATGCATCCTATTGATATAGGTATGATAATGTATATGTAATTACTCACTCTTGAATTTAAAAAAAACAAGAACATAACGTAAGAATAATTGACCAGAATCATGCAAAATAAACTTGTGATAAAAGAGATTATTTGCAACACAAATGACTTATAAAATATGATCACAAGTGATCTTCTTGAACAAATAAATTTGGGTTACAAATAATGTTGATCTAAATATCTCAAAATATGAATATAATGATAAGTTGTTAATTTTACATGTGTTTTTTTTTTTAAAAGAGAAAAACCCCTTGCGGAGTAGCCTTGGTCTGACAGACCATGAACAGGGGGTTCTACACAGTCAAAGTCACCCGAGGGTCGCACCCGGCCCTGCCTGCACCAACATTATCAATTGGATTTTGGATAACCAATTTGACTTTTTGGTAGGGTGGAGATTTGAACCTGGGGCCTCCCTTGGAGGATTGCCCTCTCCTCTCCAACTCACCTACAATAGCTGGGTTAAAAACTATTTTATAGTGGAAAAGACCCCTTTCGGGGTGCCACTTTCAACAGGTTGGGCATAGGAGGAATGAAGCCTTGTCGGCCTCTACCATCACATAGGAAATTCCTAACTATACCATATATCTGCAATATGGAGACAAGGGGAATGGAACCTGGGTTAGCCTCTACCAGCACCCAGAGCATTTACCACTACACCACAACAAGTAGATAAAAACTAATTTATAGTAGAAAACACCCCTTTCGGGGTGCCACTTTCAATAGGTTAGGCATAGGAAGAATGGATCCTTGTCGGCCTCTACCAGCACATAGGACATTCCTAACTATACCATATATCTTACAGGATGGAGACAAGGGGAATGGAACCTGGGTTGGCCTTTACCAGCACACAGGGCATTTACCACTGCATCACAACAAGCAGATCTTCAAAACTAATTTATAGTGGAAAACACCCATTTTGAGGTGCCACTTTCAACAGGTTGGGCATAGGAGGAATGGAGCCTTGTCGGCCTCTACCAACACATAGGACATTCCTAACTATACCATATATCTGTAGGATGGAGACAAGACGAATGGAACCAGGGTCGACCTCTACCAACACCTAGGGCATTTACCACTACACCACAACAAGCGGATAAAAACTAATTTATAGTTGAAAACACCCCTTTCGAGGTGCCACTTTCAACAGGTTGGGCATAGGTAGAATGGAGCCTTATCGGCCTCTACCAAAGACATAGGAAATTCCTAACTATACCATATATCTGTAGGATGGATATAGGGGAATGGAACCTGGGTCGGCCTATACCATCACCTAGGGCATTTACCATTGCACCACAACAAGCAGATAAAACTAATTTATAGTGGAAAACACCCCTTTCGAGGTGCCACTTTCAATAGGTTGGGCATAGGAGGAATGGATCCTTGTTGGCCTCTACCAACACATAGGACATTCCTAACTATACCATATATTTGCAGGATGGAGACAAGGGGAATGGAACTTGGGTCGGTCTCTACCAACACCCAGGGCATTTAAGGGCATTACTTATGTTAACAACAAAGCTAATAATAATGATTCATGGGATTAAAATATTAATAAAATATATTATTATGATAACTTGCCCATATGAATGACATGTATCATCGCAAATAAAATATTCACTTCTAGAATTTTAAGGAGTACCAAAGTTAACATTAAAAGACCAAGGTAAGATTCAAGGAGACTGAAAAGCACATGAAAGTAAAATAATTTCATACCAAATAATATAATATGGGGATGGGTTAAATTTATTCCATTACTTGATAATTTTGTAAATATTAAGATTAGGGTGTGTGCTTGATATTTGTGTTTATAGTATATGTGAAGTTACTAGTTATCAGTATGTGTTACGTAAATATGTGTGTGAGGTATCTTGTATGAGTGATGTGTCAAGTTTAGAAGGAACAAGTTATGTGCAATCATGATAGAATTTATCTTTATGTAATATGTGATTTTTATTATGCAATAAAATAATATTAAGAGTTAGTTCTCCCATGAGTTTAATTAGAGAAAAGGTCAAGATTTGTGTAATGTATATATTTTCATATATCTACATATTGAAGACAAAGCCATATAATATTTAACTAGAAAAAAAATTGCATTTATGCATTTATTTAGTATTTTCAATAAAAATTTATATGATATTTACGTGAGATATTGTTCGTTTTATATATGCATATTATTTGTTAGAATAAATAATTATTCTCTTAAGTTCTACTAGGATAGAATTACTTGAGTTTCCAATCTTCCATGAGTCAGATGAACTCTCAGTTTATCCTAGTTCATATTTGATGAGTTGTTGTAATCCAACAGCTCTCAATGATCAACTTTGTTATTTATACAAAGTTGATCAATGAAATAAATCAATAAAGTATTCTACTTTTCTAACATTGTATCAGAGCGGGCCTTCCCTGCCCTATGAGCCTGAGGAGATTTTCCTCATGGGGGGAATTCCCTCATAAAAATCCCTCCCCTCCTTTTTTTTCCCCATTTTTTCTTCAAGCTAGGGAGTATGCTCTCCATCCATGAGATGGATTAGAAACCAGAAGATTGAGAAATTAATGGCTGCCCCCCAAAAAAATTTAGAGGTTTATGTCCATAGAAGTAATTTCTCATAAGATAAATGAAAAACGAGAAGCCCTAAATTTAATTTATTGTTATTTTTTATTTTTTACAGACCCATGTTTTTGCTATGGGGGTTTGATGCTGAATCTAACGATGGTGATGATGGGTGTTCAAAGAGCAGAAGATATGCAGCCAACACGATGGCATCAACTCGCTCATGGAAATAAGGTTCCACATTGCGAATGCTTTCATTTTCTTGGAGGTGGACTTGGTGCTATTTTTTTATTTGATGCCTTGGAGCTGCGTTGTTGGAGATTAATCTACTACAGATTACCGAATCGCTCAGATTGCAATATATTATTGTTGATTATAACAACAACTACTCCACTTTAATTAGCATTTAATAGAAAGGTACGTTGAGCAATGGTGAGTGTTCACTCCAAAGACTTTGTAGTACTGTCGATTCTTTATGGAATTCAATGACTATTTTTAGTGATTCCCATAGCAGGTGTTTTTCATCAGATGCTGAAGTCATATTGTAGCCATCGTAAATCATAGTATTAGAGCCACTATTTTTTGATACCACACTAAGTACTGTTCACATGGATTTCTAAAAACTAGGTCACATCTAGATAGATATTTCAAATAATTTGCTAAGAATCATTACCTAAAATCCGTCCATGTGGCACCAGATCCCGTGAACAATGTCCATATGGTAGATTTTTTTCTTGCATGGACTTTAGACTCATGCGTAAGTCCTAGATCGATGGAAAAATTGTGATAAATTGCTAATTTGACTGGTGCTACTAATAATACACAAACCGGCATGTTTTCATCCTACTTTGGTGTCACTTTGGTTTCATCTTGTTGTTGTAGAGGTCGTGGTAGAAATTTGAAGACAAAGGCTCCAGTTGATGTATTTTTCCCTGTATACCTTATGATTTGTTTTGATTTTGATGTTCGACGATCGAGTCCTCAATGAGGGTGGTTCTGCCCAATATTTATATGTATGATCTGAGAGTAATGCAATGCAAACTCCATTAGTATGTGAAGAAGATTCAGTTTGATGAGAGGTGGTGTTATTTTTAGTATTTGAGCTGAGTGTAGGAGTAACTATGCCAAGCAAAAGAAAGTTTTGTTCTACATCCGATGGGGATCATATCGTGGACTGCGGTGAATTTTTTTAAAAGTTTTATGTTTATTTTGGGCGGATGGTGCCAGATTTCTCTATGCCAAATGTGTGATGCCACCAAAGATAAATGAAAATTCACCATAATTTTCTAAAAAATTTTGATGTAGCAAAATTGATTGCTGGGCAACTCACTGTCAATCTGTCTGAATCACGATGGGACTATGAAGATGTGAGGTATCAAAATTCCAGATAGCACCCATTGTGGTACTGCATTCATCAGAGGGAAAATACTCTTATGCTCTTAAAAAAGGTGGGATACATAGTACGGAGGTGTCTTCGTGAATTTTAGTCCACCCAAAGCTGAAGACTTTTGCAAGGGCTGTAAATTATTATAAAATTTTACGGAAGCCACTAGTTATGGAGATTTGGTGGTAAGTTGTTTTTTATGGTGGTTTTATGGCTTTTAATCTAACAAGCGGTAGTCCTTGGATGAATGAACGCATTTCCACCTGTGATAATATCGATAAAAATTCTAGTATAGTTTTCCTCACCCAATAGTGATCTGGTGCTCCTTCGCTATTCCATATTTTTTGGTGGGGGAGGGTGTAGTGGTCCCTCCATGGATTATTAGGATTTGAGTTGATTTTCCAGATCGTGTTGCTATTCATTAGCACGATCACTGTAGATAGATCCACTATCGGTCAACTATCTATTCTCGTACCAACTATGGTGTGCTTCGTGTTGATGCCCAAAGTTTAGTGTTTCTTCAAATTGCTAATATGTGTGAAAGCACGAGGATATAGAAACAAAAATGAAAATGCCAAGTACGATGCGTGTAAAACCAAACTTAATGCGAAAATCCTATATATTGAAAAATGCATGAAAGGAAAGAACATAAATGAATCAACACAAGATAAAATCAATATAGAATATGGTCCTCTTTATTGATATGCTTTCAAAGTCGTGTTACAATACGTCTCCTTCCTTTTAGAGGATAGGAGCGTTAAATATGTTTCTTATCACATCCATGGATAGCAATCCTTCTTCCACGTGCCCACATGTAATATGGGTGGACCAAAACATCATCGTTTCTTGTGTATATGATTTTTGACTCCTTCCTGCTCCTCTGATGTCGAAAACCTGTAGACAGAATAAAACATGTATTTCCCAAGGCCTACTTTTAGTGTATGCATGAAAATATTAAAACGATAACCAAATGACCTCAGATCAAACTAAAAATTTAACTGAAGCATGAATATGTTACCAGGAGGCCACTACAAAAGGAACAGTCTAGAAACTCCTAACAGATTTGTATTCGCTCCAGGGTGGGACAAATAGACCTACAATAAATTATCAGAAAGCACCCTCTTCAATGTCCTGTCCAAGAAGCTCCAAATGACCTGCAAAGTTGGGGTTAGCTAATTGGGGGTGTTTTGGAAAAACCCAGAAGGTCATATTTCTTCAATTTTACCTCTATCACCCAGATTTTTCTAGTGCCATATGCAAGTTAGTAAATGCGAGAAATGATAAAACATAGTAAAAAATGATCAGAATGAAATGAAATTTAAACTACAGCCTATTTAAATAACCTAGAATAAAATGCAAAAAAAAATTAGAGAAATCTATCACAGATTTCTAATCGCTCTGGGGTGGGGTGATTAGGGCTGTGACAGCTTGGGGGGCGCCCAGGGGCAGGACGCCCGTAGTTTGAGACTCTGTTTCGGCACCAATCCACTTGGGATGGGTCCAAAACCTCTTATGGGGTGTTGTCGATAAATTTTGTGGAATATTGTGGCCAAATGTTCGGGTTTGGGTCTAGAATGTGCCTCCAATGATCACCCAATAACCTCCCTCCAAAAGAGAGATCAAGGATGTGAAAGCACAAACAATGGGTGAGGATATATTTTAGCAGCACTTCGTTGCTCCAAAATTTCCTCTCTATATATATTTTTGGGTGAGAAGACTCACCAATTTATAGACCTAGGGTCTCTTTGTTTGAATGCGCATGCGAGGGCGCCACTTGAGTTGATTGTCCTATTTTGAGAGAAAATATTATTCCCTGATTTAGAGTCTCCTTACATGAGATCTCTAAAATAAAGACATGCATGACTGAAGCATCTCTTCTTGATTTGAAGCCATTCCTCGCAATTGCATGTCCTGAAGTTGCAGTTAACTGGCCGACCTGTCGAGGTTTGACTTTTTTCCAGTCAAACCTGCTATTCGTCTCACCCTAGGGCGAATGCTGCTATTCGTCCTTGGGTGGGGCGAGTACCAGTTTGTATGCGTCCCAAGGTGGGGCGAGTAGGGAGCAAAGTGCCAAAAGGTGCCAAATTGACTCTTGACCTTCCAAACTACTGTTGGGAGTGGTTAGGACCACTTTTTAACCTCTGGGGGCTGCCCTAGGGGCTGTTTGTGTCAATGCGATCGATGCTTGTTGTCACATAATTGGATTGGTGTTGTTTTGGTGTCTACAGATGCCCCTTTTTGGGAAGTGCTTGTGCAAGGCACAGCACTGAGCAAAAATAGATAACCAAAGCACTAATTATTAGGGTTTCTCAGTAACCTAACCAACTCTTGATGCCCCAAGTATGGTAAGGGAACGCATTCTTGAATCCTTGCTTCTTACGAGCTAAGGAACTTAATTCAAGTGTTAACCTTTTTTCGGTGAGGTGTTACTTGAGCTTGGACATTGATCAGTCATGAATAGGCAAAGTGCGCAACCTTTTGTCTATGGGAACCTTGAGTTCATGATTCATGAATGCCAAGTGTTTGATCAGCTTATGATTGTTGCTTTTTTGCTACCCCAAGTAGGAGCGTGATTGTCTTTGTCAATGATCCTTTGAATGCATGTTATTTCTTTGATTGGGTATGTTGTTGTTGATTGGTGACTAAGTGTGACTACCCCCTCAAGCGACGAATTGATGAGGGAATGATTGACATGAGAAAAGCAATGAGTCACTTGACCCAAGATGACTTAGGTAAGGGTGCCTTTAGTTGTTTTGCATTGAATGCTTAAGCATTTTTCGAACATTCTGACCTATTTTTGGTGGGTTTTAACCCTTTTGTGATGCATTTTGGAGTTGAAATTGGCAAAAAAATTTCCTCTCGTGGAGTGGTCCGGCTATGGTAGCCTTCTTACAGAAAGTATATTGATAATTTGTGACCCCAACGTCTATTTTGGATGCCAAGAATGTCAGATGCAAAGGTGCCTACGTTCAGCAATGTTATTGCTATTTTTGGTTGGGTTTTGACCCTTTTGGTGACGCCGTTTGGGGAGGAAATTCTCAAAAATTCGTCTTCGCACGGAGTGGTACGGCTATGGTAGCCTTCTTAGGGAATAGGATAGTGAGGATTTGTGACCTCGACGTCTATTTTGCATGCCCGAAATGTCAAGTGCAAAAGCACTCTCATTAGACAGTTTTAGTGCTTTTTTTTATGCATTTTGGTGCATTTTTTTGTTGTTTTGAAATTTCTGCTCTATATTTGTCCCAAGGTGGGATGAGCGCTATACAGAGCACTCATCCCAGGGAGGAATGATTACAGGCTCAAAAAGCCTATTTAAAGGCCAAAACTAGATTTTGGGCTCATTTGCATTTATTTTTCCTGGCAATTTGGAGCTCTAAGGAGGAGGAGGTCAATTCTGCGAAGCGAAGCGCTGCCAAACTTTTCCTGCCACCATGAGTTCACGGACCGGATCCTCAAGCGGTGGAGCCAAAGCGAGACTAGTGAGTGCTCTTCCTCTTTATTGTTTGTTTGTGTTACAATTTGAAATTTTGCAAGTTAGTTGTTTTCTATCCTTTTGGTCTTTTTTGTTTTTCAAATTTAAAAAAATGAAACCCTAGTCTAGCAAAATTAACACTTAGATTAGAACTTAGTTGAACCCTAGTTAAACAAAGATCAAAATTTAGTTTAAAACTAAGCTAAAAAACTTAGTTTATAACTTAAAAACTTCGTTGAACCTGAATTGAACGAAGATCAAAACTTAGGTTAGAATTGTAGGGTAAACTGAGCTTAAAAAATGTAACTCAACCCTAGTTATTTGTTGTGGTTTGTTTTTGTGTTTTTAATTTACCAGTTTAGAGTTAAAAACCCTAGGTCTAAGAAATTATTTTTTTGAATTTTTTTGTTTGTTTTGAATTTATCAGTTAGAGTTAAAAACCCTAGAACTGACAAAATTTTATTTTGTTTTAATTTTTTTGTTTTTAATTTATCAGTTAGAGTTAAAAACCCTAGACCGAAAACTTAGTTTTTTTTTATTTTGTGTTTTTTTTTTAGTTTATACTTAGAGTGAAAAACCCTAGGACTGACAACTTTTTTTTTTATTTTTATGTTTGTTTTTAATTTATCAGTTAGAGTGAAAACCCTAGACTGACAAGTTAGTTTTTTTTTAATTTTTTTGTTTTTTTTTAACTTATCAGTTAAAGTTAAAGTCAAAACCCTAGGACTAAAAAATTAGTTTTCTAGATTTTTTGTTTTTGTTTAACTTATCAGTTTAGACTTAGAGTGAAAAACCCTAGGACTGACAACTTATTTTTTGAATGTTTGTGTTTTTGTTTAATTTATCAGTTAGAGTTAAAGTGAAAAACCCTAGGACTGAAAAATTAGTTTTGAATGGTTTTTTGTATTTTTGTGCATTTTATCTCTCGTTATTTTTTTGTTTTTAGCTGTACAGTTTTTTCTAAGTTTGAATGTTTTTTTTTTCATTTTGTTTTCTTTCGTAGGTTGTGAAGATCCGGTACTAGGTGCCCACGGTGTTTATTGAAGCCTAGGAGGCACTAAATTTGACTTAATGGGAGTGGCTTGATGCCCTTGGGCTCAAGCATGTGACTCATCTGGAGCCTATGGTTGGGGATCGGGCCTATCTGACGACCCTGATCAACTTGTGGGATCCTTGGACTAATACCTTCTATCTCCCAATAGGGGATATGACAATAACTTTGGAGGATGTTTATCAGATTCTTCGTATTCTGATAGACAGACTACCGATCCGAATGACGCCATGGGATCAACGGACAGCAGTTTTGACACATTGCTTTGGACATGGAGAGGAGATGGGGGTGGACAGCCCAGTGGATAGGGCAGAGGGCGACTGCCATATTGGTGGCATATTGGTTCGATGGTGGCTAGAGAGGGGTGTGTTGGGAGTGAGGCATGCATTACTGATGGGCCTCATTTCCAACATGCTTCTCCTCGACTCTTTGGGTGCAAGGTTCCCATGGAACTTGCTAGAGGTGGTGTTCAGGTTAGTGTAGTGTCCTACGAAGGCACCAATGATCATGAGATGGGGACAGACTCTGCTAGCACAACTCTATGATGAGTTGTACGAGGTCCACTGTCGGAGGTGAAAGGGGATTAGTTGCAGTGCTGGGCTTGGCAGCACATAGTAGTGGAGAGGTCGATGGGGTTGCCTTGGATGACTCGGGTAGAGATGGTAGACCAAGATATTGGTTACGAGGCACTATGGTGGCGGTCTGAGGAGCAGGGATAGAGTCGATGGTGTGCAAGTGTCGTAGGGCTCTATGCCGATGCATTCGCTTGGATCGCTCTAGGGGAGGTGTTCTGGCACCCCTACCAAGACTATCCAACCTGGCCTGAGGCTAGAGAGTGGCTCTAATGGGTACAAATATTGTGGTGGCTGATTGGGCATCATGGGATTGATCAGGAGTTTTTCCCATATGGTCGGGTTACACGATAGTTTGAGGTGTGCTAGGGGTTTCCTGGTGAGCCCATGGTCTATCAGCACTTGGGAGACGATAGGACTCTAGCTTGGCTAGTCATTGTGCCATTGGGTGAGGATGTAGATACAGTGATTGATGTCCCAGATGTGGACAACATCAGGGTGATGACTGAGTATGAGCAGTGGTGGACTTTATGGTGATGGCAAGGCAAGGGGCCTCTAGGGGGTGCAGAGGCATCAGGAGAGGGCTAGGGGGTTTCACTTGAGGATGCAGACATGGTAGAGGTGGATGATTTGGGGGGGGGGTTGGGTTTCTAAACTAGCTAGAGGTGCAGGACGTCATAGAGCAGTGGGAGCCAGAGCAGCCTGCCTTTCTGGAGATGTCGATGCCTCAGGCAGTCTTGGAGGACACGAATGTAGGATTGCACACTAAGAATGCATGATTGGTGTGGTTACTCCAGAGGTAGGATGAGGAGCTCAGGGATGCACTACGAGAAAGGGACCTCCTGTGAACGTAGCTAGCAGAACGGGAGAATGCATGGGCTACGTATCGCCGATAGGATGGGGATACCGTTGCTGTGCGGGAGAGATGGACTCAGTGCAGTATCGGTTGGAGCTAGAGGTAGAGATTAGTCACCTTGGTGGGTGTGTCCCTGTGTTTAGTAGTGGTGGATCATCGTGTTGCTCGAGAGGGAGCGATACTAAGCAGTCAACATCATCTCGACGTAGGCAACTGGAGGAGGGAGGCGCTAGTAGGCATGATTTGGGGGCTAGAAGAAACCACCCTGAGGGGTCCCATAGGACCCACACCACGGGGGGTAGTTCCCGTTGCACCGATCCTACGTGATCATGGTGGCCGATGCCCTAGGCTTGGGGGTTTTTGAGTTTTTGCCTTTTTTTGCTGGGTCAAAGGACCGGTTCATTGTAGCCTGTGGGCATTTTTGATGATATATATACAGATGAATTTCTCTTTTTTTATGCACTTTTTATGGTTTGTTTTTATGCACATGTATTTATATTGATGTATGCATATGCTATTATGAATGCGATGTTTCTAAGTAGATGATGTATGCATATGGACTGAATGAAATGAGTTGTTGATAACTTGTCAATGACACCATAAACTATACAAGATTTACTGGCTTGCTCTACTTATGGGATGGCTATGTGGAATGACTTAGCATGTGATAATGTTTTTGTATTTTGTATATTTTCTGATGGTGATGTACGTAATGAAATGTTCCAGTTGTTTTTAAAATTTAGTTAAGATTTTTTGAGATTCAGATATTTTAACTAACTAGCCAAAATTGTACATTTATTTTACAAGACTTTTGAACAAGGTATAAATCCGATGTGAGTGTAACCAAGTTATTTCACATCCCTGTGTGTGCAATTGAGTTTGTTTATGTGGTATTGTCAGGATACCGCCAGTGCCAGATAAGCTATCAACCAAACCTATACTGAGGATCACCTAATTAGCTCCACTAACTCTGTTGTTGTATTTAGTAAGATTAATCCATGGGACAATCTAAGACACCATAAGCTAGCTCATCCACATGCAAACATTGGTCTGCTCATACGCAAAGCTAATGTGATAGACATATCGTCAAGCATTTAGGATACCGCCATTTCTAGGTAGGCTATCCACAAAACCCGTAATGAGGATCACCTATATGGTTTTTGAATGCTGAGAATTCCAAGGATTCAAGTTTAGGATTTTTATTTGCTCAACATTTTAGGATACTTGCTCGTATACATAGTGATGAAAATCACTGTTTATTTTTCTTCTTGTTTTTCTTTTTGAGCAAGGATTTTGAATAGTGGTGATAACCACTATTATGAGATTTTGGATTTTGATCTTTGTAAGGTTGAGCTTGTAGGTTAGTGGCTTATGAATGACCTTGATCCTTTTAGGCCTTGGGGATGACAACCCATCCTGTTCAAGGACATGTAGTACGAATCCTTATGAATTTTGTAACCAAAGGGGATTAGGGATATGATAAAGTCAGGGCATTGATCTTTTAGGCCTTGGGGATGACTACCCATCCTTGTCAGGGGTGTGTAGTACGAATCCTTATGACTTTTGAGACCAAAGGTGATTGGAGATGGTCGTGATGATGGCTTGTGGGAATTTTTTTTTGAATGGCATCAATCCTTTTAGGCCTTGGGGATGACTACCCATCCTTGGCAGGGACGTGTAGTACGAATCCTTACAACTTTAGTGACTAATGGTGATTGGGATTTTTGCTAGTGGTGAAAACCACTATTTATTAAGGGGAAGGGATTGGGAAGAGCTCGTACTTTTGTCAATTTTCAGCACTCTTGAACCATTTGCACAGGGGGATGAACAGGCTAATATTTCACCTATGGTACCCTAGACTTCTTTGTAGGTTTCTCTTGCATTAACACAACGTAGGAATTATTTTATGTGTTTTAACTTGTGTGGATGTTACGTAACGAGGCGTGATCCAAGTAAAAATTTCCCGTGTAAAATCTATTTAACTTTGTACAGTTTTTGGCTAGAAAATTAAAGACAGCTGAATGACAAAAACCCTATATACATTAGGAGACAACGGAATTATGCTAAAAAATGACGATGGCGTTATTCTAGAGGTATGCGTTTATAAAATGGATTTGATGTGGAAAATGATGGAATGGCAAATTAATGACAGTCTATGGTGCTTTTGACTTGTAGGACCTAGCAAATATGCAATGAATGGATGTGATGCCTAATGCAACCTATATTTTTTTATTTTGATTTTTACGAGTATGCATGGAATTGAAATGCAATTTATTTTGTTATTTTGAGTTATTTTATTGTTTTTATTTGTTTTGAATATTTTTTTTGACCAAGCGGTTATGGTAACCCTTGGATCTTTTGGTGTTTGACCAAAGGGTTTATGGATACCTTTGGAGCATTTTTGGGGTTGACCAAGCGATTACGGGAATCCTTGGAGCTTTTGGTGTTTGACCAAAGGGTTTATGGATACCTTTGGAGCATTTTTGGGGTTGACCAAGCGATTGCGGGAATCCTTGGAGCTTTTGGCTTTGACCAAAGGGTTTATGGATACCTTTGGAGCATTTTTGGGTTGACCAAGAGATTACAAAATTTCTTGGAGCGTTTGGGGTTTGACCAAGCGATTGCGAGAATCCTTGGAGCTTTTGGTTGGACTATGGCTCTCTAGATGTGGAATGGCCTCAAATGACTGATGTTCAAGGGTTCTAGTTCCTTGATTCCTTCAAAAGAGGCGATTCGGTATGTTTCAGGTCCTATTATACTACCAATCACATAAGGACCTAACCAGTTTACCGTGAACTTGTCCTGTAGATGGGACGGCAAATTAGAATTATATTGGTTCTATTTTAAGACCAAGTCACCAACCTGAAAGTCCCTTAGGTGGACCTTCATGTTGTATGATTTCTTAAGTCGCTCTTGATAGATACACAAATGCTCGAGAGCATTAACGCTTCATTCATCAAGCAATGTCAGTTGGTCGAACTAGGCTTGCTATGCAGTGTCATCATAGATGAATTCTTGCATTGAAATGCATAGGGAAGGGATTTCCAACTCGAGAGGCATGACTTCCTGGGAGCCATACACCAGTGAAAATGGAGTTGCCCTAGTGGGCATCCGAATGCTAGTGCGATAAGCCCACAGGGCAAGTGGGATCTGAATGTGCCAATCCTTATGACTATCTATGATGGTCTTTTTGAGGATGGTGACTAGCATTTTGTTTGATGCTTCTGCTTGCCCATTTGCCTACGAATAATAGGGTGTTGAAAAATTGTGCTAAATTTTTTACTTTGTGGTCAAAGCACACACATATTTATTCTTGAATGACGTCCCATTATTCGAAAGGATATTGGATGGAATACCAAAATGACATGATGTTATGTAAAATAAACACTGCAATGCGGGTTCCAGTCATAGAGGTTAGCGGAATTTCTTCCACCCACTTGGTGAAGTACTCTATGGTTGTTATGATGAACATGTGATGATCAGACGATGCAGGGGAGATATTTCTGATTAGATCAAAGCCCCACTGTGAAAAAGGCCAAGTCGATTAGATCGGTTGCAAGGCCTGAGAAGGTACATGTGTCAAATTTGCATGGTGTTGACACTTCATGCAATTCTTTACATATGCACAACAATATCACTCTAAATATGGCCAATAATAGCCCATGCAAAGAATGTGCTTTACGATGGCCATACCGCTGAAGTGGCCACCACATGTATCATCGTGGGCTTGGATGATCGCCCAAGCAGAATCTTGCTGGTCCAAGCAACGGAGGAGGATTCCTTCATAGCTCTGACGATACAAAATGTCTCCTAACAAGACATGTTTTGTCGCTTTCTATTTAAATGATCTTTTCGTAGCTTGTGTCAATCCAAGTGGGAGGTTACCTAGCTTGAGGTAATCCCTTATAGGTGTGTACCAATCCTACTGATTAGAAACCTTGATGGTATGAACAACTAATCCCTCTTGAAGTTCATCCCTAGCAAAAGCTGAATGGGAAATAACTTGTAAAAATAAAATTGTGTTGCTATTAAGAGGGGTCGGGGAGAACAAGGACCCCTAGTTGGCATGAGTTAGACAATCGTGGATTCGAGAGAACCTATCTTGAGATGGTTCAATCTGGATCAAGTGGATTCCTGGCGTTAGGTCAGAGCTTGCATGCTCCATTGCGGATTGCAATAATTTTTTAACTTGAATGGTTATCATCTCAACGGAAGGGTCTTGCGGGATTAGTGACCCCAAGGAGGCCATAGTATTCGCAAAATGATTCGATGATCGAGGGAGTGCCTCGATGTCATACCATTCAAGTTGTGCCAGGAATTTGTCCACAAGAGCTTTGTAGGCCTACAAAAATAGGCATTTACATTGGAATATCCCCTTTACTTGATTGACAATTAACAACAAATCACCAAAGATGTTTAAACATTTAATGTTCATGGTGATTGTTGTCTGAAGACCTATGAGCAAGGCTTTACATTCTACATTGTTGTTGGTGCAAGGGAATTCTAATTTAAATGACAAAGGCATTGGAGCCCCTTGTGAAGTGAAGAATACAATTCCTGCACCACCTCCTTGCTCACATTTAGAACCATCGAAGAAGAAAGTCATGTCAGCCTGTGACTCAGTCTCATCAAAATCTGGTGATTTTGAAACATGGAAGATCCCATTATCAAGTATTTCTATGGTCAGAGTTTGATCGTCTTCAAGAGGAGCCTCTACTAGTTGATCGACGATGACTTGACCTTTTATGGATTTTTGTCCAATGAATTATATGTCAAACTTTGTCAACAACATGATCCATTTTTCCGTGCGGCTACTATGATAAGTACGACTCATCATGTATCATAATGGATTATCCTTAGACACAACATACGTCGTTTTGTTGAGCATGTAGTGGCGTAGCTTTTTGGTAGCAAACACCATTGCCAAGTAGAGCTTATCAACGTATGCATAGTTAATTTCATAACTGACTAGGGTGTGGCTAAGATAGTAAGTAGCCTGTTCTTTGTGTAGTTCATTTTTCTGGGACAGCATGGTGCCCAGTGCCACCTTAGTAGCTGAGATGTATAAGTAGAATGGCACTCCTAGTCTAGGTGGTGCCAATATTTGTGGCAAATCCAAGTATTATTTCATGTCGTCAAATTCTGACTAGCACTCATCATCCCAGTGAAATGTTACCCCCTTGTGCAATATTTTATTCATGGGTCGGCACTTGTCAGATAGTTGCGCTATAAAGTTCTTGATTGACGCGACCTTTCCCTGCAGAATTCTAAGCTGCTTGATGGTAGTTGGGGGAAGCATTTCAAGGATTACCTTGACTTTGTGTGGATCCACCTCGATTCCTCATTTGGAGACTATGTAACGTAATAAATTTCCAGATGTGACGCCAAATACGCACTTCTTGGGGTTTACTCTGACTTTATGTTCTATGAGGCGATCGAGGATCTTGCTTAAGTCATAGAGATGATCTGGGTGCAAAAGAGATTTGGACAACAAATCATCCATGTAATCTTCCAAATTTTTTTGCATGTAATCATGGAAGATGTACATCATGGCACGTTGGTAGGCGGCACCAACATTTTTAAGGCCAAAATGCATGACCTTATAGCAAAATGTCCCCAAGGCATTGTGAACACCGTTTTTAGTTGGTACTCGGGATTGATACGAATTTGATTGTATCCCAAGAAACCATCCATGAGGGAAAGCATTTCATGGCCTGCTGTAGCATCTACCAATGCATCGATGCTCATAAAGGGAAAATTGATGCATATGTGAATCCTTCCATCAAGATTTTTGATGGGCACCATGTTAGATAACCATGGTGGGTAATCCACGTAGATGACAAAATGTGCATCCAATAGATTTTGTAGCTCATATTTGACCATTAAGTCTAATTTTGGGTGCATCTTACGTAGTTTTTGCTTTACTGGCTTGATTTTTGGATCAAGCATGATATTATGCATGACTAGCTATGGGTATAGTCCTAGAATTTCTTTGTATGACCATGCAAAAACCTCCTTCTTCTCTTTGAGAAGGGCAATGTAGTCGGCTTGCTCTTCGGGGGATAGACTTGCCCCCAGCTTGATAATTTGCACATTCACTGAATCTGAGCCGATGTCTACGTTAGTCGTCACCTCGATTGACATGTGGGACCTGTCCTCCAACTGGTGTGGAGTGGGGATCAAGTGGATATCGTTTGCTAAATTTAGATCGTCATTCGGAACATCATGTTCCTCTTTAGCATGGAAGACATCCTGAGTTTGTCCTAGGGTGAAATGGAACATCCCATCGCAAGGCTAGTACTCTGATGGGGATGGCGGTGTGTCAACGTGCTCCTAGTCTATAGCATCTAGGTCTAGATGCAATGACCATGTCGAGTCGGCTGGATTATGGATGGGGGCGGTTAAATCAATGGAGATCATGTTGATGAAATGATTGTGGTCTCCATTACCACAGGTGTGACTGCTCGAACATCCTAGATGATCTTTGTGCTCTGGATATGGCTCTATGGGTACTGGCACAAATGGATTGACCCTATGCACGGGTAAGAGGATAGGATCTGGACTAGATATTGATACCTCTATAGGGTCTCTAGGCGGAAGGTGCTCTCTATATGCCTAGAGTGACAAGTGCAGTAATTGCTATAACTGCTCTTGGTTTAGGTGCCACCTATGCCTTGGCCCTATGTGTAACTATTCAAACATGTCATCTATGTCAAAGGGATATTGTTGTTGTTGCATATGATTGAGATAAGCCATCTTAGTTTCATCTTCATAATCACTGTCGGAGATCCAAAGGCCTTTGTTGGCTCCAATAACTGTTTGCGACATATGAGGCTCATCTTGCTCGAGCAAATTAATGTGGTCCCATTGAAGTTGTTATACTCTTTGTGGGGGGACCTAATTCTCTTGAGGTGGCATATGCTCAATTGGAGCATCCAGAGGGAACATTGTCAGGAAGCTTTCCTGATCATCATCCATGGGATATACTTGTGAATGATTGCTATCAGACTCGAAAGGATCCCAAGGTGCTACCTTGTACTCCGACTCATCTTCTAAAGACCCTTCTTGGTCTTGTCTATATCCCTCTTGTAGGTGATTCCTTGAATTTTCTCCATTTTCGATCGAAGGGAAAGGGTTGTTATGGTCAACAAGGTTGGTTGTTAGCAATGGGAGATAATCTTCCAATGTATATGTTGTGTTAGGATTGACATATGGATCTAATGCGAACCCATCCTTGTTGCCTATCCCTAGGCCTCACATGTTCTCTACCAAGATGTCTAGGGGCACGGGGTGGTTGAACCCTACTCCTGACTTGTCATACGACATTTGATATCTCGGTTGGCAAAGAACACACACTCCTTTCTCATACCTACCCAACCCATATCCGTGCCAATTACATTTTCCAAGATATCTCAAAGTGAAATTAGGGTTGGAAAAATAGTTGACGTCCTTAGCAAAGGGCTCTTCATCTTCGTCTTCTTGCATACAAGTTTCCACACCATTATCCAGGCCCCCATAAACAAAGTTGGTCTGATTGGGTGGGTAGCCTAGAGGAACCACAAAGCCGATGGGGAGTCGAGGTCTCCCCATGTCTTGCATGGACTCAAGTGCAGGTGTTGCTACAATGTTTCACACTATATACTCCCCCAGGACCGTGTTGGCCATCTCAACGGTGATTGTTGGCGGTTGAGGGGGAGCGAATGGGAGTCCTTTCGGAGTCCACTCCATGTGAGGCAAACTAGGCATCTCGAATTCCATTCAGATAGGCATCTCTTCGATAGAGATGGTTGAGACTAGGGGTGGTTCCTCTTCTAGGGGTTTCTTTCCCTTGTACTTTGATGTGGCCATCGTAGGTGGCATCGTTGTTGAAGGACCAGATGAGGAATATGGAACCTGCTGGGGATTGGATGGATCTATCAATGGGGGCACCTACGACATCGGACCCTGGTTAGATGGATTCAACTAAAAATCCAAATGCTTTGATGGAAGGATCGACTGCGGCATGAACTACATCGTATTGTAGTACTTGAAGGGCTCTAAGTCTATCGGGACTACATGCACCTATCCTTAAAATGTATACTTTAGGCACTGATGAGCTATTGAATGGACACACTTCATATCCCTGATCCAAGGTCGGCCCAACTAGGCCATCTCACCTTCCAATATGTGGCACAATGCATGAATAGTCTTTTGTCCCACTTGTATGGGTAGGACAATTATGCCAACTGTCGAGCATATTGCATCATTGAATGCTCATAGTGTATAGGTGACGATATGAGATGCCAGCAACTTCAGATGTTTCAACATTGTTGTTGTAATGATGTTACTGGATGAGCCAGTTTCCACCAACACCCTCTTATACGGAATCCCATTGACCCACGCAATGACGTGTAGGGGTGGATTCGCCACATCACCAGTCACTGATTTCAATTCATCTTCTCTAAAGGTGATGACTGGTTCTGTACATTGTTTTACATGTCCCACAAATTTGTTGAAAGATTTCACTTCGTGGGGCTGCAGCTCGATGGTTTTTAATATCTCCATTAGAGCCTCCCGATGGGGCACTGATTATTGAATGAGCTCGTATATGGAGAGCCTAGCCGACGTGGTCCTTAAAATTTGGGTAAGTCTAGTCTAAATCATGGCCATCGATCTAGGTGGGGGAGGTTGCGTAGGGTGCTGTTGAGGTTGTGACGTCGATGGAAGTTTGCTAGTGGCCACCATAGGGGCAGCTCCTTGATACCTCCTATTCCTAGTCACGATGCTTATCATCCCTACATACCCCTGCATGGGGCAATTTTTTTGCACCTCATTGACTTGAAGGGGTTTTTCCTGTGCATCATGGGTAGGCAAGGGGTCTCTGAAGACTCCCATATGTTGGTTTTTTGGCACTACGGGGTTGTCCACCGCCAATGTCTTGTTGTCGATTAGGTCTTGCACCAAGCCTTTGAACTTCCAAAATGCATTAAGGTCATGTCCCTTCCGCATGTGGAACCTACAATACAAGTCCTCCTGGTACCCCTTAGGATTTGGCTCATTGGGGTCTATGGTTTGAATCTCTGGCAAGTTGACCAAGTTCACCACTGACAAGTGGTCAAATAGGGAGTCCCTGGACTCTGTGTAAGGTGTAAATTGTCACCTAGGGTGATGTTGTTGATTTTGTTCCTACCTCTGGTTTTCTCTATCATAGTTGTTAGGAGGCACTGCCTGATAGTTCACCTTTTGAGGTTGTGTTGCTTGTGTAGGCTTAGGGACATTTATAGAAACCTCATTGACCACATCTGGTTTTTGTTTCGTGGTCCCTATTTTGGTGTTCTTAAGCCATTCTTTCTTCTTTGGCTTGGCAATCTCGCCATCCTGTATCTTGATCTCCTCAATGATTCTGGCTTACGCCAGAGCTTCCTCAAGAGTGGCATATTGTTGCAGCTGCAATAGCATAGAGATCAATCTCAAATAGCTTTTTGAGAACATTTGGGTCAGGTCTAAAATTGGAGGGAGGTAGGGCAGCTTTGAAAGCAACGTCCTCAATCGGTTCACGTATGCCACCATGGTTTCTTCATCATACTGCCTGAGGCTAGCTAGGTCACTTAGTGACACCTTTTTCTTGGTGTTGAAGGTGAAGCATTCGAGGAATGCATCCACTATATGATCCAAGTTACTGATGCTATGCTTTGGTAATTGAGTGAACCAATCCGAGGTAGGGCCTACGAATGTGGTTATAAATGTTCTTAGCAATAAAACATTGTTATCCTGAATGCCAAAGCACTGGTTCAGGAATCTAGTCACGTGCTCTTAGGAATCCTCCTCCCCTCTAAAGAGTGCCAATTGGGGCAATTTAAAGTGTTTAGGGTATGGAGGTTTCGACACTGACAGATGCATCGGATGACTTTGGAGTTGGCGTAAAGTAGGCTTTTGAGGCCCAGAAGTCTTGGTCTCCATGGACTCTAAGCGCTCTAACAGTGCTTTATATGCATCAGAGGATTTAATTTCTTCCTCCTTAGTTTGCTCCCATTGTGGGTTACGGGGAACTTGATGCCTATGGAGGGGTAGCTGGATAGTACCCCCTCTACCTTGGTAGGGTGTTTCAACCTGCTCTTCTTCTTGTTCATACTCCTCATAGGCTTCTTTAGGAGTACCTGGCCGAGACCTATACACACGGGTGGGTGCCCATGGAGGGTGCCCATCATCGTTCCTGGGAGTGGCCTCCCGCTCAAGTCTAGGAGGCCTCGGAGGTAGCACTTGGTAAGGTCACGGGGACCTGTCTCGCACCAAGGGGTTGCACCTCTCATACACTTCTACTTTATGTGCACGAGGGGTTGGGACCTTCTCAGGCACATTGTTATGAAGCAATTCGACTATCTGACGCTGAATGCACTCTTTGTTAAGGTGATACAGATGCTCTAACTGTTGTTGATCTTGCATGAGCTATGTGATTTGTGCTTGGCGAGTGGCATGTCTGGAAAATTCCAAGTCACTTTGTTTTACCGTATCATGTTTAGGAAGCCTAGATGCCTCTCCTACATGTCTATCTCGATCGTGGTGATCCGAGACCCCTATGGGTTGCTTTCCTCTGTTGAGGTTAGCTGCGTTAACCCGAGGCTCTGGCCTCAATGGGTGATCTTGATACATAGCAGATGCAGAGGTGCATCATTCCCACATTGTGTACTTCTCTTGAGGAACATGGTGGTCTTCCTTGTACTCCCTTTCGTATGCGTGCAAGGTGCGGGAAGAATTGTATTGCCCTGTCTGGAGAGCCTGATACTCTGGATTTGGTCTAGTGTTTCTAACAGTAATACGGGGTAGAGGAGGGATGAATAAATCATGTGGCCCCTCCTTATGGACCCTATGTTGCTCTAGCACTTCATCACTAGGCCACTCGTAACAGGCATCTAAGGGAGGCCTCCTGTCGATGTTGAGTGCCACATGTAGGTTTTACTCTTGAAAGGATATATGCTGAGTGGGGGTGCCTCTCAAAGAGGTGCCTCTATAGTCCTATTCTGTGATGGCATGATGTGGACTATCTTGTGTGTCAGGCCACCAAGGCGGTATGATCAAGTCCTCAGGACTATATCGGAGGCGACTTGTCCCCCTTTGTACACTTTTTGCAGCGCTTGCCCGTGATTGGGCTTGACTACGGGTGTACACCATGGTGATGCTTACCTAAATATGTGTACATTTTTTATCTTCTGTTAGGATTTCTTATGCTACACTAAACAGGAAATATCACACACACAAAACAATGATTATCTCGTTTAAAGATTAAAAGTGTGCCCTAATCCTGGTTCAATGTTTTTTTAATGTTCATTTTGAAAGCCTTTGGAAATAATGTTTAAATGCAGTATGGTGGCTCTTATGACTCCCAAAAATGGTCACCCCTTCGATATACCATTCCCAGGACGATATACCAACCTCTCTATATACCCACCCTTACATGAGGGAAACTATTGGTACGTGAGAGCAGATGGTATGTGGAACATAGGCGGTACAGAAGGGGAATCGCTTTGTTTATGACACCTACCATAGAAGACTTATCCTCATGCATTGGGAATCACCCTAGCTACACTTGGTTAGCTTTCATCAGGATTTACATCTAGCAACAGTCACGATCGAGGTTATGTATGCAGTATCTCAAGCCAAGGTGGTGATGAAATCCACCGTTGGTCTTGCTCAAGGGTTGGGGTTTTACGACCAACTCCTTGTTGTTTTAACTTGCCACGTGGTGTGTGGGGTTCTTTTTAAGTTGCATAAATGAAGAAAAAAAACATTCAAACTCTCATATGCAAGCAAATAACCAGAGAATAGAAAGCAAAAATTGACAACAGGTGTTTAGGACCCCTACCTCTTCTCTGCCCAAATCGGATGTCTCTGAATTTATGCCCTAAAATTGCACAGGGAGCTATTCGTATCGGGGTGAGATGAATTATAGATCTGTATTCATTCCAAGGTGAGACAAATTCCTATTCGTCCCTAGATGAGACGAATTCCAACTCTGTACTCATCATAGACAAAAATGAACAACAGTCCAGGGTTTGAAAACTTGGTACCTGTTGTGGCTGCTCCACAACACACCCCAAAATTGGGGACCCACCTTTTTGTACGCTTTCAAAGAAGACCGCAATGGCCTAGATGCTAAAAAAATTAAAGGAAGAGCAAAATACAGCATAAGAGAAAAGTGTCGTGATATTGTGACATGTTGCTCTGTCGTGGCTAAGAAAAGGAAAGTGTCGCGATATCGCGACGTGTTACTGCTAAGAAAAAGAAATTTTCACGTATCGCGACAGGTCACATTTTTGTGGCTCAGACAAGCGAAGTGCAGTGGAACGGAAAGGTGTCACGATTTCATGAAATGTCAGGTTTTCGCGGCCAAGAGTAACAAAATGTAGTAGGATGAGAAAATGTCATGATTTCACGACGTGCTATGAAATCGCGATCAAAGCAGTCAAACAGAAAAAGATGCCAAAAATTTCACGATATCGTGACATGTCTCATTTTTGTGACGCAAGACAAAGAAATAAGTGAAGACTCAAAGTTCTCACGATATCGCGACATGTGTTTTTACAATGTTCGATGGGTAAAACAACCAAGTACAAAAATTGTCGCAATTTCGTGACATGTCATGTTTTCGTGACTTGTCATGAAATTGCGGTCGAAGGCAACAAGAGAAGAGTCAATGCAGAAGTTGTCACGATATCGTGACATGTCGCCATTTCATGACCTGAAGACGAGATGAAGGGCAAAGTTAAAAAACTTTGCGATATCGTGACATGTCAGGTTTTTGCGATAGGAAAGTGAGGAAGGAATAAAGATAGGAAGATGTCGCAAAATCGTGACATGTCTCATTTTTGCGATTCACAATGACTGATAAGCTAAGCAAGGGAAATATGTCACGATTTCATGACAGAAAGCAGTGAGATGGTACGAAATAGAAAAGCATTACGATTTCACGACAGAAAGCAACGAAATGGTACGAAATGAAAAAGTGTCACAATTTCATGACATGTCATGGTTTCACAGCTAAGTACAACAAAACATAGCGAAGGAGAAAAACGTCGCGATTTTGTGACAGGTTGCATCTACACAACCCGAAAAAGAAAAATGTCGTGATTTCAAGACAGGTTGCATTTACTCGGCCCAAAATAGAAAAATGTCGCGATATTGTGACATGTCTCATTTTTGCAATGCATGAAGGAGGGCAAGGCTGTTGATAGAAAAATGTCGCGATATCGCGACATGTCTCATTTTTGCGATGCATGATGACGAACAAGGCTGCTGACAGAAAAATGTCGCGATATCGCGACATGTCTCATTTTTGTGATACAGGTAGAAGAGCAAAGTTGCATACATAAAAACATCACGATATCATGACATGCTATTTTTTTGTCATGATTTATAGGGGGCCATTATGGAACATGCAGGGAAGCACTGAACATATGGCATAAAGGTGTAAGGGTTACATAGCGGTTACAGTTCACAGAGAAGATCAAACGTTTTGACGTCGAGCAGAAAGTCAAAAATGAAGAAGAGGTGAGGAAGATGAAACGAAGCGATCCGGGAGATGAAGCGAAGCATCACAGGGCGAAATAGAGAGAATTGCCAAAAAGTTTAAAAGCAAAAGCACAAATTGGTACAAGGGTTCATAAACCACTACGGAGAGTGTTGCAGAGCCGAAGGCAATAAGCCATTCTGGGCCTGCTTTTGGAGTGTTTTTCTTCCACTTTTTTTGGATATTTTCCTTTACATTGGACTAGGTAGGAAATTGTTGTAAGCAAAGTTGCGATCGTTGAAGGCCGGGAGGGCCATTCTGGGCCTGCTTTTGAGGTTTTTTTCTTCCATAGACTGGGTTTGGGAAACCAGAAAGTTCTATTGTTGTAAAATGACCAATTTTTAATACAGAAAAATTCAGAGAGTTGCACCTCATTGACAAGAAAGAAGGAGTTATTTTCTGCATGCAATATTGAATGTTTATCTTTCCCATTTTTAGATTTCTAGGCTTATAGGTGAAGTTTAATGCAAGTTCTCTTGGTTGCTTCATGTGAATTTCTAAATCTAAAAATCACAGTTAAAATCCCAGAGACCAGCACTTAACTTATCTGTATTGTGTGTGTTTTGCAGGTTCAATAGGTTAGGGTGTATGCAGAAAACCTCATTAGCTTCGATTTTGTCAAAATAGGATAACATCATACTGAATGCACTTTTCATTTTTTTTTCGCATTTTATTTTCATTTTTTCTGCACTTTATTTTCATTTACAGGCATTAAAATAAAAAAAAAAACTAAAAAAAATTCCAAAATTCAAAAATAGTTTCATCATTGTGTATGTTGTACTGTAGATTCCAAATACGCATTTAAAATTTCATTTTCGGAGTTGTATAAATTTCACCGTAGATGCTGTTTTGTTGCAAAATTTAAAAATTCAAAAATAGAAAGTTTTCATTTCAAGGCCATAATTTTATTTTTAGTTTTATTTTTCATTCATGAGTCGATGATGACATTCCCTTCATGAAAATTCTAATTTCATTGAAGAATTTATGTTTTATGGCATTTCATCAATTTCCATTTTGAAGTTATTTCGTGGTCATATAAGGGCCAGATCACATTTGCTTTATTTGGGTTCAATAAACAATCATTAAAGTTTCACAATAAAATAAACCAACATTGCCCCTTGTTTTCAGTTACTTGCAACCACTAAGGTGTTCCAAGAATTTAAATTGAATATCTTTATTTGAGATTATTAATACACAAATGTAAAATGCTAATATAGCGAAGACCTTGGAGAAATTATTTATTTAATTTCTTTGCAAGAGAGGATTTGGAACCCAAATCCTATCGAAGGGTGTGTTTTCACAATCGGGTTAAAATACCACCCAACATATTGGTGCTAGAAGGAGGGCCTGACGGGTTTATTTTAGTGTGATTTAAATTTAAATTTTTGTATATCTCATGCTATATTGATTGTTATCTTTAGTCCTCTAACACTCAGCAGATTGTTAAAAGGACGGCCTGAATTGGTTTACTTTATTCTATTTTAAGCAATTCAGGTATGTTGTATATTATTCTAATGCTTTTTTTATTGTTCATACAGAAATAATGTGATTTGATTTAATTTTGAACATTTTGGTCTCGACTAGCGAAGTGTTGTTTCATGCAATTACTTTTCATTTGATTTTAATGAATACATCTCTTAGTTGATGCTAACTTGATTTTTTATACATTGCAGGTTGGATATTTGCTAGTCATTTCATGTTGATGTGCCGTGATTCCTTCTGTCATTTTTGACTAACAGTTTTGGTTCTAAAATTACATTTTGAGTTTCACTAATGGCAACACTTGAGGAGAAAATGGTATCCCTGAGAAAAGAAATGATGTCTCTAAGAGAAATAACGGTATCCATAATGGAGGATCATTATAAGGGTTTTTCTATACCTGTGGTACCCTATCAAATTCCTAAAATGTTATTGGAGTTTTTACGATGTTTTAATCAAGAGGTGCCACTAGGATACTTGCAAAAACTGCACGTCTACAAGAATACATTATGTCAATTCCAGATTTTCTATGAGGAGGTGGCTTGTAAGTTATTTACATAAATTTTGGGAGATAAACCATTCTTTTGGGACAGAAAACTACCCATGGAGGTTAGGACTTCTTGGATACAACTAGAAGTAGCCTATATTTATCATTTTGGTAATCAGGTTGACTTAGAAATGTTGAAAAATTAGTTTACCTCCATATGTAAGGAGCCTAATGAATCCTTGAGTCAATTCAATGGAATATTTCGTGAGTTGCACTCCCAAATGTGGGAAAATTTTAACACATTAGAAGAGGAAGCCATGGAAGTATACCTGGGAGCCATACACCCGACACTTGCTTCACTCATTGACGAAAAAATGGGTGGCTTGTCTCTAGAGAAAATCTATGAGATCTTAGAAGAGATGGAACGACAAGGTCTTGAAGAAGAAAAGGCACAAAAATGTTCACATAATATATTGTCCTTCTAAAGATATTGATGCCAACCTACACCAACCATTAAAAATAGCACCCTCCACTCTAATGATACCTAAGGTGAAAGATCAAGGGAATGAATTTGAAGATATGATAGAATTTCACCACTTGTTCTTGGAAGATACTATTGATGAGATGTGTAAAATTAATGATCAATAAATTCTTCACCCTCCAAATTATGATAAAACCGAATCATGGGTTACTAATTTGGACGATGATAGCCTTACAAATTTGAATTCAAGAAACAACCCACTTTTGGAAATAATTGAACCATCTAAGGAAGGTGAAGATGAATTTGATGAGAAACACATTGATGAATTGGAAGATGTTGAAGAAGTAGTTGAACGTCACCACTTGATTTTGAAAGATGATTATTATGATGCTTGGAAGAAGTGGGAAGATTACACTCACTCCAAAACTGCTAACGAAACTTGTGTGCCAATTGATATACAGGACAACATAATCGCCTACTCGAAGGAAGATATTAAAACTCCTGTACAATTTGAGGATGTTTTGGAAGAGGGTTTCAAATCTCATCAAATTTTGTAAGATTATAATGATCCTATTGCCAAGGACAAAGAAGAAAAATAATTTATGAATGAATCAAAATATCATGCCACAAGCATCATGGAATTTCATTCCATGGATCCGGATGACGATTTTTACAATGGTTGGGGGAGATATGATGATGCATTCTTTTCTCACACCCCTGTAGATGAAACCCATATTGTACTGGATATACAAGATATTGAAACTTCTACCTCACATGAAGAGATACCATGGATAGTGAACAAATAATTAGAACCAAATGACAAAGAGATTGATCAATTGGAAGCAACTCGAATAAGTGATCATCAAAATAGATTACTTGACATACACTTTGACCAAAAACATTTGAGGGTTGAAAAGGAGGGCCATGTTTTCAACTGGGTGCATGACCATATTTTGAATTTGAATTATTTTTATGATGAAATGTCGTTAAAGGTGAATGAAAAACAAGGTATAATTTTTAATCACACCTTTAATAACATTGTTTTAATGAATGGAAAAGAAGTTGATGCACTTGAATTGTTAAATCAAATTCATCAACAATTACTAATTGAATCTAGGGTAAAAACTATTAATGATCCTAATTTAGTAAATATCCTAGATGCTTGCAAACTGTTACACAAATTTGATTGGCCTACAAATTTGGAAAATGATTTGGCTTTAAAATTTTTAGAAATAGGCTCTTGCTTACAAAGTCTCATTTTGGATAAAGAGAGCCTAGTTCTAAATCATGAATCAAATTATGAAATGGATACTTTCAAGGATAGACAAGATAAAATTGAATATCATTTATTGTCTAATAATTTTAGTATTTTAATGCTCACGTATGAGAGTACTAATGGAATTAAATCTAATTGGTGGAGTGAGCAAGGGAAGTTAAAAGTTGTTGCATGGTGTGGTCTAATTTTGTTTTTGTTGGATTCCTACAACACTTGGCATGCATATCACATTATATTTTTGTTGAAGTGTTCTAATCATGTTTGGGATCCAGGAAAGTGATAGTCCAAGCTTTGCATCATCTTGTATTATATTGTACATTTGTATATAGATTTTGGTTTTTTGGGTTTTGGTTTGTGTTTTCAAGTTTGTTTTTGAAGTTACTTTTGGGTTTGGTTTTAAGTTTTGTGTGTTAGTCCTCTGGACATGTTGGTTTGTCTATAAAAAAAAGAAAAAAAAAAAAATTGAGATGTCAACTTATGCCTAAAATCAGGAGAATATGAAACATTGGAATTGTATTGCAGAAAGCTCCACAAGTAATGCAAACACATTAAATAATATTTTTTGAAACTTGTGATGCATGAAGTTGTCAGTTTTACAACTTATGGCAACATAGGTGGTATACTCCATCCACAATTCATAAAAGCAATGCATTCATATTACATTCCATTTTGCATATATATTCCATCTTAGTTGCATATGTATTTCAGATACAATCATTTGAAAGGTGTCAAGTCCTCTTAAGGTTATTCTATAACATAAAACAAAAAAAATCCTAAGGTTGGGAACTAATGCCAGAGCTATCTTGAACCAAGCACATTCTATACACATTAAAAGGAATCTTGAGAAAAATGATCAAAACCATGCTTGGAAGAAAAGGTGAGGCGAAAAGAATATTTCATGTCTGTCCTATCATGCAACATTATCCTTAAAATAGTGGTTTTTACCGCTTCTACAGAGCTTAAGGCCTAAAATAAGAGTAGTAAGGATAGGGTTAAATCCTCATCGAACTTAGGTTGAGGATCCAACTCCCCAAAGCTCTAATTTGACCTTCATGGAGTAATAAGGATAGGGCATAATTCTCATCTCGCTTAGGTTGAGAATCTGATTCCCCAAAGATTCTACTTTTCATTTCATCATAAATCTTGGATTGGAAGGATCGTACTACATGTCCCTTGTAAGGATGGGTAGTCATCCCTAAGATTCAAGAAATTTAAATAAAGCAAATATTTCATCATTAATCTTGGATTGGAAGGATCGTGCTACATGTCCCTTGTAAGGATGGGTAGTCATACCCAAGGTCCAAGAAGTACAAAAAAAAAAAAAATGAAGTCAAAATCATGGATTGTGGGGGTTAATCTCCATCGGGGCTATAGACGCCTGACTGGCAGTGGAGTATGCTCATGCGTGGCATCATGTCTTGTCTAAAAGCAAGACCACTGACTGTTCAAACAGATAGACTAGCCTATTTTTTTCATCCATGATTGGTTAGATTATTTTGTTCAAGATGAGGTAATGAACTCCGGATCAGAATATTAAGGATAGGGTTAAATTCCCATATTGCTTAGGTTGGGAATCCTATTCCCCAAAGTTCTGATTTCACTTTCACTTGCACATGGGTTCAAGATAGTAGTGACTCATAACCAACTTTGGGATCTAATAAAGCAATTCATTATATATATAGTTGATCCTAAGAGGGTTTGATAATTTTAAATGTTTGTGTATGATACTAGTAAGCTTAAAGCAGATTGCTACATATCTAAGCATATTTATCAGGATGCATAAATCATTCACAATATCACATATGCATTCATGTAAAACTGACAATGGAATGTTGATCAATTTCAAATGATAGAAAATGGAGAACATTGCACACACCGAGCTGATGCTTAATAATTCTAATGCTTCATGTATTTATGATTTATCGACATTTGTTTATGTTTTATGTGCTACTGCCTGTATTCAAGTTTGTACTTTTCAGGTTAGGTTCTCACTGAAATGCTCAGGAGCATTTCCCAATAGAGTCACCATTTGTTGTGGCTGCTCCACAACACACCCCAAAATTGGGGACCCACATTTTTTGCATGCTTTCAAAGAAGACCCGAGCGGCCCAGATGCTAAAAAAATCAAAGGAAGAGCAAAATACAACATAAGAGAAAAGTGTCACGATATCGCGACATGTTGCTCTGTCGCGGCTAAGAAAAGAAAAGTGTTGCGATATCGCGACGTGTTGCTGCTAAGAAAAAGAAAGTGTCGCGATATCACGACAGGTCGCATTTTTGCGGCTCAGACAAGCGAAGTGTAGTGGAATGAAAAGGTGTCACGATTTTGTGACATGTCAGGTTTTCATGGCCAAGAGTAACAAAATGCAGCAGGATGAGAAAATGTCGTGATTTCATGACGTGCTGTGAAATCGTGGTCAAAGCGGTCAAATAGAACAAGATGCCAGAAATGTTGCGATATCGTGACATGTCTCATTTTTGTAACGTAGGACAAAGAACTAAGTGAAGACTCAAAGTTGTCGCGATATAGCGACATGTTGTGTTTTTGCGATGTTCGATGGGTAAAACAACCAAGTACAAAAATTGTCGCGATTTCCCGACATGTCATGTTTTCGTGACTTGTCATGAAATCACGGTCAAAGGCAACAAGAGAAGAGTCAATGCAGAATTTGTCACGATATCACGACATGTCGCCGTTTCGTGACCTGAAGACGAGATGAAGGGCAAAGATAAAAAACTTTGCGATATTGCGACATGTTAGGTTTTCGCCGCAAGAAGGTGAGGAAGGAATAAAGATAGGAAGATGTCGTGAAATCGTGACATGTCTCATTTTTGTGATTCACAATGACTGATAAGCTAAGCAAGGGAAATATGTCATGATTTCACGACAGAAAGCAGCGAGATGGTATGGAATAGAAAAGTGTCGTGATTTCACGATAGAAAGCAATGAAATGGTACGGAATGAAAAAGTGTCACGATTTCGCGACATGTCACAGTTTCACGGCTAAGTACAAAAAAACACAGCGAAGGAGAAAAACATCATGATTTCACAATAGGTTGCATCTGCACAGCCCAAAAAAGAAAAACATCATTATTTCACGACAAGTTGCATTTACTCGGCCCGGAATAGAAAAATTTCGCGATATCGCGACATGTCTCATTTTCACGGTGCATGAAGGAGTGCAAGGCTATTGACAAAAAAATGTCACGATATCATGACATGTATCATTTTCACGATGCATGATGAAGAACAAGGCTGCTGACAGAAAAATGTCGTGATATCGCGACATGTCTCATTTTCGCGATATAGGTAGAGGAGCAAAGTTGCATACATAAAAACGTCGCGATATCGCGACATGCTATTTTTTTGTCACGATTTACATGGTGCCATTATGGAACATGCAGGGAAGCTCTGAACACATGGCATAAAGGTGTAAGGGTTACAGAGCGGTTACAGTTCACAGATAAGATCAAATGTTTTGACGTCGAGCAGAAAGTCAAAAATGACGAAGAGGCGGGGAAGATGAAATGAAGCGATCTGGGAGATGAAGCGAAGCGTCACAGGGTGAAACAGAGAGCATTGCTAGAAATTTTAAAAGCAGAAGCACAAATTGGTACAAGGGGTCAAAAACCACTACGGGCAGTGTTGCAGAGCCAAAGGCAATAAGCCATTCTAGGCCTGCTTTTGGAGTGTTTTTCTTCCACTTTTTTTGGATATTTTCCTTTACATTGGACTAGGTAGGAAATTGTCTGTAAGCGTAGTTGCGATGCTTGAAGGCTAGAGGGCCATTCTAGGCCTGATTTTGAGGCTGTTTTCTTCCATAGACTGGGTTTGGGAAACCAGAAATTTCTGTTGTTGTAAAATGACCAATTTTTAATACAAAAAATTTAGAGAGTTGCACCTCATTGACAAGAAAGAAGGAGTTATTTTCTACATGCAAGATTGAATGTTTATCTTTCCCCTTTTTAGATTTCTAGGCTTATAGGTGAATTTTAATGCAAGTTCTCTTGGTTGCTTCATGCGAATGTCTAAATCTAAAAATCACAATTAAAACCCGAGAGACCAGCACTTAACTTATCTGGATTGTGCGTGTTTTGCAGGTTCAATAGGTTAAGTTGTATGCAGAAAACCTCATTAGCTTTGGTTTTGTCAAAATAGGATAGCATCATACTGAATGCACTTTTCATTTTTTTTTTGCATTTTATTTTCATTTTTTTTGCACTTTATTTTCATTTACAGGCATTAAAATAAAAAAAAAACTAAAAAAAATTCCAAAATTCAAAAATAGTTTCATCATTGTGTATGTTGTACTGCAGATTCCAAATACGCATTTAAAATTTCATTTTCGGAGTTGTATAAATTTCACCGCAGCTGCTGTTTTGTTGTAGACTTTAAAAATCCAAAAATAGAAAGTTTCCATTTCAAGGCAAGAATTTTATTTTTAGTTTTATTTTTCATTCATGAGCCGATGAGACATTCCCTTCATGAAAATTCCAATTTCATTGAAGGATTTTTGTTTTATGGCATTTCATCAATTTCCATTTTGAAGTTACGTCATGGTCATATAAGGGCCAGATCACATTTGCTTTATTTGGATTCAATAAACAATCATTAAAGTTTCACAATAAAATAAACCAACATTGCCCCTTGTTTTCAGTTACTTTCAACCACTAAGGTGTTCCAAGCATTTAAATTGAATATATTTATTTGAGATTATTAATACACAAATGTAAAATGCTAATATAGCAGAGACCTTGGAGAAATTATTTATTTAATTTCTTTGGAAGAGAGGATTTGGAACCCAAATCCTATCAAAGGGTGTGTTTTCACAATCGGGTGAAAATACCACCCAACAGTACCTGTAAGCAAAAAAAAGCAAATTTTATGAGAAATTTAATCTTAAAAATCAAGGGAATATATCCCACCATGATCGCCACTGAAATCACGAGGATACAGAAAAAAAAAGGAAAATGCCATGTACGATGCGTGTAAAACCAAACTTAACACGAAAAGCCTTAATATTGAAAAATGCATGAAAGGAAAGAACATAAACGAATCAAAACAAGATAAAGGCAATATAGAATATGGCCCTCTTTATTTATATGCTTTCAAAGTCATGTTACAATATGTATCCTTCCATTTTAGAGGATAGGAGCGTTAAATATGTTTCTTATCACATCCATGGATATCAATCCTTCTTCCGCGTGCCCACATGTAATATGGGCGGACCAAAATGTCACCACCGCTTGTATATATGTTTTTTGACTCCTTCCTACTCTTCTAATTTCAAAAACCTGTGTTCAAAGAAATAGAAAATATTAGTAGCACCTGTAGACAGAATAAAACATGTATTTCCCAAGGCCTATTGTTAGTGTATGCATGAAAATATTAAAACGATAACCAAATGATCTCAGATCAACCTAAAAATTTAACATAAGCATGAATATGTTACCAGGAGGCCATTGCAAAAGGAACAGTCTAGAAATTCCTCACAAATTTGTATTCGCTCCGGGGTGGGACGAATAGACCTGTAATAAATTATCATAAAGCACCCTCTTCAATGTCCCATCCAGAAAGCTCCAAATGACCTGCAAAGTTGGGGTTAGCTAATTATAGGTGTTTTGGGAAGACTCAGAAGGTCAGATTTCTTCTATTTGGCCTCTATCACCCATGTTTTTCTGGTGCCATCTACAAGTTAGTAAAGGTGAGAAATGATAAAAACATAGTAAAAAATGATCAGAATGAAATGAAATTTAAACTACAGCCTATTTAAATAACATAGAATAAGATGCAAAAGAAAAATCAGAGAAATATATCATAGATTTCTAATCGCTCTGGGGTGGGGCAATTAGGGCTGCGACAACTTGGCGGGTGCACGGGGTAGGACACCCACCGTTTGGGACTCTATTTCGGCACCAATACACTTGGGATGGGTAAAAAACCTCTTATGGGGTGTTTTTGACAAATTTTGTGGAATATTTTAGCCAAATGTTCGGGTTTGGGTCTAGAATGCGCCTCCAATGATCACCCAATAACTTCCCTCCAAAAGAGAGATCAAGGATGTGTAAGCACAAACAATGGGTCACGATATATTTTAGCAGCACTTCATTGCTCCAAAATATCCTCTCTTTAAATCTTTTTTGGGTGAGAAGACTCACCAATTTATAGACCTAGGGTCTCTTTGTTTGAATGCGCATGTGAGGGCGTAACTTGAGTTGATTGTCCTATTTTGAGATAAAATATTATTCCTTGATTTAGAGTCTCCTTGTATGAGGTATCTAAATCAAATACATGCATTACTGAAGTCTCTTTTCTTTATTTGAAGCCATTCCTCGCAATTGCATGTCTTGAAGTTACGATTAACTGGCAGACCTGTCGAGGTTTGACTTTTTGCCAGTCAAACCTGCTATTCGTCTCACCCTGGGGTGAATGCTGTTGTTCATCCCTGGGTAGGGTGAATACCAGTTTGTATGTGTCCCAAGGTGGGGTGAGTAGGGAGAAAAGTGCCAAAAGGTGCCAAATTGACTCTTGAACTTCCAAACTATTGTTGGGAGTGGTTAGGACCACTGTTTAACCTCTGGGGTTTGCCCTAGGGGTTGTTTGTGTCAATGTGATCGATGCTTGTTGTCACGTAATCGGATTGGTGCTATTTTGGTGTCTACACTATGCTACGATAGGGCCTGCCTACATAGAGAGACCATAAAATATTAATTGTATGAAGGTTCTTCGAATCATATAGCCCCATTACAATAATAAATATTTATCCCAATCTTTATCCCATCGCATTGATTTCCTACGATAATAAAAAAAATAGAGTTGGTATGTTGAATTAACCTTATAGTCCTCTACAACAACTACAACAATGAATTTTTACGGGGCCGAGGTTTTGTTTACGATGGTGAATATGGGGGCTATGTTACATATGCACTAATTGAAACTTGATTTTTTTTTTGTGACATCCAGCATGCCGAAGCCCGAAATTACTCCTACATCATAATGGTCCATGATTTTTTCATTGAATCTCATTAGAGTTCTTACTTTCAGAGAAGCTACTCATGGTTGGAGCACTTTAGCTTGGGTGGTGCAAACTATGGGCCCCTAATTTGTTAGAAAATTAAACCGAATTTGATACCTTTGGCAAATCCACCTACTACACAATTCGCCAGATCTAGTTGCATGCGAATTAATTACTGGTAGTTGAGACTATAAATTAGTTTGATGATTGTATAGAAACCCTAATTTTGCATGAAGTACATGTCAAAGCAATTGGTGTAGCTTTCCCACCTCATTCATGAATCCCTAGCTACATATTTGTTTTGGGGTTCTATTTTGTTAGTTACAGAGGTTGGAGAAAATCAAAGCAGACAATAGAAGAAGAACACAATAGCATTGTGTGGATCAGAACGAGCAGCAGAGTAAAATAACTAAGTATATTTTATTATATGATAGTACACTACATTTTTATCTTGCAGTCCAGAGGGTGTATTTCCAAGTATATATTTTTTGCACATTATAAATTTGTTGATTAGTGGATGTATTTCCAATTCTAAGCATGTGGATGTATTTCCTATTTTAAGCAATAAATTAATATTTGTGTATATTTTACTCTCTATGCACGCTTTATTAACTAAGCAAAGTTACTCCTTTTATTTTCCTCCATTTTTCTTGAAAACCCTAAAGAATATCCCGATAGAAGCCTGTGTCTCTATTCTAGGTCATTCCCCTTATTAAGTCTTGCGGATTTCATTTAGTTGCATTCTGATCCTTTAATTTATATTTATTTGTGGAATAGAACCTTAGGTTAATTTATAATATAAAGTTATATTATTAAATTAATCCCAATATCAAGTGAAGTCCAAAATATTAAATTTATCTTCAATCCGCATATGCTCAAGTGCAAAAATCCATTTCACACTTTATTTTCAACCATAGTGACGTTAATCAAAATATTGTGCGAATTCCAAATCTGGGCCTCTTTCCTCCTTAACCCTAGCGAAATCTATTATGCACATCTTTGTTTACATTTGCTCTTGGATTCAAGACATTTGAAAAATCCGTAGGCTACCTCTTTATTTAAATGCAGATTTAATTCTGCATCCTCATTCAGCTTCTGCTATCCGAATTGGCACTTGGATTTAGTTTTCTTCAAATTAGAGTATTCACATCCAGATTGAATTCCTTTTCGAATCGTGTATGCAATCTGTGTTCTGCTCTAGATTAAATTTAAAACTTCAAATTGGTATCAGAGTTAGAGCCCTTCCATGGAATATTGAAGTAATGGCTTCTAAAAACAACTCATTGCAGTTGCAAATCCCATGATTCAGTGGCAAGAATTATTATTACTAGAGCATTTAGATGAAGATCATATTCAAGTCTCAGGAGCTATGGTACTTGGTTGATAATGGTTATCCAGAACCAACGGATGCAGCAACATTAGCCGCTCTATCCTAAGAAGATTCAAATTTATTGAACGATAATCACAAGAAATATTAGAAGACATTATTTTATATAATGCAGGCAGTTGAAGAGATAAATTTCCTATGGATTGCAATAGTAAGCAAATCAAAGCAAGCTTGGGAAATTTTAGCCAGTTCTTATAAGGACTACAACAAGGTGAAGTTGATGAAGCTATAGATGTTGAAAAGGGAGTTTGAGAACCTACAGATGAGTGAGTCAGAGTCCATGACCAATTTATTCACCCAAAAAAGGGATGACATCAACTAGATGAGGCTGAATGGTGAAATTATGGACAACTAGAGAATAGTAAAGAAAATTTTGAGAAGCCTGACAGTTAGGTTTGACTTAGTTGTGATAGCAATAGAAGAATCAAGGAATTTGAAAACCCTCTCAGTGGATGAGCTAATGGGTTCTCTATAGACATATGAGCAGAGGCTGAGTCGATCAACTCAGTCCTCCTTGGAGCAAGCATTCAAAACATAGGTTTCATTTCGAGACAACGATAGAATAGAAGAATCCCACAAAGGTGCCTCATGTTCTCAAGAAGGAAAAGAACAGAGCAATTGAGGTAAGTGTGGAAGATGTAACAAGCAAGAAGGAAGGTCAAATTACAATGATAGTGAGACCAGCTACAACTTCCATCAGGTAGGAGGAAGAGGCAGTGGGAAAATTAGCAAGGAGAATTTAATCAAAAGAAGGATAAATCAAAGGTCCAGTGCTATTATTGCAAGAAATTTGGCCACTAAATATCTGATTGTAGAAAGAATATGGCCAAATATAACCAACAACAAGTCCACTACACAAATGAAATTGGAAATGTAGAGTGTGGATATGCATGTGGGAACATGTTACTAACTTGTATTATAGAGGATGAAATCCACAATAATACCTGGTATTTAGATAGTGGGTGCAACAACCACATGATGGAGAACAGAGAGATTTTTTTACAATTGGATGAAATAGTCCAATATGCAGTTAAAATGGGAAACAACAACAAGGTACCAGTCAAGGTAAAAGGAAAAATTAAATTCCGCACTAGACAGGGTGAAAGGAAGAAAATTTAAGATGTGTATTATGTGCCTGAGTTAAAGCACAACTTGTTGAGCATTGGACAACTTGTGTAGAAGGGGTACACTATTTAATTCAAATATGGAACTTGTACCATCAAAGATAAAGAGCATGGGAAAATTACAAAAATGTCCATGACAAAGAACAAAATATTTCCCCTACAGATTCAAAATGAACTGCTTATGTCATTAAGTGTAGTGGTGAAGGATTCTACCTGGCTATGGCATCTCAAATTTTATCACCTGAGTTTTAATGGTCTAAACTTGTTGTAAAATAAGCATATGGTGAAGGGTTTACCTCTTATAGAGCAACCCAATCAAGTTTGTGAAGGTTGCTTAGTTGGAAAGCAACACAGGGATGAATTACTTGTAGGGTAATATTGGAGAGCTTTCACAACCATTGGAGCTGGTCCATTTAGATATCTACGGTCTAATGCAGACCAACACATTTTCTTGAAATAAATATTTTTTGACTTTCATTGATGACTTCAGTCGGAGAACATGGGTTTATCCCATCAAGAAAAATTCAGAAGCTTTCAGCAAAATTAAAAAGTTCAAAGCCCTAGTTGATAATTAGAGCAAATATTATGTGAAGACTCTTAGGAAAAATGGAGGAGGTGAGTACATCTCCAACGAATTTCATAACTTTTGTAAGAAATGTGGAATTTGTAGACAATTTACTACTAGATATACATCACAATAGAATGGTGATGCAGAGAGCAAAAATAAAACAATCATGGATATGGAACGAAGCATGCTAAAGGAAAAGGGATTACCACATGAGTTATGGGTAGAAGTTGTAGCTTGTGCAGTTTATCTGCTAAAAAAATTTCCCACCAAGAGTGTGAAGGACAAAATTATTCAAGAGTCATGGAGAAATCAGAAGCCAAGTGTGGCTCATTTAAGAGTTTTAGGGTGGATAGCATATGCACACATTTCAGATGAGAAGAGGAAGAAGCCAGATGACAAAGCTGAGAAGTGTATCTTCACTGGATACAATGAACAAACAAAATCTTACAGGTTGTATAATCCTATAACTAAGAAGTTTATCATCAGAAAAGATGTGAAGTTCCTAGTAGATGAAGCATGGAACTGGAATTCAAAGGCTAGCCAGCCAGAGCCAACAATTATTAATTTTGAGGATTTATAAGGAAACGTGGTGTAACCACATCTATCTTCAAGCAATAATAGTGGTACCAACAATAGCATAGCCTCGTCATCCTGGTCACCTCCACTTGCAACTAGGATATCAAATCTGAAGACACCATCAAAGACAAGGGGCTTGCAATATATCTATGAGGTAACTAGAAATGAAACTAATGAAGAGCATTCTAATTTTAATTTATTTTCTGAGTGTGATCCAATTACTTTTGAAGAAGCAATTCCAAATAAGAAATTAGCAAATTCCATGGATGATGAGATAGCAGTAATAAAGAAAAATCAATGGATCTCCCAACTGGTAAGAAGACCATTGGGATAAAATGGGTGTATAAAACCATGTTTAATGCCCAAGATGAAGTGGATAAGCATAAGACCAGACTAGTGATAAAAGGCTACAAGCAGAAGTCAAGGATTGACTACCATAAATTTTATGCACCTATAGCCCGAATTGACATAGTTAGAATGATTCTAGCATTGGCAACTCAGAAGGGTTGGATGTTTACCAGATGGATGTCAAGTATACCTTCTTGAATGGAGTACTGGAAGAAGAGGTCTACATAGACCAACCACCCAACTATGAGCTATAAGGACAAGAATTAATATCCTAAAACTAAAGAAAGATCTGTATGGGTTAAAGCAGGCACCAAGAAATTAGGCCACTATATATCTGATTGTAGAAAGAATATGGCCAAATATAACCAACAAAAAGTCCACTACACAAATGAAATTGGAAATGTAGAGTGTGGAGATGCATGTGGGAACATGTTACTAACTTGTAGTATAGAGGACGAAATCCATAAGAATACCTAGTATTTAGATAGTGGGTGCAACAACCACATGATGGAGAACAGAGAGATGTTTTTACAATTGGATGAAATAGTCCAATATGTAGTTAAAATGGGAAACAACAACAAGGTACCAGTCAAGGTAAAAGGAAAAAATAAATTCCGCACTAGACAGGGTGAAAGGAAGAAAATTCAAGATGTGTATTACGTGCCTGGGTTAAAGCACAACTTGATGAGCATTGGACAACTTGTGTAGAAGGGGTACACTATTTAATTCAAATATGGAACTTGTACCATCAGAGATAAAGAGCATGGGAAAATTACAAAAATTTCCATGAAAAAGAACAAAATATTTCCCCTACAGATTCAAAATGAACTGCTTATGTCATTAAGTGTAGTGGTGAAGGATTCTACCTGGCTATGGCATCTCAAATTTTATCACCTGAGTTTTAGTGATCTAAACTTGTTGTACAATAAGCATATGGTGAAGGGTTTACCTCTTATAGAGCAACCCAATCAAGTTTGTGAAGGTTGCTTAGTTGGCAAGCAACACAGGGATGCATTCCTTGTAGGGCAATCTTGGAGAGCTTTCACAACCATTAGAGCTGGTCCATTTAGATATCTACAGTCTAATGCAGACCAACACATTTTCTAGAAATAAATATTTTTTGACTTTCATTGATGACTTTAGTCGGAGGACATGGGTTTATCCCATCAAGCAAAAGTCAGAAGCTTTCAGCAAAATTAAAGAGTTCAAAGCCCTAGTTGATCATTAGAGCAAATATTATGTGAAGAATCTTAGGAAAAATGGAGGAGGTGATTACATCTCCAACGAATTTCATAACTTTTGTAAGCAATGTGGAATTTGCAGACATTTTACTACTAGATATACATCACAATAGAATGGTGTTGCAGAGAGCAAAAATAAAACAATCAAGGATATGGAACGAAGCCTGCTAAAGGAAAAGGGATTACCACATGAGTTATGGGTAGAATCTGTAGCTTGTGCAGTTTATCTGCTAAACAAATTTCCCACCAAGAGTGTGAAGGACGAAATTCCTCAAGAGGCATGGAGAAATCAGAAGCCAAGTGTGGCTCATTTAAGAGTTTTAGGGTGCATAGCATATGCACACATTTCAGATGAGAAGAGGAAGAAGCCGGATGACAAAGATGAGAAGTGTATCTTCACTAGATACAATGAACAAACAAAATCTTACAGGTTGTATAATCCTATAACTAAGATGTTTATCATCAGCAAAGATGTGAAGTTCCTAGCGAATGAAGCATGGAACTGGAATTCAAAGGCTAGTCAGCCAGAGCCAACAATTTTTAATTTTGAGGATTTATAAGGAAACGTGGTGTAACCACATGTAGCTTCAAGCAGTAATAGTGGTACCAACAATAGCATAGCATCGTCATCCCGGTCACCTCCACTTGCAACTAGGATATCAAATCTGAAGACACCATCAAAGACAAGGAGCTTGCAAGATATCTATGAGGTAACTAGAAATGAAACTAATGAAGATCATTCTGATTTTAATTTATTTTCTGAGTGTGATCCAGTTACTTTTGAAGAAGCAATTCCAAATAATAAATTAGTAAATTCCATGGATGATGAGATACCAGTAATAAAGAAAAATCGAATTTGGGAGTCAATGGATCTCCCAGCTGGTAAGAAGACCATTGGGATAAAATGGGTGTATAAAACCAAGTTTAATGCCCAAGGTGAAGTGGATAAGCATAAGACCAGACTAGTGGTAAAAGGCTACAAGCAGAAGTCAGGGATTGATTACCATAAATTTTATGCACCTATAGCCCGACTTGACATAGTTAGAATGATTCTAGCATTGGCAGCTCAGAAGGGTTGGATGTTTACCAGATGGATGTCAAGTCTACCTTCTTGAATGGAGTATTGGAAGAAGAGGTCTACATAGACCAACCACCCAACTATGAGCTATAAGGACAAGAATTAATATCCTAAAACTAAAGAAAGATCTTTATGGGTTAAAGTAGGCACCAAGAAATTAGGCCACTATATATCTGATTGTAGAAAGAATATGGCCAAATATAACCAACAAAAAGTCCACTACATAAATGAAATTGGAAATGTAGAGTGTGGAGATGCATGTGGGAACATGTTACTAACTTGTAGTATAGAGGACGAAATCCACAAGAATACCTGGTATTTAGATAGTGGGTGCAACAACCACATGATGCAGAACAAAGAGATGTTTTTACAATTGGATGAAATAGTCCAATATGTAGTTAAAATGGGAAACAACAACAAGGTACCAGTCAAGGTAAAAGGAAAAAATAAATTCCACACTAGACAGGGTGAAAGGAAGAATATTCAAGATGTGTATTATGTGCCTGGGTTAAAGCACAACTTGATGAGCATTGGACAACTTGTGTAGAAGGGGTACACTATTTAATTCAAATATGGAACTTGTACCATCAAAGATAAAGAGCATGGAAAAATTACAAAAATGTCCATGACAAAGAACAAAATATTTCCCCTACAGATTCAAAATGAACTGCTTATGTCATTAAGTGTAGTGGTGAAGGATTCTACCCGGCTATGGGATCTCAAATTTTATCACCTGAGTTTTAGTGGTCTAAACTTGTTGTACAATAAACATATGGTGAAGGGTTTACCTCTTATAGAGCAACCCAATCAAGTTTGTGAAGGTTGCTTAGTTGGCAAGCAACACAGGGATGCATTCCTTGTAGGGCAATCTTGGAGAGCTTTCACAACCATTAGAGCTGGTCCATTCAGATATCTATAGTCTAATGCAGACCAAAATTTTTTCTAGAAATAAATATTTTTTGACTTTCATTGATGACTTCAGTTGGAGGACATGGGTTTATCCCATCAAGCAAAAGTAAGAAGATTTCAGCAAAATTAAAGAGTTCAAAGCCCTAGTTGATCATTAGAGCGAATATTATGTGAATAATCTTAGGAAAAATGGAGGAGGTGATTACATCTCCAACGAATTTCATAACTTTTGTAAGCAATGTGGAATTTGCAGACATTTTACTACTAGATATACATCACAACAGAATGGTGTTGCGGAGAGCAAAAATAAAACAATCATGGATATGGAACGAAGCCTGCTAAAGGAAAAGGGATTACCACATGAGTTATGGGTAGAAGCTGTAGCTTGTGCAGTTTATCTGCTAAACAAATTTCCCACCAAGAGTGTGAAGGACGAAATTCCTCAAGACGCATGGAGAAATCAGAAGCCAAGTGTGGCTCATTTAATAGTTTTAGGGTGCATAGCATATGCACACATTTCAGATGAGAAGAGGAAGAAGCCGGATGACAAAGCTGAGAAGTGTATCTTCACTGGATACAATGAACAAAGAAAATCTTACAGGTTGTATAATCCTATAACTAAGAAGTTTATCATCAGCAAAGATGTGAAGTTCCTAGCGAATGAAGCATGGAACTGGAATTCAAAGGCTAGTCAGCCAGAGCCAACAATTATTAATTTTGAGGATTTATAAGGAAATGTGGTGTAACCACATGTAGCTTCAAGCAGTAATAGTGGTACCAACAATAGCATAGCATCGTCATCCCGGTCACCTCCACTTGCAACTAGGATATCAAATCTGAAGACACCATCAAAGACAAGGAGCTTGCAAGATATCTATGAGGTAACTAGAAATGAAACTAATGAAGAGCATTCTGATTTTACTTTATTTTTTGAGTGTGATCCAGTTACTTTTGAAGAAGCAATTCCAAATAAGAAATTAGTAAATGCCATGGATGATGAGATACCAGTAATAAAGAAAAATCGAATTTGGGAGTCAATGGATCTCCCAGCTGGTAAGAAGACCATTGGGATAAAATGGGTGTATAAAACCAAGTTTAATGCCCAAGGTGAAGTGGATAAGCATAAGACCAGACTAGTGGTAAAAGGCTACAAGCAGAAGTTAGGGATTGACTACCATAAATTTTATGCACCTATAGCCCGACTTGACATAGTTAGAATGATTCTAGCATTGGCAGCTCAGAAGGGTTGGATGTTTACCAGATGGATGTCAAGTCTACCTTCTTGAATGAAGTATTGGAAGAAGAGGTCTACATAGACCAACCACCCAACTATGAGCTAGAAGGACAATAATTAATATCCTAAAACTAATGAAAGATCTGTATGGGTTAAAGCAGGCACCAAGAGTTTGGTACAACATAATTGATGCTTATTTTAAGGACACTAGGTTCATTAAATACCCATATGCGCACACTTTTTATATGAAGACAAATTCAGAGGGGGAGATGATAATAATTTACTTGTATGTAGATGATTTTATTTACACTAGCAATAGTAGAATACTATTTGAACAGTTCAGAACAACCATGAAGAAGGAGTTCAAGATGATGGACTTGGGGCTGATGTAATATTTTCTTGGTATTGAAGTTGACCAATCTATAGATGGCATATTCAATTCTTAAGGCAAGTATACAAAGGATATCATAAAGATATTTAATATTTAGGACAACAAACCTGCCATCACCCATGTTGCAACTGGACTGATGTTGAGTAAAGCTGATTGTAGCAAAACTTTTGATCCAACTCTTTATAAAAGGTTACTTGGAAGCTTGATGTATTTGACTGCAATCAAGCCAGATTTGATGTTTATAGTGAGTTTAATCTATAGGTTCATAGAGTCACCCAAGGACACTCACTAGCAAGCAGGTAAAAGAATCTTGTAGTATGTCAATGGCATGAGGAACCATGGAATACACTATGCCAGAAAAGACCAACTTGAACTAATTGGCTACATAGTTAGTGGTTGGGTTGGTAGCATAGATAATCTAAAGAGCACCTCTAGGTATGCATTCCATATTGGATCCAGAGTAGTTTTGTGGTCCTCAAAGAAGAAGCCAATTATTTATTTATCTAAAACAAAGGTAGAGTATGTTGTTGCCACCTCAGTTGCATTACACGAATTTTGGCTAAGAAGAGTTATGAGCAAATTGAATCATCCAATGAAAGAAATAATGACCATTTTTTGTGAGAACAATTCTACCATAGAACTATCAAAGGATCCATTGTTTCATGGCCGGACAAAGCACATTGACATCTGGTATCATTTAATCAGAGATCTGGTGAAATTTAATGAAGTTGAGCTACTGTTTTACAGGTCCAAGGCATAGATAGCAGATATATTCACAAAATATTTGAAGGAGGAAGACATCAACAGGTTGAGCGAGATTCTCGATGTCAAAGATTTTATGAAATCTGGTTTGAAGGAGGGTGTTAGAAAATTAAACCAGATTTGACACCTCTAGAAAATCCACCTACTACACCATTCGTCGAATCTAGTTGCATGCGAATTAATTACTGGTAGTTGAGACTGTCAGTCAGTTCGATGATTGGATGGAAACCCTAATTTTGCATTAACTGCATGTCAAAGCAGTTGGTGTCACTTTTCCACCTCATCTGTGAATCCCTAGCTATATTTTCTTTTGGGGTTCTATTTTTCTAGTTAGAGAGGTTGGAGAAAATTAGATCAGACAACAAAAGAAGAACGCAACAACGTTGTGTGGAGCAGAAGGAGCAGCAAAGTGAAACATCTAAGTCTATTTTATTATGTGATAGTACACTGTATTTTTATCTTGCAGTCTAGAGGGTGTATTTCCAAGTGTATGTTTTTTGCACATTTTAAATTTGTAGACCAGTGGATATATTTCCAATTCTGAGCATGTGGATGTATTTCCTCTTTTAAGTAAAAAACTAATAGTTGCATATATTTTGCTCTGTGCATGCTTTATTAACTTAGCAGAGTTAGTCCTTTTATTTTTGTCCATTCCACTTGAAAACCTTGAAGAATCTCCCGGTAGAAGCCTATGTCTCCATTCTGGGTCATTCCCCTTCTTAAATCTTGTGAATTTGGTTTATTTGCATTCTGCTCCTTTAATTTGTATTTATTTGCAAAATAAAACCTTAAGTTAATTTATAATATAAAGTTATATTATTAAATTAATCCTAATATCAAGTGAAGTCCGCAATATTAAATTTGTCTTCAATCCGCATCCACTGCAAAACATCATTCCCCACTTTATTTTCAACCATAGTGACATCATCCGAAATCTTTCCAGGGTTAAGAGGAATCCATTCCGCACATCTTTGTTTACATTTTCTCCCGAATTCAAGACTGTTGAAAAATCCGCAGGCTGCCTCTTTATTTAAATGTGGATTTAATTCCGCGTCCTCATTCTGCTTCCGCTGTCCGGATTGGCGCTTGGCTTTAGTCCACTCCGGATTGAAGTATTCACATCCAGATCGAATTCCTTACGGAAACGTGTGTGCAATCTGCGTTCCACTCTGGATTAAATTTAAAAACTTCATACTTTTTGCTTGCACATAGCATCTGCCTCGATGGAAACAATTCCCGCGTCAGATTGGTACTCGTTTTGTAAGTTTTGGTGAAGACTATCGTTGTTCGATTTCCAGTAGGCATGGATGATGATCTTGATGGTAATGGTGGTTTGACATTTGGTATCTAGGCATGACCAGCAGTGCCATCGGTTTCCTGGGGATAAATCATGTTTGATGCAGATCTTGCTTTGGCTGGCGTTGATGCGCCTATGTTCTCAATTTAAAAAAGCAATATGAGTGCCAATATGTGGATTACCTGGAGTGCTCAATTTTATGCACCAATGATATTTTTATTGAAGATTGCTGTCCAGTCGAACAACATGTATTTCCCAATCAACTACCACAAATCTCGATTCTTACGGCGTGTGGGTCACGAAAAACACTTTTTTTAGTCCTAGAAGTGCTGAAACCTGTGACTTACGTCTAAGGTTGGTGAATTCCGGTGGAGTTTATGCACCAATGATATTATAGTTGAAAGCAGGTAGTGGAGCGCCGTCGATAGCCATACTCTGTGGGATGTATTTGATCATGCATGTTTGCAGAAGACCAGCATCTATTCATAGTGCTGCAGTGTTTGCTGATTGGAGAGATTTAAAGGAGAAAATATTTGATGTGCTGTATGCTTGGTGGAGAGATTCACATGATCCGAAACAACATTATGATCACTGAGATGGACATAGTCACTGTGCGTTCCACCCATTGCCATTGCCGCGATATGCCACCTGCGGCATCCCAGCAGAGTAAACCTATTTGTGCAGTTGGAAGGGAACTTTTGTTTATTAATTTCTTCCGCAATCTCAACTTCTATGCTGACGCCGCCACACCTTTCAAATGGAGAAACAATGAAAAATTGCTGCTATGCGGATGAAGGAAGTCATACTATATTCGTGATAGTGCACATGAAGATGTTGCTCCTATTCGACGTGATACGCAGCTCCATTGTTTTATTTGTTGTAGTGGTGACGAGGATCTGGTCGAGTATGATAAGTCACCTCCTGCCATTTTTTATTTGACGAGTTTGCTATTATCTGCTGATTTTTTTCGGGAATGCAGGAACCAACTACGGAATCCGACGATGCGTTGCTAAAAGAACATGTGGACAATTTTTTTTTGGCGTGTTCGAGGGTAGGAATTGATTATTTTTGGTTGTCTACCTATGGTTTTTTTGAAGCAGAAATGTGGATCTGTACCAGTAGCAATATCCAAGGGCCCTCCTGTTGTTTTTTGCATAGCTTTATTACCTTGCCATTGGTGGTGAAGTGGTAGTCATGTGATCAATGGTGGAGCTTGGAGCCACCGAATGAGTGATGTTCCTACCTCAGTTGCCTCTCCTCTATGTTTGTTGAAGAGGAAGTGAAGCAGGCAGGCTTCATATGAAAGAAAGCTGCATTTTGTGCTACAAAATTTGAGAAGTGGCTGCAACGAAAACGCGGTGACCGAGTTTTCCCCGGGAGTTGGCGACCAGAGCGATCGTTTGAAGAAGTGGTTATTTACAGGCTCCCTTTAATGAAGAGCGTGTAATGTCGTACAAATCGTAATTGTTGATTGATGAAGAGCGGAAACATAGTTTTGATAACGATAAACATCCTGTGTTTCAAAGCGTAAACTCTAATCAAAGAAAGTGGAGCAGTGGAGGTTCTTTCGTCTGGCTCAGATTCTAGCCATTGATCTGAAGTTTGAATTTTTCAGTTCACAATTTTGTGTTTATTTTTGTGAATTCAGATTTCGATTGCTATATTGAATGGGATGCAGAGTATTGAATCCCCGAAGAAATGGAAACCAGCATGCTGACGTCCGATCGCCGGAGGTGTTTTTCCAGCTGTTTGTTCCATGCGCCTTCGGTTGATGTATTTTATGTATTGCCACCGATGTTTTTTACCAGCCAACATTGGGGACCGATGCCGTCTGTTGCAGATGTGGCATCCATGATAGCATGAACATGTTTGATCCAAAATTGGTGCTGGGCTTAAAGATGACGCGTGATGTCAAACAGCCTGCCCATTTTTCTCTTTTTAATATAATGCAATGAGGGGTTATTTAATGATGGGGGCAATTTTGAAATTACTTTAAACTTTTTTTTAAGCTCTTTAATGATGGAGGGGCCCACCTTCTTTTCGCTATTAGGGTTTTATATAAATTTTATTATAATGAAAGTTGTAAGGGGCTAGTGGCAAAAATATTTATTTCCACTATAAGGATTTTTTATAAGTGGAAGTGGACGGCCACATGGTCTATGTAAGGGAGGCAACATTTTTTTCAACCGAATGATGTTTTATTTTTCCTACTTAGATGGCTTGCTACTTTTATGCGAATGACACCCCCTTGAGAGTATATACGGGTATTTATAGTCATCGAAAATATTTTTTCGAGCCGATATATTGTTGGTATCCTTTTTTAGTTTTGGGATTGTTTTTCAAATTTTTTTAAGGCTCAAAGATGTTGTAATATGGAGTGCATTCTCGGTTGAACCCGACACTCCCAGCATTGGTACCCTTGTTTTGTTGTTTGTCCATTTTTTGGACTTTCTTGATCAGTACATTGTCATTTAGGTGGAAACCACTACTTATGCTTGCGGAGTCAATTTGGACATCCCTTGCGATTCTTGTGGTTCTTTCCACACTATCTTCACACCTTTTTTTGTGAGACACATTGGTTTCGAGAGTTTTTTAGTGACCTTTTTTCATGGTTCACAACCTTGATCTGTGTCACAAGCACTAGTCTAGAAGTATGATTTCATTCATTTCGGTGATGAGTCTCAAAATGATTTGAGACATTTGGTGGATCCTTTGCAGACTTCTTTATAGAAGTTGTCCTAGGGGGGTTGAAGAGAACATATTCCTTCCTCTGTATCCTCCATGCACATATTCCTTCTTCTTCTATTCTACCAGGTGGTTTTCTCCCTTGGGGTTTTTTCATCATTCCCTTGTTTTGTTGTTTGTCCACGAGTTTTGGACCTTATTTCAGCCCATTGTGCTCATATAGGTGGAAACCACATACTCATGCTTGTGGAGTCATTTTGAACTACCCTTGCAATTTTTTGTTGTTCTTTCTCCATCCTATCTTCACATTCCTTTTGTGAGACACTTTGGTTTTTAAGGGAGTTCTATTTGGTGATCTTTATTTTTTTGATCACATATTGTACATGAGTACCTTATCAGGCCTTGTTTTTGGGACTCATACTTGTGGATATGCCACTTGTTTTGTTGTTTTTCCACTAGTTTTGGACATAGTTATCAGCCCATTGTGTTCATATAGGTGGAAACCACATACTCATGCTTGTGGAGTCATTTTGGACTACCCTTGCAATTTTTTGTGGTTCTTTCTCCATCCTATCTTCACACTCTTTTTATAGACACTTGTGGTTTTTCATCATCTTTCAGCAGATACTTTTTGACCACATATTGTACATGAGTACCTTATCAGGCCTTGCTACTGGGACTCATTTTTGTGGCTATACCATCTCTTTTGTACATGAGTACCTTATTAGGCCTTGTTGTCGAGACTCATTTTTTGTGGGTATGCCACATCTTGTTTATTATTATTTTTTCTCAATAAGGACAATCTTCACCATCCGAAGACATACCTCTTCCTTTTTTGAAAGATGGTTTTTCCCATGTGGTTTTTTCACCATCTCTCATTTATGTAATAAAATATTTTTTTTCGGGATAATCTTCGCCATATGAAGACATGCCTCTTCTTTTTATTTTTTGATAGATGGTTTTTTCCCATAGGGTTTTACCATATCTTCAAAAATAATCATTGTACATGAGTACTTCATCAAGACCTGTTGCTATGACTCATTTGTTAAATTTACCCCTAGTATCACTTAAGGGGGGTGTTAAAATAAATAAATATTCTCTTAAGTTTTACTAGGATAGACTTACTTTAGATACCACTCTTCCATGAGTTAGGTGAACTCTCAGTTTATCCTAGTTTAGATTTGATGAGTTGTAATCCAACGACACTCAATGATCAACTTTGTTATTTATAAAAAGTTGATCAATGAAATAAATCAATGAAGTATTCTACTTTTCTAATATTATTGACATTATTTATGATCTTAGAAATTATCTAACCTATAAGCATAGTAATATTATGCTAACAAAAGAAACTTAGCTACTTTTTTTAAATAATAAGAGCAATACTTTTATTGCACTTAAATTTTATTATAGAGAATTATAATGGATATAGAATAAGAATATTAAGGACTAATCATAATTTTTATTATTAATCCAAGATATTTGATAAATTTTATGACTATCACAAGATACAAATATAATTAACAACAACTTATGTATACCTTATCACAATGGAGTGAAAAAAGGGAAGAATAGAAAAATTATTAATATGGAAAGAAGCATATAGCTATCAAAGTTTTTGTCATTCATTTAAGGGTTGAAGCAGTTGTAATAATAGTATACATATTAAATAGAAGTCCCATATCCTAAATAGATGTCCCACAAGTTTAGTTAGAATATGAATTCCTCATAATGTGTGGTATATAAATAAGATATTAATAAATTTGTTGAGATTATTTAGTTATTTGGATTATATTCATACTAAAGATAAGAAAAAATAAGCTAGATTACAAAATTTAAGCATACATTTTTGTTGGTTATTCTAAAGAATACAATATATGTAGGTGTTATGACCGCATATCCAAACAGTACGTGTATAGAGATGTAATTTTTAATGAAAAGAGTACATGAATAACAACAAAAAAATACCAAGTACAATCATAATTGAAAGGCAAGAGAATATTACAATCACATCCAAGCAAACAAAAGTTAGAATATAATTTTGATATGATATTCACAAGAATAATATGGTGAACTATGCACTATTATCCTATATTGAAGTGGAGAGATATCTAGTTTTGAAGAAGCAACCCACATCAAAGTATGAACTAAAATCATGAGATAACAACTAAATATAATTGAAAAGAATTATACATAGGAGTTGTGTAAACTTCTAATGACAAAGAAGTTAATTGAAGTGAAATGGATCTTCAAGACCAACTAAAATAGTAATGAGTCAATTGAAGGTACAAATAAAGGTTATTCACAAAGGGATATGCATCATAAATTGGAATGGATTTTGATGCACATACACATATTACTAGTCAATGCACAATAAAAAATTCTAGAGTTGGAAACACAAAAAATATAAATTCTACATTTTTTTTGGTACTTTTAAGAAAGGAGGGTTTTGAAAGGGCCCCTAAAATATTTTACAATGAGAAACCAAACCAGGCTAAAGAAATAGTATAGGCAGTACAAAAAAAGAAGGCACGAAGCTAAAAACACTAAGATGAGCTAAAATGCACTGCACAAACCAAACCAAAATAGGCGAACAACAAAAATTGAAGGAACAAGAAGGTAAAGGAAGAACTGAGGAAGTTCTAATAGACACCTTCAGACTCCATAATCATATCACTGACCATATGTTGTGCCTTCTCTGCAAAATCCAAAGCCATCCTCATTGAGCTCCACACCGCCCGCTGTTTAATTTCCAAAAGATGAAGCTGATGGGTAACACTACCCTTTTTCACCGCGAAGCTGGGAGGAGAACAAACATCACTAATCAATTCACTTTTTTCTACATTCCAAACTACACCGACACCAGTCTGTCGAAGAAGGAAAATAGATAGAGGAACTCCCCCAAATAGCCACCTCACCCAGATAGCCACACTAATGTCCATGAAGAAGCCATCAAATCAAAAGCAAGATGAGCCCCAATGCCCCATAAAGACGATCCAACATGATAAAGGAAGGAACATGACACCTATACCGCACCGCCTTAAGAACTTGCCCCCAGAGCACCATATCACAAACACAAAATCCCACCAACCACTGTCCACATAGAGCTTTCCAAGACCATAACTCCTGCTATCACTAAGGAGAAAGGACAATGAAAAGAACATAATGTGTCTCCACAAAAAATAAATGTGCCCAAAAAAATAGTAGAAAAGACCAATCTTCGAAAATTGATGAACCTTCTCAACTCCATAAAAGCTGAGATCCGTACTCTAAAAAATAAATAGACTAACCTCCCAACGATAAAAAAGCAACAACCATAAAGGCTTCGAAAAGGGAAAGTGATTTGAAAAGTAAGAATCCCCTTCAAACCCGAGGCCCAAAAGCATGCAGGATAATAAAAGGAGGACCCCAAAAAACCAATAACATGCCTTAACCATATCAAAAATAACACGCCAATTGAATCATTCAACTACCACCTGGGTAAAAATAACCACCATATCTAAGAGCACAATAACCAAGATCTACAGGAAATCCCTCTATCAAACTGTGTACTCATGACAATCAACCCCGATATTCACCATAACATTCACAACCTCATTTCCTTCGTTGTACGTATGACAAAAATTATAATCTTCTAACCCCTAACAAATTTTTATTCCAACTGGTGTGACAAGCCCCTTTAAACATATTAATTATGTTCCTGGAGTCCCCTTCAATGATGACTTTTTTGAAATTTAAATCTCTGAGCAAAGCTATACCAAGGAAAACCACCCTCACTTCTGCCACCTAAGAGGAACTCCTACCCAATGGGTCAGTGTACACCAGCGTAATAGTACCATGATGATCACGGATCACTCCACCAGAGTCGACCAATCCAGAACTTCATTTCATTGCCCCATAAAAATTCAACTTCACCCACCCCACCGGAGGAGCCATAATTTTTGTAAAGTTTCTTGTATTGGGTGCTGGCGGTGGATGATCGACTCTCCCAAAACCCAATCAATGTTCAAGATAGACTTCCTCAATTCTAGAAGCCTCTGGCATCTCTAAAAATTTTGAAGCGTAATTAACATTATCAATAGTATTGCAAATGATACGATTACTCAAAACCTTCGAAGCCACCCATTTATTTTTAAAAATCTTGGCATTCCTAGCTTTCCACACCTCCCACATCGCATGAGGCAGAAGAAAACACTAGAAGCAATGAATATGGGTAGACAAGAAAGGAGGAAGCCACTAGAGAATGTAGTCATGCAACGACTCCGAAAAGACCCACGCCACTTCCAAACTCCTAAGAATGAAAAAAGGATCTCTTTGAAAAAATAATAGTTCAATAAAATATGGAAGGTGGACTCCCACTCTGATTCACGCATGAAATAATGGTTAACCAATTGCCACACCCTTTTATCAAAAATTTTGGTAGTAAGAATACGATTTTGGGCAGCCAACCAGAAGAAAATTTTAACCCTAGGAGCGAGATGTTTAATCCATAATAATCAAAAATGGAAATTCTGCTCTATTTCTTGACCAAGACAAATGTAAGCTGATTTAACCAAAAAAATACCGGAGCTCTCAGCACACCAAATCAACCTATCCTCAATATTCGCCTGGCAAAGGATACAAAAATGTAGTTCTTGAAAGAGACTATTCCACAATATTCTATCTTTGTCATTTCTAAAACACTCCGGAGACACCGCCCACACTGACCTATCTTCCTTACGGTCAATAAATTCAGCAACATAACAAAGGTCTAAGGCTTTGGAATTATCAATTAGAGACATAAACCGAGCATCCTCCAAAAATGGTCGATTGCAAAGCCAAATGTCCTCCCAAAATAGAACCTTTCCACCATTTCTAGTAACCCATCTAGAAATATTTCTAATAAAGTATCTCAATTTAACCAGGCTATTCCAAAATGCTGATCCACTGGAGAGCAAATCCTCTATAAGAAAGGAACTAAATTTATATTTAGCTTTCAAAATCTCACCCCATAGATTTGCAGAAATAGATGCCAACTTCCAACTTAACTTAGCAAGCAAATATTTATTCATTCTAGCTAAGTTCTTGAGATTCCAACCACCTTCAGATTTCCTTATACAAACTATCTCCCAAGAAACTAAATAGAAGCGACCCTTCAGCTTCAAACTAGCCAATAAGAAGGCTTTACAAATATTATCAATCTTAAACACCATATTTAGCATAGAGAGAAGCATTGATAAAAAATAAATGGGGATACTTTGTAAAGCGCTTTGAACCAAGATAAATTTATCGACCTGGCTTGAAAATGACCCTTTTCATGCTATCAACTTGTGTTGCACTCTCTCAGCTATAGGTACCCAAAGGTCAGATTTAGCTCTCCCCATAAAAAGAGGTAAGCCTAGGTAAGAAGAAGGAAAATAGGAAATACGACAATTAAGAGCCTCAACAATATCACATTGGACCACCCTCAAGGTATTGATAAAGAACAAAGCACTTTTAGCCAAGCTTATCTACTGACCCATAGCCCATTCATAACAATCCAACATTTGTCTAACTGCTCTAGATGCCTCCATAGTAGAAATACTTGAAATAAGAGTATCATCAACAAATTACTGATGCAAAATTGGATAACATGTGGTTGCAGATCTCAAACCAATCTTATCTATTTTATTCTTAAATGATCTTCTTAGAGCCTCCGCCATCAGAATGAATAAAAAAGGATACAACGGGTCCCCTTGTCTTAGCCCACGACTAGAGCAAAAAAACCAATTGGGGATCCATTAATAAGAATCGAGAACCATACCGAAGAAATACAGGCCTGAATAAGATTAATCCATTCTTCATAGAATCCAAATTTCCTCAAGACCTTGATCAAAAAGGGCCAAGCAACCCTATCATAAGCTTTATTAATATCTAGTTTAAGAAAAAATCCCGACCTTTCGCTCTTAGTTACAGAGTGTAACAATTCATGGATGACAATGGCCCCATCTAAAATTTGCCTACCCAGGACAAAAGCACATTAGGCTTCATCAATAAGCTTAGGAAGAATCAACTTAATCCTATTCACCATCGACTTGGACATAATTTTATAGATCGTATTACATAGATTGATCGGTCTAAATTCCCCAAAGGAAGCAACCACCTCTTTCTTAGGAATGAGAGCTAAAAAGGTGGTGTTAGCCACTTTAGGAATGAACTTGGATCTCTGAGCATCCCGAATAGTCTCACAAATGTCCCTCCCACAAATATGCCAATACTTTTGGAAGAAAAATGGAGGAAAACCATCAGGCCCTGGTGCCTTAAAGGATCCCATCCCTTTAACAGCATCTAGAATTTCTTCGTCAGAGAAAGGAGTCACAAGCCATCTATTCCACTCATCTGAAATGCGACTTGGGATTACATCAATCATCGACTCCTCTGCCATAATATCACGAGATTGCTGACAATGTAACAAATTAGAGAAAAAGGCCTCCACCTCCTCTCTAATTTAAAAAATGTCAGAAGTGATACCGCCATCCGCTTTAAAAATGTTTGATATTCTTTTATGATCTCTGCTTCTAAGGGTTGAGGAATGGAAAAAATGAGAATTTTGGTCCCCCTCATTAATCCATAGATCTCTAGACTTTTGCTTCCAAAATAGCTCCTCATGAGCTTGCCTATTATGGAACTCAGCCAATACCTTCCTTTTCTTTCTCAGTAACTCCTCTGAACAACCACTTTCTTCCATAGTCTCACAAATGTCCCTCCCACAAATATGCATATACTTTTGGAAGAAAAATCCCATCCCTTTAACATTATCTAGAATTTATTCGTTAGAGAAAGGAGTCATAAGCCATCTATTCCACTCATCTGAAACGCGACTTGGGATTACATCAATCATCAACTCCTCTGCCAGAATATCATGAGATTGCTGATAATGTAACAAATTAGAGAAAAAGGCCTCCACCTCCTCTCTAATTTAAAAAATGTTAGAAGTGATACCGCCATCCGCTTTAAAAATGTTCGATATTATTTTCTGATCTCTCCTTCTAAGGGTTGAGGCATGGAAAAAATGAGAATTTTGGTCCCCCTCATTAATCCATAGATCTCTACACTTTTGCTTCCAAAAGAGCTCCTCATGAGCTTGCCTATTATGGAACTCAACCAATACCTTCCTTTTCTTTCTTAGTAACTCCTCTAAACAACCACTTTCTTCCATATTCGATTCCAACTGGGAAATGATAATTTTAGTATTTTTTTCTCTAAAAATGTTACCAAATATGAATTTATTCCACACATTAAGATTACCCCTTATCCTCCTAATCTTATTTGACAATTTCAAAATACCCTGAACTTCAACTTCCTCCTACAACCACTCAGCCAACTTAAGATGAAAATATAGATGAGAGCTCCAAATTGCCTCAAAATATAAAGGATGAGGAAAGAAAGTCATCATATCTGAAGTATTAAACCAAATGGAATTATGATCTGAGTCAATCCTAGGGAGATCCTAAAGTGATGCATCACCAAAAATGTTTGACTTAAAAGAGGACAATAGCACCCTATCTAATTGGGTAAAAATGAAACTGCTACTTGCACGATAATTGCACCAGGTAAACCTAGCTCCCTTGAGGTCCACATCATGGAGATCAACCTCAAAAATGAAATCTATAAAGTCTTGCATGCTCCTATCATCCACAGGGTTATCGCCTATTTTATCATAAGGGAATAACAGAGCATTAAAGTCATCGATAATCATCCAATCCTCATACTGAAAAGTCCTTCGCATTTCCAAAAGCAACTCCCAAAATTTCCTCCTCTCCACATAAGCATTCGGTGCATAAATATTAGAAAGCACCCATCTCTTGTTAGTGGCGTTACACCAAAACAGAACATTAATCACTCTTAGAGAGACAGAGATAATATGCCCATCCACTCTAGATCGGTTCCAAAACATCAACAGACCACTTGAAGCACCCATTGCATCACTAGCCATAAAACCCAAACCTTTCCAAACTGTATTATGAATCTCATGCCAAGAAGAGACACATAACTTCAACTCTTAGATACACAAAATATCTGAGAAGTGATCTTTACTAAAATATGTATGTATCCTTATTTTTGAGGGTTTATTTAGCCCTCTGATGTTCCACGAATAAATTCTCATTTGAGATAAATTGAGGAGTTTCAACCCATCCCACCTTCTTAGGATACTTGCACAATAGAATCCTTCCTATCTAGCACCAAAGCATGACTCCCATTCACCCGTAAATAATCCCTAATACTATTCTCCACCAAATCCAAAGACTTCTTATGACCCACTCTACCTGAAGGGCGATCAGGTTTTCTAACTACTCCAAGGTCTAACAATTTTATTTAGCTCCTAGTTTTGGGTCCCAGTGACCCTTTCTCCACCACCACATAAGGAGACACTGGAAAATGCATCTCTTCCTGACACTCTTGACCTTTATTTAAAGAAAGTGAACTAGCACCACCCCCTCCTAGTTGGGAATACACCATCTCCTCACCCTGCCTTTCCCCATATAGATCCTCCTGAAGGCACTCAAAAGAGTTGGCTAAAGGAAGATCCATCGTAATAGTAGAAGAATCAAATTGCAAGCCCTCTCCTATCCTAGAAGGGAAATAAACTAAAGTAGACCCCTTTCTCTTCCTCAGAGTTGACTTCTCCAAAGAATGAGGGAAGGCTTCCAATGAGGATAACTTCTCCAAAATTGGAGACTAACCCACCTTTTCTTGCTCTAAATCAATGATCTCCTTCCCTTTGGAGGGACCTAACACCTTATGAATTTCCTACCACTACAACCTTCTCTTACTTGGGTTATTGAGTGTCCCTACCCTAGTCCAAGAAGACTTTCAATCCTTCCTCTAGACCACCTGCTACACCTTGAAGGATTGACCCACCACCTCCTTCTGACCACCTTTCCTTACCTTGGGTATTTATCAAAAGACTCCTTATGGCTCAGCAACTCCTCTTGTTGAAGACAAAGGTTTTGATGGTGACCCCCTATCCCACATAGCCTACAAGATTGTGGCTTGCTCTCGTAGAAAACTGACTATTTTCACTAACCCAAATGCAAAACCAACTCTACCTCAGAGAGCAAATTCCTTTCAATATCCACCATAATGCACATCCAAACGAACTATATTTGGTTTGGTGATAGGGAGGTCTTACCAAAGGAAAGAAAGTCACTGATAAGGCTATCCATCGCTTTAAACATTGATTCATACCACATAAATATTGGAAATTATGTTAATCTAACCCACACAGACACCAAATTGACTCTTTAGGTAGCCGAATTGAAGTAATGACCCCACTTCCTCAGGAATAACCATCGATTACCAAAAAACTAAGGACCCCAATCCATGATCCTTGAACCATCCTCTTTGCAGGAAATACAAATGAGGAAGAATTTTCTAGGCAAGGAGACCAATTCCAAAGAACCCCACGATTTCCAATGAGAAAGGGCCCATTTCCTCAGGATCTCTAAAGGTGGTCTACCACTAGACACCTTACCCACTAGGTCCCAAGCCCTTTTTCCTAGAAGGTGATTAACCGTGCTATCCGGGACTAAGATCTGACAAGATTTTGACTTTAGAACTCACGAGTCAAACACATCACCAAAATACAACCCAACCACAAACTGAGCAAAATAAGGCCCCCCCATAGATGACTTCTAAATTGCCTTATCTCTCCTTGCAAACTTGTCTACCTCTACATCACGGATCGATCGAGGGTCCAAGAAAAAGTCCTGAACCATAGCTCCTACACTACCACCAAAAATTAGCTGCTCCTTGATGTCCTAAAATGCATCCTCTAGAACCAAATCCTTCGGTTCACCTTCAAAACCACTCTTGGATACACCAAAGTACCACATCATTCTCAAAGACATAATAAGTGGATTATGCACTTTCTAAATATAAATTCTACATTAATTTGATGTAAAGAGTGCATTATTGATAAAAAATATTAAATAAGAAGCATATGTGGAACCTACACAAAGATTTAATGTAAATATAAACAAGGATATGTCTTTAGGATATACCATTTAAAAATGGATGTGTACTTCTTAAAGTATGACTTGTGAGAATTAGGAATCATCCAACATTGTACTATAAAAAAGAAGATATGATATTTAAAATCATTATTTCTATAATGATCATCTAACTTTTATATAATATTCATCAACAATGAATTTAAATAAACCATGATTTAATAATTTGAAATAAATTATTTTGTTTAAATGCATTAATATATATATATATATATATATATATATATATATATATATATATATATATATATAATCAAACATATTATGGGGTATTCATATGTTAATCTAAGTATACATGCAATATGTTAAAGATATTCATATGAGAAGTTATAAATATGTTTCTATCCAACTTACATAAGATGAAACAATGGGCAAGAATGATTGGAAAATAACATTGAATGAGAGGAATATATAAGTTTGATTGAAATCCATATGTGTTTGATAACAAGAAGGGAAAATATTACATATAATATCTCTTTTATTTTATGATTCATGCGTGATCCATAAAAAAATAATAAAAGAGAATTTTTAAAGTAAGTGAAAAAAATTAAATTATGAAGTCCATTGTATTTCATCAAATAAGACTGTGATTTGGATATAGTGATTCAATCTAGGACATACAATTGACGATAGAATAACATAAATAGAATAATTATTAATTATTGGAATATATATTGGTAACTTGGGGTACAAAGAAATAAACAATGATTATATTCTCGATGGTAAATACAATCAAACTTCTAGACTTCCTCTAGGTGAGAGGAAGTATATAAGTTTAATTGAAAGCATTATGTATCTCATAGCAATAAGATTTTTTTTTAATAGGGACATATATTGGTAACAAGTATAATTAATAAAACAATGAATATACTTTCAATGGTAGATATAACATATAGTATCTACATCAGAAAGTACATAAGTAATATGGTTGAGGTAGATCCTAAAGAACTCGGGTGAAAACAAGAAAGACTAGCTACTATATTTTATGAAAATATGAGCGTAACTCAAATAACAAAAATCATAGCATGTTGAGTTATTAAAGAATTATTTTAAGAAAAGGAAGTTGAATTTAAATATTACTATTTATAATATTAGTAAAGATAGTAAAACAAGATAATTTTGCTTAAAAATAGATTGAAAAATTCTTCATTTAATCTCAATATGAAGAGGGGGATAATGTTGAAAAGTATGTTATTAAATGAGATAAAATCTCTTAAAACGATATGAGCAAAATAAAAATAAAATAAAATTAAAACTTTATGAAATTGAAGTTGCAAATGAATATTGAAAATAAAAATAAAAAAAATATTTTCATCTAAATTTAGAGAGAATGTAAAACATGAAAAGCCTCTTGATACAACCAAGATAAATTGTATTGTGCTTACATAAGAATAGTGCTTATATATATTTGAATAGTAAAAAAAAGTTTATTCATCTTTTTATATGCTACGCCAATATTTATTTTAAAATATCACTACATTCTATAATACATATGTCCAAGGAAACCAATTTTAATTTTGTTATTATGAGATATTGCAAATGGGAGTGTCATGTTGAACCTAAAATTATATGCACGAATATCTTAAATAAAGTAAGAGGAAGAAGATAAAATTGTGCTATTAAAAAAGTGCTTTTATAGGTAAAACAAAAAACAGTTCAAATCCAAACAAAAGAATGGAGAGAAAAAAGAAATGCATATTAAATAAGTAAATAATTGTTTAAAACATTTTCTATAAAAATTTGGAAAAGATAAGGAAAATGAATTTTAGATTTTATAAAACATTTTATTAATTATAATATAGTAAATATCTATAAAAAAGAGAATATGATTAGAATAAATTATAGTCTTTGAAAAGCCCATAACCTTTTTAGAAATTTTCATATACATTCTTACAACAAAATTTTATATTTATTATTCTTTTATTTCTAACTAAATGAGAACTGTCAAAAACTTTAGTACATTCATTGTATTAGATCTTCAACTTATTTCATATACATTCTAACAACAACATCTTGCATCTATTTTTTTATTTTTTTTTTCCAACTACATCAAAACTCCAAAAAAAAATTAGTACATTCTTAGATCTTCACTTTATTCTTGGAATTTAACATGCACCATGCTCCAATCTCTCTAAAATCTATAGATCTTCATAAAATAAAATCCTTCTTTCGAAGACTCATTGTACTTTTAAAAGCAACGAAATCAAATATTTTGATAAAAACATATATATTTTTTTATTTTTTTTTCACAGGTCCTAGTTTTTTTTAAACATGCTAGTGATATATTTGCTAAAGACAATACTTATTGGCATGTTGTCGACTTTTTTTTTTTAAAGCAACGAAATCAAATATTTTGATAAAAACATATATTTAAAAAAAAAAAAAATTCACAGGCTCTAAATTTTTTTAAACATGCTAGTGTGTTATATTTGCTAAAGACAATACTTATTGGCATGTTGGCGACGTTTTTTTTTTTTTTTTAAACGCATCTAAAGCAATGACTTTTCCCATGGTGACTCGAGTGAATCTTGGAAATGTCTTTGGAGACCTATACACAAAGGATATTGAAGTGAATCCTAAAAGCCCATTCGGATCCGAAGATCCGAACACTGTCTTTTCAATTCATTATATGGGAGCAGCTTCAATTAAACCAGGGCAATTCATTATATGGGAGCAGCTTCAATTAAACCAGGGCAAGCACTTTATTGTATATGGTTGATGTTTTTTTATAATTCATTATATGGAAGCAGCTTCAATTAAACCAGGGCAAGCACTTTACTGTATACGGTTGATGTTTTTATAATGATGTTTTTTTATAATTATACAAATTGATACGATCTCTCCAGTAAAAACCACTGCGTCATTGAGTCGATAATATCAGCTCTTACTAAATCCACATGTCATATAAAGCACGGCAGATGGATTGAAAAACCTTTACGAAGGAGAATTAATTGACTTTTACGACGGAGCTTTAAAAGCGAGCATGGAAAAACCCTAACGCTGTTTTAATTCTAACCCATTAGACGGCATGAATAATGATTTTTAAAATGGAACTCCTCCACATCTTGAAAGATAATTGTAATGTAACAGAATTTTAAATAGTAATTTCTTTAAAATACCTTGAAATTATGTAACACGGTCATGAAGGGCTCTTTAATCCCGTAAAACCAAACGAAAATGTTTAGGAACATTTACTGCGAGCGACAATCTTTTTCTCTGATCTTTTTCAATGAATCAGCCGATTCGATTAACGGTTTTCTTCAACTATTACATTTCCCTATCAATAAATAAACTGCTCGATGCCTTTACTATTACAACCGATGACTAGGAGGCCAAGAGCGCCTGAGATTGCTTTTCATACTTGAATCCGTCCTTCCTGGAGTCGCCCGCAGACCAGATGAAGATGCCCTCCAGCTTCTCATCTTTCTTCAATTTTTCCGCAGCATCGAAGAATCCCTTGTCTGGCTTCAACCCTCTCCCGGCAGGATCCGTTGCAAAACTAGCCAATACTTTCCGGCCCTTGTAATTAGCGACCTGAATGTCGTAATACTTGAGAAATTCTTCGACGGTGGTGACCCGGTGGTAGGCATAGAATTGGAAATTTACGTAATCTATGAATCGACCGTATTTCCTCCATAGGGCAAGGTAGTGAGACTGAACTGGCCCTTTGTTATCGAAGGGAGCAATGGACGCCATTAATATTACATTTCTCTGCTTCAGCGTTACGATCAACTGCCCAATGCACTCCGCAAAGGTGTCGGGGTCCGAATAAAAATGCTCGTAGTCGATGTCGATGCCGTCGAGGTCGTATTCTTCGATAATTTCCGTCAGTGTAGAGACCGCGTTGTATACCCACGAAGCCACGGACTCTGGCTTGAACATAACCGCAGTGTCCTTGGGGCCAACGACATCGCCGCCGAGGCTGAGGGCGACCTTAACGTTATTGTGTTTCGACTTGATATCCTTCACGGCGGAGGGGCTCAGGTTTTCCTTGTCCCAGAACACGTTGAACCTTCCGTTTGTGGGTGAAGGAGAAGCAGTAGAGTTCGTGTAGTCGATGGCGAATGCGAGAATGAAGTGAAACTCAACGTCGTAATTTATTGGGACCTCTGAGAATGTGACGTTGAGACCCTCGGCGCCTATGTACTCCCTGAACAGTGTAGAGTTCGTACCTGCACAAACGAAAAATAAATAAACGTGCCATTTTTTGAATATAGAACATTGATCATACATCTTAATGTATATGAAGGGGTGTGAAGACGTACAGAATGCGGTAGGGATCATAAACAGTAAAATAATGGCGAGCAAGCGTTTCATGTGAATCCCCGTGCTGGCCATCACGCTAGAGGGTGAGAGAAGACGAAATTCCATTCTAGTAATATGTCTGGAAACAACAGTTTTTATATAGAATGAACCCGTTAATAAGCTCGACTATTTTAGACATAATAGAGGTGGGGAATCTACATACAGTAAACCAAAAATTTGAGGTAAGGATCCGAGATCCCGAATATACAGAACTCAATACTTGAGGTATGGAATTCCAGAAGGATTGAACCTGTCAATCGTTTATAGACAAGATATGAGCGAGAGGTGTGACGGGACTCTCGATTTATAGGTGTTTGTGACTTCTTGTTGCTCGCTTTGTTGCAAAAAAAGACGAACAGGTCAAGATAAACGAAAAGAAGAGGACACATTATCAGCTGTCCCGTCTTGTTGATTTGCCTGTCAATTTGATCAAGGAGTCTCGGCGAGAGAGGCAAGTAGTTTTAAATTTCCTATTATGTTTATTTAATCTGTATTATAATATTGTACTATATTTTTAATAGTCTTTGTTACGGTGATATCAAATCTGCATTTTCATATTGTAATATATTTTTAATGGTCTTTGCTTATCAAACATTTGGCATTGGGAGATTTAATCTCTTGTAAGGCCTTGTCATGGGATTTGGTAGCCACTAGCCGTACGATGCCCTTTGGGAGTGTAGTGGCTAACACTATCCTTAAAACAATAATTCAAATTATTTGTCCCCTCTAATGGAATATACATGATGGAGGTATATGTCAACATGTTGCATGTGTATAAATACCCCTTTTTGCGCTCGCCGTGCTAGGGAATATTTACGGGTATATTTATTTTCTTAAAATTAGAGTTTTTTTGTTTTTTAAATAAATACAAAAAAATTAAGATTTCCTTGAAATTTTATAGATAATATGGTTCATTTGTATTCGTTATGATTTTTCTTGTACAACTTTTTATCCAATGTAATCAATGGAGACATCCTCTCATATTTATGTAATAATTTTTTGAATCATTTTATCAACTTTATTAAGTGAATTAGAGGTCTTTGTCGAGTGACTTTTTTGGTTTTAGGGGTTTATCTAAAAAAAAATTAACCTATTTTTGCTTCTTTATTATGGATAAGCAATTTGTTATATTATTTGTATTGCTATTAGATACAAAAAGCCAAAATAGAAAAGGTACTCAATTTTATAGAAAAATCTATAAAAAAAAATGAGGTTTTAAAAAAACTTTTAAAAACTCAATCTTAAAACTATGGCATGCAATTGATAAAAAATTTAAAATAGTAAAGGGACATATCACTTAATATTTCTTAGGGAACAAATGTGTTGAAAATAGTGAGATGCTCAAAATCTAAGTCCTCCTTAGGTTTTATCAAAATTATTCTTCTAGTTCTACCATCACCTTATAAAAAATCTTATGACTCATTCAACCACAATATCCTTTTGGAGACACTATATAAGATAATTTAATTATAGTATACAATTAAGTAATGGATGCCCTGACCAAATACCATGTTAAATTTCACATAATTTTCCATAAATGAATAGAATAAACACATTACTTAGTATTAATAAAAAATAAATACACACTAAGAAATGTACACAATATTTCACATTATTTTACATAAATGAATAGAATAAACACATTACTTAGTATTAATAAAAAATAAATACACACAAAGAAATGTACACAATATATGGGGATTCACTGATACCAGATAACCTCACTACTAAAGAATAGAATTACACTTCAATCAATCATAAAATGATTAGTGTTGGAGAGGTATTTATACCCAAAATATGTTACTTTTATTTTATGGTTAAGTAACCTTCTTTTAGGTTTAATATTATAAAATATTATAAAAATACCTTTGTCAAGGTTTACAAGGTCCCAAAGAGCTTATATGTATAATATAATATTCAATCATGGTCTAAAGAAAAGCTTAAGAAAAAAATTAACTTTGATGATAAAGCTTATTGAGGATGAGTCATGTAATGATCCCAATGTAGACATATTAGATATCATTATTTTTACTAGATTGAGCTCTTAGGTTAGTATGGCTAGATATTGAATATTAGGGTTAGGATTCGTTACTTTGTTAGATTATAAATAAAGGATATGTGATGTAATTGGATCATAGTGAATACAACTAACTTCTACAACCTATGGTGCACGTTAGAGATTTTTGCCTCTCTTAATGGCTTAGATTAAATTTGAGACTTGGAATCTAGATTTGTAATACTTTGATATATTTCTTATTTTAAAATCTAGTTTGTTGTGGATATTTTGGTGTATGCTATTTTTATTTCTATTACTCTAAAATTTAGTGCTAATTTAATTTTTTTTTTAAATGAGAAATAAATTATATTAATAGAAAGAGAATCCTCCTTCAATCCCTCCTGGCTCAAAATTTACCCATATAAACATTATATAGGTGTTTTTTGTTGAAAAAATCACCTAAGACCACCATTCTACAGTTATCCATATATGTCAACAACACCTAAGTTGAATTCCAATTTTCCTCATTCATCTAAATTCTATAGACCATCCATCTATCTTCATACTATTTTGAAGTCATTATTGGCATCTTGATCATTCTTGGCTTATTTTCTCTTAATGTAGCCATACTCAATAAAATACATATGGTTGTGCATGTTTTTTTTTTGAAATCCATACAACTTGGCCACTCTAAGTCTACTAATAGTAATATCATATAGTAGAACAATAGTAGCCCAAGGATGAAGACATAGGAGCCTATGAAAGTAAGCTAAGGAACTTGCTTACTTAACTTGACACCATGATAACTTATCATTTATTCCCTTTTGTTACATTTATCCTTGGTCTAACTATGATAAATTTATTAGAATCACTATATACTATTCCTATTATGCTATCTACCTATACAACCTCTCATCTTCCTTGGATTATTTGGAACTAGTTTATCTGAATTCCCATTTGATAGTCCACATGTTACCCTTCCTCAATTTTTTTTCTCATTTCTCTAAATAATCTACCACCCTATTTATCTCTTACTTGAGATGCATAATAGAAACATATTGAAAAAATTACAAATATTTTGAACTGCTTCCACCTTCCTTCTCTCCCTAATTTCTAACACCTAGAAGGGTATTATTAGATCCAACATTCTAGCCTATACCTAATATTTTATCTCTATCCATAGATTTTGTAAGTGTAGAATCATAGCTATCATTGATATCAATAGTATTTCCTATCCTTTTACTTCATTATTTGTTGTCTCCCACATGCCTTCTACTCTCTAGTACACCTGTTCTCCTTTTCAATTCCTTATAATAATTCCAAAATTAGCTTTTCCAAGAATTTTAATAGAAGACCCATATATGTTAGCCTTCACCCACTCTCTTGGAGATAGTCTCCACTATGTGTCATTCAAGGAATTCTCACCTATGCATCAAATCCTTACTTGTTTTTATTTTATATTTATTCCAAAGCTCCTAAGGATAGTCACTTCCTCCATTTCTATAGCTATTTCTTCTTGTAATCTAATAGATAGTGTTCTTATTACCATACTAATAATCCTATCCTATAATTACTCATATATTTTGTTCTCTAATTTATACATGTATGCATATCATCCTAGCAACAACTACCACCATATGAATCTAGGTCTCATCTTCCATAACATTTTTATTATTTTAGTCTTAAAATTAAACTATTTCCATTTCTCATAAAATATTTCCTAGCTTCCAAATATTTTCTAGTGTTGTCTCATATATCCCTACCAACTAATACATATATCTCTGGTAAAAGAAAACCCAAAATAGATGTGATTTTATCACAACATTAATTATTCTAAGCCTTCCTCCTAAGCTTAACCATTTTTGCATCTTGTTGCTCAACTTAGCTTGTAGTCTATCAATCAACCCTTTCCACTCTTTGATTTTTATTTTATTTACAAACAAAGGTATTCCTAGATACTCTACGAGTAAAGAAGTTTCCATGAAGTTCAACAATTGTATAATTTTATCTCTCACCCTCTTTGTTGTATTAAAAAACTATATGAGACTTTTTCATTTAAATTTTTCCTAATAGCTTTAGTATACCCATATAAATTTTATTTTTTTATTTTAAATTTCTTTGTACTAGGATATTGGATTGACTAATAAGATAAGTATTATCGATAAATTTGAGGTTATTTACCTCAATTTTAAAAATTATTTTTATATCGCTCAGTGTCCCTTCTTGTCCCCCTTTTATAATAGTCTCCCTAGAACCTCTACATAATGGATAAAAAGGTGAGGGGAAAGAGTGTCCCCTTACCTCGACTCTTTTTCTACTATGATCATGTGAGAGGAACTACCATATACAAGAATTGAGAATAATGTGGCATATGTACATGATTTTACCTAGTCTCTCCACCCCTCTACAAAGACAATTTTATCTAAAATCCTTTGCATAAAGGTTTAGTCTACTTTTTCATAGGCTTTAGAAATATCTAATTTAATAAATATACATAGGTCCTTCATCTTGGATATTGTGTGTATCACCTATTGAACCACTACTTTTCCATCTAGAATTTGTCAACCTTAAACAAAACCACCTTGCTGACTTGAAATTAGATTTGGTAAAAATTATTTTAACCTCCTAGCCATAAGCTTTGTTAATATATTGCATACTACATTACATAGTGAAATAGGCCTATAATTATGTAGACATCTAAAACACGTCATGTTTAGGGGAATACTCATATAGGCACCTTTGTAGACCATATGAATGACCTTGGACCTTTCCAAGACCAAGCAGTGGTTCTAACCACTCATTTTAGGCATCTTAATCCCTTTCAGCCTTAGCTATGGGTGACAACCATGGCTATAGGAAGCCTTCTTCTTACTCGTGGGTGACAGTCGTGGCTACGATAAGCCTTCTTCTTAGCCATGAATGATAATTGTGTCTAGGATCCTAGCCATGATGAGAAACTATGGCTAGCTCTGTAACAAACTTGGGTGACCAGAGCTGGGTAAAATTAGTTGCAACAACCAAATTGCAACAATTTTGAATCGATTTGGGCTTGGAAGCATTTATAATATTCCTCCCAACTTCTAATTCTTGTTCTTGGCTTATCCATGAAGCTAGAGAAAGTATTTTGGAAGTCTATTTAAGACCTCAATTTCAAAGAGCAAACCCTGGCTATCTTCTATAGCAAAGTGCTACCAAATTACTAAATAATAGCTTAACTATAATGTAGTATAGTCCTGTTGAATTGAAGAGTCAATTGCACCTTGTGAAGAGTAACAAGATGCTCCCACAATCCAATTTGATCATCAACCATACAATAATGGATATCTCAAGAGCTTGAGGAGAAAGCCTGACAATTGACACATTTCCATTGCTAATTTTAGTGAATTCAATTGCTATCTATTCAAGAACATCGAGGAGACCATTGATCATCAATTCCTTGGAGGATTTGAGATTTTTTGGTCCTGGTTTCAAGAGAAAGAGAAGTTTTCCCATAGTCATGACTATCAATCATGGCTAACAGAGCTAACTACTTTAAGCACCTGTGACTAGGGTTTGATGCTCTCTTTCCTCTATTTTAGCAGTATATTTCTATTTCCAATTATGCAAATAGATTAATATAGCAATATTAACATTGTAGCAGATATTTGATCGATTAATCGAGGAATTAGAGGTAGTTTTGCTTCTATTTTCCTTGTATTTGTCAATATAGATTAGTTTTATTGGATTTGATGCATTTCAAGTTTTAATGGTTAATTAGGTTTCTTAATTACTATATTTCATGCTTTCTTTACATGCTTTACAATAATTTGATGATTTCTTACATATATTCATAGATTTATATGTTTATTGCTTTCTTAATCATCGATTTATGCAATTGACCATCAAAATACTCATAAAGAGAGGCCTCATTTATTATTAATTTCTTTCATGTTGTTTCTTGAATGTAGGATTTACAAGACCTAATAATTTCAAGGAATTAAAGGCAGCATATGCCTCCAATCACATGAGAATAAGGCTATATTTGACCTTGAGCAACTTGTGTACCTTTTGAAAATTTTGTGGATTACACCTCCCCCTCATTTAGAGGATATTTAGTATTGTATCAGTTGTATCAAAAATTGAGTATCCCTAAGAGGGACATATATATAATTTGGATATGACAAATGTTTAATAAAAGGAAACCCTATTTTCTTGTTAAATTCATTGTTTTCCAGTATTTATTGCTTTAATTCTTGATTTCAATTGATGTACTAGTAGGGTGTATGCATTTTAGATCATTATAGATGGCAATAACGATGGAACACTGCAATTTTTGCTATAATTAACTAATTTACTATGTTTTTTATTGCATGTATCAGTCACAGTTAATAGCCATGGTGAACAGTCTTAGTCATGCCTCTCAGTCACGGGTAATAGTCTTAGCTACACCTATAAACTGTGGCTAGCAGAGAATAAAAAAATCACAAACATAAGCTTCTCCATCGAACTTGGATCTTAGTTAGGAGTCATTTCTCTATGTTTTCTTGTGTCTGTCTGTATTTTTGATAGTTTGAATGTAGTAGAATTATGGGTTAAGTAGAAAATATAGATAAAGAGTAAAATGAAAATGCTTAGATGCTCTTAGATTTCTACTAGTCATTGCTAGGAACAACGAACTTCTGATTTCAATCTGCCCTAGTCTCCAATGGTCTAGGTTATGTTTTTGAGTTTACATGTATGAGGCCCAATTAGTGGCCACTCCTTCATGATTAGTGTGCATTCTCTAAATATCATCTAGCATAGACATGCATTCTCTAAAATATAAACATTATTTTGAAAATAAGCATGTAGGAAAATCATTCGAATGCTCTTTGATGCATTTTATTTCCATGCAAAAGTAAAAATAACCACACACACCATGCATTATCTATATATTGGTGAGTTGGAAGTAATATCCAACAACTAGTAGGGTTCAACAATTGTGATAGTGATTTCCATTTGTTAGCCCAACTCCCTCAAACCTTGTTATTATAAGATTAAAAATATAAATGGTGGTTAGTTTATTCATTCATAGTTAAAAAATATTTCATTAATCCAGCTATGATACTATGCCAAATGCATGTAAAACACATGAATCAACTTAAAACTAATACTATATATGCTTCATAAAATTTATATCTTTAACATAAACAAAAATATAATATATTGTTTTAAAATCTTATAAAATAAATATATATTTCAAAATAGTAAAGCATATGCATGTAGAAACCCTCAAGTCCGTACAAGGAGGTCCAAGCATAGTATCTTTAAATGAAAAATACTAAAAAAATATTTATAAATTTTTTAAATATTATTTACTATTATTTTTTAAATTTATCGTTTTGTAATTTTATTATTATCAATCTACTTAGGATAAAATAAAAAATAAATTATACCTTTATATGTTTCACTTTATTCTTTTTTATGTTTATGAACACCATAAATTGGAGTTAAATTTTAGCATCAAATACCACATCTACATGCAGACAATAAAAGGAATAGACAACCTTCAAGTAATATAACATATAGTAAATGTTATTCTATAATGCTATAGTATGGGATTTTGACAATTATCTTTAAATAAGCAGTTGAACCTGTTATCACATTCCATAGATGGTTAAAAATACGATATAAAAATTAGTTTTTTATACAAAGAAAAATCATAAAGTTATTTGATAATATTTGGAGAAATTATCCATCGAGAAAAGTGGATAGTTGAAACTTGCATGTCGGAGAGGTTTCAGGTTCAAATCTCTCCTCTCATACGTTGCGAATATACTATGTAATAGTTATTAAGAACTCTATGAAAAGTGTGTTTATCCACCAATATAATCATATACATTAATGATAAAATGACTAACATTTTAAAAAAAATTCACAGATTATTGATCATGCCTTTTATACACCCTTTTGGCCTCTCCGCCATCTTTTTTGTTTTCCTTTTGTTCCCAATCGTTCTTAATCTAACTCTTCACCCTTCTCCTTGTTATGAGAAACTCTCGGAACGTGGGTTCTCAAATTAAGGTGAAGAACAATACACATACGCTATATTTATCTAGTGAGCGTCGGGTTTAGGTTACTCTTGTGATTTTGATATATCAAAGCTCTTCCACATATATTTAGATCGCAATTCTGTAAATTTTAAGTATTCATAGATCAGTCTTAACGAGATAATATTTTAATAAATGTCTTAAATTTAAATTATAATAATGCAATTTTATATTTAATTAATTTATTAATATAATTAAAAATATAATATTTAATAAAAACTGTTTTATTTATTTTAATATAATATAATATAATATTACATTACTTAGAAAAAAAGATAGTACATTAATTTTATAATAAAGTGGTAATAGGACACTACATTCAATAGTATATGCTTATTAGAGCAATTAAACAAATTTTGAAATTGAGTTTTAAAAGATTTATGGATGTCATCCTAAGTTGTTAGGTACTTATTACATTAGTGGATTATGTTAAATAATTATTACATTATTATTGTTATGTCTTATGAGAGATTTTGAGAGAAGCTTAGCTATACCACGCAAGAGGTTGAGAGAAGTTGAACAATCAAATATGAAGGTGAAGCACCAAAAGTCTTTTAAGACATCCAAGAGACATACCATTATATGTACTTATATGTGTGTATAGATATGAGATTTGTATGTGAATGCAATAAAATTCACGTTTGAAATACTAACATTGATATAAGAGTGATACATGTAGTATGATCTTTTTGAGATTATCCATCTATTACCATTAATTATTGTTCATATCAATGCCATATATTCTATCCAACCCAACTTACGATTGAAATATATTGTATTTTAATGTTGAAGAACTTAGTGGATAAGGTCTAAAATTTTCCTTAGATATTTAAGCAGAATTTGGTAATATACTCTAGCAAATGAACATATTCCTCATAAAAAATATTTTCCTACACATTTACCAATGTAATCCTTCTAAGAGAATTTTTTCTACCATAATTACCAACCCCAACCATATCACAATACATAGCTAGTGCATCTATCACACGACAATCATTATTCATATATTAAATTTAACCTAAAGTGCTTGATGTTCCATTTCTAGACACCATGAAGTCTAAACCTTATAACTTTTCTCTATGTTCTTATGCCTATGAGGATGTTAACCTATTTTTTCTTTCAACTATATCTAATTAAGGTTTATCTTTGGTGTAGGTCCTTCATATTTAGAGTACCTATTGCTATCATAGATCTAGTTGCTCACCATTGCACCCAAGGGCTGAAAACTCTATCTTCATTTTTAACTTTATTGCTAAAAATCTATACATCTTTTAAAAGACTTTCAAATAACATGCACTAGGTCTAGAATTAAACCTAGTTAGATATACCTCCATTTATTTCCTCCTAGGGATATGAAGAAGTAGAGGAGTCTTCTATAGGTATTATTTTTAAGTGAGTAAGCTATCACACTCAAAGTCATTGCTCTATCCTTCAAATCTCCAACACTCCATGAAATCAAGGTCAAACCTCCCATCCTATAAATTGAAGCCACCATCCATCTACTAAATACTCATAAAAATATAATAAAATATTCAATGGCACTATTTGTGGTTTGTGGTAGATGTTATAAAATTATAAGTTAAATTTGATAAAGAAAGTAGACATGTTTGGATGCCTACTTCAAGAATTTTAGATGCTTCTCCATTTTATTATAAAATTTGAATCAAGAATCTATGTGCTCTTACCACATAGTAGAATGAAATCTAAAGAGTCTTTCAAGAGGAGGATTTGATGCTTTGTAGAGTTTGAGAAAAATTTGATAGCTATTTAACCAACATCATTATGATGCTATAAAATTTAGCAAGGGAAATCATTAGTATTTTTTGTGAAGAAGTCATAGGCTTGAGTCCCTCTTTCTAAGATTTACTTTAAAATTATTCCTTTGAGTTAAAATTTAAATCTTTATTTTTTCTTGCATAAAGTGCTATGAAGGGGAGATGGTATTTTTGAAAGGATGTACAAATAGAAAAAGTTAATTTGTAATTTCCTTAGCAAATATATAAATATTAAATAAATAAATTATATATATATATATATATATATATATATATATATATAATAGTCATTGAGAGTCAAAATAATTTTAAATGATATAAAGGATCTTGATGTTGGCTTGTTGGCTCCTAAAGTACAATGATTATATTTTGGTTTTAAAATCCTTAGTGTATTATGTGAAGATGATTTGTAAGGTGGAGTGTGTGTTATTCATACATGTCAAGATAAGACTCGTGTTGTTGTTACGTTTAGTATATAGTATCTAATTGTAATTAGTCAAAGTTTAAGGGATTATATTCAAGAGTTATGTGATAGTGTGGTGAGGAGTTATTGTATTTCTTGGGTATCAAAATAGTTTGTAATTTTAGTGTCAAAAATATTTTTGTACGTAAATTAAACATGTGTTTCAAGGACATTCATAACATTTGGTATAAATGATACCACTAGCTTGTGTTTATAGGTAAATTTATGACACTGAGTTATTGTGTCTATAGCCTAACATATATTCCATAGTGAAATCAAGAAATTGACTCTATAAATCATTTAGGATAAATAAGAAAATTATTTTGTTGTGATTATTTCACTCTAATTTTTCCCATATTCATCATTATCATTGGACATGAATCTTGATATTAAGAAAATCCAAGTGTACAGTGAAGTTAAACCCATATACAAGGATTTATCTTAAAGCAGGTATCATTGATAAGGTGAATCTATTTTTATACTACCTTTATACCATTTATTGTTTTTTTTCACATACCTTAAAGTCTCTCTCATATACAATTGGGTATATTGAGAGGATTAGATTCTTCCACATACTAATAAGTATATAGGAAGGGTATGTATATAGAAGTATTTGTTTTTTAAATGGCAGTATATAGAAAGGAGGGATATTTGGGAGACATGAAGAACCATCACTATTGTATCGATAAAAACAAATTCAATAGACTATAATAAAAAGTGTTCACATCACTTGAAAAAATGGGAAAGGCAAAGAGGAAAGAAGCCAAGAAGAAAGTAGAAGTTCAAAAGTGTGTGACATCAAATAATGATATTTATTTCCAAGAAGATAGTGAATTTGGAGATAAACAAGTTGAATTTCAAAAGTGTATGACACCAAATAAATATTTTTATTTTATATAAGGTAAAGATCTTTATGGAGATGGAAATTTCTTAACACTAAGGAGCTACTTGCAAATAATTCTCAAAGAAGCTTATGCTTGTGAAAATAATTTTAAAAATGATGTTATATTCCCTATAGATATTGTGAATATAATATACATAGAATTAATTACCCTTGATATCTTCAAGCATTAAAGCAAAGGAAAAATAAATGAAAGAATGAAAGAAAAAGCTATGATGACAAATGCTTTTTGTGACAAAAGTGATCTCAATCCTGTGATGAAAATTATTTGTTATGATACAAATGACTTATACAAAGGATATATTTCACTTATGATACTAATATTGTTGACAATCTTGTGATGATAAATATTTATTGTCATAGAAGTGACCTTATTCAAAGGACATTCACTTATGATACTAGTGATTTTAATATTATTGATGATAGTGGTAAATATGAGCATCATGATATCATATTCAATTTTGTTGATTGTGTTGACCATCATATAGGCCATGTTGTTGAAGACCATAGTGATGATGAAGATTTTGGATGTTTGAACATTATTGGTGTTGGGTGTGATAAAGACCATAGTGATAATGGAGAAACTAGGTATTTTAAAAAGCACATCGAATGTAATAAAAATCGATATAATGGAGTAGAATTGAAAATAAATAAGCAAGATATAAGAAATCCTGTAAAGAAAAATGTAAATTCTAAGAATGATGGTCTTGGTTATGATGATAAAATAGGAAGTGGCAAGAGTAACTCTATGAAAATAGAAAGCTATACAAGAGATAAAACTCCTAAAATAGTTTATTATAGTCATTGTGGACTACCCAAACATGTCATAGTTAAGTATTGGGATCTACATTCTTGTGAGATTTGTGATGGAATTAATAACTCTTAAAAATATTGTTGGTGCAAAAATAAAATTTCCAATAAAATAAATGTTGATTATGGATGGATGAATGTGATATAATGTGATAGAATAAATAAATGTTGAATGGATTTTATAAGATAAGCTTTTATCCTTAGAAGAGATCAAGGAAAAGATAAACGATAATAGTGGTTTTCCCATGGATCAATGCAACAATAAGATTATTTAGGAAGACTAAAAATAGAATATGCATGAATTTTACATAAAAATTGATAGATGTGACCTAGGTTATGCTTGAAAATCCTACAATGAAACATTACATAGAAGATTTTGAATGTGGGGTGTAAAGTGACAATTTGTTTGATATGTCTATAAGATAAGCACCATTGAGTACATTTTGAGCTTAATGCTCTTAGAGCTAAAATATTATTGAATGTGACACATACTTACCTATGTAGACCAACTCCATCTAGTTATGGTGGACATGGGTACTATCAATTATTTGTTGATAAGATTACTCATAAAATATGTGGGTATATTTCCTACCACTCAAATCAAATGAATTTAGAAAATTTGGGTTTCATTTTAGAGTCCTCCACTTAGATCAGTGGGAGCATACATCTAAAATTTGGGTATATTAATTTATTTTTTTTTATGTGTTTTATATGTTCTTAGAATCTCAAAAGACTCTTACTCTTGATCACCATTTTTCTCTCCTAGTTTATTTTAGATGGTAATGTCGAATTATAGTGGGAATCCACAAATATAGGCTCATGCCAAAGAATTTAATATAAGGAGGCTAATACCTAGAGGCTCAAGGTCCAAGATAATTATCTAATAAAGCAAATACAACTTATACATACTGTAAGAGGGAGGGACATGGAATAAAGAATTGCTTTCTAAAATTACAAAGGATATAAGTTGAGTACTTAATGATTTATGGATATCTTCAAAATAATGAGGGATAGTACTAAGGAAATTTTATTGTACAATATATTAATTAATTGTAATATTTTAATATATAATTTTTATGGGACATGGTTAACCTTTTTGTGGTTAAACCATTTTTATAACTTGTAACTAATATTAAACCCTCTATGTCAAATTAGGTCAAAATTTATTATGTAATTGGGATTTTGTTACTAGTATAAATATTCCATTCCACTCATAATATAATTATGAAAGTGTCATGCAATTATATATATGGATGTAGTTATTATTTGTGATGCTTATAGATGCCCAATACATCTCTCTTCTATGCCATTGTTTTCAATTTTTGTATAAGATATAAGTGCATGGATTTTTTTGTTCATTTCTATAAAATACTGTGACCAAAAATTAGAGGTATCTCTTTAGATTCCAACAAATATATTTAAGGAAAATATTCATATACAAGCTTAATTTTTTCTATGTTTACATTCAATCTATTTTTTTTTATGAAATGGATACCTTAACCACTAGACCATGTTTTTCGAAGTTATTTAAATTTTCAATTCTCTTTTATTAATTTTACATAATAATCCACTTTATTTTCTCCTTCACATCATTTTTTTGGATGTAATGAAAGGATATTTTACATTATTGTTGAAGTAAAAAAGAGGATCATATAATGGAGGAATACCTCTTTCTTCAAACAATCTCCCTTACCTATGTCGCATTGGATTCAAGGGTATCATTGGAATTGGATCCCTTTTGGAATTTTTTTAAATTTTATTTGTATTTATTTTACCTTTTAAGGTTCCCCTGCTCAGGTTTGGAATCATGTGCTTCAAAGAGTTGAAAAAAACTTTATTTTTGGCTTACTAATAAGCTATCATTAACAGGTAAATTTTAGATTTGCTCTAAATTTTTAGCTGTCATTCATGTATACTATTCCTCTTGTTGGGTTCCTTCACAAGCTTTCTATAAGAAGCTTGACAAAATCCTTCAAGATTTTATTTGGAATAATTATTCTGAAACAAAGGGATTTCATAGAGTTGCTTGGGATATTTGTTGTCTTCCTAGAGAATCTGTTGGAATGGATCTACTAGACTATAGACAGTAAGGTATTGCTATGTGTGTTACGTTAGTGGTCAAGGCTCTGAGGGGAGCTAAAGCGTGGAAATTTTTGGTTTGATATTTTATTTCCTCTTGTCTTCCCTTAAAATGTAGAGCATGGACAGAGTTGGATTTTCCCTCTCTCATTGTTTCTCTAGTTTTTGTTAATATTTTTGGCACCTTAGTTATTAAAAGCATATGGAAAGCCTAGTAGCAGCTCATTCCTTAGAAATTTTGTAGGGGATATGACTTTCATAAAGGGTTATCCATAAATTCTATGAATATTTGGTGGTCCCCCATGTTTCTTCTCCAAGGTTCTCCCTTATATTAGGTGCAATGGATTCATGCTCAATAGTTTTTCAAAAAGGGTATTGTTACAATAGCTTATTTATTTTCTTGTTATACAAGGGATTGGATCCCATGGAATGAGTTCAAATTCACCTTTAGGCTTAATGGGGCGGAAAAATATATGTATGATGTTATTATTTCTCTCACTTATTTTTCTATGTTGCACAAGATTATTGTGTGCTCACAGTGTCCTTCATGGTCATACAGGATATGGCATGTTGACACTCCTTTGCTTAATTATAGGTCTCATTCAAGGTATAAATGGTTATCTCCTAATCTTCCTCTGGTGCCTAAGATCAATAAGTATTGGGACTTATTTTCTACAAGGAATAGATGCAATTCTATATTTAAGAATTTTTGGGCTACTTATGTTGAGCCCAACCAATATTTTTTTACATGGATCTTGCTATGTCAAGGTTTTTCCTTAGGGGAACGTTTAAAGCACCTTGGAATTCCAGATCCTAAATATCCTTTTTGTGGTGTACTCGAGTCTTGTACTTACCTGTTTTGGAATTGCAGAAGATCTAGCTAAGCTTGAGAATGGGCTATTTTCTTTTTTTATCATTTATAGTTGTAAGAGTTTCTTAGTCCCAAGATCTTCTTGGGGACTCTTATATTTTATCTCTCCCACTTTCTGAAATGTGTTAGGTTTTTCAAGATTAGCCTACTCTTTCATATTTGGAAGACTCGTAACAATTTTTTTTAAATAGTATAGACATTTTGTCACATTTACTCGTGTTGATAAATTAGAAGTTTTTAATTACATGTGGCTACAAATATGTACTCAAGCCAAAAAAAAATTTATGGAGTTGGATCATCTGTAAGTTCTTCTAGTGCACTGGATCAATGCTCCATATACAGTCAACCATATTATCCCAGAGTTCTCTTATCAAGAGTATTTTTGATCCCACTCTCATCACTAGCCTCTATCATATGTAATAAATGCTCTCATAAATATGCATTGGTTCCATCCCTCACCAGTTAGGAAGGAGCCAAATATTTACATTACTTGTTTTTTCAGCTAGGTTAGGTGGTGGGATGATGTTCAACCAGTTTCACCTAATCCAATTGTTGGTTGGAGTCACGTAGGTTATGAATGCCTTAATCGCAATGTAAATGGGTGGATTACCATACCATAATCACTAGCAGTTTATACATAATAACATGCTAGGGCACATTACCCCATATGATATGCTTTCTTTTATGTAATGATCATCAACGATCATGATTGGTAAACTTGTGTTTTTTTGGTGGATTTTTTTACTAACCCTTGTCCAAGAGGGCTATTTTAAATCCCCATGGGGTGTGTTAACACCCCCCTCTTCATTTTTTATTGTAAATTATTATATCTTAATTTATTATAAATTTGATTTATCATTAAAAAAAGAGGATCAATAAAATTTGAAAACTAATTTATGCTAGAGAATTAATGGGTAGACTTTCATGCATGGAAAATACCTTTGAGTTGTATGACAAAGCTTCTAAAATGGTATTACAACATATTTTGATATATTGGAAAGACATGATGTTCTAGCAAGTTACACCAAAGAAAATAATTATGTACATTAAACAATGATTGATACAGATAATCATCAATATTTTTTAGATAAAACCATGGCATAAAAGGTGCACTCATATTTTTATATATACATGATAGTAGATAGACTGAATGGTACATGGAACTATATGATGTGCCTAAGAAAGTAGTGCCTTCCATTGTTAGGCTAAGAAGTTGCCTTTCTGGGAGTTCACTCTTGTATCTTATTTACATGAGTGAATATGGAACTATGGCTAGATAAATTTACTCTACTCCTTGGATCCTAGGAGTCCTATGGTTTATATCTCATGCCATTTTTTATATGATTATCTTAGTGACTTCATATTTTTCCTTTACATGGTATATGATTATGTCACCATAGGCACATGCTGATGTTATACCTAATAATGTGTAACTTTATCATGTTATGATACTTGATGATGTGGCACCTATTCATGATATGAAACCTAATGACATGATACTAGTTAATGTGGCATATACTAGCATGGTATGGAATGATATAAAACTTAATAATATGGCATCCAATGACATAGAATCTAAAAACATGGAAAATAATAATATTATAGTAGCCAACATGGTACTAGTCAACATTGTAAAATGGATGCAAAATATTAGGTATAAAAGTGGGTTCAACAAATCATGCTTGTCCAATGCATCAAATCACATATCCTAGTAACCACATAATCAATAGTAGGTATGGAAAATGACATATTCTAAGAGGAGTATAAAGATGAAATTTTGTAAGGTACGGTTCACTAGTACCCTATAAAATGGCCTTCATAGTCAGAATCCCAATCGTAGCCCCTTCACATAATAGTGACACTTGGTAGTAGATAATTTGTTATTACTTTGTCTACTTAGGATACAATTAGCATCCTCTTAGCTTCTCGCTCAATGACATATGGTAGTCTCCCATAGACAAAGGTATAAATATTTTAAATTTTTTTTGAAGGTTTTGTAGGTATTTTGTATGATTTTAGGGCCAAATTTTTGGTGGCTATAATTTTTGCATACCAATGTACTTTAATATTACTTTTCAAACCACACAAATTTTTATCTCTCTATAATGACCATATTATTTTTTATCAAAAATACATGAAGAAGACTATTTTCAGGTAAGGGAATCATGGATCAACATGTTACCTCACTAAATAGACCAAACTTTAACACCTAAAAAATCAATATTGAAACTTTGCTCCAATGTATAAGAATTATTTTAATAAATAAGGTAAATTATTTGAGAGATAGATAAACAAATAAAACTATTTTTTTCATTAATGGCAATAACAACCCATAACACACACCTTACAATGCTCTAGAAAAATTACACTTCCAATGAGCATATTTTTTTCCACTTAAATCCAGCCATTTCCACCTATCAAAAAAAACATTAAATGCCCATGGAAAAAATTAAACAACTATATAATTTAATACCATTAAACACCTAAATAATTTAATGCATTTAAAAACCTAAATAATTTAATATCTGCAGATAAAATTAAATATTTTTTATTACATCATTCTCCTTTGGTTGAAGAAACACAACTCCTACAAGTTCAACTGTTCAAACTCCTGCAAATGTTGACCAATGACTTCAGTGGTGGTGTACAAGGATTAGGTCAATCTATGTCATCTTCCAGCAAAAATAAATTTCCACAACATAGTAGATCAATATTCAGTGCATGTAAACTAACATCAACTTTTTTGCATCTCCAAAAATATCAGCAATAGTAGAAGAAACTACAATGGTAACAAGATTTCCATGAGTAGAATAATTGCATCACCATCAACATCACCAATATTAACTACAATATCATCAAGAACTGTAGGAAGATATTCTTTTTCAAGATATGTAGTAAATAAAAATTTAATCAGATATAGTTCCTCCACATTTGTAAGAACAATATCAACAACAGATATAATAGCCTTAAAATTGACATCTATATTTTCTTCTATCAAATATTTAACTTCTTTAAAAAAATGCATTACTTCAATAGCAAAAATATGATCCAAGGGAAATACTATGGGTTTCATGCTCATAGATCCTGATTCGATTCTAGGTATTGCTGCTAATATTTATTTAGAAAATTTTTCTTCCACAAGAAGAATTTTTTCTTCAATAAATTGTTTTTTTGTAATTTCTTCTACAACAATTTCTTCCACAGGATGAATTTCTTCTGCAAGAAATTCTTCCACAGGAAGAATTTCTTCTTCTTTAGTAATTTTTTCTTGTAGATCTGTAGTAACCTTATCTATTACCTTATTTGCTATCAAAACATAACAAAACCCTATTTCTTGTGCCTCTGTGATAAACTCCTTTGTAGTCAACAAACTCTCACCTTGCCCTTCTTCCTTAAGAGGTAATAGTACTACCTTTGCACCATCCTTCCAGAAGGTGTAAGTATTATGACCTCCAACATGGAAGACATTCCTATCATAATTCTAGGCCTCCCCTATAGTATGTGATAGGTATCCATAGAAATTATGTCACACCGCACTTCATCTTTATAAGTATTCCCAATTGAGAATTTTACTAAATATCTCTTATCAATAGCCACCTCATTCCCTTTCTTTATCCATGAAATGTGGTAGGGGTGTGGTTGCTACTCACATTTTATATTAATTTTTTCTACCATTATATTAGAGACCATATTTTCACAACTACGACCATAAATGATTACTTTACATATCTTTCCTTCCAATGTGTATCTTGTGAAAAAAATATTTGCATGTAGCCAGGACTCACTACCATTATCCACTTGCATTTTTTCTTTCTTTGGAGTAACCAGTGTCCTCCTTATCATGATATTTTTACCCGTGTCTATAGCAAGTTTTGTATAAGAATCCTTCTTTTCCTAAAATAGGGTAACTCTAGCTTGTCCTCCTTAATTTATTTCTTTAGCATCATAATGGATGCATTCAAATACTTTGTGGTCTGCCTCACCACATTTAAAATAGGTATATGGCTTCCATGGTCCATTCCTAGTTTGACCTCCCCCATTACCTTGACCTCTATGATTTCCTCTCCCTCTTTGGTAGGTACTATGACCTTTCTCTATCTCTTCTTTTTTCTATTTATTGAAGGATTCTCCCTTGGAGGAGCTAGATACACCGTACCCATAATTTAGAGAGGATGTAATTTCCTTTTCTCTTATCTTCTATAATTGCTCCTCTTATGCTTCTCTTCAAACCTTAAGACCATCTGATACTAGGGTTATGCATAAGGTATTGGCCCCAAAATGTATTTATAAAAAATTGGTTAATCTATTTCAAAATCCAGGTGAATAGTGTCAAAACACATGTAGAAGATTCCCTATTATTAGCGGCAATGCTAGAAATTTAAACTTGAAATGGTTAAATTAGTACAAAATTGGGGCAAATCAATCCCCAAAAATATTTACACACAAATTTTTTTGGCTAATGGACCCTAGTAAAGGGTCCCAAATATTAGCCAATTTCAAATTTTAAAAATCCAAATTTTAGCCAATTTAACAAAAATAGCCACTATGCATAACCCTGACTGATACACATCTTCTATAGTAAGGGTATGATGCATAATTAACTCATATTTATTAGCATAACTTAGGCCATTTACATACCTCATATCCCTTTCCTCTTCGGTTCAATTATGCTCCATACGAATAGATAATTTATAAAAATCATTTGTGTAGTCCTTAATGATTTGGTCCTTCATCCAGAGGTTCTACAATCTACAAAATAAGGTTTTGGAATAGTTTATAGGCACAAAATTCTATTGCAATTTTTTATTCATCTTATCCCAAGCCCTAATAGTTTCTTTTCCTTTCCTCTATCACTATCTGCAGATGATCCCACCAAATTATGGCATGACCCTTAAAATCTATGCATGCAAGTTTTACCTTCTTTTCCTCAGCAATATTACTCCATTAAAAATATTTTTCTGTGCTATTTACCCAATCGATTAGCTCCTCTAGTTTTAACCCACTAGCATTCTCAGAAACCTCAATCTTGATTCTATCTTAGTTTTATTTAAGTCCTTCTAAGGCTTGGATCAACCTATTTTTAAATTATCATGCTTCTCCCTCTAATCCTTCTGCTTCTGCTTCTATGTGATCCTCAAATACATCTTCCTTGGCTATGGTCCCATCATTATATCCTATATATGAGATCTCATTTGTGCACCTCTCCATAATGTGGTTAATAACACTAGTTAACCATATTATTTCTACATGCAAATACTTCATCTACATATTCATTTGGGCATAGATACCTCATTGTCTCCCTCTTCTATTCATCTTCTTTCTACTATTGGTATATCACCCAATCTGATACTAATTGATATAAATATCTAGACATAGATTTAAAAAAACTATGATATTTTCATTCATGGTAATAACAACCCATACCACACTCTTACAATGCTCTAGAAAAATTACATGCCCAACAAGCAATTTTTTTTCCACTTAAATCCAACCATTTCCACCTACCAAACAAAAACACTAAATGCTTGTGGAAAAAATTAAACAACTGGATAATTATTATTTTTATATTAATGGTGAAAAAAAAGGTTTTGAAAGGTCCCATAACCTTCTACACTAAAGGAGGGAGAGAAAGATAAGGTTAATCAAGCACAGTCCAACCTCCAAGACCAAAAGAAATAGAAATTAAACTAAAACAACCATACAAAAACAAAGACCAATTCACCACTTAGCATGGCATAAGAAGAACATCACTATGTAGATAACAAAACTCTAAACTCAGAGAGCAAAAATGAAGGTAAAACACCAAATATATTCCTTGAGAATGGTAACCACCAGGTATCAAAAGGGCCAGCCCTCCAAAAACACCCCCCAAAGAGAGGATCACTAGAACACAATTGAGATCTCATCCAAACAGAAAGACAATAAAAATACCTATTGGATAGGTAGACCCAATGCTTATAAAGCAACAACTATTAGTAACCATGAAGGAAAATTGTCTTCCCAAATTCTGAACTAGCCAATATGCACCCCAAAATTGGCCATACTATCAGTAGCCTAGTTACCTTTCCTATAAATATGCTCAATTTTAACTTCTAACATACCTTCTAGAATATTTGATGTATCTTTAATAATGTTTAGGATAAAACAATTATCAGTATTTCTAGCCTGCATATCTTGAATGAGAAGTGTTATGAAGCCCCTCTCAAAAACTTGGTGAACACCCAAGAAAAGAGCCTTAGCTTTAGCTAGGTGGTTTGTTTGAATACCATAATATTCAACATAAGCCCAAGTGAACTCTCCAGTATTATATCTGACAACACCCCCTCCATAAGACCTCCTAGGGTTACCTTTGGTAGCCCCATAAAATTTTAGAATGACCCATGCTTTAGCTAGTTTAGGCCCTATAGTAGCTAATATTTTTTTAATAGTGGATACAGAAACATAATTCTCTATATTTAGATTCCAATTGACAACAACCTCTTTCTCCACAACTTTCTCCCTACCATTTCCAACATCAGATATAGTTAGGTTTTTCTCAATAGCAAATTTCATGCTTCTAAAGACAAAGAATTCATCCCTAGTAATATCCTTGAAAATTATTTTGTTCCTCTCCCAATAGATACCCCATACAAAATGAGGAAGAACCAGATCCCACACCCTAGTGAGGTTGTGACTAATGAAGGGGGATTTCCACTGAGTGAAAAGTTCCTTGAAAGTTTGAGGTAAAGTCCATTTGATGGAAAAAGAATCCAATAAAGCATTGATCACCTTATTTGAGAAATCACAACGTATGAACATATGACCCACAGATTCAGCATCCTTAGAACACAAGAGACAAATATTTGGAATATGGAATCCTTTCTTACATAAATTATCAACAGTCAAAATTTTATTTTGCAAACACAACCATAAAAAATGATTTAATACCATTAAAACACCTAAATAATTTAATGCCATTAAACACCTAAATAATTTAATGCCATTAAACACCTAAATAATTTAATGCCTATGGATAACATTAAATATTTTTTTATTACATCAATAAATAAGGTTCATAAAAGCATTAATTTTGGAGTAATTTTTTAAGGATAAAAATGAATGAATGACTTGGTATGATAGCTATTAATTTTGAAAATATCTATAACAGTTATGGTAACAATATTCTAAATCCCAAGGACTTGGTTAACAAATTTGAGAACATGCGAGATTAAATTGAATTTATATAAATCAATAGATTGGTTAAATAGATAAGGTTTTTAGAAAGTGAATGACTATGTGATGGTTTCATCTATTTTGAGAAAAAGCAAATCTATAGGTTTTTTTTTAGGGCCTTCAGGCCCTAGCAACCAATATTTTTGTGGTTTCTACTCAATATTTTAGTAGGATATGTTGCAGGGGACCCGAGATGGGTTAGAAATCTATATTTCAATAAATTTTCATGCTATGAACTTGATTGACAATGGATTTCAATTTGTTTTACAAAACAAAAGTGAAAATCATACCTTTCCTCAACATCTAAAGCATCTATTAAAGAGATCTCAAAACAAGTTTCAAGCAAATGATCAAAAAATGATTTAGATCTCAAGTGAATATGATTCTAAGTAGCACCCCAAAATATATCCACTATGGAAACCCCTTTCAAGGGTAAGGATTTCAAATACTCAATATAAAAAATGAATTTTAGGGATGCCCTCCATAGTGGATAACCTCAACCTAATACTAACATTAATCTTAGGGCTTCTCGTAAACCTTTGAGAATACCTAAGATTGATCATAGGAAAACTAATTTAGGATGTCTTAGGATAGATAATGGAACTCTAATTGTTAAGCTAGACATAGGCAACATTTACACTAGCATAGAAGATATAGAAAAAGAAAATTAATTTGTTATTTATTGGGTTTTTATCTGAGCCTATCTACTTTCAATGTTTGGGCTACAAAAATTTGGAAATCAAAATGTGAGTTACAAATATTTGTTTATCCAAATGGTTATTTTCTTGTTTTATTTGCTAATAATGAATATAGAGAAAACATTTCAAGAGGGTCCTTGGTTCTTTGTGAAGGTATGGATTTTCATGAAGCCTTAATATACTAAATTTAAAGCCAAAGAAGAGATGACTTCTATAAGTCTTGTGTGGGTTAGACTTTTTGGCATCCCAATTGAATTCTAGAATCCAACTATTTTTTCTTCAATTGGAAAATATTTGGGAAATTTTATGATGATTTTTTATTGTAATAACAAAATTGAACATAATATTTATGCTTGGATTTGTGATCTAATGTATTTTAACAAATCCCTATTTTAAAAGATCGCATTACAATTTGAGGAGGACACTTGGGAGTAAGTGGTGGACTATGATAGCATTCATTTTCATTGTAGAATTTACCATGAATATGGTAATTTGGATAGTGTCTTCCCAAATAAAATTCTAAATAAAAATAAAGAGGATACAAACATAGTAAGATTCCAAATGCCTAAGAATAATAACACTTAGAAAAAACTAATCATGAAGGATCAATCGAAGTTATCAGCTAATATGTTTGAAATTATTTCCACAAATGATTTCCCAAGTGAGGAACATGAAACAATGGAAATAAAAATCTTAGAAACACAATTTAAATATGTAGGGAATGACTTGGATATAATATAGCAAATCAAAGGTTTTCAATAGAAAAAAAAGCAAATATATATAATAAAAATATTTTAAATTTTAAGACTTCAAATAATATAGGTTCCAAGATAGACGTTGTTGAACCTTCCAGTAATACTTTGGTTTTGTACACACATTATTCAAGGCTATATGCCATTTGATATTCAATTGGGGTGAGTCAAGAAATAGAGTAAAAAAAAATTAAAGATGGATTCCAACCAAAAGGTAGGTCGCAAGACCAATCAACATCATATGGTAAAAGAAGGTGAAAAGCTTGTAGAGGAAGGTAATATTAATGTCCTTACCAATTTATTTATCCCTAGTATTAATGAAGATCATCACTTGGAATATTGGAGGACTCAAATGGAGTCTTTCAAAATAAAATAAAATTGTAATAATAACTTAGACAAATCATCCACATCTTGATTTCCTTCAAGAAATAAAGAAGTTAATAGAGAAAATGGATTTGATTGCTAGTAAAATCTGGCCAGATGGAAATGTTACTTCCCTCAATTCCCAGGGGACTTATGGTGGCATTGATTTTATTTGGAAACCAAAAGAGGTATTTATTCAACATATGGTTGGTAGTTGGAACATCTAGCCATATAATGACCTTATGAGTTGGTTTAATAGAAGGCAATACTTAGCTTGTATCATGGAGATATTGGATATGTTATTTTCTTTGATAATTTCTTGATCCATGGTTGCATTCCTAAGGTGAATATTCCTAACAATGCAAGTTTGGATCACTGGCTAGTCATGGTTGAAATTTGGAAAACCAATGTGAGTTTCTCACCTTTTCAATTTTAGTTAATATAGATTAGAGACATTTCCTTTAAACCTCAAGTGTGGCAATGGTGGAAGGAAGGTAAACCAAGGTATGGTACTAATATGTTATGTTTTAAAAAAAGGTTACAATACATTAAATCCAAAATAAATATTTATAACTAGAAGGATTTTGGAGATGTTCAACAAAAAAAAACATGATGTCATTGCTCAGCTTGAAAATTTAAATATGAAAATCCATTTAGATGGCCTCATAGAGAGTAGAAGTAAAGAGGAAATTAGACTCACAACTCAATTATAGGAATGGAAAAAAGAGAATTGTTATGGATGAAAAAATATATGATCCAATTACTCAAAGGATATTGAAACACAATTTTCTTCTACAAATCTCTTGTAGCTTGAAGATATCACAAATTTTTTCTTCCCTAAAATCTAATTTTGGATATGTTGTCTACACTTGGGATGGCATGAAATATATTGTTTTCAAATACTTTTTCAATATTTTTGATGTTGCACCTCTTTACTTGGCTTCTCACTAGAATGGTCTTCAAGTGATCCTCACTCTTATCACTTTTGAGAAGAATTCTATTTTGACTACTGCAGATATTTTTTAATGAGCTTCATCAAGTGGTTTTTAAAACACAAAAAGAAAAAAACCTAGGTCCTAATGGTTATCCCATTGAGTTCTACCAATATTTTTGGGATATTGTTCAAGTTAATTTATTAGAGGTGCTGGAAGAAGATAGAAAAGCCAAAGAAATTTTGAAGGTTATAAATAAAAAATATATAGATATTGTCCCAAAAGCTCAATAGATATATCATATATCAAATTTTATACCTATATATTTATGTAATTTTCTCAAAATTATTACAAAGATCATGGTGGAAAGGTTGAAGTTTATTTTACATAATATTATTTCCCTTGAACAAGGGGGTTATGTGGAAGGGCACCAAATAGTGGATGAGATGGTTCTTTCTTAGGGATCCATCCATTCCATGGAAATTCATAAATATTCATCTATTTTAATTCAGTTAGACTTATCAAAAGCATATGATTGAGTGGATTGGTACTTATCAAAGTTTTGAGGTATTTTGGCTTCTCTCAGGATTGGATGGACTGGATAATGGGATGTACCCATTCAGTGTCCTACTTTATTCTTATCAATGGTAGATATTCTTAGTTGTTCCTATATTTCAAAGGTATTAGTTAAGGTGGACCCCTCTCCCCTTATTTATTTATCATTCTTGTTAAATTCTTGGGCAAGACTATATCCAAAAATAGAGAAAACTGAACCCTTGAGGGAGTTACCATTACTCATGGAGCTCGGCCTATTTATCATCTTCAATTATTTGATGAATCTACTCTATTATGTAGAAATATAGTTAGGGAAGCTTCAAAAATTATGAAATCATAAATTATTTTTCTAATGTTACTAGATAATTAATCAATTAAGATAAATCTAAAGTTATTTTCTTTCATTATTTTCCTAAACAAGAATCCATGGTCTTGGATAAATCAACACATAATAATACCTCCATTATGATCACTATTTATGAATTCCTATAAATATTCAAGGACAAAAATAAAAGAATGGAATTGGTTTTTGGACAGAGAAGAAAATTAGAAACTAGATCAATAAGTGGATTTTATTTAGAGGTAAAATTACCTTGGTTAAATCTATCCTTCAAGCTATACCTATTTATATTTCTATTGTTTTGAATATTCCAAAGGTAGTTTTTTGAGAATTGGATCAAATCAATCATCAGTTCCTCTGAAGAAGTACTAAGGAGAAAAGAAAATAGGCCTTGGTGAAATGGGATACTTTATGCCTTCCAAAGAATGAAGGGGGGTTAGGATTCTGGTTCAACAATAAGGCTTTAGCTGCTAAACTATATTAGAGTATTTGCATAAATATAATTCTCTTTGGACCAATAATATTCATGCTAAATATACTAAGAATAGAAGTCTTTAAGACCAATTTTTCTATTAATTGCCTACCAAAGGTTCTCCTATTTTAGCAGTTCTTAAGATTGGTGAAGATTTGATTAAGCAAAAAGGATAGTGACCATCCCAAGAATCTATCCAAAAATGTATTTTGGATCATTCCTAATGGTCAACAAATAAATTTTTGGATAGATTCTTGGGATGGTCACTAGCCTTTTATAACTTAGTTTCATAATTGTAGGCCTTTGATTGAGGAGCTTCACTGAGCTAACTCGATAAAGGTAGCTCATTATTGTCTAGACCATATTGATAATTTAGAGGTTGGTGGATATTGTATCCCTATTGAGGACTAGCCTATTCAAATGAAAGAAAGGAAAATAAAATACATTCAAAGCATCCTTAATATGAGATCTCTCTCTTGGTCCCATGATAAATATTGTTTTTGATGGAAAAATGCTACTAAGGGTGAGTATTCAGTTGCTCAAGTTTATTTGACCTTATTCCATAATAATATCAACCAATAATATGCGATATTTACTCATTTGAGGGCTTAAAATGTCTGGCCTAAGGTATGGTTTTTTAAATGGTTTTTATTTCATCGTAAGGTGCTTATTGGTGAGCAACTTATGAAATGTGTTTTGCATGGCTTATTTATATGTAAAATATGTGGAGAGAATGTGGAAAATCTCAGCCATATTTTTATTGAGTGAACCTTAGACTTTTAGCTATGGAGGAGAACGACCATCTTACTTGGCTTATAGTGGTCTAATTATTTTTACTTTTGGAAAAATTTTGAGGGATTGGCCTAATTAGGAGGGTGTTGATCATTTTATTAGGTAGTATGTTTGGGTGGGCTAGCATTATACCTTGGAATATCTAGGAGGAAATAAAAAATCATATTTTCAATCAAGAAAGGAAGGTAATTCACTATATTTGTAAAAATATCATTTCCAACTTAGTTGAATCAGTCCAATAGCTCCATAATAACCCCCAAAACTCCCATAAAAGATGGTATCAAGTGATGCAAATATTGAAGATTAACTCTTCTAAGGGAAACCAACTTAAAGCAAATATGAGTAATCAAAATATGGATAGAATAAGGAATTGGTAGCCTCCTCTTAAGGATTTTGGAAAATTCTATATTGATAGAGCCTCTACGAGGAATCCTATAAATTGGTAGACTTTTAGATGGTTCTCTAGTTTTCACTTTTGCTAAGAATTTTGTATCCTTTCCAATAACCTTGTTGAGGGGTATGGTATCCTTAGAGGCCTTTGAAAGGCTACTAAGGTTAGATGGGAAAATATGTTGGTTGAATTAAACTCCCATGTTCTGATTAATTTTTTGAAGACTCCTTCTAAGAATAATAAGGCTAATTGTAGAGCTAAAATAATTGTTGAGAATATTCAATTAATTCATATGGGATTTTTGAAAGTTGAATACAATCATATGATAAAAGAATAGAATATGAGTGTTGATACTATAGCTAATTAGCCATTGGACAAAGGTGATATTATTTATTATAGGTACCCTCCCAGATGGTGGGATTCAAAAATAAGGGAAGCTCTTATTTCTATACTTTCTTTGGATGGCTCTAGTACTAGAGGTACCTAGTTCCTTTTTACTTTGTTTTTGCATCTCTTTGGTTTGGTTAGGGTATTTTAGTTCCCCTGCTCAGAATAATCATTCATATATTTCCTCTATTAAATATTGCCTGAATAGCCTTTTGGCCTAGAAAGGCAAAAGTTATCTATTTTTTCCTTCTTTTTAGTTTTTGATGTGTGTGTTGTTTTATATTATTTTTATGTTTTTTGTATTGTTTTTGGTGTCTTTTGTGTTGTTTTTGGTGTTTTTTGTATTTTTGTATTTTTTGTGTTTTGTGTTTTTGTTTTTTTTTGTATTTTTATTTTTTGTTTTTTGTTTTGTGTTTTGATGTTTTTTGCATTTTTTTTGTTTTTATGTTCTTTGTTGTTTTGTGTTTTTTGTTGTTTTTGTATTTTTTTGTTTTTGTTGTTGTTGTTGTTGTTGTGTTTTTTTGTATTTGTTTTGTGCTTTTGTATTTTTATGTTTATTTGTAATTTTGTGTTTGTTTTTTTATGTTTTTATTGTTTTAGGCATGTTATTTGAGTGTGCCTAAGGGGAAGACTAGGTGCGAGCCTTGGGTATTTTTTGTAGAATAGATACCCTTGCCTCCTTAGGACTTAGCCAAAAGTGGCATACAAATTGGGATGTTTTCCACAAACAAAAATATAAATATAAATCAATATATTGGAGGTAAAGTGTGCTACACTAAACATGGTCTATTTGACCATTGATGTCTCTATTAGTAAGTTTAGTTAAATGGACGATGATATTTGTATTTCTACAAGAGTTGATAGAAAAAATAAAGGATCTAACGGTCATTAAAAATACATAAATCTTCTCAACATTGTATTCAATGATGTCTTGGAGACTTTTTAGTCAATTGCTATTATATTTGATATGCTTCAATTTTACTTTCTAGATGTTTCTTCACCATTTCTTGATGTTGTATTCAAGTATATTCCTCAAGTAATGATCAAAGAAAAAGGTTTAAGTGTCATTATATCATCATTTAGTCATATACAAAGGAATTATTTAAGATAAATATTTACAAAAATTCAAAGAAAAGTGATAAGAAAGCTAAGAATCCCTTCAAGAGGTCTATTTACACCCTTTGTAAGAAGGAAATACATAAGATGAAGTTTTATTGGATTCCACTTAATAAGATTGAGGAAATAACTAAAAAGAGGGTTGTCGATTCTACTCTCTTCAATGCTTAGGATGAGTACAACAACAATGTGAAAATATCACAAACACATATTTTTGTCCTTTTAACATATTTGAAATCCACTTATTTTTCTAAAGGGATTACAGATCCAAATTTAATTAAGACATGAAAAAACACAATCATCTCTTGCATGACTATAACACTATATTTTGGATATTCTATTTTTAATGAGGATGATTCCTCTTTATGGGTAGTTGGGTGTAGTAAAGTATATGTTGGATCTTCTTCATTTGATTTGGTACTCCATGTTCCTAGTGTGAGCCCCAATAATTTTTCTAGTTATCATATCACTATTATAAATAAGAAGGTGGAGTTTAGGATAGATCAATGGGTGATCAAATATATTAATGATTGATTAAACATAATTACCTTAGGATATTTTGATGAGTAAAATCAAAAGTACATGTTTGATAATTGTCTAGATCCCATAAAGGAAGAAATTATGGTTATGGTGGTATAAAGAGTTGTTATTAGTTAGTTATGGAACCATAGAGTTGGGTATCTTGGTTATGTTTCTTTGAGGTACATGAGTCAACATCAATTGGCTATTAGAATTCCTGCCATTAATTCCTCTTAGTGATGTTTGTGAGAGTTGTATTTTGGACAAGCGTCATCAAGAATTATTTCAAAAATGGAGTGTTAAACATGATGCACTACCATAAAACTCATTCATAATGATATTTGTTGACCCATCGTTGTTTCATCTCTTTTAAAAAATAAGTTCTTTCTAACCTTCATCGATTATTTCTTAAGGTGTGTATGGATTTATAATAATTGTATCAAATATGAGTTTTCGGAAGCTCAAGGACTATAAGACACTCATGCAAAACTATTTTTAGAGGAAGATCAAGTGCTTGAGGATAGATGAATAAAGTGAGTATGTGAGTAATTTATTATCCAATTTCTTATTTCTTAATCACATCATATTTTAAAAAACTATCCATTACACTCCATAGTAGAATAGGGTGGATGAGTATAAGAAGACGATCATTATGAATATGGATAGATGTACATCACATGCCAATTATATGGATCATACGGTGTAGAAAAAAGTAATAACTTGTTTAGCACATATTATATACAATAATATAATGTGATTTATTTTAATGACTTATCTTGAGATATTGATAGGTGATAATCCTTATGTGCATTTTTATCCAGTACATGGGCACATATTACCAAGGATATTGATCAAAATATGGACTTAAATAATTATTGTTATATTTTTGTCAGGGATTCTAATACCTCTAAGACCTATTAAATTTACTATCTAGAGAGGTAATATACTCTTATTCAATTATATGTTATCTTTGATGAGGAATATTAAGCCATACCTTCAAGTCCTCTTCATACATTTTTTGCCAAGGCTTATTCTTCTCCAATCCCCCTAATGGTCCCTCATGCTCCTTCAGAGATTCTTATTGGAATAGTTATAGTTGCTCTATATTATTTATATAAATCATCTTATAGAAATATCATCTCCAACACTTTTATTTTTAATCCCAAAAAACTGATTTTTTTATTGTAAGTATTGTTTTATGATGATGGAAGTTGATGTAGATAGTGAGTCTGTATTAGATACTTTATATCTAGGTTCTAATATTGCTCATATATAAAATATGACATAGTATTCTATAGTTTGTTTGACACCCATGTTGGTTTGAATTCTCATTTAGGATGGTCAATCCATTCTCCCATAGTAGAATCACCAAAATTCTTCCTCTCATATATTGTTTCCAAAAGTGAGAAGATATTATGCTTTCTAAGTATGAGACCATGTCGAATAATAAAAAAATGATGGATTTTTTCTCTTCTAGAAAGAAATAACAATGTTCGTTGTATATGGGTCTACAAGACCAAGTATAATTTTAATGGTTAGATGGATAAAAATACAGGGTAAACCTTATTGTTATAAATTATACATAAAATAAGGGAATTGACTACTTGAAGATATTTGCACCATTTATCAAATGGGTTTTGTTAGTATGATTCATACCATAGCTACTTCTTATGGTTGGAATGTGCATCAAATCGATGTAAAAAGTATCATCCTTTATAGTGAGTACTAAGAGGATATCTATATGTAATAGCCAACTAGTTTTGAGCTTGATGGGAAAAGCCCCTTGGTGTGTCATATAACCAAGTCCTTGTATGTGCTTAAGCAAACACTTCATATTTTCTATAAAAATATAAATTCTTATTTATTAGTACTTTGTTTTATCATTGTGATCTAGAGTATGATGTCTACATATAGCATCATGATACTTTGATATTTGGTTATTGTATTGTATATTAAAGTGAAAGCACTAAGGATACGGAAGCAATGGTGTACCGGGTACGATGCAAACAAAATAAAATGTAACGCTAGCTCCTACAAATGAAGAAAGGACTAAAGTGCATGAAAAGGAAAAACAAACGAACTAAAATGAGACATAAAGCAAATGTAAAGTACATCCCTTTTTTTATTAATTTTTCTTTGATATCAGGTTACAATACGTCTCCTTCCTTTTTAGGGGCTAGGAGCGTTATATATAGTTTTGTTACACCACGGATGGTACGCTTCCATTTGGGATCTTCCACGTGCCCACATTTGAAATTGGCGGGGTAAACATCACCACCGCTTATGTGAATGCATCTATAGTTCCTTGCTAACCCTAAGGTGTTGATATCCTACATTCATAGAAATAGCAAACGATTAATAGCACCTACAAATGGAGGGAAACATGTAATCCCCAAGGCCTCCGGTTAATGCATGCATGAAATAATTAAAATGATAATAAAAACATGTCAGAATAAGATGAAATTTGGACAAAAGCATGCAAACACCATCATGAACACACTGCAAAAGGAATAGTCAAGAAATATACTGTAGATTTCTAATCACTCCGGGGTGGGACGATTAGGACTGTCATAAAATATCAGAAAGCAACATCCTAAATGTCCCATCTAGAGGCCTAAAAAACACCTAAAAATTTGGGGTTAGGTAAAATAGGGCATTTTAAGATGACCCAAAAGGTTGGATTTATCAGATTCAGCCCTGATCGTCCTATATCTGAATATTCTCCCTGTATGTTAGTGAAAGCAAAAAACAATGAAAACACAGTAAAAACTCATCAGAATGGCATGAAATTTGAATGGTAGCATATATGAATGACATAAAATAAGATGCAAAATAAGCAGTGAAGAAATATGCTACAAATTTCTAATCACTATGAGGTGGGCGATTAGGACTGTAGTAGTGTAGGGGGCGCCCGGGGGTAGGACACCCACCTTTTCGGGCTTGGTTTCAACACCAATACACTTGGGATGGGTCCAAAACCTAGGGAATTGTTTCAAAAAATTGGGTGGGTTATTGTAACCAAATTTTTGGGTTTTGGGTCCGGATTGCACTTCCAATGTTCACCCAATAACATCCCTTCCAAGAGAGAGATCAAGGATGTAAGAAGCACAAGTGAGGGGTGAGGATGTAGTTTAGAAGCACTTCATTGCTCCAAATTCTCCTACTCTGTTCTCTTTTTGGGGTGAGAAGACTCACCATTTTATAGACCTAAATGTCTGCTTTGAATGTGCATACAGGGGCACCACTTGGCAATCATGCCTTCCCATGAGAGAGAAGATTCCTCCCTAATTAAGGGCTCCATGATTTCCTTTATGACTGACCCTTTGAGCTTTGAAACGCTCACTCACACTCCCATGCATTGAATGTGGAGTTGAGTGGAAGATCTGGGCTGCCATTTGTCAAGGTTTTACTTTTTACCTGTCAAACCTGCTATTCACCCCACCCTGGAGCGATTGCTGCTAATCATCCCAAGGTAGGGTGAATAGCATTCTAATCATCCTAGGGTGGAACGAGTAAGGATCGGGGTGCTTAAAAGGTTCCAAATTGACCTCTAACCTTCCAAAACTGCTTTGGGAGTCGTTAGGACCATTGTTTAACTTTTGGGGGCTGCCCTAGGGGCTATGTATGCCAATTCGATCAGTGCTTGTATCCACATGATCAGATTGGTGTTGTTTTGGTGTCTATAGATGCCCCTTTTTGTGATGTGCTATGCGTGGCATAGTTTTGATAAAAATATATATGACCAAAGCACTTAATGATTAGGTTTTCTTGGTAACCTAACCAAATTTTGATGCCCCAAGTATGGAAAGGGCATGCATTCTTGAATCCTTGCTTTTGACAAGCTAAGGAGCTTAATTCAAGTGTTAACCTTTTTCAGTGATGTGTTACTTGATCTTGGACATTGTTCAGTCACGAATAGGAAAAGGGCGCAACATTTTGTCTACGAGAACCTTGAGTTCATGATTCTAGAATACCAAGTGGTTGATCAATTTGTGATTATTGCTTGTTTGCTGCCCCAAGCATGAGCGTGATTGTCTTTTTCAATGATTCTTTGAATGCATACCATTTCCTTGATTGGGTGTGTATTTGTTGATTGGTGACTAAGTGTGACTACCCCATCAAGTGACGAATCAATGAGGAAATGACTGAAATGAGAAAAGCGATGAGTTGCTTAACCCAAGATGACTTTTTTAAGGGTGCCTTTAGTTTTTTTTCATTGATCACTTATGCAATTTCCCAACAATCGAACTTGTTTTTGGTGGGTTTTGACCCTTTTTTGTGACATTGATTGGGGTTGAAATTGTCAAAAATTCATCCTCCCGTGGAGCGTTTCGGATATGGTAGCCTTATTAGGGAGTAGGATATTGATAATTTGTGGCCCTAACATTAGTTTTGTATTCCAAGAATGTCAGGCAAAAATGCACCTTGTTTGGCAATGTTATTGCTATTTTTGGATGGGTTTGGACCCTTTTTGTGATGCCATTTAGGGATGAAATTATCGAAAATCCTTCCTCCCGTGGAGTATTCCAACTATGGTAGCCTTATTAGGGAGTAGGATAGTGAGTATTTGTGACCTCAACATCAGTTTTGGATGCCTTGAAGCATAAGCGCAAAGGTGCCTTTGTTCGGCAGTTTTATTGCTATTTTTGGTGCATTTTGGATGCAGTTTTGGTTGTTTTTTTTTATTTTCTTGCTCTCTAATCGTCCCAAGGTGGTAAAAGTACCATTTTTGCAATCATCCCAAGGTGGAACGAGCACTATATAGAGCGCTCATCCCAGGGTGGAACGATTACAGGCCTAAGAGCCTATATAAGGGGCCAAAACTAGGTTTTGGGCTCATTTGCAATTATTTTTTCTAGTGATTTGGAGCTGTGAGGAGGAGGAGTTCGAGTCTATGTAGTAGAGTGCTATCGAGATTTCATGGATACCATGAGTGCATGGACCTGATCTTAGAGTGGTGGAGCCGAGGCAAGACTAGTAGGTGCTCCTTCACTTTATTTGTTTTTTTTTTCTTTTGTTTTTTCGTTTAAACTAAGATCAAAACCCTAGTTTAATTGTTTTGTATTTGTATTTTGTGTGGCGTTGTTTAAACTAAGATCAAAACCCTAGGTTTTAAAAAATTGGTTTTATTTTGTTTTTTTTTTTAGTTTAAACTAAGGTTAAAAACCCTAGGTTAAAAGTTTTGTTATTTTGTTTTTTGTTTTTGAGTTTAAACTAAGGTTAAAAACCCTAGGTTAAAAATTTTGTTTTTATTTTGTTTTTTGTTTTTTAGTTTAAACTAAGGTTAAAAACCCTAGGTTAAAAGTTTTGTTGTTATTTTGTTTTTTTTTTTTGAGTTTAAACTAAGGTTAAAAACCCTAGGTTAAAATTTTTGTTTTTATTTTGTTTTTTTGTTTTTTAGTTTAAACTAAGGTTAAAAAAACCCTAGGTTAAAATTTTTGTTTTATTTTGTGTTGTTTATTGATTTTTTTGAATGTTTGTACTGTACATTTTGTTAATGTTGTTGTACATTTTATTAAAAAAAAAAATTGTACATTTTGTATACATTGTTGTATATTTGTTTTAGTGTTGTACAATTTTTTTTTGTTACATTTTAACGTTTTTGTGTTGTTTTGTTTTACAGGTGGTGAAGAGTCGGTACCATCAGCTAACAGTATTTTCTAACGCATGGGATGCACTGACTATGGTAGACTGTGATTGGATTGATGACCTTGGGCTCAAGTAGGTGACTCAGTTAGAGCATGTGGTGGGGGATCGAGCATATCTGAATGCCCTGATCAATTTGTGGGATCCCCGCACCAACACCTTTCATCTCCCAACAGGGGAGATGACAGTGAATCTGGAGGATGTTTATCAAATTATATGTATTTTGATAGATGGGATGCCCATTTGAATGACTCCTCGAGATCAGTGGATGGTGGTGCTAACACGGTGCTTTGGGCATGTGGAGGAGATGGGGGTGGATGGGGCGGTGGAGAGGGTAGAGGGGGACTTCCTGATTGGTAGGATTCTAGTGTAGTGGTGGTTTGATAAGGGTGTGTTGGGGGTGAGGCATACATTGCTTATGACCCTCATCTCCAACATGCTACTTCCTGACTCCTCAGGTGCGAGGTTCCCTTGGAACCCGATTGAGGTAGTGTTCAGACTGGTGGAGTGTTCGATGGTAGCACCATTGATTATGAGGTGGGTTCAAACACTACTGGCATAGTTATATGATGAGTTGTACGAGGTCCACTACTGGAGGTAGAAGGGATTAGGTGCAACTATCTATAGCAGTGCTAGGGGTGGCAGCACATAGATGTGGAGTAGCCACAAGGGTTGCCTTGGACCATTCAGGGGGAGATGGTGGATAGGGAGATTGACTATGCTGCTTTATGGTAGAGGTCCGAGGAGTAGGGGCAAAGTCGATGGTGGGCAGGTGTTGTAGGGCACTATGCAGATGCCTTCTCACATATTGCTCCAAGGAAGGTGTTCTGGAGACCATATCAGGACTGTCCAGCTTGGCCTGAGGCTGGGGAGTGGCTTCGGTAGGTGTGTAGGGTAAAGTGGTTGATCGAGCGACACGAGATCGAGTAGTACTTCTTGTACGTCTGGGTGACTCGACAGTTTGGGGTGCACCAAGGATTTATTGGTGAGCTCTTGATCTCTCAACATTGGGGTGATGAGAGGACTTTGGCATGGCTGATCATTGAGCCTTTAGGTGAGGAGTCAGATGCAGTGATTTATGTCTCCGATGTGGACAATATCGGGGTGACTACTGAGTACAACCAGTGGTGGACGATGTGGTGATGGCAGGGTGAGGGGCCTCTAGGATGCGTGCATGTGACAACAATAGGTGGTGATGATGCAGAGGCATCAAGGGAGGGTTAGGGAGCTCCTCTTGGTGATGCAGATATCGTGGAGGTTCATGACTTGACTGGGGATGACCTAGGGGTTTCAAAGCAGCCGGATACATAGGATGTTCTAGAGTAGTGGTTGTCGAAGCAGCATGCCATCCAAAAGATGCCCATGCCTCAGGTAATCCCTAGGGATATGGAGGCTAGGTATCATGCTAAAATAGTGTGATTGTAGGAGCTACTATAGATATGGAATGAGGAGCACAACATCAAGAGGGATCACTTGCAGGCTTAGCTAGCATAGCGGGATGAAGCATTTGATGCATACCGTTGATGGGATGTGGAGTGGGGTCGATTCTGGGTGAATTTGGAGGTAGAGATTATCCACCTTGGTGGACAGTTACCTAAGCTCACTAGAGGTGGATCTTCACGTCGAATGAGAGACAGTGAGACTGAGCAGTCTACTTCCTCTCATCACAAGTGGGTGGGTGAGGGTAACACTAGTGGGCATGATGCGAGGGCTGACAGTAGCCGCCTTGAGAGGTCCCATAGGACCCACGCCACTAGGGGTAGTTCCAGTCGCATCGATCCTACATGATCCTGGTGGACGACTCCCTAGGCTTGGGGTTTTTGACTTTTGATTTTTTTTGTGAGGTCATAGGACCGACTTATTATAGCTTGCAAGCATTTTTGGTGATATATATATATATATATATATATATATATGACTTTATTTTTTATTATACACTTTTCATGATTTATTGTTACTTTTATGCACATTTATTTATGTTGATGTAAGCATAGGTTATCATGAATATGATGTTTCTAATTATATGATGTATGCATATGGAATGGATGAAATTATTTGTTGATAACTTGGTGGTGGCACCATAGATTGTACAGGATTTATTGGTTTTTTGTACTATGTGATGACTTTGCATGTGTATATATTTTTTTTTGTATTTTTTGATATTGATGTACGAATGGAATGTACCACAGGTGTTCTAGAATGTAGTTAAGGTTTTTTTGAGACTCAGATGTTTTAACTGACTAGCCAAGACTGTACATTTATCTTACAAGACTTTTAAACAAGTTATGAATCAGACTTGAGTTTGACCAAGTTATTTCACATCCTTGTGTGTTCGATTGAATTTGTTTAGGTGGTAGTTGTCAGGATACCGCCAGTGCCAGATAGGTTGTCAACCAAACCTGTACTGAGGATCACCTAACTAGATCCACTAACTCCTTTGTTGTATTTAGTAATATTAATCTGCAGTGCAATCTAGGATACCATAAGCTAGCTCATCCACATGTAAACATTGATTTGTACACAGTTTTAATGTGACAGATATATCGTCATGTAGGAGGTTTGCCTCCAGTGACCAGCATGCTATCCACCAAACCAGTACTGAGGATCACCCCATGACCTTCCAAATGCTAAGAGTTCCAGGGATTCAAGTTTGACTCCCTTATTTTCTTTATTTTTATTGGGATACTTGCTCGCGTATGTAGTGATAAAAATCACTGTTTATTTTTATTTTGGTTGAGCAAGGGATTTTGAATTTTGAGTGATGGGAATCACTTTTTCTTGTGCTTTTTGATGTATGCACTGTGTGGGTTTTGATGTCAAAATTTGGAGTTTGTACTTTGACTTTTTGCAATTTTTGATGTTTGCAACCCTTTGAGAATTTTGGGATTTTTGATAGTGGTAAAAACCATTGTTTATTTTGGGGGAACTGGGTAGGGAAGATGCTTGTCCTTTTGCCAAATCTCAGCATTCATTTGGGGTCATTTGCACAGGGGTATGAGCGAGATAACATTTTCACTGTATGGTATCCTGGATTACTTTGTAGGTTTCATCTTTAGTTCACACAACTTGGGAATTTTTATGTGTTTTAACTTGTGTGGGGATGCTACGTAACAAGGTGTGATCCAAGTAAAACTCTACCTTTGTAAAATCTGACTTTGTACAGTTTTTGGCTAGAAATCTAAAGACAACTGAATGACAAAAACCCTAATACATTAGGATACAACTGACTATGATATGTTGAAAATGTGGATGGCGTTATTCTTGTTGGATTATTTACAGAGTGGAAAAATGTAGAAAATGATGGAATTACCGAGTAATTATAGTCTATGGTGCATTTGACCTGTATGACCAACAAATATGCAATGTATGTATGCGATGCCTAATGCATCTTATTATTTTTTTTGTGTTTTGATTTTTAAGAGTATGCATGGAAGTGACATGCAAATTTTTTTGTTATTTTTTATTATCTTTTGTTTTTGTTTATTTTTGAATATTTTTTTTGACCAAGTGATTGTGTGAACCCTTGGATCTTTTGGTTTGACCAAAGGGTTTATGGATACCTTTGGGGCATTTTAGGTTGACCAAGCGATTGTGAGAACCCTTGGAGATTTTTGGTTTGACCACAAGGATTATGGATACCTATGGGGTGTTTTAGGTTGACCAAGAAATTGTGGGAATCCTTGGGGCTTTTTGGCTTGACCAAAGGGATTATAGATACCTTTGGGGCATTTTAGGTTGACCAAGCGATTATGGGAACCCTTGGAGATTTTTGGGTGGGTGATGGCTCTTTTAAATGTGGAATGGCCTCAAATGACTGATGTTCAAGGGTTCTAGTTCCTTGATTCCTTCAAGAGAGGCGAACCGGTATGTTCCAGGTCCTATTTTACTGTCGATGACATAAGGACCTAACCAATTTGCCATGAACTTATCCCTTAAATGGTGTGGCAAGTTAGAATTTTGTTGGTTCTATTTTAAGACCAGGTCACCAACATGAAAGTCCCTCAAGTGAACTTTCATGTTGTATGCTTTTTTAAGTCTCTCTTGATAGATACATAAATGCTAGAGGGCATTAATGCATCATTCATCGAGCAACGTAAGCTAGTCTAACCGGGTCTACCATGCAGTGTCATCATCGATGAAATCTTGCATTGACATGCATAGGGAAGGTATTTCCAACTTGAGAGGCATGATTGCCTCGAAGCCATACACCAACAAAAATGGAGTTGCCCCAGTGGGCATTCGAATGCTAGTGCGATAAGCCCAAAGATCAAGTGGGATTTGAATGTGCCAATCCTTGTGACTATTTGTGATCATATTTTTGAGGATTATAACTAGCATTTTTTTTTACACCTCTGCTTGCCCATTTTCTTGTAGATAATAGGGTGTTGAAAAATTATGCTAAATTTTGTACTTTGTTGTCAAAGCATGCACATATTTGTTCTTAAATGACGTCCCATTATCTGATATGATCTTTGATGGAATACCAAAATGACATACAATGTTATGTAAAATAAACTCCGTAATGCGGGGCCCAGTCGTAGAGGTAAGCGGAATTGCTTCCACCCACTTGGTGAAGTACTCTATGGTTGTTATGATAAACGTGTGACGACCTGACGATGCAGGGGATATATTTCTGATTAGATCTAAGCCCCACTACAAAAATGGCCAAGCCAATTGGATCGGCTGCAAGTCATGATAAGGTACATGTGTCAAATTAGCATGATGTTGACATTTCATGCACTTCCTTACATACACACAACAATCTCACTATAAATATGCCCAATAAAAGCCCATGCAAAGGATGCACTTTGTAATGGCCATACCACTAAAGTGGCTACCACATGTACCATCATGTGCTTGGGTGATCATCCAAGAGGACTCCTGCTGGTCCAAGCAACAGAGGAGGATCCCTTCATAGCTTTGATGGTACAAAATTTTCTCTTAGAAAGACATGTTTTGCCACTTTATTTTTGAATGATCTTTTCGCGTCATGCGTCAATCCAAGTGTGAGGTTACCTAGCTTGAGGTAGTATTTTATGGGTGTGCACCAATCCTGCTGATCAGAAACCTCGATGGTATGAACGAAAAATCCCTCTTGAAGTTCATCCCTAGAAAGATCTGAGTGGGAAAGAACTTGTAAGAATAGCATTGTGTTGCTATTAAGGGGAATAGGGGAGAACAAGGACCCCTAGTTGGCATGATTCAGGCTATCATGGATTCGAGAGAACTTATCCAGAGATGGTTCTATCTGGATCAGGTGGATTCCTGGCATTACGTTAGAGTGTGCACGCTCCATCATGGATTGTGATAATTTTTTGACTTGAATGGTTGCCATCTCACTAGAAGGGTCTTACAGGATTAGTGATCCCAAGGAGGCCATAGTGTTTGCAAAATGATTTGATGATTGAGGGAGTGCCTCGATGTCGTACCATTCAAGTTTTGCTAGGAATTTATCCATAAGGGCTTTGTAGTCCTGTACAACTGGGCATTTACATTTGAATACCCCTTTCACTTGTTTGAAAATTAACAGTGAATCACCAAAGATGTTCAAGTGTTTGATGTTCATGGTGATGGCTATCTCAAGACCTATGAGCAAGGCTTCGTATTTAGCATTGTTATTGGTGCACAGGAAATCAAGTTTAAATGATAGTAGCATTGGAACCCCTTGTGGTGTGAATAATATGATTCTTGGACCACCCCCTTGCTCACATTTAGAACCATCAAAGAATAATGTTATGTTGGCCTGTGACTCAGGCTCATCAGGATCTGGCGATTCTGAGACATGGAAGACCCCATCATCGGGTAGCTCTATGATCAGAGGCTGATCATCTTCGAGAAGAGCCTCTTCTAGTTGATCAATGATGACTTGACCTTTGATGGACTTTTATCCAATGAATTCGATGTCAAACTCTATCAACAACATGATCCATTTTTTTGTGACTACTATGATAAGTATGACTCATCATGTAGCGCAATGGATTCTCTTTAGACACAACATACAACATATTGCTCAACATGTAGTTGCATAGATTTTTGGTGGCAAATACCACTGCTAAGCATAACTTCTTGATGTATGCATAGTTAAGTTCATAACTGACCAGTGTTCTTTATGTAGTTCATTTTTTTGGGCTAGCATGGCACCCAGTGCCACCTCAGTAGTTGAGATGTATAAATAGAACGACACTCTTGGTCTTGGTGGTGCCAATACTAGCAATGAAGCCAAGTATTGTTTAATGTCATCGAATGTTGACTAGCACTCATCATCCCAGTGAAATGCTACCCCCTTGTGTAATAATTTATTCATAGGTCAGCACTTGTCAGATAATTGTGCTATGAAGCGCTTGATTGACGCAACCTTTCCTTGCAATCTTCTGAGCTGCTTGATGGTGGTTGGGGGAAGCATTTCAAGGATTGCCTTGAATTTATTTGGGTCTACCTTGATCCCTCATTTTGAGACTATGAAACCTAAGATTTTTTTAGATGTGATGCCAAATACACACTTCTTGGGGTTTAGTTTGACTTTGTGTTTGATGAGGCGATCGAGGATCTTGCTTAAGTCATCAAGATGATCTGGGCGCAAAAGAGATTTGGCCAAAAAATCATCCATATAGTCTTCCAAATTTTTATGCATGTGATCATGGAATATGTATGTCATAGCACGTTTATAGGTGGCACCAATGTTTTTAATGCCAAAGGGCATGACCTTATAACAAAATGTTCCCCAAGGCAGTGTGAACGCCATTTTGAGTTGATCGTCGAGATTGATATGAATTTGATTGTATCCTGAGAAACCATCCATGAGGGAAAGCATTTTGTGTCCTGCTCTAGCATCTACCAATGCATCTATTCTATGCAAGGGGAAATCATCCTTGGGAATCACTTTGTTTAGATCTTGAAAATCGATGCATATGCAAATCCTCCCATAATGTTTTTTTATGGGCATCATGTTGGACAACCATGGTGGATAATCTATGCAGATGACAAACTATGCATCAAAGGTTGCTAAAAGCACTACCAAAAAATTAAAAGTACCATTGATGGTATCATTTATTTCCTAATGTTTTTTTTTTTGAAGCAATAAATACTACTATTTTAGGATTGAAGATGATTGGCCTACTTTCAATTATTGATTATCTAATTGTTGAAGATGATGGTAATATTTGGAGGATTGACCATGTTCCCAAAAATAGATGTCTATAGAAATTTCATGTAACAATGTACCTAAAATTATAATTGGTCAATGCTAGAGAAGAATATCTAAAATAGGATACATCAAACATTGTACCCATGTATCTCTACACTTGGAAGAAATATCAATAACCAAGAAACATAGGTTTTACATATAATTTTGGAAACATGATTTAGATGAAGTGTATTTTACCATTTTCTTAGGGAAAAAATATTAGAACTTAATGCTTCAATTATTTATGTTATGAAATTGTAGATACTCAAATATATTACTTACCTATATTTGGAATAAAATTCCTCTAGCTAGAAATAGAACTACCATTGTCCTATGGTTCATACATAGTCCTTGTGATGGGTGGTTATAGCACACTCATGTCACATTAGCTATGATGTAATAATTCCTAACATACCCCCTTTTATTAAATCATAGTATTAGGTCTAGCTCTATATTTAGCTCTTAGCTCTTTGGATTCTAACTTGATGAAATGTTCTATGGTGATTTTGGAGTTTGAAAAATAAAATTTTCCCCTCAATGTAAACTACATTCTATAATATGTAGGATCGTCACACTCCACCAATCTTACACCCTAAAAGCATATCTATTACAAGCACTTTTTTAATAACTAATACTTATAAAATTTAATGCAAGAAGTATGCCCTTCCTCCAATGTTTTTACATGAAGGATGTTTAGAATGTGCTACCATGCATCCTGTGTCAATTATTAAATTTATTTATCATCTATTTTTATCATGCATTACCATATATTATATGCTAACCTATCATATTTTTTGTTTTTATAATAACTTGATGCAGTGAGATCAATCACGTTTTGCTTCTTCTTTGTTCTAATATTAGTCATATAAAGAAGATGTTGTTTATATAAAGCAATGTATTCATGCTTTCTTTGATGTGCTATAAAAATTTGAATCTTAAATTCCTAATGCATTGAATTCCTTATTCTCTTTATTAAATTTTATTTCAAGTTCTTCTATATATGGAGAAGAATAAAATTGTGAATGTAAATCTTCAAACTATGGTGCTTGAATTTGAAATTATAAAATTTTCTCATTCATCTTGTTTTCTTAAGGCTTGAAATAATCAATTGAAGCATTATTTCTTATATAAAAATTTCAATGGATCTTATTTTCTTGATATGTCATTTGTTTAGTTGCTTCAGATTAATATTGAACATTAGTATGTTGTGTTAGTTGTGCTTATAAAACAAATATGTTCTTTTTATTATTCTTTATCTTGGTTTCCTTGGTATTTTGATGTACCTCTGTAAAATTTTTATTTTTCTTATCTAATGATGACCTATTTTGTTGCTAGTTAATCTCTCATGAAGGAGATCGATTTATAAATAGATTATGGTAATATTTCTTCACTATGTGCTAATTCTACCATAAAAATTATACAACCTTTGTGTTTGAATAATGTTTATTTGTTTTTGATATCCCTGGAAATTATTTCTTTGATTTAGATATCCTTGAGAATTATTTACTGGAAGTATTGTTGAGATATTATGCCTCTCTTGAATGGATGCTTATATATTTATTTATAATAAGTACTTATTCTTCTTAATTTATTGTATGTCAAACCTCTACTTTTTAAAGTAGTTTTACAAGATTTTAAAAGCTTCATGTTTGTTTAGACATATTTGATGCTATCACAAAATTATTATATATTAAAGGGAGAGATCTTAAAATAACTTGAATAATGTTTCATCACATACCATTTCTTCAAATGCTTGTAACTCAAAAATTCTCCTCATGAAATATTTGAGCTTTTCTCCACTATACATCTTCAAGGAATGTAACTGACCCCATAGAAATATAATTTTATTTTAAATTTTTGCTTAAAAATTATCCATTGATTTTCCTATGAATATTTGGTCATGATTGAATCCTAAGCATATAATTTTACTTCATCTACTATTCTAAATATAATGATCAAATTTACCTTTTTTTTTAGCTTATTAGCTTTTTTTTTATCTTCATTTTCTTATTTCAAATTAGTAATGGTCCTATCTACAATATTATATATGTCTTCAAGATCTTTGGGGATATTACATTATTTGGTACATACCAAAGTACCACCTTGGTACATTATTAGACTAGGAGTATGTCTTAAATTAGTGAGTGAGTTAATATTTTATGTAATATAATAATATACAAGAAATATGCACAAGTATCATGTAATTATGTTTGTAAGTGTTATGAGTGTAAATATGCACAAATGTCCATTATGTAATAATTCACATGTATCCTTATATTATAAAGAGCCAAGTGCAAGTGTGCATACAAGATAGTATCATGTGTATGCAAGTGTCAAGTATAGAAGCCAAGAGTCATAAGGCTTGGCATATGGAAAGGAGTCATGGTAACCAAAGAGTCATCCTAGAAAGGGTATATATTACTCCATAAAGAGAGAGTAAGAGAACATTCTATATCTTCTATATAAAATTCCATATCTTCTACATAGTGATATACAATGTCTATAGTGTTATCTCTATGAGATATTTGTAACAAAGAGAGGAGTAATGGAAGTTTACATAGATTTGAGCAACTACTATTGTAAGTTATATTATTATGTATATTTTATGATTTATATTCATATTTAATTATATTATTTAATGTTATTTTGTCTATTAATAAGCCTTTATAATAAATATTAGTTATCTCATTTATCTCTATTACATTATCTTTAGTTGTTCATTATATTACAACTTTATTATATTTGATCTTGTGAGTATTTTCCTGTAAATTTTATATTAAGTAAAAGGTTTCATAATCCATCAATGATATCAAACCTACAAAAATATCACTTGCACATGATTTAGATGTTGCAAAAGGCTAGAATATTTCCACAAGTTTGAAGAATAGCCTACAAATACTAGGACTCAACAAGGATCTTTCCACAAGATTGAAGAATAATTTATGAAGACTAGAATCCCTATTTGGGTGAATAAGCTTGAATATAGTATATTTTTTAATTAATATCCAACCCTTACATTAGTAGAATTTTTTAGGGATTGAAATCCCTTTATATTGATATTGGATTTTTAGGTAATTCTAGAAAAATCTAAGATAGTACTATAGTAAAAAATTGATCTTAAAAAATTAAGAATCTTCATATAATAGATAGAGAATATTTTCATCTTTGATTTCTTAAATTTTAAAATCTTTTCTCATGTAGAGATTGATTCGATTTTTAGTAAAAGGAGAACCATGATAAGAGGTCCCATTGAAGATAGAAGGATACCAATTAGAAGTGGTATCATTGAAGAGATAGGAGACCCATCGAAATACATCCCACATAATAAAGTAGACAAAAATAGGATATTCATAAAAGATGACCCATAGAAAATAAAGGATACCCACTAAAAGAGGTCACAAATCAAAGAAATGATACCCACTGAAAGAGATCCCATAGATATCAAAGAAAGGAGAATCGTTGAAAGAGGTCCCATAGCCATCAGAGATAGGAGACCCAAGAAAATATTTCCCATAACAAGATGTAGGAGACCCAAGAAAATAGGTATCATAGATGACATAGATAGGAGACTCAAGTAAAAAGGTCCCATAGAAGTTATACTCAAATAGGAGACCCAAAGTAAAAGGTCCCAAAATTGATAGAGATGGGAGACCCAAGGAAAGACGTTTGATAGAAGCCATAGAATTAAATAAAAATAAGAGACCCAAGAAAATATGTTCTATTGACTATTGAAGGTTGGTACTTAAAGAAAAGAGAACTTGAAAACTTCAAGATAGAAATAGGTCTTGAGGACAACAATATTTGAAGATAGACTGGGCAACATTTGGAAGGTAAGTATCTTGCCAAAGTTTGAATAATATAGTATACATCGAAGGATAACAAGTTTGTGAAGACTAGTAGAAAGGATAAATACAGATATAATATCTCTATGGTTGTATAGATTCAAATAAAAATTATGATATGGTAGAAGTAAAGCAATAATCAAGGCATCAAAAATAAAGAAAGGTTAAAATATAAGTATTAAAGGTATGTCTAAAGTGCACTAGAAGAAAGTAGTATTAAAGAGTTATTCCTACAAGTGATTACGGTATATTAAGAGAGTTGAAATCTTCTACACCAAAGTATTAAAGTTAGTTGTCTACACCTACATATTAAAGAAGAAAATAAGTTAGAATTAATAGAATTGATAGTAAGGATTCTATGAAAATCATGTTATAAGAATGTAGTGCAAATAGAAAGATGATATAGTGAAGAAGTGCTATTTTTAGAGCTAAATATAGAGAATGTCTATGCACCAAAAATATTATTATTACAATTAGTAAATAATATTGATAATGAGCATCCAAAAGCACCTTGAGTCAAATCCAAACATAGTTATAGTAAAGCATACCAATATGATCAAGGATACTAGTGCCACCATGGAGATAAACATCACCAAAGAGGTAAGAATCATCTAGATTACCAATGTCATCAAGGAGATCAGTGCCAATATGCAGAACAATGTCGTAAAGAATTTCTAGCTCCATAGAGAAGCCTAAGCAACACAAAGTAACACAAGCATCATGAGGAGAACAAGTGCCAAGCTAAGAGGAATAATTTGCATTACCATTATTTAGTTGAAACACTTGCACCATACATAGTAAATGGAGATAATGTGAAGCACCATCTCAAGGAAAGCTCAAACATCTATTAATTGAAGAGGAAATGAATTCTATTGAAGCATAGAAAAAGGGAAGCTCAAACAGTGAGTCAAGATAGTCAAACATTAAGGGAAAAGGACAAAGATCAAGCCTTTAAGGTGAAGAGCAATTGATTTCAAAAATATCTAGTAGTAAGGAGTCTAGTAGAATGTTTCATTCATAAAGGAATTTAAGCAGACACAAATGTTTCACTAATCGAAGTATTGGAGAATTACCAAGAATCATCCTAAATTACCTTGCATTCTACTAAATTACCACATTGACATAAGGAATGTGAATGAATAGAGATTGAAGTGTTTTATGGAATATTACAAGTAAGAATGCACTCAAGGAATCCCCACTCACTCTTACATGTTAAAATCCAAGATAAACTAAGCGAATCACTTACCAAATTATGCCATTAAGAAGGTACATTTGATTTTAATTTTTAATATTTGATTATTGCTAAGGTTGAGGAGAGATAAGGTTATTATAAGATTAATTATTATATTATTCAAAGGTTTAACTATATTAACAGAGAGATAAGAAGTTTAATATGATAATTAATACCTTAGTTATTTTAACTTATATCTTTAATCTTTGGAGTGATAAGTAGATATTTAATTTGAAGTTTCATAAACTATTTAATATTTGAAAACATTATTACTTTATTATTATTTGAAATTCAAGGTATATAAATTTTTTGCAAGTTATTCAATTATAGAGATATAAGGAAGTCTACATCAAATATATAACTATTAAATTTGTAAATATTCTTATTATTTTTAGTTTCTAATTAATTAGGAAGCTATAAAGAATTCAACTACAAAGGTTTTTTAAATTCATAAACCTACATATCTATCATTGAAAAACTAGGGAGTCAAAAGAATGTCTATTTCCAAGAACTAAATGGATAATGATATGGAAAACATAAAAAAATAAAAAAAAATAAAGAGCAAATGTCATAAAATTTAGAACAAAAAATTTGATTCAAAAATTTAAAAAAAAAAAAAAAATGGATCTATAATGAAGTAATAGAAGAAAACTTTGATACTATAGAATACCATATACATGCAAGAATTGTTTAAGCAAATGATAATAACAAAGATAGTATCATGATACCTTTGGATATTACAAGAATACCATAGAATGAGGAAATAGAAGAAAACTTTGATACTATAGAATACCATCTACATGCAAGAATTGTTTAAGAAAATGATAATAACAAAGATAGTATCATGATACCTTTGGATATACATGGCATTGCTTACACTCAAATATCATATATAAGAGAGTATGAAATAAAAGGAATTTATTGAAGCTCTTAAGAAGAAAGAAAAAGTAGATGAATTCTTTTTAGAAAATATATTTTCTTCCTAATGCAATATTGATACTTCAAGTTTGTCTATCTCGGGATCTTATTATGATGCTTTAAGAGACTGTTTAGAAGTCTTTATACAAAAACATAAAGGGTCATATGATTCTAAAGGCAAAGGAAATATTCTTGTACAAGAATATAAAATTAAAATAAATGTACAAGAAGCTAAAAAGACCAAAGAACATGAAGATGAATTCGAAGACAAGATAAAACAACAAGAAAAAGAAGAGCTTGATCAATATGAACATCATCTACATTACAAATTCAATTGAGGATGAAGATTGTATTTAATACTAAAGTCTTAAATAACCAAATTATGTAATACAAGGGGGTGTTGCATAATATTACATTATTTAGTACATGCCAATGTTCAACCTTGTTACATTATTATATTAGGAGTGTGTCTTATATTAGTGAGTGAATTGATATTTCATGTAATGTAATAATATGTAATAAATGCACATGTCATGTAGTTATATGTGCAAGTGTTATGAGTGTAAATATAAAAAGGTGTCTAATTTATAAGAGTACACATGTATCCTTAGATTAGGAAGATTCAAATACAAGTGTGCATACAATATAGTGTCATGTGTATGCAGGTGTCAAGTATAGAATCATATAGCTTGGTATATGGAAAGGAGTTAAGGTAACCAAAAAGTCATCCTAGAAAGGCTATATATTACTCCATAGATAGAGGGAGCAAGAGATGATTCTAGATCATCTATATAGCATTTTGTATATTCTACATAGTGATATATAGTGTCTATAGTGTTATGTCTATGATATATTTATAACAGAAAGAGGAGTAATACAAGTTTACATACATTTGAGCAACTAGTATTGTAAGTGATATTATTGTGTATATTTCAAGCTTTACATTCATATGTGATCATGTTGTTGAATTTTATTTGGTATGTTATTAAGCCTTAATAATACATATTAGTTATCCCATTTATCTATGTTACATTGTCTTTATTGGTTCATTATATTACAACTTTATTATATTTGATCCTATGATTATTTTTCTATGAATTTAATATTAAGTATAAGGCTTCAAAATCCATCACAAAATTTAGCTATGTTCTATGTTTTTCTTCCAAGTAGCATAATTATCCCCCTTTAATAGTTACAAATCAAGTAATAAAAATTTTAATGCATCACTTGCCATAGAAATTTCTTGCAAAAGTGGAAAATTTTAATTCTACTAAATTGGCCTGAAAATATACTTTTTGACAAGTATATATATCCCTATACCCATGATTTAATGTATTCATAAAACTACAAAAATAATAATGTCTCATCGAGAAAAATAAAAAGGTGGAGTTTCTTTTTCCTACTAGAATCTTTCATGTGTTTTAAAATATTATGCATACCTTTCCTTTTTACCTACTACTTCAAGAAAGGAAAATGTAATAGTTTTAATACCTTTTATTGCTTTCCCAATAAGAATTTGGGACAATACAATATTTAAACTTTGCTTTATCTATGTGTCACTTTATACTTTTTTTAGGGAAACACATTTAATTTTTGATGAAAATATTTTGGTACTTCTCCTTCTAATGCTTTGGAAAAATAGCCTAACTTATTTTAATTACTTAGAAATTACTTGGAGTTAAAAAATTTCAAGGTATGTTGATGTAAATCCAGCTACAAGAGGTCAAAACAAAATACCTCCCATTACATAAAAATTATGGTAAATGAAAATAATATGTAAAACCCTCTATTTACATAAAAATTGTAATAAATGAAAATAATCAGTAAAACCCTCCATTCACATAAAAACTACAGTACATGGAAATAAACCAGTAAATAATTTATTTTTTCATTTCTAAATATTACAATCCATCATATAGCAACCGAAAACCAAAGAAACCCTAAAAATATATTTTTTCTAAAAACTGCTAAAAATAGATTTTTTTCCTAAAAAAATGCTAACAATAGAAATGAATCGTATTGCACCCAAATTTAGTGCACACATCCCTATTACAATAATGAACCTTAATTTAAAATATTAGGTCTCAAATTAAGGTATAACAAAAGATAATAAACTTCTAACTGCCAAAAAACCCAAAAAACCTAGGAACCTATTCTAAAAACTAATTTTGGGGCACTTGATGTTGGATTTAGATTTCAAAAATATGATTTTTGAAGGATCAAGAGGATCAAAGATCATCTTGGTGTAGAACACGTACATGGAACCACCTGTTAAATTTCAAGGCAAACGAGCGTACGGTTCACAGTGATCATGATTCAAATAGATTTATGGTTCTTTTTGTAGATCTTCTAAATTAGTTATTACCCATGTTTATTAAGAGGATATCTAAATTTGAAATGTTGAATACTATGTGTCTTTTATATTCATTGTCTAGATTTGTAAGTTCCTTTCTTATCTTGATTTGATTCTTGGTTGTGCTCTTAGTTATCATATTTTAGATATTAGATGTGCTTTATTTTTTCAAGTGCTCTACTTCAAATGTGTTATTGAGTGTTCATGCTAGCTTACCAAAAGATACTCCATTTATATGCTCAAAATTTGCTATAAAAAAAGATACTATCAAGTGTGTGCATCTAAAGAAGAGATAGATCTTCCTTATACCTAGTTTAATAATACATGTTAAAGCACAATGCTTCCATTATTTCTATTTTAAAATAATAGATATTTTAATACATTGGATGACTATTTTGGTATAATAAACTTGTAACTAATATTACAACTACCCTTGTTCTATAGTGCAAGCATAGTCCTTGTGATGGGTGGTTATAAGACATTCATGTCATATGGACTATCATGTATAAATTCCTAAGAAAAATGAAATTCTTAGGATCCATGGACACACAAAGAAATGTATTAAGAGGAATTATGATAGGCTGTAAATAATGAATAGAAATTATTCATTTAGTAAGAGTTGATAAGATGAAAAGTAACACTTATAAAGTTAGAATACATCCATTTTACAAGGAACATAAAATTTGTTTGATTTATCTTTAGGTAAAATTTGTTTTATTAAAATTATGTTTGTTCTTTTCTAAACACTTTGAAATCTTACTTGCTTGATACCGTTTCCATAAAATTTTCATAAATTAAAATTTCTTTATGCTTAAAAAAAACAAATATGAGATAAAAGAGGACATTAAGTTTTTATCATAATAATATATATAGTAGATTTCAATAATCAATAATATTTCATCAATAGCTTTATAGATCATCCATACTTTATTATTATTTAAAAAAAAAAAATAGAGACTCAATAATAACTAGTAAGTAATTTTTATAAAATTATAAGAAAACTCAATTAAAAAACACTTTAATCATTATTTTTTAAAATTATAAATATGATAGACCATTTTTATAAATCATATGTTTTACGAATACTTCATTTTATTTTTCAACTTTCTTTGTCTACTTTTCTTATGGTGCGTATATAAAAGATAAGAGAGAATGCATACCAATAAGACACCAAAGCTATATTTGATTATTGTTTTTTTATTTGTCCTCAACTTTCTCCTCATCAACTCCTTTGTAATAAATACGTGTTACATATTATTTATTTCATTAAAAACACCTTATTAGCGTTTGAACTGTATGTTAATTTTTCAAAAAGTTTAATTGAAACATAAGTATTATTAATCTTATTTAATAAATTTTATCATAAAACATACGACTTCTAAAAGAAATAAAAATTGAACTTTTATAATCTCTATACGTACGTAACACCTCATTCATATATATATATGATTTTTATATTTCCTATCATGCGCGTAAAGTCTATATATGTGAATGACATAAATAATTAACCTAGAGATCAGGTCGTTCTCGCTTTTCTGAAAGAGAGTTTAATTTTACTATTATTATTGAAAGGTCTTAAAACAATCTTATCGTGTCCCTCGACCCAAAATTCAAAAATCATAAGGTTTATAAAAAAAATAGGGCAACACAGGCGTCACATTTCTTGTCTGACTTAGTCCCGGTAGAATCGACCCAATTACATAACGAAATTGTTAACCTATTATATTTCCTGATGCGTAGGTAAGATGCTTGATCAAAAGTGTAGATGAGGCATCCACGTCGTTATTACTACAATGATGGCTAGGATCTCAATAGCTTCTGAGATCGCCTCTCATACTTGAACTTATTCTTCCTGGAATTGTCTGCAGACCAGATGAAGATGCCCTCCAGCTTCCCATCTTTCTTCAATTTTTTCGCAGCTTTAAAGAATCCCTTGTCTGCCTTCAGCCCTCCCCCGGCAGGGTCCGTAGCGAAACTAACCAGTACTTTCCCGCCACCATAATTAGCTGCCTGAATATCATAATACTTGAGAAAGTCATTAACAGTCGTGCCCTCATCGTAAGCATAGAACTGGAAATTTACATAATCTATGAAGCTACCGTATTTCCTCCATAGAGCAAGATAGTGGGACTGCACTTCCCCCTCGTCATCGAACGGAGCAATGGATGCCAAGGAAATCACTTTTCTCTGTTTAAGCGTTACGATCAGCTGCCCAATGCACTCCGTGAACGTGTCGGGGTCCGAGTCGAAATGCTCGTAGTCGATGTCGATGCCGTCGAGGCCGTATTCCTCCATAATTTCCGTGAGAGTGGAAACCGCGTTGTAGACCCACGAAGCCACCGACGCCGGCTTGAAGAAAACGTTGGTGTCGTTGGGGCCGACGACGTCGCCGCCAAGGCTGAGGGCAACCTTGACGTTCTTGTGCTTCGACTTGACGGCCTTCACTGCGCAGGGGCTCAGGTTTTCCTTGTCCCAGAACACGTTGAACCTGCCGTTTGTGGAGTAAAAATAACCAGCGAAGTTGGTGTAGTCGATGGCGAAAGAGAGAATGAAGTGGAACTCCACATGGTGTTTGATAGGAACCTCCGAGAACGTGACGTTGACGCCCTCGGCGCCTATGTACTCCCTGAACAGTTTAGAGTTCCCACCTGCAGATAAAAGGAAAAGCAAATAATTAAATAATCCAGTCACTGATCATGCATTGTAATGTAATAAAGAGGTGTGTGTGGAGGAGTACAGATTGAGTTAGGGATCAAAGACAGCAAAAATATGGCGACCAAGAGCTTCATGTTCATCACAATGCCGGCCATGACAGAAGGGTTGGAAAGAACAGCGATGATAGGACTCTCGTTATCTTCATGCTGAAGGGTATTTGTATCCAACTGGTGCTGAATTACTAATATTCAAGAGACTTGTCTTTTTTAGGGGGAAAAGACAAGGCTGTTGGTTCTCCTTCTGTGGCGCATAAGGAAAGTGGGTATCTTACAGACGGGTTTAATCGTCCTAGGGCTATCTGAGTTTTCTCCTTGGATTTTCTTTTTAGGCAAGTTACGTGGCAATGTGGCAGCCATGCATTCCGTTGAACGACGGCAATAGTGGCGATTAAAATATAAGGATGAAACTCATCAAATGGTTTGGAGCGGATGGAATCATAGACAAAGTTGATAAAGAGATGACCGTAAGAAAAAATCCACTTGTCAAATGTATTGGTTGCTGGTTAAGATGGACCCAGCTTGCTCCTTAAAATGACTCAGGTTTTATTTTCATTGTTTGTTGGTTATGTAGATATAGTTAGCAACCGTTCTGTGTATAAGTAAAAACTGATATTGGCTCCATTTCCTTGCACCTATCTTGTGGATATATATTAATTTTTTTTTTAACTGATGCTAAGTGGTATAAGGGATAGGATATATATTAAACAATTTTTTTTATGACTGATATTAGGTGGTATAAAGGATAGGACCATGGTACTAGGTTTTTTTTGAGTTTTTTTTTTTTTTTTTTCTAAAATCAAAATAGTCCCAAGAGGTTAGGTGTATTGATATATTTTGATGCTTATCAAAAAGAAACTTAGATCTAAACCTTAGGAGCAATATACTTGAATGGTATAACTACGGCTTGAGATTTCTATCTTAAACTAAAATAATCCATAAACTAAATGGATTAGTAAATACTAATAAAATAAATAAATTAAAATCTTAAAAGCATTCTTGTTTGTTCTCAAAATTAAACCTTAAAAAATTATAAAGGTAATCTATTTCCTATATAAATTAAAAAAGAAAATGATCGTAAGATATGACAAAACTAAAAGACGGGCAAGAAAACTGGAAGAGTAGGTCTGCTCATTCTCGTCGTGTAATGAAAGACGGAATCTTACTAAGAGATTTTAAGCCTAATAGACAAGACGACGATGAAAGAGCCTTGGATCTAGAGAAACCTCTTATATCTACATCATTTCAAAGGATGTAATTGGAATCTTAAGTTATAAAATTGCGCTGATAAGTAGAAAAGTCCTAGTTTTTAAACTTATAGGTTTTAAAGACAATGTTATATTCAAATATATATAACTTTTTTTTTTAAATTTAAGATTACAAAATAAATATTTTAATATTTTATTTAAATATTAATTTATAATTTTAACCATAATATATGTATATTAAATTATAATAAAATAAATATTATTAAATAACTAAATAAAAGATATTTAAAATAGAAAACCGTTAATATTAAAGTCAAATATAAGTAAATACAAATAAAAAGTAAATGTGATATCTATATATTTTATAAGAAGAATTATTTGATTGTGTATATGAATAATGTTTATTTGAGTAATTGTTTTATAAGAATTTTTATATAAAATAGAATTTCATTATATATTTTTCATGTAATACATATTTCCTATCTTCTATATTAAAAAATTTAATATTATCATTAATATTTTTCTTATAATTTAATTATAATTTATAAATAAATGTATTTACAAAAAATATAATTAAATTTAACGTAACAAATATGGTTTTCAAATAGTTGACAGTATAAACTGTTTGAATACTATTGGAACAAGAAGCTAGGGAGGATCAACTTAAATTTATTTTCAAATTAAAATACTATAAAATTAGATCATATTGTGGTCAAATGCGAATATTTTTATACTCGTTTTTTCAGAAGATTTAATATATGATTTGGTTTGGAATCATTTTCTACGTGTCAGTTTACTGATTCTAAACAGATTAGAAGGCTTAGTTTATTATCAAAATTTGTCTGTTATTGTTTCTCCAGACGTCTAAAAAGAAAGAGAACCGTGAATTATGTAGCAGGTTGGACGGCAGGCCGTCCCTGGGCAGGTACACTGAACCATTTTGTTTTTTCCCTTAAACCCTTCCCTCCTTGGGAGAAATATGACTGCTTCCCTTTTTATAATATGGTTTGGGTTATGGTGTACTTCTGTATCATTCTTTGTTATCTGTTGTAAGATCTGACGTAATTTTATTTCTACTGTAGAGTTAAACGCGTGTTATGAACAATGTAGCAAAAATAACTTATTCCTAACGAAGCTTATATAATTTAAAAATTAAAAACTAAATTATTAATTTATTAGGATATGTATATGGTTTTTAAAACATACGGTAGTATAAGAGAGGCCACCTTTCATGTTTCTAATTTGGAGAAAAGAAAAATTAATTTATTGGTATTGAAGTGTTGAGAATACGTATCTTTAAGTATTCAAATAAAATTATCAAATTGATAATTATAAAACTATTCAAATACTTAATCTCTTCTTAGTTTAAAAAAGAATTAGGGCTACAATAAATTATATACATCATCTATAGTTTTGAATGTAGATGTAAATAGTTAATTGATTGTTTCATTTATTAAATTACATGAACTTTTATATAAATTCCTTAACTTTTCTATAAAGTATGCAATTTAATTAATTAAAAATAATTTACAAATTTTTTAAAAAAATTAAATTTTACATAGTCAATTGATGCTTTGTTTAATTTTTTTACATGGTGGAATCGGTAGCCGCCACGAATCCGGGCAGGCTGTCCAGCTTTTATGGCTGCCACAGTATTCTGCACTGTCTGCCCTAGAAGCCGCCACACAGATCTTCGTGCAGTCTGTCCCTATAACCACCATGCCACAATCATTTAAAACATTTTACGTCGTTGAAAGCACCAGGAAAGGAACAAGCGTTCAGTACGACGAGGCCCGAGATTTGAACCTTGGACCTCCGCCCCCTTATGGGGTTTGGATGAACCAATTGGTCTACGCCTCAGACCTAATGCTTTGTTTAATTAAATAAAATTATAATATGCATTGTTTACTTTTGCATTTAAATAATTTATGAAGTATATAGATTAGATTATATACGTCTTAGCTATCTTTAAACCCTTAGTTTTCTATTAATTTTATAAAATGTATTCAGATGAATTTAAAACCTTTTGATTTTTTTAATAGTTATAGCTTGATGTCTCGTTCAATTTAATGCAAATGCATGAACAAATCTTAAGCTAAGTAAAATATTAGATATTTGATTGTAGATCTTAACTTGATTTTTATTCATATGTCTAATATTTAGGGAGTAATGAAAACAAATATTATATAAAACAAATTTGAGAATCATTTTTCAATATTTTCTATATTTTATCCTAAATGTTAATTGTTTTCTTTATTTTGTTGTGTATATTATATGCATAAATGGACTTCTATTTTTCCTTTTTAAGTAAAATTTGATGTGTATAGAAAAGTCCAAAACATTACGTGCACCCACCATAATAGTAACAATTTTTTTTTACATGGTTTCTATGAGCTATTAGGATATGAGGTAAGATTTATAACTCTAAGAAAAGTGCTTTATATTTATCTATGAAATTTGTTCAAATCGTAGAAGAAAAACCTCATTTTATGTAGAAAATATATATCTTTCACTATTGTAGAGTTGTGATGATTTTGTACTTGGTTTAAAACTTATCTATATACCATTAGAATTCCCAAGAGTAAAACTACAAAGCATTACAAGATTTGAAGAAATAAAATAGAACTGATTGATTTATTCCAATGATCAGCTTTGTATAAATAGCAAAGTTGATCATTGAGAGCCATTGGACTACAAAAACTCATCAAGTCTGATGAGTACACCACTAAGAGTTCACCTAATACATGGAGGAGTGGAAACTCAAGTTTTTCTATCCTAGTAGAACTCAAGAGAATATTCACTTATTTTAACATCCCCACTTAAGTGATACTAGGGGTGGTTTATATAAATGAGTCTCGACAACAATGCTTGATGAGGTACTCATGTACAATGATTTCTTTTCTAAAGAGATGGCAAAAATTCAATGGGAAAAGCCATATATCAAAAAAGAAATAAGGAAGAGGCTTGTATTCGGATGGTGAAGATTTTCCTCTTAAAAAAATAAAAAGATGAGTCCTGGAAACATGGCCTAATGACGTACTCATTTACAATATATAGATGGTAAAAAAAATCCTTTGGAAAAAACCATCTGTCACAAGAAAAATATCTAAGATAGAGGTATGTCTTCAGATGATGAAGATTGTCCTATCAACACAAAAAAAGAATTAGTCCCGACAACTTGGTCTGATTAGGTACTCATTAACAATATATACTTTTAGAGAGATGATGAAAAAACCATCCTCCAAAAAATACAATAGTAAAAGGAGAGGTGGAAGACCTCTATGTCAATGCATGTTGTGATTGAAGGTACTACCAGTTATTAGAATATCATCAACATATAAAATAAGAATGGTGATTTTTTCTTCATCTCTCCAAATGTATGTTGTGTTATCAGACTCACAATGAGAAAAACCTACGGAAAGAAGGAAGGAGTCCATATTTAAATACCAAGCTCTAGGAGATTTTTTGAGGCCATAGAGAGATTTGTTTAGCCTACAAACAAGAGAGGAGTCTTGAGTGAAACCAGTAGATTATTCCATGTATATCTCTTACTTTAAATCGCCATGTAAGAAAGCACTTTTTATATCCATTTGAAAGATAGGCCACTTTTGGGAAGCAACCAGAGCAAGAACAAGTCTTACTAAATCCATTTTAGCAACTAAAGCAAATATTTTAGCATAATCAATTCTTTCAATTTGAGAGAAACCTTTGGCTACTAGGCGAGCTTTGTGTTTGTCAATTTCTCTATTAGGACCATACTTTATTCTGTAAATCCATTTACAATGAACTAATTTCCTTCCTTTAGGCAAGGGAACTAAATCCCAAGTTTTGTTTTTTATTAAGGAAGAGAATTCATTTTCCATGGCATCATCTCATTCTTTAATACTATTTTCTTCTTTGAAGGACTAAGGATCAGATGAAATAGACTAACAAACAAGACTAGTGCCTATGGAGTTGGTTGATCTGGATGATAGTAGATTTTGGATGTAAGAAGTAGCTTCTTTAACAATGGTGCAGGCCTATTTTGGCATAGTGGAAGGAGTAGAAGGAGTGGAAAGACATTGAGTTGGAGTTACAGGTTTTCATATTGATTATCAATCTCTAAGTTAACCTCTAGAATTGGTTCTTCGTAATATTGAGGTTTTATTATAGGAGAAGGCTCAATGGAGGAAGAGGAGAGTTGAGGATATTTTTGAGGGAATATTTCATCAAATTGGATATTCCTATGAAAAAATACCTCATGATTTGAGGGATCAAGGAGCCTGTATGCTTTTATTTCCTTACAATAAACACCAAAGATGAGCTTTTTGCTTTTCTTATCTAGAGCCTTCATTTTCTTCTTTGGGATGTGTGCCCAAGAAGTGCACCTAAAAATGTTGAAGAAAGAAACATCTAGTTTTGAACCAATCCATGCTTCTTCAGGAGTTAAATGATCAAGAGCTTTATGAGGTGTGTGGTTTTGAATATAATTGGCATAATTAATAGCTTTTGGGACTAAAAAGAAATGAACAAAAGGCTCCACTCCAAGTTTCAAAATAGAATACACAACTCCATCTCAAACTGAAGACATAGAACAAGTGGCAGAAGACAAGTGTCAAACTGTCAAACTAAGGCATAGTGCACATTATAATAATAATATAACATTCCCCTTTAATGTGCACTATCCTAACTATAGAAAGAGGAAATTAAGTCAACATTACATATTATTCCTCCTTAATGTTGACTTCTATTACATAAATAGAGCAATTTGCTAAACTGAGAAAACTTGTCTTTCCAAAGGTACTTGGTGAAAATATCTGCCACTTGATATTGAGTTGGTACATACTCCATTTGTATAATGTCTTCTTGGACCATTTCTTTGATGAAGTGATCATGGATCTCAATGTGTTTTGTTCTAACATGGAAAACTGGATTTGTGGTCATCTTGATGGTACTTTGATTGTCACAATATATGTAGGTTGGACCATATATGAATAGCCCAATATCTTGAAGTAATTGCCTCAACCAAATTGCCTCCTTAGTTGCCTCAATTGTTGCTCTATATTCAGCTTCTGCTGAAGATAATGAAACTATGTTCTAATTCTTTGTGCTACATGAAATAGAACCCTGGCCCAACTAAAAGCAATCACCTGATGTTGACCTTCTAGTTTTAGGAAAACTAGCCTAATTTTAATCTATTTAGCCAATCAAATAATAATTATCATTTGATGTATACATAAGGCCATGATGATATGTGGCATTGAGGAATCTCACAATCCTCTTAGCTTCTATCCAATAGCTCTTCTTAGTATCCTGCATGAATTTGGAAATAAGGCCAACTGAATAGCAAATATCTGGTCTAGTTGAAGTTAAGTAGATCAAACTTTTAATTAGATTCCTATAAAGGGTGCCATCAACCCTTTTTTCATCATCACTATTGACCAATTTCAACCTGATTTCCATGGGAGTGAGAGGGTTTACACTCCTCCATGTGAAACCTCTCCAAAATAGACTGAATGTATTTATCCTGTGAGATAAAAATATTATCTAGTTGTTTCCATACCTCTATGCCTAAGCAATAGTGGAGGAGATCTAAATCTATCATCTCAAAATTCTTGCATAAGTTCTCCTTGAGCAACCTTATTCCTTCTATGTCATCACCTATAATAAGAAGATCATCCACATATAATGTAATTAAAATGATGTGGTTCCTCCAATGTTTCACATAGAGAGTAGATTCTACTACATATCTAGTGAAACCAAGGTTGATAAAATAGGAGTCAATCTTTGCAGACCAAGCTCAGGGTGCTTACTTCAACTCATACAAAGCTTTCTTCAATATAAGGACTTTGTTTTCTTGACCTTCAATTGTGTACCCTGGTGGTTGTTTCACATACACATCCTCCTTCAAGTGGCCATTGAGAAATGTACTTTTGACATTCATTTGATATATGGACCAATACTTTTGAGTTGCCATAGCAATAATTGTCCTGATTGTAGTCATTTTTCCCACAAGAAAAAAGGTGTCCTCATAATCAATTCCCTATTGTTGCTTATAGCCTTGAGCTACTAGGTGAGCCTTGTAGTGATATAATGAGCCATTTGCTTTATACTTTGCCTTGTATGCCCATTTTTTGCCAATGGTATATTTACCTTTGGGTAAATCAACTAACTCCCAAGTGTGATTTCTTTCAATGGAATCCAATTCTTGATCCATGGCATGAAACCATTTAGGATCACCAACTACTTCTTTGACATTAGAAGGTTTAGATTGGCTAATGACTTTGGCCATGAGGGCATAATTCACTTGGTGTCTTAGGGCTGAAGGCATTTTACCTGTATAAGTAGGTAAATAACCTTGGGCTTCATCTATTGTGGCTTGAAAAAACTTAGGTAAAGGATTGGATGATGTTGCTTGATCATTAGATGGAGGACTAGGAGGATATGGAGCACATGGATCATTTGTAGTAATTTCTTCTTGTGGATGAATTTCTTGATTTATGAGTGAGGGGGAAGGACTAGATGATATTGTATACATGAATGGAGCAACTTGAAAGCACAAGGATACGAAAGCAAAAATGAAAGCGAATATGCGAAATGCAAACAAAGAAACCGAACTTAGCACTAAATCCTAGAAACTTGAAAGCGCATGAAAAGAGGGACAAGCATGAGAGAATTGAAATGAAACAAATGTGAATAAATAAGACAGCCCTTTTATTGATATGTTTCAAACTCGGTTACAATGCACATCCTCCCCTTCCAAGGGCTAGGAGCGTTTAAGCATGCATTACTCGTTACATCCATGGGTGTCTTTCCTTCTTCCGCGTGCCCACATGTAAAATGGGCGGACCAAACATTGCTGCTACTTGCGTTGATGATCCTGGACTCCTCGCTGCTCCTTCAATGTCCAAACCCTATGTTCAAAAGAACAAGAAACGATTAGTAGCACCTGCGGATGAAACAAAGCATGCAATCCCCAAGCCTATGATAAGTGAATGAGAAAAATGAATTAAAATATGACTAAAACAAGTCCAAATGCTATGAAAATTTGACAGAGGCATCAAGACATCACCAAGAAGGCTCTGCAAAAAGAAAAGTCAGAAAATTCCTCACCGATTTGAATTCACTCCGGGGTGGGACGAATTCACCTACAACAAAATGCTGAAAAAGGTACTATCCCAATGTCCTATCTTGGAAGCTCCAAAAGACCTGAAAACTTGGGGTTAGCTAATTGGGGGCATTTTGGGAAGACCCAGATGGTCGTATTTTCCCAATTTAGCCTCCATAAATGGGAATTTTATGATGCTACCTGTAGGTTAGTAAAAGTGAGCAAAGATAGAAATATGGTCAAAATTGTTTAAAACGAGACGAAATTCAAATGGCAACCTATCTAAACATCATAGAATTGAATGCAAAAATGAAATAAAGCAAGTCTACCATGAAATTACCATCACTCCGAAAGGGGGTGATTAGGACTATGGCAGTGTGGGAGGGGGCGCCCATGGGGCAGGCCGCCCGTCGTTTGAGGCTTGATTTTGGCACCAATCCACTTGGGATGGGTCCAAAACCTCTTGTGTGGTATTATCAACAAATTTGGTGGGATATCGTGACCAAATTTTAGGTTTTGGGATTGAGATTCGTCCTCCCAATAGTCACCCAATGACCTCCCTTCTAAAGGAGATCAAGGATGTGAAAGGGACAAATTCAAAAGGTGTGAGGTATGTAAATAAAATGATAGCACTTCGTTGCTCTAAAATGCTCCTTCTCTTCATATTTTGGGGTGAGGAAACTCACCAATTTATAGACCTGGAGGTCTCTTGAAATGGGCATGTAGAGGCACCACATGGCAATCATGCCTTCTCAGGGGGAAGGAGATTCCTCCCTAAATTGGGACTTCATGACTGACCTTGCAAATGCCTCTAACACTCAAAAACGCTCACCCATACTCCCATGCGATGAAGGAAGCGTTGGGTGGCGGATCTGAGCTGCCATTTGTCAAGATTTGACTTTTTGCCCGTCAAACCTGTAATTCGCCCCACACTAGAGCGAATTCAGAATTCGTCCCTAGGTGGGGCAAATCCCAATTTGAATTCATTCCAAGGTGGAACGGATATTGAGAAAAGTTCCTGAAGGTGCCAAATTGATCTTTGACCTTCCAAAACTACTGTGAGAGTGGTTAGGACCACTGTTTGACCTCTGGGGGCTGCCCTTGGGGTTGTGTGTGTCAAAGCGATCAATGTTTGTAGTCACATAATCGGATTGGTGTTGTTTTGGTGTCTACACAACTATTTCATTAGTTATTTCTAAAGTAGGGGCCTTAGCAATATTAGATGGGGGATACTCATTAAAGGTAACACCCCTAGATAAAATGATTTTCTTGGAAATAGGCTCATATAATTTATATGCATTGGCACTATCACTATAGCCAAAAAATATGCATTTTTAGCTCTTATCATCAAACTTATTCCTTTTTAAATGAGTAATATTAGCATAGGCATCACATCCAAAGACTCTCAAATGGCCCACATAGGGCGTCCTTCCACTCCATGCTTATTTAAGTGTTATTTCATGTAAGGCCTTTGTTTATGGCCTATTAGTCAAGTATACAATAGTAAGAATAAATTCTCCCCAAAACGAGTTAGGTAATATAGCAGCATGTAACATTGATTTTTCCATATTTTTTTATTGTTTGATTCATCCTCTCAACAACTCCATTTTGTTGCACGGTATAAGGGGTTGTGAATTGCATCCTTATCCCATGGTACTTACAAAAATTGAAAAATTCATTGGAGACATATTCTCCACCATTATATGATCTTAAGGTGGAGATTTGATAGCCACTTTCTCTTTCAACAAGTGCCATGAATTCTTTGAACTTATCAAGGGCTTGTCACTTATATTGAATTAGGTAGATCCATACATTTCTGTTATAATCATAAATGAAAGTGATGTAGTATTTAGCCCCAGTATAATATTAAACAAACATTGGCCCATAAATGTTTGAATGAACCAATTTTAAATGTCTATTGGCTCTCCATGCCTTTCCTGATTCAAAAGGATGCTTATGGTGTTTGGCTATTACACATGGCTCATAAAAACATTTTGACTCTATAAGATGTGGAATTCCTTTAAGTAATCCTTTCCTAGCCATCATTTGAATATTATTAAAATTTAAATGTCCCAATATTTCATGCCACATGTACTCCAAAGAAAAAGTAGTTTTTGTATGCAAAGATGTTTGTGTTTTAGATTTTGTAAGGAGGTAGTAAACACCATCATTTTTGACTCCCATGACCTTGACATTGCCATTGGGTTCCTTAATGTAACATTTGTCTTTTTAAAGATAGATATTATAGCCCTTATCTGTAAGCTCCCCAATAGAAATAAGGCTCCTTTTAAGACCAGAAATATACAGTAGATCTATTTTAGGAACATTATTCCCATCATGTAAAGTAAGTGGTGCCTTTCCAACACCTTCAATGGGAAGATCACTTTCATCACCAAAAGTAATGAATTGATTTGATGTAGGATGAACCTTATTCAACCAATCTTACCTTATTTTCATGTGCTTTGCTGCTCCAGAATCAATATACCAATATTCTTTTTCAACATTAACTTGTTTGGTTGCATACAATGTATTCAGATTATTATTTTATGGTTACCCTTGTTCTCTTTGCTTTTGATAACAATTAGCAAAAGTATGATTCCATTTTCCACAATATTCACATCCTTTTTATTGTTTTTTTGACCCCCTTGAGGTCTTTTTTGCCATCTTGGCTACTATTGGTACTGCTGCTGATGTGGATGCTATTGGTACTATTGATTTGGCTACTTTTGGTACTATTGTTGATGTGGCTACTGTTGGTACTATTGATTTGGCTATTGCTGGTACTATGGGTATATCGAATGTTGTCTACCCCTCTGATTCTTATTATGTTGATTTTGACCCTTGGTTTTTTTATGCTGTAAAGATGCCTTGGTGGTAAAAGCTACTGATGTGGCTTCAATTTCTTCATATTTGATTAGGGCTTGCTCATGTTTCTTAAGTAGGATCTCAATGTCCTCAAGTGTGGAATTCATTGTTTTACCACTCAAGTCTAACATGGTATCATAGGAGTGAAATTTTGAAGTAAGACCATGCAACATTATTGGAATTAACTCATTATCATCAATAGTTTTACCAACAGCTAAGAAATCATTCTTAATAGACTTCACTTCCATAAGATAATCGGTAAGTGAGCCCTTCATACATAGATTATAAAAATTTTGTTTGAGATACAAAATATTATATTGACTTGGCCTATCAAAAAATCTATTGAGATAATCCCATGCTTATTTAGGTGTTTTTGCAGCCCTTATAGTTTCTCTACATTGAATTCCTGTAGCTAGCTTGATTAGACTTAAAGCTATATTGAAATTCTTTTCAAATTGTAATTTTTCTTTAGGTTTTGTAGGTGCAGTGAGTGGATCTTCGTCAGCCTTCCTATGTATTACAAAATACCACATGTCATTCATCATTAATATGTATTCCATATCATACTTCTAATTTACAAAATTTTGTGCTCCTTCAAATTTCTTTGTGAGTCCACTTAATAGATTTGTAGTAGCCATGATTTAGAAAAGGATCGAGAGAAAAGGATGCTCAACAAAGGATGAAGTAAGAACCACAAATGCCAAATTAGAGCCCTAAAAAAAAAATCTAGGGTACACCACTAAAGATCTAGAGGAGGGTTCGCCTAGTTTTTCGACTTTGAATATTTAAGTGATTCTAATAGTGGGAGGGTTAAGTTGAACACAAGTACCCTTTTCTATCCAAAGAGAGTAAGAATTGGAATTTTGCCAGACCTTTATACCAAAATTCTTAATATACTTACCCTTACATGAGGGAGACTATAAGTATTTGAACAGTTGATACGTGGAACATAGGTGATTCTGAAAGGGTAAAATTGTCAAGCCTTTATACCAAACTACTCAATAACCTGCCCTTACGTGAGGGAGACTATAAGTTTTTGAGCAGTAAATACGTGGAACATAGGCATTTTTGAAAGAGAATAACCTGCCAGACATTTATACTAAACTACTCAATAACCCACCCTTACGTGAGGGAGACTATAGGTATATGAGCAGATTGATACGTGGAACATAGGTTGTTATAAAAATGCGATGCTTGGTTGCTTATTTTAGAATTGTTACAATAGATGTGCCAATGTATTATTGCTTTATGAGAAGATGCATGTATGTGTTTACTTGCTTCTATATGTTGCTTAGTTTCAAGTGTGTAGGCAAAGAGACTACTCTTGATTATAATTTATAAAACCCAAAAATATGCAAGGGTTATAGCAAACATAAAAAAATAGAAGAAGCCCAAATAAGGAGATGCAAGAAACACACATTAAGTGGCCATGAGAGTGCCACAAAATGACTCCACAAGCAAGGGACAAGGGACCCTAAATCACCCCTTGAGTTGATGATTTGTATTGGAAACTTGGCTAAAAAATTAGCCCCAAATGTGCCTAAAAAATGATACAAGTTCAATGCCTTCAAGGATAAAATTACCTCCAATCTTGCCAAAGTGAATGAATAACTTGGTTTAAAGTCCCCCCAAAGACTTAGAATTGAGCCCCTCACAAGCTTGCCAATTTTTAACCCAAGAGTGTCGGATGCAACCGAAAATGTACTCTTGTTTTACAATGTCAACTTCAAGCTAAATTTCAATAGAGTAAATGATTTCAAAACTTGAAAATGACTGCACTATTGGATCCCCTTTGAAAAATTATTTCCAACGACTATATATAAACCTATAGTCAGATATAAATTGATGTTTCAAAATAACAAAAAAAAAAAAAACAACCCTCTTAAATGTGCAACTAGGATCACCCATCCGAGTGCTATTCTGCAATAAAATGCTTAAGTTTTGAGTTCTTATAAAGCTTGCTGCCAGAAAAAAAACAGCCTTAAGCCTTATGACGATGTGAGGAGGACTTTTCAATTACAAATAGGGCTCTAGTTTCAAATTTCTCCAAAAAAAACTCCATATACAACCTAACTTCCCTTTCACATGAAGTCTTGAACAATTTTAAAAAACACTTATATTTTATCATGGTCTTCTTTTCCCCGAGGGGAACTCCTTCGAACAAAGAAAATTAGCTTGGAAGAAAAATACTAAACTTTAAGCTCCATACCCAACATTTTAAAATAAGGCAGTAGTGATCAATTTTACTCCCATCATACTCTAGTCTTCAGCTTTGAGGAATGTCTCTGGGTTTTACAGCAATCCCAAGATGGAGAATGTGGTAGAGCACCATGGATGAGGGGTTTCTCCAAGTACAAGTGGCAGCGAAATCCTCAGATTTTATCGCCAGAGATCGTAGAGAAGAAACCTTCTTGATCATGCATCCATTGCTTCGTGTACTATCTTAAAATCTCGTAGCAACTTACGGATCTGAGGTCACGACAGCATTTGGCAGACCGGTTCGGTAACACAACAATCAATAGCGTGCATTAGTCCTCCATTATCTGCAGAGGCTTTTGGGGCCAAAAATATTGTGTTTTGCTCTTCTCTCATACACAAAATGATCCACGGCAAGACTGATCTGCTTCAGGTAGTGATCCCTGCGTCCTCACAATTTGATTTTGTTAGCAAGCAACTTCAATTTTACATCGATTTTTTTTTTATGCGATGGGAGAAAGCTGAGCTTAACGATCCATCCAAAAAGGCCCAAATTTGAACAATGGAAATCAGTCATATACAAATACAGTAATTGGCAACCACAGTTAGAGAAAAACAGCCCCCAAAAAATCAAAGTGGCAAATACCAAGTTATTTGGTAATGGATGCCTTTGGAGTACTTCATGGCAGTCAACTGGTGGCAAAACCGCGGAGGTTGCCGTGGCGAAAGGAGGAGGTCATTGTTAATTATGCAATTAGATATAGAAGATTTAAAACATCAATTTGAAGAAAGTAAAATCGAAAGACAGCATAAAGAACAACATGATTAATTGCAGCACAGCCCCCTCGTTATGAAACTCAGAAAATGCTTTCAAAAGATCTTCACATGCAATTTTTTTTATTTAATGTTATTTAAATCCAAAGGACAAGTATTAGTGCGCCAAATCACAGCCAACTTTATCAAAAATGAATGGGAGCATTTTGATTCTGCTGCTGCCGGTGCAGTCGTTAGCAGATGTCAAAGCATTGCTACACCTATGTATAGTTCGCACCAGTGTTTCGAAACTCGCAACTCGCGATAAACTCGGGAGCATAATTTTCGCAAGTTCTCGGCAACTCGCGATAGACTCGGTGAAAACTCGCAAAAAAATACATCGAAAAAATATTCGAAGGAAATTCCTCTTCACTCTACAAAAAGCACATTGCATAAATAAAATTTAATTGATTAGGCTGGTGCAAGCATGGTTGGAAGCAACTTCTGGTGATTGTAAAACCCCTAGTGGCTCAAAAAAAAAAAAAAAAATTATTAAATAAAAAAAACAACAAATAAACAAACAAATAATTTTTTAATCTAATGTCTAGGATCTATAGTGTCGATTCTGTGTCCTTCGCATTGGAAGGAGGCATTGGAAGGAGACATATAAGATCACCGTCTATCCAGCTTTCTGAACATTTGGAAGTAGATATAAGGAAATAAATCGCCGGGAACACCCATTGGCATGCTTGACGGCAGCAGCCTCCATAGAAATTAGCATTTTCGCACAATGTCGCACCTTTCTAATCTCAGCCCCTCATTTGGAAGTAGATATAAGGAAATAAACCGCCGGGAACACCCATTGGCATGCTTGACGGCAGCAGCCTCCATAGAAATTAGCATTTTCGCACAATGTCGCACCTTTCTAATCTCAGCCCCTCATACCCTGCCTCCCCTTCGAATCCTTTGACTTAGAAAACGGATTCGTCTTCCCATCCCAATGCATTAAATCATAAAGGAAGGCCCGGGGCATTTGACACGTTATATATAACATTAACGAACGAGCTCGGCATACGTAGAGGCAGAGATAAGCACCGCGTATGAGTCGTTGCATAGCAGCGCATAGGCGTGTCCAATTGGTGTGGGTAATGTACCTTGAAGTAGTACCAGGTCCAATCAATTATGGATTTAATGAAGTTTCTGTTTCTAACTGTGGAGAAATTTTTTGTGGTTATTTTGAGTGAGTCATGTATATATCGTGGTTGCAGCTGCTGGAGGGCGTTTGTATTTTGAGCACTTAGAGCTCATATTAATCAGTTTGCGTGTTGGCGGAACTGTGCCAATGGAAGATTCGCTGAATAGGAAGGAAGGCAAAATATTTCACTGTAGGATTGTTGCAGCAGAGGAAGGCAAAATTTATTTGTATGCCTTTTCCCTGCCTCGATCCGTCCCCTACCCTTGATCCCTCCCCTGCCTCAACCTCTGCCTTTGCCTCGGCCCCTGCCTCCCCTGCCTCGGCCCCTGTCTCTCATCTTTCCCCTGTCTTGGCCTCGGCCTAGCCTTGGCCCTTGTCTCTTGCCTCCCCTGTATCTTCCCTGCCTCGGCTCGTCTCCTGTCTATCCCCTGCCTTGGCCCCTGCTTCTCTCCGTATGAGTCTCAACGAGTAATCGTCGAGTACTCACCAAATAATGGGCGAGTAACTCGCGATGTGGCCCGAGTTTTTTATTAGAAAAAATCGCATGCCTCCCTGACCCGAGAGTTTTACGGGTACTCGCGAGTAACCTGCGAGTTTCGAAACACTGGTTCACACAAATAAAGGGCCATGTCAATAGGAACTTTAGCTCTGAATTCCTTTCGTTGTCCAGTAGCACTTGGTTGGCAAAGATGATGAGAACAACTGAAAGTGATGTGCTTTCTATGCAGATAATAGCTACCTCCTTGAGTACTATGATCTCCATAGATCTGCAGATGACCCTCAGATCTGAAAATACACTTAGACTTGAAAAATATGACACTCAGATCTGGAAAAATTTCTAGGTCCTCTTAAAAAATATCTCTTTCAATGAAACACAGTTTGGATGAAATGTAAAAAAATATCTTTGTAATAGTGGACGGATGGGGAGGCCTTATGTAATAGTGCTGCAAATACCTTACGTAGATCTATGGATACCTTATGAGGGGTTTTTAAAAAAATCAAGGCATGTCCTCGGATGGCGAGGATTCTCCTTTTCTAGCAAACTCATAAAGAAAAAAAATATGGCTTTCTTAAAATTTTCCTTCCGCGATCAACTTGCAAGTGAAGAAGATACTCCGGAAAGAAAAAAATCAAACGTAAAATTAAAACTTGTTCAAACCCTAATGTCCCTCAAGCGGAGGCGGATCTCACTGCTCTGATACCAAATGTTGGGACTAAAAAGAAATGAACAAAAGTTTTAAAGTATTTACAAGTTGTGTTACAATATATAGGCATAAATCCTATGAGGGAGATATGACAAGTGTCGTGAGCTCCACTCCAAGTGTCAAAATAGAAGACACAACTCCAACTCAAGCTGAAGACATAGAACAAGTGGTAGAAGACAAGTGTCAAACTGTCAAACTAAGGCATAGTGCACATTATAATAATAATCTAACAATAGCTTCTACCCAAAAAACTTTTGGAAGATCTCTTGAATGGAGCATACAATTTGTCATTTCCTTTATGTTCAGTTTTTTCTTTCTGCAATACCATTTTGCTAAGGATTATGGGAGACAAAATTTTGATGAATGATGCCATAATTTGATAGAAATATGGAGAACTCATTACTGCAGTATCCCCCCCCATTATCTGTGGGAATTTGCTTGATATTGCAAGAGGCCTAATTTTCAACTAAGGATCTTGATGTTGCTTTCAAAGAACACATACAGGACAAACTCCATCAATAGAAGAGACTTGAGGTAAGCCTGTTACCATTTCATGGGTGCTCAATTCCTTTAGGTAGTTGTAACTAAGGTGACCAAACCTTTCATGCCAAATTTTGCTTTCAATAACTCCATAAACCACAAAATAGGAGGCTCATTCTGTATTTTTTAATCCTTTGAAGTGAAATACGTGAGTGTTGTGATCAATATCTCATTTAGCTATGAGAGAATGGGGATCTTAAAATTCTCTTATCTCAACTCATGTTGGAGAGAAGAGAACAATTTTTCACTTTCTAGAAGTACAAATCTGATGGATGGAGAGGAGATTTGTGGTAATGTTTGTAACATAGAGAACATTATTGATAGAGCCACCATCGATGGTTATATCACCCTTTCTTTTGATTGGGATGAAGGAAGAGTCAGCAAATTCTATGCTATAGGTTGAACTTGAGGAGATAGAAGAGAATGACTCATCTAAAGTAGTCATGTGATGAGTTTCTCCGAAATATAGGACCCAGTGATTAGAAGAAGAATTGGAGGTTTTTTCTTGAACAGTAAGGGCTTTTACTATTTGCTTTTTACTGCTTATATTTTGATCCTTCATAACTGCCTCTAGTTATTGTAATAGTTTCCAGTGTTTTTTTATAGAGTGACCATTCTTTTTGTAGTGAGTACAAGTTCTGGGATTTTTTTCCTTCTTTTTGAATTTTTATTTGGAAGAGGTGGAGGCTACTAAGGCTTTTGAGGAAGAGGAAAAAGAAGAGATTTCATATCTTTCAAGTTTTGTTTCTTCCCTAGTTAGTCTATCACAAAACTCTTCTAAAGAGGGCATTTTAAAGTTGCACCAAGAGCATATTTGGTAGATAAAAATGTGGTAGCAAAGATTTGAAATACATCATTTAGTTTAGAAAGTATTAGATAAATGCATTCTTCTTTCGTCTTAGTCTTCCAATTTCCTTTGTATTGAGTGAGGACCTCTTTGAATTTGGTGAGGAAGTCAACAATATTGTTGAAGTCCTCATGAAATAGAGTTGTTAATTGTTCTTCTAGTTGCGTTGATCTTATTTGATCTACTTTCCCAAACAAGGTCTTTAGTTTCTCCCAACTTTCATAAGGAGTTTTACAATCTGCAATGTGAAACAACAAAATTTCATGCACATTAGAGTTTGTAATACCCATTGTTTCATATATTTTCTCTTTGTGAACAAATATTTCATATTCTTTTTTGAACTCAAGTTGCTTTTCTTCTAATATGTGAGTGAGCCCTTTCTAAGAAATGAGATTTAAAATTTTAGGTTTCCATGTATGGAAGTTGTGAGGAGTGAGAGGATCAATTGTATTCATTGAATTCATTTTGAAGTTAACCCAAAGGTCCCCCATTTAACTTTAATTTAGAGAATGCAATGGATATTAGTCAACAAAATCTTGTAAAAAATACCAAATTGCTCAAAAATACCCACCCTAATGAGAGGGAAACTATAAGTAATTTTGAGGTTATTTTATATTTAATGAGATCAATGAGATAAATATTCCAAATATTTTAGGAAACATTAAATAACTCAATAAATAACCACCCTAACGAGAGAGATACTATAAGTATTTTGAGTAAATTTGATATTAATTATGGTTTAGAGAACAAATATGCCAGGCCTATATATATATATATATATATATATATATATATATATATATATATATATATATATATATATATATATATATTTTCTCATATACCCACCCTGACTAGAAGGAAACTATAAGTATTTGATTAGATATGATACTTGGAACATAGGTGAATATCAACCAAGACTGTATTGGTTACAAAATAACTCATCCTTACTTGAGGGAAACTATAAGTGAAATAGTATGTATAATAAGGTGAGTGGTGATATGAATTATTTGTTCTTCTTAGGAAGTTTAGAATGAGAAATAATGTTTTTAAAGAGATAATTAAAAAATACTCTTTGTCAAAAGTAATAAATTGAACACATAAATATTGCTTAATGAAATAATAAATAAAGACTAAATATATTTTATTTATTCTTTATTGTGTAAGGATTGGATTGAATACCCTTATATTTCATTTAAGCTAACTATATGTAACAAATTGATTCCAAAAAAAATAATATAGAGACTTTTTTGAAAGGAAATATTTTTCATTCACTAAAAATATCTCTATAAAATATGAAATACGTTTGGAAAATAGAGAATATAAGTTGTTAATATAAAAGTTTGCTTAATGAAATAAAGAAATAGAAAAAAATATTTTAGCAATTTCTTTAATTAAGGATTAAGATTTAATCAACACCTTTTTAATATTAAGCAAGATATATAAACAAAATCAATATTACCAACTTAAGAACAAAAGTAAAGAAGGAAAAAGAAGGCAAAAGTGATGCAATGACACCCCTTCCCCCCCCTGCCGAACTTAGTATAGGTGCAAAAGACACCTATAAACCCCCCAAAAAAATATTTTTATTAAAAATTTTACAATTCTCCTTTGATTTTCGAGTGAAGAAAATGCCGAAAAGGAAAGGGAATGAAATTTTTTTTTCTTTCTACAATATATATAAAAAATATATATATTATAGCTTAAATTAAAGGGGTTGACATCAAAGAGAGGATGCAGCGGAAAAAATGTCTTGAAAGGCAGCGAGTAAGTGTCCACGAAGCGCCTTTTAATGAACAAGCAGCGAGGAAGGGTGGCATCTATGTTCGCTACTCCAATGGCAGCATCCAAGAAAAATGATACTCCTTCTATATCTGCACTGTGGCATCTACATTCGCCACACCAATGGCGGCATCCAGGAAAATGAGACTTGTTCTATATCTCCACTGGATAAGAAAAATGTTATTTTAAAAAATGATATAATACCTTACCATATGACACGTTAAAGAGCATTGAGAGGAGTGATGCCAAAGTAGAGAGTCTCCCTTAGCAACTGTGCCACAGACCAGCTTTAAAAGATGAATCGGATATTTTAAGAGCAAGGTTTCGAAGAAAGGATGCGGTGACCTGAATGTTTCTGAATATTTTACTTGCATAACAGATTATCTCACCACACACTAACTTGAAGAAAAAACATTTGTAGAGATTTACAGGGAACAATATAAAATGGTCCCAAAGAAATATCAATCTAAGCTTTAGCGAAGAAAATCTTAGGAATACAAAAGAGTTATGATTTTAAGCTTAGAAATATGTTTTTATAACAAGAGGAAAGAAGATCCTCTTGAGTTCCAAAGGACAAACAAATATTATGAACTTCGAGTAGAACGCTTCCTAAAATCTCAAGATCTTCAAATAATATAAAAAATTAATGATAGAAATGCCCATTGAGAGACACAATTTCAAGGTGTGCCACAACAAAACGTTGGCCAAAGGCCACATTCAGAAAAACAAATTATGAACATTGGTCTAGATAGGTAGACCAAGAGTCATTAATTGGTGATGTAGAGAGCGATCCTTACATTAATTAAAATTTATGAAGACAAAATGATTTGAGATTGTAAGATAAAAAAAATTAAATGCCCACCAAAAGGAAGGGCCTACGATTTTTCTCTTTCCTCCACATTAGAAGATACACATTGAGGGCAAAAGGATACCAAACACTTATCCTTCTACATTATGAAATGCGCAGTGAAGGCTATTGAAAGTTGAACGAGCTTACATTTAAGGAAAACAAAATTAAATGTAGGCGAAGTAGGAGGACAAATAAAAATAGGGGATCTCTAAAAATATATTTGATTTATATTAGTTTCCTTCTTGAGTGAAACACAGTGATGGCTGTGTTAGAGAGGGGAAGAAATAATATAAATTAAAAAACACCTAGAACGATATGCAACATTGCTTTAATTATTTTAAAGCAAGTTGCGTTCATTAAGGAGTATTTTTATAGATGCAAAAAATAATTCAATATGTATACACAAAGTAGTGAATAAAGAAATTTTGAAAGATTTGCATCAATGGTAAAACAAAATTATATAAACTAGTAGATATTACTATAAGCAAATATCTTTTTAAAAAATTGCATATATGAGCATACTACAATATGAAAAAACCTCTTTCTTTAAAAAAACAAAGAATTAGAGATAACAAACTGGAAGCACGAGGATACGGAAACAAAAAGGAAACAGGGCTCCAAGTACGATGCAAAATGAAACCAAACTTAACGCTAAATCCTACGAATTGAAAATGCATGAAATAGGAAAAGCATAAACGAATTGAAACCCAAATGAAAAGCCAATGCAGAAAACAGCCCTTTCTTTTATTGATGTGTTTCAAAATTCGGTTACAATTCGCCTCCTCCCCTTTTAGGGGCGAGGAGCGTTAAATTCATTTCTTTGTTACATCCATGGAGGCCATTCCTTCTTCCGCGTGCCCACATGTAAAGTGGGCGGACCAAACGTCACCGCCGCTTGCGTATACGAATGTTGACTCACTGCTGCTCCTCTAACGTCCAGATCCTACGTTCAAAGAAACAAGAAACAGTCAGTAGCACCTACGGATGAGATGAGACATGCAATCCCCAAGCCTACGATTAGTGCATGCAAGAAATAGATAAAACGATAACTAAAATATATCCAAATGATCTAAAAATTTGATAGGGGCATGAAAACATCACCAGGAAGGCATTGCAAAAAGAACAGTCAAGAAATTCCTCACCGATTTGAATTCGCTCTGGGGCGGGACGAATTTACCTGCAACAAAATGCCAGATAGCACCACTCAAAATGTCACATCTGGACAGCTACAAATCTCCTACAAAAGTGGGGGTTAGCTAATTGGGGGCATTTTGGGATGACCCAGATGGTCATATTTCCTCGATTTGGCCTCTAACGCCCAGATTTTGATGATGCCCTCTGCAAGTTAGTAAAGACGAGAAAATGATAAAACATGATAAGATTTGCTCAAAACGTTACGAAATCGAAATTGCAAACTATCTAAGCAGCATAAGATGAAATGCAAAATGAAAATGATAGAAAGAAAAATCTGCCATAGATTCCTAATCGTTCCCAAAAGGGACGATTAGACCTGCAATAGTGCGGGGGCGCCCGGGCAGGCCGCCCACCGTTTGGGGCCTGATTTTGGCACCAATCCACTTGGGATGGGTCCAAAATCTCTTGTAAAGTGTTGTCGGCAAATTGGGTGGTATTCTATGGCAAAATGTTAGGTTTTTGGGCTCAATATTTGACCTTCCAATGGTCACCCAATGACCTCTTCTCGAAAAGAGATCACGGATGTGAAAGGCACAAATCAACTAAGGGTGTATGGGGAAGTAAAATGGCAGCACTTCGTTGCTTAAAATGCTCTGTCTCTCCTCTTTTGGGGTGAGGAAACTCACCAATTTATAGACCTGGAGGTCTCTTTGAATTGGGCATGCAGAGGCGCCACTTGGCAATCATGCCTTCCCAGGGGGAAGGAGATTCTTCCCTGATTAGGGACTTCATGACTGCCCTTGCAACTGCCTCTAACGCTCAAAAATGCTCACCCACACTCCCATGCGATGAAGGAAGCGTTAAGTGGTGGATCTGAGCTGCCATTTGTCAAGATTTGACTTTTTTCCCATCAAACCTGCAATTCGCCCCACCCTGGAGTGAATCCTGATATTCGTCCCTGGGTGGGGCGAATCCCAGTTTGAATTCATCCCTGGGTAGGGCGAATATTGAGCAAAGTGCCTGAAGGTGCCAAATTGATTTTTGACCTTCCAAAACTGTTGTGAGAGTGGTTAGGACCACTGTTTAACCTCTGGGGGCTGCCCTTGGGGCTATGTGTGTCAATGCGATCAGTGTTTGCAGTCACATAATCGGATTGGTGTTGTTTTGGTGTCTACAGATGCCCCTTTTTGGGATGCGCTATGCAAGGTGCAGCGTCGAGCAAAAATAGATAACCAAAGCACTAATGATTAGGGTTTCTCAGTAACCTAACCAAATTTTGATGCCCCAAGTATGGAAAGGGCATGCATTCTTGGATCCTTGCTTCTGACGAGCGAAGGAACTTTAATTCAAGTGTTAACCTTTTTCGGTGAGGTGTTACTTGAGCTTGGACATTGATCAGTCATGAATAGGCAAAGGGCGCAACCTTTTATCTATGAGAACCTTGAGTTCATGATTCATGAATGCCAAGTGATTGATCAGCTTGTGATTATTGCTTGTTTACTGCCCCAAGCAGGAGCGTAATTGTCTTTGTCAATGATCCTTTGAATGCGTGTCATTCCCATGATTGGGTGTGTATTTGTTGATTGGTGACTAAGTGTGACTACCCCCTCAAGCGACGAATCGATGAGGGAATGACCTGCATGAGAAAAGCGACGAGTCGCTTGACCCAAGATGACTTAAGTAAGGGTGCCTTCAGATGCTTATCGTTGAACGTGTGTGCAGTTTCTCGACATTTAGACCTATTTTTGGTGGGTGTTAACCCTTTTGGTGACGCTTTTTGGGGCTGAAATTGGCAAAAATCCATCTTCCCGTGGAGCGGTCCGGCCATGGTGGCCTTCTTAGGGAGTAGGATAGTGACAATTTGTAACCCCAATGTCTATTTTGGATGCCAAGAATGTCAGGCGCAAAGGCGCCTTCGTTCGGCAATGGTATTGCTATTTTTGGTTGGGTTTTGACCCGTTTTGGTGACGTCGTTTGGGGATGAAATTCTCAAAAATTTGTCTTCCCGTGGGGTGGTCCGGCTATGAGAGCCTTCTTAGGGAATAGGATAGTGAGGATTTGTGACCCCGACATCTATTTTGCATGCCCAGAATATCAAGTGCAAAAGCACTCTTATCGGACACTTTTAGGGCTTGTTTTTGGTGCATTTTGTGCAGTTTTTTGCTGTTTTTGGAATTTTTGTTCTGTATTCATCCTGGGGTGGGACGAATTCCTATTTAGTATTCATCCCAGGGAGGGACGAGTGCTAACCAGAGTGCTCATCCCAGGGGGGCGAATACAGGCTCAAAAAGCCTATTTAAAGGCCAAAACTAGGTTTTGGGCTCATTTGCACTTGTTTTTCTTGGCGATTTGGAGCTCTGAGGAGGAGGAAGTTAATTCTGCGAAGCGAAGCGCTGCTGAATTTTTCTTGTGACCATGAGTTCACACACCGGATCGAGCGGCGGAGCCGAAGCGATACCAGTGAGTGCCTTCCCTCATTATTAGTTTTTTTTTTGTAATTTATCAATTTGAGAGTGTAAAACCCTAGGTTGACAAATTAATTTTGTAATTTGTTTATACTGTTTGTAGCTGTAAACTTTGTTTTTGATTTTAATGTGTTTTATTTTGTTTTCTTTTGTAGGTTGTGAAGAGCCGGTATCGTGTGCCTACTATTTTTGCTAAAGCACGGGAGGCGCTAGCTATGGCTGACTAGGAGTGGCTTGACACCCTTGGGCTCAAGCAGGTGACTCGGTTGGAGCCAGTGATTGGGGATCGGGCCTACCTGATGGCCCTGATCAACTTGTGGGATCCCTGGACTAATACTTTCCATCTCCCAATAGGGGAGATGACAGTTACTTTGGAGGATGTCTATCGGATTCTTCGGATTCCAATAGACGGACTGTCGATCAGGACGACGCCGTGGGATCAGCGGACAATAGTGCTGACACGCTGCTTCGGGCATGGGGAGGAGTTGGGGGTGGATGGTCCGATGGAGAGGGCAGAGGTTGACTGTCAGATTGGTGGGATCTTGGTTCGATGGTGGTTTGAGAGGGGTGTGTTGGGAGTGAGGCACGCAGTACTCATGGGCCTCATGTCCAACATGCTGCTACCTGACTCGTCAGGCGTGAGGTTCCCGTGGAACCTGTTGGATGTGGTCTGTCGGTTGGTGGAGTGTTCGACACATGAGCCTTTGATCATGAGGTGGGGATAGATGCTATTGGCATAGCTCTATGGTGAGTTGTACGAGGTCCACTACCGGAGGTAGAAGGGGATTAGCTGTAGCTATCTATTGCAGAGCTGGGCTTGGCAGCACATAGCGGTGGAGAGGCCAGTGGGGTTACCATGGATGACTCGGGTGGAGATGGTGGATAAGGATATAGGTTACGTGGCTCTGTGGTGGCGATCTGAGGAGTAGGGACAGAGTCGACGGTGGGTAGGTGCCATAGGGCACTATGTCGATGCCTTCGCTCGGCTTGCTCCAGGGGAGGTGTTCTGGCGCCCCTATCGAGACTGTCCAGCCTGGTCGAGGCTGGAGAGTGGCTCCGGTGGGTATGCAGGGAGCGGTGGCTGATTGGGTGGCATGGGACCGAGTAGGAGTTCTTCCCTTACAACTGGGTGACATGATAGTTTGGGGTGCACCAGGGGTTGCCTGGTGAGCCCGTGGTCTATCGACATCGGGGGACGAGAGGACTCTGGACCGGCCAGTCATCGCGCCACTTGGTGAGGATTCAGATGTGGTGATGGACATCCTAGATGTGGACGATGTCGGGACTACCGCGGAGTATGACCAATGGTGGATACTATGGTGATGGCGGGGAGAGGGGCCATTGGGAGGCATGAAGGCAGTAGCAGCAGGCAGGGAGGGTGTCGAGGCACCAGGAGATGATTGGGGTGCTCCGCTAGAGGATGTGGACATGGTGGAGGTAGATGATGTGGGTGCAGATTATGGTGCTTCAGATCAGTCGAAGATGCAGGATGCTCCGGAGTAGTGGGAGCCAGAGCAGGCTGTAGTCTCGGATTCGCCTATGCACCAGGCAGTGGCAGAGGATGCGGAGGCAGGGGTGCGCATTGAGAATGCATGGTTGGCGGGGCTGCTATGGAGGCGAGATGAGGAGTCGGGGAGGCTCTGCAAGAGAGGGATCTCTTGCGGGCCCAGCTAGTGGAGCGAGAGAACGCATGGGCTACGTACCACCGGTAGGAGGGGGATACCGACGCTGCACGAGAGAGAGACCTCCTACGGATGCAGCTGGCATAGCACGATGATGTAGTAGTGATGTACCATCGATGGGAGGCGGAGTGGTGCCGGCATCAGATGGATTTGGAGGGAGAGATCATCCACCTCGGGGGGTGGGTACCTAAGCCCTCTGGAGGTGGCTCTTCACGTCGGATGAGGGGCAGTGATACTGAGCAGTCAGCATCATCTCGTCGTAGGTGATTGGATGAGGGAGGGGGTAGTAGGCATGATGCGGGGGCTAGCAGCAGCCGCCCTAAGGGGTCCCATAGGACCCACACCATGGGGGGTAGTTCCCATCGCACCGATCCTGCGTGATCATGGTGGCCGATGCCTTAGGCTTTTAGGGATTTTTGAGTTTGTGGATTTTGTTGCGGGGTCATAGGACCGGTTTATTGTAGCCTACGGGAATTTTTGATGATATATATAGATGACTTTATTTTATTTGTGCGCGTGTGATGATTTGATGTTATGCATGATGATTGATGAATATGGATTTATGCATGTTAATTTATATTGATGGATGCATATGTTATGATGAATGCAAATGTTTTTTATTTATATGTGATATGCAAATGGAATGGATGAATTGAATTTGTGTTGTTTGGCGAGGGCACCATAGACTATTTAGAACTTTATGGCTTTTTGTCCTAGGCGATTGTTGTGGTAAATGACTTTTCATGTATACATGTTGTTTTTGTATTTTTTGATGGTAATGCGAGGATGAAAGATAGCACAGTTGGTTTAGAATGTAGTTAATGTTTTCTGAGACTCAGACATTTTTAACTAACTAGCCACGACTGTACTTTATCTTACAAGACTTTTGAACAAGGTATGAATCGGACTTGTCTTTGACCAAGTTATTTCACATCCCTGTGTGTGCAATTGAGTTCGTTTATGTGGTATTTGTCAGGATACCGCCAGTTCTAGATAGGCTGTCAACCAAACCTGTACTAAGGATCACCTAATTAGCTCCACTAACTCCTTTGTTGTATTTAGTCCGATTAATCTACGGTGCTATCTAGGATACCATAAGCTAGCTCATCCACATGCAAACATTGATCTGTACACGAGTTAATGTGATAGATATATCATCATGCGGGAGGTTTACCACCAGTGACCGATAGGCTATCCACCAAACCGATACTGAAGTTTGCCTCATGACCTTCTGAATGCTGAGAGTTCTAGGGATTCAAGTTCGACTCCCTTATTTTCTTCAATTGTATTGGGATACTTGCTCGTTTGTAGTGATAAAAATCACTGTTTATTTTTATATATTTTTTCTTTTGAGCAAGGGATTTGAATATTGAGTGATGAGAATCACTATTATATGTGCCTTTGGATGTATGCACTTTGGTGGTGATGTCAAATTTTTGGAGTTTTGACTTTTTGCAAAATTTTATGATGTTTGCAACTTTTTGAGGACTTGGGATTCTTGGGGAATTGGGTAGGGAAGATGCTTGTCCTTTTGCCAACTCTCAGCATTCTTGGGGTCATTCGCACAGGGGGATGAGCAAGATAACCATTTCGCTTATGGTGACCTGGATTGCTTTGCAGGTTTCATCTTTCATTCACACAACTTGGGAATTTTTATGTGTTTTAATTTGTGTTGGGATGCTATGTAACAAGGTGTGATCCAAGTAGAACTCTACCTTTGTAAAATCTGTCTGACTTGGTACAATACGTGGCTAGAAAGCAAATGATGACTGAAGGATGAAAACTCTTGATACATTAGAAGACCACTGACTATGGTATGGTAAAAGGAAGTGAATGGCGTTTATTTTTGATGGACTGCTTATAGAATGGAGAAATGTGGAACAAGATGGATTGGCGAAGTAATTACAGTCTATGGTGCCTTTGACCTGTATGACCACAAATATGCAATGTATGGATGTGATGCTTAATGCAGCTATAGATTGATTTTTGTGAATATGAAGATGCAAAAGAGCTCTTTATTGTTGTGGTGAGTTTGAGCATGCCTGGAAATGAGATGCAAATTTTTGTTATTTTTGATGATTTTACTGTTTTTGAATTTTCTTATTTTTGACCAAGCGATTGTGGGAATCCTTGGAGCTTTTTGGTTTGACCAAAGGGGTAATGGGTACCTTTGGGGCATTTTGGGGATGACCAAGCGACTATGAGAATCCTTGGAGCATTTTGGGTTTGACCAAGCGATTGTGGGAATCCTTGGAGCATTTTGTTTGGGCTATGGCTCTTTTAGATATGGAATGGCCGCAAATGACTGATGTTCAAGGGTTCTAGTTCCTTGATTCCATCAAGAGAGGCTAGCCTGTATGTCCCAGGCCCTATTTTACTATCAATTACATAGGGACCTAACCAATTTGCCATGAACTTGTCCCTTAGATGGGACGACAAACTAGAGTTCTGTTGGTTCTCTTTTAAGACCAAGTCACCAACCTAAAAATCTCTCAGGTGAACCTTCATGTTGTATGCTTTCTTAAGTCGCTCTTGATAGATACGTAAATGCTCGAGAGCATTAACGCGTCGTTCATCAAGCAACGTAAGCTGGTCTAACCGGGCCTGCCATGCAGTGTCATCATCGATGAACTCTTGCATTGATATGCACAGGGAAGGAATTTCCAACTCGAGAGGCATGACTGCCTCGGAGCCATACACGAGCAAAAATGGAGTTGCCCCAGTGGGCATCCGAATGCTAGTGCGATAAGCCCATAGGGCAAGTGGGATTTGGATGTGCCAATCCTTATGACTATCTACGACTATCTTTTTGAGGATGGCAACTAGCATTTTGTTTGATGCCTCTGCTTGCCCATTTGCCTGCGGATAATAGGGTGTCAAAAAATTGTGCTGAATTTTGTACTTTGTGGTCAAAGCACGCACGTCTTTGTTCTTGAATGACGTCCCATTATCCAAAATTATCTTGGATGGAATACCAAAATGACATATGATGTTATGTAAAATGAACTCCACAATGCGGGGTCCTATCGTAGAGGTAAGCGGGATCGCTTCCACCCACTTGGTGAAGTACTCTGTGGCCGTTATGATAAACGTGTGATGACCTGACGATGCAGGGGAGATCTTTCCGATTAGATCTAAGCCCCACTATGAAAATGGCCAAGCCGATTGGATCGGCTGCAAGGCTTGGGAAGGTACATGTGTCAAATTAGCATGGTGTTGACATTTCATGCACTTCCTCACATATGCGCAACAATCTCGCTCTAAAGATGGCCAATAATAGCCCATGCGGAGAATGCGCTTTGCGATGGCCATACCACTGAAGTGGCCATCGCACGTACCATCGTGCGCTTGGGCGATTGCCCAAGTGGACTCCTGCTGGTCCAAGCAACGAAGGAGGATTCCTTCATAGCTACGATGGTACAAAATGTCTCCTAACAAGACATACTTAGCCGCTTTTTTCTTGAATGCTCATTTTGCGGCATGCGTCAATCCAAGTGGGAGGTTACCTAACTTGAGGTAGTCCCTTATGGGTGAATACCAATCCTACTGATCAGAAGCCTCGATGGTATGAACAACCAATCCCTCTTGAAGTTCATCCCTAGCAAATGCTGAGTGGGAAAGAACTTGTAAGAATAGCATTGTGTTGCTATTAAGGGGAGTAGGGGAGAACAAGGACCCCCAGTTGGCATGATTCAGATGATCGTGGATTCGAGAGAACTTATCCAAGGATGGTTCAATCTGGATCAAGTGGATTCCTGGTGTCAAATCAGAGCTTGCATGCTCCATCGTGGATTGTGATAGTGTTTTGACTTGAATGGTTGTCATATCACCAAAAATGTCTTGTGGGATTAGTGACCCCAAGGAGGCCATAGTGTTCACAAAATGATTCGATGACCGAGGGAGTGCCTCGATGTCGTACCATTCAAGCTTTGCCAAGAATTTGTCCACAAGGGCTTTGTAGGCCTATAGAACTGGGCATTTGCATTGGAATACCCCTTTGACTTGGTTGACAATTAACAGTGAATCACCAAAGATGTTCAATCATTTGATGTTCATGGTGATTGTTGTCTGAAGACCTATGAGCAAGGCTTCATACTCTACATTATTGTTGGTGCATGGGAAATTTAATTTAAATGATAGAGGCATTGGAGCGCCCTATGGTGTGAAGAATACTATTCCCATGCCACCACCTTGCTCACATTTAGAACCATCAAAAAATAGGGTTATGTCGGCCTGTGACTCAGGCTCATCAGAATTCGATGATTCTGAGACATGGAAGACCCCATCATCGGGTAGTTCTATGACTAGAGGTTGATCGTCTTCGAGAGGAGCCTCTACTAGTTGATCGGCTATGACCTGACCTTTTATGGATTTTTGTCCGATAAACTCTATGTCAAATTCCATCAACAACATGATCCATTTCGTCGTGCGACTATTATGATAAGTACGACTCATCATGTACCGCAATGGATTCTCCTTAGACACAACATACGTCTTGTTGCTCAGCATGTAATGGTGTAGCTTTTTGGTAGCAAACACCACTGCCAAGCAAAGCTTCTCAACGTATGCATAGTTAAGTTCATAACTGACCGGGGTGCGGCTAAGGTAATAAGTAGCCTATTCTTTGTGAAGTTCATTTTTTTGGGCTAGCATGGTGCCCAGTGCCACCTCAGTAGCTGAGATGTATAAGTAGAATGACACTCCTAGTCTAGGTGGTGCCAATACTGGCAGTGAAGCCAAGTATTGTTTAATGTCGTCAAAGGCTGACTGGCACTTGTCATCCCAGTGAAATGCTACCCCTTTATGCAATAATTTGTTCATGGGTCGGCACTTGTCAGATAGCTGCACTATGAAGCGCTTAATTGATGTGACCTTTCCCTGCAGACTTCTGAGCTGCTTAATGGTAGTTGGGGGGAGCATTTCAAGGATTGCCTTGACTTTTTTTGGGTCCACCTCGATGCCTCGCTTTGAGACTATGAAACCCAAGAGTTTTCCAGATGTGATGCCAAATACGCACTTCTTGGGATTCAATCGACTTTATGTTCCATGAGGCGATCGAGGATCTTGCTTAAGTCATCGAGATGATCTAGGCGCAAAAGAGACTTGGCCAACAAATCATCCATGTAATCTTCCAAAGTTTTATGCATGTAATCATGGAAGATGTACATCATGGCACGTTGGTAGGTGGCGCCAACATTTTTAAGGCCAAAAGGCATGACCTTATAACAAAATGTTCCCCAAGGCATTGTGAATGCTATTTTTAGTTGGTCCTCGAGATTGATACGAATTTGATTGTATCCCGAGAAACCATCCATGAGGGATAGCATTTCGTGGCCCGTTGTAGCGTCTACCAATGCATCGATGCTTGGCAAGGGGAAATCATCCTTAGGACTCGCTTTGTTTAGATCTCAAAAATTAGTGCATATGCGAATCCTCCCGTCAGGCTTCTTGACGGGCACCATGTTGGACAACCATGGCGGATAATCCATGTAGATGACAAAATATGCATCCAATAGCTTTTGTAATTCATATTTGACCATTAAGGCCACTTTTGGGTGCATCTTACGTAGTTTTTGCTTAATGGGCTTGATTGTCGGATCAAGCATTAGGTTATGCATGACTAGCTGCAGATCTAGTCCCGGCATGTCTTTGTATGACCATGCAAAAACCTCCTTCTTCTATTTGATAAGGGCAATGTAGTCGGCTTGCTCTTCGGGGGATAAGCTTACCCCCAACTTGATAATCTATGGATTCATTGGATCAGAGCCGATGTCTACGTCAGTCGTCTCCTCGACCGACATGTGGGATCCATCCTCCAAATGGTGTGGAGTTGGGATCAAATGGATATCATTTGTTGAGTTTAAATCTGCGTTGGGAACCTCGGGTTCCTCTTCGACATGGAAGATATCCTGAGTTTGCCCTGGGGTGAGATGAAGCATCTCACCGAAAGGCCAGTACTCTGATGGGGATGGAGGTGAATTGACGCGATCCTAGTCGATGGCATCTATGTCTAGATACAATGACTGTGCTGGATCTATCAATTTGTGGATTGGGGTGGTTAAGTCAATGGAGATCATGTTGATGAAATTATTTTGTTCTCCATTACCGTGGGTGTGATGACTCGAACATTTTAGATGTTCTCTGTGCTCTGGGTCTGGCTCTAGAGGTACTGGCATGAATGGATCAACCCTATGTGTGGATAGGAAGACAAGGTCTGCCCTCAGCACTGATGTCGTTATAGGGTCTCTAGGTGAAAGGTATTCTTCGTATACCCAAAGTGGTAAATCCAACACTTGGTCCCATTGCGTTGGGTCTACATACCATTCATGCCATGGCACTATGTTTAATTGTGCAAATATGTCATTAATCTCCAAGGGGTATGGTCATTGTATTTGCCACATGTGTTTAAGGTATGCCATCTCGGTTTCATCTTCATAATCACTATCAGAGATCCAAAGGCCTTCATTAGCTCTGACAACTGCTTACGACATTAGGGGCTCATCTTGCTTGAGCAAATTGATCTGGCCCCATTGGGGTTGTTTCACTCTCTGTGGTAGGGCCTGCTTGTCTTGCGGTGGTGCTTGCTCGATTGGAGCATCTAAAGGGAACATTGTCAAGAGGTTTTCTTGATTATCATCCATGGGGATCACCTGTGAGTGATTGCTATTTAATTCAAAGGGTCATACTCTGACTCGTCCTCTGAGGACCCTTCTTGACATTTTCTGGACCCTCCTTGAAATTGAGCCCTCGAGCTTTCTCCTCTCTTGAGAAAAGGGAAGGGATTGCGAGAGTCAATAAGGTTGATTGCCATTAATGGGAGACAATCCCTTAATGTATATGTCATGTTAGGGTTGGCATATGGATCTGATACCAATCCCCCCTTTTTGCCTATCCCTAGGCCTTGCATGTTCTCCACCAAGATGCCCAAGGGCAGGGGGTAGTTGAACCCTACTCCGCAGCTTCCGCCCTTGATTGGGCTTGGCTATGGGTGTACACCATGGTGTTTTTTTTCTACAAGCTATGTAGGTTTTTATCTCTTTTTATGATTTTTATGCTACACTAAACAGAAAAGAGCACACACACACAAAGCAATTATTATCTCTTTTAAATATTAAAAGTGTGTCCTAAACCTGGTTTAGTGTGTTTTGTTTTTTTTTGTTTTTTTTTTGTTTTTGAAGGTTTTTGTAAAGAATGTTTAAATGCAATATGATGGCTCTTATGACTCCAAAAATTGGTCGCCCCTTCGATATACCATTTCCAGGCCGATATACCAACCTCTCTATATAGCCGTCCTTATGTGAGGGAAACTATAGGTATGTGAGAGCAGATGGTACGTGGAACGTAGGCAGTACGGAAGGGGAATCGCCCTGTTTATGACACCTACCATAGAAGACTTATCCTCGTGCATTATGAATCACCCCAACTACACTAGGTCAATTTTTGTCAGGATTTACGTCTAGCAACAGTAGCGATCGGGGTAATGGATGCAACAATTCAAGCCAAGGTGGTGATGAAATCCATCGTTGGTCTTGATGAAGGGCTGGGGTTTTATGACCAGCTCCTTGGTGTTTAATTTTCCACGTGATGTGTGGGGTTATTTTTATTTTGCAAAAATGAAACAAGCAAGTAGTAAAAGAAAACTTTCCCTAGGCAAGCAAGTACCCTAAAAATAGAAAACTAAAAACATAAAATGATAGGAAAATTTCAGAATCCCTACCTCTTCTCTGCCCAAATCTGCTGGTTCTGAGTCTCTGCCCTAAAACTATGCAGAGAGCTATTCATCCTTGGGTGGGATGAATAATAGAACTAAATTCATCACAGGGTGGGGCAAATTCCCATTCGTCCCTGGGTGAGACAAATTCCAGCTCTGTATCCACCACAGACTGGAACGAACAGTAGTCTCGTGTTCGAAAAAAATGATACCTGCAATCAAGAGGAAAATTTTGATCAAATTTTTGATCTAAAAAGAACATAGGACAAGGTCCCACAATGATCACCACTAAAAGAATGAGGATACATAAATAAAAATGAAACAGGGTTCCAAGTATGATGTAAAATGAAACCAAACTTAACGCTAACTCCTACGAATTGAAAATGCATGAAATAGGAAAAGCATAAACGAATTGAAACCCAAATGAAAATTCAATGTGGAAAACAGCCCTTTCTTTTATTGATGTGTTTCAGAATTCGGTTACAATTTTCCTCCTCCCCTTTTAGGTGCGAGGAGCGTTAAATCTGTTTCTTTGTTACATCCATGGAGGCCATTCCTTCTTCTGCATGCCCACATGTAAAGTTGGTGGACCAAAAATTGTCATCGCTTGTATATACAAATGTTGACTCATTGCTTCTCCTCTAACATCCAGATCCTGTGTTCAAAGAAACAATAAATAGTCAGTAGCACCTGCGGATGAGATGAGACATGCAATCCCCAAGCCTACGACTAGTGCATGCAAGAAATAGATAAAACGATAACTAAAATATATCCAAATGATCTAAAAATTTTATAGGGGCATGAAAACATCACCAAGAAGGCATTGCAAAAATAATAGTCAAGAAATTCCTCACCGATTTGAATTCGCTCCGGGGAGGGACGAATTTACCTACAACAAAATGCCAGATAGCACCACTCAAAATGTCACATCTGGAAAACTACAAATATCCTGTAAAAGTGGGGGTTATCTAATTGGGGGAATTTTGGGATGACCCAGATGGTCAGATTTCCTTGATTTGGCCTCTAACACCCGGATTTTGATGATGCCCTCTGCAAGTTAGTAAAGACGAGAAAATGATAAAACATGATAAGATTTGCTCAAAACGTTACGAAATTGAAATTGCAAACTATCTAAGCAGCATAAGATGAAATTAAAAATGAAAATTATAGAAAGAACAATCTACCATAGATTCCTAATCATTCCCAAAATGGATGATTAGACCTGCAACAGTGCGGGGGTGCCCGGGCAGGCCGACCACCGTTTGGGGCCTAATTTCGGCACCAATCCACTTGGGATGGGTCCAAAATATCTTGTAAAGTGTTGTCAAAAAATTGGGTGGTATTCTATGGCAAAATTTTAGGTTTTTGGGCTCAAGATTTGACCTTCCAATGGTCACCCAATGACCTCTTCTCGAAAATATATCATGGATGTGAAGGGCACAAATCAACTAAGGGTGTATGGGGAAGTAAAATGACAGCACTTCATTGCTTAAAATGCTCTGTCCCTCCTCTTTTTGGGGTGAGGAAACTCACCAATTTATAGACCTGGAGGTCTCTTTGTATTGGGCATGCAGAGGCACCACTTGGCAATCATGCCTTCCCAGGGGGAAGGAGATTCTTCCCTGATTAGGGACTTCATGACTGCCTTTGAAACTACCTCTAATGCTAAAAAACACTCACCCACACTCCCATGTGATGAAGGAAGCGTTAAGTAGCGGATCTGAGCTGCCATTTGTCAAGATTTGACTTTTTTCCCATCAAACCTGCAATTCGCCCCACCCTGGATCGAATCCTGATATTCGTCCCTAGGTGGGGCGAATCCCAGTTTGAATTCATCCCTCGATAGGTTGAATATTGAGCAAAGTTCCTGAAGGTGCCAAATTGATTTTTGACCTTCCAAAACTACTATGAGAGTGGTTAGGACCACTATTTAACCTCTGGTGGCTGCCCTTGGGGCTATGTGTGTCAATGCAATCAGTGTTTGCAGTCACATAATCATATTGGTGCTATTTTGGTGTCTACACAAACCAGTTTGAGAAACCTCCTTCAAGAGAGAATGCTAGCAGAATCTACCCTACTCTGATACCATGTTAGAATTCCCAAGAGTAGAACTACAAATAATTACAAGATTTGAAGAAACAAATTAGAACTGATTGATTTATTCTAGGGATAAACTTTGTATAAATAATAAAGTTGATCATTGAGAGTCATTGAATTACAAAAAATCATCATGTCTTATGAAGATACCACTGAGATTTCACCTGACACATGGAGGAGTGGAAACTCAGTTGTGTCTATCCTAGTAGAACTTAAGAGAATATTCACTTATTCTAACATATACCATATAGTTCAAAATGTTTAATAGCTTCTTGAATAATTACAAATTGTAATGCTTGTACTATGAGAACAAATTTATATGATTATGAGGATTTAAACCTTATAAATGGATGCTTATTAAGGAATCAACTACTAGTGGTAACAAAGACTCAAACCTTAGGATTGGTTTAGCATTGAATGTCTACTAGCCATGGATATTTTATCTTATGTGGCATTGTAGTTTGTGGTATTGATAGTGCTTATCTAATGAATAAATAAGTCTCCTCGATGTTTAAGTCCATTCTTGCATGATATTATTGTTTTTAATATATATAATGATTCTCTTGTTGAAGTGATTCTTAATACATAAGTTTGTAATAATGATTGGTAGTTTTTAATAGTTATAATGTTTCCTCTATGAAAATAATGTTTGCTATATAAGTATGTTGTAGTGATTGTTAATAAGATTCACATGTCTATACCATATGTAATATGTGTGGGCATATTTAGCTTGAAGCATAGAGCTAAGTGGGATGAATCAAACATAATTGAAGGTTAGAACAACTTTAGTTATTTTTTAGTTCTCCATGACAAATTATTTTGTGTGAGCTCAATAATGTTTCAAGATGTATCTTCTATTTTGTGTGAGTATCTATGTGCTTGGTCATGTTGTAATCTAAAGAGTTCTCTCTTGATTATGCTTTTCCTTTAGGATATTTGGCATTCGATTAGTTTTCCTCTAAATTTTATATCCATTTATATTACCTCTTATGTAGGATATTAATTGCCCTATATAATTCATTTTAGTATGCTAATTGTATTTGAATTTGACTTGTTGAATTTACTTTAATTTTCTTATAAAGTTTGTAGGCATCAACCAAGAATCTCCTATTCACTTTCTTGCACCAAATATTAGCATATTCATCCTTTATTTCACCTCTACAACTACACATTATGAAATCATAACTAGTAGGACAAGGAGGCTATGAATTTTCCTATTCTAGCCTCTATCTTAATTTTTAATCACCCTTGATTCTCTAGTCTTGTTCTAACCCGTACATCGTTTATCTTAAAACTCCTTTATTGCTACTTAAAACTCAACTTTGTATATCATATACTCTACATGCTATGTACCTTTCCTACAGGTGATTAAATCACCCTATAGGTTTTGAACCTCTCTCATTTAGTGATTTCATCACCTTCTACATCAAAGATGTCCAGTCAATTCTAGGGACATCCTATCCCCCTCTCAACTAGTTCAATTTGGTTTTTGTAGTAGTTGCATTTTAGTATTAAGAGGATAGTATTCTTACAAAATATCAAAATTAATTTTGTAAAAAGTAATATGGGTCTGGAATATAAAGATGAAATTCCAACACATTTTCAAGCATCAATTTGACTAGCTAAAGAATATATCATCTATTATTTTTTCTTTTTATCCTTTTCTACAAATTTGTAGGTCAATAGGTAATAACCTTGTCATACACAATGAAAAATTGTGTAGGCAATAAACATGTCATAGACACAAATCTAAATTTTAGAAATAATTTTATCTTCATTAGTATTCTAGGTATTTATATTCCAATTTCCAATTTTTCCTTTTAGAATCAATTTGTGCTTTATTGTTTTCTCTTTTCTATTTGTAATTCTCTATTTAGTTAATTAAAATAGCACAAAAGAGTAAGGAACTAGAACTAGGATCTATTAGTTCATCAAATTAAATTTTTATCAATAATACTCATTACGCATTAAGTCAAACTACTTATAGATTACATATAGGCTAGTCTTGTTCAATGCATTCCCTCTTACTTCCTTGTTGAAAAGGTGAAAGACATTTATTTCCTGTTTTATTTAGTATAGTTTTGAAAAAATTAAAAGATAATATAGGGCTTAGATTTTTCTTATTGCATTATTGTATTCCTTGCATCATATTTAAAATCTTCATTTCAAATCTTATAGTTCATAAAATTCCTAGTTATCAAAATATAGGTGTTTGCTTAATTGAAAATATCAAAACATATGATTTAGAGGGAATCCATAAAACAATCTTAGTGAAACCTTCCTCCCCACCAAAGAACTCAAACCACAATGACATTTAAGATAGAATATTTGTGTGAGTGTGGGTCTCTAGGCTTGGAGACTAGGATCCCTAACTCAATGTCTACTTATTTGGTGAACCCAATGTGAAACACTACATAGGTCTCAAAACCTTTGGTCTAAACCCTTTTTCTTGTTTTATTAGATTAAGTCATATTAAATGAATATAATAAAAACATAACAAAAATATTGGTCCACTATGGGAAGGTTAACGACCCCTTGAATAAATTATCATACAAACCTTGAGGGTTACCTCTCTTGGTGAGTATAAATAGTGGGCTAATAAGAGTCATAAATGGGGGTAATTTTATCAAAAAGAGAATATAAGGAATTTTTTCTTGAAACATCTAATTCTTCTCTACTCAACTCCATCAATAAAATAAACTAATATTTTCCAAGTATGGTTAAACAAAAACCTCTATACATAACCAAGAGCATGGCTTATCAAATGGTCTACAACATAGAACCTTTATCTCCCCTTCCAAAAATTTTGATAGTGTTCAATAATTCTATATATGAAGAAGTGAAGTAGCTTCCTCCCTATGGAAATATTTCCTATATACATAATTAAAAGAGATAAGTAATATTTGTATATATGGATCACTTTGCAAATTTTACCCAAATAATTAAGGACACTTTATTAATGATCATGAATGTAGATAATTTAGAACCTTTAGATAGTTCGTATCACCTCTTTGGTAACACCCAAAACTTATTTAACAACCTAAGTTAAATATTTCTAGTTTTGATCCAAATAATATTTCCTAGGGGGCATTACATGTAGAGCTTAATATTTTGGGGTCTAGAAATATTAATATCAATATATAATGAGGAACTCTTAAACCAACCATCTTTATAGGAAAAAAACCTCCATTACCTTCTATAGAATACTTGTTGAAAATAACTCCTAGTCATTCTACTCCTCAAACTAAAATAGTGCATTCGTTAGAAATTACCCCTAGAAAAACAACATCTCAATTGGTATTTTCTAAAAAACCATATATTTCAAACACAAGAGGGGGATATTTCCTATAATTTGATCCCTTATACTCCAACAACACTTCATTTGACATATTGGGCTAATAAGAGTATCTATGTGCTTGGTCATGTTGTAATCTAAAGAGTTCTCTCTTGATTATGCTTTTCCTTTAGGATATTTGGCATTCGATTAGTTTTCCTCTAAATTTTATATCCATTTATATTACCTCTTATGTAGGATATTAATTGCCCTATATAATTCATTTTAGTATGCTAATTGTATTTGAATTTGACTTGTTGAATTTACTTTAATTTTCTTATAAAGTTTGTAGGCATCAACCAAGAATCTCCTATTCACTTTCTTGCACCAAATATTAGCATATTCATCCTTTATTTCACCTCTACAACTACACATTATGAAATCATAACTAGTAGGACAAGGAGGCTATGAATTTTCCTATTCTAGCCTCTATCTTAATTTTTAATCACCCTTGATTCTCTAGTCTTGTTCTAACCCGTACATCGTTTATCTTAAAACTCCTTTATTGCTACTTAAAACTCAACTTTGTATATCATATACTCTACATGCTATGTACCTTTCCTACAGGTGATTAAATCACCCTATAGGTTTTGAACCTCTCTCATTTAGTGATTTCATCACCTTCTACATCAAAGATGTCCAGTCAATTCTAGGGACATCCTATCCCCCTCTCAATTAGTTCAATTTGGTTTTTGTAGTAGTTGCATTTTAGTATTAAGAGGATAGTATTCTTACAAAATATCAAAATTAATTTTGTAAAAAGTAATATGGGTCTGGAATATAAAGATGAAATTCCAACACATTTTCAAGCATCAATTTGACTAGCTAAAGAATATATCATCTATTATTTTTTCTTTTTATCCTTTTCTACAAATTTGTAGGTCAATAGGTAATAACCTTGTCATACACAATGAAACATTGTGTAGGCAATAAACATGTCATAGACACAAATCTAAATTTTAGAAATAATTTTATCTTCATTAGTATTCTAGGTATTTATATTCCAATTTCCAATTTTTCCTTTTAGAAACAATTTGTGCTTTATTGTTTTCTCTTTTCTATTTGTAATTCTCTATTTAGTTAATTAAAATAGCATAAAAGAGTAAGGAACTAGAACTAGGATCTATTAGTTCATCAAATTAAATTTTTATCAATAATACTCATTACGCATTAAGTCAAACTACTTATAGATTACATATAGGCTAGTCTTGTTCAATGCATTCCCTCTTACTTCCTTGTTGAAAAGGTGAAAGACATTTATTTCCTGTTTTATTTAGTATAGTTTTGAAAAAATTAAAAGATAATATAGGGCTTAGATTTTTCTTATTGCATTATTGTATTCCTTGCATCATATTTAAAATCTTCATTTCAAATCTTATAGTTCATAAAATTCCTAGTTATCAAAATATAGGTGTTTTCTTAATTGAAAATATCAAAACATATGATTTAGAGGGAATCCATAAAACAATCTTAGTGAAACCTTCCTCCCCACCAAAGAACTCAAACCACAATGACATTTAAGATAGAATATTTGTGTGAGTGTGGGTCTCTAGGCTTGGAAACTAGGATCCCTAACTCAATGTCTACTTATTTGGTGAACCCAATGTGAAACACTACATAGGTCTCAAAACCTTTGGTCTAAACCCTTTTTCTTGTTTTATTATATTAAGTCATATTAAATGAATATAATAAAAACATAACAAAAATATTGGTCCACTAGGGGAAGGTTAACGACCCCTTGAATAAAGTATCATACAAACCTTGAGGGTTACCTCTCTTGGTGAGTATAAACAGTGGGCTAATAAGAGTCATAAATGGGGGTAATTTTATCAAAAAGAGAATATAAGGAATTTTTTCTTGAAACATCTAATTCTTCTCTACTCAACTCCATCAATAAAATAAACTAATATTTTCCAAGTATGGTTAAACAAAAACCTCTATACATAACCAAGAGCATGGCTTATCAAATGGTCTACAACATAGAACCTTTATCTCCCCTTCCAAAAATTTTGATAGTGTTCAATAATGCTATATATGAAGAAGTGAAGTAGCTTCCTCCCTATGGAAATATTTCCTATATACATAATTAAAAGAGATAAGTAATATTTGTATATATGGATCACTTTGCAAATTTTACCCAAATAATTAAGGACACTTTATTAATGATCATGAATGTAGATAATTTAGAACCTTTAGATAGTTCGTATCACCTCTTTGGTAACACCCAAAACTTATTTAACAACCTAAGTTAAATATTTCTAGTTTTGATCCAAATAATATTTCCTAGGGGGCATTACATGTAGAGCTTAATATTTTGGGGTCTAGAAATATTAATATCAATATATAATGAGGAACTCTTAAACCAACCATATTTATAGGAAAAAAACCTCCATTACCTTCTATAGAATACTTGTTGAAAATAACTCCTAGTCATTCTACTCCTCAAACTAAAATAGTGCATTCGTTAGAAATTACCCCTAGAAAAACAACATCTCAATTGGTATTTTCTAAAAAACCATATATTTCAAACACAAGAGGGGGATATTTCCTATAATTTGATCCCTTATACTCCAACAACACTTCATTTGACATATTTAACCATAGTAGTTTCAATATGAGATCCATGCTAGATCCTAAAAATTCCTCAACTAATCCTTTTAAAAAATTCCTCAAATCCCTTTGTTTCTCAATAAAATATTTTTTAAATAAAAATATTCAAACACATCCTTTGAATAATATATAAAATCCTTTTAAGTTATCATAAGTTTCACTAAATTCAAGCAATAAATCCTCTCCTATTGTCCAAGCTATTATGTCCCATGTACAATACTTGACTCAAAAAATATCTTCACTCTAAGGATTTTCAAATTAAACATATACATTCTATGATACGTGTAATTTATCATTAGGCTTACTTGTAGCTAACCATCCTTTTTTGCATCATTATGAGGTTCCTAAGTTACCCAAGTATGATGGTTCAAGTGATTCTATGAGTCAAATACAAGTTTTCATGCTTTCTTGTGTAAGTATAGCATATGATGAATTTTTATTACTAAAAATATTCCCATAAAGTCTTCTTGGGTTAACAATGGAATGGTATTACTTGATGCCTCACCATTATGTTAGGAGATTTAAATATTTGGGTGAGAAATTCATTCAATAATTCACTGGTGACATAGAATAAATCATTACCATTGTTAATTTATATTAGTTAAATCAAGGGAAGGATGAAACTTTATCATGTTTCCTAAAAATGTGGGGATTATTAGTGGAAAACTTAGAGTATAATCATCCCCTAAAATCCTTCATTAGTGTATTTAAAATAAATCCTTTGGAAATATCCATAATACCTTATTTTGAACATGTCATTTAGTTGTTCAAACAAGTAAAAAACACCCTCATTAGAAAGGTTTACTTAAATTCAATGAAGGATAAGGATAATATCTATTCTATTCAAAATAGGTAGTATAGGAATAAATATGTTTAAGTATATGGGGTCAATGACTCTAGACAAAATAATAATAGTGGAAGTATTGTGGCGACCCTCTAGAAACTTGCTTTAACTAAACAAGCATATCCTATGATACAATATCTTAGGTTAGACCTACCTCTCTCCATTATATAATAATAACTTCTAGAGGTAAATATTGTCAAAATGCAACCCACAGGACCTTCAAACCCTAAAAGAGAGAAAATACTAGGATTAAATGTAGTAGAACAATGCACTTACAATTACATCAATGGGTATTTCAATTTTCACTAAAATTTGTAAAAATCATAGGAAATAATCCAAGACCTCATTGATTAAGGGCATTTTACCTTTAGTGATTTTAAATCCTCCACATATTCAAAGTAATATTTTGGAAATTTCCAAAATCCTCTACCAACATATTATCAAAATACAACTAACAATATTCAATACAAGAATATTTCACCACATTATAAAAATATAGTTGGGATTATTTAGGTAATGAAAATATGAAAATAAAAGGTACAATCATCAAATCCACCTACTAACACTCCATTAATTATACAATCCAAAAACATCACCCTCCTAAAAAACAACTTTATTCATAAAAGCTCAAGATAAAGGAAAATGTACTTTTAAAATCCAAAAACAACTTCAAAACATTACCACAAACATTTTTTTATTAAAGTTATCAAAATTTTCTCCCATTAATAGAGAAATTCTTTTCAAAAATTTTAATAAGTAGGTAGTTCCCCAAGATATTAGTCTAGTTGATTTAACTCACATGGTAGGTTTAGGGAACTTTTCCCTATAGCCCCACTTCACCCCAAGCTAAAGTAGTTGAAAGTGAGATAGGCCAAGACTACACCATTAGAATACACTTCCCATATTTAGTCAAAATATATGAGCTTTAAGGAAATAAGGAAAAACTTAGACGTAGTGTTGGTTGTTACATCTTCAATATCTGGTTGGCACTCATCTTTTGCCTAATGCATCTACATGAAGGGTGCCAAGGTCCATGGATAGTTTATTTTTAATCCAATGTCCCACATGGTCCTTTTGATAAAGGAATGTCCATTTGTGAATGGGAATATCTGATAGAGACCAAAGTAGGACATGTGGTGACTAGTCAAGAGCCCAAGAAAGGAAAGAACTAGCACTTTAAGGAGGAGTTCTACCATTGGTTGATGGAGGTTCCACCTCATTTTAGGATACATGGAAATTATGTGCATAGGGATAAAATCACCAAAAGAGCATTATAGAAGACATTTTCTAGTGGTTGTAAATCTTGAATTTCATAACCAAGCTTGTCAAATAAAATTACACATAAAACATGACCACTACTAATTATATACATGAGCCTACCTTGTGCACCTAGACAATTTAGAGAGGCCATTCCCACCACATTATAAAAATTATGCACCCTAGAAGAAATATGCTTGGTAAGTAATGGTGTAACTACCTTGATGTAGTAATAGAATCCAAGTCAACCACATCTGATCATCCAAAGGACTAAAATATTTTAGCATTTATGGCCTCGGATATGGAAACCATAAAACTACTATCACACAAGTTGTAGAATTTTTTGTTGGTTATAGGAAAAATATATTTTTTCATACCTTCTACACATAACATCAAATGGAAGGAATTCTCCTCTCAACTTATAAATTGGTATGGTTTCACTATAAACGGTATTGTAAGTTGTTTTCTCATACCTAATATCCAGTATTACAAGCTCTTACTTTCACTCTTATTTCCTACTATAACAAGAGGAACCCAAACATTTTCTTGTGACTAGGGAGAATTAAAACCTATGGGTATAATTGTATTGTAATAACTTTGGGTATATTAATGGAAACCATGACTAATTTTTCTTTTTCCTCATTCTCTTGGCCTATCTTGATTCTCGATAGTGTAATTTCTTAATTGTGTTCACTATCCATTTCCATGATCAATTTCCACTTGTTATATTTATAAATAGGGAGCCCTAATTATTTTGTGCATCACCCCTATAGCTTATGACTTTACCTTCCTACAAATATTTTACTTTTTTTGAGAGCATCTAATTTCTTGTTCTATTACTTTCTTGCAATTATTTTACCCCTGGACTTAGCTAACAGAGATCATTATGCATCAATTAATTAGGTATAATAAGGATTTAGAATTTATTAAATACCTTATATTTTGCATCATAGTATGTATTATCCCTATTCATAACACTTCTTGTCTTTTCACCCTATGGAAGGCATGGACACATTTTTCCTTGTTGGGACCTCCTTGACCAGGTCTCAATATGTATAATCAAATATTATAATAGTGTATAGCATACCTTATGGGATGATCTTATATGTTCATCCCACTAAGATTAAAAAATTCCAAATATAATCTTTTCAAATATCATAATATTCTTGCTTGAAGAGAAACACCTAGACAATTCACCTATCAAATCTACTTGATAACTCAGATTGAAGAAAAAAATTCTAAAGAAGTCATTCAACAAATATAGACTAATATTTTGATGGTGGTATATGTATCATCAACTTTTTGAAGAAAAATATCCCCAATTGGAAACTCTATTCTCAAGGGTAAGGCCTGGAATTATATGAATGAAAGGCCTATAACCAAAGCCTTCACTAGATTTAATCAATAAGAGTTGGTATCACCTTTGAACAATATATAAAGAAGAAGGAATCAATAGTGCAACATGGAATCCATGGCACATTAGCTGCCAATAATATTTTTGACATGAAATTATAAAGGTCCCTTGATTCCACCAATTCCACTTAACACATGAGATCTAATTCATATCTTAGTACTCAAATCCCTACCTTATTTATCTAGAGAAGATGATGTCAGTCTAATAGAACATTTGGAACACCTATTAAGATTATGTATTATGCATTTTATTTAAAAGCAATATAAAGCCCTAAGGATATTGGTAGCTTCTTTCTAAGGGAGACCTCATTAGTGGTACCTTACTCTCATCCTACAATGTATTAGAAGTTAGGAATAACTAGTAAATATCTTGATAAAGTAGTTTAGGAGAGACTATAGACGGAGCATCCTTCCTAGAACAACTCACAACTATCAAGAGAGTATCTAAGAGGCAATGGATATACTCAATGCTTAATTCTATAAAAATTAGCAAATGATCCTTGAAGAGATATGACCACATTTGTGTATGGGATTGATTTACTATCTAAAAGCTTTTAATTATGATATTTCCATAATGTTCAAGTTTAAAGGTAGTACTAGACACCTATGGGATAAATATACAAGTTGAGAAATATATAATAAAAAATAGGAAGGCTAGCTTGTAGACCATATCTATCACTATTTCCCTCCATTAAACACCCATTTCATTACTCTCCAACCATACAATCTACTACTAGTCTAACTCATCCTCCTACATACCCAATGCAAAATCAAGCTTCCTACCCTTTAGAAGCTAAAATGTATAAAATTTTGAAAAATATTAGGGCCATTAATAATAATTTCATAGCCCTAAAAATGTATTCTAACATCTAGAGTATTCCATACCAACATTACCCAAAACCTTATTTCCAATAAGGAAACCCATGTTTTTGACCACCACTAGCTAGATATCATAAAACCTCATTTTTAACCAATAAGAATCCTGGTCATCCCCAAGCCTTGACTCAATAGATAGTACCCATGTCTATCCCATCCCATAAAGTGCCTACACGCTTAGCTATGGTTCTATTAACCATTCAAAAAAACTATGTTGAAGATCCTAGTCACTCATACTATCCCACTCCTAACTTTTCTTCTTCTAACCATTATGTCAAAAGATGATCTCAAATTATTGAGACTTCCTATTACATCCTTAATGATGCTCATCCTTCTTAGTTTAAAGTCTTGATACCAAATTAGGAACCTATTACCCACTCTCTAATCATGTCGTTAGTTGTTGACTTATTAATCTCAAAGTAGACCTATGTTACCTAGGATGAAGAATAAGTATATATTATGTTAGAAAAAGTAGGTCCCTAAAGTAGGAGGTCACAATTTTTATTGATGTATAATATATAGGCCAAAATAAGGGTCATAGAATAATTAGGAATATCTAGACTAACTAAGGCTACACCTTAGAGGAGAGAATAAAATAATTAGAGAACCCGTTCAACAAAAACTACACTAGTGATTAAAGGTCAAGTAGCCTTGACATTGATAACAACTACCCCTAAACTACCAAGGTAACCTATTATGAATATATAAATACCACCTTTATAAATATAAAGGACTAGCTTTTTGAAAACATAAACAATTTCAAAATTCCCTTCTATCAAAACCTTCAACATGGTGGAGCACCTAAGGAAGTCTATTATAGTCATACCTCTTTAGGAAGTCATATCTATTTTATAATAGATGAAGAACTTGGAAGAGACCCTAAACATGCATAAGGATATAAATGAACAAGGGATATATAGCATACCACATATTTTAGGCCCAAACGTATTCCACTCTACCTAACACCTATTTACAAAGTTGAACTAATACACACCTACATAGTTGAATGAAGGTCCAACACATTGGTAATATCAATACAGTGGTCAAATAATTTGGCCTATTACTAGAACATACCAATAGCAAGGTGGTGTAGTTAGATGAAACTCTAGTTCCAATCTTCAAGCTCATCCAAGAACTTTCTTTGGCATGTCAAGCATACCCCAACTTAATGGTTCATCAAGATAGATTTTTGATTGATCACCCTGTCTCATTTGGAATATGCCTTTAAATATACTTCACCACTAATATCAAAGGATACTTATCACTCAACTAGACCCATGCTACTCCAAACTAGATTTATAAATAAGTTAAAAATACCATTGAAATCCCTCTACATGTACCACATAGTGTAAATCCTTTCCAAAATAGGAGGGAAGGAGAAAACCTACGTAGAAAAATAAGAGTTGTTAGACTCTGACTACTTTATTGATTAGATGCATCCATACATTAGTGATGCCTATCTATAGTAGTGGGCATCCAAGGTGTGGATACCAAATCCTAATGAAGCATTCAAGACAACTGGTATGGTGTGATTTACAACTAGGTACTTTTATCTATACATAGTGTACATAAAAATAAAAAAAATTAATTTAAAATAAAAAATAAATAATATTTATACACACACATATAGAATAATACTTTGGGAAGGATGATTAGAAAATATTTTTAACACTAAGTGATTGATATATTTTAAGCATGAAATATTTAAGCAATCCTAACTTCATACCTAATCAAAATATGGTATATTTATGATGGAATTTGACAAACAAAGATTGAGAGTTTCTCCCATTGTCTAATCGCAATCCATCCATGGCTATGGGTGCACCCCCCAACATTGACAATGTCACATGATCCAACCTCAATTAAAAATCCATAATATACATAGGGAAGTGTTCTCAAACTACCAACAAAAGAGTAGTTTCCAAAGGATTGTGATGATCATCACTTTGGGAAACACATACCAAAGGTCATATCATACTATAAAAGTTAATACTTATGAATAAATTCAACAATACCAAAGGTCACCTAGACATTAGCTGAACTAGGTGACAACTTGTCAAAGAGGAAGTGGATTAAGGAAAATATGTGGACTAAATGTTGGAATATGTTCCTAGGAGTTTGCAAGGGATAAATTTATTTGGATTACAAGGGTTGGAGAATCATCAAAAAATTATTGAAAATATGTACCATTATTGATTCACTTACAATAAATCCCATCATACGATCCCTTGATCCACCTTCTTAAAAACATAAATCTATATCCTTTGTATAAATAGTCCAAAAAAGCTTTGGTATTTCCCCTCCTATACATGGATCTATCACATTACAACCAAGAAATAGAGAGTTGGTGATTACCCCAAGTATTATGACCTTATTTGTTTCCTAGTATGCCTTCTCCTTTATTAGGAAGTTCTTGGGATCATGTGCATACATGGAATCCATTAGAAAGTGGGCATTCTCCAAATGGCACCCCTATATAAATATGAAGTTATGGTCATTTCAAGGGTTTTTTTTCATTAGATTAAATAACCTAGAATACTTTGGTCATAACCTCATCGATGGATCATGTTTTTTGGATGACATAGTCTCTTTCTCAAGAGATGAGGGCCAGCTTCAACCTAGAAACCCAAAGCATTAAATCAACCCCTATTTGGATTAGTCTTCGAGGCCTCCCTATATAGTTTTGGCATTATGAAATTTTAAGGGAAATAACATGAATAATTGAGGACATCATTGCATATAAATCGGCAACCAAAGCTAAATCTCGGATGGTGTATGCTTCCATGTGTATTAATGGAAAATTGGATATGGAGCTTCCAACATACATAGATCAATTTTTTTATCATATCGTAGACACTAGAACATATAATATGAGACTAAACTAATGTTTTTCATCTAATATAAAAAATAATGCCACCTAAGAGCACAATGCCCCTCTTTGAGGAAAATTATAGAGGTGGGGAAAATGGTATGAAAATAATGGTAGCATTCAAACACCTAGAAATCTCATAAAAATGACATGCTACAGAATAATATCACTCTATCAAACCATATTGAGAAGGATATGGAGTCCAATGGTTAAAAAACTATTTATACCCCTAAATAAGGTATGCTCTCCTTTCAATGATTCCAATTTATTCTATCTTTTAAATGAGTCTTCCCACCAACCCAAGGCTAAAACTATTTTTTAGCCTTAATATATTTCCTCTAAATATTTAATGCCACTTGGCTTCATTGCTCTCTCTTATGAAGTGCCTATTGATAGTGCACTTCCCAAATACCTTATTAGGTGTGAGATATCCTCATCTAGGTCTAGTCCTTAAACCTTACACTTCACCAAATAATCCCTATCCATATTGGGTGATATTTTGTCCCTTGGCAGTGATATCAATGTTGCCTCCCCAAGTCACCCCTAAACTAGAAACCAAAAGAAATATTTTATTGGCATTTTCAATGAAAACAATAAGGGTAGACCTTCTAGACAAGATTTAATATGAAAAGAGATTGAAGATGACATATCCAATAGCACTCATACTATGCTCTTTTCATATTTTAAGGGGTTTTCCTTGGAGGATCCAACTAGAGAAGATGGAAAAAGATCCAAACCCCTCTCATCCCATGGTAGAGGTGGAAGTAGGTCATGCAAAAATTATAAATGAAGATTCTCTCATGGAATATGAGATGTATCAATGGAAATAGTAAGCCATTTTTGGTAAGGTCCACGAGAAAATATTTGAAACCCAGTGTCTTTGTTCTATAGGAAACCAAGATTGATAAGGATAATGTGGGAAAGATTTCTAAAATGATATGGGAAAATGGTGAATTTAGTGCTAGTCTTACTCAAAGAACCTCTAGAGGACTTTTTTTGTCTTTGGAACTCAACCACAGTGGAAGGTAGACTTTTTCAATTTTAGACCACATCATAAACATTATTTTCTATTGAAAATATACTAAATCAAGATGGGTTCTTTCAAACAACTATACTCCTGATACTCTAAGTGGACAATCATCCTTATATAATATCCTTATCTAGATGAGACACATTTTTTCCAATGAAGCTTGGATGCTAGCAGGTGAATTTAATCCACCCCCTCTCTTCCTATCTAAAAAAAGTGGAGGTAAAACCATTACACCTAAATGCTTTGAGGATTTTGTAAATTTTGTGGACAATAGTAAATTAATAGATATTCAGCATAGAGGAACCAAGTTCACATGGAGTAACAAAACAATTGGTAGCGAGCTCATCCAACTCAAACTAAATAGGAACCTTCTTTACAAGCATGTTTTTTATATTTTTGGTGATGCCACCCTTCAAACTCTCCCTAAAATTAGGTTTGATAATAACTTGCTTATCATGGAAAGTTTTCAACTATCTGCTCCTTTTAAAACTATATTCAGATTTGAATCAATGTGGATACATCATCAATATCTCAAAAATATCAATACTTAATGGTGTAGTAAAAGCTTTTTAGGAACACTCATATCTCAAGTGGCAAAAAAGCTATGTTTCATAAAAACTAATTTCAAAACTTGGAACAAGTGTTTATAAATATCTTTCAAAGAAAGCAAAACATTCAGAGACAACTTCACAATATTGAGAAAGAGGTCCAATATAGGAACTATAATTCACTAGATATTAGAAAAGCTAAAAGATATTTGCTATCTAAATTCCATAATGTTATTGCATAGAAAGACATTTTTTGAGGTAAAACTCCAGAGCCATTTAGCTGAAAGAAATAAATTCTAACACTAAATTATTTCATGCAATGACTCTCAAACATCGAAACCATAAAAAAATTAGAGTTATCTAAAGATGATGGATTGGTTGTTAGTGATCCTACTCGTATTAGAGCTAAATTTGTTACCTACTTTGAAATTCTTCTTAGTCATAGCCAACCTTGTACTAATCAGGTGTCTAATACTCTGCTTCAGAATATTTACCATCTTATTCCCCCTGATCTTAAATCTAGGTTGCACAATCCCTTTTCCTAGGATGAAATCAAGAATACCATTTTTCCTATACCTCCTGATAAAGATACTGGTCCCGATGGCATCCCTCCCCAATTTTTTCAAAATTTCTAGAACATCATTGGATCTGACATCATTGCTACCATTCAAGATATTCAAAAAAGTAAATACATCCCTAGAGACATTAAATCTACATTTCTTACCCTTGTTCCCAAATCTCTTGAAGCCAATTCATTATCTTATTTTAGACCCATTAGCCTTTGCAATATATTTTATAAAATTTTATCAAAGGTCATAGCCAACAAAATAAAGGACATCCTCCATCTTATTATTGATCCTTTCCAAGGATGTTCTATCCAAGGAAGACTTATTACTGATGGAATCATTACCATCCATGAGCTCCTCCACTTTATCTCTAAAAGTAACAAAGATAACCTCTTTCTCAAACATGACATGAACAAGGCCTTTAACAAAGTGTCATCAAATTTCCTCATTTCTATTCTATCTAAGTTTGGGTTCCATACAGATTGGATTGAACTTATTAAAGAATACTTATCTACTACTTGGTTCTCTGTTATAATAAATGGATTAATTTTTGGATATTTTAGGAGTTTAAAAGAGCCCAGATAGGGAGATCCCTTTTACTATTCATTATTATTGTTGAATATTTAGAAATAACCTATAGACACTAAAATAATTTTAATCTGATTATAATACCAAGGCATGTTCTTATCAGCACCATATTGCCTTCTTACAAAACCCTTTGGCATTAAATAGTGGTCCTTACCACTTTTGGGAAGTTTTGCCCTACTTTTGGGAAGTTTTGGGCCATGCAGCCATGGCCATCCCACCCTGGGATGATCACCAGTTCATGGCCATCCCACCCTAGGACGACCACCCATGATCATCCCTGGGTGGGATGACCAAGCCCCTAGACTCTTAAAAATTCAAGGACGGGATAAATGACAATCAAATTATACCATTTATCCCACCCATTAATTTATAACAGATTTATGGCACATCAATTCAATCAAAAACCTATAGATTGGAGGTCCAAATTCAATATGTCTCCCACCCAATGCATGGCAAGGTTTTGACAAGTGGTGGCTCCTTCCTTGCATGCCCTAACTTACCCATTTGACCTTGTGCTCTCTTGAGCTATAAAAAGGAGTCAATCCACCCAATTCAAAAAAAGAGTCTTCGCAATATTTTGCAACAAAGTGTTGTTGAGATTCAATCACAGTTTCACCCACATATTTTCCCTTCTATAAATCAAAGGAGGTTTCTAAGTAATCCCAAATACACAAACCCATTCCATTTCAATGAATTAGATCATAAAATTCAATGACATCACCCCTAGGAATAGTTTAAACCATATCCCATAGGAATTGGTGATAAAAACCACCAGGTTTGGTGGCCGTCCCCACTTGGGATGGTTAACAATCACAATAGGAACACTTAGGGATGGCCATGATATCTGCATCTAATTTTATTTCTATTTTAGCATAGATCATTTCTAGAGTAGATTATATGCACTATGCTATGTTTTGGTGCTATTTTGAATAGTTTTTTACCTTCTATTAGGCTTTTCATTCTAATAGTTCCAATTGGAACACCCAGGGATGGCCATGACCTCTACATCCAATTTCACTTCTATTTCAGCATAGATCATCTCTAGATTAGAATATATGCATTATACTAATTTTTGGTGCAATTTTGATTAGTTTTGCACCTTCTATTGCACTTTTTATATTCACTATTGCATGCATCCCTTTGATTTCATTTCAATATACATATGCTATTAACAAATTTGAGTTCTTTGTGTGTAGATATAGGTATTTCAGTGTGCAAGGAAGGAGCTACAAGTTCAAATACATAGAGATCATCACAGTGGTATTGAAAACCTGCTCTTCAATTGTTTAGTGTGAGGAAGCCTTGAAGTGCATCTGAGTCTTTGAAAGGATTAGATCCTTTGACACTTTTGTAATGATTGTATCAACTCAGATCCCTCAAAGGGATGTATTATAACCGTGTATTTGATAAATCAATCAATATAAATAGGACCCCCATTTATTTTTATATATTGTTATCATGGTTACATTAATGTCTCTTTTTAGTAATTAGACGAATAGTGGGAGCTATAACAAAAAAATTATTTTGGTTTTATGATTACTCTATTTTTGAAGCCAAAAATAAGGAAAAATTGCACTAAAATAGTCATAAAATGGTCTAGACAACTCCAAAAATTGCCAAAAAAAATTATTGTCTTAGTTTTCCCCTTGTGCACCTCTCATAGAAATTTTAATTCCTAAATATTCATGGTTCAAAATTTCCCCATAATTCCTAAATGTGGGAATTTCCCCATGAGCCCTAGTTGGCCAATTATTTCAAAAATATAAAATTTTGACTTGAAAATCATATTTGAGTTATAGCTCATTGTGATCATCTCATCGCACTAATCATTTTGATATATAACACTTTCAACTTTTTTTTTAGAAGCCAAAAAAATTAGAAATGGTCGGGGGACATCCCATGGCAAGGAAGATCTCTAATCTAGAGAGGGAATCAGGTTCCATAACCATTGAACATATTCAAATCAGTCCAAAGCACATGACCATCCCTGAATGGCATCTAAGGTCTTATCATAGAATAAATACCATCCATAAGGGGTCAAACCTTCAAGATATATCTATTAAGGAAGAACCCATAGGTCCTCCAAGAAATCTTTCTGATTGGAACACCTTGATAGAATTATTTATAAGGAACAATCCGCCCACTTAGGAGCCTAGTAGGTCAATATCATAGGTTCACATCCCAACTTGCTTTATAAATCAATCAAAAAATGATAATGATAATACACCATGGCCTAGCTTTGGTGAGAAAACCACCCCATCTAGTCGAGCAAGCCATCCCCCTACTCCTCATAGGGAGCATTCTGTGCAACCTAAATATATAGAGCTTACATCTAAGCCTGAAAATGCATCATTCCTCATAGATGAGGAAGAGAACCCAAGTCATCATCCTAATCCTCATGAAGAGTATGTGGGGCAACCACATTGTTGCTCTACATCATCAAACTAAATAGATCCCACTCATAGCTCAAAATATTAGGTCAATTCAACCTTTAAGGAGCGTGGAAAACAAGTAATAGATCCTACTATGGGGAAAAGACATGATAAACCCATTTGTATTTCTAATACGAGGGTACATAGCCCCCATATAACTGAACAATGTGATCATACACATTTGACACTGATGCCACAAGTTAACCAACAATATATGAAGCAAATCTAGTTGTATCAACAACAATTAAATCAACAATGGGTGGAATCACCACGAGCACACCTAAAAAGTTTGTATCAATAAAAGATACAAGAACAACAAAAGATACAACAAGATCAAGTGCAAAATGCATTGTGTAAAGTGGTGCTTATGCCTAGCACATAGAGGATGCAACAATGCATAAGGCACCTAGTGCAATCTTAGAATCTTTCACCGTGGCCATGCAAAAATTGTGTTCAACATCATAGGTCATTATCTGGTTATCATCATGAACCTCATACTCCTCAATAGTACCAATATCAATATGATGAGGAATCATATGCAAAGTCCCAATGGGAAAATGAGGTAAAAGTAGATGCTTACCCTGAATCTAGTTATGATGAGGTACCTAATGATTATACTTATCATCCATATCAACATCAAAAGTGACCTCCTTTCCCTAATCAAAGACGACGAGATGAAGATTATATCATTTCATTAGGGTCATACAAAGTGCTAGTTGATCAGATAAATACATTCAAAAAATAACATCAAAGATTGGATTATCAAAAAACCACACCAAAGCAGCTTAGAAATCAGCCTTTGCATCCATCAATGTCATCATCAACATACCCATCGAATTTCTTGATTCCTCAACTTGAAAAGTTTAAATATGATGAAGATGCATGAGAGAATGTGACAAGCTTCATCCATATGTGCTTTAGTTTTCAATACAATGATTCCTTTATGCTAATAACCTTTGTGACAACATTAGTTGGGTATGTTTTAGAGTGGTATAATTAGCTACCACATCATAACATATACACCTTTGAACAATTAGTCGATGCATTCCTGCAATGTTTTGCCTTTAATGCTAAGGAAATGATAAACTTGACTAACTTGGTTAGCCTTTGCCAATTAAATGATGAGACAGTCATTGAGTATGGTAATAAATGGAGGAATGTGATGTAAAAATTACCTTTCACTTTACCCACAATAGAGCTCATTCAAATGTGCCACTAAAAATAATATTCTCGATCCATTGGATGCAGAATATGATTGTTTTTCGTTTTTATGTTTTTAAAGGGGAAGGTAAGCTACCTTAGGTACCCCTAGTGTGTGTGCCACTAAATGAAAGTGATGAAGGTGTGATACATTTAGAAGTCTCACTTTTCTTTATTGATCGTTATGTGGATGCTAGGGAAGGTGTGATACCTTGAATACCTCGAATGTGCATTGTGTTTGATGTAATATGATTGGCTTGGCTAGGAGGAGTAGTAGAAACTGACCCCTCCTGCTATGATATTCAATTTTATGTAGTGCTAATGTCCCACTGAGATGATACAAGCAAATGTGAAACATTGAAATATGTCATAGGTTGCATAGATCAATTTATAAAATTTTGTTTCTCGATTACAACACTGATCATTCCCACAAACTCTTGGGGAGGCATAGTAATGTGCACCTGATTAGGTTGTTCAAATTGATTGACAGGTATTATGTTTGATTCATATGCGGACAAGAGATCATGTAATAATCCTATATGAATATCTTGCCTCTCAATCATATCTTGCACTAAAATTCTAAATGGATAGCATTTCTAGATGTCATGACCCCTTTGTCGATGGTAAACACAATATAGATTTTTCTTGTGCACCTTTGATCTACGCTTATTAGGATTCAACGGATGGAACTCTTGAATATTGATTCTTTGTGCCTCATATAATCAATCAAAGAGTGATGCTAATATCTATGGAAAATCTGTATATTGTAATTGTTTCCAATGTTTTTGGCCTTGTATCTAATTTTGTTGTGTATGGTTTTGGGCCAGAGGAAGTTGAGCTTGATAATTATGTTGCACTAGTATAGGTGGTTCACCCTAGTTTGAGAATTCGGGGATACTCAAAACAACTTTATTGACTGGGGTCACCATTTGTTGCATGTTGCCACCTATAATATTCTTTTTTGGCCATTCCTTTTTGTGGATTTTAATATCAACCTCCTGTATCTTGATATGTTCAATGACCTTGGTATGTCCTAAGGCCTCCTCAAATGTTTGATACTATTGTAATTGCAAGAGAAGTGAAATTTTTTTTTAACAACTTCTCGTAAAAATTCGAATGAGCTCTGTTGTGGGTAAAGTGAAAGGTAATTTTGAAATCACCTTCCTCCATTTATTACCATAATAAATGACTAGATAATCATATAATTGACAAAGGCTAACCAAGTCAGTCAAGTTTGTCATTTTCTTAACATTAAAGGGAAAATGTAGCAGGAATGCATCGGCTAATTGCTCAAAGGTGTATATGTTATGGTGTGGTAGATGATTATACCACTCTAAAGCATCCCTAAATAATGTTGTCACAAAGATTCTTAACATCAAGGGATCATTTTATTGAAAACTAAAGCACATATGGATGAATCTTGTCATGTGCTTTCATGCATCTTCATCATATTTGAACTTTTCAAGTTGAGGCATATTGAAATTTGATGGGTATGTCGGTGATGACACTGATGGATGCAAAGGTTGATTTATAAGCTGCTTCAGTGTGGGTTTTTTATAAACCAGTATTTGATTTTATTTTTTGAATGCATTTATCTGATCATCTAGCACTTTGTATGGCCCAAATAAAATTATATGATCTTCATCTCATCGCCTTTGATTAGGAAAAGGAGGTCACTTTTGATGTTGAGGTGGATGATAAGTATAATCATTAGGTACCTCATCATAACTAGATTTAGGGTAAGCATCTACTTCTTCTTGATGTTCCCATTGGGACTCTACATATTATTCCTCATCATATTGATCTTGGTACTATTGAGGAGTATGAGGTTCATGATGATAACTATATAATGACCTATGATGTTGAACACGATTTTTGTGTGGTTGCGGTGAAATATTTCGAGATTGCATTGGGTGCCTTATGCATTGTTGAATACTCTGTGTGCTAGGGTTAAACACCACTTTACGCAATGTATTTTGCACTTTCTCTTGTTGTATATGTTGTTGTTCTTGATTCTTTTTTTTTTTCTTGTATATTTCGTTGTTACAACCCTTGTAGGTGTGCTCATGGTGAGTCCACCGATTTTTGATTTAATAGGTGTTGATACAACTGGATTTGCTCTGTATATTGTTGACTAAGTTGTGGCCTCAATTCTGGATGTGTATGATCTCGTTGTTTAGTTGTATGGGGGCTATGTATCCTCATATGGAAATACAAATGGGTTTATCATGTATTTTCCCCCTATTATGATCTATTACTTGTTTTCCATGCTCCTTAATGGTTGCATTGACCTAATATTTTGAGGTATGAGTGGGCTCTGTATAGTTTGATGATGGAGAGCCACAATGTGGTTGCGCCACATACTATTCATGAGGAATAGGAGGATGACTTGGTTCCTCTTCCTCATATATGAGGAATGATGCATATTCAGGCTTAGATGTAAGCTTTGTATATTCAGGTTGCACAGAATACTCCCTATGAGGAGTATGGGGATGGCTTGCTCGACTAGATGGGGTGGTTTTCTCACCTAAGCTAGGCCATGGTGTATGCTCATGATAATTTTTTGATTGATTTATAAAGAAATTTTGGATGTGAACCTGTGATATTGACCTACTAGGCTCCTCATTGGGTGGATTGTTCCTTATATATAATTCTATCAAGGTGTTCCAATCAGGAAGGTTTCTAGGAGGACCTATGGGTGCTTCCTTAATAGAGATATCTTGAAGGTTTGACCCCTTATGGATGGTATTGATGTTATTATAAGATCTAGGATGCCATTCAGGTATGGCCATGTCCTCTGGAATGATTTGAATATGTTTAGTGGTTATGGAACTTGATTCCCTCTCTAGATTGAAGATCTTACTCGCCATGGGAGGTCCCCTGGCCATTTAAAAAAATTTCTGGCTTCCAAAAAATTTTAAAGTGTTATATATCAAAATTATCAGTGTGAAGATCTGATCACAATGAGATATAACTCAAAAATATGATTTTCAGGTCAAAATTTTGTATTTTTGAAATAATTGGCCAACCAAGGCTCGTGGGGAAATGCCCACTTTTAGGGATTTTGGGTAAATTTTGAACAGTGAATATTTAGGACTCAAAATTTTTGTGAGAGATGCACAAGGGGAAAATTAAGACAAAAAAATAAATTTGGCAATTTTTGGAGTTGTCTAGACCATTTTATGACTGTTTTAGTGCATTTTTTCCTTATTTTCGGCTTCGAAAATAGAGTAATCATAAAACCAAAATAACTTTTTTGTTATAGCTCCAATTTGTATGAATATCGATATGTTGGATGCAATCACGATAGGACCCCTATTCCATTTTATTTAGGCAATTTTTAACTCAGTTTTTACCTATAAAATTTTGTAGGTTTTGGCCATTTTGACCACAAACATTTCTTGATTCCATAATTGGAATACCCAGGGATGACCATGGTAGTCATCCCACCTAGGGACGACCCAGAAATTGGATACTATCCCACCCTCGGATGACCATCCAACAGGGATCTTGTAGCTCAAATTGACAAAAATAGTAGCATATTAGGCTTTCAAGATGAGTATCTGGACCTTACTTTACATTCTTACTATTTAAAGAAAGTTAGATTTAGATTTTATTTCTTTCCCTTGTTTTCTTGAAAAGTAGATTTTACTTTTTCTTAATCTCAAAAATAACAAAAAGAATAAAAATAGGAAAAAAATCAAGTAAAAATGCATTTGTGTGGTTTGATTGCTTGCGATCTACCTAATGGTTAGGTTGCCATATAGGGAATGCATTTTTTAGGTTCAATAATTTATTTAATATTTTTGAAAGTGAAACATTATTTTGCATTTAGTGAAGTTATCATTGAGTGCTCTTTTTTTCACTTCTTTAAAGTATAAAATGAACCACACACACCACGTCTTACATTAAACATCATAGAGTTGGACTTCATACCCAACATCTGATCGAGAAAAATGGTGGATTTAAGCACCATCTTGTTGGCTTGTATATTATGAATTTCAAATCCATCCATGGCCAAGGCTAGATCCAATAATTATCCTATCCATGTAAAATAGCATGAATTCCTCTTCAGAAGGTGTATCGTTGACCATGGTGTGTTGGGTGAGAATCGGTAGGACCTGTGCTACCTCATAGGATATGGACTTGTAGATTAAAGATACAATGCCAAACAAAAATAAAGAAATCACAATAAAGGAATGCAGAATAGTTGTACAAAATGAATGATTTTTATTAATCAATGGAGTTTAGAAACTCCTTTTAAGTACAACAGGGACTGTAACCCTTTTCATGATACAAAGTTACAATTTGTGCTAGGGTTCTTTGAAACCCTAGCTGACACAATGTGGTGGCGTCTCTGAAGAATGTATCCTTAACCTCAACAGAATGAGTGGGCTTCATTTTATCCTTTGGCTCGAACCACTCCAGCTTAAGCAGCTGCTATCAACAAATCAGATCTACCACTAGAATCCTACACACATTAAAATTACCAAAGAGTTAGAAACTAATAAGAGAGCTCCACTGTGTGAGCCCTCAGAAACAGTTTAAAACCCTAGATTTATAAAATAAAAATAAAAAGAATGCAGAATTCAACAGCAAATTAATACATAAAGAAATATTACTTGCTTTAGACGAATCTATACCTTTTCCTGTTAACGCGACGAGACCAGGCGGCGGCGATGGATGCGGCGAAAGGGTTTAGTTCAGACTTAGGGCCATAGAAGACTCAAAAGACTCAGGATTAATAGCAATAGCCAACTCCAGACTTAGATAGGGAAGATAAGTAGGTTTAGCCGAAGAGATAGATAGGGTTTGAGCCATCAAGGTGACTCAATTTATAATCTACTCTTAGGGCACACTTTAGGGTTTTAACGACACTTTGAATGTGTGGCTAAGATTAAAGTGGATCCAAGGGTAGAGAATAAATCTAGGTTGTGAAACGGATTAAGATGGATGGACGGATGAGATTAAATGAAGGATGGACGGCTCAGATTAAATCACTTAAACTTTATTTATATATATATTAAAATATTAAAATATATATATAAATATTAATTTAAATAAATTTGTGGATGAAAAATGACGGAAAAAGTGAAATTGGGCCAAATAATGGTGGGAAAGTGTGGATTTGGGCCAAATAATGGCGGGAAGGATGGATGACTGACACGTGGCTGGCAGGAAGGTATAAGTGGCTGGATTTTGGTGTCTATAGATGCCCCTTTTTGAGCTGCTTTGTGTGAAGACACAATGTAGCACAAAAACTTAAGACACCTGAGAAGCTGGATCAGACGCAACTCTCTCTCAAGACTAAAGCACAACTTTGAAGACCAAAGAATAAAAGAATATTTAAAATTTTTCATCTTACCCCCTCAATTGGCGAGCGAGAATGGTTCTCACAAGCCAATTGGAAGAAATTAGGAAGATAATGAACCGTTTTTGCCCCAACGGTGAAAAAAAGGGTTGGTGCATGCACCATCTGTTTATGTCCCAATAGAAAAGGGGTTGGTGTACAAACCAGAAAAGAATATGATTGAAGACGATATGAGTGATGTGAAAGATGGACCGTTTTCTGCCCCAACGGTTATAAAGGGATTTTTGCCAAACTGTAAATTCCATGATCATGTAAGATGAATTCCACTATAGGAAAATTAGAAATTGATAACGGATGCACCAACTCCTGTGTGTGAATCCATATTGTTGATGAAATTGCCTTATTGGCGCCATTGATATGCAAAGATGAAAGATGCATGAAAGAGTCCAGAACTTAGAGATGCTCCTAGTGACTGTATGGATAATTCCTCGGGTCGTAACCAATCAACCTAGGTAGCCAAAATCTCTAGCAAGACTTAAAATAATGACGATATGAAAGATTGTCCATGTTTAAGGCCCCATGAACTAGGCCATCAATGACAACTATTGAGCAAATTAATCTTGGTATGAGGTCACTTGAAAAGTAGAATATCCAAAATTGATTTCCAATTTTCAAACAGTGAAATAATTGATGATGATAAATGGTAAGTGTCCTTATGGTGGTTTAATCCTCTTACCGAATTGCATTGATGCAAATCGCTGCAATCGCAAAGGTGATAGAATATACCACTAGATACGAGGTTTACTTTAATTTGATTTGGCAAAAATATGCATGATGAAAGAAGAATGAATGAAATTGACGATAGATCAGAAGAATTGATGAATGTGGTTAATTTTGTGAAGGTTTTGAATATTTTTAACTCAATTTGTAAAACAATGATGAATGATGCGCTTTTTGAGAGAAATAACAAAATTTGTGTCCAAAAGCTAGTTGTAACCTTCACAAAATGTTTTATTATGATAAGAAGAATGGATGAATGCAATTTGATGAAATTTGGAGGAGGTAAGCTTCAATTTTGTAAGTTTTGTTCCTTTATTCAATACTGACACCAAACATCGGTCTGCGTTTGTGGTTGGCAGAGACGCCCGTCGGTGTTTAGGTGCTCTGCAGATGCAATACTGTGTCTGAATCCGCCATGAAATGCCCTACTGCATTTCAGGGCACCAAAATCATCTATTTAAACAGTTTCAACGAGAATTTCGCTCATTTGTGCGTTCGAGCTTAAGAGAAGTGCGTACGAGGGAGTGGAGTGAAGTGGAGTGAAAGGTTGTGTGGGAGAGTGAAGCACGCGGGAGCTATGGCAGGGATGGGAGCGGACGCGCCAGTGCAGCCAGCTGAGGTATTTGTTCATTTAAGCAAGTACTTATTATGTGTTTTTTTTTTTTTGGAAAAATTTGTAACAAATTTTTGTTTTGTTGTTTTGCAGCTTAGGGTGTTAGAGGCACGACACCGATTCTCCCCTATCATTCCGGGGATGAGGAGGTCGTTGTCCCAGGAAGACTGGGAGATATTGGAGGCACTAGGTCTAGGGCTCCTACTAGGTCTCAGGGGTCCTCTTTTGATGGTTAGCTTAGTGCTTAGATGCACTCTTTATGAGCCTTGGTGCTCTATTGTATATTGTAGCCTTTTGGCATTCATTGTACAGTTTTACCTTTATACATATATATATACATGGATTTTATTTATTTGGTGTTTTAATTTCTTTTGTGTGAATGCCTATGTTTTTGTGATGCATGTTTTTATATGTTTTAATGTTTTTGATGCATATGTGATGGAATGGAATGCAAACTTATAGATGATTAATGCGAGACTAAGTAAATGAAATATGCACTAAGAAGCACTGGCTTGTGAATGGATGACGTATGGAATGACATGAATATGGAAGAATATATGGAGGGTGATATGGAAGAAGATATGGAGGAAGACTGTTTTACAAAGACTCAAACATGCTAGTGGTATCAAACAAACTTACTAACACTGCCTAATTCAACTAGGACCAAATGTGTGTGCATGCGAGTTCATTAACCAAATCATAAGCATGGTAGTAACTCTAGGCAATCAAAAACCTATGTGTGTGCAAGTGTGTTCATTAACCTCATCTTGCATAAATTAGGTAACCCTATTATGGAGAAGACCCCGAAGCTAGTTTGTCCGTATGAGCATTCAGAGGTCTCTTTTGAGGAGAGACATGTCGCCACGCAATGAGTATACTCCACTGCCAGTCAAGTGTCTATAGCCCCGGTGAAGGTTAACTCCATAGTCCATGTTGTTTTTGACCTTTGTAAGCCTTTGGGATGACTACCTATCCGTCTGACTAGACAAGTAGTACGATCCTTACAACTTATTTGGGATCAGTGGTGTGTGAAAAATGTTCATTTCCTTAGAGGGAATCGAATTCTCAACCGAAGTATGATGAGAATTTTACCCTATCCTTACTACTCTGTTTATATTTATATTTTGTGATTGCTTGTGATAGTGGTAAGAACCACTATTTTATGGACTATGTTTGCATGATAGGACAAACAAGGATTACCCTTTTCACTTCAAGGCACAACCCAAGGATGGTGTTATCTCTCTTTGACACAAGATGTTTTTAAGATGTGAAAATGTGATAGGTTCAAGACCGCTTTTGAAATCATTTCCCAATAATCAAGATTTTATTTAGTGTAATTTGTGATATGACCCTAGAGAACTTTGACATGCATTTCGAAGTTTGCTTAAAACACTAGGAATGGCCGAGTGACTGAAAACATTTTGGCAATGTAAATATGTGCAAATGGAAAATGGGTGTACGAATGACAATTCGGTTTGATGGATTTTATGAAGGTGCCCCTGATTAAGGCAACATGACTTTTGCTTGATCAAATTTTATATCCAAAAGATAGAATGGTCTCTAACATGATATGCAACTATGGCTGAAAATGAAATGTTATGGTTTTGAATGAGATGTATGCACATGAAATGCAATGTTTTTGAATGAGATGTATGCAACTAGCAATGAAATGCAAATTCTTTTTATTTTATTTGTTTTTTTTTTTTTTTTTTTTTTTGTACAAGCCATGTATATATGTACATATAAAATTCAAACTATGCGTAGAATGCCCTCAAGTGTATAACATTAAGTGGTTCGGGTTCTTCCTCTCCCTCTAAAGCGGCAAGTCTATAAGTTCCATTGCCCACTCTTTCGGTGACCATATATGGACCTAACCAATTAGCCACGAATTTATCTCGAAGATGCGGCAATGCATTGGTGTTTTGTTGATTCTCTTTAAGGACAAGATCCCCTACTTGAAATTCTCTTAGATGAACTTTGGCATTGTAAGCACGTTTCAATCGATCTTGATAAACTCGCAAATGCTCTAAAGCATTGATTCATTTTTCATCTATGAGTGTGAGTTTATCAAGACGTGCTTGTCTAGCAGTATCATCATCGATAAATTCCTGCAAAGAAATTTGCAAGGAAGGGATCTCGAGCTCAAAATGCATGATTGCTTCAGCTCCATAGACCAAAGAAAATGGCATTGCCCCAATGGGAGTTCTGATGCTTGTTCTGTAAGCCCATAATGCTAAGGGGATTTGTGTATGCCAATCTTTATGATTTTCTTTAACAAGTTTCTTAAGAATAGCAATTATGGTCTTATTGGAAGCTTCAGCTTGTCCATTGGCTTGTGGGTAGTAAGGAGTTGAGAAACTATGTTGGATATTATAATTTTCGCAAAGAGCTCGAACATCCTTATTCTTAAAAGACTTGTCGTTATCAAAAATAATTTTAGAGGGAATACCAAAACGACAAATGATATGGTGAAGTATAAACTCCACAATTCTAGGACCTGTCGTTCTGGCTAGAGGAACGACTTCAACCCACTTTGTGAAGTATTCAGTGGCTGTAATGATGAAAGTATGCTATCCTAAAGAAGCAGGTGAAATCTTGCCAATTAAATCGAGACCCCATTGTGAGAAGGGCCAAAGGCTTTGGATGGGCTGTAAAACTTGTGATGGTATATGGGTTAAATTAGCATGTTCTTGACACTTTTTACATTGTTTAACATATTTGCAACAATCTTGTTCCATAGTGGGCCAATAATACCCCATACGTAAAATACACTTTGCAATGGCCATTCCACTAAAATTACCACCACAAGTACCATCATGGGCTTCAGCAATAGCTCTATGTGTTTCACCTGCTTCTAGACAGCGGAGGAGTACTCCATCATATCCACGTTTATACAACACATCCCCCAAAAGAACAAAACGAGCTGCCTTTTGCTTAAAATAGCGACGGGTAGTTCGAGACAAATCATATGGGAGTGTTCCAAACTTGAGGAAGGCTACTATCTCACTAGACCAAGGCTCATATGGATCCGAATGGATAAAGAAAACATCTTTTTCATCCTTAGACTCAGCACAGACAATTGCAGACTTAGAGATTGTGGAAATGATTAGGGGTTGTACCTCTCCAAGGGAGTCCTTTGGAATCAATGATCCAAGAGAGGCCATGGCATCCACAAATCTATTAGTCGAACGAGGCAAACTAGTGATCTCATACCAATCAAACTTAGAGAGCAACTTCATTGCTACATCATGATAAAGCTTAATGGTAGGTTCTTTGGCTTGGTATTCTCCTATAATTTGTTTAACCACGAGTTGAGAATCCCCAAATATCCAAATACGCTTAATGCTCATAGCTATGGCTGATTGAAGACCTAAAATTAAGGCTTCATACTCTACTGTATTATTGGTGCATTGGAAGTCTAGTTTGAATGATAAAGGGATGGGAATCCCTTGAGGTGTATGAAACACAACTCCAACGCCTTGACCTTTCGCGCACTTAGAGCCATCAAAAAAATAGCGTGATGTCAACATCTTCCTACGAAATGATGTCCTCTTCTTGTTCAGTGATAGCAAATACCGAATCATTTGGGAGCTCAATAATCAAAGGATGATCACTAGGTAGTGGAGCTTCCGCAAGTTGATCGGCTATAACTTGACCTTTAACAGATTTTTGGCTAATGAATTCAAGATCGAATTCGATAAGCAACATTATCCATTTAGTGGTACGAGTGTTATTATAAGTGCGAGACATCATATAACGCAGAGGGTTTTCTCTAGCTATGACATATGTTGTATGGCTAAGCATATAATGACAAAGTTTCTTAGTGGCAAAAACCACTGCTAAGCACAACTTTTCCACATAAGCATATCGGGTTTCATAGCTTACCAATGTTTGACTAATATAATAGACAGCTTGCTCACAATTTTGTTCATTCTTTTGTGCAAGCATTGTCCCTAAGGCAAAGTCCGTTGCTGAGATATAAAGATTGAAAGGGACCCCTGGACGAGGCGGAGCTAAGACTGGCAGAGACGCTAAGTACTGCTTTATGTCATCAAAGGCTTTCTGAAACTCATCTATCCATGAAAATTGTAACCCCTTTTGTAGTAGGTGGCAAAATGGCCTACATTTATCAAAAAGTTGTGCAATAAAGCGACGGATTGAATTAATATTTCCTTGCAAACTATGAAATTCCTTCAAATTAGTTGGGGGACACATTTCCATAATGGCTTTGACCTTGTTAAGGTCCACCTCAATACCTCGTTTAGAGATAATAAAACCTAGGAGTTTGCCTGAGGTAACACCAAAGACACATTTCTTAGGGTTCAACCTTACTTTATGCTCTAGAAGTCTATCAAAAACTTTTTCCAATACATCAAAATGCTCTTGTCGAGTTTTAGATTTTGCCAATAAATCATCCACATAATCTTCAATAATCTTATGCATATAATCATGGAAAATATAAGTCATGGCTCATTGATAGGTTGCACCTGCGTTGTTAAGGCCAAAGGGCATCACCCTGTAACAAAAATTTCCCCAAGGTGTGGTAAATGCTATTTTGTGTTGATCTTCAGGGTTTATTCGAATCTGGTTGTATCCTGAAAATCCATCCATGAACGAAAGCATTTCATGACCAGCACAGGTGTCGACAAGAGTATCAATATTTGGAAGAGGAAAGTCATCCTTAGGACACGCCTTATTTAGATCTCGAAAATCGGTGCAAACACGTATTCCCCCATTAGGCTTGCGAACGGGTACCATGTTAGAAAGCCACTCAGGATAATCAATTGGGACGACAAATTTAACATCCAGAAGTTTTTGAATCTCTGATTTAACTATGAGGGCCACGGTAGGATGCATTTTCCTAAGTTTCTGTTTGACAGGTTTAGCATCTTTTTGTAAGGTGAGGTTATGGACAACCAAATTAGGGTCTAGGCCTGGCATGTCTTTGTAAGACCATGCAAATATCTCCTTCTTCCGCTTAAGTAGAGCAATCATTTGCTCTTGTTCATCTGATGATAGACTTTTAGCCAGTTTCACAATTTGGGTGCCATCTTGGTCTGGACTAAGGTCTACATCGATAGTTTCTTCAATAGACATGTGGGAACCTTCCTCAAGCTGATGGGGAGTAGGGATCAGATTTATGTCATCTAAAATGTCATCAGGCTCCTGTGCCTTGCTCTCGTCTATGTCTTCCTTGAAGACCTCTGGCTTAGAAGATGAAGGTGAATGTGGAGGTGAAGGAGGAATGTAGTTGGCGGAAGCCCTTAACAATTCCTCGGAAAGGATGAACTCTGAAATAGATGGAGGAGATGAAATCCGATCCATGTCAATAAGGTTTGGGTTGATCGGGATTGGCTTATCCGGATCATATGGATTATGGAGCGGGGTGAATAAGTCTTCAAAATTCATTGTCGACTTATGAAATAAAGGATGGGCGGAATGGAAGGGAAAACCGGTGAAGACCTCGGAATACCTGAAATGCAAAACAACATAGTTTTTCGGTTGTTTTTTTTTTTTTTTTTTTTTTTTTGTAGTTTGAGTTTTTTTTTTTTGTAGTGGTGAAAACCACTATTACACACATACATAAAGCAATAAAGTATTTTTATATATTTTGATATTTTTTTTTTTTTTTTTTTTTTTGGAAATTTTTTGATTTTTTTTTTTTTTTTTTTGGTAGTGGTGAAAAACACTATTTTAGTATATACATATAATACATGTTTGGATTATGGCTTATGGATGTGGCGGAGGGGGTGGTTCACCTCGTTCTTGTGGAAGAAGCAAGCGAAAGATGGCCTCTTGGAGAGGGAACAATTGGAGATAAAACTCGTCTTGTTGAGTGAGGGGAACAATGGGCGCCGACTCTTCTTCAGATTCATCACCATTTGACATGACATCAAATTCTTCATAGGCTTCATCTTCGGATTCGTCGAGGTGGAGGATTTCTTCTTCTGAATTAAGATTAATGCTTTGAAAAGCTTGTTCAAAAGAAGAAAGGTATGGAAGTGGTTGGTAGCCCAGACCAAAACACTCAGTGGGTCTCTGGTATGGCATATCGATGCATTCAGTTACCCCTTGCTCGTATCGACCTATGCCAAATTGCTGCCAATTATGTCTGTGGAAATAGCGAGAGGGAAAACCCTCCATCCTTTCGATATTCACAGGGACTAGATGCTTGGGTTCTAGTATGGTGGTAGGACTAGAAGATGACTCTATTCCCCCATATACAAAATTAATGGAATTTAGCATAGAACCCATGTTATAAACCGATCCAATGGATAAATGTTGGTCATGTGGACGACCAAAATATTTAACTGTTTGCACATTGAACGGTGTTATGTGGACATCTTGGATGGCATACTCACCAATACCTGCATCAGTTAGATGGACCTTGACTTGGGAGGGAGATGGACTAGATGATGGAATAGAAGAATGTGGGATAGAAGAATTGGAAGGATTTGGTTGGGTTGATGCTTCACCGACTTGTGAAACATCAGCTGGTGATGGTTGGGAAGATGGAGGAATAATAGGTGATGTTGAAGAAGGTGTAGAAGAAGGGGGTAATGACGTGGAAAGAGATGATTGGTCATGGCCAAATGTGCATGTGGTCACTGATGAAGAAGAAGGAATATTATGAGATGAATAAAGTGGTGAATGAGATGGAATAGCGGAAGAGGAAGATGGTTGCGATATGATGGGTAGCTCCTCAGGAATGGGAGCTTTAAAAGAAGATGGTATAGAATAAGTAGATGGGGTCAAGAAAATATGAGTGGATGGAAACACAATCTCATAAGGATTTGAGACATAGTTGCAATGTTTGAAGGGTTCAATGTCAGCAGGTACACAATGAACCTATCCCTCATATACATACTTCAGACATTGATGCAGTATAGAAGGGAAACATCTCATCTCCCTAAGCCAAGGCCGTCCAAGCAATACATTGTATGCCATGGACCCTTCCAAGATGTGAAACAAGGTATGCAAAGTTCAGGCCCCTACCTCAATGGGCAAGATAATTGTGCCAACCATGGAAGATAAAGCATCATTGAATGCTTTAAGAGTAAAAGTTGACTTGGTGATAAGGGATGGCTACAGCTCTAGATTACTCAACGCCGATGTTGTAATGATATTGATTGAGGAACCGATGTCAATTAAGACTCTCTTGAATGGCTTGTGATCGATCTTGGCCATGATATGCAGTGAAGGATCTATACTTTCTGTTGACAAAGGTTTGATTTCAAAATCATAGAAAGTGATGGAGGGCTCCATGCATGTTTGAATACTCCCCACAAAGTTGTTGAAGGCATTAGTATCTTGAGTTTGAAGCTCGATTGACTTTAATATTTCCATTAATGCCTCTCTATGCGGGGGAGATTGTTGAATGAGGTCATAGATCGATAACTTTGCAGAAGCCATTTTTAAATTGGTAGTTAATCATCTAATCAATGACATGATGGGTCGTTGGCGTTGAGTAGAATGATTTAGTGGTTATTGAGAAATACTAGCACGTCATTGGGTCACTGTTACCTGAGGTGGATTGGGAGTTTGTACAGGTGGCTGTGGTTTAGCCTGATTTGGTTGGTTCGCCCTTTGACCTCGGGTTACTACATTAATAGTACCCACAAAACCTTGGTATTTTTGTACATGGTTGAATTGATTAGGAGTTACCTGAGTTACTCCCCCTGAAGTTGTTGGAGCTTCCTCCCGATATGGAAGGGGTGTTTGAAATACACCAAGATTTTGATTTTGTTGGGCTAAGGGGCTATCCAATTTAATGGCTCCAATCTCAATAAGATCTTGGATCACATTTTTGAAAGCTGTACAATTATTGATATCATGTCCATTTTTCCTATGATAAGGACAAAATAGGTACTCCTTGTAATACTTCCCCCTTCTAGATGGTTCTAAAGGTTTAAACTCAGGTAAAGTTAACTGATTTGTGCTATATAACTTGTTGAATATGACTGCATATGGTTCATCTAAAGGTGTGAACTGTCGCTTGGGACGATTTGTTTGCCAAGGTCGAGTTTCCATGGTTGGCCCAGTATTGTGAGATGGTTGAGGAGGGGTGGGTACTGCATGATAAACAATTGGTTGCGGTTGACTTTGCATTACTTGTTGTTGTTGAGCCATTACGGGCTGGCTCGCCACCACTTGATTAACTTGGTTAACATTTGAGGTTGTACTAGCCTGTGCTTGTTTGTTTTGGCCATAATTATTATTTTTTTGTTGGCCCTTTTGTTGCCATTATTTTCTACGGGGTTTTAAAACACCCTCTTGGACTTTAATGTCTTCTATGATGCTTGCTTGGGCCAAAGCCTCTTCAAAAGTCCTGTATTTTTGTAATTGAAGTAACCAAGAGATAGGTTTTAGACAACTCTGGGTGAACATTTTGGTTAACTCCTCCATTGGTAGGGAGAATGGCAATTTATTAATGATAGCCCTCCAATGGTTTCCAAAGTCATAAATAGTCTCATCGTCATGTTGCTTGAGCTTGTATAAGTCGGACAATGAGACTTTCCTTTGTACATTTAGGGAGAATCATTCTAAAAACAGATTAATCAATTGCTCGTAAGCATAAATGCTATGGTGAGGTAAATGATTGTACCATTGTACAGCATCTCCTCCTAATGTCTGAGGAAAATTTCTGAGCATAAGAGCATCATTATTTTGGATTCTAAAGAAGGCATGCATGAATGAGCTCACATGTTCGTGAGGATCCTCAGTTCCTCAAAATTTGTCAAACTTCGGTAATGTGAAATCAGTCGGATATGGCGATGAAGGTACCGAAGGATGAATTGGTTGATTGATCAACGACCTTAGCGTAGGTTTATGACTAGATGAGCCAGGCATGTTGAGCATAAGGTTGTCAATCTGTTGTTGCATAGCATGGAGTCGAGAATCTTCATGAAAATTTTGATTCGTTTGATGATTATGATGATGCAATGGAGGAGTGGAAAAATGATGATATGGGATGAAATTGCCTGGATTAGGCGGTGTGGAATGGACAGGTTGTTAGTATGGATGATACCGAAAAGAAGGTGATTGGGGTTAATGATGAACTGGACTGGGTTGGGAGAAAGGTGGGGTAGGAATGGACACCACTGAAGATTGGGGTACCCAGGTGGGGCCTGAGCTAAGAAAAGTTGGCTGGGTAGAAATTGGTTGGGGTGTAGGATTTACTACGACAGGTGGTTGGGCATTTTGTTGCTATTGTTGCTGAAGCAACTTGTCGAGGTACTCCCTAACCTTATTAATTTCTAACCCAAGGGATGTGGGATGATTGGATGAAGGTGGAGGGTAGGCTGCCATGGTAGTCACAGGAGACTGCGTAGCAGGGGCAATGAAGGTGGCTGAAGTAGGCGGTACACGGGAAGAAACGATGAGATCGTGCCCCAGGTAGGGTGAAACCATAAATGGTTTGGGAAGAAGAGGGTTGAAATTGGTCATGGCTAGAGGAGGTTCCACCAGCCTCATAGAGAGAATTGGTGTACACCCGGGTAAATGGAGGAGAAAGTGGTCGGGAAGACACTACATTTGTCTCCAAAGGAGGACAATTGAGCATCTGGGAAGATGTTGGAGATGAAGTCGGCTGAGCAGATACAACATTAGCCTCAAAAAAGGGTTAGTGTAGACCCGAGTGAAACCAAGCGGGTATGGTTGATGCAATATCCTGTTGAAAAATAGAATCTTGCATAGGGGAATCTTGGATTGGCTCAAGGATATAACCAGTGCCATCTCTTAAGTGAGTTTGCACTTGGGCCATATCAATGTGGGTAATATGACAGGAATTGTCTTCCTCCATGGGCATGGCCATGCGATAGACGGTAGAAGGACGTGAAAGACCTGTAGGCGAACCTGCCTGAAATTCACTAGGATAAGTGGTCATGTTGGTGGTGGGGATGTTCTGTGAATTATTCATTTGATTATTTAGATTTAACACTTTATATTGATTCCTTGTTAAGACCATAACGCAATAAATCTAAAAAAATTTAGAAAAGAAGAATGCAAAACTTGAATGATAAATTTACACTAAAGAAATTATCAAAAAACAGTCACAACCTAGGTTTCAACCAATGTGTCTTACCTGCAGTTAATTACTTATTTTCTGATCTTAATCTGTAGTAAATTTTAAGTGTCCGGTTTATGATTTTTGCATGTGATCTAATCTTGAATTATTCACAAAAAAAAGGTAAAAACTATGGCTAGGAAAGGACAACGAGATTCTTACTGGTGATGAAATCCAGCAAGTTTGCTCGGGGGTGACCTATGGTGTCTGAGGTAGAAGTTTAATGGATGGAGATGAATTCCACCGTCACTAAACTTCAAGCAATACCTAGTGATGAAATCCAGATATTACTATTTTAAATGCAATATGAAATGTAGTGAATTTTATTTTAAGTGTTTTAGTTGTCTAATGTATACATACAAAGCTATAAATCAAAAGTTCTAATGATCTATGCAAGAGGCCACTGAAAATATACCATTTCCTCTAAAGAAATGGAGTACACCGTTTAAAACCCCCTGCCTACCAATGATATCAGATATCAAAGGAGCAACTGGAAGGTTCATCCACTTCTCTGCCTGGAATCACCCAATGGCAGGAGTACTATTGACATCCAATCAATAGTCCTACTTAGATAACTAAAACAGATAATTCGTAGCTATTCTAATATGCAGCTAGGTATCCAATTTTTTTTTTTTTATACAAGCAACAACCAATAATGCAATGCAAAAAAATGTAACTAAAAATGTAACAAAAAAAAATGTATATACAGCTTAACTGTTCTTTTCGGATTACTTAGTTTTTGTTCATTTTAAAGCAATGATCTAAAAAAGAAACAGAATACAACAGAAAAACCAAAAACGTAAAAAGTACAGTTTAACAAAGAAAAAAAAAAAAACGCACTTACTCGGAAGCCTACGCTTTTTCTGTAAAACTGCCTTCAAACGCCCAAGGGAGTCTGTGCAGGCTGAAACGCACCTCTGCATTTCGGATCGGACTTCCAGACGTCGCTCTGCGTCTGCTGCGTTTTCTGCAAACTCCTCAGAAACCCTAGTTCACTGGAACAACAAATTTCGTGATTTCTGAAACCTGCAAAATAAAACAAAAATAGGAATAGATCAGTAAAGCAAGTATTAAAAACATGAAACTCTAGGGGGTCCCACCGTGATCGCCATTTGTAGATTAAAGATACAACGCCAAACAAAAATAAAGAAATCACAATAAAGGAATGCATAACAGTTGTACAAAATGAATGATTTTTATTAATCAATGGAGTTTAGAAACTCCTTTTAAGTACAATAGGGCCTGTAACCCTTTTCGTGATACAAAGTTACAATTTGTGCTAGGGTTCTTCGAAACCCTAGCTGGCACAATGTGGTGGCGTCTCCGAAGAATGTATCCTTAACCTCAACAGAATGAGTGGGCTTCGTTGTATCCTTTGGCTTGGACCACTCCAACTTAAGCAGCTGCTATCAAAAAATTAGATCTACCACTAGAATCCTGCACACATTAAAATTATCAAAGAGTTAGAAACTAATAAGAGGGCTCCACTGTGTGAGCCCTCAAAAATAGTCTAAAACCCTAGATTTATGAAATAAAAATAAACAGAATGCAGAATTCAATAGTAGATTAATACATAAAGAAAGATTACTTGCTTTAGACGAATCTATACCTTTTCCTGTTAACGTGGTGAAACCAGGCGGTGTCGATGGATGCGGTGAAAGGGTTTAGTTCAGACTTAGGGCCGTAGAAGACTCAGAAGACTCAGGATTAATAGCAATAGCCAACTCCAAACTTAGATAGGGAAGATAAGTAGGTTTAGCCCAAGAGATAGATAGGGTTTGAGCCATCAAGGTGACTCAATTTATAATCTACTCTTAGGGCACACTTTAGGGTTTTAACGACACTTTGAACGTGTGGCTAAGATTAAAGTGGATCCAAGGGTAGAGAATAAATCTAGGTTGTGAAACGGATTAAGATGGATGGACGGATGAGATTAAATGAAGGATGGACGACTCAGATTAAATCACTTAAACTTTATTTATATATATATTAAAATATTAAAAAATATATAAAAATATTAATTTAAATAAATTTTGGGATGAAAAATGGCAGGAAAAGTGAAATTGGGCCAAATAATGGTGGGAAAGTGTGGATTTGGGCCAAATAATGGCGGGAAGTATGGATGACTGACACGTGGCTGGAAGGAAGGTATAGATGACTTACAAGTGGTTGGATTTTGTTGTCTACAGGACTTTATCTTTGTATTTTGGTGTGTGTGAGTATATAGGTGAAATCATTTTAACATTGAGAATATCATCCAACAAAATAAAAACACATGGAAAGAGATCTCTTTGCAAACAATAAATCAAAATCACACCAAATAGTTTTAGGGAACACATATCAAATCTTTAAAAGAGATAAATACTTGTATTATTGTGTGTTTTAATTCTTGTGTGTTGATCATTTAAATTTGTAAAAGAGATAATCACGTAGGGTTTGGATCAAAGTAGCTATGGTATGCACCCACAACCAATACCATTCAAGGGTTGACACTATGAAGAGTAGGCAAGGAGACATACCATATCTGATTTGAACCTAAGAATATGATTATACCTCCTTAGCAGCCTCATACTCACCCAAGTCCTAGAATTTCAAATTAAGAACCTAACCTATAAGGGACCCCTACATGGGACACCCCTAAAGGTCTTGGTCCTAATCAAGGAACATATTTTCCAAATATAGACACTTCACATGCTTTCTATAAAGAATATAAAGTATGCATTGAGGCACAAACAAATAAAGGAATGCCATGCATCCACATGCTTGCTTAATCTACCTCACACACCTGCATGCAAGATCAATATTAATCCCCATGTGCAGGGCCAAATGATCAAAATACACCCTTAAATAACCCTAATAAGTCTCAATAATATAAGTACTAATATGATTATGATACTCACCACCCTAGGCAAGTAAATTCAACCCTTCCATTCCTTATTTATGAAGGAAGACCTATGGTTTAGGGTTTTATGAACAAGGCACTCATATTTCTTTCCAACTGCAATATCAAATTCCATATGATAAATATGTCTTAGGATACAAAAATCCTATGCCTCTCGATGTCCTCGTAGATAGTTTAGAGCACTTGGGTCTAAACTAAAGGGATGAGATTACATGTTATCCTTACATTTATCCTAGTAATGTCCACTATTTGGGAGATTATTTCCCCATATATATGATATATCAAGAGATATCTCATGATATCACCTGATCCTATGAATAATATGAAGGTTCGCATACTCTTCCAAACAAAAATGAGGAATAGGATCAAGGTTCCCCTTATGAGTGGATGACTAATGATGAATCATATTATGGCATAGCACATATTAACTCCCCTAGTTCAGATTATGAATATGAATAAATCATCCCATTGGATGATGAAGAAGAGTTCTATATATGTGTGGTCACCTAAAAATCCCCAAAGGTATCCATAAACCCTTTGGTCACCTAAAAATCCCCAAAGGTATCCATAAACCCTTTGGTCACCAAAAATCCCTAAAGGTACCCATAAATACTTTGGTCACATAAAAAGCCCCAAAGGTATCTAAAAAAGCCTTTGGTCACCCAAAAAGTCCCAAAGGTATCTAAAAAATCCTTTGATCACCCAAAAATCCCCAAAGCTATCCATAAATCCTTTGGTCACCCAAAAAGCCCCAAAGGTACCCATAAACCCTTTGGTCACCCCAAAAATCCCCAAAGGTACCTATAAACCCTTTGGTCACCCAAAAAGGTCCAAAGGTACCCATAAATCCTTTAGTCACCCAAAAAGCCCCAATGGCATCCACTAAGCCCATTGGTAATATATATATATATATCTAAAAATATCATTAAAATAACAAAAATACAAAAATATTGCATTACATTACATTTCATATCGCTACATTATATAATCACTTACATTAAGCAAACCTATCATTATATTTTACATCCTAGAGTTGTTCATACATGTCTAGCACTAGGTCTATACACTAGCCATCCTTCAAAATCAACTTTGTCAAAAATCATTATTAACACCCATCCACATTACATTTATCATTTCCATCCACATTTCCCACTTTTCGTATTTGTGCCTATTTCTCTTCACTTATTCATTTGTTATAAGGTGTCATTAGGGTTTTCGGTCAATCAACCATCTCTATTTTTCTTTTCAGATTTTGTAGAAAGCTATCCTAATTTTTAGAAGGTAGATACTTGCTTTGATTATACCTTGTATACGTAATAATCCCAACATATTCTCATATTAATAAATCCAAGTTTTGGACAAGGAAAAATGAAACCTACAAAGTGGTCCTTGTTACCTTAAGCGAAAAGTTTACCTTGCTCATCCCCTTATGCACATGGTTCAAAAATTTTAATAATTGACAAAAGGACAAGCTCCTCCCTACCCAAAATAATAAAACTTCCTTACTCCATACCAAATCTGGGCAAGTATCCAAAGAGGAACAAATACAAAAGCAAAAATCCCCAAAAGAAAATGTGGTTTTCACCACTAACAAAAGCAAAAGGTAAAATAAATAGTGGTTCTCATCGCAACCAAAATCCCTTGCTCACCAAATAAAAATGAGCAAATACTTAGAGCAATTCTAAAATAAAATAAAATAAGGTAGTATTGAACTCGAATCCCTAGAATTATCAGCATTTGACAACCATGAGGTGATCCTCATTATTGGTTGGGTGTCATAAAGCCTACTAGGAAATGGTGGTATCCTTACGCATGATGATATGTCTATCACATTAGTGACCTTATTTTGTATAGATCAATGTCAGCATGCAAATGAGCTAGATTTTGGTAGCATGTACTACCTGTGGTCTAATCCAACTAAGTACAAAACTTAGGATTAGGATACTCACAAGGTGATATTTAGTATATATGGACTACATAAATCCTATTTGGCACTGGGGTAACTTTATGTGTCATTATAGTAATGAAATCACTTGCACACATAGGGATATTGAATATCTTGGTCATTCTAGCATATTTATACCTTTCCAAAAAGTATTGCATGGTTAATATACAACTTTTGACTAGGTCACTAGTGTGTTTGAGTCTCATAAAAACATCAAGGATATTCTGTAACATATTTTTTTTTTATAAGTAACGAAATATTTACAGCGGGTTTTTTAAAACAGGATCCCAAAACCTTAGTTACATCAGAAGCTGAGGCTAAAAAAATGAATAAAAACTGGGGCTACGCACAAAAGCAGTGATCCGAGGCCCGAGGCCCTGGTGTCTACAAAAACTGACTAAGACACACAACATCAAAACTTGGCTAGAATCCACCAAAAACCAGAAAACACCACCGTCAACAACGCAGAAGCTGGACGCCAGTGTACCGGTGGACCCTGCGACCGGTCCTCGCCAGGACGGGGCCCTTGGCTAGCCAACTTTACTCCCTATCGGGGCCATCTCCCAGCCTGTGCTAGAGCTCGGCCAGGGCTTTGGTAGCGGAGGAGGCCGCTTTGGCATCCATAGTCAGGGACCCAATAACCGTGTCAAGGGGGGCTCTGATGGTCAGATTCTGCATCCTGCTACCAAAATCAGAGCTAACAAGAATGGGCTCTAGGGCCTCCTATTTGGTCCTTTTGGTGCTGTCAGCAGCCCTGATGCTACCAGGGAAGGGGCCTCTGTGAGCGCCCCTACGATTTGGGGCCCCACCTAGGCCCTAGGCCAGATTCTTGCACTTATGAGTGGGTCTGTGATGCTTCAGGGTAGGTGAGCCTTCGGGGTATGGGGTCTCCTTAGAAATGGAAGCAGCATGGGATGCAGTGGGAGAGATAGTCGAATCAGGGGGGGACAGAAGACAGGGGAGGGATGCGATGGAGCTTTGGATGATTTGCTAGGGCATGCCTATACAGAATGGCCATAAGGCCTTTGTGGGAGGGTTGGGAATGGATTTTGTGGGCACAATCAATGGACAAACCCATGGAATACAGTAGGAATTAGGGAGTGCTGACCATTGTGGCCCCCCGGAGGTGGTTGAAGTAGCTCAGGTGGAAGCTAAAAAGCCTATGGTCTGGGTCATTGTAGGTAATGTACTACATTATTAGGATGATATCCTCATTGAAGGGGGTCAGGAGATTGGAGCGGAATAGGTTTGCCTTGTCCCACTACTGCTTTGAGAAACGAGATAGCTCCTCCTCCCAATTATGCTTATCCCGCCTGACTACTCGCCCCTTTTCCTCATGGTGAAGACCTGTAACCTCTGTCAAGAAATCTTTGTTCACTTTGAAATGAAGGCCCTTGACCGTGACCTCACTGTCATTCCATGAGTCTAGGAAGCTTTGGGTGATTTCATCATCAGCTCCTACAAATTTGCTAAAGAAAGGAGTGAATTTTTTGGCATTGGAGAACAGTCTGGCTGACTCGCTCAAAATGAGTGTGGAAGGCTCGATGAAGACATTATTAGGATCCATGAGGATTGAGCTAACAACCCAAGGATAGGGGATATAATGGAATACAGACCAAATATGCGAGGCTCTGGGATGGGGGAAATAGACAAGACTGCGGGAAGACTCAACATGTGGTAGATTTAAAACCATGCAGGGGGCCACAGAGGGGGGAAGTCACCGACATCAAGAATGAGCACTCTAGGCTGGGTGCGACACGAGGGGGGAGGGGCTAAGGGGGCACAACTACAGGTTGCCATGTGGGGAAATGGGGAGGGGCCACTACCAACACACCATATCGCACAGACTGAGCAAGGGATCGCCTTGAGGGTACAGCATGAGATAAAGCCACGAGCGGACTAACACGACATGGGGATCCATCATCAAAGTGATCAAGGTGAAAATATCTGAGAGGGCCTACCAACATGGAGACTATCTTGGAACTGCCAGAAGAGCTAGCAGAGCAACGCAGGTCCAAGCCAGGAAGAGTCGATCTGCTGATGTGGCCGAGCACACTTGGCACCATGAGGGGATCTGGGAGACCAAATCATAGGTAGGAGACGGTTCTAGAGCAGACGATGTGGTGCCACAGGGGGGGAAGTCCCCTATCCTCTAGAAATAGTGTCGATAGAATGTTAAGGACCCGACTCGAGGCAAGCTAGGCACCAAGGTCCTCGACATTGCTGGGCTAATATTGCATAGTGATATGGACCAGAGCTTTGGGAAAATTCATAGTCTAGGTGGTGAAGGCATCAGCTGAGATGCCTTGGTTTGCCATGAAATCAGTCACCTTGTTGCCTTCCCTGTACACATGTCAAAAGGTGTGATCGAGGAATCCCTAGAGGATGGATAGGGCTTCCTAGATGAGGTTGTAGATGTACCAGAAGTAATTTCTTAGGATGCAGGCAACTTTGATGATAACTTGGGAATCGCCCTCAATGAGGACTTTTGAGGGAGACTCCCTAACGGTGGTCAGCCCACTTAGCAGAGCTACTGCTTTGGCAATGTTGTTATTTTGGAAGCCGAGCGAAGTAGCAAATGCCATGATCAGGGTCCCGTGGCAATCTCGGATGACACCACCCACCTCAAAGGTCCCAAGATTGCCTTTAGAAGTGCCTTCAAAGTTGAGCTTGATCCAACCAGGGGGTCAGTCCACCTGGTCAAAGATCAATGGGAGGGGCAGGGGGGGACCGAGGGGGGAAGCAGAATGTCGAGGGAGGAAATAAGGGTGGCTTTGCATAGCCGTTGGGCCACCTCGATCAAGGGGATGAAGTGGGAATTATTAGGGGTGAAGGTCACTGCCTTGGTCACTATCCATAGGGGTAACGGGTTAGGGAGGAGAAGGCTCTACTGTTGTGCTCCATCCATAATTTCCAAAGCATATGGGGAAGGTAGGAACTCCAGAGGAAGTGGATGAAGGGATGGGCAAAGGGGTTGGGCCACTGTGATAGGAGGTCAGTTATGGATTTGGGGACCACCCACTGGATAAAGAATTGGGAAAGGATGAGGCCCAAGACTTTAGACGAAAAGGGGTAGTTGATAAAGAGGTGATTGGTGGATTCCCAGGTAGCACAACAAAGGAAGCATCTATTTGGGATCTGAAATCCCCTATTGATCAGGTTCTTGATCATCAGAATATTTTTTTGGATGGCCACCCAAATGAAGTGGCTGATTTTGGGGGCCAGCTTCTTGGCCCACACCTACCAGGTGGGAAAGGGAGCCTTATCAGGGACTCTATGGAGATTGTAGGAAAATTTGATAGAAAGGACTCCACTGGGAGTACCATGCCGAACGCATTTGTCAATTCCTCCAGAGGATGGGATGACAGTCACCTGGAGGAGACACTGGAGCCTAGCAGCTTGAAGCGGGTGCCTAGGATCCAGGATGGGGTTCCAAGTAGCATGCCCCTAGTTCTGAGAAAGATAGGCCACCACTCTTGGTCCTCTGTCTGCCAGCCCTAGTTTGATAATGAGAAGCTCTTTGTTAGTAGTCAGGGCCTCATCATGAATCCATTTGTCATCCCAGAAGTCGATCTTGGATCCATCTTTGAGGATCCATCTAGTCCCTTTCTGGATTATGTCTTTGGTGGATATCAGGGACTTCCAAAAGGCTAATCCATCTCAGGGCTGAGATTCACTAAGGAAGGGATGGCTATGGTAGTATTTTCTATGCACGATGCTAACCCACTCGTCAGGGGTGTTGTTGTGCACCTTCCAGGCATGCTTGGCCAAGAGAGACTTGTTCATGAGGACTACCCGCCTGAGCCCTATCCCTCCCTCACCTTTGGGGTGGCAGACCAGGGGCTAGGAGACCAGTGGAATCCTCTTCTTATATTTGCTGACTGACCAGAGAAATAATTTCTAATTTTTTTGGATGTGAGATGCAATAGAGGCCGAGATTCTAAAGACTGACATGAAATAGACCAGAATGCTTTGCGAGACTTCCGCCAAGAGGGTGGCTCTGCCAGCCTACGAGAGGAGATGAAATTTCCATGGGGCTAGCTTTCTTTGAATACGCTCAATCACCCTGCCTCATAGGGCTTTGGAGGGCACACCTGTGAATAGGGGAAGCCTGAGATACGAGGCAGGGAGGGAACCAGGGGTGCAGCCCAAGATCCATCTGATTTTGATCTACCTAGCCAAGGGGGTATGGATAAAGAAAATTGAGCTTTTTTGGAGGTTGATTTTTTGGTCGACCTCCTCCTCGTACAGGGTCAAAATATGCTTGAGAGTTTTTGGCTTGGGGGATTGAGGCAGAGGTGGCGAGGATGGTGTCATCCATGAAATACTAGTGGGACACAGGGGGTAGGCACAGAGCATGCCTGATGCCTGAAATGAGCCCGTGGGTCACTGTGCCTAAGATGGTACACCTTAGGGCCTCATCCAGGATGATGAAGAGGATCGAGGATAGGGGGTCACCTTGGTAGAGGCCTCTGGAGCTGGGGAAGAACCCGAAAGGGGACCCGTTGATGAGGATAGAGAACCATAGGGAGGACACACAGTTGTTGATGAGCTTGACCCAGGAAGGGTGGAACTCAAACTTAAGGAGGACCTTGGATAGGAAATCCCAGTCAACTTTGTTAAAGGCCTTGTTCATATCCAGCTTGAGTAGAAAGGCCTTTTTGGATAGGACAGCTAAGTGAAGGGCCTCATGCATGATAATGACACCGTTAGTGATCAATATGCCTTTGACCGAACTGCCCTGACAGGGGGCAATAATCAGGGGAAGGATATCCTTAAGACAGGATGTCATGGATTTAGTCAGGATTTTGTATAGGACATTACACAAGCTAATGGGGCAAAAATCTGAGAGGGATAGGGCTGCCTGGGTCTTGGGGATTAGGGCTATGAAGGTGGAGTTGATACCTCTAGGGATGGATCTGGCAGTATGTAGGTCCTGAGTGGCAGCACACACTTCTGGCCCAATGATGTCCTAGAATGATTAGAAAAATAGGGGGGAATCCATCCGGGCATGGGGCTTCCTTAGCCTTCATGGAAAAAGTGGCAGCATGAATTTCAGAGTCAGACAAGGGTTGCATCAGCTTCTGGTTTGCCATGGCCGAGACAGAAGAAGGAATATTTTCCAAAAGGGAATCAACCGCTTCTAGGGATGAGGGGGGGCTATCACCCAGGAGATCCTAGAAGAATTGGGTGGCTTCAGCCTGGATGTCCTCTTATTCCTTGATGATTCTACCATCACCGCCCACCAACTTAGTAATTATGTTGGAACCCCTATTCCTGAGAGTCGACGCATGGAAGAACTTGGTGTTTGCATCGCCATATTGGAGCCACAGGACTCTCGACTTCTATCTCCAAAAGATTTCTTCTTTGGATAGAATGTTATGATACTCACTGAGGGCAAGGCGTTCCTATTCCCTGAGCCCCTGGTCTTGGGATCCTACTTGAAATCTAGACTCGAGGCCTTCAATTTTTTCTTTGAGTATCACTTTGTTTTCGAAGATATTGTCGAACACCTCCTTGTTCCATACCTTGAGTTGTTCTTTAAGGCATCTCAGCTTATGGAAGACTTGTTCTATGGGGTGTCTAGGGACTGAGGGAGCCCACCAATAGCCTACCTGGGCCCGAAAGTTAGGGTGATGAAGCCACATGAACTCGAACTAGAAATGCCTCTTGGGGGAGGGCCTATGATCAATTTTGAGGAGGAGGGGGTTGTGATCAGACCTAATTTTAAGGAGGGCCAATAGGGTGGCATCGAAAAACATGGGCAGGGCTTCCTTATATAGGAAAAATTTGTGTAGTCTAATCTAGATATGATTTTCCCCCGCTCTTTCATTGGACCAAGTGAACCTGGCTCCTTTTAGGCTGATGTCCATGAGCTCGTTGAAGGCGATAAAGGCTCCAAAGTCCTCCAAGCTCTTGCCATGCACCATTGAGCCCCTACTCTTTTTAGAGAGGAACAAAGGGCTGTTGAAGTCCCCTACTAGGATCCAAGGTAGGGGGGCAAAGGCTTCTCTCATCGAGCTAATTTCCTTCCATAAGGCCAATTTCTCAACAGGACTGTTAGGGGCATAGACGTTGGATAGAATCCATGAGCACCTTGACTTCACGCAATGGACCAGAATGTTGATGATTCTAGGGGGATGAATAAATGAGTCTTCCCTCAAAATATCGGGTGTCCCAAATGCACAGTAGACCCCCAACAGAGCCAGTCGTAGGGGTAGATAGGGACTCACAATTATGTCAGGTATCTTGGGCTACACACTGGGCAATAGTGTAATCTATTTTGGTCTCTTGAAGGAGGAGGAAGTACGGGCAATGATCCCTATGGAGCTGGTCGAGGATACTTTTCTTGGGGGCCCCATTAATTCCCCTAAAATTCCAGGTGATGAGATTCATTTGAAACCCTTGAGGGGTCACTTTCCCCCCTTCCTAGTTTGAGCGGGGGGTTTGGGTCAGATTGCATCTGTCTTGGAGAAGCTTGCCTCAACATCAAAGAGGGTTGTCTAGGATTCATTGGCTATGTCATCTTTGGTGAACCTTGTCTGCTAATCGCCAAGGGTGGGGCACCCTCTTTTGAGTTTGCTACCAAAGTATGTGGCAAAAGTCCTACTCTGGGTCATCTTGGGGCTGACTTCGTCAGGCCCGAACGGAGAACTAGCTTCAATCTCTTCATCGAACCCCTCATATCAGCACTCTAATGGAGGAAGCACAACAAGGATCACCAGGAGGTTTGAGAGGGGGTCGATGGAGGGAGAGCGAGAATGGGGGAGGGAGATGAGGCCACGATAGAGGGAGCCTATGGGGAAGGGGGCCCGGGTGGCTCACCAGCCTGGAGGGGGGTGCATGCAGGGGCCTACGGGGAGGGATTCAAAGTGGGGAAGAACCCGACAGAGGCCTCTGGAGCTAGGGAATAACCCGACAGGGGACCCGTTGATGAGGATAGAGAACCATAGGGAGGACACACAGTTGTTGATGAGCTTGACCCAGGAAGGGTGGAACTCAAACTTAAGGAGGACCTTGGATAGGAAATCCCAGTCAACTTTTTTAAAGGCCTTGTTCATATCCAGCTTGAATAGAAAGAAGGCCTTTTTGGATAGGACAGCCAAGTGAAGGGCCTCGTGCATGATAATGACACCGTTAGTGATCAATCTGCCTTTGACCGAACTGCCCTGACAGGGGGCAATAATCAGGGGAAGGATATCCTTAAGACGGGATGTCATGGATTTAGTCAGGATTTTGTATAGGACATTACACAAGCTAATGGGGCAAAAATCTGAGAGGGATCGTATTGCCTGGGTCTTGGGGATCAGGGCTATGAAGGTGGAGTTGATACCTCTACGGATGGATCTGGCAGTCTACAGGTCCCGAGTTGCAGCACGCACTTCTGGCCTAATGATGTCCTAGAATGATTAGAAAAATAGGGGGGAATCCATCCGGGCCTGGGGCTGCCTTAGCCTTCATGGAAAAAGTGGCAGCATGAATTTCAGAGTCAGACAAGGGTTGCATCAGCTTCTGGTTTGCCATGGCCGAGACAGAAGAAGGAATATTTTCCAAAAGGGAATCAATCGCTTCTAGGGATGAGGGGGGGCTATCACCCAGGAGATCCTAGAAGAATTGGGTGGCTTCAGCCTGGATGTCCTCTTATTCCTTGATGATTCTACCATCACCACCCACCAACTTAGTAATTATGTTGGAACCCCTATTCCTGAGAGTCGACACATGGAATAACTTGGTGTTTACATCACCATATTGGAGCCACAGGACTCTCGACTTCTATCTCCAAAAGATTTCTTCTCTGGACAAAATGTTATGATACTCACTGAGGGCAAGGCATTCCTCTTCCATGAGCCCCTGGTCCTGGGATCCTACTTGAAATATAGACTCGAGGCCTTCAATTTTTTCTTTGAGTATCACTTTGTTTTCGAAGATATTGTCGAACACCTCCTTGTTCCATACCTTGAGTTGTTCTTTAAGGCATCTCAGCTTATGGAAGACTTGTTCTATGGGGTGTTTAGGGACTAAGGGAGCCCACCAGTAGCCTACCTGGGCCTGAAAGTCAGTGTGATGAAGCCACATGAACTCGAACCAGAAAGGCCTCTTGGGGGAGGGCCTATGATCGGTTTCGAGGAGGAGGGGGCTATGATCAGACCTAATTTTAAGGAGGGCCAACAGGGTGGCATCGACAAACATGGGTAGGGCTTCCTTATATAGGAAAACTTTGTGTAGTCTAATCTAGATATGATTTTCCCCCGCTCTTTCGTTGGACCAAGTGAACCTAGCTCCTTTCAGGCTGACGTCCATGAGCTTGTTGAAGGTGATAAAGGCTCCAAAGTCCTCCAAGCTCTTGCCCTGCACCATTGAGCCCATAATATTTTTAGAGAGGAACAAAGGGTTGTTGAAGTCCTCTACCAGGATCCAAGGCAGGGGGGCAAAGGCTTCTCTCATCGATCTAATTTCCTTCCATAAGGCCAATTTCTCAACAGGACTGTTAGGGGCATAGACGTTGGATAGAATCCATGAGCACCTTGACTTCATGCAATGGACCAGAATGTTTATGATTCTAGGGGGATGAAGAAATGAGTCTTCCCTCAAAATATCAGGTGTCCCAAATGCACAGCAAACCCCCAACAGAGCCAGTCGTAGGGGTAGACAGGGACTCACAATTGTGCCAGGTATCTTGGGCTACACACTGGGCAATAGTGTAATCTATTTTGGTCTCTTGAAGGAGAAAGTACGGGCAATGATCCCTACGAAGCTGGTCGAGGATCCTTTTCTTGGGGGCCCCATTAATGCCCCTGATATTCTAGGTGATGAGCTTCATTTGACACCCTTGAGGGGTCACTTTCCCCCCTTCCTAGTTTGACCGGGGGGTTTGGGTCGAATTGCATCCGTCTTGGAGAAGCTTGCCCCAACATCGGAGAGGGTTGTCTAGGATTCATTGGCTATGTCATCTTTGGTGAACCTTGTCTGCTGATAGCCAAGGGTGGGGCACCCTCTTTTGAGTTTGCTACCAAAGTATGTGGCAAAAGTCCTACTCTGGGTCATCTTGGGGCTGACTTCGTCAGGCCCGAATGGAGAACTAGCTTCAATCTCTTCATCGGACCCCTCATATCAGCACTCTAATGGAGGAAGCACAACAAGGATCACCAGGAGGTTTGAGAGGGGGTCGATGGAGGGAGAGTGAGAATGGGGGAGGGAGATGAGGCCTTGATAGAGGGAGCTTATGGGGAAGGGGGCCTAGGTGGCTCACCAGCCTAGAGGGGGGCGCATGCAGGGGCCTGCGGGGCAGGATTCAAAGTAGGCAGGGAGGGAGAACCTGGGAGTGGGGCCCCAGGAGATGACCCAGGGGAGGGAGCAGCGAGAGGAGAAACCTGGGGGAGACCTCCCTTTAGACTGGGGTCCATATGAGAATCCTTTGGGGCAGGAATGGGGGCTCCCTTGGTGTTCTAGGTCTAGGATCTGGGGCCATCGTGAGGGGGCCATCTGGACAAGGCCCACCCTGATTGAGAAGGGGGTTTTGGGGGAGGGTCTTAAACATTTTTGGAAACTGGGCATTGGTGGGAGAGATGACCCTGAGTGCTACAGGTAGGGCAAAAAGTAGGTTTGTTTTCATAGATCAGGGGTTGGCTCCAAAAGGACCCATAAGAGATGGTCACCAATGAGGTGAGAATGGATTCGAGATTGGTGTTGGCACAAAATTTGGCATGCACCATCCAGTAGCCTACCTTTGTAGTGGGGTCAAAGGCCACCAGGTCCCTGAACGGTTGAGTAATGAGTCTGAGGATGTCTTCGTGCCATAGGTGAAAGGGAAGGTCTGGGAGACAAACCCAGACTGGGGCGAAGTTGATGCTTTGGGTGCTAGGGTGGAAGTCAGCTGCATACTACCTAAGGAAAATGCTTTTGCACCCTAGAAACTAGGGCTCACTCGATAGGATCTATTTGACATCCTCACTGTTGTTAAGTTTGATAATGAAGCCCTTGGTCAGGGCAACCAGCTGGATGTACCTGAAAACCTTCCATTTGGTAGTTGTATATCTATGAATAGTTTCCATTTTGGGACGCCCTCCCAAGAATTTCCCTACCAGGGAGGCAGAGAAACTAGCTACCAAGGAAGATTAGACCTCCTCCTGGATAGAAATGTGGGTGCCTTCGAGAGAAATACCTAGCCCCAAGGCCCAAGAAGGGGCCCTGGTGCCCATAAAGATCTACTGATAGGAGGGTTTGGGCACACCCGAGACAAAGCCCAACCCAGGATCTGGGGATTTAAACCCTAGTCCTACGCTCGCATCGAGGATAGCCTGGGGGATAGGGCCCAAGATACTGACCCCACTATGGCCGCCAAACAGATCAAGCACAAAGCCATCCTATGGGCCCGTCGAGGGTCTTGCTAGCCCAGGATCGGGTCTTGATGTTCCTGACCCTGACCCTGAGCCCACCTGGGAACCTGCACCATGGACGAAACCTATCCCCAGCCCTGCGGCTGTTCCTGCTCTTGCTCTAGCTTCTGCTGCTACTCCCACCATCTCCTTCTTCTCTAGTTGTTTTCCTTCTGTAACTTCTTATTATGTATTCCATGTCATACCATTTTATCACATGTTTATCAGTATACATTTTCACAATCCATTGCATAATCTTATGATAACATTAAAATAAATCGATGAATTTTGTAAATTCTATGGTGCTAGCATCTAGTGTGTCAAATAGTATTAATAATTCATCAGTACAGATTAACAAATCATCCATTTCATTATGCATACACACATGTACATATCAACTAACATCATATTACAATACATACATCCATGATATGCATCCATAAAAGCATCAGTAAAGTAAATATAAGCATATCATACATCTAATAAAGTAGTAAGGAAACACATGATGACAATTGAAAAACTCATATATATATATATATATATATATATATATATATATATATATGTGTGTGTGTGTGTGTGTGTGTGTGTGTGTGTGTGTGTGTGTGTGTGTGTGTGTGTGTGTGTGTATGAGGCAAAAGGCTACGTCATAATAAAAAACTACTCGTAGGCTACAATCAAGTGTATTATCTGCTCATCGAGAGCTCCCAGATCTACTTCACCTAGCCCTATCTAATCTCCTCATGGAGCTCAGAGCCTCCATCCTTGCAAACAATTAACCTATACCACTCCTCCTCTACTAGGATCCATTGGTAGAAGTATGAATTGGTAAGCACCCTCTAAGGTGTGCTACCTCATCCTCCAAATCTTGTGTATGATAGATCCTCAATATGATGATCTTGATAGTCATCCAGTAAAGTATGAAGTTGTTTCACCTCCCCCATAGCCTAGCTACCTCATCACTACCCAATTCCTCCTGTATTGAGCTCCCTACTCTAACCTATGACCGAAGAGCATCTAGATCTACCACCTACCCCTCAATCATTGCTACCTACCTATAAATATTTACCTAAGTAGTCTACACCTATGCCTATAGGAGAGTCCTCTCCTCTGCATAGTCCCTCTACTCCTATCTCTCTCTGATTAGCTCACCCTATAGATTATAAATGGTGGTATCTCATGCTTCCAACTATGTCTATAGTCCCTTCTCATCAAAATCCTCTTCATCATAATCATCCTACTAATCCTCCATATCCATGTTATCCATCCACTTAGCATCTATTCGATGATGCACATGTTTCTCACCTAAGTCTAGATCCTCCTCATATATAGCCTCAACTTGAGCCTCATCTAGAGCCTTCCCATGATCCTCCTCTATCATTGCATCTATACCACCTCCTAGCGGTACCTCCTCTTGCCACTGTTGTATCACCCACTAGGAGTCATACAATGTTGTGGTCGTTGTATCATATGGTTCAAAGATACCCTGTATAGGATTTACCTCTTCTCCAACTACTTCCACTACAGGCCAATTAAGTATCCTCTCATCTGCACGGTGTTGGTAGATCACTGGCTTGCTAAAAAACCCTTGACATAGCCTAAACTATTGCATCACTCAAGCATATGAGAAACACTCTCGCTCGATCCCATTTTGATCAACTAACCATATCCCTCACATACCCATAAAATTTGCACTAAAACCTCATGCCATGATGGACAATACCTGTATGGTCTCTAGGTAACCTCATCTACCTTGAACTGTGTAAATTACTATGCATAGTGATAAATCATACCTTCATAATGATGGCTTTGATCCTTCTCCTGGTCTCACTACCATAGGATATCATATCCTATCCCTACATCTGTGAGCTATACTTGTATCATCCAAGGTATTCCCTATGGTAGATCCAAAACAATGTGTTGTCATCCCCACACCTACAATAAAAAGTTGTAGCCCAATCCTTTCTTCCTGTGGCAACAGACCTCATACAACTCATAATAAAATTGTGCTAGCAAATTAGTACCCCATGCCATCACTAATGACCTCTATATGGTTCACTCCACCAGTAAAAATACCAACTCCAAAAGGTTCTAGGGGAATCTAGCTCCTAACGAGTCTAGTATCAACATGTTGAAGATAATCATCATTATCAATGCATTTCTCATAGTCAAAACCTATACCTCATACCATAGCTCCACTAGTATGCCTCCACTAGGTAAGTCTCATAATACCTCGTGCTAGTCCTATCTAAAGTATCTCTACAAAATAATATCTTTGATATCCTTATGAGTAGACATAATTGGATGCCCCTCTATTAGAATACATAAAATATAGTAAACATCCTCTAATGTCACTATCATCTTCCCAGTTATCAAGTGGAAGGTGTTGGTGTGAGGGTCCCATAGATCTATCAAATTTATCAGGTAGGCTCTATCTCCCATCACTGGATCTAACGATTTTACCTATTTGAGAATAATTTCATCAAGCCATTTTAAATCATCATCTATAAATAAATCCCTAGTAGTCTGAAAGAGAATCAAAAATTGATATTGTATCTTGATCACCTGGTAGAGGTAAGAAAGCTTTAAAAAAAAGAAAAAAAAGAACCCAAAAAAGGAATTATTTTCTTTCATGGCCATCCCACCCAGGGATGGGCCCCAACTTGGCATTATTCCCACATAGGTATGACCACTAGTGGTCATCCCACCCAAGGATAGCCCCTAAAATGCTCAAAAATGGTCTCCATGACCACCAAAAACAAGCAAAAAGCGTCATTAAAACACACAAAAAAATGCAACAAAATTGCACAAAAACAATAACTAACAACACACAATAATAAATGCTATCACTAATGAGGTTCATTTATTGATATTTAGTGTGTTTCATTGGAAAATGCAAAAATAATTACATTTCCAAATTTAAAAAAGTCTAGTAGCAAATTTAGCCCTTACCCATCTCACGCTAGCTCTATTGGTCATCAATTCTAGATGTTGTCTCATGGTGATTGTGTGATGGTTTCAATAGTACTCCACTTCAAAAAATCACTCTCCTACTTCTTGCCTCTCAATTTTCCAAGTCATAAGTGTGCAAATGAGCTTATTTTACCAATTTTGAGTTTAAAAAGACCTAGAATAAGCATGGCCGCAGGGTGGGACGATTGGCAAATTTTGTGATCATACCATGCTGGATGGTCATGAAATTTGCAGCCATCCCAACCTAGGATGGCCACCAAAAAACACCAAAAAAACAAAATAAAATGCAAATAAAAATACCTCAAACCACCAAAAATATAACAAAACTAATAAAATTCACAATGCATAAAGATTGAACCAAATTGTTCATTTATGACATAGAAAGTCTCTATTTCAATACCCAAGAAGGCTATTGCAGTCATACTACTCCACGGGAATGAGGTATTCATTTCCTTGATTTCATAAAATATCCACAAAACCATCAAAATCCTAACAAAACTGATAAATTTCATAATGGATAAATCTTAAGGAACCCTATTCAAGTCATATTGGTCAAGAAACTCATCACCTTTATCACTAGTCATTACCTCATCAAATCGTCACTTGAGGGGGTAGTCATAATTACAAATTCATAATCAAAATCAACACTCAAACACTCAAAAGTGTAACTTGCATACATTCAAAATAATTTTTTGCCAAAGACAATTTCAAGCCCATGTTGGGGCACATAATTTAGAACCAATTCAATAGAAAAAAATCTTGGTCTCTTTGAAGCCTTTGGACCTTTGTCCCATAATAGGATTATAAGTGAAATAAGGAACCAAGACCAAGTATATCCTAAGCCCCAAAACTTGTCCTTACAATGTGGTTGAAAGGTATACCAAAATCAAATCCTTCAAATATGTCAAAAACAAGGATTTTAAGAATGTATGCTCATTCCATGATGGGGGTATCTAAAGTTGGTTAGGTTATTGAATAACCTTAATCAATTGATAGTTCAGTCATCTATTTTTACTCCGTGCTCTGTTACACATAATGCATCCCAAAAGGGGCACCTTTAGACATTAAAATTATGTGAATCTTATTAGAGTGCCAAGGCATGCTCTTATTAGCACCATATGACCTCCTTAGGCAACTATCTGGGGTTAAATAGTTGTTTGTACCACTGTTGGAAAGTTTTACCTCACTTTTGGGAAGTTTTGAGCTATGCAACCATGGTTTTCCCACCCTAGGACGACCACCAGTTCATGGTTGTCCCACCCAAGGATGGTCATCCATGGTCATATCTATTTGGGACGACCACCAAAAACCATCCTTGGGTGGTATGACCAAGCCCCTAAACTCTCAAAAAGTTAAGGGTGGGAAAAATGACAATTAAATTCTACCATTTATCTTGCCCATTGATTTATGATAGATTTAGGGTACATCAATTCAATCAGAAACCTACAAATTGGAGGTCCAAATTGGATGTCTCCCACACAATGCATGGTAAGGTTTTGACAAGTGATGGCTCCTACCCTGCATGCCCTAACTTTCCCATTTGACCTTATGCTCTCTTGAGATATAAAAAGGATTCAATACACCCAATTCAAAAAAATATTCTTTGCAATATTTTACAAAAAAAATTTATTGAGATTCAATCAAAATTTTACCCATGTATTTGTCCTTGAAATATCTATCAATCAAAGGAGGTTTCTATGTGATCCCAAATACACAAACCCATTACAAAACCCACCCATTTAAGTGAATCATATCATAAAATTTGATGAAAACACCCATAGGAATAGTTTGAACCATATCCAAGAGGAATTGGTGGTAAAAACCACTAGGTTTGGTGGCCATCCCCACCTGGGATGGTTAACAGTAAAAATTGGAACACCTAGCGATGGTCATGACCTGCACATCAAATTTAACTTCTATTTTAGCATAAATTATTTCTAGAGTATATTATATACACTATGCTAAGTTTTGGTGTCATTTTGAATATTTTTGTACCTTTTATTAGTCTTTTTATGCTAACAGTCCCAATTGGAACACCCAGGGATGGCCATGACATCTACATCTAATTTCACTTCTATTTCAACATAGATCATCTCTAGATTATAATATATGCATTATACTAAGTTTTGGTGTAATTTTGATTAGTTTTTCACCTTATATTACACTTTTTATATTCACTATTGCATGCATCCCTTTGATTTTATTTCAAACTGCATATGTTATTAACAAGTTTGAGTCCTTTGTGTGTAGATACAAGTATTTCATTGTGCAAGGAAGGATATACAAGTTCGAATACAATCAGATCATCACAATGGTATCGAAAACCCGATCTTCAATTTGTGAGAGGAAGGAAGACCTTAAAGCACATCTTGAGTCTTTGAAAGGATTAGATCCTTTGATACTTCTGTAATAATTGTATCAACTCAAATCCCTCAAGGGGATGTTTTGTAACTATGGATTTGAAAAATAAATTAATATAAATAGGACCCGCATTTATTTTTATTTATTGTTATCATGCTTACATTAATTTCTATTTTAGTGCTTAGATCAATAGATGCATTTCATTTCCCTTTGCTAGGTGCACCATTTTACCCCTCTAAAAAACCCTTAAAGCTACCTATTCCTAAGGATATATTTCTAGTATAAAGTTCTCTTCCATATTTCACCCAATCACTCATCAAAAATTTATTGTTCACACCATCCTCACCATGTTGTCTTACATTCCCCAAGCCAAAACCATAAAACACATTCTAAATACTTATGAAGAAGTTGCAGGTCAAAAGGTTAATTTTATTAAAAGTAAATTATACTTCATCAACACCCTAAGCTTAAAATTACTAAGATTTTTGATTGTAACATATCTAACTTTCCTACCATTTATATTAGCCTCCATATCTTCTTTATCAAACCATCTGATAACATGTGGAATGATGCCATTGAAAGGCACTCTTCTAATCTAAGCAGGGAAATCAAATTTTGTTCAATCTTGTATTTAAAGCATCCCATTTTTTTTCTTTCCATATTCAAATATCTTATTGAAAGCACGAGATTCCGGTCAAAGGAAACACCAAGTGCAATTGCATTCAAAGTTAAGCACGCCTAAGTCCTAGAAATATGAATTACATGAAACGGAAAAGAGACATGTTGTAAGAGACGCAATCAGATAAAGAAAAACAGCCCTTTCATTAATTTCTTTCGATCCTCATTACAATAATGCCTCCTCCCTTTTCGGGGGCTAGGAGCGCAAATAAGGTTTGATTACAATCGTTGAATGGTTCCTCCTTCCGCGTGCCCACGATTGCATTGGGCGGGCTAAGATGATGCCGCCGCTGATGTTGATGGGTTCTTCGCCTCTGCTGCTTCTCCTGCAAACAAAGAAATGATCAAGACGTTAGTAGCACCTGTTGCAAATGAAAAGCATTCTCTCTCTAAAACTAACAAAATATGCATACGAATATTTGCTGAAACCATGAAAACGGTGAATCCAAATTGCTTCAAAATCTGACAGAAGGTAAGAACAGTCACCGGAAGGCCATTGCCACTGAGGCAGCTGGCCAATTCACCTTAAACCGGAATTCGTCCACGGGCGGGACGAATTCCGATCGTAATTCGTCCCTGGGTGGGACGAATTCTTCGAATAGGAGAAATCGACCTGCTCTCTGCTCCAATGTCGGATCCGGGACCTGCAAAACTCCCGCCAAACAGGGGGTTAGGTAATTGGGGCCATTTTGGGACGACCCAGATGGTCGGATTTTCCCAATTTGGCCTCCTCCCTCGGGAATTTGACCTTGACACCTGCAAGTTAGCGAAACGATAAAGCAATACAAAACACCCTAAACTACGACCAAAAGCTACAAAATTGCAATTATAGACTAATCGAGACCTAGTAACACGGAATGCAATCTAAAAATTAATCTAAAGTGCTCAAAAACTGAAATTAGAACTTGGGGGTGCGGGGGTGCCCAAGTGGGCCTCCCACCGTTGGCCCTCGATTTTGGAGCCAATCCACCAAGGATGGGCCCAAAACCTTTTAGGATTGGGGGTCGGCGGGTTGGTAGGTTCGGATGTCCATGCGTCGGATTTGAGTAAGGTTCGAGCTTCCAAAGGCCACCCAACAACCTCCCTTGCAAAAGAGATTGATGGATGTAGGAAGGTGAACAAAGGGGGATGCAAATGAGTCTTCGATTCGGCGGCACTTCGTTGCTTGAACACTCCTTCCACCTGCATGTTTTGGGTGAGAAAAGTCCCACCTTTTATAGACCCAAGGGGTCTCTTTTGGGAGGGAAGCACAAAAGCCAAGTGTTGGCCATGGGCGCCATGTGGCAATCTTGTCTTCCCATGAGGGAGGGGAGTCTTCCATTGACTTGAACTTTGATAAATGCTTCTTGTAACGAGTCCTCTAACGGCCCCTCTCGTCCACTTACACATGCGTGCAAGGTAGGAGCCCTTAGCCGACTGTTACGGGCTGCCACTTGGCACCATTTGCCTTTTGCCCGTTAAGCTTAGAATTCGTCCCACCCGGGGACGGATTCTATTTTGCATTCGTCCCGGGGTGAGACGAATACTGGGCAAAGTGTCCAAGTGTGCCAAATTGCTCCTTGACCTCACAAAATTGCTATGAAAGTGGTTAAGACCATTGTTTAACCTCTGAGGGCTGCCATGGGGGCTGTGTTTGTCAAAGCGATCAGTGTTTGCAGTCACATAATCGGATTGGTGCTGTTTTGGTGTCTACAGATGCCCCTTTTTGGGAAGTGTTGCGGGTGACGCGATGCTTGAGCAAAAATAGATAACCAAAGCACTAATGATTAGGGTTTCTTGGTAACCTAACCAACTTTTGATGCCCCAAGTATGGAAAGGGCATGCATTCTTGAATCCTTGCTTCTGACGAGCTAAGGAATTTGATTTCAAGTATTAACTTGTTTTGGTGAGGTGTGACTTGAACTTGGACATTGATCAATCATGAACAAGTGAAGGGCATTTTTATCCTCGGGGGGAACCTTGTGTTCATGATTCACGAAATGCCAAGTGTTTGATTGATTTGATTGTTGCTTGTTTACTGCCCCAAGCGGGAGCGTGATTGTCTTTGTCAATGATTCTTTGAATGCATGTCATTTTCCTTAATTGGGTGTGTGATTGTTGATTGGTGACTAAGTGTGACTACCCCCTCAAGCGACGAATCGATGAGGGAATGACCTTCGTGAGAGAAGCGGCGAGTCGCTTGACCCAAGATGACTTGTGCAAGGTTTGCCTTTAGAGGGTTTACCGTTAAGCGTGTGCAATTTTTCCAACATATGGACCTATTTTTGGTGGGTGTTAACCCTTTTGGTGATGTCATAATGAGGGTGAAATCGTCGAAAACCTATTTCCCGTGGAGCGGTCCGGCTATGATAGCCTTCTTGGGGAACTAGGAGAGCGATAATTTGGACCTCGACATCGATTTTCTTTGCCTAGAGGTTAAGTGCATGAGCACTTATGCCCGGCAATGTTTTTGTTGTGTTTTTGTTGAATTTTGTATTGTTTTTGTTGTTTTTGTGACACCATTTGGTGATTGAATTGTCGGCAATCCGTCCTCCCGTGGAGCGGTCCGGCTATGGTAGCCTTCTTCGGGAGTAGGATAGTGACAATGCAAACCCCGACATCAATTTTTCTATGCCAAGAGGTTAAGTGCAAGAGCACTTGTGTCTGGCAATGTTTATTGCTTGTTTTGTGTTGCCTTTTTTTGTTGTTTTGTTGTTTTTTTTGTGACATCATTTTGGGATTAAATTTTCAAAATCTGTCTTCCCCTGGAGCGGTCCGGCTATGGTAGCCTTCTTAGGGAGTAGGATATTGATAATTTGTGACCCCGATGTCGATTTTGTATGCCCATGTTGTCAGTTGCATTTGCAGTTCTGTCAGGCAGTTTTATTGTCTGTTTTTAGTGCATTTTTAGTCATTTTTCTTGATTTTTTTTTGTGCTGGCCTGAATTCGTCCCTGGGTGGGACGAATTCCAGCTGGAGAATTCGTCCCTGGGTGGGACGAGCGCTAATCAGAGCGCTCGTCCCAGTCAAGGACGAATTCCAGTGCAAAAGGCCTATTTAAGGGCCAAAACTTGATTTTGGGCTCATTTGTGTCATTTTTTCTTGCGATTTTGGAGCTCTGGGAGGAGGAGGTAATGCGCGAAGCGAAGCGCTCTTTGGAATTCTCTCTGCCATCATGAGTGCACAAGCCGGTTCGAACGGCGGAGCCGAGGCGGAGTCTGTAAGTGACCCTAGGGCTTATTTTGCTTTAGCTGAATGCATTGTTTTTGTGTTGCGCTTTTCAAAATTTTAAGATTTTTTTTGTGATGTTTTTTGTTTAACAACTAAGGTTAGAAACCTTAGAATTGAAAATTTTATTTTTATTTATTTATATTTTTTTTTTTTTTTTTGCTTGCGAGGTTGTTAGGAGCCGGTGCCGTGTACCCGTTGCCTTTCTTGAGCGCATGGTTGGCCTTGGCCGATGACAGCGGGAATGGCTTGATGCCCTTGGGCTCAAGCAGGTGGCTCGACTGGAGCCTGTGGTTTTGGATCGGGCCTATCTGACGGCCCTGATCAAGCTTTGGGATCCGAGGACCAATACTTTCCATCTCCCGACAGGAGATGATTGTGACTCTTGAGGACGTCTATCGGTTGCTTCGGATTCCGATAGATGGTCCGCCTATTAGGACATCTCCGTTCGATCGGCGGATTGCTATACTCACGAGATGTTTTGGGCATGGGGGGAGGCGGGTGTAGCGGACCCGGTGGAGACGGTCGAGGCGGATTGCCAGTGGCGGGATTTTGGTTGGCTGGTGGAAGGAGAGGGGGGTGTTAGGAGTGAGGCACGCATTCTGATGGGCCTCATTTCTAACATTCTTCTCCCTGATTCGTCAGGCGCGAGGTTCCCGTGGAACCTGCTGGATTTGGTGTGGCAGTTGGCAGAGTGCCCGGTAGAGGCACCGTTGATCCTGAGATGGGGACAGACTTTGTTGGCGCAGCTTTACGGAGAGCTGTACGGGGTCCGCTGTCGACAGCGGAAGGGTGTCAGTTGCAGCTTTTTGTTGCAGTGCTGGGGTTGGCAGCACATAGCTGTTGAGAGGCCTACCGGGTTACCGTGGACGACTCGGGTGGCGATGGAGGATGATGAGATTGGTTATGCGGCTTTGTGGCGACGGTCTACGGAGCAGGGGCAGAGTCGGCGATGGGCAGGTGCAGTTGAGCACTACATTGATGCCTTTTCGCGGCTCACTCCGGGGGAGGTGTTTTGGCGTCCCTATCGGGACTGTCCAGCCTGGCCTGAGGCTGGAGAGTGGCTCCGACCGGTACGGAGGGAGCGATGGTTGATTGGGCGGCACGGGACGGAGCATGAGTTCTTTCCGTACCGTCGGGTTACACGACAGTTTGGGGTGCGCCAGGGGTTGCCTGGTGAACCCGTAGGCTATCGGCGTCGGGGAGATGAGAGGGATCTGGAGCCACCTGTCCTCGTGCCATTGGGCGAGGAGTCGGATGTTGTTATTGAGGTGTTGGATGTGGATGACGTAGGTACTACCACTGAGTATGACTCGTGGTGGGTTTTGCGGTGCTGGAGAGGTGAGGGTCCTCTGGGAGGTGCGGAGGCGGCAGTGGAGGATGTTGAGGCGACAGGGGGTGATTGGGGAGGGCCGTTGGATGATGCGGACATGGCGGATGTGGGAGATGAGGATGTGGACTTGGGTGTTCTGGAGCGGCCGGACATGCGGGATGTGGAGGAGCGGTTGGAGCACAGGCGAGCCTACGTCCCCGGGAGTCCTATGCGTCCGACAGATACGGAGGGGGTGGGGTCGGATGTAGGCGATGAGGTTGCGCGGCTTACAGAGCTGCTACGGATGCGGGATCTAGAGAGGGATCTTCTACGGGCTCAGTTGGCAGAGCGGGATAGCGTTTTGGCGCAGCGCGATGATGCATTGTCTATCTATCATCGGCGGGAGGCAGAGTGGTGTCTATACCGGATAGACTTGGAGAGGGAGGTCATCCGCCTTGGCGGGCGGCTCCCTGAGCCTTCTATCAGCGAGATCTTCTCGACGGACGAGGGATAGTCGGCGAGCGATCGGCATCATCTCGCCGCGGGGTTGGATGAGGGGGTGGTAGTAGGCATGATGCGGGGGCTAGCGGTAGCCGCCCTGCGAGGTCCCGTAGGACCCACACCACGGGGGTAGTCCCGTCGCACCGATCCTGCGTGATCATGGTGGCCGACGCCTTAGGTTGGGTTTTGGATATGATTGCGGGGTCTGAGGACCTGTTTTTGTAGCCTACGGGCATCTTTTTTGACGATATATATATATATACCGGTTTTATTTTTGGATTTGTACATGTGATGATGTGATTGATTTTTGTTATGCATGTTTATTTGTTTGATGGATGCAGATGAATTGAATTTTTTTAGATGCCTATGTGATATGCAAAATGGATGAATGCTATTTTTATTTATCTGGTTTTTCTTTGTTGTTTTTGTATTTTACGATGGTATCATAAGAATGATAAGTAGCGCAGATGGTTTTCGGGATGAGTGTAAGATTTTACGAGATTCAGACAGTTTTAACTCACTATCCATGATTGTACTTTATCTTACAAGACTTTTGAACAAGGTATGAATCAAACTTGTTTTTGACCGAGCTATTTCACATCCCTGTGTGTGCAATTGAGTTCATTTAGTGGTATTTGTTAGGATACCGCCAGTGCCAGATGGGCTTTCAACCGAACCTGTACTGAGGATCACCTAATTAGCTCCACGAATTCCTTTGTTATATGTACTAAGATTAATCTGCGTTGTAATCCAGGCTGCCATAAGCTAGCTCATCCACATGCAAACATTGATCTGTACACAAGTTAATGTGACAGATATATCGTCATGCGGGAGGTTTACTTCTGTTACCGAGTTGGTATTGAAGCTTGCCTTATGACCTACAGAATGCTGAGAGTTCCAGGGATTCAAGGTCAACTCCCTTCTTTTTTCAATTGTATTGGGATACTTGCTCTTTTGTAGTGATAAGATCACTGTTTATTTTGATTGATTTTTCTTTTGAGCAAGGGATTTGGGATATGGAGTGATGAAAATCACTGTTGTTTGTGCCTTTTGATGTTTGCACTGTATTTTGTCAAATTTTTGAGTTTTGACATTTTTGCAAATTTTTGTGTTTTGCAACTGTTGAGAACTTTAGGGATTCTTAGGGAATTGGGTAGGGAGGAAGCTTGTCCTTTTGCCAACTCTCAGCATTCTAGGGGTCATTCGCACGGGGGATGAGCAAGATAACCGTTTCGCTTGTGGTGACCTAGTTATTTTGCGGGTTTCATCTTTCGTTCACACAATTTTGGGAATTTTAGTGTTTTGATTTGTGTTGGGATGTTACGTAACAAGGTGTATTTCAAGTATGACTCTACCTTTATAAAATCCGTTCGACTTGGTACACTACATGGCTAAAGAGGAAAATGATGGCTGAATTACTGAAACTCCTAGTACGTTCCCAGACCACTGACTGTAGTGTGGTAAGATTTATGCATGGTGTTTTTGTTGATTTTGATGAATTCGAGTATGCCTAGAATTGAGATGCAAATCTTTGTTGATTTTGTTGATTTTTGTTGTTTTGTTTTTGTTGAATTTATTGATTTGTTTGACCAAGAGATTGCGATAATCCTTGGAGCTTTTGGGTTGACCAAGAGATTGCGATAATCCTTGGAGCTTTTTGGGTGACCAAGAGATTGCGATAATCCTTGGAGCTTTTTGGGTGACCAAGAGATTGCGATAATCCTTGGAGCTTTTGGGTTGACCAAGAGATTGCGATAATCCTTGGAGCTTTTGGGTTGACCAAGAGATTGCGATAATCCTTGGAGCTTTTTGGGTGACCAAGAGATTGCGATAATCCTTGGAGCTTTTGGGTGACCAAGAGATTGCGATAATCCTTGGAGCTTTTGGGTGACCAAGAGATTGCGATAATCCTTGGAGCTTTTTGTTTGTTTGTTTTTGTTGAATTTTTTTTTTTTTTTTTTGGTACATGGCTGTCTTAGATATGAAATGGTCGTAAATGATTGATATTCAAGGGTTCTGTTTCCTTGATACCGTCAAGAGAAGCTAGTTTGTACGTTCCTGGTCCTATTTTGCTATCAATGACATACGGACCTAACCAATTTGCCACAAATTTGTCCCTCATATGGGACGGCAAATTAGAGTTTTGTTGGTTTTCCTTCAGAACCAGATCACCAACCCGAAAGTCTCTTAGGTGAACTTTCATGTTGTAAGCTCTCTTAAGCCGCTCTTGATAGATACGTAAGTGCTCGAGAGCATTAACGCGTCTTTCATCAAGCAACGTAAGCTGGTCTAACCGGGCCTGCCGCGCAGTGTCATCATCGATGAATTCCTGCATTGATATGCGGAGGGAAGGAATTTCCAACTCGAGAGGCATTACTGCCTCTGAGCCATACACTAGTGAAAACGGAGTTGCCCCGGTGGGCGTCCGAATGCTAGTGCGATAGGCCCAAAGGGCAAGTGGGATTTGTATGTGCCAATCCTTATGATTTCTGCGACGGTCTTTTTAAGGATGGCGACTAGCGTTTTGTTTGACGCCTCTGCTTGCCCATTTGCTTGCGGATAATAGGGTGTTGAAAAGCTGTGCTGAATTTTGTACTTTGTGGTTAAAGCACGCACGTCTTTGTTCTTGAATGATGGCCCATTATCCGAGATTATTTTGGATGGAATACCAAAACGACATATGATGTAATGCAAAATGAACTCCGCAATGCGGGAGTCCTGTCGTAGAGGTTAACGGAATTGCTTCCACCCATTTGGTAAAATATTACGTGGCCGTTATGATAAACGTGTGACGGCTTTGACGATGCGGGGAGATCTTTCCAATTAGATCGAGGCCCCACTACGAAAATGGCCAAGCGGTCGGATTGTATGTAGGGCACGGGAAGGTGCGTGCATCGGATTGGCATGATGTTGACATTTCACACACCTCTTGACATATGCGCAGCAATCTCGCTCTAAAGATGGCCAATAATAGCCCATGCGAAGAATGCGCTTTGCAATGGCCATACCACTAAAGTGGCCGCCACATGTACCGTCATGCGCTTGGGTGGTTGCCAAAGTGGACTCTTGTTGGTCCAAGCAACGAAGAAGAATTTTGTCGTAGCTGCGACGATACAAAATGTCTCCTATCAAGACATATTTTGCCGCTTCTGTTTGAATGTTCGTTTTGCGGCTTGCGTCAATCCAAAGGGTAGATTACCTAACTTGAGGTAATCTCTTATGGGTAAATACCGATCCTGTTGATCAGATACCTCGACGGTTTGATCAGCCAATCCCTTTTGGAGTTCTTCCCTAACAAATGCTGATTGGGATAGAACTTGTAAAAATAGCGTTGTGTTGCTATTAATGGGAATGGGGGAGAACAAAGACCCCCAGTTGGCGTGTTTCAAATAGTCTCGGATTCGAAAGAACTTATCCGAAGATGGTTCGATCTGGATCATGTGGATTCTGGCGTCAAGTCTGAGCTTGCGCGCTCCATCGCGGGTTGCGATAAGGTTTTGACCTGAATGGTTGTTATATCACCGGAAAGGTCTTGCGGGATTAGTGACCCCAAGGAGGCCATTGTGTCCGCAAAACGATTCGATGATCGAGGGAGTGCCTCGATGTCATACCACTCAAATTTTGCCAGGAATTTATCCACGAGGGCTTTATAGGCCTTCAAAACTGGGCATTTGCATTGATATACCCCTTTGACTTGATTGACGATTAACGGCGAATCGCCAAAGATGTTCGGTCTTTTGATGTTCATGGCGATTCCTTGTCCGAAGACCTAGGAGCAAGGCTTCATATTATGCATTGTTGTTGGTGCCCTTGGAAGTTTAATTTAAATGACGAGGGGCATTGGAGCGCCTGCGGTGTGAAGAATACAATTCTGCGCCACCACCTTGCTCGCATTTAGAACCATCAAAAAATAAGGTTATGTCGGCACTGAGACTCGGGCTCTTGAGAATCTGGCGATTACGAGACATGGAAGACCTCATCATCGGGTAGTTCTATGACGAGAGGCTGATCGTCTTCAAGAGGAGCCTCTGCTAGTTGATCGGCTATGACTTGTCCTTTTATAGATTTTTGTCCAATAAACTCAATGTCAAATTCCGTCAACAACATGATCCATTTCGCCGTGCGGCTACTATGATAAGTACGACTCATCATGTATCGCAATGGATTCTCCTTAGACACAACATACTCGTGTTGCTCGGCATGTAGTGGCGTAGCCTTTTGGTGGCAAACACCACCTTGCCTAGCGAGTTTCTCAACGTATGCATAGTTAAGTTCAGTAGCCCGACCGGGGTGCGGCTAAGATAGTAAGTAGCCTGTTCTTTGTGAAGTTCATTCTTACGGGCTAGCATTGCGCCCAGTGCCACCTCGATAGGTCGAGATGTATAAGTAGAACGGCACACCTGGTCTAGGCGGTGCCAATGCGGCGGCGAAGCCAAGTATTGTTTGATTTCGTCAAAGGCTGATTGGCACTCGTCATCCCAATGAAATGTGACCCCTTTGTGCAATAATTTGTTCATTGGTCGGCATTTGTCAGATAATTGCGCTATGAAGCGTTTAATCGACGCGACCTTTCCTTGCAGACTTATGAGTTGCTTGATAGTGGTTGGGGGAGCCATTTCAAGGATTGCCTTGACTTTGTTTGGGTCCACTTCGATGCCTCTTTTGGAGACTATAAAACCCAAGAGTTTTCCAGATGTGACGCCGAACACGCACTTCTTGGGATTCGATCGACCTTATGCTCTATGAGGCGATCGAGGATCTTGCTTAAGTCACGAGATGATCCGAGCGCAATTTAGACTTGGCTAACAAATCATCCATGTAATCTTCCAAAGTTTTGTGCATGTAATCGTGGAAGATATACGTCATAGCACGTTGGTATGTAGCGCCGAGCGTTTTTAAGGCCAAAAGGCATGACCTTATAACAAAATGTCCCCCAAGGCGTTGTGAATGCCGTTTTGAGTTGGTCTTCAAGATTGATACGAATTTGATTGTATCTGAGAAACCGTCCATTAGGGAGAGCATTTCGTGACCTGTTGTAGCGTCTACCAATGCGTCGATGCTTGGCAAGGGGAAATCATCCTTAGGACTCGCTTTGTTTAGGTCTCGAAAGTCGGTGCATATGCGAATCCTCCCATCGGGCTTCTTGACGGGAACCATGTTGGACAACCATGGCGGATAATCCATGCGAGATGACAAATTGTGCATCCAACAGCTTTTGTAATTCGTCTTTGACCATCAAGGCCACTGTTGGGTGCATCTTTCTTAGTTTTTGCTTTACTGGCTTGATTTTCGGATCAAGCGTTAAATTGTGCATGACTAGCTGCGGGTCTAGTCCTGGCATATCTTTGTATGACCATGCAAAAACCTCCTTCTTTTCTTTAAGAAGGGCAATGTAATCGGCTTGCTCTTCGGGGGAAAGGCTTACCCCTAGCTTGAGAATCCGTGGATTCATTGGATCTATGCCGATGTCTATGTCAGTCGTCTCTTCGACTGACATGTGAGATCCGTCCTCCAACTGATGTGGAGTTGGGATTAAATGGATATCATCGGCTGAGTTAAGATCTGCGTTGGGGACCTCGGGTCCCTCTTCGGATTGAAAAATATCTTGAGTTGTCCTTGGGGTAAAATGAAGCATTTCACCGAAAGGCCGGTGCTACGATGGTGACAATGGTGAGTTGACGCGATCCCGAGTCAATGGCATCCGTGTTTAGATGTAATGACCGTGATGGATCGGTCGGATTGCGGATGGGTGTGGTCAAATCAATGGAGATCATGTGGATGGAATGAATTTGGTCTCCGGAACCACGGGTGTGACGACTTGATTCTTTCGGATGTTCCCTATACTGCGGATGCGGCTCTACGGGAGCAGGCACGAATGGATCCTCTCTAGGTGCAAATTCGTCTCTATGTGCGGAAAGGAAGGCGGGGTCTTCCCTTGGTGCTGTTGTCTGATGGGATCTTGAGGTGGACGATGCTCAACTTGAATTTGGAGCCATAGGCCTAGCACTTGGTCCCACCTCGTTGGGTCTAAGTGCCATTCATGTCCCAACCGTATACCCATTTGTCCCATTAGATCTTCATGGGTTAGAGCGCGGTGATGTCGTCGCGCATGTACGAGATAGTCCATCTCAGTCTCGTCTTACGAATCGCTTTCATAGATCCAAAATTGCTCATCCTCTTCAGCATCTGTTGCTTCCGACATTGAGGATTCTTCTTGTTCCAGTGAATTAATCTGATCCCATTGCGGTTGTTCCACTCTTAGTGGAGGGACCTGATTCTTTTGAGACTGCGTTATTTCATCTGGAACCTCTAAGGGGAACAGTTTCAGAAAAATATCTGGAAGCCGTTGTTGTTCTTTTTGAGGACTGCTCTCTGAACTTTCACCTCTCTCTAGCAAAGGAGAGGGATTATTGTTGTTACCAGGGGTGTTTGTAGACCATGGGAGATAATCCCCCAATGTGTATTCTGTGTTTGGATTGGCGTACGGGTCTTGTGCCAATCCCCCCCTGTTGCCTATTTCTAGGCCTTGCATGTTTTCAACCAAGATGTCTAATGGCAGGGGATGGTTGAACCCTACCCCCGACTTGTCGTATGGCATCTGATATCTTGGTTGACAAAGGATCCGCATCCCTTGCTCGTATCTGCCTAGCCCATACCCATGCCAATTGCATTGTTCGAGATATTTTAGGGCAAATTCTGGGTTCGACAGATAATTGATGTTTTCGACAAAAGGTTCTTCATCTGTTTCCTTTTGTTCACATGGTTCGGAACCATGATCAAGGCCCCCATACACAAAATTCGTTTGGTTCGGTGGGTAGCCTAAAGGGACGATTGTTCCAATGGGAATGCGAGGTCTTCCCATGTCTTGTCTTGACTCCGAGTGTGGGGGTTGCCACAACATTTTGCACTATGTACTCTCCCGGGCCTGTCTTGGCCATCTCAACGATGATTGTTGATGATTGGGTAGGAGGAAGCGGTAGTCCTTCTCGAGTCCATTCCATGTTTGGTGGTTCGGGAATCTTGGTTTCCGTTGCGTTGGGCGCTTCCTCTGTTGATATTGCTTTGAGATCGTGGGCAACCCCTCTTCTAGAGGCTTAACCTCCTCCATGATTTGCTTTCCCTTGTCCTTCTGTTGGGCCACGATAGGTGGCGTTGATGATGAAGGAGCCAATGATGACGTCTCACCTGGCTGGGATTTTGCCTTATTGGCCACCAGTGGTGCATGCGGTATCGGACCCCTGTTTAGATGGATTTAATTGAAAATCCAAATGCGTTGATGGTAGGGTCGATTGAGGTATGAATTGTACCGCATTGCAATACTTGAAGGGCTCTAAGTCCATTGGGACTACATGTATTTGCCCTTCATAGGCATACTTCAAGCACTGGTGTGCGATCGAGGGGACACACTTCATGTCCCTGATCCAAGGCCGCCCTAGCAGTATGTTATAAGCCATTTCGCCTTCCAACACATGGCACAGTGTGGGTATTGACTTTTGTCCTACCTGTATAGGCAGAACAACCGTGCCGTCTGTCGAGCAAATTGCATCGTTAAAAGCTCGCGGTGTGTACGTGGAAGGCTGTGATGTGAGAGGCTGGCGGTTTTAAATGCTTTAACGCGGCGAGTGGTTATAATGTTCCTTGGACGAGCCGGTATCTATCGAGCACTCTCTTGTACGGGATCCCGTTGACCCGCGCGATAACGTGCGGGGGTGGATCCGGCATGTCATTCGATATTGTTTTGACCTCATTTTCTTTGAATGTGATGACGGGCTCCGTACATTGTTTCACATGTCCCACGAAAGCGTTGAAAGAATTAGCTTCGTGGGGTTGTACTTCAATGGCTTTTAAGATGTCCATAAGAGCTTCTCTATGTGGAGCTGATTGTTGAATAAGCTCGTAGATGGACAGACCTAGGCGACGTGGTCCGCAAACTCTGCGTGAGTTTGGTTCGTATCGTGACCTCAGGTCTAGGCGGAGGTAACTGCATTGGGCGTTGTTGAGGCTGCGATGTCGACGGAACTTCCCTCGCAGGTACCTCGGGGGCAACTGTTGGGTATTTTTTGTTCCTTGTTACAATGCTAATCATTCCCACAAATCCTTGTGCGGGAAGATCTTGTCGCACCTCGTTTATTTGGAGCGGTTTTGTCTGCGCCTCGTGGGCAAGCAAGGGGTCCTTGAATACCCCCATTTGTTGGTTGTTAGGTGCGATGGGGTTGTCCACGACCAATGTTCGATTGTCGATCAAATCCTGGACTAGTTCTTTGAATTTCCAGCACCCATTTAGGTCATGTCCTCTGCGTCTATGAAATCTGCAATACAATTCCTCCCTATACCCCCTAGGCTTAGGAACGCTAGGGTCAAAAATTTGGATTTCTGGCAGAGTAACTAGATTCGCCGCTGACAAGCGGTCAAATAAGGAGTCCCTAGACTCCGCATACGGGGTGAATTGTCGCCTAGGGCGACGCTATCGATACTGTTCTTGTCTCCTGTTATCTCTTTCGTAAGCAGGAGGCACTGCCTTGTAGTTAGCCTTTTGAGGCTGCGTTTCTTGCACAGGTGCTGGGACATTTATCGCAACTTGGTTGATTGCAGCGTGCTGTGGTTGCGTTGTCCCAGTTTTAGTGGTTTTATTCCACTCTTTCTTCTTAGGCTTGGCAATTGCGCCTTCGCCTATCTTAATCTCTTCTATGACTCCGGCTTGCGCCAAAGCTTCTTCTAAGTCGTCGTATTGTCGCAGACAACAATAGACCTAGAGATTGATTTTAAACAACTTTTCGCGAACATTTGCGTGAGGTCCGACATGGGAGGACGGTAGGGTAACTTAGAAAGCAAAGCTCTCCATCGGTTCCCGTACGCTGCCATTGTTTCCTCCTCAAATTGTTTAAGGCTAGCAAGATCACTAAGTGATGCCTTCTTCCTTGTGTTGAAGGCGAAGCGTTCAAGAAACGCATCTACTAGCTGATCTAAGCTGCTTATCTTTGTGTTTGGGCAGTTGTGTGAACCAATCCGAGGCGGGGCCTGCGAATGTGGTTATGAATGTTCTAAGCAATAACGCGTCATTATCTTGAATGCCGAAGCATTGGCTTAGAAACCGTGTAACATGTTCCTGTGCGTCCTCTTCACCTTTAAAAACTGCCAATTGAGGCAACTTAAAGTGTTCGGGGTAAAGAGGTGTAGGCACTGAGGGATGCACCGGATTATTGCGGAGTAGACGTAATGTGGGTTTTTGATGCCCAGCGGCTTTTGTCTCCACCGACTCTAAACGCTCCAATAGCGCTTGGTATGCATCGGAAGATTTTATTTCTTCCTCTCTTGTTCGCTCTTGTTGCAAGTTACGGTAGCTGGAGGCCTATGGAGGGGTGGCCGAATGGCATCCTTCCCGCCTTGATGGGGAGTTTCGATATACTCCTCTTACGGTTCATACTCCTCGTAAAATTCTTGAGGAGTCTCGGGGCGAAACCTATGACCCCGATCAAGTTCTTCTTGAAGGTACCCATCATTGTTTCGGGGAGTTGCCTCCCTCTCGAATCTATGGGGTCTTGGAGGCGGAGCTTGGCGAGGTCGTGGAGACTGTCTTGCGCCAACGGATTACGCCTCTCATCTTTGTTCGGCTCTTTGGATGCGAGGGGTTGGCCCCCTCTCAGGTATTTCATAGCGTAACTCATCCGCTTCGCGTTGCATGCGTTCTTTATCCAAGCGGTATTGATACTCTATCTCTTGCTGACTTTGTTTAAGCCGCATGATTTGGGCTTGACGGGTGGTATATCTGGCGACAGCCGGATCAATTTGTTCTACCCTATTTTGTTCAGGAGGTTCAAATGTTCCTCCTATGGGTCTACCTTGATTTTGATGCTCTAAGGTTTCAATGGGTCGCTTCCCTCCGTCGAGGTAAGTGGTATGTGCTCGAGGTTACGGCCTCAAGGGGTGATCATGATATCCTTCTGGTGCGGAAATGCAAGGTTCCCGCATTGTTTGTTGCTCTCGAGGAATGTGATGGTTTTCCTCATACTCCCTTTCATGAGTGTAAATGGGATGGGCGGAGTTAGGTCGCCCTATGTAAGGAGCCCTGCGCTCCGGATTTGGTCTCTCTGTTCTGATGATAGGTAAAGAAGGGACGCCATATCCATGTTGCCCCTCTAAATGGACAGTGTGGCTGTTTAGCGCTTCATTGCGCGGTGGCCACTCATGCCTACCTTCAAGAGGTGATTCTCTATTTATGTCAAGGTCTACATGTAAGGCATCTTCCCGAAAGGGGCTGCTTTGAATAGGCAAACCCCACCGAGGATTCAGAATTGGATTCTTTTGTAGGTTAGACCGATAAGGCGGTATAACCAAATCCTCAGGGCTGAAGTGAAGGCAACTTGCGCCTACTTTTTGTGTACCTCTCGGAGCTTCTGCCCTTGATTGGGCTTGACTACGGGTGTACACCATTGCGGTGCTTCTATGCTATCTAAATAAGTTTTTATCTCGTTTTATGATTTTCTCTCTTTTTTTTTTTTTTTGTCTACACTAAGCAGAATTAAACACACACATTCACAAGACCGTGATTATCTCTTTTAAGGATTCTTGGTGTGCCCTAGACTGGTTTAGTGCATTTTGATGTTTTGTTTTGTTTTTGTAGATTTTGTAGAACGTTTAAATGCATCATGTAGGCTCTTATAACTCCAAAAAGGTCGCCCCTTCAATATACCAACCGGAGCCGATATACCAACCTCTCTATATACCCGCCCTTACGAGAGGGAGACTATAGGTACGTGAGAGCGGAAGGTACGTGGTACATAGGCGGTACGGAAGGGGGATTGTCTGTTAATGACACCTACCATAGAAAACTTATCCTCGCGCGCATGGGAATCACCCCGGCTACGCTCGGTCCGTCTTCGTCGGGATTTACGCCTAACAACGAGTTGACAATCGGGAAATGGATGCAAATCAAGCCAAGGCGGTGATTAAATCCACCAATGGTCTTGATCAAGGGCTGGGGTCTTACGACCGGCTCCTTGGTTTAAAGTTGTCTCGTGATGTGTGTGGGATTCGTTTTATCCAACAAAATGAAACTAGCATACATGACTTTTCCTAATGCAATGCAAGATTAAATGAAAACAATTAACGAAGCGAAACGAGAAACAGAAACGAGAAAATTATAACGAGAGATCATGAAAATCCCTACCTCTTCTCTGCTCGCTCTGTTGTCTCCGAATTTCTGCTCCGAAAATCCGTGAGACGGGGAATTCGTCCCTACGGGAGGCGAATTGCGGAACGAAGTCGTCCCACCCGGGAGACGAATTTGAATTCGTCTCGGGAGTCAGACGAATTGCAGAAAAGGATCCGTCCCTGTCAGAGACGAATAGCAGTCTGCAACAAAAAAAAGTGTACCTGTCAAGCACAAACACAAAACTTTAATCAGTTTTCTGTGATTTCAAAAACCAAGGAACAGAGTCCCACCGTGATCGCCATTGAAAGCACGAGATTCCGGTCAAAGGAAACACCAAGTGCAATTGCATTCAAAGTTAAGCACGCCTAAGTCCTAGAAATATAAATTACATGAAACAGAAAAGAGACATGTTGTAAGAGACGCAATCAGATAAAGAAAAACAGCCCTTTCATTAATTTCTTTCGATCTCTGTTACAATAATGCCTCCTCCCTTTTCAGGGGCTAGGAGCGCAAATAAGGTTTGATTACAATCGTTGAATGGTTCCTCCTTCCGCGTGCCCACGGTTGCATTGGGCGGGCTAAGATGATGCCACCGCTGATGTTGATGGGTTCTTCGCCTCTGCTGCTTCTCCTGCAAACAAAGAAATGATCAAGACGTTAGTAGCACCTGTTGCAAATGAAAAGCATTCTCTCTCTAAAACTAACAAAATATGCATACGAATATTTGCCTGAAACCATGAAAACAGTGAATCCAAATTGCTTCAAAATCTGACAGAAGGTAAGAACAGTCACCAGAAGGCCACTTGCCAGCTGAGGCAGCTGGCCAATTCACCTTAAACTGGAATTCGTCCCCAGGCAGGACGAATTCTGACTGTAGTCGTCCCTGGGTGGGACGAATTCTTCTGAATAGGAGAAATCGACCTGCTGCTGCTCCAATGTCGGATCCCGGGACCTGCAAAACTCCTGCAAATAGGGGGTTAGGTAATTGGGGCCATTTTGGGACGACCCAGATGGTCGGATTTTCCCAATTTGGCCTCCTCCCTCGGGAATTTGACCTTGACACCTGCAAGTTAGCGAAACGATAAAGCAATACAAAACACCCTAAACTCCGACCAAAAGCTACAAAATTGCAATTATAGACTAATCAGACCTAGTAACACAGAATGCAATCTAAAAATTAATCTAAAGTGCTCAAAAACTGAAATTAGAACTTGGGGGTGCGGGGGTGCCCAAGTGGGCCTCCCACCGTTGGCCCTCGATTTTGGAGCCAATCCACCAAGGATGGGCCCAAAACCTTTTAGGATTGGGGGGTCGGCGAGTTGGTAGGTTCGGATGTCCATGCGTCGGATTTGAGTAAGGTTCGAGCTTCCAAAGGCCACCCAACAACCTCCCTTGCAAAAGAGATTGATGGATGTAGGAAGGTGAACAAAGGGGGATGCAAATGAGTCTTCGATTCGGCAGCACTTCGTTGCTTGAACACTCCTTCCACCTGCATGTTTTGGGTGAGAAAAGTCCCACCTTTTATAGACCCAAGGGGTCTCTTTTGGGAGGGAAGCACAAAAGCCAAGTGTTGGCCATGGGCGCCATGTGGCAGTCTTGTCTTCCCATGAGGGAGGGGAGTCCTCAATTGACTTGAACTTTGATAAATGCTTCTTGTAACGGTCCTCTAACGGCCCCTCTGTCCACTTACACATGCGTGCAAGGTAGGAGCCCTTAGCCGAGCGTTACGGGCTGCCACTTGGCACCATTTGCCTTTTTGCCCGTTAAGCTTAGAATTCGTCCCACCCGGGGACGGATTCGAAGTCGATCTGGGGTGGGACGGATTCTATTTTGCATTCGATCCGGGGTGAGGCGAATGCTTGGGCAAAGTGTCCAAGTGTGCCAAATTGCTCCTTGACCTCACAAAATTGCTATGAAAGTGGTTAAGACCACTGTTTAACCTCTGAGGGCTACCCTGGGGGCTGTGTTTGTCAAAGCGATCAGTGTTTGCAGTCACATAATCGGATTGGTGCTGTTTTGGTGTCTACACTTATTTCCATTTTCTATAAAATTTAATAAATTAAAAAAAATCTTATGGTAAGGCTCTAAATATCACAAATGCTTCCAATTGCTTCATTGGGATATAATTTGCTCAAAAAAAGAGTAGGGTGGTTTGGGATTTAGAAAGGTTGAAAATATAAACCTAGATATTATAGAAAAATAAGGCTAGAGACTCCTAAAATATGAAAAATCCATGTGTGATGAAATAAACAAAAGAAAATACCTTCAGAATAAGGATTTATTAAGTGAAGATCCTTTTGCAATAGGATCTGCATTTTGGAACTTCATTCTTAAATCTAGATCCATCATTAAGAAAGGGTTCATATGGTAGTTAGTAAATGGAAGAAGTATAGAATTTTGGAGGGACCCTTGGCTAAAATATCATTTGCTAATAGCATACCTCACATTAATCACCATTAAACCCACTAAAAACCATAGTTTTTGTGACAAGGTATGCAAATTCATTGATTTCTCCAGCTAGAGAAATGTGTGAAAACAAAATTTATTCTAGAGATATGAATGATGAATAGGTTCAAGCAGTAATAACTCTCTCCAATATTCTTAGAACTTATGTTATTCTTTGATCAAATTATGGTGACTATCTCATTTGGAAAGCCACTAAGGAGAGGTCTTTCATAGTCAAGTTTACTTATTTTTTAGTCGAGGGATTCAAAGAGAAATATTTTCTATCAATCTCATTTAGTTGGAACATATTATCCCTAAGGTTGGATTTTTCTTTTGGCTTATTGTTGAAGATAAAATTATTACCATTTACAACCTATTGACTAGGGGAATGGTCATTCCCAACTACTGTTATCTCTATCTTTCCAAACTAGAATCATACTACCACATATTTCTTGAATATCCCTTTTCCTTAAAGGTCCATTACATTTTCAAAGTTTTTAGTATTGCCTAGAACCATCCCAAATCCATTTTAGACTTCTATATCTAGTGGCCCAATCCTTTTCGTTGGTCTTGTATCTAGTCTCTTAGGGCCTTCTACCTTTCTCACTATCTCTAGAAAATTTGTATTGAGAGAAATTACTGAGCCTTTTTAAAATGCTTCCAAGGACCCTCTCTCAACCAGTAATTGAGTGCTTACTATTGCTATTTAAAATTCCAAAATGGTCCCTTATCAATAGTTTGTTTACTTACCCTTTGAGGTTAGGATTGTTACTTCATTGAACCTTTCTTTGTCTCTCTCCCTTCCTTCCCTGGCCCCTGTTGATATGTCTACAATTTTCTATATTCCTCCATAAATTGGTTATATCAAGCTCAATTTTAATGGTGCTACTAAGGATAACCGATGTATTGTTGGAGTTGGTGGTATCTTCAAAGATGATTGTGGAAATATTATCCTCACCTATGTAAAAAATCTAGGAATTCAAACCAATCATGTTGCCGAAGCAAGAGTGCTCTATCAAGGTTTGTCCCTTCTCACCTACATTCCTTGTACTAAAATCATTATAGAGGAGGATTCACTTAACACTATAAATTATCTTAAGGGATATCAAAACCCATCATGGAATATTCAAAATCTCATCATGGAGTCAAGGAAATCATTAAAAAATCTTAGTAGCAATGTCATTCAATGCATATATATGGAAGACAACAAGGTAATGAACATTATTAAAAACCTAAGGCTTTCTCAAGAGTTCATTCATGTGTGGTGTGATAATTTTCCCAATGATATATATGATTTTAGTATGTTGGATGATACTATTTTACTTTAATTTCATTGTGTGGGATACTAATTGGTTGGATAGGATTGGTCTTTTTGTGGGACACCTATATTCCTCTAGCTTGTTACAAAATGGTCCAAATTCATTTTTATATTGGAATTTTTTGGTTTCAAAGACCGTTTTTTGAAAAATGTCATCTCCAAGACCTCAAAGACCTACATAAATCCATTTTTAGAGCTACCAAGATGATCACTTATCTACTTTAGCAAGATTCAATTACTTTGTATGATCTAAAAAATTGGCAAGAAAGTTCTGATCACCTCAATAGATATGATCAAGCAACCCTTGGATATGTTGCTTAAGTCTCTTCAAATTTATTTTTGGGGTTCGTGTATCGACTTGTTCTTTAGTTTTGCTTGTAAAACCATTATAAGTTTTTGGTGCTTCGATATGTACTTGTATTTTAATTTGGTGGGTTTTATTAGCTCTAGGATGTGTCTTCTTGGTGTTTTATCCCAAAGATGTTTACCCTACTTGTGTTGGTTTCTAGTTTGTCCTATATGGACTATCTCATTTTATTTATGATAATGTAAAAAGGTTCGGGGACCCTTTAAAAATTCCTTTCAAAGACTAATAAAAAAGAAGGAATTGGTACAAAAAATGATTATACCTTGATCAAGTGAGGAGATATATATATATAGGGATTGCCTTCTCTCACCATACAAACACCTATTTAATAAAATGACCTTTCTATAAAATTCTACATTCTTAACATTTAAATAAATAGAATTCAATGCTATCATCTATACTTGCAACTTGCAAGAAAAAATTCTTCTCTAATAACAACATCCTCTCTAAAATGTAGTATCTTATAATCATGTATATGGTTTTTGTGCTTGGTTATATGCCTTATTGATTTTTAATATATAATATACTCATCAAAATTTGATTTCCAATATACTAAGTGAATAGCTATATGATATTGTGTAGTTTCATAATCTTGACTATCCTCATCTTATGCATAGAGTATAACAACATTAACACCCTCCTTTTGGTTACTTAATTTTCTTTAGCTAAATCTAGTAAAATATAGGATTTTATCCATCCTTATTGTAAAACTCATTGGTTTTCTTATTGAAGTGCTTCTAAGTCTTTTCATTCTCAATTAGTTTCTTGTTAGTCTTAGTCTTAATCACTTTTTTTTACATAATTCTAATATATGAAAGAAGAACCCTTATATCATTTTCTATGATCCTAGTGGTGAAGAATGTATTTAGATACTTAATCAATCATTGGATATATAATTCAAACATCTCAAACACATTACAATAGTTTCTCATATACCGCTAAGACATCATTGAATACAATTGTTAGAAGCTTAATGTTTCTCTAGTTATTTATAGCTTCTTGTTCCCATGTTGCCCCCTTTAGAATCCCTCTAGAAATTTGGATGTCATATTGCAACATTTTAAATAAAATAATATAATCATAAATAGTATTAAAGGAATCCATAGTTGAGGTAGAAAACTTCACCTCCAAATTACTAATTTGTATGGAAGTAATACAATCACATAGCCCATAAAATTTTCCAAGCAATTATTTTTTACTTAGTGCTTCTAACATGGTTGTCATAGATCTTTTCAACATGAATAACTATCACGCTAAAATTAGCATCCTTATTATCCATGAAAAACTAAAATTTTCTTTAGAATTAGTTCTATGAGATTCCTCATTCACGTATTTGAGTAGTCCCTTGCTCTAGAGTAGAGATTCAATCTTAATTTTCTAAGTTGTAGTGTTTGGATTATTGACCAAAGGTGAATTTTGATCCATAATATTCTTATCAAAATATAAAACCATACATATAGTTTTAAAAATAAATAACACTATCAATCTATAGATCACGAAATCATGTGATTTTAAAAAAGGAGGGGCCCAAAATGCTTCCATATATAAAATTTATGGTCATTTAAAGGTTGGCCTAAAAATCACACAAAATACCTTCATAACATTCAAAAAATATACACAAAAATTTAACCTACAATAAATTGGAGGCCATTATTTTTTACTATTTCATTAGACGAAGGGATACCAACCAGGTACTAACTAGATAACACATCAAAAAATGGAGTGATATCACTTGTTATTGTTTAAAATAGGGGATGGTAGCTAGATACTACTTTTTTAGGCCTTAGTAATGCACCAATAAACTAGATTGTTCCACTTATCATGGTCTAATTTAATCTATAACCTACAAATGAGATTACACAACTTGTCACCCTCTAATTTGATCCAAAATTTAAGCTTTGTCATGTCTGTTGCTAGATATGTGATTGTGTGATAAATGGGTTCCATGAGATGGTATAATGTGATTATTCAAACCTATTTTATATCAACCATATAATATTTTGACTTTATTCTATTATTATTAGTGTATGATTCACTTTATATATAATATTATGGAGCATTAATAAACCAAGCATATTTTGATGCATAAGATTGAATAATTTCACCCTAAAGAATTAATTCCTCCAATGCTTAAGGATTTAGGATGTTGACTCACGTATATATTCATGAATGGTATGCATGATATTATAAAATTGTACTAGCTTTGGATATATTCCCTTAAGGTTAGATCTTCAATAACATTATCTCAATGAAATATTCAATTTTTTTTTGCTTTTTATTCCATGGATTGTATTATATGTTATAATATACTATATAATATTGGGGGGCACTTGAAACCTTGTAAGGTTATCCATATAATATTTAATTAATAAAAAATATATGGGTTTAACAATTAATAAAATGTGCTATTTTATTAAAAAAAACTCATAATGATCCACCACAAACCATCTATTGTAATTGTTGGATACCTTTGAATTGTTAGTTACAAATATAATTACCTTCAGAGACCATATTCTCCATCATTTATGTATATATTTCTCCATCATTTAGTCTTTGAAATAATCTAGGTAAGTTGGCAATTTCATTGATTCCTCTTTAAGTAGTATAAATTTCTACAATTCAAAATTTTGATTAGAAAAACTAAAAAGTAAAAATAACCTATGATTTCAAAGGACATGATTCAAAAGGTAGAATATGAATGTAAAGTAAAGTAAAATAAAATATTGTTTATCATCAAAAAGACCATAATCTAATTATATGATCCTCATGGAGGATGTTGTTTATCTATTTTTTTTTATCCAAACATACTTTACCAGTGCATGGTGTACAACCACCTTTTGGATTTTAACCTTGGAATTCCTTTTTAGAGTTTCAAATCCTTCACCATTAGCCCCACTCAAGTTGCATTGTTAGCATTCAAAGAGGAGAACTTGCATTTAAATGTTATATAAATAATAGATTTATAGAAAATTTATTTTCATAATAGATACCAAATTATCAAATATACCTACTAAATAAATAAGATATTGAAGGATAATATGGAAATGGTCTAGAAAAAAATAGAAAAAAATAATCCATGTACGATAAATCCAATGAAGCTTATTGTCACTTTAGGATGTGTTTGATATTACACAATCAAAGGAACCATATATATAATGCATAAATAAATTCTATTATAGTTAATTTTCCTATTTAATAATTATATTTTTCATTATATTAATTTTTTTTTTTGAGAAGCATATTAAGGACATTGGTCTGGAACTATCAAGGAAAATAGGTTACACTTGTCCTTGGCTACAAAAATATTTTTAAGACATCAAGAATCTAATGTAGGTCAAATAATTGTACCCAAAATAAAATAATAACATTTTCATATGTAGTCATTAAAAAATATTGTGAGATGAATCAATCAAGTTATTTTATTTCCATCCTCGTGAAATACATAAAAAATAAAACCATAATTTTACATCAATATTTATTTATCAATATCAATATTCCAAATCTAAGGTTAAATAATATAACATAGATGTATTTTATATTGGGTACTTCTCTTAGTTGGATGTTCACTTAAGCAATTTGAAACTCCTATATCTATTAGGAGTCCATATTTATAATTTTATCCCTCTCTTATCTAGGGTTCATATTCACATATCTTTGTAGCACATAGGTATCACATTAATACTTATATATCCTATTCATGAATCAATTATGTACCATGTACATATTTATATGGATATATTATTTTCTACTTTTTCTTTTTATATTTAGCATTCTTTTCTTTTATCACTTGTAAATAATAGACCTTACATTCTACTACCTATGTTAGATGTGAACTGGTCAACATATACCATTATATAATACTTCTCACCTACACTTGTAAGTCTAAAATAAGGTATCCATATATTAGAAATTTATCATGTCAAGTAATATAGTTAGGGTTATATATTCAAGAGTTGTATTGAAATAAGTGATTGATAGTTTGTTATCCAAATTAATGACCTCACCTTCATTGTGTATATTCATATTTTTATTAATTAAAATATATCCATCACCCTCCTGCTCCAACATGCGGTATAAAATATCTCATTAATCATAGAGAATGTGAAAGAAAATATAAATTTTATGATATGATGTGAAGAAAAATGTGTCATTTAGAAATGTGTTGCTTCATTAATGCAAAATATTTTTCTATTTAAAATATTTTATCTGGGACTAAATAATGATGCTTTTAAATATTGAATCATTTTATAATACAAAGAAGCCATGCAAAATATGCAAGGATAATATCATGCTAGAATTTCATTTAGCAACGAGAAAATTGTAATGCATAAGAAAGGGCAATATCGTCTAAAGATTTAATTTTCTAGAAGAAATGTGCATGAAGAAGAATCTAAGATTTTTCTAGAAAGGAGGCACCATTAGTTTATTTATTACATTGAACTTGTAAAAAAATAATCATTATGTATAAGATACATAGGTCCTACTAAAACATGCAATGTTATTCAATAGAGAAATACAAAATGAGCTTCTAATTTCCATTTGAAGACTAGCATGGAGGTAATAGTGAAGATGACATGAACAATTATCATTTGAGAAGAGTTTTCTAAATGATTTAATTCAAATAATGAGCCATCTAGAGTAGTGGACTAGAGAGAGTTTGTATATGCATAGAAGTGGAATGAGATTAATTGCTCTTTTTGGAGATGCATAGGAGTTGAGTGATATTAATTGTACGTGATTGATACTATTTAATAATTATGTCACCATAAAATTGGGTCATTTGGAGAAGATTTTTCATCTAGAATTTACATATAAAATTTCCACCTAGAGTTATAATTTAGAGCTACTATTTGGAGCTATCATCTAGAGCTTTTATCTAGAACTATCACCTAAAGCTACAATCTAAAGGAGAGATTTTTATTGGAGAAAGGTTGACATTTGAATATTATGTGTTGCCTAGAGCTATCATATAGAAATTCCATGTAGAGATGCCATTTAGAGGAAAAATATCATATGGAGAAGAGTTATCATGTAAAGGCATTGGTGCCATGATGTAACTTTTTATTTGGAAGAGGTGTATGGAGTTGTCATCATAAAATATTGTCATATAAAATGATTTTAATATTGCCATCCAAAATTAGGTCATTTGAAGTGAACTTCAAGTCTATAATCCATTTATTGGTTCATCTAATGATAAGGTTGTCTAAAGATGTATGAATATCATTTATTATAAGCTTTCTATCCAATCAATGCATGGGCCACCTAGAATTGAATTTTCAATGAAGTCTTGGTGGTCAAAGACTTCTATCATACATAAAAAATAAATAAAAAATTTGTTACCTATAGTTTATTAGGTGGAAAGTGTTGTGCATGACTTAATGCATGCAAAGAACGCACCATCTAAAATGGAAAGGATATGTGAATATATTTAAATAAAAAAAAAAATATTGTATGGTTCATAGAAAGGATATTTGAAGCCTTTAAAAGTTTTTTTTATTTTTATTATTATTAAATGTAGTATACAAGATGACAATCTCGCATATTTTTTGTTACCCTATAATGTTGATTAAATGTTATCTAAATATTAAAATTGAAGCATTGACCTCATTGAACCAATGCACCAATGTTTATAATGATGTATCACTTTTCGAGGAAGACACTTGTATCATTATAGGTTGAAGACTCATTTTGAAGAAAATATCTAATATCATGCATTCTCCATAAGATGGTACATTTAGCCATTTATATTATACTTTTCTAAAGGATTGATTGCACTCGCATGGAAATGAGGCACATGAAGACTCTAATTGGAATAGATGCGAAGGTATGCTATGATTATCTAAAGGAGAAAAAAATAGTAATTTTTCCTACTCTCTTATTACAAAACAAAGAGATATTCATACTTTTCAAAAAGTATTTTTTTATATTGATGAAAACATTCTATTAAATAATTATACTAAGGAATTTTGAATACCACATGTTCAAAAACAATTTTAGCTTGAGGGGGTATATGGATGACCCAAATTTGATTGATTTTGAAGATTGAATTAGTGATGGGGGACCGGAAAACACACACCCACAAATCCAAAATTTTCTTCTATTAATCTTGGAAAAATACATACAAATGCAGCCCGCAGGCTTTACATTAACCAGCGCTCGGCTTGGTTTCCTCTAACCCTATCTCTCAGTGCGTTCTCCAATCCACCACCCCCTCTAATACATTAAACTGGGTTTTTAAAGAGGCCCCGACCCTCTGCAACACTTTTTCCAAAAATTGGATCACCAACCCGATTTATGGCACCACTCCACATGGCCTCTATCACCGCCGCTTCCATAAAATCACTCTACATGACCCATCCTCATTTTTTCTTGTGCTTCTGGGTAATCGCCCACCTTAACTGCACCTTGGTGCCACGTGTCATTTTGGAACGGTCCCCGAAAATACCGCCTGTCACGATTTCCCGCCATCTCTTTCTTCTTCTTTGTCTTCTTCTCTTCCTGTCATGATATCGCGACGTCATGATATCGTGACGTCGCGACGTCACAATATCATGACCATTTCACCATCGATCCCTCCGCTTTGAATTATGTCGTGATATCATGACGTCGCGATATCGCGACCATTTCGCCATTGACCCTTCTGCTTGGATTTACGTCACGATATCGTGATCCTTCTGACCACTACATGTCCTCTTCATTTTACGTTGTGATATCATGACATCGCGATATCGCAACCCTTCTGACCGCTGCTTCTCTTCTTTGCATTACGTCGCGATATCATGACGTCGCAATATCATGACCATTTTGATCGCTGCTTCTCTTGCCCTTCCTACATCGTGATATCATGACGTCACGAAATCATGACATGTCACGATTTCACGACCTCTCCGCCTACTGCAACTTCTGCCCTGCTTTCCTGATTTACGAAACACTTAGAAAAGTTTTGTTCGATGCCGGATTGCCCTGTTGCTGCCGGATGCTCCTGCATCAATTAGATTGTATTATCTACAAAAGATAATACTTCATTCAAGAGAAGTGGACTATTTTTGTCTAGTCTCATTTGTAGAACATAGACATATTTATACTAGTTCAAGGATACTTTTCAATCTCTATGCAACCATTTTATTAAAGAAAAATACTAAGGATTTTTGAAGAGCACATTTTCAAAAAATATATAGCTTGAAGACATGTCATATGGTTGACATAGTTGGGATCCATTTTGAAGATCGAATTAGACTACATTATCTATAAGAGATAATTCCTCAATCAAGATAAGTATATACCGTATATTTTATGGATAGTAGAGTGTGTCCTTATTTATATATTCTCTTGTGAATGGTTGTGTGTGTTCCTATTCACAAGAAAAGTATTGTACCTATGATTGATTTAATGTATACCTAATCATAGAGATTTATAGACAGATAAGTTTGTTTGTATTTGTAAATAAGTATATGGATATCATGTATGTTTGTATCTACTTATGATGTAAAATTTTGGATAGTTGTTTTTGCACCTATAATTGATTGAATCCAACTTGGTAGTATGACTAAGTTGAACAGTTGAGTTTATCCCTATTCATGATGATGCAAATCATGGACTAATATGTGTATCCTAGTCCATGATATTTTTAAACTATGAATGTTGTTGATTATTTTTCCTATTTTATGTATGATGTAATAATGGAGAATGTTAGGAATTTATTGCATCATACAATATAGTTAGGATTAGATATTAAATAGTTACACATAAAAAAATGGTTGATATTTCATTATCCAAAACAACCACCTCGCCTTCATTATATATTCCAACTCTTATTAATGAAACTAATCCAACAACCTATTCATACAACATCATCTTGGTCCTATCCTATTAACACGAACATCCTATGTTAGGTTCATAACCAAGTTGAGAACATGATATTTAGTTTCATAATAAGATTGTCGATGTATTGCAAAGTGTGATTTATACTCATTAGCCAAGATAAATATTGTATGATCTAAAATATTTTGCAATCCATGGACTAAAGTTATATATTTTAACATGTTGCTTATTATGTCATCATATTTTCTCCTAGTTCTCATTGTAAATTGAACATTGTAACTTAATATAATAATATGCTATTTAGACATTTGTTAGTATGGGCTTGTTTAATTGATTTATGTATCTATACCTTATTCCACTATTTGGTCTAAGTCATGTGATGTTTCTATTTAGTTTGAATATAAATATAAATTCCAACACAATATGAAATTATGTATCAAGCACCATTACTTGGTAATATGAAGGACATTTTAGATATTCTATTTTTATTTTCAATAAATACAGTGAATCATATCATCCAAAATTCACAAAAAGTTCTAAAATAAAGCAACAAAGAAACAAAGGATGGTATTATGACTGAGAGACTATAACTCATTAAAAGCATTGTATCTAGAACTAAGAATTGTAGATGAAAACCTTATTTTATGTAATAAGGAATCATTAGATATTCCAAAAACTTTATCTTCCAAAATAATTCAAAATGTATTTTTGGAATCAATATTAGTTTTTTCCTTGTCACCAAGATAAAATTCAAGGTTTGGAATTGAGAATTTTAAATTCAAGTTTTGAAATCCATTAGAGATATATTTGGTGCTTTTGGCTTTACCTCTATTTATATATTTTTTCAACATTCAAGTATGTGATAATTATATAGGAGTAGCGGAAGATTTTATAGGAAATAGAATAATATGTTGTCATGTTTACATCATTTTCCTTATCAAACTTTGCATAGATGGATTAATATTTTCTTCTCTTTGATGCATGACATACCAAGCTCAAATATCTTCTTGAAACTATTTTTTATTGACAGGGCATATAATTATTATTGTAAGTAATGTCATTAATCAAAATATTGCTAGATGAAGTAGTCTCATTATTCTTACTTAATCCTTAGTATGGGGTATTCATAACATTTAATTCTTGTCTTTAGTTTCTTTGCTACTCGACATGAGGTATATAGGTATGGTTTCATGTGTCTTTATGAGCAACATGGGATTATATTTCTTCAACAATGTTGTTAGCAAAATATTTTTGTATAGGTTATGCACCTAGAGAATCATAGATCTTAGGCTTGATTGTAGATTTTGTTTTTTGTTACTTTAGTTTTTAGTATGCAAGGATTTTTGTTGACTTGGTGAATGGGAAATATATTATTTAATAAGTATAGTTACATATAGAATGGGATACCATGGGATACAATATTTTTAAATGTAGGTGACATGGATCATTATGTTCAAGCAATTATGGGGTTGATTCCCATCCCATTTTGTGTTTGGAACAACAATTTTATTAGTTTTCAACAACTTCCTTCTAATCACATCATGGAGGAACAATTTTACTCTATATCCTTGGGATTGGATCTCCCAATTATCTTAACTAGATCAAGATATCAAAAACCTACAGGGCATGTGTTTCATATCCATTTTATATTTATTATTTATTGACAAACCATGGATTATGTATTTAACTGAGTTGGATTTCAACATGACACTACAAAGGATCAACATAAATTTATTCTATATAAATAATAATACACAATCATTATAAACTATGTACCATATCTCTAATCATTGTGATAAATAAATTATCAACATCAATGGCTATATGGTATAGTTCTCATAAGAAATAAAATTGTGTAAAGAGTATAGTTTGCATCATGGGTGGAACCAATAAAGTTTGAACTATCGATATTAGAGACTAATGGGATACAAAATAATTAAAATGTATTATTTTTAAATATCTTTACACTAACCATATTTTTTCTAGATATAGGTAGATATGGAGAGATGAATAAAACCATTATGGACTCTAAAACATTTATTATTTGATTAAATAGGATAAATTATAATATATGATCACCATAAATGATAAGATTATTATATAGTAAGAAATTTTTTTAATATACAAAGAAGATAAACCTAAGGCCATAATGCAGGAGCATCCAGTGGTGTAAGAGTGATATTGCATCACCCAAAAAAAAATGTAATTATTTAATTTTGTAAAACTAGTAAAATTAGTAAAACTAGTTTAACTTGCAGGAGATTTTTTAAGGCCTTAGAGGTCGAATTTGAGGATTTTTGGCTAGACACAAGCCTTGGTACAAAAAGCCAAGAATCGCCCAACTTAGCTTGTTTTATGTAATTTCTGAAAATATGCTATAATATTCAATTAGATCAATGAGCGCAAAGTTACGACATCGACAAGTTGCCCCAAAATTTCAAATTTGAAATATATGGTTTTCGGCGAGGGTATTTGAGGGAATTTTTGAAATTGTAAAATGGATTTTTTTTTGTATCCTCATTTCTGGCATGAAAGTAAGGAAAGGTTTGATTCTCTGAGTTGTTCAAAGGAGAAATACTTGTTTATCATTTGTTTAGTGTTGCTTGTGTAACATGATCTCTACCAAGTGGTATCGGAGTGAGAGTTCCTGAGTGTGTAAACAGATCATTGGATGTGAGGTAGTTTATGCCAAGATATGTGGTTAGGGTTTGTGATAGAAGTGAGAAGAATACATCCATGAAGAAACCATGGTGGTGGGATAAATATGGTGCAGGAAAAATATTTCAGAGCTTTACAAAGGTAAGTTTAGGCTCTGCATGAGGAGCTGCATAGAGGGTTTGAGCCAAGGAGAGAAGATGGTAGTTAATATGAAGTTGAAGAAGAAGAGTACCAGTTTGAGGAAAAAGAAGAGCCAGTAGATCCTACACCAGCGAGGTTATACACAACCATATATCGGATTAGAAAGAGATCAAAGATGGAGGTTTATATGTATTTTGGAAATCTTGATCCAGAGAAGTTAATTGACTGGATCAATGATTTGGAAGAATACTTTAAGTATGAGGAGGTTGAAGATCCTGATAGGGTCAAGTTTTCTAGGACCAAGCTGAAGGGTCATGTTAGCATATGGTAGAAGGGAGTGCAACTAGATAGAAACAAAAGAGGAAAAGAAAGGATAACAAAATGGGAGTGAATGTTTGAGAAGTTGAAGAGACAGTTCATTCTAGTTGAGTACAAGATGGATCTGCTAAAGAAAATGTAAGGTTTGAGGCAGTCAAGTAAGTTTGTCAAAGAATACACAGAGGAGTTTTATAAAATTTTAATCAGAATTGGCCATTATGAGGCCAACAAGGAGAAGGTAGCCCATTATATTAATGGGTTACGATTAAGTATTCAAGAGGATTTAAGTCTGGTCAGGATGACCACCATAGAGGATGCTTACCAGTTTGCCCTGAGTTTTGAAGAGAAGATAAATAGAAGGTTTGAGAGCAAGCAAATAGGAAGAGGTCATGGTGGAAGAACTGGTGGAAGAAAAAATGGAGGATGAAATGAAGATCATAAGAAGAATGGAGAAGCCAACAATAGTTTGGACCAAAAGGGAGATAATGCTTACCATTCCCGTGATCAAAACAATGGTTACCAAAGAGGAAGAGGATGGTCTGGATGAGGGTTTTGAAGAGGAGGATTTCATGGAACCTGTTTCCACTACGGGGAAGAAGGACATCGAGCATACAAGTGTCCACAAAACCAAGAGAGGATAAATAAGAGACCCAAAGGTAATGCCTGAGCTACTTTTGTTGATGAAGATGTTGAATCTGAGCATTCTAAAGAAGTAGAAAGAGAAGAAGTGTTGATCACAAAGAGAGCCTTGCTGAATGAGAAGAGAGACCAAGATCAGAGGAACATCTTATTTTGCATAAGATGTAAATGTGCAAGTAAGGTCTGTAATATTATCATAGAAAATGGTAGCACAAATAACCTAGTTTGAAAAGGAATTATTACAAAATTGCAATTAGAGAGGAAGAGAAACCCGCATCCATATCGAATTATGTGGTTGTAGGACCATAGGGCTTTGTTCAGTGAGAAAATCTTAGTAAAATTTAAAATTTGGAATTACCGTGATGAGGTCCTATGTGACATCCTACCTATGGATGCTTACCATTTGCTATTGGGAAGGCCATGGCAGTTTGATCAGTTTGTAGTGCATTATGGTCGTACCAACACTTACTCCCTAACAAAGAATAGAGTGTACCATAAGTTGAAGCCCCTGAAGGAGGTGGATGAAAATGTACGTAGCAGTGCTAGAATATGTTTAGTTAAAGGTAGAAGGTTTTTGGATGGTTTGAAGCATGAGAATATGTGCTATGCATTAATTCCTATAGTTAGGGAAGAAGAATGCAAAGATACCTCAATTGAAGTCTCAAGTTTGTTAGAAGAATTTCTAGATATTATATCAGATAATGTGCCTAAGGTTTTACCACCAGTGAGGAAGATTAGTCACCATATAGATTTGGTACCAAGATCTAGTTTATCCAATAAGGCATACCATAGAAGAACTCCTATAGAAAGTGAGGAGCTAAACAGGCAAGTCCAAGAGTTGCCTAAAAATGGACTAATTCTAGAGAGCTCGAGTCCATGTGAAGTACCTGCAATACTAGCACCAAAGAAATATGGAGAGTGGATAATGTGTATAGACTCCCGAGCTATTAACAAGATCACCATAAAATATGGATTCCCATTACCAAGGATGGATGAAATTATGGACTGTTTGAGTGGAGCCAAGTACTTCACAAATATTGACCTGAAGATTGGGTACCATCAGATTTGTGTTAGAGAAGGAGATGAGTGGAATACAAACTTCAAGACCAGAGAGGGTTTGTATGAGTGGTTGGTCATGCCATTTGGGATAACCAATGCACCAAGCACATTCATGTGACTGATGAATGAGGTATTGAAGGAGTTTTTAGGAAAATTTGTCATTGTCTATTTGGATGATATTTTAATATTTAACAAGATCTTGGAAGAGCACTTGATGCATATCAATGTAGAAGTGAGCAACAATTGTATTGATAATAGCCAAGTATATATATTACAATACATAGGCTTAGAATAGCCTAGATAGAGTAGGCGTAGAATAACCTAGGTAGAGCTAATCATGCTAACAACTAACAAAATAATACTAAAAAATAATATTCGTTAATAATTAGATATTAACGAATATCTAATCTAGGATAGGAGATTATTACCAAATGAAGTAATAATAGATTTACCATAGAATGGTAACTCTAACATCCCACCTTATTACATTATTTGGGTAATAATATATCTACTAGCTACATTATCCCCCCATACAACAATATTTGGGTAAAGTATATAACTGCCCCAATACAGTGAAAACGATGTTGATCTGCTAGTTCTTTGCTCTGTCACAGTGCTCTGGCTACTCCTAAGCAAAAAATGGGTCATTCCTCGCTTTGTCTTCATGTCAACAAATGTCCTTATGGCAATCACATCATCCAACAAAATTTGCATGGGTAACCAGCCGCTGTAATTGCTAGGTGTAGTAGAATAGATCACTTCATACAAGGTTCATTCATTTACAATATGAATTTGCAAAAGATAAGGTAGCTAAGGTGTCGGTCACTGCCAAAAATGCACCCTTATAAGTTCCCCCCTTCTTGTTGCAAAACATAGTGTAATTAATTTCTGAAGGAAGTGTGACTAAGGTGTCGGTCAAAGCCGAAAATGCACCCTTATAAGTCATCTTCCCTATTTACAAAAATCAGTGAAGAAAAGAAATGGATATCCCCCCTCAATTGCAAAAAGTATGCAACTCAAGAGTGTTGTGAAGGATTTTACAAATATTGCCTCCGAGACAATCTTACATCACAAAAAGACTCTCCTCTTGTTACAAGTACTTCAAAAACCTAGATTTTGCTATTTATGAAGCCTAAAAGAGGTACAAGCACCCCTTATTGTAAGGTATTCAAAAAAAATACTTATGCTATTTATGAAGCCTAAAAAAAGAGAGAGAAAATGGTGTTTTTGCCCAAGGGGCACATGTGTTTTCCCTTTACAAAATCGTTTTAGCAATTTAGCACTCCTTGTGCTATCTTTGAACCAGAAACAGAATCAGAATGAGACACTTCACTAGAAATATGGCTTCTGTGTTGTGTCTTTAGCATTTTAGTTTTGATTATTTTGAAACCAACACTGAATGGTGTCTTCGTTGTCATTTTTACAATTTGTGCAAAACTATGCTTTCTAGGCAATTTGATCAAAAAAGTTCACCAATTTGTCCTTTCTTATTGTAAGTACTTCAAACATGATTGCTATTAGGAATTCTAAAATAAAAGGTGTAATGTTGATGACTTCTACTTTTATGATTGCCTTTACAAGTTTTATCTCCCTCTTGACAAAATCTATGTTTGAAGGAAGAAAGGAATTATCCCCCCTTAGTGCAAAGAATTGCAACTTTTAAGGTTCCTTAAAAAAAAACTTGTTCTTTCTTTTGATTACCCTAAAAGAGTATCAAAATATAATTCACTCAAACAGATATTTAATGGCACCTGCCTTAACTCCCTTCATGAAGGATGAAAATTTGGAGGAAATTAAGCCAAAAAAATAAGAGTGAATTAGGGGTTTTGTTGATTTAGGAGAGAATATCAAGTAATTTTGGCTTTAAATCTATGCAAGGATTTACACAAATTTGTGAAATTTTGGGGTTTAGTGTGTTCTTGATTATATGACTTATAATTGCAAAAGAAATAATGCAATAATCAAACAAGAATGCCCACAAAATTCTTATCACTTAGGTGTCGGATGCAACCGAAAATGCACCTAATTTGCCAATAAAGGTGTCGAGTAAAATCGAAAATGCACCTTTTAATTTTTGCAACAAAATGTGTGTTTTGTGTTGTGCAAAAAAAATGATATTTTTATGTCTCCTACTTTGTTTTCCAATTTTGCAAAAGAAGTACAATGTTGTCTTCCCCCCTCTATGTTGCAAAATTAACAATTTTGAGCACTCCTTCCAAGACAAGTCGACACACGACCCACATTTGGAAGGCTTCCAGAACTAGTCGACAAACGACTTAGTTTTTTATGGACCCAAGGTTACAATTTCTTCTCAAATTTTTGCAAAAAAAATGTGCAATTGTATGTCTTATATCCCCCCTTGGAGAAAACAAATGCACAATGTGCCTTTGAAATTTACAAAAAAAAAAAAAAAAATTCCAATCTCCATGTTTGCTATTTGTGCAAGAAAGAATCAAATGTCTAGTATTGTGTCCCTCTTGGATTTTGCAAAACTAACAAGGTTTGAGAAGAGTTTGTCAAGTTTGCAACAAAAAAAATGTGCTCTAGTTATGTGTTATATCTCCATTTGGTGAGAAAACACTAGCACCTTTAAATATCAAAGTTGCAAAAAATATTTCTTTAATTTTTAATTTGCAATAGTTTAAGAAAAGTTTTAATAAATCATTTTAATTAATAATTAAAAAACTAAACAATATATCTTTTAAATAAATCAATTTAAATATTTAAATAAAAATTGATTTAATAAAAAAAACATATGTTCAAAGTTTAAATTATTAAAAAAAAATAATAATAAAAAAAAACTTTAATTAAAAATGCAAATAAAAAAATTAAAAAAAATACCTTGTTTTGGCCCCGACGGGGCTTGAAACCCCGACCTCCCGTCGGGCAGCGCCTTAGCGCTGGCCTCGCGGCCGGTCGGGCTAGCTGCCCCGACGTGAAGGGAAGGGAAGGAGTTTCCCTTTCCCTTCACCCCTCGCGCGGGCGGGGAAACTGTGGGATTAATCCCATATTGACCGCACGGGGGAAAAAATGTGAAATAAAAGGGCTTTCAAGCCCTAGGACTATTGACTGCCTACGGGTAGTCGATCTTCCTCGCTATCCTTTTGGTCGCCACCGCGTGGCGTGGCCGGTCTGGTCGAGTGGCACGTGGCTGTCCGCCACGTGTCACCCACATGTCAGGTCCAGTGGCAGTCCGCCACTTGTCGAGTCCCGAGTCATGTCGAGTCCGGTCAAGGTTTGGTTGTCCGCAACATGTCATGTCTGGTCTAGGTCCACTGGTTTTCCACCACGTCAGCGCCTCAGGATCTGTGCTCAAGGTCACATCTGGTCGCCACATGTTGCGTTCTGAGTTAGTGCCTCGAGATCTGTGCCTGAGCGCACATGGGTGCCATCTAGTTTACGTGTTGGGCTTTGAGTTCAAGCCTCAAGATCCGTGCCCAAGATTTTGTCATCAGGTCAGATCTAGTGGAGGGTGCGCTTGCCCTCACTGATTGGTCCAAGCCGTTGGGAGCTGACAGGAGGTTCCCCTGTCAGTGTTTTTCATACTCGAGGGTGCTCCTACCCTCGGGTTTGGGTCTGATCCCCACCTAGGAGGGTGCGCTTGCCCTCTCGGCTATGCACTGGACCCACGGGGGTAGCAGTAGCAGCCATCGGTGATCAGAGGGTGCTCTTGCCATCATAGATCCTGGTGGTAGGATCTCTGCCATCGCGGTCCGCTGTCGGCCTATCAGGTCTGACAACAGGATGCTGTCGGACCTGTGGGCCGGCTCCTGTGGCCGTCGGTGACATGGGCCTACGGGCCCTCTCCCGAGGCCACCTTGTGGTGGGAGCTATCGGGCCTATGGGCCGCCGTACCTTGGGATCCGAGTCTACGGGCCACCATCTCGGGATCCGTGCCACGGAGTGCTACGGGCCACCTCGAGAAGCGTGCCTCAAAATAGCTACGGGCCGACTCCAGCTCCAACTCCAGCGGTGGTGGTGGTAAGCTCGTAATTGGAGCGAGGTCTGCTCCTCACACCCGCTCTGATACCATGTAGAAGTGAGCAACAATTGTATTGATAATAGCCAAGTATATATATTACAATACATAGGCTTAGAATAGCCTAGATAGAGTAGGCGTAGAATAACCTAGGTAGAGCTAATCACGCTAACAGCTAACAAAATAATACTAACAAATAATATTCATTAATAATTAGATATTAACGAATATCTAATCTAGGATAGGATATTATTACCAAATGAAGTAATAATATATTTACCATAGAATGGTAACTCTAACAATCAAAAGGGTTTTTTAGAAGCTGGGGTAGGAGCAGTTGCTGATTAATTTGAAGAAGTGTAGTTTTGTGAAGGAGTTAGTGTATCTGGGATTTTTCATCTCAAATGAAGGTTTAAAAATAGACCCAGAAAAGGTGAGGGCTATAATTGAATGGTCTACTCCAAGGAGCATAACTGAGGTAAGATCATTTCATGGTCTGGCAAGTTTTTACTAAAAATTCATTAGAAATTTTAGCAGTATTTGTGCACCCCTTACAAAAACAATGAGAGGGGATAAGAAAGAATTTAAGTGGACCTTAGGAGCAGATAAGAGCTTTGATATGTTGAAGAATAAGGTCACAAAACAACCTGTTTGGCACTTCCATATTTTAATAAGGTATTTCAGGTAGATTGTGATGCTAGTGGTAGTGCCATAGGATTTGTATTGAGTCAAGGAGGTAAACCTCTTGTTTATTTTAGTGAGAAAATCAATGATGCTAGGAAGAAATATTTAGTTTATGATCAAGAGTTGTATGCTATAGTTTAAGATCTAAAGAAGTGGAGGCATTATTTTTTTCCAAAAGAGTTTGTTCTATATACTGATCATCAGGCCTTACAGTATATTAATAGCCAAGGGAGGCTAAATCAGAGGCACTTGAAGTGGGTTGAGTTTCTATAGATTTATATCTTTGTGTTGAAGCACATGAGTGAAAATTCAAACAAAGTTGCAAATGCCTTAAGTAGAAGGTTGTGTTTGTTGACAAAAATGAAGGTGGAAGTTGTAGGATTTGAAAAACTTAAGGGTTTGTACCCTAAAGATCTTGATTTTACAGAGGCTTGGAGGGCTTGCTTGGCACCTGCTACTTTGGATAGGACTAAGTGGTAGGATTTTCTCATCCAATATAGAATGTTGTTTAAAGGAAATCAATTATGCATTCCAAGGAGTTCAATGAGGGATAATATAGTCAAGAAGAAACATAGTGGAGGGTTGGCTGGACACTTTGGTCAAGATAAGATCATTGCCCTAGTTAGTGAGAACTACTATTGGCCACAGTTACAGCAAGATGTCAAGAGATTTGTGCAAAGTTTTAGAGTATGCCAGATGGCTAGGGGTGTGAGATAGAACACCCGTTTATATCATCCATTACATTTACTAGAGAGACCATGAGGATATCAGAATGGGTTTTGTTCTTGGTCTACCAAGGACATAGAGAGAGAATGACTCTATATTTGTAGTGGTTGATAGGTTTTAAGATGGCACATTTTATTCCCTTACAAAAAACTAATGATGTAGTTCATGTTGCAGGGTTGTTTTTCAAATATGTGGTATGACTTCATGGTCTACCAAAAAGTATTATTTTCGACAGGGATACAAAGTTTGTTAGGTATTTTTGGAGGATCCTATGGAAGAAATTGAAAACAGATCTGAAATTCAGTTCTACATACCACCAACAGATTGATGGGAAAACATTAGTGGTGAACAAAAGTTTGGGTAATATACTAAGATGCATGGTAGGAAATAAGACCAAGGGTTGGGACTTGGTTTTGCCACATGAAGAATTTGCATACAATAATTCTGTCAATAGAAATACTAATAAATCCCCATTCCATATTGTGTATGGGAGCAGCACAAGGAATGCTTCTGAGTTGAGAAATATGGACAGAGGGGAAAATAATAGTGTTGAGGTTGAGGACTTTATAGATCATATGAAGAGCTTGCATGAATAAGTGAAGAAGCATATTACTAAGATGAATACTTAGTACAAGACAAGGGCAGGCCAGAAGTGACATTTTAAGGAATTTGAAGTGGGAGATGAAGTTATGGTCCATTTGAGAAAATAAAGGTTTCCTGCTAAAATCTATAACAAGCTAAAAATAAAGAAGTTTGGACCATCTAGAATCATAGAAAAATGGGATTCAGGCAATGCATATGAAGTGGAATTGCCAAGTGGGCTTAACATATCACCTACTTTTAATATTTCAAATTTGGAAGAATACCATGAAGGAGATAATGTTGACAGACTAGTAGCAGCTAGTATCTACTCCAGATATGGAAGAGATAGAAGAGATCTTGGATACCTGCATTGGTAAAATTACCAGAAATAGGCAGTATGAAGAATATTTGGTTAAGTGGAAGGGCAAACCTGTTGAAGATTCATCTTGGTTGTAAAAGGCTGAGGTTGAATGCCTTGGTTTTTGTCCAACAATAGAGAAGTGAAGGTCACTTCTCAAAATTACCCTGGGTGTCTGATGCAGGAGCATCCAGTGGTGTAAGAGTGATATTGCATCATCCAAAAAAAATATAATTGTTTAATTTTGTAAAACTAGTAAAACTAGTTTAACTTGCAGGATATTTTTGAAGGTCTTAGAGGTCAAATTTGAGGATTTTCGGCTAGACGCGAGCCTTGTGTAAAGAGCAAAGGCTCATCCCTCTTAGCCCGTTTCATGTCATTTCAAAAAATATGTTGTAATAGTCAATCATATCAATGAGCATGAAGTTATGACCTCGATAAGTTGCCTCCAAATTTCAAATTTGAAATATATAGTTTTAGGCAGGAAAAGGGGAAAACAAGGTATTTGAGGGAATTTTTGAAATTGTAAAAGGAATTTTTGTTTTGTATCCTCATTTTTGGCATGAAATTAAGGAAATTTTTTATTCTTTGCATTGTTAAAAGGAGAAACACTTGTGTATCATTTTTTTGGTGTTGCTTGTGTAACATGACCTCTACCAAGTCGTATCAGAGTGGGAATTCCTGAGTGTATAAATAGATCATCGGATGTGAGCCAGTTTACACCAGGATCTGTGGTTAGGTTTTGTGATAGAAGTGAGCAGAATGCCTCCACAAAGAAACTATGGTGGTGGGAGAAATATGGTACCAAAATAATATTTTAGATCTTTACAAAGACAAGTTCAGGCTTTGCAAGACGAGCTACGTAGAGGGTTTGAACCAAGGAGAGAAGATGGTAGTAAATATGAAGTTGAAGAAGAAGAGGACCAGTTCAAGGAAGAAGAAGAGGTGGTAGATCCTGCACAAGCTAAGTTATATAGAGCCATATCTCAGATTGGAAAGATATCAAATATGGAGGTTTCTACGTATTCTAGAAATATTGATCCAGAGGAGTTGATTGACTAGATCAATGATTTGGAAGAATACTTTGATTATGAGGAGGTTGAAGATCCTGATAGGGTCAAGTTTTCTAAGACCAAGTTGAAGGGTCATTCCAGCATATGGTGGAAGGGAGTGCAACTAGACAAAAACAAAAGAGAAAAAGAAAGGATAACAAAATGGGAGCATATGTTGGAGAATTTGAAGAAGCAGTTCATTCCAGCCGACTACGAGTTGGATCTACTAAATAAAATGCAAGGTTTGAGACATTCAAGTAAGTTTTTCAAAGAATACACAAATGAGTTTTATAAAATTTTAATCGAAACAGGCCATTCTGAGGCCAACAAGGAGAAGGTATCTCGTTATATTAATGGGTTACGATAAAGTATTCAAGAGGAGTTAAGTGTGGTCAGGATGACCACCATAGAGGATGCTTACTAGTTTGCCCTGAGGGTTGAAGAGAAGCTGAACATAAGGTTTGAGAGCAAGAAAAGAGGAAGAGGTCATGGTGGAAGAATTTGTGGAAGAAAAAATGGAGGAAGAAATGAAGATCATAAGAAAAATGGAGAAACCAACAGTACTTAGGACTAAAAGGTAGATAATGCTTACCACCCCCATGATCATAACAATGGTTACCAAAGAGGAAGAGGATGGTATGGACGAGGGTGTGGAAGAGGACAATTTCATGGAACCTGTTTCCACAGAACCAAGAGAGTATAAATAAGAGACCCAAAGGTAATGTCTGAGGTGTTGTTGATGAAGATGCTAAATCTGAGCACTCTAAAAAAGCAGAAAGAGGAGAAGTGTTGATCACAAGGAGAGCCTTGCTGAATGAGGAGAAAGACCCAGATTAGAGAAAGATCTTATTTTTCATAAGATGTAAATGTGCAAGTAAGGTCTATAATATTATCATAGATAATGGTAGCATAGATAATCTAGTTTCAAAAGGAATTATTACCAAATTGCAATTAGAGGAAGAGACACCCGCATCCATATCGGATTGCATGGTTGTAGAAGGACCATAGGGCTTTGGTCAATGAGCAATACTTGGTAAAATTTAACATTGGGAATTATCGTGATAAGGTCCTGTGTGACATCCTACCTATGGATGCTTACCATTTGCTATTGTAAAGGCCATGGTAGTTTGATCGGTATGCAGTGCATGATGGTCATGCCAACACTTACTCCCTGACAAATAATGGAGTGTGCCATAAGCTGAAGCCCCTAAAGTAGGTGGATGAAAAGGTATGTAGTAGAGCCAGAATCTGTTTATTTGAAGGTAGAAGTTTTTTGGATGGTTTGAAGCATGAGCATATGTGCTATGCATTAATTACTAGAGTTAGGCAAGAAGAATGTAAATATACCCTAGTGGAAGTCTCAGGTTTGTTAGAAATTCTATATATTATATCAGATAATGTACCTGAGGGTTTACCACCAGTGAGGAATATCAGTCACCATATAGATTTAGTACTAGGATCTAGTTTATCCAATAAGGTAGCCCATAGAATTACTCTTGTAGAAAGTGAGGAGCTAAATAGGCAAGTCCAAGAGTTGCTGAAAAAGGGACTTATTCGAGAGAGCCTAAGTCCATGTGTAGTACCTACAGTACTAGCACCAAATAAATATGGAGAGTGAAGAATGTGTATAGAATCCCGAGCTATTAACAAGATCACCATAAAATATAGATTCCCATTGCCAAGGATGGATGACATTATGGACTGTTTGAATGGAGCCAAGCACTTCACAAAGATTGACCTGAAGAGTGGGTACCATCATATTCATGTTAGAGAAGGATATGAGAGTAAGACAACCTTCAATACGAGAGAGGGTTTGTATGAGTGGTTGGTCATGCCATTTGGGCTAACAAATGCACCAAGCACATTCATGCAATTGATGAATGAGGTATTGAAGGAGTTTTTAGGAAAATTTGTCATTTTCTATTTGGATGACATTTAATATTTGGCAAGACCCTGGAAGAGCACCTAATGCATATAAGAAGAATTTTTGAGAAGCTGGGGGAGGAGAAGTTGCTGAATAATTTGAAGAAGTGCAGTTTTGTGAAGAAGGAGTTAGTGTAGTTGGGATTTTTCATCTCATGTAAAGGTCTAAAAATGGACCCAAAAAAGGTGAGGGCTATCATTGAATGACCTACTCCAAGGAGCACAACTAAGGTAAGATCATTTCATGGTCTAGCAAATTTTTATAGAAAAATCATCAGAAATTTTAGCAGTATTTGTGCACCCCTTACATAAAAAATGAGAGGGGATAAGAAATAATTTAAGTGGACCTTATGAGCATATAAGAGCTTTGATATGTTGAAGAATAAGGTCAAAGAGCAACCTATTTTGGCACTTTGATATTTTAATAAGGCATTTCAGGTAGATTGTGATGCTAGTGGTAGTGCCATAGGAGTTGTATTGAGTCAAGAAGGTAAACATGTTGCTTATTTTAGTGAGAAACTCAATGATGCTAGGAAGAAGTATTCAGTTTATGATCAAAATTTTTATGCTATAGTTCAAGCTCTAAAGAAGTGGAGGCATTATTTGTTGCCAAAAGAGTTTATTATATATACTGATCATCAGGCCTTATAGTATATTAATATCCAATGGAAGCTAAATCAGAGGCACTTGAAGTGGGTTGAGTTTCTAGAGAGTTATACCTTTGTGTTGAAGCATAGGAGAGAAAAGTCAAATAGAGTTACAAATGCCTTAAGTAGAAGGAAGTGTTTGTTGATAGAAATGAAGGTGGAAGTTGTAGGGTTTGACGAACTTAAGGGTTTGTATCTAAAGATCCTGATTTTGTAGAGGCTTGGAGGGCTTTCTTAGAACTTGTTACTTTGGACAGGACTAAGTGGTTGGATTTTCTGATCCAAGATGGAATGTTGTTTAGAGGAAATCAATTATGCATTCCAAGGAGTTCAATGAAGGAAAATCTAGTCAAGGAGAAACACAGTGGAGGGTTGGATGGATACTTTGGTTAGGATGATACCATTGCCCTTGTTAGTGAGAACTACTATTGGCCATAGTTGTAGCAAGATGTGAAGATATTTGTGTAAAGTTGTAGAGTATGCCAGATGGCCAAGGGTGTGAGATAGAACACTGGATTATATCATCCATTACCTGTACCAGAGAGACCATGAGGAAATCAACATGGATTTTATTATTGGCCTACCAAGGACACAGAGGAGGAATGACTTTGTATTTGTAGTGGTTGATAGGTTTTCAAAATGGTACATTTTATTCCCTGTCAAAAAACTAATGATGCAGTTCATGTTGCAGGGTTGTTTTTAAAAGAGGTGGTACAACTTCATATTATACCAAAGAATATTCTTTCCTATAGGGATACAAAGTTTGTTGGGTATTTTTGGAGGACCCTATGGAATAAATTGAAGACAGATCTAAAATTGAATTTGGCATACCACTCGCAGACTAATGGGTAAATGAAGGTGGTGAATAGGAGTTTGGGTAATCTACTGAGATGCATGGTAGGAGATAATACCAAGGGTTGAGACTTAGTTTTTCCATAGGTAGAATTTGCATACAATAATTCTATCAATAGAAGTACTAATAAATACCCATTCCAGATTTTGTATGGGAGCAACCCAAGGAATGATTTTGAGTTGAGAAATATGGATAGAGGGTAAAAGAATAGTTTTGAGGTTGAGGAATTTGTAGAGCATCCGAAGAGCTTGCATGAAGAAATGAAGAAGCATATTAATAATATGAATACTCAGTACAAGCCAAGGGTAGACCAAAAGCGAAAATTTAAGGAATTTGAAGTGGGATATTAAGTTATGGTCCATCTGAGAAAAGAAAGGTTTCCTACTAAAACCTATAACAAGCTGAAAATGAAGAAGTTTGGACAATACAAAATCATAGAATAATAAGATTCAAACAATGCATATGAAGTGGAATTTCTAAATGGGTTTAACATATCACATTTCAGATTTGGCAAAATACCATGAAGGAGATAATGTTGGGGGACCAGTAGCAGAATATGGAATATTCTAGTATCTACACTATAGATGGAAGATATAGAAGAGATCTTGGATACCTTCATCGGTAAAAGTACCAAAAATAGGCAGTATGCAGAATATCTGGTTAAGTGGAAGGGCAGACCTGTTGAAGATTCATCTTGGTTGTCGAAGGCTAAGGTTGAACACCTTGGTTTTCTTCCAAAAATAGAGAAGTGAAGGTCACTTCTCAAAATTACCTTGGGTGTATGATGCAGGAGCATCCAATGGTGTAAGAGTGATCTTGCATCACCCGAAAAAAATTGTAATTGTTTAATTTTGTAAAACTAGTAAAACTAGTTTAACTTGCAGGATATTTTTGAAGGTCTTAAAAATTGAATTTGAGGATTTTCGGCTAGATACAATCCTTGGAACTAATATCCAAGAACCAACCTGCTTAGATTTTTTCTTGCCATTTCCAAAAATATGCTGTAATAGTCAATCAGGTAAATGAGCACGAAGTTACGACCTTGAAAAGTTGCCCCCACATTTCAAATTTGAAATATGTAGTTTTAGGTAGGAAAAGGGGAAGACAGGGTATTTGAGGGAATTTTCAAAATTGTAAAAGGGATTTTTTTTGTATCCTCATTTCTAGCATGAAAGTAAGGAAATGTTTGATTCTCTAAGTTGTTCAAAGGAGAAACACTTGTGTATCATTTGTTCGGTGTTGCTTGTGTAATGTGATCTCTACCAAGTGGTATCAGAGGGAGAGTTCTTGAGTGTGTAAACAAATCATCGGATGTGAGGTAGTTTACACCAGGATCTGTGGTTAGGGTTTGTGATAGAAGTGAGTAGAATGCCTCCACAAAGAAACTAGGGTGGTGGGAGAAATATGGTGCCAGAAGATTTCAGAGCTTTATAGGGGTAAGTTTAGGCTCTGCAAGAGGAGCTGCATAGAGGGTTTGAGCCAAGGAGAGAAGATGGCAGTGAAGACGAAGTTGAAGAAGAAGAGTACCAGTTTGAGGAAGAATAAGAGGAGGTAGATCCTGAATAAGATAGGTTATACAGAGCCATATCTCAGATTGGAAAGAGACCGAAGATGGATGTTTCTATGTATTTTGGAAATCTTGATCCATAGGAGTTGATTGACTAGATCAAATATTTGGAAGAATACTTTGAGTATGAGGAGGTTAAAGATCCTGATAGGGTCAAGTTTTCTAAGACCAACCTGAAGGGTCATGCCAACATATGGTGGAAGGGAGTGGAGCTAGACATAAACAAAAGAGGAAAAGAAAGGATAACAAAATGGGAGTGGATGTTGGAGAAGTTGAAGAGGCAGTTCATTCCAACTGACTACAAGTTGGATCTTCTAAAGAAATTGTAAGGTTTGAGGCAGTCAAGTAAGTCTATCATAAAATACACAGAGGAGTTTTATAAAATTTTAATCAGAATAGGTCATTATGAGGCCAAAAAAGATAAGGTAGCCCATTATATTAATTGGTTACGAGTAAGTATTAAAGAGGAGTTAAGTCTGGTCAGGATGGCCACCATAGAGGATGCTTACTAGTTTGACCTAAGGGTTGATGAGAAGTTGAATAGAAGGTTTGAGAGGAAGTAAATACAAAGATATCATGGTGGAAGAACTGGTGGAAGAATAAATGAAGGATGAAATGAAGATCATAAGAAGAATGAAGAAGCTAGTAGTAGTCAGGACGAAAAGGGATATAATTCTTACCGTCCTTGTGATCATAACAATGATTTCGAAAGAGGAATAGGAAGGTCTAGACAAGGGTTTATAATAGGAGGATTTCATGGAACCTATTTCTATTGTGGGGAAGGACATCAAGCATAAGAGTTTCCACAACACCAAGAGAGGACAAATAAGAGAACTAAAGGTAATGCATGAGCTGCTGTTGTTGATGAAGATGCTGAATCTGAAAACTTTAAAGAAGTAGAAAGAGGAGAAGTGATGATCATAAAGAAAGCCTTATTGAATGAGGAGAGAGACCCAGATCAGAGGAAGATCTTATTTCGTACAAGAAGTAAATATGCAGGTAAGGTCTATAATATTATCATAGACAATGTTAACATAGATAACCTAGTTTCATAAGGAATGGTTACCAAATTGCAATTAGAGAGGAAGAGACACTTGCATCCATATCGGATTGCGTGGTTGTAGGACCATAGGGCTTTTGTCAGTGAGTAATGTTTGGTAAAATTTAATATTGGGAATTATCGTGATGAGATATTGTGTGACATCCTACCTATGGATGCTTGTCATTTGTTGTTGGAAAGGCCATGGTAGTTTGATCGGTGTGCAGTGCATGATGGTCGTGCCAACACTTACTCCCTGACAAAGAATGGAGTGTGCCATAAGATAAAGCCCTTGAAGGAGGTGGAAAAAAAGGTATGTAGTAGTGCCAAAATATGTTTAGTTGAAGATAGAAGTTTTTTGGATGGTTTGAAGCATGAACATATGTGCTATGCATTAATTTCTAGAGTTAGGGAAGAAGAATGCAAAGATATCCTAGTGGAAGTCTAAGGTCTGTTATAAGAATTTATAGATATTATATTAGATAATGTGCTTGACGGTTTACCACCAGTGATGAATATCATTCACCATATAGATTTGGTACCAGGATCTAGTTTACCCAATAAGGTAACCCATAGAATGAATCCTATAGAAATTGAGGAGCTAAATAGGCAAGTCCAAGAGTTACTAAAAAAGGTACTAATTCAGGAGATCCTGAGTCCATTTGTAGCACCTACAGTACTAGCACCAAATAAATATGGAGAGTGGATAATGTGTACAAAATCCTAAGATATTAACAAGATCACCATAAAATATAGATTCCCATTGCCAAGTATGGATGACATTATGGACTCTTTGAGTGGAGCCAAGTACTTCACAAATATTGACCTAAAGAGTGGGTACCATCAGATTTGTGTCAGATAAGGAGATGAGAGGAAGACAACCTTCAAGACCAGAGAGGGTTTGTATGAGTGGTTGGTCATGCCATTTGAGCTAATCAATGTACCAAGCACATTCATGTGGCTGATGAATAAGGTATTGAAGGATTTTTTAGAAAAATTAGTCAATTTCTATTTGGATGACATTTTAATATTTAGCAAGACCCTAGAAGAGCACCTGATGCATATCAGAAGGGTTTTTGAGAAGCTAGGGGAGGAGCAGTTGCTGATTAATTTGAAGAAGTGCAGTTTTGTGAAGGAGTTAGTGTATATGGGATTTGTCATCTCAACAGAAGGTCTAAAAATGGACCCAAAAAAGGTGAGGGATATCATTGAATGGCCTAATCCAAGGAGCATAATTGAGGTAAGATCATTTCATGGTCTAGCAAGTTTTTACAGAAAATTCATTAGAAATTTCAATAGTATTTGTGCACCTCTTATAGAAAAAATGAGAGGGGATAAGAAAGAATTTAAGTGGACCTTAGGAGTAGATAAGAGCTTTGATATGTTAAAGAAGGAGGTCATAGAACAACCTATTTTGGCACTTCAAAATTTTAATAAGGTATGTCAAATAGATTGTGATGCTAGTGGTAGTGCCAGAGGAGTTGTATTGAGTCAAGAAGGTAAACCTGTTGCTTATTTTAGTGTGAAACTCAATGATGCTAGGATGAAGTATTTAGTTTATGATCAAGAGTTTTATGCTATAGTTCAAGCTCTGAAGAAGTGGAGGCATTATTTGTTGCTAAAATAGTTTGTTCTATATATTGATCATCAGTCCTTACAGTATATTAATAGCCAAGGAAAGCTAAATCAGAGGCACTTGAAGTGGGTTGAGTTTCTACAGAGTTATACCTTTGTTTTGAAGCACATGAGCAGAAAGTTAAACAAAGTTGTAGATGCCTTAAGTAGAAGACATTGTTTGTTGATAGAAATGAAGGTGGAAGTTGTAGGGTTTGATGAACTTAAGGGTTTATACCCTGAAGATCCTGATTTTGTAGAGGCTTGGAGGGCTTTCTTGGCACCTGTTACTTTGGATAGGACTAAGTGGTTGGATTTTTTTATCCAATATGGAATGTTGTTTAGAGGAAATCAATTATGCATTCCAAGGAGTTCAATGAGGGAGAATCTAGTCATGGAGAAAAACAGTGGAGGGTTGGATGGACACTTTGGTAAGGATAAGACCATTGCCCTCGTTAGTGAGAACTACTATTGGTCATAGTTGTAGCAATATGTGAAGAGATTTGTGCAAAGATGTAGAGTATGCCAGATGGCCAAGGGTGTGAGACAAAACATTGGATTATATCATCCATTACCTATACCAGAGAGACAATGAGGAAATCAACATGGATTTTATTCTTGGCCTACAAAGGACACAAAGGGGAATGACTCCGTATTTGTAGTGGTTGACAGGTTTTCAAATATGACATATTTTATTCTCTACCAGAAAACTAATGATGCGGTTCATGTTGCAGGGTTATTTTTCAAAGAGGTGGTATGAATTAATGGTATACCAAAGAGTATTATTTTCGATAGGGATACAAAGTTTGTTGGGTATTTTTGGAGGACCCTATGGAAGAAATTGAAGACAAATCTAAAATTAAATTCTACATACCACCTACAGACTGATGGGTAAATAGAGTTGGTGAACAGGAGTTTGGGTAATCTCCTAAGATGCATGGTAGGAGATAATCCCAAGGGCTGGGACTTGGTTTTGCCATAGGTATAATTTTCATACAATAATTCTATCAATAAAAGTACTAATAAATCCCCATTCTAGATTGTGTATGGGAGCAGCCCAAGGAATGCTTTTGAGTTAAGAAATATGGACAGAGGAGAAAAGAACAATGTTGAGGTTGAGGACTTTGTAGAGCATCTGAAGAGCTTGCATGAAGAAGTGAAGAAGCATATTACTAATATGAATACTCAGTACAAGACAGGAGCATACCAGAAGTGACGGTTTAAGGAATTTGAAGTGGGAGATGAAGTTATGGTTCATATGCTAAAAGAAAGGTTTCTTGCTAAAACCTATAAGAAGCTGAAAATGAAGAATTTTGGACCATTCAGAATCATAGAAAAATGGGATTTAGGCAATGCGTATGAAGTGGAATTGCCAAGTGGGATTAACATATCACCTATTTTTAACATTTCAGATTTGGTAGAATACCATGAAGGAGACAATGTTGAGGGACCAGTAGCAGAATTGTGGAATATTCTAGCATCTAATCCAGATACGAAAGAGATATAAGAGATCCTGGATACCCGCATCAACAAAAATACCAAAAATAGACAGTATGCAGAATATCTGATTAAGTGGAAGGGTAGACCTGTTAAAAATTCATCTTGGTTGTGTAAGGATGAGGTTGAATGCCTTGGTTTTCTTCCAACAATAGAGAAGTGAAGGTCACTTCTAAAAATTACCCTAGGTGTCTGATGCAAGAGCATCCAGTGGTGTAAGAGTGATCTTGCATCACTCGAAAAAGAAATTGTAATTGTTTAATTTTGTAAAACTAGTAAACTTGTAAGAGATTTTTGAAGGTATTAGAGGTCGAATTTGAGGATTTTCAGCTAGACACATGTCTTGGCTCAAAGAGCCAATGATTTCCTCACTTATCTTGTTTCATGTAATTTCCAAAAATATGCTATAATAGTCAATCAGGTCAACGAGTGCGAAGTTACAACCTCAACAAGTTGCCCTCAAATTTAAAATTTGAAATATATGGTTTTAGGCGGGAAAAGGGGAAAACAGGGTATTTGAGGGAATTTTCAAAATTGTAAAAGGGATTTTTTTTTGTATCCTCATTTCTAGCATGAAAGTAAGGAAAGGTTTGATTCTCTGAGTTGGTCAAAGGAGAAACACTTGTGTATCATTTGTTCGGTGTTGCTTGTATAACATGATCTCTACTAGGCCCTTAATGATGGAACTTGTTAACATAAATAGGAGAATAATACTAGTTTATTTTTGTTCCTAAATAATCTAGAGTTGTTTTTCCATATCAAATATGAGGGATATATGATCATGATATGGATTAAATATCATTAATGGAGGCTAGTTGATCGGATATGGATCTTGCTACTCATAATATGGATAGGTTTAATAATATTAAAACCATATTTATAAATTTAAGGTACTAAGAAAATGTATTGTGTCTTTTGAAGGAATAAAAAAATCAAAATATGTTAAAATTGTTCTCCATGTTATTTGTTCTTCACAATATATGCTTGGATGATTTTTCACATTATTCTTTTTTTCTTGAAGGAGTAAAAGTAGATAAAAAGTGATGACCTCTTTCTCCAAGGAATTGTGATGACTCTCCTCATAAACAAGTTCACATATAGGATTTCAAAATGTATATAGATAGAGATAAAGTTGTCTAAGAATGATTCAATGCATCCAGAGAATATGTAATCTACTTGCAAATAATATTATTATGAAGGTCATCCTATCACCTATGGTAGTTTGGTATAAAATTAATAATATTAACATACCACATCTCCATCATATATTCATCCAAATAATTTGGGTAAAAGAAAGGTACTTTGACATTCTTTAGTGACATTTAGTTTTATTGTTAATAGTTTACTAGTATGAATTTGAATGTCTCATAATGAGGTCAAATCATATAATTTTGTAATAAGAATCTATAGAGTGATGGGTATTAGAATATTCATTTTAAAAATGTAAATTTTATTTAGCTTTATTATAATTATCTAATTTTATTTATATCAATTTTTGTTTTGATAGGGGTGCTAAAAAAACATTGGAGTCCTCATCTATGTTAAATTATATCATTATATAATGAAATATATGTAAACATAGGCATTGGAATCTAGATTCTAAATATTTATTTCATTTATTTATTTTATTTGTTAGAGGAAGGGGGTTTGAAAGGCTACTCAAACATTTTACAAATAGAGAAATTCCTCATAAAGGGGCTTCTTAAACATGATACTAAAAAGAGACAAGATCCATGATAGATTCATATTTGAATTTTCTTTCCTAAGCAAGGGTGTCACTCAAACAATAAATTCATACTAAAAAAAATCTTGCCTAAGCAGGGGAATCCCACCCAAACAAAAATTTTGAAATATGAAAACTCCCCCTCCCCAGATCAATCATTCAAGGAAAACTCCTTCAAAATAAAAGGTAGAGAAGAACCCTGAGAGCACAACATATCCAACAACACTTAGCTAGAGCTAGAAAATCTATTTCTAGGAATCAATGATGCACATGACCATAGGATGCTCTCCTAGGAATTGAAGGCAAGTGTAGACCATCGATGGAAGATAGAGGGTCCTCCTAGCCCCTAGTAAGAAAATTTATCTAAGGATGCACATGTACATAGGATGCCTAGGGAGAGACAATAGTTACATACCACTAAAATAAGATAGGGGACCCTCCTAGTCCCTATTAAGACAATCTCTTTGATCAATAACATGATCATAGGATGCTCTTCTACGAGGGAAAAGCAACCACACAACATTAAAGCAAGATAGGTGGCCCTACTAGCCCTTGGTAGGACAAGCACTCCAATGAAGCACATGACCATATGATTCTATTCAAAGAAGGGAAAATAGTTTCACACCACCAAAGGAATATACGGGGTCCTCCTAATCCCCGGTAGGACAAGCAATATGATGAATCACATGAACAAAGGATGATCTACTAGGCGGATAAAGCATACACACACCATTGAAGGAATATAGGGGTCCTATTGTCCCCTGTTAATATGAACAAGTACATCAAATTTGAAAGAAATGGAGCCAATAAACCAAACACAATAGAAAATCCCAAAAGGGGCTTCTAGAGAAAGGAGAAGAAAAAAATAGAAAAAGTAGTAGTAGTCTTGCTAAAATACCATGAGAAGAAAACTAATAGAGATAAATTAAAGGTTGAATAAGAAAGGTAGCAGAAAGGAAATACCAAATGCAGGAGAAACAATAGTTATCTTGTCAAAATATCAAGAGAGGAAATCTAGTAGAGACAAGTTGAAGGCTAAAGAAGAAAGCAGGCAAAAAGAAAAATCTAGAGTTTTTACTACCAAGGAAGGGATAGGAATGAAACACCATAAGAACCCTTGAATGTAGAATAAAAAATAAAACCCTAAGCAGAGATAAACCGAAGGAAAAAAAATGGAGTTAGAATCATTCCGATTTCGGTAGGCTCCAATCTAGTTGGGACCAATGTAGGAGAACTAGCACTATGGAACCCTTCATTTTGGTTTCTTACAATGACATGATTTATTTTATTTATTATTAAAGATACATATAAAATAAAAATAAAAATCTTACTTTTAGTCAAGCATTAAACTTTTAAAAGCATATAAATAATTATAAACCATATTCTTACACCAAATTTTACTGTCAAAATTCATTCTATGTAAAAATAATAAAAATTGATTTGTTGCTTGGTTCTTAAAAATATATCCTCTCATAAAGTTATCAATATTTTTACACTGTTTTTATTTAAAAATGAATAATAATAAAAATATTGAAAACAATGGAATTATATTGTATATAAAATTTGTTTGAGTAAAAGATAGATTTTTTTGTTAAAATTCTCATTATATATGGAATTATTAATGCATCTCACTTAATCTATCTATCTATCTATCTATCTATATATATATATATATATATATATATATATATATATATATATATATATAAATGAGATATAAAGAACAAATATTATATTTTAATTCTACACTTCATTCAAAAAAAAAGTTATACCTTCCCGTGATTCTCAACCAAAGTAACACTTGTTTCTTGATGAACTTGAGCATCTACATTTTTCAAGAAATTGTTGCCATAAAAGAGGCTAAAAATCTATCATAATGTTTAAATTTTACCCTTTCCTAATTATAATATTTTCAAATCAATGTATATGGATGAGAAGACTATGGTGTTGCTTCTATTAAAAACTATAACAACACCAAATTCCATAGATATGTATAAATTGTTCATCCAATATAAGTGCTAATTCTAGCATGGTGGCGCCTAATTCTTGGTTAAAAATAAGTGCCATTGCTGATTAGTATTATCTAAAATGTGGAATAAGACATAGGAATATATTCTTTGTGAAAACCTCCTTTTTAGGTTTCCCTCTCTTCATTAAGCTAGTGTCCTCATAAAATTAGACATGAAGAAGGCTTATGATAGGGTTTCATGGGAGTTTTTGTTAAAGGTTTTGGGAAAATTTAGTTTTTGTCAAAATTGGATAAAAATTGTTCATGTTTGTATCTCTTATACTATATTTTTAGTCTTAATAAATGGATACCCAATAGGTTATTTTAAAATTTGGAAAGCATTCACCAAGGGCAACCCTTGTCCCCATACCTCTATATCTTAGTGGTAGAAGCTCTAGGTAGTGCTATCAAGTTATAACCCTTTGTGGAAGGTATCAAGCTAACTTTGACAATGGATTCTATCTCTCATCACTAATTTGTAGATGACGTTTTGCTCTCACTACATGTTTCAAATCCCCAAGTAATTTTACTAAAAGAAATTATGGAGACTTTTGAAATTGTAGTTAAGAAAAAGATAAATTATATAAAATGTAAAATCTTCTTTTTGAATACCCCCTTAGCAAGGCAAAGTATAATTTCTTGCATATTGGGTTATGAGGTGGCTACCATCTCATCTCTTTACCTTAGAATACATTTATCTTAAGGTAGGATATAGGATTTAATTTGAGAACCTATGGTGGAAAGATTGTAAAGGAAGCTAGTCAGGTGGAAAGGATCCCTCCTCAGTTAAGCTAAAAAGACTACCCTAGTAAATTATACTCTTTAGAGTATTCCAAACTTCTTATTAACTATCTTCAAAATTACTAACAAGATTTTATCAAAGATGAATATATTTAGAAGTTATTTATTTGGTCCAGATTTGATGAGAAGAAAACATTTCACTCAGTTGGTTGGGAGAAAGTCTATAGACCTAAAAAGTATGGGGGAATATATCTTCATAACATCATGTAAATGAATAAGGATCTGGTTGTAAAATAGGGATGGAAGTTAGAAAATCAAATTGAAAATAGATGGATTAACATTATTTTGACCAAATACTTGACATAGGAGAATGTCCCCTTAGCAAGGTAGAGTATAATTTCTCACATATTGGGTTGTGAGGTGGATTCCCTCTCATCTCTTTACCTTAGAATACCTTTGTTTAGAGTGTAGACACCTAAAACGTGTCATGTCAAGGTGACTACTCATATGGGACATGTTAGAAGACCATATGGAAGACCTTTGGATAGATACAATGTATAGCAGTGGTTCTTACCACTCAATTGGGCATATTTGCCTAAATTAGTTCTAGCCACGGTTGATAGCTGCGGCCCCAATTATACCAATTGAGGACCACAGCTGACACCCGCGGTTAGCAGTGCTGGCCGTGGATGACACCCACGATTAGGACTGAAGTTCAGTTGGCCTTCATTATGTAAATTTTGCAATTAGTGCAATTGTGACTTGTTTCATGCTTTCATGTATTTTATTTTGTAAACTAACCCAATATATTGATAGTTATGCTAGCTATTTACATGTTTCCATTAATATTTTCAAGTATTGCATAGGTTTAACATGTCTTAGTTGCTTTCTTGATTTCATTAGTATTATGGCATTTTCATGTTCACATTCTTTAAAGGGCCTCATCATGAGAGGTTGCCTATGCTATTAATGCTTTGGTGTTGTTTCTTGACCGCAGGAAACATATTTGAAGGATATTCAATCATCCAATTCCTTCCTCAATGCGAAGAAGAGGGTCAAATCCACCCTAGAGTAGTTTGTGACTATTTAGGGAGCCTTATTATTGTGCCTACCCCGTTGGGGGATTTGGAATTGTATCAATTGTATCAAAATTTGGGTGACCCTAAGAGGGGCATGATTGTAACCGAGATTCATTTTCAATATTAATAAAAGAAGCATCCATTTTCTCATTATTTGCAATCTTGTTTATCATTTATGCTTTTTATGTTGATTTCAATTGATGTATTAGATAGGTGTATGCTTTTTGGATAGGTCATAAGGTGATCACAACGAAACTACATAAATATTACCATGTTTTACTGACCGTGGTTAAGTTTTTCATGATAGGTGCTCACTGCGGTTGATAGCCACAATAAAAAATTTGGCTTGCGGCTGACAGACATAGTCTATAGTGTTAACCACGCATCAGAGTCATGGTTAGCATCTGAAACAAAGAACAATACGAGTTCAAAGCTAGATCAGATGAGGATCTGAGGTAGGCCCTTCTGACACTCTATGTCTCTGTATTTTTCTTTTGTGTTTTTCCAAAACACATAAAATAGAATTTAATTAGGGCACCTTAAAGGAAGAAGGAAAATGAATTAGGTCCTAGGATTTCATTTTATTATGCTTTGGCTAGGCGCTGCTAGGAACAACGAACCTCTGAGTGTAGTATTCCCTAGAATCCAACATGCTAGAATATTTCATGTGGTGGTTTTGCATGCTTGAGGCCTAATCATAGGCCATTTATCATCGTAACTTGCATTGTCAAAAAGAGCATGTAGTATGTAGCTTGCATTTTATGAATTTGAAATGTTCTTTTTATGCATATCATGTAGGAAATGAGCATTCATGTTGTATGATGCATTTTATTTTCATGCAACAATTAAAATGAACCACACACACCACATTTCAATTAAATGCTAGTGAGTTGGAAGTGACATCCAACCACTAGTAGGGTTTCAACGACGGTGGAGGTGATTTCAATCCGTTGGCCCAACTCTTATGTACCCTATGTTCTAGACCAATATCGAATTCGAGAACCTTTCGTACCCTGGAAAATTTACATGTATTCTATATGGAGGGTATAATGCTGATTGGGAGAAAATGGGTGAGGATATGGGAAGACTTGTGCTCCCTAACCGTGTATGGGCTTCATTACCACACATTATAGGTTGGATTACGTGACTTGGAGTTCATACCCAAGTTGTCGAGTTGTGAGTATACAGGTGAAATAAAATTAAACTAAGATTATAATACAACAAGCTTTCAAACACGATAAGAGTTTCAAATATTGATACAAAAAATTGAAAACACATCAAATAGTTTAGGGCTCATTTTAAATTGTAAAAGAGATAATCACCATTGTATACCTTGTTTGCATAATAAAAGATAAATCTAGACACTAGGTGCACCATGGTGGAGACACGGTGATGTCGACATAGGCTTAATTTTGATGCCAATGACCAAGCCCCACCAAATTCACAATAAAATATGTTGAACCCTCATCCACATGCGCTTCCTGAACATCATTCGATGAGCATCAAAGGATACAATTCGACATGAGGGGACACAATTGAGCGTACACCTGATAGAGGAGTTTTTATACACTCTTCTAGATGTAGGATAGAGCATGGAGCCTCTCAATATGAGGATTCTCCACTCGGAAGCCATTACCCAAATCACAGTGCACATGAATCCATGGGATCAATCGATGAGTATGTAATCCATGGATCCAATTTGGTATCCCTACGTACTAAGTCTACAGGAGGTTCCATAACTCCAAATTCAGAGTATAGAAGGGATCGAGATCCACCCATTCAAGGGCATGCTGACAGTTGGATGGTTTAGGTGGTGTCCTCGAGCAGTTAGGCTACAAGCCTTCAACTCTATCCACTCGTGCTACAACAGAGCATAGCAGGAGAATTATTAGGACCACCAAGGAACATGGTATAGGTTCATTTGACATTTTAGAGATATTTTATTGGTGGAATTGATCAATTAAAATAGATTTACCTTCATTATGTCAATTTAGTAATTAGTGCAATTGTGGTTTGTTTCATGCTTTCATGTCTTTTATTTGGTAAACTAACCCAATAGATAGATAGTTATGCTAGCTATTTACATGTTTCCATTAATATTTTCAAGTATTGCATAGGTTTAACATGTCTTAGTTGCTTTCTTGATTTCATTAGTATTATGGCATTTTCATGTTCATATTCTTTAAAGGGCCTCATCATGAGAGGTTGTCTATGCTATTAATGCTTAAGTGTTGTTTCTTTACCATAAGAAACATATTTGAAGGAGATTCAATCATCCAAATCCTTCCTCAACATGAAGAAGAGGGTCAACTCCACCCTAGATAATTTTGTGACTATTTAGGGAGCCTTAGTATTGTGCCTACCCTGTTGGGTGCTTTGCAATTATATCAATATTTGGGTGACCCTAAGAGGGACATGATTGCAACCGAGAATCATTTTAAATATTAATAAAATACGCATACATTTTCTCATTATTTGCAATTTTTTTATCATTTATGATTTTTTAGTTGATTCTGATTGATGTATTAGATAGATGCATGCTTTTTGGATAGGTCATAAATATATGATCCAAGATTTACTTTGAGAACCTATGGTGGAAATATTGCAGAGGAAGCTAGTTGGGTGGAAAGCATCCCTCCTTAATAAATCTAAAATGACTACCCTTGTAAATTCTACTCTTTAGAGTATTCCAATATTATTCTTATCTATGTTAAAAATTCCTAACAAGATTTTATCAAATATTGAACATATTCAAAATTTATTTATTTGGTCTAGGTCTGATGAGAAGAAAACATTTCACTGATTTTGTTGGGAGTAAGTATATATGGTTGGGAGTAAGTATATAGACCTAAAAAGTATGGGAAAATAATTCTTCATTACATCATGTAGATGAATAAGGCTCTCATTATAAAATAGGGATGAAATTTGGAAAATAAAATTGAAACTATATGGGTCAACATTATGATGGCCAAATACTTGAGAAAGGAGCTTGCTAATCCTCTATAGAATTTTGGTTGAGTTTGCAAAGGTTGAGGATACTAGTCTCTAAATATTGTAGGTGAATATGGGTGATGGACTCAAGATTGATTTTTGGATTAATATTTGGTTGATGCACTAGCCCTTGCACAAATTTTAAATTTGGTGTGTTTAAAGCCCAGGACCATATTAGTCTTTGGGTCTAAAATCAATGGCTTTATCGAGGTTGTCAATGGACTAAAGGTTTGAAAATAATTAGACCAATCTATTCTTAACAATGTTGAAATTGAAGCTTGGATTCTAATTTCTAATTAGTTGAGGTTTCACGTCATTAAAAAAAAAATGAAGAGGATGGGATATTCTAGGCAAGGAAAAATATTAAATCATTTTCAGTCAATTCTACATACAATCTACTGGTTGTTATGACTCCTCCATGGGTCCCACCTTTTAAAATCTATTTTAAGGGTCTAATGCCAAAGGTGGATATCTTTTTCTAGTTAACAATTTAGAATAATATTTTGACCATTGAAAATATTTAAAAAAGAGGTTGGCTTATGCTGAAAATATGTTGCCTTTGTGGTGCTAATGAGAAATAAATAAACCATCTATTCTTTCAATGCTTATTCTCTAGGGAATTTATTAACTTTGTTGTTAATTTTTTGGGTCTGAGATGGGTGGTTCCAAGTTTTTTTGTTGATGTTTGCTCTCAATGTTCATCTCCTTTTTACTCTCCAAGGCTAAAATGTTATTGGAACTTATGTTTGCCACATATTTTATAGCGGGTGTGGAAGGAGAGGAATAGTAAAATTTTAAAAACTTCAAAAGAAATCCTACTTCTATTTGCATCAAAGCCTTGACTTCCATCCTAGAGAATGTGTCCTCTTTGTCATTGGAGGATGGAATTTATGAGGAGGTTGAGGTCGAAAGCAATATTAGCTTTCACTAGACCAATAGGGTTGTTGGCCTTCTTGGTCTTAATCCTTGAGCCCTTGTTGGGTGGGAACCTCCTTTTCCAGGCTAGGTTAAACTAAAATTTGATAAAGCTTCAAAAGGTAATCCTAATAATACTAGCACTAGTGGGGTGATTAGGGATGATAGATGTGGGCTTCTGGTGGCATATACAAAATTTTTAGATATCTATACGTGCCATATTGTAGAGGCTAGATCCCATTACCAAGGTCTCTTACTTGTGGAGAATATGGAGTACCAAAAAGTTTACATTGAAGGAGACTCACTTAATATTATAAAATTGGTCAAAGGTGATTTAATTCCTAGTTGTAACATTGAGGCTATAATTATGGAGTCAGGGTGGATTAATTAGGCTAAAGAGGATAGGTTTATAAGGCATATATTTAGAAAATAAAATTATCACACTAAGTTTATGGAAAACTTGGGTATAAGTTTCAATGGTCTATCTACTTGGAGAGATAATTTGTTTGAAGGTCTTCTTCAATTGGGTTTAGCAATGCATGATTTTTGATGCTCTGCATTATTTTATTGTTTATAAATAAATATTTTGTAGCTCAGCCAAGTTGGAGTGTTGGTTGATGAGGGGTCTCACCAGACTTGTTTGATGTGGTATTGGTTGGTGGTCTTTTGAATTTGTTTATCATTGTATTTGGCACCATTTTCTATGCCAAGGTGGTAGGATTGGGTGTGTTTCTTTCCTTCAAGTGGATTATGTGGAGGAGTCAACTTTGAAATGTGGTGTTCTAGACTTATTTATGGTTTGTGTTATGCATATCCCTTGGTTGCGTTGTTCTATTTTTTTTTGTATCAAATTGTAGCTGGTCCACTTACTAATGGGTGGTTAGTTGTAATGCTTTATAGTTATTCATGTCCCTATATTACTGGTCTTAGGCTACATTTTTTAGACTTCTCCTATTGTAAAAATGTTTGGGGACCCTTTTAAAACCCCTTCTATATCTAATAAATAAAAAACTAAGATCAACTAATACAAGCATTTAAGAATTCAATTTATGATGAATATAAATAGTATACAATTAACCATGTAGGGTTTAGGATTATCACCTATGATACATTTATTTTTTCATATAAAGAATTATTTCTATTAGGATATTTTATTTTTTTGAATAGGTTATATGTGGCTTCTATTGGGGGCCACTCCAATAAAAATACCATAATATTATATTTGTTGTAGCAAATATTTTTATCACTGTTTTTTATTTTCTCTTTTCTCTTAAATATATTATTCAACTTTCTCAAAGTGCTATGTTTTTACAATCAACTCCTTCACATAAAATTGATTCATACATGAAATCTCACTTGGCTAGTTGTCTTCTAAAATTTGAATTTCATGGGGATGTAGATCAACACCATAATTTTCTAATTTCTCTACTACTCGATTTCCTTCTATATAAATATGCTCATACTCCCAAGATATTACTCTAGTTATAGATTATGAACATCAACAATAATTTTATTTTTTATCTAGTCCCCACATCCATTTTTGTTAATAGCATTGACGATAATTTGTGAGTCCCCCTCAATTGAAATATATTTCCATCCTTTTTCTACTACAATTTTAAACCCAGCAAGAAGTACCCTAGCCTATACATAGTTGTTAGTTGAATTTTTATATGATTTTGAATAACTGAGCAGAATTTTGCCTTCACTATTTCTAAAAACACCACCTCCACTGGATTTTCCTAGATTTATTTTAGAAGCACCATCAAAATTAATTTTGATAAACCTAATTTTTGGACATTTCCATTTTACCATAGATTGAAGTAGATCCCTTGTTTTAATTTTTTTGTCACGAATGAATCTTCCATGAATGTTCAAATATTGTAGCCAACTTATTAGCACTTATTTTTGTACAATTGGGACTCCCATGATGAGCACCATATTTGTAGACATTCTGCAAGAGAGGCACTGATTCTATTATTTATTTCAAGCCATAAATTCCAACAAAAAATGATAGGTTCAATCCTCCAAAGAATACATAATGCTTTATATTTGAAATAATTTATACAAAATTTTATCAACTCTTTCAATTTTGATGGAGATACCCAATCTAATTTCAATTTTTTAAAACGTAACCCCAAATAGTGTGAGAAAATGGACAATGAAGGAGTAAATGGTTTGATGTTTCTAAATCCTTCAAAAACAAGGCACATCTGAAGGGTGTATAATATTACATTCTTTGTAGAATCTCTCTTGAAAGAATCTTATTTTAAACTTCTAACCAAAGAAATGTTGAGGCCTTAGGGAGAGCCTCTAATGACCAAACATTTTCTAAGGAAAATTTTGGGAGAAGGAAATTTTGATTGTTCTAAATTCTCATATCCCTATTTTATTGAGTATCCACCACCCTTTCATAAGTTCTAAACCAACTCATATTTTCGTGTAAAAGTTGGCAAATAAAACTCTAGAAGCATATTTTGAAGTTAATATGCAATTTGTTTTTGTTCATCTCCATCAACCAGGTCATTAAACGAAATCCATAATTTGTAGTTTTTGTTCATAATAAAATAAAATTTGAAATTTGGACCTTTACATTCTAGGCATGCTTGAGCCAATGGTTTCCATTTTGAGTATGAGATGAGAGGATAAGGCTTCAACCAAGCATCAGACCAAAAATTTGCATAACTCCCCTCATTGACCAACCATATAATATGTTTATCTATCAATTGTAAAATATCTTATATGAATTTCCATGTTGATGGTCCTTTGCTTAGAGTTGTTTTTCTAAACAATTTTATTGCATCAAGAGAACCTATATATTTTTGAAGTAATATTTTTACCCAATTCTTTCATTGATCTCTAAATAATCTCCACCCAAGCTTTGCTCCTAATGCCAAATTCATAATTTTGCAATTATGTAAGCCTGATCCTTTAATATTTTTTCCTCTAAAAACCCTTTCCCACTTATAAAGAGGAAACTTAAAATTTTCCTCATAACCTTTCCATAGAAATTCTCTTTGAATTTTATCAATTTCTAGTGCAATACCTGTTGGTAGTATTGAAACTGAGATCATATAAATAGGAATGTATTGCAAAGTAGTATTTATGAGTTATAGCCTTCTTGCCATGGTTAAGAACTTACCTTTCCAACCTGCCAAGTAAGTTTTCATTCTATCCAAAAAAGAGATCCGAAGCTCCTTTTTATTTCCTTTATCAGAAAAAGGAATACACAGGTAGATTGATGGAAAATTTTCATTTTTTTTTTTGAATTTACATGGTGGAATTGGTAGTTGCCACAAATCTAGGTAGGTTGTCTAGATTTTTGGATTTTTTCAATTTTGAACCCCAAAATATTCACAATAATTTGTTGTAAATCTAGGGTAGTATTAAATAAATCCTAAATTTTGAAGTATTTATCGATTGTCAAGTAGCCTTCTCATAAAATGACAATATTTATTTAAAATCCATGACCTCACTTACTAAGGGATGACCCAAAAGAAAAGTATCATCAAAAAAATGGAGATGAGATTCAAAGGGACTATTTTTTGCAACTTGAATACCCTTGATTTTTCCTTCCATTTTTGCATTTAAAAATGCTCTACCTAATGCTTATACCATAATTATGAATAGATAAGGAGAAAGAGGATCACCTTGATGAAGTCCACAAGATAACTTGAAGTACCCAAAAAGAGAGCCATTGATCAGAACATAAAATTTTGTAGTGCTATAACAACATTTAGTCCACTCACACCAACTATAATCAAAGCCAAACTTTTTGAGAATAGCATGTAAAAAATTCTAGGAAACCCTATCATATGATTTGTTCATATCTAATTTCAAAAGCATACCTAGTTTTTTAATGGAATGAAGAGAATGTATGACCTCTTGCAAAATAATTATACCATCAAGAATTTATTTACCCTGAACAAAGCCACCTTGTTCCTCTATGATAATACACCCTAGAATGCCCTTCAACCTGTTTGCCATAATTTTTAAAATAATCTTGTAAATAATATTACAAAGGCTTGTTGGATGAAAATTATCAAAATATTTTGTGTCACCCTTATTTGGGAACCAGGTTAATAAAATTAGCATTGATATCACTTATTATAGCCTTCATTTTTTAGGCATCTTCCACTGCATCTAAGATATCACTCTTCAATAAATTACAAATATTTTGAAAGAAAATTGTAGGAAATTCGTCGGGGCCATGTGCCTTGTTAGGATGGAAAGAGAAAACTACTTCATGGAGCTCATCCATAGATATTTTATTAGTTAATATTTCATTTTGTCTCTGAGTTATAATTAATGGAATATTTTGTAGAAGTTTTTTTTGTCTAGAATATGAAAAAAAAAAATTGAAATAATTTACTGCTTCCTTCCTTATATCTTCTTCATCCTCAATATTTCTTCCATATGGAGTTATAATATTTTTTATATGATGAACAATTTTTTTTTTGTTGTAGGATGAAAAAACTTCGTATTTCTATCTCATTACTTGAGCCATTTCTCTCTAGATTTTGGAAACCAATATGACTCCTCCTTTTTCAATGCATTATTATAATCAGAAAGTAATTGTTTTTTTTCACATAAGAATCCTAGTCCATTCCATTAATCTATGCTATATATTGTAAATTTTGGAGTTTGGATTCAATTTTTTTCTTTAAAAATGTTACCAAAAGATTTGAAATTCCATATCTTCATTTTATCCTTTACATATTTCAACTTTTGAATAAGCCTATACATATATGATGCTTCAAATTTTGATTCATCCTACCATAACATAACCATCTAGAAAAAATGAGGATCTTGGAGCCACATAGACTAGACAAAAAATGGATTTTGATGACCATTTTTAGGTGAATCACAAGTCAAAATAATTTTTTTGTGATCTAATCCTACTCGCAAAAAAATATCGTCTGAGATTTTATACTTTATTTATAACCAATTATTGGATAACAAGAATCTATCTAGTCTTTCTACTATATCATTTTTACTAATGCATTTGTTATCCCATGTGTATTGAAATCTTAAGGTACTAACCTCCTAAAGGTTATTTCAATTTAAAAATGATGAAAATATTACATTGATTTAGACCATCCTAGAATTCGACCTTTATTTTCCAAAGGATGAAAGCTTGAGGTACTAACATCCCAAAGGTTATTTTAATTGACAAATGAAGAAAAATATTGCAATGATTTAGACCATCCTACAATGCCATCCTTATTTTCTAAAGGAGATATAAAAGTAGTGAAGTCACCCCCAAGAACCCATAGATCACAATGAATCATTATTGTATTTGATAAAAATATACTAAGGTCCTTCCAACATATTTCACATAGAGTAACTATAGTTGGAGCATATACATTTATAATCCCAAATTTGATGTTTTCCTATTTCCTGTAAAATAATCCAACAACCCAATTACTTTTTGCTTCTAATAATTATCCATCCCATTTGTATTTATCCCATATTATTACAATATCGCTTGAAGCTCCTATAGAAGAAACTGCTAAACAATCATCTGTATTCCAAATATTCTTAAAAGCCTCCTTACATTCCTCACTACTTAATTTTATTTCTTGTATTAATATGGACTTAGGACTTTAACAACGTATTAATTCCTTAATAAATATTTTTTTAGGGGTTTTATTCACACCCCTAATATTCCATGATATCATTTTCATCATCAATATTTTTTATTGTTTTTTAGTGGGCTTAGTCCCACTTCTCGTTAATACTTGTGATATTTTTGTTTGGATTCCTAAATAAATATCCTTTTGATTTTATTTTTCTCTTAGATCATGGTTTGATTGCCTTCCTCTTCTTCTTCTATTATTGCCAACACTCTCATATTCATAAATCTCTTCCATTTTTTCATATTGTTCAAAATGAGACTTATCTTCTAAAGGTTTATGTTGCCTAAAAGATCCAAAAGTGCAAGGAATAGCCTCATTATTATTTTATTCTTTATGTTTCCCCAAAAAATCTAAACTACAAATATTATCCTCAATAGTTATCGCTTTCTCATGTTGGCCAGAAAACCCTAAATTTCCTTGGATATCATCCATAATATTTTCTTTAATATACTACTCTTGAAAACCTAAAGTACAAGGAGCACACGCCATACTACTTTCTATTTTATTGGATATACTCCATAATATTTTTTTTTCTATTAGGATATTTTATTACATTATTATTATATCAATATTTATTAGTTGGAATATTATTTTAATGTTCCTTGCATGTAATTCTCTTGTAAATCAAGAGTATCAATCTTCTAGTTTTTAACCCTAAAGCATGTATTGAATAGGCTCTTACCTCAATGAATAAATTTCTTTTTTTCATCATTGCTATAAAAGCAGGTAAATTTTAATATGCTCTAAACCTATATCATGATGTTGATCTCATTTATAAAAAAATATTCTTTGATCTAAGTCATCATCAAGTGTGTGAGGTCTAATAAAGGACAATCATAAATATTTGATAAAAAACCCTTTCATTTGTTTTATGTGTGTAGGTCTAAGTGTTTTCAGGTTCAATTTGTGGGAAGGATATCTATTTATAATTAGATCCTATGCAATCATGACCTTGGATCTAGTTTTCCAAAAGATTTTGCTTAATCTTTATCAAATATCTCATCTTGCATTTACAAAGATCTAGCCTACTTAACGGTTTCCATATATTATCCTTGTTAGATTTCTACTTGTTTTATTATAAAATACCACTTTATTTACAAGATAAATATCTTTATTTCTATCTTTAAAATTTATAATATTCTTGTACCATCATGTAGATAATTTTTACTACAAAAATGAGTGATCACATGTAAAATTTTAAGCAATATTGAATACATTATGGTTGTTTGAAGTTGGCCTATCAGTGCTATGTTTTGATTGCATGAAATTTTATCAAGGACAAAAAATTCATATCTCTCAATATAAATCCATATCTCGATCTAAAATTAGATATGAATCCATATCTAGATTGATATTCAAATACAACCCTAGATTTGCAAGTTTTCAATATTTCCTATTAAAAAAAAATGGTAGAGCTTATATTTTAGGGGGAAAAGGTTATTTATTATTAAAGTAATTTTTTTAAAGAAAATTTCTTTACTATTTTGATTTAACTAGTTGTGACATTATAATTGCAAAAAAGGTGCATTATCGATGCAGTTTGATATCCTCATTTTTTTCTTCAATATTTTCCATGTTTTGTAGGTGATATTTTATAGTGTCACACAAATGGCCTCTCCCAAATTATTTCTCATAAATACTTAGATTCTATAAAAACCCAACTTCAAAACATGGAAGATAAAGATGCATACTGTCTTGATAGTGGAGATGCTATGGGACATTATGAGATGCATCAAAACATGACCTCAAAGCGAGGACCCAACAAAGGAGTATGATAAATTAGATCAATGAACACTAATGCTAATCACCTTTGCTACATATAATGAGATCCAAAAACACATTTGTGATGCAAAAATTTTTGTTCAAGCATGGGATGCTTTTATGACAATTTATGAATGAAATAATTAATCCACTATTTGTTACCTTCAATACCAATTTCATAAATTATGAGCAAGATATGGAAATACTATGGAGCAATTTATTTACATAGTTGTAAACGTAAAGGGCAAATTGAACGCCCTGGGTTTAAAATTGTATGACAACTACTTAGTTTCCATCATAGTTTGAGCTTCACTAGATTCTTTTTACATACTTATTACTTCCTTAGAGTTCTTGAATTGAAACATTTTTCAATGAGTTGGTTAGTATGCTAGAATAGGAAGAATAAACAAACAAATTAAGAAACCGATTTTCAAATAGTGCACTCATAATCTAGAAACATATAAGTTAGAAATATGGGAAGCATAAAAGAAAAGGGGTTATTAAAAAAAAATATCCTTCTTCCTCTTTATCATAGTAGCAACATAAGCACCAATAGTTGTCTTATCAGATTTATGAACATGATGTCTATGATACCAAATATTGTTAGTATAATGTCACCCCATAAGGATATCAAGTCCACAAGCCTCAATAGAAGTAGTAGTAATATGGACCACAAACCCAAAAAAATCAATAGAAAGGGTGTGGTGTCATTAAGGAATCATATTTAGATTATGAATGGGTACGTAGAGTACTCATGACCAAAGTTACTACCAAAACTCAGGATGATACTTGGTATATTAATTCTAGTGCTATGAAGAAACACTTATACTGATAGAGGGGGTAAACAGTATAAGATACAACTTTTCCTTCCAAATTATAACATCAATAATATGAATGCAATAATAAATCAATGCATAATTTCCATACACATAAGAGATAATGTTTTTACATGGAAATACCCTTTTGGGAGAAAACCATGACAAACTATTGATTATATTTGTTTTCAATAAATTTCATGGGCACCAACCCACAGGATACACGAATCTCGTATGCAAGTTCATGGGCACCAAGCCACAAGAGACACAAATCCCCTATACAATTTCATGGGCACCAAACTTTAGGAGACACCAATCCCTACATAATTTCATGGACACAAACCCACATGAGACACCAATACCCTATACAAGTTCATGGGAACCAACCCGCAGGAGAGACCAATCCCCTTATGAAAGTTCATAGGCACCAACCCACAAGAGACACCGATCCCCTTCTGTAATTTCATAGACACCAATCCACATGAGACACCAATCCCCTAAACAAGTTTATGGAAACAAATCCATAGGAGACACAAATACCCTTATAAGTTCATGGGAATCAACCCACAAGAGTCACCAATCCCATTGAGGCATAAACCTCATATTTGAAGGAACCAACCATTTGCTCACAAATATGGTTAAAAAATCTACTCAAATATGCTCCCAAATATAATTACAAACACTACTCAAATATGATTCAAAATTTTATCAACAACACTGCTCAAGTCTACTCCAAAATTTGATCAATAATTATCTCTTTTCCTTCTCTTGAGTTTGCTTTCTTCAACTTGCTTTTCTTCCACTCTAATGTGCACATTTTCTTCTTCTTGATATGGCTGAATTATATTTCCTTTTAAATTGAATGCTTGGGTGAATATGTGTACTTAATCCTCTTACTGTATTCTTTGACACCTTTACTTGTTCAAATATGTGCCCTCCAAATCTACCTCAATAATGATGATATTCCTTTTGAATGTGATTTCCATATTTTCCTTGACAAAATGATTTTCCTTTTGTATGTACCTTCCAAATTTCCCTTGACTAAATGATTCTCCTTTGTATGCGCCTTCCAAATATATCTTAACAAAATGTTTTTCCCTTTTGTATGTGCCTTCCAAATTTGATCAATAATTATCTTTTCCCTTCTTGAATTAAATATCAAATCAAACACTTTAAACCCTTATCACTCCTTTTAAAAACATACACAATAAATCTTAATTAAAAATAACTCTTTATATATTCCTTTTAAAACTTACAAATAAAACTTTATTAACAACAAAAATGACTCCTTCTATCTTACTTTAATCAAATTTTATTAAACACTTTACCTTCCATAGAAAAACTTTAGCAAGATACCGAGGATATTTGACCTTTTGAATTTTTACATTGTAGAACCCTATCGTGGGCTTGTAACCAATTGAGCTAACCCATTGGATGACACTAAAAGTTAAAATATTTTATTTAAATATTCCTCATCATGCACATAGGTCTGCTTATTCCACTTGAATGCAAGAATTATCACATGTTTTCGTGATGATGATATGGCCAATTAAATTCTAACTCTATTTTATTGGATGAAAATTTATATGTTGTTCCACATGAATTTATTCATTGGTTTACCAACAAAGAGGTATGCTTGGACGTCAAACAAACTAGTCATTTATTTTATAAACTACACCTTCAAACATATTCAACTTTGAAATGCAGCCATGATTATTTTAGCTCATAGATTGCACAGAGGCTATAACGCCCTTCTTAAACCCATTACCCAAATCTCTTCTTCACTTCATTACAAGTAACATAGCATTATTCTTTTTTTTTGTGGCTCAATATTTCACCTTCAATAGCATTTTTAAGACTTTTGAATCACCTCTACCCTGTCATGTTTTCATGAAGATATACATTTTGAATGATCATAAATGAACCTCCAACTTTATCTACTTTGTGCACAAGTTCTTTAGTCTTTCGACCGCTATCGTGTTTCTTCTTCTATTTCACTCGCCCTAACCAATTTTTCCTCCAACTTTGGCTGCTCAAAACACAATTGCTCACTATTACCACATATCCTCCACCATTCTACTTCATCACTTCTTTCTTGATGCCCAATAGGTTAGTGCACTCACTTTGTACATGCGCAGGCTCACCACGCTTCACTATATTATTTTAGAGATGTCTGTAGCTTCCATGTGGATTTTTTTGACCACTCACCTTGCACAAATTCATATCTGGTGCTCCACTCTATCTCCATGGCTATCACATCTAGCCAATATCTCACTCTTGCTATTATTCATCCTATTCATGTGCTCCTCTCTGGGATGTCCTTCCCATATTCAATCCTCTGCTCACTTTATATTAAATGATATTCAAATTGTATTCAAACTTTCAAAATGAATTATTGGCCTTGTATTAATATGATTTCACTTTGATATTTACACCCAAGGAGGCCGACCCATGCATATTAAACCTTTGAACCTTTTATGTGGTGCTCAAGTCATCCCACTCTCTTTTAAAACACTTTTATATTATAATATTTAAATCTATGATTTAAATATTATAATATTTGAATATTTAAACTTTTATTCAAAATCTATTTAAATATTTTGATTTAAATATAAACCTTCCACTTTAATATTTAAATATTTTATTTAAATATTAAAGCATATAATTAAATCACCCTTGAATATATCTGCCTTGATATCAATGACAACTCAATAATTCTAACAATCTCTCCCTTTGTCATTGATGGATACCCTACAATGAAACTATCCTTTACTGAAAAAAGATCACAAGTTGCTCCCCTAACAAGCTGCTTCTCCTTACTGAAAATCTCTCCCTTTGAAATAAATAGAAAAGCCTCCTCGAGGCTGAAATACAATACACTTGACACTACCCCCTTACTACCTATTCTTATTGAGGCAGTCAATGATGATATGGGAGTGAAACTACTCCCAACTTACAATGCTCCTTTTCTTGTTCCATTTTATTTTTCAAAACTTTGAAGGTCATATTCCTTTGAACAATTTGACCATCCTCTTTTTTACTTGGTTTTGGTAGTTTAGGGAACACCATTCTACATCATCTACTTATATGCCAAAAATTATTACATTTGTAACAAATGATGTTGTAATCCATGAGAGGTGAAAATAAATTGACATTCCTCTTGGTGAAGCCAAAATCATTTTAAGCATGAACCCTACAATGTACAACTTTATGGCCAAAATGGTTACATGAAAAAAAATAACCTGGGAAGAAATATTGAAACTTGTCTAATTGTCTTGGAGGATATGAACACGTTGTTCTCTCATTGCTATTTTTGTGATGGACTTTATTCCTTGATGATGCTTTGTTTTCTTCCTTTTCGATGCTTCCACTTCTCAACACATCAACATAGGTCTTAGGCTCTTATTTAATTATTTTATTTGATGCCTCTGTTCCTTTTGAGCTTGCCTCCCCCTTTTTTTCTTTTGACCTTCTCTAAAACCAAGTCTAGTCTTTATAACTGAATATCTTTGTGCTTTGATAATAACATCCAATATTTATGTGCTTTTCTCAAGCATAATATTTTTATTTATCTTATCATTAGATTCTTACACTTACTTCCTTATATAAACAACTTCATATTTTAGTTTTTTCACATTCCAACTCTTTTTCCTTTAACTTCTCAGCCATACCTTCTTCAAATTGCTTTGTCTCTTCAACTTTAACTTTATAGTCAATAAGTTATTGTAACAACTTTAATTTTTTCATCTCATCCTCTTGTACTTGAGTCTTCAATATTGAGTTCTTATTTCTAATCCTTTTCAACTTTTCAAGAACAACAACAATTTCCTCTTCATTTTCTATATATCTCTCTTTTTCTTGATATTTGACAACAAAGAGCATCTTCCTTCACCTTCTTAGCCATGTGTGTTTTTATAAGATCTTTCTTCAAGCATTTAGGGTTTCACGAAGGAAACTAATCTAATACCAATTGAAGAAACACACACTTATACTGAGAGGAGGTGTGAACACGATAAGATAAAAAAATTCCTTTTAAATGATAACAACAATAATATGAATGAAATAATAAATCAATGCACAATTTCCATACACATAAGAGATAATGCTTTTATGTAGAAACACCCTTTTGGGAGAAAACCATGACAAACTATTGCTTATATTTTTATTCAATAAATTTTGTGAGCACCAACCCATAGGAGACACCAATACCCTATACAAGTTCATGGGAACCAACCCACAGGATACACCAATTCCCTATACAAGTTTGTGGGCACCAATCCTTAGGAGACACCAATCCCCTATACATGTTCATGGGCACCAAAACATAAGAGATAATAATCCCCTTATGCAATTTCATGGGAATCAACCCATAGGAGAAATAAATCCTCTTCTACAAGTTCATGGACACTAATACACATGAGACACTAATCTCCTATACAATTTCATGGACACCAATCCACAAGAGATACCAATACCCTTATACAAGTTCATGGACACCAAACCATAGGAGACACTAATCCCATTGAGGCACCAACCTTAGATTTAAATGCACTAAACTTATGATCACAAATTTGGTCCAAAAATCTACTCAAATATACTCCCAAATTTGATCACAAACACTGCTCAAATCTGCTTCCAAATCTGATCAACAACACTGCTTAAGTCTGCTCCAAAATCTGATCAATAATTTTCTCTTTCCCTTATCCTGATTTTTCTTTCTTCAACTTGATTTTCTTCCAATATCATGTGCACCTTTTATTATTCTTGATATGGTTGAATTGTCCTTCCTTTTTAATTGAATGCTTGGGTGAATATGTGCACTTAATCCTCTTACTCTATTCTTTGATGCCTTGACTTGTTCAAATTTGTGCCCTCCAAATCTGCCTCAATAATGATGATATTCCTTTTGTATGTGCTTTCCAAATTTGCCTTGACAAAATGATTTTCCTTTTGTATGTACCTTCCAAATTTCCCTTGACCAAATGATTCTCCTTTGTATGCGCCTTCCAAATCTGTCTTAAAAAAATGTTTTTCCTTTTGTATGTGCCTTCCAAATATTATCAATAAGTCTCCCTTTCCCTTATTGAATTAAATATCAAATCAAACACTTAAAACCCTTATAAATAATTTTAAAAACATACACAATAATGCTTAATTAAAAATAACTCCTTATATCTCCCTTTTAAAACTTACAAATAAAACTTTATTAACAACAAAAATGACTCTTGATATCTCCCTTTAAGCAAATGTGATTAAAAAATTTACCTTGCACAACAAAAATTTAGTAGGCTATCGAGGAGATTTGACCCTTTGAATTTCTACTTTGCAGCATCCTAACGTAGGTTTGTAACCAACTGAACTAACCCACCAAATTATACTAAAAGTCAAAATATTTTATTTAAATATTTCTCACGGTACACACAGGTCTAATTACTTGATGCAGGAGCATCCAGTGGCCTCTGATGCAGGAGCATCCAGTGGCAGCAGAGCCATTTTTGAAAAAATGGCTAAGGAAGGAAGATGTCGTGATTTCACATGTCACAAAATCATGACCAAAAGAGGAGAGAGAAGGAGTAGACGGAAGATGTCACGATATCGTGACATGTCACGTTATCGCAACCCGCAGATGAAAGAGACGACGAGAAGGAAAACTGTCATGATATTGCGACAGAAAAAGTGTCACGATATCACGATCGATAAAGGAGAGAGAAGACAACAGAGGAAAGTTGTCACGATATCGCGACAAAAAAAGTGTCACGATATCGCGACCGAAATAGGAGAGAGAAAGCATAGAGGAAAAGATGTCGCAATTTCACGACATGTCACATTTTCGCGACCAGAAGGCGAAGAAGAAGCCAAGGGAGGAAGATGTCATGATTTCACGACATGTCACATTTTTGCGACCAGAAGGCAAAGGAGAAGCCAAAGGAGGAAGATGTCACGATTTCATGACATGTTGCATTTTCATGACCAGAAGGTGAAGAAGGAGCCAGCGGAGGAAAATGTCATGATTTCGCGACATGTTGTATTTTCACGACCAAGAGGCAAAGAAGGAGCCAACGGAGGAAAATGTCACGATTTTGTGACATGTCACATTTTCATGACCCGAAGAAGCGAGAGGAAGCAGAGAGGATAAGATGTCGCGATTTCATGACATGTCACATTTTCACGACCCAAAGAAGAGAAAGGAGGCGAGGAAGAAAAATGTCATGATATCGCGACCAGAAGAGAAGAGGAAGAGGTAGAGGAAGAAGATGTCACGAAATCACGATAGGCTACATTTTTGAAGGCCGTTACAGAGCAACAAGATACATTTTTAGAGGCCGTTACAGAGCGACAGGTTGCATTTTCGAAGGCCGTTACAGAGTGACAGGTGGCATCTTCGAAGGCCATTACAGAACGACAATGCAACAGTTAATGGAAGTCGTTACACTAGTTATAGAGGATGTTACGAATTGCAATTATGGAGTAGACGAAAACGAATAATCATGGCATAAATGAATAAAAGGGCCACCAGATGGAAGATGAAGAGTCACGCAAAAGTTATAAAAGGGCAAGCCGAGCCATGCACAAGGGGTTGGAAAATAGTTGCAGGCAGGGGTTGCAGATTCGAAGGCCAGAGGGTCATTCTAGCCCTGCTGCACTATTTTTCTTCCAGAAGAGCTTAGGGTTCCTGGGTAGTGTAGACAGGCAGTTTGCACCAGGACCCATGGAGACAGAAGACTATGAAACAGATGCACCGAATGTGAGGCAGTTTTAGACTGTGTTTCCTTCCAGAGAAAGCTCAGAGTTCCTGGGTAGTGTAGGCAGATTCACCGAGCGTGAGGTAGTCTACACCAGGATCGTGCATGTTGGAATTGGTCTACTATGACCAAAGAGAAAACTATGCCTACGGGCTAGTGTTGTAATTGGTTTTGTTTAAATTGTTTAATGAGAATTAAGAATTTAGCAAAAGCAAATTTTGGCTTGCAGTGAGTTTTTGTGAGTTTGGGCTGAGTAATTTTGGCTCCCCCATCAAGTGGTATCAGAGCGAGAAGTTCCTGAGAATGCAAATAGATCGTCAAAAATGAGGCAATTTGCACCAGGATCTATGGAAGAATGGTGAGAAGATAGAGTGGAGTTTAAGCGAGTTGCAAAGGCAGGTACCCATTTGGAGATGTTGTAGAAGGCGATGACCGAACAACATAGAAGTGAAGGCCACTTCTCAATCAACCCCAAGTGTATGATGCAGGAGCATCCAGTGGCCTCTGATGTAGGAGCATCCAGTGGTAGCAGAGCCATTTTTGAAAAAATGGCTAAGGAAGGAAGATGTCACGATTTCACGACATGTCATGAAATTGCGACCAAAAGAGGAGAGAGAAGGAGTAGACGAAAGATGTGATATCGTGACATGTCGCGTTATCGTGACCCATAGATGAAAGAGACAACGAGAAGGAAAACTGTCATGATATCATGATAGAAAAAGTGTCGTGATATCACGACTGAGAAAGGAGAGAGAAGATAGCAGAGGAAAGCTGTTGCGATATCACAACAGAAAAAGTGCCACGATATCGCGATCGAAATAGGAGAGAGAAAGCACAGAGGAGAAGATGTCGCCATTTCGTGACATGTCACATTTTCATGACCAGAAGGCGAAGAAGAAGCCAAGGGAGGAAGATGTCACAATTTCACGACATGTCGCTTTTTCGTGACCAGAAGGCGAAGGAGAAGACAAGGGAGGAAGATGTCATGATTTTGCGACATGTCACATTTTCACGACCAGAAGGTGAAGAAGGAGCTAGTGGAGGAAAATGTCATGATTTCATGACATGTCGCATTTTCATGACCAGGAGGCGAAGAAGGAGCCAGCGGAGGAAAATGTCATGATTTCGTGACATGTCGCATTTTCGTGACCCGAAGAAGCGAGAGGAAGCAGAGAGGATAAGATGTCGTGATTTTGCGACATGTCACATTTTCATGACCCGAAGAAGAAAAATGAGGCAAGGAAGAAAAATGTCGCGATATCACGACCAAAAGAGAAGAGGAAGAGGTAGAGGAAGAAGATGTCGTGAAATCGCGACAGGCTGCATTTTTGGAGGCCGTTACAGAGTGACAAGCTACATTTTCGAAGGCCGTTACAGAGTGATAGGTGGCATATTTGTAGGCCATTACAAAATGATAGTGCAACAGTTAATGAAAGTCGTTGCACCAGTTATAGAGGACGTTACGGATTACAGTTATGGAGCAGACGAAGATGAACAATAATGGTGGAAATGAATCGAAGAGCCGCCATATGGAAGACAGAGAGTCACGTGAAAGTTATAAAAGGGCAAGCCGAGCCATGCACAAGGGGTTGGAAAATAGTTGCAGGTAGGGGTTGCAGATTCAAAGGCCAAAGGGTCATTCTGGACCTACTACATTGTTTTTCTTCTAGAAGAGCTTAGGGTTCCTGGGTAGTGTAGACAGGCAGTTTGCACCAGGACCCATGGAGACAGAAGACCACAAAATAGATGTGCCAAACATGAGGCAGTTTTGGACTGTGTTTCCTTCTAGAGAAAGCTCAGAGTTCTTGGGTAGTGTAGGCAGATTCTTCGAGCGTGAGGCAGTCTACATCGGGATCGTGCATGTTGGAATTGGTCTACTATGACCAAAGAGAAAACTACGCCTGTGGGCTAGTGTTGTAATTAGTTTTGTTTAAATTATTTAATGAGAATTGAGAATTTAGGAAAAGTAAATTTTGGCTTACAGTGAGTTTTTGTGAGTTTGGGATGAGCAATTTTGGCTCTCCCATCAAGTGGTATCAGAGCAAGAAGTTCTTGAGCGTGCAAACAGATCACCGAATGTGAGGTAGTTTGCACCAAGATTTGTGGAAGAATGGTGAGAAGATAGAGCGAAGTTTAAGCGAGTTGTAGAGGCAGGTACCCTTTTGGAGATGTTGTAGAAGGCAATGACCGAACAACACAGAAGTGAAGGTCACTTCTCCATCAACCCCGGTGTCTGATGTAGGAGCATCCAGTGGCCTTTGATGCAGGAGCATCCAGTGGCAGCAGAGCCATTTTCAAAAAATTGGCTAAGGAAGATGTCGCGATTTCGTGACAAATCATGACCAAAAGAGGAGAGAGAAGGAGTAGACGGAAGATGTCGTGATATTGCGATAGAAAAAGTGTCGCGATATTGTGATCGAGAAAGGAGAGAGAAGACACTGGAGGAAAGCTGTTGTGATATCACGATAGAAAGTGTCATGATATCGCGATCAAAATAGGAGAGAGAAAGCACAGAGGAGAAGATGTCACGATTTTGTGACATGTCACATTTTCGGGACTAGAAGGCGAAGAAGAAGCCAAGGGAGGAAGATGTCGCAATTTCATGACATGTCGCATTTTTGCGACCAGAAGGCGAAGGAGAAGCCAAGGGAGGAAGATGTCATGATTTCATGACATGTCGCATTTTCACGACCAAAAGGTGAAGAAGGAGCCAGCGGAGGAAAATGTCACGATTTCATGACATGTCGCATTTTCGCGACCAGGAGGCGAAGGAGCCAGCGGAGGAAAATGTCATGATTTCATGACCTGAAGAAGCGAGAGGAAGCAGAGAGGATAAGATGTCGTGATTTCATGATATGTCGTATTTTCATGACCCAAAGAAGAAAAAGGAGGCGAGGAAGAAAAATGTCACGATATCGCAACCAGAAGAGAAGAGGAAGAGGTAGAGGAAGAAGATGTCACAAAATCATGACAGGCTGCATTTTTGAAGGTTGTTACAAAGCGATAGGCTGCATTTTTAGATGCCGTTACAGAGCGATAGGCTGCATTTTTAGAGGCCATTATAGAGTGACATGTGGCATCTTCACAGGCCATTACAGAATGACAGTGCGACAATTAATGGAAATTGTTGCGTCAGTTATAGAGGATGTTACAGATTGCAGTTATGGAGCAGACAAAGATGAACAATCATGGAAAAAATGAATTGAAGGGCCGCCAGATGGAAGACGGAGAGTCATGTGAAAGTTATAAAAGGGTAAGCCGAGCCATGCACAAGGGGTTGGAAAACAGTTGCAGGTAGGGGTTGCAGATTCGAAGGCCAGAGGGTCATTCTGGCCCTACTGCATTATTTTTCTTCTAGAAGAGCTTAGGGTTCCTGGGTAGTGTAGACAGGAAGTTTGCACCAAGAACCATGGAGACGAAAGACCACAAAATAGATGTGTCAAATGTGAGGCAGTTTCAGACTGTGTTTCCTTCTAGAGAAAGCTCAGAGTTCCTGGGTAGTGTAGGTAGATTAACCGAGCGTGAGGTAGTCTACACCAAGATCGTGCATGTTGGAATTGGTCTGCTATGACCAAAGAGAAAACTATGCCTGCAGGCTAGTGTTGTAATTGGTTTTGTTTAAATTGTTTAATGAGAATTAAGAATTTAGCAAAAGCAAATTTTGGCTTATAGTGAGTTTTTGTGAGTTTGTGCTGAGCAATTTTGGCTCCCCCATCATTACTCCACTTGAGTATAGGAATGGTCACATATTTTCATGATGATGATATGGCCAATTAAATTCAATCTCTATTTTGCTGGATAAAAGTTTATCCATTGTTCCACATGAATTTATGACCTAGTTTACCAATAAAGGGGTATGCTTGGACATCAAATAAACTAGTTGTTTCTTTGTAGATTACACCTACGAATGTCTTCAACTTCAAAATATAGCCATGACTATTTTAGCTCATATATTGCATAGAGACTATAGTTCCCTTCTCAAACCCATTACCCAAATCTCTTATTCAATTCATTACAAGTAACATAGTGTTATTTTTTTTTGGCATCCCAATACTTCACCTCCAATAGCATTTCAAAGACTTTTGAATCACCTCTACCAAGTCATGTTTTCATGAATATTTACATTTTGAATGATCAACAATGAACCTCCAACTTTCTTTGCTTTGTGTGCAAGTTGTTTAGTCTTTCAATCGTTGTTGTGTTTCTTCTTCTATGTCCCTTGCCTTGAACAACATTTCCTCCAACTTCGGTTGCTTAAAACACAATTTTTCACCATTACCATGTCTCCTCCACCATTATGCTTCATCACTTCTTGCTTGGCATCCAAGAGGTCGGTACTTTCACTTTCTACATGTGAAGGCTCACCACACTTCACTACATCATTTTAGAGACATTCACAACATCCACATGGAAATTTTTGACCACTCACCTTGCAAAAATTTGTATCCAATATTGTACTCCATATCCACAACTATCGTAGTTATCCAATCTCTCATATATATTATAACTCCTCCTATTCATGCAATCCTCTCCGATATGTCCTTCCCATTTTCAATCCTCTGCTCACTTTATGTCAAAGGATATTCGAATTGTCTTCATACTTTCAAAATAAATTATTGCATTGTATTAATATGCTTTCACTTTGCTATTTGTGCCCAGGGAGGTTGGCCCTATTGAGAATGAAAACTTCCTTATTTATTCTATTGAAGGGACCTTGCTTAAATAGCAAGTGCATACAATATGATCCATTGGATCATAACAAACTAAGTTGATCTCAGCCACATAATAAATATCTTAATATCCTAGTAACAACTTAGGATATACTTTAACACCCCCCTTAAGTGGTACTAGGATATCTATAGGATATATCTCACCCCCCTTAAGTGGTACTAGGAGGAAGTAAAAAACAATAAAATCATACAAGTGGCATATCCATAGTTATGAGTCCTAGCAACACGGCCTGATAAGATACTCATGTACAATATATCCATAAGAAAATCTACTGAAGATATGATGAAAAACCACAAGGGAGAACACCATCTACCAGAAAAGAAGGAGGAAGATGTGCAAGGAGGATGAAGAGGAAGATGTCCTCTTCAACCCCCCAAGACAACTTCCATTAAGAAGGACCTATAAAGGATCTAGCTGAGGTATCAAAAAATTAGAGAAGCCTCATCACCAAATTGAATGCCTACCCACTCCAAGACTGGTGCTTGTGACAAATAATAAGGCTACAAACAATGAAATATTCACCAAAGAAAACCCCCTAAAACAAAAATTTCTCACAAAAGGAGAGTGTAAAGATAGTGTGGAAAAGGAAGCACCACAATGATAAGGGTAGTCCAAAATTGACCCCAAAAGCACATTTATTTGGTGTCCACCTACAGAAACACAATGGGATGATAACAATGTCCAAACTATGTGAAAAACAACTACATAAGGGGATAAAAAATGAAAAACACCAATGTAGCTGTCGAATGTGTCCTTATGGTGATCTCCTCATCCTACCAAAATGCATGGGTAACTATTTTTTGCATCTACCAGGTGCTATAGAGAAGGTGACTAGATACTAGGATCACATACAAATACCTTGGGAGTGTCATGTTCAACCGAGAGTGCATTCCATGATATAATAATCTTCGAGCCTCAAAATATATATATGAACTACCTCAAAAAGAAAATTGGATACAACCAATGTATCCATATAAAAAAAAACCTTTTTAATGATTATAAATACCCCTATGATCGGGTGTCAAATTGGCCTTCAATTGTAGGAAAAAGAATAATCTTCTTCAAAAGGAATCTGACATTAGAGAATATTCCATGGAATATTTCGGTAGCATCGTTATCTGGTGAAAAACATATTTCAAAATTTTGCCTTTGGATATTTATTGGAAATAATTACATTGTTTAAAAAATTTGCATTTCCCCCTTTTCTTTTCACGACATTGAATATATTACAAATATTTTTAAAGGCTAAAAATAGTCTTTCCACTTTCTATTAAGGAGTTAAAAAAATGTATTTTATAATGTGAGGCCATTATGAATTATTATTGAACCTTTGTCACATTCCAATAAATGAGGTGGTATCCTCATATGTCTCCACTTACACATGATTGGATAGCTTGATGCCTTGAAACCAACAACAAAAATCACTCAGATCTTCTTTCATCATCAACAATAAAGCATTCAATATTTTTGCTATTTGTAGTGTAGTGTCTTGGTGTAGCATATCGATGCCACCTCTAGAATGACACACCACCGTAGAGATATGAATCATTTCTATTCGGGTTCGATAGATATGAAGGGATGTCATGTATCACCTATGCATTTAAGGGCAGAGGTAGAGGCAAAAAATAGCTCTACAATCACATTTGGGTTTGGAAAAGCTATGCATGGAATGAGACAATAAAGTCCATGAACTTCTCAAATACTAAATCAAAGAAGATCGTACCCATAACAAAGCCAGGTTCTCTCTCCAATGACTATGACCCTGCACCATTTGATGTCTCTCTCCAACCACAAAATTCCTCCAGTTCCCTCTGCCTTAACACAATAATGCAACTAAATAATTTGGACATATGGATTTCCATTTGATATACATGTCAGGCCATGATCACGTGGTTATTCTCCTCTAGGTCAACCTTCATCTTTGCATTATCATTGCATGAAGACAATAATCACCAAAATTCTAAAGAAAACATCAACATCGCTAGAAAAATGAATGAGAGTCGTGGTCGATGCACGTAACAACATATGGATGTTATGCGGATCAGCCACTATGTCTTGGATTGACCAACTATAATACTGGTAGTTTAGAACCTGAGGGTACAACACTGTAATTATTTATGTGTGTTCACCTCCACGATCCTCCAGGAAAGCTCCACCATTATCACTGCACTAGAAAAAAACTAGATTCTCATAAATAAAAGGAATGGATCGAGTACGGTATAAACTTTGGAGTTATGGAGCACCCCAAAAAATGTGGTATTGTAATGCCTTGCTACACAATGCACATATCATAGTAAAACATGTTTTTCTGCTACGTCACCACTCACAAATAATCTAAAAAATGGCTTTGACAAAGTGGTAGCAGCTGGAACCCATGTTGCTGTAGAACTATAGGGATAAACAATATGCTTTTGGGCCCATGCATGGATGGTATTAATGCAACACTATTTTTTTTATTGATTTTACAAAGAAATAAAATTTGGCGACTTCTACTAGAACTTATGGTGATTCTCAGATCATCTGTCCAAATTAGTTACCCAAATTGGAACTACAAGTCCTCATATATGTATGTTTGGATAACGTCACGATACTCAGTTTTAAGTGAAGAAACACTTTCACAGACTGTAAATGCAAAGTGTAAACAGTGACTGCAATTGATCCCTCCAAAAATCAATGCACCAATAGGTAGATTTAAATATCTCCAAACAAATTTGCTTGCATGGCTTGAACAAGATATTCTCCATATTTTGTGCACCTTTTTTAGGTTGTTGCAGTGTAGGCCTAGGGGCTTATCCCGTGCGTAGGTTGGTAGGTGATCGATATTAGTAGCGTTGGGCTATGATAAAAATAGTTGTAGTCAATTGTGGAGTCTGAATTCATGGAAAACAACTTTGACCTTACACTCTATGATGAGGATGACAACCATGACCATGTCATTCCTTCCTGTCTTTCCTCGATGTGTTTCTTGGTAAACTCACCGCCACCCACGCACAAAGTTAGGAACTAAAGTAGAGATAAAAGGTTTTTTTATGCCATGCAAAATACACAGTGGAAGTGGTACTATAAAAATAGCAATGCCCATAATTAATTCCAAATATGCAAAACAAGTTAGTAGCATTAGTGGGATTGCAGAGGTAACAGCATCCAAGCAATTATCAGGAATAACATGTTAGGTCAAAAAATATTTATAGGCTCCTATGGTGGGCGATCTGTAGAAGGGTAGTAGGAACAAGTCAAGTTACCATGTGAAAAATGGTCACCAATAGCAAACCAAAAATACCCCAAAACCTTAAAACAACTTATTCAATAAAATATTTTCTTTCATTAAAATGCAAATATCCTTTCTAATAAAAAAATAAAATTAGGAAAAAAATTAAGGGAAACAAATGAGGGGGAAAACATGAGGGGGGGATTTCCATGAGGGAAATATCTTGTCAAACTCACACTCCAAACTCATAAGGCAGGGAAAGCCCGCTCTAATACCATGTTGATAATGAATACTTCATTGTTTATTCTATTGAAGGTACCTTTCTTAAATAGCAAGTGCATACAATATGATCGATTGGATAATAAGAAACCGAGTTTATCTCAACCACACAATAAATATCTTAATATCCTAGTAATAACTTAGGATATACTCTAATATGACCATGCATTTTAAACCTTTGAACCTTTTATGTGGTGCTCAAGTTGTCCCACTCTCTTTTAAAAAACTTTTATATTATAATATTTAAATATATGATTTAAATATTATAACATTTAAATTTTTAAACTTTTATTCAAAATGTATTTAAATATTTTGATTTAAATATAAACCTTCCACTTTAATATTTAAATATTTAATTTAAATATTAAAGCATATAATTATATCACCCTTGAAGATATTTACCTTGACATCAATGACAACTCAATAATTCTAATATGCTATTCATCAAATAAAAAGTTACATAGACTAGTTTGATACCTTCAAAGTCAAATAAGGGAAACCAAAGACCATTATCAATGATAAAACCTATGAGATCAAAGAAGTAGCTAATGTTTTAATTCATCATTTATATGGGAAATACACCATTAAAAAGGTACTATATGTACAAAGCCTAATAAACAACATATTATTTACACCACAACTACTGAATATAAACATGAAGGTAGATTTTAGAGTTGATAATAGACACAAGAGGTGTTTTATTTCTTAGAAGGGTAAACATATAGCCACAAATTCCTATAAAAGTGGCTTGTTTTATCTATATGTCTAATATATTTTTAATGCAACACTAATATCAACCAATACAACTGCAATCTCTTAGAGGTAGATCTAGAGGAAGACCAAATTGAAGACCTTCTAGTAGACCCAGTGTTTAACCTAATAGTAAATCTAGAGATAGACATAATGGCAAATACATTGGATAACCCAATGGCAGACCCAAAGGTAGACCTAGTGGTAAACCTAGAGGTAGACTCAAAGGAAGAGATAATGCTAGAACTAGAGGTAGTAGACCTAGAGGTAGGTCTAGAGGTAATAGACCCAAAGGAAAACTAAGAGGTATACTTTGAGGTAGATCCAAAGCTAGAGCTTGAGTAGTTAGAGTTAAGAGCTAAAGCAACTAATGTTAGAGCCAAAGCCATTGATGGAGCCAATGTAAGAGATAACACCCAAAGCTAGTTTCTAATCCAGATCCAAAGCTAATATCAAAAGCCTAGACTACTCTAAATTAAAATATATTATAATATTTCCTAACCTAAATAATGTAATAAGGGGGATGTTAGAATATTTTATTACATTATTATTAGATCATACATCATTATATGGTTAATATTTCTTGTATGTAACAGTATCCTAAATTAGGAGTGTTGATATTCTAGTTTGTAACCCTAAAGCATGTATTAGATAGGCTCTTGCCTTAACAAATGAATTATTTTTTACCATTAGTTTCTCTAATATAAATGAATGGATTTCATGTACTTATAACTAAGTAAATTTTGATGTGAAACATCTACGTATAACTTTTCATTGACACACCCATAGCTCAAAATAATGATGAACTTAAAACAAATATTTAATTCATAAAGTAAGGTATAAATCATATTGTCTAACCTATGTATATGAAACACTTAAATTAGTAATAACTAGTGATATAATCATAGTGGCATCAATTAAAAGTAATATCACAATTAACAAGACTCTTTATTGTATGAAATAAAAATGCCTTTACCATAAATGAAACATATGTCACATCAATCATATAAGCATCCAACAATATAATAAAAAAATATTCATATAACATCAATAATCAAGATAAAATTAATTATAAAATACATCATAATATATCCACTAAAGTGATTGAAACCTTATCTATAGGGTGAAAAAGGTCAAAATATTACAATGTTAATCCCACTTATAAGTATATTCTTATGTTACTAATACTCTCTTATAATGGAATACCAAATAATATATGGCATGCACATTATAATGAGTCTTTCTTCATAATGTTTTCATATTCCAAAATTAGCATTTATGTCACAATAAAGCCACTAGACTGCCATTCTAGCAATAAATGATGTTATAGTGGGTGTTCAAGTTTCTGGTGTAAGTATTTAACTTTCATAGTGACATTATAACACTACTCATTAATAAGGTTTTGTTAATTTTATGGTGATTGTTTGACAGTGTTGTAGTGATGTTATGGTGACATCACTTAACATGAATCTACTATCATTTATATTATATTTTTTTAAATATTGAATTTCTCAAGAGGAAATCCAAAATTCAAAATTTAATTTTAATGGAATCTCAAATAAAAATTATAATTAAGAAGGGATTTGAATATAAAATTATAACTTATATGTTTACTCTAACTCAACATAAATCAATATGCAATTTTCATATTTAATTTTTTTTTAAATATTTAATTTATCAAGAGGAAATCCAAAATTCAAAGTTTAATTTTAATGGAATCTCAAATAAAAATTCTAATTAAGAAGGAATTTGAATATAATATTATAACTTATATGTATACTGTAACTCAACATAAATCAATATGCAATTTTCATATTTTGTTGAACTTTAGATCTGTGTATCCTTAAAGTTCATAAAATGCGATGAATAAATTATATGTTTAAAGGTAATTAGAATAATAAATGTCATGCCAAAGAGCAAAGCATACTCCATGTAGCTTTAAATTTGCAAGCAAATCAAATTTTCTAGATACATTATTCATATGTGTTTGTAGTATTTGAATATTTTATTATTTTTAGTAAAACTATAATTGATAAAACATGATAAGATAAACTTTAAAGCACCTTAATTTTCATATCATGTTTTTCCAAACTTTTTAGTCTCTTCTTTTCTCTTCATTTTATTAGATTGAATTATTTTTGTTTATCCATGTTATATTCTAAATAATGGGAACATTAGCTCAATTTCAAACACCTAATGTGGAAATAAAAATTGGAATTTTTAGTCTCTTCTCATCTTAATAAGTCAAAAACCATTATTAATAATTAAAACATTAACAAAAATAATAACTTAGATTTATAGATGTTTTATAAATGTTTTGTAAACTTATTTAAGAGAAATAAAAATGTTAAAAAAAGAAATACAACCTATGATTAGTGGCATTGTTTTTCAAGTAAAAAGTGAGTAAAAGTGACATATTTTTATTGTTCTATCTCTATAAATAAAAGTTTTGCATTCATACCATCATATATATATATATATATATATATATATATAAACAACAAATATACTTGTTAAGAATATTTTTATTGGTATTTTTAAATTGTTTTGTTTCCAAGACTGCAACCTGATTCTTTAATGAATTTATTTTGTGAATAAGATTCTAATAAGTATATGAGGTGTTTTGTTATAATTGTGGAAAGGTCATCCATAACAGTATCAACACTACTTATTGCTAGGTGGCCAAGACCTCTATATATGTTTACTCATACTTGAACCCATATTCCTTCGAGTCATCTAAAACCATATGAAGATGCCCTATAGATTCTCATTTTCCCTTAATGTTTCCATAGTGTTGAAGAAGCCATTCTTTGGTTTTAGCCCCTCCCTAGAAGATCTGTTATGAAATTAGTTAGTACTATACATCCCCTATAATTAGTAGACTGAATGTCGTAGTACTTGAGGAAGTATTTGATGGTGGTGCTCCTTATTGGTTTGGAGAGAAGGTAAAAATTTATGCAAAATAAACACTAAACATAAAAATAAAAACACAATTAACCAAACTAGAAATTACTTAAATTATCCAAAACAAACACTAAATATAAAAATAAAAAACAAAAAAAACCAAACTAGAAATTACTTTCCAAATTGCTGCTAAAATATTCAAGATTTTATTTTTTCAATTATTTGATTACATTCAACAGAATTCTTCTGAATTCCCCTTGAATTAAATTACAATGGTATGTTGCACCTAATAAATAGCTATTGGTGCATATTTTATACTTTTCTGCACTTGTGCTTAGTATTTTTACCTTTACATTAGCTTTCTTAGCTCGTTCATATTTTTAGAGTCATTTTGGGCTTTGATCTGACATCTCTAGCTCCTTCTAGGCCTAGAGATGCCTCTTGAGATTTTTATTTTATCTTCTAGTGGGAATCTTGTCAATCCAAATTAATTATTCTTTGTACATATTGATGAATCACTTACTATATAAGTGATCCCTCCTTTATCATGTTTGATGTGTGGAGTCTGACTTAATATATGAGATATTGCTTTATGCTTTCTTGTATTGGTTTCACTCTTGTCAATTCAACTATTATGATAGTTCTTGATTTTTGGATATTTGAGAGTGAAGTACTTGGATTCTAACTTTGGTTAGTTGATAAATTGTACCAAAATTTAAGTTATTTTAATGACTAATCAATTTATATATTGTTTTGCATAACCTATTTTTTGAAAACGTATGCTTTCAGCTTGCTCACTAGGATATTGGTGATAATAAAGTTTAAAAATCAAAGACATATTGTTTTTCATAAACCATTTTTTGAAATAGTATGCTTTCACCTCACCCAGTGACATCTTGATGATTAGAAAGTTAAAAAATCAAGATATACATTTCTTTGTAACTTGTTATTTTAGGTATTCATCTCAGATTGCACTCACACTAGGCTCTTAGGAGAATTTTAGAGACCACTAAAAAATCCATCCATTTTTAGCTCAAACAGACCTCACTGTTGCATGTTAAAAGTGCAAAAATCTATATATAACCTATAAACTTATCCAGATTCATCATTGACATCCTAAGGCATTTCTCAAATTTCTAGATAGTAGTTATTCAATTGAAGTTTTTTGTAGTTTTTTGAGAGCTTCAAATTTATGCATTATGTTTGTAGCAATTATACACCTAGACTATAATTTTAAGCTAGCATTTTTTAGTTTCTTTGTATTCATATAATAGAAGTTTAGTCATAGTTTTTTACAATATTTTTATATCTTCAAATTTATGCATTTTTTTGCAAAAATTTTGTACCTAGACTATAATTTCTAGCATAATAAATATTTTAAAATATTAAAATCTATAAATACACTAATTTATAAAGTGCTAAACTACAAATTTGAGGAGGTTCTTTAGATTAGTAATCAAGGATGGTGTAATAGTGTGCTTGTTGTGTTCTTGTAATTTTTTCCTCTCACTATGGATTCTTCTTCTCTTCCGATATTAACTACAAAAAATCACTTCAATTGAAACATTGAAGTAATAAGCAAACTACGGGAAAAGGGATACTAAATAATCATTAAAGGGGATGAAACTGAAATAGCAAATGAACCAAAAAAAAACAAAATGGTTGAAAAATTATGGCATGGCCCTTGGATTTATTTGTAGTTGTGTTTCTCTAGAAATTAGGTTTCACATTGTGACCTTAGATAATCCAAAGGAAGCATGGGATAATCTAGGAACTCTATTTCATCAAATAGATGATATCTGAGAGCACTTGTTAGAAAATGATCTTATGGGTTTGTATCCTTATGGGAATATCAATGAATACTTGATCAAATTAAACCATTTAAGAAGTGACTAAAAGAATGTGGAGTAGATAAGAAAGATTAGCAAATGGTTTTATATGTTCTATTCAAACTTGAGGTAAATTTTTTAGTGTTTGTATCAACTTTCCATTCTACTAGAAGAGCATTAGGGATAACATATCAAATGCATTCCTTCAGCAAATTTTCCAATAAGTTGTTCAAGGAATAAGATAAACTTATACACATGGGAGTCATAAAAGTATCTAAGTCTCATGCCTTAGTTGCATATCATGACAAAAAAGATAAAATAAATGGAAGCACAGATTCAAATAAACTTAATGAATCTAAAAAGGAGAACCCTCACTTACCTCCTCCCTCTACTAATACAAAACCTAGTTCACAAAATTCTACTTTTAAAAATAGAAAACCTAAGAAGGAGAAATTATCTTGTGAATTTTGTAAAGTCAACCACAATGAGTTTGAGTGCCTAAAAAAGGAGATACATCAATTGAAATAACTTCTTGCTAATAATAACATCAATGAATATACTTCAAGCACAAAGGACTCAACAAATAAGAAATAAAAGGGTAAATGGAAGGCCCTAATGGAAGTGAAATTTCCACCTTCTAGCACTTGGGTATTTGACTCAGGTGCATCACATCATATGGCCTCATATTTAAAGAATTTTTCTTCCTTGGAACCTTGTGATATTTCATAGATTATTTTTGGCAACAACACTAGTGTTGATATAGTTGGGAAATGGGATATTAAAATTGGTGAAGGCACCTTTGAATATGTTCTACATGTTCCCTCATAAAAAATATACTATCCATATTTCATATTGCACATTGTGGTATAGGGAAGAGAATTAAATTTGGACCTGAGAGAGTAATAGTCAAAGAGTTGAATAGTAATACTATAGTGGCATTGTATAAGTTCACTCACTTTGCTCCTGATTCACCTTATTTATAATTCTTGTCTTACTCAAACCAAGTGAGCAAATAATGGTATGAGTGGTACGGACACCTAAACTACCACTACCTTCAATAGGTCAACTCAAAGGATATGGTTATTGGATTACCCCTTGTACACTTTACATATGGAGTTTGTAAAGGATGTATCCTTGGTCAACATCTTGAGGAGAGATTTAATAAGGGAAATTCATGGAGGGCTACTCACATCCTGTAGTTGATTCACATTGATCTTCAGGGATCATTTATTTCATGATCATTTAATAATTCTAGATATACCTTAGTATTTGTTGATGACTTCTTCCGGTACACTTGGATTTAATTTCTTCACAAGAGGAGTGAATTCTTTGTGAAATTTCAAAGCTTAAAAGACAGTCAAAAAATAAACAAAGAAATACATATATATTCTTCAAATTGGAAATGGCAAGGAATATGCCAACAACTAATTCACAAAGCTTTGCACCTCGAAGGGTATTCAAATTAAACATTTAGTTATATACACATCCCACCAAAATTGCATGGTAGAGAGGAAGAATAAAACACTCAAGGATATAAGCAACTACATAATACAATCTAGATCTCTTCATGCACACTTTTAGGTTAAGGCTATCAACTATACAAACCATATTAAAAAATAAGATGCCACATAGAGTAGTGGGAGATATCACCCCTTTCGAGATCTTATTTGGTTGGAAATCCAAATTCACTTATTTTTTAGTATTTGGATCTCCTACATGGGCCTACATTCCTTCTCAAAAGTTTAAAGCAATTCAACCATAGAGTAGGTCTTACATTTTATCATATATATAGATGGTACAAAGGGGTACCAACTTCTTTATACCACTACTCATGAGCTTATCATTTCAAGAAGTGTTGGCATGATGGAATCCATTCAGGATCCTTATTTTAGTTATTTCCATTCTACATCTATAATAACATATATAATAGATTCAATATATTCATCAGATTTAGATTCTTTGCTAGATACTTCAGATTCAACTTCATATATTTCTTCATCTAGGAGTGACTCAGGGGGTTCTGAACCCTCCACTTTGAGTGATATAGAGGATGATACATCTCCTCATGCTCCTACCATACCTACCACAACACCATTGTGAGCCCACCAAACTCTTGAGTTAGCTAGTAGTTTAGATGGAGATCCTTCTAACACATGATGAACTAGATCAGAGATACTTGAGTATCCACATGCCTTCCTAGCTATAGTTTATGACCCATAAAAATTTAGAGAAGTATCAAACATTCCCATGTAAGATGTAGCTATTGAGGATGAGTATTATTCCTTAGGAATTATACTTGGAATTTGGTCGACCTTCCTAAGGGAAGAAAACTTGTTCAATGTAATTGGGTGTATCGGACTAAGTTCATAACAGATGGATTAGTGAAAAAAACATAATGTGTGCTTGGTTGCCAAAAGTTTTTCCTGTGTACATGGCATAAAATATTTAGATACCATTGCTCCCATAGCGAAGATGACATATATTTAGTTAGTTCTTGCTATTGCTACTTCTCAGATGTAGGAAGTTCATCATATGAATGTAAAAAGTGCATTTATTTATGGGGATATTCATGAGGATATTTACTTGGAGTAGCCAAAAGACTTGTATCAAAATTCTTCTTTAGCCTATCGAATTAACAAATCCATCTATGGACTCAAGCAGACCCCATGGGATTTGTATGCTAATATGGATGCCTATCTTCTCTACCTTGGCTTTTCAAGGTGTCATTATGATCTAAAAAAATTTACATTTTATGTTTGGATGATGATATTGTACACCTTGAATTTTATGTTGATGACTTGCTTATCACTAGGATTTCCACATCATCCATTTAGGCAATTATGTTTACCCTTTAGGATCATTTTTCCTATGCAAATTTAGGGTTGTTGCACTAATTTATTAGCATTGAGATCACACAGTATTTTATAGGGATATTTATTGCACAAACAAAATATGCTAGGGATATTCTACTATGATTTCACATGGTTTATTGCAATCCATCTATGAATTATTTTATTTCAAGGGTAAATATTGAGGTTGATTGCTCTACACCACTTGTAGATGCAACACTATATCATCAACTTATTGGGAGTATTTCTACCTAACACATTCTAGACCTGATATAGCATATTTACTTGGCATGGTTTCTTACCTTATGCATTAACCACATGAAATTAATTGGAAGGATGCCAAATAAATACTACATGACAATTTGATATCCAATATTCAACATGCATTAAGATCGATCTTGTGGGATACATTGATTTATATTGGATCATATGTATAATTTCGGTTAAAATTTTCACTTGGATTCTAGTCTAGTATGTTGGTTGAGTAAGAAGCAACATGCTATTTATCTATCATCTATTGATACTGAATATCTAGGAGTTATAAACACAGTGATATAGGCCATATGGTTGTGGCATATTCTCATAGATTTTGTCATTGCATTCCATAGGTCGTCGATCAATTTTTGTAACCAAAGTATGATTATCATTTCACAAAAATTAGTCCACCACCAACGAACCAAGCACATCAAGATTCATATGCACTACATCAGATATTATATTCAGAAGCACACATAACTATGAACTCTTCTTTGAATTAGGCACATAAACATTGGCTATGGGGGTCTTCTATGTCTTCTATTTTAGGGGGTTCTCCCACCTCCATGTCTTTCTTCATGGTATTATCTTTTAAACGGATTTTTCCACTGATTTTTCCTCTTCTTTTACTATTGGGTTGATCATTGTATTGTATGGAGTTCATTATGGTGGATCCTCTAGGAATCACATCACACTACCTACCTAAGTTATGCTTATGGGGGTTTGGTGCATATTTTATACTTTTCCAAACTTGTGCTTAGTATTTGCATCTTTTTATTATATTTCTTAGCTCACTCTAGTTCTTTCAAGTCCTATTGAGATTCGATCCAACATATCTAGCTCTTTCTAGGCCTAGAGATACTCTTGATATTGTTATTTTATCTTCTAGTGGGAATCTTGTTAGTCCCACACTAATTATTATTTGTACATGTTGAGGAATAACTTACTATATAAGTGATACCTCCCTTCTCATGTTTCGTGTGTGAAGTGTGACTTACTATATGAGATATTGCTTTGTGCACTATTGTGTTGGTTTCACTCTTGTCAATTCAACTATTGTGATAGTTCTATATTTTTAGATCTTGGAGAGTGAAGTACTTGGATTCTAACTTTAGTTAGTTGAGTACTTCCAATAGAATTTTATGTTTTGGATTCTAATTTTTTTCTTCCAATGAAAAAGACTAAATATTATTAAATAGAAACCAGATTACATAGTCATGAGTCCTTCCATACATGGGCCATAGCTTGGAAGTATCTCTAGATATACATGGCTATAATCCCATAAAGGCTAAATGCTTAATTAGAGAATAAATAAAATTTGAAAAAAAAAATTGCTACATCTAATCACTAAACAACATATCAAAAGAGGAGGACTCCTCAGAACTATAATAAGATAAAACCATTGATTTATTTTCATTTATTACTACATATACTCTTGAAACTAAATTTGAGAGGTCTTCATTTCCAATTGTAATTGTAAATTCCTATAGCTTATTATGATAATCTCCACTGATATTTATCTATCCTATCTCTACTTTCTCATGTACATAGTGATTCAAACAATTCCTAATCATGAAATATTAAGGTCTTCAATCTCCTTATGCATAAATTCTTCCTTCTTCCAGTAGTTGCCACACTGGTACTTATTCCTTCCCCATAATTGAGGTATTGGTTTATAATTTTTTTTAATTATTATCTCTATGTTTATTATTAGTTGTCTTTTTATCTATGAATGATTTTTATTTTTAATATCTATTATTAAGATTTCTTTGTCTTTAAGAAAACTCTATTTTTAACATCATATATTTTCTAATTTTTTTATCAAGAATTATTGTTAATACTTCCCTTTAATACTTAATATAGTAGCATTTAGCATCTATCTCATCCTTATGAATTTACTTTTTGATAACGTTTTAGTAAGCACATCAACAAGCTAGTTATTGGTTTTGTAAAACTTAGTTCAAACTATCCTTCTACCATAATATTTCTTATAAAGTGGTATTTAATATAAACATGCTTAGTAATATTGAGGGAGACTAGATTCTTTGCTATAGCAATTGTCCAATTATTGCCATTTTATTCTTCCTCTCTTCACAATACCACTTTTTTTGTATTATTATTGCTTTCTTTCAAAAAAAACTATTCTCTTGTAGAAATAACTCAACATTTTTTTCACTTTATCCCATTCCATAAAATTCATCCAACCACAATTAACATGTATTTATATGGCTATTTTACTTTGTGCCAAAAATATTTCTTAGGATGATTCTTTCCAGCACAAATTTCCTATAGATACAAACCCCAACACTTAGTTGTCACATGTCCTAATCATCCGTAATGAATGCAAAACAAAATTTCATCTTCTATATAGACTTCTTTCACAAAATTGGTGTTCCACTTTCTATTTGACCAATATAACCAAGACCTTCCTTATTTGACCTTACATTGATTTTTTGGGCTTTCTTATGCCTTATCCATTCCTTCTCATTCCTTTGTTTATTATATCTTATTCTTTTTATTAGCTTAGCTAATACCTCTGGTGTACCTTTCAAAGAACCTAATATCTTCATCATTGTTATGTTCTTCAACAACATGACCTTTGTCACAAGAATTACAATAATCATTGACATCATGATGTTCATGTCTAGTCTGTTTATTCTTATTTTTATCTTTCTCTTTATCTATAGTGTTTTCTAAAATGGAAATAAAAATTATTGTGCTACATTTATCATCACTACTTCTAGTGACCTAGGCCAAATTCATCTTGTCCTTATTATCTTGTCTATTTCTACATTTGCCTCTACTTGTCTTAAAACATCTCTTAATATTATCATATCTTTCTTCAAATTCATTTCATAATATTTGAGCTCTTTTTATTTCTTCAAAAGGGTACTATGTTCTTCTCTTAGGCTCTTATTTTCTTTAATCAAAACTTGGTTGAGCCTCTACAAATCGGTTATCTTATCCTAACTAGAAATGTTATATTTTTATATGACTTCTCGATTCATTTGTATCACAAATTTATCCTTGATAATGACCAAAGTATTCCTCTCAAAGCCCAATGGAAAATCCTTATTTGTTGAAGGCTTCTACATCTTTGGATTTGTTATTATTTTACTTCCATTTTTTACCTTTGTGTCCTTCTTGAAAATATAGATTTTCTATATTAATGCTTCAAAAAATATAATTCTCTCCCTTGAATAGAGGAACTTGAGGATAAGTAATATTTAGCTTGATATTATTAGCAGTCATATTAAATTACTTTGTAATATGCTGCTATATTATTGAAGATTTTGTTTCTCCAATTGCATGATTACATCCAACTAAATTTTATTTAATTTCCTTGAATTTAATTACAATGGGTTCCTTGCACCTAATAAATAAATATTCTTCATAATAATAATAAACAAAATTTTCTATTTTAGTTTCCCTAATTTTTTAAAGTATTATCTCTTTTATTTTTTATTTTTAGTTGTTTTTCTATCTTTGAATAAATTTTGTTCTTTAATAAAAGTCTTTCTATCTATAAATAACTTTTCTTCTTCTTTAATAAAAGTATTTGTATATATTATTAACTTTTCTTCTTCTTTAAGAAAACTTTATTTTTTAAAATAAAGAGCAAAGGAAGTGCTCACACATGGGGTGATCAATGATAAATGGAATGAAGAGATAAGCACTATTTTATTTATTATTTGTTGAGTGATAAATATCATGCATATAATGAGGAGTAAAATTTGGCAAGGATGGAAGAAGCCTCCCCTTGATACACTAATAATTCTAAAGGTATAAAAAGAGACCAATTATTCACTACTATTATCTTTTGTTAATGGTGTTTTGAACCATATATAGTAAGCTATGTAATAATAAATGCTAATGATTCATGCATGCTTAACATACTAAAATATGTATACAATAGGTGTATCCATTTTGCATAGAAACTAATTTCATCCTAGTTTCAATGTTCTTCTAATTAGGAAAATACTTTATTTTCTAGGTTTAATGATTTGTGAAAGCACGAGATTCCGGTCAAAGGAAACACCAAGTGCAATTGCATTCAAAGTTAAGCATGCCTAAGTCCTAGAAATATGAATTACATGAAACGGAAAAGAGACATGTTGTAAGAGACGCAATCAGATAAAGAAAAACAACCCTTTCATTAATTTCTTTCGATCTCTGTTACAATAATGCCTCCTCCCTTTTCAGGGGCTAGGAGTGCGAATAGGGTTTGATTACAATCGCTGAATGGTTCCTCCTTCCACGTGCCCACGATTGCATTGGGCGGGCTAAGATGATGCCGTCACTGATGTTGATGGGTTCTTCGCCTCTGCTGCTTCTCCTGCAAACAAAGAAATGATCAAGACGTTAGTAGCACCTGCTGCAAATGAAAAGCATTCTCTCTCTAAAACTAATAGAATATGCATACGAATATTTGCCTGAAACCGTGAAAATAGTGAATCCAAATTGCTTCAAAACCTGACAGAAAGTAAGGAAAGTTACCGTAAGGCCATCGCCACCGAGGCACCTGGCCAATCCACCTTAAACCGGAATTCGTCCCCGGGCGGGATGAATTCGATCGTAATTCGTCCCCGGGTGGGACGAATTCTTCCGAGTAGGAGAAACCGACCCGTCGCTGCTCCAATGTCGGATCCCAGGACCTGCAAAACTCCTGCAAATAGGGGGGTTAGGTAATTGGGGCCATTTTGGGACGACATAGATGGTTGGATTTTCCCAATTTGGCCTCCACCCTCGGGAATTTGACCTTGACACTTGCAAGTTAGCGAAACGAAAAAGCAATACAAAACACCCTAAACTCGACCAAAAGCTACAAAATTGCAATTATAGACTAATCGGACCTAGTAAATACGTAATGCAATCTAAAAATTAATCTAAAGTGCTCAAAAACTAAAATTAGCACTTGGGAGGTGCGGGGGTGCCCAAGTGGGCCTCCCACCGTTGGCCCTCGATTTTGGAGCCAATCCACCAAGGATGGGCCCAAAACCTTTTAGGATTGGGGGGTCGGCGAATTGGTAGGTTCAGATGTCCATGCGTCGGATTTGAGTAAGGTTCGAGCTTCCAAAGGCCACCCAACAACCTCCCTTGCAAAAGAGATTGATGGATGTAGGAAGGTGAACAAAGGGGGATGCAAGTGAGTCTTCAGTTCGGCAGCACTTCATTGCTTGAACACTCCTTCTACCTGTCTGTTTTGGGTGAGAAAAGTCCCACCTTTTATAGACCCAAGGGGTCTCTTTTGGGAGGGAAGCACAAAATCCAAGTGTTGGCCATGGGCGCCACGTGGCAGTCTTGTCTTCCCATGAGGGAGGGGAGTCCTTCATTGACTTGAACTTTGATAAATGCTTCTTGTAACAGTCCTCTAACGGCCCCTCTATCCACTTACACATGCGTGCAAGGTAGGAGCCCTTAACTGACTGTTCTGGGCTGCCACTTGGCACCATTTGCCTTTTTGCCCGTTAAGCTTAGAATTCGTCCCACCTAGGGACAAATTCAGAATTTGTCCTGGGGTGGGACAGATTCTATTTTGAATTCGTCCCTGGGTGAGACGAGTACTGGGCAAAGTTTCCAAGTATGCCAAATTGCTCCTTGACCTCACAAAATTGCTATGAAAGTGGTTAAGACCACTGTTTAACCTTTGAGGGCTGCCCCTGGGGCTGTGTTTGTCAAAGTGATCAGTGTTTGCAGTCACATAATCGGATTGGTGCTGTTTTGGTGTCTACGAGATGCCCCTTTTTGGGAAGCGCCGTGGGTGACGCAGTGGCTGAGCAAAAATAGATAACCAAAGCACTAATGATTAGGGTTTCTTGGTAACCTAACCAACTTTTGATGCCCCAAGTATGGAAAGGGCATGCATTCTTGAATCCTTGCTTCTGACAAGCTAAGGAATTTGATTTCAAGTATTAACCTATTTTGGTGAGGTGTGACTTGAACTTGGACATTGATCAGTCATGAACAAGTGAAGGGCGTTTTTATCCTCAGGGGGAACCTTGTGTTCATGATTCACGAAATGCCAAGTGTTTGATTGATTTGATTGTTGCTTGTTTACTGCCCCAAGCAGGAGCGTGATTGTCTTTGTCAATGATTCTTTGAATGCATGTCGTTTTCCTTAATTGGGTGTGTGATTTTTGGTTGGTGACTAAGTGTGACTACCCCCTCAAGCGACGAATCGATGAGGGAATGACCTTCGTGAGAGAAGCGACGAGTCGCTTGACCCAAGATGACTTGTGCAAGGTTGACTTTAGAGGGTTTACCGTTAAGCGTGTGCAATTTTTCCAACATATGGACCTATTTTTGGTGGGTGTTAACCCTTTTGGTGATGTCATAATGAGGTGAAATCGTCGAAAACCTATTTCCCGTGGAGCGGTCCGGCTATGATAGCCTTCTTGGGGAACTAGGAGAGCGATAATTTGGACCTCGACATCGATTTTCTTTGCCTAGAGGTTAAGTGCATGAGCACTTATGCACGACAATGTTTTTGTTGTGTTTTTGTTGAATTTTGTATTGTTTTTGTTGTTTTTGTGACACGATTTGGTGATTGAATTGTCGGCAATCCGTCCTCCCGTGGAGCGGTCCGGCTATGGTAGCCTTCTTCGGGAGTAGGATAGTGACAATGCAAACCCCGACATCAATTTTTCTATGCCAAGAGGTTAAGTGCAAGAGCACTTGTGTCTGGCAATGTTTATTGCTTGTTTTGTGTTGCCCTTTTTTGTTGTTTTGTTGTTTTTGTGACCTCATTTTGGGATTAAATTTTCAAAATCTGTCTTCCCCTGGAGCGGTCCGGCTATGGTAGCCTTCTTAGGGAGTAGGATATTGATAATTTGTGACCCCGATGTTGATTTTGTATGCCCATGTTGTCAGTTGCATTTGCAATCCTATCAGGCAGTTTTATTGTCTATTTTTAGTGCATTTTTAGTCATTTTTCTTGATTTTTTTTGTGCTGGCCTTAATTTGTCCCTGGGTGGGACGAATTCCAGCTGGAGAATTCATCCCTGGGTGGGACGAGTGCTAATCAGAGTGCTCATCCTAGTCAAGGACGAATTCCAGTGCAAAAGGCCTATTTAAGGGCCAAAACTTGATTTTGGGCTCATTTGTGTCATTTTTTTTCTTGCGATTTTTGGAGCTCTGGGAGGAGGAGGTAATTCGCGCAGGCGAAGCGCTCATTGGAATTCTCTCTCGCCATCATGAGTGCACAAACCGGGTTCGAGCGGCGGAGCCGAGGCGAGTCCTATAAGTGACCCTAGGGCTTATTTTGCTTTAACTGAATGCATTGTTTTTGTGTTGCGCTTTTCAAAACTTTAAGATTTTTTGTAATGTTTTTTGTTTAACGACTAAGGTTAGAAACCCTAGAATTGAAAATTTTATTTTTATTTTATTTATTATTATTTTTTTTTGCTTGCAGGTTGTTAGGAGCCGATACCGTGTACCCGCTGCCTTTACTGAGGCGCGGTTGGCCTTGACTGATGACGACTGGGAATGGCTTGATGCCCTTGGGCTCAAGAAGGTGGATCGACTGGAGCCTGTGGTTTCGGATCAGGCCTATCTGACGGCCCTGATCAAGCTTTGGGATCCGATGACCAATACTTTCCATCTCCCAACAGGGGAGATGACTGTGACTCTTGAGCACGTCTATCGGTTGCTTCGGATTCCGATAGATGGTCTGCCTATTAGGACATCTCCGTTCGATCAGCGGACTGCTATACTCACGAGATGTTTTGGGCATGGGGGGGAGCTGGGTGTAGCAGACCCAGTGGAGACAGCCGAGGCGGATTGCCAGGCTGGCGGGATTTTGGTTGGCTGGTGGAAGGAGAGGGGGGTGTTAGGAGTGAGGCACGCATTCTCGATGGGCCTCATTTCTAACATTCTTCTCCCTGATTCATCAGGCGCGAGGTTCTCGTGGAACCTGCTAGATTTGGTGTGGCAGTTGGCAGAGTGCCCGATAGAGGCACCGTTGATCCTGAGATGGGGACAGACTTTGTTGGCGCAGCTGTACGAGGAGCTGTACGGGGTCCGTTGTCGACAGTGGAAGGGTGTCAGTTGCAGCTTTTTGTTGCGATGTCGGGGTTGGTAGCACATAGCCATTGAGAGGCCTACCAGGTTACCGTGGATGACTCGGGCGGTGATGGAGGATGAAGAGATTGGTTATGCGGCTTTGTGGCGACGGTCTGCGGAGCAGGGGCAGAGTCTGCGATGGGGAGGTGCAGTTGATCACTACATTGATGACTTTTCACGACTCACTCTAGGGGAGGTGTTTTGGCGTCCCTATCGGGACTGTCCAGCCTAGCCTGAGGCTTGGAGAGTGGCTCCGACGGGTACGGAGGGAGCGATGGTTGACTGGGCGGCACGGGACGGAGCATGAGTTCTTTCCATACCGCCGGGTTACATGATAGTTTGGGGTGCGCCAGGGGTTGCCTGGTGAACCCGTAGGCTATCAACGTCGGGGAGATGAGAGGGATCTGGAGCCACCTATCCTCGTGCCATTGGGCGAGGAGTCGGATGCTATTATTGAGGTGTTGGATGTGGATGACATAGGTACTACCACTGAGTATGACTCGTGGTGGTTTTTGTAGCACTGGAGAGGTGAGGGTCCTCTGGGAGGTGCGGTGGTGGCAGTGGAGGATGCTGAGGTGGTAGGGGGTGATTGGGGAGGGCCGTTGGATGATGCAGACATGGCGGATGTGGGAGATGAGGATGTGGACTTGGGTGTTCCAGAGCAGCCGGACATGCAGGATGTGGAGGAGCAGTTGGAGCCTGGGCAGGCTACTGTCCCCGGGAGTCCTATGCATCCGACAGATACGAAGGGGGTGGGGTCGGATGTAGGTGATGAGGTTGTGCGGCTTACAGAGCTACTACGGATGCGGGATCTAGAGAGGGATCTTCTGCGGGCTCAGTTGGTAGAGCGGGATAGCGTTTTGGTGCAGCGCGATGATGCATTGTCTATCTATCATCTACGGGAGGCAGAGTGGTGTCTATACCGGATAGACTTGGAGAGGGAGGTCATCCGCCTTGGCGGGCAGCTCCCTGAGCCTTCTATAAGCAGATCTTCTCGACGGACGAGGGATAGTCTGACTGGGATAGTCCCACTGTGATCGCCACTGAAAGCACGAGATTCCGGTCAAAGGAAACACCAAGTGCAATTGCATTCAAAATTAAGCACGCCTAAGTCCTAGGAATGTAAATTGCATGAAACGAAAAGAGACATGTTGTAAGAGACGCAATCAGATAAAGAAAAACAGCCCTTTCATTAATTTCTTTCGATCTCTATTACAATAATGCCTCCTCCCTTTTCAGGGGCTAGGAGCGCAAATAAGGTTTGATTACAATCGCTGAATGGTTCCTCCTTCCGCGTGCCCACGATTGCACTGGGCGGGCTAAGATGATGCCGCCGCTGATGTTGATGGGTTCTTCGCCTCTGCTGCTTCTCCCACAAACAAAGAAATGATCAAGACGTTAGTAGCACCTGCTGCAAATGAAAAGCATTCTCTCTCTAAAACTAACAAAATATGCATACGAATATTTGCCTGAAACCATTAAAACAAGTGAATCCAAATTGCTTCAAAATCTGACGTAAGGTAAGAAAAGTCACCGTAAGGCCACCGCCACCGAGGCAACTGGCCAATCCACCTTAAACTGGAATTCGTCCCCGGGCAGGACGACTTCGACCGTAATTCGTCCCCGGGTGGGACGAATTCTTCCGAATAGGAGAAATCGACCGCTCGTCGCTCCAATGTCGGATCCCGGGACCCGCAAAACTCCCTGCAAACAGGGGGGTTAGGTAATTGGGGCCATTTTGGGACGACCCAGATGGTCGGATTTTCCCAATTTGGCCTCCTCCCTCGGGAATTTGACCTTGACACCTGCAAGTTAGCGAAACGATAAAGCAATACAAAACACCCTAAACTCTGACCAAAAGCTACAAAATTGCAATTATAGACTAATCAGACCTAGTAACACATAATGCAATCTAAAAATTAATCTAAAGTGCTCAAAAACTGAAATTAGAACTTGGGGGTGCGGGGGTGCCCAAGTGGGCCTCCCACCGTTGGCCCTCGATTTTGGAGCCAATCCACCAAGGATGGGCCCAAAACCTTTTAGGATTGGGGGTCGGCGAATTGGTAGGTTCGGATGTCCATGCGTCGGATTTGAGTAAGGTTCGAGCTTCCAAAGGCCACCCAACAACCTCCCTTGCAAAAGAGATTGATGGATGTAGGAAGGTGAACAAAGGGGGATGCAAATGAGTCTTCGATTCGGCAGCACTTCGTTGCTTGAACACTCCTTCCACCTCCATGTTTTGGGTGAGAAAAGTCCCACCTTTTATAGACCCAAGGGGTCTCTTTTGGGAGGGAAGCACAAAAGCCAAGTGTTGGCCATGGGCGCCATGTGGCATTCTTGTCTTCCCATGAGGGAGGGGAGTCCTCCATTGACTTGAACTTTGATAAATGCTTCTTGTAACAGTCCTCTAACGGCCCCTCTGTCCACTTACACATGCGTGCAAGGTAGGAGCCCTTAACTGACTGTTCTGGGCTGCCACTTGGCACCATTTGCCTTTTTGCCCGTTAAGCTTAGAATTCGTCCCACCCAGGGACGGATTCAGAATCCGTCCTGGGGTGGGACGGATTCTATTTTGAATTCGTCCCTGGGTGAGACGAATATCGGGCAAAGTGTCCAAGTGTGCCAAATTGCTCCTTGACCTTACAAAATTGCTATGAAAGTGGTTAAGACCACTTTTTAACCTCTGAGGGCTGCCCTGGGGGCTGTGTTTGTCAAAGCGATCATGTTTTGCAGTCACATAATCGGATTGGTGCTGTTTTGGTGTCTACAGATGCCCCTTTTTGGGAAGCGCTGCAGGTGACGCAGTGCTGAGCAAAAATAGATAACCAAAGCACTAATGATTAGGGTTTCTTGGTAACCTAACCAACTTTTGATGCCCCAAGTATGGAAAGGGCATGCATTCTTGAATCCTTGCTTCTGACGAGCTAAGGAATTTGATTTCAAGTATTAACCTGTTTTGGTGAGGTGTGACTTGAACTCAGACATCGATCAGTCATGAACAAGTGAAGGGCGTTTTTATCCTCATGGGGAACCTTGTGTTCATGATTCACGAAATCTTGAACTTAGACATTGATCAGTCATGAACAAGTGAAGGGCGTTTTTATCCTCAGGGGGAACCTTGTGTTCATGATTCACGAAATGCCAAGTGTTTGATTGATTTGATTGTTGCTTGTTTACTGCCCCAAGCAGGAGCGTGATTGTCTTTGTCAATGATTCTTTGAATGCATGTCATTTTCCTTAATTGGGTGTGTGATTGTTGATTGGTGACTAAGTGTGACTACCCCCTCAAGCGACGAATCGATGAGGGAATGACCTTCGTGAGAGAAGCGACGAGTCGCTTGACCCAAGATGACTTGTGCAAGGTTTGCCTTTAGAGGGTTTACCGTTAAGCGTGTGCAATTTTTCCAACATATGGACCTATTTTTGGTGGGTGTTAACCCTTTTGGTGATGTCATAATGAGGTGAAATCGTCGAAAACCTATTTCCCGTGGAGCGGTCCGGCTATGATAGCCTTCTTGGGGAATTAGGAGAGCGATAATTTGGACCTCGACATCGATTTTCTTTGCCTAGAGGTTAAGTGCATGAGCACTTGTGCCCGGCAATGTTTTTGTTGTGTTTTTGTTGAATTTTGTACTGTTTTTGTTGTTTTTGTGACACCATTTGGTGATTGAATTGTCGGCAATCCGTCCTCCCGTGGAGCGGTCCGGCTATGGTAGCCTTCTTCGGGAGTAGGATAGTGACAATGCAAACCCCGACATCAATTTTGCTATGCCAAGAGGTTAAGTGCAAGAGCACTTGTGTCTGGCAAATGTTTATTGTTTGTTTTGTGTTTTATTTTTTGTTGTTTTGTTGTTTTTGTGACACCATTTTGGGATTAAATTGTCAAAAATCCGATCTTCCCGTGGAGCGGTCCGGCTATGGTAGCCTTCTTAGGGAGTAGGATAGTGATAATTGTAGACCCCGATATCAATTTTGCTATGCCAAGAGGTTAAGTGCAAGAGCACTTGTGTCCGGCAATGTTTATTGTTGTTTGTTTGTGTTGTATTTTTTGTTGTTTTGTTGTTTTGCCCCTTTTGTGATGTCATTTGGGGATTAAATTGTCAAAAATCCGTCTTCCCGTGGAGCGGTCCGGCTATGGTAGCCTTCTTAGGGAGTAGGATAGTGACAATGTAGACCTTGACATCGAGTTTTGTATGCCAAGAGGTTAAGTGCAAGAGCACTTGTGTCTCAATGTTTATTGTTTTGATTTTCTGTTGTGCCTTTGTGATGCGTTTGGGGATGAAATTATCGAAAATCCGTCTTCCCGTGGAGCGGTCCGGCTATGGTAGCCTTCTTAGGGAGTAGGATAACAACAATGTAGACCCCGACATCAGTTTTGTTATGCTAAGAGGTTAAGTGCAAGAGCACTTGTGTCTGGCAATGTTTATTGCTTTTTGTTTTTGTGTTGCATTTATTTGTTGTTTTTGTTGTTTTGATTTTCTTTGATCTTGTGCATGATGGTTGATGAATATGGATGTATGCATGTTGATTTATTTTGATGGATGCATATGCTATGATGAATGCAAATGGTTTTGATTTATATGTGATATGCAGATATGAAATGGATGAATGGGGTTTGTGATGTTTGGCTATGGCACCATAGACTGTTTAGAGCTCTGTTATTTTGTTTTTAGGTGATTGTTGTGATGTATGCCTCTATATGTATACATGGTTTTTCTATTTTTGTATTTTTTGATGGTATTTGCAAAGATGAAAAGTAGCGCAGTTGGTTTAGAAATGTAGCTAAGGTTTTCTGAGACTCAGACGGTTTTAACTCACTAGCCATGACTGTACTTTATCTTACAAGACTTTTGAACAAGGTATGAATCGGACTTGTTTTTGACCAAGTTATTTCACATCCTTGTGTGTGCAATTGAGTTCATTTAGTGGTATTTGTTAGGATACCGCCAGAGTGCCGATGGGCTTTCAACCGAACCTCGTACTCGAGGATCACCTAATTAGCTCCACGAATTCCTTTGTTGTATGTACTAAGATTAATCTGCGTTGTAATCCAGGATGCCATAAGCTAGCTCATCCACATGCAAACATTGATCCGTACGCAAGTTAATGTGACAGATATATCGTCATGCGGGAGGTTTACTTCTGTTACCGATAGGCTATCAACCAAATTGGTATTGAAGCTTGCCTTATGACCTACAGAATGCTGAGAGTTCCAGGGATTCAAGGTCAACTCCCTTCTTTTTTTCAATTGTATTGGGATACTTGCTCTTTTGTAGTGATAAGATCACTGTTTATTTTGATTTGTTTTTCTTTCGAGCAAGGGATTGGGGATATGGAGTGATGAAAATCACTGTTGTTTGTGCCTTTTGATGTGTGCACTATAGTTTGTCAAATTTAGAGTTTTGACATTTTGCAAATTTTTGTGTTTTGCAACTATTGAGAACTTTAGGGATTCTTAGGGAATTGGGTAGGGAGGATGCTTGTCCTTTTGCCAACTCTCAACATTCTAGGGGTCATTCGCACAGGGGGATGAGCAAGATAACCGTTTCGCTTGTGGTGACCTAGATTATTTTGCAGGTTTCGTCTTTCGTTCACACAATTTTGGGAATTTTAGTGTTTTGATTTGTGTTGGGATGTTACGTAACAAGGTGTATTTCAAGTATGACTCTACCTTCGTAAAATCCGTTCGACTTGATACACTACATGGCTAAAGAGGAAAATGATGACCGAATCACTGAAACTCCTAGTACATTCCCAGACCACTGACTGTAGTGTGGTAAAAGTTATGCATGGTGTTTTTGTTGTTTTTGTGAAATGAAACAGTGTGGAACAAGATGGTCTATTAGAGCAATTACAGCCTATGGTGCCTTTGACCTATATGACTACAAATATGCAATGTATGGATGCAATGCTTAATGCAACTATATATTTTTGTATTTTTGATGGATTGTTTTTGGTGAAGGTGAAGATGAGGTGCGAGAATATTAATTTTTTTGATGAATTTGAGTATGCCTAGAATTGAGATGCAAATCTTTGTTGTTTTTGATGATTTTTGTTGTTTTTTTTTTGAATTTCTTGATTTTTTTTGACCAAGAGATTGCGATAATCCTTGGAGCTTTTTGGGTTGACCAAGAGATTGCGATAATCCTTGGAGCTTTTTGGGTTGACCAAGAGATTGCGATAATCCTTGGAGCTTTTTGGGTTGACCAAGAGATTGCGATAATCCTTGGAGCTTTTGGGTGACCAAGAGATTGCGATAATCCTTGGAGCTTTTGGGTTGACCAAGAGATTGCGATAATCCTTGGAGCTTTTTGGGTGACCAAGAGATTGCGATAATCCTTGGAGCTTTTTGGGTGACCAAGAGATTGCGATAATCCTTGGAGCTTTTTGGATTGACCAAGAGATTGCGATAATCCTTGGAGCTTTTTGGTGACCAAGAGATTGCGATAATCCTTGGAGCTTTTTGGGTTGACCAAGAGATTGCGATAATCCTTGGAGCTTTTGGGTGACCAAGAGATTGCGATAATCCTTGGAGCTTTTGGGTGACCAAGAGATTGCGATAATCCTTGGAGCTTTTTGGGTGACCAAGAGATTGCGATAATCCTTGGAGCTTTTTGGTTTGGATTATGGTTCTTCAGGGGATAGAGGTACCCCCAGCTTGATGGTCTTTGCACTCCGGATCCGGCTCTAGAGGTATGGGCATGAATGGATCATCCCTATGCACGGAGATGAGGACAGGGTCCGCCCGCGGCACTGATGTTGCTATGATGTCTCTTGGTGGAAGTTGCTCTTTGTGTGCCCAAAGTTGTGGATGTAATGCTTGGTCCCACTGCGGTGGGTTAACACGCCACTCATGCCCTAGTATTATGTTTATCTGTTGACATGCTTCTTCAAATTTTATGGGATGCCGATGTTGTCGCATGTGATTGCTGTGGGCTATGTCTGTTTCATCCTCACCTTCGACTAGTGTGTATAGCTCATCGTAATCTAGAGATTCTGAGACATGGAGGACTGCATCATCAGGTAGCCCTATGGTTAAAGGTTGATCCTCTTCGAAAGGAGCCTTATGTAAGTTGGGCCTTGGGAGCTCCAAAATCTTGGTCTCTACCAACTCTAAGTGCTCTAGTGCTTTGCATGTATTGGGAGATTTGAACTCCTCCTCTTTGGTTGGTTCTTGTTGAGGAACTTGGGGCTTATGGAGGGGTGGCCAGATGGCACCCCCATGCCTTGGTAGGGCAGTTCATCCCGCTCTTCTTCGCGCTCTGATTCCTTAGAGGCTTCTTGATGAATTTCTAAGGGTGGCTCATAAGCCTGGGTGGATGTCTGAGGAAGGCACCCATCATTGGTTATAGGAGCGGCCTCCCATTCATGTCTAGGAGGCGTCGGGGGTGGTGCTTCAGAATCGGGAGAGTAGCTTCCCGCTCCTGTCTAGGAGGTGTTGGGGGTAGCTTTTGATGAGGTCGCGATGACCTATCTTCCCCCCATGGGTTGTGCCACTCAAAATACTTTGTCTTATGCATGTGAGGGGTTGGAGTCCTTTCTTGCATAGTGTGTTGGAACAGCTCATCCTTCTGGCATTGAAGGTGCTCTTCGTTAATATGGTACGGTTCCTCTAATGGTAGTCGTTCGAGCTCAAGTTGCGTGAGTTGCTTGAGATGTGTGATATATTCGACAGATTCTACGATAGTTAGTCCCACCGCCTCATGTCTAGAAGGCCTAGACGCCTCTCTTAGATAAAAATCTTGGTCGTAGTGATCCAAGATCTCTATAGGACACATCCCTCTGTTAGGGGTAGCAGCATTCTCTCGGGGCTTTGGCCTCAGTGAGTGGTCCTGATAGATAGCAAGTGCGAAGGCATATTGCTCTCGCACTGTATATTGCTCTCGAGGAAGGTAGAGGTCTTCCTCGTGCTCTCTTTCATAAGTGAAAAAGGGATGGACGGAGCTATCTCGCCCTGCCCAAAGAGCCTTGTGCTCTGGATTTGTCTTTGTAGTCTAGAGGGGGTGAAGGAGGGATAATGTAATCATGTGGTTCCTCCCATCGAACCCTATGTTGACTTAGCACTTCATCGCGCGATGACCGCTCATAGCGAGCATCTAAGGGAGCTCTCATTGCTTCATGTCTAGAAGGCCTAGATGCCTCTTCTAGATATCTATCTCGGTCGTAGTGATCCAAGATCTCTATAGGCGACCTCCCTCTATTGGGGGTAACAAGATTCCCTCGAGGCTTTGGCCTCGGTGAGTGTTCCCGATAGATAGCGTGCGGAGGCATATTGCTCTCGCATGGTATATTGCTCTCGAGGAAGGTAGAGGTCTTCCTCGTGCTCTCTTTCATAAATGAAAAAGGAACGGGTGGAGTTGGCCCGCCCCGCCCGAGGAGCCTTGTGCTCTGGATTTGTCTTTGTAGTCCTGACAACTAGAGGGGGTGAAGGACGGGTAGTGTAATGATGTGGTTCCTCCCGTCGAACCCTATGTTGACCTAGCGCTTCATCGCGCGGTGACCGCTCATAGCGATCATCTAAGGGAGCTCTCCTATGACTCGTACCCCTCATGGAAGGGTGTGTGATGAGTGCTATGTTGAACAGGAGTGCTCCTCGAAGAGGTGTCCCCGTAGTCTCTTTCCTTTAAGGTGTGGAGGGGACTCGCATTGTGTGTTAGGTCGCCAAGGTGGTATGACCAAATCCTTGGGATTGTAATGGAGATGACTCGTGCCTCCTTGGATATTCCCCATAGCCTCCGCCCGTGATTGGGCTTGGCTATGGGTGAGCACCATGACGATGTCTCTCTAAAAAGCCCTAAAATTGAAAATGAGTCGGATGGGGCCCAAAATTGGTGTGCGCATCCCTCTTATAGTAGATAAGACAAAAATGAAGTTTCAAGTCCTAGCTCTAAATACATTAGGAGATATTGACATCCGAATAGCTCAAAAAGTGCATAGAATTGCGTGTCCAATTTTAAAACCTAATTTCGGGGCACTAGATGATGGAATTTGGCCCCGAAAACTGACTTTTCTGGGCAAATAGGATTCTAGGGAAAAATGTAAGATTTCCCATATTTTGTTGGATGGTCCTGCATCACTTATGGGCACATTTGGGGTGATTTTGGGTTGACCAAAGGGTTCATGGACACCTTTGGGGCATTTTGGAGTGACCAAGCGATTACGGGAATCCTTGGAGCTTTTTGGAGAAAATGACAAAATGCGTAGATTTTTTTATCTTTGTTTTTAATGATTTTTTTTTTTGTCTACACTAAATAGAATTAAACACACACATTCACAAAACCGTGATTATCTCTTTTAAGGATTCTTGGTGTGCCCTAGACTGGTTTAGTGCATTTTGATGTTTTGTTTTGTTTTTGTAGGTTTTGTAGAACGTTTAAATGCATCATGTAGGCTCTTATAACTCCAAAAAGGTCGCCCCTTCAATATACCAACCATGCCGATATACCAACCTCTCTATATACCCGCCCTTACGAGAGGGAGACTATAGGTACGTGAGAGCAGAAGGTACGTGGTACATAGGCACCTACCATAGAAAACTTATCCTCGCGCGCATGGGAATCACCCCAGCTACGCTCGGTCTGTCTTCGTCAGGATTTACGCCTAACAACACTTGACAATCGGGAAATGGATGCAAATCAAGCCAAGGTGGTGATTAAATCCACCAATGGTCTTGATCAAGGGTCGGGTCTTACGACCAGCCTCCTTGGTTTAAAGTTGTTTCGTGATGTGTGTGGGATTCGTTTTATCCAACAAAATGAAACTAGCATACATGACTTTTCCTAATGCAATGCAAGATTAAATGAAAACAATTAACGAAACAGAAATAAAAACAGAAAAATATAACAGAGATCATGAAAATCCCTACCTCTTCTCTGCCTGCTCCTGTTGTCTCTGAATTTCTGCTCTGAAAATCCGTAGACAGGAATTCGTCCCTCTGGGAGACGAATTGCAGAACAGAATTCGTCCCACCCAGAGACGAATTTGAATTCGTCTCAGGGTCAGACGAATTGCAGAAAAGGATTCGTCCCTGTCAGAGACGAATAGCGACTCCGCAACAAAAAAAGTGTACCTGTCAAGCACAAACACAAAACTTTGATCAGTTTTCTTGATTTCAAAAACCAGGGAACAGTGGTCCCACCGTGATCGCCACTAAAAGCACGAGATTCCGGTCAAAGGAAACACCAAGTGCAATTGCATTCAAAGTTAAGCACGCCTAAGTCCTAGAAATATAAATTACATGAAACGGAAAAGAGACATGTTGTAAGAGACGCAATCGGATAAAGAAAAACAGCCCTTTCATTAATTTCTTTCGATCTCTGTTACAATAATGCCTCCTCCCTTTTCAGGGGCTAGGAGCGCAAATAGGGTTTGATTACAATCGCTGAATGGTTCCTCCTTCCGCGTGCCCACGATTGCACTGGGCGGGCTAAGATGATGCCGCCGCTGATGTTGATGGGTTCTTCGCCTCTGCTGCTTCTCCTGCAAACAAAGAAATGATCAAGACGTTAGTAGCACCCGCTGCAAATGAAAAGCATTCTCTCTCTAAAACTAACAAAATATGCATACGAATATTTGCCTAAAACCGTGAAAACAGTGAATCCAAATTGCTTCAAAACCTGACATAAGGTAAGAAAAGTTACCAAAAGGCCACTGCCACTGAGGCAACTGGCCAATCCACCTTAAACTGGAATTCGTCCCTGGGCAGGACGAATTCTGACTGTAATTCGTCCCTGGGTGGGACGAATTCTTCTGAGTAGGAGAAATCGACCTGCTGCTGCTCCAATGTCAGATCCCGGGACTCGCAAAACTCCCGCAAATAGGGGGGTTAGGTAATTGGGGCCATTTTGGGACGACCCAGATGGTCGGATTTTCCCAATTTGGCCTCCTCCCTCGGGAATTTGACCTTGACACCTGCAAGTTAGCGAAACGACAAAGCAATACAAAACACCCTAAACTCTGACCAAAAGCTACAAAATTGCAATTATAGACTAATCAGACCTAGTAACACATAATGCAATCTAAAAATTAATCTAAAGTGCTCAAAAACTAAAATTAGAACTTGGGGGTGCGGGGGTGCCCAAGTGGGCCTCCCACCGTTGGCCCTCGATTTTGGAGCCAATCCACCAAGGATGGGCCCAAAACCTTTTAGGATTGGGGGTCGGCGAATTGGTAGGTTCAGATGTCCATGCGTCGGATTTGAGTAAGGTTCGAGCTTCCAAAGGCCACCCAACAACCTCCCTTGCAAAAGAGATTGATGGATGTAGGAAGGTGAACAAAGGGGGATGCAAATGAGTCTTCGATTCGGCAGCACTTCGTTGCTTGAACACTCCTTCCACCTGCCTGTTTTGGGTGAGAAAAGTCCCACCTTTTATAGACCCAAGGGGTCTCTTTTGGGAGGGAAGCACAAAAGCCAAGTGTTGGCCATGGGCGCCATGTGGCAGTCTTGTCTTCCCATGAGGGAGGGGAGTCCTCCATTGACTTGAACTTTGATAAATGCTTCTTGTAACGAGTCCTCTAACGGCCCTCTCGTCCACTTACACATGCGTGCAAGGTAGGAGCCCTTAACCGACCGTTCGGGCTGCCACTTGGCACCATTTGCCTTTTTGCCCGTTGCTTAGAATTCGTCCCACCCGGGGACGGATTCGGAATTCGTCCCGGGGTGGGACGGATTCTATTTTGAATTCGTCCCCGGGTGAGACGAATATCGGGCAAAGTGTCCAAGTGTGCCAAATTGCTCCTTGACCTCACAAAATTGCTATGAAAGTGGTTAAGAACACTGTTTAACCTCTAAGGGCTGCCCCTGGGGCTGTGTTTGTCAAAGCGATCAGTGTTTGCAATCACATAATCGGATTGGTGCTGTTTTGGTGTCTACAATTTGATCTTCAATACTATAAAATTCTATATACTTAATAAGTGGTCTACTATATTTATTTTTTATTTGGATCAAGTAGGTCCAATTATTATGTTGGCATAAATATCCTATAGAATTTTAAAATTGGGTATTGCTCCACAATTTGGGTGATTTAATGGCAACGGTGCATTAAAATTTTTATTTTTTATTTTTACTAATTAAAATAAAAACATGTGTTAGAAAAGTAATTTGCATATAGAGATTAAGGTTCATTAATTTAAGTTCAATTGGTCAATTAATAACAAGTATAAAATAACTATATGTTCAAGTATTGGATGCGCCATCATCGAACACTAACAAATATTTATCCAATCCATATTCTTGTGATGATTGTTTGGATGCATAGCCTTCCAAATATATAATAAAATAATAGAATATAATATATGGTATTGATAACAAAAATGGAGAAATATTGCATTGTTTTACCCAATGAGTGGCTTTAACATCCCTTGGGACTCAACACTAACTAGTGCATTTACCCAAATGTTACTACTATGCTCAAGTGTGTAAACCTATAATATAATCACAAAGAAGTGTTTCCTACTTCATCTCAATAGAATTCTCTTATAAATAACCTCTTCTAAGCATACAATACTTTTAATAGAACTTCATTGGAAAAGAAGAGTGCACATAAGAGAGAATATTAACAGAGATTTGCTATAAAAAAGTTCTAATATTTTGTCTCACCTAAAGATGTTATAAGAATCCAAGAATCCCTAGGTAAAACTTCTAGAGAATCTATCGAGATCACCAACAAGATAGGTGGCATCATCTACATGGCTTGGTTAGTTTGAACATTGTGATGTTCTTAAGGTGATGATGGATATAGTTGAATACAAAAAGATAAATATTTCATGGATTATGGGTAACTTATGTGTCATGCATTTTATTTTATTATTATGATATTCTATATTTTTGGCTTCACAAGCATGGGTCACATTAGAAGTCCAAAGCTATTACCAAATTCTCATTACTAGGTTGAATTGGCTAGGAAATTAAAAAAAATGAAAGGCTAGCAAAAGTACTACCAAGCAAGCAAAAGGGACAATGATGATACCACGTTTGTCATTATTTTTTGAAGCAACAAATATTGCTAGTTTGAACTTGGAAATAACTAACTTAATTTAGCTGCTTGATTGGCAAGTTAGTGAAGATGTTGGTAAGTTTTGAAGACTTGACAATGTGCTTAAAATTAGATGTTTACAAAAATGTCATGTAATAATATAGTTAAAATTAGAATTGACTAATTTTAAAGTGGAATTTCTACAATGGAATACATCAAACACTATATCAATGTATCTCTACAATAGGATGAAATCTCAACAACCAAGAAACATAGGTTTTACAACCAGTTTTGGAAAAGGAGATTAGATGAAATGTATTTAGGCTTTTTTAAGGGAAAAAGTCAATTTTTAGGAGCGAAAATCATATAAAATATATTTTTAGAAAAGTGAAAAATGTAATAAGAGAAATTATGAGAGATTTTAAATAATGCATATAATTTTTTCATTTAGTAACATTATGGAAAAAAACACTTATAATACCTCCATTATACAAGGTACATAAAGTTTGATTGATTCGTCCTATGCTTTTCTTACCAAAGAGTGATTATAAATTAAATTATGATGTCATTTCTAACCAATTATTATGTTTTTCTATACACAATTGAAATATTACTTGCTTGGTACTCTTACTTGGTACTGTTTGCATAAAATTTTCATAGTTTACAAATTTATTATACTTAAAAATAAATAATTTTGAAATTATAAAAAAACATTAAGTTTACAAAATAATTTATGTAATAAATTCCAAGATTCATAATGAATGTTTTTATAAATCATCTATATATTATTATTTTCTCAAAATAATTTAAACATAAAAATAAAGACTCCCAATAGTAACTAATAACTAATTTCTATAATATCCTAAATGAATCTAAACTAAAAAAACATTTTAACTATTCAAAGTGATTTATTTAAAATTTTAATATAAAAAAAAATAAAACATTTTTATTATTTTAATTTTTTTAACTCTATTTGTCTATTTTCTTTTGGTGTGTACATAGAAGATAAATAGATAGCAAATAATTCAATAAAGTTATATTTGGCCAACAGGTAGTTGCCCTAGTAACTAAATATGGTGGTTGTTTCTTAAGTGGTCTTGTGTTCAAACCCTTGAAGGTGGTTGTTTTTTTTTTTTTTGATATATAGAAGCAATGGTTACAATCATGATTTTTAGTAACTACCAAAGACAGCTGGTAGGGATAAAACTATCTACAAAGGCTCCCAGGACTTCCATCGTCTCGGTACATGGTAACCCAACATGAGATGGGGACTACCGAACGCACAGGGGTTGCACCATCGTCATCAATCGGGCACACCACTCAGAGGAATCATATTTGGGCTACTATCTGTGCATGGGCAAGCCCATGGGATTGGAACCTAGGTCTCCTCTCGGTAAGCACCCTAACTTACCAATCCACCTAGACCCATGGACTTAAAAATTGGGTAGTTTAGAAGCCCCAAGAACCTAGCTCTATGGCCAATCATAATTATCCCATCCGGGTATACCACATGCCATTAGTCACAAGGGGGTTGAATTATTAATACATCCACAGGTTAGGCATAGGGAAAATGGAGCCTTGTCAGCCTCTACCAAAGCACATAGGACATTTACCAGCTATGCCTACATATCCAACATGGTGGAGGCAGTGGAAATGGAACCTGGATCGGCCACAACCAGCACCCAGGGCATTTATCAACTGCTCTACTCACATGGATTGAAGTTGGGTAGTTTAGAAGCCCTAAAAAACTAGCTTTATGGCCAATCGTAGTTGTCCCACTCGGGTATACCACATGGCATCAATCACAAACAAGGGGGTTGAATTATTAATACCTCCACAGGTTGGGCATAGGGAAAATGGAGCCTTGTCGGCCTCTAATAGCACATAGGACATTTACCAGCTATGCCTACATATCCAACAGGGTGGAGGCAGTGGAAATGGAACCTGGGTCGGCCACAACCAGCACCCAAGGCATTTACCAACTGCTCTACGCACGCGGATAAAATTGGGTAGTTTAGAAGCCCCAAGAACCTAGCTCTATGGCCAATCGTAGTTGTCCCATCCGGGTATACCACATGGCATCAGTCAAAAGGGGGTTGAATTATTAATACATCCACAGGTTGGGCATAGGGAAAATTGAGCCTTGTCGGCCTCTATCAGCACATAGGACATTTACCAACTATGCCTACATATCCAACAGGGTGGAGGTAGTGGAAATGGAACCTGGGTCGGCCACAACCAGCACCCAGGGCATTTACCAACTGCTCTATGCACGCGGATAAAAATTGGGTAGTTTAGAAGCCCCAAGAACCTAGCTCTATGGCCAATCATAGTTGTCCCATCCGGGTATACCACATGGCATTAGTCACAAGGGGGTTGAATTATTAATACATCCATAGGTTGGGCATAGGGAAAATGGAGCCTTGTCGGCCTCTACCAGCACATAGGACATTTACCAGCTATGCCTACATATCCAATAGGGTGGAGGCAGTGGAAATGGAACCTGGGTCGGCCACAACCAACACCCAGGGCATTTACCAACTGGATCTCTCGTGGACTCTGCTGGTTCTCCTTCTCTTTCGCCACTATTTCATGGAATTTCTACAATGGAATAAAGTTATATTTGATTTTATTTTTTCATTTGTCCTAGAGTTTCTCTTCCTAACTAGTTTGTAATAAATAAGTGTTACATACTATTTGGTTTGCAAGAACACCTTATTAGGATGTTGTTGATTTTCATTTAAATTTTTTATTAAAATATAAATATTATTAATTTTATTTAATAATTTTTATATTTTTATTTAAGTTAATGTGAGAAATGATTACAATAGATTACTAATGGACATTCTTATTTTTATTATAATTTTTTATAAGGAATTTTTTTTATTAAAATATAAATATTATTAATTTTGTTTAAAATGTTTTCTTATTATTTAAGTTAGTGTGAGAAATCATTACAACAGATTATTGATGGACATTCTTATTTCGATCATGATTTTTGATAAGGGGAATCCTTATCCCAAATATGATCTTATCCCAAATATGACCTCTAATAAGGGTGAAAGCTTGAGCTTGTCAATAGGGACCAACACATAACCATACACACCTCCTCACACACTTGCCCATGCCATGGTTTGAACCTTGGATAAGCTTATTAATAACGACCAAGACATAGCCATACACACCCCCTCACACACATGCCCTTGAAAACAAACCAAAACCCAAACCATTAGACTACCCTCGACAATAAATTGTTATTTTAAAACATATAATTATAAAAAATAAAAATAAAAATATACCTACTAACCCCTTTAATTATTTATTTATTTATTTATGATATATATGCGTGTAAGGTTATATATATGAATTACAAATAAATGCTTAACCTAGAGCTATTAGGTCTAACTTTTCTGAAAGAAATTTGAATTTAAGTTTAGGTTGTAAAGACATTATTATTCTCTTCTCCCAACCAACCCAAAAGTTGAAGAACACACGAGGTTAAAAAGACAAAAAAGAAAAATTACGGCAACATCCGCATCACAATACTGGTCAGACGTAGTCTCGTCATAATCGACCCAATTACACAACGAACTAGTTCACCTATTACATTTCCTGATCAGAAGATAAGATGTTTGATCAAATGTATGGACGATGCATCCACGTCATCATTATTATTACAAATGATGGCTAGGATCTCAATAGCTTCTGAGATCGCCTTTCATCCTTGAACCCATTCTTCCTGGAGTGGTCTGCAGACCATATGAAGATGCCCTCCAGCTTCCCATCTTTCTTCAATTTTTTCGCTGCTCTAAAGAATCCCTTGTCTGCCCTCAGCCCTCCCCCGGCGGGGTCCGTAGAGAAACTAGCCAGTACTTTCCCGCCACTATAATTAGCTGTCTGAATCTCATAATACTTGAGAAAGTCATTAACGGTCGTGCCCTCATCGTAAGCATAGAACTGGAAATTTACGTAATCAATGAAACGACCGTATTTTCTCCACAGAGCATGATAGTGAGACTGCACTTCCCCCTTGTCATCGAACGGAGCAATGGATGCCAATGAAATCACTTTTCTCTGTTTAAGCGTTACGATCAACTGCCCAATGCACTCCGTGAAGGTGTCAGGGTCCGAGTCGAAATGCTCGTAGTCTATGTCGATGCCGTCCAGATCGTATTCTTCGATTATTTCCGTGAGAGTGGAAACCGCGTTGTAGACCCACGAAGCCACCGACGCCGGCTTGAACTGAACTGTGGTGTCGTTGGGGCCGACGACGTCGCCGCCTAAGCTGAGGGAGACCTTGACGTTCTTGTGCTTCGACTTGACGGCCTTCACCGCGTAGGGGCTCAGGTTTTCTGTGTCCCAGAACACGTTGAACTTGCCGTTTGTGGGAGAAGGAGAACCAGCGGAGTCCGTGTAGTCGATGGCGAATGAGAGAATGAAGTGGAACTCCACGTGGTGTTTGATCGGAACCTCCGAGAACGTGACGTTGACGCCCTCGGCGCCTATGTACTCCCTGAACAGTTTAGAGTTCCCACCTGCAGATAAAATAACAAACAAATAATTAAATAGTCCGGTCACTGATCATACATTGTAATGTAATAAAGAGGTGTGGAGGAGTACAGAATGAGTTAGGGATCAGCGACAGCATAAATACAGCGACCAAGAGCTTCATGTTAATCCCGACGTTGGCCATGACAAAAGGGCTAGTAGGATAGAATAGAGGTGGTAGGACTCTCGTTGTCTTCATGATGAAGGGTATTTATATCCAATTGTTTCCGAATTACTAATATTTAAGAGATTTTTTTTTTTGTTTTTGGAGGAAAGGACAAGGTTGTTGGTTCTCCTTGTGTGGAGCATAAGGCAAGTGGTTATCTTACGCCCAGGCATAAGGTTGTTGGTTCTCCTTGTGTGGAGTTTTCTCTTTGGATTTTCTCTTTCGGCAAGTTACGTGGCAATATGGCTACCAAGAAGGCCGACTTCCATTGGACGGCAATGGGGACTTTGGCGATTAAAATATAAGCATGAAACTTATGACCGGATGAAATCATGGACTCGGTCTTGATAAAGAGATGATCGAAATGATCGTGAGAAAATAATAAGTTAACTATTGAGCTGACAAAAGTTGAAGGCGACCAAGAAAACCGGAAGACTAGGTCTGCCGATTCTCCGGAATCTTACGACGACATTTTAAGCCTAAAGACGTCGATGAAAGACTCTTGGAACTTAAAGAAGGCTCTAATATCTTAGTTTTAGTTTTACAAGATTATAAAAAATGTAACTCGCATTTTTATCGAACTGCTGTGGTACGTAGAGAATTCCTAGTTTTTAAACTTATATGTTATGTAAAGAATTTTTTTACAGGTTGTACTTGATTTGAATGTCTTATAAGTGTAATATATAATTTTTTTTAAGATTTATTACCTTTTTAAATTTAAAATATTTTAATATTTTATTTAAATGGTTATATAAGAGAGTTATTCACAACTACATTATTTTTAGTAACTGATAAGTACATGATTAAAACTACAGGGCTGCTTCCACTAAACTTATTGAAGGGGTAGATACGTGCACAGAGAAGATTCACAGCAAACTACTACCTTTGCAAACAAGATTCACAACAGAGACTACTACCTTTGCAAATAGGTTGCCCCGAGGTTTGAACTTGGATGTCTTCTTGGTAAATGCTTGACAAACACTTACCAATCCACCTAGCCCTTGGGGATAAATTTTATTCAAATGTTAGTTTTGAGGGTTTGGTTTAGTGGTCAAAATGCTCCCATGGGAGTTCGTTTAGTACAATAAAAATACAAAAAAACATTTTATTCAAATGTTAATTAAAAATTTTAGCCACATAAAATAAAAATGTATTAAATTTTAATAAAACAAATCAAAATTATCAAATATCAACGTTTAATTGTTGAAATAAATAATTGATGTAACCCACGCCAAGGTTCAAATCTTAGTGGTAGTAAATATGAGTCCAAATAACTCAATGTGATTAAATCAATGTAAAAGGGAAAAGATAATCCTTTTACCTTAAAAATATATATTAAATAAATAAATAATTAAATTTAAATGATAAAATACATATGAAAAATAATTTTGAATCAATATATTGTATAAAAAAAATATTTGATTGTATCTATAGATAATATTTTTCCGAAAAAAAAAATTACTTGAAACTACAACTTTAATCAAATTATTTATCTCTTAATCCATATACTACTATTAATCATTTGTTTTTTTATAATTTAAATAAATTTAAAATTTAATTATAAATTTTAAATGAAGGAGTATATTTATAAAAATATATAATTAAATTTAATGTAACAAATATGGTTACCAAATAGTACTGTATAAACTATTTTTCTTTGTTAATTTAGTGCTTAAAAATGTATAATTAAATTTAATGTAATAAATATGGTTATCAAATAGTTGACTGTATAAAGTGTTTTTTTTTCTTAGTTTTTTTTTTTTGTTCTTAGCGTGGTGTTAGAAACCTTTACCATTAATGTTTATGGTTTGATATTTTCATTCCAACCATGATTTGAGTATTTCTATTTCAACCATAACCTTTTATAATGTCAAGAGCTAAGTTTATTAATAAGGGTCAAACACACAACCTTGGTTTGAACCTTGAATCTTTTGAAGAAAAACCAAAGCCCGTATGGTTGTGCTATCCTCACACAAAATTAAATGGGTAGTGTGATAAACCCTTATAACTCTTGGGGCTAAACACTTTTCTCTTAACCATGAGCCATGTAAACTATTTGAATATTATTGAAACAAGAAGATAGGAAAGAATAAGTTATATTTATTTTAAAATGCAAATACTAGGAAAATTAGATCTTTGAAAAATGTCCGAATGAAACTACTCATTTTTCATAAGATTTAACATATGCTTTGGTTTGGAATCACTTTCTGTGTATACGTTTAATTGACTGATTCTGGAGAAATTAGAAGGTATAGTTTATTTCATGCCTTTACCTTGGGATTTCATAGGTTATTAGAAAATATTGATGTTATTGTTTCTTCAGACGTCTTAAAAGATAAAGAGAACTGTGAAGCATGTAGGAGGTTGATGATGGATAATTATTTATGCTACAACCTGGAGCCAGGCAGGGTTGGTGATGGGTAATTATTTATAATACAACCTGGAGCCAGGCCGTCTCTGGGCAGGTACACTAAGTCATTAGATAAAGAGAACTGTGAAGCATGTAGGAGGTTGCTGATGGATAATTATTTATATTACAGGTTGGTGATGGATAATTATTTATAATGCAACCTGGAGCCAGGCTATCCCTGGGCAGGTACACTAAGTCATTTTTTTTTTCTTTGTTTTCTTTTCTTTTTAAACCCTTCCCTCCTGAGGAGAAACTTTGACTGAATCGCTTTCTATAAAGCCACCAACTGTTATGATATGGTTTGGATTATGATGTACTTCTATATCATTCTTGTTGTTTGTTGTAAGTTCTAACGTAATTTTTATAACGTAGAGGAGCTAACGCGTGTTATGAGGAATATAGCAAAAAATAAGTTATTCTTCGTGCTGCTTAAATAATTTAAAAAATAATTATAAAATATTAAATAATTGGTATTGAGTTAAATGAAAACGGATGACTTAGTTTTTTTAAAATTAGATAAGTACTCGTATTTTGAAAAGATTATTTAATTGCCACTCTTCTATGATTAAAAACTCAATATAAAAAAATGTTTTGAAAGGAATTTTTCAAATTTTTATAAAAAAAATTTAAAGGAGAAAGAAATTTAACCTTAAAAATAACTACTACCATCAAATAAAAAAAAGCTTACAACCCGCACAAAGGGTCGATAAACTAAACAAAGGAAAAAATCCCCAAAGACAAGCGGGCCTCATTTCACTGAGAAAAGACAGAACCAATGAAAAATGAGCTCCGAACCAATGTAAATTTAGTAATGGAAAGAGAGCCCCAACTACCTTCGTAAAGGAAGCACCTTTTGAATGTCCAAAAGATATTCGAAATAGAAAACTGATCTGGATTCAAAAACCACGTGGAAAACCACCGGGAAGCACAACAACAGCATCAAAAGGCGAGTTCAAACTGAGAGACCCCAAGATGGCCCCAAAAGTAGAAAACTTCCCATCAAACATCATCAAACACCCCATCCACGGGAGATCCAGTAACAGCCAGTAACAACCATCCCCGAACATGAAACCTGTGAACCAAAACCTTGAAACCTGTGAACCAAAATCCCACTAGCAAGTAACAAATTAAAAACCCCAACTCTTGTGGGTTTTAACCACACAAACAAGTAGAAGAAAAGACTACCCACCAAAGAATGAACCTGGCATATACCAATAAACCAAACAAATCCTTCCAAAGAATCAAGGCTAACAACCCACCACGCAGACCACCGTCTAACCACCAATTTACCATCAAAACTGGAACAGGAGACTCTCCTGACCCCAACACAAGGTAAGCACTTACAGGAGCTCCGCCACCCACAATGCACGGGACTTATCAAGTGTTCAAGTGCGCGGCACTGCTCCACCCGCCATATGTTTTAGCCCGCTGCATTTATCACTTAGTGGCCAGCGACATATTGCCCGTGCTCCACCCTGCTCCCGCAAAACATCGGTGTGTGCCCGCAAATTGTAAATAGCGGCGTACAATACTTGTTCCAGTCCCCTCCTCCCTCCGTGTATTCTCTAGCGGCATACAACATCTCCTCTGTCCTGCGGCTGTTCCAGCCAGCTAGAGTTTCCGGCTTGCAGCACCCTGCATGCGCTGTCCCGCTGAGCGCACAGTGGAAAATAAACTTTCAAAAGTCTGCTTTATTAGCCAGCTCAAGTATGTCAGCACTCTTCCCGGTATCGATCATTCTGACAGGCTATTCAAATCGTTAGCATAGTTGTAACAGGAAATAAGACCCTCAGAAAATCAGTGAAGACGTGCAGATGACATCGTCATTTCTTTTGTCATTTAACTTTAAAAGCTCGGGTGGCTTCGACAAACATGTTTATAACATGCTCATGTTCCATACCTCTAATGAGGCCCGGTAAGCAGCGTAAGAGAGACAACTTTAACGGCTAAAACAGACAGCTTACAGATGGAATCTACGGGCAAACCAATAAGATATGATGGAAAGTCATATTTTCCCCTCTTATTTGTTTGTTCATTCCGCAGACTGTCGTGTCGTGTCTTTTCTCAAAGGAAATCTGTCTCACCTATTATAAAGATCGAATAACAACGAGAGACAAATTTTGACTCACTATGTTCATAATCAGAGTCCACTTTACAACATTTTTCAGAAGTAAGATATTTTTCTTCGTCATAACCAGCAGTGGTCATCACGAGGATTTAGATGTAGCTCTTCGTCGCCATTTATATTTTTAGATAATAAATTTTAAAAAACTCTTTAATAAAATCCTTTATAACTCAAGGAAAACAAATTACAGTCAGCCTTTGCAAAGGTGAAAAAAAATTCCGATGAAGAGAGTTTTCGCGTGGTCACAAGAAAACTTCTACTTGTTGAAGACTTGGTTTATGTTGGTGTAGAAAACAACTCAAAAACTAGTTCATTTGTTGTTTGAAGAAGTGACAAAACGAAAAAAATCCAATATATCTGGTTGTGTGTTGAAATAAAGGAAGATACGATTCCTTTGGATCTAGTTGTAAAGTTGTAGCAGTATCCATTTTATAATATAATATAAAATACGCACTTATATCTCTTCTCATTGCGCATTTGTTTGCCTTTGTTTTAATTTGTGAATTTTTTCGAACTTTATGATAATAAAACTGCTTACCAGAACAACGTTGTTATTTGTCCATGTAGTTGTCGAGTGTTGTCTTTCTTTTGCTTATAAGACTTACCTGAATATTTTTCCTTCTGGTTTCTTTCCCTTGGGTTTGTTCTGATCGAAGTATTCTTAAAAAGAATAATTTCTGGTTGTGGTTTCTTCTTATTGTTTTTTTTGGTTGTGCTCTCTTGCATAAAATTTCATTCAAAGTGGTAAGAGAGCTTGAGCCGTTTGTGGGAGCTTCAATAATAATGGCCTCCAACATAGTTCATTATAACTTAAATTTTTTAATGATAAAAAGTATAATAATTTAAGAATTCAAATGAAGATTTTATTTGGGTCATAGAAGCTGTGGAACCTACAAGAGAATGGGTATGTAGAACTTACAAATGTAGTAGCATTCTATGATCTTTTTCAAACTGAGAAAGATTTTTTGAAAGAAAACTAAAAGAAAGATCGAAATACCTTGTTATACATTATGCACACAGTGAATGAGTATATTTTTCCTAGAATCACAACAACAACCATAGTAGAGAAAATCAAAATTGGATTAGAATCAAACTGGGGAGGGAATCGAAAAAAATTAGGAACAAAAAAAGGGAAAATTTGGACAAAAAATGTTAAAGAAAACATAAATTTTCATTGAAAAAGATGTTTTTCATGCATATCACAATGAATTTACATTATGCAAATCAAATATTAATGATGTGATAGTATAAGCTTAAACTACACATGAAAGTGGTAAGTGATACATCATACAAGGCTCAAGTTTGAAGTACATATAAAAGTGACAAAACACATCTTGTATTTCTTGTAATATGAAAATGTAAAAATTACAAAATATATCAAAACACCTCAATAGGTCTAGTATCTATTATATTGTATATCCTTTGCCCTTTACCATAGTAGAAGACCTAGTCTCTCTTTGTTGATGTGCTCTTGTTGCTTCTTGTGCATGTATCTCTTCTTGGACCTTGGTTTCTCTCTCATCCACTAGGTCTTGAAAGTGTTGTAGTCTATCCAGGAAGAAGAGAAGCTCTTTTTACTACTCTTACACTACATCTGTGATCCATTCCAAATGACGGATCAATATCACTTAGGTCAATGAGATGAGTACTTATTTTTCAATACTTCTTTGGTGGAGGCAAAGGTTAGAATGCACAAAAACAAGATCACTCAACTTTTATTATGTAAGTTTACTACACTTCATACAGTTTGTGTGCTAAAATGTACTCCAATTGCACTCACAACCTAAAGTGTTGCATGGTTGAGATACAATTTTGATGACCATGCACTACAAATTGGGTAAAAACTCACCAAAGTGCTTCCACCATAAATCTAGAAACAATAACAATTATTTTAATATTTCACCTGTAAAAAAATAAATTATGATTATTTTTAAAACAAAATTAAAATATAATAAATAATAATTTGATGAGGTTTACCTGGCCTCAATACTCTTGCATTGATCGAATGGAGTTAGTGGCCATGACATTCCTTATAATATTGTATCTATCCCTGCATTTTATTGTGTAATTGTATATCAGCTAAGAACATATGATCAATTTAATATTGAGTGCCAAGCTTTACCTCATATTCAACATAAAATATAGGAGAATAGAAAATTTTGGGGTTCAAGTAGTAACCCACTACATGAAGAGAGCTATGGATTTGATATGTCCATCTATTATCAATGCTTGTCTAGATGGAATTATATTTGGTGTAGGCATATTTATAAAATACAAAAATTGCCTCTTTTGCCTTATACATAGCCTCATATACAAATCCCATTGCAAATTGTTCTCCATCAACAATATAAATAACCTTTACCAAAGGATCTAACACTTGAAACAAGGAAAAAATAATTTAAAAAATATATATTTTACAACAATAAAATAAATCAATTAAATTCTTAAAATTAGTCTTGTACCTTAATGGCCTCATCCATAGCTATCTAAAAGGCCTCATAAAATAAATAATTATATACATTCTACCCCTTACATGAGATTTGATATCTTGCAACTTGTTCAAAATTCTAATCATCGCTCATAAAAATTTGCTTTAGTGACTAAATTGCATCATAAATACTCTATGACTATCATAAAGTTTATGGTAAAGCATGTATTTCTAGGCTGCACTAGCTCCCTCCTATTAGTAAATTGACTCATGAGGCTTAGGACCCATGCATGGTTGTAAATAAATTTTATGATAGCCTTAGCCTTTTGTATAATCTTTGTAACCCAAGGTAATTTCCAAATGTCCTTAAGGAGCAAACCAAAACAATGGACTACACAAGAGGTGCAAAAAATAGTACGGAATCTCTACTCTAAAATCTTACCAACTACCTTATATGTTATTGCATTATCCATGATGATTTGAACAATATTTTTCTCCCCAAAATATATCACTACCTCTTTTAACAACCTTGCAAGTACTTTGGTACTCTTGACTTGTGTCGATGAATATATTAACTTCAAGGTTCCTTCCTTCCCATCTATCTAACCATCAAATATTATATTGTAAAACTTCTTCCTCCACACATTGTGTTGATCTTTAAGCAGAACCTAAAGTATAATATATATATTGTGTGTGTGTGTGTAAATTTAAGTAAGCATAAATTGAATGTCTTCCATATATTTTTGAAGGAGAGGGTCCTTAAGATCATCATAAGTTGGCATCTTAAATATTATATCACAACGTATGACATCTATCATGTGCTACCAGTATGGAGATGCCAAATTGAATATTAGAATAATAGCAAAAATTAGCAATGGTTTTCCTCACTATATTGTGCTTCTCTTGGATCCATGTGGCCATACCATCAAGCATTGGTTGTCCCCCTACCATAAAATGCTCTAAAAAATGGGACTCTCCCATCCCACTTGTTGCTTGTGCATACGATGAACTCAAACTCTCTTAAAGTTTTTATCTATACAAGGAATTCGAGAAGGGGGGATTGACATGACCTTAGTTTAAAATTATTTAAGATTTATTTTCTCCTATGATCCAAATATCATGGTCTCTAGTTTATTTTTAATTTCATCCAAACCTTATTGCATGGCCTATGATCTTTTTCAGTTTTCTTTTCCAAATGAAATTTGAGGTAGAAAATACCTCAACTGAAATATTCACCACAATGTATATAAATTCCCTTTTCTTTTCTCCTTGTGTTCCATATGCCCATGCTAGATATTTTACTTTCATTTTTTCTATTCCTACATAGGGAAACAAGTAACAACAAAGTTACAAATAATTAGTTTTAAAAAAAACCTAAAACCCTAGACTAATGTTTACAATTTAAAATTGAAACATTGACAATAAAAGTAACTTGAATACATAATTATCATGCAACACTAAGCAATTTTTATTTAAATGGAGAAAAAAAACTAAATCTAAAATCGTAGACTAGGTTTTAGGATTTAGGGCTTAAACTTGAAAATATAAATATTGATAGCTGAAAAATGGGCTTGCATACATAATTATTAGAAATAATATTTACTTAAAAAGAGGAGAAAATTTGAAGTTTAAACCCAAAACCCAAGATTAGAGTTTAAGATTCAAATTTCAAACATTGATATCTAAAAAATGGGCTTGCATACATAGTTATCAGGCAACAATATTTACTTAAAGAGAGGAGAAAAAAAACTTAAACCCAAAACCCTAGACTAGGGTTTAGGTTTTGAATTTGAATGTTTAAACTTTGATGGCTAAAAAATGGGCTTGTATATATAGTTATCAGGAAACATTAAACAATATTTATTTAAAGGGAGAAAAAAACCCTAAGCCCTAAACCCTAGACTAGGGTTTGGGGTTTAGGGTTTAAATTTTAACTTGAAATATTGAAATTTAAAAAATGGGCTGGTATACATTAGGCAACAGTATTTAGTATTTAATTAAAATAAAGAGTAAAACTAAACCCAAAACCCTAGACTAGGGTTGAGAGTTTAGGTTTTAAACTTAAAACATTGAAAAAAATATTTGCAAACAACCCTTATCTAAACCTTATTTTAGCTTGGAGAAAAAAAATTTAAACGTTTTTCTTATCTTGGATGAATCCTTTGGGCATTTATTGCTAGGTATCAGATTCCTTCAAATCATAATCTACTTGCTCTTAGGATGTGCAAGTGTGTTTGGTTTGGGGTGGTAGTAGGAAAGAAGACCTTTTTTATCATTTGTAAGAGGTTAATGAAATCCATAAAAATTTACTTTTTAAATCAATCAATCATAGCCTCTACACATAAATCTATGACGAATATTTAAAAAAAAATAGTAAAAAATTACTGAATCAGTGACTCTTGGTTATTTGACTTGGAAAATTTTAAAATTGCCAAAAACATGAGGGAATCGATAAATTTTTGGTGATTTTTGCTACTATGGTTGCAATAAAGTTCAAGTAGATGTGTGAAAGATTAGAAAATTTCTATATAGGTACCAAAAATGTAAAGTTGGTGAGATTATATATGTTGAGAAGAGAATTAAAAAATATGTATATGAATGAAGATGAGTCCTTGAGTGACTTATTTAAACGCATAATGGATATTATCAATCATATGAGGATAAATGAATAGATACTGAGAAGCCTACCAGTAAGGTTTGACCTAGTGGTCATTGTTATTGAAAAATCAAAGAATTTATCAGCTCTTTTAGTAGATGAGTTGATGGGCTCTTTGCAATCACATGAGTAGAGGTTGAACCAGACAACACAATCCTCACTAGAGAATGCATTTTAGATATATGTCTCACTCAGAGAATAAAATAAAAATGGAAATACCTAGCAAATAACCTCAAGTCATCAAGAAGGAAGAGAACATAAGTATAGTAGTAAAGGTGGTAGGGGTTATGAAATATAAATAAGAGAAAATTACTCAAACAAAGGATAGTGCAACTACAATTTTGATGAAGCAAAAGGAAGAGGTGTCAATAGAAATTGGCATGGAGGTTGAAATCAAAAGTATGATAAGTCTAAAATACAATGTTATTGCCACAATAAATTTAGCCATTATAATTATGAGTTTAGAAAGAAAATGGATAGCAAAAATAAAAAATAAGTAAATTATACAAAATAGAATTAACAGAATAGATATGCAGGTGGGTGCATGATAACCTATTGTGTTGAGGAAGAGAGCCAAAAGAATATTTGGTATCTTGATAGTGGCTCTAGTAATCACATGTTTAGGAATAGATAAATGTTTTTAAAACTATACAAAACCTTCAAATTTATGGTTAAATGGGAAACGGTAGCAAGGAACATATCATGAGCAAAGGAATACTAATATATACAAAACAAAAATAAATAAGATACATCCTTGAAGTTTATTATGTGTTTGGTTTGAAACATAATTTGTTGAGGATTAGGAAACATTTGTAAAAGGGACACCTAATATATTTAAAAATTGAAGCTTGCATCATTAAATATTATGAAAATAGGCTCATTGCAAATGTGACCATGACAAAGAAAAAATGTTTCCTCTAAAATATTAGAGTGAAATATTAATTTCATGTAGTATTGTTGTAAAGAATACTACATGGTTGGGGCATCATAGATATGGTTATTTAAACTTTAGTAGCCTAAATTTGTTGCACAAAAACATATGGTAATGGTATTGCATCTTATAGATCAACCAAATCAAGCACATAAATGTTTCCTTATAGGAAAGCAACAAAAGGATACATTCCAGATAGGAAAATCATCTAGAGTTTCACAATATTTGGAGCTAGTGCATTCAGATATATGTGGGGCTATGCAAACCAAATCATTTGCCAACAATAATTATTTTTTGACTATCATAGATGATTTTAGCTAGAATACATGGGTATTATTTATAAATAAAAATTCAAAAGCACTTTATAAGTTTAATGAGTTCAAGGCATTAGTTAAAACACAAAGTGGCTATTATGTGAAGACTCTACGATCAAATGGATGATGTGAGTACATCTCAAGTGAATTTCATAATTTTACAAAGCAAATGGTATTCGAAAGTATTTCATAGCTATATACACACCATAAAAAATTGAGTTGTAGAGAGAGAATAGGACCATAATAGATATGACAAGGAGCATGTTGAAGGTAAAAGAATTGCCAAATGAATTTTTGATAGAAGTTATAACATGTGTAGTTTACTTGTTAAAAAGGTGTCACACAAAGAGTGTGAAGGATATGATTCTACAATAAGCATGGAGTAATTATGGACCAAGTGTTTCTCAATTAATATTCGTTGGATATATATCATATGCACACATTCCAAAGGAGGAGGAAACAAAGTTGGATGACATGTTGAGGAATATTACATTATTTGGTATATGTTAATGTACCCCCATGGCACCTTCATGGTATAGTTATAAATATTTAATAGATTAGATTTGAGTTTATAGTTTAGAGTGTGATTTATATTTCCTCTTTTATATAAGTTTTAATGTGTAGTAAATGCACAAGTGTCATGTAAGTTAGAGTGCAAGTATAGAATGAGAGAATGTGCACAAGAATCTTATATGTAAGAGTGAAGATATTATTTGAACATATTATTTATGCTCGAATTTGTGTTTTAATGGATTTTGACAAACCCCTACCTAAAAAGATCACATTACAATTTGGGCAAGACACTTGGGAGAAAGTAGTGGACTATGATAACATTCCTTTTTGTTGTAGAATTTGCCATGAATATGGTCATTTGGCAAGTGCTTGCCCAAATAAAAGTCTTGATCAAAATAAAGAAGATATAAACTCAAAGAGGTTTCCAAATACCTAAGAAGAAGAACACTCAGAAAAAACCAAGTAATGAAGGATCAATCAAAGTCATTTGCTAATATGTTTGAAATCCTTTCCACAAATGATGTCCCAAATGAGGAAGAGGAAATAATGGAGACTGAAATCTTAGAAACACAATTTAAATATGAAGGAAATAACTCAGAGACAAACCAACAAATCAAAGGTTTTCAACAAAAAAAAAGGAGAAAATTTTCACAAGAAAAACAATATTTCAAATGTCAAAACTTCAAATAATGCAGGTCCCAATATAGACTCCATTGAACCATCTAGTAAAATTTTGGCTATGTATGAGCATTCTTCAAGGTTAGAATCCATCTCAGATTCAATTGCAATAAGTCAAGAAACAGGGAAAAAAAAATTGAAGATGGATTCTAATCAAAAAGTAGGTCGCAAGACCAATCAATATCATATGGTAAAAGAAGGTGAAAAGCTTGTAGAGGAAGGTAAGATTAATGCCCTTCCCAACATTTTTAGCCCCGGTATTAATGAATACCATCACTTGGAATATTAGATGACTCAAAGGGAGTCTTTCAAAACAAAATGAAATTAGAAGAATGATTTATATAAATCATCCACATCTTGTTTTCCTTCAAGAAACAAAGATGTCAATGGAGGATATGGACTTAATTGCCAGTAAAATTTGGCCAGCTAGAAAAGTGGTTTCCCTCAGTTCCCAAGGGACTTCGGGTGGCATTCCTTGTCTTTGGGACCCAAAAGAGGTAGTTATTCAGCATATGGTTGGCAGTTGGGGTTTGTTGGCTATAGCTATTCAAAGTAGACATTTCAACCAGATTATGCTCTGCATTCATCGTTTATGCCCCGAATTCTTTGGAAGAAAAAAGAAGACAGTGGAAGGATATTACTCATATTATCTCTCATTTTCCTAAAGCTTGGATCTTGATCGGAGGAGATTTCAATACCATCCTCTCTCTAGATGAGAAAAGGGGGGGAAATATAAATTTGGACAAAAGTACTTACCTCATGAGCGAATATATTGTAAACCTCCATCTTGTGGATATCCAACCATATAATGGCCTTATGACTTGGTCTAACAAAATGCAAGGCTTAGCTTGTATAATGGAGAGATTGGATAGGATTTCGCTCTCTGAAAATTTCTTAATCCATGGTCACATTCCTAAATTGAAGACTCTTAATAATGCTAGTTCGGATCATTGGCCAGTCATGGTGGAAATGTGGAAAACCAATGTGAGTTTCTCTCCTTTTCATTTTCAATTAATGTGGCTTAGAGATATTTCCTTCAGACCTCGTATGCAAAAATGGTGGAAGGAAGGTAAACCTAGGCATGGGACTAAGATGTTCTATTTTGCCAAAAGACTGCAATACATTAAATCCAAAATCAAGACTTGGAACTGAAAAGAGTTTGGGGATGTTCATAAAAAAAACATGAAGTTATTGCTCATCTTGAAAATTTGAATAAAAAAATCCGTTTAGATGGCCTCACAGAGAATATAAGTGCATATGAAATTAAACTCACAACTCAGTTAGAGGAATGGGAAAAAAGAGAAGAAATCTTATGGAAGCAAAAATCTAGAATTCAATGGCTCAAATAAGGAGATCGAAACACAAATTTCTTCCACAAATCTCTTCTAGCTCGAAGATCTCACAACTTTATTTCTTCCTTAAAATCAGATTATGGAGATGTTTTTTATACTTGGGATGGCATGAACTCTATTGTTGTTGATTACTTTTCCAATATTTTTACTGCTACTCCTCTTGACTCAACTTCACAACAAAATTTTCTTCAATCAATCCCTTATCTTATCACTTATGAGGAGAAATCTATTTTGACTACTCCTATTACTATCAATGAGCTTCAAAAAGTAGTTTTTAAAATGCAAAAATGGAAAACCCCAAGTCCTGATGGTTTTCCTATTGAGTTCTACCAAGAGTTCTTGGATATCCTTCATGTTGATTTATTAGATGTGGTGGAAGAAGCCAAGAAATCCAAAGAAATTTTGAAGGTTATAAATAAAAATTATATTACTCTTGTTCCAAAAGCTCAAGAGGTTGATCATATCTCGGCTTTTAGACCTATTGCTTTATGTAATGTTCTTCTCAAAATTATTACTAAAATCATGGCAGAAAGGTTGAAGCCTCTTTTGCATAAGATTATTTCCCCAGATCAAGGGGGATATGTGGAAGGACATCAAATAGTAGATGAGATAGTTCTTTCTCAGGAAGCCATCCATTCCATGGATATGCAAAATTCTCCTTCTATGTTCATCCGGTTAGACTTATCCAAAGCTTATGACAGAGTGGATTGACACTTCCTTATCAAAGTTTTGAGGCAATTTGGTTTCTCTAAGGATTGGATGGATTGGATTATGGGATGTATCTCTTCAGTTTCCTACTTAGTTCTTATCAATGGAAGGCCTTCTCAGTCTTTCCCAGCTTCCAGAGGTATTAGGCAAGGTGACCCACTATCCCCTTATTTATTCATCATTCTTGTTGAATGCTTGGGTATGACTATAACCAAAAAGAGGGAAAACAAAACTCTTGAGGGAGTTACCATTGCTCATGGAGCTATACCTATCTCTCATCTTCAATTTGCAGATGACTCTACCCTTTTAGGTAAAGCTACAGGTAAGGAAGCTTCTAATATTAAGCAAATCATTAGCTATTTTTCTAAAGCTACTGGGCAGTTGATTAACGAAGACAAATCTAAAGTTATTTTCATTCACTGCTCTGCTAGACAGGAATCCATGGTCTTTGATAAATTAAGATATAAGAATACCTCTCTTCCAATCACTTATTTAGGTATTCCCATAAATATTAAAAGGCAAAAAAATAAAGATTGGAATTGGTTGTTGGACAAAGTCAAGAAGAAAATTGGAAAGTGGACCAACAAGTGGCTTTCTTCTGGGGGTAGAATCACCTTGGTAAAATCAATCCTTCAAGATATTCTTATTTATGTTTCTTCCGTTTTGAATATCCCAAAGGTCGTTCTTCAAGAATTGGATCAAATCAGTCATCGTTTCCTTTGGAGTGGTACTAAGGAGAAAAGAAAATGGGCCTTGGTGAAATGGGATACTTTATGTCATCCTAAGAGTGAAGGGGGTTAGGATTCCGGTCTTCAATTAATAAAAACAAAGCTTTAGCTGCTAAATTATATTGAAGGATGTTGCATAACCCCAATGCTCTTTGGGCCAATAATATCTGTGCTAAATATGCTGAGAACAAAAGTCTTGAAGACCTTGTTCGCTATCAACTTCCTACCAAAGGTTCTCCCATTTTAGCAGTTCTTAAGACTGGTGAGGATTTGATAAAGAAAAAATTATTTTGGATCATTCATAATGGTCAACATGTAAATTTTTGGACAAATTCTTGGGATGGTCACAAGCCTTTGATAACTCAGTTTCCCGATTGGAGGCCTTGGATGGAGGAGCTTCACCAAGCTAATTGGATAAAGGTGGCTAATTACTGTCGGTACCATACTGGTAATTCAAAGGTTGGTAGATATTGGATCCCTATTGAGGACTGGCCTATTCAAATCCCATAAAGGCAAAGACAAGATATCCAAGGCATCCTTCATATGATATCCCTCTCTTGGTCCCATGAAAAAGATTGTTTTGGATGGAACAACACTACTAAGGGTGAGTATTCAGTTGCTCAAGGTTATTTGACCTTATGCCATAATAATCCCAACCATTCTTCTGACATATTTTCTCAATTGTGGGCTCAAAAGCTTCGGCCTAAGGTGATGTTCTTTAATTGGATTTTATTGCATCGTAGGGTTCTTACTTGGTGAGCAACTTATGAAGCGTGGTTTTCATGGCCCTTTTAGATGTGAAATGTGTGAAAAGAATGTAGAAAATATCAACCATATTTTTATTGAGTTTACTTTAGCCTCTGAGTTATGGAGGAGAATGGCAACTTTACTTGGCTTACAGTGGTCCATTTTTTTCACTTTTGAACAGCTTTGGAGGGATTGGCCTAATCAAGAGGGTGTTGATCATTTTATTAGGCAGTTAGTTTGGATGGGTTCTACCATTCTTCTTTGGAATATTTGGAATGAAAGGAACAACCAAATTTTTAATCAAGATAGGAATGATATTCACTATATTTGGAAAAAGACCATAGCCAACTTAGTTGAATCAGTCCATCAACTCCTTAATCAACCCCAAAACTCCCACCAAAGATGGGATCAAGTGATGCAAATATTGAATATTAAACCTTCTAAGGGCAACCAACTTAAATGGAATGTGAGTATTAGTAAGATGGATAGGACTAGAAATTGGCAACCTCCTCCTAAGGATTTTGGAAAAGTCAATACTGATGGAGCCTCTAGAGGGAACCCTGGAAAAGCCAGTGTGGGAGGAATTGGTAGACTTTTAGATGGCTCCCTAGTTTTTACTTTTGCTAAGAATTTGGGTATTTTTTCCAATAACCTTGTTGAGGGGTATGGTATCCTTAGAGGCCTTCAGGAGGCTACTAAGGTTGGATGGGAAAAGGTGTTAGTTGAGTCTGACTCTCAACTTATGATTAATCTCTTGAAGACTCCTTCTAAGAATAATAAGGTGGATTGGAGAATAAAAAGAATTATTGAGAAGATTTAGTTAATCCATATGGGATTTTTGAAAGTTGATTACAATCATGTGGTCAGAGATCAAAACAAGAGTGTTGATGCTTTAGCTAATTGGGCTTTGGACAAAGGTGATCTTACTTGTTATGGCCACCCTCCAATATGGTGGGCTTCTCAAATTAGGTAAGCTCTTCTTTCTATCATTTCTTTGGATGGCTCCAGTTCTGAAGGTACCTAGTTTCTTGTTTTTTTTTTGTTTCTCTTTGGTTCATTTAGTTTTTTTAGTTCCCTAGCTCATTCTATTCTTTATTTTGTTTCCTTTGTTGATTCTTGCATTAATAGTCTTCTGGTCTAGATAGGTCATTGTTTTGTTCTTTTTTTTTTCTTTTGTCTTCTTTGTTTAGTTTTTTAAGGTGGGTGGGTTCTTTTGTTTTGTTTTTTTTTTGTGTTCTTTGTGTTGTTTTTTGTTGTTCTTGTGTTTCTGTTGTTTTGTTTTTTTTTCATGTTTTTTGTTATTGTTCTTGTGTTTTTTTTCGTTCTTGTTCTTGGGTTTCTCTTTGTTTGTGTTATTTCATTTTTTTTTATGTGTGAGTGTTTTCTATGTTTTTTATTTTTGTTTATTGTCTGTTGTTGGTTGTTTTTATTTTTATTTTTATTTTTATTTTATTTTTTAGGTTTTGGTTGTGTTTATTTTTCATGTTTTTTTGGGTTATGTCTTTGTAGTGTGTTGTTGTTTTTGTCTTGTTTGTGTTTTGTTATGTGGTTCTTGTGTTTTTATATGTGGTTTGTGTTGTGGTTTCTTTTATCTTATTGCGTGTGTTTGGTTGTGCTTTTGGTTTTGACACACTTAAGGAGCAGGTTTTTTATTTTATTTTATTATTTTTGTTGTTATTTACTTTTTTTAATTTGGTTTTGTGTGTTTGTTTGCTCCTTGAGTATGTCAAAGGTGGTAGGCCAGGTCCGAGTCCTGGGCATTTTTGGTGGAATGGATACCCTTGCCTCCTTGGGTCTTACCCGAAAGTGGCATCCCTTTTGGGATGTTTTCCACAAATAATAAAAAAAAAAGAGTGAAGATATGTTATGTGATGATGTGCACAAGTATCTTAGACTAGGAGTGCATGTAGAAGTGTAAGAGTTATGTATGCAAGTTTCTTCGAGTTAAGTTTCCATGAAGAATCATGTACGCAAGTGGCAATATGATAAGCCGAGATTCATGAGAATTATCATATGGAGAGCAATAGTCAAGTATATGAAGAGTCACATTACTATGGATATATTATGGAGATAATACTCCATGTAGAGATAATCAATTATATGAATATCATATTACTGTGTTGTAACAAGAAGAAAATGAATAAATACTTTATATATTTTTGAGTAATTAATATTTTAAGTTTTATTTATGTGTATTTCACGAATGACTTAGGCAATTTACATTCATATTTGATACTATATAAATGAATTTTTATTTTAGTATTATATATACCTTGATATACATATTAATTTGCTTATTCTACACATATTATTATTATTATTATTTTGACATGTGATATTTTGTGGTAGTAAGGCTTAAAATACCAACATGATAAAGGAGAAAATACATCTTCATTGGGTATAGTGAGCACTCAAAGGCTTATAAGTTGTACAAGCCCATGAAAAAAATAATTATCATAACCAAAGATGTGGAATTCATTGAAGATGAAGCTTGGAATGGAGATGGATAATTTGAATGGAGATACCACAAATTAGGCCTTAGATTCAAGTAGTAGTACCAATGCTGGAAAAAACCCTTCATAATTATCAAGATCATGATCAATTCTAAGAACAAGATCCATTTTGCCCACCATGAGTATTCTAATAAAAATAAGAAGCTTACAAGAAATATATGAGGTAACATGAAATAAAATTTAAAATGAAGAGAATGATAATTTTACTTTTTTTCTCTATGTGATCCACTTTCCTTTGAAGAATTCATAAAAACAACAAATGCATGAATGCCATGGATGAATAAATTGAATCTATAGAGAAAATAAGACCTAGGAACTAATGGATCTTCTAGTAGAAAGAAAACCATTGGTGTGAAATTGGTATACAAAACAAATTTTAATTACAAAGGTGATGTTTAAAGGAATAAAGCAAGGTTGGTTGTAAAAGAATATAAGCAAGAGTCATGTATTGACTATCATAAAGTCTATGCACCCATATAAAGACTTGACATAGTTTGAATGATTCAAGGATTGGGAACCCAAAAGGGTGGAATATTTACAAAATGGATGTGAAGTCTAATTTTTTAAATGGTGTCTTGGAAGAAGAGGTCTACATAGACTAGCCACCTGGCTATTAGATGGAAGGGAAGAAAGAAAAAGTGTATAAATTTAAAAAATCATTTTATGGACTAAAGAAAACACCTATGAGCTAACATAGTCACATTGACTCACACTTTTAGGAGAATGGATTCATCAAGTTCCCATATGAGCATACTCTTTACATTAAGACCAATGAATAAGTATATATTATAATAGTATGCTTGTATGTACAGTTTCATTTATATTACCAACAACAATATTTTGCTTGATTAGTTTAGAGGTGTTATGATGAGTGATTTTGAAATGTCAAATTTTATCTTAATATAATATTTCCTTGGAATTAAAGTTATCCAATAAGCACATGGTATCTTCATTACAAAGGTAAGTATACCAAAGATATTCTAAATATATTTATAATGGGAAATAGTAAATTAGTAAACACATGAATCATAACAAGTCTAAAATTGAGGAAGAGTAAGTATACATAAACCCATTATAATATTGATTGTGAGCCTCATATATTTGATAGCCACAAAATCTAACATAATGTATATAATATTTTTAATCAATAAATTCATGGAAACACCAAAGAACACTCACTTGGAGGTAGAAAAATAATTCTACGATACACTAAAGGAACTAAAGACCATGATATCTTTTATGCAACATCAAACCAACTTGAACTAGTTGGGTACATAAATAATGATTGGGATAGAAATATTGATGTTAGAAAAAAACACTTAGGATAAACCTTCATTCTTGGTTCAAGTGTTATCTCATTATCATCCAAGAAAAAACCCATTATTGCACTCTTCATTGCTAAAGTAGAGGATGTTGTTTCCACGTCCACATCATGTCAAGTAATATGTATTATAATAATTCTAGAAAATATGCATCATGAATAGGAAGGGGAAACTAAATTTGTTTGTGATAATAACTTAGCCATAGCACTATCAAAATATTTAGTGTTTCATGGCAGAAGCAAGCATATTGACATCCAAATTCACTCCATAATAGAGTCTGGTTAAAAATAATGAAATCAAATTGTTTTTTTGTAGGTCCAAAGATTGAGTGGTTGACATCTTCACAAAACCTTTGAAGAAGGAAGATTTTGAAAGGTTAAAGAAACTTTTAGGTGTCACATAATTTGTGAAATTTGGATTAAGGGAGAGTGTTGAAAATTAATCTAGATTTCATGCTTTTTTGATATATTTTACTCTTCATAATCTATTGGTATATTTTATAACACTTGTATATATTATTGGTAGTTATACTTGTTTAAAAAATAGATAAATACCTATATTATAATTAATGCATGTCAAGAAGTTAGTTGATTGTTTACCTCCATATGTTATATATAAAGTATTGGATGTCACTTAATTTTTATTCTAGAACATTGAAGAAGAATAAGTAATTGAAGTAGAGACGAGAAGGATAAGGAGAATTAGAACAAGGGAGACTTTCATTAATCTCATACATGGAGTAAGTGCAACATTGATGCAACTGAAATCATGAGGATACGGAAACAAAAAGGAAAATGCCAAGTACGGTGCGTATAAAACCAAACTTAATGCCAAAAGCCTATATATTGAAAAATGCATGAAAGGAAAGAGCTTAAGTGAATCGACACAAGATAAAAGCAATATGGAATAAGGTCCTATTTATTTATGTGCTTTTAAATTCGTGTTACAATACGTATCCTTCCATTTTAGGGGATAGGAGTGTTAAATATGTTTCTTATCACATCCATAGATAACAATCCTTCTTTCGCGTGCCCACATGTAAGATGGGTGGATAAAAATGTTGCCACCACTTGTGTATATGAGTGTTGACTACTTACTGCTCCTCTGATGTCAAAAACCTACATTCAAGGAAATAGAAAATATTAGTAGCACCTATAGATAGAATAGAACATGTATTTCCCAAGGCCTACTATTAGTGTATGCATGAAAATATTAAAACGATAACCAAATGACCTTACATTGACCTGAATATTTAACAGAAGCATGAATATGTTACCAAGAGGGCACTGCAAGTGGAACAGTTGGTAAATTCCTCACAGATTTGTATTCACTCTGGGGCGGGATGAATAAACCTGCAATAAATTGTCAGAAAGAACCCTCTTCAATGTCCTATCTAGGAAGCTCCAAATGACCTGCAAAGTTGGTGTTACCTAATTAGGGGTTTTTTGGGAAGACCTAGAAGGTCATATTTCTCCAATTTGGCCTCTATCACCTAGATTTTGATGGTGCCATCTGCAAGTTAGTAAAGGCGAGAAATGATAAAAACCTGGTCAAAAATGCTCAGAATGAAGTGAAATTTAAACTACAGCCTATTTAAATAACCTAGAATAAGATGAAAAATAAAAATTAGAGAAATATATCACAGATTTCTAATCACTTTGGGGTGGGGCGATTAGGGCTTCGATATCTTGGGGGGCGCCTGGGGGTAGGACGCCCACTGTTTTGGACTCTGTTTCGATAACAATCCACTTGGGATGGGTCCAAAACCTCTTATGGGGTGTTGTTGACAAATTTTGTGGAATATTATGGCCAAATGTTTGGGTTTGGGTATGGAATGTGCCTCCAATGATCACCCAATAACCTCCCTCCAAAAGAGAGATCAAGGATGTGAAGGCACAAACAATGGGTGAGGATATATTTTAGCAACACTTCATTGCTCCAAAATATCCTCTCTGTTCCCCTTTTTGGGTGAGAAGACTCACCAATTTATAGACCTAGGGTCTCTTTGTTTTGAATGCGCATGCAAGGACGCCACTTGAGTTGATTGTCCTATTTTGAGAGAAAATATTATTCCCTGATTTAGAGACTCCTTGCATGAGGTCTCTAAAATAAATACATGCATGACTTAAGTCTCTCTTCTTGATTTGAATCCATTCCTCACAATTGCATGTCATGAAGTTGTAGTTAACTGGCGAACTTGTCGAGGTTTGATTTTTTTCCAGTCAAACCTACTATTTGCCTCACCCTGGGGTGAATGCTGCTATTCATCCCTAGGTGGGGTGAATACCAGTTTGTATTCATCCCAAGGTGGGGCGAGTACGAAGAAAAATTCCAACAAGTGCCAAATTGACTCTTGACCTTCCAAACTGCTGTTGGGAGTGGTTAGGACCATTATTTAACCTTTGGGGGCTGCCCTAGGGGTTGTTTGTGTCAATTCAATCGATGCTTGTTGTCACATAATCAGATTGGTGCTATTTTGGTGTCTACATATGCCTATTTTTGGGAAGCGTTGTGCAAGACGTAGTGCTAAGAAAAAATAGATACCTAAAGCACTAATGATTAGGGTTTCTCAGTAACCTAACCAACTCTTGATGCCCCAAGTATGGAAAGGGCACACATTCTTGAATCCTTGCTTTTGACGAGCTAAGGAACTTAATTCAAGTGTTAAATTTTTTTGATGAGGTGTTACTTGAGCTTGGACATTGATCAATCATGAATAGGCAAAGGGCACAACATTTTGTCTGTGGGAACCTTGAGTTCATGATTCATGAATGCCAAGTGTTTGATTAGCTTGTGATGATTGCTTGTTTGTTGCCCCAAGCAGGAGCATGATTGTATTTTTCAATGATCCTTTGAATGTGTGTGATTTCCTTGATTGGGTATATTTTTGTTGATTGGTGACTAAGTGTGACTACCCCCTCAAGTGACGAATCGATGAGGGAATGACCAACATGAGAAAAGCGACAAGTCGCTTGACCCAAGATGAATTAGGTAAGGGTGCCTTTAGTTTTTTTCACGTTGAATGCTTAAGCAGATCTTGAACATTCTAACCTATTTTTTGTGGGTTTTAACCCTTTTTGTGATGCATTTTGGAGCTAAAATTGTCAAGAATCCATCCTCCCGGGGAGCGGTCCGGCTATGATAGCCTTCTTAGGAAGTAGGATAGTGACAGTTTGTGACCCCAATGTCTTTTTTGGATCCCAAGAATTTCAGGCACAAATGCGCCTTCGTTCGACAATGTTATTGCTATTTTTGGTTGGGTTTTGACTCGTTTTGTGACGCCATTTGGGGAGGAAATTCTTGAAAATCCTCTCGTGGAGCGGTCCAGCTATGGTAGCATTCTTAGGGAGTAGGATAGCGAGGATTTGTGACCTAGAAATCTATTTTTGATGCCAAGAATGTCAGACACAAAGGCGCATTCGTTCGGCAATGTTATTGCTATTTTTGGTTGGGTTTTGACCTATTTTGTGATGCCATTTGGGGATGAAATTCTTGAAAATACGTCTTCCCATGGAGCGGTTCAGCTATGGTATCCTTCTTAGGGAGTAGGATAGTGAGGATTTGTGACCCCAACATCTATTTTGCATGCCTAGAATGTCAAGTGCAAAAGCACTCTCATTGGACAGTTTTAGTGCTTGTTTTTGGTGCATTTTGTGCAGTTTTTAAAAAAAATTCTCTGTATTCATCCCTGGGTGGGACGAATACTAGGGAGGGCTAGTGGGCATGATGCAGAGGTGAGTAGAAGTCATCCTGAGGGGTCCCATAGGACCCAAACCATGGGGGGTAGTTCCCGTCACACCAATCCTACATGATCATGGTGGCCAATGCCCTAGGCTTGGGGGTTTTTTATTTTTTTGCTTTTGTCGCGAGACCAAAGGACTGGTTCATTGTATCCTGTGGGCATTTTTGATGATATATATATATCGATGAATATTTTTGGGTGTTTATGCACTTTTCATGGTTTTTTTTTATGCACATGTATTTACATTGATGTATGCAGATGCTATTATGAACACGATGTTTCTAATTAGATGATGTATGCATATGGACTGAATGAAATGATTTGTTGATAACTTGTTAATGGAACCATAGACTGTACAAGATTTACTAGCTTGTTGTACTTATGGGATGGCTATGTGGAATGACTTAGCATGTGGTAAATTTGTTTTTGTATTTGGCATATTTTATGATGGTGATGTACGTAATGAAATGTTCCAGTTGTTTTTTAAAATGTAGTTAAGCTTTTTTGAGATTTAGATATTTTAACTAGCTAGCCAAAACTGTACATTTATCTCACAAGACTTTTGAACAAGATATAAATCTGACTTGAGTTTAACCAAGTTATTTCACATCCCTATGTGTGCAATTGAGTTTGTTTATGTGGTATTTGTTAGGATACCGCCAGTGCTAGATAGGCTATCAACCAAACCTGTACTAAGGATCACCTAATTAGCTCCACTAACTCCGTTGTTGTATTTAGCAAGATTAATCCATGGGACAATCTAAGGCACCATAAGCTAGCTCATCCACATGCAAACATTGGTCTACTCACACGCAAAGCTAATGTGATAGACATATTGTCATGCGTTTAGGATACCACCATTGCCAGGTAGGCTGTCCACCAAAACCATAATGAGGATCACCTAAATGGTTTTCAAATGCTAAGAATTATAGGGATTCAAGTTTAGGCTTTTTATTTGCTCAACGGTTTAGGATACTTGCTCGTATACATAGTGATGAAAATCACTGTTTATTTTTCTTCTTGTTTTTCTTTTTGAGCAAGGATTGTGAATAGTGGTAATAACCACTATTATTTGATTTTGGATTTTTAACTTTGTAAGGTTGAGCTTGTGAATGACATTGATCCTGTTGGCCTTGGGGATGACTACCCATCCTGTTTAGGGACATGTAGTATGAATCCTTATGACTTTGGGAACCAAATGGGATTAGGGATACCATGAAGTAAGGGCATTAATATTTAAGGCCTTGGAGATGACTACCCATCCTGTTCATGGATGTGTAGTACAAATCCTTATGACTTTGGGAACCAAAGGGGATTAGGGATACGATGAAGTAAGGGTATTGATCTTTGAGGCCTTGGGGATGACTACCCATCCTATTCAGGAATGTGTAGTACGAATCCTTACAACTTTGAGACCAAAGGTGATTGGAGATGGTCATGATAATGGCTTGTGGGAATTTTGTTGTTAAATGGCATCGATCCTTTGAGGCCTTGGGGATGACTACCCATCCTTGGTAGGGACGGGTAGTATGAATCCTTACAACTTTAGGGACCAATGGTGATTGGGATTTTTGTTAGTGGTGAAAACCATTGTTGATTAGGGGGAAGGGATGGGGAAGAGCTTGTCCTTTTGTCAATTCTTAGCACTCTTGAACCATTCACACAGGGGAATGAATAGACTAATCTTTCACCTATGGTACCCTAGACTCTTTGTAGTTTTCTCTTGCATTCACACAACTTGGGAATTATTTTATGTGTTTTAACTTGTGTAAGGATGTTACATAACGAGGCGTGATCCAAGTAAAACTTTCCCTTGCAAAATCTGTTGAACTTTGTATAGTTTTTTTGGCTAGCAATTTAAAGACAGCTGAATGACGAAAACCCTATATATATTAGGAGACAACTGACTATGCTAAAAAATGATGATGGTGTTATTCTGGATGTATGCGTTTATAAAATGGATTTGATGTAGAAAATGATGGAATTGCCAAGTAATGACAGTCTATGGTGCTCTTGACTTGTATGACCTAGCAAATATGTAATGTATGGATGTGATGCCTAATGCAACCTATATTTTTGTTTTTGGATTTTTACGAGTATGCATGGAATTGAAATGCAATTTTTTTTTTGGATGATTTTATTGTTTTTGTTTGTTTTGAATATTTGTTTTGACCAAGCGGTTATGGTAACCCTTGGAGATTTTGGTGTTTGACCAAAGGGTTTATGGATACCTTTGGAGAATTTTTGGGGTTGACCAAGTGATTGCGGGAATCCTTGGAGCTTTTGGCTTTGACCAAAGGGTTTATAGATACCTTTGAAGAATTTTTGACCAAGCGATTAGGGGAATCCTTGGAGATTTTGGGTTGACCAAAGGGTTTATAGATACCTTTGGAGCACTTTTGACCAAGCGATTATGGGAATCCTTGGATTTTTTGGGTTGACCAAAGGGTTTATAGATACCTTTGGAGCATTTTTGACCAAACGAATAGGGGAATCCTTGGAGCTTTTGGTTGGACTATGGCTCTCTAGATGTGGAATGGCCTCAAATGACTGATGTTCAAGGGTTCTAGTTCCTTGATTCCTTCAATAGAGGTGAGTCGGTATGTTCCAGGTCCTATTTTACTATCAATCACATAAGGACCTAACCAGTTTTTCATGAACTTGTCCCGTAGATGGGACGACAAATTAGAATTTTGTTGGTTCTCTTTTAAGACCAAGTCACCAACTTGAAAGTCCCTTAGGTGGACCTTCATGTTGTATTTTCTCTTAAGTAACTCTTGATAGATATGCAAATGCTCAAGAGCATTGACATGTCATTCTTTGAGCAATATCAGTTGGTCTAACCGGTCCTGCCATGCAATGTCATCATCGATGAACTCTTTCATTGAAATGCACAGGGAAGGGATTTCCAACTCGAGAGGCATGACTACCTCAAAGCCATACACCAGCAAAAATGGAGTTGTCCTAATGGGTGTCCAAATGCTAGTGCGGCAAGCCCATAGGGCAAGCAGGATCCGAATGTGCCAATCCTTATGATTGTTTGTGACTATCTTTTTGAGGATGGCGACTAGCATTTTTTTTATGCCTCTCGCTTGCCCATTTGCCTACAGATAATAGGGTGTTGAAAACCTATGCTAAATATTGCACTTTGTTGTCAAAGCATGCACATATTTATTCTTGAATGACGCCCAATTATCCGAAAGGATCTTGGATGGAATACCAAAATGACATATGATGTTATGCAAAATAAACTCTACAATGTAGGTTCCAGTCATAGAGGTTAGCGAAATTGCTTCCACCCACTTGGTGAATTACTCTGTGGCCGTTATGATGAACGTGTGACGACCCGACGACGTAGGGGAGATATTTTCGATTAGATCAAATCCCCACTACAAAAAAGGCCAAGTCAATTGGATCGGTTGCAAGGCCTAAGAAGGTACGTGTGTCAAATTAGCATGGTGTTGACACTTCACACACTTCTTTACATATGCGCACCAATCTCACTCTAAATATGGCCAATAATAGCCCATGCAAAGAATGCACTCTACGATGGTCATACCACTAAAGTGGCCACCACATGTACCATCATGGGCTTGGGTGATCGCCCAAGCAGAATCTTGTTGGTCTAAGCAATGGAGGAGGATTCCTTCATAGCTCCGACGATACAAAATGTCTCCTAACAAGACATGTTTTTTTGCTTTCTGTTTAAATGATATTTTTGTGGCTTGTGTCAATCCAAGTGGGAGGTTAAATAGCTTGAGGTAATCCCTTATGGGTGTGTGCCAATCCTGCTGATCAGAAACCTCGATGGTATGAATGGCTAATCCCTCTTGAAGTTCATCCCTAGCGAAATCTGAATGAGAAATAACTTATAAAAATAGTGTTGTGTTGCTATTAAGAGGGTTCAGGGAGAACAAGGACCCCTAGTTGGCCTGAGTCAGACAATCATGGATTCGAGAGAACCTATCTTGATATGGTTCAATCTGGATCAAGTGGATTCCTGGCGTTAGGTTAGAGCTTGCATGCTCCATCACGGATTGCAATAATATTGTAACTTGAATGGTTTTCATCTCACTAGAAGGGTCTTGCAGGATTAGTGACCCCAAGGAAGCCATAGTATCCACAAAATGATTCGATGATCGAGGGAGTGCCTCGATGTCATACCATTCAAGTTGTGCCAGGAATTTTTCCACAAGGGCTTTGTAGGCTTGCAGAACTGGGCATTTACATTGGAATATCCCCTTTACTTGATTGACAATTAACAACAAATCACCAAAGATGTTTAAACATTTAATGTTCATGGTGATTGCTATCTGAAGACCTATGAGCAAGGCTTTGTATTCTACATTGTTTTTGGTGCATGGGAAGTCTAATTTAAATGATAGAGGCATTGGAGCCCCTTGTGGAGTGAAGAATACAATTCCTGCTTCACCTCCATGCTCACATTTAGAACCATCGAAGAAGAGGGTCATGTCATCCTGGGACTCAGGCTCATCATAATCTGGTGATTTTGACACATGGAAGACCCCATCATCAGGTAGTTCTATGGTCAGAGGTTGATCGTCTTCAAGAGGAGCCTCTGCCAGTTGATCGGTGATGACTTGACATTTTATGGATTTTTGTCCAATGAATTCTATTTCAAACTCTGTCAACAACATGATCCATTTTGCCGTGCGACTACTATGATAACTATGACTTATCATGTATCGTAATGGATTTTCTTTAGACACAACATATGTCGTATTGTTAAGCATGTAGTGTCATAGATTTTTGGTAGCGAACACCACTACCAAGCAGAGCTTCTCAACGTATGCATAGTTAAGTTCATAACTGACTAGGGTGCGGTTAAGATAGTAAGTAGCTTGTTCTTTGTGTAGTTAATTTTTCTGGGACAACATGGCACCCAGTGCACCTCAGTAGCTGAGATGTATAAGTAGAACAACACTCCTAGTCTAGGTGGTGCCAATACTGGTGGTGAATCCAAGTAGTATTTAATGTCATCAAAGCCTGACTGGCACTCTTCATCCCAGTCAAATGTTACCCCCTTGTGTAGTAATTTATTCATGGGTCGACACTTATCAGATAGTTGCACTATGAAGCGCTTGATTGACGTGACCTTTCCTTGCAGACTTCTGAGCTGCTTGATGGTAGTTAGGGAAAACATTTTAAGGATTTCCTTGGCTTTGTGTGGATCCACATCAATTCCTCGTTTGGAGACTATGTAACCTAAGAGCTTTCCAGATGTGATGCCAAATATGCACTTCTTAGGGTTTATTCTGACTTTATGTTCTATGAGGCGATCGAGGATCTTGCTTAAGTCATCGAGATGATCTGGGCACAAAAGATATTTGGCCAACAAATCATCCATGTAATCTTCCAAAGTTTTGTGCATGTAATCATGGAAGATGTACATCATGGCACGTTGGTAGGTGGCACCAACATTTTTAAGGCCAAAGGGCATGACCTTATAACAAAATGTCCCCCAAGGCATTGTGAACACCATTTTTAGTTGGTCCTCAAGATTGATATAAATTTGATTGTATATCGAGAAACCATCCATGATGGAAAGCATTTCATGGCCCGCTATAACATCTACCAATGCATCGATGCTTGGCAAGGGAAAATCATCCTTAGGACTCACTTTGTTTAGATCTCAAAAATTGGTGCATATGTGAATCCTCCCATTAGGATTTTTGATGGGCACCATGTTAGACAACCATGGTGGGTAATCCATGTAGATGACAAACTATGCATCCAACAACTTTTGTAGCTCATATTTGACAATTAAGGCTACTTTTGGGTGCATCTTACATAGTTTTTGCCTTACTGGATTGACTTTCGGATCAAGCATTAGATTATGTGTGACTAGCTGTGGGTCTATCCCCAACATGTCTCTATAGGACCATGCAAAAAACCTCCTTCTTCTCTTTGAGAAGGGAAATGTAGTCGGATTGCTCTTTGGGGGATAGACTTACCCCCAGCTTGATGATTTGTAAATTCACTGGATCTGAGCCAATGTCTAAATTAGTCATCTCCTCGACTGACATGTGAGACTCGTCCTCCAACTGGTGTGGATTTGGGATCAAGTGGGTATCGTTTGCTGAATTGATATCATCGTTCAGAACATTAGGTTCCTCTTTAGCATGAAAGACATCCTAAGTCTATCCTGGGGTGAAATAGAACATCCCACCACAAGGCTAGTACTCTGATGGGGATGGTAGTGTGTCAGCGTGCTCCTAGTCTATAGCATCTAGGTCTAGATGCAATGACCATGTCGGGTCAGCTGGATCATGGATGGGGGTGGTTAAGTCAATGGAGATCATGTTAATGAAATGATTGTGGTCTCCATTACCATGGGTGTGATTGCTCGAACATCCTATATGATCTTTGTGCTTCGAATTCGGCTCTGTGGGTACTGGCACATATGGATCATCCCTATGCATGGATAAAAAGATAGGGTCCACCCTAGGCACTAATGGTTTTATAGGGTCTCCAGGAAAAAGATGCTCTCTGTATACCTAGAGTGGCAGGTGTAGTAATTTCTATAACTGTACCTGGTTTAAGTGCCACCTATGCATTGGACCTATGTGTAACTGTTCAAACATGTCATCTATGTCCAAGGGATACTGCTATTATTGCATATGATTGAGATAAGCCATCTTAGTTTTTTTTCATAATCATTGTCAAAGATCCAAAGGCCTTCGTTGGCTCCAATAGCTATTTGCGACATATAAGGCTCAGCTTGCTCGAGCAAATTAATGTGGTCCCATCAATGTTTTTCTGCTCTCTATGCGGGGACCTGATTCTCTTGAGGTGGCATATGCTCAATTGGAGCATCCAAAGGGAATATTGTCAGGAAGCTCTCCTGATCATCATCCATGGGAGTCACCTGTGAATGATTGCTATCAGACTCAAAAGGATCCCAAGGTGCTACCTTGTACTCCGACTCATATTCTAAAGACCCTTCTTGGTCTTGTCCATATCCCTCTTGTAGGTGAGTCCTCAAACTTTCTCCCTTTTTGATCGAAGGGAAAGGGTTGTTATGGTCAACAAGGTTGGTTTTTAGCAATGGGAGATAATCTCCCAATGTATATGTTGTGTTAGGATTGGCATATGGATCTAATGCCATCCCACCCTTATTGCCTATCCCTAGGCCTTGCATGTTCTCTACCAAGATGTCTAGGGGTAGGGGGTGGTTGAACCCTACTCCTGACTTGTCATACAAAATTTGGTATCTTGGTTGGCAAAGAACATGCACTCCTTGCTCATACTTGCCCAACCCATATCCATGCCAATTACATTGGCCAAGATATCTCAATGCGAATTATGGGTTGAAAAAATAGTTGACATCCTCAGCAAAGGGATATTCATCATCATCTTATTGCATGTAAGGTTCAATGCCATTATCCAATCCCCAATAAACAAAGTTTGTCTAATTAGGTGGGTAGCCTAGAGGAACCACAGAGCTGATGGGGAGGCGAGGTCTCCCCATGTCCTGCATGGACTCAAGTGTGAGTGTTGCTACAATGTTTCACACTATATACTCCCCCAAGCTCATGTTGGCCATATCAACGGTGATCGTTGGTGGTTGAGGGAGGGCGAATGGGAGTTCTTCAAAGTCCACTCCATGTAGGTTGAACTAGGCATCTCAACTTCCATTCGACTAGGGATATCTTCAATACATATGGTTGAGACTAGGGGTGGTTCCTCTTCCAAGGGTTTATTTCCCTTGTCCTTAGGTGTGGCCACTGTAGGTGGCATATTTGGTGAACGACTAGATGAGGAAGATGGATCCAGCTGGGGATCTGATGGACTCAGCATTGGGGATGCCTATGGAATCAGACCTTGGTTAGATGGATTCAAATAAAAATCCAAATGCGTTGTGGGAAGGGTCAACTACGACATGAATTACATCGTATTGCATTACTTGAAGTGCTCTAAGTCTACCGGGACTACATGCACCTATCATTCAAATGTATACTTTAGGCACTAATGAGCTATTGAAGGGACACACTACATGTCCCTGATCCAAGGCCAGCCCAGTAAGATATTATAAGCCATCTCACCTTCCAATATGTGGAATAGTGTATGAATAGTCTTTTGTCCCAATTGGATGGGTACGACAATTGTGCCAACCGTTGAGCATATTGCATCATTGAATGCTCGCAGTGTATAGGTGGAGGCCACGATGTGATATGCCGACAATTTTAGATGTTTCAATGCTGCTATTGTGATGATATTACTGGGTGAGCCAGTGTCCACCAACATCATCTTATACGGAATCCCATTGACCCATGCAATAATGTGCAGGGGTGGATCCACCACATCACCAATCACTGATTTCAATTCATCTTCTCTAAAGGTGATGATTGGTTATGTACATTGTTTTACATGTCCCATGAAGTTGTTGAAATAGTTTGCTTCGTGGGGCTACAACTTGATGGCTTTTAATATCTCCATTAGAGCTTCTCGATGGGGCATTGATTGTTGAATGAGCTCGTATATGGAGAGCCTAGCCGATGTGGTCCTTAGACTTTGGGTATGTCTAGTCTAAATCATGGCCACTGGTCTAGGCGGGGGAGGTTACGTAGGGTGCTATTGAGGTTGTGACATTGATGGAACTTCTCTAGTGGCCACCGCAGGGGTAGCTCTTTGATACCTCCTATTCCTAGTCATGATGCTTATAATCCATACATACCCTTGCATGGGGAAATTTTGTTGCACCTCATTGACATGAAGGGGTTTTTCTTGCACATCATGGGTAGGCAAGGGGTCTCTGAAGACTCCCATATATTGGTTGTTTGGTGCTACGGTGTTGTCCACCGCCAATGTCTTGTTGTTGGTTAGGTCTTGTACCAAACCTTTGAAATTCCAACATGCATTGAGATCATGTTCCTTCTACCTATGGAACCTACAATACAAGTCCTCTCGTTACAATCGATCAAACAGGGAGTCTTTGGACTTTGTGTAAGGTGTAAATTATCACCTAGGGCGATGCTGCTGATTTTGTTCCTACCTCTGGTTTTCTCTGTCATAATTGTTACGAGGCACCGCCTGATAGTTAGCCTTTTGAGGCTATGTTGCTTGTGTAGGCTTAGGGACATTTATAGCAACCTGATTAACCGTAGTGGGTTTCTGTTGCATGGTCCCTATTTTTGTGTTCTTAAGCCATTCTTTCTTCTTTGGCATGGCAATCTCACCATCCTGTATCTTGATCTCCTCAATGATTATGGCTTGCACTAGAGCTTCCTCAAGAGTGGCATATTGCTATAGCTGCAATAGCATGGAGATCGATCTCAAATAGCTTTTTGAGAACATTTGGGTCAGGTCTGACATGGGAGGGAGGTAGGGTAGCTTTGAAAGCAACGTCCTCCACCGGTTCTCATATGCCACCATGGTTTCTTCCTCATATTGCCTAAGGCTAGCTAGGTCTCTTAGTGATGCATTTTTCTTGGTGTTGAATGTAAAGCATTCGAGGAACGTGTCCACTAGCTGATCCAAGTTATTGATGCTATGTTTTGGTAATTGAGTGAACCAATCTGAGGCAGGGCCTACGAATGTGGTTATAAATGTTCTTAGCAAAAAAACATCGTTATCATAAATGATAAAGCACTGGCTCAAGAATCTAGTCATGTGCTCTTGGGCATCCTCCTCCCCTCTAAAGAGTGCCAACTAGGGCAGTTTAAAGTTTTTAGGGTATGGAGGTGCCAGCACTCGGATGCATAGGATGACTACAGATTTGGAGTAAAGTAGGCTTTTGGGGCCCAGAAGTCTTGGTCTCCACAGACTCTAAGCACTCTAAAAATGCTTTATATGCATTGGAGGATTTAATTTCTTCCTCCTTAGTTTGCTCCCATTGTGGGTTGCGAGGAACTTGAGGCCTATGGAGAGGTAGCTGGATAGCACCCCATCTACCTTGGTAGGGAATTTTAGTCCGCTCTTCTTCTTGTTCATACTCCTCATATGCTTCTTGAGGAGTTCCTGGCTGAGACCTATACACATGGATGGGTTCCCGTGGAGGGTGCCCATCGTTGTTCCTGGGAGTGGCCTCCCGCTCAGGTCTAGGAGGCCTCGAAGGCAGCACTTGGTAAGGTCATTGGGACCTGTCTTGGACCAAGGGGTTGCACCTCTCATACACTTCTACTTTATGTATGTGAGGGGTTGGGACCTTCTCAGGCACATGGTTATGAAGTAATTTGGCTGTTTGACACTGAATGCGCTCTTTGTTAAGGCGATACAAATGCTCTAACTACTATTGATCTTGCCTAATCTATGTGATTTGCGCTTGGTGGGCAGCATGTCTGGAAAATGCCAAGTCACTTTGTTCTACCGTCTCATGTTTAGGAAGCCTAGATGCCTCTCCTACATGTCTATCTCGTTCGTGGTGATCCGAGACCCCTATGGGTTGCTTTCCTCTATCAAGGTTAGCTACATTAACCCGAGGCTCTGGCCTCAATGGGTGATCTTGATACATAGCAGGTGTGGAGGTGCATAACTACTGTACTATGTACTATTGTTGAGGAATGTGGTGGTCTTCCTCGTACTCCCTTTTGTATGCATGCAAGGTGCGGGCATAATTGTCTTGCCCTATCTGGAGAGCCTGATACTCTGGATTTGGTCTAGTGTTTCTAACAACAATACGAGATAGAGGAGGGATGGTGAAATCATGTGGCCCCTCCTTATGGACCCTATGTTGCTCTAGCACTTCATCACTAGGCCACTCATAACGAGCATCTAAGGGAGGCCTCATATCTATATTGAGTGCCACATGTAGGTTCTCCTATTGAAAGGATCTATGCTAAGTGGGGGTGCCTCTCAAAGAGGTGCCTCTATAGTCCTATTCTGTGATGGCATGATGTGGACTATCTTGTGTATCAGGCCACCAAGGCAGGATGACCAAGTCCTCAGGACTATATTGGAGGTGACTTGCCCCCCTTTGTACACTTTTTGCAGTGCTTTCCCATGATTGGGCTCGACTATAGGTGTACACCATGGTGATGCTTACCTAAAGATGCATACATTTTTATCTTCTTTTAGGATTTTTTATGCTACACTAAAAATGAAATATCACACACACAAAACAATGATTATCTTGTTTAAAGATTAAAAGTGTGCCCTAAACCTGGTTCAGTGTGTTTTTAATGTTTGTTTTGAAAGATTTTGTAAAGAATTGTTTAAATGTAATATGATGGCTCTTATGACTCCCAAAAATGGTTGCCCCTTTGATATACCATTGGTAGGCCGATATACAAACCTCTCTATATACCCGCCCTTACGTGAGGGAAACTATTGGTACATGAGAGCATATGGTACATGGAAAATAGGCAGTACAGAAGGGGAATCACTCTGTTTATGACACCTACCATAGAAGACTTATCCTCATGCACTGGGAATCACCCCAGCTACACTTGGTCAGATTTCATCAAGATTTACGTCTAGCAATAGTCACGATCGGGGTTATGTATGCAGTATCTCAAGCCAAGGTGGTGATGAAATACACCATTGGTCTTGCTCAAGGGTTGGGGTTTTACGACCAACTCATTGTTGTTTTAACTTGCCACATGGTGTGTGGGGTTCCTTTTAAGTTGCATAAATGAAGCAAACAAGCATTCAAACTCTCCTATGCAAGGAAATAATCAGAGAACAGAAAGCAAAAATTTGACATAAGGTGTTTAGGACCCCTACCTCTTCTCTGCCCAAATCAGATGTCTCTGAATTTCTAACCTGAAATTGCGTAGGGAGCTATTATTAGAAAATATCAACCATATTTTTATTGAGTTTACTTTAGCCTCTGAGTTATGGAGGAGAATGGCAACTTTACTTGACTTACAGTGGTCCATTTTTTTCACTTTTGAACAGTTTTGGAGGGATTGGCCTAATCAAGAGGGTGTTAATCATTTTATTAGGCAGTTAGTTTGGATGGGTTCTACCATTCTTCTTTGGAATATTTGGAATGAAAGGAACAACCAAATTTTTAATCAAGATAGGAAGGATATTCACTATATTTGGAAAAAGACCATAGCCAACTTAGTTGAATCAGTCCATCAACTCCTTAATCAACCCCAAAACTCCCACCAAAGATGGGATCAAGTGATGCAAATATTGAATATTAAACCTTCTAAGGGCAACCAACTTAAATGTAATGTGAGTATTAGTAAGATGGATAGGACTAGAAATTGGCAACCTCCTCCTAAGGATTTTGGAAAAGTCAATACCGATGGAGCCTCTAGAGGGAACCCTGGAAAAGCCCAGTGTGGGAGGAATTGGTAGACTTTTAGATGGCTCCCTAGTTTTTACTTTTGCTAAGAATTTGGGTATTCTTTCCAATAACCTTGCTGAGGGGTATGGTATCCTTAGAGGCCTTCAGGAGGCTACTAAGGTTGGATGGGAAAAGGTGTTAGTTGAGTCTGACTCTCAACTTATGATTAATCTCTTGAAGACTCCTTCTAAGAATAATAAGGTGGATTGGAGAATAAAAAGAATTATTGAGAAGATTTAGTTAATCCATATGGGATTTTTGAAAGTTGATTACAATCATGTGGTCAGAGATCAAAACAAGAGTGTTGATGCTTTAGCTAATTGGGCTTTGGACAAAGGTAATCTTACTTGTTATGGCCACCCTCCTATATGGTGGGCTTCTCAAATTTGGTAAGCTCTTATTTCTATCATTTCTTTGGATGGCTCCAGTTCTGAAGGTACCTAGTTTCTTGTTTTTTTTTGTTTCTCTTTGGTTCATTTAGTTTTTTTAGTTCCCTAGCTCATTCTATTCTTTATTTTGTTTCCTTTGTTGATTCTTGCATTAATAGTCTTCTGGTCTAGATAGGTCATTGTTTTGTTCTTTTTTTTTTTCTTTTGTCTTCTTTGTTTAGTTTTTTAAGGTGGGTGGGTTCTTTTGTTTTTTTTTCTTTTTGTGTTCTTTGTGTTGTTTTTTTTTGTTCTTGTGTTTCTGTTGTTTTGTTTTTTTTTTCATGTTTTTTGTTATTGTTCTTGTGTTTTTTTTTCGTTCTTGTTATTGGGTTTCTCTTTGTTTGTGTTATTTCATTTTTTTTTATGTGTGAGTGTTTTCTATGTTTTTTATTTTTGTTTATTGTCTGTTGTTGTTTTTTTTTATTTTTATTTTTATTTTTATTTTATTTTTTAGGTTTTGGTTGTGTTTATTTTTCATGTTTTTTTGGGTTATGTCTTTGTAGTGTGCTGTTGTTTTTGTCTTGTTTGTGTTTTGTTATGTGGTTCTTGTGTTTTTATATGTGGTTTGTGTTGTGGTTTCTTTTATCTTATTGCGTGTGTTTGGTTGTGCTTTTGGTTTTGACACACTTAAGGAGCAGGTTTTTTATTTTATTTTATTATTTTTGTTGTTATTTACTTTTTTTAATTTGGTTTTGTGTGTTTGTTTGCTCCTTGAGTATGTCAAATGTGGTAGGCCAGGTCCGAGTCCTGGGCATTTTTGGTGGAATGGATACCCCTGCCTCCTTGGGTCTTACCCGAAAGTGGCATCCCTTTTGAGATGTTTTCCACAAATAATAAAAAAAAAAGAGTGAAGATATGTTATGTGATGATGTGCACAAGTATCTTAGACTAGGAGTGCATGTAGAAGTGTAAGAGTTATGTATGCAAGTTTCTTCGAGTTAAGTTTCCATGAAGAATCATGTACGCAAGTGGCAATATGATAAGCCAAGATTCATGAGAATTATCATATGGAGAGCAATAGTCAAGTATATGAAGAGTCACATTACTATGGATATATTATGGAGATAATACTCCATGTAGAGATAATCAATTATATGAATATCATATTACTGTGTTGTAACAAGAAGAAAATGAATAAATACTTTATATATTTTTGAGTAATTAATATTTTAAGTTTTATTTATGTGTATTTCACGAATGACTTAGGCAATTTACATTCATATTTGATACTATATAAATGAATTTTTATTTTAGTATTATATATACCTTGATATACATATTAATTTGCTTATTCTACACATATTATTATTATTATTATTTTGACATGTGATATTTTGTGGTAGTAAGGCTTAAAATACCAACATGATAAAGGAGAAAATACATCTTCATTGGGTATAGTGAGCACTCAAAGGCTTATAAGTTGTACAAGCCCATGACAAAAATAATTATCATAACCAAAGATGTGGAATTCATTGATGATGAAGCTTGGAATGGAGATGGATAATTTGAATGGAGATACCACAAATTAGGCCTTAGATTCAAGTAGTAGTACCAATGCTGGAAAAAACCCTTCATAATTATCAAGATCATGATCAATTCTAAGAACAAGATCCATTTTGCCCACCATGAGTATTCTAATAAAAATAAGAAGCTTACAAGAAATATATGAGGTAACATGAAATAAAATTTAAAATGAAGAGAATGATAATTTTACTTTTTTTCTCTATGTGATCCACTTTCCTTTGAAGAATTCATAAAAACAACAAATGCATGAATGCCATGGATGAATAAATTGAATCTATAGAGAAAATAAGACCTAGGAACTAATGGATCTTCTAGTAGAAAGAAAACCATTGGTGTGAAATTGGTATACAAAACAAATTTTAATTACAAAGGTGATGTTTAAAGGAATAAAACAAGGTTGGTTGTAAAAGAATATAAGCAAGAGTCATGTATTGACTATCATAAAGTCTATGCACCCATATAAAGACTTGAAATAGTTTGAATGATTCAAGGATTGGGAACCCAAAAGGGTGGAATATTTACAAAATGGATGTGAAGTCTAATTTTTTAAATGGTGTCTTGGAAGAAGAGGTCTACATAGACTAGCCACCTGGTTATTAGATGGAAGGGAAGAAAGAAAAAGTGTATAAATTTAAAAAATCATTTTATGGACTAAAGAAAACACCTATGAGCTAATATAGTCACATTGACTCACACTTTTAGGAGAATGGATTCATCAAGTTCCCATATGAGCATCCTCTTTACATTAAGACCAATGAATAAGTATATATTATAATAGTATGCTTGTATGTACAGTTTGATTTATATTACCAACAACAATATTTTGCTTGATTAGTTTAGAGGTGTTATGATGAGTGATTTTGAAATGTCAAATTTTATCTTAATATAATATTTCCTTGGAATTAAAGTTATCCAATCAGCACATGGTATCTTCATTACAAAGGTAAGTATACCAAAGATATTCTAAATATATTTATAATGGGAAATAGTAAATTAGTAAACACATGAATCATAACAAGTCTAAAATTGAGGAAGAGTAAGTATACATAAACCCATTATAATATTGATTGTGAGCCTCATATATTTGATAGCCACAAAATCTAACATAATGTATATAATATTTTTAATCAATAAATTCATGGAAACACCAAAGAACACTCACTTGGAGGTAGAAAAATAATTCTACGATACACTAAAGGAACTAAAGACCATGATATCTTTTATGCAACATCAAACCAACTTGAACTAGTTGGGTACATAAATAATGATTGGGATAGAAATATTGATGTTAGAAAAAAACACTTAGGATAAACCTTCATTCTTGGTTGAAGTGTTATCTCATTATCATCCAAGAAAAAACCCATTATTGCACTCTTCATTGCTAAAGTAGAGGATGTTGTTTCCACGTCCGCATCATGTCAAGTAATATGTATTATAATAATTCTAGAAAAGATGCATCATGAATAGGAAGGGGAAACTAAATTTGTTTGTGATAATAACTTAGCCATAGCACTATCAAAATATTTAGTGTTTCATGGCAGAAGCAAGCATATTGACATCCAAATTCACTCCATAATAGAGCTGGTTAAAAATAATGAAATCAAATTGTTAGTTTGTAGGTCTAAAGGTCAAGTGGAAGACATCTTCACAAAACCTTTGAAGAAGGAGGATTTTGAAAGGTTAAAGAAACTTTTAGGTGTCACATAATTTGTGAAATTTGGATTAAGGGAGAGTGTTGAAAATTAATCTAGATTTCATGCTTTTTTGATATATTTTACTCTTCATAATCTATTGGTATATTTTATAACACTTGTATATATTCTTGGTAGTTATACTTGTTTAAAAAATAGATAAATACCTATATTATAATTAATGCATGTCAAGAAGTTAGTTGATTGTTTACCTCCATATGTTATATATAAAGTATTGGATGTCACTTAATTTTTATTCTAGAACATTGAAGAAGAATAAGTAATTGAAGTAGAGACGAGAAGGATAAGGAGAATTAAAACAAGGGAGACTTTCATTAATCTCATACATGGAGTAAGTGCAACATTGATGCAACTGAAAGCATGAGGATACGGAAACAAAAAGGAAAATGCCAAGTACGGTGCGTATAAAACCAAACTTAATGCCAAAAGCCTATATATTGAAAAATGCATGAAAGGAAAGAGCATAAGTGAATCGACACAAGATAAAAGCAATATGGAATAGGGTCCTATTTATTTATGTGCTTTTAAATTCGTGTTACAATACGTATCCTTCCATTTTAGGGGATAGGAGTGTTAAATATGTTTCTTATCACATCCATAGATAACAATCCTTCTTCCGCGTGCCCACATGTAAGATGGGTGGATAAAAATGTTGCCACCACTTGTGTATATGAGTGTTGACTACTTACTGCTCCTCTGATGTCAAAAACCTACATTCAAGGAAATAGAAAATATTAGTAGCACCTATAGATAGAATAGAACATGTATTTCCCAAGGCCTACTATTAGTGTATGCATGAAAATATTAAAACGATAACCAAATGACCTTAGATTGACCTGAATATTTAACAGAAGCATGAATATGTTACCAAGAGGGCACTGCAAGTGGAACAGTTGGTAAATTCCTCACAGATTTGTATTCACTCTGGGTCGGGATGAATAAACCTGCAATAAATTGTCAGAAAGCACCCTCTTTAATGTCCTATCTAGGAAGCTCCAAATGACCTGCAAAGTTGGTGTTACCTAATTAGGGGTTTTTTGGGAAGACCCAGAAGGTCATATTTCTCCAATTTGGCCTCTATCACCTAGATTTTGATGGTGCCATCTGCAAGTTAGTAAAGGCGAGAAATGATAAAAACCTGGTCAAAAATTCTCAGAATGAAGTGAAATTTAAACTACAGCCTATTTAAATAACCTAGAATAAGATGAAAAATAAAAATTAGAGAAATATATCACAGATTTCTAATCACTTTGGGGTGGTGCGATTAGGGCTTCGATAGCTTAGGGGGCGCCTGGGGGTAGGACGCCCACTGTTTTGGACTCTGTTTCGATAACAATCCACTTGGGATGGGTCCAAAACCTCTTATGGGGTGTTGTTGACAAATTTTGTGGAATATTATGGCCAAATGTTTGGGTTTGGGTATGGAATGTGCCTCCAATGATCACCCAATAACCTCCCTCCAAAAGAGAGATCAAGGATGTGAAGGCACAAACAATGGGTGAGGATATATTTTAGCAACACTTCATTGCTCCAAAATATCCTCTCTGTATCTCCTTTTTGGGTGAGAAGACTCACCAATTTATAGACCTAGGGTCTCTTTGTTTTGAATGCGCATGCAAGGATGCCACTTGAGTTGATTGTCCTATTTTGAGAGAAAATATTATTCCCTGATTTAGAGACTCCTTGCATGAGGTCTCTAAAATAAATACATGCATGACTTAAGTCTCTCTTCTTGATTTGAATCCATTCCTCACAATTGCATGTCATGAAGTTGTAGTTAACTGGCGAACTTGTCGAGGTTTGATTTTTTTCCGATCAAACCTACTATTTGCCTCACCCACGGGGTGAATACTGCTATTCATCCCTAGGTGGGGTGAATACCGGCTTGTATTCATCCCGGGGTGGGGCGAGTACGAAGAAAAATTCCAACAAGTGCCAAATTGACTCTTGACCTTCCAAACTGCTGTTGGGAGTGGTTAGGACCATTATTTAACCTCTGGGGGCTGCCCTAGGGGTTGTTTGTGTCAATTCAATCGATGCTTGTTGTCACATAATCAGATTGGTGCTATTTTGGTGTCTACATATGCCTATTTTTGGGAAGCGTTGTGCAAGACGTAGTGCTAAGAAAAAATAGATACCTAAAGCACTAATGATTAGGGTTTCTCAATAACCTAACCAACTCTTGATGCCCCAAGTATGGAAAGGGCACACATTCTTGAATCCTTGTTTTTGACGAGCTAAGGAACTTAATTCAAGTGTTAAATTTTTTTGATGAGGTGTTACATGAGCTTGGACATTGATCAATCATGAATAGGCAAAGGGCACAACATTTTGTCTGTGGGAACCTTGAGTTCATGATTCATGAATGCCAAGTGTTTGATTAGCTTGTGATGATTGCTTGTTTGTTGCCCCAAGTGGGAGCATGATTGTATTTTTCAATGATCCTTTGAATGTGTGTGATTTCCTTGATTGGGTATATTTTTGTTGATTGGTGACTAAGTGTGACTACCCCCTCAAGTGACGAATCGATGAGGGAATGACCAACATGAGAAAAGCGACAAGTCGCTTGACCCAAGATGAATTAGGTAAGGGTGCCTTTAGTTGTTTTCACGTTGAATGCTTAAGCAGATCTTGAACATTCAGACCTATTTTTTATGGGTTTTAACCCTTTTTGTGATGCATTTTGGAGCTAAAATTGTCAAGAATCCATCCTCCCAGGGAGCGGTCTAGCTATGATAGCCTTCTTAGGAAGTAGGATAGTGACAGTTTGTGACCCCAATGTCTTTTTTGGATGCCAAGAATTTCAGGCACAAATGCGCCTTCGTTTGACAATGTTATTGCTATTTTTGGTTGGGTTTTGACTCGTTTTGTGACGCCATTTGGGGAGGAAATTCTTGAAAATCCTCTCGTGGAGCGGTCCAGCTATGGTAGCCTTCTTAGGGAGTAGGATAGCGAGGATTTGTGACCTAGAAATCTATTTTTGATGCCAAGAATGTCAGACACAAAGGCGCATTCGTTCGACAATGTTATTGCTATTTTTGGTTGGGTTTTGACCTATTTTGTGATGCCATTTGGGGATGAAATTCTTGAAAATACGTCTTCCCATGGAGCAGTTCAGCTATGGTAGCCTTCTTAGGGAGTAGGATAGTGAGGATTTGTGACCCCAACATCTATTTTTCATGCCTATAATGTCAAGTGCAAAAGCACTCTCATTGGACAGTTTTAGTGCTTGTTTTTGGTGCATTTTGTGCAGTTTTTAAAAAAATTTCTCTGTATTCATCCCTGGGTGGGACGAATACTAGGGAGGGCTAGTGGGCATGATGCAGAGGTGAGTAGAAGTCATCCTTAGGGGTCCCATAGGACCCACACCATGGGGGGTAGTTCCCGTCACACCAATCCTACATGATCATGGTGGCCGATGCCCTAGGCTTGGGGGTTTTTTAGTTTTTTGCTTTTGTCGCGAGACCAAAGGACTGGTTCATTGTAGCCTGTGGGCATTTTTGATGATATATATATCGATGAATATTTTTGGGTGTTTATGCACTTTTCATGGTTTGTTTTTATGCACATGTATTTACATTGATGTATGCAGATGCTATTATGAACACGATGTTTCTAATTAGATGATGTATGCATATGGACTGAATGAAATGAGTTGTTGATAACTTGTTAATGGAACCATAGACTGTACAAGATTTATTGGCTTGTTGTACTTATGGGATGGCTATGTGGAATGACTTAGCATGTGGTAACTTTGTTTTTGTATTTGGCATATTTTATGATGGTGATGTACGTAATGAAATGTTCCAGTTGTTTTTTAAAATGTAGTTAAGCTTTTTTGAGATTTAGATATTTTAACTAGCTAGCCAAAATCGTACATTTATCTCACAAGACTTTTGAACAAGATATAAATCTGACTTGAGTCTAACCAAGTTATTTCACATCTCTGTGTGTGCAATTGAGTTTGTTTATGTGGTATTTGTTAGGATACCGCTAGTGCTAGATAGGCTATCAACAAAACCTGTACTAAGGATCACCTAATTAGCTCCACTAACTCCGTTGTTGTATTTAGAAAGATTAATCCATGGGACAATCTAAGGCACCATAAGGTAGCTCATCCACATGCAAAAATTGGTCTACTCACACGCAAAGCTAATGTGATATACATATTGTCATGCGTTTAGGATACCACCATTGCCAGGTAGGTTGTCCACCAAAACCATAATGAGGATCACCTAAATGGTTTTCAAATGCTAAGAATTATAGGGATTCAAGTTTAGGCTTTTTATTTGCTCAACGGTTTAGGATACTTGCTCGTATACATAGTGATGAAAATCACTTGTTTATTTTTCTTCTTGTTTTTCTTTTTGAGCAAGGATTGTGAATAGTGGTAATAACCACTATTATTTGATTTTGGATTTTTAACTTTGTAAGGTTGAGCTTGTGAATGACATTGATCCTGTTGGCCTTGGGGATGACTACCCATCCTGTTCAGGGACATGTAGTATGAATCCTTATGACTTTGGGAACCAAAGGGGATTAGGGATACCATGAAGCAAGGGCATTAATATTTAAGGCCTTGGAGATGACTACCCATCCTGTTCATGGATGTGTAGTACAAATCCTTATGACTTTGGGAACCAAAGGGGATTAGGGATACGATGAAGTAAGGGTATTGATCTTTGAGGCCTTGGGGATGACTACCCATCCTATTCAGGAATGTGTAGTACGAATCCTTACAACTTTGAGACCAAAGGTGATTGGAGATGGTCATGATAATGGCTTGTGGGAATTTTGTTGTTAAATGGCATCGATCCTTTGAGGCCTTGGGGATGACTACCCATCCTTGGCAGGGACGGGTAGTATGAATCCTTACAACTTTAGGGACCAATGGTGATTGGGATTTTTGCTAGTGGTGAAAACCATTATTGATTAGGGGGAAGGGATGGGGAAGAGCTTGTCCTTTTGTCAATTCTTAGCACTCTTGAACCATTCACACAGGGGAATGAATAGACTAATCTTTCACCTATGGTACCCTAGACTCTTTGTAGTTTTCTCTTGCATTCACACAACTTGGGAATTATTTTATGTGTTTTAACTTGTGTAAGGATGTTACATAACGAGGCGTGATCCAAGTAAAACTTTCCCTTGTAAAATACTGTTGAAATTTGTATAGTTTTTTTGGCTAGCAATTTAAAGACAGCTGAATGACGAAAACCCTATATATATTAGGAGACAACTGACTATGCTAAAAAATGATGATGGTGTTATTCTGGATGTATGCGTTTATAAAATGGATTTGATGTAGAAAATGATGGAATTGCCAAGTAATGACAGGTCTATGGTGCTCTTGACTTGTATGACCTAGCAAATATGTAATGTATGGATGTGATGCCTAATGCAACCTATATTTTTGTTTTTGGATTTTTACGAGTATGCATGGAATTGAAATGCAATTTTTTTTTTTGGATGATTTTATTGTTTTTGTTTGTTTTGAATATTTGTTTTGACCAAGCGGTTATGGTAACCCTTGGAGATTTTGGTGTTTGACCAAAGGGTTTATGGATACCTTTGGAGCATTTTTGGGGTTGACCAAGTGATTGCGGGAATCCTTGGAGCTTTTGGCTTTGACCAAAGGGTTTATAGATACCTTTGAAGCATTTTTGACCAAGCGATTAGGGGAATCCTTGGAGATTTTGGGTTGACCAAAGGGTTTATAGATACCTTTGGAGCACTTTTGACCAAGCGATTATGGGAATCCTTGGAGTTTTTGGGTTGACCAAAGGGTTTATAGATACCTTTGGAGCATTTTTGACCAAACGAATAGGGGAATCCTTGGAGCTTTTGGTTGGACTATGGCTCTCTAGATGTGGAATGGCCTCAAATGACTGATGTTCAAGGGTTCTAGTTCCTTGATTCCTTCAATAGAGGTGAGTCGGTATGTTCCAGGTCCTATTTTACTATCAATCACATAAGGACCTAACCAGTTTTTTGTGAACTTGTCCCGTAGATGGGACGACAAATTAGAATTTTGTTGGTTCTCTTTTAAGACCAAGTCACCAACTTGAAAGTCCCTTAGGTGGACCTTCATGTTGTATTTTCTCTTAAGTAACTCTTGATAGATATGCAAATGCTCAAGAGCATTGACACGTCATTCTTTGAGCAATATCAGTTGGTCTAACCGGTCCTGCCATGCAATGTCATCATCGATGAACTCTTTCATTGAAATGCACAGGGAAGGGATTTCCAACTCAAGAGGCATGACTACCTCAAAGCCATACACCAACAAAAATGGAGTTGTCCTAATGGGTGTCCAAATTCTAGTGCGGCAAGCCCATAGGGCAAGCAGGATCTGAATGTGCCAATCCTTATGATTGTTTGTGACTATCTTTTTGAGGATGGCAACTAGCATTTTTTTTTATGCCTCTGCTTGCCCATTTGCCTACAGATAATAGGGTGTTGAAAACCTATGCTAAATATTGCACTTTGTTGTCAAAGCATGCACATATTTATTCTTGAATGACGCCCAATTATCCGAAAGGATCTTGGATGGAATACCAAAATGACATATGATGTTATGCAAAATAAACTCTACAATGTAGGTTCCAGTCATAGAGGTTAGCGAAATTGCTTCCACCCACTTGGTGAAGTACTCTGTGGCTGTTATGATGAACGTGTGATGACCCGACGACGTAGGGGAGATATTTTCGATTAGATCAAATCCCCACTACAAAAAATGCCAAGTCAATTGGATCAGTTGCAAGGCCTAAGAAGGTACGTGTGTCAAATTAGCATGGTGTTGACACTTCACACACTTCTTTACATATGTGCACCAATCTCACTCTAAATATGGCCAATAATAGCCCATGCAAAGAATGCACTCTACGATGGTCATACCACTAAAGTGGCCACCACATGTACCATCATGGGCTTGGGTGATCGCCCAAGCAGAATCTTGCTGGTTTAAGCAATGGAGGAGGATTCCTTCATAGCTCTGACGATACAAAATGTCTCCTAACAAGACATGTTTTTTTGCTTTCTATTTAAATGATATTTTTGTGGCTTGTGTCAATCCAAGTGGGAGGTTACCTAGCTTGAGGTAATCCCTTATGGGTGTGTACCAATCCTGGTCGATCGGAAACCTCGATGGTATGAATGGCTAATCCCTCTTGAAGTTCATCCCTAGCGAAAGCTGAATGAGAAATAACTTATAAAAATAGTGTTGTGTTGCTATTAAGAGGGTTCGGGGAGAACAAGGACCCCTAGTTGGCTCGAGTCAGACAATCATGGATTCGAGAGAACCTATCTTGATATGGTTCAATCTGGATCAAGTGGATTCCTGGCGTTAGGTTAGAGCTTGCATGCTCCATCACGGATTGCAATAATATTGTAACTTGAATGGTTTTCATCTCACCATAAGGGTCTTGCGGGATTAGTGACCCCAAGGAAGCCATAGTATCCACAAAATGATTCGATGATCGAGGGAGTGCCTCGATGTCATACCATTCAAGTTGTGCCAGGAATTTTTCCACAAGGGCTTTGTAGGCTTGCAGAATCGGGCATTTACATTGGAATATCCCCTTTACTTGATTGACAATTAACAACAAATCACCAAAGATGTTTAAACATTTAATGTTCATGGTGATTGCTATCTGAAGACCTATGAGCAAGGCTTCGTATTCTACATTGTTGTTGGTGCATGGGAAGTCTAATTTAAATGATAGAGGCATTGGAGCCCCTTGTGGAGTGAAGAATACAATTCCTGCTTCACCTCCATGCTCACATTTAGAACCATCGAAGAAGAGGGTCATGTCATCCTGGGACTCAGGCTCATCATAATCTGGTGATTTTGACACATGGAAGACCCCATCATCAGGTAGTTCTATGGTCAAAGGTTGATCGTCTTCAAGAGGAGCCTCTACCAGTTGATCGGTGATGACTTGACCTTTTATGGATTTTTGTCCAATGAATTCTATTTCAAACTCTGTCAACAACATGATCCATTTTGCCATGCGACTACTATGATAACTATGACTTATCATGTATCGTAATGGATTTTCTTTAGACACAACATATGTCGTATTGTTGAGCATGTAGTGTCATATATTTTTGGTAGCGAACACCACTACCAAGCAGAGCTTCTCAACGTATGCATAGTTAAGTTCATAACTGACTAGGGTGCGGCTAAGATAGTAAGTAGCTTGTTCTTTGTGTAGTTAATTTTTCTGGGACAACATGGCACCCGAGTGCACCTCGATGAGTTGAGATGTATAAGTAGAACAACACTCCTAGTCTAGGTGGTGCCAATACTGGTGGTGAATCCAAGTAGTATTTAATGTCATCAAAGCCTGACTGGCACTCGTCATCCTAGTCAAATGTTACCCCCTTGTGTAGTAATTTATTCATGGGTCGACACTTATCAGATAGTTGCACTATGAAGCGCTTGATTGACGTGACCTTTCCTTGCAGACTTCTGAGCTGCTTGATGGTAGTTGGGGAAACCATTTTAAGGATTTCCTTGGCTTTGTGTGGATCCACATCAATTCCTCGTTTGGAGACTATGTAACCTAAGAGCTTTCCATATGTGATGCCAAATATGCACTTCTTAGGGTTTATTCTGACTTTATGTTCTATGAGGCGATCGAGGATCTTGCTTAAGTCATCGAGATGATCTGGGCACAAAAGATATTTGGCCAACAAATCATCCATGTAATCTTCCAAAGTTTTGTGCATGTAATCATGGAAGATGTACATCATGGCACGTTGGTAGGTGGCACCAACATTTTTAAGGCCAAAGGGCATGACCTTATAACAAAATGTCCCCCAAGGCATTGTGAACACCATTTTTAGTTGGTCCTCAAGATTGATATAAATTTGATTGTATCTCGAGAAACCATCCATGATGGAAAGCATTTCATGGCCCGCTATAACATCTACCAATGCATCGATGCTTGGAAAGGGAAAATCATCCTTAGGACTCACTTTGTTTATATCTCAAAAATTGGTGCATATGTGAATCCTCCCATCGGGATTTTTGATGGGCACCATGTTAGACAACCATGGTGGGTAATCCATGCAGATGACAAACTATGCATCCAACAACTTTTGTAGCTCATCTTTGACAATTAAGGCTACTTTTGGGTGCATCTTACATAGTTTTTGCCTTACTGGCTTGACTTTCGGATCAAGCATTCGATTATGTGTGACTAGCTGTGGGTCTATCCCCAACATGTCTTTATAGGACCATGCAAAAAACCTCCTTCTTCTCTTTGAGAAGGGCAATGTAGTCGGATTGCTCTTTGGGGGATAGACTTACCCCCAGCTTTATGATTTGTAAATTCACTGGATCTGAGCCAATGTCTAAATTAGTCATCTCCTCGACTGACATGTGAGACCCGTCCTCCAACTGGTGTGGATTTGGGATCAAGTGGGTATCGTTTTCTGAATTGATATCATCGTTCAGAACATTAGGTTCCTCTTTAGCATGAAAGACATCCTAAGTCTATCATGGGGTGAAATAGAACATCCCACCACAAGGCTAGTACTCTGATGGGGATGGTAGTGTGTCAGCGTGCTCCTAGTCTATAGCATCTAGGTCTAGATGCAATGACCATGTCGGGTCAGCTGGATCATGGATGGGGGTGGTTAAGTCAATGGAGATCATGTTAATGAAATGATTGTGGTCTCCATTACCATGGGTGTGATTGCTCGAACATCCTATATGATCTTTGTGCTTCGAATTCAGCTACGTGGGTACTGGCACATATGGATCAGCCCTATGCATGGATAAAAATATAGGGTCCACCCTAGGCACTAATGGTTTTATAGGGTCTCCAGGCAAAATATGCTCTCTGTATACCTAGAGTGGCAGGTGTAGTAATTGCTATAACTGTACCTGGTTTAAGTGCCACCTATGCATTGGACCTATGTGTAACTGTTCAAACATGTCATCTATGTCCAAGGGATACTGCTATTATTGCATATGATTGAGATAAGCCATCTTAGTTTTTTTTCATAATCATTGTCAAAGATCCAAAGGCCTTCGTTGGCTCCAATAGTTGTTTGCGACATATGAGGCTCAGCTTGCTCGAGCAAATTAATGTGGTCCCATCAATGTTGTTCTGCTCTCTATGCGGGGACCTGATTCTCTTGAGGTGGCATATGCTCAATTGGAGCATCCAAAGGGAATATTGTCAGGAAGCTCTCCTGATCATCATCCATGGGAGTCACTCGTGAATGATTGCTATCAGACTCAAAAGGATCCCAAGGTGCTACCTTGTACTCCGACTCATATTCTAAAGACCCTTCTTGGTCTTGTCATATCCCTCTTGTAGGTGAGTCCTCAAAATTTCTCCCTTTTTGATCGAAGGGAAAGGGTTGTTATGGTCAACAAGGTTGGTTTTTAGAAATGGGAGATAATCTCCCAATGTATATGTTGTGTTAGGATTGGCATATGGATCTAATGCCATCCCACCCTTATTGCCTATCCCTAGGCCTTGCATGTTCTCTACCAAGATGTCTAGGGGTAGGGGGTGGTTGAACCCTACTCCTGACTTGTCATACAAAATTTGGTATCTTGGTTGGCAAAGAACATGCACTCCTTGCTCATACTTGCCCAACCCATATCCATGCCAATTACATTGGCCAAGATATCTCAATGCAAATTATGGGTTGGAAAAATAGTTGACATCCTCAGCAAAGGGATATTCATCATCATCTTATTGCATGTAAGGTTCAATACCATTATCCAATCCCCAATAAACAAAGTTTGTCTAATTAGGTGGGTAGCCTAGAGGAACCACAAAGCTGATGGGGAGGCGAGGTCTCTCCATGTCCTGCATGGACTCAAGTGTGAGTGTTGCTACAATGTTTCACACTATATACTCCCCCAAGCTCATGTTGGCCATATCAACGGTGATCGTTGGTGGTTGAGGGAGGGCGAATGGGAGTTCTTCAAAGTCCACTCCATGTAGGTTGAACTAGGCATCTCGACTTCCATTCGACTAGGGATATCTTCAATACATATGGTTGAGACTAGGGGTGGTTCCTCTTCCAAGGGTTTATTTCCCTTGTCCTTAGGTGTGGCCACTGTAGGTGGCATATTTGGTGAACGACTAGATGAGGAAGATGGATCCAGCTGGGGATTTGTTGGACTCAGCATTAGGGATGCCTATGGCATCAGACCTTGGTTAGATGGATTCAACTAAAAATCCAAATGCGTTGTGGGAAGGGTCAACTACGACATGAATTGCATCGTATTGCATTACTTGAAGGGCTCTAAGTCTACCGGGACTACATGCACCTATCCTTCAAATGTATACTTTAGGCACTAATGAGCTATTGAAGGGACACACTACATGTCCCTGATCCAAGGCCAGCCCAGTAAGATATTATAAGCCATATCACCTTCCAATATGTGGAACAGTGTATGAATAGTCTTTTGTCCCAATTGGATGGGTACGACAATTGTGCCAACCGTTGAGCATATTGCATCATTGAATGCTCGCAAGTGTATAGGTGGAGGCCACGATGTGATATGCCGACAATTTTAGATGTTTCAATGCTGCTATTGTGATGATATTACTGGGTGAGCCAGTGTCCACCAACATCATCTTATACAGAATCCCATTGACCCATGCAATAATGTGCAGGGGTGGATCTACCACATCACCAATAACTGATTTCAATTCATCTTCTCTAAAGGTGATGATTGGTTATGTACATTGTTTTACATGTCCCATGAAGTTGTTGAAATATTTTTCTTCGTGGGGCTACAACTTGATGGCTTTTAATATCTCCATTAGAGATTCTCGATGGGGCATTGATTGTTGAATGAGCTCGTATATGGAGAGCCTAGCCGATGTGGTCCTTAGACTTTGGGTAAGTCTAGTCTAAATCATGGCCACTGGTCTAGGCGGGGGAGGTTACGTAGGGTGCTATTGAGGTTGTGACATTGATGGAACTTCTCTAGTGGCCACCGCAGGGGTAGCTCTTTGATACCTCCTATTCCTAGTCATGATGCTTATAATCCATACATACCCTTGCATGGGGAAATTTTGTTGCACCTCATTGACATGAAGGGGTTTTTCTTGCACATCATGGGCAGGCAAGGGGTCTCTGAAGACTCCCATATATTGGTTGTTTGGTGCTACGATGTTGTCCACCGCAAATGTCTTGTTGTTGGTTAGGTCTTGTACCAAACCTTTGAACTTCCAACATGCATTGAGATCATGTCCCTTCTACCTATGGAACCTACAATACAAGTCCTCTCATTATAATCGATCAAACAGGGAGTCTTTGGACTTTGTGTAAGGTGTAAATTATCACCTAGGGCGATGCTGCTAATTTTGTTCCTGCCTCTGGTTTTCTCTGTCATAATTGTTACAAGGCACCGCCTGATAGTTAGCCTTTTGAGGCTATGTTGCTTGTGTAGGATTAGGGACATTTATAGCAACCTGATTAACCGTAGTGGGTTTCTGTTGCATGGTCCCTATTTTTGTGTTCTTAAGCCATTCTTTCTTCTTTGGCTTGGCAATCTCACCATCCTGTATCTTGATCTCCTCAATGATTATGGCTTGCGTTAGAACTTCCTCAAGAGTGGCATATTGCTACAGCTGCAATAGCACGGAGATCGATCTCAAATAGCTTTTTGAGAACATTTGGGTCAGGTTTGACATGGGAGGAAGGTAGGGTAGCTTTGAAAGCAACGTCCTCCACCGGTTCTCATATGCCACCATGGTTTCTTCCTCATATTGCCTAAGGCTAGCTAGGTCTCTTAGTGATGCATTTTTCTTGGTGTTGAATGTAAAGCATTCGAGGAACGTGTCCACTAGCTGATCCAAGTTATTGATGCTATGTTTTGGTAATTGAGTGAACCAATCCGAGGCAAGGCCTACGAATGTGGTTATAAATGTTCTTAGCAAAAAAACATCGTTATCCTAAATGATAAAGCACTGGCTCAAGAATCTAGTCATGTGCTCTTGGGCATCCTCCTCCCCTCTAAAGAGTGCCAACTAGGGCAGTTTAAAGTTTTTAAGGTATGGAGGTGCCAGCACTCGGATGCATAGGATGACTACAAAGTTGGAGTAAAGTAGGCTTTTGGGGCCCAGAAGTCTTGGTCTCCAAAGACTCTAAGCACTCTAAAAATGCTTTATATGCATTGGAGGATTTAATTTCTTCCTCCTTAGTTTGCTCCCATTGTGGGTTGCGAGGAACTTGAGGCCTATGGAGAGGTAGCTGGATAGCACCCCATCTACCTTGGTAGGGAATTTTAGTCCGCTCTTCTTCTTGTTCATACTCCTCATATGCTTCTTGAGGAGTGCCTGTCTAAGACCTATACACATGGGTGGGTTCCCGTGGAGGGTGCCCATCGTTGTTCCTGGGAGTGGCCTCCCGCTCAGGTCTAGGAGGCCTCGAAGGCAGCACTTGGTAAGGTCATTGGGACCTGTCTTGGACCAAGGGGTTGCACCTCTCATACACTTCTACTTTATGTATGTGAGGGGTTGGGACCTTCTCAGGCACATGGTTATGAAGCAATTTGGCTGTTTGACACTGAATGCGCTCTTTGTTAAGGCGATACAAATGCTCTAACTACTATTGATCTTGCCTAATCTATGTGATTTGTGCTTGGTGGGCAGCATGTCTGGAAAATGCCAAGTCACTTTGTTCTACCGTCTCATGTTTAGGAAGCCTAGATGCCTCTCCTACATGTCTATCTCGTTCGTGGTGATCCGAGACCCCTATGGGTTGCTTTCCTCTATCAAGGTTAGCTACATTAACCCGAGGCTCTGGCCTCAATGGGTGATCTTGATACATAGCAGGTGTGGAGGTGCATCACTACTGTACTATGTACTATTGTTGAGGAATGTGGTGGTCTTCCTCTTACTCCATTTCGTATGCATGCAAGGTGCGGGCATAATTGTCTTGCCCTGTCTGGAGAGCCTGATACTCTGGATTTGGTCTAGTGTTTCTAACAACAATACGAGATAGAGGAGGGATGGTGAAATCATGTGGCCCCTCCTTATGGACCCTATGTTGCTCTAGCACTTCATCACTAGGCCACTCATAACGAGCATCTAAGGGAGGCCTCATATCTATATTGAGTGCCACATGTAGGTTCTCCTATTGAAAGGATCTATGCTAAGTGGGGGTGCCTCTCAAAGAGGTGCCTCTATAGTCCTATTCTGTGATGGCATGATGTGGACTATCTTGTGTATCAGGCCACCAAGGCGAGGATGACCAAGTCCTCAGGACTATATTGGAGGTGACTTGCCCCCCTTTGTACACTTTTTGCAGTGCTTTCCCATGATTGGGCTCGACTATAGGTGTACACCATGGTGATGCTTACCTAAAGATGCATACATTTTTATCTTCTTTTAGGATTTTTTATGCTACACTAAAAATGAAATATCACACACACAAAACAATGATTATCTTGTTTAAAGATTAAAAGTGTGCCCTAAACCTGGTTCAGTGTGTTTTTAATGTTTGTTTTGAAATATTTTGTAAATAATTGTTTAAATGTAATATGATGGCTCTTATGACTCCCAAAAATGGTTGACCCTTTGATATACCATTGGTAGGCCGATATACAAACCTCTCTATATACCCGCCCTTACGTGAGGGAAACTATTGGTACATGAGAGCATATGGTACATGGAACATAGGCGATACTGAAGGGGAATCACTCTGTTTATGACACCTACCATAGAAGACTTATCCTCATGCACTGGGAATCACCCCAGATACACTTGGTCAGATTTCATCAAGATTTACGTCTAGCAATAGTCACGGTCGGGGTTATGTATGCAGTATCTCAAGCCAAGGTGGTGATGAAATACACCATTGGTCTTGCTCAAGGGTTGGGGTTTTACGAGCAACTCATTGTTGTTTTAACTTGCCACATGGTGTGTGGGGTTCCTTTTAAGTTGCATAAATGAAGCAAACAAGCATTCAAACTCTCCTATGCAAGGAAATAATCAGAGAACAGAAAGCAAAAATTTGACATAAGGTGTTTAGGACCCCTACCTCTTCTCTGCCCAAATCAGATGTCTCTGAATTTCTAACCTGAAATTGCGTAGGGAGCTATTATTCCTGGGGTGAGATGAATAACATATCTGTATTCATTCCAAGGTGAGAAAAATTCCTATTCATCCCTGGATGAAACGAATTCTAGCTCTATACTCATCACAGACTGAAACGAACAACAATCTAGGGTTTGAAAACTTGGTACCTATAAGCAAAAACAAGCAACTTTGATTAGAAAGTTAATATTAAAAATCAAAGGATAGATTTCCCACCATGATCACCACTGAAAGCATGAGGATATGGAAACAAAAAGGAAAATGCCATGTATGGTGCGTATAAAACCAAACTTAACGCCAAAAGCCTATATTTTAAAAAATGCATGAAAGGAAAGAGCATAAGTGAATCAACACAAGATAAAATCAATATGGAATAGGGTCATCTTTATTTATGTGCTTTTAAAGTCATGTTACAATACGTCTCCTTCCATTTTAGGGGATAGGAGCGTTAAATATGTTTCTTATCACATCCATGGATAACAATCCTTCTTCCGTGTGCCCACATGTAAGATGGGAAGACCAAAACATCACCGCCGCTTGTGTATATTAGTGTTGACTCCTTACTACTCCTTTGATGTCAAAAACCTACATTCAAGGAAATAGAAAAGATTAGTAGCACCTGCAGATAGAATAGAACATGTATTTCCCAAGGCTTACTGTTAGTGTATGCATGAAAATATTAAAAAGATAACCAAATGACCTTAGATCGACTTGAAAATTTAAAAAAAGCATGAATATGTTACTATGAGGGCACTGCAAGTGGAATAGTTAGGAAATTCCTCATATATTTGTATTTGCTCTGGGGCGGGACGAATAAACCTGCAATAAATTATCAGAAAGCACCCTCTTCAATGTCCTATCCAAGAAGCTCCAAATGACTTGCAAAGTTGGTGTTAGCTAATTGGGGGTGTTTTGGGAAGACCCAAAAGGTCATATTTCTCCAATTTGGCCTCTATCACCCAAATTTTGATGGTGCTATCTCCAAGTTAGTAAATGCGGAAAATGATAAAAACCTGATAAAAAATGTTCAGAATGAAGTGAAATTTAAACTACAAACTATTTAAATAACCTAGAATAATATGCAAAATAAAAATTAGAGAAATATATCACATATTTCTAATATCTCTGGGGTGGGGTGATTAGGGCTGCGATAGCTTGGGGGCGCCCGGGGGTAGGACGCCCACTATTTGGGACTCTATTTCAGCACCAATCAACTTGGGATGGGTCAAAAACATCTTATGGGGTGTTTTCAACAAATTTTGTGGAATATTATGGCCAAATTTTTGGGTTTGGGTCTGGAATGTGCCTCCAATGATCACCCAATAACCTCCCTCCAAAATAGAGATCAAGGATGTGAAGGCACAAACAATGGGTGAGGATATATTTTAGCAGCACTTCGTTGCTCCAAAAGCTCCTCTCTGTATCTCCTTTTTGGGTGAGAAGATTCACCAATTTATAGACCTAGGGTCTCTTTGTTTTGAATGCGCATGCGAGGGTGCCACTTGAGTTGATTGTCCTATTTTGAGAGAAAATATTATTCCTTAATTTAGAGTCTTGTTGCATGAGGTATCTAAAATAAAGACATGCATGACTAAAGTCTCTCTTCCTGATTTGAAGTTGTTCCTTGCAATTGCTTGTCCTAAAGTTGTAGTTAATTGGTGGACCTGTTGAGGTTTGACTTTTTGCCAGTCAAACCTGCTATTCGCCTCACCCTGGGGCGAATGCTGCTATTCATCCCTGGGTGGGGCGAATACTAGTTTGTATTCATCCCAAGGTGGGGCGAGTAGGGAGAAAAGTGCCAAAAAGTTCCAAATTGACTCTTTACATTCCAAAATGCTATTGGGAGTGGTTAGGACCACTGTTTAACCTCTAGGGGCTGCCCTAGGGGCTGTTTGTGTCAATGCGATCAATGCTTGTTGTCAAATAATCAGATTGGTGTTGCTTTGGTGTCTACAACAACATTTTGAAAGGTGAAAAAATATTTTGGTGAAGAGAGTTTTCGCTTGTTAAAAAAAAAGTTATTTTCTTGTTGAAGACTTGGTTTATGTTGGTGTAGAAGACACCTCAAGAATTAATATAATATTGTTTGAAGATATGAGAAAAAAATAGGTTTTGTGTATTTGGTTGTGTGTTGAAATAAAGGAAGATATAGGTTCGTTGGATCTAGTTGTAAAGCTATAATAGTAGTAATTTTATAACATAATATAAAATACATATTTATATCTTATTTGTGTGCATTTGTTTTCTTGTGTTTTAATTTATGAACCTTTCTAGAGTTTACAAGAATAAAATTGCTTACTGAAACAAAATTTCTATTTGTTCATTCTATTGTCTAATATTATGTTTCTTTTGCTTACCAAACTTAAATATTTACCCTTCAAGTTGCCTTCACCTTAAGTTTGTTGTCTAGTAACCAAAGTAGCCTTGAAAAGAATATTCTTTGGTTGTGGTGTCTTGTGCTGGTCTTTTGGTTCTACAGTATAGCTCCAATAAAATTTCTTTGTATATATATTGCATATATGTGTCTGTGTGTGTATGTATGTATCTTTGTATGTATATATACAATACACATAATATATATGTCTATTAAATTTGTTATTATATGTTTATATAATAAAAGGTGAATATATTTGGTTTAAAATTGTATTTTAAAAATATAACATTATTTACTGATTGGGTTGTAAAAATATAAATTCTAAGGTTATTAATATTATTTTTTATAGTGGCACTTGTAAAAGTCTTACTCTCAAGATTTTTTATGTTTATTTTTCATGATGTTTTTTTTTTCATTGCAAGATGTGGTTTCAATAATAATTTCCAATAATAAATATATGATAATTAAACAATGAAATGACATAAATTACATAAAATAAAATATGAAGATGATATTATGATCCCTAATTTTTTATGTTTCATTGGCTCTATTCATTAGACTCTAACCTCCACTTTTGATTCCCTTCATCAAGGTGCCCTTGTCCTACTTTTTTGCTTTGGCTTCTTAGATTTTAGATCAGTGGTTCATGCTTGAGCTAGTTTTCAGGGCATGGATTGAATCCATGATACTCATGGGATGGTTTTTAGTGCTAATTTCTAGGTAGTGTGTTCCATGAGAGATAGTTTCTATGGCTCTAGATTTCCTAAGTTTAAGTTTCCTTTTTCGTGATGGTCAGTTCGGCGTGGTTCTCTAATTTTCTCCTCTAATTTCCTGAGAGGTTTCAAATTTCTTTATTTAGTTCCAGGGGGGGTTTTATTTTTAAATTTCAAATATTTAATGCTTGGTTTCTCAATAGTTGGTTTCACCAGCTAATGGGTTCCTTTGATCCTTTGGTGACCAGTTCGATGTGGTTCTTTTGTTTTCTCCTCTTGATTCTTGTGAGGTTTCAAATTCCTTTTTTTTGTTCAAGCGGGAGTTTTTCCTTTCAAATTTCAAATATTTTCTGCTTGGTTCCTCATTAGTTGGTTTTACCGGCTTTTGGGTCCCTTTGATCCTCTATTTGTTAGTTGTTTTGCTCCTTCCATATTTGTAATCTATGGGATGTGTGTCCAATGTAGTTCCCATTTGGGTGTGTTTGTATTCCTATGGGTTGGTTGTTATATTGCTCCTGTAGGTTAGTTGTTTTTATAGGATTGTGCTCCTTCAAGAGTTGTTGTAATAGGCTATGGGACCCTTACAAACCATCTATTTTCTTAATAATACCAAAAAAAAAAATATGAAGATGATATTATTTTTATTATTGCATGATTTTGAAAAATGATACAAGCTAATTGATCTCAATAAATATACCAAATGGGATAAAATATATAGGAATGTAAGAGCATAAATTTTGAGAAAAATACATTACATAGTTAGGAGTCATATTCTAGATTTTTAAACATATAAAAAGTAGGGAAAACTCTTTCTAAAATGTATGAGAATGAAAAAATCCAAATTCATGGATCCTAAAGGACAATAAGATATCTTGAGTTAGATAAAGGATAAAAAATAAAATGCTACATAACCAAATTAAAAGGGTTAAAAATTAACTTTCATCTTTCAAAGTGACCTTTGAAGATGAAGACATTGGTTATTTTTCTATTGATAGTTTACCTAATTAATATCACAATTTTATATCCAACTTGGAGTTGACAAAGAAACTAGGATAATATAAAATTGGAAAAACTATTTGGGGTCTTCCTTTGTAAAGAAAATATTTAAATGTTTAATAGGGAATATAAGTAACAATGGGAAATATTTGATGGCTAAGAAGAAATTTGAGGTATTTCAACCATGAAAAGCACAATAAATATAAACAAAGAGAATAAAATGAAGAACTATAAAATAACTCATTATAGATAAACTAGGATAGGTATAAATATTATTAAATCTATAACACCATTATTAGAAAAAATTTTAAGACATTTTGATAGAATTTAAAAAACAATAGAATGAATAGATCAATATAAAATTTGATCAAGAGTACAAAAGTTCTAAAAAATTCTACGTAATTATCTTGCTGCATATGGGAGCCCTATGAATGTTTTGTATGTTTATTTTAGTGTATGTTAACTTATGACTTGTTCTAAAGAATATTTTCATATTTGGAACTAAAAAAAGTATCATCCAAAAATTATTTTAGGTGATTATACTTCACACATTATTGAATATTCTTGCATAATTTTTAATAAGTAAAAATGATATAAATAATTAAAAATCATTGATATTCTTAATATACTAAAAAGAATTAAAAATATTTTATATTCTTACTATGCCAATATTGAATAAGAATATTATATTAGTGAATAAGATAAGTAAACATCAACATAAAGTAAAAGAATACTAGAAAAGTGTTAGATTGAAAATATAAGGGATGCATAGAAATTTTTGGGCATGGGAAACATAGAAAATGGGTTAAATAAACTTAAGTTTATACATGCACATGAAATATCCTATAAAAAATATATGGTTTAGCTAGGGAATTATGTCTCTAAATATTTGGGAACTTAATAATTAGCATTTGTCTTCGATGTTAAATAAATGCATTTTAATTTTTCTTCCTTTGGTTGATGAAAACATAATTATGTGTGAAGGTTGCATGGATAGTGAACAATAAATAATTAAATTTGAAGGAAGTAAACCAAGAGCAAAGGAATAACTTGAGATAGAACATAAGTAAATTTTTTGGGCCCATGTCCCCTTAATCATAAGAAGGATCAAAATATATATCAACATTTAAATATTCTCAATAAAATTTTGAATTTTGATTTTTAAAACACGAATAAAATGTTCTAAAATTTGAACTCCTTAAAGATATTACAAAAAATTAAAGTAATAAAATAATTAAAACTACAAGGATAAATAATTGAGGAGTGTATGATGTAGGAGTCTATCTTTTGGAGAGCATAAATTTTGATCTGATTGTTGGATCAACTTGAATTTTTACAAGGAGCTAGATATTAAGGAGGAAAATATCGTGGTTAGATCACTTTGTGGTCTAGATGATTTTTCAATATGATATACGTCTCTAATTCCCTTATCTAGTGCCCCAAATATGGAATTTAGTGTTTTCTTTAGAAAAATAGAAGAAAGAATTTGGGATTTAATAAATTTTGAGATATGGGTAGGTGTTAATTTTACTAGGAGATCTAATATGGGTGATGCAATGATGAATATTAATTTAGAAGGATTTCAAGATTTTTTTTGGTGAATTCCTAATAATAGCATTTTTTTGGCGAAGATTGATAATTCACCTAAAAATAGTAATTTATAAACTTTAGGGATTTAATATTTGGGATTTAATTTTAGGATTTCATTTGGGATATATATACCCTTGGTATTACAAAGTAATGAAATACAAGAATGATAAAATAAAGCATTTGCCGATTTATTTCCATGTATTGTAGATTTTATGTGAATGGGATTTTTTGATTTATTTCTATTTATCATAGTTTTTATGTGATTGAAGGTATTTGTTATGACCTATTGCAACTATATTTACATTAGTGTATATCCAAAATAAATTCAAATAATTTTATGATTGACATATCATTTTGAGGGAAACAACCAATGGAATAATGAATATGATAATAATAATAAAAGAGGTCCCATATAATATATCTATGTTAGAATTTCACAATAATAGATATGTAAAAAATTACACTAAAGATGAAGAGAAGAGTTAAACTGATTTATTTATTCAAAGGATCAACTTTGTAAAAATAACAAAGTTGATCATTGAGAGCCGTTGGATTACAAGAATTCATCAGACCTGATGAAGACACCACTGAGAGTTCTCCTGACACATGGAGGAGTGGAAACTCAAGTGTGTCTATCTTAGTGGAACTTAAGAGAATATTATCTTATTCTAACACCCCCCTTAAGTGATACTAGGGGATATTCATACAAATGAGTCTCAAAAACAAGGCCTGATGAGGTACTCATGTAAAAAGACTTCTTTTTGAAGAGATGGTAAAAACCCAATGGGAAAAACCACCAATCAAAAGGAAGTAAGAGGCTTATATTTGTATGATGAAGATTATCCTCTTAATACAATAAATAGTTGGTGAAAAAACCCATGTGGGGAAAAACCAACTATGAGAAGAAGAGAGGTTTGTCTTCGTATGGCGAAGATTTTCCTCTTTTACAAAAAAATAAGTATGAGTCCCAACAACTTGGCCTATGTAGGTACTCATTTACATTATATAGTTGGTGAAAAAACCCATGTGGGAAAATCCAAATATGAGAAGAAGAGAGGCTTGTACTTGTATGGAAAGTATTGTCCTCTTTATACAAAAATAAATATGAGTCCCAACAACTTGGCCTGATTAGGTACTCATATACAATATATAGTTGGTGAAAAAAATCCTGTGGGAAAAAACCAACTATTTGAAGAAGAGAGGCTTGTCTTTGTATGGCGAAGATTGTCCTCAAAACCAATTAATATAGTTGTATTACTACAAGCTTATCTTACAACTGAAGGTAACATGGAGAATGAAAAGACTTGGTGAAGATATCTGCAATTTGTTTCTCAGTTGGAATATATTCCAAGTATATATCCCCATTCTAAATATGATTTTGTATGAAGTGCATGTGTATGTAAATGTGCTTGGTGCACTTATTCTCAACTATATTACATGCAATATGAATTATAACTTTATTTTCACACCAAAGAGTTATGGTATTTTCATGGGAGAAACCAAATTCTTTCAGAATTTATCGAAGACAAAGAGCTTCCCAACTAGCCAAAACTGTTGCCCTGTATTTTGCCTCTATAGAAGATAAGGCTACTACTTGTTTTTTCTTGCATAACTATGCTACTGGTGATTAACCAAGGAAAAATATAGAGTCTGATGTTGAAAATCTATCTTCTATTGAACCTGCCCAATCTGAATCTATGTAGTCAATGATATCCATGGATTGTCCCTTATAGAAGATCCTAAAGTTCATAGTGCTCTGCAAGTAATGGAGGATTATTTTTGCTACTTTCCAATGACTAAAATGAGGATTATGAGGGAATATCTATATGAGTCCAACAACTTATGAGATATCTGGGTGAGTATGAGTAAGGTATAATAGACTTCCTACAAGTTGACGATATAGAGTTGCATCACATAGAGGGGATGAGTAGGAAGTACTAAGATTAATTCCATATTGAAAGGGGGTAGGATAAGGTTTCTATCATTTTAAATATTTGAAGAAGATCTAGAGTGTATTTTTGTTGACACAATAAAATTTTTGCATCTTTTTGACTTTTTTGGATCCCAAGGAAATAATGAGCTTTACCTAGATTAGCCATTTCAATTTTTTTAGAAGGGGATTCTTTTATAGTCTGAATGTGAGTCAAGTTACTACCATTGATAAGAATATCATAAAATATAGAACAATAATGGTGATATTACCTTCACTTCTCCAAGTGTATACTGTTTTATCAGACTCACAATAAGAAAAAATTGTTGAAATAAGGAAGGAGTCCATATTTTCATACCAAGCTCTAGGGGCTTGTTTGAGGACATAGAGAGACTTTTTCAGTCTACAAATAAGAGAGGAGTCTTGAGTGAAACCGGTAGGTTGTTCCATGAATATTTCTTCTTTTAAGTCCCCATGTAAGAATGCACTTTTTACATCCACTTGATAGACATGCCACTTATGGGAAGTAGTCAGAGCAAGAACTAGTCTAACAGAATCCATTTTAGAAATTGGAGCAAAGGTTTCTCCATAATCAATACCTTTGATTTGAGAAAAACCTTTGATTAGTAGACGAGCCTTGTGTTTTTCTATTTATCCATTAGGGTCATATTTTGTTTTGAAGATCCATTTACAATGAACTAACTTCCTTTCTTTTGAAAAAGGAACTAAATCCCAAGTTTTATTTTTTATTAAGGAAGAAAATGTGTTTTCCATGGCATCATCCCATTATTTAATACCTGAGGCTTCTTTGAAGGATTGAGGATTAGAGGAAATAGACTGACAGATAAGACCAGTGCCTATGGGGTTGGATGATATGTTTGATGGAATATTTTGAATGTAAGGGGTAGCTTATTTAAAAATGGCACAAGCCCATTTTGGGATATTCAAAGGAGTGTATGGATTTGAAAGACATTGAGTTGGAGTTACAGGTTCCTCATCTTGATTATCAATAACCAAGTTAACTTTAAGAGTCGGCTCTTCATAATATTGAGGTTCTACTATAGAAAAATTTTCAGCAAATTGGACATTCCTATGAAAGAAGACCTCATGATTTGAGGGATCAAGTAGCCTGTAAGCTTTCAATTCTTCACAATAACTGAAAAAGATGATTTTTTTTTATTTTTTGATCTAGAGCCTTCCTTTTCTTCTTTGGGATGTGAGCCCAAGAAGTACACCCAAAAATATTGAAGTAGAAAACATCTGGTTTTGAGCCATACCATGCTTCTTCAGGAGTTAAATGGTCAAGAGCTTTATGAGGTGTGCAATTTTAAATATAATTGGTACAGTTAATAGCTTCTACCCAATTTTTTTTTGAAAGATCTTTTGAATGGAGCATACAATTTTCCATTTATTTCAATGTTAGATTTGTCCTTTCTACAATGCCATTTTTTTAAGGATTATGAGTGACATAATATTTATGAATGATGCCATGACTTGATAGAAATGTGGAGAACTCATTACTGCAGTATTCTACCCCATTATCCGAGCGAATTTTCTTGATCTTGCTAGAGGCCTTATTTTCAACTAAGGCTTTAAAAACTTTAAAGTGGGATAGAACATCACTTTTATATTTTAGGAAGTAGACCCATGATATTCTAGAAAATTCATCAATAAATATTAGAGCATCCTTGGCTCATTTGAAATAAGGTTCTGGAAATATATTAAGTCATTATGAATTAATTCTAGAGGTGATGAGGATTTTAGATAACTACTTGGGTGGAAAGGATCTTGATGTTGCTTCCCAAGGGAACATCTAGGACAAAATCCATCAATAGAAGATACCTAGGGTTAAAATGTTACCATATAATGGATGTTCAAATCCTTTATATAGTTGTAACTAAGGTGACCAAACCTTTCATGTCAAATTTTACTTTCAAGATCTCCATGAGCCACAAAATAGGAGGCCCCTTCTGGATCTTGGAATCCTTTGAAGTGGAATAGGTGAGATTTGTGATCAATGTTCCCTTTGGCTATAAGAGAATGGGGATCTTGAAAGTCTCTTATCTCAACTCCTATTGGGGAGAAGAGAACTATTTTCTCATTTCCATAACTACAAATCTGATAGACGAAGACAAGATTAATGGTAATGTTTGGAACATAGAGAAAATTATTTATAGAGCCACCATAAAAGGTTATGTCCCCATTTCCTTTGACACGAATAAAGGAAGAGTCCATAAACCCCAAAATGCCCCAAAGGTTTCCATAAACCCTTTGGTCAAACCAAAATATCCAAGGGTTCCCACAATCTCTTGGTCAAAAACAAATATTCAAAAACAAACGAAAACAAAAGATAATCAAAAAAAAAAATTTGCATCTCACTTCCATGCGTACTCTTAAAAATAAAAAATATATAAACTGCATTAGGCATCTCATCCATACATAGCATATTTTCTGGTCATACACGTCATAAGCACCGTAGACTGTAATTGCTAGGCAATTCCATCATTTTCCACATTCAATCCATTTTGTAAACACACCATCCACATTTTTTTGATCATAGTTAGTCGGATCCTAATGTCTTTAGGATTTTCCTCATTCAGTTGTATTTAAATTTCTAGCCAAAAACTATACAAATTCAAACATATTTTACAAAGGTAGAGTTCTACTTGGATCACACGTTGTTACGTAGCATCCCAACACAAGCTAAAATACATAAAAAAATTCCCAAGTTGTGTGAATGCAAGAGAAACCTACAAGGCAGTCTAGGGTACCATAATTAAAATGATTATCTTGCTCATCCCCCTATGCGAATGATCCCAAGAATGTTGAGAGTTTGCAAAAGGACAAGCATCTTCCCTACCCAATTCCCCAAAAAATCCCAAGTTCTCAAAAAGTTGCAAACATAAAAAAAAAAAAAAAATTGCAAAAGTCAAAACACAAACTCCAAAGTTTGATATCCAAACCCCTCAAATTTCATACATAAAAAAGCACAAGCAATAGTGATTCTCATCACTCAATATCTAAATCCCTTGCTCAAAAGAAAAAAAAAAAATAAATAGTGATTTTTATCACTATATAAGAGCAAGTATCCCAATACAATTGAAGAAAAGAAGGGAGTCGAACTTGAATCCCTAGAACTCTTATCATTCGAAAGGTCATGAGGTGATACTCAGTACCGGTTTGGTGGATAGCCTATCGGTCACTGGTGGTAAACCTCCCACATGATGATATATCTGCCACATTAAATTATGTGCAGATCAATGTTTGCGTGTGGATGAGCTAGCTTTTGGTATCCTAGATGGCACTGCAGATTAATCTTACTAAATACGACAAAGGAGTTAGTGGATCTAATTAGGTGATCCTTAGTACAGGTTTGGTTGATAGCCTATCTGGCACTGGCGGTATCCTAATAAATACCACATGAAAAAACTCAATTGCACACACAGGGATGTGAAATAACTTGGTCAAACTCAAGTCCGATTCATACCTTGCTCAAAAGTCTTAAAAGCTAAAAGTATAGTCTTGGCTAGTTAGTCAAAACATCTGAGTCTCAAAAAACCTTAAATACATTCTAAAACAACTGTGATACATTCCATTATTACACCATCATAAAAAATATATACAAAACAAAAGAAAAATATATACATACAAAGTCATTTCATAAAAAAAATTGCCTAGTACAAAAAATCCATTAAGTCCTTATACAGTTTATGGTACCACCACCAAATATCCACAACTCAATTCATCCATACCATATGCATACATCATATAATTAGAAACATTGCATTCATAATAACATATGCATACATCAATGTAAATACATGTGCATAAAATCAAACCATAACAAGTGTATAAACACAAAGAAAGTCATGTATATATATCATTAAAAATGCCCTCAAGCTACAATAAAATGGTCCTCGGACCTCACAAAAAAAAACAACATCTCAAAAACCCCAAATCCTAGTGCATCAATCACCATGATCACGTAGGATCGGTGCAATGGGAAATACTCCCAGTAGTGTGGGTCCTATGGGATATCTCAGGGTGGCTACTACTAGCCCATGCATCACACCCACTAGTGCCCCACTCATCTAGCTACCTATGATGAGAAGATGCTGACTTCTTAGTATCGTTGTATCTCATCCAACGTGAAGATCCACATCCAAGGAGATTAGGTAATTGCCCACTGAGGTGGATAATATTTGCCACCAACTCCATCCGATGCTGAATAAAATCCATCTCCCACTGACGGTATGCAACCAATGCATCATCGCATTGTGCTAACTAAGTTCATAGGATATCCCTCTCCTATGAAGAATCTGTGTCCCCATCCCATTGATGGTATGCAGCCAATGCATTCTCCCGCTATGCCAACTGAGTTCATAGGAGATCCCTCTCCTATAGAGCATCCCTGAGCTCCTCATACCATCTTTGAAGTAGATCCTCCAATCATGCTATCTCAGCGTGATGCCTCACCTCCATACCCTCTAGGACTACCTAAGGCATAGGCATATTCGGGATGGTAGGCTACTCCGGCTCCCACTGCTCTAGGATGTCCTACATATCTGGCTGCTTTAGAATCCCAAAATCATCCCCCCCAAAGCTATCAACCTCCACCATGTCCGCATCCTAAAGTGGAACCCCCCTCCCCTCTCTCGATGCCTCTACACCCTCTCCACCTGCTACTACCACATTTGGACCTCCTAGAGGCCCCTTTCCCCACCATCGCCACATCGTACACCACTGGTCATAATCTATAGTCACCTCGACATTTTCTACATTAGGGACATCGATCGCTACATACGACTCCTCACCTAGCAGCTCGATGATTGGCTAGGCCAGATTCCTCTCGTCACCCCAACATTGATAAATTAAGGGCTCACCAGGCAATCCCTGATACACCCCAAATTGTCATGTCACATTGATGTATGAGAAGTACTCCTGCTTAGTCCCATGCTTCCTGATCATCCATCTCCCCCTATGCACCCGTAGGAGCCACTCTCCCACCTTAGGCCAGGCTGGACAGTCCTGGTATGGACACCAAAACACATCCCCTAGAGAAATACCCATAAAATCATCAGCATAGTGCCCTACGACACCTGCTTACCACCAACTTTGCCCCTGCTCCTCAGACCTCCACCATATAGTCGTATACCCTATCTCCCTGTCCACCATCTCTGCATGAGTAGTCCATGACAAACCCTGTGGCCACTCCATAGCTATGTGCTACCATCTACAACATTACAATAGGTAGTTGCACCCAATCCCCTTTGGCCTCCAATAGCGGACCTCGTACAAGAGTTGTGCCAGTAGTTTCTGAAACCACCTTATAATCAAGGGTGCCTCCATCGTTCACTCAACTAATCTAAAAACAACCTCCAGTAGGTTCCACGAGAACCTCATGCCTGAGGAATCGAGCAGCAACATGTTGGATATGAGGGTCATTAGTAATGCATGCCTCACCCCCAACACACCCTTCTCCAGCCACCACCGCACCAAAATACTGCCAATCAAGCAATCCCCCTTTGCCCTCTCCATTGGACTATCCACCCCCATATCCACCCCATGCACGAAGCATCGTGTCAGTATCACCATATTCTTATCACGTGGAGTAGTCCGAATAGGAATCCCATCTATCAAAATCCATAGAATCTGATAGACATCCTCTAGAGTCATCGTCATCTCCCCTATTGGAAGATGAAAGGTATTGGTACAGGGTTCCCATAAGATTATTAGGGCAATCAGATATGCTCGATCCCCCACCACAGACTCTAGCCGAGTCACATGCTTGATCCCGAGGGCATCAAGCCAATCCCACTCCACCATATTCAGTGCCTCCTGTGCCTCCAAAAACATCGTCAAAACACGGTACCAGCTCTTCACCACCTGAAAATAAAAAAACACAAAAACATTAAAAACATGAAACAAAAAAAAAAATGTACAACAAAAACATTTAATAAGTGTACAACCAAAATATTTGATAAATGTACAACAAAAACATTTAATAAGTGTACAGCCAAAAAATTTGATAAATTTACAACAAAAACATTTAATAAGTGTACATCCAAAACATTTGACAAATGAATAACAAAAACATTAACAACATGTATAGTACAAACATTCAAAAAAATAAAATAAACAATGCAATGCCAAAAATAAAATAAAAAAATAAATTCAATTTGTTAGTTACCTAGGGTTTTCTTACTTTAGTTCAAACTGATAAATTAAAAAAACAAATTCAAAATACAAATTTGTTAGTTACCTAGGGTTTTTAACTTTAGTTCAAAATGATAAATAAAAATACAAAAACAAAGTCAAACAATTTAACCTAGGGTTTTCATCCTAGTCTAAATGAACAAAATACAAAAACAAAGTAAAACAATTTAACCTAGGGTTTTCATCCTAGTCTAAATGAACAAAATACAAAAAAAAAGTAAAACACTTTAACCTAGGGTTTTCATTCTAGTGTCAAACTGAAAAATACAAAACACAATAACAAAATTTTTTAGTTACCTAGGGTTTGAACCTTCAGTTTAAAACTAAAAAACCAATAAAAAACACACACAAATAGTTTTCAGTTACCTAGGGTTTAACCTTAGTCTAAACTGATAAAAAATAGAAAACAAAAAAACATTTTCTTTAAAAGCTAAGTTTTCGATCTTAGTTTAAACTAGGGTTTTCTTTTTAGTTTACACCAAAAACAAAATAAACACGGTTTCAACTAGGGTTTCGATCATAGTTCTAACAAAGCAATACAAAGCACAAATTCAAACAAACAACAAACATTAAACTAGGGTTTTCATTTATACAGTAAAACAAACAAATTAATGAGAAGTAGCACTCACCAGTCTCGATTTGGCTTCACCGCTTGATGATCCGGTCTATGAACTCATGGTGTCTAAGGAATTTGATAGTGCTTCGCTACGTGAACTCAACCTCCTCCTCCTCATAGCTCCAAATCGCCAGAAAAACAAAGTGCAAATGATCCCAAACCCTAGTTTTGCCCCTTAAATAGGATTTTAAGCTTGTAATAATTCCACCCTAGGATGAGCGGTCTAGTTAGAAATCATCTCACCCTGGGACGATTACAGAGCAAGAAATTCAAAAACAGCAAAAGCTGCACCCAAATGCATAAAAAATAGCAATAAACTTGCCGAAAAAAGGTGCCTTTGCACCTGCGCATTCCTAGAATACAAAACAGGCTTTGGGGTCACAAATCCTCACTATCCCACTCCATAAGAAGGCTACCATAACTAGACCACTCCATGTGAGGATGGATTTTTGAGAATTTCATCCCCAAACGACATCACAAAAAGGGTTACACCCACAAAAAATAGGTCAAATTATTGGGAAACTACATAAGCATTCAATGGAAAACAACTAAAGGCACCCTTAAAAAAGTCATCTTGGGTCAAGTGACTCATCACTTTTCTCATGTCGGTCATTCCCTCATTGATTCATTGCTTGAGGGGGTAGTCACACTTAGTCACCAATCAACAAACACACATCCAATCAAGAAAATGGCATGCATTCAAAGAATCATTGACAAAGACAATCACGCTCCTGATTGGGGTAGCAAACAAGTAATTATCACAAGTTGATCAAACACTTGGCATTCTAGAATCATGAACTCAAGGTTTCCATAGAAAAAATGTTGTGCCCTTTTCCTAGTCATGACTGAACAATGTCCAAGATCAAGTAACACCTCATCGAAAATATTAACACTTGAATTAAGCTCCTTAGCTCGTCAGAATCAAGGATTCAAGAATGCGTGCCCTTTCCATACTTGGGGCATCGAAAGTTGGTTAGGCTACTGAGAAACCCTAATAATTAGTTCTTTGGTTATCTATTTTTTCTTAGTGCTACGCCTTGCACAACACTTCCCAAAAAGGGGCATCTATAGACATCAAAACAACACCAATCCGATTATGTGGCTACAAACACTGACCGAATTGGCATACACAGCCCCTAGGGCAGCCCCCAGAGGTTAAACAGTGGTCCTAACCACTCCAACAATAGTTTTGGAATGTCAGAGGTCAATTTGGTACCTTTTACGCACTCTGCTCCCTACTCATTCCACCTTGGGATGATTACAAACTGGTATTCGTCCCACCCTAGGATGATTAGCAACATTCACTCTAGGGTGGGGTGAATAGTAGGTTTGATGGGAAAAAGGTCAAACCTTGAAAAATGGAAGCTTAGATCCACCACTTAACTCCTCATTCAATGCATGGAGCATGAGTGAGCATTTTGAACTCAAAGAGGTAGTCATAGGGGTAGTCATGGAGCCCTTAATCAGGGAGGAATCTTCTTCCCCCTAGCAAGGCATGATGGCCAAGTGGTGCCTCTGCATGCTCATTCATAGAGACCCTTAGGTCTATAAAATGGTGAGTCTTCTCACCCAAAAAAAGGATAGAGCAGGAGCCTTTGGAGCAACAAAGTGCTTTCGAATTACATCCTCACCCATCACTTGTGCTTATCACATCCTTGATATCTCTTTTGGAAGGGAGGTTATTGGGTGATTATTGGAAGCACAATCCGGATCCAAACCCAAAAATTTTCCCACAATACCCCACAAAATTTTTTGATACAACCCAATAAGAGGTTTTGGACCCATCCCAAGTGGATTGGTGCCGAAATCGAGCCCCAAACGATGGGCGTCCTGTCCCCGGATGCCCCCCGCACTGCTACAGTCCTAATCGCACCACCCTAGAGCAATTAGAAATATATGGTATATTTCCATACTATTATTTTTGCATTTGATTCTAGGTCATCCATATATGCTGTCATTTAAATTTTAGGTGATTTTGATGAGTTTTGACTGTGCTTTCAATGTTTCTCGCTTTCACTAACATACATGGAGCATCATTGAATACAGGGCGATCGAGGAAGAATCTGCAAAATTCGACCATCTAGATCATTCCCAAAATTCCCCATTTTGTCTAACCCCAAATTTATAGGTTTTTTGAAGGCACCTGGATGGGACATTGAGGAGGTCACCTACTGATGTTTTATGAAAGTCCTAATCGTCCCACCCCATAGCAATTAGAAATTTGTGGTAGATTTATCAACTATTCTTTTTGTAGTGTGTTCTTAGTAATGTCTTCTTGCTTCTGTAAAATTTTTATCTCATTCTAATATGTTTCAGTTATCATTTTAATTATTTTATGCATGCATTAACCGTAGGCCTTGGGGATTGAACGTAGGATCTTGACACCAGAGGGGCAACAAGGAACTATAGATGCACTCACGCAAGTGGCGATGATGTTTGCTTTGCCCATTTTCAATGTGGGCACATGAAATATCCCAAAGGGGAATATCTCATTTGTGGTGTAACAACATTATGTCCGATGCTCCCAGCCCCTGAAAAGGGAGGAGACACATTGTAACCCGATCTCGAGAAAATTAATAAAATAAAGGGCTGCACTTTTACATTTGCTTTAAATCTCATTTCAATTCATTTGTTTTCCCTCTTTTCATGCATTCTCGTTTGTAGGACTTAGCATTACATTTCCCATTTTGTTTGCTTTCGTATCCTCATGCTTTCACGAAGTAAAAATTTTGATATTACTCCATGGCAATGATGGCAAAAGTCGTTCATTGTGAATAGTGTGGAGTTAAAAAAAATGTAGACGATTGTGGAAAAATACCTCTAAATGAAAATTCTATATATTTAAATTCTCCTTTTAGTGCATGCAAGGATAGATTTTTGGGCCATATGAATTGCATGTATTTAAAAGAAGAGAAATAAAATATATGCGTAAGAAGAGGTTTTCTAAAAAAAATTACAGACATAAGGAAGCAAGATTTTTTTGGAAGGAAAAAATTGCATCTATGGTAAAATAAATTAGATAAACTAAAATAATACCATAAGAAAATATCTTCCAAAATAAATTGCAACTTTTAATCTATAACATATAATAAATATTTTTCCTTTAAGAATCAAGAAAATGAGATTTAGAACCAGCTCACAAAAACTTTCTTCAATAGAGAATGATAGCAGATTCTATCTTGCTCTGGTACCATGTTAGAATTCCATAATAATAGATGTGCAAAGCATTACATAAAATATGAAGAGAAGAGTGGAACTGATTTATTTATTCAAAGGATCAACTTTGTATAAATAACAAAGTTGATCATTGAGAGTTGTTGGATTACAACAACTCATTAGACCTAATAAATACATCACTGAGAGTTCTCCTAACACATGGAGGAGTGGAAACTCAAGTGTGTCTATCTTAGTGGAACTTAAGAGAATTTTCTCTTATTCTAATAATCTACACAATATCACACTAAAAAATTGATGAATACAATATAATTGAAGTGTTTAAGAATACTACCTATGAACCAAACTTATATGTAAATACATTCAATAAATGAATACTTATCATTATACTCTATGTAGGTGATATTATCATTGTAGTGATAATCAACACAATAATATTGAAATAAAGTTATGGTTATGATACAAGTTAGACTTATTATTTAGTTTCTTTAACTTTATGCATGGCATGATAAATATGGTATCTTTCGTTCATAGATAAAATGTGCTAATAATTTTTTAATAAAATTCAATATCGATATTCTACAAAGGAATATACTCCAATTTAAACAAGTACAAAGTTGAGTAAGGATATAGGGCGTGAGGAGATCAATTCAAAAATCTTAAAAAAACTTATTGGTATCTTGATATCTTTGGCTCATACAAAACTAGATATCTCTTATGTTGTTGGTATGCTATCCAAATTTATGACTTCTTACAAGCTTCCACATTGGAAATATGTGAAGAGCATAATGAAGTATTTGCATGGTACATTAGATATTTATTTGTTGGTCAACTAATTATAGGAAATGTAGATCTCAAATGGGTAGGTTATGTATATTGTATGAAATCCACATAGAATATGTTTTCTCACTCGATTTTTTCTCCTTCTTGGTGAAATAAAATAAAATAAAAATTTATAACAAATCATGAGGTAACAAAAGAAATAAAGTGGTTGATATTATTCTCTTTCATTTAAAATGAAAACAAAGAAATCCTACCAAATTGTATTTTCATAACTAGAGCACTAGTTAGCTTGAAAAGAGTTTAGTGTTTCATGCAAAAATTAAATATATTAAAGTGTACCATCACTAGATTAGACATCCTATTTCGTAAAAGATGGATTAACTCAAGAATTGTAAGTTTTTTTTTTGAAAAAAATGAAAACTTGTATTAAAACAAGAACCAGATACAGCGGGAGAGAACACATCCCGAGCCAGAGCCACAAGCAAAACAGCAAGGAAGGCGCACCAAGGCAAAGCTAGGTACCGCAAGGCACAGAGAACGGAAGGCACGAAACAGCAACAGGTCACGAAAACGCGACATGTCGCGAAATCGCGACAGGAAAACCCGTCACGGCCACTTTGGCACCAACAGGCGCGATAACGCGACATGTCGCGAAATCGCGACATGTCACGGAATCGCGACAGGAATGGCCCTCGATAGCCACCCGCAGAAAGCGTCGCGACATCGCGACAAAACAGAAAGCAACAATCAAGCCTCATGAAGGTCGCGATATCGCGACGGAAAACCACCCAGTCACAAAGGAGCCCAACATGCCGCGAAATCGCGCAAGAAAAACGCCGAGAGACCGGGAGGGCACAACTTGTCGCGAAATCGCGACAAAAACCAGCTCGAAGTTGCATCATCACTACAGGTCGCGATATCGCGACAGTTAACCAACCAGCCGCCTAATTGCCAAAAGTGTCGCGAAATCGCGACAGAAGAACCATGCAGCTTCCAAAACTCAAACTTGTCGTGAAAACACGACGAAATATTAACATTTCTATTCAACCTCAAGAAGGGAATGAGAGCGCGGTAAAAACACCATTCGAACCTGGAAAGCGGGACCTGTCGCGATATCGCAACGTGTCGAGGAATCGCGAGGCGCGAAAATGCGACATGTCGCGATATCGCAACAAGACGCGGGATCGCGTCACGCGATAACGCGACATGTCGCGATATCGCAACATGTCGCGGAATCGCGACCCGCGATAACGCGACATGTCGCGATATCGCGACAAGAACCAGTCGAGAGGCTGCGAGAGGCTCAACCTGTCGCGATATCGCGACAGTAACCAGCCAACAGCCGCGACAGGGCAACATGTCGCGAAATCGCGACAGAAAGGACCCTTAGCAAAAAAAACTTTGCACATTATTTCGAGGAATTGTTCAAGGCCTTGTCTGATCTCGACATTCTCCACAGACAAATTGCTATGCAGATGAATCCCAACCTCTCTCTCAGCACCCAACTTAGCAAGGAAATCGGCCGCTTTATTGAGAGATCTACTAGCATAAACAGGAATCACATCCTCAATTTCTTTCCAAAGCTCTAAAATTTGGGCGACCAAAATCCGGAGCCTCCAAGCTTTTAAGGCAAAGTTCCGCATGCGATCAAGAGCACCAACCAAGATTTGGGAGTCGGACTCAATGATTATCTTTCTGTGACCATGCTTGACGGCCCAGATGGAGGCAGATTTAATAGCAAAGGCCTCAGCTTCATTGTTTGTGGCATATCCCAGACCTTGCAATTCCCAATATAGCACAGTCCCAGCATGATCACGGCAAATAACACCATTGCCAGCATTGCCCGGATTACCTTTAGCAGCTCCATCAGTATTGATTTTGACCCAGCCTTACAGGGGAGGTTTCCAACAACTTCTTACTGTCTCTCCAGATCAGCACCTCTCCCACTCAAAGGCTTAGAAGCAGGCTGGTTTTCCTTCTCAGCATAGATGGCTACGGTTTCCACAACTTTGCTCCAAATGATCTGCCAAATCCCCTCCACCGAAGAGAAGGTTTCACGAAAAATACGAGCATTTCTTTCCAACCAAACCTGCCACCAAATAAAAAGGAAACCGATCTCCCAGCCAGTACGAAGAGCTTTAGAAATAAATCTACCTCTCTTCCAGTTTTCCCATAAATTGGTCAGGACGAGATCTCCAAGCACACGAAGTTTAAAGTGGGAGAACCAACGTTGCCAAATCTCTTTGTGTGAAAGAGCAATCAAGCGAGAAGATGGTTCACGGTTTCCTCATTCCTATAACATAAAACACCTTTGGGAAGGACCAATGATGCCTCTAATTCTAAGGTTGTCAAAGGTCAAGATACCATTATGCATCGGTTGCCAAGCAAAAAAGTTCACTTTCGGCCGGCCCTTGGGATGCCAAATCTTCCTCCATTCATGAACAGGGAAAAGAGTGTGGGGGGGCTCAGGTAGGATCGAAGCATAGCCCTCCTTCACAGAATAAACCCCAAGGTTCCCGAAGCCCCAAGCAAGCTCATCCTCCTCATCTCTCCCAGAAAGAAACCTTTCAGCCAAAAGTTTTTCCAAAGTTGGGGCCTGCTCCGGAGGGATTGGAATAGGCCATTCACCCAGCCGCTTAAATTTTTTAACCTTATACTCCCCCAGAGAGGCTGGTAGTGAAGTAGGTCTGAATATGAATCCAACCTTTGTCTTCAAGAGCTATTTTTAGCAGAAGCAGATCGGGAAACACAAAAAGAATAGGAGGATCCTGATCCCAAGAGTCGATCCAGAACCGGGCCTTCTCCCCTCTCCCAACTTTCTAGAACAATTGATCTTTGATAATGCAAGAACCAAGCTTGAGCGACTGCCACACAAGAGAACCATTACCTTCCGGGAGGATAGCGGCCCAAGTCATTGGGAGGAGCAGGACCCAAGTATTTACTAGAAAGGATTACTGCTGCGAGAGGGACGAAGGGTGAGAAATCCACCTCCAGTACAATTTCCCGGCCCGGGGCCCGATTGTTAAACTTGGAACTTCTCAAGCCCGGCCCACCTTTTTCCTTGGGCTGGGTGACCTTATCCCAACCAACCAAGGCCCATTTCCTCTCTCCATTGGCACCTTCCCAAAGAAAACTTCTAGCCGCTTTGTCCAACTCTTTCCAGATTGAGGGAGGGGCGGCGGAATTGAGAATTTGTAAATAGGCAAAGCCTGAATAACAGACTTCAGAAAAGTTAGTCGGCCCCCATAGCTTAACCATCTATGAGACCAATGATTCATTCTCTCTTTGATGCCATCTAGCAGGTCCTTCCAAAAATCAGGCTGTCGAGTTTTTGAAATGCGAGAGGAACCCCCAAATAAACAACGGGAAGGGAGGTCAGAGTGAAACCCGGAATCTCCATAACTCTCTCTTGCGACCTTTGATCAAGGTTGAAGAAGACCACTTTTGATTTTGAATCATTGATGGCTTGATTAGAAGCCCGAAGGTAGACGTTAAGAGTATCTTTGATTCCTCTTGCTTCTACGAGGTGGCAACCCCCACCAAGCCCGTATCATCCACAAACTGTAAATGAGTCAAAACTTCGGCTCCGATTTTAATTCCTGTAATCTGTCCTTGACGTCTTCTTCTCGGGGAGGAGTACTGCCAAGACCTTCGGCCAAGATAAGAAAGAGATAAGGAGAGCGGGGATCTCCTTGACGGAGACCCGAGAGGCTCCAAAAGGTGGCGAGGGAAGCCCCTTAATTAAAACAGAGTATGAAGGCGTAGAGATACGGCTCATGACCCGGGCAATCCGACCTGAGAAAAACCAAAGGCTGCCAACATCTTGACCAAGAAACCCCACTCTACTCTGTCATAAGCCTTAGACATATCCAATTTGATGAACATTCCTTTGTTACCTGAATTATGCATAGAATGGATAGCCTCCTGAGCCAAGATCACTCCATCCAAGATCTGTCTTCCTTCAACAAAACCCCCTTGCTCAGGGGAAATTAAATTTTGAAGAAGGGGTTTTAGTCTTTCAGCCATAAGTTTAGAAATAATTTTGTAGATCACATTACATAAAGCAATAGGTCTGAAATCAGAAATGAGAGCCCCCCCCTCTCCTTTCGGAATTAAGGTGATAAAGGTATGATTTAGAGCCTTGAGCATTCTTTTGTTAATTCGGGATTCCTCAATGACAGCCAACACGTCCTCCTCCAGGATGTCCCAGAAGGCCTGAAAGAACTCAATAGGGAAACCGTCCGGACCTGGCGACTTTCCTGTGCACATCCCAAAGACCACCTTCTTGAGTTCATCACGATCAATGGGCTTAAGGAGGGACTGATTCTCTTCATGAGAAATAATAGAGGGAATTCCGTCAATGACTTCATTTTGAGCTTCCACATCATGCGGCAAACTTTCCTTGAAGAGGTTTGAGAAGTACTCCATAGAAAGGGAATGCATGTCAGGGAAGAGTGTCAAAAGAATTTCCAAACTCATCTTGGAGGAACTCCATGTTATTCAATTGCCTTCTAGCACAGGCGGAGCGATGGAAAAATTTAGTATTTATGTCTCCTTCTAATAGCCAAGTATTTACGGCTCTCTGTCTCCAGTAGATCTCTTCTTGATTATCAATGTCCTCAAGCGTACTTTGCGTAAGGCGTCATCCTCAAATTTAAGATGCTCAGAAATAATTCCTTCTCTGAATTGTTTTTGCACCTCATTCCATCTGTCCAGCAAGGGGGCTCGTTGGAGCTGGAAATCAGATTTGTTAGTTTGCTTCCACTGTTTCAGTTTACTCTTAACATAGAGGAGCTGTTTGTGAATTTTGAACATAGCTGTTCCAAAAGGGGGACGACCTTCTTCCCACCACTGTGGAATTTTCCTTCGTAGGTCCTCTTTTTGCAACCAAAAATTTTCAAATTTAAAAGGTTTGTAATACTTTCTCGACATAGTCCCTCCCTCCAGCAAAATGGGAGAGTGATCAAAAACTGGGCCCTCCAAGATCTGGAATTTGATATTCCATCTAACATAAGCTTCCTCCGAGACCAAAAACCTGTCAAGCTTAACCCTCCTATTGTATGGCTCTCTTCTCTTATTAGTCCAGGTAAAGTTTGTACCAGGGCCTTTGATGTCAACAAGGTTAAAGGCCTGAACGTGGGCAATAAACAGCCTATCCCCTGTATCCAGAACAGGGATGCCACCTTCTTGATCTCTAGCGGATAATTTAGCATTGAAGTCCCCAGCTAAAATCCAATCAAGATCTTCCGGGAGGACCTCATGTTTTGAACAGCTTTCCATTGAGACCGCTGACCTTCGGTGTTACGAACCCCATAGAAATTTGTAATTAAGACTTGTTCAGTTGTAACTATATTCTTGAAAAGAGATGTTAGGACCCCTCTCCGGGCTATATGATCTCTTGCTATCCATGCCAAAGGATTCCAAAGAGTAGCAATCCCTCCCGAGGCACCAAGAGCGACCATCGCCATATGGCCGGCACCCCTCCAGTTCGGCCGACGGTTTTACTCATGAGGTCTAATGACATTTTTGTTTCTGAATGAGCGAGAAAGTCTGTTTTACTTCCTTCTAACAGTATTTGAATAGCAGATTGATGGGTTCTATTGTTTAAACCCCTCACATTCCAAGATTGTATAATCATTGGAAACCTTGGGAGCAATACGAATCAATTGTTCTTGCCAATCCTCCATTGATTAGCTTATCCCCTTGCATTGCGATTAGATCCTTATTGGATTTCCTGCCCACCCCTTGGGAATTACTATTTTTCGATCTCTTCTCTACCTGGGAAATTCCAAGAGCTGGTCTTTCTCTGAGCTTTTCTGCAATTCCCATAGAAACATCTTTAATAACGGGCTGGGCTGGGGCGTGGATAACCAGAGTCCCAAGGTTTTCATGGTGCAAAGTCTCAGAGGAATCAAAATCCTGTTCAAGGACAGGGGTTGAGGAAGGAGGGGCATGAGTAAGGATAATATTATCCTCAAGGATCCCATCTGCTCCTTCCATAGGTTGGTCTTCTTGATCCACAAGAGATTTGAAGATTTCATACCGATTTGTTGGCTTGGGGAGAGCTTGCTCCTTACCATTTCTCTTTTTGTTTCTTCTCCTCTTCTGCTGTTCAAAGCCATCATTCTGGCCCTCAGACCCAGTGGGAATGACAGATGGTTCTTTGGCCGAAGTGGACTTACCTCCTCGGGAGCGATTTGACATTCCCTGTGTAGCATCCGCATTGGTGCTCAAGATATTTGGGCGAGAACCTTGCCAAATGGCCATGCAAATGACGAGACTCTACAACGGAAAGGTAGGGCTTCATAGTCTAGCTGCTGTACCCAAGAATGTCCTGCTAGCTCCAATTCCATCTTGGCTGGTAGCGATTGACTAATATCCAATTCTACACAGATTCTTGCATAAACGGCAGTATTTCCTTCAATGGTATCCTTAGAAACTCCCAAAAATCTACCTAAAGAGTTGCCTATCAATTCAAGAATCCGCTCACCCCAAAACTCCATCGGGAGAGCATACAGCCGGATCCAAACCGGGACGGCCGTGGGTTCAATGCGAGGGTCGAAACCCGCTCTCCACGGCTGGACAAATAACCCTGTCGGGCCATGGCTCCTCTTCTCTGATTCAAATGCTCTGTTTCTATCCAGTAGGGAAGAAAAACTAATAATGAAATACCCATTGCTAATGGGCCATAAGGAGTACTCACCGATTGGCTCCCAGTTTTGTCTCACCCGGGGAATGCAAAAAGTGCGAGGGTGGGTCGAATGCCCATGAACTTGCAAATCAGATCATGCGTGGTCCGGTAGTTTATCGTGTCTTCAACCGGCTACGGTTCGATGACTATTTTCGGTCTTGATGCGGATTGCGGGAGACAACCATTAATTCTGTGCCCAGGAGAGCCCTTGCCCGCATTCTTGGCTAGCAGATGGAAGGCGCTGCGTTGAGCTTCAGCAGAGGAAGACGCAGGATTATCTCGAAGAATCTCCGCATAAGAGGTCTTTTTTCCTTCGCGAGAACCAGGAAGAGACCCCATTGGGCCCTCCCGGGAGACCGAAAGATCCTAGTCCAGAGGCCTGCAACAGACTCCAAACACGCTGAAGGAGGTTTCCGAACTGAAGCCCTAGAGCCACGGCCGTCGACAGTGCAGAAGGATTCCCGCCAAAACGCCAGAGCTCCGAAAAAACTAGCTTCCTTCTAAACTATGAAAAATGTTGACTTTTTTAACTCAAGAATTGTAAGTTAGAATACCAATGTACAACCATTTTTACTAAATCATTAAGTGAGACTAATTTTTCAATCTTAGATGTCTTTTAAGTTTTAGAGATCTTAAATGAGTACTATAGTATATTTTACCATAAAGCCCAAGTTAACATAAATTTCATATATTTTATGTTATTGGGTCTTGATAAAGTAAATTTTGAGTGGTTAGAAGTAAATTGATTTTGATAAGAAGTTATCGATGTAGGTAGTTGTAATTTTTATAGATCACCTATTTTTTAGATCTAGCATAAGCTTTCAATGACTAACTTACTTGTCACACGATGCCTTTAAATAATGCTTATTTATGGCTTTAGATATGATAGTCCTAAATAATGTTGATAGGATTTTAAATATATCTTTATTTTTTGATCCATTGAATATAAATTAATTTATTATTATATATATATCTATATCTATATATATATATATATGTATTATGGAATGTGTATAGTTATTTTTTGATGTTTATCCTTCTTTACAATTAGGTGCATTTTATATCAAAAAGGTTTAATAATACCAAATTTTAACTAAGATGTGAATGCAAAGTACAACAATGATTTTCTAAGAAACTATCCTAACATGAGAAAGAAAAACATTGATATTTAAAATTATTTTAGAACTATCATCAATCACCTTAATGTTTTTTTTTTTTTATTGGTCGAAAGGGTTTTGAAAGGGTCCCTAAATCTTGTACAAGCAAAAAATTAAACAAAGGCTAGGACAAAAAGTAAACCTCCCACTAAGATAATAGATCAACAAGAGTTAAACTTGAACAACAAAAAACCAACAGACAAAGAGAGACACCGAAAAGAGAACCAAACAGACCATACAAGACTAGACAAACCTGACCAAAGCAAAGGGAAAAACAAGAGCGACCAACCATATTACTATGGGATAGAATCACCAGCGTTATTCTTCTCGATGGGGAGGATGACCTAAAAAGTCTCAAACTTACTAGCCGTAATAGCCTTTGAAATCCTGATAGCATGATCAAGGCCGGTAAGAGCCTTCAATTGGGACTGGTAGATGTTTTCCAGCATATTCGTCAGGATATCAGAAGGATCATGTTTGGAAGTGGTCATCGCTCATGCATCTGCTATGGATTGGTCAAACATAGGTATGGTGCTCTCATCTGCTATGGATTGGTCAAAAATAGGTATGGTACTCTCAGAAGTGACCTGCTCGAGGCTCTTTCATTTCCCACCATTGTTCCTCTTGCTTTTGTGGTTGTTAAATCTATGAATTTGCATCACCATGTCAACCTCAGTGAGCTCCTCATCAGTGCACATGAGGATTTGCATCAATCACCTTAATGTTGATTACTTCATATCTTAAATATTTGTATAGATCATTTGTTGTTATGCTCACTTAAAATTATTATGGTATCCTATGTTTAAATGTTTCCACATGAAGTAACCATGTTACATTACAAAATATTATAATTTAAAATTTACATATTGACAAATATTCTTGTTTAGTATATAATTGAAACAAATTTACTTTATCTCAAAATGTTTTTTTTTATGAACTATAATCCTTAATTCAAACCAAAAATAGAAATTGATATGATTTGAATAATTTAAAAAATATATAATAAATTTTTATTGGATATATGGGATAAAAAATAGAGCCCACCCATATTACACCATTTCCACATAGTGGTATTACAATGGATTGTATATTATGCACATATCACATGAAAGTGAAGGAATATAACTATTTCAGCTAATGCCATTTGATAAAAAAATGAATATGGTATTAAAACTATATATTTTAGGAATATTTCATGTTTGAAAATTATATAGAAAATAAAAATAATACAATAATTAAACCTTAGACATTTACAAATTGGGCCAAGCACAAAGAAAATATATACATAAAGGATAATTCCTACAACATATTCATCTCTTTACACTCATAAGGACCAAAATGGAGTAGAAAATAATAAGTACTTATATCCTCCAATAGGATATGTATACAACAAGTGTTGTCTAGGAAACAAAAGTGTTGTAATTTGGTAAATATCAAGACTTCAAAGTGTATGATTGCATTATTTTTAATTCATAAACACTCAAGTAAGGAGGGATATTTTATATAGGAGGTATAACTATTGCACATACAATGCATTTTTGGGTTGTTATAAAATATCAATAATAATTACATGCAGTAACAATATTTGTAAGGATTGAGCTATAATATGCATGTTGAGGCATGTTAAAAATAGTGAAAATATACATCCAATGTTCTCTATGTAGATGCAAGAGATGCTTGATAATATGTTAATGATAATATTTTATGTAATATTATTTTGTTATAAGATGTTTTATCTTGTAGATACCTACCAAATGATGATATAGTTAAGGATTTTGTATTAAATGATGCCATTGAGACGCATTGCTACTTTGTTTCTATTTTGTTTTTTATGGAAAACATCCCCGAAGGGATGCCACTTTCGAGAAATACCCAAGGAGGTAGTGGTATATCTTATGCACTATCACCTAGGGATCACACCTGGACTACCACCTTTGACACACTCAAGGAGCAAACCTAAAACAACAAAAAACAAGAACACACAAACACAAACACACAAAAAGATTAAAAAATAAAAAATAAAAAAGCATGCTCCTTGAGTGTGTCAAAAAGATAAAGCACAATGAAACACACACACAATAATATTGAAAAGCACAACACGAACCACACAAAAAAAATACAAGAACAACTTAACAAAACACAAACATAACAAAAAACAACAAAATACTACAAATACAACCAAAAAAACATGAAAAACAAAACAACCAAAACCTAAAAAATAATAAAAATAATTAAACAAAATTAAAAAAACAACCTACAAAAGACAACAGAGAAAAATAAAAACATAGAAAACATTCACACACCAAAACACAAAAACACGAATTAACACAAACATACAAAAACACAAGCACAAGGGCAAAAAAAATACAAGAACAACCACAAAAATCACAAAATAACAAAAACACAAGAACAACGAAAAACAACACAAAAAAACACAAAAACAAAACAAAAAAAAAGCACCTGCATAAATAGAAAAGAAAAAATAGAACACAACAATGACCTTTCTAGACCAAAATACTATTAAAGCAAAAATCAATAGAGGAAACAAAAAATAGATTAGTTTGAGCTAGGGAACTAAAAAAGCCTGACCAAAACAAAGAGAAGCAAAAAGAAACAAGGTACATTCAGAACTAGAGCCATACAAATAATTGATATAAATAAGAGCTTCCCTTATTTGAGAAGCCCACCATCTAGGAGGGTGACCGTAGTAAGTAATATCATCTTTATCCAAAGCCCAATTAGATAAAGAAATAACTATTGTTCTAATTTCTAACAATATGATTGTAATCAACTTTCAAAAATCCCATCTGGATTAACTGAATCTTCTCAATAATTCTTTTTATTCTCAAATCAACCTTATGATTATTAGAAGGGATCTTCAAAAGATTAATCATGAGTTGACAGTCAAACTCAACTGGTACCTTTTCCCATACAACCTTAGTAGCCTCTTAAGGTCTGTAAGGATACCACACCCTTCAGCAAGGTTATTGGATAGAATACCCAAATTCTTAGCAAAAGTGAAAACTAGGGAGCCATCTGAAAGTCTACCAATTCCTTCCACACTAGCTTTTCTAGGGTTCCCTCTAAAGGCTCCATCATTATTAAATTTTTCAAAACCCTTAGGAGGAGGTTGCCAATTCCTTGTTCTATCCATATTACAATTACTGACATTCCCTTTAAGATAGTTTCTCTTAGAAGAGTTAATATTCAATATTTGCATCACTTGATCCCATATTTGGTGGGAGGTTTGGGGTGATTACGAAGCTGATGGACTGATTCAACTAAGTTGGCAATGGTATTTTTCTAGATATAGTGAATATCCATCCTTTCTTGATTAAAAATATGGTTGTTCCTTTCATTCCTTATATTCCAAATAAGAATTGTAGAACCCATCCAAACTAATTGCCAAATAAAATGATAAACACCCTCTTGATTAGGCCAATCCATCCAAAGTTGTTAAAAAGTATAAAAACTAGACCATTGTAAGCCAAGTAAAGTGGTCATTCTCCTCCAAAACTTAGAGGCTAAAGTACACTTAATAAAAATATGGCTAAGATTTTCCATATTCTCTCAACACATTTCACATCTAAAAGGGCCCTAAAAAACACACTTTATAATATGCTCGCTTGTAGGCACCCTACTATGCAATAAAATCCAAGTAAAGAACCTCACCTTAGGCTAGAGCTTTTAAGACCACAACTAAGAAAATATATCAGGTGATTGGTTGGGATTATTATGGCATAATCCCAAATAACCTTGATCAATTGAATACTCACCCTTATTAGTGTTTTTCCATCCAAAACAATATTTATCATGGGACCAAGAGAGAGATCTCATATGAAGGATGCACTGGATATATTGTCTTTGCATTTCTAGGATGTGAATATTATAGTTCTCAATAGGGATCCAATATCTACCAACCTCTAAATTATCATTATGGTACCGATAGTAATTAGCTAGCTTTATCCAGTTAGATTGGTGAAGCTCATCCATCCAAGACCTTCAATCAAGAAAATGAGTTATCAAAGGCTTGTGACCATCCCAAGAATATATCTAAAAAATTTCTATTGACCATTATGAATGATCCAAAATAAATTCTTTTTTATCAAATCCTCACTAGTCTTAATAACTGCTAAAATAGGATAACCTTTGGAAGGTAATTGATAGTGAACAAGGTCTTCAAGAATTTTGTTCTCAGTATATTTAGCACAAAGATTCTTGGCTCAAAGATCATTTGGGTTATGAAAAGTCCTCCAATATAATTTAGTAGCTAAATTTTTGTTGTTATTAATTGTAGATTGTAATCCTAACCCCCCTTAATTCTTAGGAACACATAAAGTGTCCCATTTCACCAAGGCCTATTTTCTTTTCTACTTAGTACCACTCTAGAGGAACTGATGACTGATTTGATATAGTTCTAAAATAATAGCCTTTGGGATATTCAACATGGTAGAAACATAAATAGGAATAGCCTAAAGGACTGATTTTGTTAGAAATTCACAATAATAGATATGCAAAGTATTACACAAAAATATGAAGAGAAGAGTGGAACTAATTTATTTATCTCTATGATCAACTTTGTATAAATAGTAAAGTTGATCATTAAGAGTTGTTGGATTACAAAAACTCATCAAACCTGATGAAGACACCACTTAGAGTTCTCCTGACACATGGAGGAGTGGAAACTCAAGTGTGTATCCTAGTGAACTTAAGAGAATATTCACTTATTCTAACACCCCCTCTTAAGTGATACTAGGGGAGATTCTATAAATGAGTCTTGAAAACGATTCCTGATTAGGTAATCATGTACATCATAGATAGTTGGTGGAAAAAACCCCTATGGGGAAAAACCAACTATCACTTATTTATTTTGAAATGATGGTAAAAACCCAGTGGGAAAAGCCATCAATCACAAGAAAATAAGTATGAAAGAGGCTTGTATTCGAATGGCAAATATTGTCCTCTTTAACAAAATAAAATATGAGTCCTGATAAGAAGGCCTGATGAGGTACTCATGTACAATATAGTGAGAGGTGGAAGACCACTTCGTCAATGTAGTTGTAATACTCCAAGTTTTTCTTGGAACTGAAGGTAACGCAGAGAAGGAAATAACTTGGTGAAGATGTCTGCAATTTAATTCTCTATTGGAATATATTCTAAGTGCATATCCCCATTTTGAATATGTTTATTGATGAAGTGCATATGAATATCAATATGTTTGGTGCGTTGATGTTCAACTTGATTGTGTACAATATGAATTATGCTTTGATTGTCACACCAAAGTGTTATAGGCATTTAAAGGAAGAAAACAAATTCTTTGAGACTTTGACGAAGCCAAAGGGATTCTTGACTGGCTGAAATTGTTGCTCTGCATTCTACCTCTATAGAAGATAATGCTACTTATAATTGTTTCTTGCATAACCAGGCTATCGATGAAGAACCAAGGCATAAAACATATCCATATGTAGAACATTTTTTGTCTATTGATCCTGCCCAATATTAATCTGTATAGCCAATGATATCCATGGATTCTCCCTTATATATGAGTCCAAAGTGTGTAGTACCCTAAAAATTATGAATAATTCTTTTAGTTGCTTCCCAATGACTGAAATGAGGGTTATGAGAGAACCTGGATATGAGCTCAATAGCATAGGAGATATCTGGTCGAGTATGAGTAAGGTATAACAGACTACCTAAAAGCTAACAGTATAGAGTAGCATCACAAGGAGGGGATAAAAATGAAGCACTGAGATGAATCCCAGATTGAAATGGGGTATGAGAAGGTTTGCAATCTGTCATTATAAAATTTTGAAGGCTATCTTGAGTGTACTTTTGTTGACATAAGGGGATCCCTACTTTACTTTGTTTTATTTGAATTCCAAGGAAGAAATGAGATAGACCTATATCAACAATTTCTAATTTTTTAGAGAGGAAATATTTTATATTATGAATGTGAGTGAGGTTACTACCAGTGAGAAGAATATCATCAACATAAAAACAAGAATCATGATATTTTCTTTACTTCTCCAAATGCAAACTGTATTGTCAGACTCACAATGAGAAAAACCTGTTGAAATAAGGAAGGAGTCCATATTTTCATACCAAGCTCTAGGGGCTTTTTTGATGCCATATAGAAAATTTTTAAACTGAAAAACAAGAGAGGAGTCTTAAGTACAACCAACAGGTTTTTCCATAAATATTTCTTCTTGAAATTTCCATGTAAAAAGGCACTTTTTACATCCATTTGATAGACTAGCCACTTATGGAAAACATATAGAGCAACAACCAATCGAAAAGAATCCATTTTAGCAACTGGAGCAAAGGTTTTTGTATAATCAATACCCTCTATTTGAGAAAAACCTTTTGCTACAAGACGAGCCTTGTGTTTATCTATTTATCCATTAGACCCATTTTTTGTTTTGAAGATCCATTTACATCAAACTAATTTTCTTCCCAAGTATCATTTTTTATCAAGGAAGAAAAATTGTTATCCATGGCATCTTCCCATTATTTTATACCTGAGACTTATTAGAAGGTTTCAGGATCAAAGGAAATGGATTGACATACAAGACTAGAAAATATGGGGTTGGATGAACTATTTGAAGGAATATTTTGAATGTAGGTATTAGATTCTTTAACAATTATGCAGGCCCATTTTGGCATAGAAGAGGGAGTTTAAGGAGTTGAAAGACATTGATAAGGATTTATAGGTTCTTCATATTGATTATCAATAACCAAATTTACTTCAAGGGTTGAATCTTCATAATATTGAAGTTCTAATATAGGATAAGGCTCAACGAAGGAAGATTCGTTTGGAGGATCTTTTTGAGGGAATGTTTCATCAAATTGGACATTCCTATGAAATAATACCTCATGAGTTGAGGGATCAAGAAGCATGTATGCTTTCAATTCTTCATAATAACCGATAAATATGAGCTTTCTACTTTTTTTTATAAAGAGCCTTCATTTTATTCTTTGGGATGTGAGCCCAAGCAATACATAAAAAAATCTTCAAATTGGAAACATTTGGTTTTAAACCAGACCATGCTTCTTTAGGGGTAATTTGGTCAAGATCTTTATGAGGTGTGCGATTTTGAATATAATTTGCACAGTTAATAGCCTCTACCCAATTTTTTTTGGAAGATCTCTTGAATGGAGCATACAATTAGCCATCTCTTTTAATGTCTGGTTCTTTCTTTCTAGAATGCCATTTTGTTGAGGATTATGGGAGATAGAATGTTGATGTATTATACCATGATTAGAAAGAAATATGTATAACTCATTACTGCAGTACTCCCCCCCATTATCAGTACAAATCTTCTTCATTTTTCAAGAAGCCTAATTTTCAACTAAGACTTTAAATATTTTAAAGTGGGATAACACATCACTTTTATATTTGAGGAACTAGACCCAGGACCTTCTAGAAAAAATATCAATAAAGGTAAGAGCATGCTTTTCTCCTTTAAAATATGTTTCAGGAAAGGTCATTAAGTCACTATGGATTAATTCTAGAGGAGATGAGGTTTTTAGATAACTACTTGGGTGGAAAGGATCTTGATGCTACTTTCCAAGAGCAAATCCAGGACAAACCCCATCACTGGAAGATAATTGGGGTAATAATTTAACCATATTATGGGTGCACAAATATTTTAGGTAGTTATAATTAAGATGACCAAATATTTCATGCCAAATTTGACTATCAAGATTACTATGAGCCACAAAATAGGAGGCTCCTTTTAGATTTTGAAAGCCTTTGAAGTGGAAAATATGAGATTTATGATCAATATTCTCTTTTTCCACAAGAGAATTAGGGAGTTGAAAATCTCTTATCTCAACTCCTGTTGCGGAGAAGAGAATAGTTTTCCCATTTCCAAAAGTAAAAATTTAATAAATGGATAGGATATTGGTGGCAATGTCTGGAACATAGAGAACATTGTTTATATAGACACCATCAATGGTTATATCCCCTTTCCCTTTGATAGGAATAAAGGAAGATTCCCCTACTTCTATGCTATGAGTAGAGCTAGAGGAGACAAAAGAGAAAGACTTGTCTAAAGCAGAAATGTGATGAGTTGCTCTAGAATCTAGGACCCAATAATTAGAGAAGAATTGGAGGTTTTTACTTGAACATTAAGGGATTTTTCTATTTGCTTATTATTTTCTATATTTTAATCCTTTATATCTACCTCTAGTTGTTGTAATCTTTTACAACATTTATTAGTAGAGTGACCATTATTCTTATAGTGAGTACAGGTTATGGGAGTCTTTTCCTTCTTTTGGAATTTTTCTTTAGAGGAGGTGGAGGCTACCAAGGCTTTTGAATAAGATGAAGAGTTTTCATATCTAGAAAGTTTGGTTTCTTCCCTAGTTAATCTATCACAAAATTCTTCTAAAGAGGGCATTTTTTTTGGTAAGTAGTGTTTGTATTTATAGTGGGTTTTAACAAGGATCCCAAAACCTGATTACATAAGCAATGGGCCTAGGGCATCAATCCCTTGAAACTGAACACCAAAACAGAAATCCCGCCTAGCGGTAACAGTAAGCATGAAACAATCCCTCTCAGCGGGAAACAAACAAATAAGAAAGAAAGTAGTTTTGGAGATCCCGCCCAGCGGGGAGTAGCCAAAAACCACCATCGAGAAGATCCCGCCCAGTAGGAAACAAAGAAAAACTGTTACAATAAAATCCCACCTCGTGGGAAGCATTAAAAACCACCACAAACAGTCCCGCCTAGCAGGAAGCAATAGGGAAATCCCACCATCCGAGAAACCAGCAGAAAAGAAAGGATCCCGCTTCGCGGGAAAATCGACGGATTTGGTGGATCCCGCCCTATGGAGAAACCAGTCGCCCACCAGGAAAACATTTCGTTCAGTGAGAGCCATCCTGCAGGAAGCCGACAGCCAGCACAGAGAGGATCCAACCCATCAGGAAGTGACCAGAGAGTTGCACCACAAGGAACCCGCCTCGGGAAAACATAAGAGGATCCCAGCAACAGGGACCAAGAATCTCGTCCAAGCACAGAGCCTGTCGAGGATTCACAAGAAAAAAGGGGGAAGCTGGCCAAACCCTAAACTGTCACCTCCACCACACCGAGAAACGTAGGGGACCAGATCCACGCAAATAACCTGCAAAAAACCCCAGGGGGAAGCCTAAGAGAAAAAGGGAAGGGATCCCCAACCAAACAAGGATCACTGGGAAGCACCAGTCCAAAAAAACAACCAAGGAAACCCTAGCCAGCTGGGAGGGGCACAGATAGTGGAGAAGGATCTCCCCCCAGGAGATCATTTGCAAACAACCACTCCCCGGGAGGGATGACCTGGGTTGAGCCAGGGACTGGGCAGGAACCAGGAGCCATGGGAGGGGGAGCCTTCTAAAGAGGGCATTTTAAATGTTGCACCAAGAGCATATTTAGTAGATATGAATGTGGTTGTAAAAATTTGAAAAACACTATTTATCTTAGAAAGGATTAGATAAATGCATTCTTTTTCTATCTTAGTCTTCCCGCTGCCTTTATATTGAGTGAGGATTTCTTTGAACTTAGTGAGGAAATCATTAATACTACTAAAATATTTAGGAGATAAAGAAGTTAGTTCGGCTTCTAGTTGCATTTATCTCATCTGATGTACTTTTCCAAACAATATTTTTAATTTCTCCTAACTTTCATGAGGAGTTTTGCAATTTGTAATATGAAACCACAATATTTCATGAACATTGGTACTAATAATACCCATATTTTCATGCATTTTTCCTTTATGAACAAAGATTTCATATTCTCTATCAAATTCTGGTTGATTTTATTCTAATAAATGAGTAAGAAATTTTTGAGATATGAGATTTAAAATTTTAGTTTTCCATGTGTGAAAATTATGAGGGTTGAGAGGCTCAATTGAATTTATTTTTTAGGATTTAAAATTATTAATACTCGACCCTTTAAAACTCCAAAAAAGGAATTTAATTGATTTACAAAAAATGAAGCTTTGTTCAATAATATGTAAATCAAATATACTTGACCTTACGAGAGGTAAACTATAAGTATAATGAGGCTTATAATTTTTTTGCCTTAGATTTACAAATCCTTTAGGATCATAGTACCCACCCTTACTTGAGGGAAACTATAAGTAATGTGATGATAAGAAGGATTTTGGTTTTGAAATGCAAGGGCAACTATTTTAATTTGTCTTCTCAAAAACTACCCTTATGTGAGGAAGACTATAAGTTTTGAGATTTCCAAAGAAAATGGTTGATAAGAAAATATTTTTCAGGCCTTTATACCAAGTTTCCAAAAAACTGCCCTTATGTGAGGGAGACTATAAGTTTTTAGGATCTTGATACATGGAACATAGACAAAATATATTTGAGTGAAATGGTGTATCAAAGTAATTTTAAAAGATATGATTTTATTAAAAAATTATAAATTAAATTACTTTGAAAGAAATGTAGATATCTTGATAAACTATTTAAAAGTTTAACAAAAAATAAAAAGATTATCTTAAAAAAAAATATTCTCTAAAATAATCCAATATTGTAAATTCCTTAATGTAATAATTTTTAAATTAAGAATATAAACAAATATTAGAGTTGTAGGCTTAAAATGAAATAGCTTTTAATGTGATAAAAAACAATATGTAAATCTATGTTATAGGAAAAAAAGGTAAACAAATATTTAGATATCTAGATGTAATAAACTATGAAGGAGCTAAAGCAAAGAAAATATACCCCCCTTGACACATAAGAGTGCAGAAAATGTGCACTCTAAGAACCCCCCCAAAAAAATATTATATTATAAATATACAATTTGGTTATCTGCCATTTTGAGGAGAGCCACAATAAATAATATTGGGCCTGTCAAAAAAATGTAGATAATGGATTACGAAACCCCACGATTTGAACGAATCGAGATCTAACAAAAGGAAATGCAAAAAATTAAAAAATTACAGACTTTCGGCTTGAAACAGCAAGCGGTAGAAAGCAAAAAAATAGGGAACTTGGAGAGAGGAAACCACTGTGAGGGAGGCCACCAAGCTAACACTGCAAATACATAAATTGAATGCCTCTCCAGAGGGTCATATGGGAAGAGGCTAACACTTTCAAAAGAGAGAAGGAGTAATCCTTTTTCTTAAAACATGTAATGCTACAGAAAAATGATTAGATAAAAATGCCCTAGTTTTAATCACGTAATGCTAAAGAAAAATTAGATAAAAAGGATAGAATAAGAAACTAATTACTTAAATAAATGAAAAAAAAACTTTTGGAAACCAATTATTTAAATTTATGTTTTGAAAAAAAATAAAAAAAGGAGATTTCAAAACAAATGTGGTGAGCCTGTGGAAAGTTGGGAGACCTGCAAAAAATGTTAAATGGAGATGCCTCCTCTAGAGGGCCGAATGGGCGAAAGCTAGAGCACTGTTCCTGCATATTACGACTAAAATATACCGTCTGAATTGACAAAAGTAAATGGAAGCTAGAGTGTTGTTCCTAAAAAATACGTTCTCTTTAGATAAAAATATATAAAGCAATATACTTTTTGAATTGAACTGCAAGGGGTGTGGTATAAATACCATCTAAGAGAGAGAGCGTCGGTTGTACAAACTTCGAGATGAACAATGAGCCAAATGGGTAAACTCTGAGATGTCTAAATGAATGATGAGTGCGCCAGAGAGTTTGAAATGAAGAGGCCCAAGTTGTAACAAGAGTGCCAACAAGCGTTAGGCATTCCCTAACGTCTATATAATTTTGGAGCGTACATTGAGAGCACCACAGACGACGCCAAGCACTAGAGAACAAGGAGTGAAATATTAATGAGGGAGGGATTTTATTCCCTCCACAAGCAAATAAAAGAAATTCAAAATATTTCCTAAGTTAACACTTGGTTCATCCAAGATTTTCGCTATCGAAAAGAAATGGATATAACTAAGAGTTAGAATAACATGAATACGTTGAGAGAGAATAAATAAATAAAGAAAATAAAAGGGCTCTTTTTCCTTTGAAAAGAAGGGTGAGAAAAGTGCCTTCACATAGGGTAATCCATGTTTTTTTTTAAAGAAAGGAAATAGCTCTATTTTCTTAAAAAATTTCTCAAGCACGAATTCAAAATATATATGAAATAATATGCAACATATAAAAATAAATATGTTGAAATAGTAAAATAACAATGGATAAAAAAGAGACTAATGCAAACTTTGAAGTTAGATAGCCAAAAAAAATTATCCAAAGTAAATGAATCAGATCCTAGAACCTTCAAGAGAGAATACTAGAAAAATCTATCCTACTCTAGTACCATGTTAGAATTTCACAATAATAGATATGCAAAGTATTACACAAAAATATGAAGAGAAGAGTGGAACTGATTGATTTATCTCTAGGATCAAATCTGTATAAATAGAATAGTTGATCATTGAGAGTCCTTAGATTACAACAACTCATCAAATCTGATGAAGACACCACTTAGAGTTCTCCTTCCACATGGAGGAGTGGAAACTCAAGTGTATATCCTAGTGAACTTAAGAGAATATTCACTTATTCTAACAAATTTTACTAAGGTGATTCTACCCCCAGAAGAAATCCACCTATTGGTCCACTTTTCAATTTTCTTCTTGATTTTGTCCAACAACCAATTCCAATATTTTTTTTTTGTCTTCAAATATTGATGGGAATACCTAAATAAATGATTGAAGCGAGTTTTTTTATATCTTAATTTATACAAGACCATGGATTTCTATCTAGAAAAGGAGTGAAAGAAAATAACTTTAGATTTATCTTCATTGATCAATTGACCGGTAGCCTTAGAAAAATAGCTAATAATTTTCTTAATATAGAAGCTTCCTTAACTATAACTTTACCTAAAAGAGTAGAGTCATAAACAAATTAAATATGAGATATAGGTTTAGCTCCATGAGAAATGGTAACTCCCTCAAGGGTTTTGTCTTCTCTATTTTTGGTTATAGCCCTACCTAAGAATTCAACAATAATGATGAATAAATAAGGGGATAGAGGATCACCTTGCCTAATACCCATAGAATTTGAGAACAACTAAGAAGACCTACCATTGAGAGAACTAAGTAGGAAACTAAAGAGATATATCTCATAATCCAATCCATCCAATCTTGAGATAAACCAAATTGCCTTAACAATTTGATAAGGAAGTGCCAATCCACTCTATCATAAGATTTGGAAAATTCTAATTGAATGAACATGGAAGGAGATTTTTGCATATCCATGGAATGGATGGCTTCCTAAGCAAGAACTATCTCATCAACTATTTTATGCCCTTGCACATAATCCCCTTGTTCAAGGTAAATAATATTATGCAAAAGAGGCTTCAACATTTCTGACATGATCTTAGTAATGATTTTGATAAGAACATTACATAAAGCAATAGGTCTAAAACCTGAGATATGTTCAACCTCTTGATATTTTGTATCAAGATAAATATAAGTTTTATTGATAACATTCAAAATTTCAGTGGCTTTACTGGATTCTTCTACCACCTCTAATAAATCAACATGAAGGATATCCCAAAACTCTTGGTAGAACTCAATGGGAAAACCATCAAGACCTAGGGTTTTCCATTTTTGCATTAAACTACCTGTTGAAGCTCATTTATAGTAACAAGAGAAATCAAAATAGAGTTCTCCTCAGAAGTGATAAGAGAAAGGATTGCTTGAAGAATATTTTGTTGAGAAACCAAGTCAAGAGGAGTAGTTGTAAAAATATTGGAAAAGTAATTGACAACAATAGAGTTCATGCCATGCCAAGTGTAGACAACATCTCCAAAATCAGATTTTAGGGAAGAAATAAAGTTGTGCGATCTTCGAGCTAGAAAATATTTATGGAAGAAATTTATGTTTCCATCACCTTCTTTGAACCACTAAATTATAAATTTTTGCTTCCATAAGAGTTCTCTTTTTTCCCATTCCTCTAACTAAGTTGTGAGTTTAATTTCATCTATTCTTGTAATCTCTATGAGGCCATCTAAACAGTTTTTCTTATTCAAATTTTCGAACTGAGTAATAAATTCATATTTCTTTTATGAACATACCCAAACTCCCAATTTCAAGTCTTGATTTTGATTTAACGTATCAAAATATTTTGGAAAAACAAAATATCTTAGTCCCACACCTAGGTTTATCTTCCTTCCACCATTGTTGCACTCGATGTTTAAAGGAACTGTCTCTAATACACATTAACTAAAATTGAAAAGAAGAGAAACTCAAATTGGGTTTCCACATTTCCACCATGATAGACCAGTGATCTGAACTAGCATTATCAAGAGTACTCACTTTAGGAATGTGACCATGGATTAATAAATTGTCAAAGAGCAAGAACCTATCCAATCTCTCCATTATACAAGTTAAGTCTTAACTTCTATTAGACCAAATTATAGTGCCATTGTTTGGTTATATGTCCATAATATGAAGTTTTGTAATGTATTCACTCATGAGGTCAGTACTCTTGTCAAAATTTCTATTACCCCCCATTTTTTCATCTAGAGAGATGGTGGTATTGAAATCTCCTCTGATCAAGATCCAAGATTCAGGAAAATAAGAGATACTATAAGTAATATTCTTCCACTGTCTTTTTTTTCCTCCAAATTAGTTGGAGCATAAACAGTAATGTAGATCATAATTTTGTTGGAATTTTTGCTTTGAATAGCTATAGCTAAAATACCCCAACTACCAATCATATGGTGAATAACTACCTATTTTGGGTCCCAAAGGCAAGCAATGCCACAAAAAGTCCCCTGGGAACTAAGGAAAACTACTTTTCCAGTTGCCCAAACTTTACTAGAAATTGATTCCATATCCTCTATTGACATCTTTGTTTCTTGAATGAAAACAAGCTGTGGATTATTTATCTAAATCATTCTTCTAATTTTATTTTATTTTGAAAGGCTCCCTTTGAGTCCTCTAATATTCCAAGTTATGGTCTTAATTAATACTAGGGTTAAAAAAGTTGTGAAGGGTATTAACCTTACCTTCCTCTACAAGATTTTCACCTTCTTTTACTATATTATATTTATTTGTCTTGCAACCTCCCTTTTGATTATAATCCATCTTAATTTTTTGTCCATATTTGTTGACTTACTCGAATTGAATATGAGATAGCTTCTAGCCTTGAATAATGCTTGTACATAGTCAAAAAATTATTGGAAGGTTCAACAAAGTATGTATTGGGACCTACATTATTTGAAGTTTTAACATTTAATTTTTTTTTTTCTTATGAATATTTTCTCCCTTTTTTCTATTGAAAACCTTTGATTTGTTGGTTTATCTCTCAGTTCTTCTCTTTATTTTTAAATTATGTTTCTAATATTTTTTCTTCTATTATTTCATCTTCCTCACTTGGGACCTCATTTGTGGAAATAATTTCAAACATATTAGCAAATAAATTTGATTTATCCTCCATAACTAGTTTTTTCTGAGTGATCTTCTTAGGCATTTGGAAAAATGTTGAATTTATATCTTCTTTCTTTTGATCTAGAATTTTATTTGAGAAAAAACTAGCCAAATGACCATATTCATGGTAAATTCTACAGTGAAAAGGAATGTTCTCATAGTCCACTACTTGCTCCCAAGTGTCCTCCCCAAATTGTGAAGTGATATTTTTAGGTAGAGATTTATCAAAATATATTAAAACACAAATCTGAGCATAAATAATATGTTCAAAATTTTGAGTACAATAAACAGTCATCATAAATATTCCTAAAGAGTTTTCAACGGAAGAAAAAATAGTCAAATTCTAGATTTCAATAAGGAGGCCAAAGAGTCTAACCCACACAAGACATATAGAAGTCATTTCTTCTTTGACTTTAAATTCAGTATGTCAAGGTTTCATGAAAAGCCCTACCCTTCCAAAGAACTAGGGATCCCCTTGAAATATTTTATCTCTATCTTCATTATTATAAAATAAAATAAGAAAATAATCATTTGGATAATAGAGATTAGTAACTCACCTTTAGTTTTCAATATTTTTGCAGTCTAGAATTTGAAAGTAGATGGACTCAAACAAAAATCCATGAAATGATAAATTAGTCCTCTTTTTTCTAGATCTTCAATGCCAGTTGAATGTGTCAATATCAAGCTTAACAATAGGGGTTTCATCATTTGCTTGAAGACATCCTAACTCCATTTTCCTAGGATCAATTTTAGATATTCTTAGAGGTTTATAGGAACCCATTAGATTAATATTAGCGTTAGGTTGAGGCTGTCCACCATGGAGGCATCCCTAAAATTTATTTTTGGGGTTGATTCTTCAAAATTCTTAACCTTAATAGGGGTTTCCACAGTAGATTTATTTTATGGGTGCACCTTAGTACCAATTCACTTGATATCTAAGCCATTTTTTTATCATTTACTTGAAACTTGATTTGTGATATCTTTAATCCATGCCCTAGATATCTTGGAAAGATATGATTTTCATTTTTATTTTGTGCAGGAAATTGGAAGCCATTGTCACTCAAGTTTACAACATGAATTTCTATTGAAATATAGATTTCTAATCCATCTTGGATCTCCTATGATAGTTCCTGCTAAAATATTAAGCATGAACCACAAAAATATTAGCTGCTAGGGCTTGAAGACCTTGAAAACCAACCTCTAAATCTTCTTGCACTTAACCCAAATGAAATCCCGCATAGTTTCTTACCAAAAATATCGTTCACACATAGGGATGTGCTAGGATCTGTGTTGCTTGAAATGATCTCAACATTGGTGAAGATGTTCTAGGGTTTGTCAGACATCTACCCTTAAAATTTCAGCTCAATCTGAGTTCGAATGAGTGAAGTATATCTGAAACACATTCCACAATTTGCGTAGTCCTGAAAAAACCATCCCTGACAATTTTTTCTCCATCATCATTAAGCTTGTTTTAGAATTCTCTATTGTATCATCTTACTCAACTCTCTTCTTTTTTCATAGAGCAGTTTGTTTCTATTTACATGACATCAAATCTATTAATAATGGAGGAGGTGGAATTTAATTCAACACTCAATGAAAAATTTATGGATGTCCTTCTTAAACACTCTTATGATGGATTATGAAGTATCACAAACTTCATATAGATCACTTTATGTTATTAATGACACCATGCAATTCTTATGAACCTTTATTAACGATTAATTGAGATTATTATAGTGTAATGAACATTGGGAATACCTTGCATACATACATTATATTTCCCAATGAACCTATGAGGTCATTCACAAAGAAGGATGGTTCTTATTGCAATAATACTTCTTGGAAAATGACAAAAATCTAAATTTTATAAGAATTAAAATATTGATTTTTTAGGGTAGAGAAACTTGGAAGGATTTATTCATTAAAAATCCATCAAAATGAATGTCATAGGTTAGCAATAAGTGTATGAGATAAAATGAAAATTTCATGAATGTAGTTAAAATAAAGATCAAAGGAAGTGCTCATAACTTGGGTGATCAATGATAAAGGGAAGGGAGAGATAAGAAATATTTCATTTATTTTTTTTTGAGTGATGATTATAATCTATATAACATGAAGTAACATTTGGTAAGGATGGAAGAAGCTTCCCCCTTGATACACTCATAAGTCTAAAGGGATGAAAATAGATCAATTATTCAATACTATTATCCTTTGTTAATGGTGTTTTTACCCATATATAGTAAGATAGAAAAGAGTAAATAAAAATGCTTCATTCGTGCTTAACATACTAATATATGTACAATAGGTGTATCTATTTTTCATAGAAACTAATTTCATCCTAGTTTCAATGTTCTTCTAATTAGGTAGATATTTTATTTTATAGGTTTAGTTATTTAATATTTAGTTCTATAAAATTCTATATACTTAATAAGTGCTCCACTAAATTTATCTTTTATTTGGATCAAGTAGGTCCAATTATTGATTTGACATAAATATACTATAAGATTTTAAAATTTTGTATTGTTCCACAATTTGGGTGATTTAATGGCAATGGTGCATTATAATTTGTAGGTTTGTATTTCTAGTAATGGAAGTAAAAATATGAGTGTATGAAAAATCACTTGCATATAGGCATTGATATCCATTAATTTAAATTCAATTGGTCAAGATAGGTAATATTCCAAGGATAAAGGTCATATTAAATTTATAATAAGTATAGAATGATGATATATTCTAGTAGTGGATGTGGCATCACCCAATACTAACAACTCTTTACCCAATCCATATTCCTGCTATGATTATTTGGATACATAGTGTTCCAAATACCTAATAGCATATTAGAATAAAATATAGGATATTTATAATGGAAATGGAGAATATTGCATTGCTTTTACCAAATAAATGAATTTCACATCCCTTGGACAAATTCTACTATTATGCTCTAGTGGGTAAACCTATAATATAATCACAAACAAGTACTTCTACTTCCTTAAAATAAAATTCTCTTACAAAAAACCTTTTCAAAGTATACAATACTTTTTAATAGAACTTCATTTTTAGAGAAGAGCATTGACTCAACTAATATTCAATTCTATAAGAACCTAAGACTCCCTAAGTGAATCTTCTAGAGAATCTATCAAGATAACCAATAAGCTAGGTGACATTGTCTACAAGACTTGTTAAGTTCAAAGACTATGATGTGCTTAGGTGATGATGGCTATAGTTGAATGCAACAAGATGCAAATTTCAAGGATGATGGAAAACTTACCTATCATGATTTTTATTTTCATATTATGATAATCAATAATGTTGGCTTCAAAAGCATGGGTCACATTAGAGAACCAAATCTAGTGCCAAATGCTTAGTAGATTGAATTGGATATGAAATGACAAAAATTAAAAGGCTAGAAAAATTACTTCCAAGCATGTAAAAGAGCTAGTGATGATACCAATTCTATCCTAATATTTTTGGTTTTGGAGCAATAAATGTTGCTAGTTCAGTCTTGAAAATGATTGACATAATTTAGATGCTTGATTGGCTAGTTGATAAAAATATTGACATGTTTTGGAGAGTTGACAATGTGCTCAAATTAAATATCTACAAATTTGTCATATAATAATATAGTTAAAATTAGAATTGAATAGTTTTAAAGTGGAATTTCTATAATGGATCAAACATTGTATCCATGTACCGCTAAAATTGGAAGAAATCTCAACATCCAATAAATATAGGCTTTACAACCAATTTTGAAAAAAGATATTGGTTGAAGTGTATTTTAGCTTTCTCTAGAAAAAAAAAAGACAGTTTTTGGGAGCCAAGATCACTAAAAAAATTACATTTTTAGAAAAGTTATTAAAAATGTACTAAACGGAATTGTGAGAGGCTGTAAATAATGCATAAAAATATTTCATTTAGTAACAACAACGTTAATGAAAAGTAACACTAGCAATGCCTCCATTTTACGAGGAGCATAAATTTTGATTGATTCATCCTTATATTTTCTTACCAAGAGAGTGATTATACATTGAATCATGATGTCATATCTAAACAAAGTTTGTCTTTTTCTACACATTCGAAATCTTACTTGTTTGGTACTCTTTTTGTGGATTTTTTTTTTTTGTGCTTAGAAATAAATAAGTTTTTGGTAAAAAAACATTAGATTTACACGACAATATACGTAGCAAATTCCAAGATTCATTAATATTGCTCTAGTGTTCTTATAAATCATCCATCATATATTATTATTTTGTAAAAGTAATTTGAACATAATAAGGACTCTCAACTAACTTTTATAAGATCTTACACGAAGCTAAACTAAAAAACACTTTATAGTAATTTATTTAAAATTTTAATAAAAAAAATCATAAACCATTTGTATAAATTATATATTTAATAAATTCTTCATCTAAAATTTTAACCCCTTTTCTCTACTATGTTTTGTTATGTACATAGAAGATAAAGAAAAAAATATAGCAAATAAGATAATAAAATTTTATTTGGCGTTATTTTTAATTTTAATTTTTTCTCTTATATGTGGTTACAGACATATTATTTTTAGTAACTAATTAGGATTTAAACCACAGGGGCTGCTACCAAATTTATTTTATTTTGTTATTGTTGAGCCATCAAACCTATTTCACCTTGTTATTATTGACTAGGTGTGAAGGAAACCAAGTGGCTTGAGATTTATATCCTCATAATCAGTCTTGTGGATCTGACAAATACTAAAAAAATTCATATCAAAATAATACTTTTTTAAACAAACACTTACCAATTTACTAACCTTTCAACACTTTATTTTTTAATTTATCTCCTTCTCAACTAGTTCGTCATAAATAAGTGTTACAGACTATTTGGTTTGTAAGAATACCTTATTAGAATGTCGTTTGAACAGCAAGTTAATTTTTATATTGAATTTTAATTTGGAATATAATTTTTTTTAATAAGCTGTTATTTTAATTATATGTATACCTAACATCTTTATTAATTAAATTATAAAGATTTAGTTAGTTAAAATTTTATATGTTCTCTTATATGCTTGTAATTTTTTTTATAAAATATATATATGAATGACATAAATGGTTAACCAAGAGGTATCAGGTCATTCTCAATTTACTAAAGAAACTTTGAATTTAATCTTAATATTAATCAAAGGTTTTAAAGACAATCTTATCCTCTTTTTCTCCTAACATCGGCATAACAATACTAGTCTCACATAGTCTCGTCATAATCGACCCAATTACACAACGAACTAGTTCACCTATTACATTTCCTGATCAGAAGATAAGATGTTTAATCAAATGTATAGACGATGCATCCACGTCATTACTACTACAAATCATGGCTAGGATCTCAATAGCTTCTGAGATCGCCTTTCATACTTGAACCCATTCTTCCTGGAGTGGTCTGCAGACCATATGAAGATGCCCTCCAGCTTCCCATCTTTCTTCAATTTTTTCGCTGCTCTAAAGAATCCCTTGTCTGCCCTCAGCCCTCCCCCGGCGGGGTCCGTAGAGAAACTAGCCAGTACTTTCCCGCCACTATAATTAGCTGCCTGAATCTCATAATACTTGAGAAAGTCATTAACGGTCGTGCCCTCATCGTAAGCATAGAACTGGAAATTTACGTAATCAATGACGCGACCATATTTTCTCCACAGAGCAAGATAGTGAGACTGCACTTCCCCCTCGTCATCGAACGGAGCAATGGATGCCAAAGAAATCACATTTCTCTGTTTAAGCGTTACGATCAACTGCCCAATGCACTCCGTGAACGTGTCAGGGTCCGAGTCGAAATGCTCATAGTCTATGTCGATGCCGTCCATTCGATTATTTCCGTGAGAGTAGAAACCGCGTTGTAGACCCACGAAGCCACCGACGCCGGCTTGAACTGAACTGTGGTGTCGTTGGGGCCGACGACGTCGCCGCCTAAGCTGAGGGCGACCTTGACGTTCTTCTGCTTCGACTTGACGGCCTTCACTGCGTAGGGGCTCAGGTTTTCCTTGTCCCAAAACACGTTGAACTTGCCGTTTGTAGCATAAGGAGAACCAGCGGAGTCCGTGTAGTCTATGGCGAAAGAGAGAATGAAGTGGAACTCCACGTGGTGTTTGATCGGAACCTCCGAGAACGTGACGTTGACGCCCTCGGCGCCTATGTACTCCCTGAAAAGTTTAGAGTTCCCACCTGCAGATAAAACAACAAACATATAATTAAATAATCCGGTCACTGATCATACATTGTAATGTACTAAGGAGGTGTCGGGGAGTACAGAGTGAGTTAGAGATCAGAGACAGCAAAAATACGGCGACCAAGAGCTTCATTTTAATCCCCACGCTGGCCATGAGAAAAGGGCTAGTAGAATAGAATAGAGGTGGTAGGACTCTCGTTATCTTCATGATGAAGGGTATTTATATCCAATTGTTTCCGAATTACTAATATTTAAGAGAATTTTTCGCAGGTTGTCGGTTCTCCTTGGGGCATAAGGCAAGTGATTATCTTACGCCCAGGCTTAATTTGTCGTTTAGCTATCTGAGTTTTCTCCTTGGATTTTCTTTTTCGGCAAGTTACGTGGCAATATGTCTGCCAAGAAGGCCGACTTCCATTGGACGGCAATGGGGACTTTGGCGATTAAAATATAAGCATGAAACTTATGACCGGATGGAATCATGGACTCGGTCTTGATAAAGAGATGATCGAAATGATCGTGAGGAAATAATAAGTTAACTTATCGAAATGATCGTGAGGAAATAATAAGTTAACTTTTGACCTGACAGAAGGTAAAGGCGACGAAGAAAACCAGAAGACTAGGTCTGCTGATTCTCCTCGTGTAATGAAAGACGGAATCTTACTACGAGATTTTAAGCCTACTGCAGAAGACGGCGATGAAAGACCCTTGTAATCTAAAGAAGCCTCTAATATCTTAGTTTTAGTTTTACAAGATTATAAAGGATGTAACTGGCATTTTAAGTTATCAAACTACTGTGGTACGTAGAGAAGTCCTAGTTTTTAAACTTATAGGTTATGTAAAGAATTATTTTATAGATAAGGTTATTTATGTACTACGTACTTATCAGTAAGTGTAATATATAATTTTTTTAAGATTTAAGAATTTTTTAAATAATAAAAATATTTTAATATTTTATTTAGATGTTAGGTTCGAGGGTTTGGTTCAGTGGTCAAATATTTTGCAACAGTTTTTTTAGTACGCCAAAACAATAAAAATATTTTATTCAAATGTTAATTAAAAATTTTAGCCAAATAAAATAAAAATATATTAAATTTTAATAAAACAAATCAAAATTATCAAATATCAACTAGTTTTTTTTTGGTTTAACCATTGAAAAAAATAATTGATATAGCCCACTTCAAGGTTCAAATTTCAGTGGTACCAAATAGTACTCCAAATAACTTAATGTAAAAGGGAAAATATAATCCTTTTATTTTAAAAATATATTTTAAATAAATAATTATATTTAAATAAAAAAATACAAATAAAACATTAAAAATATACCAATAGTAAATAATTTTGACATAAATATATTGTATAAAAAATAATAATTATTATTATTTTGTAAAGGTAATATATATAGATAATAATTAAAAAAAAAAATTAGTACAAAATATAACTTTAATCACGTTGTTTATCTAGTATTAATGTTTTTATAATTTAAATAAATTTAAAATTTAATTATAAATTTTAAATGGACGAATATATTTATAAAACTGTATAATTAAATTTAATGTAACAAATATGGTTACTAAATATTTGAGTATATAAACAGTTTTTCTTTGTTATGGTAGTGATTAAAAATGTATAATTAAATTTAGTGTAACAAATATGTTTACCAAATAGTTGACTATATAAAGTGTTTTTTTGTTAGGTAGTACTAGAAATTTTATAAGGTAGTGTAAGAAGCCTTTATCACTAATGTTTAGGTTAGGTAATTTCATTTCAACTATGATTTGGGTATTTTTATCTTAACTATGATCTCTTGTAAGGCCAAGAGCTAAGTATATTAATAGGGGTCAAACACACAACTACTATTGAACCTTGAATTTTTTTGAAGAAGAGCCAAAACAGATACGGTTGTGCTATTCCCTTGGGACAAAATTAAATGGGTAGTGTGATAAATCCTTATAACCTATACATGGAGTTAAACAATCTCCTCTCAACCGTAACCCTTATAATAAATATATATACTATTTAAATATTATTGAAGCTCGAAGATAGTGAGGAATAAGTTATATTTATTTTTAAATACAAATACTAGAAAAAATACATCATCTTTAAAAATTGTCCGAATGAAAATACTCGAGTTTTCATAAGATTTAACATATGCTTTGGTTTGGAATCACTTTCTATGTATACGTTTAATTGGCTGATTCTGGAGAAATTAGAAGGTATAGTTTATTTGATGCCCTTACCTTGGGATTTCATAGTTTATTAGAAAAAAATGGCCTTTATGATTGATGTTATTGTTTCTCCAGACGTCTCTAAAGAGAACTGTGAAGCATGTTGGAGGTTGGTCATGGATAATTATTTATGCTAGAACGTGGAGCCAGGCAGGGTTGGTGATGGATAATTATTTATAATACAACCTGGAGCCAGGCCGTCCCTGGGCAGGTACACTAAGTCATTAGATAAAGAGAACTGTGAAGCATGTAGGAGGTTGGTGATGGATAATTATTTATATTACAACCTGGAGCCAGTGAGGTTGGTGATGGATAATTATAGATAGTTATTTATAATACAACCTGGAGCCAGGCCGTCCCTGGGCAGGTACACTAAGTCATTTGTCTTTTTCTTTTTGTTTTTTAACCCTTCACTCCTCAGGAGAAACTTTGACTGAATCGCTTTCTATAAAGCCACCAACTGTTATGATACGGTTTGGATTATGGTGTACTTCTATATCATTCTTGTAATTTGTTGTAAGGTCCGACGTAATTTTAATTATAATGTAGAGGAGTTAACGCCTGTTATGAGCAATATAGCAAAAATAAGTTATTCTTCGTGTAGCTTAAATAATTTAAAAAATAATAATAAAGTATTAAATAATTGGTATTGAGTTAAATGAAAACGGATGACTTAGATTTTTTAAATTAGAGAAGTACCGGTATTTTGAAAAGGTCATTTAATTTTTTCTCAATTGGGAACATAATAAAGCCACTCTCCTATCTCCTATGATTCGAAACTCAAAATAGATTTATTAATATTGTTGTGCGAGGGTGACCTTTTCCCCATTTGTTGATTGAATTTCAAATTTTGAATCCCCTTCTGTGCTCGGGTGGTCGGCCCTTTAGGTTTTTTGTCAGTCTCTTGAACATTTTCTGAAGCTGTTTTTGTCAGAAAATCTCTTCAGTTGTGCCTTTTTGTTTTTCCTTGGAAAAGTTGTCTCGATTCTTATCTCTAAACGGTCGGTTTCTGACATTTTTGGCCTTGAGAAAATTTGGGCCCTTTTCAATGTCGTCCTTTTTGTTCTAAGAAGACGACTTCGTGTCAATCCTTTGGCCAATGTGTCTTGGTTGAGCTTAACACCAGTTGGAGGAGTGTTCGTGCTGATGACATTTGGTCTTTATGAGAATAGCTTTTTGGAGCCTGTTTATGTGGTTTTGGGTTTCTTTTCCCCATTTCTTGGGAGTCTTCTCGGTTATGTTGGCAGTAATTTCTTGCTTCCTATGTCGTCCTTTCTCATTATGGGGATTGTTTTGCTGCCCAAAGTGTGGTTGTCTAATTTCTCTCATAAGAAAGGCCTATTTTTCATTGTGTCAATTCTTGGTACTCTTTGTTTTCCCTTGTCAGTGCTTCCCAAGTCCCCTTTAGGTGCTCGTCTCTTGACTTCATGGGTGAGAATTATGTACTTTTACCTTGTTCCGTCATGGGGTTTTCTTCATTGGAGTCCTTTTGTTGGTTCAAGTATTGTTGTTCAGGTTTTTTCCCTCCTTTCTGTGTGTGGGAGATTCCGGTTTCTTATTATAGGTAAAGCGAAGATTTATTCGTCTAAGAAAAAGTTGACTAAGCCATGTTTGGAGCCTGTGTCCATCTCTTTTGATGATGAAGTTAAAGTTATTTTGGTGGAAGGGGGTCTCTTGATTCTGAAGTTTCATGGCCATAGCCTGATGCTCACTCACTAGATGGTTACTATGTGGAAATACGTTTAGGTCAAGATTGGCTCTTGGTCATTTCAGGTCTCGACAGAGTTTATTAGTAGGACTACTGGTTTGGTTTTAGACGGAGCTTATCACAACTGTTATAGACACTCCCTTTTGCAAAATATTAGTATTATATTGGACAAGGAGGAATATCTACCTAGGGTTCAAAACGACTTTAGCACTCTGGTCCTACCCCCTCCTTGGGATTGGGTTGCTAGGATTATTATGGACTACTTCATCCTTGATTCCTCTTATGATATTATTAGAAGTTTCCATGCTATATTTACCTTCGGATTGGGTCCTGAGAAGATCTATAGAAAGATATAGGTCTTTGCTAAAGGAGTATGGGAAAAGACTTTTGACGTGGGTGTTTTTACTCCCTCGACTAGCCCCACTGTAAAATTTGATTTACTCCCTAAAGATATCAAGGAGAAGCCTATGAAAGCGAATATGGAACCCACTCCTTCCGCCTTTGGCAGCGGTTTATGTAAATCTAAATGTCTACGTTGTAAAGGTGTTGATGATGATAGTTCCTCCCCTCTTTCCACCCTCCTTTATTGTGACATTCTTCCATGGGATTTCCATCGAGAGAAATTGGTTGAGGATATCTATGCCCCGGTGGCCTCTGAGGAGATTAGAATCTCAGTCTTTCACGACTTGAAGCTAATTGATATCAATCAAAGGAAATTGTGGAGTTTGTTGAGATCAACGTTGGATATTTCTAAAAATATCTCTCATCTTGCTACTTCTATTGCTTAGGGTATGGGTAAGTTAGGGTAGAATTATCTCAGTTCTCCCTTATTACGTGTCCTTGGGTCCTAGTATTAGCAGTATTTTTTTGGGTCTGCCTCATGTTGTCTGGTGAGGTCTAGTTCTGGTTTGTCTTGCTCGAGTGAATTTTTGATTGTAGTGGTTGTGGGATCCCTTTAAAATGCTCTCTATTATTAATATTACTAGAAAAAACTATTAAATTTATAGTTATAAAAACTATTTAAGGACTTGATATCTTCTTAGTTTAAAAATAGAGCTAGGTTTAGACCTAAGGCTAGAATAAATTATATATCTTTTATATTTTTGAACTTAAATTTAAATAGTTAATAAACTAGTTTATAATTAAAATAATATGAATTTTATTATAAAATAATTAAAAAATAATTTATAAAAATTTACTAACTTTTAAATTCTTCATAATTATGAATTAATGGTTTATTTTATATAATGGAATTATATATACATTGTTTGACATTGCATTTAAATAATTTCTAGAGTATATAATAGATTAAATTATAAGCCTTTGTTATTTTTATAGCCTATTAATTTTATGAAATTAATGTAAAAGAATTTAAGACCTATTAATTTTTTTTATAGTCATGTATTCATGTCTTGTTTAATTTAATGCAGATGCATAAGCAAATATTATGCTAAAAAAACATTAAACATTTAGTTGTAGACCTTATTTTTTATGTAATGTGTTTAATATTTGCATAGTAAAAGGAAACAAGTAACTAGAATACTTAAAAAATGAAATAATAAAGGTAAAATATTATAAATAAATTTGAGAATGCTTTTTCAATATTTTTAGTATTTTATCCTAAATGATAATTTTTTTTTTATATTTCTCATTTTAAGTAAAATTTGATGAGTATGTAGAAAAGGCCAAAACATTTTTTGCAACCACCATAAGAGGAGCAAGCTCATTTTACATTATTTCTACAAGCTATTTGAAAATGATGTAAGTTTTATAACTTTATGAAAAGTGTTTTACATTTATCTATGGAACTTGTTCAAGTCATAGGGGAAAAACCTCATCTTATGTAGAAAATACATATATTTTTCTATTTGTATAGTTGAGATGGTTTTATACTTGGATGAAAACCCACATGGAACTATGTATTATTGAGAACCTATCCATAAACCATATAGTTCAAATATTTTCATACCTTCTTGAATAATATAAATTTAAAATGCATGTACTATAAGAAAAAAATTGAAGTTCCCAAGGATGTTTTTTTAGGAATCAATTATTAGTGCTAACAAAGACTCAAACCTTGGGATTGGTTTAGTCTTGAATGTATATTAGCTATGGATATTTTATCTTATGTGGAATTGTAGATTTTAATATATATAGTGCTTCTCTAATGAATATAGAAGTCTTGATATTTAAGTCCCTTCTTGTATGAAATTATTATTTGTAATATATATAATGATTCTCCTAATAAATATAGTCTTAATACATAAGTTTGTAATAGTGATTGGTAGCTTTTAATATTTATAAAACTTCCTTTTTGAAAATAATGCCTACTATAAAAGTATGTTGTAGTGATTGTTAACAAGATTCACATGTCTATGCCACATGTAACATGTTTAGGCATATTTAGCTTGAATAACATATCTAAGTGGGATGGATCAAACATTATTGGAGGTTAGAATGACTTTAATTATATTTTAGTGTTGTGTCACCAAATATTTTTGTGTGAGCTCTGTAATATTTCAAGATGTAGCTTCTAAGCATATTTTATTTTTTATATGGTGTTATTTTTATGTAAATAAGAAACTAAAATAGAGAAAAATCTCATCAAAGGTTAAGTAAACACTTGAATCAACTTAAAAATGTTGAATTGCTATAGGGATAAATTTCAAGTAGACCAATTAATGTTTAACCTTAAGATTCAATAATATAGTCTAAATGTCAACTTATATTTGCATCATTAAATTAGATTGGCTATAAAATTTATATTTTCAAATAGTGGCTTATAGTTTCTTTTTTAATTTTCTAATTAATAAAATTTAACTACATAAAACTTATGAATTACATGATGGTCTAATTATATATATTCTTATAAATCATCATCTATTTTAAATTCGATTTTGCTAGTTGTTGTAAATATTTCTACTTATCCCATATTTTGCTAGATCATTGATGGATGAAGTTGTTTTCCACTTTTTATCAATGGGCTATATGGAATTGAAATGGATTCCACACATATTACATCATCACCACGTAGTGGTATTACAACAAATATTAAATATTATCCATATATGTTTTTGTATGATTCAAGCTTGGATTTCCTCAGTGCAAATGATGATGAATTTAACTAGTTGAGCTAATACCGCTTGATTAAAAGTTGTTTTCCAATTGTAAATATTGATGATAATTAATATTCTCTAGTTCCTCATACAATTTACTATGAAAAAGTATTTTTTCATGAATAATCAAACTTGACAATTGATTTGATGCCTATGTGAAATAATATTATTATATGTAAATAAACCTAATGGTTATATTAAGAAACAAATGGTATAATGGTCCCAATATAACCATTTTGGATAGTAATTTTTATTATTATATTGGACCATATATTTAGTTAGTCTACCTTTGAGAATTAGGGTTAGGTTATTATTGATTTCATCATGAAGAATATTTTACTAGCTTGGATCATTAGATAATTTGGATTTAAACCACTTTAGTGCATATAAGAGACTTTGCCTTCTCAAAGTGGCTATGAGAATTTATCCTCTCAAAGTGTCTATGAGACTTTGCTCTCTCAAAGTGGCTATGAGACTTTGCCCTATCAAAGTGGCTATGATATTTTTCCATCTTTGAGTTATTGTGGATTTGGTATTGCATTAATTTATTTCAATATTTGATATTTACATATTGTTCATACTATTTAAATCTAAATTATTATTGTTTGTATCATTTCAATATTGAAATATTGTTATAGATATTAAATATTTATGTGATATCATATCAAGTGGTATTAGAGTATAATTTTAGAACCAATGGAAATTAACAAAGATATTTTGTTTCCTAAAAATAAAGCTTTCAACTTTTTTTCAAAAGAAACAATACATTTGATTTTCCAAAATTAAGGTTTTTTTAATTATTTAGCTCAATTCCCCTCCCTAATTTATCTTAATAATTAAATTAAAAAAATTAATTATTATTAGAGAGAGCAACCATTGGGTTTTTATTTGTATTTCCATTCTACTTATTGCATATCCACTATTTCACTTTTTATTTTTTTAATTATTAAACACCACCTATCATTTATTTTTTGTTCTTCTCCTTGTGTATTTCTCATAGTTAATTAAGGTTGTTTTTTTATTACTTGTAATAACTCCCTTGCCTATATTAAGAATTAATTTTAATTTAATTATTAATAGAGAGAGAAAGGATCACCATTATATTTATATTGAATTTTCCTCCACTCTACATCTGCACCATTTAACATTTTATTTTATTTTTTAATTATTAAACACTTGCCTTAACTTTCACTTCACATTTCATTATTTTTTAATCGTTAAACACCCCTAACTTTTACATTTATTTTTTCTTTAACTATTAAACACCTACAACTACTTTCACTTCACATTTTGTTTTTTGATTATTAAATACTCCTCCTTATTTTTATTAAATTATTGGTTGGGTATAGCTTCTCGCCCATCCAATACATCATTTTTCTTAAATTATTGGTTGGGCATAGCTTCTTTCCCAATCACCACATCTAGTTCTTCTTCTCCTCCTTTCACTATCCCTCCAAGTCATATTCCTCTTCCTAGTAATATTGACATTGGTTTGGATCAATATATTTTGCAATAAGAACAAAAGGTTGATAAAATTATCAACATCTTGAATAGAATTGGAGTCCTAGTTCCATATACTATTTTTTTTTAAATAAAGGGGTAAAAATCTATTGATAAAATTTTTGGATTATAGAGTACAACTAAGATTCCAACCAGGACTCAAATAAACAGCCAAACAGGCTAAAACCACTAGACTAGAATGACACCAAGAAAAGACAACAAGAATAAACCACATTAATTCTGTACATCCTTGTGGATCAACTCCCATAGGCATTGAGAGTCCCTAGACGGGAGACTCTCCCAATTATTGATACTCCAAGGATCCAGCAGCTCAGAAGCCCTTTTGGCCAGGTAATCAGCAACCACATTCCATTCCCTTGGAATGTGCACAAAGGATATAAATTCAAACTTTTCACTCATTCTGATAATTTGAATGGCTACAGAGGCCAACTGCCAATTAACTTCCTCCACCTTTTTACTATTTAAAATATTAACCACAATTTGATAGTCAGACTCACAGATAATCCTATGCCATCCAAGAGAAAACCCCCTTCGCAAGGCCTCAATAATTGCAAGATCTTCCATAAAATTATTGGAGTGAACACATTTATAAATGGAAAAGAAAAAACTAACACCACTAGTAGAATCTCTCCCAACATCGCCACTGCTAGCATGTCCAGGATTACCCTTGGACGATCCATTAGTATTAATTTTTAAAACTCCTCTAGGGGCTGGCCTCCACCTACCATCTCTCCTAACCTTCTTGTTGAGCTGAGGAACCCACTAGGGCTAAAAGAGTTCACACCATCCCCAAAGAGACCAAGGGCTTGTTGTACCTTCTCCTCCATAGAATACAAAAGAGGGTCAACATCACATTTGCTATGGATGGTTTCCTGAACCATATACAAGATATTTTTCTACATCTGTCGAACAACCAAATAACTAACCTAAAATATGCACCGATTCCATTCGAGCCAAATTTTCTAGAAGATGCAAGAAGTTCCCAAATTCCAAGCTACCTAAATGAATGGGATCTTGGCCTGAGGTCTACCTAGACTACTCCAAAAATCCACTAGGGACAACACATGAACACATGGATGGTTCCAGGCACTCCACCAATGGTGCCAAATGTCTCTGGCAAAGGAGCATTGAAAAAATAGATGAGAAGAGTCATCCTCATTCTTACTGCAAAGGACACAAAAAGAGGGACCCTAAAATCCCCTCTTCCTCACATTATCCCAAGTGATGCATTTATTACGAGCTACCAAATAGAGAAAGAAGTTACATTTTGGCCAGGCAAATTTGTTCCACATATTTTTCCACCAAGTGACAGGAAGACTCCCATACTTTTGCTTATCAAGAACTTGATAACCATAGGCTACTGAGTAGGTTCCCTTAGGATTAGGGTTCCAAGCCATAATATATTTACCCCTCAATGAAAAACAAGGCCTCCCCGTAATAATAAGAGCAATCACCTCTTTGTCCTTGACCAGTCCTCCCTAGGGCCATTCTTATGGATCTTTCCACCTGTACATCTCCATATTTCCAAAAGACTTAATTTTTTAAAGTCCTCCACATGAGACTAGCCTATTTCCAAGAAAAAAATTCTTAGGGAACATAACCTAGGATATTGATTCAAGATAGGAGGGTGGCCATCCCAAGAATCCACCCAAAAAAGAGCACTTGATCCCCGATTTCAAATCCAGAACAAACCTTGCTTGATTAAATTAGCTCCTCTTTTCAGAGTGTCCCAGATAACTGAACCTTTTCCAACCAAGTTGACTCTAGGTGTTTCAGCCTCAGAAATACCTCTCAAATATTTACAAGATAATATTTTAGCCCAAATATGATCTTGAGAGGTATACCATCTCCAATAAATTTTTGTAGCCAAAGCCTTCCCAAAAAGAGTTGTCTATCGCAACCCAATGCCTCCCTCTTGCACTGGCCTACATATAGAATCCCACCTAAAAAAACTCCATTTATATTGATCAAGTTTTCCAGACCATAAAAATTATCTTGACAAAGGATCCATGTCCTTGATGAAGTGAGAGGGAGATGTTTGTACAAAACATCTATAAATGGGTAAAGCTTGAACAACATATTTTAAAAGCAACACTCTACCTATAGTGGATAGCCATATTAAATTCCAATGATTCAAATTCCTTCTAAACTTATCAAGCATAGACTGCTAAGAAGATCTAGGTAGAGGGTGAGATGAAATTGGAATACCAAGATAAATGAATAGGGGAGTCCCAACATGGAACCTTAGAATGTGAGCAATCCTGGATTGAATAAGAGGAGGGGTATTGAAGAAGAAAATAGAAGACTTGTCCTCATTAATAAACTATCCAGAAGCACCAATATATATGTCAAGAGACTATCTAATATTGTTAGTTTCCTTGATAGTGGCAACTCCCAACAAAGAAGTATCATCAACAAATTAAAGGTGGGAAAAAGGTGGTGAACTACTATCCCACTTCCATCCTTGAATGAGACCCTGCATGAAATGAGACTTGAGAAATCTTCCCAACCCTTCTGTCATAATGATAAACAAATAAGGAGATAAAGGATCTCCTTGCCTCAATATCCTTGAGGCCTCAAATAGCTCTGATGGCTCATTATTAACAAGAATAGAGAAGGAGAAAGAATAAATGAAGCTCATCACCCATCGAATCAATTCCTCCTCAAATCCAAAAGTAGTAATAACTTTCTACAGAAAGGACCATCTGACCCGATCATAGGCTTTGGCCATGTCCAACATAATGAACATAGTTTTATCCTTAGAGGTTTCCATCGAGTGAATAACTTTTGTAGCAATAAAAACCCCATCCAAGATTTTTTGGCCAGTAACAAACCCTCCTTGCTCCTGAGAGATGATTTTTCTCAACCATATCTTCAGCCTCTCAGCAATAATTTTTGTGATGATATTATACACAACATTGTAGAGAGCAATAGTCTTGAACATATCCAAGGAATTTGCTCCCTCTTTTTAAGGTATAAGCACCACAAAGGTAGCATTTAGGGCCCTTAGCATCTATTTGTTCTTTTGGGACTCATGGACCACCTCAAAAATATCAAATTTGATTAAATGCCAAAACACTTGATAAAACTCAATCGATAATCCATCTGGACCTGGAGATTTTCCTTTTTTAATCTTGAATACAAAATTTTCCAACTCCTCAATGAAAATTGGACCCATAAAGTGTTCATTCATCTCTCTAGAAACAATCACTCGAATACACTTTAGAATAAGCTTTTCATTCTCATCATCTGATAGGGAGTCCTTGAAGAGAGAGGAAAAATACCTCTTCATCTCTTCTGAAATATCCCTAAAAGAAGAGAGGAAGGCACCCTGAGAATTCACAAGAGAGGTAATCAGGTAACCATTATGGCAAGCCTTAATTGAGTTATAAAAGAAGGTTGTGCTCCTATCCCCTTCCTGAAGCCAATCTAGTCGAGCTTTTTTTTTCCAAAAAATTTCTTCCCTCAGTTCCCATTCAGCAAGATCTTTCGTAGCCTCATATTCCTCAAAAAGAAGCTCCTTCGTGAATCCCTGATCTCTAATCTTCCTTGAAGCTTCTTCCATCCTCCTAAGATCTGCCAACTTAGCCAAGGAAAGGTTCCTAAAATTTAGTCTATTCCATCTCTTCAATTTATGTTTTACAAATTGTAGTCGCTTCATAAAGGAATACATAGTGGTTCCATGAGGAGGTTTTCCAGTGGTCCATCAACCTCGCATGAAATCATGAATCTTAGGATCATGAAGCCACATAAGTTGAAACTTAAAGGAGGGATTATTTTTTAGCCCTAACTCCAAAGCAGAGAGTTTGATATGCCAATGATCAGATCCCTTACCCTCCAAAATCACAGAACTAGCACATCTGTTATTACCCATCCAATAAGTGGATATCAAAAACCTATCCAGTCTCTCTGAGATGGAAGCTTCCCCACACCTTCTATTGTGCCAAGTAAATATCCCATTATCTGGCTTGATGTAAACAAATATTAGGGCCTAGATATGAGCACTGAATACAAAAGAAAAAGACTCGAGATGGTCCATCCTGCCATGTTTCTCCTCTGGAAAAGTGATAGAGTTGAAGTCTCCAACCAAAATCCATGGGTACAGGGGAACCCAAATTCTAACAAAGCAAATATGCTTCCACAAATTCATTGTACCATTATAATCAATAGGAGCATACACATTTGTAAGTAGGATGATTTCACTAGATTCATTATCATGCCCAACCATTGAAATAGACCATCTACTAGAAATCTAAGTAAGAGGGGATATCTTAACCGAATCCCATAGAAAAGCGATGCCACTAGCATATCCACATGCACCAATAGACGGGCATTGCCCTTTTCTCCACAACATGGGAGCAATATTGAACATACTATAAATAACAAATTTAGTATCCTGAATAAACACCACATCCAAAGAATGCACATGAACAAAATCATGAAATACTTTTTGTCTAGGGATGCTATTCAACCCCCTTACATTCGATGAGAGGATAATCATTTTTGGGGGTTATAAAAATGGGAGTCCAATGTTCTCACCAAGAATGACTCCACCAAAGTCTCCCCCATTAACTTAATTTTATCTTGGTCCTTCTTTCGACCCACCTTCATATTCTTATCTGAATTTTTTTTTTAATTATTTTCTGCTGCAATCCCAACATCGTAGGAGTTTTGTAGTCCAAGGATGACTACGTTAGTTCCTGATTAGGAGAGGGTATAACTAAATTTGTACCATTTTTCAAAATAGTTTCCCTTATAGGGCTAGACCCAACCATGTCCCCTATACTCAGATCCAAAGCCCTTTGTTCTTCATTTAAACCCCCTAGACCTAATTCCTTAAGTTCCCCCTCAATAAGAGACATCTGATTCGGCCTTGTTATATTTGGATCAGGTAGCAACATTTTAGGTATCTCCATGCACTGATCAAGATCATATAATATTTCAAAATGGTTGAGTAGATCATCTGGATGGCTATCCTTAAGGTATTTGTTTTCCTTTCGTCCTCTATTTCAAGATTTTATCGGAACAAAACCTTCCTTATCTCGTTCCCCTTCATTTATTGGGGCTTTTTCTTTATCTAAACTTTTTCCAGATCGAGAGGGACCAAGATTTGAAGCCATAGGCAAGACAAAATTAGGGCATTTTCTTTGCAGGTGGCCATATTCACGACAAATATGGCAACAAAATGGAAGAGCTTCATAGTCAAGTTTTTGAACCCATGTAGTTGATCCAAATTGTATTTCAATAGAATATGGAATAGGATTATTTAAGTCAATTTCAACACAAATACGAGCAAGAGAGATTACATTTTTATCCATTGTCTATTGTGACGGTCCAATCGGCTTCCCAAGTAGAAGGACAATATTATGCAAGATATTAGTACTCTAGAATTCCAACGGGAGCTATGGAAGTCACACCCATACTACAACCCATGATGATCGCTCCTCTGATGGGTTAAAATCCACATGCCAAGGTTTAAGAAAGAGTCCCACTTGGTTATATAAATAAGGACCCGCTTCAAATTCTTTGTTACGATCTGCAATACAAGAGAAAACCACCATAAAATAGATGTTCACACTCAGCATCACCTCCACATCACCTTGAGGATTCCAAGTCTTCCTGACCCTAGCCTCCATAATTGGAAGAGAAATTTAGATGACCAAAAATTTTCCAATAAGGGTATGTTTGGTTAGATACTCCACATCTTTTGCCATCGAGTCTAGTTGAACTACTAGAACTGGCCTGGCTTCACATCGTTCTAAACATCCATTGTTATTTAACAAGTGGTTCCCAAAATGCATTGGAAAATCCTATTCCTTCCAATCATTTTCATATGAAAAAATATCATGAGCATGCACTCTCTATGCTGGACCCGATGCCATCACGATATTCCTCCAATTTTTCATACCTCCTCCGAAATTTGATGCCATCCCTGTAGAGCAATTTTTCTTCATCAAACCCTAGCAAAGTATTTTTTCCTCATCAAACCCTAGCAGAGTTCCAAAGTCCTAGTTCCATCTACTATTACATCTCCTCTTGTCTAAGGTTTATAAAAAACTATTAGGCCACAACCTATGACCATTCATCAAGCATCAAGTAATCATGTTCTTCTATAATAACCACCTTGTTATAATCCTCTAGATTTTAGCTCTTATGATTCATATATTGCATATGATCTAGACTTCTTAATAGGTGGTGCTTCCAATTTCTTGGAATGGCTTCATGATGTCAAGGTCCCTCACATCGATATTCCTACCTTTGAAGGTGTTGACCCTCGAGGATGCCAAAATAGAAGGCCTTCTATATTTACATTATAATATACAAATAGGTCATGTTGCATTAGTGGCTTCTAAATTTGGTACCCATTATTATCAATGGTTGTTATGGTAGATTTACCAACATGATGGTCAAAGAATAATTTCTTTAAAGGTTTGACAAGGGATCTTCCACATCATATGTTGTATGTGTTATGTAAACTACGTAAATGGAAACATTATAAAAATATTGCTCTAGGTTCACATGTTCCATCACCTATACATAGCAATTGAATCTAGAAATGGTGATATTTACCTTTTACTATAGCCATAAGGCTAAAATTTAGAAAAAAAATAATATGCATGATACTTATAATTTGCATGAAGCACAACATATAGCTTGAGAAGTAGAAAAAAACATCCAAGATTCTTGTTCTCATTCTAGATATGATTTCAACTCTCATCATGATATTCATATTTTCCAATGCTTCTTCTATTTAAAATGTTATTCTCATCATCCTTGAGATCAGGTCTAAGAAGAAAATTATAACTTTATATTGAAAGGTAAATTCACAATAACATGTGAAGATGTAGATTCATTGTAGTAGAAGTAACCAATAAAAGTAGATGAAGTAGAATAGGAGGATGATACCATGGTTATCTCAACTCACGTGCTTATGGGGATTCAGTCACACCATACTATCAAATTACAAGGATTTATTAAAGGACAACACATTAATGTACCAATTGATTCAAGTAGCACTCACAATTTTATAGACAATAATATAGATATATTCTTGGGCTTGTATATCAATACTTCAAATCAAGATAAATTTTAGGTCTTAACTGAAAAAAGGAGTATTACTTAATTTTAGGATCAAATGGCTAAAGTTAACATCCAAATAGGATATTATACTTAGGTGGGCAATCTCTACCATGAACCTAGAAAGTTTAAATATTATTTTTAAAGCACAATAGTTATACTAATGATGCAGGAGCATCCAGTAGCATCTGATGTAGAGGCATCAAGATTCGGGAAAGTCAGTGCTGAAGAGTCGAAAGAAGAGAAAGCAGAAGGCAAGGAGGAAGTTCACAGCAAAAACTGTCACGATTTCATGACGTCGCAAAATCACGACAGTTTGTAGGAGAGAGAAAATGCCAAATAAGGGGCCGCGATTTCGCGACATGTCGCAAAATCGTGACGTAACGACGAAAGCGGAGGTGAAGGCAAAAAATGATAGCAAAATCATGACGTCGTGATTTTGTGATGTCATAAAATCACAACAACAAGGCAACAGCAGGGGAAGGCAATGGAAGTGTCACAATTTTGTGACATGTCACGAAATCGCGACTGTCGTGAAATTGTGACTATCGCGAAATCGTGACAAAGAAGTGCAGTGGATGAGGGGAGCATATGGGATGTCGCAATTTCGTGACATATCACGAAATCATGACTGTCATGAAATCGTGACCTCGGATCGATGGCAGAGTGGAGGTAGCAGAAGTGTCATGATTTCATGACACATCGTGAAATCACGACTGTCATGAAATCACGACCAAAATGAAGCGGATGGAGTGAGCATCCAGGACGTCGCGATATCACTACATCGCGATATCGCGACAAGAATTGGAAAATGGTCGAGCAGCGAGAGTTGGTCACGATATTGCAAAATGTTGCGATATCGCAACAAAAAGCACCAGGAAGCGCAGGAGAGCAGAAACGTTGTGATATCGCGACATGTCGTGATATCGCGACGAAGGGAGAAGAAGGCGATGGAGAAGGAAGAGAAAAATATGGTGGGAACCGCGATAGGCAGAATTTTCAAAATTGTTTCAGAATGACACGTGGCACCTAGGGTGCAGTAAATGGCGAACAAATACCAAGAAGCACGGGAGACGAAAAGGATGGGCACGCAGGGTATTCTAACCAAATCAGCAGTGGTAGGACCGTGCGGGGTGAAGAATTTAATCGAGTTGGTGTCCCAGTTTTCGTGTTGAAGTTCCAGAGGGTCGGGGCCTCTATAAAAAAACCTAGGCTTTGTATTAAATCGGGTTGGTGTCCCGATTAATGTGTGATAGGTGTTTCAGAGGGTCAAGGCCTCTATAAAAACCCAATTTTATGTTTTAGTCAGGACGGTGGATCGGAGAATGCACTTAGTGCGTAGAAGTGAGGAGAGAAGACCAAGGCAAGCACTGGTCAGTTGTAAGCCTGCGGGCTGTATGCTTGTATATTTCCAGTTCATTTTAATGAAAAGTGGGGGTTTGCAAAATCGATGGAAGACAGAAGTTGTGTGGACTAGGGGACGGGGTTGGAGCAGTTTGTTGAGGCAAAGGAAAGTCTAGAAGTGTTGCAGGAGGTAGCAATCGGACCAAGCAGAAGTGAAGATCACTTCTTCACTTACCCCGGGTGTCTGATGCAGGAGCATCCGACAGCACCAGCAGCAGAAGCATCAAGTTTTGGGAGAGCAACTTCTGAAGAGTCAGCTCGAGAAGAAGAGGAAGAAAGCAAGAAAAAATTTGCTAAGGCAAAATCCAAAAAAGTGTAGCGAAATCGCGACGCGATTTCGCGACGTCACGAAATCATGACGTCGCAGCGGAAGAGGAGGCACAGTTGAAAAAATTTCATGATTTTGTGATATGTTGCGAAATCATGACATGTCGTAGAATCGTGACAGCAGAGCAATGGCGAGGCGAAGGCAGTGGAAAGGTCACGATTTCGTGACATGTCACGAAATCACGATAGTAGAGTAGCGAAGAGGCAGAAGTCAGAAAGTGTAGTGAAATTGCGACGTCATAATTTTGTGACATCGCAAAATCATGACGTCGGAGCAAAGACTTGGCAAGAGTTGGCAAGGAAGTGAAGGCAAAGGCGGAGGCGAAAGTTGAACCAGAGAGAGAATGCAGTAGCAAAATCGTGACGTCACAATTTTGTGACATCGCAAAATCATGATGTCTTTTGAAGGATGAGGCGAGGCGGCAGAACGGTCGTGATATCGCGACGTTGCAATATCATGACAAGTTTCTAAGTAGAGGAGCGAGCGGCAAAACGGTCACGATATCGCAACGTCACGATATCGCAAAAAAAATTGAAAATGCAGGCGCGAAGGCAAAATGGTCGTGATATCGTGACATGTCACGATATCGCGACCAAAATGGACAGAGAGAGCAGGAAGGCAGAAACATCGTGATATCACGACATGTCGCGATATCGTGATGGAGAGAGAAGAAGGCGACGTTGAAGGGGAAGGGGATGGCGGGAAAACCGCGAAGGGCGGTATTTTAAAAAATTGTTCTAGAATGACACGTGGCACCCAAGGTGCAGTAAATGGCGGACAAATACCAAGAAGCACGAAAGACGAAAAGGATGGGGTAGGGTATTCTGACCGAATCAGCAATGGCAGGGACCATGCGAAATGGAGAATTTAATTGAGTTGGTGTCCCAGTTTTTGTGAATGTAATTAATCAGGTTGGTGAATCCTTTTAGGCAGGAGTTGATGCTTCAGAGGGTTGGGGCCTCTATAAAGACCCAGTTGATTGTATTTGTCGGGACGGTGGATCAAAGAATGCACTTAGAGCATAGAAGTGAGGAGAGAAGACCAAGCCGAGCATTGGTCAGTTGTAAGCCTATGGGCTGTATGCTTGTATATTTCCAGTTCATTTTAATGAAAAGTGGGGGTTTACAGAAGTGTGTTTTCTTGGGTCCCCATCAGTGGTATCAGAGCAAAAGTTCCTGAGTGCGTAACAGATTACCGGACGTGAGGTAGTTATGCCAGGATCTGTGGTAGGGTTCTGAGAGAGAAATTTAAGATCTCCGAGCATGTTAGCAGATCACCGGCTATGAGGCAGCTACACCGGATCGGTAAAGCTTTGTAAGAAAAGCAAGAAGAGATGCATTCCCGAAGAAGCCGAGACAAGGAGGAAGATGAGGTGCCGATAGAAGAGTTCGAAGCTTTGCAGCGGCAATTAAAAGCCCTGCAAAAAGAGTGGCTCAGCATTAAGTTGTGGGAGCAAGAGGAGCGGCAAAGAAGGCAGGAAGAAAGATGGAGAAAGAAAGAGGAGAAGTTGAAGAAGGTTGCAGAAGAGTACAACAGTACACGGGACCTGCCCGGAAGAAGGCACAAATTTTTTTGTGCAAGAGGAGGAGTTGAAGCAGGCTGTAGAAGAAGTATGCAGCAGTGGGGAAATCTATCCGGTAGAAGACAGAAGCCAGGAGAGAGAGTTGGAACAGATTGCAAAGGTAGAGATAAGTCTAGAAGTGCTACAAGAGGCAGTGACCGGACCAAGTAGAAGTGAAGATCACTTCTCCACGTACCTCGGGTGTCTGATGCAGGAGCATCCGGTAGCATCTGATGCAGAGGCATAAAGATTCGAGAAATTCAGTGCTAAAGAGTCAAAAGAAGAGAAATCAAAATGCAAGGAGGAAGTTCACAGCAGAAATTGTCACAATTTTGCAACGTTGCAAAATCGTGACAGTTTATAGGAGAGAGAAAATGCCAAAGAAGGGGCCACGATTTCACGACATGTCATGAAATCATGACCTGCGATTTCATGACATGTTGCAAAATCACGACATAAGTGCGAAAGCGAAGGTGAAGGCAAAAAATGGTAGTGAAATTGTGACGTCACGATTTCACGTCATGAAATCACGACAGCAAGGCAGCAGCGGGGGAAGGCAGTGGAAGTGTCACGATTTCGTGACATGTCATGAAATCGTGACTGTCATGAAATCATGACAGAGAAGTGCAGCGGATGAGGGGAGCAGATGGGATGTCACGATTTTGTGACATGTCACGAAATCATGACCTCAGAGTGATGGCAAAGTGGAGGTAGCAAAAGTGTCACGATTTCATGACACGTCGTGAAATCGCAACTATCATGAAATCACGACCAGAACGAAGCAGATGGAGGGAGCAGCGGGGACATTGCAATATCATGACAAGAATTGGAAAATGGTCGAGCAGCGAGAGTTGGTCGTGATATCATGACATGTTGTGATATCATGACCAAAAGCGCCAGGGAGCACAGGAGAACAGAAACGTCACGATATCACAACGGAGAGAGAAGAAGGCAACAGAGAAGGAAGAGAAAAATATGGCAGGAACTGCAACAGGCAAAATTTTCAAAATTTTTGCAGAATGACACATGGCACCCAGGGTGCAGTAAATGGCAGACAAATACCAAGAAGCGCAGGAGACGAAAAGGATGGGCGCATAGGGTATTCTGACCGAATCAGCAGTGGTAGGGACCATGCAGGGTGAAGAATTTAATTGGGTTGGTGTCCCGATTTTCGTGTTTAAGTTCCAGAGGGTCGGGGCCTCTATAAAAAAACCCAGGCTTTGTATTAAATTGTGTTGGTGTCCCGATTAATGTGTGACAGGTGTTTCAGAGGGTCGATGCCTCTATAAAAACCTAGTTTTATGTTTTATTCGGGACGGTGGATCGAGGAATGCATGCATAAGTGTAGAAGTGGATAGCTAAGTAGGGACCTAGCTATTGTAAAGCCTACGGGCTGTTTGACGTAAGATTTTCAGATTTAATACGTAGAAAAGTTGCAGTGGAGGAAACCGAGCCAAGGGCCGGTGATTGTAAGCCTGCGGGCTGTATGCATATAATTTTTCAGATTTCTTAATGAAAAGTAGGGTTTTATGAAGTGTGTGTTTTTTGGTCCCCCGTCAAATAACCTTGTGATATTACTATTAATGCACAAAAATTATATGTCAAATAGATAAATAATGAAAGGTTCATTTATCTTCAAGAAATACAACCCCTTTCCTCTAAGGTTTCCAACTCATATCACATGGAATTCCTTACCCAAGTTAATTATATGGAGATTTAGTCCTTAGAACTATATCTTTTAGTACTCAATAGAGAAGGTGGAATCACTTTTCATTCTAAAGAAATATTTTTTTTCATAGTTCATCACCTTCAATCATAGCAAATTCAAAAGTTCCTCATCAAGTGGTAGGACCTTCCAAAATAAGATGCTACATGGAATCCTAAGAGTATTTTTTGATCATTTATAGCTTCGAGGACAAATATTTATAGTTAGATAATTATTTTTATTAGTATCTTAGGTCATATATTTATTTAGTTGACCCTTGAGAATTAGGGTTAGGTTATTATTGATTTCATCTAAATAGGGAAAATATTTTATTAGTTTGGATCATCAAATTATTTATATTTAAGTTGCCTCAGTGCACATAAGAGACTTCACCCTCTCAAAATGGCTATGAGGCTTTGCCCTTTCCAAGTGGTTATGAGAATTTTCCCTCTTCAAGTGGCTATGGATTTGCCATCGCATAAATTTATTTTTGGATTTGATATTTGCATATTATTCATGGTATTTGAACTTGAATTATTATTGTTTATTGCATTTAAATATTGAAGTATTATTATAGATATTAAATATTTATGTGATATCATAATAAATGGTTACCCTTATGCTAATTGAAGCAGAAAAATTTGGCTTCCATTATCTCTTGGTTAGATTTTACATGGGTGTTTACTAATTCCTTAATGGACTGTGTCATCCAATGGAAGTCACCCTTTCTTTCTTCTCGGCTTAAATTTTTTTGGAAATTTCTCTTCCCACACTCCTTTTGGAGAGTGTGGAAGGAAAGGAACTCAAGGGCATTCAAAGAAGTGAAAAAAATATCATCCAAATCAGCCTCAATATTATGTGGAAGGTATCAAAAAATGTGTCTTCAACTCTCAGCAATTTGAATCCTTTGATATTAATTCTAGTGCTCTCTCCATGCGAGCGATTATTGAAATAACGGCTTGGTTTTGTGTCGTTAGACCACTCCCCTCCTGATATTGACCTGAGGAGGGAGGTTCGTTGGTCTTTGCCACCCATTGGGTGGTTCAAAAATTAATTTTGAAAATGCCTATAAAGGCAACCATGGCTTAGTTGTCATGAGCAAGGAAATAAGGGACAATAATGGTGATCTTATTCTGGCTTACACGGACTGCCTTGGAGTCCAATATTCCATGGTGGCTAAAGCTAGAGTAGTCTTCATTGGCTTGGAGTAGCTTAATAACCTTGGTATCAGAAATGCAATTAAGCCGAGAAGAAAGAAAGGATTCAAATATACCACATCACAATGTCATTTCAAAGGATTCAAATCTACCACATCACAATGTCAAGGCAAAGGAATACAAAGGTAAATCCTCTACTATTTATTGCTTTATATAGACTAAGGATATATTGGAGTTATAAGGGTACATTATATTTACTATTGCAATTCATTCACTTAGCATTAGTCATATACTAAGCAAGCATGTTCCAAAATATTTATATTTGTAAATAATAAAGTAAGAGGAATAAGAATTTCTACTTAAAAATTTGAAAATCCTATTATTGCAAATATTATATTATTTTCTAATAGTCCAAATTAGGGAGTCATAAGGAATACTATACCAAATAAATTATTGGAAATAAGAAATATTAAATATCAAAGTCTATAAAGGAGGTCTATTAAGGAAAATCAAGAGTTGGAAATAAATTGGTATACTTGTCTCAAACCATATTTTAGGGAAAAAAGATATATAACTAATAGAACCTGATCAAATTAGAAACTACTTAAGTTCAATAGGAGTAATAAGGTGTAATAGAAGTTTATTTTTTGCTAATTATAAAAAAAATACAAAATCAACTCAAAATTGAACTGCTATTCTCAAAAAGCACTTTATCAATCATAAAGCATATCCAAAATAACTAGGGAGTTATAAGGTATTCTATAAAACTTGATAATAATAGCACTCGTCAAATATTATCAAGTACTTAATCCATTTGGGAGTCATAAGGTTTCTACAAAATATATAATTTCACCAAGGTATCATCAAATCAATACTATGGAAAATAAAAGAGGATCACAAGGATCATCATGGCATCAAACAAATTATTTCTTGCAGAATCCTAGTTACTCAAGAGACCAAACTATTTCTCTTGGAAAAATAAGGTAAAATTAATCTTAGTATATGAAAACTTTGGGAGATAACTCAAGGAATAGAAAAAATACCAACCACAAATGATACTAAAATTTTGAAGTTTAATGAAAAATATGCAAAAGCTCTAATAATAATAATATTTGCTATCATTGATGAAATACAACCTTATATTAGTTCAACAAAGACATATATAGAAGCATGGAAAATATTAGAAAAAATATTTCAAGGGAAAAATAAAGCCACTATCCTTCATCTTCAAACTTAACTACATTCTCTAAAAATGAATAGTGGTGAAAGCATAGAACTATTCCTAAAAAAAGTAGTAGATATTAAAGTGAATTTATTAACCTTAGGAGAAGAGATCAAAGATGAAATTCTCACTCAAGTAACCATGAGATAAATTCTAGATAGCTATAAACATTTGGTTACATATTTACAAGTCCTAAGTAAAGATACCTATTTTTATGATCTAATCAATATTCGATAAGAATATAAGGTAGATAATACAATTAAATGTCAAATGACTAACACTAAAATGACACCAAAAGAGAATCTACAAGGAAATATTGCTTCACCATAAAGAGGATGAAGACCATGGTATAACAAATATTTTTAGATATGCAAAATAAAAGGTCATAACACTAACTACTATAAATTCAATGTCAAAAATCAGAATCAAGGAAATGAGATGAACAATGGAAGCAATTTTCATCCATGATAATATCAAAACCAAAAGTAAGCTCAATTTCCAACCAATTATTCCCAATTGGAGTATCAAAAAGAGAATCATAAAGGACATATAGCTCAAAGGATAGAAGAAATTGAATAACTGGAAGAATCTACATATGATTATGAAATTAAAGCTCTTTCAGAAAGAACAATAGGTTATGAAGATATTAACTACTTGCTTGAACAGGTTATAGAGAACAAAGAAGAAGAATACAGTACCCAATACAAAGAAGAAGATCTATATTGAATATTGAAATATTCAATATGCAAATAATGTAATACAGGGGGTGTTAGAGTTAGAATATATTATATTATTTGGGTCATGTAAATGTACCAGCTTTGGTACATAGAGTAGAGATTACTTTAGGAGGAATTTAGCTACTTACTTCAAGCAATGTAATAAATGCACAAGTGTCAATGTGCATGTTGTAATGTGCAAGCTGTCCACTTGTACAACTGGGTAGAGTGTTGGCCAAGGAATCTATTTTTCTATATAAAGGATTTCATAGTGATATATCATAAGATGTAGTATATAGATATCAAGAGCATTGTAGTAGAGAGTAGTAGATAATGATAGAGCTCTTATATGGAGCACAACATAGTTATTTATCTTATCTTAATGGAATGACTATATTATCCATATCGTATTGTATTATCAGTCATATTGTAGACTCACTTTGATTCATCTTATCAGGACCTATGTTAGATATCTCCCACTACATATATCCTCAAAAGCTAATAGTTGCACTGGTTTGATGATTCCAATTAGGAAACTTGCGTTCTCCATTAGATTCATGTCTGCCACCAAGGTCATCTGAAAGTTTTGAAAGTTTAGATTTACAAAAAACTTAACAATATTTTATGCTTTTGGAAATCCTAGCATTCTATGGTAATAATATTATATTCTATGCATTCAAGAATTAATTCTAAATGGAATGGAAATTATCTTCAAGCATTCAAAATCAATTTCAAACAAATAAAACTCATTTTTAGACATGTAATAGTCTACTCCTGGATAATTAGAAGCATGTAGAAGTCAAGTAGTGTGATATATGAAAATGAATGATAGAAGTATCACTTTAAAAAAACATTAGAAATATCAATTTCAAAGGTCTTAGACCTAGTTATGATCACCCTAGGTTCCAACTTTAAGAGTAAAGTAGTATGATATATGAACACGAGTGATAGAGCAAATTAAGCAATTTCAGAATTCAAGAAATTAAGAATTATACTTATATTCAAGTACTTTGTTATAATTAAATTGTAATATTTGGGTTACTAAAATACTTAGACCTATAGTATAGTGAATCTAGACTAGATAAGAGTAACCTCAAATACCTTATAGCTTAGTAGAAAAGATACACTGAACTTGACATGATCCTGACCAACTTGTGCATGACAACTCAAACCTTCTAGAGTGTGAATATTCAGCTACCGAGATGATTCAGCTACCCAATATTTAGAGATACACTTCTAAGATAGAATATCAAAGACTGAAATTGAAGATCAAGATCAGGAAAGAGCACAAAGTGACACATCATCCATATATAGCTCAACAATACGACTATAAACCACTAAAAATACAATTGTAAACCACTAAAGTACAATTGTACACCATTGTAAATTTAAAATTGTAAGGCTTTAAATAGCCATTGAGATCATATTCCAAGAGGTTGTATTCCACTTTTAGTAATAGAGTTGTTATAATTTTTTTTTTGGTAGACAATGGATATTTGAGCCCTTGATATTGTACCTTGGAGATTTAGTCTTGCAATCACATAATGTTGGTAATTCTAAAAGTATAACGATTGAATATCTTAGTAATACAATATACTAGAATTATTGGTGTGATCTACGAATGCTGATGGTAATTGCATTCAAGTCAATTTTAGTGTGTTATTTATTTTTCCTTAATTCTCTATAAATATTTAATTATAAGCAAAAATAAACAATGAAACATAACATAAGAAAAATAGATTTTTGTTGTTCTATCCATCCTTTAAAAAAAATGCCTCTCATATTTAACCTTAGTCCAAAGAAAAGAAGAGCAGCAAAATTTTTACAAACAATGTTTTAATGCAACATAATAAAATATGATTTTAGGACTAGTTTACAAGATCCCACTAAAGTATAACATCCAACACCGGCACGAAGACAAGGTCAAAAAAATACAATAATAATCAATAACCATATAATGCGGCACTTAAGGCAATGTATGGGGGTGTATAGGGCCTTACGAACATATTAATGTGCCAAAATCCCTTATAATATGGCACTTAAGGCAATGTAGGGCAGTGGATAGGGCCTTACAAACATATTAAAGTTTGAACATCCCTTTCTTCTGCTAGGGACCATGAACTTGAGCTCGTCCATTTGTATCTTTGTATGAAAATAAAAAGAGTATGTTGAGGTGGTAGTGTTCACCCTATTTTCGTGGCTAACACCTTCTAATTATGATAGGGAAGAAAATAAAAAAGTGGACATTATTATTTTATTTATTTTAAATTTTAATGGTTAATTTTTTTTTTTTTAATTAAATAATTTGATTAACATAATTAAATTTTGGTAATTGTTTTTTTCTGACATGATGTGCAATTTAAATTTAAATAATTAAATTTAATATTCTCATTATAATATTACAAATTGTGATTACTTAAGAAATAAAAATTTTAATTTATATTATTAGTATTATTTTTTATTTTTTATTTTTTTGAAAAAATGAAAAACTTGTATTAATACAAAGAGCAATTACAAGCGGGAGAGAACACATCCCAACCAAGAACAGCAAACAACACTACAAGAGTAGAGCACAAATTCAACCCAGCTCAACACAAAGTAAAGAAGTCAACTGGGCGCGAAAAAGCGACATGTCATAAAATCGTGACATGTCGCGAGATCGCGACAGTCAACCCCGTCTCCACCGCAGCGGTGCCAATAGTCACGAAATCGCGACATGTCGCGAAATCGCGACAGCCAGAGCCTTCAGCACTCGATCGCCAAAAATGTCGTGAAATCGTGACAACATCTCCCTCCAGCGACCCTTCGCCAAAATTGTCACGAAATCGTGACTAGAAGACCAACTTGCTCCATAACGCCAAAAAGGTCGCGAAATCGCGACAGAGTGCCTCCGAATCATCCAACCATCAAAAGTGTCATGAAATCACGACGAATTATCCTTATGGCATCCAGATCGCAAAAGCGTCGCGATATCGCGACAGTTTTCTCCATTCCGCTGGTATGCCAAAATTGTCATGAAATCGTGACGAGATTTTCTTGCAGCAGCCATCGCCAAAAAGTGTCGCGATATTGCGATAAATTGTCCACTTTGCACCACATTAGCAAAATGGTCGTGATTTCACGACAGGTTTTCCTTATGACACCAGATCGCCAAAAGTGTCGTGATATCACGACGGTTTTTCCTTTCGGCGCCCAGTTCTCAAAACTGTCGCGATATCGCGACGAATTTTCCACTTTGCTCTCCATCTGCAAAAGTGTCGCGATATCGCGAAAAGTTTTCCAGTTAGCCCCAAATTGCCAAAACTGTCACGATATCACGAAAATTTTACCATGCGCCTTCCCCGAGGGCCGCGATGGCACGATATGTTGCGATATCGTGACAAAAACCCGCCAAAGGCCGAGAGGGTGCAACCTATCGCGATATCACGACAGCTTCCAACTTGAAGCTGCGATGGCACTACAGGTCGCGATATCATGACAGAAATCTTCCTTAGCATAAAAAACACTGCACATCATTTCAAAAATCGTTCAAGGCATTGTCGAATCTCTGCATCCTCCACAGGCATGTCACTGTGCAGCTGCATCCCAACCTCCCTTTCAGCACCCATATTAGCAAGGAAATTGGCTGCCTTATTGAGATATCGATTCACATAGACAGGTATCACGTCATCTAATTCCCTCCAAAGCTCTTTAATTTGGGAGACTAAGATCCGCAACCTCCAAGCTTTCGAGACAAAGTTTCTCATACAGTCAAGAGCACCCACCAAGATTTGGGAGTCAGAATCAATAATAATCTTCCTGTGTCCCTGTTTGATGCACCCAGAAGGAGGCAGATTTAATGGCAAAGGCCTCGGATTCATTGTTTATGGCACATCCCAGACCCTAAAGTTCCCAATAGAGCAAAGACCCAGCATGATCGTGGCACACTACTCCAATTCCAGCACTTCCCGGATTGCCTTTAGCAGCTCCATCAGTATTGATTTTGATCCATCCTTTAGGAGGAGGTTTCCAACTACCACTCACCTGCCTTTGTTGAATAACAACGCCCTCTTCCAAAGGCTCAGAAGCAGACTGAATTTCCCCCTTGGCATGAATGGCAACCGTTTCCACCACTTTGCTCCAAATGACTTGCCATATTCCTTCTAGAGAGGAGAAGGTTTCACGAAAAATACGGGCATTTCTCTCCAACCACACCTGCCACCAGATAAAAAATAAACCAAGCTCCCAGCCAATTCGAAGAGCTTTGGATTTAAATCTACCTTTCTTCCAGCTTTCCCATATATTGTTTCGATACAAGACCCCATTAGCCTGAAGTTTAAAGTGGGAGAACCAACGTTTCCAGATCTGTCTTGTGAAAGAACATTCAAACATTAGATGATCTACAGTTTCCTCCTGCTTGTGGCATAACACACATTGAGAAGGGCCAATGATGCCTCTGAGTCTGATATTGTCATAGGTGAGAATTCCATTATGCAAAAACTGCCAGGCGAAGAAGTTCACTTTCGTCCAGCCCTGGGGATGCCATATCTTTCTCCAATCATGAACCAAAAAAAAGTGTGGTGGGGGCTCTGGAAGGATCTCATCATATCCCTCTTTCACAGTATAAACCCCAAGGCTCCCATAGCCCCAGGCCAGTTCATCCTCCTCATCTCTCCCAAGTAAGAAACCGTTCTGCCAAGATTTTTCCCAAAGTAGGTACCAACTCCGGAGGGATTGGTATTGGCCACTCATCCAGCCGCTTAAACTTTATGATCTTGTAGTCCCCCAATTGACTAGTGTTAAAGTAGCTCTCAATTTGGATCCATCCCTTATCTTCTATAGCAAATTTTATCGATTGCAATTCAGGAAACATAGCAATAATGGGAGGATTCTGGTCCCAAGAATCAGTCCAGAACCGAGCCTTATCCCCTCTCCCCACTTTCCAGAATAGTTGATCTTTGATGAGTTGAGCTCCAAGATTGAGCGTCTGCCACACTGATGATCCAAAACCTTCCAGAGGAAAGCGGCCCACATCATTAGGATGTACAGAACCCAAGTATTTGCTAGAGAGGATTCTGGTCAAGAGGGATGTTGGCTGAGAAATCCACCTCCAGTACAGTTTGCCAGCCAAAGCCTTGTTGTTAAACTTGGAGCTTCTTAGTCCCAACCCTCCTTTTTCCTTGGGTTGGGTAACCTTGTCCCAGCCAACCAAGGCCCATTTCCTCTCTCCCTTGGCACCTTCCCATAGAAATATTCTAGCCATTTTATCTAGCTCTTTCCAAATAGACTAGGGAGTAGCCAGGATGGAGAATTTATAAATTGGCATTGCCTGAATAATTGACTGCAGAAAAGTTAGACGACCCCCATAACTTAACCATATATGAGACCAATGGTTCATTCTATCTTTGATGCCATACAATAGGTCCTTCCAAACATCTATTTTTAGTTTTTTGAAATGGAGAGGGACCCCCGTGTAAATTCATCGGGAGAGAGGTCCGAGTGAAACCTAAAATCTCAATAACTCTGTCCTGTAACCGTTGATCAATATTGAAGAAGATAACTTTGGATTTATTGTCATTGATGACTTTATTAGAGGCTCGGAGGTAGACATTTAGAGTATCTCTGATTCTTCTTGCTTCCCTAAGGATGGCCACTCCCACCAATCCAGTATCATCTACAAACTGTAAATGAGTCAAAACTTCAGCCTCGACCTTAATACCTGTTATCTGACCTTGAAGTCTTCTTCTCAGAAAGAGTCTACCCAATCCTTCAGCCAAGATGAGGAAGAGATAAGGAGAGCAAGGGTCTCCTTTTCGAATGCCACGAGAGGCACCAAAAGGAGGCGAGGGAAGTCCCTTGATAAGAACGGAGTATGAAGGCGTAGAAATATAGCTCATGACCCAGTCTGTCCAATCCTGAGAGAAACCAAAGGCTGTCAACATCTTTGCTAAGAAGCCCCACTCCACCCTGTCATAAGCCTTGGACATATCCAGTTTAATGAACATTCCATTGTTCCCAGATTGGTGCATTGTATGGATAGCCTCCTGTTCTAGAATCACTCCATCCAAGATTTGCCTCCCTTCAACAAAAACCCCTTGCTCTGGGGAAATTATATTATGCAGGATAGGTTTTAACCTTTCAGCCATAATCTTAGTGATTATTTTATAGATCACATTGCATAAGGCAATAGGTCTAAAATCAGATAAATGAACCCCCCCTTCTCCTTTTGGAATTAAAGTAATGAAGGTATGATTTAGAGCCTTGAGCATTCTTTTATTGGTTATGGACTCCTCAGTGACAGCCAGAACATCTTCCTCCAGGGTATCCCAAAAGGCCTGGAAGAACTCAATAGGGAAGCCATCAGGACCGGGCGATTTTCCAGTACTCATCCCAAAGACCACCTTCTTAAGTTCATCTCTATCTATGGGTCTAAGTAGGGCCTGGTTCTCTTCAAGAGAGATTATAGAAGGAATGACAGCAATAACTTCATCTTGGGCTTCCCCATCTTGCTCCATACTTTCCTTAAAGAGTTTTGAGAAATACTCCATTGAGTGGGAGTGCATACCAGGAAGAGTGTCAAAAGAGTATCCATTCTCATCTTGAAGGAATTCCATATTATTTGCTTGTCTCCTAGCACAGGCAGAGCGCTGAAATTTTTTTGTATTTATGTCTCCTTCTAATAACCAAGTATTTCTTGCTCTCTGTTTCTAGTAAATCTCTTCTTGATTATCAATATCCTCAACCGCTTTGTACAAAGCATCATCCTAGGATTTAAGGTGCTCGAAAATGTTTCCTTCCCTGTAATTTTTTTGCACCTCATCCCATCTGGCCAACAAGGGGGCCCGTTGGTGCTGGAAGTCTGATTTGTTAGTTTGCCTCCACTGTTTCAGTTTACACTTGAAAAATTGAAGCTGTTTGTGAAATTTGAACATTGCAGTCCCAAAATGTGGGCGGCCATCTTCCCACCACTAAGGAATTTTTCTTCGAAGATCTTCTTTTTGCAACCAAAATTTTTCAAATTTAAATGGTTTATGGTACTGCCCTGTCATAGCCCCTCCCTCCAAAGAAAATGGGCAAGTGGTCTGAAACTGGGCCTTCCAAAATCTAAAATTTAATATTCCATTTCACAAATGCTTCCTCCGATACCAGAAACCGGTCTAGTTTTACCTTCCTACTGTGTGGCTCTCTTCTCTTATTATTCCACGTAAAATAAGTGCCAGGACCTTTGATATCAACAAGGTGAAAGCCCTGGACTTGAGCAATCAGAAGCCTATCCCCTGGATCCAAAACTGGGATAACACCTTCCTGATCCCTAGCAAATAATTTAGCATTAAAATCCCCAGCAATAATCCAATCACAATCTTCCCGGGAGGATCTCATTGAATGAACAACATTCCATTGAAGCCGCTGGCCATCAATGCTTTGAGCCCCATAGAAGTTTGTGATTAAAACCTGTTCACCAGTAACAATGTTCTTAAAGAGAGATGTGAGAACACCCCTCCAAGCTGTATGTTCTATTGCTATCCACACTAGAGGGTTCCAAAGAGTAACAATCCCCCCCGAAGCTCCTTGGGCCACCACATCCATATATCCAACGCCCCTCCATATTCTACTAACAGTTTTAAACATAAGATCTAAAGACATTTTTGTTTCCTGAAGGAGAAAAAAGTCTATTTTGTGTCTTCCTAAAAGTATTTGAACAGTAGATTGATGGGTTCTACTGTTTAAACCCCTTACATTCCAGGATTGTATAATCATTGGAAACCTTGGGAGCAATAAGAGTCAATTGTTCTCATCGATCCTCCATTGATCAGCTTGTCCCCTTGCGCTACTAGTAGATCCTTATTGGATTTTATACCAGCTCCTTGGGAATTACTATTCTTAGACCTCTTTTCCACCTGGGTAATCCCCAACACTGGTCTTTCTTTGTTCTTTTCTGCACTTCCCATGTTGACATCCTTAATAACTGGTTGTGTAGGGGAATGGATTACCATAGCCCCTAGGTTCTCTGGATGCAAAGTCTCAGGGGTTTCAATCACCTATTCTAATATAGGAGTAGATGATAGAGGAGCATGAGAGTGGGTGTTATTATCCTCAGCATTCCCATCCACTCCTTCCATGACTTGGTCTTCTTGGTCTACAAGGGATTTGAAGATTTCATATCGATTGGTTGGCTTGGTTTGAGCCTGCTCTTTGCCATTTCTCTTTTTGTTTTTCCTCCGCTTTTGCTGTTCAAAGCCATATTTTTGGGCATCAGAACCTTGGGGGATATTGAGGGGTTCTTTGACCGAAGTGAACTTACCCTCTCTAGGGCGATTTGGCGCTCTCGACGGAGCTTTCGCTTTTGTGGTCAGGATATTTGGGCAGAACCTAGCCAAATGGCCATGCTTATGGCAGACTCTGCATCTAAAAGGTAAGGCTTCATAGTCTAGCTACTGTATCCAGGTTAGTCCTGCCAAATCCAATTCCACCTCGGATGGAAGTGGCTGGCTAATATCCATTTCTACTCATATTCTAGCAAAGACAATAGTATTTCCCTCAATGGTATCTCTGGAAACTATCAAATATCTACCTAGAGAATTACCAATCAACTCAAGAATCTGCTCACCCCAAAACTCCATCGGGAGAGCGTACAGCCAAATCCAAACCGGGACAGCCGTGGGCTCAATGCGAGGATCAAAACCCACTCTCCACGGTTGGACAAATAATCCTGCTAGGCCGTGGCTCCTCTTCTCTGATTCAAATGCTCTGTTTCTATCTGCTAAAGAAGAGGAACTAATAATAAAATACCCATTGCTTATAGGCCATAGAGAGTACTCACCAATGGGCTCCCAGTTCTGTCTCACCCAGGTGTGTAGAAAGTTCAGAGTGGGACGGATACCCATGAATTTGTAGATCAGATCATGGGTAGCACGGTATATAATCGTATCCTCAACCAGTTTTGGTTCTATGACAATCTTAGGCCTGGAAGTAGATTGTGGAAGGCAGTCGTTAACTCTGTTTGTAGGTAAACCCTTTCCAGCATTCTTAAATAGCATTTGATAAGCACTTCACTGAGCTTCATCGGAGGAAGATGCAGGGTTTTCTTTTAATATATCAGCATATGAGCTTTTCTTCCCATCGATAGATCCTGGAGGAGACCCCATTGGGCCCTCCCGAGGCAACGAACGATCCTTCAAAGTAGTGTATATTCAATCCACCGGAGGTCCTGGAAGAATCTTCCCACCAGAAAACCTGGAGCTTCGCCCGGTGCCTGCACAGAAGGTTTCCCGCCAAATCGCCAGAGCTCGAAAAAAACCCAAGTGATATATAATTATTTATTTTAAAAATATTATGATCACAAGGTTAATATATTCTTATAATCAATATCATCCATGTAGATGATATTTAATGTTTTAAATTGATCCATATTCTTGTTTAGTAAAATGAAAAAAAATCTTCTAAAGTACCATCTAATTATATAGCACAACATTATATAGAAAACATCCCAAAAGGGATGCCACTTTCGGGTAAGACCCAAGGAGGCAGGGGTATCCATTCCACCAAAAACGTCCAGGACTCGGACCTGTCCTACCACCTTTGACATACTCAAGGAGCAAACAAACACACAAAACCAAATTAAAAAAAGAAAATAATAAAAAAAATAAAAAACAAACTCCTTGAGTGTGTCAAAACCAAAAGCACAACCAAACATGCACAATAAGATAAAATAAACCACAACACAAACCACATATAACAACACAAGAACCACATAACAAAACACAAACAAGACAAAAACAATAGAACACTACAAAGACATAACCCAAAACAACATGAAAAATAAACACAACCAAAACCTAAAAAATAAAATAAATAAAATAAAAATAAAAACAACCAACAACAGAAAATAAACGAAAACAAAAAACATAGAAAACACTCACACATAAAAAAAGAAATAACACAAACAAAGAGAAACCCATGAACAAGAACAAAAAAAACACAAGAACAATAACAATAAACATAAAAAAAAAAAAAAACGAAACAACAAAAACACAAGAAAAACAAAAAACAACACAAAGAACACAAAAACAAAACAAAACAAAATAACCCACCCACCCTAAAAAACTAAACAAAAAAACAAAGAAGACAAAAGAAAAGAAAAAAAAAATGAACAAAACAATGTGAAAGCACGAGATTCCGGGCAAAGGAAACACTAATTATGCAATGTAAGACGAAATGTAACGCTTTAACCTTATGCACCAAAACAAAGGAAAGAGACAATTTGGAAAGGAAAGAAAAGATGTAAAGAAATCACAGCCCTCTTTATTCAAATATCTTATCCTCGGTTACATAGACGTCTCCTCCCTTTTTAGGGGCTAGGAGCGTTAAATTTGTCTTTGTTACAATGTGTGACTTAGTCTTCCTCCTTCCGCGTGCCCACGATTGCAATGGGCGGGCCAAGATGATGTCGTCGCTGATGTCGATGAGTTCTTAACCTCCGCTGCTTCTCCTGCGAACAAAGAAACAACCAAGATGTCAGTAGCATCTGCCGCAAATGAAAAGTGTTTGTTCTCTAAAACTAACGAAATATGCATGTAAACATTTGCCTGAAACAGTGAATACAGTGAGTCCAAATGGCTTCAAAACTTGACAGAAGATAAGAAAAGTTACCAGAAGGCCACTACCACTGAGACAGCTGGCCAATCTACCTTCAATCGGAATTCGTCCCTGGGCAGGACGAATTCTGACTGCAATTCGTCCCTGGGTGGGACGAATTCTTCTGTGTTGAAGAAACCGACCTGCTGCTGCTCCAATGTCGGATCCCGAGACCTGCAAAACGCCTGCAAACAGGGGGGTTATGTAATTGGGGCCATTTTGGGACGACCCAGATGGTCGGATTCTCCCAATTTGGCCTCCACCCTCGGGAATTTGACCTCGACACCTGCAAGTCAGCGAAACAACAAAGCAACACAAAACATACTAGAATCTGACCAAAAGTTACAAAATTGCAGCTATGGGTTAATCAAACCTAATAACACAAAATGCAATCTAAAAAGTAATCTAAAATGCTCTAAAACTTAAAATAGGACTTGGGAGGTGCGGGGGTGCCCAAGTGGGCCTCCCACCGTTGGCACTTGATTTTGGAGCCAATCCACCGGGGATGGGCCCAAAACCTCTTAGGATTGGGGGGTCGGCGAATTGGTTGGTTCGGGTGTCCATGTGTTGGATTTGGGTCAGGTTCGAGCTTCCAAAGGCCACCCAACAACCTCCCTTGCAAAAGAGATTGGTGGATGTGGGAAGGTGAACCAAAAGGGATGCAAGTGGGTCTTCAACTCGGCAGCACTTCGTTGCTTGAAAACTCCTTCAACCTGTATATTTTGGGTGAGAAAAGTCCCACCTTTTATAGACCCAAGGGGTCTCTTTTGGGAGGGAAGCACAAATGCCATGTGTTGGCCATAGGCGCCATGTGGCAGTCTTGTCTTCCCATGAGGGAGGGGAGTCCTCCATTGACTTGAGCTTTGATAAATGCCTTTTGTGACAGTCTTCTAACGGCCCCTCTGTCCACCTACACACGCGTGCAAGGCAGGAGTCATTAACTGACTGTTCTGGGCTGCCACTTGGCACCATTTGTCTTTTTTCCCGTTAAGCTTAGAATTCGTCCCACCCAGGGACGGATTCAGAATTCGTCCTGGGGTGGGACGGATTCTATTTTGAATTCGTCCCTGGGTGAGACGAATATTGGGCAAAGTGTCCAAGTGTGCCAAATTGCTTCTTGACCTTACAAAATTGCTATGAAAGTGGTTAAGACCATTGTTTAACCTCTGAGGGCTGCCCTGGGGGCTGTGTTTGTCAAAGCGATCAGTGTTTGCAGTCACATAATCGGGTTGGTGCTGTTTTGGTGTCTACAGATGCCCCTTTTTGGGAAGCGCTGCGGGTGACGCAGTGCTGAGCAAAAATAGATAACCAAAGCACTAATGATTAGGGTTTCTTGGTAACCTAACCAACTTTTGATGCCCCAAGTATGGAAAGGGCATGCATTCTTGAATCCTTGCTTCCGACGAGCTAAGGAATTTGATTTCAAGTATTAACCAGTTTTGTTGAGGTGTGACTTGAACTTAGACATTGATCAGTCATGAACACGCAAAGGGCATTTTTATCCTCAGGGGGAACCTTGTGTTCATGATTCACGAAATGCCAAGTGTTTGATTGATTTGATTGTTGCTTGTTTATTGCCCCAAGCAGGAGCGTGATTGTCTTTGTCAATGATTCTTTGAATGCATGTCGTTTTCCTTAATTGGGTGTGTGATTGTTGGTTGGTGACTAAGTGTGACTACCCCCTCAAGCGACGAATCGATGAGGGAATGACCTTCGTGAGAGAAGCGACGAGTCGCTTGACCCAAGATGACTTGTGCAGGGGTGCCTTTAGAGGGTTTACCGTTAAGCGTGTGCAATTTTTCCAACATTTGGACCTATTTTTGGTGGGTGTTAACCCTTTTGGTGATGTCGTAATGAGGTGAAATCATCGAAAATCTAACTTCCCGTGGAGCGGTCCGGCTATTGTAGCCTTCTTGGGGAAGTAGGAGAGCGATAATTTGGACCTCGACATCAATTTTCTTTGCCTAGAGGTTAAGTGCAAGAGCACTTATGTCTGGCAATGTTTTTCTGTATTTTTGTTGAATTTTGTACTGTTTTTGAGTGGGCTTTGACCCTTTTGGTGATGTCGTTTGGGGATGAAATTGTCTAAAATCCGTCTTCCCGTGGAGCGGTCCGGCTATGGTAGCCTTCTTAGGGAGTATGATAGTGACAATTTGTGACTCCAATGTCGATTTTGTATGCCCTTGTTGTCAGGTGCAGTAGCAATCCTGTCGGGCAATTTTATTGTCTGTTTTTAGTGCATTTTTAGTCATTTTTGTTGATTTTTTTTGTGCTGGCCTGAATTCGTCCCTGGGTGGGACGAATTCCAGCTGGAGAATTCGTCCCTGGGTGGGACGAGCGCTGATCAGAGCGCTCGTCCCAGTCAAGGATGAATTCCAGTGCAAAAGGCCTATTTAATGGCCAAAACTTGATTTTGGGCTCATTTGTGTCATTTTTTTCTTGCGATTTTGGAGCTCTGGGAGGAGGAGGTAATTCTGCGAAGCGAAGCGTCGCTGGAATTCTCTATACCATCATGAGTGCACAAACTGGTTCGAGCGGCGGAGCCGAGGCGAGACCCCGTAAGTGACCCTAGAGTTTATTTTGCTTTAATTTAATGCATTGTTTTTGTGTTGACGCTTTTCAAAACTTTAATATTTTTTTTGTGATGTTTTTGTTTAACATTTAAGGTTAGAAACCCTAGAACTTAAAATTTGACCTTTTATTTTTTTTTTTTTTTTGCAGGTTGTTAGGAGCCGGTACCGTGTACCCGCTGCATTTACTGAGGCGCGGTTGGCATTGACCGATGATGACTGGGGATGGCTTGATGCCCTTGGGCTCAAGCAGGTGGCTCGACTGGAGCCTGTGGTTTCGGATCAGGCCTATCTGACAGCCCTGATCAAGCTTTGGGATCCACGGACCAATACTTTCCATCTCCCGACAGGGGAGATGACTGTGACTCTTGAGGACGTCTATCGGTTACTTCGGATTCCGATAGATGGTCTGCCTATTAGGACATCTCCGTTTGATCAGCGGACTGCTATACTTACGAGATGCTTTGGGCATGGGGGGCAGCTGGGTGTAGCAGACCCAGTGGAGACAGTCGAGGCGGATTGCCAGGCTGGCGGGATTTTGGTTAGCTGGTGGACGGAGAGGGGGGTGTTAGGAGTGAGGCACGCATTCTTGATGGGCCTCATTTCTAACATTCTTCTCCCTGATTCGTCGAGCGCGAGGTTCCCGTGGAACCTGCTGGATTTGGTGTGGCAGTTGGCAGAGTGCCCGATAGAGGCACCATTGATTCTGAGATGGGGACAGACTTTGTTGGCACAACTCTACGGGGAGCTGTACGGGGTCCGCTGTCGACAGCGGAAGGGTGTCAGTTGCAGTTTTTTGTTGCAGTGCTGGGGTTGGCAGCACATAGCTGTTGAGAGGCCTTCCGGGTTACCGTGGACGACTCGGGCGACGATGGAGGATGAGGAGATTGGTTACGCAGTTTTGTGGCGACGGTCTGCGGAGCAGGGGCAGAGTCGGCGATGGGCAGGTGCCGTTGAGCACTACATTGATGCCTTTTCTCGGCTCACTCCAGGGGAGGTGTTTTGGCATCCCTATCGGGACTGTCCAGCTTGGCCTGAGGCTGGAGAGTGGCTCCGACGGGTACGGAGGGAGCGATGGTTGACTGGGCGGCACGGGACGGAGCATGAGTTCTTTCCGTACCGCCGGGTTACACGACAGTTTGGGGTGCGCCAGGGGTTTCCTGGTGAGCCCGTAGTCTATCGACGTCGGGGAGACGAGAGGGATCTGGAGCCACCGGTCACCGTGCCATTGGGCGAGGAGTCGGATGCGGTGATTGAGGTCCCGGATGTGGATGACGTCGGTACTACCACTGAGTATGACTCGTGGTGGGTATTGCGGCGCTGGAGAGGAGAGGGGCCACTGGGAGGCGCGGAGGCGGCAGTGGAGGATGCTGAGGCAGCAGGGGGTGATTGGGGGGGCCGTTGGATGATGCAGATATGGTGGATGTGGGAGATGAGGATGTGGGCCTGGGTGTTCCGAAGCGGCCGGACATGCAGGATGTGGAGGCGCAGTTGGAGCCTGAGCAGGCTACTGTCCCCGCGAGTCCTATGCATCCGACAGATACAGAGGAGGTGGGGTCGGATGTAGGCGTTGAGGTTGCGTGACTTACAGAGCTGCTGCGGATGCGGGATCTGGAGAGGGATCTTCTGCGGGCTCAGTTGGCAGAGCGTGATAGAGTTTTGGCGCAGCGCGATGATGCATTGTCTATCTATCATCGACGAGAGGCAGAGTGGTGTCTGTACCGGATAGACTTGGAGAGGGAGGTCATCCGCCTTGGCGGGCGGCTTCCCGAGCCTTCGATCAGTAGATCTTCTCGACGGACGAGGGATAGTTTGACTGAGCAGTCAACATCATCTCGTCGCAGGCGGTTAGATGAGGGGGGTGGTAGCAGGCATGATGCGGGGGCTAGTAGTAGCCGCCCTGCAGGGTCCCGTAGGACCCACACCACGGGGGGTAGTTCCCGTCGCACCGATCCTGCGTGATCATGGTGGTCGACGCCTTAGGTTGGGTTCTTGGATATGATTGCGGGGTCTGAGGACCGGTTTTGTAGCCTACGGGCATCTTTTTGATGATATATATATATATACCTGTTTTATTTTTGGTTTTGTACATGTGATGATTTGATTTTTTTTTGTTATGCATGTTTATTTATTTTGATGAATGCAGATGTTATGATAAATGTATATGTTTTTGATGTCTATGTGATATGCGAGGTGAAATGGATGAATGACATTTGTGATGATTGCACTATTATTGTTTAAGAAGCTCTTTATTTACATGGTTTTTCTTTTTTGTATTTTCTGATGGTATCATAAAGATGATAAGTAGCGCAGATGGTTTTGGGATGAATGTAAGATTTTCTGAGATTCAGTCAGTTTTAACTCACCATCCATGACTGTACTTTATCTTACAAGACTTTTTGACCAAAGTATGAATCAGACTTGTTTTTGACCCAGTTATTTCATATCCTTGTGTGTGCAATTGAGTTCATTTAGTGGTATTTGTTAGGATACCGCCAGTGCCAGATGGGCTTTCAACCGAACCTGTACCGAGGATCACCTAATTAGCTCCACGAATTCCTTTGTTGTATGTACTAAGATTAATCTACGGTGTAATCCAGGATGCCATAAGCTAGCTCATCCACATGCAAACATTGATCTGTACGCAAGTTAATGTGACAGATATATCGTCATGCGGGAGGTTTACTTATGTTACTGATAGGCTATCAACCAAATTGGTATTGAAGCTTGCCTTATGACCTATAGAATGCTGAGAGTTCCAGGGATTCAAGGTCAACTCCCTTCTTTTCTTCAATTGTATTGGGATACTTGCTCATTGTAGTGATGAGATCACTGTTTATTTTGATTTGTTTTTCTTTCGAGCAAGGGATTGGGGTTATGGAGTGACCAAAATCACTGTTGTTTGTGCCTTTTGATGTGTGCACTGTAGTTTGTCAAATTTTGAGTTTTGACATTTTGCAAATTTTTTGTGTTTTGCAACTATTGAGAACTTTAGGGATTCTTAGGGAATTGGGTAGGGAGGATGCTTGTCCTTTTGCCAACTCTCAGCATTCTAGGGGTCATTCGCATAGGGGGATGAGCAAGATAACCGTTTCGCTTGTGGTGACCTAGATTATTTTGCAGGTTTCATCTTTCGTTCACACAATTTGGGAATTTTAGTGTTTTGATTTGTGTTGGGATGTTACGTAACAAGGTGTATTTCAAGTATGACTCTACCTTCGTAAAATCTGTTCGACTTGATACACTACATGGCTAAAGAGGAAAATGATGACTGAATTACTGAAAGTCTTGGTACATTCCCAGACCACTGACTCTAGTGTGGTAAAAGTTATGCTTGGTGTTTTTGTTGTTTTTGTAACATGAGAATTGAGATGCAAATGTTTGTCGTTTTTGATGATTTCTGTTGTTTTGTTTTTTGAATTTCTTTATTATTATTATTATTTTATTTTTTATTTTTTTTGACCAAGCGATTGCGATAATCGTTGGAGCTTTTTGGGTTGACCAAGAGATTGCGATAATCCTTGGAGCTTTTTGGATTGACCAAGAGATTGCGATAATCCTTGGAGCTTTTTGTGACCAAGAGATTGCGATAATCTTGGAGCTTTTTGGTGACCAAGAGATTGCGATAATCCTTGGAGCTTTTTGGTGACCAAGAGATTTAATCTTGGAGCTTTTTGGTGACCAAGAGATTGCGATAATCCTTGGAGCTTTTTGAGTGACCAAGAGATTGCGATAATCCTTGGAGCTTTTGGAGTGACCAAGAGATTGCGATAATCCTTGGAGCTTTTTGGGTTGACCAAGAGATTGCGTTAATCCTTGGAGCTTTTTGTATTGACCAAGAGATTGTGATAATCCTTGGATTTTTTTTTTTTTTTGGTATAGGCTTTCTTAGATATGAAATGGTCGCAAATGACTGATATTCAAGGGTTCTGTTTCCTTGATACCGTCAAGAGAAGCTAGCCTGTACGTCCCGGTCCTATTTTGCTATCAATGACATAAGGACCTAACCAATTTGCCATGAATTTGTCCCTCATATGGGATGGCAAATTAGAGTTTTGTTGGTTTTCCTTCAGAACCAAATCACCAACCCGAAAGTCTCTTAGGTGAACTTTCATGTTGTAAGCTCTCTTAAGCCGCTCTTGATAGATACGTAAGTGCTCGAGAGCATTAACGCGTCGTTCGTCAAGCAACGTAAGTTGGTCTAATCGGGCCTGCCGCGTAGTGTTATCATCGATGAACTCTTGCATTGATATGCGCAGGGAAGGAATTTCCAACTCGAGAGGCATTATTGCCTCTGAGCCATACACTAGTGAAAACGGAGTTGCCCCAGTGGGCGTCCGAATGCTAGTGCGATAAGCCCAAAGGGCAAGTGGGATTTGTATGTGCCAATCCTTATGATTGTCTGCGACGGTCTTTTTAAGGATGGCGACTAGCGTTTTGTTTGACGCCTCTGCTTGCCCATTTGCTTGCGGATAATAGGGTGTTGAAAAGCTGTGCTGAATTTTGTACTTTGTGGTTAAAGCACGCACGTCTTTGTTCTTGAATGATGGCCCATTATCCGAGATTATTTTGGATGGAATACCAAAACGACATATGATGTAATGCAAAATGAACTCCGCAATGCGGGGTCCTGTCGTAGAGGTTAACGGAATTGCTTCCACCCATTTGGTAAAATATTCTGTGGCCGTTATGATAAACGTGTGACGGCCTGACGATGCAGGGGAGATCTTTCCGATTAGATCGAGGCCCCACTACGAAAATGGCCAAGCATACTGGACTGTCTATAGGGCCTGGGAAGGTGCGTGCATCAAATTGGCATGATGTTGACACTTTACGCACTTCTTGACATACTCGCAACAATCTCGCTCTAAAGATGGCCAATAATAGCCCATGCGAAGAATGCGCTTTGCAATGGCCATACCACTGAAGTGGCCGCCACACGTACCGTCATGCGCTTGGGTGATTGCCCAAGTGGACTCTTGCTGGTCCAAACAACGAAGAAGAATTCCGTCATAGCTTCGACGATACAAAATGTCTCCTATCAAGACATACTTAGCCGCTTTTTGCTTGAATGTTCGTTTTGCGGCGTGCGTCAATCCAAAGGGAAGATTACCTAATTTGAGGTAATCTCTTATGGGTAAATACCAGTCTTGTTGATCAGAAACCTCGATAGTATGAACAACCAATCCCTTTTGAAGTTCTTCCCTAACAAATGCTGAATGGGATAGAACTTGTAAGAATAGCGTTGTGTTGCTATTAATGGGAGTGGGGGAAAATAAAGACCCCCAGTTGGCATGTTTCAAATAGTCTCGGATTCGAAAGAACTTATCCGTAGATGGTTCGATCTCGGATCATGTGGACTCCTGGCGTCAAGTCTGAGCTTGCGCGCTCCATCGCGGGTTGCGATAAGGTTTTGACCTGAATGGTTGTTATATCACCGAAAGGTCTTGCGGGATTAGTGACCCCAAGGAGGCCATTGTGTCCGCAAAATGATTCGATGATCGAGGGAGTGCCTCGATGTCATACCACTCAAGTTTTGCCAGGAATTTATCCACGAGGGCTTTATAGGCCTTTAGAACTGGGCATTTGCATTGATATACCCCTTTGACTTGATTGACGATTAACAACGAATCGCCAAAGATGTTCAGTCTTTTGATGTTCATGGCGATTGTTGTTTGAAGACCTAGGAGCAAGGCTTCATATTCTGCATTGTTGTTGGTGCACTGGAAATTTAATTTAAATGACAGGGGCATTGGAGCGCCTTGCGGTGTGAAGAATACAATTCCTGCGCCACCACCTTGCTCGCATTTAGAACCATCAAAAAATAAGGTTATGTCGGCCTGAGACTCAGGCTCTTCAGAATCTGGCGATTCTGAGACATGGAAGACCCCATCATCGGGTAGTTCTATGACTAGAGGCTGATCGTCTTCAAGAGGAGCCTCTGCTAGTTGATCGGCTATGACTTGTCCTTTTATAGATTTTTTCCCAATAAACTCAATGTCAAATTCCGTCAACAACATGATCCATTTCGCCGTGCGACTACTATGATAAGTACGACTCATCATGTATCGCAATGGATTCTCCTTAGACACAACATACGTAGTGTTGCTCAGCATGTAGTGGCGTAGCCTTTTGGTAGCAAACACCACTGCCAAGCAGAGTTTTTCAACGTATGCATAGTTAAGTTCGTAACTGACCAGGGTGCGGCTAAGATAGTAAGTAGCCTGTTCTTTGTGAAGTTCATTCTTCTGGGCTAGCATTGCGCCCAGTGCCACCTCAGTAGCTGAGATGTATAAGTAGAACGGCACACCTGGTCTAGGTGGTGCCAATACTGGCGGCAAAGCCAAGTACTGTTTGATTTCGTCAAAGGTCGACCGGCACTCGTCATCCCAATGAAATGTGACCCCCTTGTGCAATAATTTGTTCATGGGTCGGCATTTGTCAGATAATTGCGCTATGAAGCGTTTAATCGATGCGACCTTTCCTTGTAGACTTTCGAGCTGCTTGATAGTGGTTGGGGGAGCCATTTCAAGGATTGCCTTGACTTTGTTTGGGTCCACTTCGATGCCTCTCTTTGAGACTATAAAACCCAAGAGTTTTCCGGATGTGACGCCGAACACGCACTTCTTGGGATTCGAGTCCGACCTTATGCTCTATGAGGCGATCGAGAATCTTGCTTAAGTCACCGAGATGATCCGAGCGCAAGAGAGACTTGGCTAACAAATCATCCATGTAATCTTCCAAAGTTTTGTGCATGTAATCATGGAAGATATAAGTCATAGCACGTTGGTATGTAGCGCCAGCGTTTTTAAGGCCAAAAGGCATGACCTTATAGCAAAATGTCCCCCAAGGCGTTGTGAATGCCGTTTTGAGTTGGTCTTCAGGATTGATACGAATTTGATTGTATCCTGAGAAACCGTCCATTAGGGAGAGCATTTCGTGACCTGCTGTAGCGTCTACCAATGCGTCGATGCTTGGCAAGGGGAAATCATCCTTAGGACTCGCTTTGTTTAGGTCTCGAAAGTCGGTGCATATGCGAATCCTCCCGTCGGGCTTCTTGACGGGAACCATGTTGGACAACCATGGCGGATAATCCACGCAGATGACAAATTGTGCATCCAACAGCTTTTGCAATTCGTCTTTGACCATCAAGGCCACTGTTGGGTGCATCTTTCTTAGTTTTTGCTTTACAGGCTTGATTTTCGGATCAAGCGTTAAGTTGTGCATGACTAGCTGCGGGTCTAGTCCTGGCATATCTTTGTACGACCATGCAAAAACTTCCTTCTTCTCTTTGAGAAGGGCAATATATTCGGCTTGCTCTTCGGGGGAAAGGCTTACCCCCAGCTTGAGAATCCGTGGATTCATTGGATCTGTGCCGATGTCTACGTCAGTCGTCTCCTCGACTGACATGTGGGATCCGTCCTCCAACTGATGTGGAGTTGGGATTAAATGAATATCATCAGCTGAGTTAAGATCTGCGTTTGGAACCTCGGGTCCCTCTTCAGCTTGAAAGATATCCTGAGTTGTTCTTTGGGTAAAATGAAGCATTTCACCGAAAGGCCAGTACTCTGATGGTGACAATGGTGAATTGACGCGATCCCAATCGATGGCATCCATGTCTAGATGCAATGACCATGATGGATCGGTCGGATTGCGGATGGGTGCGGTCAAATCAATGGAGATCATGTGGATGGAATGAATTTGGTCTCCGGAACCGCGGGTGTGATGACTTGATTCTTTTAGATGTTCCCTATACTCTGGATCTGGCTCTACGGGAACGGGCACGAATGGATCCTCTCTAGGTGCAAATTCATCTCTATGTGTGAAAAGGAAGGCGGGGTCTTCCCTTGGCACTGTTGTCATGATGGGATCTCGAGGTGGACGATGCTCATCTTGAATTTGGAGCCATAGGCCTAACACTTGGTCCCACCTCGCTGGGTCTACGTGCCATTCATGTCCTAACCGTATACCCATTTGTCCCATTAGATCTTCATGAGTTAGAGCACGGTGATGTCGTCGCGCATGTCTGAGATAGTCCATTTCGGTTTCGTCTTCTGAATCGCTTTCATAGATCCAAAATTGTTCATCCTCTTCAGCATCTGTTGCTTGCGATGTTGAGGACTCTTCCTGTTCCAGTGAATTAATCTGGTCCCATTGCGGTTGTTCCACTCTTAGTGGAGGGACCTGATTCTTTTGAGACTGTGTTATTTCATCTGGAACCTCTAAGGGGAACAGTTTCAAAAAAATGTCTGGAAGCCGTTGTTGTTCTCTTTGAGGATTGCTCTCTGAACTTTCACCTCTCTCTAGCAAAGGAGAGGGATTATTGCTATTTCCAGGGGTGTTTTTAGACCATGGGAGATAATCCCCTAATGTGTATTCTGTGTTTGGATTGGCGTACGGGTCTTGTGCCAATCCCCCCTTGTTGCCTATTTCTAGGCCTTGCATATTTTCAACCAAGATGTCTAATGGCAGGGGATGGTTGAACCCTACCCCTGACTTGTCATATGGCATCTGATATCTTGGTTGGCAAAGGATCCGCATCCCTTGCTCATATCTGCCTAGCCCATACCCATGCCAATTGCATTGTTCGAGATATTTTAGGGCAAATTCTGGGTTCGACAGATAATTGATGTTTTCGACAAAAGGCTCTTCATCTGTTTCCTTTTGTTCGCATGGTTGAGAACCATGATCAAGGCCCCCATACACAAAATTCGTCCGGTTGGGAGGGTAGCCTAGTGGAACAATTGTCCCTATGGGAAGGCGAGGTCTTCCCATGTCCTGCACTGACTCCAATGTGGGGGTTGCCACAACGTTTTGCACTAAGTACTCCCCCAGGCCCGTACTGGCCATCTCAACAGTGATTGTTGATGATTGGGTAGGAGGAAACGGTAGTCCTTCCTGAGTCCATTCTATGTTTGGTTGTTCAGGAGTCTTGGTTTGTGTTGTGTTGGGTGTTTCCTCTGTTGATATCGTTGAAATCGTGGGCAACCCCTCTTCTAGAGGCTTAACCTCTTCCATGATTTGCTTTCCCTTGTCCTTCTGTTGGGCCACGGTAGGTGGCGTTGATGATGAAGGAGTAGGTGATGAAGTCTCACCTGGTTGGGATTTTGCCTTGTTGGCCACCAGTGGTGTCTGCGGTATTGGACCTTGTTTAGATGGATTTAATTGAAAATCCAAATGCGTTGATGGGAGGGTCGATTGAGGTATGAATTGTACCGCATTGCAATACTTGAAGGGCTCTAAGTCCATTGGGACTACATGTATTTGCCCTTCATAGGCATACTTCAAGCACTGGTGTGCGATCGAGGGGACACACTTCATGTCCCTGATCCAAGGCCGCCCTAGCAGTATATTATAAGCCATTTCGCCTTCCAGCACATGGCACAGTGTGGGTATTGACTTTTGTCCTACCTGGATAGGCAGAACAACCGTGCCGACTGTCGAGCAAATTGCATCGTTAAAAGCTCGCAGTGTGTACGTGGAAGCGGTGATGTGAGAGGCTGGCAGTTTTAAATGTTTCAACGCTGCAGTGGTTATAATGTTACTGGACGAGCCAGTATCTATCAGCACTCTCTTGTACGGGATCCCGTTGACCCGCGCGATAACGTGCAGGGGTGGATCCGGCATGTCATTTGATATCGTTTTGACCTCGTCTTCTCTGAATGTGATGACAGGCTCCGTACATTGTTTCACATGTCCCACGAAGGCGTTGAAAGAATTTGCTTCGTGGGGTTGTACTTCAATGGCTTTTAAAATGTCCATAAGAGCTTCTCTATGGGGAGCTGATTGTTGAATAAGCTCGTAGATGGACAGCCTAGCCGACGTGGTCCGCAAACTCTGCGTGAGTTTGGTTCGTATCGTGACCTCAGGTCTAGGCGGAGGTAACTACGTTGGGCGTTGTTGAGGCTGCGATGTCGACGGAACTTCCCTCGCAGCTACCTCGGGGGCAACTGCTGGGTATCTTCTGTTCCTTGTTACAATGCTAATCATTCCCACAAATCCTTGCGCGGGAAGATCTTGTCGCACCTCGTTAATCTGGAGCGGTTTTGTCTGTGCCTCGTGGGTAGGCAAGGGGTCCTTGAATACCCCCATTTGTTGGTTGTTTGGTGCGATGGGGTTGTCCACGACCAATGTTCTGTTATCGATCAAATCCTGGACTAGTTCTTTGAATTTCCAGCACCCATTTAGGTCATGTCCTCTGCGCCTATGGAATCTGCAATACAATTCCTCCCTATACCCCCTAGGCTTGGGAATGTTAGGGTCAAAAATTTGGATTTCTGGCAGAGTAACTAAATTTGCCGCTGACAAGCGGTCAAATAAGGAGTCCCTAGACTCCGCATACGGGGTGAATTGTCGCCTAGGGCGACGCTGCTGATACTGCTCCTGTCTTCTGTTATCTCTTTCGTAAGCAGGAGGCACTGCCTGGTAGTTAGCCTTTTGAGGCTGCGTTTCTTGCACAGGCGCGGGAACATTTATCGCAACTTGGTTGACTGCAGCGTGTTGTGGTTGCGTTGTCCCGGTTTTAGTGGTTTTATTCCACTCTTTCTTCTTAGGCTTGGCAATTGCGCCTTCGCCTATCTTAATCTCTTCTATGACTCTGGCTTGCGCCAAAGCTTCTTCTAAGCTGTCGTATTGTCGCAGTAACAATAGACCAGAGATTGATTTTAAGCAACTTTTTGCGAACATTTGCGTGAGGTCCGACATGGGAGGACGGTAGGGTAACTTAGAAAGCAAAGCTCTCCATCGGTTCCCGTACGCTGCCATTGTTTCCTCCTCAAATTGTTTAAGGCTAGCAAGATCACTAAGTGATGCCTTCTTCCTTGTGTTGAAGGCGAAACGTTCAAGAAACGCATCTACTAGCTGATCTAAGCTGCTTATGCTGTGTTTGGGCAGTTGTGTGAACCAATCCGAGGCAGGGCCTACGAATGTGGTTATGAATGTTCTAAGCAATAATGCGTCATTATCTTGGATGCCGAAGCATTGGCTTAGAAATCGTGTAACGTGTTCTCGTGCGTCCTCTTCACCTTTAAAAACTGCCAATTGAGGCAACTTGAAGTGTTCGGGGTAAAGAGGTGTAGGCACCGAGGGATGCACCGGATTATTGCGGAGTAGACGTAATGTGGGTTTTTGATGCCCAGCAGCTTTTGTCTCCACAGACTCCAAACGCTCCAATAGCGCTTGGTATGCATCGGAAGATTTTATTTCTTCCTCTCTTGTTCGCTCTTGTTGCAAGTTACGGTAAACTGGAGGCCTATGGAGGGGTGGCCGAATGGCATCCTTCCTGCCTTGATGGGGAGTTTCAACATATTCCTCTTCCGGTTCATACTCCTCGTAAAATTCTTGAGGAGTCTCCGGGCGAAACCTATGACCCTGATCAAGCTCTTGCTGAAGGTACCCATCATTGTTTCGGGGAGTTGCCTCCCTCTCGAATCTATGAGGTCTTGGAGGCAGAGCTTGACGAGGTCGTGGAGACCTGTCTTGCACCAACGGATTATGCCTCTCATATTGTTCAGCTCTTTGGATGCGAGGGGTTGGCCCCCTCTCAGGTATTTCATAGCGTAACTCATCCGCTTCGCGTTGCATGCGTTCTTTATCCAAGCGGTATTGATACTCTATCTCTTGCTGACTTTGTTTAAGCCGCATGATTTGGGCTTGACGGGTGGTATATCTGGCGACAGCCGGGTCAATTTGATCTACCCTATTTTGTTCGGAAGGTTCAAATGTTCCTCCTATGGGTTTACCTCGGTTTTGATGCTCTAAAATCTCAAGGGGTCGCTTCCCTCTGTCGAGGTAGGCGGTATGTGCTCGAGGTTCTGGCCTCAAGGGGTGATCATGATATCCTGTTGGTGCGGAAATGCAAGGTTCCCGCATTGTTTGTTGCCCTCGAGGAATGCGATGGCTTTCCTCGTACTCCCTTTCACGGGTGTAAAGGGGGTGGGCGGAGTTAGGTCGCCCTATGTAAGGAGCCGTGCGCTCCGGATTTGGTCTCTCTGTTCTGATGATAGGTAAAGAAGGGACGCCATATCCACGTTGCCCCTCCAAATGGACGGTGTGCCTGTCTAGCGCTTCATCGCGCGGTGGCCACTCATGCCTAACTTCAAGAGGTGATTCTCTATTTATGTCAAGGTCTACATGTAAGGCATCTTCCCGAAAGGGGCTGCTTTGAATAGGCATACCCCACCGAGGATTCTGAATTGGATTCTTTTGTAGGTTAGACCTATAAGGCGGTATGACCAAATCCTCGGGACTTGAAGTGAAGGCGACTTGTGCCTGCTTTTTGTGTACCTTCCGGAGCTTCTGCCCTTGATTGGGCTTGACTGCGGGTGTACACCATTGCGGTGCTTCTATGCTATCTAAATAAGTTTTTATCTCGTTTATGATTTTTTTTTTTTTGTCTACACTAAGCAGAATTAAGCACACACATTCACAAAATCGTGATTATCTCTTTTAAGGATTAAATGGTGTGTCCTAAACTGGTTTAGTGCATTTTGATGTTTTGTTTTGTTTTTGTAGGTTTTGAAGATCGTTTAAATGCATTATGACGGCTCATATAACTCCCAAAATGGTAGCCCCTTCAATATACCAACCAGGCCGATATACCAACCTCTCTATATACCCGCCCTTACGAGAGGGAGACTATAGGTACGTGAGAGCAGAAGGTACGTGGTACGTAGGCGGTACGAAAGGGGGATTGTCCCGTTAATGGCACCTACCATAGAAAACTTATCCTCGCGCGCATGGGAATCACCCCAGCGACACTCGGTCTGTCTTCGTCAGGATTTACGCCTAACAACAGTTGACAATCGGGAAATGGATGCAAATCAAGCCAAGGTGGTGATGAAATCCACCAATGGTCTTGATCAAGGGCTGAGGTCTTACGACCAGCTCCTTGGTTTAAAATTGTTTCGTGATGTGTGTGGGATTCGTTTTATTCAACAAAAATGAAACAAGCATACATGACTTTTCTTATGCAATGCAGGACAAGATGAAAACAATCAAAGGAACAGAAACAGAAACAAAAAATATAACAGAGATCATGAAAATCCCTACCTCTTCTCTGCCTGCTCCTGTTGTCTCTGAATTTCTGCTCTGGAAATCTGCAGGCAGGAATTCGTCCCTCTGGGAGACGAATTGCAGAACAGAATTCGTCCCTCCCAGAGATGAATTTGAATTCGTCCCAGGGTCAGACGAATTGCAGAAAAGAATTCGTCCCTGTCAGAGACGAATAGCAGTCTACAACAAAAAAATGTACCTGTCAAGCACAAACACAAAACTTTGATCAGTTTTCTGTGATTTCAAAAACCAGGGAACAGGGTCCCACCGTGATCGCCACTGAAAGCACGAGATTCCGGGCAAAGGAAACACTAATTATGCAATGTAAGACGAAATGTAACGCTTTAACCTTATGCACCAAAACAAAGGAAAGAGACAATTTGGAAAGGAAAGAAAAGATGTAAAGAAATCACAGCCCTCTTTATTCAAATATCTTATCCTCGGTTACATAGACGTCTCCTCCCTTTTTAGGGGCTAGGAGCGTTAAATTTGTCTTTGTTACAATGTGTGACTTAGTCTTCCTCCTTCCGCGTGCCCACGATTGCAATGGGCGGGCCAAGATGATGTCGCCGCTGATGTCGATGAGTTCTTAACCTCCGCTGCTTCTCCTACGAACAAAGAAACAACCAAGATGTCAGTAGCATCTGCCGCAAATGAAAAGTGTTTGTTCTCTAAAACTAACGAAATATGCATGTAAACATTTGCCTCGAAACAATGAATTACAAGTGAGTCCAAATGGCTTCAAAACTTGACAAAAGATAAGAAAAGTTACCAGAAGGCCACTGCCACTGAGACAGCTGGCCAATCTACCTTCAACTGGAATTCGTCCCTGGGCAGGACGAATTCTGACTGCAATTCGTCCCTGGGTGGGACGAATTCTTCCGTGTTGAAGAAACCGACCCGTTCGCTGCTCCAATGTCGGATCCCGAGACCTGCAAAACGCCTACAAATAGGGGGGTTATGTAATTGGGGCCATTTTGGGACGACCCAGATGGTCGGATTCTCCCAATTTGGCCTCCACCCTCGGGAATTTGACCTCGACACCTGCAAGTCAGCGAAACAACAAAGCAACACAAAACATACTAGAATCTGACCAAAAGTTACAAAATTGCAGCTATGGGTTAATCAAACCTAATAACACAAAATGCAATCTGAAAAGTAATCTAAAATGCTCTAAAACTTAAAATAGGACTTGGGAGGTGCGGGGGTGCCCAAGTGGGCCTCCCACCGTTGGCACTTGATTTTGGAGCCAATCCACCAGGGATGGGCCCAAAACCTCTTAGGATTGGGGGTCGGCGAATTGGTTGGTTCAGGTGTCCATGTGTTGGATTTGGGTCAGGTTCGAGCTTCCAAAGGCCACCCAACAACCTCCCTTGCAAAAGAGATTGGTGGATGTGGGAAGGTGAACCAAAAGGGATGCAAGTGGGTCTTCAACTCGGCAGCACTTCGTTGCTTGAAAACTCCTTCAACCCGTATATTTTGGGTGAGAAAAGTCCCACCTTTTATAGACCCAAGGGGTCTCTTTTGGGAGGGAAGCACAAATGCCATGTGTTGGCCATAGGCGCCATGTGGCAGTCTTGTCTTCCCATGAGGGAGGGGAGTCCTCCATTGACTTGAGCTTTGATAAATGCCTTTTGTGACAGTCTTCTAACGGCCCCTCTGTCCACCTACACACGCGTGCAAGGCAGGAGTCATTAACTGACTGTTCTGGGCTGCCACTTGGCACCATTTGTCTTTTTGCCCGTTAAGCTTAGAATTCGTCCCACCCAGGGACGGATTCAGAATTCGTCCTGGGGTGGGACGGATTCTATTTTGAATTCGTCCCTGGGTGAGACGAATACTGGGCAAAGTGTCCAAGTGTGCCAAATTGCTTCTTGACCTTACAAAATTGCTATGAAAGTGGTTAAGACCACTGTTTAACCTCTGAGGGCTGCCCTGGGGGCTGTGTTTGTCAAAGCGATCAGTGTTTGCAGTCACATAATCGGATTGGTGCTGTTTTGGTGTCTACACAATGACCTATCTAGACTAGAAGACTATTAATGCAAGAATCAACAGAGGAAACAAAATAAAAAATAGAATGAGCTAGGGAACTAAAAAAACTGAATGAACCAAAGAGAAACAAAAAAAAAAACAAGAAGAAACTAGGTACCTTCATAACTGGAGCCATCCAAAGAAATTATAGAAAGAAGAGCTTCCCCAATTTGAGAAGCCCACCATATAGGAGGGTGGCCATAACAAGTAAGATCACCTTTGTCCAAATCCCAATTAGCTAAAGCATCAGCACTCTTGTTTTGATCTTTGACCACATGATTGTAATCAACTTTCAAAAATCCCATCTGGATTAACTAAATTTTTTGAATAATTCTTTTTATTCTCCAATCCACCTTATGATTCTTAGGAGTCTTCAAGAGATTAATCATAAGTTGAGAGTCAAACTCAACTAACACATTTTCCCATCCAACCTTGGTAGCCTCTTGAAGGCCTCTAAGGATACCATACCCCTCAACAAGGTTATTGGAAAGAATACGCAAATTCTCAGAAAAAGTAAAAACCAGGGAGCCATCCGAAAGTCTACCAATTCCTCCCACATCGGCTTTTCCAAGGTTCCCTCTAGAGGCTCCATCAGTATTGAATTTTCCAAAATCCTTAGGAGGAGGTTGCCAATTTCTAGTCCTATCCATCTTACTAATACTCACATTCCCTTTAAGTTGGTTGCCCTTAGAAGGTTTAATATTCAATCTTTGCATCACTTGATCCCATATTTGGTGGGAGTTTTGGGGGTGATTAAGGAGATGATGGACTGATTCAACTAAGTTGGCTATGGTATTTTGCAAAATATAATGAATATCCTTCCTATCTTGATTAAAAATTCGGTTGTTCCTTTCATTCCAAATATTCCAAAGAAGAATGGTAGAACCCATCGAAACTAACAACCTAATAAAATGATCAACACCTTCTTGATTAGGCCAATCCCTCCAAAGCTGATCAAAAGTGAAAAAATTGGACCATTGTAAGCCAATTAAAGTTGCCATTCTCCTCCATACCTCAGAGGCTAAAATACACTCAATAAAAATATGGTTGATATTTTCTACATTCTCTTCACACATTTCACATCTAAAAGGGCCATGAAAACCATGCTTCATAAGTTGCTCACCAGTAAGCACCCTACGATGCAATAAAAGCTAATTAAAGAACCTCACCTTAGGCCAGAGATTTTGAGCACACAATTGAGAAAATATGTTAGAATAATGGTTGGGATTATTATGGCATAAGGTCAAATAACCTTTAGAAACTGAATACTCACCCTTAGTAGTGTCGTTCCATCCAAAACAATCTTTTTCATGGGACCAAGAGAGGGATCTCATATGAAGGATGCCTTGGATATCTTGTCTTTGCATTTCTGGGATTTGAATAGGCCAGTCCTCAATAGGGATCCAATATCTACCAACCTTTGATTTACCATTATGGTACCGACAGTAATATAGCACAACATTCTGACTTAACATTGATTTTTTTAATAAATAATAAATAGTAAGAAATTAATTGGTTACGTGAAAAAAATCTTCTAGAGGACCATCTAATTATATAGCACAACATTATGACTTAACATTAATTTTTTTAAACCGCTATTTTTTGGTCAAACAAGACTAGGAATCCACTTCCCATTTGTTTCTTAAGTGCAAAGTCTTTCGAGATAATTTTTATTTTTCTCTTCAGCATATTGGGGTTTCTTGGACTTATCGAATTCTATCTGCAACTTTTTTTAACAATGGACGTCATCCTTTTCTTCCCCCCATCTAAAATGCTTTTGGAAATATTTGCTTCCTCATATCCTTTGGGGTGTATGGTGTGAGGGTGTTTAAAAACTCTAAGGGTGACATTTTTCATTTAAGTCAAAAATTAATCTGGAAGGTGGGAGAGAATGTGCTGGTGGAGTTAAAATAATTTATCCCCTCTATGTCTAAGGACAACTCTAACTATGCGATTGAGCATATTCTTGGTTTTCACCTGCAGTTAATATCCCCTCCAGCTCCGAATCTATGTGCTTCCATTCGCTGGTCCCCATCCCCTTCAGGCTGGTTTAAGATCAATTTTGATGATGCGGCGAAGGGCAATACGAGCAAAGATGATGCTAGGGGTGTAATTCATGATCACATTGGTAATCTAATTTTGGCCTTTGCGAAGGATATTGGCATCAAATATTCGCACTTTGTTGAAGCACATGCTTCCTTATTTAGAATTAAAATGCTCAAATATCTTGGTATCCGTAGGACAGTTATTGAAGGGGATTCATTCAACCTTATAAATATGCTCAAAGGTGATTGTCGTCCTAGCTAGTGAATCTCTAATTTAATTGACTAATCTAGATCCCATTTATTACCTTTTGAGGATACATTAATCAAGCATGAGTATAGAGAAGGGAATATGGTGGCTGAATCCCTTGCAAATATGGGTGTATCTCATCAGTGCTTGATGATTTGGCGTACAAATTTTTCCCCCGAGATCATATGCCTTGTTAATAAAGACAAACCTTAATGTTTTTCAGATAGTACCTTGACAATGATTGCTTTTCTTAGTTTTCGGTTGGTGTTGGAGTTTTATTTTCACTATTATGATGATGGTGAGCCTTTACTTATGGTTGTTGCGGGGTATTTTTGGACCCTCTTGGTTCATTTTTGTTTAAGGTGGTGTGAGGGAGTCCTTTCCCCCATTTGGCTTTTTCAATTTAAATTTTCAAATATATACTTCCCTATATTCCCTTGTGTGTTCATGTGGTGGGCCTTTATGGCTTTTCATTGGTTTCTCTATTTACCTGTTCCTTAGTTTGTTTTTCCTTTAGAATTTTGTTGTGCTTTTGTTCTTTGGCTGGTCAGGTTCTGACATTTTTTGTCCCGAGGGTGTTGGGGTCCTCATTCGTGTCTTCCTTTTTTCTATGATATGGAGCCTTCATGGTAGTTCTTTGGCTAGTATGCTTCGGTTGTTCTTTACACCTATTGAAGGCCCTCTTGAGTTGGCAACATATAGTCTATTTTTTGGAATCCCTTTTGTGGTTGCTTATGTGATTTTTGGGTTTTTCCCCTATTTTTTGAGAGTCTTCTCAATTGTTTTCGTTGTATGTTCTTGTTGTCTTTTCCATCATTCTCCATTATGGGGACTTTTTTGCTATCCATCGTGCTAGTTTCTGCTTTCTATCCTGGGGATGGACTATATTTCTCCATGTTGATTCCTAGAATTCATACATTTTCCTTGTCGGTGAGTCCCAAATCCATATTTGGTTTCTGAATTTTAACTTTGGTGGCAAGGAACATATATTTTTTCCTTATTCCATTATGGGGTCTTCTCCACTAGAGTTTTGTTATTGGTTCGAATGTGGTTGGTTGGGTTCATTCTCTCATGCCTGTGTCTGGAAGATTCTAGTTTTTTTTCCTATGGATAAGATGAAGTTCTTCTCTCCTAAGTATAAGTTGAGTAAGCCCTGATTGGAACCTATGTCCATTACCTTTTACAATTAAGTTAAATCTATTCTTGTGAAAGGAGGTCTTATGGAGTGTATTCAAAAGTTTCATGGACACAGTCTGGTGCTTACTAGTTGGATGGTTGCTACTTGGAATAACAGTTGGGTTAGAATTAGCTCGTTGCCATTTCAGATAATGGCAGAGCTCATCAATAGAACCACTGGTTTGATTTTAGACTATGCTTATCACAATCATGATAAACACTCTCTATTATAGGAGATTAGTCTCTTTTTCGATAAGGAGGAATTTTTGGCTAGAGTCCAAAATGGCTTTAGTGCTTTGGCCTTCTCCCCTCCTTGCGACCATGTTGCTAGGGTTATTATGGACTATTTCACTTTAGATTCTTCATATGACATAATTAGGATTTTTCATGCTATGTTTTTAAACCATTTGCATCATCATGCTCACATGAATATTCATTTATTTCTTTTCCAATATTTGAAGAACTCTTTTTTGAACGTGTAAGGTGGTCATGGATAGGCCCCCATCCATCAAGACCTTGCCTTGCTTGTGTTTGAACAAGAAGCTCTGGAACAAGTTTTAGTTGTTGATGATATTCTTAAGCATTTTGCAGATTTACCAGGTCCCTCGGTGGGTGGCTCTAAGGTGGTTGCAAATTTACCTTGTTTGGTGGCTCTAAGGTGGTTTAAGAGGCCGAAATTGAGTGTAGTGATGATATTTATTCATTTAACTTCAGTTTGAGACTTGAGAAGGTTTCTAGAAATATTCAGGTTTCTGCTAAAGGGGTTCAAGGTAAGACTTTGGATGGTGTTAATTGTGCTCTCGTGGTTGGCCCCTCTATTAAATTCGAGTTGTATCCTAAGGTGGTTGTTGAGGAGATTATGAATATGGACATGAAGCCCACCAGTGTTGTTGTGGGTAGTGGCTTACATAAATCTAACTTCTACGTAGTAAAATAGGTGAGGATGACGGTTCCTCCCCTCTCTTCCTTTCCTAATTTTAGCATCCTTTAGCACGATTGCCATAGGGAGAAATTGGTTGAGAAGGTCTACATCCATGAGGTCTCCGAGGAGATAAAACATTTGGTCTTTCATAATTTGAAGCTCATTGATATTAATCAAAGGAAAATTTGGAGTTTGATGAAGTCGGTGATGGATCATTCTAAGAAAATTTCTCATCTGGCTACTTATGTTGCTCAAAGGATGGGTAGGTTGGGATAGAAGTATCTCAGTTATCCTCTTCTTACGTGTCCTAGGATCTTGGTTTTTTGCAGTGTTTTTTTGGTTTTCCTTATGGTGTTTGTTAAGTTCTAGTTATGGTCTCTCTTGCTCAAGTGGTATTTTGAATGTAGTGGTTGTGGGATCCCTTTAAAACCCTCTCTGTTTTTAATATTACCAAAAAAAACATTAATTTTTTAAAATAATAATACATAGTAAGAAATTAATTGGTTATGTAACTAAAATATCATGGTTATGTTATGATAGGGATATTATTCCTTTAAAATCATCTAAAATGTATACTTTAGCTAAATAATATAATTTGAGAATTTAATTCTTCTATATAACTTTACACTAAACTAATGTCTTCACTCTCACCTATTAAATAATTTCAACTGAATATAAATTTAATTTATTATTTTCTTTAAATATAGTAGATACTTGAAATATAAAATATTTAAAAATATATATGCCTTTAGAAAAAAAATTTAATTTCAGTGTAAATTTATTGTCAATATTGTCACTTATGTAATAGGTCATCTTTTATAGGATAGTCTAATATCTTTGTGTACTTCAAATTTTTTATTTTCAATGTAAATTTATTCTAATCATTTATTATCATTATAACCACTTGTGAAAAAGGTTATCCTTTATAAAATAGTTTCTAATATTTAATATTTTGATATGCTTCTCTTCCATGTACACATTTCATAGTAATTAATATTTACCTCTTTAAAAAACAATAAATCTAATATTGTATATATCTTAATATTGATTTTTATATTTTAAAATAATTATAATTTTAGATATCATATCATTTAATTTTTATTCTATTGACATATAACTATGATTCCAATTGAAGTATAATTATACTTAGTTTTATTTTATATAGTGTCATTTTCATTAAAAGCTAGCTATCTTAAAAAAGAATAAGATAAATACATCAAAACATGTATCTAAGACCCCTACAACTCTGTTGCGATATTCTTTTTGAGTGGGACACCCCTTTGTATTCTTCTATTTGATTTGGTTGTTCTTTATGGTCAGAATGCTCTGCTTTGGTGATGGTTGGTGGCGTCTTTTTCTGGCCGGGGGGCTTTACTAGTTCATTCTGGATCTCTTGTGTGGATGGTATGTCATTGTATATAAAGCTAGGTCCTTGAGGAGGATAGAGCTACATGTCGGCCCAATCTATGGGGATGATTTGAAGCTTATGTTGAAGTGTGAATTATTCTGGTTGGTGGTCCCCTATTTGGCTTTAAACCTACATTTTGTCTTGGTAAGCATCAGCTCCACTTGGGTTGGCTATTAGTTGGGGGTATTAGTCACTCAAGTCTACATTTATTATGGTTTCAGTATGCCATTGAATATCTGGTCGAGGTCCCTAAGGGGGATCAGACCAAATGCTGACCCAAATTCACTAGGGGTGAATGTGGGGTGTTGTTATTGTAGTAGATGTTAGCCACTTTCCTTGGCTAGTACTCAGGGGTTGGATGTTCAGGTGGTTTGGTTGTTGTTTTTGGTTGCAGAGTTCCTTTCTCCAGATCTTGCTGTGGGTGTGTTTCCATCATTATTCCCTAGTTTGGTTAGGTTTTTTCAATACAAGGGCCCTCTTGTCTTTAGGTTCTTTCTTCCTCAGTATTGGGTGTTTTTCATGGGCATATTTCTTCCTCGGCATTGGGTGGAGTTTCGATTTTACTGGGGTTTTTAGGTTCCTTCTCTTGTTTTGTGAGATTTGGTTCAATTATTGAAGGTTGGTTGGAGCAGGGTTGTAATTTACTTTTTTTTCTTCGTTGCTCTTTCCTCTTTTGTTGATGGATCTGCTAGTGTTTGGGATTGGTTGATCCAGTTGTTGGTATATGGTTTGCTCTTGTGTGAGATGTAATGTGTAGACTCTGTATTCAGAGGTGTGGCAGGGAGCCTTGGTGTAATTGGATGGTTTCTGCTACAAGGGTCCTAATTTATGGGTTGAGCGAGGATGTATATTTATTTTTCTAGTTATATCTTTGGTGTTCTTCCTTTTTTTCTATTGGCTCTGCTGATGCATGGGAATTTTGAGTATGTTAATATGTTGAATGGTTAGATCCTACGATAATTGGTGTGATCAGATGTGGTTTTCCCCTTATTCACTCATGCTAATTTCTGTTGGGATGAGTTCCTAGTTTTTCTAGGTGCTATAGGGTGCATTCATGTTCTATTATCTCTATCATAGATTTTAGTGGGTTTTGGCTTGGCAATGCTTCTTGGATGTTGTACTAGTATGGATTCTAATTTTTTTGGCTTCAGGATATCGATGACTAGTTTTCAAATCCTGAAGTGGTTTTTAGATTTATTTTGTGTGCTATTGCTTTGAATTCGCTTATGGGTTCCTTTTGCAGAATGTCTTTAATGTTTCTCATGAGCTATTACAGTTTTGTGGGGGTGTTTCATTGTCTTAATGAAGGATATTTGGCCTAGCTCTCTGACATCAGTTATTGCTCTTTTTAAATTCAATCTTAATGTAGGGCATTGGGCGGGAAGTTATCCTTCAATCTCTTTATCATAATCATTGGTTCATCATAGTTTTGAGGGTGGGGATTGTTTAAGTGTGTGGACCATGTGCCAATCTAGGATGATTGTCTGGGTAGTGTTCCTATGTTGGTTTTTGTATGGTTGTCAACTACAAATCCATACTGCAATTTGTGAGTTAGTAAGGCCCAATTTTTAGGGTAGTTTTCTATAGGGCTACCTTTTTTTATTGGTAGATTTTATGTTCTTTGGTTTGCTTCCTTGTGAAGTAGTTGTAAAAGGTTGAGATACTCCTTTCAAAACCCTCTTTCCATAATCTAACAAAAAAAAACATGTATCCAAGACACTATAATATCTTTCCAAGACGTCATCCATATTGTATTCGTTAATAGTTTTTCTAGTTTACATGTTTTTTAGGTTTTAGGTTTTAGAGATTTTCAATGACTCTATTAGAGATTTTAACACAGCTACCAAATTTATGATTTCATATATTTATGGTTTAAAATAATGCTTATTTATTGTTATACATATAATACTTGTAAATATTATTGATAGGATTTTAAAGATAAATTTGGTCTTTGATCTATGGAATAGAAATTCATTTATTTTATTTTTATTTTTAGATAAAGATAAAAGTATTATTTAAAAAAATTAAGTTATATATTTATTTTTGATAACTTTTTTTTTTTGGTAAGGTTTAAAATGTGGTTTAATTTTATTCTTTTGACTATTCAACTTCTAGATATTCTATTTCTTGTCACATGACCCCTTAAGGTATTTTATCTACTCTCTCCTTCTAAATCCTTGGCCTTCATCCTAAATCTACAAATCTATCTTTCTATTCTTATCCTCTCTTTCTTAGTTCCCATATTGTAGTTGCTTCTAGAGTTGTGTCCATATATATATATATATATATATATATATATATATATATATATATATATATCATCTTATGCCATCTGAGATTCCTTTTGAGTTCTAGCTTATACCATATCTAACAGTTTTCTAATTATAGTTCCCCTAATTCTTTTCTCTAGTCTAAATTATTCTTTAATTTTTTTTTTGCTACATTCCAACCAAAGTTCCAAGCAGATGAAAGCCAAACTTAGATCCTATGAAACCCAACCCTAAATCACAAGTTGTCTTCAAGGTCTTTGATTTGAATCTATTGGTCTTCCAATATTCCCAAAAGTTGTTCTTAGTGAGAATGGGTCTTTCTAACTGGGGTAAAATATTCTACCACAAAATACATACTATTTGGGCATAGAAGCACACAAAACAGAGGTGGCACATTGTTTCTTCCTCTTGATGACACATTACACACTAGTTGGGTCCAATAAATCTACATCTCCTCAAGTTATATTGAGTCATAACTATATTATCTTTATTATGGAATGTGTATAATTATTTTTTGATGTCTATGCTCCTTTGCAAATAGATTTATTTTCTAATAGAAAGACTCAACACTACCATGATTCAATTAAATTAAAATATGAATACAAAGTACAATATTTTTTTTAAAGAAATTATTCTACATGGTAAGAAAAAATGTAGATATATTAAATTGACTTAGGACTATCCTCAATCACCTTACTTCATCCTTCAATATTTGTATAGATTCCTTGTTGTTATGTTTAATTAAAATAATTGTGATGTAATATGTTTAAATATGGAATAAATTTTGCTAATACTATGCTATCATGAAATAAACTTATTCCATTATGAAATATTATAATTTTAAATTACATATTGATAAATATTCTTGTGTAGTAGATAATTGAAACTCATCCACCTTATGCAAAAACAAAAAAAGCAACATGAATTATAATCCTAATTCAAACCCAACAAAGAAATTTATTTTATCTCAATGATTTTTTTTCAAAAATAAATATGTTACTTTTTTATTGGATAAATGGGGTAGAAATAAAACCCGACCATATTACATCATCAAAACATAGTGGTATTGCAATATATTGAATTTGATGCATACATTACATGAAAAGGAGGGAATCTAACTAGTCAAACTAATTCTATTTGATAAAAAATGAATAAATAAGGATGAAGAAAGAAAAAAATAAACCATAGAGCTTTACAAATTGGTCCAAGCACAAAGAAAAAGGATATGAAACATAATTCCTATAACATACTTGTCTCCTTACACTCATAAGGACTAAAAGGCAATATGACATATCATTTAAAAATAATGTGTAATTTATATCCTCCAAGAGGATATGTATATAGTATATGTGATATAGGAAACCAAACAATTATTATATCAAGACTTAAAGAGGAATGATTACATTATTGTTAATGTATCAACACTCAAGTAAGGGATGGGAGAGAGGGGGTGTTTATATAGAAAGCATAAAGATCCCATCTATATGATATGCATGAGTTGACATAAAATACCATCAATGACTATATGCAACAACAAAATTTATAGGGATTGAGCTATGATATGCATGCTAGAGAATTTTGAAAGTAATAAAAATATAGATCCTACATTATTTATATCCATGCAAGAAATCAATTATATTTTTTTTGGTATTATTAATAAAAGAGAGGGTTTTGAAGGATCCCACAACCATATACAACTCCCAAAGGAGCATAAACCTGAGAAAATAACATCCCACAAGATTACAATCGTGCCCAAAGGAGCACTACTCCAGATTACACATAAAAACCAAACCAAACTCCAAATCTCAAAATAAAAGAATATCAATGATTACAATAGAGAGAATGGAGAAGAATTAAATGCCCAACACCAGAAAATAGAATTGAATTTAAAATTTAAAAATGAGCAATTACTGGTTCTAAAAATATAGGCCAACAACCCAAATAAAGAAACATAGTACTCGAACAAAAAACAGGCGAGCTCCAAGAAGGTAAAAAAGGAAAACTATGAAGGAAAAATAGATTCCCGCATGTCGAATAGAAGTAGACCACCTTGAGAAGAGATTCAAAACTAGAAACTACTGTGGATTCGAAAACCACCCAAAGAAAACTAGAGTCTTGGAAAACCATAAATTGTACCCTGCATCACCAATGGACAAAGCTAAACTAAGAAATCTGAAGCAGAGATTAAAAAAAGTCTGCATGCCAAATAGATGCAGACCACCATGAGAAGAGATTCAAAGCAAGAAACTACTCCAGATTCAAAAACCACCCAAAGAAATACGGAGTCTTGGACAATAAAAAATTGTACCCTGCATCGCCAATGGACAAAGCCAAACTAGGAAATCTAAAGCAAGGAATGAACCAACACTTCTGAATTAGGAAGCTCTAGCTTCCAACCCACCACACCAACTAGCGGATGGGTCCAACATGCCCCTTAGAAATGGGAAACCAAGAACCAGGACAAGAATCTTCCAATGCAACACATACACCCAAAGCCTAAAAACCAAGAAATTCGCTGAAGAACCAGGGGCAAAAGAACAATGCACGAAAATAGAGATCACCCTGAAACGGACAACACGAAGCCTAAAAAATGCTGGAACATAAGTATCTAGCCAAAAACTGGATTAGCCATCTACCCATCAACAAAACTAGCTATTATGGTTCCTTCACATGGCCCAACCTTTGACCCATCCCCCAACCACAGTTCCTTCAGTTAACCCCTTTCTTCCACCCAGTAACCAGCCTGCATCAGAAGCACCAATAGCCAAACCAACAACCCTAAAATCCAAAAGGAACATCGATAGGAGGCCACCCAACCATCCCACCAGTTTTTGAAGATCCTTCAGCTAGCCCAACTTCCTTCCCCTAGCCGCTAGCCCCTAACTAGGTTTCCATTTGCTCAGCCTTCAACAAACTAGGAAAAGAAGTAAGACCAACCTCTAAAGATATTCTACCCAGACAGGCATCCACTGAGATGCAGGGAAGATTCCAAAAAAAAAAGAAGAGCTACAAGCCGCAGGCACATACCTATAGCCGCAAGTTCAGGCCCTCGTGAAATTTAAAAAATCAATTAGGTTAATGATAATATTTTATGTACATTTTTTGTGTTGTAAAATGATTGATCCTCTAGATACCTTGCAAATGATGATGTAGTTAAAGATATTATATTACTTAATGTCATTGGGATCTATTAGTCCTTCTTTCTATTAATATGAGATCACATATATTCATATTAGAAGAAGTGGGATAAAATTTAACCCTCAACATGTATGGATGCGTTTCTTAAATAATTATATGATGGATCATGAAATATGGAGATAGACTTCATATAGGCCACTAACCATTAATTAAGAGATTATTGTACTATGCTGAACATTGGAAAGACCTTACATACATGGCTTATATCTTATAATGGAGCTATAAGATCATCCATGAAGAAGGATAGATCTCAGTGCAATAATACTTCTTTAAGGAATCGAAAAAGCTATCTCTTGTATGACCTAAAATATGGCATTTTGAGAGAAGAGGAACTTGGAAAGCTTTGTTCATGAAACTTCCTTACAAATGAAAGTCAGAGATCTTTTGTTTTCCGACAATGTTATCGTTTTATGTATTCGATAAAAATTTCCGTTCTGCCATAGGCATCTTTTGTGTTGCACTTTAATGGTTTGGTGGTTAACAAGTAACGACGGTTTTTTTTAGTTAAGGAAATTTAGTAAGTTTTTAGGTAATTATTTTTATAATTGTTGTGCTAGAGAAGGTTATGGTATTTAATTAGACTGTGCATTGCAGTGGGATCAGAAACAGGGATTTATGCTATTACTTTTGAATGTTTGCTTCCATACAATTTGTGTAAATAGTTTAAAAATCCAAGTAAAGTACCTTGTTATTTTATTATTTCTACAATTAATATACAATGGAAGGGTAGAGTATTTATCTAGGATGTGCATTGTAGTAGGGCAACATTTTGAATTTTTTCCTCCCCACGGTTTATGTAAACAGTTTCCAATTGTTTGCTTTTCGGGCAAAGAATGTCGGCATATGAAAATGCAGTAGGGAGCAAGCTTAAGCTGAAAGGCAAGGTTCTAGATGTAAAAGTATATGGCATTAAGAAGAAGAAAAAACATAAGAAAAGCTATGAGCATGATTTAGCAATGCTAAGGTTTTGTGGAGGTACGAGTGATTTGGGATCTGCTTTTCGGGCAAAGAATGTCGGCATATGAAAATGTAGTAGGGAGCAAGCTTAAGCTGAAAGGCAAGGCTCTAGATGTAAAAGCATATGCCATTAAGAAGAAGAAAAAACATAAGAAAAGCTATGAGCATGATTTAGCAATGCTAAGGTTTGGTGGAGGTACGAGTGATTTGGGATCTGATCCCCAGCTGCATGGTGAAGCTCAAAGTGGAGGGACCGAAACGAATTACAGCAAGGGGTTTTTGAGGATCACCGAACACCGGCTGAGAAGCAATATGATGAACAGAGGCAAAAATTGGAAGCCAAGAGGCTGGCAAAGATTGCACGGAAATCACACAGAGATAGAATTGAACAGTTTAAACAATATCTAGCTAATCTCAGTGAACATTATGACATCCCTAAAGTGTCACCGCCTAAGCTGAGGGCGACCTTGACGTTCTTGCGCTTCGACTTGATGTCCTTCACGGCGCTTGGGCCCAGGTTTTCCTTGTCCCAGAACACGTTGACCTTGCCGTTTGTGGGAGAAGGAGAACCCGCAGAGTCGGTGTAGTCGATGACTGGGAAAGAGAGAATGAAGTGGATCTCCACCTCAGGATTTATGGGCACATATGAGAACTTGACATTTTTGCCCTAGGTGCCTATGTACTCCCTGAAGACATTCGCGTTCCCACTTGCACGGTAAAAGCAAGGAAATTAAGGAATCAAATTTAAAATGTCAAAAGAACATTGGCGTTGGCGTTAATTATATAGAAGAAGTGTTATCGATATATGTGTATGTCTGTATGGTTCCGCAAGACAGAGAAAAGCAGGAAGGAGCATTTGGCGTCTCCAGGCTGGTTGGAGGAAAAGCAGGAAGGAGCATTTGGCGTCTCCAGGCTGGTTGGAGGAGCGTTTGCTAGTGCCGTTCGTTTGACATCTTTGGTGGCTGTCGAGGGTGCTCGTTTTTGGTAAATATGTGGTACGTTGGCGAAGGTGGCTGTGAGTTTTTGCCCAAAATTTCATTTGTGGAAGCTGTTGTTGGCCATGGAGCCTGAAACAATTTGGAACCCTGTTCCGTGGAGGCTGAGTACTTCTGAATTTGTATTCCCGATTCTGTCGTGAATTTTCTTCTGGAGAAGGGATCATTTGACTTGGTGGGAAAGTTCTCGGGAGGTAGACCGGACCTTGAGGTCCTCAAGTGTTGGGCGCTATCGCAGTGGATGCCCAGTGGTTCCTTTGCCTTGGCTTCCCTTCGTCATAATTTCTTCTTGAGCTGGCTCTCCTTTGAAGCCGATTTTCGGAAAATTCTTGATGGGGGTCCCTGGTTCTTTGGCAAGCGTGGCCTGTTCTTGTGTCGTTGGGACTCTAATTTTAACCTTGCTTTGTAAAAGGTCAATCTTGTTCCTGTTTGGGTGCGTCTCCTAGAATTTCCAACCTTCCTCTACCATGAGAATGTGTTCAAAGCGGTGGCTTTATTTTAGGAGACTGTGTCTCCTTTGACTCTCTCTGTTAGTAGATAAATATCAATTTGTCTGTATGTGTGTAATGGTGGATTTGGAGAAGGAGTTCCCTATGTTGGTTGAATTGGTTTCCCACTTGGGTTGCTGGGTTCAACCAATGGTCTATGAGAACAAACCTATCCCCTGTGGGAAATGTGGTCAAAATGGTCATATTAAGAAATATTGTCCTTTGTCTCAGCCTCGGAAGCCCTCTGCAATTGATTCTAAATATATAGCTTCTCAAGGGCTGCTTCGGGCCTGGGATTCGCTATAAATAAATGGAAGGTTTGGTGGAAGAAGTCTCTAAGCCCTTCTAAAGAGCAACTGGTGATGTCTATAAGCGGGTCAAAGACCATTAGAAGCGACCAAGTTGATCCAGTAAGACTTGTTGATGTCTCCCCCTCACCGAAAGCTTCTTCTACCACTCCTCACCTAGAGGGGGTTCTCCAGCCTGAGAAGGAAGTGTCGCCTTTACCTATGGTTAACTCATTTGGCTATCTCAAAACAGAGGCCACGAAGGCTCTAGACATGAGGATGAAGAATGTGGTTTCTACTCCCAAGGAGGTCTGTGCTTCCCCGAAGGATTCCTTCTCGATGAATTCGAGTGGTCTTGGTAGCCCAATGGGATCTCCTCAAGTAATTTTTGAAAAGGGCTCCCCGAACCCAAAGACAAGAAGTTAGTGTAAGAAGGGTTTGGACCTTTGCCTGTCCAAATGTCTGGGTAGGCCCCCTAGAAAAGTCGATAAAAATAGACAAATGGAGGATAAGAATATAAAATTTGATAGCTTTAAACCTTCACTCTCCAGAGGGTTGAGCAAGAAACTCTCATTTTGATCTCAATGAAGTTGTGCTCGTGGAATGTGAGAGGGCTAAATAGCTCCTCCAAAAAGTGTTTGTTGGATTTTCTTAGGAAGGAAAAATCCCATGATTTTTTATGCATCCAAGAGTCCAAACTTGATGCTTCTTCATGGGATTTGGTTCATAATGTAATAAACATTATTTTCAAGGGTAATAAAAATTCTTTTATGGTGTAAGACAACCCATAGAAGGTAGGTCATGTCTAATATCTATGCACCGAATTCCCCTACTTTAGAAGGAGATTTTTGCATATTCTACTCGAGATGAGAGCCTCCTTTTAGGACAAGGCATGGGTGGTTTTGGGGGATTTCAACACCCCTATTTTTCCTTCAAAAAGATGAGGTGGGAATAGAGTGGATGCCATAATTCTAAATGATTTTGAGAATTTTTTTAATGCCACATGTTTAAGAGATTTAGACTTAAAGCGCTTGAAGTTCACATGGAGTAATAGGAGGGCAGGGTCCAATTTGATTCGTAGCATATAAGACAGAATTTGTGTCCAACTCCTATATCCTTCTCTTTTTGTGACCATTTTGTCCACTCTTCCCCGGATTGGTTCGTACCATAACCCTTTGTGGTTGGAGGTCCCCAATGGTTAGCCTTTTTTTCCCTTTATTTTTAAATGATGTGGTGTTCGCATCCTAGTTTTGATGCCTCTTTGTGGGATTGGTGGTCGGAGGAGGTTAACAGCGTGGGTATGGAAAGACTATCCTATAAGCTTAAAAGGCTAAGGTCCAATATTAAGGTTTGGAATAATTTTTCATTTGGTAACATTTTCAGAGAGAAAGAAAGGATTTGTGGGCAACTTTTGGAGATTGAATCCAAATTGGAAATGCAGGGAGGTTCTATGGAGCTTCTCTTGGAGGAGCGATATTTGCTTGTAGAGCTTCATAATATTCAAGAGAGACAAGAGACCCAACGAAAGAAAAAATCTCAAGAAATTTGGCTTAAGGTAGAGGACCAAAAATTTTGGCTTTTTCACACCTCCACCCTTTGTTGAAGGAGTCACAATTGCATAAAGGAAATTAAGATTAGTGATCGCAACTCAAATTTGAATATCTTCTGAATAAGGGAAGAGGTTGTGGATTTCTTTAGATCCCTTTTGTGCTCAACATCAAAAAGGGTAATTGATGATGAGAATTTCATGCTAGAGGTAATCCCGTAACTGGTAACAAAGGAGATGATTGAGGGGCTACTTACTCATTTTTCAGATGAAGAATTTTTTAATGCATTAAATTATATGAGCCCTCTTAAGGTGTTTGGTTCTAATGGTTTTGCTCTGGGGTTATTCCATAAGTATTGGCATATCTGTGACTCAAAAATTTGTGCGGTGGTTCGAGACTCTCAAGCTTCGATGGTCATCCCTAAATCAATGAATTCAATGCTATTGGCCCTGGTGCCAAAGAAAGACAATGTGTCCTATTTCAATGACTTTTGACCTATAATTTTGTGCAACACTATCTATAAGATTCTTTCTAAAGCCTTAGCCAACAGGTTGAAATTTATCCTACCTCTTCTCATGGATAGTGCCCAATGTGCCTTTGTTCTTGGAAGACAAATTTTAGATGGGGCAATTGTGGTACATGAACTCCTCCACTCAGTTAAAAATAGCGAGCAGGGCAACATTATTCCTCAAGTTGGATGTAAGCAAGGCTTACGACAGGGTCTCATGGCAATTTTTATTCCGCATCCTGAGGAAATTTGGTTTTAGTGAAATATGGGTGGGGCTCATAGAGGCTTGCATTTCTTCTGCCTGCTTCTCTATCCTGGTTAATGGATCTCAAGCAGGGTTCTTTCAATCATGTCGTGGTCTATTCCAGGGTGACCCTTTGTCCCCATTCCTTTTTATTCTCATGGTGGAGGTGCTTGGTCGTTTGATTTCTCAGGGTGACCCTTTGTCCCCTACCAATCAATATCTCACCAGTAGTTTACTGATGACACCCTTCTCTCTTGTGAGGCATTGGTGTTCCATGCAAGGGATGTGAAGTCCAATTTGGTAAGCTACGAGAAGGCTGACGAACAATAGATAAATTTTGAAAAAATATTAATTTATTTTGTTAATACTCTGGAGACCCAACAAAGAAGAATAGCTAACACTTTAAATTATCACATTTATTATCTCCCAGATACTTACTTGGGGCTCACCTTTTTGTTGGATGCATTAAGGATGAGTTTTGGATACCATTTTTTGAAAGAGTCCAACGCAAATTAGTGTCTTGGAGAGGGGTGTTACTTAGTCACTTGAGGAAGGTGGTGCTGGTCCAAAGCACCTTGTAGAGCATCCCCATCTATTTTTTATCTCTCTTTCATTTACCTTCTAAGGTGGCCACAAAATTGGATAGTATCTACAAATCCTTCCTATGGATGGGCCTTGAGTTTAAAGGAAAATTCCACCTTGTCTCGTGAGAGCATATTTGTAAGAGGAAGAGGCAAGGGGGTCTCAATCTCAAAAATGTAGTTGTGGTGAACACAGCTCTTGTGGAAAAACTTGGGTGAAAAGTTATTGCAAATTCTAACATTATTTGGTGTAATATCCTTAAGGCTAAATATAAATTTGATTCTTTTTTAGCATATTTCCTTCCCAGTGGAGGGTCGGCCTTTTGGAACAACCTCATAAAATCTTACAGGTTCCTCAAGTCTTGTTGCAGTTGGATTATAGGAAGTGGTGAGTCGGTTAATTTTTGGGATGAAATTTGGACCACGGAACGTCCCTTAGGCGATGATCAGTGGTTCACGTCCCTTTTTGCTCATTGTAGAACCCATGATATTGAAAAGGTGGTAGAATTTATTACTGTCGAAGATGGACGTAGATTTTGGTCTCCCTCCCTTCTAGAGCTAGTTTTCGATGTAGATGTAAGATTATTGCATGCTTTATTGGTGGATTTGAGGCTTATTGTGGTATGTAATATTTTAACAGATGATATATTGGTGTGGATGGGGGACCCGGATGGGTCCTATTTGGTTAAATTTGCCTACGCTGCTCTTAGCTCAGTGGAGGAAGATTCTTTTCCTACAAAATATTACATTAAAGATTAACATTTTCTATTGGTTGGCTGTGCAAAAAAAATCCTCTTGATAAAAAATTTTCTCAATATGGGGATGTGCCTGGTCAACAGGTGCTATTTATGCAAGAATGATTGGGAATCGACAACTCATATTTTTCTCAACTATCATAGTGCGTAGAAGATTCTGGATTCCATTCTCTCTTGGTTGGATGTTGCATGGGTGTTTCCTAATTCCTTAATGGATTGTGTCATCCAATGGAAGTCACCCTTTCTTTCTTCCCGACTTAAATATTTTTGGAAATTTCTCCTCCCACACTCCTTTTAGGGAGTGTGGAAGAAAATGAACTCAAGGGCATTCAAAGAAGTGGAAAACAATATCATCCAAATCAGCCTCAAGATTTTGTGGAAGGTGTCAAAAAATGTGTCTTTGGCTCTCAGCAATTTGAATCCTTTGAAATTAATTCCAGCGCTCTCCCCAAGTGAGTGGTTTTTGGAAGAATGACTTGGTTTTGTGTTGTTAGCCCGCACCCCTACTCCTGAATCGAGGGGGGAGTTTCATTGGTTTTCGCCACTCGTTGGGTGTTTCAAACTTAACTTTGATGGTGCCTCTAAAGGAATCCTTGGCTTAGCTAGTGTAGGTGATGCAATAAGGGACAACAATGGTGATCTTATTATGACTTACACGAACTACCTTGGAGTTCAATCTTCCACAGTGGCTAAAGCTAGAGTGGTCTTCATTGGCTTCGAGCAGCTTAAGAACATTGGCATCAGAAACAAAATTATTGAAAGGGATTCCCTATCCATCATCAACATGCTTCGTGAAGTTTCCTGTCCTAGATGGAAAATAGCTAATTTAATTGAGGAAGCAACTTGGCTTGTTCATTTCTTTTCTAGCGTGGAGTTCTCCCATGTTTTTAGAGAAGGCAATTCAATGGTTGATCTCTTAGAAAACTTGGGAGTTTTTTCTCAAGGCTTATCTATCTGGCAGTGGGATTTTCCTAGTGATATTGTACTTCACATCAGGTAGGAAGCTCCTTAACTCTTATCAAATTTTGGTTCCTTTTGGAGATCTGGGCGATCTGGTTGGTGCCAGCAGGTTTAAGCACTTTATAGTGTGTATAGGCCTTTATTATGGTCTCCCATTAGTACATTATTGTCTTCCCTGATTATCCCTTCCGAACCCTTGGTGACGTTGCCCCTTCTTTGCCCAGGCTTGTCAAAAATTGTAGTCTGTTGTGACTTTCAAATTTCAAAAAATGCATTTATTCAAGTTGGTAGTTTCTAGCCCCCCGTGTTGTCCTGCTATTCTTTAAGGCTGAGTTGTTTTGTTTTTGCTACCTGGCTTGCATTTGTGGGGATGGTGTGAACTCTCTCAGTTCCCCTTCCTTGGGGGGTGCTTGCCTCAGTTTGTGATACCTTGTTGTCTTTTTAGGTGGGTTTCCCCTTTTGTGGGGATGGTGTGAACTCCCTCGGTTCCCCTTCCTTGGGGGGTGCTTGCCTCAGTTTGTAATACCTTGTATTTTTAGGTGGGTTTCCCCTATGAAGGTCGTCTTGTGCTTTAATTGGCCTCCAGACTTATTTATTGTATAAGGTTGTGAAGATCCTTTCAAAACCTTTTTTAATATTAATACCACAAAAAAATTATATAGAAGAAGTGTGAAAACCTACATAATGAGCGAGGGTCCAAAAACAGAAATAGCAAAATTCCAATGACGAAGAGCTTAATGTAAATTCCCGTGTTGGCCATTATTGAAGAGCAAGATGTAAAGGAGCTAGTTGTGGATAGAAAAATTGTTGGGATTCTTCTTATATGCATGATGTATGAGTACCTAATTTTGTGTCTCGTTTTTTACTTGAGTTCTATCATTAAAGAGACATTTTTTGCCTACAGAAGAGAGGACATCAGGTGGAATAAACAATGGAATAGAACATAAACATATAATCTGCCATCACAGATTATTGGTTTCGGCTCCTGTTTTAGCAGCTAGATACATTGTTTTGTCTATTTCTCATTTGGTCAATGGCGTACATGGGGCGTGCTTCCTTGGATTTTCTTCTAATTTTGTTTTATTTTTCGAGCAATGTGCCAGGCATGAATGACATGTCTTTGAGTAAACCCAAGAAATTATTCCATTAGCTACAATAGAGAGTAAAGAACTAATTATGATTGACATAAGCAAAACTATATTTTGTTGTTCTCCATCCCTAGCAAAGGATCCCACAGGATTCTTAATTGTTTAATGTCCTGTGTCATCCAATGGAAGTCACCCTTTCTTTCTTCCCAGCTTAAATATTTTTGAAAATTTCTCCTCCCAAACCATTTATAGGGAGTGTGGAAGAAAATGAACTCAAGGGTATTCAAAGAAGTGGAAAACAATATCGTCCAAATCAGCTTCAAGATTATGTGGAAGGTGTCAAAAAATGTGTCTTTGGCTCTCAGTAATTTGAATCCTTTGAAATTAATTCTAGCGCTCTTCCCAAGTGAGCGGTTGTTGGAAGAATGACTTGGTTTTGTGTCATTAGCCCACACCCCTACTCCTGACCCGAGGAGGGAGGTTCGTTGGTTTTTGCCACTCGTCGGGTGGTTCAAACATAACTTTGATGGCACCTCTAAAGGAAACCTTGGCTTAGCTAGTGTAGGTGGTGCAATAAGGGACAACAATGGTGATCTTATTATGACCTATGCAAACTACCTTGGAGTTCAATATTCCACAGTGGCTGAAGCTAGAGTGGTCTTCATTGGCTTGGAGCAGCTTAAGAACCTTGGCATCAGAAACACAATTATTGAAAGGGATTCCCTATCCATCATCAACATGCTGCGTGAAGTTTCCTATCCTGGATGGAAAATAGCTAATTTAATTGATTTAGCAACTTGGCTTGCTCATTCCTTTTCTAGCATGGAGTTCTCCTAGGTTTTTAGAGAAGGCAATTCAGTGGTTGATCTCTTAGCAAACTTGGGAGTTTTTCCTCAAGGCTTATCTATTTGTCAGTGGGATTTTCCTAGCGATATTATACTTTACGTCAGGGAGGAAGCTCCTTAACTCTTGTCAAATTTTGGTTCCTTTTGGAGATCTGGGCGATCTGGTTGGTACTCATAGGTTTAAGCACTTTATGGTGTGTATAGGCCTTTATTATGGTCTCCCCTCAGTACGTTCTTGTCTTCCCTGATTGTCCCTTCTGACCCCTTGGTGACGTCGCCCCTTCTTTGCCCGAGCTTGTCAAAAATTTTAGTTTGTTGTGAATTTCAAATTTCAAACAATGCATTTATTCAAGTTGGTAGTTTATGGCCCCCCGTGTTGTCTTTCTATTCTTTAGGGCCGAGTTGTTTGGTTTTTGCTCCCTAGCTTGCATTTGTGGGGATGGTGTGAACTCTCTCGGTTCCCCTTCCTCAGGGGGTGCTTGCCTCAGTTTGTAATACCTTGTCTTTTTAGGTGGGCTTCCCCCTTTGTGGGGATGGTGTGAACTCCCTCAGTTCCCCTTCTTGACGGGGACGAGAGATTAAACCCACACAATATTTCACTTTTTCATTAAAATACTTCAGAAAATAATTACATCTCAAAATAAAACAGCCCGCAGGATTTTACAAACGGCCAAACTCGGCCTGGTCTTCTTTTCTGCACCCTCTCTCCCCTGTTCTTCTCGGCTTCTCCTCTCCCTCTCTAATACAAAAATTTTGAGTTTTATATCGGAGTCTCGGTCCCCTAGGCAATTAATGCCCACTAGCGTGAAATCCAAAAATTAAAAAAAAGTCCCCTTCTTCTGCAAGTTGTCGAATCTCCTCATCAATGGGCAACTGCCCCGATCCCCTATTGGAGCTTGCATTAAAGACTCCCCTTGCCCTGCAACCGCCGCTTCCAGACTGTCTCTCGGGAACAGATGCTTGTTAGAACAACTTTAACTGCCCCCGCTACCTCCTTTCCCGTGCGTGGGCCTTTCCTCGTGTCCAATTTTGAAACGGTCTTCAACCGGCCCCAAAATCTCCATCCACATGGCAGCCTTTAATTGGTCACGATATCGCGACAGGTCACAAAATTGTGACATGTCGCGATATCACGACCAAAAGCGCCTCTTCCTCACTATAGCCTATTGGGGTCGCGATTTCGCGACATGTCACAATTTAGCGACCCCCACTGCCTTCGCCATCTGCCTACCCTTTAGGAGCCACGATTTTACGACATGTCATGAAATCGTGACATGTCACGATTTCACGGCTCCCCAGCCCTCGCTTTCAAACTTCATCTTCGGGAGCCACGATTTCGTGACATGTCGCAAAATCATGACATGTCACGATTTCGCGGCTCCCCCACCCTTCAACCTTTGCCTTAGTGACTCTGCCTTCTCTTGCAGAAACTTGCCTTGCTTTATTTGCTCTCTGCCTTGCCTTATTTGCTCTACCACATGGCAGCTTCCCATTGGTCGTGATACCGCGACAGGTCACGATATCACGACCCATCGCGATATCGCGATGGAAACCCCCTCAATCCTTCTTATCGTGACCCGTCGCGATATCGCGATGGAAACCCCCTCAATCCTTCTTCCTCTGAAATTGTCGCGATATCGTGACAAAACCAGCCTTCGCCCTGCCGCGGCTTCTGGGGTCACGATTTCGCGACCCCCTTCCCAACTTTGCCTTAGAAGATAAAGTAAATTTTTTTTGAAAACCCATTTGATGCCAGATTGTCCTGCTGTCGCCGGATGCTCCTGCATCAGACACCCTGGGTAAAAAGGAGAAGTGACCTTCACTTCTATGTTGTTTGGTCCGCGTCCTTTGTAATATCTCCGAACACTCATCAACCTTTACAACCTGCTCAAATCCTATTTCCTGGCAAAATTTTTTGCCCTCTACCAGACAAATTTTGGCATTGCTGCACACCTTCTCATCCACTGTCTGCAATGGCTTCAACTTGTGTCGCACTCCATCTTTCATCAAGGAGTACGTATTTGCATGACCATCATGCACTGCACTCCGATCAAACTGGCATGGCCTCCATAACAGCAAATGGTAAGCATCCATGGGGAATACATCACACAGGACCTCATCCTGGTATCTCCCAATCTGGAACGTGACTAAGCACTGTTCACGGACCCATGCTCTGTTGTCCTTCCGCAACCACGCAATCCGGTATGGATGTGGGTGTCTCCTTCTCTCCAACTGCAACTTAGTAACAATCTCCTCGAAAAATAAGTTATCTGTACTCCCATTGTCTATAATAACCTTACAAACATTGCCTACACTTTTGCATTATGTGCGAAACAGGCTTCTCCTCTGCTCTGACTTGTCTTCGTCAATCAACATGGTCCTCCTCACAATCATTGCTTCCCCTTTCTCAGCTTCTTCAGAATGTTCTGAGTCAGCATCTTCAACTGCCACAACAGCTCTAGCAGGACCCACTTTTTTCTTGTTCACTCTCTCGGGGTGCTGGGGACACTCATATGCCCGATGCCCCTCTTCTCCACAGTGGAAACATGTTCCTCGAAACACTCCTCTTCCATACCCGCGTCCAGATCTACCTCTTCCTCTTGGGTAGCCATCATTCTGAACTTGCGGTTTGGGTTCTTCGTCTTCTTTCTGATTTCGACTGCTGCTAACCTCTTCTTTCTTCTCTTCCTTTCTTTCCTCTTTTCTTCCATCGGTATTTCCTCCGGGTCCTTTTACTCTTTGCTTGCTTTCAAACCTGTTGTTTAGCTTTTCTTCAACCTTCAGAGCAAACTGGTAAGCATCTTCAATGGTGCTCACCCGAACTAAACTCAACTCTTCCTGAACACTGGGTCTCAACCCATTAATATAACAGGCCACCTTTTCTTTGCTTGCTTCTAAATGGCCGGTTCTTATGGAGATTTTATAAAATTCCTCCATATATTCTTGGACAGTTTGATTCATCTGTCTCAAACTCTACATTTTTCTCAGCAGATCTAGTTCATAATCTACGGGGATGAATTGTCTTTTTAATTTTTCTACCATTCTGTCCCATCTAGTTATTCATTTTTTTCCTCTTCTGTTCCGTTCCAGCTGTACTCCCTTCCACCATATGCTGGCATGACCCTTTAATTTGGTTTTAGCAAACCTGACCTGCTCGGGATCTTCAACCTCTTCATATTCAAAGTATTCTTCCAGGTCATTTATCCAATCTATTAATTCCTCCGGATTCAAGTTCCCAAAATACATAGAAACTTCCATCTTCGGCCTCTTCTCGATCTGGGATATGGCCTTGTACAGTCTGGCTTGTGCCGGATCCACAACTTCTTCTTCTTCTTCAAACTGATTTTCTTCTTCATCCGCTTCATCCTCACTGTCTGCATCTCTTCTCGATTCATGTCCTCTGCGTAGTTCTTCTTGTAGGGCCTGAACTTGCTGCTATAAAGCTCAAAAATCTCCTACTACCATGCCTCTCCTGCCAACGGGGTTTCTCCTTGGAGGCATTCTGTTCACCTGATCTCAAGCCCTCCCACAAGTCCTGGTACAACTACCTCTCCTTTGACGGTCTACTGTACGCTCAGGAACCACTGGCTCTGATACCACTGACGCGGACGAGAGATTAAACCCACACAATATTTCACTTTTTCATTAAATACTTCAGAAAATAATTACATCTCAAAATAAAACAGTCTGTAGGCTTTTACAAATGGCCAAACTCGACCTGGTCTTCTTTTCTGCACCCTCTCTCCCCTGTTCTTCTCGGCTTCTCTCTCCCTCTCTAATACAAATATTCTGAGTTTTATAACGGAGTCTCGGTCCCCTAGGCAATTAATGCCCACTAGCGCAAAATCCAAAAATTTTAAAAAAAGTCCCCTTCTTCTGCAAGTTGTCGAATCTCCTCATCAATGGGCCACTGCCCCGATCCCCTATTGGAGCTTGCATTAAAGACTCCCCTTTGCCCTGCAACCACCGCTTCCAGACTGTCTCTTGGGAACAGATGCTTGTTAGAACAACTTTAACTGCCCCCGCTACCTCCTTTCTTGCACGCGGGCCTTTCCTCGTGTCCAATTTTGAAACGGTCTTCAACCGGCCTCGAAATCTCCATCAGCCTTTAACTGGTCGCGATATCGCGACAGGTCACGAAATCAGGTCATGTTGCGATATCGCGACCAAAAGTGCCTCTTCCTCGCTACAGCCCGTTGGGGTCACGATTTCGCGACCCCCCTGCCTTCGCCATCCGCCTACCCCTTAGGAGCCGCGATTTCGTGACATGTCACGAAATCGCGACATGTCGCTATTTCGCGGCTCCCCAGCCCTCGCTTGCAAACTTCGTCTTTGGGAGCCGCGATTTCGCAACATGTCCCGAAATCGCGACATGTCACGATTTTGCGGCTCCCCCACCCTTCAACCTTTGCCTTAGTGACTCTGACTTCTCTTGCCGAAACTTGCCTTGCTTTATTTGCTCTCCGCCTTGCCTTATTTGATCTGCCACGTGGCAGCTTCCCATTGGTCGCGATATCACGAACCGTCGCGATATCGCAACGAAAACCCCCTCAGTCCTTCTTCCTTCGAAATTGTCGTGATATCACGACATCGCGATATCGCAACGGAAACCCCCTCAGTCCTTCTTCCTTCGAAATTGTCGTGATATCGCGACGTCGCCAGCCTTCGCCCTGTCGCGGCTTCTAGGGTCGCGATTTCGCGACCCCCTTCCCAACTTTGCCTTAGAAGATAAAGTAAATTTTTTTTGAAAACCCATTTGATGTCAGATTGTCCTGCTATCGCCGGATGCTCCTGCATCACTTCTTCAGGGGGTGCTTGCCTCAGTTTGTAATACCTTGTTGTCTTTTAAGGTGGGCTTCCCCTATGAAGGTCGTCTTGTACTTTAATTGGCCTCCAGACTTATTTATTGTATAAGGTTGTGAAGATCCTTTCAAAACCTTTTTTAATATTAATACCACAAAAAAATTATATAGAAGAAGTGTGAAAACCTACAGAATGAGCGAGGGTCCAAAAACAGAAACAGCAAAACTCCAACGATGAAGAGCTTCATGTAAATTCCCGTGTTGGCCATTATTGAAGAGCAAGATGTAAAGGAGCTAGCTGTGGATAGAACAATTGCTGGGATTCTTCTTATATGCATGATGTACGGGTACCTAATTTTGTGTCTCGTTTTTTACTTGATTTCTATCATTAAAGAGACATTTTTTTGCCTACAGAAGAGAGGACATCAGGCGGAATAAACAATGGAACAGAACATAAACATATAATCCGCCGTCACAGATTATTGGTTTTCGGCTCCCGTTTTAGCAGCTAGATACATTGTTCTGTCTATTTCTCATTCGGTCAATGGCGTACATGGGGCGTGCTTCCCTGGATTTTCTGCTAATTTTGTTTTATTTTTCGAGCAATGTGCCAGGCATGAATGACATGTCTTTGAGTAAACCCAAGAAATTAGTCCATTAGCTACAATAGAGAATAAAGAACTAATTATGATTGACATAAGCAAAAACAGATTTTGCTGTTCTCCATCCCTAGCAAAGGATCCCACAGGATTTCACTAAAGATGACATCCAACATCGGCACGAAGACGGGGTCCAAATGAAAAATAGAATAATAATGAATGACCAAATAATGTGGCACTACCAAGATACATCGTAAGGCAAAGTAGGGGAGTGGATAGGCCTCACGAACACATTAAAGTTCCAATATCCCTTCCCTCTCGTACTGACCATGAACTTGAGCTTGTAAATTTGCAGCCTTGAAAAAAAAAATATTAATCCTTAAAAATATTAATCCTTGTAAATATGTTCTAGATTTTTTATAGTCTTTTAAAGTTTTAAATTATTATGAGTATGAATTCTTGTAAATATGTTTTAGGTTTTCTGTTAGTTAAAGTTCTAAATGATTATGAGTATCTAAGAAGAGTTAAATATCTGGTTATTTTTTAAAAATAGTATTTTAATTAATTTTTTTTTATTTTTTAAAAAGTATTACTAATATTAATTTTGATGAAATTATCTTTTAAATATTTTAATTTATTATAGGTGATGCAAACATTTTCTTTTTTAATCTATGTTACAAATGACATTTGTATATATTTTAATTTTTTTTTTTAAAAGTGGTAAATATTTATTATGTGGTCACGATATAAGTGTTACATAGCATATGTATCGTGATATTTATTATTTGTATATATTTTAATTCTGTAACCGAAAAACCAATGCCTTTTTTTTCATGCTTGATACTTCCTATAATGATTAGCATGCTTATAAACATTCTATAAAAAGACTATATTATGATTCTAAATTTAAACATAATTCTAAGATTTGTTTTTGAAATTTTTAATCAAGGCATAGGTTTTGTATTATAAATACCAAAAAGTGATGACAGGACCAATCCTCCATAACATACATAATATTTTATATTTGAAACACTTAATATAATAGGTAATTAATATAGTGATTTTGCATGTCCATCCATAACATACATAATAATTTATATTTGAAACACTTAATATAATAGGTAAGTAATATAGTGATTTTGCATGTCCATTTGTTTTATTTTTCAATTGTTTACTTTTTTTAATTATTATTTAAGGTTTAATATTTTTTCAAAATATATCAATAATAAAATTTATTAAATATTTATAAAGCCTATAATTATTATTATCAAAATCTAAAAAAATTATGATACGCATATTGCTTTACATTCATGTGTATATAGATAAGTGAAAAACATATTCATGTAATGGTCTCTTCTAATTAATTAGAAATATTTATAAATATGTCAATAATAATATATATGATTTTTTTTTGACTAATATGTTATAATTTAATTAATAATTAAAATATGTTTTAAATTTTTTATATAAGATGTTAAAATAAAAGTGAATAAATTTTTATAAAGTTTAAGATCTATTATCTTTGTTAGTTGTTGTTAAATTCTTTATTTTTGGATAAAATGAATCAATTAAAATGTATGATTTTTAAAATTTACATTGATTGAACTAACATTTCATGAATATTTGAAGGTGTTTTCAATTTAGTTATTTAAAAAGAATGTTGAAATAAACATTAAATCTTTTTTCCTAAATTTTAGAATGCATCAACCAATATGTCATTTCATTTTTCTTTTTCTTGACAAGCTTAGGTAATATAAAAAACAACTAACAATAAACCATGATACATTAAATCTTCTAAAATAAATCCTCTAAGATTTAATATAAATTTATTTGATAATATGTCTATAATAAATTTTAATGCACTATTAAACAAATTACACCCATCATAATAAATTATATATATTTTTATTTGTTTTTTAATTTCCTTTAGAAATATATTTTTGCATGATAGTTTATATCTTCTTCATGCTACTTACAACACAGTGTTGTTCTTATAGTTTATATCTTCTTTATGCTACTTAGAACATAGTGTCCTTACATCATTTTTCTTCACAAAATATTCTGACACTAATTATTATTCCTTCACTTTATTTCAAAAGAATTATCACTTCACTTTTATATATATAAAATTTCAAAACACTTTAACTGTGAATTTATAAAAACACTTTTACTAATTAATTTTTTAATTATTTTTTATACATCCAAATAACTTTTTGGAATTCACTAGCCTTAGACACTATAACTTACTTTTACTTTAGATTTTTGAGTCATTTTAATTTTAATTATTATTCCTTCAATTTATTTCAAAAGAATTATCACTTTACTTTTATATATATAAAATTTCAAAACACTTTAACTGTTAATTTATAAAAACACTGTTATAAATTAATTTTTTTTATTATTTTTTATACATCCAAATAACTTTTTGGATTTCGCTAGCCTTAGACACTATAACTTACTTTTACTTTAGATTTTTGAGTCATTTAAATTTTACCTTGAAACGAAGAAAATAGCTTTATTAGCTTTTTTTTTTTTTTTTTCCTCCCAAATTAAACAAAAAAAAATGCTGGACTACTTGAATCTTTATCATCTATCATCTATAGGAACTCTAGACTGAAGTTAATCTTATTTCAATTTTATTTAATTTAATTTTTTAGTTAAAACTATCTTCTAGAGAGATTTCCGCTCTCCTTGAAATATTGGAAGAGCATAAGTTCTTTTTCGAATTTATCAATCTATCGTCCCGCCTTATGCATTGACAATTTCGATCATAAATACTTTATTTCTGCTAGGTAAACGTCTGTTTTATTAACCAGCTCAAGTATGTCAGCACTCTTCCCTGTATCGATAATTCTGATCGGCTCTTCAAATCGATAGCGCATTTGTAATAGAAAACAAGAACCTTATAAAATCATCGAAGAGATTTACATGAAGGTATTCGTCACCATTATTTTGATGTTTCTGATTGCTTATTGCCTTTGTATTTGGTCTTGAGCCATGGAATAGTGTAATTCCATTTGTGTCTCTAGATTGTCGATAATTCTTATCTAAAGTTTGTGCTCCTTTTTGAATATCTGTGTTTTATATCATGGTACAAGAGAATTAAAGTTTGTGCTCCTTTTTGAATATCTGTGTTCAGGGTACAAGAGAATTATTGTGATCTGGTGGTGTTTGAGTCTTATGTGTAAGAGGTCAGCTTTAAAACGTATTTATAAAAATTTGGTTAGTTAATTTTAAAATCCAGGCAAAGAGTGTCCAAAAACATGTAGAAGGTTTATTATTAAGGTAATATTGAAAATTTAAACAAGACAAATCGATCCAAAAACAAATTTACACCAAATATTTTTGGTTAATGAACTATGATCAAATCCAAATATTATCCAATTTCAAATTTTAAAAATCCTAATTTTAAACAATGAAATAACAACTATGCATAACCCTCCGTTATCAATGTGCTATAACCCTCCGTTATCAATGTGCTATATGAGCGTTTGTTTCGGAGCTCTTCCTTTCAATTATTGTGATCGGGCATAGGTGTTTGAGTCTTATCAATGTGCTATATAAGCGTTTGTTTCGGTGCTCTTCCTTTCGCTGCGTTCCGAGGAGTCCACTGTGTGAGAAAGAAGAGAGAAAGCTCATTTGTTAGACAGAAACGGTTCGATCAAATTGGAGGTTGTTCAAGGGCTATTTCACACAATTCTTTTAAATATTCTGTTTACTTTTCAAGTGCTTTAGGTCCTTTGCAGTAAACTTCGGATTCATAGAGGTGTATTAATTATTCATCCAATATAAGTGCTAATCCTAGTATGGTGGTACTTCTAGGTTCAAAATAAGTGTAAATGTTGATTTAGTATTATTTAGAATATGGAATAATACATAGGGATAAATTCTTGGTGGGAAATCTCCTTTTTGTGTTTCCCTCTCTTCATTAATCATCTAAGGAATTAATTTATGATAAATAAATAATGTATAATTAATACTATAGGGTTTAGTATTATCATATATGATATTTTTATTTTTTCCAGGTTAAGAACTGTTTATTTAAAATATAAATGAATAAATTATATGTACTTATAACTATATATATATAGATTGATATGAAACATATGCTTGCAACTCTAAGTTGATACTCCCATACCTCACAAGAGTGATGAACATAAAACAATTATATGATCCATAAAGTAAGGTATATATATTGCAATATCTAGCATAGACATATAAAACTCTAATATTCATAATAATTACATATATAATCATAGCAATACCAATTAAAAGTAATCTCAAAATTAACAAGACTCATTAATGGATGAAATCAAAGTACTTTAAACATCAATTAAACATATATCACATCAATCATATAAGTATCCATCATATAATTAAAAAAAAAATCATATAACATCAATAATCATAGTAATGTTAATGATAAAATCCTATACATAGGGATAACATAATGTTTTAGGATTTGGCTCTTCTTCAGAAGGTCCAAGGTTCAAACCACATCGTGTGCGTGTGTGGTTGTGTGTTAATCATTTATTGATAATTTTAGTTCTCAACCTTACGAGGGGTCATGGATGGGATAGGAATTCCCAACCCTAAACGTAGGTCATAGGGTTTTTTCACACTAAGCATAAAACAAAAGTCCTTCATATTGTATCCATAAAAGTGATTGATGTGTTATATATAAAGTGAAAAACATCAATATATTGTAAATTTAATCCCACTTATAAGCATATAAAAATAAAATGTGATATTAACATTAAAATGAATCTTTTTTAACCATGTTTTCATTTTGAATGATTAACATTTATGTCATAATAATTGAGAGAAATAAAAAATGTTTATTTAGACATATGACCTATGATTAGTGATACATTTTTATTATTTAAAAGGCGTGGATAACATGTGAAACAAATCAAGTAATTTTTTTCTTGGATTAAAAAATCATTATATTAATAAAATAATATCTAATCATACAAAAAAAGGTAGGTGAGATTAGCACATATTATAAACCAACACACTAAACAATGTGGTTAGGAGTACACAAGAGTGTCAAAAATAATCCATAAAAATCCAGATAACAACCACCAAAATAGTGACAAATATGTGTTCAAAAATAAAGGAGTTGAGGAATCATTGCTAGGTGGAAGGCCTGATGTTTTCCTCCATAAGGTCATAAGTCCATCCAACGGTTGAAGAAGCTGAAGCCCCCTAACCATCATCAGTAGTACCACTCATAGTACAAGTCTGTACATTTGGTACAATTTCACCACAATAAGGGGCATCATATTGCTCAAGAGGTCAAACATCCCAACCAAAGGCCAAACAAGATGGATCTCTAGCTCTAGATTCTCCACATTTGTGCTATAGGGGACTGGGACCATTGACTGGTAGCAAAGGACTATGGCTGGTGACGGGTCCCCTGGTGAGTCAAAAATTGAGACCTAGAAGGGGAAGTAAGAGGTACACGACTCATAGTGTAGGTTGCATTCCACCAATGATCCATGACGGTACATAAGTACTATAGCTCCACATGTATTTTTTCAACATGTACTTGAATCTATAACTAGAAATCAAAGAATAAAGTATATTTATCAGTAATAATGAAGACACACCCGACATCTTATTCAGAAAAACAACTCTATTCCAGGACTTTCAAAGATAAAACAGGGTATCAGTTCTAAAAATATTCCAAAAAAAACCCAAGCTGAAGGAAAAATCAATAGGTTCATCCAAAATAGCATGCACCCAGGTAAAATCCTCTTGCATAAAAGGTATGAGAATTTCAAGAAGCCCCTCCCAAGATGATTGAGCCTGATCACAAAACCAAAAAATATGCAATAAATATTTTACATATCCACAAATTTGGCAAAATGGAATTATGAACATCCAAATGCTTGAGCCTATTACCAATAGGCAACCCCTGGTGCAAGAGGCTCCAAGCAAAATAACTTTTTTTAGGTTCAATATAAGTAGCCCAAGAAATTCAAAACCTCTAATTCCATTGAGAGGAAAGATAGACTAAGTCTCATCTCATAGTGATCTTATCAACCATTGGAACTTGTGGTGTGAGCCATTTGTAACCTAGATGAGCTTTATATTGCAAAATAGGAAGCTCCCTAGGCCAAAACCAATTTGACCACTAGGTTTTTTAAAAACGCTTATGCAATTTGTACCAAATAGAAAATGAAATAATATTAATAACCACCTCATAAGTATCTCTATCATCAAGATTTAAATTATGAATTTGATGAAAATTTTCCTAGGGTATCCAACTCCTGGTATGTTGGGAGAAGAAATAAAAAATGGAAGTAATACCATGCTTATAGAACCTCTACACTCTGACCCACTGCACCAAAGTTAGGGGAGAGCCTTGCCAAGTGATAATAGGAGACCACCAAATATTAATGGAAGGCAAAGAGGCACCTACTTTGAGAAAACTCCCTTTCCAACTGAGCCAGTGTTTAAAGGCCTTTGAGGATTTCTAAATACTCTGAATGACAAAATAACCTTTAACTTTAACAAGGATATGGGTAATAATAATGGATTGTAATCCCACCCTTTTCCAAATTTTCTTCCTCTAAAGCAAACTAGAAGAATTGCAATGCCTAACTAGCACTTTCCAGGATTCATCCCTAATTAAATATCAGGTGATCCATTTAGCACAAATGGAAAAACCTTGTTAGTGACAAAAAAATAAACCCATGCCTCCACAATCCTTGGGAAAATAGCAAATTTCCTAGGCTACCCAATGAAATCCTTAATTCTAAGTATTTTTATAAATTATTTAATTCTAATTATGTTTTTAAAGTTTTGAAAATTCATTATGAATTTGAATTATTATTCATTATATAAAAAATATAATTTAAATATTTAATTTTAATAAACTATTAATTATTATCATATTTAATATATATACGATAAAAATAATTAATTTATATTAAATGTTAATCAATTATCATTGTAATGTTTAATATAGACACATGATTTAATGACATGTCATAATTCCTTTTCTTTACCAATGTCTTTATAACTATAAAAAGGAATAAGCTGAGATAATAGAGCGGTAAGGGCTTTGTGCTCTCTAAGGGGAGATCTAGGTTTAACAAGTCACATACTCAAAAGGGATATGTTGGTTGGTGGTAGTTGAGTGCTTGTTGGTTGGTTATTTTGATTCATTCCTCTAGAGGGTCAGGATCTTGTTGAGTTCATCTTACCTTATGGGTGATAGTTTATAGTGATAATGAATAATCCGGTTGATATGAGCATGGTTGACTATTTTAATTTGATTCTCTAGTGGATTAGGGTTTCATTAAATTTATATTACCCAACAGACTCTTACCCAATGATCTAGGGTTTATTTAAGTTTGATCTATAATCCATATGGGGTAAAGGTGTTACCGACTTTTGTATGTAACAAAAAAAACTATAAAAAGGAACACAGTCCCACCTTAGATATAGAGAGCATATTCTAATGTTTTTAATAGATTTATAGTGGTAAATTTTGAGTTTGATCCAATGTCCTTCCATATATTTAACAAAGGTGTTACTAATTCCCCAATGAAAAAAGCATAGTCTCACCTAAAACTATAAAAAGGAACATAGTCTCACATTTGATATAGAGATCATATTCTAAATTATTTCTCTTTTTATTTCACTCAATGTAGTTAAAAAATAACTATATTTTATTATATTTTTTATTTTTCATTTTTTTAAAAAGAATTTGAAAAACTTATATTAAAACAAATACCATTTAAAAGTTTGTATCAGACTCCTCCCAGCCTAGCCGAAGAGAAGATATATTTACAATAGTAAAATAAGATCTAAATTGGAGCCAATATCCTAAACCACATTTCTATAATGGTTGTCCACTTGTTTACAATAGTAAAAGAAGATCTACATTGAAGCTAAATCGCCTAAGCCATATTTGTACAATGGCTATCCAAATTAGCTAAACACTGGATTTGCTCACCAACATGCCTAATATTGTCATCCTCAATAGCCATACCATTGTGCCACTAAACCCTTACCTCCTTCTTAGTACCCATCTTAGCCAGGATGTTTACAACTTTATTTAGATATCTACTCACATAAACTAGAATTCCATCATCTAATTCCCTCCACAATTATTTAATTTGGATGACAAGAATCCTTATCCTCCATGTCTTGAATGTAAAGTTTCTCATGCAATCTAGAGTTTCAACCAACATTTGAGAATCTAATTCTAGGATTGTCCTCCTGTAACCTTGTCTTATTGTCTATATAGAAGTAGATTTGATAGCTAAGGCTTATGCTTCATTATTTCAGGCCCTTCCAAAATATTTTAGTTCCCAATAGAGCACTATACTAACATGACTCTTGTAGACAACTACAATTCTAGCTCTATCTAGATTACCTTTTGCAACTCCATTAGTATTAGTTTTAACCTAACCTTTTGAGGGTGGTTTCCAACTAGTTTTGTCTTGTTCCTCTTGCACTTTGACTTCCTTCTACATAAGTCCTATATCAACTTGAGTTTCCTCTTTAGCATATACTACCACTATTTCCATAGCTTTGCTCCAAATTACCTACCAAATACCATCTAATCATGAAAATGCTTCTCTAATATTTTTTCCATTTCTCTCCAACCGCACTTGCCATCAAATGAAGTTTAATCGAAGCTTCCAAATGATACAAAGAAATTTAGATTTAAATCTACCCCTCTTCCATATTTTCTAAATATTAACTTAATTCAAGTCACCATTTACTCAAAATTTATAAGATAAAAACCATATCTCCTATATCTAGCACATGAATGGATACTCAAACATCAAGTGGTCAGATATTTCCTTACTCTTGTCGGATAAAACACATAGATATGGACCAAAGATTCCCCTATGTCTCAGATTATCAAAAGTAAGAATTCCATTATGCATGAACTATGAGGTACAAGAGTTTATTTTTAGCTAACCCTTCAACTGCCAAGTCTTTCTCTAATTCTCAACCTGATATGCATTAGGAGAAAGTTCTAAAAGAATCTTATCATATCCACCCTTTACTGTGTAGACTCTAAGGCTTTCATAGCCCCAAGCTAATTCATACTCCTCATCTCTATCTGTGAGAAATCTATTTTCTAAGATTTTAGTCATGATGGGTATTAATTCCAAAGGGATTGGAATTGGCCAGTCATCCAACTTCTTAAATTGCTTAAACTTATAATTATCTAGTTGACTAGTGTTGAAGTAACTTTCAATCTATATCCAACCCCTATATTCCATTGTTGTTTTTATTGTTTGTAGTTGTAGACACCAAAACAGCACCAATCCGATTATGTGACTACAAACACTGATCGCATTGACACACACAGCTTTCAGGGCAGCCCTCAGAGGTCAAACAGTGGTCCTAGCCACTTGCACAGCAGTTTTAGATGGTCAAAAAGTAAACAAAGCAAAGTTGGTCATTTTAACAAGGCAAAGCCCAAAAGCAAGCCTTGGCCGAGGGTGTCACGAAATCGCGACGTCGTGATTTCATGACATCACAAAATCATGACACCAAAAGCCCAAAGGAAAGCCTTGGTCGAAGTGTCATGATATCATGACGTCACGATATCGCATGACACCAAAAGCCCAAAGGAAAGCCTTGGCCGAAGTGTCGCGATATCGCGACGTCGCGATATCGCGACACCAAAAGCCCAAAGGAAAGCCTTGGCCGAAGTGTCATGATATCGCGACACCAAAAGCCCAAAGGAAAGCCTTGGTCGAAGTGTCGCGATATCGCGACGTCGCGATATCGTGACACCAAAAGCCCAAAGGAAAGCCTTGGCCGAAGTGTCGCGATATCGCGACGTCGCGATATCGTGACAAACTCCCGTCTTTGCGCCTAGGCGGACTTTAACCAATCAAAGGCGGACTTTAACCAATCAAGGGCAGACTTTAACCAATCAAAGGTAGAATTTAACCATTAAAAGCGGACATTAAACGAGTGGTAGCCGAAGATAGTCAATTATTGCCGCCTGCTGTGCATGCGCGCGTAGGTGGGCAGATTGGCAGTTAGAGGACTGTCACAAAGGCAGTCATGTAAGCCCAAGTCAGGGAGGAGTCTCCTCCCTCTTGGGAAGGCATGGCCGCCACGTGGCATCCCTGCATGCCCTTCCAAAGAGACCCCATGGGTCTATAAAATGGTGGACTTTTCCCACCCAAAAGGAAAAAGTTGGTAGACATTTCAAAGCAATGAAGTGCTGCCAAATTAAACACCCGATTGCATTCCTTTTCGATTCATCTCTTCTACACCTGTAATCTCTTTCGCAAGAGAGGTTATTGGGTGGCTTTTAGAAGCGTGGATCTAGACCTAAACCCGACATTTTACCACAGTAATCCATCAATTCGACGACACCACATTCTCTGAGATTTTGAGCCCATCCCTAGTGGATTGGCATCGAAATCAAGTTCCAACGGTGGGCGGCCCGCTCGGGCACCCCGCACGCTCTTAGTTTCAATTTAATTTATTCTGTTATCACGTGTTTATTTCACATTACACTCTATGCTGTTTAGATAGCTTACGTATTTGATTTCATAATGTTTTAATTAGATTTCATCATGCTCTCTCTGTTTTGTTGTCCCACTAACTTGCAGGTAACAGTGACCAGATTCACCGACTGTTTTGCTGGCAGCAGCCTGAGTTATTTTATTCACGTATTTAATCAATCTTTTGCACGTATTTCTTATTGATTTCTAAAGTCAAACGTTCTATCCTTTTGTTACAGGTGCTACTAACGTCTCTGTGTTTCTTTGATCGCAGGAGAAGCAGCAAGCAAGGATTCATTATCGCAAGCGACGGCAACACTCTGGCCCGCCCATTTTAAATGTGGGCATGCGGAAGAAGGAGTATTGATCACGATTGTAACCAAGACATGCTAACACTCCTAGCCCCTAAAAAGGGAGGAGATGTATTGTAACCGAGTTTGGAATTAATATAAAAGGGTTGTGCTCCTGCTTTCTCTTTATATTTTGTCTCGATTTGATTACATTCTTCCTATTTCATGCATCGAGTTAGTTTTTGTTTATATTGCATCTCAATACTATTTTTCTTTCGAAATCTCATGCTTTCAGTGGCGATCACGGTGGGACCCTGTCCCCTATTTTTTTTAGATTCAGAAACTGATTGAAATTTATGTTTTTGTGCTTAAAGGTACCGGGCCGAATCAGAAACAGCCGATTTGGGCGAAAAAGACAGCCGATTTGAGCAGAAAAGAGGTAAGGTTCCAAAACTGTACCTGTCATTTTTTATTATTTTATTATTATTTTTTGTTTCTATTTTTTTGTCAACTTTTACTTGCTTAGGGAAAGTTGTTTATGCTTGTTTCATTTTCATTAAATAAAATGAACCCCACACACATCACGTGGTAAAATTAAACCAAGGAGCTGGTCGTAAAACCCCAGCCCTTGATCAAGACCATCGGTGGATTTCATCACCACCTTGGCTTGATTTTGCATCCATCACCCCGATTGTCACTGTTGTTAGGCGTAAATCCTGACGAAAGCTGACCGAGTGTCGCTGGGGTGATTCCCATGCATGCGAGGATAAGTCTTCTATGGTAGGTGTCATTAACAGGACAATCCCCCTTCCGTACCGCCTATGTTCCACGTACCATCTGCTCTCACGTACCTATAGTTTCCCTCTCGTAAGGGCGGGTATATAGAGAGGTTGGTATATCGGTCCGACAATGGTATATTGAAGGGGCGACCATTTATGGGAGTCATATGAGCCAACATTATGCATTTAAACGTTCTTCAAAACTTGCAAAAACAAAACAAAACATCAAAATGCACTAAACCGGTTTAGGACACACTATTAATCCTTAAAAGAGATAATCACTGTTTGTGTATGTGTGTGTTCATTTCTGCTTAGTGTAACAAAAAGAAAAATCATCATAAACGAGATAAAAATCTGCTTAGCTAGTAGAAGAGCACCACAATGGTGCTCACCCGCAGCCAAGCCCAATCATGGGCGGATGCTATGGGGAATATCCAAGGAGGCACAAGTCACCTCCGGTATAGCCCCAAGGATTTGGTCATACCACCTTGGCGGCCTGACACACAAGGCAGTCCCCTCCGTGCCCCGACAAAATGGGACTATAGGGGCACCTCTTCGAGGAGCACTCCTGTTCAGCATAGCACTCAGCACACACCCTTCCATGAGGGGTACAGTCATAGGAGAGCTCCCTTAGATGCTCGCTATGAGCGGTCACCGCGCGATGAAGCGCTAGGTCAACATAGGGTTCAACGGGAGGAACCACATCATTACACTATCCCTCCTTCACCCCCTCTAGTTGTCAGGACTACAAAGACAAATCCAGAGCACAAGGCTCCTCAGGAGGGGCGAGCCAACTCCACCCGTTCCTTTTTCACTTATGACAAAGAGCAAGAGGAAAACCCTTACCTTCCTCAAGAACAATATACATCGCGGGAGCAAGACGCCTCCGCAAATGCTAGCTATCAGGATCACCTACTGAGGCCAGAGCCTCGGATAAATGCCACTACCTCCAACAGAGGGAGGCGGCCTATAGAGATCTTGGATCACTACGACCGAGATAGATATCTAGGAGAGGCATCTAGGCCTTCTAGACATGAGGCGGTAAGACCAACTATCTTAGAATCTGTCAAGCATTTCGCACATCGGATGCAACTCACGCAACTTGAGCTAGAACGACAACAGTTAGAGCAATGGTATCTTCTAAATAAAGAGCACCTTCACCACCGAAGGATGAGTTGTTCCAACACACTATGCAGGAGAGGACTCCAACCCCTCACACACATAAGACAAAACATTATGAGAGGCACAACCCCCGGGTGCGAGACAAGTCTCCATGACCTTATCAAGCACCACCCCCGATGCCTCCTAGACATGAGCGGGAGGCTAATCCTATAACCAATGATGGGCGCCTTCCTCAGGAACCCACTCAGGTTTATGGGCCACCTTTAGAAATTCATCAAGAAGCCTCTAAGGAATCAGAGCGAGAAGAAGAGCGGGATGAACTGCCCTACCAAGGCATGGGGGGTGCTATCTGGCCACCCCTCCATAAGCCCCAAGTTCCTCAACAAGAACCAACCAAAGAGGAGGAGCTCAAATCTCCCGATACATGCAAAGTGCTAGAGCACTTAGAGTCGATAGAGACCAAGATTTTGGAGCTCCCAAGGCCCAACTTACATGAGGCTCCTTTCGAAGAGGATCAACCTTTAACCGTAGGGCTACCTGATGATGCAATCCTCCATGTCTCAGAATCTCTAGATTATGATGAGCTATACTCACTGGTCGAAGGTGAGGATAAAACAGAGATAGCCCACAACAATCACATGCGACAACATCGACATCCCATAAATATCGATGAAGCATGTCAATAGATAAACATAATACTAGGGCATGAGTGGCGCGTTAACCCACCGCAGTGGGACCAAGCGTTACATCCGCCACTTTGGGCATACAGATATCAATTTCCGCCCAGAGATCCCATAGCAACATCAGTACCGAGGGTAGACCCTGTCCTCCTATCCATGCATAGGGACGATCCATTCGTGCCCATCCCTCTAGAGCCAGATCCGGAGTGCAAAGACCATCAAGCTGGGGGTACCTCTATCCCCTGAAGAGCCATAATCCAAACCAAAATGCTCCAAGGATTATCGCAATCGCTTGGTCAAATCCCAAAATGCTCCAAGGATTATCGCAATCACTTGGTCACTCCAAAAATGCTCCAAGGATTATATCACTTGGTCAAATCCAAAAATGCTCCAAGGATTAATCACTTGGTCAAATCCCAAAAATGCTCCAAGGATTCTATCAATCGCTTGGTCAAATCCCAAAAATGCTCCAAGGATTCTATAATCGCTTGGTCAAATCCCAAAAATGCTCCAAGGATTATCGCAATCGCTTGGTCAAATCCCAAAAATGCTCCAAGGATTCTATAATCGCTTGGTCAATCCCAAAAATGCTCCAAGGATCCCTAAAATCGCTTGGTCAATCCCAAAATGCTCCAAGGATTTCCACAATCGCTTGGTCAAAAATAAGAAAAGTTAAAATTCAAAAATCATCAAAAACAACAAAAAAAATTTTTGCATCTCATTTCTAGGCATACTCAAATTCATCAATAGAGAGCTCTTCTCGCACCTCATCTTCATATTCACAAAAATCAATCCATCAAAAATACAAAAATACATAGCTGCATTAAAGCATTGCATCCATACATTGCATATTTGTGGTCGTACAGGTCAAAGGCACCATAGGTTGTAATTGCTCTGCTAGTCCATCTTGTTCCACATTGTTCCATTTTACAAAAACAACAAAAACACCATGCATTGCTTTTTACCACACTAGAGTCAGTGGTCTTTTAATGTATCAAGAGTTTTCATGATTCAGTCATCATTTTGCTCTTTAGCTACGTAATGTACCGAGTCAGACAGATTTTACGAAGGTAGAGTTACACTTGAAATACGCCTTGTTACGTAACATCCCAACACAAATTAAAACACATAAAAATTCCCAAGTTGTGTGAACGAAAGATGAAACCTCGCGCAGTAATCCAGGTCACCATAAGTGAAACGGTTATCTTGCTCATCCCCCTGTGCGAATGGTTCCGAGAATGCTGAGAATTGACAAAAGGACGAGCTCTTTCCTATCCATTCACCTTAATAAACAGTGGTTTTTACCACTACCAAATCCCAATCATAGTTGGTTCCCAAAGTTGTAAGGATTTGTACTACACGTCCCTGCCAAGGATGGGTAGTCATCCCCAAGACCCAAAAGGGATCAACGCCATTCACAAACAAAATTCCAACAAATCATCATCCTAACACTTTCCATTCACCTTTGGTCTCCAAGTTGTAAGGATTCGTACTATCCGCCCCTAACCAGGATGGGTAGTCATCCCCAAGGCCTAAAAGATCAATGCCCTTACTCCATAATCTCCATCACCCCCTTGGTTCCCAACGTCGTAAGGATTCGTACTACACGTCCCCGCAAAGGATGCGTAGTCGTCCCCAAGGCCACAAGGATCAAGGCCACTCACCAGCCCAAACTCACAATACTCAAAATACAAAATCAAATAACAGTGGTTATCACTACTATTCAAAATCCTTGCTCAAAAAGAATTAATAGAAAATAAACAATGATTTTCATCACTATATAGACGAGCAACTTTCTAAATCATTCAGCCAACAAATATCCTGAACTTGAATCCCTAGAATTCTCAGCATTCGAAAACCATCTAGGTGATCCTCATTACAAGTTTGGTTGATAGCCTATCCGGCAATGGTGGTATCCTACCCGCATGACGATATGTCTGTCACATTCGCTTTGCGTATGTGCAGACCAATGTTTGCATAAGGATGAGCTAGCTTATGGTATCCTGGATAACACCGTAGATTAATCTAACTAAATACAACAAAGGAGTTAGTGGAGCTAATTAGGTGATCCTCAGTACAGGTTCGGTTGAAAGCCCATCTGGCACCTGGCGGTATCCCGACAAATACCACATAAATGAACTCAATTGCACACACAGGGATGTGAAATAGCTTGGTCAAAAACAAGTCCGATTCATACCTTGTTCAAAAGTCTTGTAAGATAAAGTACAATCATGGCTAGTAAGTTAAAACCGTCTGAGTCTCAGAAAACCCTAGCTACATTTCTAAACCAACTGCGCTACTTTTCATCCTTACAATACCATCAAAAAATACAAAAAAATAAAAACCACATGTATACATACAAAGTCATCCACTACAACAATCGCATAAAAACAAAATCACAAAGTCCTAAACAGTCTATGGTGCCCTAACCAAACAACACAAATTCATTTCATCCATTACATTTTGCATATCACATATATATCAAAAACATTCGTATTTATCATACCATGTGCATACATCAATATAAAGTAGCATGCATCCATCAACATCAATCATTGTGCATAACATAAAATCATGACATATACACAAAGCAAGAAAATCAAAACAACAAAAACATCACAAAAATGCAACACAAAAACATAGCAATAAGCATTGCCGGACACAAGTGCTCTTGCACTTAACCTCTTGGCATAGAAAATCGATGTCGGGGCTCAAATTGTCACTCTCCTACTTCCCCAAGAAGGCTACCATAGCCGGACCGCTCCACGGGAAGACGGGTTTTCGACGATTTCACCCCATTATGGCATCACCAAAAGGGTTAACACCCACCAAAAATAGGTCCAAATGTCGGGAAATTGCACATGCTTAATGGTAAAACATCTAAAGGCACCCTTGCACAAGTCATCTTGGGTCAAGCGACTCATCGCTTTTCTCATGAAGGTCATTCCCTCATCGATTCGTCGCTTGAGGGGGTAGTCACACTTAGTCACCAATCAACAAGCACACACCCAATCAAAGCAATGACATGCATTCAAAGAATCATTGACAAAGACAATCACGCTCCTGCTTGGGGCAGTAAACAAGCAGCAATCAAATTGATCAAACACTTGGCATTCCCGAAGCATGAACACAAGGTTCCCCTATGGACAAAAGGTTGCGCCCTTTGCCTAATCATGACTGATCAATGTCCAAGCTCAAGTCACACCTCACCAAAATAGGTTAACACTTGAAATCAAATTCCTTAGCTCGTCAAAAGCAAGGATTCAAGAATGCATGCCCTTTCCATACTTGGGGCATCAAGAGTTGGTTAGGTTACCAAGAAACCCTAATCATTAGTGCTTTGGTTATCTATTTTTGCTCAGCACTGCGTCACCCGCAGCGCTTCCCAAAAAGGGGCATCTGTAGACACCAAAACAGCACCAATCCGATTATGTGACTACAAACACTGATCGCATTGACACACACAGCTTTCAGGGCAGCCCTCAGAGGTCAAACAGTGGTCCTAGCCACTTACACAGTAGTTTAGAAGGTCGAAAAGTAAACAAAGCAAAGTTGGTCATTTTAACAAGGCAAAGCCCAAAAGCAAGCCTTGGCCGAGGGTGTCATGAAATCGGTGTGCAAGCTTGCGTTGCAACCAAAAGCCCAAAGGAAAGCCTTGGCCGAAGTGTCGCGATATCGCGACGTCGTGATATCGCGACACCAAAAGCCCAAAGGAAAGCCTTGGCCGAAGTGTCACGATATCGCGACACCAAAAGCCCAAAGGAAAGCCTTGGCCGAAGTGTCATGATATCGCGATATCGATGTCACGATATCGCGACACCAAAAGCCCAAAGGAAAGCCTTGGTCGAAGTGTCGCGATATCGCGACGTCGCGATATCATGACAAACTCTCGTATTTGCGCCTAGGCAGAATTTAACCAATCAAAGGCGGACTTTAACCAATCAAAGGCAGATTTTAAGCATTCAAAAGCAAACATTAAAACCATTAAAAGCAGACATTAAATGAGTGGCAACCGAAGACAGTCAATTATTGCCGCCTGTTGTGCATGCACGCGTAGGTGGGCAGATTGGCAGTTAGAGGACTGTCACAAAGGCAGTCATGTAAGCCCAAGTCAGGGAGGAGTCTCCTCCCTCTTGGGAAGGCATGGCCGCCATGTGGCATCCCTACGTGCCCTTCCAAAGAGACCCCATGGGTCTATAAAATGGTGGACTTTCCCACCCAAAAGGAACAAGTTGGTAGACATTTCCAAGCAACGAAGTGCTGCCAAATTGAACACCCGATTGCATTCCTTTTCGATTCATCTCTTCTACACCGTAATCTCTTTCGCAAGAGAGGTTATTGGGTGGCTTTTAGAAGCGTGGATCCGGACCTAAACCCGACATTTTACCACAGTAATCCATCAATTCGACGACACCACATTCTCTGAGATTTTGGGCCCATCCCTAGTGGATTGGCATCAAAGTCAAGTTTTAACGGGGGCGGCCCGCTCGGGCACCCCGCACGCTCTTAGTTTCAATTTAATTTATTTTGTTATCACGTGTTTATTTCACATTACACTCTATGTTGTTTAGATAGCTTACGTATTCGATTTCATAATGTTTTAATTAGATTTCATCATGCTCTCGCGGCTTTTGCTATCCCACTAACTTGCAGGTAACAGCGACCAGATTCACCGACTGTTTTGCTGGCAGCAGCCTGAGTTATTTTATTCACGTATTTAATCAATCTTTTGCACGTATTTCTTATTGATTTCTAAAGTCAAACGTTCTATCCTTTTGTTACAGGTGCTACTAACGTCTCTGTGTTTCTTTGATCGCAGGAGAAGCAGCAAGCAAGGATTCATTATCGCAAGCGGCGGCAACACTCTGGCCCACCCATTTTAAATGTGGGCATGCGAAAGGAGTATTGATCACGATTGTAACCAAGACATGCTAACACTCCTAGCCCCTGAAAAGGGAGGAGATGTATTGTAACCGAGTTTGGAATTAATATAAAAGGGTTGTGCTCCTGCTTTCTCTTTATATTTTGTCTCGATTTGATTACGTTCTTCCTATTTCATGCATCGAGTTAGTTTTTGTTTATAGTGCATCTCAATACTGTTTTTCTTTCGAAATCTCATGCTTTCAGTAGTTATAGGAATTCAATAATGATAGGTGGGTATTGATCCCATTAATCTATTCAAAATCATGCATTTTTCGCTATTCCAACTTTCCAAAATAATCCATTTTTCACTACTTGAGATCTTAACTTTAGAAGCTACCATAGTGAGGATCCATTACCATCCAAAGGGAAATGACTCACCTTATTTGGGTTCACTTGTCCCAATTATTTACTAGTTAAAACTATACTAAATAAAGAAGTTGGTTGGGAGATCCACCTCTAGTAAAGCTTTCTAGGCAATGCTTTATTATTTAAATTTGATCTTCTCAGTCCCAAAGATCCCTTTATATTTGGTTGGCTTACTTTCTTCCAATTAACTAAAGCTCATTTCCTACTTTTACTCCTCCCTGTAAAATTTTTTTAGACATCTTGTCTAACCCTTTCCATTTGGTATATAGAGTACCAAGGATAAAACAATTATAAACTGGCATGGCCTGAATAATCTATTGTAAAAGAGTTAATCTACACCCAAAGCTTAACCATCTGTGAGACCAACGATTAATTCTTTCTTTGATACAATCCAAAATATTCCTTGAGATATCTATTTTCAGTATTTTAAAATGCAAAGGGACCCCCAAATATACCACTAGGAGATAAGTCCTCGTGAATCCTAAGATCTCTAAAATTTTATCTTGAAGCATTCAATAAAGATTGACAAAGCCCACTATGGATTTTTTAGCATTGATAATTTGGTCTATGGCCATAAGGTAAATATTAGGATTATTTATAATCATTCTTGCTTTCTTAAAGTTGGTCATTCCCACCAATTATATGTTATCAATAAACTATAGGTGAATCAAAACCTCTTCACCCACCTTGATACCTAATAAAAAATCCAGCTGTCATCTCCTAAAGGTAAGTCTACCCAAGCTTTTAGCCAATATAAGAAAAATATAAGGGGAACAAGGACTTCATTGATGAAGACCTCGAGTATCTCCAAGTGATTATGAGGGAATGCCTTTGATCAACACTAATTATGTTAGATTAGAAAAATAGCTCATGACCCATCATATCTAATCCTAAGAGAAATTGAAGGTTGTCATCATCATTGACAAAATTCTCCACTCCACCCTATCATAAGCCTTTGAAATATCTAATTTTATGAATATTTATCTATTTCTATATTTTTGTATTTAGTGGATTACATTCTAAGCTAGAACCATACCATCCAAGTTTTGTCTACCCTTTACAAAACCACCTTGTTTCAAGGAGATAATGCTATGTAGGAGAGGTTTTAGCCGCTTAGTGATTACCTTCATGATTATTTTATTTATGATATTGCATAAGCAATAGGTCTGTAGTCTAAAATATGCACTCCCTCCTCCACTTATGAAATTAAGGTAATGAATGTATGATTTAAATATTTAAGCATTTTTTACTACCTTTGGACTCATATATAACTTCTGTTACATCCTCCTCCAAGTTGTGCCAAAAAGTCTAAAAAAACTCAAATGGAAAGCCATTTAGACCCGATATTTTTGTGGTACTCATTCCAAAAACTACTTTCTTCACCCAAAGCTTAACCATATGTGAGACCAACGATTAATTCTTTCTTTGATACAATCCAAAATATTCCTTGAGATATCTATTTTCAGTATTTTAAAATGCAAACGGACCCCCAAATATACCACTAGGAGAGAAGTCCTCGTGAATCCTAAGATCTCTAAAATTTTATCTTGAAGCATTCAATCAAGATTGACAAAGCCCACTATGGATTTTTTAGTATTGATAATTTGGTCTGTGGCCATAAGGTAAATATTAGGAGTATTTCTAATCATTCTTGCTTTCCTAATGTTGGTCATTCCCACCAATTATATGTTATCAATAAACTATAGGTGAATCAAAACCTCTTCACCCACCTTGATACCTAATAAAAAATCCAGTTGTCATCTCCTCAAGGTGAGTCTACCCAAGCTTTTAGACAATATAAGAAAAAGATAAGGGGAACAAGGACCTCCTTGATGAAGACCTCGAGTATCTCCAAGTGATTATGAGGGAATGCCTTTGATCAACACTAATTATGTTAGAGTAGAAACATAGCTCATGATCCATCATATCCAATCCTGAGAGAAATTGAAGGTTGTCATCATCATTGACAAAATTCTCCACTCCACCCTATCATAACCCTTTGAAATATCTAATTTTATGAATATTTCTCTATTTATAATTTTTGTATTTAGTGGATTACCTCCTAAGCTAGAACCACACCATCCAAGTTCTGTCTACCCTTTACAAAACCACCTTGTTTCAAGGAGATAATGCTATGTAGGAGAGGTTTTAGCTGCTTAGCCATTACCCTCATGATTATTTTATATATGATATTGCATAAGCAATAGGTCTATAATCTAAAATATGCACTCCTTCCTCCCCTTATGAAATTAAGGTAATGAATGTATGATTTAAATATTTAAGCATTTTTTACTACTTTTGGACTCCTATATAACATATGTTACATCCTCCTCCAAGTTGTGCCAAAAAATCTAAAAAAACTCAAATGGAAAGCCATTTAGACCCGATATTTTTGTGGTACTCATTCCAAAAACTACTTTCTTCAATTTCTCTCTATCAATAGGTTTAAGTAGAGCCTGATTTTCTTCTTCAAATATAATAGAGGGAATGACAACAATGACTTATTTGTGAGCCTCTTTATCTTGTACTATACATTCCTTAAACAATTTATAAAAAGTAATCTATTGAATGGAAATGCATACCTAGGATTGTATCAAATGAGTGCTTACTCTCATCCTAAAGAGCTTCCATCTTGTTCATCTGTCTCCTAGAACAAGTAGCCCAATGGAAAAATTTGGTGTTTTTATCACCTTCTAATAACCAAGTGGTTCTTGCTCTCTATTTCTAGTAGATCTCCTTTTGGTTATCAATGTCCTGAACCGCTTTACACAATGCATCATCCTCTTCTTTGACCTACACTATAATTGTTCCTTCCATAAAGTGTTTTTGAAACTCATCCCATCTAGCCATCAATAGAGCTCCTTTAGACTTGGAACTATGTTAGCTTGTTAGTCCTTTACATAATAAAATTGCTTATGGAATCTAAAAATTGTTGTTCCATATGTTAAATGTCCCTCTTCCTACCACTACAAAATTCTTTTTTGAAGTTCCATAAGCAAATGACCCAATATGCATAAAAACCCAAAACAAAACAAGATCTAAAATCCTCACCTGAACAACACGACCGAGTTCTACTTCAAAAATTTAAGTTTCATGTGACGAAACTTCGCTTAGAACCACTTCTAAGGGCATCACCATGATTGATCGCAAAGAGAACGAAGAGATCTAGAACAGATGGACCTTGGGAACCAACGTCAAGGCATTGAGCCCGGCGACATTCATGTTAGTGTCTGGCGTTGATAGAGTTCGAGTTCTGCAGGAAGGTTGTACTCTCTCTTCGGAGTTTAAATGCACCTCTCATTACAACGTCGATTGAAGAATGTATTATTGAATCCCTCTAGACAGCCTCGTTAAACGTGCTGTGATGTCTGAACCCATCTTTTTTTCGCGGGTGTGGTTCTGCTTTTAGGATGCGAAGTACAATTACACCTGTAATTATTATTTTTAATTAATATATAAAAATAATCGTCAATGTTCCTATAAAGACAGCTTCTACATTTGTTTGCTGACCATTCCATTATAATATTTTTATTTTTATTGAAAAAATATAAGCCATGTAGTTTAGAAATTCCTTTTCCATAATCAATCAAGGAGGAGGCTGCCAAACAACCTTAATTGTGTTATCTTAGTTGTTTTTTTAAACAAAACAAATATCAAAATCGCTAGTAACCACGGATCTAGCAGGAGGTGGTCAATTGCTATTTTAATCTTACTGGTGGAAGAACTGATTTCTTACCATTTGATTTTCCATGTTTTTGTCTAGCTCAGACATAATGTAATATTACCCGGTCAACATTCTTGTTAAGAATACTAGTGGAAGAACTGATTTCTTACCATTTGATTTTGCATGTTTTTGTCTCGCTCACACATAATGTAATATTACCAATTTTATTAAACAGTCAACAAACATACTGGTTAAGAATATTTTTATTGGCATTTTTAAGCGGTTCTGTAACCAACACCGCAGCCCAATTCTTTGACGAATTCGTTCTGTGGATAGAGTTTCTAATAAGTAGATGAGGTGTTTCAATACAATTATAGAAAGGTCATCCATAACAGTATCAATGCTACTTGTTGCTAGGAGGCCAAGACCTCGAGAGATGTTTTTTCATTCTTGAACCCATCTTTCTTCGAGTCGTCTGCAGACCAGATGAAGATGCCCTCCAGCTTCCCATTTTTCTTCAACTTTTCCGCAGCGTCGAAGAAGCCATTATCTGGTTTTAGCTCCTCCCCATGATCCGCCGCGAAACTAGCCAGCACTTTACCTCCCCTATAATTAGCAGCCTGAATGTAGTAATACTTTAGAAAGTCTTTGACGGTGGTGCGCCTGTCGTAGGCAAAGAACTGAAAATTTACGTAATCTATGTAGCCACCGTATTTGAAGGAATAAAACTCGATTTTTAACGCTTTTTCCTTCTCGCCGGAGTCTGTCAACACAGACTGCGCAGGGCGCACGTCCAACTCCCTGGTTCGGGAGCGAAGTGCGGACTGCTCTGCCCTAGCAGCCGAAGTCTGGCACTCTCGCGAACTTTGGACTGCGCTGTGCCAGGCAGCCGAAGTGCGCACTTCGGCCGAAGTGCGAACTTCGGCCGAAGTGCGAACTTCGCACTGGCAAACAGCCGAAGTCCGGCACTCGCGCGGAGTGCGGATTGCGCTCGGCAAAACAGCCAAAGTGCGCACTTCGGCCGAAGTGCGAACTTCGCACGAGCAAATAGCTGAAGTCCGGCACTCGCGCGGAGTGCGGACTGCGCTCGGCAAAACAGCCGAAGTGCGTACTTCGCTGGGCAAGCTTCCGAAGTGCGCACTTCGCGCGGAGTGGGAACTTCGTAGCTTCAAGCTGTCGAAGTGCTGGCTGTCGTAGCGAGGTGCGGACTTCGCACCTTCAGCTTCCGAAGCTCGATGTCCAACTTCGCACGGCAACGTTTTGCAAGCTTCAGACTTGGCCAACTCTGGCCTTCAAGTTCTTCGTCTTCGCGGCTGCCGCTGGGTTTGCCTGGCTTGGCAAGACCCGAAAGATAGGAGAGAAATTCCGGAATAGAGAACAACAAGGTTAACCCTAAACAACTGCAAACCCTAAATATGCCACAGACAAAAGCAAACTTTATTCATATGAACAACTAGGGTTACAGAATTCCTCAACTGAGGAAGTAACAACATCTGCAGGCTACGCTGCAGGATAAACTGAACAAGAAAAATGTCGATCCTACTGCTCGGACATTTATCAGCTGAGCCACACTGCTCACTGAAACACTCGCCCTTCTTTCTCTGCTCACTCTCACGAACTTCTCTCACACCCGCTCTGCTTCCTTCTTCTACGCACCTTTCGCACTCTTTTCACTAGTTTGTCTGTAGAACCGAACCACCTTTTATAGCCGCGAGGAGAGGAGGATAAGGGTTATCCTCTGACAGCTCCGGATAAGGGTTATCCTTGGATCGACCCACATCTAGGGTTTCTGACAAACGCCGACTGGGCATTAACTCCTACGGAGATCGGATCTGCCAGGTGTCAAATCTGTCAGAAGATAAGTGCGACGTCAGGTCACACTTTTGTCGGGATCCCGGAGCGCAGTTGGGCTCAGGCGTGAAATCTGGGTTTATTTTTCTAAAACCCTCCTTTAAACCTGATTTCACAAGCACTTTGACTCCAAGCTGCTCTCGCAATCTGCTGAAGTCTTCCTCCTTCAAAGGCTTCGTGAAAATATCGACCAACTGCTCCTTGGATCTACAAAACAATAGATGAATTTCTCTGGACTTCACCAACTCTCTGATGAAGTGATAATGAATATCAATGTGCTTCGTCTGGCCATGGAACACGGTATCCTTTGATAGTGCAATGGTCAAATTGTTGTCATAGAAAATTGTTGTCGCGCCTTCCGAAGGATTGAACAGTTTGCTCAAAACTCTTCGTAGCCATACTGCCTGGCATGCGGATGTCATGGCGACGACATATTCTGCTTCGGCTGTGGACAACACAACAATGGGTTGCTTCTTGGACGCCCATGAGACTGCCCCTGATCCAAGATGGAAAGCATACCTAGAGGTGCTCTTTCGATCGTCAGTACTGCCAGCCCAATCACTGTCTATGAAGCCCACTAGCTCCAACTGGTCCCGTCTAGCGTAAAATAGGCCATGGTTTCGTGTCCCGCTGACATAGCGCAAGATCCTCTTGCCTGCTTGCCAGTGCGTGTCCCTCGGAGTCTCCATGAAACGGCTGATCAGACTGACTCCGAACATCAGATCTGGCCGAGTTGCGATCAAGTACATCAAGCGCCAACTAGCCTTTTGAACAAGGTTGGATCTACGGACCTCCCTGTATCCAACTTGCTCGACTTCAAACCCGTGGCTACGGGTGTTATGGCGAGTTTGCTTGTCCTCCATCTTGAAGCGCTTCAGGACATCCTTCACATACTTGCCCTGAGAAATGAAGATGCTATCTCGCTGATTGGTCAACTTCAATGCCGAGAAAATATTTCATCGACCCCATGTCGGTCATTTCAAACTCGGACTTCATGGTCTGTTCTAAAGCCGTGCAAATAGGTCTCTGCTATTGCCGATAAATATCGGATCATCTACGTACGGGCATACGATGATGAGCTCACTGCTGCATTTGTCTTCATGTACAGGGAGTGCTCATATGGGCATTTCTGAAACCCATTCTCCTAAAAATAGTCGTCAATACGACTGTACCATGCCCTGGGTGCTTGCTTCAACCCGTACAGGGCCTTCTTTAGTTTCATGACTTTGCCTTCTTGCCCTTGTATTTCATAATCGGGCGGCTGGTCTATGTAGACTTCTTCTTCCAACACTCTGTTGAGGAAGGTAGACTTGACATCCATCTGGTACACGCTCCATCCTTTCTGAGCTGCGAGTGCCAAAATCATTATGACTGTGTCAAGTCGGGCTACAGGTGCATACACCTCATGATAGTCAACTCCTGACTTGTGCTTGTAGCCTTTCACCACTAGTCCGGCCTTATGCTGTCAACTTCTCCTTGGGCATTAAACTTTGTTTTGTATACCCACTTGACCCCAATGGTCTTCTTTCCTCTTTGGAAGATTTGTTAGCTGCCATGTCTCATTCTTCTCAATGGCTGCTATCTCCTCATCCATCGCATTCACCCATTTGCGATTCTGACTTGCCTCTTCAAACTCCACTGGATCACATTCAATAAAGAGAACAAAAACAGAATAATCTTCATCTAATTGATTATGTGTTACCTCATAGATGTCTTGCAAGCTCCGAGTCTTTGCTAGAGTCCTCAGGTTTTGAATTCTGCTTGCAAGTGGAGGTGATCGGGATGATGAGGGTGTGCTACTGCTGGCACCACTGTTGCTGCTTGAAGGCACAGGTGGTTGGACCCTGTCTTCCTCCAAGTCTACAGACTCAACAGTTGCTGGTTCAGACTGACCAGTCTTTAACTTCTCGTTCCAGACTTCATCCTCCAAGAACTTCACATCTCGACTGATGACAAGTTTCTTTGTCACAGGATTGTACAGACATCGTAGGCCTTCGGCGGTTCGTTGTACCCGTGAAGATGCATCTTTCGGCTTTTTCATCCGACTTCTTCCGCTTCTCATCCGGAACATGTGCATATGCTATGCACCTGAAAACTCGCAAATGAGCCACACTTGGCTTCAACTTGCTCCGGGCTTCCTCTGGAATTTTTTCCCTCACACTCTTGGTGGGACATCGGTTCAGCAGATAAACTGCACAACTTACAGCTTTTGCCCAGAACTCATGTGGCAAACTTTTTGCCTTCAGCATGCTCCATGCCATCTCCATGATAGTTTTGTTCTTTCTCTCAGCTACGCCATTCTGCTGTGGCATGTATCTGGCAGTGAACTGCCTTCGAATTCCATGTTGCTTGCAGAAGTTGTGAAATTCGTTGGAGATGTACTCTCCACCTCCATCAGTTCTGAGAGTCTTCACATAATGACCGCTCTGTTTCTCAACCAGAGCCTTGAACTCCCTAAACCTTGCAAACGCCTCTGACTTCAACTTGATGGGATAAATCCATGTCTTCCGGCTGAAGTCATGAATGAAGGTCAGGAAATACTTGTTGCCGGCATATGAGGTGGTCTTCATGGGACCACAGATGTCTGAGTGCACTTGCTACCGGACACAAGTGCTCTTGCACTTAACCTCTTGGCATAGAAAATCGATGTCGGGGCTCAAATTGTCACTCTCCTACTTCCCCAAGAAGGCTACCATAGCCGGACCGCTCCATGGGAAGATGGGTTTTCGATGATTTCACCCCATTATGGCATCACCAAAAGGGTTAACACCCACCAAAAATAGGTCCAAATGTCAAGAAATTGCACATGCTTAACGGTAAAACATCTAAAGGCACCCTTGCAAAAGTCATCTTGGGTCAAGCGAATCATCGCTTTTCTCATGAAGGTCATTCCCTCATCGATTCATCGCTTGAGGGGGTAGTCACACTTAGTCACCAATCAACAAGCACACACCCAATCAAAGCAATGACATGCATTCAAAGAATCATTGACAAAGACAATCACGCTCCTGCTTGGGGCAGTAAACAAGTAGCAATCAAATTGGTCAAACACTTTGCATTCCCAAAGCATGAACACAAGGCTCCCCTATGGACAAAAGGTTGCGCCCTTTGCCTAATCATGACTGATCAATGTCCAAGCTCAAGTCACACCTCACCAAAACAGGTTAATACTTGAAATCAAATTCCTTAGCTCGTCAAAAGAAAGGATTCAAGAATGCATGCCCTTTCCATACTTGGGGCATCAAGAGTTGATTAGGTTACCAAGAAACCTTAATCATTAGTGCTTTGGTTATCTATTTTTTCTCAGCACTGCTTCACCCGTGGTGCTTCCCAAAAAGGGGCATCTGTAGACACCAAAACAGCACCAATCCGATTATGTGACTACAAAAACTGATCGCATTGACACACATAGCTTTCAGGGCAGCCCTTAGAGGTCAAACAGTGGTCCTAGCCACTTGCACAACAGTTTTAGATGGTCGAAAAGTAAACAAAGCAAAGTTGGTCATTTTAACAAGGCAAAGCCCAAAAGCAAGCCTTGGCCGAGGGTGTCGCGAAATCACGACGTCGCAAAATAATGACACCAAAAGCCCAAAGGAAAGCCTTGGCCGAGGGTGTCGCGAAATCATGACGTCGCGATTTCGCGACGTCGCAAAATCGTGACACCAAAAGCCCAAAGGAAAGCCTTGGCCGAAGTGTCACAATATCGCGATGTCATGATATCGCGACACCAAAAGCCCAAAGGAAAGCCTTGGTCGAAGTGTCGCGATATTGCGACACCAAAAGCCCAAAGGAAAGCCTTGGTCGAAGTGTCACGATATCGCGACGTCGCGATATCGCAACGTCGCGATATCGCGACACCAAAAGCCCAAAAGAAAGCCTTGGCCGAAGTGTCGTGATATCGCGACGTCATGATATCACGACAAACTCTCGTCTTTGCGCCTAGGCAGACTTAAACCAATCAAAGGTGGACTTTAACCAATCAATGGCAAAATTTAACCAATCAAAGGCAGACTTTAACCATTAAAAGCAGACATTAAATGAGTGGTAGTCGAAGATAGTCAATTATTGCCGCCTGTTGTGCATGCGCGCATAGGTGGGTAGATTGGCAGTTAGAGGACTATCACAAATGGCAGTCATGTAGGCCCAAGTCAGGGAGGAGTCTCCTCCCTCGTGGGAAGGCATGGCCGCCACGTGGCATCCCTATGTACCCTTCGAAAGAGACCCCATGGGTCTATAAAATGGTGGACTTTTCCCACCCAAAAGGAACAAGTTGGTAGACATTCGAAAGCAACGAAGTGCTGCCAAATTAAACACCCGATTGCATTCCTTTTCGATTCATCTCTTCTACACCTGTAATCTCTTTTGCAAGAGAGGTTAGTGGGTGGATTTTAGAAGTGTGGATCCGGACCTAAACCCGACATTTTACCACATTCGATCCATCAATTCGACGACACCACATTCTCTGAGATTTTGGGCCCATCCTTAGTGGATTGGCATCGAAATCAAATTCCAACGGTGGGCGGCCTACTCGGGTGCCCCGCACGCTCTTAGTTTTAATTTAATTTATTTCGTTATCACATGTTTATTTCACATTACACTCTATGTTGTTTAGATAGCTTACGTATTCGATTTCATAATGTTTTAATTAGATTTCATCATGCTCTCACGGATTTTGTTGTCCCACTAACTTGCAGGTAACAGCGACCAGATTCACCGACTCTTTTGCTAGCAACAGCCTGAGTTATTTTATTCATGTATTTAATCAATCTTTTGCATGTATTTCTTATTGATTTCTAAAGTCAAACATTCTATCTTTTTGTTACAGGTGCTACTAACATCTATGTGTTTCTTTTATCGTAGGAGAAGCAGCAAGCAAGGATTCATTATTGCAAGCGGCGGCAACACTCTGGCCCACCCATTTTAAATGTGGGCATGTGAAAGAAGTATTGATCACGATTATAGCCAATACATGCTAACACTCCTAGCCCCTGAAAAGGGAGGAGATGTATTGTAACCGAGTTTGGAATTAATATAAAAGGGATGTGCTCCTGCATTCTCTTTATATTTTGTCTCTATTTGATTACGTTCTTCCTATTTCATGCATCGAGTTAGTTTTTGTTTATAGTGCATCTCAATACTGTTTTTCTTTTGAAATCTCATGCTTTCAGTAGTTATAGGAATTCAATAATGATAGGTGGGTATTGATCCCATTAATCTATTCAAAATCATGCATTTTTCGCTATTCCAACTTTCCAAAATAATCCATTTTTCACTACTTGAGATCTTAACTTTAGAGCCTACCATAGTGAGGATCCATTACCATCCAAAGGGAAATGACTCACCTTATTTGGGTTCACTTGTCCCAAATATTTACTAGTTAAAACTCTACTAAATAAAGAAGTTGGTTGGGAGATCCACCTCTAGTAAAGCTTTCTAGGCAATACTTTATTATTTAAATTTGATCTTCTCAGTCCCAAAGATCCCTTTATATTTGGTTGGCTTACTTTCTTCCAATGAACTAAAGCTCATTTCCTACTTTTACTCCTCCCTGTAAAATTTTTTTAGACATCTTGTCTAACCCTTTCCATTTGGTATATGGAGTACCAAGGATAAAACAATTATAAACTGGCATGGCCTGAATAATCTATTGTAAAAGAGTTAATCTACACCCAAAGCTTAACCATCTGTGAGACCAACGATTAATTCTTTCTTTGATACAATCCAAAATATTCCTTGAGATATCTATTTTCAGTATTTTAAAATGCAAAGGGACCCCCAAATATACCACTAGGAGATAAGTCCTCGTGAATCCTAAGATCTCTAAAATTTTATATTGAAGCATTCAATCAAGATTGACAAAGCCCACTATGGATTTTTTAGTATTGATAATTTGGTCTATGGCCATAAGGTAAATATTAGGATTATTTATAATCATTCTTGCTTTCTTAAAGTTGGTCATTCCCACCAATTATATGTTATCAATAAACTATAGGTGAATCAAAACCTCTTCACCCACCTTGATACCTAATAAAAAATCCAGCTGTCATCTCCTAAAGGTAAGTCTACCCAAGCTTTTAGCCAATATAAGAAAAATATAAGGGGAACAAGGACTTCATTGATGAAGACCTCGAGTATCTCCAAGTGATTATGAGGGAATGCCTTTGATCAACACTAATTATGTTAGAGTAGAAAAATAGCTCATGACCCATCATATCTAATCCTAAGAGAAATTGAAGGTTGTCATCATCATTGACAAAATTCTCCACTCCACCCTATCATAAGCCTTTGAAATATCTAATTTTATGAATATTTATCTATTTCTATATTTTTGTATTTAGTGGATTACCTCCTAAGCTAGAACCATACCATCCAAGTTCTGTCTACCCTTTACAAAACCACCTTGTTTCAAGGAGATAATGCTATGTAGGAGAGGTTTTAGCCGCTTAGTGATTACCTTCATGATTATTTTATTTATGATATTGCATAAGCAATAGGTCTATAGTCTAAAATATGCACTCCCTCCTCCCCTTATGAAATTAAGGTAATGAATGTATGATTTAAATATTTAAGCATTTTTTACTACCTTTGGACTCATATATAACTTCTGTTACATCCTCCTCCAAGTTGTGCCAAAAAGTCTAAAAAAACTCAAATGGAAAGCCATTTAGACCCGATATTTTTGTGGTACTCATTCCAAAAACTACTTTCTTCACCCAAAGCTTAACCATATGTGAGACCAACGATTAATTCTTTCTTTGATACAATCCAAAATATTCCTTGAGATATCTATTTTTAGTATTTTAAAATGCAAACGGACCCCCAAATATACCACTAGGAGAGAAGTCCTCGTGAATCCTAAGATCTCTAAAATTTTATCTTGAAGCATTCAATCAAGATTGACAAAGCCCACTATGGATTTTTTAGTATTGATAATTTGGTCTGTGGCCATAAGATAAATATTAGGAGTATTTCTAATCATTCTTGCTTTCCTAATGTTGGTCATTCCCACCAATTATATGTTATCAATAAACTATAGGTGAATCAAAACCTCTTCACCCACCTTGATACCTAATAAAAAATCCAGTTGTCATCTCCTCAAGGTGAGTCTACCCAAGCTTTTAGAAAATATAAGAAAAATATAAGGGGAACAAGGACCTCCTTGATGAAGACCTCGAGTATCTCCAAGTGATTATGAGGGAATGCCTTTGATCAACACTAATTATGTTAGAGTAGAAACATAGCTCATGATCCATCATATCCAATCCTGAGAGAAATTGAAGGTTGTCATCATCATTGACAAAATTCTCCACTCCACCCTATCATAACCCTTTGAAATATCTAATTTTATGAATATTTCTCTATTTATAATTTTTGTATTTAGTGGATTACCTCCTAAGCTAGAACCACACCATCCAAGTTCTGTCTACCCTTTACAAAACCACCTTGTTTCAAGGAGATAATGCTATGTAGTAGAGGTTTTAGCTGCTTAGCCATTACCTTCATGATTATTTTATTTATGATATTGCATAAGCAATAGGTCTATAATCTAAAATATGCACTCCCTCCTCCCCTTATGAAATTAAGGTAATGAATGTATGATTTAAATATTTAAGCATTTTTTACTACTTTTGGACTCCTATATAACATATGTTACATCCTCCTCCAAGTTGTGCCAAAAAATCTAAAAAAACTCAAATGGAAAGCCATTTAGACCCGATATTTTTGTGGTACTCATTCCAAAAACTACTTTCTTCAATTTCTCTCTATCAATAGGTTTAAGTAGAGCCTGATTTTCTTCTTCAAATATAATAGAGGGAATGACAACAATGACTTATTTGTGAGCCTCTTTATCTTGTACTATACATTCCTTAAACAATTTATAAAAAGTAATCTATTGAATGGAAAAGCATACCTAGGATTGTATCAAATGAGTGCTTACTCTCATCCTAAAGAGCTTCCATCTTGTTCATCTGTCTCCTAGAACAACTAGCCCAATGGAAAAATTTGGTGTTTTTATCACCTTCTAATAACCAAGTGGTTCTTGCTCTCTATTTCTAGTAGATCTCCTTTTGGTTATCAATGTCCTGAACCGCTTTACACAATGCATCATCCTCTTCTTTGACCTACACTATAATTGTTCCTTCCATAAAGTGTTTTTGAAACTCATCCCATCTAGCCATCAATAGAGCTCCTTTAGACTTGGAACTATGTTAGCTTGTTAGTCCTTTACATAATAAAATTGCTTATGGAATCTAAAAATTGTTGTTCCATATGTTAAATGTCCCTCTTCCCACCACTACAAAATTCTTTTTTGAAGTTCCATAAGCAAATGACCCAATATGCATAAAAACCCAAAACAAAACAAGATCTAAAATCCTCACCTGAACAACACGACCGAGTTCTACTTCAAAAATTTAAGTTTCATGTGACGAAACTTCGCTTAGAACCACTTCTAAGGGCATCACCATGATTGATCGCAAAGAGAACGAAGAGATCTAGAACAGATGGACCTTGGGAACCAACGTCAAGGCATTGAGCCCGGCGACATTCATGTTAGTGTCTGGCGTTGATAGAGTTCGAGTTCTGCAGGAAGGTTGTACTCTCTCTTCGGAGTTTAAATGCACCTCTCATTACAACGTCGATTGAAGAATGTATTATTGAATCCCTCTAGACAGCCTCGTTAAACGTGCTGTGATGTCTGAACCCATCCTTTTTTCGCGGGTGTGGTTCTGCTTTTAGGATGCGAAGTACAATTACACCTGTAATTATTATTTTTAATTAATATATAAAAATAATCGTCAATGTTCCTATAAAGACAGCTTCTACATTTGTTTGCTGACCATTCCATTATAATATTTTTATTTTTATTGAAAAAATATAAGCCATGTAGTTTAGAAATTCCTTTTCCATAATCAATCGAGGAGGAGGCTGCCAAACAACCTTAATTGTGTTATCTTAGTTGTTCTTTTAAACAAAACAAATATCAAAATCGCTAGTAACCGCGGATCTAGCAGGAGGTGGTCAATTGCTATTTTAATCTTACTGGTGGAAGAACTGATTTCTTACCATTTGATTTTCCATGTTTTTGTCTAGCTCAGAAATAATGTAATATTACCCGGTCAACATTCTTGTTAAGAATACTAGTGGAAGAACTGATTTCTTACCATTTGATTTTGCATGTTTTTGTCTCGCTCACACATAATGTAATATTACCAATTTTATTAAACAGTCAACAAACATACTGGTTAAGAATATTTTTATTGGCATTTTTAAGCGGTTCTGTAACCAACACCGCAGCCCAATTCTTTGATGAATTCGTTCTGTGGATAGAGTTTCTAATAAGTAGATGACGTGTTTCAATACAATTATAGAAAGGTCATCCATAACAGTACCAATGCTACTTGTTGCTAGGAGGCCAAGCCCTCGAGAGATGTTTTTTCATTCTTGAACCCATCTTTCTTCGAGTCGTCTGCAGACCAGATGAAGATGCCCTCCAGCTTCCCATTTTTCTTCAACTTTTCCGCAGCGTCGAAGAAGCCATTATCTGGTTTTAGCTCCTCCCCATGATCCGCCGCGAAACTAGCCAGCACTTTACCTCCCCTATAATTAGCAGCCTGAATGTAGTAGTACTTTAGAAAGTCTTTGACGGTGGTGCGCCTGTCGTAGGCAAAGAACTGAAAATTTACGTAATCTATGTAGCCACCGTATTTGAAGGAATAAAACTCGATTTTTAACGCTTTTTCCTTCTCGCCGGAGTCTGTCAACACAGACTGCGCAGGGCGCACGTCCAACTCCCTGGTTCGGGAGCGAAGTGCGGACGGCTCTGCCCTAGCAGCCGAAGTCCGGCACTCTCGCGAACTTCGGACTGCGCTGTGCCAGGCAGCCGAAGTGCGCACTTCGGCCGAAGTGCGAACTTCGCACGGGCAAACAGCCGAAGTCCGGCACTCGCGCGGAGTGCGGACTGCGCTCGGCAAAACAGCCGAAGTGCGCACTTCGGCCGAAGTGCGAACTTCGCACGAGCAAATAGCCGAAGTCCGGCACTCGCGCGGAGTGCGGACTGCGCTCGGCAAAACAGCCGAAGTGCGTACTTCGCTGGGCAAGCTGCCGAAGTGCGCACTTCGCACGGAGTGCGAACTTCGTAGCTTCAAGCTGCCGAAGTGCTGGCTGTCGTAGCGAGGTGCGGACTTCGCACCTTCAGCTTCCGAAGCTCGGCGTCCAACTTCGCACGGCAACGTTTTGCAAGCTTCAGACTTGGCCAACTCTGGCCTTCAAGTTCTTCGTCTTCGCGGCTGCCGCTGGGTTTGCCTGGCTTGGCAAGACCCGAAAGATAGGAGAGAAATGCCAGAATAGAGAACAACAAGGTTAACCCTAAACAACTGCAAACCCTAAATATGCCACAGACAAAAGCAAACTTTATTCATATGAACAACTAGGGTTACAGAATTCCTCAACCGAGGAAGTAACAACATCTGCAGGCTACGCTGCAGGATAAACTGAACAAGGGAAATGTCGAGTCTGCTGCTCGGACATTTATCAGCTGAGCCACACTGCTCACTGAAACACTCGCCCTTCTTTCTCTGCTCACTCTCACGAACTTCTCTCACACCCGCTCTGCTTCCTTCTTCTACGCACCTTTCGCACTCTTTTCACTAGTTTGTCTGTAGAACCGAACCGCCTTTTATAGCCACGGGGAGAGGAGGATAAGGGTTATCCTCTGACAGCTCCGGATAAGGGTTATCCTCGGATCGACCCACATCTAGGGTTTCTGACAAACGCCGACTGGGAATTAACTCCTGCGGAGATCGGATCTGCCAGGTGTCAAATCTGTCAGAAGATAAGTGCGACGTCATGTCACACTTTTGTCGGGATCCCGGAGCGCAGTTGGGCTCAGGCGTGAAATCTGGGTTTATTTTTCTAACACCCTCCTTTAAACCTGATTTCACAAGCACTTTGACTCCAAGCTGCTCTCGTAATCTGTTGAAGTCTTCCTCCTTCAAAGGCTTCGTGAAAATATCTACCAACTGCTCCTTGGATCTACAAAACTACAGATGAATTTCTCCGGACTTCACCAACTCTCTGATGAAGTGATAACGAATATCAATGTGCTTCGTCCGGCCATGGAACACGGGATCCTTTGACAGTGCAATGGCCGAATTGTTGTCATAGAAAATTATTGTCGCGCCTTCCGAAGGATTAAACAGTTCGCTCAGAACTCTTCGCAGCCATACTGCCTGGCATGCGGATGTCGTGGCGGCGACATATTCTGCTTCGGCTGTGGACAACGCAACAATGGGTTGCTTCTTGGACGCCCATGAGACTGCCCCTGATCCAAGATGGAAAGCATACCCAGAGGTGCTCTTTCGATCGTCAGTACTGCCAGCCCAGTCACTGTCTGTGAAGCCCACTAGCTCCAACTGGTCCCGTCTGGCGTAAAATAGGCCATGGTTCCGCGTCCCGCTGACATAGCGCAAGATCCTCTTGCTTGCTTGCCAGTGCGTGTCCTTCGGAGTCTCCATGAAACGGTTGATCAGACTGACTCCGAACATCAGATCTAGCCGAGTTGCAGTCAAGTACATCAAACTGCCAACTAGCCTTTTGAACAAGGTTGGATCTACAGACCTCCCTGTATCCAACTTGCTCAGCTTCAAACCTGTGGCTACAGGTGTGATGGCAGGTTTGCTGTCCTCCATCTTGAAGCGCTTCAGGACATCCTTCACATACTTGCCCTGAGAAATGAAGATGCCATCTGCTGATTGGTCAACTTCAATGCCGAGAAAATATTTCATCAGCCCCATGTCAGTCATTTCAAACTCGGACTTCATGGTTGTTCTAAACTGTGCAAATAGGCTGCTGCTATTGCCAGTAAATATCAGATCGTCTACGTACAGGCATACGATGATGAGCTCACCTGCTACATTTGTCTTCATGTACAGGGAGTGCTCATATGGGCATTTTTGAAACCCATTCTCCTAAAAATAGCCGTCAATACGGCTGTACCATGCCCTAGGTGCTTGCTTCAACCCATACAGGGCCTTCTTTAGTTTCAGGACTTTGCCTTCTTGCCCTTGTATTTCATAATCGGGCGGTTGGTCTATGTAGACCTCTTCTTCCAACACTCCGTTGAGGAAGGCAGACTTGACATCCATCTGGTACACGCTCCATCCTTTCTGAGCTGCGAGTGCCAAAATCATTTTGACTGTGTCAAGTCGGGCTACAAGTGCATACACCTCATGATAGTCAACTCCTGACTTCTGCTTGTAGCCTTTCGCCACTAATCTGGCCTTATGCCTGTCAACTTCTCCTTGGGCATTAAACTTCATTTTGTATACCCACTTGACCCCAATGGTCTTCTTTCGTGCTGGAAGATTTGTTAGCTGCCATGTCTCATTCTTCTCAATTGCTGCTATCTCCTCATCCATCGCATTCACCCATTTGTGATTGTGACTTGCCTCTTCAAACTCCACTGGATCACATTCAGTAAAGAGAGCAAAATCAGAATAATCTTCATCTAATTGATTACGTGTTACCTCATAGATGTCTTGCAAGCTCCGAGTCTTTGCTGGAGTCCTCAGGTTTTGAATTCTGCTTGCAAGTGGAGGTGATCGGGATGATGAGGGTGTGCTACTGTTGGCACCACTATTGTTGCTTGAAGGCACAGGTGGTTGGACCTTGTCTTCCTCCAAGTCTACAAACTCAACAGTTGCTGGTTCAGACTGACCAGTCTTTAACTTCTCGTTCCAGACTTCATCCTCCAAGAACTTCACATATCGACTAATGACAAGTTTCTTTGTCACAGGATTGTACAGCCTGTAGGCCTTCACTGGTTTGCTGTACCCTATGAAGATGCATCTTTCAGCTTTGTCATCCAGCTTCTGCCACTTCTCATCTGGAACATGTGCATATGCTATGCACCCGAAAACTCGCAAATGAGCCACACTTGGCTTCAACTTGCTCCAGGCTTCCTCTGGAATTTTGTCCCTCACACTCTTGGTGGGACATCGGTTCAGCAGATAAACTGCACAACTTACAGCTTCTACCCAGAACTCATGTGGCAAACTTTTTGCCTTCAGCATGCTCCATGCCATCTCCATGATAGTTTTGTTCTTTCTCTCAGCTACGCCATTCTTTTGTGGCGTGTATCTGGCAGTGAACTGCCTTCGAATTCCATGTTGCTTGCAGAAGTTGTGGAATTCGTTGGAGATGTACTCTCCACCTCCATCAGTTCTGAGAGTCTTCACATAATGACCGCTCTGTTTCTCAACCAGAGCCTTGAACTCCCTAAACCTTGCAAACGCCTCTGACTTCAACTTGATGGGATAAATCCATGTCTTCCGGCTGAAGTCATCAATGAAGGTCAGGAAATACTTGTTGCCGGCATATGAGGTGGTCTGCATGGGACCACAGATGTCTGAGTGCACCAGCTCCAAAGGCCGTGATGCTCTCCAAGACTGCCCTATAGGGAATGCATCCCTGTGCTGCTTGCCGACCAGGCAACCTTCACAAACTTGGTTCGGTTGCACTATAAGGGGTAAACCCTTCACCATATGCTTCTTGTGCAGCAGATTCAGAGCCACTGAAACTTAGGTGACCGAATCCGAGATGCCACAGCCAGGTAGCATCCTTCTCAACTGCACTCAGAGACATCAGAGATTCATTCTGAATCTACAGTAGAAACATCTTGTTTTTCGTCATGGACACAGTTGCGATTTGTCCATGGACTTTGTCTCTGATGGAACAGACACCATCTTTGAATAGTATAGTGTGCCCCTTCTGCACAAGCTGTCCAACACTTAGCAGATTGTGCTTCAACCCAGGCACATAAAAAACATCTTGAATTGTTTTTCTATCACCGTGTCGGGTGCGGATGAGGATCTTTCCTTTCCCCATCACAGGAACTTTGATGTTGTTCCCCATCTTGACTTCGGACTTGGACTGTTTCATCCAGTTGTGAGAACATCTCCCTGTTCCCAGTCATGTGGTTGCTGCAACCACTGTCAAGATACCAGATGTTTTTCTTGCTCTCCTCTTCAATACTGCAAGTCAGCAGCACATTTCCTCCTGTCGCATTTTTGGGTTCCTCCGAATAATGGGCTTGCTGCTGATTCTCGTTCGCCATCTTCTTTCTGCACTGTGTGGCATAATGGCCGAACTTGCTGCAGTAGTAGCATTGGACCTTTGACATGTCCTTCTTCTGAGAGCCACCTTGCTGATTTCTGCCAGTGCCTCTTCCTCCTTGCTGATGAAAGTTGCAACTTGGCTCAGCATCCTGAGGGTTTGAGTTCCCTCCTTGCTTGTTCCTTCTCCCACGTCTGCTTCTGCATCTTCCTCCTTGAGAACTAGAAGCACTGTGCTGGGAGTCTTGTCTACCGTGTCTCGGACTGAGACTTGCGCTTTGAAGGCTTGCTCCAAAGAAGACTGAGTTGAGCGGCTCAGCCTCTGTTCATGGGTCTCAGGGAACCCATGAGTTCGTCTGTCGAGAGGGTTGTCAAATCCCTCGACTCTTCGATTGCTATCACAACCGAGTCGAACTTCGTAGGCAGACTTCTGAGAATCTTCTCCACGATTCTCTGGCTCTGGACATTTTCTCCATTCAACCGCATCTGGTTGATAATGTCCGTCATCCGGGTGAAGAAGTCGCTCATCGACTCGGACTCGCTCATCTGCAGGTTCTCGAACTCTCTCCTGAGCATCTGCAGTTTCACCAACTTCACTTTGTCGGTGCCCTGATACGAACTCGCCAGGGTTTCCCAAGCCTGCTTGGCCTTGGTGGCTGATGCAATCCACGGGAAGATGGTCTCCTCAACCGCTTGCATGATGTAGAAGAGGGCCTTCTGGTCCTTCTTCTTGTGCTCTTTCAACAGATCCTTATCTGCTTGAGAGAGGGCGGCCAGTGCTGCTGCATCTACCGGTTCTGGGTAGCCGTTCTCGGCTAACTCCCATAGCTCCTGAGATCCGAACAGGATCTTCATTTGGATGCTCCAGTAATCATAGTTCTTGTCGTTAAATCGCGGGATCTGCAACTGCAGCGAGTTCCTCTCGGAAGCCATGCTTCTATCTCCGTGTCACGGCACTATCAGCTCTGATACCAATTTGAAGGAATAAAACTCGATTTTTAACGCTTTTTCCTTCTCGCCGGAGTCTGTCAACACAGACTGCGCAGGGCACACGTCCAACTCCCTGGTTCAGGAGCGAAGTGCGGACGGCTCTACCCTAGCAGCTGAAGTCTGGCACTCTCACGAACTTCAGACTGCGCTGTTCCAGGCAGTCGAAGTGCGCACTTCGACCGAAGTGCGAACTTTGCACAGGCAAACAGTCGAAGTCCGGCACTCGCGCGGAGTGCGGACTGTGCTCGGCAAAATAGCCGAAGTGCGCACTTTGGCCGAAGTGCAAACTTCGCATGAGCAAATAGCCGAAGTCCGGCACTCGCGCGGAGTGCGGACTGCGCTCGGCAAAACAGCCGAAGTGCACACTTCGGCCGAAGTGTGTACTTCGCTGGGCAAGCTGCCGAAGTGCGCACTTCGCGCAAAGTGCGAACTTCATAGCTTCAAGTTGCCGAAGTGCTGGTTGTCATAGCGAGGTGCGGACTTCTCACCTTCAGCTTCCGAAGCTCGGCGTCCAACTTCGCACGGCAACGTTTTGCAAGCTTCAGACTTGGCCAACTCTGGCCTTCAAGTTCTTCGTCTTCGCGGCTGCCGCTGGGTTTGCCTGGCTTGGCAAGACCCGAAAGATAGGAGAGAAATGCCGGAACAGAGAACAACAAGGTTAACCCTAAACAACTGCAAACCCTAAATATGCCACAGACAAAAGCAAACTTTATTCATATGAACAACTAGGGTTACAGAATTCCTCAACCGAGGAAGTAACAACATCTCGGGATACGGCTGCAGGATAAACTGAACAAGGGAAATGTCGAGTCTGCTGCTCGGACATTTATCAGCTGAGCCACATTGCTCACTGAAACACTCGCCCTTCTTTCTCTGCTCACTCTCACGAACTTCTCTCACACCCGCTCTGCTTCCTTCTTCTACGCACCTTTCGCACTCTTTTCACTAGTTTGTCTGTAGAACCGAACCGCCTTTTATAGCCGCGGGGAGAGGAGGATAAGGGTTATCCTCTGACAGCTCCGGATAAGGGTTATCCTCGGATCGACCCACATCTAGGGTTTCTGACAAACGTCGACTGGGCATTAACTCCTGCGGAGATCGGATCTGCCAGGTGTCAAATCTGTCAGAAGATAAGTGCGACGTCAGGTCACACTTTTGTCGGGATCCCGGAGCGCAGTTGGGCTCAGGCGTGAAATCTGGGTTTATTTTTCTAACAGTATTTCCTCCACAGCGCAAGATAATGAGACTGCACTTCTCCCTCATCCTCGAACGGAGCAATGGACGCAAAGGAAATGAGCTTTCTCTGCTTGAGCTGAATGACCAACTTCCCAATGCAGTCTGCAAAGGTGTTGGGGTCAGCGTTGAAGTGCTCGTAATCGATGTCGACGCCGTCCAGATTGTATTCGTTAATAATTTGCGCGAGACTCGAAACGGCGTTGCTTACCTAAGAAGACACGGACGACAGCATGAACTGCGCCGGGGTGTTGTCGCCTACGGTGTCGCCGCCTAAGTTGAGGGCGACCTTGACGTTCTTGTGGTTCGACTTGATGTCCTTCACGGCGCTTGGGCCCAGGTTTTCCTTGTCCCAGAACACGTTGAACTTGCCGTTTGTAGGAGAAGGAGAACCCGCAGAGTCGGTGTAGTCGATGGCGAATGAGAGAATGAAGTGGATCTCCACCTCAGGATTGATGGGCACATCTGAGAATTTGACATTTTTGCCCTCGGCGCCTATGTACTCCCTGAAGACTTTCGCTTTCCCACCTGCACAACAAAAAGAAGGAAACTAAGGAATCAATTTTAAAATGTCAAAAGAACAGAGGCGTTAATTATATAAAAGGAGTGTGAAAGCCTACAGAATGAGCGAGGGACCAGAAACAGCAAAATTCCGGCGACGAAGAGCTTCAAGTAAATCCCCGTGTTGGCCATTACTGAAGAGAAAGATGTAAAGGGGCTAGGGGCTAGCTGTGGATAGAACAATCGATGGGATTCTTCTTATATACATGATGTAGGAGTACCTAATTCTGTGCGTGGTTGTTACTTGATTTCTAAAATTAAAGAGACAATCTTTTCTTACGGAAGACAAGACATCGAGTGGAATAAACAATGGAACAGAAAATAACATAGATCCACCGACATAGTTTATTGGTTTGGGCGCCTGTTTTACATGGGGCCTGTTTCCTTGGATTTTCTGCTAATTTTGTTTTATTTTTGCATCAATGTGCCAGGCATAACTGAAAAGTTTTTAAACCAAAGAAATAAATTATTCCATTAGCTACAATGGAGACGCTCAAGAGAGTAAAGAACTAATTATTTATGATTAGCATAAGCGAAAACAGCTTTTGCTGTTCTCTCCATCCTTGGGAAAGGATCCCACAGGATCCCACTAAAGGATAACATCCAACATCGCCACGAAGACGGGTCCAATTAAAAAAACGAATTGTAACGCGACACTACCAAGGTACATTTTAAGGCAAAGTAGGGGGTGGACATATTAAAGGTCCAAGATCCCTTCTCCTCGTGACCATGAACTTGAGTTTGTAAATTGGCAGCCCAGTATACTTTGAAAATAAAAAGAAGATGCTGTGGTTGGCCTTCTCCCTATTTTCGTATGTAAAGTGTGCGAATAGTGAGACAGGAAAATTATTTTAAATTTTTATGGCTATAAATATATATATCGGGATGGCAGCAGCTTCCGAAGGAGGTCTGAAAAATTGGAGGAATGTTGTGATGGCATCGGGTCCGGCACAAAGAGTGCATGCTCATGATGTTTTTCATCTAAAAATGACTGGAAGGAATAAGATTTTCCAGTGCATGTCGGGAACCGCTTGTTAAAGAACAATGGATGTTTGGAACGATGTGAAGCCAGGCTAGTTCTAGTGGTTCAACCAAACTCGGTGGCGGAAGATGTGGAGTATCTAACCAAACATGCCCTTATTGGCAATTTTTTGGGCATCCGAATTTCACTCCCCTTTGTGGAGGCTTGGGTCAGGAAGACTTGGAATCCTGAAGGCGATGTGGAGGTGATGCTGAGTGCGAACAACTATTTTATGGTGGTTTTCTCTTGTATTGCAGATCGTAACAAAGCATTTGAAGGGGGTCCTTATTTCTATAACCAAGTGGGACTCTTTATTAAACCCTGGCATGTGGGTTTCAACCCATCAAAGGAGCGATCGTTGCGGGTTCCAGTATGGGTGCGGCTTCCATGGCTCCCATTGGAATTTTGGAGAACTGATATCTTGCATAAGATTGCCCTTCTACTTGGGAAGCCGGTTGGACCGTCACAACAAACAATGGATAAAAAGGTAATATCTGTTGCTCGTATTTGTGTTGAAATTGACTTAAATAATCCTATTCTAGATTCTATTGAAATACAATTTGGATCAACTACATGGGTTCAAAAACTTGACTATGAAGCTCTTCCATTTCGTTGCTGGATTTGTTGTGAATATGGCCACCTGTGTGGTACGCGAAGTCTAATGTATCGAAGAAACCACACTTAAAGTTGTATTAAAACACGTAGATCTGGTTATATCCAAAAGGGATTCAAAAATATTAGCTAATTTAAATATGAATCTAATATTAGTGGGCCCAAAAAATTATGGAGCGAGAAATTTTTAGGTAGAGCCAAAAAATATTTGGGGCCACTAAAAAAGGATGCAGCGCCAAATTAAAAGATATGGGCTATAAATTTTTAAAAAAATACGTTGCTCCAATACTTTTAATAGGTTAAAAAAAAAATTAAGAGGTACTGAACCAAAAGATGAGGGATTAGAATTTCAAAAAAAATATAATAATTCTCTTGAGCATGAACAATATCTAAAAAATCAATTCATATAATGAACAATGAAGATTTTGCTGGAATTTTTTTTTTGATAAAATTGACTATTGCATAAAATGAAGCAAGTTAGTTTTATATAAATCCAAATCAAATGAACCAAATCCTAGAACCTTCAAAAGATAATGCTAGAAAAATGTATCCTGCTCTGATACCATGTTAGAATTTCACAATAATAGATATGCAAAGCATTACACAAAAGATGAAGAGAAGAATGGAACTGATTGATTTATTCCAAGGATCAACTCTATATAAATAGCAAAGTTGATCATTGAGAGCCGTTGTATTACAACAACTCATCATACCTAATGAAGACACCACTGAGAGTTCTCCCGACACATGGAGGAGTGGAAACTCAAGTGTTTATCCTAGTGGAATTTAAGAGAATATTCTCTTATTCTACAAGAGATCTTAACTTTAGAGCCTACCATAGTAAGGATCCATTACCATCCAAAGGGAAATGACTCACCTTATTTGGGTTCACTTGTCCCAAATATTTACTAGTTAAAACTCTACTAAATAAAGAAGTTGGTTGGGAGATCCAGCTCTAGTAAAGCTTTCTATCCAATGCTTTATTATTTTACTTTGATCTTCTTAGTCCCAAACATCCCATTATATTTGGCTAGCTTACTTTCTTCCAATGAACTAAGGCTCATTTCCTACTTATACTCCTCCCCATAAAAAAATTGTAGCCATCTTGTCTAACCCTTTCCATTTGGTATGTGGAGTACCAAGGATAAAATAATTATAAATTGACATAGCCTGAATGACTTATTGTAAAAAAGTTAATCTACACCTAAATATTAAGCATCTGTGAGACCAGTAATTAATTATTTCTTTGATACAATCCAAAATATTCCTCGATATATCTATTTTTAGTATTTTAAAATGCAAAGGGACCCCCAAATATACCACTAGGAGAGAATTCCTCGTGAATCCTAAGATCTTTAAAATTTTATCTTGAAGCATTCAATCAAGATTGCAAAAGACCACTTTCGATTTTTTAGCATTGATGATTTGGTTTGTAGCCATAAGGTAAACATTAGGAGTATCTCTAATAATTCTTTCTTACCTAAAGTTGGTCATTCCCACCAATCATATGTTATCCATAAACTATAGGTGAATCAAAACCTCCACATCCATCTTGATACGTAATAACAATTCTTGTTGTCATCTCCTCAAGATGAGTCTACCCAAGCCTTCAGCCAATATAAGAAAAATATAAGGGGAACAAGGATCTCCTTGATGAAGGCCTTGAGTATCTCCAAGTGATTATGAGGGAATGCCTTTGATTAACACTAATTATGTTAGAGTAGAAACATAGATCATGACCCATTATATCCAATCCTGAGATAAATTGAAGGTTATCATCATCCTTGATAAAATACTCCACTTCACCCTATCATAAGCCTTTGAAATATCTAATTTTATGAACATTCCTCTATTTCTATTTTTTGCATTTAGTGGATTACCTCCTAAGATAGAACCACACCATCCAAGATCTGCCTACCCTCTACAAAACCACCTTGCTTCAAGGAGATAATGCTATCTAGGAGAGGTTTTAGTTTCTTAGCCATTACCTTCATGATTATTTTATTTATGGTATTGCATAAGCAATAGGTCTATAATCTAAAATATGCACTCCCTCCTCCCCTTCTAAAATTAAGGTAATCAATGTATGATTTAGAAAAAGTAATCTATTGAATGGAAATGCATACCTTGGATTGTATCAAAGGAGTGCTCATTCTCATCCTAAAGAGATTTCATCTTGTTCATATGTCTCCTAAAACAAGTAACCCAATGGAAAATTTTGGTTTTTTTATCAACTTCTAATAACCAAGTGGTTCTTATTCTCTATTTCTAGTAGATCTCCTTTTGGTTATCAATGTCCTACGGCTTTACACAATGCATCATCCTCTTCTTTGAGCTACACAATAATTATTTCTTTTATAAAGTGTTCTTGAAACTCATCCCATCTAGCCATCAAAAGAGCTCTTTGGACTTGGAAATGTGTTAGCTTGTTAACTCACTTCCATTGGAAATGTGTTAGCTTGTTAACTCACTTCCATTGTTTCAATTAATCTTTTACATAATGAAGTTACTTATAAAATCTAAAAATTATTGTCCCATATGTGAAATGTCCCTTTTCCCTACAAAATTCTCTTTTGAAGTTCCATAAGCAAATGAGCTAATATGCTTAAAAAAAAAAAAAAACCTCATCTAACAACACGACCGACCGAATTCTACTTCAAAAAATTAAGTTTCATGTGACGAAACTTCGCTTAGAACCACTTCTAAGGGCATCACCATGATTGATCGCAAAGAGAACGAAGAGATCTAGAACAGATGGACCTTGGGAACCAACGTCAAGGGATTGAGCCCGGCGACATTCATGTTAGTGTCTGCCGTTGATAGAGTTCGGGTTCTGCAGGAAGGTTGTACTCTCTCTTCGGAATTTAAATGCACCTCTCATTACAACGTCGATTATAAGAAAGTATTATTGAATCCCTCTAGACAGCCTCGTTAAACGTGCTGTGATGTCTGAACCTATCTCATTTTCGCCGGTGTGGTTCTGCATTTAGGATGCGAAGTACAATTACACCCGTAATTATTATTTTTAATATATATATATATAAAATCTTGAATGTTCCTATAAAGACAGCTTCTACATTTGTTTGCTGACCATTCCATTATAATATTTTTATTTTTATTGAAAAAATATAAGCCATGTAGTTTAGAAATTCCTTTTCCATAATCATTCCATCTTGACGGAGGCTGCCAAACAACCTTAATTGTGTTATCTTAGTTGTTCTTTTAAACAAAGCGTAACCGCGGATCCAGCAGGAGATGGTAAATTGTTATTTTAATCTCACTAGTGGAAGAACTGATTTCTTTGTCTAGCTCAGACATAATGTAATATTACCCTTTTTATTAAAGAGTCAACATTCTTGTCAAGAATACTAGTGGAAGAACTGATTTCTTACCATTTGATTTTGAATGTTTTTGTCTCGCTCACACAATGTAATATTACCAATTTTATTAAACAGTCAACAAACATACTGGTTAAGAATATTTTTATTGGCATTTTTAAGCGGTTCTGTAGCCAAGACCGCAGCCCGATTCTTTAATGAGTTCATTCTGCGGATAGAGTTTCTAATAAGTAGATGAGGTGTTTCAATACAATTATAGAAAGGTCATCCATAACAGTACCAATGCTACTTGTTGCTAGGAGGCCAAGACCTCGAGAGATGTTTTTTCATTCTTGAACCCATCTTTCTTCGAGTCGTCTGCAGACCAGATGAAGATGCCCTCCAGCTTCCCATTTTTCTTCAACTTTTCCGCAGCGTCGAAGAAGCCATTATCTGGTTTTAGCTCCTCCCCAGCGGGATCCGTCGCGAAACTAGCCAGCACTTTCCCTCCCCTATAATTAGCAGCCTGAATGTCGTAGTACTTTAGAAAGTCTTTGACGGTGGTGCGCCTGTCGTAGGCAAAGAACTGAAAATTTACGTAATCTATGAAGCCACCGTATTTCCTCCACAGCGCAAGATAATGAGACTGCACTTCTCCCTCGGCCTCGAACGGAGCAATGGACGCAAAGGAAATGAGCTTTCTCTGCTTGAGCTGAATGACCAACTTCCCAATGCAGTCTGCAAAGGTGTTGGGGTCAGCGTTGAAGTGCTCGTAATCGATGTCGACGCCGTCCAGATTGTATTCGTTAATAATTTGCGCGAGACTCGAAACGGCGTTGCTTACCTAAGAAGACACGGACGACAGCATGAACTGCGCTGAGGTGTTGTCGCCTACGGTGTCGCCGCCTAAGCTGAGGGCGACCTTGACGTTCTTGTGCTTCGACTTGATGTCCTTCACGGCGCTTGGACCCAGGTTTTCCTTGTCCCAGAACACGTTGAACTTGCCGTTTGTAGGAGAAGGAGAACCCGCAGAGTCGGTGTAGTCGATGGCGAATGAGAGAATGAAGTGGATCTCCACCTCAGGATTGATGGGCACATCTGAGAACTTGACATTTTTGCCCTCGGCGCCTATGTACTCCCTGAAGACTTTCGCGTTCCCACCTGCACAACAAAAAGAAGGAAAATAAGGAATCAATTTTAAAATGTCAAAAGAACAGAGGCGTTAATTATATAAAAGAAGTGTGAAAGCCTACAGAATGAGCGAGGGACCAGAAACAGCAAAATTCCGGCGACGAAGAGCTTCATGTAAATCCCCGTGTTGGCCATTACTGAAGAGAAAGATGTAAAGGGGCTAGGGGCTAGCTGTGGATAGAACAATCGATGGGATTCTTCTTATATACATGATGTAGGAGTACCTAAGTGGTTGGCAGACAGGAGATTCTTCTTTTCTAAAATTAAAGAGACAATCTTTTCTTACGGAAGACAGGACATCAGGCGGAGTAAACTATTGAACAGAACATAACATATGATGCACCGTCATAGTTTATTGGTTTGGGCGCCTGTTTTACATGGGGCCTGCTTCCTTGGATTTTCTGCAAATTTTGTTTTATTTTTCCATCAATGTGCTAGGAATGAGTGAAATGTCTTTAGACCAAACAAATTATTCCATTAGCTACAATGGAGACGCTCAAGAGAGTAAAGAACTAATTATTTATGATTAACATAAGCAAAAACAGCTTTTGCTGTTCTCTCCATCCTTGGGAAAGGATCCCACAGGATCCCACTAAAGGATAACGTCCAACATCCGCACGAGGACGGGTCCAATTTAAAAAAACGAATAATAACCCGACACTACAAAGGTACATTGTAAGGCAAAGTAGGGGAGTGGGTATATTAAAGGTCCAACATCCCTTGCTGACCATGAACTTGAGCTTGTAAATTTTCAGCCTAGTATACTTCGAAAATAAAAAAGAACTTCTCCCTATTTTCGTTGGTAAAGTGTGCGAATTATGAGAGGAAAAAAAAAAAGGAGAAACACTATTATTTTAATTGTTTTAAATTTTGATGGGTATAAATATATATTTTAATTAAACAATTCTATTAAGGCTCTTAGATTTGCAATTGATATTTTTCCTTTGAATGATATGAAATTGAAACATAAATAATTAAATTTAATATTTTAAATATAACCATTACAAATTGTAATTTAAAAAAATAATAATAATTTATATTGTAAATGTTATATTTGAAAAAGGATATCATCAAAAAAAAAAAAAAATATATATATATATATATATATATATATATATATTTTTTTTGTTATGTACAATCATATGCACCCATCCTTCACATATTCACCTGCACTATGGTTTGAACCTTGGACCTCCAAAAGAAGAACCAAAGCCTAAACCATTGTGTTGTCCTCCATGACATATAATTGTTATTTTTTTAAATTGTAAAGTATATATAAGTAAAAGTAATCTATTCAATATATACCATTATTTATTATATTTGAAGTTTTTAAATTTATTCATATTCGTCTTTACTAAAAAGAAAAAAATTATGCATATCCCTTAAAGCGTTGTTTGTTTATTTTGAATGTTGTGAATTCGACTTATCTTGCCCTCATCCCTATGAAATACTAGGCTTCGTCTTTCAGTGATTTTAGACCCATTAGTAATTCGACTTATCTTGCCCTCATCCCTATGAAATACTAGGCTTCTTATTTTAGTGATTTTAGGCCCATTAGTTTATGCAATACAATTTATAAGATTTTATCTAAGTCCATTGCGAACATGCTTAAATTACTTCTATCGATGTTGATTGATTCAGCCCAGAGTTGCTTCATTCTGGGAAGACATATTCTAGAATTAAATTATAGTTATTCATGAACTGATGCATTCAATGTTAAAAAATGGTAGAGCAGGGTTTTTACACAAATCAGATGTTAATAAAGATTATGATCGGGTTTCTTGGGCCTTTCTTTTCAACATTTTACGAAAATTTAGATTATGTGAAAACTAGATTAAGCTTGTTAAGGTTTACATTTCATCGGTGTGGTTTTATATTATTATCAATGGTTCTTTGGAAATATTTTTCATTCATGACGTGGTCATAAACAGGGGATTTGTTGTCTCTTTTTATTTGTATTCTTATGGTGGAGGCTTTGGAGAGGATGATTTCTAGGTGACGTAATGATTTGGAGATGCACCTAATGATTCCTTGTAACCCAATATCCCATCAACAATTTGTAGATGATACACTTTATCATGTATGGCTTCAGTTGTAATTGCTAGGGAAGTCAAATCTATTTTATACTGTTACGAGAAGGTAGTAGGTCAACAAATTAGTTTCTTGAAGAGTAATTTATTTTTTATCAACACTTCAATATTATGATAAAGGAGGATTGCTAATGTTTTGAATTATTAGATTGCCTTACTTCCTTCTTCTTATCTTGGTCTTCCTCTTTTTATTGAGAGGTACAAAGATGTCATGCGAAACCCAGTGATTGAAATAAGTCAATGTAAATTAGCATCATAGAAGGAGCCTTTTATGAGCCAAGTGGGGAAGGTGGTGCTCATCTAGAGAATATTGCAGAGTATCCCTATATTTTTTATGTCCTTATTTCACCTTTCAGATAAAGTGACTGTAAAGTTGGATATCATTTGTAAGGTGTTTTTATGGGTAGGCCCAAAGCTTAAAGGTAAAGTTCATATGGTCTCTTAGGAGTAGCTCTATAGAAGAAAGAAAGTTAGGGGTTTAAATATAAAGAGTGCTGCTAGGATGAACAAGGTCTTGGTGGTAAAACTTGGTTGGAAAGTTACCTCTAATGATGACCGTTTGTGGTGTCAAATTTTGAAGGCTAAGTATAATTTTGATTCTTTCATTTCTGATTTTCTCCATTTTGACAGGTCGATGTTCTAGAAAAATCTGATGAAATCTAGGAATTTTATTAATCTTAACTACAGATGGATTATTGGTAATGGAAGCAATATGATTTTTTGGAATGATGTTTGGTTGAGAGATCATCCTTTGAATGAAGATATTGATTTTAGAGACCTAATTTATAGGTCTAGGATTGTTGGGCTGGTGAAAGTTGTCAATTTTACTGAGGTTCATGGAAATAAAATAGTCTGGTCCAATCCTCTAACTATGGTAAAGAATTATAGGGATCTCTATCTTTGGTCCTTGCTTTTGGAGGAGCTCTGTCTTTATGTGGTACGATAGATAAATATATAGGACCACTTGATTTAGAAATTTAATAGTACGAGTGTATATTTTGTTAATTTTACTTACGAGCTCCTCAATGAGGATGGAAATGGTTTTTTTCCTCATGGTTCTATTTTTTTAAAGCACTTAACTCCCAGGGTAAATATGTTTTTTTGGTTGGCTATGCAAAACAAGATTCTTACTATTGAAAATCTCTATAAATGAGGTTGGTGTCTAGTTAATAGGTGTTATATGTGTAAAGAAGACTGAAAATTGACTTCACACTTACTTCTTAATTGTGGAGTCTTTAAGAAAATTTTGATATCCATACTCTATAGGTTGAGTGTTAGCTAGGTTTTTTCTAATTCAGTGATGGATTGTGTTATGCATTGATTTCCCCTCTTTTTATGACCCAAACTTAAGTGTTTATGGAGATTTCATTTATCCCATGTTATGTAGGGTGTGTGGAAGGTGAGGAATGCTCATGTTTTTAAATATAAGGAATCTTCTATTTATTTTTTGAGTGCTCGTATTTTACGAAATACTATGGAGAATGTTTTGTGTGCTTGCAAGGAGTCCGAGTTTTTAGAGGCCTTCATTCCCTATGAAGTTTTGATTGAGAAATGTCTGAGTTTTTGGTATGTTGATCACCCTCCGCCAGCTCCTGATCCTAGGAGTTTGGTTTGTTGGACCCCTCCACCATTTGGTTGATATAAATTGAATTTCAATGGAACCTCAAAAGGTAACCTAGGGATTACTGGTGTCTTGGGAGACTTTAGAGATTATAGTAGAAATTTAGTCCTTCCCTATGCAGAAAATATTGGTGTCAATTCATTCTAGTTTGTTGAAGTGAGGGTTGTATTCTTAGGCTTATCTTTGATTAGAGATATAGGTAATCATAAAGTTATTATTAAGGGTAATTCATTAAATGTCATCAAGATGCTAAATGGTTCTTGCCATGTCAGTTGCAGGGTGGTAAATTTGATTGATGAAGCTATCGATATTTTTTGATCCCTGGATAAAATTTTGTTAATACATATTTTTAGAGAAGGTAATTCTGCAGTGGAATTAATGGTGAATATCAAGACATATCTCCAAGGATATTCTATTTGGTAGAGGGATTTCCCTCCTGAGCTCTTTCATTGTATTCATAATGACCTCCATTAATTTTTGGTAGGTGTTTTTCTTATTCTTGCTTGGGTGGATGGGTTTTGGAGTTGCAGTTGTTGTTCATCAAAGTTTAGGCGGGTGACTAGTATTTATTCCCTAGGCATTGTGGAGACACTCGCATTTCAAATTTTAAATTTCTAATTTCATATCCGTCCTTGTATTTGGTTTTAGGGAATGCCCTAAAGCTTCTCTAGCTTTCGTTGGAGTGTGCCCTCTACTGAAAGTCCTGCCCTCTTTTTTGGTTTTGGGTATGGAATTTATTTTGTTGATCGGCTTTGGACCTTCTTTTTCATGTCTTCTCACATGCTCATTGATTATTGGTGGCTTCTCATTTGGTTTTATTATCAGGAGGGTACCTGGGATGGTGATTATTCCTATTTTTGGGATTGGTTTTTTATCATTCTTTTCTATAATTTGTACCTTGGATTTTTAATCCCTTTTCAGTCCTTGGTCTTGGAGTTGTCACCTATTATGTACCCCTTTGTTTCTTCTCCACTAGCCCATATTCTTTCTATTATCTGGCTAGCTGGAAGTGGGAAATGAATTTATCTATTTGGGCATATATTTTGTGGTAGTTTCTCTCTTCCTCTTAGGTCTAGAATGATACCCATGTCCTTGTTTTAGTTTTTAGTGCTCCTTATCATATTCATGCTTATGAAATTTTTCATGCTTGCTCTCCTCTTTTCTATGTTCTGTAGTATAAGTTTTGGCTTAGTGGCTATTCTTAATGCTCGTGAGATTTTGGTGTTAAGGACCTTCATTTTTTACTTCAAATTTTTACTTTGGCCTATGATGGGAGTGAATTTTTATTTATGCTCAAGCTATTTATGGCGCCTCTTGTATTTTGTTGTGTGTGCGGACATCTTCCTCTTTGGTTTTTCTATGTGGACTGTAGGGGTTTTTTGTTATTGGTTTCTTGTATTATTATTTAATATGGGGAAGGCTAAAGTCCTTGGGTGTAAGATGAAGCATACTAAGTCAAGGGTGGATCCTAATGCTTTGATTGGTGACGAGGATGCTCTTTCTATTCTAAAGGATGGGGCCTTATTGTAATGTGTCCAAAAATTCCATGGACACAACCCAATTATTTCTAATTGAATGGATGCTACATGGAAGGAGGGATGGATTAGAGTAGGGACATGGTCATTTAAGGTTTTTGTGGAGCCGATTAGCCAAACTACGAGGTTAGATCTAGATGGAGTGTATCACAACTGGGACAGACACTCATTATTGAAGGAGATCAACTTATTCTTCGAAGGAGATGAATTCTTACCAAGAATTTAAAATGGGTTCAATTCTAAGGTTCTAACATCACCATGGATCAAGGTGATTAGGGTGATTATGGATTTTTTTACATTGGACTCTTCATATGAAATTATTCTTAGTTTTCATGCTATATTCCTGAATCACTTACATAGCTAAATATAGATGAACATCCATATGTTCCTATTTGAATGAGTTGTAGTGGAAAAATGTGTTGTGTGTAGACACCAAAACAGCACCAATCCGATTATGTGACTGCAAACACTGATCGCTTTGACAAACACAGCCCCCAGGGCAGCCCTCAGAGGTTAAATAGTGGTCTTAACCACTTCCATAGCAATTTTTGTAAGGTCAAGAAGCAATTTGGCACACTTGGACACTTTGCCCAGTATTCGTCTCACCCAGGGATGAATTCAAAATAGAATCCATCCCACCCCAGGATGAATTCTAAATTCATCCCTGGGTGGGACGAATTCTAAGATTAACGGGCAAAAAAGGCAAATGGCGCCAAGTGGCAGCCCAAAACAGTCAGTTGATGACTCCTGCCTTGCACGCGTGTGTATGTGGACATAGGGGCCGTTAGAAGACTATTACAAAAGGCATTTATCAAATCCCAAGTTAATGGAGGACTCCCCTCCCTCATGGGAAGACAAGACTGCCACATGGCGCCTATGGCCAACACATGGCATTTGTGCTTCCCTCCCAAAAGAGACCCCTTGGGTCTATAAAAGGTGGGACTTTTCTCACCCAAAACATACAGGTTGAAGGAGTTTTCAAGCAATGAAGTGTCGCCGAGTTGAAGACCCACTTGCATCCCTTTTGGTTCACCTTCCCACATCCACCAATATCTTTTGCAAGGGAGGTTGTTGGGTGGCCTTTGGAAGCTCGAACCCGACCCAAATCCAACACATGGACACCTGAACCAACCAATTCTCCGACCCCCCAATCCTAAGAGGTTTTGGGCCCATCCCTGGTGGATTGGCTCCAAAATCAAGTGCCAATGGTGGGAGGCCCACTTGGGCACCCCCACACCTCCCAAGTCCTATTTTAAGTTTTAGAGAATTTTAGATTACTTTTTAGATTGTATTTTGTGTTATTAGGTTTGATTAACCCATAGCTGCAATTTTGTAACTTTTGGTTAGATTCTAGTATGTTTTGTGTCGCTTTGTTGTTTCGTTGACTTGTAGGTGTCGAGGTCAAATTCTCGAGGGTGGAGGCCAAATTGGGAGAATCCGACCATCTGGGTCATCCCAAAATGGCCCCAATTACATAACCCCCCTATTTGTAGGCATTTTACAGGTCTTGGGATGCGACATTAGAGCAGCAGTAGGTCGATTTCTTCAACACAGAAGAATTCGTCCCACCCAGGGACGAATTGCAGTCGAATTCGTCCTGCCTAGGGACGAATTCCATTTGAAGGTAGATTGGTCAGCTGTCTCAGTGGCAGTGGCCTTCTGGTAACTTTTCCTATCTTCTGTCAAGTTTTGAAGCCATTTGGACTCACTATAATTACTGTTTCAGGCAAAGGTTTACATACATATTTCGTTAGTTTTAGAGAACAAAAACTTTTCATTTGCGGTAGATGCTACTGACATATTGGTTGTTTCTTTGTTCGTAGGAGAAGCAACGGAGGTTAAGAACTCATCGACATCAGCGACGACATCATCTTGGCCCACCCATTGCAATCGTGGGCATGCGAAAGGAGGAAGACTAAGTCACACATTGTAACAAAGACAAATTTAATGCTCCTAGCCCCTAAAAAGGGAGGAGACGTCTATGTAACCGAGGATAAGATATTTGAATAAAGAGGGCTATGATTTCTTTACATCTTTTCTTTCCTTTCCATATTGTCTCTTTCCTTCATTTTGGTGTATAAGGTTAAAGAATTACATTTCGTCTTACATTGCATAATTAGTGTTTCCTTTGCCCAGAATTTCATGCTTTCAGTGGCGATCATGGTGGGACCCTGTTCCCTGGTTTTTGAAATCACAAAAAACTGATCAAAGTTTTGTGTTTGTGCTTGACAGGTACATTTTTTTATTGCAGACTGCTATTCATCTCTGATAGAGACAAATTCTTTTCTGCAATTCATCTGACCCTGGGATGAATTCAAATTCATCTCTAGGAGGGACGAATTCTTTTCTGCAATTCATCTCCCAGAGGGATGAATTCCTGCCTGCAAATTTTTAGAGCAAAAATTCAGAGACAACAGGAGCAGGCAGAGAAGAGGTAGGGATTTTCATGATCTCTATTATATTTTTGTTTCTATTTCTGTTCCTTTGATTATTTTCATCTTTTCCTGCATTGCATAAGAAAATTCATGTATGCTTGTTTCATTTTTGTTGAATAAAACGAATCCCACACACATCACGAAACAATTTTAAACCAAGGAGCTGGTCGTAAGACCCCAGCCCTTGATCAAGACCATTGGTGGATTTCATCACCACCTTGGCTTGATTTGCATCCATTTCCCGATTGTCAACTATTGTTAGGCGTAAATCCTGACGAAGACAGACCGAGTGTCACTGGGGTGATTCCCATGCGCGTGAGGATAAGTCTTCTATGGTAGGTGCCATTAACAGGACAATCCCCCTTCTATACCGCCTATGTACCACGTACCTTCTGCTCTCACATACCTATAGTCTCCCTCTCATAAGGGCGGGTATATAAAGAGGTTGGTATATCAGCCTGGTTGGTATATTGAAGGGGCTACCGTTTTGGGAGTTATATGAGCCGTCATAATGCATTTAAACGATCTTCAAAACCTATAAAAACAAAACAAAACATCAAAATGCACTAAACCAGTTTAGGACACACCATTTAATCCTTAAAAGAGATAATCACAATTTTGTGAATGTGTGTGCTTAATTCTGCTTAGTGTAGACAAAAAAAAAAAATCATAAACGAGATAAAAACTTATTTAGATAGCATAGAAGCACCACAATGGTGTACACCCACAGTCAAGCCCAATCAAGGGCAGAAGCTTTGGAAGGTACACAAAAAGCAGGCACAAGTCGCCTTCACTTCAGTCCTGAGGATTTGGTCATACCACCTTATAGGTCTAACCTACAAAAGAATCCAATTTAGAATCCTCGGTGGGGTATGCCTATTCAAAGTAGCCCCTTTCGGGAAGATGCCTTACATGTAGACCTTGACATAAATAGAGAATCACCTCTTGAAGTTAGGCATGAGTGGCCACCGCGCGATGAAGCGCTAGATAGGCACACCGTCCATTTGGAGGGGCAACGTGGATATGGTGTCCCTTCTTTACCTATCATCAGAATAGAGAGACCAAATCCAGAGTGCAAGGCTCCTTACATAGGGCAACCTAACTCCACCCACCCCATTTACACCCATGAAAGGGAGTATGAGGAAATCCATCGCATTCCTCGAGGGTAACAAACAACGTGAGAACCTTGCATTTCCGCACTAGCAGGATATCATGATCACCCCTTGAGGCCAAAACCTCGAGCACATACCGCTTACCTTGACAGAGGGAAGCAACCCATTGAAACCTTAGACCAGCAAACTCGAGGTAAACACATAGAAGAAACATTCGGACCTCCTAAACAAAATAGGGTAGACCAAATTGACCCAATTGTCGCCAGATATACCGCCCGTCAAGCCCAAATCATGCGGCTTAAACAAAGTCATCAGGAGATAGAGTATCGACACCGCTTGGATAGAGAGCGCATGCAATGCGAAGCGGATGAGTTATGCTATGAAATACCTAAGAGGGGGCCAACCCCTCGCATCCAAAAATCTGAACAGTATGAGAGGTGTAATCCATTGGTGCAGGACAGGTCTCCACGACCTCGTCAAGCTCTGCCTCCAAGACCTCATAGATTCGAGAGGGAGGCAACTCCCCAAAACAATGATGGGTACCTTCAGCAAGAGCTTGATCAGGGTCATAGGTTTCGCCTAGAGACTCCTCAAGAATTTTACAAGGAGTATGAACCAGAAGAGGAATATGTTGAAACTCCCCATCAAGGTAGGAAGGATGCCATTCGGCCACCCATCCATAGGCCTCCAGTTTACCGTAACTTGCAACAAGAGCAAACAAGAGAGGAAGAAGTAAAATCCTCCGATGCATACCAAGCGCTATTGGAGCGTTTGGAGTCTGTGGAGACAAAAGCTGCTGGGCATCAAAAACCCACATTACGTCTACTCCGTAGTAATTCGGTGCATCCCTCAGTACCTACACCTCTTTACCCCGAACACTTCAAGTTGCCTCAATTGGCGGCTTTTAAGGGTGAAGAGGACGCACAGGAACACATTAAACGATTTCTAAGCCAATGCTTCAGCATCCAAGATAATGACGCATTGTTTCTTAGAACATTCATAACCACATTCGTAGGCCCTGCCTCGGATTGGTTCACACAACTACCCAAACATAGCATAAGCAATTTAGATCAATTAGTAGACGCGTTTCTTGAATGCTTTGCCTTCAACACAAGGAAGAAGGCATCACTAAGTGATTTAGCGAGCCTCAAGCAATTTGAAGAGGAAACAATGGCAGTGTACAGGAATCGATGGAGAGCTTTGCTTTCCAGGTTACCCTACCGTCCTCCTATGTCTGATATCATGTAGATGTTCGCAAAAAGTTGCTTAAAATCAATCTCTGGTCTATTGTTGCTGCGACAATACGACATCTTAGAAGAATCTTTGGCGCAAACCAGAGTCATAGAAGAGATTAAGATAGGCGAAGGCGCAATTGCCAAGCCTAAGAAGAAAGAGTGGAATAAAACCACTAAAAATGGGACAACGCAACCACAACACGCTGCAGTCAACCAAGTTGCGATAAATGTCCCCATGCTTGTGCAAGAAACGCAGCCTCAAAAGGCTAACTACCAGGTAGTGCCTCCTGCTTATGAAAGAGATAATAGAAGACAGGAGCAAAATTACCCGCGTCGCCCTAGGCAAAATTTTACCCCATATGTGGAGTCTAGGGACTCCTTATTTGACCGCTTGTCAGCGGCAAATTTAGTCACTCTGCCAGAAATCCAAATAATAGACCCAAACATTCCCAAGCCTAGGGGGTATAGAGAGGAATTGTATTGTAGATTCCATAGGCGCAGAGGACATGACTTGAATGGGTGCTAGAAATTCAAAGAACTAGTCCAGGATTTGATCGACAACCGAACATTAGTTGTGGACAATCCCGTCGCACCAAACAACCAGCAAATGGGGGTATTCAAGGACCCCTTACCAGCCCATGAGGCACAAACAAAACCACTCCAGATTAACAAGGTGCGACAAGATCTTCCTACACAGGGATTTGTGGGAATGATTAGCATAGTAACAAGGAACAGAAGGTACCCAACAGCTACCCCTAAGGTAGCTACGATGGAAGTTCCAGCAACATCGCATCCTCAACAACGCCCAACGCAGTTACCTCCGCCTAGACCTGAGGTCACGATACGAACCAAACTCACGCAGAGTTTGCGGACCACGTCGGCTAGGCTGTCCATCTACGAGCTTATTCAACAATCATCTCCCCATAGAGAAGCTCTTATGGAAATTTTAAAAGCCATTGAATTACAACCCCACGAGGCAAATTCTTTCAACACCTTCATGGGACATGTGAAACAATGTACGGAGCCGGTCATCACATTCAGAGAAGATGAGGTCAAAACGATATCAAATGACATGGCAAATCCACCCCTGCACGTTATTGCGCGGGTCAACGGGATTCCATACAAGAGAGTGCTGATAGATACTGGCTCATCCAGTAACATCATAACCACTACAGCCTTGAAGCATTTGAAGATGCCAGCCTCTCACATCACAGCCTCCACGTACACACTACGAGCTTTTAATGATGCAATATGCTCGATAGTCGGCACAGTCGTTTTGCCAGTCCAGGTAGGACAAAAGTCAATACCTACACTGTGCCATGTGTTGGAAGGATAAATGGCTTATAATATACTGCTAGGGCGGCCTTGGATCAGGGATATGAAATGTGTCCCTTCGATCGCCCACCAGTGCTTGAAATATGCTTATGAAGGAGAAATACATGTAGTCCCAATGGACTTAGAGCCCTTCAAGTATTGCAATGCGGTACAATTCATACCTCAATCGACCCTCCCTTCAACGCACTTGGATTTCCAATTAAATCCATCTAAACAGGGTCCAATACCATAGGCACCACTGGTGGCCAATAAGGCAAAATCCTATCCAGGTGAGACTTCATCATCGGCTCCTTCATCATCAACGCCACCTATCACAGCCCAACAGAAGGACAAGGGAAAACAAATGATGGAAGAAGTTAAGCCCTTAGAAGAAAATTTGCCCATAATTTCAACAATAACAACAGAGGAAGCACCCAATGCAACGGAAACCAAGATTCCTGAACCACCAAACATGGAATGGACTCAGGAAGGACTACCATTTCCTCCCACCCAATCATCAACAATCACTATTGAAATGGCTAGTACAGGCCTGGGGGAATATTTAGTGCAAAATGTTGTGGCAACCCCCACACTGGAGTCAGTACAAGACATGGGAAGACCTCGCCTTCCCATTGGAACAATCGTCCCTCTAGGCTACCCACCGAACCAGACAAATTTTGTGTATGGGGGCTTTGATCATGGTCTTGAACCATGCCAACAAAAGGAAACAGACGAAGAACCTTTTGTGGAAAACATCAATTATCTATCAAACCCATAATTTGCCCTAAAATATCTAGGCCAATGCAATTGGCATGGATACGGGCTCGGTAGATATGAGCAAGGGATGCGGATCCTTTGCCAACCAAAATATCAGATGCCATATGACAAGTCAGGGGTAGGGTTCAACCATCCCCTGCCATTAGACATCTTGGTTGAAAATATGCAAGGCCTAGAAATAGGCAACAAGGGGGGATTGACATTGGATCCTTATGCCAATCTGAATACAGAATACACATTGGGAGACTACCTCCCATGGTCAACAAACACCACTGGCAGCAATATTAATCCCTCTTATTTGCTAGAAAGAAGCGAAAGTTTAGAGATTAATCCTCAAAAAGAACATCAACGACTGCCAGACATCTTTCTGAAACTGTTCCCCTTAGAGGTTCCAGATGAAATAACACAGTCTCAAGAGAATCAGGTCCCTCCACTAAGAGTGGAACAACCGCAATGGGGCCGGATTAATTCACTGGAACAGGAAGAGTCCTCAATGTCGCAAGCAATAGATGCTGAAGAGGATGAACAATTTTGGATCTATGAAAGCGATTCAGAAGATGAAACTGAAATGGACTATCTCCGACATGCGCGACGACATCACCGCACTCTAACTCATGAAGATCTAATGGGACAGATGGGTATACTGTTAGGACATGAATGGCATGTAGACCCAGCAAGGTGGGACCAAGTGTTAGACCTATGGCTCCAAATTCAAGATGAGCATCGTCCACATCGAGATCCCATCATGACAGCAGTGCCAAGGGAACACCCCGCCTTCCTTTTCACACATAGAGATGAATTTGCACCTAGAGAGGATCCATTCGTGCCTGTTCTCGTAGAGCCAGATCCAAAGTATAGGGAACATCTAAAAGAATCAAGTCATCACACCTGCGGTTCTGGAGACCAAATCCATTCCATCCACATGATCTCCATTGATTTAACCACACCCATCTGCAATTCAACCGATCCATCACGGTCATTGCATCTAGACATGGATGCCATCAATTGGGATCGCGTCAATTCACCATTGTCACCATCAGAGTATTGGCCTTTCGGTGAAATGCTTCATTTTACCCCAAGGACAACTCAGGATATTTTTCAAGCTGAAGAGGGACCCGAGGTTCCAAACGCAGATCTTAACTCAACTGATGATATCCATTTAATACCAACTCCACATCAGTTGGAGGATGGATCCCACATGTCAGTCAAGGAGACGACTGATGTAGACATCGACACAGATCCAATGAATCCACGGATTCTCAAGCTGGGGTTAAGCCTTTCCCCTGAAGAGCAAGCCGAATATATTGCCCTTCTCAAAGAGAAGAAGGAAGTTTTTGCATGGTCGTACAAAGATATGCCAGGACTAGACCCGCAACTAGTCATGCACAACTTAATGCTTGATCCGAAAATCAAGCCTGTAAAGCAAAAACTAAGAAAGATGCACCCAATAGTGGCCTTGATGGTCAAAGACGAATTGCAAAAGTTGTTGGATGCATAATTTGTCATCTGCGTGGATTATCCGCCATGGTTGTCCAACATGGTTCCCGTCAAGAAGCCCAACGAGAGGATTCACATATGCACCGACTTTCGAGACCTAAACAAAGCGAGTCCTAAGGATGATTTCCCCTTGCCAAGAATCGATGCATTGGTAGACGCTACAGCAGGTCACGAAATGCTCTCCCTAATGGACGGTTTCTCAGGATACAATCAAATTCGTATCAATCCTGAAGACCAACTCAAAATGGCATTCACAACGCCTTGGGGGACATTTTTCTATAAGGTCATGCCTTTTGGCATTAAAAATGCTGGCGCTACATACCAACGTGCTATGACTTATATCTTCCACGATTACATGCACAAAACTTTGGAATATTACATGGATGATTTGTTAGCCAAGTCTCTCTTGCGCTCAGATCATCTCAGTGACTTAAGCAAGATTCTCGATCGCCTCATAGAGCATAAGGTCAATCGAATCCCAAGAAGTGCGTGTTCGGCGTCACATCTGGAAAACTCTTGGGTTTTATAGTCTCAAAGAGAGGCATCGAAGTGGACCCAAACAAAGTCAAGGCAATCCTTGAAATGGCTCCCCAAACCACTATCAAGTAGCTCAGAAGTCTGCAAGGAAAGGTCGCGTCGATTAAATGCTTCATAGCGCAATTATCTGACAAATTCTGACCCATGAACAAATTATTGCATAAAGGGGTCACATTTCATTGGGATGACGAGTGCCAGTCAGCCTTTGACGAAATCAAACAATACTTGGCTTCGCCACCAGTATTGGCACCACCTAGACCAGGTGTGCCGTTCTACTTATACATCTCAACTCATCGAGGTGGCATCGGGCGCAATGCTAGCCCGGAAGAATGAACTTCACAAAGAACAGAGCTACTTACTATCTTAGCCGCACCCCGGTCGGTTATGAACTTAACTATGCATACGTTGAAAAACTCGCTAGCCAGTGGTGTTTGCTACCAAAATGCTACGCCACTACATGCTGAGCAACACTACGTATGTTGTGTCTAAGGAGAATCCATTGCGATACATGATGAGTCGTACTTATCATAGTAGTCGCACGACGAAATGGATCATGTTGTTGATGAAATTTGACATTGAGTTTATTGGGCAAAAATCTATAAAAGGACAGGTCATAGCCGATCAACTAGCAGAGGCTCCTCTTGAAGATGATTAGCCTCTAGTCATAGAACTACCCGATGATGGGGTCTTCCATGTCTCAGAATCGCCAGATTCTGAAGAGCCTGAGTCTCAGGCCGACATAACCTTATTTTTTGATGGTTCTAAATGCGAGCAAGGTGGTGGCACAGGAATTGTATTCTTCACACCGTAGGGTGATCCAATGCCCCTATCATTTAAATTAAATTTCCAGTGCACCAACAACAATGCAGAATATGAAGCCTTGCTCCTAGGTCTTCAAACAAGCAATCGCCATGAACATCAAAATACTGAACATCTTTGGTGATTCGTTGTTAATCGTCAATCAATTCAAAGGGGTATATCAATGCAAATGCCCAGTTCTAAAGGCCTATAAAGCCCTCATGGATAAATTCTTGGCAAAACTTGAGTGGTATGACATCGAGGCACTCCCTCGATCATCGAATCATTTTGCGAACATAATGGCCTCCTTGGGGTCACTAATCCCGCAAGACCTTTCCGGTGATATAACAACCATTCAAGTCAAAACCTTATTGCAACCCACGATGGAGCGTGCAAGCTCGGACTTGACGCCAGGAGTCCACATGATCCAGATCGAACCATCTTCGAATAAGTTCTTTCGAATCTGAGACTGTTTGAAACATGCCAATTTTCCCCCACTCCCATTAATAGCAACACAACGCTATTCTTACAAGTTCTATCCAATTCAGCATTTGTTAGGGAAGAACTTCAAAAGGGATTGTCTGTTCATACTATCGAGGTTTCTGATCAACAGGACTGGTATTTACCCATAAGAGATTACCTCAAATTAGGTAATCTTCCCTTTGGATTGACGCATGCCGCAAAACGAACATTCAAGCAAAAAGCGGCTAAGTATGTCTTGATAGGAGACATTTTGTATCATCGAAGCTATGACAGAATTCTTCTTCGTTGTTTGGACCAACAAGAGTCCACTTGGGCAATCACCCAAGCGCATGACGGTATGTGTGGCGGCCACTTCAGTGGTATGGCCATTGCAAAGCGCATTCTTCGCATGGGCTATTATTGGCCATCTTTAGAGCGAGATTGTTGCGAGTATGTCAAGAAGTGCATAAAGTGTCAACATCATGCCAATTTGATGCATGCACCTTCCCAGGCCCTACAGACAGTCCAGTCTACTTGGCCATTTTCACAGTGGGGCCTCGATCTAATTGGAAAAATCTCCCCTGCGTCGTCAGGGCGTCACACGTTTATCATAACGGCCACAGAATATTTTACCAAATGGGTGGAAGCAATTCCGTTAACCTCTATGACAGGACCCCGCATTGCGGAGTTCATTTTGCATTACATCATATGTCGTTTTGGTATTCCATCCAAAATAATCTCGGATAATGGGCCATCATTCAAGAACAAATACGTGCGTGCTTTAACCACAAAGTACAAAATTCAGCACAGCTTTTCAACACCCTATTATCCGTAAGCAAATGGGCAAGCAGAGGCGTCAAACAAAACGCTAGTCGCCATCCTTAAAAATACCGTCGCATACAATCATAAGGATTGGCACATACAAATCCCACTTGCCCTTTGGGCTTATCGCACTAGCATTCGGACGCCCACTGGGGCAACTCCGTTTTCACTAGTGTATGGCTCAAAGGCAGTAATGCCTCTCGAGTTGGAAATTCCTTCCCTGCGCATATCAATGTAGGAGTTCATCGATGATAACACTGCGCGGTAGGCCCGATTAGACCAGCTTACGTTGCTTGACGAACGACGCGTTAATGCTCTCGAGAACTTACGTATCTATCAAGAGCGGCTTAAGAGAGCTTACAACATGAAAGTTCACCTAAGAGACTTTCGGGTTGGTGATTTGGTTTTGAAGGAAAACCAACAAAACTCTAATTTGCCATCCCATATGAGGGAAAAATTCGTGGCAAATTGGTTAGGTCCTTATATCATTGATAGCAAAATAGGACCCGGGATGTACAGGCTAGCTTCTCTTGACGATATCAAGGAAACATAACCCTTGAATATCAGTCATTTGAGACCATTTCATATCTAAGAAAGCCATATACCAAAAAAAAAAAAAAAAAATCCAAGGATTATCGCAATCTCTTGGTCAATCCAAAAAGCTCCAATGATTATCACAATCTCTTGGTCAATACAAAAAGCTCCAAGGATTAACGCAATCTCTTGGTCAACCCAAAAAGCTCCAAGGATTATCGTAATCTCTTGGTCACTCCAAAAGCTCCAAGGATTATCACAATCTCTTGGTCACTCCAAAAGCTCCAAGGATTATCGTAATCTCTTGGTCAATACAAAAAGCTCCAAGGATTATCGCAATCTCTTGGTCAACCCAAAAAGCTCCAAGGATTATCGCAATCTCTTGGTCACTCCAAAATCTCCAAGGATTATCGCAATCTCTTGGTCCCCAAAAAGCTCCAAAGATTATCGCAATCTCTTGGTCACCAAAAAAAAATCTCCAAGGATTATCGCAATCTCTTGGTAAATACAAAAAGCTCCAAGGATTATCGCAATCTCTTGGTCAACCCAAAAAGCTCCAACGATTATCGCAATCGCTTGGTCAAAAAAATAAAGAAATTCAAAAAACAAAACAACAAAAATCATCAAAAACAACAAAGATTAGCATCTCAATTCTAGGAATACTCAAATTCATCAAAAAAATTCAAATTCTCGCACCTCATCTTCACCTTCACCAAAAACAATCCATCAAAATTACAAAAATACATAGCTGCATTAAGCATTGCATCCACACATTGCATATTTGTAGTCAAAAAGGTCAGAGGCACCGTAAGCTGCAATAGCTCTGATAGTCCACCTTGTTCCGCATTGTCTCATGTTACAAAAACAACAAAAACACCAAGCATAACCTTTACCACACTACAGTCAGTGGTCTGGGAATGTACCAAGAGTTTCAATGATTCAGTCATCATTTTCCTCTTTAGCCATGTAGTGTATCAATTCGAACAGATTTTATGAAAGTAGAGTCATACTTGAAATACACCTTGTTACGTAACATCCCAACACAAATCAAAACACTAAAATTCCCAAATTGTGTGAACGAAAGACGAAACCTACAAAATAATCTAGGTCACCACAAGCAAAACGGTTATCTTGCTCATCCCCCTGTGCGAGTGACCCCTAGAATGCTGAGAGTTGGAAAAAGGACAAGCATCCTCCCTACCCAATTCCCTAAGAATCCCTAAAGTTCTCAATAGTTGCAAAACACAAAAAAGTTGCAAAATGTCAAAACTCTAAATTTGACAAACTACAGTGCAAACATCAAAAGGCACAAACAACAGTGATTTTCATCACTCCATATCCCCAATCCCTTGCTCAAAAGAAAAACAAATCAAAATAAACAGTGATCTCATCACTACAATGAGCAAGTATCCCAATACAATTGAAGAAAAGAAGGGAGTTGACCTTGAATCCCTGGAACTCTAAGCATTCTATAGGTCATAAGGCAAGCTTCAGTACCAATTTGGTTGATAGCCTATCGATAACATAAGTAAACCTCCCGCATGACGATATATCTGTCACATTAACTTGCATACATATCAATGTTTGCATGTGGATGAGCTAGCTTATGGCATCCTGGATTACACCGCAGATTAATCTTAGTACATACAACAAAGGAATTCGTGGAGCTAATTAGGTGATCCTCGATACGAGTTCGGTTGAAAGCCCATTCTGCATCGGCGGTATCCTAACAAATACCACTAAATGAACTCAATTGCACACATAGGGATATGAAATAACTGGGTCAAAAACAAGTCTGATTCATACTTTGGTCAAAAAGTCTTGTAAGATAAAGTACAGTCATGGATGGTGAGTTAAAACTGACTGAATCTCAAAAAATCTTACATTCATCCCAAAACCATATGCGCTACTTATCATCTTTATGATACCATCAGAAAATACAAAAAATAAAAACCATGTAAATAAAGAGCTTCTTAAACAATAATAGTGCAATCATCACAAATGTCATTCATCCATTTCACCTCGCATATCACATAGACATCAAAAACATATACATTTATCATAACATCTGCATTCATCAAAATAAATAAACATGCATAACAAAAAATCACATCATCACATGTACAAAACAAAAAATAAAACCGGTATATATATATATATATATATCGTCAAAAATATGCCCGCAGGCTACAAAACCGGTCCTCAGACCTCGCAATCATATCCAAAAACCCAACCTAAGGTGTCGACCACCATGATCACGCAGGATCGGTGCGACGAGAACTACCCCCCATGGTGTGGGTCCTATGGGACCCTGCAGGGCGACTAATGCTAGCCCTCGCATCATGCCTACTACCCCCCCCTCATCTAACCGCCTGCGACGAGATGATGCTGACTGCTCAGTCAAACTATCCCTCGTCCGTCGAGAAGATCTACTGATCGAAGGCTCAGGAAGCCACCCGCCAAGGCGGATGACCTCCATCTCCAAGTCTATCTGGTATAGACACCACTTTGCCTCTCGCAGATGATAGATAGACAATGCATCATCGCGCTGCACCAAAAATCTATCCCGCTCTGCCAACTGAGCCCGCAGAAGATCCCTCTCCAGATCCCGCATCCGCAGCAGCTTTGTAAGTCGCGCAACCTCAATGCCTACATCCGACCCCACCTCCTCTGTATCTTTCGAATGCATAGGACTCATGGGGACAGTAGCCTGCTCAGGCTCCCACTGCGCCTCCACATCCTGCATGTCCGGCCGCTCCGGAACACCCAAGCCCACATCCTGCATGTCCGGCCGCTCCGGAACACCCAAGCCCACATCCTCATCTCCCACATCCACCATATCTACATCATCCAACGGCCCCCCCAATCACCCCCTGCTGCCTTAGCATCCTCCACTATCGCCTTCGTGCCTCCCAGTGGCCCCTCTCCTCTCCAGCACCACAATACCCACCACGAGTCATACTCAGTGGTAGTATCGACGTCATCCACATTCGGGACCTCAATCACAGCATCCGACTCATCGCCAAATGGTGCGGTGACTGGTGGCTCCAGATCCCTCTCGTCTCCCCGACGCTGATAGACTACGGGCTGACCAGGCAACCCCTGGCACACACCAAAATGTCGTGTAACCTGGCGGTATGGAAAGAACTCATGCTCTGTCCCGTGTTGCCTAGTCAACCATCGCTCCCTCCGTACCCATCGAAGCCACTCTCCAGCCTCAGGCCAAGCTGGAAAGTCCCGATAGGGGCACCAAAACACCTCCGCTAAAGTGAGCCAAGAAAAGGCATCAGTGTAGTGCTCAACGGCACCTGCCCATCGCTGACTCTGCCCCTGCTCCACAGACCATCGCCACAAAACTGCGTAACAAATCTCCTCATCCTCCATCGTCGCCCGAGTTGTCCACGATAACCCGGTAGGCCTCTCAACATCTATGTGCTGCCAACCCCAGCACTGCAACAAAAAATTGCAATTGACACCCTTTCGCTGTCGACAGCGGACCCCATACAGCTCCCCGTAGAGTTGTGCCAACAAAGTCTGTCCCCATCTCAGAATCAATGGTGCCTCTATCGAACACTCTGCCAACTGCCACACCAAATCCAGCAGGTTCCACAAGAACCTCACACCTGACGAATCAGGGAGAAGAATGTTAGAAATGAGGCCCATCAAGAATGTGTGCCTCACTCCTAACACCCCCCTCTCCGTCCACCAGCTAACCAAAATCCCGCTAGCCTGGCAATCCGCCTCGAATGTCTCCACTAGGTCTGCTACACCCAGTTGCCCCCCATGCCCAAAACATCTCGTAAGTATAGAAGTCCATTGATCAAACGGAGATGTCCTAATAGGCAGACCATCTATCAGAATCTGAAGTAACCGATAGACGTCATCAAGAGTCATAGTCATCTCCCCTGTCGGGAGATGGAAAGTATTGGTCCACGGATCCCAAAGCTTGATCAGGGCCATCAAATAGGCCTGATCAGAAACCACAGGCTCCAGTCGAGCCACATGCTTGAGCCCAAGGGCATCAAGCCATTCCCAGTCATCATCGGTCAATGCCAACCGCGCCTCAGTAAATGCAGCGGGTACACGGTACCGGCTCCTAACAACCTGCAAAGCAAAAAAAAATCACAAAATCAACACAAACACAAAATATATATATATATATAACAGATCAAATTTTTAGTTCTAGGGTTTCTAACCTTAAATGTTAAACAAAAACATCACAAAAAAAATATTAAAGTTTTGAAAAGAATCAACACAAAAACAATGCATTAAATTAAAGCAAAATAAACTCTAGGGTCACTTACAGGTCTCGCCTCGGCTCCGCCGCTCGAACCAGTTTGTGCACTCATGATGGCAGAGAGAATTCCAGCAGCGCTTCGCTTCGTAGAATTACCTCCTCCTCCCAAAGCTCCAAAATCGCAAGAAAAAATGACACAAATGAGCCCAAAATCAAGTTTTGGCCATTAAATAGGCCTTTTGCACTAGAATTCGTCCTTGAATGGGACGAGCGCTCTGATCAGTGCTCGTCCCACCTAGGGACGAATTCTCCAGCTGGAATTCGTCCCACCCAGGGACGAATTCAGGCCAGCACAAAAAAAAATAAAAAAATGACTAAAAATGCACTAAAAATAGACAATAAAATTGCCCGATAGGATTGCTACTGCACCTGACAACAAGGGCATACAAAATCAACATTGGAGTCACAAATTGTCACTATCATACTCCCTAAGAAGGCTACCATAGCCGGACCGCTCCACGGGAAGACGGATTTTAGACAATTTCATCCCCAAACAACATCACAAAAGGGTCAAAGCCCACTCAAAAACAGTACAAAATTCAACAAAAATACAGAAATATGCTAGACATAAGTGCTCTTGCACTTAACATCTAGGCAAAGAAAATTGATGTCGAGGTCCAAATTATCGCTCTCCTACTTCCCCAAGAAGGCTACAATAGCCGGACCGCTCCACGGGAAGTTAGATTTTTGATGATTTCACCTCATTACGACATCACCAAAAGGGTACACACCCACCAAAAACAAGTCCAAATGTTGGAAAAATTGCACAAGCTTAACGGTAAACCCTTTAAGGCACACCTGCACAAGTCATCTTGGGTCAAGCGACTCGTCGCTTCTCTCACGAAGGTCATTCCCTCATCGATTCGTCGCTTGAGGGGGTAGTCACACTTAGTCACCAACCAACAATCACACACCCAATTAAGGAAAACGACATGCATTCAAAGAATCATTGACAAAGACAATCACACTCCTGCTTGGGGTAGTAAACAAGCAACAATCAAATTAATCAAACACTTGGCATTTCGTGAATCATGAACACAAGGTTCCCCTTGAGGATAAAAATGCCCTTTGCCTGTTCATGACTGATCAATGTCTAAGTTCAAGTTACACCTCAACAAAACAGGTTAATACTTGAAATCAAATTCCTTAGCTCATCAGAAGCAAGGATTCAAGAATGCATGCCCTTTCCATACTTGGGGCATCAAAAGTTGGTTAGGTTACCAAGAAACCCTAATCATTAGTGCTTTGGTTATCTATTTTTGCTCAGCACTATGTCACCCATAGTGCTTCCCAAAAAGGGGCATCTGTAGACACAAAAACAGCACCAATCCGATTATGTGACTGCAAACACTGATCGCTTTGACAAACACAGCCCCCAGGGCAGCCCTCAGAGGTTAAGAAGTGGTGTTAACCACTTTCATAGCAATTTTTGTAAGGTCAAGAAGCAATTTGGCACACTTGGACACTTTGCCCAGTATTCGTCTCACCCAGGGACAAATTCAAAATAGAATCCGTCCCACCCCAGGACGAATTTTGAATCCGTCCCTGGGTGGGATGAATTCTAAGCTTAACGGGCAAAAAAAGGCAAATGGCACCAAGTGGCAGCCCAGAACAGTCAGTTGATGACTCCTGCCTTGCACGCGTGTGTAGGTGGATAGAGGGGTCGTTAGAAGACTGTTACAAAAGGCATTTATCAAAGCCCAAGTCAATGGAGGACTCCCCTCCCTCATGGGAAGACAAGACTGCCACATGGCGCCTATGACCAACACATGGCATTTGTGCTTCCCTCCCAAAAGAGACCCCTTGGGTCTATAACACCCAAAACAGACAGGTTGAAGGAGTTTTCAAGCAACGAAGTGCTGCCGAGTTGAAGACCCACTTGCATCCCTTTTGGTTCACCTTCCCACATCCACCAATCTCTTTTGCAAGGGAGGTTGTTGGGTGGCCTTTGGAAGCTCAAACCTGACCCAAATCCAACACATGGACACCTGAACCAACCAATTCGCCGACCCCCTAATCCTAAGAGGTTTTGGGCCCATCCCTGATGGATTGGCTCCAAAATCAAGTGCCAACGGTGGGAGGCCCACTTGGGCACCCCCGCACCTCCCAAGTCCTATTTTAAGTTTTAGAGCATTTTAGATTACTTTTTAGATTGCATTTTGTGTTATTAGGTTTGATTAACCCATAGCTGCAATTTTGTAACTTTTGGTCAGATTCTAGTATGTTTTGTGTCGCTTTGTTGTTTCGTTGACTTGCAAGTGTCGAGGTCAAATTCCTGAGGGTGGAGGACAAATTGGGAGAATCCGACCATATGGGTCATCCCAAAATGGCCCCAATTACATAACCCCCCTATTTGCAGGCGTTTTGCAGGTCTCGGGATGCGACATTGGAGCAGCAGCAGGTCGGTTTCTTCAACACAGAAGAATTCGTCCCACCCAGGGATGAATTGCAGTCAGAATTCATCCTGCCCAGGGACGAATTCCATTTGAAGGTAGATTGGTCAGCTGTCTCAGTGGCAGTGGCCTTCTGGTAACTTTTCCTATCTTCTGTCAAGTTTTGAAGCCATTTGGACTCACTGTACTGTTTCAGGCAAATGTTTACATGCATATTTCATTAGTTTTAGAGAACAAACACTTTTCATTTGCGGCAGATGCTACTGACATCTTGGTTGTTTATTTATTCGTAGGAGAAGCAGCGGAGGTTAATAACTCATCGACATCAGCGGCGGCATCATCTTGGCCCGCCCATTGCAATCGTGGGCACGCGGAAGGAGGAAGACTAAGTCACACATTGTAACAAAGACAAATTTAACGCTCCTAGCCCCTAAAAAGGGAGGAGACGTCTATGTAACCGAGGATAAGATATTTGAATAAAGAGGGCTGTGATTTCTCTACATATTTTCTTTCCTTTCCATATTGTCTCTTTCCTTCGTTTTGGTGTATAAGGTTAAAGCGTTACATTTCGTCTTACATTGCATAATTAGTGTTTCCTTTGCCCGGAATCTCATGCTTTCATTGTGATAGAGGATATTTTAAAGTCTTTGAATTCTCTTTAAATCCTCGTGTCTGGTGATGCTTTGCAAGTTTCAGAGAGTTCGAGAGTGGACTCAAAAGATGTGTATTCCTTTTCCATGGATTTTAGTCCAAAGAAAATTTCCCATAAGATTCTTGTTTCTGCTAAAATAGTATGGGATTCTATGATGAATAACTCTTATATTGAGATTGTAAGAATTCTATTGTTTCACTTGTAGCTGCTCCAATGGTATAAGGCCTTTCTGCTGGTTGTATTGTGGATGGCAGTGGTACTCGTAAGTCATTGCGGCTCAGTGGTAAACAGAGGGTAATGGTGAAGTCCTCTCCCTTATCCAAAGTGGAAGAAGTGGAGGTTCTTCCTAGAGATTTCATCAAGGAAAAACTGGTGGCTGATTTTTATTCCCCAAGGGAAGCTTCTACGAAGAAAAGTGCTCTTTTGCATAGCCTGTGTCTGATTAAAATTAAGCAACGTACGATTTGGAGTTCTGTTAATATGGTATTCGATTTTACTGAGGAGGTTGCTCAAATGTTTGGTAATATTGTCAATGAATTTGACTCAATGATGTAGAACTATCTCGGTTCTCTCATTGGTTGATTTGTCTTGTTTTCATTGTTGTTTTGGGGGCTTCTTTCATTTTTATATTTTGTTGTATTTTATTCTGGCTAGCTTTGTGGTAGGTTGCATTGTAAAAGGTTGTGGGCTCCCTTTCAAAATCCTCTTTCCTCTTAATAGTACCAAAAAAAAGAAAAAAAAATCTTATAAAGGATTATTCAATTATAGAACACATTATTAAGTAACATTTTATTTTATTTTTAATATAGTTATTAATTGACTACATAACTAAAATATCATGATTACCCCTATTGGATATCTCATTGGTATATGTTTAGGTTTTTATCAAGGAAGACAATTTCTAAACCATGGGGTGAGTGTGAGTGAGCTCCTCCTAATAATTTTTTAAAAATATGATGAGTATATCATAATAGGGATACGCTTATATTAAAATCATCTAATATCTATATTTGACCTAAATAAATCAATTAAAAATTATATTTTGGTTTTATGTGAGTTTATAGTACTCTTATGCCTTTAACCTACATATTTAGAAGGTGAACTTGGTACCTCAGTACCTCTTTGGATTTGACTTCTAGGTGTCCCATTTCATTTATGATATGATGATATTCTAAGAGAGGTGGTGAAGGTGGTTAGGAATTTCATTCATATTAATTTAGCTACTATATTGAAGTCTAGAATAGTTTTTGTGAGGATGTGCATATTGGTAGATCCAAAGTTAGATTTTTCCTCTTTTATTAAGCTTACCTCATATATGGGCTCTTGGGTCCATCCCATTGTTTATAAAAATAGACCCTCATTTTGCTCTAAGTGCAAAAAATCTTACCATAACCTAGATTAGTACCCATAAAGGAAAAATCAAAGGGGTAATAAAAGGTATAAAATGGTAATTAAAAATAGTCAAAAGGAATGTGATATTATCCTATATTCTCAAAAGGGGTCTAGCAGAGAGTCATCAAAGTCTAGGGATATTGGCAACTAGATTTAGTTGGAAAACCCTCTTGTATTAGAGAAGCCTTCCAACCTCTCATATGGTTCAACACAAATTTAGGAGAATTCAAAGGAGATTAAGGCTCTAATAAGCTATGAATCCCTTTTGATTCTTGTGAAATAGGTAAGTCCATCCAATATTCTAACTAATATTCTAGATCTAGAATACCTTATTCAAAATTTATTTGGTTTCTTATGGTTGTATTCTGCTTTATAGGAGCCCATTGTCCAAATGGTGGACCATGTGAATGAGTCCCTAATTGGCTCACCGAATTCTACATGGAGAAAGGATCCCCAAGTCCTAAAACTCGTAGAGAAATAAAGGGTCCTATTTATGTGGGGTTCAAACAAAAAGTGGAGAAGCCCCCAATTAAAACTTTTAAAAGAAGGAAAACTAAATTTAAAATTACAAATATATATCAATATTTGCTTAAGGTTGAGGAAGAAAAGGTAAAGGTTGATAGTGGAAAAAAAGTGTTGGATCTCAAACCAAATTGTTGGTAGAAATGATATTAAAACATTTCAGTGGTAAAATCTACTTGAAAGGTGGCTAGAGCTCGGATGCAAATTCCCAAGATGTAGGATGCAAGATTCGAAAGAGGAGCCAAGATGTAAATGCCCAAGATACAAGATGCATAGTTTAAAATATGACTGGGTGAACTCCTTGAAGATTGAAAATGCTAGTAATAGGTGTTGTTGTCCTAGCAAAGAGAGCAAGGTCTCATACCCTATAGATGATACATCAAATTATAATTTTCTTGCTTCCATGAAAAAAATAATAAGATGAGGAAGGAAAACATAATATGGGCTAATTTTTTTGGCTTTGCCTCTACTACTATTTCCTTTACTTTCTTTTACTATAATATTTGTAGCATTTTTTGTTCTTTAGTGTTTAGACTTGTTTGCTCCATCTTGACCAAGATATTATATTCCGTCTTTGCTCTTTCAATAATGGTTTGATTTATGTTCTTGTTAGGGTTTCCCGCTATTTGCTTGTGTTTCTTGGTAACCCCTTAGTGGTTGGTCTATTGGCCCTCTCCTTGTGGGTTTCTAATTTTTTCAAAAGTTTCAACGACTCTTTCAAAACCCCTTCCAATAAACTAATAAAAAAATAGCACTCTAATGTCTTCACTCTTGTCTATTAAACTATTTCAACTCCATGTAAATTCAATATAAAATAAATTTTGAATAATGTATAATAGATTTTTAAAGTATAAAATATTTAAAGAGAAGATATATTATTCAAATTAATATTATAGTTCATTTAGACTAATACTTAAACTTATTAATTAATTCCTTTGTAATGGCATACTAGTTCAAATATTAAGGAAAATATCTTGAGTTTAATTTTAATATAACTTTAAAAAGTTTTTAAAAATTATAATATAACTTTATATCATTATTTACAAGATAATAGATAATATTTAGATATACTTGTATTTTATATTTAAATTTATTTATAAGATTTTTATTTTCAATGTAAATTTATTATCATTGTAACAACTTGTGAAATAGACCATTATTTATAGGATAGTATCTAAATTTAAATAGGATGTGGTTCTCTTTCATATATATACATTCTAGAGGTCCGAGGTGTAGACCAATTGGTTCATCCAAACCCCATAAGGGGGCGGAGGTCCAAGGTTCAAATCTCGGGCCTCGTCGGACTGAACGCTTGTCCCTTTCCTGGTGCTTTCAGGTGTGTAAAAGGTTTAAAATGATTGTGGCATGGTGGTTATAGGGACAGACTGCACGAAGATCTGTGTGGCAGCTTCTGGTGCGGACAACGTAGAATACTGTGGCAGACATAAAAGCTGGACAGCCTACCCGGATTCATGACGGCTACCGATTCCACCATATAAATTCAATATATATATATATATATATACATTCTATAATAACTAGGATTTATTTCTTGGAAAAAAATGAATCTACCTAATAGTGTATATCTAGTAATATTGATTTATTATTTAAAAATATTATGGTTTTGAATACTAGATCCTATCATTTTGAAACTATGATCATATATATTATTCCATTTAAAGTATTAGTATGACCATTTGTACTATACAAAGTGTTACTTTCATTTATAACTAGATATCTAAAAAAGAGTAATATACATACACCAAAACATGTATGCAAGACACTAAATTATTTTTAACCTCATAGATAAATGTTGTCATTGTTTTTATTCCTATAAATAAAATATAATATACTTTATCATTGTTATAATCTTTGGATAAATATCAATATTTGCTCAATGTTGAATAAGGAAATGTGATGGTTGACTATGAAAAAAAAGAGAGCTAAATATCAAAGCAAGTTGTTGGTAGAAATGATATTAAAACATTTGAGTGGTAAAATCTACTTGAAAGGTGGCTAGAGCTAGGATGCAAATGCCTAAGATTTAAATACCCAAGATGTAAATGCCCAATATACAATATGCATAGTTCAAAAGATGAGTATGAGAAATCCTAGAAGATTGAAAATTCTAGTAATAGGTGTTGCTCTTATAGAAAAGAGAGCAAGGCTCATACCCTACCAATGATGCCTCCTTGAATTACAACTTTCTCGCTTCAATGAAAAAAATCTTAAGATGAGGAAGGAAAACATACGATGGGCTAATTATTTTGGATTTGCCTCTACTACTATTTCGTTTACCTGCCTTTACTATTATTTTTTTAGCCTTTTTTGTTCTTTAGTATTTATTCTTGGTTGCTCTATATTAACCAAGATATTATGTTCTGTCTTGTCTCTTTTAATAATGGTTTGATTTATTTTCTTGTTAGGGTTTTCCACCATTTCTTGTGTTTCTTGGTAATCCTTGAATGGTTGGTCTATTGGACCCTCTCTTTTTAAGTTTTTCCTTTTTTCAAAAGGTTCGAGGACTCTTTCAAAACCCCTTTCAATCAACTAATAAAAAAATAATACTCTCGTACCAAAGGAGGGGACATTAAGCCAATGTCCAAAATAGGAGAAACCACATGGGTGGCATTCGAAGAGGGCACCGGAGAGGAAAGGACTATCTCGCTCAAAGACACCTAATCCCTAGCATCTTTCTCAATATTCTCCACCTCAATCCACCCAAAGGAATTAGATAGAGATAATTAATAGAGAAACTAGAGGGATCAACCTAGAGAACCACCTCCAAATTATGATGGGAGAAAACCGAGGAGCCTTTCTTGCCAATCCCAAATGCCTTACTAGTCAAGATATGTGTTTTCACAAAGTTCTTCTCCACAGGAGCAGATGACACAACTTCTTTACCTTTGCTTGACCTATTGCTTCTTCTGCCACATCTTCTACTTCTTAAAAGGGGTACGATTTGAGATAGGTACCTCATTTACCCCATGCTTCAGGACCTATTAGCTAGCCTGCTTATTCTCACGATATAGATTTTGATGATGTCCCCAAATCCACACAACTTATAGACCTATGGCTTATTCTCATAGACCACTACCTACGTCTATAACCTCACATGAGAAATAAGATGCACAGAAGTGGGGATATTTCTATCAATATCCACCATAGCACACATTCTAACATACAGCCTACGATCGAAAGACAAAAGAGACTTTATCAAAAAAGATAAATTCTCCAAAGGTATAGGCCATAGCTCTGAAAACTGGCTCATGCCACAAGTACGTAAGAAATTTTGGCAGACACACCCAGACAAGAACCAGGTTGACTCTTTGAGTCACCAGGTTAAAATCATGGCCTCATTTCCTAAGGAAAAGCCCATTATTACCATAAAATAAAGGACCACCTTCCAAAATCCTGCACGCATCCTCCTCATTTGAAATTTGAATAAGAAAAATATTTTGAGGGAGAGTAGCAAGATCCAACGATCCACGAGGTTTCCACTAAGACAAGGCCCAATGTTTAAGGACATCCAGTGGAGGCCTTCCACCTACCAGCTTTCCCACCAAATACCAAGAACATTTTTTCAATAGACTGTTGATAGCACAATCCAGAACCCTAACCTGGCCTGTAGCCACATTGACCTCACAAGGAGCAAATATATCTCCAAAGGATATCCCAACAACCATCTGGACGAAGGAAGGCATCAAGAAATAAAGTCGCCTCATATCCTCCTCCCACCTAACAAACCTTTCCACCATAGAAGACCACAACTTCGCAGGGTCCCAAGACTACAAAGGAGCCGCCACATCATGCAAACCCGACCAAAACGAATCGCTCAGCATAAGATCCACACCTTCACCCTCAACATCGTCCACAGACACTCTAGAGTACCACATCCTCATGACTTATACAAAGATAGATTTGTATAAAGACATATTCTACATTTGTTTGCTTACCATTCCATTATGATATTTTTATTTTTATTGAAAAAGTATAAGCCATGTAGTTTAGAAATCCCTTTTCCATAATCAATCCATCTCGAAGGAGAAGTCTGCCAAACAACCTTAACTGTGTAATCTTAGTTTTAATTTTAAACAAAACAAATATCAAAATCGCTACTAGCCGCGGATCCAGGAGGGGATGGTCAATTGTTATTTTAATCTTACTAGTGGAAGAACTGATTTTTTACCATTTGATTTTGCATGTTTTTGTCTAGCTCAAACATAATGTAATATTACCCATTTTATTAAGCACTTAACATACTTGTTAAGAATACTAGTGAACTGATTTCTATTACCCATTTTATTAAGCAGTCAACATACTTGTTAAGAATACTAGTGAAGGACTGATTTCTTACCAATTGATTTTGCATGTTTTTGTCTCGCTCAGACATATTGTAATATTACCAATTTTATTTAACAGTCAACATACTTGTTAAGAATATTTTTATTGGCATTTTTAAACGGTTCTGTCGCCAAAACCGCAGCCCGATTCTTTGATGAATTCATTCTGTGGATAGAGTTTCTAATAAGTAGAGGAGGTGTTTCAATACAATTATAGAAAGGTCACCAATAACAGTACCAATGCTACTTGTTTCTAGGAGGCCAACAGCTCGAGAGACGTTTTTTCATACTTGAACCTATCTTTCTTCGAGTCGTCTGCAGACCAGATGAAGATGCCCTCCAGCTTCCCATTTTTCTTCAACGTTTCCGCAGAGTCGAAGAAGCCATTATCTGGTTTTAGCCCCTCCCCAGCGGGATCCGTCGCGAAACTAGCCAGCACTTTACCTCCCTTATAATTAGCAGCCTGAATGTCGTAGTACTTGAGAAAGTCTTTGACGGTGGTGCGCCTGTCGTAGGCAAAGAACTGAAAATTTACGTAATCTATGAAGCGACCGTATTTCCTCCACAGCGCAAGATAATGAGACTGCACTTCTCCCTCGTCTTCGAACGGAGCAATGGACGCAAAGGAAATCAGCTTTCTCTGCTTGAGCTGAATGACCAACTTCCCAATGCAGTCTGCAAACGTGTTGGAGTCCGCCTGGAAGTGCTCGTAGTCGATGTCGATGCCGTCCAGATTGTATTCTTTAATAATTTGCGCGAGACTCGAAACGGCGTTGCTTACCCAAGAAGACACAGACGACAGCATGAAGTGCGCCGGGGTGTTGTCGCCTACGGTGTCGCCGCCTAAGCTGAGGGCGACCTTGACGTTCTTGTGCTTCGACTTGATGTCCTTTACGGCACTGGGGCCCAGGTTTTCCTTGTCCCAGAACACGTTGAACTTGCCGTTTGTAGGAGAAGGAGAACCCGCAGAGTCGGTGTAGTCGATGGCGAATGAGAGAATGAAGTGGATCTCCACCTCAGGATTGATGGGCACATCTGAGAACTTGACATTTTTGCCCTCGGCGCCTATGTACTCCCTGAAGACTTTCGCGTTCCCACCTGCACAGCAAAAAGAAGGAAAAAAAGGAATCAATTTTAAAATGTCAAAAGAACAAAGGCGTTAATTATATAAAAGAAGTGTGAAAGCCTACAGAATGACCGAGGGACCAGAAACAGCAAAATTCCGGCGACGAAGAGCTTCATATAAATCCCCGTGTTGGCCATTACTGAAGAGAAAGATGTAAAGGGGCTAGCTGTGGATAGAACAATCGATGAGATTCTTCTTATATACATGATGTAGGAGTACCTAAGTGGTTGGCAGACGGGAGATTCTTCTTTTCTAAAATTAAAGAGACAATCTTTTCTTATCAGGCGGAGTAAACAATTGAACAGAACATAACATATGATGCACCGTCATAGTTTATTGGTTTGGGCGCCTGTTTTACATGGGGCCTGCTTCCTTGGATTTTCTGCAAATTTTGTTTTATTTTTCCATCAATGTGCTAGGAATGAGTGAAATGTCTTTAGACCAAACAAATTATTCCATTAGCTACAATGGAGACGCTCAAGAGAGTAAAGAACTTTATGATTAACATAAGAAAAAACAGCTTTTGCTGTTCTCTCCATCCTTATCCCACTAAAGGATAACGTCCAACATCCGCACGAGGACGGGTCCAATTTAAAAAAAACGAATAATAACCCGACACTACAAAGGTACATTCTAAGGCAAAGTAGGGGAGTGGGCATATTAAAGGTCCAACATCCCTTGCTGACCATGAACTTGAGCTTGTAAATTTTCAGCCTAGTATACTTTGAAAATAAGAAAGAACTTCTCCCTATTTTCGTTGGTAAAGTGTGTGAATTATGAGAGGAAAAAAAGGAAAAACACTATTATTGTAATTGTTTTAAATTTTGATGGGTATAAATATATATTTTAATTAAACAATTCTATTAAGGCTCTTAGATTTGCAATTGATATTTTTCCTTTGAATGATATGAAATTGAAACATAAATAATTAAATTTAATATTTTAAATATAACCATTACAAATTGTAATTTAAAAAAATAATAATAATTTATATTGTAAATGTTATATTTGAAAAAGGATATCATCAAGATATATATATTTGTTATATTTGATATATATTTGTTATATACAATCATACACACCCATCCCTCACATATTCACCTGCACTATGGTTTGAACCTTGGACTTCCCAAAGAAGAACCAAAGCCTAAACCTTTGTGTTGTCCTCCATGACATATAATTGTTATTTTTTTAAATTGTAAAGTATATATATAAGTAAAAGTAATCTATTCAATATATACCATCAATTATTATATTGGAAGTTTTTAAATTTATTCATATTCGTCTTTACTAAAAAGAAAAAAATTATGCATATCCCTTAAAGCGTTCTTTGTTTATTTCGAATGTTGTGAATTCGACTTATCTTGCCCTCATCCCTATGAAATACTAGGCTTCGTCTTTCAGTGATTTTAGGCCCATTAGTAATTTGACTTATCTTGCCCTCATCCCTATGAAATACTAGGCTTCGTATTTTAATGATTTTAGGCCCATTAGTTTATGCAATACAATCTATAAGATTTTATCTAAGTCCATTGCGAACATGCTTAAATTACTTCTATCGATGTTGATTGATTTGGCCCAGAGTGGCTTCATTTTGGGAAGGCATATTCTAGAATTAAATTATAGTTATTCATGAACTGATGCATTCAATGTTAAAAAATGGTAGAGCAGGGTTTTTACACAAATCAGATGTTAATAAAGATTATGATCGAGTTTCTTGGGCCTTTCTTTTCAACATTTTATGAAAATTTAGATTATGTGAAAACTAGATTAATCTTGTTAAGGTTTACATTTCATCGGTGTGGTTTTCTATTCTTATCAATGGTTCTTTGGAAATATTTTTCATTCATGACGTGGTCATAAACAGGGGATTTGTTGTCTCTTTTTATTTGTATTCTTATGGTGGAGGCTTTGGAGAGGATGATTTATAGGTGACGTAATGATTTGGGGATGCACCTGATGATTCCTTGTAACCCAATATCCCATCAACAATTTGCAAATGATACACTTTATCATGTATGGCTTCAATTGTAATTGCTAGGGAAGTCAAATCTATTTTATACTGTTACAAGAAGGTAGTAGGTCAACATATTAGTTTCTTGAAGAGTAATTTATTTTTTATCAACACTTCAATATTATGATAAATGAGGATTGCTAATGTTTTGAATTATTGGATTGCCTTACTTCCTTCTTCTTATCTTGGTCTTCCTCTTTTTATTGAGAGGTACAAAGATGTTATGCGGAACCTAGTGATTGAAAGAAGTCAATGTAAATTAGCATCATAGAAGGAGCCTTTTATTAGCCAAGTGGGGAAGGTGGTGCTCGTCTAGAGCATATTGCAGAGTATCCTTATATTTTTTATGTCCTTATTTCACCTTTCAGATAAAGTGACTGTAAAGTTGGATAGCATTTGTAAGGTGTTTTTATGGGTAGGCCCAAAGCTTAAAGGTAAAGTTCATATGGTCTCTTAGGTGTAGCTCTACAGAAGAAAGAAAGTTTGGGGTTTAAATATAAAGAGTGCTGCCAGGATGAACAAGGTCTTGGTGGTAAAACTTGGTTGGAAAGTTACCTCTAATGATGACCTTTGTGGTGTCAAATTTTGAAGGCTAAGTATAATTTTGACTCTTTCATTTCTGATTTTCTCCATTTTGACGGGTCGATGTTCTAGAACAATCTGATGAAATCTAGGAATTTTATTAATCTTAACTACAGATGGATTATTGGTAATGGAAGTAATATGATTTTTTGGAATGATGTTTGGTTGAGAGATCATCCTTTGAATGAAGATATTCATTTTAGAGACCTAATTTATAGGTCTAGGATTGTTGGGCTGGTGAAAGTTGTCAATTTTACTGAGGTTCATGGAAATAAAATAGTCTGGTCCAATCCTCTAACTATGGTAAAGAATTATAGGACCACTTGATTTAGAAATTTAATAGTACGAGTGTATATTTTGTTAATTTTACTTACGAGCTCCTCAATGAGGATGGAAATGGTTTTTTTCCTCATGGTTCTATTTGGTTAAAGCACTTAACTCCCAGGGTAAATATGTTTTTTTGGTTGGCTATGCAAAACAAGATTCTTACTATTAAAAATCTCTATAAATGAGGTTGGTGTCTAGTTAATAGGTGTTATATGTGTAAAGAAGCCTAAAAATTGACTTCACACTTACTTCTTAATTGTGGAGTCTTTAAGGAAATTTTGATATCCATACTCTATAGGTTGAGTGTTAGCTGGGTTTTTTCTAATTCAGTGATGGATTGTGTTATGCATTGATTTCCCCCATTTTTATGACCCAAACTTAAGTGTTTATGGAGATTTCATTTATCCCATGTTATGTAGGGTGTGTGGAAGGTGAGGAATGCTCATGTTTTTAAATATAAGGAATCTTCTACTTCTTTTTTGAGTGCTCGTATTTTACGAAATACTATGGAGAATGTTTTGTGTGCTTGCAAGGAATATGAGTTTTCAGAGGCCTTCATTCCCTATGAAGTTTTGATTGAGCAATGTCTTAGTTTTGGGTATGTTGATCACCCTCCGCAAGCTCTTGATCCTAGGAGTTTGGTTTGTTGGACCCCTCCACCATTTGGTTGATATAAATTGAATTTCAATGGAACCTCAAAAGGTAACCTAGGGATTGCTGGTGTCTGGGGAGACTTTAGAGATAATAGTAGAAATTTAGTCCTTCCCTATGCAGAAAATATTGGTGTCAATTCATTCTAGTTTGTTGAAGTGAGGGTTGTATTCTTAGGCTTATCTTTGATTAGAGATATAGGTAATCGTAAAGTTATTATCAAGGGTAATTCATTAAATGTCATCAAGATGCTAAACGGTTCTTGCCATGTCAGTTGCAGGGTGGTAAATTTGATTGATGAAGCTATTGATATTTTTTTATCCCTGGATAAAGTTTTGCTAATACATATTTTTAGAGAAGGTAATTCTGCAGTGGAATTAATTGTGAATATCGAGACATATCTCCAAGGATATTCTATTTGGTAGAGGGATTTCCCTTCTGAGCTCTTTCATTGTATTCATAATGACCTCCATTAATTTTTGGTAGGTGTTTTTCTTATTCTTGCTTGGGTGGATGGGTTTTGGAGTTGCAGTTGTTGTTCGTCAAAGTTTAGGCGGGTGACTAGTATTTATTCCCTAGGCATTGTGGAGACACTCGCATTTCAAATTTTAAATTTCTAATTTCATCTCTCTCCTTGTATTTGGTTTTTGGGAATGCCTTGAAGCTTCTCTAGCTTTCGTTGGAGTGTGCCCTCTACTGAAAGTCCTGCCCTCATTTTTGGTTTTGGGTATGGAATTTATTTTGTTGATCGACTTTGGACCTTCTTTTTCATGTCTTCTCACATGCTCATTGATTATTGGTGGCTTCTCCTTTGGTTTTATTATCAGGAGGGTACCTGGGATGGTGATTATTCCTATTTTTGGGATTGGTTTTTGATCATTCTTTTTTATAATTTGTACCTTAGATTTTTAATCCCTTTTCAGTCCTTGGTCTTGGAGTTGTCACCTATGATGTACCCCTTTGTTTCTTCTCCACTAGCCCATATTCTTTCTATTATCTGGCTAGCTGGAATTAGGAAATGAATTTATCTATTTGGGCATATATTTTGTGGTAGTTTCTCTCTTCCTCTTAGGTCTAGAATGATACCCATGTCCTTGTTTTAGTTTTTAGTGCTCCTTATCATATTCATGCTTATGAAATTTTTCATGCTTGCTCTCCTCTTTTCTATGTTCTGTAGGATAAGTTTTGGCTTAGTGGCTATTCTTAATGCTCATGAGATTTTGGTGTTAAGGACCTTTATTTTTTACTTCAAATTTTTACTTTGGCCTATGATGGGAGTGAATTTTTATTTATGCTCAGGCTATTTATGGGGCCTCTTGTATTTTGTTATGTGTGCGGACATCTTCCTCTCTGGTTTTTCTATGTGGATTGTAGGGGTTTTTTGTTATTGGTTTCTTGTATTATTATTTAATATGGGGAAGGCTAAAGTCCTTGGGTGTAAGATGAAGCATACTAATTCAAGGGTGGATCCTGATTCTTTGATTGCTGATGAGGATGCTCTTTCTATTCTAAAGGATGGGGCCTTACTGTAATGTGTCCAAAAATTCCATGGACACAACCCAATTATTTCTAATTGAATGGATGCTACATGGAAGGAGGGATGGATTAGAGTAGGGACATGGTCATTTAAGGTTTTTGTGGAGCCGGTTAGCCAAACTACGAGGTTAGAGCTGGATGGAGTGTATCACAACTGGGACAGACACTCATTATTGAATGAGATCAACTTATTCTTGGAAGGAGATGAATTCTTACCAAGAATTTAAAATGGGTTCAATTCTAAGGTTCTAACATCACCATGGATGAAGGTGATTAGGGTGATTATGGATTTTTTTACATTGGACTCTTCATATGAAATTATTCTTAGTTTTCATGCTATATTCCTAAATCACTTACATAGCTAAATACAGATGAACATCCATATGTTCCTATTTGAATGAGTTGTAGTGGAAAAAGGTGTTGTGATAGAGGATATTTTAAAGTCTTTGAATTCTCTTTCAATCCTAGTGTCTGGTGATGCTTTGCAGGTTTCAGAGAGTTCGAGAGTGGACTCAAAATATGTGTATTCCTTTTCCATGGATTTTAGTCCAAAGAAAATTTCCCATAAGATTCTTGTTTCTGCTAAAATAATATGGGATTCAATGATGAATAACTCTTATATTAAGATTGTAAGACCCTCATTTTGCTCTAGGTGCAAAAAATCTTACCATAACCTAGATTAGTACCCATAAAGGAAAAATCAAATGGGTAATAAAAGGTATAAAATGGTAATTAAAAATAGTCAAAAGGAATGTGATATTATCCTATATTCTCAAAAGGGGTCTAGCAGAGAGTCATCAAAGTCTAGGGATATCGGTGACTAGATTTAGTTGGAAAACCCTCTTGTATTAGAGAAGCCTTCCAACCTCTCATATGGTTCAACGCAAATTTAGGAGAATTCAAAGGAGATTAAGGCTCTAATAAGCTATGAATCCCTTTTGATTCTTGTGAAATAGGTAAGTCCATCCAATATTCTAACTAATATTCTAGATTTAGAATACCTTATTCAAAATTTATTTGGTTTCTTATGGTCGTCTTTTGCTTTAGAGGATCCCATTGTCCAAATGGTGGACCATGTAAATCAGTCCCTAATTGGCTCACCGAATTCTACATGGAGAAAGGATCCCCAAGTCCTAAAACTTGTAGAGAAATAAAGGGTCCTATTTATGTGGGGGTCAAACAAAAAGTGGAGAAGCCCCCAATTAAAAATTTTAAAAGAAGGAAAACTAAATTTAAAATTACAAATATATATCAATATTTGCTTAAGTTTGAGGAAGAAAAGGTAAAGGTTGATAGTGGAAAAAAAGTGTTGGATCTCAAACCAAATTGTTGGTAGAAATGATATTAAAACATTTCAGTGGTAAAATCTACTTGAAAGGTGGCTAGAGCTTAGATGCAAATGCCCAAGATGTAGGATGCAAGATTTGAAAGAGGAGCCAAGATGTAAATGCCCAAGATACAAGATGCATAGTTTAAAATATGACTGGGTGAACTCCTTGAAGATTGAAAATGCTAGTAATAGGTGTTGTTGTCCTAGCAAAGAGAGCAAGGTCTCATACCCTATAGATGATACCTCAAATTATAATTTTCTTGCTTCCATGAAAAAAATATTAAGATGAGGAAGGAAAACATAATATGGGCTGATTTTTTTGGCTTTGCCTCTACTACTATTTCCTTTACTTTCTTTTACTATAATATTTGTAGCATTTTTTGTTCTTTAGTGTTTAGACTTATTTGCTCCATCTTGACCAAGATATTATATTCCGTCTTCGCTCTTTCAATAATGGTTTGATTTATGTTCTTGTTAGGGTTTCCCGCTATTTGCTTGTGTTTCTTGGTAACCCCTTAGTGGTTGGTCTATTGGGCCCTCTCCTTGTGGGTTTCTCATTTTTTCAAAAGGTTCAAGGACTCTTTCAAAACCCCTTCCAATAAACTAATAAAAAAATAGCACTCTAATGTCTTCACTCTTGTCTATTAAACTATTTCAACTCCATGTAAATTCAATATAAAATAATTTTTGAATAACGTATAATAGATTTTTAAAGTATAAAATATGTAAAGAGAAGATATATTGTTCAAATTAATATTATAGTTCATTTAGACTAATACTTAAACTTATTAATTAATTCTTTTGTAATAGCATACTAGTTCAAATATTAAGGAAAATATCTTGAGTTTAATTTTAATATAACTTTAAAAAGTTTTTAAAAATTATAATATAACTTTATATCATTATTTACAAGATAATAGATAATATTTAGATATACTTGTATTTTATATTTAAATTTATTTATAAAATTTTTATTTTCAATGTAAATTTATTATCATTATAACAACTTGTGAAATAGACCATTATTTATAGGATAGTATCTAAATTTAAATAGGATGTGGTTCTCTTTCATATATATACATTCTAGAGGTCCGAGGTGTAGACCAATTGGTTCATCCAAACCCCATAAGGGGGGCGAGGTCCAAGGTTCAAATCTCGGGCCTCGTCGAACTGAACACTTGTCCCTTTCCTAGTGCTTTCAGTGGCGTAAAAGGTTTAAAATGATTGTGGCATGGTGGTTATAGGGGCAGACTGTGCGAAGATCTATGTGGCGGCTTTTGGGGTGGACAACGCAGAATACTATGGCAGCCATAAAAGCTAGATAGCCTACCCGGATTCATGGCAACTACCGATTCCACCTTGTAAATTCAAAAAAAAAAAAAATATATATATATATATATATATATATATATATATATATAATAACTAGGATTTATATCTTGGAAAAAAATGAATTTACCTAATATTGTATATCTAGTAATATTGATTTATTATTTAAAAAATGTATGGTTTTCATTCTGAAACTATGAACATATATATTATTCCATTTAAAGTATTAGTATGACCATTTGTACTATACAAAGTGTTACTTTCATTTATAACTAGATATCTAAAAAAGAGTAATATACATACACCAAAACATTTATGCAAGACACTAAATTATTTTTAACCTCATAGATAAATGTTGTCATTGTTTTTATTCCTATAAATAAAATATAATATATTTTATCATTATTATAATCTTTGGATAAATATCAATATTTTCTCAATGTTGAAGAAGGAAAGGTGATGGTTGACTATGAAAAAAAAGAGAGCTAAATATCAAACCAAGTTGTTGGTAGAAATGATATTAAAACATTTGAGTGGTAAACTCTGCCTGAAAGGTGGCTAGAGCTAGGATGCAAATGCCTAAGATTTAAATACCCAAGATGTAAATGCCCAATATACAATATGCATTGTTCAAAATATGAGTATGTGAAATCCTAGAATATTGAAAATGCTAGTAATAGGTGTTGCTCTTATAGAAAAGAGAGCAAGGCTCATACCCTACCAATGATGCCTCCTTGAATTACAACTTTCTTGCTTCAATGAAAAAAATCTTAAGATGAGGAAGGAAAACATAAGATGGGCTAATTCTTTTGGATTTGCCTCTACTGCTATTTCTTTTACCTTCTTTTACTATTATTTTTTTAGCATTTTTTGTTCTTTAGTATTTAGTCTTGGTTGCTCTATATTAACCAAGATATTATGTTCTGTCTTGTCTCTTTTAATAATGGTTTGATTTATTTTCTTGTTAGGGTTTTCCACCATTTCTTGTGTTTCTTGGTAATCCTTGAATGGTTGGTCTATTGGGCCCTCTCTTTGTAAGTTTTTCCTTTTTTCAAAAGGTTCGAGGACTCTTTCAAAACTCCTTCCAATCAATTAATAAAAAAATAATACTCTCGTACCAAAGGAGGGGATATTAAGCCAATGTCCAAAATAGGAAAAACCACATGGGTGGCATTCAAAGAGGGCACCAAATAGGAAAGGACCATCTCGCTCAAAGACACCTAATCCCCAACATCTTTCTCAATATTCTCCACCTCAATCCACCCAAAGGAATTAGATAGAGATAATTAAATAGAGAAACTAGAGGGATCAGCCTGGAGAACCACCTCCAAATTATGAGGGGAGAAAACCGAGGAGCCTTTCTTGCCAAGCCCAAATGCCTTACTAGTCAAGATATGCGTTTTCACAAATTTCTTCTCCACAGGAGCATATGACACAACTTCTTTACCTTTGCTCGACCTATTGCTTCTTCTGCCACATCTTCTACTTCTTAAAAGGGGTACGATTCGAGATAGGTACCTCATTTACCCCATGCTTCAGGACGTATTAGCTAGCGTGCTTATTCTCAGGGTATAGATTTTGATGATGTCCCAAATCCACACAGCTTATAGACCTGTGGCTTATTCTCATAGACCACTACCTATGTCTATAACCCCACATGATAAATAAGCTCCATGGAAGTGGGGAGATTTATCTCAATGTCCACCATAACACACATTCTAACATACTACCTATGGTTAGAAAACAAAGAGACTTGATCAAAAGAGATAAATTCTCCAATGGTATTGGCCATAGCTATGAAAACTGACTCATGCCACAAGTACGTAGGAAATTTTGGCAGACACACCCAGACAAGAACCAAGTTGACTCTCTGAGTCGTCAAGTTAAAATCATGGCCCCATTTTCTAAGGTAAATCCCATGATTACCATAAAACCATGGATCGCCTTCCAAAATCCTCAATACATCCTCCTCATTTGAAATCCGAATAAGAAAAATATTTAGAGGGAGAGTAGCAAGATCCAACGATCCACGAGGTTTCCACTGAGACAAGGCCTAACATTTAAGGATGTCAATGGAGGCCTGCCACCTACTAGCTTTCCTACCAGGTCCTAAGAACATTTTTTCAATAGATTGTTGACAATTCAAACCGAAACCCTAAGCTGGCCTGTAGCCACATTGACCTCACAAGGAGCAAACATATTTCCAAAGGACATCCCAACAACCATCTGGATGAAGGAAGGCACCGAGAAATAAAGCCGCCTCATATCCTCCTCCCACCTTACAAACCTCTCCACCATAGAAGACCACAACTTCGCAGGGTCCCAAGACTACAAAGGAGACGCCACATCATGCAAACCCAACCAAAACGAATCGCTAAGCATAAGATCCACACCCTCACCCTCAACATCGCCCGCAGACACTCTAGAGTACCACATCCTCATGACTTATACAAAGATAGATTTGTATAAAGACATATTCTACATTTGTTTGCTTACCATTCCATTATGATATTTTTATTTTTATTGAAAAAGTATAAGCCATGTAGTTTAGAAATCCCTTTTCCATAATCAATCCATCTTGAAGGAGGAGTCTGCCAAACAACCTTAACTGTGTAATCTTAGTTTTAATTTTAAACAAAACAAATATCAAAATCGCTACTAGCCGCGGATCCAAGAGGGGATGGTCAATTGTTATTTTAATCTTACTAGTGGAAGAACTGATTTTTTACCATTTGATTTTGCATGTTTTTGTCTAGCTCAAACATAATGTAATATTACCCATTTTATTAAGCAGTTAACATACTTGTTAAGAATACTAGTGAAGAACTGATTTCTATTACCCATTTTATTAAGCAGTCAACATACTTGTTAAGAATACTAGTGAAGAACTGATTTCTTACCAATTGATTTTGCATGTTTTTGTCTCGCTCAGACATATTGTAATATTACCAATTTTATTTAACAGTCAACATACTTGTTAAGAATATTTTTATTGGCATTTTTAAACGGTTCTGTCGCCAAAACCGCAGCCCGAATCTTTGATGAATTCATTCTGTGGATAGAGTTTCTAATAAGTAGAGGAGGTGTTTCAATACAATTATAGAAAGGTCATCAATAACAGTACCAATGCTACTTGTTTCTAGGAGGCCAACAGCTCGAGAGACGTTTTTTCATACTTGAACCTATCTTTCTTCGAGTCGTCTGCAGACCAGATGAAGATGCCCTCCAGCTTCCCATTTTTCTTCAACGTTTCCGCAGAGTCGAAGAAGCCATTATCTGGTTTTAGCCCCTCCCCAGCGGGATCCGTCGCGAAACTAGCCAGCACTTTACCTCCCTTATAATTAGCAGCCTGAATGTCGTAGTACTTGAGAAAGTCTTTGACGGTGGTGCGCCTGTCGTAGGCAAAGAACTGAAAATTTACGTAATCTATGAAGCGACCGTATTTCCTCCACAGCGCAAGATAATGAGACTGCACTTCTCCCTCGTCTTCGAACGGAGCAATGGACGCAAAGGAAATCAGCTTTCTCTGCTTGAGCTGAATGACCAACTTCCCAATGCAGTCTGCAAACGTGTTGGAGTCCGCCTGGAAGTGCTCGTAGTCGATGTCGATGCCGTCCAGATTGTATTCTTTAATAATTTGCGCGAGACTCGAAACGGCGTTGCTTACCCAAGAAGACACAGACGACAGCATGAACTGCGCCGGGGTGTTGTCGCCTACGGTGTCGCCGCCTAAGCTGAGGGCGACCTTGACGTTCTTGTGCTTCGACTTGATGTCCTTTACGGCACTGGGTCCCAGGTTTTCCTTGTCCCAGAACACGTTGAACTTGCCGTTTGTAGGAGAAGGAGAACCCGCAGAGTCGGTGTAGTCGATGGCGAATGAGAGAATGAAGTGGATCTCCACCTCAGGATTGATGGGCACATCTGAGAACTTGACATTTTTGCCCTCGGCGCCTATGTACTCCCTGAAGACTTTCGCGTTCCCACCTGCACAGCAAAAAGAAGGAAAAAAAGGAATCAATTTTAAAATGTCAAAAGAACAGAGGCGTTAATTATATAAAAGAAGTGTGAAAGCCTACAGAATGAGCGAGGGACCAGAAACAGCAAAATTCCGGCGACGAAGAGCTTCATGTAAATCCCCGTGTTGGCCATTACTGAAGAGAAAGATGTAAAGGGGCTAGCTGTGGATAGAACAATCGATGAGATTCTTCTTATATACATGATGTAGGAGTACCTAAGTAGTTGGCAGACAGGAGATTCTTCTTTTCTAAAATTAAAGAGACAATCTTTTCTTATCAGGCGGAGTAAACAATTGAACAGAACATAACATATGATGCACCGTGATAGTTGATTGGTTTGGGCGCCTGTTTTACATGGGGCCTGCTTCCTTGGATTTTCTGCAAATTTTGTTTTATTTTTCCATCAATGTGCTAGGAATGAGTGAAATGTCTTTAGACCAAACAAATTATTCCATTAGCTACAATGGAGACGCTCAAGAGAGTAAAGAACTAATTATTTATGATTAACATAAGCAGAAACAGCTTTTGCTGTTCTCTCCATCCTTGGGAAAGGATCCCACAGGATCCCACTAAAGGATAACGTCCAACATCCGCACGAGGACGGGTCCAATTTAAAAAAAACGAATAATAACCCGACACTACAAAGGTACATTCTAAGGCAAAGTAGGGGAGTGGGCATATTAAAGGTCCAACATCCCTTGCTGACCATGAACTTGAGCTTGTAAATTTTCAGCCTAGTATACTTTGAAAATAAGAAAGAACTTCTCCCTATTTTCGTTGGTAAAGTGTGCGAATTATGAGAGGAGAAAAAAAAAAGGAAAATTATTTTAATTGTTTTAAATTTTGATGGGTATAAATATATATTTTAATTAAACAATTCTATTAAGGCTCTTAGATTTGCAATTGACATTTTTCCTTTGAATGATATGAAATTGAAACATAAATAATTAAATTTAATATTTTAAATATAACCGTTACAAATTGTCAAAATATATATATATATATATATATATATATATATATATATATATATATTTGTTATATACAATCATATGCATCCATCCCTCACATATTCACATGGTTTGAACCTTGGACCTCCGAAAGAAAAACCAAAGCCTAAACCTTTGTGTTGTCCTCCACGACATATATTTGTTTTTTTTTTAAATTGTAAAGTATATATAAGGAAAAGTAATCTATTCAATATATACCATCAATTATTATATTTGAAGTTTTTAAATTTATTCATATTCTTCTTTACTAAAAAGAAAAAAATTATGCATATCCCTTAAAGCGTTCTTTGTTTATTTCGAATGTTGTGAATTCGACTTATCTTGCCCTCATCCCTATGAAATACTAGGCTTCGTCTTTTAGTGATTTTAGGCCCATTAGTAATTCGACTTATCTTGCCCTCATCCCTATGAAATACTAGGCTTCGTCTTTTAGTGATTTTAGGCCCGTTATTTTATGCAATACAATCTATAAAATTTTATCTAAGTCCATTGCGAACATGCTTAAATTACTTCTATAACATGCTTAAATTACTTCTATCGATGTTAATTGATTTGGCCCAGAGTGGCTTCATTCTGGGAAGGCATATTCTAGAATTAAATTATAGTTATTCTTGAACTGATGCATTCAATGTTAAAAAATGGTAGAGCGGGGTTTTTACACAAATCAAATGTTAATAAAGATTATGATCGGGTTTCTTGGGCCTTTCTTTTCAACATTTTACGAAAATTTAGATTATGTGAAAACTAGATTAAGCTTGTTAAGGTTTACATTTCATCGGTGTGGTTTTCTATTCTTATCAATGGTTCTTTGGAAATATTTTTCATTCATGTCGTGGTCATAAATAGGGGATTTGTCGTCTCTTTTTATTTTTATTCTTATGGTGGAGGCTTTAGAGAGGATGATTTCTAGGTGACGTAATGATTTGGGGATGCACCTGATGATTCCTTGTAACCCAATATCCCATCAACAATTTGCAGATGATACACTTTATCATATATGGCTTCAGTTGTAATTGCTAGGGAAGTCAAATCTATTTTATACTGTTACGAGAAGGTAGTAGGTCAACAAATTAGTTTCTTGAAGAGTAATTTATTTTTTATCAACACTTCAATATTATGATAAAGGAGGATTGCTAATGTTTTGAATTATTGGATTGCCTTACTTCCTTCTTCTTATCTTGGTCTTCCTCTTTTTATTGGGAGGTCCAAAGATGTTATGCGGAACCCAGTGATTGAAAGAAGTCAATGTAAATTAGCATCATAGAAGGAGCCTTTTATGAGCCAAGTGGGGAAGGTGGTGCTCATCTAGAGCATATTGCAGAGTATCCTTATATTTTTTATGTCCTTATTTCACCTTTCAGATAAAGTGACTGTAAATTTGGATAGCATTTGTAAGGTGTTTTTATGGGTAGGCCCAAATCTTAAAGGTAAATTTCATATGGTCTCTTAGGAGTAGCTCTGCAGAAGAAAGAAAGTTGGGGGTTTAAATATAAAGAGTGCTGCCAGGATGAACAAGGTCTTGGTGGTAAAACTTGGTTGGAAAGTTACCTCTAATGATGACCATTTGTGGTGTCAAATTTTGAAGGCTAAGTATAATTTTGACTCTTTCATTTCTGATTTTCTCCATTTTGATGGGTCGATGTTCTAGAACAATCTGATGAAATCTAGGAATTTTATTAATCTTAACTACAGATGGATTATTAGTAATGGAAGCAATATGATTTTTTGGAATGATGTTTGGTTGAGAGATCATCCTTTGAATGAAGATATTCATTTTAGAGACCTAATTTATAGGTCTAGGATTGTTGGGCTAGTGAAAGTTGTCAATTTTACTGAGGTTCATGGAAATAAAATAGTCTGGTCCATTCCTCTAACTGTGGTAAAGAATAATAGGGATCTTTATCTTTGGTCCTTGCTTTTGGAGGAGCTCCTTCTTTATGTGGTACGACAGATAAATATATAGGACCACTTGATTTAGAAATTTAATAGTACGAGTGTATATTTTGTTAATTTTACTTACGAGATCCTCAATGAGGATGAAAATGGTTTTTTTACTCATGGTTCTATTTGGTTAAAGCACTTAACTTCCGGGGTAAATATATTTTTTTGGTTGGCTATGCAAAACAAGATTCTTACTATTGAAAATCTCTATAAATGAGGTTTGTGTCTAGTTAATAGGTGTTATATGTGTAAAGAATCCTAGAAATTGACTTCACACTTACTTCTTAATTGTGGAGTCTTTAAGGAAATTTTGATATCCATACTCTATAGGTTGAGTGTTAGCTAGGTTTTTTCTAATTTACTGATGGATTGTGTTATGCATTGAGTTCTCCCATTTTTATTACCCAAACTTAAGTGTTTATGGAGATTTCATTTATCCCATGTTATGTAGGGTGTGTGGAAGGTGAGGAATGCTCATGTTTTTAAAGACAAGAAATCTTCTACTTCTTTTTTGAGTGCTAGTATTTTATGAAATACTGTGGAAAATGTTTTGTGTGCTTGCAAGGAGTTTGCATTTTTAGAGGCCTTCATTCCCTATGAAATTTTGATTGAACAAAGTCTTAGTTTTGGGTATGTTGATCACTGTTAGGATCTCATCCTAACCCTTAATGTAATAACTTCCATGATGTAATAATTCCTAGTGAACGTGGGTAGTACCCATGATTAATATTTTGTAATATTCTAAGTTTTAGCTTAGGTAGTGCCCATGACAAATGGCACCCTTTTTATGTAACACATGGTAGATAGGTGGCATTGTGCATGTAATTCGTGTGGCATTATGCATGTAATTAGAGTGGCATTGTGCATGTAATTCGAGTGGCATTGTGCATGTAATTCAAAGTGGCACTACGCATGTGATTCGGGTGGCATTATGCATGTAATCCAGGTGGCATTTTGCATGTAAGCCAACCTTGGAAGGAAACTCCTTAAATACCCGAAAGGGCACCAATGTAACCATCTTTTGCAAAATTAATGAAGTATTGAAGGAGGTTGCCCCCTCGAAGAGGCCTCGCGATTCAGTCCTATTGTGAGATTGTTCTTTATGCAAATTTTTGTTATATTAATGTGATGTTTATGTGAGTTATTTCCAAGCAATTGTGTGAGAGTGTGTTATTTGAGTTTATTTTATAGCAGGATCTTAACAAGTGGTATCAGAGTGCTTTCCAGGGCCAAGTTCTACTGCAACTGCAATGATTCTTGCCATCCAATCCACTTGTTAGGTATAAATTCCATGTGTTTTTTCCATTCTATTTTTCCTTATTAAAAAAATCCAAAAAAATACAGTGTTTTTTTTTTTCCAGACCAAAAACAAAAAAATATATTATTAGTTGAGTAGGTAGAAACCCTGTACCGGGGGTTTTAAAATATCGCGAAGGATATTTCATTATTGGCTAAGCTAGATAGCCCATAAAGCGTCTAGTGAAGTGAGGGGCGATTAGGCTCCAATACCCAGGCCTCAGACAGAACTCGCACACGGACTTGAGCTCCCACGTATCTTCGGGTATATCGGGAGACCATCTAGGATTAAACAAACTTTTAGCCATTAGGAAGCTCTTCGGCCTTGTATTACTCATAGTCTACGAGACACAGCATCCTAGACGATTACCCTCTCGTATTTTCAGAGAGGCAGGTAGTGTGCTCAAGGGTATGTGTGGAATCCTCCTTGAGTAGTGGCCTAAAATATTGGTCCGAGCACTATTGTTCGTCACTTTCGGTATATTAGAGGGCCTATGGGTGGTACATACTCCTATACTTAGCATTCCCTGGTTCTGTTAAAACTTCAACCTATAAAAAACGTAAAAAAAAAAAAAAATCCAAACATCCATGTTCGTAAACCTGCATTTCAAAAGTGAGCATATGAGAAAGGAGTCCTCTACTAAAAAAATAATAGAAGGGACATGCATTCGGGATAAGCCATGAGGGTGACACTTAAGTTGAAAGTCTGGAGAATAATAGTAAAATTTACAGTGGCAGTCACAGTCAGGTCAGTCAAGTCAGAGAGGTTAGCACAGTCAGGGCAGAATTCACAGTCTTCAGGGTCAGAACAGAACTGTCATATCAGTCACCTACAAAATACAAAGAATCTTGAGTGTGAAACACGACCAGTTATAGATAGTGCTCTAGTAGCCAAATTTTGCTCAGTAGCTCAGAATCAGAATCTGTAAACACTGTTAGACTCAGCAAAATAGGAGATAAAAAAAAAAAGAGTTTGGGGTGCCAAAAAGTAGTGTTGAGATATATAGCTCAGTGTGACCACCTCCTTCTGCTGATAATTTTGATATATAGCACCCAAGCACCTTTTTGGGCACTTACTAAAAATAGTAAGTCCTAAAAATTCAATTCTATTTTTAGTAACTGGTCACAAAAGGTCAAAAAAATGGCCTAGGGTACCCGTGGACACCAGAAAGAACTAGAACACTTGGAGTCCCTAACAAAAGCCATTGATAACTTGAACTCGGCTTTTCACTCCATAATGGAAGAAGTCCAAGGTCTTCGCCTAGAGCATGAGGCCACTAGCAATCGCTTGGAAGAAGCATTGACAAAAGTAGACAACAAACTGAGAAGAGAACCACCCAAATTGGAATACCAAGCTGAGAGTTCTACAAGGAATCATGACCATGATCCACCCTTTAGAATGCCCAAATTGGACTTTCCCAAATTCAGTGGGAAGGATGTTGATGGGTGGCTATGTTGGGTTGACCAATTCTTTCGACTTCATAATGTACCCATATTTCATCGAGTCCAGATGGCTTCCTTTAACTTGGAATCTGAGGCTCTACACTGGTTTCAATGGTTGCGTCTTGCCTACCCAAATCTCTCTTGGGAGGATTTTGAATCCCAACTACTCACTCGATTTGTTCCTAGTGAGTTTGAGGACTTTACAAGAGCCTTAACCAAACTACAACAAACAAGGTCAGTCCGAGAGTACCAAGCTCAATTTGAAAAATTGGCCAATAGGACAAGAGGATTGAGTGAAAGGTTCTTCCAGAGTTGTTATATCAGTGGGTTGAATATGGAACTCCTAGCAGAAGTAAAAATGTTGAAGCCACAAACTATGATGGAAGCTATCAGTTTGTCCCGTCTGGCCGAATCTAAACTCTCTGCCCAAAGATGCCCATCAAAGTTTCTGCCAAATAGACCTTCATTTCATCCTAGAGCCCAACATCCAGTTGATAATAAACCTACTGCACCAAAGCGCCTCACCACCGAAGAGATGGATGCACATCATGCCCAAGGATTATGCTACAATTATGATGAAAAGTTTTTCAAAGGACATAAGTGTGCACACAAAAAACTGTTCATGATAGATGTTGAAGAACCGGATACCTCTGATGAGAGTGATAAGGATGAGGACCCTCCAGAAACACCTCCTCCACAAGAAGAAGTGAAACAGAACCTGAGACAGCAATTACAGTCCATGCCCTTGCAGGCATCACTACTCCTCAAACCATGAAGGTTACAGGATTTTTCAAGGGTCAACGTCTTTCCATCCTTCTAGATTCGGGAAGCACGCACAACTTTATTGACCCTAGAGTTGCTCAGCAAGCAAATTGCTATATCCACACTTGTAATTCCTTTGAGGTCATGGTATCAAATGGGGGAACCTTACCTTTCGCAATGTTAAAATCCAGATAGGGGACTATGCACTCAAGCAGGACATGTTTGCCCTCTAGTTGGGTGGATGTGATATTGTTTTGGGATCTCAATGGTTGAGTACGTTGGGCACTATTAGTTGGAACTTTGCTGAACTTTGGATGCAGTTCTCCTAGAATGGACAAACACACATCATCAAGGGCTCCCCAGTAGGAACACCTCAAATTATCAGTTCAAACGACATGGAGAAATTGCTCAATAAATCATCACGTGGGGTCATTGCACAACTATTCTCCATCCAACCATCCACATCCCCAATGGGTGAAATCCCACCAGACTTAGAACAGATTCTCCATAAACATGAGGCCATATTTTTAGAACCAACCACACTTCCACCGCATCTCTCTCATGACCATGCCATTCCATTACTGCCAGATAGTACACCTCCCAATATCAGACCGTATAGGTATCCCCATCCCATGAAGTCAGAGATTGAGAAGATGATATAGGAATTACTCAAGGCGGGTGTCATTCGACCTAGTACTAGTCCCTACTCTGCACCAGTATTACTAGTCCTCAAGAAGGATGGCTCTTGGAACTTGTGTATTGACTACCAAGAACTCAATAAGATAACTGTCATGGATAAATTTCCTATCCCTGTGGTTGATGAATTACTAGATGAATTACATGGGACCATGTACTTCACCAAGCTAGACCTTCACTCTCGGTACCATCAGATCCGACTCAGGGATGAAGATATTCCTAAAACTTCTTTTCGCACCCATGAAGGTCATTATGAATTCTTGGTAATGCCATTTGGTCTCACAAATGCTCCTTCCACATTCCAAAGCTTGATGAACAACATATTTCGCCCTTTCTTGCAAAAGTTCATCCTTGTGTTCTTCGATGACATCTTGATTTACAGTCACACATGGGAAGAGCACCTCAATCATGTAGATCGAACCCTCCAACTATTGGTCGACCATAAACTATTTGCAAAAAGGTCCAAGTGCTCCTTTGGTTTGATTGAAGTAGAATATCTGGGACACATTGTCTCAAAGGATGGTGTCAAGGTTGACCCTAAGAAGATCCAAGCAGTCCAAGAATGGCCGAAACCTCGCACACTCAAAGGGCTTCGAGGATTTTTAGGACTTACAGGATATTATCATAAATTTGTCTGTAATTATGGAAAGATAGCCGCCCCCCTCACCTCCATGTTAAAGAAGTATTCTTTTACTTGGAAAGTGTCGGCTAAGTAAGCATTCCTGGACCTCAAGCATGCCATGACCACCACTCCAGTTTTAGCCATGCCAGACTTCTCTAAAAAAATTGTCATTGAAAGTGACACTTCTGGTCGTGGTATTGGGGCAGTATTGATGCAAGAAGGATGCCCTTTGGCTTTTACCATCAAAGCCCTATCTGATTGTAATTTAGGGAAATCCACATATGCCAAGGAAATGTTGGCAATATTGCATGCAGTCCTACATTGGCGGCCTTACCTCATTGGGCACCATTTCTCAATCAAAACTGACCACCAGAGTCTGAAATACTTTCTAGAACAACGAGTTGCCACCCCTGAGCAACAAAAGTGGGTATCAAAACTCATGGGCTATGATTATGACATCACGTACAAAAAAGGGAAGGATAATCTTATGGCAGATGCTCTCTCTCACCAATTTGAGACCCTTAGTATGTTGTGTGCCATCTCTGCACCCTTGCCCCAATGGATTGAGCCTTTACGTTAGGAACTACTTCAGGATGTAGATTTGAAAGACCTGGTTGCTTCACTTCGGGATGATCCAGAGTCTACACTAGGATATAGTTGGGATGGCTAGGATCTGCATTACCATCAATGCCTGGTTCTTCCTCCTAAGTCCCCACTTTGGGAACTCCTCATGAAGGAATCACATGCTACTCCATCTGCTGGCCATTCAGGGTTCCTAAAAACTTATGAGCAACTCAAGCGTACCTTCTTTTGGAAAGGTATGAAACAGGACATTTGCTCTTTTGTAGCAGATTGCGACACTTGTAAAAGGATGAAAGGAGAAACAATGCACTCCCCAGGCACTCTTCAACCATTACCGATACCAGATCAGGTGTGGACTGACATCTCCATGGACTTCATAGAAGGGCTACCTAAGTCTAGAGGCAAGTCTGTTATTTTTGTGGTAGTGGATCGCCTTTCAAAGTATGCTCACTTTTGTGCCCTAACCCATCCTTACACAACATCCACTATTGCCCAAATTTTTCTTGACTCCATATTTCGCCTTCATGGCATGCCCACCTCCATTATATCTGATCGTGATCCCACCTTTACTAGCAATTTTTGGCAAGAGTTGTTTAAGTTGCAGGGGACTCAGCTCAAAATGAGTTCAGCCTACCATCCGCAAATGGATGGTCAAACAGAGGTTGTTAATAAATGCTTGGAAACCTACCTTCGTTGCTTTGCCTCCGATCATCCTACTCATTGGGCAAAATGGCTTTCCTTGGCCGAATGGTGGTACAACAATTCCTATCATACCGCCACCAAACTCACACCGTTTGAGGCATTTTACGGGCGCCCTCCACTCACGCCTTCCTCCTACATTTCGGGCAGCTCCAAGGTCCAGGCTGTCGACAATACTCTGAGTCAACACATCGAGGTCCTTAGCCAACTCAAGCAGAATTTGAACATGGCCCAGAATCGGATGCGCCAACAAGCTGATCAGCATCGTTCTTAGCACAGTTTTGATGTGGGTGATATGGTCTTCCTTCGCTTACAACCATACAAACAATCATCCCTACAACTCCGCAGGTGTCAGAAGCTCGCTCCAAAATTCTATGGTCCTTATCAGGTTCTATAATGGATTGGTCCCACAGCTTACAAATTGGCTCTCCCCCCCACTTCCAAGATCCACCCTGTTTTTCATGTTTCCCTTCTCAAGAAAGTTGTGGGCACAAAGGTACAAGTTCAATCAACACTCCCCGAGTTGGATGAAGAAGGTTCCATCTTACTTGCACCGAAACAACTACTGGATCGTCGAACTCGCACTCTGCGCAACCGTACCATCACAGAGGTCCTGGTTCGATGGCGTGGACTTCAACCTGAGGATGCTACATGGGAGTCTCTCCATCAACTTCAGCAACAGTTTCCTCATTTTCAGGTTTGAGGACAAAGCTTCTTCAAGGAGAAGGGCATGTTAGGATCTCATCCTAACCCTTAATGTAATAACTTCCATGATGTAATAATTCCTAGTGAACGTGGGTAGTACCCATGATTAATATTTTGTAATATTCTAAGTTTTAGCTTAGGTAGTGCCCATGACAAATGGCACCCTTTTATGTAACACATGGTAGATAGGTGGCATTGTGCATGTAATTCGTGTGGCATTATGCATGTAATTCGAGTGGCATTGTGCATGTAATTCGAGTGGCATTGTGCATGTAATTCAAAGTGGCACTATGCATGTAATTCGGGTGGCATTATGCATGTAATCCAGGTGGCATTTTGCATGTAAGCCAACCTTGGAAGGAAAATCCTTAAATACCCGAAAGGGCACCAATGTAACCATATTTTGCAAAATTAATGAAGTATTGAAGGAGGTTGCCCCCTCGAAGAGGCCTGCGATTCAGTCCTATTGTGAGATTGTTCTTTATGCAAATTTTTGTTATATTAATTTGATGTTTATGTGAGTTATTTCCAAGCAATTGTGTGAGAGTGTGTTATTTGAGTTTATTTTATAGCAGGATCTTAACAATCACCCTCCGCCAGCTCCTAATCCTATGAGTTTCGTTTGTTGGACCCCTCCACCATTTGGTTGATATAAATTGAATTTCAATGGAACCCTAAAAGGTAACCTAGGGATTGCTGGTGTCTAGGGAGACTTTAGAGATAATAGTAGAAATTTAGTCCTTCCCTATGCAAAAGTTATTGGTGTCAATTCATTCTAGTTTGTTGAAGTGAGGGTTGTATTCTTAGGCTTATCTTTGATTAGAGATATAGGTAATCATAAAGTTATTATTAAGGGTAATTTATTAAACATCATCAAGATGCTAAACGGTTCTTGCCATGTCAGTTGCAGGGTGGTAAATTTTATTGATGAAGCTATAGATATTTTTTGATCCCTGGATAAAGTTTTGTTAATACACATTTTTAGAGAAGGTAATTCTACAGCGAAATTAATGGTGAATATCGAGACATATCTCCAAGGATATTCTATTTGGTAGAGGGATTTCCCTCCTGAGCTCTTTCGTTGTATTCATAATGACCTCCATTAATTTTTGGTAGGTGTTTTTCTTATTCTTGCTTGGGTGGATGGGTTTTGGAGTTGCAGTTGTTGTTCATCAAAGTTTAGGCGGGTGACTAGTATTTATTCCCTAGGCATTGTGGAGACACTCGCATTTCAAATTTTAAATTTATAATTTCATCTCCCTCATTGTATTTGGTGTTAGGGAATGCCCTGAAGCTTCTCTAGCTTTCATTGGAGTTTGCCCTCTACCAAAATTCCTGCCCTCATTTTTGGTTTTGGGTATGGAATTTATTTTGATCATCGTCTTTGGACCTTCTTTTGCATGTCTTCTCACATGCTCATTGATTATTGGTGGCTTCTCCTTTGGTTTTATTGTCAGGAGGGTACCTGGGATGGTGATTATTCCTATTTTTGGGATTGGTTTTTGATCATTCTTTTCTATAATTTGTACCTTGGATTTTTAATCCCTTTTCAGTCCTTGGTCTTGGAGTTGTCACCTATGATGTACCCCTTTGTTTCTTCTCCACTAGCCCATATTCTTTCTATTATCTAGCTAGCTGGAAGTGGGAAATGAATTTATCTATTTGGGCATATATTTTGTGGTTTTTTCTCTCTTCCTCTTAGGTCTAGAATGATACCCATGTCCTTGTTTTAGTTTTTAGTGCTCCTTATCATATTCATGCTTATGAAATTTTTCATGCTTGCTCTCCTATTTTCTATGTTCTGTAGGATAAGTTTTGACTCAGTGGCTATTCTTAATGCCCATGAGATTTTGGTGTTAAGGACCTTCATTTTTTACTTCAAATTTTTACTTTAGCCTATGATGGGAGTGAATTTTTATTTATGCTCAGGCTATTTATGGGACCTCTTGTATTTTGTTGTGTGTGCAGACGTCTTCCTCTCTGGTTTTTCTGTGGACTATAGGGGTTTTTTGTTATTGGTTTCTTGTATTATTATTTAATATGGGGAAGGCTAAAGTACTTGGGGGTAAGATGAAGCATACTAAGTCAAGGGTGGATCCTGATGTTTTGATTGCTGATGAGGATGTTCTTTCTATTCTAAAGGATGGGGCCTTACTGTAATGTGTCCAAAAATTCCATGGACACAACCCAATTATTTCTAATTTAATGGATGCTACATGGAAGGAGGGATGGATTAGAGTAGGGATATACTTATATTAAAATCATCTAATATCTATATTTGACCTAAATAAATCAATTAAAAATTATATTTTGGTTTTATGTGAGTTTATAGTACTCTTATGCCTTTAACCTACATATTGAGAAGGTGAACTCGGTACCTCAGTACCTGGATTTGACTTCTAGGTGCCCCATTTCATTTATGATATGATAATATTCTAAGAGACATGGTGAAGGTGGTTAGGAATTTCATTCATATTAATTTAGTTACTATATTGAAGTCTAGAATAATTTTTGTGATGATGTGCATATTGGTAGATCCAAAGTTATATTTTTTCTCTTTTATTAAGCTTATCTCATATATAGGCTCTTGGGTCCATCCCATTGTTTATAAAAATAGACCCTCATTTTGCTCTAAGTGCAAAAAATCTTACCATAACCTAGATTAGTACCCATAAAGGTAAAATCAAAGGGGTAATAAAAGGTATAAAATGGTAATTAAAATAGTCAAAATGAATGTGATATTATCCTATATTCTCAAAAGAGCTCTAGTAGAGAGTCATAAAAGTCTAGGGATATTGGTGACTAGATTTAGTTGGAAAACCCTCTTGTATTAGAGAAGCCTTCCAACCTCTCATATGGTTCAACACAAATTTATGAGAATTCAAATGAGATTAAGGCTCTAATAAGCTATGAATCCCTTTTGATTCTTGTGAAATAGGTAAGTCCATCCAATATTCTAACTAATATTCTAGATCTAGAATACCTTATTCAAAATTTATTTGGTTTCTTATGATCGTATTCTGCTTTAGAGGAGCCTATTGTCCAAATGGTGGACTATGTGAATGAGTCCCTAATTGGCTCACCGAATTCTAAATGGAGAAAGGATCCACAAGTCCTAAAACTCGTAGAGAAATAAAGGGTCCTATTTATGTGGGGGTCAAACAAAAAGTGGAGAAGCCCCCAATTAAAAATTTTAAAAGTAAAACTAAATTTAAAATTACAAATATATATCAATATTTGCTTAAGGTTGAGGAAGAAAAGGTAAAGGTTGATAGTGGAAAAAAAGTGTTGGATATCAAACCAAATTTTTGGTAGAAATGATATTAAAAAATTTCAGTGGTAAAATCTACTTGAAAGGTGGCTAGAGCTCAGATGCAAATACCCAAGATGTAGGATGCAAGATTTGAAAGAGGAGCCAAGATGTAAATGCCCAAGATACAAGATGCATAGTTTAAAATATGACTGGGTGAACTCCTAGAAGATTGAAAATGCTAGTAATAGATTTTGTTGTCCTAGCAAAGAGAGCAAGGTCTCATACCCTATAGATGATACCTTAAATTATAATTTTCTTGCTTCCATGAAAAAAATATTAAGATGAGGAAGGAAAACATAATATGGGCTGATTTTTTTGGCTTTGCCTCTACTACTATTTCCTTTGCTTTCTTTTACTATAATATTTGTAGCCTTTTTTGTTATTTAGTTTTTAGGCTTGACTGCTCCATCTTGACCAAGATATTATATTCCATCTTCGTTCTTTCAATAATGGTTTGATTTATGTTCTTATTAGGGTTTGCCGCTATTTGCTTGTGTTTCTTGGTAACCCCTTAGTGGTCGGTCTATTGGGCCCTCTCCTTGTGGGTTTCTCATTTTTTCAAAAGGTTCGGGGACTCTTTCAAAACCCCTTCCAATAAACTAATAAAAAAATAGCACTCTAATGTCTTCACTCTTGTCTATTAAACTATTTCAACTCCATGTAAATTCAATATAAAATAATTTTTGAATAACGTATAATAGATTTTTAAAGTATAAAATATTTAAAGAGAAGATATATTGTTCAAATTAATATTATAGTTCATTTAGACTAATACTTAAACTTATTAATTAATTCCTTTGTAATAGCATACTAGTTCAAATATTAAGGAAAATATCTTGAGTTTAATTTTAATATAACTTTAAAAAGTTTTTAAAAATTATAATATAACTTTATATCATTATTTACAAGATAATAGATAATATTTAGATATACTTGTATTTTATATTTAAATTTATTTATAAAAATTTTATTTTCAATGTAAATTTATTGTCATTATAACAACTTGTGAAATAGACCATTATTTATAGGATAGTATCTAAATTTAAATAGGATGTGGTTCTCTTTCATATATATACATTCTAGAGGTCCGAGGTGTAGTGCAATTGGTTCATCCAAACCGCATAAGGGGGGCAGAGGTCTAAGGTTCAAATCTTGGGCCTCATCGAACTGAACACTTGTCCATTTTTTGGTGCTTTCAGTGGCGTAAAAGGTTTAAAATGATTGTGGCATGGTGGTTATAGGGGCGGACTGCGCGAAGATCTGTGTGGCGGCTTTCGGGGTGGATAGCATAGAATACTATGGCGGACATATATATATATATATATATATATATATATATATATATATATATACATATATATATATATATATATATATGTATATATATATATATATATATATATATATATATATATATGTATATATATATATATATATACATATATATATATATATGTATATATATATATATATATACATATATATATATATATATATATGTATATATATATATACATTCTATAATAACTAGGATTTATATCTTGGAAAAAAATGAATTTACCTAATATTGTATATCTAGTAATATTGAATTATTATTTAAAAAATTTATGGTTTTGAATACTAGATCCTATCATTTTGAAACTATGAACATATATATTATTTCATTTAAAGTATTAGTATGACCATTTCTACTATACAAAGTGTTACTTTCAGTTATAACTATATATCTAAAAAATAGTAATATACATACACCAAAACATGTATGCAAGACACTAAATTATTTTTAACCTCATAGATAAATGTTGTCATTGTTTTTATTCCTATAAATAAAATATAATATATTTTATCATTGTTATAATCTTTGGATAAATATCAATATTTGCTCAATGTTGAAGAAGGAAAGGTGATGGTTGACTATGAAAAAAAAAAGATCTAAATATCAAACCAAGTTGTTGGTAGAAATGATATTAAAACATTTGAGTGGTAAACTCTACTTGAAAGGTGGGTAGAGCTAGGATGCAAATGCCTAAGATTTAAATACCCAAGATGTAAATGCCCAATATACAATATGCATAGTTCAAAATATGAGTATGTGAAATCCTAGAAGATTGAAAATGCTAGTAATAGGTGTTGCTCTTATAGAAAAGAGAGCAATGCTCATACCCTACCAATGATGCCTTCTTGAATTACAACTTTCTTGCTTCAATGAAAAAAAACTTAATATGAGGAAGGAAAACATAAGATGGGCTAATTCTTTTGGATTTACCTCTACTGCTATTTCGTTTACCTTCTTTTACTATTATTTTTTTAGCCTTTTTTTTACTTTAGTATTTAGTCTTGGTTGCTCTATATTAACCAAGATATTATGTTCTGTCTTGTATATTTTAATAATGGTTTGATTTATTTTCTTGTTAGGGTTTTCCACCATTTCTTGTGTTTCTTGGTAATCCTTGAATGGTTGGTCTATTGGGCCCTCTCTTTGTAAGTTTTTCCTTTTTTCAAAAGGTTCGAGGACTCTTTCAAAACCCCTTTCAATCAACTAATAAAAAAATAATACTCTCGTACCAAAGGAGGGGATATTAAGCCAATGTCCAAAATAGGAAAAACCACATGGGTGGCATTCAAAGAGGGCACCAGAGAGGAAAGGACTATCTCGCTCAAAGACACCTAATCCTCAGCATATTTCTCAATATTCTCCTCCTCAATCCACATAAAGGAATTAGATAGAGATAATTAAATAGAGAAACTAGAGGGATCAGCATGGAGAACCACCTTCAAATTATGAGGGGAGAAAATCCAGGAGCCTTTCTTGCTAAGCCCAAATGCCTTACTAGTCAAGATATGCGTTTTCACAAAGTTTTTCTCCACAAGAGCAGATGACACAACTTATTTACCTTTGCTCGACATATTTCTTCTTCTGCCACATCTTCTATTTCTTAAAAGGGGTACGATTCGAGATAGGTACCTCATTTACCCCATGCTTTAGGACCTATTAGCCAACCTACTTATTCTCAGGGCATAGATTTTGATGATGTTCCTAAAGCCACACAACTTATAGACCTGTGGCTTATTCTCATAGACCACTACCTACGTCTATAACCTCACATGAGAAATAAGATCCACAAAAGTGGGGATATTTCTATCACTATCCACCATAGCACACATTCTAAAATACAGCCTACGATCAGAAGACAAAGAGACTTTATCAAAAAAGATCAATTCTCCAATGGTACTGGCCATAGCTCTGAAAACTGGCTCATGCCACAAGTACATAAGAAATTTTGGCAGACACACCCAGACAAGAACCAGGTTGACTCTCTGAGTCATCAAGTTAAAATCATGGCCCCATTTCCTAAGGTAAATCCCATGATTACCATAAAACCATGGACCGCCTTTAAAAATCTTGCATACATCCTCCTCATTTGAAATCCAAATAAGAAAAAAGTTCAGAGGGAGAGTAGCAAGATACAACGATCTACGGGGTTTCCACTGAGACAAGGCCCAATGTTTAAGGACATCCAGTGGAGGCCTTCCACCTACCAGCTTTCCCACCAACTACCAAAAACATTTTTTCAATAGACTGTTGACAATACAATCCGGAACCCTAACCCGGCCTGTAGCCACATTGACCTCACAAGGAGCAAACATATTTCCAAAGGACATCCCAACAACCATCTAGACGAAGGAAGGCACCAAGAAATAAAGTCGCCTCATATCCTCTTCCCACCTAACAAACCTCTCCACCATAGAAGACCACAACTTCCCAGGGTCCCAAGACTACAAAGGAGCCGCCAAATCATGTAAACCCGACCAAAATGAATCGCTCAGCATAAGATCCACACCCTCACCCTCAACATCGCCCACAGACACTCTAGAGTACCACATCCTCATGATTTATACAAAGATAGATTTGTATAAAGACATATTCTACATTTGTTTGCTTATCATTCCATAATGATATTTTTATTTTTATTGAAAAAGTATAAGCCATGTAGTTTAGAAATCCCTTTTCCATAATCAATCCATCTTGAAGGAGGAGTCTGCCAAACAACCTTAACTGTGTAATCTTAGTTGTTATTTTAAACAAAACAAATATCAAAATCGCTACTAGCCGCGGATCCAAGAGGTGATGGTCAATTGTTATTTTAATCTTACTAGTGGAAGAACTGATTTTTTACCATTTGATTTTGCATGTTTTTGTCTAGCTCAAACATAATGTAATATTACCCATTTTATTAAGCAGTCAACATACTTGTTAAGAATACTAGTGAAGAACTGATTTCTATTGCCCATTTTATTAAGCAGTCAACATACTTGCTAAGAATACTAGTGAAGAACCGATTTCTTACCAATTGATTCTGCATGTTTTTGTCTCGCTCAGACATATTGTAATATTGCCAATTTTATTTTACAGTCAACATACTTGTTAAGAATATTTTTATTGGCATTTTTAAACGGTTCTGTCGCCAAAACCGCAGCCCGATTCTTTGATGAATTCATTCTGTGGATAGAGTTTCTAATAAGTAGAGGAGGTGTTTCAATACAATTATAGAAAGGTCATCAATAACAGTACAAATGCTACTTGTTTCTAGGAGGCCAACAGCTCGAGAGACGTTTTTTCATACTTGAACCTATCTTTCTTCGAGTCGTCTGCAGACCAGGTGAAGATGCCCTCCAGCTTCCCATTTTTCTTCAACGTTTCCGCAGCGTCGAAGAAGCCATTATCTGGTTTTAGCCCCTCCCCAGCGGGATCCGTCGCGAAACTAGCCAGCACTTTACCTCCCTTATAATTAGCAGCCTGAATGTCGTAGTACTTGAGAAAGTCTTTGACGGTGGTGCGCCTGTCGTAGGCAAATAACTGAAAATTTACGTAATCTATGAAGCGACCGTATTTCCTCCACAGCCCAAGATAATGAGACTGCACTTCTCCCTCGTCTTCGAACGGAGCAATGGACGCAAAGGAAATCAGCTTTCTCTGCTTGAGCTGAATGACCAACTTCCCAATGCAGTCTGCAAACGTATTGGAGTCCGCCTGGAAGTGCTCGTAGTCGATGTCGATGCCGTCCAGATTGTATTCTTTAATAATTTGCGCGAGACTCGAAACGGCGTTGCTTACCCAAGAAGACACAGACGACAGCATGAAGTGCGCCGGGGTGTTGTCGCCTACGGTGTCGCCGCCTAAGCTGAGGGCGACCTTGACGTTCTTGTGCTTCGACTTGATGTCCTTTACGGCACTGGGGCCCAGGTTTTCCTTGTCCCAGAACACGTTGAACTTGGCGTTTGTAGGAGAAGGAGAACCCGCAGAGTCGGTGTAGTCGATGGCGAATGAGAGAATGAAGTGGATGTCCACCTCAGGATTGATGGGCACATCTGAGAACTTGACATTTTTGCCCTCGGCGCCTATGTACTCCCTGAAGACTTTCGCGTTCCCACCTTTACAGCAAAAAAATAAAATATATATATATATTATTTTTTTGATGATATCCTTTTTCAAAAATAACATTTACAATATAAATTATTATTATTTTTTTAAATATATATATATATATATATATATATATATATATATATATATATATATATATATATATATATATATATAATCATACGCATCCATCCCTCACATATTCACCTGCACTATGGTTTGAACCTTGGATCTCCCAAAGAAGAACCAAAGCCTAAACCTTTGTGTCATCCTCCAGGACATATAATTGTTTTTTTTTTTAATTGTAAAGTATATATAAGGAAAAGTAATCTATTCAATATATACCATCAATTATTATATTTGAAGTTTTTAAATTTATTCATATTCGTCTTTACTAAAAGAAAAAAATTCTGCATATCCCTTAAAGCGTTCTTTGTTTATTTCGAATGTTGTGAATTCGACTAATCTTGCCCTCATCCCTATGAAATATTAGGCTTCGTCTTTCAGTGATTTTAGGCCCATTAGTAATTCGACTTATCTTGCCCTCATCCCTATGAAATACTAGGCTTCGTCTTTTAGTGATTTTAGGCCCATTAGTTTATGCAATACAATCTATAAGATTTTATTTAAGTCCATTGCGAACATGCTTAAATTACTTCTATCGATGTTGATTGATTTGGCCTAGAGTGGCTTCATTCTGGGAAGGCATATTCTAGAATTAAATTATAGCTATTCATGAACTGATGCATTCAATGTTAAAAAATGGTAGAGCAGGGTTTTTACACAAATCAGATGTTAATAAATATTATGATCAGGTTTTTTGGGCCTTTCTTTTCAACATTTTACAAAAATTTAGATTATGTGAAAACTAGATTAAGCTTGTTAAGGTTTACATTTCATCGGTGTGGTTTTCTATTCTTGTCAATGGTTCTTTGGAAATATTTTTCATTCATGTTGTGGTCATAAATAGAGGATTTGTTGTCTCTTTTTATTTGTATTCTTATGGTGGAGGCTTTGGAGAGGATGATTTCTAGGTGACATAATGATTTGGGGATGCACCTGATGATTCCTTGTAACCCAATATCCCATCAACAATTTGTAGATGATACACTTTATCGTGTATGGCTTCAATTGTAATTGCTAGGGAAGTCAAATCTATTTTATACTGTTACGAGAAGATAGTAGGTCAACAGATTAGTTTCTTGAAGAGTAATTTATTTTTTATTAACACTTCAATATTATGATAAAGGAGGATTGCTAATGTTTTGAATTATATGATTGCCTTACTTCCTTCTTCTTATCTTGGTCTTCCTCTTTTTATTGGGAGGTCCAAAGATGTTATGTGGAACTCAGTGATTGAAAGAAGTCAATGTAAATTAGCATCATAGAAGGAGCCTTTTATGAGCCAAGTGGGGAATGTGGTGCTCATCTAGAGCATATTGCAGAGTATCCCTATCTTTTTTATGTCCTTATTTCACCTTTCAGATAAAGTGACTATAAATTTGGATAGCATTTGTAAGGTGTTTTTATGGATAGGCCCAAAGATTAAAGGTAAAGTTCATATGGTCTCTTAGGAGTAGCTCTGTAGAAGAAATAAAGTTGGGGGTTTAAATATAAAGAGTGCTGCCAGGATGAACAAGGTCTTGGTGGTAAAACTTGGTTGGAAAGTTACCTCTAATGATGACTGTTTGTGGTGTCAAATTTTGAAGGCTAAGTATAATTTTGACTCTTTCATTTTTGATTTTCTCCATTTTGACGGGTCGATGTTCTAGAACAATCTGATGAAATCTAGGAATTTTATTAATCTTAACTACAGATGGATTATTGGTAATGGTAGCAATATCATTTTTTGGAATGATGTTTGGTTGAGAGATTGAAAGCATGAGATTCCGAAAATAAAAGAAACACTAATTGCAATGTAAACCAAATAGCTTGATGCATGAAATAACACAGATATAATCAAATCAGAAGCAGGAGCACAACCCTTTTTATTAATTTGATTCCAACTCGGTTACAATGCATCTCCTCAGTTACATATTTTCAGTTACAATCATGAACAGTGATCTTCTTTTCCGCATGCCCACATTTGAAACGGGCGGGCCAGTGTTGCCGCCGCTTATGCTGATGAATCCTTGCTTGCTGCTGTTCTTCCTGCATTCAAAGAAATAGTAAACTGTTTAGTAGCACCTGTGTTAAAAATAAACAAAAGCATAAAGGCTGCTGCCAATAAAACAGTCACTGTTATCTGCAGGTCAATGAAGAACCAGAAATCGACTAAAACACGATACTATTTGCCGATAAAATGCCTTCTAGAATATGTATTCGAACACTGTTAACTGCAAGATATGCTCGAACGTAGCAAGATATATTCGACTTACAACATAGTGCAAGATATATTCTATCGTAAAACGTGAGTTATTTCGACAGCATAAAGCGTAAGGTAAGATGAGCACACGATATCGAAATAGATTGAAATAAACTAAGAGCAACGTCTTCTGAATCTGATAGACGTTTAAACATCAGAGAATACAATATGACAGAATACAATAACTTGAAACATAGGAACGCGTGCGGGGCGCCCAAGCGGGCCGCCCGCCGTTGGAACTTGATCTCGACGTCGATCCACTAGGGAAGGACTCGAAATCTCTTAGGTTGAGTTATCGTCGAATGGATGGAATACTGTTGTCCACTGTCGGGTTCTAAGGTTCGGATCCACGCTTCTAGAAACCACTCACTAACCTCCCGTGCGAAAGAGATCAAGAGTGTAGAAGAAATGAATCAGAAAGGAAGCAATCGGGCCTTTTAGTTTGACAGCACTTCGTTGCTTTCGAATCCCTGCCAACCTCTGTTTGGGTGGAAAAATCCACCATTTTATAGACCCAGGGGGTCTCCTTGAATGTCGTGCATAAGCGCCACGCGTTGGTCAAAGGTGCCATGTGGCGGTCGTGTCTCCTCGAGAGAGGAAAGTCCTCCACGACTCGGGCTTCCGTTAATGCCACTGTGATAGTCCTTCAACGGCCCACGCAACTGACTGTGGTGTCACTGCCAGTTGTCTAAAGCCCACCTTAAATCATTTTTTAAATGTTTTAATGTTTGCCTTTAATTGTTTGAATTGTTATGCGTGTCACCTTTGAATGTTTAAAAATCCGCAAATGCGAAGTGTCACGATATCGCGACGTCGCGATATCGTGACACTTCAGCAAGGCCTTGGGTGTGTCGCGATATCGTGACGTTGCGATATCGCACACTAAGGCCTTGCCTTTGGTGTCAGAGTGTCGTGATATCGCGACACTTCGGCCAAGGCTTAGGCCTTTGGGCGCGATGTGACGTGAATATCGTCGACACTTCGGCCAAGGCTTAGGCTTAGGTGTCGCGATATCGCGACGTCGTGATATCGCGACACTTCAGGCAAAGCTTTGCTTTGGGCTTACGAGTGTCGCGATATCGCGACGTCGCGATATCGCGACACTTCGGCGAGCTTGGTGTCTGATTGAGACGGCTTTGATGAAGGCTTGCTTTGATGAAGGCTTTGTTTTGATGAAGGCTTGTTTTGATGAAGGCTTTGTTTTGATAAAGGCTTGCTTTGATGAAGACTTTGTTTTGATCAAGGCTTTGTTTACTTTTCGACCTTCTAAACTGCTATGTAAGTGGCTAGGACCACTGTTTGACCTCTGAGGGCTGCCCTAAAAGCTGTGTATGTCAATGCGATCAGTGTTTGTAGTCACTTAATCGGATTGGTGCTGTTTTGGTGTCTACAGATGCCCCTTTTTGGGAAGCGCTACGGGTGATGCAATGCTGAGCAAAAATAGATAACCAAAGCACTAATGATTAGGGTTTCTTGGTAACCTAACCAACTTTTGATGCCCCAAGTATGGAAAGGGCATGCATTCTTGAATCCTTGCTTCTGACGAGCTAAGGAATTTGATTTCAAGTGTTAACCTATTTTGGTGAGGTGTGACTTGAGCTTGGACATTGATCAGTCATGATTAGGCAAAGGGCACAACCTTTTATCCACAGGGGGAACCTTGTGTTCATGATTCATGAATGCCAAGTGTTTGATCAATTTGATGATTGCTTGTTTACTGCCCCAAGCAGGAGCGTGATTGTCTTTGTCAATGATTCTTTGAATGCATGCCATTGCCTTGATTGGGTGTGTGCTTGTTGATTGGTGACTAAGTGTGACTACCCCCTCAAGCGACGAATCGATGAGGGAATGACCTTCATGAGAAAAGCGACGAGTCGCTTGACCCAAGATGACTTAGGTTAGGGTGCCTTTAGATGTTTTACCGTTTAAGCACGTGCAATTTCCCGACATTTGGACCTATTTTTGGTGGGTGTTAACCCTTTTGGTGATGCCATAATGAGGTGAAATCATCAAAAACCCGTCTTCCCGTGGAGCGGTCCAGCTATGGTAGCCTTCTTGGGGAAGTGGGAAAATGACAATTTGAGCCCCGACATCGATTTTCTATGCCAAGAGGTTAAGTGCAAGAGCACTCGTGTCCGACAACTTATGGCTTATGTTTTTGTGTTATATTTTTGTGATGTTTTTGTTGTTTTGATTTTCTTTCTTTGTGTATATGTCATGATTTTATGTTATGCACAATGATTGATGTTGATGGATGCATGCTACTTTATATTGATGGATGCATATGGTATGATAAATTTGGTTGTTGTATGTTGATTTATTTTGATGGATGCATGATGAATGCAAATGTTTGTGATTTATATGTGATATGCAGAAATGAAATGGATGTATGGACTTTGTGATGTTTGGCTACGGCACCATAGACTTTTTAGAGTTCCATTATTTTGTCTTTTTAGGCGATTGCTGTGATGCATGACTTTGTATGTATACATGTGGTTTTTCTTTTTTTGTATTTTCTGATGGTATTGTAAGGATGAAAATGGTTTAGAAATGTAGCCAAGGTTTTCTGAGACTCCAGACGGTTTTAACTTACTAGCCATGACTGTACTTTATCTTACAAGACTTTTGAACAAGGTATGAATCGGACTTGTTTTTGACCAAGTTATTTCACATCCCTGTGTGTGCAATTGAGTTCATTTATGTGGTATTTGTCAGGATACCGCCAGTGCCAGATGGGCTTTCAACCGAACCTGTATTGAGGATCACCTAATTAGCTCCACTAACTCCTTTGTTGTATTTAGTTAGATTAATCTACGATGTTATCCAGGATACCATAAGCTAGCTCATCCTTATGCAAACATTGGTCTGCACATATGCAAAGCGAATGTGACAGACATATCGTCATGCGGGTAGGATACCACCATTGCCAGATAGGCTATCAACCAAACCTGTAATGAGGATCACTTAGATGGTTTTTGAATGCTGAGATTTCCAGGGATTCAAGTTCAGGATATTTGTTGGGTTAATGGTTGAGAAAGTTGCTCGTCTATATAGTGATGAAGATCACTGTTTATTAATTCTTTTTGAGCAAGGATTTTGAATAGTGGTGATAACCACTGTTATTTGATTTTGGTTTTGTGTATTTTGAATTTGAGCTTGTGAATGGCTTTGATCCTTGTGGCCTTGGGGATGACTACCCATTCTGGTTAGGGGTAGATAGTATGAATCCTTACGACGTTGGGGACCAAGGGGATGATGGAGATTATGGAGCAAGGGCATTGATCTGTTAGGTCTTGGGGATGACTACCCATCCTGGTTAGGGGCGGATAGTACGAATCCTTACAACTTGGAGACCAAAGGTGAATGGAAAGTGTTAGGATGATGATTTGTTGGAATTTTGTTTTTGAATGGTGTTGATCCCTTTAGGTTTTGGGGATGACTACCCATCCTTGGCAGGGACGTGTAGTACAAATCCTTACAACTTTGGGAATCAACTATGATTGGGATTTGGTAGTGGTGAAAACCACTGTATGTGGAGGTGAATGGATATGAAAGAGCTCGTCCTTTTGTCAATTCTCAGCATTCTAGAACCATTCGCACGGGGGGATGAGCAAGATAACCGTTTCGCTTATGGTGACCTGGATTACTGTGCAGGTTTCATCTTTCGTTCACACAACTTGGGAATTTTTATGTGTTTTAATTTGTGTTGGGATGTTACGTAACAAGGTGTATTTCAAGTGTAACTCTACCTTCGTAAAATCTGTTTGACTTGATACATTTCATGGCTAAAGAGCAAAATGATGACTGAATCATGAAAACTCTTGATACATTAAAAGACCACTGACTCTAGTGTGGTAAAAAGCAATGCATGGTGTTTTCATTGTTTTTGTAAAATGGAACAGTGTGGAACAAGATGGACTAGCAAAGAAATTACAGCCTATGGTGCCTTTGACCTGTATGACCACAAATATGCAATGTATGGATGCAATGCTTAATGCAGCTACGTATTTTTGTATTTTTGATGGATTGATTTTGGTGAATATGAAGATGAGGTGCGAGAAGAGCTCTCTATTGATGAATTTGAGTATGCCTAGAAATGAGATGCAAATTTTTGTTGTTTTTGATGATTTTTGTTGTTTTTGAAATTTCTTGATTTTTGACCAAGCGATTATGGAAATCCTTGGAGCATTTTGGAATTGACCAAGCAATTTTAGAGATCTTTGGAGCTTTTTTTTGGGATTGACCAAGCGATTGTGGAAATCCTTGGAGCATTTTGGGATTGACCAAGCGATTTTGATAATCCTTGGGGCATTTTTGGGATTGACCAAGTGATTGCAAGAATCCTTGGAGCCTTTGGGGTGACCAAGTGATTGCGATAATCCTTGGAGCATTTTGGGGTGACCAAGTGATTGCGATAATCCTTGGAGCATTTTGGGGTGACCAAGTGATTGCGATAATCCTTGGAGCATTTTGGGGTGACCAAGTGATTGCGATAATCCTTGGAGCATTTTGGGGTGACCAAGTGATTGCGATAATCCTTGGAGCATTTTGGGGTGACCAAGTGATTGCGATAATCCTTGGAGCATTTTGGGGTGACCAAGTGATTGCGATAATCCTTGGAGCATTTTGGGGTGACCAAGTGATTGCGATAATCCTTGGAGCATTTTGGGGTGACCAAGTGATTGCGATAATCCTTGGAGCATTTTGGGGTGACCAAGTGATTGCGATAATCCTTGGAGCATTTTGGGGTGACCAAGTGATTGCGATAATCCTTGGAGCATTTTGGGGTGACCAAGTGATTGCGATAATCCTTGGAGCATTTTTGGGGTGACCAAGTGATTGCGATAATCCTTGGAGCATTTTTGGGATATGGCTCTCTTAGATATGAAATGGTCGTAAATGACTGATATTCAAGGGTTCTGTTTCCTTGATACCGTCAAGAGAAGCTAGCCGGTACGTCCCGGGTCCTATTTTGCTATCAATGACATATGGACCTAACCAATTTGCCGTGAACTTGTCCCTTAGGTGGGACGGCAAATTAGAGTTCTGTTGGTTTTCCTTCAAAACCAAATCACCAACCCGAAAGTCCCTTAGGTGAACTTTCATGTTGTAAGCTTTCTTAAGCCGCTCTTGATAGATACGTAAGTGCTCGAGAGCATTAACGCGTCGTTCGTCAAGCAACGTAAGTTGGTCTAACCGGGCCTACCGCACAGCGTCATCATCGATGAACTCCTGCATTGATATGCGGAGGGAAGGAATCTCCAACTCGAGAGGCATTACTACCTCTGAGCCATACACGAGCGAAAACGGAGTTGCCCTAGTTGGCGTCCGAATGCTAGTGCGATAAGCCCAAAGGGCAAGTGGGATTTGGATGTGCCAATCCTTATGACTGTCTGCGACCGTCTTTTTAAGGATGGCAACTAGCATTTTGTTTGACGCCTCTGCTTGCCCATTTGCCTGTGGATAATAGGGTGTCGAAAAACTGTGCTGAATTTTGTACTTTGTGGTCAAAGCACGCACGTCTTTGTTCTTGAATGATGGCCCATTATCCGAGATTATTTTGGATGGAATACCAAAACGACATATGATGTTATGCAAAATGAACTCCACAATGCGGGGTCCTGTCGTAGAGGTCAGCGGAATTGCTTCCACCCACTTGGTAAAATACTCTGTGGCCGTTATGATAAACGTGTGACGGCCTGACGATGCAGGGGAGATCTTTCCAATTAGATCGAAGCCCCACTACGAAAATGGCCAAGCAGACTGGACTGTCTGCAAGGCCTGGGAAGGTACGTGCATCAAATTGGCATGATGTTGACACTTCACGCACTTCTTGACATATGCGCAACAATCTCGCTCTAAATATGGCCAATAATAACCCATGCGAAGAATGCGCTTTGCAATGGCCATACCACTAAAATGGCCACCACATGTACCATCGTGCGCTTGGGCGACTGCCCAAGTGGACTCTTGCTGGTCCAAGCAACGAAGGAGGATCCCTTCATAGCTGCGACGATACAAAATGTCTCCTATTAAGACATATTTAGCCGCTTTCTGCTTGAATGTTCATTTTGCGGCATGCGTCAATCCAAGGGGAAGAGTACCTAACTTGAGGTAGTCTCTGATGGGTAAATACCAGTCTTGTTGATCGAAAACCTCGACAGTATGAACAGCCAATCCCTTTTGAAGTTCTTCCCTAACAAATGCTGAATGGGATAGAACTTGCAAGAATAGCGTTGTGTTGCTATTAATGGGAGTAGGGGAAAACAAGGACCCCCAGTTGGCATGTTTCAGACGATCTCGGATTCGAAAGAACTTATCCGAGGATGGTTCGATCTGGATCATGTGGATTCCTGGCGTCAAGTCTGAGCTTGCACGCTCCATCACGGATTGCGATAAGGTTTTGACTTGAATGGTTGTCATATCACCGAAAAGGTCTTGCGGAATTAGTGACCCCAAGGAGGCCATTGTGTCCGCAAAATGATTCGATGATCGAGGGAGTGCCTCGATGTCATACCACTCAAGTTTTGCCAGGAATTTGTCCACAAGGGCTTTATAAGCCTGCAAAACTGGGCATTTGCATTTATATACCCCTTTGACTTGATTGACTATTAACAGCGAATCACCAAAGATGTTCAGTCGTTTGATGTTCATGGCGATTGCTGTCTGAAGACCTAGGAGCAAGGCTTCATATTCTGCATTATTGTTGGTGCATGGGAAGTTTAATTTAAATGACAGGGGCATTGGAGCACCCTGCGGTGTGAAGAATACAATTCCCGTGCCACCACCTTGCTCACATTTAGAACCATCGAAGAATAGGGTTATGTCGGCTTGTGACTCAGGCTCATCAGAATCTGGCGATTCTGAGACATGGAAGACCCCATCATCGGGTAGTTCTATGACTAGAGGCTGATCGTCTTCAAGAGGAGCCTCTGCTAGTTGATCGGCTATGACTTGTCCTTTGATAGATTTTTGTCCAATGAACTCAATGTCAAATTCCGTCAACAACATGATCCATTTCGCCGTGCGACTACTATGATAAGTACGACTCATCATGTATCGCAATGGATTCTCCTTAGACACAACATACGTAGTGTTGCTCAACATGTAGTGGCGTAGCTTTTTGGTAGCAAACACCACTGCCAAGCCGAGTTTCTCAACGTATGCATAGTTAAGTTCGTAACTCGACCGGGGTGCGGCTAAGATAGCAAGTAGCCTGTTCTTTGTGAAGTTCATTCTTCTGGGCTAGCATGGCGCCCAGTGCCACCTCGATAGCTGAGATGTATAAGTAGAATGGCACTCCTGGTCTAGGTGGTGCCAACACTGGCGGCGAAGCCAAGTATTGTTTGATTTCGTCAAAGGTTGACTGGCACTCGTCATCCCAATGAAATGTAACCCCCTTGTGCAATAATTTGTTCATGGGTCGGCATTTGTCAGATAATTGCGCTATGAAGCGTTTAATCGACGCGACCTTTCCTTGCAGACTTCTGAGCTGCTTGATAGTGGTTGGGGGAGCCATTTCAAGGATTGCCTTGACTTTCTTTGGGTCCACTTCGATGCCTCGCTTTGAGACTATAAAACCCAAGAGTTTTCCAGATGTGACGCCGAATACGCACTTCTTGGGATTTAGTCTAACCTTATGCTCTATGAGGCGATCGAGGATCTTGCTTAAGTCACCGAGATGATCTGAGCGCAAAAGAGACTTGGCTAACAAATCATCCATGTAATCTTCCAAAGTTTTATGCATGTAATCATGGAAGATGTACGTCATGGCACGTTGGTAGGTGGCGCCAACATTTTTAAGGCCAAAAGGCATGACCTTATAACAAAATGTCCCCCAAGGCGTTGTGAACGCCGTTTTGAGTTGATCCTCAGGATTGATACGAATCTGATTGTATCTCGAGAAACCATCCATGAGGGATAGCATTTCGTGACCTGTTGTAGCGTCTACCAATGCGTCGATGCTTGGCAAGGGGAAATCATCCTTAGGACTCGCTTTGTTTAGATCTCAAAAATCGGTGCATATGCGAATCCTCCCGTCGGGCTTTTTGACGGGAACCATGTTGGACAACCATGGCGGATAATCCACGCAGATGACAAACTGTGCATCCAACAGCTTTTGCAATTCGTCTTTGACCATCAAGGCCACTGTTGGGTGCATCTTACGTAGTTTTTGCTTTACGGGCTTGATTGTCGGATCAAGCGTTAAATTATGCGTGACTAGCTACGGGTCTAGTCCTGGCATATCCTTGTATGACCATGCAAAAACCTCCTTCTTCTCTTTGAGAAGGGCAATGTAGTCGGCTTGCTCTTCGGGGGATAAGCTTACCCCCAGCTTGAGAATCTGTGGATTCATTGGATCTGTGCCGATATCTACGTCAGTTGTCTCTTCGACTGACATGTGGGATCCGTCTTCCAACTGATGTGGAGTCGGGATCAAATGGATATCATTAGCTGAATTTAGATCTACGTTTGGAACCTCGGGTCCCTCTTCAGCTTGAAAAATATCCTGAGTTGTCCCTAGGGTAAAATGAGGCATTTCACCGAAAGGCCAGTACTCTGATGGTGATAAAGGTGAATTGACGCGATCCCAGTCGATGGCATCTATGTCTAGATGCAATGACCTTGCTGGATCGGCCGGATTGCGGATGGGTGCGGTCAAGTCAATGGAGATCATGTGGATGAAATGAGTTTGGTCTCCATTACCGTGGGTGTTATAACTCGAACATTCTGGATGCTCCCTATGCTCTGGATCTGGTTATGTAGGGACGGGTATGAACGGATCGGCCCTATGTGTTGATAGGAGGACAGGGTCTTCCCTCGGCACTGATGTCATGATAGGGTCTCGTGGTGGACGGTGCTCATCTTGAATTTGGAGCCATGGATCCAACACTTGGTCCCACCTTGCTGGGTCTACCCACCATTCATGCCCTAACCTTATGCCCATCTGTCCCATTAGATCTTCATGAGTTAAAGGGCGATTATTCCGTCGCGCATGTCTGAGATAGATCATCTCAGTCTCATCTTCTGAATCACTTTCGGAGATCCAAAAATGTTCATTCTCTTCAGCAACTATTACTTGCGACATTGAGGGTTCTCCTTGTTCTAGCAAGTTAATCTGGTCCCATTGCGGTTGTTCCACTCTTGGTGGAGGGACCTGATTCTCTTGACACTGTGTTGATTCAACTGGAACCTCTAAGGGGAACAGCTTCAAAAAGATGTCCGGACACCGTTGATGTTCTCTTTGGGGATTAATGTCCGAACTTTCACCTCTCTCTAGCAAAGGAGAGGGATTACTGTTGTTGCCAAGGGTGTTTGTTGACCATGGGAGGTAATCTCCCAATGTATATTCTGTATTTGGGTTGGCATAAAGATCTGGTGCCAATCCCCCTTGTTGCCTATTTCTAGGCCTTGCATATTTTCTACCAAGATGTCTAAGGGCAGGGGGTGGTTGAACCCTACTCCCGACTTATCATATGGCATCTGATATCTTGGTTGGCAAAGGACACGTATCCCTTGCTCATATCTGCCTAGCCCGTATCCATGCCAATTGCATTGGCCGAGATATCTTAGAGCGAAGTCCGGGTTTGACAGATAGTTGATGTTTTCAGCAAAAGGTTCTTCGTCTTCGTCCTTTTGCTTGCATGGTTCAAGACCATGATCAAGGCCCCCATACACAAAATTTGTCTGGTTTGGTGGGTAGCCTAGAGGAACAACTGTTCCTATGGGAAGGCGAGGTCTCCCCATGTCCTGTACTGATTCCAATGCGGGCGTTGCCACAACATTCTGCACTAAATACTCCCCCAGGCCCGTATTGGCCATTTCAACAGTGATTGTTGTTGCTTGGGAGGGAGGGAACGGTAGTCCTTCCTGAGTCCATTCCATGTTTAGTGTTTTAGGAGTCTCAAGTTCCGTTGTGCTAGGTATTTCCTCTGTTGATACAATTGATATTGTTGGCAACCCCTCTTCTAGGGGCTGAGCCTCTTCCATGATCTGTTTTCCCTTGTCCTTCTGTTTAGCCATGACAGGTGGCATTGATAATGAAGGAGCAGATGATGAAGACTCACCTGGCTGGGATTTTGTTGATTTGGTCACCAGTGGTGCCTACGGTATCGGACCCTGTTTAGATGGATTTAACTGGAAATCCAAATGCGTTGAAGGGAGGGTCGATTGAGGCATTAATTGTACCGCATTGCAATACTTGAAGGGTTCTAAGTCCATCGGGACTACATGTATTTCTCCTTCAAAAGCATACTTTAAGCACTGGTGAGCGATCGAAGGGACACACTTCATGTCCCTGATCCAAGGCCGCCCTAGCAAGTATATTGTAAGCCATCTCGCCTTCCAACACATGGCACAATGTAGGTATTGTCTTTTGTCCTACCTGGACAGGCAGAACAACTGTGCCGACTGTCGAGCATATTGCATCGTTGAAAGCTCGCAGTGTGTATGTGGAGGCTGTGATATGAGAGGCTGGCAGCTTCAAATGTTTTAAGGCTGCAGTGGTAATGATGTTACTGGACGAGCCAGTATCTACCAACACTCTCTTGTACGGGATCCCGTTGACCCGCGCGATAACGTGCAGGGGTGGATCTGCCATGTCATTCGATATTGTTTTGACTTCATCTTCTCTGAAGGTAATGACCGGCTCCGTACATCGTTTCACATGTCCCACGAAGTTGTTGAAAGAATTTGCTTCGTGAGGCTGTAATTCGATGGCTTTTAAAATTTCCATAAGAGCTTCCCTATGAGGTGTTGACTGTTGAATAAGCTCGTAGATGGAAAGCCTAGCCGATGTGGTCCGCAAACTCTGCGTGAGTTTGGTCCGTATCGTGACCTCGGGTCTAGGCGGAGGCAACTGCACAGGGCGTTGTTGAGGCTGCGATGTTGTTGGAACTTCCCTTGTAGCTACCTCGGGGGCAACTGCTGGGTACTTTTTGTTCCTGGTCACTATGCTGATCATTCCCACAAATCCTTGCATGGGAAGATTCTGTCGCACCTCATTAACCTGGAGAGGTTTTGCCTGTGCCTCGTGGGCAGGCAAAGGGTCCTTGAATACCCCCATTTGTTGATTATTTGGCGCTATGGGGTTGTCCACGGCCAATGTTTTATTGTCGATCAAATCTTGGATTAATCCTTTGAATTTCCAGCATCCATTTAAGTCATGTCCCCTGCGCCTATGGAATCTACAATATAATTCCTCTCTGTATCCCTTAGGCTTGGGAGCGTTAGGGTCTACAGTTTGGATCTCCGGCAGGGTGACTAAATTTTCCGCTGACAAGCGGTCAAATAAGGAGTCCCTGGACTCCGTATAAGGGGTGAATTGTCGCCTAGGGCGACGCTGCTGATTCTGCTCCTGTCTTGTATTTTCTCTTTCATAACTAGGAGGCACTCGCTCGGTAATTAGCCTTTTGGGGCTGCATTTCTTGCACAGGCTTGGGGACATTTATCGCAACTTGGTTAACCGCAGCGGGTTGTGATTGCGTAGTCCCGGTCTTAGTGGTCTTATTCCACTCTTTCTTTTTAGGCTTGGCGATTGCGCCTTCGCCTATTTTGATCTCTTCTATAACTCTGGCTTGCGCCAAAGCTTCTTCTAAACTGGCGTATTGTTGCAGCTGCAATAGCCCAGAGATCGATTTCAAGCAACTTTTTGCGAACATCTGTGTGAGATCAGACATAGGGGGACGGTAGGGTAGCTTAGAAAGCAAAGCCCTCCATCGATTCCCGTATGCCGCCATTGTTTCTTCCTCATATTGCTCGAGGCTGGCCGGATCACTCAGTGATGCCTTCTTCCTTGTGTTGAAAGCAAAACGTTCAAGAAACGCATCTACTAATTGATCTAGGTTGTTTATGCTTGTGTTTTGGTAATTGTGTGAACCAATCCGAGGCGGGGCCTACGAATGTGGTTATGAATGTCCTAAGCAACAATGCGTCATTATCTTGGATGCCGAAGCATTGACTTAGGAACCTTGTGACATGTTCTTGTGCGTCCTCTTCACCTTTAAAGACCGCCAATTGAGGCAACTTGAAATGTTCGGGGTAAAGAGGTGTGGGCACTGAGGGATGCACTGGATGACTACGGAGTTGACGTAATGTGGGTTTTTGATGCCCAATAGCTTTTGTCTCCACGGACTCCAAACGCTCTAATAGCGCTTTGTATGCATCGAAAGATTTTATTTCTTCCTCTTTTGTTTGCTCCCGTTGTGAGTTATGGGAGACTGGAGGCCTATGGGGGGGTGGCCGAGTGGCAGCCCTCCCGCCTTGATGGGGCGTTTTGGCCCATTCTATTTCTGGTTCATACTCCTCATAAAGTTCTTGAGGAGTCTCTGGGCGAGACCTATGACCCTGATTGAGTCCCCGTTGAGGGTACCCATCATTGTTTCGGGGAGTGGCCTCCCTCTCGGGTCTATAAGGTCTTGGAGGCAAAGCTTGACGAGGTCGCGGAGACCTGTCCTGCACCAAAGGGTTGTGCCTCTCATATTGTTCTGCTCTTTGGGTGCGAGGGGTTGGCACCCTCTCAGGTAGTTTATAGCACAACTCATCCGCTTCGCGTTGCATGCGCTCTTTATTCAGGCGGTATAAGTACTCTAACTCCTGATGACCTTGCTCAAGCCGCGTGATTTGGGCTTGGCGGGTGGCATGTCTGGCGACTGCCGGGTCAATTTGGTCTACCCTCTTTTGCTCAGGAGGCTTGAATGTTTCTCCTATGTGTTTGCCTCGATCTTGATGATCTAAAATTTCAATGGGTTGCTTCCCTCTATCGAGGTAGGCGACATTTACTTGAGGCTCTGGCCTCGATGTGTGATCATGATATCTAGCAGGTGCGGAAATGCAAGGTTCCCACGTGGTATGTTGTCCTCGAGGAATGCGATGGTCTTCCCTCGTACTCCCTTTCATGGGTTTGAAAGGGGCGGGCGGAGTTAGCTCGCCCTGTGTAAAGAGCCCTGCGCTCTGGATTTTGTCTTTCTGTTCTAATGGGAGGTAAAGAAGAGGTACCATATCCACGTTGTCTCTCCAAATGGACACTATGCCTCTCTAGCACTTCATCACGCTGTGGCCACTCATGTCTAACCTCAAAAGGCGATTCTCTATTTACGTCAAGGTCTACATGTAAAGCGTCTTCCCAAAAGGGGCTGTGTTGAATGGGCATACCCCACAAAGGGGGATCCCAATAATTCTTTCTTGATGTGGTCTGACGTGGACCTTCTTGTGGGCCAGACCGCCAAGGGGGTATGACTAAGTCCTCAGGACTAAAGCGAAGGCGACTTGTGCCTGCTTCTTGTGTACCTTCCGGAGCTTCTGCCCTTGATTGGGCTTGGCTACGGGTGTACACCATTGTGGTGCTTCTCTACTATCTAAGCAGATTTTTATCTCGTTTATGATGATTTTTCTTTTTGTCTACACTAAGCGGAAATGAACACACACATACACAAACCGTGATTATCTCTTTTAAGGATTAATAGTGTGTCCTAAACTGGTTTAGTGCATTTTGATGTTTTGTTTTGTTTTTGAAAGTTTTTGAAGAACGTTTAAATGCATAATGAAGGCTCATATAACTCCCAAAATGGTCGCCCCTTCAATATACCAACCAGGCCGATATACCAACCTCTCTATATACCCGCCCTTACGAGAGGGAGACTATAGGTACGTGAGAGCAGATGGTACGTGGTACGTAGGCGGTACGGAAGGGGGATTGTCCTGTTAATGGCACCTACCATAGAAGACTTATCCTCGCGTGCATGGGAATCACCCCAGCGACACTCGGTCAGCTTTCGTCAGGATTTACGCCTAACAACAGTGACAATCGGGGTAATGGATGCAAATCAAGCCAAGGTGGTGATGAAATCCACCGATGGTCTTGATCAAGGGCTGGGGTTTTACGACCAGCTCCTTGGTTTAATTTTACCATGTGAAGTGTGTGTGGTTCTTTTTATTTAAAAAAATGAAACAAGCAGCAAAAAAATAAAACTTTCCCTAAGCCATACAAAAAAAAAATCTGATAGAAGCTAAATTTTTTTTTTTAAAATTAAATAAAGTAAGAAAATTGAAATTTTCTACTTTAAAAATTAAAAAAATAAGAAAAAAAATGAACAAAAAAAAATGAAAAAAAGAAAATATGGGAAAGTTTTAAAACCCTTACCTTTCTCTGCCCAAACTTGCTGTTTCTGATCTTCGGCTAAAAAAGGTACCTGCTAAGCACAAAACACAGCAAATCAGATTAGTTTCTGTGATTTAAAAATCAGGGAACGGTCCCACCGTGATCGCCATTGAAAGCATGAGATTTCGAAAATAAAAGAAACACTAATTGCAATGTAAACCAAATAGCTTGATGCATGAAATAACACAGATATAATCAAATCAGAAGCAGGAGCACAACCCTTTTTATTAATTTGATTCCAACTCGGTTACAATGCATCTCCTCAGTTACATATTTTCAGTTACAATCATGAACAGTGATCTTCTTTTCCGCATGCCCACATTTGAAACGGGCGGGCCAGTGTTGCCGCCGCTTATGCTGATGAATCCTTGCTTGCTGCTGTTCTTCCTGCATTCAAAGAAATAGTAAACTGTTTAGTAGCACCTGTGTTAAAAATAAACAAAAGCATAAAGGCTACTGCCAATAAAACAGTCACTATTATCTATAGGTCAATGAAGAACCAAAAATCGACTAAAACACGATACTATTTGCCAGTAAAATGCCTTCTAGAATATGTATTCGAACACTGTTAACTGCAATATATGCTCAAACGTAGCAAGATATATTCGACTTACAACATAGTGCAAGATATATTCTATCGTAAAACGTGAGTTATTTCGACAGCATAAAGCGTAAGGTAAGATGAGCACACGATATCGAAATAGATTGAAATAAACTAAGAGCAACGTCTTCTGAATCTGATAGACGTTTAAACATCAGAGAATACAATATGATAGAATAAAATAACTTGAAACATAGGAACGCGTGCGGGGCGCCCAAGCGGGCCGCCCGCCGTTGGAACTTGATCTCGACGTCGATCCACTAGGGAAGGACTCGAAATCTCTTAGGTTGAGTTATCGTCGAATGGATGGAATACTGTTGTCCACTGTCGGGTTCTAAGGTTTGGATCCACGCTTCTAGAAACCACTCACTAACCTCTCGTGCGAAAGAGATCAAGAGTGTAGAAGAAATGAATCGAAAGGAAGCAATCGGGCCTTTTAGTTTGACAACACTTCGTTGCTTTCGAATCCCTGCCAACCTCTGTTTGGGTGGAAAAATCCACCATTTTATAGACCCATGGGGTCTCCTTGAATGTCGTGCATAAGCGCCACGCGTTGGTCAAAGGTGCCATGTGGCGGTCGTGTCTCCTCGAGAGAGGAAAGTCCTCCACGACTCGGGCTTCCGTTAATGCCACTGTGACAGTCCTTCAACGGCCCACGCAACTGACTGTGGTGTCACTGCCAGTTGTCTAAAGCCCACCTTAAATCATTTTTTAAATTTTTTAATGTTTGCCTTTAATTGTTTGAATTCTGCCTTTGAATGCTGACGTGTCGCCTTTGAATGCTGACGTGTCGCCTTTGAATGTTTAAAAATCTGCCCAGCGCAAATGCCGAAGTGTCGCGATATCGCGACGTCGCGATATCGCGACACTTCGGCCAAGGCCTTCCCTTTAGGGCCTTAGGTGTCGCGATATCGCGACGTCGCGAAATCGCGACACCTCGGCCAAGGCTTCCCTTTGGGCCTTAGGTGTCGCGATATCGCGACGTCGCGAAATCGCGACACCTTAGGCCAAGGCCTTGCCTTGGGCCTTAGGTGTCGCGATTTCGCGACGTCGCGAAATCGTGACACCTAACGCCAAGCCGCCCTTCGAGCCTTAGGTGTCACGATTTCGCGACGTCGCGAAATCGCGACACGTCCGGCACCTGGCCAGCGGCCCTTTGGGCCTTAGGTGTCACGATTTCGCGACGTCGCGAAATCGCGACACCCTCGGCCAAGCGGCCCTTTGGGCCTTAGGTGTCACGATTTCGCGACGTCGCGATATCGCGACACCCTCGGCCCTTTGGGCCTTAGGTGTCACGATTTCGCGACGTCGCGATATCACGACACCTAAGGCCGGTTCCCCTTTGCTTAAGGCTTGCTCTTGTTTAATGTTTTGCTTTTGATTAAATGTTTGCTTTCAATTAAAGTTTGCTCTTGTTTAATGTTTTGCTTTTGATTAAAGGCTTGAAGTTTGTTAAAGGCTTGCTTTTGTTTCAGCTTAAAGGCTTGTTAAAACGACCAACTTTGCTCTGCTCACTTTTCGACCTTCTAAACTGCTGTGTGAGTGGCTAGGACCACTGTTTGACCTCCGAGGGCTGCCCTGAAAGCTGTGTATGTCAATGCGATTAGTGTTTGTAGTCACTTAATCGGATTGGTGTTGTTTTGGTGTCTACAGAGATCATCCTTTGAATGAAGATATTCATTTTAGAGACCTAATTTATAGGTCTAGGATTGTTGGGCTGGTGAAAGTTGTCAATTTTACTGAGGTTTATGGAAATAAAATAGTTTGGTCCAATCCTCTAACTGTGGTAAAGAATGATAGGGATCTCTATCTTTGGTCCTTGCTTTTGGAGGAGCTCCTTCTTTATGTGGTACGATAGATAAATATATAGGACCACTTGATTTAGAAATTTAATAGTACGAGTGTATATTTTGTTAATTTTACTTACGAGCTCCTCAATGAGGATGAAAATGGTTTTTTTCCTCATGGTTCTATTTGGTTAAAGCACTTAACTCCTAGGGTAAATATATTTTTTGGGTTGGCTATGCAAAACAAGATTCTTACTATTGAAAATCTCTATAAATGAGGTTGGTGTCTGGTTAATAGGTGTTATATGTGTAAAGAATCCTGGAAATTGACTTCACACTTACTTCTTAGTTGTGGAGTCTTTAAGGAAATTTTGATATCCATACTCTATAGGTTGAGTGTTAGCTAGGTTTTTTCTAATTTAGTGATGGATTGTGTTATGCATTGAGTTCCCCCCTTTTTATTACCCAAACTTAAGTGTTTATGGAGATTTCTTTTATCCCATGTTATGTAGGGTGTGTGGAAGGTGAGGAATGCTCATGTTTTTAAAGACAAGAAATCTTCTACTTCTTTTTTGAGTGCTCGTATTTTATGAACTACTGTGGAGAATGTTTTTTGTGCTTGCAAGGAGTTTGAGTTTTCAGAGGCCTTCATTCCCTATGAAGTTTTTATTGAACAACATCTTAGTTTTGGGTATGTTGATCACCCTCCGCCAGCTCCTAATCCTAGGAGTTTGGTTTGTTGGAACCCTCCACCATTTGGTTGATATAAATTGAATTTCAATGGAACCTCAAAAGGTAACCCAAGGATTGCTGGTGTCTAGGGAGACTTTAGAGATAATAGTGGAAATTATGTCCTTGCCTATGCAAAAAATATTGGTGTTAATTCATTCTAGTTTGTTGAAGTGAGGGTTGTATTCTTAGGCTTATCTTTGATTAGAGATATAGGTAATCGTAAAGTTATTATTAAGGGTAATTTATTAAACGTCATCAAGATGCTAAATGGTTCTTGCCATGTCAGTTGCAAGGTGGTAAATTTGATTGATGAAGCTATCGATATTTTTTGATCCCTGGATAAAGTTTTGTTAATACACATTTTTAGAGAAGGTAATTTTGCAGCTGAATTAATGGTGAATATCGAGACATATCTCCAAGGATATTCTATTTGGTAGAGGGATTTCCATCTTAAGCTCTTTCGTTGTATTCATAATGACCTCCATTAATTTTTGGTAGGTGTTTTTCTTATTCTTGCTTGGGTGGATGGGTTTTGGAGTTGCAGTTGTTGTTCGTCAAAGTTTAGGAGGGTGACTAGTATTTATTCCCTAGGCATTGTGAAGACACTCGCATTTCAAATTTTAAATTTATAATTTCATCTCCCTCATTGTATTTGGTGTTAGGGAATGCCCTGAAGCTTCTCTAGCTTTCGTTGGAGTGTGCCCTCTACCGAAATTCCTGCCCTCATTTTTGGTTTTGGGTATGGAATTTATTTTGTTGATCAGCTTTGGACCTTCTTTTGCATGTCTTATCACATGCTCATTGATTATTGGTGGCTTCTCCTTTGGTTTTATTGTCAGGAGGGTACCTGGGATGGTGATTATTCCTATTTTTGGGATTGGTTTTTGATCATTCTTTTCTATAATTTGTACCTTGGATTTTTAATCCCTTTTTAGTCCTTGGTCTTGGAGTTGTCACCTATGATGTACCCCTTTGTTTCTTCTCCACTAGCCCATATTCTTTCTATTATCTGGCTAGCTGGAAGTGGGAAACAAATTTATCTATTTGGGCATATATTTTGTGGTAGTTTCTCTCTTCCTCTTAGGTCTAGAATGATACCCATGTCCTTGTTTTAGTTTTTAGTGCTCCTTATCATATTCATGCTTATGAAATTTTTCATGCTTGCTCTCCTCTTTTCTATTTTCTGTATGATAAGTTTTGACTTAGTGGCTATTCTTAATGCCCATGAGATTTTGGTGTTAAGGACCTTCATTTTTTACTTCAAATTTTTACTTTAGCCTATGATGGGAGTGAATTTTTATTTATGCTCAGGCTATTTATGGGACCTCTTGTATTTTTTTTTGTGTGCAGACGTCTTCCTCTCTGGTTTTTCTATGTGGACTATAGGGGTTTTTTGTTATTGGTTTCTTGTATTATTATTTAATATGGGGAAGGCTAAAGTCCTTGGGTGTAAGATGAAGCATACTAAGTCAAGGGTGGATCCTGATGTTTTGATTGCTGATGAGGATGTTCTTTCTATTCTAAAGGATGGGGCCTTACTATAATGTGTCCAAAAATTCCATGGACACAACCCAATTATTTCTAATTGAATGGATGCTACGTGGAATGAGGGATGGATTAGAGTAGGGATACACTTATATTAAAATCATCTAATATCTATATTTGACCTAAATAAATCAATTAAAATTTATATTTTGGTTTTATGTGAGTTTATAGTACTCTTATGCCTTTAACCTACATATTTAGAAGGTGAACTCGGTACCTCAGTACCTCTTTGTATTTGACTTCTAGGTGTCCCATTTCATTTATGAAATGTTGATATTCTAAGAGAGGTGGTGAAGGTGGTTAGGAATTTCATTCATATTAATTTAGCTACTTTATTGAAGTCTAGAAAAGTTTTTGTGAGGATGTGCATATTGGTAGATCCAAAGTTAGATTTTTCCTCTTTTATTAAGCTTACCTCATATATGGGCTCTTGGGTCCATCCCATTGTTTATAAAAATAGACACTCATTTTGCTTTAAGTGCAAAAAATCTTACCATAACCTAGATTAGTACCCATAAAGGAAAAATCAAAGGGGTAATAAAAGGTATAAAATGGTAATTAAAAATAGTCAAAAGGAATGTGATATTATCCTATATTCTCAAAAGGGGTCTAGCAGAGAGTCATCAAAGTCTAGGGATATTGGTGACTAGATTTAGTTGGAAAACCCTCTAGTATTAGAGAAGTCTTCCAACCTCTCATATGGTTCAACACAAATTGAGGAGAATTCAAAGGAGATTAAGGCTCTAATAAGCTATGAATCCCTTCTGATTCTTGTGAAATAGGTAAGTCCATCCAATATTCTAACTAATATTCTAGATCTAGAATACCTTATTCAAAATTTATTTGGTTTCTTATGGTTGTATTCTGCTTTAGAGGAGCCCATTGTCCAAATGGTGGACCATGTGAATGAGTCCCTAATTGGCTCACCAAATTCTACATGGAGAAAGGATCCCCAAGTCCTAAAACTCGTAGAGAAATAAAGAGTCCTATTTATGTGGGGGTCAAACAAAAAGTGGAGAAGCCCCCAATTAAAACTTTTAAAAGAAGGAAAACTAAATTTAAAATTACAAATATATATCAATATTTTCTTAAGGTTGAGGAAGAAAAGGTAAAGGTTGATAGTGGAAAAAAAGTGTTGGATCTCAAACCAAATTGTTGGTAGAAATGATATTAAAACATTTCAGTGGTAAAATCTACTTGAAAGGTGGCTAGAGCTCGGATGCAAATGCCCAAGATGTAGGATGCAAGATTTGAAAGAGGAGCTAAGATGTAAATGGCCAAGATACAAGATGCACAGTTTAAAATGTGACTGGGTGAACTCCTAGAAGATTAAAAATGCTAGTAATAGGTGTTGTTGTCCTAGCAAAGAGAGCAAGGTCTCATACCCTATAGATGATACCTCAAATTATAATTTTCTTGCTTCCATGAAAAAAATATTAAGATGAGGAAGGAAAACATAATATGGGCTGATTTTTTTGGCTTTGCCTCTACTACTATTTCCTTTACTTTCTTTTACTATAATATTTGTAGCATTTTTTGTCCTTTAGTGTTTAGACTTGTTTGCTCCATCTTGACCAAGATATTATGTTCCATCTTGGCTCTTTCAGTAATGGTTTGATTTATGTTCTTTTTAGGGTTTTCCCCTATTTTCTTGTGTTTCTTGGTAACCCCTAAGTGGTTGGCCTATTGGGCCCTCTCCTTGTGGGTTTCTCATTTTGTCAAAAGGTTCGGGGACCCTTTCAAAACCCCTTCCAATAAACTAATAAAAAAATAGCACTCTAATGTCTTCACTCTTGTCTATTAAACTATTTCAACTCCATGTAAATTCAATATAAAATAAATTTTGAATAACTTATAATAGATTTTTAAAGTATAAAATATTTAATGAGAAGATATATTGTTCAAATTAATATTATAGTTCATTTAGACTAATACTTAAACTTATTAATTAATTCCTTTGTAATAGCATACTAGTTCAAATATTAAGGGAAATATCTTGAGTTTAATTTTAATATAACTTTAAAAAGTTTTTAAAAATTATAATATAACTTTATATCATTATTTACAAGATAATAGATAATATTTAGATATACTTGTATTTTATATTTAAATTTATTTATAAAATTTTTATTTTCAATGTAAATTTATTATCATTATAACAACTTGTGAAATAGACCATTATTTATAGGATAGTATCTAAATTTAAATGGGATGTGGTTCTCTTTCATATATATACATTCTAGAGGTCCGATGTGTAGACCAATTGGTTCATCCAAACCCCATAATGGGGGCAGAGGTCCAAGGTTCAAATCTCGAGCCTTGTCGAACTGAACGCTTGTCCCTTTCCTGGTGCTTTCAGTGGCGTAAAAGGTTTAAAATGATTGTGGCATGGTAGTTATAGGGGCGGACTATGTGAAGATCTGTGTGGCGGACATAAAAGCTAGACAACCTACCCGGATTCATGGCGGCTACCGATTCCACCATGTAAATTCAATATATATACATTCTATAATAACAAGGATTTATATCTTGGAAAAAAATGAATTTACCTAATATTGTATATCTAGTAATATTGATTTATTATTTAAAAAATTTATGGTTTTGAATACTAGATCCTATCATTTTGAAACTATGAACATATATATTATTCCATTTAAAGTATTAGTATGACCATTTGTACTATACAAAGTGTTACTTTCATTTATAACTCGATATCTAAAAAAGAGTAATATACATACACCAAAACATGTATGCAAGACATTAAATTATTTTTAACCTCATAGATAAATGTTTTCATTGTTTTTATTCCTATAAATAAAATATAATAGATTTTATCATTGTTATAATCTTTGGATAAATATTAATATTTGCTCAATGTTGAAGAAGGAAAGGTGATGGTTGACTATGAAAAAAAAGAGAGCTAAATATCAAACCAAGTTGTTGGTAGAAATGATATTAAAACATTTGAGTGGTAAAATCTACTTGAAAGGTGGCTAGAGCTAGGATGCAAATGCCTAAGATTTAAATACCCAAGATGTAAATGCCCAATATACAATATGCATAGTTCAAAAGATGAGTATGTGAAATCCTAGAAGATTGAAAATGCTAGTAATAGGTGTTGCTCTTATAGAAAAGAGAGCAAGGCTCATACCCTACCAATGATGCCTCCTTGAATTACAACTTTCTTGCTTCAATGAAAAAAATCTGAAGATGAGGAAGAAAAACATAAGATGGGCTAATTCTTTTGGATTTGCCTCTACTGCTATTTCGTTTACATTCTTTTACTATTATTTTTTTAACCTTTTTTGTTCTTTAGTATTTAGTCTTGGTTGCTCTATATTAACCAAGATATTATGTTTTGTCTTGTCTCTTTTAATAATGGTTTGATTTATTTTCTTGTTAGGGTTTTCCACCATTTCTTGTGTTTCTTGGTAATCCTTGAATGGTTGGTCTATTGGGCCCTCTCTTTGTAAGCTTTTCCTTTTTTCAAAAGGTTCGAGGACTCTTTCAAAACCCCTTTCAATCAACTAATAAAAAAATAATACTCTCGTACCAAAGAAGGGGACATTAAGCCAATGTCTAAAATAGGAGAAACCACATGGGTGGCATTCGAAGAGGGCATTGGAGAGGAAAGGACTATCTCACTCAAAGACACCTAATCCCTAGCATCTTTCTCAATATTCTCCATGTCAATCCACCCAAAGGAATTAGATAGAGATAATTAAATAGAGAAACTAGAGGGATCAGCCTGGAGAACCACCTCCAAATTATGAGGGGAGAAAACTAAGGAGACATTCTTGCCAAGCCCAAATGCCTTACTACAGATGACAAAACTTATTTACCTTTGCTTGACCTATTGCTTCTTCTACCACATATTCTACTTCTTAAAAGGGGTACGATTCGAGATAGGTACCTCATTTACCCCATGCTTTAGGACGTATTAGCTAGCTTGCTTATTCTTAGGGTATAGATTTTGATGATGTCCCCAAATCCACACAAATTATAGACCTGTGGCTTATTCTCATAGACCACTACCTATGTCTATAACCTCACATGAGAAATAAGATCCACAGAAGTGGGGATATTTCTAACAATATCCACCATAGCACACATTCTAACATACAACCTACGATCGAAAGACAAAAGAGACTTTATCAAAAAAGATAAATTCTCCAATGGTACTGGCCATAGCTCTGAAAACTGGCTCATGCCACAAGTACGTAAGAAATTTTGGCAGACACACCCAGAAAAAAACCAGGTTGACTCTCTGAATCGTCAAGTTAAAATCATGGCCCCATTTCCTAAGGTAAATCCCATGATTACCATAAAACCATGGACCGCCTTCCAAAATCCTGCATACATCCTCCTCATTTGAAATTAGAATAAGAAAAAAAGTTTAGAGGGAGAGTAGCAAGATACAACGATCTACGGGGTTTCCACTGAGACAAGGCCCAATGTTTAAGGACATCCAGTGGAGGCCTTCCACCTACCAGCTTTCCCACCAAATACCAAGAACATTTTCTCAATAGACTGTTGACAATACAATCCGGAACCCTAACCTGGCCTGTAGCCACATTGACCTCACAAGGAGCAAACATATTTCCAAAGGACATCCCAACAACCATCTGGACGAAGGAAGGCACCGAGAAATAAAGCCGCCTCATATCCTCCTCCCACCTAACAAACCTCTCCACTATAGAAGACCACAACTTCGTAGGGTCCCAAGACTACAAAGGAGCTGCCACATCATGCAAACCCGACCAAAACGAATCGCTCAGCATAAGATCCACACCCTCACCCTCAACATCGCCGGCAGACACTCTAGAGTACCACATCCTCATGACTTATACAAAGATAGATTTGTATAAAGACATATTCTACATTTGTTTGCTTACCATTCCATTATGATATTTTTATTTTTATTGAAAAAGTATAAGCCATGTAGTTTAGAAATCCCTTTTCCATAATCAATCCATCTTGAAGGAGGAGTCTGCCAAACAACCTTAACTGTGTAATCTTAGTTTTAATTTTAAACAAAACAAATATCAAAATCGCTACTAGCCGCGGATCCAGGAGGGGATGGTCAATTGTTATTTTAATCTTACTAGTGGAAGAACTGATTTTTTACCATTTGATTTTGCATGTTTTTGTCTAGCTCAAACATAATGTAATATTACCCATTTTATTAAGCAGTTAACATACTTGTTAAGAATACTAGTGAAGAACTGATTTCTATTACCCATTTTATTAAGCAGTCAACATACTTGTTAAGAATACTAGTGAAGAACTGATTTCTTACCAAATGATTTTGCATGTTTTTGTCTCGCTCAGATATATTGTAATATTACCAATTTTATTTAACAGTCAACATACTTGTTAAGAATATTTTTATTGGCATTTTTAAACGGTTCTGTCGCCAAAACCGCAGCCCGATTCTTTGATGAATTCATTCTGTGGATAGAGTTTCTAATAAGTAGAGGAGGTGTTTCAATACAATTATAGAAAGGTCATCAATAACAGTACCAATGCTACTTGTTTCTAGGAGGCCAACAGCTCGAGAGACGTTTTTTCATACTTGAACCTATCTTTCTTCGAGTCGTCTGCAGACCAGATGAAGATGCCCTCCAGCTTCCCATTTTTCTTCAACGTTTCCGCAGCGTCGAAGAAGCCATTATCTGGTTTTAGCCCCTTCCCAGCGGGATCCGTCGCGAAACTAGCCAGCACTTTACCTCCCTTATAATTAGCAGCCTGAATGTCGTAGTACTTGAGAAAGTCTTTGACGGTGGTGCGCCTGTCGTAGGCAAAGAACTGAAAATTTACGTAATCTATGAAGCGACCGTATTTCCTCCACAGCGCAAGATAATGAGACTGCACTTCTCCCTCGTCTTCGAACGGAGCAATGGACGCAAAGGAAATCAGCTTTCTCTGCTTGAGCTGAATGACCAACTTCCCAATGCAGTCTGCAAACGTGTTGGGGTCCGCCTGGAAGTGCTCGTAGTCGATGTCGATGCCGTCCAGATTGTATTCTTTAATAATTTGCGCGAGACTCGAAACGGCGTTGCTTACCCAAGAAGACACAGACGACAGCATGAAGTGCGCCGGGGTGTTGTCGCCTACGGTGTCGCCGCCTAAGCTGAGGGCGACCTTGACGTTCTTGTGCTTCGACTTGATGTCCTTTACGGCACTGGGGCCCAGGTTTTCCTTGTCCCAGAACACGTTGAACTTGGCGTTTGTAGGAGAAGGAGAACCCGCAGAGTCGGTGTAGTCGATGGCGAATGAGAGAATGAAGTGGATGTCCACCTCAGGATTGATGGGCACATCTGAGAACTTGACATTTTTGCCCTCGGCGCCTATGTACTCCCTGAAGACTTTCGCGTTCCCACCTGCACAGCAAAAAGAAGGAAAATAAGGAATCAATTTTAAAATGTCAAAAGAACAGAGGCGTTAATTATATAAAAGAAGTGTGAAAGCCTACAGAATGAGCGAGGGACCAGAAACAGCAAAATTCCGGCGACGAAGAACTTCATGTAAATCCCCGTGTTGGCCATTACTGAAGAGAAAGATGTAAAGGGGCTAGCTGTGGATAGAACAATCGATGAGATTCTTCTTATATACATGATGTAGGAGTACCTAAGTGGTTGGCAGACAGGAGATTCTTCTTTTCTAAAATTAAAGAGACAATCTTTTCTTATCAGGCGGAGTAAACAATTGAACAGAACATAACATATGATGCACCGTGATAGTTGATTGGTTTGGGCGCCTGTTTTACATGGGGCCTGCTTCCTTGGATTTTCTGCAAATTTTGTTTTATTTTTCCATCAATGTGCTAGGAATGAGTGAAATGTCTTTAGACCAAACAAATTATTCCATTAGCTACAATGGAGACGCTCAAGAGAGTAAAGAACTAATTATTTATGATTAACATAAGCAAAAACAGCTTTTGCTGTTCTCTCCATCCTTGGGAAAGGATCCCACAGGATCCCACTAAAGGATAACGTCCAACATCCGCACGAGGACGGGTCCAATTTAAAAAAAAGAATAATAACCCGACACTACAAAGGTAAGTAGGGGAGTGGGTATATTAAAGGTCCAACATCCCAAAGAAGAACCAAAGCCTAAACTTTTGTGTTGTCCTTTACGACATATAATTGTTTTTTTTTAAATTGTAAAGTATATATAACTTATAGTAATCTATTCAATATATACCATCAATTATTATATTTGAAGTTTTTAAATTTATTCATATTCGTCTTTACTAAAAAGAAAAAAATTCTGCATATCCCGTAAAGCGTTGTTTGTTTATTTCGAATGTTGTGAATTCGACTTATCTTGCCCTCATCCCTATGAAATACTAGGCTCCATCTTTCAGTGATTTTAGGCCCATCAGTAATTCGACTTATCTTGCCCTCATCCCTATGAAATATTAGGCTTCGTCTTTCAGTGATTTTAGGCCCATTAGTTTATGCAATACAATCTATAAGATTTTATTTAAGTCCATTGCGAACATGCTTAAATTACTTCTATCGATGTTGATTGATTCGGCCCATAGTGGCTTCATTCTGGGAAGGCATATTCTAGAATTAAATTATAGTTATTCATGAACTGATGCATTCAATGTTAAAAAATGGTAGAGCAGGGTTTTTACACAAATCAGATGTTAATAAAGATTATGATCGGGTTTCTTGGGCCTTTCTTTTCAACATTTTATGAAAATTTAGATTATGTGAAAACTAGATTAAGCTTGTTAAGGTTTACATTTCATCGGTGTGGTTTTCTATTCTTGTCAATGGTTCTTTGGAAATATTTTTCATTCATGTCATGGTCATAAATAGGGGATTTGTTGTCTCTTTTTATTTGTATTCTTATGGTGGAGGCTTTGGAGAGGATTATTTCTAGGTGAGGTAATGATTTGGGGATGCACCTCATGATTCCTTGTAACCCAATATCCCATCAACAATTTGCAGATGATACACTTTATCATGTATGGCTTTAGTTGTAATTGCTAGGGAAGTCAAATCTATTTTATACTGTTATGAGAAAGTAGTAGGTCAACAGATTAGTTTCTTGAAGAGTAATTTATTTTTTATTAACACTTCAATATTATGATAAAGGAGTATTGCTAATGTTTTGAATTATTGGATTGCCTTACTTCCTTCTTCTTATCTTGGTCTTCCTCTTTTTATTGGGAGGTCCAAAGATGTTATGCGGAACCCAGTGATTGAAGGAAGTCAATGTAAATTAGCATCATAGAAGGAGCCTTTTATGAGCCAAGTGGGGAAGGTGGTGCTCATCTAGAGAATATTGCAGAGTATCCCTATCTTTTTTATGTCCTTATTTCACCTTTCAGATAAAGTGACTGTAAAGTTGGATAGCATTTGTAAGGTGTTTTTATGGGTAGGTCCAAAGCTTAAAGGTAAAGTTCATATGGTCTCTTAGAAGTAGCTCTGCAGAAGAAATAAAGTTGGGGGTTTAAATATAAAGAGTTCTACCAGGATGAACAACGTCTTGGTGGTAAAACTTGGTTGGAAAGTTACCTCTAATGATGACCATTTGTGGTGTCAAATTTTGAAGGCTAAGTATAATTTTGACTCTTTCATTTCTGATTTTCTCCATTTTGATGGGTCGATGTTCTAGAACAATCTGATGAAATCTAGGAATTTTATTAATCTTAACTAGATATGGATTATTGGTAATGGTAGCAATATCAATTTTTGGAATGATGTTTGGTTGAGAGATCATCCTTTGAATGAAGATATTCATTTTAGAGACCTAATTTATAGGTCTAGGATTGTTGGGCTAGTGAAAGTTGTCAATTTTACTGAGGTTCATGGAAATAAAATAGTCTGGTCCAATCCTCTAATTGTGGTAAAGAATGATAGGAATCTCTGTCTTTGGTCCTTGTTTTTGGAGGAGCTCTGTCTTTATGTGGTACGACAGATAAATATATAGGACCACTTGATTTAGAAATTTAATAGTACGAGTGTATATTTTGTTAATTTTACTTACGAGCTCCTCAATGAGGATGGAAATGGTTTTTTTCCTCATGGTTCTATTTTGTTAAAGCACATAACTCCTAAGGTAAATATTTTTTTTTGGTTTGCTATGCAAGATTCTTACTATTGAAAATATCTATAAATGAGGTTGGTGTTTGGTTAATAGGTGTTATATGTGTAAAGAAGCCTGGAAATTGACTTCACACTTACTTCTTAATTGTTCGTCTTTAAGGAAATTTTGATATCCATACTCTATAGGTTAAGTGTTAGCTGGGTTTTTTCTAATTCAGTGATTGATTGTGTTATACATTGAGTTCCCCCATTTTTGTGACCCAAACTTTTGTGTTTATGGAGATTTCATTTATCCCATGTTATGTAGGGGGTGTGGAAGGTGAGGAATGCTCATGTTTTTAAAGATAAGGAATCTTCTACTTATTTTTTGAGTGCTCATATTTTATAGAATACTATGGAGAATGTTTTGTGTGCTTGCAAGGAGTCTGAGTTTTCAGAGGTTTTCATTCCCTATGAAGTTTTGATTGAGCAAAGTCTTAGTTTTTGGTATGTTGATCACCCTTCGCCAGCTCTTGATCCTAGGAGTTTGGTTTGTTGGACCCCTACACCATTTGGTTGATATAAATTGAATTTCAATGGAACCTCAAAAGGCAACCCAGGGATTGCTGGTGTCTAGGGAGACTTTAGAGATAATAGTAGAAATTTAGTCCTTCCCTATGCAGAAAATATTAGTGTCAATTCATTCTAGTTTGTTGAAGTGAGGGTTGTATTCTTAGGTTTATCTTTGATTAGAGATATAGGTAATCGTAAAGTTATTATTAAGGGTAATTCATTAAATGTCATCAAGATGCTAAACGGTTCTTGCCATGTCAGTTGCAGGGTGGTAAATTTTATTTGATGAAGCTATCAATATTTTTTGATCCCTGGATAAAGTTTTGTTAGTACACATTTTTAGAGAAGGTAATTCTGTAGTGGAATTAATGGTGAATATCGAGACATATCTCCAAGGATATTCTATTTGGTAGAGGTATTTCCCTCCTGAGCTCTTTAGTTGTATTCATAATGACCTCCATTAATTTTTGGTAGGTTTTTTTCTTATTCTTGCTTGGGTGGATGGGTTTTGGAGTTGCAGTTGTTGTTCGTCAAAGTTTAGGTGGGTGACTAGTACTTATTCCCTAGGCATTGTGGAGACACTCGCCTTTCAAATTTTAAATTTCTAATTTCATCTCCCTCCTTGTATTTGGTGTTAGGGAATGCCCTAAAGCTTCTCTAGCTTCCTTTGGAGTGTGCCCTCTACTGAATGTCCTACCCTCATTTTTTATTTTGGGTATGGAATTTATTTTGTTGATCGGCTTTGGACCTTCTTTTGCATGTCTTCTTACATGCTCATTGATTATTGGTGGCTTCTCCTTTGGTTTTATTGTCAGGAGGGTACCTAGGATGGTGATTATTCCTATTTTTGGGATTGGTTTTTGATCATTATTTTCTATAATTTGTACCTTGGATTTTTAATCCCTTTTCAGTCCTTGGTCTTGGAGTTGTCACCTATGATGTACCTCTTTGTTTCTTCTCCACTTGCCCATATTATTTCTATTATATGGCCAGTTGGAAGTGGGAAATGAATTTATCTATTTGGGCATATATTTTGTGGTAGTTTCTCTCTTCCTCTTAGGTCTAGAATGATACCCATGTCCTTGTTTTAGTTTTTAGTGCTCCTTATAATATTCATGCTTATGAAAATTTTCATGCTTGCTCTCCTCTTTTCTATGTTCTGTAGGATAAGTTTTAGCTCAATGGCTATTCCTAATGCTCATGAGATTTTGGTGTTAAGGACCTTCATTTTTTACTTTGGCCTATGATGGGAGTGAATTTTTATTTATGGTCAGGCTATTTATGGGGCCTCTTGTATTTTGTTGTGTGTGCGGATGTCTTCCTCTCTGGTTTTTCTATGTGGACTTTAGGGGTTTTTTGTTATTGGTTTCTTGTATTATTATTGAATATGGGGAAGGTTAAAGTCCTTGGGTTTAAGATGAAGCATACGAAGTCAAGGGTGGATCATGATGCTTTGATTGTTGATGAGGATGTTCTTTATATTCTAAAGGATGGGGCATTATTGTAATGTGTCCAAAAATTCCATGGACACAACCCAATTATTTCTAATTGAATGGATACTACATGGAAGGAGGGATGGATTAGAGTAGGGACATGGTCCTTTGAGGTTTTTGTGGAGCTGGTTAGCCACACTACAAGGTTAGAGGTGGATGGAGTGTATCACAATTGGGACAGACCCTCATTATTGAAGGAGATCAACTTATTCTTGGAAGGAGATGAATTCTTACCAAGAATTTAAAATGGTTTCAATTCTAAGGTTCTAACATCACCATGGATCAAGGTGATTAGGGTGATTATGGATTTTTTTACATTGGACTCTTCATATGAAATTATTCTTAGTTTTCATGCTATATTCCTGAATCACTTACATAGCTAAATACAGATGAACATCGATATGTTCCTATTTAATTCTATGTGGAAATCGATGTTGGTTGTTCAAGATGGGTGAGGCCAATTTCCCTACACCAGGGATTAACACTGTTGGTTTTTGAACGAGTTGTAGTGGAAAAAGGTGTTGTGATAGAGGATATTTTAAAGTCTTTGAATTCTCTTTCAATCCTAGTGTTTGGTGATGCTTTGCAGGTTTCAAAGAGTTCGAGAGTGGACTCGAAAGATGTGTATTCCTTTTCCATGGATTTTAGTCCAAATAAAATTTCCCATAATATTCTTGTTTTTGCTAAAAGTGTATGGGATTCTATGATGAAGAACTCTTATATTGAGATTGTAAGAATTCTATGGTTTCACTTGTAGCTACTCCAATGGTAGAAGGCCTTTCTACTGGTTGTATTATGAACGGCAGTGGTACTCATAAGTCATTGCGGCTCAGTGGTAAACAGAGGGTAATGGTGAAGTCCTCTCCCTTATCCAAAGTGGAAGAAGTGGAGGTTCTTCCTATATATTTCATCAAAGAAAAATTGGTGGCTAATTTTTATTCCCCAAGGGAAGCTTCTACGAAGAAAAGTGCTCTTTTGCATAGCCTGTGTCTGATTAAAATTAAGCAACATGCAGTTTGGAGTTTTGTTAATATGGTATTAGATTTTATTGAGGAGGTTGCCCAAATGTTTGGTAATATTGTCAATGAATTTGACTCAATGATGTAGAACTATCTCGGTTATCTCATTGGTTGATTTGTCTTGTTTTCCTTGTTGTTTTAGGGCTTCTTTCATTTTTATATTTTGTTGTATTTTATTCTGGCTAGCTCTGTGGTAGGTTGCACTAAAAAAGGTTGTGGGCTCCCTTTCAAAATCCTCTTTCCTTTTAATAGTACCAAAAAAAAGAAAAAAAAATCTTATAAAGGATCATTCAATTATAGAACACATTATTAAGTAACATTTTATTTTAATTTTAATATAGTTATTAATTGGCTACATAACTAAAATATCATGATTATCCCTATTGGATATCTCATTGGTATATGTTTGGGTTTTTATCAAGGAAAACAATTTCTAAACCATGGGGTGAGTGTGAGTGAGCTCCTCCTAATAATTTTTTAAAAATATGATGACTATTTCATAATAGGGATACACTTATATTAAAATCATCTAATATCTATATTTGACCTAAATAAATCAATTAAAAATTATATTTTGGTTTTGTGTGAGTTTATAGTACTCTTATGCCTTTAACCTACATATTTAGAAGGTGAACTCGATACCTCAGTACCTCTTTGGATTTGACTTCTAGGTGTCCCATTTCATTTATGATATGATGATATTCTAAGAGAGGTGGTGAAGGTGGTTAGGAATTTCATTCATATTAATTTAGCTACTATATTGAAGTCTAGAATAGTTTTTGTGAGGATGTGCATCTTGGTAAATCCAAAGTTACATTTTTCCTCTTTTATTAAGCTTACCTCATATATGGGCTCTTGGGTCCATCCCATTGTTTATAAAACTAGACCCTCATTTTGCTCTAAGTGCAAAAAATCTTACCATAATCTAGATTAGTACCCATAAAGGAAAAATCAAAGGGTTAATAAAAGGTATAAAATGGTAATTAAAAATACTCAAAAGGAATGTGATATTATCCTATATTCTCAAAAGGGGTCTAGCAGAGAGTCATCAAAGTCTAGGGATATTGGTGACTAGATTTAGTTGGAAAACCCTCTTATATTAGAGAAGCCTTCCAACCTCTCATATGGTTCAACACAAATTTAGGAGAATTCAAAGGATATTAAGGCTCTAATAAGCTATGAATCCCTTTTGATTCTTGTGAAATAGGTAAGTCCATCCAATATTCTAACTAATATTCTAGATCTAGAATACCTTATTCAAAATTTATTTGGTTTCTTATGGTCGTATTCTGCTTTAGAGGAGCCTATTGTCCAAATGGTGGACCACGTGAATGAGTCCCTAATTGGCTCACCAAATTCTACATGGAGAAAGGATCCCCAAGTCCTAAAACTCGTAGAGAAATAAAGTGTCCTATTTATGTGGGGGTCAAAAAAAAAGTGGAGAAGCCCCCAACTAAAACTTTTAAAAGAAGTAAAACTAAATTTAAAATTACAAATATATATCAATATTTGCTTAAGGTTGAGGAAGAAAAGGTAAAGGTTGACAGTGGAAAAAGAGTGTTGGATCTCAAACCAAATTGTTGGTAGAGATGATATTAAAACATTTCAGTGGTAAACTCTACTTGAAATGTGGCTAGAGCTCAGATGCAAATGCCCAAGATGTAGGATGCAAGATTTGAAAGAGGAGCCAAGATGTAATGCCCAAGATACAAGATGCATAGTTTAAAATATGACTGGGTGAACTCCTAGAAGATTGAAAATGCTAGTAATAGGTGTTGCTATCCTAGAAAAGAGAGCAAGGTCTCATACCCCATAGATGATACCTCAAATTATAATTTTCTTGCTTCCACGAAAAAATATTAAGATGAGGAAGGAAAACATAATATGGGCTGATTTTTTTGGCTTTGCCTCTACTACTATTTCCTTTACTTTATTTTACTATAATATTTGTAGCCTTTTTTGTTCTTTAGTGTTTAGACTTGTTTGCTCCATCTTGACCAAGATATTATATTCCGTCTTCGCTCTTTCAATAATGGTTTGATTTATGTTCTTGTTAGGGTTTCCTGCTATTTGCTTGTGTTTCTTGGTAACCCCTTAGTCGTTGGTCTATTGGGCCCTCTCCTTGTGGGTTTAGCATTTTTTCAAAAGGTTCAGGGACTCTTTCAAAACCTCTTCCAATAAACTAATAAAAAAATAGCACTCTAATGTCTTCACTCTTGTCTATTAAACTATTTCAACTCCATGTAAATTCAATATAAAATAATTTTTGAATAACATATAATAGATTTTTAAAGTATAAAATATTTAAAGAGAAGATATATTGTTCAAATTAATATTATAGTTCATTTAGACTAATACTTAAACTTATTAATTAATTCCTTTGTAATAGCATACTAGTTCAAATATTAAGGAAAATATCTTCAGTTTAATTTTAATATAACTTTAAAAAGTTTTTATAAATTATAATATAATTTTATATTATTATTTACAAGATAATAGATAATATTTAGATATAATTGTATTTTATATTTAAATTTATTTATAAAATTTTTATTTTCAATGTAAATTTATTATCATTATAACAACTTGTGAAATAGACCATTATTTATAGGATAGTATCTAAATTTAAATAGGATGTGGTTCTCTTTCATATATATACATTCTAGAGGTCCGAGGTGTAGACCAATTGGTTCATCCAAACCCCATAAGCGGGGCGGAGGTCCAAGGTTCAAATCTCGGGCCTCATCGGACTGAACGCTTGTCCCTTTCCTGGTGCTTTCAACAACGTAAAAGGTTTAAAATGATTATGGCATGGTAGTTATAGGGGCAGATTGCACGAAGATCTATGTGGCGGCTTCCGGGGTGGACAGCGTAGAATACTATGGCAGCCATAAAAGTCGGACAACCTACCCGGATTCGTGGTGGCTATCGATTCCACCATGTAAAATCAATATATATATATATATATATATATATATACATTTTATAATAACTAGGATTTATATCTTGGAAAAAAATGAATTTACCTAATATTGTATATCTAGTAATATTGATTTATTATTTAAAAAATTTATGGTTTTGAATACTAGATCCTATCATTTTGAAACTATGAACATATATATTATTCCATTTAAAGTATTAGTATGACCATTTTTATTGTACAAAGTGTTACTTTCATTTATAACTAGATATCTAAAAAAGAGTAATATACATACACCAAAACATGTATGCAAGACACTAAATTATTTTTAACCTCATAGATAAATGTTGTCATTGTTTTTATTCCTTCAAATAAAATAAAATATATTTTATCATTGTTATAATCTTTGGATAAATATCAATATTTGCTCAATGTTGAAGAAGGAAAGGTGATGGTTGACTATGAAAAAAAGAAGAGGTAAATATCAAACCAAGTTGTTGGTAGAAATGATATTAAAACATTTGAGTGGTAAACTCTACTTGAAAGGTGGCTAGAGCCAGGATGCAAATGCCTAAGATTTAAATACCCAAGATGTAAATTCCCAATATACAATATGCATAGTTCAAAATATGAGTATGTGAAATCCTAGAAGATTGAAAATGCTAGTAATAGGTGTTGCTCTTATAGAAAAGAGAGCAAGGTTCATACCCTACCAATGATGCCTCCTTGAATTACAACTTTCTTGCTTCAATGAAAAAAATCTTAAGATGAGGAAGGAAAACATAAGATGGGCTAATTCTTTTGGATTTTCCTCTACTGCTATTTCGTTTACCTTCTTTTACTATTATTTTTTTAGCCATTTTTGTTCTTTAGTATTTAGTCTTGGTTGCTCTATATTAACCAATATATTATGTTTTTTCTTGCCTCTTTTAATAATGGTTTGATTTATTTTCTTGTTAGGGTTTTCCACCATTTCTTGTGTTTCTTGGTAATCCTTGAATGGTTGGTCTATTGGGCCCTCTCTTTGTAAGTTTTTCCTTTTTTCAAAAGGTTTGAGGACTCTTTCAAAACCCCTTTCAATCAACTAATAAAAAAACAATACTCTCATACCAAAGGAGGGGACATTAAGCCAATGTCCAAAATAGGAGAAACCACATGGGTGGCATTCGAAGAAGGCATTGGAGAGGAAAGGACTATCTTGCTCAAAGACACCTAATCCCCAGCATCTTTCTCAATATTCTCCTCCTCAATCCACCCAAAGGAATTAGATAGAGATAATTAAATAGAGAAATCAGAGCGATCAGCCTAGAGAACCACCTCCAAATTATGAGGGGAGAAAACCGAGGAGCCTTTCTTGCCAAGCCCAAATGCCTTACTAGTCAAGATATGCATTTTCACAAAGTTCTTCTCCACAAGAGCAGATGACACAACTTCTTTACCTTTGCTTGACCTATTGCTTCTTCTGCCAGATATTCTACTTCTTAAAAGGGGTACGATTCGAGATAGGTACGTCATTTACCCTATGCTTCAGGACCTATTAGCCAGCCTGCTTATTCTCAGGGTATAGATTTTGATGATGTTCCCAAAGCCACACAACTTATAGACCTGTGGCTTATTCTCATAGACCACTACCTACGTCTATAACCTCACATGAGAAATAATATCCACAGAAGTGGGGATATTTCTGTCAATATCCACCATAGCACACATTCTAACATACAACCTATGATTGAAAGACAGAGAGACTTTATCAAAAAAGATAAATTCTCCAATGGTACTGGTCATAGCTCTGAAAACTGGCTCATGCCACAAGTACATAAGAAATTTTGGTGGACACACCCAAACAAGAACTAGGTTGACTCTCTGAGTAGTCGAGTAAAAATCATGGCCCCATTTCATAAGGTAAATCCCACGATTACCATAAAACCATGGATCGCCTTCCAAAATCCTGCATACATCCTCCTCGTTTGAAATTAGAATAAGGAAAAAGTTTAGAGGGAGAGTAGCAAGATACAATGATCTACGGGGTTTCCATTGAGACAAGGCCCAATGTTTAAGGACATCCAGTGTAAGCCTTCCGCCTACCAGCTTTCCAACCAAATACCAAGAACATTTTTTCAATAGACTGTTGACAATACAATCTGGAACCCTAACCTAGTCTGTAGCCACATTGACCTCACAAGGAGCAAACATATTTCCAAAGGACATCCCAACAACCATCTGGACGAAGGAAGGCACAAAGAAATAAAGTCGCCTCATATCCTCCTCCCACCTAACAAACCTCTCCACCATAGAAGACCACAACTTCGCAGGGTCCCAAGACTACAAAGGAGCCACCACATCATGCAAACCCGACCAAAACGAATCGCTCAGCATAAGATCCACACCCTCACCCTCAACATCGCCCACAGACACTCTAGAGTACCACATCCTCATGACTTATACAAAGATAGATTTGTATAAAGACATATTCTACATTTGTTTGCTTACCATTCCATTATGATATTTTTATTTTTATTGAAAAAGTATAAGCCATGTAGTTTAGAAATCCCTTTTCCATAATCAATCCATATTGAAGGAGGAGTCTTCCAAACAATCTTAACTCTGTAATCTTAGTTGTTATTTTAAACAAAACAAATATCAAAATCGCTACTAGCCGCGGATCCAGGAGGGGATGGTCAATTGTTATTTTAATCTTACTAGTGGAAGAACTGATTTTTTATCATTTGATTTTGCATGTTTTTGTCTAGCTCAAACATAATGTAATATTGCCCATTTTATTGAGCAGTCAACATACTTGTTAAGAATACTAGTGAAGAACTGATTTCTATTACCCATTTTATTAAGCAGTCAACATACTTGTTAAGAATACTAGTGAAGAACTGATTTCTTACCAATTGATTTTGCATGTTTTTGTCTCGCTCAGACATATTGTAATATTACCAATTTTATTTAACAGTCAACATACTTGTTAAGAATATTTTTATTGGCATTTTTAAACGGTTCTGTCGCCAAAACCGCAGCCCGATTCTTTGATGAATTCATTCTGTGGATAGAGTTTCTAATAAGTAGAGGAGGTGTTTCAATACAATTATAGAAAGGTCATCAATAACCAATGCTACTTGTTTCTAGGAGGCCAACAGCTCAAGAGACGTTTTTTCATACTTGAACCTATCTTTCTTCGACTCGTCTGCAGACCAGATGAAGATGCCCTCCAGCTTCCCATTTTTCTTCAACGTTTCTGCAGCGTCGAAGAAGCCATTATCTGGTTTTAGCCCCTCTTCAGCGGGATCCGTCGCGAAACTAGCCAGCACTTTACCTCCCTTATAATTAGCAGCCTGAATGTCGTAGTACTTGAGAAAGCCTTTGACGGTGGTGCGCCTGTCGTAGGCAAAGAACTGAAAATTTACGTAATCTATGAAGCGACCGTATTTCCTCCACAGCGCAAGATAATGAGACTGCACTTCTCCCTCGTCTTCGAACGGAGCAATGGACGCAAAGGAAATCAGCTTTCTCTGCTTGAGCTGAATGACCAACTTCCCAATGCAGTCTGCAAACGTGTTGGGGTCCGCCTGGAAGTGCTCGTAGTCGATGTCGATGCCGTCCAGATTGTATTCTTTAATAATTTGCGCGAGACTCGAAACGGCGTTGCTTACCCAAGAAGACACAGACGACAGCATGAACTGGGCCGGGGTGTTGTCGCCTACGGTGTCGCCGCCTAAGCTGAGGGCGACATTGACGTTCTTGTGCTTCGACTTGATGTCCTTCACGGCACTTGGGCCCAGGTTTTCCTTGTCCCAGAACACGTTGAACTTGCCGTTTGTAGGAGAAGGAGAACCCGCAGAGTCGGTGTAGTCGATGGCGAATGAGAGAATGAAGTGGATGTCCACCTCAGGATTGATGGGCACATCTGAGAACTTGACATTTTTGCCCTCGGCGCCTATGTACTCCCTGAAGACTTTCGCGTTCCCACCTGCACAGCAAAATGAAGGAAAATAAGAAATCAATTTTAAAATGTCAAAAGAACAGAGGCGTTAATTATATAAAAGAAGTGTGAAAGCCTACAGAATGAGCGAGGGACCAGAAACAGAAAAATTCCGGCGACGAAGAGCTTCATGTAAATCCCCGTGTTGGCCATTACTGAAGAGAAAGATGTAAAGGGGCTAGCTGTGGATACCACAATCGATGAGATTCTTCCTATATACATGATGTAGGAGTACCTAAGTGGTTGGCAGACAGGAGATTCTTCTTTTCTAAAATTAAAGAGACAATCTTTTCTTACGGAAGACAGGACATCAGGCGGAGTAAACAATTGAACAGAACATAACATATGATGCACCGTGATAGTTGATTGGTTTGGGCGCCTGTTTTACATGGGGCCTGCTTCCTTGGATTTTCTGCAAATTTTGTTTTATTTTTCCATCAATGTGCTAGGAATGAGTGAAATGTCTTAGGACCAAACAAATTATTCCATTAGCTACAATGGAGACGCTCAAGAGAGTAAAGAACTAATTATTTATGATTAACATAAGCAAAAACAGCTTTTGCTGTTCTCTCCATCCTTGGGAAAGGATCCCACAGGATCCCACTAAAGGATAACGTCCAACATCCGCACGAGGACGGGTCCAATTTAAAAAAACGAATAATAACCCGACACTACAAAGGTACATTGTAAGGCAAAGTAGGGGAGTGGGCATATTAAAAGTCCAACATCCCTTGCTGACCATGAACTTGAGCTTGTAAATTTTCAGCCTAGTATACTTTGAAAATAAAAAAGAACTTCTCCCTATTTTCGTTGGTAAAGTGTGCGAATTATGAGAGGAAAAAAAAAAAAAGGAAAACACTATTATTTTAATTGTTTTAAATTTTGATGGGTATAAATATATATTTTAATTAAACAATTCTATTAAGGCTCTTAGATTTGCAATTGACATTTTTCCTTTGAATGATATGAAATTGAAACATAAATAATTAAATTTAATATTTTAAATATAACTATTACAAATTGTAATTTAAAATAATAATAATAATTTATATAGTAAATGTTATTTTTGAAAAAGATATCATAAATAAATAAATAAATATAATTATATATATATATATATATATATATATATATATATATATATATATATATATTTATATATATTTGTTATATACAATCATACACACCCATTCCTCACATATTCACCTACACTATGGTTTGAACTTTGGACCTCCCAAAGAAGAACCAAAGCCTAAACCTTTGTTTTGTCCTCCAAGACATATAATTGTTTTTTTTTTTTTAAATTGTAAAGTATATATAAGTAAAAGTAATCTATTAAATATATACCATCAATTATTATATTTGAATTTTTTTAATTTATTCATATTCGTCTTTACTAAAAAGAAAAAAATTATGCATATCCCTTAAAGCGTTCTTTGTTTATTTTGAAAGTTGTGAATTCGACTTATCTTGCCCTCATCCCTATGAAATACTAAGCTTCATATTTTAGTGATTTTAGGCCCATTAGTAATTCGACTTATCTTGCCCTCATCCCTATGAAATACTAAGCTTCGTCTTTCAATGATTTTAGGCCCATTAGTTTATGCAATACAATCTATAAGATTTTATCTAAGTCCATTGTGAACATGCTTAAATTACTTCTATCGATGTTGATTCAATATAAATTCAACTCTAATGTCTTCACTCTTGTCTGTTAAACTATTTCAACTCCATGTAGATTCAATATAAAATAATTTTTGAATAACATATAATAAATTTTTAAAGTATAAAATATTTAAAGAAAAGATATATTGTTCAAATTAATATTATAGTTCATTTAGACTAATACTTAAACTTATTAATTAATTCCTTTGTAATAGCATACTCGTTCAAATATTAAGGAAAATATATTGAGTTTAATTTTCATATAACTTTAAAAAGTTTTTAAAAATTATAATATAATTTTATATCATTATTTACAAGATAATAAATAATATTTAGATATAATTGTATTTTATATTTAAATTTATTTATAAAATTTTTATTTTCAATGTAAATTTATTATCATTATAACAACTTGTGAAATAGACCATTATTTATAGGATAATATCTAAATTTAAATAGGATGTGGTTCTCTTTCATATATATACATTCTATAATAACTAGGATTTATATCTTGGAAAAAAATGAATTTACCTAATATTGTATATCTAGTAATATTGATTTATTATTTAAAAAAATTATGGTTTTGAATACTAGATCCTATCATTTTGAAACTATGAACATATATATTATTCCATTTAAAGTATTAGTATGACCATTTTTAATGTACAAAGTGTTACTTTCATTTATAACTAGATATCTAAAAAAAGTAATATACACACACCAAAACATGTATGCAAGACGCTAAATTATTTTTAACCTCATAGATAAATGTTGTCATTGTTTTTATTCCTATAAATAAAATATAATATATTTTATCATTGTTATAATATTTGGATAAATATCCTCAATTATTACTATTCTTTTTTTAAATAAAGGGGTAAAAATTTATTCTGGATTACAGAGTACAACTGAGCTTCCAACCAAGACTCAAATAAACAACCAAATAGGCTAAAACCACTAGAATAGAATAACATCCAAAAAAGAAAACAAAAATAAACCGCATTAAGTTTGTACATCCTTGTGGATCAACTCCCACAGGCATTGAGAATCCCCATATGGGAGACTCTCCTAGTTATCGATACTCCAAGGATCCAATAGCTTAGAAGCCCTTTTGGCTTAATTAGCAACCACATTCTATTCCCTTGGAATGTGCACAAAGGATATAAATTAAAACTCTTCACTCATTCTAAGAATCTGAATGGCTAGAGAGGCCAACTGCCAATTAACTTCATCTACCCTTTTACTGTTTAAAATATTAACCATAATTTGAGATTCAGACTCATAGATAATCCTATGCCATCCAAGAGAAAACCCCTTTCATAAGGCCTCAAGAATTGCAAGAGCTTCCATATAATTTTTGGAGTGAACACCTTTATAAATGGAAAAGAAAAAACTGACACCACTAGTAGAATATCTCCCAACACCACCAATGCCAACATGTCTAGGATTACCCCTAGAAGATCCATTAGTATTAATTTTTAAAACTCCTCTAGGGGGTGGCCTCCACCTACCATATCTCCTAAACTTCTTGTTGAGCTGAGGAACCCTACTAGGGCTAGAAGAGTTCACACCATCCCCAAAGAGACCAAGGGCTTGTTGTACCTTATTCTCCCTAGAATCCAAAAGAGGGTCCACATCACATTTGCTATGGATGGTTTCCTGAACCATATACAAGATCCTTTGCTAGATCTGTTGAACAACCAAATAACTATCTTGAAATATGTGATGGTTCTGTTTGAGCCAAATTTACCAAATGATGCAAGAAGGGCCCAAATTCTAAGCCACCCAAAGGAAGGGGGCCTTAGTTGGAGGTCTACCTAGACTACTCCAAAACTCCACCTGGGATAGCACATGAAAACATGAATGGTTCTAGGTGCTCCACCAATGGTGCCAAATATCTCTGGCAAAGGAGCATTGAAAAAATAAATGAGAAGAGTCATCCTCATTCTTACTACAAAGGACATAAAAAGAGGGACCTTGAATTCCCCTCTTCCTCACATTATCCCAAGTGAGGCATTTATTATGAGATACCAACCAGAGAAAGAAGTTACATTTTGGCCAAGTAAATTTGTTGCACATCTTTTTCCACCAAGTGACAAGAAGACTCCCATACTTTTGCTTATCAAGAACCTGATAACCATAGGCTACCGAGTAGGTTCCATTAAGATCAAGGTTCTAAGCTAGAATATCTTTACCCCTCAATGAATAACATAGTATCCCTATAAGAATAAGAGCAATCACCTCTATAAGAATAAGTTTTATATATTTTTATTCTTTCATGTTTGTTTTTTTAGTGCTTTTATAAATATATTTTTAAGGTTATATCTTCTTTTGATAGTTTATATTTTCTTTTGTTTTTATGCCACTTACAATGCTTGCATCAATTTTCTTTATAAATTGAAACCGGGTGAGGGAAGAAAGTAGAGAGGGGAGGGCTTTGGTCCCTCCCCTGCTCCCCCTCCCATGGCTCCTGGTTCCTGCCCAGTCCCTGGCTCAACCCAGGTCATCCCTCCCGGGGAGTGGTTGTTTGCAGATGATCTCCTGGGGGAGATCCTTCTCCACTATCTGTGCCCCTCCCGGCTGGCTAGGGTTTCTTTGGTTGTTTTTTTGGACTGGTGCTTCCTAGGGATCCCTGTTTGGTTGGGGATCCCTTCCCTTTTTCCCTCAGGCTTCCCCCTGGGGTTTTTTGCAGGTTATTTGCATGGATCTGGTCCCCTGCGTTTCTCGGTGCGGTGGAGGTGATGGTTTAGGGTTTGGACAACTTCCCCCTTTTTCTTGTGAATCCTCGGTGGGCTCTGTGCTTGGACGGGATTCTTGGTCCCTGCTGCTGGGATCCTCTTCTGTTTTCTCGGGGCGGGTTCTTTGTGGTGCAACTCTTTGGTCACTTCCTGATGGGATGGATCCTCTCTGTGTTGGCTGTCGGCTTCCTACAGGATGGCTCTCGCTGAACGGAATGTTTTCTCGATGGGCGGGATGGTTTCTCCATAGGGCGGGATCCGCCAAATCCGCCAGTTTTCCCGTGAGGCGAGATCCTTTCTTTTCTGCTGGTTTCCCGGATGGCGGGATTTCCCTGTTGCTTCTCGCTAGGCGGGACTATTTGTGGTGGTTTTGACTACTTCCTGCGAGGCGGGATTTTATTGTAACGGTTTTTCTTTGCTTCCTGCTAGGCGGGATCTTCTCGATGGTGGTTTTTAGCTACTCCCCGCTGGGCGGGATCTCCAAAACTACTTTCTTTCTTATTTGTCTGTTTCCCGCTGACAAGGATTGTTTCATGCTTACTGTTACCACTGGGCGGGATTTCTGTTTTGGTGTTCAGTTTCAAGGGATTGATGCCCTAGGCCCATTGCTTATGTAATCAAGTTTTTTTAGGGGTTACGTTTTTTGTAATAGGCTTATACATAAAGCCAGGAGGCATGATGCAAGGCTGATTTTGTACATAAGGTTTTGGGATCCTCTATAAAAACCCTTTTTTAATCTACTATAATAATTACCAAAAAAAAAAATTTCTTTATAAATTAATTATTAGTCCTTCACTTTATGTCAAAAATTTTGTCGCTTCAATTATGTGATTTTGTAATATATATATATATATATATATTTTTTTTTTTTTTTTTTTTTATTTATTTATATTTATATTTATATTTATAATGTTATTTCAAAACTCTTCAACTATTTTATTTATAAAACATTTTTATTAATTCAAATTTTGGATTAATTGTTTTACAGAACAAAAATAACTCTTAATTACATTAGCTGTCGGCACCACACCTTACTTTTACTTTAGATTTTTGAGTCATTTTATTAAACGGAGAAAATGCTGGAATACTTGAATCTTTCTCATCTATTGGAACTCTAGCCTGAAGTTTAACCTTATTTCAATTTTATTCTATTTTATTTTTAACTAAACCTAACTTCTAAGGAAATTTCTGCTCTCTTCGAAATATTTGGAAGAGCATAAGTTCTTTTATCAATCTATCGTCCCGCCTTATGCATTGACCATTCGATCATAAATACTTCATTTCTGCTAGGTAAACGTCTGTTTTATTAGCCAGCTCAAATATGTCAGTACTTTATTCGATCATAAATACTTCATTTCTGCTAGGTAAACGTCTGTTTTATTAGCCAGCTCAAATATGTCAGTACTTTTCCCGGTATCGATAATTCTGATTGGCTATTTTATTTTTAACTAAACCTAACTTCTAACCTAACTTCTAAGGAGATTTCTGCTCTCTTTGAAATATTGGAAGAGCATAAGTTGTCAGTACTTTTCCCAGTATCGATAATTCTGATTGGCTATTTTATTTTTAACTAAACCTAACTGCTAAGGAGATTTCTGCTCTCCTTGAAATATTGGAAGAGCATAAGTTATTTTTCGAATTTATCAATCTATCGTCCCGCCTTATGCATCGACAATTTCGATCATAAACCCTTCATTTCTGGTAGGTAAACGTCTGTTTTATTAGCCAGCTCAAGTATGTAAGTACCCTTCCCGGTATCGATAATTCTGATTGGCTATTCAAATCGATAGCACAGTTGTAATAGACAACAAGTACCTCAGAAAATCATCGAAGACGCGCAGATGACATCGTCAATTCCTTTATTGCTGAAATTTTAAAGCTTCGGTAGCCTCGACAAACATGTTTATAACATGCCCATGTTTCATAACTGTGACGGAGCCCAGTAATCAGCATACGAGAGACAACTGTAACAGCTAAAACAGATAGCTTATAGCTGAAATTGACGGGCAAACCAATAGGATATTGTTAGGAATGGAACCTAATTATGAGGAGGCTAAACACAAAGTTTTTGGATTTATTGCAGGACGGGCAGAGAAAGTTTACAGATTTACAGTCTATTAGTCTACCAGAGAAAGTTTCCGTATTTACAACAGGACAGCCAGGGAAAGTTTTTTTGTTTTTATCCCAAAATTAGGTGTTGAGAAGTCAATGTTAATATTGGAATGTATTAAGAAAAACAGTTTTTTTTTTCTTTTTTTTTCTTATATATAGTTGTGAGGAAAAACAGAGTATACAATGAAATTAGTGTGTCGATTCCTTGTAAATATAGAGAGGAAATTACATCAGATGTTTGATGTAGGTTGTAACCCTCTATTGCTTGGATTGAAAAAGAAAGCACTGAAAATTCTTGGTGGATGTAACTCACATTGGGTGAACCACGTTAAAATCATTGTCTCTTCTACTGTGTGTTTGTCTTATTTTGTTAATTCTCTGTTAAAGTTTGAAACACTATAATTGCTTTTTTATATTGTATATAGTGATTTTCTCTAACAAGTGGTATAAGTGCTCTGATACCAATTGTTAGGATTCACTATATAAACATGTAGGGGATTCTTGAAGCAAACAACTTAATAAGTAATAACATAAACTATCAACCATCACAGAAGAAGAACGTAACATGCAAGACAACATAAAACACAACATATAAGGTGGTTCACCCAACACCAGTCCTTTGTATTAACACCAATACAATCTCTGAAAGGAGTAATCCTGCAACAAAACCAATTGCAAATTCCTCTTCAAAACACCAGCATCCCCACACAATTACTCTAACAATAATTCAACATGCAAACACCATTGCATCAAGCTCTACACCAAGCTTCCTGATCTCTCTACATGAGATGCACATGCAAACACCCTTGCATCAAGCTCTACACCAAGCTCCTGATCTCTCTACATGAGATGCACAATCCTATGCCAATCCTATGCCTTTCCCATAAACAAGATACAATCCTCTCTACCGAAGGTATTACATAAATAGGGAAATCCAGTTACATGCATTTTAAAAAACAAACATGCTATAATTAACCCAAAAAATCACACCTTGAAAAAACACACTGATTTTTATGCAACCATTAATTTTATAAAATCTATCTTGGAATTAGACATAAAAAATAGACCCATCAATTATGACTTTTTCTGGATTGATTTTTCTAGTTTAAAAAATTTCCATGCATAAAAGTAACTAGTTAGCAAACAGAGAGAAAAACTATTTTTTTTATATTTAATCGAGATCAGACGTTTTTTATATTTAATCGAGATCAGACTCCACAACCTAACAGATATGACGGAGTGTCATATTTTCCCACTCTCTTGTTCATTCCGCAGACTGCCTTATCGTTTCTCGAAGGAAAGCTATCTCGCCTATTTTAAAGATCGAATAACAATGAGAGACAAATATTGATTAACCATGGGTATAATGTGAGTCCCCTCGACCCTGTTTTTCACAAGTAATCTCTCTTTCTTCCTCACATACTGCAGTGCTCATCACGGGGATCTACATGAATGTATTCGTGACCATTATTTTGATCTTTCTGATTGCTTATTCCCATTGTATTTTGTCTTAAGCCATGGAATAGTGTAGTTCCATTTGTGTCTCTATTATGGATTGTGGATAATCCTTATCTAAAGTATGTGCTCCTTTGTCAATATTTGTGTTTTATATCATGGTACCAGAGCATTATTGTGATCGGGCATTGGTGTTTGAGTCTTATCAATGTGCTATCTGAGCGTTTGTTTCAGTGCTCTTCCTTTCGCTGCGTTCCGATGAGTCCATTGTGTGAGAAAGAAGAGAGAGAGAAAAAACTCATTTTTAGACAGAAATGGTTCGCTCACATTTTATTTATATATATGAATGAAGTTATGCACTTATACCTGAGACTAGGTATTCTCGTGGATTTCACGAACATTCTACTCACCGCACCTCTAATCTATTACCTAATTTTTATGACTGTTTTGTGTCTACTGTGTAAATGTGTAAGGTTATTACTGTACGAGATTTTCATGCCAAAGCAGAGAAAGGAGAAAGGTCGAAGACGTGCATGTGTGACACGTGTGACCCCATGTGGCTGTGCCACCCATGGAAGTGTAAGAGAGCTTGTAGAAATTGAGAGAAATGGAAATCCATAACCCTAACCAGGGCCACGAAAAATGGTGCACATTTAATTGTTCCAGCCATAATTTTAAAACTCCCAAGGAAAAGTTTATGGTAATTAGGGAAAACTTGTTACTAACTATGAAACGAAAAAATAATTAGGTAATAATTGGAGAGTTAATTTTACATTAGATATTCATTATAAGTAGTATATTTATATATCAATTTAGCCTAAATAGAAAATACAATATAAAAATGCAACATTTTCAATTCTAAAGTAATTTTAAATTGTTTTTATTTTCTTCTTCTTTCCTTTGCATTTAATGTCAATGGTTGACCATGGTCTTAAATTGGTGGGTAAATTAGAGGTTGCCTAAGTGCTATCTCCTTCAATCTACTTAAATATTTTGTTTCCTCTTCAAGTTCCTTGAGGTCTTCTGTAGTAAATTTGGTATCCATAGAACTCTTAATAATTCAATCATAAAGTGAATGTATTTCATGCAGTGGAATTGTATCATAGGATTCATTACTCTCCACTTGTCTTCTATGAAGCCTAAGATTTTATTGCATAAATATAAGGTCATTGAGGTGTTTTTTTTGGCTCAACTTATGCTTTTGGGTTTGTATGGCCTTAAATAGAGATCAATTGCACTCAAACTAAAAAGCCCTACAATAAGATGTGATAACCTTTTTCAACCATCTTCTATAGGGTAGGTTTTTTCATGCCATAGTCCTCCTACCAGAAATCTACAAAAAAAATATTTTTGAAACTATTAATTTACGGTTCTATACTACAAAAATGTTAAATTTTAAAATTTTAAATACATTATATGGTCATAAGATTCACCTTGCTTCTTTAGCAAAGGGATATGTGAAATAGCTCCCTCCTATAGTCTTGTACAATTGTAACTTAGTAGGGATATGTTAATGTTTGTTGGGGTTTTCTGTCATCCTCTCTAGATAAGTGTAAAGCCCTTATTGGACCTCTTCATTACCACATAAGCTATTGCTATAAAATAATTTGGGGTTCAAGAAGCATCCCACAATGTGAATTGATTGATATAGTTGTCTTGTCAATATCTTCTAAAAAATACTGCTAATTGCTTTAAATTTATGTGGATTACCACTACAATAATGGCAAAAAGTTCCATTGCCTCATATAGATAGCCCATGGCCAATTTTTCACCATCTACAAGATAAATAACCCCTTCCCAAGGGTTAAGTCACTTGCAAATTAAAAAGTAAAAAATTAAAATTTTAAAAAATCAATATTCAAGTATAAAATAAGATTTTCAAATCTAAATTTGACCACTAAAAGTAAATTGTAATTACCTTGAATTTTTTTTGAACATTTTTCCAAAATGAATTATCATATACTTGGTTCAATATTTGTTTCCCCTCCTCTTCAGCACAAAATTATGATGTATCTAATTCTTTAGAGATAAACATCCACATCAAACTGGAGGATGCTATGAGAAGAATCTACAAGGTAATAAAATTAGAGGTAAATTGAGTGGTCCCTAGGTGAAGAATTTCCTTTTCATCATCGTGCTCCCTCATAAAGCTAAACACCCATATGTATTTATAGATAAAGTACACAAATTATAATATATACCTATGTATATAATATAATTGCATCTTAATGACCATTACATTGCAGTTTAATTAATTATAATATCCATATTCAAAATAATTTTAAATTGAAAAAATGGTAAAAAAATATTAATTTAAAAACATTTTTAATATAATAATAATATATATATGCATAAGTTGTACATTTGGATGCTCTATTAAATAAATTAATTTACATTTTTAATTTAATATTTATAAAATTTCTAATATTTTATAAATGAATTCTTGGTATAGATCTTTTATAACTTTTTTAATCTTTTAGAAATGAATTCTCTAGGAGCAACCGAGAATTTTAAATATTTGGTTCTCTGAGATTTAAAGCTCATTGATATTAACCAGCGTAAAATTTGGAGTACGCTGAAATTTACCCTTGACTTAACTGAAAATGTTTCTAGCTTGGCGGCTAATGTAACTCAAGGTGTTCATAAGTTGATAATTATATACATTTCTTGGGTTCGTAATATGATATCTAAAACAAAAATAATACATAGAGGACATCCACATAAAACACACCTAGAGAGAAGGTAACAAAATGGTCGACTTATTAGTGAATTGGGGGGTTGCTCACCTGAGAAGATCAGATTGGAGATCTAATTTCTTGAAGGATTTTATTAATTTTCTTAATGTTGATAGACCTTAACCTTTTTGGAGTGGGCCTAGGTTTTGATGTTCTGCTCTCCTTGGGTATCTTATTCGGGCAACCCATCTAGGTGGTAGTCAACGTTGGTGATATATTTTTCAAGTGCTCAATGTGCTGGCATCTTCCCCCTCAAGTAATCCATATGATATCTAACTATTTTGGGAGAAGATCTAAGTTTTGAGATGGTCCAAAGTTTTGTACTTATCAAAAACCTTTTGAGGCCTACGATTGGACCATAATTCACTTGTGGTTTCAATTATTACCCAATAATCAATGTTTGTTACCTCTAGTTCTGTCACTTGGATGTTCTTGTCATCCTAGTATTCTATGCAAGAATATATCTAGAACCATCCTGTCACCTTTTTATGGAACTAGCCTAAAGTGTTTCTATTTTTTCTAAGTGCCATGGGGATTGGTCTAGAATAATGAGCACATCAAAAGATTTGAATTCAAAATCTTTGTTTCTAAAACATTATCTTGAGTTAGCAACCTTGGTTGTAGATGAGGTGACTGATATACTGAGTAGGGGTAGGCTCGTAGATTGCATCAACAAATTTCATGGATATAATATCCTAATTTCTAGGTGGGTGGCATACTCCTAGTATGAGAGTTGTGGGAAATCTAAGATTTAAAATTTATGATGAACTCATTTCTAAGGTGACAAGCTTTTTGTTGGTTGAAAATTGCCATAACCAGAATGGTCATTCCCTGCTTATGGAGTTAAGATTTTTCCTAGATGAAGATGAATTCTTTCCAAAGGAACAAAATTTTCATCATAATCATCTGACCAGAGAACTCTATGTATCCTCCTTTGGAGTGCGAGGTGAGAAATTTAGCTAGCCTAATGAATCGGGTACCATTAGCTTAAACAAAGTGAACCCATCCATAGTTTATTGGTTTGAGCGCCTGTTTTACATGGGGCCTGCTTCCTAGGATTTTCTGCTAATTTTGTTTTATTTTTCCATCAATGTGCCAGGCATGAGTGAAATGTCTTTAAACCAAACAAATTTTTCCATTAGCTACAATGGAGACGATCACGAGAGTAAAGAACTAAATATTTATGATTAACATAAGCAAAAACAGCTTTTACTGTTCTCTCCATCCTTGGAAAGGATCCTGCTACAATGAAGACGCTCAAGAGAGTAAAGAACTAATTATTTATGATTAACATAAGCAAAAAAAAGCTTTTGCTGTTCTCTCCATCCTTGGGAAAGGATCCCACTAAAGGATAACGTCCAACGTCGGCACGAGGACGGGTCCAATTAAAAAAACGAATAATAACGCGACACTACCAAGGTACATTGTAAGACAAAGTAGGGGAGTGGACATATTAAAGGTCCAACATCCCTTCTCCTCCTGCTGACCATGAACTTGAGCTTGTAAATTTTCAGCCTAGTATAGTTTGAAAATAAAAATAACTTCTACCTATTTTTGTTGGTAAAGTGTGCGAATTATGAGACGGAAAAAAAAGAAAGGAAAAACACTATTATTTTAATTGTTTTAAATTTTGATGGTTATAAATATATATTTTTTAATTAAACAATTCTTTAAAGGCTCTTAGATTTGCAATTGACATATTTTCATTGAATGATATGAAATTGAAACTTAAATAATTAAATTTAATATTTTAAATATAACCATTACAAATTATAATTATTTTAAAAAATAATAATTTATATTGTAAATGTTATTTTTTAAAAGAATATCATGAAATATATTTTTATTATATATATATATATATATATATATATATATATATATATATATATATTTATATTTGTTATATACAATCATACATAATTATTTTTCACATATTCACCTATACTATGGTTTGAACCTTGGACCTCTCAAAGAAGAGCCAAAGCCTGAACCTTTGTGTTGTCCCCTGGGACATAATTATTTATTTAAAAAAAATTGTAAAATATATATATAAGTAAAAGTAATCAATTCAATATATACCATCAATTATTTATTTATTTATTTTTATTTTTTTTACATGGTGGAATCGATAGCCGCCACGAATCTGGGCAGACTGTCTAGCTTTTATGGCCGCCACAGTATTCTGTGCTGTCCACCCTGGAAGTCGCCACACAAATATTTGCATAGTCCACCACTATAACTGCCATGCCACAATCATTTTAAACCTTTTATGCCGCTGAAAGCACTAGGAAAGGGACAAGCGTTCAGTCCGACGAGGCTCGAGATTTGAACCTTGGACCTCCACCCCCTTATGGGGTTTGGCTGAACCAATTGGTCTACATCTTGGACTTTTACCATCAATTATTATATTCGAAGTTTTTAAATTTATTCATATTCTTCTTTAGTAAAAAGAAAAAAATTCTGCACATCCCTTAAAGCGTTCATTGTTTATTCCGAAAGTTGTGAATTTGACTTATCTTGCCCTCATCATTAAGAAAGACTCAGCTTCATATTTCAGTGATTTTAGACTCATTAGTTTATGCAATATAATATATAATATTTTATCTAAGTTTATTTTGAATAGGCTTAAACCACTTCTACCGATGTTGATTGATTCGAACTAGAGTCTCTTCGTTCTAAGAAGGCAGATTCTAAACGAAGTTATAGTTATTCATGAATTGATGCATTCAGTGTTTAAAAGTGGTAGAATGAGGTTTTTCCTCAAATTAGATGTTAATAAAGCTTATGATCGGGTTTCTTCGGCCTTTATTTTCAATGTTTTGCATAAATTTGGATTTTGTGAAGACTGGATTAAACTTTTTAAGGTTTGCATTTCGTTGGTATGGTTTTATGTTCTTTTCAATAGTTCTCTGGTAGGATTTTTCATTCTTGTTGTGGTATTAGATAGGGGGATCCGTTGTCTCCTTTTATTTTCATTCTTATGGTGAAGGCTTTGGGAAGGATGATTTCTAGGTAATGTAATGATTTAGGTATGCTGTCGACGATTCCTTGTAACCCAATATTCCATCAGCAATTTGCAGATGATATGTTTTTATCGTGTGTTGCTTCGATTGTAATTTCTATAGAATTCAAATTTATTTCAAACTATTACAAGAAGATGACAAGTCAGTAGATTAGTTTCTTGAAGAGTAATTTATTTTTTATCAACACTTTAGAATTATGGTAAAGGAGGATTGCTGATATTTTGAATTGTCAGATTGCCTCACTTCCTTCTTCTTATCTTGGTCTTCCTATTTTTGTTGGGAGAGCCAAAGATGCTATGTGGATCCCAGTGATTGAAATAATTCAACACTAATTAGCATCATCTAAAGGGGCTCTTCTGAGCCAAGTGCGAAAGGCGATGCTCATCCATAGCACATTGGAGAGTATCCCTATATTTTTTATGTCCTTATTTCACCTTATGGGTAAAGTGACTACAAATTTGGATAGCATTTGTAAGGTGTTTTTAAGGGTAGGACTAAATTTTAAAGGTAAATTTCATCTAGTATCTTGGGAGTAGCTCTATAGAAGAAAGAAAGTTGGGGATTTAAATCTAAAGAGTGCTGCCAGGATGAACAAGGCCCTGGTGGAAAAACTTGGTTGGAAGGTTACCTCTAATGATGACCGTTTGTGGTGTCAAATTTTGAAGGGTAAGTATAATTTCAACCCTTTCATTTATGATTTGTTCTCTTCTGACGGTCGGTGTTCTAGAATAATATGATGAAATCTAGGGATTTTATTACTTTTAAATTGTATATGGATTGTTGGTAATGGTAGGAATGTAAATTTATAGGATGATTTTTGGTTGAGAGATCACCCTTTGAATGAAAAAAAAAGTAGAGACATAATTGATGGGTCTAGGATTGCTGGGCTGGTGAAAGTTGTGGATTTTACTACGGTTCATAGAAATGGAATAGTTTTGTCCAATCCTCTGACTATGGTAAGGAATGCTAGCGAACTTCAGATTTGGTCCTTGCTTTTGGAGGAGATCCATATTTATGCGGTATGATAGATAAATATGGAGGACCATCTGATTTGGAAAGTTGATAGTGCGGGTGTATATTCTATTAAGTCTACCTACAAGCTCCTCAGTGAGGATAGGGATGGTTTTTTTCCTCATGGTTATATTTTGTTAAAGCTAACTCTCAATGTTAATAAGTTTTTTCTAGTTAGATGTGCAAAATAATATTCTTACTATTGAAAATCTCCAAAAATGAGGTTGGTGTTTGGTTAACAGGTGTTATATGTGTAAATAAGCTTGGGAATCGACTTCGTACTTATTTCTCAATTGTGGAGTCTTTAAGGAAATTTTGATGTCCATCCTCTGTAGGTTGGGTGTTAGATGGGTTTTTCCTAATTAAGTGATGGATTACGTTATGCAGTGGTTTGCCCCCTTTTTGTCACACAAACTTAAGTGTTTTTGAAGATTTCTTTTATCCCATGTTATGTGGAGGGTGTGGAAGGTGAGGAATTCTCATGTTTTCAAATATAGGGAATATTTTGCTTCTCATTTGAGTACTCATATTTTATGGAAGACCATGGAGAATATTTTGTGTGCTTGCAAGGAGTCTAATTTTTTGAAGGCCTTTGTTCTCTACAAAGTTTTGATTGAGCAGAGTCTTGGTTTTGGGCACGTTGATCACCCTCCGCTAGCTCCTAATACTAGGAGTTTGGTTCGTTGGATCCCTCCATAGGTTGGTTGGTATAAATTGAATTTTTATGGGGCCTCAAAAGGTAACCCAGGGATTGCTAGTGTTAGGGGGGGTCATTTGAGATAATAGTAGAAATTTGGTCCTTACCTATGCGAAAAACATTGGTGTAAATTCATCCCAGTTTACTAAAGCAAGGACTACAGTATTAGGCTTATATTTGATTAGAGATATAGATATCCATAAAGTTATTATTAAGGGCAATTCATTAAACATCATAAATATACTAAAAAGTTCTTGCAACATCAGTTGGAGGGTGGTAAATTTGATTGATGAAGCTGTTGATATTTCTCGATCCCTAGAAGAATTTTTATTTGTGCACATTTTTAGCGAAGGCAATTTTGTAGCAGACTTAATGGTGCATATTAGGATATATCTCCAAGGATATTCTATTTTGCAGAGGGATTTCCATCTTGAGATCTTTCACTATATTCATAATGACCTCCATTAATTATTAGCAGGTGTTTTGCTATTAATCCCTTTTCAGTCCTTGGTCTTGGAGTTATCACCTATGATGTGCCCTTTTTTTATTCTCCACTTACCCATATTATTTATAATATCTGGCCAACTGGAAGTGGGGAATGGATTTGTCTCTTTGGGCATATATTTTGTGGTAGTTTATCTCTGCCTCTTAGGTCTAGAAGGATATCCATGTTCTTATTTTGGTTTTTAGAGCTCATTATCATATTCATGCTTATGCATTTTTTTAGGCTTGCTCTCCTATTTTTTGTGTTCAATTGGAGAATTTTTGGCTCAGTGGCTATTCTTGGTGCTCATGAGACTCTGGTGTTAAGGACCTTCATTTTTTACTTTGAAGTTTTTGTTTGGCCTGTGATGGGAGTGAATTTTTTTTTATGCTCGGTCCAGTTATGGGGCCTCTTGTTTTTTGTTGTGTGTGCGGATGTCTTCCTCTCTGGTTTCTCTGTGTGGACTGTAGGAGTTTTTTATTATTTATTTCTTACATCCTTACTGAATATGTGGAAGGCTAAATTCCTTGGGTGTAAAATGAAGCGGACTAAGTTGAGAGTGGAGCTTGATGTTTTAATTTCCAGGAGGGTACCTGGGATGGTGATTATTCCTATTTTTGAGATTGGTTTTTGATCATTTTTTTCTATAATTTGTAACTTGTATTTTTAATCTCTTTCCAGTCCTTGGTCTTGGAGTTGTCACCTATGATGTACCCCTTTGTTTCTTCTCCACTTGCCCATATTATTTCTATTATCTGGCCAGCTGGAAGTGGGGAATGAATTTATCTATTTGGGCATATATTTTGTGGTAGTTTCTCTCTTCCTCTTAGGTCTAGAAGGATACCCATGTCCTTGTTTTGGTTTTTAGTGCTCCTTATTGTATTCATGCTTATGAAATTTTTCGTGCTTGCTCTCCTATTTTCTATGTTCGATTGGAGAAGTTTTGGCTCAGTGGCTATTCCCGATGCTCATGAGACTCTAGTGTTAAGGACCTTCATTTTTTACTTTAATTTTTTTGTTTGGCCTATGATGGGAGTGGATTTTTATTTATGCTTAGGCTATTTATGGGGCCTCTTGTATTTTGTTGTGTGTGTAGACGTATTCCTCTCTGGTTTCTCTATGTGGACTATAGGGGTTTTTTGTTATTGGTTTCTTGTATTATTATTGAATATGGGGAAGGATAAAGTCCTTGGGTGTAAGATGAAGCAGACTAAGTCAAGGGTGGAGCCTGATGCCTTGATTACTGATGAGGATGTTCTTTATATTCTAAAGGATAAGGGCTTACTAGAATGTGTCCAAAAATTCCATGGACACAACCTAGTTCTTTTTAAGTGGATGGTTGCTACATGGAAGGTGGTATGGATTAGAGTATGGACATGGTCCTTTGAGATTTTTATGGATCTAGATAACCATACTACGGGGTTAGATATGGATGGAGTGTATCACAATCAGGATATGCACTCATTATTGAAGGAGATCAACTTCTTCTTAGAAGGAGATAAATTCTTATCGATAATTTAGAATGGATTCAATGCTAAGACTATGCCTTCACCATGGAACAAGGTGATTATGGATTTTTCACATTTAACTCTTTGTATGACATCATTCGTATTTTTAATGCTATGTTCTTGAATCACTTGCAAACGCAAATGTGGATGAACATCCATTTGTTCCTTTTTAATTCTATATAGATATCGATGTTGGTTGTTCAAGGTGGATGATGCCAGTTTCCCCTACACCATGGATTGGCACTATTAGTTTTTGAATGTGTTGTAGTGGATAAATTCATTGTGGTAAAGGATATTTTAAAGTATTTTAATTATCTTCCAATCCTAATTCTTGGTAATTCTTTATGGGTTTCAGAGAGTTTGAGTGTGGACTCAGAGGATGTGTATTCATTTTCCATGGATTCTGGTTTGGAGAAGATTTCTCATAAAAAAAAAAATTATACTAAAGGGGTATGGGGTTCTACGATGAAGAACTCTTCTACTGGGGTCATAAAGAATTGTATGGTTTCTCCTATAGCTAATCTGATGGTGGAAGGCCTTTCTTCTGGTTGCATTACGGATGGTAGTGGTACCCGCAAGTCATTACGACTCAGTGGTAAAAAGAGATAAATGGCAAAGTCCTCTCCCTTATCCAAAGTGAAAGAAGTGGAGGTTGCTCCTAGATATTTTGTTAAGGAAAAATTGGTGGCTGATGTTTATTCCCCGAGGGAAGCTTCTATGAAGAAAAGTGCTCTTTTGCATAGCCTGCGTCTGATTAAAATTAAGCAACGTACGATTTGGAGCTCTATTAAGATGGCTTTAGATTTTGCTGAGGAGGCTACCCAAATATTTGGTAATGTTGTCAATGAATTTGACTCAATGAAGTAGAACTATCTCGGTTCTCTCATTGGTTGATTTGTCTTGTTTCCCTTGTTGTTTTGGGGGCCTCTTTCATTTCCATGTTTTGTTGTATTTTCTTATGGCTACCTCTGTGGAAGGTTTCTTTGTAAAATATTGTGGGGTCCCTTTCAAAACCCTCTTTTCTCTTAATAGTATCAAAAAAAAAATCTTACAGAGGATCATTCAATTATAGAACACATTCTTAAGTAACATTTTATTTTATTTTTAATATAGTTATTAATTGGCCACATAACTAAAATACCATGATTGTCCCTATTGGATATCTCATTAGTATATGTTTGGATTTTTATAAAGGAAAAAAATTTCAAACCATGGTGTGAGTGTGAGTGAGATCCCCCTAATGATTTTTTTAAAAATATGATGACTATATCATAATAGGGACACTCTTGCATTAAATTTTTTAAATATCTATATTTGACGTAAATAAATCAATTAAAAATTATATTTTGGTTTTATATGAATTTATAGTACACTTATGCCTTTAACCTGCATGTTTAGAAGGTGAACGGTACCTTGGTACCACTTTGGATCTAACTCCCAAGTGTCCTATTTCATTTTTAGTATGATGATATTCTAAGAGAGGTGATGAAGTTGGTTAGGAATTTTATTCATATTAATTTAGCTACTATATTGAAGTCTAGAACAACTTTTTTGAGGATATGCATCTTGGTAGATCCAAAGTTGGATTTTTCCTCTTCTATTAAGCTTACCTCATATATGGGCTCTTGGTTCCATTCCATTGTCTATAAAAATATATCCTAATTTTTCTCTAAGTGCAAAAAAGCTTACCATAACCTGATTAGTTTCCATCAAGGAAAACTTAGACGGGTAATGAAAGGCATAAAACGGTAATGAAAAATAGTCAAAAGGAATGTGCTATTATCCTATATTCTCAAAAGAGGTCTAGCAGACAATCATCAAAGTCTAGGGATATTGGTGACTAGATTGAATTGGAAAATCCTCTTGTATTAGAGAAGTCTTCCAACCTCTCAGATGGTTCAATACAAATTAAGGAGAATTAAAAGGATATTAAGGCTCTAATAAGCTATTAAGACCTTTTGATTCTTGTGAAAGAGGTAAGTCCATCCAATATTCTAACTAATATTCTATATCTAGAAGATCTTCTTCAAAATTCTTTTTGTTGCTTATGGTAAGATTCTACTTTAGAGGAGCCTATTTTCCAAATGGTGGCCCATATGAATAAGTCTCTACTTGGCTCCCAAAATTCTACATGGAGAAAGGATCCCCGGGTCCTAAAACTCATAGTCAAAGAAAGGGTCCTATTGATGTGGGGGTCAAACAAAAAGTGGGGAAGCCCCCAATTAAAACTTTGAGAAGAAGGAAAACTAAATTTGAAATTATAAATGGATCTCAATATTTTCTCAAGGTTGAATAAGGAAAGGTGAAGGTTGACAATGGAAAAAAAAGTGTTGGGTCTCAAACCAAGTTATTGGTAGAAATGATATTAAAACATTTCAATGGTAAACTCTACTTTAAATGTAGCTAGAGCTATGATGGAAATGCACAATATGTAGGATGAAATATTTGAAATAGGAGCCAAGATGTAAATACCCAAGATGCAAGATGCATAGTTTAAAATATGACTATGTGAACTCCTACAAGATTGAAAATGCTAGTAATAGGTGTTGTTCTCCTAGGAAAGAGAGCAAGGCCTCATACCCTATATATGATACCTCCTTGAATTACAAGTTTCTTGATTCCATGAAAAAAATCTTAAGATGAGGCAGGAAAACATAAGATGGGCTAATTATTTTGGCTTTGCCTCTATTACTATTTCCTTTACCTTATTTTACTATAATGTTTTTAGAATTTTTTGTTCTTTAGTGTTTAGACTTGTTTGCTCCATCTTGACCGGTATATTATATTCCATATTGGCTCTTTCAATAATGATTTGATTTATGTTCTTGTTAGGGTTTCCCCCTATTTTCTTGTGTTTCTTGGTAACCCCTGAGTGGTTGGTGTATTGGGCCCTCTCCTTGTGGGTTTCTCCTTTTGTCAAAAGGTTCAGGGACTCTTTTAAAACCTCTTCCAATCAACTAATAAAAAAATAGCACTCTAATGTCTTCACTCTTGTCTATTAAACTAATTCAACTCCATGTAAATTCAAGTTAATTTTTTTTTAATAACATTTAATAGATATTTAAAGTATAAAATATTTAAAGATAAGATATATTATTCAAATTAATATTATAGTTCATTTAGACTAATATTAAACTTATTAATCAATTCCTTTGTAATAGCATACTAGTTCAAATATTAAGGAAAATATCTTGAGTTTAATTTTAATATAATTTTAAAAAGTTTTAAAAAATTATAATATAGATTTATATAATTATTTACAAGATAATAGATAATATGTAGACGTGCTTTTATTCTATATTTAAATTTATTTATAAAATTTTTATTTTCAATGTAAATGTATTATCATTATAACAACTTGTGAAATAGACCATTCTTTATAGGATAGTCTCTAATATTTTGATGTGGTTATCTTTCATATATATATATATATATATATATATATATATATATTCTATAATAACTAGGATTTATATCTTGGAAAAAAATGAATCTACCTAATATTGTATATATAGTAATATTGATTTATTATTTAATTTTTTTATCGTTTTAAATACTAGATCCTATCATTTTTATACTATATATATATTATTCCATTAAAAGTACTAGTATACCCATTTTTATTGTATAGAGTGTTACTTTAATTTATAACTAGCTATCTAAAAAGGAGCAATATACATACACCAAAACATGTATGCAATATAAACCTCATAGATAAATGTTGTCATTGTTTTTATTCTTATAAACAAAATATAATATATTTTATCATTGTTATAATATTTGGATAAATATCCTCTACTATTACTATTCTTAAAATAAATGCATTTGTAGTAATTTACATTCAAATTTTACATATAATATAATATAATATAATATAATATAATATAATATATATATATTACCAAGTTTGTTTTCTATATTTATTTTTTGTTTAAAGGTAATATCATGAGTCCCATGGTATTGATAAAACATTGAAGTTTTAGTTAAATGATAGGACTTGATTGCAATGTGTACACATCCCTATATCCTTCAAAATTTAAGGACAATCTATAAAAAATTAAAAGCATATCACTTAAATATCTTAAAACTAAACCTATTAAGAATAATATTATTTTTTAATAAGTTATATGTGACTTCCACAAAGGTCCAATCTCATCAAAATATCAAAATATATTATTTATTATTATATTAAGTAGAAATTAACCATCTTTCATTTCTATCAAAGCTATTCTTCATCCTTGTCAAACTACTAGCTTTCCTAATCAAACCCTTCATTTTATTTTTACTAACATATAGAGTATACCTCACTCAATACCTTCTAAAGTTTTATTTCAACAAGATTATGATCAAAATGATAATTAGATGAATCACTTTCCTTATTTATAGATATGTTGATAATTCTAAGATACTACCTCCAATAGTTATTAATATATACCAAAATAATGCTTTTATTGATTTAATGGCCACATCAATTTTTCTTAATAGTAATTACAATAATATATGAATTTTTCTTTGTTAAAATATAAAAATATTATTTTTCATAAAAATATTAATCCTTGCATACATGCCCTAGATTTTGAATAGTTATTAGTTAAAGTTTTATATGATTATGAGTATGCAAGGAGAATTAAAACCCTTCATTATTCTAAAAAAAAATAACAACATTATTATATTTTTCTCAATTTTCTTAGAAAGCACTATTGACATTATTTTTTATGAACCTACCTTTTTGTTAGATCCATTGTTATAAATAACAATTGTATATATTCTAATCTTGTAACCAAACAAATAAAACGTCTTTTATCATGCTTATACTTTCTATAATGATTAGCATGACTATAGGCATTCTATAAAAGAGGTTATATTATGATTCTAAAGTTGGGCATGATTCTATGATTTGTTGTTAAACTTTTTATTATTCTAATTAAGACATATGTTGCTAAAATGTGATGATAGGACCAATTATCCATAATATATGTAATATTTTATATTTGAAACACTTAATCAAATATTTTGCCAATCTTTCAATGTTGATAGAGCTATCTAATATATTCTCTTATTTTGAAAATATAACCTTGGATGGTGTAAGAATAAATAAAATAAAGCAAATAATATTTAATTTTATAGCATACCTAAAACATTTTAGCTTAACACTTTTATTGATATTCAATTTACCTTAAACCACATTTTTTTTTCCTATAAAACAATTATAATGAATATCATAGGTAATTGATATTCCCATTGTTTTTTTTTCATTTTTTTGGTCCATAATAATAAAAAATAATATTTATTTAATATAATTCCAAGTTTAAAATATTTTTTCCAAAATATATCAATAATAAAATTTATTAAATACTTATATAGCATATAACTACTAATATTAAAATTTAAATAAAGTATATATATATATATTATGATTGTTTTACATTCATGTTTATATAAATAAATAAAAATATATATTTATGTAACACTCTCTTCTAATTTGCTAGAAATGTTTATAAAATGTGTCAATAATAATGTATATAAGTTTGTTAATTAATATGTTATAATTTAATTAATAGTTAAAAGATATTTTTAATTTCTTTATATAAGATTTTTAAATAAAAAGTGAATCAATTTAATGTCTATTATCTTTGTTAGGTTTTATTAATTTTATTTTTAAGAAAATAAACCTTCAATTTTTTTTTTTTTTTTTTTTAAGAAAATTAATCAATAAAATTGTATGATATTTTAAATTCACGTTGGTTGAACTAACAACTAATGAAAATTTGAAAGTTTTTAAGTCACCACACCTTACTTTTACTTTAGATTTTAAAGTCATTTTATTAAACGGGGAAAATGCTGGAATACTTGAATCTTTCTCATCTATCGGAACTCTAGCCTGAAGTTTAATCTTATTTCAATTTTATTTTTAACTATACCTAACTTGGAAGGAGATTTCTGCTTTCTTTGAAATATTGGAAGAGCATAAATTCTTTTTCGAATTTATCAATCTATCGTCCGCCTTATGCATTGACAATTTCGATCAAAAATACTTCATTTCTGCTAGGTAAACGTCTGTTTTATTAGCCAGCTCAAGTATGTAAGTACTCTTCCCGGTATCGATAATCCTGATCGGCTATTCAAATCGATAGCGCATTTGTAATAGAAAACAAGTACCTCAGAAAATCATCGAAGACGCGCAGATGACATCGTCAATTCGTTTGTTGCTGAACTTTTAAAGCTTTGGTAACCTTGACAAACATGTTTATAACATGCCCATGTTCCATAACTGTGACGAAGCCCAGCAAGCAGCATAAGAGAGACAACTGTAACAGCTAAAACAAACAGCTTACAGCTGAAATCGACGGGCATACCTATAGGATATGACGGAGGCTCATATTTTCCCCTCTCATTTGTTGTTCATTCCGCAGACTGCCTTATCGTTTCTCGAAGGAAAGCTGTCTCGCCTATTTTAAAGAACGAATAACAATGAGAGACAAATATTGATTAACCACGGGTATAATCTGAGTCCCCTCGACCCTGTTTTTCGCAAGTAATCTCTCTTTCTTCCTCACATCCTGCAGTGCTCATCACAGGGATCTACATGAATCTATTCGTGACCATTATTTTGATCTTTCTGATTGCTTATTCCCTTTGTATTTTGTCTTGAGCCATGGAATAGTGTAGTTCCATTTGTGTCTCTATTACGGATTGTGGATAATCCTTATCTAAAGTATGTGCTCCTTTGTGAATATCTGTGTTTTATATCATGGTACCAGAGCATTATTGTGATCGGGCATTGGTGTTTGAGTCTAATCAATGTGCTATCTGAGCGTTTGTTTCGGTGCTCTTCGTTTCGCTGCGTTCCGACGAGTCCATTGTGTGAGAGAGAAGAGAGAGAAAGCTCATTTGTTAGACAGAAACGGTTCGCTCACATTTTATTTATACATATGAATGACGTTATGCACTTATACCTGAGACTAGGTATTCTCGTGGATTTCATGAACATTCTACTCACCGCACCTCTGGTGTATTTCCTAATTTTTATGACTGTTTTGTGTCTACTGTGTAAATGTGTAAGGTTATTACTGTACGAGATTTTCATGCCAAAGCAGAGAAAGGAGAAAGGTCGAAGAGATGTGCCACCCATGGAAGTGTAAGACAGTTTGTAGAAATTGAGAGAAATGGAAATCCATAACCCTAACAAGGGCCAAGAAAAATGGTGCACATTTAATTGTTCCAGCCATAATTTTAAAACTCACAAGGAAAAGTTTGGAGTTAGATGGTAATTAGGGAAAAATTGTTAATAACTATGAAAAGAAAAAATAATTAGGTAATAATTGGAGAGTTAATTTTTCATTAGATATTCATTATAAGAGTATATTTATATATCAATTTAGCCTAAATAGAAAATACAATATAAAAAGTAACATTTTTAAATCTAAAGTAATTTTAAATTGTTTTTTGTTTTCTTCTTTTTTTTTCCTTTGCATTTAATGTCAATGGTTGACTATGGCCTTAAATTGGTGGGCAAATTAGAGGTTGTGTGAGTGCTATCTCTTCCAATTTGCTTAAATATTTTGTTTCCTCCTCAAGTTCCTTGAGGTCTTCTGTAGTAAATTTGGGATGCATAGAATTCTCAATAATTCAATCACAAAGTGGATGCAGTGGAATTGTATCATAGGATCCATTACTCTCCACTTGTATTCTATGAAGCTTAAGTTTTTATTGCATAAATATAAGGCCATTGAGGTGTTAAGTCTCTTGCAAATTAAAAAGTAAAAATAAAAAATAAAAAAAAATTAATACTCAAGTATAAAATAAGATTTTCAAATATAAATTTGACCACTAAAAGAAAATTGTAATTAGCTTGAGAATTGTTTTTAACACTTTTTCAAAATGAAGTATCATATACTTGGTTCAATATTTTTTTCCCCTCCTCTTCAACACAAAATTATGATGTGTCTCATTCCTTAGAGATAAACATCCACATCAAAGTGGAGGATGCTATGAAAAGAATCTATAAGGTAATAAAATTAGAGGTAAATTGAGTGGTCCCTAGGTGAAGAATGTCTTTCCCATCATTGTGCTCCCTCGTCAAGCTAAACACCCATATGTAGTTATAGATAAAGTACATAATTGTAATATATACCTATGTATATGTAATATAATTGTAATTTAATGACCATTACACTCTAGTTTAATTAATTATAATATCCATATTCAAAATAATTTTACATTGAAAAAATGGTAAAAATATATTAATTTTAATTTCTTTTTAATATAATCATAATATATGCATAAGTTGTACATTTGGATGCTCTATTAAATAAATTAATTTACATTTTAAATTTAATATTTATAAAATTTCTAATATTTTAGAAATGAATTCTTGGTATAGATCTTTTATAAAATTTCTAATCTTTTAGAAATGAATTCTCCGGGAGCGACCGAGAATTTTAAATATTTGGTTCTCCGAGATTTAAAGCTCATTGATATTAACCAGTGTAAAATTTGGAGTACGCTAAAATTTACCCTCGACTTAACTGAAAATGTTTCTAGCTTGGCGGCTAATGTAACTCAAGGTGTTCATAAGTTGGTGTAGAACTATCTTAGTTCTCCCTTCTTTGATGCCTTGTGGTTTGGTTTCCGTCTTTCCTTCTGGTTTACATATAGTTTTTTTTTAGGTTTGTTCAGTTTTTATCTCCTCATGGTTTCCTTTGTAGTGATTGTGGGAACCCGTTAAAACCCTCTTCTTTTAATAGTACCATAAAAATACATATATTATGGATAAAAGCAAATGGATCAATATTTAAATTTATTTTTTAAAATAAAATTAAATGGTTTATATGGGATCTAAACACATTTCACCTATATTTCATCATAATCATATAGTGGTATTGCAATAACTTAACAATTATATATATCTATAGGTAAGGACTAATATATATATATATATATATATTTTTAAGCGAAAAACACCTTATGGGGCCGCCTTGGTCTGAGAGACCACAAACAGGGGGTTCTACACTGTCAAAGTCACCCGGGAGTCGCACCCATCCCTGCCCGCACCAACATTATCAATTGGATTTTGGGTACCCAATTCAGCTTTTTGGTAGGGTGGAGATTCAAACTTGGGACCTCCCTTGGAGGATTGCTCTCTCCTCTCCAACTCACCTACAACACCTGGGTAGAATAATTAAACTCTTTATATATGTATTTGTGTGAATTTTATGGGATTGAAATAGTTTCACCTATATTACATCATGACCATATAGTGGTATCACAAAAACTTGATAATTAAGCATGTATCACTTGGTAATATGCAACCCTTAGTCTCTTATTTGAAAGTTAAAAATTTAACCAATTAAATTTATGCCATTTGATAAATTATTTATAAATTATAATATAATAGTTTAATAACTATGTATATATTTCACTTCAAGTTGTTTGGTAATTATATACATTTCTTAGGCTCTCAATATGATATCTAAAACAAAGAGAATACCAAGTTTGATGGAGGACATCCACATCAAACACACCTAGAGAGAAGGTAACAAAATGGTGGAGATCTAATTTCCTGAAGGATTTGATTAATTTTCTTAATGCTGATAGACCTTAACCTTTTTGGAGTGGGCCTAGGTTATGATGTTTTTCTCTCCTTGGGTATCTTATTTGAGCACCCCATCCAGGTCGTATTCAATGTTGGTGATATATTTTTCAAGTGCTCACTGTGCTGGCATCTTCCTCCTCAAGTAATCAATGTGATATCTAACTATTTTGGAAGAAGATCTAAGTTTTAATATGGTCCAAAGTTTTGTACTTCTCAAAAGCCTTTTGAGGCCTACGATTGGACCAGAATTCACTTGTGGTTTCAATTATTACCCAATAATCAATATTTGTTACCTCTAGTTTTGTCACTTGGGTGTTCTTGTCATCCTAGTATTCTATAAAAGAATATATCTAGAACCATCACCTCACCTTTTTATGGAACTGGCCTAAAGCATTTCTTCATGGATTGGTCAACTTCTATTTTTTCTAAGTGCCATGGGGATTGGTCTAGAATAATGAGGACATAAAAATATTTGAATACAAAAGCTCTATTTCTAAAACATTATCTTGAGTTTGCGACCTTAGTTGTAGATGAGGTGACTGATATACTGAGTAGGGGTGGGCTTCTGTATTGCATCAAAAAAATTCATGGGTATAATATCCTACTTTCTAGGTGGGTGGCATACTCCTGGTGTGAGAGCTCGATCAAGGTGGGAAATATAAGATTTAAAATTTATGATGAGCTCATTTCTAAGGTGACAAGCTTCCCTGCTTATGGAGTTAATATTTTTCCTAGATGAAGGTCAGCCAAAGGAACACAATTTCCATCATAATCATCTCACCAGAGAACTCTATGTATCCTCCTTTGGGGTGCAAGGTGGGAAATTTAGCTAGCCTAATGAGTCTGGTACCATTAGCTTAAATAGAGTGAACCCATCCAACTCTTGCTAGGATTTTGATGGTAGTTAGCATTCTAAGGGCCTCTCAATCACCTTGACTAAATTTAGGGGAAGTAAAAAGAGATGCTCCTTAATATTGTCAGAAAAGAAGAATGTAAAGAAGGTTTCGAGTTGTAATATTTCTTTCTCATCATAAAAGGTCTTTCTAGATGGGAGTCATTAGGAGTGGTTTACCGGAATGGTTAAAATGAATTTTGCTAGGGAAGAGTCATTAAATTATTTGTTGCTATTGATCAAATCCATTGATGACAAGAAGAAATCAATGTTGGGCATGCTCAATATTGTAGTCAATTTCATAGAGGACATGAACAGATGGATGGGTGACCTGCTAGAATTTATCTCCTTAGGCTTGAATATTCTTGATAATTCTTAGTTGAATCCTTGAGCTTATGGATTCTATTTTTGTAGGCTAGTTTTTTTATCGTCCCTAGGAAGGCATTTCACTCATTTTTTAGTTTTTTTCTTCCAATATTTGTGCTTTTCTTGGTTGGGACCCCTTTCAGGTTGCAAGATCTTTTTGATCTATCTTAGGAGTGTTTGTATTTGGTTGTGGGATCCTCTCAAAATCCTCTCTAATTAATCTATATATATATATATATATATATATATATATATATATATATATATATATATATATATATATATATATATATATATATTTTATACATTTCACTTAGCAATATTAAATGGGATTGAAACGAATAATATCATTGACTATATAATTATATTATAGATATCCTAATGGGTCTTGTAGTAAGATTCTAATACTCTAGAAATTTTTTATCGAAGAGTCAATTTTTGAGCAAAATATCCACCTAGAGCTAAGCAAATATGAGAGGATCTAAATACCCCTTGATCTATCAAGTTGATAGTACCTTCAAAATTATAAGAATGCTATCATAGGAAGATCTTTGTCAAAATTTGCTAGCAAATTCTAAACTCCCTATACCGCAAGGTTACATTGAACAAGTAGAATGGATAAATAATGGAATTATTTTTGGTGGTAGCTAAGCCTAATCTTGCCATTGGAGAGAGTTATAGAGACTTTTTAATAACAACTAAAATGGCTCTATAATAGGTAAGATTTCATCCCATACAATGGTCACAGTCTCACCCATAATCTAGGTGGCTGGGTTTACAAACCAAAATTCACTCCGTATTTGATAGGGCCCATAGTAACTATCAACAAGGACCCTCATTAAAGAAAAATTAGGAACAATGGAGGAAGAAAAGGGACCCAATGTGTTTAGTTGAAGTATCAATAAGGTTATCACTTATTCTCATTAAGAAGATCTCAATACTTAGGAATCAATTTAAATAAAATAATCCCAAATATTTAAGGTTTTGAAAGCTCTATAAATTGTTTAGGATTATCAATCCATATGAAAAACACCCTAGAAGTTCATATTAAAGAGAAAAAAAGGGATCAAATAGCCAAAACTAGACATAAAAAAATATAATAGCCAAAGAAAATTTTAAATAGCTCAAGTAGAAATCCTCAGTTCAAGAATTGTCATTCTCATGCTTTTATATTAATGACTTCTTTATCTCTTTTCAAATTTGTACCTTCTCCAATCTTGTCATCTTCAATCTAATTCCTTCCATAAAGATATATGGTTTCCTATAAAGCCAACACTTGGGAGAGCTCAATTCTTGATCAATTTTAGCTACTAAATCTCTATCAAATTTCATCCATGGTGTTTTGAAAGCAACAAAATTCTATCAAAATATCTTTAGAATCATACCAATAATGTATTATGAATGACATGATTAAGTGAAGATATTTCCATAATATTGTGCATTTAAGATCTTGTTTTTTCAAGCATCCAAGTCTCCAAGAACATCTCTAATTACAACTACAAGATTTAAATCAATCATCAAGCGTCCAAACTCAAGAATTCAAGTTCCACCATCAATCAATCTATCAAGCTTTCAACAGGCTTCTAATAAGGGTAAAATAACCTTATGTCTTGGATTGTGTTCTTTTCTATTATTTATTTTTGGCTCTTCCTTATCCTTTTAGCTTTAGGCCTTTGATATTATTACACATAGAGCTAATATTGCATTTTGTATTTGTATTTAGTTTCTCTTCTTTTTTATTATTTAATATTCATCTTGGGTAAGTAAATCTATGTTTTTTATGTTTTTAAACAAAGTCTATATATTTCCAAGTTAGAACCCTTTATCATAGTCATTATAAAATTGTTATTTATTGCATTTAATCATATTGCTTTACTCTCAAAACAAAAATATTACTAGATTTTAGGTCAATGACACTATTGCTCTCTGGTTTACATAGACAAAAAGCACCAATATTGAGTGAAAGTGTAGGTAGTTTATAATGGCTCTATGTTACTTTTACCACCTACTATTTATTTCTTACATTTTCTCATCTCAATAATTTTCTACTTATTTAAATAGGAGTTTGATTGATATTCATAGAGGTATAACTATCCTCTACCAACTCAAATAGGCCCCTCTACTACTAACTATATCTTTTTATCTATCTTTTTCTAGATCAAGTGATAGTACCATTGAAAGACGATAATGCATATAGTTCTTCTATCAGGTGGTGACACTTTTATCTATATGGTAGAAATAGATTCTTTTACCTCAAATATTTGTTATTGAAGCACCTAATGCTTAGATTCTATTTTTTGTCCACTTAAACTATGTTATATTTTATACAAATTGAAATATTATCAAAAGGAAATAAATAACTAAAAATTGTATATAGTTGCATCTTAGGCTTTATTTACTCCATCTTCTTCTACCCTTACCTCTTAAAATATAATTGTTGTTTCCTTCCTCTTCAAAATCAAAAGAGCATTTAGGTTAGGCCTTGATGTGATAGATTAAGGTTAAGCCTAGACAAAGAAGTACATTACAATGACATATAAATTCCAACTTTTTGACCTCTCAAAAACTATCATGTGACTTGAATAAAATCGTGTGACTCTCTATACCAAAATATTTAATTAGTTAATTTTGAAATATTCCATACAATAAAAATACTAAATAGTGACCTACGTATGTAACTCTTGACATGAATTTTATATTTTACACATTAATTTCACCACACATAATTACTTGGAAAATAAATCCCCTATTACATGTTACATTTAGTATAATAAAATCAAAGGTAATTTTACCTAGATCTTGACTTTTAATTATAAATTTTATTGTACATTTATTTTTAGTAAGACCATCATTTTCAATACATGTAACCTATGAAGAGATCGTATTTCTAAATGTGATTTTATAGTTACAACATGTACTCTTACAATTACAACATTCTTTACAAATGGATATTAGTGTCTCAATATTCCCTTGTAAGCTTCATGTAATCTTCTTATGCATGTTTTCCATTATACTCTCACGTAATCCTCCCATGTCTAACTATATGGTTACTTTATATTGTAATAATCATTCATATTATTTAGTATGAATGCAACCAACACAAAAATTGAAGTGATGGAATATACCCCTCTTAATTCCAACTACATCCTTGGATAAGTATTTTTCTAATTTGGAGGGTAAAACAACAATGAGCTTATCATGAATGATCCACTTTCTTATTAGTGATCCATCTAATTATTTAAAGCTATAGTTGTTATTATCATGTTCTATTACCACTTTGTAGGATCTATAATTTTTTTGTCAACTTACTATACTTTACCTTTTGACACCATGAATCATAGGAAAGGACCAAATCACCAACCTACAGTGAAATGGATTTTATGTTCCTATAAAAATAGACTTTGTATGCTACTTTTTTTGCTAATCATTAAAAAATAGTGGACAACATAATACATTTATTTTATCTATTTATATATGGAATAGGTCCAGCAATATGAATACTCCATTTCTCAAAAGATACTAAAGAAAAAGTAAGACAATTATTGTAGCACTTAATATAAACTTGTTATGTTTCAAGTGATTCCATATATTTTTGTATTATTAAAAAACTACCTCAACTGAAATTATTTTTGCATTATATCTCTTATTCTCATTAAGAAGAACTTAGTACTTAAAAATATATATAAACAAAATCATTCCAGATGTTTAAGGTTGTGAAATCTCTATATATTGTCTAGGCTTCTTAGTCCAAATGAAGAACACGCAAGAAGATCATGGAAAAGAGTACAAAAGGGAGACAGTGGCCAAAACTAGACAAAGACACAAAGAGAATAGCTCAATCATAGTAAAAAATCTAAAAATTAGGTCTCTTTAGAACACTATAAAGAAGCAAGGAGTAGACCAATAGCAAAAATAAATTCATCAAACTTGGAGAAACTCAATAAGAAAATAAGTGAAACTCAAGTTAGTATTTAAGCTTGAAGGACCCATTTGAACTAATAATTCTTTCAAATAATCTATTTTGGAATTTTAAGAAAACAATTAAGCACTTAGAACTACTTAACATTTGCATATTATTTTAAGCCAAAATATCTTGATTAGATTACCTTGGTGCCAAACCTATAAATAAGGCAAGCCAAAACTCTTCTACATTGAGGTAAGCAAGGTGCTTCAAAATATTTAACAAGGTAAAAATCTTAAGATTGTAATCATGATTGTACATAGTAGTTAGCTTTAATTTAGCTCAACAAAAAACTACAAATAGGGGAACACCCCTCATTATAAAGGGTTGGATGTTTTAATGTTTACTTGTTATAGGCTATACGTTTGATCGTTACTCCAATACAATAAAGATTTATTTGACTTACTGTAGACACCAAAATAGCAGCAATCCAATTATGTGACAACAAGCGCTGATCGCATTGACACACACAGCCCTTAGGGCAGCACCTCGAAGGTTAAACAGTGGTCCTGACCACTCCCAAAAGCAGTTTTAGAGGTCAGAGGTCAATTTGGCACCATTTTGGCACTTTGCTCTCTGCTCATCCCACCCCAGGATGAATACAAACTTTCATTCGTCCCACCCAGGGATGAATAGCAGCATTCGCCCCAGGTTGAGGTGAATAGCAAGTTTGACTGGCAAAAAGTCAAACCTTGGTAACTCCACCAGTTAACTGAGGCTTCAGGTCATGCAATTGCGAGGAATAGCTTTTATTCAATAAGAGAGACTTCAGTCATGCATTTCTTTATTTTAGAGACATCATGCAAGGATATTCTAAATCAGGAAACTAGCTTTTCTCTAAAAATAGGACAATTAACTCAAGTGGCGCCCTCGCATGCACAATTCAAACAGAGAGACCCTAAGGTCTATAAATTGGTGAGTTTTCTCACCCAAAGATATATGGAGAAGGAGCATTTGAGCAATGAAGTTCTGCCAATTTACATACCTACTTGTGATTTGTGCTTTTACATCCTTAATATCTCATTCAAAAGGGAGGTTATTGGGCGACTATTAGAAGCATGAATACAGACCCAAAACCCAATTTTTGGCCACAAAAATTCCCAAAATTTGTCGACAACACCCCATAACCAGTTTTGGACCCATACCAAGTGGATTGGTGCTGAAACAGTGCCTCAAACGGTGGGCGTCCTGCCCCTGGGTGCTCCCTAATCTATCATAGTAAAATTCGCCCCACCATGGTGTTCACTCGTAGCCGAGCCCAATCACAGGCAAGCGTTGTAGAAAGTGCACAAAGGGGGACAAGTCACCTCCGATATAGTCCTGAGGACTTAGCCATCCCACCTTTGCGGCAAGGCATCCAAGAGAGTCCCCATCATGCCATAACAGAACAGGACTATAGAGGCACCTCTTTGAAAGGCACCCCCACTCAGCATAGGTCCTTTCAAGAGGAGAACCTACATGTAGATCTTAACGTAGATGGGAGACCTCCCTTAGACACTCGTTATGAGTGGCCTAGTGATGAAGTGTTAGAGCAACGGAGGGTCCACAAGGAGGGGCCACATGATTTCTTCATCCCTCCTTTGCCCTGTATTACTGTTAGAGACACTAGGCAATATCCAGATTATCAGGCTCTCCAAACAGGGCAAGACAATTCTGCCTGCACCTTTTACCCATATGAAAGAGAGTATGAGGAAGATCACTACGTTCCTCAACAGTAGTACACAACACGATAATGATGCACGTCTGCACCCATAATGTATCAGGATAGATCATTGAGGCCAGAGCCTCAAGTGAATGTCGCTAACCTCAACAGAGGGAAGCAACCCATAGGGATTTTAGATCACCATGACCGAGAAAGACATGTAGGGGAGGCATCTAGGCTTCCTAAATAAGATATGGCGGAACAAATTGACTTGGTGATTGCTAAACATGCCGCCCGCCAAGCAAAAATCATGTAGCTTAGGCAATATCAAGAACAATTAGAGCATCTTCTTCGGCTTAACAAAGAGCGCATTCAGCGTCAGATGATCGAATTGCTTCATAACAAGGTGCCTGCGAAGGGTCTAATCCCTCGCGTGCATAAAGAAGAAGTGTATGAGAGGCAGGTGAAAGCATGAGATTTCGACAAAAAAATAGTATTAAAGATGTAATGAAAACAGAACTTTGAATCAACCGAATATAGAGGAGAAAAGCAGGAGCACAGCCCTTTTATATAAACTTCATTCGGTTACAATACATCTCCTGCCTTTTTTAGGGGCTAGGAATGTTAGTCTATCTCGGTTACAATCAAGATTAATATTTCTTCTATCCGCATGCCCACATTTGAAATGGACGGGCCAAAGTATTGTCGTCGCTTGCGTTGATAAATCCTTGCTTACTGCTATTGTTCCTGTATTCAAAGAAACAATAAAAATGTTTAGTAGCACCTGTTGTTAAAACAAAGCGTTCGGTCCTTTAGAATAAACAGAACAGCAGATTGGAAAACTCAGAATACTTTGAAATCTGCATATTAGTTAGAATGAAATAAAAATAATAGAACCCGCAGGTTGATATGCTTTCGATCTTAAAAACAAATAAAACGCGCATGTATGATTAGAACAACAAACTGCAGCAGATCTGAAATTATACCGTAAAAGAAATAAAAATACATTGAGTTTTGTCGACGAATGGGTGGATCCAGGGATCCGGATTCATATTCTCCATATCACGGATGTAGACGAAAATGAATCAAAAAGATGTAGTCGGGTAGCGAGTTCAACAACACTTCGTTGTGTTTCGAAAATGCTTCGTGGTCCTTTTTTACATTGCATTGAGCTAGTTTTTATAGAAGATTCCGCTTCTGAAATATTAACGTCAAAACCCTAAGTCTACAGGCACCGTTGAGATTTGACCGTTGTCAGATGATTTATGAGACATGGCTCGCACAGAGATTATCGCCGGGAACTTACATCAGCAGTTATGAGGCATGGCCTCGGATCGGATTTGTTGTTGAAACTGTTCGTCTCATTATTGCAGTTGGTGAAGTCCGCCGCTTAGTTAAAATCCGCTTTAAATTGCTTTTGACTGATTAAATGTCTGCCTTGAATGCTGACGTGTCGCCTCTGATTGGTCGAATCTGCCGTTCTACAGACCCACGGGGTCTCTTTGAAAAGGGGCACGTAGGGGTGCCACGTGGCGGTCATTCCTTGGATGTGGCGGCCACGTCAAAGTCCGCCTTTGATTGGAGAAGTGTTCGCTGCCGAAGTGTCGCGATATCGCGACACTTCGGCCGAGGTTCCCCTTTGGGCCAAAGGTGTCGCGATATCGCGACGCGCGATATCGCGACACCTTTGGCCGAGGCTCCCCTCTGGGCCAAAGGTGTCGCGATATCGCGACGCGCGATATCGCGACACCTTTGGCCGAGGCTCCTCGCGGCCAAAGGTGTCGCGATATCGCGACGTGCGATATCGCGACACCTTTGGCCGAGGCTCACCTCGGGCCAAAGGTGTCGCGATATCACGACGTGCGATATCGCGACACCTTTGGCCGAGGCTCCCCTCTGGGCCAAAGGTGTCGCGATATCGCGACGTGCGATATCGCGACACCTTTGGCCGAGGCTCCCCTCTGGGCCAAAGGTGTCGCGATTTTGCGACGTGCGAAATCACGACGTCTAAGGCCAAGGTTCCCCTTTTTGCTAGGTTTGCCTTAAAGTTTTGCAGTTTGCTTAAGACTTGAAGTTTGAAGGTTGCAGTTTGTTAAAGGCTCACTTTAGATTGAAGGCTTGTTTAGGATTTGAAGCTTGCAGTTTGTGACCAACTTTGCTCTGCTCATTTTTTGACCTTCTAAACTGCTGTGTGAGTGGTCAGGACCACTGTTTGACCTCTGAGGGCTGCCCTGAAAGCTGTGTATGTTAATGCGATCAGTGTTTGTAGTCACTTAATCGGATTGGTGCTATTTTGGTGTCTACAGATGCCCCTTTTTGGGAAGCGCTGTGGGTGGCACAGTGCTGAGCAAAAATAGAAAACCAAAGCACTAATGATTAGGGTTTCTTGGTAACCTAACCAACTTTTGATGCCCCAAGTATGGAAAGGGCATGCATTCTTGAATCCTTGCTTCTGACGAGCTAAGGAATTTGATTTCAAGTGTTAACCTATTTTGGTGAGGTGTGACTTGAGCTTGGACATTGATCAGTCATGATTAGGCAAAGGGCGTAACCTTTTGTCCACAGGGGAAACCTTGTGTTCATGCTTCGGGAATGCCAAGTATTTGATCAACTTAATGATTGCTTGTTTATTGCCCCAAGCAGGAGCGTGATTGTCTTTGTCAATGATTCTTTGAATGCATGTCATTGCCTTGATTGGGTGTGTGCTTGTTGATTGGTGACTAAGTGTGACTACCCCCTCAAGCGACGAATCGATGAGGGAATGACCTTCGTGAGAAAAGCGACGAGTCGCTTGACCCAAGATGACTTAGGTTAGGGTGCCTTTAGATGTTTTACCATTTAAGCACGTGCAGTTTTTCGACATTTGGACCTATTTTTGGTGGGTGTTAACCCTTTTGGTGATGCCATAATGGGGTGAAATCATCAAGAACCCATCTTCCCGTGGAGCGGTCCAGCTATGGTAGCCTTCTTGGGGAAGTAGGAGGGTGACAATTTGAACCCCGACATCGATTTTATATGCCAAGAGGTTAAGTGCAAGAGCACTTGTGTCCGGCAATGCTTATTGCTTATGTTTTTGTGTTGCATTTTTGTGATGTTTTTGTTGTTTTAATTTTCTTTCTTTGTGTATATGTCATGATTTTATGCACAATGATTGATGTTGATGGATGCATGATGAATGCAAATGGTTTTGATTGATATGTGATATGCAGAAATGGAATGGATGGATAGACTTGGTGATATTTGGTTATGGCACCATAGACTGTTTAGAACTCCATTATTAGACTGTGTACACATGTGGTGTTTCTTTTTTTGTATTTTCTGATGGTATTGCAAGGATGAAAAGTAGTGCAATTGGTTTAGAAATGTAGCTAAGGTTTTCTGAGACTCAGACAGTTTTAACTTACTAGCCATGATTGTACTTTATCTTACAAGACTTTTGAACAAGGTATGAATCGGACTTGTTTTTGACCAAGCTATTTCACATCCCTGTGTGTGCAATTGAGTTCATTTATGTGGTATTTGTCAGGATACCGCCAGAGTGCCGGATGGGCTTTCAACCGAATCTGCATCGAGGATCACCTAATTAGTTCCACTAACTCCTTTGTTGTATGTAGTTAGATTAATCTGCGGTGTCATCCAGGATACCATAAGCTAGCTCATCCACATGCAAATATTGATCTGTACACAAGTTAATGTGATAGATATATCGTCATGCGAGAAGTTTACCGCCAGTGACCGATAGGCTATCAACCAAACCGGTACTGAGGCTTGCCTCATGACCTGTTAGAATGCTGAGAGTTCCAGGGATTCAAGTTCAACTCCCTTCTTTTCTTCAATTGTATTGGGATACTTGCTCCTTATAGTGATAATAATCACTGTTTATTTTGATTTGTTTTTCTTTTCTCTTGAGCAAGGGATTTGGATATGGAGTGACGATAATCACTATTCTTTGTGCCTTTTGATATGTGCACTGTAGGATGTCAAATTTTGGAGTTTTTGACGCTTGCAAATTTTTGATGTTTTGCAACTATTTAGAACTTTGGGATTCTTAGGGAATTGGGTAGGGAGGATGCTTGTCCTTTTGCCAACTCTCAGCATTCTTGGGGTCATTCGCACAGGGGGATGAGCAAGATAACCGTTTCGCTTATGGTGACCTGGATTATCGTGCAGGGTTTCATCTTTCGTTCACACAACTTGGGAATTTTTATGTGTTTTAATTTGTGTTGGGATGTTACGTAACAAGGCGTATTTCAAGTATAACTCTACCTTCGTAAAATCTGTCTGACCTGATACATTACATGGCTAAAGAGCAAAATGATGACTGAATCACGAAAACCCTTGATACATTAAAAGACCATTGACTCTAGTGTGGTAAAAGCAATGCATGGTGTTTTTGTTGTTTTTTGGAAAATGGAATAGTGTGGAACAAGATGGACTAGCGGATTTATTACAGCCTATGGTGCCCTTGACCTGTACGACCATAAATATGCAATGTATGGGTGCAATGCTTTAATGCAGCTATGTATTTTTGTATTTTTGATGGATTGATTTTGGTGAATATGAAGATGAATTGCGAGAAGAACTCTCTATTGATGAATTTGAGTATGCCTAGAAATGAGATGCAAATTTTTGTTGTTTTTGATGATTTTTGTTGTTTTTGAATTTTCTTGATTTTTGACCAAGCGATTATGGAAATCCTTGGAGCATTTTGGGATTGACCAAGCGATTGCAAGAATCTTTGGAGCCTTTTTGGGATTTGACCAAGCGATTGCAAGAATCCTTGGAGCATTTTGGGATTGACCAAGCGATTGCAAGAATCCTTGGAGCATTTTGGGATTGACCAAGCGATTGCAAGAATCCTTGGAGCATTTTTGGGATTGACCAAGCGATTGCAAGAATCCTTGGAGCATTTTTGGGATTGACCAAGCGATTGCAAGAATCCTTGGAGCATTTTTGGGATTGACCAAGCGATTGCAAGAATCCTTGGAGCTTTGGTGGCTTTGGATTGAGAATCCTTGGAGCTTTTTGGGATTGACCAAGCGATTGCAAGAATCCTTGGAGCATTTTGGGATTTGACCAAGCGATTGCAAGAATCCTTGGAGCATTTTGGGATTGACCAAGCGATTGCAAGAATCCTTGGAGCCTTTTGGGATTGGCTCTCTTAGATATGAAATGGTCGCAAATGACTGATATTCAAGGGTTCTGTTTCCTTGATACCATCAAGAGAAGCTAGCCGGTATGTCCCGGGTCCTATTTTGCTATCAATGATATATGGACCTAACCAATTTGCCGCAAACTTGTCCCTTAGGTGGGACGGCAAACTGGAATTTTGTTGGTTTTCCTTCAAAACCAAATCACCAACCCGAAAGTCCCTTAGGTGAACTTTCATGTTGTAAGCTTTCTTAAGTCGCTCTTGATAAATACGTAAATGCTCGAGAGCATTAACGCGTCGTTCATCAAGCAACGTAAGCTGGTCTAACCGGGCTTGCCACGCAGAATCATCGTCGATGAACTCCTGCATTGATATGCGCAGGGAAGGAATCTCCAACTCGAGAGGCATGACTGCCTCGGAGCCATACACAAGCGAAAACGGAGTGGCCCCAGTGGGTGTCCGAATGCTAGTGCGATAGGCCCATAGGGCAAGTGGGATTTGAATGTGCCAATCCTTATGACTGTCTACGACGGTCTTTTTAAGGATGGCAACTAGCATTTTGTTTGACGCCTCTGCTTGCCCATTCGCCTGTGGATAATAGGGTGTTGAAAAGCTATGCTGAATCTTGTACTTTGTGGTCAAAGCACGCACGTCTTTGTTCTTGAAAGGCGTTCCATTATCCGAGACTATTTTGGATGGAATACCAAAATGACATATGATGTTATGCAAAATGAACTCCACAATGCGGGGTCCTGTCGTAGAGGTAAGCGGAATTGCTTCCACCCACTTGGTAAAGTACTCTGTGGCCGTTATGATAAACGTGTGACGGCCTGACGATGCAAGGGAGATCTTTCCAATTAGATCGAAGCCCCACTACGAGAACGGCCAATCAGACTGGACTGTCTGCAAGGCCTGAGAAGGTACGTGCATCAAATTGGCATGATGTTGACACTTCACGCACTTCTTGACATAGGTGCAACAATCTCGCTCTAAAGATGGCCAATAATAGCCCATGCGAAGAATGCGCTTTGCAATGGCCAAACCGCTGAAGTGGCCACCACATGTACCATCGTGCGCTTGGGCAACTGCCCAAGTGGACTCTTGCTGGTCCAAGCAACGAAGGAGGATTCCTTCATAGTTGCGACGATACAAAATGTCTCCTATCAAGACATATTTAGCCGCTTTCTGCTTGAGTGCTCGTTTTGCGGCATGAGTCAAATCAAGTGGGAGACTACCTAGCTTGAGGTAGTCTCCGATGGGTAAATACCGATCCCGTTGATCGAAACCTCGACAGTATGAACAGCCAATCCCTCTTGAAGTTCCTCCCTAGCAAACGCTGAATGGGATAGAACCTGCAAGAATAGCGTTGTGTTGCTATTAATGGGAGTAGGGGAGAACAAGGACCCCCAGTTGGCGCGTTTCAGACGATCTCGGATTCGAGAGAACTTATCCGAGGATGGTTCAATCTGGATCATGTGGATTCCTGGCGTCAAGTCTGAGCTTGCACGCTCCATCGCGGATTGCGATAAGGTTTTGACTTGAATGGTTGTCATATCACCGGAAAGGTCCTACGGAATTAGTGACCCCAAGGAGGCCATTGTGTCCGCAAAATGATTCGATGATCGAGGGAGGGCCTCGATGTCATACCACTCAAGTTTTGCCAGGAATTTGTCCACAAGGGCTTTATAAGCCTTCAAAACTGGGCATTTGCATTGATATACCCCTTTGACTTGATTGACTATTAACAACGAATCACCAAAGATATTCAGTCGTTTGATGTTCATGGTGATTGTTGTCTGAAGACCTAGGAGCAAGGCTTCATACTCTGCGTTATTGTTGGTGCATGGGAAGTTTAATTTAAATGACAGGGGCATTGGGGCACCTTGCGGTGTGAAGAATACAATTCCCATGCCACCACCTTGCTCACATTTAGAACCATCGAAGAATAGGGTTATGTCGGCCTGTGACTCAGGCTCATCGGAATCTGGCGATTCTGAGACATGGAAGACCCCATCATCGGGTAGTTCTATGACCAGAGGCTGATCGTCTTCAAGAGGAGCCTCTGCTAGTTGATCGGCTATGACTTGTCCTTTGATAGATTTTTGTCCAATAAACTCTATGTCAAATTCCGTCAACAACATGATCCATTTCGCCGTGCGACTACTATGATAAGTACGACTCATCATGTATCGCAATGGATTCTCCTTAGACACAACATACGTAGTGTTGCTGAGCATGTAGTGGCGTAGCTTTTTGGTAGCAAACACCACTACCAAGAAGAGTTTCTCAACGTATGCATAGTTAAGTTCATAACTGACCAGGGTGCGGCTAAGATAGTATGTAGCCTGTTCTTTGTGAAGTTCATTCTTCTGGGCTAGCATGGCGCCCAGTGCCACCTCAGTAGCTGAGATGTATAAGTAGAACGACACTCCTGGTCTAGGTGGTGCCAATACTGGCGGCGAAGCCGGGTATTGTTTGATCTCGTCAAAGGTTGACTGGCACTCGTCATCCCAATGAAATGTAACCCCCTTGTGCAATAATTTGTTCATGGGTCGGCACTTGTCGGATAATTGCGCTATAAAGCGTTTAATTGACGCGACCTTTCCCTGCAGACTTCTGAGCCGCTTGATTGTAGTTGGGGGAACCATTTCAAGGATTGCCTTGACTTTCTTTGGGTCCACCTCGATTCCTCATTTTGAGACTATGAAACCCAAGAGTTTTCCAGATGTGACGCCAAAGACGCACTTCTTGGGGTTTAGTCTAACTTTATGCTCCATGAGGCGATCGAGGATCTTGCTTAAGTCATCGATATGATTTGAGCGCAAAAGAGACTTGGCTAACAAATCATCCATGTAATCTTCCAAAGTTTTGTGCATGTAATCATGGAAGATATATGTCATGGCACGTTGGTAGGTGGCACCAGCATTTTTAAGGCCAAAAGGCATGACCTTATAACAAAATGTCCCCCAAGGCGTTGTGAACGCCGTTTTTAGTTGGTCTTCAGGATTGATACGAATCTGATTGTATCCTGAGAAACCATCCATGAGGGAGAGCATTTCGTGACCTGCTCGTAGCGTCTACCAACGCGTCGATGCTCGGTAAGGGGAAATCATCCTTAGGACTCGCTTTGTTTAGATCTCAAAAATTGGTGCATATGCGAATCCTCCCGTCGGGCTTCTTGACGGGAACCATGTTGGACAACCATGGCGGATAATCCACGCAGATGACAAACTGTGCATCCAACAGCTTTTGCAATTCATCTTTGACCATCAAGGCCACTGTTGGGTGCATCTTACGTAGTTTTTGCTTTACGAGCTTGATTGTCGGATCAAGCGTTAAATTATGCGTGACTAGCTACGGGTCTAGTCCCGGCATATCCTTGTATGACCATGCAAAAACCTCCTTCTTCTCTTTGAGAAGGGCAATGTAGTCGGCTTGCTCTTCGGGGGAAAGACTTACCCCCAACTTAAGAATCTATGGATTCATTGGATCTGTGCCGATATCTACATCAGTCGTTTCCTCGATCGACATGTGGGATCCGTCCTCCAACTGATGTGGAGTCAGGATCAAATGGATGTCATCAGCTGAGTTTAGATCTACGCTTGGAACCTCGGGTTCCTATTCAGCCTAAAAAATATTCCGAGTTGTCCTTGGGGTAAAATGAGGTATTTCACCGAAAGGCCGATACTACGATGGTGATAAAGGTGAATTGACGCGATCCCAGTCGATGGCATCTATGTCTAGATGCAATGACTATGTTGGATCGGCCGGATTGCGGATGGGTGCGGTCAGATCAATGGAGATCATGTGGATGGAATGAATTTGGTCTCCATTACCGTGGGTATGAGAACTTGATTCTTCTAGATGCTCCCTATACTCTGGATCTGGCTCTAGGGGAACGGGCACGAACGGATCGGCCCTATGTGCTAAATGGAGGACAGGGTCTTCCCTCGGCACTGTTGTCATGATAGGGTCTCGGGGTGGACGGTGCTCATCGTGAATGTGGAGCCATGGATCCAAGATCAGGTCCCACCCTGCTGGGTCTACCCACCATTCATGTCCTAATCTTATGCCCATCTGTCCCATTAGATCTTCATGAGTTAAAGGGCGGTGATGCCATCGCGCATGTCTGAGATAGTCCATCTCAGTCTCATCTTCTGAGTCACTGTCGGAGATCTAAAAATGTTCATTCACTTCAGCAACTATTTGCGACGTTGAGGGTTCTCCTTGTTCCAGTAAGTTAATCTGGTCCCATTGCGGTTGTTCCACTTTTGGTGGAGGGACCTGACTCTCTTGACACTGTACTGACTCAACTGGAACCTCTAAGGGGAACAACTTCGAAAAGATGTCCGGACACCATTGATATTCTCTTTGGGGATTAATGTCCGAACTTTCACCTCTCTCTAGCAAAGGAGGGGAGTTATTGCTGTTGCCAAGGGTGTTGGTTGACCATGGGAGGTAATCTCCCAATGTAAATTCTGTATTTGGGTTGGCATAGAGATCTGGTGCCAATCCCCCCTTGTTGCCTATTTCTAGGCCTTGCATATTTTCTACCAAGATGTCTAAGGGCAGGGGATGGTGGAACCCTACTCCTGACTTATCATATGGCATCTGATATCTTGGTTGGCAAAGGACCCGCATCCCTTGCTCATATCTGCCTAGCCCGTATCCATGCCAATTGCATTGGCCGAGATATTTTAGGGCAAAGTTTGGGTTTGACAGATAGTTGATGTTTTCAACAAAAGGCTCTTCGTCTGCTTCCTTTTGCTTACATGGTTCAAGACCATGATCAAGGCCCCCATACACAAAATTTGTCTGGTTGGGTGGGTGACCTAGGGGAACAACTGTTCCTATGGGAAGGCGAGGTCTCCCCATATCCTGGACTGACTCTAATGCGGGCGTTGCCACAACATTCTGCACTATGTACTCCCCCAGGCCTGTACTAGCCATTTCAACAGTGATTGTTGATGCTTGGGAGGGAGGGAACGGGAGTCCTTCCTGAGTCCATTCCATGTTTGGTAGGTTCGGAGTCTCAGCTTCCGTTGTGCTGGATATTTCCTCTGTTGATACCATTGAAATTGTGGGCAAACCCTCTTCTAGGGGCTGAGCCTCTTCCATGATCTGTTTTCCTTTGTCCTTCTGTTTAGCCATGACAGGTGGCGTTGGTAATGAAGGAGCAGATGATGAGGATTCACCTGGTTGGGGTTTTGGTGATTTGGTCACCAGTGGTGCCTGCGGTATTGGACCTCGTTTAGATGGATTTAACTGGAAATCCAAATGCGTTGAAGGGAGGGTCGATTGAGGCATTAGTTGTACCGCATTGCAATACTTGAAGGGTTCCAAGTCCATCGGGACTACATGTATTTCTCCTTCAAAAGCATACTTTAAGCACAGGTGAGCGATGGAAGGGACACACTTCATGTCCCCGATCCAAGGCCGCCCTAGCAAGTATATTGTAAGCCATCTCGCCTTCCAACACATGGCACAATGTTGGTGTTGTATTTTGTCCTACCTGGATAGGTAGAACAAATGTGTCGACCGTTGAGCATATTGCATCATTGAACGCTCGTAGTGTGTACGTGGAGGCTGTGATATGAGAGGCTGGTAGCTTTAAATGTTTTAGCGCTGTAGTGGTAATAATGTTACTGGACGAGCCAGTATCTACCAACACTCTCTTGTACGGGATCCCGTTGATCCGCGCAACAACGTGCAGGGGTGGATCTGCCGTGTCATTCGATATTGCTTTGACTTCATCCTCTCTGAAGGTGATGACCGGCTCAGTACATCGTTTCACATGTCCTACGAAGTTGTTGAAAGAATTTGCTTCTTGAGGCTGTAATTCGATGGTTTTTAAAATGTCCATAAGAGCTTCCCTATGAGGTGTTGATTGTTGAATAAGCTCGTAAATGGACAGCCTAGCCGATGTGGTCCGCAAACTCTGCGTGAGTTTGGTCCGTATCGTGACCTCTGGTCTAGGCGGAGGTACTTGCATAGGGTGTTGTCGAGGCTGCGACGTCGTTGGAACTTCCCTCGTAGCTACCACGGGGGCAGTTGCTGGGTACTTTTTATTCCTCGTCACTATGCTGATCATTCCCACAAATCCTTGCATGGGAAGATTCTGGCGCACCTCATTAACTTGGAGAGGTTTTGCCTGTGCCTCGTGGGCAGGCAAGGGGTCCTTGAATACCCCCATTTGTTGGTTATTTGGCGCTATGGGGTTGTCCACGGCCAATGTTTTATTTTCGATTAAATCTTGGATTAGTCCTTTGAATTTCCAGCATCCATTTAAATCATGTCCCCTGCGCCTATGGAATCTACAATATAATTCCTCTCTGTATCCCTTAGGCTTGGGGGCGTTAGGGTCGATAGTTTGGATTTCTGGCAAGGTGACTAAATTTGCCGCTGACAAGCGGTCAAATAGGGAGTCCCTGGACTCCGTGTAAGGGGTGAATTGTCGCCTAGGGCGACGCTGCTGATTCTCGCTCCTCGTTTCTTATTATCTCTTTCATAACTAGGAGGCACTGCTTGGTAATTAGCCTTTTGGGGCTGCATTTCTTGCACAGGCTTGGGAACATTTATCGCAACTTGATTAACCATAGCGGGTTGTGATTGCGTATTCCCAGTCTTAGTGGTTTTATTCCACTCTTTCTTTTTAGGCTTGGCAATTGCGCCTTCGCCTATCTTAATCTCTTCTATAACTCTGGCTTGCGCCAAAGCTTCTTCTAAGTTGTCGTATTGCTACAGCAGCAATAGACCAAAGATTGATTTTAAGCAACTCCGTGCAAACATCTACGTAAGATCAGACATAGGGGGACGGTAGGGTAACCTAGAAAGCAAAGCCCTCCAACGATTCCCGTATGTTGTCATTGTTTCTTCCTCATATTGCCCGAGGTCGGCAGATCACTCAGTGATGCCTTCTTCTTTGTGTTGAAAGCAAAGCGTTCAAGAAACGCATCTACTAATTGATCGAGATTGTTTATGTTGTGTTTGGGTAATTGTGTGAACCAATCCGAGGCAGGGCCTGCGAATGTGGTTATGAAAGTTCGAAGCAACAATGCATCATTATCTTGGATGCCGAAGCATTGACTTAGGAACCTTGTGACATGTTCTTGTGCATCCTCTTCACCTTTAAAAACTGCCAATTGAGGCAACTTGAAGTGTTCGGGGTAAAGAGGTGTAGGCACTGAGGGATGCACTGGATGACTGCGGAGTTGACGTAATGTGGGTTTTTGATGCCCAGAAGCTTTTGTCTCCATAGACTCCAAACGCTCTAATAGCGCTTTGTATGCATCGAAAGATTTTATTTCTTCCTCTTTGGTTTGCTCCCGTTGTGAGTCATGGGAGACTGGAGGCCTATGGGGGGGTGGCCGATTGGCAGCCCTCCCGCCTTGATGGGGCGTTTCGGCCCATTCTATTTCTGGTTCGTACTCCTCATAAACTTCTTGAGGAGTCTCTGGGCGAGACCTATGACCTTGATTGAGTCCCCGCTGAGGGTACCCATCATTGTTTCGGGGAGTGGCCTCCCTCTCGGGTCTATAAGGTCTCGGAGGCAAAGCTTGACGAGGTCACGGAGACCTGTCTTGCACCAAAGGATTGTGCCTCTCATATTGTTCCTCTCTGTGGGTGCGAGGGGTTGGCACCCTCTCAGGTAGCTTATAGCGCAACTCATCCGCTTCGCGCTGCATGCGCTCTTTATTCAAGCGGTATAAGTACTCTAACTCCTGATGACCCTGCTCAAGCTGCGTGATTCGAGCTTGGCGAGCGGCATGTCTAGCGACTCGCCGGGTCGATTGGGTCTGCCCTCTTTTGTTGAGGAGGCTTGAATGTTTTGCCTATGTGTTTGCCTCGATCTTGATGGTCTAAAATTTCAATGGGTTGCTTCCCTTTGTCGGGGTAGGCGACATTTGCTTGAGGCTCTAGCCTTGATGTGTGATCATGATATCGCGGTGCGCAGAAACACAAGGTTCCCACGCTGTATGTTGTTCTCGAGGAATGCGATGATCTTCCTCGTACTCCCTTTCATGGGTGTGAAAGTGGCGGGCGGAGTTAGCTTGCCCCGTGTAAAGAGCCCTGCGCTCTGGATGTTGTCTTTCTCTTTCGATGGGAGGTAAAGAAGAGACGCCATATCCACGTTGTCTCTCCAAATGGACAGTATGCCTCTCTAGCGCTTCATCGTGCTGTGGCCATTCAAATCTAGCCTCAAGAGGCGGTTGTCTACCTACATTGAGATCTACGTGTAAAGCGTCTTCCCGAAAGGGGCTGTGTTGGATGGGCATACCCCAATGAGGAGGCTCCCAATAATTTCTTTTTGATGGGGTCTGATATGGACTCTCTTGTAGGCTAGACCGCCAAGGCGGTATGGCCAAGTCCTCAGGGCTAAAACGAAGGCGACTAGCGCCCTCTCTTTGTGCACCTTCCGCAGCGTCCGCCCTTGATTGGGCTTGGCTACGGGTGTACACCATTGTGGCGCTTCTCTACTATCTAAGCAGATTTTATCTCGTTTATGGTGATTTGTCTTTTGGTCTACACTAAGCAGAAATGAACACACTCATACACAAAATCGTGATTATCTCTTTTAAGGATTAAATAGTGTGTCCTAAACTGGTTTAGTGCATTTTGATGTTTTGTTTTGTTTTTGCAATTTTGGAAGAACGTTTAAATGCATAATGTTGGCTCATATGACTCCCATAAATGGTCGCCCCTTCAATATACCATTGCCGGACCGATATACCAACCTCTCTATATACCCGCCCTTACGAGAGGGAAACTATAGGTACGTGAGAGCAGATGGTACGTGGAACATAGGCGGTACGGAAGGGGGATTGTCCTGTTAATGACACCTACCATAGAAGACTTATCCTCGCGTGCATGGGAATCACCCCAGCAACACTCGGTCAGCTTTCGTCAGGATTTACGTCTAACAACAGTGACAATCGGGGAAATGGATGCAATATCTCAAGCCAAAGTGGTGACGGAACCCACCGTTGGTCTTGCTCAAGGGTTGGGGTTTTACGACCAACGCCTTGGTTTAAAATACCACGTGGTGTGTGGGGTTCATTTTACTTTGCAAAATTGAAACAGGCAGCAAAGAAAGAAAACTTTCCCTATGCCAGACAGACACTACAAACCGGAAAACAGCAAGTAGAAAACTAAAATTTTTTTTTTTTTTTAAATAAATAAAGCAAGAAAAATTTTATGAAAAATTTTTCTACCTTTCTTTTTTAAAAAAATTAATTATTAAATAAATAATTACATAAACAAATAAATAATTAATTAAAGCAAGAAAAATTTTATAAAGAAAATTTCTCTACCTTTCTTTAATAATTAAAAAAAAACTGAAAGTAAACGATTAAACAAATAAAAATAAACGGAAATTTCACAGCAGAGAATGACCTGGACAGTTAGAAACCGTTAATGTCCGGACTTGCTGCTTCTGACCTCCGGCTAAAAAGGGTACCTGTTAAGCATAAAACACAGCAAATCTGATTAGTTTCTGTGATTTAAAAATCTGGGAACGGTCCCACCGTGATCGCCACTGAAAGCATGAGATTTCGGAATAAAAAACAGTATTCAGACGTAATGGAAACAGAACTTTGAATGAACCGAATATAAAGGGGAAAAGCAGGAGCACAACCCTTTTAAATTAATTTCGTTCGGTTACAATACATCTCCTACCTTTTCAGGGGCCAGGAGTGTTAGTCTGTCTCGGTTACAATCGAGATTAATATTGCTTCTATCCGCATGCCCACATTTGAAATGGACGGGCCAAAGTACTACCGCCGCTTATGTTGATAAATCTTTGCTTATTGTTGTTGTTCCTGTATTCAAAGAAATAATAAAAATGTTTAGTAGCACCTGTTGTTAAAACAAAGTGTTCGGTCCTTTAGAATAAATAGAATAGCAGATTGGAAGACTCAGAATACTTTGAAATCTGCATATTAGTTAAAATGAAATAAAAATAATAAAAGTCGAAGTTGATAAGCTTTTGATATTAAAAAACTAAATAAAATGTGATGTATGATTAGAACAACAAAACGTAGCAGATATGAAATTATACAATAAAAGAAATAAAAATACATTGAGTGTTGTCGACGAATTGGTGGGAATCCAGGATTCTGGATTCATATTCTCCATATCACGGAGATACAGATGAAAATGAATCAAAAAGATGTAGTCGGGTAGCGAGTTGAACAGCACTTCGTTGTGTTTACAAAATGCTTCGTGGTCTTTTTTTACATTGCATTGAGCTAGTTTTTATAGAAGATTCCACTTCTGAAATATTAACGTCAAAACCCTAAGTCTGCAGGCGCCGTTGAGATTTGACCGTTGTCAGATGATTTATGAGACATGGCTCGCACAGAGATTATCGCTAGGAACTTACATCAGCAGTTATGAGGCATGGCCTCGGACCGGATTTGTTGTTGAAACTGTTCGTCTCATTATTGCAGTTGGTGAAGTCCGTCGCTTAGTTAAAATCCGCTTTAAATTGCTTTTGACTGATTAAATGTCTGCCTTGAATGCTGACGTGTCACCTCTGATTGGTCGAATCTGCCGTTCTACAGACCCACGGGGTCTCTTTGAAAAGGGGCACGTAGGGGTGCCACGTGGCGGTCATTCCTTGGATGTGGCGGCCACGTCAAAGTCCGCCTTTGATTGGAGAAGTGTTTGCTGCCGAAGTGTCGCGATATCGCGACACTTCGGCCGAGGTTCCCCTTCTGGGCCAAAGGTGTCGTGATATCGCGACGCGCGATATCGCGACACCTTTGGCCGAGGCTCCCCTCTGGGCCAAAGGTGTCGCGATATCGCGACGCGTGATATCGCGACACCTTTGGTCGAGGCTCCCCTCGGGCCAAAGGTGTCGCGATATCATGACGCGCGATATCGCGACACCTTTGGCCGAGGCTCCCCTTGGGGCCAAAGGTGTCGCGATATCGCGACGTGCGATATCGTGACACCTTTAGCCGAGGCTCCCCTCGGGGCCAAAGGTGTCGCGATATCGTGACACCTTTGGGTCCGAGATATCGTGACACCTTTAGCGAGGTTCCCCTCGGGGCCAAAGGTGTCGTGATATCGTGATGCGCGATATCGCGACACCTTTGGCCGAGGCTCCCCTCTGGGCCAAAGGTGTCACGATTTCGTGACGTGCAAAATCGTGACGTCGCGATTTCGCGACGTCTAAGGCCAAGGTTCCCCTTTTTGCTAGGTTTGCCTTAAAGTTTTGCAGTTTTCTTAAGACTTGAAGTTTGAAGGTTGCAGTTTGTTAAAGGCTCACTTTAGATTGAAGGCTTGTTTAGGATTTGAAGCTTGCAGTTTGCGACCAACTTTGCTCTGCTCATTTTTTGACCTTCTAAACTGTTGTGTGAGTGGTCAGGACCACTGTTTGACCTTTGAGGGCTGCCCTGAAAGTTGTGTATGTTAATGCGATCAGTGTTTGTAGTCACTTAATCGGATTGGTGCTATTTTGGTGTCTATAGCAGGACCCCTTGGTACGAGGGAGGTCCACGCGACCTTATCAAGCACTGCCTCTGAGACCTCCTAGACCTGAGCGGGAGGCCACTCCTAGAAAAAATGATGGACACCCTCCGTTGGCACCCACCTATGCTTATAGAACTTGGCCAACCACTCCTCAGGAAGCCTATGATGAGTATGAACAAGAAGAAGAGTGGGCTGAAATGCTCTATCAAGGCGGAGGGGCTGCTAGCCAGCTACCTCTCAATAGGCCTCAAGTTCCTCGCAATCCACAATGGGAACAAACTAAGGAGGAAGAAATTAAATCCTCTAATGCATATAAAGTGTTGTTAGAGTGCTTAGAATCTATGGAGATCAAGACTTTTGGGCCCCAAAAGCCTACTTTATGCCAACTCCGTAGTCATCCTGTGCATCCATCAGTGCCGGCACCTCCATACCCCGAACACTTTAAGCTGCCCTAGTTGGCACTCTTTAGAGGGGAGGAAGATGCCCAAGAGCATGTGACTCGATTCCTGAGCCAATGCTTTGGCATTTAGGACAATGATGCTTTGCTATTAAGAACATTTATAACCACATTCATAGGCCTTGCCTCGGATTGGTTTACTCAATTACCAAAGCACAACATCTGTAACTTATATCATCTAGTGGACGCGTTCCTAGAATGTTTCGCTTTCAACACAAAGAAAAAGGTGTCACTAAGCGATCTAGCTAGCCTCAAGCAGTATGAGGAGGAATCTATGGTGACATATGGGAATCGATGGAGGATGTTGCTTTCAAAGCTACCCTACCTCCCTCCTATGTCTGACTTGACCCAAATGTTCTCCAAAAACTGTTTGAGATCAATCTTTGTGTTATTGCAGCTACAGCAATATGTCATTTTAGAGGAATCTCTGGCGCAAGCCAGAGTCATTGAGGAGATTAAGATATAGGATGGCGAGATCGCCAAACCTAAGAAGAAATAATGGACAAATAACACTAAACCAGGGACCACGCAACCGAAACCTATTGTGATTAATTAGGTTCCCATCAACGTCCCTAAGCCGGTACAAGCAACACAACCTCAAAAGGCTAACTATCAAGCGGTGCCTCCTAACAACTATGAGAGATAAAACCAAAGGTAGGAGCAAAATCAGCAGCATCGCCCTAGGTGAAAATTTACTCCTTACACAGAATCCAGGGATTCTCTATTTGACTGCTTGTCAGTGATGAACTTGATCAACCTTCCAGAGATTCAAACTATAGACCCCAATGCATCGAAGCCTAAGGGGTACCGAGAGGATTTGTACTGTAGGTTCCATAGGCATAAGGGACATGATCTTAACACATGTTGTAAGTTCAAAGGTTTGGTACAAGATCTCATTGACAATAAGACATTGGTGGTGGACAACCCCGTAGTGCCAAACAACCAAAATATGGGAGTATTCAGAGACCCATTTCCTACCCATGAGACGCCAACAAAACCTTTTCAAGTTAATGAGGTGCAATAGAATTGTCCTATGCAGGGATATGTAGGGATGATAAGCATAGTGAATAGGAACAAGAGATACCCAGGAGCTGCCCCCGCGACAGCCACTAGAGAGGTTCCATCGATGTCACAACCACAACAACCCCCTACGCAACTTCCCCCACCTAGACTGGTGGCCATGATTCAGACTAGACTTACCCAAATTCTACGGACCACATCGGCTAGGCTCTCCATATATGAGCTAATTCAACAATCAGCACCCCATCAGGAAGCTCTAATGGAGATTTTAAAAGCTATCGAGCTGCAACCCCACAAAGTGAACTCTTTCAAAACTTGTGTGGGGCATGTCAAACAATGTACAAAACCAGTCATCACCTTTAGAGAAGATGAATTGAAAGCAATGACTGGTGATGTGGCAGATCCACCCCTACACGTTATTGCGTGGGTCAACGGAATTCCATATAAGAGAGTGTTGGTGGGCACTGGCTCGTCCAAAGAATATCATCATTACAGCAGTGCTAAAAAATTTGAAGTTGCCAGCATCTCACATTGTGGCCTCTACTTACACACTATGAGCATTTAACGATGCAATATGCTCGAAAGTTGGCACAATTGTCCTACCCATCCAAGTGGGACAAAAGACTATTCATACATTGTGCCACATTTTAGAAGGTGAGATGGCTTATAATATCTTACTGGGCCGACCTTGGATCAGGGACATGAAGTGTGTCCCTTCAATAGCTCATCAGTGCCTAAAGTATACATTTTAAGGATAGATGCATGTAGTCTCGGTGGACTTGGAGCCCTTCAAATACTGTAATACAATGCAATTCATGCCACAATCGAACCTTCCCTCAACACATGTGGATTTTTAGTTGAATCCATCTCAACAGGGTTCGATTCCATAGGCATCTCCAATGATTAATCTATCGAGCCCTTAGCCAGGTCCATATTCTTTTGCTAGTCCTTCAACAACGATGCCACCTATGGTGGCCACATCCAAGGACAAGGGAAAGAAACCCATAGAAGAGAAGCCACCTCTAGTCTCAACCATATCAATAGAAGAGATGCCTAGCAGAATGGAAGTCGAGATGCCTAGTTCACCCCACATGGAGTGGACTCAAGAAGGACTCCCATTCGCTCCCCCTCAACCGCCAATAGTCATCATTGAAATGGCCAACACAGGCCTGGGGGAGTATCTAGTGAGGAACATTGTAGCAACGCCCACGCTTGAGTCCATGCAAGATATTGGGTGACCTCGACTCCCCATTGGATTTGTGGTTCCTCTAGGCTACCCACCCAATCAGACAAACTTTATTTATGGGGGACTGGATAATGGTGTTGAGATTTGTATGCAAGAAGACGAATATGAAGAACCCTTTGCTGAGGATGTCAACTATCTATCCAACCTGAACTTTGCTTTGAGGTATCTTGGCCAATGCAATTGGCACGGATATGGGTTGGTCTGGTATGAGCAAGGAGTGCATGTTCTTTGCCAACCAAGATACCAAATGCCATATGACAAGTCAGGATTAGGGTTCAACCACCCCTTGCCCCTAGACATATTGGTGGAGAACATGTAAGGCCTAGGGATCGGCAACAAGGATGGGTTATCCCCACACAACATATACATTGGGGGATTATCACCCATTGTTAACAACCAACCTTGTTGACCATAACAACCCTTTCCCTTCAGCCAGACAAGGAGAAAATTCAAGGATTCCCCTACAAGAGGGATATGGACAAGACCAAGAAGGGTCTTCGAAAGATGAGTCAAAATACGAGGTAGCACCTTGGGATCCTTTCGAGTCTGACATCAATCATTCACAAGTACATCCTGTGGATGATTATTAGGAAAGATTCATGACAATATTCCCTTTAGGTGCTCCAATTAAGCATATGCCCTTTCAAGAGAATCAGGTCCCCCTGTAGAGAGCGAAACAACCTCGTTGGGACCATATTAATTTGCTCGAGCAAGATGAGCCTCATATGTCACAAGCAGCTGTTGGAGCCGACGAAGGCCTTTGGATCTCTGACAGTGAGTATGAAGATGAAACTGAGATGGCTTATCTCAATCATATGCGACAGATGCAACAACGATACCCTTTGGACATAGATGACATGTTTGAACATTTAGACATAGGTCCAAGACGTAGGTGGCACCTCAACTTGGTGTAGTTATAGCAATTACTGCACCCGCCACTCCAGGCACACAAAGAGCATATTTCACCTGGAGACCCTATAAAACCATCAATGCCTAGGGCAGACCCTATTTGCATGTCCGTGCATAAGGCTAATCCATTTGTGCTAGTGACCACAGAGCTAGATCCGAAGCACAAAGGTTATCTAAGATGTCCAAGCAGTCATACCCATGGTAATGGAGACCATAATCATTTCATTAACATGATATCCATTGATTTAATCGGCCCCATTCATGATCCAGCCGACCCGACATGATCATTGTATCTATATCTAGATGCTATCGACTGGGATTGCGCTGACACACCACCATCCCCATCAGAGTATTGGCCTTGTGGTGGGATGTTTCATTTCACCCCAGGATAGACTCAGGATGTCTTCCATGCTGAAGAGGAACCTGACATTCCAAATGATGATCTAAATTCATCAAATGATGTCCATCTGATTCCAACTCCACACCAGTTGGAGGATGGATCCCACATGTCGGTCGAGGAGACGACTGACGTAGACATTGACTCAGATCCAATGAATTTGCAAATCATCAAGCTGGGCATAATTCTATCCCTCGAAGAGCAATCCGACTACATTACCCTTCTCAAAGAGAAGGAGGTTTTTGCATGGTCATACAAATACATGTCGGGACTAGACCCGTAGCTAGTCATGCATAATCTGATGCTTGATCCGACAATCAAGCCAGTGAAGCAAAAACTATGTAAGATGCACCCAACAGTGGCATTAATGGTCAAAGACGAGCTACAAAAGGTGTTGGATGCACAGTTTGTCATCTGCATGGATTACCCGCCATGGTTGTCTAACATGGTTCCCATAAAAAATCCCGACGGGAGTATTCACATATGCACCGATTTTTGAGATCTAAACAAAGCGAGTCCTAAGGATGATTTCCCCTTGTCGAGCATCGATGCATTGGTAGATGTTATAGTAGGCCACGAAATTCTTTCCCTCATGGATGGTTTCTCGAGATACAATCAAATTTGTATCAATCCTAAGGACCAACAAAAAATAGCATTCACAACGCCTTGGGGGACATTTTGTTATAAGGTCATGCCTTTTGGCATTAAAAATGCTGGCACCACCTACCATCGTGCCATGATGTACATATTTCACGATTACATGCACAAAACTTTGGAGGATTACATGGATGATTTGTTGGCCAAATCTCTTTTGTGCCTAGATCACCTCGGTGACTTGAGTAAGATCCTCGATCGCCTCATGGAACATAAAGTCAGACTAAACCCCAAGAAGTGTGTCTTTGGCGTCACATTTGGAAATATCTTGGGTTACATAGTCTCCAAATGAGGAATTGAGGTAGACCCACACAAATTCAAGGCAATCCTTGAAATGCTTCCTCCAACTACCATCAAGCAGCTCAGAAATCTACAGGGAAAGGTCGCGTTGATCAAGCGCTTCATAGCACAGTTATCTGACAAGTGCCGACCCATGAATAAATTATTACACAAGGGGGTAACATTTCACTAGGATGACGAGTTCCAGTCCACCTTTGACAACATTAAACAATACTTTGCTTTGTCGCTAGTATTGGCACCACCTAGACCAGGAGTGTCATTCTACTTATACATCTCAGCTACTGAGGTGGCACTGGGCGCCATGCTGTCCCAAAAAAATGAACTACACAAAGAATAGGCTACATACTATCTTAACCGCACCCTAGTCAGTTATTAACTTAACTATGCATACGTTTAGAAGCTCTACTACCAAAAAGCTACGCCACTACATGCTCAGCAATATGACGTATGTTGTGTCTAAGGAGAATCCATTGCGATACATGATGAGTCATACTTATCATAGTAGCCGTATAGTGAAATGGATCATGTTGTTGACAAAGTTTGACATAGAATTCATTGGACAGAAATCCATAAAATGTCAAGTCATCACCGACCAACTCGTAGAGGCTCCTCTTGAAGACGATCATCCTCTGACCATAGAATTACCGGATGATGGGGTTTTTCATGTTTCAGAATCGCCAGATTTTGATGAACCTGAGTCATAGGCTGACATGACCCTATTCTTCGATGGTTCTAAGTGTGAGCAAGGAGGTGGCATGGGAATTGTATTCTTCACTCCACAAGGGGCTCCAATGCCTCTGTCATTTAAATTAGACTTCCCGTGCACCAACAACAATGCAGAATACGAAGCCTTGCTCATAGGTCTTCAGACATCAATCACCATGAACATTAAACGTTTAAACATATTTGGTGATTTGTTGTTAATTGTCAATCAAGTAAAGGGGATATTACAATGTAGATGTCCAATTTTGCAGGCCTACAAAGCCCTTGTGGACAAATTCCTAGCATAACTTGAATGGTATGACATCGAGGCACTCCCTCGATCATCAAATCATTTTGCGGATACTATGGCCTCCTTGGGGTCATTAATCCAGCAAGACCCTTCCGGTGAAATGATAACCATTCAGGTTAAAACATTATCGCAATCCATGATGGAGTGTGTGAGCTCTGATCTAACACCAGGAATCCATCTGATCTAGATTGAACCATCTTAGGATAGGTTCTCTCGAATCCAAGATTGTTTGACTCAAGCCAACTGGGGGTCCTTGTTCTCCCCTACCCCTCTTAATAACAACACAACGTTGTTTTTACAAGTTCTTTTCCGCTCAGATTTTGCTCGGGATGAACTTCATGAGGGATTGGTTGTTCATACCATCGAGGTTTCTGATCAGTAGGATTGGTACACACCCCTAAGGTATTACCTCAAGCTAGGTACTCTCCCACTTGGATTGACACAAGCCGTGAAAAGATCATTCAAACATAAAGCGGAAAAACATGTCTTGCTAGGAGACATTTTGTATCGTCGGAGCTATGAAGGAATCCTCCTCCATTGCTTGGACTAGCAGGAGTCCGCTTGGGTGATCACCCAAGCCCACGATGGTACATGTGGTGGCCAATTCAACGGTATGGCCATCGCAAAGTGCATTCTCCACATGGGTTATTATTGGCCATATTTAGAGCGAGATTGTTGCGCATATGTGAAGAAGTGCATGAAGTGTCAGCACCATGCTAATTTGCAACATGTACCTTCTCAGGCCTTGCAACCGATCCAAACAGCTTGGCCTTTTTCATAGTGGGGCTTTGATCTAATCAAAAAGTGGGTGGAAGCAATTTCACTAACCTCTACGACTAGATCCCACATTGCGGAGTTTATTTTGCATAAAATAATATGTCATTTTGGTATTCCATCCAAGATCCTTTCAGATAATGGGACACCATTCAAGAATAAATATGTGCGTGCTTTGACCACAAAGTACAAAATTCAGCATAGTTTTTCAACACCCTATTATCCGCAGGAAAATGGGCAAGCAGACGCGTCAAACAAAATGCTAGTCGCCATCCTCAAAAATACTATCATAGATGATCATAAGGATTGGCACATTCAGTTCCCGCTTGCCCTATGGGCTTATCGCATTAGCATTCGGACACCCACTGGGGCAACTCCATTTTCACTGGTGTATGTGAAAGCACGAGGATACGAAAACAAAAAGGAATATGCCACAAGAAAGAAACAAGAAAGAACATATGCAAATTGACACAAGATAAAAGCAATATGAAATATGGTAATCTCTTTATTGATACGCTTTTCAAATTGTGTTACAATACGTCTCCTTCCTTTTTAGGGGAAAGGAGCGTCAAATGTGTTTCTTGTCACAACATCCATGGATCACAATCCTTCTTCCGCGTGCCCACATGTAAGATGGGCGGACCAAAACGTCACCGCCACTTGCGTATGTGATTCTTTGCTCTTTCCTGCTCCTCTACTGTCAGAAACCTGCGTTCAAAGAAATAGAAAATATTAGTAGCACCTACGGACGGAATGAAGCATGTATTTCCCAAGGCCTACTGTCAGTAAATGCATGAAAATATTAAAACGATTATCAAATGACCTCTGATTGACCTGAAAATTTGATAGTAGCATAAATATGTCAATAGAAGACCACTGCAAAAATAACAGTCTAGAAATTCCTCACATATTTGTATTCGCTCCAGGGTGGGACGAATTCACCTACAATAACTAGTCAGAAAGCACCCTCTTCAATGTCCTGCTTAGGAAGCTCCAAAAGACCTACAAAGTTGGGGTTAGCTAATTGGGGGTGTTTTGGGAAGACCCAGATGGTCATATTTCTCCAATTTTGCCTCTAGGATCCAGATTTTTCTAGTGCCATCTGCAAGTTAGTAAAGACGGGAAATGACAAAAACCTGGTCAATATTGCTCAGAATGAAATGAAATTTGAACTGTAACCTATTTAACCTATCTAGAATCAAATGCAAAAGAAAAACTAGAGAAATATATCACAGATTTCTATTCATCCCGGGGTGGGGCGAATTTCACTGTGACAGATTGGGGAGCGCCCGGGGGCAGGACGCCCACCGTCTGAGGCACTGTTTCGGCACCAATCCACTTGGGATGGGTCCAAAACTGGTTATGGGGTGTTGTCGACAAATTTTGGGAATTTTTGTGGCCAAAAATTGGGTTTTGGGTCCAGATTCGCGCTTCTAATAGTCGCCCAATAACCTCCCTTTCGAATGAGAGATTAAGGATGTAAAAGCACAAATCGCAAGTAGGTATGTAAATTGGCAGCACTTCGTTGCTCAAATGCTCCTTCTCTGTATATATCTTTGGGTGGGAAAACTCCCCAATTTATAGACCTTAGGGTCTCTCTGTTTGAATTGCGCATGCGAGGGCGCTACTTGAGTTAACTGTCCTATTTTCAGAGAAAAGCTAATTCCCTGATTTGGAATCTCCTTGCATGAGGTTTCTAAAATAAAAACACTCATAACTGAAGTCTCTCTTCTTGAATAAAAGCTATTCCTCGCAATTGCATGACCTAAAGCCTCAGTTAACTGGTGAAGTTACCGAGGTTTGACTTTTTGCCAATCAAACTTGCTATTCGCCTCACCCTGGGGCGAATGCTGCTATTCGTCCCTGGGTGGGACGAATGACAGTTTGTATTCGTCCCGGGGTGGGACGAGCAGAGAGCAAAGTGCCAAAAAGGTGCCAAATTGACCTCTGACCTCTAAAACTACTTTTGGAAGTGGTTAGGACCACTGTTTAACCTCTGGGGGCTGCCCTAGGGGCTGTGTGTGTCAATGCGATCAGCGCTTGTTGTCACATAATCGGATTGGTGTTGTTTTGGTGTCTACAGATGCCCCTTTTTGGGAAGCGTTGTGCAAGGCGTAGCATCGAGAAAAAATAGATAACCAAAGCACTAATGATTAGGGTTTCTCAGTAACCTAACCAACTCTTGATGCCCCAAGTATGGAAAGGGCATGCATTCTTGAATCCTTGCTTCTGACGAGCTAAGGAACTTCATTCAAGTGTTAACCTTGTTCAGTGAGGTGTTACTTGAACTTGGACATTGATCAGTCATGAATAGGCAAAGGGCGCAACCTTTTGTCTATGGGAACCTTGAGTTCATGATTCACGAATGCCAAGTGTTTGATCAGCTTGTGATTGTTGCTTGTTTGCTGCCCCAAGCAAGGGCGTGATTGTCTTTGTCAATGATCCTTTGAATGCGTGTCATCTCCATGATTGGGTATGTTGTTGTTGATTGGCGACTAAGTGTGACTACCCCCTCAAGCGACGAATCGATGAGGGAATGACCGACATGAGAAAAGCGACGAGTCACTTGACCCAAGATGACTTAGGTAAGGGTGCCTTCAGTTGTTTACCATTGAATGCGAAAGCAGTTTTCGAACATTCTGACCTATTTTTGGTGGGTTTTAACCCTTTTTGTGACGCATTTTGGAGCTGAAATTGTCAAAAATCCATCCTCCCGTGGAGCGGTCCGGCTATGGTAGCCTTCTTAGGGAGTAGGATAATGACAATTTGTAACCCCAACGTCTATTTTGGATGCCAAGAATGTCAGGCGCAAAAGCGCCTTCGTTCGGCAATGTTATTGCTATTTTTGGATGGGTTTTGACCCATTTTGTGATGCCATTTGGGGATGAAATTCTCAAAAATCCGTCCTCCCGTGGAGTGGTCCGGCTATGGTAGCCTTCTTAGGGAGTAGGATAGTGAGGATTTGTGACCCCGACATCTGTTTTGCATGCCCGGAATGTCAAGTGCAAAAGCACTCTCATTGGACAGTTTTATTGCTCTTTTTTGTGCATTTTTGTGCATTTTTTTGCTATTTTTTTGAAATGTTTGTTTATGATGATGTATGCATGTGGGATTATGATTGCGATGTTGCTAATTATATGATGTATGCATATGGAATGAATGAAATGATTTGTTGATAACTTGTCGATGGCACCATAGATTGTACAAGATTTACTGGCTTGTTGTACTTATGGGATGACTTTGTGGAATGACGTTGCATGTGACAACTTTGTTTTTGTATTTTGCATATTTTCTGATGGTGATGTATGGAATGAAATGGACCAGTTGTTTTTAAAATGTAGTTAAGATTTTCTGAGATTCAGATATTTTAACTAACTAGCCAAGACTGTACATTTATCTCGCAAGACTTTTGAACAAGGTATAAATCCGACTTGGAGGTTAACCAAGTTATTTCACATCCCTGTGTGTGCAATTGAGTTCGTTTATGTGGTATTTGTCAGGATACCGCTAGTGCCAGATAGGCTATCAACCAAACCTGTACTGAGGATCACCTAATTAGCTCCACTAACTCCATTGTTGTATTTAGCAAGATTAATCCACGGGACAATCTAAGGTACCATAAGCTAGCTCATCCACATGCAAACATTGGTCTGCTCACATGCAAAGCTAATGTGACAGACATATCGTCATGCGGGTAGGATACCGCCATTGCCAGGTAGGCTATCCACCAAACCTGTAATGAGGATCACCTAGATGGTTTTTGAATGCTGAGAATTTCTAGGGATTCAAGTTTAGGTTGTTTGTTGGCTCAATGGTTTAGGATACTTGCTCGGATATATAGTGATGAAAATCACTGTTTATTTTTCTCTTTGTTTTTTTTTTTTTGAGCAAGGATTTTGACTAGTGGTGAGAACCACTGTTATTTGATTTTGTATTTTGAGCTTTGTAAGGTTGAGTTTGTGAATGGCATTGATTCTTTTAGGCCTTGGGGATGACTACCCATCCTTAGCAGGGACGTGTAGTATGAATCCTTATGACTTTGGGAACCAAAGTGGATGATGGAGATTATGAAGTAAGGGCATTGATCTTTTGGGCCTTGGGGATGACTACCCATCCTTGGCAGGGACGTGTAGTACGAATCCTTACAACTTTGAGACCAAAGGTGAGTGTAATGATGGCTTGTGGGAATTGTGTTGTTGAATGGCATCGATCCTTTCAGGTCTTGGGGATGACTACCCATCCTTGGCAGGGACGTGTAGTATGAATCCTTACAACCTTAGGGACCAATAGTGATTGGGAGTTGTGGTAGTGGTGAAAACCACTGTTGATTAGGTGGAATTGATGGGGAAGAGCTTGTCCTGTTGTCAATTCTCAGCACTCTTGAACCATTCGCACAGGGGGATGAACAGGCTAATCTTTCACCTATGGTACCCTAGACTGCTTTGTAGGTTTCTCTCGTGTTCACACAACTTAGGAATTATTTTATGTGTTTTAATTGTGTTGGGATGCTACGTAACAAGGTATGATCCAAGTAAAACTTTCCCGTGTAAAATTTGTTTAACTTTGTATAGTTTTTGACTAGAAATTTAAAGACAGCTGAATGACGAAAACCCTATATACATTAGGAGACAACTGACTATGCTAAAGATGACGATGGTGTGATTCTGGATGTATGCGTTTGTAAAATGGATTGAATGTGGAAAATGATGGAATTTGCCAAGTAATGACAATCTATGGTGCTTGTGACTTGTATGACCTAGTAAATATGCAATGTATGGATGCGATGCCTAATGCAACTTATATTTTTGTATTTTTGATTTGTTATGAGTATGCATGGAATTGAAATGCAATTTTTTTGTAATTTTTGATGATTTTATTGAGTTTGTATGGTATTGAATATGTAATTTTTTGTAATTTTTGATGATTTTATTGTTTTTGTTTGTTTTTGATGATTTTATTTTGACCAAAGGGGTTATGGTAACCTTTGGGGCTTTTGGTTTGACCAAAGGGTTTATGGATACCTTTGGGGAATTTTGGGGGTTGACCAAGCGATTGTGGGAATCCTTGGAGCTTTTTGGTTAATGTAGTCGGCTTGCTCTTCGGGGATAGAAGTACCCCCATCTTGATAATCTATGGATTCATTGGATCTGTGTCGATGTCTACATTAGTCGTCTCCTCGATCGACATGTGGGATCCATCCTCCAACTGGTGTGGAGTTGGGATCAAGTGGATATCGTTTGCTGAATTAAGATCATCGTTAGGAACATCAGGTTCCTCTTCAACATGGAAGACATCCTGAGTCTGTCTTGGAGTGAAATGGAACATCCCACCGCAAGGCCAGTACTCTGATGGGGATGGTGGTGTGTTAGCATGATCCCAATCGATAGCATCTAGATCTAGATACAATGACCATGTCGGGTCGGCTGGATCATGGATGGGAGCGGTTAAGTCAATGGAGATCATGTTGATGAAATGATTGTAACCTCCATTACCGTAGGTGTGATGACTATGACATTTTGGATGTTCTTTGTGCTTTGGATCTGGCTCTGTGGGCACTGGCACAAATGGGTCAGCCCTATGCATGGAGATGAAGACAGGGTCCACCCTAGGTACTGATGGTTTGATAGGGTCTCCAGGCGGGAGATGCTCTCTATGTGCTTGGAGTGGCGGGTGCAGTAATTGCTATAACTACGTCGGGTTGAGGTGCCACCTATGTCTTGGACCTATGTGTAAATGTTCAAACATGTCGTCTATGTCCAAAGGGTATCGTTGTTGCATCTGTCGCATATGATTGAGATAAGCCATCTCAGTTTCATCTTCGTAGTCACTGTCAGAGATCCAAAGGCCCTCATTGGCTCCAACAGCTGCTTGCGACATAGGAATCCCATCTTGTTCGAGCAAATTGATGTGGTCCCATCGAGGTTGTTCCGCTCTCTACGGGGGACCTGATTCTCTTGAAAGGGCATATGCTCAATTGGAGCACCTAAAGGGAACATTGTCATGAAGCTTTCTTGATAATCATCCATGGGATGTACTTGTGAATGATTGATGTCAAACTCGAAAGGATCCCAAGGTGCTACCTCGTATTCTGACTCATCTTTCGAAGACCCTTCTTGGTCTTGTCCATATCCCTCTTGTAGGGGAGTCCTTGAATTTTCTCCTTGTTCGGCCGAAAGGAAAGGGTTGTTATGGTCAACAAGGTTGGTTGTTAACAATGGGTGATAATCCCCCAATGTATATGTTGTGTGAGGATTGGCATATGGATCTAATGCCAACCCATCCTTGTTGCCTATCCCTAGGCCTTGCATGTTCTCCACCAAGATGTCTAGGGGCAAGGGGTGGTTGAACCCTACTCCCGACTTGTCATATGGCATTTGGTATCTTGGTTGGCAAAGAACACGCACTCCTTGCTCATACCGGCCCAACCCATATCCGTGCCAATTGCATTGGCCAAGATACCTCAAAGCAAAGTTCGGGTTGGACAGATAGTTGACATCCTCAGCAAAGGGTTCTTCGTCTTCGTCTTCTTGCATACAAATCTCAACGCCATTATCCAGGCCCCCATAAACAAAGTTTGTCTGATTGGGTGGGTAGCCTAGAGGAACCACAGAGCCGATGGGGAGTCGAGGTCGCCCCATATCTCGCATGGACTCAAGCGTGGGCGTTGCTACAATGTTCCTCACTAGATACTCCCCCAGGCCCGTGCTGGCCATTTCAATGGTGACCGTTGGCGGTTGAGGGGGAGCGAATGGGAGTCCTTCCTGAGTCCACTCCATGTGGGGCGAACTAGGCATCTCGACTTCCATTCTACTAGGCATCTCTTCTGTCGAGATGGTTGAGATGAGAGGTGGCTCCTCTTCTATGGGTTTCTTTCCCTTGTCCTTGGATGTGGCCACCGTAGGTGGCATCGTTGTTGAAGGACTAGCGGAAGAAGATGGACCCGGCTGAGGGCTCGACGGATTAATCACTGGAGATGCCTACGGAATCGGACCCTGTTGAGATGGATTCAACTAAAAATCCACATGTGTTGAGGGAAGGTTCGATTGCGGCATGAATTGCACTGTATTGCAGTATTTGAAAGGCTCCAAGTCCGTCGGGACTACATGCACCTGTCCTTCAAATGTATACTTCAGGCACTGATGAGCTATTGAAGGGACACACTTCATGTCCCTGATCCAAGGTCAGCCCAGTAAGATATTATAAGCCATCTCACCTTCCAAAATGTGGCACAATGTATGAATGGTCTTTTGTCCCACTTGGATGGGTAGGACAATTGTGCCAACTGTCGAGCAGATTGCATCGTTGAATGCTCGCAGTGTGTAAGTAGAGGCCACAATGTGAGATGTTGGCAACTTCAAATGTTTCAACGTTGCTGTAGTGATGATATTACTGGACGAGCCAGTGTCCACCAACACTCTCTTATACGGAATCCCATTGACCCGCGTGATAACATGCAGGGGTGGATCCGCCACATCACCAGTCACTGCTTTCAATTCATCCTCTCTAAAGGTGATGACTGGTTCTGTACATTGTTTGACATGCCCCACAAAATTGTTGAAAGAGTTCGCTTCATGGGGCTGCAGCTCGATAGCTTTTAAAATCTCCATTAGAGCTTCCCGATGGGGCACTGATTGTTGAATTAGCTCATATATGGAGAGCCTAGCCGACGTGGTCCTTAGACTTTGGGTAAGTCTAGTCCGAATCGTAGCCACCGGTCTAGGCGAGGGAAGTTGCGTAGGGGGTTGTTGCGGTTGTGACGTCGATGGAACCTCTCTTGTGGCTACCGCGGGGGCAGCTCCTGGGTATCTCTTGTTCCTAGTCACTATGCTTATCATCCCTACATATCCCTGCATAGGACAATTCTGTTGCACCTCATTAACTTGAAGAGGTTTTGTCGGTGCCTCATGGGCAGGCAAGGGGTCTCTGAATACTCCCATATGTTGGTTGTTTGGTGCTACGGGGTTGTCCACTACCAATGTCTTATCGTCAATGAGATCTTGTACCAAACCTTTGAACTTCCAACATGCATTAAGATCATGTCCCTTACGCCTGTGGAACCGATAGTACAAATCCTCTCGGTACCCCTTAGGCTTCGGTGCATTGGGGTCTATAGTTTGAATCTCTGGAAGGTTGATCAAGTTTGCCACTGACAAGCGGTCAAATAGAGAATCCCTAGACTCTATGTAAGGAGTAAATTGTCGCCTAGGGCGACGCTGCTAATTTTGCTCCTGCCTTTGGTTTTCTCTCTCATAGTTGTTAGGAGGCACCGCCTGATAGTTAGCCTTTTGAGGCTGTGTTGCTTGTGTCGGCTTAGGGACGTTGATGGCAACCTGATTAACCGCAACAGGTTTCGGTTGCATGGTCCCTGGTTTAGTGTTCTTTGTCCATTCTTTCTTCTTAGGTTTGGCGATCTCGCCATCCTGTATCTTAATCTCCTCGATGATTCTGGCTTGCGCCAGTGCTTCTTCTAAACTGGCATATTGCTGCAGCTGCAATAGCACGAAGATTGATCTCAAACAGCTTTTGGAGAACATTTGGGTCAAGTCAGACATAGGAGGGAGGTAGGGTAGCTTTGAAAGCAACGTCCTCCATCGGTTCCCATATGCCACCATAGATTCCTCCTCATACTGCTTGAGGCTAGCTAGATCGCTTAGTGACGCCTTTTTCTTTGTGTTGAAAGCGAAACATTCTAGGAACGCGTCCACTAGCTGATCTAAGTTACAGATGTTGTGCTTTGGTAATTGAGTAAACCAATCCGAGGTAGGGCCTACGAATGTGGTTATAAATGTTCTTAATAGCAAAGCATCATTGTCCTGAATGCCAAAGCATTGGCTCAGGAATCGAGTCACATGCTCTTGGGCATCTTCCTCCCCTCTAAAGAGTGCCAACTGGGGCAGCTTAAAGTGTTCGGGGTATGGAGGTGCCGACACTGACGGATGCACAGGATGACTATGGAGTTGGCGTAAAGTAGGCTTTTGGGGCCCAGAAGTCTTGATCTCCATAGATTCTAAGCGCTCTAACAACACTTTATATGCATCAGAGGATTTAATTTCTTCCTCCTTAGTTTGCTCCCATTGTGGATTACGGGGAACTTGAGGCCTATTGAGAGGTAGCTGGCCAGCACCCCCTCTGCCTTGATAGAGCGTTTCAGCCCGCTCTTCTTCTTGTTCATACTCCTCATAGGCTTCCTGAGGAGTGGCTGGCCGAGTTCTATAAGCATAGGTGGGTGCCCGCGGAGGGTGCCCATCATTGTTTCTGGGAGTGGCCTCCCGCTCAGGTCTAGGAGGTCTCGAAGGCAGTGCTTGATAAGGTCGCGTGGACCTCTCTCGTACCAAGGGGTCCTGCCTCTCATACACTTCTACTTTATGCGCGCGAGGGATTGGACCCTTCGCAGGCACCTTGTTATGAAGCAATTCGGCTGTCTGACGTTGAATGCGCTCTTTGTTAAGCCGACAAAGATGCTCTAACTATTCTTGATCTTGCCTAAGCTGTGCGATTTGCGCTTGGTGGGTGGCATGTTTGGCAATCACCAAGTCAATTTGTTCCATCGTCTCTTGTTTAGGAAGCCTAGATGCCTCCCCTACATGTCTGTCTCGATCATGGTGATCCGAGATCCCTATGGGCTGCTTCCCTCTGTCGAGGTTAGCGGCATTCACTTGAGGCTCTGGCCTTAATGAATGATCCTGATACAATGCAGTCATGGAGGTACATCGCTCCCACGTTGTGTACTGCTCTTGAGGAACGTAGTGATCTTCCTCGTACTCTCTTTCATATGGGTAAAAGGTGCAGGCAGAATTGTCTTGCCCCGCTTGGAGAGCCTGATACTCTGGATATTGCCTAGTGTCTCTAACAGTAATGCGGGGTAGAGGAGGGATGAAAAAATCATGTGGCCCCTCCTTCTGGACCCTCTGTTGCTCTAGAGCAGTACATAGCGCTTCATCACTAGGCCACCCATAACGAACTTCTAAGGGAGGTCTAGTGTCTGTGTTGAGATCTACGTGTAGGTTATCCTCATGAAAGGGCCTATGCTGAGTGGGGGTGCCCCTCAAAGAGGTGCCTCTATAGTCCTATTCTATTATGGCATGATGGGGACTCTCTTGGGTGCCTTGCCGCCAAGGCGGGATGGCTAAGTCCTCAGGACTATATCGGAGGCGACTTGTCCCCCTTGGTGCACTTTCTGCAGTGCTTGCCCATGATTGGGCTCGGCTACGAGTGAACACCATGGTGATGTGCTCCTAAAGACGAATAGATTTTTTTATCTCTTTTAGGATTTTCTACGCTACACTTAAACAGAAAGAAAACACACAATCAATGCAATGATTATCTCGTTTAAAGATTTAAAAGTGTGCCCTAAAATCTGGTTTAGTGTGTTTTGTTGTTTGTTTTTGAAAGCTTTTTGTGAAAACCATTTAAATGCAATTATGAAGGCTCTTATGACTCCCAAAATGGTCGCCCCTTCAATATACCATTGTCGGACCGATATACCAACCTCTCTATATACCCGCCCTTACGTGAGGGAGACTATAGGTACGTGAGAGCAGATGATACGTGGAACATAGGCGGTACGAAAGGGGAATCACTCTGTTTATGACACCTACCATAGAAGACTTATCCTCATGCATTGGGAATCACCCCAAACTACACTTGGTCAGCTTTCATCAGGATTTACGTCTAGCAACAGTCGCGATCGGGGTTATGGATGCAATATCTCAAGCCAAGGCGATGATGAAATCCACCGTTGGTCTTGCTCAAGGGTTGGGGTTTTACGACCAACTCCTTGTGTTTAAAATACCACGTGGTGTGTGGGGTTCTTTTTAAGTTGCAAAATTGAAACAAGCAAGCCTCTAAACTCTCCTATGCAAGCAAAAATCAGAGAACAAAAAATAGAAAACAGAAAATTGACAGAGGGTGTTTAAAACCCCTACCTCTTCTCTGCCTAAATCGGATGTCTCTGAATTTATGCTCTGAAATAGTCTAGCATTTGAAAACTTGGTACCGTAAGCAACAAAACAAGCAACTTTAATCAGAATTTTAATCTTAAAAATCAAGGGACAGAGGTCCCACCGTGATCGCCACTGAAAGCACGAGGATACGAAAACAAAAAGGAATATGCCACAAGAAAAGAACAAGAAAGAACATATGCAAATTGACACAAGATAAAAGCAATATGAAATATGGTAATCTCTTTATTGATACGCTTTTCAAAATGTGTTACAATACGTCTCCTTCCTTTTTAGGGGAAAGGAGCGTCAAATGTGTTTCTTGTCACAACATCCATGGATCACAATCCTTCTTCCGCGTGCCCACATGTAATATGGGCGGACCAAAACGTCGCCGCCACTTGCGTATGTGATTATTTTCTCTTTCCTGCTCCTCTACTATCGAAAACCTGCGTTCAAAGAAACAGAAAATATTAGTAGCACCTGCGGACGGAATAAAGCATGTATTTCCCAAGGCCTACTATCAGTAAATGCATGAAAATATTAAAACGATTATCAAATGACCTCGGATTGACCTGAAAATTTCATAGTAGCATAAATATGTCAATATAAGACCACTGCAAAAATAATAGTCTGGAAATTCCTTACATATTTGTATTCGCTCCAGGGTGGGACGAATTCACCTACAATAACCTATCAGAAAGCACCCTCTTCAATGTCCTACTTAGGAAGCTCCAAAAGACCTAAAAAGTTGGGGTTAGCTAATTGGGGGTGTTTTGGGAAGACCCAGATGGTCATATTTCTCCAATTTTGCCTCTAGGATCCAGATTTTGCTAGTGCCATCTGCAAGTTAGTAAAGACGGGAAATGACAAAAACCTGGTCAATATTGCTTAGAATGAAATGAAATTTGAACTGTAACCTATTTAACCTATCTAGAATCAAATGCAAAAGAAAAACTAGAGAAATATATCACATATTTCTATTCATCCCAGGGTGGGGCGAATTTCACTGTGACAGATTGGGGAGCGCCCGGGGGCAGGACGCCCACCGTTTGAGGCACTGTTTCGGCACCAATCCACTTGGGATGGGTCCAAAACTGGTTATGGGGTGTTGTCAACAAATTTTGGGAATTTTTGTGGCCAAAAATTGGGTTTTGGGTCCGGATTCGTGCTTCTAATAGTCGCCCAATAACCTCCCTTTCGAATGAGAGATTAAGGATGTAAAAGCACAAATCGCAAGTAGGTATGTAAATTGGCAGCACTTCATTGCTCAAATGCTCCTTCTCTGTATATCTTTTGGGTGGGAAAACTCCCCAATTTATAGACCTTAGGGTCTCTCTGTTTGAATTGCGCATGCGAGGGCGCTACTTGAGTTAACTGTCCTATTTTTAGAGAAAAGCTAATTCCCTGATTTGGAATCTCTTTGCATGAGGTTTCTAAAATAAAAACACTCATAACTGAAGTCTCTCTTCTTGAATAAAAGCTATTCCTCGCAATTGCATGACCCGAAGCCTCGGTTAACTGGAAGAGTTACCGAGGTTTGACTTTTTGCCAGTCAAACTTGCTATTCGCCTCACCCTGGGGCGAATGCTGCTATTCGTCCCTGGGTGGGACGAATGACAGTTTGTATTCATCCCGGGGTGGGACGAGCAGAGAGCAAAGTGCCAAAAAGGTGCCAAATTGACCTCTGACCTCTAAAACTGCTTTTGGAAGTGGTTAGGACCATTGTTTAACCTCTAGGGGCTGCCCTAGGGGCTGTGTGTGTCAATGCGATCAGCGCTTGTTGTCACATAATCGGATTGGTGCTGTTTTGGTGTCTACAATATGGCTCTGAGGTAGTCATGCCTCTTGAGTTGGAAATCCCTTCCCTGCGCATTTCAATGCAAGAGTTCATCAATGATGACACTGCATGACAGGCCCGATTAGACCAACTTATGTTGCTCGACGAACGACGCATTAATGCTCTAGAGCATTTGCGTATCTATCAAGAGTGACTTAAGAAATCATACAACATGAAGGTCCACTTGAGGGAATTTCAGGTTGGTGACTTGGTCTTAAAATAGAACCAACATAATTCTAGTTTATCGTCCCATCTAAGGGACAAGTTTGTAGCAAACTGGTTAGGTCCTTATGTGATTGATAGTTGAATAGGACCTGGAACTTACCGGCTTGCCTCTCTTGAAGGAATCAAGGAGCTAGAACCCTTGAACATCATTCATTTGAGGCCATTCCACATTTAGAGAGCCATAGTCCAACCAAAAGCTCCAAGGATTCCCACAATCACTTGGTCAACCCTAAACTGCCCCAAAGGTATCTATAAACCCTTTGATCAAGCCAAAAGCTCCAAGGATTCCCACAATCGCTTGGTCAACCCTAAAATGCCCCAAAGGTATCTATAAACCCTTTGGTCAAACCAAAAGCTCCAAGGGTTACCATAATCGCTTGGTCAAAATATAAATCATCAAAAACAAACAAAAACAATGAAATCATCAAAAATTACAAAAAAATTGCATTTCAATTCCATGCATACTCATAACACATCAAAAATACAAAAATATAAGTGCATTAGGCATCGCATCCATACATTGCATATTTGCTAAGCCATCCAAGTCACAAGCATCATAGAATGTCATTACTTGGCAATTCCATTATTTTCCCCATCAAATCCATTTCACAAATGCATACATCCAGCATAACACCATTGCCATTTTTTTAGCATTAGTTTTTTCCTAATGTATATAGGGTTTTCGTCATTCAGCTATCTTTATATTGCTAGCCAAACACTGTACAAAGTTAAACAACTTTTACATGGGAAAGTTTTACTTGGATCATACCTTGGTACATAGCATACCAACACAATTAAAACACATAAAATAATTCCCAAGTTGTGTGAATGCGAGAGAAACCTACAAAGCAGTCTCAGGTACCATAGGTGAACGATTAGCCTGTTCATCCCCCTGTGTGAATGGTTCAAGAATGCTGAGAATTGACAACAGGACAAGCTCTTCCCCATCAATTCCACCTAACAAACAGTGGTTGTCACCACTACCAAAATCCCAATCACTATTGGTCCCTAAGGTTGTAAGGATTCATACTACACATCCTTTCCAAGGATGGGTAGTCATCCCCAAGACCTAAAAGTATTGATGCCATTCAATAACATAATTCCCACAAGCCATCATTACACTCACCTTTGGTCTCAAAGTTGTAAGGATTCGTACTACACATCCCTACCAAGGATGGGTAGTCATCCCCAAGGCCCAAAAGATCAATGTCCTTACTTCATAATCTCCATCATCCCCTTTGGTATCAAAGTTGTAAGGATTCATACTACACATCCCTGCTAAGGATGGGTAGTCATCCCCAAGGCCCAAAAGATCAATGCCCTTACTTCATAGTCTCCATCATCCCCTTTGGTTCCCAAAGTCATAAGGATTCGTACTACACGTCCCTGCTAAGGATGGGTAGTCATCCCCAAGGCCTAAACGAATCAATGTCATTCATACGCCACAACCTTACAAAGCTCAAAATACAAAATCAAGTAACAGTGGTTCTCACCACTAGTCAAAATCCTTGCTCAAAAAAAAAAAAAAAAAAAAAAAAAACAAAGAGACAAATAAATAGTGATTTTCATAATTATATATCCGAGCAAGTATCCTGAACCATTGAGCCAAAAAATAGCCTGAAATTGAATCCCTAGAAATTCTCAACATTCGAAAACCATCTAGGTGATCCTCATTACAGGTTTGGTGGACAACCTACCTGGCAATGGCGGTATCCTACCCGCATGACGATATGTTTGTCACATTAACTTTGCATGTGAGCAGACCAATGTTTGCATGTGGATGAGCTAGCATATGGTACCTTAGATTGTCCCATGGATTAATCTTGTTAAATAAAACAACGAAGTTAGTGGAGCTAATTAGGTGATCCTCAGTACAGGTTTGGTTGATAGCCTATCTGGCACTGGCGGTATCCTAACAAATACCACATAAATGAACTCAATTGCACACACAGGGATGTGAAATAATTTGGTTAAATTCAAGTCAGATTTATACCTTGTTCAAAAGTCTTGCGAGATAAATGCACAGTCTTGGCTAGTTAGTTAAAATATCTGAATCTCAGAAAAGCTTAACTACATTTTAAAACAACTGATACATTTTATTCCATACATCATCATCAAAAAATATGCAAAATACAAAAACAAAGTTTTCACATGCAAATTTATTTCACACAGTCATCCCCTTAGTATCGCTAGTCAGTCAAGTCTTGTATAGTCTATGGTGCATCGACAAGTTATCAACAAATCATTTCATTCATTCCATATGCATACATCATACAAATTAGAAACATCGTATTCATAAAAGCATTTGCATACATCAATGTAAATACATGTACATAAAAACAAACCATGAAAAGTGCATAAACACCAAAAAAGAGTCATCTGTATATATATCATCCAAAATGCCCGCAGGCTACAATGAACTGGTCCTCTGACCCTGCAAAAAAAGCCAAAATTTCAAAAACCCCCAAGCCTAGGGCATCGACCACAATGATCATGCAGGATCGGTGCAACAAGAACTACCCCCCACAGTGTGGGTCCTTTGGGACCTCTCAGGGCGATTGCTGCTCGCCCCTGCATCCCGCCAACTAGTGCCCCCTTCATCTAGCCATCAACAACGGGATGATGCTAACTGCTCAGTATCACTGTCTCTCATTCGTCGCGAAGAGCCACCTCCATGGGGCTCAGGTATCCACCCACCAAGATGGATAATATATCCATCCATATCCATCCGATGCTAACACCAGTCTGCCTCCCATCGATGCTAATATGCCTCCTATCGACCCTACTCTGCCTCCTACCGATGGTAGTATGCTACTACATCATCACGCTGTGCTAGCTGTGTCCACAGGAGATCCCTCTCCCAAGCTGCATCAGTATCCCCCTCCTATCGATGGGTCACAGCCCATGCATTCTCCCGCTCTGCCAACTGAGTCCATAGAAGATATCTCTCCTACAAAGCCTCTCCTAGCTCCCCATCTCATCTCCATAGCAGCTCCTCCAATTGTGCTATATCCATGCCCTGTCTTGTCTTCGCATCCTCCGAACATGCCTAAGGCATAGGCGAATCCAGGACAACAGCCTGCTCTGGCTCCCACTACTCCGGGACGTCCTGCATCTCTGGCTGATCTGGCACCCCAAAATCCCCTCCAACATCCTCAACCTTCACCATGTCTGCATCATCATGCGAAACTCCCCAACCCTCATCTGGTGCCTTTGTACCCTCATCCCCTACTGCTGCTACATTTGCACCCACTAAAGACCCCTCACCTCACCATTTTTGTAGAGTCCACCACTACTCATACTCAGTAGTAACCCTGATGTCATCCACATATGGAATGTCAATAGCCATATCTGATTCCTCACCAAGTGGCGCAATGACTGGCTAGTCCAGAGTCTGCTCATATCCCTGATGTCGATAGACCACGGGCTCACCAGACATCCCCTAGTGCACCCAAAACTATCGGGTCACTCGACCATATGGGAAGAACTCCTACTCAGTCCCATGATGCCCAATCAGCCATCGCCCCCTCTGTACCCATCGGAGCCACTCTCCCGCCTCAGGCCAGGATGGATAGTCCTAGTAGGGGTGCCAGAACACCTCCCCTGGAGTAAGCCGAGAGAAGGCATCGGCATAGTGCCCAACGACACCTGCCCATTGTCGACTTTGACCCTGCTCCTCCGACCTCTGCCATAGTACCCCATATCCGATCTCCTAGTCTGCCATCTCTGCTTGAGTCATCCAGGGCAGCCCCGTAGGCCTCTCCACTACTATGTGCTGCCAAGCCCAACACTGCAACTGATCCCCTTTCACTTCTGATAGTGGACCTCATACAGCTCATCATAGAGCTATGCTAGCAGATTCTATCCCCATCTCATAATCATCGATGTGTCTGTCGAACACTCCACCAGTCGTAACACCACCTCTAGCAGGTTCCATGGGAACCTCACACCGACGAGTCGAGAAGCAGCATGTTGGAAATGAGGCCCATGAGTAATGCATGCCTCACTCCCAACACACCCTTCTCTAACCACCATCAAACCAGTATGCCACCCATCTGGTAGTTGATCTTTGCCCTCTCCACTAGGCTCTCCACACCCAACTCCTCCCCATGCCCAAAACAACATATCAATACTGTTGTCCTCTGATCTCGTGGCATCGTCTGGATCGACAGTACGTCTATTAGAATCCAAAGAATCTGATAGACATCCTCCAAGGTAACCGTCATTTCCCCTATTGGTATATGGAAGGTGTTGGTTCAAGGATCCCATAGATTGATCAGGGCTGTCAGATAGGCCTGATCCCTGACCACAGGCTCCAGTTGAGTCACCTGCTTGAGACCAAGGATGTCAAGCCAGTCCCAGTCAGCAAAAGTCAGCACTACACATGCGTCAGTAAAAATAGTGGGTACCCGGTATCGGCTCTTCACCACCTATAAAAGAAAACAACATAAAAACATTAAAACCATAAAAAAAATTGTACAACACTAACACTGAATATACAGCAATGCAGTAAAATGTACAACACAAAAAAGAAAAAAACAAATAGTAATTCAAAATTAATTTTTCAGATCTAGGGTTTTTAACTCTACCTGATTAATTAACAACAAAAACAATTACAAAACAAAAAATCATTTGTCAGTTTTAGGGTTTTTCAATTTAACTGATAAATTAAAAAACAAACTAGTAATTCAAAATTAATTTGTCAGATCTAGGGTTTTTAACTCTACCTGATTAATTAACAACAAAAAAAATTACAAAAAAAAAAAAACAATCATTGGTCAGTTTTAGGGTTTTTAACTCTAAACGAATCATTTAAAAAAAACAAACAAAAAAAAAAAACAAACAAAACTAGTCACAAAATAATTTTTAGACCTAGGGTTTTTAACTTTAAACTGGAAAATAAAAAAAACACAAAAACAACAACTAACTAGGGCTGAGCTACGTTTTACGTTTAGTTTTACCCTATGTTTCTCACCTACATTTTGAATTTGGTTCAATTCCGATTCAGTGATATTTTCAATTATCAACTAAGTTTTTTAGCTAATTTTTAAACTAACTTCTAATCTTTGTTGACTCGATTTATCCTAATTTTTAAACTAAGTGATAAATTTGATAAACTCGGGTTTCATTTTTAACCGTAAACAACAAAATAAACAAAAACACAAAAAAAAAAACCAAATTGCAGTTTTTTCAATTGCAATACAAAACAATAAAGAGGAAGGGCACCCACTGGTAGCGCTTCGGCTCCGCCGATCGATCCAGTGTGTGCACTCATGGTCGCAAGAAAAATTTTGTAGTGCTTCGCTTCGCAGAATTGACCTCCTCCTCCTCAAAGCTCCAAATCGCCAAGAAAAACAAATGCAAATGAGCCCAAAACTAAGTTTTGGCCTTTAAAAAGGCTTTTTGAGCTTGTATTCGTTCCCCCCTGGGATGAGTGCTCTGGTTAGTGCTTTTCCCTCCCTGGGATGAATACTAAACAATAATTCATCCCACCCAGGGACGAATACAGAGTAGACATTTCAAAAATAGCAAAAAATACACAAAAATGCACAAAAAGAGCAATAAAACTGTCCAATGAGAGTGCTTTTGCACTTTACATTTCGGGCATGCAAAAACAGATGTTGGGGTCACAAATACTCACTATCCTACTCCCTAAGAAGGCTACCATAGCCAAACATCTCCATGGGAGGATGGATTTTCAAGAATTTCATCCCTAAACGGCGTCGCAAAATGGGTCAAAACCCAACCAAAAATAGCAATAACATTGCCGAATGAAGGCGCTTTTGCGCCTGACATTCTTGGCATCAAAAAAAAACATTGGGGTCACAAATTATCCCTATCCTACTCCCTAATACGGCTATAATATCCAGACCGCTCCACGAGAGGATGGATTTTTGATAATTTTAGCTTCAAAATGTGTCACAAAAAGGGTTCACACCCACCAAAAATAGGTCAGAATGTTCGAAAACTGCTTTCGCATTCAATGGTAAACAAATGAAGGCACCCTTACCTAAGTCATCTTGGGTAAAGTGACTTGTCACTTTTCTCATGTTGGTCATTCCATCATCGATTCGTCACTTGAGGGGGTAGTCACACTTAGTCGCCAATCAACAACAACATACCCAATCAAGGAAATGACACACATTCAAAGGATCATTGACAAAGACAATTGCGCCCCTTCTTGGGACAGCAAACAAGCAATAATCACAAGATGATCAAAAACTTCACATTCATGAATCATGAACTTAAGGTTCCCACAGACAAAATGTTGCGCCCTTTGGCTATTCATGACTGATCAATGTCCAAGTTCAAGTAACACCTCACTGAACAAGGTTAACACTTGAATGAAGTTCCTTAGCTCATCAGAAGCAAGGATTCAATAATGCGTGCCCTTTCCATACTTAGGGCATCAAGAGTTGGTTAGGTTACTGAGAAAACCTAATCATTAGTGCTTTGGTTATCTATTTTTGCTTGGCGTTGCACCTTACACAGTGCTTCCCAAAAAGGGGCATCTGTAAACACCAAAACAACACCAATCCGATTATGTGACAACAAGCGTTGATCGCATTGACACACACAGCCCCTAGGGCAGCCCCCGAAGGTTAAACAATGGTCCTAACCACTCCCAAAAGTAGTTTTAGAGGTTAGAGGTCAATTTGGCACCTTTTTGGCACTTTGCTCTCTGCTCGTCCCACCCCGGGACGAATACAAACTGTCATTCGTCCCACCCAGGGACGAATAGCAGCATTCGGCCCAGGGTGAGGTGAATAGCAAGTTTTACTGGCAAAAAGTCAAACCTCAGTAACTCCTCCAGTTAACTGAGGCTTCAGGTCATGCAATTGTGAGGAATAGCTTTTATTCAAGAAGAGAGACTTCAATCATGCATGTCTTCATTTTAGAGACCTCATGCAAGGAGATTCTAAATCAGGGAACTAGCTTTTCTCTGAAAATAGGACAATTAACTCAAGTGGCACCCTCGCATGCGCAATTCAAATAGAGAGACCCTAAGGTCTATAAATTGGTGAGTTTTCTCACCCAAAGATATATGGAGAAGGAGCATTTGAGCAACGAAGTGCTGCCAATTTACATACCTACTTGCGATTTGTGCTTTTACATCCTTAATATCTCATTCAAAAGGGAGGTTATTGGGCGACTATTAGAAGCATGAATTCAGACCCAAAACCTGATTTTTGGCCACAACAATTCCAAAAATTTGTCGACAATACCCCATAACTAGTTTTCCCATCCCAAGTGGATTGGTGCCGAAACAGTGCCTCAAACGGTGGGCGTCCTGCCCCCGAGCGGTCCCCAATCTGTCATAGTAAAATTCGCCCCACCCCGGGATGAATAGAAATATGTGATATATTTCTTTGGTTTTTCTTTTGCATTTGATTCTAGATAGGTTAAATAGGTTACAGTTCAAATTTCATTTCATTCTGAGCAATTTTGACCAGGTTTCTATCATTTCTCGCTTTCACTAACTTGCAGATGGCACCAAAAAAATATGTGTTCTAGAGGCCAAATTGGAGAAATATGACCATCTGGGTCTTCCCAAAACACCCCCAATTAGCTAACCCTAACTTTGCAGGTCATTTGGAGCTTCCTAAGCAGGACATTGAAGAGGGTGATTTCTTATAGGTTATTACAGGTGAATTCGTCCCACCCTGGAGTGAATACAAATTTGTGAGGAATTTCTAGATTTTTCTTTTTGCAGTGGTCTTTTATTAACATATTTAGGCTACTATCAAATTTTTAGGTCCATCAGAGGTCATTTGATAATCGTTTTAATATTATCATGCATTTACTGACAGTAGGCCTTGGGAAATACATGCTTCATTCTGTCCGCAGGTGCTACTAATCTTTTCTATTTCTTTGAATGTAGGTTTCTGACAGTAGAGGAGAAGGAAATAGAAAATAATCATATATGCAAGCGGCAACGACGTTTTGGTCTGCCCACCTTACATGTGGGCACGCGGAAGAAGGATTGTGATCCATGGATGTTGTGACAAGAAACACATTTGACACTCCTTTCCCCTAAAAAGGAAGGAGACGTATTGTAACACATTTTGAAAAGTGTATCAATAAAGAGATTACAATATTTCATATTACTTTTATCTTGTGTCAATTTGTATATGTCCTTTCTTGTTCTTTCTTGTGGCGTATTCCTTTTTGTTTTCGTATCCTCGTGCTTTCACTTACCTCAATTAAGTATGAAAAATTGTTGATTTCTTAGATAATTTATGCTTTCAATACTTCTAAATTGTTTTAATAGGGATATTTCTATTAGGGTCAAAGTTTTTTGGTATACTCAATGACTAAGATGTTATATGTTAGGCTTGATTTTATTTGGAATTATTTTATTGGATGATCATAATATTGAATGTTGTAATACTTGTGCTTAATGTGTTTCTTCATAGCTTGGATTAAATACCCTATTAGGCTATACTTGTATTGTGTAGCATATGATCATGCAACTAAAAGCAATATTGTTAGCAAAAGCCTTGACCATGTTGAGTCTCTATAACCCTATCTCTTTATCTATATTCTTCTCTCTCTCTCAATAATATCATTCATAAGACTGAAAGCATCTTAATAAGGTAGCAATTACATCATCAAGAAGCATTCAAGCTTGAAATTCCTATTTAGCCTAATAATTATTTGAAGTATTTTTTCTTGTAAGCTTAAGAAAACAATTAAGGACATAGAATTGCTTAATTTTTGCATATTATTTTGATCCAGAAATTCTTGACCAAACTAGCTTGGTATCAAACCTACAAAGAAGACAAGCCAAAACTCTTCGACGTTGCCATAAGAAAAGTGCTTCAAAATATCCAATAAGGTAAAGTACTTAAAAGGAAGGAATTATTCAAGACTTGAAAGAAATCATGTCACAGTCATTCTCATTTGATGTTAGTAAATAAATTTTAAAAAATTGTTAGCTTTTGATGGGACAATAGTACAAGATATGCAACCACAAGATGAAATATATCTAATATGAGATGAATATAAGCTAATGACACAATAATATGTAATAAAATAATTAGATGAACAATTGCAAATAACTCAAAAATATACCCTTAATGAAAGTCATGAAAATAGTACAAAGCTATATAATGAAGGACATGAACACTCCATGAACAAATATGAAAGGATTACATTGTATCATACTACTAAACTATACCACACACTCTATATTTACTATTACATAGAAAACACTCATGATGTGTCCTTTATATAGGAAGATAGATTTCTTGGCCCTTAATCTACCTATCTACCTAATGTACAAGTGGACTCCTTGTACATTTACAACTTGCACATTGACATGTGTGCATTTGTTACAATAATTGAATTAACTAATTAATTTTACTCTAAAGTAAACTCCTACCCTATTTATGTACCAAAGGTGGTAAATTTACATGACCCAAATGATGTAATATACTCTAAAACCCCCCTATATTATATTATTTGGGGATTGAAGACTTTAGTCTTCAAATGGATCTTCATATTTAGATGCTCTTTAGCTTGATTGGTACTTCGTATTACTTTTAATTAACCTTGCACCATTTGCCTCCTTGATATCATTCCTCTTCTTCTTGTTCTTTATTCTTTTCTTTGGAGTTAGTTACTATAATTTCATAGGTGGACATACTATCACTTGATTATTGCAAAAGTGTATTCTCTTTTCCTTTATTCTTTTTATCCATTTCTAGGTTCTGTATAGAAGCTTCTGAACAAATACTTAAGGCATCATGATAATATTTTGTGTTAGTAGAACTTGAAGTATCAATACTACATGAGGATTGAAATATCTTATCTAGGTATGATTCACCCATTTATGTTTTCATTTTAAGTAATTATATCAATCCTTTTTGTTATACATTCTCATCCTTGTAACATTTGAATGTAAGTAATGCCATATATAATATGCTACTAAATTCTAAAGGAATTTGAATATAACTCTTTCCATTATCAATTGCTTTAGTGAGTCGAGCACGTAGATAATATTCCATGGTTTTAAAGTTATATTTTAAAGCTTCACTATGAATCCTTTTTGAAGTAATCTCTAACTAAGGGCTATGCTTAGGGCATTAGCCCTAAAATGTATTTGGGTGAATTAGTTTCAAAATCCAAAATTATTTATAATTTCAAGGTGAAAATATCCCCTATTATTAGGGGTAATATTTGAGATTTAAACTTAAAATTGGGATCAATCTACCCAAAAAAATTACATCCAAAATTTTTGGGCTAATGGTCCCCGATAAAGGGTATCCAATATTAGGCAATTCTAAATTTAAAAAATAAAAATATTCATTAATAAATGATGATTAGCCACTATGCATAACCCTGGTCTAAGTCTTCTTCAAATTTTATAAGTAAATTCTTGATTCCAAATTTTATGATACTTTATATTTCCTTTCTTATAGTGTTGTTCATATTATTATTCATTGTATTCTTTGAGGTAGACATATTCCTTAGTTTTATATCTTTAGTATTTTAAGAACACTTTTGATAGATCTTTTGTAGTAGACTACCTTATGACTCCCTAGTTTAGTGTATGTGAACTACTTTGATAAAAAAATTCTAAGACTTAGGTTTTGTAGGATCCTTACATTTCCCTAGTGATTAGAATATACTCTAATTCATAATAGTTCACCTTTTGGGTTGATTTAGTTCATCTTATTTGAAGTTATCTATGGTAGGATTTCTTTCGTCCTTTTATAGCCCTTAATATACAATAGTTTAATATTTATAAATTCTAATAATCTATGTTTGATGTAGTATACCTTATATATCCCTAATTTTTGAATTTTAGAAAATGATGTTTGCAATAATAATTTATTTCCAAGAGAAAACCTTATTTTATTTCAACTAGAGTGATAATACTATTTAAGGATAATAATATTAACTCATTTATTTATTCTTAGATCTATTAATATTGATAATGCAATTAAATTTAAATGTAAAATATAATGTTAATTTCAACCTTCTATTATCCCTTATTATGAAAGTAAATTAATCAACCTATATAAAATAATACCTTAGTAAGGTTGATGAGTGCTAAAAATCCTTGAAATACATTGTATCCTCTTGCTAGTTTATGAAAGGCTAATGGACATCCTCTTATTATAGTCCTAAATGCACCTTTGAATCCTTGAATTCAAGCTTTGAATCTACTCTCACTTAATACAGGCTTAGAATGCACTTCAAATCTCTCCAAGAGTGCTCATTTTTATTGTGGCTACATATGTATTATCACCTTCTTGACGGGTGTGCCAAGTGGCATGAGGTATTAACAAGATTCTTATGTCTCCTCATTGAGTAACACTTGTCTTTAAGTATCGTTAGACCACATGGCATAGGATGAATTTCCTCTTGTTAAGAATTGAAAATTCTTGAACATTAGGGAAATGATGGAAGGCACTACTTAGATGGGTGCATTTCTCTTGAGCATTGGAGATAATATGAGAGAATTACTTGGTTGAACACTCTTCCTCCTTGAGAATGGGTGTTAGTGTTTGAATATTCTCTTACACCTTTGTGTTAAGTGGCACAATATTTCCTCCTTGTCAAGATAAGTGTTTGAGCCTTCATTGCATGTATTCTTATCTTGAATGTACCAATGTATTAACACTTATCAATGTATTCTTACCAACTATTGAAAGCTCTATTTTGCCTCCTATATGATAGAAAATTATGATATGGCTCCCCCTTTTATCCAATGAATATGGATGATGTATTTCAATAAGGTTAGCTCCAATTATGAATATTCTCAAGCATTGCAATGGTGCTCCCTCTTGGTTGGTGGTTCTTACATATTGGATATTTGGTAAGATGCTTTTTGTTATACGTAGGATGTGCTACATCATCCTTTGTATTTTCCATATTGAAATGAGTGCTAGTTTCTTATGTAGGATAGTTGCTATTGCTTGTTTTGTAGATGCTAAGTTGATATCTTGATACACCTTGGTGATGCACATATCAAGCTCTCTAGTATTAGATATATTCTCAAGCACCTTGAGTGTACTTTCACCTTGCTAGTGGTGGATTTTGAGCCAGTTTGGAATGGCTCTATACCCTTTTCAAATTTTAGTTATATGGCTGCTTGGAGATTGTGTCTTGTTGCTTGTAATAATGTCTTTAAGACAGTCTATCTCTGTCCTATTTTACTGTGATTTAAAGGACAAAACCAGTGTCAATGTAATGAAAAAGCCTTTGCAAAATATTAGGATAAAGTTATAATATATAAACCTGTGTATATATGATATAACAAAATTACAATTTTAATGACTATTACATTTCAATTTAATGATTTAAAGTATTTATATTCAAAATAATTTTTAACTAAATACATGATCAAAAAATATTAATTTAAAAATATTTTTTTTAAATTTGATCATAATATATATTAATATGTTGTACATTTGGATGCTTTATTAAATAAATTAATGTAATTTTATAATTTAATATTTATAAATTTTATAATATTTTAGAAATGAATTCTTGGGATAAATCTTAAATATATTATGGATAAAAGAAAAATGATATATATATATATATATATATATATATATATATATATATATATATATTAAATGGGTTATATGGGATTGAAATAGGTTTCACCTATATTATAGCATAACCATATAGTGATGTTGCAATAACTTGACAATTATGTCTATATCCATAGGTAAGGACTAATTATTTAGAACATCATAATAATTAAAATATTTATATATGTGTCTATGTGAACTATATGGGATTAAAATGGATCACCTATATTACATCATGACCATATAGTGGTATTACAAGAACTTGATAATTATTCATGTATCACTTTGTAAGATTTAAACCTTAGTATCTTCTTTGAAATTTAAAGCAATTAGTTGATTGAAATATGTCATTTGATAACATTGACCAAATAGAATGGATATATAAAGGCTCATAGCCCTTTTATTGGTAGCTAAGCTAGATATTTCCATTGGAAAGAGTCCTACAACCTTTTTGATAATAGCTAAAAGGGGTCTACCTTTGGTAATATTTCATCTCATACAATGTTTGTGGGCTCATCCATCATCTAGGTGGGTAGTTTTACAATCTAAAACTTCACTCCATAATTAATAGGGGCCATAGTGACTATCTAACAAGGGCCCTCAGTAAAAATATATTAAGAAGGATGCAGGAAGAAAAGGGACCCAAGGTGTTTAGTTGAGGGATCAATAAGATAATCTCTTGTTCTCATTAATAATATCTTAGTACTTAGACTCCTTGGAGCATTAGAAAAAAAGTAAGGAGTAAAAATATATTCGTCAAACTTTGAGAAGCTCAATAAGACAACAATTGGAACTCTAACTAGCATTCAAGCTTGAAGGATCTATCTGAACTAATATTTCTTCCAAATATTTTGTTTTGTAAGCTTAAGAAAATAATTAAGGGCTTAGAATTGCTTAAGGTTTGCATATTATTTTAATCCAAAACATCTTGTCCAAATTAGCTTGGTGCCAAATCTATAATGAAGGAAAACTAGTAAGCAAGCTACTTCAAATTTTTAATTAAGTAAAGATATTAAAATGCAGTAAGTGTTCAATAATTTAAAGGAAACATGTTGGATAGATTCCCTATATATTTTAGTAATGTACCTTTAAATACTTTAATGGCCAATAATAACTTAGTATTTGAGGTAAAATCCAAAAATTAAAGGTGAATGAAATATCTTTACAATGATCTATAAGACAAGACAAAGGAATATAATCCTAGACCAAAGTTATGGGTAAGAAATATGATGGTATCACTCAAATTATTTGACATGCTTACAATAGAAAAGGTAGATAATCCTTAAGGTAATAAAGGCAACATTCGCATCTCAAAGTTTTGGTATTCTCTTATATTTTTTTGACCTCTAATAGTCAAGAGGTGAAATTGCTAACATGATAGCATCATTGGTGCTATTGACTCCCAATTATTTTAAATAGCATGTGCTAAAATCAATAAATTTGATTTTTCCTTTCAATCCACGGGCCATTAGTGAACCAAATTTCCAAAGAAATGATCTATATCTCATGTAGAAATCCCTAGTACAAGAATTATCATTCTCAAGTTTTTCTATTGACTTCATTATCTATTTTAAAATTATTACCTTCTCCAAAATTGTCATCTTCAATGAAATTACTCCCCTAAGGAACCATGGTTTCTTATATAGCTAGCACTTGGGAGATCTCAATCCATGACCATTTTTAGCTACTAAATCTCTACCAAAATTTCATCCATGATATTTTAAAAGAAACATAATTCTACCAAAATCTCTTTAGAATTGTACCAATCATGTATTGTGCATGGAAATATTATTTTAAAATATTACCACAATATTATTCATTTTAGTTTTTTTTGTTCCAAGCACCTGAGTCTCCAAGAAAATATCAATTTACATCTATAATATTTTAATCAATCATCAAGCATCTAAGATCAAGAATTCAAGCTTCATCATCAAGCAAGCTATCAAGCTTTAAACAATATTCCAACAAGGGGAATGCATCCTTATGTCTTGGATTGTGCTCTTTTTTACTATTTATTTTTGGCTCTTCCTTTCCTATGTAGCTTTAGGAATTTTATCTTATAGCACATAGAACTAATATTGTATTTTGCATTTGTACTTAGTTACCTTTTTGTATTATCATTTAATATTCATCTTGAGCATTTAAATTTATGTTTTTATGTTGTTGGACAAGGCCTCTATATTTCCAAGTCAGATATCTTTATTATAGTCATTATAACCTTATCATATCTTGAATTTAATCTTATTTTTCTACTCTCAGAAGTAAAGCACTACTATATTGTAGGTCAATATTTCCATTACTCTAGTTTATATAGATCAAAAGCACCAACACTAGGTAAAAGTGTAGGTAGCACTATAATGATTATGTGGTACTGTTTCCATATACCATTTATTTCTTACACTTTCTCATCTCTATCATTTTATTCTTATCTAAATAGGCACATTCTTTATATTCATAGAAGTATAACTTTCCTCTACCAACTTAGGTAGGCCCCTCTACTACTGACTATATATTTTTTGTCTATCCTTTTATAGATCAAGTGACAATGTCATTGAAAGACAATAGTATCTATAGTTCCTCTATTGGTTGTTGAAACTTTTGTCTCTATGGTAGAAATATGTTATTTTGCCTCCAATATTTGTTATTTAAGCACCAAGGGCTTAGATATTGTTTTTTTTTACTTAAACTAGGTTATATTTTCTACTCGTTGGAATTTATCTAAAGGAATGAAATAGCTAAAAATTATATGATGCATTTTAGGCTTAATTTACTGCTTCTTCTTCTAACCTTGCCTCTTAAAATAAAATTGTTATTTCCTTCATTAAAATCATAATATAATTTAGTTTAGGCCTTTATTTTTGCATTTTTTTCATTAAAGCTAGATTAAGGTTAATATTAGAAAAAGAAGTATCTTGCATGACATATAGGTTCCAAATTTTCCCCCTCTCATATACTATTATGTGACTTGAATCAACTCTCATGTGACTCTCTATACCAAAATATTTAACCATTTAATTTTGAAATATTCCATACAAGACCAATACTAAATAGTGACTTACATATGCAACTCTTGACTTGAATTTTATATTTTACAATTTAGTTTCACCACACATAATTACTTTGAATGCAAACCCCCTATTACATGTTACATTTAGCATAATGAAATCAAACATTTAAACATTTATTTACCTAGATCTTTATTTTTACTTATAAATTTTATCATATATTTACTTTTCTGTAAGACCATCATTTTCACTACATTCTCATGTAATTTTATTACTACCAAATGTGCTCTTATAGTTATAACATGTACTCTTATAATTACAACATTCTTTACAAATGAATATTGGTGTCACAATCGTCCCTTGTAAGCTTCATGTAATCTTCTTATGCATACTTTCCATAATATTCTCATGTAATATTCCCATGCCCAACTATATGGATACTTTATAATATGATAATAATTCATACTATTTAACTATGAATTCAAACAACACAAAAATTGAAGTGATGGAATATACCCCCCCTCTTAATTTCAACTCCATCCTATGATAATTATTGTTTTAATTTAGAGGGTGAAACAACATGAGTGTTTCATGACTCACACTTATCTACAGATGATCTATCTAATAATTTCAATCTATAGTTTTCATTATCATGTTCTATTACCACTTTGTATGGTCCATCCACCTTTGGATCAACTTACTATGCCTCCTCTTTTGATACCATGCATCATAAACAAGGACCAAATCACCAACCTAGAGTGAAATGCACCTCATATTCCTACAAAAATATGCTTTATATGTTACCTTTTTGTTAATCATGGTATCTATTTACTCATTTCATATTTTATCCAAAATATGCAATTGTGCTATTCCATATTGGATATATTCCTTCTCAACCATTCTATCTACTATAATATACTATAATCTATTATAATATTCAATATTGAAACATTATAGTCAGTTTGTAGAATAGGATCAACTCCATGGAAATATAGAATGGGCAATAACCTATTAGAATCATTATAGTACTATCATATACCCATAGTTATACATGAACACTCTTATAACAAATATTTATTTCTATGGCTACATATTTTTCTAAATCTAACATTAAACAAGGTTTGCACACTCAAATTTTCCATTGGTGCTTTGTAACTTCTAGTCTATATTTTCCTCTTATAGATATAGTGGTAGCTATAAAAGGTGTTCTAAGGATAGAGAAGGATTACCTAGGTCCAAAACCTCACAACCATAAGAAAAGTATGGTCAATGTGGGTGTGGAGAAAAATCCTAGGAAAATTTTTAATAGGAACCTCAAGAATAAGGAGATAAGATTAGAAATAGCAAATAGAATTCAAATACTATTGGGCTCAGAAGAAGGAAAATGGGATTGTAAAAAGTAATTGAATATTACCTCCTTTGGATTACTATTTCCCCATAAAATAACCCACTGTCAAATCTAATAAATGAAACTCCTATCCTACAATATAATGGGTTTGAATGGAAGTACAAAGCAATGAGTGATGGTATCGTTGAGGAAAATAATTTTACCTAATTTTTTTTTACTTCAAGAAATAAAAATTGGAGGAAGGGATGATCAATTCAATCAAAATAACTATTTGGAGGAGTGCACATTTTGTGACCAACCCAAGTCAAGGGGATTCAAGGGAGATTTTGTGTCTATGGGATGGGGAGAAATTGGTGGGATTAATGTTATCATCGTTACATATATCCTTTTTTGCTGCAAGGGTTCCAATTATCGATGGGCAATTTATTATATCTATTCTCCAAACTCATATACTAATAGGAACCTACATTGGAATTCACTAACCACTGTGATAAAAGCCTTCAAAAGGGAAAGCTAAATTTTGGATGGATATTTCAGCTCTTCACTCTTCCAATCTAACAAGAAAAAAGGAACTATGGGTATTTTGAGATGTATGAAATATTTTGATTTGTTTGTTAATCAAAATGAATTAATGGATCTTGAGCTTAAAGGTAGTCAAAATAAATGGAGTAACAAAATAATTGGGGATCAATTCATTCAAATTAGGTTATATAGAATCCTAATATCTAAGGAAGAATTACCCATTTTTGGATTTGCTTCTCTATGTTTTCTTCCTAAAGTGGGATTGGACCATAACCCTCTATTGATATGTTTGGATCAGCCTACCAAGAGGTTTCTAAAGCACTTTAAATTTGAGGCATTGTGAGGTCAACATCCTAATATGGAGGAAAATATAAAGCATTTGTGGTCCTAGGACTTCTCTGGTCCCTTAATTTCCTAAATAGGTTCTAAGCTTAGGTGGATTAAATTAAGAATTAAAATATAGAAGAATGTTATCTTTGGTCAGATCTACCAAATAAGGGATTACCTACAATATTAGCTAATGAAAATTGAGAGAATAATCAGTGTTGAGGACCAATCTTGGGAGATTAGATATAGAGAGAAAAGGATGCTTGTTGAGCTCCACAATACTCTGGTTGAGGTGGAGATTCTTTGAAAATATAAGTCAAGGAAATTGTGGCTCAATATAGAAGACCAAAATACAAAATATTTATATGCATCTACTTTGAGGTATAAAGCATCCAAAATAATTAGTGAAATTTGGAAGGATGATGAATCTAAAATAGATGATATTCAAGAAATCAGGCTAGAGGTTAATAGTTTTCTTGAATCCTTGATTTACAATATGGAGGTGATGTAGGAGCATCCGGTGGCAACAGAGCAATCTTGTATAAGACAAATTTTCTAAGTGTTTTGTTTTATCTAGGCAGAAGTTGGTCATTTTAATAAGGCAAGAAGGCAGGGAGGTCACGATATCGCGACATCGCGATATCACGACATTGCGAAATCATGACATAAAAGTGAAGGCAAGGCGAGAAGGCAGAGGGGTCACAATATCGTGACGTCACGATATCGCGACATTGTGAAATCATGACATAAAAGTGAAGGCAAGGCAAGAAGGCAGGGAGGTCACGATATCGCAATATCATGACGTCACAAAATTGTGACATAAAAGTGAAGGCAAGGCGAGAATGCAAAGGGGTCGCGATATCACAATGTCGCAATATCGCGACGTCACAAAATCATGACATAAAAGTGAAGGAAAGGCAAGAAGGCGGGGAGGTCGCGATATCATGATGTCATGATATCACGACGTTGCGATATCACGACGTCACAAAATCATGACATAAAAGTGAAGGCAAGGCGAGAAGGCGGAGGGGTCGCGATATCATGACATAAAAGTGAAGGCAAGGCGAGAAGGCGGAGGGGTTGTGATATCGCAACATAAAAGTGATGGTAAGGCAAGAAGGCGGGGAGGTCACGATATCATGACGTCATGATATCATGACATCATGATATTACGACCTCCCCACCCTCGAGCCTATGCTTTGTTTTCATGTCACGATATCGCGATGTCATGAAATCATGACATGAAAACAAAGCATAGGATCGAGGGCAGGGAGGTTGTGATATCACGACGTCATGATATCGCGACACATAAATAGAAGTGAGGACGTAAGGGAATTTTGTCACGATATCGTGATTCGAAGAAAACAAATAAGAAATCAACACGCGGATGACCATGCACATGAAAAAAGAGGCAACAGTCACAGATGAACATTCTGACAAAGCGACAGTTATAGGTCATGGGCAATACGAATGAGACAGTATATTAGAAGAACAGTTTGACAAAACGACGGTTGCAGGTCAAGGGTCTCTTTAATGCATGCTTTCATGGCGGATCAGGGCAGTTGCCCAATTATGGAAGGAAAATTGAAGACTCGGTCGTGGAAGCCGATTTTGTAGGTTTTTGTAATGAATTCTACCAGGTGGTTCATTAATGGCCTAGAGGGTCGAGACCTCGATAAAAATTCAAATATTGTAAGAAAGGGTGGTGGATTGGAGATCGCACATAGAGGATAGAGTGAGAGAGAAAACCAAGCCGAGCGCTGGTTATTGTAAAGCCTACGGGCTGTTTCTATAAAGGATATTTCTAGTTAATGAATGAGATATTCTGTATTTGCGCCCGTGTGATTTTTGGTCCCCCATCAGTGGTATCAGAGCCAAAAGTTCCTGAGTGTGTAACATTTCGCCGGAAATGAGGCAGTTACACTAGGATCTGTGGTAGGGTTCTGAGGGAGAAGAGAGATTTTAGGATCCCAGAAGTTCCTGAGTGTGTAACAGATCGCTAGATGTGAGGTAGTTACACCAGGATATGTGGAAGGGCTTGTGAGAGAGTGAGCAGAATGCCTCCAAGAAGAAACCCTGTTGGTGGGAGAGGCATGGCGGTAGCAAAAGATGTTCGAGTTTTGCAGAGGCAAGTTCAAGCCCTACAAGAAGAGCTACGCAGAGGGCGCGAGCCCAGAAGGGAAGAAGGAAGTGAAGACAAAGTTGATGAAGAAGAAGACCAGTTTGAGGAAGAAGAAGAGGCTATGGATCCTGCATAGGCCAGGTTATGCAAAGCCATCTCCCAGATTGGAAAGAAACCAAAAATGGAGGTTTCTACATATTCTGGAAACCTAAATCTAGAAGAGGTGATTGACTGGATAAATGATCTAGAAGAATATTTCGAATATGAGGAGGTTGAAGACCCTAATCGGGTCAGATTTGCTAAGACCAAGCTGAAGGGTCATGCCAGCATCTGGTGGAAGGGAATACAGTTGGAAAGGAACATAAGAGGGAAGGAAAGAATAACAAGATGGGATAGAATGGTAGAAAAGTTGAAAAGATAGTTTATTTTTGCAGATTATGAGTTGGATCTGCTAAGGAAAATGTAGAGTTTGAGACAGACAAGAAAAACTGTCCAAGAATACATTGAGGAGTTTTACAAGATCTCTATTAGAACTGGCCATTTAGAGGCAAACAAGGAGAAGGTGGCCTGTTATATCAATGGGTTGAGACTCAGTATCCAAGAGGAACTGAGCCTAGTTTGGGTAAGCACCATTGAGGATGCTTACCAGTTTGCCCTAAAGGTGGAAGAAAAGCTGAATAGACAGTTTGAAGGCAAGCAAAGAGGAAGAGGTCATGGCGGAAGAACCGACGAAAGACAAAATGAAGATTCTCAGAAGAATGGAGAAAGTAGCAGTGATCAAGAACAAAGGGGAGAAAATGCCTACCACCCCCGTAATCAGAACAATGATTACCAAAGGGGAAGGGGTAGATATGGACGTGGCCAGGGAAGAAGCAGATTCTGTGGAACTTGTTTCCAGTGTGGAGAAGAGGGACATCACCAATACGAGTGTCCACAACAACAAGAATAGATTAATAGGAGGCTAGAAGGTAATTCTAGATCCACGATCACTGATGAAGATGTTAGATCTGAGCACTCTGAGGAGGCAAAGAGAGGGGAAGTCATGGTTGCAAGGAGAGCCTTGTTGAATGAGGAGGAGAAACCAGAACAAAGGAGAAGCCTATTCCGCACAAGGTGCAAAAGTTTAGGCAAAGTCTGTAATGTTATTATAGACAATGGTAGTACTGATAACTTAGTCTCTGAAGAGATGGTTACTAAGTTGCAGCTGGAGAGGAGGAGACACCCGCATCCATATCGGATTGCATGGTTGCGAAAGGACCATAGAGCATGGGTTCGTGAACAGTGCTTAGTCATGTTCAATATTGGGAAGTACCAGGACGAGGTCCTATGTGATGTTTTCCCCATGGATGCTTGCCATTTGCTATTAGGAAGGCCATGGTAGTTTGATCGGAGTGCAGTGCATGATGGTCATGCAAATACGTACTCATTGACGAAAGATGGAGTGCGACACAAGTTGAAGCCCTTGCAGACAGTGGATGAGAAGGTGTGCAGCAGTGCCAAAATTTGTCTGGTAGAAGGTAGAAAAAGTTTTTGCCAATAGGTTGTAGAGGCAGATGAATGTCTGGAGGTGTTGCAGAAGGCGGTGAACGAACATCACAGAAGTGAAGGTCACTTCTCTATCAACCCCGAGTGTCTGATGCAGGAGCATCCGACGACAACAGAGCAATCTTGTAACAGAAAATTTTTTTGTAAGTGTTTTGTTTTATCCAGGTAGAAGTTGGTCATTTTAACAAGGCAAGAAGGCAGGGAGGTCATGATATCGTGATGTCGCGATATCGTGACGTCATGAAATCATGACATAAAAGTGAAGGCAAGGTGAGAAGGCGGAGGGGTCGCGATATCACGATGTCGCGATATTGTGACGTCATGAAATCACGACATAAAAGTGAAGGCAAGGCAAGAATGTGGGGAGGTCGTGATGTCGCGATATCATGACATAAAAGTGTAGGCAAGGCGAGAAGGCAGAGGGGTCACGATATCGCGATGTCGTGATATCGTGATGTCACGATATCGCAACGTCGTGAAATCATGACATAAAAGTTAAGGCAAGGCAAGAAGGTGGGGATGTTGCGATATCGTGACGTCGTGATATCGTGACGTTGCAAAATTATGACATAAAAGTGAAGGCAAGGCGAGAAGGCAGAGGGGTCTCATGACGTCGCGATATCATGACATAAAAGTGAAGGCAAGGCGAGAAGGCGAAGGGGTCGCGATATCGCGATGTCATGATATCGTGACGTCGTGATATTGCGACGTTGTGAAATCATGACATAAAAGTGAAGGCAAGGCGAGAAGGCGGAGGGGTCATGATATAGCGACGTCGCGATATCGCGACATCGCAAAATCATGACATAAAAGTGACGGCAAGGCAAGAAGGCGGTGAGGTCGTGATATCGTGACATTGCGATATCGCGATGTTGCAAAATTGTGACATGAAAAAAAAGCATAGGATCAAGGGCGGGGAGGTCACGATATCGCGACACAAAAATAGAAGCAAGGACACAAGGGAATTTCATCGCGATATCGCGATCGAAAGAAAAAAAATAAGAAATCAACATGTAGAGGTTGCGATATCATGACGTCATGATATCGCGACACAAAAATAGAAGTGAGGACGTAAGGAAATTTCGTCGCGATATCGTGATCCGAAGAAAAAAAATAAGAAATCAACACGTGGATGACCACGCACATGAAAAAAGAGGCAACAGTCACAGATGAACATTCTGACAAAGCGGCAGTTGCAGGTCATGGGCAATATGGATGAGACAACAGATCAGAAGAACAGTCTGACAAAACAGCGGTTGTAGGTCAAGGGTCTCTTTAATGCATGCTTTCATGGTGGATCGGGGCAGTTGCCCAATTATGGAAGGAAAATTGAAGACTCGGCCGTGGAAGCCAATTTTGTAGGTTTTTGTAATGAATTTTTCCAGGTGGGTCATTAATGGCCTAGAGGGTCAAGACCTCGATAAAAACTCAAAGATTGTAAGAAATGGTGGGGGATTGGAGATCGCACATAGAGGATAGAGTGAGAGAGAGAAAACCAAGCCGAGCGCTGGTTATTGTAAAGCCTATGGGCTATTTCTGTAAAGGATATTTCCAGTTAATATATGAGATATTCTGGATTTGCGCCTATGTGATTTTTGGTCCCCCATCAGGAGGACAACAACATCCGATTTGAGGATCATTTACTACAAAATATCTCAAAATTAATTTCTGAATACATGAACTCATTCTTGTTCATCCCCATTAAGGATAAGAAAAGAAAAATAGTAGTTTTTTAAATGGGTAGTATGAAAGCTCCCAATCTAGATGGATTTCCCTCAATCTTCTTCTAAAAATTTTAGCACATTATAAGAAATGATATAGGAGATGTCCTGAAAGAGATTCAAAGGTCTAGTACCATTCTTAGGGATGTAAAATCCACCTTCTTGGTCCTTGTTCTAAAATCCCAAAGAGCTAAGGTATTTAGTGACTTTAGACCTATTAGCCTTTGTAATACCATCTACAAATTTTTGATAAAATTTTTGGCTAACAATATCAAGCTATTTCTTCCCAAATTATTGACAAAGCTCTTAGTGGATTTGTGGCAAGAAAGTATATTCTAGATGGAATTATTTAAGTTCTTGAACTCATTCATTCTATTGATGAGTGGGATATCTTATCTTTTTCTCAAGATCAATATGAAAAAAGCCTATGATAGGGTTTCATAGAGCTTCCTCCTAAAAGTGCTAAACAAATTTAGATTTTCTCAAAAATAACAAAAGCCTAATCAATGCTTGTATCTTTTCAACATTCTTCTCAATTATCATTAATGTTTTTATTGTGGGATACTTTAAAAGTTACAGGGGCCTACACCAGGGTGACCCTCTTTCACCCTTCATCTTTATGATTATGGTTGAAGCATTGGGTAGATCTATAAAAGTGGAACCAACCATAGTAGGTAGAAAACTAACTCTTTCAGTGGATCCATTATCCCACCATTAGTTTATTGATGATATTCTTATAGCCACCTCAAATTATATTCTATAAGTAATGAATATTAAAGATATGCTAACATCCTTTAAAAGGATTGTGGGCTAGAAGATCAACATTTTAAAAGGTTTAATCTTCTTCCTTAACACCCCCCATAATACAACAAGTGATATAACATATTATGGGTTATGGGGTGGTTGAATTTACCTCTAACTACATTGGGATGCCCTTATTTAAGGGGAGGTTGAAAATAAAAATTTGGGATCCATTCATTGAAAGGATGTAAATTAAATTGGATATTTGGAAGGGGGCTCTTCTTAGCTAGGATGGAATATACCAAATGGTTAAATCCACCCTTCAAAATATTTCTTTATTCTTTCTCTCACTTTTTAAAGCCTTAAGTAAATTTACTCAAAGAATTGAACTCATCCAGAAGTCCTTTCTTTGGTCTGGAAATGAGAAGAAGAAATGTTTTTAGCTAGTAACCTAGGAATAAGTATGCACTATAAAATAACTTGGTGGTGTTGGCCTTAGAAGAGTTAAGAGCATGAAAATTACCTTACTAGCCAAGCAAGTGTGTAATTTATTAAAGAATGAGAATATTGATTGGGTTTACGTTATGTCAACCAAATATATTTCTCAAAATAGACTTTCTGGTTAATTTACCCCTCTCTGGGATCAGATTTTTTGGATTTTTATCACTAAGATTCATCATATCATTTCAAAGGACCATTTATGGAAGCTAGGAAATGGTAGAAATATTTATTTTTGAGAAGATACTTGGGTGGGTGATGCTCCTCTAGCTCACATTTTTGTGGTAGTAATTATGGAACCCATAACTTGGACCCACTTTAGAGATAAAGTTGTAGAATTAACTCAGGTAAGTAATGGGATAAAATCCTAGTGGAATCTCAATTTCCTAAACTTGAACTAAGAGGAAGGAAATATTATGGACTATCTCAATCACATTCTAAGCTTACAAGTCATTAGATCTTCTAATGTTGAATATTTTGTTCTATAGAAGGAGGAGAAGGATGACTTATTTTTAGTGAAATCTACTTATTTCTTTTGTAAAATTGATCTTATGGATCCATCGCCTTTCAAAAAGATCTAGTATAAATTTATTACTCTTAGAGTCAACTTTTTCTATGGATTTCTATCCCAAAGAAGATTCTCACTATGAAAAACCTCAAAAAAATTGTATGACCATCCCTAATAGGTGCCACATTTGTAGATGTGATATTGAATATACTAACCACCTTTTCTTCCTTTGTACCTTTTTATTTGAGGTCCTTTATCTCCTTATGAATACCCTAGGGTTTACTGGGTTGTCACAAATGTGTTTTTTTATACCTTTGATCAATGGTATTCTCCCTTTGCTAGCCTGAGGTTGCATACCTTTTGGTCATTTAGTCTCCCTGATTTGGTCTAGGGTATTTGGAAGGAGATAAACAATAGGGTGTTTAGGGTAATTTTTAGAGATTGGATAAAATCTTATCAACAATTATTGAAAATATATCTATCTTATATCTAGATTATTCTAGTGGCCTAGAGGTTGAATTCTTAATTGAATCTAATATTGGTTTCCAATAAGCTAGAAGAGGAAGTATTCATAACGTAAGGAATACCAAAATATTAATTAAGTGGATCCTACCCCCTTAAATGGATCAAATTTAACTTTGATGATGCCTCTAATGAAAATCCATAAAAATTGCTATAAGAGATGTGTTTCAAAATTATAGTGGATATATCCTTTTAGCCTTTGCTAAAAAATTTGGATCCTAGACCTACGACTTTAAGGAATCTAGATCATCTTTCAATGGGTGATGCTTATTCCTTTAATTAGTTGCAAGAAAATTATTATCGAATGTGACTCATTAAAATTTGTCAATATGACCTTTGAATTGCATGTTCCTAGCTATAATATTGCTAATATGATTGAGGAATATAATTGGATTCTCCATAGTATGGAAAGCATTTAGGTGAGAAATACGTATAGGGAAGATAACAAGGTAGTGGACTTCCTTGCCAACCTGGGATTCCTCCAATCCTAGCTATTCATTTGGAGGGATAATATCCCATAGGGCCTAATGTAAATTGATGAATGATGGTTGGCATATCAGTGTCCGTGATGGCTTTGCATAGGTTGCTTACCTTTATACTAGATGACTAGTTGTTTACATACTCAACTGGGTTCTACTTTTTATTCGGTTGTGAGAGTTGTAGGAGGAATATTCATTTTTTTTTTTTTTTGTGGAAGCCATTCTATAAACTATTATTTATCATTTTTTTAATTGGTTGAGCAAGTCCAATATGGTATCATTTTTCCACCTAGATGATGAGTTGGATGACCTCTCTTATTGGATAAAATTGGTGGTATTCCAAGTGGTTCTCAAACTAGAATTTTTAATAGGTTTGTATCACATGATATTTTGCACTAGTATCCATTTAGGTAATTTGGGATATTGAGGAGCTAAAGGATATCTTAGACTAGTACCAATAGGTGGTCATAAGGTTTAATCTACATAAGTTGTTAAAGGGGGATGAGAATCTATTTTTCCCCCTCCCTGATTGGTTCCTCCTTGTTATTCGATAGTTGTGAGCTATAGTTGGTATCTCCTGGTTCGTCAATTAATTTTTTGATCTCTTTCATATCCTCTTGTATTGTGGTTGTTTGTTTTAGTTTAAGTTAATGGTAGGACCCTATTTTGGGGTAGCAGTTTGTTGTCTTCTTTCCATATCTTTTGGTTGTAGCAATTTTTCCTTTGTAAAATTTTTAAAGGTTTAGAAATCCTTTCAAAACCATTTCTTCAACTAATAAAAAAAAAAGATAATCCAAAAATTTAAGCTTACTTTTAATGAATTTTAAAATTAAAATTTTGAATAAGGAGAAATTATTCATAAAATACCATAGATACATTTATAGGTAATTATAATACCTATATGTCATGCCAATGAGTAAAACATACTCCATGTAACTCTCATATTGTAAACACAATTATTTTTCTAGAGATGTTAATCATATGTGCTTATAGTATTAAATATTTTTATGTTTTTATATGAAGTAATTATACCTAGAAAAACATAATAAGATTAATATTAAAACACATTAAGATTCATATTAAGATTTATAAAATTTTGTGCTCCCTTATTTTCTCTTAATTATACTAGACTAAATATTTTTTGTTTGTCTATTTTATATATTCTAAATAACGGGAATAATAGCTCAATTAAAGCACCCTAATGTGGAAGTAACTATAATATTATCTAGTTTATTCTTATCCTAATAAGTCAAAAACCATCATTTATAATTAAAACATTAACATAAATAATTAGTTAGATTGTATATGTTTTGTAAATCTAATTGATAGTAACAACATTATTCACAATTAAAATATTAACATAAATAATTACTTAGATTTATAGATGTTTTGTAAATCAAGTTGAGAGTAACAAAATTTATTAATCGAGATATAAAACCTATGACTAGTGACACGTTTGTTATCAAATAAAAGGTAAGAATAACCTGCAAAATAAACAAAGTCATTTTTATTGTTCTATCTTTATAATTAAGGACTTTGTATTTGCAACATCTTATTTTTTATAAACACAATACATGTATATTTTATAGCTAATTTAAAAAATAGCCTAATGTCAATTACATTTTAAAAATGTATTCATTATTAATTTAAATTATTATTAATTATATAAAAATTATCATATAAATATTTAATTTTAATTATATATTAATTATTATTGTATTTAATATAAATACAAGATAATAATAATTATTTTTTTAAGGGAAAATTCCTTTGCGGGTCCACTTTGGTCTGATATACCATGTACCATGAACAGGGGTTCTACACTATCAAAGTCACCACAAACATTATCAATTGAATTTTGGATACCCAATTTAGCTTTTTGGTAGGGTGGAGATTTGAACCTGGGACCTCCCTAGGAGGATTGCCTTCTCCTCTCCAACTCACCTACAACACCTGGATAATTACAAGATAATTATTAAATATTAATCAAATACTATTATTTTGTTTAATAAAGACACATTATATAATGACATGCGACAATTTTGTTTTTAACACATTCAATATTATCATACCAATCTCTTGATAAATATAAAAAGTAACATAGTTTCACCTTTGATATAGAGGTCATAATTATAAATTGTTTTTTTGTTTCATGCAAATAATTAGTTAAAAAATAACTAACCTTTATTGTATTTTTGTTTTAGTTATAAGGAAATTAGTATTTGATAAATAGTTAGTTAGATATCAAATGGCATAATTTAACGTGGTTAAATATTTAAACACTTTGAATCAAAATTTAAATATAAATTGTGTCAAACAATAATTAAAAAGGTAATATTATCTTTACTAAATTTAAAGAAATAAATATTTACTTATTTATTTTTTTATTAGAGATATTATTTCTATTCTAAACTAATTATACTCTTAAATAAGAGTATCTTGAGAGAATTATATTAAAAAAAAAAAAAAAAGTATGTTAGCCTCTAAGCATTTTAAAACTTAATTATAAAGGCTATACACAATAATAAGAATTACTAATATATATTAAAATTCCATCATAATAATATGCTAAAAAATAAATAATTTATATATATTTGTGAAGAGCATCACATACATCCAATGACCTAGTGATCTAGATATACACTGAGGCTAGTAAAGCTAGAACCAAAATCCTTATATGAATAATATGATCTAAAATCAATTTTGAAAATTAGAAACCATAGTGGTAAAGGCTTTGGACTCTTTTCTAAAAGACCCAAGTTCAAACCATTCTTTTGGACGACCCTATTATAAACCACAACAATAATGCATGTATAAACAAACTTATTTAAAAAATAATAAAAACTTAAAAAATATATAGTTTCATGTGATGAAACTTACCTTAAAACAACTTATAAGGGTATTTCCAAGCTTGATGGCAAAGAAAAGAGATCTAGCACAAATGAACCTTGGAAAAAACTATAATACATTAAGCTCGATGACATTCAAGTTAAAGTCTAGCATCAATAGAGTTCGAGTTTTGTAGTAAGGCTTGTAATTTCTATTTTGAGTTTAAATACACCTTTCATTACAATGTCAATAATAACAAAGTATAATTGAATCCCTCTAGCTCGACTCATGACAATGTCGATTATAAGAAAGTATTATTGAATCCCTCTAGTCAGCCTCGTTAAATATACAGTGATATCCAAACCAATATACCCATCATGAGTCTTATTTTCATAGGCATGGTTCTATTTTTTAAGGATGCAAGTAAAATTGAATGCATAATATGACTAATTATTTTGAAGGATGTGAGTACAATATTTTTTTTGGAAAACACTCCTTTTAGTGTACAAGTTTTGGGTAAGACCAAAGGAGACGGGGGTATCTATTCCACCAAAATCACCCAGGGCTTGTACTTGGCCTGCCCCTTCGACATAGTCAAGGACCATTCCTAAAAAAATAAAAATATAAACAACATAAACCAATAAAAACAAAAAAACATAAAAATATAAACAAACACAAACACAAAAAAACAATGACAAAAAGATACAAAAACAACAAACAACCAAAAAAACACAAGAACATAAAACAAAAACAACAAAGTACAAATATCACAAAAAACAACAAAACCATACAAAAACACACAAAGCAAAAAAATAAAATCACAGAACACAAAGAAAAATAACAAAACACCAAAAACACAAAAAAAATAAAAAATACAAAAACATAATACTACAAAAAATAACATCAAAACACACACACTAAATAAATTAAATCAGTGGAAAAAATAGATTACATCTATGGCCTTGATAGGAAAACATACCTTTTAACCAAGAATCAACACAAGAAATATAAGAATTATATTTTTGATCTAAGGACCTGAAATACCCTGATTGGACCAAAGAGAGGTTACTACAACGTAAAAAGGAACTAGGTAGCTATAGTACTAGATCCATCTAGATAAAGGATAAAAGGAAGAGCATCCATGATATGTGAAGCCCATCATCTAGGAGGGTGGTCATAGAAAGTAGTATCACCTTTATCCAATGCCCAATTAGCTAAAACACCAACAATCCTATACTATTCTTTGACCACATGATTGTATTCAAATTTCAAAAAGCTCATTTGGATTAATTGAATCTTCTTAACAATTCTTTTTATTCTTCAATCAACCTTATGATTCTTAGAAGAAGTCTTCAACAAATTAATCATGACTTGGAAGTCATATTCAACCAGCATCTTTTGCCATCCAACTTTAGAAACCTCTTAAAGGCCTTTGAGGATTCCATACCCATAAGTAAAATTATTGGAAATGATACCCAAACTCTTAGAAAAAGTGAAAACCAAGGAACCATCTAAAAGAATAGAAATTCCTCAAGGATGCAAGTACAATCGCTCATATATAATGCCTATCCATAAATTAACAACATTACTCATTATTTATTTATTTATTGTCTAAGGAACCTTTATAAACCTTAGTGCATTGGGTAAATATGAATTCAAGACCTCAACCTCCAATAAATTAAGCAAGTACTCATTGCTATAAATTGGCCATTTTAATTGTGTGGCTTCACATAACCATATTGTACAATATTCCAAACTTATTTAAAAACCATTGAATGGAGGAACTGTCATAAGATTATTACTTGTAATTTTTTCCAACCTCTTTCAACCTAGGTTCTGATACCAATTGTTATTTTGTTTGGTGATCTATTTTGGGATTCTTGTGGGTAAGCTAAAGGAAGTGATAGGTAGGTGCTTATTATAGAAATTGCTTATAACTATTTTGTACTTCTATTAAATGTATGAATATTCTTTGAAAATAATATCATGAAAATGATCCTTCCTCTTCAATTTTGTTAACAACATGCAATTGAGGTATCTTGTTTCTATAAATTATTGTTATTCTTTTTTGTGCTTTGTTTTTGGGTTGTTTTATTTTTTAGGCCCTCTTTTCAACAACGGGTATTAAAGTCAGTGTTAAAGCTCAGTAAATTATTGTCATTATTTTTTCTACACTCTTTTTTTAGGTTGCTTTGTTTTGAAGGCCCTATTTTTAATAATTGATATCGAATTTAGTGTTAAATATTAGACTTGGTGTTGAAGCTATAATTCCTAATCACTTGCAAGTGGTTCAGAAGGAATGTTATATATATATAAAAAGATGCTTCCATGTCCTTTCTTCAGTTGGCTGAAAATATTTATGAATAAATTAATGGGTTGATTAAGTGGTTAATATCCTCTTCTCTAGGTAAACTTTATTTGAAGTCTCCAATTAGATATATTTATTCTAAATATTTTGTTAAGTGAACTTGTTTGAAATTGCATGTTGGTGTTGATTTTTATTTGTTGAATAGTAATTCATTTAGGGTGTTAGCGAGAGATACCATATTCTTAGGTGATGCAAAATAAATGTCAAGCTATTGTTTTGCAATATCAAATGTACATAAAGATAGAAAAATAAAGTGGATGTGGTAGCCAAATGTGTTATTTTTGCATGAAGTTAAATGTGTTAATTTGAGTTTAGGTATTGTACCAAAGTATAGAAAGGATGATGAAGGTTTGATGCAGAAACAATATAGTGGATCCTTAAGTAGTAATCTATTGTATTACACATGATAATTATGGTAACTGGTTATCCATGTGCCCTAGTAGGATGAGAAGGCTACCAGGGATGAATCCTATGTTAAATAATAAAATAAAATCACTAACCAATTATTGAAACATATGTAAACATTATACTGCAGTTGTATTTGTAATAACAAGTTGAAGAAAAAGTTTTGTTCAAGAAATTAATTATTAAACCCTTAAGCATTAAAAAAATGTTAAGTAATTATTTTATTTGTAATACTTAAGTATAAGCAAGTTAATTTGTATAAGATAAAAAAAGTGACACTTAATTTCATATTATAGAAACTATTTTTACTTTTATTAAATGTATGAACGTTCTTTAAAAATTATCCTTTGGTCTTCAATTTTGTTAGTAACATGCAATTGGCATATATTGCTTCTTCCTATAAATTGTTGATGTTCTTTTCGATGCTATATTTTTATTTATTGCTTTGTTTTGCAGGGCCTGTTTTCAACAGATGAGTTGTTTCATAACAATTATGGAAAGTTCATTCACAACAGTACTAATTCTACTTATTTCTAGAAGGCCAAGACCTCCAGGGATGCTTTCATACTTGAACCCCTCTGCAAACCAGATGGAAATGCCTTCCAGCTTCCCATTTTTCCTCGATGTTTCTACAACATCTTAGAAGCCATTTACCTCCCTTATAATTAGCCGTCTAAATGTCGTCTTTGAGGGTGGTGCACCTGTCGTAGGTATAGAACTAAAAATTTACGTAATCTATGAAGAGACCGTATTTCCTCTGTAGCCCAAGATAATGAGACTGCACTTCTCAACACGAATCAAAGCAATGGAAATCGAGGAAATCAGCTTTCTCTGCTACAGTTGCATGATAAACTTCCCAATGCACTCTACAAGTGCCATCTAGATTGTATTATTTAATTATTTGAGAAATACTTGAAACCCTGTTGCTTACCCAGGAAGACACGGATGACGACATGAACTGTGCCAGGGCGTTGTCATCTACGATGTCAACCCCTAAGCTAAGGGTGACCTTGACGTTCTTGTGCTTTGACTTCCTTCACGACGCTCGGGCTCAGGTTTTTCTTGTCCTAAAACACGTTGAACTTGTCGTTCGTGGGAGAAGGAGAACAAGCAGAGTGGTTGTAGTTGATGACGAATGAGAGAATGAAGTCGATCTCCACCTGAGGATCGTGAAGTTTTGATTAAGTTTTCCTTCCCGCCGAACTACGCTAGATTTACTCGTGACTTCGGGCTGCGTGGGACTAAAATGGCAACAACGGGTAGACTTGCTAGTCAACGCTCGACTGTGCAAGTCAAAGGGAGCCCAGTTTTACTGCACTGCATAGTTGGATGGCTCCTAGGGACTTAGCCAAATTTTGGTTGCCCCTTCTCCTAGTTGTGCAGAATAGAGTTTACGCTGTCAGACTGCACTGTGCAAGCGGGCAAGGGCCTAGGACTTAGATAAAAGTTTGTGCCTATCTTGTCAAGTTGCACACAAACTGGCTTGCCTAGTCGAACTACGTTGCGCAGTCGGATAATAGCCCAATACCTAGGAAAATTCTTTTCTTATGCGCTTTGTTATCCTGAGGCATGCGCAAATGCGTCGATGCCTTTATTAGCTTGATAGGAGCTATGCTGGCAGGAGGAGGACCCTGAATCTGGAGGTAATATTTGGGGTTTGAGCTCAACACTTTAACAGGATACGCAATCACTCCGTTGAGGAGGCGATTGTAGATATTTCATGAAGGAACACTGAGCTAGGATTAACAGTCAACAAAATAAAACAAATGACAACGATTAAAAATGCATAAGAGCATGTAAACTCAAACCCTACAAATGTCTGAATAATAGCAATATATTTATTTGAACATACGGGTACAGAGATCCTCCACCGAGGATTTACAAACTTCTGTAGACAAATGTTTGCAGGATAGACTAAAAACAAACAAACTACTGAGACTTCTACTTAGAGTTGAGCTAGATGAGCGACTTCATTCTCTAAACTGCTCTTGTCAATGGATCTGCAACTAGACTGCTCTACTGCTATGCTGCTCCTTCAGAATCCCCACTTTTTGAATGCACTCCAAGCTAGGATTTATATAGCAGGGTGGAAGAGTCAATCACAAACCACCACACGAATGAAATAACCTAAATCCTAACTCGCATGTGGGAAATAAAGTATGATTGGAAATTTGGCATGTGTGGTGTCATATTCAATTTTTAGACAGGATGCCCAACTTTGTTTATTTTGGTGAGCGAAGTACAGCAGCGCCTAGGTTCAGAACGTAGTTGGGCAAAGACGGGAAATCAGGATTAATATTTCTAACACCCTGCTTTAAGCCTGATTTCATGAGCACTTTGACTCCTAGCTACTCTCGCAATCTTCTGAAGTCTTCCTCCTTCAAAGGCTTCATGAACATATCTACAAAATGCTCCTTAGATATACAAAACTATAGCTAAATTTCATCGAACTTCACCAACTATATGATGAAGTGATAAAGAATATCAATATGCTTCATTCGGATATAGAACACTAGATCCTTTGACAGTACAATGGCAGAATTGTTGTCACCAAAAACTATTGTCGTGCCCCATAGAGGATGGTTCAGTTCACCCAAAACTCTTTGCAGCCAAACTACCTAGCATGTGGATGATGTGGTAGTGACATACTCTGCTTCAGTAGTGAACAACATGATGATTGGTTGCTTCTTGGATTCCCATGAGACTTTCCCTAATCTGAGATGAAAATCATACCTGAAGGTGCTCTTTTGATCGTCGATGTTGCTAGCCCAATCGCTATCTATGTAGCCCACCAGTTCTAGTTGGTCTTGTTTAGCATAAAATATGCCATGGTTCCACGTCTCGTTAACATAGCGTAAGATGCACTTTCTAGCTTACCAGTGTATTTCCTTTGGAGTCTTCATAAAATTACTAATCAGATTGACTTTGAATATCAGATATGGTTGAGTTGCAGTCAAATACATAAGTCTGCCAACTAGCCACTTGAACAAAGTTGGATCAACGTTTCTTCCTGAATCTAACTTGCTCAACTTCAAACTTGTGGCAATAGGTGTGATGGCAGGTTTGTTGTCCTCCATATTGAATCACTTTAGGACATCCTTCGCATACTTACCCTAAGAAATGAAGATGCCATCTATTGATTTGGAAACATCGATGTTAAGAAAATACTTCATCAGCCCTAAGTTCGTCATCTCAAACTCCTTCTTCATTGTTGTTCTGAACTGGTCGAACATGACATTGTTGTTTCTAGTGTAAATCAAATCATCCACATACAGGTAGATGATAATGAGTTCACCTACTTCATTTATCTTCATGTACAAGGTGTTCTCATATGGGCATTTCACAAACCCATTCTCTTAAAAATAACTGTCAATCCGGCTATACCAAGCCTGGGGTACCTACTTCAAACCATATAGGGCCATCTTCAACTTCAGGAATTTCCCCTCCTGACCTTCAATCTCGTAATTAGGTGGTTGGTCTATGTAGACTTCCTCCTCAAACACACCATTGAGAAAGGCTAACTTGACATCCATATGGTAAACACTCTAGCGCTTCTAAGATACCAGTGCCAGAATCATCCTCACTATGTCAAGTCGGGCTATAGGCGCATATACCTCATGGTAATCAATGGTTGAATTCTGCTTATAGCCCTTTGCCTTATTCCTGTCTACTTCTCCTTAGGCATTGAACTTCATCTTATACACCCACTTGACCCCAATGGTCTTTTTACCTACTGGCAGATCTGATAGCTATCATGTTTCATTATTCTCAATGGCTTCTATCTCCTCATCCATCACTTTCATCCACTTCTAATTCTGATTTGCATATTTGAACTCCACTGGATCAACCTCAGTAAAGAACACAAAATCAAAATATTTCTCATCTTCATGGTTGTGGGTTGCCTCATAGATGTCTTACAAGCTTCTCATATTTGTCAGAGTCCTCAAGTTCATGATCCTGCTTGCAAGTGGAGGTGACCAAGACGGTGAGGCTATGCTATTGTTGGCACCACAGCTACTGCTTGAGGATGCAATTGGCTACACACTGCCTTACTCTAAGTCAACAAACTCAACTACTACTAGCTCAGGCTGGCTAGTCTTCAATTTTTAGTTCCAGGCTTCATCTTCCAGGAACTTCACATCATGGTTGATGATGAGCTTCTTTGTCACAAGTTTGTATAATTGATATGCCCTTGCTTGTTCAATGTACCATGTGAAAATGCATTTCTCTGCTCTATAATCCAGTTTTTGCCACTTCTCTTCTAGAACATGTGCATATGCAATGCACCCAAACACACACAGATGAGCCACACTTGGCTTCAGACTACTCTAGGACTCCTAAGGGATTTTGTCCTTAACATTTTTAGTGGGACATATGTTCAATAGTTAGACTGCACAGGTTACAGCCTCTACCCAGAACTCATGTGGTAATCCCTTTGCCTTCATCATGTTGTGTGCCATCTCCATGATGGTCCGATTCTTCCTCTCAACTACGCCATTCTGCTGCGATGTGTATTTGGAAATGAACTACCTCCATATTCCATTTTGCTTGCAAAATATATGGAATTAGTTGGATATGTATTCACCTCCACCATTCGTCCTAAGGGTTTTGATATGATATTCACTCTAGTTCTCCACCAGAGCCTTGAAATCCTTAAATTTGGTAAATTCTTATGACTTCAACTTGATGGGATAAATCCATGTCTTTCGACAAAAGTCATCAATAAATGTCAAAAAATATTTTTTGTTTGTAAAAATGCTTGTCTGCATCAGACCACATATGTTTGAGTGCACCAGTTCCAAAGGTTGTGATGCTCCCCAAGACTACTCGAAAGAGAATGAATCCCTATGTTGTTTGCCGACTAAGCAGCCTTTGCAAATCTAATTTTATTGCTCAATAAGGGGTAAAATCTTCACCATATACTTCTTGTGCAGTAGATTCAGACCACTGAAACTCAAGTTATTGAACCTCATATGCCACATCCAGGTAGCATCCTTCACAACTACACTCAGAGACATCAACGATTCATTCTGAATATACAAAAAAAATATTTTGTTCTTCGTCATGGACATATTTACAATCTACCCATGCAACTTGTCTCTAATGGTGCATACCCCACATTTGAACTAGACTGTATGTCCCTTATGCACAAGCTATCCAACACTCAACAGGTTATGCTTTAGATATGGCACATAATAGATATCACAAATCTGCTTCCATTCACCATGCCTAGTACATAAGAGGATATTTCCTTTCCCCATCACAAGAACCTTACTGTTGTTCACCATATTGACCTCATACTAGACTATTTCATCCAGTTGTGAGAACATCTCCTTGTTCCTTTTCATGTGATTATTGCACTCACTGTCCAAATACTAGATATTATTCTAGTTCTCCTCCTCAATATTACAAGTCAACAACACGTTCCCTCCTACAACATTTCTAGCTTCATACATATAATGGGCCTGCTGTTGATTCTCCTTGGCCATCCTATTTTTGCATTGTGATATGTAATAGTCGAATTTATTGCAATAGTAGCACTAGACCTTTGACATGTCCTTCTTTTGACCAGGTTCGACTTGTTGGTTATTTGCACTGCCTCTTCCTCCTTCCTAATGGAAGTTGCAGTTGGTCTATCCCTCACTAGGGTTTTACCATCCTCCTCGCTTGTTTTCTTTTCCATGCCTACCTATACCTCTTCCTCCTTGAGAACTAGAGGTACCTTGGTGGGAGTCTTATCTATTGTTGTCTCAGAATGAGACCTAAACCTTGAATTCCTGCTCTAGAGAGTTCTAATATGAACGGCTTAGCCTCTGCTCATGTGTCTACAATGAACCCATGATTTCATGTGTCGAAAGAGTTTTTAGATCCCTTGACTCCTATATCGCAATCATGATAGAGTCAAATTTGGTAAGCAAACTTCTGAGAATCTTCTCCATGATTCTTTGGCTCTACACGATTTCTCTGATCAACCTCATCTGGTTGATGATGTCTATCATCTAGGTAAATAAGTCACTCATGGACTCAAAATCACTCATATGCAGGTTCTTGAAATCTCTCCTCAACATTTACAGCTTCACCAACTTCACCTTGTTGGTGCCCTGATATGAGCTGGCTAGAATCTCCTAGGTCTGCTTCAATTTGGTGGCCGACATGATCTACGAGAAGATGGTATCCTCGATCACTTGCATTATTAGAATAGGGCCTTCTAGTCCTTCTTTGTGTTCTCCTTTAGTAGGTCCTTTTATTCTTGGGAGAGGGCAGCCAATGTTGATGCATTTACCGGTTTTGGGTAGTCGTTCTCCACTAACTTCCACAACTCTTGAGATCCAAAAAATATCTTCATCTGGATGCTCCAGTAATCATAATTCTTGCCATTGAAGCATGGGATATACAACTACAATCAATGGTTGCTACTAGAAGCCATTATGTTGTCTCTGCATCAAGGGCATTATGACTTTGATACCAATTTGAATTTTTGATTAAGTTTTCAATCTCGTCAGACTATGCTAGATTTACCCGTGAGTTCAGGCTACGTGGGACTAAACTTGTGATAGTGAGCAGACTTGCTGGTCAACACCTGACTACGTAAGCCAAAGGGATCTGAGTCTGATTTTACTGTGTAGTTGGGAGGATCCTAGGAACTTAGCTAAATTTTGGCTGTCCCTTCTCCTAGTTGTGTAGAATAGAGCTTGTGCAATCAGACTGCACTGCACAAGCGAGCGGGATCCTAGGACTTAGACAAAAATTTGTGCCTATTTTGTCAAGATGCACACAAACTAGATTGTCTTGTTGTACTGTGTTGCGTAGTCGAACGACAGTCTAACACTTAGGCAAATTATTGCCTTATGCACTTTGCTATTTGAAGGCATGCACAAATGCGTTGATGCATTTATTAGCTTGACAAGAGATGTGCAGGCAAGAGAAGGACCCCAGATTTGGAGGTAATTTTTGGGGTTTGAGCTCAATACTTTAATAGGATACAAAATTGTTTCTTTGATGAGGCGATTGCAAATATTTCATGAAGGACCACTGAGCTAGGATAAATAGTCAAAACAATAAAACAAATGACAATGATTAAAAATTCATAAGAGCATGTAAACTCAACCCTACAAATGCCTGAACAATGGTAATATATTTATCTGAACATATGGGTTATAGAGATCCTCTACTGATGATTTACAAAATTTTGTAGACATATATATGCAGGATAGACTAAAAACAAACAAACTACTGAGACTGCTACTCAAAGTTGAGCCACATGAGTGACTCTTCTCTCTGAACTGCTCTTGTCAATGGCTTTGTAACTAGACTGCTATGCTGCTCCTTCAAAATCCCTACTTTTTGAATGCACTCCAAGCTAGGATTTATATAGCAAGGTGGAAGAGCCAATCACAAATCACAACATGAATGAAATAACATATCACCTAACTCGCATACGAGAAATAAAGTCTAATTGGACATCTGACATGTGCGGCGTCACATCAAATTTTTAGGCGGGATGCCAACCTTCGTTGAATTTAGCAAGCAAAGTTTTGTAGCGCCCAGGTTTGGAGCGCAGTTGGGCAGAGACGAGAAATTAGGGTTAATGTTTCTAACAGATCGATGGGCACATCTGAGAACTTGACATTTTTTCCATCAGTGCCTATGTACTTCTTGAACACTTTCATTTTCCCACCTGCATAGAAAGAATAAATAAACTAAGTAATCAATTTTAAAATATGAAAAGAAAAGAGGTCTTAATTATACCCAAGAAGTGTGAAAGCATACAGAATAAGTGAGGGATCAGAAAAAACAAAATTTTGGTGATGAAGAGCTTCATGTATATCCTCGTGCTAGCCATTACTGAAGGGAAATATGTAAAGGGGCTAGATGTGGATAGAGCTATTGATGGGACTCTACTTAAATGCATGGTGTAGGGTAACATAATTTTGTATTTGGTTGTTACTTTATTTCTAAAATTAAAGGGACAATGTTTTCTTACAAAGGACAAGTCATCAGGTGGAATAAACAATGGAAAAAAACATAAGAAAAATAGTTTTGTTGTTATCTCAATCCTTACTAAAAAAAAGTGTCTCTCATTTTTAACGTTAGTGCAGATAAGAGAAAAGGAGATTAAGGAGGATTTTAGAAAAAATGTTTTTAATGTACCATAATAAACAATGTTTTTAGATCTTGTCCACAGGATCCCACAATATACAATAATAATTAAGAAGAGATTTAGTTTTAAATCTTGGGGCATTTTTGTTGTATAGTAGCTTGATATGATATGATTATTTTCATACTTGATTATAAAACAAGCAATCCCAAGATTTAAACCATACTTAATAATAAAATAAAACTGTAAATGTAATGTTTTCCTTATATCAAATAATAAACAAATTTTAAAAATAATAATAAAAAAATCGATAAGCATATAATATGACACTTAGGGCAATGTAGGGGAGTGGATAGGCCCTTATGAATATATTAAAGTGCCAAACCATACAAGTCTAATATGGTATCATTTTTCCACCTAGATAATGAGTTGGATGGTCTATCTTCTTGGATAAAATTTGTGGTATTCCAAGTGTTTCTCAAACTAGGATTTCTAATAGGTTTGTGTGACAGGCTGTTTGGCACAAAAATCCTTTTAGATACTTTGGGAGATTGATGATCTGAAGAATATCTTAGACTAGGAGCAGTAGGTGGTCATAATGTTTGATGTACATAATTTGTTAGAGGGGGTGAGAATCTATTTTCCCCCCTCCGTAATTGGTTCCTCCTTGTTCTTCTATAGTTGTGGGCTATAGTTGGTATCTCCTCATTGGTCAATTATTGTTTTGGTCTCTTTTATGTCCTCTGATCTTGTGGTTATTTATTTTAGTTTAAGTGAATGGTAGGACCCTATGTTGGGGTAGTAGTCTGTTATCTTCTTTTTATCTCTTTTGGTTGTAACAATTTTTCCTTTGTAGAATTATAGAAGATTCAAGGATCCTTTCAAAACCATTTCTTCAACTAATAAAAAAAAAGAGAAAATCCAAAATTTAAGCTTACTTTTAATGAAATCTAAAATTAAAATTTTTAATAGTGAGGAATTATTCATAAAATACCATAGATATATTTATAGTAATTACAATACCTATATGTCATGCCAATGAGCAAAGCATACTTCATTTAAATTTCATATTAATCTCATATTGCAAACAAATTTATTTTTCTAAAGATATTATTCATATGTACTTATAGTATTAAATATTTTTATTTTTTATATGTAATAATTATACCTAGTAGAACATAATAAGATCAATATTAGAACACATTAATATTCATATTAATATTTACTAAATTTTGTGCTCCCTTCTTTTCTCTTAATTATACTAGACTAAATATTTTTTTATTATCCATTTTATACATTCTAGGAACAATAAATCAATTAAATAACCCTAATATGAAAGTAATAATAATATTCTATAGTTTATCCTTATCCTAATAAGTCAAAAACCATAATTTACAATTAAAACATTAACATAAATAATTACTTAGATTTATAGATGTTTTGCAAATCTTGTTGAGAGTAACAAAATTTATTAATCGAGATATACAACCTATGATTAGTGACACATTTTTTATCAAATAAAATGTAAGAATAACCTGCAAAACAAAGGACAATATTTATAATTAAGGACTTTGTATTCACAACATCTTAATTTTTATAAACACAACAAATGTATATTTTATAGCTAATTTAAAATATAGCCTAATTTTAATTAGCTTTTAAAAAATATATTTATTATTAATTTAAATTATTACTAATTATATAAAAATTATCATATAAATAATTAATTTTAATTATCTATTAATTATTATCATATTTAATATAAATACAAGACAATTATTAAATATTAATCAACTACTATTATTTTGTTTAATAAAGACACATAATATAATATAATGACATGCCACAATTTTGTTTTTAACACATTCAATATAATCACACCAATCTCTTGATAAATATAAAAAAGCAAGACAGTCTCACCTTTGATATAGAGGTCATAATTCTAATTTTTTTTTTTCATGCAAATAATTAGTTAAAAAATACCTAACCTTTATTGTATTTTTATTTTACTTATAAGGAAATTAGTATTTCATAGATAGTTAGTTAGATATCAAATGGTCTAATTTAAGGTGGTTAAATATTTAAACTCGGTAAATCAAAATTTAAATATAAACTGTGTTAAACAATAATTAAAAATGTAATATTATCTTTACTAAATTGAAAGCAAATAAATATTTGCCTATTTATTTTTTAATATAGATATTATTTGTATTCTAAACTAATTATACTCCTATATAAGAGTATCTTGAGAGCATTATATTTATAAAATGAAGGGTATGTTAGTCTCTAATCATTTAAAATTTTAATTGTAAAGGCTATACACAGTAAAAAGAACTACTAATATGGAATAAAATTCTATCATAAAAATATACTAAAAAATAAACAATTTATATATATGTTAAGAGCATCGTATACATACAATGACATAGATACACAAAAGTCAATGTGGAGGAGTTGGAGAGCAAGTGGGTAGTTAAACCTCTCTAGTTGCTGAGAGGCCCAGGTTCAAATCTCTCTTGCGGATATGTTATGTAATGGTTCCCTCGTGGTCACAGTCTGTTTACCCCTTGTGGCCACCACCAAAAATAAAAAATAAATAAATAATATGATCTAAAGTCAACTTTGAAAAATTAGACACCATAATGATTAAGGCTTTGGACTCTTTTCTAAAAGACCCAAATTCAAACCATTCTTTAAGAAGACCCAACTATAAACCACAACAATAATACATGTATAAATAAACTTATTTAAAAAATAATAAAAACTTAAAAATATATAGACTTATTTAAAAAATAATAAAAACTTAAAAATATATAGTTGCATGTAACGCAAATTCCCTTAAAACCACTGATAAGGGTATTTCCAAGCTTGATGGTAAAGAGAAAAAATCTAGCACAAATGAACCTTGGAAAAAACTATAAGATATTAAGCTCGACGATATTCAAGTTAAAGTCTAGCATCGATAGAGTTCGAGTTTTGTAGTAAGGCTTGTAATCTCTCTTTTGAGTTTAAATACACCTTTTATTACAATGTTAATAATTTGAAGTAGGGATTGTAATCTCTTTTCAGTATAAATACACCTTTCATTACAATGCCAATAATAAAAAAGTATTATTGAATCCCTCTAGCTGGACTCTTTACAATGTCAATTATAAGAAAGTATTATTGAATCCCTCTACTAATTCTTGTTAAATATATTGTGATATTTAAATCAGTCTACACGTTATGAGTCTCATTTTCATAGGTATGGTTATAATTTTTAAGGATGTGAGTACAATTGAACATATAATACAACTAATTATTTTGAAGGATGCGAGTACAATATATATATATATTTTTTGGAAAACACTCTTTTTAGGGTACCACTTTTGGATAAGACCCGAGGAGGTAGGGGTATCTATTCCACCAAAACCACCAAGGGCTCGTACTTGGCCTGCCCCTTCGGCATAGTCAAGGAGCATTCCTAAAATAATAAAAATATAAACAACATAAATCAATAAACACCAAAAAATATAAAAACACAAACAAACACAAACGCACAAAAACAATGACAAAAAAACACAAAAACAACAAACAACCAAAAAAACTCAAAAAAAAACACAAGAACAAAAACGACAACAAAGTACAAATATCACATAAAACAACAAAACCATATAAAAACACAAAAAAAAAATCAAAAAACACAAAAAAAAAACAACAAAACACAAAAAAAAATAGAAAAATACAAAAACATAACACAACAAAAAATAACATCAAAACACACACACTAAAAAATTAATTTAATGGAAAAAATAGATTACATCAATGGCCTTGCTAGGATAAAATTTATTTTAACCAAGAATCAACACAAGAAACATAAGAATGATATTTTTTATCTAGGGACCTAAAATACCCTGACTAGACCAAAGAGAGGTTAAGACAAAGTAAAAAGGAACTAGGTACCTATAGTACTATATCCATCTAGAGAGAGGATAGAAGGAAGAGCATACATAATATGCGAAACCCACCATCTAGGAGGGTGGTCATAGAAAGTAAGATCACCTTTATCCAATGCTCAATTAGCTAAAATACAAATAATCCTATTCTATTCTTTGACCACATGATTGTATTCAACTTTAAAAAACCCATTTGGATTAATTGAATCTTCTCAATAATTCTATTTATTCTCCAATCAACCTTATGATTCTTAGAAGAAGTCTTCAACAAATTAATCATGACTTGGAAGTCATATTCAACCAGCACCATTTGCCATTCAACCTTAGCAATCTCTTGAAGGCCTTTAAGGATTCCATATCCCTCAGTAAAGTTATTGGAAAGGATACCCAAATTCTTAGCAAAAGTGAAAACCAAGGAACCATTTGAAAGTCTAGCAATTCCTCAAGGATGCAAGTACAATCACTCATACATAATTCCTACCCATAAATTAACAACATTACTCATTATTTATTTATTTATTGTCTAAAAAATATTTATAAACCTTAGTGTATTGGGTAAAGATGAAGTCAAGACCTCGAACTCCAAGAAATTAAGCAAGTACTCGATCACTATCAATTGGCTATTTTAATCTTGTGACTTCACATAATCGTGTTGTACAATATTCCAAAATTATTTATAAACCATTGAATGGAGGAACTACCATAAGATTATTACTTGTTATTATCTCTTCCAACCTCTTTCAAGCTAGGCTTTGATACCAATTGTTTTTTGTTAGGTGCTCTATTTTGGGATTCTTGTGGGTAAGATAAAGGAAGTGATAAGTAGGTGCTCATTATAGAAATTGCTTATAACTATTTTGTACTTCTATTAAATATATGAATATTTTTTGAAAATAATATCATGGAAATAATCCTTCTTCTTCAATTTTGTTAACAACATGCAATTGAGGTATCTTGTTTCTATAAATTATTGTTATTATTTTTTGTGCTTTGTTTTTGGGTTGTTTTATTTTGTAGGCCCTCTTTTCAACAATGGGTATCAAATTCAGTGTTAAATCTTAGTAAATTATTGTTATTCTTTTTTCTGCACTCTCTTTTTGGGTTGCTTTGTTTTGAAGGCCTATTTTCAATAATTAATATCGAAGTTAGTGTTAAAGCTTAGAGTTGGTGTTGAAGCTATGAGTCCCAAGTACTTGCAAGTGACTTAGTAGGAATGTTGGAGTAGTTAGTTAGATTTCTACATTCAAATCATAGGTTGGTTCAAGGATCCAGAAGCTCATAGGAGAGAAATCTCAACAAATGGAGATAAAAAATTCAAGTCTTAGTTGGTTCATACCTTTATTAGGGTATGAGAGTTGAAATAATCAAATTAAAAAATAACAAGAAGAATCAAAAGCTATGCTAAAAGAGAAAGAGAAAAAACAAATGTATTTCCAAAGGAAAAAATGGAGTGATGAGAATGAAAGAAATATTATATATATATGAAAATATGCTTCCATGTCCTCTCTTCATTTGGCTAAAAATATATATGAATCAATTATTGGGTCGATTAAGTGGTTAATGTCCTCTTCTCCAGTGAGACTTTATTTGAATTCTCTAATTAGAAATATTTATTCTAAATATTTTGTTAAGTGAACTTGTTTGAAATTGCATGTTGGTGTTGATTTTGATTTTTTGAATAGTAATTCATTTGGGGTGTTAGCCAAAGAGACCATATTCTTGCATGACACAAAATGAATATCAAGCTACTGTCTTGCAATATCAAGGGCACATCAAGATAGAAAAATATGGTGGATGTGATATTTTAGAAGCATAAGCCAAATGTGTTATTTTTGCATGAAGTTAAATGTGTTAATTCGAGTTTAGGTATGGCCCCAAAGTATAGAAAGGATGATGAAGGTTTGATGTGTAAACAACATAGTGGATCTTGTAAATAGTAATCTACGCTATTACATGTCACAATTGTAACAACTAATTATCCATGTGGCCTAGTAGGATGAAAAGCTTACCATAAGGACACTTATGACTAATATGTGAGATGAAACCCAGGTTGAATAATAAAAGAAAATCACTAACAAATTATTTAAACATTTGTAAATGCATTAACTGTAAATGTATTTGTAACAACAAGTTGAAGAAAAATATTTGTTCAAAAAATTAATTATTAAAATCTTAAACATTAAAAGGAAAAATATTAAGTAATTGTTTTATTTGTAATGCTTAACTATAAGCACATTAATTTGTATAAGATACACTTAAGTGCTTATTATAGAAACTACTTTTATTAAATATATGAACATTCTTTAAAAATTATCCTTCGTCTTCAATATGGAAACAATTTTAGCTTTTATTAAATGTATGAACATTCAAAAAAATTATCCTTCGTCTTCAATTTTGTTAATAACGTGCAATTGGCATATCTTTCTTCTTTGATGTTCTTTTGATGCTATCTTTTATTTATTGCTTTGTTTTGCAGGGCCTGTTTTCAACAGATGAGATGTTTGGAAAAGTCACCCACAACAGTACTAATGCTACTTATTGCTAGAAGGCCAAGACCTCCAGGGATGCTTTCATACTTGAATTCCTCTGCAGACCAGATGGAAATGCCTTCCAGCTTCCCATTTTTCCTCGACGTTTCCGCAACGTCTTAGAAGCCATTTACCTCCCCTAAAATTAGCAGCCTGAATGCCGTACTTAAGAAAGTCTTTGAGGGTGGTGAGCCTGTCGGAGGCATAGAACTGAAAATTTACGTAACCTATGAAGCGACCGTATTTCCTCCGCAGCGCCCAAGATAATGAGACAGCACTTCTCAAAACGAAGCAAAGCAATGTTAGCCAAGGAAATCAGCTTTCTCTGCTTCAGCTGCATGATCGACTTCCCAATGCATTTTGCAAAGGTGTTGGGGTCCGCCTTGAAGTGCTCGTAGTCGATGCCGACGCTGTCCAGATTGTATTCTTCAATTATTTGCGCGAAACTTGAAGCCGCGTTGCTTACCCAGGAAGACACGGACGACGGCATGAACTGCGCCGGGGTGTTGTCGTCTACGATGTCGTGGACGACATCGTAGTAGTTTTGTGTCTGGTGGTTACTTGAATTCTAAAATTAAAGGGACAATTTTCGCTTACAAAAGACAGGTCATCAGGCGGAATAAACAATGGAACAGAACATAAGCAAAACAGTTTTTTTCCTGTTATGTCCATCCTTCAAAAAAAAAAAAAGTGCCTCTCATTTTTTAACCTTATCCTTACAAAAAAAAAAAAAAAAAAAGTGCCTCTCATGTTTTAACAGAAAAGGAGAGTAAGGAGGATTTTAGAAACAATGTTTTTAATGCGCCATAATAAACAATGTTTTTAGGCCTTGTCCACAGGATCCCACAACATACAATAATAATTAAATCTTGGCGCATGTTTATTGTATAGTATTCGAATTTTTTTATATTTGATTATAGAACAAACTATCCAAAATTTAAATCATACTTAATAATAAAACTATAAAATGTAAATGTAATTGTTTCTCTTATATCAAATAATAAAAAAAACCAATAACCATATAGTGCGGCACTTAAGGCAATGTAGGGGAGTGGATAGGCCCTTAGGAACATATTAAAGTGTCAACATCCCTTTCTTCTCCAGGGGACCATGAACTTGAGCTCGTAAATTCGCAGCTTAATATGAAAATAAAAAGAATACGCTGAGGTGGAGTAGTGTTCACCCTGTTTTCGTTGCTAACGCCTTCGAATTCTGACAAGGAAGAAAAGGAAAAAGTGGGTGGGCATTTCGTTATTATGATTATTATATTATTTTAACTTTTAATGGTTATAAATTGTTGTTTTTAATTAAATAATTTTACTAACGTAATTAAATTTTGTAATTGTTTTTTTTCCTGAGATGATGTAGAATTAAACTTTAAATAATTAAATTTAAAATTTTCATTATAATCTTGCAAATTCTGATTATTTAAAAATAATAATTTTAATTTATATTATTATTATTATTTTTAAAATGTTGATATATAATTACTTATTTTAAAAATATTATGTTTACTTAAAGGTATATTTAATTGTATATACTTGTAATCAATACCACCCATCATCCATGTAGATGATATTTAATGTTTTAAAATGATCCATATATTTTTTAGTACAAAGAAAAAAAATCTTCTAAAGGACCATCTAATTTATTTTAAATAATAATACTTAGTAAGATATTAATTTGTATGGTGGTAGTGTAAAATTAGGATAGTTTTTATAGAGGTTTTTTTCAGCTTCTTCATGAGGATTTGATTATTGAGACTATTGTTCCTCAAGAGTTTTTTCAGAAATCTTTCAATTGCTTTAACTCCCAAAAAGTGAATCCAAATGAGACCGATGTATCCCTGAAAATATTGTTGGTGGAAAGCCTATACCCTCAGAAGGTATTGAAGATACCCATGTTGAGGTAAAGTCCTCTATTCCTAGAGAGGGCTCCTCAGAGGTAACACTTTCTCATCCAAAAACCAGAAGCCTCAAGAAAGACCAGATTGATGTAGGGGCGAATAAGAAGGTTGGAAAACCCTCTAATAAAGCTCAAAGGTAAATATAGGTAGAATCAAATATTATAGATGGAATCCAATCACAGATGAAATTTTAGAAGGAAAAAGAGTTAAAAGGTAAACAACTTAAGCTTGATTCATTTTGACAGGGAAACTATCCAAAATACCATAAATGAAGCTACTTTCTTGGAATATTAGGGGTCTTAATGGAGCCTCCAAGAAACGGTCCCTAACCTCTATTAGGAAGGACTATAAGCTAGATATTTTTCTTCTTCAAGAAATAAAAATGGATAGTAGCAGTGCAGAGGAGTTTAAAAGGAAAGTTTGGAAATAAGCTAATTTTATGGCTAATTTAGCTAGTGGTGCTTCAGGAGGTCTTCTTTGCATGTTGGATCCTAAGTATTTGGATGGATCTACCTTTTATATTTCATATGGAATCATAAATATCTTATTATCCTCTAGATATTTAGGTTTTAAATGGATTACTTCAAATATTTATACCCCTAATTTTAGCTGTAATAGAGCAATGCTTTAGGAATATTTGAGTTCCATGAGAGAAATCTTCAAAATGGAAGCCTAGATTTAAGTAGAGGATTTCAACACTCGCTTGTATATGTTTGACAAGTTAGGGTGAGTTCTAGCTTCTAGTAGTATGGAGGCGTTTGCATATTTTATTAATTTCCAAGAATTGATAGATATAGACCTGAAAGGATCTAGATTCACCTGGAGTAATAGGCGCTTGAGTAGCCAAAACATCTAAATTAGGCTTGATCGAGTCCTAGTTTTTAAGGAAGGAATTCATTTTTTGGTGATGTTTCACTATGTTTCCTTTCTAAGTTGGCATCTGATCATAACCTGTGAATCTTTAAGAAATTACAGAATTAGCCATTTTTTCCTAGATCTTTTAGATTTGAAGCTATGTGGTTGCAACATCTATATTTAAAACCCAGGATTCAAAAGTGGTGGTCATGAAGCTTCTCAGGTCCTCTAATTACATAGATAGCCTCTAAGCTGAGATTTGTTAAATCTCACATGAATATTTGGAACAAAAATGTTTTTGGTATTTTTTCTATTAAGAAAATTAATCTTTGCGAGCAACTTAAATATTTAGAGTCTTATGCTATGACCACTATGTTTATAGAGGATTTAATGGAGAGAGTATCATTCTCTCTAATCTACAAAATATCTTAGAAAAAGAGGAAATCTTGTGGTGTTAGAAATCTAGGTCTCTTTGGCTTAAGCAGGGTGATCAAAACACAAATTTTTTTCATTCCTCTACCTTGGGACATAGATGTTTTAATAGGATTAGAGAAATTTTGAAATCCAATGGATTTTTAACATAGGACATTAGGGAAATAAAATAATAGACAATAATTTTTTCAAAGAACTCCTTGGATCTAATTTTGGTAGAGATTTATAGGCTAAAGATAGCTTTCTTTTCAAATTTCATTTTCTGATCTCTGAAAAGATGAACACGATTCTTTGTGACCTATTCAAGGATGATGAGATTAGATAGGCAATTTTTTATATGGGAGGCCTTAAACCTCCAAGTTTGAAAGGGTTCCCTCCAATACTTTCCAAATATTTTTGCATATTTTAGACCCTAATATTTTTTAGTGCTCTTAGAGATGTTCAAAGCTCAAAAATTATTTCCTCGGATGTCAACTTGACTTTTCTTATGCTTATTTCCAAGTCGATAGGTGTAAAATATTTTAAATATTTTAGGTCTATCAGTATTTGCAACATAATTTTTAATATTCTAATGAAAACCATGGTGAAAATGTTAAATTTTTTCCTTCCAAGTATTATTCATCATCCCCAAAGTGATTTCATTATAGGTAGGCAAATTTTGGATGGAATTATAATAGTGCGTGAGATTATTCATTTGGCTGTTAAAAGTGGTACACCAAGGACTCTCCTCAAGCTTAACATGAATAAAGCTTATGGCAGGATGTCTTGGAATTTTATCTTTAGAGCCTTATTAATGGATTTGATATGAATTTGAAATATTTAAATGGTTTTATGTCAGCTAGTATGCAATGTATTTATCCCTCATGCACATATTTAATATATTGTTGTAGAATTAAGGGGATACTTTTTATTTTTCTAATCCAAGGGTGCCCAAGAAGTACGTTATAAGCCATGGCTCCCTATAGAATACAAAATATGGTGAGTATGGTCTTAACCTTGAATTTTATAGGTAAGATTATAGTTCTTGTTGTGGAACATAGAGCATAATTGAACACCATAAATAGAAGGTTGATAGGGTGATAAGAGATAATGGTATGTTAATATGTTGGTGTGATATGGTTGTGATTGTGTTGATAGAGGATTCAGTATTGATTAGAACTCATTTAAAAGGTTTTTGGTTGATATGAGCTATGATATGCAATGGTGGATCAGGTAACTCCAGTCATAAAATGATATTGAAGGCTCCATGCATATTTGAATATTTCCCATAAAATTGATAAAGGTATTAGTGTCTTGGGTTTGAATTTCAATGGATTTCAAGATCTCCATAAATACTTCGTTATATGGGGGAGACTATTGTATGATCTCATAAATCAACAATTTAGTGGAAGCTAACTTTAGGCTATGCACTAACCAACTCCTCAGTGTGATGGTGGATCTTGGTGTATGAATTGGAAGGTGAATTTATGGAGGTGGGTAGGTGTGATGAGGTTTTTGAGGCACAATAGATGTTGCTTCCATAGGAGGGAGTACTGATGTTTTTGGGTCAATTAATTGATATGTTCTATTTGTATTTCTTTGATATCTAGTAGCTATATTAATAGCAACTATAAAACCTTGGTAATATTGAGCATTATATATATGATTAATTTGGTTAGGGGGAACTGTAAAAGTTGGTACCCCTATTACTTGTTGTGCACTCTCATGATTAGGGAGAGGTGTTTTATAAATACCAAGGTTTTAATTTTGTTATGCTAAAGGGTTATCAATTTTATAGTACCCTTCTCAATAAATTCCACACAATATATTTAAAAAAATAGCAACTATTGATATCATGTCCCTTTTGGTAATGTTAAGTATAGTACTAGTACTCCTTATAATTTCCACCCTATGACTTATTGGAATATTTTGGCTTAATTTATGGTAATGTGATAATTTTTACCTCATATAACCTTTAGAAAATGTTGTATAATGCTTTGGATAGTGGGGTGTAATTGTAGGCTAGCCAATTGTATTATCACCTTTAATGATTGTCTGCAAGTGGAGCTTTTTTTCCAGTTGTTGTTGGGGTGTAATGATATTGATTATAGCACATGTTTTAATAATTTTATTTTCTTAGGATAAACAATATTTAATACATTATTATCCATTATAATACCTTATAATGCCTATTTATAGGTACCATTTGGTATACTAATACAACTAAGTTTTGGATTATCATTCATATATCATTGTAACTAATTCCTCATCATTGGTATCAAAGCCGTTACAGGTAAAGGCTAGTATCCTCTTCCTCTAGTCTAATATTGGTTCAAACAAGGAATGAGAACACCTTTGTAGGTCTATTTGACGAGTAATTTACTTTTATTATAGACCAATTTGTGTAAGCTTTACAAAATTATTGAATTCGTATATGATTTCATATCACTTCTTTCGCCTTGTAATATTTATAATCACAAAAATATGTTCATTTTGTACTTATTCAAATTACATTCTAGGGTATTTGTACCTTCCTTTGTTTGTGACCATCATTTGTTTCTATACCTAACAAAATAATGTTGAGTTTATCTGTTTTGCTCGATGAGGTCTCTACTCAACTATACAACCTAACTGTAGAACTTCAAAAAATACACACAAAAATGCTTGTTGTTGCTACTACAAAAAATATCATTCACACTGATGAAGATATTATTAAAGAAGATCAAAATTCTGCACCTAATCTAGAACTTGATAAATTTTTAGCCACACTTGGATTCAAATAAATACCTCTAGGTGACATACCCATCGTATTTCAACTAGATCGTGGCTTCTATTGCATATTCGAGATCCTTTGAAGCTCTTTATGCAGATTAGGCCCCTCCAAAAATTGTAGATCCAAGCTCTACCAAATCCATTGTAGTTGAAGACCCAACTAATTTATCTACCACTATCATCATGCCTACTACAATTAGTGGCCTACATGTGCATCCATAGACTCTCCACTGTCCACTCCTCGATCATTTATTCCTCTCTCAGATATTGGTTTTTAATTTTTGACCACCCCCACAATAATTTCTAGTGCTTCCACTCCTTTTACATCTTGATTTGATATCTTTATAGCTTAGGAGTTCCAATATCCTCTTTCCAAATGTTCATTCACTACCCACGACTTTTACGTCATCTTCCTTGGTGGCTCTATTGCTTCTCTATAGCTTTTTAACCCGTTTTCATATATTTGGGTGTTGATTCCAAACTTCATGCTTGTAGCAACCCTTTTCTAGTGGCGATATTATGTTTTCTAGAATCATCTATATTTTCACGCATTGCTCTAATCTATTCTTATTTTCCTGAGCACTGATTTGGCCATTCCACAACACCACAAATTAACATTTTATTGCTCTTGCTCATGCACCTCTATGGCCACAGCTCATTCACTCTTTATGCTACTACGCCATTATTACTATGCCTTGGTGATGTCCCTTACAGTTTATGTTTTAGCCACACTACTCGCATCATTGTTATCATTGCGTTACATATGTCTTTTTACAGTTTCCCAATTTGTGCTACAACCAATTTAGCCAATCATCCTAGGGTAATATCATCACCATATTTTTGCTCATGGACCACCCATCTCCATGATCTCCATTGTTGAACCCATCATGCCACCACTTGTTGCTTGCTCTCGAATAATGCTCTAGTCTTTAGTATCATACATTAATATCAACTATTTTTGGTGCTTCTATCAAGATCATCATGTTTTTATATATTATATATTTTATACCAATGAATTACACTCCTCTTCCCATAGATTAACCTCTACCATTCCTAATTTTAGGTGCCACACTACAAGTCTTCAACCATACTCAAATTTTTTAGTTGATGATATATGAAATACATGGCATCTTCTACCTCCTTTGGCACATTTATTCATCACACCATACTATCCAACTAATTCCATTGATGTTCATAGTCCTCTTCATGATAGTCAACATCCATACGGATAAGCTTCAATCTATTTAGTGCATCAATCTGTCATTCCTGGAACTCCAATGGTTTTTTTGGTGTGTAAATGACCTACTGAAGACCCATATTCATCTATATCCTAAGGTTTTTACCACCATTAAAAAATTTATACTAGTTTGACATATATCGGATAGCAAAAATTAAACTATTTCCAAGGTTTTATAATTTTTGGTGACTTCTTGTTGTTTCTGACTTGTTTCCTCCATATCCAGTGGGAATTCACATTTATTTATAAAATTTATATGTGGGTTATCCCACATTGATGGTGTTACTACCAATTTGGGTTTTTATAAGATCTATGTCTCATATAAATTAATAGCTAGCTTTTGTTATCTATTTAGATCTTACCATCTTGTGTATTACATCCACCCAAAAATGAGTTGTTAATTTCCCCGTTCGCCCCTCCCATATGTGTTGGCTACCACTACTTTGACCTGTAAAACTTCATCAAATCCCTGTTATATTAGCTTATCCACAAAGTTGTATCATTGCATCCACAAGTATTCCCTTCAAGTTTAGATCCTGTCGAGTCCCATTCTAAAAGCATGAGATTCCGAAAGAAAAACAGTATTGAGATGCAATATAAACAAAAACTAACTCGATGCATGAAATAGGACGAACGTAATCAAATCAAAACAAAACATAAAGAGAAAGCAGGAGCACAGCCCTTTTATATTAATTCCAAACTTGGTTACAATACATCTCCTCCCCTTTTAGGTTCTAGGAGTGTTAGAATGTTTTAGTTATAATCGTGATCAATACTCCTCCTCTCGCATGCCCACATGCAAAATGGGCGGGCCAGAGTGTTGTCACCGCTGATGTTGATGAGTCCTTGGTTCTTGCTACTCCTCCTACGTTCAAAGAAACAAGAAAGGCGTTAGTAGCACCTACTGCAAATGTGAAACATTTATTCCTTGAAATTAGTGAAAGATGTATGCCTAAGATTGTCGAAAATAGTGAATAAAATGAATATAAATGACCTGCAAATCTGACAGAGGTCAGAAGACATTACCAGAGGGCCACTGCCATTGAAACAGTCGGCCAATCTACTTTCACCTGGAATTCATCCCTGGGCAGGGCAAATTCTGCTGTTATTCGTCCCTGGGTGAGACGAATTTGATTGTGTTAGGAAAGTTGAAGTGATGCTGCTCCAATGTCAAACCTCAAGGTCTCCAAAACACTTGTAGACAAGGGGGTTAAGTAATTGGGGCCATTTTGGGATGACCCAGATGGTCGGATTCTCCCAATTTGGCCTCTATCCTTGGGAATTCGATGTCGCTACCTGCAAGTTAGTGGGACAACAAAGCGACAAAAAGCATGATAAAATCTGATCAAAACGTTATAGAATTGAAGCTATGAGTTAACTAGGTAACATAACATATAATGCAAAATGAACAAATGATCTAGAATACTTTAGAATGAAACTTAGAAAATGCGGGGTGCCCGAGTGGGCCTCCCACTGTTGGCACTTGATTTCGATGCCAATCCACTAGGGATGGGCTCAAAATCTCTTGGATTGGGGTGTCGGCAAATTGGTGGATTGAGGTGGTCAAATGTTGGGTTTGGGTCAGATTCACGCTTCCAAAAGCCACCCAATAACCTCTCTTACGAAAGAGATTAATGGATGTGAAAAGGTGAATCAACAAGGATGCAAATGGGTTTTCAATTGGGTAGCACTTCATTGCTTGAAAATGCCTCCAATCTGTATATTTTTGGGTGGGAAATTCCACCATTTTATAGACCCACGGGGTCTCTTTGGAGGGGCATGCAAGGATGCCATGTGGCGGCCATGCCTTCCCAAGAGGGAGGAAACTCTTCCCTGACTTGGGCTTCCATGACTGCCCTTGTGACAGTCCACTAACTGCCAACCTACCCACCTACACGCGCATGCATGGTAGGAGGCAATAATTGAATGTCCTCGGCTACCACTTGGTGGCATTTTTATTTTTTCCCGTTAAACCTAGAATTCATCCCGACCAGAGACGATTTCAGAATTCATCCCTGGGTGAGACGAATCCCAGTTAGTATTCATCCCTGGGTGAGACGAATACTGGGCAAAGTGCCTGAATGTGCCAAATTGCTTCTTGACCTTACAAAATTTCTATGAAAGTGGTTAGGACCACTGTTTAACCTCTGAGGGCTGCCCTAGGGGCAGTGTGTGTCAAAGCGATCAGTGTTTGTAGTCACATAATCATATTGGTGTTGTTTTGGTGTCTCCAGATGCCCCTTTTTGGGATGCACTGTGGATGGCATAGCGCCGAGCAAAAATAGATAACCAAAGCACTAATGATTAGGGTTTCTTGGTAACCTAACCAAATTTTGATGCCCCAAGCATGGAAAGGGCATGCATTCTTGAATCCTTGCTTCTGACGAGCTAAGGAATTTGATTTCAAGTGTTAACTTGTTTTGGTGAGTTGTGACTTGAGCTTAGACATTGATCAATCATGATTAGCCAAAGGGCGCAACCTTTTGTCCATAGGGGAACCTTGTGTTCATGATTCACGAAATGCCAAGTGTTTGATCAATTTGATTGTTGCTTTTTTACTGCCCCAAGAAGGAGCGTGATTGTTTTTGTCAATGATTCTTTGAATGCATGTTGTTTTCTTGATTGGGTGTGTGTTTGTTGATTGGTGACTAAGTGTGACTACCCCCTTAAGCGACGAATCGATGAGGGAATTACCTTCGTGAAAAAAGCGACGAGTCACTTGACCCAAGATGACTTGTGCAAGGGTGCCTTTAGATGGTTCATTGTTAAGCATGTGCAATTTTTCCAACATTTGGACCTATTTTTGGTGGGTGTTAACCCTTTTTGCGATGTTGTTTGGAGCTGAAATTGGCGAAAATTCGTCTTCCCATGGAGCAGTCCGACTAAGATAGCCTTCTTAGGGAGTGGGATAATGACAATTTGTGGCCCCAACGTCTATTTTGTATGCCCAGGATGTCAAGTGCAACAGCACTCACATCGGGCAAATTTATTGTCTGTTTTTAGTGCATTTTTGTTCATTTTTTGATGTTTTTGAAGTTTTTGGCCTGAATTCGTCCCAGGGTGGGACGAATTCCAGCTGTAGAATTCGTCCCTAGGTGGGACAAGCACTAACCAGAGTGCTCATCCCAGTAGAGGATGAATTCCAACTCAAATGCCTATTTAAGGGCCAAAACTTGAGTTTGGGCTCATTTGTGTCAAATTTTTCTTGCGATTTGGAGCTCTGGGAGGAGGAGGTAAATTCTACGAAGCGAAGCACTGCCGAGATTTTCCCTGCCATCATGAGTACACAAACTGGTTCGAGCAGCGAAGCCGAAGCGAGACCCGTAAGTGCTCCCTAGAGTTTATTTTTGTTTTTAAAACCATAAGTGTGTTGTTTTTTTGTACATTTTTTTTCCATGATTTTAATTTTTTTTTTGTTGAATTGTTTTCTTTTATAGGTTTTTAGGAGCCAATATCGCGTACCCACTGCTTTCACTGAGGCACGGAGGGTGCTAACTGATGCTGACTGGGAGTGGCTTGATGCCCTTGGGCTCAAGCAGGTGGCTCGACTGGAGCCTGTGGTCCTAGATTAGGCCTATCTAATAGCCCTGATCAAAATTTGGGATCCGCAGACCAACACTTTCCATCTCCCGACAGGGGAGATGACTATGACTCTAGAGGATGTCTATCAGCTTCTTCAGATTCTGATAGATGGACTGCCCATCAAGACATTGTAGTGTGATCAGCGGACTGCTGTACTGACGAGATGCTTCGGGCATGGGGGGTGGCTGGGTGTAGAGAACCCAATGGAGATGGCTGAGGTGGACTGCCAGGTTGGCAGGATTTTGGTTGGATGGTGGTAGGAGAGGGGGATGTTAGGAGTGAGGCACGCATTCCTGATGGGCCTCATTTCTAACATGTTTTTACCTGACTCGTTAGGCACGAGGTTCCCATGGAACCTACTAGATTTTGTGTGGCAGTTGGTAGAGTGCTCGATAGAGGAACCGTTGATCTTGAGATGGGGACAGACACTACTGGCACATCTCTACGGGGAGCTGTATGGGGTCTGCTATAGGCAGTGGAAGGGGGTCAGCTGCAGTTATCTGTTGCAGTGCTAGGATTGGTAGCACATAGCAGTTGAGAGGCCAACCGGGTTACCATGGACGACTCGGGCGGCAATGGAGGATAAGGAGATAGGTTATGCAATTTTGTGGCGGTGGTTTGCAGAGTAGGGGTAGAGTCGACGGTGGGTAGGTGTCGTAGGGCACTATACTAATGCCTCGGCTCACTCTAGGGGAGGTGGTTTGGTGTCCTTATCAGGACTGTCTAGCCTGGTCGGAGGCTGGAGAGTGGCTCTGACGGGTATGCAGGGAGCGGTGGTTGATTGGGCAGCATGGGACCGAGCATGAGTTTTTTGCATATAGCTGGGTGACATGACAGTTTTGGGTGTGCCAAGGGTTTCCTGGTGAGCCCATGGTCTATCGGCGTCGGGGAGATGAGAGGACTCTAGATCGATCGGTCATCGCACCGTTGGGTGAGGATTCAGATGCGGTGATCGATGTCCTGGACGTGGATGACGTCGGGACTACCACTAAGTATGACTCGTGGTGGGTATTGCGGCGATGGAGAGGATAGGGGCCACTAGGAGGCACAAAGGCGATAGTGGAGGGTGCTGAGGCACCAAGGGATGACTAGGGATCTCTTTTGGAGGATGCGAACATGGTTGAGGTGGGGGATGAGGATGTATATTTGGGAGCTTCGGATCAGCCGGACATGCAGGACATGGAGGATCAGTGGAAGCCAGAGCAGGTTGCTATTCCAGAGAGTCCTGTGCTTCAGGAGGATACGAAGGAGATGGAGTCTAGGGTACACGCTGAGAATGCGTGGTTGGTAGAGCTATTATGGATACAATATTAGGAGCTGGGGGATGCACTACGGGAGAGGGATCTCCTACGGGCTTAGCTAGCAGAGCGAGATAGGGTTTTGGCGCAACGCGATGATGCAGTAGCTTACTACCATCGATGGGAGGTAGAGTGGTTCTGACATCGACTAGATTTGGAGAGGGAGGTCATTCGCCTCGACGGGCGACTACCTGAGCTGTCGAGAAGTGGGTCTTCATGTTGAACGATGGATAGTGCTACTGAGCAGTCAGCATCGTCTCGTCGTAGGTGATTGGATAAGGGAGGCGGTAGAAGGTGTGATGTAGGGGCTAGTAGTAGCCACCCTACAGGGTCCCATAAGACCCACACCACGGGGGGTAGTTCCCGTCACATCGATCCTGCGTGATCATGGTGGTCGAAGCCTTAGGCGAGGTGATTTTGTTATATGATTGTGGGGTCTGAGGACCAGTTTTGTAGCTTGTGAGCATTTTTTGATGATATATATACATATACCAGTTTTATTTTGGTTATGCATATGTGATGATTTGATCTTTATGCATGATGGCTGATGACTACGGATGTATGCATGTTTATTTATTTTGATGGGTGCATATGCTATGATGAATGCAAATGTTTTTTATTTATATGTGATATGCAAAATGAAATGGATGTGATGGTTGGTTATGGCATCATAGACTGTTTCAGACTCTATTTATTTCATTTTTAGGCGATTGCTGTGGTAAATGACTTTGTATGTATACATGTGGTTTTTCTCTCTTTTTTTTGTATTTTTTGATGGTATTGTAAATTTGGAAAGTAGCGCAGTTGGTTTAGAAATGTAGCTAAGGTTTTCTGAGACTCAGACGGTTTTAACTCACTAGCCATGACTGTACTTTGTTTTACAAGACTTTTGACCAAGGTATGAATCGAACTCATTTTTGACCAAGCTATTTCACATCCCTGTGTGTGCAATTGAGTTCATTTATGTGGTATTTGTCAGGATACCGCTAGTGCCAAGTGGGCTTTCAACCGAACCTATACTAAGGATCACCTAATTAGCTCCACTAACTCCTTTGTTGTATGTAGTTAGATTAATCTACGGTGTTATCCAGGATACCATAAGCTAGCTCATTCACATGCAAACATTGATCTATACATAAGTTAATGTGAAAAATATATCGTCATGCAGTAAGTTTACCACCAGTGACCGATAGGCTATCAACCAAACCAGTACTGAGGCTTGCCTCATGACCTGTTAGAATATTGAGGGTTCCATGGATTCAAGTTCAACTCCCTTCTTTTCTTCAATTGTATTGGGATACTTGCTCGTTTTAGTGATAAAATCACTGTTTATTTTTATTTATTTTTCTTTTGAGCAAGGGATTGGGAATATGGAGTGACGATAATCACTATTGTTTGTGCTTTTTGATGTGTGCACTGTGGGATGTCAAATTTTGGAGTTTTGACGTTTTTGCAAATTTTTTGATGTTTTTGCAACTATTGAGAACTTTGGGATTCTTAGGGAATTGGGTAGGTAGGATGCTTGTCCTTTTGCCAACTCTCAGCATTCTTGGGGTCATTCGCACAGGGGGATGAGCAAGATAACCGTTTCGCTTATGGTGACCTGGATTACTGTGCAGGTTTCATCTTTCGTTCACACAACTTGGGAATTGTTTTATGTGTTTTAGCTTGTGATGGGATGTTACGTAACAAGGTGTATTTCAAGTGTGACTCTACCTTTGTAAAGTCTGTCTGACTCGGTACATTACACAGCTAAAGAGCAAAATAATGACTGAATTATGAAAAATCTTGATACATTATAAGACCACTGACTCGATTGTGGTAAACAACAGTGAATGGCATTTGTTTGCTATTTTGTAAAATGGAAAAGTGTGGAACAAGATGGACTTAGCAGAATAATTACAGTTTATGGTGCCTTTGACCTTTATGACCACAAATATGCAATGTATGGGTGCGATGCTTAATGCAGCTACATTTTGTTTTGTATTTTTGATGGATTGATTTTTGTGAATATGAATATGAGATGCAAGAAGAGCTCTCTGATGATGAACTTGAGCATGCCTAGAAATGAGATGCAGATTTTTGTTGTTTTTGATGATTTTTTTTTTGAATTTTCTTGATTTTTGACCAAGCGATTGTGGAAATCCTTGGAGCATTTTGGGGTTGACCAAGTGATTTTAGGGATCCTTGGAGAATTTTGGGATTGACCAAGCGATTTTAGGGATCCTTGGAGCATTTTTGGGATTGACCAAGCGATTTTAAAGATCCTTGGAGCATTTTGGGATTGACCAAGCGATTTTAGGGATCCTTGGAGCATTTTGGGGTTGACCAAGCGATTTTAGGGATCCTTGGAGCATTTTGGGGTTGACCAAGCGATTTTAGGGATCCTTGGAGCGTTTTGGGATTGACCAAGTGATTTTAGGGATCCTTGGAGCATTTTGGGATTGACCAAGTGATTTTAGGGATCCTTGGAGCATTTTTGGGATTGACCAAGTGATTTGAAATATCCTTGGAGCATTTTGGGATTGACCAAGCAATTTTAGGGATCCTTGGAGCGTTTTTGGGATTTGGCTCTCTTAGATATGAAATGGGCATAAATGACTGATGTTCAAGGGTTATGTTTCCTTGATTCCATCAAGAGAAGCTAGCCGGTACGTCCTGGGTCCTATTTTTCTATCAATGACATATGGACCTAAACAATTTTCCGTGAACTTGTCCCTTAGGTGGGATGGCAAACTAGAATTCTGTTGGTTTTCCTTCAAAACCAAATCACCAACCCGAAAGTCCCACAGGTGGACTTTCATGTTGTAAGCTTTTTTAATTCACTCTTGATAAATATGTAAATGCTCAAGAGCATTAACGTGTCGTTCATCAAGCAACGTAAGCTGGTCCAACTGGGCCTACCTCATAGTGTCATCATTTATGAACTCTTGCATTGAGATGCGTAGGGAAGGAATTTCAAACTCGAGAGGCATGGCTGCCTCAGAGCCATACACGAGCAAAAATGGAGTGGCCCTAGTGGGAATCCAAATGCTAGTGCGATAAGCCCATAGGGCAAGTGGGATTTGAATGTGCCAATCCTTATGACTTTCTATGACTGTCTTTTTAAGGATGGCAACTAGCATTTTGTTTGACGCCTCTGCTTGCTCATTCGCCTGCGGATAATAGGGTGTCAAAAAACTATGCTGAATTTTGTACTTTGTGGTCAAAGCATGCATGTCTTTGTTCTTGAATTGTGTCCCATTATTCGAGACTATTTTGGATGGAATACCAAAAGGACATATGATGTTATGCAAAATGAACTCCACAATGCGAGGTCCTATCGTAGAGGTAAGCGAAACTGCTTCCACCCACTTGGTAAAATACTCTGTGGCCGTTATAATAAACGTGTGATAACATGACGACACAGGGGAGATCTTTCAAATTAGATCAAAGCCCCACTACAAAAATGGCCAAGCATACTGGACTATCTGCAAGGCCTAGGAAGGTACGTGCATAAAATTGGCATGATGTTGATACTTCATGCACTTCTTGACATATACACAACAATCTTGCTCTAAAGATGGCCAATAATAGCCCATGCAAAGAATGCGCTTTGCGATGGCCATACCACTGAAGTGGCCACCACAGGTACCATCGTGCGCTTGGGCGACTGCCCAAGTGGACTCTTGTTGGTCCAAGCAATGAAGGAGGATTCCTTCATAGCTATGATGATACAAAATGTCTCCTATCAAGACATACTTAGCCACTTTCTGCTTGAGTGCTCATTTTATGGCATGAGTCAATCCAAGCGGGATATTACCTAACTTGAGGTAGTCTCTAATGGGTAGATACCAGTCCTATTGATCAGAAACCTTGATAGTATGAACAACCAATCCCTCTTGAAGTTCATCCCTAGCGAACGCTGAACGGGATATAACCTGTAAGAATAGCATTGTGTTGCTATTAATGGGAGTAGGGGAGAACAAGGACCCCCAGTTGGCATGTTTCAGATGATCTTGGATTCGAGAGAACTTATTCGAGTATGGTTCAATCTGGATCATGTGGATTCCTGGCGTCAAGTCTGAGCTTGCACGCTCCATCATGAATTGTGATAAGGTTTTGAATTGAATGGTTGTCATATCACCGAAAAGGTCTTGTAGAATTAGTGACCCCAAGGAGGCCATTGTGTCTGCAAAACGATTTGATGATTGAGGGAGTGCCTCGATGTCATACCACTCAAGTTTTGCCAGGAATTTGTCCACAAGGGCTTTATAAGCCTTCAGGACTGGGCATTTGCATTGATATACCCCTTTGAATTGATTGACTATTAACAATGAATCACCAAAGATATTTAGTCATTTGATGTTCATGGCGATTGCTATCTGAAGACCTAGGAGCAAGGCTTCATACTCTACATTATTGTTGGTGCATGGGAAGTTTAATTTAAATGACAAGGGCATTGGAGCGCCCTGCGGTGTGAAGAATACAATTCCCGTGCCACCACCTTGCTCACATTTAGAACCATCAAAGAATAGGGTTATGTCGGCCTGTGACTCAAGCTCATCAGAATCTGGCAATTCTGATACATGGAAGACCCCATCATCGGGTATTTCTATGACTAGAGGTTGATCGTCTTCAAGAGGAGCCTCTGCTAGTTGATCAGCTATGACCTGTCCTTTGATAGATTTTTGTCCAATGAACTCGATGTCAAATTTTTTCAACAACATGATCCATTTCGTCGTGCAACTACTATGATAAGTACAACTCATCATGTATCGCAATGGATTCTCCTTAGACACAACATACGTAGTGTTGCTCAGCATGTAGTGGCATAGCTTTTTGGTAGCAAACACCACTACCAAGCAAAGTTTCTCAATGTATGCATAGTTAAGTTCATAACTGACTAGGGTGTGGCTAAGATAGTAAGTAGCCTGTTCTTTGTGAAGTTCATTCTTTTGGGCTAGCATGGTACCCAGTGCCACCTCAGTAGCTGAGATGTATAAGTATAACAACACTCCTGGTCTAGGTGGTGCCAATACTAGCAGTGAATCCAGGTATTGTTTGATGTCGTCAAAGGCTGACTGGCACTCATCATCCCAGTGAACTGTAACCCCCTTATGCAATAATTTGTTCATGGGTCAGCACTTGTCAGATAGCTGCACTATAAAGCACTTAATCAATGCGACCTTTCCCTGCAGACTTTTGAGCTGCTTGATGGTAGTTGGGGGAACCATTTCAAGGATTGCCTTGACTTTCTTTGGGTCCACCTTGATTCCTCACTTTGAGACTATGAAACCCAAGAGTTTTCTAGATGTGATCCCAAAGACGCACTTCTTGGGATTTAGTCTAACTTTATGCTCCATGAGGCGATCAAGGATCTTGCTTAAGTCATCGATATGATTTGAGCGCAACAGAGATTTGGCTAACAAATCATCCATGTAATCTTCCAAAGTTTTATGCATGTAGTCATGGAAGATGTACGTCATGGCACGTTGGTAGGTGGCGCCAGCATTTTTAAGGCCAAAAGGCATGACATTATAACAAAATGTCCCCCAAGGCGTTGTGAATGTCGTTTTTAGTTGGTCTTCAAGATTGATATGAATCTGATTGTATCCTGAGAAACCATCCATGAGGGAGAGCATTTCGTGACCTGCTGTAGCGTCTACCAATGTGTTGATGCTCGGCAAAGGGAAATCATCCTTAGGACTCACTTTGTTTAGATCTCAAAAATTGGTGCATATGCGAATCCTCCCGTCGGGCTTCTTGACGGGAACCATGTTGGACAACCATGGCGGATAATCCATGCAGATGACAAACTATGCATCCAACATATTTTGCAATTCATCTTTGACCATCAAGGCCATTTTTGGGTGCATCTTAGGTAGTTTTTTCTTTACAGGCTTGATTGTCGGATCAAGCGTTAAATTATGCGTGACTAGCTGCGGGTCTAGTCCTGGCATATCCCTGTATGACCATGCAAAAACCTCCTTCTTCTCTTTAAGAAGGGTAATGTAGTCGAATTGCTCTTTGGGGGAAATACTTACCCCCAGCTTGAGAATCTATGGATTCATTGGATTTGTGTCGATATCTACGTCAGTCGTCTCCTTGACTAACATGTGGGATCTGTCCTCCAACTGATGTGGAGTCAAGATCAAATGGATATCATTAGCTGAATTTAAATTTGCATTGGGAACCTCGGGTTCCTCTAAAATATATCCTGAGTTATCCTTGGGGTAAAATGAGGCATCTTACCGAAAGGCCAGTACTCTGATGGTGAAAGAGGTGAATTGACGTGATCCTAGTCAATGGCATCTGTGTCTAGATGTAATGACCGTGCTAGATCAGCCAGATTATGGATGGGTGTGGTCAAATCAATGGAGATCATGTGGATGGAATGAATTTTGTCTCCATTACCGTGGGTATGATAACTTGAACATTCTAGATGCTCATTATAATCTGGATCTATCTCTAGTGGAACGGGCAAGAACGGATCGACCCTATGTGCTAATAGGAGGACAGGGTCTTCCATCAGCACTGATGCCCTTATAGGGTCTCGGGGTGGACGGTGCTCATCATGAATTTGGAGCCATGGATCCAACACTTGGTCCCACCCCGCTGGGTCTACATACCATTCATGCCCTAACCTTATGCCTAATTGTCCCATTAGATCTTCATGAGTTAAAGGGTGATTGTGCCATCGCGCATGATTGAGATAGTCCATCTTAGTCTCATCTTCTGAATCACCGTCGGAGATCAAAAAATGTTCATTTTCTTCCACAACTGCTTGCGACACTAAGGGTTCACATTGTTCCAGCAAATTAATCTGGTCCCATTGTGGTTGTTCCACTTTTGGTGGAGGGACCTGATTCTCTTGACACTGTATTGGCTCAACTAGAACCTCTAAATGGAACAGTTTCAAAAAGATTTCTGGACATCGTTTATGTTCTTCTTGTGAGTTAGTGTCTGAAATTTCACCTCTCTCTAGAAAAGGAGAGGGATTGCTGATGTTACCAAGGGTGTTTGTTGACCATGGGAGGTAATCTCCCAATGTATATTCTGTATTTGGGTTGGCATAAGGATCTGATGCCAATCCACCCTTTTTGCCTATTTCTAGGCCTTGCATATTTTCCACCAAGATGACTAAGGGCAGGGGGTGGTTGAACCCTACTCCCGACTTATCATATGGCATTTGGTATCTTGGTTGGCAAATGACCCGCACCCCTTGCTCATACCTACCTAGCCCGTATCCATGCCAATTACATTGGCCGAGATATCTCAGAGCAAATTTCAGGTTTGACAGATAATTGACATTTTCCACAAAAGGCTCTTTGTCTTCGTCCTTTTGCTTGCATGGTTCAGGACCATGATCAAGGCCCACCGTGATCACCATTGAAAGCATGAGATTCCAGAAGAAAAATAGTATTGAGATGCAATATAAACAAAAACTAACTCGATGCATGAAATAGGACGAACGTAATCAAATAAAGACAAAACATAAAGAGAAAGTAGGAGCATAGCACTTTTATATTAATTCCAAACTCGGTTACAATCCATATCCTCCCATTTTAGGGGCTAGGAGTGTAGAATTTTTTAGTTACAATCATGATCAATACTCCTCCTTCTGCATGCCCACATGCAAAATTGGCGGGCCAGAGTGTTACCGCTGCTGATGTTGATGAGTCCTTGGTTATTGCTACTCCTCCTGCATTCAAAGAAAAAATAAATGCATTAGTAGAACCTGATACAAACGTGAAACATTTATTCATTGAAATTAGTGAAAGATGTATGCCTAATATTGTCAAAAACAGTGAATAAAATGAATATAAATGACCTACAAATCTGATAGAGGTCAGAAGACATTACCAGAGGGCCACTACCATTGAAACAGTCGGCCAATATGTTTTCACCTAGAATTTTTCCCTGGGCAGGATGAATTCTGCTGTTATTTGTCCCTGGGTGAGACAAATTCGACTATGTTAGGAAAGCCGAAGTGATGCCGCTCCAATGTTGAACCTCGAGGTCTCAAAAACACCTGCAGACAAGGGGGTTAAGTAATTGGGGCCATTTTGGGATGACCCAGATGGTCGGATTCTCCCAATTTGGCCTCTATCCTCAAGAATTTGATGTCACTACCTGCAAGTTAGTGGGACAACAAAGCGACAAAAAGCATGATAAAATCTGATCAAAATGTTATAGAATTGAAGCTATGAGTTAACTAGACAGCATAACATATAATGCAAAATGAACAAATGATCTAGAATACTTTAGAATGAAAATTAGAAAATGCGAGATGCCCGAGTGAGCCTCCCACCATTGGCACTTGATTTCGACGCCAATCCGCTAGGGATGGGCTCAAAATATCTTGGATTGGGGTGTCGGAAAATTGGTGGATTGAGGTGGTCAAATGTTGGGTTTGGGTCAGATTCACACTTCCAAAATCCACCCAATAACCTCTCTTGCAAAAGAGATCAATGGATGTGAAAAGGTGAATCAACAAGGATGAAAATGGGTGTTCAATTGGGCAGCACTTCATTGCTTGAAAATGCTTCCAATCTGTATATTTTTGGGTGGGAAATTCCACCATTTTATAGACCCATGGGGTCTCTTTGGAGGGGCATGCAGGGATGCCATGTGGCGGCCATGCCTTCCCAAGAGGGAGAAGACTCCTCCTTGACTTGGGCTTCCATGACTGCCCTTGTGATAATCCACTAACTGCCAACCTACCCACCTACACGTGCATGCACGACAGGAGGCAATAATTGACTATCCTCAGCTACCACTTGGCGACGTTTTTCTTTTTTCTTGTTAAACCTGGAATTCATCCTGACCAGAGATGATTTCAGAATTCATCCCTGGGTGAGACGAATCCCAATTGGTATTCATCCCTGGGTGAGACGAATACTGGGCAAAGTGCTTGAATGTGCCAAATTGCTTCTTGACCTTACAAAATTGCTATGAAAGTGGTTAGGACCACTATTTAACCTCTGAGGGCTGCCCTAGGGGCTGTGTGTGTCAAAGCGATCAATGTTTGCAGTCACATAATCAGATTGGTGCTATTTTGGTGTCTACACATTCATGCCATGTATTCCCTTGTCCTTTGGTCCACCTACACATGTCCATCTGCTCAGTCCAATTAGCTTACATCATCTATCCCATACACGTGTCACATTGTTAGTCATTCTAACATTGATACCTGCCATAATTTGTGCTAATCCTTCTATTGGTCAACCCACCTGCTAATGTCATCCCATATACTAACATCATTGCACCTATCAACATCCTGTATTCCAACTTGTGTGCCCTTTTCATTACTAATTTCTATGGTGTTTCCATATCACATGATGTCATACATCCACTACCAACTAACATGTCATCCATGGTTTGTCCATACGTGTCAGCCCTCACAACTGACATCACTCTTTAGTTGCCCATATTTCTCTTCTATGGTTTGTAATAAGAGTGCATTTTTTGTTGTATCTGACACTCTTCAACTACCCATCTTTCTCTTCCACTTTTGTACATATTGGGGACCAATGCTTGCTTAGTGGGGAGGAATGATATGGATTATAGCACATGTTTTAATAAGTTTTTTAGCTTAGGATAAGCATTATTTAATGTATTCTTATCCATTGTAATGCCTTGTAATACCTATTTATAGGCACCTTTTGGTATGTTAATACAACTAAGTTTTGTATTGTCATTCATATCTCATGTCTGTTGTAATTAATTCCTCATCATGTAACCACTTGATATATCGGTTTTTGTGGTTGTTGTTGGGGTTTTTTAAGTTGGACTTGATGTTGTTGTGTTTTTTATTTAGGTTCACTCAAGACCACTTGATTCACTTGACCATATTTTGGCTAGTTCTAATGGTTTCTCCTTTGACTCTTATTTTACCATTCTTTATTTTTTAATTTTATTTTTGGCTCTTGAACTTTGATTTCTTTTATTACCAAGCTTGGGTAAGAGCTTCTTTAAATGTTATATATTTTTGTAATTGTAGTAACAATGATATTGGTTTTGAAAAGCTCCTTGTAAATATTTGTAGACACCAAAACAACACCAATCCAATTATGTGATGACAAGCACTGATCGAATTGACATACATAGCCCCTAGGTCAGCCCCTAGAGGTTAAAAACTGGTCCTAACCACTCCCACAGTAGTTTTGTAAGATTAGAGGTCAATTTTGCACCTTTCAGGCACTCTACTCCCTATTCGTTCCACCCTAGGATGATTAAAAACTAGTATTCATCCCACCCTAGGATGATTAGTAGCATTTTCTCCAAGGTGGGGTGAATAGTATGTTTGATGGGCAAAAGGTCAAACCTTGACAAATGGCAGATCAGATCCACCACTCAACTCCACCTTCAATGCATGGGAGTGCGAGTGAGAAGTTTTGAGCTCAAAGAGACAGTCATAGAGGTAGTCATGGAGCCCTTAATTAGGGAGGAATTTTCTCTCCCCTGATAAGGCATGATGGCCAAGTGGCACCCCTGCATGCACATTCAAAGTAGACCTTTAGGTCTATAAAATGGTGAGTCTTCTCACCCCAAAAATAGTATATATCAGGAGAATTTGGAGCAATGGAGTGCTATCGAATTACATCCTCACCCCTCACTTGTGCTTCTTACATCCTTGATCTCTCTTTTGGAAGGGAGGTTATTGGATGAACATTGGAAGCGCAATCCAGACCCAAAACCCAAAAATTTGGCCACAATAACCCATCCAATTTTTTGACACAACCCCCTAGGAAGTTTTGGACCCATCGCAAGGGTATTTATGTTGAAACCAAGCCCCAAACAGCAGGTGTCCTGCCCCTGGGTGCCCCCCACACTACTGCAGTCCTAATAACCCCACCCTGGAGTGATTAGAAATATGTAGCATATTTATTCACTATTTATTTTGTATCTTATTTTATGTCATTCATATATTTTTCCATTCTAATTTCATGCCATTCTGATGAGTTTTGACTGTGTTTTCATTGTTTTTCGCTTTCACTAACATATAGGGAGCATCTTCGGATACAGGGTGATCAGGGCTGAATATGCAAAATAAAACCTTCTGGGTCATCTCAAAATGTCCTATTTTGCCTAACCCAAACTTTTTAAGTGTTTTGGAGGCCTTTGGATGAGACATTTAGGAGGTTTCTTTTTGACATTTTATGATAATCCTAATCGTCCCACCCTGGAGCGATTAGAAATATACAGTATATTTCTTGATTGTTCCTTTTTTCAATATGTTCATGATGGTTTTTTCATGTTTCTTTCCAAATTTCATCTTATTTAGACATATTTTGATTACTGTTTTAATTATTTCATGCATGCATTAACCGGAGGCCTTGGGGATTGCATGTTTCCCTCCATCCGTAGGTGCTATTAATAATTTGCTATTTCTTTGAACGTAGGATATCAACATTAGAGGGGTAGTAAGGAACTATATATGCATTCACACAAGTTGTGGTGACGTTTTGCCTACCCATTTCAAATGTGGGCACGTGAAAGATCCCGAAGGAAAGCGTACCATCCGTGGTGTAGAAAAACTATATCTAACGCTCCTAGCCCCTAAAAAGGAAGGAGACACATTGTAACCTGATCTCAAAGAAAAATTAATAAAAAAAGAGGCTGCACTTTACATTTGCTTTATATCTCATTTCAGTTCGTTTGTTTTCCCTTTTCATGCACTTTAGTCCTTTCTTCATTCGTAGGAGCTAGTGTTACATTTGCTTTTGTTTGCATCGCACCCGGTACGCCATTGCTTCTGTATCCTCATGATTTTAGTGGTGATCACGGTGGGACTCTGTCCCCTAATTTTAGGATCAAATTTCTGATCAAAATTTTGTGCTTTTTCTTGCAGGTGTTAATCCTTCAAGCATTGGATTGCTGCTCGTCCCACCCTGTGACGAATATAGACTAAAATTCATGCCACCCTAGGATGAATAAGTCATTTGTCCCACCCTGTGATGAATACAAATCTGCTATTCATCCCACCCTAGGATGATTAGCTCTCTGTGCAAATTCTGAGTAGAAACTCAGGGGCATTTGGTGTGGGCAAAGAACAGGTAGGTTTTCTGAACATCCTCTGTAATTTTTTGTCTCTATTTCTATGATTTTTCTCTTTTCCTTGCTTGCATGAAATATTTTACTCCATGTTTTCTTTCTTTACGTAAGTAAAAAGAACCACACACACCATGTGACAATATAAACATCAAGGTGTTGGTCGTAAAACCCCGATAATTGATCAAGACCAATGGTGTATTTGATCACCACCTTGGCTTGAATTTTGCATACATAACCCCGATCATGACTGTTGCTAGACATAAATATTGATGAAAGCTAACAAAGTGTAGTTGGGGTGATTCCCAGCACATGATGATAAGTCTTTTATGGTAGGTATCAAAAATAGAGTGATTCCCCTTTCGTACCACCTATGTTCCATGTATTGTTCTGCTCTCGCATACCAATAGTTTCCCTCATGTAAGGGTGGGTATATTGAGAGGTTCAGTATAACGGCCTGGCAGTGGTATATTGAAGGGATGACCATTTTGGGAGATATAAGAGCCATCATATTGCATATACAACAAAATTTTCTTTACAATGTGTAGACACCAAAACAGCACCAATCTGATCATGTGGATACAAGCATTGATCGAATTGACATACATTGCCCCTAGGGCAGCACCTAGAGGTTAAACAGTGGTCCTAACCACTCCCATAGTATTTTTTGAAGGTTAGAGGTCAATTTGGCACCTTTCAGGCACTCCGCTCTCTACTCGTTCCACCCTGGTATGATTACAAACTGGTATTTGTCCCACCCCAGGACAATTAGTAGCAATCATTCTAGGGTGGGGCGAATAACAGGTTTGACAGGAAAAATGTCAAACCTTGACAAATGGCAACTCAGATTCACCACTCAACTCCACCTTCAATGTATGTGAGTGTGACAAAGAATTTTTGAGCTCAAAGAGGCAGTCATAGAGGCAGTCATGGAGCCCTTAATCACAGAGGAATCTTCTCCCCCCTGGAAAGGCATGATGGCCAAGTGGCACCTCTGCATGCTCAGTCACAAGAGACCATTAGGTCTATAAAATGGTGAGTCTTCTCACCCCAAAAAAGAACAGAGCAGGAGCATTTGGAGCAACAAAGTGTTTTCGAATTACATCCTCACCCATCACTTATGCTTCTTACATCCTTGATCTCTCTTTTGGAAGGGAGGTTATTGGGTGAAAATTAGAAGCACAATATAGACCCAAAACCCAAACATTTGGCCATAATACCCCACCCAATTTTTTGACACGACCCCCTAGGAGGTTTTGGACCCATCCCAAGTGGATTGGTGTCAAAACCAATCCCCAAACGATGGGTGTCCTGCCCCCAGGCGGCCCCCTCACTATTGTAGTCCTAATCGCCCCACCCCAAGGTGATTAGAAATATGTAGTAGATTTATTTACTATTTCTTTTGCATCTTATTTTATGTCATTCATATATGCTGCCATTCAAATTTCATGCCCTTCTGATGAGTTTTTACTATGTTTTCATTATTTTTTGCTTTCACTAACATACAGAGAGCATATTTCGATATAGGGTGATCAAGGCCTAATATACAAAATTCGACCTTCTGGGTCATCTCAAAATGCCCTATTTTACCTAACCCCAACTTTGCAAGTGTTTTTTAGGCCTCTAGATGGGAAATTTAGGAGGTTTATTTCTGACATTTTATGACAGTCCTAATCGTCCCACCCCGGAGTGATTAGAAATCTACAGTAGATTTCTCAACTGTTCCTTTTACAGTGTTTTCATGATGGTGTTTGCATTCTTATGTCAAAATTTCATCTTATTTTGACATGTTTTGATTACATTTTTAATTATTTCATGCATGCATTAACTGGAGGCCTTGGGGATTGCATGTTTCCCTCCATCCACAGGTGCTATTAATCATTTGATGTTTCTTTGAATGTAGGATCTCAACACCAGATGGGTAGCAAGTAACTATAGATGCATTCATGCAAGTGGCAGCGACGTTTGGCCCGCCCATTTCAAATGTGGGCACGCGGAAGATCCTGAAGGGAAGCGTACCATCCGTGGTGTAAAAAAACTATATCTAATGCTCCTAACCCCTAAAAAGGAAGGAGATGTATTGTAACCTGATATCAAAGAAAAATTAATAAAAATGGCTGCACTTTACATTTTCTTTATATCTCGTTTTAGTTCGTTTGTTTTCCCTTTTCATGCACTTTAGTCCTTTGTTCATTCGTAGGACTTAGAGTTACATATGATTTTGTTTGCATCGCACCTGGTATGCCATTGATTTTGTATCCTTGTGATTTCAGTGGCGATCATATTGGGATATATAAGAGCCCTCATATTGCATATACAACAAAATTTTCTTTACAAGGTTTTCACCATAAAATCAAAACACACTAAACTAGATCTAGGGCACACCTTTAATCTATAAATGAGATAATCATTGCTTTGATTGTGTGGTCCCCTTTTGTTTAGTGTAGCACAAAAAATTGTAAAGAAGATAAAAACCTACATATCTTGTAGAGAGACACCACCATGGTGTACACCCGTAGCCAAGCCCAATCACGAGTAGAAGCTATGAAAAGAGTACAAGGGGGCACAAGTTGCCTCCGTTATAGCCCTAAAGACTTGGTCATACCACCTTGGTGGCCTGACCCAAAAAATAGTCCACATCATACCATGATGTAACGAGACTATAGAGGCACCCCTTCGAGGGGTACGCCCATCCAACATAGACCCTTTCATGAGGAGTCCATATGCATGGCACTCAACATAGATGAGAGGGCTCCCTTAGACACTCATTATGAGTGGCCACCATGCGATGAAGTGCTATAAAAACATAGGGTCCATAAGGAGGGGCCACATGATTACATCATCCCTCCTCTACCCCCTATTATTGTTAAAAATAATAGACCAAATCCAGAGTGCAAGACTCTTCAGATAGGGTGAGCCAACTCTACCTGCCCCTTTCAAATATACAAAAGGGAGCATGATGAAAACCATGACATTCCTCAAGATCAATACACAATGTGAGAACAATGTGCTTCTGCACCTGCTATTTATCAGGATCACCTACTGAGGCCAGAGCTTCAGGTGAATGCCACTAATATTGATAGATGTGTAGGGGAGGCATCTAGGCCTCCTAGACTCAAGATGGTAGAACAAATCAACTTGGTATTTTCTAAACATGCCACCCACCAAGCGCAAATCACATAGCTTGAGCAAGACCAACAAAAATTAGAGCACCTATATCACCTTAGAAAAGAGCATATTCGATGTCAGACAAATGAGTTACTCCAAAACACTATGCTTGAGAGGGTCCCAACCCCTTGCATGCATAAGACAAATTTGTATGAGAGGCACAACCACTTGGTGCGAGATAGGTCTCCATGACCTTATCAAGTGTTGCCTCCAAGACATCCTAGACCTGAGCAGGAGACCACCCCTAGAGCCAATGATGGGCACCCTCTACGGGCACCCACCCATGTTTATAGGTCACACCCAAGAACTCCTCAAGAAGCCTATGAGGAGTTTGAGCAAGAAGAAGAGTGGGCTGAAATGCCCTACCAAGGCAGTGGGGGTGCTATCCGGATACCCCTCCATAGCAATGGGAACAACGAGAATAAACCAAGGAAGAAGAGATCAAATATTTTGATGCATATAAAGTGCTACTAGAGCACTTAGATTCTGTGGAGACTAAGAATTATGGGTCCCAAAATCCCACTTTATGTTAGCTCCATAGTCACCTGGTGCATCCTTCAGTACCAGCACCCCCATACCTTGAACACTTCAAAATGCCTCAATTAGATATCTTTAGAGGGGATGAGGATGCCCAAGAGCATGTGACAAGATTCCTGAGCCAATGCTTTGGCATTCAGGACAATGATGCTTTACTTCTAAGAACATTTATAACCACGTTCTTAGGCCCTACCTCAGATTGGTTTACCCAGTTGCTAAACCATAGCATCAGTAACCTGGACCAGCTAGTGGGTGCATTCCTCGAACATTTCACCTTCAATACCAAGAAGGCATCATTAAGTGACCTAGCTAGCCTCAGGCAGTATGAGGAAGAGACCATGGTGGCTTGTGGAAATCGATGGAGAACGTTGCTTTCAAATCTTCCTTACCTCCCTCCCATGGCCGATCTAACCCAAATGTTCTCAAAAATTTGCCTAAGGTCGATCTCCATGCTATTGCAGTTGCAGCAATATGCTGCTCTCGAGGAAGCCATGGCACAAGCCAGAATAATTGAAGAGATCAAGATATAGGATGGTGAGATTGCCAAGCCACACAAGAAAGAGTGGCCCAAAAATGCCAAAACTGGGTCAATGCAACCGAAACCCGCTACGGTCAATCAGGTTGCTATAAAAATACCTAAGCCTGAACAAGCAACACATCCCCCAAAGGCTAATTATCAGGCAGTTCCTCTTGACACCTATGAAAAGGAAAATCATAGGCAAGAGCAAAATCAATAGTGTCACCCTAGGTGATAATTCACACCCTTCACAGAGTCTAAGGACTCCTTGTTTGACCGCTTGTCCATGAAAAACTTGATAAACCTTCCAGAAAGTCGACCCCTAGACCCCAACGTGCAAAAACCCAAGGGCTATAGGGAAGACTTGTACTGTAGATTTCATCGACAGAAAGGACATGACCTTTACGCATGTTGGAATTTCAAAAGCTTAGTGCAATACCTAATAGACAACAAAATGTAGTGGTGGATAATCCCATAGCACAAAACAATCAACAAATGGAGGTCTTCAAAGACCCCCTGTCTACCCATGATACATAGGCAAAGACTCCTCATGTCAATGAGGTGACACAAAACTGCACCATGCATGGGTATGTAGGGATGATAAGCATAGTGACATGAAATAAGAGGTATCCAAGCATAGCTATCCCTGTTGTAGCTACAAGAGAGGTTCCATCAATGTCACAACCTCAAAAGCACCCTACACAACCTTCCCCACCTAGACCAGTGGCCATGATTCGGACTAAACTTACCCAAAGTTTAAGGACCACGTCAGCTAGGCTCTCCATATATGAGCTCATACAACAATCACGACCCCATCGGGAGGCTCTAATGGAGATACTCAAGGCCATCAAGCTACAGCTCCATGAAGCAAATTATTTCAACAACTTTGTGGGACATGTAAAATTATGTACAGAACCAGTCATCACCTTTAGAGAAGATGAACTAAAATTGGTGATTGGTGATATGGTGGATCCACCCCTAAACATCATTATGTGGGTCAACGAGATTCCATTTAAGAGGGTGTTGGTGGACACTGGCTCATCCAACAATATAATCACAACAGTGGCATTGAAACACCTCAAGTTGCTAGCATCTCACATTATGGCCTCCACCTATACCCTTCAAGCATTCAATGACGTGATATGCTCGACAGTTGGCACAATTCTCCTGCCCATCCAAGAGGTACAAAATACTATCCCTATGTTGTGCCACATCCTGGAAGGTGAGATGGCCTACAACATCTTGTTGGGATGGCCTTGGATCAGGGACATGAAGTGTGTCCCTTCGATAGCCCATCAATGCCTAAAGTACACATACGAAGGGCAAGTGCATGTAGTCTCGGCAGACTTAGAGCCCTTCAAGTATTGCAATGCGGTGTAGCTGATGCCATAATCAACCCTCCCATCGACACATTTGGAATTTTAGTTAAATCCATTCAAACAGGGTCTGATTTTGCATACATCCCTGTTGCTAAGTCCCTCAAATCACCAATTGAACCCATATTCATCATCTGGTCCTTCACCAACAACACCACCTATAATGGCCACACCGAAGGACAACGGGAAGAAGCCCCTGGAAGAGATACCACCATTGGTCTCAACCATCTCTATCGAAGAGGTGCCCAGCTGAATGGAAGTCAAGACGCCTGGTTCACCCAACATGGAGTGGTCCTAGGAAGAACTCCCATTCCCTCCCCCTCAACCACCAACGATCACCATTGAGATGGCCAATATGGGCCTGGGGAAGTGTTGGTCACGAATCTACCACAGGAAAGGATTTTATGCGAAATGCACCCTAGACCCGGCCAACATTGAAAGGCCGAGAGAAATAAATGTCCTCGGACCAATCTCTAGAGAGGGCTGGTTCCCTTACTAAATTCTATGTTGTTGAAGACTAGAGTTGCAGGAAAGAAATGGGAAATATGTGAAAAGAAATGGGAAATTACGGAAAGAGATGGGAAATATAGCCACAGGCCAAATTTGTATGATCGGGGAAATATTATCAGCAAGAATTTAACCTCAAGTGTATGAACAACATATAATAATAGAATGTAGCATAATCCTCTTACGACCTTACGCAGACAACCTCCAGGATTGCATTCTAGAACTCACTTCCTCATTAGCAATATTCAAACTCAGATGCAAAATTTAAATCTAACAGCAGATTAGAAAGACAAGCATAATTGAGAAATGCATGAAATAGAAGGAAATCACATAGAAAGACGCTTGCAAAATCAGAGGCCAAATATCTCTTATTTATGTAGAGAACTTGAATGTTTTCATGCAACATGTCTCTCAAACTACCAATACTTGTTCTTGAGATATACATTGATATTTATAGAGGTCTTGCCTCTCTACAACATTTAAAAGATGAAACAGACTTCCTCGAGATCCAAAAAATATACAATAGAAGAAAGGAATGATCCCCTTTAACAAACCTTAGAGAAACCAAAAATTGAATGAAACAAGGAACCGGTCGTCTTCATTAAATGGTCGTTCTTGGAGCATGCTCGGACAGTTAGAAAATCATGAACAAAAGTTTTGAATAATGGAGGCGTCTTCAATTCTGGTGGCTTCGAAAGCTACAGGCCTAGGCACGTTCTTCTATCTTACTCACATTGGAAAGCAGCAAAACATTAAATTCTGGAGGGCTTTTAATCCTTGGAAATCACAATACTTCATCGGGTCGTTGAACTACTTTCTGGCACGAAACTATGACGGGTCACAAAAATGTGACATGTCACGAAATCGCAACGTTCTGTACCATTTTATTCTTTCTGCGCTTTCACATCGTGAAAACAAGACATGTCGTGAAATCGTGACATCCTTCTCTATTTAGCCTTTTCTCCACAATATGTCACAAAATCGTGACGTTTCCTTGCTTTCTCTATTGTTGTCGCTTTTTGTCACGATATTGTAACGTCTTCTTCTTTCTTGATCTCATCTTCAAAAATGTCACGAAATCGTGACACCTTTCATGCCTTATGCTTTTTCTTCAATTTTACCGTGATAATGCGACATGTCGTGATATCACAACGTCTTTCACATTTTGCTCCTTGTTCACTTTTTTGTTGTGATTTTGTGATGAGGTTCATTTTCATTGCCCTTTGCTCAATTATGTCATGATTTTGTGACCTTTTCTATCATTCTGCCCCATGGCCATCGCAAGTCGTGAAAACGTGACATGTCGCAATATCACGATAGTTTTACTACTCTGCCTTCGTTGACCACTTTGACCGCGATTTTGGAACACGTTGCGATATCGCGACATTCTCTGATTTTGTCTTCTCTCTCCTCAAAATACTCACGATAGCGTGATGTGTCATGATATTGTGACGATTTTGAACTTGTGCTCTCCATGCTGCTTTTGGTCGCGATATCACGACAGTTTTCAGACTTAGCTGTTTTGGCACAAAAACTTGCAGAGAAACACAGAGGAGTGAGAACTTCAACATTTTATGCATGAATCAACAACAATCAAAAAAATGTGGCAAAAATGCCAACATTCTTGGTGGCTCGTGGGGTATACAGTTCTGCTGGATGCACGAATTCCAAGCCTGAATCCATTGGGCAATAGAGTCAAGAAACAGGAGAAGCAGGAAAAGAAGTGCTGACTAATGGGGAACATCTCAGTGGACTGCTGCAAAAACTCTTGCTGACTTACTGAAAACTCAAATGAATATGTATTTGGCTTAGCTCACTAGGTGCTATAAAAGGATTTTCATGACAGTTATGAAAGCATTGGGAATTGCAAAACGAAAAGGAACGGAATGAGGGGAGAGGACTATGGAATGGAAATAGTAAATGATGGGATGGTGGGAATGGAAGGAGTGAAGCTGAGGAGGGGAATACGGAGTTACTGACTACGGGGATAGAAAAAGCGGATAATGAAATGAAGGGAGATGAAATTGAAAAATGCGGTATAAACTATGAATAAATGCTAAAAAGAAAACAAAGATTAGAAGAAAGGGGAAATAAAGAAACGAGAATATCAGAAGGGGAAAAAGAAACAACAGAAGTGGCTTAATTACAGGTGGTAGAAGAAGAAATGAGTGAAGAAGGGAATGAAAATAAGGAAGGGGAAGGAAGAAATTAACAAAATCCACTATCTATTGGGAAGGAAGAAGAAAAAAGAAAGAAATAAACGTACCTGCGGGCTCGCATGCAAAAAGAGCCGAAGTTGACAAAGGAAATCCACAATACTTTTTTTTTTCTCTATATATATATATATTTTTGCTATATACAAAGGTTTGCGACATGATTGGCATGCCACCACCACAAACCCAATTTTAGGTGATTATTCGGTGAACCTGCAGTGATCGGACCAAATCTGATTGTATTTCAATTGATATTCAGTTTCTAGAACAGATGACCTAGACATCATTCTTGCTGACTCTAACTTGCTCACCATCTACTTGAGACAGTGGTGTCTAGAGCTGCACTTGTTCATTACTGGATTCAGAATCAATTCGGGTTTAACCCCAAGTTTTTTTGCTACATTATTTGTACAAATCGCTCCATCAAAGTACAATGTCTAGAATTGATCAGGCACAGAGTCTTGATCAGGAAGCATCTTCAGTTCAACCTCTTTAGGCTGCTTTGTAATGGAATAATAGCCAATCTCAGTCTCCATCATGGCATTAAATTCAAGCATTGAAAACTCATCCTCTAGGCAAGGCTCATCTACCAAAATAGAATCTTCTGGTTCTTCAGTTAGCAGGCTGACAGAATGCATAGACTTTTCTGCTTCTTCCATATTTTCAATATGAAAAGCAGAAGGCTTTTCATTATAGATCTGAATTCTTCTCCCTTTGAAAGGAATTTCCAGGTGAGAATAATCCAGAGAAAGGTAGCCGCCTCCCAGTTTGGCAGTGAATTCTCTTGATAAGCACATACTGAAATACGGTTCCAGATCAACCACAACTATCTCTTGAATGACTGTAATCTGAGGCATACTATGTAAAACCATCGAAACATCCTTGATTACACCCACTATTTTCATAGGAGTCCCATCCAACTAAAAAAATCCAGGGCTACTTTATGTGTATTCCATACCCATGGCCTCGCAAACTGCCTTTGGCATGACAGTTGTAGCGGCACCAGAGTCAATCATGCAGTTATGCACGATCCAACCCTCTATTTGCAGTGACAGATAAAATGGAGGTGGTCTATTCTTGCCAGTGATTGAAGTGGTTAATGCTTAAGCATAAATTGTCTGGGTAGGACTCTTATCACTATCTTTCACAAATTTCAAAGATTCTTGTAATAAATATACCTACCCAAGCAGTTGCAATGCATCATAAATACTAACCTTAGTTGGGGTCTTCTTCAATTATTTGACAATGTTGTATGTAGCCATAGCAGATTCCTTCTTTTCAATAGGAGGGCCATATCTGCTTAAATGCTGTTGAGTGGCTTCTACTCTCAACCTTTTAGTCAATGATGGGTACTTCAGATTTTCTCTTGCTTGTTCCTCTGCTTCTGATCTTGCATGTGTAGCTATGGATTTTTCTTGTACTCTATGTGCAAAATAATCTTTTGGTAAAATAGGCGCATCTAGCTTTGATACTAGCACAGGAGTTTCCACTTGTTTTCTCAAATCAACTGGCACTTTTAATGGCTCTATCTCAGCAGGATCTACTGTGACAGGCTTCTTTCCAGTCCTCGTGAGAACTAAAACTTGTTCTTTAGATGGAACCATTAAGCTATGGCCTACCTCAAAGATCATGTTGACTTGCCCTCCTGAAGAGCTAGTGGCCAATGTCTGCATATAATTCAAATGAACCATGCAAGTGTCTTCGCCATGTGGATCATTGCATGTCGAACACCAATATGTTCTTTCTGCAAGGACTACATCTTAATTTGCCAAAATAGTCAGGTTCTTCTCGAGTGCTTTGGTTGTTGAAGCAGCTTATTCTCTAGTAATCGACGAAGGCTGAAATATTCTAGGTTGGAAATCTCGCTCAGCCTGCTTCCTTTCAATAAGTGTGATCTTATTGCCCATTACTCTTATTGCAGAATTGGTAGATTTTACCTCTTGTAAGAGTGTCATATAAGGATCAGGATTGCCAGGAGCAAGAGGTGCTGGTAAGGGCAAAGTTACTGGAAGAACCGATAATGCTGGGAATTGAGTGGAAGCAGGGAATGGCAGAATGCTGGGTGCAGGCAACTGGGGATTTGGTGGAGTAGGGAGTTGAGGAACTAGGATGGGTGCAATCTGAGGTGCATTGGAGCTCCATGATGGGATAGGGTACATGGAAGACATAGATTGCAAAAATGAACTAGGATATAAATGTTGTGGAATATCAGGTAAAATGGGCATTGCTACCTTTGGAGGAAGCCTACCGATTGCAATCAAGTCCGCCTCCGCATTTTGTGTTTGTTTAAACAGCTTTGGAAATGTCATCACATCGGACTGCCTGATTGCAAAGCCAATGTCTGTGTTGAACACTCGAAGATAGTAAAACGTAGCTTGCTCATGGGTAGAGCAAAGACCTTCAGGCACTCACTGCCAGATTTTGGTAAAACAAACATTGAAATCTGCTATTGCCTCCTGCGAATGCCTATGGATTGCATTAAAATGATGCAATAATGAAAATGGATCAGCCTGTTCATGAAAATTCTTAACTAACAGTTCTCCTAGTTGATCCCATGATGCAATAGTGCCTAGTTGCAGAGATCGGTACTAGTACAACAATTTTCCTCTCAAGGATAACACTAATAACTTTACCATCACATCTTCATCTGTTATGTCATGAATGGCTACCAAAGAAGCTACATCATGAATATGTTCATATGCAGTCTTACCAGTACCATCATAGGTTGGCAAGGCTTTCAACATAGCCTAGGGAACTGTATTTTGAGCCTACAAATTCAAGGCTCCTAAACTATTCCATGCTAAAAACTGCCTGGGTTGAGGATACTGGGCCATTGGGACTAGTGGATGTGACTGGGGAGATGCAAAACTAGTAAAAATACCAAGGATTTGTGTGTGTATATGGCAGATAATGCAAGCAATAGGGATATCAACCTAGAGTGTTCACCTCTTTTTGTGCTGTCAAGTTCAAAAAACTCAACAATATTTTCAATTTTTTTGGACTTCGATCTCGTGATCATGAAGTACAGCTTTCACTGCATCTACGTTTAGATATTTTTGGGTACTTCAGAGTCACCAAATGTTCTAACTATACGGCATGAAGGCGAACATTAAACCCTCAATACTATGGGATCTTTCTGAGACAGAAACAGTCTATCCCACCGAGTGTGCCAAAAACTGTTGGCACAGGTGGGTTTGTCAATTTGAAATAATGCTTATCCCATTGATTATGGATTTTTGGAGACAGAAACAGTCTATCCCATCGGGCGTGCCAAAAACTGTTGGTCATGAATCTGCCATAGGAAAGGATTTTATGTGAAATGCACCCTAGACCCGGCCAAAATTGAAAGGTCGAGAGAAAGAAATGTCTCCAAGACCAATCTCCAGAGAGGGCTGGTTCCCTTACTAAATTCTATGTTGTTGAAGACTAGAGTTGCAAGAAAGAAATGGGAAATATGCGAAAAGAAATGGGAAATTATGGAAAGAGATGGGAAATATGGCCATAGGCCAAATTTGTATGATCGGGGAAAGATTATCAACAATAATTTAACCTAAAGTGTATGAACAACATATAATAATAGAATGCAGCATAATCCACTTACGACCTTGCATAGACAACCTCCAGGATTGCATTCTAGAACTCACTTCCTCATTAGCAATATTCAAACTCAGATGCAAAATTTAAATCTAACAGTAGATTAGAAAGACGAGCATAATCGAGAAATGCATGAAATAGAAGGAAATCACATAGAAAGATTCTTGCAAAATCAGAGGCCAAATATCTCTTATTTACGCAGAGAACTTGAATGTTTTCATGCAACATGTCTCTCAAACTCCTAATACTTGTTCTTGAGATATACATTGATATTTATAGAGGTCTTGCCTCTCTACAACATTTAAAACATGAAACTGACTTTCTTGAGATCCATAAAATATACAATAGAAGAAAGGAATGATACCCTTAAACCAGCCTTGGAGAAACCAGAAATTGAATGAAACAAGGAACCGGTCATCTTCATTAAATGGTCATTCTTGGAGCATGCTCGGACCGTTAGAAAATCATGAATAGAAGTTTTGAATAATGGAGGCGTCTTCAATTTTGGTGGCTTCAAAAGCTACAGGCCTGGGCACATTCTTCTATCTTACTCACATTGGAAAGCAGCAAAACATTAAATTCTGGAGAGCTTTTAATCCTTGGAAATCACAATACTTCATCGGGTCGTTGAACTGCTTTTTGGCGTGAAACTGTGACGGGTCGCAAAAACACGACATGTCACAAAATTGCGATGTTTCGTACCATTTTTTTCTTTTTGTGCTTTCACATCACAAAAACAAGACATGTCACGAAATCACAACATCCTTCTCTATTTAGCCTTTTCTCCACAATATTTTTGTTTTCGCTTTCTGTCACAATATCACGATGTCTTCTTCTTGCTTGACCTCATCTTCAAAAATGTTGCGAAATCGCGACGCCTTTCATGCCTTATGCTTTTTATTCAATTTTACCGCGATAATACGACACGTCGCGATATGGTGACGTCTTTCACATTTTGCTCCTTGTTCACTTTTCTGTCATGATTTCACGACGAGGTTCATCGTCATTGCCCTTTGCTCAATTATGTCATGATTTCATGACCTTTTCTATCATTCTGCCCCATGGCCATCGCAAGTCATGAAAATGCGACATGTCGTGATATCACGATAATTTTACTGCTCTACCTCCGTTGACCACTTTGACCATGATTTTGGAACACATCATGATATTGTGACATTCTTCGATTTTGGTTTCTCTCTCCTCAAAAGACTCACGTTAGCGTGACGTGTCGCGATATCGTGACGGTTCTGAACCTGTGCTCTCCATGCTGCTTTTGGTCACGATATCGCGACAGTTTTCAGACTTAACTGTTTTGGCACAAAAACTCGTAGAGAAACACAGAGGAGTGAGAACTTCAACATTTTATGCATGAATCAACAACAATAAAAAAAATGTTGCAAAAATGCCAACAAGGAGCATCTAGTGTGGAACATCATAGCAACACCCATGCTTGAGTCCATGTAGGACATGGGGAGACCTTGCCTCCCCATCAAACTATTGTCCCTTTGGGTTATCCACCAAATCAGACAAATTTTTTATATGGGGGCCTCGATAATGGCATTGAACCTTACCTACAAGAGGAAGAGGATGAAGAGCCCTTTTATGAGAATTTCAATTATTTTTCCAACCTAAAATTTTCTTTGAAATATCTTGGCCAGTGTAATTGGCATGGATATGGGTTGGGTATATATGAACAAGGAGTGCGAGTTCTTTTTCAACCAAGATATCAGATGCCATATGACAAATCAGGAGTAGGGTTCAACCACCCTCTACCCCTTGAAATCTTGGTAGAGAACATTCAAGGCCTAGGGATAGGCAACAATGATGGGTTGGAACAAGATCCATATGCCAATCCTAACACAACATACACATTGGGGGATTATCTCCCATTGTTAACAACCAACCTTGTTGACCTCAACAACCCTTTCCCTTTGATCGATAAAGGAGAAAGTTTGAGAACTCACCTATAAGAGGGATATAGAAAAGGTTAGGAAGGATCTTTTGAAGATGAGTCAGAGTATGAGGTAGCATCGTGGGACCCTTTCGAGTCTGATAGCAATCACTTGCAAGTAACCCCCATAGATGAGTATCAAGAGAACCTCTTGGCAATGTTCCCCTTTGATGCTCCAATCGATAAAATGCCACCTCAAGAGAATCAGGTCCTCCCACAGAGAGTGAAACAACCTCGATGGGACCAAATCAACTTGCTCAAGTAGAATGAGCCTCACATGCCACAAATAGTTGTCAGAGCCAATGAAGGCCTATGGATCTCTAATAGCGATTATGAATATGATACTAAGATGGCATATCTCAACCACATGCGACAAAAACAACGAGAATACCCCATGGACTTTGATGATATTTTTGAACAACTAAACATGGGGCCAAGGTATAGGTGGCACCTAAACCAAGCACAATTAGACCAAGTGTTGCATTCCTCACTTCAGGAATACATAGAGCACTTTCCACCCAGAGACCCTATAGATCCATCAGTGCCAAGGGTAGACCTTGTCCTTTTATCTACACATATGGCCAATCCATTTGTGCCAATACCCACAGAGTCATATCCGAAGCACAAATATCACCAAGGATGTCCGAGTCACCACCCATGCGATAATGGAGACCAAATTCACTTCATCAACATGATCTCCATTGACTTAACAGCCCCCATATGTAATCCAGCCGATCTAGCATGACCATTGTATATAAACCTAGATGCAATAGATTGGGATCATGCTAACTCACCACCATATCCATCAGAGTACTTGCCTTGTGATGAGATGCTTCATTTCACCCCAAAACCAACTCAGGATCTCTTCCATACTGAAGAGGAACCCCATGTTCCAAACGTAGATCTAAATCTAGCAAATGATATCCACCTGATCCCAACTCCACACCAGTTGGAGGATGGGTCCCACATGTCATTCGAAGAGATGAATGACGTAGACATCAACTCTGATCTAATGAATCTGGAAATCATCAAGCTAGGGGTAAGCCTATCCCTCAAAGAGCAAGAATATTACATTACCCTTATCAAAGGGAAGAAGGAGGTTTTTGCATGGTCCTACAAAGACATGTCGGGGCTAGACCCACAGCTAGTCATGCATAATCTAATGCTTGATCCGACAATCAAGCCAGTCAAGCAAAAGCTACATAAGATGCACCCAATAGTGGCCTTAATGGTCAAATACGAGCTACAAAAGCTGTTGGATGCACAATTTGTCATCTACATGGATTACCCACCATGTCTATCCAACATGGTACCCATCAAGAATCCAGATGGGAGGATTCGCATATGCACTAATTTTTGAGATCTAAACAAAGCGAGTCCCAAGGATGATTTCCCCTTGCCTAGCATCGACGCATTGGTAGACGCTATAGTAGGCCATGAAATGCTTTCCATCATGGATGGTTTCTCGGGATACAACCAGATTCGTATCAATCTTGAGGATCAACCAAAAATGGCATTCACAATGTCTTGGGGGACATTTTGTTGCCACATACCAACGTGCTATGACATACATCTTCCATGATCATACACATAAAACTTTGGAAGATTATATGGATGATTTGTTGGCCAAATCTCTTTTGCACCTAGATCATCTTGATGACTTAAGCAAGATCCTCGATCGCCTCATCGAACACAAATTTAGACTAGTATTGGCACCATCTAGACCAGGAGTGTTGTTCTATGATTTGTTGGACAAATCTCTTTCGCACCTAGATCATCTTGATGACTTAAGCAAGATCCTCGATCGCCTCATTCACCACTAGTATTGGTGCCATCTAGACCAGGAGTGTTGTTCTATTTATACATCTTAGCTACTAAGGTGGCACTGGATGCCATGCTAGCCTAGAAAAATGAACTACATAAAGAATAGGCTACTTACTATCTTAGTCGCACCCTGGTCAGTTATGAACTTAACTATGCATACATCGAGAAGCTATGCTTAGCGGTGGTATTTGCCACCAAAAATATACGCCATTACATGTTGAGCAATATGACGTATGTTGTGTCTAAGGAGAATCCATTGTGGTACATGATGAGTCGTACTTATCATAGTAGTCGCACGACAAAATGGATCATGTTTTTGATGAAGTTTGATATCAAATTCATTGTACAGAAGTCCATCAAAGTTCAAGTCATTGCCAATCAACTAGCAGAGGCTCCTCTCGAAGATGATCAGCCTCTAACCATAGAGCTGCCTGATGATGGGTTCTTTCATGTCTCAGAATCACCAAATTCTAATGAGCCTGAGTCACATGCCGACATAACCTTATTATTTGATGGTTCTAAATGTGAGCAAGGGGGTGGCATGGGAATCGTATTCTTCACACTGCAAAGGGCTCCAATGCCTCTATCATTTAAACTTGATTTCCTATGCACCAATAACAATGCTGAGTATGAAGCCCTGCTCATAGGTCTTCAGATAGCAATCACCATGAACATAAAATGCTTGAACATATTTGGTGATTCGCTGTTAATCATCAACCAAGTGAAAGGGGTATTCTAATGTAAATGCCTAGTTCTACAGGCATACAAAGCCCTTATGGATAAATTCTTGGAAAAACTTGAATGGTATGACATCGAGGCACTCCCTTGATCATCGAATCATTTTGTGGACATTATGGCCTCCTTGGGGTCACTAATCCCACAAGATCCTTCTGGTGAGATGACAACCATTCAAGTCAAAACATTATCGCAATCCGTGGTGGAGCATGCAAGCTCTGAAATAACGCCAGGAATCCATTTGATCTAGATTGAACCATCTTGGGATAGGTTCACTCAAATCCAAAATAGGCTAAATCACACCAACTAGGGGTCCTTGTTCTCCCCGACCCCTCTTAATAGCAACATAATGCTATTTTTACAAGTTTGTTCCTGTTCAAATTTTTCTAGGGACGAACTTCAAGAGGGATTGGCAGTTCATACCATCCAAGTTTCTAATCAGCAGGATTTGTACACACCCATAAGAGACTACCTCAAGCTAGGTAACCTCCCACTTGGATTGACGCATGCCGTGAAAATATCATTTAAAAAAAAGTGGCAAAACATGTCTTGCTAGGAGACATTTTGTACCATCGGAGCTAGGAAGGCATCCTCCTCCGTTTCTTGGACTAGTAGGAGTCCGCTTGGGTGATCACCCAAGTGCACAATGGTACATGCGATGGCCACTTTAGCGATATGGCCATCACAAAATGCATCCTTCACATGGGCTATTATTGGCCATATTTAGAGTGATATTGTTGTGCATATGTAATGAAGTGCGTGAAGTGTCATTACCATGCTAACTTGATACACGTACCTTCTCAGGACTTGCAAATTATCCAATCGACTTGGCCATTTTTGTAGTGGGACTTAGATCTAATTAGAAATATCTCCCCTACATCATCAGGTCGTCACACATTTATCATAACGGCCATAGAGTACTTCACCAAGTGGGTGGAAGCAATTTTGCTTACCTCTATGACTGGGACCCGCATTGCGGAGTTTATTTTACATAACATCATATGTCATTTTGGTATTCCATCCAAGATCATCTTGGATAATGGGATATCATTTAAGAACAAATATGTGCGTGTTTTAACAACAAAGTACAAAATTCAGCATAGGTTTTTGACACCTTATTATCTGCAGGCAAATGGGCAAGCAGAGGTGTCAAACAAAATGCTAGTTACCATCCTTAAAAATATGGTCATAAATAGTCATAAGGATTGTCACATTCAAATCCTACTTGCTCTGTGGGCTTATCGCACTAGCATTTGGACGCACACTGGGGCAACTCCATTTTTTCTAGTGTATGGCTCTGAGGTAGTCATACCTCTCGAGTTGGAAATACCTTCCCTACGCATATCAATGTGAGATTTCATTGATGATGACACTACGTGGCAGACCCAGTTAGACCAGCTTACATTGCTCGATGAATGACACATCAATGCTCTCGAGCACTTACATATCTATCAAGAGTGACTTAAGAAAGAATACAACATGAAAGTTTACTTGAGGAATTTTAGGTTGGTGATCTGGTCTTAAAAGAGAACCAACAAAATTCTAACTTGTCATCCCATTTAAGGGATAAGTTAATGGTAAATTGGTTAGGTCCTTATGTCATCAATAGTAAAATAGGACCTAGAACATACCAACTCACATCTATTGAAGGAATCAAGGAACTAGAACCCTTGAACACTAGTCATTTAAGGCCATTCCACATTTAAAAGAGCCATGGCCCACCCCAAAAGCTCCAAGGATTCTCACAATCGCTTGGTCAACCCAAAAATGCCCCAAATGTGCCCATAATCCCTTTGGTAAAACCAAAATCTCTAATGATTCCCACAATCACTTGGTCGACCCCAAAATGCCCCAAAGGTATCTATAAACCCTTTGGTTAAACCAAAAGCCCCAATGGTTCCCACAACCGCTTGGTCACCCAAAATGCCCCAAAGGTATCTATAGTACCTTTGTTCAAACCAAAATCCCCAGGGGTTCCCACAATCACTTGGTCACCCAAAATGCCCCAAAGGTATCTATAATCCCTTTGGTAAAAACCTCCAAGGATCCAAAGAAACACTAGGTCCGCACCCACTCGGGATAAACCAACCATTAAGAATTTTCAAAAATAATAAATAATAAAAAATAACAAAAAAAAATTGCATCTCACTTCCATGCATACTCTTAAAAATCAAAATACAAAAAAAATAATTTGCATTAGGCATCACAAACATACATTGCATATTTGTTGGTCATATAGGTCAAATGCACCGTAGACTTAATTACCCAATAATTCCATAATTTTCCATATTTTTCCACTAGTCCAGCAAAAATAAACGCCATCCAGTCCAACAAAAATAAACGCCATCCACATTTTTCACCATATCATAATCAGTGTCTGCTAATGTATTTCGGGATTTCATCATTCAACTGTATTTAGATTTCTAGCCAAAAACTATACAAAGTCAAACAGATTTTTACAAAGGTAGAATTTTCCTTGGATCACACCTTGTTACACAACATCCAAACACAAATTAAAAACATCTAAAAATTCCCAAGTTGTGTGAACGAAATATGAAACCTGCAAAGCAATATAGAATACCATACAGTGAAAAGGTTATCTCGCTCATCCCCCTGTGCGAATGACCCCAAGAATTCTGAGAGTTGGAAAAAGGACAAGCATCTTCCCTACCCAATTCTCCAAGAATCCCAAAATCCTCAAAGGGTTGCAAACATCAAAAATTACAAAAGTCAAAATACAAACTCCAAAGTTTGATATCCAAACCCACAAAGTGCATACATCAAAAAGCACAAGCAATAGTGATTCTCATCACTCAATATTCAAATCCCTTGCTCAAACGAAATAAAACAAAAATAAACAATGATTTTTATCACTACATATGCGAGCAAGTATCCCAATAAAAATAAAGAAAAGAAGGAAGTCAAACTTGAATCCCTGGAGCTCTCACCATTCTAAAGGTCATGAGGTGATCCTCAGTACTAGTTTGGTGGATAGCCAGCTGGTCACTGGTGGCAAACCTCCCGCATGACGATATATTTTGTCACATCAAAAATGCATATAGATCAATGTTTGCATGTGGATGAGCTAGCTTATGGTATCCTAGATTGCACCACAGATTAATCTTGCTAAATATAGAAAAGGAGTTAGTGGAGCTAATTAGGTGATCCTCAGTACAGGTTTGGTTGATAGCCTATCTGGCACTGGCGGTATCCTAACAAATACCACATAAACAAATTCAATTGTACACACAAGGATGTGAAATAACTTGGTCAAACTCAAGTCTGATTCGTACCTTGTTCAAAAGTCTTGTAAGATAAATGTACAGTCTTGGCTAGTTAGTTAAAACATTTGAGTCTCAAAAAAACCTTAACTACATTTTAGCACAACTGTAGCACATTCCATTATTACATCACCATCATAAAATACAAACAAAAAAATATATACACATGCAAATTCATCACATAGTACAGAAAGCCAGTAAATCCTGTATAGTCTATGGTGCCACTGCCAAGTTATCAACAAATAATTTCATCCATTCCATATGCATACATCATATAATTAGAAACATTGCATTCATAATAACCCATGCATACATAAACATAAATAAATGTGCATAAAAGTAACAATAAATCATGACAAGTGTATAATAAAAAAGAAAGTCATATATATATATATATATATATATATATATATATATATATATATATATATATATATATATATCGTCAAAAATGCCCACAGGCTACAATAAGTTGGTCCTCTAACTTCAAAAGAAAATCAAAAAAATCAAAAACCCCAAGCCTAGGGATTCGGCCACCATGATCATATAGGATCGGTATGACTGGAACTACCCCCAGTGGTATGGGTCCTATGGGACCTCTTAGGGTCACTGTTGCCAGCCCCCGCATCATGCCCACTAGTGCTACCCTCACCGACCCACCTGCGATGAGAAGAAGCAAACTACTCAGTCTCATTGTCTCTCTTTCAACATGAAGATCCACCTCCATTGAGCTCAGGTAACTATCCACCAAGGTGGATAATCTCAATGTTCAACTCCACTCAGAATCGACCCCACTCCGCATCTCGACAACGATATGCAGCCAATGCTTCATCCCATTATGCCAACAAGGCCTGTAGGTTATCCCTCTAGATGCTGTGCTCCTCATCTCATCTTCGTAGTAGCTCCTCCAATCGTGCTATCTCAGCACGATACCTAGCCTCCATATCCCCCAGGACTACCTGAGGCATGGACATGTTTAGGATGACATGCTGCTCCGACACCCACTACTCTGAAATGTCCTGTGTATCCGGCTGCTCCAAAACCCCTAGGTCATCCCCAGTCACATCATCAACCTCCACCATATCTGTATCATCAAGCGAAGCTCCCCAACCCTCCCCCGATGCCTCTACATCCTAACCACCTACTGCTGCCACATTCGTACCTCCTAGAAGCCCCTCACCCCACCATCATTACATCGTCCACCACTGGTCATACTCGATAGTCACCCCAACATTGTCCATTTTGGGGACATCAATCACTACATCCGACTCCTCACCCAGTGGCTTAATGATTAGACAAGCCAGAGTCCTCTCATCATCCTGATGTCGATAGATCAAGGGCTCACTAGGGAATCCCTGGTGCACCCTAAACTATCGAGTCACCCAAACATATGAGAAGTACTCCTGCTCTATCTCTTGTCCCCCGATCAGCCACCTCCCCCTGCATGCACACTGGAGCCACTCCCCAGCCTCAGGCCAGGCTAGACAGTCTCAGTATGGCCACCAAAACACCTTTCTTAGAGCAAGACATGAGAAGGCATCAGCATAGTGCCCCACAGCACCTACCCACCATCAACTCTGCCCCTACTTTGACCTCCACCATAGAGCAGCATACCCAATCTCCCTATCCACCATCTCTCCCCAAGTGGTCCAAGGCAACCCTTGCAGTCGCTCCACAACTATGTGCTGCCACCCCCAACATTATAACAAATAGCTGCACCTAATCCCATTCCACCTTCGATAGCAGACCTTGTACAACTCATCATACAACTGTGCTAGTAGCATCTGACCCCACCTCATAATCAATGGTGCTACCATCGAACACTCCACTAGTCTGAACACTACCTCAAGCAGGTTCTAAGGGAACCTCACACCTGAGGAGTCAAGAAGCAGCATGTTGGAGATGAGGGTCATAAGCAATGTATGCCTCACCCCCAACACACCCTTCTCAAACCACCACTGCACTAGAATCTCGTCAATCAAGAAGTCCCCATCTGCCCTCTCCACTACCCCATCCACACCCATATCCACCGCATGCCAAAGCACTATGTCAGTACCATCGTCCGCTGATCCCGAGGAGTCATCCGAATGGGCAACTCGTCTATCAAAATCCATAGAATTTGATAAACGTCCTCCAGAGTCACTGTCATCTCCCTTGTTGGGAGATGAAAGGTGTTGGTGCGAGGATACCACAAATTAATCAGGGTAGTCAGATATGTACAGTCCCCCACCACATGATCCAGTCGAGTCACCTACTTGAGCCCAAGGGCATCAAGCCACTCCCAATCCACCACAATCAATGCATCCAGTGCATAAAAAAATACTGTCAGCTGACGGTACCGACTCTTCACCACCTATAAAACAAAACAACACAAAAACATTAAAACATGACAACAACAAAAAAATCTATACAACACTAAAACAAATATACAACAATGTATACAAACTATACAAAAAAAACATTTAATAAACTGTACATCAACATTAACAAAATGTACAGTACAAACATTAAAAAAAATCAATAAAAAACACAAAATAAAAACAAATTTTTAACCTAGGGTTTTTAACCTTAGTTTAAACTTAATACAAAAAATAAAATAAAACCAATTTTTTAAACCTAGGGTTTTTAACCTTAGTTTAAACTAAAAAACAAAAAACAAAATAAAAACAAAATTTTTAACCTAGGGTTTTTAACCTTAGTTTAAACTAAAAAACAAAAAACAAAATTTTTAACCTAGGGTTTTTAACCTTAGTTTAAAATAAAAAACAAAAAACAAAATAAAAACAAAATTTTAACCTAGGGTTTTTAACCTTAGTTTAAACTAAAAAACAAAAAACAAAATAAAAACAAATTTTTAACCTAGGGTTTTTAACCTTAGTTTAAACTAAAAAAATAACAAACAAAATAAAAACAAAATTTTTAACCTAGGGTTTTTAACCTTAGTTTAAACTTAATACAAAAAACAAAATAAAAACAATTTTTTAAAACTAGGGTTTTGATCTTAGTTTAAACAACGCAACACAAAATACAAAAACAAAACAAATAAAACTTTAACCTAGGGTTTTAACCTTAGTTTAAACAGAAAAATGAAATACAAAATTACGGTTTTGAACTATAAAATAAAAACAAACAAAAAAAGCGAAGGAGCACCTACCGACCTTGCCTCAGCTCTGCCACTCGATGATCCGGTCCATGCACTCATGGTATCCATGAAATATCGATAGTGCTCCGCTATGCAGACTCGAACTCCTTCTCCTCACAACTCCAAATTGCCAGAAAAAACAAATGCAAATAAGCCCAAAACCTAGTTTTGGCCCTTATATAGGCTCTTAGGCTTGTAATCGTTCCACCTTGGGATGAGTGCTCTAGTTAGCGCTTATCCCACCCTGGGATGATTACAAAACTGGTATTCATCCCACCCTAGGATGATTACAGAGCAAGAAAATAAAAAACAACCAAAACTGCATCCAAAATGCACAAAAAACAATAATAAAACTGTTGAACAAAGGCACCTTTGCACCTGCGCTTCAAGGCATCCAAAATTGACGTAGGGGTCACAAATACTCACTATCCTATTCCATAAGAAGGGTACCATAGTCGGACCACTCCACGGGAAGAAGGATTTTTGATAATTTCATACCCAATAAGCATCACAAAATGGGTCAAAACCCACCAAAAAACATAATAAAATTGCGGAAAAAAAGCGCCTTTGTGCCTGACATTCTTGGCATACAAAACCGACGTCGGGGCCACAAATTATCAATATCCTACTCCCTAAGAAGGCTACCATATCCGGACCACTCCATGGGAGGACGGATTTTTGACAATTTCAACTCCAATAAGGATCACAAAAAGGGTTAAAACCCACCAAAAATAGGTCAAATTGTCGGGAAACTGCATAAGAATTCAACAGAAACAACTGAAGGCACCCTTAAAAAATCTATCTTGGGTCAAGCGACTCATTGCTTTTCTCATGTTGGTCATTCCATTATCAATTCATCGCTTGAGGAGGTAGTCACACTTAGTCACCAATCAACAAATACACACCCAATCAAGGAAATGGCATGCATTCTAAAAATCATTGACAAATACAATCATGCTCCTGCTTGGGGCAGTAAACAAGAAATTATCACAAGCTGATCAAATACTTGGTATTCTAGAATCATGAACTCAAGGTTCCCATCGAAAAAAGGTTGCACCCTTTGCCTATTCATGACTGAACAATGTCCAAGATCAAGTAACACCTCATCGAAAAAGGTTAACACTTGAATTAAGCTCCTTAGCTCATCAAAAGCAAGGATTCAAGAATGCGTGCCCTTTCCATACTTGGGGCATCAAAAGTTGGTTAGGTTACTGAGAAAACCTAATCATTAGTGCTTTGGTTATCTATTTTTTCTCAGCACTGCACCATGCACAACGCATCCCAAAAAGGGGCATCTATAGACACCAAAACAACACCAATCAGATTATGTGATGACAAGCACTGATCTAATTGACATACATAGCCCCTAGGGCAGCCCCTAGAGGTTAAAAAGTGGTCCTAACAACTCCCATAATAGTTTTGGAAGGTCAAAGATAAATTTATCACCTTTCAAGCACTCTGCTCCCTAATCGTTCCACCCTGGGATGATTACAAACTGGTATTTGTCCCACCCCAGGACAATTAGCAGCATTCTCTCCAGGGTGGGGTGAATAGTAGGTTTGATGGGTAAAAGGTCAAACCTTGAAAAATGGCAGCTAAGATCCACCACTCAACTCCACCTTCAATGCATGGGAGTGTGAGTGAGCATTTTTGAGCTCAAAGAGGTAGTCATAGAGGCAATCATGGAGCCCTTAATCAGGGAGAAATCTTCTCTCCCCTGGCAAGGCATGATGGCCAAGTGGAGCCCCTACATGCACATTCAAAGTAGACCTTTAGGCCTATAAAATGGTGAGTCTTCTCACCCCAAAAATAGGACAGATCAGGAGCATTTGGAGCAACAGAGTGCTGCTGAATTACATCCTCACCCCTCACTTGTGCTTCTTACATCCTTGATCTCTCTTTTGGAAGGGAGGTTATTGGGTGAACATTGGAAGCGCAATTCAGACCCAAAAACCAAAAATTTGGCCACAATACCCATCCAATTTGCCTACACAACCCCCTAGGAGGTTTTTGACCCATCCCAAGTGGATTGGTGTCGAAACCAAGCCCCAAACGGTGGGCGTCTTGCCCCCGGGTACCCCTCGCACTGCTGCAGTCCTAATCGCCCCACCCTAGAGTGATTAGAAATCTATAGAAAATTTCTTCACTATTTATTTTACATATTATTTTATGTCATTCATATATGCTGCCATTCAAATTTCATGCCATGATGATGAGTTTTGATTGTGTTTTCATTGTTTTTCGCTTTCACTAACATACAAGGAGCATCTTCAGATACAGGGTGATAGGGGCTGAATATGCACAATCCGACCTTCTGGGTCATCTCAAAATGCTCTATTTTTCCTAACCCTAAATTTGTAGCTATTTTGGAGGCTTATGGATGGGACATTTAGGAGGTTGCTTTCTGACATTTTATGACAGTCCTAATCATCCCACCCCGGAGCGATTAGAAATCTACAGTATATTTCTCGACTGTTCCTTTTGCAGTGTTTTCATGATGGTGTTTGTATGCTTCTATCCAAATTTCATCTTATTCTAACATGTTTTGATTACCGTTTTAATTATTTCATGCATGCATTAACCGGAGGCCTTGGGGATTGCATGTTTCCCTCCATCCACAGGTGCTATTAATCGTTTGCTATTTCTCTGAACATAGGATCTCGACACTGAAGGGTAGTAAGGAACTATAGACACATTCATGCAAGCAGCGATGACATTTGGCCCACCCATTTCAAATGTGGGCACGCGAAATATCCCAAAGGGAAGCGTACCATTCGTGGTGTAACAAAACTATATCTAACGCTCCTAGCCCCTAAAAAATAAGGAGACACATTGTAATATAATATCAAATCAAAATTAATAAAAAAGGGTTTGCACTTTACATTTGCTTTATATCTCGTTTCAGTTTGTTTGTTTTCCCTTTTCATGCACTTTAGTCCTTTCTTCATTCATAGGAGCTAGCGTTACATTTGCTTTTGTTTGCATTGCACCCAGTATGCCATTGATTCCGTATCCTCGTGCTTTCAATATTATTATTAATTATATCATTGGGAGAGAGAATGATAACTTGGTAATGATTGCCCTCCAATGGATTTTAAAATCATAAACTGACTCATCTTCAAATTATAATAGGTTGAATACATTGGTTAATGTTGTGTTCTTTCTAACATGTATATAGAAATGCTCTAAGAATTGGTTTGATAATTGTTCAAAAGTGTAAATACTATGGTGCAACAAATGGTTGTACCATTATAGAGCATATCCTCCAAATATTTGAGAGAAGGTTCAACGCATTAAACGGTCATCCTTAGAGTATTTTCTTGTATCCTAAAGCATGCATGAATGAATGCACCTACATGATCTCAAGGTTGCTCATCCCCTTTAAATTTATCAAAATTCAGTAGTGTAAACTCTGCTAGATAATGTAGGGATGCTATCAAAGGACAAATTGGGTGATTGACCAGCTCCCTTAATGTGGGTTTTTGATATAGCATCCTAGGTGTCTGCATGGCTAAGCTATCAATTTGCATTTGTAAAACTTGATATTTAGGATCTTCAAATGGTGATTGAAAATCCTGGTCTACTTGATGTGTGTATTTTTTATGCATGTTGTTAGTTAGAGTTTGATGATGATGTATATTATGTTGATAATGGTTGTGAAATATTTTTTGGTGATGATGTTGTTGATGGGGATATGGAGGGATGAACTAATATTGTGTTGGTGAATTGACATTGATTTTTTAATTGGATTAGTGGGTATGATAATAGTTGGTGGTTGAGATATCCATGATGCACATTACATATAGAAATTATTTTTATTTAATGTGGGTGCCTGATTAAAGTCTATCACTTATGATTTTTGCTACGAGATAGGATTTGTGCTTTGAATAGTATTTTCTACCAACAATTGTTGTAGATGTTGAAAATCTTGATGTATTACAATTATAGATGCAGATGGCATGGTCACATGGAAATTGAATATTGAATATAATGAGTTGTAATATGAGCGGATGTTAGTGGTGGATATGTGGCAAAGGGTATCACAACCAAATAAGTAATGCTTTATTGAGTGGTATTGACATATGATGTAGATGGTATGGATGTTGATACCTATGAAGCAACATTAACTTGTGCTACATATAATGGATTAGAACAAATGATATTTTGAGTAGACAAAATGGAGATTTGTTGGTTAGCTGATGATGGATGAATTTAACTCATAGTTGTAGCTCTAGTTTTAAAAAGTAGATTGATGATGATGTGGTTAGTTTACTACTAATGAGGATGAACTGACTCTTGTTGTAATATAGGAGTGGTTTGGGGTAGAATATTGAGAAGCAGTAAATATGGAAATACCAAACCTAGATAAATCTTGAGGACATAAGGATATATGTATTTACCTTGATGGTCAGAAGGTGTGTGTGGCTCAGAGTGAGGTATCTTTGGGATAGTAGCATGAGTAGCTCACTGTATCATATCCTGATATGAAGGGAGTGCATGATTAGATGGTACAATAGATAATTATATGTGTATGGTACACAACACACTCCTTTACCTAGTCATAGAAGTGGTTGGATCTTGGTAAGCCTATCTGTGGTGGTGCATTGATGTAGGTGCATGGGTGTGGATGTTTTTTATTGACTTGGCTTGAACTCAGGTCAATACCATAAGGTAACGAATGATATGAGGTAATAAACATGAAGGTATACATGTGAATATGTGATATGAATGAAATGAAAATAATTATTAATGGATCCTCAATCAAGAATTTCAAGAGTTGTAGGGGTATCCATAAATGGGACCCTCTATTCGCATACCTTTTCATATTAATGGTTGAATCTCTAGGGATAAATATCAAAGCTAATTTTATTATTGAAGGATTGAAAGTAGCCCATATCATGGGTCCAATCACCCACCACAAATTTTTTAATGATACTCTTCTTTCCTTACTAGAATCAATACCATACGGTAAGGTTGTGAAAAGCATTCAGGAGGCCTTTGAGTTAGCTATTGGCTAGAAGGTGAATTTTAAGAAAAGTAGAGTCTTTTTTTTTTAACACTCCCATCGCTAGGTATATATGGATTACATAAATTGTAGGTTGTGACATTGCTTCTCTAACTTTAGTTTATTTAGGAATGCCAATGTTTAAGGGAGCCTCCAAACCTACTTTTTGGGATCTATTTGTTGACATAATCCAAAGGAAGCTTCCTGGTTGGAAAGAAACCATTCTAAGCCAAGTTGGTAAAATCATGTTTGTCAAAGCCACTCTCCAAATTATACTAATATCTGATGAAATACTTTGGGTTTCCCAATCTATCTCAAGAGGAAAAAATAAATTTAAAATTTATATATGATTTATTTAAATGGTTCATTATACTAGGGAGAGGCACCACATATAGCCTTATTTGAGGTCCATAGAAAGATAATAACTATTCAGTAAAACTTGAATACCTTTATTTTGATGGAACAATTGATCCTTGGTTTCCAACAAGCAACATATAGCTAAAAGGACTTACCCCTAAGGTAAACATTTTATTTTGGTTATTAGTTCAAGATAAATTCCTCACCCTTAAAAATATCTAGAAGAGAGGTATATCTATTCCCGATAGATGTTATTTATGTGGAAGTACGAAAGAAACTCTAGTTCATCTTTTGTTCTGTTGCCCCTTTACTCAAAAAGTGTTTAGTAATTTCTTTAGGGATATTAGGGTCAGATGGTTTTTCCTAAAAAATTGATGGCTTTGATGGAACAATGGATTTATCCTTTCTCCTACCCCCACATCTTGTGCTTCTAGAATTTTAGATTACCTCATTTGTGGTGGTGCATAAGGAAATAAATTCTAGATCTTTCAAAAATATATCCCACCAAGTGGTGTTGGTTAACTTGAGAGCTATAACAAATATAATTGAGAATTTTATAATCCTTAATATGGATACATTTATTGCATACAAGGATACTACTTTAGAAATAACTCTTAGCCTTAATTACTAGTAGTAGTGTGTGATTTATTGGGTTTCTTTGGATAGATTTAGAACCACATGGGTTCCTCCTTCGCTCGGTTGGCTAAAATTAAATTTTTATGGAGCATCTAAAGGTAATCCTGGTCCTTCTATAGTAGGAGTATTAGTTTTAAACTTATAAGGGGATATTATCTTAGCTTTTTTTGAAAATATAGGTATACAAACCATCCATTTTGTGGAGGCAACAACTTCGTATCAAGGGGTCTCTTAGTTGGAGTTCTTGGAATACATGAAGATTATAATAGAGGAGGATTCTATTAATATTATTGACATGATTAATGGGATCCAAAACCCCACCTAGATGATATTAAATATTTTTATGGAAGTCAAAATAATAACTCAAACCCTGGAAGTATTTCAGTTTAGGCATAACTATAGGGAAGGAAATCAGGTAGCAAAATTTATGGCAAATTAGGGTCTACCACAAGAACTATTTTTTGGAGGGGAAATTTTCTTGGAGGTCTTAATTCTCTTGATGATGATAGTAGGCAAAGGTAACCCATATTGCATAAGCACTCAATTGGGTTTTCGGGTTTCTTATGTTGAATATCTAACTTTTAAAAGTTTGAATGTCTTCGACTACCAATTTTTAAATTTAAATCATAGCACCAAACAACTCTAGACCATAAATGTGGTTAGATACAACTTCCTAAATCTATATAATTTTGACCTACTTCATAGTTCCAAATACTTATGTTATTTTGGTAATAGATATAAAAGAAACATTTATTATCCTAGGTGGCAAGGCTAGGTATTCAAAAAGTCTTCTTGTTGGCTAAGGTGGAAGATGCTAAGATGTCATCTTATTGCAAATAGAAATAACCACTCCATGAATGGTACACATTTCTTATTGAGTGATAGTCATAAATATTTGAGATGAATTTTCATCACAAAATTGATTAAAGCGTGGTGGGAGGATTATGCTCGTGAAATCTACTTTGCCACTTCTCAAATTTTGACAAGTCAATGAAAGATGTTTTTTAGAACATTTTGGCTTAGTGCTTCATAGTAAATGAACACTTAAAGTAAGAATAGCATGTGACTCTTTAGTGATCCTCGATACAAAGGGATAGGCCCATTCAAATGGTATGGTTATCAAATTTTCTCCTAAAATATGAGCTAGATTTTTTAAAGGAAAATGATAATTATTTTATTTGGAGGGCACCTTACACATGTATCGTGATGTAGTGGTAAATCATGGATATCATATCTTTAGCTTAATATAATGTGTTTATGAAATTATTTATTGGGGTATCAAGGATTAAGGATTTTTTTTTTCCATTTGCATCATATATTCATATGCATACATTCACATTTGTCACACCATATCACTCCTTATCTTATGATATATCACTCCCATATACCCATTTATCCATCACCCCACTCACCACATCATCCACTTTACATAAAAAAACTTCATCAAAAATACCCATTTGAGAGGCTTTCCTTCTTACTGATCCTGCATCTACATACCAAGCCACTAATCCAAATCAGGCTTCTTCATCCACAATTCTATTTTCCTATCATATACAAGCATCCCACAAACCATCCACCTTCATCAATTTAAATCACAACACATTGTCATATCAACCAACATCTAATCATCATGCAATCACTGATACCTCCAATTTAAAAAATACCCCTCATCATCCTATCCCGATTTGAGCCCTTAATTGTCAACTATGTCAGTCACCCATAGCCATCTTCATTAGCAAATATCTCAAATATAGATATATATGTTCTTGAGGTACCATTACAACATACACTACTTTCTCTACCTAAGCCATAGGTCATTTCAGAAGCCTCTACCTCTACACACCCATTCCATCCACTTTAGCAACCAACCAAGTTGTATTCCATCTCACTAATTCTAGACTTGATAAGTACACGATTTAGAATGCAAGAATTAACTCATCTATAATAAAAAATATTAGAGAATATGATCACCCATGTGACCCACCTTTAGCTATAGGTATGGTTTATAACATGGGTTTAGTGCTAAACCAGATTAATTTTCTGTATGGAGGAATTGATTCTTCATTTGATTCACCTCTTCTTGATAAACCCTAACAACAATTTTGTGCCTATATTTAATATTTTCCAATATATAGTTCCCTATGAGATATTTTTAATGGGTTAATTGGTAGGTATACATGCCATGATATTTCACCACATCATTCAAACATATATTTAACAACTCACCATAGACCCTAAGGATAATGGTGAAGATAATTAAGAAGACAATGATGTTGAATATAGTAAGGAAGATGATGATGATGAAAATGAATACATATACCTTGATTTTGTACCTTATTTATATGAGGATTTTTTGAAAATATGACCACATATTGTCATGATAGATTATATTTATGATGATAAATTTGAAGAAGATTTTATAATGAATTTGACATATGCTCAATGGCCTTTAATAGTTCTAAAGAAGAGGTAGATCCTATTATCCCTATTTATTAAGAAGATGAGTTTTACATGCACATATTTCCCATTATGCACCCCATATTTTATCTCCTCCTATGGGAGAGAGTTGAACGAATTTTTGATCCACCATTACCATCTTGGCTACCTCCAAAACATCAAGATAATCTAGCCATCATAGGCTAGATATTCATTTTATCACAACCACCCAATGTCCACCAAGTTAACATGATTACTGTTAACTTGTTCGCCCCATTCTGCAATCCATATAATTTGGTGAAACTAAATCCTATTGACATTAGCCTTATCAACATGGATAGGATTTCATTCCCACCATGTATATTTGAGCTTATCCTATCTAAAGAATTGTTGAGAGCATCTAATGCTTACATCCCTTAGAAATATTTACCGTGGACTTCCTCTATTTTTAAACTAAGGTAGAAGAAGCCTTTCTAAAATCATTTGAAAAAGTGGAGAGTGGAATTCATCTCATTCCTACTCCACATCGGTTGGAAGAAGGTTCACATATGCTTATTGAAGAAGCAATTGATTTGAATATAAGTGTACATACAAACAATCCAAAAATTTTAAAACTGGTAAAAGGCATATTCATAGAAGAAAAAGAGAAGCTAACACAGTTATTAACAAAAAATAAGGTTGTTTTCACATGGTCTCACAAAGACATGCCTGCCTTAACCCCAACTTGATGGTCCATAATCTCACTTTAAGTCTAGAAGCAAAACCATTCAAACACAAATTGAAGAAAATTGATCCTACCATTGCCCTCATGGTCAAAGAAGAACTTCAAAAACTATTAGATATGGTTTCCATTCAATCCATTGACTATCGTGTGTGGATTTCAAACATGGTATCCATTTTTAAATCGAACAAGGAGATTCACATATGAATAAATTTTAGAGATCTAAAAAAAACGTATCCCAAATATGATTTTCCCCTATTAAACATCGATCAACTTATAGAATATTATGTGGGCCATGAAATGATCACCCTAATGGATGGTTTTCCATGATATAATAAAATTTAAATTAATTTTGATGACCAACATAAAACAATGTTTACAATACCTTGGGGGATATTCTACTACAAAGTGATGCTTTTCCGCCTAAAAATTATACGGGGTACATATCAATGTGCAATGACATATATCTTCCACAATTATATGCATAAGATCATTGAAAATTGTATGCATAATTTAATAGAAAAATATAAAACATATCAATACCATATAGATGTATTAAAAATAGTGTTTGATCAGTTACTTGAACATAAGGTGAGGTTAAATCCTAAGAAGTGCATATTCAAATTTACATCAGGTAAAATTCTAATCTTCATTATCTCTATGTGGGGCATTGAAGTGGATTCCAACAAAGTCAAGGCAATCATGGAAATGCCAACTGCAAGATATATTAAATATTTCTAAATTTTACAAGGAAAAATCCAATAAATTCATCACTTTATCAAAAAACTCTTAGACAAATGTAGGCCTTTTAGTCACCTACTATAGAAGGGGGTCACCTTATCATGGATAGAAGAGTTTCAAGAAACTTTTGAAGATATAAATTAATATCTAGTCTCACTACCAATATTAATCACCATCTCACCAAGGAGTCCCATTTCATCTTTATATCTCTGCAATAGGTTTGTATTAAGGATAATGTTTGCATAAAAGAACAAAAATAGAAAAGAGCAAGCAATTTATTATATCAATTGAACATTGGTGAGTTATGAAAAAATATATGCTTATATGGAAAACTTATTTCTACTAGTGGTTTTTACCACTAAGAAACATAGACATTATATGCTAAGTCACACCACTTATGTCATAGTTTGATAAAACCCTTTGCGATATATGATGACTTACACATACAAAAATACACGTACCATAAAGTGGATAATGCTTCTAACAAAATTTAACCTTGAATTTATCAGTCAAAAATCCATTAAAAGTTAGGTAATAGCTAATCAGCTTGTAAAAGCTTTACTTCATGATGATAAACCTTTATTTATTGAGCTATTAGATATTTTGGTTATTAACTGTACTGAATAAGAGGATTCAGTACTTATGAAAGAAAATATTAAAATTATAATTTTCTTTGATGTTTCAAAGTGCAAAAAATGACAAGGTTATGGAGTCATGTTTTACACTTTGGAAGGGATACCAATCCCTTCATCATTCAAACTAGAATTTCCATGCACAAGTAACAATGTAGAGTATGAAGCCCTAATTCTAATACTTCAAGCAGTTGTCACTATGGGCATCAAATACATAAGAATATTTGGTGATTCGCAACTTATATTTTATCAAGTAAAGAAAACTTACCAATGCATAGAACCAATATTCAAACTTTACAATTAAATAGCAATAAAATTGCCAAAAAAATTGATTGGTATGAGATCGACAGGTTACCTCATTCAACTAATAGATTTGCAAATATGATGGCCTCTCTAGTATCATTGGCTTCAAATAATCCTATGGGAGAGATCCAATCGCTAGTCATGAAAATAATATCAAAATATACAATCACACAAGTAAAACATAAAGATGAAAATGATGTAAGATTCATTAACGTAGAGCCACATGAACCATGGATTAGTCAAATTAAAAACTTCCTTAAGTTTTGTACTCTTCCAATATATTTATCATAATCTACTAAATGCATGTTCAAACAAAAAGCAACTCGTTACACTCTTTTGGGATATGTATTGTATAGACGTGGCTCTGATGGGATTTTACTACAATATTTAGAGCCACCAAAGGCACAATAGGCCCTATCAGAGGTCTATTATGGTACTTGTAGTGTTCATTTTAATGGAACAACCATTACAAAGTGCATCTTGCACATGGGTTATTATTGGCCTACAATGGAAGATGATTTTTAAAAGTACATGAAGAAATATCAAAAATACCAAAAACATATCAATCTAACTCATGTACCATCACAGGTATTACAAACCATTAAAATTATTTGGCCCCTATGATAATGGGACATCGATTTTATTGGTAAAATCTTACCTCCCTCATCAAGACAACATAAATTTATAATCATAGCCATAGAGTACTTCAAAAAATGGGTTTATGCAATTCCAATGACCATTACGATAGGATCTAAAATTGTGAATTTCATACTCTAACATATTATATATTTTTTTGACATCCCCTTAAATATTATCTCTGATAATGGCATGTCATTTAAAAATACATATGTTCGATAACTATGCAAAAAATATAATATCCAACATAGTTTTTGACTTCATACTACCCATAGGTAAATGGACAAGTTGAGGTGACTGATAAGATGTTGATAACTATTCTAAAGAAACTAGTCAAAAAAAATTATAGATATTGGAACACTCGAATCTCCTTGGCACTATGGGATTATCAAATAAGCATTCAAATACCTACAATGGCAACTCTATTTTTATTGGTATTCGAAACCAAAGCAGTCATGCCTCTTGAGATCGAGATACCCTCACTATACATCACATTACAATATTTCCTATATGACAACACTACTCGATAAGCACATCTTGATCAACTCACAAACCTTTATGAAAGGTGAATCAATACTTTAGAACATATATGAGTATACCAAGATTGAATTAAATGTGCTTATAATGCAAAAGTGCATCTACATGAATTCCAAGCAGGAGATATCATTCTTAAAGAGAATCAATAGAACACCAATGCATTACCACATCTTCATGATAAATTTATGGTTAATTGGTTAGGTCCATTCATTGTGAAAAAAAAGTTGGGTCCTAGAACATATAGGCTTTCTATTATAGAAGGGATATATGAACCTGAACCATTCAATGTTATACACCTAAAGGTATTATATACCTAAAGTGATGTATACATATGTATATATACATGACTTAAAAAACAAAATATAAAAAATTACACAAATACAAAGTTTTACTTAAACATTCACATTGTATTTCATCTATCTGAAAGCACGAGATTCCGGTCAAAGGAAACACCAAGTGCAATTGCATTCAAAGTTAAGCACGCCTAAGTCCTAGAAATATGAATTACATGAAACGGAAAAGAGACATGTTGTAAGAGACGCAATCAGATAAAGAAAAACAGCCCTTTCATTAATTTCTTTCGATCTCCGTTACAATAATGCCTCCTCCCTTTTCGGGGGCTAGGAGCGCAAATAGGGTTTGATTACAATCGCTGAATGGTTCCTCCTTCCGCGTGCCCACGATTGCATTGGGTGGGCTAAGATGATGCCGCCGCTGATGTTGATGGGTTCTTCGCCTCTGCTTGCTTCTCCCTGCAAAAAAGGAAAGGTCCAGGCGTTAGTAGCCTCCTTTGCAAATGAAAAGCATTCTCTCTCTAAAACTAACAAAATATGCATACGAATATTTGCTCGAAACCGTGAAAACGGTGAATCCAAATTGCTTCAAAATCTGACGGAAGGTAAGAACAGTCACCGAAGGCCACCTGCCACCGAGGCGGCTGGCCAATCCACCTTAAGCTGGAATTCGTCCACGGGCGGGACGGATTCGACTGTAATTCGTCTCTGGGTAGGACGAATTCATCGAGTAGGAGAAATCGACCTGCTGTTTGCTCCAATGTCGGATCCCGGGACTCGCAAAACTCCTGCCAAACAGGGGGTTAGGTAATTGGGGCCATTTTGGGACGACCCAGATGGTCGGATTTTCCCAATTTGGCCTCCTCCCTCGGGAATTTGGCCTTGACACCTGCAAGTTAGCGAAACGACAAAGCAATACAAAACACCCTAAACTACGACCAAAAGCTACAAAATTGCAATTATAGACTAATCAGACCTAGTAACACGAATGCAATCTAAAAAATAATCTAAAGTGCTCAAAAACTGAAATTAGAACTTGGGGGTGCGGGGGTGCCCAAGTGGGCCTCCCACCGTTGGCCCTCGATTTTGGAGCCAATCCACCAAGGATGGGCCCAAAACCTTTTAGGATTGGGGGGTCGGCGGGTTGGTAGGTTCGGATGTCCATGCGTCGGATTTGAGTAAGGTTCGAGCTTCCAAAGGCCACCCAACAACCTCCCTTGCAAAAGAGATTGATGGATGTAGGAAGGTGAACAAAGGGGGATGCAAATGAGTCTTCGATTCGGCGAGCACTTCGTTGCTTGAACACTCCTTCCACCTGCATGTTTTGGGTGAGAAAATTCCCACCTTTTATAGACCCAAGGGGTCTCTTTTGGGAGGGAAGCACAAAAGCCAAGTGTTGGCCATGGGCGCCATGTGGCAGTCTTGTCTTCCCATGAGGGAGGGGAGTCCTTCATTGACTTGAACTTTGATAAATGCTTCTTGTAACAGTCCTCTAACGGCCCCTCTGTCCACTTACACATGCGTGCAAGGTAGGAGCCCTTAACTGACTGTTATGGGCTGCCACTTGGCACCATTTGCCTTTTTGCCCGTTAAGCTTAGAATTCGTCCCACCCGGGGACGGATTCGAGAATTCGATCTGGGGTGGGACGGATTCTATTTTGAATTCGTCCCTGGGTGAGGCGAATGCTTGGGCAAAGTGTCCAAGTGTGCCAAATTGCTCCTTGACCTCACAAAATTGCTATGAAAGTGGTTAAGACCACTTGTTTAACCTCCGAGGGCTGCCACAGGGGGCTGTGTTTGTCAAAGCGATCAGTGTTTGCAGTCACATAATCGGATTGGTGCTGTTTTGGTGTCTACAGATGCCCCTTTTTGGGAAGCGCTGCGGGTGACGCAGTGCTGAGCAAAAATAGATAACAAAAGCACTAATGATTAGGGTTTCTTGGTAACCTAACCAACTTTTGATGCCCCAAGTATGGAAAGGGCATGCATTCTTGAATCCTTGCTTCTGACGAGCTAAGGAATTTGATTTCAAGTATTAACTTTGTTTTGGTGAGGTGTAACTTGAACTTGGACATTGATCGGTCATGAACAAGTGAAGGGCGTTTTTATCCTCAGGGGGAACCTTGTGTTCATGATTCACGAAATGCCAAGTGTTTGATTGATTTGATTGTTGCTTGTTTATTGCCCCAAGCGGGAGCGTGATTGTCTTTGTCAATGATTCTTTGAATGCATGTCGTTTTCCTTAATTGGGTGTGTGATTGTTGATTGGTGACTAAGTGTGACTACCCCCTCAAGCGACGAATCGATGAGGGAATGACCTTCGTGAGAGAAGCGACGAGTCGCTTGACCCAAGATGACTTGTGCAAGGTTTGCCTTTAGAGGGTTTACCGTTAAGCGTGTGCAATTTTTCCAACATATGGACCTATTTTTGGTGGGTGTTAACCCTTTTGGTGATGTCATAATGAGGTGAAATCGTCGAAAACCTATTTCCCGTGGAGCGGTCCGGCTATGATAGCCTTCTTGGGGAACTAGGAGAGCGATAATTTGGACCTCGACATCGATTTTCTTTGCCTAGAGGTTAAGTGCATGAGCACTTATGCCCGGCAATGTTTTTGTTGTGTTTTTGTTGAATTTTGTACTGTTTTTGTTGTTTTTTTGTGACACCATTTGGTGATTGAATTGTCGGCAATCCGTCCTCCCGTGGAGCGGTCCGGCTATGGTAGCCTTCTTCGGGAGTAGGATAGTGACAATGCAAACCCCGACATCAATTTTGCTATGCCAAGAGGTTAAGTGCAAGAGCACTTGTGTCCAGCAATGTTTATGTTGCTGTTTTGTGTTGAATTTTTTTTTGTTTTTGTTGTTTTTTGTGACATCATTTTTGGGATTAAATTTTCAAAATCTGTCTTCCCCTGGAGCGGTCCGGCTATGGTAGCCTTCTTAGGGAGTAGGATATTGATAATTTGTGACCCCGATGTCGATTTTGTATGCCCATGTTGTCAGTTGCATTTGCAATCCTGTCAGGCAGTTTTATTGTCTGTTTTTAGTGCATTTTTAGTCATTTTTCTTGATTTTTTTTTGTGCTGGCTTGAATTCGTCCCTGGGTGGGACGAATTCCAATTGGAGAATTCGTCCCTGGGTGGGACGAGCGCTAATCAGAGCGCTCGTCCCAGTCAAGGATGAATTCCAGTGCAAAAGGCCTATTTAAGGGCCAAAACTTGATTTTGGGCTCATTTGTGTCATTTTTTTCTTGCGATTTTGGAGCTCTGGGAGGAGGAGGTAATTCGCGAAGCGAAGCGCTCTCGGAATTCTCTCTGCCATCATGAGTGCACAAGCCGGTTCGAGCGGCGGAGCCGAGGCGGAGTCTGTAAGTGACCCTAGGGCTTATTTTGCTTTAACTGAATGCATTGTTTTTGTGTTGCGCTTTTCAAAATTTTAAGATTTTTTTTTGTGATGTTTTTTGTTTAACAACTAAGGTTAGAAACCCTAGAATTGAAAATTTTATTTTTTTCATTTTTTATTTATTATTATTTTTTTTGCTTGCAGGTTGTTAGGAGCCGGTACCGTGTACCCGCTGCCTTTACTGAGGCGCGGTTGGCCTTGACTGATGGTGACTGGGAATGGCTTGATGCCCTTGGGCTCAAGCGAGTGGCTCGACTGGAGCCTGTGGTTTCGGATCAGGCCTATCTGATGGCCCTGATCAAGCTTTGGGATCCGAGGACCAATACTTTCCATCTCCCGACAGGGGAGATGACTGTGACTCTTGAGGACGTCTATCGGTTGCTTCGGATTCCGATAGATGGTCTGCCTATTAGGACATCTCCGTTCGATCAGCGGACTGCTATACTCACGAGATGTTTTGGGCATGGGGGGGAGCTGGGTGTAGCGGACCCGGTGGAGACAGCGAGGCGGATTGCCGAGGTTGGCGGGATTTTGGTTGGGTGGTGGAAGGAGAGGGGGTGTTAGGAGTGAGGCACGCATTCTGATGGGCCTCATTTCTAACATTCTTCTCCCCGATTCGTCGAGCGCGAGGTTCCCGTGGAACCTGTTGGATTTGGTGTGCGCGGTTGGCGAGTGCCGGTAGAGGCACCGATTGATCTGAGATGGGGACGAGACTTTGTTGGCGCAGCTTTACGGGGAGGCTGTACGGGGTCCGTTGTCGACGGTGGAAGGGTGTCGATTGCAGCTTTTTGTTGCGGTCTTGGGGTTGGCGGCACATAGGCGTTGAGAGGCCTACCGGGTTACCGTGGACGACTCGGGCGGCGATGGAGGATGATGAGATTGGTTATGCGGCTTTGTGGCGACGGTCTCACGGAGCGAGGCAGAGTCGGCGATGGGCAGGTGCAGTTGAGCACTACATTGATGCCTTTTCGTGGCTCACTCCAGGGGAGGTGTTTTGGCGTCCCTATCGGGACTGTCCAGCCTGGCCTGAGGCTGGAGAGTGGCTCCGACGGGTGCGGAGGGAGCGATGGTTGACTGGGCGGCACGGGACGGAGCACGAGTTCTTTTCGTACCGTCAGGTTACACGACAGTTTGGGGTGCGCCAGGGGTTGCTTGGTGAGCCCGTTGGCTATCGCCGTCGGGGAGATGAGAGGGATGCTGGAGCCACCTGTCCTCGTGCCATTGGGCGAGGAGTCGGATGCTGTTATTGAGGTGTTGGATGTGGATGACGTAGGTACTACCACTGAGTATGACTCGTGGTGGGTTTTGCGGCGCTGGAGAGGTGAGGGTCCACTGGGAGGTGCGGAGGCGGCGGTGGAGGATCCTTGAGGCGACGGGGGTGATTGGGGAGGGCCGTTGGATGATGCGGACATGGCGGATGTGGGAGATGAGGATGTGGACTTGGGTGTTCCGGAGCAGCCGGACATGCGGGGATGTGGAGGAGCGGTTGGAGCACAGGCGGGGCTACTGTCCCCGGGAGTCCTATGCGTTCGACAGATACGGAGGGGGTGGGGTCGGAGTTATGTGATGAGGTTGCGCGGCTTACGGAGGCTGCTACGGATGCGGGATCTAGAGAGGGATCTTCTGCGGGCTCAGTTGGCGAGAGCGGGATAGCGTTTTGGCGCGGCGCGATGATGCATTGTCTATCTATCATCGGCGGGAGGCAGAGTGGTGTCTATACCGGATAGACTTGGAGAGGGAGGTCATCCGCCTTGGCGGGCGGCTCCTTGAGCCTTCTATCAGTAGATCTTCTCGACGGACGAGGGATAGTCTGACGAGCGGTCGAGCATCATCTCGCCGCGGGCGGTTGGATGAGGGGGTGGTAGTAGGCATGATGCGGGGGCTAGCAGTAGCCGCCCTGCAGGGTCCCGTAGGACCCACACCACGGGGGGTAGTTCCCGTCGCACCGATCCTGCGTGATCATGGTGGCCGACGCCTTAGGTTGGGTTTTGGATATGATTGCGGGGTCTGAGGACCTGTTTTTGTATCCTGCGGGCATCTTTTTTGACGATATATATATATATATACCGGTTTTATTTTTGGATTTGTACATGTGATGATGTGATTGATTTTTGTTATGCATGTTTATTTATTTGATGGATGCAGATGAATTGAATTGTTTTAGATGCCTATGTGATATGCAAAATATGGATGAATGCTATTTTTATTTATCTGGTTTTTCTTTCCTTGTTTTTGTATTTTCTGATGGTATCATAAGAATGATAAGTAGCGCAGATGGTTTTCGGGATGAGTGTAAGATTTTCTGAGATTCAGACAGTTTTAACTCACTATCCATGACTGTACTTTATCTTACAAGACTTTTGAACAAGGTATGAATCAAACTTGTTTTTGACCGAGCTATTTCACATCCTTGTGTGTGCAATTGAGTTCATTTAGTGGTATTTGTTAGGATACCGCCAGTGCCAGATGGGCTTTCAACCGAACTTGTACTGAGGATCACCTAATTAGCTCCACGAATTCCTTTGTTATATGTACTAAGATTAATCTGCGTTGTAATCCAGGCTGCCATAAGCTAGCTCATCCACATGCAAACATTGATCTGTACACAAGTTAATGTGACAGATATATCGTCATGCGGGAGGTTTACTTATGTTACCGAGTTGGTATTGAAGCTTGCCTTATGACCTACGAGAATCTTTGAGAGTTCCAGGGATTCAAGGTCAACTCCCTTCTTTTTTCAATTGTATTGGGATACTTGCTCTTTTGTAGTGATAAGATCACTGTTTATTTTGATTGATTTTTCTTTTGAGCAAGGGATTTGGGATATGGAGTGATGAAAATCACAGTTGTTTGTGCCTTTTGATGTTTGCACTGTAGTTTGTCAAATTTTTGAGTTTTGACATTTTGCAAATTTTTGTGTTTTGCAACTATTGAGAACTTTAGGGATTCTTAGGGAATTGGGTAGGGAGGAAGCTTGTCCTTTTGCCAACTCTCAGCATTCTAGGGGTCATTCGCACGGGGGGATGAGCAAGATAACCGTTTCGCTTGTGGTGACCTAGTTATTTTGCGGGTTTCATCTTTCGTTCACACAATTTTGGGAATTTTAGTGTTTTGATTTGTGTTGGGATGTTACGTAACAAGGTGTATTTCAAGTATGACTCTACCTTTATAAAATCCGTTCGACTTGGTACACTACATGGCTAAGGAGGAAAATGATGACTGAATTACTGAAACTCTTAGTACGTTCCCAGACCATTGACTGTAGTGTGGTAAGATTTATGCATGGTGTTTTTGTTGATTTTGATGAATTCGAGTATGCCTAGAATTGAGATGCAAATCTTTGTTGATTTTGTTGATTTTTGTTGTTTTGTTTTTGTTGAATTTATTGATTTGTTTGACCAAGAGATTGCGATAATCCTTGGAGCTTTTGGGTTGACCAAGAGATTGCGATAATCCTTGGAGCTTTTTGTATTGACCAAGAGATTGCGATAATCCTTGGAGCTTTTTGGGTGACCAAGAGATTGCGATAATCCTTGGAGCTTTTTGGGTTGACCAAGAGATTGCGATAATCCTTGGAGCTTTTTGGGTTGACCAAGAGATTGCGATAATCCTTGGAGCTTTTTGGGTTGACCAAGAGATTGCGATAATCCTTGGAGCTTTTTGGGTGACCAAGAGATTGCGATAATCCTTGGAGCTTTTTGGGTTGACCAAGAGATTGCGATAATCCTTGGAGCTTTTTGGGTTGACCAAGAGATTGCGATAATCCTTGGAGCTTTTTGTGTGACCAAGAGATTGCGATAATCCTTGGAGCTTTTTGTGTTGACCAAGAGATTGCGATAATCCTTGGAGCTTTTTGGGTGACCAAGAGATTGCGATAATCCTTGGAGCTTTTTGGGTGACCAAGAGATTGCGATAATCCTTGGAGCTTTTTGTTTGTTTGTTTTTGTTGAATTTTTTTTTTTTTTTTTTTGGTACATGGCTGTCTTAGATATGAAATGGTCGTAAATGACTGATATTCAAGGGTTCTGTTTCCTTGATACCGTCAAGAGAAGCTAGCATGTACGTTCCTGGTCCTATTTTGCTATCAATGACATACGGACCTAACCAATTTGCCATGAATTTGTCCCTCATATGGGACGGCAAATTAGAGTTTTGTTGGTTTTCCTTCGAGAACCGGGATCACCAACCCGAAAGTCTCTTAGGTGAACTTTCATGTTGTAAGCTCTCTTAAGCCGCTCTTGATAGATACGTAAGTGCTCGAGAGCATTAACGCGTCTTTCATCAAGCAACGTAAGCTGGTCCTAACCGGGCCTGCCGCGCAGTGTCATCATCGATGAATTCCTGCATTGATATGCGGAGGGAAGGAATTTCCAACTCGAGAGGCATTACGCCTCTGAGCCATACACTAGTGAAAACGGAGTTGCCCCAGTGGGCGTCCGAATGCTAGTGCGATAGGCCCAAAGGGCAAGTGGGATTTGTATGTGCCAATCCTTATGATGTCTGCGACGGTCTTTTTAAGGATGGCGACTAGCGTTTTGTTTGACGCCTCTGCTTGCCCATTTGCTTGCGGATAATAGGGTGTTGAAAAGTTGTGCTGAATTTTGTACTTTGTGGTTAAAGCACGCACGTCTTTGTTCTTGAATGATGGCCCATTATCCGAGATTATTTTGGATGGAATACCAAAACGACATATGATGTAATGCAAAATGAACTCCGCAATGCGGGGTCCTGTCGTAGAGGTTAACGGAATTGCTTCCACCCATTTGGTAAAATATTACGTGGCCGTTATGATAAACGTGTGACGGCTTTGACGATGCGGGGAGATCTTTCCGATTAGATCGAGGCCCCACTGCGAAAATGGCCAAGCGGTGGATGTATGTAGGGCACTGGGAAGGTGCGTGCATCGGATTGGCATGATGTTGACATTTCACACACCTCTTGACATACGCGCAGCAATCTCGCTCTAAAGATGGCCAATAATAGCCCATGCGAAGAATGCGCTTTGCAATGGCCATACCACTAAAGTGGCCGCCACATGTACCGTCATGCGCTTGGGTGACTGCCCAAGTGGACTCTTGCTGGTCCAAGCAACGAAGAAGAATTCCGTCGTAGCTGCGACGATACAAAATGTCTCCTATCAAGACATATTTTGCCGCTTTCCGTTTGAATGTTCGTTTTGCGGCTTGCGTCAATCCAAAGGGTAGATTACCTAACTTGAGGTAATCTCTTATGGGTAAATACCAGTCCTGTTGATCAGATACCTCGACGGTTTGATCAGCCAATCCCTTTTGGAGTTCTTCCCTAACAAATGCTGATTGGGATAGAACTTGTAAAAATAGCGTTGTGTTGCTATTAATGGGAATGGGGGAGAACAAAGACCCCCAGTTGGCGTGTTTCAAATAGTCTCGGATTCGAAAGAACTTATCCGAAGATGGTTCGATCTGGATCATGTGGATTCCTGGCGTCAAATCTGAGCTTGCGCTCCATCGCGGGTTGCGATAAGGTTTTGACCTGAATGGTTGTTATATCACCGGAAAGGTCTTGCGGGATTAGTGACCCCAAGGAGGCCATTGTGTCCGCAAAACGATTCGATGATCGAGGGAGTGCCTCGATGTCATACCACTCAAATTTTGCCGGGAATTTATCCACGAGGGCTTTATAGGCCTTCAGAATTGGGCATTTGCATTGATATACCCCTTTGACTTGATTGACGATTAACGGCGAATCGCCAAAGATGTTCGGTCTTTTGATGTTCATGGCGATTCTTTGTCCGAAGACCTAGGAGCAAGGCTTCATATTATGCATTGTTGTTGGTGCCTTGGAAGTTTAATTTAAATGGCAGGGGGCATTGGAGCGCCTTGCGGTGTGAAGAATACAATTCTGCGCCACCACCTTGCTCGCATTTAGAACCATCGAAAAATAAGGTTATGTCGGCCTGAGACTCAGGCTCTTCAGAATCTGGCGATTCTGAGACATGGAAGACCTCATCATCGGGTAGTTCTATGACCAGAGGCTGATCGTCTTCAAGAGGAGCCTCTGCTAGTTGATCGGCTATGACTTGTCCTTTTATAGATTTTTGTCCAATAAACTCAATGTCAAATTCCGTCAACAACATGATCCATTTCGCCGTGCGGCTACTATGATAAGTACGACTCATCATGTATCGCAATGGATTCTCCTTAGACACAACATACGTCGTGTTGCTCAGCATGTAGTGGCGTAGCCTTTTGGTGGCAAACACCACCTGCCAAGCGAGGTTTCTCAACGTATGCATAGTTAAGTTCAGTAGCCCGACCGGGGTGCGGCTAAGATAGTAAGTAGCTCTGTTCTTTGTGAAGTTCATTCTTTCGGGCTAGCATTGCGCCCAGTGCCACCTCGATGAGCTGAGATGTATAAGTAGAACGGCACACCTGGTCTAGGCGGTTCCAATACTGGCGGCGAAGCCAAGTATTGTTTGATTTCGTCAAAGGCTAGCTGGCACTCGTCATCCCAATGAAATGTGACCCCTTTGTGCAATAATTTGTTCATTGGTCGGCATTTGTCAGATAATTGCGCTATGAAGCGTTTAATCGACGCGACCTTTCCTTGCAGACTTCTAAGTTGCTTGATAGTGGTTGGGGGAGCCATTTCAAGGATTGCCTTGACTTTGTTTGGGTCCACTTCGATGCCTCTTTTGGAGACTATAAAACCCAAGAGTTTTCCAGATGTGACGCCGAACACGCACTTCTTGGGATTCGATCGACCTTATGCTCTATGAGGCGATCGAGGATCTTGCTTAAGTCACGAGATGATCTGAGCGCAATTTAGACTTGGCTAACAAATCATCCATGTAATCTTCCAAAGTTTTGTGCATGTAATCGTGGAAGATATACGTCATAGCACGTTGGTATGTAGCGCCAGCGTTTTTAAGGCCAAAAGGCATGACCTTATAACAAAATGTCCCCCAAGGCGTTGTGAATGCCGTTTTGAGTTGGTCTTCAGGATTGATACGAATTTGATTGTATCTGAGAAACCGTCCATTAGGGAGAGCATTTCGTGACCTGTTGTAGCGTCTACCAATGCGTCGATGCTTGGCAAGGGGAAATCATCCTTAGGACTCGCTTTGTTTAGGTCTCGAAAGTCGGTGCATATGCGAATCCTCCCATCGGGCTTCTTGACGGGAACCATGTTGGACAACCATGGCGGATAATCCACGCGAGATGACAAATTGTGCATCCAACGGCTTTTGTAATTCGTCTTTGACCATCAAGGCCCTTTGTTGGGTGCATCTTTCTTAGTTTTTGCTTTCTTGGCTTGATTTTCGGATCAAGCGTTAAATTGTGCATGACTAGTGCTGGGTCTAGTCTGGCATATCTTTGTATGACCATGCAAAAACCTCCTTCTTTTCTTTAAGAAGGGCAATGTATTCGGCTTTCTCTTCGGGGGAAAGGCTTACCCCCGACTTGAGAATTCGTGGATTCATTGGATCCGTGCCGATGTCTACGTCAGTCGTCTCTTCGGCCGACATGTGAGATCCGTCCTCCAAGCGATGTGGAGTTGGGATTAAATGGATATCATCGGCTGAGTTAAGATCTGCGTTGGGGACCTCGGGTCCCTCTTCGACTTGAAAAATATCTTGAGTTGTCCTTGGGGTAAAATGAAGCATTTCACCGAAAGGCCGATACTACGATGGTGACAATGGTGAGTTGACGCGATCCCGATCAATGGCATCCGTGTTTAGATGTAATGACCGTGATGGATCGGTCGGATTGCGGATGGGTGTGGTCAAATCAATGGAGATCATGTGGATGGAATGAATTTGGTCTCCGGAACCACGGGTGTGACGACTTGATTCTTTCGGATGTTCCCTATACTCCGGATGCGGCTCTACGGGAACGAGGCACGAATGGATCCTCTCTAGGTGCAAATTCGTCTCTATGTGCGGAAAGGAAGGCGGGGTCTTCCCTTGGTATTGTTGTCTGATGGGATCTTGAGGTGGACGATGCTCAACTTGAATTTGGAGCCATAGGCCTAGCACTTGGTCCCACCTCGTTGGGTCTAAGTGCCATTCATGTCCCAACCGTATACCCATTTGTCCCATTAGATCTTCATGGGTTAGAGCGCGGTGATGTCGTCGCGCATGTACGAGATAGTCCATCTCAGTCTCGTCTTCTGAATCGCTTTCATAGATCCAAAATTGCTCATCCTCTTCGGCATCTGTTGCTTCGACATTGAGGATTCTTCTTGTTCCAGTGAATTAATCTGATCCCATTGCGGTTGTTCCACTCTTAGTGGAGGGACCTGATTCTTTTGAGACTGCGTTATTTCGTCTGGAACCTCTAAGGGGAACAGTTTCAGAAAAATATCTGGAAGCCGTTGTTGTTCTTTTCGAGGACTGCTCTCTGAACTTTCACCTCTCTCTAGCAAAGGAGAGGGATTATTGTTGTTACCAGGGGTGTTTGTAGACCATGGGAGATAATCCCCCAATGTGTATTCTGTGTTTGGATTGGCGTACGGGTCTTGTGCCAATCCCCCCCGTTGCCTATTTCTAGGCCTTGCATGTTTTCAACCAAGATGTCTAATGGCGGGGGATGGTTGAACCCTACCCCCGACTTGTCGTATGGCATCTGATATCTTGGTTGACAAAGGATCCGCATCCCTTGCTCGTATCTGCCTAGCCCATACCCATGCCAATTGCATTGTTCGAGATATTTTAGGGCAAATTATGGGTTCGACAGATAATTGATGTTTTCGACAAAAGGTTCTTCATCTGTTTCCTTTTGTTCGCATGGTTCAGAACCATGATCAAGGCCCCCATACACAAAATTCGTTTGGTTCGGTGGGTAGCCTAAAGGGACGATTGTTCCAATGGGAAGGCGAGGTCTTCCCATGTCTTGTCTTGACTCCGAGTGTGGGGGTTGCCACAACATTTTGCACTATGTACTCTCCCGGGCCTGTCTTGGCCATCTCAACGGTGATTGTTGATGATTGGGTAGGAGGAAGCGGTAGTCCTTCCTGAGTCCATTCCATGTTTGGTGGTTCGGGAATCTTGGTTTCCGTTGCGTTGGGCGCTTCCTCTGTTGATATTGCTGAGATCGTGGGCAACCCCTCTTCTAGAGGCTTAACCTCCTCCATGATTTGCTTTCCCTTGTCCTTCTGTTGGGCCACGATAGGTGGCGTTGATGATGAAGGAGCCAATGATGACGTCTCACCTGGTTGGGATTTTGCCTTATTGGCCACCAGTGGTGCCTGCGGTATCGGACCCTGTTTAGATGGATTTAATTGAAAATCCAAATGCGTTGATGGTAGGGTCGATTGAGGTATGAATTGTACCGCATTGCAATACTTGAAGGGCTCTAAGTCCATTGGGACTACATGTATTTGCCCTTCATAGGCATACTTCAAGCATTGGTGTGCGATCGAGGGGACACACTTCATGTCCCTGATCCAAGGCCGCCCTAGCAGTATGTTATAAGCCATTTCGCCTTCCAACACATGGCACAATGTGGGTATTGACTTTTGTCCTACCTGTATAGGCAGAACAACCGTGCCGACTGTCGAGCAAATTGCATCGTTAAAAGCTCGCAGTGTGTACGTGGAAGTTGTGATGTGAGAGGCTGGCAGTTTTAAATGCTTTAACGCAGCAGTGGTTATAATGTTCCTTGGACGAGCCAGTATCTATCGGCACTCTCTTGTACGGGATCCCGTTGACCCGCGCGATAACGTGCAGGGGTGGATCCGGCATGTCATTCGATATTGTTTTGACCTCATTTTCTTTGAATGTGATGACGGGCTCCGTACATTGTTTCACATGTCCCACGAAAGCGTTGAAAGAATTAGCTTCGTGGGGTTGTACTTCAATGGCTTTTAAGATGTCCATAAGAGCTTCTCTATGTGGAGCTGATTGTTGAATAAGCTCGTAGATGGACAGACCTAGGCGACGTGGTCCGCAAACTCTGCGTGAGTTTGGTTCGTATCGTGACCTCAGGTCTAGGCGGAGGTAACTGCATTGGGCGTTGTTGAGGCTGCGATGTCGACGGAACTTCCCTCGCAGGTACCTCGGGGGCAACTATTGGGTATTTTCTGTTCCTTGTTACAATGCTAATCATTCCCACAAATCCTTGTGCGGGAAGATCTTGTCGCACCTCGTTTATTTGGAGCGGTTTTGTCTGTGCCTCGTGGGCAGGCAAGGGGTCCTTGAATACCCCCATTTGTTGGTTGTTAGGTGCGATGGGGTTGTCCACGACCAATGTTCGATTGTCGATCAAATCTTGGACTAGTTCTTTGAATTTCCAGCACCCATTTAGGTCATGTCCTCTGCGTCTATGAAATCTGCAATACAATTCCTCCCTATACCCCCTAGGCTTAGGAACGTTAGGGTCAAAAATTTGGATTTATGGCACAGTAACTAGATTCGCCGCTGACAAGCGGTCAAATAAGGAGTCCCTAGACTCCGCATACGAGGTGAATTGTCGCCTAGGGCGACGCTGCTGATACTGTTCTTGTCTCCTGTTATCTCTTTCGTAAGCAGGAGGCACTGCCTGGTAGTTAGCCTTTTGAGGCTGCGTTTCTTGCACAGGCGTTGGGACATTTATCGCAACTTGGTTGATTGCAGCGTGTTGTGGTTGCGTTGTCCCGGTTTTAGTGGTTTTATTCCACTCTTTCTTCTTAGGCTTGGCAATTGCGCCTTCACCTATCTTAATCTCTTCTATGACTTTGGCTTGCGCCAAAGCTTCTTCTAAGTTGTCGTATTGTCGCATCAACAATAGACCGAGAGATTGATTTTAAACAACTTTTCACGAACATTTGCGTGAGGTCCGACATGGGAGGACGGTAGGGTAACTTAGAAAGCAAAGCTCTCCATCGGTTCCCGTACGCTGCCATTGTTTCCTCCTCAAATTGTTTAAGGCTAGCAAGATCACTAAGTGATGCCTTCTTCCTTGTGTTGAAGGCGAAGCGTTCAAGAAACGCATCTACTAGGCGATCTAAGTTGCTTATGCTTTGTGTTTGGGCAGCTGTGTGAACCAATCCGAGGCGGGGCCTACGAATGTGGTTATGAATGTTCTAAGCAATAACGCGTCATTATCTTGAATGCCGAAGCATTGGCTTAGAAACCGTGTAACATGTTCCTGTGCGTCCTCTTCACCTTTAAAAGCTGCCAATTGAGGCAACTTAAAGTGTTCGAGGTAAAGATGTGTAGGCACTGAGGGATGCACCGGATTATTGCGGAGTAGACGTAATGTGGGTTTTTGATGCCCAGCGGCTTTTGTCTCCACCGACTCTAAACGCTCCAATAGCGCTTGGTATGCATCGGAAGATTTTATTTCTTCCTCTCTTGTTCGCTCTTGTTGCAAGTTACGGTAGCTGGAGGCCTATGGAGGGGTGGCCGAATGGCATCCTTCCCGCCTTGATGGGGAGTTTCGATATACTCCTCTTACGGTTCATACTCCTCGTAAAATTCTTGAGGAGTCTCGGGGTGAAACCTATGACCCCGATCAAGTTCTTGCTTGAAGGTACCCATCATTGTTTCGGGGAGTTGCCTCCCTCTCGAATCTATGGGGTCTTGGAGGCGGAGCTTGACGAGGTCGTGGAGACTGTCTTGCGCCAACGGATTACGCCTCTCATCTTGTTCGGCTCTTTGGATGCGAGGGGTTGGCCCCCTCTCAGGTATTTCATAGCGTAACTCATCCGCTTCGCGTTGCATGCGTTCTTTATCCAAGCGGTATTGATACTCTATCTCTTGCTGACTTTGTTTAAGCCGCATGATTTGGGCTTGACGGGTGGTATATCTGGCGACAACCGGATCAATTTGTTCTACCCTATTTTGTTCAGGAGGTTCAAATGTTCCTCCTATGGGTCTACCTTGATTTTGATGCTCTAAGGTTTCAATGGGTCGCTTCCCTCCGTCGAGGTAAGCGGTATGTGCTCGAGGTTTCGGCCTCAAGGGGTGATCATGATATCCTTCTGGTGCGGAAATGCAAGGTTCCCGCATTGTTTGTTGCTCTCGAGGAATGTGATGGTTTTCCTCATACTCCCTTTCATGAGTGTAAATGGGATGGGCGGAGTTAGGTCGCCCTATGTAAGGAGCCCTGCGCTCCGGATTTGGTCTCTCTGTTCTGATGATAGGTAAAGAAGGGACGCCATATCCATGTTGCCCCTCTAAATGGACAGTGTGCCTGTTTAGCGCTTCATTGCGCGGTGGCCACTCATGCCTACCTTCAAGAGGTGATTCTCTATTTATGTCAAGGTCTACATGTAAGGCATCTTCCCGAAAGGGGCTGCTTTGAATAGGAATACCCGAATTGGATTCTTTTGTAGGTTAGACCGATAAGGCGGTATAACCAAATCCTCAGGACTGAAGTGAAGGCAACTTGCGCCTGCTTTTTGTGTACCTCTCGGAGCTTCTGCCCTTGATTGGGCTTGACTACGGGTGTACACCATTGCGGTGCTTCTATGCTATCTAAATAAGTTTTTATCTCGTTTTATGATTTTCTCTCTTTTTTTTTTTTTTGTCTACACTAAGCAGAATTAAACACACACATTCACAAGACCGTGATTATCTCTTTTAAGGATTCTTGGTGTGCCCTAGACTGGTTTAGTGCATTTTGATGTTTTGTTTTGTTTTTGTAGATTTTGTAGAACGTTTAAATGCATCATGTAGGCTCTTATAACTCCAAAAAGGTCGCCCCTTCAATATACCAACCAGGCCGATATACCAACCTCTCTATATACCCGCCCTTACGAGAGGGAGACTATAGGTACGTGAGAGCGAGAAGGTACGTGGTACATAGGCGGTACGGAAGGGGGATTGTCTGTTAATGACACCTACCATAGAAAACTTATCCTCGCGCGCATGGGAATCACCCCGGCTACGCTCGGTCTGTCTTCGTCGGGATTTACGCCTAACAACGGGTTGACAATCGGGAAATGGATGCAAATCAAGCCAAGGCGGTGATTAAATCCACCAATGGTCTTGATCAAGGGCTGGGGTCTTACGACCGGCTCCTTGGTTTAAAGTTGTTTCGTGATGTGTGTGGGATTCGTTTTATCCAACAAAATGAAACTAGCATACATGACTTTTCCTAATGCAATGCAAGATTAAATGAAAACAATTAACGAAACGAAATGAAACGAGAAACAGAAAAATATAACAGAGATCATGAAAATCCCTACCTCTTCTCTGCCTGCTCTTGTTGTCTCTGAATTTCTGCTCCGAAAATCCGCGAGACGAGGAATTCGTCCCTACGGGAGGCGGATTGCGGAACAGAATTCGTCCCACCCGGGAGACGAATTTGAATTCGTCTCGGGGTCGGACGAATTGCAGAAAAGGATTCATCCCTGTCAGAGACGAATAGCAGTCTGCAACAAAAAAAATGTACATGTCAAGCACAAACACAAAACTTTGATCGGTTTCTGTGATTTCAAAAACCAGGGAACAGAGTCCCACCGTGATCGCCACTGAAAGCACGAGATTCCGGTCAAAGGAAACACCAAGTGCAATTGCATTCAAAGTTAAGCACGCCTAAGTCCTAGAAATATGAATTACATGAAACGGAAAAGAGACATGTTGTAAGAGACGCAATCAGATAAAGAAAAACAGCCCTTTCATTAATTTCTTTCGATCTCTGTTACAATAATGCCTCCTCCCTTTTCGGGGGCTAGGAGCGCAAATAGGGTTTGATTACAATCGTTGAATGGTTCCTCCTTCCGCGTGCCCACGATTGCCTTGGGCGGGCTAAGATGATGTCGCCGTCGATGTTGATGGGTTCTTCGCCTCTGCTGCTTCTCCTGCAAACAAAGAAATGATCAAGACGTTAGTAGCACCTACTGCAAATGAAAAGCATTCTCTCTCTAAAACTAACAAAATATGCATACGAATATTTGCACGAAACCGTGAAAACGGTGAATCCAAATTGCTTCAAAATCTGACGAAGGTAAGAAAAGTCACCAGAAGGCCACCTGCCACCGAGGCGGCTGGCCAATCCACCTTAAGCTGGAATTCGTCCACAGGCAGGACGAATTCTGATCGTAATTCGTCCCTGGGTGGGACGAATTCTTCGAATAGGAGAAATCGACCTGCTGCTGCTCCAATGTCGGATCCCGGGACCTGCAAAACTCCTGCAAACATGGGGGTTAGGTAATTGGGGCCATTTTGGGACGACCCAGATGGTCGGATTTTCCCAATTTGGCCTCCTCCCTCGGGAATTTGGCCTTGACACCTGCAAGTTAGCGAAACGACAAAGCAATACAAAACACCCTAAACTACGACCAAAAGCTACAAAATTGCAATTATGGACTAATCGAGACCTAGTAACACGAGAATGCAATCTAAAAAAATAATCTAAAGTGCTCAAAAACTGAAATTAGAACTTGGGGGTGCGGGGGTGCCCAAGTGGGCCTCCCACCGATTGGCCCTCGATTTTGGAGCCAATCCACCAAGGATGGGCCCAAAACCTTTTAGGATTGGGGGGTCGGCGGATTGGTAGGTTCAGATGTCCATGCGTCGGATTTGAGTAAGGTTCGAGCTTCCAAAGGCCACCCAACAACCTCCCTTGCAAAAGAGATTGATGGATGTAGGAAGGTGAACAAAGGGGGATGCAAATGAGTCTTCGATTCGGCAGCACTTCGTTGCTTGAACACTCCTTCCACCTGCATGTTTTGGGTGAGAAAATTCCCACCTTTTATAGACCCAAGGGGTCTCTTTTGGGAGGGAAGCACAAAAGCCAAGTGTTGGCCATGGGCGCCATGTGGCAATCTTGTCTTCCCATGAGGGAGGGGAGTCCTTCATTGACTTGAACTTTGATAAATGCTTCTTGTAACAGTCCTCTAACGGCCCCTCTGTCCACTTACACATGCGTGCAAGGTAGGAGCCCTTAACTGACTGTTTTGGGCTGCCACTTGGCACCATTTGCCTTTTTGCCCGTTAAGCTTAGAATTCGTCCCACCCAAGGACGGATTCGAGAATTCAGTCTGGGGTGGGACGGATTCTATTTTGAATTCGTCCCCGGGTGAGGCGAATGCTTGGGCAAAGTGTCCAAGTGTGCCAAATTGCTCCTTGACCTCACAAAATTGCTATGAAAGTGGTTAAGACCACTGTTTAACCTCTGAGGGCTGCCCTGGGGGCTATGTTTGTCAAAGCGATCAGTGTTTGTAGTCACATAATCGGATTGGTGCTGTTTTGGTGTCTACACTATCCATACATGCACCCATGACTCATAAAGCATTTGTTAGGATTTCATATCCTAACATATTTATCACTTATTTATCTAATTAACTATGTTTTATTATCACAAATGGACCATCGTGTCCTTTCATCATAACCCTAGCTAGATATAAAATAGGGTAGATAATATTGTAGGAAATCATCCATGAAAGTAAAAGAATAAATATATAATTTGTATCCATTGGAAGGATTTCTCTCCAGTGCAAAGGTGATTCATTTCAAAATGTGATTCATTATATTTTTCTACAATTTCTCATGTAAATTCCACTTATTTAATTCAATTAGCAAGATAGGACCAAAGGGTCCTATCATTTGGTATCAGAGCATGACTCCTAGAGCTTCCAAAGAATTTGGTGAGATAATTACTAGTGTTTAGATCACAACAATATCAAATGAACATCGATAGCAAGTAAGATAGCAAGAAGATTCACGTAGTAGATGGCATATAGGTGACATAAGAAGCAAAATCATCCGCATATGTCGTCAAATAATAAATTATTTACTAAGAACTTATCTGAAATATCAATATAATATTAGTTCAATATTATTGAAGCAACTAAGTAGCTATGGAAGGAGGGTTCGAATAGCTATCGAGAAATGCTCGTCGTTAGTACCAAAACATCACGCGCAAGTTGGCACAAATTAACATGCAAATAATAGGGATCTTTGCACAATGCACATTCTTTTGCATAGAAAATTAAATGATTTACAACTCTAAACCATATGGTGAGTGGAATATTACATGTGGCAATGTCTAAGTATGTCACTACAACTAGAGAAGAAAAAATCATAATTCATCAATATTTACAAGGATCATTGTAGTAGGTGTAGCACATTAGCACGCTAAAAAAAAGGAATAAAATTAGGGAGTTACTAAGCGTCTATTAATTCATAGGAATTCATTCACCTTAGTACAAAGTAAATAAATTTAAATTAAGTCATAGTAAATTGTCGTAGTACAAAATAAATGCAGAAAATTCATAGTCAAATTGATTAAAATCCAATCATTTCAGCCAATCAAGTCATTGTATAAGGTCCTGCAAACATCGTATATGGTTAAATTGCAAAATTATATAATATGCTCAATTGATTAACATTGTGCTATAAAGTATCCCATCGTGACAATTTCCTAACAAATTTAAAATTTTAAACCTCACTAACAATACGTGATGTCATTTTATTATATACCCATAATTTTTAGTCCCATACTCATCATGGGATAAAACTTTGGTGGTTTATAATCTCCAAGCCATGATAATATTATCATGACTTTGGTCACATATGAATTTCTTTCATTTTCACGTATTCATCTACTTTCCACATCCCCATTACACCTCCTTGTCCTATTTCGATCGGTGTCCCACCTATCAAAGCCATATGTATTCCAAAGCTTCCATCTTGATCTATGTCTTTCCTATCCAAGCCATCCTATTCAGCTTAATTCTAGCTGGTCAAAGCCATGTCCATTCTTGTATTTTGAGTTGTGCAACTATGTTGTTGGTCATTAGATCAATGCTATAAAAATTGATAAATAAAAATTATCATCTGATTCGACCCGCTTCCAGAAATAAAATTTGATAACCTAAATTTATCACTAAAGTTAACCAAATTTTGAAATAAAGTTGCTGATAATATTTTTGGTAGAAAAAAAGTCTTTCAATTGTGCCAGATTATTTTTCCAAAAATTGGCAAGTATTCTATGCGCTTTTGCTTCTGTATTCTATGTTCACATGTTCTATGTTTGTCCTATCATCCAATTTTCCTTTTGGTATCACTCATGAGTTGATTCATCATATCTTAAATTAACCATTATAATCCTATTGCTCCACCACATGCTAATACGCTCACCTATCCTCATATACTGTGATGACACTCATTGATGATGATTTTTTAGCGACTTTTATTGATAACTTTTCATGATGGTTTTTGTGATGATTTTTAGTAAAATTAATGACAAATTCCAATTATGACTATGCAAATGGCTGACATTAGAATATATCATGATCCCAACATGATTTCATTAATTAATATCACCATCCTTCATCAAATCACTTTTGTTTGTGTGTATCAAAATTAGTTCTAGGATCTTATAAACCACATATTCAAGTTATATGGATCATTTATCATAATTTTCTTCATCAGTGGAGTAAAGTATGATATTAAGAAGGAGGTGGAAATGTTTAATTCCCCCACCCTAATGCAGACCTTTGGATTAACTTTATTAGCTGAAGATAAACTCAATGTTCAATATCAATTAGGAAAACCACCAATGGAGATATCACAAACCACTTACACCACCCCTGAACCTAATATAACTTTACCACTTAAAAATCTCAACTTTGAGTAGATGAAGGAATGACGAGCGAAAGACCTCTGCAATAATTGTGATGAGCAATTTGAATCCCATAATAAATGCGCAACACAAACATTATATTTATTGAAGGTAGTTGATCCTGGTCAATCCATAAAGTGTGAAGATGAAGAATATGGGCAAGAAATGACAAAAATACCTTATCACAACCATGAAGACAATGAGGTTGATGTGCAAGAAGTGATCAAAGCACCTAATCACAACAATAAATGCAATAATGTCGATGTACAAGAAGTGATCGATATCCCAAGAAAATATAAGGTAGACATACAAGAAGTGACCAATGAAGGCTAGACGTACACTCTAAAAAGACTACCCATAAGTTCCTCACAAATAGTGAGTTCTCACCCCAAACCTATCCGAAAATAAGGTAAAAAGGTGACTACACACTCATTTTCCATTACCTCTTCCAACGAACAACAGGAAGATACAAAAGTGTTACCACAACTTTTGTTGCATCATTATGAAGCATGTGAGGATCCCTAAGGGTTACCCTCCCACCATCATCACACTCCTACTATTCTTCTTGAAAGTCTCCCACTAACGCTTCAACCCTATAGATATCCTTACCTCCCAAAAAATGACATTAAACTTGTGCAAATACTACTTGGAAAGTACCTCATCAATTTCAATAATAATTTCCTTAGTCCCAGCTTTGAGGAAAAAGCTTTTTCTGAGAAGAGTGCAATGTTAGGATTCCATATCCTAACCTATTTATCACTTATTTATCTAATTAACTATGTTTTATTATCACAAATGGACCATCATGTCCTTTCATCATAATCCTAGCTAGATATAAAATAGGGCATATAATATTGTAGGAAATAATCCAGGAAAGTAAAAGAATAAATATATTTTAAAATATGATTCATTATAATTTTTTACAATTTCTCGTGTAAATTCCACTTATTTAATTCAATTAGAAAGATAGGACCAAAGGGTTCTATTAGAATTCCTATCATTTTCATTTTTTTCATATCGTATGCATATTAGTTGTAATTATGGTAATATCAATAATTGTTATCCCACTATATCTTGTTATCTTAATCAAGGGTACTTTTAGTCTAGCATTACGCTAGTGTTGCTATTCATAAATCATATAAAAAACTAGAATGATTACAATAAAATCCCATAGCACCTCATTTTGTAGTCTTTAGTTTAAATAGTCTCTAGGTGTTTTTAATCACTCAACCACCTCTAGTTTTTCAATCAACCTCTATTATAAATATATAAGTCGTTAGGTGCTATAGTTTATTCCTATTCAAATCAGATTTCATCTTGGACCAAAGCTCACTTCACACTAAGAAAATATTGAATTCCAGGAGGTGATCCTACCATTCTCAAACCAAACATATATAACATATTTCTTTAAAAAATCTTACATCTAAGAGATAGAATTCCATGATTGGATTGATATTTAAAGTGAAACACTTTACTTACTTATTCCATTATGCACATAGTCTAAAATAACAACAATAGTTTTCACCACTTACAAAACTTTACAAAAATTATAAAAGTATGATTAGTAAGGATAGAGTAAAATTTTCATCGAGACTTGATTTGAGTGGTTGAGAATTTGATTCTCCAAAGCTTGACCTTTTGTTATCATAAAAAATATATAAAATCATCAATAGTAAGGATAAGATAAATTTATCATTAGGACTCGATTTGAGTGGTTGAGAATCTAATTCTCCAAATATCACTCTTTATAAAAATAAAACAATAATAAGATACCTTCAAGTAGAAAGTATAGGGCAAAATTTTCATTATAACTCGAATCAAGTGGTTGAGAATTTGATTCCCCAAAATTGAAGACCCTAATATTAGACTATGCTCATGCATGGTGATATGTCTATCTTGAAGAGACCTCTAAAATAACATAAGGACAAGCTAGCTTTTTGGTTCTCTCCATGGTTTAATCTCAACTTCCTCAAGATTGATAAATGAATTCATTATTACACTCATAATGGTTATTTATTGGTTGAAGTCATCACATTACTCAAATGGAAAATGAAAATTCATTGCACACACAATTGGTCCTTGAGAAAGATGACCCATCTAGGATACCTTTAACATCATAAGGATTAGCAATATGAATAAGCAAGGTTGTCTAAAGTCACTAGGACATTTGAGTCTTTGGAAGACAACTCTAGATTCTTCATCCATAAGGTAAACCAATTCATAACCATTCCATTCTATAATACAATAGCATATTGTATTATAGTCTATGTTAGTGTTAGATGTTAGTTACCTTGATTAAGAAAAAATAAATGATCAAAAAACAAGAGTCTAAACATTTACAATAGTTAATACATTCATATCATTATATTATCCGTATATATCACTACAATAAAAATATACATGTCATTCATAAAGTATTTATCCCATCATATACATATGCATCCATCCATAAATATGAAATAAAAGCATGACATAAAATAATGCAAACTAGAAAAGCCATGTATATATGTATGAATAAAAAAGATACATGGTTCACCTAAAGGATGTATACAACAAAGCACTAAGGTTCATATATCACAAAGATAAAAAATACAAAAATAGGTAATAAAGTGATCCTATCCAACACAACCAAGGTCCCTATTCTCTCTAATGGATGACCCTTGGCTAGATACCTATGATAATAATGGAGCAAGGAACCGTAGAACTTGGTAGTAAGAACTATGAGGTATGGACTTGCTTTATTGACTATATCCTAATATCGTTGAAGAATATTTCCCTAGTAGCGTGTGACCATGCAATAATATGTAATCCTCTAGAAATATTGCATATGCAATCTCCTATCATAGTTGTATCTCATGCAATGCTACCTATGATTGAGAAGTAGTAGTTTTAGTTACCTCACCACCTCCACTTGGGGTAGTTTGTAGCTCATCTACCTCACTTTTTTGTCCTTCTACCTCACTCTATAGTCAAGCTAACTTCACATCCCAAGCCACCATAACATGTAGGAGGTGATCCCACTCCTCAACTAAGCTAACTCACTTATCCTATAGAATAACCCAATCATACTTAATCTATGTAGGAGATATCTTAGGAGCACCACCACCTACACTAAAAATTCCATTACCCTCAACCATATCCTTGATTACCTAATTCACATCGACCCTCGATTGCCTCCCACTGCTACTTGCTCGATGATATATCTATCATCAATGAGTCTCCTCGACACTACCTCCACCATCCCCATCATCACCAAAAATATAATTAATGGCCTAATTAGGTTCCTAAGTAAGTTGTGATGCAAACCATGCATCATAATTAGTGGTTACCCTGACATTATTCATATCTAAGATATCCATCACCTGATTCACTTCATCCTCAATAGGTTAAACTATAGCATAGGGTAGACTCATCTCATCAATATGATACCTATAGATAATTGGAGCATTAGAAATCCTATATTCTATCCAAAAATGGTGTAGAACTTAAGAGAATTGGATCAACTCTCTTAGTTCCATAACATCTGATGACCCACCTAACCTTCCTAGTATAACATAACTACTTATCATCCTCATCCCATGCACCACCTAACCATGGTCACCAAATAACATCTATAGCTATCAAACCTACCCAAATATCTTGACAATCCTAGCCACTATGACTAGGGTAACGTGGTCAAAGCTCCTCACTAGTCCACCAATGCAAAGTATAATAATGTGAGCTATCTCACTCATAATGTAATATCAATGGGTGAGCTACTCTAAAATGCTACTAGCCCCGAATATAAAGAAGCAAGTTGTAGTATAGCCCCTTCCACTCTCATCTATTTACCTTGTGAAACTTGATGTGGAGGTAGTAAAGTAAATTCAATATCCAAGGGTATACATGAGGCTCACCAATCATATGTTGCACCAATCTAATTTAGTTCTAGAAAAACCTAGCTCCTATTCCATTAGACAAAAACATAGTAGACAAGATGTAAATGATAAAGGTATGTAAATCATCCAACTTATTCTTTTGAAACATTGCTAAGTACTAGATTCCACCCTTTATCATTTCTACATTCTCCCATATACCACCAAAGGGAGGCCTCAACTCTGATATGAATCCCCTCAATAGGAACATGAAATATGTGATATATATCCTCTAAGGTGATATTAACCTTCCCTATTGGGAGCTATAAAGTACCCCTATTGGAATTCCATATCTCATCCAATGCTAAAAGATAACACTTATCTACTTGAACCACATCCACCATGTTATACCTAGCTAACCCTACGATCTTCAACCACTTCTAGTGGTTAGCAGTTAGTGCCTTTCTCACTTGAATGAGAACAAGTAGAAATTGGTATCATACCTCAACCATTTTCATCTACAACAAAAGCAACACCAAAATTAACATTAGTGCATAAATAAAAAATAATAACAACCATTGTTATCATTTCATTTTTCCATTTAAAAGAAAAAAACATTGTTTTCATTCCATATACTATTTTATTTCTAAAAACAAAACATTGTTTTCATTCCTTTTCTATTTCATTTAAAAAAACAATCAAACATTATTTTCATTTCCATTTCTATTTCATTTAAAAAAGCAACAAACATTGTTTTCATTTCATTTTTCCATTAAAAAATAAAAATAAATTTCCACCCTTGTACTATTTTTCAAAAATATATATCCTACACCTTTATCAATATCAAAAATAAAATAAATTTAAAACATAAACAAACTAACTAATAAAATAGATAAAATAAAAGAAAGGGCTTAAAATAATCTGCCTTATCCAACCGCAATTGAACTCCAGTTGCATTGCCATCTCCAGTCGTTGCTTTTGCCATATCAATCGTAAATACAAATTCTTCCTCTCTCAAATCTCTCTTAGAAATCACAAAAAAAATAATAAATTAAAATGACCCCTTAAACCCCTTTTATAACCTAAAATTACACCCTCAATTATGGAGTCACGTTTGTAGAGTGCATCCAAATGTGGTGTTATATTTTGTAAGTGTGTCTAAATGCTATACTATGTTTGTTCCTTCCTAACACATATACATTTGTGAAGGTACAAATACAATCCTACATTTAGAGCCTAAAAGCAACAAAAGCTCCAAAAAAGGCTATAAAACATTTCAAAAAAATCATAAAACCATGAAATAACCTCATCAAGTACATTATTACATCATTCCATCTCATTTTATCCCAAATTAGATTGATTTTGTAAGTCAAATTTGAAATGCAACTACGATCAAGAAACTTTACACACAACTATCATAAAACATTTTTTGTAGGGGCACAAAGTGGAAATATCTCAAATTGGTATACACCATGCCTATGTAGGAGTATGAATATGATGACTGCAATTAAGGTGTAGAGACAAATTCCACCTCTAAATATTCCAATATCACACTCACACCCACATTGGTTGGTCCATACACCACATCAAAAGTGCACATAATTCTAGCAAGATCAAAGTTTCAACAATGCATGCCCAATTCAAACTTGGGGTAATGATCTTCATCTTGATTTTCAATATTTATATCTATCATCAAATCCCTACATCAACTAAATCTGTCAAGTGTCTTGTGGGTTTCATTTGTCTCATATTTCACCCATTTGTCACTTAAGGGTGTAAGCCAAAATAAAAATTTTACAAAGGTCATTCAATATTTGTACCAAAATAGCTAGAGTCAATTGCTCCATCCAATGCCCCTAGGTGTCTCTATTTTTTACAAAATATTGTACTTTGCACAATGTGGTAGAAAAAGAGGTATCTATAGAGACCTAAAGCTAGTCATACATACATACATACATACATACATACATACATACATATATATATATATATATATACATACATACATATACATATATATATATATATATATATATATATATATATATATATATATATATATATATATATATATATATATATATATATATATATATATATATGTATGTATATATACATACATACATATATATATATATATATATATATATAACAAAATTTATATTTCAATTCTACATGTCATTTAGAATTTTTACCTTTCTCTAATTCTCAACAAAAATAACACCTATTTCATTATAACATTGTGCATGAATATTATTCAAGAAATCAATGTCATAAAAGAGGCTAAACTTATGTTATAATGCCCTATTTGTACCTTTTTCTATTTAGAATGTTTTCAATTCCAATGTATATGGGTGATGAGGCTATGGTATGATTTTTGCTCATAAATATACCAACACTAAATTCCATAGAGCTGTATAAATTATTCATCCAATATGAGTGCTAATGCTAGTATGGTGTACCTAATTGTTGCTTAAAAATAAGTGTTAATGTTGATTTGGTATTATTTAAAATATGAAATATGGCAAAGACATAAATATTTTATGGAAATCCTCATCTTTTGGGTTTTTCTTTCTTTAGACTAACTAATATAATCATTTAAGGACTCAATCATTTTTATGAATATAAATAGTATACAATTAGGTGTTTAGGGTTTAAGATTATCACATATAATACATTTATTTTTATTGTATGAAGAATTATTAATTTAAAATATATATTAATAAATTATGTGTGCTTATAACCACATATAGGTATAAACCACAATTTCTACTATAGGCATATCAATGTCTTATATTAGTAATAATTAGAGATAACCTCCAAATGCTAGGTGGATTGGGAAGTGCAGGTTTGGATGAACACTTACCAAGGAGATACCTAGGTTCAAACCTTGGGGGAAAGCCAACCCTTTGTAAAGATAGTAGTTTGCTTTGAATCTTTTGAATGTAAGTCAGATCAATGATAACAATACGAAACTTGAGCAAACGATGGTTCCCCTATTACGTTGGCCAACAAGAACAAGACATGCTGGCCCACTACTAAAAATAGTGGTTGTAACCAACTCTCCTCTCGAAAAAAAAAAATAATAATTAGAGATATAATCATAATACTAGTTAGTTACTAAAAATAATGGTTCTAACCAACTCTTCTATGAAATAAAATAATAATAACAATAATTAGAGATATAATCATAATGTCATTAATATAAAGCAATCTCAAAAATTAACAAGACTTGTTAATGGATGAAATCAAATTACCTTAATCATCAATGAAGCATATATCACATCAATGATATGATCATCCCTCATATAATTAGATATTACTCATATAACATCAATAATCGGGATAACATTAATAATAAAAACTTTCATAATTAAACATTGTTCATATAACATCAATAATCATAGTAACGTTAATAATAAATTTTTTTATAATATATCCGTCAAAATGATTGACACCTTATATACGGTAAGAAGGGTTAAAACAATACAAGTTTATTCCCACTTATAAATAAGTATGTTCTTATGTTAGCAATACTTTCTAACAATAGAATACAAAAGTAAATATTAAAATTCACATTAAAAAGAGCTTTTTTCACCATCTTTTCATATTGTAATATTAACATTTATGACACGATATATTTTAATATTTTAGACAATAGTAAAAATAACGTTATTATGGTGTCATTATGGCAATAAATGATGTTCCAATAGGGCTTCAAATATTTGGTGTGATCGTGGTACTTCCATAGTGGCATTATAGCATCACGTTAATAAATATTTATGAATGGTGTGATTATGCTTTCATAATGTTGTAATGATACAGTGGATTTTTTAAATGATTGAATTGTTGAATAAAAATTTTAAAATTCAAATTTTAATTGTAATGTATATATTTGCTCTAACACAAAGAAATCAACATGCAATTTTTATATTTTGTTAAATTGTTAGATGTATGTAATTTTAAATTTTATTAAAATATCATAGACAAGTTATATGTTTATAGGCAATTATAATACCTATATGTCATGCGACAGACCCAGCATACTTCATGTATCTCCTCTATCACATACACAACTATTTTTTTAGACACATTATTCATATGCACTTGTTATCTTTACTCTTTTAGATATATGTGATAATTATAGTTGGAAAAACATGAGAAGAACTTTAAAAGCACGGTAGGATTCATTTCGTTAGATTGAATATTTTTTGTTTATCCATTTTATATATTCTGAATAATGGAAACATTAGATCGTGACGAAACTTCGCGAACCCCTTCTATAGGCATCACCATGCTTTAGTGCATGACGCGTGGTGATGGCAAAGAGAAAAAAGAGATACAGAACAGATGGACCCTGGGAAACAACGTAACTCATGGAGCCCGGCGAGATTGAAGTTAGTGTCGACTGTAGATAGAGATCGAGTTGTGCAGTAAGGCTTGTACTCTGTCTCCCGAGTTCAAATACACCTTTCATTACCGCGTCGGTTATAAGAAAGTATTATTGGATCCCTCTAGCCGGCCTTGTTAAACGTGCTGTGATGTCTGAACCCACTACCCGTCATCGCGTGGTTTTGTTTTTTTTTTAATTAAATTTTTTATTAATAAGTTTAGTTTTTATAAGAGATTATAATAAGATAAGGATAGTTGACAGTGGGTAATAAGTTTAGTTTTTTTTATATGAGATTATAATAAGATAAAGATGTTAGAGCCTGGGTAATAGATCAATTTTCATTTTATAAAAAATTATTATAAAATAAAATATCGAAAAAAAAAATAATAAAGTTTTTCCAATAACCTTACCTAAATTAATAATAATAATTACTCTATATAAAAATTAAATGGTTCGACCCAAACAGGTTCCATATTTGATTGCTTAACATTCTATTACAATCATCTTATTTTTATGAGAAAATATAAGCCATGTCGTTTACAAATCCCTTTTCCATGATCAATTCGTCGAGAAGAAGAGGAGGCCAAACAACCTTAATTGTGTTATTTTAGTTGTTCTATTAAACAAAACAAAAATCGAAATCGCTAGTAACGGCGGATCAGGGACGGTCAATTGTTATATTAATCTTACTAGTGGAAAAACCGATCTCTCTTATTATTTGATTTTGCTAATAAATTTTGTAGTCTTGCTCAGACATAATGTCTACCGAAAATATAACAGCGTAAGTAAATAATACCTATTTTATTAGGCAGCCAACATAGTTGTTAAGAATATTTTTATTAAATTTTGTAGTCTTGCTCAGACATAATGTCTACCGAAAATATAACAGCTTAAGCAAATAATACCTATTTTATTAGGCAGCCAACATAGTTGTTAAGAATATTTTTATTGGCATTTCTTAAACGGTTCTGTCACCAAAACCGCAGCCAGATTCTTCGATGAATTTATTCTGTGAATAGAGTTTCTAATAATTAGATGAGGTGTAAATATTTATTTATTTTTTTCTACTTTTTAATATTTTGTAATTTTTTTTGGGATAATAATGGTACTGTTTGTAGGATTGTAAAGTAATGCAAAAAAAAAAAATGAAAATAAGTTAAAAGTTTATATGGTACTCAATATTTTTAAAGATGTCAATTAAAATTTTATTAAAATTTTAAAATTTACCAAAAATAACAAACCTTTCACTATAATTTATAATTTAATTATTATTCTATAGAAACTTTTCCGAGTCCCATTGCGCTTACAAGAAGACAGGACATCAGGGGGAATAAACAATGCAACAGAACATAACATATGATCTACCGTCGTACTTTATTTTGACTATTTCTCCTTCGTCAATGGCGTATATAGGGCGTGCTTCTTTGGAATTTCTGCTAATTTTGTTTTATTTTTCGAGTAATGTGCCAGGCATGAGTGAAATGTCCTTGAGTAAACCAAAGAAAATTTGGCACGTCGGTTACCTACAATGGAGATGCTGAAGAGAGTAAAGAAGTAATTATTTATAATTGACATAAGCAAAAACGGATTTTGCTGTGAGAACAGGATCCCACTAAAGGATAACATCCAACACCAGCACGAAGACGGGCCCAAATGAATTAATAATAGTCAATAACTATATGATGCGGCACTACCAAAGGTAATTTTGCTGTGAGAACAGGATCCCACTAAAGGATAACATCCAACACCAGCACGAAGACGGGCCCAAATGAAAAAATAATAATAATAATAATAATAATAATAATAATCAATAACTATATAATGCGGCACTACCAAAGGTATAACGCACACTAAAAAAATAATAATCAATAGCATATAATGCGGCACAAAGTAGGGGAATATAATGCGGCACTACCAAAGCTATAACGCACACTCAAAAAATAATAATCAATAGCATATAATGCGGCACAAAGTAGGGGAAGTGGATAGGCCTTACCATGTACATGTTGTTTTATTGTTATTATTATTATTATTATTTATTTTGATAATATAATTTTTTAATTTATCATTTTTTGTAACTGATTATTTTTTCCTGTATAAATGTATTAAATTTTTAATTTTAAATATAATTTTATAAATTATAATTATATAAATTAATTTTAATTTTTTATATCATTGATATTATTTTTGGAAAGGATATAATCAAATATTAGTTTTGATTATTTTAATATATAATTATTTATTTAAAAAATAATAATATTATCATTTAAAATAGCATTATATACTAGGAATCAATTTAACATATACTATTGATTATTCATGGAGATGATATTTGAAGTTTTTAAATTGATTCATATTATTTCAAAAAAAAAGAAAATTATACCACGTTGTTTAAGTATGCAATAAATTTTATCATTATTATTATTTTTTTAAATATAGTAATACATATTAAAATATTAATTAACTACATAGCTTATACATGATGATGTTCTGATAAAAATATTCCTCCATTAAAATCCATATAGACTTGATTTAAATAATCTCATTTGAGATTTGTATTCTTGTTTGTATTTGACTTTATAGTACTCTAATTTCTTCACTCTCACCTATAAAACCACATCAACTCAATGTAAATGAATTAAGAAAATTCTTTAATAAAATGTTTAAAGAGAACATATATTGTTTAAATTAAACAATATAGTTTATTTAGACTCATATTTAGAATTATTAATTTTAATTATTTGTAATTGTGTACTACTTCATATTTTAAGGAAAGATATATTAATTTTAATTTAAATATAAGGTTAAGTTTTTTAACCATTACAACGTTCTCATGAAGCAAGTCATTTTTTACAAGATAGTAGCCAATGTTTTGATATGCTTTTGTTCCATATTTAATTCCTTTAAAAAAAAATCTTATTTTCAATGTTAACTTATTGTTATTATATCCATTTGTAAAATAGGCCATATTTTCTAGAATAGTCTCTAATATTTTGACGTGTTTGTCTTTCATATATGCATTTCACAATAATTAGGATTTACCTCTTAGAAAAAATGAATCTACCTAATATTGTATATCTATTAATATTGGTTTATAATTTAAAATTCTTATTGTTTTGTACCCTAGATCATATCATTTTTATCCTATTAAAATATAATTACTATTACATTTAAACTACCACTATGGACATTTTTATTGTATATAGTGCTACTTTCATTGAAATCTAGTTATCTAAACAAGATAAATATGCATCCAAGACATTAAATTATTTCTGATTGATGAAGGTTATTGAAAATATTATATTTTTTATTCTTGTTAAAATAATTAGATAAATATTATTTATTATTACTATTCTTAAAGTAAATCCTTTTATAGTAACTGAAATAAAAATTTTACATTATGATTAGGCTACTTTAAAATATATATCACCAAATCCATTTTCTATATTAATTTTTATTAAAAGGTAATATCAGAGTCACATGCTAATGATAAATAATTAATTCCTTATATTTTTAGTTATATGATAGGACTTTATTTCTAAGTGTATACATCCCTCTATATTTCAAAAACTAATAATAATTTATAAAAAGTTTTTAAAACCATGTCACTTAAATATCTCAAAACTAAACATAGTAAGGATTATATTGGTTTAGTAATAATTTATACAAAGAGTTACTCCCATAAAAATATCAAAATATTACCTTTGTTATTATGGTAAATAGACAACATCCATACTTCCTTTCTATCAACAATATTCTCCATCTTCCTTAAACTACTAGCTTTCCTTATCAAATCCTTCATATTATATTTATCATTTAGATATTTATTTTACCATAGGTAATGTAGATCCTTTTTGTTATTACAAATGACATTTCTATATATATTCTAATCTATCAGCCAAACAACTAATGTTTCTTTCTACACTTGATTATTTCTATGATAATCACCATACTCTATAGTCAAGGTAACTCCACATCCCAAGCCACCATAACCTGTAGGAGATGATCCCACTCCTCAACTAAGCTATCTCACTTATCTTATAGAATATCCCAATCATCCTTACTCTATGTATGATATATCTTAGGAACACCACCACCTACACTAAAAATTCCATTATCCTCAACCATACCCTCGATTAGATAATCCACATTGACCCTCTTGCCTCCAACTGCTACTAGCTCGATGATATATCTATCATCAAGGAGTCTCTTTTGCACCACATCCACCATCCCCATCATCACCAAAAACATAATCAATGGCCTAATTAAGTTCCTAAGTAGGTTGTGATGTAAACCATGCATCATAGTTAGTGGTTACCCTGGCATTTTTCATATCTAAGATATCCATCACCTCATCCTCAATAGGCTAAACTGTAGCATAGGGTAGACTCGTCTTATAAATATGATACCTATAGATAATTGGAGCATTAGGAATCCTTTATGCTATCCAAAAATGGTGTAGAAATTAAGATAATTGGATCAACTCTTTCTTAGTGCCATAACATCTGGTGACCCACCTAGCCTTCCTAGTATAGCATAGTTGCTTATCATCCTCATCCCATGCACCACCTAACCATGGTCACCAATTAACATCTATAGCTCTCAAACCTACCCAAATATCTTGATAATCCTAGCCACTATGACTAGGGTAACTTGGTCAAATCTCCTCACTGGTCCACCAATGCAAAGTATAAGAATGTGAGATATCTCACTCACAAGGTAATCTCAATGGGTGAGCTACTCTAAAATGCTACTAGCCCCAAATCTAAAGAAACAAGTTGTAGTCTAGCCCCTTCCACTCTCATCTCTTGACCTTGTGAAACTCGATGTAGAGGTAGTAAAGTAAAGTCAATATCCAATGGTATACATGAGGTTCATCAATCATATCCAACACAAATCTAATTTAGTTCTAGCAAAACCTAGCTCTTGTTCTATTAGACAACAACATAGTAGACATGATGTAAATGATAAATATAGGTAAAGCATCCAACTTATTCTTTTGAAACATCGCTAAGTACTAGATTCCACCCTTTATCATGTATACATTCTTCCATATACCACCAAATAGAGGCCTCAACTTATGCTCATTATTATATCCAACTCTGATAGGAAGCCCCTCAATAGGAACATGAAATATGTGATAGATATCCTCTAAGGTGATACTAACCTCCCATATTGGGAGCTATAAAGTACCGCTATTGGAATTACATCTCTCATCTAATGCTAAAATACAACCCTTATCTACTTGAGCGACATCCACCATGTTATAGCTAGCCAACCCTACGATCTCCAACCACTTCTAGTGGTTAGCAATTAGTGCCTTTCTCACTCGAGTGAGAACAAGTATAAATCAGTATCATACCTCAACCATTTTCATATACAATAAAAGCAACACCAAAAATAACATCAGTGCATAAATAAAAAATAATAAAAACCATTGTTATCATTTCATTTTTCCATTTAAAAGAAAACAACATTATTTTCATTCCCTTTTCTATTTTATTTCTAAAAAAAGAACATTGTTTTCATTCCCTTTTCTATTTCATTTAAAAAAACAAACAAACATTGTTTTAATTTCCTTTTATATTTCATTTAAAAAAACAACAAACATTGTTTTCATTTCATTTTTCCATTAAAAAATAAAAATAAATTTCCACCCTTTTACTATTTTTCAAAAATAAATATATCCTACACCTTTTTCAATATCAAAAATAAAATAAAATTTAAACATAAACAAACAAATTAATAAAATAGCTAAAATAAAATAAAGGGCTTAAAATAACCTGCCTTATCCAATCGCACTTCAACTCCAGTTGCATTGCCAGCGCCAGTCATTTATTTCACCATATAAATCCCAAATACAAATTCTTCCTCTCTCAAATATCTCTTAGAAATCACAAACGAAATAATAAATTAAAATGACCCCTTAAACCCCTTTTATAACCTAAAATTACACCCTCAATTATGGAGTCGCATTTGTAGAGTGCATCCAAATGTGGTGTTATATTTTGGAAGTGTGTCTAAATGCTAGACTATGTTTGTTCCTTCCTAACACATACATTTATGAAGGTACAAATACAATCCTACATTTAGAGCCTAAAAGCAACAAAAGCTACAAAGTCAAATTTGAAATATGACTACGCTCAATAAACTTTACACACAGCTATCATAAAACCTTTTTTGTAGGGGCACAAAGTGAAAATATCTCAAATTGGTATACACCATGCCTATGTAAGAGTATGAATAAGATGACTGCAATCGAGGTGTAGAGATAAATTCCACCTCTAAAGATTCCAATATCACACTCAAACCCACATTGGTTGGTCCATATACCACATCAAAAGTGCACATAATTCTAGAAATATCAAAGTTTCAACAATGCATGCCCAATTCAAACTTGGGGTAATGAGCTTCATCTTGATTTTCAACATTTATATCTATCCTCAAATCCCTACATCAACTAAATATTTCAAGTGTCTTTTGGATTTCGTTTGTCTTATATTTCACCCATTCGTCACTTAAGGGGATAATCCAAAATCAAAATTTTACAAAGGTCATTCAATATTTGCACCAAAATAGCTAGATTCAATTGCTCCATCCAATGCCCCTACGTGTCCCTTGTTTTTACAACATATTGTACTTGGCACAATGTGGTAGAAAAAGAGGTATCTATAGACACCTAAACCTAGTCATACATACATACATACATACATACATACATACATATATATGTATGTATGTATGTATGTATGTATGTATGTGTAGAAACCAAAATAGCACCAATCCGATTATGTGACTACAAACACTGATCACATTGGCACACACAGCCCCAAGGGAAGCCCCCAGAGGTTAAACAGTGGTCCTAACCACTCTCACAGCAGTTTTGGAAGGTCAAAAATCATTTTGGCACCTTCAAGAACTTTGCTCAATATTCGTTCCACCCAGGCATGAATTCTAATTGGGATTCACTCCACCCTGGGATGAATTCACAGTTCACTCTAGGGTGGGGCGAATTGCAGGTTTGACGAGCAAAACGTCAAATCTTGACAAATGGCAGCTCGGATCTTCCACTTAATGCCTCCTTCATTTCATGGGAGCATTGGTGAAAATTTTTGAGCATTAGAGGCTATTATAGGGGCAGTCATGAAGCCCCTAATCAGAGAGGAATCTTCCATCCCCTGGAAGGGCATGGCTGCCAAGTGGTGCCTCTGCATGCTCATCCCAAGAGACCTCCAGGTCTATAAATTGGTGGGTTTTCCCACCCCAAAAAGAGGAAAGTAAGAGCAATTTGGAGCAATGAAGAGATGACATTTTATTTCCCCATACATCCTTGTGCGATTTGTGCCTTCTACATCCTTGATCTCTTTTAGAGAGGAGGTCATTAGGTGACTATTGGAAGGTCGAATCTTGAGCCCAAAACTTGACATTTGGCCATAGAATACCACCCAATTTGTCGAAAACACCTTGTAAGAGATTTTGGACCCATACCAAGTGGATTAGTGCTGAAATCAGACCCCAAACGGTGGGCGGCCTGCCCGGGCGCCCCCACACTGCTGTAGGCCTAATCGTCCCTTTTAGGAACAATTGGGAATTTGTGGAAGGTTTTTCTTTCTATAATTTTTGTTTTTTTCATTCAATTATATGATGCTTATATAGGTTATCATTTAAATTTTATCTCGTTTTGAACAATTTTGATCATGTTTCTATATTCATTCGCTTTTACTAACTTGCAGGTAGCATCATCAGATTCCAATTTATGGACATAAAATTGGGAAAATATAACCATCTGGGTCTTCCCAAAATGTCCCCAATTAGCTAACCCCAAATTTTTAGGTCTTTTGGAGCTTCCTAGGTAGGACATTTGGGACAATATATTTTCGATGTTTTGTTGCGGGTGAATTCGTTCTGCCCCAGAGGGAATTCAAATCGGTGAGGAATTTCTTGACTATTATTTTTGTAGTGCCCTCCTGGTGATGTCTTGATGCCCCTATAAAATTTTTAGAGCATTTGGATTCATTTTAGTCATATTTTAATTTGTTTTTCTCATCCATTTATTGCAGGCTTGGGGATTACATGCTTTGTTTTATCCGCAGGTGCTATTGATTATCTTTTGTTTCTTTGAACACGGGACCAGAAAATTGGAGGAGCATCCAGGAATCAAAATTCATAGACACAAGCGGTGGTGAAATTTTGGTCCGCCCATATTACATGTGGGCACGCAAAATAAGGAAGGCTATCCATGGATGTAACCAAGAGATGAATTTAACGCTCCTCACCCCTAAAAAGGGAGGATGCGAATTGTAACCGAGTTATGAAATACATCAATAAAATGGAAGGGTTGTTATTTCATTTGGGTTTCAATTCATGCTTTCTCCATTTCATGCATTTTTAATTCGTAGGATTCAGCGTTAAGTTTAGTTTCATTTTTGCATCGTGCTTGGAGTCTTTCCTTTCTTTTTTTCGTATCCTCATGCTTTCAGTGGCAATCATGGTGGGGTGTTTTCATCTATTTTTAAGATCAGATATTTGATCCAAACTTGTTTGTTTTTTGCTTGCAGGTGCCGAATTTCACACGCTAACTACTGTTCGTTCCATCAGGAGGTGGATACAAAACTGTAATTCATCTTACCCAGGGACGAATGGGAATTCGCCCCACCCAGTGACAAATACAATCCTATAATTTGTTCCCCCCTAGGACAAATTTTTGTCTGTGCAGTATTTGGGTAGAAACTCAAAACCAACAGATTTGGGCAGAGAAGAGGTAAGAATTCTAAACTTTTCTTGTCTATTTTTGTCTTTAGTTTTCCTGTTTTAGGGTACTTGCTTGCTTAGGAAAAGTAATTTTCCTTTACCGCTTTCTTGTTTCCATTTTGAAAAATAAAAAGAACCCCACACACCATGTGGCAACTCAAAAACCAAGGCACTGGTCGTAAAACCCCAGCCCTTGATCAAGACTAATGGTGGATTTCATCACCACCTTGGCTTGAATTTTGCATCCATTACCTCGATCGCAACTATTGCTAGACGTAAATCCTGACGAAAGCTAACTGAGTGTAGTTGGGGTGATTACCAGCGCACGAGGATGTCTTCTATGGTAGGTGTCATAAACATGGCGATTCCCCTTCTGTACCACCTACGTTCCACGTACCATCTGCTCTCATGTACCTATAGTTTCCCTCATGTAAGGGCGTGTATATAGAGAGGTTGGTATATCAGCCTGGCAATGGTATATCGAAGGGGCGACCATTTTTGGGAGCCATAAGAGCCATCATTTGCATTTCAAAATTCTTTACAAAAACCTTCAAAACCAAAAAAAGACAAAAACACAAAAAAAAACACACTAAACCAAGTCTAGGACACACTTTCAATCTGTAAACGAGATAATCATTGCTTGTGTGTGTGTATGATCATTTATGTTTAGTGTAGCATAAAAATTTCATAAAAAGAGATAAAAATCTACATTGCTTGTAGGAAAGCACCACCATGGTGTACACACGTAGCTAATCCCAATCAAAGGGCAAAAGCTGTAGAAAGTGTACAAGGGGGCACAAGTCGCCTTCGCTATAGCCCTAAGGACATAGTCATATCACCTTGGCAGCTTGAACCACAAGAGAGTCCACATCATTCCATGTCAAGATGGAACTATAGGGACACCCCTTTGAGGGACATGCCCGTCCATCATAGACCCTTTCAGGAAGAGTCCTTACATGTGGCACTCAACATAGATAAAAATTCTCCCTTAAAAGCTCGATATGAGTGGCCACCACGTGATGAAGCGCTAGAGTGGCATAGTTTCCATGAGGAGATGCCACATGATGATGGCATCCCCCCTTTGCCCCCCATAACTATTAGAACCAATAGACAAAATCCAGGGCATGAGGCCCTTCAAGCAAGGTGAGATAACTCTGCTCGCCCCTTTCACACATATGAAAGGGAGCATGAGGAAGATGATTACATTCCTCAAGAGCAATATATAGTGTGGGGTCCATGTGCTTCTGCACTAGCTAGATACCATGATCACCCACTGAGGCCAGAGCCTCGGGTAAATGCTACCAACCTCGATAGAGGGAAGTAGCCTATTGAGATCTCAAATCATCGATATCGGGGTAAGTGCATAGGAGAGGCATCTAGGCCTCCTAGGCTTAGGATGGTAGAACAAATTGACCTGGTAGTCGCCAGACATGTCGCCTGCCAAGCGTAGATCATGCGGCTTGAGTAATACCAGTAGCAGCTAGAGCATCTATATCACCTTAACAAAGAGTGCATTAGGCACCAAACATATGAGCTGCTCCATAACCCAATGCTTGAGAGGGTCCCAACCCCGCACACCCAAAGGGTGAAACCATATGAGAGGCGCAACCCCTTGGTGCAAGATAGGTCTCCATGACCTTACCAAGTGCTACCTTTGAGACCTCCTAGACTTGAGCGGGAGGTCACTCCCCAAAACAATGATGGGTACCCTCCGTAAGGACCCACCCAGGGTCATAGGTCCCACCTAGAGACTCCTTAGGAAGCTTACAAGGAGTACGAGCAAGAAGAAGAGTAGGCTAAAATGCCCTACCTAGGCAGAGGAGTTGCCATCCAGCCACCCCTTCAGAGGCCTCAAGTCTCCCACAACCCACAATGGGAGCAAACTAAAGAGGAAGAAATCAAATCCTTAGATGCATATAAAGTGCTGCTAGAGTGTTTGGAGTCTATGGAGACCAAAACTTCTAGGCCCCAAAAGCCCACTTTATGCCAACTCCGCAGTCATCCTATGCATCCGTCCATGCTAGCACCCCCTTACCCTGAACACTTTAAGATGCCTTAGTTGGCAACCTTTAGAGGGGAGGAGGATGCTCAAGAGCATGTGACAAGGTTCCTGAGCCAATGCTTTGGCATTCAGGACAATGATGCTTTGTTATTAAGAACATTTATAACCACATTCGTAGGCCCTACCTCAAATTGGTTTACTCAGTTACCAAAGCACATCATTAACAACTTAGATCAGTTAGTGGATGCATTCCTTGAATGCTTCACCTTCAATACCAAGAAGGAGTCATTGAGTGACTTATCCAGCCTCAGGAAGTATGAGGAGGAGACCATGGCGGCCTATGGGAATCGGTGGAGGACATTGCTTTTGAAGCTGCCTTACCTCCCTCCTATGTTTGACCTCACTCAAATGTTCTCCAAGCGTTGTCTGAGATTGATCTCTGTGCTATTATAGCTGCAACAATATGCCACCTTAGAAGAAGCTCTGGCGCAATCCAGGATCATTGAAGAGATCAAAATACAGGATGGCAAGATAGCCAAACCTAAGAAAAAAGAGTGGACTAAAAACACTAAATATTGGACCACGCAACAAAAACCCGCTACGGTTAACCAAGTTGCTGTCAATGTCCCTAATCCTGCACAAGCAACATAGCCTCAAAAGGCTAACTATCAGGCAATGCCTCCGAAAAACTATGACAAAGAAAATCAGAGGCAATAATAGGGTCATCAGCGTCACCCTAGGCGATAATTCACACCCTACACAGAGTCCAGGGACTCCTTGTTTGACCGTCTGTTAGCGACAAACTTGATCAACCTGCCAGAGGTTCAGACTATAGATCCCAACGTGCCCAAGCCTAAGGGGTATAGAGAGGACTTGTACTACAGGTTCCATAGGCGACAGGGACATGACCTAAATGCCTGTTGGAAATTTAAGGGCTTGGTGGAAGACCTAATTGATAACAAGACACTAGCGGTGGATAATCCCATCGCACCAAGCAATCAAAAAATGGAGGTCTTCAAAGACCCCTTGTCTTCTCATGCTTCACAGGCAAAGACCCTACAAGTTAATGAGGTCACACAGAACTGCCCCATGCAGGGATATGTAGGGATGATTAGTATAGTGACTCGTAACAGGAGGTATCCGAGCACGAGTGCTCCTACAGCAGCAATAGGAGAGGTGCCAACAACTTCGCAACCATAATAACACCTTGCATAACCTCCTCCGCATAAGCCGATGGCCACACTTTATACCAAACTAACTTAGAGTTTGAGGACCACCTCGGCTAGGCTCTCCATATACGAGCTTATACAACAATCAATGCCCCATCGAGAAGCTCTAATGGAGATTTTGAAAGCCATCAAGTTGCAGCCCCATGAGACAAATTCTTTCAACAACTTTGTGGGGCATGTAAAACGATGCACTGAGCCGATCATCACATTTTGAGAAGACAAATTGAGATCAGTGACTGATGACATGGCAGATCCACCCCTTCATGTTATCGTGTGGGTCAACGGGATCCCATACAAGAGGGTGTTGATAGACACTGGCTCGTACAACAACATCATCACAACTATGGCTCTCAAACATTTGAAGTTGCCTACATCTCACATCACAGCTTCCACCTACACTCTATGAGCATTCAATGACGCAATCTGCTCAACAGTCGGCATAATAGTCCTACCAATCCAAGTGGGACAAAATACCATACCCACATTATGCCACGTATTGGAGGGTGAGATGGCCTTAAACATCTTGTTGGACCAGCCATGGATCAGGGACATGAAGTGTGTCCCTTCGATAGCTCACCAATGTTTAAAGTATACATTTGAAGGGGAGCTGCATGTAGTCTCAACAAACTTGGAACCCTTCAAGTATTGTAATGCGGTGCAGCTGATGCCGCAATCGACCCTGCCATCAACGCATTTGGATTTCCAGTTAAATCCATCTAAACAGGGTCTGATTCCATAGGCATCCTCATTAAAAAATTCTTTAAAATCCTAGCCAGGTTCATCTTCATCGTCTGGTCCTCCATCGACACCATCTTTGGGGGCCAAATAGAAGGACAAAAGGAAGGAATCCCTGGAAGATGCAAAACCTTTGGAAGAGACACTACCATTAGTATCAACTCTCTCTACTGAGGAGATGCCTAGACAGATGGAAGTCGAGGTTCCTAGTCCACCCGACATGGATTGGACTCAAGGAGAACTTCCATTCCCTCCCCCTCAACCACCAATGATCACCATTGAAATGGCCAATATGGGCCTAAGGGAGTATCTGGTGCAAAATATTGTAGGAACATCTGCACTAGAATCCATGTAGGACATGGGGAGACATTGACTCCCCATTGGAACTATTATTCCCCTAGGCTACCCGTCGAACCAGACAAACTTTGTGTATGGGGGCCTTGATCATGGCGTTGCACCATGCACGCAAGAGGACGAAGACGAAGAGCCTTTTGCTGAAAATGTCAACTATTTGTCTAACCTAGACTTTGCTCTGAGATACCTTGGCCAATGCAATTGGCATGGATATGGGTTAGGCTGATATGAGCAAGGGATACATGTTCTTTGCCAACCAATATACCAAATGTCATATGACAAGTCAGGAGTAGGGTTCAACCACCCCCTACCCTTGGACATCTTGGTGGAGAACATGCAAGGCCTAGGGATAGGCAATAAGGGAGGATTGACATCAGATCCATATGCCAACCCTAACACCACATATGCATTGAGGGATTAGCTCCCATTAACAACAATCAACCTTGTTGGCTCTAGTAATTCCTTCCCTTCGCTCGAGAGAGGAGAAAGCTCGAGAGCTCATTTTCAAGGAGGGTCTATAAAATGTCAAGAAGGGTCCTTGGAGGATGAGTCAAAGTATGAACCAACATTGTATGACCCCTTCGAATCAGATAGCGATCACTCACAAGTGATCCCCATGGATGATTATCAAGAAATCCTCTTGACAATGTTCCCCCTGGATTCTCCCATCGAGCAAGTGCCGCTCCAAGGAAATAAAGTCACCCTGTAGAGAGCAGAACAACCTAGGTGGGACCACATTAATTTGCTTCAGAAAGACGAGCCTTTAATACCACAAGAAGTCATAGCCAACGAAGGCCTTTGGATCTTTGATAATGATTATGAAGATGAAACTGAGATGGCATATCTTAATCACATGTGGTAGATGCAACATCGACACCCCTGGGAGATTAACAACATATTTGAACAGCTAAACATAGTGCCAAGGCATGAGTGGTACGTAGACCCAGCGTGGTGGGACCAAGTGTTGGATCCTCTACTCTGGGCATACAAAGCATACCTTCCACCCAGAGACCCTATAGTGACATTAGTACCGAGGGTAGACCCTATCTTCCTATCCACACATGGGGTCGATCCATTCATGCCTGTACCTCTAGAGCCAGATCCAGAGCACAGAGAACATTTAGAATTTTTGAGTCATCATACCCATGGTAATGGAGACCAAAATCATTTCATCAACATTATCTCCATTGACTTAACCGCCCCCATCCACAATCTGGCCGATTCGACAAAGTCATTATATCTAGACATAGATGCCATAGACTAGGATCACGTCAATTCCCCTCCATCCCCATTCGAGTACTGGAATTTCGATGAAATGCTCCATTTTACCCCTAGGCCAACTCAGGATATCTGCCATGTCGAAGAGGGAATCGAGGTTCCTTATGATGATCTAAACTAAATAAATGATATCCACTTGATCCCAACTCCACATCAGTTGGAAGACGGATCCCACATGTCGATCGAGGTGTCGACTGACATAGACATCAGCTTAGATCCAATCAATCCACAGATCATCAAGCTTAGGGTAAGTTTATCCCTCGAATATCAAGCTGACTACATTGCCTTTCTCAAAGAGAAAAAGGAGGTTTTTGCATGGTCATACAAAGACATGCCGAGACAGACCCATAGCTAGTCATGCATAATCTAACACTTGATCTGACAGTCAAGCTAGTTAAGTAGAAATTACGTAAGATGCACCCAAAAATGGCCTTAATGGTCAAAGACGAATTGCAAAAGCTTTTAGATACATAGTTTGTCATCTGTGTGGATTATCCACCATGGCTATCCAACATGGTTCCCGTCAAGAAGCCTGATGGGAGGATTTGCATATGCACTGATTTTTGAGATTTAAACAAAGCAAGTCCTAAGGATGATTTTCCCTTGCCAAGCATCGACACATTGGTAGATTCTATAGTGGGTCATGAAATGCTTTCCCTCATGGATGGTTTCTCGGGATACAATTATATTTGCATTTGTAGACACCAAAACAGCACCAATCCGATTATATGACTGCAAACACTGATTGCTTTGACACACACAGCCCCCATGGCAGCCCTCAAAGGTTAAACAGTGGTCCTAACCACTTTTGAAGCAATTTTGGAAGGTCAGAAGGCAATTTGGCACATTCAAGCACCTTGCTCAATATCCATCCCACCCAGGGACGAATTCAAATTGGGATCCATCTCATCTAGGGATGAATTAAGAATTTGCTCTAGGTCAGGACGAATTCTAGGTTTAAAGGGCAAAAAGAAAAATTGTGCCAAGTGGCAGCCGAGGACAGTCAATTAATGCCTCCTACCTTGCATGCACATGTAGGTGGACAAAGTGGGCATTAAAGGACTATCACAAGGGCAGTCATGGAAGCCCAAGTCAAGGAGGAGTCTCCTCCCTCTTGAGAAAGCATGGCCACCACATGGCACCCCTGCATGCCCCTCCAAAAGAGACCCCTTGGGTCTATAAAATGGTGGACTTACCCACCCAAAAGAAGATAGGTTGGAGGCATTTTCAAGCAATGAAGTGCTACCAATTTGAATACCACATTTTACCCTTTTGATTCACCTCTTCCACATCCTTGATCTCTTTTGCAAGAGAGGGGTGGCTATTGTAAGTGTGAATCCAGACCCAAAACCCGACATTTGACCACATTGATCTACCAATTTTCCGACAACCCATCACAAGAGATTTTGGGCCCATCCCAAGTGGATTGGTGCTGAAATCAGGTTCTAACGGTGGGCGGCCTACCTGGGCACCCTGCACTTCTTAATTTTATTTTAATTTGTTCTTTCATCACTTGTTTATCTTCCATTCCATTGTATGTTGTTTAGATAGGTTATAATTTCAATTTCATAAGACTTTGATCAAATATTATCATGTTTTGTTGCTTTTGTGGTCCTCACTATCTTGCAGGTAACAATGTCATGTCGCCCCGCAGAGAGCAAAACAACCTAGGTGGGACCACATTAATTTTCTTGAGAAAGACAAGCCTTTAATACCACAAGCAGTCAGAGCCAACGAAGGTGGGACCACATGAAACTGAGATGGCATATCTTAATCACATGTGGTAGATGCAACATCGACACCCCTAGGAGATTAATGACATATTTGAACAGCTGAACATAGTGCCAGGGCATGAGTGGTACGTAGACCCAGTGTGGTGGGACCAAGTGTTGGATCTGCTACTCTGGGAATACAAAGCATACCTTTCACCCAGAGACCCTATAGTGACATCAGTACCAAGGGTAGACCCTATCTTCCTATCCACACATGGGGCTGATCCATTCATGCCCGTACCTCTAGAGCCATATCCAGAGCACAGAGAACATTTAGAATTTTTGAGTCATCATACCCATGGTAATGGAGACCAAAATCATTTCATCAACATGATATCCATTGACTTAACCGCCCCCATCCACAATCTGGCTGATCCGACAAAGTCATTGTATCTAGACATAGATGCCATAGACTAGGATCATGTCAATTCCCCTCCATCCCCATTCGAGTACTGGCCTTTCGATGAAATGCTCCATTTTACCCCTAGGCCAACTCAGGATATCTGCCATGTCGAAGAGGGAACTGAGGTTCCTTATGATGATCTAAACTAAACAAATGATATCCACTTGATCCCAACTCCACATCAGTTGGAAGACGGATCCCACATGTCGATCGAGGTGTCGACTGACATAGACATCAGCTCAGATCCAATGAATCCATAGATCATCAAGCTTAGGGTAAGTTTATCCCTCGAATATCAAGCTGACTACATTGCCTTTCTCAAAGAGAAAAAGGAGGTTTTTGCATGGTCATACAAAGACATGCCGAGACTAGACCCATAGCTAGTCATGCATAATCTAACACTTGATCTGACAGTCAAGCTAGTTAAGTAGAAATTACGTAAGATGCACCCAACAATGGCCTTAATGGTCAAAGACGAATTGCAAAAGCTGTTAGATACATAGTTTTTCATCTGTGTGGATTATCCATCATGGCTATCCAACATGGTTCCCGTCAAGAAGCCCGATGGGAGGATTCGCATATGCACCGATTTTTGAGATCTAAACAAAGCAAGTCCTAAGGATGATTTTCCCTTGCCAAGCATCGACACCTTGGTAGATGCTACAGTGGGTCATGAAATGCTTTCCCTCATGGATGGTTTCTTAGGATACAATCAGATTTGCATTTGTAGACACCAAAACAGCACCAATATGATTATATGACTGCAAACACTGATTTCTTTGACACACACAGCCCCCATGGCAGCCCTCAAAGGTTAAACAGTGGTCCTAACCACTTTTGTAGCAATTTTGGAAGGTCAGAAGGCAATTTGGCACATTCAGGCACCTTGCTCAATATCCATCCCACCCAGGGAAAAATTCAAATTGGGATCCGTCTCATCTAGGGACGAATTCAGAATTTGCTCTAGGTCAGGACGAATTCTAGGTTTAAAGGGCAAAAAGAAAAATTGTGCCAAGTGGTAGCCGAGGACAGTCAATTAATGCCTCCTTCCTTGCATGCACATGTAGGTGGAAAAAGTGGGCATTAGAGGACTGTCACAAGGGCAGTCATGGAAGCCCAAGTCAGGGAGGAGTCTCCTCCATCTTGAGAAGGCATGGCCACCACATGGCACCCCTACATGCCCCTCCAAAAGAGACCCCTTGGGTCTATAAAATGGTGGACTTACCCACCCAAAAGAAGATAGGTTGGAGGCATTTTCAAGCAACGAAGTGCTGCCAATTTGAATACCACATTTTACCCTTTTGATTCACCTCTTCCACATCCTTGATCTCTTTTGCAAGAGAGGGGTGGCTATTGTAAGTGTGAATCCAGACCCAAAACCCGACATTTTACCACATTGATCTACCAATTTTTTGACAACCCATCACAAGAGATTTTGGGCCCATCCCAAGTGGATTGGTGCCGAAATCAGGTTCTAACGGTGGGCAGCCTACCTGGGCACCCTGCACTTCTTAATTTTATTTTAATTTGTTCTTTCATCACTTGTTTATCTTCCATTCCATTGTATGTTGTTTAGATAGGTTATAATTTCAATTTCATAAGACTTTGATCAAATATTATCATGTTTTGTAGCTTTTGTGGTCCTCACTAACTTGCAGGTAACAATGTCAAATTCCTGTTGACGAAGGTCAAATTGGGAAAATCCGACCATCTGGGTCGTCCCAAAATGCCCCCAATTAGCTAACCCCTATGTTTGCAGGTCTTTTGGAGATCCCAAGATGCGACATTTGGGAAGCATCACTTTGACGCTTTGTCGCAGGTGAATTTGTCCTACCTGGGGATGAATTACAGTAGAATTCATCCTGACCAAGGACAAATTACAGTCGAACTCAAATCGGTGGCATTTTTTTGACTGTTTTGATGGCAGTGGCCCTCTGGTAATGTTCTCTGTTTCCTATTAAATTTGCAGATGGTTTTGAACTGGTTTATTTATCGTTGTAATCAATATTTTGCATGCATTTCTCATTGTTTTTTAGAGAACAAACATTTCATCTTTGACACAGGTGCTACTAACGAGTTTGTTGTTTCTTTGAACATAGGAGGAGCAGCAAAGGATCAAGGATTCATTTACACAAGCGGCGACAACACTTTGGCCTGCCCATTTTACATGTGGGCACGTGAAAAGAGGAACACTAAGTCATGATTGTAACCAAAACTCATTTAATGCTCCTAGCCCCTAAAAAGAGAGGAGGCATCTTTTGTAACTGATATTAAGAGAGTTAAATAAAAATGGTTGTGCTTTCTGTACTTTCTTTGATCTCAGTTCAATTCGTCTCTTCCATTTCATGCATTTCACATTATAGGACTTAAGCGTTTATTTTGATTTTGAATGCATCGCATTAGTATTTCCTTTTTGTTTCCAAAATCTCGTGCTTTCAGTATCTGCCCTGAAGACTAGCTAAAAACGGTGTTCATAACGCCTTGGGGGACATTTTGTTATAAGGTCATGCCTTTTGGCCTTAAAAATGGTAGCGCCACCTACCAACGTGCCATGACATACATCTTCCACGATTACATGCACAAGACTTTGGAATATTACATCGATGATTTGTTGGAAAAATCTCTTTTTTGCCCGAATCATCTCGGTGACTTAAGCAAGATCCTTGATCGCCTCATGGAGCATAGAGTCAGACTAAATCCCAAAAAGTGCATTTTTGGCATCACATCTAGAAAACTCTTGGGTTTCATAGTATCAAAATAGGGCATCGAGGTGGACCCAAACAAAGTCAAGGCAATCCTTGAAATGCGTCCCCCAACTACCATTAAGTAGCTCAGAAGCCTACAGGGAAAGGTCACATCGATCAAGCGCTTCCTAGCATAGCTATCTGACAAGTGCTAGCCAATGAAAAATTTGTTGCACAAGGGGGTAGCATTTCACTGGGATGACGAGTGCCAGTCAGCCTTCGATGACATTAAAAAATACTTGGCTTCGTTGCCATTATTGGAACCACCCAGACCAGGAGTGCCATTCTACTTATACATCTTAGCTACTAAGGTGGCACTGGGAGCCATGTTAGCCCAGAAGAATGAACTTCATATGGAATAGGCTACTTACTATCTTAGCCACACCCTGGTCAGCTATGAACTTAACTATGCATGCATTGAGAAACTTTGCTTGGCAGTGGTGTTTGCTACCAAAAAGTTGTGCCATTACATGCTGAGCAACAAGACGTATGTTGTGTCTAAGGAGAATCCATTGCGATACATGATGAGTCGTACTTATCATAGTAGTCGCACGGTGAAATAGATCATGTTGTTGACGAAATTTGACATAGAGTTTATTGGACAAAATTCCATAAAAGGTCATGTCATAGCCGATCAACTAGTAGAGGCTCCTCTCAAAGATGACCAGCATATGACTATAGAACTACCCGATGATGGGGTCTTCCATGTCTCAGAATCACCAGATTTTGACAAGCGTGAGTCATAGGTCGACATAACCCTATTTTTTTATGGTTCTAAATGTGAGCAAGGTGGTGGCACAGGAATAGTATTCTTCACACCGTAGGGTGCTCCTATGCCCCTGTCATTTAAATTAAATTTCCCATGCACCAACAATAATGTAGAGTATGAAGCCTTGCTCATAGGTCTTCAAACATCAATCACCATGAACATAAAATGACTGAACATCTTTGGTGATTCATTGTTAATTGTCAACCAAGTCAAAGGGGTATTCCAATGCAAATGCCTAGTTCTACAGGCCTACAAAGCCCTTGTGGACAAATTCTTGGCAAATCTTGAATGGTACGACATCGAGGCACTCCCTCGGTCATCGAATCATTTTGCGGACACTATGGCCTCTTTGGGGTCGCTAATCCCGCAAGACATTTTTGGTGATATGACCACCATTCAAGTCAAAACACTATCACAATCCGTGATGGAGTGAGCAAGCTCTGATTTAATGCCAAGAATCCACTCGATCTAGATTGAGCCATCCATGGACAGGTTCTCTCAAATCCACGATCATCTAAAACATGCCAACTGGGGGTCCTTGTTCTCCCCTATTCCCCTTAATAGCAACACAATGCTATTCTTACAAGTTCTCTCCCGCTCAAATTTTGCTAGGGATGAACTTCAAGAGGGACTGGTTGTTCATACCATCGAGGCTTCTGATCAGTAGGATTGACATTCCCCCATAAGGGACTACCTCAAGTTAGGTAACCTCCTGCTTGGATTGACGCATGCTACAAAACATGCATTCAAGTAGAAAGCAACAAAGCATGTCTTGTTAGGAGACATTTTGTACCATCGTAGCTATGAAGGGATCCTTCTTCGGTGCTTGGACCAACAAGAGTCCACTTGGGCGATCACCCAAGCGCACGATGGTACATGCGGTGGCCACTTCAACGGTATGGCCATCGCAAAGCGCATTCTTCACATGGGCTATTATTGGCCATCTTTAGAGTGAGATTGTTGCGCATATGTTAGGAAGTGCATGAAGTCTCAACACCATGCTAATTTGACACATGTACCTTCCTAGGCCTTATAGCCAATCCAATCGGCTTGGTCTTTTTTGTAGTGGAGCCTAGATCTAATCGGAAAGATCTCCCTTGTGTCATCAGGTCGTCACACGTTTATCATCATGGACACAAAGTACTTCACCAAGTGGGTGGAAGCGGTTTCACCAACCTCTATGACTGGACCCCGCATTATGGAGTTCATTTTGCATAACATCATATGTCATTTTGGTATTCCATCCAAGATAGTCTCGGATAATGGGACGTCATTCAAGAAAAAATATGTGCGTGCTTTGACCACAAAGTGCAAAATTTAGCATAGTTTTTTGACACCCTATTATCCGCAGGCAAATGGGCAAGTAGAGGTGTCAAAAAAAATGCTAGTTGCAATCCTTAAAAAGACAATTGCAGATAATCATAAGGATTGGCACATTTAGATCCCACTTGCCCTGTGGCCCTATCACACTAGCATTCAAACACCCACTAGGGAAACTTTATTTTCGCTCGTGTATGGCTCCAAGGTTGTCATGTCTCTCGAGTTAGAAATTCCTTCCCTGCACATATCAATGCAAGAGTTCATCGATGATGATACTACATGGTAGGCCTAGTTAGACCAACTTATGTTGCTTGATGAACGATGCGTTAATGCCCTCAAGAATTTACATATCTACAAAGAGCGACTTAAGAAAACTTACAACATGAAAGTTCACTTGAGAGACTTTCAGGTCGGTGACTTGGTCTTGAAAGAAAACCAACAGAACTCTAGTTTGTCGTCCCATCTCAGGGACAAGTTCAAGGAAAACTGGTTAGGTCCCTATGTAATTGATAGCAAAATAGGACCTGGAACATACCGGCTAGCCTCTCTTGATGGAATCAAAGAACTAGAACCCTTGAACATCAGTCATTTGCGGCCATTCCATGTTTAGAAGATCCATAGCCCAAACAAAATGCTCCAAGGATTTCCGTAATCGCTTGGTCAATCCCCAAAATGCTCAAAGGATTTCTGTAATCGCTTGGTCAAACCCAAAATGCTCCAAGGATTTTCGTAATCACTTGGTCAACCCCCAAAATGCTCCAAGGATTTTCGTAATCACTTGGTCAACCCCAAAATGCTCCAAGGATTTTTGTAATCGCTTGGTCAATCCCAAAAATGCTCCAAGGATTCCCGCAATTGCTTGGTCAATCCCCAAAATGCTCAAAGGATTTCCGTAATCGCTTGGTCAATCCCAAAAATGCTCCAAGGATTCTCGCAATCACTTGGTCAATCCCCAAAATGCTCCAAGGATTTTCGTAATCGCTTGGTCAATCCCAAAAATGCTCCAAGGATTTTTGTAATCGCTTGGTCAATCCCCAAAATGCTCCAAGGATTTTCGTAATCGCTTGGTCAATCCCCAAAATGCTCCAAGGATTTTCGTAATCGCTTGGTCAAACCCAAAATGCTCCAAGGATTTTCGTAATCACTTGGTCAACCCCCAAAATGCTCCAAGGATTTCCACAATCGCTTGGTCAACCCCAAAATGCTCTAAGGATTTTTGTAATAACTTGGTCAATCCCCAAAATGCTCCAAGGATTCCCGTAATCGCTTGGTCAATCCCCAAAATGCTCCAAGGATTTTTGTAATTGCTTGGTCAATCCCCAAAATGCTCCAAGGATTTCCGTAATCACTTGGTCAATCCCTAAAAAGCTCCAAGGATTTCCGTAATCGCTTGGTCAATCCCCAAATGCTCCAAGGATTCCCGCAATCGCTTGGTCAATCCCCAAAATGATCCAAGGATTCTTGCAATTGCTTGGTCAATCCCCAAATGCTCCAAGGATTCTCGCAATCGCTTGGTCAATCCCCAAAATACTCTAAGGATTCCTGCAAAAAAATAAAATCATCAAAAATAACAAAATTTGCATCTCATTTCCATACATGCTCAACATCGTCACAAAAATAAAGGGCTCTATTTTTCATATCATATTCATATTCACACAAATCAATCCATCAAAAACATAAAAACATATAGTTGCATTACGCATCGCACCCACACATTTGATATTTGTGGTCATAAAGGTCAAAGTGCCATAGGCTGTCATTACTTGGCAAAACCATCATCTTCTACATTTTTTTGCTTTATCAATAGCTCATCACCTATAACCGCCATTCACATTATTCTCCCACATCATAGTCAGTTGTTTTCTCATGTATCAAGAGTTTTCAGCATTCAGTCGTCATTAGATTTCTAGCCACATACTGTACCAAGTTAGACATATTTTGTTCAGGTAGCATTCTACTTGGATCACACCTTGTTACGTAGCATCCTGACACAAGTTAGAACACATAAAAAAATTCTTAAGTTGTGTGAACGAAAGATGAAACCTGCAAAGCAATCCGGGTCACTATAAGCGAAACAGTTATCTTGCTCATCCCCCTGTGTGAATGACCCCAACAATGCTGAGATTTGGCAAAAGGACAAGCATCCTCCCTACCCAATTCCCCAAGAATCCCAAGTTCTCAAAAGTTGCAAAACATGAACAATTTGCAAACGTCAAAACTCCAACAAATTTGACATCACAACCAAAGTGCATACATCAAAAAAGAGCACATAAAATAGTGATTCTCATCACTCCATATCCTAATCCCTTGCTCAAAAGAAAAATATAATACAAAAATAAACAATGATTTTTATCACTATAAAAGAGAAAGTATCCCAATACAATTGAAGAAAAGAAGGGAGTCGAACTTGAATCCCTGGAACTCTCAGCATTCCAATAGGCCATGAGGCAAACCTCAGTATCGGTTTGGTTGATAGCCTATCGATCACTGGTGGTAAACCTCCTGCATGACGATATATCTGTCACATTAACTTGTGTGTAGATCAATGTTTGCATGTGGATGAGCTAGCTTATGGTATCCTACGATAGCACCGCAGATTAATCTGGCTAAACACAACAAAGGAGTTAGTGGAGCTAATCAGGTGATCCTTAGTACAGGTTTGGTTGACAGCATATCTGGCATTGGCGATATCTTGACAAAAACCACATAAATAAACTCAATTGCACACACAGGGATGTGAAATAACTTGGTCCAAAACAAGTCTGATTCATACCTTGTTCAAAAATTCTTGAGATAAAGTACAGTCATGGCTAGTTAGTTAAAACATTTGAGTCTCAGAAAACCTTAACTGCATTTGAAACCAACTTGCTATATTTTATTCTTGCCATACCAAAAAAAAAACATGTATACATAAAAATCTATTTACTGCAGCCATCACCTAGGACAAAAGCCATAAAGTTCTACACAGTCTATGGTGCGACTATCAAACATCACAAATTCAATTCATGCATTCCATTTGCATATCATATAAATTAGAAACATTTGCACTCATCAACACATGCATTCATCACTATAACTCAACATGCATACATCCATATTCACCAATCATCATGCATAAAATCAAATCATCACATGCGCATAAACAAAATAAAGTATGTATATATATATCATCAAAAATGCACCAAAAATAGCAATAAACTTGTCCAATGAGAGTGCTTTTGCACTTGACATTCTGGGCATGCAAAATATATGTCGGGGTCACAAATCCTCACTATCCTACTCCCTAAGAAGGCTACCATAGCTGGACCGTTCCACGGGAGGACGGATCTTCGAGAATTTCATCCCCAAACGGCGTCGCCAAAAGGGCCAAAACCCACCCAAAAATAGCAATAGAGTTGCCGAACGAAGGTGCCTTCATGCCTGACCTTCTTGGCATCCAAAATAGATGTCGAGGTCACAAATACTCACTATCCTACTCCCTAAGAAGGCTACCATAGCTGGACTGCTCCACGGGAGGACAGATCTTCAAGAATTTCATCCCCAAATGGCGTCGCCAAAAGGGTCAAAACCCACCCAAAAATAGCAATAGAGTTGTCGAACGAAGGCGCCTTCGTGCCTGACCTTCTTGGCATCCAAAATAGACATCAGGGTTATAAATCATCACCATCCTACTCCCTAAGAAGGCCACCATGGCCGGATCACTCCATGGGAAGACATATTTTTGACAATTTTAGCTCCAAACAACATCACCAAAAGGGTTAACACCCACCAAAAATAGGTCTAAATATCATAAAACTACACACAATTCAAAGATAAATCTTTGAAGACACCCTTACCTAAGTCATATTGGGTCAAGCAACTCATCGCTTTTCTCATGTAGGTCATTCCATCATCGATTCGTCGCTTGAGGGGGTAGTCACACTTAGTCACCAATCAAAAAATACACAACCAATCATGGAACTGGCATGCATTTTGATATTCACACAATGACACTGAGAGGGGGAGGGTGAATCAGTGTAGCTATTAATTTTAATATCTACAACATTTAATATGAAATAAAGAGAACTTGAAAACTAGAAAAACAAATTGAACAAGAGAGCACACCACAACACTCAATATACCGAGGTTCACCAATTTGGCTACTCCTCAAAAATGACTGCTTGGACTCCAATCCAAATCCAGTCTTTGCAAAATACCAATTTTACAAATACTTTACCAAAATCTACTGGAAGGAGCACCAACCCCTTAATTTTCTGTTGCAACCAGATGGAGCACCAACCCCTAGTACCAAGCACCAACTTGGACTGCAATTCTGATCAATTTAAAATGACATAAGAATGTCTTCACTTCATGCACGACCCTGACTGGTCTGCAATTAACCCAACTCTGCACACTCTCACGGCTCTGCTAATTTTTCTCTTGACTCTTTTCTAACCCTCTTTTTACAGCAATTTCCCTCTTACAGCAGCAACTTAAATTCTCTGCACGATTGTCCTTTTATAGCCCATTTTTCTCATAGAGATTCTTTGTCTTCTATCTCTCTTCAATCATGTATGCAATTGAAACACATACCCAACTGTTCGAATTCTTTTTTCTTGCCAATAAGCGGCTGTTCGAAACCTAGTAAATACGGCTGTTCGAGTCCTTCCAGATACGACTGTTTGAATGCATTTTCGATCCTGCATATTCGGTTGTTCGAATACTTCAAATACGGCCATTCGAATACTTTTTCTATTCTGCATATCCGACTCTTTGAATTCTGCAAATACGTCTTTTCTAATGCTTTTTCAATCCTGCATATTTGGCTGTTCGAATCCATTCAAATACAGCTTATTCGAATGCTTTTATGATCCTTCATATTCGACTGTTCGAATGCTTTTCAATCATGCATATACAATTGTTTCTAGTGCATGACTAACACCTGTCAATGTGTAACTGCCGATCTGACATCAGTTACTTTTTACGTAACTGGTTGCATGATTTTTTGTATGCTTTTATCCGACACATGTCACCTTGCATGCTCCTTCGGCTTTTACCCGCCAAACTGTTACCTGTCACGATATCGCGACACTTTTTGTAGCCATACCCTTCATGCCCTTGCTGTCATGAAATCATGACCATTTTGGCTTTTGAAAGCTTTCCCTCTGTTCATGTCACAAAATCGTGATGCTTCCGGCTTCCTGAGGCTTCTCTCGCAACTTGTCATGAAATCGTGACACTTTCAGCTTTTGCTGACGTCATCCTCAATGTTGTCACGAAATCGTGACGCTTTCGGCTTCCAGCAGCTTTCCTTGCACCTTGTCGCGATATCGTGACACTTTCAGCTTCCAACAGCTTTCCTTGCACTCTGTCGCGAAATCGTGACATTTTCAATTTTGCTGACGTCATCCTCAGCTTTGTCATGAAATCGCGACGCTTTCCGCTTTCGTACACTCTTCTTTGCCAGCAACCGCGAAAATGGAACATGTCACGAAATCGCGACGTTCTCTGCTTCCGTACAATCTTTGCTTTATGCAGTAGCGAAATCGCGACAACTTTGTGCCTTGTGCTTTCGACTTGCTACATCTTTTAGTTTTGCAATTTTGACTGGTAGCAAAATCGCTACACCTTTGTTTCCATACATTTTGTCATGCAGCAAAATCGCTACACCTTCTTGTTTGTGCCTTTTCACTTGTAGCAAAATCGCTACACCTTTGTTGTCATTCGTTTTAACATGCAGCAAAATCGCTACACCTTTGTTTTCTACTTCCTATTTGTAGCGAAATCGCTACACCTTTGTGCCTTGCATTTCCATCATGCAGCGAAATCGCTACACCTTTGTTGCCATTCATTTCAACATGCAGCGAAATCGCTACACCTTTGTTGCTGAGCATTCTCTCTCCTCTTCGGGTCACGAAAACCCGACGTGTCGTGATATCGCGACACTTTTCGTTGCAAGCTCCTTTCCTCCATTTATGTCATGAAATCGTGACATCTTTTCACCTTGCTTCCTTCTCTGCCAGCATGTCACGAAATCGTGACAGTTTGCCTTTCACTTTCTCTCCTCGGCCATGTCACGAAATCACGACAATTTTGGCATGCACTTTCTCTCTCCTCGGCAATGTCGCGAAATCGCGACAATTTTTCTTGCATTTTCTCTCTCCTCGGCAATGTCACGAAATCGCGACAATTTTTCTTGCATTTTCTCTCTCCTCGGCAATGTCGCGAAATCGCGACAATTTTTCTTGCATTTTCTCTCTCCTCTGTTTTGTCGCGATATCGCGACAGTTTTCTTCCTTGTCTTTTTCTGCCAATTTTTGAATCTGGGTCACCTCTGTTTTCCTTGAAATTCACTGCACTTGATCTGACTGACCTCTGAACTGCATCAACTACATCAATCTGTTTGTGTTGACAACAATGACAATACTTTTGCAATTCTTTTGCTGCACCTTGCTCAACAATCTCCCCTTTGGAATTGTTGGCAACACACTGCAACCTTGCTCAATTTCTTCTCCCCCTTTGCCAATAATACCAAAGGGCTACTGCAGACTCCCCCTGAGTCTATGCACAACATTCTCAGACTTAAAAAGTTTGAATGCTCCCCCTGAGAATGTGTTTCCCATAGCTAGTCAGTGCTTGGGTGGTGTGACTACTCCCAACTTCTTCCGAAGGTATTCAAATACTTCCTTTGGCAAAGGTTTTGTGAATATATCAGCCTACTTGCTCTGTAGTTGGAACAAAATCCAATTTGACCTCTCCTTCTCGCAACTTTATCCTTCAAGAAATGATATCGGATTGCAATATGTTTGGTTCTTGAATGCATTATCGGATTCTTGGATATGTTGATAGCACTAGTGTTATCACATTTAATTGAAATTGGCTCTTTGAAATGAATACCAAGATCTTTCAACGTTTGTCTCATCCATAATATTTGAGTACATCATGTTGTTGCTGCAATGTATTCTGCCTCTACAGTGGATAGAGATACTGATTCTTGTTTCTTGTTGTGCCATGCTACCATCCTGTCTCCAAGATAAAATGCTCCTCCACTTGTGCTCTTTCTGTCATCAATACATCCTGCCCAATCTGCATCAGAATATGCAATCAAAGTGAAATCTTTACCTTTTGGGTACCACAACCCATAATCCATAGTGCCCTTGAGATATCTGAAGATCCTCTTTACAACTGTTACATGAGTTTCTTTGGGACTGGCCCGAAATCTTGCAACCATGCATACTGCTTGTAATATATCTGGTCTAGTGGCTGTTAAATAAAGCAGGCTTCCAATCATAGACCCGTACATTGTTTGATCTACATCCTGGGATTTATCATCCTTGCTCAACTTGCAACCTGTTGTCATGGGAGTGCTAACCGGTTTACTGTCTTCCATTGTGAACTTTTTCAGCATTTCTTTTACATATTTAACTTGAGAAATAAAAATGCCTTTTTCATTTTGATTGACCTGCAGTCCTAGGAAATAAGAAAGTTCACCAATCATAGACATCTCAAATTCTTTCTTCATTTTAGTTGATATGTCTTTGCAGTATTCATCCATGTTGTTGCCAAATATTATATCATCTACATAAACAACAAGAACAATAAGATGGCCCTTCTCTGTTTTGACATATAAGTTGTTGTCCACCAAACCTTTCTTGAACCCTTGTTTAATTAGATAGTTATCCAGCCTTGCATACCATGCTTCGGGTGCCTGTTTCAAACCATATAATGCTTTCTTTAACCTGCAAACAAAATCTAGGTTGTCACCAAGTTGAAAGCCATCTGGCTGTTCAATGTAAACCTCTTCTTCCAGCTTTTCCATTCAAAAATGCTGATTTTACATCCATTTGATATACTTTGAAGTTTTTATGAACTCGCTAATGCCGTAAACATTCTGATTGCCTCTAGTCTCGCTACCGGTGCAAAAGTTTCCTCAAAATCAATGCCTTCAACCTGAGCATAGCCTTTACAGACCAATCTTGCCTTATTTCTGACAACCTGTCCATCTTCATTTAATTTATTTCGAAAAACCCATTTAGTGCCAATTATGTTTTTATTTGTTGGTCTAGGTACTAATTCCCAGGTATTGTTTTTCTCAATCTGATCTAGTTCTTCATTAATTGCCTTCAACCAACTTTCATCAATGCTTGCTTCAGACAACATTTTTAGGTTCAATGCTAGATAACGAGAGAATAGTTCCGCATCGCTGCTCTTCTTGTCTCGAATACCATCTTTGGGATCCCCAATAACTGCTCACTTGGATGATTTTTCTCGCCAGCTTGCCTATTTTAAATTTCCTGTTTTCTTCTTCTTCCGATTCAGCTTTTTACACCATCCGGATCAATTTTTTGATTCTTATCTCGTTTCCTTTTCATCATCACCTTCAATGACTTCTTCATAGATGGGGTAGTTTTCTTGATAAGTAATTTCTTGTTCTCTACCTTCATCAACTTTCACATCAACACTCTCAACAATTTTCTTTAGCCTTTTGTTGTAACATGTGTAGGCTTTGCTTTTTGTTGAGTAACCAAGAAAGATACCTTCATCAGCTCTATTTTCAAATTTACCGAGATTATCTTCGATCCGTTTGATGTAGCACTTGCTGCCAAATACTTTGAAATGTCTTGTTGTTGCCTTTCTGCCAAACCACAGCTCATAAGGTGTTTTGCTTTCATGTGGTCTTAGCATGCACCTGTTTTGAATGTAAACTACAGTATGTACTGCCTCTTTCCAAAATCTGTCAGCTATTTTGTTCTCAGCCAGCATTGTCCGTGCCATTTCTCGCACTGTCCTATTCTTCCTTTCTACAACACCATTCTCATGAGGTGTTCTAGCCGCTGAAAACCTGTCTTCTTATCCCATATTTTTGACGATGATTCTGCAAATTCTTCTGAAATAAACTCTCCTCCTCTCGTCTCGATCTTAGGCATTTAATTCTTTTTCCTGATTGATTCTCAACAAGATTTTTGAAGGTTTTAAACATCTCAAAGGCTTCTGATTTAAGTTTCAAAAATAGTACCCATGTCATTCTTGAGTAGTCATCTATACACAACATAAAATATTTGTGTCCATTTATGCTTTCAGTTCTCATGGGTCCACATAAATCAGTGTGAATTAGTTCTAATGGCTTGCTCGTGAAATATTCTTTTGCTTTGAAAGTGGCTCTGGTTTGTTTTCCCTTTTGGCATGACTCACAAATACTGTTTGAAGGTTTACCAATAGTTGGTATGTCTCTTACCGCCCCTTTTGAGCTGATTTTTACCAGATTATCAAAGCTTATGTGACCGAGTCTCTTGTGCCACAACCAGTTTTCTTCTTCCTGACCAACCAAACAAGCTCCTTCTGAATTCTCTGAAAGAGTATACAGATTTCCAGAAGTTCTCAGTCCAATGGCTATTAACTTTCCATTTTTTGTCTTTCTTACTTCACAGCCCTCCTTCTTGAAGATTACATCATGACCTCTGTCACAGATTTGACTTACACTCAGCAAGTTATGCTTCAGACCAATCACAAACAAGACTTCTTTTGATTTTATATTGCCATCACTGATCTTGACTGATCCCTTTCCCACAATCTTTGCTCCATCATTATTTCCAAATTTCACAGAACCACCTTCATAATTCTGTAAATTCTCAAATTTTTGCTTGTCACCTGTCATGTGACTGGAGCAACCACTGTCAAGTATCCAAGGTGCAGATTTGTTCTGAGCTTTAAAGGCAGTCTGAACAATCAAAGATTCCTTTTCTTTCCATTCTGGTTTGATAGCAGATTTGTCTACTTGTTTTGCCTTTGTCCTTTCATTAGCATGTGCCTGTTTTTCAAGAAATTTCTTGTTTTGTTTCAACCCACTTGGTTGAGATTTTCTACCCTGATAATTATTTGATGCAAAAGTGCTTCTACAGCTTTCTAGCAATATGTCCAAAATTATGACAATTATAACATTCAACTGCGTAATTCATTAAAGGAGAAAAAACATTTCTGCCGGTGAAATTCCTTTGAGATACATTATGCCGGCAATCTGAAATCTTATGGCCATAAGCATTGCATTTAAAACAATAACCAGAAAATTAATGTTTAAACCTGGGTGCAGGTCTTTGCCACTTTGAAGTGGGAGCCATGAATCTTTTCCTTCTTGGATGTGTGACTTTTGTGAATCCATCTTTGTCAAGTACTTTTCTTGAATCTGGCATTGTTGCTTTCTTTGGCATGATTTGTTTTTTCTAGGTCAACCCTGATCTTTTCTTCTTTCTTTATGGGTTCTACATTCAAGGCCTTTGAACCCTTTGATGATTCTCCTTCATCGAAGCCTAAACCAAATTTGATGCCGGAAGGCCTTTGGTTATTTAACATTTTATCCAGCTTTACAAGACTTTCTTCAAACTTATGAAAATAGCTCAATTTTCTATTCATCTCCTCTAACTGCATTCTTAACTTAACCATGTCTTCCTCTAGCTTGCTGCATTCAACTGTCTTTACAGTTAATTGTTCATCAAGAACTTCAGACATTTTCTTGAATTCCTCTGTCTGTATTTTTAAACTGTTTATTATGTCAGTGGCATCTTCTAGTTTTCTTGAAAACTTTTTGTTCTTTTTCCTTTCAACACTCAACTCTTCAAGTGCAGCAACCAATTCTCCTTCCAGATAAACTTCAGCCTCATCTTTAAAGTTTTCATCACCTTCCTGATTTTCTTCTGTTCTTTCCTCTTCAAGTGCCATGAACAGGAGCTTCACCTTTTTCTTCTTCGTAATCCTCATCCGAGCTTTCTTCAGAAGTGCTGACATTCTTGGATATGAAGCTTTTCTTCTTGAAGTTGTTCTTTCTAAAATTTTGTTTCTTCTTCCAATCACCTTTTTCTTGGTGTGAGCCTTCACCATTTTTGGTTTTCTCCTGCATTGGACATTTGGCTGCAAAATGACCGACTCCTCCACAATTGAAGCACTTAAAAGGTAGCTTTCCTCTATATTTTCCTTTTCCCTTTGTGAGTTTTCGAACAAAATTAGCTTCTGTTTCATCCAGTTGTCTCTTCATCCTCAGATTCATGTTCAGCTTTTATATTCTTGTGTGCTTTAAAAGCTGCTTCTCTGTCTATAGACTTGGTTTGTCCTATTCTCATTTCATATGCTGTCAGGGAACCATGCATCTCATCCAAGCTGAAGTTGTTTAGATCTTTTGCCTCTTCTATTGCAGAAACTTTGGAGTTAAATCTTTTGTGCAGTGTTCTAAGAACCTTTTTCACAACAACCGCATCATCAATTTCTTCACCGAGTCCTCTGATTGCATTAATGATTCCGTTGACTCTCAACATATAAGCCTCTATGTTCTCATCTTCATTCATTTGCAGTGCTTCGAACTGTGCTCGATGAGTTTGCAGCTTGGCTTCCTTGATCTTGTTGTCTCCTTCATGGATGCTCTTCAATTTATCCCACATGTCTTTTGCTGATTTACAGCTCATGACTCTTATCAGTTCACTGTCAACAAGCCCACACATTATGGCATTCTTAGCTTTGGAGTTGTTCTCAAATTTTTTCTTCTCAACAGTATCTGTTGGAGGAGTAGTGGGTGCTGTGTATCCACTATCTACAGAATCCCAAATATCATATCCCAATGCACTCAGATATGTTTGCATCCTGAGTTTCTAGAAAGTGTAATTTGTTCCATCAAATAAGGGAGCTTTGTTGGATGAGAATCCTTCACCGCCTGCCATTGTTTCTTCCAAGATCTCCTTAGCTGATTAAGCTTGAACAAGGCACCTTGCTCTGATACCAATTGATATTCACACAATGACACTGAGAGGGGGGTGAATCAGTGTAGCTATTAATTTTAATATCTACAACATTTAATATGAAATAAAGAGAACTTGAAAACTAGAAAAACAAATTGAACAAGAGAGCACACCACAACACTCAATATACCGAGGTTCACCAATTTGGCTACTCCTCAAAAATGATCGCTTGGACTCCAATCCAAATCCAGCCTTTGCAAAATACCAATTTTACAAATACTTTACCAAGGATCTACTGGAAGGAGCACCAACCCCTTAATTTTCTGCTGCAATGGATGGAGCACCAACCCCTAGTACCAAGCACCAACTTGGACTGCAATTCGATCAATTTAAAATGACATAAGAATGTCTTCACTTCATGCACGACCCTGACTGGTCTGCAATTAACCCAACTCTGCACACTCTCATGGCTCTGCTAATTTTTCTCTTGACTCTTTTCTAACCCTCTTTTTATAGCAATTTCCCTCTTACAGTAGCAACTTAAATTCTCTGCACGATTGTCCTTTTATAGCCCATTTTTCTCATAGAGATTCTTCGTCTTCTATCTCTCTTCAATCATGTATGCAGTCGAAACACATACCCAACTGTTCGAATTCTTTTTTCTTGCCAATAAGCGGTTGTTCGAAACCTAGTAAATACGGTTGTTCGAGTCCTTCCAGATACGGCTATTTGAATGCATTTTCGATCCTGCATATTCGATTGTTCGAATACTTCAAATACGGCCATTCGAATACTTTTTCTATTCTGCATATCCGACTCTTTGAATTCTGCAAATACGTCTTTTCTAATGCTTTTTCAATCCTGCATATTTGGCTGTTCGAATGCTTCAAATACGGCTTTTGAATGCTTTTTCGATCCTGCATATATGATTCTTCGAATGCTTTTCAATCATGCATATTCAATTGCTTTCGAGTGCATGACTAACACTTGTCAATCTGTAACTGTAGATCTGACATCAGTTACTTTTTACGTAACTGGCTGCATGATTTTCTGTATGCTTTTATCCGACACGTGTCACCTTGCATGCTCCTTCGGCTTTTACCCGCCAAACTGTTACCTGTCGCGATATCGCGACACTTTTTGTAGCCGTACCCTTCATGCCCTTGTTGTCACGAAATCGTGACCATTTTGGCTTTTGAAAGCTTTCCCTCTGTTCATGTCGTGAAATCGTGACACTTTGAACATTTGCTGACGTCATCCTTAAGCATGTCACGAAATCGTGACGCTTTCGGCTTCCTGAGGCTTCTCTCGCAACTTGTCACGAAATCGCGACACTTTCAGCTTTTGCTGACGTCATCCTCAATGTTGTCACGAAATCACGACGCTTTCGGCTTCCAGCAGCTTTCCTTGCACCTTGTCACGATATCGCGACACTTTCAGCTTTTGCTGACGTCATCATCATTCTTGTCACGAAATCGTGACACTTTCAGCTTCCAGCAGCTTTCCTTGCACTCTGTCATGAAATCGCGACATTTTCAATTTTGCTGACGTCATCCTCAGCTTTGTCACGAAATCGTGACGCTTTTCGCTTCCGTACACTCTTCTTTGCCAAAAACCGCGAAAATGGAACATGTCACGAAATCGCGACGTTCTCTGCTTCCGTACAATCTTTGCTTTATGCAATAGCGAAATCGCGACAACTTTGTGCCTTGTGCTTTCGACTTGCTACATCTTTTAGTTTTGCAATTTTGACTGGTAGCGAAATCGCTACACCTTTGTTTCCATACATTTTGTCATGCAGCAAAATCGCTACACCTTCTTGTTTGTGCCTTTTCACTTGTAGCGAAATCGCTACACCTTTGTTGTCATTCGTTTTAACATGAACAAAATCTCTCCCTTTTTTTCTTCCTATTTGTAGCGAAATCGCTACACCTTTGTGCCTTGCATTTCCATCATGCAGCAAAATCGCTACACCTTTGTTGCCATTCATTTCAACATGCAACGAAATCGCTACACCTTTGTTGCTGAGCATTCTCTCTCCTCTTCGGGTCGCGAAAACCCGACGTGTCGCGATATCGCGACACTTTTCGTTGCAAGCTCCTTTCCTCCATTTATGTCATGAAATCGTGACATCTTTTCACCTTGCTTCCTTCTCTGCCAGCATGTCGCGAAATCGCGATAGTTTGCCTTTCACTTTCTCTCTCCTCGGCCATGTCGCGAAATCGCGACAATTTTGGCATGCACTTTCTCTCTCCTCGGTAATGTCGCGAAATCACGACAATCTTTCTTGCATTTTCTCTCTCCTCGGCAATGTCGCGAAATCGCGACAATTTTTCTTGCATTTTCTCTCTCCTCGGCAATGTCGCGAAATCGCGACAATTTTTCCTGCATTTTCTCTCTCCTCGGCAATGTCGCGAAATCGCGACAATTTTTCTTGCATTTTCTCTCTCCTCTGTTTTGTCGCGATATCGCGACAGAAAACATGTCGCGATATCGCGACAGTTTTCTTCCTTGTCTTTTTTTGCCAATTTCTGAATCTGGGTCACCTCTATTTTCCTTGAAATTCACTGCACTTGATCTGACTGACCTCTGAACTGCATCAACTACATCAATCTGTCTGTGTTGACAACAATGACAATACTTTTGCAATTCTTTTGCTGCACCTTGCTCAACACATTCAAAGAATCATTGGCAAATACAAATCACGCCCCTGCTTGGGGAAGTAAACAAGCAATAATCACAAGTTGATCAATCACTTGGCATTCATGAATCATGAACTCAAGGTTCCCATAGACAAAAGGTTGCACCCTTTGCCTATTCATGACTAATCAATGTCCAAGCTCAAGTAACACCTCACCGAAAAAAGTTAACACTTGAACTGAGTTCCTTCGCTTTTCAGAAGCAAGAATTCAAGAATGCATGCCCCTTTTCATGCTTGGGGCATCAAAAGTTGGTTAGGTTACTAAGAAACCCTAATCATTAGTGCTTTGGTTATCTATTTTTGCTTGGCATTGTGCCTTGCACAATGCATCCCAAAAAGGGGCATTTGTAGACACCAAAACAACACCAATCTGATTATGTGACTATAAACACTGATCACATTGGCACACACAGCCCCAAGGGCAACCCCCAGAGGTTAAACAGTGGTCTTAACCACTCTCACAATAGTTTTGGAAGGTCAAAAATCATTTTGACACCTTCAGGCACTTTCCTCAATATCTGTTCCACCCAGGGATGAATTCTAATTGGGATTCACTCCACCCTGGGATGAATTCACAATTCACTCTAGGGTGGGATGAATTGTAGGTTTGACGGGCAAAAAGTCAAATCTTGACAAATGGCAGCTCAGATCTGCCACTTAATGCCTCCTTCATTTCATGGAAGCATGGGTGAGCATTTTTTAGCGTTAGAGATTGTTACAAGGGCAGTCATGAAGCCCCTAATCAGGGAGGAATGTTCCCTCCCCTGGAAGAGCAAGGATGCCAAGTGGCGCCTCTGCATGCTCATCCCAAGAGACCTCCAGGTTTATAAATTGGTGGGTTTTCCCACCCCAAAAAGAGGAAAGTAAGAGCAATTTGGAGCAACGAAGTGTTGTCAATTTATTTCCCCATACATCCTTGTGCAATTTGTGCCTTCTACATCCTTGATCTCTTTTAGAGAGGAGGTCATTGGGTGACTATTGGAAGGTCGAATCTTGAGCCCAAAACCTAAAATTTGGTCATAGAATACCACCCAATTTTTTGACAACACCTTGTAAGAGATTTTGGACCCATCCCAAGTGGATTGGTGCTGAAATTAGGCCCCAAACGGTGGGCGGCCCGCCCGGGCACCCCCACACTATTACAGGCCTAATCGTCCCTTTTAGGAATTATTGGGAATTTGTGGAAGATTTTTATTTCTATCATTTTTGTTTTTTGCATTCAATTCTATGATGCTTAGATAGGTTGTCATTTAAATTTTGTCTCATTTTGAACAATTTTGATCATGTTTCTATATTCGTTCGCTTTTACTAACTTGCAGGTAGCATCATCATATTCCTATTGATGGAGATCAAATTGGGAAAATCCGACCATCTGGGTCTTCCAAAAATGCCTCCAATTAGCTAACCCCAAATTTGTAGGTCTTTTGGAGCTTCCTAGGTAGGACATTTGGGACAGTATCTTTTCGATGTTTTGTTGCAGGTGAATTCGTCCCGCCCCAGAGTGAATTCAAATCTGCGAGGAATTTCTTGATTGTTCTTTTTGCAGTGCCCTCCTGGTGATGTCTTGATGCCCCTATCAAATTTTTAGAGCATTTGGATTCATTTTAGTCATAGTTTAATTCATTTTTCTCATCCATTTATCACAGGCTTGGGGATTGCATGCTTTGTTTTATCTGTATGTGCTATTGATTATCTTTCACTTCTTTGAACATAGGACCGAAACATCAGAGGAGCATCCAGGAATCAACATTCGTAGACACAAGCGGCGGTGACGTTTTCGTCCGCCCATATTACATGTGGGCATGCGAAAGAAGGAAGGATATCCATGGATGTAACCAAGAGATGAATTTAATGCTCCTCACCCCTAAAAAGGGAGGATGCGAATTGTAACCAAGTTGTGAAATACATCAATAAAAGAGAAGGGCTATTATTTCATTTGGGTTTCAATTCATGCTTTCTCCATTTCATGCATTTTTAATTTGTAGGATTCAGCGTTAAGTTTAGTTTCATTTTTGCATCGTTCTTGGAGTCTTTCCTTTCTTGTTTCCGTATCCTCATGCTTTCAGTATGTACATACATACATACATACATACATACATACATACATACATACATACATATATACATACATACACACATACATACATACATACATACATACATACATACATACATATATATATATATATATATATATATATATATATATATATATATATATATATATATATATATATATATATATATATATATATATTTCAATTCCACATGTCATTTAGAATTTTTACCTTTCTCTAATTATCAACAAAAATAACACCTATTTCATTATAACATTGTACGTGAATATTATTCAAGAAATTAGTGTCATAAAAGAGGCTAAACTTATGTTATAATGCCCTATTTGTACCTTTTTCTAATTAGAATGTTTTCAATTCCAATGTATATGGGTGATGAGGCTATGGTATGATTTTTTCTGATAAATATACCAAAACCAAATTCCATAGAGGTGTATAAATTATTCATCCAATATGAGTGCTAATGCTAGCATGGTGTACCTAATTGTTGCTTAAAAATGAGTATTAATGTTGATTCGGTATTATTTAAAATATGAAATATGGCAAAGACATAAATATTTTATGGAAATCCTCAATTTTGGGTTTTCCTTTCTTCAGACTAACTTAAATAATTATTTAAGGACTCAATTTTTTTTATGAATATAATACATTTATTTTTCTTGTATGAAGAATTATTTATTTAAAATATAGATTAATAAATTATGTGCACTTATAACTACATATAGGTATAAACCATAATTTCTAGGCATATCAATCTCTTATATTAGTAATAATTAGAGATAACCTCCAAAGGCTAGGTGGATTGGCAAGTGCAGGTGTGGATGGACACTTACCAAGGAGAGACCTAGGTTCAAACTTTGGGGGGAAGCCAACCCTTTGTAAAGGTAGTAGTTTGCTCTGAATCCTTTGAATGCATGTCAGATCGAAGATAACAATACGAAACCCGAGCAACTAGTGGTCCCCATCTTAGGGTGGGCCAACAAGAACAAGACATGCTGGCTAGCTACTAAAAATAGTGGTTGTAACCAACTCTCATATCAATAATAAAAAAAAAAATTAGAGATATAATAATAATAATAGTTAGTTACTAAAAATAATGGTTCTAACCAACTCTTCTATGAAATAAAATAATAATAATAATGAGATATAATCGTAATTTCATTAATATAAAGAAATCTCAAAAATTAACAAGACTTGTTAATGGATGAAATCAAATTACCTTAATCATCAATGAAGCATATATCACATCAATGATATGATCATCCCTCATATAATTAGATATTACTCATATAACATCAATAATCGGGATAACATTAATAATAAAAACTTTCATAATTAAACATTGTTCATATAACATCAATAATCATAGTAACGTTAATAATAAAAACTTTTATAATATATCCGTCAAAATGATTGACACTTTATATAGGGTAAGAAGGGTTAAAACAATACAAGTTTATTCCCACTTATAAGTAAGTATGTTCTTATGTTAGCAATACTTTCTAACAATAGAATACAAAAGTAAATATTAAGATTCACATTATAAAGAGCCTTTTTCACCGTGTTTTCATATTGTAATATTAACATTTATGACACGACATATTTTAATAATTTAGACAATAGTAAAAATAACGTTATTATGGTGTCATTATGGCAATAGATGTTCCAATAGGGCTTCAAATATTTGGTGTGATTGTGGTACTTCCACAGTGGCATTATAGCTTCACGTTAATAAATATTTATGAATGGTTATAAGAAAGTATTATTGGATCCCTCTGGCCGGCCTTGTTAAACGTGCTGTGATGTCTGAGCCCACTACCCATCATCGCGTGGTTTTTTTTTTTTTTATTAATTTTTTTATTAATAAGTTTAGTTTTTATAAGAGATTATAATAGGATAAAGATGGTAGGGTGGTAATAAATTTAGTTTTTTATATGAGATTATAATAGGATAAAGATGTTAGAGCGTGGGTAGTAAATCAATTTTTATCTTATCAAACATTATTATAAAATAAAAATATCCAAAACAAAAATAATAAAGTTTTTCCACAAACCTTACCTAATTACTCTATACAAAAATTAAATGGTTCGATCCAAACAGGTTACATTCTATTACAATCATCTTATTTTTATGAGAAAATATAAGCCATGTCGTTTACAAATCCCTTTTCCATGATCAATTCGTCAAGTCGTCAAGAAGAAGAGGAGGCCAAACCACCTTAATTGTGTTATTTTAGTTGTGCTATTAAACAAAACAAAAATCGAAATCGCTAGTAACGGCGGATCAGGGACGGTCAATTGTTATATTAATCTTACTAGTGGAAAAACTGATCTCTCTTATTATTTGATTTTGCTAATAAATTTTGTAGTCTTGCTCAGACATAATGTCTACCGAATATATAACAGCGTAAGTAAATAATACCTATTTTATTAGGCAGCCAACAACTAGCCAACATAGTTGTTAAGAATATTTTTATTGGCATTTCTTAAACGGTTCTGTCGCCAAGACCGCAGCCCGATTCTTCGATGAATTTATTCTGTGAATAAAGTTTCTAATAATTAGATGAGGTGTAAATATTTATTTGTTTTTTTCTGCTTTTTATAATATTTTGTAATTTTTTTTTGGATAATAATGGTACTGTTTGTAGGATTGTAAAGTAAGGCAAAAATGAAAATAAGTTAAAAGTTTATATGGTACTCAATATTTTTAAAGATGTTAATTAAAATTTTATTAAAATTTTAAAATTTATCAAAAATAACAAACCTTTAAATATAATTTATAATTTAATTATTATTCTATAGAAACTTTTCTAAGTCCCATTGCGCTTACAAGAAGACAGGACATCAGGCGGAATAAACAATGCAACAGAACACAACATATGATCTACCGTCGTACTTTATTTTGACTATTTCTCCTTCGTCAATGGCGTATATGGGGCGTGCTTCTTTGGAATTTCTGCTAATTTTGTTTTATTTTTCAAGCAATGTGCCAGGCATGAGTGAAATGTCCGTGAGTAAACCAAAAAAAAATTGGTACGTCAGTTACCTACAATGGAGATGCTGAAGAGAGTAAAGAACTAATTATTTATAATTGACATAAGCAAAAACGGATTTTGCTGTGAGAACAGGACCCCACTAAAGGATAACATCCAACACCAGCACGAAGACGGGCCCATAGAAATGCGGCACTACCAAAGGTATAACGCACACTAAAAAAATAATAATCAATAGCATATAATGCGGCACAAAGTAGGGCAAGTGGATAGGCCTTACCATGTACATGTTGTTTTATTGTTATTATTATTATTATTATTATTTATTTTGAATTTTGATAATATAATTTTTTTAATTTATCAATTTTTTGTAATTGATTATTTTTTCCTTGCATAATGTAGATTTAAAGTATAAATGTATTAAATTTAAAATTTTAAGTATAGTTTTATAAATTATAATTATATAAATTAATTTTAATTTTGCATATCATTGATATTATTTTTGGAGAGGATATAATGAAATATTAGTTTTGACTATTTTAATATATAATTATTTATTTAAAAAATAATAATATTATCATTTAAAATAACATTATATACTAGTAATAAATTTAACATATACCATTGATTATTCATGGAGATGATATTTGAAGCTTTTAAATTGATTCATATTATTTCAAAAAAAGAAAATTATAACACATTGTTTAAGTATGCAACAAATTTTAACATTTTTTTTTTTTTTAATATAGTAATACATATTAAAATATTAATTAACTACATAGCTTATACATGATGATGTTATGATATAACTATTCCTCCATTAAAATCCATAAAGACTTGATTTAAATAATCTCATTTGAGATTTGTATTCTTGTTTGTATTTGACTTTATAGTACTCTAATTTCTTCACTCTCACCTATATAACCACATCAACTCAATGTAAATGAATTAAGAAAATTCTTTAATAAAATGTTTAAAGAGAACATCTATTGTTTAAATTAAACAATATAGTTTATTTAGACTCATATTTAGAATTATTAATTTTAATTATTTTTAATAGTGTACTACTTCATATTTTAAGGAAAGATATATTAATTTTAATTTCAATATAAGGTTAAGTGTTCTAACCATTACAACATCTCATGAAGCAAGTCATTTTTTACAAGATAGTAGCCAATGTTTTGATATGCTTTTGTTCCATATTTAATTCCTTTAAAAAAAAAATCTTATTTTCAATGTAATCTTATTGTTATTATATCCATTTTTAAAATAGGCCATCTTTTCTAGAATAGTCTCTAATATTTTGATGTGTTTCTCTTTCATATATGCATTTCACAATAATTAGGATTTACCTCTTAGAAAAAATGAATCTATCTAATATTCTATATCTATTAATATTGGTTTATAATTTAAAAGTCTTATGGTTCTGTACCCTAGATCATATCATTTTTATCCTATTAAAATATAATTACTATTACATTTCAACTACCACTATGGCCATTTTTATTGTATATAGTGCTACTTTCATTAAAATCTAGTTATCTAAAACAAGAACAATATGCATCCAAGACATTAAATTATTTTTTATTGATGAAGGTTATTGAAAATATTATATTTTTTTATTCTTGTTAAAATAATTAGATAAATATTATTTAGTATTACTATTTTTAAAGTAAATCCTTTTATAGTAACTGAAATAAAATTTTACATTATGATTAGGCTACTTTAAAATATATATCACCAAATCCATTTTCTATATTCATTTTTGTTAAAAGGTAATATTAGAGTCACATGCTAATGATAAATAATTAATTCCTTCTATTTTTAGTTATACGATAGGACTTTATTTCTAAGTGTACACATCCCTCTATATTTCAAAAACTAATAATAATTTATAATTTTTTTTTAAAAGCATGTCACTTAAATATCTCAAAACTAAACATAGTAAGGATTATATTGGTTTAGTAATAATTTATACAAAGAGTCACTCCCATAAAAATATCAAAATATTACCTTTGTTATTATGGTAAATAGACAATATCCATACTTCCTTTCTATCAACAATATTTTCCATATTCCTTAAACTACTAGTTTTCCTTATCAAATCCTTCATATTATTTTTATCAATTAGATATTTATTTTACCATAGGTAATGTAGATCCTTTTTGTTATTACAAATGACATTTCTATATATATTCTAATCTATCAGCCAAATGGCTAATGTTTCTTTCTACACTTGATCATTTCTATGATGATCACCATACCTATAGAAATTATATGAAAGAAGCTATATTATGATTCAAAACTTGGGTATGATTCTAAGATTTATTTTTGAAATTTATATTATTCCATAGGCTTCATGTTATAGATACCAAAAAGTAATGATAGGATTAGTCTTCCATAGAATACATAATGCTTTACATTTGAGATAATTAATCTAATAGTTCATCAATTATTTAAATGTTGGTAAAGCTACTCAATATATTCCTTTTTTTTTCTTTTAAGCATTAGATGGTGTAAGGAAAGGAAAAATGAAGAAGCAAATGCACTAGCATTTGTGTTTAACACTTATCTTGATCTTCATTTTATATTAAACTATTTTTTTCCTATTTTTCCCATACAAAATAATTAGAATGCATATCATAGGTAAATAATATTTTTTTTACTAGGGTAAAAACGGGATTTTGAAAGGGCTCGAACCCTTTTAGGCTCGAACCCTTTTACAACACAAAGTCATCCCATCAATTACACAATTGCCAAGAGCATGTTAGAATAAGTGTATGTTCTCTTAAGTTCTACTAGAATAGACACACTTGAGTTTCCACTCCTCCATGTGTCAGGAGAACACTCAGTGGTGTTTTCATTAGGTTTCATGAGTTTTTGTAATCCAACGGCTCTCAATGATCAACTTTACTATTTATACAAAGTTTATCCTTGGAATAAATCAATTAGTTATACTCTTCCTTCATATTTTGTGTAATGTTGTGCATGTCTATTTTGGAAAATTCCAACATGGTACCAAAGCAGGATAGATCTTGCTAGCATTATTTCTTGGAGATTTTAGGAGCTGGTTGTTTGATTCTTATGTAAAGGATTTTATTTGTTGTCATCAAATTGCTCTCAGGAACCTTTCAAAGGTATCGTATTGTGGCACCCATTTTCTTTTGGGTGCCAATGATACATTATGCCATCGATAACAAAATATTCTTTCATAGAGATATAAATCATGGCCTCCCCATTTAACGTTTGGTGGTCCTTTAAAATATTTTTTATAACATCATTGAAAGGGTAAAATTATTTTTATTGCCATCACATTATTCTTTGGAAGCTTTCAAAGCTATCGTATTATGGCACTCGTTTACTTTTGGGTGCTAATAATATGTTACGACATCAAAGATAAAATCTCATTTCATGGAGATATGAATTGTGGCATCCCCATTTAATGCTTGGCACTCCTATAAAATCATTTTGAGTTATTATGTTACTAAAATTTACATTTAACATCATTATATTTCGTGTCTTACTCCTCCCTGGTGTTCGTTTGTTTTTTTAGCGATCACCTTCAAAGACGCATTTAAACTAGGATGATCTAAATCATCGATATTCGATGGATTCACTCTTAGTTACTGATATACAAATGGATCTCCTCCATCCTATTTAGTTATCTAGATTCACATTTTTTTTATCAATTCTCTAATGTGATGATGCAAGTCTAGTGGCATATTCCATGATTGGAATTCCATTCCATGTTAATGCCTATCTATCTAACTTATATTTGTGTAGATATTTTTTGCTCAAGCTTTACGATGCTAAAGAATAATCTGATCAAATTTGTTTATATCAATCTTGTATAACTCTCCTTTATTGCAAGCTTTTATCCCTCTCCTGAAGTGCTAAGAGACACTTTATATGATATATATTAATTTCAATTTTTATTAGGTATTTTTTCCCTTGTTCACCTATATTTTTTCTTTGTAGGATCAGGTTATTTTGCATACGGATCTTCATCTTCGAAGACCTTATGCTATGACCTCGGTGAAAAAGAACATCTTCAAAGACCACAATGGAGATAAAACCCATCAGGTTGAACGGTGTTTTCATAAATGACCACAATAGAGCCTTACACCTACATTCAAGATAGCAAAATTGCAACAGCTAGTGGCTTCATCTGGTATCAAAACTCACTTCATATCCTCGACTTTCTTGGATGTCTTCTCTGATTGTGCACCAGTGAACAAATTAGTTTTCTTCTCTCATATTGTTAAATTTTAAAATATCATTGTAAAGTCTTCTTCACTTTAATTTCAAATGTAAAACCATTCTTTTTACTCCCTATATATTATTTAATTTTATTTTTGACTCATATTTCACTTCACATCTTTCAAGGATGAAAGTGAAACAAGTCATTGTAAGAATTTAAATAAAATATATTTTTTGAGGGGGGGTTTCGGGTGCCTTTTTTGCACCATTCATTCTTTATCTTTTGGGGGGTATTTTTTTACATGATTTTTTAGAGTCTAAAATCTTCATATCTCTCTAAATTTATTAATTTTTTTAGTTTAGGAGATATATATATTGCTTAGATATCTCTCTATAAATCATTTTTAATTTACCCTCACTTGCATCAAAAGAAATAATTCCTTTTAAAATCTTGCTTAAAATTATATGTTTGGTTAAATGTTAAATTATTTAATATTATAAAAAAGGGTGTTATTTTATATGATTGTTTTAGAGTCCGCAATATTCATATCTCTATCAAATATTATATTTTCTAATTTAAGAGATATATAAATTGCTTAAAAATATCTCTATTTATCTTTTCATAACACTCTCATTTAAATAAATTTACGTTGTTAAAAATCTTGCATAAAATATTATGTTTGATTATTTTCATCCATTTAACAAAACTTAAAATTTCTTTAAAGCTCTTTTTTTATATATATCATTATATAAAATCTTCTCAATTAGAAGTTCATAAAAGAGTTCATATTTATAATTGTTTATTTTCAAAATTCAAATAACTCTTTTAAAATATTATAAAAACATTATAGAGACAAACAAAAAAAATCACTCACCAAAATTGGACATCTTATTTAACTTATAGTTTCACTCAAGTAAGGGTGGATTAATAAGATTACCAATAAAGGTCTGGATGATATAGCCTATGTTCCAAGTATCATATCTAATCAATACTTATAGTTTCCCTCTCGTCAGGGTAGGTATTTGAGAAAGATATATATAGGCCTAGCATATTTGTTCTCTTTATCAGTATTTACTCAACAAAACTCAAAATACTTATAGTTTCCCTCTCGTTAGGGCAGGTATTTTGTGTTTTTTGTTGATTATTAAAAAAATATTGGCAATTTATTCTCTTTAGCCTCAAACTCATATCATTTTTCTCATATTACTTATTGTCTCCCTTTAGTAAGGGTGGGTAATTTTGAGGCATTTGGTATTTCATTATGGCTTCTATAAATAATATCCCTTGCATTCTCAAATTAAATTTAAAGGGGGAACTTTGGGTTAACTTCAATTTAAAATAAATTCAATGAATACAATTGATCTTCTTACTCCTCATAACTACCATACATGGAAGCCCAAAATTTTAAATCTCATTTCTCATAAAGGGCTCACACACCTTTTAGAAGAAAAGCAACCCGAGTTTGAAAAATAATATGAAATATTTGTTCACAAAGGGAAAATGTATGAAATATTAGGTATTATTAGCTCTATTGTTCATGAAAGTTTGCGGTTTCACATTACAAATTGTAAAACTCCTCATGAAAGTTGGAAAAAACTAAAAAAATTGTTTGGAAAAGTAGATCAAATAAGATCAATGCAACTAGAAGCAGAACTAAAAACTTTATCTCTTGAAGACTTTAGAAGTATTGTTGACTTCCTCATAAAATTCAAAGAAATCCTCTCTCAATACAAAGGTAGTGGGAAGACTAATACTAAAGAATATTGCATCTATATAATTCTTTCTAAACTAAATGGTGCATTTCAAATCTTTGCAACCACTTTTCTATCTACAAAATATGCTCTTGGTGCAACCTTTAAAATGCCCTCTTTAGAAGAATTTTGTGATAGAATAACTAGGGAAGAAACTAAAATTTTAAGCTATGATTCCTATTCCTATTCCTCAAAAGCCTTAGTAGCCTCCACCTCTTCTAAAGAAAAATTCAAAAAGAAGGAAAGCAATCCCATAACCTATACTCACTGCAAAAAGAATGGTCCTTCTACAAATAAATTATGAAAAAGGTTACAATAAATAGAGGCAACTATGAAGGATCAAAATATAGACAATAAAAAATAAAATAGGGAAAACCCTAAATATTCAAGAGAAAACATCTAATTCTTCCTCTAATTACTAGGTCCTAGATTCTGGAGCTACTCATCACATGACTACTTCGGATGAGTCATTCTCTTCTATCTCCTCTAGTTCTACTTGTAGCATAGAAGTGGGTGACTCTTCCTTTATTCCCAGTCAAAGGAAAGGGGGACATAACTAGTTACAGTGACTCTATAAATAATGTTCTCTATGTTCCAAACATTACCACAAATCTCCTCTCTCTCTATCAAATTTATACTTCTGGAAATGGAAAAATAGTTTTATTCTCTCCAATAGGAGTTGAGATAAGTGAATTTCAAGATCCTCATTCTCTCATAGCCAAAGGAGATATTTATCACAACACTCACCTGTTTCACTTCAAAGGATTCAAAAATATAGAAGAGGCATCATTTTTTGTGGCTCATGGAGATCTTGAAAGTAAAATTTGACATGAAAGGTTTGGTCATCTTAGTTACAACTACCTAAAGGAATTGAGCACCCATGATATGGTAACAGCTTTACCCCAAGTCTCTTCTATTGATGGATTTTATCCTGGATTTACTCTTGGAAAGCAACATCAAGATCCTTTCCATCTAAGTAGTTCTCTAAAAGCCTCATCCCATCTAGAACTAATCCATAGTGACTTAATATTTTTTCATGAACCTTATTTCAAAGGAGTAAAATTTACTTTGACCTTTACTAATGAATTTTATAGAAGAACTTCGGTCTACTTCCTACAATATAAAAGTGATGTTCTATCCCACTTTAAAGTATTCAAAGCCTTAGTTTAAAATCAGGCCTCTTGCAATATCAAGCAAATTCACACTGATAATGGGGGGAATACTGCAGTAATGAGTTCTCAATATTTCTATCAAATCATGGTATCATTCATCAGCATTCTATCTCCCATAATCCTCAAAAAAATGGTATTGCAGAAAGGAAAAAATAAACATTAAAGGAAATGGCAAATTGTATGTTCCATTCAAGAGATCTTCCAAAAGTTTTTTGGGCATAAAGCTACACACCTCATAAAGCTCTTGACCATTTAACTTCTAAATAAGAAAAGTATGGATCAAAACTGGATGTTTCCTTCTTTAGAATTTTTGGGTGTACTGCTTGGGCATACATCCCAAAGAAGAAAAGGAAATCTCTAGATAAGAAAATTAGAAGGCTCATATTTATCAGTTATTATGAGTAAATGAAAGCATATTGACTCCTTTATCCCTCAACTCATGAGGTAATTTTCCATAGGAATTTCCAATTTTATTAAATATTCCCTCAAAAAGATCCTCAATCCCCCTCTTCCTCCATTGAGCCTTCTCCTATAGTAGAACCTCAACATTATGAAGAGCCAACTTAGAAATTGATAATCAAAATGAAGAACCTATAACTCCAACTCAATGTCTTTCATCTCCTTCTACTCCTTCCACTATGCCAAAATGGGCTCGCGTCATTGTTAAAGAAGCTACTCCTTACATCCAAAATCTTCCATCTACTAGATCAAACAATCCCATAGAAATTGGTCTTGTCTATCAGTCTATTTCCTCTTATCCTTAATCCAAAAGGTATTAAATAATGGTATGATGGCATGGAAAATGAATTTTCTTCCTTAATAAAAAACAAAACTTGGAATTTAGTTCCTTTACCCAAAGGAAGTAAGTCAGTTCATTGTAAATGGATCTATAAAACAAAATACGGGTCTAATGGAGAAATAAACAAACACAAAGCTCACCTATTATCCAAAGGTTTTTCTAAAATTGAAGGTATTGACTATGCATAAACCTTTGCTCCAGTTTCTAAAATGGATTTTGTTAGACGAGTTCTTGATTTGGCTTCTTCCAAAAAATGGCATGTCTATCAAATGGATGTAAAAAGTGCTTTCTTACATAGGGACTTAAAAGGATAAATATTCATAGAATAACCTGCTAGTTTAACTCAAGACTCCTCTCTTTTTTGTAGGCTAAAAAAGTCTCTCTATGGCCTCAAAAAAGCCCCTAGAGCTTGGTATGAAAATATCGACTTCTTCCTTCTCTCCGTAGGTATTTATCATTGTGAGTATGATAACACAATATACATTTGGATATATGAAGGTAAAATCACCATTCTTGTTCTATATTTTGATGATATTCTTCTCACTAGTAGTAATTTCTCTCATAGTAAGACTATAAAACACTCCCTCTATAAAAAAATTGAAACGACTGATCTAGGTTTAGCTCAATACTTCATTGGGATTCAAATAATTCAAACAGATGCAATAATTTTATTGTGTCAACAAAAGTACACACTAGATCTTATTCAAAGGTTTAAAATGACATATTGTAAACCTTCTCCTACCCCTTTTCAATCTGACATTAATCTTAATACTTCTTGCTCATCCCCTATATGTGATGCAACTCTATACCATCATATTGTAGGAAGTATTTTATACCTTACTCATACTCACCCAGATATCTCATATGTTGTTGGTCTAATATCCATATTCTCTCATCAACCTCACTTCAGTCATTGGCAAGCATCAAAAAGAATCCTCTATTACTTGCAAGGCACTACACACTTTGGGCTCTTATATAAGGGAAAATCCATGGATATCATTGGCTACACGGATTCATATTGTGCAGGTTCAATAGAAGACATATGTTCAACCTCAGGCTATGTCTTTTGCCTTGATTCTTCACCAATAGCTTGGTTGTGCAAGAAAAAACGAGCGGTAGCCTTATCTTCTATAGAGGTAGAATGCAAGGTAGGATTTTTAGCTAGTCAGGAAGCTCTTTGGGTTCATAAAATTCTAAGAGAATTTTGTTTCTCCCATGAAAAACCTATAAATATTTGGTGTGACAATCAAAGTACAATTCATATTACATGCAATCCAATTGAGCATCAATGCACCAAGCACATTGATATACACATGCACTTCATATGGAAGCATATTCAGAATAGGGATATATACTTGGACTATATTCCAATAGAGAATCAAATTGTAGATATCTTCACCAAGTCATTTTCTTCTCCGCGTTACCTTCATTTGTGAGATAAACTTGGAGTAATACAGTTTCATTGACACAGAGGTCTTCCACCTCTCATTATAATGTTTGGAGAATGGTTTTTTCCCTTGTATTTTTTTTATCATCTCTCCAACAACATATATATTATGAGGACAATCTTCACCATCCGAATACATACCTCTATATTGGATATTTTTTGTGTGAAAGATGGTTTTTACCAAGGATTTTTTTCACCACCTACATATATTGTAAATGAGTACCTCATCAGGCCATGTTGTCGGGACTCATCATTCTTATTATATTAAGAGGACAATTTTCATCATCCAAATACAAGCCTCTTCCTTACTTCCTTTTTGATTGATGGTTTTTCCCATAGGGTTTTTACCATATCCTAAAAAAGAAGTTATGATAGTTGGTTTTTTCCCAAGGGGTTTTTCACCATATATATTGTAAATGAGTATCTCATCAAGCCATGTTACTGAGACTTATCATTCTTATTGTATTAAGAGGACAATATTCACCATCTGAATACAAGCCTCTTCCTTACTTCCTTTTTAATTGATGATTTTTCCCATAGGGTTTTTACTATCTCTTAAAAAATAAGTCATTGTACATTAGTGCCTCATCAAACCTTTTTTTTGGGACTTATTTGTACAAAAATCCCCTAGTATCACTTAAGGGGGGGTGTTAGAATAAGTGTATGTTCTCTTAAGTTCTACTAGGATAGACACACTTGAGTTTCCACTCCTCCATGTGTTAGGAGAATACTCAGTGGTGTCTTCATCAAGTTTTATGAATTGTTGTAATCCAACGGCTCTCAATGATAAAATTTACTATTTATACAAAATTGATCCTTGGAATAAATCAATCAGTTCTACTCTTTCTTCATAGTTTGTGTAATTTTGTGCATGTCTATTTCAAAAAATTCTAACATGGAAAGTAGCCAAAGATCCCTTGGATGTAAGACAAACAATATCCATCCTAGATCCTAAATAGTTGTAGTCCTCTATCGTGAACTTTTCTAAGTCTTCATGGACCACCCTAGGGTGGATCCATCTCATATCAATTTTTTAAATAGCACTAAATTTTACCATCTAGTATGTTGGCCTGTTACATTCTCTTGGTCTGTTACCTTCTCTATAGACATAAATAAAGTTAACTTCTTAAAAATGCTTTACAAACTCTCTAATATCTTGCACTATGTAATCAATTTTCTAATCAACTTCTCCTTCCTTTTTTAAAAGATTAAAAATATTCAAGGAGTCTCCTTCAAAGATAACTTTTTTAGCACCTAGATCCTTGGATATATTTGCACCCATATGTAAATTATTAACGTCAACTTTATAACTAGTAGTAATTCCTAAAAAATTGTAGGTTACCCTCACTAATCTACCTTGATTGTCCCTCAAAATTGTTCTTGATCCAGCCTTACCTGGGTTACCTTTGGATGCCCGATTGAAATTTAATTTCAACCAGTCATCTCAAGGTCATTATTAGTTTACGTTGGTTCTAACCTAAATATTTGCCTCTCCACCACTAATAGGTTCTAAATTCCATGTCTTAGCTATCATAGTCTCTTCAATATTCTTTGTCTTAATAGGGTCGATAGATTTAACATCCTCCTCTAAAAAGTGGATGATATTTCTAAAACTTCTCATTGCAAATATTTTTTACCCTCTAAAAATTATCCTATACCACTCTAATAAAACTCTCCACACAAAATGAAATGGAATCAGGTTGACTAAAAAATAAGTTCTCCCATTGTTGTAACCACAAAACCATATTAGAAGGCATCACCCAAGATATGCCCATCCTATTGATGAGGAGCTAGAAAATATTTAGAGGATAGGGATATTCCAAGAAGATGTGTTCCACTGATTCTTCTACGTTTTCACATAAACTACATCTATTAAGAAATTAAAAACCTTTCTTTTTAAGATTATCCACTATTAGGATCTTATTCTGAACTGCTTCCCAAAGAAAAATCTCCAATTTAGGAATAGCTTTCTTACCCCAAATTCTATTCTAATGGAAACCATAATCTACAACATAACCTAAAATATCATAGGCTATTTTCACACTGAATTCCTTATTCTTAGTTTTGCTCCATACCAGAGTCTCTATACCTGACAACACATAAGTAATAAGTCTTTAGTTTAGCTTTAAGGATGTTTAAAACCTCCAAATTCTTAGGGTCTACCTCTAAATATTTCCAGCTCAATTGGTTATTCAATAAAGTCATGTAATAACTAATCTTTTTACAATATCTATCTTCTAGATCCTCTTTCAGATTAGAGAAAATATCATTGTTGGAAAAATGGTTGTAATCTAACAAGGCATCTTCCCAAAAACTTATAGAGGCCCCATATCCAACACGTTATTTTTACTATTTTGCATGACTACTATTTTTTAATTTTATTTTTTTAGCCCATCCCAATATAAAATAAATTTTATTTAACTAAATTTGAGGTTTAAAACTTTTTCCCAAAATATATCCATAGTAAAACTATTAAATATTTATAAAACATATAATTGTTAATGTTAAAAATTCAATAAAGTTTGAAACACCTATATACACATTATGATTGTTTTGCATTCATATGTATATAGGTAAATAAAAAGTATACTCATGTAATAGGCTCTCCTAATTAGTTAGAAATGTTTATAAAATGTGTCAATAATAATAATTTATTTCATTTTTTAATTGGCATATTATAAATTAATTATTAATTTAAAGATATTTTTAATTATTTTAAATTAGATGTTTAAATAATAGGAAAATAAATTTTGTTAGGTTGAAGATCTATTATATTTAACAAGCTTAGGTATTATTAATTTTTTTGTTTTTATTTTTTCAAAATGAACCATTAAAAATGTGCAATTTTTCAAATTTATATTGTTTAAACTAGTAGTTTTTTAAGACTTGAAGGTGTTCTCAATTTAATTATTTAAAGAATATTCAAACTTAAATTCTCTTAAATTTAATATATAATTTTAATTTTGTATCTATTAAATATTTTGATGTATTACTAAACATGAATTACACCTATTAAAGTAAGTTTTATATAATTTTATTTGTTCATAAATGTTGTTTTATTTCTTTTATAAATTTGCATTTGTTATATTTTAAAGCATACTCACACTAAACATAAATATCCTAAATAAAAATCTAAGATACATATATACATTGCTGTTTGAAACCCAATGCACTTATATCATTTTTTTGATAAAATGTTTTTAGAAAGTAATTATTATTATTTGCTTTATCTCAAAAGCTTTGTCAATATTTTTTCTTCAAAAGTAATTATTATACCTTCACTTTATTTCTAACCTAATGCACTTATATCAATTTTATTTTTAGGAAAATCTAGATTATATTAATTCATTAACTGAAATATTACAATATTTTTGTGCTAATACTCTCCATAATCTAAAAATCAAAATAATGTGGATCAGGAGTAAAGCATCCATAATTGAATATATATATATAAGAATAGAAGCTAATATAAACAAAAATACTATAGTTATATCTTGATGCAATACACCAAATATCAACAATCATCTATGGGAGAGTTTGTTACAAGAAGAAATTCTGGGTATGTCTTGAGTGATATCTTTTGAAAATTTTAAAGAAGAAAAATAAGTAATCAAAACCTAGACCTACTCATCATAGTTAACTGCCTTCTTCTTAGTTTATTTTTGGACCTTCTCAAGATCCTAAATTATATGAGAAAGTTGGTGAAGTCTATCAATAACATCTCGAGGTGTATTGAAAGGTCCATGGACTTGGGAATGAATGTGTTCCACATGTAACAAAAGATCAAAATTCAACTCTACTAAAACTATATCCCATGGAGGTGTAGATCCAATAAATACCTTTTTACATCTGTACTTCCAAATATGCTTGAGAAGGATGAGTCTACAAACATACCAGAGTTTGGAATAGTGATCCAACTAGATTTGTTTTGAAAAATTATTTTTGGAAAATAATTATTATTCCTTTACTTTATCTCAAATTATTTGTCAATATATTTTTAAAAATTATTATTATTATCCTTTCACTTTATTTAAAAATGTTTGTCACTTCAATCATGTTTTCTATGGTATTTTTCTTTTTTATTTCAAAAAATATATTTTTTTATTCATAAAAACACTTTTATTGATTCAAGTTTTTGATACATTATTTTATAACCACGAAATAACTTTATCAACTACATTAGATTTAACATATATACCTATATTTTACTTTAGATTATATTTTTGAGTCATTTTTATTTTATTTTTTATTGAAAAATACTTCATATTAAAGAATAATCAAAGAATACATCATCATAACAATATTACAGTAGTTTGTGAATGAGCAACAAACAATCTAATCTAACACTTTTATCAATTCTAACATAGACCTTAATAATCTTAGACCTAAACACCTTAAGTTGACTAGAAACAAGCTCAACAACTTTTCTAATAGTAACAACAACCGACACCTCCTCATTATTAAAAATTAGACTACATCTATCTTTCCAAATACTGAACAAGATAGAGAGTCTGATAATGTGCTAAAATATCCTTCTATGGCTCACACAGTCAATTGAGTCTCCAAACAACATTGTCTTTCACCTAATCTATCCCTGAATAACATTGTCATACAACCATACTACCTTTCTCATTCTTGGATATTCCCAAAAAATATGCTTAATTGTTTCACTTTTTCCACAACTGGAACCAGCATCTGACACAAGCATCCATTTGGCTAAATGAGCCTTACTTTGAATACCTTGCATAATAATAAAACCAGGAAAACACCTTCAACTACACAGGAACCCGAAACTTCCAAACCCTAGCAAGATGCTTCTTCCATTTTTTGTAATAATAAATTAAACCCCATTTGATGTTCAAAATGTCACCAAATGGGATTCCAGGAACCATTAACTAATAAATTTTGAAGGCTTTAAAACACCAATTTGGTTTTCCATATTTTCACCTCCAATCCTTCTAGATAGGACCTACAAGACCATTAGAAATCTTGTAATGTTGCTCCATAGGAAGAAGACTTTACATTTGTTGCACTGCATACCTATAAGAGGGCTTCAGTTTAAATTTAACAACCAGCTTTTGCAAGAAAGTCCAATTACTAGTGTTTCCATCCAAAAGATACGCCCACTTGAAAATTCTCTTCTTACCAAGTCTCTTGCACTGCAAGGTAGGTATATTAGCTGCATAAGTCTCATTTTTTTCAAAGGTAAATTACTTTGGAGCAAAGAGTCCAACCCCTCCTCTATCATCCAGAAAGTCCCAAATAACCAATCCGAATACATATTTCCAAGCCTTCCATATTATTTTAATCAAGATGCAACCTCTAATTTAAAATTTTCTGAAGTGACTAACAATATCTTCAAAACTAAAATTTCCCTTGACTCCGACAATATTCACATGGTTCTTAATCCAGTGACGCAAAAACCTCTGCAAACCAATATCACCCTCCAAACACCTAATGATCCACTTAAAATAATTGAAATGAAATTAAACTGTTAGATGAGAAAGATTAAGTTTCGAGCATTTTTTCAAGAAAAAGGAACATCATAATACTATTTTTTTCATTTTAAAATAAAAGCAAAAAAAATGACTCCTTTTCTTACTTTTATCTTAAAATGAAAAAAATAGTATTATGAAGTTCCTTTTTCTTGAGAAAATGCTGGAAACTTGAATCTTTCTCATTGACGGTTTAATCTCATTTCAATTTTATTTTATTTTAATTTTAACTAAACCTGTCTTTAGTAGGGAGATTTCTGCTCTTTGAAATATTGGAAGAGTATAAATTCTTTTTCGAATTTATTTATCTATCGTCTCGCCTTGTCCATTGACAAATTCAATGATAAATACTTCATTTGTGCTAGGTAAAATAGCCACCTCAAGTATGTCAGCACTCTTTCCGGTATCGATAATTTTGATTGGCTATTCAAATCGCTAGAAAATCATCGAAGACGCGCAGATGACGTCGTCATTTCTTTTGTCGGGTAACCTCGACAAACATGTTTATAACATGCGCATGTTTTATAACTGTAATGTAGCCCAGTAACCAGCATAACAGATTCAGCTGTAATGGCAAAAAACGACAGCAGCATAAGAGAGACAACTGTAACGGATAAAACAGACAGTTTACAGCTGAAATCAACGGGCAAACCCATAAGATATGACGGAGGGTCATATTTTCCCCTCATAGTTGTTGTTCATTCCGCAGACTGCCTTATCGTCTCTCAATAGAAAGTTGTCTCACCTATTTTTAAAATCGAAGAACAACGAGAGAGAAATATTGATTCACCATGTGTATAATCAGAGTCCTCTCGACACAGTTTTTCGCAGGTATGTTCTCTTTCTTCCTTACATCTTGAAGTGGTCATCACGGGGATTTACATCAATTTGCTTATTTGTTTGTTCTTGTCAAAAATATACCGTTACCGAGATGAAACATCCTACAAGAACATGGAGTGTTATTCAACAGATAAATAAAATAAAAGGAGCTTTTATTTGCCATTTGAATACTAGCATGGAGACAATAACGAAGAAGTTGTCTATATTTGTCATTCAAGAAGAGCCATCTAAAGGAGATAATTCAAAGAATAAGCCATAAAAAGCACTACATTAGAAAGACTCTTTGTATCTTATTACTCTTGTTCATCCTTGAGATGTACAAGATTAAAGTATGATTAATTGTACATGTAAAGATTGTATTATCATAAGATTTGGTTGTCTAAAGAAGAGCTTCCATCTATAGAAGAGTTATAATCTAGAGTTTCCATTATAACTACCATCTATAGATATCATCTAGAGCTATCATTTGGAGCTATCATTTAGAGCTATTATCTAAAGTTATTGCCTATAGGTACCATATAGAGAAGATCTGCCATTTAGAGAAGGGTTATCATCCGAAGATGAGTTGCCATCTAGCCATCTAGAGATATTATCTATGGCTTCCATCTATAGATGTTATCTAGAGGAGAGCTATCATCTAAACATATTGGTGTCATGATGTAACATACTATTTGGAAGAGTTTTTTGCATTTGTTGTCCTAAAAAAACATCTTTTAAGATGAGATTAATATTGTTGTTTTAAATCAAGTCATTTGAAGTGAAATTTGATCCAATCAGTTGACTAGTTTGTCAATAATAAGTTTGTCTAAAGATATATGTGGTTCATCTATTATGAATTTGCTATCTAATCAATGTATGATCCATTTAGAAGTTAACTTCTAGTGAAGTGCTTTTGGCTAAAGGCTTACAACACATTAATTAATTAAAAATTATTACCTGTGGTTTATTATGAGGAAAGTGTTGTGTATGATCTATTGATATGATTATCTAAAGGAGCAAAATTAATTATTTTTCTACTCTTCTATTGCAAAACATAGGAATATTTATACTCATTGAAGAGTATATTTTTATCTTGATGCAACCATTCCATTAAAGAAAGATATTCAGGACTTTTGAGGACCACATATTGAAAAATAGGTTTAGCTTAACGTGGGATTTTATGGTTGACCTAGTTATGATCTATTTTGAATATTAAATTAGATTGTATTATCTATAGGATATATTTCTTTATTCAAGAAAAGTAGATGATTTTTCTACTTTTCTATTATAGAACATAGATATATTTATACTCATCAAAGAATAATTTTAAATCTTGAAGTAATTGTTCTATTAAAAAATGAAACTAAGGAACTTCTAAGACCACATGTTAAAATTAATTGAGCTTGTTGAGAGGTCATATGGTTGACCCAATGGTGATCCATTTTGAATACTGAATTAGACTATATTTATGTATGAGATAATTCTTCATTCAAGTTAAATGGAGACCCTATATTTTATGGGTATTATAGTGTATCCCTATTTACATATGCTCTTGTGAATGGTTATGTATGTACCTATTCACAAGTGAAGTGCTATACCTATGATTGGTTGAATGTATCCATAATTATAGCAATTTGTAGGTAAATAAGTGGATTCATATTTACAACTATGTAGATAGAGAGCATGTGTGTCCCTACATATGGATGATATAAAATCTTGGATAGTTCTATTTATTCCTAACCTTGATTGAGTCTAGTATGGTCATTCCCACTAAGATGAATAATTAATTTTTTTGTTATTCATGATGATGTAAATCATAGACTAATGTGTGTATACTAGTCCATGATATTTTTTATCTAATAAATTGTTATTTCTTAGACTTTTTTAAAATTCAAATGTAATAAGGGGGAATATTTAGAATTTATTACATCATGTATTATAGTTAGTGTTATATATTTAAAATTTACACATAAATAGGTGGTTGATAGTTAGTTATCCTAACCAACCACCTGACATTCATTGTATATATTCATATTTTTATTATCAAAACTCTATCTAACACCCTTCTCATCCAACAATATCTTGGTACCATTTCTAAGAACCCCATTACTACCAACATTTTATGTTATCTTCCTAAGAAAGTCAAGCACTTGATATTTAGTTTCAAATTAAGAGTGTTCATGTGTTGAGATGTCTAATTTATACTCATTAGACAAGATAAATATTATATAATCTACTATATTTTAAAATCCATGGCCTAATATTATATAGTTTAATACTGCCTCTAGTTCTCATTCTATGTTGACTATTGTAACTTAATCTAATAATATGCTAGTTACAAATTTATTACGATAGGTTTGAACAATTTTTATAATTATATATCCCTTATTCCACTTATCTATTATAGTATATTTCATATCCATTTTTGTTATGATATTTCTGTTGAGTTTTAAGATCATGATCAGTTCCAACATGGTATCAAAGTATATATTTTTACAGCTTCCATTCTTATTTTCAATAACAAATTGAATCATATCATTTAACATTCAAAAAATATTCTAAAATAAAGTAAAAAAGATACAAAATATGATGTTCTACTTGATAGATCACAATGCATTAAAAACATTATGTAGAAATAAGAATTGTAGATGAAGATATTTAATGTAATAAGAAAGCATTAGATATTCCACAATATCTTCCAACATAATTCAAAATTCATTTTTAGAATCTACATTAGTTTTGGGGCTGTTTAAATTATTATTCTTTTATTTTTCATCATGAAAAATTCAAGGTTCGAACTTTAGCAGTACAAATCTTTTTTTTCAAGAAATCTACAGAAAGGTCTTCTCAATCTTGGTATTAGCAGTACACATATTTGTACCACCCTCGGATCTAACATCGAAATCATATTCAAGAACTATAGTTTCTTGGTTTTTGTTAGAAATTTCTAGGGTACAGATGATGAAATAACGAATGACTTCCTAAATATTTGGTTGATGGCCAAGTTATTTTCAAGGGATTGAAATTCAAGATCTTTGCAACTCTATTGATGAAGATTACTAAGCTCAAGGATGATGATTTTAAAATTCATTTGGATAACCATACCATCCAAGAAGAGTTGAAACACTTCACATATAAGATAATGAAGCTTTTTAGAAGCCATAAAGGTATCATGAAGAAGGAGATTCTAGAGATTTTGTACAAAAATTTAATTCTTGTGATGTAGTATATCACAGTGGAAAAAATTAATGAACCCCTAAGGAGTGTCCACCTAGTATTCCTAAACCACCTTAGGGGTATAAAAGAGGTAAATGTACCTGATTATCTCACAAGGTCTATGGAGGTATCCATCGAAAGTGTTATAAATAAGGCCACCCCCCACATAAAACACCAAGCCCTCTTTTGATTATCTTCAATCACATGCTCAAGAAAACTACGACTAATATGTCCATCGACCCTATTATTTGTCTTGAGGAGGAGAAGTCATCAAAATTCAAAGCCATGAACAGTCATAGCTCAAGGAATCATCGTTGCTCATACAAAAATGTAATAGCCAAAAGGAAGTTCATAGATAAGCTTCTGGAACATGGGGAATACACAATGACTGAAAGCACTAATCTTGAACTCAAAAATTGATTAAGGACACCAAGATGATGGCTAGGTCCAAGTGCGATCCTTCAAAAATTCTTACTGGATACTCAAAAATATTTACCAATCTTATTATAGAGTTAACTCCAATATTCAACACGTCATCCAAGTTTCTAAAGTAATCTCCTCTAGCAAAAGTGACACCTTCAAAACCATCATCTGCAAGGAAGACAACAAGAATAAAATGGTGGAAGACTTAGTTCTTGAGTAATTGGTTTGGTTTTTTTGGTTTCATTTCTTGTCTTTCATATTTCTTGTTATTTTTTATTTTCCTACTTGATTTCTCTAGTTTGATTCTAGTCCTTTCATTTTCTATTGTATCTTTCAATTTTTTGGTGGTTAAACCCTTTGGTTTCTCCCCTTGGTTTCCTTTGTAAAATGTTTAGGGATCCTTTCAAAACCCTTTCAACCAATCAAAAAAATAACAATTTATGAATTTATCTTAGTTAAAATATAAACCCATCATTTCAATGAAATTATTGATCCTTGTCAATATGCCCTAGATTCTATGTAGTTGTTAGTTGAAGTTTTATATGATTATGAGTATGTGAGCATAATTAAATGTCTTTTTTATTCTAAAAAATAAAAACATAATTAATTTTCCACAATGTTTTAGAAAAAACCCTTAATATTAATTTTTTTTTAAGAAAAATGTTTGTATTAATACAAAAAAATTAAAATACAATATATTACATCAGACCTTTTATAAATTTTATTTTACCATAGGTAATACAAATATTTTTTGTTATTACAAATGAAATTTTCTTTTTATATATTCTAAAATTCCAACCAAATGGCTAATGCTTCTTTTTATACACTTATGATTCCTATGATGATCACCATACCTATAAGCATTATACAAAAGAGACTATATTATGATTCAAAACCTGGGCATGATTCTAAAATTTATTTTTAAAATTTAAATTATCTGATAAGCTTCATGTTATTGATACCAACGTGTAATGATATGATCAATCATACATAAAATACATAATGCTTTTCATTTGAGATAATTAATCTAACATTTCATCAATTCTTTCAATATTGGTAGAGTTACTTAATATATTATTTTTATTTTTTTAAGCCTTAGATGGTATAAGGGGAAATTTGAAGAAGCAAATGCACTAGCATTTGTGTTTAACACATATCTTCATCTTTAGTTTAAATTTTTTCCAAAGGTTTGAGGTGTAGACAAATTGGTTCAACCAAACCTTGTAAGGGGGTCGGAGGTCCAAGGTTCAAATCTTGGGCTTTATCGGACTAAACGCTTGCCCCTTTCCTGGTGCTTTTAGTAGTGTAAAAGGTTTTAAATGATTGTGGCATGGTGGTTATAAGGGTGGACTACGTAAAAAACTATGTGGTGATTTCTGAGGTGGACAACACATAATACTGTGGTAGCCATAAAAATTGGACAACCTATCCGGATTCGTGGTGGCTACCAATTCCACCATGTAAATTGAAAAAAGAAAAAACTTATTCCCAAAGGTTTGAGTTATAGACTAATTGGTTCTCCCAAACCCCTTAATGGGGCGAAAGTCCAAGTTTTAAATCTAGGGCCTTAATGGAGTAACGCTTATCCCTTTCATCATGCTTTTAGTGGTGTAAACATTTTAAAATGATCATGGCATGGTGGTTATAGGGGTGGACTGCATGAAGATCTGTGTGGTGACTTTCATTGTAGACAACACAAAATACTATAGTGACCATAAAAAAATTCGAACAAATTGCCCAAATTCATGGCGGTAAGATTCCACCATGTAAAAAAAAAACAAAAAAACTTTTCCCCAAAATATATCCATAGTAAAATTAATAAATATTTATAAAAATATCATTATTTATATTACAATTTCAATAAAGTTTGATACATATATACACATTATAATTTCTTTGCATTCATGTGTATATATATAAATAAAAAACATACTCATGTAACACTCTTTCCTAATTAGTTAGAAATGTGTGTAAAATGTGTGAATAATAATAATTTATATCATTCAAACCGCGGTGAGGGACAAGTGTGTGATGGGGTGGGTGTGGTGGATTTGTGTTAAATTCTCTATTGATAACTATAGCTCTCGGCTTTATGAGGGGTCAAAATAATAATTTATATCATTTTTTTAATTGGTATATTATAATTTTATTATTAATTAAATTATATTTTTAATTTTTTCAAATTGGATGTTTAAATAATAGGAGAATAAATTTTTTTAGGTTTAAGGTCTATTATCTTTAACAAGTTTAGGTGTTATTAATTTTAATGTTTTTATTTTTCAAAATTAACTAGTTAAATTGTATAATTTCTCAAATTTACAGTGGTTAAACTAGTATTTGTTTAAGATTTGAAGGTGTTCTCAATTTAATTATTAAAATAATCTTCAATAATAAATTCTCTAAACTTTAATATATATATATAGTATCTATTAAATATTTTCATGTATTACTAAACATGAATGATACCTATTAAGTAAGTTTATATATTTTTATTCATGATTGTTATTTTATTGCTTTTATAAATATTTTTTTTGCATTTGTTATCTTTTAAAGCATAATTCTTTGGTTTATCTAAAAATCTTTGTAAATATTTTTCTTCAAAAAAATATTATTATTCCTTCACTTTATTTCAAATCCAATGCACTTATATCAATTTGTTTTGATAAAATGGTTTTGAAAAGTAATTTGTATTCCGTTGCATCAATATTTTTAAAAAAAAGTAATTATTATCCTTCAATTTAATTTCAAAAGCTTTGTCACTTCAATCATTTTTTCTATGGTATTATATGGTTTCTTACTTTTAGTAATATTAAGAAATATGGTTTTGAAAGGAATCCCATAACTTTATACAACAACTCCCAAAGGGAGAGAAAACTGAATGCTATATAAAAAAGTAGACTAAAAACCATCCACCCTAAAGGAGAAAAATGACCAAGAGCACCCACCAAGAAAATACAACAATCAAATCCAAGGTATCAGAAAAATCGAGAGAAGATGGAAAATTTGAAAATGAGCAACTGAAACTCCACACGAACCTTACTTCCTCGAAAAGGTGAATGAAAATTTTAAATTTTGAAATTTTAAAAAGCCCATCGATCCCACCAAGGAACAGGTGGATCCCATCAATGGAATAATCAAAAACACTACCCAAGAGACTAAAAAAGTGGGCCTCACACCACCTGAAGAGTACCAAAGATAATTAATATAATTAAACTCCCCAGGAAGATAACAAAAAAATCTCGCTCAAAACATTTAAACTAAAAACACCCTGGGCACTAAAACCACCATCACAAACTAGAAACTAAAAATGAATCCAACCCTTGTAACACCAGAGAGAACAACAAAGAGCAACACACAAGGAACTCAGATCACTATCCTCCACTACTCAGACTCCTTTGGGAGGAGGAGATATTTTAAATGCTTTCAAACTATGTTTTCTACTGTGACACCTCAAACTCATTCTTTTTAACAAACTTAAACTTGGAAGACCACCATAGGGAGCTACAAAGATGCACTCACGCTTTTTTGGTCTGCCCACCTTTCTTTTGATTCCTGTGGAAATACAGGACTTTTGAAATATCTCTGAAATAAGTCCAGGGGAATATTATAATTTTCTAAAATAGATATGCACAACATTACACAAAATATGAAGAAAGAGTATAATTGATTGCTTATTCCAAGGATCAACTTTGTATAAATAGAAAATTTGATCATTGAGAGTCATTGGATTATAACAACTCTTCAAACTTGATGAATACACCACTGTGTTAGGATCCTCAATCCTAACATTATTAGTTAGTATTATTTAGTATTATTAATAATTTAATTTTTATATTATTAACTTATAAAGTGAACCATCACAACCCTTCATAATGTGAACCATCACGTCTCTTCATACGTGAACCATCATGTCTCTTCACCAACGTAGCTTTAGGGTAGATATATATTAGGTTGGCCATCCATATCAAATCATACAAGAAGAAGAATAAGAATATAGATTCTAAAGGAGGGAGCCCCCTATAGTGGTAAAGCGATTCCAAGGGAGCCCCCTTTGAGTGGCCTGCGATTACATTTACATTAATTTGTTAATAATTTTATAGTAAGACCTTGGGGTCTTACCATTTGGTATCATAGCCATGTGGGACCCAATCATGTGGGAATTGCTCAAAGATCTTCATCAAATCACTTATGTGCATGAGTATCAAACTCGGTTTAAGGATATCACCAAACACAACACAATATTGGATGAATCAATTCTCATCAATGGCTTCATTAGGGGATTAAAAGAAGAAATTAGAATGGAGGTGACAAGGTTCAATCCCTATACCATGATGCAGACCTATGGATTGGCAAAATTAGCTGAAGATAAAATCAATGCACAATAACAATTAGGGAAACCACTTATGGAAAAATCATTGACCACTTACATCGCTCCCAAACCTATGCATAATGGAAGGGCACAAAGCACTTACACAACCCCCAAATCTAACCGAACTTTACGAATTAAACATCTTAGCTTTGAGGAGATGAAGGAACGACGAGCAAAAGGACTCTATGATAATTGTGATGAACAATTTGGACCCCACCATAAATGTGCTACACTAACATTGTATTTATTGAAGGAAGTTGATCCCTATCTCTACATAGAGTAAGTAGATGAGGTAGTTGTGTTTGAAGTGACCAGTGCACCTACTCACTGTAATGAAGACAATGAGGCCGATGTGCAAGAAGTGATTTATGTACCAAGCAAGGATGAGGTAGACATACCCAAAGTGATCAATGCTAGACAAACATGCACTCTACAAGACCTACACATGCCTTCCTCATCAATAGTGAGTTCTTGCCATATGACCAAACCTATTCGGAACCAATGTAGAGTGACTACACACTCCTTCTCCATTGGCTCTACCAAGGAACAAAAAAATGATATGAAATCATTACCATCAGTTTTGATGCATCATTCTAAAGTATTTGAGGAACCCCAAGGGTTGCCCTCCCATCCTCATCACGATTTTCCTAAGGAATATTCTATTATTTTTCTTGGCAACCCCCCACTAATGCTTCATCCTTCTCGATATCCCTGCCTACAAAAGGATGCCATTAAAAGAGTCCAAGAAATTACACAAATCCTTCTTGGAAAACAAAGGATAAAGCTTCTCACTTTGAGCTTTGAGGACAAAGCTCTTTTTAAGGAGGGTGGCATGTTAGGATCCTCAATCCTAACATTATTAGTTAGTATTAGTTAGTATTATTGATCATTTAATTATTATATTATTAACTTATAAAGTGAACCATCACAACCCTTCATAACGTGAACCATCACATCTCTTCATACGTGAACCATCATGTCTCTTCACCAATGTAGCTTTAGGGTAGATATATATTAGGTTGGCCATCCATATCAAATCATCCAAGAAGAAGAATAAGAATATAGATTCTAAAGGAGGGAGCCCCCTATAGTGGCAAAGTGATTACAAGGGATCCCCCTTTGAGTGGCCTGTGATTACATTTACATCAATTTGTTAATAATTTTATAGTAAGACCTTGGGGTCTTACAACACTGAGTTTTCTCCTGACACATGGAGGAGTGGAAACTCAAGTGTGTCTATCCTAGTAGAACTTAAGAGAATATTCACTTATTCTAACATCCCCCCTTAAGTGATACTAGGTGAGCTTTGTACAAATAAGTCTCGATAACAAGGCCTGATGAGGTACTCATGTACAATGACTTCTTTATGAAGAGATGGTAAAAACCCAATGGGAAAAACCATCAATCAAAAATAAGTAAGGAAGAGGCTTGCCTTCGGATGGTGAATATTGTCCTCTTAATAGAAGAAGAATTATGAAACCTGACAACATGGCCTGATGAGGTACTCATTTACAATATATATAGTTGGTGAAAAATACCCCTTGGGGAAAAACCAACTATCACAACTTCTTTTTGAAGTGATGGTAAAAACCCAATGGAAAAAACCATCAGTCAAAAGGAAGCAAGGAAGAGGCTTATCTTTAGATGGTGAATATTGTCCTCTTATACAATAAGAATTATGAGTCCCGACAACATGGCCTGATGAGGTAATCATTTACAATATATATAAATGGTGAAAAACCCCTTGTGAAAAAACATCTTTCACACAAAAAAATATCCAAGATAGAGGCATGTCTTCATATGGTGAAGATTGTCCTTATAATATACATGTTCTTTGAGAGATGATAAATAAAAAAAACACAAGGGAAAAAACCATTCTCCAAATAATATAATGAGAGGTGGAAGACCTATGTGTCAATGCAGCTGTAATACTCCAAGTTTATCTTGCAACTAAAGGTAACGTGGAGAAGTAAATGACTTGGTAAAGATATCTCCAATTTGATTTTTAGTTGGAATATATTCCAAGTACATATTCTCGTTCTGAATATGCTATCGTATGAAGTGCATGTGTATTTCAATGTGCTTGGTGCGCTAATGTTCAACCGGATTGTGTGCAATATATATTATGATCTGATTGTCACACAAAAGAATTATAGGCTTCTCATGGAAGAAACCAAATTATCTCAAAATTTGATGAAGCCAGAGAGATTCTTGACTTGGTAAAACTATTGCCCTGTATTTTGCCTCTGTAGAAGATAATGCTACTTCTTCTTATTTCTTGTATAACTAGGCTATTGGTGAAGAACCAAGGCAAAATACATAGCCTAAGGTTAAACATATATCTTCTATTGAACCTGCCCAATTTGAATGCGTGTAGCCAATGATATCCATGAATTTTCCCTTATATAGGAGCCCAAAGTGCGTAGTGACTTGCAAGTAACGGAGGATCCTTTTTGTTGCTTGCCAATGACTAAAGTGAGGTTGATGAGAGAATCTAGATATTAGGCCAACAACATATGAGATATTTGGGTGAGTATGAGTAAGGTATAATAGACTTCCTACAAGTTGATGGTATAGAGTTGCATCACATAGAGGGGATGAGCAGGAAGTACTAAGATGAATTCCAGATTGAAAAGGGGTAGGATAAAGTTTACAATATATCATTTTAAACCTTTGAATAAGATCGATAGTGTACATTTATTGACACAAGGAAATTCTTGCATCTGTTTAACTTATTTGAATTCCAAGGAAGTAATGAGCTAGACCTAGATTAGCCATTTCAAACTTTTAAGAGAGGGAGTCTTTTATAGTCTAAATGTGAGTTAAGTTACTACCAGTGAGAAGAATATCATCAACATATAGAACAAGAATGGTGATTTTACCTTCTTTTCTCCAAATATAGACTATGTTATCAGACTCACAATGAGAAAAAACTACAAAAAGAAGGAAGGAGTCCATATTTTCATACCAAGATCTAGGGGCTTTTTTGAAGCCATAGAGAGACTTTTTTAGCCTACAAACAAGAGAGGAGTCCTGAGTGAAACTAGCAGGTTATTACATGAATATTTCTTCTTTTAAGTCCCCATGTAAGAAAGCAATCTTTACATCCATTTGATAGACATGCCACTTTTGGGAAGCAGCCAGAGCAATAACTAGTCTAACAAAATCCATATTAGCAACTAAAGCAAAGGTTTTTGCATATTCAATACCTTCAATTTGAGAAAAACCTTTTGCTACTAGGCAAGATTTGTGTTTTTCTATTTCTCTAGTAGGCCCATATTTTGTTTTGTAGATCCATTTACAACAAACTAACTTCCTTCCTTTGGGCAAGGGAACTAAATCCCAAGTTTTGTTTTTGATTAAGGAAGAAAATTTATTTTCCATGGTATCATCCTATTCTTTGATACCTATTGCTTATTTGAAGGATTGAGGATCAGAGGAAATAGACTGATAGATAATACCAGTGCCTATGGGGTTGGATGATCTAGTAGATGGAAGATTTTTTATGTAAGGAGTAGCTTCTTTAACAATGGTGTGGGCCTATTTTAGCATAGTGGAAGGAGTAAAAGGAGTTGAAAGACATTGAGTTGGAGTTACAGGTTCCTCATCTTGATGATCAATTTCTAAGTTAACCTCAAGAGTTGGCTCTTCATAATATTGAGGTCTACAATAGGATAAGGCTCAATTTAGGAAGAAGGGGATTGAGGATCTCTTTGAGGGATTTTTTCATCAAATTGGACATTCCTATGAAAAATACCTCACAAGTTGAGGTATCAAGGAGCCTGTATGCTTTCATTTACTCAAAATAACCAAAAAAGATGAGATTTTTATTTTTCTTATTGAGAGCCTTCCTTTTATTCTTTGAGATGTGAGCCCAAGCAGTACACCCAAAAATCATGAAGAAAACATACGGTTTTGTGCCAGACCATACTTCTTTTGGAGTTAAATTTTCAAGAGCTTTATGAGGTGTGCTATTTTGAATATAATTGGCATAGTTAATAACTTTAGCCCAAAAAACTTTTGAAAGATCTCTTGAATTGAGCATGCAATTATCCATCTCTTTTAATTTCCTATTTTTCCTCTCTACAATACCATTTTTTTGAGGATTATGGGATACATAATGTTGATGAATGATGCCATGACTTGATAGATATATAGAGAACTCAATACTGCAGTATTCCCCCCATTATCAGTGCAAATTTGCTTGATTTTGCAAGAGGCCTGATTTTCAACTAAGGCTTTGAAAAATTTAAAGTGGGATAGAACATCACTTTTATATTTTAGGAAGTAGACCCAAGTTCTTGTATAGAAGCCATCAATAAATTTTAGAGCATATTTTTCTCCTTTGAAATAAGGTTCAAGAAAATTCATCAAGTCACTATGGATTAGTTCTATAGGGGATGCGGTTTTTAGAGAACTACTTGAGTGGAAAGGATCTTGATGTTGATTTCCAAGAGCACATCCAAGACAAAATCCATAAATATAAGAGACTTGAGGTAAACCTATTACCATATCATGGGTTCTAAATTCTTTTAGGTAGTTGTAATGACCAAACCTTTCATGCCAAATTTTGCTTTCAAGATCTGCATGAGCTACAAAATAGGAGGTTTCTTCTAGATTTTTGAATCCTTTGAAGTGAAATAGGTGAGTGTTATGATCAATATCTCCTTTAGCTATGAGAGAATAGGGATCTTGAAAGTCTCTTATCTCAACTCTTGTTGGAGAGAAGAGAACTATTTTCCCCTTTCCAAAAGTACAAATTTGATAGATGTAGAGGATATTTGTGGCAATGTTTGGAACATAGAGAACATTATTTATAGAGCCACCATCAATGATTATGTCCCCCTTTCCTTTGATTGGTATAAATTAAGATTCACCCACTTCTATGTTACATGTAGAACTAGAGGATATAGAAGAGAATGACTCATCTGAAGTAGTCATGTGATGAGTAGCTCTAGAATCTAGAATGTAGTAATTAGAGGAATAATTAGAGGTTTTCCCTTGAAAATTTAGGGCTTTCCCTATTTGCTTTTTATTTTCTATATTTTGATCCTTCATAACTGCCTCTAGTTGTTGTAATCTTTTCCAGCATTTTTTTGCAGTATGACCATTCTTTTTACAGTGAGTACAAGTTATGGGATTCCTTTCCTTATTTTTGAATTCTTCTTTAGTAGAGGTGGAGGCTACTAAGGCTTTGAAGGAATATGAAGACGAATATATCTCATATCTTGCAAGTTTTGTTTCTTCCCTAGTTAGTCTATCGCAAAATTCTTCTAAAGAGGGAATTTTAAAGGTTGCACCAAGATCATCTTGTGTAGATAGAAAGGTGGTTGTAAATATTTTAAAAACACCATTTAGTTTAGAAATAATTAGATAAATGCATTCTTTTTTAGTATTTTTATTCCCACTACCTTTGTATTGAGTGAGAACTTATTTGAATTTGATGAGGAATTCAACAATACTATTAAAACCTTTAGGAGATAAAGTTGTTAGTTTTGCTTCTAGTTGCATTGATCTAATTTGATCTACTTTTCCAAACAATTTTTTTAGTTTCTCCTAATTTTCATAAGGACTTTTACAATCTACAATGTGAAACCACCGACTTTCATGAACATTAGAGCTTATAATAACCATAGTTTCATACATTTTACCTTTATGGAAAAATATCTCATATTCTTTTTCAAACTCTGGTTGCTTTTCTTCTAATAGGTGTGTGAGCCCTTTTTGAGAAATGAGATTTAAAATTTTGGGTTTCCATGTATGGAAGTTATGAGGAGTGAGAGGATCAATTGTATTCATTTTGCAAAGAAGATTGAATTTTAACCAATATACCCACCTTACAAATTCAATTTTATAATACAATAATAGATGAAAGCTTTTGTTTTAATGTCACAATCCTCCAATTACCCACCCTAACGAGAGGAAAACTATAACTAATAGAGTTTTTTTAATTAAAATTAGCTTAAAGCAAATGCCTTTTCTCAAAATTTATTCTTTTCAATACCTACCCTTACGTGAGGGAAACTATTAGTAATGACAGGAAAAGTTATTGGGAGGATAGGCTTGAAATGCAAGGTGGATCAACTAGATTTCGATGAAGGAATTTCTTAATGACTCGTCCTTACGAGAGGGAAACTATAAGTTAGAGAAATCCAAATGTAAAAAATGCTTATTGAAAAATAAATGTTAGCCCTTTATACTTTATATTTCAAAAAACCACCCTAACTTGAGGGAAACTCTAAGTTTTTGAATATATATGTACATGGAACATAGGAAAAATATTTTGAAAAAAAAAATATAATAAAATATTTGGTTGCTTTATTAGAAAAAATTTAAGAGTCTCTGAGATAAATATGAAATTTCCAAGATAAAAAAAACATTAGATTTTAGAGCATAAATAAATAATTTTTGTTTGTTTAATGAATTTTAGGGAGTAAAATAAAAAAAACTAGCAAAGTTAAATAAAATAATTAACTTTGTATTATGCACTTTAATATATTTAGTTCATATAACATATAAATAAAGGAATAAAAATTTGCACTTTACTTTTTATGTTACTTTATAAAGAAAAAGGAACTAGAAATTTATAAAAAATACAAAAAGCCCCCCCTTAAAAGACACAAATGGTGCAAAGAAAAATAGCACCCTTACCCCCCTACAAAAGACTGTATTTCTCAGATTTACATAAATATGTTGTCCACTTTTAAATAAGCCTTTTAAGACTTAGAAAAAATGAATGCAAATGAAAAACCTTAGAAACGAAGGTATCAATAGAGTAATACAAAGGAATGAATAAAAATAGGAGGACCATTGGCACGATAGTGAAGACACCTACGGAAAATTTATAACAACAATAAAATATTCTCTCCTGATTACATATTGAAACCTGCATGAAATAAGAGGATGATTCAGAGAGAGACTTCACCTTGACTTGATTAGAAATGGGAGATTTCCTATCTACAAAAGTTGCATACCCAGCACAATGCAGAGAAGCCAAATAAACAAGCATTGGAAGATATTTGAAGAGGAAACATAGGCTAAATATTGATAGATGAAGCATATGTTTTTTATCAAGGCTCCATGTCATCGCTTCTACTACTCTCCCTTCTATATACCTACAAAAATAATTTAGTTTGAGAGGAACCACAGACTGAACACTAAAGAAGATTTATTCGAACAAGGTATTACACTCATAGGTTTCTCCTGCTCTTCCTTTGATATATCTGCAAAGATAATACAGAACAAAAGCGAAATAGATATATTCTATAAAAATCAAAATAAATTAAAACTATTGCAAATCGAAAGAGGTTGTAGATATTTCACACTGAATCTTCAAGCAAAATATAAGAAAGGCAGTGTGAAATATGGAGGAGGTGAATGAGATATAAATGAATTTTAAAAATAAATGTTAGTGTTCACCAAAAGGAAATCCTGATATTAATGGGATTGGTGACTCTTTGCCAATGCCAAATCGGGATACAAAATCTTCAAATGGTGTTTTTATAAATGTTTGAATAAAATGTTTAAAAGTAATTGATGAGGATGACTTCTCAATTATACGTGGAAAACTAGCACTATTTTAAAAATATTTGACAACATTCGATATTAAAAAAAAAGAGCGTCGATGGAGATACGAACAGAGGGAACACGAGAGAGACATAGGCGCCAAAGGAAAGGGCCCTATGATGAGTCGTGTGCCATATTTGGTCTCTAATATGCAATGGAGATGCAATAAAGAGCAACACGAATTTGTACAAGGTGCCAAAAAGGGGTCTCCTACATTTCGTGAGCCTGATTTGATCTCTGAGAGCAAGTGCAACGTGAGCGAAGCTGCATACAAGGAAGATAAACACAACTGATAGGAAAAATGTATCCTATTTTTTTAAGCTTGATTTAACGATAAAGAGTTTAACTGCATGAAGAGACGAGTTTATATAGAAAGTATTATGTATAATTTTTTCATAATAGAGTATTTGTTTGAAAAAATAGATTTATGAAAATAAAAGGTAGTATATCTAAAAAAATATTGAAGAAGACAATATTTTTATCAGAAAAAAACCACATACATAAAATTTTAAAAAAAGAATATAGCTGAAATAAAACTATATATAAGATCTTGTTGAAGGATTTAAAAAAGGAGCCAATAGAAGATACAAATAACCAACTCGAGAACCTTCAAGAGGGAATGCTAACAAAGTCTATCCTGCTCTGGTACCATGTTAGAATTTCCCAAACTAGATATGCATAAAATTAAATAAAATATGAAGAAATAGTAGAAATGATTGCTTATTCCAAGGATCAAATTTGTATAAATAGGAAAGATGATCATTAAGAGCCATTGGATTACAAAAACTCATCAAACCTGATGAAGACACCACGGAGTTTTCTCTTGACACACGGAGGAGTGGAAACTCAAGTGTGTCTATCCTAGTAGAACTTAAGAGAATATTCACTTATTCTAACAGGGAACCCTTCTCCAACATCGAATAAGAAAAGGAATGATCAACCATCAACCCAACCCCACACTTTGGGGAGGAATGAATAACCACCGAACCAACATTGCAAGCATTCAAGGAAGGACCATGAAAAAAATCTTCAGCCACTTGAAATATCTTCTACGAGGAATCCAAAGGCCCCATCTTGGGATAAGATACTGGACTCTTAATTGATACAAAAGGATATAATGGAGGAAACTCCACTATTTTTTGAATAATAGACTCACCATTTCCAGAAAACCGAAGGAATTATGGATCGGAGGAGAATTAAAAATATTAGTATTTAAAACCACCTCCATATTATCCAAAATTTGCGGCTTCTCATTCATGACCAAAAATGGTGCCCTTGCAGAGGAAAGGCTGAAAACCACCTAAAACCTTACCTAGAACCCACGAATGAGGGACCAAATCTACATACAACACCTCTGATATACACCCACTATCAACACTTGAGTCCTAAACTAGGATTGATTCCAGCGATGCAGCATGAACCCGCTCGAGTAACTACCCTCTACCACTTTGTATTCTATGATTTATTTATTATTTCAAGACACTTCAACTTTTTTATTCATAGAAACACTTTCATTGATTCAATTTTTTGATACGTTATTTTATAATAACCAAATAAATTAGTCAAATACATTAGCTTTAGCCACTATAACCGTCTTTTAATTTATCTTTTTGAGAGTTTTCTTACTTTTATATTAAAATAAAAAAAAATAGTATTATGAAATTCATTTTTCTTGAGAAAAGGTTGGAAAATTGAATCTTTCTCATCTGACGGTTTAATATTATTTCAATTCTATTTTATTTTACTTTTAACTAAACCTATCTTCTATTATGGATATTTCTGCTCTTCAAAATATTGGAAGAGCATAATTAATTACTTATACAACACATTAATTAATTAATTACTTAATTAATTAAATTTTGTTACCTATGGTATATTAGAAGGAAAGTGTTATGTATGATCTAATGATGTGATTATCTAAAGAAGAAAAGTTAATTTTTTTTCTACTCTTTTATTGCAAAACATAGGCATATGTATACTTATTGAAGAGTTTATTTTTATCAAGATGCAACCATTCCATTCAAGAAATATCTTCGTGACTTTTTAAGACCACATATTCAAAAATAAGTTTAGCTTGATGTGGGATCATATGGTTGACCTAGGTATGATCATTTTTGAAGACTAAATTAGATTGTATTATTTATAGGATATATTTCTTCTTTCAAGAAATTTAGAATATTTTTTCCTATTTTTCTATTGTAGAACATAGACATATTTAAACTCATAAAAGAGTAATTTTTACTCTTGAAGTATTTTTTTCTATTAAATAACGAAACTAAGGAACTTCTAAGACCACATGTTCAAAAACAATGAGCTTGGCGAGAGGTCATATGGTTGACCTAGTGGTGATACATTTTGAATACAAAATTAGAATACATTTATGTATGACGTAATTCTTCATTCAAGATAAGTGGAGACCCTATAGTTTATGGGTAGTATAGTGTATCCCTATTTTGCATATTCTCTTGTGAATGGTTATGTATGTACCTATTCACAAGTGACGTGTTGTACCTATGATTGGTTGAGTGTATCCCTAATCATAGTAATTTCTAGACAAATAAGTGGATCCATATTTACAACTATGTAGATAGAGAGCATGTGTTTTCCTACATATGGATGACATAAAATCTTGGATAGTTTTATTTATTCCTAACCTTGATTGAGTCTAGTATGGTGAGTCCCACTAAGATGAACAATTATGTTTGTTGTTGTTCATGATGATTTAATTCATAGACTAATATCCTAGTCCATGATATTTTTGATCTAGTAAAATGTTCTTACCCTTATTTTAAATATGATGTAATAAGAGGGAATGCTAGGAATTAATTACATCATGTAATATAGTTAGGATTAGATATTAAAAAATTACACATAAATAGGTGGTTGATAGTTTGTTATCCTAACCACCAACCTCAGCTTCATTGTATATATTTTTAATTTGATTAACAAAACTTTATCTAGCACCCTTCTCATCCAACAACATATTGGTTCCATGTCTAATAACCCCATTACTAGCAACCTTTTATGTTATCTTCCTAAGCAATTCAAGCACTTGATATTTAGTTTTAAATTAAGAGTGTTGATGTATTGTGATGTTTAATTTATACTCATTGGAAAAGATAAATAGTAAATAATCTAAATTATTTTAAAATCCATCGCCTAATGTTATATAGTTTAACGTGATATTTATTATATAATACTACATGCCTTTAGTTCTCATTGCATATTGAAGATTATAACTTAATCTAATTACATGCTAGATTCAAATTTATTATGATGGGTTTGAATAATTTCTAGAGGTATATATCCCTTCTTCCACTTATCCATTATAGTATATTTTATGTCTATTTTTACTGTGATATTTCTATAAATCTTGAACATCATTATCAATTCCAACATGGTATCAAAGTATTTTTTTGCAGCTTCCATTCTTATTTTCAATAACAAACTGAATCATATCATATAACATTCATAATATATTCTAAAATAAAGCAAAAAAGATATAAAATATGCTATTCTACTTAATATATTGTATTCAAAACATTATGTAGAACTAAGAATAGTAGATGAAGATATTTGATGTAATGAGGAAGCATTAGATATTCCACAATATCTTACAACATAATTCAAAGTTTATTTTTGAAATCTATATTAGTTTTAGGGGTGATTTAATTATTATTATTTTATTTTTTCATCAAGAAAAATTTAATATTTGAGAATTTTAAATTGAATTTTTAAAATCTATTGCAAGTATTTTTGGTACTTCTTGGCTTATTTTTCAATACATGTATTTTAGATTATTACATTCAAATATTGGAATATCCAATTTATTAGTTATCAACAACTTTATTCTAATCACATCATGAAGGAATCGTTTACTTTACATTCTTGGAATTGGAGTTATTCACTATCTTAACTATGTCAAGATGCCCATAGCCTAGGGGTGTGTGTCTAATTCCTATTTGCTCTTATTCTTATTTCTTGATTAACCATAAATTGTATATTCAATTAAGTATGATATCAATATTACTAATACAAATAATCAACATAACTTTATCCTATATAAATAAAAACACTCAATCATTACAAACTAGGTATCACGTATCAATTAATTAAGATAAATAAGTTACCAACATCAATGGCTATATGGTATAGTTTTGATAGCAAATAAATTTGCATAATATAAATAACTTTCATCATGGGTGGAACCAATAAGTGGAACCAATAAGGTTTCAAGTATAATTTTTTTATTGATTTTAAAGACAAATGGGACAACAAAATTAAAATTTTATGACTTTTACTTTTCTATTGGCCATATTCATTTGAGATATATATACATGTATATAAAAAAATCAAACCATGATTGACTTTAAATTATATATCATTATATTGAATAGGATACGTTATAGCATAATAAACACAAATAATAACATTATAATATAGTTAGATCATTTTGTAATATCCAAAGAAGGTACAATTAAGGTCCTTGAGGAAGGAACTTGTATGAGGGAGCTATGAGCACAATATAGATAAAATATCATTATCTACATTGAAAGGTGAATAGATAATTAGATATATATCTTACTACTCATAAGATAGATAGGTTTAATATCATTTAAATCATTTGTATATTCTAAAGGAGAAAAAATATTTAAAATATGTTAAAATTGTTCTTTATGTTCTCTCTTGTTTATAGTGGATGCTTAGTTAAAATTTCATGTATTTCCTATGTTCTTGAAGGAGTGAAAGAAGCTAAAATTTTATTACCTATTGCTCCAAGAAATTATAATGACTCTCCTCATTTTCAAGCTCACAATTAGGATTTAAAATATATAGAGATAAATATCTAGTGGTCCAAGGATGATTCGATGCATCCAAAAAAGATGAATCCTACTTGCAAATAATATAAGTGCAAAGCTCATACTATCACCTATGGTATTTAGGTAGCAAATTAATTAGAATAATATCTGAAATCTTAATTACATTTTCATCCATATACTTTGGGTGAAAGTAAGGTACTGTAACATGCTTAAGCAAGCATATACCTAATTTTGTTATTGAGAGTTTACTAGTATGAATTTGAAGGTCTGAAAATAAATTCAAACCATATTATTTTGTAATAAAATTTTGTGGAGTGATGGGTATATGAATATAAATTTTAAATATATAAAATATTTATTTTTTTGTTTATTACAACATATAATCATATTTATATCAAATTTTGTTTTGATAAGGGTACTGACACATCTTTGTATGACTCATATGTGTTAATTCAAATTAGTCTACAACGATTATTATGTAAAACTATCCATTGAGATTTAGATTCCAAATATTTTTTTCATTTAATATTGTTATAGTTACTTATTTTTATTAAATATATGTCTAAAATAAAAAATAAACTCTTACTTATAAGAAAGCACAAAATTTTTAAAACCATATAAATAACCATATACTAACTCCAAGGTATAAAGGTATGGTTTCATATTTTCTTAAATCACAACATGGTATTTATCCTTTCTTAATCATGTTGTTAGTATATGTTATACACCTATAAGATTAACTCTAGCTTCTATCTTTTGTTACCTTGGGTTGTGGAATGTAAGTAGTTTTACTAACATTGTAAGGGAAAATATATTCTTTAGTAAGCATAGTTGCATATGCTCCCAATGGCATGGGATATCATGTTGTTCAATGCATGTATCTTAGATCATTATGTTTATTATGGATTTGATTCCCATCACATTTAGTATTTGGAATACCCAATGTATTAGTGATCAAAAAATTCCTTCTAATCGCATGATGAAGAAATAATTAACTCTACATCCTTAGGATTGGAGTTTTTCACTATCTTATGTAACTTAAGATACCCACAAACTGGGCAGTATGCGTTTGATTCCTATTTGTTCTTATTATTATTTCTTGATTAACCATGAATTGTATATTCAATTGAGTATGATACCAATGTGACTAATACAAAGAATCAACACAACTTTAACCTATATAAATGAAAATACTAAATCATTACAAACTAGGTTTCATCTCTTGATTAATTATGATAAATAAATAATCAACATCAATTAATATATGTATAGTTTTGATCATAAATCAAATTTCATATTGTGAATGAATTTCATCATGGGTGGAACCAATAGTATTTGAACTATCAAAATTGTATTGATTTTAGAGGCTAATGGGATAAAAAAATTAAAATTAAATGACTTTAACATCTATTTTTATTGGAAAAATTTATTTTATATATATATAGAGGTGTATAAATAAATTACATTATGGAATCTAAATAATATATTTTTAGATTGAATAGGATAAATTATAGCATGAATATCTGCTTGTTGTGGTGCACTGGTAAATGCCCTGGGTGCTGGTAGAGGCCGACCTAGGTTCCATTCCCCTTATCTCCATCCTTCAGATATATGGTATAGTAAGGAATGTCCTATGTGTCGATAGAGGTCGACAAGGCTCGATTATTCCTATGCCCAACCTATTGAAAGTGGCACCTCGAAAGGGGTGTTTTCCACTATAAATTAGTTTTTACCCAGGTGTTGTAGGTGAGTTGGAGAGGAGATGGAAAGCCTCCAAGAGAGGTCCTAGGTTCAAATATCCACCCTACAAAAAATTTGAATTGAATATCCAAAATACAATTGATAATGTTGGTGTAGGCAGGGTCGGGTGTGACTCCCAGGTGATTTTGATGGTGAACCACCTGTTCGTGGTCTCTTAGACCAAGGCAGCCCCACAAGGGGTTTTTCGCTTAAAATATATATATATATAGCATGGTCAATATAAATTATCACATTATAATATAGTAAGAATATTTTTAGTATACAAAGAAGATATAATTAAGTCCCTTAAGGAGGGAACTTGTTGACTAATGCAAGAGCATCCGGTGGCAGCAGCACAATCTTGCATCAACAATTTTTTTTTTAAGTTTTTGCCACTCAAGAAGGGGGGACAGAAAGTGCAGAGAAAAAACTGTCGCGATTTTGTGACATGTCACGAAATCACGATAGTCTGCAGAAGAGAGAAAATGCCTTTGAAAAAGTCATGATTTTGCGATGTCGCGAAATCACGACAGTCAGCAAGAGAAAGAAATGCCATTGAAAAAGGTCACAATTTCGCGATAGGTCATGAAATCGCGACCATCGCAAAATCATGATGGAGAGCAGCTAAGAGAAGACACTTATGGGAATGTCACAATTTTGCGACATGTTGCGAAATCATGACAAAAGAGCAGTGAGAGGGGACACTATTGGAAATGTCATGATTTCATGACATGTCGCAAAATCATGACTGTCACAAAATCATGACAAAAGAGCAGCGAGAGGGGACACTGTTGGAAATTTCATGATTTCGTGACATGTCACAAAATCGTGACTGTCGCGAGATCACGACAAAAGGCAGCCGAGAGAAGACATTGTTGGAAATGTTGTGATTTCACGACATGTCATGAAATCGTGACTGTCATGAAATCGCAACAAGGAGGCAGCAAGCGGAAGACACCAATAAGAATGTCATGATTTCATGACATGTCACAAAATCGTGACTGTCACGAAATCATGACCAGATCAGATAAGCATGGGCATCCAAAGGCAAATGTCACGATATCATGACATGTCATGATATCATGACCCGAACGTAAGAAAGGCAATGGTGGAAGAGAAAACATCGCGATATTGTGACATGTCATGATATTGCGACCCGAAGGCGAGGAAGGTAGAGATGAAGAGAAAACATCACGATATCATGACATGTCTCGATATCGCGACCCAAAGGCAAGGAAGGCAGAGATGAAGAGAAAACATCATGATATCATGACATGTCGTGATATCACGACCAAAAGGAAAGAGCACAGGGAAGCCAAAATGTCACGATATCATGACATGTCGTATTTTCATGCCGAAAGATGAGCCAAAGACGAAGAGTCAAAAAGGGAGACGTGTCAAATTTTTGGATGATGAAGCGACATGGGGAGGCAAAACGAAAGGTTATGGAAGAGAAAATGAAGGGCCACCAGCTAGAAATGGAGCGTCACCTGAGAACCTTTAAAAAGGAGAGCAAAGGCATGCACAGGGGATGGCTAGAATGATATTTTTTTTTTTTTTTTAAGAATTGAGAAATTTTGTAAAGGCGCAACTCTTCTACGACTTATGTAATATTTTGTTGTGACTGTAATACTCTATTGTAACAGTAATTCTTTGTTGCATTTGAATAAAATAAAATTGTTTTTCTTCTTTGTAAATTTGGCTCGCTATCAAGTGGTATCAGAGCTAGAAGTTCCTAAGTGTGCAAACAGAGCATCGAATGTGAGGCAGTTTGCACTAGGATCTGTGGAAGGGTTCTGAGAAGAGAGAGTGAGGGTCCCTAAGTGTGTGAGCAGATCATCGAAAGTGAGGCGGCTACACCAGGACCATTTGAGATTTGTGAGAGAAGTGAGCAGAATGCCTCCAAAAAGAAATTATGGTCACGGGAGAAATGTGGTGCAGGATGAAGATTTCAGAGCATTGTAGAGGCAAGTGCAAGCCCTGCAGGAAGAGTTGTGAAAAAGGGTCAAACCAAAGGGAGAAGACCAGAGTGACGATGAAGCCTGGGAAACTAAGGGTCCATCAGATGATGAAGAAGCATTAGATCCTTCTAAAGCTAGATTTTTGAAAGCTCTATCTCAATCCGAGAAGAGACCAAAGTTTGATGTCTCTACATATTCTAGGAATCTCAACCCAAAAGAGTTGATTGACTGGATCAACGATATGGAGGAATACTTTGAGTATGAGGAGATTGCAGATCCTGATAGGATCAAATTTGCAAAAACAAAATTGAAAGGCCATGCTATTTTATGGTGGAAAGGAGTACAACTTGAAAGAAATAAAAATAGAAAGGAGAAAATAACCAGATGGGACTGAATGGTGGAGAAACTGAAGAGGTAATTTATTCTCATAGATTACGAGTTGGACCTGTTGAGGAGGATGCAGAGTCTGAGGCTGTCTGGCAAGTCTATCCAAGAATACATAGAAGAATTCTACAAGATCTCCATCAGAACTGGCCATTCAGGGGCTAATAAGGAGAAAGTAGCTAGATACATCAACGGGTTGTGAAAGCACGAGATTTCGAGCGAAGGAAACACTAATTGCGATGCATTCAAAATCAAATACGCTTAAGTCCTAGAAATGTAGAATGCATGAAATGAAAGAGACGCATTGAAATGAGATACAAGCAAATGGAGAAAACACAGCCCTTTCATTAAATTCTCTTGATCTCTGTTACAAATACGCCTCCTCCCTTTTAGGGGCTAGGAGCGTTAAAAGAATTTGATTACAATCGAGACTTAAGGTTCCTCTTTCCGCGTGCCCACACTTGAAATGGGCGGGCCAAGATGATGTCGCCGCTGATGTTGATGAGTCCTTAACCTCTGCTGCTCCTCCTGCGAACAAAGAAACAACAAAGATGTCAGTAGCACCTGTTGCAAATAATAAGTGTTTGTTCTCTAAAATCGCCAAAAGATGCATGTAAATAATTAGCCAAATCGATAGACAAAAGTGAGTCTAAATGACCTGAAAACCTGACAGAGGATAGAAGACATCACCAGAGGGCCACTGCCATTGAGACAGTCGGCCAATCTGCCTTCAACTGGAATTCGTCCCTGGGCAGGACGAATTCTGACTGCAATTCGTCCCTGGGTGGGACGAATTCTACTGTGTTGGAAAAGCCGAACTGACACCGCTCCAATGTCGACTCTCGAGACCTCCAAAACACCTACAAACAGAGGGGTTATGTAATTGGGGCCATTTTGGGATGACCCAGATGGTCGGATTCTCCCAATTTGGCCTCTATCCTCGGGAATTCGATATCGCCACCTGCAAGTTAGTAGGACAACAAAGCGACAAAAGGCATGATAAAATCTGATCAAAATGTTATGAAATTGAAGCTATGAGTTAACCAAACAGAATAACATGAGATGCAACCTGAAACAATAATCTAGAATGCTTTTAAAACAAAACTTGGAAAGTGCGGGGGTGCCCAAGTGGGCCTCCCACCGTTGGCACTTGATTTCGGCGCCAATCCACTAGGGATGGGCCCAAAACCTCTTAGGATTGGGATGTCTGCAAATTGGTGGTGTAAGGTGGTCAAATGTTGGATTTGGGTTGGATCCACGCTTCCAAAAGCCACCCAATAACCTCCCTTGCGAAAGAGATTAGTGGATGTGAGAAGGTGAATCAAAAGGATGCAAGTGGGTAATCAATCGGACAACACTTCGTTGCTTGAAATCGCCTCCAATCTCATCCTTTTGGGTGAGAAAAGTCCCACCTTTTATAGACCCATGGGGTCTCTTTTGAGAGGGAAGCATAAGCGCCATGTGTTGGTCATAGGTGCCATGTGGCGCTCATGTCTTCCCATGAGGGAGGAGAGTCCTCCATGACTTGGGCTTTCATAACTGCCCTTGTGACAGTCCTCTAACGGCCTATCTGTCCACCCACACACGCGTGCGAGGCAGGAGTCATCAACTGACTGTCTTGGGCTGCCACTTGGCACCATTCTTCTTTTTGCCCGTTAAACTTAGAATTCGTCCTACCCAGAGACGAATTCAGAATTCGTCCCTTGGTGAGACGGATTCCAATTTGAATTCGTCCCAGGGTGGGACGAATTTGGAGTAGGTTGTCTGAAGGTGCCAAATTGCCTTCTGACCTTCCAAAATTGCTATGAAAGTGGTTAGGACCACTGTTTGACCTCTGAGGGCTGCCCTGGGGGCTATGTTTGTCAAAGCGATCAGTGTTTGTAGTCACATAATCGGATTGGTGCTGTTTTGGTGTCTACAGATGCCCCTTTTTGGGATGCGTTGTGCATGGCGCAACACCGAGCAAAAATAGATAACCAAAGCACTAATGATTAGGGTTTCTTGGTAACCTAACCAACTTTTGATGCCCCAAGCATGGAAAGGGCATGCATTCTTGAATCCTTGCTTCTGACGAGCTAAGGAGTTTGATTTCAAGTATTAACCTATTTTGGTGAGGTGTGACTTGAGCTTGGACATTGATCAGTCATGATTAGGCAAAGGGCGCAACCTTTTATCCATGGGGGAACCTTGTGTTCATGATTCACGAAATGCCAAGTGTTTGATTGATTTGATTGTTGCTTGTTTACTGCCCCAAGCAGGAGCGTGATTGTCTTTGTCAATGATTCTTTGAATGCATGTCATTTTCCTTAATTGGGTGTGTGATTGTTGATTGGTGACTAAGTGTGACTACCCCCTCAAGCGACGAATCGATGAGGGAATGACCTTCATGAGAAAAGCGACGAGTCGCTTGACCCAAGATGACTTGTGCAAGGGTGCCTTTAGATGGTTTATCGTTAAGAATGTGCAATTTTTCCAACATTTGGACCTATTTTTGGTGGGTGTTAACCCTTTTTGTGATGCCATAATGGGGTGAAATTGTCGAAAATCCATCTTCCCATGGAGCGGTCCGGCTATGGTAGCCTTCTTAGGGAAGTAGGATAGTGACAATTTGAGCCCCAACATCGATTTTCTATGCCAAGAGGTTAAGTGCAAGAGCACTTGTGTCCGACAATGCTTATTGCTGTTTGTTTTTGTGTTGCATTTTTTTTGTTGTTTTGATTTTTTTTTTGTGACACCATTTGGGGATTAAATTGTCGAAAATTCGTCCTCCCGTGGAGCGGTCCGGCTATGGTAGCCTTCTTAGGGAGTAGGATAGTGACAATGTAAACCCCAACATCAATTTTGCTATGCCAAGAGGTTAAGTGCAAGAGCACTTGTGTCTGGCAATGTTTATTGTTTGGTTGTTGTGTTGCATTTTTTTGTTGTTTGTTGTTTGTGTGACACCATTTGGGGATTAAATTGTCAAAAATCCGTCTTCCCGTGGAGCGGTCCGGCTATGGTAGCCTTCTTAGGGAGTAGGATAGTGATAATTTGTGACCCCGATGTCGATTTTCTATGCCAAGAGGTTAAGTGCAAGAGCACTTGTGTTTGGCAATGTTTATTGTTGTTTGTTGTTTTGATTTTCTTGTTGTTTTTTAGTGGGCTTTGACCCATTTGTGATGCCATTTGGGGGTGAAATTGTCAAAAATCCGTCTTCCCATGGAGCGGTCCGGCTATGGTAGCCTTCTTAGAGAGTAGGATAGTGACAATGTAAACCCCGACATCAATTTTCTATGCCAAGAGGTTAAGTGCAAGAGCACTTGTGTCTGCAATGTTTATTGCTTTTTGTTTGTGTTGCATTTATTTGTTGTTTTTGTTGTTTTGAATTCTCTTTGAATCTTATGCATGATGGTTGATGAATATGGATGTATGCATGTTGATTTATTTTGATGGATGCATATGCTATGATGAATGCAAATGTTTTTTATTTATATGTGATATGCAGAAATGAAATGGATGAATGGGATTTGTGATGTTTGGCTATGGCACCATAGACTATTTAGAACTCTGTTATTTTGTTTTTAGGCGATTGTTGTGATGCATGACTTTGTATATGTACATGTGGTTTTTTCTTTTTTTGTGTATTTTTTGATGGTATTGTAAGAATGAGAAGTAGCGCAGTTGGTTTAGAAATGTAGCTAAGGTTTTCTGAGACTCGGACGGTTTTAACTCACTAGCCACGACTGTACTTTATCTTACAAGACTTTTGAACAAGGTATGAATCGGACTTGTTTTTGACCAAGCTATTTCACATCCCTGTGTGTGCAATTGAGTTCATTTATGTGGTATTTGTCAGGATACCGCCAGTGCCAGATGGGCTTTCAACCGAACCCGTATCGAGGATCACCTAATTAGCTCCACTAACTCCTTTGTTGTATTTAGTTAGATTAATCTGCGGTGTTATCCAGGATGCCATAAGCTAGCTCATCCACATGCAAACATTGATCTGTACGCAAGTTAATGTGACAGATATATCGTCATGCGAGAAGTTTACCGCCGATTATCGATAGGCTATCAACCAAACCGGATCGAGGCTTGCCTCATGACCTTTTAGAATGCTTTGAGAGTTCCAGGGATTCAAGTTCAACTCCCTTCTTTTCTTCAATTGTATTGGGATACTTGCTCGTTTGTAGTGATAAGATCACTTGTTTATTTTGATTTGTTTTTCTTTTGAGCAAGGGATTGGGGATATGGAGTGATGAAAATCACTATCGTTTGTGCCGTTTGATGTGTGCATTGTATGATGTCAAATATTTGATTTTTGACGTTTTGCAAATTTTTGATGTTTTGCAACTATTGAGAACTAGGGATTCTTAGGGAATTGGGTAGGGAGGATGCTTGTCCTTTTGCCAACTCTCAGCATTCTTGGGGTCATTCGCACAGGGGGATGAGCAAGATAACCGTTTCGCTTTTGGTGACTTGGATTACCCTGCAGGTTTCATCTTTCGTTCACACAACTTAGGAATTGTTTTATGTGTTTTAATTTGTGTTGGGATGTTACGTAACAAGGTGTATTTCAAGTGTAACTCTACCTTCGTAAAATCTGTCTGACTTGATACATTACATGGCTAAAGAGCAAAATGATGACTGAATCATGAAAACTCTTGATACATTAAAAGACCACTGACTCTAGTGTGGTAAAAGGCAATGCATGGTGTTTTTGTTGTTTTTTTGAAATGGAACAGTGTGGAACAAGATGGACTAGCAGAGCAATTACAGCCTATGGTGCCTTTGACCTATATGACCACAAATATGCAATGTATGGATGCAATGCTTGATGCAGCTACATATTTTTGTATTTTTGATGGATTGATTTTTGTGAATATGAAGATGAAGTGCGAGAAGAGCTCTCTATTGATGAATTTGAGTATGCCTAGAAATGAGATGCAAATTTTTGTTGTTTTTGATGATTTTTGTTGTTTTTGAATTTTCTTGATGGTGACCAAGGGATTTCGAGAATCCTTGGGGCTTTTGGGGTGACCAAGTGATTTTAGGATAGATCCTTGGAGCTTTTTGGTTTGACCAAGTGATTGATATAATCCTTGGAGCTTTTGGGGTGACCAAGTGATTGCGATAATCCTTGGAGCTTTTTGGGGTGACCAAGTGATTGCGATAATCCTTGGAGCTTTTGGGGTGACCAAGTGATTGCGATAATCCTTGGAGCTTTTTGGGTGACCAAGTGATTGCGATAATCCTTGGAGCTTTTTGGGGTGACCAAGTGATTGCGATAATCCTTGGAGCTTTTTGGGGTGACCAAGTGATTGCGATAATCCTTGGAGCTTTTTGGGTGACCAAGTGATTGCGATAATCCTTGGAGCTTTTGGGGTTTGACCAAGTGATTGCGATAATCCTTGGAGATTTTTGGGTGACCAAGTGATTGCGATAATCCTTGGAGCTTTTGGGGTGACCAAGTGATTGCGATAATCCTTGGAGCTTTTTGGGTGACCAAGTGATTGCGATAATCCTTGGAGCTTTTTGGGGTGACCAAGTGATTGCGATAATCCTTGGAGCTTTTTGGGTGACCAAGTGATTGCGATAATCCTTGGAGCTTTTGGGGTGACCAAGTGATTGCGATAATCCTTGGAGCTTTTGGGGTTTGACCAAGTGATTGCGATAATCCTTGGAGCTTTTTGGGTGACCAAGTGATTGCGATAATCCTTGGAGCTTTTGGGGTGACCAAGTGATTGCGATAATCCTTGGAGCTTTTTGGGTGACCAAGTGATTGCGATAATCCTTGGAGCTTTTTGGGGTGACCAAGTGATTGCGATAATCCTTGGAGCTTTTTGGGTGACCAAGTGATTGCGATAATCCTTGGAGCTTTTTGGGTGACCAAGTGATTGCGATAATCCTTGGAGCTTTTGGGGTGACCAAGTGATTGCGATAATCCTTGGAGCTTTTTGGGTGACCAAGTGATTGCGATAATCCTTGGAGCTTTTTGGGTGACCAAGTGATTGTGATAATCCTTGGATATTTTGGGGTGACCAAGTGATTGCGATAATCCTTGGAGCATTTTGGTTTGGATTATGGCTCTTCAAGGGATAGAGGTACCCCCAGCTTGATGGTCTTTGCGCTCTGGATCTGGCTCTGTAGGGACGGGCATGAACGGATCGGCCCTATGTGTTGATAGGAAGACGGGGTCTTCCCTTGGTACTGATGTCATGATGGGATCTCGGGGTGGACGGTGCTCATCGTGGATTTGGAGCCATGGATCCAATACTTGGTCCCACCTTGCTGGGTCTACCCACCATTCATGCCCTAGTAGTATGCCCATCTGTCCCATTAGATCTTCATGAGTTAAAGGGCGGTGATGCCGTCGCGCATGTCTGAGATAGTCCATCTCAGTCTCATCTTCTGAATCACTTTCGGAGACCCAAAAATGTTCATTCTCTTCAGCAACAGTTGCTTGCGACGTTGAGGGCTCTCCTTGTTCCAGCAAGTTAATCTGGTCCCATTGTGGTTGTTCCACTCTTGGTGGAGGGACCTGATTCTCTTGACACTGTATTGGTTCAACTGGAACCTCTAAGGGGAATAGCTTCAAAAAGATGTCTGGAAGCCGTTGATGTTCTCTTTGAGGATTAATCTCCGAACTCTCACCTCTCTCTAGCAAAGGAGAGGGATTACTACTGTTGCCAAGGGTGTTTGTTGACCATGGGAGGTAATCTCCCAATGTATATTCTGTATTCGGGTTGGCATAAAGATCTGGTGCCAATCCCCCCTTGTTGCCTATTTCTAGGCCTTGCATATTTTTGACCAAGATGTCTAAGGGTAGGGGGTGGTTGAACCCTACTCCTGACTTATCATATGGCATCTGATATCTTGGTTGGCAAAGGACCCGCATCCCTTGCTCATATCTGCCTAGCCCGTATCCATGCCAATTGCATTGGCCGAGATATCTTAGGGCAAATTCTGGGTTTGACAGATAGTTGATGTTTTCAACAAAAGGCTCTTCGTCTGCTTCCTTTTGTTTGCATGGTTCAAGACCATGATCAAGGCCCCCATACACAAAATTTGTCTGGTTTGGTGGGTAGCCTAGAGGAACAAGCTGTCCCTATGGGAAGGCGAGGTCTTCCCATGTCCTGTACTGACTCCAATGCGGGGGTTGCCACAACATTTTGCACTAAATACTCCCCCAGGCCCGTATTGGCCATTTCAACAATGATTGTTGATGATTGGGTGGGAGGAAATGGGAGTCCTTCCTGAGTCCATTCCATGTTCGGCATTTTAGGAGTCTCCGCTTCTACTGTGTGAGGTGTTTCTTCTGTTGATACCGTTGAAATTGTGGGCAACCCCTCTTCTAGGGGCTTAGCCTCTTCCATGATCTGTTTTCCCTTGTCCTTCTGTTTGGCCATGGCAAGTGGCGTTGATAATGAAGGAGCAGATGATGAAGACTCACCTGGCTGGGATTTTGTTGATTTGGTCACCAGTGGTGCCTGCGGTATTGGACCCTGTTTAGATGGATTTAACTAGAAATCCAAATGCGTTGAAGGGAGGGTCGATTGAGGCATGAATTGTACCGCATTGCAATACTTGAAGGGCTCTAAGTCCATTGGGACTACATGTATTTCTCCTTCAAAAGCATACTTTAAGCATTGGTGAGCGATCGAAGGGACACACTTCATGTCCCTGATCCAAGGCCGCCCTAGCAGTATATTATAAGCCATCTCGCCTTCCAACACATGGCACAATGTAGGTATTGTCTTTTGTCCTACCTGGACAGGCAGAACAACTATGTCGACTGTCGAGCATATTGCATCGTTGAAAGCTCGCAGTGTGTACGTGGAGGCTGTGATGTGAGAGGCTGGCAACTTCAAATGTTTTAAGGCTACAGTGGTAATGATGTTACTGGACGAGCCAGTATCTACCAACACTCTCTTGTACGGGATCCCGTTGACCCGCGCGATAACGTGCAGGGGTGGATCTGCCATGTCATTCGATATTGTTTTGACTTCATCTTCTCCGAAGGTGATGACCGGCTCCGTACATCGTTTCACATGTCCCACGAAGTTGTTGAAAGAATTTGCTTCGTGAGGCTGTAATTCGATGGCTTTTAAAATGTCCATAAGAGCTTCCCTATGGGGTGTTGATTGTTGAATAAGCTCGTAAATGGACAGCCTAGCCGATGTGGTCCGCAAACTCTGCGTGAGTTTGGTCCGTATCGTGACCTCGGGTCTAGGCGGAGGCAAGCTGCGTTGGGCGTTGTTGAGGCTGCGATGTTGTCGGAACTTCCCTCGTAGCTACCTCGGGGGCAAGCTGCTGGGTACTTTTTGTTCCTTGTCACTATACTAATCATTCCCACAAATCCTTGCATGGGAAGATTCTGTCGCACCTCGTTAATCTGGAGAGGTTTTGCCTGTGCTTCGTGGGCAGGCAAAGGGTCCTTGAATACCCCCATTTGTTGATTATTTGGCGCTATGGGGTTGTCCACGGCCAATGTTCTATTGTCGATCAAATCTTGGATTAATTCTTTGAATTTCCAGCATCCATTCAAGTCGTGTCCTCTGCGCCTATGGAATCTACAATACAATTCCTCTCTGTATCCCCTAGGCTTAGGAGCGTTAGGGTCTATAGTTTGGATTTCTGGCAGAGTGACTAAATTTGCCATTGACAAGCGGTCAAATAGGGAGTCCCTGGACTCCGTGTAAGGGGTGAATTGTCGCCTAGGGCGACGCTGCTGATTCTGCTCCTGTCTTCTATTATCTCTTTCATAACCAGGAGGCACTGCCTGGTAATTAGCCTTTTGGGGCTGCATTTCTTGCACAGGCGCGGGAACATTTATCGCAACTTGGTTAACCGCAGCGTGTTGTGATTGCGTTGTCCCGGTTTTAGTGGTTTTATTCCACTCTTTCTTTTTAGGCTTGGCGATTGCGCCTTCACCTATTTTGATCTCTTCTATAACTTTGGCTTGCGCCAAAGCTTCTTCTAAGCTGGCGTATTGCTGTAGCTGCAATAGCCCAGAGATCGATTTCAAGCAACTTTTTGCGAACATCTGTGTGAGATCAGACATAGGGGGACGGTAGGGTAACTTAGAAAGCAAAGCTCTCCATCGATTCCCGTATGCTGCCATTGTTTCTTCCTCAAATTGCTTGAGGCTAGCCAGATCACTCGGTGATGCCTTCTTCCTTGTGTTGAAGGCAAAGCGTTCAAGAAACGCATCTACTAATTGATCTAGGTTGCTTATGTTGTGTTTGGGTAATTGTGTGAACCAATCCGAGGCAGGGCCTACGAATGTGGTTATGAATGTCCTAAGCAACAATGCGTCATTATCTTGGATGCCGAAGCATTGACTTAGGAACCTTGTGACATGTTCTTGTGCGTCCTCTTCACCTTTAAAGATTGCCAATTGAGGCAACTTGAAGTGTTCGGGGTAAAGAGGTGTTGGCACTGAGGGATGCACTGGATGACTGCGGAGTTGACGTAACGTGGGCTTTTGATGCCCAGAAGTTTTTGTCTCCACAGACTCCAAACGCTCTAATAGCGCTTTGTATGCATCTGAAGATTTTATCTCCTCCTCTTTTGTTTGCTCCCGTTGTGCGTTATGGAAGACTGGAGGCCTATGGAGGGGTGGTCGATTGGCAGCCCTCCCGCCTTGATGGGGTGTTTCGGCCCATTCTATTTTTGGTTCGTACTCCTCATAAAATTCTTGAGGAGTCTCTGGGCGAGACCTATGACCCTGATTGAATCCTTGCTGAGGGTACCCATCATTGTTTCGGGGAGTGGCCTCCCTCTCGGGTCTATAAGGTCTCGGAGGCAAAGCTTGACGAGGTCGTGGAGACCTGTCCTGCACCAACGGATTATGCCTCTCATATTGTTTGGCTCTTTGGGTGCGAGGGGTTGGCCCCCTCTCAGGTAGTTCATAGCGTAACTCATCCGCTTCGCGTTGCATGCGCTCTCTATCCAAGCGGTGTCGATACTCTATCTCCTGATGACTTTGTTTAAGCCGCGTGATTTGGGCTTGACGGGTGGCATGTCTGGCGACTATCGGGTCAATTTGGTCTACCCTATTTTTCTCAGGAGGTTGGAATGTTTCTCCTATGTGTTTGCCTCGATCTTGATGATCTAAAATTTCAATGGGTCGCTTCCCTCTGTCGAGGTAGGCGACATTTACTCGAGGCTCTGGCCTCGATGTATGATCATGATACCTAGCAAGTGCAAAAATGCAAGGTTCCCATGCTATTTTTTGTCCTCGAGGAATGCGATGGCTTTCCTCGTACTCCCTTTCATGGGTTTGAAAGGGGCGAGCGGAGTTAGCTCGCCCTGTGTAAGGAGCCCTGCGCTCTGGATTTTGTCTTTTCGTCCTGATGGGAGGTAAAGAAGGGACGCCATATCCACGTTGTCCCTCCAAATGGATAGTGTGCCTCTCTAGCACTTCATCACGCTGTGGCCACTCATGTCTAACCTCAGAAGGCGATTCTCTATTTACATCAAGGTCTACATGTAAAGCGTCTTCCCGAAAGGTGCTCTTTTGAATGGGCTATACCCCATCGTAGGATTCTGACATGGATTCTTTTGTTAGGCCAAACCGATAAGGTGGTATGACCAAGTCCTTGGGATTGTAATGGAGATGACTCGTGCCTCCTTGGACATTCCCCATAGCCTCCGCCCGTGATTGGGCTTGGCTACGGGTGAGCACCATGACGATGTCTCTCTAAAAACCCTAAAAATTGAAATGAGTCAGATGGGGCCCAAAATCGGTGTGCGCATCCCTCTTATAGTAGATAAGATAAAAATGAAGTTTCAAGTCCTAACTCTAAATACATTAGGAGATATTGACATCCGAACAGCTCAAAAAGTGTAAAAAATTGGGCACGCAATTTTAGAACCTAATTTCGGGGCACTAGATGATGGAATTTGGCCTCGAAAACTGAATTTTCTGGGAAAATAGGATTCTAGGGAATCATATTTGTTTAAAATTATCCCAACTAACTCCCTGTAAAATTTCAAGTCAATCGGAGCTACGGTTGAGAAGTTATGGCCCCGGCAAGATGCACTAAAATTTAGGAAAAAAAGTAAAATTTCCTAAATTTCGTTTGATGCTCCCACATCACTTATGGGCACATTTGGGGTGCTTTTGGGTTGACCAAAGGGTTCATGGACACCTTTGGGGCATTTTGGAGTGACCAAGCGATTACGGGAATCCTTGGAGCTTTTGGAGAAAATGACAAAATGCGTAGATTTTTATCTTTTGTTTATGATGATTTTTCTTTTTGTTTACACTAAGCAGAAATGAACACACGCATACACAAACAGTGATTATCTCTTTTAAGGATTAATAGTGTGTCCTAAACTGGTTTAGTGCATTTTGATGTTTTGTTTTGTTTTTGAATGTTTTTGAAGAACGTTTAAATGCATAATGAAGGCTCATATAACTCCCAAAATGGTCGCCCCTTCAATATACCAACCATGCCGATATACCAACCTCTCTATATACCCGCCCTTACGAGAGGGAGACTATAGGTACGTGAGAGCAGATGGTACATGGTACGTAGGCGGTACGAAAGGGGGATTGTCCTGTTAATGACACCTACCATAGAAGACTTATCCTCGCGCGCATGGGAATCACCCCAGCGACACTCGGTCAGCTTTCGTCAGGATTTACGCCTAACAACAGTGACAATCGGGGAAATGGATGCAAAGCTAAGCCAAGGTGGTGATGAACCCACCGTTGGTCTTGCTCAAGGGCTGGGGTCTTACGACCAGCTCCTTGGTTTAAAGTTATTGCGTGAAGTGTGTGGGATTCATTTTATTTAGTAAAAATGAAACAAGCATAAATGACTTTCCCTAAGCAATGCAGGATAAAATGAAAACAATCAAAGGAACAGGAACAGAAACAGAAAAATTTAACAAAGATTATAAAAATCCCTACCTCTTCTCTGCCTGGACCGGTTGCTTCTGAATTTCTACTCTGAAAATCTACAGGCAGGAATTCGTCCCTCTGTGAGACGAATTTCAGAACAGAATTCGTCCCTGCCAGAGATGAATTTGAATTCGTCTCAGGGTCAGACGAATTACAGTAAAGAATTCATCACAGTCAGAGACGAATAACAGTCTGCAACAAAAAAATGTACCTGTCAAGCACAAAACACAAAAATTTAATCAGTTTCTATGATTTTAAAAACCAGGGAACAGGGTCCCACCGTGATCGCCACTGAAAGCACGAGATTTCGGGCGAAGGAAACACTAATTGCGATGCATTCAAAATCAAATACGCTTAAGTCCTAGAAATGTAGAATGCATGAAATGAAAGAGACGCATTGAAATGAGATACAAGCAAATGGAGAAAACACAGCCCTTTCATTAAATTCTCTTGATCTCTGTTACAAAGACGCCTCCTCCCTTTTCAGGGGCTAGGAGCGTTAAAAGAATTTGATTACAATCGAGACTTAAGGTTCCTCTTTCCGCGTGCCCACACTTGAAATGGGCGGGCCAAGATGATGCCGCCACTGATGTTGATGAGTCCTTAACCTCTGCTGCTCCTCCTGTGAACAAAGAAACAACAAAGATGTCAGTAGCACCTGTTGCAAATAGTAAGTGTTTGTTCTCTAAAATCGCCAAAAGATGCATGTAAATAATTAGCCAAATCGATAGAGAAAAGTGAGTCTAAATGACCTGAAAACCTGACAGAGGACAGAAGATATCACCGGAGGGCCACTTGCCATTGAGACATTCAGCCAATCTACCTTCACCTAGAATTCGTCCCTGGGAAGGATGAATTCTGACTGCAATTCATCCCTGGGTGGGACGAATTCTATTGTGTTGGAAAAGCCGAAGTGACACCTGCTCCAATGTCGACTCCCGAGACCTCCAAAACACCTGCAAACAGAGGGGTTATGTAATTGGGGCCATTTTGGGATGACCCAGATGGTCGGATTCTCCCAATTTGGCCTCTATCCTCGAGAATTCGATATCGCCACCTGCAAGTTAGTAGGACAACAAAGCGACAAAAGGCATGATAAAATCTGATCAAAATGTTATGAAATTGAAGCTATGAGTTAACCAAATAGAATAACATGAGATGCAACCTGAAACAATAATCTAGAATGCTTTTAGAATAAAACTTGGAAAGTGCGGGGGTGCCCAAGTGGGCCTCCCACCGTTGGCACTTGATTTTGGCGCCAATCCACTAGGGATGGGCCCAAAACCTCTTAGGATTGGGATGTCTGCAAATTGGTGGTGTAAGGTGGTCAAATGTTGGATTTGGGTTGGATCCACGCTTCCAAAAGCCACCCAATAACCTCCCTTGCGAAAGAGATTAGTGGATGTGAGAAGGTGAATCAAAAGGATGCAAGTGGGTAATCAATCGGACAGCACTTCGTTGCTTGAAATCGCCTCCAATCTCTCCTTTTGGGTGAGAAAAGTCCCACCTTTTATAGACCCATGGGGTCTCTTTTGAGAGGGAAGCATAAGCGCCATGTGTTGGTCATAGGTGCCATGTGGCGGTCATGTCTTCCCATGAGGGAGGGGAGTCCTCCATGGCTTGGGCTTTCATAATTGCCCTTGTGACAGTCCTCTAACGACCTATCTGCCCACCCACACACGCGTGCGAGGTAGGAGTCATCAAGCGATCGTCCCGGGCTGCCACTTGGCACCATTCTTCTTTTTGCCCGTTAAACTTAGAATTCGTCCTACCCAGGGACGAATTCAGAATTCGTCCCTTGGTGAGACGGATTCCAATTTGAATTCGTCCCAGGGTGGGACGGATTTGGAGTAGGTTGTCCGAAGGTGCCAAATTGCCTTCTGACCTTCCAAAATTGCTATGAAAGTGGTTAGGACCACTGTTTGACCTCTGAGGGCTGCCCTAGGGGCTGTGTTTGTCAAAGCGATCAGTGTTTGCAGTCACATAATCGGATTGGTGTTATTTTGGTGTCTACAGGTTGAGAATGAACATTCAGGAAGAACTCAGCTTGATCATAATAGCCACCATAGAAGCATACTAGTTGGCCTTGAATGTAGAAGAGAAACTGAATAGAAGATTCAAAGGCAAACAAAGAGGAAGGGATCGTGGTGGAAGAACTGGTGGAAGAACCAGTGGAGAAATGGATAGAGGACAAGATGAGAAGGAAGCTAAAGCTAGCAGAAGTCAGGACCAGAAGGGAGATAATGATTACAGACACCGTAATTAGAATAACTACCCAAGAGGAAGAGGTAGACCTGGTCAAGGAAATGGAGATAGAAGGTTTCATGGAACCTGTTTCCAGTGTGGGGAAGTGGGACATCTGATGTATGAGTGTCCTGAATGCCAAGAGAGGGTGAACATAAGGCCTTAGTGTCCTACCCAAGCTGTAGTCATTGATGATAGTGTTGCATCGAAGCACTCTAAGGAGGAAGAGAGAGGAGAATTCATTATTGCAAGGAGAGCCTTGTTGAATGAGGAGGAGAAACCAGAACAAAGGAGAAGCCTGTTCCACATGAGGTGCAAAAGTTTAGGCAAAGTTTGTAATGTTATTATAGACAATGGTAGTACTGATAATTTAGTCTCCAAAGAGATGGTTACTAAGTTACATCTAGATAGGAGGAGACACCCACATCCATATTAGATTGCATGGTTGTGGAAGGACCACAGGGTGTGGGTCCATGAATAGTGCTTAGTCACGTTCAATATTGGGAGATACCAGGATGAGGTCCTATGTGATGTTTTTCCCATGGATGCCTACCATTTGCTGTTGGGAAGGCCATGGCAGTTTGATCGGTGTGTAGTGCATGATGGTCGTGGCAACACGTACTCTGTGACAACAAATGGAGTTTGCCACAAGTTAAAGCCATTGCAGGCAATGGAAGAGAAGGTGTGCAGCAGCGCCAAAATCTATCTAGTAGAAGGCAACAAATTATTTTTCCAGGAGACGGTGTTTAAGCAGACTGCAGAGGCAGGTGCACGTTTGGAGATGTTGCAAAAAATGGTGATTGAACAGCACAAAAGTGAATGTCACTTCTCCATCAACCCCAGGTGTCTGATGCAGGAGCATCCAGTGGCAGCAGCGCAATCTTGCATCAACAAAAAAAATTCTAAGTTTTTGCCACTCAAGAAGGGGGGAGAGAAAGTGCAGAGCAAAAACTGTCATGATTTCATGACATGTCGTGAAATCACGATAGTCAGTAGGAGAGAGAAAATGCCTTTGAAAATTTTTTGATTTCATGACGTTGCGAAATCGTGACAATCAGCAAGAGAAAGAAATGCCATTGAAAAAGGTCACAATTTTGTGACAGGTCGTGAAATCATGACGGAGAGCAGCTAAGGGAAGACGCTTATGGTAATGTCACGATTTTGTGACATGTCACAAAATCATGACTATCATGAAATCGTGATAAAAGAGCAGTGAGAGGGGACACTATTGGAAATGTCACGATTTCGTGACATGTCGTGAAATCATGACTGTCGTGAAATCACGACAAAAGAGCAATGAGAGGGGACACTATTGGAAATGTCATGATTTCGTGACATGTCGCAAAATCATGACTATTGCGAGATCACGAAAAAATGCAGTCGAGAGAAGATGTCATTGGAAATGTCGCAATTTCATGACATGTTGCGAAATCGTGACAAGGAGGCAGTAGGGGGAAGACACCAATAAGAATGTCACGATTTCATGACATTTTGCAAAATCATGATTGTCATGAAATCGTGACCAGAGAAGATAAGCGTGGGCATCCGAAGGCAAATGTCATGATATCGCGACCCGAAGGTAAGAAAGGCAGTGGTGGAAGAGAAAACATTGCAATATCGTGACATGTCACGATATCGTGACCCGAAGGTGAAGAAGGCAGAGATGAAGAGAAAATGTCACAATATCGTGACATGTCGTGATATCACGACTCGAAGGCAAGGAAGGTAGAGATGAAGAGAAAACATTGTGATATCATGACATGTCACGATATCACGACCAAAAGAAAGAAGGAGCATAGGGAAGCCAAAATGTCATGATATCATGACATGTATTTTCACACCGAAAGACAAGCCGAAGATGAAGAGTCGGAAAGGGAGACGTGTCAAATTTTTGGACGACAAAGTGACACGGGGAGGTGAAACGAAAGGTTCTAGAAGAGGAAATGAAGGGTCACTAGCTGGAAATGGAGCATCACCTGAGAACCTTTAAAAAGGAGAGCAAATGCATGCATAAGGGATGGCTAGAACAATAACTTTTTTTGTATTTCGAGAATTGAGAAATTCTATAAAGGCGCAACTCTTCTATGACTTATGTAATATTCTGCTATGACTGTAATACTCTATTGTAATAGTAATTCTTTGCTGAATTTGAATAAAATAAAACTATTTTTCTTCTCTGTAAATTTGGCTCGCTATCATTGAATTAAATAGGATATGAATATTAGTTTATTATTTTTGTTAATAGATCAAGGGTTACTTTTCCATATCAAATATGAGGGAGATATGATCACGATATGCATAAAATGATATTTTATTATATTGATTTTAGAGGCTAATGGGACAACACAATTAAAATTAAATGACTTTAACATCTATTTTCATTGGTCATATTTATTTGATATATAGATAGAGGTGTATAAATAAGTCACATGATTTACTCTAAATAATATATTGTTTGATTGAATAGGATAAATTATAGCATGATCAGGATAAATTATCACATTATAATATAGAAAGAATATTTTTAGTATACAAAGAAGATACAATTAAGGCCCTTAAGGAGGGAACTTGTTGACTTAAATAGGAGATGAATATTAGCTTATTATTTTTGTTAATAGATCAAGGATTACTTTTCCATATCAAATACGAGGGAGATATGATCACGATATGCATAAAATAACATTTTATTGTATTTATTTTAGAGGCTAATGGAACAAAAAAATTAAAATTAAATGACTTTAACATCTATTTTTACTGGCCATATTTATTTGATATATAGATAGAGGCGTATAAATAAATCACATGATGTACTCTAAATAATATATTGTTAGATTTAATAGGATAAATTATAGCATGATCAATATAAATTATCACATTATATTATAGTAAGAATATTTTTAGTACACAAAGAAGATACAATTAAGGGCCTTAAGGAGGGAACTTGTTGACTTAAACAGGAGATGAATATTAGTTTATTATTTTTGTTAATAGATCAAGGGTTACTTTTCCATATCAAATATGAGGGAGATATGATCACGATATTCATAAAATGACATTTTGTACTTTGGAAGGTGAATACTATGGTGGTTAGTCATTTGGAGATATATCTTACTACTCATAAGATGGGTAGGTTTAGTATAATTCAAACCATATTGTGTATTCTAATGGAACAAAAACAAATTAAAATATGTCAAAATTGTTCTTTATATTCTCACTAATTTATAGTAGATGCTTAGTCAAAATTTCAAGTTGTTCTTATATTTTTGAAGGAGTGAAAGAAGCTTATTACCTATTTCTCCAAGAAATTATGATGACTCTCCCCATAAATAAGATTTAAAATATATAATATAAATATGAATTTTTCTAAGGATGATTCAATGCATCCAAAGAAGATGAAGTCTACTTGCAAATAATATAAGTGAAAAGGTCATACTATCACCTATGGTAGTTAGGTAGAAATTTAATAATATTAATATGCCATATCTCAATTATATTTTCTTCCAAACACTTTGGGTAGAAGTAAGGTACTCTAATATGCTTTAGCAACATGTAGTTTTATTATTGGGAGTTTACTAGTATGAATTTGAAGGCCTCAAAATAAATCATATTATTTTCTGATCAAATTTTATGGAGTGATGTGTACCAAAATATAAATTTTAAATATATAGTTTATTTATTTTTAGTTTTATTACAACATATAATCATATTTATATCAAATTTTATTTTGATAAGTGTATTGACACAACATTGGAGGCCTCATTTATGTTAAATCATAATAGTATGCAATTGAATTTATATAAAACTAGTCATTAAGATTTAGATTCCAAATATTTATTTCATTTAATATTATAATAGTTACTTATTTTTACTAAATATATGTCTAAAATAAAAATAAATCTTACTTGTAATCAAGCACAAAAACTTTAAAACCATATAAATAAATATAAAACATATACTTTAAGGAATAAATGTTGGTTTCATGTTTTATTAAAGCACAACATGGTCTTTGTACTTTTTTGACAATATTGTTAGCATACTATCTTAGTATATGTTATGCTCATATACAATCATAGGTCTTAGGATTAATTCAAGATCCTATATTTTTTACTTTCAATTGTGGTATGTATGGATTTTTGTAAACATTACGAGAGAAAAATATATTCTTTAGTAAGCATAGTTGCATATCTTACCAATGGTATGGTATATTATGTTGTTCAATGCATGTATCTTAGATCATTGTGTTCAAATAATTATGGGTTTGATTCCCATCACATTTAGTATTTGGAATACCCAATTTTTTATAATTAACAACCTCCTTATAATCACATCATCGAGGAATAATTTACTCTACATCCTTGGGATTGGAGTTGTTTACTATCTTAACTAACTCAATATGCCCACAACCTAGGGGATATGTGTTTGATTCTTATTTGCTATTATTATTTATTTACTAACCATGAATTGTATATTCAATTAAGTGTGATATCAATGTGACTAATACAAATAATCAACATAACTTTAACCTACATAAATGAGAACACTCAATCATTATAAACTAGGTGTCATCTCTCCATTAATTATGATAAACAAATTACCAACATAAATTGCTATATGATATAGTTTTTATCATAAATAAAATTTCATAATATGAATAAATTTCATCATGGGTGGAACCAATAAGGTTTGAACTATCAAAATTTTATTTATTTTAGAGGCTAATGAGATAACAAATTAAAATTACATGACTTTAATATATTTTTCATTGGCTATATTCATTTGAGATATAGATAGAGGTGTATAACTAAATCCAACCATGATGGACTCTAAATAATATACCATTAAATTGAATAGGATAAATTATAGCATGAACAACACAATTAAAAATATTATGATATATTAATAACAATTTTAAATATCCAAAGAAGATACAATTAAGGACCTTGATGAGAGAACTTGTTAACATAAATAGAAGAAGAATATTTGTAACCCTAAAAAATTTAATCCAATTTTTTTTCTAAGTTCTAGATTACCAAAGACAATATAGATAAGTTCCATAAAATATTCTAACCACATTCTAAGTTTCAAATATTATAGAATCCCTCGGCTGGACAAGAGTGGCCAAACTCTCATAACAATTTGGGGTTTACCTTGTACACTACCCATATAGCTTAAAGGATGACTTTAATTGGTAAATCCATTTTTAAAGGATATTTTTACCATAGTGTGTGGGTTAACCCTATCTCATTTTTCTAAGAAAATGAATGCCAAGTTCCCTACTAGTATCAGTCATTCCTTACTAGTATTTAGGTGTAAGATTCCCATAGTTTTAGACACACTTATTTTAGTATAAAACTATTGTGCATCATTAAGATAATCCCCAAAAATCTTAATAGAGTTGACTACCACTTGTGTGGCATATCCCATTTGCTCACCTATCAGTAAATCAGGATTTCCAATGACTACCACACTAAATGGCATCCCCCATATGAATTCTTCCACACTCATTTAGGTTTCTATGACTATCATTTGTCTGATATCTTTATCACATGGGTATATTACTATCTATTATAGAATCCATCACAAGTATTTAGTTATAATTAAATTCTAATATAGCCATATTTTAGAGCACACTTCAATGATCTATTTCTAAAGTGCCCATTATAACACTAGGGGATTGTTCCATCACGTCTCCCTTAGTTCTAGTTCTAACCTTAGGGGTCTAAATAGGTTGGTATTATTTTGACAAAACCTCTTAAGAAATAATATCCAACCCTTTAGGCAAATATAATAAAAAAATTTATCCTTTTATTTAATTTACTTAAATTTAGAAGCCACAATTGCATAATCCATGTTCTATTACGTGAAATAAATGAAATCTAATCATCTATATTTCTTTACATTAATACTTTTCTTAAAAATTATCATAAGCAAATCCATTTTTTCTTCATTTACAAACTATATAAAAGTATTAATAAATACTTACAACAATATCCATAGCAATATTTGTAAAATATACACAAATGACACATCATGTATCCTAGAAAACCCTTATGGGATAAAATATAGACTTAAAATATCCCTCTTTTTATTGTAAGTCAATTAGTTAGTCTACAAAAGAGATTTTTCATTATTCCTTTTATCATAGTTTCAATCTATCGCATAAGAATCTCCCCAATTCTTATGTCCTTTTATCACAAAAATTTTTGTAAATTAATTTTTACAAAAGTGAGGGAATCCCATAATTCCCTCTCATTAAACCCTATTCATTCATCATTTTATATCTACTCAAACATATTCTACTTGAGTAAATTATTACAAGAGTAATTTGTGGAACCCCCATAAGTTCCTTCCAAATTATTGGGCCCCATGCCCAAACCTTCATTTACTTATAAAATTAATAATGTCTTCCTTTTATAATAATAATACCAATTCAACATAAGTACATCAAATTCCAATAGTACATGGTTCCATTTCCAAAACATCAACCTAATTATTCATTTACTAGAAATGAGCTAGACTTTTTGCAAAGTCTACAAAACATTACTATTCCTTCCAAAATCCATAATATAATCCCTTTAAAGAAAGATACACCCTTTAATTATCTAAACCTATCAAGATTATAAAAAAACTTTCTATAAAGAAATATATTTATCATTTTTAAAGCATTCCCACTATTCTTTTTCAATCCATAAGTTTAAGCATAAATCATAAACTATTTCAATTTTAAATCAATAATAACTCATTCACCATATAACTGTTAGAATTCCCAAGAGTAGAACTACAAAGTATTATAATATTTTAAGAAATAAAGTAGAACTGATTGATTTATTCCAGGGATGAACTTTGTATAAATAGCAAAGTTGATCATTTGAGAGCCATTATATTACAACTCATCAAGTCTGATGAAGACACCACTGAGAGTTCACCTGACAAATGAAGGAGTGTAACAACTCATCAAGTCTAATGAAGATACCACTGAGAGTTCACCTGACACATGGAGGAGTGGAAACTCAAGTGTATCTATCCTAGTAGAACTTAAGATAATATTCACTTTTAACACCCCTCCTTAAGTGATAGTAGGGGTTATTTATACAAATGAGTCCTGAAAACAAATCCTAATGAGGTACTCATGTACAATGATTTATTTTCTAAAGAGATGGTAAAATCCAAATGGGAAAATCCAAAAATCAAAAAATAAATAAGGAAGAGGCTTGTCTTTGTATGGTGAAGATTGTCCTCTTAAAACAGTAAAAGTATGAGTCCCGATAACATGGTTTGATGAGGTACTCATTTAAAAAATATATATGGCGAAAAAACCCCTTTGGAAAAAACCATATGTTACAAGAAAAATATCCAAGATAGAGGCATGTCTTCGGATGGCGAAGATTGTCCTCTTAACACAAAAAAAAATAATGAGTCCCGACAACTTGGCCTGATTAGGTACTCATGAAAAATATATACTTTTGGAGAGATGATGAAAAAAACCACAAGGGAAAAAACCATCCTCAAAAGAATACAATAGTAAAAGGAGAGGTGGAAGACCTTTGTGTCAATGCAACTGTATTACTCCAAGTTTCTCTCGCAACTATATGTAACACAGAGAAGGAAATGACTTGGTGAAGATGTCTGCAATTTTCTTCTCAGTTAGAATATAGTCCAAGTATATGTCCATGTTCTGAATGTGGTGTCAAATGAAGTGCATATGTATCTCAATGTGTTTGGTGCACTGATGCTCAACTGGATTTCATGCAATGTGAATTATGCTTTGATTGTCACACCAAATAGTTATAGGTTTGTCATGGGATAAACCAAATTACCTTATAATTTGATGAAGCCAAAGAGATTCCCGATTTGCTAAAACTATTGCCCTGTATTCTGCCTCTATAGATGATAAGGCTACTGCTTGTTGTTTTTTTGCATAACCAAGCTATTTGCAAAGAACCAAGACAAAATACAGCCAAAAGTTGAACATTTGTATTCTACTGAACCTGCCCAATCTGAATCTATGTAGCCAATGATATCCATGGATTTTTCCTTATATACGAACCCAAATTGAGTAGTTTCTTGCAAGTAGTTGAGGATTATTTTTGTTGCTTGCTAATGATTGAAGTGAGGTTGATGTGAGAATATAGATACGAGGCCAACAACAAATGATATATTTGTACGAGTATGAGTAATGTATAAAATACTCCCTACAAGCTGACAATATAGAGTTGAATCACATAGAGGGAATGATCAGGAAGTACTTAGAATTATGCCATACTAAAAATGTATAGGAGAAGGTTTGTAATCTAAATTTTTAAACCTATAATGAAGATCTAGAGTTTATTTTTGTTGACACAATGAAATACCTGCATTTGTTTGATTTATTTGGATCCTAAGGAAGAAATGAGCTAAAACTAGAACAACCATATCAAAATTTTCATAGAGGGAGTATTTTATAGTCTGAATGTTATTGAAGGTACTACTAGTGATTAGAAGATCATAAACATATAAACAATAATGGTGATTTTTCCTTCATCTCTCCAAATGTAGACTGTGTTATATGACTCACAGTGAGAAAAAACTACGAAAATAAGGAAGGAGTCCATATTTTCATACCAATATCTAGGAGTTTGTTTGAGACCATAGAGAGACTTTTTTAGCCTACAAACAAGAGAGGAGTCTTGAGTGAAACCAGCGGGTTGTTCCATGTATATCTCTTCCTTTAAATCCTCATGTAAGAAAGCACTTTTTACATCTATTTGAGATACAGGCCACTTTTGGGAAGTAGCTAGAGCGAGAACCAGTCTTACAAAATCTATTTTAGCAACTAGAGCAAAGGTTTCTACATAATCAATTTCTTCAATTTGAGAGAATTCTTTGGCTACTAGGTGAGCTTTGTGTTTGTCAATTTCTCCATTAGGACCATACTTTATTCTGTAAATCCATTTATAGAGAACCAATTTCCTTCCTTTAGGAAAGGGAACTAAATCCAAAGTGTGTTTTTTGATTAAGGAAGAGAATTCATTTTCCATGGCATCATCCTATTCTTTAATACCAGTTGCTTCTTTGAAGTACTGAGGACCAAAGGAAATATACTAAAAAACAAGACCAACTCCTATGGAGTTGGTTGATCTGGATGATGGAAGATTTTGGATGTAAGTAACTTATTTAACAATGGTGCGGGCCCATTTTGGCATATTGGAAGGAGTATAAGGAGTGGAAAGACATTGAGTTGGAGTTATAGGTTCCTCATCTTGATTATCAATCTCTAAGTTAACCTCTAGAGTTGGTTCTTCATAATATTGAGGTTCTATTATAGGAGAAGGCTCAATGGAGGAAGAGGAGAGTTGAGGATATTTCTGAAAGAATGTTTCAAAAAATTAGGCATTCCTATGAAAAAAAACATCATGAGTTGAGGTATCAAGGAGCCTGTATGCTTTCATATCCTCACAATAACCAAAAATATGAGATTTCTACTTTTCTTATCTAGAGCCTTACTTTTCTTCTTTGGGATGTGTGCTCAAGTAGTACACCCAAAAATATTAAAGAAGGAAACATTTTGTTTTGAACAATTCCATGATTCTTCAGGAGTTAAATGATCAAGAGATTTATGAGGTGTGTGGTTTTGAATATAATTGGCACAGTTAATAGCTTCTGCACAAATTTTTTTTGGAAAATCTCTTGAATGGAGCATACAATTTGCCATTCCTTTAATATTCAGTTTTTTCTTTCTGCAATGTCATTTTTTTGAGTATTATGGAATACATAATGCTAATGAATGATGCCATGATTTGATAGAAATATGGAGAACTCATTACTATAGTATTCCTCCTATTATCTGTGTGAATTTGCTTGATATAGCAAGAGGCCTAATTTTCAACTAAGGATTTGAATATTTTGAAGTGGGATAGAACATCACTTTTATATTTTAGGAAGTAGACCCAAGTTCTTCTAGAAAAATCATAAATAAAGGTTAGAGCATATTTTTCTCCTTTGAAATAAGGTTTTGGAAAATACATAAAATCACTATAGATTAATTCTAGAGGGGATGAATTTTTTATAGAACTACTTGGGTGGAAAGGATCTTGATGTTGATTTCCAAGAGCACATCTAGGACAAACTCCATCAATATAAGATACTTGAGGTAAACCTGTTACCATTTCATGGGTGCTCAATTTCTTTAGGTAGTTGTAATTGAGATGACCAAACCTTTCATGCCAAATTTTGCTTTCAAGATCTCCATGAGCCATAAAATAGGAGGTCCCTTCTAGATTTTTGAATCCTTTGAAGTGAAATAGGTGAGTTTTGTGATCAATATCTCCTTTGGCTATGAGAGAATGAGGATCTTGAAAGTCTCTTATATCAACTCCTATTGGAGAGAAGAGAACAGTATTCCCCTTTCCAGAAGTACAATTTTGATAGACAAAGAGGAGATTTATGGTAATGTTTGGAACATAGAGAACATTATTGATAGAGCCACCATCAATGGTTATATCACCCTTTCCTTTGACTGGGATGAAGAAAGAGTCACCAACTTCTATGCTACAGGTTGAACTTGAGGATATAGAATAAAATGACTCATATAAAGTAGTCATGTGATGAGTTTCTCCAGAATATAGGACCTAGTGATTAGAAGAATAATTGGAGGTTTTCCCTTGAACATTAAGGAATTTTCCTATTTTATTTTTATTATCTATATTTTTATCCTTAATATCTACCTCTAGTTGTTGTAATCTTTTCCAGCATTTTTTTACAGAGTGACCATTATTTTTGTAGTGAGTACAAGTTATGGGATTCTTTTCCTTATTTTTGAATTTTTCTTTAGAAGATGTGGAGGTCTGTAGACACCAAAACAACACCAATCCGATTATGTGGCTACAAACACTGATCGAGTTGACACACACAACCCCCAGGGCAGCCCCTAGAGGTTAAACAGTGGTCCTAACCACTCTCACAGTAGTTTTGGAAGGTCAGAGATCAATTTGGCACCTTTCAGGCACTCTGCTCCCTACTCGTTCCACCCAGGGACGATTACAAACTGGTATTCATTCCACCCAGGGACGATTAGCAGTATTCGCTCTAGGGTGGGGCGAATAGCAGGTTTGACGGGCAAAAGGTCAAATCTCGACAAATGGCAGCCCAGATCCACCACTTAACTCCTCCTTCATTGCATGGGAGTGCGAGTGAGCATTTTGGAGTGCTAGAGGCAGTTACAGAGGCAGTCATGGAGCCCTTAATCAGGGAGGAATCTTCTCCCCCCTGGAAAGGCATGATTGCCAAGTGGCGCCTCTGCATGCTCATACATAGAGACCGTCAGGTCTATAAAATGGTGAGTCTTCTCACCCCAAAAAATATACAGAGAAGGAGCATTTTGAGCAATGAAGTGCTGCCATTTTGCATACTCACTTTTGATTGTGCCTTTCACATCCTTGATCTCTCTTTTGGAAGGGAGGTCATTGGGTGGTTATTGGAAGCGCAATCCGGACCCCAAACCCGACATTTGGCCATAGTATCCCACCCAAATTTTTTGACAACACCCCACAAGAGGTTTTGGACCCATCCCAAGTGGATTGGTGCCAAAATCGGGCCCCAAACGGTGGGCGTCCTGCCCCCGGCGCCCCCGCACTATTGCAGTCCTAATCGCCCCACCCCGGAGCGATTAGAAATCTGTAGCAGATTTTAGTTCTATTATTTTTGCATTTTATTCTAGGTTGCTTAGATAGGCTTGCATTCAAATTTCATGTAATTCTGAGCAGTTTTGATCATGTTTTTGTTATTTCTCGCTTTCGCTAACATGCAGGTAGCATCATCAAATTCCTGGTGATAGAGGCCGAATTGGCAAAATATGACCTTCTGGGTCTTTCCAAAATACCCCATTTTACCTAACCCCCAACTTTGTAGGTGATTTGGAGCCTCCCAGATGGGACATTTGGGACAGTGCTTTCTGACATTTTGTTGCAGGTCTAATCGTCCCACCCCGGAGCGATTAGAAATCCGTGGTGAATTTTTTGACTGTTCTTTTTGCAGTGCCTTCCCGGTGATGTTTCTCATGCCTCTATCAAGTTTTTAGCTCATTTTGATCTATTTTAGTTGTCATTTTATTTATTTTTTGCATGCACTAATCTTAGGCTTGGGGATTGCATGTTTCATTTCATCCGCAGGTGCTACTGATTGTTTTCTATTTCCTTGAACATAGGATCTCGACACCGGAGGAGCAGAAAAGAATCAAAGACCCTTTCATGCAAGCGGCGACAATGTTTGGTCCGCCCATTTTACATGTGGGCACGCGGAAGAAGGCATACCACCCATGGTGTAACGAAACCTTATTTAACGCTCCTAGCCCCTGAAAAGGGAGGAGACGTGTTGTAACCGAGATTTAAAGCAAATTAATAAAAAGGGTTGTATTCCATATTTGCTTTCTATCTGGTTTTGATTCGTTTATGTTTCTCTCCTTTCATGCATTTTCAATTCATAGGATTTAGCGTTATCTTTGGCTTCGCTTGCATCGCACTTGGTGTTTCCTTTTTGCTTCCGTATCCTCGTGCTTTCAGTGGCGATCATGGTGGGACCCTATCCTCTATTTTTGAGATCAAACTTCTGATCAAAAATTGCTTGTTTTTGCTTGCAGGTACCAAGTTTTCAAACGTTGGACTGTTGTTCGTTCCAGTCTGTGACGAGTACAGAGCTGGAATTCATCTTATCCAGGGATGAATGGGCATTCGCCCCACCCTGTGATGAATACAGTTCTATTATTCATCCCACCCAGGGATGAATAGCTCTCTATGCAGTTTCAGGGCAGAAACTCAGAGGCATCCGATTTGGGCAGAGAAGAGGTAGGGGTCCTAAACACCTTCTGTCATTTTTTGCTTTTTGTTTTCTATTTTCTGGTTATTTGCTTGCATAGGAGAGTTTTTAATGCTTGTTTTCTTCATTTATGCAAATTAAAAAGAACCCCACACACCACGTGGTAATTTAAACAACAAGGAGTTGGTCGTAAAACCCCAACCCTTGATCAAGACCAACGGTGGATTTCATCACCACCTTGGCTTGAATTTTTGCATCCATAACCCCGATCGCTACTATCGTTGCTAGACGTAAATCCTGATGAAAGCTGACCGAGTGTAGCTCGGGGTGATTCCCAGTGCATGAGGATAAGTCTTCTATGGTAGGTGTCAAAAATAGGGTGATCCCCCTTCCGTACCGCCTATGTTCCACGTACCATTCTGCTCTCTCACGTACCAATAGTTTCCCTCACGTAAGGGCGGGTATATTGAGAGGTTTGGTATAATGGCCTGGCAGTGGTATATCGAAGGGGCGACCATTTTGGGAGACATAAGAGCCATCATATTGCATATACAACAACACGTTCTTTACAAAGCTTTCAAAACAAAAATCAAAACACACTAAACCAGATTTAGGGCACACCTTTAATCTATAAACGAGATAATCACTTCTTTGATTGTGTGGCTCCTGTTTGTTTAGTGTAGCATAAAAAAAAATCATAAAAAAAGATAAAACCCTACGTAGATTGTAGAGAGACACCACCATGGTGTACACCCGTAGCCAAGCCCAATCATGGGCAGGAGCTACGGAGAGTGTACAAGGGGGCACAAGTCACCTCCGCTATAGCCCCAAGGACTTGGTCATACCACCTTGGTGGCCCGACCCACAAGATAGTCCACATCGTGCCATTTTAGAATGGGACTATAGAGGCACCCCTTCGAGGGGCACTCCCGTCCAACATAGACCCTTTCAGGAGGAGTCCCTACACGTGGCACTCAATATAAATGGGAAGGCTCCCTTAGATGCTCAGTATGAGTGGCCACCATGCAATGAAGTGCTAGAACAGCATAGGGTCCATAAGGAGAGGCCACATGATTATGTCATCCCTCCTCTACCCCTCATCACTATTAGGAATAACAAGCCAAATCCAGAGCACAAGGCTCTTCAGACAGGGCGAGCCAACTCTGCCCGCCCCTTTCACATATACGAAAGGGAGCATGAGGAAGACCATCACATTCCTCAAGAGCAATACATAGCATGGGAGCAATGCACCTCCACACCTGCTATCTACCAGAATCACCTACTGAGGCCATAACCTCGGGTGAATGCCACCAACCTCGATAGAGGAAAGTGACCTATAGAGATCTCGGATCATCATGACCGAGATAAATACATAGGAGAGGCATCTAGGCCCCCTAGACCTAAGACGATAGAACAAATTGACTTGGAATTTGCCAAACATGCCACCCACCAAGCGCAAATCACGTAGCTTGAGCAAGACCAACAATAGTTGGAGCACTTGTATCACCTTAGCAAAGAGCGCATTCGACGTCAAACAGATGAGCTACTCCATAACACTATGCCTGAGAGGGTTCCAACCCCTCGCACCCAAAGAGTAGAACTATATGAGAGGCGCAACCCCTTGGTGCGAGATAGGTCCCCATGACCTTACCAAGTGTTGCCTCCGAGACCTCCTAGACCTGAGCGGGAGGCCACTCCCAGGAACAATGATGGGCACCCTCCACGGGGACCCACCCATGTTTATAGGTCTCACCCAAAAACTCCTCAAGAAGCCTATGAGGAGTATGAGCAAGAAGAAGAGCGGGCCAAAATGCCCTACCAAGGTAGAGGGGGTGCTATCCGGCCACCCCTCCATAGGCCTCAAGTTTCCCACAACCCACAATGGGAACTAACCAAGGAGGAAGAGATCAAATCTTTCGATGCATATAAAGCGCTGCTAGAGCGCTTAGAGTCTATGGAGACCAAGACTTCTGGGCCCCAAAATCCCACTTTACGCCAACTCCATAGTCACCCAGTGCATCCGTCAGTGCCAGCACCCCCATACCCTGAACACTTTAAGCTGCCCTAGTTGGCAATATTTAGAGGTGAGGAGGATGCCCAAGAGCACGTGACTAGATTCTTGAGCCAATGCTTTGGCATTCAGGACAATGATGCTTTGTTGTTAAGAACATTTATAACCACGTTCGTAGGCCCTACCTCGGATTGGTTCACTCAATTGCCAAAGCATAACATCAGTAACTTAGATCAGCTAGTGGACGCGTTCCTCGAACGCTTCACCTTCAACACCAAGAAGAAGGCATCACTAAGTGACCTAGCCAACCTCAAGCAGTATGAGGAAGAAACCATGGCAGCCTATGGGAATCGATGGAGGACATTGCTTTCAAAGCTGCCCTACCTCCCTCCTATGGCCGACCTTACCCAAATGTTCTCAAAGAGTTGTTTGAGATCGATCTCCATGCTATTGTAGCTACAACAATATGCCACTTTAGAGGAAGCTCTGGCACAAGCCAGAATCATTGAGGAGATCAAGATTCAGGATGGTGAGATTGCCAAGCCAAAGAAGAAAGAATGGTCTAAAAATGCCAAGATAGGGACCACGCAACCAAAACCCACCATGGTCAATCAGGTTGCTATAAATGTACCTAAGCCTATACAAGCAACACAACCCCAAAAGGCTAACTATCAGGTGGTCCCTCTTGACAGTTATGAAAGGGAAAATCATCGACAAGATCAAAATCAGCAGCGTCACCCTAGGCGACAATTCACACCCTTCATAGAGTCTAAAGACTCCTTGTTTGACCGTTTGACCATGGCAAACTTGATGAACTTTCCTAGAGAGTCGACCTGTAGACCCCAACATGCCAAAACCCAAAGGTTATAGGGAAGACTTGTACTGTAAGTTTCATCGATAGAAGGGACATGACCTCTATGCATGTTGGAAGTTTAAAAGCTTCGTGCAAGACCTAATCGACAACAAGATGCTAGTGGTGGATAATCTAGTAGCACCAAACAACCAATAGATGGAGGTCTTCAAAGACCCCCTGCCTACCCATGATGCATAGGCAAAGACCCTACAAGTCAATGAGGTGACATAGAATTGCCCCATGCAGGGGTATGTAGGGATGATCAGTATAGTGACTCAAAACAAAAGGTACCCGAGCACAGCTGCCCCCATGGCGGCTACAGGAGAGGTGCCAACAATGTCACAACCACAACAACACCCTACGCAACCTCCTCCACCTAGACCAATGGCCACAATTCGGACCAAACTCACCCAGAGTTTGAGGACCACGTCGGCTAGGCTCTCCATTTATGAGCTCATACAACAATCATCGCCCCATCGGGAGGCTCTAATGGAGATACTAAAAGCCATCGAGTTGCAGCCCCATGAAGCAAACTCTTTCAACAACTTTGTAGGACATGTCAAACGATGCACCGAGCCAGTTATCACCTTTAGAGAGGACGAATTGAAATCAGTGACTGGTGACATGGCGGATCCACCCCTGCACGTCATTGCATGGGTCAACGGGATTCCGTATAAGAGGGTGTTGGTGGACACTGGCTCATCCAGTAATATCATTACAATAGTGGCATTGAAACATTTGAAGTTGCCAACATCTCACATCGTGGCCTCCACCTACACTCTACGAGCATTCAATGATGCGATATGCTCGATAGTTGGCACAATTGTCCTACCCATCCAAGTGGGACAAAAGACTATTCCTACATTGTGCCACATCTTGGAGGGTGAGATGGCTTATAACATTTTGTTGGGCCGGCCATGGATCAGGGACATGAAGTGTGTCCCTTCAATAGCCCACCAATGCTTAAAGTATACATTCGAAGGGCAGGTGCATGTAGTCCCGACGGACTTAGAACCCTTCAAATATTGCAATACGGTGCAGCTGATGCCACAATCGACCCTTCCATCAACACATTTGGATTTTTAGTTGAATCCATCTAAATAGGGTCCGATTCCGCATACATCCCCATTGTTAAGTCCATCAAATCCCCATCCGGGTCCATCTTCGTCATCTGGTCCTTCACCAATGATGCCACCTACGGTGGCCACACCGAAGGACAATGGGAAGAAACCCCTGGAAGAGGCACCGCCATCAGTCTCAACCATCTCTACCGAAGAGATGCCTAGCCGAATGGAAGTCGAGATGCCTAGTTCACCTAACATGGAGTGGACTCAGGAAGAACTCCCATTCCCTCCCCCTCAACCACCAACAATCACTATTGAGATGGCCAATACGGGCCTGGGGGAGTATCTGGTGTGGAACATTGTAGCAACACCCACACTGGAGTCCATGCAGGACATGGGGAGACCTCGCCTCCCCATAGGCACTATTGTTCCTCTAGGCTACCCACCAAACCAGACAAACTTTGTATATGGGGGCCTTGATAATGGCATTGAACCTTACATGCAAGAAGACGAAGATGAAGAGCCTTTCGTTGAAGACGTCAACTATTTGTCCAACCCAGACTTCACTTTAAGATATCTTGGCCAATGCAATTGGCATGGATATGGGTTGGGCAGATATGAGCAAGGAGTGCACGTTCTTTGCCAACCAAGATATCAGATGCCATACGACAAATCAGGAGTAGGGTTCAACCACCCCCTGCCCCTGGACATCTTGGTAGAGAACATGCAAGGCCTAGGGATAGGCAACAAGGATGGGTTGGCATTAGATCCATATGCCAATCCTAACACAACATATACATTGGGGGATTACCTCCCATTGTTGACGACCAACCTTGTTGACCTCAACAACCCCTTCCCTTTAATCGAGAAAGGAGAAAGTTCGAGAACTCACCTACAAAGGGGATATAGACAAGGTCAGGAAGGATCTTCAGAAGATGAGTCAGAGTATGAGGTAGCACCATGGGACCCTTTCGAATCGGATAGCAATCACTCACAAGTGACCCCCATGGATGACTATCAAGAAAGCCTCTTGGCAATGTTCCCTTTGGATGCTCCAATCGAGCAAGTACCACCTCAAGAAAATTAGGTCCCCCCATAGAGAGCGAAACAACCCCGATGGGACCATATCAATTTGCTCGAGCAGGATGAGCCTCAAATATCGCAAATAGTTGTTGGAACCAATGAAGGCCTTTGGATCTCCGATAGTGATTATGAAGATGAAACTGAGATGGCCTATCTCAATCATATGCGACAACAACAATACCCCATGGACATTGATGACATGTTCGAACAACTAAACATAGGGCCAAGGCATAGGTGGCACCTAAACCCAGCACAATTGGACCAAGTGCTGCATCCGCCACTTTGGGCATACAGAGAGCACCTTCCACCCAGAGACCCTATAGCGATATCAGTGTCGAGGGTAGACCCTATCCTCCTCTCCACACATAGGGCCGATCCATTCATGCCAATACCTCCAGAGCCCGATCCGGAGCACAAAAATCATCCAGGATGTCCGAGTCACCACACCCATGGTAATGGAGACCAAAATCATTTCATCAACATGATCTCCATTGACTTAACCACCCCCATCCACAATCCAACCGATCCAACAAAGTCATTATATCTAGACATAGATGCCATAGACTGGGATCACGTCAATTCACCACCATCCCCATCAGAGTACTGGCCTTGCGGTGAGATGCTTCATTTCACCCCAGGACCAACTCAGGATATCTTCCATGCTGAAGAGGAACCCAAAGTTCCTAACGTAGATCTAAATTCAGCGAATGATATCCACTTGATCCCAACTCCACACCAGTTGGAGGATGGGTCCCACATGTCAGTCGAGGAGATGACTGACGTAGACATCGGCTCTGATCCAATGAATCCATAGATAATCAAGCTGGGGGTAAGCCTATCCCCCGAAGAGCAAGCCGACTACATTGCCCTTCTCAAAGAAAAGAAGGAGGTTTTTGCATGGTCCTACAAAGACATGTCGGGGCTAGATCCGTAGCTAGTCATGCATAATCTAATGCTTGATCCGACAGTCAAGCCAGTTAAGCAAAAACTATGTAAGATGCACCCAACAGTGGCCTTAATGGTCAAAGATGAATTACAAAAGTTGTTGGATGCACAGTTTGTCATCTACGTGGATTACCCACCATGGCTGTCCAACATGGTGCCCATCAAAAATCCTGATGGGAGGATTCGCATATGCACTAATTTTTGAGATCTAAACAAAGCGAGTCCTAAGGATGATTTCCCCTTGCCTAGCATCGACGCATTGGTAGATGCTACAACGGGCCATGAAATGCTTTCCCTCATGGATGGTTTCTCGGGATACAATCAGATTCGTATCAATCTCGAGGACCAACTAAAAATGGCATTCACAATGCCTTGGGGGACATTTTGTTATAAGGTCATGCCCTTTGGCCTTAAAAATGTTGGCGCCACCTACCAACGTGCCATGACATACATCTTCCATGATCACATGCATAAAACTTTGGAAGATTACATGGATGATTTGTTGGCCAAATCTCTTTTGCGCCCAGATCATCTCGGTGACTTAAGCAAGATCCTCGATCACCTCATCGAACACAAAGTCAGACTAAACCCCAAGAAGTGCGTATTTGGCATCACATCTAGAAAACTCTTGGGTTTCATAGTCTCAAAGTGAGGCATCGAGGTGGACCCAAACAAATTCAAGGCAATCCTTGAAATGCTTCCCCCAACTACCATCAAGCAGCTCAGAAGCCTACAGGGAAAGGTCACGTCAATCAAGCGCTTCATAGCGCAGCTATCTGACAAGTGTCGACCCATGAATAAATTATTGCACAAGGGGGTAGCATTTCACTGGGATGACGAGTGCCAATCAGCCTTCGATGATATTAAACAATACTTGGCTTCACCACCAGTATTGGCACCACCTAGACCAGGAGTGTCATTCTACTTATACATCTCAGCTACTGAGGTGGCACTGGGCGCCATGCTAGCCCAAAAAAATGAACTACACAAAGAATAGGCTACTTACTATCTTAGCCGCACCCTGGTCAGTTATGAACTTAACTATGCATACGTTGAGAAGCTCTGCTTGGCAGTGGTGTTTGCTACCAAAAAGCTATGCCATTACATGCTGAGCAACATGACGTATGTTGTGTCTAAGGAGAATCCATTGCGGTACATGATGAGTCGTACTTATCATAGTAGCCGCACAATGAAATGGATCATGTTGTTGATGGAGTTTGACATCGAGTTCATTGGATAAAAATCCATCAAAGGTCAAGTCATCACCGATCAACTAGCAGAGGCTCCTCTCGAAGATGATCAACCTCTGACCATAGAGCTACCCGATGATGGGGTCTTCCATGTCTCAGAATCACCAGATTCTGATGAGCTTGAGTCACAGGCCGACATAACCCTATTTTTTGATGGTTCTAAATGTGAGCAAGGGGGTGGCATGGGAATTGTATTCTTCACACCGCAAGGGGCTCCAATGCCTCTATCATTTAAATTAGATTTCCCATGCACCAACAACAATGCAGAATATGAAGCCTTGCTCATAGGTCTTCAGACAACAATCACCATGAACATCAAATGATTGAACATCTTTGGTGATTCGCTGTTAATTGTCAACCAAGTCAAAGGGGTATTCCAATGTAAATGCCCAGTTCTATAGGCCTACAAAGCCCTTGTGGATAAATTCTTGGCAAATCTTGAATGGTACGACATCGAGGCACTCCCTCGATCATCGAATCATTTTGTGGACACTATGGCCTCCTTGGGGTCACTAATCCCACAAGACATTTCTGGTGATATGACAACCATTCAAGTCAAAACACTATCGCAATCCATGATGGAGCGTGCAAGCTCTGACTTAATGCCAGGAATCCACCTGATCCAGATTGAACCGTCCCTGGACAAGTTCTCTCGAATCCATGATTTTCTGAATCATGCCAACTAGGGGTCCTTGTTCTCCCCACCTCCCCTTAATAGCAACACAATGCTATTCTTACAAGTTCTTTCCCGCTCAACTTTTGCTAGGGATGAACTTCAAGAGGGATTGGTTGTTCATACTATCGAGGTTTTCGATCAGCAGGATTGGTATACACCCATACGAGATTACCTCAAGCTAGGTAACCTCCCACTTGGATTGACGCATGCTGCAAAATGATCATTCAAACAGAAAGCGGCTAAACATGTCTTGCTAGGAGACATTTTGTACCATCGCAGCTATGAAGGAATCCTCCTTCATTGCTTGGACCAGCAGGAGTCCACTTGGGCGATCACCCAAGCGCACGATGGTACATGCGGTGGCCACTTCAGCGGTATGGCCATCGCAAAGCGCATTCTTCGCATGGGCTATTATTGGCCATATTTAGAGCAAGATTGTTGCGCATATGTAAGGAAGTGCATGAAGTGTCAACACCATGCTAATTTGACACATGTACCTTCTTAGGCCTTGCAACCGATCCAATCGGCTTGGCCATTTTCATAGTGGGGCTTAGATCTAATCGAAAAGATCTCCCCTATGTCATCGGGTCATCACACGTTCATCATAATGGCCACAGAGTACTTCACCAAGTGGGTGGAAGCAATTCCGCTAACCTCTACGACTGGACCCCGCATTTCGGAGTTTATTTTACATAACATCATATGTCATTTTGGTATTCCATCCAAGATAATCTCGGATAATGGGACGTCATTCAAGAACAAAGACGTGCATGCTTTGACCACAAAGTACAAAATTCAGCATAGTTTTTTGACACCCTATTATCCGTAGGCAAATGGGCAAGCAGAGGCATCAAACAAAATGCTAGTCACTATCCTCAAAAATATAGTCATAGATAGTCATAAGGATTGGCACATTCAAATCCCACTTGCTCTATGGGCTTATCACACTAGCATTCGGATGCCCACTAGGGCAACTCCATTTTTGCTGGTGTATGGCTCTGAGGCAGTCATGCCTCTAGAGTTGGAAATACCTTCCCTACGCATATCAATGCAAGAGTTCATCGATGATGACACTGCATGATAGGCCCGGTTAGACCAACTTACGTTGCTCGATGAATGATGCGTCAATGCTCTCGAGCATTTATGTATCTATCAAGAGCGACTTAAGAAAGCATACAACATGAAGGTTCACCTGAGGGACTTTCAGGTTGGTGACTTGGTCTTAAAAGAGAACCAACAAAATTCTAACTTGCCGCCCCATCTAAGGGACAAGTTCATGGAAAATTGGTTAGGTCCTTATGTCATTGATAGTAAAATAGGACCTGGAACATACCGGCTCGCTTCTCTTGATGGAATCAAGGAACTAGAACCCTTGAACATCAGTCATTTGCGGCCATTCCATATTTAAAAGAGCCATAGCCCAAACCAAAAGCTCCAAGGATTCCCATAATCGCTTGGTCAACCCAAAATGCCCCAAAGGTGTCCATAAACCCTTTGGTCAAACCAAAATGCTCCAAAGGTACCCATAATCCCTTTGGTCAAACCAAAAGCTCCAAGGATTCTCATAATCACTTGGTCAACCCCTAAATGCCCCAAAGGTACCCATAATCCCTTTGGTCAAACCAAAAGCTCCAAGGATTCCCACAATCGCTTGGTCAACCCAAAATGCCCCAAAGGATTCCATAATCGCTTGGTCAACCAAAACCCAAAGGTACCCATAATCCCTTTGGTCAAACCAAAAGCTCCAAGGATTCTCACAATCGCTTGGTCAACCCCTAAATGCCCCAAAGGCACCCATAATCCCTTTGGTCAAACCAAAAGCTCCAAGGATTCTCACAATCGCTTGGTCACCCAAAAATGCCCCAAAGGTGCCCACAAACCCTTTGGTCAAACCAAACGCCCCAAAGGTACCCATCATCCCTTTGGTCAAACCAAAAGCTCCAAGGGTTCCCACAATCGCTTGGTCAAAAATAAGAAAATTCAAAAACAATAAAATCATCAAAAATAACAAAAATTTGCATCTCATTTCCATGCATACTCAAAATCATCACAACAATAAAGAACTCTTTTGCATCTCATTTTCATACTCACAAAAATCAATCAATCGAAAACACAAAAATATAAGCTGCATAGGCATCGCAACCATACATTGCATATTTGTTGATCATACAAAGTCAAATGCACCATAGACTGTAATTACTCGGCAAATCCATCATTTTCCACATTTCTCCACTCTATAAACAGTCCATCAAAAATAAACGCCATTCACATATTTTTGCCATATCATAGTCAGTTGTCTTCTAATGTATCAAGAGTTTTCGTCATTCAGTTGTCATTAGCTTTCTAGCCAAATACTGTACAAAGTCAGACAGATTTTACAAAGGTAGAGTTCTACTTGGATCACACCTTGTTACGTAGCATCCCACCACAAGTTAAAACACATAAAAATTCCCAAGTTGTGTAAACGAAAGATGAAACCTGCAAAGCAATCCAGGATACCATCTAGTGAAAAGGTTATCTTGCTCATCCCCCTATGCGAATGACCCCAAGAATGTTGAGAGTTGGCAAAAGGACAAGCATCTTCCCTACCCAATTCCCCAAGAATCCCAAGTTCTCAAAAAGTTGCAAAACATCAAAAATTTGCAAAAGTCAATACTCCAAAGTTTGACATCAAATCCCACAAAGTGCATACATCAAAAAGCACAGGCAATAGTGATTCTCATCACTCAATATTCAAATCCCTTGCTCAAAAGAAAAAAGAAAAAATAAAAATAAATAGTGATTTTTATCACTACATAAGAGCAAGTATCCCAATACAATTGAAGAAAAGAAGGGAGTCAAACTTGAATCCCTGGAACTCTCAGCATTCAGAAGGTCATGAGGTACACCTCAGTATCGGTTTGGTGGATAGCCTATCGGTCACTGGTGGCAAACCTCCCGCATGACGATATATCTGTCACATTAACTTGTGTGCAGATCAATGTTTGCATGTGGATGAGCTAGCTTATGGTATCCTAGATAGCACCACAGATTAATCTGACTAAATACAACAAAGGAGTTAGTGGAGCTAATTAGGTGATCCTCAGTACAGGTTTGGTTGACAGCCTATCTGGCACTGGCGGTATCCTGACAAATACCACATAAACAAACTCAATTGCACACACAGGGATGTGAAATAACTTGGTCAAAGACAAGTCGGATTCATACCTTGTTCAAAAGTCTTGTAAGATAAAAGTACAGTCTTGGCTAGTTAGTTAAAACATCTGAGTCTCAGAAAACCTTAACTACATTCTAAACCAACTGTGATATCTTTCATCCTTGCATCGCCATCAAAAAATACAAAAAAAACATGTATACATGAAAAGTCATTTACCACAACAATCACCTAGGACAAAAAGCCATAAGTTCTAAATAGTCTATGGTGCCACCACCAAAAATCACAAATTCAATTCATCCATTCCATTTGCATATCATATAAATTAGAAACATTAGCATTCATCGCAACATATCCATACATAATATAAATTAACATGCATCCATCAAACATCAATCACTGTGCATAAAATCAAATCACAACACGTGTATAAACAAAAGAAAGTCATCTGTATATATATATCATCAAAAATGCCCGTAGGCTACAATAAACCGGTCCTCTGACCTCGCAAAAAGGCAAAAGCTCAAAAACCCCCAAGCCTAGGGCATCGGCCACCATGATCATGCAAGATCGGTGCGATGGGAACTACCCCCCATGGTGTGGGTCCTATGGGACCCCTCAGGGCGGTTGCTGCTAGCCCCCGCATCATGCCTACTAGCACCTCCCTCATCCAGTCACCTGCATCGAGAGGATGTTGACTACTCAGTATCGCTCCCTCTCATGCGACGTGATGATCCACCTCCACTAACCATAGGGATCCACCCATCGAGGTGGATAATCTCCGCCTCTAGCTCAAACCGATGCTGAATCAAGTCCATCTCCCATTGACGAAATATCACCAAGTTATCATCATGCTATGCCAGCTACATCCATAGGAGATCCATCTCCCGCATAGCATCTGTATCCCCATCCCATCGGTGGTACATAGCCAATGCGTTCTCCCTCTCTGCTAGTTGTGTCCATAGGAGATCCCTCTCCTGCAGTGCATCCCCGAGCTCCTCATCCCATCTCTGGAGTAGCCCCTCCAATCATGCTATCTCAGTATGCAACCCTACCTCCGTATCCTCTGGGACTGCCTGAGGCATCGACATCTCCGAAATGGTAGCCTACTCCGGCTCCCACTACTCTGGGACGTCCTACATCTCTGGCTGCTCTAGAACCCCAAAATCCTCACCCACCTCATCAACCTCCACCATGTCTGCATCATCCAACGGAGCCCCCAACCCTCTCCTGGTGCCTCTGCACCCTCCCCCCTGCTACTCCACCTCTAGACCCCCTAGAGGCCCCTCACCTCGCCACCATCGCAATGTCCACCACTACTCATACTCAATAGTAACCCCGATGTCATCCATATCTGGGACATCAATCATTGTATCTGAATCCTCACCCAGCGGCTCAATGACCAACCAGTCTAGTGTCCTCTCATCGCCCCGACGTCGATAGATCAAGGGCTCCCTAGGAAATCCCTGGTGCACCCCAAATTGTCGTGTCACCTAGACGTATGGGAAGTACTCCTACTCGGTCCCGTGTCGCCCGATCAGCCACCTCCCCCTATGAACCCATTGGAGCCACTCCCTAGCCTCAGGCCAAGCTGGACAATCCAGGTATGGCCGCTAGACTACCTCCCTAGGAGCAAGCCATGAGAAGGCATCAACGTAGTGCCCCACGACACCTACCCATCATCGACTATGCCCCCGCTCCTCTGACCTATGCCATAGTGCCCCATACCCTATTTCTCTATCAACCATCTCCACCCGAGTCATCCACGACAACCCCATCGACCTCTCCATAGCTATGTGCTGCCACGCCCAACACTACAATAGGTAATTGCATCCAATACCCTTTCGCCTCCGATAGCGGACCTCGTACAACTCATCGTAGAGCTATGCCAGCAGTGTCTGACCCCATCTCATAATCAGGGGCTCTATGGTCGGACACTCCACCAACCTGAAGACCACCTCCAACAGGTTCCACGGGAACCTCACACCCGAAGAGTCGGGCAATAGCATGTTGGAAATGAGGCTCATCAGTAATGCGTGCCTCACTCCCAACATGCCCCTCTCTAGCCACCATCGTACCAAAATGCCACCAATCTGGCAGTCGCCCTCTGCCCTCTCCACTGGGCTGTCCACACCCAACTCCTCCCCATGCTCGAAGCATCATGTCAGTACAACTATCCGCTGATCATGCGATGTCATCCTGATCGGTAGCCCGTCTATCGAAATCCATAGAATCTGATAGACATCCTCCAGAGTCATTGTCATCTCCCCTGTTGGGAGATGGAAGGTATTGGTGCGGGGATCCCATAGGTTGATCAGCACGGTCAGGTACGCCCGATCCCCCACCATCGGCTCTAGCCACATCACATGCTTGAGCCCAAGGGCATCAAGCCATTCCCAATCCACCAAATTCAATGCCCCCGGGCGTCAGAGAACACCGTCGGTTGACGGTACCGGCTCTTAATCACCTAAAACACAAAAACAACAAAAACATTAAAAACATGATAAATTGTACAACAATAACATGAATATACAACAATGCATAAAAAACTGTACAGCTAAAAACAAACAAATAACAAAAACAAAATTAAAAAAAAAAATAGTTTGTCAGCACTTAGGTTTTTTTAATTTTAAGTCTACAACTGACAGATAAAAAACAAACAACAATTCAAAAAAAAAATCACATCACATTTGTTAGTACCTAAAGTTTTTTGACTTTAAGTTTAAACCAACAAATAAACAAAAAACAAAAACAAATTAAAAATCAAAAAAAGTTTGTTAGTACCTAGGGTTTTCATTAAACTAGGGTTTCTAAATGTATTAAAATGACAAATGAAAATAAAAAATTTTTAAAAAAAAACTAGGGTTTTTTGGTTACCTAGGATTTCAGTTTAAAAACAAAAGTTTAGATTAAAACAATTTTTCTAAGCTAGGGTTTTTTTTTTACCCTAGGGTTTTAGTTTAAAAAAAAAAAAAAAAAAAAAAAACAAAAAAAAAACCTAGGGTTTCAGTTTAACCTAGGGTTATAGTTTTAGTTTTTGTCAATTCTTTTAGCCTAGAGTCTTACCTTATTTTAAAAAGGAAAAACAAATTGCAAAATAAATTACGGTTCTTTAACTGTAAAATAAAACAAAAGCAAACTAACGAAGAGGAGCACTCACCGGTCTCGCCTCGGCTCTGCCACTGGAAGACCCGGTTCATGAACTCATGGTGTCGGGAAAAATTTGATAGCGCTTCGCTTCGCAGACTCGACCTCCTCCTCCTCAGAGCTCCAAATCGCTAGAAAAATCGAATGCAAATGAGCCCAAACCCTAGTTTTGGCCCTTAAATAGGCTTTTAGGCCTATAATCGTTCCACCCTAGGATGAGCGCTCTAGTTAGCGCTCGTCCCACCCTAGGACGATTACAAAACTGGTATTCGTCCCACCCAGGGACGATTACAGAGCAAAAATTTCAAAAATAGCAAAAACTGCACAAAATGCACAAAAACAAGCAATAAAATTGTCCAATAAGAGTGCTTTTGCACTTGACATTCTGGGCATGCAAAATAGATGTCGGGGTCACAAATCCTCACTATCCTACTCCCTAAGAAGGCTACCATAGCCGGACCACTCCACGGGAGGATGGATTTTTGAGAATTTCATCCCCAAACGGCATCCCAAAAAGGGTCCAAACCCACCCAAAAATAGCAATAACATTGCCGAACAAGGCGCCTTTGTGCCTCTGCTTCTTGGCATGCAAAATAGATGTCGGGGTCACAAATCCTCACTATCCTACTCCCTAAGAAGGCTACCATAGCCGGACCGCTCCACGGGAGGACGGATTGTCGAGAATTTCAACCCCAAACGACGTCACCAAAAGGGTTAACACCCACCAAAAATAGGTCTAAATGTTGGGAAACTACACACACATTCAAAGATAAACAACTGAAAGGCACCCTTACACAAGTCATCTTGGGTCAAGCGACTCGTCGCTTTTCTCATGTAGGTCATTCCCTCATCGATTCGTCGCTTGAGGGGGTAGTCACACTTAGTCACCAATCAACAAATACACACCCAATTAAGGAAATGGCATGCATTCGAAGAATCATTGACAAAGACAATCACGCCCCTGCTTGGGGCAGCAAACAAGCAATAATCACAAGTTGATCAAACACTTGGCATTCATGAATCATGAACTCAAGGTTCCCACAGACAAAAGGTTGCGCCCTTTGCCTATTCATGACTGATCAATGTCCAAGATCAAGTAACACCTCACCGAAAAAGGTTAACACTTGAATTGAGTTCCTTAGCTCGTCAAAAGCAAGGATTCAAGAATGCATGCCCTTTCCATACTTGGGGCATCAAAATTTGGTTAGGTTACTAAGAAACCCTAATCATTAGTGCTTTGGTTATCTATTTTTGCTCAGCACTACGCCACGCATAATGCATCCCAAAAAGGGGCATCTATAGACACCAAAACAACACCAATCCGATTATGTGACTACAAACACTGATCGAGTTGACACACACAGCCCCCAGGGCAGCCCCTAGAGGTTAAACAGTGGTCCTAACCACTCTCACAATAGTTTTGGAAGGTCAGAGGTCAATTTGGCACCTTTCAGGCACTCTGCTCCATACTCGTTCCACCCAGGGACGATTACAAACTGGTATTCGTCCCACCCTGGGACGATTAGCAGTATTCGCTCCTGGGTGGGGCGAATAGCAGGTTTGATGGGAAAAAGGTCAAACCTTGACAAATGGCAGCTCAGATCCGCCACTTAACTCCTCCTTCAATGCATGGAGTGCGAGTGAGCATTTTTGAGCGCTAGAGGTAGTTACAAGAGGCAGTCATGGAGCCCTTAATCAGGGAGGAATCTTCTCCCCCTTGGAAAGGCATGATTGCCAAGTGGCGCCTCTGCATGCTCATACACAGAGACCGTCAGGTCTATAAAATGGTGAGTCTTCTCACCCCAAAAATATACAGAGAAGGAGCATTTTGAGCAACGAAGTGCTACCATTTTGCATACTCACTTTTGATTGTGCCTTTCACATCCTTGATCTCTCTTTTGGAAGGGAGGTCATTGGGTGGTTATTGGAAGTGCAATCCGGACCCCAAACCCGACATTTGGCCACAGTATCCCACCCAAATTTTCTTGACAACACCCCACAAGAGGTTTTGGACCCATCCCAAGTGGATTGGTGCCGAAATCGGGCCCCAAACGGTGGGCGTCCTGCCCCCGGGCGCCCCTCGCACTACTGCAGTCCTAATCGCCCCACCCCGGAGCGATTAGAAATCTGTAGTAGATTTCAGTTCTGTTCTTTTTGCATTTTATTCTAGGTTGCTTAGATAGGCTTGCATTCAAATTTCATGTAATTCTGAGCAGTTTTGATCATGTTTTTGTTATTTCTCGCTTTCGCTAACATGCAGGTAGCATCATCAAATTCTCGATGATAGAGGCCGAATTGGCAAAATATGACCTTCTGGGTCTTTCCAAAATACCCCATTTTACCTAACCCCCAACTTTGCAAGTGATTTGGAGCCTCCCGAATGGGACATTTGTTGGAAATTTTGGGTACCTTGAGTACATTGCCTTTGCTCAAGTATAGTTGTTGTCATTGATGTCAAAGGAGCTTTTGGTAGTTGTTGTCTTTGATGTCAAGTAGTTCTTGATGCAATTTGTTTCTTTGTCAAAGAATGTGTTTTGTTGAAGGTTTCAGTTGGTCAGTAAGTCTCCAAGAAAATCAGAGTAGCCTAGTTGCAAAAGTTCAAGAAAAAGATAAGTTAGAAAAAGTTTGCAGGCGGCTGGAAAACTGTCGCAATTTTGTGACATGTTTGAGGAGAGAGAAAGTTTTGGCAAAACTGTCACGATTTCGCGACAAGTTGAGTTGGCAGTGTTGAGTTGTAGGAAGTGTCACAATTTCACAACAGGCAGTAGAGAAAGCTTTTAGAAGCTGAAAGCATCATGATTTCGTGACAGGTTTCAAAGAAGTTGTATGGATGTAGAAAGTGTCATGATTTCACGATAGGTTGAGTTGGCAGCTTGCAGTTGGCAAAAGCATCACGATTTTGAGACATGTTCCAGTTTTGCGGGCATATGGCAGAAAAGTGCTTAAGGTAGCGAAAGCGTCGCAATTTCGTGACATGCTCCAGTTTCGTGAGCTTTTGGCAGAAAAGAGCTTAAGGCATCGAAAGCATCACGATTTTGCGACATGTTCCATTTTTGCTGGTGCAAACTGAGAAAAGGTTGAAGAAGTAAGAAGTGTCACAATTTCGCTATAGAATTGTAGATGACATCAGCAAGAGGCAAAGGTGTCGCGATTTCACGATAGAAGTGGAGAAGAAGGCTTTGAAGTCTAAAGCGTCACAATTTTGCGATAGGATTGCAGATGACATCAACAAGAGGCAAAGGTGTCACGATTTCACGATAGAAGTGGAGAAGAAGGCTTTGAATTCTAAAGCATCGCAATTTCATGATAGAAGTAAGATGACATCAGCAAGAGGCAAAAGTGTCACGATTTCATGACAGAAGAGCAAAGGAAGCAGACAAAAGCAAAAGCATCACGATATCACTACAGCAAGCTATAGAATGCGTACAGCAAGAAAAGGTGACGCGATATCGTGACATGATGAAGTTTTGCACCAAAAGCAACAAGGAGGTAGTGAAGCCAACAAAGTTAAATCAGCACAGGGTTTTGCAGCCGACGTGATCAAAGGGTAAAACAGTTGACTGAGATCAAGGTTCTAATCTTGAAATTATGTGTATAAAATGAGGGTTGTTTGAAGAGTTTCATTGATTATCGAAGTGTGCGTTCAAAGAGTGGCGTTCACAGATTTAGTGTGACAGTGAGGTTCGATCATCGAAAAAGTAGAGTGCGAAGATCGATTGCAGTATTAGAGTGCATTTCATCGAATCTTCTAAGTGTAGGAGACTGTAAGGACACAGAGTGCACGAAGTTAATACTATTGTGTTTGCGTGGAGTATATGTGAAGACTATGTTGTTGTTTATGCGAAGACTGTGTTGTTGTATGTGCAAAGACTATGTTGCTATGTTTTCATAGAAGAGTATAAGTTGATCGAGTGTTTTTGTGTTTGTGCAGACTGTGAAAAGTTGGTTTTGACCAAGTACAACTGTAACAAAAAAGAAAAGAAGAAGAGGAAAAATTTATGCCAGATCGAAGGACTGTGTTTTGGTGCAGATAAGACAACCAGCTTTGCAGAGACAGAGTTGAGGACAGAGATCTCCAGCCAGAGCAGAGAAGACAAATGTCTTCTATGGATAGAATTCCACTTGCTAAGGGCAGAGGAGGTAAAGGTCTTCTAGAGGGTCACCAGCCAAAGCGGAATTAGGGGAAGGTGTCTCCTTTGAGCTGAGGCTCATAAACATTGTAATAGGGAAGGATTCCTAAATGAATTTGATACAACTTTTAGAAGAAAATTTTTATCCATGGAGTAGCCCACCTTAGGTGAACCACATAAATTGTTGTGTCACTTTGTGGATTACATTTTGTGCATTGTTTTATTGTTGTTATTACTGCTATCTTTATTCTACATGTTATTGATTTGAAATCTGCTTTGAAAGATAAAGTTAAAAGTGGTCTTATACTGTTCACCCCCCCTCTCAGTATAAGCTTGTGTTCTTCAATTGGTATCAGAGTGGGTTCCTTAAAAAAGGTTTTACAGTCGAAAGGAAGAACTGGTTAAGAACACAATGGATTTCTCAAGTGGCAATGCAACACCTATTCTTGATGGATCAGATTTCGGTCTATGGAGTGCAAGAATGAAAGTCTATCTAATGGCTCTTGGTAATGAGGTATGGAAAGTTATTGAATATGGGTACACCATTCTTGCAAATGGTCCTTCTACTAAATAAGACAGGCTCCTACATCACAGCAACTCAAAAGCCATGAATGCAATCATGAAGGGTTTACAGAAGGCTGATCTTACCAAAGTTATTCACTGCAAGACAGCTAGTGAAATGTGGAAACAATTGCAGGTTGTTCATACAGGTGATGCAAATGTCCGAAAGGCTAAGTTGAGACACTTCAAAGGTATATTTGAACAACTCAAGATGAATGATGATGAAAATATTAGTGACAACATGCTCCGTATGGATGAAGTTGTTAATTCTATGAAAGACTTAGGTCTTGAACTTGCTAAAAATGACGTGTGTGATAATATTTTAAGATCTCTTCCTAATAGATTTAGTGAAAATATTTCTGCTATTGAGGAAGCCAAAGATTTAGATAAGTTGAAAAATGATGAGCTCCATAGTATTCTTGCAGCATTTGAGCTGAGAACTCAAGTGAATGTTGATATAAAGAAAGAGGTAGCTTTCAAAGCTACCAAGAAATCAAAAGGCAAACAGATTCAAGAGAGTGATGAGTCTTCTAGTGAGGAAGAAGCATATTACAGCAAGAAAGGCAAGTTCTCTAGAAAGCACAAAAGCAAGAAAAATATAAGATGTTTCAATTGTGGAAAGTATGGTCATTATGCTACTGACTGTACTATTTCCAAAAATGAAAGTGATGAAGATATACAGGATGTTATGAGCAAGGATTCTAAAAATCACAGGTATTACATAAAGAACGATGATGAGCATAGCAATAAAGGAAAGAGGTATTCACACAAGAACAAGAAGAGCTTATATCTGGACAAAGCAAGTAAGTTTTCTAGCAGTGATAGTGAAAGATCTTCCAGTGATAATGAAAATGAGATGCTGTTCATTTCAAAAAAGGAGGAAGAACCGAAACATAAATTCACTGTCATGAAATGTTTTAGATGTGGAAATTTTGGGCACCTTGAGGATGATTGCACAAATAATGAATTGGTTGCTAGTATGTATGAGGATGTTTCAAAAAATGATAAGGAAGATGCATGTATGGTTTTTGAAAAGGGTAGCACCTCTAGTGATAAGAAATCTGAAAAAGGTCTTGATAATTCAAAGTGCAATCAAAGAGAGGATCTTGAATGTGAACTCAATAATGCTCTCAATGTTTTGAAAAAAGGAAAGAAAGAAGAATGACAGACTCAAATTCAAGTTAGATGAATGTTGTATGGAGAGAAACGATCTTATAGAAAGTATTGACTTCTCTATAACCAAAACACAGGAACTCAAGGATGAGTTAGAGTCTAAGATTCATGAGTATAATGAATTAGAGCAGAAAATGGCTTCTTTGAAAGAAGAAAATAAAAATTACAAGGATAAGCTCTACAGATTTTAGGATAGCTCCAAGAAGGTTAAGTCTCTCATCAAAAATCAAAGAAATCCAGCAGATAAAATAGGTCTCGATTTTGTTGAGCCGCACAAGAAACAAATTGGGGAATCTAGCAAGAGATTTCAAAAGGAAGAAAGTTCTGATGAAGAAAGTACTTCAGATCATGAGTCTGTGAGTGATGAATGCACAGAAATAGAAAATAGATTTTTGAATGTGAAGCAGAAGTTCTCGGGACCTAAGAGATCAATTAAAATAATATTTCACGGCAGATGTTTTGCTTGTTACATGTTTGGAAACATGGCTGTACATTGCATGTCTCAAATGAATAAAGTTAACAATAATTTCAGAAGTCGTAATTTATTTCAAGGGTATTTCTACTCTTGTAATTAGTTCGAGCACAAGGCAATTTTTTGCAATGCAAATAACAGGAACTAGGTTAGTCAGAATAGGCGGATTCAAAGAACAGCTATGCCTAAAAGAAATAATGTTGTTGTTTGTTACAAGTGCAACAATACAGATCACACAACCAGACAGTGCAGAGCTGATCTTCCAAGGTATAGTAATAGGAACAGTGGTATAAACAGGTCCAAGGATCAAGGTGTGGACAAAAAAAGAGATGAGAAAAAGCTCAAGAAAAGGCCCGACAAAGAAATTGTTGACACCGATGATGATGAGTGTCTAATGGGAGTTTCACTCCCAACCCTATTTTAAATCACCTTAATATGATGTGGGGGAGGGACTAAGCTAAGAGAATCATTCTTAGTCCCAAGCCCCAAAGGTGACCCTTTGCCATTGATGACAAAGGGGGAGAGATTTAAGTAAGTGGGAGAGATATGAGTAAGGGGGAGAGCTTCAAGTGAAGAGGAAAGCTTCAAGTCAGGGGGAGCAAAACTTCAAAGAGATTGATTTCTTTTTTGGCTCTTGAAGATGTGTTTTTTAGTAAAGGTTTGCCATCAATGACAAATGGGGAGATTGTTGGCAATTTTGGGTACCTTGAGTACATTGCCTTTGCTCAAGTATAGTTGTTGTCATTGATGTCAAAGGAGCTTTTGGTAGTTGTTGTCTTTGATGTCAAGGAGTTCTTGAAGCAATTTGTTTCTTTGTCAAAGAATGTTTTTTGTTGAAGGTTTCAGCTGGTTAGTAAGTCTCCAAGAAAATCAGAGCAGCCCAGTTGCAAAATTTCAAGAAAAATATAAGTTAGAAAAAGTTTGCAGGCGACTGGAAAAACTATCGTGATTTTGCGACATGTTTGAGGAGAGAGAAAGTTTTGGCAAAACTGTCGTGATTTCATGACAAGTTGAGTTGGCAGTGTTGAGTTGTAGGAAGTGTCACGATTTCATGACAGGTAGTAGAGAAAGCTTTCGAAAGCTAAAAGCGTCGCAATTTCACGACAGGTTTCAAAGAAGTTGTACGGATGTAGAAAGTGTTGCGATTTCATGACAGGTTGATTTGGTGGATTGTAGTTGGAAAAAGCGTAATGATTTCGTGACATGTTCTAGTTTCGCGAGCATATGGCAGAAAAGTGCTTAAGGTAGCGAAAGCGTCGTGATTTCATGACATGCTCCAGTTTCATGGGCTTTTGGCAGAAAAGAGCTTAAGGCAATGAAAGCATCACGATTTCGTGACATGTTCCATTTTCTTTGGTGCAAACCGAGAAAAGGTTGAAGAAGCAAGAAGTGTCATGATTTTGCTACAGAATTACAGATGACATCAGCAAGAGGCAAAGGTGTCACGATTTCATGACAAAAGTGAAGAAGAAGGCTTTGAAGTCTAAAGCATCACGATTTCATGACAGGATTGTAGATGATGTCAGCAAGAGGCAAAGGTGTCGCGATTTCATGACAGAAGTGGAGAAGAAGGCTTTGAAGTCTAAAGCATCATGATTTCGTGACAGAAGTAAAATGACGTTAGCAAGAGGCAAAAGTGTCACGATTTCATGACATCAGAGCAAAGGAAGTAGACAAAAGCAAAAGCGTCACGATATCACTACAATAAGCTATAGAAGGTGTATGGCAGGAAAAGGTGTTGCGATATCACGACATGTTGAAGTTTCGCACCAAAAGCAATAGGGAGGTAGTGAAGCCAATAGAGTTAAAACTGGGTCGATGCAACACAGGGTTCTGTAACCGACGTGATCAAAGGGTAAAACATCCAACTGAGATCAAGGTTCTAATCTTGAAATTATGTGTATAAAAGGAGGGCTATTTGAAGAGTTTCATTGATTATCGAAGTGTGTGTTCAAAGAGTGGCGTTCACAAATTTAGTGTGACAGTGAGGTTCGATCATCGAAAAAGTAGAGTGTGAAGATCGATTGCAGTATTAGAGTGCATTTCATTGAATCTTCTAAGTGTAGGAGACTGTAAGGACACAAAGTGCATGAAGTTAATACTGTTGTGTTTGCGCGGAGTTTATGCGAATACTATGCTACTATTTATGCGAAGACTGTGCTGCTGTACATGCAAAGACTATGCTACTATGTTTTCGTAGAAGAGTATAAGTTGATCGAGTGCTATTGTGTTTGCATAGATTATGAAAAGTTAGTTTCGACAAAGTACAACTATAACAAAAAAGAAAATAGGAAGAGGACAGATTTGTGCCAGATCGAAGGACTATGTTTTGGTGTAGATAAGAGGACCAGCTTTGTGGTGATAGAGTTGAGGACAAAGATCTCCAGCCAGAGTAGAGAAGACAGGTGTCTTCTATGGATAAAGTTCCACCTGCTAAGGGCAGAGGAGGTAGAGGTCTTATAGAGGGTCACCAGCCAAAGCATAATTAGGGGAAGGTGTCTCCTTTGAGCTGAGGCTCATAAACATTGTAATCGGGAAGGATTCCCAGAGGACTTTGATACAACTTTTAGAAGAAAATTTTTATTTGTGGAGTAGCCCACCTTGGGTGAACCATGTAAATTACTATGTCACTTTGTGGATTACATTTTGTGCATTGTTTTACTGCTATTATTACTGCTATCTTTATTCTACATGTTATTGATTTGAAAGTTGCTTTGAAAGATAAAGTTAAAAGTGGTCTTATACTGTTCACCCCCCCCTCTCAGTATAAGCTTGTGTTCTTCAACAATTGGGATAGTGCTTTCTGACATTTTGTTGCAGGTCTAATCGTCCCATTCTGGAGCGATTAGAAATCCATGGCAAATTTTTTGACTGTTCTTTTTGCAGTGCCTTCCCGGTGATGTTATCATGCCTTTGTCAAGTTTTTAGCTTATTTTGATCTATTCTAGTTGTTGTTTTATTTATTTTTTTCATGCACTAATCTTAGGTTTGGGGATTGCATGTTTCATTTCATCCATAGGTTCTACTGATTGTTTTCTATTTCCTTGAATGTAGGATCTCGACACTGAAGGAGCAGCAAAGAATCAAAGATCCTTTCATGCAAACGATGACAATATTTGGTTCGCTCATTTTACATGTGGGCACGCAGAAGAAGGCATACCACCCATGGTGTAACAAAACCTTATTTAATGCTCCTAGCCCCTAAAAATGGAGGAGACGTGTTGTAACTGAGCTTTAAAACAAATTAATAAAAAGGGTTGTATTCCATATTTACTTTCTATCTGGTTTTGATTCGTTTATGTTTCTCTCCTTTCATGAATTTTAATTTCATAGGATTTAGCGTTATCTTTGGCTTCACTTGCATCGCACTTGGTGTTTCCTTTTTTGCTTCCGTATCCTCATGCTTTCAGAGGCTAATAAGGCTTTTGAGGAATATGAAGAAGATATTTCATATCTTGCAAATTTTTTTTCTTTCCTAGTTAGTCTATCACAAAAATCTTCTAGAGAGGGCATTGTAAAGGTTGCACCAAGAACATCTTTGGTAGATAGAAAGGTGGTAGCAAAGATTTGAAATACACCATTTAGTTTAGAAAGGATTAGATAAATGTATTCTTCTTTAGTATTAGTCTTACCACTACCTTTGTATTGAGTGAGGACCTCTTTGAATTTGGTGAGGAAGTCAATAATATTTTTGAAGTCCTCAGGAAGTAGAGTTGTTAATTCTGCTTCTAGTTGCATTGATCTTATTTGATCTACCTTCCCAAACAAGGTCTTTAGTTTCTCCTAATTTTCATAAGGATTTTTACAATATGCAATGTGAAACCATGAACTTTCATGCACATTAGAGCTTATAATACCCATTGTTTCATATATTTTCCCTTTGTGAATAAATATTTCATATTCTTTTTCGAACTCAGGTTGCTTTTCTTCTAACATGTGTGTGAGCCATTTCTGAGAAATGAGATTTAAAATTTTGGGTTTCCATGTATGGAAGTTTTGAGGAGTGAGAGGATCAATTGTATTCATTGCATTCATTTTGAAATTAACCTAAAGGTCCTCCTTTAGCTTTAATTTAGAGAATGCAATGGATATTAGTCAATAGAAGCTTGTAAAAAATACTAAATTGCTCAAAAATACCCATCCTAAAGAGAGGGAAACTATAAGTAATTTTGATGTTATTTGATATTTATTGAGGTTAATGAGATAAATATGCCAAATATTTTAGGAAACACCAAATAACTCAATAAATACCAACCCTAACAAGAGGGAAACTATAAGCATTTTTAGTAAATTTGATATTAATTATGGTTAAGAGAACAAATATGGCAGGCCTATATATCTTTTCTTCTCAAATACCCAACCTGACTAGAGGTAAAATATAAGTATTTGATTAGATATGATACTTGGAACATAGGTGAATATCAACTAGGCCTGTATTGGTTACCAAATAACTCGCCTTTACTTGAGGGAAACTATAAGTTAAATAGTATGTACAATAAGGTGAGTGTTGATATGAATTATTTGTTCTTCTTAGGAAGTTTTAGAATGAGAAATAATGCTTTTAAAGAGATAATTAAAAAATACTCTTTTTCAACAATAATAAATTGAACACATAAATATTTTTAATTGCTTAATGAAATAATAAAGAGAGAATAGATATATTTTATTTATTATTTATTATTGGAATGAATACCATTTTATTTTATTTAATCTGACTATATGTAATAAATTGATTCCAAAAAAGTTAATTAATATAGAGACTATTTTGAAAGAAAAGATTTTTCATTCACTAAAATATCTCTATAAAATACTAAAGACGTTTGGAAAAAAGAGAATTTAAGTTGTCAATATAAAAGTTTGCTTAATGAAATAAAAAATAGTAAAAAAATATTTTAGTAATTTATTTAATTAAGGATTGAAGATTTAATCAACACCTTTTTAATATTAAGCAAGATATATAAACAAAATTAATATTACCAACTTAAGAATGAAAGTAAAGAAGGCAAAAGAAAGCAAAAAGTGATGCAATGACACCCTCACGAACTTAATATAGGTGTAAAAGGCACCTATAAACCCCCCCAAAAAAAATTATTAAAATTTTTACAATTCTCCTTTGATTTTTGAGCGAAGAAAAATCCAGAAAAAAGGAATGAAATGATTTTTTTTCTTACTAAAATATATATATATATATATATATATATATATATATATATATATATATATATATAAGATATTATAGCTTAAATTAAAGGGGTTGACGTCAAATAGAGGATGCAATGGAAAAAAATTCTTGAAAGGCAATGAGTAAGGGTCCACAAAGTGCCTTTCAATGAACAAGCAGTGAGGAAGGGTGGCGTCTACGTTCACCACACCAATGGCGACGTCTAGGAAAAATGAGACTCCTATATCTGCACTGGATAAGAAAAATGTTATTTTACAAAATCATATAATACCTTACAATATGATGCGTTGAAGAGGCATTGAGAGGAGTGACACCAAAGTAGAGAGTCTCCCTTAGAAACTGTGCCACAAACTAGCTTTAAAATATGAATCAGAGATGCAAAGAGCAAGGCACCGAAGAGAGGATATGGTGAACTGAGTGTTTATGAATATTTCACTTGCAGAATAGATTATCTCATCATACACTAACCTGAATAAAGAACGCTTGCATATATTTACAAGAAACTATATAAAATGGGCCCAAAGAAATATCAATCTAAGCTTTATCGAAGAAAATCTTAGGAATACAAAAGAGTTGTGATTTTAAGATTACAAATATGTTTATATAAAAAGAGGAAATAAGATCCTCTTGAGCACCTAAGGACAAACATATATGATGAAATTCGAGTAGAATGCTTCCTAAAATCTCAATATCTTCAAAGAATATAAAAAATTAATGAGGGAAACACCCGTTGAGAGACACAGTCTAAAGGCATGCCACAACAAAATGTTGGTTAAATGCCATGCTCAATTTTTTTTTTTACGAATGTTGGTCTAGGTAGGTAGACCAAAAGTCATTAACTGGTGATGCAGAGAGATATCCTTACATTAATTAAAATTTATGAAGACAAAACGATTTGAGATTGTAAGATCAAAAATATTAAATGCCCACCAAAAGTAAGGGCTTATAGTTTTTCCCTTTTCTCCACGTTCAAAGATACATAAAGAGGGTAAAAGGACATCGAACGTTTATCCTTATATGTTATGAAATACGCATTGAAGGCTATTGAAATATGAATGAGCTAGCATTTAAGGGAAAAAAAATTAAACATAGACGAAGTAGGAGGATAAATAAAAGCAGGGGGCCGCTAAAAAATGTTTGATTTATATTAGTTTCCTTCTTGAGTGAAATGTAGTGATGGTTGCATTCGAGAGGGGAAGAAATAATATAAATTAAAAACCACCTAGAACAAGATGCAACGTTGATTTAATTGTTTTAAATCAAGATGCGTTCATTAAGAAGGAGTATTTTTATAGAGGCAAAAAAAAATTCAATACGCATACACAAAGTAGTGGATAAAGAAATTTTGAAAGATTTGCATCAATGGTAAAAAAAAATTATATAAACTAGTAGGTATTACCATAAGCAAATATATTTAAAAAAAATTGCATATATGAGCACACTACAATATGAAAAAAACCTCTTTCTTTAAAAAATAAAGAATAAGATATTAAGAACCAGTTCGAGAAACCTCCTTCAACAGAGAATGCTAGAAAAATCTATCCTACTCTGATACCATGTTAGAATTCCCAAGAGTAGAACTACAAAGCATTACAATATTTGAAGAAACAAAGTAGAACTAATTGATTTATTTCAGGGATCAAATTTGTATAAATAGCAAATTTGATCATTGAGAGACGTTGGATTACAACAATTCATCAAGTCTAATGAAGACACCACTAAGAGTTCACCTGACACATGGAGGAGTGGAAACTCAAGTGTGTCAATCCTAGTAGAACTTAAGATAATATTCACTTATTCTAACAATAATTTTTTAGAATACATCAATTCTCTATTAAAAATTATTTCTTCATACTAGAATAGATCCAATCGAAAGATCAATTCAATATTCACTAAAAAGTTTTAATCTTTAATCTAATAGGTTATTTATATCTAACATATTGTAAGGAATTTTTTTTTCTACTATTAATCCTCTTTCATATCTTAATCAAAATAGATACCTTTAATCTAATATTTACTTACATATAACCCACAATAGAACAATATCAATTTAAAGGATTCATTGAGTACCCCTTGCAAAATAAAATAAGTAAAGCATTAAGTTTAAAATTATATTTATTATGTTTAGTTTATGGATACTCAATTGCTTTAATGCTACCCAGTCAATATTCTAATATGGATGATTTACTTATTATTCTATGTACCCTCTACATAGCAATTCTTTACTTAATATAATAATCACAACATTCAACTTAGAAAATATTTTCTAAAATCTTAATCATCTATACAACCCAACAGATCAGGCATGCAATACAAAGCACACATCTTAGCTTCAATTTTAAAGCTAAGTTTATGATGGGTAGTCACAAAGGTGCCACAACTATGAGACATATAACATGGGATATTTTTTGGTACTCCTTTAAAAAATTCAAATATCAAAGGTATAGATTATATCATGAGTAAATTAAAGTACCAACTCAACGTGATTCACTCTTAGTTTACTAAATTAATACTTAAGATACATCACCTCTCTACGTAGGCACTGCTACTCAGTCTGATTTATCATGAAAGGTGCATACAACTAGAGACAACACTCAAAAGCAAATCCACATATAAAAAATTATTTTAGAGAAGGTTTTAATGTAGAGTGTGGGCATTGACCTGTAGTGCTCTCTCTATGTAAGTAGCATGAATGGGTATACTCCACTAAGATGCATGTGTGTTGCATCAAAGAAGAGCTAAATATAAGGTACTAGAATTACGTCTAAACCTAATAATTACCTATTTTATCTCATAGTAGAGATAAAAACACTACACAAATTCCTTTGTTATCCTTATACCTCACAAAACACATCGCATATTCTCTATTTTTATCAAAAATAGGTCAAACGATAAACTTGAAGAACTACATTGTTTTTCCTTCTCTATTAATCTGTAAACTACTTCTTCAAGATTATTTTGGAAAGGGTACCTTAAGTATTTAAAGATTATTGTTGTGATGTGTTTCAAATATGCATCGAAGGATGTGATATTTTGCTACTCTTGATATTCCAAATCCTCAATCACTCTTTTAGGCCTATGCACTCTTTCTTGAAGCTATTCTCTAAAAAATAAAGGAAGATAATCCTTCCTTTTTATTATTTTTTTCCATAAGGGTTTAAAGGACACCCCTTAGAGGTTCACTCAAAAGAAATAAACTTTTGAATTGCCTAAATATAACTACCTATTAAGATAGATTTTATTTTAACTTTTATACTATTGCATTATCTAATAAATATCATATTTTTATTTATTTCAATGCTTTAGCATATTAATAATAATGATAATAAAAGATCTGAGGGCTTGGTTCAATGGTCAAAATGCTTCTATAGGAGTACAAAGACTAGGGTTCCAATCGCTTGGGACCCATAATACTGGTGGATGTGTCACATTAGCATAACTGGGTATGTAAAAGGTTTACTTAATGTAACTGGAGGTTATAGTGGTGACAAGGAATGAGATTCAAACTCACAAAGAGGCATAGAAAATTGTAACGAGTTATTATTTCCTCTAGTATAATTAAAAAATAATAATTTTAATAAAATAATACTAAATACTATATTATTTTTATTAAAGCAATATTAAACATTCATAAAACATGTTAGTAATGTTAACTTAAAACAACCAAAAAGGTTGTGAGGTCCCTTTAAAAACCCTCTTTCTTCTTAATAGTACCAAAAAAATGTTAACTTAACACCACCTAACATGTAAGAGCAGTAATAACAAGAAAAAATGCAAAGGTATAACCTAATTTTAGAATAGTTAAATCATTTGTGAATTCATTTTTACATTATTAACCATTTGTTCTCATCCCACTTACAAAGGTGTCTATTCCTACAAACAAACATGTCTATTAGTAACATATCATTCAACATTAAACATCATAAGTCCATAAAAATTATCATTGCAACAACATGATAATTCATAAATCCTTTATATGACAAAGCTGACCAAGGGAGAGTCATGACAATATTAGTTTATTATTCTTGTTAGTTCATTAAGGGTTACTTTTCTATATCAAATATGAGGGAGATATGATCATGATATAAATTAAATATCATTATCTATGATGAGGGTCGTTGATCATTCATCATTTAATAATTATATGTCAATCCAGGGCGGTGTCCAGAGGCTATATACGATAGGAAGTGTCACAGTTGCAGGTTCAGTTTATCCAAGAACAGGTTTTATTGGTGGATCAGTTAGCATTTGGGGGTTTTGTTGTGACCTCTAACTCCTAAGAATTGAAATTAACTCCTATTTACCTTTGCAGAAATAAAATTGCAGGAAATGAAATTACAGAATCTAAAAATGACAGAAAATGAAATGTTGCTAAATTGAGAGTGACAGAAAAGTAAATTGCAGAATTGAAAACACACACACTCTTGCATGAAAGTAAATCAACTGGAGAATGTCAAAATAGAATTTTAACTACTGCAAAACTAAATCAACAATTACTACCAAACTGCAAAATGACAAAATATCTGGAAATTGCTGTGAAATGCAAAAAATGTTGTCAACGGCTGAAAACTGTGTTGAAAACTACTAAAGAAATGAAAAACTGGCAGAATTTTGCTAACCTGCTGCAGCAAGAAATTCTATCAGAAATTGCCTTCCTCTGGCCCTACAAGTGGCCCTTGCTTCCAGAACCAGAAGAAGGTGAGAAGTTATGCTAAGAAAATCTAGATGCTAATCATCAACCTCAAAATGCCAATTGATATCTGAAGATTGCACCTTTTTATTCAATCTAAAACTGCATTACAGTAATGCAGGAAAAACCTGCAAATTACTATTCTGCTACAAAGAAACTTCACTCTATGCTAATTTCGGTATTCTATTGCCTATCTATCTATATGCTATATATTCAACCATCTAGGAGCTTTATTATTTATAATATAATGTTGATATGCTTGGTTACTGCTTTGTAGGGATTTACAACTGATTACATAATTGTTTCCTAGACTGCAAGAATTTGCTTTGTCAAAACTTTATCCATTCATCATTGTTGGGCTGCATTTGTTGAGGAAATCACGTTAAGATGAGTTGGGACAACCTCCTGGTCAATTTCCAATAATTTCCTCCACCGATTTATCGCTTTTTGACCACCTTCAGTTGTTCCTGCGCTATTCCCTATTCTTGCATCGCTTATTCCTGCACTACTCCAAAACAACATGCAGGTGACCATTCGTTGCTGATCTGTGCTCCAAACACGTAGGGAGTAACGTGTTGAATTTTCCTCTCTCTTGCACACCCTTCTGCATTGGTGGCATGTGCTGGAGTGACTGATTCCAAGCCCTGCTGTATATGTACAACTGGTTGGAACTGTCACAATTATAACCTATTTTTCTACATAGTCAACTACAGTGGACAAATTCTTGGCACCTTTTTCCATTTGAATTAGTTTAAACAAAGGAACACAATATTACCAAGCATCAGATATTCAACAAGGTCTGAATTGCTATAATACTACTGATTAATTAACTGAAAAATAGGTGAAATTGCAGTAAAAATAGTAAAACAGAGTATATGCACTTTGTCATTTCAGAATTTGCAAACATCATTATATAATGCATTTTTCCCATAATTAACATAAAATCATAGTAAAAAGGGTAAGTCAAATAGTTTAAAATGTATCAAAGAGTGTTCATGGATGAGGCAATTCCTGGCCTCATCATTCCCCCCCAACTTATGGTAATGCATGCCCTCATGCATTTTGTACAGCGACAACGACACACAGATCCAGGTCTAGACATCTTTCATGAAATTTGAGTAATGCGCCACCAATTTTATAGAATCCGCTGATCGCTTTGATGGACTGAAACCACTGTTGGAAGTGCATATCAAGTTGTGGGTCAGTATCAAAGAAGTAGGGGACAGGAGTAATAATTATGGGCATCCTATATCTCAGACCTATCCAAAGCTCCTTGATTTCTGATATAATTTGGACAATGCCTTCTGCCCTTCTCCTTGACCACAACAAATTAGTGGGAGAAATTGGCTCTCTTTTCTGTAGAGAGATAGATAACTCACCCCATCTATTTTTATAGGCTGCCACAACATCATCAAAGAAATCTGCACAAAAATTTTGAAACTGGATTATACATTTTTGAAGGTTCCCTAGATAGAGTTGTTTCATTCTGATATCCCTCATGAAGGTATAATGAACATTTGTACAATCCCTATGATTCAGGGGAGCAGGTCTGATAAGTAAAACAGCTTGTGATTCCAATTCCTTAGTTAACTTCTTTTTTGTGTCCCAATAAATCTGATTTTGTAGAGTGGACATGAAGGCTCTAAGTTGTAAGTCACCTGTATAAATGTGAGGCAGAAACATACTTTCTATTGGCAAAAAGAAATTATGCAAAAATAACTCACATAATAGGTTTTGTTGCTCTGCTGGACTCTGCATAAATGCCTCTATGAATTCTTTAGGAGTGTTCAACTGATGAGGCAGCTCAGAAGCAAGTCTCATGATTTTCCAATGAAGGTATCTCTCCTTGAGTAGGAGGCTATAAAACCTAGGTGGTCTTCTGCACTGTATTGCATATTCTACAATCTGGCATACATCCTGCACCTGTGCTTTTAACCTATTAACCTCTGTTTCCTTCTCTGCTAATTTAGTTGTTTCAGAGTTTAAAGTGGCAACCTTTCCCTCTAACTGATGACACTGAGTCATCCAATATGCTAGGTCTTCATTGTACCTAGTTAAAGGCACTATGTCTGGGGGTCTTACAATGGGTTGCATTTGTGCCACTATATTTACTTGTACACCAACTTCCACAGTTGGTATTACAACTGGAAAATTTGTTTGTGTTCCTTGTTCTGTTGTAATAGAAATGAGAGGAGAGAGTGTGGATACCTGATCTTGTGCTGCAACCTCTTGTTCCTCCATAGAAGGTGTCTGTGTTTCCTGCTGAAGTGTAGTATCATTTGTCAGCAGAATTCTTGATGGACTCTCATCATCAGATATTGCCATTCCTGCTTCCTCTCTGATAGGTGATCTTTGTGCAGGTGCTATGTTAGCTTCAGAATGTTCAGCTAAATCTAAGAGGATCTGAGCCCACTCATCAGGTGATGTTTCTGGTAACTCTGTAGATTGATATTCCAGTTGAGACAATTGGTTCTGCAAATCTTGAATTTTTTGCTGAAGCAGAGAAATTTGTTGATCCTTTTGTTTTATAGTCTCTTCAGCCTGCTCAATCCAATGGGTCTGGGTTTTAATAACACTCTTTGCAGCATGCAATTGAGTGTGGATATCAATTTCCTCTTCAGACTCAGACTCAGAATATTTCTCAGATTCAACATGCACTAAAACATGCACATCATCCTCAACTAGTTCAGAATCAAATTTTAGTTGCTCCTCAGAATCAGAGTCAGTATAATCAACTAATGGACGTACAGGGCTTATTGAAGTTTCATCCATAGTTGTATCCAGTTCCATTGTCTGTATCCCTATGTCTGTCATTTCTATTTCAACATTTGGTTCCTATGCATCCTCTGTTCTAACTTCTCCTTCACTTGATAAACAGATTGGGTCTGTGATATCTATTAGTTTTTCTGGCAGGGTTTTAGTTTTTTGAAGTCTAGCAGACCTTCTTAACCCTGTAGACCCTGGATACTTCTTAGCAGGTGCAGTTTTTGGATGTTCTAGAGCAACTACAGATGTTGCTATTGATTCAGGAGTAGATACAGGTTCTTCTATTGATTCTGGAGTAGGTGCATGTTCACTTGAACTCCCAATTTCTCCGTTGGGTTGTACAGTATCTGCAAATGTTACCCTTTTTCTTTTTAACTGGGAACCAGATGTGGATGCTTGTTGTTTCCTAGTTCATGAAGATGGGGGACCATCTGGAGAAGGAGAAATTCTGATTTCAGAGGGTTCTGGACTAGGGTTTTCTTTAGATTCTTCCTCTGCTTCTTCTTCTGATGCAGGGTTAGAGTCATTTGTTTCTGCCCAAGGGGCGAAGAAGCGGTCAAAATTCCTAGGGTTGCCCCTAAAGTGATATTGGAAAATCAGTTTGATGAGCCCATGGTGCTTAGGGCTTCCCTTCCCTGCTTGGTATTTTAGGGCCATAGCCTTTAACTCCTGAAAAAGGTATAAGGGCATATTGACCCTACATTCTGGTTTGACTGCTCCATGGCACAGATGGTTGAGGATACGAAGGTGTGGGCCAGATACAACAGGAAATTGGCCATCACAAGTGATGTATCTCATAACCCACATTGCAACTTCATTCCAAGGGAATGGTAAACTAGGTCTTTTTACCCCCTTACAAACATTTCTATGCATCAAGAATTCAATTTCTCCATCCCCTTCTTCCTTAAACCGATTAACTAGGTCAACTAAAATATTTCTCCCAGTTTTTACAATCTACAAACCCTGAAGGGGTAATTCAATGATTTGGCTGAGTATTTCAGGAGTTACCTGGATGGTCATCCCGTTAATGTGCACTCGATTTTTGTGGAAGGTGCGTGCGAATTCTGCCGCCAAGCCCTCGGAATAGCCATCAAATTTTTGTAGGAATGGCAAAAATCCTCCATCAGTGAATATTTGCAGAGATGCAGGGTCACTTTCCAGGTAGCTAATATTTTTAGGTTCAGCTCTGATTTTCTTTCCCCCCATGGCGTAATTTCTTGCCTTCTATTCTGTAGTTTCTGTAAATTGGTGGACAGTACGAGCGTGCGTCTGGTTTAGGGTTTCAATCGTCGTAGCAGGAATAATTATAGCAGCGCAGGAACTACTTCGGAACTTGCAGAGTAATCAGGGCAGGTGACGTGGCAGCGCATGTGAAGTTACCACCCGTAACTTCGCTCATTTTTGTTATGGATGCCAGCTATCACATGCAACCGTGAGTCGGTGACCTATCCTTTTCCTTCTAAACCAATTAACTCACCACAGGCCACGTGTCGTAAATAGTTTTTACACATAATTTCATTCCTGCGCTTAGTGATTTATTCCTGCGCTTAATCAATCATTCTAGCATTTATACACAGCTCGTTCCTATGCCTAAAACATAAACAACTTATTCCTGTGCTTGATAAATCATTCCTGCGCTCTGGGATATAAACAGTTTATTCCTGCGCTTCCCTTTTTTATTCCAGTGCACTTCTATTTTTTTCATTCTAGAGCAGAATTAGGCAGAGGCATTACTGACAAGGACTTTCCATTTTTGATTCCCCCTTTTTATATGCTTTTATACTAATCAAGGATATATACACTATATACTAATGATTTACATTATTCAGAGAATGAAAAAGACACATACCTGTTATAACCATTTTATCTACATTTTGTGGTGCTCCTGCTGAGATTTCCAGCTAATCAATCTTTAAACTAAGGTAGGTGCAATCTGAAAATAGACGAAACAACGGTCATGAGACAAGACCGAACAATGATAGTGAAACCAACTAGGTAAACATGCCGAAAAACCGGTTTTCATGTAAACCCAACTCAGGAGTGCCTCAAAGAGGTTTTCACTTCCTAAATTTTTATTTTTATTTTTATTTTTTATTTATTTTTAAAATCTTGTGTCAATCTGCTGAATTCGGTATGGAAGAAGTGTTTTCTTCCCAAATGTGTACATCCAAATTTTCCACTTGCTTGAGAAATTCTTCCCTGTTGTATGGTTTGTGGTACATACGAAGACGATGTCCATTCACCACCAACTTGCATTGTGAGTCATCAATAGGTGTAAGACGAACAACTCCATTGTCAAACACTTCCTCAATTTGGTATGGTCCAAGCCATCTGGTCTGCAACTTTCCAGGGAAATCCTTGTATTGTGAATCAAACAACAAGGCCCAATCACCTTGCTAAAATTTTTGCTGCTTTATGTGACTATCATGCCACATCTTTCGCTATGCTTGGATTATCTCTGTCTGATGTAGTGCATCCATGCGCAGTTCATCCAATGCATCAAGTTGCAGAATACGATCTTCTTGTGCCTGTGACAGATCAATACCTACTTCCAAAGTAGTTCGAAGAGTTAGTAATTCAAACTCAATAGGCAAAAGCGGTTTTTTTCCATAAACCAATTCATAGGGCGTAAATCCAGTGGTAGATTTCCAAGTGGTATTATAAGCCCAAATAGCTTCCGTAACTTGTCCAACCAATTTCTTTTATGGACTGCTATGGTTTTGGTCAGAATTCGTTCTAATTCCCTATTGGTCACTTCAACTTGGCCATTGGCTTGTGGATGATAAGGTGAGGATTTTTTGTGTTTGACTTGATAGAGGTGAGTGAAGGCTTCAATAACCTTGGAAGTAAATTGGGGTCCGTGATCTGTGGTGATGGATTGTGGGGCTCCAAAACGCAAAAAAATCTATGAATACAGAAAATCAGCAACTTTTTCTTCTCTAGCATGCTTAAAGGCATGAGCTTCTACCCATTTGGTAACATAATCAGTACATACCAAGATATGCACTTTGCCTTGGGAAGGGGGATTAATGGGTCCTACGAAATCTAAACCCCATATTTCAAATGGTTCTGTTCCTATTTGAGGTTGTAATGGCATTTCATTAGTAAAGGTAGGTTTTCCCATTCTCTAGCAGGCATCACAATGTCTAATGTACCTCTTTACATCTTTATGCAAAGATGGCCAATAATATCTGGTTCCCAAGATTTTGCGAATAGTGCTTTTGACTGAATAATGCCCTCCTGATGGTTCATCATGGCATGCTCGTAGGATATCATATACTTCATCCTGGTGGATACACCTACGTAAAACATGATCAGGACTGCATTTAAACAGTAATCCCTCTATCCATTGAAAAGAAGAACTTTGCTTGATTAACTGTTTCCTTTGTTTAGGGGTAAAGTGAAGAGGAATCTTCCCTGTAGCTAAGTAATTAGCTATGTCTGCAAACCATGGAGATTGTACAGAGACAACAAACAACTTTTCATCTGGAAAGGTATCTTCCACCACTTCTCCTGTATCTGCATTTGGTATTCTTGACAAGAAATCTGCAACTACATTAGATTTCCCAGGCTTGTTTACTATGGTAACATCAAATTCCTGCAATAGAATCAACCAACGAATAATTCTTGCACTAACCAATGGTTTATTCATCAAATATTTGATTGCAGTATGATCCGTATGGATGAATACTTGGTACCCTGTGATATAGTGTCGAAATTTTTTAATAGCATAGATTACAACCAAGAATTCTTTTTCAATGGTAGTGTAGTTTTTCTCAGCTCCTGTCAAGTTTTTATTGATATAATAAATAGCATAATGTTCCCCATTTTCAATCTGTCCTAACACGGCTCCAATAGCAGTATTGGAAGCATCAGTTTGAATATGAAAAGGTAACTCCCAATTAGGACCTCTTAGTACAGGTGGAGTGGTTAACTTTTCCTTTAAGTCTTCAAAAGAATTTTGACATTCAAAAGACCAAACAAATTCAGAATCTTTCATGAGTAAGGCAAACATAGGATTTGCTATGGTACTAAAATTAGCAATGAATCTGCGATAAAAACCAATGTGCCCTAAGAAACTACGTACATCAGTTTGAGTTTGTGGAGGAGGGAGGTTTTTGATGACTTCAACCTTCTTAGGATCAACCTTGATTCCATAAGAAGAGATATGATGTCCAAGAACAATTCCTTCCTCCATCATTAAGAAGCATTTCTCAGGATTCAGAGAGAGGTGGTATGTTTCACAACGAATCAATACTTTTTCAAGCTGTTCTAATGCATATTCAAAACTATTTCCAAATACCGTGAAATCATCCATATAAATTTCAACACTTTCATTGGTTAAATCAGAAAAAATTGCTAAAACAACTCTCTGAAATGTTGTTGGAGCATTACATAAACCAAAGGGTAAAACCCTATAAGCAAAGGTTCCCCAAGGACATGTAAAGGTAGTCTTTTCTTGATCTTCTAGCACAACTTGTATCTGGTTATACCCACTGAAACCATCAAGAAAACAAAAAAATTTCTTTCCAGCAAGGGTATCCAATACTTGGTCTATGAATGGTAATGGGAAATGATCCTTATGTGTGGCCTTATTTAACTCCCTATAATCCACACATACTCTCATTTTACCATTTTTCTTTGGAACAATGACCAGTGGTGAAACCCACTTATTGTCTGAAATTGGATAAATGAATCCAACATCTAAGAGTTTTTCAATTTCCTCTTTCACAATTTCCTTTAGAGCAGGATTCAAGCGTCTCTGAGGTTGCCTTACTGGTTTTACATTTTCTGTGTATATCCTATGTGTACATACCTCAGGATGAATGCCTGTCATGTCTTTATAGTTCCATGCAAAATCTTGAACATGTTTTTGTAAGACTGCAAACAATTTGGTTTCTTGGTCCTCAGTTAGCCAGCTATTAATGTTCAGAAATTTACCTGGCTGGATTTCAATTTGTTTGATCCCTGGATAGATAGAACTAGCTGCTTCATAGTTACTGATTAATGCATTTAATGGACAATGATGTGGCTGTAGAGTATGAAATACTCTAGAATCTATCTCAGAAATGATACCTGGTGGAATCAGAGGACATTTGAAGGTGTTAAGGAGATGATGATGCCATCCATGTGGTAGAATGAATGATCTTTCCCGATTAGGCATGGATGACAGAGGTTCTGAATTTTGTTCCTCCTCTTGCCACAACAATCGATGAATAAGAATTTGATCATCAGTTAGTCCTTCCGATTGTAATGTTTCAATTAGGACAGTTTCATTCTCGAATATTTCTCTTTCAGGTGTAGTGATTTCCTCAATATGTTCTTTTACTACAACTGTAGCCAAAGTGGCAATGGTTTCTTGTTCTTCATCAGATTCAGGATACCAAATTTATCTAGAAAATTTAGTTGAAGGTTGAGCTGGTGGATACAAATAAATTTTCTTTAGGTCAACACCATTAGAAATGGTCATTTCCCCGACTCTGCAGTCTATAAAAGCAATTGTAGTAGCCAACCAAGGTCGTCCTAGAATGATAGGGTATCCATTGACTGAATTTCTAGGCTGCAACACTAAGAAGTCTACAGGATATTCCCAAGAAGAGACTTCAATGGCTACATCTTCTAGGATACCTTCTGGTTTAGCAACTGACCTATCTGCCATTTCCAAAACTATGGTGGTAGGACTGAGATTCTTGAGCTGCAATTTTTGCATTGTGTCCTTAGTCATAACATTAATTGCAGCTCCAAGATCAATTAGCACATTAGGAATTTGCATTAATCCAATAGTAATTGTAACTATTGGACTATCGGGGTCACTATATTTGGGAGGAACTAGTTTCTCGGACAATAAATTAGCTAATTTTCCTTCTACCTGAACGGTTTTAGGAAAGGCCTTCTTTTTACCAGGTTTCTTGATACATAACTCCTGAATAGTCTTTTTGATTGAAGGCACATCCCTTATTTCCTACAACAAAGGGAGAGAAATTGACATCTTTTTAAGTTCTATCACTAATTCTGATTCAGGGGCAGTATCAATATGATCAAACCTTTTAGGGTATGGTAATTCTACTGGAGAAGATTCCTGCATTTTTTTTGTTACTTATTTTTGTTTTTGTTGCATTGTCTCCTGATTTGGAGGTTCTTGTTTCTCACTTATTTCTTCAATGGTGGGTGGAACAGGTTTAGGTAAAACCTTCCCTGAACGTAGTTGGATGTTACTACAGTCAAGTACATGAACTGCAGCAGAGTCTTCAGACTCAGCCTCATAAACAGGGGCTGTTTGTCTGGTATTATTTGGGTTAGTCATAGGTTGAGCTAGGAGTGGAGGTTGTTTCACTGGTTGCATTTGTTGATGTTGTGTTCTTTCCTAAAAATTTGGATTAGGAGTTGGTAGCAAGTTTTGAGCTTGTCCTTGATACCTTTGTTGTCCTTGATATGGTGGATATTGCTGTCCCCATATTTGTCCTTGTTGTGTCCACTATGGATGAATTGCATTCCAAGGTGGGTTCATCCATCCAGGATGTGACCAATCTGGAGGAGCTGTCCAAGGTTGGTTCCATGGTTGTGCAGAGACTTCTGCATGTCCCCATGGCATATTCATATTCCAAGGAGATTGTCCCCAATTTGGAAACCGAGGAGCATTGGGATATTGTGTATAGCCACCACCAGTTCTCTGACCAATAGCATTAAGTTCTTCTGTTTGGGTGCCCAAAACATATTTTAGATGAGGTAACAAAGGACATCTATCTGTTGAATGTTCCTTGGAACAAATTCCACAAATGGAAGTTTTGTTTAAAGGGCAATCCTGCAAAGCATGCTTATTCCTACATATCGGGCAATAAATTGCCAAAGGTGGTGTAGAATTGGGTTTTGTGTTTCTCTCACCTAATGCAAAATTAAGTTGAACAAGGATATCAATTTTTAAATTAGCCATTTCCTCCATCAACTCCTTTATGTCATTATTACCATAATTTTGTTTCTTTCTTCGTTGGTGAGTGCGGGAATAATTTCTACATAACTCCACAATATCTTCAAGGTCAAGTTGATCTATGTCTCCTTTTCCCATTAAATCTAACACTTCCCTAGATTCATCCTACAATCCTCTTAAGAAGATAGGTTTTAAGAAATCAGGTTCTACAGGACCACATCTCTTTTGGACAAAGGCAAAGTGATCAAGATAATCATCTAAACTCTCATCTTATTCTTGCTTGATCCGAAACAACTCATCTTTCCTATTTTGTACTCGACAGTAATCTTGATATTTATGTAAGAATGTGTAGACACCAAAACAGCACCAATCCGATTATGTGACTACAAACACTGATCGCATTGACACACACAGCCCCAAGGGCAGCCCCCAGAGGTTAAACAGTGGTCCTAACCACTCTCACAGCAGTTTTGGAAGGTCAGAGATCAATTTGGCACCTTCAGGCACTTTTCTCAATACTCGTTCCACCCAGGGATGATTTCAAACTGGTATTCACCCCACCCAGGGACGAATAGCAGTATTCACTCCAGGGTGGGGCGAATAGCAGGTTTGACGGGAAAAAAGTCAAATCTTGACAAATGGCAGCTCAGATCCGCCACTTAATTCTTCCTTCATTGCATGGGAGTGTGGGTGAGCATTTTCGAGCGTTAGAGGCAGTTACAAGGGCAGTCATGAAGTCCCTAATCAGGGAGGAATCTCCTTCCCCCTGGGAAGGCATGATTGCCAAGTGGCGCCTCTGCATGTCCAATTCAAGAGACCTCTAGGTCTATAAATTGGTGAGTTTCCTCACCCCAAAATATAGAGAGAAGGAGCATTTTGGAGCAATGAAGTGCTGTCATTTTACTTTCACACCCACACCCTTTTGAGTTGTGCCTTTCACATCCTTGATCTCTTTTGGAAAGGAGGTCATAGGGTGGTTATTGGAAGCACAAATCCGGAACCAAAACCCGAAATTTGGCCACAATATCCCACCAAATTTTTCGAAAATACCCCACAAGAGGTTTTGGACCCATCCCAAGTGGATTGGTGCCAAAATCGGGCCCCAAACGATGGGCGGCCTGCCCCCGGGCGCCCCCACACTGCTACAGTCCTAATCGCCCCGCCTCGGAGCGATTGGAAATCTATGGTAGATTTCCTTTCTATCATTTTTGCATTCAATTCTATGCTGCTTAGATAGGTTGCCATTTAAATTTCACCTTGTTTTGAACAATTTTGATCATGTTTCTATCTTCGTTCGCCTTTACTAACTTGCAGGTAACCCCCATAAAATTCCCATTGATGGAGGCCTGATTGGGGAAATATGACCATCTGGGTCTTCCCAAAACACCCCCAATTAGCTAATCCCAACTTTGTAGGTGATTTGGAGCTCCCCAGATGTGACATTTGGGACAGTGCCTTTCGACATTTTTGTTGCAGGTCTATTCGTCCCGCCCCGGAGCGAATTCAAATCTGTGAGGAATTTCTCAACTGTTCCATTTGTAGTGTTTTCTTTGTGAGGTCTTGATGCCCCTATCAAATTTTTAGATCATTTGGATATATGTTAGTTATCATTTTATTTATATCTTGCATGCACTAATCGAAGGCGTGGGGATTGCATGTTTTATTTCATCCGTAGGTGCTACTGACTATTTCTTGTTTCTTTGAATGTAGGATCTAGACATTAGAGGAGCAGCAAGGAGTCAAGACTCATCAACGCAAGTGGCGGCGATGTTTGGTCCACCCATTTTACATGTGGGCACGCGGAAGAAGGAATGGCATCCATGGGTGTAACAAGAACGCATATTTAACGCTCCTAGCCCTTAGAAGGGGAGGAGGCGCATTGTAACCGAGTTCTGAAACATATCAATAAAAAGGGTTGTCTTCCTTATTGGCTTTTGTTTCGATTTGATTCGTTCATGCTTTCCCTCTTTTCATGCACTTTCAATTCATAGGATTTAGCGTTAAGTTTAGTTCAGTTTGCATCGCACTTGGAGTTTCCTTTTTGCTTCCGTATCCTCGTGCTTTCAGTGGCGATCATGGTGGGACCCTTGTCCTCTATTTTTAAGATCAGAAATCTGATCAAAACTTGGTTGTTTTTGCTTGCAGGTACCAAGTTTTCAAACGTTGGACTGTTGTTCGTTCCAGCCTGAGGCGGATACAGAGCTGGAATTCGTCTTACCCAGGGACGAATGGGCATTTGCCCCACCCTGTGATGAATACAGTCCTGTAATTCATTCCTCCCCAGGATGAATAGCTGTCTATGCAGTTTCAAGACAGAAACTCAGAACCAACAGATTTGGGCAGAGAAGAGGTAAGGGTCCTGAACTCTTTCTGTCATTTTCTGTTTTTTGCTTCCTATTTTTTTGGTTCTTTGCTTGCTTAGGAAAAGTTGTACTGCATGTTTATTTCCTTTCATGCAAAGTAAAAAGAACCCCACACATCACGTGGCAACATAAACACCAAGGAGCTGGTCGTAAAACCCCAGCCCTTGATCAAGACCAACGGTGGATTTCATCACCACCTTGGCTTGAATTTTGCATTCATAAACCCCGATCGCTACTGTTGCTAGACGTAAATCCTGATGAAAGCTGACCGAGTGTAGCTGGGGTGATTCCCAGTGCATGAGGATAAGTCTTCTATGGTAGGTGTCAAAAATAGGGTGATCCCCCTTTCGTACCGCCTACGTTCCACGTACCATCTGCTCTCACGTACCAACAGTTTCCCTCACGTAAGGGCGGGTATATAGAGAGGTTGGTATATCGGCCTGGCAATGGTATATCGAAGGGGCGACCATTTTTGGGAGTCATAAGAGCCATCATATTGCATTTAAACGTCCTTTACAAAATATTTCAAAACAAAATCAAAAACACACTAAACCAGGTTTAGGGCACACCTTTAATCTTTAAACGAGATAATCATTGCTTTGCGTGTGTGATCCTTTCTGTTTAGTGTAGCATAAAAATCATAAAAAGAAGTAAAAATCTATGCATCTTGTAGGAAAGCACCACCATGGTGTACACCCGTAGCCAAGCCCAATCACGGGCAGGAGCTACGAAGAGTGTACAAGGGGGCACAAGTCACCTCCGCTATAGCCCCAAGGACTTGGTCATACCGCCTTGGCGGCCTGGCCCACAAGAGAGTCCACATCGTTCCATTTTAGAATGGGACTATAGAGGCACCCCTTTGAGGGACACGCCCGTCCATCATAGCCCCTTTCGGGAGGAGTCCTTACACGTGGCACTCAACATAAACAAGAAGGCTCCCTTAGAAGCTCGATATGAGTGGCCACCATGCGATGAAGTGCTAGAGCAGCATAGGGTCCATGAGGAGAGGCCACATGATTATGTCATCCCTCCTTTACCCCCCATCACTGTTAGGAATAAAAAGCCAAACCTAGAGCACAAGGCTCTTCAAGCAGGGCGAGCCAACTCTGCCCACCCCTTTCACATATACGAAAGGGAGCATGAGGAAGACCATCATATTCCTCAAGAGCAATACACAGCATGAGAGCAATGCACCTCCACACCTGCTATTTACCAAAGTCACCTACCGAGGCCAGAACCTCGAGTGAATGCCGCCAACCTCGATAGAGGGAAGCGACCTATAGAGATCTCGGATCATCACGATCGAGATAAATGTGTAGGAGAGGCATCTAGGCCTCCTAGACTCAATATGGTAGAACAAATCGACCTGGCAGTCGCCAGACATGCCACCCACCAAGCACAGATCACGCAGCTTGAGCAAGACCAACAGCAGCTAGAGCATCTATATCACCTTAGCAAAGAGCGCATTCGGTGCCAAACAGATGAGCTGCTCCATAACACGGTGCCTGAGAGGGTTCCAACCCCTCGCACCCAAAGAGCAGAACCATATGAGAGGCGCAACCCCTTGGTACGAGATAGGTCCCCATGACCTTACCAAGTGCTGCCTCCGAGACCTCCTAGACCTGAGCGGGAGACCACTCCCAGGAACAACGATGGGCTCCCTCCGTGGGGACCCACCCATGGTCATAGGTCTCATCCAGAGACTCCTCAAGAAGCCTATGAGGAGTATGAACAAGAAGAAGAGCGGGCCAAAATGCCCTACCAAGGCGGAGGGGCTGCTATCCGGCCACCCCTCCATAGGCCTCAAGTTTCCCACAACCCACAATGGGAGCAAACTAAAGAGGAAGAGATTAAATCTTTCGATGCATATAAAGCACTGCTAGAGCATTTGGAGTCTATGGAAACCAAGACTTCTGGGCCCCAAAAGCCCATGTTACGCCAACTCCGTAGTCATCCTGTGCATCCATCAGTGCCAGCACCCCCTTACCCTGAACACTTTAAGCTGCCTCAGTTGGCAATCTTTAGAGGTGAGGAGGATGCCCAAGAGCATGTGACTAGATTCTTGAGCCAATGCTTTGGCATTCAGGATAATGATGCTTTGTTGTTAAGAACATTCATCACCACGTTCGTAGGCCCTACCTCGGATTGGTTTACTCAATTACCAAAGCATAGCATTAGCAACTTGGATCAGCTAGTGGATGCGTTCCTCGAACGCTTCACCTTCAACACCAAGAAGAAGGCATCACTAAGCGACTTAGCCAGCCTCAGGAAGTATGAGGAAGAAACCATGGTGGCCTATGGGAATCGATGGAGGACTCTACTTTCTAAGCTACCCTACCTCCCTCCTATGTCCGACCTCACACAAATGTTCTCAAAAAGTTGTTTGAGATCGATCTCTGTGCTATTGCAGCTGCAACAATATGCCACCTTAGAAGAAGCTCTGGCACAAGCTAGAATCATTGAAGAGATCAAGATTTAGGATGGCGAGATAGCCAAGCCAAAGAAGAAAGAATGGTCTAAGAACACCAAAATAGGGACCACGCAATAGAAACCCGTTGTGGTCAATCAAGTTGCTATCAACGTCCCTAAGCCTACACAAGCAACACAGCCCCAAAAGGCTAACTATCAGGCGGTGCCTCTTAACAGTTATGACCGAGAAAATTAGAGGCAAGAGCAAAATCAGCAGCGTCGCCCTAGGCGACAATTCACACCTTACACAGAGTCCAGAGACTCCCTGTTTGACCGCTTGTCAGCGACAAACTTGATCAACCTACCCGAGATTCAACCCATAGATCCCAACGTGCCAAAACCTAAGGGCTACAGGGAGGATTTGTACTGTAGGTTCCATAGGCGGAAGGGACATGACCTTAATGCCTGTTGGAAGTTTAAGGGCTTGGTGCAAGACCTAATTGATAACAAGACATTAGCGGTGGATAATCCCGTGGCACCAAGCAACCAACAAATGGAGGTCTTTAAGGACCCCTTGCCTGCCCATGATGCACAGGAAAAGACCCTACAAGTCAATGAGGTCACACAGAACTGCCCCATGCAGGGGTATGTAGGGATGATCAGTATAGTGACTCGAAACAGGAGGTATCCGAGTGTAGCTGCCCCCGCGACAACTACAGGTGAGGTGCCAACAATGACACAACCACAACAACACCTTACACAACCTCCTCCACCTAGACCCATGGCCACAATTCGGACCAAACTCACTCAGAGCTTGAGGACCACGTCGGCTAGGCTCTCCATATACGAGCTCATACAACAATCAACGCCCCATCGGGAGGCTCTAATGGAGATATTGAAAGCCATCGAGTTGCAGCCCCATGAAGCAAATTCTTTCAACAACTTTGTGGGACATGTCAAACGATGCACTGAGCCAGTCATCACTTTTCGAGAAGACGAAGTGAAATCGATGGCTGATGACATGGCGGATCCACCCCTACACGTTATCGCGTGGGTCAACGGGATTCCGTATAAGAGGGTGTTGGTAGACACTGGCTCATCCAGCAATATCATCACAACAGTGGCATTGAAACATCTGAAGTTGCCAGCATCTCACATCACGGCTTCCACCTACACTCTGCGAGCATTCAATGATGCGATATGCTCGATAGTTGGCACAATTGTCCTACCCATCCAGGTGGGACAAAAGACTATACCTACATTGTGCCATATTTTGGAAGGTGAGATGGCCTATAACATCTTGTTGGGTCGGCCATGGATCAGGGACATGAAGTGTGTCCCTTCGATAGCTCATCAGTGTTTGAAGTATACATTTGAAGGGGAGGTGCATGTAGTCCCGGCGGACTTAGAACCCTTCAAGTATTGCAATGCGGTGCAACTGATGCCGCAATCGACCCTTCCATCAACGCATTTGGATTTTTAGTTGAATCCATCTAGACAGGGTCCGATTCCATAGGCATCCCCACTGACAAGTCCATCAAAACCATAGTCGGGTCCATCTTCATCGGCTGGTCCTTCACCAACAATGCCACCTACGATGGCCGCATAGAAGGACAAAGGGAAGAAACCCCTGGAAGAGGCACCACCATCAGTATCAACTATCTCTACTGAGGAGATGCCTAGCAGAATGGAAGTCGAGGCTCCTAGTCCACCCGACATGGAGTGGATTCTAGAAGAACTTTCGTTCCCTCCCCCTCAATCGCCAACAATCACCGTTGAAATGGCCAATACGGGCCTGGGGGAGTATCTGGTGTGGAATATTGTAGCAACACCCACACTAGAGTCCATGCAGGACATGGGGAGACCTCGCCTCCCCATCGGTACCATTGTTCCTCTAGGCTACCCACCGAATCAGACAAACTTTGTGTATGGGGGCCTTGATCATGGTACTGAACCATACATGCAAGAGGACGAAGATGAAGAGCCCTTTGCAGAAGATGTCAACTATTTGTCTAACCCAGACTTCGCTTTGAGATACCTTGGCCAATGCAATTGGCATGGATATGGGTTAGGCAGATATGAGCAAGGAGTGCGTGTTCTTTGCCAACCAAGATACCAAATGCCATATGACAAGTCAGGAGTAGGGTTCAACCACCCCCTCCCCTTGGACATCTTGGTAGAGAACATGCAAGGCCTAGGGATAGGCAACAAGGGGGGATTGGCATTAGATCCATATGCCAACCCTAACATGACATATACACTGGGAGATTATCTCCCATTATTGACAACCAACCTTGTTGACCTCAACAACCCTTTCCCTTCGCTCGAGAGAGGAGAAAGTTCGAGGACTCACCTACAAGAGGGGTATAGACAAGAGCAGGAAGGATCTTCAGAGGATGAGTCAGAATATGAGGTAGCACCATGGGATCCCTTCGAATCAGATAGCAATCACTCACAAGTGGTCCCCATGGATGATTATCAAGAAAGCCTCTTGGCAATGTTCCCTTTGGTGGCTCCCATCGAGCAAGTGCCACCACAAGGCAATCAGGCCCCACCGCAAAGAGCGGACCAACTCCAATGGGGCCAGATCAATTTGCTCGAGCAAGACGAGCCTCTAATGTCGCAAATAGTTGTTGGAGCCAATGAAGGCCTTTGGATCTCCGACAGTGATTATGAAGATGAAACTGAGATGGCCTATCTCAATCATATGCGACAACAACAATACCCCTTAGAGATTAATGACATATTTGAACAACTAAACATAGTGCCAGGGCATGAGTGGTACGTAGACCCAGCACGGTGGGAACAAGTGTTGAATCCGCCACTTTGGGCATACGAAGAATACCTTCCACCCAGAGACCCTATAGCGATATCAGTGCCGAGGGTAGACCCTGTCTTCCTATCCACACATAGGGCCGATCCATTCATGCCAATACCTCCAGAGCTAGACCCGGAGCATAGAGAACATCTAGAATGTTTGAGTCACCACACCCATGGTAATGGAGACCAAAATCATTTCATCAACATGATCTCCATTGACTTAACCACCCCCATCCATAACCCGACCGATCCAGCATAGTCGTTGTATCTAGACATAGATGCCATAGACTGGGATCACATCAATTCACCTCCATCCCCATCAGAGTACTGGCCTTTCGATAAAATGCTTCATTTTACCCCAGGGCCAACTCAGGATATCTTCCATGCTGAAGAGGAACCCGAGGTTCCCAATGTAGATTTAAACTCAGCAAATGATATCCATTTGATCCCAACTCCACACCAGTTGGAGGATGGATCCCACATGTCGGTCGAGGAGACGACTGACGTAGACATCGGCTCTGATCCAATGAATCCATAGATTATCAAGCTGGGGGTAAGCTTATCCCCCAAAGAGCAAGCCGACTACATTACCCTTCTCAAAGAGAAGAAGGAGGTTTTTGCATGGTCCTACAGAGACATGTCGGGGCTAGATCCATAGCTAGTCATGCATAATCTAACGCTTGATCCGACAGTCAAGCCAGTTAAGCAAAAACTATGTAAGATGCACCCAACAGTGGCCTTGATGGTCAAAGATGAATTGCAAAAGTTGTTGGATGCACAGTTTGTCATCTGCATGGATTACCCACCATGGCTGTCCAACATGGTGCCCATCAAGAAGCTTGATGGGAGGATTCACATATGCACTAATTTTTGAGATCTAAACAAAGCGAGTCCTAAGGATGATTTCCCCTTGCCGAGCATCGATGCATTGGTAGACGCTACAACAGGCCACGAAATGCTTTCCCTCATGGATGGTTTCTCGGGATACAATCAGATTCATATCAATCCCGAGGACCAACTAAAAATGGCGTTCACAATGCCTTGGGGGACATTTTGTTATAAGGTCATGCCTTTTGGCCTTAAAAATGCTGGCGCCACCTACCAACGTGCCATGACGTACATCTTCCATGATTACATGCATAAAACTTTGGAAGATTACATGGATGATTTGTTGGCCAAATCTCTTTTGCGCCCAGATCATCTCGATGACTTAAGCAAGATCCTCGATCGCCTCATGGAACATAAAGTCGGACTGAATCCCAAGAAGTGCGTATTTGGCATCACATCTAGAAAACTCTTGGGTTTCATAGTCTCAAAGCGAGGCATCGAGGTGGACCCAAACAAAGTCAAGGCAATCCTTGAAATGCTTCCCCCAACTACCATCAAGCAGCTCAGAAGCCTGCAGGGAAAGGTCACGTCAATCAAGCGCTTCATAGCGCAGCTATCTGACAAGTGCCGACCCATGAACAAATTATTGCATAAGGGGGTAGCATTTCACTGGGATGACGAGTGCCAGTCAGCCTTTGATGACATTAAACAATACTTGGCTTCGCCACCAGTATTGGCACCACCTAGACCAGGAGTGTCATTCTACTTATACATCTCAGCTACTGAGGTGGCACTGGGCGCCATGCTAGCCCAAAAAATGAACTTCACAAAGAATAGGCTACTTACTATCTTAGCCGCACCCTGGTCGGTTATGAACTTAACTATGCATACGTTGAGAAACTCTGCTTGGCAGTGGTGTTTGCTACCAAAAAGCTATGCCACTACATGTTGAGCAACACTACGTATGTTGTGTCTAAGGAGAATCCATTGCGGTACATGATGAGTCATACTTATCATAGTAGCCGCATGACGAAATGGATCATGTTATTGATGAAATTTGACATAGAGTTTATTGGATAGAAATCCATCAAAGGACAAGTCATAGCCGATCAACTAGCAGAGGCTCCTCTCGAAGATGATCAGCCTCTGGTCATAGAACTACCCGATGATGGGGTCTTCCATGTCTCAGAATCGCCAGATTCTGATGAGCCTGAGTCACAGGCCGACATAACCCTATTTTTTGATGGTTCTAAATGTGAGCAAGGGGGTGGCATGGGAATTGTATTCTTCACACCACAAGGGGCTCCAATGCCTCTGTCATTTAAATTAGACTTCCCGTGCACCAACAATAATGTCGAATATGAAGCCTTGCTCATAGGTCTTCAGACAACAATCACCATGAACATCAAATGATTGAACATCTTTGGTGATTCACTGTTAATTGTCAACCAAGTCAAAGGGGTATTCCAATGTAAATGCCCAGTTCTGCAGGCCTACAAAGCCCTTGTGGACAAATTCTTGGCAAATCTTGAATGGTATGACATCGAGGCACTCCCTCGATCATCGAATCATTTTACGGACACTATGGCCTCCTTGGGGTCACTAATCCCGTAAGACATTTCTGGTGATATGACAACCATTCAAGTCAAAACACTATCGCAATCCATGATGGAGCGTGCAAGCTCTGACTTAACGCCAGGAATCCACTTGATCCAGATTGAACCATCCCTGGATAGGTTCTCTCGAATCCACGATCATCTGAATCATGCCAACTAGGGGTCCTTATTCTCCCCTACTCCCCTTAATAGCAACACAACGCTATTCTTACAAGTTCTTTCCCGCTCAGCTTTTGCTAGGGATGAACTTCAAGAGGGATTGGTTGTTCATACCATCGAGGCTTCTAATCAGCAGGATTGGTATTCACCCATAAGGGACTACCTCAAGTTAGGTAACCTCCCACTTGGATTGACGCATGCCGCAAAATGAGCATTCAAGCAGAAAGCGGCAAAGTATGTCTTGTTAGGAGACATTTTGTACCATCACAGCTACGAAGGAATCCTCCTTCGTTGCTTGGACCAACAGGAGTCCACTTGGGCGATCGCCCAAGCGCACGATGGTACGTGCGGTGGCCACTTCAGTGGTATGGCCATCGCAAAGCGCATTCTCCGCATGGGCTATTATTGGCCATCTTTAGAGCGAGATTGTTGCGCATATGTAAGGAAGTGCATGAAATGTCAACACCATGCTAATTTGACACACGTACCTTCCCAGGCCTTGCAGCCGATCCAATCGGCTTGGCCATTTTCGTAGTGGGGCTTAGATCTAATCGAAAAGATCTCCCCTACGTCGTCAGGTCATCACACGTTTATCATAACGGCCACAGAGTACTTCACCAAATGGGTGGAAGCAATTTCACTTACCTCTACGATTGGACCCCGCATTGTGGAGTTCATTTTACATAACATCATATGTCATTTTGGTATTCCATCCAAGATAATCTCGGATAATGGGACGTCATTCAAGAACAAAGACGTGCGTGCTTTGACCACAAAGTACAAAATTTAGCATAGTTTTTCGACACCCTATTATCCGCAGGCAAATGGGCAAGCAGAGGCGTCAAACAAAATGCTAGTTGCCATCCTCAAAAAGACAGTCGCAGATAGTCATAAGGATTGGCACATTCAGATCCCACTTGCCCTATGGGCTTATCGCACTAGCATTCGGACACCCACTGGGGCCACTCCATTTTTGCTCGTGTATGGCTCCGAGGCTGGTCATGCCTCTCGAGTTGGAAATTCCTTCCCTGTGCATATCAATGCAAGAGTTCATCGATGATGACACTCATGGTAGGCCGGTTAGACCAGCTTACGTTGCTCGATGAACGACGCGTTAATGCTCTCGAGCATTTACGTATCTATCAAGAGCGACTGAAGAAAGCATACAACATGAAAGTTCACCTGAGGGACTTTCAGGTTGGTGACTTGGTCTTAAAAGAGAACCAACAGAACTCTAGCTTGCCGCCCCATCTAAGGGACAAGTTCACGGCAAACTGGTTAGGTCCCTATGTAATTGATAGTAAAATAGGACCTGGAACATACCGGCTAGCCTCTCTTGATGGAATCAAGGAACTAGAACCCTTGAACATCAGTCATTTGCGGCCATTCCATATCTAGAAGAGCCATAGCCCAACCAAAATGCTCCAAGGATTCCCACAATCGCTTGGTCATCCCCAAAATGCTCAAAGGTTCATTACCTTTGGTCAAACCAAAATGCTCCAAGGATTCCCACAATCACTTGGTCATCCCCAAAATGCCCCAAAGGTGCCCATTACCCCTTTGGTCAAACCAAAAAGCTCCAAGGATTCCCACAATCGCTTGGTCATCCCAAAATGCCCCAAAGGTGCCCATTACCCCTTTGGTCAAACCAAAAAGCTCCAAGGATTCCCACAATCGCTTGGTCAAAAATAAGAAAATTCAAAAACAGTAAAATCATCAAAAATAACAAAAATTTGCATCTCATTTCCAGGCATGCTCAAACTCATCACAACAATAAAGAGCTCTTTTGCATCTCATCTTCATACTCACAAAAATCAATCTATCAAAAATGCAAAAATAATAGCTGCATTAAGCATAACATCCATACATTGCATATTTGTGGTCATACAGGTCAAGGCACCATAGACTGTAATTACTTCGCCAATCCATCTTGTTCCACATTTCTCCATTCTATAAGCAGTCCATCAAAAATAAATGCCATTCACTTCTTTTTACCATATCATAGTCAGTGGTCTTCTAAATGTATCTAGAGTTTTCGTCATTCAGATGTCATTAGCTTTCTAGCCACATACTGTACAAAGTCAAACAGATTTTACAAAGGTAGAGTTCTACTTGGATCACACCTTGTTACGTAGCATCCCAACACAAATTAAAACACATAAAAATTCCCAAGTTGTGTGAACGAAAGATGAAACCTGCAAAGCAATCCAGGTCACCATAAGCGAAATGGTTATCTTGCTCATCCCCCTATGCGAATGACCCCAAGAATGCTGAGAGTTGGCAAAAGGACAAGCATCTTCCCTACCCAATTCCCCAAGAATCCCAAGTTCTCAAAAAGTTGCAAACATCATAAAATTTTGCAAAAGTCAAAACTCCAAAAATTTGACATCACCACCAAAGTGCATACATCAAAAGGCACATACAATAGTGATTCTCATCACTCAGAATTCAAATCCCTTGCTCAAAAGAAAAAATATATATAAATAAATAGTGATTTTTATCACTATATAAGAGCAAGTATCCCAATATAATTGAAGAAAAGAAGGGAGTCGAACTTGAATCCCTGGAACTCTCAACATTCAGAAGGTCATGAAGTAAACCTCGGTATCGGTTTGGTGGATAGCCTATCGGTCACTGGTGGTGAACCTCCCGCATGACGATATATCTATCACATTAACTCGTGTACAGATCAATGTTTGCATGTGGATGAGCTAGCTTATGGTATCCTAGATAGCACCGTAGATTAATCAGACTAAATACAACAAAGGAAGTTAGTGGAGCTAATTAGGTGATCCTCAGTACAGGTTTGGTTGACAGCCTATCTGGCACTGGCGGTATCCTGACAAATACCACATAAACGAACTCAATTGCACACACAGGGATGTGAAATAACTTGGTCAAAGACAAGTCCGATTCATACCTTGTTCAAAAGTCTTGTAAGATAAAGTACAGTCATGGCTAGTTAGTTAAAACATCTGAGTCTCAGAAAACCTTAACTACATTCCAAACCAACTGCGCTATCTTTCATCCTCGCATTGTCATCAAAAAATACAAAAATAGCATGTATACAACAAAAGTCATTTACCACAACAATCGCCTAAGACAAAAAGCCATAAGTTCTAAATAGTCTATGGTGCCACCGCCAAAAATCACAAATTCAATTCATCCATTCCATTTGCATATCCTAAAAATTAGAAACATTTGCATTCATCATAACATATGCATCCATCAATATAAATTACCATACATACATACACATTCATCAATCATTATGCATAACATCAAATCACGACATGTGTATAAATAAAATAAAGTCATCCTATATATATATCATCAAAAATGCACCAAAATAAGCAATAAACTTGTCCGATGAGAGTGCTTTTGCACTTGACATTCTAGGCATGCAAAGAAGATGTGGGTCACAAATCCTCACTATCCTATTCCCTAAGAAGGCTACCATAGCCGACCGCTCCATGGGAGGACGGATTGTCAAGAATTTCATCCCCAAATGGCATTACCAAAAGGGTCCAAACCCACCCAAAAATAGCAATAAAATTGCCGAACAAAGGCGCTTTGTGCACTTGACATTCAATGGCATGCAAAATTGATGTTGGGGTCACAAATTGTCACTATCCTACTCCCTAAGAAGGCTACCATAGCCGGACCGCTCCACGGGAGGATGGATTTTTGACAATTTCATCCCCAAATGGCATCACCAAAAGGGTTAACACCCACCAAAAATAGGTCTAAATGTCGGAAAACTGCACACACATTCAATGATAAACATCTGAAGGCACCCTTACACAAGTCATCTTGGGTCAAGCGACTCATCGCTTTTCTCATGTAGGTCATTCCCTCATCGATTCGTCGCTTGAGGGGGTAGTCACACTTAGTCACCAATCAACAAATACACACCCAATCATGGAAATGGCATGCATTCAAAGAATCATTGACAAAGACAATCACGCTCCTGCTTGGGGCAGCAAACAAGCAATAATCACAAGTTGATCAAACACTTGGCATTTCGTGAATCATGAACTCAAGGTTCCCATAGACAAAAGGTTGCGCCCTTTGCCTATTCATGACTGATCAATGTCCAAGATCAAGTAACACCTCACCGAAAAAGGTTAACACTTGAATTGAGTTCCTTCGCTCGTCAAAAGCAAGGATTCAAGAATGCATGCCCTTTCCATACTTGGGGCATCAAAATTTGGTTAGGTTATTGAGAAACCCTAATCATTAGTGCTTTGGTTATCTATTTTTGCTCAGCACTGTGCCACGCACAACGCTTCCCAAAAAGGGGCATCTATAGACACCAAAACAACACCAATCCGATTATGTGACTGCAAACACTGATCGCATTGACACACACAGCCCCAAGGGCAGCCCCTAGAGGTTAAACAGTGGTCCTAACCACTCTCATAGTAGTTTTGGAAGGTCAGAGATCAATTTGGCACCTTCAGGCACTTTGCTCAATACTCGTTCCACCTAGGGATGATTACAAACTGGTATTCACCCCACCCGGGGATGAATAGCAGTATTCACTCCAGGGTGGGGCGAATAGCAGGTTTGATGGGCAAAAATTCAAATCTTGACAAATGGCAGCTCAGATCCACCACTTAATTCTTCCTTCATTGCATGGGAGTGTGGGTGAGCGTTTTTGAGCGTTAGAGGCAGTTACAGGGGCAGTCATGAAGTCCCTAATCAGGGAGGAATCTCCTTCCCCCTGGGAAGGCATGATTGCCAAGTGGCGCCTCTGCATGCCCAATTCAAGAGACCTCTAGGTCTATAAATTGGTGAGTTTCCTCACCCCAAAATATACGAGAGAAGGAGCATTTTGGAGCAACGAAGTGCTGTCATTTTACTTTCACACCCACACCCTTTTGAGTTGTGCCTTTCACATCCTTGATCTCTTTTGGAAAGGAGGTCATAGGGTGGTTATTGGAAGCATAAATCTGGAACCAAACCCGAAATTTGGCCACAATATCCCACCAAATTTGTCGACAATACCCCACAAGAGGTTTTGGACCCATCCCAAGTGGATTGGTGCCGAAATCGGGCCCCAAACGACGGGCGGCCTGCCCCCGGGTGCCCCCCACATTGCTACAGTCCTAATCGCCCCGCTCCGGAGTGATTGGAAATCTATGGCAGATCTCCTTTCTATCATTCTTGCATTCAATTCTATGCTGCTTAGATAGGTTGCCATTTAAATTTCACCTTGTTTTGAACAATTTTGATCATGTTTCTATCTTCTTTCGCCTTTACTAACTTGCAGGTAACCCCCATCAAATTCCCATTGATGGAGGCCTGATTGGGGAAATCTGACCATCTGGGTCTTCCCAAAACACCCCCAATTAGCTAATCCCAACTTTGTAGGTGATTTGGAGCTCCCCAGATGTGACATTTGGGACAGTGCCTTTCGACATTTTTGTTGCAGGTCTATTCGTCCCGCCCCGGAGCGAATTCAAATCTATGAGGAATTTCTTGACTGTTCCATTTGCAGTGTTTTCTTTGTGAGGTCTTGATGCCCCTATCAAATTTTTAGATCATTTGGATATATTTTAGTTATCGTTTTATTTATATCTTGCATGCACTAATCGAAGGCGTGGGGATTGCATGTTTTATTTCATCCACAGGTGCTACTAACTATTTCTTGTTTCTTTGAATGTAGGATCTGGACATTAGAGGAGCAGCAAGGAGTCAAGACTCATCAATGCAAGCGGCGGTGATGTTTGGTCCGCCCATTTTACATGTGGGCACGCGAAAGAAGGAATGGCATCCATGGGTGTAACAAGAACGCATATTTAATGCTCCTAGCCCTTAGAAGGGGAGGAGGCGCATTGTAACCGAGTTCTGAAACATATCAATAAAAAGGGTTGTCTTCCTTATTGGCTTTTTGTTTCGTTTCGATTCGTTCATGCTTTCCCTCTTTTCATGCACTTTCAATTCATAGGATTTAGCGTTAAGTTTAGTTCGGTTTGCATCGCACTTGGAGTTTCCTTTTTGCTTTCGTATCCTTGTGCTTTCAGAATGCAGTCTCCATGTCATCCCAAGTATGGATTGAATTAGGTTCAAGATTACTCATAAACCATCAGAGAGCAGCATCCTTAAGCGTAGAAGAAAATAATTTCAATTTTTGATTATCATTTATGTAATCATAAGTCTGACATAATAATTTGAATTCAAACAGAAATTGATCAGGATCTTCTGAAATAGTTCCCCTAAAAATTGGCAATATGGATGGAGAAATAGTTTTCATGGGAGCATCTAGAGTTGGATCCAACTGTATGGTATATTCAAAAGTCCTAGGAGGATCATCAGCATACCCACCTAGTGGTGGTGGTGCTACTGCCATAGTTATTTTCTTTCTTGAGTTTGATGTGGATGGTTCAGTGTTAAGGGAATGTTTAGCAAAAAGTGCTGCCAAAAGTTCTTGTTCTAATCTGTCCAAAGCTTCAGTTGGTGAAGAAGGTATTTCTTGTTCTGGCAATTATTCATCTGATCATGAAGAACGCCTTGGTGGTTAAGAACTAGTTCTAATAAACCTCCCTCTTTCGTCTCTTGGCCTATGCATTCATGCCTATTTAGTAAATAAACTGAAATACAATATTTCAAAAAATGGTAACACAATTCTTGACCTGTGTCACTTTTCCTAACAACATCGTTTGTTCCCTAAAAATGACACCAAAAATGATGAGGGTCATTGATCATTCATCATTTAGTAATTATATGTTAGTCCAGGGTGGTGTCTAGAGGCTGTATACGATAGGAAGTGTCATAGTTGCAGGTTTAGTTTATCCAAGAACAGGTTTTTATTGATGGATCAGTTAGCATTTGGGGGGTTTTGTTGTGACCTCTAACTCCTAAGAATTGAAATTAACTCCTATTTACCTTTGCAGAAATAAAATTGCAGAATCTAAAAATGACAGAAAATGAAATGTTGCTAAATTGAGAGTGACAAAAAAGTAAATTGCAGAATTAAAAACACACACACTCTTGCATGAAAGTAAAATAACTAGAGAATTTGAAAATAGAATTTTAACTACTACAAAACAAATCAACAATTACTGCAAAACTGCAAAATGACAAAATATCTGGAAATTGTTGCGAAATACGGAAAATGTTGTCAAAGGCTGAAAACTATGTTGAAAACTACTAAAGAAATGGAAAACTGGTAAAATTTTGCTAACCTGCTACAGCAAGAAATTCTATTAGAAATTGCCTTCCTCTGGCCCTGCATGTGGCCCTTGCTTCCAGAACCAGAAGAAGGTGAGAAGTTATGCTAAGAAAATCTAGATGCTAATCATCAACCTCAAAATGTCAATTGATATATGAAGATTGCACCTTTTTATTCAATTTGAAACTACATTACAGTAATGCAAGAAAAAACCTACAAATTATTGTTCTGCTACAAAGAAACTTCACTCTATGCTAATTTCAGTATTCTATTGCCTATCTATCTATATTTTCAACCATCTAGGAGCTTTATTATTTATAATATAATGCTGATATGCTTGGTTACTGCTTTGTAGAGATTTACAACTGATTACATAACTGTTTCCTAGAATGCAGGAATTTGCTTTGTCAAAAAATTATCCATTCATCATTGTTGGGCTACATTTGTTGAGGAAATCATGTTAAGATGAGTTGGGACAACCTCTTGGTCAATTTTCAATAATTTTCTCCATTGATTTGTCACTTTTTGACCACTTTCAGTTGTTCCTTCTCTATTCTCTATTCCTGCGCCGCTTATTCCTGCACTACTCCGAAACAACAGGCAGGTGACCATTCGTTGCTGATCTATGCTCCAAACGCATAGGGAGTAACGTGTTGACTTTTCCTTTATCTTGCACATCCTTCTGCATTGGTGGCATGTGCTGGAGTGACTAATTCCAAGCCCTACTATATATGAACAACTGGCTGAAACTGTTACAGTTACAGTCTGTTTTTCTGCACAGTTAGCTACAGTGGACAAATTATTGGTGTCTTTTTCCATTTGAATTAGTTTAAACAAAGGAACACAATATTACGAAGCATCAGATATTCAACAAGGTCTGAATTGCTATAATACTACTAATTAATTAACTGAAAAACAAGTGAAATTGCAGTAAAACAGTAAAACAGAGTATATGCATTTTGTCATTTCAAAATTTGCAAACATCATTATATAATGTATTTTTTCCATAATTAACATAAAATCATAGTAAAAAGGGTAAGTCAAATAGTTAAAATGTATCAAAGAGTGTTTATGGATGAGGCAATTCCTGGCCTCATCAATCTAATTTGAAAGGTGAATACTATGATGGTTAGTTAAATAGAGATATATATTACTACTCATAATATGGATATGTTTAGTATCATTTAAACCATACTATATATTTTAAAGGAACAAAAATAAATAAAAAAATTATAAAATTGTTCTTGTTGTTCTCTTTTCTTTATAGTAGATTCTTAGTCAATGTTTCATATGGTTCCTATGTTCTTGAAGGAGTGAAAGAAGTTAACACTTGATTACCTATTATTCTGAGGAATTATGATGACTATCCTCATAACAAAGCTCACAAATAATTTTAAAATATATAGAGATAAATATCAAGTTGTCCAAGGATGATTCAATGTATCCAAATAAGATGAAACCTAGTTACAAATAATATAACTAGGGTTATGCATAAAGGGTTAGACATAAAATATATTTATAAAATGGGGTAAATAAATTTTAAAATTGAGGTGAATACTATCCAAAAGTATGTAGGAGACATGGGAAATTGCTTTTTTTTTCCACTAAAAATTATAAAAATGTGGTAAATTTATCATAATATTTCAAAAAATTTGAATGATGGGTGGTACATAGTAAAATAGTGTATAATGGATGATAGACAAAAACATATGATGATATGTAGTAAAATAAAGGTCAACGAATGATAGATGATGAATTTAAATGATAGACAGTAGATACTAGAATTTTATGCAATGGATGATAAATAAAAACATTGGATGATGGATAAATTTGGATGATAGAAAAAATAATGGATGATAGGTGATAGGCAATAACATTAGATGATAGATAACAAAATAATGATCGACAATGATAGATAACAATATTAAATAATTAAAAATAAAATAATGAACAATAGATGATAGGCAACAATACCAAATGATAGACAATAAAATAACTCATGATAGATGATAAACATCAAAATAACAAATGACATATGATATATAATAAAAAAAATTGATGGAAAATGATAGATAACAACATAATTAAAGATATATGATAGATAGAAATATAATAAATGGTTGATGATGGACAACAATATAACAAATGATAGACGATAAACAACATAACAAATGATAGCCGATAGACAATAACATAATAGACAATTGATGAAAGATACCAATATAATATATGATAAACAATGGATAGAAATATAATAGATAACTAACAATAGAAAACAACATAAAAGATGATTAACGATAGACAATAACATAACATGTGATAGATGATAGACAACAACATAACATATGACTAATTGTAGACAACAATATAATGGATAATTGATGATTGATAATAGCATTTTGAACATAAAACGATGGATAATAGATAATAGTGTAATGAGTAATAGATACCCAATAGCATTTCCTAGAACTAGTTCAATTAAATGCTACAATATTTTTGAACATGTATTTACTTCACGCATGCAAACTTCTATAAAAAGGCATGAACAATAATTTTTTAGTTTTTTTTCACTGTAGTGCACATTAGATAAAAATAAAATCATCCTTCAAAAGCCCTAATCCTCCAAAATCCCTTATCCTCTAGAAGTCATAATACTCTATCAACCCTCATGGCTACCTCTTCCTCACCTGTTTTAAAAATTTATTTCAAAAATGTTGTTTGCCCAACCATTTGCTATTTTTTGACCAAACCTGAATATGATTCCGCATAGATCAAAGACTATGGTCTTCATAGACTACTATCCATACTCCACTACAACATGTTGTGACCACATTCACAACGCTCCAAAAAATTTTCAAATTTTAGATTTTTTTTTTTTGTTCAAAAGCTTTGTTGGTATTTTGTTTTCCATTTTGTATGAAAATTATTTTGTATTAGTATTAATTTGTGTTTTGTTATGATGTTTTATTTTCTTTTTGTTTAAGTTAGTTTTTAATATAGTTTATTTTTAAAGTGTCTTTTATCTTAAGTAATTTAAGATATTTAAAGTATTCAAATTTTGTAGTTTTGAGGCATTTTAAAATTCTTTTATTTTTTATATGTTGGTTTTGAAATAGAGTTTATTTTAAATATTTTAAATTTAATTTTGATTAAATTAATTTAAAATATTTAAAGGTGATTAAGTTTTTGGAAGACTTAATAAAATGTGTGTTTATGTTTGCAGGTAATAGGCACAGTTATCAAGGCGGGCACACAGGCCGTCATGGTTTATGAAGTGGTTAGAGAGGCGTAATTCGAATAGCCACACGGTGGCTCTAGATGAATCACGTACCTATATGGGCATTAGTGGTAGTAAAGTATGTGGAATCAAAGATACTTTTGCATATTTACGAAGTGTTAATAGCAATCATCGCCAACTTGGGGGCAAACACACAGGACACGTAGGTAATGGACATATTGATGGGGCAATTTGAGACTTGTATAGGTTTATGAGTTCCCAGCATGAAATTTCAATAAGAACCGCGTTTATATAGTGATACATGGGGGAATGTAATCGTGAAGTTGTATGGAAGATTAAAGGATTCACTATAGATGGTAAAGCTTAACTGTTACACGGTTTCATTCGGTGAACTCCAAATACACGGATTGCATAGTCTTACACAGCACGGGGCTCTAGAAAGAAGAAATCAAGGACATATTCTTAGTGAGATAAACTCATTTTTGGATAGGGATGATGCAAGATAGTGAAAATATTTTTAGCACAATGGGACGCTCTTCTGGGTGATGTGAAGTTGAGACTAATGATAGTTATTACATCACAACAATGGATATGTTTAACCGTGAATATGAGTGTATAGTCTTGTTATTACATCACACATAGGCTTGAACGTAACCAGGAGCATACGTAGATCAACACCGTACAGCGTAATATGCGGTGTAACGAAGACACACATGGAATTTCGATTACACAGTGGTGGTGAATCCAATACTAGAGTAATCAACTACAATGCAATCTAATATGCTGGGTGTAGAGATTAAGATGTTGTGAAAAGCCCATATGATTTTAGAAAAAGAAGCAAGTCATTTGTGGTATGCCATCCTACCGAAATAGTGTGGAAAAGTTTTAATCGAAGCCAATGAAGGTCTCAGGTTAGTGTGATCGATTGGACGAATAGTTTCAAACAGGGACAGCATCAACATGAATGAATGAGCGTGTTATCAGAAATATGGGTGATAGATTATGGATGACAAATGATGTCCCAAGTGAGGAAGAGGAAATAATGGAAACTGAAATCTTAGAAACACAATTTAAATATGAAGGGAAGAACTCAGAGACAAATCAACAAATCAAAGGCTTTTAACAGAAAAAAAAAGGAGAAAATTTACACAAGAAAAACAATATTTCAAATGTCAAAACTTCAAATAATGTAGGTCCCAATATAGAATCCATTGAACCATCTAGTAAAATTTTGGTTGTGTATGAGCATTCTTCAAGGTTAGAAGCCATCTCAGATTCAATTGGAATAAGTCAAGAAACGGGAAAAAAAAATTGAAGATGGATTCTAATCAAAAAGTAGGTTGCAAGACCAATCAATATCATATGGTAAAAGAAGGTGAAAAGCTTGTAGAGGAAGGTAAGATTAATGCCCTTCCCAAAATTTTTTAGCCCTAGTATTAATGAAGATCATCACTTGGAATATTAGAGGACTCAAAGGGAGTCTTTCAAAACAAAATGAAATTAGAAGAATGATTTATAAATCATCCACATCTTGTTTTCCATCAAGAAACAAAGATGTCAATGGAGGATATGGACTTAATTGCCAGTAAAATTTGGCCAGTTGGAAAAGTGGTTTCCCTCAGTTCCCAAGGGACACTGGGTGGCATTGCTTGTCTTTGGGACCCAAAAGAGGTAGTTATTCACCATATGGTTGGTAGTTGTGGTTTGTTGGCTATAGCTATTCAAATTATACATTCCAACCAGATTATGCTCTGCATTACTGTTTATGCCCCGACTTCTTTGGAGGAAAAAAGAAGACAATGGAAGGATATTACTCATATTATCTCTCATTTTCCTAAAGCTTGGATCTTGATCGGAGGAGATTTCAATACCATCCTCTCTCTAGATGAGAAAAGGGGGGAAATAGAAATTTGGACAAAAGCACTGACCTCATGAGTGATTATATTGCACACCTCCATCTTGTGGATATCCAACCAGATAATGGCCTTATGAATTGGTCTAATAGAAGGCATGAATTAGCTTGTATAATGGAGAGATTGGATAGGTTTTTGCTCTCTAAAAATTTCTTAATCCATGGTCACATTCCTAAAGTTAAGACTCTTAATAATGTTGGTTCGGATCATTGGCCAGTCATGGTGGAAATGTGGAAAACCAATGTGAGTTTCTCTCCTTTTCATTTTCAATTAATGTGGCTTAGAGAAATTTCCTTCAGACCTCGTGTGCAACAATGGTGGAAGGAAGGTAAACCTAGGCATGGGACTAAGATGTTCTATTTTTCCAAAAGAGTGCAATACATTAAATCCAAAATCAAGACTTGGAACTAGAAAGAGTTTGGGGATGTTCATAAAAAAAAACATGAAGTTATTGCTCATCTTGAAAATTTGAATAAGAAAATCCATTTAGATGGCCTCAGAGAGATGAGAAGTGTAGATAAAATTAAACTCACAACTCAGTTAGAGGAATGGGAAAAAAGAGAAGAAATCTTATGGAAGCAAAAATCTAGAATTTAATGGCTCAAAGAAAGAGATCGAAACACAAATTTCTTCCTCAAATATCTTCTAGCTCAAAGATCTCACAACTTTATTTCTTCCTTAAAATTAGATTCTGGAGATGTTTTTTATAATTGGGATGGCATGAACTCTATTGTTGTTGATTACTTTTCCAATATTTTTGTTGCTACTCCTCTTGATTCAGCTTCACAACAAAATTTTCTTCAAGCAATCCCTTCTCTTATCACTTCTGAGGAGAACTCCATTTTGACTACTCCTGTTACTATCAATGAGCTTCAACAAGTAGTTTTTAAAATGCAAAAAGGGAAAACTCCAGGTCCTGATTGTTTTCCTATTGAGTTCTACCAAGATTTCTAGGATATCCTTCATGTTGATTTATTAGAGGTGGTGGAAGAAGCCAGGAAAGTCAAAGAAATTTTGATGGTTATCAATAAAACTTATATTACTCTTGTTCCAAAAGCTTAATAGGTTGATCATATCTCAGCTTTTAGACCTATTGCTTTATGTAATGTTCTTCTCAAAATCATTACTAAAATCATGGCAGAAAGGTTGAAGCCTCTTTTGCATAAGATTATTTCCCCAGAGTAAGGGGGATATGTGGAAGGATGTCAAATATTAGATGAGATAGTTCTTGCTCAGGAAGCAATCCATTCCATGGATATGCAAAATTCTCCTTCTATGTTTATTCGATTAGACTTATCCAAAGCTTATGACAGTGGATTGGCAATTTGGTTTCTCTAAGGTTTGGATGGATTGGATTATGGGATGTATCTCTTCAGTTTCCTACTTAGTTCTTATCAATGGTAGGCCTTCTCAGTCTTTCCCAGCTTCCAGAGGTATTAGGCAATGTGACCCGCTATCCCATTATTTATTCATCATTCTTACTGAATGCTTGGGTAGGACTATAACCAAAAAGAGGAAAAAAAAACCCTTGAGGGAGTTACCATTGCCCATGGAGCTAGACCTATCTCTCATCTTCAATTTTTGGATGAATCTACTCTTTTAGGTAAATCTATAGTTAAGGAAGCTTATAATATTAAGAAAATCATTAGCTATTTTTCTAAGGCTACTGGGCAGTTGATTAATGAAGACAAATATAAAGTTATTTTCTTTCACTACTCTACTATATAGGAATCCATGGTCTTGGATAAATTAAAATATAAGAAGACCTATCTTCCAATAACTTATTTAGGTATTCCCATAAATATTCAAAGGCATAAAAATAAAGATTGGAATTGGTTGTTGGACAAAGTCAAGAAGAAAATTGGAAAGTGGACCAACAAGTGGCTTTATTTTGGGGGTAGAATCACCTTGGTAAAATCAGTCCTTCAAGCTATTCCTATTTATGTTTCTTTCATTTTGAATATCCCAAAGGTTGTTCTTCGAGAATTGGATCAAATAAGTCATCGTTTCCTTTGGAGTGGTACTAAGGAGAAAAGAAAATGGGCATTGGTGAAATGGGATACTTTATGTCTTCCTAAAAGTGAAGGGGGATTAGGATTCCGGTCTTCTATTAATAACAACAAAGCTTTAGCTGCTAAATTATATTGGAGGATGTTGCATAACCCCAATGCTCTTTGGGCCAATAATCTCCGTGCTAAATATGTTGAGAACAAAAGTCTTGAATACCTTGTTCGCTATCAACTTCCTACCAAAGGTTCTCCCATTTTAGCAGTTCTTAAGACTGGTGAGGATTTGATAAAGAAAAAATTATTTTGAATCATTCATAATGGTCAACATGTAAATTTTTGGATAGATTCGTGGGATGGTCACAAGCCTTTGATAACTCAGTTTCCTGATTGGAGGCCTTGGATGGAGGAGCTTCATCAAGCTAATTGGATAAAGGTGGCTAATTACTATCGATACCATACTGGTAATTCAAATGTTGGTAGATATTGGATCCCTATTGAGGACTAGCCTATTCAAATCCTAAAAATGCAAAGACAAGATATCCAAGGCATCCTTCATATGAGATCCCTCTCTTGGTCCCATGAAAAAGATTGTTTTGGATGGAACAACACTACTAAGGGTGAGTATTCAGTTGCTCAAGATTATTTGACCTTATGCCATAATAATCCCAACCATTCTTCTGACATTTTTTCTCAATTGTGGGCTCAAAATCTCTGGCCTAAGGTGAGGTTCTTTAATTGGCTTTTATTGCATCGTAGGGTGCTTACTGGTGAGCAACTTATGAAGCATGGTTTTCATGGCCCTTTTATATGTGAAATGTGTGAAGAGAATGTAGAAAATATAAACCATGTTTTTATTGAGTGTACTTTAGCCTCTGAGCTATGGAGGAGAATGGCCACTTTACTTGGCTTACAATGGTCCAATTTTTTTATTTTTGAACATCTTTGGAGGGATTGGCCTAATCAAGAGGGTGTTGATCATTTTATTAGACAGTTAGTTTGGATGGGTTCTACCATTCTTATTTGGAACATTTGGAATGAAAGGAACAATCAAATTTTTAATCAAGATAGGAAGGATATTCACTATAATTGGCAAAATACCATAGCCAAATTAGTTGAATCAGTCCATCAAATCCTTAATCACCCCTAAAAATCCCACCAAATATGGGATCAAGTGATGCAAATATTGAATATTAAACCTTCTAAGGACAACCAACTTAAAGGGAATGTGAGTATTAGGAAGATGGATAGGAGTAGAAACAACCTCCTCCTAAGGATTTTGGAAAAGTCAATACTGATGGAGCCTCTAGAGGGAACCCTGTAAAAGCTAGTGTGGGAGGAATTGGTAGACTTTCAGATGGCTCCCTGGTTTTTACTTTTGCTGAGAATTTGGGTATTCTTTCCAATAACCTTGTTGAAGGGTATGGTATCCTCAGAGGCCTTCAGGAGGCTACTAATGTTGGATGGGAAAAGGTGTTAGTTGAGTCTAACTCTCAACTTATGATTAATCTCTTGAAGACTCCTTCTAAGAATCATAAGGTGGATCGGAGAATAAAAAGAATTATTGAGAAGATTCAGTTAATCCATATGGGATTTTTGAAAGTTTATTACAATCATGTGGTCAGAGATCAAAACAAGAGTGCTGATGCTTTAGCTAATTGGGCTTTGGACAAAGATGATCTTACTTTTTATGGCCACCCTCCTATTTGGTGGGCTTCTAAAATTAGGGAAGCTCTTATTTCTATCATTTCTTTGGATGGCTCCAGTTCTAAAGGTACCTAGTTTCTTCTTGTTTTTTTTTACTTCTCTTTGGTTCATTCAATTTTTTTAAGTTCCCTAGCTCATTCTATTCTTTATTTTGTTTCCTCTGTTGATTCTTGTATTAATAGTCTTCTGGTCTAGATAGGTCATTGTTTTGTTTCTTTTTTTTTTTTTTTTGTTTTTTTTTGTTTAGCTTTTTAAGGTGGGTTGGTTCTTTTGTTTTGTTTTGTTTTTGTGTTCTTTGTGTTGTTTTTTGTTGTTCTTGTGTTTTTGTTGTTTTTTTTTTTTTATGTTTTTTGTTATTGTTCTTCTATTTTTTTCATTTTCGTTCTTGGGTTTCTCTTTGTTTGTGTTATTTAGTGTTTTTATGTGTGAGTGTTTTCTATATTTTTTATTTTTGTTTATTGTCTGTTGTTGGTTGTTTTTTATTTTTATTTTTATTTTATTTTTTAGGTTTTGGTTGTGTTTATTTTTCATGTTTTTTTTGGGTTGTCTTTGTAGTGTTTTGTTGTTTTTGTCTTGTTTGTGTTTTGTTATGTGGTTCTTGTGTTTTTCTATGTGGTTTGTGTTGTGGTTTCTTTTATATTATTGTGTGTGTTTGGTTGTGTTTTTGTTTTTGACACACTCAAGGAGCATGTTTTTTATTTTATTTTATTATTTTTGTTGTTATTTAATTATTTTTAAATTGGTTTTGTGTGTTTGTTTGCTCCTTGAGTATGTCAAAGGTAGTAGGCTAGGTCCGAGTCCTGGGCATTTTTGGTGGAATGGATACCCCTGCCTCCTTGGGTCTTACCCGAAAGTGGCATCCCTTTTGGGTTGTTTTCCACCAAAAAAAAAAAAAGTACCATTAAAAATTTAAAAAGGTCAGATGGAGAGAAAGAGAGAAAGGAAGAAGACCGTTCGCAGCAAAGTATAGAGAAAAAACATAAAAATTTTGTGATTAATTTTTTTTTGGAATATTGCGCTGTAAGGCTTTATTAATAAATTATATCATTTCATTATATTGAAATATGCGTTAAGGTTTTATTAATAAAATATATCATTTTATTATATTGAAATATCATTAAGGTGTTTCATAATATTAATATTTTTAAGGTGTTTCATAAAATTAATATTTTTAAAGTGTTTTTTACACTTCTTAATTAAAAATTAATAACAATAAAATATTGAAACTAACATCATGGAATGATATCCTACATGATATTTTCATGAGTAAAAGATATTTATATATTTTTTATTGACATACTTATAATATATAAAATTATTTATGCATTGACATACTCGTAATATATAAAATTAATTATGAATCTCAATATATAAAATTATTTATGAATATCAGTATCTCTCTTTCTATATATAGAAAGAGAAGAAAATTTATATTTTAATTCCTCATTTCAGAATTTGTTATTAGTTTACATTCTCCTTAATTTTCAATAAAATTAATATATTTTTGATGAAGTTTATATTAATATTATAAAATAAATTAATACTATAAAAATCTAAATTTATGCTCTATTTTTATCTTTTTCTAATTACAATGTTTTGAATTCCAATATATATATAGAGGTAATCAAGCTATGGTATGGTTTTTCTTACAAATATAGCAACACCAAATTCCATAGAGGTTTATAAATTATTCATGCAATATGAGTGCTAATGTTAGCATGGTGTACCTAATTGTTGCTTAAAAATAAGCGCTCGTGTTGATTTGGTATTATTTAAAATATGGAATACGACATAAGCATAAACATTTTATGGGTATACACCTTTTTGGGTTTGGTTTTTCTTTTTTAATTAATTAATTAATACTAACTAATATAATCATTCAAAGATTCAATATTTTATAAATTTAAATAGTATATAATTAAACATTTAAGGTTTAGGTTTATCCTGTATGATATATTTATTTTTTTATATGAAAGAATTTTTTATTTAAAATATAGATTAATAAATTATGTGTTTATAACCACATATGGGTAAAAATCACAACTTTTAGTATAGGTATAACAAACTCTTATATTTATAATAATTTGAATCATAATCAAAGATATATTCATAATATCATTGTTTAAAAGCAATCTCATAATTAACCAAACTTGTTAATAGATGAAATCAATATACTTTAATTATCAATAAAACATATATCACATCATTCATATAAGGATCCTCATATAATTAAATATTATTTATATAACCATTATCACTGTAACATTAATAATAAAATCCTTCATAATGTATACATCAAAGTCATTGATACCTTATATATAAGATGAAAAGGGTCAAGACATTACAAGTTCAATCCAACTTATAAATATGTGCTTATTTTAGCAATACTTTCTTACAATGGAATACAAAAGTAAATATAATATTCACATTAAAAAGAGTAAGAGTTTTTTTTCACCATGTTTTCATATTGAAGATTAACATTTACATGGCAATCATGTCATGTTTTAGACAATAGTAAAATAATGTTATTATGGTGCCATTATGGCAGTAAATGATGCTCCAATAAAATATTAAATATTTGATGTGGGTGTGGTACTTTTATAATCGCATAATAAATAAATATTTATTAATGTTGTGATAATGTTTTAGTAATACCACTTAACATTACTATCAAATTTATTATATATATTTTTAAATGATTGAATTGTTTAAAGAAATCTAAAATTCAAACTTTAATTTGAATAAAATATAAATTTAAAATTAATATTAAAAAATATATATCTGCTTTAATAAAAAAAATCTAAATGTAATTTTTATATTTTATTAAATTTTTAAATCTATCTAACTTTAAATTTTATAAAATATTTTAGACAACTTATATATAGACAATTATAATACCTATATCTCATGGCACTTACCAAAGCATACTTCATGTAAACTATTTTCTAGACACATTATTCATATGCACTTATATATATATATATATATATATATATATATATATATATATATAGCTGCAAAAGCATGAGGAGGACAACTTTAAAGCATCGTAGGATTCATATCAAGATTTAACAAAGTATGTAGTCGCTTCCTTTGTATTCATTCTGCTAGATTGACTACTTTATTTTATCCGTTTTATATATTCTGAATAACGGAAATATTAGCGTTGAAGCCAAAATTAGCTCATGTGACGAAACTTCGCGAACCCCTTCTAAAGGCATCACAATGCTTTAGTGCATGACGCGTGGTGATGGCAAAGAGATAAGAGATACAGAACAGATGGACCTTGGGAAACAAGGTAAGGCATGAAGCCCGGCGAGATTGAAGTTACTGTGGGGCGTCGATAGAGTTTGAATTCTGCTGTAAGGCTTGTGGATAGAGTTCGAGTTCTGCAGTAATTGGACTCTCTCTCGCAAGTTTAAATGCACCTTTCACTACCGCGTCGGTTATAAGAAAGTACCGTTGAATCCCTCTAGCCGGCATTGTTAAACGTGCTGTGATATCTGAAGTCACCTACTAGTCATCAGTCTTATTTTCTCGCCGTGGTTGTGTTTTTAGTGTGAAGATAGTGTAATTTTATGGTTTTTGGTTTTTAAAAGTTTAAGGTTTAAATAAGTGTTTGTGTTATAAATTTTTTATTGATAAGTTTAATTATTTTTTTATGAAAAATTATAATAAAAGAATACTATAACATGGTAGTACCTTAATTCTTTTTTATAAATAATTATAATAAAATAAAGATGCTCAAAACATAAATAATAAAAAAAATTATATTAACCAAATCTTAAAAAATTATTATTATTATTATATTATTTATCTTCTCACCCAAACAAGTTCTATATTTGTTGGTTAAGCATTCTATTACAATAATTTTTATTTTTATTGAGAAATATAACCCATGTCGTTTACAAATCTCTTTTCCATAGTCAATTCCTCACGAAGAGGAGGCCAAACAACTTCAATTGTATCATTTTAGTTTTTCCATTAAACAAAACAAATATAAAAATCACTAGTAACGGCGGATCAGTACGGGACGGTCAACTGTTATTTTCGTCTTACTAGTGGAAGATCCGATCTCTCTTACTATTTGATTTTTCTTTTGTAGTCTCGCTCAGACATAATGTCTACCTCTAAAATAACAGCGTAAGTAAATATTATCTATTTTATTAGGCAGCCAACATACATGCTAAGAATATTTATCCTGTCGCCAAGACCGCAGCCCGATTCTTTGATGAATTTATCCTGTGAATCATGAATTTAACCGGTTCTGTCGCCAAGACCGCAGTATAATTGTTACTTATTGCTAGTAGGACAAGACCTCCAGAGATTTTTCTTCATACTTGAACCCATCTTTCTTCGAGTCGTCTGCAGACCAGATGAAGATGCCCTCCAGCTTCTCATTTTTCTTCAATGTTTCCGCAGCGTCGAAGAAGCCATTCTCTGGTTTTAGCCCCTCCCCAGCGGGATCCGTCGCGAAACTAGCCAGCACTTTACCTCCCCTATAATTAGCAGCCTGAATGTCGTAATACTCGAGAAAGTCTTTGACGGTGGTGCCCCTGTCGTAGGCATAGAACTGAAAATTTACGTAATCTATGAAGCGGCCGTATTTCCTCCACAGCGCAAGATAATGAGACTGCACTTCTCCCTCGTCCTCGAACGGAGCAATGGACGCAAAGGAAATCAGCTTTCTCTGCTTGAGCTGAATGATCAACTTCCCAATGCACTCTGCAAAGGTGTTGGGGTTCGCCTGGAAGTGCTCGTAGTCGATGTCGATGCCGTCCAGATTGTATTCTTTAATAATTTGAGCGAGACTCGAAACCGCGTTGCTTACCCAGGAAGACACTGACGACGGCTTGAACTGAGCCGGGTGGTCGCCTACGGTGTCGCCGCCTAAGCTGAGGGCGACCTTGACGTTCTTGTGCTTCGACTTGATGTCCTTCACGGCGCTTGGACCCAGGTTTTCCTTGTCCCAGAACAGGTTGAACTTGCCGTTTGTGGGAGAAGGAGAACCTGCAGAGTCGGTGTAGTCGATGGCGAATGAGAGAATGAAGTGGATCTCCACCTCAGGATTGATGGGCACATCTGAGAACTTGACATTTTTGCCCTCAGCGCCTATGTACTCCCTGAATAATTTCGCGTTCCCACCTGCACAGAGAGAAGAAGGACTAAGCAATCAATTTTAAAATGTCAAAAGAACAGAGGCGTTAATTATATAGAAGAAGTGTGAAAGCCTACAGAATGAGGGAGGGACCAGAAACAGAAGAAATCCAGCGACGAAGAGCCTCATGTAAATCCCCATGGTAACCATTACTGAAGAGAAAGATGTAAAGGGGAGAGCCGTGGATAGAACTATCGATGGGATTCTGCTTATATGCATGATGTAGGGGTACCTAATCTTGTGTCTGATTGTAACTTGATTTCTAAAAGTAAAGAGAAACTTTTCGAAGAAGACAGGACGTCAGGCGGAATAAACAATGCAACAGAACATAACATATGATCTGCTGTCATACTTAATTTTGACTATTTCTCCTTCGTCAATGGCGTATATGGGGCGTGCTTCCTTGGAATTTCTGCTAATTTTGTTTTATTTCTCGAAAATGTGCCAGGCATGAGTGAAATGTCCTTGAGTAAACCAAAGAAAATATGGCCCGTCGGTTACCTACAATGGAGAGATGCTGAAGAGAGTAAAGAACTAATTATTTATAATTGACATAAGCAAAATCGGATTTTGCTGTTTTCTCCACCCTTAGGAAATGAGAGCACGGGATCCCACTAAAGGATAACATCCAACACCAGCACGAAGACGGGGCCCAAATGAAAATAATAAAAATAGTCAATAACTATATAATGCGGCACTACCAAAGGTATAACGTAGCACTAAAAAAAATAATAATAATAATAAGCAATAGCATATAATGCGGCACAAAGCAGGGGAGTGGATAGGCCTTACGAGCATCTTAAAGTGTACACGTTGTTTTATTGTTATTATTATTATTTATTTTAAAATTTGATAATATAAATTTTTTAATTTAACAATTTTATTAATTAGATTTGTAATTGATCTTTTTTTTCCTTGGATAATGTAGATTTAAAGTAGGGATGTATGAAAGAGTGAAAGCGGATTCTAAGAAAAGATAGATGAGACGTTTTTCGCAGGACTGCCCAAACCGTCGAACTCGTTTCGGCTATATCTCACTCATCTAGACTCGGATTGAGATGAAATTTTGAGGGTAGATGCCTGAAAAACCCTAGAACATCTCCACCAATTTTCATATTATTTGGAGTAACACAGATCCTAGCACATCCCTATGTGTGAACAAGATTTTTGGCAAGCGACTATGCGAGGGTTTCATCTGGGTTGAGTGCAAGCGTCTCTAGAGGTTGGTTTTTAGGGCCTTCGAGCCCTAGCGGCCAACATCTTTGTGGTTTTTGCTCAATATTTTAGCAGGATATGTTGCAGGGGACCCAAGATGGGTTAGAAATTTATCTTTCAATAGATCATGTGGTGAACTTGATTGACAATGGCTTCCAATTTTGCACAAAATAAAAGTGAAAACCATACCTTTCCACGGCATCTAGGGCAAGGATTAAAGAGATCACGAAATAAGTTTCAAGCAACTGATAAAAAAATGGCTCATATCTCAAGTGAATCTAGTGCTAAGGTGCACCCCCAAAAATAATCCAAAATGGAAACCCCTTTCAAGGGTAAGGATTCCCAAGACTTGGCCCCAAAAATAAATTTTAGGGATGCCCTCCATGGTGGACAGCCTCAACCAAATGCTAACATTAATCTTAGGGCTTCCCATAAACCTCTAAGAATGCCTAATATCGATCCTAGGAAAATGGAGTCAGGATGTCTTAAAGCAGCTAATGGAACTCCTATTGTTAAGCTTGATATGGGTGACATTCAGACTGGCATTGAATATCTGGAAAAAAATGACTAATTTGTCATTTCTTGGGTTTTCATCCGAGCCTATCTACTTTCAAAGTCTGGGCTGCAAAAAGTTGGAAAACTAAAGGTGAGTTACAAATCTCTATTATCCAAATGGTTATTTTCTTTTTTTATTTTCTAATAATGAAGATAGAGAGAAAAAATTTCAAGGGTGTCCATGGTTCTTTTGAAGGGTAGGGATTTTTATGAAGTCTTTTCATACTAAATTTAAAGCCAAAGAAGAGATGCCTTCTATAGCTCCCATGTGGGTTAGACTATTTGGCCTCCCTATTGAATTTTGGAATCCTGCTATTTTTTCTTCAATTGGAAACTCTTTGGGAATTTTTTATGATGACTGCTGATTGTACTAAAAAATTTGAACATATTATTTATGCTCGTATTTGTGTTTTAATGGATTTTGACAAACCCCTACCTAAAAATATCACATTACAATTTGGGGAAGACACTTGGGAGCAAGTAGTGGACTATGAGAACATTCCTTTTTGTTGTAGAATTTGCCATGAATATGGTCATTTGGCTAGTGCTTGCCCAAATAAAATTCTAAATCAAAAGAAAGAAGATACAAACTCAACAAGTTTCCAAATTCCTAAGAAGAATATCACTCAAAAAAAACTAGTTATGAAGGATCAATCAAAGTCATCTACTAATATGTTTGAAATTCTTTCCACAAATGATGTCCCAAGTGAGGAAGAGGAAATAATGGAAATAAAAATCTTAGAAACACAATTTAAAGATGAAGGGAAGAACTCAAAGACAAACCAACAAATCAAAGGTTTTCAACAAAAAAATAAGGAGAAAATTTACACAAGAAAAACAATCTTTTAAATGTCAAAACTTCAAATAATATAGGTCCCAAGATAGACTCCGTTGAACCTTCCAGCAATAGTTTGGCTTTGTACGAGCATTCTTCAAGGTTATAAGCCATCTCGTATTCAATTGGAGTAAGTCAAGAAACAGGGAAAAAAATTGAATATGGATTCTAATCAAAAAGTGCGAGTAGGTCGCAAGACCAATCAACATCATATGGTAAAAGAAGGTGAAAAGCTTGTAGAGGAAGGTAATATTAATGCCCTTCCCAACTTTTTTAGCCCTGGTATTAATGAATATCATCACTTGGAATATTAGAGGACTCAAAGGGAGTCTTTCAAAACAAAATGAAATTATAAGAATGATACAAATAAATCATCCACATCTTGTTTTCCTTCAAGAAACAAAAATGTCAATGGAGGATATGGATTCAATTGCTAGTAAAATTTGGCCAGCTAGAAAAGTGGTTTCCCTCAGTTCCCAAGGGACTTATAGTGGCATTGCTTGCCTTTGGGACCCAAAAGAGGTAGTTATTCACCATATGGTTGGCCTATGGGGTCTTTTGGCTATAGCTATTCAAAGTAGACATTCCAACCAAATTATGCTCTGCATTATTGTTTATGCTCCGACTTCTTTGGAGGAAAAGAGAAGATAGTGGAAGGATATAACTCATATTATCTCTCATTTTCCTAAAGCTTGGATCTTGATCGGAGGATATTTCAATACCATCCTCTCTCTGGATGAGAAAATGGGAGGGAAATAGAAATTTGGATAAAAGCACTCACCTCATGAGTGGATATATTGCAAACCTTCATCTTGTGGACATCCATCCAGATAATGGCCTTATGACTTGGTCTAACACAAGGCAAGGCTTAGCTTGTATAATGGAGAGATTGGATAGGTTCTTACTCTTTGAAAATTTCTTAATCCATGGCCACATTCCTAAAGTGAAGACTCTTAATAATGCTGGTTCGGATCATTGGCCAGTCATGGTGGAAATTTGGAAAACCAATGTGAGTTTCTCTCCTTTTCATTTTTAATTAATGTGGCTTAGAGATATTTCCTTCAGACCTCATGTGCAACAATGGTGGAAGTAAGGTAAACCAATATATGGGACTAAGATGTACTATTTTGCCAAAATGTTGCAATATATTAAATCCAAAATCAAGACTTGGAACTGGAAGGAGTTTGGGGATGTTCATAAAAAAAATATGAAGTTATTGCTCATATTGAAAATTTGAATAAGAAAATCCGTTTAGATGGCCTCATAGAGAAGAGAAGTGTAGATGAAATTAAACTCACAACTCAGTTAGAGGAATGGGAAAAAATATAAGAAATCTTATGGAAGCAAAAATCTAGAATTCAATGGCTCAAAGAAGGAGATCAAAACACAAATTTCTTCCACAAATATCTTCTAGCTCAAATATCTCACAACTTTATTTCTTCCCTAAAATCAGATTCTAGAGATGTTGTCTATACTTGGGATGGCATGAACTCTATTGTTGTCGATTACTTTTCCAATATTTTTGTTGCTACTCCTCTTGACTCAACTTCTCAACAAAATGTTCTTCAAGCAATCCCTTCTCTTATCACTTCTGAGGAGAACTCTATTTTGACTGCTCCTGTTACTATCAATGAGCTTCAACAAGTGGTTTTTAAAATGCAAAAAGGGAAAACCCCAGGTCCTGATGGTTTTCCCATTGAGTTCTACCAAGAGTTTTGGGATATCCTTCATGCTAATTTATTAGAGGTGGTGGAAGAAGCTAGGAAAGCTAAAGAAATTTTGAAGGTTATCAATAAAATTTATATAACTCTTGTCCCAAAATCTCAAGAGGTTGATCATATCTCATCTTTTAGACCTATTGCTTTATGCAATGTTCTTCTCAAAATCATTACTAAGATCATGGTAAAAAGGTTGAATCCTATTTTGCATAATATTATTTCCCCTAAATAAGGAGGTTATGTGGAAAGGCATAAAATAGTGGATGATATAGTTCTTGCTTAAGAAGCCATCCATTCCATGGATATATTCTCCTTCCATGTTCATTCATTTAGACTTATCCAAAGCTTATGATAGAGTGGATTGGCACTTCCTTATCAAAGTTTTGAGGCAATTTTATTTCTCTCAGGATTGGATGGATTGGATTATGGGATGTATCTCTTCAGTTTCCTACTTAGTTCTTATCAATGGTAGGCCTTCACAACTCTTCCTAGATTCTAGAGGTATTAGGCAAGGTGACCCCATCTCCCCTTATTTATTCATCATTATTATTGAATTCTTGGGTAGGACTATAACCAAAAATATAGATAAGAAAACCCTTGAGGGAGTTACCATTGCTCATGGAGCTAGGCCTATCTCTCATATTCAATTTTTTGATGACTCTACTCTTTTAGGTAAAGCTATAGTTAAGGAAGATTCTAAAATTAAGCAATTCATTAGCTATTTTTCTAAGTCTACTAGGCAATTTATCAATGAAGACAAGTCTAAAGTTGTAGACACCAAAACAACACCAATCCGATTATGTGACTGCAAACACTGATCGCTTTGACAAACATAGCCCCCAGGGCAGCCCTCAGAGGTTAAAAAGTGGTCTTAACCACTTTCATAGCAATTTTGTAAGGTCAAGGAGCAATTTGGCACACTTGGACACTTTGCCCAATATTCGTCTCACCCAGGGACGAATTCAAAATAGAATCCGTCCCACCCCAGGACGAATTCTGAATCCGTCCCTGGGTGGGACGAATTCTAAGCTTAACGGGCAAAAAGACAAATGGCGCCAAGTGGCAGCCCAGAACAGTCAGTTGATGACTCCTGCCTCGCACGCGTGTGTAGGTGGACAGAGGGGCCGTTAGAAGATTGTCACAAAAGGCATTTATCAAAGCCCAAGTCAACGGAGGACTCCCCTTCCCTCATGGGAAGACAAGACTGCCACATGGCGCCTATGACCAACACATGGCATTTGTGCTTCCCTCCCAAAAGAGACCCCATGGGTCTATAAAAGGTGGGACTTTTCTCACCCAAAATATACAGGTTGAAGGAGTTTTCAAGCAACGAAGTGCTGCCGAGTTGAAGACCCACTTGCATCCCTTTTGGTTCACCTTCCCACATCCACCAATATCTTTTGCAAGGGAGGTTGTTGGGTGGCTTTTGGAAGCTTGAACCTGACCCAAATCCAACACATGGACACCTGAACCAACCAATTCGCCGACCCCCCAATCCTAAGAGGTTTTGGGCCCATCCCTAGTGGATTGGCGCCAGAATCAAGTGCCAACGGTGGGAGGCCCACTTGGGCACCCCCGCACTTTCTAGGTTTTAAAGCATTCTAGATTACTTTTTCAGGTTGCATTTTGTGTTATTATGTTTGGTTAACTCACAGCTGCAATTTCGTAACTTTTGGTAGATTCTAGTATGTTTTGTGTCGCTTTGTTGTTTCACTGACTTGCAGGTGGCGAGATCAAATTCCCGAGGGTAGAGGCCAAATTGGGAGAATCCGACCATCTGGGTCATCCCAAAATGGCCCCAATTACATAACCCCCTTGTTTTCAGGCATTTTGTAGGTCTCAGGAATCGACATTGGAGCAGCAACAGGTCGGCTTCTTCAACACAGAAGAATTCGTCCCACCCAGGGATGAATTGCAGTCAGAAATCGTCCCACCCAGGGACGAATTCCAGTTGAAGGTAGATTGGCCAGCTGTCTCAGTGGCAATGGCCTTCTGGTAACATTTTCTGTCTTCTGGCAAGTTTTCAGGCTGTTTAGAATCATTTTGTTTACTGTTTTAGATAAATGTTTGCATGCATATTTCGTTAATTTTAAAGAACGAACACTTTTCACTTGCAGCAGGTGCTACTGACATCTTGGTTGTTTCTTTGTTCACAGGAGGAGCAGTAGAGGTAAGGACTCATCAGCGTAAGCGGCGGCATCGTCTTGGCCCGTCCATTCAAACGTGGGCACGCGGAAAGAGGAAGACTAAGTCACATATTGTAACAAATATGAATTTAACGCTCCTAGCCCCCAAAAAGGGAGGAGACGTCTATGTAACCGAGGATAAGATATTTGAATAAAGAGGGCTGTGATTTCTTTACATCTTTTCTTTCATTTTCAAATTGTCTCCTTTCTTCATTTTTGTGCATAGGATTAAAGCGTTACATTTCGTCTTATGTTGCATAATTAGTGCTCCCTCTGCCCGAAATATCGTGCTTTCAATGGCGATCATGGTGGGACATGTCCCATATTTTTAAAATCATAGAAACTGATCAAATTTTTGTGTTTTGTGCTTGACAGGTACATTTTTTTGTTGCAGATCGCTATTCGTCTCGGCGGGGACGAATTCCATTCTGCAATTCGTCCGACCATGGGACGAATTCAAATTCGTCTCCGGGAGGGACGAACTGCGTTCCGCAATCCGTCTCCTCGAGGGACGAATTTCTCTCTACAATTTTTAGAGAAGAAATTCAAAAGCAATCGGAGCAAGCAGAGAAGAGGTAGGGATTTTTATAATCTCTATTAAAATTTCTGTTTTTGTTTCTGTTTCTTTGATCGTTTTCATATTTATCCTGCATTACTTAGGGAAAATCATTCATGCTTGTTTCAATTTTCGCTAAATAAAATGAATCTCACACACTCCACACAACAATTTTAAACGGGGGGGGGGGAGAGGGGGGGGTGGAGGGGGGGGGGGGGGGGGGGGGGGGAGAGGGGGGGCGCGGCAAAAAAAAAAAACCAAACCCCCCAAAAAAAAAAAAAAAAAAAAAAACCCAAAACCGGTTAGGACACACCATTTAATCCTTAAAAGAGATAATCACGGTTTTGTGAATGTGTGTGCTTAATTCTTCTTAGCGTAGACAAAAAAAAATCATAAACGAGATAAAAACTTATTTAGATAGCATAGAAGCACCGCAATGGTGTACACCCGTAGCCAAGCCCAATCAAGGGCAGAAGCTCCGGAAGGTACACAAAAAGTAGGCACAAGTCGCCTTCACTTCAGTCCTGAGGATTTGGTCATACCGCCTTATAGGTCTAACCTACAAAAGAATCCAATTCAGAATCCTCGATGGGGTATGCCTATTCAAAGCAGCCCCTTTCGGGAAGATGCCTTACATGTAGACCTTGACATAAATAGAGAATCACCTCTTGAAGTTAGGCATGAGTGGCCACCGCGCGATGAAGCGCTAGACAGGCACACCGTCCATTTGGAGGGGCAACGTGGATATGGCGTCCCTTCTTTACCTATCATCAGAATAGAGAGACCAAATCTGGAGCGCAGGGCTCCTTACATAGGGCGACCTAACTCCGCCCACCCCCTTTACACCCATGAAAGGGAGTACGAGGAAAGCCATCGCATTCCTCGAGGGCAACAAACAACGCGGGAACCTTGCATTTCCGCACCAGCAGGATATCATGATCACCCCTTGAGGCCAGAACCTCGAGCACATACCGCTTACCTCGACAGAGGGAAGCGACCCATTGAAACCTTAGACCAGCAAACTCGAGGTAAACACATAGAAGAAACATTCGAACCTCCTGAGCAAAATAGGGTAGACCAAATTGACCCAGTTGTCGCCAGATATACCGCCCGTCAAGCCCAAATCATGCGGCTTAAACAAAGTCATCAGGAGATAGAGTATCGACACCGCTTGGATAGAGAGCGCATGCAACGCGAAGCGGATGAGTTACGCTATGAAATACCTGAGAGGGGGCCAACCCCTCGCATCCAAAGAGCTAAATAGTATGAGAGGCGTAATCCGTTGGTGCAGGACAGGTCTCCACGACCTCGTCAAGCTCTGCCTCCAAGACCTCATAGATTCGAGAGGGAGGCAACTCCCCGAAACAATGATGGGTACCTTCAGCAAGAGCTTGATCAGGGTCATAGGTTTCGCCCTGAGACTCCTCAAGAATTTTACGAGGAGTATGAACCGAAGAGGAATATGTTGAAACTCCCCATCAAGGCGGGAAGGATGCCATTCGGCCACCCCTCCATAGGCCTCCAGTTTACCGTAACTTGCAACAAGAGCGAACAAGAGAGGAAGAAATAAAATCTTCCGATGCATACCAAGCGCTATTGGAGCGTTTGGAGTCTGTGGAGACAAAAGCTACTGGGCATCAAAAACCCACATTACGTCTACTCCGCAGTAATCCGGTGCATCCCTCAGTGCCTACACCTCTTTACCCCGAACACTTCAAGTTGCCTCAATTGGCAGTTTTTAAAGGTGAAGAGGACGCACAGGAACACGTTACACGATTTCTAAGCCAATGCTTCGGCATCCAAGATAATGACGCATTGTTGCTTAGAACATTCATAACCACATTCGTAGGCCCTACCTCGGATTGGTTCACACAATTGCCCAAACACAGCATAAGCAATTTAGATCAATTAGTAGACACGTTTCTTGAACGCTTTGCCTTCAACACAAGGAAGAAGGCATCACTAAGTGATTTAGCGAGCCTCAAGCAATTTGAAGAGGAAACAATGGCAGCGTACGGGAATCGATGGAGAGCTTTGCTTTCTAGGTTACCCTACCGTCCTCCTATGTCTGATCTCACGTAGATGTTCACAAAAAGTTGCTTAAAATCAATCTCTGGTCTATTGTTACCGTGACAATACGACAGCTTAGAAGAAGCTTTGGCGCAAGCAGAGTCATAGAAGAGATTAAGATAGGCGAAGGCGCAATTGCCAAGCCTAAGAAGAAAGAGTGGAATAAAACCACTAAAACTGGGACAACGCAACCACAACACGCTGCAGTCAACCAAGTTGCGATAAATGTTCCCGCGCCTGTGCAAGAAACGCAGCCTCAAAAGGCTAACTACCAGGCAGTGCCTCTCCTGCTTATGAAAGAGATAATAGAAGACAGGAGCAAAATTACCCGCGTCACCCTAGGTGAAATTTCACCCCATATGCGGAGTCTAGGGACTCCTTATTTGACCGCTTGTCAACGGCAAATTTAGTCACTCTGCCGGAAATCCAAATTATAGACCCTAACATTCCCAAGCCTAGGGGGTACAGAGAGGAATTGTATTGTAGATTCCATAGGCGTAGAGGACATGACTTGAATGGGTGTTGGAAATTCAAAGACCTAGTCCAGGATTTGATCGACAACAGAACATTGGTTGTGGACAACCCCATCGCACCAAACAACCAACAAATGGGGGTATTCAAGGACCCCTTGCCAGCCCACGAGGCACAAACAAAACCACTCCAGATTAACGAGGTGCGACAAGATCTTCCCACACAGGGATTTGTGGGAATGATTAGCATAGTAACAAGGAACAGAAGGTACCCGACAGCTGCCCCTGAGGTAGCTACGAAGGAAGTTCCGGCAACATCGCATCCTCAACAACGCCCAACGTAGTTACCTCCGCCTAGACCTGAGGTCACGATACGAACCAAACTCATGTAGAGTTTGCGGACCACGTCGGCTAGGCTGTCCATCTACGAGCTTATTCAACAATCAGCTCCCCATAGAGAAGCTCTTATGGACATTTTAAAAGCCATTGAATTACAACCCCACGAGGCAAATTCTTTCAACGCCTTCGTGGGACATGTGAAACAATGTACGGAGCCGGTCATCACATTCAGAGAAGATGAGGTCAAAACGATATCAAATGACATGGCAGATCCACCCCTGCATGTTATCGTGTGGGTCAACGGGATTCCGTACAAGAGAGTGTTGATAGATACTGGCTCGTCCAGTAACATCATAACCACTGCAGCCTTAAAGCATTTGAAGCTGCCAGCCTCTCACATCACAGCCTCCACGTACACACTGCGAGCTTTTAATGATGCAATATGCTCGATAGTCGGCACAGTCGTTCTGCCAGTCCAGGTAGGACAAAATTCAATACCTACACTGTGCCATGTGCTGGAAGGTGAAATGGCTTATAATATACTGCTAGGGCGGCCTTGGATCAGGGATATGAAATGTGTCCCTTTGATCGCCCACCATTGCTTGAAGTATGCTTATGAAGGAGAAATACATGTAGTCCCAATGGACTTAGAGCCCTTCAAGTATTGCAATGCGGTACAATTCATACCTCAATCGACCCTCCCTTCAACGCATTTGGATTTCCAATTAAATCCATCTAAACAAGGTCCAATACCGCAGGCACCACTGGTGGCCAACAAGGCAAAATCCCAGCCAGGTGAGACTTCATCATCGGCTCCTTCATCATCAATGCCACCTATCATGGCCCAACAGAAGGACAAGGGAAAACAAATCATGGAAGAGGTTAAGCCCTTAGAAGAAAGGTTGCCCACAATTTCAACAATAACAATAGAGGAAGCGCCCAACGCAACGAAAACCAAGATTCCTGAACCACCAAACATGGAATGGACTCAGGAAGGACTACCGTTTCCTCCCACCCAATCATCAACAATCACTATTGAAATGGCCAGTACAGGCCTGGGGGAATACTTAGTGCAAAATGTTGTGGCAACCCCCACACTGGAGTCAGTACAAGACATGGGAAGACCTCGCCTTCCCATTGGAACAATCGTCCCTCTAGGCTACCCACCGAACCAGACAAATTTTGTGTATGGGGGCTTTGATCATGGTCTTGAACCATGCCAACAAAAGGAAACAGACGAAGAGCCTTTTGTTGAAAACATCAATTATCTATCAAACCCAGAATTTGCCCTAAAATATCTTGGCCAATGCAATTGGCATGGATACGGGCTCGGCAGATATGAGCAAGGGATGCGGATCCTTTGCCAACCAAGATATCAGATGCCATATGACAAGTCAGGGGTAGGGTTCAACCATCCCCTGCCATTAGACATCTTGGTTGAAAATATGCAAGGCCTAGAAATAGGCAACAAGGGGGGATTGGCATTGGGTCCTTATGCCAATCCGAATACATAATACACATTGGGAGACTACCTCCCATGGTCAACAAACACCCCTGGCAACAACAAGTAATCCCTCTTCTTTGCTAGAGAGAGGCGAAAGTTCAGAGATAAATCCTCAAAGAGAACATCAACGGCTGCCAGACATCTTTCTGAAACTGTTCCCCTTAGAGGTTCCAGATGAAATAACACAGTCTCAAGAGAATCAGGTCCCTCCACTAAGAGTGGAACAACCGCAATGGGACCAGATTAATTCATTGGAACAGGAAGAGTCCTCAACGTCGCAAGCAACAGATGCTGAAGAGAATGAACAATTTTGGATCTATGAGAGTGATTCAGAAGATGAAACTGAAATGGACTATCTCAGACATGCGCGACGACATCACCGTGCTCTAACTCATGAAGATCTAATGGGACAGATGGGTATACTGTTAGGACATGAATGGCACGTAGACCCAGCGAGGTGGGACCAAGTGTTAGACCTATGGCTCCAAATTCAAGATGAGCATCGTCCACCTCGAGATCCCATCATGATAACAGTGTCGAGGGAAGACCCCACCTTCCTTTTCACACATAGAGATGAATTTGCACCTAGAGAGGATCCATTCGTGCCCGTTCCCGTAGAGCCAGATCCAGAGTATAGGGAACATCTAAAAGAATCAAGTCACCACACCCGCGGTTCTGGAGACCAAATTCATTCCATCCACATGATCTCCATTGATTTGACCGCACCCATCCGCAATCCGACCGATCCATCACGGTCATTGCATCTAGACATGGATGCCATCGATCGGGATCACTGTCCCATTGTCACCTTGTCACCTCGTGGCCTTTTGGTGAAATGCTTCATTTTACCCCAAGGACAACTCAGGATATTTTTCAAGCTAAAGAGGGACCCGAGGTTCCAAACGTAGATCTTAACTCAGCTGATGATATCCATTTAATCCCAACTCCACATCAGTTGGAGGACGGATCCCACATGTCAGTCGAGGAGACGACTGACGTAGACATCGACATAGATCCAATGAATCCATGGATTCTCAAGCTGGGGGTAAGCCTTTCCCCCGAAGAGCAAGCCGAATATATTGCCCTTCTCAAAGAGAAGAAGGAAGTTTTTGCATGGTCGTACAAAGATATGCCAGGGCTAGACCCGCAGCTAGTCATGCACAATTTAACGCTTGATCCGAAAATCAAGCCTGTAAAGCAAAAACTAAGAAAGATGCACCCAACAGTGGCCTTGATGGTCAAAGACGAATTGCAAAAGCTGTTGGATGCACAATTTGTCATCTGCGTGGATTATCCGCCATGGTTGTCCAACATGGTTCCCATCAAGAAGCCCGACGGGAGGATTCGCATATGCACCGACTTTCGAGACCTAAACAAAGCGAGTCCTAAGGATGATTTCCCCTTGCCAAGCATCGACGCATTGGTAGACGCTACAGCAGGTCACGAAATGCTCTCCCTAATGGACGGTTTCTCAGGATACAATCAAATTCGTATCAATCCTGAAGACCAACTCAAAACGGCATTCACAACGCCTTGGGGGACATTTTGCTATAAGGTCATGCCTTTTGGCCTTAAAAATGTTGGCGCTACATACCAACGTGCTATGACGTATATCTTCCATGATTACATGCACAAAACTTTGGAAGATTACATGGATGATTTGTTAGCCAAGTCTCTCTTGCGCTCAGATCATCTCGGTGACTTAAGCAAGATTCTCGATCGCCTCATAGAGCATAAGGTCGGACTGAATCCCAAGAAGTGCGTGTTCGGCGTCACATCTGGAAAACTCTTGGGTTTTATAGTCTCAAAGAGAGGCATCGAAGTGGACCCAAACAAAGTCAAGGCAATCCTTGAAATGGCTCCCCCAACCACTATCAAGCAGCTCAAAAGTCTGCAAGGAAAGGTCGCGTCGATTAAACGCTTCATAGCGCAATTATCTGACAAATGCCGACCCATGAACAAATTATTGCACAAGGGGGTCACATTTCATTGGGATGACGAGTGCCAGTCAGCCTTTGACGAAATCAAACAATACTTGGCTTCGCCGCCGTATTGGCACCACCTAGACCAGGTGTGTCGTTCTACTTATACATCTCAGCTACTGAGGTGGCACTGGGAGCAATGCTAGCCCAGAAGAATGAACTTCACAAAGAATAGGCTACTTACTATCTTAGCCGCACCTTGGTCAGTTACGAACTTAACTATGCATACGTTGAGAAACTCGCTTGGCAGTGGTGTTTGCTACCAAGAGGCTACGCCACTACATGCTGAGCAACACTACGTATGTTGTGTCTAAGGAGAATCCATTGCGATACATGATGAGTCGTACTTATCATAGTAGTCGCACGGCGAAATGGATCATGTTGTTGACGGAATTTGACATTGAGTTTATTGGGCAAAAATCTATAAAAGGACAAGTCATAGCCGATCAACTAGCAGAGGCTCCTCTTGAAGACGATCAGCCTCTGGTCATAGAACTACCCGATGATGGGGTCTTCCATGTCTCAGAATCGCCAGATTCTGATGAGCCTGAGTCTCAGGCCGACATAACCTTATTTTTTGATGGTTCTAAATGCGAGCAAGGTGGTGGCACAGGAATTGTATTCTTCACACCGCAGGGCGCTCCAATGCCCCTGTCATTTAAATTAAACTTCCAATGCACCAACAACAATGCAGAATATGAAGCCTTGCTCCTAGGTCTTCAGACAACAATCGCCATGAACATCAAAAGATTGAACATCTTTGGCGATTCGTTGTTAATCGTCAATCAAGTCAAAGGGGTATATCAATGCAAATGCCCGGTTCTAAAGGCCTATAAAGCCCTCGTGGACAAATTTTCGGCAAAACTTGAGTGGTATGACATCGAGGCACTCCCTCGATCATCGAATAGTTTTGCGGACACAATGGCCTCCTTGGGGTCACTAATCCCGCAAGACCTTTCCGGTGATATAACAACCATTCAGGTCAAAACCTTATCGCAACCCGCGATGGAGCGCGCAAGCTCAGACTTGACGCCAGGAGTCCACATGATCCTGATCGAACCATCTTCGGATAAGTTCTTTCGAATCCGAGACTGTTTGAAACGTGCCAACTGGGGGTCTTTGTTTTCCCCCACTCCCATTAATAGCAACACAACGCTATTCTTACAAGTTCTATCCCAATCAGCATTTGTTAGGGAAGAACTTCAAAAGGGATTGGTTGTTCATACTGTCGAGGTTTCTGATAAACAGGACTGGTATTTACCCATAAGAGACTACCTCAAGTTAGGTAATCTTCCCTTTGGATTGACGCACGCCGCAAAATGAACATTCAAACAGAAAGCGGCAAAATATGTCTTGATAGGAGACATTTTGTATCGTCGAAGCTATGACGGAATTCTTCTTCGTTGTTTGGACCAACAAGAGTCCACTTGGGCAGTCACCCAAGCGCATGACGGTACATGTGGTGGCCACTTTAGTGGTATGGCCATCGCAAAGCGCATTCTTCGCATGGGCTATTATTGGCCATCTTTAGAGCGAGATTGTTGCGAGTATGTCAAGAGGTGCGTGAAATGTCAACATCATGCCAATTTAATGCACGCACCTTCCCAGGCCCTACAGATAGTCCAGTCTGCTTGGCCATTTTCATAGTGGGGCCTCGATCTAATCGAAAAGATCTCCCCTGCATCGTCAGGCCGTCACACGTTTATCATAACGGCCACAAAATATTTTACCAAATGGGTGGAAGCAATTTCGTTAACCTCTACGACAGGACCCCGCATTGCGGAGTTCATTTTGCATTACATCATATGTCGTTTTGGTATTCCATCCAAAATAATCTCGGATAATGGGCCATCATTCAAGAACAAAGACGTGCGTGCTTTAACCACAAAGTACAAAATTCAGCACAGCTTTTCAACACCCTATTATCCGCAAGCAAATGGGCAAGCAGAGGCGTCAAACAAAACGCTAGTCGCCATCCTTAAAAATACCGTCGCAGACAGTCATAAGGATTGGCACATACAAATCCCACTTGCCCTTTGGGCTTATCGCACTAGCATTCGGATGCCCACTGGGGCAACTCCGTTTTCACTGGTGTATGGCTCAGAGGCAGTAATGCCTCTCGAGTTGGAAATTCCTTCCCTGCGCATATCAATGCAGGAGTTCATCGATGATAACACTGCACGGCAGGCACGATTAGACCAACTTACGTTGCTTGACGAACGACGCGTTAATGCTCTCGAGCACTTACGTATCTATCAAGAGCGGCTTAAGAAAGCTTACAACATGAAAGTTCACCTAAGAGACTTTCGGGTTGGTGATTTGGTTCTGAAGGAAAACCAACAAAACTCTAATTTGCCGTCCCATATGAGGGACAAATTCACGGCAAATTGGTTAGGTCCTTATGTCATTGATAGTAAAATAGGACCCGGGACGTACCGGCTAGCTTCTCTTGACGGTATCAAGGAAACAGAACCCTTGAATATCAGTCATTTGCGACCATTTCATATCTAAGAAAGCCATATCCCAAAAAAAAAAAAAAAAAACTCCAAGGATTATCGCAATCTCTTGGTCACCCAAAAAGCTCCAAGGATTATCGCAATCTCTTGGTCACCCCAAAAAGCTCCAAGGATTATCGCAATCTCTTGGTCAACCCAAAAAGCTCCAAGGATTATCGCAATCTCTTGGTCACCCAAAAAGCTCCAAGGATTATCGCAATCTCTTGGTCACCCAAAAAGCTCCAAGGATTATCGCAATCTCTTGGTCAACCCAAAAAGCTCCAAGGATTATCGCAATCTCTTGGTCAACCCAAAAAGCTCCAAGGATTATCGCAATCTCTTGGTCAACCCAAAAAGCTCCAAGGATTATCGCAATCTCTTGGTCACCAAAAAGCTCCAAGGATTATCGCAATCTCTTGGTCAATACAAAAAGCTCCAAGGATTATCGCAATCTCTTGGTCAACCCAAAAAGCTCCAAGGATTATCGCAATCTCTTGGTCAACCCAAAAAGCTCCAACGATTATCGCAATCGCTTGGTCAAAAAAATCAAGAAATTCAAAAAAAACAAAACAACAAAAATCATCAAAAACAACAAAGATTTGCATCTCAATTCTAGGCATACTCAAATTCATCAAAAAAATTCATATTCTCGCACCTCATCTTCACCTTCACCAAAAACAATCCATCAAAATTACAAAAATACATAGCTGCATTAAGCATTGCATCCATACATTGCATATTTGTAGTCATACAGGTCAAAGGCACCATAAGCTGCAATAGCTCTGATAGTCCACCTTGTTCCGCATTGTCTCATGTTACAAAAACAACAAAAACACCAAGCATAACTTTTACCACACTACAGTCAGTGGTCTAGGAATGTACCAAGAGTTTCAGTGATTCAGTCATCATTTTCCTCTTTAGCCATGTAGTGTATCAAGTCGAACAGATTTTACGAAGGTAGAGTCATACTTGAAATACACCTTGTTATGTAACATCCCAACACAAATCAAAACACTAAAATTCCCAAATTGTGTGAACGAAAGACGAAACCTGCAAAATAATCTAGGTCACCACAAGCGAAACGGTTATCTTGCTCATCCCCCCGTGCGAATGACCCCTAGAATGCTGAGAGTTGGCAAAAGGACAAGCATCCTCCCTACCCAATTCCCTAAGAATCCCTAAAGTTCTCAACAGTTGCAAAACACAAAAAATTTGCAAAATGTCAAAACTCCAAAATTTGACAAACTACAGTGCACACATCAAAAGGCACAAACGATAGTGATTTTCATCACTACATATCCCCAATCCCTTGCTCAAAAGAAAAACAAATCAAAATAAACAGTGATCTTATCACTACAAACGAGCAAGTATCCCAATACAATTGAAGAAAAGAAGGGAGTTGACCTTGAATCCCTGGAACTCTCAGCATTCTATAGGTCATAAGGCAAGCTTCAGTACCAATTTGGTTGATAGCCAATGGGTAACAGAAGTAAACCTCCCGCATGACGATATATCTGTCACATTAACTTGCGTACAGATCAATATTTGCATGTGGATGAGCTAGCTTATGGCATCCTGGATTACACCGCAGATTAATCTTAGTACATACAACAAAGGAATTCGTGGAGCTAATTAGGTGATCCTCAGTACGAGTTCGGTTGAAAGCCCATCTGGCACTCGGCGGTATCCTAACAAATACCACTAAATGAACTCAATTGCACACACAGGGATATGAAATAACCGGGTCAAAAACAAGTCCGATTCATACCTTGGTCAAAAAGTCTTGTAAGATAAAGTACAGTCATGGATGGTGAGTTAAAACTGACTGAATCTCAAAAAACCTTACATTCATTCCAAAACCATCTGCGCTACTTATCATCCTTATGATACCATCAGAAAATACAAAAAAAAAAAAAAAAAACCATGTAAATAAAGAGCTTCTTAAACAGCCTATAGTGCAATCATCACAAATGTCATTCATCCATTTCACCTCGCATATCACATAGACATCAAAAACATTTACATTCATCATAACATCTGCATTCATCAAAATAAATATAAACATGCATAACAAAAATCACATCATCACATGTACAAAACCAAAAATAAAACCGGTATATATATATATATATCGTCAAAAAGATGCCCGCAGGCTACAAAACCGGTCCTCAGACCCCGCAATCATATCCAAAAACCCAACCTAAGGCGTCGACCACCATGATCACGTAGGATCGGTGCGACGGGAACTACCCCCCGTGGTGTGGGTCCTACGGGACCCTGCAGGGCGGCTACTACTAGCCCCCGCATCATGCCTGCTACCACCCCCCTCATCTAACCGCCTGCGACGAGATGATGCTGACTGCTCAGTCAGACTATCCCTTGTCCGCCGTGAAGATCCACCGACCGAAGGCTCAGGTAGCCGCCCACCAAGGCGGATGACCTCCCTCTCCAAGTCTATCCGATACAGACACCACTCTGCCTCTCGCCGATGATAGATAGACAATGCATCATCGCGCTACGCCAAAGCTCTATCCCGCTCGGCCAACTGAGCCCGCAGAAGATCCCTCTCCTGTCCGTGCATCCCCCAGCTCCCGCCTCGCATCCCCCAACTCCAGATCCCGCATCCGCAGCAGCTCTGTCAGTCGCGCAATCTCAACGCCTACATCCGACCCCACCTCCTCTATATCTACCGGATGCATAGGACTCGCGGGGACAGTAGCCTGCTCAGGCTCCCACTGCTCCTCCACATCCTGCATGTCCGGCTGCTCCGGAACACCCAAGTCCACATCCTCATCTCCCACATCCACCATGTCCGCATCATCCAACGGACCCCCCCAATCACCCCCTCCTGCCTCAGCATCCTCCACCGCCGCCTCCGCGCCTCCCAGTGGCCCCTCTCCTCTCCAACGCCGCAGTACCCACCACGAGTCATACTCAGTGGTAGTCCCGATGTCATCCACATCCGGGACCTCAATCACTGCATCGAACTCCTCGCCCAATGGTGCGGTGACCGGTGGCTCTAGATCCCTCTCATCTCCCCACCGCCGATAGACCACGGGCTCACCAGGAAACCCCTGGCGCACCCCAAACTATCGTGTAACCCGACGGTACGAAAAGAACTCATGCTCCGTCCCGTGCCGCCCAGTCAACCACCGCTCCATGCGTACCCGTCGGAGCCACTCTCCAACCCTCAGAGCCAGCCGGGACAGTCCCGATAGGGACGCCAAAACACCTCCCCTGGAGTGAGCCGAGAAAAGGCATCAGTGTAGTGCTCAACGACACCTGCCCATCGCCGACTCTGCCCCTGCTCCGTAGACCGCCGCCACAAAACTGCATAACCAATCTCCTCATCCTCCATCGCCGCCCGAGTCATCCACGGTAACCCGGTAGGCCTCTCAACAGCTATGTGCTGCCAACCCCAGCACTGCAACAAAAAACTGCAACTGACACCCTTCCGCTGTCGACAGCGGACCCCATACAGCTCCCCGTAGAGCTGTGCCAACAAAGTCTGTCCCCATCTCAGAATCAACGGTGCCTCTATCGGGCACTCTGCCAACTGCCACACCAAATCCAGCAGGTTCCACGGGAACCTCGCATCTGACGAATCAGGGAGAAGAATGTTAGAAATGAGGCCCATCAAGAATGCGTGCCTCACTCCTAACACCCCCCTCTCCTGCCACCAGCTAACCAAAATCCCTCCAGCCTGGCAATCCACCTCGACTGTCTCCACTGGGTTTGCTACACCCAGCTGCCCCCCATGCCCAAAACATCTCGTAAGTATAGCAGTCCACTGATCAAACGACGATGTCCTAATAGGCAGACCATCTATCGAAATCCGAAGCAACCGATAGACGTCCTCAAGAGTCACAGTCATCTCCCCTGTCGGGAGATGGAAAGTATTGGTCCGCGGATCCCAAAGCTTGATCAGGGCCATCAGATAGGCCTGATCCGAAACCACAGGCTCCAGTCGAGCCACCTGCTTGAGCCCAAGGGCATCAAGCCATTCCCAGTCATCATCGGTCAATGCCAACCGCGCCTCAGTAAATGCAGCGGGTACACGGTACCGGCTCCTAACAACCTGCAAAAAAAAAAATAAACAAACACAAACACAAAAAAAAATAAAAATAAATAACAGATCAAATTTTCAGTTCTAGGGTTTCTAACCTTAACCGTTAAACAAAAACATCACAAAAAATCTTAAAGTTTTGAAAAGCGTCAACACAAAAACAATGCATTAAATAAAAGCAAAATAAACTCTAGGAACACTTACAGAGTTTCGCCTCGGCTCCGCCGCTCGAACCAGTTTGTGCACTCATGATGGCAGAGAGAATTCCAGCAGCGCTTCGCTTCGCGAATTACCTCCTCCTCCCGGAGCTCCAAAATCGCAAGAAAAAAATGACACAAATGAGCCCAAAATCAAGTTTTGGCCATTAAATAGGCCTTTTGCACCGGAATTCATCCTTGACTGGGACGAGCGCTCTGATTAGCGCTCGTCCCACCCAGGGACGAATTCTCCAGCTGGAATTCGTCCCACCCAGGGACGAATTCAGGCCAGCACTTAAAAAAATCAAAAAATGACTAAAAATGCACTAAAAATAGACAATAAAATTGCCCGACAGGATTGCTACTGCACCTGACAACAAGGGCATACAAAATCGACATTGGAGTCACAAATTGTCACTATCATACTCCCTAAGAAGGCTACCATAGCCGGACCGCTCCACGGGAAGACGGATTTTAGACAATTTCATCCCCAAACGACATCACAAAAGGGTCAAAGCCCACTCAAAAATAGTACAAAATTCAACAAAAACAAACAAAAAAAACATTGCCGGACATAAGTGCTCTTGCACTTAACCTCTGGGCAAAGAAAATCGATGGCGAGGTTCAAATTATCTCTCTCCTACTTCCCCAAGAAGGCTAACATAGCCGGACCGCTCCACGGGAAGTTAGGTTTTCGATGATTTCACCTCATTACGGCATCACCAAAAGGGTTAACACCCACCAAAAATAGGTCCAAATGTTGGAAAAATTGCACACGCTTAACGGTAAACCCTTTAAAGGCACCCTTGCACAAGTCATCTTGGGTCAAGCGACTCGTCGCTTCTCTCACGAAGGTCATTCCCTCATCGATTCGTCGCTTGAGGGGGTAGTCACACTTAGTCACCAACCAACAATCACACACCCAATTAAGGAAAATGACATGCATTCAAAGAATCATTGACAAAGACAATCACGCTCCTGCTTGGGGCAGTAAACAAGCAACAATCAAATCAATCAAACACTTGGCATTTCGTGAATCATGAACACAAGGTTCCCCCTGAGGATAAAAATGCCCTTTGCCTGTTCATGACTGATCAATGTCTAAGTTCAAGTCACACCTCAACAAAACAGGTTAATACTTGAAATCAAATTCCTTAGCTCGTCAGAAGCAAGGATTCAAGAATGCATGCCCTTTCCATACTTGGGGCATCAAAAGTTGGTTAGGTTACCAAGAAACCCTAATCATTAGTGCTTTGGTTATCTATTTTTGCTAAGCACTGCGTCACCCGCAGCGCTTCCCAAAAAGGGGCATCTGTAGACACCAAAACAGCACCAATCCGATTATGTGACTGCAAACACTGATCGCTTTGACAAACACAGCCCCCAGGGCAGCCCTCAGAGGTTAAACAGTGGTCTTAACCACTTTCATAGCAATTTTGTAAGGTCAAGAAGCAATTTGGCACACTTGGACACTTTGCCCAATATTCGTCTCACCCAGGGACGAATTCAAAATAGAATCCGTCCCACCCCAGGACGAATTCTGAATCCGTCCCTGGGTGGGACGAATTCTAAGCTTAACGGGCAAAAAGACAAATGGCGCCAAGTGGCAGCCCAGAACAGTCAGTTGATGACTCTTGCCTTGCACGCGTGTGTAGGTGGACAGAGGGGCCGTTAGAAGACCGTCACAAAAGGCATTTATCAAAGCCCAAGTCAACGGAGGACTCCCCTCCCTCATGGGAAGACAAGACCGCCACATGGCGCCTATGACCAACACATGGCATTTGTGCTTCCCTCCCAAAAGAGACCCCATGGGTCTATAAAAGGTGGGACTTTTCTCACCCAAGATATACAGGTTGAAGGAGTTTTCAAGCAACGAAGTGTCGCCGAGTTGAAGACCCACTTGCATCCCTTTTGGTTCACCTTCCCACATCCACCAATCTCTTTTGCAAGGGAGGTTGTTGGGTGGCTTTTGGAAGCTTGAACCTGACCCAAATCCAACACATGGACACCTGAACCAACCAATTCGCCGACCCCCCCAATCCTAAGAGGTTTTGGGCCCATCCCTAGTGGATTGGCGCCGGAATCAAGTGCCAACGGTGGGAGGCCCACTTGGGCACCCCCGCACTTTCTAGGTTTTAAAGCATTCTAGATTACTTTTTCAGGTTGCATTTTGTGTTATTATGTTTGGTTAACTCACAGCTGCAATTTCGTAACTTTTGGTCAGATTCTAGTATGTTTTGTGTCGCTTTGTTGTTTCACTGACTTGCAGGTGGCGAGATCAAATTCCCGAGGGTAGAGGCCAAATTGGGAGAATCCGACCATCTGGGTCGTCCCAAAATGGCCCCAATTACATAACCCCCTTGTTTGCAGGCGTTTTGCAGGTCTCGGGAATCGACATTGGAGCAGCAGCAGGTCGGCTTCTTCAACACAGAAGAATTCGTCCCACCCAGGGACGAATTGCAGTCGAAGATCGTCCCACCCGGACGATTATTCGTCCCACCCAGGGACGAATTGCAGTCAAAAATCGTCCCACCCAGGGACGAATTCCAGTTGAAGGCAGATTGGCCAGCTGTCTCAGTGGCAATGGCCTTCTGGTAACATTTTCTGTCTTCTGTCAAGTTTTCAGGTTGTTTAGAATCATTTTGTTTACTGTTTTAGATAAATGTTTGCATGCATCTTTCGATGATTTTAGAAGAACGAACACTTTTCACTTGCAGCAGGTGCTACTGACATATTCGTTGTTTCTTTGTTCGTAGGAGGAGCAACAGAGGTAAGGACTCATCAGCGTAAGCGGCGGCATCGTCTTGGCCCGTCCATTCAAACGTGGGCACGCGGAAAGAGGAAGACTAAGTCACATATTGTAACAAATACGAATTTAACGCTCCTAGCCCCCAAAAATGGAGGAGACGTCTATGTAACCGAGGATAAGATATTTGAATAAAGAGGGCTGTGATTTCTTTACATCTTTTCTTTCATTTTCAAATTGTCTCCTTTCTTCGTTTTTGTGCATAGGATTAAAGCGTTACATTTCGTCTTATGTTGCATAATTAGTGCTCCCTCTGCCCGGAATCTTGTGCTTTCAGAATCCATGGTCTTGGATAAGTTAATATATAAGAATACCTCCCTTCCAATCACTTATTTAGGCATTCCCATCAATATTCAAAGGCAGAAAATAAATATTGGAATTTGTTGTTGGACAAAGTCAAGAAGAAAATTGGAAAGTGGACCAACAAGTGGCTTTCTTTTGGGGTAGAATCACCTTGGTAAAATCAATCCTTCAAGCTATTCCTATTTATGTTTCTTCCATGTTGAATATCCCAAAGGTCGTTCTTCGAGAATTGGATCAAATCATTCATCGTTTCCTTTGGAGTGGTACTAAGGAGAAAATAAAATGGGCCTTGGTGAAATGGGACACTTTATGTCTTCCTAAGAATGAAGGGGGTTAGGATTTCGGTCTTCAATTAATAACAACTCTTTTAAAAATTATTTGGCCTATTAATAACAACAAAGCTTTAGCTGCTAAATTATATTGGAGGATGTTGCATAACCCCAATGCCCTTTGGGCCAATAATCTTTGTGCTAAATATCCTGAGAACAAAAGTCCTGAAGACCTTGTTCGCTATCAACTTCCTACCAAAGGTTCTCCAATTTTAGCGGTTCTTAAGACTGGTGAGGATTTGATAAAGAAAAAATTATTTTGGATCATTCATAATGGTCAACAGGCAATTTTTTTGATAGATTCTTGGGATGGTCACAAGCCTTTGATAACCCAGTTTCCCGATTGGAGGCCTGTGATGGAGGAGCTTCATTGAGCTAATTGGATAAAGGTGGCTAATTAATATTTGTACCATACTGGTAATTCAAAGGTTGGTAGATATTGGATCCCTATTGAGGACTGGCCTATTCAAATTCTAAAAATGCAAAGACAAGATATCCAAGGCATCCTTCATATGAGATCCCTCTCTTGGTCCCATGAAAAATATTGTTTTGGATGGAACAACACTACTAAGGGTGAGTATTCAGTTGCTCAAGGTTATTTGACCTTATGCCATAATAATCCCAACCATTCTTCTGACATATTTTCTCAATTGTGGGCTCAAAATCTCTGGCCTAAGGTGAGGTTCTTTAATTGGCTTTTATTGCATCGTAGGGTGCTTACTGGTGAGCAACTTATGAAGCGTGGTTTTCATGGCCCTTTTAGATGTGAAATGTGTGAAGAGAATGTAGAAACTCTCAACCATATTTTTATTGAGTGTACTTTAGCCTCTGAGCTATGGAGGAGAATGGCCACTTTACTTGGCTTACAATGGTCCAATTTTTTTGCTTTTGAACAACTTTGGAGGGATTGGCCTAATCAAGAGGGTGTTGATCATTTTATTAGGCAGTTAGTTTGGATGGGTTCTACCATTCTTCTTTGGAATATTTGGAATGAAAGGAACAACCAAATTTTTAATCAAGATAAGAAGGATATTAACTATATTTGGCAAAAAACCATTGCCAACTTAGTTGAATTAGTCCATCATCTCCTTAATCACCCCCAAAACTCCCACAAAATATGGGATCAAGTGATGCAAAGATTGAAGATTAAATCTTCTAAGGGCAACCAACTTAAAGGTAATGTGAGTATTAGTAAGATGGATAGGAAAAGAAATTGGTAACCTCCTCCTAAGGATTTTGGAAAAGTCAATACTGATGGAGCCTCTAGAGGGAACCCTAGAAAAGCCAGTGTGGGAGGAATTGGTAGACTTTCAGATGGCTCCCTGGTTTTTACTTTTGCTGAGAATTTGGGTATTCTTTCCAATAACCTTGCTGAGGGGTATGGTATCCTTAGAGGCCTTCAGGAGGCTACTAAGGTTGGATGGAAAAAGGTGTTAGTTGAGTCTGACTCTCAACTTATGATTAATCTCTTGAAGACTCCTAAGAATCATAAGGTGGATTGGAGAATAAAAAGAATTATTGAGAAGATTCAATTAATCCAGATGGGATTTTTGAAAGTTGATTACAATCATGTGGTCAGAGATAAAAACAAGAGTGTTGATGCTTTAGCTAATTGGGCTTTGGATAAAGGTGATCTTACTTGTTATGGCCACCCTCCTAGATGGTGGGCTTCACAAATTAGGGAAGCTCTTATTTCTATCATTTCTTTGGATGGCTCCAGTTCTAGAGGTACCTAGTTTCTTCTTGTTTTTTTTTTGCTTCTCTTTGGTTCATTCAGGTTTTTTTTAGTTCCCTAGCTCATTCTATTCTTTATTTTGTTTCCTCTGTTGATTCTTGCCTTAATAGTATTCTGGTCTAGATAGGTCATTGTTTTGTTCATTTTTTATTTCTTTATTTCTTTTTTGTTTTTTTTGTTTAGTTTTTTAAGGTGGGTGGGTTTTTTTATTTTTTTTTTGTTTTTGTGTTATTTGTGTTGTTTTTTGTTGTTTTTGTGTTTTTGTTGTTTTATTTTTTTTATGTTTTTTGTTATTGTTCTTGTGTTTTTTTCGTTCTTGTTCTTGGGTTTCTCTTTGTTTGTGTTATTTCGTGTTTTTATGGGTGAGTGTTTTCTATGTTTTTTTTTTGTTTTTTTTGTTTTTGGTTGTTTTTTATTTTTATTTTTATTTTATTTTTTTAATTTTTTAGGTTTTGGTTGTGTTTATTTTTCATGTTTTTTTTGGGTTATGTCTTTGTAGTGTTCTGTTGTTTTTGTCTTGTTTGTGTTTTGTTATGTGGCTCTTGTGTTTTTCTATGTGGTTTGTTTTGTGGTTTCTTTTATCTTATTGTGCGTGTGTGGTTGTGCTTTTGTTTTTGACACACTCAAGGAGCATGTGTTTTATTTTATTTTATTATTTTTGTTGTTATTTACCTATTTTTAAATTGGTTTTGTGTGATTGTTTGCTCCTTGAGTATGTCAAATGTGGTAGGCTAGGTCCGATTCCTGGGCGTTTTTGGTGGAATGGATACCCCTACCTCCTTGGGTCTTACCCTAAAGTGGCATCCCTTTTGGGATGTTTTCTTAAAAAAAAAAACAATAATGTAGATTTAAAGTATAAATGTATTCAATTTAATTTTTTAAATATAATTTTATAAATTGTAATTATATAAATTAATTTTAATTTTTTATATCATTGATATTATTTTTGGAATGAATATAATGAAATATTATTTTTGACTATTTTAATATATAATTAATTATTTAAAAAAATATTATCGTTTAAAATAACATTCAATTGTATATGTTAGTAATCAATTTAATATATACTACTGATCATTTATGGAAATGATATTTGAAGTTTTTAAATTGATTTTTATTATTTAAAAAAATAATAATAATAATTATAATAAATTGTTTAACTATATAATATATCCACATGTTGCGATTTACTGGAAAGGAGGTCACTTGCATGGGTTCAACCCCAAAGCGGATATGTATATGTATAAGAAATATTTACTCAATTAAAAAAAACTATATAACAAATTTTAAAATTTAATTTTACTTTATTTTTATATATAGTAATACATAGTAAAATATTAATTAACTACATAGCTTATTTACCATGATAAAAATATTCTTCCATTAAAATCCATATAGACTTATTTAAATAATCTCATTTGAAAATTGTATTCTTGTTTGTATTTGACTTTATAGTACTCTAATTTCTTCACTCTCACCTATAAAACCACCAAAACTCAATGTAAATGAATTTAAAAAATTCTTTAATAAAGTGTTTAAAGAGAACATATATTATTTAAATTAAACAATATAGTTTATTTAGACTTAGAATTATTAATTTTAATCTTTTGTAATAGTGTACTACTTCATATACTATGGAAAAATATATTAAATTTAATTTTAATATAAGGTTAAGTTTTCTGATTATTACAACATCTCATGACGCAAGTCATTTTCTACAAGATAGTATCCAATGTTTTGATATGCTTCTGTTCCATGTTTAAATCCTTTTAAAAAAATCTTATTTTCAATGTAAATTTATTGTTATTATATCCAATTTTAAAATAGGCCATATTTTATAGGATAGTCTCTAATATTTTGATGTGCTTCTCTTTCATAAATGAATTTCACAATAGATAGGATTTACTTCTTAGAGAAAATGAATTTAAAAATTTACCTAATATTGTATATCCATTAATATGGTTTTATAATTTAAAATTTTTATGGTTTTGTATCCTAGATCATATCATTTTGATCCAATTAACATATAATTACTATTGCATTTGAAGTATCACTATGGCTACTTTTATTGTATATAGTGCTACTTTCATTAAAATCTAGTTATCCAAAACAAGAATAGTATGCATCCAAGACATTAAATTATTTCTGATAATTGAAGGTTATTGAAAATATCATATTTTTTATTCTTGTTAAAATATTTCGACAGATATTATTTAGTATTACTATTCTTAAAATAAATCCTTTTATAGTATCTTGAATAAAAATTTTATATTATGATTAGGCTACCTTAAAATATATATCACTAAATCTGTTTCCTATATTCATTTTCTTTGTTAAAAGGTAATATGCTAATGATAAATAATTGATTCCTTATATTTTTAGTTATATGATAGAACTTTATTTCAATATGTACACATCCTTCTATCTTTAAAAAACTAATGACAATTTATAAAATGTTTTAAAAAGCATGTCACTTAAATATCTCAAAAGTAAACATAGTAAGAATTATATTGATTTTGTAACAATTTATATATAGAGTCCCTCCCATCAAAATATCAAAATATTACCTTTGTTACTATGGTAAATAGAAAATATCCATACTTCATTTATATCAACAATATTCTCCATCTTCCTTAAACTACTATCTTTCCTTATGAAATCCTTCATATTATTTTTACCATTTAGATATTTTATTTTACTATAGGTAATGCATATCCTTTTTGTTATTAAAAATTATCTTTCTATATATGTTCTAATCTACCATCCAAATGGCTAATGCTTCTTTCTATACTTGATCATTTCGATGATGATCACCATACCTATAAACATTATATGAAATAGGCTATATTATGATTCAAAACTTGGGCATGATTCTAATATTTATTTTTAAAATTTATATTATTCCATAGGATTCATGTTATAGATGCCAAAAAGTAATGATACGATTAGGTCTTCCATAGAAAGCATAATGCTTTACATTTGAGATAATTAATCTAACATTTCATCAATTCTTTCAATGGTTGTAGAGCTACTAAATATATATATATATATTTTTTTTGTTTAAGCCTTATATGGTGTGAGAAAAAGGAAATGAAGAAGCAAATTCACTAGAATTTGTGTTTAACACTTCTCTTGATCTTTAGTTTATCTTAAACTATTTTTTTCCCATATAAAATAACTAAAACGCATATCATAGGTAAGCAATACCATTTTTTTTATTAGGGTAAAAATAAGATTTTGAAAGATCATGAACCCTTTTACAACACAAATTCAACCATTTTACAACACAAATTCAGCACATCAATTGCATAGCTACCAAGGGAAAATATCTAGATATCCCTTGGATGTAAGACAAATAATATCCATCCTAGATTCCAAATAACCGCAGTCCTCTATCATAAAAATTTCTAAGTCCTCATGGAACACCCCAGGGTGGATCCATATTGTATCAATTAATTTATGGGTACCAAAGTTCACCATCCAGTCTGCTGGTCTGGTACCTTCTCTATAAACATGAAATTTTTTTTTTTTTTCAAATAGCTTTACAATATCTCTAATATCTTGCACAATGTAATCAATTTACCAATTAGCTTCTCCTTCCTTTTTAAAATATTGATAATATTCAAGGAGTCTCCTTAAAAGATAACTTTTTTAGCAACTAGATCCTAGGATAGCTTTGGACCCAAATGTAAAGCATTAAATTCAACTTTATGAATAGTAGTAATCCCAAAACAATTGCAAGTTACCCCCATTAATATACCTTGATTTTCCCTCAAAATTACTCCTACTCCAACATTACCTGGCTTACCTTTGGATGCCCCATCAAAATATAACCTAACTAGTCATCTTGAGGTGGTTGTCATTTTACGTCAATTCTAACCTAAATATTTACCTCTCCACCACTAGTAGGTTCCAAATTCCATGCCTTAGCTATCATAGTCTCTTTAGTATTTTTTGGCTTGACAGGGTACTTGATAGATTTAACATTCTCCTCTAAAAAGTAGATGATACTTCCAAAACTTCTCATTGCAAATCATTTTTCTCCTCTAAAAAATATCTTATTCTTCTCTAAAAAAACTCGCCATACAAAATAAAATGACTTAGGTTGATTAAAAAATGGTTCTCCCATTGTTGTAACTACAAAACCATATTAAAAGATATCACCCAAGAGATATCCATCCTATTTATGAGGAGTTAGAAAATATTTAGAGGATAGGTATATTCCAAGAAGATATGTTCCACTAATTATTTCATCTTTTCACATAAACTACATCTATTTGGAAACTAAAAACCTCTCTTATTAAGATTATACACTATTAGGACATTATTCTAGACTGCTTCCCAAAGAAAATCTCTAATTTAGGAATAGCTTTCTTACCCCAAATTCTATTTTAATGGAAACCATCATCTACAATAGAATCCAAAATATCATAGTCTATCTTCACACTGAATTCCCCATTCTTAGTTCTACTTCTGACCATTGAGTCTCTATACCTGATAACACCCAAGTAATAAGCCTTTAGTTTATTTTTAAGGAGGTATAAAACCTCCAAATTATTAGGGTCTACCTGTAAATATTTCCAGCTCAATTTGTTATTTAATAATGTCATGTAATCACAAATATTTTTACCGTAATTATCTTCTACATCCTCTTTCATATTAGAGAAAATATCATCGTTGGCTAAAGGGTTGTCATCTAACTAGGCATCTTCCCAAAAAATTATAGAGGCCCCATATCCAACATGCCATTTTTACTATTTTTCATGAATACTATTTTCTATGTTTTAGTCCATCCCAATATAAAATAAATTTAATTTAATAAAATTTGAGGTTTAAAAACTTTTTCCCAAAATATATTCATAGGAAACTATTAAATATTTATAAAATATATAATTATTAATATTAAAAGTTTAATAAAGTTTGAAACACATATATACACATTATGATTGCTTTGTATTCATGTGTATATAGGTAAATAAAAAGCATACTCATGTAATAGGCTCTCATAATTAGTTATAAATATTTATAATTTGACTATCAATGATAATAATTTATATCATTTTTTAATTGGCATATTATAATTTAATTATTAATTAAAAGATATTTTTAATTTTTTAAAAATTGGATGTTTAAATAATAGGAAAATAAATTTTGTTAGATTGAAGATCTATTATCTTTAACAAGTTTAGGTATTATTAATTTTTTTGTTTTTATTTCTTCAAAATGAACCATTAAAAATGTATAATTCTTCACATTTATATTGGTTAAACTAGCAGTTGTTTATGATTTGAATGTGTTCTCAATTTCATTATTTAAAAAATCTTCAATCTTAAATTCTCTAAACTTTAATATATATTTTTTAATTTTGTATTTATTAAATATTTTGATGTATAATTAAACATGAATTACACCTATTAAAGTAAGTTTTATATATTTTTATTTATTCATAATTGTTGTTTTATTGCTTTTATAATTTTACATTTATTATCTTTTAAATCATACTCACACTAAACATAAATCTCCTAAATAAAAATCCAAGATACATATATACACTGCTACTTGAAACCCAATTTTTTATTTTTTTTTAAATCTAGATTATATTAATTCATTAACTAAAACATTACAATATTTTGGTGCTAGCACTCTCCACTAGCTAAAACAATAAAATGAGGTGGATCAGAAGTAAAGCATCCATAACTGAATATACATAAGAATAAAACCTAATATCAACAAAAAATACTATAGCTATATCTTGATGCAATATGCTAGATATCAACAATCATCTATGGGAGAGTTTGTTATAAGAAGAAATTCTAGGTATATCTTCCATGATATCTTTTGAAATCTTCAAAGAAGAAAAAGAAGTAATAAAAACCTAGACCTACTCATCATTGTTAACTGCCTTCTTCTTAGTTTTCTTATTGGACCTTCTGAATATCCTGAATTATATGAGAAAGTTGGTGAAGTTTATCAATAACATCTCGAGGTGTGTTGAAAGGTCCATAGACTTGGGAATGAATGCGCCCCACATGTACCAAAGGATGAAAAATCAAGTTTGCTAAAACTATATCCCATGGAGGTGTACATCGAGTAAACACCTTTTTTCATCTATACTTTCAAATGTTCTTGAAAAAAAACAATCTACAAACATACCCGATTTTGGAGCAGTGAACCAACTAATTTTTTTTTTATAAATTTTTTTTGGAAAATAATTATTATTCCTTTACTTTATCTCAAAATCTTTGTTAATATATTTTAAAAATTAAAAATTATTATCCTTTCACTTTTTTTCAAAAGATTTGTCACTTCAATCAGGTTTTCTATGGTATTTTATGCTTTCTTTTTTATTTCAAAACACTTCAACCTTTTTTTATTCATAGAAACACTTTCGTTGATTCAAGTTTTTGATACGTTATTTAACAACCACGAAATAACTTTGGTCAACTACATTAGCTTTAGCCTATATAGCCGTCTTTTACTTTAGCTTAGCTTTTTGAGTCATTTTTCTTGCTTTTATCTTAAAATGGAAAAAATAGTATGGAAAAAATAGTATTATAAAGTTCCTTTTTCCTGAGAAAATGCTGGAAACTTGAATCTTTCTCATCTGACGGTTTAATCTCATTTCAATTTTATTTTATTTTACTTTTAACTAAACCTATCGTCTAGTAGGGAGATTTCTGCTCTTTGAAATATTAGAAGAGCATAAATTCTTTTTCGAATTTATTTATCTATCGTCTCGCATTGTGCATTGACAATTTCAGTGATAAATACTTCATTTGTGCTAGGTCAACGTATGTTTTATTAGCCAGCTCAAGTATGTCAGCACTCTTTCCGGTATCGATAATTCTGATTGGCTATTCAAATCGCTTGCTTGAAAAATCATGATTGGCTATTCAAATCGCTTGCTTGGAAAATCATCGAAGACGCGCAGATGACGTCGTCATTTCTTTTGTCGGGTAGCCTCGACCAACATGTTTATAACATGCCCAGTAATGTAGCCCAGTAACCAGCATAACAGATTCAACTGTAACGGCAAAAACAGACAGCTTACAGCTGAAATCGACGGGCAAACCCATGAGATATGACGGAGGGTCATATTTTCCCTTCACATTTGTTGTTCATTCCGCAGACTGCCGTATCGTCTCTCAATGGAAAGCTGTCTCACCTATTTTTAAGATCGAAGAACAACGAGAGAGAAATATTGATTCACCATGTGCATAATCAGAGTCCTATCGACACAGTTTGTCGCAGGTATGTTCTCTTTCTTCCTTACATCTTGAAGATGAGTTTAATATTGTTGTTTTAAATCAAGTCATTTGAAGTGAAGTTTGACCCTATGACTAATTTATCAACAATAAGTTTGTCTAAAGGTGTATGTGGTTCATCTATTGTGAATTTTCTTTCTAATTAATGTATGGTACATTTAGATGTTAACTTCTAGTGAAGTGCTTTTGGCTAAAGGCTTATACAACACATTAATTAATTAAAAATTGTTACATGTGGTCTATTAAGAGAAAAGTGTTGTGTATGATCTATTGATGTGATTATCTAAATGAAAAAAATTAATTGTTTTTTTATTCTTCTATTATAAAACATAGGAATGTTTATAATTATTTAAGAGTATATTTTTATCCTTGATGCAAACATTCCATTAATGAAATATACTCAGGACTTTTGAGGACCGCATATTTAAAAATAAGTTTAGCTTGACGTGGGATCTTATGGTTGATCCAGTTATGATCTATTTTGAATTAAATGGGATTGTATTATCTCTAAGATATATTTCTTCATTAAACAAAAGTAGATATTTTTTCCTATTTTTTTATCGTAGAACATAGATATATTTATACTCATCAAAGAGTAATTTTAAATATTGAAGTAATTTTTCTATTAAAAAAGAAAACTAAGGAACTTCTATGACCACATGTTCAAAAAATAATTGAGCTTGGTGAGAGGTCATATGGTTGACCCATTGGTGATCCATTTTGAAGACTGAATTAGACTACATTTATGTATGAGATAATTCTTAATTCAAGATAAGTGGAGACCCTATATTTTATGGGTATTATAGTGTATCCCTATTTATAGATGCTCTTGTGAATGATTGTGTATGTACCTATTCACAAGTGAAGTGTTGTACCTATGATTGGTTGAATGTATCCCTAATCATAGAAATTTGTAGACAAATAAGTGGATTCATATTTAAAACTATGTAGATAGAGAGCATGTGTGTCTCTACATATGGATGACATAAAATCTTGGATAGCTCTATTTATTCCTAATCTTGATCGAGTCTAGTATGGTCAGTCCCACTAAGATGAATAATTAAATATTTTGTTGTTCATAGACTAATGTGTGTATCCTAGTCCATGATATTTTTGATCTAGTAATTTTTTTTCTTACACTTATTTGAAATATAAATGTAATAATTGGGAATTTTTAGAATTAATTACATCATGTAATATAGTTAAGATTATATATTCAATATTTACACATAAATAGGTAGTTTATAATTCGTTATCATAACCAACAACCTCACATTCATTGTATATATTTATATTTTTATTAACATAACTCTATCTAGCACCCTTCTCATCCAACAACATCTTGGTACCATGTCTAAGAACCCCATTACTACCAACCTTTTATGTTATCTTCCTAAGCAAGTCAAGCACATGATATTTAGTTTTAAATTAAGAGTGTTGATGTGTTGCGATGTCTAATTTATACTCATTGGACAAGATAAATATTATATAATATAATGTATTTTAAAATCTATGGCCTAATGTTATATTGTATATTGAATATTGTAACTTAATATAATAATATGCTAGTTATAAATTTACGAGGATGGGTTTGAAAATTTTCTAGAAGTATATATCCCTCCTTCCACTTATATATTATAGTATATTTCATGTCCATTTTTATTGTGATATTTTTATTAAGTTTGAAGATCATTATCAGTACCAACATGGTATCAAAGTATATCTTTTTACAGCTTCCATTCTTCTTTTCAATAAAAAACTGAATCATATCATTTAACATTCAAAAAATATTTCAAAATAAAGTAGCAAAGATATAAAATATGATGTTCTACTTATAGAACACAATGCTTTCAAAATATTATGTGGAACTAATAATTGTAGATGTAGATATTTGATGTAATAAGGAAGCATTAGATATTCCACAATATATTCCAACATAATTAAAAATTTCTTTTTAGAATCTACATTAGTTTTTGGGAGTGTTTAAATTATTATTATTTTATTTTTCATCATGAAAAATTCAAGGTTTGAATTTGAGAATTTTAAATTCAATTTTTGAAATCTATTGCAAGTATTTTTGGTACTTCTTGGCTTATTTTTTCGAGCTAGGACTTAAAATTTTTTTGTTTAGATGAAAAAATCTTCGCTTTTCCCATCCAAAAAGAAATCCAAATTCTCCAAAACAAAGGCCAAAGAAAATAGGTACAACTGAGCCAACACAAATCCATAGAAGAGAACAGATGGCGGGACCCCATGGTGATCCAATGTGAAAAACAACATCGCACTGCCAAAATTCAAGCGTAGAGAATAAAAAAAGAGATTGGGACTGACCATCAAGTAAAATGAGGGAATACCGAGAATAGAAATGAAGAAATAAGAGCCATACGTAGGGAAGAAAGCCAAAAAAAAGAGGAATGGGAGCAAAACCAGCTCAATCATGAAGGAAAGCAACACTAAAAATAATAATAAGTTGAGATTAGGCCTAGGACGATGAAGAAGGGATCAAAAATTTGGATAAAATACCAAGGGATGACCATCGCCAAATAAATCATATGTAAGCCACCTGACAGAGCCTTTAATAGGTGTAGTGACTGGATTAAAAGGGCTCACCCATAAAGAGCCATGACAACACAATATCAATGAGAGGGGATCAATAATCAAGTGAAAATCCTCCCCCTTAGGATAAGAAGAGATAGAAAACTACCAATATTTGAGAGGAGGAATGAGCGACATCCCAAGGAGACATAGACAGAAGAAGTTGAGGTTAGGGCAATCTAACATACATAAACCAGGAGAATAGTCAAGAAATTGACACCCTGCTAGCAAGACCCACAAAATGATCACACGAGGGAAATTAAAAAATTGAAATGAAGAGAACCAGAACACCTGACACCACAAAGCTAAAAATTCAAACCACAAATGCCTAAGAAGACGATGCCAAGACCTAGAGTTAATGCTCTCCATCGTCAGGATAGTCAATATCAAACTCCACCACCAACTGAAGGTAAGGAAGGGCAACTATTCACAATGTGCCTCATAACAAGCATTAAAAAATATCTTCATTAACTAAATAGATGATTTTATATGGAAAATCGATATGTAAAATCACCACATTCTGATGAGATATGCCCAAATTCGCAAGAGAGTTTGCAACCCTATTTACTTCCCTGAACTCATGATTGATCTACAGATCTTTCAATGACAATAAATGGGCTCTAGATTCCTTAATAAAATTTGAAATACACCATCCAGGATGACATTCACCCTTAAGTATTTTAATGAAATTCAACGAATCCCCCTTAATGACTACTTTGTGGATACCAAGGTCATTTAGAAATTGAATTCCAAAGAAGGAGGTGTGAGATTCAACAAAGTGCAGTGATTGAATTCCAAGATCTTTTGTAGAATCCAGAATAGCCCGACCATGACAATCATGAATGATACCACCTGCACTAGCTAGGTTTGGATTTCCCTTCGAGGCACAATAAAAATTAAGCTTGAACTAGCCAGTTAGGGGTAGTAACCAATGCATATTCATATGAATATTTGGAGCTGGTGGGGGACTTAACTAAGGATGGAATCCAAGTAACTATTCCATAGAAAAATTAGGGTGGCTACAAGGCAATGAGGTAAGAGACTGTTGTAAAGCCGCTTGAATATTTTCAACCACCTTCTAGACAATTCTTTGGCTTAAATGAAAGAAATTCTCCTCAAAATTTTTAAACACTATAATTTTTCTCCTTCCACACCCGCCATAGAATATGGAGAAGCAAAAATTTCCAAAAACATTTTAAATAGGGAGAAGATAAGGGAGATGACCACTAATTGACCAAATCATATAAAGAATCTAGTAAAATCCATGTGTCCCAATTAGCTAAAGGGAATTGTAAATAATTTCATGAAAGATATTACACTTAAGGAACAAATGAGAGGAATTTTTTATTTTTTTTTAAGAAGTGATTCTTAAAACCAGAGGAGCTCTGCTAGGGTTTGATGAGGAAAGCTGCTTTGCTAGAATTTTTTTGAGACCTATCTGGTGGGCTCTGCGGGGATGGTAGCAGTTTTTGGAGGAGGTATGAACAACTGGAGGAATGTAGTGATGGCATCAGGTCCGTCACAGAGCATGCATGCTAGGGCTGGTATTTCTTTTAAAAATGATTGGAAGGAACATGATTTCCCATTGCATGCTAGGAATCGCTTGTTAAAGAACAATGGATGTTTGGAACGATGTGAAGCCAGGTCGGTTCTAGTGGTTCAACCAGACTCGGTGGTAGAAGATGTGGAGTATTTAACCAAACATGCACTTATTAGTAAATTTATGGGCATCCAAATTTCTCTTCCCTTTGTGGAGGCTTGGGTTAGGAAGACTTGGAACCCTGAAGGTGATGTGGAGGTGATGCTTAGTGCAAAAAGCTATTTTATGGTGGTTTTTTCTTGTCTTGCAGATCATAACAAAGCATTTGAAGGAGTTCCCTATTTTTGTAACCAAGCGGGACTCTTTCTTAAACCCTGGCATGCGGGTTTCAACCCATCAGAGGAGCGACCGTCACGGGTTCTGGTGTGAGTTCAGCTTCTGTGGCTCCCATTGGAATTTTGGAGAAATGACATCTTGCATATGATTGCTCTTCTACTTGGGAAGCCGGTTGGGCCGTCACGATAGACACTGGATAAAAAGGTAATCTTTGTTGCCCGTATCTATGTTGAAATTGATTTAAACAATCCTATTCCAGATTCTATTGAAATACAGTTCGGATCAACCAAATGGGTTCAAAAACAAAAACTTGACTATGAAGCTCTCCCATTTCATTGCCGAATTTGCCATGAATATGGCCACTTACAAAGAAAATGCCCTAAGTTTGTCCTACCTGTGGCTTCAAATCCTGGGCCCTCTCGAGCTGTACAAAATATGGATAAAGGAAAAGCCCCGATAAAGGAGGGGGATCAGGATAAGGAAGGCTTTGTTATGGTAAAACCTCAAAACAAAGGAAGAAATGCAAAAAGAGACATTAAGGATAACCAGCCAGATGCTCAGCTCAACCATTTTGAAATTCTAGAGAATCTTGATCAGTACGTGGAGATACCTGAAACATCGTTGCCTGTTATAGATATAATAGGACCAAATCAGTTGTCTCTTCATGAGGTGGAACCAAGGGAACCAGATATAGGGGGTTTAAATGAAGAACAAAGGGATTTGGTTTCGAGTATAGGTGATATGGTTGGACCTAGCCTTGGAAGTGAAGTTATCTTAGAAAATGGCATAGATTTAGACATGCCCTCTCCTACCCAGGCACTGATGCAGTCATCCATGGATTGTAAAACTCCTATGGTGCTGGGATTGCAGCATAAAATAATAAAAAAAAATGCTTCAGATAAGAATATGAAGGTGGGTCGGAAGAAAGACCAGGATAAAATTAAGTTAATGGGGGAGACTTTGGTAGAGTCAGGGTTGGTGAGAACATTGGACTCCCATTTTTATAACCCCCAAAAATTATTGTACTTTCATGGAATTTAAGGGGGTTGAACAGCATCCCCAGACAAAAATTTGTTCATGATTTGATTCGTGTTCATTCTCCGAATGTGGTTTTTATTCAGGAGACTAAATTAGCTATTGATAGTTTGTTCAATATTGCTCCCAAGTTGTGGAGAAAGGGGCAATGTCGGTGTATTGGTGCATGTGGATATGCTTGGTGGACTTGCTTGTTTATGGGATCCGAGTTAAGATCTCTCCTCTTACCTAGATTTCCAGCGAGTGGTCTATTTCGATGATCGGGCATGATAATGAATTCGGTGAGACCATCCTACTTACAAACGTGTATGCTCCTATTGATTATAATGGTAAAGTGAATTTATGGGAGCACATTGGCTTTGTGAGAAGTCTGGCTCCCCTGTACCCATGGATTTTGGCTGGAGACTTCAATTCTATCACTTGTCTAAAGGAAAAACATGGTGGGATTGATCGTCTTGAGCCTTCTTCTTCTGTCTTCAATGCTCATATCCGGGCCTTGAACTTGGTTGAAATCAAGCCGGATAATGGGATATTTACCTGGCATAATAGAAGATGTGGGGAATATTCCATTTCAGAGAGACTGGATAGGTTTCTGATCTCTAGTTTTTGGATTGGCAATAATAGAAGCGCTAGTTTTGTGATTCTGGATGGTAGAGGATCTGATCATTGGCCTATTAAACTCTCTGCTCTAGAGTTAGGGCTAAAAAATAATCCCTCATTTAAGTTTCAATTTATGTGGTTACGAGATCCTAAGCTTCATGATTTCATGCGAGGCTGGTGGACTAATGGCAAACCTCCTCATGGCACTGCTATGTACTCCTTTATGAAGCGGCTTCAATTTGTTAAGCATAAATTTAAGAGATGGAATAGACTAAATTTTGGGAACCTTTCCTTGGCTAAGCTGGCAGCTCTTAGGAGGGTGGAAGAAGCCTCAAGGAAGATTAGAGATCAGGGACTCACAGAGGAGCTTCTTGTTGAGGAATCTAAAGCTGTAAAAGACCTTGCTGAATGGGAACTGAGGGAAGAAATTTTTTGGAAACAAAAATCTTGAGTAGATTGGCTTTAGGAAGGGGATAGGAACACAGCCTTCTTTTATAACTCTGTTAAGGCTCGTCGTAATGGTAACCTGATTACCTCTCTTGTTAATTCTCAGGGTGCCCTACTTTCTTCTTTCAAGGATATTTTAGAAGAGACTAAGAGGTATTTTTCCTCTCTCTTCAAGGAGGATGCCCTCTCAGATGATGAGGAAGAAAAACTTATTCTAAACTGTATTCCCTCGATTGTTTCTAGAGAGATGAATGAGCACTTGATGGATCCAATTTCCCTTGAGGAGATGAAACGTGTTGTATTCAAGATGAAAAAGGGGAAAGCCCCAGGTCCGGATGGATTCTCGATTGAGTTTTATTAAGAGTTTTGGGAGTTAATCAAATTTGAACTTTTGGAAGTGGTCCGTGAGTCCCAAAAGAACAAATAGATGCTAAGGGCCCTAAATGCTACCTTTGTGGTGCTTATTCCCAAGAAAGAGGGAGTGAATTCCTTGGATATTTTCAGGCCTATTGCTCTCTGTAATGTTGTATATAAGATCATCACAAAAATTATTGCTGAGAGGTTGAAGATATGGTTGATCAAAATCATCTCTAAGGAGCAAGGTGGGTTTGTTGCTGGCCGATAAATCATGGATGGGGTTGTTATTGCTACAGAAGCTATTCACTCAATGGAAACTTCTAAGAAGAAAACTATGTTCATTAAGTTGGACATGGCAAAAGCCTATGACAGAGTTAGATGGTCCTTTCTTCAAAAAGTTCTTACTAATTTTAGCTTTGAGGAGGAATGGATTAGATGGGTGATGAGCTGTATTTCTTCTTCCTCATTCTCTGTTCTTGTTAATAATGAGACTACGGAGCTATTTGAGGCCTCAAGGGGATTGAGGCAAGGAGATCCTCTATCTCCTTATTTGTTTATCATTATGGTAGAAGGGTTGGGCATATTACTCAAGTCTCAGGTCAGGCATGGTCTCATTCAGGGGTGGAAGTGGGATAACAGTTTGCCACCTCTTTCCCACCTTTAATTTGTTGATGATACTGCTTTTTGGGAGTTTCCACTATCAAGGAAGTGGAAACATTAGACAGTATCTTGACATATATCTTGGTGCTTCTGGACGGGTGATTAATGAGGACAAGTCCTTTATTTTCTTCTTCAATACCCCCCTCTTATTCAAGCCGGGATTGCTCGCATTCTAAGATTCCGGTCGGGACTCCCCCTTCATTTATCTTGGGATCCCGATTTCATCTCATCCTCTTCCTAGATCTTCTTGGTAGTCTATACTTGATAAGTTTAGAAGGAAGGTAAATCACTGGACTGTCAGATGGCTATCCTCTGCAGGTAGAGTATTGCTTTTAAAATCTGTTATTCAAGCTTTACCCATTTATAGATGTTTTGTGCAAATAGCTCCTTCTCGTTTCATCAAGGACATGGATGCTCTGTCAAGACAATTTTTGTGGTCTGTCAAACTTGATCAATCTAAATGGAGTTTGGTTAGATGGGATTCCATTTGTAGGCCAGTTCAAGAGGGACGCCTTGGGTTGCGACAGGAAACTCTTTCTGGGCAAGCTTTGGCTGTGAAACTTTATTGGAGATGGTGTACCTCTCAAGATCAGATTTGGGCTAAAATATTAACTTATAAATACTTGAGAGGTATTTCTGAGGCAGATATCCCTAGAGCCAGTTTTTTTGGGAAAGGTTCTGTTATCTAGGACACTCTGAAAAGAGGAGCTAATCTAATTAAGCAGGGTTTGTTCTAGATTTGCAATCGGGGATCAGATGTTCTTTTTTTGGAGGATTCTTGGGATGGCCACCCTCCTATCTTGACTCAATATCCCAGGTTACATTCCCTAAGAATTTGTTTCTTGGAAGTAGGTTGGTCTCATGTGGAGGACTTTAAAAAAATCCAGTATTTTGGAAATATGGAGATGTACAAATGGAAAGATCCACAGGAATGGCCCCAAGGGGGATTGGCCAAGGATAGAGAGGTGCTTGCTCTTATTCTTGCAGGGAGGTACTGTTCTTCATTGAGGGATAAAGACATTCTGGCTTGGAACCCTAATCCCAAGGGAACCTACTCTGTAGCCTATGGTTATCAAGTTCTTGATAAGCAAAAGTTTAGGAGTCTCCCTATCACATGGTGGAAAAAGGTGTGGAATAGATTTTCTTGGCCGAAATGTAACTTTTTTCTCTGGCTGGTAGCTCGTAATAAATGCCTCACTTGGGATAACTTGAGGAAGAGGGGATTTTAGGGTCCCTCTTTATGTGTCCTTTGTGGTAAGAATGAGGATGACTCTTCTCATTTATTTTTCCAATGCTCCCTTGCTAGAGACATTTGGCACTGTTGGTGGAGTTCCTGGAACCATCCTTGTTTTCATGTGCTCTCCCTAGTGGAGTTTTGGAGTAGTCTGGGCAGATATCTAGCCAAGGCCCCCTTCCTCCAAGTGGATTGGAATTTAGGCCCTTCTTGCATCATCTGGAAGATTTGGCTTGAACGAAACCGACACATTTTTGAGAGAAGTCATTTGGTTGTTCAACAGATCTGGCAAAGGATCCTGTGTATGGTTCAAGAAACTATCCAAATTAAATGTGATGTGGACACTCATTTGGACTCTAGGGAAGAGAAGGTACGTCAGGCCCTTGGTTTGTTTGGGGTTGGTGTGAATTCTTCTAGCCCTAGTAGGATTCCTCAGCTTAGCAAGAAGGTTAGGAGAGAGGGTAGATGGAGGCTGCCCCATAGAGGAGTTTTAAAAATTAATACTGATGGGTCATCCAGGGGCAATCTTGGACATGCTAGAATTTGTGGTGTTGGGAGAGATTCTGCTAGCGTTGTCAATTTTTTCTTTTCCATTTATAAATTTGTTCACTCCAACAATATTATGGAAGCTCTGGTGATACTTGAGGCCTTGCAAAGGGGGTTTTATCTTGGCTGGCGTAGGATTCTTTGTGCGTCTGATTCTCAAATTTTGGTTAATATTTTAAATAGCAAAAGAGTGGAGGATTTTAATTGGCAGTTGGCCTCTGTGACCATTCAGATTCTCAGAACGAGTGAAGAGTTCGAATTTATATCCTTTATGCACATTCCAAGGGAATGGAATGGGATTGCTGATTACCTAGCCAAAAGGGCTTCTGAGCTATTGGATACTTAGAGTATTGATAACTAGGAGAGTCTCATGTCTAGGGATTCTCAACACCTACGGGAGTTGATCCATAAGGATGTTCAGACTTAATGTGGTTCATTTTTTTGGTTTTCTTTGGGAGTTGACCTTGTCTGGTGATTTAGCCTGTCTTGTTGCTTATTTGAGTCCTGGGTGGAGGCTCAGTTGTACTTTGTAATCTAGACTTTTTATCAATAAATTTTTACCCCTTTATTTTAAAAAAAAAAAAAAAAAGGAACAAATGAGAGGAATATTACCAGTCATGTTTTTAGAGGAAGCACTGATTAATCAAATTAAACCCTCTCATATGAAAATTTTTCATAGTAAGGACTTTATTTTGCATCACCAACTAGAAAAAAATGTTAATCTTTGGAGTTAAATTTTTAAACCAAATCTTGGAATAGGGGAAATCACCAACTCCCCAAAATCAAATAAGAGACTAGGCCACCTTTATCGTGAGGGAGCCCTCACTATCACCATCCCAAACCAGTCAGTCTACCACCTCCTCCTGGTGCACCACATACCATCACATCTCAAAAAGAAGGGACCCCCATGTCAATTAATCTTGAACATTCCTAAGGAATGAAGGGGGAAGAGACCAATTTTTATGATCATCATGAAGAGAAACAAAATTTGCCACCCTGAGAAAACCCATCACCTTGGAAAGTAGGCTCAAATCTCTAAAATTGGGATCTTCAACCAAGGGTGTTCCCTAAGACACAGTTCATCCCAATAGGATATCGATCTATCATTACCAATAACCCAATAGCAATTGTCTCTGATAAACTCCTTGGATTTAATTAAATTGCATTTTTCTTTGAGAATATGGTACAAAAGATTATCGAAATTGGAGGTAACCTTCCAATCTAGATTGGACACTAGTGCATTATTCATGATAGCAACTTTATTGATATTCAGACCCCCATCTCTCTTCCTAGAACAAATCTACTCCCAAGAAATTAGATGGAATTTACCCTTCATTTTAGAACCTGACCACATAAAAGCTTTGCAAATGTTGTCAAATTTAGATGCCAACTTAGCCAGAAGGTTGAAAAGAGAAAGAAAATAAATAGGAATACTTTGAAGGGTACTTTGGACTAAAACAACCTTCTCGACTTGACTAAGAAGAGCCCCCTTCCAAGAAGAAAGTTTCCTCTGCACTCTTTCGACAACTGGAGTCCAAAGTGAATCCTTAATTTTACATAAAAACAATGAAAGGCAAAGATAGGTGGCAGGAAGACACTCAACCATGCATCCCAAAATAGAAACCATCCACTGTTGATGAACCTCTAGGGTATTAAGAAATAAAATATTACTTTTCAAAAATTTTATTAACTGGCCTACAACTCTCCCATAACATTCTAGGATAGATTTAACATCTTGAGCACGAAATACGATACCACACAAGAAAGCAAAGTGTCATCGATAAACTACTGATGAGAGATCAGGTTTATTTTCAATGTAAATTTTATTGTTATTATATCCACTTTTAAAATAGGCCATATTTTATAGGATAGTCTCTAATATTTTTATGTGCTTCTCTTTCATATATGCATTTCACAATAATTAGGATTTACCTTTTAGAAAAAAAAAATCTATCTAATATTGTTTATCTATTAATATTGGTTTATAATTTAACAATATTATGGTTTTGTATCCTAGATCATATCATTTTGATCCTATTAATATATAATTACTATTGCATTTGAAGTACCACTATGGCCATTTTTGTTGTATATAGTGCTAATTTTCATTAAAATCTAGTTATCTAAAACAAGAACAATCTGCATCCAAGACATTAAATTATTTATGATAGATGAAGGTTATTGAAAATATCATATTTTTTTATTCTTGTTAAAATATTTAGATAGATATTATTTAGTATTACTATTCTTAAAGTAAATTCTTTTATAGTAACTTAAATAGAAATTTACATTATGATTAGGCTAATTTAAAATATATATCACCAAATCCATTTCCTATATTCATTTTTTTGTTAAAAGGTAATATAGAGTCACATGCTAATGATAAATAATTGATTCCTTATATTTTTAGTTATATTATAAGACTTTATTTCTATGTGTACACATCCCTCTATCTTTCAAAAACTAATGATAATTTATAAAAAGTTTTAAAAAACATGTCACTTAAATATCTCAAAACTAAACATAGAAAGGATATATTGGTCTTATAATAATTTACATATAGACTCACTCCATAAAAATATCAAAATATAACCTTTGTTATTATGGTAAATAGACAATATTCATACTTCCTTTCTATCAACAATATTCTCCATCTTCCTTAAACTACTAGCTTTCCTTACCAAATCCTTCATATTTTTTTTTACCATTTAGATATTTTATTTTACCATAGGTAATGCAGATCCTTTTTGTTATTATAAATGACCTTTATATATATATATATATATATATATATATATATATATATATATATATATATATATATATATATATATATATATATATATATATTCTAATCTACCATCCAAATGGTTAATGCTTCTTTCTACACTTGATCATTTTAATGATGATCACCATACATATAAATATTATACTAAACATGCTATATTATGATTGAAAACTTGGGCATGATTCTAAGAATTATTTTTTAAATTTATATTATTCCATAGGCTTCATGTTATAGATGCCAAAAATTGATAATATTAGTTTTCCATAGAATGCATAATGCTTTACATTTGAGATAATTAATCTAACATTTCATCAATTCTTTCAATGTTGGTAGAGCTACTCAATATATTCCTTTTTTTATTTTAAGCCTTAGATGGTGTAAGGAAAGGAAAAATGAAGAAGCAAATGCACTAGAATTTGTGTTTACCACTTCTCTTGATCTTCAGTTTATCTTAAACTATGTTTTTTCCATACAAAATAATTAGAATGTATATCATAGATAAGTAATATAGTTTATTTTATTAGGGAAAAAATAGGATTTTTAAATGACCCAAACTCTTTTACAACACAAATTTAGCCCATAAATTACACATCTACCAAGGATAAACATCTAGAGATCCCTTGGACATAAGACAAACAATATCCATCCTAGATCCCAAATAGTTGTAGTCCTCTATCATGAAATTTTCTAAGTCCTCATGGACCACCCCAGGGTGGATCCATCTCGTATCAATTTATTTAATGGCACCAAATTTCACCATCCAATCAGATGATCTGTTAGCTTCTCTATGGATATAAACAAAGTTAACTTATTCAAAATGCTTTACAATCTCTCTAATATCTTGCACAATGTAATCAATTTTCTAATTATCTTGTCCTTTCTTTTTCAAAATATTGTTAATATTCAAGGAGTCTCCTTCAAAGATAATTTTTTAGAACCTAGATCCTTGGATAGCTTTGCACCCAAATGTAAAGCATTAACTTCAACTTTATGACTAGTAGTAATTCCCAAAAAATTATAGGTTACCCCCACCAATATACCCTAATTGTCCCTCAAAATTTCTCCTACTCAAGCCTTACCCAAGTTACCTTTGGGTGCCCCATCAAAATTTAACTTCAACCAATCATCTTGAGGTGGTTACCATTTTACGTTAGTTCTACCATACATATTTGTCTCTCCACCACTAATAGATTCCAAATTCCATGCTTTAGCTATCATAGTCTCGTCAATATTCTTTGGCTTGATAGGGTACTTGATATATTTAACATTCTCCTTTTAAAAGTGGGTGATATTTTCAAAAATTCTCATTGCAAATTATTTTGCCCTCTAAAAATTCTCCTATTCCTCTATAAAAAAAATCTACACACAAAATGAAATGGAATCAGGTTGACTGAAAAACTAGTTCTCCCATTGTTGTAACCACAAAACCATATTAGAAGGTATCACCCAAGATATGCCCATTTTGTTGATGAGGAGTTGTAAAATATTTAGAGGATAGGAATATTTCAAGAAGATGTATTCCACTGATTCTTCTACATTTTCACATAAACTACATTTATTAGGAAACTAAAAACCTCTCTTATTAATATTATCCATTGTTAGGATCTTATTCTAGATTGTTCCCCAAAGAAAAAATTCCAGTTTAGGAATAGCTTTCTTACCCCAAATTATATTCCAAGGGAAACCATCATCTACAGAAGAATAAAAAATTTCATAGGTTGTATTCACATTGAATTCTTCATTCTTAGTTCTTCTCTAGACCACAGATTCACTAAACCTTTAGTTTAGCTTTAAGGAGGATTAAAACTTCCAAATTCATAAGGTCTACCTCTAAATATTTCCATCTCAATTGGTTATTCAATAAATTCATGTAATCACAAATATTTTTACCATATATGTCTTCTAGATCCTTATTCAAATTAGATAAAATATCATTTTTTGGTAAAGGTTGTCATCTAACTAGGTATCTTCCCAAAAACTTATAGAGGAACCATATCCAACATGTTGTTTTTACTATTTTGCATGACTACTATTTTCTTTTTTTATTTTTTTAGCCCATCCTAATATAAAATAAATTTTATTTAATAGAATTTGAGATTTAAAAACTTTTTCCCAAACTATATCCATAGAAAAACTATTAAATATTTATAAAATATATAATTGTTAATATTAAAAGTTTAATAAATTTTGAAACACATATATACACATTATGATTGCTTTGCATTCATGTGTATACAGGTAATTAAAAAGTATACTCATGTAATAGGATCTCCTAATTAGTTAGAAATATTTATAAAATGTATCAATGATAATAATAGGAAAATAAATTTTGTTAGGCTGGATATCTATTATCTTTAACAAGCTTAGGTATTATTAATTTTTTTGTTTTTATTTTTTCAAAATGAACCATTAAAAATGTATAATTTTTCAAATTTATACTGGTTAAACTAGTAGTTTTTTAAGATTTGAAGGTGTTCTTAATATAATTATTTATAGGATCTTAAAAATTAAATTCTCTAAACTTTAATATATATATTTTTAATTTTGTATCTATTAAATATTTTGATGTATTACTAAACATGAATTATTCCTAAAGCTATTACCTATAGGTACCATATAGAGAAGATATATCATTTAAAAAAGGTTTATCATCTAAAGATGAGTTGCCATCTATCCATCTAGAGATATCATCTATCACTTCCATATAGAGATGCTATCTAGAGTAGATATATCATCTAGAGATGAATTATCATCTAAAGATATTGGTGTCATGATGTAACATGTTTTTTGGAAGAGTTGTCTACATTTGTTGTCATAAAAAATATATATTTTAAGATGAGTTTAATATTGTTGTTTTAAATCAAGTCATTTGAAGTGAACTTTGACCTTATCATTCGTTGATTAGTTTGTCAACAATAATTTTGTCTAAAGATGTATGTGGTTCATATATTGTGATTTTTCTATCTAATCAATGTATGGTCAATTTAGATGTTAAATTCTAGTGAAGTGCTTTTGACTAAGGGCTTATACAACACATTAATTAATTAAAAATTGTTACTTGTGGTTTATTAGGAGGAAAGTGTCGTGTATTATCTATTGATGTGATTATCTAAAGGAGAACAATATATTTATTTTCTACTCTTCTATTGCAAAATATATGAATGTTTATACTTATTGAAGAGTATATTTTTATCTTGATGCAACCATTCCATTAAATAAAGAGTATGTGACTTTTGAGGATCACATATTAAAAAATAAGCTTAGCTAAATGTGGGATCTTATGGTTGACCTAGTTATGATCCATTTTGAATATTAAATTAGATCGTATTATCTATAGGATATATTTCTTAATTCAAGAAAAGTAGATAATTTTTTCCTAATTTTGTATTGTAGAACATAGATGTATTTATACTCATCAAAGAGTAATTTTAAATCTTGAAGTAATTATTCTATTAAAAAAGGAAAATAAGGAACTTCTAAGACCACATGTTCAAAAAACAACTGAGCTTGGTGAGAGATCATATGATTGACCCATTGGTGATCCATTTTGAATACTAAATTATACTACATTTATGTATGAGATAATTCTTAATTCAATATAAGTGGAGACCCTATATTTTATGGGTATTATAGTGTATCCCTTTACATATGCTCTTGTGAATGGTTGTGTATGTACCTATTCACAAGTGAAGTTTTGTATCTATGATTGGTTGAATGTATCCGTAATCATAGCAATTTGTAGCTAAATAAGTGGATTCATATTTACAACTATGTAGATAGAGAGCATGTGTGTCCCTACATATGGATGACATAAAATATTGGATAGTTCTATTTATTCCTAACCTTAATTGAGTCTAGTATGGTTAGTCCCATTAAGATGAATAATTATGTTTTTTTTGTTCATGATGATGTAAATCATAGACTAATGTGTGTATCCTAGTCTATGATATTTTTGATCTAGTAAAAGTTTTTTCTTACACTTATTTGAAATATAAATGTAATAAGGGGGAATGTTGAGAATTAATTACATCATGTAGTATAGTTAGGGTTATATATTCAAAATTAACACATAAATAGGTGGTTTATAATTCATTATCCTAACCAACTACATCACGTTCATTGTATATATTCATATTTTTATTAACAAAACTCTATCTAGCACCCTTCTCATCCAACAACATCTTGGTGCCATGTCTAAGAACCCCATTACTACTAAAATTTTATGTTATCTTCCTAAGCAAGTCAAGCACTTGATATTTAGTTTCAAATTAAGAGTGTTGATGTGTTGTGATGTCTAATTTATACTGATTGGACAAGATAAATATTATATAATCTAATGTATTTTAAAATCCGTGGCCTAATGTTATATAGTTTAATATGATGTCTATTATATAAAACTATGTGCCTCTATTTCTCATTGTATATTAATTATTGTAACTTAATATAATAATATGCTAGTTATAAATTTATTAGGATGGGTTTGAAGAATTTCTAGAAGTATATATCCCTTCTTCTGCTTATCTATTATAGGATATTTCATGTCCATTTTTATTGTGATATTTCTATTAAGTTTGAAGATCATTATAAATTCCAACATGGCATCAAAGTATATCTTTTTACAACTTCCATTATTATTTTCAATAATAAATTGAATCATATCATCTAAAATTCACAAAATATTTCAAAATAAAGTAGCAAAGATATAAAATATGATGTTCTACTTATAGATCACAATGCATTCAAAATATTATGTAGAACTAAGAATTGTAGATGAAGATCTTTGATGTAATAAGGAAGTATTAGATATTCCACAATATGTTCCACATAATTCAAAATTCATTTTTAGAATCTACATTAGTTTTTGGGGTGTTTAAATTATTATTATTTTATTTTTCATCATGAAAAAGTCAAGGTTTGAACTTTATAATTTTAAATTCAATTTTTGAAATCTATTGCAAGTATTTTTGGCACTTCTTGGCTTATTGTTCAATGCATGTATTTTAGATCATTGCATTCAAAAAATTATGTGCTTGATTCCCATCATGTTTAGTATTTGTAATACCTAATTTATAGTGATAAACAAATTTCTTCTAATCATATCATGGAGGAATTTTTTAGTTTATATCCTTGGGATCGAAGTTGTTCACTATCTTAACTAAGTCAAGATGTCCACAAGATAGGGGTATGTGTTTGATTTCTATTTGCTCTTATTCTTATTTCTTGATTAACCTTGAATTGTATATTCAATTGAGTATGATATCAATCTGAATAATACAAAGAATCAACATAACTTTAACCTATATAAATAAAAACTCTTAATCATTATAAAGTATGTGTCATGTATCCATTAATTAAGATAAACAAATTACCAATATCAACAACTATATGGTATACTTTTAATAGCAAATGAAATTATATAATATGAATAACTTTCATCATCGGTGGAACCAATAAGGTTTGAACTATCAAAATTTTGTTGATTTTAGAGGTAAATGGGACAACAAGATTAAAATTACATGAATTTTAATTTTTTTTACTAGCCATATTCATTTGAGATATATATACAAGTGTAAAAATAAATCAAAGCATGATTGAATCTAAATCATATATCATTATGTTAAATATGATAAATTATAGCATGATCAACATAAATAATAACATTATAATTTAGTAAGATTGTTTTTAATATCCAAAGAAGGTACAATTAAGGCCCTTGAGGATGGAACTTGTATGAGGGAGATATGAGCACTATATTGATAAAAAGTTATTATCTACTTTGAAAAGTGAATACTATGGTGGTTAGTTAATTGGAGATATATATTACTACTCATAATATAGATAGGTTTAATATAATTTGAATCATATTGTGTATTCTAAAGGATAAAAAATTATTCAAAATATTTTTAAATTGTTTTTGATGTTCTCTCTTATTTATATTAGATGCTTAGTCAATGTTTCATATTATTCCTATATTCTTGAAGGAGTGAAAGAAGCTAAAACTATATTACCTATTTCTCCAAGAAAATATGATGATTATTCTCATATACAATCTCACAAACAAGCTTTAAAACATATAGAGATAAATATCAAGTGGTCAAAGGATGATTCAATGCATCCAAAGAAGATGAAGCCTACATAAAAATAATATAATTGCAAAGGTCATACTATCACCTATGGTAGTGTTGGCATTTTTGCCACATTGTGTTTATTATTGATTATTCATGCATAAGATGTTGAAATTTTCACTCCTATACAGGTTTTGATGCAAAAAATGCCTAAGTCCGAAGACTGTTGCGAAATCGCAACAAAAAATAGCATGGAGATCCAAATTTGAAAACTGTCATGATATTGCGACATGTCACGTTATCGTGGGTCGGTTAAGGAGAGAGAAATCAAACGCAAAGTCATAGCAATTTTGTGACGTGTCAAAAAATCATGGTCAAAGTGGTCAACGGAGGCAGAGCGACAAAATTGTCACAAAATCGTGACATGCGTGTTTTCGCGACTTGCGATGGCCAGGGAGCATAAGGTTATAAAAGGTCATGATTTCGCGACATAACTTAGCAAAGAGTGATGGCAATAAACTTGGTAGCGATATCACGACAGAAATTTGAATGCGACACAAAAGGTGAAAGACATAGTGAAATCGTGATGTGTTGCATGGTCGCGGCGAAGTGGAGACAGAAAGGCTTAAGGCATGAATACGTTGCGATTTCATGACATTTGTGGGATGAAGCTGAGCAAGACGAAGACGTCATGATTTCATGACATTTTTGAGGCTAAGGGCAAGAAAGAAATCGGCATCGGGATTTCACGACATTCATGGAGATAAAAGCTAGCAGCAAGAAAACATCGTGATTTTGCGACACATTGGGCAAGAAAGGACCAAGTGCAAAAAATGGTACCAATTTCACAACATGATGATTTTTGCGGTTGAAGAGTAACAAAGTCCAAGGAGACAGAACCTGTCACGATTTCGCGACATGATGGAGATTGAAGAATTACTTGAGGCAAGAGTGTCGCGTTTTCACAGGTTAGAAGAAGGACCATACATAATGCATGAAATTGTAGCGAAATCGTGACATGTCATGTTTTCATGACTTAGAAGAGAAGATTGAGCAGCGGCGAGATAGTGTAGCGATTTCATGACTAGTTTTATTTTCATGACTTAGAAGATGAAACAAAGATGCCAATGGGAGAATGTAGCGAAAGCGTGACTTGTATTTTTTTCACGATGTATAAGTGAGACACATCCGAAAGAAAGAAAAGTGTAGCGAAATCATGCATTGTCACATTTTCGTAGAAACAGAACTTAGAAGGAGCATAATTTTACAGAGCGTCATGATTTCATGATGCATCGCGTTTTCACGGTTCAAGGTAGTGAAGGAGACAAAGGAGCCGAATATGTAGCGATTTCATGACATTTGATTTTTGCGGTTTCAAATTAAAAAATCGTATGGAGCAGAAAGACGTCGTGATTTCATGACATGTCGCGTTTTCGTGACCTGTTATGGTTTCGCGCTAGAAAACATTTCAAATGGCCTGATGAAGTTTTGCGATTTTTGACGATTAAAAGCGCTCCAGAATTAAATGTTTTGCTGCTTTTCGATGCGAGCAAGGTAGAAGAACGTGTCCAAGCCATCAGAATTAAATATTTCCATTATCCAAAGTGGCTGTTCATGGTTTTTCTAACGGTTTCAAGCATATTTTCAAGAACGACAATTTAATGAAGACGACCGACTCCTTGTTTCAAGGTTGGTTTAAGGGGAGCATTTCTTTGCTTTCGTTGCACATGTTGTAGATCTCGAGGAGGTCTGTTGCAAGTTTTTAATGTTGTAAAGAAGCAAGACTTCTATATAAATCAATGTAGATCTCAAAAAAAGGGATCGGGAGTTTGAGAGACATTTGCTGGAAACATTCAAGTTATTTGCGTAAATAAGAAATATTTGGCCTCCGATTTCATGAACGTCTTTCTGTGTAATGATTTCCTTCTATTTCATGTATTTCTTAGTTATGCTTGTCTTTCCAATCTATTGTTAGATTCAAATTCTGCATTTGAGTTTGAATATTGCTTAAAAGAAAGTGAGTTCTAGAATGCCATACTAGAGGTTGTCTGCACAAGGTCGTAAGTGGATTATGTTGTATTCTATTATTATATGTTGTTTATACACTTGAGGTTTAATTCTTGTTGAGTTTCTTTCCCGATCTAACAAATTCAGCCTATGGCTATATTTCCCATCTCTTTCCATGTTTTTCCTATTCCTTTCTGCACATTTATAATTCCTTTCCAGCAACTCTAATCTAAAATAAAACTTAAAAATAGTAAGGGAACCAGCCCTCTCTGGATATTGGTCTAGGAGACATCTCTTTCTCCCAGCATTTCAATGTTGGTCAGGTCTAAGGTGCATAGTTTTTAGAAAATCCTTTCCTGTGGCAAATTCATGACCAACAGTTTTTGGCATGCCCGGTGGGATAGACTATTTTTGTCTCAGAAAGATCCTATAGTATTGAAGGTTTAATGTTCACCTTCATGCCATAAATTTAGAAAATTTGGTGACTCTGCAGTACCCAGAAATATCTGAACGTGGATGTAGTAAAAGCTTACTTCATGATCACGAGATCAAAGTCTAAAAAAGTTGAAGATCTTGTTGAGTTTTTTGAAGTTGACAACACAAAAAGAGGTGAACACTCTGGGTTGGTTTCCCCATCCCCTGCATCATCTGCCATATCCACACAAATCTCTGGTATTGTTACTAGTTTTCCATCTTTTCAGTTACATACACTAGTTCCAATGGCCCAGTATCCTCCACCCAGATAGTTTTCAGCATGGAACAGCTCAGGGGCCTTGAATTTGCAGGCTCAAAATCCAGTTTCCCAGGATTATTTGAAAGCATTGCCAACCTATGATGGTACGGGAAAAATTGCATACAAACATATTCATGATGTAGCTTCTCTGGCAGCCATTCATGATATAACAGACGAAGACGTGATGGTGAAGTTATTAGTGTTATCCTTGAGAGGAAAATTTCTATACTGGTATCGATCTCTGCAACCAGGCACTATTGCATCCTGGGATCAGCTAGGAGAACTGTTAGTTAAGAATTTTCATGAACAGGCTGACCCATTTTCATTGTTGCACCAGTTTAATGCAATCTAGAGGCACCCGCAAGAGGCAATTGTAGATTTCAATGTTCGTTTCACCAGAAGCTGGTAGCGAGTGCCTGAATGACTTCGCCCTACCCCTGATCAAGCTATGTTTTACTACCTTTGAGCATTCAATATAGAAATTGGCTTGGCGATCAGGAAATCCAATGTTATGACTTTCTCGAAACTGTTCGAGCAAGCACAAAAGACAGAGGCAAACTTGATTGCAATTGACAGGCTTCCCCAAAAGGTAGCAATACCCATTTTACCTGATATTCCATAGCATTTATATCATAGTTCTTTTTTGCAATCTATGTCTTCTATGTACCTTGTTCCATAATGGAATTCTAGTGCACCTCAAATTGCACCTATCCTAGTTCCTTAGTTGTCTATTTTAGCAAATCCCCAGTTGCCTGCACCCAACATTCTGCCATTCCTTGCTTCCACTTCATTCCCAGCATTACCAGCACCACCAGCACCTTTGCCCTTACCAGCACCTCCTGCACCTGTAAATCCGGATCCTTATACAACACTCCTACAAGAGGTAAAATCTGCCAATTTTGTAATAAGAGCAATGGGTAATAAGATCACGCTTATTGAAAGGAAGCAAGCTAAGCAATATTTGTAGCCCAGCAGATTTCAACCTCCACCGATTACTAGAGAACAAGCTACTTCAACAAGCAAAGCACCCGAGAAGAACCTGACTGTTTTGGCAAATGAAGATGCAGTCCTTGATGAAAGAACATTTTGGTGTTCGACATGCAATGATCCCCATGGAGAAGACACTTGCATGGTTCATTTGAATTATGTGCAGACATTGGCTGCTAGTTCTTTAGGAGGGCAAGTCAATATGATATCTGAAGTAGGCCATAGCTTAATGGTTCCATTGGAAGAGCAAGTTTTGGTTCTCACAAGGATTGGAAAGAAGCCTGTTACAGTAGATCCTACTGAGCTAGAGCCATTGAAAGTGCCAGTTGATTTGAAAAAAATAGTGAATACTCCTATGCAAGCATCAAAGCTAGATGCGCCTGTTTTGCCGAAAGATCCTGTTCAACACAAAGCACAAGAAAAAGCCACAACTACATAGGCAAGATCAGAAGCAGAGGAGCAAGCTAGAGAAAAGTTGAAGTACCCTTCATTGACAAAGAGGCTAAGAGTAGAAGCCATGCAACAGTACCAAAATAGATATGATCACCCAATTGAAAAGAAGGAATCTTCTGTGGTCACATACAACATTGTCAAAGAACTGAAGAAGACCCCAGCTAAGGTTAGTCTTTACGATGCATTGCAATTGCCTGGGCAGGTAGACTTATTGCAAGAATATTTAAAATCTATGAAGGATAGTGAAAAGGGTTCTACCTAGACAATTTATTCTCAGGCCTTAACCACTTCTATCACTGATAAAAATAGACCACCCCCGTTTTATCTATCACTGCAAATAGAGGGTTCGATCATGCATAACTGCATGATCGACTCTGGAGCCGCTACAACTGTCATGCCAAATGCAGTTTGTGAAGTTATGGGTATGGAATACACACGAAGTAGCCCTGGATTCTTGTAGTTAGATGGTACTCCTATGAAAATAGTGGGTGTAATCAAGGATGTCCTGATTGTTTTACACACTATGCATCAGATTACAGTTATTCAAGAGATTGTTGTGGTAGATCTAGAACCGTATTTTAGTATGTGCTTATCCAGAGAGTTTACTGCAAAGTTGGGAGGTTACCTTGCACTGGATTATTCCCACCTGGAAATCCCTTTCAAAGGTAAAATAATTAGGATTTAGAATGAAAAACCTTCCTCTTTTCATATAGAGAAGTTGGAAGAAGCAGGAAAGACCATGCAGTCTGTTAACATGCTAACCGAAGAGTTAGAGGATTCTGATTTGATGAATAGGGTTTTAGATGAGCTTCAGTTGGAAGACAGTTTTTCCATGCTTGATTTCAATGCTATTCTAGAGACCAAAATTGGCTGTTATTCCATCACAAGACTCGAGGATGGCACAAGGCAGGTATTTCCTAACCAAGATGATCAGAGCTCTGTCACTGATCAACTATGGAAGTTATATTTTGATGGAGCTAGATGCAAAAATGGTGCAGGAGCAGGTATTGTTTTGATTTCTCCCTCTGGTTTACAAAGAACATATTCATACTGTCTTACCTGGAGTTATACTAACAATGCTATCGAGTACGAAGCACTATGCCTAGGCTTGAAAAAGGCAAGGAAGTTGGGAATCGAATAGTTGCAGATTTTTGGTGATTCTAAGCTGATTGTAAACCAAGTAACAAACAGGTGTATTTCCAAGTAGCATTATCTCAAAGCATACCGCTACCAAGTTTGGTACCTGTTTGAGTTTTTCATATCTTTGAATATTCAGGCCATTTCTCGAGAGCTGAATAAGCATGCAGATCTCCTAGCATCTCTTGGAGCAAATTTTTCTCCCATTGAACAGGTATTCAAGAAGCCAAAGATAGTAAGGATGGTGTATAGGCCTAGTGTCCCAGACAAAGATACTTTCTGGAAGGTCTTTGAGAGTGATGAGCAAATTGTTAACTTTTTGATTCAAGAAGCTGCCACCATCGAAGGAAGAACCTTAGAGCACAAAGAAGTCGAAGGTCTAATTCAGTTGTAGAATAATCATATTCCGAAGGGTCTTATCACTCTAGAAAGTTTGTTTGATTAGAATGATCGATCCAAAAAACATCGGATTGAGATTGATAAGAAAGAGTAAATGGAATTGCAGTTGGAACCCAATAAGGTCATTAAGATTGGGACTGATTCTACTCCTGATGAACTGCAAGAAATTAGGCAACTGTGTCAAGAATTTTTTGATATTGTGACCTGGAGTTATGAGGATCTGAGGGGATATGACAAATAGATTTTTCAGCATACTATTGAGTTGGAAGAAGGAGTCAGACCCTTCAAGCAAAAGCAGTGACCAGTGAATCCAAATATTGAGACTCTCATGAGGGTCAAACTTGTGAAAATGCTATAGGCTCAGATTATATACCCAGTTAAGCACTCGACTTGGGTGGCTAATCTGGTTTCGATTCGAAAGAAAAATGGAGACATACGACTGTGTAGATTTTTGAAATCTAAACCATGCATCTCTGAAAGATCACTATCCCTTGCCTCGTATTGATCATATACTGCATGTTGTGGTTGGGGCTCAGCGTTTCTCAGTGCTGGATGAATTCTCTAGATATAACCAGATTTGGGTTAGGGATGAAGACCAATACAAGACAGCATTCACAACTAAGTGGGGCACTTTTGCTTATTAATGAATGCATTTCGGATTATAAAATGCTAGGGCCACATTCCAGAGATCCATGGACATTGCATTTGAAGAGCTCTTGAACAAGATTATTGTTATTTATCTTGATGATATGACTATATTTTCACATATACGGGAAGATCACGGTTCGCATCTGAGGCAAATCTTTGGAAAATGTAGAGTTTGGTATTTCCATTAATCCAAAGAAGTTGATGTTTGCAGTGAAGGAAGGTAAACTCTTGGGGCACATCATTTCGAAAGATGGTTTGGCAATTGATCCATCTCGAGTCGAAGCATTGAAAAAAATAACGCTACCTACCAACAAGAAAGAGCTGCAATATTTCTTTGGAAAGATTAATTTTATCAGGAAGTTCATTTTTGATTTTGCCCAGGTTGTCAAGCTCATGACTGAGTTGTTGAAGAAGGATGCTGAATTTAAATGGACAACTCAAAGAAAGGAGGCATTCCAGGAAATTAAGGACATAATAGCGCAGGCTCCTGTATTAGTTAATCCAGATTATTCAAAATATTTCATTCTGTATGCAGTTGGTGAAGATGAAAGCTATGTCGTAGTTCTCACACAGAAAGGAGATGATGGGAATGAAAGATCCATTACTTTCCTTAGTCAGGTTATTTTACCTCATGAGGCAAAGTAAAATTTCATTGAAAAATAGGTGTATGTTGTTATGAAGTCTCTTAAAAAATTTAAGCATTTCATATCTCAGAGTAGGACAGTCATCTATGTTATTCATCCCGATGTAAGGAATTTCATCATTCAGGGTGATATGGGTGATAAACGCGTAGGTTGGGTCACCAAAATTCAAGAATTTGATGTTGAGATTCATCCGACCAAGCTAGTGTGGGGTAAAGCCTTATGCCAGCATTTAGCAAAGACTGCAACATCTAAAATAGTTGATTATCAAGTAGATGATTCTGCTAGAGATAACAGTCTGGTGAACCTCTTAGTACAAGAACAAGATTGGGCAGATGACCTCATTGACTATTTCATGACTGGTAGATGCCCTTCATAGTTAAATGCCTCACAACGGAGAAGGTTTCTTCTGCAAGCTCTCAGGTATGTGTTGCTGCCCGAAGGATTGTTTTTTAAGAACATTGATGGCATTCTTTTAAGGTGTGTCAAGGAATCAGAGAAGGCAAGGCTCCTGGAGGAGTTTCATTCTGGCATATTAGGAGGACACTATGCAGGTAGACCAATGGATTTAAAAATTATTTGGGCTAGTTATTATTGGTCAACCTTGTTCATAGATGCTTTTAGGATTACCCAAGCATGTGACAAATGTCAGAGGTATATAGGAAGGGTTAGAAATGCATCATTACCCCTACATCCAATTCAAGTTGAAGCACCTTTTCAGCAGTGGGGATTGGATTTTATTGGGATTATTGATTTGAATTCTTCAGCTGGACACAAGTATATTTTGACAGCTATAGATTATTTTACGAGGTGGTCTGAAGCTATTCTGACCAGGGTTGCAAATCAAAATCTGGTGATTTTTTTCATTAAAGGGCTGATTACACGTTTGGGCATCCTTGATGCTATTATTACAGATAATGGAACTCCATTTATTGGAGCTGAGCTAAATGAATTTGCAAATAAGTATGGTGTTTTTATAAAAACATCCTCTAACTATTACCCTCAAGGAAATGGCTTGGCAAAGTCCACAAATAAAAATTTGCTTTGGATTTTAAAGAGGTCTTTGGGGGATAACAAGAGATCTTGGCATCTTCTATTGAATCAAGCTTTATGGGAAGATAGGATTTCAATCAAAAAGTCTATCAAGACTTCACCATATTCCCTGGTATATGGAAAAGAGGCAAGGTTTCCCGTTCATCTAGAGTTTCCAGTATTGCAGTAGTTGCAGGGATTTTAGGATGATGAAACAGATGTAGATTCCATGGATATGTGGTTGGCTCAGTTGTTACAGTTGAAAGAGCAACGTTCTTTGGCCTATGAGGAGTTTACGAAGCATACACAAGTTATTTCAAAGTGGTTCCATAAAAATTCTACTGATCGTCCACTTAAGGTGGGTGATTTGGTCCTGAAATGGAATGAAAAGAAAGCTAAGCCTGGGAAGCACAAGAAGTTTGATGCTCTATGGGAAGGCCCATTCTGCATTGTCAATGCTGGTGCAGCAAAATTGTTTCATCTAGAGATTTGGATGGTAGACCACTTCCTATTTTGGTGAACGGCTTTCATCTAAAATCCTACACTTCATGAACTGTCAGTCTAGTATCACCTTGTATATAGCAAAAAAAAAATTATTGTTTTCCTCTATCCACTTCGGCTCTTTTTGCATACGAGCCCACAGGTACGTATTTCTTTCTTTTTTCTTCTTCTTTCCCAACAGTTAGTGGCTTCCTCTTTATTTCTTCCCTTCCCCTCTTTATTCCCTCCTTCTCCTCCTCCTTTTTCCTATGCAAGTAATCAAGCCACTGCTGTTGTTTCTTTTCCCATTTTCTAATATTCTTGGTTCTTCTTTTCATTTTCCTCTAATTACATTGTTGTTTTAAGCATTTATCCATAGTTCATTTTCCCATTCCATTCTCATTCCACAGCCTACACATTTTCTAGTCATCATTCTATTTATTCCATTCACTTCCATTTCCCTTTCATAGAAGTTGGTAGCATAGAAGCACTCTGTTCCTATTTCTACCACATCACTTTCCCTCACTCCACCATTTCATCATTTACCATTTCCATTCCCTAGTTCCCACTCCATTTATTTCATGCATTTCCATTTTGCAACCCCTGGTGCTTTCATGGAGATTCTTTTACAGCACCTGGTTAGCTCAGCAAAATATAGATTTACTTGAAGTTTTAGTCATTTAGCAAGAGTTGTTGCAGCAGTCTACTGAGATGTACCCCATCAGCGAGCTTTCTGTTCTAAGTTTTTCTTGACTCTGTTTCCCAATGGATTCAGGCCTGGGATTCGTGCATACAACATAACTATATACCCTGCGAGTTGCCAAGAATGTTGGCATTTTTGCCACGTTATGTTGATTATTGATTATTCATGCATAAGATGTTGAAATTCTCACTCCTATACAGGTTTTGATGCAAAAAATGCCTAAGTCCGAAGACTGTCATGAAATCATGACAAAAAATAGCATGGAGAGCCAAATTTGAAAACCGTCGTGATATCACGACATGTTGCGTTATCACGGATCAGTTAAGGAGAGAGAAATCAAACGCAAAGTCATAGCGATTTCACGATGTGTCAAAAAATTGCTGTCAAAGTGGTCAACAGAGGCAGAGCGACAAAATTGTCATGAAATCACGACATGCACATTTTTGCGACTTGCAATGGCCAGGGAGCATAAGGTTAGAGAAGGTCACAATTTCGCGGCATAACTTAGCAAAGAGTGATGGCAATAAAATTGGTAGCGATATCGTGATAGAAATTTGAACGCGGCACAAAAGGGGAAAGGCGTAGTGAAATCATGACGTATTGCATGGTCGCGGTGAAGTGGAGACAAAAAGGCTTAAGGCATGAATACGTCGCAATTTCATGACATTTTTGGGATGAAGCTGAGAAAGACGAAGACGTCACGATTTCACGATATTTTTGAGGCTAAGGGCAAGAAAGAAATTGGCGTCGCAATTTTGTGACATTCATGGAGACAAAAGCTAGCAGCAAGGAAATGTCACGATTTTATGACACATTGGGCAAGAAAGGACCAAGTGCAGAAAATGGTAGCGATTTCATGACATGATGATTTTCATGGTTGAAGAGTAACAAAGTCCAAGGAGACAGAACCTATCGTGATTTTGTGACATGATGGAGATTAAAGAATTACTTGAGGCAAGAGTGTCGCGTTTTCGCGGGTTACAAGTAGGACCGTACAGAATGCATGAAATTGTAGCAAAATCATGACATGTCACATTTTCGCAACTTAGAAGAGAATATTGAGCAGTGGCGAGATAGTGTAGCGATTTCACGACTGGTTTGATTTTCACGACTTAGAAGATGGAATAAAGATGCCAATGGGAGAATGTAGCGAAAGCGTGACTTGTCTTGTTTTCATGATGTATAAGTGAGACATAGCCGAAAGAAAGAAAAGTGTAGCGAAATCGTGCATTGTCACATTTTTGCGGAAATGGAGCTTAGAAGGAGCATAATTGTATGGAGCGTCACGATTTCATGACACGTCGTGTTTTCACGGTGCAAGGTAGCAAAGGAGACAAAGGAGCCAAATATGTAGCAATTTTGCAACATGGTTGATTTTTGTGGTTTCAAATTGCAAAAGCGTACGGAGTAGAAATACGTCATGATTTCATGACATGTCACATTTTCATGACCTGTTACGGTTTCGCGCCAAAAAACATTTCAAACGGCTCGATGAAGTTTTGCGATTTCTGACGATTAAAAGTGCTCTAGAATTAAATTTTTTGTTGCTTTTCGATGCGAGCAAGGTATAATAACATGTCCAAGCCATCAGAATTAAATATTTCCATTATCCAAAGCAGTTGTTCATGGTTTTTCTAATGGTTTCAAGCATATTTTCAAGAACGACAATTTAATGACGACGACCGACTCCTTGTTTCGAGGCTGGTTTAAGGGGAGCATTTCTTCGCTTCTGTTGCACATGTTGTAGATCTTGAGGATGTCTGTTGCAAGTTTTTAAATTGGAAAGAAGCAAGACTTCTATATAAATCAATGTAGATCTCAAAAAAAGGGATCGAGAGTTTGAGAGACATTTTTTGGAAACATTCAAGTTATTTACGTAAATAAGAAATATTTGGCCTCTGATTTTACAAATGTCTTTTTGTGTAATGATTTCCTTCTATTTTATGTATTTCTCAGTTATGCTTGTCTTTCCAATCTGCTGTTAGATTCAAATTCTGCATTTGAGTTTGAATATTGCTTAAAAGAAAGTGAGTTATGGAATGCCATACTGGAGGTTGTCTACGCAAGGTCATAAGTGGATTATGTTGTATTCTGTTATTATATGTTGTTTATACACTTGAGGTTTAATTCTTGCTAAGTTTCTTTCTCGATCTAACAAATTCAACCTATGGCTATATTTCCCATCTCTTTCCATGTTTTTCCTATTCCTTTCTGCACATTTATAATTCCTTTCTAGAAACTCTAATCTGAAATCAAACTTAAAAATAGTAAGGGAACCAGCCCTCTCTGGAGATTGGTCTGGGAGACATCTCTTTCTCCCAGCCTTTCAATGTTGGTCGGGTCTAGGGTGCATAGTTTTTAGAAAATCCTTTCTTGTGGCAGATTCGTGACCAACAGGTAGTTAGGTAGAAATTTAATATGAATAATATTTGACATCTTAATTATATTTTCATCCACATAATTTGGGTGAAATTAAGGTACTCTAACATGCTTAAGCAACACCTATTTTTATTATTAATAGTTAACTAGTAAGAATTTGAAGGCCTGAAAACAAAGTCAAACTATATTATGTTGTAATAAATTTTTTTGGAGTGATAGGTATAATAATATAAATAATAAATATTTAATTAATTTATTTATAGTTTTATTACAACATATAATTTACTTATTTATAGTTTTATCTAAGTAACTATTTAGATTTATTACTAAATAGTTATTCAGATTACTTGAAAGGTGAATACTATGGTGGTTAGTTAATTGGAGATATATCTTTCTACTAATAATATAGAAAGGTTTAATATCATTCGAATCATATTGTGTATTCTAAAGGATAAAAAAATATTCAAAATATGTTAAAATTGCTCTTGATGTTCTCTCTTATTTATAGTATATGCTTAAAAATATTTCATGTTATTCCTATATTATTGAAGGAGAGAAAGAAGGTAAAACTATATTACCTATTTCTCCAAGAAATTATGATGAATATTCTCATATACAAGCTCATGAATAGACTTTAACATATATAGAGATAAATATCAAGTGGTCCAAGGATGATTCACTGCATTCAAAGAAGATGAAGCCTACATGCAAATAATATGAGGGCAAAGGTCATATTATAACCTATGGTAGTTAGGTAGAAATTTATGAGAATAATATATGACATCTTAATTATATTTCATCCACATACTTTTGGTGAAGGTAATGTACTCTAACATGCTTAAGAAACACCTAGTTTTATTATTAATAGTTAACTAGTATGAATTTAAGGCCTAAAAATAAAGTCAAACTATATTATTTTGAAATCAAAATTTTTGGAGTGATAGGTATATAATATAAATAATAAATATTTTATTTATTTATTTTAGTTTTATTACAACATATAATCATATTTATATCAAATTTTGTTTTGATAAGGGTATTGACGCATCTTTGGATGCTTCATATGTGTTAAAATCAAATTAGTCTACAATGAAATTTATGTAAAATTGGCCATTGGAATTTAGTTTTCAAACATTTATTTCATTTAATATATTTATAGTTACTTATTTTAATTAAATATATGTCTAAAAAAACAAACTCTTAATTATACGAAAGCACAAAATTTTATAAAAATATAAATAACTATAAATCATATACTATCTCCAAGGTATAAAGGTATGGTTTCATATTTTCTTAAATCACAATATGGTTTTTGTCCTTTTTTGACCATGTTGTTAGTATACTCTCTTAGTATATGTTATACACCTATAGAATCATAGGTCATAGGATTAATTCTAGATTATATATTTTATTACCTTGGGTTGTGGAATGTAAGTATTTTTGTTAACATTGTGAGGGAAAATTATTCTTTAGTAAGCATAGTTGCTCCCAATGGCATGGGATATCATATTGTTCAATGCATGTATCTTAGATAATTGTGTTCAAATAATTATGGGCTTGATTCCCATAACATTTAGTATTTGCAATACCCAACGTATTAGTGATCAACAACTTCCTTCTAATCACATGATGAAGAAATTGTTAACTCTACATCCTTGGGATTGGAGTTGTTCACTATCTTAACTAACCCAAGATGCCCACAGCCTAGGAAATATGTATTTCATTCTTATTTTCTCTTATTATTATTTCTTGGTTAACCAAGAATTGTATATTCAATTGAGTATGATATAAATGTGACTAATACAAAATATCAACAAAAATCTAACTTATATAAATTAAAAAACCCAATTATTACAAACTAGGTGTCATATCTAGATTAATTATGATAAAAAAATTATCAACATCAATTTCTATATGGTATAGTTTTTATCATAAATTAAATTTCATAATGTGAATAAATTTAATCATGGGTGGAACTAATAATGTTTGAAATATGAAATTTTTATTGATTTTAGAGACTAATGGGACAACAAAATTAAAATTACATGACTTTTACATCTTTTTTCACAAATCATATTTATTTGATATATAGATAGATGTGTATAAATAAATCACATGATGAAATATAAATAATATATTGTTAGATTGAATAGGATAAATTATAACATGATCAACATAAATTATAACATTACATTATAGTAAGAATATTTTTAATATCCTAAGAAGATACAATTAGGGTCCTTGACGAGGGAAATTTTTGACTTAAATAGGATATGTATATTGGTTTATTATATTTGTTAATCGATCAAAGGTTACTTTTCCATATAAAATATAACGGAGACATGATCAGAATATGCATAAAATGTTATTGTGTACTTTGAAAGGTAAACACTATGGTGGTTAGTTGATTCTATATATATCTTACTACTCATAATATGGATAGGTTTAATATCATTCAAACAATATTATGTATTCTATTGGAACAAAAGAAATATTTAAAATATGTTAATAATGTTCTTTATGTTCTCACTTATTTATAGTAGATGATTAGTCAATTTCATGTTGTTATTATATTTTTGAAGGAGTGAAAGAAGATAAAACTTTATTACCTATAGATCCAAGGAATTATGATAACTCTCCCTATAAAAAACTCATAAATAGGCTTAAAAATAAATATATACAGATATGAAGTGGTCCAAGGATGATGAAGTCTACTTGCAAATAATATAATTAAAAGGGTCATACTATCACCTATTATAGTTAGGTAGAAATGTATTTCATTTAATATTATCATAGTTACTTAGTTTTATTAAAGATATGTCTAAAATAAAAATTAAGCTCTTACTTCTAGGCAAGAACAAATAGTCTAAAACCATATAAATAACTATAAATAATATACTTAATTCAAGTTTATTTTGAACTTTCATTCTATATGAAAATTATAAAAAAATATTGTTGTTTGGTGCTCCAACATATATCCTCTCAGCAAATAATAAATACTTTTACACTTCTTAATTAAAAAATTAATAATAATAAAAATATTGGAGCTTACATTATGGAATGATATCCTACATGATATTTTCTTGAGTAAAATACATTTTAATATTTTTTATTGACATAATCATAATATAAAAAATTATTCATGCATCTCAATTTGTCTCTCTTTATATATATAGAAAAAGAGAGAGGAAAGTTTATATTTCAATTCCTCACTTCATTTAGAATTTGTTGTTAGTCTACACCATCCTTAATTCTCAACCAAAGGGATATTTTTTCTTGATGAAGTCTGCATCAATATTATTCAATAAATTAATGCCATAAAAGAGGCTAAATTTAAGTCCTAGTTTTTACCTTTTTCTATTTACAATTATTTGAATTCAAATATATATGGGTGGTCAAGCTATGGTGTGGTTTTTATTACAAATATACCAACACCAAAATCCATAGAGGTTTATAAATTATTCATGCAATATGAGTATTAATGTTAGGATGGTGTACCTAATTTTTGGTTAAAAATAAGCACTAATGTTGATTTGGTATTATTTAAAAATATGGAATAGGACATAAGCATAAACATTTTGTGGGAATACTCTTTTTTGAGTTGTGTTTTACTTTCTTCTTTAGTTAATACTAACTAATATACTCATTCAAGGACTAAATATTTTATGAATTTAAATAGTATACAATTAAGAATTTAAGGTTTAGGATTATCATGCATGACATATTTATTTTTCCTATTTATTTTTCCTATATGAAGAATTGTTTATTTAAAATATAGATTAATAAATTATGTGTAATTATAACCACATATAGGTTAAATCACAACTTTTAGCATAGATATATCAAACTCTTATATTTGTAATAATTAGAATCATAATAAAATATATAATCATAATATCATTAATTAAAATTAATCTCATAATTAACAAGACTTGTTAATGGATGAAATCAATGTACCTTAAATTATTAATTAAGCATATATCACATCAATCATATAAGGCTCCCTCATATAATTAAATATTTTTATATAACAATTATTATGATAATATTAATAATAAAAGTCTTCATAATGTATACATCAAAGTCATTGACACCTTATATATAAGTTTAATCCCACTTATAAGTATGTGCTTATGTTAACAATACTTTATTACAATGGAATACAAAAGTAAATATATTAAAAAGAGTAAGATTATTTTTTCACCATGTTTTCATATTGCAAAATTAACATTTATGTCACAATCATGTCACTAGACATATTTTAATGTTTTAAAAAATAGTAAAATAATGTTATTGTGGTGCCATTATGGCATTAAATTATGCTCCAAAAAGACTCTAAATATTTGATGTGAGTATGGTACATAATCGCGTTATGACATCATGTTAATCAATATTTATAAATGTTGTGATAATATTTTAGTAATTCCACTTAACATAACTTTACTATTAAATTTATTATATATTTTTTAAACGATCGAATTGTTCAAGAGAAAATATAAAATTTAAAATTTAATTTGAATGAAATTTATAATTTATATTAAAACATATATTTTTACTATAGCACAAAAGAAATCAATATGTAAATTTTATATTTTTATAAATTTTTAGAATTATTTAACATTAAATTTTATAAAATATTATAGACAATTTATATATATATATAGATAATTATAATACCTATATCTCATGACATAGACCAAAGCATACTTCATGTAAAGTATTTTTTAAGATACATTATTCATTTGCACTTGTTATATATATATATATATATATATATATATATATATATATATATACTCTTTTTTTAAACATATTTAATAATTATAGTTGCATAAACATGAAAAGAACAACTTTAAAGCATCGTAGGATTCATATAAAGATTTAACAAACTATGTAGCTACTTATTTTGTATTATTTTTTTTTGTATTAATATTAAAAGAAGGTTTTGAAAGGAGCCCCACAACCTTATACAAAAAGTACACCCAAAGGTCAATTAAAGTACAAGACGACCTCCATAAGGGAGGCCCAAACAAAAGGACAACAATGTATTATTGTAACAACTACAATTGTTACCCCTTCTTTTTCACAATTTTTTTTCCATTTTTATATAAATGTTCGTCTTCATATGGTAAAAGACCTAATCATGTCTTAAGATATGCATATTCCATTGGGGTTATAACTTTCAAGGCAAATAGCTTTGAGAGCTATACAGACTTGATCAAAGTCTCTTTAAGTAGAAGTGATCATCTTCTACAAAATCCTCATACCCCCACTGGTATGAGTATGCTGGCCAAGTGCTAGGTTTCATTCCAAATAAAATGGGTGATCACTATATGGTCCACCAAGACCATGTGATTGCCTTAAAGATGGAATACTCATCATAGTAAACTAACCATAATAGTGGTTATTCACAGATCTGAGATCTGATCCACCTATAAATGATCTCTAAGACAACAATATCACTTTCATGATAAAAATCTGGGAAATGTCATCTTAAACATGATTATTTAACTTAAACCTCATATTGTTTCACTCCTCGTTTAGACAACCCTTTTGTTGTACATTTTTTTTCATTACAAAGGACATTACTTGTCCAATAATGGTGTTCCCATCATCTTGTATACTCAATTCTTAGCTTAGAGTGTAAGGTCTATCTTGCAATTCAAGATTATTTTGCCTTCTTGAGAGTTTCATTCCACATTGTGTTCTAAATTTAAACCATCTTGAAGCATTTTGTGATAGAATCCATTACAACACATAAGTCCCTTAGTAGAGCATTAATTAGGCTCTACCATATGATTCCACACAACCGATACATACATTGGTATATCTATCTAACTACATCATTCAACCTTACCCAACATATTCCAAAGTAATTGCATTACATTAAATCATCAACATAGGAAAGACTTACTTAATCAAGAATTACATTCCATTACTTTATGCATACATAACATCATTGATTACATCAAGTACTAATTTTTAATGATAAATCTAACTATTTACATCCACCTGTAGACACCAAAATAGCACCAATCTAATTATGTGACAACGAGCGTTGATCGCATTGACACAAACAGCCCCTAGGGCAGCCCCCAGAGGTTAAATAGTGGTCCTAACCATGTCCAAAAGCAGTTTTTAAGGTCAAAGGTCAATTTGGCACCTTTTTTGCACCTTGCTCTCTGCTTGCCCCACATTGGGATGAATACAAACTGGCATTCATCCCTCCCAGGGATGAATATCAGCATTCACCCCAAGGTGAGGCGAATAGAAAGTTTGACTGAAAAAAAGTCAAACCTCGACAAGTTCGCCAGTTAACTAAGGCTTCATGGAATGCAATTGTGAGGAATAGCTTTAAATAAAGAAGAGAGAATTCTTTCATGCATGTATTTATCTTAGAAACATCATGCAAGGAGATTCTAAATTAGGGAATTATCTTTTCTCTCAAAATAGGACAATCAACTCAAGTGGTACCCTCGCATGCGCATTCCAAATAAAGAGACCCTAGGTCTATAAATTGGTGAGTTTTCTCACCCAAAATAGATACATAGAAGGAGCATTTGAGCAATGAAGTGCTACCAATTTACATACCTACTTGTGATTTGTGCCTTCACATCCTTAATCTCTCATTCGAAAGGGAGGTTATTGGGTGATTATTGGAAGCATGAATCCTGACCCAAAACCCAATTTTTGGCCACAATATTCCACAAAATTTGTCAAAAACACCCCATAAGGATTTTTGGACCCATCCCAAGTGGATTGGTGCCAAAACAGTGTCCCAAATGATGGGCGTTCTGCCCCCGGGTGCCCCCAAAACTGTCACAGTCCTATTCGTCCCAACCCGGGATGATTAGAAATATATGATAGATTTATCTTATTTTTCTTTTGCATTTTATTCTAGATCTGTTAAATAGGCTACGGTTTAAATTTCATTTCATTCTGAGTAATTTTGACTAGGTTTTTATCATTTCCCGCCTTTACTAACTTGTAGATGGCACCAAAAAAATCTGGGTGATAGAGGAAAAATTGGATAAATCTAACCTTCTGGGTCTTCCCAAAACACCCCCAAACAGCTAACCCCAAATTTTTAGGTCATTTGGAGCTTTCTGGATAGGACATTGAAGAGGGTGCTTCCTGACAAGTTATTGTAGGTCTATTCGTCCCACCCTGGAGTGAATACAAATATGTGAGGAATTTCTAGACTATTATTTTTTGTAGTGGCTTCTTGGTAACATATTTATGCCTCTATAAAAATTTCAAGTTGATCTGAGGTCATTTGATTATTGTTTTAATATTTTCATGCATATACTGACAGTAGGCCTTGGGAAATACATGCTTTATTCTATCTGCAGGTGCTACTAATCTTTTATGTTTCTTTGAACATAGGTTTTCAACATAAAAATAGTAGGAAGGAGTGAAAAATCATATACACAAGTGGTGGTGACATTTTGGTCCACCCATCTTACATGTGGGCACGTGGAAGAAGGATCGCTATCATGGATGTGATCAAAAACATATTTAACGCTCCTATCCCCTAAAAAAGGAAGGAGACATATTGTAACACAACTTTGAAAGCACATCAATAAAGAGGACCCTATTCCATATTGCTTTTATCTTGTGTCGATTCACTCATGTTATTTCCTTTTATGCATTCTTTCAATACATAGGCTTTTGGTGTTAAGTTTGGTTTTAGACGCATCGTATTCAACATATTCCTTTTGTTTCCGTATCCTCGTGATTTCAATGGAAATCACGATGGGACCTTTGTCCCTTGATTTTTAAGATTAACCTTCTTATTGAAGTTGCTTTTTTTTTGCTTACAGGTACCAAGTTTTCCAACGTTGGATTGTTTCAAAGCAGAAATTCAGAGACATCCGATTTGGGCAGAGAAGAGGTAGAGGTCTTAAACACCTTCTATCAAAATTTTTTTGTTTGTTCTCTGATTATTTTCTTGCATAGGAGAGTTTGAATGCTTTTTTTCTTCATTTATGCAACTTAAAAATAACCCCACACACCACGTGGTAAGTTAAAACAACAAGGAGTTGGTTGTAAAACCCCAACCCTTGAGCAAGACCAACGATGGATTTCATCACCACCTTGGCTTGAGATACTGCATACATTACCTCGATCACAACTGTTGCTAGACATAAATCCTGATGAAAGCTGACCGAGTGTAGCTGGGGTGATTCCTAACGCATGAGGATAAGTCTTCTATGGTAGGTGTCATAAACAGAGTGATTCCCCTTATGTACCACCTATGTTCCATGTACCATCTGCTCTCACGTACCAATAGTTTCCCTCACGTAAGGGTGAGTATATAGATAGGTTGGTATATCGGTATGTCAACGGTATATCGAAGGGGTGACCATTTTTTGGGAGTCATAAGAGCCGACATTTTGCATTTAAATATTCTTTCCACGAACTTTCAAAATGAACATCAAAAACACACTAAACCAGGTTTAGGGTACACTTTTAATCGTTAAATGAGATAATCATTGTTTTGTGTGTGTGATATTTCCTTTTTAGTGTAGCATAAGAAATCCTAAAAAAGATAAAAATCTATGCATCTTTAGGTAAGCATCACCATGGTGTACACTCGTAGTCGAGCCCAATCACGGGAAAGCACTGTAGAAAGTGCACAAAGGGGGACAAGTCGCCTCCGATATAGTCCTGAGGACTTGGTCATCCCACCTTGGCGTCCTGACACACAAAATAGTCCACATCATGCCATAATAGAACAGGACTATAGAGGCACCTCTTTGAGGGGCACCCCCACTCAGCATAGGTCCTTTCAAGAAGAGAACCTACACGTAGCACTCAACATAGACAGGAGACCTCCCTTAGATGCTCGTTATGAGTGGCCTAGTGATGAAATGTTAGAAAAATAGAGGGCCCAAAAGGAGGGGCCACATGATTTCGCCATCCCTCCTCTACCCTAGATTACTATTAGAGACACTAGACCAAATCTAGAGTATCAAGATTTTTAGACAAGGCAAGACTATTCTACCCACACTTTGTACACCTATGAAAGGGAGGATGAGGAAGACTATCACGTTCCCCTAGAGTAGTACACAGTGTGGGAGTGATGTACCTTCGCACCTACCATGTATCGGGATCACCCATTGAGGCTATAGCCTTAGGTTAATGCAGCTAACCTCGATAGAGAAAAGCAACCCGTAGGGGTATCAGATCACCACGATCAAGATAGACATGTAGGAGAGGCATCTAGGATTCCTAAAAAAGAGAAGACAGAAAAAATTGACTTGGCGTTTGCCATACATGCCTCCCACCAAGTGCAAATCATGTAGCTTAGGCAGGATCAACAACAATTAGAGCATCTGTATTGCCTTAGCAAAGAGCACATTCAGTGTTAGACAGTCGAATTGCTTATTAACAATGTGCCTATGAAGGATCCAATCCCTTGCATGCATAAAGTAGAAGTGTATGAGAGGCATAACCCCTTGGTACGAGATAGGTCCACACAACCTTATCAAGTATTACCTCCAAGACCTCCTAGAACTGAGTGGGAGGCCACTCCCTGAAACAACGATGGGAACCCTCCACGAGCACCCACCCATGTTTATAGGTATTGACCAGACACTCCTCAAGAATCCCATGAGGAGTATGAACAAGAAGAAGAGCGGGCTGAAACGCTCTACTAGGACAGAGGGGGTGCTATCCAGATACCTCTCAATAGGCCTCAAGTTCCTCATAACCCACAATGGGAGCAAACTAAGGAGGAAGAAATTAAATCCTCTGATGCATATAAAGCACTGCTAGAGTGCTTCGTGAAAGCATGAGATTCCAAAAATAAAAAGAAACACTAATTGCTGCAATGTAAACTAACTAACTTAATGCATGAAATAAAGTGGATATAATCGAATAAAAACCAAACATAAAAGGAGAAAGCAGGAGCACAGCCCTTTTTATTAATGTGATTTCAGCTCGGTTACAATATATCTCCTCCCTTTTTAGGGGCTAGGAGAGTTAGCATGTTTCCATTACAAAAAGTGAATAGTGATCTTCTTTTCGCATGCCCACATTTGAAACGGGCGGGCCAAAGTGTTGTCGCCACTTATGCTGATGAATCCTTGCTTCTCGCTATTTATCCTGCATTCAGAGACACAATGACCTTGTTAGTAGCACATGTTGCAAAGGAGAAGAACTTGTTCTCTAAAAATGATAAAAGATACATGTAAAATATTAGCTAAATCGATAAGTAAAATGATTTTAAACGACTTGCACGTTCGACAGAAACCAAAAAACTTTACCAGAGGGCCATTGCTATTGAAACAGTCAGCCGATCTAAATTACAATTAGACGTCACTACCTGCAAGTTAGTGGGATAGCAGAAGCCGCGAGAGCATGATAATATTCGATAGATATCTTTTGAAATCTAGATTGTGAACTATTTAAACAGCATAAAGCGTAATGCAGGATATATTCGATAAACTATTTAAATAGTCAGTCGATCTGCATTCCAATTAGACGTCGCTACCTGCAAGTTAGTGGGATAGCTAAAGCCGTGAGAGCATGATAATATTCAACAGAGGTCTTCTGAAATCCAGATTATGAGCTATCTAAACAGTGTAGAATGTAATGCAGGATAAACATGCAATGACAGAATAGACTAACATGCAACTAAAAAAAAGTGTGGGGTGCCCAAGCGGGCCGCCCCCATTAAAACTTGACTTTGACGCCAATCCACTAGGGATGGGCCCAAAATCTTAGAGAATGTGGTGTCATCGAATTGATGGATCAAATGTGGTAAAATGTCGGGTTTAGGTCCGGATCCATGCTTCTAAAAGCCACCCAATAACCTCTCTTGCGAAAGAGATTATGGGTGTAGAAGAGATGAATCGAAAAGGAGTGCAATAGGGTGTTCTATTTGGCAGCACTTCGTTGCTTTAAAATGTCTACCAACTTGTCTTTTTTCTAGGCGAGAAAATTCCACCATTTTATAGACCCATGGGGTCTCTTTGGAAGGGCACGCAGGGATGCCACGTGGTGGCCATGCCTTCCCAAGAGGGAGGAGACTCCTCCCTGACTTGGGATTACATGACTGCCTTCGTGACAGTCTTCTAACTACCAATCTACCCACCTACGTGCGCATGCACGGTAGGAGGCAATAATTTACTGTCTTCGACTGTCACTCGTTTAATTTCTGCTTTTAATGGTTTAATGTTTGCTTTCAATGGTTTAATGTTTGATTTTAATGGTTTAATGTTTGCTTTCAAATGTTTAAAATCCGCATTTGATTGGTTTAAGTCTGCCCAGGCATACATGCAAAGTTTTTGTCGCGATATCACGACGTCGCGATATCGTGACACCAAAAGGGAAACAGGGCACAGTGGTAGGCGCTGTCACGATATCGTGATAGGTAGCATTTGCCTAAGTGTTAAAATCTTGAGCTGAACTTGGAGGATACATTCGATAGTTGGGTCTTCTCACCAGGGAAGGCGAAACGATCGAAGAAAGCAAATAGGAAATAATCAAAGCACTATCATGTAACCAGATTGGTACCTTCCAAAACTGTTGTGTAAGTGGCTAGGGCCATTGTTTGACCTCTGAGGGCTGCCCTGAAGGTTGTGTGTGTCAATGTGATCAGTTTTTGTAGTCACATAATCGGATTGGTGCTGTTTTGGTGTCTACAAATGCCCCTTTTTGGGAAGCACTGTGGGTGACGCAGTGCTGAGAAAAAATAGATAACCAAAGCACTAATGATTAGGGTTTTTTGGTAACCTAACCAACTTTTGATGCCCCAAGTATGGAAAGGGCATGCATTCTTGAATCTTTGCTTTTGACGAGCTAAGGAATTTTATTTCAAGTGTTAACCTGTTTTGGTGAGGTGTGACTTGAGCTTGGACATTGATCAGTCATGATTAGGCAAAGGGCGCAACCTTTTGTCCACAAGGGAACCTTGTGTTCATGCTTCGGGAATGCCAAGTGTTTGATCAATTTGATTGCTACTTGTTTACTGCCCCAAGCAAGAGCGTGATTGTCTTTGTCAATGATTCTTTGAATGCATGTCATTGCTTTGATTGGATGTGTGCTTGTTGATTGGTGACTAAGTGTGACTAGCCCCTCAAGCGACAAATGGATGAGGGAATGACCTTCATGAGAAAAGCGACGAGTTGCTTGACCCAAGATGACTTGTGCAAGGTTGCCTTCAGATGTTTTCCATTTAAAGCTTAAGCAGTTTCCCGACATTTGGACCTATTTTTGGTGGGTGTTAACCCTTTTGCTGATGCCATAATGGGGTGAAATCGTCGAAATTTTGTCTTCCCGTGGAGCAGTACGGCTATGGTAGCCTTCTTGGGGAAGTAGGAAAGTGAAAATTTGAGCCCTGACATCAATTTTCTATGCCAAGAGGTTAAATGCAAGAGCACTTGTGTTCGGCAATGCTTATTGCTATGTTTTTGTGTTGCATTTTTGTGATGTTTTTGTTGTTTTGATTTTCTTGCTTTGTGTATATGTCATGATTTTATGTTATGCACAATGATTGATGTTAGTGGATGCATGCTACTTTATATTGATGTATGCACATGGTATGATAAATGCGATTGTTTTATGTTGATTTATTTTGATGGATGCATATGTTATGATGAATGCAAATGTTTTTGATTTATATGTGATATGCATAAATGAAATGGATGAATAGAATTTGTGATGTTTGGCTATGGCACCATAGACTGTTTAGAACTTTGTTATTTTGTCTTTAGGCGATTGCTGTGATGCATGAATTTATATGTATACATGTGGTTTTTATTTTTCTTTTTTGTATTTTCTGATGGTATTGTAAGGATGAAAAGTAGTGCAGTTGGTTTAGAAATGTAGCTAAGGTTTTCTGATACTCAGATGGTTTTAACTTACTAGCCATGACTATACTTTATCTTATAAGACTTTTGAACAAGGTATGAATCGGACTTGTTTTTGACCAATCTATTTCACATCCCTGTGTGTGCAATTGAGTTCATTTATGTGGTATTTGTCAGGATACCGCCAGTGCCAGATGGGCTTTCAACCGAACTCGTACTAAGTATCACCTAATTAGCTCCACTAACTCCTTTGTTGTATTTAGTTAGATTAATCTACAGTGTTATCCAGGATACCATAAGCTAGCTCATCCTTATGCAAACATTGGTCTGCACACATGCAAAGCAAATTTGATAGACATATCGTCATGCAGGTAGGATACCACCATTGCCAGATAGGCTGTCAACCAGATCTGTAATGAGGATCACCTAGATGGTTTTCGAATGCTGAGAATTCCAAGGATTCAAGCTTAGGATATTTGTTGGCTGAATGATTTAGAAAGTTGCTCGTCTATATAGTGATGAAAATCACTATTTATTTTCTATTAATTCTTTTTGAGCGAGGATTTTGAATAGTGGTGATAACCACTGTTATTTGATTTTGTGTTTTGAGTATTGTGAGTTTGGGTTGGTGAGTGGCCTTGATCCTTATGGCCTTGGGGACGACTACGCATCATTTGCAGGGATGTGTAGTATGAATCCTTACAACGTTGGGAACCAAGGGGGTGATGGAGATTATGGAGTAAGGGCATTGATCTTTTAGGCCTTGAGGATGACTACCCATCCTGGTTAGGGGCGGATAGTACGAATCCTTACAACTTGGAGACCAAAGGTGAATGGAAAGTGTTAGGATGATGATTTGTTGGAATTTTGTTTGTGAATGGCGTTGATCCCTTTTGGGTCTTGGGGATGACTACCCATCCTTGGTAGGGACGTGTAGTACGAATCCTTACAACTTTGGGAACCAACTATGATTGGGATTTGGTAGTGGTGAAAACCACTATATATGGAGGTGAATGAATGGGGAAGAGCTCGTCCTTTTGTCAATTCTCAGCATTCTGGAACCATTCGCATAGGGGGATGAGCAAGATAACCATTTCACTTATGGTGACCTAGATTACTGCAGGTTTCATCTTTCGTTCACACAACTTGGGAATTTTTATGTGTTTTAATTTGTGTTGGGATGTTACGTAACAAGGTGTATTTCAAGTGTAACTCTACCTTCGTAAAATCTGTCTGACTCGATACATTACGTAGCTAAAGAGCAAAATGATGACTAAATTACGAAAACTCTTAATACATTAAAAGACCATTGACTCTAGTGTGGTAAAAAGTAATGCATGGTGTTTTTGTTGTTTTTGTAAAATAGAACAGTGTGGAACAAGATGGACTAGCAGAGCAATTACAACCTATGGTGCCTTTGACCTGTACGACCACAAATATGCAATGTATGGATGCAATGCTTTAATGCAGCTATGTATTTTTGTATTTTTGATGGATTGATTTTTGTGAATATGAAGATGAGGTGCGAGAAGAGCTCTCTATTGATGAATTTGAGTATGCCTAGAAATGAGATGCAAATTTTTTTTTTTTTTTTTTTTGTTTTTGATGATTTTTGAATTTTAACTTTTCTTATTTTTGACCAAGCGATTGTGGAAATCCTTGGAGCATTTTGGGATTGACCAAGTGATTTTAGGGATCCTTGGAGCATTTTTGGGATTGACCAAGCGATTATAGAATCCTTGGAGCATTTTTGGGATTGACCAAGCGATTATAGAATCCTTGGAGCATTTTTGGGATTTGACCAAGCGATTATAGAGTCCTTGGAGCATTTTTGGGATTGACCAAGCGATTATAGAATCCTTGGAGCATTTTTGGGATTTGACCAAGCGATTATAGAGTCCTTGGAGCATTTTTGGGATTGACCAAGCGATTTTATGGATCCTTGGAGCATTTTTGGGATATGGCTCTCTTAGATATGAAATGGTCGCAAATGACTGATATTCAAGGGTTCTGTTTCCTTGATACCATCAAGAGAAGTTAGCCGATACGTCTCGGGTCCTATTTTGCTATCAATGACATATGGACCTAACCAATTTGCTACAAATTTGTCCCTTAGGTGGGATGGCAAACTGGAGTTCTGTTGGTTTTCTTTCAAAACCAAATCACCAACCTGAAAGTCTCTCAGGTGAACTTTCATATTGTAAGCTTTCTAAAGTTGCTCTTGATAAATACGTAAATGCTCAAGAGCACTAACGTGTTGTTTGTCAAGCAATGTAAGCTGGTCTAAATGGGCCTGTCATGCAAAGTCATCATCGATGAACTCTTGCATTGATATGCGTAGGGAAGGAATCTCCAACTCTAGAGGCATGACTGCCTTGGAGCCATACACTAGCGAAAATGGAGTGGCCTAGTGGGCATCCGAATGCCAGTGCGATAAGCCCAAAGGGCAAGTGGGATTTGGATGTGCCAATCCTTATGACTATCTACGACCATATTTTTAAGGATGGCAACTAGTGTTTTGTTTGACGCTTCTGCTTGCCCATTTGCCTGCGAATAATAGGGTGTCGAAAAATTGTGCTGAATTTTGTACTTTGTGGTCAAAGCATGCATGTTTTTGTTCTTGAAATGCATCCCATTATCCGAGACTATTTTGGATGGAATACCAAAATGACATATGATGTTATGCAAAATGAACTCCACAATGCGGAGTCCTATCATAGAGGTAAGAGGAATTGCTTCCACCCACTTGGTAAAATACTCTATGACCGTTATGATAAACGTGTGATGGCCTGATGACATAGGGGAGATCTTTCCAATTATATCAAAGCCCCACTGTGAGAACGGCTAAGAAGACTGGACTATCTGCAAGGCCTTGGAAGGTACACACATCAAATTGGCATGATGTTGACACTTCATGCACTTCTTGACATATGCGCAACAATATCGCTCTAAAGATGGCCAATAATAGCCGATGTAGAGAATGTGCTTTGCGATGGCCATACCACTGAAGTGGCCACCGCATGTACTGTCGTGCGCTTGGGTGACTGCTCAAGTGGACTCTTGCTGGTCCAAGCAACGAAGGATGATTCCTTCATAGCTACGACGATACAAAATGTCTCCTATCAAGACATACTTAGCTAATTTTTGCTTGAGTGCTCATTTTGTGGCATGAGTCAATCCAAGTGGGATATTACCTAACTTGAGGTAGTCTCTAATGGGTAAATACCAGTCCTGTTGATCAGAAACCTCGATAGTATGAACATCCGATCCCTCTTGAAGTTCATCCCTAGCGAACGCTGAATGGGATAGAACCTGTAAGAATAGCGTTGTGTTGCTATTAATGGGAGTAGGGGAGAACAAGGACCCCTAGTTGGCGCATTTCAAACGATCTTGGATTCGAGAGAACTTATCCGAGGATGGTTCAATATGGATCATGTGGATTCCTAGCATCAAGTTTGAGCTTGCATGCTCCATCATGGATTGCGATAAGGTTTTGACTTCAATGGTTGTCATATCATCGAAAAGGTCTTGCAGAATTAGTGACCCCAAGGAGGCCATTGTGTTCGAAAAATGATTCGATGATCGAGGGAGTGCCTTGATGTCATACCACTCAAGTTTTGCTAGGAATTTGTCCACAAGGACTTTATAAGCCTACAGAAATAGACATTTGCATTGATATACCCCTTTGACTTGATTGACAATTAAAAGCGAATCACCAAAGATATTTAGTCATTTGATGTTAATGGCAATTGATGTCTGAAGACATAGGAGCAAGGCTTCATACTCTGCATTATTATTGGTGCATGAAAAGTTTAATTTAAATGACAAGGGCATTGGAGCACCCTGTGGTGTGAAGAATACAATTCCCACACCACCACCTTGCTCACATTTAGAACCATCGAAGAATAGGGTTATGTCAGCCTGTGACTCAGGCTCATCAGAATCTGGTGATTTTGAGACATGGAATACCCCATCATCGGGTAGTTCTATGACTAGAGGCTGATCATCTTCAAGAGAAGCCTCTGCTAGTTGATCGGCTATGACTTGTCCTTTGATAGATTTATGTCCAATAAACTCTATGTCAAATTCTGTCAACAACATGATCCATTTCGTCATGCGACTACTATGATAAGTATGACTCATCATGTATCGCAATGGATTCTCCTTAGACACAACATACGTAGTGTTGCTCAGCATGTAGTTGCATAATTTTTTGGTAGCAAACACCACTACCAAGTAGAGTTTCTCGACGTATGCATAGTTAAGTTCATAACTGACCAGGGTGCGGCTAAGATAGTAAGTAGCCTGTTCCTTATGAAGTTCATTCTTCTAGGCTAACATGGCACCCAGTTCCACCTCAGTAGCTGAGATGTGTAAGTAGAACGACACTCCTAGTCTAGGTCGTGCCAATACTAGCGACGAAGCCAGGTATTGTTTGATTTCATCAAAGGTTGACTGGCACTCATCATCCCAATGAACTGTAACCCCTGTTGAGTGTTATTTTCACCCAATTGTGAAAATAAACTCTCCCTTAGTAAATTCATTAGAAATCCCTCTCTTGCAAAGAAATGAAATTTCTTCAAGGTTCCTTTTATTAAATGAGTGCTTGTATACTTATGAATATATATCAAGTAAATGCTAGGAATACCTTAGTGATAGCAAGTAACTGTAAACAAGGGGCATGTTGGTTTATTTTACCATGAAACTTTAGTGATTGTTCATTATTCTATTTTTTTTAGATTTTATAACTTTTACGTATTTATTTTAACAAAGTTGAACCTTCTAGAAAACTAAAATAAAATGAAAAGAAATGCAGAAGATTAAAACACGTTCAGTCTGATGCCATCCTATTCTGACAAAATCGGATATGTGAGAATTTCATACATGCAACCTAGCCTATTTGATCTGCAAAACAAACACAATCAAAGTAAACTACGTGTTGGCTTCTAGGGTTTAAGATAATTTCTAGATTACAGACATTCACATGAAATAATCCAAAGCAATGGCATAAATTTCATATATAAATATGAACTTTGAAAGGAGAAAAATAGAACAGTAAAATGAAGCATGCAGAATATTTCTCATCCTTCTAGCACCAAAATGTTGAGTGTTATTTTCACCCAATTGTGAAAATACACTCTCCCTTAGGAAATTCATTAGAAATCCCTCTCTTGCAAAGAAATGAAATTTCTCCAAGGTTCCTTTTATTAAATGAGTGCTTGTATACTTATGAATATGTATCAAGTAAATGCTAGGAATACCTTAGTGATAGCAAGTAACTGTAAACAAGGGGCATGTTGGTTTATTTTACCATGAAACTTTAGTGATTGTTCATTATTCTATTTTTTTTTAGATTTTATAATTTTTACGTATTTATTTTAACAAAGTTGAACCTTCTGGAAAACTAAAATAAAATGAAAAGAAATGCAAAAAATTAAAACACGTTCAGTCTGATGCCATCCTATTCCGACAAAATCGGATATGTGAGAGTTTCGTACATGCAACCTAGCCTATTTGATCTGCAAAACAAACACAATCAAAGTAAACTAAGTGCTGGCTTCTAGGGTTTAAAATAATTTCCAGATTACAGACATTCACATGAAATAATCCAAAGCAATGGCATAAATTTCATATATAAATCTGAAATCTGAAAGGAGAAAAATAGAACAGTAAAATGAAGCATGCAGAAGATTTCTCATCCTTTCTTGCCCATAAAATGCAAATTTCTGAACAATTATGCATTAATAAAATATGTCCTGTTACAACAGCAGAATCTCTGGTTTTTCTCCAAAACCAGCAAAGGTGGAAGAAAAGCACTCCATAGCAGGCCCAGAACGGTTAATCTCCATCAACTCTGCAACCCGCCCGCAGTGGTTTTTGACCCCTTTATCAATCTGTGCCTCTGCATTTTATACTTGCTGGTATGGTTCTCTACTTCGTTCTGCGATGCTTCGTTTCACCTCTTATAGATCGCTTCGCTTCATATTCCCCGCCTTTTCGCTGCTTTTGATTTTTTGTTCGATGCCAAAACGTTCGATATTTTCTATTAAAATGTAACGCTTCTGCAACCCTGACACTATACTCCATGTGTTCCACACTTTTTGCATGTTCTATAACGGCCCCATGTAAATCGTGACCAAAAATAGCATGTAGCTTCGCTTCCTTGCTTTCATCGTGAAAACACGACATGTCGCGATATCGCGACATTTTCTTGCTAGTAGCTTTATCCGCCTTCATGCGTCATGAAAATGTGACATGTCACGAAATCGTGACATGTCGCGATATCACGACGTTTTCTTGCCAACAGCCTTTCTTGCCTTCATGCGTCATGAAAACGTGACATGTCACGAAATCGTGACATGTCGCGATATCGTGACACTTTTCTCTTTCGTACACCTTGGCTGCTTTCTGTCGCGAAATCACGACGCTTTTCATCCTTGACATGCATTGCGGCTTTCTATCATGAAATCGTGACGCTTTTCAACATTAGGCTACTTTGCTGCATTTGGCCATGAAAATGCGACATGTCGCGAAATCGTGACACTTTTCTGTTTCATACACTTTCGCTGCAACCTGTCGTGAAATCGCGACGCTTTTCATTTCGTGCCCCTTTGCTATTTCTTGTCATGAAATCGTGATGTTTTTCTACTTCAGGATGTCTTGCTGCATTTGGTCGCGAAAATGTGACATGTCACAAAATTGCGACAATGTCGCGATATCGTGACACTTTTCATTTTTGCCAACGACGGAGCAACATGTCACGATATCGCGACACTTTTTCATTTTTTCCAGTGACGGAGTGACATGTCATGATATCGCGACAACTTTTTGTCCTTAGTGAAATTTTTTGCTTTTTCTTGATTTTTTAGCATCTGGGCCACTGCAGTTTTCTTTGAAAGCATGCAAAAAAGGTGGGTCCCCAATTTTGGGGTGTGTTGTGGATCAGCCACAACAAATGGCGACTCTGCTTGTCAAATGCTCTTGAGCATTTTGGTGAGAACCCAACTTGAAACATACAAGCTTAGATACAGGCGTCAGCACATAGAAGATAAACAAATACCGACAGATCAAAAATACATGAAACATCAGAATCATTAAGTATCAGCTCGGTGTGTGCAATGTGTTTCATTCCTTATCATTTGAACTTGTTCAACATTCCATTGTCAGTTTCACTTATGATTTGTATGCAAGGCTATGAATGATTTGTGCAGGATTTGATGTATGATGAAGATACTAGAGATGTAACAACCTGCTTTATAAATGCTCAAACCTTCTAATATCATGGACAACATATTAAAAATGTCAAACCCTCTTAGGACCAAAAATATGTATACTGAATTAATTTACTAGATCCCAAAGTTGGTCATGTGTCACTACCATCTTGAACCCATGTGCAAGTGTGAGTGAAATCAGAACTTTGGGGAATAGGATTCCCAACCTAAGCGAGATGGGAATTTAACCCTATCCTTACTATTCTGATTTGGAGTTCATTACCTCATCTTGAACAAAATAATTTAACTTCGTTATGGATGAAATGGTCAGGCTAGTCTATCCATATGAGCAATCGATGGTCTTGCTTTTAGACAAGACATGTTGCCACGCATAAGCATACTTAACTCCATAATCCCTGACTTGGCTTCATTCATTCTTTTTCTTTTATTTCTTGGACCTTTGGGATGACTACCCATCCTTGCTAGGGACATGTAGTACGATCCCTCCAATCCAATATTAAGGTGAAATGGAAAATATTATCTTTTATCTCTTGGACCTTTGGGATGACTACCCATCCTTTGCAGAGGACACGTAGTACAATCCTTTCAATCCAAGATTGAGATGAAATGGAAAAAATTAGTTTTACTTTTATTGCTTGGACCTTTGGGATGACTACCCATCCTTTGCAGAGGACATGTAGTACGATCCTTCCAATCCAAGCTTTATGATGAAATGGGAAAAAATGGAAGCTTTGGGGAATCGGATTCTCAACCTAAGCGAGATGAGAATTAAGTCCTATCCTTACTACTCCATGTAGGTCAAATCAGAGCTTTGGGGAGTTGGATCCTCAACCTAAGTTCGATGAGGATTTAACCCTATCCTTACTACTCTGGTTTTAGGCTTTAAGCTTGATGGAAATGGTAAAAACCATTGTTTTAAGGATTATGTTGCATGATAGGACAAACATGAAATATTCTTTTCACCTCACCCTTTCATCCAAGTATGGTTTTAACCATTTTGCTCAAGACTCCCTTTAATGTGCATGGAATGTGCTTGGTTCAAGATAGCTTGGGCAGCAGTTCCCAACCTTAGGATCCTTTTAATATATGTTATGTAATAATCCTAAGAGGCTTCAACACCTTCTCAATAATTGCCCATGGAATGAAAATGTAACTCAGATGACATGTATATGCAATGTGGAATATGACATGAGATATGAATGCACTGCTTCCTTTGGAATATATATCATCTATTTTACCATAATGTGCAAAACTGACAACTTCATGCATCACAAGATCCAAACAATAATATTTAAATGTTTGTGTTACTTGTGGAGCTTTCTACAACATAATTCCAATGTTTCATATTCTCCTGATTTTAGGCATAAGTTTACATCTCAAATTTTTTTTTTTTTTTTTTATCAAACAAAACTAAACATGTCAAATGAAATCAAACACACAACTTAAACCCTAATCCAAATAGCAATCCCAAAATGAAAATTGAAAACACAAACTCAAACCAAAATCAAAATTTATATACAATATAGTACAAGATGATGCCCAGCTTGGACTATTGCTTTCCTGGATCCCAAACATGATTAGAACATTTCCACAAAAATATAACATGATATGCCTGCCAAATGTTGTGGGCATCCAACAAAAACAAGACTAGACCAAACAATGCAACCCACTTCAACTTTCTTCTCTCACCCCACCAATAAAATTTAGTTCCATTAGTATTCTCATAGGTGAGATTCAAATTTTCAAATTGATTAGACAACGATTGATTTTCAATTTTATCATGTCTATTCTCTAAAATGCAAGTTTCATCATTCCACTCATGATTTAGAAGTAGGCTCTCTTTTTCAAATGTGAGATATTGCAAACAAGAGCCTATTTCTAAAAGTCTTGAATTCAAATTATTTTTCGAGATTTTGCAATCAAAATCAATCAAAACTTGACAAACATCACCAAGATTTGACATTTCATCATCAATGACATTAGCACCCAAAGGGACATCATGTAACCCATCACTTAAAATTTTTGTGGCTACTACCAAAGGTAAAGATTTCACTTTGTCACCCATACTCAACCCATCATGATTAGAATTTATCATAACTTGATGAGTGTTAGTAGCTTTTTCTTTTTCTTCATTGTCTTCTTCATCATCCAACACCTGTTCAAAAACACCAAAGTTAGGCACCCAATCAAACATGCATCCATCTTTTTCAAAACAAGAGCCTAATTTTTCAAGATATGTGTCATGTGACACCTTTCCATGATCAATGGCTTGAGTTGCCTCAAAATCCATATTTTCATTAGGATCATCAATAGTATCAAACCCACACCACTTAGGCTTTGTAATTTCATCATTTTGAGATGGCATAGACATTGTAGAATCAATAGGTGGATCAAGATTTTTGATTTCTTGCCCCTCAAGAGGAACAAAAATAATTGATTCTCCTTCTTCATCCATGGTAGTAAAATCATTATCCTTCTCCAACCTTTGATGAGATTCCAACCCTTCTTCCAAAACATTCTTAGATTGCACAGGACTTGTAATATCCTCATATGAAAAGGCAATTGTATTATCCTGCATATCAATAGGCACACAAATTTCATTAGCAGTTTTGGAGTGAGCATACTCTTCCCAAGAATCATAATGATCATCTTTCAAAATCAAATTGTGATGCTCAACTATTTCTTCTTCATCTTTTAATTCATCAACATGTTTCTCATCAAATTTATCTTCACCTTCCTTAGATGGTTCAATTACTTCCAAAATTGGGTTATTGCTTGTATTCAAATTGATAAGGCTATCATAATCCACATTTGTAACCCATGATTCAATTTTATCACAATTTGGAAGGTGTGGATCCTCTTGGTCATCATTTTCAACAATGTCATCCGAAACAGATTCATCCTCATAGAATTCATCTTTTGGTGAGTCAAGGGTTTCCAATTTGTCACATGTTTCAATACTAGTTGGATCTAGTACTCCTCCCTTGCCTAAAATCATATTCTTATGAAAATCATTAAAATTGATTTTAGAAATATCCTTTGAATCAAGATGAGTATCTTGAAGTTGATTCATACTTAAGAAAGATGGTTGATCTTGCATAGTAGGTTGAGGATTTTGAAATTGATTGAAGCTTGGGAATGATTGTTGATTCTGAAATTGATTTACACTTGAATTTGGTTGAGGTGGATAAATCATTGGATGGGTAAAGGATGTATTAAATGATTGAAGATTATACGATCCAAAACCCCCACCATAATTTTGACAACTCAATTGTTGCTCAATTGCCATTGCTTGAGTATAGGCTTGTGACAAAGATGTGATTTGAGGCATCCCTCGCAAATATGTGGAAATGAGTGCATCAAGAGCATTTACATATATTTGGAGAGCCATTTCTTCTTGAAGAGCATAAAATGTCACTAATTGAGCATATAATCCAAAGAATCTTTCAGAAAATGACTTCACATTTTCACTTGGTCCTTTTTTAATAGTGAAAAACTGCTCATACATGCGGATTGGGTCAACTTGCTTTTTGTTGAATTGATTAAGAAATGCTGCCTCTAGTTGAGCCCAAGAAGTGATAGATCCTAAAGGCAGACTTGTAAACCAATCAAATGCCACTTTGTCCAAGGTGTAAGGGAACATTTTACAAACAACATCATCATGCCAAATTGTTAAGTGATTCACAACAAATTTGAATGCTTGAATGTGTTCTCCTGCAGTATTTGTCCCGTTAGACAAAAATCGAGGAAGACATCTCTCAAAACCAGCGGGAAAATAATGTTGAACTCCTGGTATGTTCAATGGGCTACCTGTCATCCACGGTGAAAACATAGCCATTAGTAAATCTTAAAGAATATAACTTTAATACCCAAAAAAAACAATTTTTTTTTTTATTATTATTATTTTTTATTTATTTATTTATTTTAAATTAAATTAAATCACATTATTCCTGTATGAACAATCAAAGCGTTAGAACAGTGCATAGCAATTCATGTCCTCCTTTTAATAGTACAAAGTTGTAATATTAAAAGAGGGCTAAAGATAATAATCAATAGGGCATGAAATATTAAAAATTTAAATCCCTATAGCATTTAAATCAATCTGAAATAAACCGGTTCAGGCCCTCCTTCTAGCGCCAAAATGTTGAGTGGTATTTTCACCCAATTGTGAAAATACACTCTCCCTTAGGAAATTCATTAGAAATCCCTCTCTTGCAAAGAAATGAAATTTCTCCAAGGTTCCTTTTATTAAATGAGTGCTTGTATACTTATGAATATGTATCAAGTAAATGCTAGGAATACCTTAGTGATAGCAAGTAACTGTAAACAAGGGGCATGTTGGTTTATTTTACCATGAAACTTTAGTGATTGTTCATTATTCTATTTTTTTTAGATTTTATAATTTTTACGTATTTATTTTAACAAAGTTGAACCTTCTGGAAAACTAAAATAAAATGAAAAGAAATGCAGAAAATTAAAACACGTTCAGTCTGATGCCATCCTATTCCGACAAAACCGGATATGTGAGAGTTTCGTACATGCAACCTAGCCTATTTGACCTGCAAAACAAACACAATCAAGGTAAACTAAGTGCTGGCTTCTAGGGTTTAAAATAATTTCCAGATTATCGAAATTCACATGAAATAATCCAAAACAATGGCATAAATTTCATATATAAATCTGAAATCTGAAAGGAGAAAAATAGAACAGTAAAATGAAGCATGCAGAAGATTTCTCATCCTTTCTTGCCCATAAAATGCAAATTTTTGAACAATTCTGCATTAAAAAATATGTCCTGTTACAATAGCAGAATCTCTGGTTTTTCTCCAAAACCAGCAAAGGTGGAAGAAAAGCACTCCATAGCAGGCCCAGAATAGTTAGTCTCCATCAACTCTGCAACACTGCCCGTAGTGGTTTCTGACCCCTCTATCAATCTGTGCCTCTACATTTTATACTTGCTGGTACGGTTCTCTGCTTCGTTCTGCGATGCTTCGTTTCACCTCCCAGATCACTTTGCTTCATATTCCCCGCCTTTTCGTTGCTTTTGAATTTTTGTTCGATGCCGAAATGTTCGATATTTTCTATTGACTGTAACGCCTCTGCAGCATGCACGCCACGTGTTCCGCACTTTTGTACATCTTCCGTAATGGCCCCATGAAAATCGTGACCAAAAATAGCATGCAGCTTTGCTTCCTTACTTTTATCGCGGAAACGCGACATGTCGCGATATCGCGACATTTTCTTGCCAGTAGCCTTATCCGCCTTCATGCGCCGCGAAAACGCGACATGTCGCGAAATCGTGACATGTCGCGATATCGCGACGTTTTCCTGCCAATAGCCTTTCCTGCCTTCATGCATCGCAAAATGCGACATGTCATGATATCGCGACATGTCGCGATATCGCGACACTTTTTCTCTTCCGTACACCTTGGCTGCTTTCTGTCACGAAATCGCGACACTTTTCATCCTTGACATGCATTGCGGCTTTCTGTCGCGAAATCGTGACGCTTTTCAACCTTGGGCTGCTTTGCTGCATTTGGCCGCAAAAACGCGACATGTCGCGAAATCGCGACACTTTTCTGTTCCGTACACTTTCGCTGCAACCTGTCGCGAAATCGTGACGCATTTCCATTTCGTGCCCCTTTGCTATTTCTTGTCGCGAAATCGCGACATTTTTCTGCTTCGGGCTGTCTTGCTGCATTTGGCCGTGAAAATGCGACATGTCACAAAATCGTGACACTTTTCTATTTTTTCCAGTGACGGAGCGACATGTCGCGATATCGTGACAACTTTTTATTTTTGCCAGCGACGGAGCGACATGTCGTGATATCGCGACAACTTTTTGTCCTTAGTGAAATTTTTTTGCTTTTTCTTGATTTTTTAGCATCTGGGCCACTGCAGTTTTCTTTGAAAGCATGCAAAAAAGGTGGGTCCCCAATTTTGGGGTGTGTTGTGGATCAGCCACAACAACCCCCTTGTGCAATAATTTGTTCATGGGTCGGTACTTGTCAGATAATTGCGCTATAAAGCATTTAATTGACGCGACCTTTCCCTGCAGACTTCTGAGCTGCTTGATAGTAGTTGGGGGAAACATTTCAAGGACTGCCTTTATTTTCTTTGGGTCCACCTCGATTCCTCACTTTGAGACTATGAAACCCAAGAGTTTTCCAGATGTGATGCCAAATACACACTTCTTGGGATTTAGTCTAACTTTATGCTCCATGAGGCGATCGAGGATCTTGCTTAAGTCATCGATATGATTTGAGCGCAAAAGATATTTGGCTAACAAATCATCCATGTAATCTTCCAAAGTTTTATGCATGTAGTCATGGAATATGTATGTCATGGCACGTTGGTAGGTGGCACCAGCATTTTTAAGGCCAAAAGGCATGACCTTATAACAAAATGTCCCCCAAGGCGTTGTGAACGCCGTTTTTAGTTGGTCTTCAGGATTGATACGAATCTGATTGTATCCTGAGAAACCATCCATGAGGGAAAGCATTTCGTGACCTGTTGTAGTGTCTACCAACGCGTCGATGCTCGACAAGGGGAAATCATCCTTAGGAGTCGCTTTTTTTATATCTCAAAAATCAGTGCATATGTGAATCCTCCCGTCAGGCTTTTTGACGGGTACCATTTTGGACAGCCATGACGGATAATCCATGCAAATGACAAACTGTGCATCCAACAACTTTTGCAATTCATCTTTGACCATCAAGGCCATTTTTGGGTGCATCTTACGTAGTTTTTGCTTTATAGACTTGATTTTCAAATCAAGCGTTAAATTATGCGTGACTAGCTACGGGTCTAGTCCTGGCATATCCCTGTATGACCATGCAAAAACCTCCTTATCTTTGAGAAGGGCAATGTTGTCGGCTTGCTCTTCAGGGGAAATACTTACCCCCAGCTTGAGAATCTATGGATTCATTGGATCTGTGTCGATATCTACATCAGTCGTCTCCTCGACTGACATGTGGGATCCGTCCTCCAACTGATGTAGAGTTGGGATCAAATGGATATCATTAGCTGAATTTAGATTTGCGTTGGGAACCTCGGGTTCCTCTTCAGCCTAAAAATATCCTGAGTTGTCCCTGGGGTAAAATAAGGCATTTTACCAAAATGCCAGTACTCTGATGGTGATAAATGTGAATTGACGTGATCCCAGTCGATGGCATTTATGTCTAGATGCAATGACCATGCTGGATTGGCCAGATTGCGGATGGGTGCAGTCAAATCAATGGAAATCATGTGGATGGAATGAATTTGGTCTCCATTACCGTGGGTGTGATAACTTGAATCTTCTGTATGCTCCCTATACTCTGGATCTGGCTCTAAGGTAATGGGCACGAACAGATCTGCCCTATGTGCTGATAGGAAGACAGGGTCTTCTCTCGGCACTAATGTCATGATAGGGTCTCGGGGTGGACGATGCTCATCATATATTTGGAGCCATGGATCCAACACTTGGTCCCACCTCGCTGGGTCTACATACCACTCATGCCCTAACCTTATGCCTAATTTTCCCATTAGATCTTCATGAGTTAAAGGGTGATTGTGTCATCACGCATGATTGAGATAGTCCATCTCAGTCTCATCTTCTGAATCACTTTCGAAGATCCAAAAATGTTCATTTTCTTCAACAACTGTTTGTGACGTTGAGGGTTCTCCTTGTTCCAACAAATTAATCTGGTCCCATTACGGTTGTTCCACTCTTGGTGGAGGGATTTGATTCTCTTGACACTGTATTGACTCAACTAGAACCTCTAAGGGGAACAACTTAAAAAAGATGTCCGGACATCGTTTATGTTCTCTTTGGGGATTAGTGTCCAAACTTTCACCTCTCTCTAGCAAAGGAGAGGGATTACTGATGTTTCCAAGGGTGTTTGTTGACCATGGGAGGTAATCTCCCAATGTATATTTTGTATTTGGGTTGGCATAAGGATCTGATGCCAATCCACCCTTGTTGCCTATTTCTAGGACTTACATGTTTTCTACCAAGATGTCTAAGGGCAAGGGGTGGTTGAACCCTACTCCTGAATTATCATATGGCATCTGATATCTTGGTTGGAAAAGGACATGCATCCCTTGCTCATATCTGCCTAGCCTGTATCCATGCCAATTGCATTGGCCGAGATATCTTAGAGCAAAGTTCGGGTTTGACAGATAGTTGATATTTTCAGCAAAAGGCTCTTCGTCTTTGTCCTTTTGCTTGCATGGTTCAAGACCATGATCAAGGCCCCCATACACAAAATTTTTCTGGTTTGGTGAGTAGCCTAGAGGAATAATTGTTCCTATGGGAATGTGAGGTCTCCCCATGTCTTGTACTAATTCTAATGTAGGCGTTGCCACAACATTCTGCACTAGATACTCCCCCAGGCCTGTACTGGCCATTTCAACAGTAATTTTTGATGCTTGAGAGGGAGGGAACGGGAGTCCTTCCTGAGTCCATTCTATGTTTGGTGGGTTAGGAGTCTTAGCTTCCATTGTGCTAGGTGTTTCTTCTATTGATACTGTTGATATTGTTGGCAACCCCTCTTCTAGGAGCTGAGCCTCTTCCAAGATCTATTTTCCCGTGTCCTTCTGTTTAGCCATGACAGGTGGCATTGGTAGTGAAGGAGCAGATGATGAAGACTCACCTGGTTGGGATTTTGATGTTTTGGTCACTAGTGGTGCCTACGGTACTGGACCCTGTTTAGATGGATTTAACTGGAAATCCAAATGCATTGAAGGGAGGGTCGATTGAGGCATTAATTGCATCGCATTGCAATTCTTGAAGGGTTCTAAGTCCATTGGGACTACATGAAATTCTCCTTCAAATGCATACTTTAGACACTGGTGAGCGATCGAAGGGACACACTTCATGTCCCTAATCCATGGCCACCCTAGTAGTATATTGTAGGCCATATCGCCTTCCAAAACATGGCACAATGTAGGTATTGTCTTTTGTCCTACCTAGATAGGCAGAACAATTATGCCAACTGTCGAGCATATTGCATCATTGAATGCTCACAGTGTGTATGTGGAAGCCGTGATATGAGAGGCTGGCAACTTTAGATGTTTTAATGCTGCAGTGGTAATGATTTTACTAGATGAGCCAATATCTACCAACACTCTCTTGTACGGGATCCCGTTGACCCGTGCGATAACATGCAAGGGTGGATCTGCCATGTCATTCGATATTGTTTTAACTTCATCCTCTCTGAAGGTAATGACCAGATTTGTACATCATTTCACATGTCCCATGAAGTTGTTGAAAGAATCCGCTTTGTGAGGCTGTAACTCGATGGCTTTCAGAATTTCCATGAGAGCTTCTCTATGGGGTGTTGACTGTTGAATAAGCTCATAAATAGAAAGCCTAGCCAATGTGGTCCACAAAATCTGCATGAGTTTGGTCCATATCATGACCTCGGGTCTAGGTGAAGGCAACTGCATAGGGCGTTGTTGAGGCTACGACGTTGTTGGAACTTACCTTGTAGCTACCTCAGGGGCAACTCCTGGGTACTTTTTGTTCCTGGTCACTATGTTGATCATTCCCACAAATCCTTGCATGGGAAGATTCTGTCGCACCTCACTAACCTGAAGAGGTTTTGCCTGTGCCTCATGGGTAGGCAAAGGGTCCTTGAATACCCCCATCTGTTGATTATTTTGCGCTATGGGGTTGTCCATAGCCAATGTTTTTTTATCGATCAAATCTTGGATTAATCCCTTGAATTTCCAACATCCATTCAGGTCATGTCCCCTTCGCCTATGGAATCTACAATATAATTCCTCTCTGTATCCCTTAGGCTTGGGAGCATTAGGATCTACAGTTTGGATTTCTGGAAGGGTGACTAAATTTTCCGCTGACAAGCGATCAAATAGGGAGTCCCTAGACTCCGCATAAGGGGTGAATTGTCGCCTAGGGTGATGTTTCTGATTTTGGTCCTTTTTTTTATTATCTCTTTCATAACTAGGAGGCACTACCTGATAATTAGCCTTTTGGGGCTGTATTTCTTGTACAGGCTTGGGGACATTTATCACAACTTGATTAACCACAGTATTAGGTTATGATTGTGTAGTCCCGGTCTTAGTGGTTTTGTTCCACTATTTCTTTTTAGGCTTGGCGATTGTGCCCTTGCCTACTTTGATCTCTTCTATAACTCTGGCTTGCACCAAAGCTTCTTCTAGGCTTACGTATTGCTACAGCAGTAATAGCCCAAAGATTGATTTTAAGCAACTCCGTGCAAACATCTGTGTGAGGTCAGACATAGGGGGAAGGTAGGGTAGCTTAGAAAGCAAATCCCTCCATTGATTCCCCTATGCCGCCATTGTCTCTTCCTCATATTGCCTGAGGCTGGCCAGATCACTCAGTGATGCCTTCTTCTTTGTGTTGAAGGCAAAGCATTCAAGAAACGCATCTACTAATTGATCTAGGTTTTTTATGTTGTGTTTTGGTAATTGTGTGAACCAATCTGAGGCAGGGCCCGTGAATGTGGTTATGAATGTCCTAAGCAATAATGCGTCATTATCTTGGATGCCGAAGCATTGGCTTAGGAATCTTGTGACATGTTCTTGTGCATCCTCTTCACCTTTAAAGACTGCCAATTGAGGCAACTTGAAATGTTTGGGGTAAAGAGGTGTGGGCACTGAGGGATGCACTAGATGACTGCGGAGTTGACGTAACATGGGATTTTGATTCCTAGAATCTTTTGTCTCCATAGACTCCAAACGCTCTAATAGCGCTTTGTATGCATTGGAAGATTTTATTTCTTCCTCTTTTGTTTGCTCTCGTTGTGAGTTATGGGAGACTAGAGGCCTATGGGGGGGTGGCCGAATGGCAGCCCTCCCACATTGATAGGGCATTTCGACCCGTTCTATTTTTGGTTCATATTCCTCATGAACTTCCTGAGGAGTCTCTGGGCGAGACCTATGACCCTGAGTGAATCCCTGCTGATGGTATCCATCATTGTTTTAGGGAGTGGCCTCCATCTCGGGTCTATAAGGTCTCGGAGGCAAAGCTTGACGAGGTCGTGGAGACCTATCCTGCACCAAAGGGTTATGCCTCTCATATTGTTCTACTTTTTGGGTGCGAGGGGTTGGCACCCTCTCAAGGCGTTTATAGCACAACTCATTCGCTTCATGCTGCATGCGCTCTTTATTAAGGTGGTATAAGTACTCTAACTCCTGATGACCTTGCTCAAGCTACGTGATTCGGGCTTGGTGGGCGGCATGTCTGGTGACTGCTGGGTCAATTTGGTCCACCCTATTTTTCTCAGGAGGTTTTAATGTTTCTCCTATGTGTTTGCCTTGATCTTCATGATCTAAAATTTTAATGGGTCACTTCCCTCTGTCGAGGTAGGCGACATTTATTTGAGGCTCTGGCCTCTATGGGTGACCATGATATCTAGCAGGTGTGGAAACACAAGGTTCCCACGCTGTATGTTGTTCCCTAGGAATGCGATGGTCTTCCTCGTACTCCCTTTCATGGGTGTGAAAGGGGTGGGCGAAGTGAGCTCACCCCATGTGGAGAGCCCTGCGCTCTGGGTTTTGTCTTTCTATTCTAATGGGAGGCAAAGGATAGGTATCGTATTCATGTTGTCTCTTCTCATGGACACTATGCCTCTCTAGCGCTTCATCGCACTGTGGCCACTCAGATCTAGCCCCAAAAGGTGATTTTCTATTTACATCGAGTTCTACATGTAAAGCTTCTTCCCGAAAGGGGCTGTGTTGAATGGGCAAACTCCATAGAGGAGGGTCCCAATAATTCCTTCTTGATGTGGCCTAATGTGGACTCTCTTGTAGGCCAGACCGCTAAGGCGGTATGGCCAAGTCCTCAGGGCTAAAGCGAAGGCGACCAGTGCCCTCTCTGTGTGCACCTTCAGCAGCGTCCACCCTTGATTGGGCTTGGCTACGGGTGTACACCATTGTGGTGCTTCTCTACTAGCTAAGCAGATTTTTATCTCGTTTATGATGATTTTTATTTTTGTTTACACTAAGCAGAAATGAACACACACATACACAAACATCGATTATCTCTTTTAAGGATTAATAGTGTGTCCTAAACTGGTTTGGTGCATTTTGATATTTTGTTTTGTTTTTGCAAGTTTTGAAGAACATTTAAATGTAGAATGTTGGCTCATATGACTCCCATAAATGGTCTCCCCTTCAATATACCATTGTCGGACCGATATACCAACCTCTCTATATACCCGCCCTTACGAGAGGGAAACTATAGGTACGTGAGAGCAGATGGTACGTGGAACATAGGTAGTACGGAAGGGGGGATTGTCCTATTAATGAAACCTACCATAGAAGACTTATCCTCGTGTGCATGGGAATCACCCCAGCAACACTCGGTCAGCTTTCGTCAGGATTTACGCCTAACAACAGTGACAATCGGGGTGATGGATGCAAAATCAAGCCAAGGTGGTGATGAAATCCATCGATGGTCTTGATCAAGGGTTAGGGTTTTACGACCAACTCCTTGGTTTAATTTTACCATGTGATGTGTGTGGGGTTCATTTTATTTAATGAAAATGAAACAAGCATAAACAACTTTCCCTAAGAAAGTAAAATTTGACAAAAAAATAGAAACAAAAAATAATAATAAAAAAAATGACAAGTACAATTTTGGAACCTTACCTCTTTTCTGCTCAAATCAGCTGTCTTTTCCACCCAAATTGGCTGTTTCTGATTCGGCCCGGTACCTTTAAGCACAAAAACATAAATTTCAATCATTTTTTGAATCTAAAAAAAAATAGGGGATAGGGTCCCACCGTGATCGCCACTGAAAGCATGAGATTCTAAAAATAAAAAGAAACACTAATTGCTGCAATGTAAACTAACTAACTTGATGCATGAAATAAAGTGGATATAATCGAATCAAAACCAAACATAAAAGGAGAAAGTAGGAGCACAACCCTTTTTATTAATGTGATTTCAGCTCGGTTACAATATATCTCCTCCCTTTTTAGGGGCTAGGAGAGTTAGCATGTTTCCATTACAAAAAGTGAATAGTGATCTTCTTTCCACATGCCCACATTTGAAATGGGCGGGCCAAAGTGTTGCCACCACTTATGTTGATGGATCCTTTCTTCTCGCTGTTTATCCTGCGTTCAGAGACACAATGACCTTGTTAGTAGCACCTGTTGCAAAGGAGAAGAACTTGTTCTCTAAAAACAATAAAAGATACATGTAAAATATTAGCTAAATCGATGAGTAAAATGATTTTAAACGACTTGCACATTCGATAGAAACCAGAAAACTTTACCAGAGGGCCATTGCTATTGAAACAGTCAGCCGATCTGCATTCCAATTAGACGTCGCTACCTGCAAGTTAGTGGGATAGCAGAAGTCGTGAGAGCATGATAATATTCGATAGATATCTTCTGAAATCTAGATTGTGAACTATTTAAACAACATAAAGTGTAATGCAGGATATATTCGATAAACTATTTAAACAATCAGCCGATCTGCATTCCAATTAGACGTCGCTACCTGCAAGTTAGTGGGATAGCTAAAGCCATGAGAGCATGATAATATTCGACAGAGGTCTTCTGAAATCTAGATTGTGAGCTATCTAAAAAGCATAGAACGTAATGCAGGATAAACACGCAATGACAGAATAGACTAACATGCAACTAACAAAAAGTGTGGGGTGCCCAAGCGGGCTGCCCCCGTTAAAACTTGACTTTGACACCAATCCACTAGGGATGGGCCCAAAATCTCAGAGAATGTGGTGTCGTCGAATTGATGGATCAAATGTGGTAAAATGTCAGGTTTAGGTCTGGATCCATGCTTCTAAAAGCCACCCAATAACCTCTCTTGCGAAATATATTACGGGTGTACAAGAGATGAATCAAAAAGGAGTGCAATCGAGTGTTCTATTTGGCAACACTTCATTGCTTTAAAATGTCTACCAACTTGTCTTTTTATTGGGTGGGAAAAGTCCACCATTTTATAGACCCATGGGGTCTCTTTGGAAGGGCACGCAGGGATGCCACGTGGTGGCCATGCCTTCCCAAGAGGGAGGAGACTCCTCCCTGACTTGGGCTTACATGACTGCCTTCGTGACAGTCCTCTAACTACCAATCTACCCACCTACACGTTCATGCACGGTAGGAGGCAATAATTGACTGTCTTCGGCTGTCACTCATTTAATGTCTGCTTTTAATGGTTTAATGTTTGCTTTCAATGGTTTAATGTTTGCTTTTAATGGTTTAATGTTTGCTTTCAAATGTTTAAAATCCGCCTTTGATTGGTTTAAGTCTGCCCAGGCATACATGCGAAGTTTTTGTCATGATATCGTGACATCACGATATCGGGACATCACGATATCACAAAACCAAAAGGGAAATAGGGCACAGTGGTAGGCACTATCACGATATCATGACAGTCGTGACATCACGACAGTGTGATGTCACAACTATCACGATATCGTGACTGTCGTGATATCGTGACAGTGCAACGTCGTGACAGCACGACGTCGTGACTGTCATGATATCGCAATCGTCGTGACATTACGACAGCACGACATTGCGATCATTGCAATATCATGACCATCACGATGTCACAACAGTGTGACGTTGCGATATCGTGACAGTACGATATCACGACTGTCGTGATATCATGACCGTCGTGATATCATGATAGGCAGCATTTGCCTAAGTGTTAAAAGCTTGATCCAAACTTGGAGGATACATTCGATAGTTGGGTCTTCTCACCAGGGAAGGCAAAACAATTGAAGAAAGCAAATGGGAAATAATCAAAGCACTATCATGTAACCAGATTGGTACCTTCCAAAACTGTTGTGTAAGTGGCTAGGGCCATCGTTTGACCTTTGAGGACTGCCCTGAAGGCTGTGTGTGTCAATGCGATCAGTTTTTGTAGTCACATAATCGGATTGGTGTTGTTTTTGTGTCTACACTTAGATTCTATGGAGATCAAAACTTATGGACCCCAAAAGCCCACTTTACGTAAACTCCGTAGTCATCCTGTGCATCCGTCAGTGCCGGCACCTCCATACCCGAAACACTTTAAGCTGCCCCAGTTGGCACTATTTAGAGGGGAGGAGGACACCCAAGAGCATGTGACTATATTCTTGAGTGAGTGCTTTGGTATTCAAGAAAATTATGCTTTGTTATTAAGAACATTTATAACCACATTTGTAGGCCCTACCTCGGATTGGTTCACCCAATTACCGAAACATAGCATCAGTAACTTGGATCATCTAGTGGATGCGTTCCTTGAATGCTTTGCCTTCAAAACTAAGAAAAATGTGTCATTAAGTGACCTAGGTAGCCTCAAGTAGTATGAGGAAGAAACCATGGTGGCATACGAGAACCGGTGGAGGACGTTGCCTTTGAAGCTGCCTTACCTCCCTCCCATGTCAGATTTGACCCAAATGTTCTCAAAAAGTTGTTTGAGATCGAACTCCGTGCTATTGCAGCTACAACAATATGCCAGTTTAGAGGAAGCTCTGGCACAAGCCAGAGTCATTGAGGATATTAAGATACAGGATGGCGAGATCGCCAAACCTAAGAAGAAATAATGGACCAAGAACACTAAAATAGGGACCATGCCATCGAAACCCGTCATGATTAATCAAGTTGCTATCAACGTCCCTAAGCCTACACAAGCAAAACAGCCTCAAAAGAGTAACTATCAGGTGGTGCCTCCTAACAACTATGAGAGAGAAAACCAAATTCAGGAGCAAAATCAGCAACATCATCCTAGGTGACAATTTACTCCTTACATAGAGCCTAAGGACTCTCTATTTGATCGCTTGTCAACAACAAACTTGATCAACCTTCCAGAGATTCAAAATATAGAGCCCAATGCACCGAAGCCTAAGGGTTATCGAGAGGACATGTACTATAGGTTACATAGGTGTAAGGGACATGATCTTAACGCATGTTGGAAGTTCAAATGTTTGGTACAAGATCTCATCGACAATAAGACATTGGTAGTGGACAACCTCGTAGTGCCAAATAACCAACATATGGGAGTCTTCAGAGACCCCTTGCCTGCCCACAAGGCATAGGCAAAACCTCTTCAAGTCAATGAGGTGCAACAGAATTACCCCATGCAGGGGTATGTAGGGATGATAAGCATAGTGACTAGGAACAAGAGATATCTAGGAGCTGCCCCCGCGACAGCCACAAGAGAGGTTCCATCGATGTCACAAACTCAACAGCACCCTACGCAACTTGCCCCTCCTAGACCAGTGGCCATGATTCGTACTAGACTTCCCAAATTCTAAGGACCACGTCGGCTAGGCTCTCCATATACGAGCTCATTCAACAATTAGCACCCCATCGGGAGGCTCTAATGGAGATTTTAAAGGCCATCGACCTGCAGGCCCATGAAGCGAACTCTTTCAACAACTTTGTGGGACATGTAAAACAATGTACAGAGCCAGTCATCACCTTTAGAGAAGATGAATTGAAAACAGTGACTGGGGATGTGGCGGATCCACCCCTACATGTCATTACGTGGGTCAACGAGATTCTGTATAAGAGAGTGTTGGTGGACACTGGCTTGTCCAATAATATCATCACTATAGCAGCCCTGAAACATTTAAAGTTTCCAGCATCTCACATCGTAGCCTCCACTTATACACTGCAAGCATTCAATGATGCAATCTGCTCGACAGTTGGCACAATTGTCCTACCCATCCAAGTGGGACAAAAGACTATTCATACATTGTGCCACATATTGGAAGGTGATATGGCTTATAATATCTTGCTGGGCCGACCTTGGATTAGGGACATGAAATGTGTCCCTTCAATTGCTCATCAGTGCCTAAAGTATACATTTGAAGGACAGGTACATGTAGTCTCGGTAGACTTAGAGCCCTTCAAGTACTGCAATACGGTGCAATTCATGTCGCAATCGACCCTCCCATCAACACATTTAGATTTTTAGTTGAATCCATCTAACCAGGGTCCGATTCCATAGGCATCCCTATTTTTGAGTCCATCGAGTCCCCAATCGGGTCCATCTTCCTCATATGGTCCTTCAACAATGATGCCACCTACGGTGGCCACATCCAAGGACAAGGGAAATAAACCCCTAGAAGAGGAACCACCCTTAGTCTCAACCATCTCTATCGAAGAGATTCCTAGCCGAATGTAAGTCGAGATGCCTAGTTTTCCCCACATGGAGTGGACTCAAGAAGGACTCCCATTCACTCCCCCTCAACTGCCAACGATCATCGTTGAAATGGCTAGCATGGTCCTGGGCGAGTATCTAGTGAGGAACATTGTAGCAACACCCACACTTGAGTCCATGCAGGACATGGGAAGGCCTCGACTCCCCATTGGCTCTGTGTTTCCTTTAGGCTACCCACCCAATCAGACAAACTTTGTTTATGGGGGCCTAGATAATTGCATTGAAACTTGTATGCAAGAAGACAAAGATGAAAAGACCCTTGTAGAGGATATTAACTATTTGTCCAACCTCAACTTTTCATTGAGATATCTTGGCCAATGCAATTGGCACGGATATGGGTTGGGCAGGTATGAGCAAGGAGTGCATGTTCTATTCCAACCGAGATATCAAATGTCGTATGACAAGTCAGGAGTAGGGTTCAACCACCCATTGCTCCTAGACATCTTGGTGGAGAACATGCAAGGCCTAGGGATAGGCAACAAGGATGGGTTGGCATTATATCCATATGCCAATCCTAACACAATGTATACATTAGGAGATTATCTCCCATTGCTAATAACCAACCTTGTTGACCATAACAACCCTTTCCCTTCGGTCGAAAAGGGTGAAAATTCAAGGACTCATCCACAAGAGGGATATGGAAAAGACCAAGAAGGGTCTTCATAGGATGAGTCAGAGTATGAGGTAGAACCTTGAGATCCTTTCGAGTCTGATAGCAATCATTCAAAAGTATATCCCATGGATGATGATCAGGAGAGCTTCTTGATAATGTTCCCTTTGGATGCTTCATTTTAGCGTATGCCACCTCAAGAGAATCAGGTCCCCCTGTAGAGAGCGAAACAACCTCGATGGGACCACATTAATTTGCTTGAACAAGATGAGCCTCATATGTCGCAAACCATTGTTGGATCCAACAAAGGCCTTTGGATCTCTGACAGTGATTATGAAGATGAAGCTGAGATGACTTATCTCAATCATATGCAACAACAACAATATCCCTTGGATATAGATGACATGTTTAAATAGTTACACATAGGGCCCAGTCATAGGTGGAACCTAAACCAAGCGTAGTTATAGCAATTACTGCACCCACCACTCCAGGTACACAGAGAGCATATTTTTCCTGGAGACCCTATCAAACCATTAGTGCCTAGGGCAGACCCTGTCTGCGTATCCATGCACAGAGCTGATCCATTTGTGCCAGTAACCACAGAGCCAGATCCTGAGAACAAATATCATCTAGGATGTCCAAGTTACAACACCCACATTAATGGAGACCATAATCATTTCATCAACATGATCTCCATTGATTTAACCGCCCCCATCCATGATCCAACCAACCCAACATGGTCATTGTATCTAGACTTATATGCTATCAACTGGGATCACTCTGACACATCCCCATCCCCATCAGAGTACTGGCCTTATGGTGGGATGTTCTATTTCACCCTAGGATAGACTCAGGATGTCTTCCATGCTGAAGAGGAACCTGATGTTCCAAATGATGATCTAAATTCAGCAAATGATATCCACTTGATCCCAACTCCACACCAATTGGAGGATGGGTCCCACATGTCGATCAAGGAGATGACTGACATAGACATCATCTCAGATCTAGTGAATTTGCAAATAATCAAGCTGGGGGTAAGTCTATTCCCTGAAGAGCAAGCCGACTACATTGCCCTTACCAAAGAGAAGAAGGAGTTTTTTGCATGGTCATACAAAGACATGCCGAGACTAGACCTACAGCTAGTCATGCATAATTTAATGCTTGATCCGAAAATCAATCCAGTAAAGCAAAAACTATGTAAGATGCACCCAACAGTGGCCTTAATGGTCAAATATGAGCTACAAAATTTGTTGGATGCACAGTTTGTCATCTGCGTGGATTACCCGCCATGGTTGTCTAACATGGTTCTCGTCAAGAAGCTCGACAGGAGGATTCACATATGCACCAATTTTTGAGATCTAAACAAAGTGATTCCTAAGGATTATTTTCCCTTGTCGAGCATCAACACATTGGTAGACACTACAACGGGCCACAAAATGCTTTCCCTCATGGATTGTTTCTTAGGATACAATCAAATTTGTATCAATCCCGAGGACCAACTAAAAATGGCATTCACAAAACCTTGGGGGAAATTTTGCTATAAGGTCATGCCTTTTGGCCTTAAAAATGATGGCACCACCTACCAACGTGCCATGACGTACATCTTCCATGATTACATGCACAAAAATTTAGAGGATTACATGGATGATTTGTTGGCCAAATCTCTTTTGTGCCCAGATCATCTCGATGACTTAAGCAAGATCCTTGATCGCCTCATGGAGCATAAGGTCAGACTAAACCCTAAGAAGTGCGTATTTGGTGTCACATATGGAAATATCTTAGGTTACATAGTCTCTAAATGAGGAATCGAGGTAGACCCACACAAAGTCAAGGCAATCCTTGAAATGCTTCCCCCAACTACAATCAAGCAGCTCAGGAGTCTACAGGGAAAGGTCGCGTCGATCAAGCGCTTCATAGCGCAGTTATCTGACAAGTTCTGACCCATGAATAAATTATTGCATAAGGGGGTAACATTTCACTGGGATGATGAGTGTCATTCAGCCTTTGATGACATTAAACAATACTTGGCTTCGCTACCAGTATTGGCACCACCTAGACCAGGAGTGTCGTTCTACTTATATATCTCAGCTACTGAGGTGGTACTAGGTGCCATGCTATCCCAAAAAAATGAACTACACAAAGAATAGGCTACTTACTATCTTAGCCGCACCCTGGTCAGTTATGAACTTAACCATGCATACGTTGAGAAGCTCTACTTGGCAGTGGTGTTTTCTACCAAAAAGCTATTCCACTACATGCTCAGTAATACGACGTATGTTGTGTCTAAGGAGAATCCATTGTGATACATGATGAATCGTACTTATCATGTTGTGTCATAATTTTTTTTAGTCAGTTGTCTCCTAATGTATATAGGGTTTTTGTCAGTCAGCTGTCTTTAAATTTCTAGCCAAAATCTATATGCAGTTAAATAGCTTTTACATGGGAAAGTTTTACTTGGATCACGCCTCATTACGTAACATCCCTACACAAGTTAAAACACATAAAATAATTCCTAAGTTGTGTGAATGCAAGAGAAACCTACAAAGTAGTCTAGGGTACCATAGGTGAACGATTAATCTATTCATCCCCCTGTGCGAATGGTTTAAGAATGCTGAGAATTGACAAAAGGATGAGCTCTTCCCCATCAATTCCCCCTCACAAATAGTGGTTTTCACCACTACCAATCCCAATCACCATTGGTCCCTAAATTTGTAAGGATTCATACTACACGTCCCTACCAAGGATGGGTAGTCATCCCCAAGGCCTCAAAGGATCGATGCCATTCAAAAACAAAATTCCCACAAGCCATCATCAGAACCATCTCCAATCATTTTTGGTCTCAATGTTGTAAGGATTCATACTGCACGTCCCTGAACAGGATGGGTAGTCATCCCCAAGGCCTAAAAGATCAATGCTCTTACTTCCATATCTCCATAATCCCCTTTGGGTCCCCAAGTCGTACAGATTCGTACTACACATCCCTGAACAAGATGGGTAGTCATCCCCAAGGCCTAAAAGGAACAAAGTCATTCATAAGCCACAAACCTACAAGCTCAACCTTACAAAGTTCAAAATGCAAAATGATTAACAGTGGTTCTCACCACTATTCACAATCCTTGCTCAAAAAAAAAAAATTGCATTTCAATTCCATGCATACTCATAAAAATCAAAACAACAAAAATATAGGTTGCATTAGGCATCGCATCCATACTTTGCATATTTGTTGGTCATACAAGTCACAAGCACCATAGACTGTAATTGCTCGGAAATTCCATCATTTTCCACATCAAATCCATTTTTATAAATGCATACATCCAGCATAACACCATCATCATTTTTTTCAATCAGTTGTCTCCTAATGTATATAAGGTTTTCGTCATTCAACTGTATTTAAATTTCTAGCCAAAAACTATACGAAGTTAAATAGATTTTACACGAAAAAATTTTACTTGAATCATGCCTCATTACGTAACATCCCTACACAAGTTAAAACACATAAAATAATTCCTAAGTTGTGTGAATGCAAGAGAAACCTACAAAGCAGTCTAGGGTACCATAGGTGAACGATTAATCTGTTCATCCCCCTGTGTGAATGGTTTAAGAATGTTGAGAATTGACAAAAGGACGAGCTCTTCCCCATCAATTCCCCCTCACATACAGTGGTTTTTCACCACTACCATTCCCAATCACCATTGGTCCCTAAAGTTGTAAGGATTCTTACTACACATCCTTGCCAAGGATGGGTAGTCATCCCCAAGGCCTCAAAGGATCGATGCCATTCAAAAAAAAAATTCCCACAAGCCATCATCAGAACCATATCCAATCACCTTTGGTCTCAAAGTTGTAAGGATTCATACTACACATCCCTGAATAGGATGGATAGTCATCCCCAAGGCCTAAAATATCAATGCCCTTTCTTCCATATCTCCATAATCCCCTTTGGGTCCCCAAGTCGTAAGGATTCATACTACACGTCCCTGAATAGGATGGGTAGTCATCCCCAAGGCCTAAAAGGAACAAAGTAATTCATAATCCACAAACCTACAAGCTCAACCTTACAAAGTTCAAAATGCAAAATGATTAACAGTGGTTCTCACCACTATTCACAATCCTTGCTCACAAAAGAAAAACAAGAAGAAAAATAAATAGTGATTTTCATCATTATGTATACGAGCAAATATCCTCAACCGTTGAGCAAATAACAAGCTTGAACTTGAATCCTTGGAATTTTCAGCATTCGAAAACCATTTAGGTGATCCTCATTATGGGTTTGGTGAACAGCCTACCTAGCAATGGTGATATCCTAAATGCATGATGATATGTCTATCACATTAGCTTTGCGTGTGCGTAGACCAATGTTTGCATGTGGATGAGCTAGCTTATGGTACCTTAGATTGTCCCATGGATTAATCTTACTGAATACAACAATAGAGTTAGTGGAGCTAATTAGGTGATCCTCAATATAGGTTTGGTTGATAGCCTATCTAGAATTGGCGGTATCCTGACAAATACCACATAAACAAACTCAATTGTACACATAAGGATGTGAAATAACTTGGTTCAATTCAAGTCGAATTTATACATTGTTCAAAAGTCTTGTAAGATAAATGTACAGTCTTGGCTCGTTATTTAAAATACCTGAATCTCAGAAAATCTCAAATACATTTTAAAAACAACAGGTACATTTCATTCCATACATCACCATCAGAACATATGCAAAATACAAACAAAATAGTTTTCACATGCAAAGTCGTTCCACAAAGTCATCCCATAAGTACAACAAGCCAGTCAATCTTGTACAATTTATGGTTCCATAGACAAGTTATCCACAACTCATTTCATTCATTCCATATGCATACATCCTATAAATTAGAAACATCACATTCATAATAGCATATGCATACATCAATGTAAATACATGTACATCAAAACAAACCATGCAAAGTGCATAAACCACAAAAAAAAGTCATCTGTATATATATCATCAAAAATGCCTATAGGATACAATGAATCGGTCCTCTGACCCTGCAACAAAGCCAAAAACTCAAAAACCTGCAAGCCTAGGGCATTGGCCACCATGATCACACAAGATCAGTGTGACGGGAACTACCCCCCGTGGTGTGAGTCCTGTGGGACCCCTCAGGGTGGTTGCTGTTAGCCCCCACATCACACCTACTAGCACCTCCCTCCTCTAGTCTCCTATGCTGAGAGGATGCTGACTACTCAGTATCGCTCCCTCTCAAGTGGCATGACGATTCACCATTGCTAAACATCGAAACCCGCTCATTGATGTGATTAATATCTACCTCCAGCTCTAACCGATACCACACTGAGTCCATCTCTTGTTGACTATACATAGCCAACATATCATTGCACTATGCTAGCTACATCCGTAGGAGATCCCTCTCCCATACAACATCAGTATCCCCATCCTATCGATGGTATGCAGCCCATGTGTTCTCCCAATATGCTAGCTGCATTCGTAGGAGATCCCTATCCTACAGTGCATCCTCAAGCTCCTCATCTTGCCTCCGTAATATGTCCTCCAATCATGCTATCTCAACGTAATGCCTCACCTTCGCATCCTTCGAACCTTCCTGAGGCCTAGGTGAATCCAGGACAACAGCCTACTCTGGTTCCCACTGCTCTGAGACATCCTGCATCTCCGGCTAATCTGGCACCCCAAACTCCCCTCCAACATCCTCAACCTCCACCATGTCTACATCATCATGCAAAACACCCCAACCCTCATCTGATGCCTCTGTACCCTCATCCCTTGCTGTTGTCGCCTATGCACCGCCTAAAGGCCCATTGCCTCTCCATCACCGTAGAGTCCACCACTGATCATACTCTATGGTAACCTCGACGTCATCCATGTTTGGGGTGTCTATCGTTGTGTCCGCATCCTCACCTAGTGGCACAATGACTGGCCAAGCAAGAGTCCTCTCGTCTCCCCGGCACCGATAGACCACGGGCTCACCAAGCAACCCCTGGTGCACTCCAAACTATCGTGTAACTCAGCCATATGGGAAAAAATCTTGCTCAGTCTTGTGATGCCCAATCAGCCACCGCCCCCTCTGTATCTATCGAAGCCACTCTCTAGCCTCAAGCCAAGCTGGGCAGTCCCAGTAGGGGTGCTAGAACACCTCCCCTGGAGTAATCCAAGCAAAGGCATCAGCATAGTGCCCTACGACATCTGCCCATCACCGACTCTGACCCTGCTCCTCCGATCGTCGCCACAGTGCCCCGTATCTGATCTCTCGGTCTACCATCTCTACCCAATTCATCCAGGGCAGCCCCACCAGCCTCCAATGCTATGTGCTACCAAGCCCAGCACTGCAACAAGTAGTTGCAACTAATCCCCTTCCACTTTTGACTGTAGACCTCGTAAAACTCATCATAGAGTTGTGCCAGTAGAGTATGTCCCCATCTCATGATCATCGGTGCATCTACAGGACACTCCACCAACCTGAACACCACCTTTAGCAGGTTCCACGAGAACCTTGCACTCGACGAGTTAGGAAGCAGCATGTTAGAAATGAGGCCCATGACTAATGCGTGCCTCACTCCAAACACACCCCTATCTAGCCACCATCAAACCAGTATGACACCAATATAGTAGTCACTCTCCACCATTTCCACTGGGCTCTCCACACCCAACTCATCCCCATGCCCAAAACAACGTATTAGTACTATTGTCCTTCGATCCCCCAGTGTCTTCTGGATCGGCAGTACGTCTATTGGAATTTGAAGAATCCGATAGACATCCTCCAAGGTCACCATCATCTCCCCTTTTGTGAGATGAAAGGTGTTGGTCCAAGGATCCCACAGGTTGATAAGGGCTGTTAGATAGGCCCGATCCCCAACCACCGGCTCCAACCGAGTCGCCTGCTTGAGCCCAAGAGCATCAAGCTAGTCCCAGTTAGCCAAAGCCAGCGTCGTACATGCTTCAATGAAAACTGTGGGCACACGGTACCGACTCTTCACAACCTGCAAAAGAAAACAACATAAAAACATTAAAACAATGAAAAACTGTACAACACTAACATGAAAATACAACAATGAATCAAAATGTACAGCCAAAAACATAACAAAATTCAAAAAAAACCTAATTTCTCAGTTCTAGGGTTTTAACTCTACACTGCTAAATTACAAAAACATAACAAATATTCAAAAAACTAATTTGTCAGTCCTAGGGTTTTAATTCTAAATTGATAAATTAAAAACAATCACAAAAAATTTAAAAAACAATCATTTGTCAGTTCTAGGGTTTTTAATTCTAACTGATAAATTCAAAAATAAACACAAAAATTCAAAATTAATTTCTCAGACCTAAGGTTTTTAAACTTTAACTGATAAATTACAACAAAAAAAATCACAAAAAACAAAAACAATAGATAACTAGGGTTCAAACTATGTTTTATGCTTAGTTTTGATCTTGGTTCAATTCGGGTTAGGTGAGGTTTTAGGGTTATGTTCTAAACTAAGTTTTTAGCTCGATTTTCGACTAACTTTTGATCTTTGTTTGACTAGGGTTATACTAAGTTTTAAACTAAGTGTTAATTTTGATAAACTAGGGTTTCATTTTTCACTTTAAACAATAAAATAAACAAAAGAAAAACACAAGAAATAAACAACTTGCGGTTTTCAAATTGCAACACAAAACAATAAAGAGGAAGGGCACTCACTGGTATGGCTTCGGATTCACCACTGGATGATCCGATGCATGAAATCATGGTTGCAGGAATAGTTTGGCAGTGCTTCACTTCGTAGAATTGACCTCCTCCTCCTCAGAGCTCCAAATCGCCAAGAAAAACAAATGCGAATGAGCCCAAAAATTAGTTTTGGCCTTTAAATAGGATTTTTGGGCCTGTACTCGTCCCCCCTAGGATGATAACTCTGGTTAGCGCTCGTCCTACCCTGGGAAAAATACTAAACAGGAATTCGTCCCACCCAGGGACGAATACAAAGCAAAAAAATTCAAAAATAGCAAAAATTGCACAAAATGCACCAAAAACGAGCCCTAACAGTGTCCGATAAGAGTGCTTTTGCACTTGACATTTCAGGCATGAAAAATAGATGTTAGGATCACAAATCCTCACTATACTATTCCCTAAGAAGGCTACCATAGTCGGACCGCTCCACAAGAAGACAGATTTTCAAGAATTTCATCCCCAAACAACATCACCAAAAGGGTCAAAACCTAACCAAAAATAGCAATAAGACATCCAAAACATTCTTGGCATCCAAAACAGACATTGGGGTTACAAATTTTCACTATCCTACTCCCTAATAAGGCTACCATAGCGAGACCACTCCACGGGAGGAAGAATTTTTGCCAATTTCAGCTCCAAAATGCATCACAAAAGGGTTAACACCCACCAAAAATAGGTCAGAATGTTCGAAAACTACTTTCGTATTCAATGGTAAACAACTGAAGGCACCCTTACCTAAGTCATCTTGGGTCAAGTGAATCATATATTTTCTCATGTAGGTCATTCCATCATCGATTTGTTGCTTTAGGTGGTAGTCACACTTAGTCACCAATCAAAAAAAATATACCCAATTATGGAAATGACATGCATTCAAAGGATCATTGAAAAATATAATCGCGCCCCTACTTAGGGCAGCAAACAAGAAATTATCACAAGCTGATCAAACACTTGGCATTCATGAATCATGAACTCAAGGTTCCCATAGAAAAAGGTTGCACCCTTTGCCTATTCATGACTGATCAATGTCCAAGCTCAAGTAACACCTCACCGAAAAATGTTAACACTTGAATTAAGTTCCTTAGCTTGTCAGAAGCAAGGATTCAAGAATGTGTTCCCATTTCCATACTTAGGGCATCAAGAGTTGGTTAGGTTATGGAGAAACCATAATAATTAGTGCTTTGGTTATCTATTTTTGCTTGGTGTTGCACCTTGCACAACGCTTCCCAAAAAGGGGCATCTGTAGACACCAAAACAACACCAATCTGATTATGTGATAATGAGCGCTAATCGCATTGACACAAACAGCCCCTAGGGCAGCCCCCAGAGGTTAAACAGTGGTCCTAACCACTTCCAAAAGTAGTTTTGAAGGTCAAAGGTCAATTTGGCACCTTTTTGGAACCTTTCTCTCTGCTCGTCCCACCTCTAGATGAATACAAACTGGAATTCATCCCACCCAGGGACGAATATCAGCATTCGCCCCAGGGTGAGGCAAATAGAAAGTTTGATTGGCAAAAAAGCCAAACCTTGACAAGTTTTCTAGTTAATTGAGGCTTTAGGCCATGCAATTGCGAGGAATAGCTTTAAATCAAGAAGAGAGACTTCTATCATGCATGTATTTATTTTAGAAACATCATGCAAGGAGATTCTAAATTAGGGAATTATCTTTTCTCTCAAAATAGGACAATCAACTCATGTGGTGCCCTCGCATGTGCATTCCAAACAAAGAGACCCTAGGTCTATAAATTGGTGAGTTTTCTCACCCAAAAGATATACAGAGAGAGCATTTGAGCAACGAAGTGCTACCAATTTACATACCTACTTGCAATTTGTGCCTTCACACCCTTAATATCTCATTCAAAAGTGAGGTTATTGGGTGATTATTGGAAGCACGAATCCCGACCCAAAACCCAATTTTTAGCTACAATATTCCACAAAATTTGTCGACAACACCCCATAAGGAGTTTTGGACCCATCCCAAGTGGATTGGTGCCGAAGCATTGTCCCAAACGGTGGGCGTTCTACCCCCGGGCGCCCCCCAAACTGTCACAGTCCTATTCACCCCACCCCGGGATGATTGGAAATCTATGATAGATTTCTTTGATTTTTCTTTTACATTTTATTCTAGATCTGTTAAATAGGCTTTAGTTTAAATTTCATTTCATTCTGAGAAATTTTGACCAGGTTTTTATCATTTCCCACATTTACTAACTTGCAGATGGCACCAAAACAATCTGGGTGATAGAGGCCAAATTGGAGAAATCTGACCTTCTGGATATTCCCAAAACACCCCCAATTAGCTAACCCTAACTTTGTAGGTCATTTGGAGCTTTCTAGATAGGACATTGAAGAGGGTGCTTCCTGACGAGTTATTGCAAGTCTATTCGCCCCACCCTGGAGTGAATACAAATCTGTGAGGAATTTCTAGACTGTTCTTTTTTTGCATTGGCTTCCTGGTAACATATTTATGCCTCTATCAAAATTTCAGGTCGATCTTAGGTCATTTGATTATCATTTTAATATTTTCATGCATATACTGATAGTAGGCCTTGGGAAATACATGCTTTATTCTATCTGCAGGTGCTACTAATATCTTCTGTTTCTTTGAACGTAGGTTTTTGACATCAGAAGAGTAGGAAGGAGTGAAAAATCATATACACAAGTGGTAGTGACATTTTGGTCTACCCATCTTACATGTGGGCACGCGAAAGAAGGATCGCTATCATGGATGTGATCAAAAACATATTTAATGCTCCTATCCCCTAAAAAAGGAAGGAGATGTATTGTAACACAAATTTGAAAGCACATCAATAAAGAGGACCCTATTCCATATTACTTTTATCTTGTGTCGATTCGCTCATGTTCTTTCCTTTTATGCATTCTTTCAATACATAGGCTTTTGGCATTAAGTTTGGTTTTAGACGCATTGTATTCAGCATATTCCTTTTTGTTTTTGTATCCTCATGCTTTCACCACCACATTCAAGAAATTAAATAACATAATCAAATCCTATTAATCCGTCATCTCATATAAGGGCACACATATCCTTTACTTCATTTTTACCCCTAAGACCACATTTTTAAAATAGCATTTCATCAAAATATCTAACCTCTATTTAAATTGAATCTCATTCATTTTGGAAGTAAATGACATAATCATGTATCCATACATATTTAATCTACTAAAAATTTATCATACATTCTATCATGTTTTGGTTATACTCAATCATATTGCATCCAACATCATTATCAATTTAATTAAGTTATACTTAACATAATCAAATTATAACATCCAAGAATCTCATTTGATCCATAAATGCAACATGCACGAGAAATAATAAAGCAAACTACAAACCATTTGACACATTTTTTTATCCTGGGAACCCTCATGGGGAATAAACCCAACCTCCAAAATATGCTCGTTCCTCATATTCATAAACTTTGAGATGTGAAATATTACAATTAAAGAAGGGCATCAACAAATCCTTTTTAATAAGTATACATATCCAAGAATGTTACTATTCCTAATATGATGCAATTAAGGATTTATCATACTCCTTTCTCTAAGACATCATGTTGACATTAGGGGTATTCATCATACCAAGGGAAAAACCATTTGTTCCTTTATATATTTAAATGCAATTAAGGAGTCTCTAATTTATTTCTCTAAACTATCTTAGAGTTCATATCGCGTAAGTTTATGATAATCACTGGGTCCATATTTTGGAGAAAATATTTTGAGGTTAGAGGGAATTTTATGGATTCCCTCAAGAATGAATTTCCAAATTCATTCCTTCAAGTTGATAAATATTCAACCTTCACTTCATAAATTAAAGTCCCATACCCTTAATTTATGAAGCATTCATCAATAATTCTTCACTATTTTTCTCTACATTTGGTATAGTTTCCTTATCAATCAAATTGGATGGTACTACCTCTAATTGGTTTCAAAGCCTTTTGTTTTGATTTGAAGTGTTTTTTTTTATTTCATATTTAAGTAAAATTATCTTATCTTACTTCATAAACCATAATTCCATTTGTTAAAATGATAATTATAGTCTTCTTTCCCTTATATCAAAGTACTCTACTACCTATATATTTATTTTTAAACTATTTCATAATTGTACATTAATAATCTATACTCATCTCTTGAAATCCAATTCCCATCGGATATCATCTATATATCATCAAGTCATTTTTTTTTGTTAATCCAAAGTTTTTCTAACATGAGATAGATACATTCTATAAGGTTGTAAGAATATGGTTTATATGTAAACCTTTGTTGTAGGGGCACCACATCATACCCAGATCTTACTAATGACTCCTCAAGACTTAAGCTTCCAAATTCGCTTTTGTATGTAGATGAACATTTTGATATGAGCCATTATTGCTACATAAGTACCCTTAGGCCTTCTACTAAGTGTGAATGGTCCAATCCTACACCAAGTTCTAGAATATTAAGCTATTCATCAAACCCATTTGTGCTCGAATATTAAGGTCCTATCATGTTATTATTTCTCGATTCATAGGTGATTAGGTGTCCCCAAATGGGAAACATGTTACAGATTTGATCCTTACCTCATCTCCTCTTCTTGTACAATCCCATCCCCTCTAGAATAGTGGCAAAATTTTGACATTAAATTTAGTACTAGGGCTTCGTAACATCTAGGGTCGGTGATAGGAGCACTCTCAAGCCCCATAAATTTCACAACACCCTATTGTATTTATTCTCATTTTGGGATAAAAATGATGGATAGGGTTTAAACCATGCGTATATTAGTGTGATTGATGTTTGTGCCTCCTCGAGAGGGTTAATAATTAAATGGGCTAACGGTGATGGATCTAGAGAGCGATGCAACTTCTTGCAGAGGTGTATGGTTATTTTAGGAGGTCGAGATAGAAATTATAGATCTTCTCCAACTCAAAGGTGAATTTTGAGTGATCTACCACCAAATTTTTACCCTAGTATTTTTTTTAATTGACATGGAATCTAACTCGTTCTTCATTTTCAAGTTCACGTATACATCATAAGTGATATATGAAGTAGAGATCTTTCCATAGTAGTTATTTCTAGGTCAACTAGTGAATCCAAAGGCAACATTGGAATGATTCATCAGTAGATATAATCGAACATAATACCAAGGATGGGTCATATGCACCAATTTCTCAATTCATGCTTATAAAGAGATTTGGTGATTATAAATCGTGGCATACAATTATTTATACAATTGCTAACAAGGATCACCTTGTTAATGCTTACTGGTAAAAGTATCCAATACAAATGAAACTTGGTACTTGTTCTATTTAGTGGTAATTAATTGAAATAAACTATCCGAGAAAGCTTAAACCCTACCCTAGCCATCAGGACAGATGCTTGCAACAAAAAATTATCAAGCATCCCTCTTAGTAGGTCGAATTGAAGCACTAAATGATTTATTGCAGGAAATAAAATATTTTATCTGTATCCAAAGTGAGGTACAATAAGATTAGCCACTTCCTGAACTCAAAGCAGGGGTCTATAAATCATCAATATGCTAATTTACACATGCTATGATTAGACTAATTTGATTAGACTACCACTTCTTGAACTCAATAAACTAATGTTCAAAATTGATTAGACTAATTTTATTGCCATAATATCATAACTCAGTTAATATGGTTTTAAAGTGATGTCGTACTCGCTTCTTCATAATATCCCACACTTATGGTGTTGTGGAAGTATACTGGGATATAAAGGCTTGCGCATGATAAGGTAATAGCCACTAGTGTTGACTATAGAGATTCCTACTATAGGTGACTTTTCTAACTAACAAGGACTATTGAGTGTTCTTAGGACTTATTCTATTCTAGACTTCCCCAATCCAATTAAAAAATTTTGAATGCAATGAAAACCTTAATTGGCTACAAATTCCAATGGCATAGTTGTTATAGACCACTATATAAGCTCCAAATTTGTTTAAATCAATTAGAATCTACATTAAAAAAAATATCAAGTTTGCTTAAATCAAATAAAAGAACCATATTGATTGAAATTTATCCCTTTAAAACTATACAACTACCATGTGAAGTAGATCGCAGAGCAATTATAATATATATGCATGAAGAGCAACCAACCTGAATTGTAACATTTCTCTAGATGCCACAGACTTCTTCATATAATATCTAACCTTCGAGTCCTTATCTCCATTCTTTCAAGATTTATTATTTTTAACTAGGAAATATCTCAAGCCTTCTGGTTTCTGATCCACCAAGGTGGATAGCATACTCCCTAGACATTCTCAGATTTTCTAGATAGTCCTCTTTCAAAATTTGACCTCTAATTTATAGGGAAATTTCTCCACTTATGGCCAAATATTGGTCTTATTATTTTATTATTTTTAAATATGCCTTGGACCCATTAGACTTATCAAGTCATGTGAAGTGTAAGGGAAAGGGGTCCTACTAAGGATAATTCAAGTGTCCTTATTTTTGTCTTGTATCTTTTCCCATGGGGACAAGTATAAGATAAATGCTATTAAAGCATAGACTGGGAACAAATTTAGAACTATTATTGATAAGGTAAAGGACTTCCCTTTTAATTTCCATAAATATAAGGAATCCATATGGGTATTTCCCAATAGGTAGGATAACCCATATGCTATTTTAAAAATCCTCTAGTCCTTCTTAAGTCCCATCTAGGTTGGGTCCACTAAATTTACACCTAATTTATCATATTGGTATAATTTTGCAAGAGGTAATCCTCCAAATTTATCTTTCACAAAACCTCATAATTAATTTATAATTAATTATCTTCTCCAAAATATAATTAATATTTTCCTATCCTTCATAAAATTATTTTATTAGAATTTTTGTAGGATTATTTAGGGTCATGCCCCCTTCTATTAGGCACTAATTGATCCCCATGATCAATTAATATTATTTAAATAAGGTAGGAGGCTAATGGGTCATGAAATACACCCCTACTTATATTAAACATAGTCCTATGTGTTTGGACATATTTCTTAGAAAACCACATTTATCTAGTAGAAGATAGCATTTACCCTACTGTTTTACAGTCAGATTCTTCTATCATCTAATATTTCAATCTCAATGGCAAGCTTCATCTTCTATCCAAGAGAGTACCTGGACTTGTAAAAATGTAAAATATCAGCAATACTATGTCCTTGTAAATAATATAACATCCATATTGCATATCAACAAGTATTGAAAGCATTATCAATACATAATATTAATACAAAACTATAGTTTTAACTCATTTCAAATTGCACAAACAATTGATCTAGAGAACTTGTAGTATTAGAATTTACAAAATAATGTTACAAGGATATCATAAAATTATGCATTTGTACCTTATTAGACAAAATAAGTCTTGTTTAATTTTATCAAAACTCCCACCAAGGAGTATCACAATATAATTTGTTTAACCTTTGGTATGAATTAATCTAATAATACCAAGTGCTAACAAAAATATAATATAATTTCATAATTTCAATTTAGGATATTCGCATATATCCTAATATGTATTTTAATTCTAGAGCATCCACCCAGATGTCTCCTTGATTTATATCATCATAAAATCATAGAGAAGTCCCATGATTTCTCCAAGAATGGACACCAATCCATTCCTCATATTCATTTAATCAGAAAAAATTCAATATTCATGCATTCTTTTGTATCACATATTATCTAATTAAATCTATTATAAATAATAATATTCATATAGCATTTAAAAAATATAAAATTCAAAAGTTGCTAATGTTTATGCCTCATATTTGGCATTAATAGACTACTACAAAATAATGGTATATAGAATGGGCATCCAATGGACCTTAAGGTTGATGCTCCTAGATTCATTCTTCACCTCGTACTGTGTTGGTACTTAGGTTTGGGGATGGCGATGGAGCTACTATTCAAATAGTTGCTTGATAATTATCTCCTCTTCCCCCATGCTATGCATTAACATTTGGTTGTGATGGAAGAAGCATACAATTATTTAACAAGGCAACCAAACAAGATTCCAGGAATACTACAGTAAATTCCTCCCTTAGTTGATGAAATTGAGGATTCTCTATGAGCATGTTTGCCATCACTGTTGTTCTCAAATTATTTCTTTACAGCTTTTCAGATCTAAGTCGATCCCACTCTGCTATGGCAACATCTCTCTTTGTTATTAACCTTAATATTTCCTATGCTCAAGCATCCTCCAGGGCACGTTGCATTAGATATTTCCTCTTCGTTGCATTTATGAGTTTCCTAATTCTTACCATGATTATTCTACCTAAAAAATCTGGTTTTTTTTCAAGTAAACTTCTACTCTTCAAGGTATGTGCAATAATAGATCGGTAGTTAGAAGCAAAAGAATAATAAGGCATATAATGGGATTTATTCCACTTAAAACCAATATCATATCCAAGTGACTCCCGCTATAAATACGATCACATTGAATTTCATGGTATAAAATGCCTCCAATACTTAAATTACCATTAGGTCCATCCATATTAATTTTGTTCACTTATTTATCGATCGTATCCTAACAATCTCGAGGTGAATCGTTCATCTTCCATGATACACCCTTTTATTCTACTTGATTTTCCTATAAATGATTTTTGTGATGACTCGATAGGCTCATTGATCCTCTTTAATTTTTGAGGTAACACGTGCTCTCTTATCACAGATATTAACTTTACACCTAGTCACATCAATGTTCCTTCAACAACTTCAAAGGTCGATCTCGTGCACACTTATCTGTGAATCATATCACCGATACTATTTTTCAAATATGTAATGAGTATTTGTTGACATAAAACACCTTATAAAAAAGGAAGAAATAAATTCTCTAATCTTTCCTTTCGGTGGAAAACTTGTTCAATAATTATCCACCATGTTTTGTTATGAGGAAGAGCAACACAAGTTTTATGAGTCTTTTATTTGGGCTCCTCGAAATTTTCTTCAAAAAAGGGATATATTGTAGGGCTATTTACAAAGTCAAGCTATCGAAGATTTTAATGCCCTTATATCCATAGAATAGACATATTGCAATAATTTTTACCAATGCACATTGTGATGTGTAGTTAAGAAATAGTTCCCATAATTATTTAGCCCTTGAAAGTTCTTTAAGTCATTTTGAGTGTTTCTACTGATTCTTTCGTTGGCCTAACTAGACTTTCCATGTCCGATTTTGGGATTTATGGTTACCTCCCATAGGTGATCCCCTAAATATTCCATTTCAATTTCTACCAACCTGCTATTTGGATGTGATCAAAAAATATGTTCCCATAAGAAAGGTTGCTTTTGATAGCGAACTTTATTAGAGTATTATGTATTAGAGGCTCGTGCAATCTCATTTATTCTAGGAAATTTAGAATAGGATTTCTCATACTCGGTGTCTAATGAAAATGGATCTTGTGTTGTGTGTAAATCAGGGCACTCCTTGGCCATAGTATGCATTTGACAGATATATTGTAATTCACTATAATATTCCTCTTCTAGTCATCTACTCTGATCGTAGCTCATCTTTAGTCGAATATTATGATAGCTTAGATTCTAACTAAGACTATGTTGCTTTTCGTCTTACCATTGCTATTATGTCTAGTTTCTATTTTTGGCATATTTGTAAAAAAAAAACTATCTAATAATATTCTATGTTTTATCCAACTGTTCTATGCTCCAGTTTTAGAAAATAATACCACATGCATGGTATAATAAGTAGTTTTAACTTTAAATAGCATAGTACACCTACATAAATTCGACCACCTCCTGATTGGTCGAGTGGCATACTTTACTACTGAGCTGGGACACAGATTAACGGAGCTGATTGGTAGAGTTATGACATAGTTCACCCCAAAATTTCATTTCAAGAAAAGTACGACATTTGTGGTGAAATTTGGTATAGTTTCCATGTCTAAATGTGTCATTGCTTTCTTTCACCATACTTGGGTTTCCATGACTTCCAGAGTTATGGTCCTCCTCTAGCATATCGGAGTTTCAGGTTTTGGTGTTGCTAGATGGTTTATTTTACCATTTCCTACACCTTAACCTCTAATTAGGATGTTTCAAAGTATATTGGAACATTGATAAAAAATAAAATAAATAAAATATTATTTTGTTTGAATTTCCACTAGTTAGTTTTTGATTAGCTTACATGATTGCATTTATGTTTACTTATCCAATAGTTTCACTTCAGCTCATGACTATAGTCATTTAAATTGCCCAAATTGGTTTGACAATTATAATCCTAGTGAATCCTTAGTACATAATAACCTTGACTCATACACAGTAAGTCTTAAATATATAGATGCCGAGTAATTTTCCAAAATATTCTAAGGTACACCGCTTAAAATCCATGCATGAGGGTTTACTTAGCTCTTCCATTTTTGAATGACTGTGGATCAACTCGTGGGAGTTAATAACTCAGACATCATCATCCAAAACATTTACCAAGTGTGTATTTTAAAGATGTGGAATTTTCTCTCATGTCCAGTTTCATGTCCTAGTATTTTCTAACCTAGATCTTAACTCGAGTCTATCAATTAGCCTGGTCTCTGATACCAACTGTAACAACCACAATTGTTACCTCTTTTTAATTTCCACCAATATAAGGAAGCCATATGGGTATTTCCCAATATATAGTATAACCCATATGCTATTTTAAAAATCCTCCAGTCCTTCTTAAGTCCCATCTAGGTTGGGTCCACTAAATTTACACCTAATTTATCATATTGGAATAATTTTGCAAGAGGTAATCCTCCAAATTTATCTTTCATAAAACCTCATAATTAATTTATAATTAATTATCTTCTCCTAAAGATAATTAAAATTTTCCTATCCTTCATAAAATTATTTAATTAGAATTTTTGTAGATTCTTTAGGGTCAAACCCCCTTCTATCAAGCACTAATTTATTCCCATGATTAATTAATATTATTTAACTAAGGTAGAAGGGTAACAGGTCATGACAATTACAAACTGAGGTAAGCACCCTTGGGGAAGGGGAACCAAGGGAGTTCACACCATCCCCATGAAGGTAAGCCAAGGAAAAAAACCCAAAAAACTCAACCCTAAAGAATAGAAGGACAACACAGGGGACTAGAAACTATCAACCCAAAAAAATGCATCGTTTGAAATTTGAAAGTCACAACAACCTACAACATTTGACAAGACCAAGAAAAAGAAAGGGTGATATCACCAGGGAGCTGGAAGGGATAGTCAGGGAAGGAAAGAACATACTAATGGGATAACATAAATGCTAGTACACACCATAAAGTGCTTAAATCTATGAGCACCAACCAGATCACCCAGATCTCTAAAAGGAACCAAAATCTGACAAGAGTTAAGGAGCTTCCTCCTTGACGTGAAGTATAATATTATTGGGAAAATACCACTGCCAGATAGATAAGCCTTGAGAGAGAACTCCCAATTTTTCTAAGATATAAACCATTGAATTACCTCTAAAAATATGGGAGAGCTCAATTCTAGAAAAGGAATGAGCAAGTCAATATGATTCTTTTGTATTCATTTTGCTAGATTGACTGCTTTATTTTATCCATGTTATATATTATGAATAATAGAAACATAGTGTTGAAGAAACAATTAGATCATGTGACAAAACTTTATGAACCCCTTCTAAAGGCATCACAAATCTTTAGTGCATGGTGTATGGTGTTGGAAAAGAGATAAGAGATATAGAACAGATGGACCTTGGGAAAGAAGTTAAGGCATGGATCCCGATGAGATTGAAGTTATTGTGGGGTGTCAATAGAGTTTGAGTTCTGTAGTAGGGCTTGTGGATAGATTTCAAGTTCTATAGTAAGGCTTGTACTCTCTCATGAGTTTAAAAGTGAAAGCACGAGGATACAAAAACAAAAAGATAAAATCCAAGATGCGATGCGAACGAAACAAAAGATAACACTAAATCCTATGAATTGAAAGTGCATGAAAGGAAAGAGGCATGAACGACTCAAAACCACATAAAAAGCCAATATGGAAGACAAACCTTTTTATTAATATGTTTTAGAACTTAGTTACAATCTGCCTCCTCCCTTTTCAGGGGCTAGGAGCGTTAAATGTGTTCTTGTTACAACCATGGATGCTATTCCTTCTTCCACGTGCCCACATGTAAAATGGGCGGACCAAACATCACCACCACTTGTGTTGATGAATCTTGACTCCTTTATAATCCTCTAATGTCTAGACCCTATGTTCAAGGAAACAAAAAATAGTCAGTAGCACCTATAGATAAAATGAAACATGCAATCCCCAAGCCTACGATTAGCACATGCAAAATATAAATAAAATGATAACCAAAATAGATCCAAATGAACTAAAAACTTAATAGGGGAATCAAAACATCATCGGGAAGTCACTACAAAAAGAAAAATCAGAAAATTCACCATATATTCGTATTCGCTCCGGGGTGGGACGAATAGACTTGCAACAAAGCACCGAAAAAAACTGTCCCAAATGTCACATATGGGAAGCTCCAAATCACCTGCAAAGTTGGGGGTTAGCTAATTGGGGGTATTTTGGGAAGACCCAGAAGGTCAGATTTTCCCAATTTGGCCTCTATCACCAAGAATTTGATGATGCTACCTGCATGTTAGTAAACGTAGGAAATTATAAAAGCATGATCAAAACTTGTCTGAATCACATGAAATTTAAATGACAGTATATGTAAACAACCTAGAATCAAATGCAAAAGAAAAATAAAGGAAATATACCACAGATTTCTAATCACTCCGGGGTGGGGCGATTAGGGCTGTGATAGTTTGGGGGGCACCCAGGGGCAGGACGCCCACCGTTTGGGACTCTGTTTCGGCACCAATCCACTTGGGATGGGTCCAAAACCTCTTATGGGGTTTTGTCAACAAATTTGGTGGGATATTATGGCCAAATGTTCAGGTTTGGGTCCGGATTGCGCTTCCAATAATCACCCAATAACCTCCCTCCAAAAGAGAGATCAAGGATGTAAAAGCACAATCGATGGGTGAGGATATAATTTGGCAGCACTTCATTGCTCCAAAGGCTCCTCTCTATTCTATTTTTTTGGGTGAGAAGACTCACCAATTTATAGACCTAGGGTCTCTCTCTTTGAATGCACATGCGAGGGCGCCACTTGAGTTGCTTGTCCTATTTTGAGAGAAAATATTATTCCCTGATTTAGAGTCTCCTTGCATGAGGCCTCCAAAATCAAAGACATGCATGACTGAAGTCTCTCTCCTTGATTTGAATCCATTCCTCATAATTGCATGGCCTGAAGTTGTAGTTAACTAGCGGACCTATCGAGGTTTGACTTTTTTCTAGTCAAACCTGCTATTCGCCCCACCCTAGAGCGAATGTTGTTAATCATCCCTGGGTGAGATGAATACTAGTTTGTAATCATCCAAAGGTGGGATGAGTAGGGAGCAAAGTGCCAAAAAGGTGCCAAATTGACCTCTGACCTTCCAAACTACTGTGGGAGTGGTTAGGACCACTGTTTAACCTCTGGGGTCTGCCTTGGGGGCTGTGTGTGTCAATGCGATCGATGCTTGTTGTCACAATCAGATTGGTGTTGTTTTGGTGTCTACGGATGCCCCTTTTTGGGAAACGTTGTGCAAGGCACAACGTTGAGAAAAAATAGATAACCAAAGCACTAATGATTAGGGTTTCTCAGTAACCTAACAAAATCTTGATGCCCCAAGTATGGAAAGGGCATGCATTCTTGAATCCTTGCTTCTGACGAGCTAAGGAGCTTAATTCAAGTATTAACCTTTTTCGGTGAGGTGTTACTTGATCTTGGACATTGATCAATCATGAATAGGCAAAGGGCGCAATATTTTGTCTATGGGAACCTTGAGTTCATGATTCACGAATGCCAAGTGTTTGATCAACTTGTGATTGTTGCTTATTTTATGCCCCAAGCAGGAGCGTGATTGTCTTTGTCAATGATCCTTTGAATGCATGCCATTTCCTTGATTGGGTGTGTATTTTTTGATTGGTGACTAAGTGTGACTACCACCTCAAGCGACGAATCGATGAGGGAATGATCGACATGAGAAAAACGATGAGTCTCTTGACCCAAGATGACTTAGTTAAGGGTGCCTTCAGTTGTTTTCCATTGAATGCTTACGTAGTTTCCAAACATTATGACCTATTTTTGGTGGGTTTGAACCCTTTTTGTGATGTCGTTTGGAGATGAAATTATCAAAAAACCATCCCGTGGAGCGGTCCGGCTATGGTAGCCTTCTTAGGGAGTAGGATAGTGAGGATTTGTGACCATGACGTCTATTTTGGATTCCAAGATATCTGGGCGATGCCCCCTTTGATACGGGCCAATGTTTATTGCTCTTTTTTGTTGGGTTTTGACCCTCTTTGGTGCACATCGTTTGGGGATGAAATTCTTAAAATCCGCCTCCCCATGGAGCGATCCGGCTATGTAGCCCTCTTAGGGAGTAGGATAGTGAGGATTTGTGACCCCGACATCAATTTTTGCCCAAATGTCAAGTGCAAAAGCACCTCTTATTGGACTTTTGGCTTGCTTGTGCATTTTGGTGTATTTTTTGTTTTTGAAATTTTTGCCCCTCAATCATCCCTAGGTGGGAAAAACCGTTTAGTATTGATCCAACTAGAGTGCTCATCCTAATTTGGAACGATTTCAAGCTAAAAAATCTTATTTAAGGGCCAAAATTGGGTTTTGGGCTCATTTGCATTTGTTTTTCCTGGCGATTTGGAGCTCTGAGGAGGAGGAGGTCAATTCTACGAAGCGAAGCGCTGCAGAATTTTTCCCACCACCATGAGTTCATGAACCGGATCATCAAGTGGCAAAGCCGAAGTGAGACTAGTGAGTGCACTTCCTCTTTATTGTTTGTTATTACAGTTTTTAAAACCGTAATTTGTTTGTTCTTTTTTCTTTTGTATTTTGTTTTTCAAATTAAAAATGAAACCCTAAAAAGAAGTTGTGTTTTGTATGGCTTCATTAAAATGTAGGTTGAAACCCTAGTGGAAACCATGTTTATTTGGCATCTGTGATAAACTAAAAGAAACCCTAGTCTAACAAAAATCAAAACTTAGCTTAAAAACTAAGTGGTAAAACTGAGCTTAAAAACTTTGCTTAACCTTAGTTATTTTTTGTTTTTATTTGTTTTTAATTTATCAGTGTAGACATAGAGTTAAAAACCCTAGGACTGACAAACGTGGTTTGAATTTTTTTGTTGTTTTTAATTGTTCAGTTGAACTTAGAGTTAAAAACCCTAGGGACTGAAAAATTGTTTTTGATTTTTTTTTTGTCAGTTTATCAGTGTATACGTAGAGTTAAAAACCCTAGGACTGACAAACAATGTTTTGAATTTTTTTGTTGTTTTTAATTTGTCAGTTGAACTTAGAGGTAAAAACCCTAGGAATGACAAACAGTGTTTTGAATTTTTTTTGTTGTTTTTAATTTGTCAGTTGAACTTAGAGTTAAAAACCCTAGGACTGGCAAACAGTGTTTTGAATTTTTTTGTTGTTTTTAATTTTTCAGTCGAACTTAGAGTTAAAAACCCTAGGCCTGACAAACAATGTTTTGAATTTTTTTTTTTGTTTTTAATTTGTCAGTTGAACTTAGAGTTAAAAACCCTAGGACTGACAAACAATGTTTTGAATTTTTTTTGTTGTTTTTAATTTGTCAATTGAACTTAGAGTTAAAAACCCTAGGGACTGAAAAATTGTTTTTGAATTTTTTTTTGTTTTTTTCATTTGTCAGGTGAACTTAGAGTTAAAAACCCTAGGACTGACAAAAATGTTTTTGAATTGTTTTTGTTGTTTTTAATTTGTCAGTTGAACTTAGAGTTAAAAACCCTAGGACTGACAAACAATGTTTTTGAATTTTTTTGTTGTTTTTAATTTGTCAGTTGAACTTAGATTTAAAAACCCTAGGACTGACAAACAGTGTTTTGAATTTTTTTTGTTGTTTTTAATTTGTCAGTTGAACTTAGAGTTAAAAACCCTAGGACTGACAAATAGTTTTTTGAATTTTTTTGTTGTTTTTAATTTGTCAGTTGAACTTAGAGTTAAAAACCCTAGGACTGACAAACAGTGTTTTGAATTTTTTTTGTTGTTTTTAATTTGTCAGTTGAACTTAGAGTTAAAAACCCTAGGACTGACAAACTGTGTTTTGAATTTTTTTTGTTTTTAATTTATTAGTTGAGACGTAGAGTTAAAAACCCTAGGACTGACAAACTATTTTTGAATTGTTTTTGGTTGTACATTTTGGTTATGCATTGTTGTATATTCATGTTATTGTTGTACAATTTTTCATGGTTTTTAATGTTTTTGTTTTTGTTTTCTTTGTAGGTTGTGAAGAGCCGGTACCGTGTACCCACAGTTTTCTCTGAAGCGTGGGAGGCGCTGACTTTGGCGGACTGGGAGTGGCTTGATGCCCTTGGGCTCAAGCAGGTGACTCGACTAGAGCTTGTGGTCGGGGATCGGGCCTATCTGACGGCCCTTATCAACTTGTGGGAACCCCGGACCAATACCTTCCATCTCCCAATAGGGGAGATGACAGTGACCTTGGAGGACATCTATCGGATTCTACGAATTTTGATAGATGGACTACCGATCAAGACGACACCGCGGGATCAGAGGACAGTAGTGCTGACATGCTACTTTGGGCATGGGGAGGAGATGGGTGTGGATAGCTTAGTGGTGGGGGACAGAGGGAAACTGCCAGATTGGCGACATCTTGGTTTGATGGTGGCTAGAGAGGGGTGTGTTGGGAGTGAGGCATGCAGTACTGATGGGCCTCATTTCCAACATGCTGCTACTCGACTCATCAGGTGCGAGGTTCCCATGGAACCTTCTGGATGTGGTGTTCAGGTTGGTGGAGTGTCCTATGGAGGCACCGATGATCATGATATGGGGACAGACACTACTGGCATAACTCTATGATGAGTTGTACGAGGTCCATTGCTAGAGGTGGAAGGGTATTGGATGTAGCTATCTGTTGCAGTGATGGGCTTGGTAGCACATAGCGATGGAGAGGTCGGTTGGGTTGCCATGGACTACTCGAGCAGAGATGGTGGATAGGGATATAGGTTATGCGACTCTGTGGTGGCAGTCTGAGAAGTAGGGATAGAGTCGACGATGGGAAGGTACCATAGGGCACTATGCCGATGGCTTCACTTGACTTGCTCTAGGAGAGGTGTTCTAGCGCCCCTACCAAGACTGTCCAGCCTAGCCTGATCCTGGAGAGTGGCTTTGACGGGTATGTAGGGGGCAATGGATGATTGGATGGCACAATGGGACTGAGCAGGAGTTCTTCCCTTATGGCCAGGTGACATGAGAGTTTGGGGTGCGCCAGGGGTTTCCTGGTGAGCCCTTGATCTATCGACGTCAAGGGGGTGAGAGGAATTTGGTCTAGCCAGCCATTACGGTGTTGGGTGAGGATTCAGATACGATAATTGACGTATCAGATGTGGATGACATCGGGGTGACCACTGAGTATGACCAATGGTGGACTTTGCGATGATGGCGAGGTGAGGGGCCTCTAGGGGGCGCAGAGGTGACAACAATAGGGGGTGATGATGTAGAGGCATCAGGAGAGGGCTGGGGGTTCCGCTCGAGGATGCGAACATGGTAGAGGTGGATGATTTTGGGGGGATTTTGGGGTTTTGGATCAGTCAAAGACGCAGGATGTCCCGGAGTAGTGGGAGCCAGAGCAGGCTACTATGCCAGAGATGCCAATGCCTCAGGCAGTCTTAGAGGACATGGAGGTAGGGTTACGTGCTGAGAATGCATGATTGGATGGGTTGCTGTGGAGGTGATATGAGGAGCTAGGGGAGGCTCTGCAGGAGATGGATATCCTACGAACTCAGTTGGTTGAGTGGGAGAACACATTTGTTGTGTACCACCGATAGGATGGGGACACGAATGCTACACGGGAGAGGGATCTTCTATGGATGCAGCTGGAGGAGCAAGATAGGGCATTGGTGCAGTGTGACAATGTAGTAGCTTTTTACCATCGACGGGAGGTGGAGTGGTTTCGACACCGGATGGATTTGGAGGGAGATATTATATGCCTCGAGGGGAGGATACCTAAGCCCTCTGGAGGTGGGTCTTCGCGTCGGATGAGGGGCAGTGATACTGAGTAGTCAACATCATCTCATCGTAGGTGACTAGATGAGGGGGGTGCTAGCGGTGGTGATGCGGGGGTGAGCAGCAGCCACCCTGAGGGGTCCCATAGGACCCACACCATGGGGGGTAGTTCTCGTCGCACCGATCCTGCGTGATCATGGTGGCCAACGCCCTAGGCTTGGGGGTTTTTGAGTTTTTGCTTTTTTGCGAGGTCAGAGGACCGGTTCATTGTAGCCTATGAGAATTTTTGATGATATATATACAGATGACGTTCTTTGTGTTTAAACACTTGTCATGATTTATTATTATTTTTTATTTTTTTGTTTATGCACATTTATTTATGATGATGTATGCATGTGGTTTTATGAATGCGATGTTTCTAATTATATGATGTATGCATATGGAATGAATGAAAAATGAGTTGTTGATAACTTGTCGATGGCACCATAGACTGTACAAGATTTAATGGCTTGCTGTACTTATGGGATGGCTTTGTGGAATGAATTTGCATGTGATAACTTTGTTTTTGTATTTTTTGTATTATCGGATGGTGATGTACGTAATGAAATGTACTAGTTGTTTTAAAATGTAGTTAAGCTTTTCTGGGATTCAGATATTTTAACTAACTAGCCAAAATTGTACATTTATCTCACAAGACTTTTGAACAAGGTATAAATCAGACTTGAGTTTGACCAAGTTATTTCACATCCTTGTGTGTGCAATTGAGTTTGTTTATGTGGTATTTGTCAGGATACCGCTAGTGCCAGATAGGCTATCAACCAAACCTGTACTGAGGATCACCTAATTAGCTCCACTAACTCCGTTGTTGTATTTAGTAAGATTAATCCATGAGATAATCTAATGTACCATAAGCTAGCTCATCCACATGCAAACATTGGTCTACTCACATGCAAAGCTAATGTGATAGACATATCGTCATACATTTAGGATACCACCATTGCCAAGTAGGTTGTCCACCAAACCCATAATGAGGATCACCTAGATGGTTTTTTGAATGCTGAGAATTCCAGGGATTCAAGCTCAGGCATCTTGTATTTTCTCAACATGTTAGGATACTTGCTCGTATACATAGTGATGAAAATCATTGTTTATTTTTCTTTTTGTGTTTTTCTTTTTGAGCAAGGATTTTGAATAGTGGTGATAACCACTGTTATGTGATTTGGCATTTTGAGCTTCGTAAGGTTGAGCTTGTAGGTTTGTGGCTTGTGAATGGCATTGATCCTTTTGGCCTTGGGGATGACTACCCATCCTATGCAGGGACGTGTAGTATGAATCCTTACGACTTTGGGAACCAAAGGGGATTAGGGATATTATGAAGTAAGGGCATTGATCTTTTAGGCCTTGGGGATGACTACCCATCCTTTCCGGGGTGTGTAGTATGAATCCTTACGAATTTGGAGACCAAAGGTGATTGGAGATGTTCGTGATGATGGCTTTTTGGGATTTTTATTTTGAATGGCATTGATCCTTTTAGGCCTTGGGGATGACTACCCATCCTTGTCAGGGGTGTGTAGTATGAATCCTTACAACTTTGGGGACCAACGATGATTGGGATTTTTGCTAGTGGTGAAAACCACTGTTTATTAGGGGGAATTGATGGGGAAGAGCTTGTCCTTTTGTCAATTCTCAGCACTCTTGAACCATTCGCACAAGGGGATGAACAGGCTAATATTTCACCTATGGTATCCTAGACTGCTTTGTAGTTTTCATCTTTCGTTCACACAATTGGGGAATTATTTTATGTGTTTTAAATTGTGTAGGGATGTTGCATAACAAGGCGTGACCCAAGTAAAACTTTCCCTTGTGAAATCCTTTTAACTTTGTACAATTTTTTGGCAAGAAATTTAAAGACAACTGAATGACGAAAACCCTACATACATTAGGAGACAACTGACTATGCTAGAAATGGGGATGGTGTGATTATGGATGTATGTTTTTATAAAATGGGTGGAATGTGGAAAATGAAGGAATTGCCGAGCAATTACAGTCTATGGTGTTTGGGACATGTATGACCAACAAATATGCAATGTATGGATGTGATGCCTAATGCAACTTATATTTTTATATTTTGATTTTTACGAGTATGCATGGAATTGAGATGCAATTTTTTTGTTATTTTTGATGATTTTACTATTTTTGGTTGTTTTTGAATATTTATTTTGACCAAGCGATTATGGACACCCTTGGAGCTTTTGGTTTGACCAAAGGGTTTATGGACACCTTTGGGGCATTTTGGGTTTGACCAAAGGGTTTATGGACACCTTTGGGGCATTTTGGGTTTGACCAAGCGATTGTGGGAATCCTTGGAGCTTTTGGTTTGACCAAAGGGTTTATGGATACCTTTGGGGCATTTTAGGTTGACCAAGCGATTATTGGAAATCCTTGGAGCTTTTGGTTTGACCAAAGGGTTTATGGACACCTTTGGGGCATTTTGGGTTTGACCAAGTGATTGTGGGAATCCTTGGAGCTTTCGATTTGACCAAAGGGTTTATGGATACCTTTGGGGTATTTTGGGGTTGACCAAGCGATTGCAGAAAACCTTGGAGCTTTTGGGTGGACTACGACTCTCCCTAGATGTGGAATGGCCTCAAATGACTAATGTTCAAGGGTTCTAGTTCCTTGATTCCTTCAAGAGAGGCGAGTCGGTATGTTCCAGGTCCTATTTTATTGTCAATCACATAAGGACCTAACCAATTTTCCATGAACTTGTCCCTTAGATGGGGCGGCAAATTAGAGTTTTGTTGGTTCTCTTTTAAGACCAAATCACCAACCTAAAAGTCCCTTAGGTGAACCTTCATGTTGTATGCTTTCTTAAGGCACTCTTGATAGATACGTAAATGCTCGAGAGCATTGACGTGTCGTTCATCAAGCAACGTAAGTTGATCTAACCGGTATTGCCATGCAGTGTCATCATTGATGAACTCTTGCATTGAAATGCATAGGGAAGGGATTTCCAACTCGAGAGGCATGACAGCCTCGGAGCCATACACCAACGAAAATGGAGTTGCCCTAGTGGGCGTCCGAATGCTAGTGCGATAAGCCCAAAAGGCAAGCAGAATTTGAATGTGCCAATCCTTATGACTATCTGCGATGGTATTTTTGAGGATGGCGACTAGCATTTTGTTTGATGCCTCTGCTTGCCCATTTGCCTACGGATAATAGGGTGTTGAAAAATTATGTTGAATTTTGTACTTTGTTGTCAAAGCATGCACATATTTATTCTTGAATGACGTCCCATTATCCGAGATGATCTTGGATGGAATACCAAAATGACATATGATGTTATGTAAAATAAACTCCGCAATGCGGGTTCCAGTCGTAGAGGTTAGCGGAATTGCTTCCACCCACTTGGTGAAGTACTCTATGGCTATTATGATGAACGTGTGATGACCCGAAGACGTAGGGGAGATCTTTTAGATTAGATCTAAGCCCCACTATGAAAATGGCCAAGCCGATTGGATCGGTTGCAAGGCCTGAGAAGGTACGTGTGTCAAATTGGCATGGTGTTGACACTTCACACACTTCTTTACATATGTGCAACAATCTCGCTCTAAAGATGGCCAATAATAGCCCATGCGAAGAATGCGCTTTGCGATGGCCATACCGCTGAAGTGGCCATCGCATGTACCATCATGGGCTTGGGTGATCACCCAAGTAGACTCCTACTAGTCCAAGCAATGGAGGAGGATTCCTTCATAGCTTCGACGATACAAAATGTCTCCTAGCAAGACATGTTTTGCCGCTTTCTATTTAAATGATCTTTTTATGGCTTGTGTCAATCCAAGTGGGAGGTTACCTAGCTTGAGGTAATCCCTAATGGGTGTGTACCAATCCTATTGATCGAAAACCTCGATGGTATGAATGGCCAATCCCTCTTGAAGTTCATCCCTAGAAAAAGCTGAGCAGGAAAGAACTTGTAAAAATAGCATTGTGTTGCTATTAAGAGGGTTCGAGGAGAACAAGCACCCCTAGTTGGTCTGAGTCAGACAATCATGGATTTGAGAGAACTAATCCTAAGATGGTTCAATCTAGATTAGGTGGATTCCTAGCGTTAGGTCAGAGTGTGCACGCTCCATCACGAATTGTGATAATGTTTTGACTTGAATGGTTGTCATCTCACCGAAAGGGTCTTGCGGGATTAGTGACCCCAAGGAGGCCATAGTTTCCGCAAAATGATTCAATGATCGAGGGAGTGCCTCGATGTCGTACCATTCAAGATGTGCCAGGAATTTGTCCACAAGGGCTTTGTAGGCCTGCAAAACTGGGCATTTACATTGGAATACCCCTTTGACTTGATTGACAATTAATAGCGAATCACCAAAGATGTTTAAATATTTGATGTTCATGGTGATTGTTGTCTAAAGACCTATGAGCAAGGCTTCATATTCTACATTGTTGTTGGTGCACGAGAAGTCTAATTTAAATGATAGAGGCATTGGAGCCCCTTGCGGTGTGAAGAATACAATTCTTGTGCCACCTCCTTGCTCACATTTAGAACCATCAAAGAATAGGGTCATGTCAACCTATGACTCAGGCTCATTAGAATCTAGAGATTTTGAAACATGGAAGACCCCATCATCAGGTAGTTCTACGGTCAAAGGCTGATCGTCTTCAAGAGGAGCCTCTACTAGTTGATCGATGATGACTTGACCTTTTATGGATTTCTTTCCAATGAATTCTATGTCAAACTCCATCAACAACATGATCCATTTCACCATGTGGCTACTATGATAAGTATGACTCATCATGTATCGCAATGGATTCTCCTTAGACACAACATACGTCGTATTGTTGAGCATGTAGTGGCATAGATTTTTGGTAGCAAACACCACTGCCAAGCAGAGCTTCTCAACGTATGCATAGTTAAGTTCATAATTGACCAGGGTGCGGCTAAGATAGTAATTAGCCTGTTCTTTGTGTAGTTCATTTTTTTGGGCTAGCATGGCACCTAGTGCCACCTCAGTAGCTGAGATGTATAAGTAGAATGACACTCCTAGTCTAGGTGGTGCCAATACTGGCGACGAAGCCAAGTATTGTTTGATGTTGTCAAAGGCTGACTGGAACTCGTCATCCCAATGAAATGCTACCCCCTTGTGCAATAATTTATTCATGGGTCAGCACTTGTCAAATAGCTATGCTATGAAGCGCTTGATCGATGCGACCTTTCCCTACAGACTTTCAAGCTACTTGATGGTAGTTGGGGGAAGCATTTCAAGGATTGCCTTGAATTTGTGTGGGTCTACCTCGATTCCTCTCTTTGAGACTATGAAACCCAAGAGCTTTCTAGATGTGATGCCAAATATGCACTTCTTGGGGTTTAGTCTGACTTTATGTTCAATGAGGCGATCGAGGATCTTGCTCAAGTCATCGAGATGATCTAGGCGCAAAAGATATTTGGCCAACAAATCATCCATGTAATCTTCCAAATTTTTGTGCATGTGATCATGGAAGATGTACGTCATGGCACGTTGGTAGGTGGCACCAACATTTTTAAGGCCAAATGGCATGACCTTATAACAAAATGTCCCCCAAGGCATTGTGAACACCATTTTTAGTTGGTCCTCGGGATTAATACAAATCTGATTGTATCCTGAGAAACCATCCATGAGGGAAAGCATTTCATGGCCCGTTGTAGCATCTACCAATGCGTCGATGCTAGGCAATGGGAAATCATCCTTAGGACTCACTTTGTTTAGATCTTGAAAATTGGTGCATATGCAAATCCTCCCGTCGGGATTTTTGATGGGCACCATGTTGGACAACCATGGTGGGTAATCCATGCAGATGACAAATTGTGCATCCAACATCTTTTGTAATTCATATTTTACCATTAAGGCTACTGTTGGATGCATCTTACGTAGTTTTTGCTTTACTGGCTTGACTGTCGGATCAAGCGTAAGATTATGCATGACTAGTTACGGATCTAGCCTCGACATGTCTTTGTAGGACCATGCAAAAACCTCCTTCTTCTCTTTGAGAAGGGCAATGTAGTCGGCTTGCTCTTCAGGGGATAAACTTACCCCCAGCTTGATGATTTGCAAATTCATTGGATCTGAGTCGATGTCTACATTAGTCGTCTCCTCGATCGACATGTGGGATCCATCCTCCAACTGGTGTGGAGTTGGGATCAAGTGGATATCATTTTCTAAATTTAGATCATCGTTCAAAACGTCGGGTTCCTCTTCAACATGGAAGACATCTTGAGTCTGTCCTAGGGTGAAATGGAACATCCCACCGTAATGCCAGTACTCTAATGGGGATGGCGATGTGTCAGCATGATCCCAGTCTATAGCATCTAGGTCTAGATGCAATGATCATGTTGGGTCAGTTGGATTGTGGATGGGGGCGGTTAAGTCAATGGAGATCATGTTAATGAAATTATTTTGGTCTCCATTACCGTGGGTGTGGTTACTCGGACATCCTAGGTGATAATTGTGCTCCGAAATTGGCTCTATGGGTACTGAAACAAATGGATCAGACCTATGTGTGGATAAGAGGACAAGGTCCACCCTAGGCACTAATGGCTCTATAGGGTCTCCAGGAGGAAGATGTTCTTTGTATACCTAGAGTGGCGGGTGTAGTAATTGGTCCAACTGTGCCTGGTTTAGGTGCCACCTATGCCTTGGCCATATGTGCATTTCTTCAAACATGTCATCTATATCTAAGGGATATTTTTGCTATCGCATATGATTGAGATAGGCTAGGAGCATTAAATGTGTTCTTGTTACACCCATGGATGATATTCCTTCTTTTGCATGCCCACATGTAAAATGGGTGGAAAAAATGTCGCCACAACTTGCGTTGATGAATCTTGACTCGTTTCTTCTCCTCTAATGTCCAAACCCTACGTTCAAGGAAATAGAAAACAATCAATAGCACCTATAGATAAAATGAAACATGCAATCCCCAAGCCTACGATTAGCACATGCAAGATATAAATAAAACGATAACAAAAATAGATCCAAATGAATTGAAAACTTGCAAGGGGCATCAAAACATCACTAGGAAGGCACTGCAAAAAGAGCAGTCAAAAAATTTTCCATAGATTTGTATTTGCTCCGGGGTGGGACGAATAGACCTACAACAAAGTGCCAAAAAGCACTATTCCAAATGTCACATCTGGGAAGCTCCAAATCACCTAAAAAGTTGGTTATTAGCTAATTGGGGGTATTTGGGACGACCCAGAAGGTCATATTTTCCCAATTTGGCCTCTATCACCGAGAATTTGATGATGCTACCTACATGTTAGTAAAGGCAAGAAATGATAAAAGCATGATCAAAACTTGTCATAATCACATGAAATTTAAATGACAACATATGTAAACAACCTAGAATTAGATGCAAAAGAAAAATTAGGGAAATATTCCACATATTTCTAATCACTTCGAGGTGGGGCGATTAGGGCTATGATAGTTTGGGGGGCACCCGGGGGCAGGACACCCACAATTTGGAACTCTATTTTGGCACCAATACACTTGGTATGGGTCCAAAACCTCTTATGGGCTGTTTTTGGCAAATTTTTTGGGATATTGTGGCCAAATGTTCAAGTTTGTGTTCGGATTGCGCTTCTAATAATCACCCAATAACCTCCCTCCAAAAGAGAGATCAAGGATGTAAAAGCACAATCAATGGGTGAGGATATAATTTGGCAGCACTTCGTTGATCCAAATGCTCCTCTCTATTTTTTTTTTGGGTGAGAAGAATCACCAATTTATAGACCTAGGGTCTCCCTCTTTGAATGCGCATGCAAGGGCACCACTTGTGTTGCTTGTCCTATTTTGAGAGAAAATATTATTCCCTGATTTAGAGTCTCCTTGCATGAGGTCTCAAAAATCAAATACATGCATGACTAAAGTCTCTCTCCTTTATTTGAAGTCGTTCCTCGTAATTGCATGGCCTAAAGATGCAGTTAACTAGCAGACCTATTGAGGTTTGACTTTTTTTCCAATCAAACCTGCTATTCACCCCACCCTAGAGAGAATTTTGTTAATCATCCCTGGGTGAGATGAATACTAGTGCCAAAAAGGTGCCAAATTGACCTCTAACCTTCCAAACTATTGTGGGAGTGGTTAGGACCACTGTTTAACCTCTGGGGGCTGCCCTGGGGGTTGTGTGTGTCAATGCTCGGTGCTTGTTGTCACATAATCGAATTGGTGCTATTTTGGTGTCTACAAAATGTATCTTTCACTATTGTTTTGAATATAATAAAGTACTATTAAATACCTCTATATGGCCTTGTTAAATGTGTTGTGATATCTAAACCCACCTACCAGTCATCAATCTTATTTTCACAGCATGGTTGTCTTTTTAGAATGTGAAGTATAAAGGGATAGTGTAATTGTATAGCTTTTGGTTTTTAAAAGGTTTAAGGTTCAAACCATGATAAGAGTGTATCTGTGTGTTAAATTTATTATTAATAAGTTTAATTCTTTTCTTAAATTTCTTATTAATAAGTTCAATTCTTTCCTTATGAAAGATCATAATAGGATAAAAATACTAGAACATGATAGTAGCTCAATTCTCCTTTTATAAATAATCATAATAAGATAAGTATGCTCAAAACATAAATAATAAAAAAAATTTATACTAACCAAATCTAAAAAGATAATAATAATTATTATTTTACTTATCTTTATACTACTTAAATGTTTACCCAAATATTTGTTTGTTAAGCACTCTATTATGATAAAATAAAAATTAATCGATAAAATATAACCCATGTCATTTACAAATTCCTTTTCAATAATCAATTGTTGGAATCTGTTCTCCTCAACTTAGCATTACGAATCTATCTACGTAATTTAGAATTGCTTTATATAGTGACTACAATTTTAATTGTTTTGCAACTGCTATTTTTTAGTTGTTACTCAAATTGGATTTTAGACTTATATGAATATTCTTATGTTGTAACCTAGGGGCTATATATTTGTGTAATCAGTTCATGAATAATCAATCAATGAGCATTTCTCATTGTGGTATCAGAGCTAGTCAGATCTATTGGGTTTGAGAGAGCTTGTGGGTGCATTGTGAGAACCAAAACCTACTATCCAAATCTAGCCTCCAAAATCCCCTATTGTAGATGGCCACATAGCCCAAATTCATAGCTCACATGGCCCAGCATAGATCACAGGTCGTTTGAATCAAATGCACTAGCTAAAATGAGAGCTGCACTTCAAGAAATACAAGTTATTGCAGGACATGATCGCTAGCCTGTGAGTAGCCCCAAAGTGCACATACTACCACAAGTAGATCATATAGGCCTACCCATTTTCATTCTTTATCAAAGCAAATAGAATGGTCTGGGCACATAAATATTGTACCTCAAATCATAGGTGTGAGATGCAGAAGGAAATCACAGATGAAGCAAAAAAATGAAATATTAAAATATTGCAAAGGTTTTATCATCACCCAATCATGACACTCAAAGACTCACCCAATCACAATTCTGGAACACCAATCATTCATGTTGCACACTAAAATTGTGCCACTCCATAGCAGCCAAGTGGCAGATTTCCTTTGGTTTGCAAGGAGGAATTGTTCCAGAGCTTGGTTATGAATTTGTAGAGATTTATCAAATATTTACAAAAGAAAATTACTTGTTGTTGGTATGATAGCCACCATGTATGCAGAATTAAAAATTCTAGAGTTTAATGGAGAGGATTATTATTTCTGGAACATCAAAATGAAAACTTTGTTGATGGCAAAAGAGCTTTGGGAAATTATTGTTGATGGATATGAAGAACCATATTGGAGCAAGTTGGTAGGAGAAGAAAGAAATAAAAAAGAAACAACAACACCAAAATACATTGGCTCTCAGGGACATTAAAATAGGTATGAAAGAAAATGTTTTTCCTCTCATTGTTAGTTGTACATAAGCTACAAAAGCATGGAAAGTGTTGAAATATGCTTATGAGTGTAATGAAGACACTCATGAAGATATGTGTGACAATCTTGAATATTGTATGAGCAAGGAGGAGTCTTGTTCTTTTGAAGATCCTTTTGGAGAGTCTTATGAACAGTCATGTGAAGAGCCTTGTAAGGTTCTTATTATGGGAGATATATTTCTTATGAGAAATGCATATATAATGAAAATGAATAATTCCTTCTTGTAGAGGAAGATGATAGAGAATTCCTTATTGAAGAGGAGGATGTGAATGAGCCTTGTGTAGGTCCTTGTAGAAATCTCATGGAAGACAGTAATTTTGATGATTTTTTTCTTAAAAAAGAGAACGAAAAAGAAGATGTGGGTGTGGCATATTTAGAAAGCATGCACATTGAAAAATATCTCATTGAAGATTTAATGAATGAAGGATCATTCTATAAGAATGATGAATCTTATTGTGAAGACCACTCCAAAGTGGAATATTGCTTGTTTGAATACCATGAAGATGAGGCGGATGAAAAATGTCTCATGGAGGAGGAATCTAATGAAAATTTTCTTATGGAGAAGATACTAAATTAGAAAAATAATTTATATTATAAATCCACACTTCTCATGGAGGAGAATGTTGAACATAAGGAGCCAATATTTCACCTCAAAGGTTGGCTTACTTATGTTGAATGAAAAAATGCTTATGCGAAAAAGAAAATTGATGAATACTTGAGAGCTCACTCATATGGAGTAAAAGATGATTGTATTTTTTAGAAGACAAATATTTTGTGGGATATTGATCCAAAAGAAATTTTTGATGAAGAGGAGATGCAAGCTATTAGATTCATGTTTGGGCATCACTCATCAAGAGTGAAGCATGTATTTTGTGAAGCTACATCAAGGAGGATAACTCTTGTTGAAGAGTTAATGGTTGCTTCAAAAGCAACAACATCAAATGTATAGTAGTATGGCATCTTGGCAAACACAAAAGAAGGCACATGGGATCCTACTCAAATATACAAGCAAAGAGGTGATGTTATTTTGCTTGATTCTTTATTTGTTGATAATTTCTTGATTAGAAGTTTGATAGATTATTTTGAAGTTGTTGTTCTAATGTGTATTGGAGAGTGTCTTATCAAGACATATTTGGCAAGCAATGCAAGCTTTGAAACTTACCCTATGGAGACACCATTGGAGGAAAGTCTTCCTTTTGTGAAGACAATGATGGATCAACACTTGGGATGTTTGTGTGATGTTTCTTCTTTGGAGAAGAAAGCATGTACAACCATTGTAATGAGTGAAAAATTGTGTGAGGAGTTGTATTCCCAAGTAGCATATGTAATTAGCTATTTCATAGCTATGTATTATGTAATTGTGTGTGTAGAGGTTGTTGAGAGTGTTGTTTGTTACAATCATCTATGTGAGATGATTAATGATGTAAAATATGGTCACTTGCAAGAATGGTTCAAAGACCATTGCAAGAATGTGAAAGAGTGGTTGTTGAAAATCATAATTGAAGAATGTTTTGATGAAGGGGGAGTTGATCATCAAAAGGCACTCAACGTTTATTTACAAGAGAAAGCAAAAGATATGGAGGATAGCCCACATGGAAAGTGGAAGGGGTGCCAATGTCAATTACAAAATTGGAAGAAATGTAAACGAAGATCATTCAAAATTTGTGATGCTTCTGAACTCTTGAAAAAGTTCCTTCAGCATCAAAGGGAAAAACATTGGAATATGATCCACTTAATTGTTTCGTAACTGCAATATTGTTATTTATTGTTAAGTTTAGTAGCTTAATTATTACTCAAATTTTGTATTTGAATTTTAACCTTCTACAAAAATTCTCTTGCTTTGTATAAATAGTTCATGAATAATCAATCAATGAGCATTTCTCACAAAAAAGAGGCCACACAACTTTAATTGTATCATTTTAGTTTTTCTATTAAACAAAACAAATATCAAAATCACTAGTAACGGCGGATCAGTACGGGACGGTCAACTGTTATTTTAATCTTGCTAGTGGAAGAACCGATCTCTCTTACTATTTGAGTTTGCTAATAAATTTTGTAGTTTCGCTAAGACATAATGTCTACCGCTAAAATAACAGCGTAAGTAAATATTATCTATTTTATTAGGCAGCCAACATACTTGCTAAGAATATTTTTATTGGCATTTCTTAACCGATTATGTCGTCAAGACCGCAGCCCGATTCTTCGATGAATTTACTCTGCGAATCATCCATAACAGTACAAATGCTAGTTATTGCTATCAGGAAAAGACCTCCAGAGATTTTTCTTCGTACTTGAACCCATCTTTCTTCGAGTCATCTGCAGACCAGATGAAGATGCCCTCCAACATCCCATTTTTCTTCAATGTTTCCGCAGCGTCGAAGAAGCCATTCTCTGGTTTTAACCTCTCCCCAGCGGGATCCGTCGCGAAATTAGCCAGCACTTTACCTCCCCTATAATTAGCAGCCTGAATGTCGTAATACTCGAGAAAGTCTTTGAGGGTGGTGCCCCTGTCGTAGGCATAGAACTGAAAATTTACGTAATCTAGGAAGCCACCGTATTTCCTCCACAGCGCAAGATAATGAGACTGCACTTCTCCCTCGTCCTCGAACGGAGCAATGGACGCAAAGGAAATCAGCTTTCTCTGCTTGAGCTGAATGACCAACTTCCCAATGCACTCTGCAAAGGTGTTGGGGTTCCGCCTGGAAGTGCTTGTAGTCGATGTCGATGCCGTCCAGATTGTATTCTTTAATAATTTGCGCGAGACTCGAAACCGCGTTGCTTACCCAGGAAGACACGGACGACGGCTTGAACAGAGCCGGGTGGTCGTCGCCTACGGTGTCGCCGCCTAAGCTGAGGGCGACCTTGGCTTTCTTGTGCTTCGACTTGATGTTCTTCACGGTGCTTGGGCCCAGGTTTTCCTTGTCCCAGAACACGTTGGACTTGCCGTTTGTGGGAGAAGGAGAACCCACAGAGTCGGTGTAGTCGATGGCGAATGAGAGAATGAAGTGGATCTCCACCTCAGGATTGATGGGCACGTCTGAGAACTTGACATTTTTGCCCTCCTGAACAATTTCGCGTTCCCATCTGCACAGGAATACCTAATTTTGTGTTTGGGTGTTACTTGATTTCTTAAAGTAAAGAGACATTTTTCTACCTCCCCTTGCGCTTACAAGAAGACAGGACATCAGGCGGAATAAACAATGGAACAGAACATAATATATGATCCACCGTCATACTTTATTTTCACTATTTCTCCTTCGTCAATGGCGTATATGGGGCGTGCTTCCTTGGAATTTCTGCTAATTTTGTTTTATTTTTCGAGCAATGTGCCAGGCATGAGTGAAATGTCCTTGACTAAACCAAAGAAAATTTAGCCCGTCGGATAGGTACAATGGAGATGATGACGAGAGTAAAGAACTAATTATTTATAATTGACAAGCAAAAACGGCTTTTGCTGTTCTCTCCATCCTTAGGAACGGAGAGGACAGGATCCCACTAAAGGATAACATCCAACACAAGCACGAAGACGGGGCCCAAATGAAATAATAATAATAATAATAATAATAATAACGGCACTATCAAAGCTATAACGCAGCACTAAAAAAAATAATAATAATCAATAGCATATAATGCGGCACAAAGTAGGGGAGTGGATAGGCCTCACGAACATTGTAAACTGTACATGTTTTATTATTATTATTATTATTATTATTATTATTTTGGTTAGGTTATTGGTTGAGCAGTTTTCTGCTAACCATGATCTCTTGAAAAGCCGAAAGCTATATTTATTAATAGAGAATTTAACACAAAGCCAATACCCACCCCTCACACAGTCACCCTACCATTATTTTATTATTATTATTTGTTATAAATTTTCATAATATTTATTTTAAATTTAGATAATATAACTTTTTAAATTTATTTTCTTCCTTGGATAATGTAGATTTAAAGTATAAATGTATTAATTTTAATTTTTTAAAAATACTTTTATAAATTTTAATTATATAAATTAATTTTAAATTTTTTATATCATTGATATTATTTTTGGAAAGGATATAATGAAATATTATTTTTAACTATTTTAATATATAATTATTTATTTTAAAAAAATATTATCATTAAAAATAGCATTCAATTGTATATGCTAGTAATGAGTTTAACATATACCACTGATCATTCATGGAGATTATATTTGAAGTTTTAAATTGATTTATATTATTTAAAAAAAAAAAATCTTATAACACATTCTTTAACTATATAACAAATTTTAAAATTAATTTTTTTTTTTTTAAATATAGTAATACATATTAAAATATTAATTAATTACATAGCTTATTGATCATGATGTTATGATAAAAATATTCTTCCATAAAAATCCATATAGAATTGATTTAAATAATATCATTTTAGAATTGTATTCTTGTTTGTATTTGATTTTATCTTACTCTAATTTCTTCACTCTCACCTATAAAACCACATCAACTCAATGTAATTGAATTAAAAAATTCTTTAATAAAATGTTTAAAGAGAACATATATTGTTTAAATTAAAAAATATAGTTTATTTAGACTCATACTTAGAATTATTAATTTTAATCTTTTTTTTTAATGGAAAAGTCAAATCATATTAATAGCTAAACCATACAAAACTGGGTGGGTGGAATCAACACACCCCAATATTCACACTAACCGATACGGTTAGGAGCAACAATCAACAATACATGCCAACCAAAAAAAACACTAAAGAACCACATGGGTTAGGACCACTCCCAAAATAACATAATTATAGACAACAATAGTAAACCAAATGATGCACCTTGCCGAAGCCATAACTTGTGAATTGTACGCTCGTTTGCCTTGAAATATATTTTATAGAATTTCTAAATTTCTTATTTGGGAGCTATAAGGAATAACACCAACATAGGTTTGTGAAATTTAGAATTAAGAAATAATATAAGGAATTCAACATCATTGTTTGAAAAGTAGAAAATTGAATTGATAATTGGTGTCTAATTTAAATGTAAGAGATATAAAGATTGAAGACTTGAAGATGAATTATTTCTAAGGTACTATTTAACAAGTCTAATTAGGGAGATACAAAATTGTCAATGTAAAGTTAGAAAATTGAAATTTGTCATTAGCCTATCATTCAAAACTAAGGAGATATAAAGAGGAGAAAATTGAAAATAACCAAAGTTATTTTTTACTCATATAGTTGGGATGTAACGATCCAAAAATACACAAATAGAAAAATACAAAAATAGAAATATATATTTTTACTAAGGCGAGAGATACATGAACCCTTCGTGAACCCCTAACCCATTAATGTAACCTAAAGTTTCAATCACCTAAGTTTCCCTGGAAGTTAAATCTCACAAAGTATCCTATCACAAGTCTATTTGTGCAGGCGTAATGTGTGTTACCACAAATAAGTCTATTTGTCCCATCATCCTTGATGAGCTAGACCTATCACTCTAAGTCCATATAAGGTATACATGCATCTCCATACCATACACAAATCCTTATGTGTAGGTATGCTATAAGTACTGCAAGTTAAGATATCTATCACATCTCCACAATGAGCTATCTTAACTTAGATGTAATCTCTTCACCACTTAGTCCTTTATCTCCTTAAGGGGATCTCAATTTCCTTATGTCTCCTATGTTCACCCTAAGGGGTTCTCAATTCCCTTAGGTTACCTATGTTCACCCTAAAGGATTCTTAATTATCTTAGGTCACCTCTAAGTTCAACCTAGAACTCTACTCTATATTTCTATAATCAAACAACCAAACAATGATACATTTAGTTACTATAACATCCAGGAGCAATCAAACAGAAAGGGAAAATAAAGCATGTTTACACTAAAGAGAATCAATTACATAGTAAAACTAAATACAAAATAAATGAAAGTACCTTCACTAAACCATTAAGCAATTATCTCATTAGTTATTACATGACAAATCCTTCTTACTCTTAATAATATCATCCTATCTGCATTGGAGATATCTTCCCACATTTCTAGTTCTATTTTATCATAAGTAAATAAATGCAATATACAATTACCTATTCTTTGTTTCCATGGAACTCCTTGCTCCTCCTTGCTTCCCATTGGTACTTTAAGGGTACTAGGATATCATGATACTCATGGTTAAGGATAAGCATACCTTTTAAATGCATCTATTCATTTACTTTACCAAATTGCAACTATACAAAATTCATTTAAGTTTCTAACCATCTAATGCACAATGAATATCATTAAATAACCTTTACTTTTATTTTCACCTCTCAAGTTCTGTTAGAGAGTCATCCCACATATACAACTTAGATAAAGGTCTAACTTAAATTAAATTCGTTCATATTTTAAAGCATTAAAGTCCCATACCCTTAACCTTTAAAACAATCTCTTTCTTTTCATTACCTAAATCAAAGCCCCATAACTTTAATTCAAATAATAAAACCACATCCTTTTTAATTCACCATTTCTAATCAATCAATCAATTTATAAAGCATTAAATTCATATACCTTTAAATTTTAAAACAACATTCATTCATTCCCTAAGTTGAAGCCCCATAACTTCAATTCGTGAATAAATCCACATTTTTTTAATTTAAAACTCCTAAGATATTCAACATAATCAAATGGTTTCTCTCTTTAAATTAAATCTCTTAAATACATTTCATAAGAAACTAAAGGTCCCTATTATTTAAAACCTTAAATAAAACTCTTATAAATCAAAGGTTCCTTTTAATTGAAATCTTAAATATATTTCATAAAATCTAAGGTTCCTTTCAATTAAAACCTTAAATAAATATCATAAATATCAAATGTTCCTTTTAATTAAAAATCCTAAATACATTTCATAAAATCTAAGGTTCATTTTAATTAAAAACCTTAAATAAATCTCATAAATATCAAAGCTTCCTTTTAATTAAAAACCCTAAATACATTTCATAAAATCTGAGTTTCCTTTTAAATAAAAACCTTAAATAAATCTCATAAATATCAAAGGTTCATTTTAATTAAAAACCCTAAATACATTTCATAAAAAATAAGGTTCCTTTTAATTAAAAACATTAAATTAATCTCATAAAGATCAAAGGTTCCTTTTAATTAAAAACCCTAAATGTATTTCATAAAATCTAAGGATCCTTTTAAATAAAAGCCTTCAATATATTTCAGGAGACTAAGGTCTTCCTTCTAATTCAACCCTTCACTTTTTTCCAAAGAACAAGGTTTCTATCTTTATTTTGATCACGTTACACAACACTTTTTCTATAGCGAGAATTTACAACTAAAGGTGAATGGATACTAGGCAACCATGGTATTCCTAGCCTCTATATAAACTAGACCCAGAAACACTCATAGTGTTCTCTTCATCATGGCGTGATGTTTGAACATGACCAACATTCCTTTTTGATACCCACTAGTTTGCTTAGTGTTTACTCTCTCTGAAACGCTCGCTAAGGTTCTCTCCTAAGCACTCATTAGAGGTCATGGCTTTTCACAATGCACAGTGCTTTCAAAAAAGAGATGGTTTCCTTCCTAAACCTCATGCATAGGGTGACTAAACACCCACATAGCACTCACCTGACATAAGGTGGATTACTTTTAAAGCCACACACACATAAGGTGTTTATAGGTTTCTTCATTAAACATAGCGCACGGTGCTCACTTACAGAATAGAGGGTTTCTTTCCCATAAAGCAAGGCAATATGGTGCACAGTGCTTCTACAAAGCAACATGGGGAGTTTTCTTTCCACCAAATAAAGCAACATAGTGCACAACGCTTCTACAAGCAACATGGGGAGTTTCTTTCCACTAAATAAATCAACATAGCGCACAACACTTCTACAAGCAACATGGGGAATTTTATTTCCATCAAACAAAGCAACGTAGCACATAGTGCTTCTACAAGCAACATGGGGAGTTTCCTTTTCCATAACACAAAACAACATAGCACACAACACTTCTACAAGCAACATGTGGAGTTTCCTTTCTCATAACATAGAACAATGTAGCACACAGTGCTTCTACAAGCAACATGGGGAATTTTTTTTACATCAAACAAAGCAATGTAGCACACAACGCTTCTACAAGCAACATGGAGAGTTTTCTTTCCACCAAACAAAGCAACATAGCACACATCACTTCTAAAAGAAATATGGATAGTTTCCTTTACCATAACATAGAACAACGTAGCGCATAATGCTTACATAGCATAATCCCACGTAAATTTAAAATCGAAATTAAATTTAAAACAACCCAACCTTAAGTCCTATGGAGATTGGAAAGATGATGTCTTCTAGTAGGCTCTCCTCTCAGCCTCTAGTGCGTTCCTCCCGCTATGCCCGTATCTTCTTTGTATCTCTATTTATCCTCCTTGCCTCTTCGTATCCTCACGTATGCTTTGTTCTCCTCTTTTTCTCACTTTTTCTTCCATCTTCCCTAATGTGCCCGTCCACCATCTTCTCAAACCCCAAGCTCTGTTATCCACCTCTATTATTCAATGTACCATTCCCTATCCTCTACGTGCTCCTCCCATATTTCCCATATTTGGAAACTTAGCAACATCGTAGGATATCTCCTAGATTTCATTGTTTAGGAATAGGATTATTACATTTTATTACTTTTTTTTTAACTAAAGAATAGCCTTTTAATTAAAATATCATTGTTAAGATATTTATTTACATTAAAATACATTACTTTTTATTTTACCAATTTCATTATTACCCCTTTGTTTATTGTTTTTTTTTTAATAAAGATATCTATTATATATCTTCATATATATCTCTTTTTTCTTTAAATGAATTCCTTTTTTTTTTAAATATATCTATTCTATTACCCATTCTTCATTTCCATGGAACTCCTTGCTTCTCCTTGCTTCCCATTGGTACTTTGAGGGTAGTAGCGGATCGAGATACTCATGGTTCAGGATAGGCATACCTTTTAAATGCATCTATTCATTTACTTTGCCAAATTACAACTATACAAAATTTATTTAAGTTTGTAACCATCTAATGCACAATGGATATCATAAAAGAACCTTTACTTTTATTTTCACCTCTCAAGTTCCCTTAGATATTCATACCACATATACAACTTAGATAAAGGTCCAACTTAAATTAAATTCATTCATATTTTAAATCATTAAAGTCCCATACCCTTAACCTTTAAAACAATCCCTTTATTTTAATTCCCTAATCAAAGCCCCGTAACCTTAATTCAAAGAATAAAACTACATCCTTTTTAATTCAACATTTCCAATAAATCAATCACTTTATAAAGAATTAAATTCATATACCTTTAACCTTTAAAACAACATTTAGTCATTCCCTAAATTGAATCCCCATAACTTCAATTCGTGAATAAATCTATATTTCTTTAATTTAATACTCCTAAGATATTCAACCTTAATCAAATAGGTTCTATCTTTAAATTAAAGCCCTTAAATACATTTCATAAGAATCTAAAGCTTCCCTATTATTTAAAACCTTAAATAAAACTCTTATAAAGCAAAGGTTCCTTTTAACCTTTTAATTAAAAATCTTAAATAAATATCAAAGGTTACTTTTGATTAAAAACCCTAAATACATTTCATAAAATCTAATTTTCCTTTTAATTAAAAACCTTAAATAAATCTCATAAATATCAAAGGTTCCTTTTAATTAAAAATCCTAAATACATTTCATAAAATCTAAGGTTCCTTTTAATTAAAAATCTTAAATAAATCTCATAAAGATCAAAGGTTCCTTTTAATTAAAAACCCTAAATGCATTTCATAAAATCTAAGGTTCCTTTTAAATAAAAGCCTTTAATATATTTTAGGAGACTAAGATCTTTCTTCTAATTCAACCCTTCACGTTTTTCCAAAGAACAAGGTTTCTATATTAATTTTTATCACATTACACAACATATTTTCTACAACAAGAATTTACAACTAAAGGTAAACGAATACTGGGAAAACACGGTATTCCTAGCCTCTATACAAACTAGACCGGGTAGCACTCATAGTGTTCCCTTCGATGTGGCGTGATCTTCAGATATGCACAACATTCCTTGCTGATGCCCACTAGTTTCCTTAGGATTTACTCTCTTTGAAATGCTCACTAAGGTTCTCTCCTAAGTGCTCACTAGAGCTCACAGCTTTTCACAGTGCACAACGCTTTCAAACAAGAGATGGTTTCCTTCCCAAACCTTGCGCATAACTCTTAACGTAGCATAGGGTGATTACACACCCACACAACACTCACTCAGTGTAATATGGATTAGTTTTAAAGCCACACACACATAAGTTGTTTACAGGTTTCTTCATTAAACATAGCGTACGATGCTCACTTGTAACACAAAGGGTTTATTTTTTGTAAAAACGAGCACAATGTAGGAGGGAAAATATGATAATATATGTCATGTTGAGTTTGAAAACAAAAATTTGCTTATCCTTTGTGGTGTTATGGAATTTTAATCTAATTTCTTATGGATGCTTTGCTCTGTTTGGTTCCTACTTACTTTGGTCCTAGGAGACCATTTCACTTTATGGTCTGTTGTACTTTGGAATGTTTTATTTTTATGGGTTATCTTGTTTGTGATGTCTCAATTTTAAAATTTTTTGTAGATCTATACATATTTTATTGTAAAAGGTTTGCTACCCATTTCAAAAACTCTTCTTCCACCCTAATAAAAAATAATAAAAGAGATGAAATGTATGTCATAATACCCTATTTTTATCCTTTTCTAATTTCAATATTTTCAATTCTAATGTATATGGGTGATGAGGCTATGGTGTGGTTTTTACTAAAAAATATACCAACAACAAATTCCATAGAGGTCTATATATTTTTCATCCAATATGAGTGCTAATGCTAGCATGTTATATCTAATTATTGGTTAAAAATAAGTGTTAATGTTGATTTAGTATTATTTAAAATATGGAATACAATATATACATTAATTTTTTATGGAAACCCTCATTTTTATGGTTTTCTTTTTTTATTAATTGATACTAACTAATACAGTCATTTAAAGACTCATTTTATAAATATTATAAATAGTATATAATTAAGCATGTAGGCTTTAGGATTATCACATATGATACAATAAATTTTCTCATATGAAGAATTTTTTATTTAAAATATAAATGTGTAAATTATGTGCGCTTATAACTACATATAGTTTCACATAAAACATCTACTTCCAACATTTCATTGACACCCCCATACTTCACAAGATTGATGAACATAAAATAATTATCCAATTCATTAAGTAAGGTTCAAACCACAATTTCTAGCATAGGTATATCAAACTCGTATATTAGTAAAACTAGATACATAATCATAATATCATTAATTAAAAGTAATCTTCAATTAGAAAAACATGTTAATGGATAAAATCAAAGTACCTTAATCATCAATGAATCATATATCACATCAATCATATAAGCATCCATCATATAATTAAAATTTTTTCATATAACATCAATAATTATAGTAACACTAGATATAAAATCCTTTATAATGCATCCACCAAAGCGATTGACACCTTATCTATAGGGTGAAAAGGATTAAGACATTACAAGTTTAATCCCACTTATAAATATGTCAATATCTTAGCAATACTTTCCTACAATGGAATATGAAATTAAATACGATATTCATGTGATAATTATCTAGGATTGGTGGAAGATTCTATGGAAAATACAATAAGATATTGTCATGTGTGAATAATTCTCCTTATGGGACCATACATGGATGGATTAATATTTCCTTCTCTTTTATGCATGACATACTCGGATAAAATATCTTCTTGAAACTAAATTTATTAAAAGGGGTATGAAATTATTATTGTAAGTGATGTGATTAATCAAGGTTGAATTCTACTTCAAAATTTGGATATATCTACTGATTTCCTCATCATTGTTGCATCCTTTTCATGGGGTGTTCGCAGGATTTTATTATAATCCCTAGTTGTTTTGGTGTTCAACATGACATATAAAGGTACAGTTTAATGTTTTTTTAAAACACAACATGGTCTTTATCCTTTTTTAACCATGTTGTTAGCATTCTCTCTTAGTATATACTATGCACATAATAATAGGTCTTAGGATTAATTCTAGCTTCTATATTTTGTTATTTTGGGTTGTGGCATGCAGGAATTTTTGTTAATATTGTGAGGGAAAATATATTATTTAGTAAGCATAGTTGCATAAATTCTTAATTATATGGGATATCGTACATTTTAATGCATGTATCCTATATAATTATGTTCAAATAATTATGGGGTTGATTCCCACCATATTTTATATTTGGAATACTCAGTTTATTAATGATCATCAACTTCCTTCTAATCACATCATGGAGGAATCATCTACTATACATCCATGGGATTAAATTTGTTCAATATCTTAGCTAGCTCAAGATGACCACAACTTATAGGGAATGTTCAATATCTTAACTAGTTCAATATGACCACAACTTATAGGATACACATTCATTGGTTTCTGGTACAATTTATGAAACCTCCAAGCCTTCGAATTCTATATCCTTCTCTTCAGGAAGAGATGGACAAGAAATTTATCGATCTGACTTTAAATTTCTAGAAAGCATGTTCAGAAGTCTATCTTTTGACAGAAAAGAAATTACTTGAGATCTTGAAGGTTCATAAGGATACTATTGTCATGCAGTTCAATGCACAAATGGAGTAAATATTTAGTAAAATGACTTTCATTTTAGATCTGGAGATTACATCCTATTGGAAATCTCAAATCAAGCAAGAGTTCATTGTGAAGGTCAACACTCTTGAAATGAACTATGTGTGGATCGTCAGGTCCAACAAGGTGCAACCGACACCCAAAAAGCTACTAAGAAATAACAACAAGATACTATCATGGATGAATCCAACACCTTTGTGGCCTCCCTCATCAAAAAGGAGTGCACTCCACTCTTTTTTGAGATCCAAGAGCTCAAAAAACTTGTCATAGATATTACCATTTCCTCCTAATCCAACTCTCGTAATTCCTCACCTTGAAATTGAAGGAGAATGAATAGAAGCTAGAGCTATACCCATTGTGAATAGAAGCAATAGTAGCAACAACAACAACCTCAACATTTGGGCTAACAATAACAACAACAAAATTACATCGACATACAAAATCAACAATCTCAGTCAAAAAATGGGTTGCAGGACTAATCCCAGAGTAGATTTTATTGGCAACAACTAGAGAAATAATTTATACCTCTTGTGTAGTAGCAGTCATGATGGGGCTCTAGTGGAAATTTCCAAGAATTTGGTTCCCAAAAAAATTAGAACACTGTGAGATCTGTTCCCAGGCATTCAGTTCTGGGGTTGCAGTAGACCCAAGGTCATCCTCATAGTGGAGGTGTAAACCACTACTGAATCATTGGAGTGCTATCTTCAGCACTATTGATATATGCATGCTCTTCTTCATCAAGATTATGGTAGGTATTATTGATGGTATGATAAAAAATGCCAATGTTCATAATTTCTCTAATAGACCTCTCATAGCAGTATAAAAAGAGCTTCTTGGGATAGGATTGAAATATATCTCTATCCCACCTCCCATGGCCCATGATGATGTATGTGTAAAGTATGTTCTATTTTCCAAGCTTCTCAAGATTTGGTGGTTTTTTGGTCCAAGAGGAAGGAATATCACCAACTAGGAAGAACCTACCTACTCTCCCTTCTGTATTTTAAATTTTGCATGGGAACCTAATCTAAAATACCAGTCCCTATTGGATATTCTTAATTACAGAAAGCATCAATTTAAATAACAACTTGCTTCCACATAGAGTATCTTCCAACCTGAAAGCATGAGGATACGGAAGCAAACAAAAGGGAAATGTAACACTAAGTCCTACAAATGAGAATGCATGAAAAGAGGAAAAAAAAATGAATTGAAACAAGATTTAAAGAAAATGTAAAAGTGCAGCCCTTTATTTTATTAATTTTCTCGAGATCGGGTTACAATGCATCTCCTCCTTTTTCAGGGGCTGGGAGCATCATACATAATTTTGTTACACCACAAATGAGATATTCCCCTTTGGGATCTTCCGCGTGCCCACATTGAAAATGGGCGAACCAAACGTCATCGCCACTTGCGTGAGTGCATCTATAGTTCCTTACTACCCCTCTGGTGTCAAAATCCTATGTTTAGAGAAACATTAAATGGTTAGTAGCACTTGCGGATGGAGGGAAACATGTGATCCCCAAGGCCTACGGTTAATGCATGCATAAAAATAATTAAAATGATAACTAAAACATATCAGAATGAAGTAAAATTTTGATAGAAGCAAGAAAACATTACCAAGAACACACTACAAAAGGAACAGTCGAGAAATCTGCCACAAATTTCTAATCGCTCCGGAGTGGGACGATTAGGACTATCATAAAATGTCAGTAGGTGGCCTCCTAAATGTCCCATACAGGGGCCTCCAAAACACTTGCAAAGTTGGGGTTAGACAAAATGGAACATTTTGGGATGACCCAGATGGTCTGATTTTGTAGATTCTACCTCGATCACCCTGTATCTGATGATGCTCCCTGTATGTTAGTGAAAGCGAGAAACATTGAAAGCACAGTAAAAACTCATCAAAATCACATGAAATTTAAATGACAGCATATATGGATGACCTAAAATAAAATGCAAAAGAAACATTAGGGAAATCTACCATAGATTTCTAATCACTTTGGGGTGGTACGATTAGGACTGCAGTAGTGCAGGGGGCGCCCGGGGGTAGGATGCCCACCGTTTGGGGCTCGATTTCAGCACCAATCCACTTGGGATGGGTCAAAAACCTCTTATGGGGTTGTGTCGGTAAATTAGGTGGGGTATTTTGGGTAAATGTTTGGGTTTTGGGTCCAGATTGCGCTTCCAAAAATCATCCAATAACCTCCCTTCCAAAAGAGAGATCAAGGATGTAAGAAGCACAAACAATGGGTGAGGATGTAATTTGGCAGCACTCCATTGCTCCAAATTCTCCTGCTTTGTCCTTTTTTTTGGGGTGAGAAGACTCACCATTTTATAGACCTGAGGGTCTTTGTGGATGAGCATGTAGAGGTGCCACTTGGCCATCATACCTTGCCAGGGGAAAGAAGATTCCTCCCTAATTAAGGGATCCATGACTGCCCCTATGACTGCCTCTTTGAGCTCAAAAATGCTCACTCACACTCCATGCATTGAAGGAGGAGTCATGCAGTTTGATGCACAAATGGAGTAAATATTTAGTAAAATGACTTTCATTTTAGATCTGGATATTACATCCTATTGGAAATCTCAAATCAAGCAAGACTTCATTGTGAAGGCCAACACTCTTGAAATGGAACTATGTGTGGATCGTTAGGTCCAACAAGGTGCAACCGACACCCAAAAAGATACTAAGAAATAACAACAAGATACTATCATGAATGAATCCAACACCTTTGTGGCCTCCCTCATCAAAAAGGAGTGCACTCCACTCTTTTTTGAGATCCAAGAGCTCAAAAAACTTGTCATAGATATTACCATTTCCTCCTAATCCAACTCCCATAATTCCTCACCTTGAAATTGAAGGAGAATGAATAGAATCTAGAGCTATACCCATAGTGAATAGAAGCAATAGTAGCAACAACAAAAACTGTTGAACAAGGTACAGCAAAAGTATTGTCATTGTTGTCAACACAGACAAAAATTGATGCAGTTGAAGCAATGGACAAGAATTCTGAAGTCAGTCAGATCAAGTACAGTGAATTTCCCAAAAAATAGAAGTGACCCAGATTCAAAAATTTGCAGAAAAAGACAAGTAAGAAAACTGTCGCGATATCGCGACATGTTTTCTGTCGCGATATCGCGACAGGTTGAGAGGTCCGAAGGCAGAAAGAAAAATTGTCGCGATTTCGCGACATAACCGAGGAGAGAGAAAATGCAAGAAAAATTGTCGCGATTTTGCGACATAACCGAGGAGAGAGAAAATGCAAGAAAAATTGTCGCGATTTCGCGACATGGCCGAGGAGAGAGAAAATGCAAGCAAAATTGTCGCGATTTCGCGACATGGCCGAGGAGAGAGAAGGCGAAGCAAAATTGTCATGATTTCGCGACATGGCCGAGGAGAGAGAAGGCGAAAGCAAAATTGTCACGATTTCGCGACATGGCCGAGGAGAGAGAAGGTGCAAGCAAAATTGTCATGATTTCGTGACATGGCCGAGGAGAGAGAAGGCGCAAGGCAAACTGTCATGATTTCATGACATGTTGGCAGAGAAGGAAGCAAGGTGAAAAGATGTCACGATTTCGTGACATAAATGGAGGAAAGGAGCTTGCAATGAAAAGTGTCACGATATCGCGACACGTCGGGTTTTCGTGACCCGAAGAGGAGAGAGAATGCTCGGCAACAAAGGTGTAGCGATTTTGTTAAAAATGAATGGCAACAAAGGTGTAGCGATTTTGCTGCATGTTAAAATGAATGGCAACAAAGGTGTAGCGATTTTGCTACAAGTTAAAATGCATGGCAACAAAGGTGTAGCGATTTCGCTACAAGTCCAAAATACACAACGTGAAGGTGTAGCGATTTCGCTACCAGTCAAAAGATCAGAACTCAAAGTTGAAGCAAATCGAAAGCACAAGGCACAAAGGTGTAGCGATTTCGCTACCGCATGAAGCAAGAGTTGTACGAAGGCTGGAAGCATCGTGATTTCATGACAAAGCTGAGGATGACGTCAACAAAATTGAAAGTGTCACGATTTCGCGACAGGGTGAAAGAAAAGCCGTTGGAAGCCGAAAGCATCGTGATTTCACGACAAAGATGAGGATGACGTCAGCAAAAGCTGAAAGTGTCACGATTTCATGACAAGGTGCAAGAGAAGCCTCAGGAAGCCGGAAGTGTCATGATTTTGTGACAACATTAAGGATGACGTCAGCAAAAGTTTGATGTGTCACGATTTCGTGACATGAGCGGTGGGAAAGTTTTCAAAGGCCAAAATGGTCACGATTTCGCGACAGCAAGGGCATGAAGGCGTACGGCTACAAAAAGTGTCACGATATCGTGACATGTTAGTATTTCGCTATAGGTAACAGGTTGGCTAGAAAATGCCGAAGGAACATGCAAGGTGACACGTGTCGAAAAAGCATCATGCAGCTAGTTACGTAAGAAGTAACTGAAGTCAGATCGGCAGTTACGCATTGATAGGTGTTGGACATGCACTGGAACAGCTGTATATGCATGATTGAAAAGCTTTCGAAGAGTCGTATAGGGAGGATCAAAAAAGCATTCGAACAGCCGTATTGCAAGGATTCGAACAGTCGAATATGCAGGATTGAAAAAGCATTAAAACAGACGTATTTGCAGCATTCAAAGAGTCGTATAGGAAGGATCGAAAAAGCATTCGAATAGCCGTATTGCAAGGATTCGAATAGTCGTATTGCAAGGATTCGAATAGCCACTTATGGAGAGGAGAAAAGAATTCGAACAGTCAGAGTATGTCATTCGACTGCATGCAGATTTGAAAAGTGATAGAAGACGAAGAGCCTCGATGAGAAAAAGGGGGTTATAAAAGAATAGTCGTACAGAGAATAATGTTGCTATTGTTAGAGGGAAATTGCTGTGAAAAGAGGGTTAGAAGAGAGCCAAGAGAGAAATTAGTAGAGCCGTGAGAGTGTGCAGAGTTTGATTAATTGCAGACTAGTCAGGGTCGTGTAAGAAGTGAAGACATTTTTATGTCATTTTAAATTGCTCATAATTGCAGTCCAAGTTGGTGCTTGGTACTAGGGGTTGGTGCTCCTATCTATTGCAATAGAAAACTAAGGGGTTGGTGCTCCTTCCAGTAGATGCTGGTAAAGTGTTTGTAAAATTGGTATTTTGCAAAGACTGGATTTGGATTGGAGTCCAAGCAGTCATTTTTGAGGAGTAGCCAAATTGGTGAACCTCGGTATATTGAGTGTTGTGGTGTGCTCTATTGTTCAATTTGCTTTTCTGGTTGTTAAGTTCTCTTTGCTTCATTTTTAAATGCTGTAGATATTAATATTAATAGTTACACTGATTCACCCCCCCCTCTCAGTGTCATTGTGTGAATATCAATTGGTATCAGAGCAAGGTTCCTTGAACAAGCTTAATCAGCTAAGGTGATCTTGGAAGTAACAATGGCAGGCGGTGAAGGATTCTCATCCAACAAAGCTCCCTTGTTTGATGGAACTAATTACACTTTCTGGAAACTCAGGATGCAAACATATCTGAGTGCATTGGGATATGACATTTGGGATTCTATAGATAGTGGATACACAGCACCCACTACTCCTCCAACAGATACTACTGAGAAGAAAAAATTTGAGAACAACTCCAAAGCTAAGAATGCCATAATGTGTGGACTTGTAGACAGTGAACTGATAAGAGTCATGAGCTGCAAATCGGCAAAAGACATGTGGGATAAACTGAAGAGCATCCATGAAGGAGACAACAAGATCAAGGAAGCCAAGCTGCAAACTCATCGAGCTCAGTTCGAAGCATTACAAATGAAGGAAGATGAGAACATAGAGGCCTATTTGCTGAGAGTCAATGGAATCATCAATGCAATCAAAGGACTCGGTGAAGAAATGGATGATGCAGTTGTTGTGAAAAAGGTTCTCAGAACCCTTCACAAATGATTTAACTCCAAAGTTTCTGCAATAGAAGAGGCAAAAGATCTAAACAATTTTAGCATGGATGAGCTGCATGGTTCCTTGACTGCATATGAAATGAGAATAGGACAAACTAAGCCTATAGACAGAGAAGCTGCTTTCAAAGCACATAAGAATATAAAAACTGAACATGAATCTGAGGATGAAGAGACACTGGATGAAACAGAAGCAAATTTTGTTCAGAAACTCACAAAGGGAAAAGGAAAATATAGAGGAAAGCTACCATTCAAGTGCTTCAATTGTGGAGGAGTCGGTCATTTTGCAGCCAAATGCCCAATGCATGAGAAAACTAAAAATGGTGAAGGGTCACTCCAAGAAAAAGGTGACTGGAAGAAGAGACAAAATTTTAGAAAGAATAACTTCAAGAAGAAAAGCTTCATATCCAAGAATGTCAGCTCTTCTGAAGAAAGCTCAGGTGAGGATTCTGAAGAAGAAACAGGTGAAGCTCTGTTCATGGCACTTGAAGAGGAAAGAACAGAAGAAAATCAGGAAGGTGATGAAAGCTTTAAAGATGAGGCTGAAGTTTATCTGGAAGGAGAATTGGTTGCTGCACTTGAAGAGTTGAGTGTAGAAAGGAAAAAGAACAAAAAAATTTCAAGAAAACTAGAGGATGCCACTGACATAATAAACAGTTTAAAAATACAGACAGAGGAATTCAAGAAAATGTCTGAAGTTCTTGATGAACAATTAACTATAAAGACAGTTGAATGCAGCAAGCTAGAGGAAGACATTGTTAAGTTAAGAATGCAGCTAGAGGAGATGAATAGAAGATTGAGCTATTTTCATAAGTTTGAAGAAAGTACTGTAAAGCTGGATAAAATGTTAAATAACCAAAGGCCTTCCGGCATCAAATTTGGTTTAGGCTTCGATGAAGGAGAATCATCAAAGGGTTCAAAGGCCTTGAATGTAGAACCCATAAAGAAAGAAGAAAAGATCAGGATTGACCTAGAAAAAACAAATCATGCCAAAGAAAGCAATAATGCCAGACTCAAGAAGAGTACTGACAAAGATGGATTCACAAAAGTCACACATCCAAGAAGGAGAAGATTCATGGCTTCTACTTCAAACTGGCAAAGACCTGCACCCAGGTTTAATCATTCCTTTTCTGGTTATTGTTTTAAATGCAATGCTTATGGCCATAAGATTTCAGATTGCAGGCATAATGTATCTCAAAGGAATTTCACCAATAGAAATGTTTTTTCTCCTTTAATGAATTATGCAGTTGAATGTTATAATTGTCATAATTTTGGACATATTGCTAGAAACTGTAGAAGCACTTTTGCAGCAAATAATCATCAGGGTAGAAAATCTCAACCAAGTGGGTTGAAACAAAACAAGAAATTTCCTGAAAAATAGGCACATGCTAATGAGAGGACAAAGGCAAAACAAGTAGCCAAATCTGTCATCAAACCAGAATGGAAAGAAAAGGAATCTTTGATTGTTCAGACTGCTTTTAAAGCACAAGACAAATCTGCACCATGGATACTTGACAGTGGATGTTCCAGTCACATGACAGGTGACAAGCAAAAATTTGAGAATTTACAGAATTATGAAGGTGGTTCTGTGAAATTTGGGAATAATGATGGAGCAAAGATTGTTGGAAAGGGATCAGTCAAGATCAGTGATGGAAAGATAAAATCAAAAGAAGTCTTGTTTGTGATTGGTCTGAAGCATAACTTGCTGAGTGTAAGTCAAATCTGTGACAGAGGTCATGAAGTCATTTTTAAGAAGCAGGGCTATGAAGTGAGAAAAGCACACAGTGGAAAGCTGATAGCTACTGGATCTAGGACTTCTGGAAATCTATATACTCTCTCAGAAACTGCAGAAGGAACATGCTTGATTGGACAGGAAGATGAAAATTGGCTGTGGCACAAGAGGCTCGGTCATATTAGTTTTGACAATCTGGCAAAAATAAGTTCAAAAAGGGCAGTAAGAGATATACCAACCATTGGCAAACCAGTAAATAGCATCTGTGCTTCATGTCAAAAAGGGAAGCAAACCAGATCCACTTTTAAATCAAAGGAATACTTCACCAAAAAAACCTTTGGAGATAATTCATACTGATTTGTGTGGACCCATGAGAACACAGAGCATAAATGGTGACAAATACTTTATGCTGTTAATAGATGATTACTCCAGGATGACATGGATATTTTTCTTAAAACTTAAATCAGATGCCTTTGAGATGTTTAAGATTTTTAAAAAATAGGTTGAAAATCAAACTGGAAAAAGGATTAAATGCCTAAGATCAGACAGAGGAGGAGAGTTTATTTCAGAAGAATTTGTAGAATACTGTCAAAAATATGGGATAAGAAGACAGTTTTTAGCAGCTAGGACACCTCAACAGAATGGTGTTGTAGAAAGGAAGAATAGAACAGTGCAGGAAATGGCACGAACAATGCTGGCTGAGAACAAAATAGCTGATAGATTTTGGAAAGAGGCAGTACATACTGTAGTTTACATTCAAAACAGGTGCATGCTAAGACCACATGAAAGCAAAACACCTTATGAGTTGTGGTTCGATATAAAGGCAACAACAAGACATTTCAAAGTATTTGGCAGCAAGTGCTACATCAAACGGACTAAAGATAATCTCGATAAATTTGAAGATAGAGCCGATGAAGGTATCTTTCTTGGTTACTCAACAAAAAGCAAAGCCTACACATGTTACAACAAGAGGCTAAAGAAAATTGTTGAGAGTGCTGATGTGAAAGTTGATGAAGGTAGAGAACAAGAAATTACTTATCAAGAAAACTACCCCATTTATGAAGAAGTCATTGAAGGTGATGATGAAAAGGAAACAGATAAGAATCAAAAAATTGATCCAGATGTTGTAAAAACTGAATCAGAAGAAGAAGAAAACAGGAAATTTAAAACAGGCAACTGGCAAAAAAATCATCCAAGTGAACAGATTATTGGGGATCCCACAGATGGTATTCAGACAAGAAGAGCAGCAGTGCGGAACTATTCTCTGTTATCTAGCATTGAACCTAAAAATGTTGCTGAAGCAAGCACTGATGAAAGTTGGATGAAGGCAATTAATGAAGAACTAGATCAGATTGAGAAAAACAATACCTGGGAATTAGTACCTCGACCAACAAATAAAAACATAATTGGCACTAAATGGATTTTTCGAAATAAATTAAATGAAGATGGACAGGTTGTCAGAAATAAGGCAAGATTGGTCTGTAAAGGCTATGCTCAGGTTGAAGGCATTGATTTTGAGGAAACTTTTGCACCGGTAGCCAGACTAGAGGCAATCAAAATATTTCTGGCATTAGCAGTTCATAAAAACTTCAAAGTATATCAAATGGATGTAAAATCAGCATTTTTGAATGGAAAACTGGAAGAAGAGGTTTACATTGAACAACCAGATGGCTTCCAACTTGGTGACAATCCAGATTTTGTGTGCAGGTTAAAGAAAGCATTATATGGTTTGAAACAGGCACCCAGAGCATGGTATGCAAGGCTGGATAACTATCTAATTAAACAAGGGTTCAAGAAAGGTTTGGTGGACAACAATTTATATGTCAAAACAGAGAAGGGCCATCTTATTGTTCTTGTTGTTTATGTAGATGATATAATATTTGGCAAGCAACATGGATGAATATTGCAAAGACATATCAACTAAAATGAAGAAAGAATTTGAGATGTCTATGATTGGTGAACTTTCTTATTTCCTAGGACTGCAGGTAAATCAAAATGAAAAGGGCATTTTTATTTCTCAAGTTAAATATGTAAAAGAAATGCTGAAAAAGTTCACAATGGAAGATAGTAAACTTGTTAGCACTCCCATGACAACAGGTCGCAAGTTGAGCAAGGATGATAAATCTCCAGATGTAGATCAAACAATGTACAGGTCTATGATTGGAAGCCTTCTGTATTTAACAGCCACTAGACCAGATATATTACAGGCAGTATGCATGGTTGCAAGATTTCAGGCTAGTCCCAAAGAAACTCATGTCACAGCTGTAAAGAGGATCTTCAGATACCTCAAGGGTACTATGGATTATGGGTTGTGGTACCCAAAAGGTAAAGACTTCACTTTGATTGCATATTCTGATGCAGATTGGGCAGGATGTATTGATGACAGAAAGAGTACAAGTGGAGGAGCATTTTATCTTGGAGACAGGCTGGTAGCATGGCACAGCAAGAAACAAGAATCGGTCTCTCTATCCACTGCAGAGGCAGAATACATTGCAGCAACAACATGTTGTACTCGGATATTATGGATGAGACAAACGTTGAAAGATCTTGGTATTCATTTCAAAGAGCCAATTTCAATTAAATGTGATAACACTAGTGCTATCAACATATCCAAGAATCCAGCTTATGCATTCAAGAACCAAACATATTGCAATCCGGTATCATTTCTTGAAGGATAAAGTTGCAGAAGGAGAGGTCAAATTGGATTTTGTTCCAACTACAGAGCAAGTAGCTGATATATTCACAAAACCATTGCCCAAGGATGTTTTTGAGTACCTTCGAAATAAGTTGGGAGTGGTCACAATTCCCAAGAACTGACTATCATTTGGGATCACATTCTCAAGGGGTGCATTTATGCCTATACTTATAGTTTTGCTTATACTTATGATTTTTGCTAACTATAACAACATTTGTCTGAGAATGGTGTGCAGAGACTCGGGGGAGTCTGCAGCAACCCTTTGGTATTATTGTCAAAGGGGGAGAAGAATTACAGGAGAGTGCATAAGTGTTGCCAACAATTCCAAAGGGGGAGATTGTTGAACAAGGTACAACAAAAGTATTGTCATTGTTGTCAACACAGACAACAATTGATGCAGTTGAAGCAATGGACAAGAATTCTGAAGTCAGTCAGATCAAGTACAGTGAATTTCCAGAAAAATAGAAGTGACCCAGATTCAGAAATTTGCAGAAAAAGACAAGTAAGAAAACTGTCGCGATATCGCGACAGGTTGAGAGGTCCGAAGGCAGAAAGAAAAATTGTCGCGATTTCGCGACATAACCGAGGAGAGAGAAAATGCAAGAAAAATTGTCGCGATTTCGCGACATAACCGAGGAGAGAGAAAATGCAAGAAAAATTGTCGCGATTTCGTGACATGGCCGAGGAGAGAGAAAATGCAAGAAAAATTGTCGCGATTTCGTGACATGGCCGAGGAGAGAGAAGATGCAAGAAAAATTGTCACGATTTCGCGACATGGCCGAGGAGAGAGAAGGCGAAAGCAAAATTGTCATGATTTCGTGACATGGCCGAGGAGAGAGAAGGTGCAAGCAAAATTGTCACGATTTCGCGACATGGCCGAGGAGAGAGAAGGCGCAAGGCAAACTGTCGTGATTTCGTGACATGTTGGCAGAGAAGGAAGCAAGGTGAAAAGATGTCACGATTTCGTGACATAAATGGAGGAAAGGAGCTTGCAACGAAAAGTGTCGCGATATCGCGACACGTCGGGTTTTCGCGACCCGAAGAGGAGAGAGAATGCTCGGCAACAAAGGTGTAGCGATTTCGCTGCATGTTAAAATGAATGGCAACAAAGGTGTAGCGATTTTGCTGTTAAAATGAATGAAAAAGGTGTAGGATTTGCTAATGTTAAAATGAATGGCAACAAAGGTGTAGCGATTTCGCTACAAGTCCAAAATACACAACATGAAGGTGTAGCGATTTCGCTACCAGTCAAAAGATCAGAACTCAAAGTTGAAGCAAATCGAAAGCACAAGGCACAAAGGTGTAGCGATTTCGCTATCGCATGAAGCAAGAGTTGTACGGAGGCCGAAAGCATCACGATTTCGTGACAAAGCTGAGGATGACGTCAGCAAAATTGAAAGTGTCACGATTTCGCGATAGGGTGAAAGAAAAGCCGCTGGAAGCCGAAAGCGTCATGATTTCACGACGAAGATGAGGATGACGTCAGCAAAAGTTGAAAGTGTCACGATTTCATGACAAGGTGCAAGAGAAGCCTCAAGAAGCCGAAAGTGTCATGATTTCGTGACAACATTAAGGATGACGTCAGCAAAAGTTTGATGTGTCACGATTTCGCGACATGAGCGATGGGAAAGTTTTCAAAGGCCAAAATGGTCACGATTTCGTGACAGCAAGGGCATGAAGGCGTACGGCTACAAAAAGTGTCACGATATCGCGACATGTTAGTATTTCGCTATAGGTAACAGGTTGGCTGGAAAATGTCGAAGGAACATGCAAGGTGACACGTGTCGAAAAAGCATCATGCAGCCAGTTACGTAAGAAGTAACTGAAGTCAGATCGGCAGTTACGCATTGACAGGTGTTGGACATGCACTGGAACAGCTGTATATGCATGATTGAAAAGCTTTCGAAGAGTCGTATAGGGAGGATCGAAAAAGCATTCGAACAGCCGTATTGCAAGGATTCGAACAGTCGAATATGCAAGATTGAAAAAGCATTAAAACAGACGTATTTGCAGCATTCAAAGAGTCATATAGGAAGGATCGAAAAAGCATTCGAACAGCCGTATTGCAAGGATTCGAACAGCCGTATTGCAAGGATTCGAACAACCGCTTATGGAGAGGAGAAAAGAATTCGAACAGTCAGAGTATGTCATTCGACTGCATGCAGATTTGAAAAGTGATAGAAGACGAAGAGCCTCGATGAGAAAAAGGGGGTTATAAAAGAATAGTCGTACAGAGAATAATGTTGCTGCTGTTAGAGGGAAATTGCTGTGAAAAGAGGGTTAGAAGAGAGCCAAGAGAGAAATTAGCAGAGCCGTGAGAGTGTGCAGAGTTTGTTTAATTGCAGACCAGTCAGGGTCGTGTAAGAAGTGAAGACATTTTTATGTCATTTTAAATTGCTCAGAATTGCAGTCCAAGTTGGTGCTTGGTACTAGGGGTTGGTGCTCCTATCTGTTGCAACAGAAAACTAAGGGGTTGGTGCTCCTTCCAAGTAGATGCTGGTAAAGTGTTTGTAAAATTGGTATTTTGCAAAGACTGGATTTGGATTGGAGTCCAAGCAGTCATTTTTGAGGAGTAGCCAAATTGGTGAACCTCGGTATATTGAGTGTTGTGGTGTGCTCTATTGTTCAATTTGCTTTTCTGGTTGTTAAGTTCTCTTTGCTTCATTTTTAAATGTTGTAGATATTAATATTAATAGTTACACTGATTCACCCCCCCCTCTCAGTGTCATTGTGTGAATATCAAAAACCTCAATAGTCGGGCTAACAATAACAACAACAAAATTACGTCGACATACAAAATCAACAATCTTAGTCAAAAAATAGGTCACAGGACTAATCCCAGAGCAGATTTTATTGGCAAAAACTAGAGAAATAATTCATACCTCTTGCGCAGTAGTAGTCATGATGGGGCTCTAGTGAACCTTTCCAAGAATTTGGTTCCCAAAAAAACTAGAACACTGTGAGATCTGTTCCAAGGCATTCAGGTCTGGGGTTGCAGTAGATCCAAGGTCATCCTCATAGTGGAGGTGTAAACCACTACTAAATCATTGGAGTGCTATCTTCAGCACTGTTGATAGATGCATGTTGTTTTTCATCAAGATTATGGTAGGTATTATTGATGGTATGATAAAAAATTCCAATGGTCATAATTTCTCTAATAGACCTCTCATAGCGGTATAAAAAGAGCTTCTTGGGATAGGATTGAAATATATCCCTATCCCACCTCCCATGGCCCATGATGATGCATGTGTAGAGTATGTTCTATTTTCCAAGCTTCTCAAGCTTTGGTGGTTTTTCGGTCCAAAAGGAAGGAATATCACCAACTAGGAAGAACCTACCTACTCTCCCTTCTGTATTTTAAATTTTGCATGGGAACCTGATCTGAAATACCAACCCCTATTGGATATTCTTAATTACAGAAAGCATCAATTTAAATAACAACTTGCTTCCATAGAGAGTATCTTCCAACCTGAAAGCACGAGGATACGAAAGCAAACAAAAGGGAAATGTAACGCTAAGTCCTACGAACAAGAATGCATGAAAAGAGGGAAAACAAACGAATTGAAACAAGATTTAAAGAAAATGTAAAAGTGCAGCCCTTTATTTTATTAATTTTCTCGAGATTGGGTTACAATGCATCTCCTCCCTTTTCATGGGTTGGGAGCATCAGACATAATTTTGTTACACCACAAATGAGATATTCCCCTTTGGGATCTTCTGCGTGCCCACATTGAAAATGGGTGGACCAAACGTCACTGCCACTTGAGTGAGTGCATCTATAGTTCCTTACTGCCCCTCTAGTGTTAAGATCCTATGTTCAGAGAAATAGTAAATGGTTAGTAGCACCTACGGATGGATGGAAACATGCGATCCCCAAGGCCTACGGTTAATGCATGCATAAAAATAATTAAAATGATAACTAAAACATATCAGAATGAACTAAAATTTTGAAAAAAGCAATAAAACATTACCAAGAACACACTACAAAAGGAACAATCAAGAAATCTACCCCAAATTTCTAATCACTCCAGGGTGGGATGATTAGGACTATCATAAAACATCAGTAGGTGACCTCCTAAATGTCCCATCCAAGGGCCTCCAAAACACCTGCAAAGCTAGGTTTAGACAAAACGGGGCATTTTGGGATGACCCAGATGGTTAGATTTTGTAGATTCTACCTTGATCACCCTATATCCGATGATGCTCCCTGTATGTTAGTGAAAGCGAGAAACATTGAAAGCACAGTCAAAACTCATCAAAATCACATGAAATTTAAATGACAGCATATATGGATGACCTAAAATAAAATGCAAAATAAATAGTAGGGAAATCTTCCACAGATTTCTAATTACTCCGAGGTGGGACGATTAGGACTCCAGCAGTGCAGGGGGCACCTGGGGACAGGATGCCCACCGTTTGGGGCTCGGTTTCGGCACCAATCCACTTGGGATGGGTCGAAAAACTCTTATGGGGTTGTGTTGGTAAATTAGGTGGGGTATTTTGGCTAAATGTTTGGGTTTTGGTTCCGGATTGCGCTTCCAAAAATCATCCAATAACCTCCCTTTCAAAATAGAGATCAAGGATGTAAGAAGCACAAACGATGGGTGAGGATGTAATTTGGCAGCACTCCATTTCTCCAAATTCTCCTGCTCTGCCATTTTTTTGGGGGTGAGAAGACTCACCATTTTTTAGACCTGAGGGTCTTTGTGGATGAGCATGTAGAGGTGCCACTTGGCCATCATACCCTGCCAGGGGGAAGAAGATTCCTCCCTAATTAAGGGATCCATGACTGCCCCTATGACTGCCTCTTTGAGCTCAAAAATGCTCACTCACACTCCATGCATTGAAGGAGGAGTCATGCAGTTTGATGCGCAAATGGAGTAAATATTTAGTAAAATGACTTTCATTTTAGATCTGGATATTACATCCTATTGGAAATCTCAAATCAAGCAAGATTTCATTGTGAAGGTCAACACTCTTGAAATGGAACTATGTGTGGATCGTTAGGTCCAACAAGGTGCAACCGACACCCAAAAATCTACTAAGAAATAACAACAAGATACTATCATGGATGAATCCAACACCTTTGTGGCCTCCCTCATCAAAAAGGAGTGCACTCCACTCTTTTTTGAGATCCAAGAGCTCAAAAAACTTGTCATAGATATTACCATTTCCTCCTAATCCAACTCCCATAATTCCTCACCTTGAAATTGAAGGAGAATGAATAGAAGCTAGAGCTATACCCATAGTGAATAGAAGCAATAGTAGCAACAACAACAACCTAAATAGTTGGGCTAACAATAACAACAACAAAATTACATCGACATACAAAATCAATAATCTTAGTCAAAAAATGGGTCATAGGACTAATCCCAGAGCAGATTTTATTGGCAACAACTAGAGAAATAATTCATACCTCTTGCATAGTAGAAGTCATGATGGGGCTCTAATGGAACTTTCCAAGAATTTGGTTCCCAAAAAAATTAGAACACTGTGAGATCTGTTCCCAGGCATTCAGGTCTGGGGTTGCAGTAGACCCAAGGTCATCCTCACAGTGGAGGTGTAAACCACTACTGAATCATTGGAGTGCTATATTCAGCCCTGTTGATAGATGCATGCTCTTCTTCATCAATATTATGGTAGGTATTATTGATGGTATGATAAAAAATGCCAATGTTCATAATTTCTCTAATAGACCTCTCATAGCGGTATAAAAAGAGCTTCTTGGGATAGGATTGAAATATATCCCTATCACACCTCCCATGGCCCATGATGATGCATGTGTAGAGTATGTTCTATTTTCCAAGCTTCTCAAGATTTGGTTCTTTTTCGGTCCAAAAGGAAGGAATATCACCAACTAGGAAGAACTTACCTACTCTCCCTTCTATATTTTAAATTTTACATGGGAACCTGATCTAAAATACCAACCCCTGTTGGATATTCTTAAATACAAAAAGCATCAATTTAAATAACAACTTGCTTCCACAGAGAGTATCTTCCAACCTGAAAGCATGAGGATACAGAAGTAAACAAAATGGAAATGTAACGCTAAGTCCTACGAACGAGAATGCATGAAAATAGGGAAAACAAACAAATTAAAACAAGATTTAAAGCAAATGTAAAAGTGCAGCCCTTTATTTTATTAATTTTCTTGAGATCGGGTTACAATGCGTCTCCTCCCTTTTTAGGGGCTGGGAGCATCGGACATAATTTTGTTACACCACAAATGAGATATTCCCCTTTGGGATCTTCCGCGTGCCCACATTGAAAATGGGCGGACCAAACATCGCCGCCACTTGTGTGAGTGCATCTATAGTTCCTTACTGCCCCTCTGGTGTCAAGATCCTATGTTTAGAGAAATAGTAAATGGTTACTAGCACCTACAGATGGAGGGAAACATGTGATCCCCAAGGCCTATGATTAATGCATGCATAAAAATAATTAAAATGATAACTAAAACATATAGAATGAACTAAAAATTTGATAGAAGAAAGAAAAAATTACCAGGAACACACTACAAAAGGAACAGTTGAGAAATCTGCCACAGATTTCTAATCGCTCTAGGGTGGGACGATTAGGACTATCATAAAATGTCAGTAGGTGACCTCCTAAATGTCCCATCCAAGGGCCTCCAAAACACCTGCAAAGTTGGGGTTAGACAAAACGGGCCATTTTGGGATGACCCAGATGGTCAAATTTTGTAGATTCTACCTCGATCACCCTATATCCGATGATGCTCCCTGTATGTTAGTGAAAGTGAGAAACATTGAAAGCACAGTCAAAACTCATCAAAATCACATGAAATTTAAATGACAACATATATGGATGACCTAAAATAAAATGCAAAATAAACAGTAGGGAAATCTACCATAGATTTCTAATCACTCCAGGGTGGGACGATTAGGACTGCAGCAGTGCAGGTGGCGCCCGGGGGTAGGACGCCCACCATTTGGGGCTCGGTTTTGGCACCAATCCACTTGGGATGGGTCGAAAACCTCTTATGGGGTTGTGTCGATAAATTAGGTGGGGTATTGTGGCTAAATGTTTGGGTTTTGGGTCTAGATTGTGCTTCCAATAATCACCCAATAACATCCCTTCCAAAAGAGAGATCAAGGATGTAAGAAGCACAAATGATGGGTGAGGATGTAATTTGGCAGCACTTCGTTGCTCCAAATTCTCTTGCTCTATAATTTTTTGGGGGGTGAAAAGACTCACCATTTTATAGACCTGAGAGTCTCTGTGTATGAGCATGTAGAGGTGCCACTTGGCCATCATGCCTTGCCAGGGGGAAGAAGATTCCTCCCTAATTAAGGGCTCCATGATTGCCCCTATGACTGCCTCTTTGAGCTCAAAAACACTACCTCTTTGACCTTTTTCCCATCAAACCTGCTATTTGCCCCACCTTGGAGCGAATACTACTAATCGTCCCAGGGTGGGACAAATACCCGTTTGTAATTGTCCCAGGGTGGAACGAATAGGGAGCATAGTGCCTAAAAGGTGCCAACTTGACCTTTGACCTTCCAAAACTACTGTGGGAGTGGTTAGGACCACTGTTTAACCTCTGGGGGCTGCCCTGGGGGCTATGTAGGCCAATTCAATTAGTGTTTATCGTAGCATAATTAGATTGGTGCTATTTTGGTGTCTACAGATGCCCCTTTTTGGGATGCATTGTGCGTGGCATAGTGCTGAGCAAAAATAGATAACCAAAGCACTAATGATTAGGGTTTCTCATTAACCTAACCAAATTTTGATGCCCCAAGTATGGAAAGGGCATGCATTCTTGAATCCTTGCTTCTGATGAGCTGAGGAGCTTAGTTCAAGTGTTAACCTTTTTTGGTGAGGCGCTACTTGATCTTGGACATTGTTCAGTCATGAATAGGCAAAGGGCGTAACCTTTTGTCTTTGGGAACCTTGAGTTCATGATTCTAGAATGCCAAGTGTTTGATCAGCTTATGATTATTGCTTATTTTTTGCCCCAAGCAGGAGCATGATTGTCTTTGTCAATGATTCTTTGAATGCATGTCATTTCCTTGATTGGGTGTGTATTTGTTGATTGGTGACTAAGTGTGACTACCCCCTCAAGCGATGAATCAATGAGGGAATGACTGACATGAGAAAAGCGACGAGTCAATTGACCCAAGATGACTTTTGTAAGGGTGCCTTTAGTTGTTTTCCGTTGAATGCTCATGCGGTTTTTGAACAATTTGACCTATTTTTGGTGGGTTTTAACCCTTTTTGTGACATCGGTTGGGGATGAAATTCTCAAAAATCCATCCTCCCGTGGAGCGGTCCGGCTATGGTAGCCTTCTTAGGGAGTAGGATAGTGAGGATTTGTGATCCGAACGTCAGTTTTGTATGCCATGAAGTACAAGCACCAAGGCGCCTTGTTCAACAATGTTATTGCTATTTTTGGGTGGGTTTGTACCCTTTTTGTGACGCTGGTTGGGGATGAAATTCTCGAAAATCCATCCTCCTGTGGAGTGGTCCGGCTATGGTAGCCTTATTAGGGAGTAGGATAGTGAGTATTTGTGATCTCGACGTCATTTTTGTATGCTAAGAAGCACAGGCGCAAAGGCGCCTTGTTCGTCAATGTTATTGTTATTTTTGGGTGGGTTTGGACCCTTTTTGTGACGTCGTTTGGGGATGAAATTCTTGAAAATCCATCCTCCCGTGGAGCGGTCCGGCTATGGTAGCATTATTAGGGAGTAGGATAGTGAGGATTTGTTATCCCGATGTCAGTTTTGCATGCCAAGAATGTCAAGCGCAAAAGCACTCTTATTTGGCAATGTTATTGCTATTTTTTATGCATTTGGGTGCAGTTTTTGTTGTTTTTAATTTTCTTGCTCTGTAATCATCCCAGGTTGGAATGAATACCAGTTTTGTAATCATCCCAGGGTGTGACAAGTTCTAACTAGAGTTCTTGTCCTAGGGTGGAACGATTACAGGCCTAAAAGCCTATTTTAAGTGCCAAAACTAGGTTTTGGGCTCATTTGCACTTTGTTTTTCTAGAAATTTGGAGCTGTGAGGAGGAGGAGGTCGAGTTCGCGTAGTGGAGCACTATTGGATTTCTCGGACACCATGATTTCATGAACTGGATCATCAAGTGGTAGAGCCAAAGTGAGATTGGTAAGTTCCCCTTCTCTTTATTTTGTTTGTTTTGTTGTACAGTTTAAAACCACAATTCTTTTCTTTTGTAGTTTGTTTTTCGATTTAAAAATGAAAACCCTAGTTAATATATTTTATTTATTTATCAGTTGTAACTAAAGTTAGAAACCCTAGGTAACTGACAAATGTTTATTTTGAATTTTTTTTTTTTTGCATTGCATTGTTTATTTGATTTTTTGAATGTTTGTACTGTACATGTTGTTAATGTTTTTGCTGTACATTTATCAAATGTTTTAGCTATACACTTATTAAATGTTTTTGTTGTACAGTTTTTTTGTTTCATGTTTTTAATGTTTTTGTGTTGTTTTTGATTTTCAGGTGGTGAAGATCTGATATCGTGTGCCGACGATGTTTTTGGACGCACAGGAGGCGCTGACTACGACGGACTGGGATTGGCTTGATGCCCTTGGGATAAAGAATGTGACTCAGTTAGAGCCTGTGGTGTGGGATCGGGAATATCTAACTACCCTGATCATCTTATGGGATCCCCACACCAATACCTTTCGTCTCCCAATAGGGGAGATGATGGTGACTCTTGAGGATGTCTATCGGATTCTATGGATTCTGATAGACGGGCTTCCTATTCGGACTACTCCACGTGATCAGCGAACGGTGGTGCTGACATAGTGCTTCGGGCATGGGGTGGAGATGGGGGTGGATAGTCCATTGGAGAGGGCAGAGGGGGATTTGTTGATTGGTGGGATTTTGGTATGATGGTGGCTAGAGAAGGGCATGTTGGGGGTGAGGCATGCACTACTAATGACCCTCATCTCCAACATGTTGCTTCTTGACTCCTCGAGTGTGAGGTTCCCGTGGAACCTGTTGGAGGTTGTTTTTAGACTGGTTGAGTGTCCGACCTTAGAGCCATTTATTATGAGGTGGGATCAAACACTACTGGCACAACTCTATGATGAATTGTATGAGGTCCACTGCTAGAGGTGGAAGGGGATTGGATGTAGCTACCTATTGCAGTGCTAGGGATGGAAGCACATAGCTATTGAGAGGCCATAGGGTTTACTATGGACTACTCGGGCAGATATGGTGGACAAGGAGATAAGGTATGTGGCTCTATGGTAGAGTTTCGAGGATCAGGGGTAGAGTCAACAATGGGCAGGTGTCGTAGGGCACTATGCTGATACCTTCGTGTGTCTTACTCTAGGGGATGTGTTCTAGCATTCATACTGAGACTATCCAGTTTGGACTAAGGTTGGAGAGTGGCTCTAGTGGGTGCATAGGGGGAGATGGTTGATCGGGTGGCATGGGACCGAGCAGGAGTACTTCTCATATGTCCGGGTGACTCAACAGTTTAGGGTGCACTAGGGATTTCCTAGTGAACCTTTGATCTATTGACGTCAAGATTATGAGAGGAATCTAGCCTGGTCGATCATTGAGCAAATGGGTGAGGAGTCGGATGTAGTGATCGATGTCCCTGACGTGGACAATGTCGGGGCAACTGCAGAGTATGACCAGTGGTGGATGATGCAACGATGGAAGGGCAAGGGGCCTCTAGGAGGTCCAGAGGTAGTAGTAGTAGGTGGAGAGGGTGTAGAGGCATCGAGAGAGGGTTGGGGGGCTCCACTCAAGGATGCGGACATGGTGGAGGTTGATAGCTTTGGGGGGGATGATTTTGGGATTTCAAAGTAACCGGATATGTAGGACGTCCCAGAGCAGTGGGAGCCAGAGTAGCCTACCGTCCTAGATATGCCTATGCCTCAGGTAGTCCTAGAGGGTATGGAGGTAAGGCATCATGCTGAGATAGTGCGATTGGAGGATCTACTTTGAAGACAGGATGAAGAGCTCGGGGATGATCTATAGGAGAGGGATATCCTATGGACTTAGTTAGCAGAGTGGGAGAATGCATTGGCTACATACCACCAATGGGATGGGGACACAAATGCTTCATAGGAGAGGGATCTCCTATGAACTCAATTGGCACAGCACGATAACGCATTGGCTACGTACCATTGGTGGGAGATGGATTTGGTTCAGCATCGAAAGGAGTTAGAGGTAGATATTATCTGCCTCGGTGGGCGGTTACTTGAGATCCCTAAAGGTGGATCTTCATGTCGGATGAGAGACAATGATATTGAGCATTCAACATCTTCTCATCACAGGTGACTAGATGAGGGGGGCGCTAACGGGCGTGATGTAGGGGCTAGCAGCAGTCGCCCTGAGAGGTCCCATAGGACCCACACCACTAGTGGTAGTTCCCGTCGTACCGATCCTATGTGATCATGGTGGCCAACACCCTAGGCTTGGGGTTTTTGAGTTTTTTCTTTTTTTTGGTGAGGTCCGAGGATAGTTTTATTGTAGCCTAAGGGCATTTTTGACAATATATATACATGACTTTCTTTGTGTTTATACGCTTGTTATGGTTTGATTTTATGCACATGTATTTACATTGATGTATGCATATGTTATTGTGAATGCAATGTTTCTAATTATATGATGTATGCATATGGTATGGATGAATTGAGTTGTGGATATTTGGTGGTGGCACCATAAACTGTACAAGGACTTAATGGCTTTTTTGTACTAGGCGATTGTGTTATGAAATGACTTTGTATGTATATATTTTTCTTTTGTTTTGTATATATTTTTGATGATGGTGTAATAATGGAATGTATCACAGTTGGTTTAGAATGTAGTTAAGGTTTTTTGAGACTCAGATGTTTTAACTAACTAGCCAAGACTGTACTTTTATCTTACAAGAATTTTGAACAAGGTACGAATCGAACTTGAGTTTGACCAAGTTATTTTGCATCCCTATGTGTGCAATTGAGTTTTTTCATGTGGTATTTGTTAGGATATCGCCAGTGCCAGATAGGTTGTCAACAAAACCTATACTGAGGATCACCTAATTAGCTCCACTAACTCCTTTGTCGTATTTAGTAACATTAATCTGCAGTGCCATCTAGGATACCATAAGCTAGCTCATCCACATGCAAACATTGATCTATACACAATTTAATGTGATAGATATATCATCATGTAGGAGGTTTGCCACTAGTGACCGATAGGCTATCCACCAAACCGATACTGAGGATCACCTCATGACCTTCCAAATGCTGAGAGTTCCAGGGATTCAAGTTCGACTCCCTTATTTTCTTCAATTGTATTGGGATACTTGCTCTTATATGTAGTGATAAAAATCACTGTTTATTTTTATTATTATTTTTTTTTTTGAGCAAGGGATTGGAATTTTGAGTGATGAGAATCACTATTTCTTGTGCTTTTTGATGTATGCACTTTGTGGGTTTTGATGTCAAATTTTGGAGTTTTGACTGTTGCGAATTTTTTGATGGTTGCAACTTTTTGAGAACTTGGGATTTTTGGGGAATTGGGTAGGGAAGATGCTTGTCCTTTTGCCAACTCTTAGCATTCTTGGAGTCATTTGCACAGGGGGATGAGCAAGATAATCCTTTTCACTATATGGTATCCTGGATTGCTTTGCAGGTTTCATCTTTCATTCACACAACTTGGGAATTTTTTTTTTTTATTTTTTTTTGTGTTTTTAGCTTGTGTTGGGATGCTACGTAACAAGGTGTGATCCAAGTAGAACTCTACCTTTGTAAAATATGTCTGAATTTGTACAATTTTTGGCTAGAAATCTAAATATAGCTGAATGGGAAAAACCCTAGATACATTAGAACACAACTGACTATGATATTGTGAAAAATGTGAATGGCGTTTATTTTTGCTGAATTATTTTCAAAGTGGAAAAATGTGGAGAATGATGGAATTGCTCGTAATTACAGTCTATGGTGCTCTAGGCCTGTATGATCAACAAATGTGCAATGTATGTATGTGATGCCTAATGCAGCTTTTTTTTTTTGTGTTTTGATTTTTTACGAGTATGCATGGAAGTGAGATGCAATTTTTTTTGTTATTTTTGATTATTTATTGTTTTTGAAAATTCTTTATGGTTGGTTTATCCCGAGTGGGTGCGGACCAAGTGATTCTTTCGGATCCTTGGAGGTTTTGACCAAAGGGATTATGGGCACCATTTGGGGTGTTTTGAGGTTGACCAAGCGATTGTGGGAATCCTTGGAGCTATTGGGTGACCAAGCGGTTATGAGAACCCTTGGGGATTTTGGTTTGACCAAAGGATTTATGGACACCTTTGGGGTGTTTTTGGGGTTTGACCAAGCGACTATGGGAATCCTTGGAGCTTTTGGGTTTGACCAAAGGGATTATGGGCACCTTTGGGGCATTTTTTTGGGGTTGACCAAGTGATTATGGGAATCCTTGGAGCTTTTGGTTTGACCAAAGGGTTTATGGGCACCTTTGGGGAATTTTTTTTGGGGGGGTTGACAAAGTGATTATGGAAATCCTTGGGGCTTTTTTGGTTGGGCTATGGCTCTCTTAAATATTGAATGGCCTCAAATGACTGATGTTCAAGGGTTCTAGTTCCTTGATTCCATCAAGAGAGGCTAGCCGGTATGTCCCAGGTCCTATTTTATTTTCAATTACATAAGGACCTAACCATTTTTCCTCAAAATTGTCCCTTAGATGGGGTGGAAAGTTAGAGTTTTGTTGGTTCTCTTTTAAGACCAAGTCACCAACCTGAAAGTACCTCAGGTTAACTTTCATGTTTATGATTTCTTAAGTCGCTCTTGGTAGATACACAAATGCTCAAGAGCATTAACGCGTCATTCGTCAAGCAACGTAAGCTGGTCTAACTGGGCCTACCGTGCAATGTCATCATCGTAGGGAAGGAATTTCCAACTTGAGAGGCATGACTGCCTCGAAGCCATACACCAACGAAAATGGAGTTGCCCTAGTGGGCATCCAAATGCTAGTGCAATATGCCCACAAAGCAAGTGGTATTTGAATGTGCCAATCCTTATGACTATTTGTGACTATATTTTTGAGGATAGCAACTAGGGTTTTTTTTTACGCCTCTGCTTGCCCATTTGCCTATGGATAATAAGGTGTCGAAAAACTACGCTAAATTTTGTACTTTGTGATTAAAGCACGCACGTATTTGTTTTTAAATGATGTCCCATTATCCGATATGATCTTGGATGGAATACCAAAATGACATATGATGTTATGTAAAATAAACTCCACAATGCGAGTTCTAGTCATAGAGGTAAACGAAATTGCTTCCACCCACTTGGTGAAGTACTTTGTGGCCATTATGATGAACATGTGATGGCCTGACGACACAGGGGAGATCTTTCTTATTAGATCTAAGCCCCACTATGAGAATGGCCAAGCTGATTGAATCGATTGCAAGGCCTGAGAAGGTACGTGTTTCAAGTTAGCATGATGTTGACACTTCATAGACTTCCTTACATAGTCGCAACAATCTTGCTCTAAATATGGCCAATAATAGCCCATGCAAAGAATGCACTTTGCGATGGCCATACCACTAAAGTGGCCATCGCATGTACCATCATGTGCTTGGGTGATTGCCCAAGTGGACTCCTGCTGGTCCAAGAAATGAAGGAGGATTCCCTCATAGCTTCGATGGTACAAAATGTCTCCTAGCAAGACATGTTTTACCACTTTCCATTTGAATGATATTTTCACGATGTGTGTCAATCCAAGTAGGAGGTTACCTAACTTGAGGTAATCTCTTATGGGTGTGTACCAATCCTGTCGATCAGAAGCCTCGATGGTATGAATAGCCAATCCCTCTTGAGGTTCGTCCCTAGCAAAAGTTGAGTGGGAAAGAACCTGTAAGAATAGCGTTGTGTTGCTATTGAGGGGAATAGGGGAGAACAAGGACCCCCAATTGGCTTGATTTAGAAAATCATGGATTCGAGAGAACCTATCCTAAGATGGTTCAATCTGGATCAGGTGGATTCCTAGTGTTAAGTTAGAGCTTGCATGCTCCATCATGGATTGCAATAGTGTTTTGACTTGAATGGTTGTCATCTCACTGGAAGGGTCTTACGAGATTAGTGACCCCAAGGAGGCCATAGTGTCCACAAAATGATTCGATGACCGAGGGAGTGCCTCGATGTCATACCATTCAAGCTTTGCCAAGAATTTATCCATAAGGGCTTTTTAGGCTTGTAGAACTAGGCATTTACATTGGAATACCCCTTTCACTTGGTTGACGATTAACAATGAATCACCAAATATGTTCAGGCATTTGATGTTCATGGTGATGGTTGCCTGAAGACCTATGAGCAAGGCTTCATATTCTGCATTGTTATTGGTGCACAAAAAATAAAGTTTAAATGATAGAGGCATTGGAGCCCCTTACAGTGTGAAGAAAATGATTCCCGCACCACCCCCTTGCTCACATTTAGAACCATCAAAAAATTGGGTTATGTCAGCCTATGACTCAGGCTCATCAAAATCTAGCGATTATGAGACATGGAAGACCCCATCATCGGGTAGCTCTATGGTCAGAGGTTGATCATCTTCGAGAGGAGCCTCTGCTAGTTCATCGGCGATGAGTTGACCTTTGATGGATTTTTGTCCAATGAATTCGATGTCAAACTCCGTCAACAACATGATCCATTTTGTCGTGCGACTACTGTGATAAGTATGACTCATCATGTACCACAATGGATTCCCCTTAGACACAACATATGTCGTATTTCTCAGCATGTAGTGGCATAGCTTTTTGGTAGAAAACACCACTGCCAAGCATAGATTCTCGATGTATGCATAGTTAAGTTCATAATTGACCAGGGTGCAGCTAAGATAGTAAGTAGTCTGTTCTTTGTGTAGTTCATTTTTTTGGGCTAGCATGGCACTCAGTGCCACCTCAGTAGCTGAGATGTATAAGTAGAATGACACTCCTGGTATAGGTGGTGCCAATACTGGTAGTGAAGCCAAGTATTTTTTAATGTCATTGAAGGTTGACTGGAACTCGTCATCCCAGTGAAATGGTACCCCCTTGTGTAATAATTTATTCATGGTTCGGCACTTGTCAGATAGCTACGCTATGAAGAACTTGATTGATGTAACCTTTCCCTGCAGGATTATGAGTTGCTTTATGGTAGTTGGGGGGAGTATTTCAAGGATTACCTTGAATTTATTTGGATCTACCTCGATGCCTTTTTTTGAGACTATGAAACCCAAGATTTTTCCATATGTGACACCAAATATGCACTTCTTGGGGTTTAGTCTGACTTTGTGTTTGATGAGGTGATCGAGGATCTTGCTTAAGTCATCAAGATGATCTGGGCACAAAAGAGATTTGGCCAACAAATCATTCATGTAATCTTCCAAACAGCATTTTTAAGGCCAAAAGGCATGACCTTGTAACAAAATGTCCCCCAAGGCGTTGTGAACGCCATTTTTAGTTGGTCCTTAGGATTGATACGAATTTGATTGTATCCCGAGAAACCATCCATGAGGGATAGCATTTCATGGCCCATTGTAGCGTCTACCAATGCATCGATGCTAGGCAAGGGGAAATCGTCCTTAGGACTTGCTTTATTTAGATCTCAAAAATTGGTGCATATGCGAATCCTCCCATTAGGCTTCTTGACGGGTACCATGTTGGACAACCATGGTGGGTAATCCACGCAGATGAAAAACTATGCATCCAACAGCTTTTGTAATTCATATTTGACCATTAAGGCCACTGTTGGGTGCATCTTACATAGTTTTTGCTTAATTGGCTTGATTGTCGGATCAAGCGTCAGATTATGCATGACTAGCTATGGTTCTAGCCCCGACATGTCTTTGTAGGACCATGCAAAAACCTCCTTCTTCTCTTTGAGAAGGGCAATGTAGTCAGCTTGCTCTTTAGGGATAGACTTACCCCCAGCTTGATGATCTATGGATTCATTGGATCAGAGCCAATGTCTACGTCAGTCGTCTCCTCGATTGACATGTGGGACCCATCCTCCAACTGGTGTGGAGTTGGGATCAGGTGGATATCATTTTCTAAATTTAGATCTACATTTGGAACTTCGGGTCCCTCATCAGCCTGGAAGATATCCTAATTTGGTCCTGGGGTGAAATGAAGCATCTCACCGCAAGGACAGTACTCTGATGGGGATGGTGGTGAATTAATGTGATCCCAGTCTATGGCATCTAGGTTTAGATACAATGACCATGCTGGATCATCTCGATTTTGGATAGGGGTGGTTAAGTCAATGGATATCATGTTGATGAAATTATTTTGGTCTCCATTACCATGGGTGTGGTGACTCGGACTTCCTTGATGATTTTTGTGCTCCAGATCTGGCTCTGGGGGTATTGGCACAAATGGATTGGCCCTATGTGTGGATAAAAGGATAGGGTATGCCCTTGGCATTGATGGCTCTATAGGGTCTTTGGGTGGAAGGTGCTCTCTGTATACCTAAAGTGGTAGATGCAACACTTGGTCCAACTGTGTTGGGTTTAGGTGCCACCTATGCCTTGGCCCCATGTTTAGTTGTTCAAACATGTCATCAATATCCATGGGGTATTGTTACTACCGCATATGATTGAGATACACCATCTCAATTTCATCTTCATAATCATTTTTAGATATCCACAGGCCTTTGTTGGCTTTGAAAACTATTTGCGACATGTGAGGCTCGTATTGCTCGAGCAAATTGATCTGGTCCCATCGGGGTTGTTCCGCTATCTACGGGGGGACCTGATTTTCTTAAGGTGGCACTTGTTCAATTGGAGCATCCAAAGGGAACATTGCCAAGAAGCTTTCTTAGTAGTCATCCATGGGGGTCACTTGTGAGTGATTGCTATCCGATTCAAAAGGATCCCATGGTGCTACCTCATACTCTGACTCGTCTTCTGAATATCCTTCCTGACTTTGTCTATATCCCTCTTGTAAGTGAGTTCTCAAAATTTCTCCTTTATCGATAAAAGGGAAAAGGTTATCAAGGTCAACAAGGTGTGTTGTCAACAATGGGAGATAATCCCTCAATGTATATGTTGTGTTAGGATTGGCATATGGATCTAATGCCAACCCATCCTTGTTGCCTATCCCTAGGCATTGCATGTTCTCTACCAAGATGTCCAGGGGAAGGGGGTGGTTGAACCCTACTCCTAACTTGTCATATGGCATCTGATATCTTGGTTGGAAAATTGAAAGCACGAGGATACGGAAGCAAAAAGGAAACTCCAAGTGTGATGCAAACGGAACTAAACTTAACGCTAAATCCTATGAATTGAAAGTGCATGAAAGGAGGGAAAGCATGAACGAATCAAAATGAAACAAAAATCCAATAAGGAAGACAACCCTTTTTATTGATATGTTTTAGAACTCGGTTACAATTTGCCTCCTCCCCTTCTAAGGGCTAGGAGCGTTAAATATGTGTTCTTGTTACACCCATGGATGCTATTCCTTCTTCCGCGTGCCCACATGTAAAATGGGTGGACCAAACGTCACCGTCACTTGCGTTGATGAGTCTTGACTCCTTGCTGCTCCTCTAATGTCCAGATCCTACGTTCAAGGAAACAAGAAACAGTCAGTAGCACTTGTAGATGAAATAAAACATGCAATCCCCACGCCTTCGATTAGTGCATGCAAGATATAAATAAAACGATAACTAAAATAGATCCAAATGAACTAAAAATTTGATAGGGGCATCAAAACATCACAAGGAAAACACTACAAATGGAACAGTCAAAAAATTCACCACATATTTGTATTCACTTCGGGGCGGGACGAATAGACCTGCAACAAAACGTCAAAAGGCACTGTCCCAAATGTCACATCCAGGAAGCTCCAAATCACCTACAAAGTTGGGGATTAGCTAATTGGGGGTATTTTGGGAAGACCCAGATGGTCAGATTTTCCCAATTTGGCCTCTATCAACGGGAATTTGATGATGCTACCTGCATGTTAGCAAAAGCGAGAAATAATAGAAACATGATCAAAATATGCTCAGAACGATGTGAAATTTGAATGACAACCTATCTAAGAAGCATAGAATTAAATGCAAGAATAATAGAAAGGAAATCTACCATAGATTTCCAATCACTCTGGGGCGGGGCGATTAGGACTGTAGCAGTGTGGGGGGCGCCCGGGGGCAGGCCGCCCGTCGTTTGGGGCCCGATTTTGGCACCAATCCACTTGGGATGGGTCCAAAACCTCTTGTGGGGTATTGTCAAAAAATTTGGTGGGATATTGTGGCCAAATGTCAGGTTTTGGTTCCGGATTTGCGCTTCCAATAACCACCCTATGACCTCCTTTCCAAAAGAGATCAAGGATGTGAAAGGCACAACTCAAAAGGGTGTGGGTGTGAAAGTAAAACGACAGCACTTCGTTGCTCCAAAATGCTCCTTCTTTGTATATTTTGGGGTGAGAAGACTCACCATTTTATAGACCTGATGGTCTCTTTGGATGAGCATGCAGAGGCGCCACTTGGCAATCATGCCTTCCCAAGGGGGGGAAGATTCCTCCCTGATTAGGGGCTTCATGACTGCCCTTGTAACTGCCTCTAACGCTCGAAAATGCTCACTCACACTCCCATGCAATGAAGGAAGAGTTAAGTGGCGGATCTGAGCTGCCATTTGTCAAGATTTGACTTTTTTCCCGTCAAACCTGCTATTCGCCCCACCCTAGGGTGAATACTGCTAATCGTCCTTGGGTGGGGCGAATACCAGTTTGTAATCATCCCTGGGTGGAACGAGTATGGAGCAGAGTGCCTGAAGGTGCCAAATTGACCTCTGACCTTCCAAAACTGTTGTGTGAGTGGTTAGGACCACTGTTTAACCTCTAGGGGCTGCCCTTGGGGCTGTGTGTGTCAATGCGATCAGTGTTTGCAGTCACATAATCGGATTGGTGTTGTTTTGGTGTCTACAGATGCCCCTTTTTGGGAAGCGTTGTGCGTGGCATAGTGCTTGAGCAAAAATAGATAACCAAAGCACTAATGATTAGGGTTTCTCAGTAACCTAACCAAATTTTGATGCCCCAAGTATGGAAAGGGCATGCATTCTTGAATCCTTGCTTCTGACGAGCGAAGGAACTCAATTCAAGTGTTAACCTTTTTCGGTGAGGTGTTACTTGATCTTGGACATTGATCAGTCATGAATAGGCAAAGGGCGCAACCTTTTGTCTATGGGAACCTTGAGTTCATGATTCATGAATGCCAAGTGTTTGATCAGCTTGTGATTATTGCTTGTTTGCTGCCCCAAGCAGGAGCGTGATTGTCTTTGTCAATGATTCTTTGAATGCATGCCATTTCCTTGATTGGGTGTGTATTTGTTGATTGGTGACTAAGTGTGACTACCCCCTCAAGCGACGAATCGATGAGGGAATGACCGACATGAGAAAAGCGATGAGTCGCTTGACCCAAGATGACTTGTGTAAGGGTGCCTTCAGATGTTTATCGTTGAATGTGTGTGCAGTTTTCCGACATTTAGACCTATTTTTGGTGGGTGCTAACCCTTTTTGTGACGCGCTTTGGAGCTGAAATTGGCAAAAATCTGTCTTCCCGTGGAGCGGTCCGGCTATGGTAGCCTTCTTAGGGAGTAGGATAGTGCCAATTTGTGACTCCAATGTCGGTTTTGCATGCCCGAAATGTCAAGTGCGAAAGCACTCTCCTCGGACAAGTTTATTGCTTGTTTTGGTGCATTTTTGTGTAGTTTTTGCTATTTTTTGAAATTTTTGCTCTTTATTCGTTCCTGGGTGGGACGAATACCAGTTGAGTATTCGTCCCAGGGTGGGACGAGCACTAGCTAGAGCGCTCGTCCCTAGGAGGAATGATTACAGGCTCAAAAAGCCTATTTAAAGGCCAAAACTGAGTTTTGGGCTCATTTGCATTTGTTTTTCCTAGCGATTTGGAGCTCTGAGGAGGAGGAGGTTAATTCTGCGAAGCGAAGCGCTGTCGAATTTCTCCCGACATCATGAGTTCATGAACCGGATCGAGCGGCGGAGCCGAAGCGAGACTAGTAAGTGATCCTCCTCGTTATTTCTTGCGTTGTGTTGTTACAGTTTTTAATACCATAATTTATTTATTGTTCCTTTTGTTTGTTCAAAATGAAAGCCCTAATTAAATGTATGTCGTTATGCGTGAGTTGTTGTTTTATGGCTTCATGAAAACTTAGGTAAAAACCCTAGGTAAACAAAGATCAAAAGTTATTTTATGAAAAAAATTCACTTAACCCTAGTTTAGTAAACGAACGTAAAAACTTAGTTCAAAACGTAGTTTAAAAATTTGTTTTGCTTTTTAGTTGGCTTCGTAAAAAATGAAACCCTAGTTTACATGTATTTTGAAAAGACGTGATAAAAGTCTAAAATTGTTTTTTTTAAGGTAAACTTAGGTAAAAAAATTTATTTTGTGATTTTTGTTACAAAACTTAGGATAAAAAAACCCTAGTTTTTTAGGTTGAATTTGTCAGTTTTTAAAACTTGATTGAAAACCCTAGGTAAAAAAACTGTCATGTTAATTTTGTTTTTTGTTTTTTATTTTGTCTGTCAGTTTTAAACTTAGAGTACAGAAACCCTAAGACTGACAAACTGTATTTGAAAATTGTTTTTTGTTTTTTATTTTGTCTGTCAGTTTTAAACTTAGAGTACAGAAACCCTAAGACTGACAAACTGTGAATGTTTTGAATTTTTGTGAATTTTGTTGTTTTTAGTTGTACATTGTTTTATGCATTGTTGTATATTCATGTTATTGTTGTACAGTTTTTCATGATTTTAATGTTTTTGTGTTGTTTTCTTTTGTAGGTTGTGAAGAGCCGGTATCGTGTGCCTACTATTTTTACTGAAGCATGGGAGGCGCTGACTTTGGCTGACTGGGAGTGGCTTGATGCCCTTGGGCTCAAGCAGGTGACTCGGCTGGAGCTTGTGGTCGGGGATCGGGCCTATCTGATGGCCCTGATCAACTTGTGGGATCCCCGGACCAACACCTTCCATCTCCCAATAGGGGAGATGACAGTGACCTTGGAGGATGTCTATCAGATTCTACGGATTTTGATAGATGGATTGCCGATCAGGACGACATCGCGTGATCAACGGACAACAGTGCTGACACGCTGCTTTGGGCATGGGGAGGAGGTGGGTGTGGATATCCCAGTGGAGAGGGCAGAGGGCTACCATATTGGTGGGATTCTGGTTCGATGGTGGCTGGAGAAGGGGGTGTTGGGAGTGAGGCACGTAGTACTTATGGGCCTCATTTCCAACATGTTGCTACCTGACTCGTCAGGTGTGAGGTTCCCATGGAACCTGTTGGATGTGGTCTGTCGGTGGTGGAGTGTTCGATGCATGAGCCCTTGATTATGAGGTGGGGATAAATGTTGTTGGCATAGCTCTATGGTGAGTTGTACGAGGTCCACTTTCGGAGGCGAAAGGGGATTGGCTGTAGCTATCTATTGTAGAGCTGGGCTTGGCAGCACATAGCGATGGAGAGGCCGGTGGGGTTATCGTGGACTACTCGGGTAGAGATGGTGGATAGGGATATAGGTTACGTGGCTCTGTGGTGGTGGTCTGAGGAGCAGGGAGAGTCGGCGGTGGGCAGGTGTCGTAGGGCACTATGTCGATGCCTTCGCTCGGCTTACTCTAGGGGAGGTGTTTGGCGCCCTTATCGGGATTGTCTATCCTGGCCTGAGGCTAGAGAGTGGCTCGGGTTCGTAGGGGGCGATGGCTGATTGGGCGACATGGGACCGAGCAGGAGTTCTTCCCTTATAGTCGGGTGACACGATAGTTTGGGGTGTGCCAGGGGTTTCCTGGTGAGCCCGTGGTCTATCGACATCGGGGGACGAGAGGACTCTGGATCGGCTGGTCATTGCGCCACTTGGTGAGGATTCAGATGCGACGATCGACGTCCCGGATGTGGATGACGTCGGGACTACCACGGAGTATGACCAGTGGTGGACACTACGGTGATGGCGGGGAGAGGGACCACTGGGAGGTGTCGAGGCAGCAATAGGTGATGAGGGTGCAGAGGCATCAGGTGAGGGTTGGGGGTTCCGTTGGAGGATGCGGATATGGTAGAGGTGGATGATTTTGAGGGGAGGATTTTGGGGTTCTGGATCAGCCGGAGATGTAGGACATCTCGGAGTAGTGGGAGCCAGAGCAGGCTATTGTTCCAGAGATGCCAACGCCTCAGGCAGTCTCGGAGGACATGGAGGCAGGGTTACATGCTGAGAATGCATGATTGGAGGGGCTACTACGGAGGCGCGATGAGGAGCTAGGGGATGCACTATGGGAGAGGGATCTCTTGTGAACGTAGCTGGCAGAGCGGGAGAATGCATGGGCTACGTACCATCGGTAGGATGGGGATACCGATGCTGCACGGGAGAGGGATCTCCTACGGATGCAGCTGGCAGAGAGGGAGAGGGCATTGGCGCAACACGATGAGAATTTGGCTATGTATCGTCAGTGGGAGATGGACTTGGTGCGGCATCGGTTGGAGCTAGAGGCAGAGATTAGCCACCTCGATGGGTGGGTCCCTACGTTTAGCGAAGGTGGATCATCGCGCCGCTCGAGAGGGAGCGATACTGAGCAGTCAGCATCCTCTCGGCACAGGTGACTGGATGAGGGAGGCTCTAGTAGGCGTGATGCGGGGGCGAGCAGTAGCCACCCTGAGGGGTCCCATAGGACCCACACCATGGGGGGTAGTTCCCGTCGCACCGATCCTGCGTGATCATGGTGGCCGATGCCCTAGGCTTGGGGGTTTTTGAGGTTTTGGATTTTTGCGGGGTCAGATGACCGGTTATTGTAGCCTACGGGCATTTTTGATGATATATATACAGATGACTTTATTTTGTTTATACACATGTCGGCATTTGATGTTATGCTCAATGATTGTTGAATGTGTATGTATGCATGTTAATTGATGTTGATGGATGCATATGTTATGATGAATGCAAATGTTTCTAATTTTTAGGATATGCAAATGTAATGGATGAATTGAATTTGTGTTGTTTGGTGAGGGCACCATAGACTGTTTAGAACTTTATGGCTTTTTGTCCTAGGCGATTGTTGTGGTAAATGACTTTTTATGTATACATGTTATTTTTTGTATTTTCTGATGGCGATGCAAGGATGAAAGATATTAGTTGGTTTAAAATGTATTTTAAGGTTTTCTGAGACTCAGATGTTTTAACTAACTAGCCATGACTGTACTTTATCTTACAAGACTTTTGAACAAGGTATGAATCGGACTTGTCTTTGACCAAGTTATTTCACATCCCTGTGTGTGCAATTGAGTTCGTTTATGTGGTATTTGTCGGGATACCGCCAGTGCCGGATAGGTCTGTCAACCAAACCTGTATTGAGGATCACCTAATTAGCTCCACTAACTTCCTTTGTTGTATTTAGTCAGATTAATCTGCGGTGCTATCTAGGATACCATAAGCTAGCTCATCCACATGCAAACATTGATCTGTACACGAGTTAATGTGATAGATATATCGTCATGCGGGAGGTTTACCACCAGTGACCGATAGGCTATCCACCAAACCGGTACTGAGGTTTACTTCATGACCTTCTGAATGCTGAGAGTTCCAGGGATTCAAGTTCGACTCCCTTCTTTTCTTCAATTATATTGGGATACTTGCTCTTTTGTAGTGATAAAAATCACTTATTTATTTTTATTTTTTTTTTTTTTTTGAGCAAGGGATTTGAATTTTGAGTGATGAGAATCACTATTGTATGTGCCTTTTGATGTATGCACTTTGGTGGTGATGTCAAATTTTTGGAGTTTTGACTTTTGCAAAATTTTATGATGTTTGCAACTTTTTGAGAACTTGGGATTCTTGGGGAATTGGGTAGGGAAGATGCTTGTCCTTTTGCCAACTCTCGGCATTCTTGGGGTCATTCGCACGGGGGATGAGCAAGATAACCGTTTCGCTTATGGTGACCTGGATTGCTTTGCAGGTTTCATCTTTCATTCACACAACTTGGGAATTTTTATGTGTTTTAATTTGTGTTGGGATGCTACGTAACAAGGTGTGATCCAAGTAGAACTCTACCTTTGTAAAATCTGTCTGACTTTGTACAGTACTTGGCTAGAAAGCTAATGATAGCTGAATGACAAAAATTCTAGATACATTAGAAGACAACTGACTATGATATGGTGAAATGATGTGAATGGCATTTATTTTTGATGGACTGTTTACAAAAATGGAGAAATGTGGAACAAGATGGATTGGCGAAGTAATTACAGTCTATGGTGCCTTTGACCTGTATGACCACAAATATGCAATGTATGGATGTGATGCCTAATGCAACTATATATTATTGTGTTTTTGATGGATTGATTTTTTTTTTGTGGGTATGGAGGTGAGATGCAAAAAGAGCTCTTTATTGTTGTGATGATTTTGAGCATGCATGGAAATGAGATGCAAATTTTTGTTATTTTTGATGATTTTATTGTTTTTGAATTTTCTTATTTTTGACCAAGCGATTGTGGGAACCCTTGGAGCTTTTGGTTTGACCAAAGGGATAATGGGTACCTTTGGGGCATTTTGGGGTTGACCAAGCGATTGTGGGAATCCTTGGAGCATTTTGGTTTGACCAAAGGGTTAATGGGCACCTTTGGGGCATTTTGGGGATTGACCAAGCGATTGTGGGAATCCTTGGAGCATTTTGGGATTGACCAAGTGATTATGGGAATCCTTGGAGCATTTTGGGATTGACCAAGCGATTATGGGAATCCTTGGAGCATTTTGGGATTGACCAAGCGATTATGGGAATCCTTGGAGCATTTTGGGATTGACCAAGCGATTATGGGAATCCTTGGAGCATTTTGGTGACGGGGGGGTGACCAAGTGATTGTGGGAATCCTTGGAGCATTTTGTTTGGGCTATGGCTCTTTTAGATATGGAATGGCCATAAATGACTGATGTTCAAGGGTTCTAGTTCCTTGATTCCATCAAGAGAGGCTAGCCGGTATGTTCCAGGTCCTATTTTACTGTCAATTACATAGGGACCTAACCAGTTTGCCATGAACTTGTCCCTTAGATGGGGCGGCAAGTTAGAGTTCTGTTGGTTCTCTTTTAAGACCAAGTCACCAACCTAAAAGTCCCTCAGGTGAACTTTCATGTTGTATGCTTTCTTCAGTCGCTCTTGATAGATACGTAAATGCTCGAGAGCATTAACGCGTCGTTCATCGAGCAACGTAAGCTGGTCTAACCGGGCCTACCGCGTAGTGTCATCATCGATGAACTCTTGCATTGATATGCGTAGGGAAGGAATTTCCAACTCGAGAGGCATGACTGCCTCGGAGCCATACACCAGTGAAAATGGAGTTGCCCTAGTGGGCGTCCGAATGCTAGTGCGATAAGCCCACAGGGCAAGTGGGATCTGAATGTGCCAATCCTTATGACTGTCTGTGACTATCTTTTTGAGGATGGCAACTAGCATTTTGTTTGATGCCTCTGCTTGCCCATTTGCCTGCGGATAATAGGGTGTCAAAAAACTATGCTGAATTTTGTACTTTGTGGTCAAAGCACGCACGTATTTGTTCTTGAATGACGTCCCATTATCCGAAATGATCTTGGATGGAATACCAAAATGACATATGATGTTATGTAAAATGAACTCCACAATGCGGGGTCCAGTCGTAGAGGTAAGCGAAATTGCTTCCACCCACTTGGTGAAGTACTCTATGGCCATTATGATAAACGTGTGATGACTTGACGATGTAGGGGAGATCTTTTCGATTAGATCTAAGCCCCACTATGAAAATGGCCAAGCCGATTGGATCGGCTGCAAGGCCTAGGAAGGTACGTGTGTCAAATTAGCATGGTGTTGACATTTCATGCACTTCCTTACATATGCGCAACAATCTCGCTCTAAAGATGGCCAATAATAGCCCATGCGAAGAATGCGCTTTGCGATGGCCATACCACTGAAGTGGCCACCGCATGTACCATCGTGCGCTTGGGCGATCGCCCAAGTGGACTCTTGCTGGTCCAAGCAATGAAGGAGGATTCCTTCATAGCTGCGACGGTACAAAATGTCTCCTAACAAGACATGTTTAGCCACTTTCTATTTGAATGATCATTTTGCGGCATGCGTCAATCCAAGTGGGAGGTTACCTAACTTGAGGTAGTCCCTTATGGGTGAATACCAATCCTGCTGATCGAAACCTCGATGGTATGAATAGCCAATCCCTCTTGAAGTTCATCCCTAGCAAAAGCTGAGCGGGAGAGAACTTGTAAGAATAGCGTTGTGTTGCTATTAAAGGGAGTAGGGGAGAACAAGGACCCCTAGTTGGCGTGATTCAGACAATCATGGATTCGAGAGAACTTATCCGGGGATGGTTCAATCTGGATCAAGTGGATTCCTGGCGTCAAGTCAGAGCTTGCGCGCTCCATCATGGATTGCGATAGTGTTTGTACTTGAATGGTTGTCATATCACCAGAAATGTCTTGCGGGATTAAGGACCCCAAGGAGGCCATAGTGTCCGCAAAATGATTCGATGATCGAGGGAGTGCCTCGATGTCGTACCATTCAAGCTTTGCCAAGAATTTGTCCACAAGGGCTTTGTAGGCTTGTAGAACTAGGCATTTACATTGGAATACCCCTTTGACTTGGTTGACAATTAACAACGAATCACCAAAGATGTTCAATCATTTGATGTTCATGGTGATTGTTGTCTGAAGACCTATGAGCAAGGCTTCATATTCGGCATTGTTGTTGGTGCACGGGAAGTCTAATTTAAATGATAGAGGCATTGGAGCCCCTTGCGGTGTAAAGAATACGATTCCCGTGCCACCACCTTGCTCACATTTAGAACCATCAAAAAATAGGGTTATGTCGGCTCGTGACTCGGGCTCATCGAAATCTGGTGATTCCGAGACATGGAATACCCCATCATCGGGTAGTTCTATGGTCAGAGGCTGATCATCTTCGAGAGGAGCCTCTGCTAGTTGATCGGCTATGACTTGACCTTTGATGGATTTTTGTCCAATAAACTCTATGTCAAATTCCGTCAACAACATGATCCATTTTGCCGTGCGGCTACTATGATAAGTACGACTCATCATGTACCGCAATGGATTCTCCTTAGACACAACATACGTAGTGTTGCTCGAGCATGTAGTGGCATAGCTTTTTGGTAGCAAACACCACTGCCAAGCAGAGTTTCTCAACGTATGCATAGTTAAGTTCATAACTGACCAGGGTGCGGCTAAGATAGTAAGTAGCCTGTTCTTTGTGAAGTTCATTTTTTTGGGCTAGCATGGCACCCAGTGCCACCTCAGTAGTTGAGATGTATAAGTAGAATGACACTCCTGGTCTAGGTGGTGCCAATACTAGCGACGAAGCCAAGTATTGTTTAATGTCATCAAAGGCTGACTGGCACTCGTCATCCCAGTGAAATGCTACCCCTTTATGCAATAATTTATTCATGGGTCGGCACTTGTCAGATAGCTGCGCTATGAAGCACTTGATTGACGCGACCTTTCCCTGCAGGCTTCTGAGTTGCTTAATGGTAGTTGGGGGAAGCATTTCAAGGATTGCCTTGACTTTGTTTGGGTCCACCTCGATGCCTCACTTTGAGACTATGAAACCCAAGAGTTTTCTAGATGTGACACCAAATACGCACTTCTTGGGATTTAGTCTGACTTTATGTTCCATGAGGCGATCGAGGATCTTGCTTAAGTCATCGAGATGATCTGGGCGCAAAAGAGATTTGGCCAACAAATCATCCATGTAATCTTCCAAAGTTTTATGCATGTAATCATGGAAGATGTATGTCATGGCACGTTGGTAGGTGGCGCCAGCATTTTTAAGGCCAAAGGGCATGACCTTATAACAAAATGTCCCCCAAGGCATTGTGAATGCCATTTTTAGTTGGTCCTCGGGATTGATACGAATCTGATTGTATCCCAAGAAACCATCCATGAGGGAAAGCATTTCGTGGCCCGCTGTAGCATCTACCAATGCATCGATGCTTGGCAAGGGAAAATCATCCTTAGGACTCACTTTGTTTAGATCTCAAAAATTAGTGCATATGCGAATCCTCCCGTCAGGCTTTTTGATGGGCACCATGTTGGACAGCCATGGTGGGTAATCCATGCAGATGACAAACTGTGCATCCAACAACTTTTGCAATTCATCTTTGACCATTAAGGCCACTGTTGGGTGCATCTTACGTAGTTTTTTCTTAACTGGCTTGACTGTCGGATCAAGCATTAGATTATGCATGACTAGCTATGGATCTAGCCCCGACATGTCTCTGTAGGACCATGCAAAAACCTCCTTCTTCTCTTTGAGAAGGGTAATGTAGTCGGCTTGCTCTTCGGGGGATAAGCTTACCCCCAACTTGATAATCTGTGGATTCATTGGATCGGAGCCGATGTCTACGTCAGTCGTCTCCTCGATCGACATGTGGGATCCATCCTCCAACTGGTGTGGAGTTGGGATCAAATGGATATCATTTGCTGAGTTTAAATCTATGTTGGGAACCTCGGGTTCCTCTTCAGCATGGAAGATATCCTGAGTTGGCCCTGGGGTGAAATGAAGCATTTCATCGAAAGGCCAGTACTCTGATGGGGATGGAGGTGAATTGACGTGATCCCAGTCTATGGCATCTATGTCTAGATACAATGACTATGCTGGATCAGTCGGGTTATGGATGGGGGCGGTTAAGTCAATGGAGATCATGTTGATGAAATGATTTTGGTCTCCATTACCATGGGTGTGGTGACTCGGACATTCTAGATGTTCTTTGCGCTCTGGATCTAGCTCTGGAGGTATTGGCATGAATGGATCGGCCCTATGTGTGGATAGGAGGACAGGGTCTGCCCTCGACATTGATGTCGCTATAGGGTCTTTGGGTGGAAGGTATTCTCTGTATGCCCAAAGTGGCGGATTCAACACTTGTTCCCACTACGTTGGGTCTACGTACCACTCATGCCCTGGCACTATGTTTAGTTGTTCAAATATGTCATTAATCTCCAAGGGGTATTGTTGCTGTCGCATATGATTGAGATAGGCCATCTCAGTTTCATCTTCATAATCACTATCGGAGATCCAAAGGCCTTCGTTGGCTCCAACAACCGTTCGTGACATTAGAGGCTCGTCTTGCTCGAGCAAATTGATCTAGCCCCATTGGGGTTGTTCCGCTCTCTACGGTGGGGCCTGATTCTCTTGTGGTGGCACTTGCTCGATGGGAGCCACCAAAGGGAACATTGCCAAGAGGCTTTCCTGATAATCATCCATGGGGGTCACTTGTGAGTGATTGCTATCCGATTCAAAGGGGTCCCATGGTGCTACCTCATACTCTGACTCGTCTTCTGAAGATCCTTCCTGACCTTGTCTATATCCCCTTTGTAGGTGAGCTCTCAAACTTTCTCCTCTCTCGAGCGAAGGGAAAGGGTTGTTGAGGCTAACAAGGTTGGTGGTCGACCATGGGAGATAATCCCCCAATGTATATGTTGTATTAGGATTGGCATAGGGATCTAATGCCAATCCACCCTTGTTGCCTATCCCTAGGCCTTGCATGTTCTCTACCAAGATGTCCAAGGGTAGGGGGTGGTTGAACCCTACTCCTGACTTGTCATATGGCATCTGATATCTTGGTTGGCAAAGAACACGCACTCCTTGCTCATATCTGCCTAACCCATATCCATGCCAATTGCATTGGCCAAGATATCTCAAAGCAAAATCTGGGTTGGACAAATAATTGACATCTTCTGCAAAGGGCTCTTCATCTTCGTCCTCTTGCATGCATGGCTCAGTACCATGATCAAGGCCCCCATACACAAAGTTTGTCTGGTTTGGCGGGTAGCCTAGAGGAACAATAGTACCGATGGGGAGGCGAGGTCTCCCCATGTCCTGCATGGACTCTAGTGCGGGTGTTGCTACAATATTCCGCACCAGATACTCCCCCAGGCCCGTATTGGCCATTTCAATGGTGATTGTTGGCGATTGAGGGGGAGGGAATGGAAGTTCTTCCGGAGTCCACTCCATGTTGGGTGGACTAGGAGCCTCGACTTCCATTCTGCTAGGCATCTCCTCAGTAGAGATAGTTGATACTGATGGCGGTGCCTCTTCCAGGGGTTTCTTCCCTTTGTCCTTCTGTGTGGCCACCGTAGGTGGCATCGTTGGTGAAGGATCAGACGATGAAGATGGACCCGGCTGTGGTTTTGATGGACTTGTCAATGGGGATGCCTACGGAATCGGACCCTATCTAGATGGATTCAACTAAAAATCCAAATGTGTTGATGGAAGGGTCGATTGCGGCATCAGTTGCACCGCATTGCAATACTTGAAGGGTTCTAAGTCCGTCGGGACTACATGCACCTCCCCTTCAAATGTATACTTTAAACATTGATGAGCTATCGAAGGGACACACTTCATGTCCCTGATCCATGGCCGACCCAACAAGATGTTATAGGCCATCTCACCCTCCAAGATATGGCACAATGTAGGTATAGTCTTTTGTCCCACTTGGATGGGTAGGACAATTGTGCCAAGCTGTCGAGCATATCGCATCATTGAATGCTCGTAGAGTGTAGGTGGAAGCCGTGATGTGAGATGCTGGCAACTTTAGATGTTTCAATGCCGTTGTTGTGATGATATTACTGGACGAGCCAGTGTCTACCAACACCCTCTTATACGGAATCCCGTTGACCCGCGTGATAACGTGCAAGGGTGGATCCGCCATGTCATCAGCCACTGATTTCACTTCGTCTTCTCGAAAGGTGATGATTGGCTCAGTGCATCGTTTGACATGTCCCACAAAGTTGTTGAAGGAATTTGCTTCATGGGGCTGCAACTCGATGGCTTTCAATATCTCCATTAGAGCCTCCCGATGGGGCGTTGATTGTTGTATGAGCTCGTATATGGAGAGCCTAGCCGACGTGGTCCTCAAGCTCTGAGTGAGTTTGGTCCGAATTGTGGCCACGGGTCTAGGCGGAGGAGGTTGCGTAAGGTGTTGTTGTGGTTGTGACATTGTTGGCACCTCACTTGTAGTTGCCGTGGGGGCAGTTGTGCTCAGATACCTCCTGTTTCGAGTCACTATACTAATCATCCCTACATACCCCTTCATGGGGCAGTTCTGTGTTACCTCGTTGATTTGTAGGGTCTTTTCCTATGCATCATGGGCATGTGTATCGCTCCAAATTTTTTGCATCCTTACCTTCAAGCTAAAGGATCCGTGCCCGAAAGGAGGATGGGAAAAGGATGGGATGGTACCTCGGACTGAGAGGCCCTTTGAAGGTCCCGCCTCTCAGGGGAGGGGTATTAAGGTGATTTTTTGATGGATGGTGGGGTTCACCAGGAAACGTTTAGTGGCAGTTTCCATGCCTAGGTTGGGAATGAGTTTAATGTGTTCAATTTTAGCTTTAAACATCCAAGTCCTAGGTTTGGCCAGATGAATCTAAGTTATTCTATTATGAAAATGCAAATTAAATGAATACAGGAAATAGATTTGAACAGAAAATAGAGAGAATAAGCTAGATTAAAGAGCCATACCTGATCCGGATGTCTGATGGAGATTCTAATTTTTGAAGCAGTCCAGATCATCTGGAATTTGATAGGATCGTCTCTGATCTGACAGGATCATCTGAGATCTGATGAATTCATCAGACGAATTCATCGGAGACCTGCAATTGTAGAAATGGATACCAAGAACAAAAAATACAATTGCAAAAGCAAGGGAAAATGATAGAAATGAAAGTATGAATGCTAGAATGACAACTTTAGATAACAAATTAAGTAAAATGCATGGTTTTAATGACTAACTTTGACTTTATTATGCATCTAGGCTACATGAGGTGAACTCCAAGATGCAAAGCAGTAATAAGCTTAACTAATGCAAAGCAAAACAACAAAAAAGAGTAAAGAAACACAAACTTTGGGCACTGATTGCCCCCAATGTTGACTGTAGTCGAAATCATCTCGAATTGGTACGAAATCATCTCGAATTGGACAGGATCATCTGCGACGATCTGAGCTTTGCTCCGGCTGAAGAATAACAAAGTTCCTGCAAGAAAATTCAAAAAGGGACAAAGGCGAACAATAATCTAGGATATCCTGAAGCATGTAAAACTTAAAGTACAAAAAAATTCAGCCAGGGGAATGTCAAGGGGAGGGCCTAAGATTAAATAGGCATAGGAAAGAGGTTGGGAGGTTGGAGATCATCCCATTTTGGGAGATCTCCAATGGGGGGAGACTCTAACGGTGCAGACGCGTCTCTGCCCGAGTTAGAGAAGTTGTTGAAACAGAAGCTAATTATGAAAAATCAGTTTTGGGACGAAATCGTCTGGACGTTCTGCTCCGGACGAAATCGTCCGATCTGAGGCGATATCGTCTGATCGGAGACGATATCGTCCAACGGACGAAACAAACTCTAAAAATGGCATGAAAAACAAGGAAACGGGTAGCAAGCGGTTTGGGAGCGGTTTTGGGGTTGAAATTTGAATTTGAATTATTACTAAGGTAATTTTAATTATTTACTAAGTTTTACTATGCCAATTTTAGGGTGCTACATTTTGCCCCCTCTTTAGCGAATTTTTTGAAGAAAATGCGTTAAAGATGAGTTCTTCTCGATTTACGAGAAAGCAAAAATTATTCCCATTTTTAGGCGACGATTCTTGGTCGAATCGTACGACAACTTACTATGATGCCCCCTCCGTGTTTTTACCCAAATCGAACGTTTGAGGTAAAAATGCGAAAAAGCAAAAATTAAAATGTTTTTAATTGTTTTTGAATAAAATTAAAAAATAGGGAAAAACCCTAATTCATTGTTACTGTTCATTTTCATTTTCTGGTTTGTGGAGCTCTACAAACAAAATGGTCGAGACAGCGCACAGATCGACAGAGGTCCGACGCGGGCTACGGGTAAGAGTCTAAACTTAGTTTAGAATGCTTGAATTTTGATTTTCTATGCTTTTTAGATTAAATTTTGATGATTTTTGAGCATCACGGCCATTTTTGGGCCGTCGACATCATCGGGACGAAATCGTCTCGATATCGTCGATTTCGTCAAAAAATGGATGATTTCGGCTTGCAAAATCGGAGACGAATTTGCTCAAATTGTGGACGATATCATCCAATAGTGGACGATATCATCATTGATGAAATTGAACTTGCTTTACTTGCATTTTTAATCATTGTTTTATTAATGATTTTTATTGTTTTGTTGTTTATGTTGCAGAGAGGATTACTAAAGAGCAGAGAATGGAAATACGATAGGGTTGAGGGATGACTTGGCCGCTCTATCTCAGGCAGAGCGAGATCAGTTGGCACAAGTCGGCTTGCAGCATGTGGCAGAGATGCCACAGGTTTCTACAGATATGGGGCTATTGACAGCCCTAGCAGAGAGGTGGTATCCGGGTTCTTCCTATTTTTGGTTATCGACAGGGGAGATGACTCCCACACTAGAGGATGTATGGAGGATTTTGAGGATCCCCATACAAGGATGGTTGATAACTCCCATGGCCAATCAGGGCCATGCGATGATGCGACTGTGCGGAGATCCGAGCTTCACCCTGGAGAAGGGCGGAGTGAACATCGAGTCGCTACGCCAGATGCCTGGGGCATCTAGACTGACACAGGTTTTGGTTGGGGTTGTAGGTGGTCTATTGCTATGCCATCAGAGTGGATGCAGAGTACCATGGCTACTGATAGATGTGGTCTACGACATGAGAGACCATGGATACAGGTTTGCTTGGGGGAGTTATGTACTATGCCGATTGTATAGGATCCTGCATGGGGTCGTATACAAGGGCGGCCGATGTCTGGTTATGACATCACTACTACAGGTTTGGTGCTGGGAGCACATCACGGTGCGGAGGCCGGTAGGGCTCCCACTGATAGGGATTGATGGGGAGAGGCCCCGAGCTTTCTACTGGTGGCTCCGAAGAGGGTCACAGTGGCGGATAGATCTGCCAATGTCCCGAAGACTACTTGACGACCTTGTCTCCGACTAGATCACTTGGAGGCCTTGGAGAGATCATCCAGGGTGGGCCGAGGATGGACAGGAGCTGGCTCACGTTAGGTGAACCTGCTGGCTGAGGATGGAGAGGGGAGAGGTGGAGCTCCACCGCTACGACCGAGTTTTGAGGCAGTTCGGTCTACAATAGGGGATCCCATCTCTCAGAGACTACGAGTTTTCTCGGACTGTCCGGGATAACACTACAGTTAGCGGGGCTCCAGATATGCAGCGCTTCTAGAGTCAGGACGTAGATGATGCCCCCATTCAGCCAGTGGATGGGGACGATGCAGGGGTTGTCGACGGCTATGATGCCTGGTACATAGGCATCCGCCCTCCTCGGATGACGAGGGCTCAGGGTCCGATTCATGTAGTTGTGCGTCGGATGGGGAGGCGGCGCCAGGCGGCCATTGAGGCGGCACAGGGTCACGGAGGGAGAGAGCAGAGGAGACCACAGGCTCAGCAGAGGCCACGATAGCGGGAGAGGAGGGAGGAGAGACCCCCTTCTCCATGGAGAGAGAGGCCACCATCGCCCGATAAGGGCAAGGGTGTGGACATAGGAGAGAGTAGTGAGATGGCTACTCTTTGGGTGGAGACTGTCCATCTCCAGGCATAGGTGCAGACTCTACAGGATGAGGCTACATGCCATCGAGCGGAGGCTACACAGCTCAGAGATGAGGTTGCACGCCTCAGAGCATGGAGCGGAGGAGCGAGCGCTCAGGAGCTGGCACGGTCGATTGCTCAGACCACGTTCTATCAGGGTATCTACTTCCAGATGGTGCCAGAGGGCCAGAGGGTACAGCTACCAGCCGACATTGCGGATCCGATCAGGGTTGGGTCATCGAGGACTTCATCTCGATCGATGACTAGGACTCGTAGTACTACACATACTATGATGGGGCCACCTCGTCCACCTCAGGGTGAGGGAGGAGATGAGGCTGAGAGCTCGAGGGGTTCTCGAGGCTAGGCTACTACACTATACAGACTGATTATATGATTGAGAGGATTGAGTATGCCAAGATGTAGATTGTGGCATACCAATCTAGTTTTGATATGATGTACATATATTGTTGAGATATATATATATATATAAAATATATATATATATATATGATATTTTTGATCATATGACTTGTCTTATGTGTTTGTATGATGCTTTATTGTTGTGGTGTGATTGATTTGATGATTCATGTAATTATGTCGGTTGGAAATATTATGGTTTGAATGTCATGTTTTTAAAATTTAAATGAAATAATCTGATGTAAACAAATTGGTTGTTTGTGATGTGATTTGATAAAAAAGAAAAGGGACTTCTAACAATAATTTCAAAGGACATTGTCGCTATTATAGACCATTTCATGGAGTCGCCGCTCACTCGGTCGTCAAGCTAATCCCAATATAGAAATATTGTTAAAAGTAAAAGAGTGCTTAAGAGACTGTCTTAAGACTTTGGTGTGATGATGCAAATGATGATGATGATGATGATTTGTTTTCAGATTTCCATGAAAATATTATGCATGAAATATTTTAAAATGACTTTTGCTAGGCATAAATTCCTAAGTGTGATAAATTTTTTGGATAATTCCCTAGGAATTATACCATCATTGCAAAATTGAAGTTTGACATAATGACATGAAAATAGAGTAAGTGTTTGTTTTGTTTTAAAGCATAATTGTGTAACATAATGATTTAAGTCATATGTTTTTATGATTTTGAATAAATGGAAAATAAAATTGGTACAATGGTTTGCGCTAGGCATAGAATATTTAGGTATAGACTTATACCATCATCACGAAATCCAAAGAAGAAAATAATATAATAGTTTTATTGCATGGTTGATTTTTTAATTTTTGAAAATAGTCAAAAAATATGAAGATGAGGACTTGCGCTAGGCATAAAATTCCAATTTTGGTTTTGGAACTATACCATCGTCGCGAAAGTCAAAAGTTATATATATAAATGTAACTTGATTGCATGTTTTGAAAATGATTTTGATTTTTGATAATGCATATAGTTGTCTTTATACTAAACAACTGTTCTTTAAAGAGGAAAATGAATTTATTCCAAACAATTTGCAAAAATATTTCAAAGTATCTTAAAGACAAAAGTTAGATTTATAAGGAATCCCATGTGCGTAGGTGAGTTCATTACCAATCTTGATTTATCATAATGATATACAAAATCTCTCAAATACAAAATGTGTGTGCAATTGCATTGTTCATTGACCAGTTTTGAGCAAGATAATTTGATACAAGTGATTTGAATGAACCAAATAAGTGTTCGTTAACCATGATTTAGATGCATATAACCATACCAGACTACTATGTAGGTCGGGTTATCAAGAGCTAGCTAATCCATAAGCAGACATAGGTTAGTACAAAAGAAGGTCGCTAATGTGACAGACATATCACCACGCTAGGAGTTACCCAAGGCCAAGCGGGTTGGGCACAAACCACCTGTTATGGGGCTTACCTCACAGTTTTTGAATAATTGAGAATTCCAGGGATTCAAGCTCATCAACCCTTCTTTTCTTTTCAATGGGTAGGGAAAGGGATTTTATTGCTTTTGCTTTTGCTTGTTTCTTTTTCTTTGCTTTTGCTTTTCTTTTTCTTTTTTTTTTTTTGTATTTTTGTATTTTGGCTTGATATTTGAGATAATGCTGAAATAACTTGTTTCTTTTTCTCTTTTTCTTGAACTTTTCTTTTCTTCCTATACTAGGGATACTTGCTCGGATTAGTCTGTAGAGCAAGGGATTTTTATTCCGGGTAGGGGTGAGCTTGTCCTTTTGTCAATTCTCAAAGATTCTAGACCATGTGCATGATAGGATAGCAGGGGAAACTTTTCGCTCAAGAAACCACTTCTACTATGTAGCATAGCATGGACATTACAAATATAATCATTTTATTGTGAAAGGATATGCTTGGTTTAAGTAAATAACAAGATCAATTCTCTGTGCTCAAACTTTATTTAATTGAATTTTGTGGACTTTGATATAAGAGAGATTAGTAATCATGCCAGATAAAATCAAGATATTTATTTTTGTGTTTGTGATAGTGAGGGATTCCAAATAAATGCTAATTTATCCAAAATAACTTGAAAATATAACTACAATACTTGAAGAAGAAATATATATAACAAATATTTTTGAGGAGTTTGATGATTTTGACTCTCTCTTTCTTCTTTATTTTTTTGGTTTTGAAAAGAGTCAATAATATTGTTGTTTTGACTTTTATTTTTTTTATTTTTTGTTTGTTTTTGTTTAAAGAGTTTTATATATATTTTTAAAATGAGACAACATGCAAAATATGTACAAATGATGAAATGACCAAATTTTATGCGTAATATCGCTTAAGATGCATAATATTCATAGGTTCTTTTAAATATTTACCATCTAAGGTAGCTAATTTGTATGCTCCTGATTCAAATTTAGCAGTGATAATATATGGTCCAAGCCAGTTGGGCTCAAATTTACCTTTAAGGTCTTTAGTTGCATTAGTATTTTTTTTATTTTCTTTTAAAACAAGGTCATCGACCTCAAAGGATCGATGACGAACTTTCTTGGCATATGATCTTTTAAGCTTGTTTTGGTAAGCACGAAGATGCTCCAAAGCATTGATGCACTTTTCATCTAGGAGTTCCAACTGACTGAGTCTGCTAGCTCGATATTCATCTCCTACTTCGGTATCTTGAAGTAGTAGAGCCAAAGAAGGAACTTCTAATTCAAAATGAAAATGGCTTCAGCACCATAAACCAAGACAAAAGGTGAAGTTCCAGTGGGAGTTCGAACACTAGTTCGATAGGCCCACAAAGTTGGATATAATTGAATGTGCCAGCTGCGGCCAGATTTATTGACCAATATTTTAAGAATTTTGATTAAGGTTTTGTTAGATGCTTCCGCTTGGCCATTACCCTGAGGATAATAGGGAGTGGACCATCGATGTTGAATCTTATATTTTTGGCATAATTTCTTGACATCTTTATTTTTGAAACAAGTTCCATTGTCTCGAGATGAGATTTGCAGGAATTCCAAACCTACAAATGATTTGATTAAAAATAAATTTAGAGACTTGTGTTCCAAGTGCAGGAAGCTAAAGGCATAGCTTCAACCCACTTCGTGAAATACTCAATGGCGGTTATGATGAATTTGTGTCCATCGGATGACACAGGATTAATTTTGCCAATAATGTCTAAGCCCCATTTTGAAAAGGGCCAAGGAGATGAAATAGCCCGCAGCTCTTGTGCAGGCGCATGGACAAGGTCAGCATGTTTCTGGCACTTGTCGCAATGGCGCACATACTCATGTGCATCATTTTCCATGGTAGGCCAAAAGTAGCCTATCCTAAGGAGCTTTTTAGCAATGACACTACCACTAAAGTGTCCTCCACAAGATCCATCGTGGACTTCACTTAAAGCTGATTTGGATTCTTCTAGATTCAAACATCTCAATAGGATACCTTCAAAAGATCTCCTATATAAAGTATTGCCAATTATTACAAATCGACTTGCTCGTCTACGTAATAACCGACGTTGGTTTCTATTAGAATTGGCAGGGAAAGTCCCATTTTGAAGAAAATCAACTATATCTGTATACCAAGGGTCAGGAGTAGTTTCATTGATTAGAAACACATCCAAAGGTTCTAAACATGACTTATTTGAAGCGGGTTCTTGGAGTCGATGAATAATGATGGTGGCATATTCGTCATCTAACTCCAAGGGCAGAAGAGATGCAGCTGCGGCCATAGCATCAGCCGCACGGTTGCTAGTTCATGGAATAGCTTCCAAAGTAACTTTATCAAACAAGGATAACAATTGCAAAACATATGCTTTATATGGGCACAATTTATCATCTCTGGTCTGATAAACTTCATTAATTTGATTTATGACAAGTTGAGAATCACCAAAAACTAGCAGATGTTTGATTTTTAATGCCAAGGCAGCTCGTAATCCAAGGATTAGAGCCTCATATTCGACAGTATTATTGGTGCAAGCAAATGTTAATTTAAAGGACAAAGGTATAATATGTTTTTGTGGGGATATTAAAATAATACCCGCACCAGCCCCACTCATGCATCGGGCTCCATCAAAGTATAAGGACCATTGTTCAACATGGTCTGCCTCTAATTGAAGGCATTCATCATGAAACTCAATGATGAGGGGATGGGTAGACTCTAAGGGTGCAACAACTAACTGATCTGCTATGATTTGACCCTTAATAGACTTTTGTCCTATGAATGTGAGTTCAAACTCGCTTAGAGCAAGAACCCACTTGGTTGTGCGACCCGATAAATAAGGTCGACTCATAAGATACCGCAAGGGATCATATTTAGCAATGACATATGTTTTTTGACTAAGCATATAATGGCATAATTTTTGCGTAGAAAATATGACTGCTAGACATAGTTTTTCTAATGAGGTATAACGAGTTTCATAACTGATTAAAGTTCGGCTAATGTAATAATTAGCACGTTCTTTCTTCTCATCATCAAGCTGAGCTAACATAGCTCCTAAAGCAAAATCTGAAGCTAAAATATACAGGAGAAACGGGCGATCAGGTCTAGGCGATGAAAGCACAGGTGGGTTAAGGAGGTATTGTTTGAGAAGTTCAAAAGCTTCTGTACATTCGTCGTCCCAATTAAAAGGGACATCCTTCTTAAGGAGCTTAAGAAAGGGAGTGGTTTTGTCTGCCAACTTATCGATGAAGCGACTGGATGGCTTGAAGCTTACCTTGTAAACTTCGTAACTCGGATATATTGGTAGGTGCGGGCATATCAGTGATAGCCGCAATCTTGAGAGGGTCGATTTTGATACCACGTAAAGAAACTAAAACCCCTAATAGTTTACCGGACTTAACTCCGAATATGCATTTGGCTGGATTTAATCGAATAAGGTATTCTCTTAACCGATTAAATACTTTTCTCAAATCATCTAAATGATCATCTTCTTTAATAGAGCGAGCTATAATATCATCTACGTAATCATGTAGGATATCATGCATCATATCATGAAAGATATAAGTCATAGCTCGTTGATATGTTGCGCCCGCATTCTTTAAACCAAATGGCATCACTTTCCAACAAAAGGTACCCCAAGGGGTAATAAAGGTTGTTTTAGCCTGATCTTCAGGAGCTATCCTGATCTGATTATAGCCAGAAAATCCATCCATTAGGGACATCATTCCACTCCCGATGGTAAAGTCAATGATTTGGTCCATGTTTGGAAGAGGAAAATCATCTTTAGGGCATGCAACGTTAATATCTCTAAAGTCCGTGCAAACCCTAACTTTGGTAGCTTCTTTCTTGGTGACTCGGAACTACATTCGAGATCCATTCAGCATAATCAATAGCTTGTATGAAAATAACATTTAGGAGTTTTTCTAACTCCCCTTTGACTAGCAGGGCCACTTTGGGATGCATTTTTCTAAGTTTCTGTTTAACAGGTTTAGCATCCGGATGGACTACTAGATGATGCATGACTACAGAAGGGTCCAGACCTGGCATATCTTCATATGTCCAAGCGAAGACATCTTCATATTCTTTAAGGAATGCAATGTATTCATCTTGTTTTTCTTGACTTAATGCTGATCCAATATTGATTATGTGAGGATTATCCTCAGCTCCAATGTTAACTTTAATGACGTTTTCTACTTCCATGTGTAGATCTCTTTCAAAATTAGGTGGGGCGGGTGAAACGCCCAATTCTTGTAATTCTTTTAAGGTTAAGTTGGATAATTCATCTTGATGAGTGGTGGCCTCAAGTTGGGCTATAGTTGGTATAGAACCATCAAAATAAAAACCATTGTGTAACAACTCTTCAACGGAGACATCATGGAAAATATCTCCTTCCAACTCCTCATCGGATTCAGCAATCAATTCAGGGTAAGCTATGGATAGCATATTGCAGGTAAAGGGATTATTCTTTGAACACAAAGAATCTTGTTTATCTAGATAATCTTGATAACATATGAGTTGATCATCATCTTCAAAAGGGAAGGGTTGACCCTTACTAGGAAATAGGCCCACACCACATCGGGCGGGCCATGGCTCTACCTCAATAGGTTCTTTCATACCATTTTGGAAAGGTCCCAAGCCTTTCCCTTTATAGCCCATTTTAAGCATTATGGGCTTAGCTTTAATATATTCATTAGCAAAATAACATCGGGCATATCCCTCATGATGAGTTTTGATATTCCCGGGTATTCTTCCCCAATCATATCCTTTATAAATAAAAGCACAACTCCCGACTTGGTAAGTACTTCCCATAGGTTGTGGGAGGCCCAAAGTACGAGGAGATGGCGGCAAGTTATTTAAAAGAATTGAATCTTGCATAAAAGCATTTGTTTTTTCTGATATTAAGATTGTGGATAAATCCGGTAAAAGTTCATCAAAAAGAGCATAAGATGTAGAAGGATCATTCCCTATATCTTTAGATGTGGAAGGTATGATAGATGTTGATAATGTGGAGGTGTCAATAAATGGGTCTATAGGTTTTGAAATTATAGGGATAGAACATGAAGGATTGGTTGTGGATTGAAGATCTTTTTGAGGTTTTAGTGTGGTTTGTTCAGAAGATGGTTGAGTTAAATGTATAGGTGTAGTTGATGGGGTAGATGATGTTATGTGTGTGTGTTTCACACGTTTAGATGAAAAATAAGAATTAGGATGTGTGGATGACAGAGCAGGGCAAAATTGCACTCCAACAGGTTCTGCCAAAGCACACATATCAAAGGGTCTAGGGTCACCATGGATAGTGACCAACTGATTTTTAAATTCAAATTTAACACACTGATGTAAAGTGGAAGGAACCGCTCGCATCGCATTGATCCAAGGGCGACCCAAAAGTATATTGTACGATGTTGGGCAATGTACAATAAACACGGTTGTATCTAGGGTTCTAGGACCAACTTGCAAGGGTAAGGTAATGACTCCACACGTTTCTTGTGTCTCGTCATTGAAAGCTTTGATAATCATGTCAGTTTTCTTCATTTCATCACTTCTAAAGCCAAATCGTTGGTAGAAGTCAAAAGTGCAAATGTTTAGAGATGAACCATTATCAATCAAGACTCTTTTAACAACTACATCTCCAATTAGAGCAGTAATATATAAGGGGTTATCCTTATGTAAACTATGTTGTGGGATATCTTTATCCCGAAAGTCAATACAATCAACTTCTCGAGTGATGATAGTATTGGACATGGCTTCGGGTTGAATATTTTGAGGTACCATCATTTGGCTTAATGTAAGCATTAACTCATCCCTATGGGTAGGAGAAGATCTTAACAAGTCCAAAAGGGAAATTCTGGCTGTAGTATTGGATAATTGTTCATTAATATTGTAAGGAGGTTTTGGTTGAACATTAGACATATGATTCCCTTTATTGGGATTTTTCAAAATAAATGGAGCTGATCCATCATTCTGAGTTTGATCTTGTTGAGAGTTTTGAGCCTGTTGTCTGGTAACAACTCCGATGGTACCCACAATGTTATATTGAAGACTCTGAACCGGTCTTGGTTGAGCGTTTATGGCTTGTTCATTAGGAAGGAACTGATTAGAAGAGGGTCGAGTAGTAACTCTTCTAGGAAATGGTTCTTCTGGAACCATAGCATCTGTGATGGGTTGAATAGGATCTGATTCATTTTCAGAACTATTCGATTGGTTTGAGGTGATGTCTATTTCACTTTCAGTATCTGATTCTACATCACTAGGATCGGGAGTTTGAATATTATGTAGGGGTCTGGTCGTGACCATGGATAAGGTTGTGCCAAATATTTGAGGATCCTGAACAGATAATTGTCTCGCTAATAGTCCCTACATATCGGGTAGGAGGGGGAACATTATGATGTTCGATTTGATTGGCCACTTCTTTACCATGTTTTGGTAAAGGATGTTGAAATATATCTAATGATTGATTAGCATTTTGATTCTGATTTTGGGGAATGGTCTTTTGAGCATTATTAGGAGCATTTTGTTTAGGTTGGAAGGCTTGCACCTCCATTTCATTATTATCAATCAAATCTTGTATTTTATGTTTCAATATTTTACAAGAATTTGTAGCATGTCCAGGTCCTCTATGAAAGTCACAATGTAAATCAGCTCTGTATCCGGGTATAGTTGGATCAGGTTCCCAGATAGCTGGTAATTGAATCAAGCCTCGTGCTAATAATTGAGGAAGAATGGTTGATAAAGGTTGATTCAATCTAGTAAATTCTCGAGGAGGTTTATCAGGAGGTTTTAATATAAATTTTTCTGTTGTCTTCGTTGTATTGATATTAGCAACGTTTCTACTATCAGTGACTCCGTCACCTACAACTTGTTTGTTTTTATACTGATTTCTAGATGTTTTCTCATCATCTTTCTTTTTGAGCTGACCTCTTCTAATGAGAGCATCTTCTACCCTTCGAGCTAAGTCTATAGCTTGATCGAAGGTAGTTAAGGTGGCAGTTGATAACTCATAAGATATTTGTTCTTGTAAATTATTAATAAAAATGTCCAACATTTCCCTATAAGGTAGCACAAAGTGCAGTTTTCCTGTCAACTGCCTCCATCTGGCTAAGAAATCAGCAAAACATTCATCTTTGTCTTGTTTTAAGTTGTACAAATCTTTAATGGTGACATGCCTCTCGATGTAGGCACTAAATTGATGGACAAAAGATTCAGCTGTTTCTTCAAAATTTCTCAAAGAATGAGTGGGCAATTGATAGTACCACTCTAATGCCATTCCTCCTAAACTTTTCGGGAACATTTTTAGTAATAGCAAGTCATCATGTGATATATCATGACATGCTATCCTAAACATGCGAAGATGCTCTATGGGATCTTCAGCTCCTTTATATATAGGCAGGACGGGCATGGGAAAGTGTTTAGGGTATGGTTGTGCTACAACTATGGGATCCAGAGGTTGACTACATATCTCTCGATAATTGTACGAGGGATGGTAGGGATCTATCTGGTCCATGCGCGAAGCTAACTGTTTCACCATGGCTTCCAGATTACCGGTTTGCCCACCATATTGATTCGGTAGGGCATTAATATGGGATTTGTGAGCATATGATGGAGGGACATGGAGATTAGATGCTATATTGCTATTGTATAAATTGTTGGTAGGAAGGGTGTTATGAAGAAATTTTGAAGTTGTATTATGTTGTATGCCCGATTGTTGAAAATTGGTGTTTGGCTTCATTTTAGGTTTTTGTCTACTTGAAGCATATTGATCAATAGTTTGGCGAAGTAAAGCAGTGAAGGAAGGTTTCTTTTGTGTGGGAATGATTTTAGGCTCAATAACAGGTTCCTTAGGGGGTTGGGTAACCTGTTGTTTTGGCATGTTCTGAATCATAGTGACCATATCTCTATTGGATGGTCCAGCTTTATCACTTTCTTGATCAATGAAAGACAAGGGATTAGTGTGTATGTCAAACATATGTTCCATGGCTGCTTGAGTGTCACTAATTTGTCCTTTATCAATACGAACTGCCATATTAAGAGCACCAATGTTATTATTGAAAAATTTCTAGAAATGATCTAAATTATCAAAAGCAATAGTTCCATCTGGAGCTATTCTAGGGGATGAGGATCCTTCCTCTTTAAGATTTTCTTGTTGTTCATTTTCTTCAGCCAGGTCATCTTCTGGTTGTTCTAGAGTTTCTCCTTCCGAAATTGATTCCTCAGGAAGGACATTTGGGTTTTTTGTTTTGTCTCCTAACCAATCTTCTCCTTCTTCTTCAGTTTGTTTACCATTCCTAAGTCTAGGCATTGTGCTTAAATTTAGATTTCAGCAAATATATATATATTTATATATATATATATATATATATATATATATATATATGCAACAAGCTTAAGAGGTATATATTTTAATTATATACCTACTATAGTATTTGAAATAAAATGTTTTTGGTTTTTGTTATGTTTTGGTTTTTCTTGTTTTTGTAACAATATTATAAAGATAACAAACAACACACTAAATGCAAGAAATAATAATAATGAAAGCAATGATCTAGTTTTCTATAAACAATTTATAAATATCATTAATGGGCTCGAGTTCTTCAGGAGTCATGAAGTGTTCTTCTTCAAATTGAAAATTTTCTTTCAAGAATTTGACAAAAAGTGCTATAGTGATATTATCTGTCTCAGATTCTGGTTGGTAGAAATAAAGTTCGTGGCAATACTCTCGATATAACATAGCCCTAGGAACTCTATTCCATATTTCCCTATCCATAAGAATGACCTCTTGATCTTCTACATGACCTAGGAATTGGTGTATAACAACTGCGTTCTCGAGGTATTCCTCGAAGGTGAACAATTCTGAAGACACAAGAGCTCTCCTATAAGCTAACCACCTATGGCAGGCTCTCTGAAGTTCATGATAAACAATGAGTTGATGAGGATCCAGGATCCTATCTAGGGCAAACCTCTTGATTTGTCTAAGTTCGGTTGATTTAGATGAAATGACACCTAGCCTCCTATCAAGTTCTTTCCACAAAAGTTGGTTTCTATCTATTTCAGGCACACTAAGCACATAATTAACTTCTATGGCTATTAATTGATTTGCAACATTTATAGTGACTGCTAGTCTTTTCTTAGGAGCTACCATCTAGACATGATATGCAACTTAGTAGTTTTCTAATGATTTTAAATGCATCTATATTTTTGTTTTGTTTTTTTTTTTTTTCAAAAGGTTTTAGTTTCACGTCGGGTTCACCAAAATGTATCGCTCCAAATTTTTTGCATCCTTACCTTCAGGCTAAAGGATCCATGCCCGAAAGGAGGATGGGAAAAGGATGGGATGGTACCTCGGACTGAGAGGCCCTTTGAAGGTCCCGCCTCTCGGGGGAGGGGTATTAAGGTGATTTTTTGACTGGATGGTGGGGTTCACCAGGAAACGTTTAGTGGCGCTTTCCACGCCTAGGTTGGGAATGAGTTTAATGTGTTCAATTTTAGCTTTAAACATCCAAGTCCTAGGTTTGGCCAAATGAATCTAAGTTGTTCTATTATGAAAATGCAAATTAAATGAATACAGGAAATAGATTTGAATAGAAAATAGAGAGAATAAGCTAGATTAAAGAGCCATACCTGATCCGGATGTCTGATGGAGATTCTAATTTTTGAAGCAGTCCAGATCATCTGGAATTTGACAGGATCATCTCTGATCTGACAGGATCGTCTGAGATCTGACGAATTCATCAGACGAATTCGTCGGAGACCTGCAATTGCAGAAATGGATACCAAGAACAAAAAATACAATTGCAAAAGCAAGGGAAAATGATAGAAATGAAAGTATGAATGCTAGAATGACAACTTTAGATAACAAATTAAGTAAAATGCATGGTTTTAATGACTAACTTTGACTTTATTATGCATCTAGGCTACATGAGGTGAACTCCAAGATGCAAAGAAGTAATAAGCTTAACTAATGCAAAGCAAAACAACAAAAAAGAGTAAAGAAATGCAAACTTTGGGCATTGATTGCCCCCAATGTTGATCTGTAGTCGAAATCATCTCAGATTGGTACGAAATCATCTCGAATTGGACAGGATCATCTGTGATGATCTGAGCTTTGCTCCGATTGAAGAATAACAAAGTTCCTGCAAGAAAATTCAAAAAGGGACAAAGGCGAACAATAATCTAGGATATCCTGAAGCATGTAAAACTTAAAGTACAAAAAAATTCAGCCAGGGGAATGTCAAGGGGAGGGCCTAAGATTAAATAGGCATAGGAAAGAGGTTGGGAGGTTGGAGATCATCCCATTTTGGGAGATCTCCAATGGGGGGAGACTCTAACGGTGCAGACGCGTCTCTGCCCGAGTTAGAGAAGTCATTGAAACAGAAGCTAATTATGAAAAATCAGTTTTGGGACGAAATCGTCTGGACGTTCTGCTCCAGACGAAATCATCCGATCTGAGGCGATATCGTCTGATCGGAGACGATATCGTCCAACGGACGAAACAAACTCTAAAAATGGCATGAAAAACAAGGAAACGGGTAGCAGGTGGTTTGGGAGCGGTTTTGGGGTTGAAATTTGAATTTGAATTATTACTAAGGTAATTTTAATTATTTACTAAGTTTTATTGCACCAATTTTAGGGTGCTACAACATGCAAGGGGTCCTTAAAGAGCTCCATTTGCTGGTTTCTTGGTGCCACAGGATTATCCACCGCTAATGTCTTGTTATCTATTAGGTCTTGCACCAAGCCCTTAAACTTCCACCATGCATTATGGTCATGTCCCTTCCTCCTATGGAACCTACAGTACAAATATTCCCTGTAGCCCTTAGGTTTTTGTGCATTGGGATCTATGGGTTGAATCTCAGGCAGGTTGATCAAGTTTGTCACTAAAAAATGATCAAACAGGGAGTCTCTAGACTCTGTGTAAGGTGTGAATTGTCGCCTAGGGCGACGTTGCTGATTTTTTTCTTGCCTCTGATTTTCTTGATCATAGTTGTTAAGAGGCACCACCTGATAGTTAGCCTTTTGGGGCTATGTTGCTTGTGCAGGCTTGGGGACGTTTATAGCAACCTGATTGACCGTAGCGGGTTTTTTTTGTGTGGTCCCTATTTTGGTGTTCTTAGACCATTCTTTCTTCTTCGGCTTGGCTATCTCACCATCCTGAATCTTGATCTCTTTAATGATTCTGGCTTGTGCTAGAGCTTCCTCTAAGGTGGCATATTGCTATAGTTGCAATAGCACAGAGATCGATCTCAAACAACTCTTTGAGAACATTTGTGTGAGGTCAGACATAGGAGGGAGGTAGGGTAGCTTAGAAAGCAAAGTCCTCCACCGATTCCCATAGGCCACCATGGTTTCTTCCTCATACTGCTTGAGGCTAGCTAGGTCACTTAGTGATGCCTTCTTCTTGGTGTTGAAGGTGAAGCATTCGAGGAACACATCCACTAGCTAATCTAAGTTGCTAATGCTATGCTTTGGAAATTGAGTAAACCAATCCGAGGTAGGGCCTAAGAATGTGGTTATAAATGTTCTCAATAGCAAAGCATCATTGTCTTGAATGCCAAAGCATTGGCTCAGGAACCTAGTCACATGCTCTTGGGCATCCTCCTCACCTCTAAAGATTGCCAACTGAGGCAGCTTAAAGTGTTCAGGGTAATGGGGTGCTGGCATGGATGGATGCATAGGATGACTACGGAGTTGGCGTAACATGGGCTTTTTGGGCCCGTAATTCTTGGTTTCCATAGAATCCAAATTCTCTAGCAGCGCTTTATATGCATCGAAAGATTTAATCTCTTCCTCTTTAGTTTGCTCCCATTATGGGTTGTGGGAAACTTGAGGCCTATGGAGGGGTGGCCGGATAGCAGCTCCTCCGCCTTGGTAGGGTGTTTCGACCCACTCTTCTTCTTGCTCATACTCCTCATAGGCTTCTTAAGGAGTTTCTGGATGAGACCTATAACCATGGGTGGGTCCCCGCAGGGGGTGCCCATTGTTGTTCCTGGGAGTGGCCTCCCGCTCAGGTCTAGGAGGTCTTGGAGGCAGCACTTGGTAAGGTCATGGGGACCTATCTCGCACCAAGGGGTTGCACCTCTCATACGATTCTACTCTTTGGGTGCGAGGGGTTGGAACCCTCTCAGGCATCGTGTTATGGAGCAACTCATCTATTTGGCGTCAAATGCGCTCTTTGCTAAGGTGATATAGATGCTCTAGCTGTTGTTGGTCTTGCTCAAGCTGTGTGATCTGTGCTTGGTGGACGGCGTATCTAGTGACTACCAGGTCAATTTGTTCCACCATCTTGGGTTTGGGAGGCCTAGATGCCTCTCCTACACATTTATCTCAGTCGTGATGATTCGAGATCTCTATAGGTCGCTTCCCTTTGTCGAGGTTGGCAACATTCACTCGAGGCTCTAGCCTCGATAGGTGATTCTGGTAGATAGCAGGTGTGGAGGCACATTGCTCCTGCATTGTGTATTGCTCTTGAGGAATGTAATGGTCTTCCTCATGCTCCCTTTCATATATGTGAAAGGGGCGGGCAGAGTTGGCCCGCCTTTCTTGAAGAGCCTTGTGCTCTGGATTTGGCTTTTTATTCCTAACAATGATGGGGGGTAAAGGAGGGATGACATAATCATGTTGCCTCTCCTCATGGACCCTATGCTGCTCTAGCACTTCATCATGCGATGGCCACTCATACCAGGCTTCTAAGGGAGCCTTCTTGTTTATGTTGAGTGCCATGTGTAAGTACTCCTCCTGAAAGGGGCTATGATGGACGGGCGTGCCCCTCAAAGGGGTGCCTCTATAGTCCCATTCTGAAATGGCATGATGTGGACTCTCTTGTGGGTCAGGCCGCCAAGGCGGTATGACCAAGTCCTTGGGGCTATAGCAGAGGTGACTTGTGCCCCCTTGTACACTCTCTGTAGCTTCTGCCCTTGATTGGGCTTGGCTACGGGTGTACACCATGGTGGTGTTTCCCTACAAGCTATATATTTTTATCTCTTTTTATGATTTTTTTATGCTACACTAAACAAAAAAGATCACACACACAAAGCAATGATTATCTCGTTTAAAGATTAAAGGTGTGCCCTAAACCTGGTTTAGTGTGTTTTGATTTTTTTTTGAAAGCTTTTGTAAAGGACGTTTAAATGCAATATGATGGCTCTTATGGCTCCCAAAAATGGTCGCCCCTTCGATATACCATTGCTAGGCTGATATACCAACCTCTCTATATACCCGCCCTTATGTGAGGGAAACTATTGGTACGTGAGAGTAGATGGTACATGGAACGTAGGTGGTATGGAAGGGGAATCACCCTATTTTTGACACCTACCATAGAAGACTTATCCTCATGCGCTGGGAATCACCCCAGCTACACTTGATCAGCTTTCATCAGGATTTACGTCTAGCAACAATAGCGATCGGGGTTATGAATGCAAAATTCAAGCCAAGGTGGTGATGAAATCCATCATTGGTCTTGATCAAGGGTTGGGGTTTTACGACCAACTCCTTGGTGTTTATGTTGCCACGTGATGTGTGGGGTTATTTTTATTTTGCATGAAATAAAATAAACATGCAGTAAAACTTTTCTTAAGCAAGAAAAGAACCAGAAAAACAGAAAACATAAAACATAAAATGATAGAAAGAGTTCATGAACCTTACCTCTTCTCTGCCCAAATCTGTTGGTTCTAAGTTTTTGTATTGAAACTACATAGATAGCTATTCATCCTAGGGAGGGATGAATTACAGGAATGTATTTGTCATAGGGTGGGGCAAATGCCCATTCATCCCTAGGTAAGATGAATTCCAGCTCTGTATTCGCCACAGGATGGAACGAACAACAGTCCAGCGTTTGAAAACTCGGTACCTGCAAGCAAAAACAATCAAGTTTTGATCATATTTTTGATATTAAAAATAGAGGAAAAGAGTCCCACCGTGATCGCCACTGAAATCATGAGGATACGAAAGCAAAAAGGAAACTCCAAGTGCGATGCAAAATCGAACTAAACTTAACGCTAAATCCTATGAATTGAAAGTGCATGAAAGGAGGGAAAGCATGAATGAATCAAAATGAAACAAAAAGCCAATAAGGAAGACATCCCTTTTTATTGATATGTTTCAAGACTCGGTTACAATTCACCTCCTCCCCTTCTAAGGGCTAGGAGCGTTAAATATGTGTTATTGTTACACCCATGGATGCTATTCCTTCTTTTGCGTGCCCACATGTAAAATGGGTGGACCAAACATCATCGCCACTTGCTTTGATGAGTCTTGAATCCTTTATACTTCTCTAATGTCTAGCTCCTACATTAGATAAAATAAGAAACAGTCAGTAGCACCTGTAGATAAAATAAAACATGCAATCCCCACGCCTTTGATTAGTGCATGCTAGATATAAATAAAATGTAACTAAAATAGATCCAAATGAATTGAAAATTTGATAGGGCTATCAAAACATCATAAGGAAAACACTTCAAATGGAACAGTCAAAAAATTCACCACATATTTATATTCACTCTGGGGCGGGACGAATAGACCTACAACAAAACGTCAAAAGGCACTGTCCCAAATGTCACATCCAAGAAGCTCCAAATCACCTGCAAAGTTGGGGATTAGCTAATTGGGGGTATTTTGGGAAGACCCAAATGGTCAGATTTTCCCAATTTGGCCTTTATCAACATGAATTTGATGATGCTACCTGCATGTTAGCAAAAGCAAGAAATAATAGAAACATGATAAAAATTGCTCAAAATGATGTGAAATTTGAATGAAAACCTATCTAAGAAGCATAGAATTAAATGCAAAAATTATAGAAAGGAAATCAGCCACATATTTCCAATCGCTTCGGAACGAGGAAATTAGGACTGTAGCAGTGTGGGGGGGGCCGCCCGGGGGCAGGATGCCCATCGTTTGGGGCCTGATTTCAACACCAATACACTTGGGATGGGTCCAAAACCTCTTGTGGGGTATTGTCGGAAAATTTGGTGGGATATTGTGGCCAAATGTCGGGTTTTGGTTCCAGATTTGTGCTTCCAATAACCACCCTATGACCTCCTCTCCAAAAGAGATCAAGGATGTGAAAGGCACAACTCAAAAGGGTAGAGGTGTGAAAGTAAAATGATAGCACTTCATTGCTCCAAAATGTTCCTTCCCTGTATATTTTGGGGTGAGAAGACTCACCATTTTATAGACCTGATGGTCTCTTTGGATGAGCATGCAGAGGCACCACTTGGAAATCATGCCTTCCCAATGGGGGAGAGATTCCTCCCTGATTAGGGGCTTCATGACTACCCTTGTAACTACCTCTAACGCTTGAAAATGCTCACTCACACTCCCATGCAATGAATGAAGAGTTAAGTGGTGGATCTGAGCTGCCATTTGTCAAGATTTGACTTTTTGCTTGTCAAACCTACTATTCACCCCACCCTGGGGTGAATACTGCTAATCGTCCCTGGGTGGGGTGAGTACCAGTTTGTAACCATCCCTGGGTGGAACGAGTATGGAGTAGAGTGCTTGAGGGTGCCAACTTGACCTTTGACCTTCCAAAACTATTGTGTGAGTGGTTAGGACCACTGTTTAACCTCTGGGGGCTACCCTTAGGGCTGTGTGTGTCAATGCGATCAGTGTTTGCAGTCACATAATTGGATTGGTGCTATTTTGGTGTCTACACAAAGAACATGCACTCCAATTGCATTGGCCAAGATATCTCAAAGCGAAGTCTAGGTTGGACAAATAGTTGATGCCCTCAACAAAGGGCTCTTCATCTTCTTCTTCTTGCATGTAAGGTTCAATGCCATTATTGAGGCCCCCTTATACAAAGTTTGTCTTATTTGGTGGGTAGCCTAGAGGAACAATAGTACCGATGGGGAGGTGAGGTCTCCCCATGTCCTGCATGGACTCAATTGTGGGTGTTGCTACAATGTTCCATACCAAATACTCCCCCAGGCCCGTATTGGCCATATCAATGGTTATTGTTGGCGGTTGAGGGGGAGGGAATGGGAGTTCTTCCTGAGTCCACTCCATGTCGGGTGAACTAGGCATCTCGACTTCCATTCGGCTAGTCATCTCCTTGGTAGAGATGGTTGAGATTAATGGCGGTGCTTCTTCCAAGGGTTTCTTCCCATTGTCCTTCGGTGTGGCCACCATAGGTAGCATCATTGGTGAAGGATCAGATGATGAAGATGGACCCGGCTAGGGGTTTGATGGACTTAACAATGGGGATGTATGCAGAATCAAACCCTGTTTGGATGGATTCAACTAAAAATCCAAATGTGTTGATGGAAGGGTCGATTACGACATTAGTTGTACCACATTGCAATACTTGAACGGTTCTAAGTTCACCGGTACTACATGCACTTGCCCTTCAAATGTGTACTTTGGGCATTGGTGGGCTATCGAAGGGACACACTTCATGTCCCTGATCCAAGGCCGACCCAAAAAGATATTATAGGCCATCTCACCTTCCAAGATGTGGCACAACGTAGGAATAGTCTTTTGTCCCACCTGGATGTGCAGGACAATTGTGCCAACCATCAAGCATATCGCATCATTGAATGCTCATAGAGTATAGGTGTAGGCCATGATGTGAAATATCAAAAAATTTAGGTGTTTCAATGTTGCTATTGTAATTATATTATTGGATGAGCCAATTTCCACCAACACCCTCTTATACGGAATCTCGTTGACCCGTGCAATGACGTGCAGGGGTGGATCCGCCATGTCACCAGTCACTAATTTCAGTTCGTCTTCTCTAAAGGTGATGACTGGCTTGGTGCATCATTTGATATGTCCCACAAAGTTTTTGAAAGAGTTTGCTTCATTGGGTTGTAACTCGATGGATTTTAGTATCTCCATTAGAGCATCCCGATGGGCTGATTATTGTTGTATGAGCTCGTAAATGGAGAGCCTAGCCGACATGGTCCTCAAACTTTGGATAAGTTTGATCCGAATTGTGGCCACCGGTCTAGGCAGAGGAGGTTGTGTAGGGTGTTTTTGATGTTGCAACGTTGATGGAACCTCTCTTGTAGCTGCAGCGGGGGCAGTTGTGCTTGGGTACCTCTTGTTCCCAGTCATGATGCTTATCATTCATACATACCCCTACATGGGGCAATTTTGTGTCACCTCATTGACCTGTAGAGTCTTTTCCTACACATCATGGGTAGGCAGGGGGTCTTTGAAGACCTCCATCTGTTGGTTGTTTGGTGCTACGGGATTATCCACCACTAGCGTCTTGTTGTCGATTAGGTCCTGCACTAAGATTTTAAATTTCCAACATGCATAAAGGTCATGTCCCTTCTATCGATGGAACCTATAGTACAAGTCTTCCCTATAACCTTTGGGTTTTAGCATGTTGGGATCTACAGGTCAAATTTTTGATAGGTTCATCAAGTTTTCCACTGACAAACGATCAAACAAGGAGTCTTTAGACTCTGTAAAGGGTGTAAATTTTTGCCTAGGGCAATGCTGCTGATTTTGCTCTTATCGATGATTTTATATTTCATCACTATCAAGAGGGACTACCTGATAGTTAGCATTTTGGGGCTATGTTGCTTGTGCAGGATTTGGTGCGTTTATAGCAACCTAATTGACCGCAACGGGTTTCGGTTGCGTGGTCCCTATTTTGGCATTTTTAGGCCACTCTTTCTTTCATGGCTTGGAAATATCACCATCCTATATCTTGATCTCCTCAATGATTTTGGCTTGTGCTAGGGCTTCTTCAAGAGTGGCATATTTCTGCAGCTACAATAGCATAGATATCGACCTAAAATAGCTCTTTGAGAACATTTGGATCAGGTCAGCCATGGGAGGGAGGTATGGAAGCTTTGAAAGAAATGTCCTCCACCGATTTCCATAAGCTACCATGGTCTCTTCCTCATACTGCCTGAGGCTAGCTAGGTCGCTTAGTGACACCTTCTTCTTGGTGTTGAAGGTGAAGCATTCGAGGAACGCGTCCACTAGCTGATCCAAGTTACTGATGCTATGCTTAGGTAACTGAGTGAACCAATCTGAGGCAAGGCCTATGAACGTGGTTATAAATTTTCTTAGCAGCAAAGCATCGTTGTCTAGATTGCCAACGCATTGGCTCAGGAATCTAGTCACGTGCTCTTGGGCATCCTCCTCCCCTCTAAATATTGCCAACTAGGGTAGCTTAAAGTGTTTAGGGTATGGGGGTGCCGACACTGATGGATGCACAGGGTGACTGCAGAGCTGGCATAAAGTGGGCTTTTGGGGCCCAGAAGTCTTGGTCTCCATAGACTCTAAGTGCTCTAGTAGTGCTTTATATGCATCGAAAGATTTGATCTCTTCCTCATTTATTTGTTCCCATTGCAGGTTGCGGGGAACTTGAGGCCTATGGAGGGGTGGCCGGATAGCACCCCTTCTACCTTGGTAGGGCATTTCAGCCCTCTCTTCTTCTTTCTCATACTCCTCATAGACTTCTTGAGGAGTTCCTGGGCATGACCTATAAACATGGGTGGGTGCTCGTGGAGGGTGCCCATCATTGTTCTTGGGAGTGGCCTCCCGCTCAGGTCTAGGAGGTCTCGAAGGTAGCACTTGGTAAGGTTGTGGAGACCTATATCGCACCAAGGGGTTGTGCCTCTCATACAGTTTTGCCCTCTGTGTGTGAGGGGTTGGAACCCTCTTAGGCACAATGTTCTAGAGTAGCTCATCTGTTTGATGCCGAATGCGCTCTTTGCTAAGGCAATACAGGTGCTCCAAATGTTGTTGGTCTTGCTCAAGCTGCATGATTTGCACTTGGCAGGTGGCATGTTTGGCAAAATACAAGTTGATTTGTTCCATCATCTTGATTCTAGGAGGTCTAGATGCCTCTCCTACATATTTATCCCGGTCACGATGACCTGAGATCTCTATAGGTCTCTTTCCTCTATCGAGGTTGGTAACATTCACTCGAGGCTTTAGCCTTAGTAGGTGATCCTGATAGATAGTAGGTGTGGAGGCGCATTGCTCCCACACTATGTATTGCTCTTGAGGAATGTAATGGTCTTCCTCATGCTCCCTTTTGTATATGTGAAAGGGGCGAGTAGAGTTGGCTTGCCCTGTTTGAAGAGCCTTGCGCTTTAGATTTGGAATATTGTTCCTGATAGTAATAAGGGGTAGAGGAGGGTTGATGTAATCATGTGGCCCATACTTATGGACCCTGTGCTATTCTAGCACTTCATTGCACGGTGGCCACTCATAATGATCGTCTAAGGGAGATTTCCCATTTATGTTGAGTGCCACGTGTAAGGACTCTTCCTAAAAGGGTCTATGTTGAATGGGAGTGTCCCTTGAAGGGGTGCCTCCATAGTCCCGCTCCGTCATGGTATGATATGGACTATTCTGTGGGTCAGGCTGCCAAGGTGGTATGATCAAGTCCTTGGGGATGTAGCGGAGGTGACTTGTGCCCCCTTGTACACTCTTTGTAGCTTCTACCCATGATTGGGCTTGGCTACAGGTGTACACCATGGTGGTGTTTCTCTACAAGTCATGTAGGTTTTTATCTTCTTTATGATTTTTATTTTTTTTTCTACACTAAAAACAGGGAACCACACAATCAAAGAAGTGATTATCTCGTTTATGGATTAAAGGTGTGCCCTAAATCTGGTTTAGTATGTTTTGATTTTTGTTTTGAAAGCTTTGTAAATAACATGTTGTACATGCAATATGATGGCTCTTATGTCTCCCAAAATGGTCGCACCTTCAATATACCACTGCCAGGCCATTATACCAGACCTCTCAATATACCCGCTCTTACATGAGGGAAACTATTGGCATGCGAGAGAAGAATGGTACATGTAACATATGCTGTATGGAAGGGGAATCGCCTTGTTTTTGAAACCTACCATAGAAGACTTATCCTCATGCACTGGGAATCACCCCAGCTACACTTGGTCAGCTTTCATCAGGATTTACGTCTAGAAAAAGTAGCGATCATGGTTATGTATAAAAAAATTCAAGCCAAGGTGGTGATGAAATCCACCGTTGGTCTTGATCAAGGGTTGGGGTTTTACGACCAAATCCTTGGTGTTTAAATAACCACATGGTGTTTGGGGTTATTTTTATTTGTGCAAAGAAATAAAATCATGCAGTAAAACTCTCCTATGAAAGCAAAGAAACAAGAAATGACAGAGGATGCTCAAAACCCCTACCTCTTCTTTTTCCAAACCGACTGCCTCTGAGTTTCTGCTCTAAAATTGTATAGAGAGCTAATCGTCCCGAGGTGGGATGAATAGCAGATATATATTCGTCACAGGGTGGGATGAATGCCCATTCATCCTTGGGTGACACGAATTCTAGCTCTGTATTTGTCACAGGGTGGAATGAGCAGCAGTCCAGCGCTTGAAATATTGACACCTGCAAGCAAAAACACACAAATTTTGATCAAAATTTTGATCCCAAAATCATGGGATAGAGTCCCACCATGATCACCACTAAAAGCACGAGGATACGAAGCAAACAAAAGGGCAATGTAACGCTAAGTCCTACGAATGAGAATGCATGAAAAGAGGGAAAACAAATGAATTGAAACAAGATTTAAAGAAAATGTAAAAGTGCAACCCTTTATTTTATTAATTTTCTCGATATCGGGTTACAATGCGTCTCCTCCATTTTTAGGGGCTGGGAGCGTCGGACATAATTTTGTTACACCACAAATGAGATATTCCCCTTTGGGATCTTCCGTGTGCCCACATTGAAAATGGGTGGACCAAACGTCGTCGCCGCTTGCATGAGTGCATCTATAGTTCCTTGCTACCCCTCCGGTGTCAATATCCTATGTTCAAAGAAACAATAAACGGTTAGTAGCACCTACGGATGGAGGGAAACATGTGATCCCCAAGGCCTACGATTAATGCATGCATAAAAATAATTAAAGCGATAACTAAAGCATATCAAAATAAACTAAAAATTTGACAAAATCAAGAAAACATTACCAGGAACACACTGCAAAAGGAACAGTCAATAAATCTGCCATAGATTTCTAATCGCTCTGGGGTGGGACAATTAGGACTGTCATAAAACATTAGTAGGTGACCTCCTAAATGTCCCATCCAGGGGCCTCCAAAACACCTACAATGTTGGGGTTAGACAAAACGAGGAATTTTGGGAAGACCTAGATTGTCAGATTTTGCAGATTCTACCTCGATCACCCTGTATCTGATGATGCTACCTGTATGTTAGTGAAAGCGAGAAACATTAAAAGCATAGTCAAAACACATCAAAATCACATGCAATTTAAATTACAACATATATGGATGGCCTCAAATAAAATGGAAAAGAAAAAGTATGGAAATCTGCCACAAATTTCTAATCGCTTCGGGGTGGGACGATTACGACTGCAGCAGTGCGAGGGGCGCCCGGGGGTAAGACATCCACCGTTTGGGGCTTGGTTTTGGCACCAATCCACTTGGGATGGGTCCAAAACCTCTTATGGTGTTGTATCAAAAAAATAGGTGGGGTATTGTGGCCAAATGTTTGGGTTTTCGATCTGGATTGCGCTTCCAATAATCATCCACGAACCTCCCTTCCAAAATAGAGATCAAGGATGTAAGAAGCACAAACGATGGGTGAGGATGTAATTTGGCAACACTCCATTGCTCCAAATGCTCCTGCTCTATCATTTTTTTGGGGGTGAGAAGACTCACCATTTTAGACCTGAGGGTATCTATGGATGACCATGCAGAGGTGCCACTTGGCCATCATACCTTGCCAGGGGTAAGAAGATTCCTCCCTGATTAAGGGCTCCATGACTGCCCCTATGACTGCCTATTTGAGCTCAAAAATTCTCACTCACACTCCATGCATTGAAGGAGGAGTTAAGTGGTGGATTTGAGCTACCATTTGTCAAGGTTTTACCTTTTTCCCATCTAACCTGCTATTCGCCCCACCCTGGAGTGAATATTGCTAATCTTCCTAGGGTGGGATGAATACCAGTTTGTAATTGTCCCAGGGTGGAACAAATAGGGAGCAGAGTGCTTGAAAGGTGCCAAATTGACCTCCAACCTTCCAAAACTGTTGTGGGAGTGGTTAGGACCATTGTTTAACCTCTGGGGACTGCCCTGGGGGTTGTGTAGGCCAATTCAGTCAGTGTTTGCTGTCATATAATTGGATTGGTGCTATTTTGGAGTCTACACAACCTCCCTTGCCCAAGCATTTGGCAAGATCCTTGAAATATCTTAGATCTAATGATTCCATTATCATCAGGCCCATTGACAAAAATATCGATCTCACTGTTCTTAGTAAGGCATGGTACCTGGAAGAAAGGATTAGATAACTTTCCGATCTAAAATTTTATCAAGAGGTTATTTTTGTTCCTTAGAACCCTCTTTTTTCTAGCTTGGATTCCATTGTTAAAAATACACAAAGAAGTCTTCTCATCGATCAAAAAATAGTGGATTATTTTCTACAAAAGAATACCATCATTGCTCGATTTTGTACTTTCTACCTCATTCCAAAGGTTCACAAACAACCTATGAAGGGTAGACCTATCTAATCATACTGTGGTTATATGTTGGAGCTTATTTCCAAATGGTTTCACCACCAACTTCTCCCCATTCTCCTTGAATATCCAAATCATCTACAAGACTCTCTGAGCCTAATGAAAATCAATCATGAAAGATATTTTCCTCCAATTTGTGTTTTGTTTACCTTTGTTGTTGAAAGCATATTTCCAAGCATTTCTACAGCAGTAGAATTGATCACTCGTCAACACTTCATTTCAGGAAGGTTCAAGCCAGGTTTGGTCCATTTGATCCTTGAACTTGTAGAACTGGTCCTGAACAGATATTATCTAGAATTGGATAGTAAGATCTATAGGCAAAAAAGAGATACAATAACAAGAAGCAATTTTACAGTTTTCTATGCTTGTTTGTTTTTTTTTTACTTGGAATTACAAGTTTTCGGTATTTTTCTATCTGTTTCAGAAAATATTTTCTTGTATAAATGATATATTGATTATGATTTTAGATTTTGGAATGGTACTAATAAGAGCCTTAAAGTTATTCTTGATTCTTATGGTTTTTCTTATCCCAACATCAACATGACTACTACCATTTCCACTTCAAAAGTCAACATCCTAGATATTATGGTGGTCAAACCACCCTCCATGAATTTTCTAGTTCATATGGGTACTAATATTTACCAGAAACCAATGGATTTGTATCAATATATCTCTTTGTATTCATTTCATCCACCCCACCATAAAAAATCCTTCATAGTCAGTGAACTCAATAGGTTTCTGGTCAGAGAGGCAGATGATGAAGGATTCAGAAAGATGAAGCATCAATTTTTTCATAGGTTGAGAGCTCAGGGTTACCCGTCCTATTTCTTATTTCCACTCTTTGCCCTGGGTAAAGTTTCAACATCGGCATGCATTGCTCCAAAAAATATTTTAGAAGATCTTTTTAAGATAGCCAGGTCTAAAGAAATCTCCTCTAGTTCTGATGAAGTTGTACAACTACCAGTTTTCTCATGATCTTTGATTAAATAAAAATGTGCTTGGACCTCTCTATGAAAATTTAATAAAGACCCTCAGCTCTCCCATATTATTCATGGCATCATCTATTGGAGAAACATTAAAAATATGAAGAAATTTTTGTGCTGCAATCAGGTCGTGAGAACCCAACCCAACTTCAATTAGCCATAATGTTTGCTATAGGGTTCTAATTCTCGAACCGTTTGAAGTGTTGGAAATCTTATAAAATTTTCTATGGAAAGAAACAAAACCTATTGGGTTTCCAAGGAATAAGCCCTTTTGAGCCTCTAGACCCCTAAAAAATGAGTTTTAAAGTTTAGAATTTTTTTGTAATGTGTCTTTTTGGCAATCAATACCCCGTATTCATGGTTGCACATCCCGAGCAACATTATTTAATGTTTTAGGCACTTTCAATCATTATCCTTGGAAATCACTATCTTTTTTGGCATATCCCAAGGTAATAGTATGTTTTTCTTGATTCTTGCCACGTGGTATGTCAACTAGCACACCCATTGGATTGAGAAATCTATATAAACAAGATGGATTACAATATTTGGTCATCAGCTGAACTGATGAGCACTTAAGGTGTGAAACATATTTTTAGAGTTTTTCCTTTCATTTCAGTCTCTCTTATTCTTATGTGATGAAGTTTCCTTTTTGCATTGATCGCTTGTGCTTGTGCTTCTACTTCCTCTTTCTTATTTGATTTTTGTTATGCTAAGGTACTGTTGTTAAGTATTTATTTCTTTTTGAGTATAAAAACATATTGTTGTTAGGTGCCCCAACATATATCCTCTCAAAAACTAATCAATAACTTTATACATCATAATTAAAAAATTAATAATAATTAAAAAATTGTTGTTAGGCAAACCCTAGAATTATTAAAAGAGTTTTTCCACTCTTATGCGCTCGAGGGATGTTGCAACATCTAAAAATTAGAATGTTTTTAGAAGCTTCTATGGAATTTATCTAGATTGTCTTTGGTAATCTGGGCCTTAGATAAAAAAAAATAGGTTAGCTTTTTTAGGGCTGTTACAAATATTCTTATCCTATTTATGTTAACAAGTTCCATCATCAAGGTCTTTAATTGTATCTTCTTTGAATATTTAAATATATTTTTACTATATTATAATATTTTTATTTGTGTTGATCATGCTATAATTTATCATATTCACTCTAATGATATGTTATTTATAGTCCATCAAGGTTGGATTTATTTATAAACCTATATCTATATCTCAAATGAATATAGCCAATTAAAAAGATGTAAAAGTCATGTAATTTTAATTTTGTTGTCCCATTAGCCTCTAAAATCGATAAAAAAATGATAATTCAAATCTTATTGGTTCCACCCATGATGAAATTTATTCATATTATGAAATTTTATTTATGATAAAAACTATATCATATAGTAATTTATGTTGGTACTTTATTTATTATAATTAATGGAGAGATGACACCTAGTTTGTAATGATTGAGTGTTTTCATTTATATAGGTTAAAGTTATGCTAATTCTTTGTATTAATCACATTGATAACATAATTAATTGAATATACAATTCATGGTTAATAGAGAAATAATAATAATAGCATATTGGAATCAAACACATACCCCCTAGGTTTTGGGCATCTTGAGTTAGTTAAGATAGTGAAAAACTCCAATACCAAGGATAAAGAGTAAATGATTCCCCTATGATGTGATTATAAGGATGTTGTTAATTATTATATTTTAAATAATAAGTGTTATGGGAATAAAGCCCATAATTATTTGAACACAATGATCTAAGATACATGCATTGAACAACATGATATCCTTTGATATTGGGAAGATATACAACTATGCTTACTAAAGAATATTTTTTCCCTCACAATATTAACAAAAATCCTTGTATACCACAATCAAAAGTAACAAAAGATAAAAGCTAGAACTAATCCCAAGACCTATGATTCTATAGAAGCATAAACATACTAGGATAGTATACTAACAACATGGTCAAAAAAGGATAAAGGTCATGTTGTGCTTTACGAAAACATGAAAGCATACCTTTATTTATTAAAGTATATGGTTTATAGTTATTTATATGGTTGTAAAGTTTTTTTCCTTGCTTAAAAGTAAGAGTTTATTTTTTATTTAAGACACATATTTAATAAAAATAAGTAACTATAACAATATTAAATGAAATAAATTTGGAAGTTAAATTATAATGGCTAGTTTTACGTAAATTCAATTGTTATTCAGCATATATGAGGCCCTTAATACTATGTCAATACACTTATAAAGATTAAATTTTATATAAATATGATTAGATGTTGTAATAAAACTAAAATTAAATAAATTATATATCTAAAATTTATATTTTTATACCTATCACTCCACAAATTTTGATCAAAAAATATATGATGTATTTTGAGGCCTTCAAATTCATAGTAGTAAACTCTCAACAATAAAACTAGGTGTTGCTAAAGCATGTTATAGTACCTTACTTTTACTCAAAGTGTTTGGAAGAAAACATAATTCAGATATGGGATATTAATATTATTAAATTTTTACCTAACTACCATAGGTGATAGTATGATATTTTCACTTCGATTATTTACAAGTAGGCTTCATCTTCTTTGGATGTATTGAATCATCCTTGGACCACTTCATATTTATCTCTATATATTTTAAAGCCTATTTATGAGATTTTTTATGGGGAGAGTCATCATAATTACTTGGAGCAATAGGTAATAAAGTTTTAGCTTCTTTCAGTCCTTAAAGAGCATAAAAACAACATGAAATATTGATTAAGCATCTACTATAAATAAGTGAGAACATCAAGAACAATTTTTACATATTTTGAATCTTTTTTTTGTTCCATTAGAATACACAATATAATTTGAATGATATTAAACCTATATATCTTATGAGTAGCAAGACATATCTCCAATTGAATAACCACCATAGTATTCACCTTTCAAATTAGATAATGACATTTTATCCATATCGTGCTCATATCTCTGTTATACTTATTTTTTTTGGGATAATGTGGATGAAAGGAGTTTTGGAAGGGCCTCTAAATATTTAAAAAAAGAAGTTAATGTACAAACTTAGTAGGAGGACAAAGAGAAGCCATAAAAAGTACAACTAAATTTTATAAGCTAAAGTGAATGACCAAACTAGAACCAGACAATATAGATAAAAACCAAACTAAAAAAAATACCAAACCCATGCAGGGGTGAAAAATTAGGCATGCAAACCCAATATGTAAAATAAAATAGACAAGAAGCAGATAGAAGGAACAAAAAACTTAGAACATGGTTCCACTAGGACCTTCTCTAAACTCATCTTTAATTTTATTCTCATTCATCACCTACCATCCCATAAGGGCAAGAAGTTTCTCGGTGCATGAAATTATCACCTACATGGAGTCAATCATTGAGCATTGTAGCTTCATTATCATCAAGTTAAGAGCCTTCAAGTTAGAGGTTCTTGACTAGAACCCAGGTTTTTGTATCCTTCTAATGCATCCCATTCCCAACACCAATTTTGACTTCTTAGGAGGTGGAAGATAATCCTCTAAATCAAAGTTATTGACTGTTATCAGAGCATTTCTATTATTCATCATCTTAGCCTCCAACCATTTTGATCTCCTTGTACCCTCTTTATTTCCACTAGGACCTTTTGAAATAAAATCTTCCCTATCTGTTGGTTGCATCACCAATGGAGTGGCTTCCATAGCCTCTTGGTTTAAAGCATTCAAGCCCCCTAAGACCAAAGAAGCTAGATAATACACCATTGGTGCAGGGACTCTATTCAAAGAATTAAGGATATTTTTGCTATCCATACCCCTTAACTTAACCACATGATCAAATATCATCTTAAATATACCTTGGTGGACCAGATTAGAATCCACCCGTTTATTAACCCTAGAAATTGTTCTTGCCAAATACTAAAAGAGAAATAATGGAATATTCATCATTTTATTATGGCGCAAATGATTAAGAATCATGAAATGGTAGCTCCAAAAAATCTTCAAATTCTCATCAAGAGTAAAATACTGCATTATTACTAGCACCACGTGATCTAATGGGGATCTAAGGGAATTATACCTAAACCTATTGTGGGTTTTTGCCAGTTCTTCTTCACACAGAAACACTTGAACTTCTCTCACTAGGGAGTGCTTCTACCTATTATGTGCCAATACATCTACTACAAGTCTTTTCACCTTATAAATAATGGGTATATCAATCTCAAACTCTATTGTACACACTCTAACCATACCATCACACCATGAATAAACTAAATTCTTGGCATCTCTTGGTGGCGGCCATTAAACTTCAATAGGAACTAGAGAAAATTCCATATTTTCAAGATCTTGTAGACCTCCTTGTCCACAATAAAGGATTGTGGCTTCAATATCAAGGTAGTCATTCTAACACACTTTCTTACACCACTCAAACAAATTATGATAAAATTACCACTTTTTATCCATACTGACTTACCGTTGATAGAAAGGAGATCTAGATTGTTTAATAAAATATGACCTCTCTACCTGTATAATGCACAATCTAGAAATAAGTGTATCTTCACATCCATCATAGGTTGGAGAAAGTATGGGGTACTCAACCAGAGAAATCTGTAGGAATTAAGCATAGGATGGGCAAAAATTAACCCCACTAAAACTTTTAATGGAAAATTAACTCTTGATCAATTAACAAGAATAATAATCTAATATTATTCTCCTATTTAAGTTAACAAGTTCCCTCCTCAAGGAGCTTAATTTTACCTTCTTTGGAGACTAAAAAATGATCTTACTATATTATAATGTTATTATTTATGTTGATCTTGCTATAATGTATCGTATTCAATATAATTATATATGATTTAGAGTCAATCATGGTTTGATTTATTTATACACCTCCTTATATATCTCAAATGTATATGGCCAATAAAAAATGTAAAAATCATGTAATTTTAATTTTGTTACCCCATTAGCCTCTAAAATCAATAATTTTTTTACAATTTAAACATTATTATTTCCACCCCTGATGAAAGCTATTCATATTATGCAATTTAATTTGCTATAAAATCTATACCATATATCCATTGATGTTGATAACTTGTTTATCTTAATTAATGGGTACATGACATCTAGTTTGTAATTATTGAGTATTTTTATTTGTATAGGTTAAATTTATGTTAATTCTTTGTATTAGTAACATTGATATCATACTCAGTTAGAGATACAATTCATGGTTATCAAAAAATAATAATAAGATCACATAGAAATCAAACACATACCACCTAGATTGTGGGCATCTTGAGTTAGTTAAGGTAATGAATAACTCCAATCCCAAGGACGTAGAGTTAACAATTCCTCCATCATGCGATTAGAAGAAATTTGTTGATCACTAATACATTTGGTATTCAAAATACTAAATGTGATGGGAATCAAACCCATAATTAATTAAATACAATGATATAAGATATATGCATTGAAGAACATGATATCCCATGGCATTGGAAATATATGCAACTATGCTTACTAAAGAATATATTTACCCTCACAATGTTAACAAAAATACTTGCATTCCACAACCTGAAGTAACAAAAGATAGAAGCTAGAATTAATACTAAGAGAGTATATGTGTATAACATATACTAAGAGAGTATACTAACAACATGGTCAAAAATGAACAAAGACCGTGTTGTGCTTTAAGAAAATATGAAACCATACCTTTTTACCTTGGAGTTAGTATATGATTTATAGTTATTTATATGGTTTTAAAAACTTTGTGCTCTCCTAAAAGTAAGAGTTTGTTTTTTATTTTAGACATATATTTAATAAAAAAACATGTAACTATAACAATATATCCCATGGCATTGGAAAGATATACAACTATGCTTACTAAAGAATATATTTACCCTCATAATGTTAACAAAAATACTTGCATCCCACAATCCAAAGTAACAAAACATAGAAACTATAATTAATCCTATGACCTATGATTATATGTGTATAACATATACTAAGAGAGTATACTAACAACATGGTAAAAAAATAACAAAGACCATGTTGTACTTTAAGAAAATATGAAACCATACCTTTTTACCTTGGAGTTAGTATATGATTTATAGTTATTTATATGGTTTTAAAAATTTTGTGCTTTCCTAAAAGTAAGAGTTTATTTTTTGTTTTAAAAGTTTGTGGGGCCCCTTTCAAAACCTTCCTTTCTTAATTTTACCAAATATATATATATATATATAACTATAAAAATATTAAATTAAATAAATTTTTGGAATCTAAATCCCAATGGCTAATACCCAGGTGTTGTATGTGAGTTGGAGAGGAGAGGGAAATCCTCCAAGGGAGGTCCCAGGTTTGAATCTTCAACCTACCAAAAATTTGAATTGGGTACCCAAAATCCAATTGATAATGTTGGTGTGGGCAGGGTCGGGCGCAACTCTCGGGTGACTTTGATGGTGTAGAACTCCATGATCATGGTCTCTCAGACCAAGGTGATCTTGCAAGAGGTTTTTCACTTTAAAAAAATCACAATGGCTTGTTTTACATAAATTTCTAGACTAATATGATTTAACACATATGAGGCATCCAAAGTTGTGTCAGTACCCTTATAAAAATAAAATTTAAATTAAATATGATTATATGTTGTAATAAAACTAAAAATAAGTAAACTATATATTTAAAATTTATATTTTGATATCCATCACTCCACAAATTTTGATTATAAAATAATATGGTTTGACTTTGTTTTCAAGCCTTCAAATTCATACTAGTAAACTCTCAATAATAAAACTAGGTGTTTCTTAAGCATGTTAGAGTAGCTTACTTTCACCCAAAGCATGTGGATGAAAATATAATTAAGATATCAGATAGTATTCTTATTAATTTACTACTTTTATACCATAGGTGATAGTATGACGTTTGCACTTATATTATTTGCAAGTAGCTCCATCTTCTTTGGATGCATTGAATCATCCTTGGACCACTTAATATTTATCTCTATATATTTTAAAGCCTATTTTTGAGCTTGTATATGAGGAGTCATCATAATTCCTTGGAGCAATAGGTAATAATTTTTTAGATTCTTTTACTCCAAGAACATATGAACAACATGAAACATTGACTAAGCATGTACTATAAATAAAAGAGAACAACAAGGATAATTTTAACATATTTTAAAAACAAAATTGCTCCTTTAGAATACACAATATGATTTGAATGATATTAAACCTATAAATATTATGAGTAGCAAGATATATCTCCAATTGACTAACCACCATAGTATTCACCTTTCAAAGTAGATAATGATATTTTATCTATATTGTGCTCATATCTCCCTCATACTTGTTATGAAAAAGTAACCCTTGACGAATTAACAAGAATAATAAACTAATATTATTATTCTATTTAATAATATCTTCCTCATACTTGTTATGGAAAAGTAACCCTTGATAAATTAACAAGAATAATAAACTAATATTCTTATTCTATTTAATTTAATAAGTTCCCTCCTCAAGGGTCTTAATTGTACCTTCTTTGGATACTAAAAAATAATCTTACTATATTATAAAGTTATTATTTATGTTGATCATGCTATGATGTATCTAATTAATTATAATGATATATTGTTTAGATTCAATCATGGTTTGATTTATTTATACACCTCTATATATATTTCAAATGAATATTGCCATTAAAAAATGTAAAAGTCATGTAATTTTAATTTTGTTTTTCCATTAGCCTCTAAAATCAATAAAATTTTGATATTTCAAGCCTTATTAATTCCAACCATGATTAAAGTTATTCATATTATGCAAATTAAATTTCTATGAAAACCATACCATATATCCATTGATGTTGGTAATTTGTTTATATTAATTAATTGATACATGACATCTAGTTTGTAATGATTGGATGTTTTCATTTATATAGGTTAAAGTTATGTTGATTCTTTGTATTAGTCACATTGATATAATACTCAATTGAGTATACAATTCATGGCTAATCAAGAAATAATAATAAGAGAAAATAGGAATCAAACACATACCCCTAGGTTATGGGTATCTTGACTTAGTTAAGATAGTGAACAAATACAATCCCAAAGATGTAAAGTAAAGATTCTTTCATTATGTGATTAGAAGGAAGTTGTTGATCACTAATCAATTGGGTATTCCAAATACTAAATATGATAGCAATAAAGAACATAATTATTTGAATGCAATGATATAAAATGTACCAAAAATACTTGCAATAGATTTCAAAAATTGAATTTAAAATTCTCAAGTTCAAACCTTAAATTTTTCTTGATGAAAAAATAAAAGAATAATAATTTAAACACCCCCAAAAATAATATACATTCAAAAAATTGAATTTGAATTATATTGGAAGATATTGTGGAATATTTAATGCTTCTTCATTACATCAAATATCTTCATCTATAATTCTTAGTTCTATATAATATTTTGAATGCATTGTCATCTATCAAGTAGAACATCCTATTTTGTATCTTTGTTGATTTATTTTAGAATATTTTATAAATGTTAGATGATATGATTTAGTTTGTTATTGAAAAGAAGAATGAAAGCTACAAAAAGATATAGGTTGATACCATGATAAAATTTATAATGATCTTCGAACTTAATAAAATATCACAATAAAAATAGACATGAAATATACTATAATGAATAATTAGAAGAAGGGATATATACCTCTAGAAATTATTTAAATTCATCCTAATAAATTTGTAACTAGCATATTATTAGATTAAGTTACAATCTTCAATATACAATGAGAACTAGAGGTACATAGGGTTATATAATAATGTCATGTTAAACTCTAACATTAGGACAAGGATTTTAAAATACATTAGATCATATAATATTTATCTTGTCCAATGAGTATAAATTAGATAGTGCAACACATCAACACTCTTAATTTGAAACTAAATATCAAGTGTTTTACTTGTGTATGAATATAATATAAAACATTGGTAGTAATAATGGGGTTCTTAGACATGGTACCAAGATGTTGTTGGATGCAAAGGGTACTAGATAGAGTTTTGTTAATAAATATATGAATATACACAATGAAGGTGAGGTGGTTGGTTAGAATAATAAACTATCAACCACCTATTTGTGTGTACATTTTGAATATCTAATCCTAACTATATTACATGATGTAATAAATTCTTAACATTCTCTCTTATTACATCATATTTCAAATAAGGGTAAGAATCAACAATTTACCAAACGTGTACAACAAAAAAAAATTACCAAACGAAAAATATCATGGACTAGGATGCACACATTAGTCTATTATTTATATTATCATGAACAATAACAAACTAAATTGTTTATACTAAACTCAATCAAGGTTAGGAACAAATAAAACTATCAAATATTTTATGTCATCACTATGTAGGGACACACATGCTCTCTATCTACATAATTTTAAATATAAATCCACTCATTTATCTATAAATTACTATGATAGCTCCAAAAAATATCTATAGATAATAGTTCTAATGAAAACTCTAAATTATAACTCTTCTCTAGATGGGAACTCTTCTCTATACAATCTAATTTTATGATAATACAATCTTTAGATTATAATAATGATGTATAATTAATCTTCCTCCAATATTGCACATCTTCAACATGAGTAGTAAGATAGTGTAGAGCTTTTATGGCTTATTCTTTGAATTATCTCCTTTATATGGCTCTTGTTGAATGACAAGTGTGGACAACTTCTTCAGTATTGTCTCCATGCTAGTATTCAAATGGCAAATAAAAGCTCCTTTTTTATTTTCTATTGAATAACATTCTATGTTCTAGTAGGATGTCTCCTGTAGGTAATGGTATATTTTTTTTATAAGAATAAACAAATTGATGTAAATCCCCATGATGACCACTGCAGGATGCAAGGAAGAAAGAGAACATACCTGCGAAAAATCGAGAGGACTCTTATTATACACATGGTGAATCAATATTTCTCTCTCGTTCTTCGATCTTTAAAATGGTTGAGACAACTTTTCTCTCGTTGTTCTTCGATCTTTCAAATAGGTGAGACAGCGGTAGTCTGTGAAATGAACAACAAATGTGAGGGGAAAATATGACCCTCCGTCATATCGTATGGGTTTGTCTGTAGATTTAACTTGTAAGTTGTCTGTTTTTGCCATTATAGTTGTCTCTGTTATTCATTACAGTTACGGAACATGGGCATGTTATAAACATGTTTGTCGAGGCTACCCGAGCTTTTAAAGTTAAGCGACAAAAAAAAACGACGATATCATCTGCACATCTTCGATGATTTTCTAAGCTAGCGATTTGAATAGTCGATCAAAATTATCGATACCAGGAAGAGTGCTGACATACGTTTACCTAGCATAAATGAAGTATTTATCATTGAAATTGTCAATGCACAAGGCGAAACGATAGATAAATAAATTTGAAAAAGAATTTACTCTTGCAATATTTCCAAGAGCAGAAATCTCCCTACTAGAAGATAGGTTTAGTTAAGAGTAAAATAAAATAAAAGTGAAATAATATTAAACCCTCGATGAGAAAGATTCAAGTTTCCATCATTTTCTCAAGAAAAAGTAACTTCATAATACTATTTTTCCATTTTAAAATAAAATTAAGAAAAATGACTCAAAAGCCTAAGGTAAAAGACGGGTTTAGCCTTAAGACGGGTATAGTGGCTAAAGCTAATGTAGTCGACAAAGTTATTTGGTTGTTATAAAATAACGTATCAAAAACTTGAATCGATGAAAGTGTTTCTATGAATAAAAAAGTTGAAGTGTTTTGAAATAATAAAGAAAGCATAAAATACCATAGTAAACATGATTGAAGTAACAAAGCTTTTGAAATAAAGCGAAAAAATAATAATTAATATTGAAAAAAATATATTGACAAAGCTTTTGAGATAAAACAAAGGAATAATAATTACTTTCCAAAAACATTTTATCAAAATAAATTGATATAAGTGCATTGAATTTAAATAAAGTGAAGGAATAATAATTGCTTTTGAAGATAAAAATTGCCAAATCTTTTGAGATAAAGCAAAGAATAATAATTATTTTTAAAATATATTTGATAAAAAAAATTGATATAAGTGCATTGGGTTTCAAGTAGCATGTATATATGTATTTTGAGTTTTTATTTAGAGACTTATGTTTAGTGTAAGTGTTATAATAAGTGAATATTCTTTTAAGTTTTATTAGGACAGAAACACTTGACTTTCCACTCCTCCATGTGTCAGTGGCATCTTTATCAGGTTTGATAAGTTATTGTAATCTAACGACTTTCAATGATCAACTTTACTATTTATACAAAGTTGACCCTTGGAATAAATCAATCAGTTCTACTCTTTCTTCATATTTTGTGTAATGTTGCGCATCTCTTTTTTGGAAAATTCTAACATAGTACCAAAGTAGGATAGATCTTCCTAGCATTTTTTTTTTGAGATTCTAGGAGCTAGTTCTTTGATTATTATATTGGCTTCTCCTATTTTTTTGGATCTAAGTCTTCAATAAGATTTTTTTTTTTTTTAAATTGAAATATATATATATATATATATATGGTTTATTTTTAATTTTATTTACCTCCTTCTATCTTGTGAAGGAAAGAATTTTGTTTGAATCTTAGAGTAATTTTTTTATTACCCATTATAATATATACTTTTTTCAAAAATTCATCGCTTTTTTAAGTCTTAACTTATATAGCAGCTTGATAAAAAGGGATATCCCTTTCTCTAATGTTATTTTTTTAGGTAAAGGATTTTATTTTCTACCATCACATTGCTCTCGGGAAGCTTTCAAAGCTATCGTATCGTGGCACCCGTTTTCTTTTGGGCACCAATGATACGTTACGCCATCGATATCAAAATATCCTTTCATGGAGATATGAATTGTGGCCTCCCCATTTAATGCTTGGCACTCCTTTAAAATATCTTTTATAACGTCATTGAAAGGGTAAAATTTTTTTGTTGCCATCACGTTGTTCTCGGAAACTTTCAAAGCTATCATATCATGGCACCCATTTACTTTTGGGCACCAATGATACGTTACACCATCGAAGACAAAATATCCTTTCATGGATATATGAATCGTGGCATCCCCATTTAATGCTTGGCACTCCTATAAAATCATTTTGAGCTATTACATCACTGAAAGTTGCATTTAACGTCATTATATTTCGTATCTTGCTCCTCACTGGAATTCATTTACTTTTTTGGTGATTAACTTCAAAGATACCTTTAAACCAGGATGATCTGAATCACCTATATTTTGTGGATTCACTCTCAATTACTGATATGCAAATGGCTCTCCTCCATCCTATTTAGTTACCTGGATTCATATTGTTTTTATCAATTCTTTGACTTATATTTGTGTAGATAATTTTACTCAATCATTGCGACAGAAGCTAAAGAATATTCTGATAAAATTTATTTATATCAATATTTTCTAACTCTCCTTTGTTGCAGGCTTCGGTCCCTCTTCCAAAGCACTGAGAGGAGACGCTTTATATTATATATATTAATTTTAATTTTTATTAGGTCTTTTTTTCCTTGTTCACCTATGTTTTTTTCTCTGTAGGTTCAGGTTATTTCACATACGGATCTTCATCTTTGAAGACCTTATACTGCGAACTCGGTGGTAGAGAATGTCCTCGAAGACCACAGTGTCAAGGAAACCCATCAGGTTGAACGGTGCTTTCATCAATGACCATGGTAGAGCCTTTCACCTGCATTCAAGATAGCAAAACTATGACAGCTAATGGCTTCATATGGCATCAAAACTCGCTTCGTCTCCTTGGATTTATTGGATGTCTTCTCTGATCATGCGCCAATGAATAAATTAGTTTTCTTCTCTCATATGGTTAAATTTTAAAATGTCATTGTAATGTCTTTTTCCATTCAATTTTGAAGGTAAAACCATTATTTTTACTCCCTATATTTTATTTAGTTTTATTTCTGACTCATATTTCGCTTTGCCTCTTTTGAGGAAAAATGTGAAATGAGTCATTTGTAAGAATTAAAAAAAATGTATTTTTTGAAGGGGGTTTCAGGTGCCTTTTTTACACCATTCATTCTTTATATTTTTAGGGGGGGTGTTCTTTTACATGATTTTTTATAGTCTAAAATCTTCATATCTCTCTAAATTTTTTAATTTTTTTAGTTTAGGAGATATATATTGCTTAGATATCTCTCTATAAATAATTTTTAATTTACCCTCCCCTTCATCAAAAGAATTAATTCCTTTTAAAATTTTGCTTAAATTTATATGTTTGGTTAAATTTTAAATCATTTCATTTTTTTTTTGGTAAATAAAAGTCTTCACTAATTACCGGGTTTTGTAGGTTAACCCAAAACCTATTACAATATCCAGCCTTCTGCTGAGATTGTAGATCCTAGTCATCCTTGAAACTTTCTTACCATAAATTGTGTTAAATCCCCTACAACACCTTACTAACAAAGCATACCCATACCTAAACATAACTGTAAACATTACTTACATTGACAAGAATTCAAGTTTGGAACTTTGCACTTGTGAAACCTGTTGCTTGTCCATTTCCTATTCTCTATCAGAATCCTCCAAGGCTTACACACTGTTACCTTCATTTCCAATTTGGTATGATTTAGAGGGAAACCCCATAGTTATTACCAGCTCCATGGGGAAATAACACCCATTAATATTTCTCCTTAACGGGTAGGTTTCTTTTCATGACTAATAATGTTTTCCACTTCACGTGGCACACCTTGTGTCCATGTCACAAAACTACCAACTGTAGACACCAAAACAACACCTATCCGATTATGTGACTACAAGCACTGATCGCATTGATGCACACAACCCCAAGGACAGCCCCCAGAGGTTAAATAGTGGTCCTAACCACTCACACAGTAGTTTTGGAAGGTTAGAGGTCAATTTGGTACCTTCAGGCACTCTGCTCCATACTTGTTCCACCTAGGAATGATTACAAACTGGTATTCACCCTACCCAAGTATGATTAGCAGTATTTGCTCCAAGGTGGGGCGAATAGCAGGTTTGACCGGCAAAAAGTCAAATCTTGACAAATGGTAGCTCAGATCCACCACTTAATTCTTCCTTCATTGCATGGGAGTGTGAGTGAGCATTTTCAAGCATTAGAGACAGCTACAGGGGCAGTCATGAAGCCCCTAATTAGGGAGGAATCTTTCCTCCACTGGAGAGGCATGATTGCCAAGTGGTGCCTCTACATGCTCATCCAAAGAGACCTCTAGGTCTATAAATTGGTGAGTCTTCTCACCCCCAAAAAAAAATAGAGAAGGAGCATTTGAGCGATGAAGTGCTATCATTTTACTTTCATACCCACACCCTTTTGAGTTGCGCCTTTCACATCCTTGATCTCTTTTAGAAAGGAGGTCATAGGGTGGTTATTGGAAGCACAAATTCGAAACCAAAACACAACATTTGGACACAATATCCCACCAAATTTGTGGAAAATATCCCAGAAGAGGTTTTGGACCCATACCAAATGGATTGGTGCTGAAATCAGGCCCCAAACGGTGGGCGGCCTGCCCCCGGGCACCCCCCACATTGCTACAGTCCTAATCGCCCCGCCTCGGAGCGATTGGAAATCTATGGTATATTTCCTTTCTGTTATTATTGCATTTAATTATATGCTGCTTAGATAGGTTTTCATTCAAATTTCACATAATTATGAGCATTTTTTATCATGTTTCTATTATTTCTCGCTTTTGCTAACATGCAGGTAGCATCATAAAATTACTGGTTATAGAGGCCAAATTGGGAAAATCTGACCATCTGGGTCTTCCCAAAATACCACCAATTAGCTAATCCCTAACTTTATAGGTGATTTTGAGCTTCCCAGATGTGACATTTGGGATAGTGCCTTTTGACATTTGGTTACAGGTCTATTCATCCCGCCCCGGAGCGAATACAAACTTGTGGTGAATTTTTTGACTGTTCCATTTGCAATGTTTTCCTTGTGATTTTTTGATGCACCTATCAAATTTTTAGTTCATTTGGATCTATCTTAGTTATCTTTTTATTTATATCTTGCATGCACTAATCGAAGGCATGGGGATTGTATGTTTTATTTTATCGACAGGTGCTACTAACTGTTTCTTATTTCCTTGAACGTAGGATTTGGACATTAGAGGAGCAGCAAGGAGTCAAGACTCATCAATTCAAGCAGCAATGATGTTTGGTCTGCCTATTTTACATGTGGGCACACGGAAGAAGGAATAGCATCCATGGGTGTAACAAGAACACATATTTAACGCTCCTAGCCCTTAGAAGGGGAGGAGGCAAATTGTAACCGAGTTTTGAAACATATAAATAAAAAGGGCTATCTTCCTTATTGGCTTTTTGTTTCATTTCGATTCGTTCATGCTTTCCATCCTTTCATGCACTTTCAATTCATAGGATTTAGCATTAAGTTTAGTTCCATTTGCATCATACTTGGAGTTTCATTTTTGCTTTCGTATCCTCGTTATTTCACCAACATCAAAACCTATGTTGGATAATTTGGTAGCTGACCTGTTGGCCTCACAGTACACGTGACGAGCCATCCTATTATGTCTTGCCGCAAAATAAAAAGAACCCCACACATCATGTGGCAACATAAACACCGAGGAGCTGGTCGTAAAACCCCAGCCCTTGATCAATACCAATGGTGGATTTCATCACCACCTTGGCTTGAATTTTGCATTTATAAACCTCGATCGCTACTATTGCTAGACATAAATCCTAACGAAAGTTGACCGAGTGTAGCTGGGGTGATTCTCGGTGCATGAGGATAAGTCTTCTATGATAGGTGTCAAAAAAAGGGTGATTCCCCTTTCGTACTGCCTATGTTCCATACCATCTACTCTCACGTACCAATAGTTTCCCTCATGTAATGGCAAGTATATAGAGAGGTTGGTATATCGGCCTGGCAATGGTATATCGAAGGGGCAACCATTTTTGGGAGTCATAAGAGCCATCATATTGCATTTAAACGTCCTTTACAAAAGCTTTCAAAACAAAATCAAAACACACTAAACCAGGTTTAGGGCACACCTTTAATATTTAAATGAGATAATAATTGCTTTGCATGTGTGTGATCTTTTCTATTTAGTGTAGCATAAAAATCATAAAAATAAATAAAAATATACGCATCTTGTAAGAAAACACCACCATGGTGTACACCCGTAGCCAAGCCCAATCAAGGGCAAAAGATGCGGAGAGTGTACAAGGGGGCACAAGTCACCTCCGCTATAGCCATAAGGACTTGGTCATACCGCCTTGGCAGCCTGACCCACAAGAGAGTCCACATCATGCCATTTCAAAATGGGACTATAGAGGCACCCCTCTGAGGGGCACTCTCGTACAACATAGACCCTTTCAGGAGGAGTCCTTAAATGTGGCCCTCAATATAAATGGTAAGGCTCCCTTAGAAGCTCGGTATGAGTGGCCATCATGCGATGAAGCGCTAGAGCAACATAGGGTCCATGAGGAGAGACCACATGATTATGTCATCCCTCCTTTACCCCCCATCATTGTTAGGAATAAAAATCCAAATCCAGAGCACAAGGCTCTTCAAGCAAGGTGAGCCAAATCTACCCGCCCCTTTCACATATATGAAAGGGAGTATGAGGAATACCATTAAATTCCTCAAGAGCAATACACAGTGCGAGAGAAATGCGCCTCTACACCTGCTATTTACCAAAATCACCTTTCGAGGCTAGATCCTCGAGTGAATGCCACCAACCTCGATAGAGGGAAGCGACCTATAGAGATCTCGGATCATCGTGATCGAGATAAATGTGTATGAGAGGCATTTAGGCCTCCTAGACTCAAGATGGTGGAACAAATTGACCTAGAAGTTGCCAGACATGCCGCCCACCAAGCATAAATTACGCAGCTTGAGCAAGACCAGTAGCAGCTAGAGCATCTATATCGCCTTAGCGAAGAGTGCATTCAGCACCAAACAGATGAGCTGCTCCATAACACTATGGCTAAGAGGGTTCCAACCCCTCACACCCAAAGAGCAGAACCGTATGAGAGGCACAACCCCTTGGTACGAGACAAGTCCCCATGACCTTACCAAGTGCTACCTCTGAGACCTCCTAGACCTGAGCGGGAGGCCACTCCCATGAACAACGATGGGCTCCCTTCGTGGGGACCCACCCATGGTCATAGTTCTTATCCAGAAACACCTCAAGAAGCCTATGAGGAGTATGAAAAAGAAGAAGAGTGGGCCAAAACACCCTACCAAGGTAGAGGGGCTACTATTTGGCCACCCCTCTATAGGCCTCATGTTTCCCACAACCCACGACGGGACCAAACTAAAGAGGAAGAGATTAAATCTTCTGATGCATATAAAGTGCTACTAGAGCATTTGAAGTCTATGGAAACCAAGACTTCTGGGCCCCAAAAGCCCATGTTATGCCAACTCTGCAGTCATCCTATGCATCCTTTAGTGCCTGCACCCCCTTACCCGAAACACTTTAAGCTGCCTCAATTGGCAATATTTAGAGGTGAGGAGGATGCCCAAGATCATGTGACTAGATTCCTGAGCCAATGCTTTGGCATTCAGGATAATGATGCTTTGCTGTTAAGAACATTCATCACCACGTTTGTAGGCCCTACCTCGGATTGGTTTACTCAATTGCCAAAGCACAACATTAACAACTTAGATCAGCTAGTGGATGCGTTCCTCGAATGCTTCATCTTCAACACCAAGAAGAAGGTGTCACTAAGTGACCTAGCCAGCCTCAGGTAGTATGAGGAAGAAACCATGGTGGCCTATGGGAATCAATGGAGGACTCTACTTTCTAAGCTACCCTACCTCCCTCCTATGTCTAAACTCACACAAATGTTCTCAAAGAGCTGTTTGAGATCGATCTCTGTGCTATTGCAACTGCAGTAATATGCCACCTTAGAGGAAGCTCTGGTACAAGCCAGAATCATTGAAGAGATCAAGATTTAGGATGGTGAGATAGCCAAGCCGAAGAAGAAAGAATGGTCTAAGAACACCAAAATAGGAACCACGAAACAGAAACCTACTGCGGTCAATCAGGTTGCTATCAACATCCCTAAGCCTATCAAGCAACACAACCCCAAAAGGCTAACTATAAGGCGGTGCCTCTTAACAGTTATGACCAAGAAAATTAGAGGTAAGAACAAAATCAGCCATGTCACCCTAGGCGCCAATTCACACCTTACATAGAGTCCATAGACTCCCTTTTTGACCACTTGTTAGCGGTAAACTTGATTAACCTGCCCGAGATTCAACCCATAGATCCTAATGCACCAAAACCTAAGGGCTACAAGGAAGATTTGTACTGTAGGTTCCATAGGTGGAAGGCACATGATCTTAATGCATGTTGGAAGTTTAAGGGCTTGGTGCAAGACCTAATTGATAACAAGACATTAGAGGTGGATAATATCGTGGTACCAATCAACCAAAAAATGGAGGTCTTTAAGGACCCCTTGCTTGCCCATGATGCATAGGTAAAGACCCTGCAAGTCAATGAGGTCACACAGAACTGCCCCATGTAGGGGTATGTAGGGATGATCATTATAGTGACTCAGAACAGGAGGTATCCAAGTGTAGCTGACCCTGCAGCAACTACAGGAGAGGTGCCAACAATGTCACAACTACAACAGCACCTTACACAACCTCCTTCACCTAGACCCGCGGCCACAATTTAGACCAAACAAACTCAGATCTTGAGGACCACATCGGCTAGGCTCTCCATATATGAGCTCATACAACAATCAACGCCCCATCGGGAGGCTCTAATGGAGATATTGAAAGCCATCGAGTTGTAGCCCCACGAAGCAAATTCCTTCAAAAACTTTGTGGGACATGTCAAACGATGCACTGAGCCAGTCATCACCTTTCGAGAAGACGAAGTGAAATCAGTGGCTGATGATATGGCAGATCCACCCCTGCACGTTATCACGTGGGTCAACAAGATTTCATATAAGAGGGTGTTGGTAGACACTGGCTCATCCAATAATATCATCACAACAGTGACATTAAAACATCTAAAGTTGCCAGCTTCTTACATCACAGCTTCCACTACACTCTGCGAGCATTCAATGATGCGATATGCTCGAAAGTTGGCACAATTGTCCTACCCATCCAGGTGGGACAAAATACTATACCTACATTGTGCCATATTTTGGAAGGTGATATGGCCTATAACATCTTGTTGGGTCGGCCATGGATCAGGGACATGAAGTGTGTCCCTTCGATAGCTCATCAGTGTTTAAAGTATACATATGATGGGGAGGTGCATGTAGTCTCGACGGACTTAGAACCCTTCAAGTATTGCAATGTGGTGCAGCTGATGCCACAATCGACCCTTCCATCAACACATTTGGATTTTCAATTGAATCCATCTAAACAGGGCCCAATTTCGTAGGCATATCGTTGACAAACCCATCAAAACCATAGTCGGGTCCATCTTCATCGGTTGGTCCTTCACCAAAAACGCCACCTATGATGGAAACACAGAAGGACAAAGGGAAGTTACCCCTGGAAGAGACACCACAATCAGTATCAACTATATCTACTGAGGAGATGCCTAGCAGAATGGAAGTCGAGGCTCCTAGTTCACCCGACATGGAGTGGACTCCGGAAGAACTTTCATTCCCTCCCCCTCAATCACCAATAATCACCATTGAAATTGCCAACACGGGCCTGTGAGAGTGTCTGGTGTAGAATATTGTAGCAACACCCACACTAGAGTCCATACGATACATGGGGAGACCTCGCCTCCCCATCGGTACCATTGTTCCTCTGGGCTACCCACCGAATCAAAAAAATTTTGTGTATGGGGACCTTGATCATGGTACTGAACCATACATGCAAGAGGACGAAGATGAAGAGCCCTTTGTAGAAGATTTCAACTATTTGTTTAACCCATACTTCACTTTGAGATACCTTGGCCAATGCAATTGGCATGGATATGGGTTAGGCAGATATGAGCAAGGAGTGCATGTTCTTTGCCAACCAAGATACCAAATGCCATACGATAAGTTAGGAGTAGGGTTCAACCACCCCCTCCCCTTGGATATCTTGGTAGAGAACATGCAAGGCCTAGGGATAGGCAACAAGGGGGGATTGGCATTAGATCCATATGCCAACCCTAACATGACATATACACTGGGAGATTATCTCCCATTGTTGACATCCAACCTTGTTGACCTCAACAACCCTTTCCCTTTGCTCGAAAGAGTAGAAAGTTCAAGAACACACCTACAAGAGAGGTGTAGACAAAGTCAAGAAGGATCATCAGAAGACGAGTTAGAATATGAGGTAGCACCATGGGATCCCTTCTAATCAGATGGCAATCACTCACAAGTGACCCCCATGGATGATTATCAGGAAATCCTCTTGGCAAAGTTCCCTTTGGTGGCTCCCATCGAGCAGGTGCCACCACAAGACAATCAGGCCCCATCGTAAAGAGTGGACCAACTCCAATGGGGCCAGATCAATTTGCTCAAGCAAGATGAGCCTCTAATATCACAAACAATTGTTGGAGCCAATGAAGGCCTTTGGATCTCTGACAGTGATTATGAATATGAAACTGATATGGCCTATCTCAATCATATGCGAAAACAACAATACCCCTTGGATATTAATGATGTATTTAAACAACTAAACATAGTACCAGGGCATGAGTGGCACATAAACCCAGCATAGTGGGAACAAGTTTTGAATCCGCCACTTTGGGCATACAGAGAATACCTTCTGCCCAGAGATCCTATAGTGATATCAGTGCCAAGGGTAGACCCTGTCTTCCTATCCACACATAGGAATAATTCATTCGTGCCAATACCTCCAGAGCTAGATCCAGAGCATAAAAAACATCTAGAATATTCGAGTCACCACACCTGTGGTAATGGAGACCAAAATCATTTCATCAACATGATCTCCATTGACTTAACCGCCCCCATCCATAACCCGACCGATCCAGCATAGTCGTTGTATCTAGAAATAGATGCCATAGACTAGGATCATGTCAATTCACCTCCATCCCCATCAGAGTACTGGCCTTTCGGTAAAATGCTTCATTTTACCCTAGGTCCAACTCAGGATATCTTCCATGTTGAAGAGGAACCCGAGGTTCCCAATGCAAATTTAAACTTAGCAAATGATATCCATTTGATCCCAACTCCACACCAATTGGAGGATGGATCCCACATGTTGGTCGAGGAGACGACTAACGTAGACATCGGCTCTGATCCAATGAATCCATAGATTATCAAGCTGGGGGTAAGCTTATCCCCCGAAGAGCAAGCTGACTACATTACCCTTCTCAAAGAGAAGAAGGAGGTTTTTGCATGGTCCTACAAAGACATGCTAGGGCTAGATCTATAGCTAGTCATGCATAATCTAACGCTTGATCCAACAGTCCAGCCAGTTAAGCAAAAACTATGTAAGATGCACCCAACAGTGGCCTTTATGGTCAAAGATGAATTGCAAAAGCTGTTGGATGCATAGTTTGTCATCTGCATGGATTACCCACCATGGCTATCCAACATCGTGCCTTTCAAGAGGCCTGATGGAAGGATTCATATATGCACTAATTTTTGAGATCTAAACAAAGCGAGTCCTAAGGATGATTTCCCCTTGTCGAGCATCGACGCATTGGTAGACGCTATAGCGGGCCATGAAATGCTTTCCCTCATGGATGGTTTCTCGAGATACAATCAAATTTGTATCAATATCGAGGACCAACTAAAAATGGTGTTCACAATGCCTTGGGGGACATTTTGTTATAATCTCATGCCCTTTGGCCTTAAAAATGTTGGCGCCACCTACCAACATGCCATGACATACATCTTCCATGATTACATGCATAAAACTTTGGAAGATTACATGGATGATTTGTTGGCCAAATCTATTTTACGCCCAAATAATATTGATGATTTAAGAAAGATCCTCGATCGCCTCATGGAACATAAAGTCAGACTGAATCCCAAGAAGTGCGTATTTGGCATCACATCTAGAAAACTCTTTGGTTTCATAGTCTCAAAGTGAGGCATCGAGGTGGACCCAAACAAAGTCAAGGCAATCCTTGAAATGCTCCCCCAACTACCATTAAGAAGCTCAAAAGCCTACAGGGAAAGGTCACATCAATTAAGCGCTTCATAACATAGCTATCTAACAAGTGCCGAACCATGAACAAATTATTGCATAAAGGGGTAGCATTTCATTGGGATGACGAGTGCCAGTCAGCATTTTATGAAATTAAACAATAATTGGCTTCGTCACCAATATTGGCACCACCTAGACCAGGAGTGTCATTGTACTTATACATCTCAGCTACTGAGGTGGCACTGGGCACCATGCTAGCCTAGAAAAATGAACTTCACAAAGAATAGGCTACTTATTATCTTAGCTGCACCCTGGTCAGTTATGAACTTAACTATGCATACGTTGAGAAGCTTTGCTTGGCAGTGGTGTTTGCTACCAAAAATTTATGCTATTACATGTTGAGCAACACGATGTATGTTGTCTAAGGAGAATCCATTATGGTACATGATGAGTCACACTTATCATAGTAGCCGCATGGCAAAATGGATCATGTTGTTGATGGAATTTGATATAGAGTTTATTGGACAAAAATCCATCAAAGGATAAGTCATAGCTGATCAACTAGCAGAGGCTCCCCTTGAAGATGATCAGCCTCTGGTCATAGAACTACCCGATGATGGGGTCTTCCATGTCTCAGAATTACCAGATTCTGATGAGCCTGAGTCTCAGGCCGACATAACCCTATTTTTTGATGGTTCTAAATGTGAGCAACGGGGTGGCATGGGAATTGTATTCTTCACACCGCAAGGGGCTCCAATGCCTCTATCATTTAAATTAGACTTCTCGTGCACCAAAAACAATGCAAAATATGAAGCCTTGCTCATAGGTCTTTAGACAACAATCACCGTGAACATCAAATAATTGAACATCTTTGGTGATTCACTGTTAATTGTCAACCAATTCAAAGGGGTATTCCAATGTAAATGCCCAATTCTGTAGGCCTACAAAGCCCTTGTGGACAAATTCTTGGCAAAACTTGAATGGTACAACATTGAGGCACTCCATCGGTCATCGAATCATTTTGCGGACACTATGGCCTCCTTGAGGTCCTTAATCCCACAAGATATTTCTGGTCATATGATAACCATTCAAGTACAAACACTATCCCAATCTACAATGGAACGCACAAGCTCTGACTTGATGCCAGGAATCCACTTGATCCAAATTGAACCATCCCTGGATATGTTCTCTCGAATCCACGATCGTCTGAATCACGCCAACTGGGGGTCCTTGTTCTCGCCTACTCCCATTAATAACAACACAACGCTATTCTTACAAGTTCTTTCCCACTCAGCTTTTGCTAGGGATGAACTTCAAGAGGGATTGGCTATTCATACCATCAAGGATTCTGATCAGTAGGATTGGTATTCACCCATAAGATACTACCTCAAGTTAGGTAACCTCCCACTTGGATTGACGCATGCCATAAAATGATCATTCAAATAGAAAGTGGCTAAACATGTCTTGTTAGGAGAAATTTTGTACCATTGTAGCTACGAAGGAATCCTCCTTGATTGCTTGGACCAGCAGGAGTCCACTTGGGTGATCACCCAAGCGCATGATGGTACGTGTGGTGGCCACTTCAATGGTAAGGCCATCGCAAAGTGCATTCTCCTCATAGGATATTATTGACCATCTTTAGAGCGAGATTGCTGCGCACATGTAAGGAAGTGCATGAAATGTCAACACCATGCTAATTTAACACATGTACCTTCCCAGGACTTGCAACCGATCCAATCGACTTGGCCATTTTTGTAGTGGGACTTAGATCTAATTGGAAATATCTCCCCTACGTCGTCATGTCATCACATGTTTATCATAACGACCACAGAGTACTTCACCAAGTGGGTGGAAGCAATTCTACTTACCTCTACGACTAGACCCCACATTGTGCAGTTCATTTTAAATAACATCATATGTCATTTTGGTATTCCATCCAAGATAATTTCGGATAATGGGACGTCATTCAAGAACAAAGATGTGCATGCTTTGACCACAAAGTACAAAATTCAACACATTTTTTTGACACCTTATTATCCGTAGGCAAATGGGCAACCAAAGGCATAAAAAAAAATGCTAGTTGCCATCGTCAAAAATATAGTCATAGATAGTCATAAGGATTGGCACATTCATATCCCACTTGCCTTGTGGACTTATTGCACTAGCATTCAGATGCCCACTGGGGCAACTCTATTTTCGCTGGTGTATGGCTCCGAGGCAGTCACACCTCTCGAGTTGGAAATTCCTTCCCTGCGCATATCAATGCAAGAGTTCATCGATGATGAAACTGCATGGCAGGATTTGTTAGACCAGCTTACATTGCTCGACGAACGACGCATTAATCCTCTTGAGCATTTACATATCTATCAAGAGCGGCTGAAGAAAGCATACAACATGAAATTTCACCTGAGGGAATTTTAGGTTGGTGACTTGGCCTTAAAAGAGAACCAATAGAATTCTAACTTACCACCCCATCTAAGGGATAATTTTGTGGTAAATTGGCTAGGTCCCTATGTAATTGATAGTAAAATAGGACCTAGAACATACTGGCTAGCCTTTCTTGATGGAATCAAGGAACTAGAACCCTTGAACATCAGTAATTTACGACCATTCCATATCTAAAAGAGCCATAGCCCAAACCAAAAAGCTCCAAGGATTCCTGCAATCACTTATCCCAAAAAGCTCCAAGGATTCTCATAATCACTTGGTCAGTCCCAAATGCCCCAAAGGTGCCCATCATCCCTTTAGGTCAAACCAAAAAGCTCCAAGGATTCCCGCAATAACTTGGTCAATTCCAAAAAGCTCCAAGGATTCTTGTAATCACTTGGTCAATCCCAAAAATCTCTAAGGATTCCCGCAATCTCTTGGTCAATCCCAAAAATCTCCAAGGATTCCCACAATTGCTTGGTCAATCCCCAAACACCCCAAAGGTACCCATCATCCCTTTGGTCAAACCAAAAGCTCCAAGGGTTCCCACAATCGCTTGGTCAAAAATAAGAAAATTCAAAAACAATAAAATCATAAAAAATAACAAAAAATTGCATCTCATTTCCATGCATGCTCAAAATCATCACAACAATAAAGAGCTCTTTTTGCATATCACCTCCATACCCACAAATTTTTAAAAAAAAAAAATCAAAAACACAATAATATATAGTTGCATTAGGCATCACATCCATACATTGCATATTTGTGGTCATACGGGTCAAAGGCACCATAGATTGTAATTACTCTGCCAATCCATCTTGTTCCACATTTCTCCATTTTTGTAAAACAATCCATCAAAAATAAATGCAATTCACATCATTTCACCATATCATAGTCAGCTGTCTTCTAATGTATCTAGAATCTTTGTCATTCAGCTATCATTAGCTTTCTAGCCAAATACTATACAAATTTAGACATATTTTACAAAGGTGGAGTTCTACTTGTTTCACACCTTGTTATGTAGCATCCCAACACAAATTAAAACACATAAGAATTACCAAGTTGTGTGAACGAAAGATGAAACCTGCAAAGCAATCTAGGTCACCATAAGCGAAATGGTTATCTTGATCATCCCCCTGTACGAATGACCCCAAGAATGTTGAGAGTTGGCAAAAGGACAAGCATATTCCCTACCCAATTCCCCAAGAATCCCAAGTTCTCAAAAATTTGCAAACATGATAAAATTTTGCAAAAGGTAAAACTCCAAAAATTTGATATCACCACCTAAGTGCATACATAAAAAGGCACATACACCAGTGATTCTCATCACTCAAAATTCAAATCCCTTGCTCAAAATAAAAAAATATATAATAAAAATAAACAGTGATTTTTATCACTATAAAAGAGCAAGTATCCCAATACAATTGAAGAAAAGAAGGGAGTCAAACTTGAATCCCTAGAACTCTCAACATTCAAAATGTCACGAGGTAAACCTCAGTATCGGTTTGGTGGATAGCCTATCGGTCACTGGTGGTAAACCTCCCGCATGACGATATATCTGTCACATTAACTCATGTACAGATCAATGTTTGCATGTGGATGAGCTAGCTTATGGTATCCTAGATAGCACCACAAATTAATATGACTAAATACAACAAAGGAGTTAGTGGAGCTAATTAGGTGATCCTCAGTACATGTTTGGTTGACAACCTATCTAGCACTGGCGGTATCCTGAAAAATACCACATAAATGAACTCAATTGCACACACAGGGATGTGGAATAACTTGGTCAAAAACAAGTCTGATTCATACCTTGTCCAAAAATATTTTAAGATAACATTACAGTACTGGCTAGTTGGTTAAAACATCTGAGTCTCAGAAAACCTTAATTACATTCTAAACCACCCATGCAATCTGTCATCCTCGAATTGCCATCATAAAATACAAAAATAGCATGTATACATCAAAATTCATTTACCACAGCAATCACCTAAGACAAAAAGACATAAGTTCTAAACAGTCTATGGTGCCCCCGCCAAACAACACAAATTTAATTCATCCATTCCATTTGCATATCCTAAAAATTAGAAACATTTGCATTCATCATAACATACGCATCCATCAACATCAATTAACATGCATACATACACATTCAACAATCATTGAGCATAACATCAAATGCTGACATGTGTATAAACAAAATAAAGTCATATGTATATATATCATCAAAAAATGCACCAAAACAAGCAATAAACTTGCCCGATGAGAGTGCTTTTGCACTTGACATTTCGGGCATGCAAAATAGACGTCGAGGTCACAAATCCTCACTATCCTATTCCCTCAGGAGGCTATCATAGCCAGACCGCTCCATGGGAGGACAGATTGTCGAGAATTTCATCCCCAAATGGCGTTACCAAAAGGGTCCAAACCCACCCAAAAATAGCAATAAAATTTTTGAACAAAGGTGCCTTTGCGCCTGCCATTCACTGGCATACAAAACCGACGTCGAGGTCACAAATTGTCACTATCCTACTCCCCAAGAAGGCTACCATAGCTGGACCGCTCCACGGGAAGATGGATTTTTGACAATTTCAACCCCAAGGGGCGTCACAAAAAGGGTTAACACCCACCAAAAATTGGTCTAAATGTTAGAAAAATGCACACACATTCAACGATAAACATCTGAAGGCACCCTTACACAAGTCATCTTGGGTCAAGCGACTCGTCGATTTTCTCATGTAGGTCATTCTCTCATTGATTCGTCACTTGAGGGGGTAGTCACACTTAGTCACCAATCAAAAAATACACACCCAATCAAGGAAATGGCATGCATTCAAAGAATCATTGACAAAGACAATCACGCTCCTGCTTGGGGCAGCAATCAAGCAATAATCACAAGTTGATCAAACACTTGGCATTCGTGAGTCATGAACTCAAGGTTTCCATAGAAAAAAGGTTGCACCTTTTGCCTATTCATGATTGATCAATGTCCAAGCTCAAGAAACACCTCACCAAAAAATGTTAACACTTGAATTGAGTTCCTTCGCTCATCAGAAGCAAGGATTCAGGAATGCATACCCTTTCCATACTTGGGGCATCAAAAGTTGGTTAGGTTACTAAGAAACCCTAATAATTAGTGCTTTAATTATCTATTTTTGCTCAGCACTATGCCACGCATAGTGCTTCCCAAAAAGGGGCATCTGTAGACACCAAAACAAAACCTATCCAATTATGTGACTGCAAGCACTGATCGCATTGATGCACACAGCCCCAAGGGCAGACCCTAGAGGTTAAACATTGGTCCTAACCACTCACACAATAGTTTTGGAAGGTCAGAGGTCAATTTGGCACCTTTAGGCACTCTGCTCCATACTCATTCCACCCAAGGATGATTACAAACTGGTATTCGCCCTACCCAAGGACGATTAGCAGTATTCACTCCAGGGTGGGGTGAATAGCAGGTTTGACGGGAAAAAAGTCAAATCTTGACAAATGGTAGCTCAGATCCACCACTTAATTCTTCCTTCATTGCATGGGAGTGTGAGTCAACATTTTTGAGCATTAGAGGCAGCTACAGGGGCAGTCATGAAGCCCCTAATTAGGGAGGAATCTTCCCTCCCCTGGAGAGGCATGATTGCCAAGTGGCACCTCTGCATGCTCATCCAAAGAGACATCCAGGTCTATAAATTGGTGAGTCTTCTCACCCCCCAAAAAAATAAATAAGGAGCATTTGAGAAATGAAGTGTTGTCGTTTTACTTTCATACCCACACCCTTTTGAGTTGTGCCTTTCACATCCTTGATCTCTTTTGGAAAGGAGGTCATAGGGTGGTAATTGGAAGCGCAAATCCAGAACCAAAACTTGATATTTGGCCACAATATCCCACAAATTTTTTCGAAAATACCCCACAAGAGGTTTTGGACCCATCCCAAGTGGATTGGTGCAGAAATCAAGTCCCAAACGACGGGCGGCCTGCCCCCGGGTGCCCCCCACATTGCTATAGTCCTAATCGCCCCGCCCCAGAGTGATTGGAAATATGTGGTAGATTTCCTTTTTGTTATTCTTGCATTTAATTATATGCTACTTAGATAGGTTGTCATTCAAATTTCACATCGTTCTGAGCATTTTTGATCATGTTTCTATTATTTCTCGCTTTTGCTAACATGCAGGTAGCATCATCAAATTCCCAGTGATAGAGGCCAAATTGGGAAAATATGACCATCTGGGTCTTCCCAAAATACCCCCAATTAGCTAATCCCCAACTTTTTAGGTGATTTGGAGCTTCCCGAATGTGACATTTGGGACAGTGCCTTTTGACATTTTGTTGTAGGTCTATTCGTCCCACCCCAGAGCGAATACAAATCTGTGGTGAATTTTTTGAGTGTTCTATTTGTAGTGTTTTCCTTGTGATGTTTTTATGCCCCTATCAAATTTTCAATTCATTTGGATCTATCTTAGTTATCATTTTATTTATATCTTGCATGCACTAATCGAAGGCGTGGGGATTGTATGTTTTATTTCATCTACAGGTGCTACTAACTGTTTCTTGTTTCCTTGAAAGTAGGATCTGGACATTAGAGGAGCATCAAGGAGTCAATACTCATCAACACAAGCGATGGCAATGTTTGGTCCGCCCATTTTACATGTGGGCACGCAAAAGAAGGAATAGCATCCATGGGTGTAACAAGAACACATATTTAATGCTCCTAACCCTTATAAGGGGAGGAGGCGAATTGTAACTGAGTTATGAAACATATCAATAAAAAGGGTTGTCTTATTGGATTTTTGTTTCATTTTGATTTGTTCATGCTTTCCCTCCTTTCATGCACTTTCAATTCATAGGATTTAGCGTTAAGTTTAGTTTTGTTTGCATCACACTTGGAGTTTCCTTTTTGCTTCCGTATCCTCGTGCTTTCACCAACATCAAAACCTATGTTGGATAATTTTTTAGCTGACCTATTGGCCTCACGGTACATGTGATGAGCCCTCCTGTTATGTCTTGCCGCAAAAAGGATCCTCACTTCATGGATGACTCCCTTGATTCTACATGGAGGTTTTTGCCATTGGTTAACAGGTTGATGATGTTCATAAAATCACCTTCAATCATCAAGTTACCTTGAGTTGCTTGGGCTACTTGCAACCCTCTCCAAAGGGTTGTAGTTTCTGCTTCATTATTAGTTTTTATTCCCAATGGTTCAGCGAAGGCCTTGACCAAATTTCCTTGATGATCCTTGATTATTCCTCCAGCTCCAGCTCTTCCCGGGTTCTCCTTGGATGCACCATGAAAATTTAGTTTAAACCAACCCTGGGGGGGTGGCTCCCAAGAAATCCCATTTTTGGTATTGGGCAAAGGAATGGAAGGTTTGTCCTCAATACCTAAGGCCCAAGCTAATTGTTTTTCTTAGGGAAAAATTGAGTGGTTCTCATCCACTAAGGTGCTAAGGTTTTCTTTTGCAAAGACAATAATCTTGTTGAGGATGTTTTTTGGGTTGTGAATGGTATCCTTAAAGGCTCTATGGTTACTTTCTATCCAAATCTACCAGAGAAAATGATTCCAATAGATTTTCCATAGGTACTTAAGTTTTAGGCTAACAAAGGGTTGAGGCCATTGATGGAACACTTTGGATATAAGAGCAGGATTAACCCACAAGATCCTAAAGGCTTGGAAAATTTCATCCAAGATGGACTCCACTACCATAAACTCCAGAAACAAGTGTTGGGTTGTCTCCCATCCTGCCTTGCACATGTAGCAACGGTTAGCAATAACCATACCTTTGGATAACATATTGTCCATAGTGAGGATTTTTCCTTGAATCACCAGCCAAGAAAAAAAAGGATATTTAGGAATTAAGCCTTTGATCCAAACCAAAGTCGGTTGAAATTGTTGACCTTCCACATTGAGAAGCAAATTATAGGCAGACTTAACTGTGAAGTCACCACTTTCAGTCTCAGCCCAAACAATGTGATCTTCATCCCCTCTAGAGGGAATAATTTTTTGAGTTAAAATGTTATAAAGCTCTTCAGACTCTACTTCAAAACCCTGTACTTTGATGTGTTTCCACCTATTGATATTTATATCCTACCATATATGATTGTTTTCTGCCATTTAAATCATTTCATATTATCAAAAAGGGTGTTCTTCTATATGATTGTTTTAGAGTCCGCAATATTCATATCTCTATCAAATATTATATTTTCTAATTTAAGAGATATATAAATTGCTTAAAAATCTCTCTATTTATCTTTTTATAACACTCATTTAAAAAAAAATATTTTTTATAAAATCCTTGTATAAAATATTATGTTTGATTATTTTCATCCATTTAACAAAACTTAAAATTTCTTTAAAGTTCTTTTTTTATATATATCATTATATAATAACTCTTCTCAATTACAATTTTCTAAAGGATTTCATATTTAAAATTGTTTATTTTTAAAATTCAAAGAACTCTTTTAAACTATTATAAAACATTATAGAGACAAACAAAAAACATCACTCACCAAAATTGGACATCTTATTTAACTTATAGTTTCCCTCAAGTAAGGGCGGGTTAATAAGATTACCAATAAAGGTCTGGATGATATAGCCTATGTTCCAAGTATCATATCTAATAAATACTTATAGTTTTCCTCTTGTCAGGGCAGGTATTTGAGAAAAATATATATATAGGCATGGCATATTTGTTCTCTTTATCAGTATTTACTCAACACAAAATACTTATAGTTTACCTCTCGTTAGGGCAGGTATATTGTGTTTATTATTTATTCTTAAGAAAAAATATTGGCATATTTATTCTCTTTAGCCTCAAACTCATTTTATTTTTCTCATACTACTTATAGTCTCCCTCTAGTAAGGGCAGGTAATTTTGAGGCATTTGGTATTTAATTAAGGCTTCTGTAAATAATATCCCTTGCATTCTCAAATTAAAGTTAAAGGGGAGAACTTTGGGTTAACTTCAATTTAAAATATATTGAATGAATACAATTGATCTTCTTACTCCTCATAACTACCATACATGGAAACCAAAAATTTGAATCTCATTTTTTAGAAAGGTCTCACACACCTTTTAGAAGAAAAGCAACCTGAGTTTGAAAAATAATATGAAATATTTTTTCACAAAGAGAAAATGTATGAAATAATGGGTATTATTAGATCTAATGTTCATGAAAGTTTATGGTTTCACATTACAGATTGTAAAACTTCTCATGAAAGTTAGGAGAAACTAAAAACTTTGTTTGAAAAAGTAGATCAAATAAGATCAATGAAACCAGAAGTGGGTGACTCTTCCTTTATTCCATTCAAAGGAAAGGGGGACATAACCATTTATGGTGGCTCTATAAATAATGTTCTCTATGTTCCAAAAATTTCCACAAATATCCTCTTCGTCTATCAAATTTGTAGTTCTAGAAAGGGGAAAATAATTATCTTCTCTCCAATAGGAGTTGAGATAAGAGACTTTCAAGATCCCCATTCTCTCATAGCCAAAGGATATATTGATCACAACACTCACCTATTTCACTTCAAAGGATTCAAAAATCTAGAAGGGGCATCCTATTTTGTGGCTCATGGAGATCTTGAAAGTAAAATTTGGCATGAAAGGTTTGGTCATATTAGATACAACTACCTAAAGGAATTGAGCACCCATGATATGGTAACAAATTTACTGCAAGTCTCTTCTATTGATGGAGTTTGTCCTGGATGTGCTCTTGAAAATCAACATCAATATCCTTTCCACCTAAGTAGTTCTCTAAAAGCCTCATCCTCTCTACAATTGATCCATAGTGACTTGATGTTTTTCCTGAACCTTCTTTCAAAGGAGAAAAATATGCTCTGACCTTTATTGATGAATTTTCTAGAAGAACTTGGGTCTACTTCCTAAAATATAAAAGTGATGTTCTATATCACTTTAAATTATTCAAAGCCTTAGTTGAAAAATAGGCCTCTTACAATATTAAGCAAATTCACACTGATAATGGAGGGAATACTATAGTAATGAGTTCTCAATATTTCTATCAAATCATGGCATCATTCATCAGCATTTTGTCCCTCATAATCCTCAGAAAAATGGCATTATAGAAAGAAAAAATCGAACATTAAAGAAAATGGCAAGTTGCATGCTCCATTCAAGAGATCTTCCAAAAGTATTTTGGATAGAAGATATTAACTATGCCAATTATATTTAAAATTTTACACCTCATAAAACTATTGACCATTTAACTCCTGAAGAAGCATGGTCTGGCTCAAAACCGGGTGTTTCCATATTTAAAAAATTTGGGTCTACTTTTTGGGCACACATCCCAAAGAAGAAAAGGAAGGCTCTAGATAAGAAAAACAAAAATCTCATATTTTTCGATTATTGTGAGGAAATGAAAGCATACAGGCTCCTTGATCCCTCAACTCATGAGGTCTTTTTCCATAAGAATGTTCAATTTGATGAAACATTCCCTCAAAAATATCCTCAATATCCCTCTTCCTCCATTGAGCCTTCTCCTATAGTAGAACCTCAATATTATGAAGAGCCAAATATTGAGGTTAACTTATAAATTGATAATCAAAATGTAGAACCTGTAACTCCAACTCATTGTCTTTCATCTCCTTCTACTCCTTCCACTATGCCAAAATGGTCCTGCACCATTATTAAAGAAGTTACTCCTTACATCCAAAATATTCCATTTACCAGATCAACCAAACCCATAGGCACTGGTATTGTCTTTCAGTCTATTTCCTATAATCCTCAATCCTTCAAAGAAGCAACAGGTATTAAATAATGGGATGATGCCATGGAAAATGAATTTTCTTCCTTAATAAAAAATAAAACTTGGGATTTAGTTCCCTTGCCTAAAGGAAGGAAGTTAGTTCATTGTAAATGTATCTATAAAACAAAATATGGGCCTAATGGAGAAATAGAAAAACACAAAACTTGCCTAGTAGCCAAAGGTTTTTCTCAAATTTTAGGTATTGACTATGTAAAAATATTTTCTCCAATTTCTAAAATAGATTCTATTAGATTGGTTCTTGCTCTGGCTGCTTCCCAAAAGCGGCATGTTTATCAAATGGATGTAAAAAGTGCTTTCTTACATGGTAATTTAAAAGAAGAAATATTCATGAAATAACCTATTGGTTTCACTCAAGACTCATCTCTTGTTTGTAGGCTAAAAAAGTCTCTCTATGGCCTTAAACAAGTCCCTAGCACTTGGTATGAAAATATGGACTCCTTCCTTCTCTCCACAGGTTTTTCTCATTGTGAGTCTGATAGCACTGTCTACATTTGGAGATATGAAGGTAAAATCACCATTCTTGTTTTATATATTGATGATCTTCTTCTCATTGGTAGTAATTTCACTCACATTTAGACTATAAAAGACTCCCTCTCTAAAAAAATTGAAATGGTTGATCTAGGTTTAGCTCATTACTTCCTTGGGATTCAAATAAGTCAAATAGATGCAAGAATTTCATTATGTCAATAAAAGTACACACTAGATCTTCTTCAAAGGTTTAAAATGATAGATTGTAAACCATCTCCTACCCCTTTTCAATTTGGCATTAATATTAGTACTTCCTGCTCATCCTCTCTATGTGATGAAATTCTATACCGTTAGCTTGTAGGAAGTTTGTTATACCTTACTCATACTCATCCAAATATCTCATATGTTGTTGGCCTAGTATTTAGATTCTCTCATCAACCTCACTTCAGTCATTTGCAAGTAGCAAAATAATACTTTGTTACTTTCAAGGTACTACACACTTTGGGCTCTTATATAAGTGAAAATCCATGTATATCATTGGCTACATAGATTCAAATTGGGCAGGTTCAGTAGAAGACAGATGTTCAACATCAAGCTATGTCTTTTGCCTTGATTCTTCACAAATAGTCTGGTTATACAAGAAACAACAAGCAGTAGCCTTATCTCCTACAAAGGCAGAATATGGGGCAATAATTTTAGCTAGTCGGGAAGCTCTTTGGATTCATAAAATTTTGAGAGAATTTGGTTTATCCCATGAAAAGCCTATAAATATTTGGTGTGACAATTAAAGTATAATTCATATTACATGCAATCTAGTTGACCATCAGTGCACTAAGCACATTGAGATACACATGCACTACATATGGAAGCATATTCAAAATGGGGATATATACTTGGACTATATTCCAACTGAGAATCAAATTGCAAATATCTTCACCAAGTCATTTCCTTCTCCGTGTTACCTTAAGTTGCAAGATAGATTTGGAGTAATATAACTGCATTGACATAGAGGTCTTCCACCTCTCATTATAATTTTTGGAGAATGGTTTTTCCATTGTGTTTTTATATCATCTCTCCAAAAACATGTATATTATAAGGACAATATTCACCATCCGAAGAGGTACCTCTATCTTGGATATTTTTTGTGTGAAATATGGTTTTTTCCAAGGGGTTTTTTCACAATCTACATATATTGTAAATGAGTACCTCATCAATCCATGTTGCCAAGACTCATCATTCTTATTGTATTAAGAGGACAATATTCGTCATCCTAAGAAAAGCCTCTTCCTTACTTCCTTTTTGATTGATGGTTTTTACTATAGGGTTTTTACCATCTCTTAAAAAAGAAGTTGTGATAGTTGATTTTTCTCCAAGGGGTTTTTTCACCAACTATATATATTATAAATGAGTACCTCATAAGGCCATGTTGTCGGGAATCATCATTCTTATTGTATTAAGAGGACAATATTCACCATTCAAAGATAAGCCTCTTCCTTACTTTATTTTTAATTGATGGTTTTTCCCATAGGATTTTTACCATCTCTTCAAAAATAAGTCATTGTACATGAGTACCTCATCAGGTCTTGTTGTCGTGAATCATTTGTACAAAAATATCCTAGTATCACTTAAGGGGGGTGTTATAATAAGTGAATATTCTCTTAAGTTCTACTAGGATAGACACACTTGATTTTCCACTCCTCCATGTGTCAGGAGAACACTCAGTGGTGTATTCATTAGGTTTGATGAGTTGTAATCCAATGACTCTCAATGATCAACTTTGCTATTTATACAAAGTTGATCCTTGGAATAAATCAATAAGTTCTACTATTTTTCCATATTTTATGTAATTTTGTGCATGTCTATTTTGGGAAATTCTAATAGTAAGTACACTTTAAAAGATAAAAAATGTGAAAAAATATATATATAAGCAATAAAACAACAATCATGAATAAATAAAAGTATATAAAACTTACTTTAATAGGTGTAATTAATGTTTAATATTACATAAAAATATTCAATTCATATATATATATATATATATATATATATATATATATATATAGATAGATAGATAAGTTTAGAGACTTTATGTTTAAAGATTCTTTAAATAAATAAATTGAAAATTTGTACATTTTTACTAGCTCATTTTGATAAATAAAAAATAAAAAGATTAATAACACCTAAGCTTGTTAAAGATAATAGACTTAAACCTAACAAAATTTATTCTCCTATTATTTAAACATCTAATTTGAAAAAAATAAAAATATATTTTAATTAATAATTAAATTATAATATGCCAATTAAAAAATTAATATAAATTATTATCATTAACACATATTATAAATATTTTAACTAATTAGGAGAGACTATTACACCAGTATAATTTTTATTTATCTATATACACATAAATGCAAAGCAATTATAATGTGTATATGTATGTATGGGGCTTTAATGAAATTTTAATGTTAACAATTATATATTTTACAAATATTTAATATTTTTTTTTTATTGGTAGAAAGGATTTTGAAAGGGTCCCTGAACCTTGTACAAGCAGACCTAAAAGAAAGACCAGGATAGAAAAAAAAAAACTCCCACTAAGACAACAGATCAAAAGGAGTTAAAGTGGACCAACAAAATTCCAACAGATAGAGAGATGCCAAAAGGAGAACCAAACAGACCAGAAAAGACCAAAGAAATTTGACCAGAGTAAAGGGAAAAATAAGAGTGAGTAATCAGCTTACTACGGGATAATATCACCAACATTATTTTTCTCGATGGAGAGGATTACCTGAAAAGTCCCAGATTTACTAGCTATAATAGCCTTTGAAATATTTATAGCATGGTCAAGGTTGGTAAGAGCCTTCGATTGGGACTGATAGATATTTTTCAGCATCTCCGTGAGAATATCATGGGGATCACATTTGGAGGTGGCCATCGCTTGTGCATCTGCTATGGATTGGTCCAAAATAGGTATGGCACTTTCAAAAGTGAGCTACTCAAGACTCTTTTATTTTCCACCACTGTTCCTCTTTATTTTGTGGTTTTTGGAGCTACAGATTTGCATCACCACATCAATATTAGTGAGCTCCTCATCGATGCAAATGAGAGGATTCAAGTCCACCTTGGTAGTGATTTTTTGCAGCATATGGTCATAAATGACCAAGAATAAACCTTGGTGTTTAATTTGTGAATCCTCCCTTTTCTGGTAATTCTCAATGGAGACCTCAATGGAAAGTCTTAAGTACTTATGAACGTTGACATCTTTAATATATTGGAGCACGGTGAGGAAGGCAAGATGGAAACTTCTCAACGGTCCATCCACCTTGTTCATCGTAATGTACTACATAAAAGAGATCAAAGCCCTACATCAAGGATCTAGAAGCCTTTCCCGAATGATGCCTTTATCATCTCTTATCAGTTTCTTTCCTCTATTCATGAAATATTTTAGCTCCTCTTGTATCGTATGATTGTCTTTGTAGAGCTTAAATCCCTCATTGGGAAGCTTGATAATTTCTATCAACAGCTTAGCAGAGATAGTGAATTTCATTCCCCTAACTAAGACTTACCCATTGACCCAAGTATTGACAAAGTCTTTGGTGATCACCTCATCATGCCCCTAAATTTCTTAAGGAAGGGAATGAAGCCATGGTCGAAGAATATTTTTTAAATATCATCCTCTAGATTGAGGGTGGCAGGCTCAATGATGGCCATCGAATATAGAGGGAAGTTATTGCAGGTAAAGGGGGGCTCACTAGGTAAAGCTTAGAGAGGAGATATTCTGAGACTCCTAAAGATATTGACATGATTGGAATTAAAATATGGATTTGGGTAATCACATGGGTGTCTAATCTAGTTGTGATTCCAATGGTTTCTCAGGACAAAATCAAAATGGACATTGGTGATGAAAGCGGGTTGGACAAGGACTTGAGGGTGTGGGTGGCCGCCTCTGAATGGTTGGTTTGGATGAGAATTGTTGACGTTGACCCCCTCTTGAAAAGGCTCAGAATCACAAGGGGTGAGGGGTGCCAAGTCATAGGTGCCATGATGCTGGTATGTTTGAACGTCGTGGAAGGTACTAGACCCATAAAGCGAGGGGTGTTGGGGTGCTTATTCTCAAAAAGGCCCAAGAGCGAGGATTAATGGAGATTAGGGAAATGATGACTTCCTATGCCAAAGTGAATAAAATGAAGTTGTGGCAATCACCAATGTGATCATGAATGGGGGTTGTGTCATGATTAATATTAAGAATATTATTTTGGGTGTTGAGATTATGGGGGAGGTGAGGGTAGACCTGATTAATATTTAATAATTTTATTATGGATATAGGAAAAAGTTTTTAAACCTCAAATTAACTAAATCAAATTTATTTTAAATTAGGATGAGTTAAAAAATTAAAAATAGAAAATAGTACACATGCAAAATAACTATATTACTTGCCTATGATATGCATTCTAATTATTTTGTATGGCAAAATCTTAGTTTAAGATAAACCAAAGATCAAAAGAAGTGTTAAATACAAATGCTAGTGCATTTGCTTCTTCATTTTTCCTTCCCTTATAACATCTAAGGCTTAAAAAACAAAGAAGAATATATTGAATAGCTCTACCAACATTGAAATAATTGATGAAATGTTAGATTAATTATCTCAAATATAAAGCATTATGCATTCTATGGAAGACTAATCCTATTATTATATTTTGGCATCTATAACATCAAGCCTATGGAATAATATAAATTTCAAAAATAAATCTTAGAATATATCCAAGTTTTGAATCATAATATACCTTCTTTAGTATAATGATTATATGCATGGTGATGATCATTAGAATTATTGTGTAGAAAAATATGCATTAGCCATTTGGATGGAATATTATAATATATATAGAAAGGTCATTTGTAATAACAAAAAATATTGGCATACCTATGGTATTAAAAAATTTCTAAATGGTAGGTTCATCAAAATTAATATTAATGGTGCTTCCTAAAACATTAAGGAAAATCTAATTATGTTGGTATTTTTAAGAATAACAATGGCATTTAATTATGTTCACATAATCATAATCATTTAGAACTTCAACTAACAACCACATAGAATCTAGGGCATAGTTACAAGGATCAATATTTTCATTAAAATGACGGGTTTATATTTTAACTAAGAAAAATTCACAAATTATTATAATTTCTATTAAGAAAACTTATTTGGCTACTAGATCAATAATAACATTATTTTTATACACATTATTCATTTTTAAAGGTAGTATCTTAGGATTATCAACATGTCTTTAAAGAAGAAAAATAGTGTAGCCAATTATAGTGTTGATCATAATCTTGTTGAAATTTAAATTTAGAAAGTATCTAAGTGAGGGAAACTCTATATCTTAGTAAGAATAATTTGAAGGAATTGATAAGGAAAGCTAATAGTTTGAGGAAGATGGAGAATATTATTGATAGAAAGGAAGGATGGATATTGTCTATTTTTCATAATACCAAAGGTAATATTATGATATTTTGATAGGAGTGACCCTTTGTAGAAGTCATATATAAATTATTACAAAACCAATATAATCTTTAAAATGTTTAGTTTTGAGATATTTAAGTGATATGTTTTTTCAAACTTTTTATAAAAATTTTATTAGTTTTTGAAAGATAGAGGGATGTATACACATAGAAATAAATTCTTATCATATAACTGAAAAAACAAAGAATCAATGATTTATCATTAGCACTTGAATCATGATATTACCTTTTAACAAAAAAAAAAAGCAAATATAGAAAATGAATTTGGTGATATATATTTAAAAGCAGCCTAATCATAATGTAAAATTTAAATGTAAGTTACTATAAAAGAATTTACTTTAAAAATAGTAATAGTAAGAATAATTATCTAAAAATTTTAACAAAAAAAAAAAAAAAGCAAATATAGAAAATGAATTTGGTGATATATATTTAAAAGCAGCCTAATCATAATGTAAAATTTAAATGTAAGTTACTATAAAAGAATTTACTTTAAGAATAGTAATAGTAAGAATAATTATCTAAAAATTTTAACAATAAAAAATATGATATTTTCAATAACCTTAATTTATGAAAAATAATTTAATGTCTTGATGCATATTGTTCTTGTTTTAGATAACTAGATTTTAATGAAAGTAACACTATATACAATAAAAATGGTCTTAATAGTACTTCAAATGCAATAGTAATTATATGTTAATAGGATCAAAATAATATAATCTAGGATATAAAACCATAAAACTTTTAAATTATAAACCAATATTTATAGATATATAATATTAGGTAGATTCATTTTTTCTAAAAGGTAAATCCTAATTATTATGAAATGCATACATGAAAGAGAAGAACATCAAAATATTAGAAAGATGGCCTATTTTACAAATTGCTATAGTAACAATAAATTTAAATTGAAAATAAGAACATTTTTAAAAGAATTAAATATGAAACAAAAGCATATCAAAACATTGACTCATATCTTATAAACAATGACCTCCTTCATGTGATGAGATGTTGTAATGGTTGGAAAACTTAACGTTATATTAAAATTAAACTTAAGATATCTTTTCTTAATATTTTAAGTAGTACACTATTAAAAAAAATTAAAATTAATAATTTTAAGTATGAATCTAAATAAACTATAAAATTTAACTTAAACAACATATATTCTCTTTAATTATTTTTTTAAATTCATTTACACTAAGTTGATGTCGTTTTTCAGGTGAGAGTGAAGATATTAAGGTGATGGAACCTACGTATTAAGAAATTCCCTTCCCTCCTCGAGATCGGGTTGGGTCTACCTTCCTTTTGGAGTACGACTCGACCCCCTTTGGAGAAGAAGAAGAGGGCACTCTTAATGCGGAGGGTACACTGGCAGCGGGAACCTGGAACTCATGGAGAGATATAAAGCGGGAGGGTATTGGTAATAGGGGTAATGGTAGGGCTTGGTATTAGGGGGCATGGTACTATAAAGTTAAATACAAACAATAATACAATTCTCAAATGAGATTATTTAGATCAAGTCTGAAGAATATTTCTATCGTAACATCATCATAAATAAGCAGCTAATTAATATTTTAATATGTATTATTTTATTTTAAAAAAATAAATTTTAATGTGTACATGTGATACATAGTTAAACTCTATTTTTGAAAAAAAAAATTCAAAGGATATGAATCAATTTAAAAACTTCAAATATCATCTCCATGAATGATCAATGCTATATGTTAAATTGATTACTAGTATATACAATTGAATATTCTTTTAAAATAATATTATATTTTAAATAAATAATGATTTATTAAAATAATGTAAATAATTGGTTCGAGTATAAAATAATATTATATTTTAAATAAATAATTATTTATTAAAATAGTGTAGATAATTGGTTCGATCAAACTCGATAAAAGGGACGGAGGTCCAAGATTTAAATTTTGGGTCTAGTTAGACTGAACGCTTGTACCTTTTATGGTGCTTTCAAGGGACATAAAAGGTTTAAAATGATTGTGGCATGGTGGTTATAGGGTCAGACTGTGAAGATCTATGTGGTGGCTTCCACACGGACAATGTAGAATGTTGTGGAGCCATAAAAACCAGACATAATGAAAAATAATATAAAATAAAATTAAAATTATTTTATATAATTTTAATTTATAAAACTATATTTAAAAATTTAAATTTAATATATTTATATTTCAATTCAAAGAAGAAAAATATCAATTGTAAATCTAATAATGATAGTAAAATTGTTAAATTAAAAAAACTATATTATCAAAATTTAAAATAAATAATAATAATAAAACATGTACATCCTTCTTCGTGCAGGTGTTGGATGTTATCCTTTAGTGGGATCCTGTGCTCTCCTTTCCTAACGATGGAGAGAACAGCAAAAGCCGTTTTTGCTTATGTCAATTATAAATAATTAGTTCTTTACTCTCTTCAGCATCTCCATTTTAGGTAACCAACGGGCCAAATTTTCTTTGGTTTAATCAAGGACATTTCACTCATGCCTGGCACATTGCTCGAAAAATAAAACAAAATTAGCAGAAATTCCAAGGAAGCATGCCTATATACTCCATTGACGAAGGATCATATGTTATGTTCTGTTGCATTGTTTATTCCGCCTGATGTCCTGTCTTCTTGTAAGCGCATTGGTCTTAGAAAAGTTTCTATTTACTTTTAGAAATCAAGTAACAATCAAACACAAAATTAGGTACCCCTACACCATGCATATAAGCAGAATCCCATCAATAGTTCTATCCACGACTATCCCCTTTACATCTTGGTAACATGGGGATTTACATGAAGCTCTCCGTCGCTGGACTTTTTCGGTTTCTGGCCCCTCCCTCATTCTTGAAGGGAGAAATTTTAATTTTCGATCCCCGCCGAAGTCGGACGGTTCGTGCTGCGCAGGGAAGGGGCGGCCAGTCGCCGAAGTCCGACTGCTCCAGGCTAAACAGGGCGCACCGCCAACTCCCAGCTTCGGGAGCGAAGTGCGAGCTCCGCACTTTAGCTGCCGAAGCGCGGCTTGCGCAGCGAAGTGCGAGCTTCGCACTTTAGCTGCCGAAGCGCGTCCTTCGCAGCGAAGTGCGAGCTTCGCACTTTCTGCTGCCGAAGCGCGGCTTGTGCAGCGAGGTGCGAGCTTCGCACTTTAGCTGCCGAAGCGCGTCCTTCGCAGCGAAGTGCGAGCTTCGCACTTTCTGCTGCCGAAGCGTGGCTTGCGCAGCGAGGTGCGAGCTTCGCACTTTAGCTGCCGAAGCGCGGCCTTCGCAGCGAAGTGCGAGCTTCACACTTTCTGCTGCCGAAGTGCGACCTTCGCAGCTTCTGCTGCCGAAGCGCGCTATCGCAGCGAAGTGCGAGCTTCGCGCTCTCAGCTGCCGAAGCGCGGCTATAGCAGCAAAGTGACGAACATTTCTCGGCGACCTCCAAGGCACGGCGACGACTGACTAGCTTCAGACTTGGCCAACTCTGGCCATCAAGTTCTTCGTCTTGCGCGGCTGCTGCTAGGTTTGCCTGGCTTGGCAAGACCCGAATGAGGAGAGAAACGTCGGAACAGAGAACAACAAGGTAAACACCTCAACAACTGCAAACCCTAAATATGCCACAGACAAAAGCAAACTTTATTCATATGAACAACTAGGGTTACAGAATTCCTCAACCGAGGAAGTAACAACATCTGCAGGCTGCGCTGCAGGATAAACCAAACAGAGGAAATGTCGAGTCTGTTGCTCGGACATTTATCAGCTGAGCCACACTGCTCACTGAATCGCTCTGCTATCTTCCTTTGCTCACATTCACGAACTTCTCTCACACCGGCTCTGCTCCTCTTCTTTTCGCTCTGCTCTTTGTCTGTAGAACCGAACCGCCTTTTATAGCCGCGGGGAGAGGAGGATAAGGGTTATCCTCTGACAGCTCCGGATAAGGGTTATCCTTGGACCGACCCTCGTCTAGGGTTTCTGACAAACGCCGACTGGGCATTAACCCCTACGGAGATCGGATCTGCCAGGTGTCAAATCTGTCAGAAGATAAGTGCGACGTCAGGTCACACTTTTGTCGGGATCCCGGAGCGCAGTTGGGCTCAGGCATGAAATCTGGGTTTATTTTTCTAACACCCTCCTTTAAACCTGATTTCACAAGCACTTTGACTCCAATCTGCTCTCGCAATCTGCTGAAGTCTTCCTCCTTCAAAGGCTTCGTGAAAATATCTGCCAACTGCTCCTTGGATCTGCAAAACTACAGATGAATTTCTTCGGACTTCACCAACTCTCTGATGAAGTGATAACGAATATCAATGTGCTTCGTCCGGCCATGGAACACGGGATCCTTTGACAGTGCAATGGCCGAATTGTTGTCATAGAAAATTGTTGTCACGCCTTCCGGAGGATTAAACAGTTCGCTCAGAACTCTTCGCAGCCATACTGCCTGGCATGCGGATGTCGTGGCGGTGACATATTCTGCTTCGGCTATGGACAACGCAACAATGGGTTGCTTCTTGGACGCCCATGAGACTGCCCCTGATTCGAGATGGAAAGCATACCCAGAGGTGCTCTTTCGATCATCAATACTGTCAGCCCAGTCATTGTTAGTGAAGCCCACTAGCTCCAACTGGTCCCGTTTGGCGTAAAATAGGCCATGGTTTCGCGTCCCGCTGACATAGCGCAAGATCCTCTTGCCTGCTTGCCAGTGCGTGTCCTTTAGAGTCTCCATGAAACGACTGATCAGACTGACTTCGAACATCAAATTTGGCCGAGTTGCAGTCAAGTACATCAGACTGCCAACTAGCCTTTTGAACAAGGTTGGATCTACAGACCTCCTTGTATCCAACTTGCTCAGCTTCAAACCTGTGGCTACGAGTGTGATGGCGAGTTTGTTGTCCTCCATCTTGAAGCGCTTCGAGACATCCTTCACATACTTGCCCTGAGAAATGAAGATGCCATCTGCTGATTGGTCAACTTCAATGCCGAGAAAATATTTCATCAGCCCCATGTCTGTCATTTCAAACTTTGACTTCATGGCTATTCTAAACTGCGCAAATAGGCTGCTATTATTGCCAGTAAATATCAGATCATCTACATACAGGCAGACGATGATGAGCTCACCTGCTCCATTTGTCTTCATGTACAGGGAGTGCTCATATGGGCATTTTTGAAACCCATTCTCCTGAAAATAATCGTTGATACGACTGTACCATGCCCTGGGTGCTTGCTTCAACCCATACAGGGCCTTCTTCAGCTTTAGGACTTTGCCTTCTTGCCCTGATATTTCATAACCGGGCGGCTGGTCTATGTAGACCTCTTCTTCCAACACTCCATTGAGGAAGGCAGACTTGACATCCATCTGGTACATGCTCCATCCTTTCTGAGCTGCAAGTGCCAGAATCATTCTGACTATGTCAAGTCGGGCTACAGGTGCATACACCTCATGATAGTCAACTCCTGACTTCTGCTTGTAGCCTTTCGCCACTAATCTGGCCTTGTGCCTATCAACTTCTCCTTGGGCATTAAACTTCATTTTATATACCCACTTGACCCCAATGGTCTTCTTCCGTGCTGGAAGATCCGTTAGCTGCCATGTCTCATTCTTCTCAATGGCTGCTATCTCCTCATCCATCGCATTCACCCATTTGCGATTCTGACTTGCCTCTTCAAACTCCATTGGATCACATTCAGTAAATAGAGCAAAATCAGAATAATCTTCATCTAAATGATTATGGGTTACCTCATAGATGTCTTGCAAGCTCCGAGTCTTTGCAGGAGTCCTCAGGTTCTGAATTCTGCTTGCAAGTGGAGGTGACCGGGATGATGAGGGTGTGCTACTGCTGGCACCACTATTGATGCTTGAAGGCACAGGTGGTTGGACTCTGTCTTCCTCCAAGTCTACAGACTCAACAGTTGCTGGTTCAGACTGACCAGTCTTTGACTTCTCGTTCCAGACTTCATCCTCTAAGAACTTCACATCTCGACTGATGACAAGTTTCTTTGTCACAGGATTGTACAGCCTGTATGCCTTCGCTGGTTCGCTGTACCCTGTGAAGATGCATCTTTCATCTTTGTCATCCAACTTCTGCCTTTTCTCATCTGGAACATGTGCATAGGCTATGCACCCGAAAACTCGCAAATGAGCCACACTTGGCTTCAATTTTCTCCAAGCTTCCTCTGGAATTTTGTCCCTCACACTCTTGGTGGGACACCGGTTCAACAGATAGACTGCACAACTTACAGCTTTTCCCAGAACTCATGTGGCAAACTTTTTGCCTTCAGCATGCTCCGTGCCATCTCCATGATAGTTATGTTCTTCCTCTCAGCTACGCCATTCTGTTGTGGCGTGTATCTGGCAGTGAACTACCTCCGAATTCCATGTTGCTTGCAAAATTTGTGGAATTCGTTGGAGATGTACTCTCCACCTCCATCAGTTCTGAGAGTCTTCAGATAATGACCGCTCTGTTTCTCAACCAGAGCCTTGAACTCCCTAAACCTTGCAAACGCTTCTGACTTCAACTTGATTGGATAAATCCAAGTCTTCCGGCTAAAGTCATCAATGAAGGTCAGGAAATACTTATTTTCGGCATATGAGGTGGTCTGCATGGGACCACAGATGTCTGAGTGCACCAGCTCCAAAGGCCGTGATGCTCTCCAAGACTACCCTACAAGGAATGCATCCCTGTGCTGCTTGCCGACCAGGCAACCTTCACAAACTTGGTTTGGTTGCTCTATAAGGGGTAAACCCTTCACCATCTGCTTCTTGTGCAGCAGATTCAGGCCACTGAAACTTAGGTGACCGAATCTGAGATGCCACAACCAGGTAGCATCCTTCTCAACTACACTCAGAGACATCAGAGATTCATTCTGAATCTGTAGCGAAAACATCTTATTTTTCGTCATGGACACAGATGCAATTTGTCCATGGTCCTTGTCTCTGATGGAACAGACTCCATCTTTGAACAGTATAGTGTGCCCCTTCTGCACAAGCTATCCAACACTTAGCAAATTGTGCTTCAACCCAGGCACATAATAAACATCTTGAATTGTTTTTCTATCACCGTGCCAGGTTCGGATGAGGATCTTTCCTTTCCCCATCATAGGAACTTTGATGTTGTTCCCCATCTTGACTTCGGACTGGACTGTTTCATCCAGTTGTGAGAACATCTACCTTTTCCCAGTCATGTGGTTGCTGCAACCACTGTCAAGATACCAGATGTTTTTCTTGCTCTCCTCTTCAATACTGTAAGTCAGCAACACAATTCCTCCTGCCACATTTTTAGGTTCCTTTGAATAATGGGCTTGCTGCTGATTCTCGTTCGCCATCTTCTTTCTGCACTGAGTGCATAATGGCCGAACTTGCTGTAGTAGTAGCACTGGACCTTTGACATGTCCTTCTTCTATTGAGAGCCACCTTGCTGATTTCTGCCAGTGCCTCTTCCTCCTTGCTGATGAAAGTTGCAATCTGGCTCAGCATCCTGAGGGTTTGAGTTCCCTCCTCGGTTGTTCCTTCTCCCACGTCTGCTTCTACCTCTTCCTCTTTGAGAACTAGAGGCTCTGTGCTGGGAGTTTTGTCTGTCGCTGTCTCGGACTGAGACTTGCGCTTTGAAGGCTTGCTCCAAAGAAGACTGAGTTGAGTGGCTCAACCTCTGTTCATGGGTCTACAGGGAACCCATGAGTTCGTCAGTCAAGAGGGTTGTCAGATCCCTCGACTCTTCGATTGCTATCACAACCGAGTCGAACTTCGCAGGCAGACTTCTGAGAATCTTCTCCATGATTCTCTGGCTCTGGACATTTTCTTTGTTCAACCACATCTGGTTGATGATGTCCGTCGTCTGGGTGAAGAAATCACTCATCGACTCGGACTCACTCATATGCAGGTTCTCGAACTCTCTCCTGAGCATCTGCAGCTTCACCAACTTCACTTTGTCGGTGCCCTGATACGAACTCGCCAGGGTTTCCCAGGCCTGCTTGGCCTTGGTGGCTGATGCAATCCACGGGAAGATGGTCTCCTCAACCGCTTGCATGATGTAGAAGAGGGCCTTCTGGTCCTTCTTCTTGTGCTCTTTCAACAGATCCCTGTCTGCTTGAGAGAGGGCGGCCAGTGCTGCTGCATCTGCCGGTTCTGGGTAGCCGGTCTCGACCAACTCCCATAGCTCCTGAGATCCGAACAGGATCCTCATCTGGATGCTCCAGTAATCGTAGTTCTTACCGTTAAATCGTGGGATCTGCAACTACAACGAGTTTCTCTCGGAAGCCATGCTTCTATCTCCGTGTCATGGCACTATCAGCTTTGATACCAATTTGAAGGGAGAAATTTTAATTTTCGATCCTCGCCGAAGTCGGACGGTTCATGCTGCGCAGGGAAGGGGCAGCCAGTCATCGAAGTCCGACTGCTCCAGGCTAAACAGGGCGCACCGCCAACTCCCAGCTTCGGGAGCGAAGTGCGAGCTCCGCACTTTAGCTGTCGAAGCGCGGCTTGCGCAGCGAAGTGCGAGCTTCGCACTTTAGCTATCGAAGCGCGTCCTTCACAGCGAAGTGCGAGCTTCGCACTTTCTGCTGTCGAAGCGCGGCTTGTGCAGCGAGGTGCGAGCTTCGCACTTTAGCTGCCGAAGCGCATCCTTCGTAGCGAATTGCGAGCTTCGCACTTTCTGCTGCCGAAGCGTGGCTTGCGCAGCGAGGTGCGAGCTTCGCACTTTAGCTGCCGAAGCATGGCCTTCACAGCGAAGTGCGAGCTTCACACTTTCTGCTGCCGAAGTGCGACCTTCGCAGCTTCTGCTGCCGAAGTGCGCTATCGCAGCGAAGTGCGAGCTTCGTGCTCTCAGCTGCCGAAGCGCGGCTATAGCAGCAAAGTGACGAACATTTATCGGCGACCTCCAAGGCACGGCGACGACTGACTAGCTTCAGACTTGGCCAACTCTGGCCATCAAGTTCTTCGTCTTGCGCAGCTACTGCTAGGTTTGCCTGGCTTGGCAAGACCCGAATGAGGAGAGAAACGTCGGAACAGAGAACAACAAGGTAAACACCTCAACAACTGCAAACCCTAAATATGCCACAGACAAAAGCAAACTTTATTCATATGAACAACTAGGGTTATAGAATTCCTCAACCGAAGAAGTAACATCTGCAGGCTGCGCTGCAGGATAAACCAAACAGAGGAAATGTCGAGTCTGCTGCTCGGACATTTATCAGCTGAGCCACACTGCTCACTGAATCGCTCTGCTATCTTTCTCTGCTCACATTCACGAAATTCTCTCACACCGGCTCTGCTCCTGTTCTTTTCGCTTTGCTCTTTGTCTGTAGAACCGAACCGCCTTTTATAGCCGCGGGGAGAGGAGGATAAGGGTTATCCTTTGACAGCTCCGGATAAGGGTTATCCTTGGACCGACCCTCGTCTAGGGTTTCTGACAAACGCCGACTGGGCATTAACCCCTGCGGAGATCGGATTTGCCAGGTGTCAAATCTGTCAGAAGATAAGTGCGACGTCAGGTCACACTTTTGTCAGAATCCCGGAGCGCAGTTGGGCTCAGGCGTGAAATCTGGGTTTATTTTTCTAACAATTTTGTAGGCTTTCATACTTATTCTATATAATTAACGCCTCTAGTTATTTTCACATTTTAAAATTGATTACTTAGTTTCATTCTTCTATCTGTGCAGGTGGGAACGCGAAATTGTTCAGGGAGTACATAGGCGTTGAGGGCAAAAATGTCAAGTTCTCAGACATGCCCATCAATCCTGAGGTGGAGACCCACTTCATTCTCTCATTCGCCATCGACTACACCGACTCTGCGGGTTCTCCTTCTCCCACAAACGGCAAGTCCAACGTGTTCTGGGACAAGGAAAACCTGGGCCCAAGCGCCGTGAAGGACATCAAGTCCAAGCACAAGAACGTCAAGGTCACCCTCAGCTTAGGCGGTGACACCGTAGGCGACGACCACCCGGCTCAGTTCAAGCCGTCGTCCGTGTCTTCCTGGGTAAGCAACGCGGTTTCGAGTCTCGCGCAAATTATTAAAGAAAACAATCTGGACGGCGTCGACATCGACTACGAACACTTCAACGCGAACCCCAACACCTTTGCAGAGTGCATTGGGAAGTTGATCATTCAGATCAAGCAGAGAAAGCTGATTTCCTTTGCGTCCATTGCTCCGTTCGAGGACGAGGGAGAAATGCAGTCTCATTATCTTGCGCTGTGGAGGAAATACGATCGCTTCATAAATTACGTAAATTTTCAGTTCTATGCCTACGACAGGGGTACCACCGTCAAAGACTTTCTGGAGTATTACGACATTCAGGCTGCTAATTACAGGGGAGGTAAAGTGCTGGCTAGTTTTGCGACGGATCCCGCTGGGGAGGGGCTAAAACCAGAGAATGGCTTCTTCGACGCTGCGGGAACGTTGAAGAAAAATGGGAAGCTGGAGGGCATCTTCATCTGGTCTGCAGACGACTCGAAGAAAGATGGGTTCAAGTATGAAGAAAAATCTCTGGAGGTCTTGGCGTACTAGCAATAAGTAGCATTTGTACTGTTATGGATGATTCACAGAATAAATCCATCGAAGAATCGGGCTGCGGTCTTGGCGACAGAACCGGTTAAGAAATGCCAATAAAAATATCCTTAGCAAGAATGTTGGCTGCCAATAATAATAGCATCATTTATTGCCTTAATGGCACTACAATAACATTATTTTACTAGTGTCTAAAACATTAAAATATGTCTAGTCACGTTATTGTAACATAAATGTTAATCTTGCAATATGAAAACATGGCGAAAAACGATTCCTTTTAATATCAATATTTTATTTACTTTTGTTTTCCATTGTAAGAAAGTATTGCTAACATAAGGACATACTTACAAGCGGGATTAAACTTGAATGTCTTAACCCTTTTCATCTTATATAAGGTGTCAATCACTTCTATGGATACATTATGAAGGCTTTTATTATTAACGTTACCATGATTATTGGTGGTATGTAAATAATATTTATTATATGAGGGATCCTTGTATGATTGATGTGATATATGGTTCATTGATAATTAAAGTCCATTGATTTCATCCATTAACAAGTCTTCTTAATTGTAAGATTACTTTTAATTAATGACATTATGATTATGTTTTTTTTTTAAATTAAGATTATGTCTCTCATTATTAGAAATATGAAATTTTTATACTAAAATTTGTGGTTTGTACCTATATATAGTTATAAGCACAAATAATTTATTAATCTATATTTTCAGTAAACAATTTTTCATATGGGAAAAATAAATGTATCATGGATGATAATCCTAAACCCCAAATGCTTAATTGTATAGTATTTATATTCATTTAATATTGAGTCCTTAAATAATTATATTAGTTAGTATTAATTAATGAAGAAAGGAAAATCCAAAAAGGAGTATTCTCACATAATGTTTATGCCTATGTCTTATTACATATTTTAAATAATACAGAATCAACATTACCCCTTACTTTTAACCAATAATTAGGTACACCATGCTAACATTAGTAATTATATTGGATGAATAATTTATAAACCTCCAAGGAATTTGGTGTTGGTATATCTGTAAGAAAAAACCATACCATAGCTTGATCACCCATATACATTGGAATTGAAAACATTGTAATTAGAAAATGTAAAAAATAGGGTATTGTGATATAAATTTAGCCTTTTTCTGATATTAATTTCTTGAATAATATCGATGCGGGCTTCATAAAGAAACAAATATTACTTTGGTTGTGAAGGAAGAACGTATACTCATATATTAAGAAAACAAAAGTTACATCATGTCAAGTTCAAAATAAACCAGCACATAAAAAAACCAGATACAACTACTTATGCTGAGTTAAAACAGACTCAAGTAATGTCATAAACCATTCTATAACTGTCATAGAAAAGAGCTATAAAATGTTGAATCATAGCTAACTGATAATCAAAATACTCAAGTCTGTAGCAATAGTCTTCTTGTCTTCCAGCATCATGAAGTCTATCAAAGAAGAACCTGTATTTGTCCCTGTAGCTTCTCATATTCCGAGCAACTTGTAACAAAATTTTAAAACTTGTGAGTCTTCTAAAAGACCCAGTAAGTGATCTCTGCAAATTCTGAAAAATCTCCTTATTTCTATACACCCATATAATCCATAATATCTCTGATGATAATATAAGCCAAAAATTATTCAAATGTTTTTGCATATGAGGAATAAAACCCAGTAAAATATGTTGTCTAGTCACAGTATCATGAATGTTCCATCCCTGCATATTATACAAGAACATGTGCCAAATTTCACGAGCAAAGAAGCAGTCAAAAAAGATATGCTCAACAGAATCAGGAACTCTACAAATAGAACAACTCATAAGATTATTAGAATCATTCAAAATAGGCAGTCTCTGAAGCAAAAGAAGCCATCTAAACCAAGATTTCTTAGGTTCCAAGTGACTGGACCAAATATGCTGCAAAATGACCTGACCATAAGACGCTGAAAGATCCATCTGCCAAACTCTATTGATATGCATAATGATATCATTAGTATCAGCCAAAATATTATATAACTGCCTGGAAGTGATTTTATAAAACTGAACATCACCTTTCCAACGCACATTATCAAACAAAAATTGTTCATCTGAAACAAAATTAGGAGAATTCAGCTGCAAAAAAGAAGTTCTTAAGAAATAGTATGTCCTTTTTTGTGAAGCAGGAAGACCATACTGAGTCTTAAGAGAATCCCAAGATCTCAAACTGCCATTATCAAGAATATCAACAAACGTTCTTATACCCAAATTGGCCCAATTTCTAGCAGAACAACCTTTTGTAAGAGCAAGAAACTTATTTTTGTACATAAGATTCCACCATATAGAGCTATTCAAATAGAGGACTGAATTATCATTAACAGACCAAGCAAAATGACTACCTCTAATCATCTCCCAGGCTTTCCAAAGACTTCTAAACACAAGTGAACCAGAAGGAGCAACTGGAAATCTGCCTAGCAAGATATCACTCATGGGGAGGCCCTTCCAAGTACGGGCTTGTTTAGGAACAACCATAAGAATATTGTTCCTAACTAAAACTTTCCAAGGTTCTTCTCCCTCTATACAATTAACAATCCATTTAATAGCAAGGGCCATTCCTTGAAAACGAAGATTTTTAAGGCCCAAACCTCCTTTTAACTTATTAATAACACACCAGTCCCATTTAACACTATGTTTCTTTTTACCAAAAACATTACCAACCCATAAAAAATTCTTGATATGCTTGTGAATGTCATTAACCTGATAGGAAGAAAAAAACCAAGCTGAAGCATAATATATAGTATATGATGACAAAATATTTTGACATATCTGTAGCCTTCCAGCATTAGAAAGAAATCTCTTATTCCATTTAGAAAACTTAGTAGATATCCTTTCCTTAACCCAAATCCACATATTCTTAAGATTAGGATCAAGAGCAAAAGGAATGCCCAAATACCGAATTTGTCTCGTAGGACCACCCCACTGTATATTAAATTTGGCCAACCAAGGAGGGGCAACATTGTCCCAACTTAACAAAATTGACTTGGATCTAGCAATTTTTGCACCTGAAGCACTACAAAAATAGTCAAGTTTTGCAAACAAGGAATCAAAATTTTCCTCTATCAGCTTAACAAATATAGAAGTATCATCAGCAAAATGGATGTTCACAAGATCTTGACCATTCGGGAGCACAATACCCTTAATAACAGGACTAATAACATTCTCTCTGAGCAGATAAAATAAAGCATCATTGGCTATAACAAAAAGAGCAGGCGCAAGAGGGCATCCTTGCCTTATTGACCTTTGTAACACAATAGGATCAGAAAGAAGGCCATTAATTTCAATATAAGCAACAACATCTGATAATAAGACCTTCACCATATCACAAAACTTAGAAGGAAAACCAAAAGCTTCAAGAACCTTAATAACAAAATTCCACTCAACTCTATCATAAGCCTTCTCAAAATCTAGCAACAACATTCCAACATTCTGACCTAAAAACTTAGACCAATCCATGGCTTCCCAGCTGGTAAGAAGATTTTCTAATATATACCTCCCTTTAACAAAACCTGTTTGAGAAGGATTTATAAATTTAGGAAGATAATTAGTAATTCTCAACGCCAAAATCTTAGCAAGGATTTTATATGAAACATTTAGTAAGGTAATCGACCTCCAGTTCTTGACTAGAGACTTATCACCATCCTTAGGAAGCAATTTTATAATACCCGTATTAATATCTTTACCCAAGGATCCATTATGAATAGCCTCTTCATACACCTGACAGAGATCTTCACTTATCCACTCAACATTCTTTTTATAAAATTCAATAGGAAGTCCATCAATTCCAGGAGCCTTATCATTATGAATAGATTGTATGGCCTTAATAATTTCATCTTTAGTAATAGGACCACCTAAAGATTCAACTTCCTGTAAAGAAATTTTCTTAGGAATTAGGGAACAACAATATAACCTATCATTATATCTTGAACTGTTATCTTCTGATGTAAATAGCTCCTGATAATAGTGAAAAAACACCTTCATTATGCCCTTATCATCATAGATCAACTGTTGTCCATTCTAGATTCCAGTAATTCTGTCCAAAATGGCTCTTTCTCTAATGTACTTAAAGAAAAATTTTGACCCTTTATCACCAACTTGTAACCAATTAAGTTTAGCCTGAGCTCTTTGCCTTTGGATTTTCTTCATTTGCAATTTTTTAAGCTCATTTTTCATAATAATTAAGTCTTCTTGGACTTGAGTATTACCAGGATCTGATTGTAAAACAGATTCCAGCTGAAAAATGTTACTATGAAGCATATTTTCTAACTTTTTATTTTCAAAAGCTTGTTGTGTACTAATGGATTGAAACACTCTTCTCCAGCCATTAACATTCATATTCCATCTATTAATGGGACTAGCATGTTTATACAACCACCTATTAATTTCTCTCAAAGTGAAAATAGCATCATTGCAATCAGCTAGGTCTAATAAGGAAAGATTCAACAAAAATTTCCAAGCAGGCCTTACATGATGAAGGATTTCATTCTAAAATTTTAGATTAACAATAATAGGAAAATGGTCTGATAAAGCATTTGGAACAGTATGAACTCTAAGACCATCAACCATATGAGTAAAGTGGAAAAACGAACTAGTAGCATAGAATCTGTCCAATCTAGAATAAATTCTATTAGCACCTTTCTGCATATTGCACCATGTAAACCACAAACCTTGATGTTGATCATGAAAACCTTCCAAAGGGTCAAACAAACTAAACTGAGCTTTAAATTTAGACCAATGATGGAATTCATCACTTTTCCATTCAACCCCCAAACCACCACATTTATCATAGTGATGCTCCACCATATTAAAATCTCCTCCAAACACCCAAGGAATATTTTGCAAACCCAACAACCATTGCCACAAAACACTCCTATCCTGATAATCATTAGGAGCGTATATAGAGCATATACCAAACTTAACATTGTTTTTGTCAATAATTACCCAGACTGCCCTGTGACAAGGAGAATATCCAAAATCAATGACTTTAGATGCCCAGAAAGGGGACAACATGATCACAACTCCTCCTTTACCATGAACGTGATTAGTATGATAATAGGAAGCATTTTTCCAAATAACTTTCAAGGCTGAATATAACTAAAAATATGTAGCCTTCACTTCCTGAAGAAGAATACAATCATATTTACGAACAGATTGAAGAAAAGCTTTAACCACATATTTCCTGTCAGGGGACTCCAGTCCCCTAACATTCCAACTTATACATTTAATTGTCATTATCAAGATTAGAAATTCTATTCCTGCTCCTAGCAAGCTCTTTGGCAGCTTTAAGAGTTTTCCCTTTAGTAATTGAATCTACAACTCTTCTTCTTTTCTTCTTTTCCACCACTGACCAATCAATTCCTGATTGATCTAAGTCATCACCAGCCACACTATCCCCAGTAGAGCTAGCAAGCTCCGTACTTGGCAGGGACTCAACATCAAAAATATCATTATTAGTCATATCCCCAGATGCTCCATCTTGCTCAATTGTGTTAGTCTCAATAGTCTTTTTATATTCCAAAGCCCTCTGATTAATTGACTGTAAAGCCAGTTCTTGGGCATTTAATTTAACACCTTTATCATTAAGAAATTTATTGTTCATATTATCAATATTGGATGGAGGAATCAGTTTGTTCGAAGCCACATTTTTCTCAATCACTTCCTTACTATTAGCCATCTTCTCATAAAATGATTTCAATTTACAGATAGCATTACCATCCATATTAGAAACATTTCCATGATCAACCACAGAAGATGTAACCCCAACATTACAGTTAGAGCCATTTTGTAGCATATTGGATTCAGGCACTACAGACTTATTAATAACAGAAGCATCTTTAATTACACTATCATTATTATCCTCCTCAATATTATAAGAAACCTCCATATTTGTCACAGACATATTACCATCATTCTTATTAGAAGAAACATTACATTGATTTACAGGACTAACATGAACAGTATTCCCATTGTTAGAACCAACTGTATCATTTTTACTATGACCATCAGAAGAACCAGATGTATTTACAGTCGTGGCTATAGGAGGAACATAAATTTTTTTCCTGTTAATAATCAGGGGGTAATTTCTTCTTACATGACCCTCAGTTTTGCAAATAAAACAAGCATTCATTCCCCCAAGCAACTCAAATTTACAAGATACAATTTCATTTCCACATTCTAACTCAATTTCTGTCGGAAAATCCACCCCAGGATTCAAAGATACGAGCAACCGCGCATCCATATGCGGCAAAACAGTTATGGGTTCTTCTATTTTCAAGACCTTGCCAAAAGGTGCTATCAACTGAGACAAAAAAGACCAGAGAACAGGATGCACATGTTTTACAACTACCCATCTAGGGTAAGAAGCAGCAAAAATCTCCTCATTCAAAACCTCTGGTGTCCAAGGAACAACTCTAAATACAGATTTTCCTATAGTCCAAAATTGTTTTTGCAAAACCCTAGCTTGCATTTGGCTAGTTTTGAACATAATCATGAAAAGCCCCTTCTGAACCATCCGGTAGAAAGAAAAACCTATACCGAGTCTCTTCCCCCAAACATTTGTTAACCAGTCATCAAAAAAATGGTGAGAAGGTAACATATTTACATCGAGAGCAACAAAATAAACAGCCACAGACTTCAATCTAGCTTGTTCATTGTTTAAAGCCACAAGCATATCATGGTTTGGGACAAGCGTAGACTTAACGGAGTTTGCAGAGACCAACTTACTTTCTTTGACGAGAAACTTTGCGTTGTTTGACACATCTCCATCGCAATTTGTAGCCACAACATCTTTGAAGGATTTCTTCGGTACTTCCCCACCCCCGTGAGCGGATATTCCAGCAGTATCTACACCTTGATTCCCAAAAATAGTAGCCTGCAACCCATGAATAGAATCTGGCCCGTGAACAGAAGATTCAGGATTCTTGCCAACACCCACATGCACCGCCCCGTGAACAGACACCTTATCATTCTGACTCCAAATACCACCACGGCTCCCCTGGAAACCATCGTTGGCTGCAAAAGACCCCACATCTGCCCATTTCACACCCTTCTGCACACCAAAATCATCTTCGCCGCCATCGAAACCATCGTTAGGGTTAGGGTTCCCTGTACTCACCTCAACTTCCATCGTTCCATGGAATTATTTTTTAAACGGAAACATAACATCTTCTACTTTGGTTTTGAATTAAGGATGGTGTAAAATTTACAAAAAAATTACAAATGAATAGAGGAACTGAAATATAAATTTTCTTCTCTTTTATATATAGAAAGATAGACAAATTGAGATGCATGAATACTTTTGTATATTATAAGTATGGCAATAAAAAATATATATCTGTCTTTTATTCAAGGAAATCTAATGTAGGATATCATTCCATAATGTTAGTTTCAATATTTTCATTATTAAATTTGTAATTAAGAAGTGTAAAATTATTGATTTTTTTTAGAGGATATATGTTGGAGCACCAAACAACAATAGATTTTTATAATTTTTGTATAGAATGAAAGTTGAAAAATAAACATAGATTAAGTATATGATTTATAGCTATTTATATAATTTTGAACATTTTGTGTTTGTCTAAAAGTAAGAGCTTATTTTTTATTTTAGATATATCTTTAATAAAAATAAGTAACTATGATAAGATTAAATGAAATAAATGTTTGGAATCTAAATCCTAATATCTAGTATTACATAAATTTCATTGTAGACTAATATTATTTAACATATATGAGGCCTCCAAAGTTGTGTCAATGCCCTCATCAAAAAATAAAATGATATAATATGATTATATGATTGTAATAAAATAATATGTGTATGTGTGTGTGAGAGATAAATTTATATTTAAATACCCATCACTCCACAAATTTTAATTACAAAATAGTATGATTTTATTTTATTTGGAGGCCTTCAAATTCATACTAATAAACTATCAACACTAAAACTAGGTGTTGTAAAAGCATGTTAGAGGACCTTACTTTTACTTAAAATATTGGATGGAAATACATTTGAGATGTGGGATATTAATATTATTAATTTATTACCTAAACACCATAGGTGATACGATGAATTTTATACTTATATTAGTTGCAGGTAGGCTTTATTTTCTTCATATACATTGAATCATATTTGGATCACTTAGGGCAGCTTGGCTACCATGGCAAAAATATTTTTATCTATATATTTTAAAGCCTATTTGTGAGCTTTTTTATGTGTAGAGTTATCATAATTTCTTGGAGCAAGAGGTAATCAAGTGTTACCCTCATTCATTCCTTCAATAACATAGGAAGAACATGAAACATTATCTAAGCATCTACTTTAAAGAAGAGATAACACCAAGAACAAATTTAACATACTTTGAATCTTTTTTTTTGTTCCTTTAGAAGATATAATATGGTTTTAAATTATATTCAACCTATCCATATTATGAGTAGTAAGATATATCTCCAATTGACTAATCTCCATAGTATTCACCTTTCAAAGTAGATAATGATATTTAATCCATGTCATGATCATATCTCCCTAATATTTGAGATAAAAAAGTAATTATTGAAAAATTAACAAGAATAATAAGCTAATATTATTCTCATATTTAAGTGAACAAGTTAACTTATCAAGGGCCTTAATCATATATTCTTTATATATTAAAAAATGTTCTTACTATATTATAGTCTTATTATTTGTGTTGACCATGTTATAATTTATCCTATTGACTAACAATATATTATTTATATTCCATGATGGTTTTATTTATCTATCTATCAATATTTATATATATCAAATGAATATGGACAATGATAAAATAAGTAAAAGTTATGTAATTTTAAAATTTTATCCCATTAGCCTCTAAAATCAGTAAAATTTTTATAGTTCAAATCTTATTGGTGCCACCCATGATGAAAGTTATTCATATTACACATTTTGATTTGCTATCATAACTATACCATATAGCCATTGGTGTTGACAATTTATATATCGTAATTGATAGAGAGATGATATCTTGTTTGTAACGATTGAGTATTTTATTTATATAGGTTAAATTTATGTTGAATATTTGTACTATTACATTCATATCACACTAAATTGAATACATAATTCATGGGTATTAATAAAATAAGTATAAGAGCAAATAGGAATAAAACACTTTTCCTATAATTTGTGTTCATCTTGATCTAGTTAAGATAGTGAAAAACTCCAATCCCATGTATGTAGAGTAGATGATTCCTCCATGGTGTGATTAAAAGGAAGTTAATGGTCAATAATAAATTAAGTGTTCCAAATAAAAAATATGATAGGAATAAACCCCATAATTATTTGAACATAATGATCCAGGATACATGCATTGAAAAATATGATATCCTATATCATTGGGAATATATGCAACTATGCTTACTAAAGAATATATTTTCTACTCACAAAGTTAATAAAAATTATTTCATGCCACAACCCAAAGTAACAAAATATATAAGCTATAATTAATCCTAAGACCTAGTATTATATAGGTGCATATCATATACTAAGAGAGTATGCTAACAACATGGTCAAAAAGGACAAATACCATATTGTGCTTTCAGAAAACATGAAACTATACCATTATACCTCACGTCGAACAACAAAACAACTAGGGACTATAATAAAATCCTATGAACACCCCATGAAAAAAATGCAACAAGGATGAGAAAACCACTTGATATATCCAAATTTTGAAGTAGAATCCAACCTCGATTAATCACATTAATTACAATAATAACTCTATACCCCTTTTAAGAAAAATAGTTTCAAGAAGAGATTTGAGCCTAGTATGTCATGCATCAAAGATAAGAAAATATTAATCCATATATGTAAAGTCCCATAAGGAGAATGATCCACACATGACATATCTTAATCTATTTTCCATAGAATATTTTACTAATCTATACAATTATCACATGCTATACTAGGGACTAAAGAGAAAAATTGAAATAAAGTCAAAAGTACCAAAAATACTTGCAATGGATTTCAAAAATTGAATTGACAAATCGTAAGTTCAAACCTTGAATTTTTCTTCATGAAAAAATAAAAGAAAATTAATTTAAACACCTCCAAAACTAACATAGATTCCAAAAATGAATGTTGAATAATATTGGAAAGTATTTTGGAATATCTAATACTTCCTCATTACATAAAATAATGTATTCATCTACAATCCTTAGTTCTATATATGTTTTTTAATTAAAGGTGTGTTTAAACTTAGGAGAGAGAGTACAATCCTTACTATAGAAATCAAACTCTATCAACACTCAACACTAACTTCAATATCACTAGGCTCCATGACTTGACATTGTTTCCCACGGTCCATCTATTCTAGAACTCTTATTTCTCTTTGTCATCACAATTTGTCATGCACTAAATCTTGGTGATGCATTTAGAAGGGTTTCATGAAGTTTTGTCAGATGAGCTAATATTCCCATTATTCAAAAAAATTAAAATGGATAAAAATTATTCAATCTAGTAGAATGAAGAGAAACTAAAGGATTACAAAGTTTTTTAACTCTTGATATGAATCCTATGGTGCATTAAAATTATTCTTCTCATGTTTTTCCAACTATAATTACTACATATAAAAGAAAAAACATTCAATACAACAAGTTCATATCCATAATGTATTTAGAAAATTAGTTTTATCTACACTATGGGAGTTACATGAAGTATTATTTGATTTGTGGGATGACATATAGGTTTTATAATTACCTATAACTACACAACTTGTTCATGTCATTTTATAAACTTTAAGGTTACACAAATCTAAAAAAATTACCAAAATATAAAAGTTGCATATTTATTTCCCTCAAGTTAGAGTAAATATATAAGTTATAATTTTAATTTCAAATTCCCTACTATTCAGGATTTTAATTTTAAATTTCTTTCAGAATAAATTTTGAAAATTGGATTTCCTCTTCAAAAATTCAATATTTTTAAAAATATATAATAAAATTAATAGTAAATTCATGTTAAGTGATGTCACCACTACATCACTATAACATTGTAGAAGCATCACCATAAAATTAATAATTATATTAATATTTGATGTTATAGTTCCACTATGAAAGTACCATACTCACACCAAATATTTGAATCCCCATTTGATCATGATTTATTTTTTCAATGAGTTTTAGATCATCATTTATTTCCATAATGGAACTACAATAGCATTAATTTACTCGTCTAAACCATAAAAATATGTCTATTGGTATTATTGTGACATAAAATTTAATCCTGTAATATGAAAACATGGTGGAAAATGACTCTTTTTAATGTGAATATCATATTTAATTTCATATTCCATTGCAAGAAGGTATTGCTAAGATAATGGTAAATCAAGAAACGTGGGATGAACCATGAGTTTGCCCTAATGGAATAGCATCCGAGACTATTTCCTTTGATATCAATTAGGGTAAATGAACGAGATGAGGAGTGTGAGCAAGATTTTTATTTCTCAATCTAGCAAGAACCAGGGTTTCGATGGACATGGAGTTGGAACCAAATCGATTAAGCTAGGGAACGAGATCGAGGATGGAATGGGTGGTAAGGGAAGCAGATCTAGAATTTTGGAGGATAAATCTAACAATATCAAGAGGAAGGAACCCCTAGATAAACATCATGAGGAAAAAATGAATGAGCAATGATTTTTCCCTAATGGCGTAGCATCCGAGACTATTTCCTTTGTTGAAATAGTCAAAGGAGGCCCTAAAACCCCTCCTATTCCCAAGCATACTTTTATACCCTATGGAATTGATCTGATTATTCTGAAGGAGATTATGGCTAACTACATATCCATAGAATCTTTCTCCTTGATGGGAAAGTTTTTTAGAGGAAGACCTGATATAGAAGCTATTTGGCATTGGACGACTGCTAAATGGAAAATGTGAGGATGTTTGGAAATCATTACCATATCCAGAGGTTTATTTTTTATTTATCTTAACAATCAAGAGGATGCAGACCTTATCCTATCTAGTGGTCCTTGGTTCTTTGGGAGGAGAATCCTCTTTCTTCGCAAATGGGGAGAATATTTTGACCCAAAAACCCAGAACATAAACTTTTATCCAATTTGGGTCAAGCTCCCCAACTTGTCTCTTATGTTTTGGCATGAGGAGATTCTCGATGGGATTGCCATAACCATTGGAGAACTGGTCACCATACATCTAATGATGAAATCTAGATCAAGATTTATGTAGGCTTGTATATGTGTTAACATGAGCCTAGAATCTCAACTTTAAACTCATGTAAATTTAATCTATGGATCTTACCGTAAAATTCAAGTTGTGGAATATGAGAACATACTTGCTTTTTGTTCTGAGTGTAACATCTAGGGTCACCTTCAAAATCAATGTCCAAAGCTACTCACTAGCTAGAATACCCTAAAAGTGCAAGATCACATGATCAAAGACTTACAGGAACATTCTCACTTTTTAGCATACAAGAACCAGGACAACCAGATTTCGAAGGGTGGGTAGGGCCATGAATCCAAGGAAAATCAATTGAATGGCATAAATAAAAAGGCAAGTTCTTATTATGCTTTGGCTAATCATTTCAATGTTTTAAATGAATCAAATATTATTTTTTATGAAAATCAAGATTAATTCCCTAGCCTGGATATTTCTAATAGAAATTCCACTACCCCGTCAATGACACTTCTTTCCATCCAATAAATCCCTCTGCCATTGATACAATTGAATCCCTCCACACTCTCAATTATCTGTCTCCACCTCCACTTTCTTCTTATCCTTTACCATCCAATCCTATTTCACCCTTTGGATCGGGACCTTCTCACCCTCATCCCATCCTTGGATCTAATGAGTTTGTTAATCTAGAAGGGGAGTGTAAGATCCTTGGAGCTTGGAGTCCTAAGCATACTAAAAGTTATAATAAATCTCAGATAGATGTTGGAAATGATATAAAAATGGGAAGACACTATGTAGTTGAAAAAATAAAAAGAGATATAGAAGAAGAGATAGATAATGGTATTCAACAAACCCTATTTCTATATATCATGGCATCCAATGGAGATGAACCAAATAGAACCAAACCTCCTTTGTAGTAAATCAAAGGAGGGATAAAACCTAGTAAATGTTCCAAATGAAAGTCGTCTCTTGGATTGTGAGAGGGCTTAATGGGATAGTAAAATAAATAATTGCTATCTCATTAATAAAGGAGTTTAGACTGACTATTTTCATTATGCAATAATCAAAATTGGGGGCACAATATTCTCCCCAAGTTGCTAAAACTATTTTGAAACAATGTGAATTTTCTTTCATCCCTTCAATTGGATCATTTGTTGGTATCCTATGTCTATGGAATCCTACCAAAGTGGAGGGAAGGGTGATTTCTAGTCAAGGTCAAATTTCCAATATTCTGTTCCATGATCTAAATTCTAAACAGTCTTGGATATTGACAAATATTTATGCCCCAAATAGTCCTTATGATAGGCTAAGTTTATGGAATACCTTCACCCAAATGAGGACAACCTTTTCTAATATTCTATGAATTCTCCCAAGATATTTTAATGCTCATATATAGCCCTCAGATAATAGAGGAGGAAATGATATCAATCCTAGATCCACTGATGTCTTTTGTAATTTTGTGAACACTAATGATCTGATGGATGTATAGCTGAAAGGGTATCAGTTTACGTGGAGTAACAGAAGATATGGAGTGCATCTTATTCAAGAGATATTTGATAGATTTTTCCTATCCTAGTATACTCTGCAGATGTTTGGTGATGCCACTCTCCAAGATCTTTCTAAAATTGGTTTTTATCATAGCCCTTTGATTTTTGAATCAACCAATAGACCTTCCTTCAAAATTCCCTTCAGGTTTGAAGAAATTTGGACTCAACACCTAGATTTAAGGGTGTGTCTTGGTGAATGGCGGAAATAAACTTTTCTTGGATCTCATGTCAGGTAGTTTTCTCAAAAATTGCGCTCTATCAAAAACAAGTTGAAATTTTGGAATAAGGAGGTTTTTGGAAATATCTTTGAAAACAAACAAAATATAAGGGATAAATTGTAGATAATAAAAATTCAATTTCAGCAATAATAGGAGGCTCCTCATTCAAGACAAGAGGAAAAATTGCTTCTTTCAGAATACCATAACATTATAAAAAAATAGAATATTTTTTGGCATCAGAAATATAGGCACTTATGGTTAAAATATGAGGATTTGAACACTAAATTCTTTCATATTTCAACCCTCAAGCATAGAGGAGAAAACAGGATCAAGGGTCTGGTAAAGAGTGATGGGTCTTACACCACTGACATATACGAAATTAGGGATGAGGTTTTTCATCATTTTGAGTCTTTTTTGGGATCCCAGCCTATCCAATCCTCCCAAGCAATGGATTCCCTCTATAGACACCTAAAACACATCATGTTTAGGAGACTACCCATATGGGCACATCCATAAACCATATGAACCCTCTTGGATATCTCCAAGAGCAATCAGTGGTCCTAACCACTCAAGCAGGGCAGTTCTAGACCATCCAGGCTTGGCCTCTCTCAAGAAGAGAGGTTCATACACCTAGACATTGAAGACTACAGTAGCCACATCTAGCCACTGAACCTGATAGCAGCTAGGATCACATACAATATGGTCATGAATACGGGCCCAAATATCATAGTCTGACTGCAACTCTACATGGTTAGCGAGAAAAGTTTGTTGAAGAACTCCCTAAGTTCCTCTTAACTGCCCCTTCCATGCTAATTTGTGACTGACGCTTCTCACCCAGGATGGTCAGTCACATGCAATTTTGATTGAGGCTTCTCTAGGAAGCCAAGTTTAAAGCCTAAGAGGGAGGTCTACATATAGACTCTCCCATAAAAAGAAAAATATTCAAAAAGTTTTAGAGTCAAGCAATGAAGCCCTGTCAAAATGGAGAACCAAGCTACACCTCTTTGAGGAGCATTGGAGCACCATCCAGTGGAGCTATGATCATGAACCAATTTTTAGATTCATTATTCTCAACCACCAATTATTTTAGGAGACACGCTAGGCAAACCTTGAACAGAACATTAATTACAACAAATAGGATAGCGCAATAGCCCTTGATTCACAAGTAAAAAAGCTTCATATCGTGGTCGCTATCTCGAATAGTGGCCTGTAGGCTTATTTTAGGGTACATACATCATTCCGCTATTGCTTTAGTCTAGATTAATTGATTTTATTAGTTAGGTCATAGCTCATATCTAATTCCATTAGCGCATTTATTTCGTATTTCATAGCTTTATACATCTATTATTCTTTTCAGGCTTGTATGTCATCTTTTATCATGATTATTTAGATCCATTAACAAAGGCCTCATCCAAAGAGGTAACCCATCCTACTAAGTGTGCTTTGTTGTTTCCATGAATGCAGGTAGAAGTATACAAGATCAAATCAAAGCATCAAGAGCACAAGGATCCCTCTGGTACTAGATCTAGAGAAGGAGGCATCTATAAGCCCTCATATAGTTTCATGTGTAAGATCAGGATGCCTGCAGAAGTGCATCACCCCTTTGCGAGGGGACATTTTATTCACCACTACTTTGCTTGTTATTCATTATATCAAAATGGATATCCCTCAAAGGGACCGACATGTAACTGAGACTCAATATAAATAAAATTATCTCTCTCTTTATCTTATTTCCATGTTATATGCATTTCATGGTCTCTCATTTCATTTCGAAATAATATTTCTAAGTAGAATAAGGGTGCACACTTCCTGGGGTCACACATATGGCAATCATGGTGGGACCCTCACTAGGTTTTTTTTTGACCGTTTCACTAATGTCTCGGGTATTTTTTTGTGTGTAGGTCTAGCTACTCTGGTGAACAGTGGTTAGTAGATCTTAGCCACTACAGTTGACAATAGCCAGATTCAGCTGCTTTGGTTGACAATGGCTAAAATTAGGTTGCAGTAGAGCTAAAAATTTCCATCACCAAAGTGGGATTTGATGTTGGTTTCATCCTCTATTTTCTTTGTGATCTTCGGTCTACATTTTTTTTCCAAAAAAACAAGCAAAAAGATAGTCTAAGTAATGAAAAGTGAAGAAAATGAAAAGAAAACTACATTGTACATTTCTTATATTTCTCTAGTTTCCTCTATGTTTGCTAGGAATAGTGGGCCTCTGCTTGTAATGTATGCCCTAGTCTACAACATGCTAGGCTTCTGTGTGATTAGTCTGCTTGCATGTGGCCCAATCAGTAGGTCGCCCATTCACAAAGTAGGAGGTACATTGCATGAAAATCATCTAGAATAAATTATATATGCATATCTCTAAAAGAAAAACATTCTTTTTATGTATATAGTTATGTAAAGCATTCATATTGGTTGATGCATCGTTCTATATTTCAAATTTGAAAAATAACCCCACACTTGCACGTTCCACAATAACATTGGTAAGGTTGGATTTCATCACCAACACCCAATTTAGACCAGTGACATTGGAATTCATATCCTTCCATTGACTTGCCCCCTAGACGTTCTTAGATAGAATAGAGAGCTCCTTTTTAGTTGACATAGGTCACTTGTGTTCAAACTATCTCCCACTATTTCATAGTGGAAGATCTAGGTAAACCCTCCACTGGGATTTAAGTGGTGTACCCTAGACTCTTTTAAGAAATCTAGTTTGGCACTAGCATTCCTAGTTTCCACTTTTATTGAGTTCCCTCATTCGAAGTCCAAATATGAACAAGAAATCAAGATCAACAACAAATACAAACACACCAAACAATTTAGGGAAAACACAAATCCTTAAAAGAGATAAATACTTTCTTGTTTTTTTTGTGTAATTTGGAAACTAATTAAGAAGATAATGCATAATCAAAATTTTGAACACATGGAGCAACTGCCCTTGGTCCAACACTAAGGGGGATACTAATGTTTCTCACACTCATAGTCATACTGGTGTGGAGCCACCCACCTGTAGTATAGCCAGACGATGTTCGGCAAGTCTTAGGGATGATAATTCAACCCTTGGAGGAACTCCACGAGAAACCCCAACAAGAGATACACATCTTGGTTCCTCACCTCATAGACATGAGGAGGCCTCAAGGTCCTCCTTGATACATAAGGATTAGGAGTCTTCATGGTGCCTCTCATCACATAGACAAGAGGGGGCATCATGACCTCCCTCTTCACACTAACATGCAGAGGCATCCCGACCTCCCTCATCGCACAAACATATAGAGGCTACAAGACCTCCATCATTGCTGACATGAGAAATAATCAAGACCATACTCATTGCATAGGCATATAGAGAGTTCAAGGCTCCAAACCTCACATGATACACACATGATAGATCAGCCACTAAGGGGTAAGACATTTGGGCCATGCCTAGTCGTAGACATAGGATATTATAGCCTCCATACAAATGGGAGGGTACCTTTAAACCATGATCTCATTGGTGCCAATAAGACTCTACGGGATCATCTATAGAGAACCTGACAACTTGATGATTTGGATCGAGTTCCCTCGAGACCAGCTCCTAAAATTATTGCTACTAAACATTCTACTTTAGGAATTTCACATAGCATAGCCACTAGATGCACCAATGAACCAAGGGAAGCTCCAAAGTGACCCTGTAACACATACATTGCTACAAATCATGAGGGTACTAAACCCATAACAAAGTACATAAAGTAGGTCACATTAGTGGAAAAATGCAAGCACATAGAAGGAGCCTCCCCGAAGGGCCTAAGCACTAGAAATACTTGCACGAAGTTAGAAAGATATGAGCCTTCAATATCAGTTCACTCTGACCACTTACATAGGTTGGAAGAGGAACTACACAGTGAGATAAAGTACATAGAAGCTCTTGATCAAGATGAGTAAAGGAAGAGGTGCATCCACCTACAATAAGAATGTTCAAGAGAAGAAAGAGCTGAGTGTGAAGAGCTAGCGAGATGTTGGCAATTTTGGGTTTGAGATCCTAGCTTCTTGTCTATGAGTTGTCATTGATGTCAAAAGGAAATGGCATTAATGTTAAGAGGATGTGTTGGCTTCAAAGGTGGAATATTCCAAGAGAATATTTTTAAGAGAATCTAGAGAGATTCCATTGGCAAGCGTTTTTATTAAAACCAAGTTGGATAGGGTTTTTATTAAAACCAATTTAAATGGTTTTTATTAAAACCAATAGAGGTTCTCTTTATTATTTATTTAATTATTATTTAAAACCCTTCAAGGTTTTAATTAATTAATTATTTAATTAATTAAGGGAGAAATTATTTTTAATTTATTAAAAATACTTAAAGGTTTTTAAACCTTTTTTTATTCTTAATTTATTAAAATTATTTAAGGGATTTTAAACCCTATTTGAAAAGACTTTTGATTAATTTTGAAATGGTCTTTATTTTCGTTGACATCAAGGTGTCTTCGAAGAGACTATTTATTCTCCAACTCCTAAGGTTGGAAGGCTAATGAATTCGAAATTCCTTGAATGCAATTTGCGGTGTTTGTGCTCTATATTCGCTGCCATCGAAGGAAGACTTAGAAGCACATGTGGTTGAAAAGTCTTCGAGAGTTTTTTCGAGGGTGAAGTGGAGGGAAGTTCACTTGTGAACTTTGTAGCCCACGTGGGCTAGTGGAAGCGAAGGCTGCTATTGGGGGCTGCATTGGCAGAGGTTGTCATTTCGAGTCTCGCGAGGGTGCTTTGCTAGAGTAACACACGTTTTTATTAAAACGTCTTTATGCCACAAAATTTGAAGTTTCTTGGACAATGATTTATAAGCTTGAAGGTTCAATTATCTTCTACTCCAATAAGGTATGGGCACATTCTTCTTATGAGTATAATTGGTGTATGTTTTCTAAAATAAGGTTGGAGTGAAAAGGTATTCTACTAGGTATCCTTTGGCTAGGTGTAAATCCTATTTTTTGGTTTGTTGAAGACTACTTATGCATTGTTATCCTTAAGGAGAGTTTTTGGTGAATGCATAATTTCTAGTTTGAGATAGTGGAAGCTTTGTGCACTAGGGTTTATATTTGTGAGTCTAGCTACTTGCATTGAGTTGGTGGAACCCTTGGTTGGCTGTTTTGAGTTTGATGGTTGAGTTGCTTCTATAGAGGTTGTTTGATCAAGTTATTGCTTTACTTGATTCATGATATTGGGCTTACTCCATTGAGTTGATTTGAGCAAGTTATTATTTGCATTTGGTGATATTGTGTTGGTGGTTGTTTTGTTCAAATATCTTTGGAGGGAAAAGGATTTCTACTTGTTTCCTTTTCTTATGATGATTGGTTGAATGCTTCAAGGTTGATGTTGAGTTGAATGGTGTTGGTTGACTAAACCTTGTTTTATGAGCATTGTTGTTGAAACCCTAATTGATGGTGAAAAGAACATGAGTATCATTGTTATGTGATTCTTTGCATAGTTGGCAATTGTTGGGGTTTCATGTTATTGAAAGAAAACATTCTATCCTATCCATTTCAGATATTGAGTTGAGTTTTCAGAATTGAGATTGAGATTGAGCTGAGTTGATTTGAGTTGAGTTTTGAGATTGGGATTTGAGTATAGAACATATTGAGTCTCTAACAATTCTCTTTATGCTTCTATGAGTTTGACAAATCACATTGGGTCTCTAAAAATTCACTTTGTGATTTCCTACTAAGAAAGTTTTTCTTTGTGAGCTTGCTGAGTTTTTGGATAGGTTCTAGTGGGGACTTGTGAGCAGTTTTTGGACAGGTTCTAGTGGGGAATTGTGAGCAGTTTTTGGATAGGTTTCGGTGGGGACTTGTGAGCAGATTTGGACAGGTCCTAGTAGAGGACTTGTGAGTTGAGTTTGATAGTTCTATCAGAGAACTTGAGGACAAAGGTACATTGGTTCTATGAGAAGAACCTAAGGATAGATTTGGCAAGTCTTTGAGAAGGCTTGTATGCAGAGGATTGATTTGTTCAAGAGTTGGACAAATCTGACGATACGAGGAAGACTTGTACTAGATCGACTGACTGTGTTTGGTATAGGTTGCTGAGCTACTGTGGATGTGATCATAGAAGGCAGAGGTCTCTTAGGCTAAGCATTGAGGACAGGAGGTCTTCAGTGGAAAGGATTTCCATGTGATAGCAAGAGGTATACGTAGTTGATCTTCTGAGGGATCATTTCCATAGTAGAGAGAAGGTATCTCCTTTGAGCAGAGGCTCATAAATTATGATTGGGGGAAGGTATCTCCTTTGAGAAAAGGCTCTTAAATTCTTATTGGGGGAAGATATCTCCTTTGGACCGAGGCTCATAAACATTGTAATTGGGAAGGATTCCCAAATAACTTTGAGATAACTTTTAGAGAAAAGTTTTATGGACATAGCCCAGCCATTCTGGGTGAACCACGTTAAAATTGGTGTCACTTTGTGGATGATATTGTGCATTGATTTGATATTGCTTTGGGTATATTGCTTTACTATTTTGAAGTATAAAGGAAAAAGTAAAAAGAGGTCTTATACTGTTCACCCCCCTCTCAGTATAAGCTTGTGTTCTTCAATTGGTATCAGAGCAGGTGCCTTCAAAAAGTTTAACAACTTGAAGAAAAAGCTAGTAAAGAACACAATGGATCATTCAAGTGGCAATGCAACACCTATTCTTGATGGGTCGATTTTGGTCTTTGGAGTGCAAGGATGAAGGTTCATCTAATGGCACTTGGGAATGAGGTTTGGGAAGTGATTGAAGATGAGTACACTATTCCTGAACATGGTCCTAATACTAAAGAAGAAAGGCTCCTACATCACAGCAATTCAAAGGCAATGAATGCAATCCTGAAAGGCTTATAGAAAGCAGATCTCACCAAAGTGATTCACTACAAGACAACTAGTGAAATATGAAATCAGTTGAAGGTGGTTCATACAGGTGATACAAATGTCAGAAAGGCTAAGTTGAGACACTTCAAAGGTATGTTTGAACAACTCAAGATGAATGATGATGAAAATATTAGTGATTACATGCTTCGCATGGATGAGTTTGTTAACTCCATGAAATACTTAGGTCTTGAGCTTTCTGAAAATGATGTTTGTGATAAGATTTTAAGATCTCTTCCTAATAGATTTAGTGAAAATATTTCTGCTATTGAGGAAGCTAAATATTTGGATAATTTGAAAAAGGATGAGCTCCATAGTATACTTACAGCATTTGAGTTGAGAACTCAAGTGAAGGTTGATGTCAAAAAAGAGGCAGCTTTCAAGGCTACCAAGGAATCCAAGGGTAAACAGCTTCAAGATAGTGATGAGTCTTCTAGTGATGAAGAGGCATATTACAGCAAGAAAGGCAAGTTCTCTTGAAAGCACAAAAGTGTGAAAAATATAAGATGTTTCAATTGTGGAAAGTTTGGTCATTATGCTACTAACTGTATTGTTCCCAAGAATGAAAGTGATGAAGATAAACAGGATTCTAAGAGCAAGGATTCTGAAAAGCACAAGCATCACAAGAAGAACAAAGATGAGCACAACAATCAAGGAAAGAGGTATTCTCACAAGCACAAGAAGATTTTTTACCTAGACAAAGCAAGTAAGTGTTCTAGTAGTGATAGTGGAAGTTCTTCAAGTGATAATGAAAATGAGATGTTGTTCATATCAAAAAAAGAGGAAGAACCGAAACATAGATTCATTATCATGAAATGTCTTAGATGTGGAAATTTTGGTCACCTTGAGGATGATTGCACAAATAATGATTTGGTTTCTAGTATGTATGAGGATGCTTCAGAAAACTATAAGGAAGATGCATGTATGGTTTTTGAAAAGGGTAGCACCTCTAGTGATAAGAAATCTGAAAAAGGCCTTGATGATTCAAAAAGCAAACAAATAGAGGAAGATATAGAGGAAGGTGAAGTAGATCTTGAAGGTGAACTTATTAGTGCTCTTAGTGCTTTGAAAAATGAAAGAAAAAAGAATGCTAGACTCAAGGATAAGTTAGATGAATGTTGTATGGAGAGAGATGATCTTATAGAAAGTCTTGACTTCTCTATAGCTAAGACACAAGAACTCAAGGATGAGTTAGAGTCTAAGGTTCTTGAGTATAGTGAGTTAGAACAGAAAATGGCTTCTTTGAAAGAGGAAACTAAAGAGTACAAGGATAAGCTTTACAGGTTCCAAGATAGCTCCAAAAAGGTTAAGTCACTCATCAAAGGTCAAAGAAAGACAATAGTTAAAACATACCTTGGTTTTGTTAAGCCACACAAGGAACAAGTTGGAGAGTCTATTAAGAGACTCCAAAAGGAAGAGAGTTCTAATGAGGAAAGTATTTCAGAAAAGGAGTCCTTGAATGATAGATGCACAGAAACAGAAAATAGAATTCAGAATGAGAAGAAGAAGTTTTCGAACCTAAGAGGTCAATTAAAGGAAAGTTTCAAGGCAGATGTTTTCCTTGTCACAGGTTTGGTCACATGGCTTCACATTGCATGGCTCAAGTGAAGGAGGTAAATGACAGTTTTAGAAGTGCTAGTTACTTTCAAGGGTATTGCTGCTCTTGTCAACAGTTTGGGCACAAGGCAGTTTATTACAAGGCAAATAACAAGAATAGGTTTGGTCAGAACAGGTTTGGCCAAAATAGGTTTGGTCATAACAGGTTTGGTCAGAATTGGTAGATTCAAAGATCAGGTTTACCTCAGAGAAACAACATCGTCAAGTGTTTCAAGTGCAACAATGAAGGTCACACAATCAGACAGTGTAGAGCTGAAATTCTAGAATATAGGAACAGGAACAGTGGCATGATCAGGTCCAAGGATCAAGGCATGGACAAGAACAAGGATGAGAACAAGAATAAGAACAGTGACAGGAACTGGAATATGGACAAAGAGTTCAAGAGAAGGCCCAACAAGGAAGTTATAGACACTGATGATGATAAGTGCCTAATGGGAGTTTTACTCCCACCCAAGAATTAATCACCTCATCAGGAGGTGGGGGAGGGACTAAGCTAAGAGGCTCATTCTTAGTCCCGAGCCCCAAAGGTGACCCTTTGCCATTGATGACAAAGGGGGAGAGCCTCAAGACAGGGGGAGTTGTTTATGTTGAGTTTTTGTGTTGTTGAGAAGCATGGTTTGCCATCAATGACAAAGGGGGAGATTGTTGGCAATTTTGGGTTTGAGATCCTAGCTTCTTGTCTATGAGTTGTCATTGATGTCAAAAGGAAATGGCATTAATGTTAAGAGGATGTGTTGGCTTCAAAGGTGGAATATTCCAAGAGAATATTTTTAAGAGAATCCGGAGAGATTCCATTGGCAAGGGTTTTTATTAAAACCAAGTTGGATAGGGTTTTTATTAAAACCAAGTTAAATGGTTTTTATTAAAACCAATGGAGGTTCTCTTTATTATTTATTTAATTATTATTTAAAACCATTCAAGGTTTTAATTAATTAATTATTTAATTAATTAAGGGAGAAATTATTTTTAATTTATTAAAAATACTTAAAGGTTTTTAAACATTTTTTTATTCTTAATTTAATAAAATTATTTAAGGGTTTTTAAACCCTTTTTGAAAATACTTTTGATTAATTTCGAAATGGTCTTTATTTTCGCCGACGTCAAGGTGTCTTCGAAGAGACTATTTATTCTCCAACTCCTAAGGTTGGAAGGCTAATGAATTCGAAATTCCTCGAATGCAATTTGTGGTGTTTGTGCTCTATATTCGCTGTGATCGAAGGAAGACTTAGAAGCACGTGCAGTTGAAAAGTCTTCGAGAGTTTTTTCGAGGGTGAAGTGGAGGGAAGTTCACTTGTGAACTTCGTAGCCCGCGTGGGCTAGTGGCAACGAAGGCTACTATTGGGTTCTGCATTGGCGGAGGTCGTAGTTTCGAGTCTCGTGGGGGTGCTTTGCTAGAGTAACACATGTTTTTATTAAAACGTCTCTATGCCACAAAATTCAGAGTTTCTTGGACAACGATTTATAATCTTGAAGGTTCAATTATCTTCTACTCCAATAATGTATGGGCACATTCTTCTTATGAGTATGATTGGTGTATGTTTTCTGAAATAAGGTTGGAGTGAAAAGGTATTCTACTAGGTATCCTTTGGCTAGGTGTAAATCCTATTTTTTGGTTTGTTGAAGACTACTTATGCATTGTTATCCTTAAGGAGATTTTTTGGTGAATGCATAATTTCTAGTTTGAGATAGTGGAAGCTTTGTGCACTAGGGTTTATATTTGTGAGTCTAGCTACTTTCATTGAGTTGATGGAACCCTTGGTTGGCTTTTTTGAGTTTGATGGTTGAGTTGCTTCCATAGAGGTTGTTTGATCAAGTTATTGCTTTACTTGATTCATGATATTGGGCTTACTCCATTGAGTTGATTTGAGCAAGTTATTATTTGCATTTGGTGATATTGTGTTGGTGTCTGTTTTGTTCAAATATCTTTGGAGGGAAAAGGATTTCTACTTGTTTCCTTTTCTTGTGATGATTGGTTGAATGCTTCAAGGTTGATGTTGAGTTGAATGGTGTTGGTTGACTAAACCTTGTTTGATGAGCATTGTTGTTGAAACCTTAATTTATGGTGAAAAGAACATGAGTATCATTGTTATGTGATTCTTTGCATAGTTGGCAATTTTTGGGGTTTCATGTTCTTGAAAGAAAACATTCTATCCTATCCATTTCAGATATTGAGTTGAGTTTTCAGATTTGAGATTGAGATTGAGCTGAGTTGATTTGAGTATAGAACATATTGAGTCTCTAATAATTCTCTTTATGCTTCTATGAGTTTGACAAATCACATTGGGTCTCTAACAATTCACTTTGTGATTTCCTACTAAGAAAGTTTTTCTTTTTTAGCTTGCTGAGTTTTTGGACAGGTTCCAGTGGGGACTTGTGAATAGTTTTTGGATAGGTTCCAGTGGGGACTTGTGAGCAGTTTTTGGACAGGTTCCAGTGGGGACATGTGAGCAGATTTGGAAAGGTCCTAGCAGAGGACTTGCGAGCTGAGTTTGATAGTTCTATCAGAGAACTTGAGGATAGAGGTGCATTGGTTCTATGAGAAGAACCTGAGGACAGATTTGGCAAGTCTTTGAGAAGGCTTGTATGCGGAGGATTGATTTGTTCAAGAGTTGGACAAATCTGACAGAATAAGGAAGACTTGTACTAGACCGACTGACTATGTTTGGTACAGGTTGCTAAGCTACTATGGACGTGATCATAGAAGGCAGAGGTATCTTAGGCTAAGCATTGAGGACAAGAGGTCTTCAGTGGAAAGGATTTTCATGTGCTGGCAAGAGGTAGAGGCAGTTGATCTTCTGAGGGATCATTTCCAGAGCAGAGGGGAAGGTATCTCCTTTGAGCAGAGGCTCACAAATTCAAATTGGGGGAAGGTATCTCCTTTGAGCAGAGGCTCATAAATTCTTATTGGGGGAATGTATCTCCTTTGGGCTGAGGCTCATAAACATTGTAATTGGGAAGGATTCCCAAAGAACTTTGAGATAACTTTTAGAGAAAAGTTTTATGGACGTCGCCCAGCCATTCTGGGTGAACCACGTTAAAATTGGTGTTACTTTGGGGATGATATTGTGCATTGCTTTGATATTTCTTTGGGTATATTGCTTTACTATTTTGAAGTATAAAGGAAAAAGTAAAAAGAGGTCTTATACTATTCACCCCCCCTCTCAGTATAAGCTTGTGTTCTTCAAAGAAATATTCTAGCTCAGAAAAACATGCACATAGATGGTAAGAGCTATTGGCATGAGATGTGTCGATTCTCAATAGGAGAGAAGCACTAGAATAGAAAATGAGAATGCTCACCATAACTCACCACATCAATAACACCTAGACCTTTAACAAACCCAATTCTATAAGGAAATGGTAGGGATGGAAGACCAGGAACAAACATATCCTAAACCTTCATCCATAGTTATAGGGTATGAGTATAGACACCCAAACTAAGCCAACATAGGGCTACCTCCTTTACCACCATGAGCTAACCTTAAAGAACATGAGATTATTTCCTCAAATGTATACCAAAAGCTCGCTGAGAGAGTCAAGTTTCTCGAGAAGCAAGATGTAGGTGGACAAAATTCAACACTGAGAAATATTCACAACCAACCTCTATGACCCTCAATCCCAATTCCAAATTATCCTAGGAACTTTGATATGCCTAGGTTAGAGAAGTTTAAGGGGGAAGGAGACACGTAGGAACACGTGACCAACTTCATGAACGCGTGCTTCCACCTTGATAATAATTATACATTGATGTTGAGGAGATTTATCATGATGTTATTGAGCATGGCAACATAATCGTTCAACCAATTACCCAAGAATAGCATCATCGGTTTTGAGCAACTGGTGAATGCATTCCTTGAATGGTCTTCCTTCAAAGTGAAGAAGAAGGTAAACCTATATGATCTGACCAATTTAAAATAGTATGATGATGAGACAATGATGGACTATGGGGACAAGTAGAGAAAAATCATGGCAAAACTATCATTCTCCATCCCCATAGAGGAACTTGTACGTATGTTCATAAAGAGCTGTGCAAAACACATTTCCCTGCTATTGCAACTGCAATAATATGAATCATTCAAAGAAGCCTTGGACCAATCCAAGCTTATTGAAGACATTAAGGTTGATGAGGGAGACCTTAAGCTCCACAACATGAAATAATGGAGCAAAAACAATCAGAATAACAAAAATAAGCAAAAGCAGACCAAGACTTCTCAAGTTAATCAGGTTGTATTGGTTGCACCAAAGGAGGGAAATGAAAAACAACCCCATAATTACCAAGCTCACCTTTCACCAGCCAACTATGACCCTAAGAATAATCAGGGCTAGAAAAAAGAGTGGCAGCCATATCGCTACTACACGCCTCTAAACGAATCAAAGCATTTAGTGTTTAATCAGTTGAATGAGGCATAGAGGATAAGGTTTCCTGATACATAGAAGAGTAATACTACCCATACCATAGGAGAAAATGGTATCACATTGATAATTGCATTAGATTCAATAATGTTGTACAAAACATGATTGAAAAGGGAGAGAAAAAATTTGACAACCCGCTAGCTCTTGATAACAGAGACATGGGTATATACCAAAACCCGTTGCTCAATCATGAGGTCCCTAGGGATCAAGGCATCCAGGTCGATAAGGTTTTAGTTGAGCCACCCATTTAGGGGTGCATAGGAATGGTTGAGTTGGTTAATGTGGTAACCAAGAGTTGAAGGTATGGGTAACCACAACCTCCAGCGGCTCCCATCAATATTTTGGCTACATCTCAACAGAGACAAGTGTAGGACAAACCTCTAGTTCTATCAATGAGACCTATGGTGATTGTTCAAATTAGACTAGAACAAAATATACAAATGAATCTAGTTAATATATCCATCTATGAGCTCATACAATAGTCCCCTAAGCATAGGGAGACTTTAATGGATATTTTGAGATCAATCAAGCTCCAAACTTAGAACCCTGGCATGTTCACACATTTTGTGGGGCAAGTGTAGCAGTGCCAAGAGCCCATGATTCATTTTTATGATCATGAAACTAAGGTAGTCCCTACTGCCTCTACAGACCCACATCTGCACATTATTGAATCAATCAATGATATTTGATTCAAGCGGGTTCTAATCGATACGGGCTCATCGATCAACATCATCACCACTAAGGCTATAGGGCACTTGAAGATCTCTAAGTCCAACATCATCCCGAATTCCTACATGCTCAAGGCTTTCAACAATGCATTGTGATCCATGGTGGGTACGATCATTTTACCTATACAAGTAGGACATAAGACCATCCTTGTGATGTGTCATGTGTTAGAAGGGGTGATGTAATATAATATCCTTTTAGGGTGTCCCTAGATTATAGATATGTAGTGTGTGCCCTCAATACTACACCAATGCATCAAGTATGTGCACGAGAGACAAGTACACATGGTTTCATCTGATGATGAGCCATTCAAGTACGTGCATCAAGTTGACTTGCCAAGGAATTTTATCCTGTAATCAATGCACTTGTACATAGGGCCTTCATCCCCAACCACGCAACCAAGAAGAAAAATAAAATTAGTGTAAGGTGAGCCATCCACGCTGGCACCACCTCCTATATCCAAAGATACTGGTGCTTCTGAAAAGCCTTCAACATATAAGAAAAGAGAAAAAAAATATGAAGGCACCCCTAGTGGAGGAAGAACCCAAGGAGCTCCCGACCATAGCATCTACAAGAATCCCTACTCCCATGGAGGAGGAACATTCCCAGGAAACAACCAAGGAGGCACCATAGCTTGATTTGCCTGCATCATCAACAACATCATCTACATCGTAGGTGATAATTCACCTAGCCAACACAACACTAGGTGAATATCTTATGCAGAATGTAATGTTCACATCAATAATTGAGTCTTTACAAGACATGAAGCAACCAAGAGTCCTAAGTATGCCAGTAGGGACAGTGGTTCCTTTGGGGGTGCCACCCAACCAAACTAATTTTATATATGTCGGTCTAGATTACGCCCACACTACCCCTGATCTAGAAATATATGAGGATGAACCTTTCACCATAAGTTTTCATTACTTGTTGAATCCTGAGTTCACTCTAAAGTACTTTGGACAGTGTTACTGGTAAGGCTATGGCCTAGGACTATACGAGTAGGAACATCGATTGCCATTTTAGTTGTAGTACCAACTACCTATTGACAGGTGTGGTTTGGGCTGTCGAATGATGGGTCACTATGACTCTTTGGAAGAAGCCCTAGATAGATTACATATTGGGTTTAGGGAGGACATCGAATGGAACCCTTATCAACTCCCCAAAAGAAACTATTTGGATTAATTATGGGTGTCGATGGTCAATATCGCACCACCTGATCAATATCACCCTAAATCCTCTCTAGAAATACCCCCATTATGATCCATCCTATGGGAGGAAGAGCCAATGCATGGATATGAGCGGGAGGAGCATGAGTATGTTCCAAGCAAGGATGAAGATGGAACCGACCTAGCCTACCATGGGCCTTGGTATGTGCAAAATCTTACTTGGACATGCCACACAAAAAGTGGCTACCTCTCATATTAGAGTGAATACATCTCATATGAGGGTGGATACATGTCAAATAAAAGTACTATGAGTCAGAGGACTCAATATATAGGGCCTATCTATGGCCTAGATATATGAGTCACATAATTGGGCCAGAGATGAATGCCAATACGAGATCGAGATGGCTTATTGGGGTATCAACATGCAAACCACCATTCCATCCTAGGTATAGAAACCAATACCAATGGCTTTTGGATAAGCGATTATGATTTTTAGGATGATACCGAGATAGCTTATCTTGGACCTCGACACTTGCGGCTAGTTGATTTTATTATGGAGAGATAAGTGGCACTCTGTGCCATCGATCCTAACCTTCGCTTCCTAGGAATACCAATAAACTTATATGTCATTCATCACATGGTCAACCCGAATCCATCCACCTTTATAGAGAAGTTGTTTCCTAAAGATCCCATCATCTAAAACTATCCATAGACTAGATCTTGATATCCCTATGCCCCCATATCATCATCGTGAGTATGGAGGACACACCCAAGATATAGAGTTTCACCTACATGGTCCTGGATATTTCATTCCATCCATCAACATGACCTCCATTTATTTTACCACTCCACTCCATAACCTAATAGATCATGCAAAACCATTATGTCTTAACTTATACACTATCAATTGGGATCATATTGATTCACCTTTAGAACCTGATGATTTCTTCCCTAATGAAGGGATGTTGCAATTATTTCATTTCACATCAGGTTGCATGCATGATGTCTACCATGTTGTTCTTGACCCTGATTCAGTGGGAACCATAAATCCAATAGATTATATTCATTTAATCCCCACTCCTTGCCAGATTGAGGATGGGTCCCATATGTCAATAGAGGATAATTTCAAGATAGACATCAACAATGATCCCTCTTAACAAAATAAAGTCAAGTTTAGATAAATCCTATATCCAGAAGAATAGGCCATCATAATTTCTCTACTGAGAGAGAGACCAAATATCTTTGTTGGAACTAAAAAGATATGTCAGGGCTAGATCCAAAGTTGGTTGTCCACAACCTATTGATAGACCCCATGAAGAAATTGGTTGAGCAAAAGCTCAGAAAGATGCATCCAACCGTCACTTTGATGGTTAAAAATGAGTTGCAAAAACTATTGGATGTGGTCTTTATTGTTCCCATTGACTACCTATATTGGGTATTAAACATGGTATCCATAGGAAAAATTGATGGAAGAGCCCATATTTACATAAATTTTAGGGATATCAATAGGAAAAATCCAAAATAATTGTTCTCGTTGCCCAACATAGATGCTCTTGTAGATGCAACTATAGGTCGTGAGATGTTGTCCCTAATGGATGGTTTTTCTGGTTATAATTAAATTTGGATTAAGCCCAAATACTAGCATAAAACCATGTTCACCACTCCATGGGGGACATTCTATTACAAAGTAATGTCATTTGCCATTAAAAATACTGGTGACACATATCAATGGGCTATGACATACATTTTCCATGACTACATGCATAAGATCTTGGAAGACTAAATTGATGACTTGCTCGCAAAGTCATTGCTACATGAAGAGCATGCCAAGTCCCTCACAAAGATCTTTGATCGCCTGATTGAGCACAATGTCAGGTTGAATCCCAAGAAATACGTCTTTGGCATAACTTCATGAAAACTCTCAAGATTCGTTGTGTCTAAACGAGGCATCGAGGTAGACCCAACAAAGGTAAAAGCTATCTTGGAAATGGATTCACCCACAAAAATCAAATAACTAAGAATATTATAGGGCAAATTAGTGTCCATAAAGTGATTTATCACACAACTATCTAAAAAATGTTAACCCATGAATCGATTTCTACACAAGGGAGTCCCATTCCAATGGGATGAAGAATGTAGCTTAAGATAAAGAGTAAGTGATATATTACATTAGCTACACCCTGGTGATCTCTGAAATTGGATACACATATGTAGAGAAGTTGTGCTTAGTGGTCATCTTCACAACAAATAAATTGTACCACTACATGCTAAGCTATACGACATATGTGATATCCAAACAAAATCCTTTGTAGTATATGATGAGCAAGATATATCATAATACGTGTACAACAAAATGGATCATGTTGTTGATAGAATTTGATTTGGAATTCATAAGCCAAAAGTACATCAAAGGACAATTCATAGATGATCAGCTAGCTGAGGTGCCTCTTTAGAATAGTAGGTCCCTTACCATAGAACTTCCTTATGTTGTAGACTTTAGACTATCAAAAGCACCCAAAACCAAAGAACCAGAAAATAAAGTTAACATGATGTTGTTATTTGATGGTTTGAGGTGTGAGTAAGGAGGTGGTGTAGGGATTATATTTTTCATACCACAGGGATATCCAATGCCTTTGTAATTTAAGTTAGACTTTCCTTGCACCAATAACAACATCAAACATGAGGCCCTAATATTGGGCCTCCAATCAACCATCACCATGAAAAGCAAGAGGCTAAATATCTTTGATGACTCCCTCCTCATAGTAAACCAAGTCAAAGGACTATTTAAATGCCAGGACCCAATCCTAAAATCTTACAAGGATCTTGTTGACACATACCTATCCAAACTAGAGTGGTACGACATCGAGGTAATCCCTCGTTCATAAAACAGATTCACAGACACTATGGCATATTTGGTATCCATAATCCCATAGAATCCGTCTGCTGATTTCACTACCATTCATGTCAAAACACTCTTGCATTCAAAAATATAGCATGAGGCTTTTGATAAAAAATAATTAGTCAATATGATCCATGTAGATCCAGACCATGTCTGTTTCTATAAAGCCACAAACTTCTTAAAAAAGGCATCTTGGGAGCCCTTGATTTTGTAAGGTCCTATGGGAATGGTACTACTATTTACCATAAGGTTATTTCTCATTCTGTGCTTATGCAAATTTAAGGGCATGAGGAACAAGTCATCTTATCTGTTGAGGTAGTAGCCTATTAGGATTGGCTATCTCAATTACAAGACTTCATTAGACTTGGAATTGTCCCATAGGGACTGTCGTATGCCGAGTGACAAGCATTAAAGAAAAAAAACAACTATATATGTCTTTCTAGGAGGCATATTGTATCATAGAAGCTATGGTGGAGTTCTCCTACATTTCTTAGAGCCCCAAGAGTCAGCTTGGGTGATTTCACAAGCTCACTATAGTACGTGTGGGGGCCACTTCAGCGGCATAGCCATTTCAAAGCAAATTATTTGAATGGGCTATTACTGTCCCACCATGGAGAAGTATTTTTGTGAGTATGTCAAGAAATGCATTAAATATCAACATCATGCAAACCTAAAATACTTGCCATATCAGGCCTTACATCCCATTCAGGCAGCTTGGCCATTTTATCAATGGGGTTTTTATCTTATTGGAAACATTTCTTCCTCGTCTTTGGGTCGATACACATTCATCTTAACAACCGTTGAGTACTTCACCAAATGGGTGGAAGTGATCCCCTTAACCTTGAAAATTGATTCTCAAATTGCGGAGTTCATACTTCAAAATATTGTTTTTCATTTTGGGGTACCCTTCAAGATAATCTTGGATAATGGTCTATCATGTGAGCTCTAATGACTAGATGCAACATTCAACATAGTTTTATGATACCATACTATCCATAGACAAATGGGCAAGCAGAAGCCTCAAACAAGACAATAGTATATTTAAAGAAGACAATGAAATAAAATCATAAGGATTGGCATCTACAATTGCTTTTGGCATTATGGGCTTACAGGACTAGCATACATACGCCTACCAGGGAAACACTGTTTTTGCTTGTAAATGGTGTTGAGGCCATTATACCCTTAGAGTTGGAAATTTTGATATTACGCATCACATTGAAAGAGTTCATCAATGATGACACTACACGACAAGCTCACCTGGATCAATTACCCTCCTGGATGAAAGGCATGTCAATACCCTTGAGCACGTTTGCATTTACCAAGATCGTCTAACACAATATTATAACAATAGAGTCCACTTGAGAGGCTTTAATGTTAGGTATATTGTACTGAAAGAAAACTAGTAGAACTCAAATCTACCGCCACATCTATGAGACAAATTAAAAACTAACTAGGTAGGTCCCTATGTCATATCAGATAATATTAGTACTGGGGCATATCACCTAACAATGCTAGAGGGTGTTGAGGAGCCAAAGCCCCTCAATATCATTCATCTAAAGGTGTTTCACACATGAACCAACAAACTATTAAAAATATTCAAATAATTCCAAAATTTCAAAAACAATAGAAATCATAAAATCCAAACAAATTGGAAAACATTAAAATAAAAAACAAAAAGCTCCAAAGGCATCTTAAATCCCTTTGGTCACATCACAAAAAATCTCCAAAGACATCTTAAAGCCCTTTGGTCACATCACAAAAATCTCCATAGGCATCTTAAAGCCATTTGGTCACATCACAAAAAGCTCCAAAGGTTTATTAAAGCCCTTTGGTCACATCACAAAAAGCTCCAAAGACATATTAAAGCCCTTTGGTCACATCACAAAAATCTCCAAATTCATATTAAAGTCCTTTTGTCACATCACAAAAGGCTCCAAAGGCATCTTAAATCCCTTTGGTTAACAATATAGAAAAACATTCGTAATAAGAAAAACTCAAAAAACAATTGAAATCATTAAAAACACAAATACATTTGCATTGGAATTCCACATTTTGCATTAACGTAGTTGCATTGCATATAGGCATGACCATCCATTACATTTACATTAGATACAATTGTGTCTATAATCTTAAAAGTTACACTACACTTGTACATCAATCATGCATCTTTGAAATGAATCATCATCCATCACCCATGAGTGTAACTATGTTTTTCAACACAACCTCTTCTATTGCTATAAGGAATGTACTAGGGTTTTTCGGTCACTCAACCATACCTAGTGGTTTTCTCAAACTTTGTAGAAAGTGATATTAAATTTTTATAGATAAGGTTTAGTTTTGATAAGCACATAGTATATTTCATAATCCCATCACTAATCAAAACACTTAAATCCTAGTTGAAACAAGGAAAATATGAATGCTACGAAGTGGTATTAGGTATCCTAAGGTGAAAATATTTATCTGGCTCATCTCCCTATGCGATCATCTTGGAAATGTTGAGAATTGGCAAAAGGACAAGTTTAGCCCTACCCAAATAAATCCCTTGCTTTAATAAAAACAAGAAAAATCCTAAACAAAGAAAAATTCATAAACAAAGTAAACAAGTGATTATCATCACTACAAAAATCCCAAACAAAGTAAAATTCAAAAATAAAGAAACTGTGATTATCATCACTATGTAAATACCTTGCTCAAAAGGAAAACAAAATTCAAAATAAATAGTGATCTTCATCACTAAATCATGAGCAAGTGTCCCAAATAAATATGAAGAAAAGAAAGGAGGATGAACTTGAATCCCTGGAATTATCAGCATGAATGATCCGTAAGGTATCTTATGCATGACGATATGTCTGTCACATTAGCATCTTGCCTTTGAATAGACCAATGTTTGCATGTGCAAAAGCTAGCGTTAGGTGTCATGTATTTCCTAGTGGTCCAACTGATTCCAGCTTAGGATCAAGATAAACATTTGAGGATCCCCAATACAAAAATGGGCTGAATGAATCCCACATGACATTGGGGTATACTTATGTTCTATCTAATATATTCATTTGCACACACAGGGATAATGAGTATCTAGGTCTGCATAACAAATATTTATCCTTCAAAGGCTCTGTATGATCAGTATACAACCATTTGATGAAGCATCTCGGGTGTGTGAGTCTCACAGAAAACCCTAAAATCCTATAATAGCAACAAACCATATCATCAATCACATAAACAAAATTTCTTTGAGAGGTCTTGTATGCTAAACGAATGCATAAAATAGGATAGATACCGGATAAATATCAAAAATGACAGTAAAATGGCCATTGACTATTCTTGCATATCTAAAGTAACCTATAAATAAACTCATCATTTCACCTCACACTTGATGCTTAAATGATCAATTCTTATTATGATAATTGTTATTTATTCATGATTTTTATACATTTTGTGGTTTCACCCATTAGATTGTCAAACTCATATCACAATATACCATATGTTTTAAGTGATTAAAACATACAGGTTCATTCCATTATATCATTAGTATAACATAAAATATTTCATTTTCCATATCATAATAGCATAATGTTAGATGCATACAAATAAATCAAAAACAAACATCCATGTAACAATAACCATTGCATCCATATATACATCCACCATCATCATCTAGATCATGCCATCTAATCATCCACACATCATAAAACATAAGTCATGAAATCCACATAGCAATAGATCATATAGTAGTTCATCTACGCATACACATCCTAACATCTGAAGCACCATCACATCATATCACATAAATTCAAATACTGCATCCATAAACATAAAAACATAATCATAACAGATACACACATGGTGAGTCTCAAAGTCTAGCTAGTATGTAAAAGTGTGTCCAAATAAGTACATGTAGGTACAAAAACTACCAATGAGGCTACAACTATGTAGGTCAACTGACCTTACACCCAAAATAGGTACAAAGTATCTAAGGAGCCAAAGCACTTAATAGTGGTCTGCACCACTAATATCACCTCTATCATCACCTCCCCCTCTGGGAGGCGATATAGAGCTGGTACGCCTAGTCAGCTTTGTCTAGGACCTGGTCTAATGGCTCGACTAAACTGATGATTGTCATGAAGTGCTTTGTTAGGTCCTTTGTGAACCTCCTACTCTAGGTCTATTTGGTATATGGTATCCCTAAATCCTGACATCGTGCTCCAATGCTAGGATGTAGGAGGCATATTGGGTACGCTCTACCAAATCATCTACTAATAATCCATGCAAGCGTCAGATATCTACACCTAAATCTAGACCACCAAGTCCCTGAGGTGCTAGAGGAGGTGGTGCAATTTGGCTCTGAGCCTCATATCGCTTGGCAGTGACCTAGGTAAATTGTCTCTAAAGATCTGCAATAGTTACATCCCTCTGTTGAACCTAAATTTGTGATGTTTGTATCTCAGCCTCAACCTGGTGCAGCTAAGACCAAATAGGAGACTCCTGATACTTAGGGCTAACTCCTCCTCCTCCCGATCAAGGGCAACTTGATCCTCTATAGTCATCTCCTCTACCACTTTCTCCTACTACCCTACCTATCCCCAATCATCTGTTTGAGCCCACACTTGGTGCCCATCAGGATCCTCAGCCTAAACCTCCTACAAGGAACACCCTAGGTGGCTGCCACCCTTCCATAAGCATGTACCCCACTAGAGGGTGTACGCCTCTAAGACCCTAACATCAGCCATATTAGGATCAACTACAAGAGGGTCGTCATCCTCCAACACTTTTGTAACTCTAGGCGATGGAAGGTTCCTCTCTATGGTAATCTGACGATAGATAACTGGCTCTAAGGAAACATCCTAATGAAGGCCAAACTATTGAAGCACCATGGAGTAGTAGAAGAACTCTCTAATACTATCCTTACATTCAATAAACCAATTGTCGCATCGAGCCCTCGTAGTGATACTACCTAGATCCTCCTAGTCAAGGCACTTGTGATAAGACATCCAAATGATATCACCAGCTCGTAAACCAGTCAAGGATGTCATGTAGTGGTAAAAATCCCCTACAAATGATCGAATCTTGCACTCCTTGAGCACTCTAGGCCACTTAGATCCATATCACTGGACCTCGTCATCTAGTGCTGCAATCTCCACTAGAAGTCATGTCAGGTGATCAAATTTGATATGCTCTCATCCCCAGATTTGAAGGAGCAAGTTGTAGGTAATATTGGCTCATTTGTAGTATTAAATGTGGTATAACTCATCATAGCACTATGCCAATAATGCACACCCCAAATATATATGATTGGGTCCTCACTATCAATCAGATCTTGCACCATTTCCAAGAGGTTCCATGGGAACATCAATCCAAAGCAATCCAGTATGAGGATGTTGTCGATTACCATAAGAAAAATGTCATGCAACTAGGATAAGACATCCTCCTCATGCCAATAAGCAACAAAACTCCTACCAGAATGAGTATCCTTAGAAGCAGTGGTCACATGTCTCTTGAAGACCCTTATAAATACCACACCTCGAGCATTGATGGGGGAAGAGACAATGGGCACTCCATAAAAAGGGATCATAAAGATCCTGTAGACATCCTTCAACATTATGGTCATCTTGTCAGTAGGAAAATGGAAGGTATTCATATTGGAGTCCCACCTGTGGGTCAGGGTAGTCATGTAAGCCTAATCTAACATAATTATGGGTAGGCCAATGATATACTGCAGCCCATGAGCCTTAAGCCAAACCCACTCTATGTCATCCATCTCGCACAAAAGGTCACAAAGTAGCTTTGGGTCCTAAGCCCAAGCAAAAAAATATAAAAATTTAAAATAAAGCCTAAATCAAATGCATAGACAAATTGATAAATGATTAAGGCAACATGCTAACAAAATTACACTTTAAAAACAAGCAAACTACTAAATCAGACTGGTCGCTCGTGCCAGGAGCGGCCACCATGCGACCACTGGAGCTAAAAACGATCAATTTCCAATGGCAAAAAAATATGACCGTTGGAAATCGAACTGGTTGCTGACAGTAGCAACGGCCAACCACAGGCAAAACTGGTTGCTTTGAGAGGCATCGACCGGAGGGCGACATGCTGATGACATCTTCCCTGAGCCCAAAAAAACAAAAAAAGTTGCAAAAAGCCTAATTCTAAATGGAACCCACTAAAATTCACCCTAATTTGATCCTATCTACGAGTTTGGTTCATTACCAATTAAGTTAATGAGGTTTCTTCACCAAGTTTTTAGTGAGTTTCATTTTAATGCTTTTAATTAAGATAAGGGTTGGGGTATTGAAAGGTATTAATGAAGCTTCGGTTCCTTCATTTGTCGAAGCTTATCCCTACTCGGCCATCCTATTTTTGTAGTATAAAATCGACAACGCTTCGTGTCGCAAACACACGAACACATTCCAAAGCTCCAAATATGCAAAATGACAACTATCAACAATGACATCAAAAAACCCTAATTTTCCTTTTATTTTTCCAATTTGTGACCTAGTCACTTTCGACATCAACAACCCACACTTCTTGGCCAATGGACCTGAAAACAACCATGAAGAAGCAATTGGGGGCCCCTGGATCTGCCAACGACCAGCAGATGAGGAGGAATTTCAGCAAATTTTCACCATAGAGCATCTAAAAATAGGCCATAAAAAGCACCTTTTGGTAAGAGGCATCCAAAACCTCAACCAATAACAATAATTTACATACATAAAATTCCAAAAACATCATAAAATATAAAATAAAAAATAAAATGAAAACCAAATCTTAGATGAGCCTCGTATCCAGCTATCTACTCTATATACTTGGCGATTGCAGTGACTAGCGCTCCATACAACTCGGTAGGATGAACAAATTTCCATAAGGCCACTTGGGGCAAAGCAATTATGGTATAATTGATACACCTCACCTCAAACCCGAAGAAGGCTATAACATCCAGACCGCCCCATGGGAGCGAGGATGCATCTCAATTCTCCTATGATAAATAATGATTCAACACACACTATAATAAGATAGCTAGCACCTTGATTCCCTAAGAATGCCATTGTATCTGGACTACCCCAAGGGACATAGATGCGTAAGTACCAAATAGGATTGAAATCACACCTGGATGGGAACTACTCTATAACAATAGAGCAACCCTCTAAAGAGATCCAAATTGTTAATGTTTGGTCAAATGACTTGTCGCTTTATTAATTGTCCTTTCACTCATCGACTCGTCACTTGAGGGTGTAGTCAAAATTTTTAACAATCATAATAAAAGTTAACAAAATATCATCTCAATCATGTTAGAGGTGTGGTCGTCTCATGAATCATTTCCAAAAACTATCATAAGCTTACCCTTTGCTGGTACAAAAAGCAAATATGATAGTTAAGTTTGTAGCTCCCCTCCATTTGGACCTATAGTAGTACTGAAGCTACCCAATTACTTGATGAGCGAGTGCAAACTTCCAAAAATTTAAGCCTTACATTCTGTTGGAAGTAATGATTCTAGGATTCACATCCTCCCGCATGACTGGGGTATCCTATATTGATCAGATCAATGATCATCATCCAACCTACAATATGGCCCTAGGTGGTCTAATTTTTTTCTCCACATTGTGTTTTTCTCATAGTGCATCCCAAAAAGGGGCATCTATAGACACCTAAAATGCATCATGTATAGAAGACTACTCATATGGGCATATATGTAAACTATATGAACCCTCTTGAATCTATGTTAGAGCAAGAAGTAGTCCTAACCACTCAAGCAGGGTAGTTCTGGCCCATCCAGGCTTGGCCACTCTCAAGAAGAGTGGCCAGCACACCTGGCCGTTGAAGACTACAATGACCACATCTGGCTGCTGAACCTAATAGAGACTAGGATCACACATAGTTTGGCTATGAATACAACCCTAGATCTTGTATTCTGACTACACCTCTACATTGTTAGTGGGAAAAATTTGGTGAAGAACTTGCTGAGTTCCTCCTAACTACCTCTTCCATTCCAATTTATGACTAACACTTCTCACCCAAGATGGTCAGTCGCATGCAATTTGGATTGAGGATTCTCAAAGAAGCCAAGTTCCAAGCCTGATAGGGAGGTCTACATATAGACTCTCCCATGAAAAGTAAAATATTTGAAAAGTTTCAGAGTCAAGCAGCGAAGCCTTGTTGAAATGGAGCATTGGAGCATCGTCCGATGGAGCTACGATCATGCACCAGTTTTTAGATTCATTATTCTCAACCACCAATTAGTGTAGGAGACACGCAAGGCAACCCATGAACATCAATTACAGCAAATATGATATCTTAACAACCCTTTATTCACAATGAAAAGAGCTTCATATCATGGCCGCTATCTCGAATAGTGGTTCGTAGGCTTATTTTAGGTCATAAACGTCATTCCACTATTGCTTTAGTCTAGATTCATTGATTTTATTAGTCAGGCCATAACTCAGATCCGCTTTTTTTAGCACATTTATTTTGTATTTCATAGCTTTATATGCATCTATTATTCTGTTCAGTCTTGTTTGTCATATTTTATCATGATTATATAGATCCATTAACAAAGGCCTCATATGAAGAGGTGACCCATCCTACTAAGCATGATTTGTTATTTCCATGGATGCAAGTATAGGTATACAGGACTGAATCAAAGCATCAAGAGCACAAGGATCCCTCTGAGACCATATCTGGAGAAGGAGGTATTTGTAAGCCCTCATACAATTTCGTGTACAAGATCGAGAGGTATGTGGAAGCACATCATCCCTTTGTGAGAGGACATTTTATTCACCACTACTTTGCTTGTTATTCATTATATTGAAATGGGTATCCCTCAAAGGGACCAACATATAATCGGGGCTCAATATAAATAAAAGGATATCTATCTTTATCTTATTTATGTGTTATATGCATGTCATGGTCTCTCATTTCATTTTGAAATAATATTGCTAAGTAGAATAAGGGTGCACGCTTCCCGTGGTCACACACCCTCCTTAGGCACATTCTGAGAATTGTTACTAATGAAATGAATGCCAATGTCCTAAAAACCTTTAGTGATGAGGAAATCAACAAAGATTTTTTTTCCATGCAACCAGATAAAGCTCCTGGGCCTGATGGGTTTTGTCCTCATTTTTTATAAAAGTTTTGGGAAATCATAGGTCTTCACCTTTTTCTAGCCATTAAAGAGATGCAAAATTCCATATTTATCCCCAGATATGTAAATTCTACTTTCCTAGTCCTTATCCCTAAAATCCCTACTACCAAGAGTTTGTATGATTACCGTCCTATAAGTCTTTGCAATGTGGTCTACAAGATTCTTACCAAAGATATAGCCACAAGACTTAAATATTTCCTTCTAGACATCATAGACTTGTGTCAAGACAACTCTATTATAGGTTGAAATGTTGTTTATGGTGTGATAACTATTCATGAGCTAGTCCATTCTGCCCATAAATCTAAAAAAAGTGCTTGCTTATTGACGTTGGATATGAACAAAGCCTTTGATAGGGTCAATAGATATTTTCTATCTAAAGTCCTTCTAATGTTTGGATTTCACAATGATTGGACCCATCTCATTATGCAATGTGTTTCCTCTTCTTGGTTTTCTATCTTGGTGAATGGCTCTATAGTTGGGTACTTCCCAAGTACTAGAGGATTAAGACAAGAGGGCCCCTTGTCCCCCATCCTCTTCATCATTTTTTGTGAATCTCTTGGCAGAACTGTAAACTTAGCCTATTCTCTGGGGTTAAGTTTTGGCATAAAAATTGCTTCCAACCTAAGACCTCCCACCCACCAATGATTTATTGATGATACTTTGTTGGCTACCATAGATTCCATCCCAAAATCCCATACTATAAAGACTAGTCTTAAACTCTTTGAAGATGTAGCTAGGAAAAAAATAAATTATTCTAAGAGAAAAATATTTTTTCTTAATACTCCTATCTCACGGTAAACTTCTATTGCTAATATCCTGGAATGTTCCATTGCTAATATGCCCAATGCCTATCTTGGATTGTCCATGTTTACGGGTCATCCAAAATATGCAATGTGGAATAATCATTGAGTAGATTCATAAGAAATTAATAGGTTGAAAAGGTGTTTTGCTTTCTTTGGTAGGAAAAGCCACGATGATCATGTCAATTCTTCAGAGCATTCCTATTTATTTTTTATCCATTTTCAAAGTTCCTGTAGTAGTTGGATCTAAAATAGAACAAATTCAAAAGCGCTTCCTATGGACAAGAACTGATAATCAGAAAATGTTTCACTTGGTTTCTTGGGATACTATTTTCTCCCCAAAATATAAAGAGGGTCTTGGTTTTCAGAGAATTCACAATATGAATCATGCCCTTTTGTTAAAATAGGTATGGAATATATTTATCCATGAGAAATTAGAATGGATATCTATCATAAGGGATAAATATCTACAACACCATTCCTATATGGATGAGGAAGCTCCTCAAGCTAGAACCCAATTCTGGAAGTCTTTCCTCCAAACAAGACTATTGCTTAGTAGAGGTGTAATATGACAACTTCGTGATGGGAAGACAATCAATTTTTGGCATGATCCTTGGGTAAAGGATGAGGCTCTTATAAATGATCAGAATATTGTTGTCCTAAAACCCTTAATAGATGCAAATATGGGACCAAACATTGTTGACTTCATCGTCCAAACCTAGGGGCATCCCATGTGGAAATAACCAAGTTTCAATTTGGATGATGAATTAATTTCCCATGCTTTTAATGCCATGCAGTCCATTCTTAGATCAATTTTTATAGGCCTTTCTAGAAATGTAATAAGGATGACAACTTCTCAGTCAAAACAACCCATGGGTTATATGACAATTATGATTCTCAAGATGAGCAAACAACATCTTTGATCTTCAAATGCGTTTGGCTCAAAAATATTATCCCCAAAGTTTCTCACTTCTCTTGGTTGGTTGTTAAGAACAAAATTTTAAGTACTGACAATTTGATTAAGCATGGAGTCATGTTACCCAATAGATGTTATTTGTTCTACAAATCTTGGAAATAAATGCAGCATATTATGGTTACTATCAATTTTCCTATGATGTTTTATAGTGCTTTTAAGTATCTTCAGAGTTCAATGGGCATGGTCCCATACTATTGTTGATATGTTTACCCAGTAACATCCTATGTTTTGCCACCCAAGATTAAAGTTTACATGGAAATATTCCCTCCATCATACCTTATGATAGATTTGGTTAGAGTGAAATAACAGAGTTTTCAATAATCAGACCAGGGATCCAGTGATGGTAGCCAACAAAGTAGTGAGGTTCACTTACTAGAACACCAACTTAATTCAGTATGACAAACCCCCTAATCCAGGTTTAGAAATGCTTTTGTTTAAAGTTCTCAATATTTCCACCAAAATGTCTAATCAATCAGTTCACATCAATGACAGGATCAATACTAAGTGGAAAACTCCACCGTTGGGTTGGGTAAAAGCAAATTTATATGGTTCATATAAAAGCAATCCTGGGGATGTTGGAGCTAGTGGTATAATTCGGGATCACAGTGGAAATATCATCAAGGCCTTCATTGAAAATTTGTGGATTCAATAAAATAATTAAGTTGATGCTCATGCCCTGTAGAGGTGTATTATTCTATGTAAAGATCTTCCTAACCCAATAATATTTGAAGGTGATTCCCTTGTTGTGGTTAATAATGCAAAAGGTTCCTTGAAACTAGGTTGGAATATTCAAAATGTTAGTAATGAAAGCCAAGCCATTCTCAGACAACTTCTCTTAAGTACAGTTCAACATGTCTTTCGTGAAGCCAATGTAGCTATTGATACTTTGGCTAATTTGGTAGCAAACCAATCTGATTGCATTATTTGGGAAGACTAATTTTTGGAGGATTTAATCAACATTGTTTAAAAAGAAAATGTGTAGGTTTCTTAATAATCATAGAAATTCCAGCAAAGGTGATTTTTTCAATGCCATAAGATGTTTTTTCAACACCGGTATCTTTCCTTTCAAGTGTTTTTTCAACACTATTGTCAGTTCCAACAAAGGTATTATTTTTAATGCTATAAGGTGTTTCATAAATAGCATGTTTGTTTTATCTTTGGTATTTTTTCAACACCATTCCTTATCTGTTTTAGGATACCACATGTTTCCTTTCAAATTATGGGATTTTTCAAAATTGTGGTTTTCATCACAAGGCTATTGTTTTCACCTCTGTGAAAAACCTTCTCCATCTGATGAATTTTTTAATTCATGGAATGATGGAATGGTTCATGTTAGAGGGTTTCAAATTGAGCTCGTGCATGCAGCTGAAAATATTACTAGTTGTGCTGCTAAAGCCTTTCGCTCCAAAATTATCAACCATGTCTTGGGGGTAGTTGACCAAATACTAGAACCAACCAATATGATCAAGGAATTTGGGGTCATCTTCTCTCTTAAATTCAATAAATTGCAAGATCTTCTGATGTTACTCAACGCTTTTCTCACTCATCAGTAGAATAATGCTACTGAATATGGTGATAAAGCCCAGTAGTCCTGGGTTCTGGGTTAGTGGTATTTTTTAGTTTAGTTTATGTTATTGAACCTTCCATATTTTTTTGGGTATATCTTTGGTTTCTTTCTATTGTCAAAAAAGGTTATTGGAATATTCTATTTTATTTTTTGTGTTCCCATGGAACTAGCACAACTCTTCCCTATGTCTATGGGGGTTGTTCTATTTTTATTTCTTCGGTGCTAGATAATAGCCTTATGTAAATAGGGATTGGGACCCTTCAACCCAACGATATTAATAAATTTTATTATCTATCATAAAAAAGTATTGCTAAGATAGTAACATACTTATAAGTGGGTTTAAACTTGTAATGTCTTAATATTTTTCACCCTATAGATAAGGTGTCAATATATTTGGTGGATACAATATGTAGGATGTTTTTTCAATGAGTTTACACATGTTTTTATGAGGTTTCATGGTCCCCTCATACTGAGTGGGATTTTAACTTTGGACCTTTCAAATAGAAGCCAAAATCCTTACCACTATAGTAAGCTTCCAGCTACATTATGAAGGATGTTATGATTAATGTGACCATGATTATTGATGTTATATTAACAATTTATAATTTTATTATGGATACTTATATGATTTATGTGATATATGATTCATTAATGATTAAGGTACTTTGATTTCATTCATTAAAATGTCTTATTAATTGTGAGATTGCTTTTAATTAATGATATTATGATTATGTATCTAGTTATTACTAATATAAGAGTTTGATATGCCTATGCTAGAAATTGTAGTTTGTACCTTACTTAATGAACTGTATAATTATTGTATGTTCATCAATATTGTGAGGTATGGGGACGTAAATGAAACGTTTCAAGTAGATGTTTGATATCAAACTATATGTAGTTAAAAACACACATAATTCACACATTTATATTTTAAATAAATAATTCTTCATATGGAAAAAGTAAATGTATCTTATGTGATAATCCTAAACACTACATGCATAATTATATAATATTTATAATATTTACAAATTGATTCCTTAAATAATTGCATTAGTTAGTCTCAATTAATGAAAAAATGAAAACATAAAAAGGAGGTTTCCCATAAAAATATTATGCCTATATCATATTCCGTATTTTAAATAACACTAAATCAATATTAACACTTATTTTTAACCAATAGTTAGGTACACCATGCTAGCATTAGCAATCATATTGGATTAATAATTTATACACCTCTATGGAATTTTTTATTATATTTTTTAGGAAAAACCATGCCATAGCTTCATCACCCAAATACATTAGAATTGAAAATATTGTAATTAGAAAAGGATAAAACTAGGGTATTATGACATACATTTAACGTCTTTTATTATTTTTTGATTATGTTGGAATAAGGGGTTTTGAAAGGGGCCCCAAAAATTTTACAAGAAAACACCTATAGATCTACTAACAATCTCAAAATTGAGATATCACAAACAAGACAACCCATAAAACTATAAAATTCCAAAGTGCAACAGATCATAAAGTGAAATGATATCCTAGGACCAAAGAGAGTAGGAAATAGAAAGAGAAAATCACCCATAAGTAATTGGATTAAAGTCCCATAACACCACAAAGGATAGGTAGATCTTTGTTCTCAAACTCAACATGACCTACATTATCATATGTTCCCTCCTACCTTGTGCTCCTTTTTACTTTCTCCATACAATACTATTAGTGTTTGAATTCCATTGGTAATGTCTCTCTCTACCTTGGTTTCTCTAATTTTCCTATTGGAAGGTCTCCCCTAAGATTTAACAATACCCACATCAATTCCTAATATTTTTGATATCTTGTTATTGGAGTTTGGCCAAATTTTTTGGATTAGATAAATTTTTTAAGTTATTTTTTATTTGATCTACCCACTTTTTCAAAACTATTTCGTTCTACACATCTTCATCTTCCTCATTTTCTAGCTGAGGATTTCCATCATTCATATTTTACAAGAGGTCATCACCTTTGTCTCTAACAATAATATCTTTAAGTATATCAAAGGAATTTAAAGAAAGAACAATATTCATTTGTGAGGAGGGTAAAGTATCACATACCTTCATCTTATATACCATAACTTGATTCTTGAAGGAAAAATCCTTCTTCATATAAGTTTTACTTCAATTTTATGGATCTTAGCTTTCAATATATCTTCCTTTCTAGAACCCTCTAAGGATGAGGACTTTTTTTTTCACTCTTATTATTTTTAGCTTCCAATATATCTTTCTTCCTGGAATCCTCTTCTTCAATATGCTTTTGTTTCTAAAATTTATGATCTTAGGAAGGAGGCTTCTGGTTTGGGCATGCATAAGTCAAGTGACCTAGTTTATTACAAAGCCCACATTTAATAGGAGGATTCTCATTTTCTAAAGGTTGATTCCATAATGGCTTTAGTAGCATTCAAATACAATAAAATATAAATATCAAAGAAATAGAATATCTTATTGAACAAATAGAAGTGATACATTCGAGTAGAGATATGATGCCCTTTATATAGGAAGATGGATTCCTTGACCAACACTCTACCTAGCTGTATAAGATACACCTTGCAAATATACAACTTGCACATTGATACTTGTGCGGTTATTACATTGCATGAAGTAACTAGATAACTTCCCCTTGAAGTAATATAAAATAGCAAAATTATGTAATATATTCTAACACCCTCATGTATTCCATTATTTGGTATGCAGTTCTCTTGAATCACATTGACGATCTCTAAATATTTGAAACTTAATTTTTCCAAGTGCCTTTGTAAATATGTCTTCCAAATACTCTTTTGTAGGAACATACTTGAGTATGATATGCTTGTTCTAAAAAAATTTCCTAATAAAATGACATTGTGCTTCAATATGTTTTGTTCTTTCATGTATGATTGGATTCTTAATCAGATTTAGTTTTCCTTGCTTATCATAAAATATCACAGTAGGAGTTCATTTGATTCCCATGTTAGATAATATGTATTGTAACCATAAATCTTCATAGGCTGTGTATTTTGCTACTCGATACTCTACTTTAGTTGATGATTGTGTTAGTAGATGCTATTTCTTGATGTACCAAGATATAGGACCCGATACGAGATAATAGACATAGCTTGAGGTGGATTTCCTATCATGAATAGATCTAGCATAATTTAAATCTGAATATCCTTATAGACAAGAATATTTTACATTCTTCATATAAGTTAATCCATAGTCTGTAGTCTTCTTGATATATTGTAATATTAATTTGTAGCTTTCCAATGACTTTTCCTTGGTTCTTGCATGAACCATGAAAGATAATTTACCACAAATGCTATATCTGGTGGGCTATTTTTTAATTATAGAAGACTTCAAATCAAATTATGATACATTGTAGCTGAGACCTATGGTGTTTTATCATTTTTAGATAATTAAATTCCTTGTTCCATTGGTGTATCTTTAGGCTTACACTTTGTCATTATGTACTTTAAAGGAGAGATTTTGCATATTTTTATTGAGTGATAACTATTTTATCCTCTCCTCGATAAATTTCTAAACCAAGGCAATAGTTCATTAATTCAAGATATATCATTTCAAATGTCTTTTCTATATCCTTTTTTATATCACTTATTAACATCTCTGAACTTCCACTAATTACTATGTCACCAACATATACTATGAGAATCAAGATATCATTTCCAACTTTCATGGTATATAAACTTGGATATGACGAAATATTTTTGAAATCATGATGTAGTAGATGATTATTGATCTTTATAGTCCATGCTCTAGGAGCTTGCTTCAAGCCATATAGATATTTATTCAATTTGCATACCTTACTTTCTTGTCCTTGAATAACAAAGCCTTCAATTTGTGTCATATAGACTTCTTCTTTTAGGTCACCATTAAGGAATGTGCTTTTCACATCCATCTTATGAAGTTTCCATTATTTATGTGCAACTAGCGCATAGACTATTTGGATAGTAGTCATTTGAAATTTTGGTGTAAATATTTCTTCATAATCAATTCCCTTTGTCCGAGTATATCCTTTGGCTACTAGTCGAGCTTTGTATTTGTCAAGTATCCCTTCTACTTTGTATTTGTTTTTTTAAATCCACTTGTATCCCACTACTTTATTTATTGGAATTAGATTTACTATATTCCATATCTTATTATTTTTGAGTGATGCATATTCAGTTTTCGTAGCTGCTTTCGATTGTGAGTCTTTAAATTCTTGATAAGTTGATATCGATTCTACTAGGTTACTTAGCATTCCTCTATTTATTTTGGTCATGTTGTGATTTTGAGGTCCTATAGAAGTAATATATAACATTTTTTCTAGATTTGATTCTTTGAGAGTGTCTTTGAGCCATATTGGTTCTTTCTAGGTAGTACTATTGATGCTTCTATATCTTGTTCTTGAGATTCTAATTATGAATCTATACTCATTATGTCTTCTTCAGACATATTTGTAAGGACTTCTATGTCACCACTAGATTTATTTACATCGATATTGGATTTTTATGAAATACCACATATCTACTCATGTAGACTTTATTTGTAAATGGATCTAGTATTCAGTATTCTATAGATTCATTGTCATAGCCAAACAATATTTTTGTCATCTAGTTTAGTCCTCTTTTTTTTTTGGAACATGCATGTATGCTTTACATATAAAGACCTTTAGCTTTTCTATGTTGGGATTTTGTCCTAACCATGCTTCTTCTAGTGTAATATGCTTGAGAACCCTTGTTGGAAGTTTGTTTTGTATGTACACTATTGTTTGTATTGATTTGAACTAAAATTTGTGATTAGTGTGTGCTTCTTGTAACATACATCTTACCATTTGCATTATTGATTTTTTTATTAGTTCTGCAATTCCATTCTGCTGAGGTAAATATGTTGTAGTAAGTTGTATCTTAATTCCATTTTATTCAAGAAATGAGTCAAAATATTTGAAAATAAATTATCCTCCTCTATCTAAAAAAAGTACTTTTATGGTCTTCCCTGATTCTTTTTCCACTTGAAGTTTGAACTGTTTGAAATGACTAAATGCTTCTGACTTGTACTTCATGAAAGATACCTATATTTTTCTAGTATGATCATCAACAAATAATTGAAAGTATTTATGTCCTCCAACACTATCAAATTTTAGTCACGATATCGCGACATGTTGCATTTTCGTGACCAAAGGAGAAGGTGTCGCGATATCATGACATGTTGCATTTTCATGACCAAAGGAGAAAAGTGTCGCGATATCATGACTTGTTGAATTTTTGTGGCCAAAGGAGAAAAATGTCATGATATCGCGACATGTTGCTTTTTCGTGGCCAAAGGGGAAAGGTGTCGCGATATCGCGACATGTTGCATTTTCACGGCCTAAGGAGAAGAATAGTGTCGCATTTTGTGACAAGTTGCATCAACTGTCCATGTTGACCCCCCTGCTAGCTAGTTAATGGTTCAGGAGATTTAGCTCTATTGCAAATCTTCTTCTACTATTGTAAGCATGTGTTCTCTCTGAATTCGGCTAGGAAGAGTCTCTTCCCATATTGTAATTGATCTTTGTTTTAATACAAGTTTTTTCAAAAAAAAAACACTATCAAATTTCATTGGTCCACATAAATATATATATATATATATATATATATATATAATTTCTAGAGGCTATTGATATCTATGTTGATGAATTTTGAAAGGGATTCTATATTATTTTCCTGCTAGATATTCTAGACATATAGTAGTTTCTAGAGAAAATTTAGGTAGACCTTCTACCATTTGATATCTGAATAATTCCCTCATTGATGTTTCACTGGTATGTCCTAGTCATTTGTTCCATATTTTTGAAGTATTGGTGGAAATAACTGAGTGAATAGCAGTGTCTAGAATAGATAGACTATTTTTATATGATTCTGTTGCTATCATTCTTCACTATCTATTAATATTACATTGTTTTCTACTAGTGAAAATATTGATCTCAACGATTAAGTCTTGATCCATAAGTTGAGAGACATAAATAATATTAGTAATTAATCTTGGAATATACAATACATTTTTATCATACCTATTCCATCCTTAAGATTTATTGGAATATATCCAATTCAATTTAATAAATATGTTTTTCTATATACTATGACAACTAGCTTTTAATTAATATTTTTCAAATATTTTAACCAATGTATTTTTTATCTCATATGCTTACTTGCACCTGAATCTATATACCAATAATCCATGACACTATTTTACACCTTATGTCTCCCAAGTATGTTTTGGATAGTGCTATTGTAATTTAAAGTTCAATGTTTGGTTGACTTTGTAAAGTTTTGTAAATACCAAAAATAAACTTCTAAAATCCCTTATTGGTGCTATTGAACTAATCACTTTTCCTATTTTTTAAAGATGTTATAATTTTGGATATTTTGTCTCCTTTTGAGAAGTTTGAGACAGTAATTTCATAAATTTCCAACCTTTGAAATACTATGATAAACCTTTATTTTAAATAACCCTTTGGAAATTAATTTTAAATGTATCTAATTTTTAATAATTTAATTTGATTTAGTAACCCTTATCACTCCCTAATTTTTGCAAAAATTAGACCACAATAATATTTGCAAAATATTAAATAATCTATACCAAGTAGAATTCCTTATATCAACTAGGTTAATTTCCAAATAGTAATTTATCTTGGTAAGTTATCTCCTATATATTTTGCTTTCATAATCTCAAAATTTATCCTTGATTTAAAACCTTACATATCCTTTATTTTAAAGCAATATTAAATGAGATAAATTATTTACCTTAACTCATTTATCATCACACTTGAATGGATCTGATTTTGGTCTGATATAATAGTTGTAATACGTAGCTTTTGGTGCTTGAGATTATGAGTGTGGATTGGGTTGACCCTGTATTTAATTCTAGAGTGATGAGTGTTGTAGATTTGATAAGCTTCAACCTTGTTTTCTAGGAGCCTTTAATGCTCCTCCTTACTTCCTTCCATGGTGTGCTACAAACATGTTTCATTGTGCTATTCTCTCCTAGATTCCTTTGATTGCACTATTCTCTCTTATTTTCCTATGCCACTTTGTGTTTACATGTCTTTTATGGTGGTGAAGGCTTTGACAAGTGTCACTGAGCATTATGTATGAGCTATATCTTTTGTAATGTAACAATACTTTAGTAACATTCTGCTAGCTTCCTGGTCACCTTGTAACACATAAACACTTGTGTGAGCTCTTGTAATTCCTTTGTGAGTTTTCTTGGATGTTAAGAAATGGGATGACACCTTAGATAATTTATACAAAGTATCTTTCAATATTTTTGCATGGAGTTCTTTTGTTGTAACACTTCCATGGAGAGTACAACTCCTTTTTGTATACCTCTTCTTTGCTTACTACGTTTCTTGGAGTGCAAGCAACCTCTTCTCTTTTTGGTCAATCGTTGAGGTAATTTTGAAGCTTCGAATGATGTTGTAGGTGATACTTTTGGAGGAAAATCTTCACCAAGATAGAAACCTATGAATATATAACATGTTCTCCCTGTTTATTGTTTTCTTCAATGTGTTCCTTCTATGTTGTTCATTCACATTCATTAAGGTAGAATCTATCACCATTTTTATTGTAAAATATATCTCCCTTTCTATCTACCTAAATTAGGGTTTATGATCGAATGATATGTGCATTGCATTTTGTAGGTTCATCCATAAAATATGTGAAGTGTGAGCTCATTCGAATGGCTTCTTGTGCCATGGATGAGGAGTGCTTGATGTTCAGTATTTCTTACTTGATGTTTGGTATTTCTTGGCTATATTTCCCTATAATTTTTGTGCCTTTAGTGGCAAATTCAATCTAACCTTTTCTTGAAAATAATGTAGTGCAATACCTTATAATATTCTATGAGAATAATATGTTCTTATCACACCCCTTATTATATGTCTTGTAGTCTAATTTTGTAGAATATTTTGAATGCACAAATGAGGGTTTTGAGTACATCCCTTTGGATATACTCCTTGCCCTCTTTGCTTGTATATTTAATAATAGATCCAAGATTTATAAATATTGTAGATAGAAGCTTATTTTTTTGCACTTAACCTTATAGTGTTTTATATTTGAGACTCACCAAGTCTCAATATTTGAAGCTTATTTTGGTTAAATTTTATTCACGTATACTAACCAATTTCATTGGATTCTATTGGCCACTATGATTTGCATATTTCTATGTTTCAAGAGTGTCTTTAGACACTTGATGCAAACTAGATTTTGTACCCTTCTCAAAAGAACAAAACTAATTTCTTTTTAGAGTAATAATAGTGCAAATGAATCTAACAATTTTTACTTTTAATGCACTAAAAATTTCACCTTATCACTACAATCAACTCTAAAAAATAATGCACTTCATAAATTTAATGCAACTAATAAAGAATAATCTAAAATGAATCTTCAATAATTATTTTGCAATTCTCTGATAAGAAAGGTAATAGGATCTAGTCTTCTTCTGTTGTCAAAATTAGGTGATATATAGTTTCAAATTCTAAAATCTAATCAATTCCTAAAGTGCAAATGAATCTTAAAGAAACATTTCTCTTTTTTGCACTTTTGAAGACTATAATTCAATTCTCTTTGTTGAAAATTTAATGCAAAATAAGGTGCTTAAACAAATATGATAAGTAATCCACTTTAATGTCTCTACTTGCACCAATAGTTTCTTATATTTTTTTGAAATCCCCTTTCACTGCTTTTGTAGAGGATGTATATCTTGGTGTCTAATATAACCAAGTTTTTGCCTTGAGTAAGATATTGCAACTATTTGTAGGCTACCCTAAATAGCTTTGTCTTCACCAAAATATGGTCTTGAACTATTTTTCACAAGCCTTAGGATTTTGTGGCTTGTTATCCTCTTGGGGATTTGGTAATCCTTGCAAAAATATTCTCCTTTTTGGACATGTTATCGGATGGCAACAATTGTCCTAAATATTTTGCTTATTAGAAACTTCTCTCATATCCTTATTCCCACTAAGTTCTTCACACGATCTCAAAATATTAGAATTTACAAGTGGTAGGTCCAAAGGCACGTCTATTTTGCAAAACTCATAATAGTAACTTTTCCTATTCCTATCTAGGAATGACTGTGACTCTGATACCATTGATGGCTTTAGCAACATTCAACTACAAGAAAAGACAAATATTAAATAAATATAACATCTTATTGAATGAATAGAAGTGATACATTTGAGAAGAGATATGATACCCTTTATATAATAAGATGGATTCCTTGGCCAACACTCTACCTAGATGTACAAGAGACACCTTGCACATATACAACTTGCATATTGATACTTGTGTAGTTATTACATTACATGAAGTAACTAGATAACTTTACCTTGAAGTAATCTAACATAGCCAAATGATGTAATATATTCTAACATTCTAAAAAATTAATATTGAAATAAACCAAATTGAATCTAGTATATTTCCTCTCGGTTACACATTAACACATATCCTAGCATAGAAAAGGCAATATTTGGACTTGGTGGTCATATCCATAGTAATAAAATGGTCTATTTCCCTAGTAATGCCACCAAAAACATATTTGCAATGTAGGTAGCTATAATAAAAGGAGCCAAAATTCTCTAGATATTGATCACCCCTACCTCTCCCAGGCTAGGAGGTCATTCAATGTTCATCAAGGATCACAGGGTGCTTATCCTACCCCTATGGTGCCTATTTTTGCACCAAGAGTTACTAGGTAGGTAATATTAGAGTAGTATTTTACAAATAATCTAAAATAACCTCTAATTACCATAAAAATTCACACTTTGGATACATTAGTGGGTGATGGCCAACTCAAAATGGCCTCAATATTCCTAGGGTCTATTACAATTCCCTCTATAGATATGATGTATCTATGTTGTATCCCCCTAAATGAAGAGCAAACATATCATTTTTTAGTTCATATTCCTTGATATTAAGATTTACATTCTAACATTTTCCTTTACAAAGTAATGTTCCTCCATTGGTTACCATAAATTCAAAAGAATTACTAGAATTTATATAGCAATTTACTTGTTGAGCTACTCGTGTATCAATAAAATTATATGTAATATACAAATCAATATGAATTATAATTTTTTTTCCCTTAAAATATCCTAATACCTTCATAATATAAGGGTTCAATAATTGTGCAAATGCATGAACCTAAATTTCTAAATGACGTTCTTCTTTTGCTTCCTCCTCATCCTAGTTCTCTTGTTCCTATTGTTCCATTTCTTCATGAACTTCATTTATCGCAAAGTCATATACATCCAAAAAATACAATTTTTACTGTACACATTTATTCTCCAAAGAGTATTTCTTTTCATAATTATAATATAACCCTTATGCTCAACATTCATGCATTTCCTCCATAGGAAATGACTTGATTGTTGTAGATTTTATCCCTAGGTTTGATGTGGTCTTGGGTAAAAATGGATATCTAGCCTATGAAAATTTAGATGAGTTCCTTTGAGTAGTAAATTTTTCCTCTGCTATCTTGTCAAATCCTATTGCTTGCATCATGCATAGTAATTTACACATTTTTACCTTGGATTTGATCTCATCCTTCAATATACTAATAAAACAACTTTGAAAAATTCCTTCACTCAAATCCCTTGTTTATTTTAGCCAACTTCTCAAACTAACTTTAATGGTCACATATAGTAGATGTCTACTTTAATTTTTTTAAATATCTTATAAATTCCTCATGCTTACTAGGGTAAAAAAAAGTAAGTAGTTGTGATTCAAATTCTCCCCAAGAAATATTGAGTCATATGTTGCACCTATTAATACCATTGAAGAAATTTAGACTCAAAGTTAAAGGATTTTGTTGTCATCCGTAAGTATTGGTGTATATTGTGGAAATTGAAAATTGGATCAACCTGACACAACCAACCATTGATATCCTTTTTATTAAAAATGGGAATGTCTAGCTTGGATATTTTATATAGGGCATTATTGTTAAAGAGAACATTGTATTTCTCATCTTCGAAATTACCTAAACTATTAGCCTTACCTTCAATTTTAGCACTATTAATATGTTGATGTGCATTAGTGGCTCCTTTTAAACACCCTTTATCCTCATGCAAATTTTCTTCAATTCTCAATTTTATTTTTATTTTTTAGTATTCAAGAGATTCATATAATATCTCAATTGTTTAAATTCATGTCCAAATTGGTTCTACAAGTTAGTAAGTTATTGATTCAATAGCCCCATCTATTCAATCAATTTATTTTTCTTTAGCTCCCTCATTTCTCCTCTTGTTCCTCGAGCCATGGGTTATGATTTATACCTTTTAAAATTACTTTACTAAAAACATAACTTATTTTTTTATTAGTTACTACTATTTTAGTATTGGTCCTAAAAAAATGTTTAGGTTCTATATACCAAAATGACTAGCTTGAAAAGATGAACAACATAGGACTAGACCTAAACTAGCAATTATTTTTGGACTTTGAAAAACCTCAGGTGAAATATACCCAAATTATTAGTGTGGTAAGGAATCCATAATGGACAAGATCTTAAAATAACATTTTTTTTAGTCTCTTTTTTTACACTAAATAACTATTACATCGAGTTCCTTGTATATTGATAAATCCCTTAGTCTAATAACTATCATATATGATATTGTTTTTTATTGTTATTGATAACTACCCTATTAGATACTATTCCCAATTGTTACTAACACTACCCTAACATTATTCCCAACTATTACTAACAACATCCCTATTTGACATTGTTATTGAGATTACTAATAAACTTCTATTTTGACAATTATTTCCTGGTAGTTATTTTAATATCTCAAGAACTATTATAATATCATCAATTTTTGTGATAGGTGTAATCCTCTTATTATGCTCAAATCTATGATTAAGGTTTTTAGGTTTGATGATTTGTGATTATGGTTTAAAATTCAATAGAAATAAGGTAAATTTAGGCCAATGTGTGTGTACTACCCATAACCCTTTGTTATACCATAGCAATGATCAATAATTCTTAGACCAATATTTTAGGCCACTAATCAAGGAGGATTTCATGCATTCCCCTTGAGTGCACTACCTACCTCTCTAACAATATGAGAGAGTAACCTTCCAAAGTGTTGTACTCAGTCACCATGGATAAATACATGGTAAAAAGTATTATTAAGGATAAAGGTCTCTCCTAAACCTAGGGGTCTCCCTTTGTAACCAAAGGTATGTGGGATATCAAGTTTGTAGGGAGGTCTTGTTTGAGGCCTAGGCATTGGATTTTGATCACCTCTCATTTCATTAAATATTTTATGGGTAATCTAGCTTAGCCAATAATGATAGTTGATCCATGATATTTTAAAATTCGTGATATAAGGTTTCTAATTTATTAAACTAAAATGTATTAAAATGGCCCAATTTTCTTGATAGGATAAAAAGTAAAAACAAAGAAAATTTATATCTAATAGGTCAAAATGGTAGGACACAAATTGTTTGTATTGTAGTAGGATTTCCCTAGAAAGCATTATGATACCACTTTTTTGGAACCTTATATTAAAATAAAACCACATCTACATGATATTGTAATAATAACAAAACATATTTTCAAGTTAGCAATTCACAATATGAAATAGATATACAATATATTATATTGTAGAAAATAATAACACATTACAAAATCGCAAGCCTCTTCAAGGGGTAACCTTATTAGAAGTAGAAATTTGTTATAACAAAATATGAGATGCCTTTTCTCTTGCCCGCTTAGGTGTTTTGAAGACTTTGGCTAAATGTAACCTTAATGCTCAATGGTTTACATCCACATGCAAGTATGGGCCCAAGCTAGTAACTCCTAAATAATAATTATTACATCTTTAAATATATTATTTATAATACATAAAATTTACATCATATGGGCATGTAAGACTAGGCATCTAAAATACCACATGACTAAACAATTATCAATAATATTAGAATGGGGTATTAACAATAATCTTATGGTTTAATATTTAAAAAAAATATTTTATTATTATTTTACAACTACTTTTGATGCTAACCCACCTTTTTCCTATATATTGTTAGAACCCTTAAATGAAAATATTTTTACTATTCTTAACCTATATTAGGTAAAATTAGTTCCTACAACCTCTATAGGTTCTCTTTGATGTCCATGACTAGATTGTGCTTGTTTCATTATGTCCATGTATTGAGCTATTTTTATCATGTTTCAATATTTTTTTATCAAATATATATATCAATTAATTTCATTTTATTACTTTAAAATGGAAAATAATTAGTTTATTTTAATATTTCATGTAATTAAAATTTATTTTTAAATCTAAAAGAGGATAATTTATTATAGAATGAATACAAGTGAAAGAAAAACTATATGATTTTTTTAATTAATTGAATTTGAACCTTGACTATTTATTTGATGTAATTTAAATTTCATTGAAAATAGCATAAAAACAATATACAAATAATTATCTAGTTTAACCCTTTCTATCTGAGATGTTTGTGATCATAAAATAATTAGAGAGGAATAAAGTAAAATAAGTAATGATAAATAGTGTGATATGAGGTTAGGTTAACTTACTTTATATGAAATAGCCCATGTTAGGCCTCATGCCTTGGAATTGTTGATCTATGTGGTCACAACTAACACTTAGATGTAAGTTTTTTCTACCCTCAAAATGCATACATGGAAAATTTACTTAGAGAAAAGTAAATCAAATACTCAACCAAAGCCTAGGTGTATCAGACGACCTAGCCTAATCGTCCCTTTCCCATTCCATACCCTCTTCATAGAATTTTGTCCTACCTATGTTGGATTGTGAGGACTCACATCCTTTTATTTCTAAAGCATGATAGGGCGCACAAGCATCCAAACACCTAGGCCCCCTATCAAATACATATGAGAAATTTTTTATGTTTCATAGGGACTTTAGGAACCCTAGAAATTAAATCAAAAGAAAGCTGATAAACACCACCTCTATCAACAATAGAGATCCCCTAGTACCCTTTCTCTAATTGGTCCACTTGATCTAAGATGTAATTTTGTAATAGGATCACATGGAACATAGGGTGTATCCAAATGTGAAATAGTAGCTTTAGTAAATAGATAACCTTTTCCACCTTGACCACAATTTGAAAGGTATATTCAAATTGCATGGTTAATGAGTGACTTAGATTTTTAAAGGATTGAACTATTTGAGCTCCATCCTTAACAACACCTTGTATCCCACTTGGTACTGCACATACATTTTATTCTTCTCATGGTTCTTAATTTATTCCTATGTACATAGCAATTTATCTTTGGGAAGTTCCACCAAATCCTTCCATTGCTTGAGAAACTCAATAGCCATTGTATTGTTGCTAAAGTAACCATTCATCATCATGTGTAGGATAAATTAGAAGTGGTCTATCTCTAACTCAAACAAGGAGTAACCACTTGTTCCAACCTTGTACGATTTATATGATAACTATGATATATATAAATATTATAATAAGTTCTATTGATTTGTTTGAATGAAATGATACAAGTAGTCCTCTAACATATTACTAATTCACTCTATCTACCCGTCTATCTATGGATGGTAGTTTTTTGAAGATACAATTTTATATCCCATTATATTGAAGAGCTTTTTCCACAAGTTTTTTGTGAAATGAGCATCATGATTAGACACAATGCTCAAAGGCATCCCCGAGTACTTCATAAAATTGTAGGAGTAAATAATTATATCTTTTTCTTTACATTGATGCTTACAAGCCACAAATATCACATACTTTGAGAACTAATAAACCACCTCTATGATGCTCAAAATACCATTAAATTTTTGGAATTATGTAATTAAATCCATAAAAATGCTTACTTCAGGTTGCACTAGTACTGGAAGGGATTGAAGGGTCCCACCCTACCCCTTATAATCCTACTTGTCCTATTCCAAAATGAGGTAAGTCTTCATAAGGTCTTCTATATTTTTTATCATGTTCAACTAAAAATAACCTCTTTCCAAGAGGTCTAGGGTGTGTCATAATCTAGGTTGACCCACTTATATATAAAATTTGCACTCCTATATTATGTCCTTGTAGATTACATCCCACTTTAGAACATAAAGATTATTGTCAATGAAGAAAAACAAGTGTTTTCTCGTGAAGAACTTGTGTACCTTCCCATATTTTGTCTTATTAAATATAAAAGTGTCTTGTAGGTCATTTATGATACCTTCCTAATGATCTTATTGGTTTTATTTGCACATCCTAATGATATTATTGGTCATGTACAACAAAGCTCTGATTGGTTTTATTTGCACATCCTAATGATCTTATACTAAAATTACCTTCATACCCTCCATCTAGGGATTTTAATTAAATGTGTCCACCACTAAATTATGCCTTCCGAAGTAATGAATAATCTCCACATAAAATTCTACCAAGTATTCCTACCATTTGGACTACTTTAGTATTAACTATGGATGTCCTACAAATGGTATCCCTAGAAAATAATACCTCTAAACTCATAAGAAAAATATTATCATAGTCATCTCTTCTCATGAATGAAATAGTTTTACTTGTGATCATTCAAATTTATAAATCATAGGCTATCAAGTTTCCATATTGCATGAGCACACATCAAGTGGTAAAGTCTAAGGAATTAGTATATATCTCAATTAGATTGCTAATATCTAATCAGTCCAAAATAGGTTTTTCCATCAATAATTTCTGTAGATCTTTTAACATGGATTGAAACTTATTTATCCATTATCACACATAGTTATTCTTCAATAATTATGTTAGATACATGATAATATTTGAAGAAATTTGAATCAAATGCTTGTAAAAAATTTCTAAGGTAAGTTACTAACTCACTCCATGGATTTACCTTGATGTCTATCATTCCATGATAGCCTAGACCTTGGTTGGGTTAGGTTGAATCCTTCCATTGCCAATGATGTTCCCTAAAAAGGATACAACCCAAGATCATGAGTTGTTTATCATTGATGGGAGCTTGAAAAATGCTTTCATGTTACTTGTTGATGGCTTCATCTAAATGTTTGATGCTTGAAAGTCACTTCATGATGATGATTGTTGTAGATATAAAAATTGATATATCTATATATTATGAGTAAGTTTTGGTATTTTGCATTATGTTATAGTTGTATGAAAAGTGTTTGATGAAAGCGATCTACTTTTTTTGGTGCAGTGGTAAATGCTCTGGGTGTTGGTAGAGGCCGACCCAGGTTCCATTCTCCTTGTCTTCATCCTACAGATATATGGTATAGTTAGGAATGTCCTATGTGCTGGTAGAGGCCGACAAGGCTCCATTCCTCCTATGCCCATCCTGTTGAAAGTGGCACCTCGAAAGGGGTGTTTTCCACTATAAATTAGTTTCACCCAGGTGTTGTAGGTGAGTTGGAGAGGAGAGGGCAATCCTCCAAGGGAGGTCATAGGTTCAAATATTGACCCTACCAAAAAGCTGAATTGGGTACCCAAAATCCAATTAATAATGTTGGTGCGGATAGGGTTGGGTGTGACTCTCGGGTGACTTTGATGATGTAGAACCCCCTGTTCGTGGTATCTCAGACCAAGGCGGCCCCACAAGGGATTTTTTTCTTTAAAAAAAAAAGTGTTTGATGAAATGTGTATACGTATATTTAATAATTTTATAAAGTGGTAATGTAATATTGTATATAATAATATAATGTTAACTTTTATATATCAACAAAGTCATCAGTTATAATTTAGTTTATCCTATAGTAGGAAATGTCATGTAAATACATGTTAAATGCATATAACACGTAATTTAGTAAATTATGAGGTGTCAAGTATTTGGAGGGTGCAACTAATTTCTACTCGTATAAATAAGACCCTTCCCTCATTCATTTGATATAGCATGTGGGTGCATAGGGTGGAAGATTGGTGCATATGCATGTAAGGTATGATGCAATTAGCTCATGTATGCAATCATGAAGAGGATTCTACATAGGTTTTGCAAGATATAATACTATAATTATACATGCCATTGTTAATATAAATTTGCTCATATTTATTTATCATCTATAGTTATTATTGTTGTTTTCTATGTATTATTATTTCTAATGGTTGCAAACCTATAGATTTATTTAAGTAGAAATGGAATTAAGTGTAAGTATGTTAAATTTAATTTCTATATTTTGACACCATTATCTGTATGAATTTAGTTCCAATTTGGTGACATGGAGTTTTGAGAAGCGCATCACTTGGGAAGATGTTCAACAAGAGCAATGGAGTGTAGCCAAAGAAGCAGGTGAAGATGTAGTAGATTTTTTTCTTCATGTAGATGAAGGATCATCTAATGGGATGTGCATGATAGATGTGTAGATGGTATGTAATATGAACTATAATTCAAATATAGATGAATAATCTATTAATAAAGTATTTTCTAACACATATATTATAGATGGAGGATATAAAAATGTAGATATTGCAGACATAGACATTATAGATGGAGGATCTGTAGATAGATACTACAATAATAAACATTATAGATTATGGATCTATATATGTATGTATTGCAAATGAAGGATTTGTAGACATAAACATTACAAATAGAATATTTCTAGACATAGGATTTATAAACACAAAAGTTATAGGTGAAGGATTTGTAGACATAAAATATATATATGGAGTGTTTGTAGATGGAGGATCTATAGTCTAAGAAAATACAATATACTATTTTAATAAAAATGTCATCTATAACTAGATGAAAGTGTAGTTTGCAATCATAGGGATCATCATCGATAGTTATATGAAAGTGTAGTCTACAGTAAGAGAGAGTGTAATCTACAATATAAATGAAATATCATCTATAGTGAGAGGGAGTGCAATATATATTTCAAATAAAATATCATCTAAAACTAGAATAAGTGGAGTCTATAATCAGAGGGAGCATAATTTTCCATCCAAAGAAAGCAACATCTAAAGTCATTGTCAAAAGGAAGATTATCATCTAGAGATATAGTCACAAGGAAATCAGTCAAAAGAAATATTATCATCTAGAGTTATAGTTAGAGGACTTCAATATTAATAGGTGTTGTCTTAGGAACCAACATTCAAATATATTAACATCCAAACAAAAGTACAAATGGTAGAAACCTAATACAACAAGAGTTGATGAAAGGTGTCAATGAGAAGTTACATGTTGATGAGGAATATTTGGCATTGAAGAAAGTGTAAGTTATGACACATGATGGTTAACAATACAAGAGTTTAAAATTGGTTCAAATGAAAATAACATGTCCAACATTGTATGAGTAGGAGTTTTACACTAGGAAAATTTCATATTAATATACTCGATCATGAGTGGGATGATATTTTGATATCGAAGCAACTACAAGTTGGAATATTTCATAGTAAGAATAGGAGTACAATGGAAGAGAAATTACAAGGTAATGCACCTAAGGATTTGCATAAGGGAGAGATACATAAATGATTATGGAAATAAATAGGTCAACCTATCAAAATGAAATCCAATTTGGGCATATCATGTAAGTTTATATTATTTATAGAGAAGTAACAAAATATCCAATAAGGCATTGAAGAATCTATCACATGATGTAGAAAGCAATTGGGAAAAATAATGAAGTAGATTGGAGGTATTTATTTCCTATAATATTTTATGGATTTATAACGGACTAGTACATGAAATTCCTAGAGGACAAGTACTAGACATAAAAAGAGTTACACGATGCATTTGTGTAAGAATTTTGGTTGTTTAACAATAATATTGAAGTCATTGCTAAAATATATAGAATAAAACTAGGTGAGAAAAAATATGTTTATTTCTACAAAAAGAAGTTGAGTGGGTTATTTGACCATTTGAAAGAAGACCAATCAGACACATTGAAGAAGATATGGTTCATTGATATAATTCTTCCTATCTATATAAATAGCATGATAATGATTCCTTTGATGTCATACCAAGACGCTTTGGAATACTTGGGAAGGTGATGCAAAAATATCATCAAAGTATTAACATAATTTTAATAAAAATGAAAATGATTTGAAGGATGAAAGTAATTCTAATATTGAGAATGACTCGAACACTGAGAGTGATTATTTTGGGTAAGAAAGTAGTTCATCATGAAAAGGTTGAGGTCATGAAATCAAGGAAGGAATTGATTTTGAAGAAATAAATGATGATTCAAAAGACATGTATGACTTATAGATTGCAATATCATCACTATAGGTATTTACAAGGAGGAATTCCACTAGTGAAGCAACCTATAACAATCATAGGATAACTCATAGATAAATAATTTAGTATGATAGTGAGGGTAGACCCATTGTGCAATGTTCACAATGCCAATTGTGGGGGAACTTTACATAGGACTATCAAAGTACTATAAATTAAGATAAAACAATGCTTCATCAAGAGTTTAAATAGTTAGAGAGGAACTATAATCCTTGCTAAGAAGTAGAGGTGGTGAAGTAAATTACATTTAAGGAAGTGAATAAACATGAGATGATAAACTTAATGAGCTTGATTCAAATTGAGTAAGTGAATTTGATTTCAATTGAGGTAGAATATTTTAATAAGTTTAAAAGGTTCAATAAGTTACAAAGTTTCATTAAGAGGTTGGTTTGATGATAGAGTGCAATCAATAGTATAATTGAATAGTACAATACAATCATTCAGGTCACCAAGTAAACGTGTAGTCGATAAGGAGAAGGTTAGACAATAAGGTGTCATCAAGAAGAAGGCAAGATGGTAGGATGTTGTTATGAAGAAGGCCAAATGATAGAGTGTCATTACAAGGATGGGTAGATGAATGAGGCCAGGATGATCAAAGACTATAATCATATGATAAAGAAGGGGATGCCTTATAATAAACCACCATCTAAGGAGCTATCATTATAGGGGTTACCATTATAAGTGGTATCATAAAAGACATTGTTGTTTGAGAAGCTTCCATAGAAGGGGTTACCATCAATAGTGGTGTCATATGAGAAACTACTAAGGGACTACTATCAAAGGTCCTACCATTAGAAGTATTATTATAATAATTATTTTCCATCATAGGTTTTCTCATCATATGTGTTATCATCATAGTTCCTAGAATGTCTTAGACATGCTATAATAAAACATACTAATGTTAAAAATATTACCATTAGGAGTATTGTCATCAAACATGTTATCACCATATATGTTGTTATTAATCATGTTACCATCAAACGAGCTACCATCTAATAATTTGATGTCAATGTCATCTAAGGTAGTGTAGTTGGAGAAGCCACCATTATAGGAACTATAAATGGAGAATGATATCTATCATAGGCTGAAAAGTAGTTAGTTAAAGCAAGAGAGGAGTAAATCAAAGTTGTAGGAGCTTTTAGTGGGTTGAATGAAGACTCCCAAAATATTGATAGGGAGAAAATTTTAGTTTAAACAGTTATGGTTTCAATGGTTTTATCATTGTTTTTAAAAGCGGTCTCCTACCCCCTTGACCCTCAACACAGCTAGTGACAAGTATTACCTGCTATCTTTATTATGTTGGTGATGTTGATCATCTTGATCATGTTAGTCATGATGGTCATCTTGATCATGTTAGAACCTTAAAATGAAAATATTTTTACTATTCTTGACCTATTTTAGGTAAAATTAGATCCTATAACATCTATAGGCCCTCTTTCATGTCCATCAGTAGATTGTGCTTATTTCATTATATCCATGTATTGAGCTACTTTTATCATGTTTCAATAATTTTTTATCAAATATATATCAATTAATTTTATTTTATTACTTTAAAAATGGAAATAAGTAGTTTTTATTTAATATTTCATGTAAGTCAAATTTATTTTTAAATTTAAATGAGGACAATTTATTATAGAACGAATACAAGTGAAAGAAAAACTATATGAATTTTTTTAATTAATTAAATTTAAACCTTAATTATTTATTTGATGTAATTAAAATATCATTGAAAATAGCATAAACAAACATATACAAATAATTATCTAGTTTAATCATTTCTATCTGAGATGATTTTCATAATAATAATAATTAGTGAGGAATAGAGTAAAATAACTCATTATGAATAGTGTGATATGAGGTTAGGTTAAATTACATCATATGAAATAGACCATGTTAGGCATCATACCTTGGTCTTGTTGCTCTATGTGGAAACAACTACCACCTAGATGTAAGTTTTGTCTACCCTCAAAATGCACACATGGAAAATTCACTTGGAGAAAATTAAAGCAAATACTCAACCAAAGCCTATGTGGGTCAATCAACATAGCCCAATCATCCCTTTTACATTCCATGCCCTCTTCATAGAATGTTGTCCTACCTAGGTTGGATTGTGGGGAATCTCACATATTTTTCTTGCTAAAGCAAAACAGGGTGCATCGACCTCCAAAAACCTAGGCCCTCTATCAAATATATGTAAGAAGACTTTTATATTTCATACGGACTTTAGGAACCCTAGAAATTAAATTCAAATCAAGGTGATAAACATCACCTCTATCAATATTAGAGATCCCCTAGTACCCTTTCTCTAATTGGTCCACTTAATCTGATATGAAAGTTCATAATAGAATCACATGAAACATAGGGTGTATCCAAATGTGAAATAGTAGTTTTAGTCAATAGATAACCTTTCCCACCTTGACCACAATTTGAAAGGGATATTCAAATTGCATGGTTAATGAGTGACTTAGTATTTTTAAAGGCTTGAACTATTTGAGCTCCATGCTCAACAACACCTTGTATCTCACATGGTACTCCACATCTTTTTTTTCTCCTCATGTTTCTAAATTTATTCCTATGTACATAGCAATTTCTCTTTGGCAAGTTCCACCCAATATTTCCATTTCTTGAGGAAGTCAATAGTCATTGGATTGTTGCTAAAGCAACCATCCATCATCATGTGTAGTACAAATGAGTATTGGCCTATATCTAACTCAAAAAAGGAGTAACCACTTGTTCCAACCTTCTATGAGTTATAGGAGAACTATGATATATAAAAGTTATAATAAGTTATTTTTATTTGCTTGAATTAAATAATACAAGTAGTCCTCCAATATCTTATTGAATTACTCTATCTACCCATATATCTATAGAAGGTACTTGGTTGAGGATAAAAATTTATTTCCTATTATCTTGAAGATATTTTTTCAGAATTTGTTTGTGAAATGAGCATAATTATTAGATACAATTCTCAAAGGCATACCCCAATACTCCCTAAAATTGTAGGAGTAAATGGTTATATCTTTAACTTTACATTGATGCTTACAAGCCATAATGATCACACACTTTGATAACTAATCAACCACCTCTGTGATGCTCAAAATACCATTAGTATTTGGGAATTATGTAATTAAATCCATCAAGATGCTCACCTGAGGTTGCATTAGTATTGGAATATACTAAAGGGTCCCACCCTACCCCTTGTAATCCTACTTGTCCTATTGAAAAATAAGACAACTCTTCACAAGGTCTTTGACATTTTGCATCATGTTCAACTAGAAATAGACTCTTTCCAAGAGGTCTAGGGTGTGTCATAATTTGGGTTGACCCACTTATATATAAAATTTGCACTCCTATAATATATCCTTGTAGATTACATCCCACTTTAGAACATAAATATGATTTCCAATGAAGAACAACAAGTGTTTTCTCATTATGAACTTGTTTTTCTTCCCATATTTTGTCTTATTAAATACAAAAGTGGCTTGTAGGTCATTGATGATACCTTCCTATATCCATTACAACAAAGCTCTAATTGGTTTGATATGCACATCCTAATGATTTGATACTAAAATTACTTGCATACCCTTCATATAAAGCTTTTAATTCAATGTATCCACCACTAAATTATGCCTTCTTAGGTAATGAATAACATCCTACTAAGTATTCCTACCATTTGGACTACATTAGCATTAACTTAGGATGTTCTAAGAATGGTATACCTAGCAAATAGTATCTCTAGACTCATAAGAAAAATGTGATCATAGTGATATCTCATGAACATAATAGTTTTTCTTATGATCCTTCAACTTTATAAATCATAGGCCATAAAGTATCCATCTTTCATGAGAACACCTTAAGTGGTGAAGTCTAAGGAATTAGTATGTATCTAAAATAGATTTACAATGTCTAATAAGTCCAAAATAGGTTTATCCATCAATCATTTATTTAGATATTTGAACATGGATTGATGCTTGTTTGTCCATCACTACATATAGTTCTTCTTCAATAATTATTTTAGAGACATTATAATATTTGAAGAAATCTAAATGAAATACCTGTAGTAATTTTCTAAAATAAGAAACTAACTCACTCCATGGATTTACCTTGAGGTCTCTCGTTCCATGATATCCTAGACCTTGCTTAGGTTAGATTGAATTCTTCCATTGCTAATGATATTCGCTAAGAAGGATACAACCCAATATCATGAGTTAATTACCCTGGATAGAAGCTTGACAAATGCTTTCATGTTACTTTTTGATGGATTCATCTAAATGCTCGATGCTTGAAAATCACTTCATGATGATGATTGTTGTAGATAGAAAAATTGATATATCTACATGTAGTGGATAAGTTTTGGTATTTTATGTTATTTTATAGTTGTATGCAAAGTGGTTGATGAAATGTGTACACATATGTTTAATAATATTATAAAGTGGAATTGTAATATTATATAATAATATAATATTAACTTGTGTATGTCGAAAAAGTCATAAGTTAGTTTATCCTATAGTAGGAAATGTCATGTAAATACATGTTAAATGCATATAACATGTAATTTAGAAAATGATAAGGTTCCAGGTAGTTGGAGGATGCAACTAATTTCTAGTTGTATAAACAAGACCCTTCCCTCATTCATTTGATATACTATATGGGTGCATAGGGTAGAAGACTAGTGCATATGCATGTAGGGTATGATGTAATTAGATCATGTATGCAATCATGAAGAGGATTATAGATAGGATTTGCAATATGTAATGCTATAATTGTATGTACCATTATTAATATAAATTTTCCCATATTTATTTATCTTCTATTGTTGTTGTTGTTGTTTTCTATGTATTATTATTTCTAAAGGTTGAAAATATATATATTTATTTAAGTAGAAATGAAATTGTATGTATGTTAAATTTCATTTCTACATTTTGACACAATTGTCTGTATGAATTTGGGTCCAATTTAGTGATATGAAGTTATGAGAAGTGCATCACTTGGGAAGATGTCCAATAAGAGCAATGAGATTTAGCCAAAGAAGTAGGTGAATATGTAGTAGATTTTTTTGTTCATGTAGATGAAGTGTCATCTAATGGGATGTGCATGATAGATGTATAGATGGTTTGTAAGGCAAACTATCATTCAAATGTTTATGAATAATCTATTAATAGAGGATTTTCCAACACAGACATTTTAGTCATAACTATTGCAGTCATAAATATTGTAGATGGAGGATCTACAAATGTAGATATTGTAGACATAGATATTATAGATGAAGGATTTGTATATAGATACTATAATAATAAATATTATAGATGATGGATCTGTAGATGTATATATTAAAAATGGAGGATCTTTAGACATAAACATTACAAATGGAGGATCTCTCAACAAAGGAGTTATAAACATAATAGTTATAGATGAAGTATTTGCAGACATAAAAGTTATAGATACAAGGTTTGTAGATGGAGGATCTATAGTCTAAGTAAATACAATCCATTGTTTTAATAAAAATATCATCTATAATTAGATAAAAGTATGGTCTATAGTCACAATGAGCATCATCAATAGTTATATGAAAGTGTAGTCTATAATAAGAGGGAACATAGTCTACAATCCAAATGAAATATCATATATAGTGAGAGGGAGTGCAATCTATAGTCCAAAGCAAGAATTATCTAAAACTAGAATAAGTGTAGTCTATAATCAGAGGGAGCATAATTTTCCATCTAAAAGAAGCAATATCTATAGTCATTATCAAAAGGAAGATTATCATCTAGAGTCATAGTCACAAGGAAGTCAGTCATAAGAAATATTATCCTCTAGAGTTATAGTTAGAGGATTGCCATATTAAAATGTTTTTTCCTAGGACCCACCATTCAAATAGGTTAGAATATAAATAAAGGGATAAATAGTAGAAGCCTAATACAATAAGAGTTGATGAAAGGTATCGATGAGAAGTTACACGTTGATGAGGAATATTTGGTATTGAAGAAATTGCAAGTCATGATACATGACGGTGAGAAAGATAAGAGTATGATATTGGTTCAAATGAAATATGACATGTCCCAAAGTGTATAAGATAGGAATTTTACACTAGGAAAAATGTATATTAGTGTACTCGATGAGGAGTGGTATGAGATTTTGATATTGAACCAACTACAAGTTGGAATGTTTCATAGTAAGAATAGGATTATAATGAAAGAGTAATTGCAAGGTGATGCACTTAAGGCTTTGCATAAGGGAGGGATACATAAATGATTGTGGTCAATAATAGGTCAACCTATCAAAATGAAGGTCAATTTGTGTATATCTTGTAAGTTTCTATTATTTAATAGAGATGCAACAAAAGAACCAATAAGGCATTAGAGAATCTATCACATGATGAGGAAATTAACTGGTAAAATACTGAAGTAGATTGGAGGTATTTATTTCCTACAACATTTTGTGTATTCATAATGGAATAGTACATGAAATTCCTAGAGGACAAGTACTAGATATGGAAAGAGTTGCATGATGAATTTGTGTAAGAATTTTGGTTGTTTAACAATGACATTGAAGTCATTGCTAAAATCTATAGAATAAAACTAGGTAAGAACAAATATATTCATTTCTACAACAAGTAGGGTTATTTGACCACTTGAAGATAAATCAGACACATTGAAGAGGATATGGTTCATTGATAGAATTCTTCCTATGTATCGAAATAAGATGATAATGATTCCTTTGATGTCATACAAAGAGGCTTTACAATACTTGGGAAAGTGATGCAAAAATATTATCAAAGTATTGGCATCATGTTAATATAGATGAGAGTGATTCAAATTATGAAAGTAATTCTAATATTGATAATGACTTAAATACTAAGAGTGATGATTTTGGGTAAGAAAGTAGTTCATCATTAAAATGTTGGAGTCATGAAATCAAGGAAGGAAGTGATTTTGAAGAAATAAATGATGATTCTAAGGACGTGTATGAATTATAGATTGCAAGATCATAACTATAGGTATATGCAAGGAGGGATTTTACTAGTGAAGCAACCTATAAAAATTGTAGGAGAACTCATAGATAAATAATTTAGTATGATAGTGAGGGTGGATCCATTGTGTAATGTTTGTAATACCAATTGTGTGTAAGCTTTACATAGGACTATAAAAGTAATACAAATTGAGATAAAAAATTGATTCTTAATGAGTTTAAAGATTTAGAGAGTAGTTACAATCCTTGCTAGGAAGTAGAGGTGGTGAACTAAAATGCATTTCAAACAATGAATAGACTTGAGATGATAAACTTGATGAGTTTAATTGAAATTGAGTAAGTGAATTTGATTTTAATTGATGAGGGGGATGTTTTAAGAAGTTTAAATGGTTCAAGAAGTTACAAAATATCATTAAGAGGTTGGTTTGATGATAGAGTAAAATCAATAGTGTAATTGGATGGTACAATACAATAATCTAGATCACCAGATAAAAATGTAATTTGTAAGGAGAAATCCAAATGACAAGGTTTCATCAAGAAGATGGTAGGGTATTATTAGGAATAAGTCCAAATTATAGAGTTTAATTAGGAGGATGGATATATGAATGAGGCCAAGATGGTAAAATACTATAATAATATGAAAAAGGAAGGGATACCATATGATAAACCACCATCTAAGGAGTTATCATTACAATAGTTACCATTATAATTGGTATCATCTAAGAAATTATTGTTTGATAATATTCCATTGAAGGGGTTGCCACTAAAAGTGGTGTCATCTAAGAAACTAATAAGGGACTACTATCAAAGGTCCCACCATTAGAAGTGTTGTCATAATAAATATTTTCATTACAGTTTTTGTCATAAGATGTGCTATCCTCATAGTTCCTACCGTTAGACATGCTATCATAAAACATACTACCATTAAAGGTACTACCATTAGGAGTATTGTCATAAAATGTGTTATCACCATACATGTTGCTATTAAACATGTTACCATGAAAGGAGCTACCATCTAAGAAGTTGATTTCAATATCATCTAAGGTGGTGCAGTTAGAGTATCCATCATTATAGGCACTATACTTGAAGAGAGATATATGTCACAGGTCAATAAGTAGTTAGTTGAAGCAAGAGAGGAGTAAATAAAAGGTCGATATTATTTTATTAGGTTGAATGAAGACCCCTAAAATATTTATAGGGATAAAATTTTAGTTTAAACAGTAATGGTTTCAATGTTTTTGGTATTAATTTTTCAAGGGAGCTCCTACCCAATTTACCCCCAACACAACTTGTGATAGGCATTGCCTACCATATTTATATGTTGGTGATATTCATCATCTTGATCATGTTAGCCATCAAGATCATATTTTTCATTTTGGATATGTTGGTTACATTCATAAAGCAAATAAAATGGTTGATCGTAAAAAGTGAAGTAAAAATAAAATAATAATGGTCATTTTGATCAAGTTGATGTTACAACTGATTACAACAAGTGGAGTGTATAATAAAACAACAAGTTCTTGTGAGAAGCAGTTGGAAGTGAAGTCTAATGTAAAAGATGTTTGGAATAGGAGAAAGCAAAAAGAGCATGACAAGAAATTATGTTATTTTGTTCAATACTTCTATTCCTGGTGTTCAACTCATGTGTCATTGAGGACATTGACTTTTTTAGAGAGGATAGATGTAGTAGGCAAATTGATATGTCTACATTTAGTGATTAAGTTTTGGTATTCTATGTTATTTTGTAGTTGTGTGTAAAATGTTTGATAAAATGTGCATGCATATAGTTAATAATGTTATAAAGTGGAAATGTAATATTGTACATAATAATATATTGTTAAGTTATATATGTCAACAAAGTCATAATATATAAGTTAGTTTATCACACATAGGGAATTGTCATGTAAATGCAATTTAAATGCATATGAAATGTAATTTATGAAATGATGAGGTGTTAGGTAGTTGGAATATGAAACTAATTTTTGTATGTATAAATGAATACCATTCCCTCATTAATTTAATATAGCATGTAGGTGCATAGGGTAGAAGGTTAGTGTGTATGTGCAAAGGTTATGATGTATTGAGGTCATGTATGTAGTCAGGAGGAGGGTTTTTCATAAGGTTTGCAATATTTAATGTTGTAATTGTATATGTCATTCTTAATACAAATTTACTCATATTTACTTATTTGCTATTATTTTTATTTCTATTTTTTATGTATTGTTATTGCTAATGATTTTAGATCTATAGATTTATTTAAGTAGAAATAGAATTGTGTGTAAGTATGTTAAATTCTATTTCTTCAATTGCTTGGTAGCTTGCTTAGAGACTTGGATTCTTGCTTAGATTCTTGAAAAAGAACTTGCAAGAGTGAGAACTTAAAATAGAGAGGGAGAACTTGCAAAAATAAAATCAAATTGATCACAAGATTGAGCCAAAATTTTAGCATACCCTTGGCAACAAAGTTCTAAAATTACTATGAATCTAGAGAAAATTTGATAGAGTGTTAGTGCATAAAAGACTTAATGAAATGATCACCCAAGGGTTATATTTATAGGTAGCCATGGTCTCTTGGAAGAAGAGATAAAAAATGATACATGATAGAGACATGATCAATGGAAGAAAGGATTTAAAAGGGATCAAAAGAGGATTATGAGGAAGATCATGGGAAGGAAAAATCTTGGTCTTGGGTTCTACTGCATAGGTGGTGGATCAGTATGAATGATCATTCCCACTAAAGGTGTGTGCATTGAAAGAGATAATGATAAAGCCTTTGATATTTTGCATGTGTCATGCAAAAGCATAGGGAGGTAATCACATTGGTGCTACTAGTGCTAGATTACCTTTTGAGGTCAAAACGGGTCGAAAAGGATAAATTTGAACATTTCAATAGAAGTAACACCAAGGGTTCAATAAGCAATAAATACTTCAAATTTGGGCACAAGGATGGTTAAATAAAATTGGATGGCTAGAGGAGAATTCAACAAGCCTGAAGTTTACTTTACATTCAAAATTGAGTGTCTAAACATATAAGAGAACAAAATGGATTTTCATGATAAATGTGTTAGAATGGATATGGAAAGAATTTCATGATGAATTTCTATAATAATTTTGGTTGTTTTACAATGATATTGAAGTCATTACTAAAATATATAGAATAAAACTATGTAAGAACAAGTATATTCATTTCTACAACAAGAAGTTGAGTGGGTTATTTGACCATTTGAAGGAAGACCAATCAGATACATTGAAGAGGAGATGGTTCATTGATAGAATTCTTCCTATGTATTGAAATAATATGACAATGATTCCTTTGATGTCATACCAAGAGGCTTTAGAATACTTGGGAAAGTGATGAAAAAATATCATCAAAGTATTGGCATCATGTTAATATATATGAGAGTGATTCGAAGGCTGAAAGTAATTCTAATATTGAGAATGACTTAAACACTAAGAGTGATGATTTTAGGTAAGAAAGTAGTTCATCATTAAAATTTTAAAGTCATGAAATCAAGGAAGGAAGTTATTTTAAAGAAATAAATGATAATTTTGAGGACATATATGAATTATAGATTGCAATATCATCACTATAGGTATATGCAAGGAGGGATTCCACTAGTGAAGCAATCTATGATAATCATAGGAGAACTCATAGATAAATAATTAAGTATGATAGTGAGGGTGGATCCATTGTGTAATGTTTGTAATACCAGTTGCAGGCGCACTTTACATAGGACTATAAATGTACTACAAAGTGAGATAAATAAGTGATTCATCAAGATTTTAAAGAGTTAGAGAGGAGTTAAAATCCTTGCTAGGAAGTAGAGGTGGTGAAGTAAAATGCATTTGAGAAAGTGAATAGACTTGAGATGATAAACTTGATGGCTTTTATTTAAATTGAGTAAGTGAATTTGATTTTAATTGAGGAGGAAGAACTTTTAAGAATTTTAAATGGTTCAAGACATTACAAAATATCATTAAAAGTTTAGTTTTATGATAGAGTGCAATAAATAGTGTAATTGGATGACATAATGTAATCATCTAGGTCACTAGGTAAAAATATAGTCTGTAAGAAGAAGGCCAGATGACAAGGTGTCATCAAGAAGATGGTAGGGTTTTGTTAGGAATAAGGCCAAATGATAGGGTGTCATCAGGAATATGGGTAGACGAATGAGGCCAAAATGGTAAAATACTACAATTATATGAAAAGGAGGGGATACCTTCTGATAAACCACCATATAAGGAGCTATCATTACATGGGTTACCATTGTAAGTGGTATCATCTAAGAAATTATTGTTTGAGAATATTCAATCAAAGGGGTTGTCATCAAAAGTGGTGTCATATAATAAACTACTAAGGGGCTACTATCAAAGGTCCCACCATTAGAAGTGTTATCATAATAAATGTTTCCATTAAAGGTTTTTTCATTAGATGTGCATGCTATCATCAAACATGCTACCATTAAAGGTACTACCATTAGGAGTATTGTCATCAAACGTGTTATCACCATACATGTTGCTATTAAAAATAGTACCATCATAGGAGCTACCATCTAATAATTTGATGTTAATATCATCTAAGATAGTGTAGTTCGATGATCCATCATTATAGGCACTATACATGAAGAGAGATATTTTTTAGAGTTCGACAAGTAGTTGGTTGAAGCAAGAGAGGAGTAAATCAAAGATTGACATTTTTTTATTGGGTTGAATGAAAACTCCCAAAATATTGATAGGGATAAAATTTTAGCTTAAATAGTGATGGTTTCAATGGTTTTGGCATTGATTTTTCAAGGGAGCTCCTACCCCATTGACCCCCAACACAGTTTGTGATAGGCATTGCCTGCCATATTTATTATGTTGGTTATATTGTTAATCTTGATCATGTTAGCCATGAAGGCCATATTTTTCATGTTGGATATGTTGGTTAAATTGATAAAGCTAGTAAAATGGTTGACTGTAAAAAGTAAAGTAAAAATAAAAGAGTAATGGTCATATTTATCAAGTTGATGTTACAACATATTACAAAAAATGAAATGCACAATAAAAGAAGTCATTGTGATAAACAGTTGGAAGTGAAGTCTATTGTAAACAATGTTTGGAATAGGAGAAAGCAAAAAGAGCATGACAAAAAATTATGTTATGTTTTTTAATACTTCTATTCCTAGTGTTCAACTCATGTGTCATCGAGGACTTTGACTAGTTTAGAGAAGATAGATGTAGACAGGAAAATTGATATGTCTACTTGTAGTGAATAAGTTTTGGTATTCACATTGGAACCCAATTGAGGACAGTTGGAACCCGATCAGTTGGTCTGCACGTTGTCTACCGACCATGGAGTCTTTCCATGACATTCTCAGGGAGGGTTTGCTCGAAATCAGAGTCAACATCAACTCTTATGCCTAAAAATTAGACATGTCACAAAATGATGACACTTGTTGTTTCTCTACTTGTCTACCCTTTTTGAATTGCGAAAATGCAACATGTCGCGATATCGTGACACTTTTCTCTTTTGGCCATGAAAATGCAACATGTCGTGATATCGCGACACTTTTTCCTCCTTTGGCCGCGATGATGCAACATGTCACAATATCATGACACTTTTTCCTCCTTTGGCTATGACGATGCAACATGTCGTGATATCGTGACACTTTTTCCTCCTTTGGCTGTGATGATGCAACATGTCGCGATATCGCGACACTTTTTCTCTTTTGGCTGCGACGATGCAACATGTCGCGATATCGCGACACTTTTTTTCTTTTGGCCACTACGATGCAACATGCTGCTATATCGTGACACTTTTCTCTTTTGGCCGTGGAAATGCAACATGTCGTGATATCGCGACACTTTTCCTTCCTTTGGCCGTGACGATGCAACATGTCGCAATATCGTGACACTTTTTCCTCCTTTGGCTACGACGATGCAACATGTCGCGATATCGTGACACTTTTTCCTCCTTTTGCTGTGATGATGCAACATGTCACGATATCGTGACACTTTTTCTCTTTTGACCGTGATGATGCAACATGTCGTGATATCATGACCCTTTTTTTCTTTTGGCCGCGACGATGCAACATGCCGTGATATCGCGACACTTTTTCTATTTTTTCCATGACGATGCAACATGTCGCGATATCGTGACACTTTTTCTCTTTTGGCCGTGACGATGCAACATGTCACGATATCGTGACACTTTTTCTCTTTTGGCCGTGATGATGCAACATGATGTGATATCGTGACACTTTTTCTCCTTTGGCCGCAATGATGCAACATGTCGCGATATTGTGACTCTTTTTCTCTTTTGGCCGTGATGATGCAACATGTCGCGATATCACGACACTTTTTCTCTTTTGGCTATGACGATGCAACATATTGTGATATCGCGACACTTTTTCCACCTTTGGCCATGACGATGCAACATGTCATGATATCGCGACACTTTTTCCTCCTTTGGTCACCATGATGCAACATGTCGCGATATCATGACACTTTTTCTCTTTTGGCCGCGACGATGCAACATGTCATGATATTGTGACACTTTTTATCTTTTGGCCGTGACGATGCAACATGTCACGATATCGCGACACTTTTTCTCTTTTGGCCGCGACGATGCAACATGTCACGATATCATGACACTTTTTCTCTTTTGGCCTCGACGATGCAACATGTCACAATATCGCAAAACTTTTTCTCTTTTGCTCATGACGATGCAACATGTCGTGATATCATGACACTTTTTCTCTTTTGGCCGCGACGATGCAACATGTCGTGATATCACGACACTTTTTCTCTTTTGGCCGTGACGATGCAACATGTCGTGATAGCTTGACACTTTTTCTCTTTTGGCCGTGACAATGCAACATGTTGCGATATCATGACACTTTCTCTTTTGGCCATGATGATGCAACATGTCGCGATATCACGACACTTTTTCTCCTTTTGCCGCGACGATGTAGCATGTCATGATATCGCGACACCTTTTCCTCCTTTGGTCGCGATGATGCAACATGTCATGATATCGTGACACATTTTCCTCCTTGCTTTCTCCCTTTGCTTTGGACCATGAAAATGCAACATGTTGCAATATCGCGACACTTTTTCCTCCTTGTGGTGTTTTGCTTTTTCTTTGATCTTTAGCATATGGGCCTCTTCGGTCTTCTTGAAAAACATGCAAAAAAAGGTGGGTCCCAATTTTGGGGTACATTGTGGAGCACCCACAACACCTCCAATTGGTGAATTTCTCTGTTTAAGTTTCACTTTCCCTTTTCTGATTAGTCTATGGTCATGTTTCCCTTTAGTTAGTTCTTCTATTTGGTTCCTGTAGCACCCTAAAATTGGTGCAGTAAACCTTAGCAAATGATTAAAATTACATTAGTAATAATTCAAATTCAAATTTTAACCCCAAAACTACTCCCAAACCGCCTGTTGCCCGTTTCCTCATTTTCCATGCCATTTTTAGAGTTTGTTTTGTCCATTTGACGATATCGTCGCTGATCAGATGATATCACCTCAGATCAAATGATTTCATTTGGAGAAGAACATCCAGACGATCTCATCCCAAACTAATTTGTGAATAGTTAGCTTCTATTCAACGGTGTCTCTAATCCAGACATAAGCGTTTCTGCGCCCTTAGATACCTCCCCCATTGGATATCTTCTAAATTAGGATGATATCCAACCTCCTAACCTCCCTCCTAAGCATATTTAACCTTAGGACCCCCTCTTGGCATTCCCCCTGGCTGAAATTCCCTATAACACGAATTCTACATGCCTTAGACTATCTTAAACCACCATTTGCATTTGTATTTTTCCAAGTTTGTTTGCAGGAACTTCATTTTTTTTTAGCCGGAGTAAGCTCAGATCGTCGCAGATGATCCTGTTCAATTCGAGATGATTTCGCACCAATCCGAGATGATTTTTATTACAGTCAACATTGGGGGCAATCAGTGCCCAGGGTTTGCATTTTCTCACTTTGGTTGTTGATTTATCTTGCATTTAGTTAATTTTTTTATTATTCCTTATTGTTATGCATCTTGGAGTTCACCCATATAGCTTAAGTGCACAATGAAGTCATAATTTGTCATTAGAATGTCATAATCTACTTAAATTTTTATTTGTGATTATGACCTTACCATCTATGTTGCCATTTTACACCATTTTTCTCTATTAGAATAGTTGCATTTTTGGTATTTTGTATCTATTTCTCTGTTTACAGGTCTTTGATGAATTCTTCTGACAAATTCGTCAAATCTCGAATGATCCCGTAAGATCTTAGATGATCCTATCAAATTCCAGATGATCTGGACTGCTTCAAAAATTAGAACCTTCATCAAACATCCGAATCAGGTATAGTTCTTTAATCTAGCTTATTCTTTTTGTTTTCTATCCAAATCTATTTTCTGTATTTATTTAATTTGCATTTTCATAATAGAACACTTAGATTCATCTGGCCAAACCTAGGACTTAGATGTTTAAAGATAAAACTGAACACATTAAACACATTCCCAACCTAGGCATGGAAACTTCCACTAAATGTTTCCTGGTGAACCCCACCATCCGTCGAAAAATCACCTTAATACCCCTCCCCCGAGATGCGGGACCTTCAAAGGGCCTCTCAGTATGAGGTACCATCCCATAATTTTCCCATACCTCTTCTGAGCACGGATCCTTTAGCCTGAAGGTAAGGGTGCAAAAATTTTGGAACGATACATTTTGGTGAACCCGACGTGAAACTAAAACCTTTTGAAAACAAAAACAAAAAAACAAAAACATAGATGCATTTAAAATCATTAGAAAAATACTAAGTTGCATATCATGTCTAGATGGTAGCTCCTAATAAAATATTAGCAGTTACTATAAATGTTGAAAACCAATTAGCAGCCATAGAAGTTAATTTTGTGCTTAGTGTGCCTAAAACAGATAGAAACCAACTTCTATGGAAAGAACTTGATAGGAGGCTAGGTGTCATTTCATCTAGATCAACTGAACTTAGACAAATAAAGAGGTTTGCCCTATATAGGATCCTGGATCCTCATCAACTCATTGTTTATCATGAACTTCAGAGAGCCTGCCATAGGTGGTTAGCTTATAGGAGAGCTCTTGTGTCTTCAAAATTGTTCACCTTCGAGGAATACCTTGAGAACACAGCTGTTATACACCAATTCCTAGGTCATGTAGAATATCAAGAGGTCATTCTTATGGATAAGAAAATATGGAGGAGAGTTCCTCGAGCTGTGTTATATCGAGAGTATTGCCACGAACTCTATTTCTACCAACCAGAGTCTGAGACAGATAATATCACTATAGCACTTTTTGTTAAATTCTTGAAAGAAAATTTCCAATTTGAAGAAGAACACTTCATGACTCCTGAAGAACTTGAGCCCATTAATGACATTTATAAATTATTTATAGAAAACTAGATCATTGCTTTCATTATTATTTCTTGCATTTATTGTGTTGTTTGTTATCTTTATAATATTGTTACAAAAACAAAAAATAGAATAAAACAAATAAAAATAGAAAACATAACAAAAACCCAAAACATTTTATTTTAAATAATATAGTAGGTATATAATTAAAATATATACCTTGTTGCATATATATATATATATATATATATATATATATATATATATATATATATATATATATATATACAAGTATATATATATTTGCTGAAATTTAAAACTAATCACAATGCCTAAACTTAGGAATGGAAAACAAACTGAACAAGAAGAAGAAGATTGGTTGGGAGGCAAAACTACAAACCCAAATGTCCTTCCTGAGGATCCAATTTCGAAAGGAGAAACTCTAGAACAGCCGTAAGATGACCTAGGTGAAGACAATGAACAAGAAGACAATATTAAAGAGGAAGGATCCTCGTCCCCTAGAATAGCTCCAGATGGAACTATTGCTTTTGATAACTTAGATCATTTCTAGAATTTTTTCAATAATAACATTGGTGCTCTTAATATGGCAGTTCGTATTGATAAAGGACAAATTAGTGACACTCAAGCAGCTATGGAAGATATGTTTAACATACACACTAATCCATTGTCCTTTGTTGATCAAGAAAGTGATAAAGCTGGACCATCCAATAGAGATATGGTCACTATGATTCAGAACATGCCAAAACAACAGGTTACCCCACCCCCTAAGGAACCTATTATTGAGCCTAAAATCATTTCCACACAAAAAAAAAATTCCTTCACTGCTTTACTTCGTCAAACTATTGATCAATATGCTTCAAATCAACAAAAACTTAAAATGAAGCCAAACACCAATTTTCAACAATTTGGGATACAACATAATACAACTTCAAAATTTCTTCATAACACCCTTCCTACCAACAATTTATGCAATAGCAATATAGCATCTAATCTCCATGTCCCTCCATCATATGCTCACAAATCCCATATTAATGCCCTACCGAACCAATATGGTGGGCAAACCAGTAATCTGGAAGCCATGGTGAAACAGTTAGCTTCACTCATGGACCAGATAGATCCCTACCGTCCCTTGTACAATTATCGAGAGATATGTAGTCAACCTCTGGATCCCATAGTTGTAGCACAACCATACCCTAAACACTTTCCCATGCCCGTCCTGCCTATATATAAAGGAAATGAAGATCCCATAGAGCATCTTCGTATGTTTAGGATAACATGTCATGATATATCACACGATGACTTGCTATTACTAAAAATGTTCCCAAAAAGTTTAGGAGGAATGGCATTAGAGTGGTACTATCAATTGCCCACTCATTCTTTGAGAAATTTTGAAGAAACAACTGAATCGTTTGTCCATCAATTTAGTGCCTACATCGAGAGGCATGTCACCATTAAAGATTTGTACAACTTAAAACAATACAAAGATGAATGTTTTTCTGATTTCTTAGCTAGATGGCGGCAGTTGACAGGAAAACTGCACTTTGTGCTACCTTATAGGGAAATTTTGGACATTTTTATTAATAATTTACAAGAACAAATATCTTATGAGTTATCAACTACCACCTTAACTACCTTCGATCAAGCTATAAACTTAGCTCGAAGGGTAGAATATGCTCTCATTAGGAGAGGTCACCTCAAAAAGAAAGATGATGAGAAAAAATCTAGAAATCAGTATAAAAACAAACAAGTTGTAGGTGACGGAGTCACTAATAGCAAAAACGTTACTAATATCTATACAATGAAGACAACAGAAAAATTTATATTAAAACCCCCTGATAAACCTCCTCGAGAATTTACTAGATTAAATCAACCTTTATCAACCATTCTACCTCAATTATCAGCATGAGGCTTGATTCAATTACTAGCTATCCGTGAACCTGATCCAACTATACCCGGATACAGAGCCGATCTACACTATGACTTTCATAGAGGACTTGGACATGCTACAAATTCTTGCAAAATATTGAAACATAAAATACAAGACTTGATTGATAATAATGAAATGGAGGTGCAACCTTTCCAACCTAAACAAAATTCTCCTAATAACACTCAAAAGACCATTCCCCAAAATCAAAATCAGAATGCTAATCAATCATTGGATATATTTCAACATCCTTTACCAAACCATGGTAAAGAAGTGGCCAATCAAATCGAACATCATAATGTTCCCCCTCCTACCCGATATGTAGGGACTATTAGCGGACAATTACCTATTCAGGATCCTCAAATATTTGACACAACTTTATCCTTGGTCATGACCAGGCCCCTACATAATTTTCAAACTCCCGATCCTAGTGATGTAGAATCAGATACTGAAAGTGAAGTAGACATCACCTCAAACCAATCAAATAGCTCTAAAAATGAATCAAATCCTATTCAACCTATCACAGATGCTATGGTTCTAGAAGAACCATTTCCTAGAAGAGTTACTACTTGACCCTCTTCTAATCAATTCCTTCATAATGAACAAGCCATAAAAACTCAACCGAGACTAGTTCAGCGTCTTCAATATAACATTGTAGGTACCATCGGAGTCATTACTAGACAACAGGCTCAAAAATCTCAACAAGATCAAACTCAGAATGATGGATCAGCTCCATTTATTTTAAAAAATCCCAATAAAGGGAATCATATGTCTAATGTTTAACTTAAGCCTCCTTACAATATTAATGAACAATTATCCAACACTACAACCAGAATTTCCCTGTTGGATTTGTTAAGATCTTCTCCCACCCATAGGGATAAGTTAATGCTTACATTAATCCAAATGATGGTACCTCAAAATATTCAACCTGAAGCCATGTCCAATACTATCATCACTCGAGAAGTCGATTGTATTGACTTCCGGGATAAAGATATCCCACAACATAGTTTACATAAGGATAATCCCTTATATATTACTACTCTAATTGGAGATGTAGCTGTTAAAAGAGTCCTGATTGATAATGGTTCATCTATAAACATTTTCACTTTTGACTTCTACCAAAGGTTTGGCTTTAGAAGTGATGAAATGAAGAAAACTGACATGATTATCAAATCTTTCAATGATGAGACACAAGAAACGTGTGGAGTCATTACTATACCCTTGCAAGTTGGTCCTCGAACCCTAGATACAACCATGTTTATTGTACATTGCCCTACATCATACAATATACTTTTGGGTCGCCCTTGGATCAATGCGATGCGAGTGGTTCCCTCCACTTTACACCAATGTGTTAAATTTGAATTTAAAAATTAGTTGGTCACTATCCATGGTGACCCTAGACCCTTTGATATGTGTGCTTTGGCAGAACCTTTTGGAGTGCAATTTTTTCCCGCTCTGTCATCCACACATCTTAATTCTTATTTTTCATCTAAATATGTGAAAAAAACACACATAAAATCATCTACTCCATCAACTACACCTATACATTTAACTCAACCATCTTCTAAACAAACCACACTAGAACCTCAAAAAGATCTTCAATCCACAACCAATCCTTCATGTTCTATCCCTATAATTTCAAAACCTATAGACCCATTCATTAACACTTCCACATTATCAACATCTATCATACCTTCCACATCTAAAGATATAGGGAATGATCCTTCTACATCTTATGCTCTTTCTGATGAACTTTTACCGGATTTATCCACAATCTTAATATCAGAAAAAACAAATGCTTTTATGCAAGATTCAATTCTTTTAAATAACTTGCCATCATCTCCTCGTACTTTGGGCCTCCCACAACCTATGGGAAGTAATTACCAAGTCGGGAGTTGTGCTTTTATTTATAAAGGATATGATTGGGGAAGAATACCCAGGAATATCAAAACTCATCATGAGGGATATGCACGATGTTATTTTACTAATGAATATATTAAAGCTAAACCCATAATGCTTAAAATGGGATATAAAGGGAAAGGCTTGGGACCTTTCCAAAATGGCATGAAAGAACCTATCGAGGTAGAACCATGGCCCGCCCAATGTGGTGTGGGCCTATTTCCTAGTAAGGGTCAACCCTTCCCTTTTGAAGATGATGATCAACTCATATGTTATCAAGGTTCTCTAGATAAACAAGATTCTTTGTGTCCAACGAATCATCCATTTACATGTAATATGCTATCCATAGCTTACCCTGAATTGATTGCTGAATCCGATGAGGAGTTGGAAGGAGATATTTTCCATGATGTCTCCGTTGAAGAGTTGTTACACAATGGTTTTTATTTTGATGGTTCTATACCAACTATAGCCCAACTTGAGGCCACCACTCATCAAGACAAATTATCCAACTTAACTTTAAAATAATTACAAGAATTGGGCATTTCACCCTCCCCACCTAATTTTGAAAGAGATCTACACATGGAAGTAGAAAACTTCATTAAAGTTAACATTGGAACTGAGGATAATCCTCACATAATGAATATTGTATCAGCATTAAGTCAAGAAAAACAAGATGAATACATTGCATTCCTTAAATAATATGAAGATGTATTCGCTTGGACATATGAAGATATACCAAGTCTGGACCCTTCTGTAGTCATGCATCATCTAGTAGTCCATCCGGATGCTAAACCAGTTAAACAAAAACTTAGAAAAATGCATCCCAAAGTGGCCCTGCTAGTCAAAGGGGAGTTAGAAAAACTCCTAAACGTTATTTTCATACAAGCTATTGATTATGCTGAATGGATCTCGAATGTAGTTCCTGTCACCAAGAAAGAAGCTACCAAAGTTAGGGTTTGCATAGAATTTAGAGATATTAACGTTGCATGCCCTAAAGATGATTTTCCTCTTCCAAACATGGATCAAATCATTGACTTTACTGTCGGGAGTGGAATGATGTCCCTAATGGATGGATTCTTCAGCTACAATCAGATTATGATAGCTCCTAAATATCAGGCTAAAATAGCCTTTATTACCCCTTGGGGTACCTTTTGTTGGAAAGTGATGCCATTTGGTTTAAAGAATGTCGACGCAACATATCAACGAGCTATGACTTATATCTTTCATGATATGATGCATGATATCCTACATGATTATGTAGATGATATTATAGGTCGCTCTATTAAAGAAGATGACCATTTAAATGATTTGAGAAAAGTATTTAATCAGTTAAGAGAATACCTTATTCGATTAAATCTAGCCAAATGCATATTCAGAGTTAAGTCCGATAAACTATTAGGGATTTTAGTTTCTTTACATGGTATTGAAATCGACCCTCTCAAAATTGTGGCTATCACTGATATGCCCACACCTACCAATATATCGGAGTTACGAAGTTTACAAGGTAAGCTTCAAGCCATTCATCGCTTCATCGATAAGTTGGCAGACAAAACCACTCCCTTTCTTAAGCTCCTTAAGAAGGATGTCCCTTTTAACTGGGACGAAGAATGTACAGAAGCTTTTGAACTTCTCAAATAATACCTCCTTAACCCACCTGTGCTTTCATCGCCTAGACCTAATCTCCCATTTCTCCTATATATTTTAGCTTCATATTTTGCTTTAGGAGCTATGTTAGCTCAGCTTGATGATGAGAAGAAATAACGTGCTAATTATTACATTAGTCGAACCCTCATTAGTTATGAAACGTGTTATACAACATTAGAGAAATTATGTCTAGTAGTCGTATTTTCTACGTAGAAATTATGTCATTATATGCTCAGTCAAAAAACGTATGTCATTGCTAAATATGATCCCTTGAGGTATCTCATGAGTCGACCTTATTTATCGGGTCGCACAGCAAAGTGGGTTCTTGCTCTAAGCGAGTTTGAACTCACGTTCATAGGACAAAAGTCTCGTTAAGGGTCAAATCATAGCAGATCAATTAGTCACTGCACCCTTAGAATCTACCCATCCCCTCATCATTGAGTTTCTTGATGAATGCCTTCAATTAGAGGCAGACCATATTGAACAATGGTCCTTATACTTTGATGAAGCCCGATGCATGAGTGGGGCTGGTGCAGGTATTATTTTAATATCCTCGCAAAAACATCTTATACCTTTGTCCTTTAAATTAACATTTTCTTGCACCAATAATACTGCCGAATATGAGGCTCTAATCCTTGGATTACGAGCTACCTTGGCATTAAAAATCAAACATCTGCTAGTTTTTGGTGATTCTCAGCTTGTCATAAACCAAATTAATGAATTTTATCAGACCAGAGATGATAAATTGCGCCCATATAAAGCATATGTTTTGCAATTGTTATCCTTGTTTGATAAAGTTACTTTGGAAGCTATTCCGCAAACTAGCAATCATGCAACTGATGCTATGGCCATAGCTACATCTCTTCTGCCCTTGGAGTTAGATGACGAATATGCCACCATCATTATTTGTCGACTCCAGGAACCCGCTTCAAATAAGTCATGTTTAGAACCTTTTGATGTGTTTCTAATCAATGAAACTACTCCTGAACCTTGGTATACGGATATAATTGATTTTCTCCAAAATTGGACTTTCCCTACCAATTCTAATAGAAACCAGCATCGATTATTACATCGACGAGCAAGTCGATTTGTAATAATTGGCAATACTTTATATAGGATATCTTTTGAAGGTATCCTATTGAGATGTTTGAATCTAGAAGAATCCAAATCAGCTTTAAGTGAAGCCCATGATGGATCTTGTGGAGGACACTTTAGTGGTAGTGTCATTGCTAAAAAGCTCCTTAGGATAGGCTACTTTTGGCCTACCATGGAAAAGGATGCACATGATTATGTGCGCCATTGCGACAAGTGCCAGAAACATGCTGAACTTGTCCATGCACCTGCACAAGATCTGTAGGTTATTTCATCTCCTTGGCCCTTTTCAAAATGGGGCTTGGACATTATTGGCAAAATTAATCCTGTGTCATCTGATGGACAAAAATTCATCATAACCGCCACTGAGTATTTCACGAAGTGGGTTGAAGCTATGCCTTTAGCTTCCTGCACTGGAACTCAAGTCTCTAAATTTATTTTTAATCAAATCATTTGTAGGTTCGAAATTCCTGCAAATCTCATCTCAAACAATGGAACTTGTTTCAAAAATAAAGATGTTAAAAAATTATGCCAAAAATATAAGATTCAACATCGCTGGTCCACTCCCTATTATCCTCAAGGTAATGGTCAAGTAGAAGCATCTAACAAAACCTTAATCAAAATTCTCAAAAGAATGGTCAATAAAACTGGTCGCGACTGGCATATTCAATTATATCCAGCTTTGTGGGCCTATCGAACTAGTGTTCAAACTCCCACTGGAACTTCACCCTTTGTCTTGGTTTATGACGTTGAAGCCGTTTTTCCCTTTGAATTAGAAGTTCCTTCTTTGGCTATACTACTTCAAGATACCGAAGTAGAAAATGAATATCGAGCTAGCAGACTTAGTCAGCTGGAAATTTTATATGAAAAGTGCATCAATGCTTTAGAGCACCTTCGTGCCTACCAAAACAAGCTTAAAAGATCATATGCCAAGAAAGTTCGTCATCGATCCTTTGAGGTCGACGACCTTGTTTTAAAAGAAAATAAAAAAAATACTAATGCAACTAAAGACCTTAAAGGTAAATTTGAGCCCAACTTGCTTGGACCATATATTATCACTGCTAAATTTTAATCGGGAGCATACAAATTAGCTACCTTAGATGGTAAAGATTTAAAAGAATCTATGAATATTTTGCATCTTAAGCAATATTATGCATAAAATTTGGTCATTTCATCATTTGTACATATTTTGCATGTTGTCTCATTTTAAAATATATATATATATATAGATATCAAACTGTTTAAACAAAAACAAATGCAAAAAATAAAAAAAGTCAAAACAACAATATTACTGGCTCTTTTGAAACCCCCAAAAAAAAAAATAATAATAAAGAAGAAAGAGAGAGTCAAAATTATCAAACTCTTCACAAATATTTGTTGTCTATATTTCTTCTTCAAGTATTGCAGTTATATTTTCAAGTTATTTTGGATAAATTAGGATTTATTTGGAATCCCCCACTATCACAAACACAAAAAAAAAAAAAAAATCTTGATTTTATCTGGCATGATTACTAATCTCTCTTATATAAAAGTACAAAAATTCAATTAAATAAAGTTTGAGCACAGAAAATTGATGTTATTTACTTAAACCAAGCATATCTTTTCACAATAAAATGATTACATTTGTAATTTCCATGCTATGTTACATAGTAGAAATGGTTCTTGAGCGAAAAGTTTCCCTTGCTATCCTATCATGCACATGGTCTAGAATCTTTGAGAATTGGCAAAAGGACAAGCTCACCCCTACCCGAAATAAAAATCCCTTGCTCTACAGCTAATCCGAGCAAGTATCCCTAGCATAGGAAGAAAAGCAAAGTTCAAGAAAAAGAGAAAAAGAAACAAGTTATTTCAGCATTATCTCAAATATCAAGCCAAAATACAAAAATACAAAAAAAAAAGAAAAAAAAGAAGAAAATGAAAAGCAAAAGCAAAGAAAAAGAAAAAAAGGCAAAAGCAAAAGCAAAAGCAATAAAATCCCTTTCCCTACTCCTTGAAAATAAAAGAAGGGTTGATGAGCTTGAATCCCTGGAATTCTCAATTATTCGAAAACTGTGAGGTAAGCCCCATAATAGGTGGTTTGTGCCCAACCCGCTTGGCCTTGGGTAACTCCTAGCGTGGTGATATGTCTGTCACATTAGTGACCTTATTTTGTACAGACCTATGTCTACTTATGGATTAGCTAGCTCTTGATAACCCGACCTACATAGTAGTATGGTATGGTTATATGCATCTAAATCATGGTTAATGAACACTTATTTGGTTCATTAAAATCACTTGTATCAAATTATCTTGCTCACAACTTGGAAAATGAACAATGCAATTGCACACACATTTGTATTTGAGATATTTTGTGTATCATTATGATAAATCAAGATTGGTAATGAACTTACATACGCACATGGGATTCCTTCTAAATCTAACTTTTATCTTTAAGATACTTTGAAATATTTTTGCAAATTGTTTGGAATAAATTCATTTTCTTCTTTGAAAGAATAGTTGTTTAGTATAAAGACAACTACATGCATTATCAAAAATCAAAATCATTTTCAAAAACATGCAATCAAGTTACATTTATATATAACTTTTGACTTTCGTGACGATGGTATAGTTCCAAAACTAAAATTGGAATTTTATGCCTAGTGCAAGTCCTCATCTTCATATTTTATGAAAACCAAAATTACAAATCAACCATGAAATAAAACTATTATTTTCTTCTTTGGATTTCGCGATGATGGTATAAGTTTATACCTAAATATTCTATGCCTAGCGCAAACCATTGTACCAATTTTATTTTCCATTTATTTAAAATCATAAAAACATATGATTTTAAAACATATAATTGTGTAACATATTGCAAATCATTATGTTACACAATTATGCTTTAAAACAAACAAACACCTATTCTATTTCATGTCAGTATGTCAAACTTCAATTTTGCAATGATGGTATAATTCCTAGGGAATTATCCAAAATTTTATCACACTTAGGAATTTATGCCTAGCAAAAGTCATTTTAAAATATTTTGTGCATAATATTTTCATGGAAATCTGAAAAACAAATCATCATCATCATCATCATTTGCATCATCACAACAAAGCCTTAAGATAGTCTCTTAAGCACTCTTTTACTTTTTGCAATATTTCTATACTAGGATTAGCTTGACGATCGAGTGAGCGGTGACTCCATGAAATGGTCTATAATAGCGACAATGTCCTTTGAATTTATTGTTAAAAGTCCCTTTTATTTTTATCAAATTATCACATCACAAACAACCAACTTGTTTACATCATATTATTTCATTTAAATTTAAAAAAAAAGCATGACATTCAAACCATCATATTTCCAAATGGCATAATTACATGAATCATCAAATCAATCAAATAAAAACATTAAAGCATCGTACAAATACATAAGACAAGTCATATGATCAAAAATATCTCATCTATATATATCTCAACAGTATATGTACATCATCTCAAAACTAGATTGGTATGCCACAATATGTACCTAGGCATACTCAATCCCCTATCAAAAATAATAATAAGCACTATAATCAATCTGTGTAGTGCAATATGTAGTAGCTAGCCTTGAGAACCCCTCGAGCTATCAACCTCATCTTCTCCCCCACCCTGAGGTGGACGAGGTGGCCCCATCATAGTCCGTGTGGTGCTATGAGTCCTGGAATCTGATCGTGATGATGTCCTTGATGACCTCATCCCGATAGGCTCCACAATATGGGCCGACAATGGTAACCTCTACCCCTATGGCACCATATGGTGGTATAGTGTCTGATAGAATGTGACCTGGGCAATAGCCCATGCTAGATCCCGAGTGATCACCCCTCTAATCCATGCTCTGAGGCATGCTACCTCATATCTGAGCTGTGTGGCATCCTCTCGATGTCATGCAGCCTCATCCTATAGAGTTTGCAACTTTGCCTGGAGATGGACAGTCTCCGTTTGGAGAGTAGCCATCTCACTACTCTCTCCTGTGTCCACACCCTTGCCCTTATCGGGCGATGGTGGTCTCTCTCTCCATGGAGAAGGGGGTCTCTCCTCCCTCATCTCCTACTACCATGGCCTCTGCTGAGCCTGTGGTCTCCTCTGCTCTCTCCCACCATGACCTTGTGCTGCCTTAATGGCCACCTGGCATCGCCTCCCCATCCGACGCACAACTATGTGAATCGGACCCTGAGCCCTCGTCATCCGAGGAGGGCGAATGCCTATGTACTAGGCATCATAGCCATCAGCTACCCCTATGTCATCCCCATCCACTAGCTAAATGGGGGCATCATCTATGTCCAGACCCCAGAAGTGCTACATATCTGGAGCCCTGCTAACTATAGTGTTATCCCGGATAGTCTGGGAAAACTTGTAGTCTCTAAGGGATGGGATCCCCTATTGTAGACCGAAATGCCTCAAAAATTGGTCATAGTGGTGGAGTTCCACCTCTCCCCTCTCCATCCTTAGCCAATAGACTCACCTGACGTGAGCCAGCTCCTGTCCGTCCTCAGCCCACCCTGGATGATCTCTTCAAGGCCTCCAGGTGATCTGGTCGAAGATAATGTCGTAAAGTAGTCTTCGGGACATTGGCAGATCTATCCACTACTGTGACCCTCTTCGGAGCCACCAGTAGAAAGCTCGGGGCCTCTCCCTGTTAATCCCTGTCAGTGGGAGCCCTATCGGCCTCTGCACCATGATGTGCTCCCAGCACAAAACCTATAGTAGAGATGTCATAACTAGACATTAGACGCCCTTGTATACAACCCCATGCAAGATCTTATACAATCGACATAGTACAAAGCTCCCCCAAGCAAACTTGTATCCATGGTCTCTCATGTCATAGACCACATCTATTAGTAGCCATGGTAATCTACATCCACTCTAATGGCATAGCAGCAGACCACCTACAACCCCAGTCAAAACCTATTTCAGTCTAGATGCCCCAAGCATCTGCCATAGAGATTCGATGTTCACTCCGCCCTTCTCCAAGGCGAAGCTTGGATCTCTGCATAGTCGCATCATCGCATGGCCCTGATTGGTCGTGGGAGTGATTAGCCGTCCTTATATGGGGATCCTCAAAATCCTCCATACATCCTCTAGTGTGGGAGTCATCTCCCCTGTCGATAACCAAAAATAAGAAGAACCCAGATACCACCTTTCTGCTAGGGCTGTCAATAGCCCCATATTTGTAAAAACCTATGGCATCTCTGCCACATGCTGCAAGCCAACCTGAGCCAGCTGATCTCGCTCTGCCTAAGATAGAGTAGCCAAGTCATCCCTCAACCCGTCGTATTTCCATTCTCTGCTCTTTAGTAATCCTCTCTACAACATAAACAACAAAACAATAAAAATCATTAATAAAACAATCATTAATAATGCAAGTAAAGCAAGTTCAATTTAATAAATGATGATATCGTCCACTATTGGACGATATCGTCATTTATTAAATTGAACTTGCTTTACTTGCATTATTAATGATTGTTTTTTGGACGATATCGTCCCAAATTTGAGCAAATTTGTCTCTGATTTTGCCAGCCAAAATCGACCCCTTTTCGACGAAATCGTCCCCATTTCGCCAATTTCGCCTCTGGACAAAATCAGCAATATCGAGAGGATTTTGACGAAATCGAGATGATTTTGTCTAGACGACGTCGATGGCCCAAAAACGACCGTGATGCTCAAAAATCATCAAAATTTAATCTAAAAAGCATGAAATTCAAAATTCAAGCCTTCTAAACTAAGTTTAGACCCTTACCCGTAGCCCGCGTCGGACCTCTATTGATCTGTGTGCTGTCTCGACCATCTTTTCTGCAGAGCTCCAAAAACCAGAAAATGAAAATGAACAGTAAAAATTAATTAGGGTTTTTTCCTATTTTTCTTAATTTTATTCAAAAACAATTAGCAACAAATTTAATTTTGGCTTTTTTGCGTTTTTACCTCAAACGTTTGATTTGGGTAAAAACACGGAGGGGGCATCATAGTAAGCTGTCATACGATTTGACCAAGAATCGTCGCCTAAAAATGGGAATAAATTTTTTTTTTCTCGTAGATCGAGAAGAACTCATATTTAACGCATTTTCCTTGGAAAATTCGCTAAAGAGGGGGCAAAATGTAGCACCCTAAAACTGGCACAGTAAACCTTAGAAAATAATTAAAATTACATTAGTAATAGTTCAAATTCAAATTTTAACCCCAAAACCACTCCCAAACCGCCTGCTGCCCGTTTCCTTGTTTTCCATGCCATTTTTAGAGTTTGTTTTGTCCGTTTAACGATATCGTCGTTGATCAGACGATATCGCCTCAGATCAGATAATTTTATCTGGAGAAGAACGTCCAGACGATCTCATCCCAAATTGATTTGTGCATAGTTAGCTTCTGTTTCAACGACGTCTCTAATACGGGCAGAAGCGTGTCTGTATCGTTAGAGACCTACCCCATTGGATATCTTCCAAATTAGGATGATATCCAACCTCCTAACCTCCCTCCTAAGCCTATTTAACCTTAGGACCCCCTCTTGGCATTCCCCCTGGCTGAAATTCCTTGTAACACGAATTCTACATGCCTTAAACTATCTTAAACCACCATTTGCATTTGTATTTTTCCAAGTTTGTTTGCAGGAACTTCATTGTTTTTTAGTCGAAGCAAGCTCAGATCGTCGCAGATGATCCTATTCAATTCGAGACGATTTCGTACCAATTCGAGATGATTTCGACTGCAGTCAACATTGGGGGCAATCAGTGCCCAAGGTTTGCATTTTCTCACTTTGTTTGTTGATTTATCCTACATTTAGTTAAATTTGTTATTATTCCTTATTGTTCTGCATCTTGGAGTTCACCCATATAGCTTAAGTTCACAATGAAGTCATAATTTGTCATTAGAACATCATAATCTACTTAAATTTTTATTTGTGATTATCACCTTAGCATCTATGTTGCCATTTTACACCATTTTTCTCTATTAGAATAGTTGCATTTCTGGTATTTTGTATCTATTTCTCTGTTTGCAGGTCTTTGATGAATTTTTCTGATCAATTCTTTAGATCTCGGACGATCCCATCAGATCTCAGACGATCCTGTCAAATTCTAGATGATCTAGACTGCTTCAAAAATTAGAACCTTCATCAGACATCCGGATCAGGTATAGTTCTTTAATCTAGCTTATTCTTTTTGTTTTCTATCCAAATCTATTTTTTGTATTTATTTAATTTGCATTTTCACAATAGAGCACTTAGATTCATCTGGCCAAACCTAGGACTTGGATGTTTAAAGATAAAACTGAACACATTAAACACATTCCCAACCTAGGCATGGAAACTGCCACTAAATGTTTCCTGGTGAACCCCACCATCCGTCGAAAAATCACCTTAATACCCCTCCCTCGAGAGGTGGGACCTTCAAAGGGCCTCTCAGTCCGAGGTACCATCCCATCCTTTTCCCATCCCCTTTTCGAGTGCAGATCCTTTAGCCTGAAGGTAAGGGTGCAAAATTTTTGGAACGATATAGTTCCTCTGGGTGCCTTTACCTTAGGTGGCCCCTGCTATTTTCAGGTTGTCTCATTCTACTACCGCTGTTCTTCCCCTTTGCCTCCCTCTTCGGAGGCCCATGACTATTTTGTACAAGGTTCAGGGACCTTTCAACACCCTTTCAACCAATAATAAAAAAAATAAGTTTTGGTATTCTATATTATTTTATAGTTGTGTGTAAATTTTTTAAAAAATATGCATACATATAGTTAATAATGTTATAAAGTAGAAATGTAATATTGTATATAATAATATACTGTTAAGTTATGTATGTCAAAAAAGTCATAATATATAAGTTATTTTATCATATAGTGGAAAATGTCATGTAAATGCAAGTTAAATGCATATGAAATGTAATTTAGAAAATGATGAGGTGTTAGATAATTAGAAGATGAAACTAATTTTTGGATGTATAAAGAAATACCATTCTCTCATTCCTTCAATATAGAATGTAGGTGCATAGGGTAGAAGGTTAGTGTGTATGTGCAAAGGGTATTATGTATTGAGGTCATGTATGTAGTCCTAAGGAGGGTTTTGCATAGGTTTTGCAAGATGTATGTATATGTCATTCTTAATACAAATCTACTCATATTTACTTATTTGCTATTATTGTTATTTCTATTTATTATGTATTGTTATTGGTAATAGTTGTAGATCTATATATTTATTTAAGTAGAAATAGATTGTGTATAAGTATGTTAAATTTCATTTCTACAATTTCTTGATAGCTTGCTTAGAGACTTGAATTCTTGCTTAGATTCTTGAAAAAGAGCTTACAATAGTTGGAGCTTAAAATAGAGAGGGAGAAATTGTAAAAATAAAATCAAATTGATCACAAGATTGAGCCAAAATTTTAGCATACCCTTGGTAAGAAAAGCTCTAAAATTACTATGAATCTAGAGAAATGATAAAATTTTAGTGCATAAAAGACTATGAAATCGTCACCCAAGGGTTATATTTATAGCCCGCCATGGCCTCTTGGAAGAAGAGAGAAATAAAGAGATATGATAGAGACATGATAAATGAAGGAAAGGATTTAAAAAGGATCAAAATAGGATTACAAAGAAGATCATGGGAAGGAAAAGTCTTGGTATTGGGTTCTACTACAAAGGTGGTGGATCAGTAGGAATGATCATGCCCACTAAATATGGGTGGATTGAAAGAGACAAGGAGTAAAGCCTTTGATATTTGGCATGTCTCATGCAAAAGCATAGGGAGTTAATAACATTAGTGGTTCTAGTGCTAGATGACCTTTTGAGGTCAAAACGAGTGGAAAAGGATAAATTTGAATATTTCATTAGAAGTGAAAACAAGGGTTTAGGAAGCAATAAATACTTCAAAGTTTAGCACAAGGAAGGTTAAAGCAAATTGGATGGCTAGAGGAGAATTCAACAAGCTTGAAGGTTACCCCGCGTTCAAAATTGAGTGTCTAAACTTATAAGAAAATCAAATGGAATTTCATGATAAATGTGTTAGAATGGATATAATCATCATTTTTTACATCCATAATAGGTAATATGAAAACATTGCTTTATATTATTAAGAATAACATATTTGAATATATATAAGTACGCTTATTAAGAAAAAAATATTTATATGCAATAGATCTTCTCATATTTTATGTTTCAAAAAAAGTATTTAATTAAAATGCATTCACTCAACCAATCATGTTCACCATTTATTTTTATTTCTTTTAAAATTTGTAATTTTTTACAATAAATTTTGACTTATATTTTTTATCTAACTCAAAATAAGATATAAGATATTTTTTAAAAATAAAAAAATAAAAATTCAATTAGTTTTAGGATAAATATATTATCAAAAACTAATAAAATATAATATATATATATATATATATTACATGGTGGAATCGGTAGCCACCATGAATCCATGCAGGCTATCCGACTTTTATGGCCGCCACAGTATTCTACGTTGTCCGGCCTAGAAGCCGCCATACAGATCTTCACGCAGTCCACACCTATAACCGCCATGCCACAATCATTTTAATTTTTTTATGCTGCTGAAAGCACCAAGAAAGGGACAAGCGTTCAGTTCGGCGAGGCTCGAGATTTGAACCTTGGACCTACGCCCCCCTTATGGGGTTTTGATGAATATAAAAAAAATATTAAAAAATAAAATAAAATTAAAACATTACAACTATTGTTTTTTTTTTTAAATTGAAAAAAACTTGTATTAAAACAAAGATCAGTTACAATTGGGAGAAGACACATCCCAGCCAAAAACAATGAAAGCACATGATTACAAGAGAAGAGGAAGATTTGCAATGGATCCAAATCTCTTGAACCAAAACCAAGCTAGCTGAGAGAGCTGATAGATCTGTTACAACAACTTATTGCAAAAACGTGCAGCAAACACCAACTTCACCTCTGGCCGCAAAAAAGCTACAAGTCACAAAATCGTGACACAAGACTCCTCTGACGGCAAAAAGTCAACCTGTTGTGAAATCGTGACATGTCACAAAATCGAAACAATAATCCACCCTTGGCCGCAACGGAGCAACATGTCACGATATCACAACAACTTTTCGCCTGCGGTCGCAACGACGTAACACATCATGAAATCACGACATCTTTCCTCCAGCGACCGCGATAGCGCAACATGTCACGATATCGCGACAACTTTCCCACAGCGACCGTGACGGCGCAACATGTCACGATATCGTGACAACTTTTCTCCCTTGGCCGTGACGGTGCAACATGTCGTGATATCGTGACAACTTTCCCTCGACGGCCGTGATGGCGCAACATGTCGCGATATCGCAACAACTTTTCTCCTTTGGCCACGATGGCGCAACATGTCGTGATATCACGACAACTTTCCTTCAGCGGCCGCGACGGCGCAACATGTCGTTATATCACGACAACTTTCCTCCTTTGGCCGCGATGGCGCAACATGTTGCGATTTCGTGACAACTTTCCCTCGGTGGCCGCAGCGGTGCAACATGTCACGATATTGCGACAACTTTCCTCCTTTGGCCGTGACGACGCAACATGTCGCGATATCGTGACAACTTTCCCTCGACGGTCGCGATGGCGTAACATGTCGCGAAATCATGACAACTTTCCTCCAGCAGTCATGACAACGCAACTTGTCACGATATCATGACAACTTTCCCTCAGTGGCCGCGATAGTGCAACAATTCGTGATATCACGACAACTTTTCTCTAGCAGCCATGACGACGCAACATGTCATGAAATCGTGACAATTTTCCTCCAGTGACCGCAATGGTGCAACATGTCACGATATCGCGACAAATTTCCTCCAGCGACCGCGATGGCGCAACATGTCGCGATATCGTGACAGCTTACCTCAAATGACTGTGATGACGCAACAGGTCACGAAATCGTGACAAAAACCACCCTTAGCTTTTTCATTGATCATTGGCTCAAGAATATTTCAAGGCCCTGCCTAATCACCTCATCTTCAATAGGCATGTCACTGTGCAACTGCACTCCTACCTCTTTAACATTACAACTATTGTTGCAATATAAAAAATATATAAATTTTTAACTATAAACAATTTTAGAACTCCAATGAATCATTCTTGTTAGCAATTCAACTATATTTTCCATAGGATCAATATAAAATATTCAATAGACACATGAATATGAGATTCTTCACATTCACACCTTGACCTTTTTATTTACACAAGGAAAATCTAATGCTTCATATTTCTTATAGGAGAGGTTTCACATAATTATAAATTTATTATTGACTCTACATATCCACACAAAGACAAATTCTAATAATTGGAGATACTAAATGAAATTTCTCTTATATAATCCATATAAAGATAAATTCTAAAGATTGTAGATACTAAATGAAAAATTCTTACATAACTCCATACTTACATGACACCTCACTTACATAACTCCATATTTACATGACAACTACTATATACTCAAATATTTATAACACCATAAACTAAACTATTTACATAATAAGGATAATATTGTCGCAGATTACAAATAATGTGATACTTCCAATAATTCTTTAAGGGACAGGCTATGCTTGTTTAAAATGTCAATTGTTTGAATTAAAACTTTTTTAATAAAATAGTAAATTGATTCTACCCCCAAGATCATTCTATATATACAACACAAATGTAGAACCTATATAAAGCTTTAGTGAGAGCCATAGTTGTTGGCATGCATTCTGAATGTATGGTAAAAAATAAATTAAAATATTATTAATGGACAATAATATCCTTTATATTTATTTTTATAGCATTATCAAAATAAATCTTTGGAGAGTGATGAGTGGTGGATGTTTTCTGTAAAGAGATATGATGGCTGCGACTGCGCTCTCCTCTCCTCTCCTCGTCGGTCTCGTGTTAGGAAGGGAGAGTTTATTTATTAATCTCAGATTAAAGGTAATCTCAGCTCCTCTCCTCTCCACATTCAACAATGTCCTCATAATCTCAGAGATCTCCGTATACATTCACGCAAAATAAATAAATACTGCATTCATATTCTTTGCAAATCTGAATAACGATATCAAAAACATAAAAATACAACATTAATTCCGTTGGAAATTTGGAATTCAAGATGAGTTACGTAGTTACGATGTCATAAGAATCTGGATTGTACGAAACAAATAATCTCGGTCACACAACTTCAATCGTCCTTAAACACCTCTGTTAAGCATTTCCATATAATTCTCGAGAGACTCTCGCCTCTCGATCTTCAAATTCTGACGGAATCTGCTGATAAATTCATCCGCCGATTTATCAACATCTATTTCAAAGCTTGGCTTCCTCAGAAATCTACTACTTCTTTCCAAGCTCTTCAGTTTGAACTCATCGACGTTAGCAGCTGTTTCCGCCAAGGAATTAAGCCTCTGAGTCTTCAAATCCTCACGGAACTTTCGAATAAATTCATTGGCCGCTTGGTCGGCATCACTTACTCTCGAGCATTCTTGGCTAGATCGAGCATTAACTATGGCCGCCTCAGCTGAAGAAGAAGACGAAGACGAGAACACGGGTTTTCTTCCACTTGTTGGATCCATCAAAGAAGGCATACGGTAGTCTGATTGCAGAAGAAACTTCCGATTTGTTTGCAGTCGAAGGAAATAATAAAATGGGTGATGTTAAATAGAAAATGGATGGAGGACTTTTGCTTGGCGGGTCAAACAATAATTTGGAACTCAATCTGTGAGCCATCCAAATTGGAATAGAGTCTACGGGCTTTTACGTTTGACGTGACTTTAATTCGTAAAATAAAGCGTTAGTCGGTGCAGCGAGGTTTGATCTAATGTTGTATTGTATTGTTTTTTTCCAACTGGGCACGCAGGAATTGGGGGCGGAAAGTGGAAACGAACAATAAAGGTAGGTGACCAACAAAACTGGCAAAATAAATGGGCCCGAAAGTCTTATCGTTGCATTAACGTCCAATTTACCCGTTAAGATTTTCTAATGAATTAGATAATATTGCCACGATAGAAACGTAATCCTTTTTATCGTCTCTATGTAGGCATAAGAGTATAATAAAGGCCCTACATACGTCGACTTATGTGTGTTGACCTTAGGATGGTAAAATTGTGAGGGTTTTTAAATTTGAAATTTTTATGCAAACGTTTTTTTTTTTAAATAAAGTTTTGAAAGAGTTTTGTAAATAAAGTTTTGAAAGAGATTTTTTTTTAATTAATGCAGTTACATCAAATTGTATAGTATATTTGGTGTTTTATTATTTTGGTATGAGTTATGTTACTTATATATCTCATCTATTGAACCAATGATTCTATTGGCTTAAATATTTATTTAATATGATTATAAAATTGATTTGAACTATATTTATTTAAAAAATAATATTTGAGATTAATCTTATTTTTTAGTTAGTTATAATTTGTTTGGTTGTCATGACTCTCCCTAGTAGGTCTTATGGCATGAAAAACTATGTTGATCAAAGATGCTATAACGCTTAGTTTTATCAAATAAATAACTATGTCATTATGTACTTTAAAGGAGAGCTTTCGCAATTTTTTATTGAGTGATAACTATTTTATCCTTTCCTTGATAAATTTCTAAACCAAGGCAATAGTTCATTAATTCAAGATATATCATTTCAAATGTCTTTTCTAGATCCTTTTTTATATCACTTATTAACATCTCTAAACTTCCACTAATTACTATGTCATCAACATATACTATGAGAATCAAGATATCATTTCCAACTTTCATGGTATATAAAATTGGATATGATGAAATCTTTTTGAAATCATGATGTAGTAGATGATTATTGATATTTATATTCCATGCCCTAGGAGCTTGCTTCAAGCCATATAGAGATTTATTCAATTTGCATACCTTACTTTCTTGTCCTTGAATAACAAAGCCTTCAAGTTGTGTCATATAGACTTCTTCTTTTAGGTCACCATTAAGGAATGTACTTTTCACATCCATCTGATGAAGTTTCCATCATTGATGTGCAACTAGCACATAGACAATTTGGATAGTAGTCATTTGAACTTTTGGTGTAAATGTTTCTTCATAATCAATTCCCTCTGTCTGAGTATATCCTTTGGCTACTAGTCGAGCTTTGTATTTGTCAAGTATCCCTTCTACTTTGTACTTGTTTTTTTAAATCCACTTGTATCCCACTACTTTCTTTATTGGAAGTAGATTTACTATATTCCATATCTTATTCTCTTTGAGTGATGCATATTCAGTTTTCATAGCTGCTTTCGAGTGTGAGTCTTTCAATGCATGAGAAGTTGATATCTATTCTACTAGGTCACTTAGAATTCCTCTATTTATTTTGGTCATGTTGTGAGTTTGAGGTCCTATAGAAGTAATATCTAGCATTCTTTCTAGATTTGATTCTTTGAGAGTGTCTTTGAGCCATATTGGTTCTTTCTAGGTATTACTATTGATGCTTCTATATCTTGTTCTTGATATTCTAATTATGAATCTATACTCATTGTGTCTTCTTTAGACATATTTATAAGGACTTCTATGTCACCACTAGATTTATTGACATCAATATTGGATTTTTATCATAGACCACATATCTACTCATGTAGACTTTATTTGTATATGGATCTAGTATTCGGTATTCTATAGATTCATTGTCATAGCCAAACAATATTTTTGTCATCTAGTTTAGTCCTCTTTTGTTTTGGAACATGCATGTATGCTTTACATATAAAGACCTTTAGCTTTTCTATGTTGGTATTTTGTCCTAACCACGCTTCTAGTGTAATATGCTTGAGAACCCTTGTTGGAAGTTTATTTTGTATGTACACTATTGTTTGTATTGATTTGACCCAAAATTTATGATTAGTGTGTGCTTCTTGTAACATACATCTTACCATTTGCATTATTGATCTATTTATTATTTCTGCAATTCCATTCCGTTGAGGTAAATATGTTGTAGTAAGTTGTATCTTAATTCTATTTTATTCAAGAAATGAGTCAAAATATTTGGAAATAAATTATCCTCCTCTATCTTAACAAAGTACTTTTATGGTCTTCCTTGATTCTTTTTCCACTTGAAGTTTGAATTGTTTGAAATGACTAAATGCTTCTAACTTGTACTTCATGAAAGATACCCATATTTTTCTAGTGTGATCATCAACAAATAATTGAAAGTATTTATGTCCTCCAACACTATCAACTTTCATTGGTCCACATAAATATATATATATATATATTATTCCTAGAGGCTATTGATATCTATGTTGATGAATTTTGAAAGGGATTCTATATTATTTTCCTGCTAGATATTCTAGACATACAATAGTTTCTATAGAAAAGTTAGGTAGAGCTTCTACCATTTGATATCTGAATAATTCCCTCATTGATGTTTCACTGGTATGTCCTAGTAGTTTGTGCCATAGTTCTGAAGTATTGGTGGAAAGAACTAAGTGAATAGCAGTGTCTAGAATAGATAGACTATTTTTATATGATTCTGTTGCTATCATTCTTCACTATCTAGTAATATTACATTGTTTTCTACTAGTGAAAATATTGATCTCAACAATTAAGTCTTGATCCATAAGTTGAGAGACATAAATAATATTATTAATTAATCTTGGAATATACAATCCATCCTTAATATTTACTGGAATATCTCCAATTCATTTTAATTAATATATTTTGCTATATACTATGACAACTAGTTTTTAATTAATCTTTTTCAAATATTTGAACCAATGTATGTTTTCTCTCATATGCTTACTTGCACCTTAATCTATATACCAATAATCCATGACACTATTTTTACACCTTATGTCTCCCAAGTATGTTTTGGATAGTGCTATTGTAATTTAAAGTTCAATGTTTGGTTGACTTTGTAAAGTTTTGTAAATACCAAAAATCAACTTCTAATATCCCTTATTGGTGCTATTGAACTAATCACTTTTCCTATGTTTTAAAGATGTTATAATTTTGGATAGGTTATCTCCTTTTGAGAAGTTTGAGACAATAATTTCATAAATTTCCAACCTTTGAAATACTATGATAAACCTCTATTTTAAATAACCCTTTGGAAATTAATTTTAAATGTATCTAATTTTTAATAATTTAATTTGATGTACTAACCCTTATCACTCCCTAATTTTTGCAAAAATTAGACCACAATAATATTTATAAAATATTAAATAATCTAACCCAAGTAGAATTCCTTATATCAACTAGGTTAATTTGCAAATAGTATTTTATCTTGGTAAGTTATCTCCTATATATTTTGCTTTCATAATCTCAAAATTTATCCTTGATTTTAAACCTTATATATCCTTTATTTTAAAGCAATATTAAATGAGATAAATTATTTACCTTAGCTCCTTTGTCACCACACTTGAATGGATCTGATTTTGGCTTGATATAATAGTTGTAATACGTAGCTTTTGGTGCTTGAGATGATGAGTGTGGATTGGGTTGACCATGTATTTAATTCTAGAGTGATGAGTGTTGTAGCTTTGATAAGGTTCAACCTTATTTTCTAGGAGCCTTTAATGCTCCTCCTTCCTTCCTTCCATGGTGTGCTTCAAACATGTTTCATTGTGCTATTCTCTCATAGATTCCTTTGATTGCACTATTCTCTCTTCTTTGCCTATGCCACTTCATGTTTAAATGTCGTTTATGGTGGTGAAGGCTTTGAGAAGTGTCACTGAGCATTACGTATGAGCTATATATTTTGTAATGTAACAATACTTTAGTAACATTCTGCTAGCTTCTTGGTCACCTTGTAACACATGAACACTTGTGTGAGCTCTTGTAACTCCTTTGTGAGTTTTCTTGGATGTTAAGAAATGGGATGACACCTTAGATAATTTATACAAAGTATCTTTCAATATTTTTGCATGGAGTTCTTTTGTTGTAACACTTCCATGGACAGTATAACTCCTTTTTGTATGCCTCTTCTTTGCTTACTATATTTCTTGGAGTGCAAGCAACCTCTTCTCTTGTTGGTCAATCGTTGAGGTTATTTTGGAGCTTCGAATGGTGTTGTAGGTGACCCTTTTGGTGGAAAATATTCGCCAAGATTGAAACCTATGAATATATAACATGTTCTCCCTATTTCTTGTTTTTTTCAATGTGCTCCTTCTATGTTGTTCATTCACATTGATTAAGGTAGCATTTATCACCGTTTTGCTTGTAAAAGATATCTCTATTTCTATCTACCTAAATTAGGGTTGATGATCGAATGATATGTGCATTGCCTTTTGTAGGTTCATCCATAAAATATGTGAAGTGTGAGCCCCTTCGAATGGCTCCTTGTGCCATGGATGAGGAGTGCTTGATGTTCAGTCTTTCTTACTTGATGTTTGGTATTCCTTGACTATATTTCCCTATAATTTGTGTGCCTTTAGTGGCAAATTCAATCTACCCTTTTATTGCAAATAATGTAGTGCAATACCTTATAATATTCTATGAGAATAATATGTTCTTATCGCACCCCTTATTATAGGTCTTGTAGTCTAATTTTGTAGAATATTTTGAATGCAAAAATGAGGGTTTTAAGTGCATCCCTCTGGATAGACTCCTTGCCATATTTGCTTGGATATTTAATAATAGATCCAAGCTTTACAAATATTGTAGATAGAATCTTATTTTGTTGCACTTAACCCTATAGTTTTTTGTATTTGAGACTCACCAAGTCTCAATATTTGAAGCTTCTTTTGGTTAGATTTTATTCACATATACTAACCAATTTCATTGGATTCTATTGGCCACTATGAGTTGCATATTTCTATGTTTCAAGAGTGTCTTTAGACATTTTATGCAAACTAGATTTTGTACCCTTCTCAAAAGAACAAAACCAATTTCTTTTTAGAGTAATAATAGTGCAAATGAATCTAACAATTTTTACTTTTAATGCACTAAAAATTTCACCTTATCACTTCAATCAACTCTAAAAAATAATGCACTTAATAAATTTAATGCAACTAATAAAGAATAATCTAAAATGAATCTTCAAGAATTATTTTGCAATTCTCTAATAAGCAAGGTAATAGGAGCTAATATTCTTTTGCTTTAAAAATTAGGTGATATATAGTTGATATATAGTTTCAAATTCTAAAATCTAATCAATTCCTAAAGTGCAAATGAACCTTAAAGAAACATTTATCTTTTTTGCACTTTTGAAGACTATAATTCAATTCTCTTTGTTGAAAATTTAATCCAAAATAAGGTGCTTAAACAAATATGATAAGTAATCCACTTTAATTTCTCTACTTGCACCAATAGTTTCTTATATTTTTTTGAAATCTCTTTTCACTGCTTTTGTAGAGGATGTATATCTTGGTGTCTAAGATAACCAAGTTGCTACCTTTAGTAAGATCTTGCAACTATTTGTAGGCTACCCTAAATAGCTTTGTCTTCACCAAAATATGATCTTGAACTATCTTTCACAAGCCTTAGGATTTTGTGGCTTGTTCTCCTCTTAGGGATTTGGTAATACTTGAAAAAATCTTCTCATTTTTGGACATGTTTTCAGATGGCAACAATTGTCCCAAATAATTTTCTTATTAGAAACTTCTCTCATATCCTTATTCCCACTAAGTTCTTCACATGATCTCAAAATATTAGAATTTGCAAGTGGTAGGTCCAAAGGCACATCTATTTTGCAAAAATCATAATAATAACTTTTCCTATTCCTATCTAGGAATGACTGTGACTCTGATACCACTAATGGCTTTAGCAATATTCAACTACAAAGATTAAATAAATAGAACATCTTATTTAATGAATAGAAGTGATACATTTGAGAAGAGATATGATACCCTTTATATAATAAGATGGATTCCTTGGCCAACACTCTACTTAGATGTACAAGAGACACCTTGAACATATACAACTTGCATATTGATACTTGTGTAGTTATTACATTACATGAAGTAACTAGATAACTGTACCTTGAAGTAATCTAACATAGCCAAATGATGTAATATATTCTAACATTCCAAAAACTTAATATTGAAATAAACCAAATTGAATCTAGTAAATTTCCTCTCGGTTACACATTAACACATATCCTAGCATAGACAAGGCAATATTTGGACTTGGTGGGCATATCCATAGTAATAAAATAGTCTATTTACCTAGTAATACCACCCAAAACCTCTTTGCAATATAGGTATCTAGAATCAAATGAGCCAAACTTCTCTAGATATTGATTGCTCCTACCTCTCCCAGGCTAGGAGGTCATTCAATGTTCATCAAGGATCACAGGGTGCTTATCCTACCCGTCTGGTGCCTATTTTTGCACCAAGAGTTACTAGGTAGGTAATATTAGAGTAGTATTTTACAAATCATCCAAAATAACCTCTAATTACCATAAAAATTCACACTTTGGATACATTAGTGGGTGATGGCCAATTCAAAATGGCCTCAATCTTCCTAGGGTCTATTACAATTCCCTCTATATATATGATGTATCTATGATGTATCCCCCTAAATGAAGAGCAAACATGTCATTTTTTAGTTCATATTCCTTGATATTAAGCTTTACATTCTAACATTTCCCTTTACAAAGTAATATTCCTCCATTGGCTACCATAAATTCAAAATAATTACTAGAATTTATATAACAATTTACTTGTCGAGCTACTCGTGGATCAATAAAATTATATGTACTATCCAAATCAATATGAATTGTAATTTTTTGTCCCTTAAAATATCCTAATACCTTCATAATATAAGGGTTCAATAATTATGCAAGTGCATGAACCTAAATTTCTAGATGACGTTCTTCTTTTGCTTCCTCCTCATCCTAGTTCTCTTGATCCTATTGTTCCACTTCTTCATGAACTTCATTTATCCCAAAGTTATATACATCCAAAAAATACAATTTTTACTATATACATTTATTCTCCAAAGAGTATTTCTTATCATAATTATAACATAACCCTTATACTCAACATCCATGCATTTCCTCCATAGGAAATGACTTGATTGTTGTAGAGTTTATCCCTAGGTTTGATGTGGTCTTGGGTAAAAATGGATATCTAGCCTATGAAAATTTAGATGAGTTCCTTTGAGTAGTAAAGTTTTCCTTTGCTATCTTATCAAATCCTATTGCTTGCATCATGCAAGTAATTTACACATTTTTACCTTGGATTTGATCTCATCCTTCAATCTACTAATAAAACAACTTTGAAAAATTCCTTCACTCAAATCCCTTGTTTATTTTAGCCAAATTCTCAAACTAACTTTAATGGTCGCATATAGTAGATGTCTACTTTAATTTTTTTAAATATCCTATAAATTCCTCATGCTTACTAGGGCCAAAAAAGGTAAGTAGTTGTGATTCAAATTCTCCCTAAGAAATATTGAGTCATATGTTGCACCTATTAATACCATTGAAGAAATTTAGAATCAAAGTTAAAGGATGTTGTTGTCATCTGTAAGTATTGGTGTATATTGTGGAAATTGAAAATTGGATCTACCTGACACAATCAACCATTCAGATCCTTTTCATTAAAAATGGGAATGTCTAGCTTGGAGATTTTATATAGGGCATTATTGTTAAAAAGAACATTGTGTTTCTCATCTTTGAAATTACCTAAACTATTAGCCTTACCTTCAATTTTAGCACTATTAATATGTTGATGTGCATTAGTGGCTCCTTTTAAACACCCTTCATCCTCATGCAAATTTTCTTCAATTCCCAATTTTATTTTTATTTTTTAGTATTCAAGAGATTCATATAATCTCTCAATTGTTTAAATTCATGTCCAAATTGGTTCTACAAGTTAGTAAGTTATTGATTCAATAGCCCTATCTATTCAATCAATTTGTTTTTCTTTAGCTCCCTCATTTCTCCTCTTGTTCCTCGAGCCATGGGTTATGATTTAGACCTTTTAAAATTACTTTACTAAAAACATAACTTCTTTTTTTATTAGTTACTACTATTTTAGTATCGGTCCTAAAAAAATGTTTAGGTGCTATATACCAAACTGACTAGCTTGAAAATATGAACAACATAGGACTAGACCTAAACTAGCAATTATTTTTGGACTTTGAAAAACCTCAGGTGAAATATACCCAAATTATTAGTGTGGTAAGGAATTCATAATGGACAAGATCTTAAAATAACATTTTTTTAGTCTCTTTTTTTACACTAAATAACTATTACATCGAGTTCCTTGTATATTGATAAATCCCTTAGTCTAATAACTATCATATATGATATTGTTTTTTATTGTTATTGATAACTACCCTATTAGATACTATTCCCAATTGTTACTAACACTACCCTAACATTATTCCCAACTATTACTAATAACATCCCTATTTGACATTGTTCTTGAGATTACTAATAAACTTCTATTTTGACAATTATTTCCTAGTAGTTATTTTTATCTCTCAAAAACTATTATAATATCATCAATTTTGTGATAGGTGTAATCCTCTTATTATGCTCAAATATATGATTAAGGTTTTTAGGTTTGATTATTTGTTATTATGGTTTAAAATTCAATAGAAATAGGGTAAATATAGGCCAATGTGTGTGTACTACCCATAACCCTTTGTTATACCATAGCAATGATCAATAATTCTTAGACCAATATTTTAGGCCACTAATCAAGGAGGATTTCATGCATTCCCCTTGAGTGCACTACCTGCCTGTCTAACAATATGAGAGAGTAACCTTCCAAAGTGTTGTACTCAGTCACCATGGATAAATACATGGTAAAAAGTATTATTAAGGATAAAGGTCTCTCCTAACCCTAGGGGTCTCCCTCTATACCCAAAGGTATGTGGGATATCAAGTTTGTAGGGAGGTCTTGTTTGAGGCCTAGGCATTGGATTTTGATCACCTCTCATTTAATTATATATTTTATGGGTAATCTAGCTTAGCCAATAATGATAGTTGATCCATGATATTTTAAAATTCGTGTATACGGTTTCTAATTTATTAAACTAAAATGTATAAAAATGGCCCAATTTTCTTGATAGGATAAAAATTAAAAACAAAGAAAATTTATATCTAATAGGTCAAAATGGTAGGACACAAATTATTTGCATTGCAGTAGGATTTCCCTAGAAAGCATTATGATACCACTTGTTGGGAACCTTATATTAAAATAAAACCACATCTACATGATATTGTAATAATAACAAAACATATTTTCAAGTCAGCAATTCACAATATGAAATAGATATACAATATATTATATTATAGAAAATAATAACACATTACAAAATCGCAAGCCTCTTCAAGGGGTAACCTTATTAGAAGTAGAAATTTTTTATAACAAAATATGAGATGTCTTTTCTCTTGCCCGCTTAGGTGTTTTGAAGACTTTGGCTAAATGTAACCTTAATGCTCAATGGTTTACATCCACATGCAAGTATGGGCCCAAGCTATTAACTCCTAAATAATAATTATTACATCTTTAAATATATTATTTATAATACATAACATTTACATCATATGGGCATGTAAGACTAGGCATCTAAAATACCACATGACTAAACAATTATCAATAATATTATAATGGGGTCTTGACAATTATCTTATGGTTTAATATTTAAAAAATATATTTTATTATTATTTTACAACTACTTTTGATGCTAACCCACATTTTTCCTAAATATTGTTAGAACCCTTAAATGAAAATATTTTTACTATTCTTAACCTATATTAGGTAAAATTAGATCCTACAACCTCTATAGGTTCTCTTTGATTTCCATGAGTAGATTGTGCTTGTTTCATTATGTCCATGTATTGAGCTATTTTTATCATGTTTCAATATTTTTTTATCAAATATATATCAATTAATTTCATTTTATTACTTTAAAATGGAAAATAATTAGTTTATTTTAATCTTTCATGTAAGTAAAATTTATTTTTAAATCTAAAAGAGGATAATTTAATATAGAATGAATACAAGTGAAAAAAAAACTATATGATTTTTTTAATTAATTGAATTTGAACCTTGATTATTTATTTGATGTAATTTAAATTTCATTGAAAATAGCATAAAAAAAATATACAAATAATTATCTAGTTTAACCCTTTCTATCTGAGATGTTTGTGATCATAAAATAATTAGAGAGGAATAGAGTAAAATAAGTAATGATGAATATTGTGATATGAGGTTAGGTTAACTTTATATGAAATAGCCCATGTTAGACCTCATGCCTTGGCCTTGTTGATCTATGTGGACACAACTAACACTTAGATGTGAATTTTTTCTACCCTCAAAATGCATACATGGAAAATTTACTTAGAGCAAAGTAAATCAAATACTCAACCAAAGCCTAGGTGGATCAGTTGACCTAGCCTAGTCGTCCCTTTCCCATTTCATACCCTCTTCATAGAATGTTTTCCTACCTATGTTGGATTGTGAGGACTCCCACATCCTTTTCTTTCTAAAGCATGATAGGGTGCATAAGCATCCAAACACCTGGGCCCCCTATCAAAGACATATGAGAAATTTTTTATGTTTCATAGGGACTTTAGGAACCCTAGAAATTAAATCAAAAGCAAGTTGATAAACACCACCTCTATAAATAATAGAGATCCCCTAGTACCCTTTCTCTAATCGGTCCACTTGATCTAAGATGGAATTTTGCAATATGATCACATGGAACATAGGGTGTATCAAATGTGAAATAGTAGCTTTAGTAAATAGATAACCTTTTCCACCTTGACCACAATTTGAAAGGTATATTCAAATTGCATGGTTAATGAGTGACTTAGATTTTTAAAGGATTGAACTATTTGAACTCCATCCTTAACAACACCTTGTATCCCACTTGGAACTGCACATACATTTTATTCTTCTCATGGTTCTTAATTTATTCCTATGTACATAGCTAATGTCCTATGAGTCCAAAATAGGTTTTTCCACCAATAATTTCTTTAGCTCTTTTAACATGGATTGACACTTATTTATCCATCATCACACATAGTTATTCTTCAATAATTATGTTAAAGACATGATAATATTTGAAGAAATTTGAATCAAATGCTTGTAAAAATTTTCTAAGGTAAGGTACTAACTCACTCCATGGATTTACCTTGATGTCTATCATTCCATGATAGCCTAGAACTTGGTTGGATTAGGTTGAATCCTTCCATTGCCAATGATGTTCCCTAAAAAGGATACAACCCAAGATCGTGAGTTTTTTATCATTGATGGGAGCTTGACAAATGCTTTCATGTTACTTGTTGATGGCTTCATCTAAATGCACGATGCTTGAAATTCACTTCATGATGATGATTGTTTTAGATAGAAAAATTGATATATCTATATATTATGAGTAAGTTTTGGTATTTTGCGTTATTTTATTGCTGTATGAAAAGTGTTTGATGAAAGTGATTTGCTTGTTGTGGTGCAGTGGTAAATGCTCTGGGTGTTGGTCGAGACCGACTTCCATTCCCCTTGTCTCCATCCTTAAGATATATGGTATAGTAAGAAATGTCCTATGTGCTGGTAGAGGCCGACAAGGCTCCATTCCTCCTATGTACAACCTATTGAAAGTGGCACATAGAAAGGGGTGTTTTCCACTATAAACTAGGTGTTTTCAAAAATCCAATTGATAATGTTGGTGCAGACAGGGTTGGGTACGTGAAAGCACGATATTTCAAAAGAAAGAAATACTAATATGACACATTCAAAATCAAACAAACGCTTAAGTCCTAAGATGTGAAATGCATGAAATGAAAGAGATGAATTGAACAGATATTAAAGAAAGTACAGAAAACACATCCCTCTTTATTTAACTCTCGTAATATCGGTTACAAAGACACCTCCTCCCTTTTTAGGGGCTAGGAGCATTTAAAAGAGTTTTGGTTACAATCATGACTTAGTGCTCCTCCTTTCGCATGCCCACATTTAAAATGGGTGGGCTAGAGTGTTTCCGCCACTGGTGTTGATGAATCCTTGATCCTTGCTGCTCCTCCTGCATTCAAAGAAACAACAAAATTTTTAGTAGCACCTGTGACAAAATATGAAGCGTTTGACCTTAAAAACCAATGGAGGATGCATGCATAAGATTAACTAAACCAGTGAATAAAATGACTCCAAGTAACCTGCAATTTTGACAGAGACCAGAGAACATTACCAGAGGGCCACTATCATCGAGTTGGGGAAATGCCACCAATTTGAGTTTGACTGTAATTCATCCCTGGTCAGGATGAATTCTACTATAATTCATCCCCAGGTAGGATGAATTTGCCTACGACAAAATGCCAAAGTAATCCTACCCAGATGTCGCATCTCAAGATCTCCAAAAGTCCTACAAACATAGGGGTTAGCTAATTAGGGGCATTTTGGGATGACCCAGATTATTGGATTTCCCCAATTTGATCTCCATCAATGGGAATTTGACATCGTTACCTGCAAGTTAGTGAGGACCACAAAAGCGACAAAACATGATAATATTTGATCAAAGTCTTATGAAATCGAAATTATAAACTATCTAAACAACATAAAATGGAATGGAATATAAACTAGTGATAAAAGAACAACTTAAAATGAAACTAAGAAGTGTGGGGCGCCCAGGCGGGCCGCCCATTGTTAGAACTTGATTTTGGCACCAATCCACTTGGGATGGGCCCAAAATATCTTGTAATGGGTTGTCGACGAATTGGTAGATCAATGTGGTCAAGTGTCGGGTTTTGGGTCCGGATTCACACTTCCAATAGCCACCCAATAACCTCTCTTGTGAAAGAGATCAAGGATGTGGAAGAGGTGAATCGAAAGGGTAAAGTGTGGTATTCAATTTGGCAGCACTTCGTTGCTTGAAAATGCCTCCCACTTGTCTCTTTTGGGTGGGAAAGTCCACCATTTTATAGACCCAGGGGGTCTCTTTGGAGGGGCATGCATAAGCGCCATGTGAAATTCATGCCTTCCCATGAGGGAGGAAAGTCCTCCATGACTTGGTCTTCCATGACTGCCCTTGTGACAGTCCTCTAACGCCCAATCTGCCCACCTACACGTGCATGCAAGACAGGAGGCAATAATTGACTGTCTTCGGCTGCCACTTGGCGTCATTTTTCTTTTTGCCCGTTGAACCTGGAATTCGTCTCGACCTAGGACGAATTCAGAATTTGTCCTTGGGAGAGACAGATCCCAATTTGAATTCATCCCTGGGAGGGACGAATACTGAGCAAAGTGCCTGAATGTGCCAAATTGCCTTCTGACCTTACAAAATTGCTACAAAAGTGGTTAGGACCACTGTTTAACCTTTGAGGGCTGCCCTGGGGGTTGTGTGTGTCAAAGAGATCAGTGTTTGAAATCACATAATCGGATTGGTGTTGTTTTGGTGTCTACAGTATGACTCCCGAGTGACTTTGACGGTGTAGAACCCTCTGTTCATGGTCTCTCAGACCAAGGTGGCCCCACAAGGGGTTTTTATATTTAAAAAAAAAAGTGTTTGATGAAATGTGTTTACATATATGTAATAATGTTATAAAGTGGTAATGTAATATTGTATATAATAATATAATGTTAACTTTTATATATCAACAAAGTCATCAGTTATAATTTAGTTTATCCTATAGTAGGAAATGTCATGTAAATACATGTTAAATGCATATAACACGTAATTTAGTAAATTATGAGGTGTCAAGTATTTGGAGGGTGCAACTAATTTCTACTTGTATAAATAAGACCCTTCTCTCATTCATTTGATATAGCATGTGGGTGCATAGGGTAGAATATTGGTGCATACGCATGTAAGGTATGATGCAATTAGCTCATGTATGCAATCATGAAGAGGATTCTACATAGGGTTTGCAAGATATAATACTATAATTGTACATGCCATTGTTCATATAAATTTTCTCATATTTGTTTATCATCTATAGTTATTATTGTTTTTTTCTATGTATTATTATTTCTAATGGTTTCAAAACTATAGATTTATTTAAGTAGAAATGGAATTATGTGTAATTATTTTAAATTTCATTTCTATATTTTGACACCATTATCTGTATGAATTTGGGTCCAATTTGGTGACATGGAGTTCTGAGAAGCGCATCACACGAGAAGATGTCCAACAAGAGCAATGGAGTGTAGCCAAAGAAGTAGGTGAAGATGTAGTAGATTGTTTTCTTCATGTAGATGTAGGATCGTCTAATGGGATGTGCATGATATATGTGTAGATGGTATGTAATATGAACTATCATTCAAATATAGATGAATAATCTATTAATAGAGGATTTTCTAACACATATATTGTAGATGGAGGATATACAAATGTAGATATTGTAGACATAGACATTATACATGGAGGATCTGTAGATAGATACTACAATAATAAACATTGTAGATTATGGATCTATATATGTATGTATTGCAAATGAAGGATTTGTAGATATAAACATTACAAATAGAATATTTCTAGACATAGGATTTATAAACACAAAAGTTATAGATGAAGGATTTGTAGACATAAAATGTATATATGGAGTGTTTGTAGATGGAGGATCTATAGTCTAATAAAATACAATCTACTATTTTAATAAAAATATCATCTATAACTAGATGAAAGTGTAGTTTGCAATCACAGGTATCATCATCGATAGTTAGATGAAAGTGTAGTCTATAGTAAGAGAGAGTGTAATCTACAATATAAATGAAATATCATCTATAGTGAGAGGGAGTGCAATATATAGTTCAAAGAAAGTATCATCTAAAACTAGAATAAGTGTAGTCTATAATTAGAGGGAGCATAATTTTCCATCCAAAGAAAGCAACATCTAAATTCATTGTCAAAAGGAAGATTATCATCGAGAGATATAGTTAGAGGACTTCAATATTAATAAGTGTTGTCTTAGGACCCACCATTCAAATATATTAACATCCAAACAAAGGGAAAAATGGTAGAAACCTAATACAACAAGAGTTGACGAAAGGAGTCAATGAGAAGTTACATGTTGATGAGGAATATTTGGCATTGAAGAAAGTGTAAGTCATGACACATGATGGTTAACAATACAAGAGTTTAAAATTGGTTCAAATGAAAATAACATGCCCAACATTGTATGAGTAGGAGTTTTACACTAGGAAAATTTCATATTAATATACTCGATCATGAGTGGGATGATATTTTGATATCGAAGCAACTACAAGTTGGAATATTTCATAGTAATAATAGGAGTACAATGGAAGATAAATTACAAGGTGATGCACCTAAGGCTTTGCATAAGGGAGAGATACATAAATGATTATGGAAAATAATAGGTCAACCTATCAAAATAAAATCCAATTTGGGTATATCATGTAATTTTAAATTATTTATAGAGAAGTAACAAAATATCCAATAAGGCATTGAAGAATCTATCACATGATGTAGAAAGCAATTTGGAAAAATAATGAAGTAGATTGGAGGTATTTATTTCCTATAATATTTTATGGATTTATAATGGACTAGTACATGAAATTCCTAGAGGACAAGTACTAGATATAGAAAGAGTTGCATGATGCATTTGTGTAATAATTTTGGTTGTTTAACAATAATATTGAAGTCATTGCTAAAATATATAGAATAAAACTAGGTGAGAAAAAATATGTTTATTTCTACAAAAAGAAGTTGAGTGGGTTATTTGACCATTTGAAGGAAGACCAATCAGAAACATTGAAGAGGAGAAGATTCATTGATATAATTCTTCCTATCTATCTAAATAGCATGATAATGATTCCTTTGATGTCATACCAAGACACTTTAGAATACTTGGGAAAGTGATGCAAAAATATCATCAAAGCATTAACATAATGTTAATACAAATGACAGTGATTCGAAGGATGAAAGTAATTCTAATATTGAGAATGACTCAAACACTGAGAGTGATTGTTTTGGGTAAGAAAGTAGTTCATCATGAAAAGGTTGAGGTCATGAAATCAGGGAAGGAATTGATTTTGAAGAAATAAATTATGATTCAAAATACATGTATGACTTATAGATTGTAAGATCATCACTATAGGTATATGCAAGGAGGAATTACACTAGTGAAGCAACCTATAACAATCATAGGAGAACTCATAGATAAATAATTTAGTATGATAGTGAGGGTAGACCCATTGTGCAATGTTCACAATGCTAATTGTGGGGGAAATTTACATAGGACTATCAAAGTACTACAAAGTAAGATAAAACAATGCTTCATCAAGAGTTTAAATAGTTAGAGAGGAATTATAATCCTTGCTAAGAAGTAGAGGTGGTGAAGTAAATTACATTTAAGGAAGTGAATAGACTTGAGATGATAAACTTAATGAGTTTGATTCAAATTGAGTAAGTGAATTTGATTTCAATTGAGGTAGAATGTTTTAATAAGTTTAAAAGGTTTATAGGTTACAAATTTTCATTAAGAGGTTGGTTTGATTATAGAGTCCAATCAATAGTATAATTGAATAGTACAATACAATCGTTCAGGTCACTAGGTAAAAATGTAGTCGATAAGGAGAAGGTTATAAAATAAGGTGTCATCAATAAGAAGGAAATATGGTAGGATGTTGTTAGGAAGAAGTCCAAATGATAGAGTGTCTTTATGAGGATGGGTAGATGAATGAGGCCAGGATGATCAAAGACTACAATCATATGATAAATGAGGGGATGACTTCTAATAAACCACCATCTAAGGAGCTATCATTATAGGGGTTACCATTATAGGTGGTATCATATAAGACATTATTGTTTGAGAAGCTTCCATCGAAGGGGTTGCTATCAATAGTGGTGTCATCTGAGAAACTACTAAGGGACTACTATCAAAGGTCCTACCATTAGAAGTATTATTATAATAATTATTTTCCATCATAGGTGTTGTCATCATATGTGTTATCATCATAGTTCCTAGAATGTCTTAGACATGCTATAATAAAACATACTAATGTTAAAAATATTACCATTAGGAGTATTGTCATCAAACATGTTATCACCATACATGTTGCTATTAATCATGTTATCATCAAATGAGCTACCATATAAGAATTTGATGTCAATGCAATCTAAGGTAGTGTAGTTAGAGGAGCCACCATTATAGGCACTATACATGGAGAATGATATCTATCATAGGCCTAAAAGTAGTTAGTTAAAGCAAGAGAGGAGTAAATTAGAGTTGTAGGAGCTTTTAGTGGGTTGAATGAAGACTCCCAAAATATTGATAGGTAGAAAATTTTGGTTTAAATAGTTATGGTTTCAATGGTTTAATCATTGTTTTTAAAAGGGGTCTCCTACCCCCTTGCCCCTCAACACAGCTAGTGATAAGTATTACCTGCTATATTTATTATGTTGGTGATGTTGATCATCTTGATCATGTTAGCCATGATGGTCATATTGATCATGTTAGAACCTTAAAATAAAAACATTTTTACTATTCTTGACCTATTTTAGGTAAAATTGGATCCTACAACCTCTATAGGACCTCTTTCATGTCCATCAGTAGATTGTGCTTATTTCATTATATCCATGTATTGAGCTACTTTTATCATGTTTCAATAATTTTTTATCAAATATATATCAATTAATTTTATTTTATTACTTTAAAAATGGAAATAAGTAGTTTTTATTTAATATTTCATGTAAGTCAAATTTATTTTTAAATTTAAATGAGGATAATTTATTATAGAATGAATATAAGTGAAATAAAAACTATATGAGTTTTTTTAATTAATTAAATTTAAACCTTAATTATTTATTTGATGTAATTAAAATATCATTGAAAATAGCATAAACAAACATATACAAATAATTATCTAGTTTAATCATTTCTATCTGAGATGATTTTCATAATAATAATAATTAGTGAGGAATAGAGTAAAATAACTCATTATGAATAGTGTGATATGAGGTTAGGTTAACTTACATCATATGAAATAGTCCATGTTAGGCATCATGCCTTGGTCTTGTTGCTCTATGTGGACACAACTAACACCTGGACGTAAGTTTTGTCTGCCCTCAAAATGCACACATGGAAAATTCACTTGGAGAAAATTAAACCAAATACTCAACCAAAGCCTATGTGGGTCAATCAACCTAGCCCAATCATCCTTTTTCCATTCCATGCTCTCTTCATATAATGTTGTCCTACCTAGGTTGGATTGTGGGGACTCTCACATATTTTTCTTTCTAAAGCAAGCTAGGGTGCATCAACCCCCAAACACCTAGGCCCTCTATCAAATATATGTAAGAAGACTTTTATATTTCATACAGACTTTAGGAACCCTAGAAATTAAATTCAAATCAAGGTGATAAACATCACCTCTATCAATAATAGAGATCCCTTAGTACCCTTTCTCTAATTGGTCCACTTGATCTGATATGAAAGTTCATAATAGTATCACATGAAACATAGGGTGTATCCAAATGTGAAATAGTAGTTTTAGTCAATAGATAACCTTTACCACCTTGACCACAATTTGAAAGGGATATTCAAATTTCATGGTTAATGAGTGAATTAGTATTTTTAAAGGCTTGAACTATTTGAGCTCCATGCTCGACAACACCTTGTATCTCACATGGTACTCCACATCCTTTTTTTTCTCCTCATGTTTCTAAATTTATTCCTATGTACATAGCAATTTCTCTTTGGAAATTTCCACCCAATCTTTCCATCTCTTAAGGAAGTCAATAGTCATTGGATTGCTGCTAAAGCAACCATCCATAATCATGTGTAGTACAAATGAGGATTGGTCTATATCTAACTCAAACAAGGAGTAACCACTTGTTCCAACCTTCTATGAGTTATAGGAGAACTATGATATATAAAAGTTATAATAAGTTATTTTTATTTGCTTCAATTAAATAATACAAGTAGTCCTCCAAGATCTTATTGAATTACTCTATCTACCCATATATCTATAGAAGGTACTTGGTTGAGGATAAAATTTTATTTCCTATTATCTTGAAGAGATTTTTTCATAAGTTGTTTGTGAAATGAGTATCATTATTAGATACAATTCTCAAAGGCATACCCCAATACTCCATAAAATTGTACGAGTAAATGATTATATCTTTAACTTTACATTGATTCTTACAAGCCATAATGATCACATACTTTGATAACTAATCAACCACCTCTGTGATGCTCAAAATACCATTAATATTTGGGAATTATGTAATTAAATCCATAAAGATGATCACCTGAGGTTGCATTAGTATTGGAATATACTGAAGGGTCCCACCCTACCCCTTGTAATCCTACTTGTCGTATTGAAAAATAAGACAATTATTCACAAGGTCTTTGATATTTTGCATCATGTTCAACTAGAAATAACCTCTTTCCAATAGGTATAGGGTGTGTCATAATTTGGGTTGACCCACTTATATATAAAATTTGCACTCCTATAATATATCCTTGTAGATTACATCCCACTTTAGAACATAAATATGATATCCAATGAAGAACAACAAGTGTTTTCTCATTATGAACTTGTATTTCTTCCCATATTTTGTCTTATTAAATACAAAAGTGGCTTGTAGGTCATTGATGATACCTTCCTATATCCATTAAAATAAATTTCTAATTGGTTTGATATGCACATCCTAATGATTTGATACTAAAATTACCTGCATACCCTTCATATATAGCTTTTAATTCAATGTATCCACCACTAAATTATGCCTTCCTAGGTAATGAATAACATCATACCAAGTATTCCTACCATTTGGACTACATTAGCATTAACTTAGGATGTTCTAAGACTGGTGTACCTAGCAAATAGTACCTCTAGACTCATAAGAAAAATGTGATCATAGTCATATCTCATGAATGGAATAGTTTTGCTTATGATCCTTCAACTTTATAAATCATAGGCCATAAAGTATCCATATTGCATGAGAACACCTTAAGTGGTGAAGTCTAAGGAATTAGTATGTATCTAAAATATATTTACAATGTCTAATAATTCCAAAATAGGTTTATCCATCAATCGTTTATTTAGATCTTTGAACATGGATTGACGCTTGTTTGTCCATCACCGCATATAGTTATTCTTAAATAATTACGTTAGAGACATTACAATATTTGAAGAAATATGAATGAAATACCTGTAGTAATTTTATAAAATAATAAACTAACTCACTCCATGGATTTACCTTGACGTATCTCATTCCATGATAGCCTAGACCTTGGTTAGGTTAGATTGAATTCTTCAATTGCTAATGATATTCGCTAAGAAGGATACAACCCAAGATCATGAGTTAATTACCTTGGATGGAAGCTTGACAAATGCTTTCATGTTACTTATTGATGGCTTCATCCAAATTCTCGATGCTTGAAAATCACTTCATGATGATGATTGTTGTAGATATAAAAATTGATATATCTACATGTAGTGGATAAGTTTTGGTATTTTATGTTATTTTATAGTTGTATGCAAAGTGGTTTATGAAATGTGTACACATATGTTTAATAATATTATAAAGTGGTATTGCAATATCATATAATAATATAATATTAACTTGTGTATGTCGACAAAGTCATAAGTTAGTTTATCCTATAGTAGGAAATGTCATGTAAATACATGTTAAATGCATATAATATGTAATTGGAGGGTGCAACTAATTTCTAGTTGTATAAACAAGACCCTTCCCTCATTCATTTGATATACTATATGGGTGCATAGGGTAGAAGACTGGTGCATATGCATGTAGGGTATGATGGAATTAGATCATGTATGTAATCATGAAGAGGATTCTACATAGGATTTGCAATATATAATGCTATAGTTCTATGTACCATTATTAATATAAATTTTCCCATATTTATTTATCTTCTATTGTTGTTATTGTTGTTTTCTATGTATTATTATTTCTAAAGGTTGAAAATATATATATTTATTTAATTAGAAATGAAATTGTGTGTAAGTATGTTAAATTTCATTTCTACATTTTGACACAATTGTCTGTATGAATTTGGGTCCAATTTAGTGATATGAAGTTCTGAGAAGTGCATCACTTGGGAAGATGTCCAACAAAGCAATGAGATCTAGCCAAAGAAGTAGGTGAATATGTAGTAGATTTTTTTGTTCATGTAGACGAAGGGTCATCTAATGGGATGTGCATGATAGATGTATAGATGGTCTATAAGGCAGACTATCATTCAAATATTTATGAATAATCTATTAATAGAGGATTTTCCAACATAGACATTGTAGTCATAAATATTGTAGATGGAGGATCTACAAATGTAGACATTGTAGACATAGACATTATAGATGAAGGATTTGTAGATAGATACTATAGTAATAAATATTATAGATGATGGATCTATAGATGTATACCTTACAAATGGAGGATTTGTAGACATAAACATTACAAATGGAGGATCTCTCAACAAAGGAGTTATAAACACAATAGTTATAGATGAAGTATTTGCAGACATAAAAGCTATAGATACAAGGTTTGTAGATGGAGGATCTATAGTCTAAGTAAATACAATCCATTTTTTTAATAAAAATATCATCTATAATTATATAAAAGTATGGTCTACAGTCACAGTGAGCATCATCAATAGTTAGATGAAAGTGTAGTCTACAATAAGAGGGAACATAGTCTACAATCCAAATGAAATATCATATATAGTAAGAGGAAGTGCAATCTATAGTCCAAAGAAAAAATTATCTACAACTAGAATAAGTGTAGTCTATAATTAGAGGGAGCATAATTTTCCCTCTAAAAGAAGCAATATCTATAGTCATTATCAAAAGGAAGACTATCATCTAGAGTCATAGTCACAAGGAAGTCTGTCAAAAGAAATATTATCCTCTAGAGTTATAGTTAGAGGATTGCCATATCAAAATGTGTTTTCCTAGGACCCACCATTCAAATAGGTTAACATATAAATAAAGGTATAAATAGTAGAAGCCTAATACAATAAGAGTTGATGAAAGGTATCGATGAGAAGTTACACATTGATGAGGAATATTTGGCATTGAAGAAATTGTAAGTCATGATACATGATGGTGATAAAGATAAGAGTCTGATATTGGTTAAAATGAAATATGACATGTCCAAAAGTGTATAAGATAGGAATTTTATACCAGGAAAAATGTATATTAGCGTACTCAATGAGGAGTGGTATGATATTTTGACATTGAACCAACTACAAGTTGGAATGTTTTATAGTAAGAATAGGAGTATAATGGAAGAGGAATTAAAAGGTGATGCACTTAAGGCTTTGCATAAGGGATAGATACATAAATTATTGTGGTCAATAATAGGTCGACTTACCAAAATGAAGGTCAATTTGGGTATATCTTGTAATTTTCTACTATTTAATAGAGATAAAACAAAAGAACCAATAAGGCATTGGAGAATCTATCACATGATGTGGAAATTAACTGGTAAAATAATGAAGTAGATTGAAGGTATTTATTTCCTACAATATTTTGTGTATTCGTAATGGAATAGTACATGAAATTCCTAAAGGACAAGTACTAGATATGGAAAGAGTTGCATGATGAATTTGTGTAAGAATTTTTGTTGTTTAACAATGACATTGAAGTCATTACTAAAATCTAAAGAATAAAACTAGGTAAGAACAAATATGTTCATTTATACAACAAGTAGGGTTATTTGATCACTTGAAGATAAATCAAAAACATTGAAGAGGATATGGTTCATTGATAGAATTCTTCCTATGTATCAAAATAAGATGACAATGGTTCCTTTTATGTCATACGAAGAGGCTTTACAATACTTGGGAAAGTGATGCAAAAATATTATCAAAGTATTGGCATCATGTTAATACATATGAGAGTGATTCAAAGGATGAAATTAATTCTAACATTGAGAATGACTTAAATACTAAGAGTGATTATTTTGGGTAAGACAGTAGTTCATCATTAAAAGGTTGGAGTCATGAAATCAAGGAAGGAAGTGATTTTGAAGAAATAAATGATGATTCTTAGGACATGTATGAATTATAGATTGCAAGATCATAACTATAGGTATATGCAAGGAGGGATTTTACTAGTGAAGCAACCTATAAAAATCGTAGAATAACTCATAGATAAATAATTTAGTATGATAGTGATGGTGGATCCATTGTGTAATGTTTGTAATACCAATTGTGTGTAAACTTTACATAGGACTATAAAAGTAATACAAATTGAGATAAAAAAAGTGATTCTTAAAAGTTTAAATATTTAGAGAGTAGTTACAATACGTTCTAGGAAGTAGAGGTGGTGAACTAAAATGCATTTTAGAAAACGAATAGACTTGAGATGATAATCTTGATGAGTTTAATTGAAATTGAGTAAGTGAATTTGATTTTAATTGATGAGGGGGATTTTTTAAGAAGTTTAAATGGTTCAAGAAGTTACAAAATATCATTAAGATGCTGGTTTGATGATAGAGTAAAATCAATAGTGTAATTGGACGGTACAATGCAATCATCCAGATCACCAGATAAAAATGTAGTTTGTAAGGAGAAGACCAAATGACAAGGTTTCATCAAGAATATGGTAGGGTGTTTTTAGGAAGAAGGCCAAATGATAGAGTTTCATTAGGCATATGGATATATGAATGAGGCCAATATGGTCAAATACTATAATAATATGAAAAAGGAAGGGATACCTTCTGATAAACCACCATCTAAGGAGCTATCATTACAATAGTTACCATTATAATTGGCATCATCTAAGAAATTATTGTTTGAGAATATTCCATTGAAGGGGTTGCCACTAAAAGTGGTGTCATCTAAGAAACTAATAAGGGACTACTATCAAAGGTCCCACCATTAGAAGTGTTGTCATAATAAATATTTCCATTAGAGGTTTTGTCATAAGATGTGTTATCCTCATAGTTCCTACCATTAGACATGCTATCATAAAACATACTACCATTAAAGGTACTACGATTAGGATTATTGTCATCAAATGTGTTATCACCATACATGTTGCTATTAAACATGCTACCATGAAAGGAGCTACCATCCATGAAGTTGATTTCAATATCATCTAAGGTGGTGTAGTTAGAGTATCCATCATTTTAGGCACTATACATGAAGAGAGATATATGTCATAGGTCAATAAGTAGTTAGTTGAAGCAAGAGAGGAGTAAATAAAAGGTCGATATTATTTTATTAGGTTGAATGAAGACTCCTAAAATATTTATAGGGATAAAATTTTAGTTTAAATAGTGATGGTTTCAATGTTTTTGGTATTGATTTTTCAAGGGAGCTCCTACCCCCTTTACCCCCAACACAACTTGTGATAGGCATTGCCTACCATATTTATTAAGTTGGTGATATTCATCATCTTGATCATGTTAGCCATCAAGATCATATTTTTCATGTTGGATATGTTGGTTACATTCATAAAGCTAATAAAATGGTTGATCATAAAAAGTGAAGTAAAAATAAAATAATAATGGTCATGTTGATCAAGTTGATGTTACAACTGATTACAACAAGTGGAGTGTACAATAAAAGAACAAGTTGTTGTGAGAAGTAGTTGGAAGTGAAGTCCAATGTAAAAGATGTTTGGAATAGGAGAAAGAAAAAAGAGCATGACAAGAAATTATGTTATTTTGTTCAATACTTCTATTCCTAGTGTTCAAATCATGTGTCATTGAGGACTTTGACTAGTTTAGAGAGGATAGATGTAGCAGGAAAATTGATATGTCTACATTTAGTGATTAAGTTTTGGTATTCTATGTTATTTTGTAGTTGTGTGTAAAATGTGCATACATATAGTTAATAATGTTATAAAGTGGAAATGTAATATTGTACATAATAATATATTGTTAAGTTATATATGTCATAAAAGTCATAATATATAAGTTAGTTTATCACACATAGGGAAATGTCATGTAAATGCAATTTAAATGCATATGAAATGTAATTTAGGAAATGATGAGGTGTTAGGTAGTTGGAATATGAAACTAATTTTTGTATGTATAAATGAATACCATTCCCTCATTAATTTAATATAGCATGTAGGTGCATAGGGTAGAAGGTTTGTGTGTATGTGCAAAGGTTATGATGTATTGAGGTCATGTATGTAGTAAGGAGAAGGGTTTTTCATAAGGTTTGCAATATTTAATGTTGTAATTGTATATGTCATTCTTAATACAAATCTACTCATATTTAATTATTTGCTATTATTTTTATTTCAATTTTCTATGTATTGTTATTGCTAATGATTTTAAATCTATAGATTTATTTAAGTAGAAATAGAATTATGTGTAAGTATGTTAAATTGTATTTCTTCAATTGCTTGGTAGTTTGCTTAGAGACTTGGATTCTTGCTTAGATTCTTGAAAAATAAATTTCAAGAGTGAAAAATTAAAATAGAGAGGGAGAACATGCAAAAATAAAATCAAATTGGTTACAAGATTGAGCCAAAATTTTAGCATACCCTTGGCAGCAAAGTTCTAAAATTACTATGAATCTAGAAAAAATTTGATAAAGTGTTAGTACATAAAAGACTTAATGAAATGGTCACCCAAGGGTTATATTTATATGTAGCCATGGTCTCTTGGAAGAAGAGATAAAAAATGATACATGATAGAGACATGATCAATGGAAGAAAGGATTTAAAAGAGATCAAAAGAGGATTACGAGGAAGATCATGGGAAGGAAAAGTCTTGGTCTTGGGTTCTACTGCATATGTGGTGGATCAGTAGGAATGATCATTCTCACTAAAGGTGTGTGATGGGGGACCAGAAAGACGCACACAGGCACACGCAAATCTAGAATTTTCATCCATTAAATCTGGAAAAATACATACAATATGCAGCCCGTAGGCTTTACAACAGCCAACACTCGGCTTGGCTTTCAACTTCTACACTTCTACGTGGATTCTCCTATCCATCCCCCACACTATTACATTAAACTAGATTTTTATAGAGGCCCCGACCCTCTGAAACAACTTACAAAAAATCGGTCCACCAACCCGAGTTATGACCCCACTCCGCATGGCCCCTGTCATCGTCGCTTCTTGTCAGGATACTCTGTGCACCCATCCTTTTTGTTTCCCGCACTTCTTGGTTCCTGTCCACATTTACTGCACCCTGGGTGCCACGTGTCGTCCTTGCTCTGCAACCGCCGCCTGACCTCTATCATTTTCTTCCTCTAGCTGCACTATGACAGGTGTCACGATATCGTGACATGTCATGATATCGTGACATATTCCTCTTCCTACCCATTTTCTTCTGTTCTGGTAATGATATTGTGACATGTCGTGATATCGTGACATCTTTCTTCAGTGCTGTCTTTCCTAGCTTCAAGTCACAATATCGTGACATGTCACGATATCACGACATTGCCTTCAGATGCCCCCTTGCTCTTCTGCCCTAGTCACAATTTTGTGACAGTCATAATTTTGTGAAGTGTCATGAAATCGTGAGACTTCCACTACATCCCCTTGGCTGCTACTCCACTGTCACAATTTTGTGACAGTCACGATTTCATGACATGTCATGAAATCACGACGCTTCCTCTGCCTCCCCTTGGCTTTTGCTTCGATGCCATGATTTCGTGACAGTCATGATTTCACGATGTGTCTCAAAATAATGACACTTCCTCTATCTTCCCTTGGCCGCTACTTTGATGTCGTGATTTCATGACAGTTGTGATTTCATGACATGTCACAAAATCATGACATCCCAAATCCTCTCCTCTCGGTGCTGCTTTGATGTCGTGATTTCGTGATAGTCACAATTTCGTGACATGTCATGAAATCATGACATCCCAACTCCTTCCCTTCGGCTGCTGCCTTGTTGTCATGATTTTGCGACATCGCGATATCGTGACATCACGATATCGCGACCTCCCTACTCCTCCGTCTTCACTTCCGTCTCATGTCATGATTTTGCGACATCGCAATATCACGACATCGTGATATTGTGACCTCCCCACTTCTCCACCTTCCTTTTAACTTTATGTCATGATTTCATGATGTCATGATATCGCGATGTCGCGGTATCATGACTAACCTCTGCCTTGTCCTCTAAAAACTTAGAAAAATTTTGGTCGATGCCAGATTGCCCTATTGTTGCCGGATGCTCCTGCATCAGACACCTGGGGTTAGTGGAGAAGTGATCTTCACTTCTGCATGGTCTGGTTGCTACCTCCTGCAACACCCCCAGACATTCTTTTGCCTCTGTAGTCTGCTCCAACCCCCTCTCCTAGTCCAAACAACTTATATCTTCCTCCAGACAGATTCTCCCACTGCTGCATGCTTCTTCATCTGCATCCTACTTCAACTCCTCCTCTTTGCCAGTTAAATTTCTACCTTCTTCCAGGAAGATCTTGGCACTGTTGCACTCCTCTACAGCCTGCTTGCACTCCTCTTCTTGGCCAGTTAGTTTTTTGCCTTCTTCCAAGTAGATCCTGGCACTACTGCACTCTTATTTACATGCAGCCTTCTTTAGCTTTAGCTTCTGATGCACTCCAACATCTCTCTTTTTCTATCTTTCTTCACGCCTTCTGTGCCGCTCTTCTTGCTCCTACAATTTTATGCTGAGCCACTCCTCTTGCAGGGCTTTAAATTGCCGCTACAATGCCAAGAACTCTTCCTCTGGCACCATATCTTCCTCCTTGCCATGGCTTCTTCATGGAGGAATCTTTCCATACTTTTCTTACAAAGATTTGACTGATCTTAGTGTAGCTGCCTCACTATCGGTGATCTGCTAACACGCTCCAAGATCTTAACTCACTTTTCTCTCTCTTAGAACCCTACCACATATCCTGGAACAAACTACCTCACGATCGGTAATCTATTTATGCACTCAGAATCACTAGCTCTGATACCACTAATGGGGGACCAGAAAGACACACACAGGCACACTCACATGAATCCAAAATTTTCATCCATTAAATCTAGAAAAATACATACAATATGCAGCCCGTAGGCTTAACAACAGCCAGCTCTCATCTTGGCTTTCAATTTCTACACTTCTGCGTGCGTTCTCCTATCCACCCCTCGCACTATTACATTAAACTAGGTTTTTATAGAGGCCTCGACCCTCTGAAACAACTTCCAAAAAATTGGTCAAGTAACCCGAGTTATGACCCCACTCCTCACAGCCCCTGTCATCGCCGCTTCCTGTCAGGATACTCTGCATGCCTATCCTTTTTGTTTTCCATGCTTCTTGGTTCCTGTCCACCTTTACTACACCCTGGGTGCCACGTGTCGTCCTTACTCTGCAACCGTCACCTGACCTCTGTCGTTTTCTTCCTCCAGCTGCACTATGATAGGTGTCGCGATATCGTGACATGTTGCGATATCACGACATCTTCCTCTTCCTACCCGTTCTCTTCTATTCTGGTCGTGATATTGTGACATGTCATGATATCGTGACATTTCATGATATCGTGACATATTTCTTCAGCGCTGTCTTTCCTGGCTTCAAGTCACGATATCATGACATGTTGTGATATCACGACATTGCCTTCGGATGCCACCTTGCTCTTCTGCCCTATTCGTGATTTTGCGATAGTCACAATTTCATGACGTGTCACAAAATTGTGACACTTCCACTGCCTCCTCTCGGCCGCTGCTCCACTATCACAATTTCACAACATCTCACGATGTCACAAAATCATGACACTTCCACTGCCTCCCCTCGGCTGCTGCTTCACTTTCATGATTTTGTGACAGTCATGATTTCGTGACATGTCGTAAAATTGTGATGCTTCCTCTACCTCCCCTCGACTTTTGCTTCGATGATGTGATTTTGTGATAGTCACGATTTCGTGACGTGTCACAAAAAAGTGACACTTCCTCTGTCTTCCCTTGGCCACTACTCCAATGTCATGATTTCACGACAGTCACGATTTCATGACATGTCATGAAATTGTGACATCCCAACTCCTCTCCTCTCGCTGCTGCTTCAATGTCATGATTTTGTGACAGTCATGATTTCATGACATGTCACAAAATCGTGACATCCCAACTCCTTCCCTTCTGCTGCTGCCCTACTTTCATGATTTTGCGATGTCATGATATCGTGACCTCCCCGCTCCTCCGCCTTCACTTCCGTCTCACGTCACGATTTTGTGACGTCGTGATATCACGACGTCATGATATCATGACGTTGTGATATCGTTACCTCCCTGCTTCTTCGCCTTCCTTTCATCTTTATGTCATGATTTTGTGACGTCACGATATCGCGACATCGCGGTATCATGACTAACCTCTGCCTTGTCCTCTAAAAACTTAGAAAAATTCTGGTCGATGCTAGATTGCCCTGTTGTTGTCGGATGCTCCTGCATCAGTGTGTGCATTGAAAGAGATAAGGATAAAGACTCTGATATTTTTCATGTGTCATGCAAAAGCATAGGGAAGCAATCACATTGGTGTTGCTAGTGCTAGATTACCTTTTGAGGTCAAAATGGGTGGGAAAGGATAAATTTGAACATTTCAATAGAAGTAACACCAAGGGTTCAATAAGCAATAAATACTTCAAATTTGGGCACAAGGAAGGTGAAATAAAATTGGATGGCTAGACGAGAATTCAACAAGCCTGAAGTTTACTTTACATTCAAAATTGAGTGTCTAAACATATAAGAGAACCAAATGGAATTTCATGATAAATGTGTTAGAATGGATATGGAAATAATTTCATGATGAATTTGTGTAATAATTTTGGTTGTTTAATAATGATATTGAAGTCATTACTAAAATATATAGAATAAAACTATGTAAGAGCAAGTATGTTAATTTCTACAACAAGAAGTTGAGTGGGTTATTTGACCATTTGAAGGAAGACCAATCAGATACATTAAAGAGGAGATGGTTCGTTGATAGAATTCTTCCTATGTATTGAAATAATATGACAATGATTCCTTTGATATCATACCAAGAGGCTTTAGAATACTTGGAAAAGTGATGAAAAAATATCATCAATGTATTGGCATCATGTTAATATAGATGAGAGTGAATCGAAGGCTGAAAGTAATTCTAATATTGAGAATGACTTACACACTAAGAGTGATGATTTTGGGTAAGAAATTAGTTCATCATTAAAATTTTAAAGTCATGAAATCAAGGAAGTTATTTTAAATAAATAAATGATCATTTTGAGGATATATATGATTTATAGATTGCAATATCATCACTATAGGTATATGCAAGGAGGTAAGCAACCTATGATAATCATAGAGAACTCATAGATAAATAATTAAGTATGATAGTGAGGGTGGATCCATTGTGTAATATTTGCAATACTAGTTGTAGGCGCACTTTACATAAGACTATAAATGTATTACAAAGTGAGATAAACAAGTGATTCATCAAGAGTTTAAAGAGTTAGAGAGGAGTTAAAATCCTTTCTAGGAAGTATATGTGGTGAAGTAAAATGCATTTGAGAAAGTGAATAGACTTGAGATGATAAACTTGATGACTTTTATTTAAATTGAGTAAGTGAATTTGATTTTAATTGAGGAGGTAGAACTTTTAAGAAGTTTAAATGGTTCAAGAAGTTACAAAATATCATTAAAATTTTGGTTTTATGATAGAGTGCAATGAATAGTGTAATTGGATGACATAATGTAATCATCTAGGTCACTAGGTACAAATATAGTCTGTAAGAAGAAGGCCAGAAGATAATGTGTCATCAAGAAGATGGTAGGGTGTTGTTAGGAAGAAGGCCAAATGATAGGGTGTCATCAGGAATATGGGTAGACGAATGAGGCCAAGATGGTCAAATACTACAATTATATGAAAAGGAGGGGATACCTTCTAATAAACCACCATATAAGGAGCTATCATTACATGGGTTACCATTGTAAGTGGTATCTTCTAAGAAATTATTGTTTGAGAATCTTCCATCAAAGGGGTTGTCATGAAAAGTGGTGTCATCTAAGAAACTACTAAGGGGCTACTATCAAAGGTCCCACCATTAGAAGTGTTATCATAATAAATGTTTCCATTAAAGGTTTTGTGATCAGATGTGCATGCTATCATCAAACATGCTACCATTAAAGGTACTACCATTTGGAGTATTTTCATAAAACATGTTATCACCATACATGTTGCTATTAAAAATAGTACCATCAGAGTATCATCTAAGCTAGTGTAGTTCGATGATCCATCATTATAGGCACTATACATGAAGAGAGATATTTTTTAGAGTTCGACAAGTAGTTGGTTGAAGCAAGAGAGGAGTAAATCAGAGATTGACATTTTTTTATTGGGTTGAATGAAAACTCCCAAAATATTGATAGGGATAAAATTTTAGCTTAAATAGTGATGGTTTCAATGGTTTTGTCATTGATTTTTCAAGGGAGCTCCTACCCTCTTGACATCCAACACAGTTTGTGATAGGCATTGCCTGCCATCTTTATTATGTTGGTAATATTGTTAATCTTGATCATGTTAGCCATGAAGGTCATATTTTTCATGTTGGATATGTTGGTTAAATTGATAAAGCTAATAAAATGGTTGACTATAAAAAGTAAAGTAAAAATAAAAGAGTAATGGTTATATTGATCAAGTTGATGTTACAACATATTACAACAAATGAAGTGCACAATAAAAGAAGTTGTTGTGAGAAACAGTTGGAAGTGAAGTATATTGTAAACGATGTTTGGAATAGGAGAAAGCAAAAAGAGCATGAAAAAAAATTATGTTAGGTTTTTTAATACTTCTATTCCTAGTGTTCAACTCATGTGTCACCGAGGACTTTGATTAGTTTAGAGGAGATAGATGTAGGCAGGAAAATTGATATGTCTACTTGTAGTGAATTCTATATTATTTTATAGTTGTGTGTAAAATTTTTAAAAAATATGCATACATATAGTTAATAATGTTATAAAGTAGAAATGTAATATTGTATATAATAATATACTGTTAAGTTATGTATGTCAAAAAGGTCATAATATATAAGTTAGTTTATCATATAGTGGAAAATGTCATGTAAATGCAAGTTAAATGCATATGAAATGTAATTTAGAAAATGATGAGGTGTTAGATAATTAGAATATGAAACTAATTTTTGGATGTATAAATAAATACCATTCTCTCATTCATTCAATATAGCATGTAGGTGCATAGGGTAGAAGGTTAGTGTGTATGTGCAAAGGGTATTATGTATTGAGGTCATGTATGTAGTCCTAAGGAGGGTTTTGCATAGGGTTTGCAAGATGTATGTATATGTCATTATTAATACAAATCTACTTATATTTACTTATTTGCTATTATTGTTATTTCTATTTATTGTGTATTGTTATTGGTAATAGTTGTAGATCTATATATTTATTTAAGTAGAAATAGATTGTGTGTAAGTATGTTAAATTTCATTTCTACAATTTCTTGATAGATTTCTTAGAGACTTAAATTCTTGCTTAGATTCTTGAAAAAGAGCTTACAATAGTGAGATCTTAAAATAGAGAGGGAGAAATTGTAAAAATAAAATCAAATTGGTCACAATATTGAGCCAAAATTTTAGCATACCCTTGGTAAGAAAATTTTTAAAATTACTATGAATCTAGAGAAATGATAAAATTTTAGTGCATAAAAGACTTGATGAAATCGTCACCCAAGGGTTATATTTATAGCCCGCCATGGCCTCTTGGAAGAAGAGAGAAATAAAGAGATATGATAGAGACATGATAAATGAAGGAAAGGATTTAAAAGGGATAAAAATATGATTACGAAGAAGATCATGGGAAGGAAAAGTCTTGGTATTGGGTTCTACTGCAAAGGTGGTGGATCAATAGGAATGATCATGCCCACTAAATGTGGGTGGATTGAAAGATACAAGGAGTAAAGCATCTAATATTTGGCATGTATCATGCAAAAGTATAGGGAGGCAATAACATTGATGGTGCTAGTTCTAGATGACATTTTGAGGTCAAAACGAGTGGAAAAGGATAAATTTGAATATTTCAATAGAAGTGAAAACAAGGGTTTAGGAAGCAATACATACTTCAAAGTTTAGTACAAGGAAGGTTAAAACAAATTGGATGGCTAGAGGAGAATTCAACAAGCTGGAAGGTTACCCCGTGGTAAAAATTGAGTGTCTAAACTTATAAGAGAATCAAATGGAATTTCATGATAAATGTGTTAGAATGGATATAATCATCCTTTTTTACATCCATAATAGGTAATATGAAAATATTGCTTTATATTATTAAGAATAACATATTTGAATATATATATATATATATATATATATATATATATATATATATATATATATATATATATAACAAGTACGCTTATTAAGAAAAAACTATTTATATGCAATAGATCTTATCATATTTTATGTTTCCAAAAAAATATTTAGTTGAAATGTATTGACTCAACCAATCATGTTCACCATTTATTTTTATTTCTTTTAACATTTCTTAATTTTTACAATAAATTTTGACTTATATTTTTTATGTAACTCAAACTAAGATATAAGATATTTAAAAAAAAAAAAAAAAAAAAATTCAATCAATTTTAGAACAAATATATTATAAAAACTAATAAAATATAATATATATACATATATATTTTACAAGGTGGAATCGGTAGTCGCCATGAATCCAGGCAGGCTGTCCAGCTTTTATGGCCACCACAGTATTCTGCGATGTCCATCCCAGAAGCCGCCATACAGATCTTCGCGCAGTCCGCCCCTATAATCGCCATGCCACAATCATTTTAAAATTTTTACACCGCTAAAAGCACCAAGAAAGGGACAACCGTTCAGTTCAGCAAGGCCTAAGATTTGAAACTTGGACCTCCGCCCCCCTTATGGGGTATGAATATAAAAATATATATTAAAAATAAAATTAAATTAAAACATTACAACTATTGTTGCAATATAAAAATATATAATTTTTTAACTATAAACAAATTTAGAACTCCAATGAATCATTCTTGTTAGCAATTCAACTATATTTTCCATAGGATCAATATAAAATATTCAATAGACACATGAATATGAGATTCTTCACATTCACACCTTGACCTTTTTATTTACACAAGGAAAATCTAACACTTCATATTTCTTTTAGGAGAAGTTTCACATAATTATAAATTTATTATTGACTCTACATATCCACACAAAGACAAATTCTAATAATTGGAGATACTAAATGAAATTTCTGTTATATAATCCATATAAAGATAAATTTTAATGATTGTAGCTACTAAATGAAAAATTCTTACATAACTTCATACTTACATGACACCTCACTTACATAACTCCATATTTACATGACAACTACTATATACTCAAATATTTATAACACCATAAACTAAACTATTTACCTAATAATGATAATATTGTCGCAAATTACAAATAATGTGATACTTCCAATAATTCTTTAAGGGACAGGCTATGCTTGTTTAAAATGTCAATTGTTTGTATTAAAACTTTTTTAATAAAATAGTAAATTGATTCTACCCCCAAGATCATTCTATATATACAACACAAATGTAGAACCTATATAAAGCTTTAGTGAGAGCCATAGTTGTTGGCATGCATTCTTAATGTATGGTAAAAAATAAATTAAAATATTATTAATGGACAATAATATCCTTTATATTTATTTTTATTGTTTATAGCATTATCAAAATAAATCTTTGGAGATTGATGAGTGGAGGATGTTTTCTGTAAAGAGATTAAAGGTAAACTCAGCTCCTCTCCTCTCGACATTCAACAATGTCCTCATAATCTCAGAGATCTCCGTATACATTCACGCAACATAAGTAAATACTGCATTCATATTCTTTGCAAATCTGAATAACGATATCAAAAACATACAAATACAACATGAATTCCGTTGGAAATTTGGAATTCAACATGAGTTGCGTAGGTACGACGTCATATGAGTCTGGATTGTACGAAACAAATAATATCGGTCACACAACTTCAATCGTCCTTAAACACCTCTGTTAAGCATTTCCATATAATTCTCGAGAGACTCTCGCCTCTCGATCTTCAAATTCTGACGGAATCTGCTGATAAATTCATCCGCCGATTTATCAACATCTATTTCAAAGCTTGGCTTCCTCAGAAATCTACTACTTTCCAAGCTCTTCAGTTTGAACTCATCGACGTTAGCAGCTGTTTCCGCCAAGGAATTAAGCCTCTGAGTCTTCAAATCCTCACGGAACTTTCGAATAAATTCATTGGCCGCTTGGTCGGCATCACTTACTCTCGAGCATTCTTGGCTAGATCGAGCATTAACTATGGCCGCCTCAGCTGAAGAAGAAGACGAAGACGAGAACACGGGTTTTCTTCCACTTGTTGGATCCATCAAAGGAGGCATACGGTAGTCTGATTGCAGAAGAAACTTCCGATTTGTTTGCAGTCGAAGGAAATAATAAAATGGGTGATGTTAAATAGAAAATGGATGGAGGACTTTTGCTTGGCGGGTCAAACAATACTTTGGAACTCAATCTGTGAGCCACTCAAATTGGAATAGAGTCTGCGGGCTTTTACGTTTGACACGGCTTTAATTCGTAAAATAAAGCGTTAGTCGGTGCAGCCAGGCTTGATCTAATGTTGTATTGTATTGTTTTTTTCCAACTGGGCACGCAGAAATTGGGGGCGGAAAGTGGAAACGAACAATAAAGGTAGGTGACCTACAAAACTGGCAAAATAAATGGGCCCGAAAGTCTTATCGTTGCATTAACGTCGAAATTACGCGTTAAGACATTTTCTAATGAATTAGATAATATTGCCACGATAGAAACGTAATCCTTTTTATCGTCTCTATGTGGGCATAAGAGTATAATAAAGGCCCTACATACGTAGAATTATGTGTGTTGACCTTGGGATGGTAAATTGCGAGGGTTTTAAATTTGAATTTTCTATGTAAATGTTTTTTTTTTAAATAGGGTTTTGAAAGAGTTTTTTTAAATAGGGTTTTGAAAGAGTTTTTTTAAATAAAGTTTTGAAAGAGTTTTTTTAAATAAAGTTTTGAAAAAGGTTTTTTAAATAAAGTTTGAAAGAGATTTTTTTAAATTAATGCAGTTATATCAAGTTGTATAGTATATTTGGTGTTTTATTATTTTGGTATGAGTTATGTTACTTATATATCTCATCTATTGAACCAATGATTCTATTGTCTTAAATATTTATTTAATATGATTATAAAATTGATTTCAACTATATTTATTTCAAAAATAATATTTGAGATTAATTTTATTTTTTAGTTAGTTATAATTTGTTTGGTTGTCATGACCCTCCCTAGTAGGTCCTATGGCATGAAAAACTATGTTGATCAAAGATGCTATAATGCTTTGTTTTATCAAATAAATAACTATATGTAGTCTTCTGAGATGTAATGTTGTAACAAGAGGATTTTATATATTAGATAAAAGAATGATCAATAAAGAAATATTTTAAATATCTTTGTTTGTCTTTGTCTTTCTGGTTTTTGGTATAGTTTGACCTCGCGTAGGGTGCCTTGTTTGTTGTTTTTGTTTTTTATTGTCTTTTAAGGTGGTTGTAAAGTAAAAGGTTGTGAGGTCCCTTTCAAAACCCTATTTACTTTATATATATATATATATATATATATATATATATATATATATATATCATAAAAAAGGTATTATAATAATAAGAGATTATTATAAATAAAAGGTTATTTATAATTATAGGTTATTATAAATAAAAGGATATTATAAGGAGGGTTTCAGGTACAGCTTGAGGGTTTCATGATGGAGCAGTGCGTTCATGGGGAGGGTGTGGGCCGACCACCTGACGGGCGTAGAGATTCCAATGATGCTGATAGCAGACAAAAGAAATCATTTAAGGATATCCTTTCTTCTGGGTCTAAGACTGAGGTCCCACGTGAAGCCATTTTCACTGTTAAAGGTAAGAATATTTTTGATTCTTCCTGCAAAGTCGTCCTTACACCTAGCAATGAAATGTTTACTGCGTTGAACAAGGAACAGGAAAGGCTTAAAACTGTAGCGGTTTTCTTTGTCGCTTTAGATATCAATGTTTTACCTTCTAGAAGATTTCTTGATGAATGGTTGTTGAATGTCTGGGGAAAACGGTTGGGCATTCAGTTGTCTTTCTGTCGAATGATACAAAAAGGGCTTTTTCTATTTCTGTTTAAAACAAATCAAATGCAGACTAGGGTTTTGGAAAAACAATTTTGGAATGTTGGTAAATCTATTTTCAGAGCTATTGCTTGGTCGTCGGATGTGTTGCATGAAGAAATTTTTGTTGTTTCTTATCCCAGATGGGTCACGGTTAAAAATGTTCCTCCGGTTTTGTGGGCGTTTTTGCCACAACTCTTAGCTCCATTTGGTAAAACCTTAAGAATGGAGGAATCTAAGGCGTTGCTTTCTCATATGGATGCCAGGTTGTTGGTTTCTCTTTTTCCTGGGATTGATTTTCTAGATGAAATAGAAATTGACTGTGGTAATTTTTGTATTTCATGCAAACTGGAGCTTTTGGGGGGTATGAATGCTTGTTTTCTTTGTAAAAAAGAAGGTCATGTTAGAAGAAATTATCCTCTGCTTAATAAATCTCGGGGAAAAGTCTCGTTCTCTCCGCCTTCTGTGAATGCTAGTAACCCTAGTATCCCGGTTTCTCTCCGTGGGTCTGGTGCTTCGAGCTCATTGGTGGTTGATGGTTCTTCCCCTTCGCCTGAGTGTACCATGGTGGATTTTGTTAATGGGGATTCTCCTACAGATAGTTCTATTGTAAATAATTGCTCTGTTAACATGAACAATGTTGATTCTCATGTGGGTAATGACTCTTCTATTTCTGGTATGGTTAACCCGATGAATATTGTTATGCCTGCTCTATTTTTGCACCCGATATGCTTCAAGGTGCTCATCCCCATGTTGGTGTAGATATTCATAGTGACCCAGGAAACTATGTGGTTACTTTCATTGATACTAAAATCTCAAAATATGGAAATACTAAAATTGATAATGTTGAATCTGTTCAGCAAGATGTTGATCCTGTTCATGTTGGTAATGGTTGTCTGGTTGATAATCTTAAATCCTTTTATGAGATTCTTTCTCATAAGAATGATAATCATGTTACTATTGAATCTCATAATTCTTTTCATACTAAAGGCTGGAATAATTACTCAAACCATGATAACAATACTGTGATTGGTCATAGATTAAATGCCCAGGAATTGGCCCTTGCTACAATTAATCAAAGGGCATCAGACTATAGGAAAACTATTGAGGCAGCTGCAACAACCAGAGATTCTCCAAATGAGGATACCTCTGATGTGAACACCTTTCCCTCTGTTGAGCTGAATTCTCATACTGTAGAATGTATTGTTAGTAATATTGTTGAAAATCAGGAAAATAATTGGTCTTTAGTGGCAAAGAAGAAACGTAGAAGAGCTGTTGTACCATTTTACAAGGGTAAATCTATCAAAGCTACCAAAGAGCTTGCCAGAAGTAGACATAACTCTTCTAATTCTGACAATGATGCTTAAGTGTTTCAGTTGGAATGTTAGGGGTTTAGAATCCCCTGACAGGAAGTATTCTATTAGATCTTATATTCAATCGATTAGAAAGCTTGACTGTCTATTTTTGCAAGAAGTGAAAGCGACCAATATGCTTTTGAATATTGCTCTTAAAGTCATCTGGAAGGAAGCTACTCCTTTTTGCACTAATCATAGTCCTGGAAGGGGGGTGTTATGATTTTGTTATCCCCCTTTTGGTCTTCTAAGGTTATTGAGTATGGTTGTTCTCCTTGCAATAGAGTTGTCTGGGTGATAATTGATATGAATAACACTAAATTTGGTGTTTGTTCTGTTTATGCACCCAATGATCACAGAGAAAGGAGTCTTTTGTGGCAATGGTTTTTAAGTCTTCCGAATATACCATGGATTATCTGTGGTGATTTTAATATGGTTGAATCACAGGATGACAAAAGTGGGGGTTTGAATGTAGAATGGAGAGGTGATGAATTTCATCATTGGATGAGAATGAAATCCTTTTTTTAGCTGATAGATCCTTTGGAAGGCCATAAATTTCATCATAATGGCCCTTGGTATACTTGGTGTAATATGCAAAAGGATGAAAACCGAATTTACTATCGTCTGGATAGATTTTATGCTTCAAATTCTTTATTTCAGTTTGCTCCTATCTCATATGGTAATAGAGTTCTGGTCACACCTAATGTTTTCTCTGACCATTATCCTATTCAAGCTCATATAAGACTTCAGGGTGAACCTATGCATCATCACTGTCCCTCTTGGAAATTTCATTTAAATACTTCCTTATTAGAGGCTACAAATTGCATTGATGTTGTTTTTACTTTAAGAGAAGTTAACCGTTGGATGTTCAAATCGTGGAATGCTATTGATAGATGGAACCTCAATGTTCAAAGTTGGAAGAAAATTTTCCAAACAATAGGCAAACAACGAGCTTTAGATTCTAGAAATCTGGAACATTCCTTGCAGTCAAGGTTGTGTTTTCTTGAATTTAACCTGCAAAACAATCCAAGTAACATTACTTTGCAGGAAGAGCTCATTTCCATCAAGAATAATTTGAGACAATTGCAGATGAAAAGAATTCAGGGTCAGAGAGTTCAGTCCAGACTTAATTGGCTCCATTTAGGAGATAAAGGTTCCAAATTTTTCTTCAAATTCCTTAAAGAGAGGGGTATGATAGAGAAAATTGATGTAATATGGAATGGAAGGGATTTGATCTGTGATCCTGACACTATAAAAAGCATTTTCTATCAGTTTTATAAATATTTGTTCACTTCTGAGGATAACGAAGCTAGAATTGATGATAGAAAATTTTGTTGCTCTCTTATTCCTCATAAAATTTTTGATCAGGAAGCTCTTGTTTTAGATGCTCCGATTACTAAAGAAGAAATCATCAAGGCTATTCAGTCTATTAACAATGACAAGGCCCCTGGGCCTGATGGGCTTCCTATAGAATTTTATAAGAAAAATGTTCATTGGATCAGTGATGATTTGTATCAGGTTTACTCTGAGGCCATTCTTCATGGTTCCTTGGGCAGGAATATTAATACTGGTATCATAAGGCTTTTGCCTAAGGGTGGTGATAAAACTTTAGTCAAAAACTGGAGACCAATAACATTGTTAAATGTTTCATATAAAATCCTTGCAAAAATTTTGGCTTTGAGGGTTGCAAATTGTCTACCTAAGTTTATTAATTCAACTCAAACAGGTTTTATAAAAGGAAGATATATCTTGGAAAATTTGATCACTAGTTGGGAAGCCATGTATTGGGCTAAATGCTCTGGACAAAATGCAGGCATGCTTTTATTGGATTTTGAAAAGGCATACGATAGAATTGAATGGAACTATATTCTCATGGTTCTTGAGGCCTTTGGCTTCCCTCCTCTATTTTGCAAAATGGTTAAGGTGCTTCTTACTGATGCAGCTACTTTTGTTGAGGTTAATGGGTCTCTTTCTGATCCTATCTTGCTTCAGAGATCTATACGTCAAGGTTGTCCCTTAGCTCCTGCTTTGTTTGTTATTGCTACTGATGCCTTGTATTATCTGTTAAGAGAGAGCTCAATCAGTCCTGCTATTCAAGGAATTACTCTGCCTAATGATCAAGAACTTATTAATATTCATTTTGTTGATGATACCTCAGTTTTTGTTAAGCTGGTTGAGGAAAATTTTGATTCCCTTTTTCAAAGCTCGCTTGCTTTTGCAATGCTTCAGGAGCTAAAATTGCTATGTCAAAATCTATATTACTTACTTGGGATTTTGTTGCTCCTCCTTGGTTATCCAAGTTTGATATTCAGTGGGGAGGTCCCTCCAAACAGATCCGTTATCTTGGCATTCCTTTCTCCATTGACCCTTGCCTTAAGGATATGTGGTTATGGGTTAAAGAAAGGATTATTAATAAATTTAATAAATGGAATAATAAGCAGTTATCTGTTGCTGGTAGATTTCAAGTCTGTCAAAAAATCCTTTCTGCTTACTCTATCTATTTTGCTTCAGCTTGGTCATTCTGTTCATATCAAATTAATGATATTCATAAACATATACAAAATTTTTTATGGGCCGGTGGTAATACAGAGATAAAAAAGCATAAGGTAAGGTGGAATTGGTGCACTGTTAATAAATATATTGGCGGCCTTGGGTTGAAAAATCTGGTTGTTCAAGGTATGTCCTTAGCCATCAAGTGGATAGTGAATTGTATTAATGATAATGAGCCATGGAAAGTTCTTCTCAGGCATAATATTACTAAGGTTGTTCCTAAAAAAGCTCATGCTTGGAAATATTTTCATATGATTGATATCCTTTTTGGTAAGTTTTCGGTTGTTCCAGCTGGGTCAGCAGTTTTCAAGAGCCTTTGGAAGGCTTGGGAGAATGTTAGAGGTTTACTATCTATTGTTGATTCTCAAAATACTTTCTTCTTGCACAGTTCTATCTGGTGGAATCTTTCTCATAATAATAAGTTGCTTGTTGTTACTCAAGATTGTTCTGCAAAAAAATGGGCGCATAAAGGCATTGTATCATTTGCTGATATTATTGAAAATGGATGTCTTAAATCTTGGGAGTCTCTTAGTATTCAGTATGATATTCTTCGCTCTCAATGGAGGACATACTCTTTACTTCGAGCCTCGTTTTTGCAATTAAGCAGTCCTATATTTATTGATGATGATCAAACTTTTTATGGCAAGATTCAGTGGCATGATGGCACACAATTGTTCAAAATCAAGCCAAAAATTCTTTATAATTTGCTCACTGATACTAATGAGATTTTACTCCATATTGATAACAGTTGGTCTATGGAAGTCTTCACTAATCATGGGCATAGCATTTTGCAGCATATCTGGTCCAGATTTCTTGAGCCTAAAAAGGCATGTTTTCGTTGGTTATTACTTCTTCAGAGGCTTCCTGTATGTAAAGATCCTCAATCACCAATGAGCTGCACTTTATGCAGAGTTCCTGATACTGTCAAGCATATCTTTTTTTATTGCTTTTTTGCTAAAGAAATTTGGTCATTATTTTGCTCTAATATTTCAGGCTGGAATATTAATGATAATGTTTTCAGGCAACATATATTGTTTGGCTATATTCCTACTATGCAGAGGTGTTATAATAATTTTTGGTTGTTGCTTTCGACTGAAGTTTTATGGTATATTTGGTTGGCTAGAAATCTGGACATTTTTCAGGATAATCAGAGGATTCTTACTGGGTCTCTTAGGAGACTCACAGTTTTCAAAATCTCTTTACAGGTTGCCAGGTCCGTGCTTTGCTTTAAGGATATTTTCAAACACTTTCTTCAGACTTTCCAGGAGCATAATCATAGTGTGAACAACAACGTTGTGGACGGATACAGACACTTTGGTGATTTTTATTTTAACTTATTCCAACATTGTATAAATATGTTTCAAAAGAAATATGATACTTTGTATAATACTAGTGATATATGTACTTAGCGTCCTTTTAAGGACTTTTGTGTAGTTTGGTAGGCTCTTAGTCTTGATCTTATTTCAAGTACTCTGCCTTCGGGCTATTTTGTATTACTCTTTTATTTTAATATTATAGTTGCTGATTTTCAATTAAAAAAAGGATATTATAATAATAAAATATTATTATAACTAAATGGTTGTTTATAATAATAGGTTATTTATAATAAAAATTTATTATAAATAATCGATTATTTTTATAAAAAATTATTATTATTTTTTTGATTTGGTTATTGTGAGAAACCTCTATGACCGACACATAGGGTTGAGTAGTCTCCTCCTAACCATGACCCCTCATAAAGCTGAGATCTATACTTATCAATAGAGAATTTAACACAAAGCCACCACATACCCACCACCTCACACACTCATCCACACTGCGGTTTGAATAATAAAAATTTATTATTAATAATAGGTTATTTATAATAAAAGGTTATTATAAATAACCTATTGTTATAAGTAACCATTTATTTATAATAATCCCTAATCATTATAATATATTTATTTATAAAAACCTTTTATTTAGAATAAGTTCTTATTATTATAATATAATTTTTTTTGAAATATGTAGACACCAAAACAGCACCAATCAGATTATGTGGCTACAAACATTGATCGCTTTGACACACATAGCCCCCAGGGCAGCCCTCAGAGGTCAAACAGTGGTCCTAACCACTTTTACAGCAATTTTGGAAGGTCAGAAAGCAATTTGGCACCTTCAGACACCCTGCTCCAAATTCATCCCACCCTGGGACGAATTCAAAATGGGATCCGACCCACCTAGGGATGAATTTTGAATTCGCTCTGGTGTAGGATGAATTCCAGGTTTAACGAGCAAAAAGAGAAATTGCACCAAATTGCAGCCAAGGACAGTCAATTAATACCTCTTGCCTTGCATGCGCGTGTAGGTGGGCATATTGGACGTTAGAGGACTGTCACAAGGGCAGTCATGGAAACCCAAGTCAAGGAGGACTTTCCTCCCTCATGGGAAGGCATGACTGCCACATGGCGCTTATGCATGCCCCTCCAAACAGACCCCCTGGGTCTATAAAATGGTGAGATTTCTCACCCAAAATAAAAATGTTGGAAGCATTTTCAAGCAACGAAGTGTTGCCAAATTGATATCATGCTTTACCCTTTTGATTCACCTCTTCCACATCCTTGATCTCTTTCACAAGGGAGGTCATTGGGTGGTTATTGGAAGTGTGAATCTGGATCCAAAACCTGACACTTGACCACATTATTCTACCCATTTTCCGATAACACATTATAAGAGATTTTGGACCCATCCCAAGTGGATTGGCACCGAAATCAGGTGCCAATGGTGGGCGGCCTGCCTGGGCGCCCTGCATTGCCGCAGGCCTAATCGTCCCTTTTAGGAATGATCGGGAATGTGTAGCATATCTTCATTTCTATCATTTTCATTCCTTGCATTTGTTTTCTATGCTGTTAGGTAGTTTACAATTTTGATTTTAGTTCATTTTGATTTATTATCATTATGCTATCGTGTTTTTGCTCCCACTAACTTGTAGATGAGCATTATCAAATTCCCGTTGATGGAGGTCAAATTGGGAAAATTTGACCATCTGGGTCTTCCCAAAATGCCAATCAGCTAACCCCCAAGTTTGTAGGTCTTTTGGAGTTCCCAAGATGTGACATTTTGGCAGTATCACTTCAGCGCTTTGTTGTAGGTGAATTCGTCCTACCCTGGGACGAATTACAGTCTAATTCGTCCTACCCCAGGATGAATTACAGTCGAATCCATACCGCCCAAGAGCGAATTCAAATCGGTGAAGAATTTCTCGACTGTTTCACTTGTAGTGACTTTCTGGTGATGTTCCCTTGTTTCTATGAAATTTGTAGGCTGTTTTGATTTAGTTCACTTATCTTTTTATTCAGTTTCATGCATGCATCCTTCATTATTTTTTAGAGAATAAACATTTCATATTTTGCAATAGGTGCTACTAACGATTTTGTTGTTTCTTTGAATGCAGGAGGAGCAGCGAGGATCAAAGATTCATTCACACCAGCGGTGGCAACACTTTGGCCCGCCCATTTTGCATGTGGGCACGCAGAAGGAGGATCACTAGTCACTATTTTAACTAAAACATGTTAACGCTCCTAGCCCCTGAAAATGCGGGAGACATCTTTGTAACTAATATTGAGAGAGTATAAATAAAAAGGGTTGTGCTTTCTATACTTCTTTCATTTTGTCTCAATTCGTCTCTTTTCCCTATTTCATGCATTTCAAATTTCTAGGATTAAAGCGTTACATTTCGTTTTGCATTGCATAGCTTTAGTGTTTCTTTTCAACTTCCGAAATCTCTTGCTTTCAATGGCGATCACGGTGGGACTCTGTCCCCTAATTTTTTAAGATCAAGAAACTGATCAAAAATTTGTGTTTTTGTGCTTACAGGTACCATTTTTTGAACTTTGACTATTATTCGTTCCTGCCTGTGGCGAATACATTACTGGAATTCGTCTGACCCTGAGACAAATTTGAATTCATTTAAGCCTGGGATGAATTTTGTTCTGTAATTCGTCTCACCCAGGGATGAATTTCTGTCTGTGTAGTTTCAGAGCCGAGAATCAGAAACATCCTTTTGGGCAGAGAAGAGGTAGGGTTTCTAACAAGCTTCTGTCAAATTTCTGTTTTTTGTCTTCTAATTTTTAGTTTTTGTATGGCTTAGGGAAAGTTTCCTTTTTGTTTGCCTATTTCATTTTTGTGAATTAAAAGGAATCCCACACACATCACATGGAATTTTTAAACCAAGGAGCTGGTCGTAAGACCCCAGCCCTTGATCAAGACCAACGATGGATTCATCACCACCTTGGCTTGAATTTTGTATTCATTTACCCTGATTGTCACTATTGCTCGACGTAAATCTTGATGAAATCTGACCAAGTGTCGTTGGGGTGATTCCCAACATGCGAGGATAAGTCTTCTATGGTAGGTGTCATAAACAGGACAATCCCCCTTCTGTACCGCCTATGTTCCACGTACCATCTGCTCTCACGTACTTATAATTTCCATCTCGTAAGGGCGGGTATATAGAGAGGTTGGTATATCGGTCTGATAATGGTATATTGAAGGGGCGACCATTTTTGGAGTCATAAGAGCCTTCATAATTGCATTTAAACGATTTTCATTAAAATATTTCAAAAAACAAACAACATAACACCCTAAACCAGTTTTAGGACACACTTTCAACCTTTAAAAGAGATAATCACCGTTTGTGTATGTGTGTGTTCTTTTCTATTTAAGTGTAGCATAAAAAATAATCATAAAAGAGATAAAAGTTTGCTTAGCTTGTAGAATAGCACCACCATGGTGTACACCCGTAGCCAAGCCCAATCAAGGGCAGAAGCTGTGGAAAGTGTACAAGGAGTGAGCACAAGTCGCCTCCGATTTAGCCCTAAGGACTTGGCCATACCGCCTTGGCGGTCTGGACTACAAGAGAGTCCACATAATTCCATGTCAAGATGGAATTATAGGGACACCCCTCTGGGGGACACGCCCGTTCAGCACATCCCCTTTCAAGAAGAAGCTTTACACATGGCCCTCAACGTAGACAAAAGAGCTCCTTTAGAAGCTATAGATGAGTGGCCATCGTGCGATGAAGTGCTAGAGAGGCATAGTGTCCATGGGGAGAGGCCACATGACTATGGCATATCTCCTTTGCCTCCACTCACTATTAGAACCAATAGACAAAACCTAGAGCGTAGGGCTCTCCAAACTGGGTGAGCTAACTCTACCCGCCTCTTTCACACCTACGAAAGGGAGCACGAGGAAGACCATCACATTCCTCGAGAGTAACATACAGCGTGGGAGCCTTGCACTTCTGCACTTGCTAGATACCATGGTCACACACTAAGGCCAGAGCCTCGGGTAAATTTTGCCAACCTTGATAGAGGGAAGCAACCCATTAAGATCTTGAATCATCACGATCGAGGTAAATGCATAGAAGAAGCATTCAGGCCTCCTAGGCCCAATATGGTGGACCAAATTGACCTAGTAATCACTAGACATGCTGCCTGCCAATCCCAAATCATGTGGCTTGAGCAAGATTAGCAGCAGCTAGAGCATCTATACCACCTTAGCAAGGAGCGCATTCAGCGCCAAATAGATGAGTTGCTTTATAAACTACCTGAGAGGGTTCCAACCCCTCGCATCCAAAGAGTGAAACCATATGAGAGGCATAATCCCTTAGTGCAGGATAGGTCTCTGCCACCTCATCAAGTTTTGCCTCTAAGACCCCATAGACCTGAGAGGGAGGCCACTCCCCGAAACAACGATGGGTACCCTCCGTAGGGACCCACTCAGGGTCATAAGTCTCACCCAGAGACTCCTCAGGAAGTTTACAAGGAGTATGAATAAGAAGAAGAGTGGGCTAAAATGCCCTATCAAGGTAGAGGGGTTGTTATTCGGCCACCCCCCCATAGGCCTCAAGTCTCCCACAACCCACAACGGGAGAAAACTAAAGAGGAAGAGATTAAATATTCCGATGCATACAAAGTGTTGTTAGAGCATTTGGAGTCTATGGAAACCAAAGATTTTGGGCCCCAAAAGCCCACGTTACGCCAACTCTGTAGTCACCCTGTGCATCCGTCAGTGCCTGCACCTCCTTACCCCAAACACTTCAAGTTGGCTTAGTTGGCAGTATTTAAGGGTGAAGAGGATGCCCAAGAGCATGTGACAAGATTCCTGAGTCAATGCTTTGGCATTTAGGATAATGATGCGCTGTTGCTAAGGACATTCATAACCACATTCATGGGCCCTGCCTTGGATTGGTTCACCTAGCTACCGAAGCACAACATTAATAACTTGGATCAATTAGTGGATGTGTTCCTTGAATGCTTCACCTTCAACACCAAGAAGAAGGTGTCACTGACTGACCTGGCCAGCCTCAGGCAATATGAGGAGGAGACTATGGCAGCCTACGAGAATTGATGGAGGACTCTGCTTTCCAAGATACCCTACCTTCCCCCTATGTTCGACCTTACACAAATGTTCTCACAAAGTTGTTTGAGATAGATTTCGGTGCTATTGCAGCTGCAGCAATATGCCACCTTAGAAGAAGCTCTGGTGCAAGCTAGAATTATCGAAGAGATCAAAATACAGGATGGCAAAATTGCCAAACCTAAAAATAAAGAGTGGAACAAAAACACAAAAATAGGGACTACGCAACAAAAACCCACTACGGTTAATCAAGTTGCTATAAATGTCTCTAAGCCTGCACAAGAAATATGGCCTCAAAATGCTAATTATCAGGTAGTGCCTCCAAACAATTATGAAAGAGAAAATAAAAAATAGGAGCAAAATCAGTAGCGTCGCCCTAGGAGACAATTTACCCCTTATACGGAGTCTAGGGACTCCCTATTTGTCCACTTGTCAGTGGCAAATTTAATCACCCTTCCAGAGCTTCAAACCATAGATCCTAATGCTCCCAAGCCTAAGGGATACAGAGAGGACTTGTATTGTAGATTCCACGAGGCAAAGGGGACATGACCCGAACGCATCTTTGGAAGTTCAAAGGGTTGATACAAGACCTAATTAACAATAAAACATTGGCAGTGGACAACCCCATAGTGCCAAATAATCAATAGATGGGGGTTTTCAAGGACCCCTTGCACCGCCCATGAGGCACAAGCAAAACCCCTTCAGGTCAATGAGGTGCAACAAAATTGCCCCATGCAAGGGTATGTTGGAATGATAAGCATAGTGACGAGGAACAATAAATACCTAGGAGTTGCCCCCGAGGCAGCCACAAGAGTGGTTCCATCGACATCACAACCTCAACAACACCTTGTGTAGATACCTCCGCCTAGACCTGAGGTCATGATACGAACTAAACTCATGCAAAGTTTATGGACCATGTCGGCTAGGCTCTCCATATATGAGCTTATACAGCAATAAACACCCCATCGAGAGGCTCTCATGGATATTTTGAAAGCCATCGAGTTGCAGCCCCATGAAGCGAATTCCTTCAATAACTTCGTGGGACATGTGAAATGATGCACAAAGCCAGTCATTACCTTCTGAGAAGATGAAGTTAAATCAATATCTGATGACATGGCAGATCCACCCCTGCACGTTATCACACGGGTCAATGAGATCCCATATAAGAGGGTGTTGATAGACACTGGCTCGTCCAGTAACATCATTACTATGGCAACATTGAAGCATCTGAAGTTTCCAACCTCTCACATCATGGCTTCCACTTACACACTACGAGCATTCAATGATGCGATATGCTCGACATTTGGCATAATTTTTCTACCCATTTAGGTAGGACAAAATATCTACATTGTGCCATGTTTTGGAAGGTGAGATGGCATACAACATATTGCTAGGGCAGCCATGGATCAGGGATATGAAGTGTGTCCCTTCGATAGCTCACCAATGTTTGAAATATGCATTTGAAGGGGAGGTACATGTAGTCTCGACAGACTTAGAACCCTTCAAATATTGCAATGCGATGCACTTGATGCCGTAATCGACCCTCCCATCGATGCACTTGGATTTTCAATTAAATCCATCTAGACAGGGTCCGATGTCGCAAGCACCATTGGTGACTAATCCATCAAAACCCCAGCCAAGTGCATCTTCATCATCAGCTCCTTCACCACCAATGCCACATTTCATGGCTAAACATAAGGACAAAGGGAAACAAATCCTGGAAGAGGCTCAACCCTTGGAAGAGGTTCTGCCAACAATATCAACCATCTCAATCGAAGAGATACCTAGCACAATGGAAGTTGAGGCTCCTAATCCACCCAACATGGAATGGACTCAGGAAGGGCTTCCGTTCCCTCCCTCTCAATCACCAAAAATTATTGTTGAAATGGCCAGTATGGGCCTGAGGGAGTATTTAGTGTGAAATGTCATAGCAACGACCATGCTAGAGTCAGTGCAAGACATGGGGAGACCTCGCCTCCCCATTGGGACAGTTGTTCCTTTAGGCTACCCATCGAACCAGACCAATTTTGTATATGGGGGCCTTGACCATGGTGCTAATCCATGCATGCAAAAGGACGAGGATGAAGAGCCTTTTGTAGAAGATGTCAACTATCTATCTAACCCAGAATTTGCTCTAAGATATCTTGGCCAATGCAATTGGCATGGATACGGGCTAGGCAGGTATGAGCAAGGAGTGCATGTCCTTTGCATGGCCCCTGTCACTGCCGCTTCCTATCAGGATACTCTGCGTGCCTATCCTTTTTGTTTCCCATGCTTCTTGGTTCCTGTCCACCTTTACTACACCCTGGGTGCCACGTGTCATCCTTGCTCTACAACTGTCACCTGACCTCTGTTGTTTTCTTCCTCCAGCTGCACTATGACAGGTGTCACGATATCGTGACATGTTACGATATCATGACATCTTCCTCTTCCTGCCTGTTCTCTTCTATTCTGGTCATGATATCGTGACATGTCATGATATCGTGACATATTTCTTCAGCGCTGTCTTTCTTTGCTTCAAGTCACGATATCACGACATGTTGTGATATCATGACATTGCCTTCAGATGCCACCTTGCTCTTCTTCCCTGTTCGTGATTTTGCGATAGTCACAATTTCGTGACATGTCACAAAATTGTGACACTTCCACTGCCTCATCTCGGCCGCTGCTCCGCTATCACAATTTCACAACATGTCATGATGTCGCAAAATCGTGACACTTCCACTGCCTCCCCTCGGCTGCTGCTTCGCTTTTGTGATTTCATGACAGTCATGATTTCGTGACATGTCACAAAATCATGACACTTCCTCTGCCTTCCCTCGACTTCTGCTTTTATGTCGTGATTTCGTGATAGTCACAATTTCATGACGTGTCACAAAATCGTGACACTTCCTATGTCTTCCCTTGGCCACTGCTCCAATGTCACGATTTCACGACAGTCACGATTTCATGACATGTCATGAAATCATGACATCCCAACTCCTCTCCTCTCGCTGCTGCTTCAATGTCATGATTTCATGATAGTCGCGATTTCGTGACATGTCACAAAATCATGACATCCCATCTCCTTCCCTTCGACTGCTGCCCTACTTTCATGATTTTGCGATGTCGTGATATCGTGACCTTCCCGCTCCTCCGCCTTCACTTCCGTCTCACGTCATGATTTTACGACGTCGTGATATCACGACGTCGTGATATCGTGACATTGTGATATCGTGACCTCCCTGCTTCTTCGCCTTCCTTTCAGCTTTATGTCATGATTTCGTGATGTCGTGATATCGCGACATCGCGGTATCACGACATCGCGTTATCGCGACTAACCTCTACCTTGTCCTCTAAAAACTTAGAAAAATTTTGGTCGATGCCAGATTGTCGCGACATCACGAAATCACGACATCGCGTTATCGCGAATAACCTCTACCTTGTCCTCTAAAAACTTAGAAAAATTTTGGTCAATGCCAGATTGCCCTGTTGTTGCCGGATGCTCCTGCATCAGTGTGTGCATTGAAAGAGATAAGGATAAAGACTCTGATATTTTTCATGTGTCATGCAAAAGCATAGGGAGGCAATCACATTGGTGTTGCTAGTGCTAGCTTACCTTTTGAGGTCAAAATGGGTGGGAAAGGATAAATTTGAACATTTCAATAGAAGTAACACCAAGGGTTCAATAAGCAATAAATACTTCAAATTTGGGCACAAGGAAGGTTAAATAAAATTGGATGGCTAGACGAAAATTCAACAAGCCTAAAGTTTACTTTACATTCAAAATTGAGTGTCTAAACATATAAGAGAACCAAATGGAATTTCATGATAAATGTGTTAGAATGGATATGGAAATAATTTCATGATGAATTTGTGTAATAATTTTGGTTGTTTAACAATGATATTGAAGTCATTACTAAAATATATAGAATAAAACTATGTAAGAGCAAGTATGTTAATTTCTACAACAAGAAGTTGAGTGGGTTATTTGACCATTTGAAGGAAGACCAATCAGATACATTAAAGAGGAGATGGTTCGTTGATAGAATTCTTCCTATGTATTGAAATAATATGACAATGATTCCTTTGATGTCATACCAAGAGGCTTTAGAATACTTGGAAAAGTGATGAAAAAATATCATCAATGTATTGGCATCATGTTAATATAGATGAGAATGATTCGAAGGCTGAAAGTAATTCTAATATTGAGAATGACTTAAACACTAAGAGTGATGATTTTGGGTAAGAAAGTAGTTCATCATTAAAATTTTAAAGTCATGAAATCAAGGAAGGAAGTTATTTTAAATAAATAAATGATCATTTTGAGGATATATATGATTTATAGATTGCAATATCATCACTATAGGTATATGCAAGGAGGTAAGCAACCTATGATAATCATAGATAACTCATAGATAAATAATTAAGTATGATAGTGAGGGTGGATCCATTGTGTAATATTTGCAATACCAGTTGTAGGCGCACTTTACATAAGACTATAAATGTATTACAAAGTGAGATAAACAAGTGATTCATCAAGAGTTTAAAGAGTTAGAGAGGAGTTAAAATCCTTGCTAGGAAGTATATGTGGTGAAGTAAAATGCATTTGAGAAAGTGAATAGACTTGAGATGATAAACTTGATGACTTTTATTTAAATTGAGTAAGTGAATTTGATTTTAATTGAGGAGGTAGAACTTTTAAGAAGTTTAAATGGTTCAAGAAGTTACAAAATATCATTAAAATTTTGGTTTTATGATAGAGTGCAATGAATAGTGTAATTGGATGACATAATGTAATCATCTAGGTCACTAGGTACAAATATAGTCTGTAAGAAGAAGGCCAAAATATAATGTGTCATCAAGAATATGGTAGGGTGTTGTTAGGAAGAAGGCCAAATGATAGGGTGTCATCAGGAATATGGGTAGACGAATGAGGCCAACATGGTCAAATACTACAATTATATGAAAATGAGGGGATACATTCTAATAAACCACCATATAAGGAGCTATCATTACATGGGTTACCATTGTAAGTGGTATCTTCTAAGAAATTATTGTTTGAGAATCTTCCATCAAAGGGGTTGTCATGAAAAGTGGTGTCATCTAAGAAACTACTAAGGGGCTACTATCAAAGGTCCCACCATTAGAAGTGTTATCATAATAAATGTTTCCATTAAAGGTTTTGTGATCAGATGTGCATGCTATCATCAAACATGCTACCGTTAAAGGTACTACCATTAGGAGTATTTTCATCAAACATGTTATCACCATACATGTTGCTATTAAAAATAGTACCATCAGAGTATCATCTAAGATAGTGTAGTTCGATGATCCATCATTATAGGCACTATACATGAAGAGAGATATTTTTTAGAGTTCGACAAGTAGTTGGTTGAAGCAAGAGAGGAGTAAATCAGAGATTGACATTTTTTTATTGGGTTGAATGAAAACTCCCAAAATATTGATAGGGATAAAATTTTAGCTTAAATAGTGATGGTTTCAATGGTTTTGTCATTGATTTTTCAAGGGAGCTCCTACCCTCTTGACACCCAACACAGTTTGTGATAGGCATTGCCTGCCATATTTATTATGTTGGTAATATTGTTAATCTTGATCATGTTAGCCATGAAGGTCATATTTTTCATGTTGGATATGTTGGTTAAATTGATAAAGCTAATAAAATGGTTGACTATAAAAAGTAAAGTAAAAATAAAAGAGTAATGGTTATATTGATCAAGTTGATGTTACAACATATTACAACAAATGAAGTGCACAATAAAAGAAGTTGTTGTGAGAAACAGTTGGAAGTGAAGTATATTGTAAACGATGTTTGGAATAGGAGAAAGAAAAAAGAGCATGAAAAAAAATTATGTTAGGTTTTTTAATACTTCTATTCCTAGTGTTCAACTCATGTGTCACCGAGGACTTTGATTAGTTTAGAGGAGATAGATGTAGGCAGGAAAATTGATATGTCTACTTGTAGTGAATTCTATATTATTTTATAGTTGTGTAAAATTTTTAAAAAATATGCATACATATAGTTAATAATGTTATAAAGTAGAAATGTAATATTGTATATAATAATATATTGTTAAGTTATGTATGTCAAAAAAGTCATAATATATAAGTTATTTTATCATATAGTGGAAAATGTCATGTAAATGCAAGTTAAATGCATATGAAATGTAATTTAGAAAATGATGAGGTGTTAGATAATTAGAAGATGAAACTAATTTTTGGATGTATAAATAAATACCATTCTCTCATTCATTCAAAATAGCATGTAGGTGCATAGGGTAGAAGGTTAGTGTGTATGTGCAAAGGGTATTATGTATTGAGGTCATGTATGTAGTCCTAAGGAGGGTTTTGCATAGGGTTTGCAAGATGTATGTATATGTCATTCTTAATACAAATCTACTTATATTTACTTATTTGCTATTATTGTTATTTCTATTTATTGTGTATTGTTATTGGTAATAGTTGTAGATCTATATATTTATTTAAGTAGAAATAGATTGTGTGTAAGTATGTTAAATTTCATTTCTACAATTTCTTGATAGCTTTCTTAGAGACTTAAATTCTTGCTTAGATTCTTGAAAAAGAGCTTACAATAGTGAGATATTAAAATAGAGAGGGAGAAATTGTAAAAATAAAATCAAATTGGTCACAATATTGAGCCAAAATTTTAGCATACCCTTGGTAAGAAAATTTCTAAAATTACTATGAATCTAGAGAAATGATAAAATTTTAGTGCATAAAAGACTTGATGAAATCGTCACCCAAGGGTTATATTTATAGCCCGCCATGGCCTCTTGGAAGAAGAGAGAAATAAAGAGATAAGATAGAGACATGATAAATGAAGGAAAGGATTTAAAAGGGATCAAAATATGATTACGAAGAAGATCATGGGAAGGAAAAGTATTGGTATTGGGTTCTACTGCAAAGGTGGTGGATCAGTAGGAATGATCATACCCACTAAATGTGGGTGGATTGAAAGATACAAGGAGTAAAGCATCTAATATTTGGCATGTATCATGCAAAAGTATAGGGAGGCAATAACATTGGTGGTGCTAGTTCTAGATGACATTTTGAGGTTAAAACGAGTGGAAAAGGATAAATTTGAATATTTCAATAGAAGTGAAAACAAGGGTTTAGGAAGCAATACATACTTCAAATTTTAGCACAAGGAAGGTTAAAACAAATTGGATGGCTAGAGGAGAATTCAACAAGCTTGAAGGTTACCCCGTGTTCAAAATTGAGTGTCTAAACTTATAAGAGAATCAAATGGAATTTCATGATAAATGTGTTAGAATGGATATAATCATCCTTTTTTACATCCATAATAGGTAATATGAAAATAGTGCTTTATATTATTAAGAATAACATATTTGAATATATATATATATATATAAGTACGCTTATTAAGAAAAAATTATTTATATGCAATAGATCTTATCATATTTTATGTTTCAAAAAAAATATTTAGTTGAAATGTATTGACTCAACCAATCATGTTCACCATTTATTTTTATTTCTTTTAACATTTCTTAATTTTTACAATAAATTTTGACTTATATTTTTTATGTAACTCAAACTAAGATATAAGATATTTAAAAAAAAAAAAAAAAAATTCAATCAATTTTAGAACAAATATATTATAAAAACTAATAAAATATAATATATATACATATATATTTTACAAGGTGGAATCGGTAGCTGCCATGAATCCAGGCAGGTTGTCCATCTTTTATGGCCACCACAGTATTCTGCGATGTCCAGCCCAAAAGCGGCCATACAGATCTTCACGCAGTCCGCCCCTATAACCGCCATGCCACAGTCATTTTAAATTTTTTACACCGCTGAAAGCACCAAGAAAGGGACAACCGTTCAGTTCAACAAGGCCTGAGATTTGAAACTTGGACCTCCGCCCCCCTTATGGGGTATGAATATAAAAATATATATTAAAAATAAAATTAAATTAAAACATTACAACTATTGTTGCAATATAAAAATATATAATTTTTTAACTATAAACAAATTTAGAACTCCAATGAATCATTCTTGTTAGCAATTCAACTATATTTTCCATAGGATCAATATAAAATATTCAATAGACACATGAATATGAGATTCTTCACATTCACACCTTGACCTTTTTATTTACACAAGGAAAATCTAACACTTCATATTTCTTTTAGGAGAAGTTTCACATAATTATAAATTTATTATTGACTCTACATATCCACACAAAGACAAATTCTAATAATTGGAGATACTAAATGAAATTTCTGTTATATAATCCATATAAAGATAAATTTTAATGATTGTAGCTACTAAATGAAAAATTCTTACATAACTCCATACTTACATTACACCTCACTTACATAACTCCATATTTACATGACAACTACTATATACTCAAATATTTATAACACCATAAACTAAACTATTTACCTAATAATGATAATATTGTCGCAAATTACAAATAATGTGATACTTCCAATAATTCTTTAAGGGACAGGCTATGCTTGTTTAAAATGTCAATTGTTTGTATTAAAACTTTTTTAATAAAATAGTAAATTGATTCTACCCCCAAGATCATTCTATATATACAACACAAATGTAGAACCTATATAAAGCTTTAGTGAGAGCCATAGTTGTTGGCATGCATTCTTAATGTATGGTAAAAAATAAATTAAAATATTATTAATGGACAATAATATCCTTTATATTTATTTTTATTGTTTATAGCATTATCAAAATAAATCTTTGGAGATTGATGAGTGGAGGATGTTTTCTGTAAAGAGATTAAAGGTAAACTCAGCTCCTCTCCTCTCGACATTCAACAATGTCCTCATAATCTCAGAGATCTCCGTATACATTCACGCAACATAAGTAAATACTGCATTCATATTCTTTGCAAATCTGAATAACGATATCAAAAACATACAAATACAACATGAATTCCGTTGGAAATTTGGAATTCAACATGAGTTGCGTAGGTACGACGTCATATGAGTCTGGATTGTACGAAACAAATAATATCGGTCACACAACTTCAATCGTCCTTAAACACCTCTGTTAAGCATTTCCATATAATTCTCGAGAGACTCTCGCCTCTCGATCTTCAAATTCTGACGGAATCTGCTGATAAATTCATCCGCCGATTTATCAACATCTATTTCAAAGCTTGGCTTCCTCAGAAATCTACTACTTTCCAAGCTCTTCAGTTTGAACTCATCGACGTTAGCAGCTGTTTCCGCCAAGGAATTAAGCCTCTGAGTCTTCAAATCCTCACGGAACTTTCGAATAAATTCATTGGCCGCTTGGTCGGCATCACTTACTCTCGAGCATTCTTGGCTAGATCGAGCATTAACTATGGCCGCCTCAGCTGAAGAAGAAGACGAAGACGAGAACACGGGTTTTCTTCCACTTGTTGGATCCATCAAAGGAGGCATACGGTAGTCTGATTGCAGAAGAAACTTCCGATTTGTTTGCAGTCGAAGGAAATAATAAAATGGGTGATGTTAAATAGAAAATGGATGGAGGACTTTTGCTTGGCGGGTCAAACAATACTTTGGAACTCAATCTGTGAGCCACTCAAATTGGAATAGAGTCTGCGGGCTTTTACGTTTGACACGGCTTTAATTCGTAAAATAAAGCGTTAGTCGGTGCAGCCAGGCTTGATCTAATGTTGTATTGTATTGTTTTTTTCCAACTGGGCACGCAGAAATTGGGGGCGGAAAGTGGAAACGAACAATAAAGGTAGGTGACCTACAAAACTGGCAAAATAAATGGGCCCGAAAGTCTTATCGTTGCATTAACGTCGAAATTACGCGTTAAGACATTTTCTAATGAATTAGATAATATTGCCACGATAGAAACGTAATCCTTTTTATCGTCTCTATGTGGGCATAAGAGTATAATAAAGGCCCTACATACGTAGAATTATGTGTGTTGACCTTGGGATGGTAAATTGCGAGGGTTTTAAATTTGAATTTTCTATGGAAATGTTTTTTTTTTAAATAGGGTTTTGAAAGAGTTTTTTTAAATAGGGTTTTGAAAGAGTTTTTTTAAATAAAGTTTTGAAAGAGTTTTTTTAAATAAAGTTTTGAAAAAGGTTTTTTAAATAAAGTTTGAAAGAGATTTTTTTAAATTAATGCAGTTATATCAAGTTGTATAGTATATTTGGTGTTTTATTATTTTGGTATGAGTTATGTTACTTATATATCTCATCTATTGAACCAATGATTCTATTGTCTTAAATATTTATTTAATATGATTATAAAATTGATTTCAACTATATTTATTTCAAAAATAATATTTGAGATTAATTTTATTTTTTAGTTAGTTATAATTTGTTTGGTTGTCATGACCCTCCCTAGTAGGTCCTATGGCATGAAAAACTATGTTGATCAAAGATGCTATAATGCTTTGTTTTATCAAATAAATAACTATATGTAGTCTTCTGAGATGTAATGTTGTAACAAGAGGATTTTATATATTAGATAAAAGAATGATCAATAAAGAAATATTTTAAATATCTTTGTTTGACTTTGTCTTTCTGGTTTTTGGTATAGTTTGACCTCGCGTAGGGTGCCTTGTTTGTTGTTTTTGTTTTTTATTGTCTTTTAAGGTGGTTGTAATGTAAAAGGTTGTGAGGTCCCTTTCAAAACCCTCTTTACTTTATATATATATATATATATATATATATATATATCATAAAAAAGGTATTATAATAATAAGAGGTTATTATAAATAAAAGGTTATTTATAATTATAGGTTATTATAAATAAAAGGATATTATAAGGAGGGTTTCAGGTACACCTTGAGGGTTTCATGATGGAGTAGTTCATTCATCAGGAAGGTGTGGGCTGACTACTTGACTGGCATAGAGATTCCAATGATGTTGATAGCAGACAAAATAAATCATTTAAGGATAGTATTTCTTCTAGGTCTAAGATTGAGGTCCCACGTGAAGCCATGTTCACTGTTAAAGGTAAGAATATTTTTTATTCTTCCTGCAAAGTCGTCCTTACACCTAGCAATGAAATATTAACTGCGTTGAACAAGGAACATGCAAGGCTTAACACTGTAGCAGTTTTCTTTGTCACTTTAAATATCAATGTTTTACCTTCTAGAAGATTTCTTGATGAATGGTTGTTGAATATCTGGGGAAAACGGTTGGGAATTTAGTTGTATTTATGTCGAATGTTTAAAAAAAGGCTTTTTCTATTTCTGTTTAAAATTAATCAAATGCAGACTAGGATTTTGAAAAAAAAAATTTGGAATGTTGGTAAATCTATTTTCAGAGCTATTTTTTGGTCATCGGATGTGTTGCATGAAGAAATTTTTGTTGTTTCTTATCCCATATGGGTCACGATTAAAAATGTTCCTCCGATTTTATGAATATTTTTGCCACAAATCTTAGCTCCGTTTGGTAAAACATTAAGAATGGAGGAATCTAAGGTGTTATTTTCTCATATGGATGTTAGTTTGTTGGTTTCTCTTTTTCCTGGGATTGATTTTCTAGATGAAATAGAAATTGACTGTGGTAATTTTTGTATTTCATGCAAATTGGAGCGTTTGGAGGGTATGAATGCTTGTTTTCTTTGTAAAAAAGAAGGCCATGTTAGAAGAAATTGTCCTCTACTTAATAAATCTTGGGGAAAAATCTCGTTCTATGCCTTCTGTGAATGCTATTAACCCTAGTATCCTGGTTTCTCTCCGTGGGTCTGGTGCTTCGATCTCATTGGTGGTTGATGGTTCTCCCCCTTCACTTGAATGTACCATGGTGGATTTTGTTAATGGGGATTCTCGTACAGATAGTTCTATTGTAAATAATTACTCTGTTAACATGAGCAATGATGATCCTCATGCGGGTAATGACTCTTCTATTTCTAGTATGGTTAACCCTGTGAATATTGTTTCTACACCCGATATGCTTCAAGGTGCTCATCCCCATGTTGGTGTAGATATTCATAGTGACCTAGGAAACTATGTGGTTACTTTCATTGATACTAAAATATCAAAATATGGAAATACTAAAATTGATAATGTTGAATCTATTTAGCAAGATGTTGATCCTGTTCATGTTGGTAATGGTTGTCTGGTTGATAATCTTAAATCCTTTTATGATATTATTTCTCATAAGAATGATAATCATGTTACTATTGAATCTCATAATTCTTTTCATACTAAAGGTTGGAATAATTAATCAAACCATGATAACAATACTATGATTGGTCATAGATTAAATACCCAGGAATTGGCCCTTGCTACAATTAATCAAAGGGTATCAGAATACAGGAATTTTTTTGAAGTAGTTGTAGCAACCAGAGATTCTCCAAATGAGGATACCTCTGATGTGAACACATTTCCCTCTATTGAGCTGAATTCTCATACTGCAGAATGTATTGGTAGTAATATCATTGAAAATTAGGAAAATAATTGGTCTTTAGTGGCAAATAAGAAACATAGAAGAGATGTTGTACCATTTTTCAAGGGTAAATTTATCAAAGCTACCAAAGAGCTTTCCAAAAGCAAACATAACTCTTCTAATTCTAACAATGATGCTTAAGTGTTTCAATTGGAATGTTAGGGGTTTAGAATCCCCTGACAGGAAGTATTCTATTAGATCTTATATTCAATCGATTAGAAAGCTTGACTATCTATTTTTGCAAGAAGTGAAAGCGACCAATATGCTTTTGAATATTACTCTTAAAGTCATCTCGAAGGAAGCTACTCCTTTTTGCACTAATCATATTCCTATAAGGGGGGGTGCTGTGATTTTGTTATCCCCCTTTTGATCTTCTAAGGTTATTAAGTATTGACGTTCTCCTTGCAATAGAGTTGTTTGGGTGATAATTGATATGAATAACACTAAATTTGGTGTTTATTCTATTTATGCACCCAATGATCACAGAGAAAGAAGTATTTTGTGGTAATGGTTTTTAAGTCTTCCAGATATACCATGGATTATCTATGGTGATTTTAATATGGTTGAATGACAAGATGATAAAAGTGGAGGTTTTAATGTAGAATGGAGAGGCGATGAATTTCATCATTGGATGAGAATGAAATCCTTTTTTTAGCTGATAGATCCTTTGGAAGGCCATAAATTTCATCATAATGGCCCTTGGTATACTTGGTGTAATATGCAAAAGGATGAAAAATGAATTTACTATCATCTGGATAGATTTTATGCTTCAAATTATTTATTTCCATTTATTCCTATCTCAGATGGTAATAGAGTTCTGGTCACACCTAATGTTTTCTTTGACCATTATCCTATTCAAGCTCATATAAGACTTTAGGGTGAACCTATGCATCATCATTGTCCCTCTTACATCTTTCATTTAAATACTTCCTTATTAGAGGCTACAAATTGCATTGATGTTGTTTTTACTTTAAGAGAAGTTAATCGTTGGATGTTCAAATCATGGAATGCTATTGATAGATGGAACCTCAATTTTCAATGTTGGAAGAAAATTTTCTAAACAATAGGCAAACAACAAGCTTTAGATTCTAGAAATCTGGAACATTCCTTGCAGTCAAAGCTATGTTTTCTTGAATTTAACCTACAAAACAATCCATGTAACATTAATTTGTAGGAAGAGCTCATTTCCATAAAGAATAATTTGAGATAATTACAGATGAAAATAATTCAGGGTCAAAGAGTTCAGTCCAAACTTAATTGGCTCCATTTAGGATATAAAGGTTCCAAATTTTTCTTCAAATTCCTTAAATATGGGGGTATGATAGAGAAAATTTATGTAATATGGAATGAAAGGGATTTGATATGTGATATTGACACTATAAAAAGCATTTTATATTAGTTTTATAAATATTTGTTCACTTCTGAGGATAATGAAGCTAGAATTGATGATAGAAAATTTTGTTGCTCTCTCTTATTTTAGATGCTTCGATTACTAAAGAAGAAATCATCAAGGCTATTCAGTCTATTAACAATGACAATGCCCCTAGGCCTGATGGGCTTCCTATAGAATTTTATAAGAAAAATGTTCATTGGATCAGTGATGATTTGTATCAGGTTTACTCTGAGGTCATTCTTCATGGTTACTTGGGCAGGAATATTAATATTGGTATTAATAAGCTTTTGCCTAAGGGTGGTGATAAAAATTTAGTCAAAAACTGGAGACCAATAACATTGTTAAATGTTTCATATAAAATCCTTGCAAAATTTTTGGCTTTGAGGGTTGCAAATTGTCTACCTAATTTTATTAATTCAACTCAAACAGGTTTTATAAAAGGAAGATATATCTTGGAAAATTTGATCACTAGTTGGGAAGCCATGTATTGGGCTAAATGCTTTGGATAAAACACAGGCATGCTTTTATTGGATTTTGAAAAGGCATACGAGAGAAATGAATGGAACTATATTCTCATGGTTCTTGAGGCCTTTGGCTTCCCTCTATTTTACAAAATGGTTAAGGTGCTTCTTATTGATGTACCTACTTTTGTTGAGGTTAATGGGTCTCTTTCTGATCCTATATTGCTTCAGAGATCTATACGTTAAGGTTGTCCCTTAGCTCCTACTTTGTTTGTTATTGCTACCGATGCCTTGTATTATCTGTTAAGAGATAGCTCAATTAGTCCTATTCAAGGAATTATGTTGCCTAATGATCAAGAACTTATTAATATTCATTTTGCTGATGATACCTCAGTTTTTTTTAAGCTAGTTGAGGAAATTTTTTATTTATTTTTCAAAGCTCGCTTGCTTTTGCAATGCTTCAAGAGCTAAAATTGCTATGTCAAAATCTATATTACTTGGAATTTTGTTTCTCCTCCTTGGTTATCCAAGTTTGATATTCAGTGGGGAGTTCCCTCCAAATAGATTCGATATCTTGGCATTCCTTTCTCCATTGACCCTTGCCTTAAGGATATGTGGTTATGGGTTAAAGAAAGGATTATTAATAAATTTAATAAATGGAATAATAAGTAGTTATCTGTTGCTGGTAGATTTCAAGTCTATCAAAAAATCATGTCTACTTACTCAATCTATTTTGCTTCAGCTTGGTCATTCTGTTCATATCAAACTAATAATATTCATAAACATATACAAAAATTTTTATGTGTCAGTGGTAATACAAAGATAAAAAAGCATAAGGTAAGGTTGAATTGGTGCACTGTTAATAAATATATTAGCAGCCTTGGCTTGAAAAATCTGTTTGTTCAAGGTATGTCCTTAGCCATCAAGTGGATAGTGAATTGTACTAATGACAATGAGACATGGAAATCTCTTCTCAGGAATAATATACTAAGGTTGTTCCTAAAAAAGCTCATGCTTGTAAAGATTTTCATATGATTGATATCATTTTTGGTAAATTTTCAGTTGTTACAGCTAGGTAAACAATTTTCAAGAGCCTTTGGAAGGCTTGGGAGAATGTTAGAGGTTTACTATCTATTGCTAATTTTCAAAATACTTTCTTCTTGCACAGTTCTATCTGGTGGAATATTTCTCATAATAATAAGCTTCTTGTTGTGACTCAAGGTTGTTCTACAAAAAAATGGGCACATAAAGACATTGTATCATTTGTTGATATTATTAAAAATGGATGTCTTAAATCTTGGGAGTCTCTTAGTATTCAGTATAATATTCCTCTCTCTCAATAGAGGACATACTCTTTACTTCAAGCCTCATTTTTGTAATTAAGAAGTCCTATATTTATTGATGATGATCAAACTTTTTATGGCAAGATTCAGTGGCATGATGGCACACAATTATTCAAAATCAAGCCAAAAATTCTTTATAATTTTCTCACTGTTACTAATGAGATTTTACTCCATATTGATAACAATTGGTCTATGGAAATTTTCACTAATCATGGGCATAGCATTTTGTAGCATATATGGTCTAGATTTTTTGAGCCTGAAAAGGTATGATTTCATTGGTTATTACTTCTTCAGAGGCTTCATGTATGTAAAGATCCTCAATCACCAAAGAAATGTACTTTATGCAGAGTTCCTGATACTATTAAGCATATCTTTTTTGATTGATTTTTTGCTAAATAAATTTGGTCATTATTTTTCTCTAATATTTCAGGCTAGAATATTAATGATAATATTTTCAGGCAACATATATTGTTTGGCTATATTCCTACTATGCAGAGTTGTTATAGTAATTTTTGGTTGTTGCTTTTGATTGAAGTTTTATGGTATATTTAGTTGGCTATAAATATTGAATTTTTTTAGGATAATCAAAGGATTCTTACTAGGTCTCTTAGGAAACTCAAAGTTTTCAAAATCTCTTTACAGGTTGCCAGGTTCATGCTTTGCTTTAAGGATATTTTCAAACACTTTCTTCAGACTTTCTAGGAGCATAATCATAGTGTGAACAACAACGTTGTGGATGGATATAGACACTTTGGTGATTTTTATTTTAACTTATTCCAACATTGTATAAATATGTTTCAAAAGAAATATGATACTTTGTATAATACTAGTGATATATGTACTTAGCATCCTTTTAAGGACTTTTGTGTAGTTTGGTAGGCTCTTAGTCTTGATCTTATTTCAAGTACTCTGCCTTCAGGCTATTTTGTATTACTCTTTTATTTTAATATTATAGTTTTTGATTTTAAATTTAAAAAAGGATATTATAATAATAAAATATTATTATAAATAAAAGGTTATTTATAATAATAGGTTATTTATAATAAAAATTTATTATAAATAATCGATTATTTTTATAAAAATTTATTATTATTTTTTTGATTTGGTTATTGTGAGAAACCTCTATGACCGACACATAGGGTTGAGCAGTCTCCTCCTAACCATGACCCCTCATAAAGCTGAGATCTATACTTATCAATAGAGAATTTAACACAAAGCCACCACATACCCACCCCCTCACACACTCATCCACACTGCGGTTTGAATAATAAAAATTTATTATTAATAATAGGTTATTTATAATAAAAAGTTATTATAAATAACCTATTGATATAAGTAACCATTTATTTACAATAATCCCTAATCATTATAATATTTTTATTTATAAAAACCTTTTATTTAGAATAAGTTCTTATTATTATAATATAATTTTTTTTTAAATATGTAGACACCAAAACAGCACCAATCCGATTATGTGGCTACAAACACTGATCGCTTTGACACACATAGCCCCCAGGGCAGCCCTCAGAGGTCAAACAGTGGTCCTAACCACTTTTACAACAATTTTGGAAGGTCAGAAAGCAATTTGGCACCTTCAGACACCCTGCTCCAAATTCGTCCCACCCTGGGACGAATTCAAAATGGGATCCACCCCACCCAGGGACGAATTCTGAATTCGCTCTGGTGTAGGACGAATTCCAGGTTTAACGGGCAAAAAGAAAAATCTTGACAAGTGGCAGCTGAGGATAGTCCATTAATGCCTCTTGCCTTGCATGCACGTGTAGGTGGGCAGATTGGACGTTAGAGGACTGTCACAAGGGCATTCATGGAAGCCCAAGTCAAGGAGGACTTTCCTCCCTCATGGGAAGGCATGACTGCCACATGGCACTTATGCATGCCCCTCCAAAGAGACCCCCTGGGTCTATAAAATGGTGAACTTTCTCACCCAAAAGAGGATAGGTTGGAAGCATTTTCAAGCAACGAAGTGCTACCAAATTTGATACCACACTTTGCCTTTGATTCACCTCTTCCACATCCTTGATCTCTTTCGCAAAGGAGGTCATTGGGTGGTTATTGGAAGTGTGAATCCGGATCCAAAACCCGACACTTGACCACATTGATCTACCCATTCATCGACAATGCATTACAAGAGATTTTGGGCCCATCCCAAGTGGATTGGTGCCGAAATCAGGTTCCAATGGTGGGCGGCCTGCTCGGGCGCCCCGCACTGCCGCGAGCCTAATCGTCCCTTTTAGGAACGATCGGGAATGTGTAGCATATCTTCATTTCTATCATTTTCATTCCTTGCATTTGTTTTCTATGTTGTTAGGTAGTTTACAATTTTGATTTTAGTTCATTTTGATTTATTATCATTATGCTATTGTGTTTTCACTCCCACTAACTTGCAGATGAGCATTATCAAATTCCCATTGATGGAGGTCAAATTGGGAAAATCTGACCATCTGGGTCTTCCCAAAATGCCCCCAATTAGCTAACCCCCAAGTTTGTAGGTCTTTTGGAGTTCCCAAGACATGACATTTTGGTAGTATCACTTTGGCGCTTTGTTGTAGGTGAATTCGTCCTACCCCGGGATGAATTACAGTCTAATTCGTCCTACCCTAGGATGAATTATAGTCGAATCCATCCCGCCCAAGAGTGAATTCGAATCGATGAAGAATTTCTTGACTGTTTCACTTGCAGTGACCTTCTGGTGATGTTCCCTTGTTTCTATGAAATTTGCAGACTGTTTTGATTCAGTTCACTTATCTTTTTATTCAGTTTCATGCATGCATCCTTCATTGTTTTTTAGAGAATAAACATTTCATATTTTGCAATAGGTGCTACTAATGATTTTGTTGTTTCTTTGAATGCAGGAGGAGCAGCAAGGATCAAAGATTCATTCACACCAGCGGTGGCAACACTTTGGCCCGCCCATTTTGCATGTGGGCACGTGGAAGAGAGATGACTTTCCATTGATGTGACCAAGAGACAAGTTTGATGCTCCTCTCCCCTAAAAAGGGGGGAAGCGACATCTGTAACCAAATTTGAAATACATCAATAAAATAAGAGGGTTGTTTTCTATTCCATTTGGGTTCCAATTTGTCTATGCTTTCTCCATTTTATGCATTTCTAATTTGTAGCATCAAGTTTAGTTTTGTTCTTGCATCGTATGTTTGGGAGTTTTCCCTTTTTTTTTTGGAATCTCATGCTTTCAATGGCGATCACGGTGGGACTCTGTCCCCTAATTTTTTAAGATCAAGAAACTGATCAAAAATTTGTGTTTTTGTGCTTACAGGTACCGTTTTTTGAACTCTGACTGTTATTCGTTCTTGCCTGTGGCGAATACATTACTGGAATTCGTTTGACCCTGAGACGAATTTGAATTCGTCTCAGACTGGGATGAATTCTATTCTGTAATTCGTCTCACCCGAGGATGAATTTCTGTCTGTGCAGTTTCAGAGCCAAGAATCAGAAACATCCTTTTGGGCAGAGAAGAGGTAGGGGTTTCTAACAAGCTTCTATCAAATTTTTGTTTTCTGTTTTCTGATTTTTAGTTTTTGTATGGCTTAGGGAAAGTTTCCTTTTTGTTTGCCTATTTCATTTTTGCAAATTAAAAGGAACCCCACACACATCACGTGGCATTTTTAAACCAAGGAGCTGGTCGTAAGACCCCAGCCCTTGATCAAGACCAACGGTGGGTTCATCACCACCTTGGCTTGAATTTTGCATTCATTTACCCCGATTGTCATTGTTGCTCGACGTAAATCCTGACGAAAGCTGACCGAGTGTCATTGGGGTGATTCCCAACGTGCGAGGATAAGTCTTCTATGGTAGGTGTCATAAATAGGACAATCCCCCTTCCGTACCGCCTATGTTCCACGTACCATCTGCTCTCACGTACCTATAGTTTCCCTCTCGTAAGGGCGGGTATATAGAGAGGTTGGTATATCGGTCCGACAATGGTATATTGAAGGGGCGACCATTTTGGGAGTCATAAGAGCCTTCATAATTGCATTTAAACGGTTTTCATAAAAATATTTCAAAAAAAAAACAAACAACAAAACACACTAAACTAGTTTTAGGACACACTTTCAACCTTTAAACGAGATAATCACCGTTTGTGTATGTGTGTGTTCTTTTCTGTTTAAGTGTAGCATAAAAAAAAATCATAAAAGAGATAAAAATCTGCTTAGCTTGTAGAAGAGCACCACCATGGTGTACACCCATAGCCAAGCCCAATCAAGGGCAGAAGCTATGGAAAGTGTACAAGGAGTGGGCACAAGTCACCTCCGCTTTAGCCCTAAGGACTTGGCCATACCGCCTTGGCGGTCTGGACTACAAGAGAGTCCACATCATTCCATGTCTAGGTGGAATTATAGGGACACCCCTCTGGGGGACACGCCCATTCAGCACAGCCCCTTTCGGGAAGAAGCTTTACACGTGGCCCTCAACGTAGACAGAAGAGCTCCTTTAGAAGCTAGATATGAGTGGCCACCATGCGATGAAGTGCTAGAGAGGCATAGTGTCCATGGGGAGAGGCCACGTGACTATGGCATCTCTCCTTTGCCTCCCCTCACTGTTAGAACCAATAGACAAAACCTAGAGCATAGGGCTCTCCAAACCGGGTGAGCTAACTCCACCCGCCCCTTTCACACCTATGAAAGGGAGTACGAGGAAGACCATCACATTCCTTGAGAGCAACATACAATGTGGGAGCCTTGCACTTCCACACCTACTAGATACCATGGTCACACACTAAGGCCAGAGCCTCGGGTAAATGCCACCAACCTCGACAGAGGGAAGCAACCCATTGAGATCTCGGATCATCACGATCGAGGAAAATGCATAGAAGAAGCATTCAGGCCTCCTAGGCCCAAGATGGTGGACCAAATTGACCTAGAAGTCGCCAGACATGCCACCTACCAAGCCCAGATCATGCGGCTTGAGCAAGATCAGCAGCAGCTAGAGCATCTATACCGCCTTAGCAAGGAGCGCATTCAGCGCCAAATAGATGAGCTACTTTATAACCTACCTGAGAGGGTTCCAACCCCTCACACCCAAAGAGCGAAACCATATGAGAGGCATAATCCCTTGGTGCAGGATAGGTCTCTACGACCTCGTCAAGTTTTGCCTCCGAGACCCCATAGACCTGAGAGGGAGGCCACTCCCCGAAACAACGATGGGTACCCTCCGCGGGGACCCACTCAGGGTCATAAGTCTCACCCAGAGACTCCTCAGGAAGTTTACGAGGAGTATGAACAAGAAGAAGAGTGGGCTAAAATGCCCTATCAAGGCAGAGGGGTTGTTATTCGGCCACCCCCCCATAGGCCTCAAGTCTCCCACAACCCACAACGGGAGCAAACTAAAGAGGAAGAGATTAAATCTTCCGATGCATACAAAGCGTTGTTAGAGCATTTGGAGTCTATGGAAACCAAAGCTTCTGGGCCCCAAAAGCCCATGTTATGCCAACTCTGTAGTCACCCTGTGCATCCATCAGTGCCTGCACCTCCTTACCCCGAACACTTCAAGTTGCCTCAGTTGGCAGTCTTTAAGGGTGAAGAGGATGCCCAAGAGCATGTGACAAGATTCCTGAGCCAATGCTTTGGCATTCAGGATAATGATGCGTTGTTGCTAAGGACATTCATAACCACATTCGTAGGCCCTGCCTCGGATTGGTTCACCCAGCTGCCGAAGCACAACATTAATAACTTGGATCAATTAGTGGATGCGTTCCTTGAATGCTTCACCTTCAACACCAAGAAGAAGGCATCACTGAGTGACCTGGCCAGCCTCAGGCAATATGAGGAGGAGACTATGGTGGCCTACGGGAATCGATGGAGGACTCTACTTTCCAAGCTACCCTACCTTCCCCCTATGTCCGACCTTACACAAATGTTCTCACGAAGTTGTTTGAGATCGATCTCGGTGCTATTGCAGCTGCAGCAATATGCCACCTTAGAAGAAGCTCTGGTGCAAGCCAGAATTATCGAAGAGATCAAAATACAGGATGGCAAAATTGCCAAACCTAAAAATAAAGAGTGGAACAAAAACACAAAAATAGGGACTACGCAACAAAAAACCACTGTGGTTAATCAAGTTGCTATAAATGTCTCTAAGCCTGCACAAGAAATACAGCCTCAAAAGGCTAATTATCAGGCAGTGCCTCCAAACAATTATGAAAGAGAAAATAAAAAATAGGAGCAAAATCAACAGCGTCGCCCTAGGCGACAATTTACCCCTTATACGGAGTCTAGGGACTCCCTATTTGACCACTTGTCAGTGGCAAATTTAATCACCCTTCCAGAGCTTCAAACCATAGATCCTAACGCTCCCAAGCCTAAGGGATACAGAGAGGACTTGTATTGTAGATTCCACAGGCGAAGGGGACATGACCTGAACGCATGTCTGGAAGTTCAAAGGATTGATACAAGACCTGATTGACAATAAAACATTGGCAGTGGACAACCCCATAGCACCAAACAATCAGCAGATGGGGGTTTTCAAGGACCCCTTGCCTGCCCATGAGGCACAAGAAAAACCCCTTCAGGTCAATGAGGTGCAACAAAATTGCCCCATGCAAGGGTATGTGGGAATGATAAGCATAGTGACGAGGAACAAGAAATACCCAGGAGTTGCCCCCGAGGTAGCCACAAGAGAGGTTCCATCGACGTCACGACCTCAACAACACCCTGTGCAGATACCTCCGCCTAGACCCGAGGTCACGATACGGACCAAACTCATGCAGAGTTTACGGACCACGTCGGCTAGGCTCTCCATATATGAGCTTATACAACAATCAGCGCCCCATCGAGAGGCTCTCATGGAGATTTTGAAAGCCATCGAGTTGCAGCCCCATGAAGCGAATTCCTTCAATAACTTCATGGGACATGTAAAATGATGCACGGAGCCAGTCATTACCTTTCGAGAAGATGAAGTTAAATCAATATCTGATGACATGGCAGATCCACCCCTGCACGTTATCGCATGGGTCAACGAGATCCCGTATAAGAGGGTGTTGATAGACACTGGCTCGTCCAGTAACATCATTACTACGATAGCATTGAAGCATCTGAAGTTGCCAACCTCTCACATCACGGCTTCCACTTACACACTACGAGCATTCAATGATGCGATATGCTCGATAGTTGGCACAATTGTTCTACCCATTCAGGTAGGACAAAAGATGATATCTACATTGTGCCATGTTTTGGAAGGCGAGATGGCATACAACATATTGCTAGGGCGGCCATGGATCAGGGACATGAAGTGTGTCCCTTCGATAGCTCACCAATGTTTGAAGTATGCATTTGAAGGGGAGGTACATGTAGTCCCGACGGACTTAGAACCCTTCAAATATTGCAATGCGGTGCACTTGATGCCGCAATCGACCCTCCCATCGATGCACTTGGATTTTTAGTTAAATCCATCTAGACAAGGTCCGATGTCGCAAGCACCATTGGTGACTAATCCATCAAAACCCCAGCCAGGTGCATCTTCATCATCAGCTCCTTCACCACCAATGCCACCTTTCATGGCTAAATAGAAGGACAAAGGGAAACAAATCCTGGAAGAGGCTCAACCCTTGGAAGAGGCGCTGCCAACAATATCAACCATCTCAACCGAAGAGATACCTAGCACAATGGAAGTTGAGGCTCCTAATCCACCCAACATGGAATGGACTCAGGAAGGGCTTCCATTCCCTCCCTCTCAATCGCCAACAATTATTGTTGAAATGGCCAGTACGGGCCTGGGGGAGTATTTAGTGTGAAATGTCATAGCAACGACCACGCTAGAGTCAGTGCAAGACATGGGGAGACCTCGCCTCCCCATCGGGACAGTTGTTCCTTTAGGCTACCCACCGAACCAGACCAATTTTGTGTATGGGGGCCTTGACCATGGTGCTGAGCCATGCATGCAAAAGGACGAGGACGAAGAGCCTTTTGTAGAAGATGTCAACTATCTGTCTAACCCGGACTTCGCTCTGAGATATCTTGGCCAATGCAATTGGCATGGATATGGGCTAGGCAGGTATGAGCAAGGAGTGCGTGTCCTTTGCCAACCAAGATACCAAATGCCTTATGACAAGTCGGGAGTAGGGTTCAACCACCCCCTGCCTTTAGACATCTTGGTGGAAAACATGCAAGGCCTAGGAATAGGCAACAAGGGTGGATTGGCATCAAATCCTTATGCCAACCCAAACACAACATATACATTGGGAGATTACCTCCCATGGTCAACAACCACCCTTGGTAACATCAATAACCCTTCTCCTTTGATAGAGAGAGGTGAAAGTTCGGGAACTCACTTTCAAAGAAAGCATAAACAATGTCCAGAAGGATCTTCGGAGGATGAATCAGAATATGAACCAGTGTCATATGATCCCTTCGAATCCGATAGTAATCACTCACGAGAGATTCCCATGAATAACTATCAAGAGATCTTTTTGAAACTATTCCCTTTAGAGGTTCCAATCGAGCCAGTGTTGTGTCAAGAGAATCAGGTCCCCCCACGGAGCGTGGAACAACCACAATGGGACTAGATTAATTTGCTTGAACAAGATGAGCCTAATATGCCTCAAGCAGTTGTTGGAGCCAATGAACACTTTTGGATCTCTGACAGCGATTCAGAAGATGAAACTGAGATGGCCTATCTCAACCACATGCAACAAATGCAACAATGCGTCCCTTGGAGATTAATGACTTATTTGCACAGATGGGCATAGTGCCAGGGCATGAGTGGTACGTAGACCCAATAGGGTGGGATCAAGTGTTGGATCCGCTGCTCCGGATACATGAAGAGCACCTTCCACTCCGAGACCCTAGGGTGATATCAATGCCGAGGGTAGACCCTGTCCTCTTATTAGCACATAGGGCCGATCCATTCGTGCCAGTACCTATAGAACCAGATCTAGAACATAGAGAGCATCCAGAATGTTTGAGTCATCACACCCATGGTAATGGAGACCAAATTCATTTCATCCACATGATCTCCATTGACTTGACCACACCCATCCGCAATCCGACCGATCCAGCATGGTCCTTGCATCTAGACATAGATGCCATTGACTGGGATCACGTCAATTCACCTTTGTCCCCATCAGAGTACTGGCCTTTCGATAAAATGCCTCATTTTACCCTAGGGACAACTCAGGATATCTTTCAGGCTGAAGAGAAACCCGAGGTTCCCAATGTAGATTTAAACTCAGCTACTGATATCCATTTGATCCCAACTCCACATTAGTTGGAGGACGGATCCCACATGTCGGTCGAGGAGACGACTGACGTAGACATCGGCTTGGATCCAATGAATCCATAGATTATCAAGTTGGGGGTAAGCTTATCCCCCGAAGAGCAAGCCGACTACATTGCCCTTCTCAAAGAGAAGAAGGAGGTTTTTGCATGGTCATACAGAGACATGTCGGGGCTAGATCCATAGCTAGTCATGCATAATCTAACGCTTGATCCGACAATCAAGCCAGTTAAGCAAAAACTATGTAAGATGCACCCAACAGTGGCCTTGATGGTCAAAGACAAATTGCAAAAGTTGTTGGATGCATAGTTTGTCATCTGCGTGGATTATCCGCCATGGCTGTCCAACATGGTGCCCATCAAAAAGCCCGATGGGAGGATTCGCATATGCACTAATTTTTGAGATCTAAACAAAGCGAGTCCTAAGGATGATTTCCCCTTGCCAAGCATCGACATGTTGGTAGACGCTACAACAGGTCACGAAATGCTATCCCTCATGGATGGTTTCTCGAGATACAATCAGATTCGTATCAATCTTGAGGACCAACTAAAAATAGTGTTCACAATGCCTTGGGGGACATTTTGTTATAAGGTCATGCCTTTTGGCCTTAAAAATGCTGGCGCCACCTACCAACGTGCCATGACGTACATCTTCCATGATTACATGCATAAAAATTTGGAAGATTACATGGATGATTTGTTGGCCAAGTCTCTTTTGCGCCCAGATCATCTCGATGACCTAAGCAAGATCCTCGATCGCCTCATGGAGCATAAAGTCAAACTGAATCCCAAGAAGTGCATATTTGGCATCACATCTGGAAAACTCTTGGGTTTCATAGTCTCAAAGCGAGGAATCGAGGTGGACCCAAACAAAGTCAAGGCAATCCTTGAAATGGTTCCCCCAACTACCATTAAGCAGCTCAAAAGTCTACAAGGAAAGGTCACGTCAATTAAGCGCTTCATAGCATAGCTATCTGACAAGTGTCGACCCATGAACAAATTATTGCACAAGGGGGTAGTATTTCATTGGGATGACGAGTGCCAGTCAGCCTTTGATGACATCAAATGATACTTGGCTTCGTCACCAGTATTGGCACCACCTAGACCAGGAGTGCCATTCTACTTATACATCTCAGCTACTGAGGTGGCACTGGGCGCCATGCTAGCCCAGAAGAATGAACTTCACAAAGAACAGAGCTACTTACTATCTTAGCCGCACCCTGGTCAGTTATGAACTTAACTATGCATACGTTGAGAAACTCTACTTGGCAGTGGTGTTTGCTACCAAAAAGCTATGCCACTACATGCTGAGCAACACTACGTATGTTGTGTCTAAGGAGAATCCATTGCGATACATGATGAGTCATACTTATCATAGTAGTCGCACGATGAAATGGATCATGTTGTTGACAGAATTTGACATAGAGTTTATTGGACAGAAATCCATCAAAGGACAGGTCATAGCCGATCAACTAGCAAAGGCTCCTCTCAAAGACGATCAGCCTCTAGTCATAGAACTACCCGATGATGGGGTCTTCCATGTCTCAGAATCGCCAGATTCTGATGAGCCTGAGTCACAGGCTGACATAACCCTATTCTTCGATGGTTCTAAATGTGAGCAAGGTGGTGGCATGGGAATAGTATTCTTCACACCGTAGGGCACTCCAATGCCCCTGTCATTTAAATTAAATTTCCCATGCACCAACAATAATGCAGAGTATGAAGCCTTGCTCATAGGTCTTCAGACAGCAATCGCCATGAACATCAAATGATTGAACATCTTTGGTGATTCACTGTTAATTGTCAATCAAGTCAAAGGGGTATTCCAATGCAAATGCCCAGTTCTGCAGGCTTACAAAGCCCTCGTGGACAAATTCTTGGCAAAACTTGAGTGGTACGACATCGAGGCACTCCCTCGGTCATCGAATCATTTTGTGGACACAATGGCCTCCTTGGGGTCACTAATCCCGCAAGACCTTTCTAGTGACATGACAACCATTCAAGTCAAAACCCTATCACAATCTACGATGGAGCATGCAAGCTCTGACTTGATGCCAGGAATCCACATGATCCAGATTGAACCATCCTCGGATAAGTTCTCTCGAATCCACGATCATCTGAAACATGCCAACTGGGGGTCCTTGTTCTCCCCTACTCCCATTAATAGCAACACAACGCTATTCTTACAAGTTCTCTCCCGCTCAGCGTTTTCTAGGGATGAACTTCAAGAGGGATTGGCTGTTCATACCATCGAGGCTTTCGATCAATAGGACTGGTATTTACCCATTAGAGACTACCTCAAGTTAGGTAATCTCCCGCTTGAATTGATGCATGCCACAAAATGAGCATTCAAGTAGAAAGTGGCTAAGTATGTCTTGATAGGAGACATTTTGTACCGTCGCAGCTATGAAGGAATCCTCCTTCACTGCTTGGACCAGACAAGAGTCCACTTGGGCGATCGCCCAAGCGCATGATGGTACATGTGGTGGCCACTTCAGTGGTATGGCCATCGCAAAGCGCATTCTTTGCATGGGCTATTATTGGCCATCTTTAGAGCGAGATTGTTGTGCATATGTCAGGAAGTGCATGAAGTGTCAACATCATGCCAATTTGATGCATGTACCTTCCCAGGCCTTGCAGATAGTCCAGTCCACTTGGCCATTTTTGTAGTGGGGTTTCGATCTAATTGGAAAGATCTCCCCTGCGTCGTCATGCCATCACACATTTATCATAATGGCCACAGAGTATTTTACCAAGTGGGTGGAAGCAGTTCCACTTACCTCTATGACAAGACCCCGCATTGTGGAGTTCATTTTGCATAACATCATATGTCATTTTGGTATTCCATCCAAAATAGTCTCGGATAATGGGACGCCATTCAAGAACAAAGACGTGCGTGCTTTGACCACAAAGTACAAAATTCAGCACAACTTTTTGACACCCTATTATCCGTAGGCAAATGGGCAAGCAGAGGCGTCAAACAAAACGCTAGTTGCCATCCTTAAAAATATGGTCAAAGACAATCATAAGGATTGGCACATTCAAATTCCACTTGCCCTGTGGGCTTATCGCACTAGCATTCGGACGCCCACTGGGGCAACTCCATTTTTGCTCGTGTATGGCTCCGAGGTGATCATGCCTCTCGAGTTGGAAATTCCTTCCCTGCGCATATCAATGCAAGAGTTCATCGATGATGACACTGCGTGATAGGCCCGATTAGACCAGCTTACGTTGCTTGACGAACGATGCGTTAATGCCCTCGAGCATTTACGTATCTATCAAGAGCGACTTAAGAAAGCTTACAACATGAAAGTTCACCTAAGGGACTTTCGGGTTGGTGATTTGGTCTTGAAGGAAAACCAATAGAACTCTAGTTTTCCGTCCCACCTAAGGGACAAGTTCATGGCAAATTGGTTAGGTCCATATGTCATTGATAGCAAAATAGGACCCGGGACGTACCGGCTAGCCTCTCTTGATGGAATCAAGGAAACAGAACCCTTGAACATCAATCATTTGCGACCATTCCATATCTAAGAGAGCCATATCCCAAAAATGCTCCAAGGATTTCTAAAATCGCTTGGTCAACCCCAAAATGCTCCAAGGATTTCTAAAATCGCTTGGTCAATCCCAAAACGCTCCAAGGATTTCTAAAATCGCTTGGTCAACCCCAAAATGCTCCAAGGATTTCTAAAATCGCTTGGTCAATCCCAAAATGCTCCAAGGATTTCTAAAATCGCTTGGTCAACCCCAAAACACTCCAAGGATTTCTAAAATCGCTTGGTCAATCCCAAAACGCTCCAAGGATTTCTAAAATCGCTTGGTCAACCCCAAAATGCTCCAAGGATTTCTAAAATCGCTTGGTCAACCCCAAAATGCTCCAAGGATTTCTAAAATCACTTGGTCAACCCCAAAACGCTCCAAGGATTTCTAAAATCGCTTGGTCAATCCCAAAATGCTCCAAGGATTTCTAAAATCACTTGGTCAATCCCAAAATGCTCCAAGGATTTCTAAAATCGCTTGGTCAATCCCAAAAATGCTCCAAGGATTTCTAAAATCGCTTGGTCAACCCCAAAATGCTCCAAGGATTTCTAAAATCGCTTGGTCAATCCCAAAATGCTCCAAGGATTTCTAAAATCGCTTGGTCAATACCAAAAATGCTCCAAGGATTTCTAAAATCGCTTGGTCAATCTCAAAATGCTCCAAGGATTCCCACAATCGCTTGGTCAAAAATAAGAAAATTCAAAAATAGTAAAATCATCCAAAACAACAAATTTTTTTTATCTCATTTCCAGGCATGCTCAAGTTCATCAATAGAGAGCTCTTCTCGCATCTCATCTTCATAATCACAAAAATCAATCCATCAAAAATACAAAAATATGTAGCTGCACCCATACATTGCATATTTGTGGTCGTACAGGTCAAAGGCACCATAGACTGTAATTACTCCGCCAATCCATCTTGTTCCACATTTCTCCGTTCTATAAGCAGTCCATCAAAAATAAATGCCATGCACTTCTTTTTACCACACTAGAGTCAGTGGTCTTCTAATGTATCAAGAGTTTTCGTCTTTCAGTCGTCATTTTGCTTTCTAGCCATGTACTGTACCAAGTCAGATAGATTTTACGAAGGTAGAGTTCTACTTGGACAAAACCTTGTTACATAGCATCCCAACACAAATTAAAACACACATAAAAATTCCCAAGTTGTGTGAATGAAAGATGAAACCTGCACAGTAATCCAGGTCACCATAAGCGAAACGGTTATCTTGCTCATCCCCCTGTGCGAGTGACCCTAAGAATGCTGAGAGTTGGAAAAAGGACAAGTATCTTCCCTACCCAATTCCCCAAGAATCCCAAGTTCTCAAAAGTTGCAACATCAAAATTTTGCAAAACGTCAAAACTCCAAAAAATTTTGACATCACCACCAGAGTGCATACAACAAAAAGCACATACAATAGTGATTCTTATCACTCGAAATCCAAATCCCTTGCTCAAATGAATAATATATAAAAATAAATAGTGATTTTTATCACTACAATCGAGCAAGTATCCCAATACAATTGAAGAAAAGAAGGGAGTCGAACTTGAATCCCTGGAACTCTCAACATTCCGACAGGTCATGAGGCAAACCTCGCATCGGTTTGGTGGATAGCCTATCGGTCACTGGTGGTAAACCTCCCACATGACGATATATTTGTCACATTAACTCGTGTACAGATCAATGTTTGCATGTGGATGAGCTAGCTTATGGTATCCTAGATAGCACCGTAGATTAATCTGACTAAATACAATAAAGGAGTTAGTGGAGCTAATTAGGTGATCCTCAATACGAGTTTGGTTGATAGCCTATCTGGCACTGGCGGTATCCTGACAAATACCACAAAAATGAACTCAATTGCACACACAAGGATGTGAAATAGCTTGGTCAAAGACAAGTCTGATTCATACCTTGTTAAAAAGTCTTGTAAGATAAAGTACAATCATGGCTAGTGAGTTAAAACCGTCTGAGTCTCGTGAAAACCTTAGCTACATTTCTAGACCAACTGCGCTACTGTTCATTCTTACAATACCATCAAAAAATACAAAAAAACCACATGTATACATACAATGTCATTTACCATAGCAATCACATAAAAACAAAATAACAAAGTCCTAAACAGTCTATGGTGCCCTAACCAAACAACACAAATTCATTTTATCCATTGCATTTTGCATATCACATATAAATAAAAAACATTTACATTCATCATAACATATGCATCCATCGCAATAAATTAACATGCATACATCTGTACTCATCACTCATCATGCATAAAATCAAATCATCATCGCATAAACAAAAAAGAGTCATCTGTATATATATATCATAACAAAAATGCCCGTAGGCTACAATGAACCGGTCCTCGGACCTCGCTACCAAAAACCCAAAAACTCAAAAACCCCAAGCCTAGGGCGTCAGCCACCATGATCACGTAGGATCGGTGCGACGAGAACTACCCCCCGTAGTGTGGGTCCTATGGGACCCCTCGAGTGGCGGCTACTGCTAGCCCCCGCATCATGCCTGCTACTCCCTCCCTCATCTAAACGCCTACGACGAGATGATGCTGACTGCTCAGTATCATTGCCCCTCATCCGATGTGATGATCCACCTCTCGATGGCTCAGGTAGCCACCCACCAAGGTGGATGATCTCTCCCTCCATCTCCAGCCGATGCCACCACCAATATGATTCTCGTCGATCCCACTCTGCCTCCCGTCGATGGTAGTAAGCTACTACATCGTCACGCTACGCCAAAACCCTATCCTTCTTCGCCAACTACGTCCGTAGGAGATCCCTCTCTCCTGCAGCATCAGTACCCCCCTCCTATCGATGAGACATCGCCCATGCGCTCTCCCACTCTGCCAACTGAGACCGCAAGAGATCTCTCTCCTACAAAGCCTCTCCCAGCTCCCCATCGTGCCTCCGTAGTAGGTCCTCCAATCGTGCTATCTTAGCGTTGAGCCTCGCCTCCACCTCCGCCGAACTTGCCTGAGGCATAGGCGAATCCGGGATAGCAGCCTGCTCTGGCTCCCACTGCTCCAGAATGTCCTGCATCTCTGGCTGATCCGAAACCCCCAAATCCGCATCCTCATCCTCCACCTCCACCATGTCCGCATCCTCCAAAGGAGCTCCCCAATCATCCCCTGGTGCCCCAACACCCTCCCCGCCCACCGCTGCCGCCTCTCGTGCCTCCCAGTGGCCCCTCTCCCCACCATCGCCATAGTACCCACCATTGGTCATACTCTACGGTAGTCCCAATGTCATCCACATCTAGGACGTCGATCACCATGTCTGAATCCTCGCCTAGTGGCGCGATGACCGGTCGGTCCAGAGTCCTCTCATCCCCCTGGCGCCGATAGACCACGGGCTCACCAGGAAACCCCTGGCGCACCCCAAACTATCATGTCACCCGGCTGTACGAGAAGAACTCATGCTCGATCCCATGCCGCCCAATCAGCCACCACTCTCTACGTACCCGACGGAGCCACTCTCCAGCTTTCGGCCAGGCTAGACAGTCCCGATAGGGGCGCCAGAGCACCTCCCCTGGAGTAAGCCGAGCGAAGGCATCGACATAGTGCCCTACGACACCTGCCCACCGTCGACTTTGTCCCTGCTCCCTAGACCGCCGCCACAAAACTGCATAGCCTATCTCCCTATCCTCCATCTCTGCCCGAGTCATCCACGGTAACCCGACTGGCCTCTCCACCGCTATATGCTGCCAAGCCCAACTCTACAACAGATAGCTGCAGCTAATCCCCTTTCGCTTCCGGAAGTGGACCTCGTACAGCTCACCGTATAGCTGTGCCAACAACGTTTGTCCCCATCTCATAATTAGTGGTGCCTCTCTCGGGCACTCTACCAACCACCAAACCAAATCCAGCAGGTTCCATGGGAACCTCGTGCCTGACGAGTCAGGCAACAACATGTTGGAAATGAGGCCCATAAGGAATGCGTGCCTCACTCCCAACACCCCCCTCTCCAACCACCATCGAACCAAAATCCCACCAATCTGGCAGTCGCCCTCTGCCCTCTCCAGTGGATCCTCCACACCTAGCTCCTCCCCATGCCCGAAGCATCACGTCAGTACAGCTGTCCGCTGATCACGCGGCGACGTCCTGATCGACAGTCCATCTATCAGAATTCGCAGAAGTCGATAGATATCCTCCAGGGTCACGGTCATCTCCCCTGTTGGGAGATGGAAGGTGTTGGTCCATGGATCCCACAGATTGATCAGGGCCATCAAATATGCCCGATCCGCGACCACAGGCTCCAGTCGAGCCACTTGCTTGAGCCCAAGGGCATCAAGCCACTCCCAGTCAGCCATAGTTAGCGCTCCCCGCGCTTCAGTAAAAGTAGTGGGTACACGGTACTGGCTCTTAACAACCTGCAAAAGAAAACAATTCAAAAACATTAAAATCATGGAAAAGAACTGTACAACAATAACATGAATATACAACATTGCCTACCAATGTATAGCAAAAAAAAAACAAACATAAAATTCAAACAAAAATTAATTTTTCAGTTCTAGGGTTTCTAATCCTAACTGATAAATTTAAAAAACAAAACAAAAAATCAAAATTCAAAAATTAAATTTTCAGTCCTAGGGTTTCTAATCCTAACTGATTAATTTAAAAACAACAAACAAACATTCAAAATTCAACAAAAATTTTTCAGTTCTAGGGTTTCTAATCCTAACTGATAAATTCCAAAAATAAAACAAAACAAAATTCCAAAATTAATTTTTCAGTCCTAGGGTTTCTAATCCTAACTGATTAATTTAAAAACAGAACAAAAATTCAAAAAAACAAAAATTAATTTGTCAGCCCTAGGGTTTTTAAACTCTAAACTGATTAATTAACAAAAACACAATAAATTGTCGGACCTATTTGTCAGTCTTAGAATCTCTGTATTTTAAGTTTAAAATGTCTGCACGAACAACATAAAATTAAAATAATAGTTTTAAACCTAGGGTTTTAACCTACGTTTTAAAACTGACCAGCTCAACCTAAGAACTAGGGTTTCACGTTTCGTTTATCCTAGGGTTTAGTTATAAGCAAAATAACAATTCTTTACCTAGGTTTTTTGCTACGTTTGTCGTTTAGTTGTACAATAAGTCTTAGTTGTGTTCAGATCAATTTTAAGGTTTCAGTTTTAAAATTTTGAAAAACATCATCAAAAAAAAAAATTAAACAAAACACTTGCAGTTTTAAACAAAAGTAATAACTCTAGGGAGCACTTACTGGTCTCGCTTCGGCTCTGCCGCTCGATCCGGTTTGTGCACTCATGATGTCAGGATAAATTTGGCAGTGCTTCGCTTCGTAGAATTAACCTCCTCCTCCCCAGAGCTCCAAATCGTAAGAAAATTCAGATGCAAATGAGCCCAAACCCTAGTTTTGGCCTTTAAATAGGCCTTTTGAGCTTAAATTCGTCCTCCCCTGGGATGAGCACTCTAGTTAGCGCTCGTCCCACCCTAGGACGAATTCTAAGCTGGTATTCGTCCCACCCTGGGACGAATTCAGGGCAAAAATTTCAAAAAATAGCAAAAATTGAACAAAAATGCACTAAAACAACTAATAAACTTGCCCGATGAGAGTGCTGTTGCACTTGACATCCCGGGCATGCAAAACAGACATTGGGGTCACAAATTGTCACTATCCTACTCCCTAAGAAGGCTACCATAGCCGGACCGCTCCACGGGAGGACGGATTTTTGCCAATTTTAGCTCCAAAAAGCGTCGCAAAAAGGGTTACCACCCACCAAAAATAGGTCTAAATGTCGAAAAATTGCACACACTTAACGCTAAACCATCTAAAGGCACCCTTGCACAAGTCATATTGGGTCAAGCGACTCGTCGCTTTTCTCACGAAGGTCATTCCCTCATCGATTCGTCGCTTGAGGGGGTAGTCACACTTAGTCACCAATCAACAAGCACACACCCAATTAAGGAAAATGGCATGCATTCAAAGAATCATTGACAAAGACAATTACGCTCCTGCTTGGGGAAGTAAACAAGCAATAATCACAATCTGATCAAATCACTTGGCATTTCGTGAATCATGAACTCAAGGTTCTCATAGACAAAAGGTTGCGCCCTTTGCCTATTCATGACTGATCAATGTCCAAGGTCAAGTAACACCTCACCAAAAAAGGTTAACACTTGAATTGAGTGCCTTCGCTCGTCAGAAGCAAGGATTCAAGAATGCATGCCCTTTCCATACTTGGGGCATCAAAAGTTGGTTAGGTTACCAAGAAACCCTAATCATTAGTGCTTTGGTTATCTATTTTTGCTCAGCACTGCGTCACCCATAGCGCTTTCCAAAAAGGGGCATCTGTAGACACCAAAATAACACCAATCCGATTATGTGGCTACAAACACTGATCGCTTTGACACACATAGCCCCCAGGGCAGCCCTCAGAGGTCAAACAATGGTCCTAACCACTTTTACAGCAATTTTGGAAGGTCAAAAAGCAATTTGGCACCTTTAGACACTCTGCTCCAAATCCGTCCCACCTTGGGATGAATTCAAAATGGGATCCGCCCCACCCAGGGACGAATTCTGAATTCGCTCTGGTGTAGGACGAATTCCAGGTTTAACGGGCAAAAAGAAAAATTGTGCCAAATGGCAGCCAAGGACAGTCAATTAATGCCTCCTGCCTTGCATGCGCGTGTAGGTGGGCAGATTGGACGTTAGAGGACTGTCACAAGGGCAGTCATGGAAGCCCAAGTCAAGGAGGACTTTCCTCCCTCATGGGAAGGCATGACTGCCACATGGCGCTTATGCATGCCCCTCCAAAGAGACCCCCTGGGTCTATAAAATGGTGAACTTTCTCACCCAAAAGAAAAAGGTTGGAAGCATTTTCAAGCAACGAAGTGCTGCCAAATTTGATACCACACTTTGCCCTTTTGATTCACCTCTTCCACATCCTTGATCTCTTTCGCAAGGGAGGTCATTGGGTGGTTATTGGAAGTGTGAATCCGGATCCAAAACCCGACACTTGACCACATTGATCTACCCATTCATCGACAACACATTACAAGAGATTTTGGGCCCATCCCAAGTGGATTGGTGCCGAAATCAGGTCCCAACGGTGGGCGGCCCGCCTGGGTGCCCCGCATTGTCGTAGGCCTAATCGTCCCTTTTAGGAATGATCGGGAATGTGTAGCATATCTTCATTTCTATCATTTTCATTCCTTGCATTTGTTTTCTATGTTGTTAGGTAGTTTACAATTTTGATTTCAGTTCATTTTGATTTATTATCATTATGCTATCGCGTTTTTGCTCCCACTAACTTGCAGATGAGCATTATCAAATTCTCGTTGATGGAGGTCAAATTGGGAAAATCTGACCATCTGGGTCTTCCCAAAATGCCCCCAATTAGCTAACCCCCAAGTTTGCAGGTCTTTTGGAGTTCCCAAGACGTGACATTTTGGCAGTATCACTTCGACGCTTTGTTGTAGGTGAATTCGTCCTACCCCGGACGAATTACAGTCTAATTCGTCCTACCCCGGGATGAATTACAGTCGAATCCATCCCGCCCAGGAGCGAATTCGAATCGGTGAAGAATTTCTTGACTGTTTCACTTGTAGTGACCTTCTGGTGATGTTCCCTTGTTTCTGTGAAATTTGCAGACTGTTTTGATTCAGTTCACTTATCTTTTTATTCAGTTTCATGCATGCATCCTTCATTGTTTTTTAGAGAATAAACGTTTCATATTTTGCAACAGGTGCTACTAACGATTTTGTTGTTTCTTTGAATGCAGGAGGAGCAACAAGGATCAAAGATTCATTCACACCAGCAGTGGCAACACTTTGGCCCGCCCATTTTGCATGTGGGCACGCGGAAGGAGGATCACTAGTCACTATTGTAACTGAAACATGTTAACGCTCCTAGCCCCTAAAAATGCGGGAGACGTCTTTGTAACCGATATTGAGAGAGTATAAATAAAAAGGGCTGTGCTTTCTATACTTCTTTCATTTCGTCTCAATTCATCTCTTTTCCCTATTTCATGCATTTCAAATTTCTAGGATTAAAGCGTTACATTTCATTTTGCATTGCATAGCTTTAGTGTTTCTTTTCAACTTCCGAAATCTCGTGCTTTCAAAATAAAAATTCTTATACACATCCACCATGGGGATTGAACCTATGTCACATCACTGATAATAACCTTTTATTATAACTGTATAATATCCGCATGATGTGGTCTATCGATTAGGACGCCACTTGCATTATCGATGATGTGACGATCTGTATAAGAAGTATTTCTAAAAAAAAAATCTTATTATTATTATATTCTATTATTTATAATAACATTTTATTATAAATAAACTATTATTATAAATAACCCTTTATTTATAATAATATCTTATTATTATAATATCCTTTTATTATTTTATTTATAATATTTCTTTATTAATTATTCTTTTACCTAATATATAATATCCTCTTTCTATAAATTTACATATCAGTTCTAAAAAGACCTCATATAGTCATTTATTTGAAAAAACTAAGTGTTATAGAATATTTGATCAACACTAGTTTTTCCATGCCATAAGTCCTACCAGAGAGGGTCATGACATCCTACCCCTTAGCGCTAAACACTATCCTAGGTGTTTCCTACAAAAATATTATTGACACACTTAATTAGATGATTAACGCTATTTTCTAACTTCCATTTTATTGAGTTTAAATACATTATCAACATCCCTTGCTAATATCAGTATTACACTCACTATATATGAGGTGTAATATTAATTATTAAGTAACATAAGTGATAACATCCTTCTTCAAATCTATTCAAAAGGAGATTTTACTTATGTGTGCATGTAGGACATTCTTAGAGTTGGAGAGAACCCCTTAATAGGTGACTCAAACTAAGAGTATATTTATATATCGCTTATTCATTTTAAAGACGATATTGAAGTATGTGATGTAGGATTATGCATAGCAGTTAATTTTCACCATTGGGGTAAAAATTGATTTTTTTTAAATTCAAATTTGCAAGTTTGGGGGACCCAGATGTCAACCATTTAGCCAAAAAAAATTGGGATAAAAATTTTAGGTGTCAGTTCACCGTGCATTGATAATAGTTTCACAAATATTTTTAAAAATTCGTCAGCAATCTTGCCTAAATAGAGGACCTTTTCCATAATATAATTTGAAAATTTCTAAATTATCCTACCCAATTAGCCAAATATACCACTATATATAACTAATACCCCATCAATACTTTTTTATTTCTAGATCCTGTTCTACACTAGACGGATATCCTGACCCATTCTGCACTAGATTGAACCCATTTCTACACCAAACAAGATCAAAACCATTTTTGCACTAGAACGGACCTTGTTTTGCATCTAGACGGACTATCGAACCTTGTTCTGCATAAGGTCAATATTCAAACCTTGTTTTGCATTTGATCAGACTACCAGAACCTATTCTGCACAAGGTCGATATCCAAAACTTGATTTACATCCAAACGGCTTACCAAACCTTATTCTACACAAGGCTGATATTCGAACCTTATTTTGCATATGATCTGACTATCGAACCCTATTTTACAAAGGGAAAAATACATCTATTTTTTGTTTTGGGAATGCTACCCGTAAACACCTACCCCCTGGACCCCCCAATGACATAGTAGTGGGAGTGTTTCCCACCCCCACACCCCCCTTTGTGGAGTGGGTCCAAGTATAGTTGAAAACAAGACCTCTAAAATAGAGAGAATCATGTTCCACAACCAATACCATGTTCTGTATCCAATTTGATATTAGAAATTTTTATACACCTAGTTCCAGGTTGAACCATTTTTTGCACTAGCCCATGGTTGGATCTCATTTTCCACCCGGTCTGGCCAAAAATTTCAAATTAGCCAATATTTTATAATATTTAAAAAAATAATAAGTAATTCACCATGTCCTCCTACATGAATTTGGTTTGGATTCGCCAAGGTTTCACAATGGATTCACCATTTTTTATAAGTACATTTCAATTCCAACCCCTTATGTATAATCTTGATGTGGTGTTTAAGCTTATCTTGAGGTCATAGTTGGCTTTTTGTAATTGTATTTATTATATTTATCCTTTGGGCCCATGTAAACCTTAAAAAATGTGTCATTAATTTTTTTTTATAATATTTTATTCTTGATGAGGTGGTCTCATAACCTTGAATTAAATACATCATGTATTTGGGTGTAAATATAACTCCATACAACATTTTTAGCTATTGGTTGGAGTGTAATTTTATTTAATTTTAGTGAAGATTATTTGGTGTCCATAGACATCAATCATATTCATTGTTATTTTTTATTTTGTGTATTCCTTTTTTTAATTAATACTGGGTAATGTTTGATATCATTCATTTTTAGAAACTACTATGAAATCTAAAATTGAGGAAATTTTTAAGCAATGTGCGATATTTATAGTTTATTCCTAATTTATTTTAAGATTCATTGAAGAATGTTATAAAAATATTGTAATTTTATTTCCACTAAATAATGAGTCTATAAAACATAAATTTTACTAGAGGTTTATAAATAATTGAAGAAATGAGTATTAATAATTTGAGTTAGTTTAAGGATATAAAGAAGTGTATATTGCATGTAAATAGTGTTCTTCTAAAGTAAAAAAAGTTGTTATGATATAACACTTGACTATTTTGGTAAAATTGGTTAGTTATTGGATTGTATTTTCAAGTTCCATCCCAAAGGCCCTCTTAAGTTCTATTTATCAATCTAGATTGCATTTTCATTTCTAAAATTTACTTTCAAATTATTCTTTATATAGATAACAACCAACTTGGCAAGGTCATCTAGTGTATGAGTAATAAGAAAATCTTCTAGATATTTAGTATACACTATAGGGTCTATATCTAAAAAAACCTTTATCAATCCCTATCCAAATCAATATACTTAATAAGATCTAGATTTAAATACATATAATATATTATGTACCTCAATAAGTGAAATATTTATTACTATTATTCTAAAGAAGAATATCTCATTTGAGATTGTCCTAAAAAATGGAAATATTTTATAGGGTCATAAGAATAATATTAACCTCAATATTTTAGATTCCTTCAATAGTGTTTTGTCTAATTTTGATATGACCCTTATGAAACAAGTTTCTCATCTTAAGATATAGAGACAAGATAAAACATGATATTATTTCTCTCAATCCATCCTTAGAAAATTTTAGTGAATCCCTTGATGTTGTTGTCAAAAATAATGGTGAAGGATTTTATGGGGAACTATAGAGACACACATCTCCTTTCTTTTCCAAATATCTATTGATGTTGATAATCATAAGTGACCTAATCCATTTTAATTAGTAATAAGGATTAGATTCCTCTCTTTCCTCCTCTCCTATAGTAGTAGCACCCCAACACTCATTTCCTTTGTTTCCCTAACAATTCCTCATAGGGAGTGAAAATAAAGTAATGTTTAATGTCCAAGTTTTTTAGCACTGTTTAGTAAATAACATATGGCATGAGATGAAGAGGAAGGATAGTGGTCTTGTGTCTCTATATTTTTAGTGTTCAAAAATATATAAATGATTTATAAAGACAATTATTAGATAGTATACATCTCCTCTTAGCAAGGATATAACTAGTTTTATGTAATATATGATATCAACCCCCATTTTTTTTTAATTTACATGGTGGAATCGATAGCTACCACAAATCCAGGTAGGCTATCCAGCTTTTTATGGCCTCCACACAGATCTTCGTGTAGTACGCCCCTATAACCACCATGTCACAATCATTTTAAACCTTTTACGTCGCTAAAAGCACCAGGAAAGGGACAAGTGTTTAGTTCGATGAGGCCCGAGATTTGAACCTTGGACCTCCACCCCCTTATGGGGTTTGGATGAACCAATTGGTCTACACCTCATACCTCTATCAAACCCCTTTTAATAGAGGTTTTTCTTCCTTTTGAGATGGTTCCTTGTCAATTAGAAATATATATGAATATATTATCTTTGATCAAACGAGTTCAAATAAATAAGAATGCTTGTTTCTATTATGTATTAGAATATTTTAATTTACCTTATCAAATTTCAAATGTTCCTTCTATGATTTTAGCATTTTATGATTATTTTACTACCCTTCATTACTACTTCCCAATTTGGACTCATGTTTTTTGGTCTCAACAAAGTAAATCTAAGTTCAGGCTCCGATATAAGTTTATCAAATCCTTACTAAATATCCCAAAATTATATTAAGATCTCATTCTCATATGGGATAATTTTCCTAGGATATTTGGATATAATATTTAGTTAGTTTAGTGATTAAAAACAATTAATGTTGTGTCAAATTTATGGGAGGTTTTGAGAGGAATATAATTTATCAATTAAGGAGAAATAAGAAATACCTCTATGCCACATTGGCCCATAGTATAAGTATTTATCAATATCTAAGAGTAAAATTGATATAAGTTAAAGTTGTAGCTATGGAAAAAGAAATTTGAGAGTTATAATCCCTTAAATATAAAGCATATTATATTCACTACAAAATATAATGGATCCCATTTTGAAATAAAGGATTTATGATTTTCTTTAATTTCCTAGAACATAAACACAAAAAATAATAATATTCCAAATTATGGAGTCCCATGATCACTTACAAATGGATGAAAACCTAATTTGTCAAATCTTCCTAGATAATTTTTGAACTATATCTAAGGATGAACAAGATCCTTAACAATGTTGTTATGTCTAAAATGGAAGCATGTATTCCTAAACAATTTAATAAGGTTACTAGATCCCCTTCTCTATTAAGGAGCTATAAAAGGTCCTTTTTAAAATAATTGTAGAAAAGGATCCATGATGGATTACCTACAATATTTTATAAAATATATAGCCCTACCTCATAGGTAGAGCATGAAGGTTGGTATGAAGTATTCATCAATCAAGTCTTGATCAAAATCATCCTCAATAATAAGAAATGAGATTTTATTGAAATATGGAAGCCCATCACTCTATTATATGTTACTTATAATACCATTTTTAACTCCTTGGACAACTAATTAGATATGTTTCCCAATCTATTTTGTATCCAAATGAGACAAGCTTCCTTCAAAGATACTTTATTCTAGGTAATCTCATCCTAACGTGGGAAGCATAAAGTGGACAAGAAAACTAAACACAATGTAGTATTAGTGGAAAAAAAAATTAATAATCTTACAATAAAATCAAATAAAATTTTATAATAAATGTGTTAGAATGATTATAACCATCTATTTCTACATCCATGATAAGTAATATGACAACCTTGATTAATATTATTAAGAATAGCATTTTTAAGCATATAAATAAACTTAAAAAAAAAAACTATTTGTATGTAATAGATCTTCTTATGCATGACGTATCATAAAATTTAATTAAATACTATGCATTGACTCTATCAATCATGCCTAGCATTTAGTTTTATTTCTTTTCACATTTCAATAAATTTTGACTTTAAATATTTTTATCTAGCTTAAAATAAGATATAAAATAATATTTTTTAAAATTCACTTTTTTAAATTACTAACAAAATCTACTGAAAATATAATAAATGCATTACAAACAAATTAAATTAAAACATTACAACCGTTAATGCAATATTAAGTACATGTAAACTTTTAGATGTAAACAATTTTACAACTCCAATGAGTCATTCCTAAAGGGACAGGTGATGTTTGTTTAAAATGGCAATGGTTTGTACAAAACTTTGTAAGACTTTGATTTTATAAAATATTAAATTCAATGCACCGCCAATATGATTCTATATATACACCACAAATGTAGAACCTATATAACGCTTTAGCGAGAGCCGCCGTTATTGGCATGCATTCTGAATGTATGGTAAAAAAATAAACTAAAAGATTATTAATAGATAATAATATCCTTTATATTTATTTTTATTGTTTATAAAATTATCAAAATAAATCTTTGGAGTGTGATGTTTTCTGTAAAGAGATTAAAGGTAGCTCCTCTCCACTCGACATTCAATAATGTCTTCATAATCTCAGAGATCTCCGTATATATTCACGCAAAATAAATTAATACTGCATTCATATTCTTTGCAAATCCGAATAACGATATCAAAAACATACAAATACAACATGAATTCCGTTGGAAATTTGGAATTCAACACAGTTGCGTAGTTACTACGTCATAAGAGTCTGGATTGTACGAAACAAATAATCTCGGGCACACAACTTCAATCGTCCTCAAACACCTCTGTTAAGCATTTCCATATAATTCTCGAGAGACTCTCGCCTCTCTATCTTCAAATTCTGGCGAAATCTGCTGATAAATTCATCCGCCAATTTATCAACATCTATTTCAAAGCTTGGCTTCCTATGAAATCTACTACTTCTTTCCAAGCTCTTCAGTTTGAACTCATCGACGTTAGCAGCTGTTGCAGCCAGGGAATTAGGCCTCTGAATCTTCAAATCCTCACGGATCTTTCGAATAAATTCATTGGCCGCTTGGTCGGCATCACTTACTCTCGAGCATTCTTGGCTAGATCGAGCATTAACTATGGCCGCCTCAGCTGAAGAAGAAGACGAAGACGAGAACACGGGTTTTCTTCCACTTGTTGGATCCATCAAATCAGGCATACGGTAGTCTGATCGCAGAAGAAACTTCCGATTTGTTGCAGTCGAAGGAAAAAATAAAATGGGTGATGTTAAATAGGAAATGGATGGAGGACTTTTCCTTGACGGGTCAAACAATACTTTGGAACTCAATCTGTTTGGAACTCAATCTGTGAGCCCCCTCAAATTGGGATAGAGTCTACGGGCTTTTATCTTGACACGGCTTTAATTCGTAAAGTAAAGCGTTAGTCGGTGCAGCCAGGCTTGCTCTAACGTTGTCTTGTATTGTTTTTTTCAACTGGGCACGCAGGAATTTGGAGGCGGAAAGTGGAAACGAACAATAAAGGTAGGTACTGGCAAAATAAATGGGCTCGAAAGTCTTATCGTTGCATTAACGTCGAAATTACCCGTTAAGACCTTTTCTAATGAATTAGATAATATTGCCACGATAGAAACATAATCCTTTTTATCGTCTCTCTATGTGGGGAGAAGAGTATAATAGAATAGTTTTGTTAAAATTGTGTGTTGACCTTAGGATGTAGCCTCACTTATAAATTATAGAATAGTTTTGTTAAAATTGTGTTTTGTAGTTGAAAGTTTTACTTAAAATGTTTTTTTTTTTTATTTAAGGAAAGTAAATTTATATTAAATTAAGATAAAAGTTTTTATAAAAAAAAAGGGTGGATTAATATATTCGATGGGGAATCAAACTAATATTTATTGACAAGGGTTAGGAAACAAAAGCGTCAACAAAACACAAGATTACTAATCATGATCATTGATGATCATTACATAAAAAAACATATCATATAGAGTAATGTGTCCTGACATGTTGTTTTGCATAAACTGCTAGAGATTATGGGATAGGAATCCACCTCACTCCATCGTGATTAAGGCCTTCAATACCCGCATCAGTCTAACCCCTCAACAACTGGCCCAAGTGAAACTAGTTAAACATCATCCCACCCCCAACCTGCAGGATGAACAAGCAATGCCAACATTAGGCCGCTTCTTGACTGGCGAGGGCTAGGACTAGTACCTATCTGCGGGAGCAATTCTTGCATATGACGAAGTTTGACGGCCAGAGCATGATAAAAGACACTTCTAATGATGTAGGAGCATTCGATGGCAGTGGAAGAATCATGCATCTTCCAAAAATGTTTCTAATTAAGTCCCTCGCAGTTGGTTCATTTTTGGTATTTTTTAAAGAAGGAAAGTTTAATGGGGCAAAGGGAGCAGAGGGAGTAAGTTTCTCAAAGCATGGGGGGAGGTCACGAAATCACAACCTCATAAGGCTTGTGCAAGGCTTGGGCCAGTTGCATCGCGATATCGCGACGGTGCGATATCGCGATGGTAGTTTGAAGAAGAGTTAAGGCAGTGGCGGAGGTCGCGATATCGCGACGTCGCGATATCGCGACGTCGCGATATCGCGACGATTGATAAGAGCAAAGGTGGAGGGAAGTGTGACATCGTGATATCGCGACGTCGCGATATCGCGACTTTAGTCGAAGCGAAGGCGAAAGGAGGAGTGGGGGTCGCGAAATCGTGACATGTCGCGATTTCGCGACCCCAAAGGACTTTGGCTCAGAGGAGGTGCCGTTGGTCGCGATATCGCGACATGTCACGATATCGCGACATGTCGCGATTTTGTGACCTGTCGCGATATCGCGACCAGTGCAAAACTACCACGTGGCATGGTTTTTAAGTAGCATTAAGATCCAAGATCAAAGCAAAGGACTTCGACAAGTTGAAGACGAAGGTGGAGGGGTCGATCGGGACCAATTAAGGTCAAGGCCGAAGAAAATAACGGAAGGCTATGTAAGGCCAAATTCGACACGTGGTTGCCACGTGTATCAAATAGTCATGGAGGGCAGCACGTGTATCGATTATTTTTTTTTATCAAGAAGAAGGCATGGTCAGAATTACGAGTGGTCAGCCACGTTTAAGAAAACAAAGATGAGGAACGCGGAGGTTGGTAAGGGAGGTGACGGCCACACATATGTTTTATTGCATCTGGCAACATAGCAGTGCAGAGTACGGCCTGAGCAAGGCGGCCAGCGTAGGGCATGGGACGCCATTAATGCAAGCTCCGGGTAGATCAGGCAGAGGGCCCATTTATATCAAAATTTTGAAAACCCGAGGGAGGGAAAATTTGGAATCCGGGGGGAACTCTTGTTTGGTGGAAGTATTGATTGCTGGGAGGATTGGGGGACCTCATGAAAAGGACCAGGAAATTTTTGTAGGGGGGGACCGGAGAAGAGGAGGAAGTAGAACAGAGAAAGAACAGAGCCGAACTCGGCCATTGTAAGGCCTGCGGGTTGTTTCTTTGGATGCATGTAAATATTTTCCAATTATTAATGAAAATGTTCGATTTTGCATTGTGGGTGTGAAGACCTTGGTTCCCGGTGCGCAGTCAGTGGTATCAGAGCGGGAGTTCCTGAGCATACAACAGACCGTCGAAGGAGAGGCAGTTGTACCAGGACGTGTGGGAGGGTTTGAGTTTGGGTGAAGATGCCTCCGAGAAGAAACCCGATGGGTGGAAGAGGCATGACAACGAAAGATTTTCGGGCATTGCAGCGGCAAGTCCAGGCCCTGCAAGAAGAGCTACGCAGAGGACGTGATCCGAGAAGGGATGCAGACAGTGAGGATGAGGTGGAAGAAGAGAATGAGTTTGAAGAAGAGGAAGATGTAGATCCGGAACAGGCCAGATTGTACAAGGCCATATCCCAGATCGGGAAGAGGCCGAAGTTAGAAGTTCCTACGTATTTCGGGAGCTTGAACCCAGAGGAGTTAATAGACTAGGTGAATGATTTAGAAGAATATTTTGAATACGAAGAGGTTGAAGACCCTAACCGGGTCAGATTTGCTAAGACCCGACTGAAGGGCCATGCTAGCATATGGTGGAAGGGGGTACAGTTGGAGAGGAACCGAAGAGGAAAAGAGTGGATAACCAGGTGGGACAGAATGGTGGAGAAATTAAAAAGACAGTTCATCCCCGTTGACTATGAACTGGACCTGTTATGAAAAATGCAGAGTTTGAGGCAGATGAACAGGACAGTTCAAGAATATACGGAGGAATTTTACAAAATCTCCATTAGAAGCGGGCATTTGGAGGCAAATAAAGAAAAATTTGCCCATTACATTAATGGGTTGAGACCCAGTGTTCAATAGGAGTTGAGCTTGGTTCGGGTAAGCACCATTGAAGATGCTTACCAATTTGCTTTGAGGGTGGAAGAAAAGCTGAACCGAAAGTTTGAAGGTAAGCAGAGAGTAAAAGGACCGGGAGGGAAGAACGGTGGAAAGAAAGAAGGAAAGGAAGAGAAGAAAGAAGAGGAGAGCAGCAACCGGGATCAGAAAGGAGAGGAAGACCCAACATCGCAAGTTCAGAATGATCACTACTCAAGAGGAAGAGGTAGATCTGGACGCGGGTATGGAAGGGGAGTGTTCCGAGGAACATGTTTCCACTGTGGAGAAGAAGGACATCGGGCATTTGAGTGCCCCCAACACCGAGAAAGAGTAAATAAGAAACAGGTGGGTCCTGCCAGAGTAGTTATAGCAGTTGAAGATGCTGACTCGGAGCATTCTGAAGAAGCTGAAAAGGGAGAGGCCATGATTGTGAGGAGGACCCAACAGGTTGAGGAAGATAAACCAGAACAGAGGAGAAGCCTATTCCGCACCCGATGTAAAAGTGCAGGCAAAGTCTGTAATGTGATTATAGACAATGGGAGTACATAAAACTTAGTTTTTGAGGAGATGGTTACTAAGTTGCAGTTGGAAAGGAGGAGGCACCCGCATCCATACCGGATTGCGTGGTTGCGGAAGGACCACAGAGCTTGGGTCCGGGAACAGTGTTTAGTCACGTTCCAGATTGGAAGATACCGGGATGAAGTCCTGTGTGATGTATTCCCCATGGATGCATGCCATTTACTGTTGGGAAGGCCATGGCAGTTTGATCGGAGTCCAGTGCATGATGGCCATGCAAATACTTATTCCTTGGTGAAAGATGGAATGTGGCACAAGTTAAAGCCATTGCAGACCGAAGATGAGAAAGTGTGTAGCAATGCCAGGATTTGTCTGGTAGAGGGCAAAATTTTTTGCCAAAAAACGAAACTAGGGTAGATTGCAAGGGTTGAGGAGTGTTCGGAAGTATTCCAAGGGACACAGACCGAACAACATAGAAGTGAAGGTCACTTCTCCTTTTTACCCAGGGTATCTGATGCAGGAGCATCCGATGGCAGTGGAAGAATCATGCATCTTCCAAAAATGTTTCTAATTAAGTCCCTCGCAGTTGGTTCATTTTTGGTATTTTTTAAAGAAGGAAAGTTTAATGGGGCAAAGGGAGCAGAGGGAGTAAGTTTCTCAAAGCATGGGGGGAGGTCGCGAAATCATGACATGTCACGATTTCGTGACATGTCACGAAATCGCGACCTCATAAGGCTTGCGCAAGGCTTGGGCCGGTTGCGTCGCGATATCGCGATGGCAGTTTGAAGAAGAGTTAAGGCTGTGGTGGAGGTTGCGATATCACGACGTCACGATATCGCGACGTCGCGATATCGTGACGATTGATAAGAGCAAAGGCGGAGGGAAGTGTGACGTCACGATATCACGACGTCGCGATATCGTGACTTTAGTCGAAGCGAAGGCGAAAGGAGTTGGGGTCACAAAATCGTGACATGTCATGATTTCGTGACCCCAAAGGACTTTGGCTCAGAGGAGGCACCGTTGGTCACGATTTTGCAACATGTCGTGATTTCACGACCTATAGCGATATCGTGACCAGTGCAAAACTACCACGTGGCATGGTTTTTAAGTAGCATTAAGATCCAAGATCAAAGCAAAGGACTTCGGCAAGTTGAAGATGAAGGTGGAGGGTTCGATCGGGACCAATTAAGGTCAATGCCGAAGAAAATAACGGAAGGCTATGTAAGGCCAAATTCGACACATGGCTGCCATGTGTATCAAATAGTCATGGAGGGCAGCACGTGTATCGATTATTATTTTTTTATCAAGAAGAAGGCATGGTCAGAATTACGAGTGGTCGGCCACGTTTAAGAAAACAAAGATAAGGAACGCGGAGGTTGGTAAGGGAGGTGACGGCCACGCATATGTTTTATTGCATCTGGCAACACAACAGTGCAGAGTACGGCCTAAGCAAGGCGGCCAGCGTAGGGCATGGGATGCCATTAATGCAAGCTCCGGGTAGATCAGGCAGAGGGCCCATTTATATCAAAATTTTGAAAACCCGAGGGAGGGAAAATTTGGAATCCGGGGGGAACTCTTGTTTGGTGAAAGCATTGATTACTGGGAGGATTGGGGGGCCTCATGAAAAGGACCAGGAAATATTTGTAGGGGGGGACCGAAGAAGAGGAGGAAGTAGAACAGAGAAAGAACAGTGCCGAACTCAGCCATTGTAAGGCCTGTGGGCTGTTTCTTTGGATGCATGTAAATATTTTCCAATTATTAATGAAAATGTTCGGTTTTGCATTGTGGGTGTGAAGACCTTGGTTCCCGGTGCCCCGTCACCTAAGAAGAGCGCTCTTGGGGGGGTCCAGTTGACTATACACGAAGCCTTGGTCTAGTGTGCCAAAAGAACTTACAGGTGATCCAACTCCATAGCAACTTTGTTGGCTTGAGTACATATCTATAGCCACATATCATTAAAAACTTCTAGTTTGCTAGCATGAGTAAATGTGATAGAAGGTGTATACTGTTTAAAAACAATTTTGTTATGGGCCTTCCAAATATGAAAGAGAAGGCTAATCCGAAAAACCTGCCACACTTCAAAAGCAGGAAAGACAAAGTAAAAGAGTCTTCAAGAAGAGCTTGGGGTCAAGAAACTCTTGCAACTATAAATAGAGAAAAAAAGGAAACAACCCATTACCAAGCTTGCCTAGATCTTTTGCAATTCTAATAGAGGTGAGTACAAGACTCGGGTACACCACAAAAAGGACATTTAGGATCAAGAATTACAAGGTGTTTCAAAAACTCCCCCAAGGGAAGGCCTTGACACAACAAGCTCTATGTAAAAACAGATTGCTTGGGATCAACATAAGTAGCCAAACATTCTAAAATCTAGAAATTCATCTAGTTCTTGTAGAAAATAAGTCCCAACATTGATTGAGCTTGAGGAGATAACCATTTATACCCCAAACAAGCCTTATAATTAAGCAAAGGAGTGTCAACATGCCATATCCAGTCTCACCACCAAGGCTATTGCGAGTGCACACCAATATTGTACAACATAGAAAAAGGGATGAGAGCAAGAATAGCATTATAAGTATCTTTGTCTGAACCATTCAAATTGAAGGTATGTTTGAACTCATTCCATGGGATCCAATCCCTGGTTTGGTGAGAAAGAAATCAGCTATTGTAAAAATACCCTTTTTGAAAAAAAATGAGCATGAATCCATTGCACTTGAGCTAAGGGAGAACCTTGATGAAGAAACATGAGGGACCACCAAATATTCATAGAATTGATGGATAAGCCTTTATGGAAGCCATATACTCTCTATAATATCCAAGGAGTGAGCTACTACTAGGATTTTCATATACTTTTAATAACAAAGGAGCTAGATATATTAAAAAAAATTGGAGTAACAATGAGAGAGAAAAAATCCAACCCTCCCCATGCTCTAAAGTTTCAAGAAAGACCGAAGGAAATTAAATGTCAAACCAAAATTTTTCAATATTTAGCTCCCCTCAGAGCCTTGACCACCCACTTCGTACACAAAGCAATACCTTACTATCTACAATCCAAGAGACCCATTCTGCCAGATTCTCTAGGAAGACAACAAATATCCCAGACAACTCTATGAAATCCCTTTGTTTTAGAAGAATTATTCCAAAGAAAATATCGAAGGAGTTTCTCAAGCTTCTTATAACAAGTCTGTGAAAGAACCTAACAAGAGGAATAGTATACATGAGTGGCAACTAAAACTTTAGAGCAAACCTAAAATTTACCTACTAATGATAGCTTCTTAGTAAGCCAAAAATTAAGTTTCTTTTCAACCCTTTGAAGCACATAATTCCAAAGCTAAGCAGGAGAGCCTTGAAAGGCAAAGTGAATATCAAGAAACTTAAAAACTTATTTTGGAGGGATTCAATTCCAATGATACCCTTGAAGCCAAGGCAGCATATACAAGGGAGATTGTTTGAAGCAAGAGGTCTTCCTCCATTGTAATATACAGTCAGAGGTTGTGCAAAAGGTGATCAAACAAAATAGAGCATTATAAAAAGATTGATCTTCTTCCCTTGTAGTAAGAAAGGAGTCATTAGAAAAGTGACAATTAATAAGTTAACCTTGATTATTCGGAAGAGCAATTCCTTTAATAAGACCTAAAAAATCTTGAGCAACTAAAACATAGCCAAAGGCTTCAATATAAAATGCATATAAAGAGGAAGCAATAGGACACCCTTGTTGAATAGACCTAAAAAGACCCACTACTTCAAACTATAATTTTTTTGTATTGAGAATAGTTGAAGCATCTCTGAATAGCATATCAATAATATGAATGAAAATTAACCCGAATTTTAAATCTTTGAGCATAGAAAGAATGAATCTCCATTCAATGTGGTCATAAGCTTTCTCAAAAAAAATATTAATAAAAAGCATGTTCTAGTTTGACATTCAGGCTCATTCCATGCCCTCCCAGATAGCCAAAATATTATCGAGGATGTACCTTCCTTGAATAAAGCCAATTTGTTCTGATCTATCAAAGGAAGAAGAGGCCTAAGGTGAAAATCCAAAGCTTTGGCAATGATCTTGCAACTAAAATTTAACAAATTAATAGACCTGTAATTAGTGATCAACTCCATATCCCCTTGCTTGGGTATGAATTTGATATTGCCCCTATTAATAATTGCTCCAAAAGAGCCTACTTGAAGAGCCTCTAGATAAAATTTATGTAGATCAGGACCAACTAAGTCCTAAAGACCCTTGTAGAACTCATAGGGAAATCCATATAGACCTGGTGCTTTATCATTTTCTATTTGAGATAATGCATCCTCCATATCTATAAGGGAGAGTAGTTTATCACACCCTACTCTTTGAGACTTTGAAAGCTTAACTGGTACAACTACCATACAAGTTTCCAGTGCTTACTGCCACTCAAGGAAATAACCTTAAGTGGCATAAACATTAGTATAGTTCTTGACAAAAGAATCAATCATCTCAAGAAGAGAGGTAAGCCTTATTCCATTGTCTTGAATGACCTTGAATTAAGTAGATTGCCTAGGAGGGCGAAGCCTTTGAAAAAATTCATTGGTGACCCTATCACCAACTTTAAGCCAATGAAAAAGGGCTTTAATTCAATCTTCAAAGACTCATAAATTTTAGCAAGTTTATGTTCATGCCTCATATAGGCAACATGAGACTAAATTTTAGGATTAAATGGATAGACCTCAAGCTTGAGAGAAGATTTGGCAAGCTCACCATGAAGGAAAAACATTGGAATATTTTTTGAACTGTGCTACCTTTTCCCCCAAAGTATGGAGTAAGATAGTTGTATGAAAAATAGCATCATTCCACCATTCTATCCAACCCAACTCTCTAGTAGGTCTAGGAACTAGATTCCAGACTCTGCGGATATGATAGACCATGGAAGGGTGTTGAAGAAAGGAAGTATTGAAAAAAATTGTGACTTGTAGTGTCTCTGAGGCGAGGATTTCATTATCACATTCAACATGATGGGTGAATGGTTCGAATTAGTGGTAATAGAAATGATTTTCATAAATAGAGTTGAAGCATTTATCCTATGAAAGAAAAACTACACATAATCTGAAAGCATGGCTTTATCCAGCCTTCTCAGAATTCTTGCATGGCCAACCTAGAAATTGGATCACATATACCACAAATTTTTAGGAAAATATTGTAGAGAAAAATAATAATTATGGTCTAACAAACCCAATTTGTTTTTCATAAAGTACCAAGCCTCTCTTTTCCTAGTAGCCCACCACATGGTTAGTTTTCCTATCTTTTCTACAATATTTTTAGTCATATTAAAATATTCATACATAACCCGAAAAATAGGTGGCAAAGAAAAAGTACACCACCACCATAGACTACAATGCTCCTGAGCATCATTGTAGGCATAGACATTACTAATACCAAACCCAACCTTAAGTAAAATCCCAATTGCATGATTAGAGGGATCCATACCCCATGAGACAAAACTATCTTTGCACCTAGCTACCAAAATAATGATAGCTATTTTTTTTAAATTTAAGTGGAGTTTTAAAATATTTTTTCTTTTACGTTAATTTAATCACATCAAGCTATATATTTTATTTGGTGTCATTGGGATTTGAACTTTGGTGTAAATTATGTTATTCATATGTTTCAACCATTGAACCGTGACCTCATTGGCTTAAATGTTTATTTATTATGATTATAAATTTGATTTTAATTATATTTATTTAACAAAATAATATATGATATTAGTCTTATATTTTTTAGTTAGTTATAACTTGCCTTCTCCTCATGGTAATAATGGCTTCCTTTAAAGAATCATTGTATAAAAAAATGTTGTCCCACCTAGAACCATCAAAGCCCTACTAGTGGAAGCCAAGGAACAAAAATAAACTTTTAGATACCAAGGATGATTTAAAATTATCAAAATATGGGAAGAAGTTCCCATGATAGAGATAGCTGATGAAGATATTAGAGAAGAAATTTATGGTCACTCAATATTTGCTTTTATATGTAGATTTACTAGTTCATGTTCTTGAAGAAAAATCATTGAAGGTTGGATTGACAAAGAATGGAGAACTAAGGTAAGAGGGGGAATATAAATCAAAATATGTGCAAGGGATTTTTTTCTACCATATTCACCTCTAAGGAGGACAAAAATCTGATTTTTAGATCTAGTCCATAGTTTACAGGTTCTTTTGGTCTATACATGAATATGTGGAACCCTCACTTTGACCCCTTGGAAGAGACACCTTTCAAAGTCCCCATATGGGCACATATTCCTTTCCTCTTGTTGTATTTATGCAAGGAAGAAACATTGAAGGTCATTGGAAATAAGATTAAAATCTATAAAATGAAAGTGGAGCCAAAATATTGAAATTATGTAGTCGCTTAAATATATGTTGAATTAAACTTGGCAAAGGGGGCTACCATAAGCCATCATATTATCATTCAAGGAGCTACAACATACCCAAAATATATACTATGACTAAATACCTTTAAATTTTTCCAAATTTCATGAATATTGGCACTTCTAGAGAGATTGCCTTGCAAAGCCTATTGCTCAAGTTTAGCAACAATAAGACTTTATGAAAATATAAAGGAATAGAGGAAGTAAACAATAGTAGTTGATTTTGAATATCAATAAGAAGCCTTTAAATAAGACCCTATGCTAAATTTGGTAGTCCCAAATAAGAGCAAAGTCAAGAGGAATCAATGCACTCTAGCTTGAAAGAAGTGGAATATGGGAAAGAAATATTCTTAGAAATCCCAAGGCCAAAATAGAAAGCATATACCCAAGAAAATGAGGACAACACCTCTTCTCCAATGGACAAAACCAAAACTAGATTAGGACATGTTTCAAACATAGAGCTCAAAGAGAAAGAATATTAAAAAAATATAGCTAAAGGGAAGTAGACCATAATCGAGGACACATTGAAGATGAAAATAAATAAAAATGCCAACATAGAGCTCAAAGAGAGAATATTAAAAAAATATACCAAAACGGAAGCATACCACAATTGAGGACACATTGAAGAAGATAACAAATAAAACCCCAAAAAAAGAGAATATATTGACATACTATCAATGATAAAATTTATTATCTAGAATATTAGAAGGTTAGGACAAGAAAATACGAAAATAGGAGTAACAAACTTGGTCATCCAAGAAAATCTAGATGTACTTTTAGCCTAGGAAATCAAATTAGACCTAGAAAATTCCAATACAACAAAAGTATTTTGTTGGCCCTTATGTAAACATTTATACATACCATCAAAGGGAAGTTTTGGAGGGGATTTGATAGCCTAGAAAATTGAATGGAAGTTAATTTTGGTAGAGGCCACAAAGCACAAGCTAAGAATAGTGCTTATCAAACATATCATACATAAATATGAATAGTAGGAAAAGAAAAAAGAATATCCTATTAGAGTAAAAAAATATGGTTTAGGATAATTGGTTATGAAACTCATAGTTCGTAGCAGCTTGAAAAAAATGGTCTATAGATTGAGTCATTATCAATTGTTATTCTAAGTGTAGATGATAGTATTTTATCAAAAAAATAGTTTGTATAGCAAGTCATTATCAATTGCTAGTATGAGTATAGAAAATAACTATTTCGTAGCTTGATAGAAGTCTACATAAAAATTGTCCTCAAAGCAAGCCATTACCAATTGATAGTTTGAGTGTAGAAACACTTAGTCTATAGTTTGCTAGTCTAATCTAAAGGTGTATGGATTTTCTATAATTATTACTCCATCATGAAGTATAAAATTATTTTCTTTCAAAAAAAATAAAGTACCACATCACAAAGCACAATATGGTATCATGCTATGCAACATCATTAAATAAATGTGAGTATGAAAAAAATACTTTTGTAATTTGTTGTATTTATCTAGTTAATATTTTGTCAAACTTGGTGGCATAAAAATTTAGACCAATACCTATATTGAACACAGTTCCAAATTTCCTCTAAATTTTACTTTAAGGGGTTTTAAAGAGTTGTAATTTTTTCATTATAATTGTTAAGAACATTGTAGTAAAATAAAAGCACATCCACATGATATTGCAATAATAATAGAAAATATGTTTGAAGTTAATAATATTGCAATATAAAATATAAATAAAATATATTATATTGTAGAAAATAAAAATACAAAATCACAAGCCTCTTTGAGGGGGAAATCTTCTTATAAGAAAAGCTTCATTACAAAAAAATATGAGATACCTTTTCTTTTGCTCCCTTGGTTATTTTGAAGACTTTGGCCTAACCCTAATGCTCAAGGGTTGCCATCCACATGCAAATGAGATCCTGAGCTAGTAACTCCTAAATAATTATCGTTGCATCTTTATATTATATATTTTTTTATAATAGATAACAATTATATCATATGGGCCTGTAATCCTAGGTGCCTAAAATACCATGACTAAAAAATTATTAATAATACTAGAATGGGATCTTAGCATACCCTTTCCCTTAAAAAAATATTTACCCTTAAAGATGAAGATGAGAAAATTGTTAATGAAGTTGTTGAAGAGACTCCCATGTAGCATCTTCCTACTATACACCCTACAATTAGACACATAATTTAGTGATGGTATGGTTATGAATATTACAAGTTTTGTGGTCTAGTATGCTATCATGCTCAAATGTGATCGAACATTTATCATCCAACTCAACAAGTATCAATCGGACTTGAATGTGGTTGTTGAGGACCTTCTTTATACAAGAGATATAAAATATTGAATGCATTTTGGAATGAGGTGGTGATGCAAGCCTATAGGAAACTTGTGTAATTTGTTTCAATGCCTAATAAGGTCCATAAAATCTTGTGGTAAGCCTTTGATAGGCATAAAGTTTTATCGATGATTGCTTGTATGGATGGAGTCAAAGGAATACCATATCTCCTACATTGAATATTAACTTTGAATGGTGTATATCTAATTTTTACTAATAACTAAATTCTCCTTCAACTATTGTAACAGTTGGGTATGTTCTTGAAGTACTGAATCCACTACGTAGATTTTGGATTTTCCCATAACATATGAAGAGGGTTATGAAGGTAGGTACCCATAAATAAACTCAAAAGGATTAATTATCATGGCTATGTGAAATAAAGTGTTGTACGACCGTTCAACCAAGGTAAGCCATTTAGACCACTATATTGGGTGCTCAAAGGAAAAATAGAGAAGGTAGGTTTCCAATAATTTATTGACAATTTTAATTTTTCCATTTATTTATGAATGGTAGGCTGAGATCATTCATAGTTGCATTCCCTATAGTTTAAATAGTTCTTACCAAAAATTACTAGTGAAAGTGGTATCATGATTAGACATAATGGATTTTGGTAAACCTTGGAGTTTAAAAATAGAGTTTATAAATATTTGAGCAATGGTGGAAGTATGGTAAGGATGGGCTAGGGAAAAAAATGAGCATACTTTGAGAGATGATCCACCACTAGAAGAATGATAATTTTCTCCTCAAATTTAGGAAGTCCTTCAAAAAAATCCATGCAAATATCAAGCCATATATTTTTGGAATTGTTAAGGGTTGTAAAGTGCTTGAAGTACAAAACAATTCTCCTTTCATGTGTTGGCATATCCCACACTTTGACACAAAAGTTTGGATGTCGTTCTTGATTTCTTTATAATAAAATAAGTGTTTAGATAACACATATATCTTCAAAAAACATGAAGGGCCTACTATGGTTAAAGCATACATCTCCTTAATGATTACCTCTTAAATAGATTAAGTTTTAGGTACCATAATGTAAGATTGATATCTCAACACTTGTCTATCCCATGAATATCTAGTGTGTGAATTGGGATCCATTTGGAGTTTCTCCCTCAAAATTTAAAAGGGTGGATCTTTGGTTACCTCTTATTGACACTGGGAGACGCACTAAGGAAGTGGGAAAGAGTTGATACATTATGTATTGATCTTAAAACTAACATGAGGGGATATCTGACATAATATTTTTCTTTCCTTGTAAACATCATAATCATACCCCAAGAATTTTGAAACCTATTTTTGTTGTGCTAGAGTCGATACCCTCTATTCAAAAAATATTTTAAACTTTGATGATCTATTTTAATAGAGAAATACCTCTTGATGATATAAGTTTACCATTGATTGATAACATGGAGGATAGCCATCGTTTCTTTTTCATAAGTAGAATTCTTTAGACTTTTCCTAACACTGCCTATTTAGTGAAATATAGGGGCTTTCCTTCATGCATTAATATTACACCAATGCCATGGATAGAAGGGTTAATTCAAATTATGAATGATTTGGAAAAATTGAGAGTGGATAACATTAGTGTCAACGTCATGGCTTTCTTCAGGTCTTCAAAATATTTTTGATGGAGTTGTCCACAAAAATGAGTTCTTCTTTAGCATGGTATTCAATCCGGTTGTTATTTTTTTGTATCCTTGAAAAACTTATTTGTAGTAGCTAGAAAGACCCAAAAATCCTCAAAATTCCTTGATATTGTGTGGCTTAGGCCAATTTTGTATGTATTTAGTTTTATTCAAGTCAACCTTAACTCCATTCTATGAAATAATGTCCCAAATATTTGACCTCTTATATTCCAAAGGAATATTTGGATAGTTTAACAAACAACGGGTAGCTCTATGATAGTTGTAAGGTCTAATCTAGATGTTGTAGTTGCTCTACCCAAGTCTGATTGTAGATGATAATATCATCAAAGAAAACCAAAAAAAACTTGCAAAGAAATGGTTGAAAGACATTGTTCATGAGGTTTTGAAAAGTTGAATATGCACTAGTTAGACTAAAGGACATGACCAAAATTTTTTAATAATCGTCATGTATATGAACAGTTATTTTTGGGATGTCTTCTTCCTTAATCCATATCTAATGTATCCAAAATAGAGATCCAAATTTAAGAATAATTTTGCTCCATGTAACTCATCTAGCATCTCATTAATCACAAGAATGGAAAATTTATTTTTAATGGTGATTTTATTGAGCTCATAATAATCTATGTATAGCTGCCATGACCCATATTTACTTTTTACTAGTAGCATCTATGAGTACTAAGGAAAGAAACTGGGTTGAGTTACCCCTATTTTTAATAACTCTTGGATCAACTTATCTATTTCTAATTTTTACACATATGGGTATTTATAGGGTCAAATATTAGGTGACAATATCCCTAGTACAAGTTGTATTGCATGATCATTGAAAAATTAGGGAGGTAGACCTTTAGGTTCTAAAAAATAGAATCATATTTGTTTAGAATAATTTTCAAATCCTATTGCTATTCCTCTACTTCATTGTTCTATTTTTGCATTGTAAACATCTAGGTGACTACATCATGTAAGGATTTTTTTTTTTTTCTCCATTCATTTTAACCTATTGACCTAAGTAGATTATACAAGTGAGCTCTTGAGTGTGTATTGCTTACCATTCTAATTAAACTACATCAAAAGTTCAACAATGTTATATTCTACTATTCCCAAAGTGTGAAGCCATTATACCCCTAAAACAATATTGCATCCCCCTAAGGGAAGAGTATAAATACTAGTTTTGTTTTTATATTCTCCAATATTAAGCTTTACATGCTAACATTTCCCTTTAGAAATTAATATTCCTCCATTGTCCACCATGAATTCAAAATAATTACAATAATGTATATAGCAATTTTCTTGTTGATATACTCATGGATTAATATAATTGTGTACTATCTGAATCAACGAGAATTATAATTTTCTACCCTTGAAATATCCTACTACCTTCATAGTCTAGGGGATCAAGAATCCTGCAATTACATGAACATAAATGTCTAGATGAGGTTTTTCTTATGCGTATCCCTCATCCTAGTGCTCTTCTTCCTATTGTTACACTTCTTCATGACCTTCATTTATTGTTATCATTCACATCCAACAAATATAAATTTCATTGTACACATTTATGTTCTAAAATGTAATTCTTGTTATAATTATAACATAACCCTTCTGCTCTACAAACATCCATTTCCTCTCTAGTCAAACACTTTATTGTTGTATATTTATTCCTTGGGTTGAAATATGGGTCTATCCTATGTAAATTTATATGAGAACCTTTGAGTAGTAAAGTTTTCCTATACTAGCTTAGCCAATCATATTCCTTGTATCATGGATTGTGATTTAAACATTTTTACCTTGGCCTTGATATCATCCTTCAATCCACCAATAAAATAAATTTGAAATAATCCTTCACTCAAAACTCTTGTCCTATTATCCAGATTATCAGACTAAGTTTGATAGTCACAAATAGTAAAGGTCTACTTCAATTTTGATAAAGCTCATGTAAAATCGTCACACTTACTAGGATCAAAACAAGTAAGTAGTTGTGATTCAAATTCTTTCCAAGTATGTTGCACCCACTGATACCATTGAAGTGCTTAAAAATCAAATCTAAAGGATTAAATTATTATACATGAGTATTATAGTATGTTGTGGAGCTTGAAGAACCGATCTACCTAATACAACCAACCATCAAGATCCTTTTCCTTAAAATTGGGAAATTCTAGCTTGGGAATTTTATATAGGGTATTATTGTTAAAAAAAGATCATTATATGTCTCCTCTTATACTTTACCTAAACTATCAACCTTATCTTCAATTCCAACACTATTAATCTATTGATGTTCATGAGTGGCTCCTTTTAAACACCCTTCAACCTCATGGAACTTTTCTTCAATTCCCATTTTTACTTTGATTTATTTAGTGTTCAAGATATTCATATAATCTCTCAATTTTTGAAGTTCATGTCCAAATTGGTTCTATAGGTTAGTAAGTTATTGATTCAATAGCCCTATTTATTCAACCAATTGTTTTTCTCTATATCCCTCATATTTCCCCTAGTTCCTCCAACCATGAGTTGTGATTTGGACCTTCTAAAATTACTTTATTAAAAATAGAATTTCTTAGTTTAGTAGTTAGTATTTTTAGTAATGGTCTTGAAAAATTGTTTAGGTGTTATATACCAAAAGTATCAACTTGAAGAGACAATCAAAATGGACTAGACCTAAAATAATAATATTTTTTTTGTCTCCAAAAAACCTCATGGGTGCTATATACCCAAATTATTAGTGTGGCAAGGCAATCATAATGGACATGGTCTTAAAATAATATATTTTTTTGGATTTTTTTATACACTAACTAATTGTTACATCAAGTTCTTTATATAATGACAAACCCCTTAGTACGAAAAATATGTTATTTGTAATTATTTTTTACTATGACTTACAACTATGATGTTAGATACTATTCTTGACTATTACCTACCCTGTCTAACACTATTCCCAACTATTATTGACAACTACCCTATCAAACATTATTCTTGATTATTATTGACAACCTTCTATTCTAACAACTATTTCCCGTTGTTTATTTATTTTGTCAAGAAATATTATAGTATCATCAACTCTATGATAGGTGTATTCCTCTCATTATGCTTAAAACTATGATTAGGGTTTTTAGGTTTTATGATCTGTGATTAAGGTTTTGCATTCGATAGAAATAGGGTAACTCTAGCCCAATGTGTGTACTACCCATAGCCATCTATTATACCATAGGAATTTTTTATAATTCTTGTACCAATATTTAGACCACTACTCGCAAAGGATTCTATACATACCCTCAAGTGCACTACCTGCCTCTATGATAGTATGGGAGAGTAACCTTCCCAAGTGTTGTGTTTGATGCACTATGGATAGATACATGGTTAAAAAAAAATTGAGGGATAAAGGTTTCTCCTAAACCTAGGGGTATCCCTATATACCCAAAATTATGTGGGAGTTCAAATCTATATACGAATGTTGTTTGAGGCCTAGGTATTAAAGTTTAATTACCCCTCACTTCACTAGACACTTTATGGGAAATCTAGCTTAGCCAATAAAAATAGATCCTCCATGATATTTTAAAAACCTTGGAGTAGGGTTTCTAACCTATTAAAATAAAACAAAAAAAGCCTCAATTTTTTTTGTAGGATAATAAGTAGAAAGATAAAAACAAAGTTTATACCTAATAGGTTGGAATGGTAGGACACAAATTGTTTGCATTGTAGCAAGATGCAACCGTAAAAATCATTTTGATACCACTTATTATGAACTTTGTAGTAAAATAAAATCATATCTACATGATGTAGACACCAAAACAGCACCAATCCGATTATGTGACTGCAAACACTGATCGCTTTGACAAACACAGCCCCCAGGGCAGCCCTCAGAGGTCAAGCAGTGGTCTTAACCACTTTCATAGCAATTTTGTGAGGTCAAGAAGCAATTTGGCACACTTAGACACTTTGCCTAGTAATCGTCTCACCCAGGGACGATTGCTAACTTGAAATCGTCTCACCCAGGGACGATTTCTGAAATCGTCTCCAATAAGGACGATTTCCAAGTTTAACGGGCAAAAAGACAAATGAGGCCAAGTGGCAGCCCAGAACAATCAGTTGATGACTCCTGCCTCGCACGCGTGTGTGAGTGGACAAATAGGCCGTTTGAGGACTGTCACAAGGGCAGTTATGAAAGCCCAAGTCAATGGAGGACTCCCCTCCCTCATGGGAAGACAAGACTGCCACATGGCGCCTATGACCAACACATGGCATTTGTGCTTCCCTCCCAAAAGAGACCCCTTGGGTCTATAAAGGGTGAGACTTTTCTCACCCAAGATATACAGGTTGAAGGAGTTTTCAAGCAACGAAGTGCTGCCGAGTTGAAGACCCACTTGCATCCCTTTTGGTTCACCTTCCCACATCCACCAATCTCTTTTGCAAGGGAGGTTGTTGGGTGGCTTTTGGAAGCTTGAATCGGACCTAAATCCAACACATGGACACCTGAATCAACCAATTCGCCGACCCCCCAATCCTAAGAGGTTTTGGGCCCATCCCTAGTGGATTGGCACTGGAATCAAGTGCCAACGGTGGGAGGCCCACTTGGGCATCCCCGCACTTTTCTTAAGTTTTATTTTAGAAGCATTCTAGTTTATTTTCTCATGTTGCATATTGTGTTTTCTGTTTGGTGAATTCATAGCTGCAATTTCGTAACCTTTGATCAGATTCTAGTATGTTTTGTGTCGTTTTGTAGTTTCACTAACTTGCAGGAGGCGATATCAAATTCCCGAGGGTAGAGGCCAAATTGGGAGAATCCGACCATATGGGTCATCCCAAAATGGCCCCAATTACATAACCCCTCTGTCTGCAGGTGTTTTGGAGACCTCGGGAGTCGACATTGGAGCGTGTCAGTTCGGCTTCCCCAACACAGAAGAAATCGTCCCACCCGGGGACGATTTACGATCGAAAATCGTCCTACCCGGGGACGATTTCCGGTTGAAAGCAGATTGGCCGGCTGTCTCGGTGGCAATGGCTTTGTTGGTAACATTTTCTATCTTTTGGCAAGTTTTCGAGCTGTTTAGAATCATTTTGTTTCTTGTTTTAGATAAATGTTTGCATGCATCTTTTGATGATTTTAGAAGAACGAACACTTTTCACTTGCGGCGAGTGCTACTGACATCTTGGTTGTTTCTTTGTTCGTAGGAGAAGTAGCGGAGGTGAAGAACTCATCGACATCAGCGACGACATCATCTTGGCCCGCCCATTGCAATCGTGGGCACGCGGAAAGAGGAACATTGAGTGATTGTAATCGAATTCTTTTAACGCTCCTAGCCCCCGAAAAGGGAGGAGACGTCATTGTAACAGAGATCAAGGGATATTAATGAAAGGGCTGTGTTTTCTCCATTTTCTTGTGTCTCTTCCAATGCGTTTCTTTTCCATTTCATGCACTTTACGTTTCTAGGACTTAAGCGCATTTGGTTTTGGTTATATTGCAATTAGTGTTTCCTTTGCCCGAAATCTCGTGCTTTCAGTGGCGATCACGGTGGGACCTATTCCCTGTTTTTTTTTTAAGATCACAGAAAACTAATCGGGTTTTTGTGTTTTGTGTTTTACAGGTACATTTTTTTTTTCAGACTGTTAATCGTCTCTGACTGTTACGATTACTTTACTGGAAATCGTCTCACCCTGAGACGATTTTAAAATCGTCTCTGCCAGGGACGATTTCTGTTCTGTAAATCGTCTCACCAGGGGACGATTTTATGTCTGCAACTTTTCAGAGCAGAAATTCGAAGCAAGCTGGGCCGAGGCGAGAGAAGAGGTAGGGATTTTATCATCTCTGTTAAATTTTTTGTTTATGTTTCTATTTCTTTGATTGTTTTCATTTTATCTTGCATACTTAGGAAAAATCATTCATGCTTGTTTCATTTTCGCTAAATAAAATGAACCTCACACACTCCACGTAACAATTTTAAACCAAGGAGCTGGTCGTAAGACCCCAGCCCTTTATCAAGACCATTGGTGGATTTCATCACCACCTTGGCTTGATTTGCATCCATTTCCCGATTGTCAACTGTTGTTAGGCGTAAATCCTGACGAAGACGGACCGAGTGTCGTTGGGGTGATTCCCATGCGCGCGAGGATAAGTTTTCTATGGTAGGTGCCATTAACGGGACAATCCCCCTTTCGTACCGCCTACGTACCACGTACCTTCTGCTCTCACGTACCTATAGTCTCCCTCTCGTAAGGGCGGGTATATAGAGAGGTTGGTATATCGGTTTGGTTGGTATATTGAAGGGGCTACCATTTTGGGAGTTATATGAGCCGTCATAATGCATTTAAACGATCTTCAAAACCTACAAAAACAAAACAAAACACCAAAATGCACTAAACCCGTTTAGGGCACACCAATAATCCTTAAAAGAGATAATCACGGTTTTGTGAATGCATGTGTTTAATTACGCTTAGTGTAGACAAAAAAAAATCATAAAAGAGATAAAAATTTATTTAGATAGCATAGAAGCACCGCAATGGTGTACACCCGCAGTCAAGCCCAATCAAGGGCAGAAGCTCCAGAAGGTACACAAGAAGCAAGCACAAGTCACCTTCGCTACAGTCCTGAGGATTTGGTCATACCGCCTTATAGGTCTAACCTACAAAAGAATCCAATTCAGAATCCTCGGTGGGGTATGCCTATTCAAAGCAGCCCCTTTCGGGAAGATGCCTTACATGTAGACCTTGACATAAATAGAGAATCACCTCTTGAAGTTAGGCATGAGTGGCCACCATGCGATGAAGCGCTAGACAGGCACACCATCCATTTGGAGGGGCAACGTGGATATGGCGTCCCTTCTTTACCTATCATCAGAACAGAGAGACCAAATCCGGAGCGCAGGGCTCCTTACATAGGGCGACCTAACTCTGCCCACCCCCTTCACACCCGTGAAAGGGAGTACGAGGAAAGCCATCGCATTCCTCGAGGGCAACAAACAATGTGGGAACCTTGCATTTCCGCACCGAGCGGGATATCATGATCACCCCTTGAGGCCAGAACCTCGAGCACATACCGCTTACCTCGACAGAGGGAAGCGACCCATTGAAACCTTAGATCAGCAAACTCGAGGTAAACACATAGGAGAAACATTCGAACCTCCTGAGCAAAATAGGGTAGACCAAATTGACCCAGTTGTCGCCAGATATACCACCCGTCAAGCCCAAACCATGCGGCTTAAACCAAGTTATCAGGAAATAGAGTACCGACACCGCTTGGATAGAGAACGCATGCAACGCGAAGCGGATGAGTTACGCTATGAAATACCTGAGAGGGGGCCAACCCCTCGCATCCAAAGAGCTGAATAGTATGAGAGGCGTAACCCGTTGGTGCAGGACAGGTCTCCACGACCTCGTCAAGCTCTGCCTCCAAGACCTCATAGATTCGAGAGGGAGGCAACTCCCCGAAACAATGATGGGTACCTTCAGCAAGAGCTTGATCGGGGTCATAGGTTTCGCCCAGAGACTCCTCAAGAATTTTATGAGGAGTATGAACCATAAGAGGAATATGTTGAAACTCCCCATCAAGGCGGGGAGGGATGCCATTCGGCCACCCCTCCATAGGCCTCCAGTTTATCGTAACTTGCAACAAGAGCGAACAAGAGAGGAAGAAATAAAATCTTTCGATGCATACCAAGCGCTATTGGAGCGTTTGGAGTCTGTGGAGACAAAAGCTGCTGGGCATCAAAAACCCACATTACGTCTACTCCGTAGTAATCCGGTGCATCCCTCAGTGCCTACACCTCTTTACCCCGAACACTTCAAGTTGCCTCAATTGGCAGTTTTTAAAGGTGAAGAGGACGCACAGGAACACGTTACATGATTTCTAAGCCAATGCTTCGGCATCCAAGATAATGACGCATTGTTGCTTAGAACATTCATAACCACATTCATAGGCCCTGCCTCGGATTGGTTCACACTAGCTTGCCCAAACACGAGCATAAGCAATTTAGATCAATTAGTAGACGCGTTTCTTGAACGCTTTGCCTTCAACACAAGGAAGAAGGCATCACTAAGTGATTTAGCGAGCCTCAAGCAATTTGAAGAGGAAACAATGGCAACGTACGGGAATCGATGGAGAGATTTGCTTTCTAGGTTACCCTACCGTCCTCCTATGTCTGATCTCACGTAGATGTTCGCAAAAATTTGCTTAAAATCAATCTCTGGTCTATTGTTGCTGCGACAATACGACAGCTTAGAAGAAGCTTTGGCGCAAGCCAGAGTCATAGAAGAGATTAAGATAGGCGAAGGCGCAATTGCCAAGCCTAAGAAGAAAGAGTGGAATAAAACCACTAAAGCTGGGACAACGCAACCACAACACGCTGCGAGTCAACCAAGTTGCGATAAATGTTCCCACGCCTGTGCAAGAAACGTAGCCTCAAAAGGCTAACTACCAGGCAGTGCCTCCTGCTTATGAAAGAGATAATAGAAGACAGGAGCAGAATTACCCACGTCGCCCTAGGCAAAATTTCACCCCATATGCGGAGTCTAGGGACTCCTTATTTGACCGCTTGTCAGCGGCAAATTTAGTCACTCTATCGGAAATCCAAATTATAGACCCTAACATTCCCAAGCCTAGGGGGTACAGAGAGGAATTGTATTGTAGATTCCATAGGCGCGAGAGGACATGACTTGAATGGGTGCTTGGAAATTCAAAGACCTAGTCCAGGATTTGATCGACAACGGAACATTGGTTGTGGACAACCCCATCGCACCAAACAACCAACAAATGGGGGTATTCAAGGACCCCTTGCCAGACCACGAGGCACAGACAAAACCACTCCAGATTAACGAGGTGCGACAAGATCTTCCCACACAAGGATTTGTGGGAATGATTAGCATAGTAACAAGGAACAGAAGGTACCGGCAGCTGCCCCTGAGGTAGCTACGAGGGAAGTTTCGGCAACATCGCATCCTCAACAACGCCCAACGCAGTTACCTCCGCCTAGACCTGAGGTCACGATACGAACCAAACTCACACGAGTTTGCGGACCACGTCGGCTAGGTTGTCCATCTACGAGCTTATTCAACAATCAGCTCCCCATAGAGAAGCTCTTATGGACATTTTAAAAGCCATTGAATTACAACCCCATGAGGCAAATTCTTTCAATGCCTTCGTGGGACATGTGAAACAATGTACGGAGCCGGTCATCACATTCAGAGAAGATGAGGTCAAAACGATATCAAATGACATGGCAGATCCACCCTCGCACGTTATCGCGTGGGTCAACGGGATTCCATACAAGAGAGTTCTGATAGATACTTGGCTCGTCCAGTAACATCATAACCACTACAGCCTTAAAGCATTTGAAGCTGCCAACCTCTCACATCACAGCCTCCACGTACACACTGCGAGCTTTTAATGATGCAATATGCTCGACAGTCGGCACAGTCATTCTGCCAGTCCAGGTAGGACAAAATTCAATACCTACACTGTGCCATGTGCTGGAAGGTGAAATGGCTTATAATATACTGCTAGGGCGGCCTTGGATCAGGGACATGAAGTGTGTCCCTTCGATCGCCCACCAATGCTTAAAGTATGCTTATGAAGGGGAAATACATGTAGTCCCAATGGACTTAGAGCCCTTCAAGTATTGCAATGCGGTACAATTCATACCTCAATCGACCCTCCCTTCAACGCATTTGGATTTCCAATTAAATCCATCTAAACGAGGTCCAATACCGCGAGCACCATCGGTGGCCAACAAGACAAAATCCCAGCCAGGTGAGACTTCATCACCTGCTCCTTCATCATCAACGCCACCTATCATGGCCCAACAGAAGGACAAGGGAAAACAAATCATGGAAGAGGTTAAGCCTCTAGAAGAAAGGTTGCCCACAATCTCAAAGATATCAATAGAGGAAACACCCAACACAATAGAAACCAAGACTCCTGAACAACCAAACATGGAATGGACTCAGGAAGGACTACCGTTTCCTCCCACCCAATCATCAACAATCTCTGTTGAAATGGCCAGTACGGGCCTAGGGGAGTACTTAGTGCAAAACATTGTGGCAACCCCCACATTGGAGTCGATACGAGGACATGGGAAGACCTCGCCTTCCCATAGGGACAATTGTTCCTCTAGGCTACCCACCGAACCAGACAAATTTTGTGTATGGGGGCCTTGATCATGGTCTTGAACCATGCCAACAAAAGGAAACAGACGAAGAACCTTTTGTTGAAAACATCAATTATCTGTCAAACCCAGAATTTGCCCTAAAATATCTAGGCCAATGCAATTGGCATGGATACGGGCTAGGCAGATATGAGCAAGGGATGCGGATCCTTTGCCAACCAAGATATCAGATGCCATATGACAAGTCGGGGGTAGGGTTCAACCATCCCCTGCCATTAGACATCTTGGTTGAAAATATGCAAGGCCTAGAAATAGGCAACAAGGGGGGATTGGCATTAGATCCTTATGCCAATCCAAATACAGAATACACATTGGGAGACTACCTCCCATGGTCAACAAACACCCCTGGAAACAGCAATAATCCCTCTCCTTTGCTAGAGAGAGGTGAAAGTTCGGATAGTAATCCTCAAAGAGAACATCAATGGCTATCGGACATCTTTTTGAAGTTGTTCCCCTTAGAGGTTCCAGATGAAACAATACGAGTCCCAAGAGAATCGGGTCCCTCCACCAAGAGTGGAACAATCGCAATGGGACCAGATTAATTCACTGGAACAAGAAGAGTCCTCAACGTCGCAAGCAACAGGATGCTTGAAGAGGATGAACAATTTTGGATCTATGAAAGCGATTCGGAAGATGAGACTAAAATGGACTATCTCGGACATGCGCGACGACATCACCGCGCTCTAACTCATGAAGATCTAATGGGACGAGATGGGCATACTTCGGGGCATGAATGGCATGTAGACCCAGCGAGGTGGGACCAAGTGTTGGATCCATGGCTCCAAATTCAAGATGAGCATCGTCCACCTCGAGATCCCATCATGACAGTAGTGCCGAGGGAAGACCCCGCCCTCCTTTTCACAAAATTCACACCTAGGGAGGATCCATTCGTGCCTGTTCCCGTAGAGCCAGATCCAGAGTATAGGGAGCATCTAGAAGAAACAAGTTATCACACCCGCGGTTCTGGAGACCAAATTCATTCCATCCACATGATCTCCATTGATTTGATCGCACCCATCCGCAATCCGACCGATCCATCACGGTCATTGCATCTAGACATGGATGCCATCGATTGGGATCGCGTCAATTCACCATTGTCACCATCAGAGTACTGGCCTTTCGGTGAAATGCTTCATTTTACCCCAAGGACAACTCAGGATTTTTTTTCAAGCTGAAGAGGAACCCGAGGTTCCAAACGTAGATCTTAACTCAGTTGATGATATCCATTTAATCCCAACTCCACATCAGTTGGAGGACGGATCCCACATGTCAGTCGAGGAGACGATCGACGTAGACATCGGCACAGATCCAATGAATCCACGGATTCTCAAGCTGGGGGTAAGCCTTTCCCCCGAAGAGCAAGCCGATTACATTGCCCTTCTTAAAGAAAAGAAGGAGGTTTTTGCATGGTCGTACAAGGATATGCCAGGACTAGACCCGCAACTAGTCATGCACAATTTAACGCTTGATCCGACAATCAAGCCTGTAAAGCAAAAACTAAGAAAGATGCACCCAAAAGTGGCCTTGATGGTCAAAGATGAATTGCAAAAGCTGTTGGATGCACAATTTGTCATCTGCGTGGATTATCCGCCATGGTTGTCCAACATGGTTCCCGTCAAGAAGCCCGACGGGAGGATTCGCATATGCACCGACTTTCGAGACCTAAACAAAGCGAGTCCTAAGGATGATTTTCCCTTGCCAAGCATCGATGCATTGGTAGACGCTACAGCAGGTCACGAAATGCTCTCCCTAATGGACGGTTTCTCAGGATACAATCAAATTCGTATCAATCCTGAAGACCAACTCAAAACGGCATTCACAACGCCTTGGGGGACATTTTGCTATAAGGTCATGCCTTTTGGCCTTAAAAATGTTGGCGCTACATACCAACGTGCTATGACTTATATCTTCCACGATTACATGCACAAAACTTTGGAAGATTACATGGATGATTTGTTAGCCAAGTCTCTCTTGCGCTCAGATCATCTCGGTGACTTAAGCAAGATTCTCGATCGCCTCATAGAGCATAAGGTCAGACTGAATCCCAAGAAGTGCGTGTTCGGCGTCACATCCGGAAAACTCTTGGGTTTTATAGTCTCAAAGAGAGGCATCGAAGTGGACCCAAACAAAGTCAAGGCAATCCTTGAAATGGCTCCCCCAACCACTATCAAGCGGCTCGAAGTCCGCAAGGAAAGGTCACGTCGATTAAACGCTTCATAGCGCAATTATCCGACAAATGCCGACCCATGAACAAATTATTGCACAAGGGGGTCACATTTCATTGGGATGACGAGTGCCGATCGACCTTTGACGAAATCAAACAAGTACTTGGCTTTGCCGCCGGTGTTGGCACCACCTAGACCAGGTGTGCCGTTCTACTTATACATCTCGGCTACTAGAGGTGGCATGGGCGCAATGCTAGCCCGGAAGAATGAACTTCACAAAGAACGGGCTACTTACTATCTTAGCCACACCCCGGTCGATTACGAACTTAACTATGCATACGTTGAAAAACTACGCTGGCAGTGGTGTTTGCTACCAAAAAGCTATGCCACTACATGCTGAGCAACACTACGTATGTTGTGTCTAAGGAGAATCCATTGCGATACATGATGAGCCGCACTTATCATAGTAGTCGCACGGCGAAATGGATCATGTTGTTGACGGAATTTGACATTGAGTTTATTGGCCAAAAATCTATAAAAGGACAAGTCATAGCCGATCAACTAGCAGAGGCTCCTCTTGAAGACGATCAGCCTCTGGTCATAGAACTACCCGATGATGGGGTCTTCCATGTCTCAGAATCGCCAGATTTTGATGAGCCTGAGTCTCAGGCCGACATAACCTTATTTTTTGATGGTTCTAAATGCAAGCAAGGGGGTGGCACAGGAATTGTATTCTTCACACCGTAGGGCGCTCCAATGCCCCTGTCATTTAAATTAAACTTCCAGTGCACCAACAACAATGCAGAATATGAAGCCTTGCTCCTAGGTCTTCAGACAACAATCGCCATGAACATCAAAATATTGAACATCTTTGGTGATTCGCTGTTAATCATCAATCAAGTCAAAGGGGTATATCAATGCAAATGCCCAGTCCTGAAGGCCTATAAAGCCCTTGTGGACAAATTCTTGGCAAAACTTGAGTGGTATGACATCGAGGCACTCCCTCGATCATCAAACCATTTTGCGGATACAATGGCCTCCTTGGGGTCACTAATCCCGCAAGACCTTTTCGGTGATATAACAACCATTGAGGTCAAAACCTTATCGCAACCCGCGATGGAGTGCGCAAGCTCAGACTTCACGCCAGGAGTCCACATGATCCGGATCGAACCATCTTTGGATAAGTTCTTTCGAATCCGAGACTGTTTGAAACAGGCCAACTGGGGGTCTTTGTTTTCCCCCACTCCCATTAATAGCAACACAACGCTATTCTTACAAGTTCTATCCCAATCAGCATTTGTTAGGGAAGAACTCCAAAAGGGATTGGCTGTTCAAACTGTCGAGGTATCCGATCAACAGGACTGGTATTTACCCATAAGAGACTACCTCAAGTTAGGTAATCTACCCTTTGGATTGACGCACGCCGCAAAACGAACATTCAAACAGAAAGCGGCAAAATATGTCTTGATAGGAGACATTTTGTATCATCGCAACTACGACGGAATTCTTCTTCGTTGCTTGGACCAACAAGAGTCCACTTGGGCAGTCGCCCAAGCGCATGACGGTACATGTGGCGGCCACTTCAGTGGTATGGCCATTGCAAAGCGCATTCTTCGCATGGGCTATTATTGGCCATCTTTAGAGCGAGATTGCTATGCGTATGTCAAGAGGTGCGTGAAATGTCAACATCATGCCAATTTAATGCACGCACCTTCCCAGGCCCTACAGACAGTCCAGTCTGCTTGGCCATTTTCGTAGTGGGGCCTCGATCTAATCGGAAAGATCTCCCCTACATCGTCAGGCCGTCACACGTTTATCATAACGACCACAGAATATTTTACCAAATGGGTGGAAGCAATTCCGTTAACCTCAACGAAAGGACCCCGTATTGCGGAGTTCATCTTGCATCACATCATATGTCGTTTTGGTATTCCATCCAAAATAATCTCGGATAATGGGCCATCATTCAAGAACAAAGACGTGCGTGCTTTAACCACAAAGTACAAAATTCAGCACAGCTTTTCAACACCCTATTATCCGCAAGCAAATGGGCAAGCAGAGGCGTCAAACAAAATGCTAGTCGCCATCCTTAAAAAGACCGTCATAGACAGTCATAAGGATTGGCACATACAAATCCCACTTGCCCTTTGGGCTTATCGCACTAGCATTCGGACGCCCACTGGGGCAACTCCGTTTTCACTAGTGTATGGCTCAGAGGCAGTAATGCCTCTCGAGTTGGAAATTCCTTCCCTGCGCATATCAATGCGGGAGTTCATCGATGATAACACTGCACGCGGCAAGCCCGATTGGACCAACTTACGTTGCTTGACGAACGACGCGTTAATGCTCTCGAGCACTTACGTATCTATCAAGAGCGGCTTAAGAAAGCTTACAACATGAAAGTTCACCTAAGAGACTTTCGGGTTGGTGATTTGGTTCTGAAGGAAAACCAACAAAACTCTAATTTGCCGTCCCATATGAGGGACAAATTCATGGCAAATTGGTTAGGTCCTTATGTCATTGATAGAAAAATAGGACCCGGGACGTACAGGCTAGCTTCTCTTGACGGTATCAAGGAAACAGAACCCTTGAATATCAGTCATTTGCGACCATTTCATATCTAAGAAAGCCATATCCAAAAAAAAAAAAAATGCTCCAAGGATTCCCGTAATCTCTTGGTCACCCAAAAAAGCTCCAAGGATTATCGCAATCTCTTGGTCACCCAAAAAGCTCCAAGGATTATCGCAATCTCTTGGTCACCAAAAAGCTCCAAGGATTATCGCAATCTCTTGGTCACCCAAAAAGCTCCAAGGATTATCGCAATCTCTTGGTCACCAAAAAGCTCCAAGGATTATCGCAATCTCTTGGTCACCCAAAAAGCTCCAAGGATTATCGCAATCTCTTGGTCAATCCAAAAAGCTCCAAGATTATCGCAATCTCTTGGTCACCCAAAAAGCTCCAAGGATTATCGCAATCTCTTGGTCACCCAAAAAGCTCCAAGGATTATCGCAATCTCTTGGTCAATCCAAAAAGCTCCAAGGATTATCGCAATCTCTTGGTCAATCCAAAAAGCTCCAAGGATTATCGCAATCTCTTGGTCACCCAAAAAGCTCCAAGGATTATCGCAATCACTTGGTCACCCCAAAAGCTCCAAGGATTATCGCAATCACTTGGTCAAACCCAAAAAGCTCCAACGATTATCGCAATCGCTTGGTCAAAAATCAAAAAAAAAAAAAAAAAAAAAAACAACAAAAATCATCAAAAACAACAAATATTTGCATCTCAATTCTAGGCATACTCAAATTCATCATAAAATTCATATTCTCGCACCTCATCTTCAACTTCACCAAAATCAATCCATCAAAATTACAAAAATATGTAGCTGCATTAAGCATTGCATCCATACATTGCATATTTGTAGTCATATGGGTCAAATACCATAGGCTGCAATAGCTCTGATAGTCCATCTTGTTCCGCATTGTCTCATGTTACAAAAACAACAAAAACACCATGCATAACTTTTACCACACTACAGATCGGTGGTCGTAGGAATGTACCAAGAGTTTCGATGATTCGGTCATCATTTTCCTCTTTAGCCATGTAGCGTATCAAGTCGAGCAGATTTTACGAAGGTAGAGTCATACTTGAAATACACCTTGTTACGTAACATCCCAACACAAATCAAAACACTAAAAATTCCCAAATTGTGTGAACGAAAGACGAAACATGCAAAGTAATCTAGGTCACCACAAGCGAAACGGTTATCTTGCTCATCCCCCTGTGCGAATGACCCCTAGAATGCTGAGAGTTGGCAAAAGGACAAGCATCCTCCCTACCCAATTCCCTAAGAATCCCTAAAGTTCTCAATAGTTGCAAAACACAAAAAATTTGCAAAATGTCAAAACTCCAAAATTTGACAAACTACGAGTGCACACATCAAAAGGCACAAACAAGAGTGATTTTCGTCACTCCATATCCCCAATCCCTTGCTCGAAAGAAAAACAAATCAAAATAAACGGTGATCTCATCACTACAATGAGCAAGTATCCCAATACAATTGAAGAAAAGAAGGGAGTTGACCTTGAATCCCTGGAACTCTCAGCATTCTATAGGTCATAAGGCAAGCTTTAGTACCAATTTGGTTGATAGCCTATCGGTAACAGAAGTAAACCTCCCGCATGACGATATATCTGTCACATTAACTTGCGTACAGATCAATGTTTGCATGTGGATGAGCTAGCTTATGGCATCCTGGATTACACCGTAGATTAATCTTAGTACATACAACAAAGGAATTCGTGGAGCTAATTAGGTGATCCTCGATACGAGTTCGGTTGAAAGCCCATCCGGCATTGGCGGTATCCTAACAAATACCACTAAATGAACTCAATTGCACACACGGGGATGTGAAAAATAAATTGGTCAAAAACAAGTCCAATTCATACCTTGTCCAAAAGTCTTGTAAGATAAAGTACATTCATGGATAGTGAGTTAAAACTATCTGAATCTCAAAAAAACTTTACATACATTCCTAAACCATCTGCGCTGCTTATCATCCTTATAATACCATCAAAAAATACAAAAATAGAAAACCACATAAATCCATACAAGAGCATACCATAACAATAAAAAGCTTCTTAAACGACCTATGGTGCCATAACCAATCACCACAAATTTTCATTCAAAATTTCACTTTGCATATCACATAGAAATCAAAAACATTTGCATTCATCATAACATAAGCATTCATCAAAATAAATAAACATGAATACATCCATAAAGCATAACAAAAATCAAATCATCACATGTAAAAAACCACAATAAAATCGGTATATATATATATCGTCAAAAAAAAATGCCCGCAGGCTACAAAACCGGTCCTCAGACCCCGCAATCATATCCAAAAACCCAACCTAAGGCGTCGACCACCATGATCACGCAGGATCGGTGCGACGAGAACTACCCCCCGTGGTGTGGGTCCTATGGGACCCTACAGGGCGGCTACTACTAGCCCCCGCATCATGCCTGCTACCGCCTCCCTCATCTAATCGTCGACGATGAGATGATGCTGACTGCTCAGTCGCACTATCCCTCGTCCGACGAGAAGATCCACTGACCGAGGGCTCAGGTAGTCGCCCACCAAGGTGGATGACCTCCCTCTCCAAGTCTATCCGATACAGACACCACTCTACCTCTCGTCGATGATAGATAGACAATGCATCATCGCGCTGTGCCAAAACCCTATCCCGCTCTGCCAGCTGAGCCCGCAGGAGATCCCTCTCCCGCCTCGCATCCCCCAACTCCAGATCCCGTATCCGTAGAAGCTCTATCAGTCACGCATTTTCAGCGCGTATCTCAGACTCCACCTCCTCTGTGTCTGCCTGACGAACAGGATCCTCTGGAATAGCAGCTCACTTTGGCTCCCACTGCTCATCCACGTCCTGCATGTTCGGCTGATCCGGAGCGCCCAAGTCTACATCCTCATCCTCACCCACATCCACCATGTCCGCATCATCCAACGGACCTCCCCAATCATCCCCTGCTGCCTCAGCACCCTCCATTGCCGCCTCCGTGCCTCCCAGTGGCCCCTCTCCTCTCCATCGTCGTAGTACCCACCACGAGTCATACTCAGTGGTAGTCCCGACGTCATCCACGTCTGGGACCTCAATCACCACATATGACTCCTCGCCCAATGGCACGGTGACCGGTGGATCCAAATCCCTCTCATCTCCCCGCCGTCGATAGACCACGGGCTCACCAGGCAACCCCTGGCGCACCCCAAACTGTCGTGTAACCCGACTGTATGAAAAGAACTCATGCTCCGTCTCGTGCCGCCCGATCAACCACCGCTCCCTACGTACCCGTCGGAGCCACTCTCCAGCCTTCGACCAGGCTGGACAGTCCTGATAAGGACGCCAAACCACCTCCCCTGGAGTGAGCGGAGAGAAGGCATCAGTATAGTGCTCTACAACACCTACCCATCGCCGACTCTACCCCTGCTCCATAGACCGCCGCCACAAAGCTGCATAGCCAATCTCCTCGTCATCCATCACCGCCCGAGTCATCCACGGTAACCCAGTCGGCCTCTCCACTGCTATGTGCTGCCAACCCCAGCACTGAAGAAGATAACTGCAACTCACCCCCTTTCGTCGTCGACAGCGGATGCCGTACTGACTCCCCGTAGAGCTGTGCCAACAATGTCTGTCCCCATCCATAAATCAGCGGTGCCTCTATCGGGCACTCTACCAACCGCCATACCAACTCCGGCGGGTTCCACGGGAACCTCGCGCTTGACGAATCAGGTAGAAGCATGTTAGAAATGAGGCCCATCAAGAATGCGTGCCTCACTCCTAACACCCCCTCTCCTGCCACTCGGCTAACAAAAATCCCGCTTCTTTGACAGTCCACCTCGATTGTCTCCACCGGGTTCGTTACACCCGGCCGCTCCGCATGCCCAAAACATCTCGTCGGTGCGACGATCCGCTGATCACGCGGCGATGTCCTAATGGGCGATCCATCTATCGGAATCCGAAGCAGCCGATAAACGTCCTCCGAGTGTCACGGTCATCTCCCCTGTCGGAAGATGGAAAGTGTTGGTCCACGGATCCCAAAATTTGATCGGGGCCGTCGGATAGGCCCGATCCGGGACCACAGGCTCCGGTCGAGCCACCTGCTTGAGCCCAAGGGCATCAAGCCACTGCCAGTCAACATCAGTCAGCGCCGATCGCGCCTCAGCGAATGCGGCAGGTACACGGTACCGGCTCCTAACCTGCAAAACAATAACACACACAAAAATTCAAAACTAATTTTTCAGATTTAAGGTTCCTAACCTAAACTATGTAATTACAAAAAACAACACAAAAATACAAAAATAAAACTTTCAGATCTAGGGTTTCTAACCTTAACTGATTGAATACAAAAACAACATAACAATTCAAAAAAAAATAAAACATAAAAACTTAGGGTTTACGTGCAGTTTATCCTAAGGTTTACTTCAAACAATAAACGTTTTTACATAGGTTTTATATTACGTTTAATGTACAATAAATCTTAGTTTTTATAAACTAAGTGTCAGGGTCTAAATTTTATTTCAAACAAAGAAATAAACAAAATCAATTCAAATCACATCATCAATTGCAAGAATAAACTCTAGGGAGCACTTACGGGTTTCGCCTCCGCTCCGCCGCTCGAACCAGTTTGTGCACTCATGATGACAGAGAGAATTCCGGCAGCGCTTCGCTTCGCAGAATTACCTCCTCCTCCTAGAGCTACCAAATCGCAAGAAAAAAAATGACACAAATGAGCCCAAATCCAAGTTTTGGGCCTTAAATAGGCCTACCAGCTGGAAATCGTCCTTGGCTGGGACGAGCGCTGCGGTCAGCGCTCGTCCCACCCAGGGACGATTTCTGCAATTGGAAATCGTCCCACCCAGGGACGATTTCCAGCCAGAAAAGTCAAAACATCAAAAAATCAACAAAAATGCACTAAAAACAACAAATAAAGTTGCCTAATAGAATGTTGTTACACTCACAATCCAAGGCAATAAAAATAGACGTTGGGGTCATATATTGTCGCTATCTCACTCCCCAAGAAGGCTACCATAGCCGGACCGCTCCACGGGAAGAATATTACAACAATTTTATCCCCACATGCGTCACACAAAACAACAAAAACAATAAAAAAATTCAACAAAAACAGACAACAAAAAAAACATTGCCGGACACAAGTGCTCTTCCACTTAAACTCCGGGCAAAGAAAATCGATGTCGAGGTCCAAATTATCGCTCTCCTACTTCCCCAAGAAGGCTACAATAGCCGGACCGCTCCACGGGAAGTTAGATTTTCGATGATTTCACCTCATTACGACATCACCAAAAGGGTTAACACCCACCAAAAATAGGTCCAAATGTTGGAAAAATTGCACACGCTTAACGGTAAACCCTCTAAAGGCACCCTTGCACAAGTCATCTTGGGTCAAGCGACTCGTCGCTTCTCTCACGAAGGTCATTCCCTCATCGATTCGTCGCTTGAGGGGGTAGTCACACTTAGTCACCAACCAACAATCACACACCCAATTAAGGAAAACGACATGCATTCAAAGAATCATTGACAAAGACAATCACGCTCCTGCTTGGGGGAGTAAACAAGCAACAATCAAATCAATCAAACACTTGGCATTTCGTGAATCATGAACACAAGGTTCCCCCTGAGGATAAAAATGCCCTTTGCCTGTTCATGACTGATCAATGTCTAAGTTCAAGTCACACCTCACCAAAATAGGTTAATACTTGAAATCAAATTCCTTAGCTCGTCAGAAGCAAGGATTCAAGAATGCATGCCCTTTCCATACTTGGGGCATCAAAATTTGGTTAGGTTACCAAGAAACCCTAATCATTAGTGCTTTGGTTATCTATTTTTGCTCAGCACTGCGTCACCCGCAGCGCTTCCCAAAAAGGGGCATCTGTAGACACCAAAACAGCACCAATCCGATTATGTGACTGCAAACACTGATCGCTTTGACAAACACAGCCCCCAGGGCAGCCCTCAGAGGTCAAACAGTGGTCTTAACCACTTTCATAGCAATTTTGTGAGGTCAAGAAGCAATTTGGCACACTTAGACACTTTGCCTAGTAATCGTCTCACCCGGGGACGATTGCTAACTTGAAATCGTCTCACCCAGGGACGATTTCTGAAATCGTCTCCAATAAGGACGATTTCCAAGTTTAACGGGCAAAAAGACAAATGAGGCCAAGTGGCAGCCCAGAACAGTCAGTTGATGACTCCTGCCTCGCACGCGTGTGTGAGTGGACAAATAGGCCATTTGAGGACTGTCACAAGGGCAGTTATGAAAGCCCAAGTCAATGGAGGACTCCCCTCCCTCATGGGAAGACAAGACTGCCACATGGCGCCTATGACCAACACATGGCATTTGTGCTTCCCTCCCAAAAGAGACCCCTTGGGTCTATAAAGGGTGAGACTTTTCTCACCCAAGATATACAGGTTGAAGGAGTTTTCAAGCAACGAAGTGCTACCGAGTTGAAGACCCACTTGCATCCCTTTTGGTTCACCTTCCCACATCCACCAATATCTTTTGCAAGGGAGGTTGTTGGGTGGCTTTTGGAAGCTTGAATCGGACCTAAATCCAACACATGGACACCTGAATCAACCAATTCGCCGACCCCCCAATCCTAAGAGGTTTTGGGCCCATCCCTAGTGGATTGGCGCTGGAATCAAGTGCCAACGGTGGGAGGCCCACTTGGGCATCCCCGCACTTTTCTTAAGTTTTATTTCAGAAGCATTCTAGTTTATTTTCTCATGCTGCATATTGTGTTTTCTGTTTGGTGAATTCATAGCTGCAATTTCGTAACCTTTGATCAGATTCTAGTATGTTTTGTGTCATTTTGTAGTTTCACTAACTTGCAGGAGGCGATATCAAATTCCCGAGGGTAGAGGCCAAATTGGGAGAATCCGACCATCCGGGTCATCCCAAAATGGCCCCAATTACATAACCCCTCTGTCCGCATGTGTTTTGGAGACCTCGGGAGTCGACATTGGAGCGTGTCAGTTCGGCTTCCCCAACACGAGAAGAAATCGTCCCACCCGGGGACGATTTACGATCGAAATCGTCCTACCCGGGGACGATTTCCAGTTGAAAGCAGATTGGCCGACTGTCTCGGTGGCAATGGCTTCGTTGGTAACATTTTTTGTCTTCCGGCAAGTTTTCAGTGTCGTTTAGAATCATTTTGTTTATTGTTTTAGATAAATGTTTGCATGCATCTTTTGATGATTTTAGAAGAACGAACACTTTTCACTTGCAGCAGGTGCTACTGACATCTTGGTTGTTTCTTTGTTCGTAGGAGAAGCAGCGGAGGTGAAGAACTCATCGACATCAGCGGCGGCATCATCTTGGCCCGCCCATTGCAATCGTGGGCACGCGGAAAGAGGAACATTGAGTGATTGTAATCGAATTCTTTTAACGCTCCTAGCCCCCAAAAAGGGAGGAGACGTCATTGTAACAGAGATCAAGGGATATTAATGAAAGGGCTGTGTTTTCTCCATTTGCTTGTGTCTCTTCCAATGCGTTTCTTTTCCATTTCATGCACTTTACGTTTCTAGGACTTAAGCGCATTTGGTTTTGGTTGCATCGCAATTAGTGTTTCCTTTGCCCGGAATCTCGTGCTTTCACATGATATTGTAATAATAACAAAAAATAAGTTTGAAGTTAATAATATTGCAATATGAAATAGAAATGCAATAGATTATATTACAAAAAATAAGAACACATTATAGAATTGCAAGCCTCTTCAAGAGGCAACCTCCTTAGAAGTAGATATTCTTTAAAACAAAATTGGAGATGCCTTTCTTCTTGCCCACTTGGTTCTTTTGAAGAATTTAGCTAACCCTAATCCTAAAGCTCAATGGTTTCCATCCATGTGTAGTTGGGGACCTAAGCTAGTAACTCTTAAATAATAATTGTTATATGTTGACATATATTATTTATAATACATAATGGTTACATCATATGGGTCTATTAGCCTAGGTGCCTAAAATACCACATGACTAAACAATTATTAATAATATTATAATAAGGTCAATAGTTGCAGCAAACTCTGTTGGGTGATTTGTAATGCAGGGAAAAAATATGGCTGGTATTCCCTTGGCTAGATCAATTTTCTTAATTCAGTGGTCGGTAGAGATTCCTATTTCCAGCTCCACCAGTGGTGGTAGTGCTTGGTCCTAGGGTTCAAGGCTCCCATTTTTTTGGGATCTTTCCTCTTTCCTGTTGAGGTACTGTGTTGATTTTTTAGAGCTAATTTTTTAGTGTCCCTAAGTGTGGTTGTTCTCCAACAATTTGTCTTGATTGGTGGAGTTCATATCATAGGATCCACTGATCGATAATGGTTTTCCATTTTGGTTTGTTGGATCCTATTTTTTTATCTAATTTTCCAACCAATGGTTGGGTGGATTTTTCTATAGGCCTCTATTCAGTTGTAGAGAGGTAGTTGTGGATAGTTGCTCTAGTGCCTACAACTAGTTTTATGTCATAGATAGATCAAGAGTTTCAAGCTCCTATTTATTTTGGGCTATGTTTTTTTCTTGATTTGGATGAATTTTTGGTTGGTTTTTGGGTGTCGTTGCATGGGGATTTGCAGCCAGTGGAGGGTTATGAGTTATTTTATTTTAATTATTCTTTTGGGCGATAACATTATGTTGGTAGGGGGTCAATCGTTGCACCAAACCCTATTGGGTGATATGTAATGCAGCAAAAATATAGCTAGTGTTCCCTTGGTTGGCTCAATTCCCTTGCTTTGGTGGTCGGTAGAGATTTAGTTTTCTAACTCCAGCAGTGGTGGTGGTGCTTGGTCCTAGGGTTCAAGGTTTTTTTTACCTCTCCTCTTTCTCACTTAGATATTGTGCTAATTTTTTAGTGTCTCTGAGTGTGGTTCTCTAGTAGTTTTTCTTGGTTGGAAAATTTTGGCTGGCAAGATCCACCAATGGATAATAGTTTTTCCTTTCAGTTTGTTGGATCCTCTAATTTTCTCTAATTTTCCAACTACTGGTTGGGTGGGTTTTTTGTAGGCCTCTATTAAGTGGTAGAAGGGAGTTTTGGATAGTTGCTCAGGTTCTTGCAACTAGTTTCATTTCATGGATAGAGCAGGAGTTTCAAGTTTATATTTTTCTTTTGCACTCTATTATTTACCTAGTTTGGCTGGAGTTATCACTCAGGTTCTAGGTATTACTTGAATATTTCTTGATCTCGAGTAGTTTTCTAGTTTTTTGGTGCTCTTGCCTGGGTTATGGGTTCAGCTCTTGGGTGGTTTTTTAGACTAGAAGCATGTTGGAGAGTAGTATTGGTGATAATTTCAATTCATGTACTTCTGGTAGCAGTAGGAACCTGCTTTCTTAGTTTTGGCCTTGGCTTATGGTTTCCTTGGCCAGTTTGCTAGGGCCCACTGGTTTCTTATGTCAAATATGGTTGGAGTGGGTCTTTTCAAATTTTAAATTTTATTTTTTTCTTTTGGAGGGACTTTGTTGTGGTGCTTTCTGCCACATGTGGGATTTTATTGTTATATCTTTGAGTCTTTATGTTATCCCTTGGGAATGTCTATAGTAGGTTGTGGAAGCCACTTTAAACCCTCCTTTTAATTATAAAAAAAAAAGAAATACTAGAATAAGGTCTTAACAATAATCTTATGATTTAATATTTTACAAAATATTTTATTATTAATTTACTACTTTTGATGCTAACACTTTCAAAATTTTCCACTTTTCCCTATATATTATTAGAACCTTAGAATGAAAACATTCTTACTATTTTTGACCTATTTTAGGTAAAATTGGATCTTATGATGTCTATAGGCCCTCTTTGATGTCCATGAGTAGATTGTGCTTGTTTTGTCATGTGCCATGACTAGTTTCTATGTATTGAACTATTGTTATCATGTTTCAATATTTTTTTATCGAATATGTATCATTTAATTTCATTTTATTACTTTAAAAAGGAAAATTAGTTTGTTTCATATTTAATGTAAGTAAAATTTATTTTTAAATTTAAATGAGGATAATTTATTATAGAATAAATACAATTAAATGAAAAATTATATGGATTTTTTTAATTAATTGAAATTGAACCTTGATTATTTATTTGGTGTAAATTAAATTTTATTGAAAATAGCATAAAAAACATATAGAAACAATTATCTAGTTTAACCCTTTCTATCTGAAATGTTTCTCATCATAAAATAGTTAGTGAGGAATAGTACCAAATAACTAATGATGAAAAGTGTGACACAAATATAGGTTGACTTACTTCATGCTAGATAGCCCATGTTAGACCTCACGCCTTGGCCTTGTTTCTCTATGTGGAAACAAACAACACTTAGACATAATTTTTGACTACCCTCAAAATGCACACATGAAAAATTCACTTGGATAAAAGTAAAGCAAATGCTCAACCAAAAAATAGGTGGGCCAGCTGACCTAACCCAATGTGCCCTTCCCCATTCTATGCCCTCTTTACAAAATATTGTCCTACCTAGGTTGGGTTATGGAGAATCTCACATAATTGTCTTGATGGAGCAATATGAGGTGCACCAACATCCAAATGCCTAAGCACCTTATCAAAGACATGTAATAATAATCTTATAGTTCATAAGGAATTTAATTACACCAAAAATCACAACCAAAAAATGTGATATAAATCAACTTTATAGATATTAGAAATTCCCTAGTACCCTTCTTCATATTGGTCTAGTTGTTCTTAGATGAAAGGTTATAATAGATTCACATGGAACATAGGGTGTATCCACATTTGAAATAGTAGCTTCAATCAATAGACAACCTTGAACACAAATTGAAAGAGACATTGAAATTGCATGGTCACTGAACAACTTAGTATTTTTTAAGTCTTGAACTATTCAAGGTCCATCCTCAATAAGACCTTGTATCCCACTTGGTACTCTACATCCTTTTTAGGCTTCTCCTCATGGTGATTCATATATTCGTATGCACATAGCAAGTTCCACCAAATCCTTCCATTGCTTTAGTAACTTGATAGTCATTGGGTTGTTGGTAAAGTATTCATCTATCACCATGTGTGGGGCCAATGAGGATTGGCCTATTGCTAACTCAAACAAAGAGTAACTACTTTTTGTAACCTTAAATGAGTTATATGATAATTATGCTATATCTAAAATTTATGACAAGTTCTTTTGATCTACTCAAATAAAATAATACAAGTAGTTCTATAGATTCACTCTATATATCCATCTATATACAGATGGTAGTTTGTTGAGAATAAAATTTCAAATCTCATTAACTTGAATATATTTCTCTAGATCTTGTTTGTGAAATGAACATCACAATCAGATACAATTCTCAAAGTCATCTTCCAATGCTTCACAAAATTCTAGGAGCAAACAATTTTATCTTTTGGTTTACATTGATGCTTACAAGGTGTAATGACCACATACTTTGATAAGTAATCAACCATCATTATGATGCTCAAGAGGCCATTAAATTTTAACAATTATATAATGAAATCCATCAAGATGCTTACTCAAGTTGCACAAGTACTAGAAGAGTCTAAATGATCCCATCCTACCCCCTTCAATCCTACTTGTTCTATGGATAAATGAGATAGGTCTTCTTAAATTCTTGCATATTTTACCTCATGTTCAACTATAAATAGCCTCTTTCCAAGAGGTCTAGGATGTTTCATCATATGGAATGACCCACTTGTAGCTAATCAAGGCATCCTTGTAGATTCCATCCCACTTTAGAACATAAAGACAATTTCCAATGAATATCAACAAGCATTTATTGATGAAAAATTTATTGTCTTTCCCATATCTTGTGTTATTGAATAAAAAAATTACATATAATTTCTTTATGATTCCTTTCTAGATCCATTATAATAAAATTATAATTTTTTTGATCCACACCTCGTTGTGCCTTGAGCTAAAATTGCCTTCATACCCTCAATCTATGACTTTTAACTTAATGTATCCACCATTGAATTATGCCTTCCTAAGTAATAGATAATCTCCACATCAAATTCTACCAAGTAGTTCTACCATTTGGTTTAATTTAGCATTAACTTGGGATGTTCTAAGAATGGTGTTCACAACAAATAGTGAATCTAGAATCATAAGCAATTTGTGATCATAGTCATATCTTATCAGGAATGAGATAGTTTTGCTCATGGTCCTTCAATGTTTATAAATTATAGACTACTGCATGACCATATTACATGAGAACATCCCAAGTGGTGAATTATAAGGTATTATTATGGTTCTCAACTATATTTTTAATGTTTAATGAGTTCAAAATGCACTTATTTATCAAAAAAAAAAAATTAGTTTTTTGAACATGGATTGGTGCTTCTTTGTCCACCACCACACCTAATTCTTATTCAATATTTTTCTAGAGGTATGATAATATCTTAATAACTTGAAATAAAATGGCTACAATAGTTTACCAAGACAAGGAATTAATTCACTCTATGGATGTACCTTGACATCTCATTCCTCAATAGCCTAGATCTTGGTTGGATTAGGTTGAATCCTTTCATTTCTAATGATGTTCCCTAAAAATGATACAACCCAAGATCATAAGTTATTTATCCTTGATAGGAGCCTGATAGAAGTGCTCTTGTTGCTTGTTGATAGCCTCCTTCAAATACTTGATGCTTAAAAATTACTTCATGATGATGATGATTGCTTAAGAGCTTTCTTTGAGACTTAGATTCTTGAAAGAGAGATTTCAAAAATAGGACCTTAAAAGAGAGAGGTATAACTTAAAAAAAGAAAATCAAAGTGCTCACAAGATTAATCCAAAATTTTGGCATAACCTTGGTAAGAAAATTTCTAAAATGATTGAATATAGAGAAATTTTGAGAAAGTTTTAGTGCATAAAAGACTTTATGAAATGGCCACCCAAGGGTTTTATTTATAGGTATCCATGGCCTCTTGGGAGAGGAAATAAATATAGGGATGTGATAGAGACATGATCAATGAAGGTAAGGATTTGAAAGAGATCAAAAGAGGAAGATCATGGGAAGGGAAAGTTTTGATCTTAGTGTTCTACTATAGGGGTGGTAGATCAGTAGATATGATCATGCCCATTGAAGGTGGGTAGCTTAAAGGAGACAAGGAGGCAAGCCTCGAAGATTTGGCATGTGCTAGGTCAAAAGTGTTGAGAAGCAATAGCGTTAGTGGTGCTAGTACCAAATGATAGTTAAAGGTAAAAAATGGGTGGGAAAGGAAAATTTTGAAAGTTTCAATAGAATTTCTACTAGGAGGTTTATGGAGCAATAAATACGTCAAATTTGGGCACAAGGAAATTTAAAACAAACTAGATGGCTAGAGGAGAATCTGGTAAGCTTGAAATTTAGCCCTACATTCAAAATTTGGTGTCTACACCTATAATAGAATCAAATGGAATTTTATTAAAAAAAATTTAGAATGGATATAACCATTAATGTTTACATCCATTATAAGTAATGTGACAACCTTGACTTATATTAATAAGAATAATATTTTTTAACATATAAAGATGCTTATTACAAAAACTACTTATATGCAATAGATCTTCTCATTATTTATGTTTCATAAAATTTATTTAAATAATATACATTGAATCACCCAATAATGTTCACCAACTTTTTATTTCTTTTGACATTTCTTAAATTTTTCAATAAAATTTAACTTAAAATTTTTATCTAACTTAAAATAAGATATAAGATTTTTTTTTAATTAAAAATTCAATCTATTTTTTTAACTTGTTAACAAGAATTACTGAAAATATAATAAATACATTTAAAATGAAATAAAATTAAAAAATTAGAACTTTTATTGCAATATTTTTTTTTATTGGTGAAAAGTGGTTTTGAAAGGGTCCCGGAACCTTTTACAACAACCATGAAATTATCAGAAGCTCCGAAGAGACAAAAACCACAAGGAAGACAGTCCTAGTTGGGATGCCTAGGAAAATCCTACAAGCATCCTAGAGAAACTACTTCCAAGGTACAAAACCATCCTTGGGTCCCACATAGGGGAGGGCCTAAATGCTTGAAAGGGCCCACACAAGGGCAATGCCTAAGGGTCAAACACCAAAAAAAATCCCATGCAAGGGCTAACCATGAAATCGTAGACACCCATACTAGAGTAAAGACAACAAAACCACTAAGGAGAGATCCCCTTGGCTAGGAAATCACTTACACATCAGATTAAGTGTTTGGTCCCTAAGCATTACCCGTAGGGCTCTCTCCAACCAATATTTTGAATTCCTTAAGGAATTCAAACTGTTCCTTGTATTCCTCAAGGAGGGAGTCCACCCGAACCAAGAGGGAAGTGATGGTCCTGGCCACCCAACCCAGAGCTTTAAGGAGATCCTGGATCTCTTGGATGTACCCATAGTCAGAAAGGTTTGGATACTGCATCACACGAGAAACTAGTAGGGAAGCCTGAGAAGAGGTCCCCTCATTATGGATTATTCTCCTTGTTGAATTATCGTTATTGGCCTAGAAGGACTAAGAGTCATCTGAAACATCATCGATGATGAGTGGGACCTTCCATTTGCTACAACCTACCTTGGCTTAGAGGGAATAACACCAGGGTTCAAATTTTTGGTACCCCAAGGTGTCATCCACCATGGTTGTAGAGCTCGTAGTACAATTAATAGGAGGAGTGACCAGAATGTCTCCCTCAACCTCTCCCCCAACTATGGTAGGACCTCTAGCAAGGAGAGAAGGCCCGACAAGCACAATCACCCTATGATTATACTCTATCACCATGAAATTAAATAGAACAATGTGGAGGTCCTAATGGACGGAGGAGGAGGATATTACCTACTTCACATTCAATATGGACCTCTCCATAGACTGAAACATATACTCAGGGATGTTAATTGAATTTTCCCCCAAATGTGTTTTAGGAATGTGATATGAAAGCTACAAATAACTGCGTTCAGGTTGTCGAGGGTATCCCACAGTTTGGGCAATGTTCCCCTAACTATACCACATTTTTCTTTGTCGAGGGATTCCCATTTGTCCATGAACAGGGTCAATTATCCTTGAAGAAAATGGTTTTCATGGTTGATAATTTCTCTATTATTGGGGAGGCCAATGACTTTTGCCAAAAGTTCTGCCATGATAATGAATCCCATCCCTCTGAGTACGATGTGCCCACCATTCCAAGAGTGACTGAAATCCATGGATAAATATGGCTTTATCCGATTGAAGTGCTACAAAAAAATGAGGAGAACATGGTCTCTGAAAATATCTTCGACCAAGGGAGTAAGTTGAAGGGAATTTGGTTCAATTTTGGCCATGGTAGGAAGAAATTTTAGAAGTAACAGATAGAAATTGGGTGGGTTGCAACGATGAAAAAGTAGAAGGGTGGCATGGGTGGAAATAAAGCCATAGGAAGACTCCAAAAAAATCCACCATCCAAGGTGGCTCATGCTCCATGTCAACCAAATTGAATGAAAACCAAGGGACAAGGGTGAAATGGCACACCAAAAAAGAAGGGTCAGGTGGAGGGGAGCGAAGGTGGCACTGAGTCTAACTAAAAGGGTGGGCCAGTACAGGACATGATGGATGGGATGAGCACCCTCAGTGGACAAGTATATGTGGCAAAGACATTTTATGGGGGTGATAAAAATGATAGCCACAAGAAATCTAAAAGCAAGGGGAGCAACTGATAATGGAAGCATGCCAGAGGATTGAAGCTGACAATATACCTTACCCAAAAACCATTAGAGGGGTAGCGACAAGTTAGCAAGGATCTACTGAAAGCAAGGAAACAAACTGGAAACCCATAAGGCATTGGGACTACAATTATGACTAAAACAAGAACATAGGCAAGGGAGGTAAACATTCCCAAGGACTAGGCACCGCTATCAAAGCCAGGAAAAGTGATAATGTGGTTCTCAAGGTTTACACTTTTGATGATGATGTACTCTTGGTTCCACATGAAAGAGGACTGGAGAGTGTGCTACCACGGGGTGTAATTGGTGGGTCATACTACCATATAGTTGGTATTGATAGGTCTTCTAGCCTACCAAATATTAGAAGGATGCACCTAAGGGAGGTTGATTTGAAAAATTCCAAATGTGAGAAATGATCATATATCATGATACAAAGATGAATATTTGCTACTTTAGTTGTGGGCTAACCAATCAGCATGCCCAGGTGGTAGTTGACTTGAAATAAAAAGATTTGGTTTCTAATTTTTACCCACACTGACTCATTAGGCACTAACATCAATAGCATTGGCATCGATGAGCATCTGGGAGAAGGAATCTTTCCACACTGTGATGCCGAGATATGAGATTCCTAAATTGGCTAGATTATTAGCTGCATGATTTCCTTCCTATAGGTATGGGATAAACTTAAGCTCAAGAAGGAGAGCATCAGATGATTGACTTATGTGATCATATTGGAGATGTTCCACGAAGCAAGGGAAGTTCCACAGGTAAGGCAGGTGATCATATTTTTGGAGTCACCTTCCACCACAACATTTGGAACTTGCAAGCTATGAATGAGGATAACACCTTGGTAGAGAGCCCTAGATTCAGTGAAGTGTCTAGATTTGAGCCCTAGATTCTCAGTGTAGTCTATGATGATATTTCCCTTGTGATCCTGAATGATATCACCCGCACCAACTCCTCCTAGATTACCTTTGACAGCACTATTGAAGTTCAATTTGAGGAAGCCTAGGGGGAGGAGTCCACCTGACAAGGGAGTGATTAGATTTGGGAGAGACATGCTTATGAATGCCTTTAGGGATTCTCAGAATAGAATCCAGGTAATCTTCACCATGTGGTTCGGGATCGCTCTCACCCTTGGTGATGGACACATTTTTAGCAACAGCAGCTAAAATTTTGGGAGGACATACTTCTCATTTTGGGTATAATCCTAGAAGGCACGGGCATTGTACTCACGCTAAATCTCCCACAGGAATTAGGGGAGGTAGAAGGACCAGAAATATTTCAAATGATGGTCTATGAATGGATTCAGCCACTGGACACAAATGTCACTAAGCCAGAAGGGTGGGACCCAGGAGATGCCAACCGAGGAAAATGGGGAAGAAAGGATGAATTGGGAGAAGGGGTAGGAAATGAAGATGTACTGGTTAGACTCACAATAGGAGAGACATAGGTAGCACTGGTTGAGGAGGTACAGGTCATGGTAATGAAGGTTTGGGATGGTGAGGACCTTGTCCTAGATGGCAATCCAGAGGAATAAATTAACTTTAGGGATAAGGTGGGACTTCTAAATGAGCTTGGATGGAAACCAAGGAGGACAAGGATTCTTGAAGAGGGTATAGGATTATTTGACAAAGAAAAATCCTAAATATGTGGGAGCCCAGAGGATGGAATATTCCTCTAGGGAGGAGGAAATGACACAAAGGTGAAGAAGGTTGGAAATATCAGCATAGACAAGCATCTACTTAGCTAAGGCGACTTCCTTTCTTGTTGCCCAGATTTTTCTATATGTGTTTAATGATAGGGTTCCATAAATATTTTTTGGAATGGCCTTCAAAGAGAGGGAACCCGAGGTATGTTGTAGGGAAGGTGTCAATGGAGCACCCAAGGATGGAAGCAATGTGGGCTTAGCACCTTGCTAGAGTATTTATGAAGTAGATATTACTTTTGTTAAAATTAACCTTTTGACATAGCGTAGCCTTGAAGGAGTGGAGGATGGATTTGATGCGCTAATCTTGGGGAACCAATGTGCAAGTAGAAAAAATGGTGTCATCGACAAGCTGTTTACAGGAGACAGTCTAGGGAGAGAAAGCAGATTTGATTCCAAATATGGACCCTTCGAGGTAAGCATGGGTAAGAGCCCTCCTAATAGCTTCAAAAATAATAATTAATAATAACGGGGAGATGGGATATCCTTTCCTGAGGCCTTTGAAGTTCTTGAAGTAACCTAAAGGGGATCCATTGATTAGGACCAAAAAAATGGTTGAGGTAACATAGCATTTGATTAGATTGATCTAGTTCATATGGAAACCAAATCTATGGAGTACCATGAATAGGAAATCCCAAGAGACTCTATCGAAAGCTTTTTTCATATTGAGCTTCAAGAGGAAGCCCACTTGGATGCTCAAGGATATGAAATGGATGAGCTCATGGATGGTTATAATATTGTCGATGATCTGTTTGCCATGGACAAAGCTACCTTGATTTGGGGTAATGATGCAAGGAAGGATGAGCTTGAACCTTGTGGTCAGGGCCTTAGTTAGGATATTATACAAGACATTGCATAGGATTATGGGGCAGAAATCATAGAGGGTGCATGCCTAGTTAACTTTAGGAATAAGGGTTAGGAAGGTGGAGTTGATGTTCCCTGGGCTTTTGCATCTGTTGGATTGTCAAGACCACGTATAGGCCTAGGATGTCCCAAAAGTGCTATAAAAAATGAGGGGGAAGCCATCCGGACCTGGAGCTTTCCCTCCTTGCATAGAAAAAATAGCAAATCTAATTTCTTCAACAGAGAAGATTCTAAGTAAAGTTTAGTTTTGGTATATGGTGACTAACCTAAGGATGTTTTGAAGGAGGTCCTCAAAGGTTTGGAGGTCACAACTAAGAGAGGGATCGAGTAGCTCCTCAAAGAAGAGAATTGCCATGGATTTGATTTCATGAATGTCTATGACTACCTGGTCATCCTGCTAAACTAGTTCCTTGATCCTGTTGCTTCCCCTGTGTCTCATTGTTGTGGCAAGGAAAAACATGGTGTTCAAATCACCTTCTTTGAGCCAAATTACCCTAGATTTTTATTTCCAAAATACTTATTCACTTCTGATAATGTTGTGATAGTCATAGAGGAGGATTCTTTCAAAGTCTTGAAGAGCGGAGATAATTGTTTTGAAGAGTGATTTCAATGTCATGAAGCTAGGACTGGATTTATTATTTCTTATGAAAAATGTTCTTGAAGACTTCTTTGTTCTAGCATTTCGGATTGTATTTTACATAATGGAATTTATTTCTCACCTAAGAAATTTTGGATCTATGGAAGGGGTGGGCCCACCATTGGGAGATTAAGGATCTAATATTTGGATTGTGGAGCTACATGGATTCAAATATGAAGGGATATTTGAAAGAGGAGGTATAAGGATGACAATCCAGTAAGAGGGGGTTGTGGTCAGATTCAATCCGAGGTGGGATCCACTCACATATGTCTTTCCAGTTCATGCAGGTGGTCTGAGCGGGGCGGGATCCGCTCTCTGCATTGTGGCATGACTTGTCCTTACCTGGATTATTCGACAAGCCCCAAATTCTACCCGAATTGTTATTACCCTTGTTGATATGGCCAGGATTGTCTCTGTTGCCTCCTCCGGGTTCGATGGTGTTGGGATTCTTATTTTCATTCGTTGTTGCTCCTGCTTCCTTTCATTTGTTCTTGCTCTTGTTACTTTTTTTCCTGCTACTTTTGCTTCCTTTTCGCTCGCTTTCTCCTCCATATTTTTTCTGAGCCTAACTATTATTGCAATATTAAATAAATGTAATTTTTTTAATATAAAGAAATTTACAACTCCAATGAGTAATTCTTGTTAGCAGTTCAACTATATTTTCTATAGGATCAAATATAAAATATTCACACAAATTCATACATTCACTATCATACTTATTGAATAATATTATTAATGAATAGACACATGGATATGAGACTCTTTACATTCACAACCCTTGACCTTTCTACTTACACAAACTTTTCATCTCCTCACACACATGGGAGATCTAACACTTCATATTTCTCATAGGAGAAATTTCACATAATAATAAATCTATTATTCACTTTACATATCCACACAAGGACAAAGACTAATGATTGCACATACTAAATAAAAAACTCTTATATAATTCCATATTTATATTTATATGACACCTCACTTACATAAATTTTTTACATAACTCCACACTTCCTTACATAACACCTACTACATACTCAAATATTTATAATACCCTAAACTAAACTATTTACATGGTATTTACACTATTCATACAAATTACAAATAATATAATACTTCCAACAATTTTTTGAAGAAACAGGTGATGCTTGTTTAAAATGGCAATGGTTTGAATAAAATCTTTGTAAGATTTTTATTTTATAGAATATTAAATTCATTGCACCCCCAAGATGATTCTATATATACACAACAAATGTATAATATGTATAAAGCTTTAGCGACAGCCGGAGTTGTTGGCATGCATTCTGAATCTATGGTGAAAAAAAAAATAAAAGCTTATTAATTGATAATAATATCCTTTATATTCATTTCTATATCAAAATAAATCTTTGCAGACTGATAACTGGTGGGTGTTTTCTGTAAAGATATTAAAGGTAATCTCAGCTCCTCTCCTCTCGACATTCAACAATGTCTTTATAATCTCAGATCTCCTTATAGATTCACACAAAATAAATAAATACTGCATTCATCTTCTTTGCAAATCTCAATAACGATATCAAAAACATACAAATACAACATGAATTCTTTTAGAAATTTGGAATTCAACACAGTTGCTAATTACGACGACATAAGAGTCTGGATTATACAAAATAAATAATCACGGGCGCACAACTTCAATCGTCCTCAAACACCTCTGTTAAGCATTTCCATATAATTCTCGAGAGACTCTCGCCTCTCGATCTTCAAATTCTGACGGAATTTGCTGATAAATTCATCCGCCGATTTATCAACATCTATTTCAAAGCTTCGCTTCCTCAGAAATCTACTACTTTTTCGAAGCTCTTCTGTTTGAACTCGTCGACGTTAGCAGCTCTTGCGGCCAAGGAATTAAGCCTCTGAATCTTGGTCGGCATCACTAAATTCATTGGCCGCTTGGTCGGCATCACTTACTCTCGAGCATTCTTGGCCAGATCCAGCATTAACTATGGCCGCCCCAGCTGAAGAAGAAGACGAAGACGAGAACACGGGTTTTCCTCCACTTGTTGGATCCATCAAAGCAGGCATACGGTGGTCTGATTGCAGAAGAAACTTCCGATTTGTTTGCAGTCGAAGGAAAAAATAAAATGGGTGATGTTAAATAGAAAATGGATGGAGGACTATTGCTTGGCGGGTCAATCAATCTGTGAGCCAGCCAGATTGGGATAGAGTCTACGGGCTTTTATATTTGACACGGCTTTAATTCGTAAAATGTGGGCGTCCGTCGAAATAGCCACGCATGATCTAATCTTGTCGTGTATTGTTTTTTCCAACTGGGAAGGAGGAATTGTGGGCGGAAAGTGGAAACATACAGTAGAGGTAGGCGACCTACAAATTAGGCGACATTTTCTAATGAGGTATATAATATTGTCACAATAGAAACGTAGTTCCTTTTCTCTCTATGTAGGCAGAAGAGTATAATACAGGCCCTACATACGTCGACTATGTGTGTTGACCTTAGGATGCAACCTGATTTATTCATTTTAGTTTTGAATTGAAAATTTTAATTAAATGTTTATCTATTAAAAATATATATATTTTTTATTTTTACATTAATTTAGTTATATTAAGTTGTATAGTATATTTTGTGTCATAAAGATTTGAATCTTGGTGTGAATTAGATTACTTATGGTCTAATTGGCTTAAATATTTATTTATTATGATTATAAAATTGATTTCAATTATATTTATTCAACAAAATTATATTTCACAATAATTAAGGCTTTCTTTAAAGAAGCCTTGCATAAAATAATGTAGTCTCATCTAGAAATATTGAAGTCCTAAAAATGGAAGCTAGGGCAAAAAAAGTCTTAAGAGGTCAAGGATGATTTAAAATGGTCAAAATATGGGAAGAAGTTCGCATGGTAGAGATAACAAATGAATCTATTGGAGAAGAAATTTATGGTCTCTTGGCATTGGATTTGATGTGTCAATTTAATAGTTCTTTGCCTTCAAGAAAAACCATTGAGTATTGGATTGATAAAGAATAGAGAACAAGGTAAGAGGGAGAATAGAAATCAAACTATGTGGAATAAGGCTTTAATGTTATCATTTTCACCTCTAAGGAGGATAAAATTATGTTTTTTAGATTTAGTGCATGGTTTATGGGTCCTTGTGGTCTATACATAAATATGTGGAATCCTCGTTTTGACCTCTTGGAAGAGATCCCTTTGAAAGACCCCATATGGGTACATCTTCCTTTCCTCTTGATGCATTTTTAGAAGGAAGAAGCATTGAAGGCCATTGGAAACAAGATTAGAATCTACAAAATGAAAGTGAAGTCAAAAGATCAAAATTACGTGATAGCTCATATATATGTTCGAGTAAAACTAGCAAATGGGGCTACTAGAAGCCATCATGTTGTTATTCAAGGTTACGACATACCCAAAAACTAGACTATATCCAAATATCTTTCCAGTGTTCTAAATATCATGAATATTGGCACTTCTAGAGAGATTTCCTTGCAAATCTTATGGTTCAAGTTAAACAACAACAAGACTTTACAAAAGTCCAAAGGAAAAGAGGAAATAACGTCTTTATGCCTAAAAATCAAAATTCTAAAGAGATAAGTCAAGTTCAAAATAAGTTCAGTCTATTGGCAGAATATTTTGAAGAAAAATAGTTGTTACTTTTGAACATCAAGAAGAAACCTCCAAACAAGACCATCTGCTAAATATGGTAGTCCTAAAAGAAGAAAAACATAAAGAGGAATCAATGCATTCTAGCATGAAAAAAGGGGAATAAGGGGAAGAAATACTTTTAGAAATCCCAAAGGCCATAAGAGGAGGCACATACCTAAGAAAATGAGGACATCATCTCTTCTCCATTGACCAAAACCAAAACCAAAGTAGGACATGCTTCAAACATAGAGCTCAAAGAGAGAGAAGCTTCAAAATATATAGCCAAAGGAAAGCAGACCACAATCAAGGACACATTGAAGAAGACAATAAAGAAAAATGCCAACATAGAGCTCAAAGAGAGAATATTCAAAATATATAGCGAAAGGAAAGAAGACCATAATTAAGAACACATTGAAGACGATATCAAATAAAACCCTAAAAAGAGAGAATATTTTTTACACATGTACTATCCATATTATCAATGATAAAAAAAATATTTGGAATATTAGAGGGTTAGGACAAGAAATTAAGAAAATAGGAGTGAATAACTTTGTCATCCAAGAAAATCTAGATGTAATATTGGTCTGAAATATCAAATTGGATCTAGAAATAGTTAATACAACAATGGGATTGTCAGCCAAGGGAAGTTCTAGAGGGGATTTGACAGCCTAGAAAATTGAGTGGGAGTTAATTTTGGTAGAGGCCACAAAGTACTCACTAGCAACAATGTTTATCAAATAGAACATACAAAAAAAAAAGTAGTAGGAAAAGAGGTAAGAAGATGCTATCATAGTTAGGACACGCATGGTCTACGATAACTAGTTATCAAGCCCACAATTTATAGTAGTTTGTAAAAAAAGTTCTTAGAGCAAGTTGATATCAGTTGTTATTCTATGTGTAGATTATAGTGATTGATTATACAATAGTTTGTAGAGTAAGTCATTATCAATTCATTGATTGAATATAGAAAGAACCTAGTTTGTAGCTTCACATTAGTTTGTAAAACAAAGTCCTCAAAGAAGGTCATTATCAATTGATAATTTGAGTGTAGAAATATACAATATATAGTTTGCTAGTATAATATGGATGTGTATGCATTTTTTATAATTAATCCTCCCTCTTGAAATATAAATTTACTTTCCTTTAAAAAATGAAGCACCACATCAAAAACCACAATATGGTATCATGCTACACAACATCACCAAACAAGTGTGAGTATGAAAAAAATACTTTTACAATATTTTTTAATTATCTAATAAATTGTTTACCATACTTGGTGGCATACAAATGTATACATGTACCAAGCTTGAACATATTTCTAGCTTCCCTCTAATTTCTACTTTAAGGGGTTTTAAGAGTTGTATACTTTTTCATTATAATTGTTAACAACATTAGAGTAAATTAAAAAGACATCCACAAGATAATGCAATAATAAAAGAAAATAATTATGAAGTTACAAATATTACAATATGAAATAGAAATACAACAAATTATATTACATAAAACAATAACACATTACAAAATCACAAGACTCTTTAAGGGGGCAACCTCCTTAGAAGCAAATATTCATTACAATAAAATATGAGATCCTTTCCTCTTGTCCCCTTGGTTCTTTTGAAGACTTTGGATAACACTAACCCTAATGCTCAAGGGTTCCAATCCACATTCAAGTGGGAGCTTGAATTAGTAACTCATAAATAATAACCATTACATATTCAAATAACATTTTTTTTTATAATACATAAAGGTTATATCGTATGGGTCCTTGAGCCGAGGTTCCCGAAATACCATATGATTAAAAAATTATTAATAATATTAGAATGGGATCTTAACATGCCATTCTCCTTCAAAAAACTTTTTCAAAGATAAATATGAGGAAATTGTTGATGAAGCTATTGAAGAGACTCTCATGTAATATCTTCCTATTTTAGACCTTTCCATTGGACCAAGACTTTAGTGATGGCATCGTTAGAAATATTATGGGTTCTCTGGTCCAAAATATTATTAGGCTCCAAGATGACCAAACCTTCATCATCCAACTCAATAAGTGTTGATTTTAACTTAATGTGGTTGTCAAGTACCTTCTTTAGACAAGAGACATGAAATATTGGATGTATTTTAGGATAAGGTGGTAACATAATATTATAGGCCACTTGTAATCTACTACAGTACCTAAAAATATCCATAAAACCTTATAATAAGCTTTTGACAAGAACAAAGTTATATCAATTTATGGATAGAGCTGAAGCAATTCCATATATCCTACATTGAATCTAAGTTTTAAATAATATTGATCAATCTATTATCACATCCATTATGATTTGTGACTAAATTCTCCTTCAATTATTGTAAGAGTTGGGTATGCTCTTGAAGTGTTGAGTCCACCACCTATATTTTGGATTTTCTTGTAACAAATGAATAGGGTGACAAAGGTAGCTATCCATAAATAGACTCAAAAGGAGTCATTATGGTGGCTATGTGGAATGAAGTTTTATACAACCATTCAACCAATAGAATTCACTAATCCTACTATTTTGGGTGCTTAGAGGTGAAATAGAGAAGGTAAATTTCCAATCATTTATTAAAAATTTTGGTTTATCAATATATCTATTTATGGTAGGCTAAACTCATTCAATAGTTGTGTTTTCTACAATTTAAATAGTTCTTATCAAACATGATTGATGAAAGTGGGGTCACAATAAAAAATAATGGATTTTTCACATACCATGGATGGAGTCCATAAATATTTGAGCTATGGTGGAACCATGGTAAGGATGGGCCAAGGAATAGAAATGAGCATACTTTGAGAGATGATTCATAACCACAAGAATGATAATTTTCCCCTATATTTATGAAGTCTTTAAATGAAAACTATGAAAATATCAGACCATGTATTATATGGAATTGGTAAGGGTTGTAGAGGGCTTGGAATAGTTGTCTATCCCACGAATATCTAGTGTATGAATTGAGTTCTCTTTGGAGCTGCTCCTTAAAATTTTGCAATGGAAGTTCTTTGGCTACTTCTATTTCTTATACCATTGGAAGACCCATTGAGGAAGTGGGAAAGATAGGGTACATAGTGTGCCTTCATACCCAAATTGAAATGATATGGAATATACCATAATATTTTCCTTCTATTTCTTATAAACAATGTCATAATCATACTCCAACAATTTTGAAACTCGTTTTTGTTGTGCTAGAATCAATACCCTCTATTCCCAAAAATATTATAAACTTTGATGATCTATTTTAATATAAAAATGCTTCCCAATGATATAAGGTTACTAATAATTGACAACATGGATTATAGCCATCATTTATTTTTTATAAGTGGACTTCTCTAAAAAAATTCCTAGCAATGCCTTTCTAGTGAAATCTAGGGGTTGTCCTTGCATTAATATTGCACCAAAATTTCAATTATGAATGGTTTGGAAAAATTGATAGTGGCTAACATCAAGACAAGATTCATTTCTTCCTTTAGATCTTCAAAAGATATTTTTTTTTATGGAGTTTTCCACAAAAATGAGTTCTTTATCATGGTATTTAATGTGGCTACTATTTGTCTATATCCTTGAAAAATCATCTATATTAGCCAACAAGACCCAAAAATACTTAAAGTGTCTTGAGAGTGTGTGGCTTAGGCCAATTGTGTATGGCTTCCATTTTCTTTGAATCAACCTTAACTCCCTTCTATGAAATAATATATCCCAAATATTCAATGTCTTGTATTCCAAACAAATGTTTGTATCATTTAGCCAACAACTAGTGGCTCTACAATAGTTGCAAGTTCTAATATATATGTTATAGGTGCTCTACCCAAGTGTGACTATAGATGAGAATGTCATCAAATAAAAATAAAAAAATATTGTAAAGGAATGATCAAAAGACATTATTCATGAGGCTCTACAAAGTTGAAGATGCATTAGTTAGACCAAATAACATGACTAAAAAATTATAATAACCCTAATGCATATGAAAAGTTATTTTTGGGATTTTTTCTTCCTTAATTTGTATCTGATGGTATTCAAAATAGAGATCCAACTTAGAGAAGAATTTGCCTAATGTAATGCATCTAGCAACTCATCAATAACAGGAATGGAAAATTTATCTTTAATGATGATTTTATTGAGATCACAATAATCTATGCATAGTTGTCATGACCTATATTTATTCCTTACTAGTAGCATCGGTGAGGAGACCCCTACTTTTAATAATTCTTGGACCAACATCACTATTTTTTTAATTTTTCACATATGGGTATATATAGGGTCAAATATTAGGTGGCAATATCCCTAGTACAAGTTGTATTGCATGAGCATGGGAATGCTAGGGAGGTAGGTATTTAGGTTCTAAAAATATAGAATTACATTTTTTAGAAGGATTTGTAAATTCTATTGTTGATTCTCTATTTTATTATTCTATGATTGTATTACAAACAACTAGGTGACTATCTTATATGAGGATTTAATTAAAAGTTTCTCTATCTAGTTTAAACTTATGATCTAAGAGGATCCTACAAGTGAGCCCTTGAGTATATATTGCTTCTCATTATTATTAAACTACATTAAAGTTCAATTAAGTTCTAGGATATTATTCCCAAAGTGTGAAGCCATTATTCCCCTAATACAATATTGTATCCCTCTAAGGGAAGAGCAAATATATCAGTTTTAAGTTTATATTCCCAGATATCAAGCTTTACATTCTAACATTCTCCTTTACAATATAATGTTCCTCCATTGGCCACCATGACTTCAAAAAAATTACAAGAATGTATATAGAAGTTTACTTGTTGAGATACTTGTGGATCAATAAAATTATGTGTACTACCTGAATCAATGCAAATTATAAATTTTTGTTCCTTAAAATATCCTAATACCTTCATAATATAAGGGGTCAAGAATTATGTAATTGCATGAACCCAAATTTTTGGATGAGGTTATTCTTATGCTTCCTACTCATCCTAGTTCTCTTATTTTTATTGTTCTACTTCTTCATGAACTTCATTTATTGTAAAGTCATTCACATCCAACAAATACAAATTGTGTTGTGCATATTTCTTCCCCAAAGAGTATTTCTCATCAAAATTATAACATAACCCTCATTCTCAACAAGCATCCATTTCCTGTCTAGTAAATCACCTAACTATTGTAGATTTTGTCCCTAGGTTGGATGTGGTCTTGGGTAAAAATGGACATCTAGCCTATGAAAATTTAAATGACTTGCTTAAAGTAGTATTTTTTCCTTTGCTAGCTTTCCCAATCCTATTTCTTACATCATATATTGTGATTTAAATATTTTTACCTTGGACTTGATATAATCCTTCAATCCACGGATAAATCAACTTTGAAATAATTATTTTCTCAAATCCCTTGTCCTATTATCTAACTTCTCAAACTAATTTTAATGGTCACAAATAGTAGAGGTCTACTTTAATTAAAATCCTCATAATTACTAGGGTTAAAACACGTAAATAGTTGTAATTCAAATTATCCCTAAGAAAGGTTGAGTCATATGTTGCACTCATTAATACCATTGAAGGCATTCAAACTTAAATTTAAAGGGTTCCATTGTGATCCATAAGTATTGGGGTATATTATGGAGCTTGAAAATTTGATCTGCCTAACACAACCAACTATTGAGATCCTTTTCATTAAAAATGAAAATATCTAGCTTGGGGATTTTATAAAGGGAATTATTGTTAAAAAGAGCATTGTATTTCTCCTCTTCTAAATTACCTAAACTATTAGCCTTATATTCAATTGTAGAACTATTAATTTGTTGATGTGCATGAGTGGCTCCTTTTAAACACCCTTCACCTTCATGAAAATTTTATTTAATTCCTAAATTTACTTTGATTTGTTCAGTATTCAAGAGATTCATATAATCTCTCAATTGTTTGGTTTCATATCCAAATTGGTTCTACATGTGAATAAGTTATTAATTCAATGGCCCTATTTATTCAATCAAGTGATTTTTCTCTAGATCCTTCATTTCTACCCTATTTCCTCCATCCATGGGTTATGATTTGGACCTTCTAAAATTACATTACTAAAAATAGAATATCTTGTTTTAGTAGTTACTATTTTAAGTAATGGTCCTAAAAAGGTGTTTAGGTTTTATATACCAAAATGGTCTGCTTAAAAAGATGAAAAAAATGGGACTAGACCTAAATAACAATTATTTTTGGATATATACCCAAATGATTTGTGTGGCAAGGCAATCATACTCGACAAGATCTTAAAATAATAATTTTTTGTCTCTTTTTTATTGACTGACTATTACATGAAGTTCCTTCTATATTGACATATCACTTAGTCTTATTAGAACTATCTTATTTGATATTATTTTTATTGTTATTGACAACTACCCTATCAGTTTCCAATTGTTACTAACACTACCCTAACATTATTCCCAACTATTACTAACAACTTTTCTATTTGACATTGTTCTTGACTATTACAGACAACCTTCTATTCTGACAACTATTCCCCAATAGTTATTTTTTTCTATCAAGAACTGTTATAGTATCATCAATTTTGTGATAGGTGTAATTACCTTATTATGCTCAAATCTATTATTAGGGTTTTTAGGTTTGATGATTTATGATTAAATTTTAATATTTGATAGAAATAAGTTAAATATAGGCCAATGTGTGTACTACCCATAAACCTTTGTTATAGCATAGCAATGATAAATAATGCTTACACCAATATTTTTGGCCACTACTCAAGGAAGATTTCATGCATATAACCTTGAGTGCACTACTTGCCTCTGTAACAGTATGAAAGGGTAACCTTCTCAAATGTTGTGCTCAGTGCACCATGGATAAATACATGATCAAAAATCTTCTTAAGAATAAAGCTATCTCTTAAACCTATGGGTCTCCCTATATACCCAAATGTATGTGGGAGATCAAGTTTGTAGAAATGTGTTATTTGAGGCCGAGGTATTGGAGTTTGATCACCTCTCATTTCATTGCATATTTTATGGGAATTCTAGCTTATATTAATAACAACTCCTCCATGATATTTTAAATGTTTGTCAAAGGGTTTTTGACCTATTAAACTAAAATATAAAAAAATGACTCAATTTTATTTATAGGATAGTAAGTAAAAACAAAGAAAGTTTATACCTAAGTCAAAATATCAGACTACAAATTATCTGTATTGCAAGAGGATGTGCCCTAGAAAGTGAAAGCACGAGATTCCGGGCAAAGGAAACACTAAGTGCGATTGCATTCAAAATCAAGTACGCTTAAGTCCTAGAGATGTAAATTGCATGAAATGGAAAAGAAACACATTGGAAGAGACACAAGCAAATAGAGAAAACACAGCCCTTTCATTAATATCCCTTGATATTTGTTACAATGACGTCTCCTCCCTTTTCAGGGGCTAGGAGCGCAAATAGAGTTTGATTACAATCACTGAATGATTCCTCTTTCCGCGTGCCCATGATTGCAATGGGAGTGCCAAGATGATGTCGTCGCTGATGTCGATGAGTTCTTCACCTCTGCTGCTTCTCCTGCGAACAAAGAAACAACCAAGATGTCAGGAGCACCTGCCGCAAATGAAAAGTGTTTGCTCTCTAAAACTAACGAAATATGCATGTAAATATTTGCCTGAAACAGTAATTACAGTGAGTCCAAATGGCTTCAAAACTTGACAGAAGATAAGAAAAGTTACCAGAAGGCCACTGCCACTGAGACAGCCGACAAATCTACGTTCCACTGGAATTCGTCCCTGGGCAAGACAAATTCTAACTGCAATTCATCCCTGGGTGGGACGAATTCTTCTGTGTTGGGGAAACCGACCTGCTGCTGCTCCAATGTCGGATCCCGAGACCTGCAAAATGCCTGCAAACAGGGGGGTTATGTAATCGGGGCCATTTTGGGATGACCCAGATGGTCGGATTCTCCTAATTTTGCCTCCACCCTCAGGAATTTGACCTCGACACCTGCAAGTCAGCGAAATGACAAAGCAACACAAAACATTCTAGAATCTGACCAAAAGTTACAAAATTGCAGCTATGGATTAATAAAACCTAATAACACAAAATGCAATCCGAAAAGTAATCTAAAATGCTCAAAAACTAAAAATAGGACTTGGGAGGTGCGGGGGTGCCCAAGTGGGCCTCCCACCGTTGGCACTTGATTTTGGATCCAATCCACTAGGGATGGGCCCAAAACCTCTTAGGATTGGGGGGTCGACGAATTGGTTGGTTCAGGTGTCCATGTGTTGGATTTGGATCAGGTTCGAGCTTCCAAAGAACACCCAACAACCTCCCTTGCAAAAGAGATTGGTGGATGTGGGAAGGTGAACCAAAAGGGATGCAAGTGGGTCTTCAACTCGGCAGCACTTCGTTGCTTGAAAACTCCTTCAACCTATATATTTTGGGTGAGAAAATTCCCACCTTTTATAGACCCATGGGGTCTCTTTTGGGAGGGAAGCACAAATGCCATGTGTTGGCCATAGGCGCCATGTGGTAGTCTTGTCTTCCCATGAGGGAGGGGAGTCCTCCATTGACTTGAGCTTTGATAAATGCCTTTTGTGACAGTCTTCTAACGGCCTCTCTGTCAACCTACACACGCATGCAAGGCAAGAGTCATTAACTGACTGTTCTGGGCTGCCACTTGGAACCGTTTGTATTTTTGCCCGTTAAGCTTAGAATTCGTCCCACCCAGGGACGGATTCAGAATTCATCCTAGGGTGGGACAAATTCTATTTTGAATTCATCCCTAGGTGAGACGAATACTGGGCAAAGTTTCCAAGTGTGCCAAATTGCTTCTTGACCTTACAAAATTGCTATGAAAGTGGTTAAGACCACTGTTTAACCTCTGAGGGTTGCTCTGGGGGATGTGTTTGTCAAAGCGATCAGTGTTTGCAATCACATAATTGGATTGGTGCTGTTTTGGTGTCTACAGATGCCCCTTTTTGGGAAGCGCTGCAGGTGACGCAGTGCTAAGAAAAAATAAATAACCAAAGCACTAATGATTAGGGTTTCTTGGTAACCTAACCAACTTTTGATGCCCCAAGTATGGAAAGGGCATGCATTCTTGAATCCTTGCTTCTGACGAGCTAAGGAATTTGATTTCAATTATTAACCTGTTTTGGTGAGGTGTGACTTGAACTTAGACATTGATCAGTCATGAACAAGTGAAGGGCATTTTTATCCTCAGGGGGAACCTTGTGTTCATGATTCACGAAATGCCAAGTGTTTGATTGATTTGATTGTTGCTTGTTTACTGCCCCAAGCAGGAGCGTGATTGTCTTTGTCAATGATTATTTGAATGCATGTCATTTTCCTTAATTGGGTGTGTGATTGTTGGTTGGTGACTAAGTGTGACTACCCCCTCAAGCGACGAATCGATGAGGGAATGACCTTCGTGAGAGAAGAGACGAGTCGCTTGACCCAAGATGACTTGTGCAAGGTTGCCTTTAGAGGGTTTACCGTTAAGCGTGTGCAATTTTTCCAACATCTGGACCTGTTTTTGGTGGGTGTTAACCCTTTTGGTGATGTCGTAATGAGGTGAAATCATCAAAAATCTAACTTCCCGTGGAGCGGTCCGGCTATTGTAGCCTTCTTGGGGAAGTAGGAGAGTGATAATTTGAACCTCAACATCTATTTTCTTTGCCAAGAGGTTAAGTGCGAGAGCACTTGTGTCCGACAATGCTTATTGCTTTGTTTTTATGTTGCATGTTTTGTTGTTTTTGTTGTTTTTGTGACACCATTTGGTGATTAAATTGTCGGCAATCCATCCTCCCGTGGAGCGGTCCGGCTATGGTAGCCTTCTTCGGGAGTAGGATAGTGACAATGTAAACCCCGACATCAATTTTGCTATGCCAAGAGGTTAAGTGCAAGAGCACTTGTGTCTGGCAATGTTTATTGTTTGTTTTTAGTGCCTTTTTAGTCATTTTTGTTGATTTTTTTTTTTGTGCTGGCCTAAATTCGTCCCTGGGTGGGACGAATTCCAGCTGGAGAATTCATCCCTGGGTGGGACGAGCGCTGATCAGAGCGCTCGTTCCATTCAAGGATGAATTCCAGTGCAAAAGGCCTATTTAATGGCCAAAACTTGATTTTGGGCTCATTTGTGTCATTTTTTTCTTGCGATTTTGGAGCTGCGGGAGGAGGAGGTAATTCGCGAAGCGAAGCACTCTTTGGAATTCTCTCTCGCCATCATGAGTGCACAAACTGGTTCGAGCGGCGTAGCCGAGGCGAGACCTGTAAGTGACCCTAGGGTTTATTTTGCTTTAATTTAATGCATTGTTTTTGTGTTGACGCTTTTCAAAAGTTTAAGATTTTTTTGTTGTGATGTTTTTGTTTATCAGTTAAGGTTAGAAACCCTAGAACTGAAAATTTGATCTGTTATATATATATATATATTTTTTTTTTTTTGCAGGTTGTTAGGAGCCGGTACCGTGTACCCGCTGCATTTACTGAGGCGTGGTTGGCATTGACCGATGATGACTGGGAATGGCTTGATGCCCTTGGGCTCAAGCAGGTGGCTCGACTGGAGCCTGTGGTTTCAGATCAAGCCTATCTGACGGCCCTGATCAAGCTTTGGGATCCGTGGACCAATACTTTCCATCTCGCGACAAGGGAGATGACTGTGACTCTTGAGGACGTCTATCGGTTGCTTCAGATTCTGATAGATGGTCTGCCTATTAGGACATCTCCGTTTGATCAGCGGACTGCTATACTTACGAGATGTTTTGGGCATGGGGAGGAGTTGGGTGTAGCAGACCCAGTGGAGACAGCCGAGGCGGATTGCCAGGCTGGCGGGATTTTGGTTAGCTGGTGGAAGGAGAGGGGGTGTTAGGAGTGAGGCATGCATTCTTGATGGGCCTCATTTCTAACATTCTTCTCCCTGATTCATCAGGCACGAGGTTCCCGTGGAACCTACTGGATTTGGTGTGGAAGTTGGCAGAGTGCCCGATAGAGGCACCGTTGATTCTGATATGGGGACAGACTTTGTTGGCACAACTTTACGGGGAGCTGTACGGGGTCCGCTGTCGACAGCGAAAGGGTGTCAGTTGCAATTTTTTGTTGCAGTGCTGGGGTTGGCAGAACATAGCTGTTGAGAGGCCTATCGAGTTACCGTGGACGACTCGGGTGGTGATGGAGGATGAGGAGATTGGTTATGCAGCTTTGTGGCGACGATCTACGAAGTAGGGGCAGAGTCGACGATGGGCAGGTGCCGTTGAGCACTACATTGATGCCTTTTCTCGACTCACTCTAGGGGAGGTGTTTTGGCGTCCCTATCGGGACTGTCCAGCCTGGCCTGAGGCTAGAGAGTGGCTCCGACGGGTACGGAGGGAGCGATGTTTGACTAGGCGGCACGGGATGGAGCATGAGTTCTTTCCGTACCACCGGGTTACATGACAGTTTGGGGTGCGCCAGGGGTTGCTTGGTGAGCCCGTAGGCTATCGGCGTCGGGGAGATGAGAGGGATCTGGAGCCATCGGTCACTGTGCCATTGGGAGAGGAGTCGGATGCGGTGATTGAGGTCCCGGATGTGGATGACGTCGGTACTACCATTGAGTATGACTCATGGTGGGTATTACGGCACTGGAGAGGAGAGGGTCCACTGGGAGGCACGAAGGCGGCAATGGAGGATGTTGAGGCAGCAGGGGGTGATTGGGGGGGCCATTGGATGATGTAGACATGGTGGATGTGGGAGATGATGATGTTGACTTGGGTGTTCCGGAGCAGTCGGACATGCAGGATGTGGAGGAGCATTTGGAGCCTGAGTAGGCTACTATCCCCGCGAGTCCTATGCATCCGACAGATACAGAGGAGGTGGGGTCGGATGTAGATGATGAGGTTGCGCGACTTACAGAGCTACTGCGGATGCGAGATCTGGAGAGGGATCTTCTGCGATATCAGTTGGCAGAGTGGGATAGAGTTTTGGTGCAGCGCGATGATGCATTGTCTATCTATCATCGGCGAGAGGCAGAGTGGTGTCTGTACCGGATAGACTTGGAGAGGGAGGTCATCCACCTTGGCGGGCAGCTCCCTGAGCCTTCGATCAGTAGATCTTCTCGACGGACGAGGGATAGTTTGACTGAGCAGTCAGCATCATCTCGTCGTAGGCGGTTAGATGAGGGGGGTGGTAGCAGGCATGATGCGGGGGCTAGTAGTAGCCGCCCTGTAGGGTCCCGTAGGACCCACACCACGGGGGGTAGTTCCCATCACATCGATCTTGCGTGATCATGGTGGCCGACGCCTTAGGTTGGGTTCTTGGATATATTGCGGGGTCTGAGGACCGGTTTTGTAGCCTGCGGGCATCTTTTTGATGATATATATATATATACCTGTTTTATTTTTGGGTTTGTACATGTGATGATGTGATTTTTTTTATGCATGTTTATTCATTTTGTTGAATGCAGATGTTATGATGAATGTATATGGTTTTGATGTCTATTTGGTATGCAAATTGAAATGGATGAATGATATTTGTGGTGATTGCACTGTAGGCTGTTTAAGAAGCTCTTTATTTACCTAGTTTTTTCTGTTTTTGTATTTTCTGATGGTATCATAAGGATGATAAGTAGCGCAGATGGTTTTGGGATGAATGTATGATTTTTTGAGATTCAGACAGTTTTATCTCACTATCCATGACTGTACTTTATCTTACAAGACTTTTGAACAAGGTATGAATCGGACCTGTTTTTGACCGAGTTATTTAACATCCCTGTGTGTGCAATTGAGTTCATTTAGTGGTATTTGTTAGGATACCGCCAGTTCCAGATGGGCTTTCAACCGAACCTGTACTGAGGATCACCTAATTAGCTCCACGAATTCCTTTTTTGTATGTACTAAGATTAATCTGCGGTGTAATCCAGGATGCCATAAGCTAGCTCATCCACATGCAAACATTGATCTGTACGCAAGTTAATGTGACGAGATATATCGTCATGCGGGAGGTTTACTTCATTACCGATAGGCTATCAACCAAATTGGTACTGAAGCTTGCCTTATGACCTATAGAATGCTGAGAGTTCCAGGGATTCAAGGTCAACTCCCTTCTTTTCTTCAATTGTATTGGGATACTTGCTCATTGTAGTGATGAGATCACTGTTTATTTTGATTTGTTTTTTTTTTTTTTTTTTTTTTGAGCAAGGGATTGGAAATATGGAGTGACGAAAATCACTGTTGCTTTGTGCATTTTGATGTGTGCACTATAGTTTGTCAAATTTGGAGTTTTGACATTTTGCAAATTTTTGTGTTTTGCAACTGTTGAGAACTTTAGGGATTCTTAGGGAATTGGGTAGGGAGGATGCTTGTCCTTTTGCCAACTCTCAGCATTCTAGGGGTCATTCGCACAGGGGGATGAGCAAGATAACCGTTTCTCTTGTGGTGACCTAGATTATTTTGCAGGTTTCGTCTTTTGTTCACACAATTTGGGAATTTTAGTGTTTTGATTTGTGTTGGGATGTTACGTAAAAAGGTGTATTTCAAGTATGACTCTACCTTTGTAAACTCTATTCGACTTGGTACACTACATGGCTAAAGAGGAAAATGATGACTGAATCACTGAAACTCTTGGTACATTTCCAGACCACTGACTGTAGTGTGGTAAAAGTTATGCTTGGTGTTTTTTGTTGTTTTTGATGAATTCGAGTATGCCTAGAATTGAGATGCAAATCTTTGTTGTTTTTGATGATTTTTTTTTTTTTTTTTTTTTGAATTTCTTGATTTTTTTTTACCAAGAGACTACGATAATCCTTGGAGCTTTTTGTATTGACCAAGAGATTGCGATAATCCTTGGAGATTTTAGGTTGACCAAGAGATTGCGATAATCCTTGGAGCTTTTTGGATTGACCAAGAGATTGCGATAATCCTTGGATATTTTTGTATTGACCAAGAGATTGCGATAATCCTTGGAGCTTTTAGGTTGACCAAGAGATTGCGATAATCCTTGGAGCTTTTTGGATTGACCAAGAGATTGCGATAATCCTTGGAGCTTTTTGTATTGACCAAGAGATTGCGATAATCCTTGGAGCTTTTAGGTTGACCAAGAGATTGCGATAATCCTTGGAGATTTTTGGATTGACCAAGAGATTGCGATAATCCTTGGAGATTTTTGGATTGACCAAGAGATTGCGATAATCCTTGGAGCTTTTTTTTTTTTTTTTTTTTTTTTTGGTATATGGCTTTCTTAGATATGAAATGGTCGCAAATGACTAATATTCAAGGGTTCTGTTTCCTTGATACCGTCAAGAGAAGCTAGCCTGTACGTTCCTGGTCCTATTTTGCTATCAATGACATAAGGACCTAGCCAATTTGCCACGAATTTGTCTCTCATATGGGACGACAAATTAGAGTTTTGTTGGTTTTCCTTCAGAACCAGATCACCAACCCGAAAGTCTCTTAGGTGAACTTTCATGTTGTAAGCTCTCTTAAGCCGCTCTTGATAGATACGTAAGTGCTCGAGAGCATTAACGCGTCTTTCGTCAAGCAACGTAAGTTGGTCTAACTGGGCCTGCCGTGCAGTGTCATCATCGATGAATTCCTGCATTGATATGTGGAGGGAAGGAATTTCCAACTCGAGAGGCATTACTGCCTCTGAGCCATACACTAGTGAAAATGGAGTTGCCCCAGTGGGCATCCGAATGCTAGTGCGATAAGCCCAAAGGGCAAGTGGGATTTGTATGTGCCAATCCTTATGACTGTCTGCGACGGTCTTTTTAAGGATGGCGACTAGCATTTTGTTTGACGCCTCTGCTTGCCCATTTGCTTGTGGATAATAGGGTGTTGAAAAGCTATGCTAAATTTTGTACTTTGTGGTTAAAGCACGCACGTCTTTGTTCTTGAATGATGGCCCATTATCCAAGATTATTTTGGATGGAATACCAAAATGACATATGATGTAATGCAAAATGAACTCCGCAATGCGGGGTCCTGTCGTAGAGGTTAACGGAATTGCTTCCACCCATTTGGTAAAATATTCTATGGCCATTATGATAAACGTGTGACGGCCTAACGATGCAGGGGAGATATTTTTTATTAGATTGAGACCCCATTGTGAAAATGGCCAAGCAGACTGGACTGTCTGTAGGGCCTGGGAAGGTGCGTGCATTAAATTGGCATGATGTTGACATTTTACGCAACTCTTGACATACGCGCAACAATCTCGCTCTAAAGATTGCCAATAATAGCCCATGCGAAGAATGCGCTTTGCAATGGCCATACCACTGAAGTGGCCGCCACATGTACCGTCATGCGCTTGGGTGACTGCCCAAGTGGACTCTTGCTGGTCCAAGCAACGAAGAAGAATTCCGTCGTAGCTACGACGATACAAAATGTCTCCTATCAAGACATATTTTGCCGCTTTCTGTTTGAATTTTTGTTTTGCGGCGTGCGTCAATCCAAAGGGTAGATTACCTAACTTGAGGTAATCTCTTATGGGTAAATACAAATCCTGTTGAGCGGATACCTCGATAGTTTGAACAGCCAATCTCTTTTGGAGTTCTTCCCTAACAAATGCTGATTGGGATAGAACTTGTAAGAATAGTGTTGTGTTGCTATTAATGGGAGTGGGGGAAAACAAAGACCCCCAGTTGGCACGTTTCAAACAGTCTCGGATTCGAAAGAACTTATCCGAAGATGATTCGATCTGGATCATGTGGACTCCTGGCGTCAATTCTGAGCTTGCGCACTCCATCGCGGGTTGCGATAAGGTTTTGACCTGAATGGTTGTTATATCACCGGAAATGTCTTGCGGGATTAGTGACCCCAAGGAGGCCATTGTGTCCGCAAAATGATTCGATGATCGAGGGAGTGCCTCGATGTCATACCACTCAAGTTTTGCCAAGAATTTGTCCACGAGGGAGTGTCCTGCGGTGTGAAGAATACAATTCCTGTGCCACCCCCTTACTTGCATTTAGAACCATCAAAAAATAAGGTTATGTCATCCTGAGACTCAGGCTCATCAGAATTTGGCGATTCTGAGACATGGAAGACCCCATCATAGGGTAGTTCTATGACTAGAGGCTGATCGTCTTCAAGAGGAGCCTCTGCTAGTTGATCGGCTATGACTTGTCCTTTTATAGATTTTTGCCCAATAAACTCAATGTCAAATTCTGTCAACAACATGATCCATTTCGCCATGTGACTACTATGATAAGTACGACTCATCATGTATCGCAATGGATTATCCTTAGACACAACATACGTAGTGTTGCTCATCATGTAGTGGCGTAGCCTTTTGGTAGCAAACACCACTGCCAAGCAGAGTTTTTCAACGTATGCATAGTTAAGTTCGTAACTGACCATGGTGCGGCTAAGATAGTAAGTAGCCTGTTCTTTGTGAAGTTCATTCTTGTGGGCTAGCATTGTGCCCGGTGCCACCTCGCTAGTCGAGATGTATAAGTAGAACGACACACCTGGTCTAGGTGGTGCCAATACTGGCGACGAAGCCAAGTATTGTTTGATTTTGTCAAAGGCTGACTGGCACTCGTCATCCCAATGAAATGTGACCCCCTTGTGCAATAATTTGTTCATTGGTATGCATTTGTTAGATAATTATGCTATGAAGTGTTTAATCGACGTGACCTTTCCTTGAAGACTTCTGAGCTGCTTGATAGTGGTTGGGGGAGCCATTTCAAGGATTGCCTTGACTTTGTTTGGGTCCACTTCGATGCCTCTCTTGGAGACTATAAAACCCAAGAGTTTTCCAGATGTGACGCCGAACACGCACTTCTTGGGATTCGAGTCTGACCTTATGCTCTATGAGGCGATCGAGAATCTTGCTTAAGTCACCGAGATGATCTGAGCGCAAGAGAGACTTGGCTAACAAATCATCCATGTAATCTTCCAAAGTTTTGTGCATGTAATCGTGGAAGATATAAGTCATAGCACGTTGGTATGTAGCGCCATCGTTTTTAAGGCCAAAAGGCATGACATTATAACAAAATGTCCCCCAAGGCATTGTAAATGTCGTTTTGAGTTGGTCTTCAGGATTGATACGAATTTGATTGTATCCTGAGAAACCGTCCATTAGGGAGAGCATTTCGTGACCTGCTGTAGCGTCTACCAATGCGTCGATGCTTGTCAAGGGGAAATCATCCTTAGGACTCGCTTTGTTTAGGTCTCGAAATTCGGTGCATAGGCGAATCCTCCCGTCGGGCTTCTTGACGGGAACCATGTTGGACAACCATGGCGGATAATCCATGCAGATGACAAATTGTGCATCCAACAACTTTTGCAATTCGTCTTTGACCATCAAGGCCACTTTTGGGTGCATCTTTCTTAGTTTTTGCTTTACAGGCTTGATTTTCGGATCAAGCGTTAAGTTGTGAATGACTAGTCGCGGGTCTAGTCCTGGCATATCTTTGTACGACCATGCAAAAACTTCCTTCTTATCTTTGAGAAGGGCAATATATTCGGCTTGCTCTTTGGGGGAAAGGCTTACCCCCAGCTTGAGAATCCGTGGATTCATTGGATCTGTGCCGATGTCTATGTCAGTCGTCTCTTCGACTGACATGTGAGATCCGTCCTCCAACTGATGTGGAGTTGGGATTAAATGGATATCATCAGCTGAGTTAAGATCTACGTTTGGGACCTCGGGTCCCTCTTCAGCTTAAAAATATCTTGAGTTGTCCTTGGGGTAAAATGAAGCATTTCACCGAAATGCCAGTACTCTGATGGTGACAATGGTGAATTGACGCGATCCCAGTCGATGGCATCCATGTCTAGATGCAATGACCATGATGGATTGGTCGGATTGCGGATGGGTGTGGTCAAATCAATGGAGATCATGTGGATGGAATGAATTTGGTCTCCAGAACCACAGGTGTGATGACTTGATTCTTTTAGTTGTTCCCTATACTCTAGATCTGGATCTACGGGAACAGGCACGAATGGATCCTCTCTAGGTGCAAATTCATCTCTATGTGTGAAAAGGAAGGCGGGGTATTCCCTTGGCACTACTGTCATGATGGGATCTCGAGGTGGACGATGCTCATTTTGAATTTGGAGCCATAGGTCTAACACTTGGTCCCACCTCACTGGGTCTACGTGCCATTCATGTCCTAACCGTATACCCATTTGTCCCATAAGATCTTCATGAGTTAGAGCGTGGTGATGTCGTCGCGCATGTCTGAGATAGTCCATTTCAGTTTCATCTTCTGAATCGCTTTCATAGATCCAAAATTGTTCATCCTCTTCGACATCCGTTACTTGCGATGTTGAGGACTCTTCCCTGTTCCAGTGAATTAATCTGGTCCCATTGCGGTTGTTCCACTCTTAGTGGAGGGACCCGATTCTTTTGAGACTGTGTTATTTCATCTGGAACCTCTAAGGGGAACAGTTTCAGAAAGATGTTTGGAAGTCGTTGTTGTTCTCTTTGAGGACTGCTCTCTGAACTTTCACCTCTCTCTAGCAAAGGAGAGGGATTATTGCTATTTCCAGGGGTGTTTGTAGACCATGGGAGATAATCCCCTAATGTGTATTTTGTGTTTGGATTGGCGTACGGGTATTGTGCCAATCCCCCCTTGTTGTCTATTTCTAGGCCTTGCATATTTTCAACCAAGATGTCTAATGGCAGGGGATGGTTGAACCCTACCCCTGACTTGTCATATGGCATCTGATATCTTGGTTGGCAAAGGATTCGCATCCCTTGCTCATATCTGCCTAGCCCATATGCATGCCAATTGCATTGTTCAAGATATTTTAGGGCAAATTTTGGGTTCGACAGATAATTGATGTTTTCGACAAAAGGCTCTTCATCTGTTTCCTTTTGTTTGCATGGTTCAGAACCATGATCAAAGCCCCCATACACAAAATTCGTCTGGTTGGGAGGGTAGCCTAGTGGAAAAATTGTCCCTATGGGAAGGCGGGGTCTTCCCATGTCCTGCACTGACTCCAATGTGGGGGTTTCCACAACGTTTTGCACTAAGTACTCCCCCAGGCCCGTACTGGCCATCTCAACAGTGATTGTTGATGATTGGGTAGGAGGAAACGGTAGTCCTTCCTGAGTCCATTCCATGTTTGGTTGTTCAGGAGTCTTGGTTTGTGTTGTGTTGGGTGTTTCCTCTGTTGATATGGTTGAAATCGTGGGCAACCCCTCTTCTAGAGGCTTAACCTCTTCCATGATTTTCTTTCCCTTATCCTTCTGTTGGGCCACGATAGGTGGCATTGATGATGAAGGAGTAGGTGATGAAGTCTCACCTGGCTGGGATTTTGCCTTATTGGCCACCAATGGTGCCTGCGGTATCGAACCCTGTTTAGATGGATTCAATTGAAAATCCAAATGCGTTGATGGGAGGGTCGATTGAGGTATGAATTGTACCGCATTGCAATACTTGAAGGGCTCTAAGTCCATTGGGACTACATGTATTTGCCCTTCATAGGCATACTTCAAGCACTTGGTGTGCGATCGAGGGGACACACTTCATGTCCCTGATCCAAGACCGCCCTAGCAGTATATTATAAGCCATTTCACCTTCCAGAACATGGCACAGTGTGGGTATTGACTTTTGTCCTACCTGTATAGGCAGAACAACCGTGCCGACTGTCGAGCAAATTGCATCATTAAAAGCTCGCAGTGTGTACGTGGAGGGTGTGATGTGAGAGGCTGGAAGTTTTAAATGTTTCAATGTTGCAGTGGTTATAATGTTATTGGACGAGCCAGTATCTATCAGCACTCTCTTGTACGGGATCCCGTTGACCCACGCGATAACATGCAGGGGTGGATCCGACATGTCATTTGATATCATTTTGACCTCGTCTTCTCTGAATGTGATGACAGGCTCTGTACATTGTTTCACATGTCCCATGAAGGTGTTGAAAGAATTTACTTCATGGGGTTGTACTTCAATGGCTTTTAAAATGTCCATAAGAGCTTCTCTATGGGGAGCTGATTGTTGAATAAGCTCATAGATGGACAGCCTAGCCAACGTGGTCCGCAAACTCTATGTGAGTTTGGTTCGTATCGTGACCTCAGGTCTAGGTGGAGGTAACTGCGTTGGGCATTGTTGAGGCTACGATGTCGATGGAACTTCCCTCGCAGCTACCTCGGGGGCAACTGTTGGGTATCTTCTGTTCCTTGTTACAATGCTAATCATTCCCACAAATCCTTGCGTGGGAAGATCTTGTCGCACCTCGTTAATCTGGAGCGGTTTTGTCAGTGCCTCGTGGGCAGGCAAGGGGTCCTTGAATACCCCCATTTGTTGGTTGTTTGGTGCGATGGGGTTGTCCACGACCAATGTTCGATTGTCGATCAAATCCTCGGACTAGTTCTTTGAATTTCCAAGCACCCATTTAGGTCATGTCCTCTCGTGCCTATGGAATCTGCAATACAATTCCTCCCTATACCCCCTAGGTTTGGGAATGTTAGGGTCAAAAATTTGGATTTCTCGCAGAGTAACTAAATTTTCCGTCGACAAGCGATCAAATAAGGAGTCCCTAGACTCCGCATACGGGGTGAATTGTCACCTAGGGTGACGCTGCTAATACTGCTCCTGTCTTCTGTTATCTCTTTCGTAAGCAAGAGGCACTTCCTGGTAGTTAGCCTTTTGAGGCTGCATTTCTTGCACAGGCACAGGAACATTTATCGCAACTTGGTTGACTGCAGCGTGTTGTGGTTGCGTTATCCCAGTTTTAGTGGTTTTATTCCACTCTTTCTTCTTAGGCTTGGCAATTGTGCCTTCGCCTATCTTAATCTCTTCTATGACTCTGGCTTGCGCCAAAGCTTCTTCTAAGCTATCGTATTGTCACAACAACAATAGACCAGAGATTGATTTTAAGCAACTTTTTGTGAACATTTGTGTGAGGTCCGACATGGGAGGACGATAGGGTAACTTAGAAAGCAAAGCTCTCCATCGGTTCCCGTATGCTGCCATTGTTTCCTCCTCAAATTTTTTAAGGCTAGCAAGATCACTAAGTGATGCCTTCTTCCTTGTGTTGAAGGTGAAATGTTCAAGAAACGCATCTACTAGCTGATCTAAGCTGCTTATGCTGTGTTTGGGCAGTTGTGTGAACCAATCCGAGGTAGGGCCTACGAATGTGGTTATGAATTTTCTAAGCAATAATGCGTCATTATCTTGGATGCCGAAGCATTGGCTTAGAAATCATGTAACGTGTTCCTATGCGTCCTCTTCACCTTTAAAAACTGCCAATTGAGGCAACTTGAAGTGTTCGGGGTAAAGAGGTGTAGGCACTGAGGGATGCACCGGATTATTGTGGAGTAGATGTAATGTGGGGTACTATCCAGCTACCCCTCCATAAGCCCCAAGTTCCTCAACAAGAACCAACCAAAGAGGAGGAACTCAAATCTCCCAATACATGCAAAGCACTAGAGCACTTAGAGTTGGTAGAGACCAAGATTTTGGAGCTCCCAAGGCCCAACTTACATAAGGCTCCTTTCGAAGAAGATCAACCTTTAACCAAGTTCCTTTTGGAGATTCCGGGCAAAGGAAACACTAAGTGCGATTGCATTCAAAATCAAGTACGCTTAAGTCCTAGATATGTAAATTGCATGAAATGGAAAAGAAACACATTGGAAGAGACACAAGCAAATAGAGAAAACACAGCCCTTTCATTAATATCCCTTGATCTCTATTACAATGACGTCTCCTCCCTTTTCAGGGGCTAGGAGCGCAAATAGAGTTTGATTACAATCACTGAATGATTCCTCTTTCCGCGTGCCCATGATTGCAATGGGCGTGCCAAGATGATTCCATCACTGATGTCGATGAGTTCTTCACCTCTGCTGCTTCTCCTGTGAACAAAGAAACAACCAAGATGTCAGTAGCACCTGCCGCAAATGAAAAGCGTTTGCTCTCTAAAACTAACAAAATATGCATGTAAATATTTTCCTGAAACAGTAATTACAGTGAGTCCAAATGGCTTCAAAACTTGACAGAAGATAAGAAAAGTTACCAGAAGGCCACTGCCGCTAAGACAGCCGGCCAATCTACCTTCCATTGGAATTCGTCCCTGGGTAGGATGAATTCTGACTGCAATTCGTCCCTGGGTGGGACGAATTCTTCTGTGTTGGGGAAACCGACCTGCTACTGCTCCAATGTCAGATCCCGAGACCTGCAAAACGCCTGCAAACATGGGTTTTATGTAATTGGGGCCATTTTGGGATGACCCATATGGTCGGATTCTCCCAATTTGGCCTCCACCCTCGAGAATTTGACCTCGACACCTGTAAGTCAGCGAAATGACAAAGCAACACAAAACATACTAGAATCTGACCAAAAGTTACAAAATTGCCGCTATGGATTAATCAAACCTAATAACACAAAATGCAATCCGAAAAGTAATCTAAAATGCTCAAAAACTAAAAATAGGACTTGGGAGGTGCGGGGGTGCCCAAGTGGGCCTCCCACCGTTGGCACTTGATTTTGGAGCCAATCCACCAGGGATGGGCCCAAAACCTCTTAGGATTGGGGGGTCGATAAATTGGTTGGTTCAGGTGTCCATGTGTTGGATTTGGATCAGGTTTGAGCTTCCAAATGCCACCCAACAACCTCCCTTGCAAAAGAGATTGGTGGATGTGGGAAGGTGAACCAAAAGAGATGCAAGTGGGTCTTCAACTCGACAGCACTTCGTTGCTTGAAAACTCCTTCAACCTTGTATATTTTGGGTGAGAAAAGTCCCACCTTTTATAGACCCATGAGGTCTCTTTTGGGAGGGAAGCACAAATGCCATGTGTTGGCCATAGGCGCCATGTGGCAGTCTTGTCTTCCCATGAGGGAGGGGAGTCCTCCATTGACTTGAGCTTTGATAAATGCATTTTGTGACAGTCTTCTAACGGCCTCTCTGTCAACCTACACACGCGTGCAAGGCAGGAGTCATTAACTGACTGTTCTGGGCTTCCACTTGGCACCGTTTGTCTTTTTGCCCGTTAAGCTTAGAATTCATCCCACCCAGGGATGGATTCAGAATTCATCCTGGGGTGGGACGGATTCTATTTTGAATTCGTCCCTGGGTGAGACGAATACTGGGCAAAGTGTCCAAGTGTGCCAAATTGCTTCTTGACCTTACAAAATTGCTATGAAAGTTGTTAAGACCACTGTTTAACCTCTGAGGGCTGCCCTGGGGGTTGTGTTTGTCAAAGCGATCAGTGTTTGCAATCACATAATCGGATTGGTGTTGTTTTGGTGTCTACATAAAGTATTATGATACCACTTTTTAGGAACCTTTTAGTGAAATAAAAGCACATCCACATCATATTGTAATAATAACAAAAAATAATTTTAAAGTTAACAATATTGCAACATGAAAAAGAAATGCAATATATTATATTGCATAAAATAATAACACGTTATAAAATTGCAAGCTTCTTCAAGGGGTAACCTCGTTAGAAGTAGAACTTTGTTACAACAAAATATGAGATGTCTTTTCTCTTTCCCACTTGGCTATTTTGAAGACTTTATCTAATCCTAACCCTAAAGTTCAATGGTTTCCATTCACATGCAAGTAGGGGCCCAAGCTAGTAACTCCTAAATAATAATTGTTACATCTATAAATATCTTATTTGAAATACATAACACTAAATTTATATGGTCTTGTAATACTAGGTGTCTAAAATACCACATGACTAAAATATTATTAACAATATTAGAATGGGTCTTAAAAATAATATTATGGTTTAATACTTCTAAAAATATGTTATTACTGTTTTACAACTACTTTTGATGCTAATTCTTTCCAAATTCTCCACTTTTTTCCTATATATTGTTAGAAAATTTAAATGAAAACATTTTTACTTTTCTTGACCTATTTTAGGTAAAATTGGATCCTATGACCTCTATAGACCCTATTTGATGTCCATGAGTATATTGTTCTTGTTTCATCATGTACCACGACTAGCTTCTATGTATTGAACTATTTTATCAAATTTCAATAATTTTTAGGAATAAGGTGCCATCAAGAATAAGGCAAGATGGTAGGGTGATGTTAGGAAGAAGGCCAAATTACAAGGTGTCATCAAGAGGATGGGTAAACAAGTAAGGCTTAAAAATTCAAATACCACAATCATATGATGGAGGAGGGGGTTCCTTCTAGAAAACCATAATCCAAGGAGATATTAGTAGAGGGGTTCCCATTTTAAGTGGTGATATCTAAGAAACCATTGTTCGAGGAGCTTCCATCGAAGGGGTTGTCATAAAAATTGGTATCATATAAGAAACTACTATTTGAGTAGCTACTATCAAAGTTCCTACCATTAGAGATATTGTGACCATTCATGTTACCATCAAAGGTGTTGTCATAATATGTTCTACCATCATTGTCCCTATCGTTAGACATGCTACCATCAAAGGTACTACCAATAGGGGTATTGTCATCAAACATGATATCACCAAACATGTTGTTATTAAACATGTTACCATCAAAGGAGTTACCATTTGAGAAGTTGACATCAATGGCATCTAAGGTAATGTAGTTAAAGGACTCATCATTAGAAGCATTGTATATGGAGAGAGATATTTTTTTGAGGCTGACAAGTAGTTAGTTGAGGTAAGAGATAAGTAAATCAGAGTTCTAGGGGAGATGTTTTAGTAGGTCAAGTGAAGGATTCCAAAATATTTATGAGGAGAAAATTTTATTTCAATTAGGATGGTTTCAATGGTTTTGTCATTGATTTTTCAACGGGGATCCTACCCCCTTAACCCTCAATATAGGTAGCAATCGACATTGTCTATCATATTTATTATATTGGTGATGTTGATCATCTTGATCATGTTAGTCATGATGACCATTTTTTTCATGTTAGTTACATTGATTAATCTAATGATATGGTTGATTGTAAAAATTGAAGTGAACAATCAAAGAATAATGGTTATGTTGATCAAGTTGATGTTACAAGTGATTACAAGAAATGGAGTGCATAATCAAAGAATAACTTGTTGTGAGAAGTAGTTGGAAGTGAAGTTTGTTGTAAAATAGGAGAAAGAAAGAGGATCATGACAAGATATTTTGTAATGTTTTTCAATACTTCTATTCCCAATATTCAACTCATGTATTGTCAAGGACGTTGACCAGTTTAGAGGGGATAGATGTGGGTAGGAAAATTGATATATCTACATTTAATGAATAAGTTTTGATATTCTATGTTATTTTTTAGTTGTGTGTAAAGTGTTTGACAAAATGTGCATACATATATTTAATAATGTTATAAAGTGGTAATGTAATATTGTACGTAATACTACAATGTTAAGTTTTATATGTCAACAAAGTCATAATCTATAAGTTAGTTTGTCCTATAGTGGAAAATATCATGTAAATTCGAGTTAAATGCATATGAAATATAATTTAGGAAATTATGAGGTGTTAGGTAGTTGGAGGGTGCAACTAATTTTTGGTTTTATAAATAATACCCTCCACTTATTCATTCAATATAGTATGTAGTTGTAGAGGGTAGAAGGTTGATGTGTATGTGCATAAGGTATGATGTAGTTAGATCACGTATAAAATCATGAAGAGGGTTCTGTATAGGGTTTGCAAGATATAATGTTGTAATTATATATGTCATGGTTAATATAAATTTTCTTATATTTACTTATTTTCTATTGTTGTTATTAATATATTTTGTGTATTGTTATTGCTAATGGCTATAGATCTGTAGATTTATTTAAGTAGAAATGGAATTGTGTGTAAGTATATTAAATTTTATTTCTACAATTTCTTGAGAGCTTGCTTAGACTTGTATTATTGCTTAGATGCTTTAAATATATCTTGAAAGAGTGAGATATTAAAATAGATATGGAGAACTTACAAAAATAAAATCAAAGTGGTCACAAGATTGAGTAAAAATTTTGGCATAATATTGGTAAGTAAAGATAAAAAATACTATGAATCTAGAGAAAACTTGAAAAAGTTTTAGTGGATAAAAAACATGATGAAGTGGTCTCCCAAGGGTTATATTTATAGGTAGCCATGGCCTCTTGGAATAAGAGAGCAAAAATGTAACATGATAAAGACATGATTATTGAAGGAAAGGATTTAAATGGAAACAAAAGAGGACCAAGAGGAAGATCATGGGAAGGAAAACTTTTGGTCTTGGATTCTATTGCAAATGTGGTATATCAGTAGGAATGATCATGTTCATTGAAGGTAGATGGCTTGAAAGAGAGACGGAGGAAATCCTTTGAGATTTGGCATGTGTTAGGTCAAAAGCATTAACAGGCAATAGCATTGGTGTTGCTAGTGCTAGATGATCTTTGGAGGTCAAATGTGGGTGGGAAATGATAAATTTGAACATTTTGATAGAAATACCACTAAGGGTTAAATAAGAAATAAATATTTCAAATTTGGGCACAAGAAAGGTTAAAGCAAACCGGATGGCTAGAGAGGAATTCAACAAGCTTGAAGATTAGCCATGCACTCAAAATTGGGTGTCTACACTTATAATACAATCGAATGAAATTTCATGATAAATTTGTTAAAATAACTATAATCATAATTTTTACATCCAACATAGGTAATATGACAACCTTGCTTTATATTATTAAGAATAATAATTTTGAACATATAAATAGGCTTATTAAGCAAAAAATGTTTATATCCAATAGATCTTCTCATACTTCATGTTTCATAAAATTTATTTAAATAAAATACATTGACTCAACCAATCATGTTCACCATTTATTTATATTTCTTTTGACATTTCTTAATTTTTAAAATAAATTTTGACTTAAATATTTTATCTAACTCAAAATAATATAGAAGGTATTTTTTTGAAAATAAAAAATAATTATTCAATTAATTTTTTAATATATTAACAAAAACTACTAAAATGTAACAAATACATTAAAAGCAAAATCAAATTAAAATATTACAATTGTTATTTCAATTATAAATAAATTGAAGTTTATAAATATAAATAGATTTAGAACTTCATTGAGTCTAGCAACTCGACTATATTTTCTATAAGATCAATATAAAATATTCACACAAATTCATACATTCAATATCACACTTATTAAATAATATTATTGATGAATATTTTAATGTCATCCTTACTTAAATTACATTTTATCTTAAATAGAAACATGAATATAAGATTCTTCACATTCACAACCCTTTGACCTTTTTATTTACATAAAATTTTCATCTCCTTCCACCCATGAGAGATCTAACACTTATATTTCTTATGGAAGAAATGCTACGTAATTATAAATCTATTATTGACTCTACATATCCATAAAGACTCTAATTATTACACATACTAAATGACAAACTCTTACATAACTCTATACTTACCTGATTGACATAACTCCATACTTACATGACACCTAACTTAAGTTATTTGGTGTCATTTGGATGTGATTTTTGAACCATGATCCCATTGGCTTAAATGTTTGTTTATTAAGATTACAAATTTTATTTTAATTATATTTTTTTAATAAAATAATATATGAGACAAGTTAGGTCCGAGTTGTAGACCAATTGGTTCCTCCAAAACCTGTAAGGGAGGCGGAGGTCCAAGGTTCAAATATCTGGCCTCGTCATACTGAACGCTTACCCCTTTCCTTGTGTTTTCAGCGATGTAAAAGGTTTAAAATGATCATGGCATGGTGGTTATAGGGGTGAACTGCACAAATATCTATGTTGCGGCTTTCAGGGTGAATATCGTAGAATATTGTGGTGGTCATAAAAGTCAAAAAGCCTACCCATATTTGTTGCGGCTATCGATTCCATCATGTAAAATCAAAAACTAATATACATAACTAATATATATGTGTGTGTGTGAGTGTGAGAGACTAGTTTTATATTTTTTAATTAGTTATAGCTTGCTTGCTCCTCATGGTAAACATGTCTTCCTTTAAATAATATTTGTGTGGAAAAATGTAGTCCCACTTGGAACCATCGAATTCCTAATAGTAAATTCCAAGGTGCAAAAAATTCTTTAGAGGCTAGGGATGATTTGAAATGATCAAATTATAGAAAGAAGTTCATATGATAGATATAATAAATGAATTGTTTGGAGAAGAAATGTATGGTCTCTCAGCATTGGCTCCTATCTACCAATTTACTAGTTCATGGTCTTCAATAAAAACCATTGAAGGTTGGATTGACAAATAATGGAGAACTAAAATAAGAGGGGGAAGAGAAATCAAACTGTGTAGAAGGGATTTTTTCATTGCCATCTTCACCTCTAAGGAGGACAAAAATATGATTTTCAAGGGTGGTTTATAGTTTATCGGTCCTTGTGGTCTATACATGAATACATGAAATCCTTATTTTGATCCCTTAAAAGAGATCCCTTATAAATTTCTAGTATGGGTTCATCTTCCTTTCCTCCCATTGTATTTTTGAAAATAAAAAATATTGAAGGTCATTAAAAATAAGATCAATGTCTAAAATATGAAAGCAAATCTAAAAGCTCAAAATTACATGGTAGCTCAAATATGTGTTGAAGTAAACCTAGAAAAGTGGTTACTTGAAGCCATCACACTATCATTCAAGGGGTTACAACATACCCAAAAGCTAGACTATGACTATATATCTTTCAAGTGTTCAAAATATCAAGAATATGGGCACTTATAGAGGGATTGCCTATGAAGCCTATGACGCAATTTTAGTAACAATAAGACTTTACAAAATTCTAAAAGAAAAGAGGAAATTTTATCTATATCCCTTCAACCAAAATTCTAAAGATAATATGCAAGTTTAAAATAAGTTTAATATATTGGAAGAATATTTGGAGGAATCAATAGTAGTTGTTTTTAACATCAAGAAGAATCCCCTAAATAAGACCCTCTACTAAACATGGAAGTCCTATAATAAAACCAAGGTTAAGAGTAATCAATGCACTTCAACTCAAAATAAGGGAAATATAGGGAATAAAGAGTCTTAAAAACTTCAATATCATAGCAGGAAGCACATACCCAAGAAAATGAGGATAAAACATCTTCTCTAATGGACAAAACCAAAACTAGAGCAGGACTATCTCAGAGAGATAATATTCAAAAAAAATAGTATAAGGGAAGTAGGCCATAATTGAGGATACGTTGAAGAGGGCAGTAAAGAAAAATATAAACATAGAGCTCAAAGAGAAAGAAGCTTTAAAAAATATAGTAGAATGGAAGCAAGCCATAATTGAGGATGCATCAAAGAAGACAACAAAGAAAAATACCAAAAAGAGGTAGAATATTTTGATCCATCCACTATCCACATTATCAATGATAAAATCTATTATTTGGAATACTAGAGGGTTAGAACAAGAAAATTAAAAAATAGGAGCAAATAACTTAGCATCCAAGAAAAGTTGGATGTAATTTTGGACTAGGAAACCAAACTGGATCTAAAAGGAGATAATACAATAATGGGATTTTATTGGGGCTTGTGCAAAAATTTAATCATATCAACCAAGGGAAGTTCTAGAGGGGTTTTAATAGCCTAGAAAATTGAGTGGGAGTTAATTTATATTGAGATCATAAAAAACTAACTACACATCAATGTTATCCTTGTCCTAGTTGGGATGTTGTATGTTTATATTGATGCAATAAGAATTCCAGCTCTATGTTTTATTTATGTTGGTTCTAGTTATGTTTTGCTTGTACTTGGAGATCTTTCTTTCATATGCTTACAAGCTTTATGCTTACAAGCTTTGTTTCCTGAAGCTGTAGAGCTGAGCATAAACATGTTCCAAATGGTGGTGGCTGAGCTAAACATTATTGTTGCTACTTTTAATCTTCTAGTTGCTTACTAGTTATGGCTTGGCTTTTTCTAATTTATTGGATGAATAAAACCCAGCCTGATTTTGACTTCTCCCTCTCGTATTCTGTTGCAAGGATTCAAAATCCAAAACAGGTTACAAACCACGGTTGCTCAATGAAAAAATTCTTTAAACAACTCTTATTACAATATTAAATACATCTAAACTATTATATAAACAAATTTACAACTCAGTTGAGTCATTCCTAAGGGACAGGTGATGTTTGTTTAAAATGGCAATGGTTTGTACAAAACCTTTGTAAGACTTTGATTATATAAAATATTAAATTTAATGCACCGCCAAGATGATTCTATGTATACACCACAAATGTAGAACCTATATAACGCTTTAGCGAGAGCCGCCGTTGTTGGCATGCAGTCTGAATCTATGGCGAAAAAATAAATTAAAATCTTATTAATGAATAATAATATCCTTTATATTTATTTTTATTGTTTATAGCATTATCAAAAGAAATCTTTGCAGAGTGATGAGTGGTGGATGTTTTCTGTAAAGAGATTAAAGGTAGCTCCTCTTCACTCGACATTCAATAATGTCTTCATAATCTCAAAGATCTCCGTATACATTCACGCAAAATAAATAAATACTGCATTCATATTCTTTGCAAATCTGAAAAACGATATCAAAGACATACAAATACAACATGAATTCCGTTGGAAATTTGGAATTTAACACAGTTGCGTAGTTACTACGTCATAAGAGTCTGGATTGTACGAAACAAATAATCTCGGGCACACAACTTCAATCGTCCTCAAACACCTCTGTTAAGCATTTCCATATAATTCTCGAGAGACTCTCGCCTCTCTATCTTCAAATTCTGGCGAAATCTGCTGATAAATTCATCCGCCGATTTATCAACATCTATTTCAAAGCTTGGCTTCCTATGAAATCTACTACTTCTTTCCAAGCTCTTCAGTTTGAACTCATCGACGTTAGCAGCTGTTGCAGCCAGGGAATTAAGCGTCTGAATCTTCAAATCCTCACGGATCTTTCGAATAAATTCATTGGCCGCTTGGTCGGCATCACTTACTCTCGAGCATTCTTGGCTAGATCGAGCATTAACTATGGCCGCCTCAGCTGAAGAAGAAGACGAAGACGAGAACACGGGTTTTCTTCCACTTGTTGGATCCATCAAATCAGGCATACGGTAGTCTGATTGCAGAAGAAACTTCCGATTTGTTGCAGTCGAAGGAAAAGAATAAAATGGGTGATGTTAAATAGAAAATGGATGGAGGACTTTTGCTTGGCGGGTCAAACAATACTTTGGAACTCAATCTGTGAGCCCCCTCAAATTGGGATAGAGTCTACGGGCTTTTACGTTTGACACGGCTTTAATTCGTAAAATAAAGCATTAGTCGGTGCAGCCAGGCTTGCTCTAATGTTGTCTTGTATTGTTTTTTTCAACTGGGCACGCAGGAATTTGGAGGCGGAAAGTGGAAACGAACAATAAAGGTAGGTAACCTGCAAAACTGGCAAAATAAATGGGCTCGAAAGTCTTATCGTTGCATTAACGTCGAAATTACCCGTTAAGACCTTTTCTAATGAATTAGATAATATTGCCACGATAGAAACATAATCCTTTTTATCGTCTCTCTATGTGGGGGAGAAGAGTATAATAAAGGCCCCACATACGTCGGCTTTTGTGTGTTGACCTTAGGATGTAGCCTCACTTATAAATTATAGAATAGTTTTTGTTAAAATTGTGTTTTGAAGGTGAAAGTTTTACTTAAATGTTTTTTTTTTTTTTTTTTTTTATAAAAAGAGAAAAGTAAATTTATATTAAATTAAGATAAAAGTTTTTATAAAAAAAAATGGTGGATTAATATATTCGATGGGGAATCAAACTAATCTTTATTGACAAGGGTTAGGAAACAAAAGTGTCAACAAAACACAAGATTACTAATCATGATCATTAATGATCATTACATAAAAAAACATATCATATAGAGTAATGTGTCCTGACATGTTGTTTTGCATAAACTGCTAGTGATTATGGGATAGGAATCCACCTCACTCCATCACGATTAAGGCCTTCAGTACCTGCATCAGTCTAACCCCTCAACAACTGGCCCAGGTGAAACTAGTTAAACATCATCCCACCCCCAACCTGCAGGATGAACAAGCAATGCCAACATTAGGCCACTTCTTGACTGGCGAGGGCTAGGACCAATACCTATCTGCGGGTGCAATTCTTGCATATGACAAAGTTCGACGGCCAAAGCGGGATAAAAGACACTCCTAAGAAGAGCGCTCTTGGGGGGGTCCGGTTGACTATACATGAAGCCTTGGTCCAGTGCGCTACAAGAACTTACAGATGATCCAACCCTATAGCAACTTTGTTGGCTTGAGTACATATCTATAGCCACATATGATTAAAAACTTCTAATTTGCTAGCATGAGTAAATGTGATAGAAGGTGTCTACTGTTTTAAAATAATTTTGTTATGGGCCTTCCAAATATGAAAGAGAAGGCTAATCCAAAAAACCTACCACACTTCAAAATCGGGAAAGACAAAGTAAAAGAGTCTTCAAGAAGAGCTTGGGGCCAAGAAACTCTTGCAACTAGAAATGGATAAAAAAAGGAAACAACCCATTACCAAGCTTACCTAGATCTTTTGCAATTCCAAAAGAGGTGAGTAGAAGACTCGGGTACACCACAAAAAGGACATTTAGGATCAGGAATTACAAGGTGTTTCAAACATTTCCCCAAGGGAAGGCCTTGACACAACAAGCTCTATGCAAAAAGCAGTTGCTTGGGCTCAACATAAGTAGCCCAAACATTCTAAAATCTAGAAATTCATATATTCCTTATAGAAAATAAGTCCCAACATTTATTGATCTTGAGGAGATAACCATTTATACCCCAAAAAAGCCTTATAATTAAGCAAAGGAGTGTCAACATGTCATCTCCAGTCTCACCACCAAGGACATTACGAGTGCACACCAATATTGTACAACATAGAAAAAGGGATGAGAGCAATAATAGCATCATAAGTATCTTTTTCTGCATCATTCAACTTGAAGGTATGTTTGAACTCATTCCATGGGATCCAATCCCTAGTTTGGTGAGAAAGAAAATAGCTATTGTAAAAATACCCTTTTTGAAAAATAAAATGAGCATGAATCCATTGCACCCGAGCTAAGGGAGAACCTTGATGAAGAAACATGAGAGACCACCAAATATTAATAGAATTGATGGATAAGCCTTTATGAAAGCCATCTACTCTCTAGAAGATCCAAGGAGTGACCTACTACTAGGATTTCCATATACTTTTAATAACAAAGGAGCTAGAGATATTAACAAAAATTGGAGTAACAATGAGAGAGAAAAAATCCAACCCTCCCCATGCTCTATGATTTCAAGAAATACCAAAGGAAATGAAATGTTGAACCAAAACTTTCCAATATTTAGCTCCCCTCAGAGCCCTGACCACCCACTTCACACACAAAGTAATACCTTATCATCTACAATCCAGGAGACCCATTCCGCCAGATTCTCTAGGAAGACAACAAATATCCCAAACAACTCTATGAAAACCCTTTGTTTCAGAAGAATTATTCCAAAGAAAATATCGAAGGAGTTTCTCAAGCTTCCTATAACAAGTCTGTGAAAGAACCTAGTAAGAGGAATAGTATACATTAGTGGCAACTAAAACTTTAGAGCAAATATAAAATTTACCTACTAATGATAGCTCCTTAGTAAGCCAAAAATCAAGTTTCTTTTCAACTCTTTGAAGCACATAATTCCAAAGTTGACCTATTTTAGGGAAAATTGGATCCTATGACCTCTATAGACCCTATTTTATGTCCATGAGTATATTGTGCTTTTTCATAATGTACCACGACTAGCTTCTATGTATTGAACTATTTTATCACATTTCAGTAATTTTTAGGAATAAGGTGCCATCAAGAATAAGGCAATATGGTAGGGTGATGTTAGGAAGAAGGCCAAATTACAAGGTGTCATCAAGAGGATGGGTAAACAAGTAAGGCTTAAACATTCAAATACCACAATCATATGATGGAGGAGGTGGTGCCTTCTAGAAAACCATAATCCAAGGAGATATTAGTAGAGGGGTTCCATTTTAAGTGGTGATATCTAAGAAACCATTGTTCGAGGAGCTTCCATCGAAGGGGTTGTCATCAAAATTGGTATCATATAAGAAACTACTATTTGAGTAGCTACTATCAAAGTTCCTATCGTTAGAGATATTGTCACCATACATGTTACCATCAAAGGTGTTGTCATAATATGTTCTACCATCATTGGCCCTATTGTTAGACATGCTACCATCAAAGGTACTACCAATAGGGGTATTGTCATCAAACATGATATCACAAAACATGTTACCATCAAAGGAGTTACCATTTGAGAAGTTGACATCAATGGCATCTAAGGTAATTTAGTTAAAGGATTCATCATTGGAGGCATTGTATATGGAGAGGGATATTTTTTTGAGGCTGACAAGTAGTTAGTTGAGGTAAGATATAAGTAAATCAGAGTTGTAGGGGAGATGTTTTAGTAGGTCAAGTGAAGGATTCCAAAATATTTATGAGGAGAAAATTTTATTTCAATTAGGATGGTTTCAATGGTTTTGTCATTGATTTTTCAAGGGGGATCCTACCCCCTTAACCCTCAATATAGGTAGCGATAGGCATTGTCTATCATATTTATTATATTGGTGATGTTGATCATCTTGATCATGTTAGTCATGATGACCATTTTTTTCATGTTAGTTACATTTATTAATCTAATGATATGGTTGATTGTAAAAATTGAAGTGAACAATCAAATAATAATGGTTATGTTGATCAAGTTGATGTTACAAGTGATTACAAGAAGTGGAGTGCATAATCAAAGAATAACTTGTTGTGAGAAGTAGTTGGAAGTGAAGTTTGTTGTAAAACATGAGAAAGCAAAAGGATCATGACAAGATATTTTTTAATGTTTTTCAATACTTCTATTCCCAATATTCAACTCATGTATTGTCAAGGACGTTGACCAGTTTAGAGGGGATAGATGTGGGTAGGAAAATTGATATATCTACATTTAATGAATAAGTTTTGATATTCTATGTTATTTTTTAGTTGTATGTAAAGTGTTTGACAAAATGTGCATACATATATTTAATAATGTTATAAAGTGGTAATGTAATATTGTACGTAATACTACAATGTTAAGTTTTATATGTCAACAAAGTCATAATCTATAAGTTAGTTTGTCCTATAGTGGAAAATATCATGTAAATTCAAGTTAAATGCATATGAAATATAATTTAGGAAATTATGAGGGGTTAGGTAGTTGGAGGGTGCAACTAATTTTTGGTTTTATAAATAATACCCTCCACTTATTCGTTCAATATAGTATGTAGTTGCATAGGGTAGAAGGTTGATGTGTATGTGCATAAGGTATGATGTAGTTAGATCACGTATACAATCATGAAGAGGGTTCTGCATAGGGTTTGCAAGATATAATGTTGTAATTATATATGTCATGGTTAATATAAATTTTCTTATATTTACTTATTTTATATTGTTGTTATTAATATATTTTGTGTATTGTTATTGCTAATGGCTATAGATCTATAGATTTATTTAAGTAGAAATGGAATTGTGTGTAAGTATATTAAATTTTATTTCTACAATTGCTTGAGAGCTTGCTTAGACTTGGATTATTGCTTAGATGCTTTAAATATATCTTGAAAGAGTGAGATATTAAAATAGATATGGAGAACTTACAAAAATAAAATCAAAGTGGTCACAAGATTGAGCAAAATTTTTGGCATAATCTTGGTAAGTAGAGATAAAAAATACTATGAATCTAGAGAAAACTTGACAAAGTTTTAGTGGATAAAAAACATGATGAAGTGGTCACCCAAGGGTTATATTTATAGGTAGCCATGGCCTCTTGGAAGAAGAGAGAAAAAATGTAACATGATAAAGACATGATTATTGAAGGAAATAATTTAAATGGAAACAAAAGAGGACCAAGAGGAAGATCATGGGAAGGAAAACTTTTGGTCTTGGATTCTATTGCAAAGGTGGTATATCGGTAGGAATGATCATGTTCATTGAAGGTAGATGGCTTGAAAGAGAGACGGAGGAAATCCTTTGATTTTTGGCATGTGTTAGGTCAAAAGAATTAAGAGGCAATAGCATTGGTGTTGCTAGTGCTAGAAGGTCTTTGGAGGTCAAATATGGGTGGGAAATGATAAATTTGAACATTTTGATAGAAATACCACTAAGGGTTAAATAAGAAATAAATATTTCAAATTTGGGCACAAGAAAGGTTAGAGCAAACCGGATGGCTAGAGAGGAATACAACAAGCTTGAAGATTAGCCATGCACTCAAAATTGGGTGTCTACACTTATAATAGAATCGAATGAAATTTCATGATAAATGTGTTAGAATAACTATAATCATAATTTTTACATCCAACATAGGTAATATGACAACCTTGCTTTATATTATTAAGAATAATAATTTTGAACATATAAATAGGCTTATTAAGCAAAAACTGTTTATATCCAATAGATCTTCTCATACTTCATGTTTCATAAAATTTATTTAAATAAAATACATTGACTCAACCAATCATGTTCACCATTTATTTATATTTCTTTTGACATTTCTTAATTTTTAAAATAAATTCCGACTTAAATATTTTATCTAACTCAAAATAATATAGAAGGTATTTTTTTGAAAATAAAAAATAATTATTCAATTAATTTTTTAATATATTAACAAAAACTACTTGAAAATGTAACAAATACATTAAAAGCAAAATCAAATTAAAATATTAAAATTTTTATTTCAATTATAAATAAATGGAAGTTTATAAATATAAATAGATTTAGAACTTCATTGAGTCTAGCAACTCGACTATATTTTCTATAATATCCATATCAAATATTCACACAAATTCATACATTCAATATCACACTTATTAAATAATATGATTGATGAATATTTTAATGTCGTCCTTACTTAAATTACACTATTTTGTCTTAAATAGACACATGAATATAAGATTCTTCACATTCACAACCCTTTGACCTTTTTATTTACATAAACTTTTCATCTCCTTCCACCCATGAGAGATCTAACACTTATATTTCTTATGGAAGAAATGCTACGTCATTATAAATCTATTATTGACTCTACATATCCATAAAGACTCTAATTATTACACATACTAAATGACAAACTCTTACATAACTCTATACTTACCTGATTGACATAACTCCATACTTACATGACAGCTAACTTAAATTATTTGGTGTCATTCGGATGTGATTTTTGAACCATGATCCCATTGGCTTAAATGTTTGTTTATTAAGATTACAAATTTTATTTTAATTATATTTTTTTAATAAAATAATATATGAGACTAGTTAGGTCTGAGGTGTAGACCAATTGGTTCCTCCAAACCCCGTATGGGAGGCGGAGGTCCAAGGTTCAAATAACTGGCCTTGTCATACTGAAAGCTTACCCCTTTCCTGGTGTTTTCAGTGATGTAAAAGGTTTAAAATGATCATGGCATGGTGGTTATAGGGGTAAACTGCACAAATATCTATGTGGCGGCTTTCAGTGTGAATAGCATAGAATATTGTGGTGGTCATAAAATTCAAAAAGCCTACCCATATTTGTTGCGGCTATCGATTCCATCATGTAAAATCAAAAACTAATATATATAACTAATATATATATGTGTGTGAGTGTGAGAGACTAGTTTTATATTTTTTAATTAGTTATAACTTGGTTTCTCCTCATGGTAATCATGTCTTCCTTTAAATAATATTTGTATGGAAAAATGTGTAGACACCAAAACAACACCAATCCGATTATGTGACTGCAAACACTAATCGCTTTGACAAACACAGCCCCCAGGGCAGCCCTCAGAGGTCAAACAGTGGTCTTAACCACTTTCATAGCAATTTTGTGAGGTCAAGAAGCAATTTGGCACACTTAGACACTTTGCCTAGTAATCGTCTCACCCAGGGACGATTGCTAATGAAATCGTCTCCGGGTTGCTAACTTGAAATCGTCTCACCCAAGGACGATTTCTGAAATCGTCTCCAGTAAGGACGATTTCCAAGTTTAACGGGCAAAAAGACAAATGAGGCCAAGTGGCAGCCCAGAACAGTCAGTTGATGACTCCTGCCTCGCACGCGTGTGTGAGTGGACAAATAGGCCGTTTGAGGACTTGTCACAAGGGCATTTATGAAAGCCCAAGTCAATGGAGGACTCCCCTCCCTCATGGGAAGACAAGACTGCCACATGGCGCCTATGACCAACACATGGCATTTGTGCTTCCCTCCCAAAAGAGACCCCATGGGTCTATAAAAGGTGGGACTTTTCTCACCCAACATATACAGGGTTGAAGGAGTTTTCAAGCAACGAAGTGCTGCCGAGTTGAAGACCCACTTGCATCCCTTTTGGTTCACCTTCCCACATCCACCAATCTCTTTTGCAAGGGAGGTTGTTGGGTGGCTTTTGGAAGCTTGAATCTGACCCAAATCCAACACATGGACACCTGAACCAACCAATTCGCCGACCCCCCAATCCTAAGAGGTTTTGGGCCCATCCCTAGTGGATTGGCGCCGGAATCAAGTGCCAACGGTGGGAGGCCCACTTGGGCATCCCCGCACTTTTCTTAAGTTTTATTTCAGAAGCATTCTAGTTTATTTTCTCATGCTGCATATTGTGTTTTCTGTTTGGTGAATTCATAGCTGCAATTTCGTAACCTTTGATCAGATTCTAGTATGTTTTGTGTCGTTTTGTAGTTTCACTAACTTGCAGGAGGCGATATCAAATTCCCGAGGGTAGAGGCCAAATTGGGAGAATCCGACCATCTGGGTCGTCCCAAAATGGCCCCAATTACATAACCCCCTTGTCTGCAGGTGTTTTGGAGACCTCGGGAGTCGACATTGGAGCGTGTCAGTTCGGCTTCCCCAACACAGAAGAAATCGTCCCACCCAGGGACGATTTACAGTCAAAAATCGTCCTACCCAGGGATGATTTCCAGTTGAAAGCAGATTGGCCGACTGTCTCAGTGGCAATGGCCTGTTGGTAACATTTTCTATCTTCTGGCAAGTTTTCAGGCTGTTTAGAATCATTTTGTTTACTGTTTTAGATAAATGTTTGCATGCATATTTCGTTAATTTTAGAAGAACAAACACCTTTCATTTGCAGCAGGTGCTACTGACATCTTGGTTGTTTCTTTGTTCGTAGGAGAAGCAGCAGAGGTGAAGAACTCATCGACATCAGCGGCGGCATCATCTTGGCCCGCCCATTGCAATCGTGGGCACGCGGAAAGAGGAACATTGAGTGATTGTAATCGAATTCTTTTAACGCTCCTAGCCCCCGAAAAGGGAGGAGACGTCATTGTAACAGAGATCAAGGGATATTAATGAAAGGGCTGTGTTTTCTCCATTTGCTTGTGTCTCTTCCAATGCGTTTCTTTTCCATTTCATGCACTTTACGTTTCTAGGACTTAAGCGCATTTGGTTTTGGTTATATTGCAATTAGTGTTTCCTTTGCCCGGAATCTCGTGCTTTCAGTGGCGATCACGGTGGGACCTGTTCCCTATTTTTTTTTAAGATCACAGAAAACTAATCGGGTTTTTGTGTTTTGTGTTTTACAGGTACATTTTTTTTTGCAGACTGTTAATCGTCTCTGACTATTACGATTACTTTACTGGAAATCGTCTCACCCTGAGACGATTTTAAAATCGTCTCTGCCAGGGACGATTTCTGTTCTGTAAATCGTCTCACCAGGGGACGATTTTCTGTCTGCAGATTTTCAGAGCAGAAATTCAGAGGCAACTGGAGCAGGCAGAGAAGAGGTAGGGATTTTATCATCTCTGTTAAATTTTCTGTTTCTGTTTTCTGTTTCTTTGACTGTTTTCATTTTTATCCTGCATACTTAGGGAAAATCATTCATGCTTGTTTCATTTTCGCTAAATAAAATGAACCTCACACACTCCACGCAACAATTTTAAACCAAGGAGCTGGTCGTAAGACCCCAGCCCTTGATCAAGACCATTGGTGGATTTCATCACCACCTTGGCTTGATTTGCATCCATTTCCCGATTGTCAACTGTTGTTAGGCGTAAATCCTGATGAAAGCCGACCGAGTGTCACTGGGGTGATTCCCATGCGCGCGAGGATAAGTTTTCTATGGTAGGTGCCATTAACAGGACAATCCCCCTTCCGTACCGCCTACGTACCACGTACCTTCTGCTCTCACGTACCTATAGTCTCCCTCTCGTAAGGGCGGGTATATAGAGAGGTTGGTATATCGGCCTGGTTGGTATATTGAAGGGGCGACCGTTTTGGGAGTTATATGAGCCGTCATAATGCATTTAAACGATCTTCAAAACCTACAAAAACAAAACAAAACATCAAAATGCACTAAACCAGTTTAGGACACACTATTTAAACCCTTAAAAGAGATAATCACGGTTTGCGTATGCGTGTGTTCATTTCTGCTTAGTGTAGACAAAAAGAAAAATCATCATAAACAAAAGATAAAAATCTACGCATTTTGTCATTTTCTCCAAAAAGCTCCAAGGATTCCCGTAATCGCTTGGTCACTCCAAAATGCCCCAAAGGTGTCCATGAACCCTTTGGTCAACCCAAAATCACCCCAAATGTGCCCATAAGTGATGCAGGACCATCCAACAAAATATGGGAAATCTTATATTTTTCCCTAAATTTTAGTGCATCTTGCCGGGGCCATAACTTCTCAACCGTAGCTCCGATTGACACGAAATTTTACAGGGAGTTAGTTGGGATAATTTTAAACAAATATGATTCCCTAGAATCCTATTTGCCCAGAAAATTCAGTTTTCGGGGCCAAATTCCATCATCTAGTGCCCCAAAATTAGGTTTTAAAATTGGGCACGCATTTTTTTGCACTTTTTGAGTCTGTTCGGATGTCAATATCTCCTAATGTATTCAGATCTAGGACTTGAAACTTCATTTTTGTCTTATCTACTATAAGAGGGATGCACACACCAATTTTGGGCCCCATCTGACTCATTTCAATTTTTAGGGTTTTTTAGAGAGACATCGTCATGGTGCTCACCCGTAGCCAAGCCCAATCACGGGCGGAGGCTGTGGGGAATGTCCAAGGAGGCACGAGTCATCTCCGTTACAATCCCAAGGATTTGGTCATACCACCTTGGTGACCTAACACACAAGGCAGTCCCCTCCACACCTTAAAGGAAAGGGACTACAGGGACACCTCTTCGAGGGGCACTCCTGTTCAACATAGCATTCAACACAAACCCTCCCATGAGGGGTACATCCATAGGAGAGCTCCCTTAGAAGCTCGCTATGAGCGGTCATCGCGCGATGAAGCGCTAGGTCAACATAGGGTTCGACGGGAGGAACCACATGATTACATTATCCCTCCTTCACCCCCTCTAGTTGTCAGGACTACAAAGAAAAATCCAGAGCACAAGGCTCCTCAGGCGGGGCGAACTAACTCCGTCCATCCCTTTTTCACTTATGAAAGAGAGCAAGAGGAAGATCCCTACCTTCCTTGAGAGCAATATACAATGTGGGAGCAATATGCCTCTGCACCTGCTATCTATCAGGACCACTCACTGAGGCCAAAGCCCCGAGGGAATGCCGCTACCCCCAACAAAGGGAGGTCACCTATAGAGATCTTGGATCACTACGATCAAAAATATCTAGGAGAGGCATCTAGGCCTTCTAGACATGAGGCGACAGGACCAACCATCTTAGAATCTGTCAAGCACGTCGCACGCCAAATGCAATTCACGCAACTTGAGCTAGAGCGACTAGAGCGACTACATTTAGAGGAACTGTACTATATTAACAAAGAGCACCTTCAGCGCCAGGAGGATGAGTTGTTCCAACACACTATGCAGGAGAGCCAACATGAAAGGGAGTACGAGGAAAATCATCGCATTCCTCGAGGACAACAAACAGTGCGGCCTCAAGTACATGCCGCCTACATCGACAGAGGGAAGCGACCCATTGAAATTTTAGATCATCAAGATCGAGGCCAACACATAATAGAAACATTCGAGCCTCCCGAGCAAAATAGGGTAGACCGAGCCGACCCGATAGTCGCCAGACATACCACCCGTCAAGCCCAAATCACGCGGCTTGAACAAAGTCATCAGGAGATAGAGTATCGACACCGCTTGGATAGAGAGCGCATGCAACGCGAAGCGGATGAGTTACGCATAGAGCAAGGTCATCAGGAGTTAGAAGACTTATACATGCAACGCAAAGCAGATAAGTTGCGCTATAAACTACCTGAGGAGACTCCAACCCCTCACACACATAAGACAAAACATTATGAGAGGCACAACCCCTGGGTGCAAGACAGGTCATCGCGACCTCATCAAACGCTACCCCCAACACCTCCTAGACAGGAGCGGGAGGCTACTCTCTCGATTCCTGAAGCACCACCCCCGATGCCTCCTAGACATGAACGGGAGGCCGCTCCTATAACCAATGATGGGTGCCTTCCTCAGACATCCACCCAGGCTTATGAGCCACCCTTAGAAATTCATCAAGAAGCCTCTAAGGAATTAGAGCGAGAAGAAGAGCGAGATGAAAATCCCCACCAAGGCATGGGGGGTACTATCCAGCTACCCCTCCATAAGCCCCAAGTTCCTCAACAAGAACCAACCAAAGAGGAGGAACTCAAATCTCCCGATACATGCAAAGCACTAGAGCACTTAGAGTTGGTAGAGACCAAGATTTTGGAGCTCCCAAGGCCCAACTTACATAAGGCTCCTTTCGAAGAAGATCAACCTTTAACCGTAGGGCTACCTGATGATGCAGTCCTCCATGTCTCAGAATCTACAGATTCTGATGAGCTATACACATTGTCCGAAGGTGAGGATGAAACAGACATAGCACACAACAATCACATAAGACAGCATCGGCATCCCATAAAAATCGAAGAAGCATGTCAACAGATAAACATAATACTAGGGCATGAGTGGCACGTTAACCCACCACAGTGGGACCAAGCATTACATCCGCCACGTTGGGCACACAAAGAGCAACTTCCACCAAGAGACATCATAGCAACATCAGTGCCGCGGGCGGACCCTGTCCTCATCTCCGTGCATAGGGATGATCCATTCATGCCCATACCTCTAGAGCCGGATCCGAAGTGCAAAGACCATCAAGCTGGGGGTACCTCTATCCCCTGAAGAACCATAATCCAAACCAAAAAGCTCCAAGGATTATCGCAATCCCTTGGTCACCCAAAAAGCTCCAAGGATTATCGCAATCACTTGGTCACCCAAAAGCTCCAAGGATTATCGCAATCACTTGGTCACCCAAAAGCTCCAAGGATTATCGCAATCTCTTGGTCACTCCAAAAGCTCCAAGGATTATCGCAATCCCTTGGTCACCCAAAAAGCTCCAAGGATTATCGCAATCACTTGGTCAAAACCAAAAAGCTCCAAGGATTATCGTAATCTCTTGGTCAAACCAAAAAAGCTCCAAGGATTATCGCAATCTCTTGGTCACTCCAAAAGCTCCAAGGATTATCGCAATCACTTGGTCAAAACCAAAAAGCTCCAAGGATTATCGCAATCTCTTGGTCACACCAAAAAGCTCCAAGGATTATCGCAATCTCTTGGTCACACCAAAAAGCTCCAAGGATTATCGCAATCTCTTGGTCACACCAAAAAGCTCCAAGGATTATCGCAATCTCTTGGTCAATCCAAAAAGCTCCAAGGATTATCGCAATCACTTGGTCACCCAAAAAGCTCCAAGGATTATCGCAATCTCTTGGTCACCCAAAAAGCTCCAAGGATTATCGCAATCTCTTGGTCACCCAAAAAGCTCCAAGGATTATCGCAATCTCTTGGTCAACCAAAAAGCTCCAAGGATTATCGCAATCTCTTGGTCAACCAAAAAGCTCCAAGGATTATCGCAATCTCTTGGTCACCAAAAAGCTCCAAGGATTATCGCAATCTCTTGGTCACCCAAAAGCTCCAAGGATTATCGCAATCACTTGGTCAAAAAAAACCCAAGGATTATCGCAATCACTTGGTAAAAAAAAAAAAAAAACAAAACAACAAAAATCATCAAAAACAACAAAGATTTGCATCTCAATTCTAGGCATACTCAAATTCATCATAAAATTCATATTCTCGCACCTCATCTTCAACTTCACCAAAAACAATCCATCAAAATTACAAAAATATGTAGTTGCATTAAGCATTGCATCCATACATTGCATATTTGTGGTCGTATAGGTCAAAGGCACCATAGGCTGTAATTGCTCTGATAGACCATCTTGTTCCACACTGTTCCATTTTACAAAAACAACAAAAACACCATGCATAACTTTTACCACACTACAGTCAGTGGTCTAGGAATGTACCAAGAGTTTCAGTGATTCAGTCATCATTTTCCTCTTTAGCCATGTAATGTATCAAGTCGAACAGATTTTACGAAGGTAGAGTCATACTTGAAATACACCTTGTTACGTAACATCCCAACACAAATTAAAACACATAAAACAATTCCCAAGTTGTGTGAACGAAAGATGAAACCTGCATAGTAATCCAGGTCACCATAAGCGAAACGGTTATCTTGCTCATCCCCCTGTGCGAATGACCCCAAGAATGCTGAGAGTTGGCAAAAGGACAAGCATCCTCCCTACCCAATTCCCTAAGAATCCCTAAAGTTCTCAATAATTGCAAAACATCAAAAAATTTGCAAAATGTCAAAACTCCAAAATTTGACATCCTACAGTGCACACATCAAAAGGCACAAGCAATAGTGATTTTCATCACTCCATATCCCCAATCCCTTGCTCAAAAGAAAAACAAATCAAAATAAAAAGTGATCTTATCACTACAAACGAGCAAGTATCCCAATACAATTGAAGAAAAGAAGGGAGTGGACCTTGAATCCCTGGAACTCTCAGCATTCTAAAAGGTCATAAGGCAAGCCTCAGTACCGATTTGGTTGATAGCCTATCGATAACTGGCGGTAAACCTCTCGCATGACGATATATCTATCACATTAACTTGCGTATAGATCAATGTTTGCATGTGGATGAGCTAGCTTATGGCATCCTGGATAACACCGCAGATTAATCTAACTAAATACAACAAAGGAGTTAGTGGAGCTAATTAGGTGATCCTCAGTACAGGTTCGGTTGAAAGCCCATCTGGCACTGGCGGTATCCTGATAAATACCACAATAATGAACTCAATTGCACACACAGGGATGTGAAATAGCTTGGTCAAAAACAAGTCCGATTCATACCTTGTCCAAAAGTCTTGTAAGATAAAGTACAGTCATGGCTAGTGAGTTAAAACCGTCTGAGTCTCAGAAAACCTTAGCTACATTTCTAAACCAACTGCGCTACTTTTCATCCTTACAATACCATCAAAAAATACAAAAAAGAGAAAAACCACATGTATACATATAAAGTCATGCATCACAGTAATCGCCTAAAAACAAAATAACAGAGTTCTAAATAGTCTATGGTGCCATAGCCAAACATCACAAATCCCATTCATCCATTTCATATCTGCATATCACATATAAATCAAAAACATTTGCATTCATCATAGCATATGCATCCATCAAAATAAATCAACATGCATACATCCATATTCATCAACCATCATGCACAAGATCAAAAAAAATAAAAACAACAAAAACAATAAATAAATGCAACACAAAAAAAAAAAGCAATAAACATTGCCAGACACAAGTGCTCTTGCACTTAACCTCTTGGCATAGAAAAACTGATGTCAGGGTCTACATTGTCGCTATCCTACTCCCTAAGAAGGCTACCATAGCCGGACCGCTCCACGAGAAGACGGATTTTCGACAATTTCATCCCCAAATGACGTCACAAATGGGTCAAAGCCCACTCAAAAACAATAAGAAAATCAAAACAACAAAAAAATAAACATTGCTGGACACAAGTGCTCTTGCACTTAACCTCTTGGCATGCAAATCCAATCACTATCCTACTCCTAAGAAGGCTACCATAGCGACCTCGGAGACGAGATTTTTGAAATTTAATCCCCAAATGGTGTCACAAAAAAAAAACAAAAACAACAAAAAATGCAACAAAAAAAACAAAGCAATAAACATTGCCGGACACAAGTGCTCTTGCACTTAACCTCTTGGCAAAGAAAATCGATGTCGAGGTTCAAATTATCACTCTCCTACTTCCCCAAGAAGGCTACAATAGCCGGACCGCTCCACGGGAAGTTAGATTTTCGATGATTTCACCTCATTACGGCATCACCAAAAGGGTTAACACCCACCAAAAATAGGTCCAAATGTTGGAAAAATTGCACACGCTTAACGGTAAACCCTCTAAAGGCACCCTTGCACAAGTCATCTTGGGTCAAGCGACTCGTCGCTTCTCTCACGAAGGTCATTCCCTCATCGATTCGTCGCTTGAGGGGGTAGTCACACTTAGTCACCAACCAACAATCACACACCCAATTAAGGAAAACGACATGCATTCAAAGAATCATTGACAAAGACAATCACGCTCCTGCTTGGGGCAGTAAACAAGCAACAATCAAATCAATCAAACACTTGGCATTTCGTGAATCATGAACACAAGGTTCCCCCTGAGGATAAAAACGCCCTTTGCCTGTTCATGATTGATCAATGTCTAAGTTCAAGTCACACCTCACCAAAATAGGTTAATACTTGAAATCAAATTCCTTAGCTCGTCAAAGCAAGGATTCAAGAATGCATGCCCTTTCCATACTTGGGGCATCAAAAGTTGGTTAGGTTACCAAGAAACCCTAATCATTAGTGCTTTGGTTATCTATTTTTGCTCAGCACTGCGTCACCCGTAGCGCTTCCCAAAAAGGGGCATCTGTAGACACCAAAACAGCACCAATCCGATTATGTGACTGCAAACACTGATCGCTTTGACAAACACAGCCCCCAGGGCAGCCCTCAGAGGTCAAAAAGTGGTCTTAACCACTTTCATAGCAATTTTGTGAGGTCAAGAAGCAATTTGGCACACTTAGACACTTTGCCTAGTAATCGTCTCACCCAGGGACGATTGCTAAATTGAAATCGTCTCACCCAGGGACGATTTCTGAAATCGTCTCCCGGGGGGGTTTCGAAATCGTCTCCGGAGGACGATTTCCAAGTTTAACGGGCAAAAAGACAAATGAGGCCAAGTGGCAGCCCAGAACAGTCAGTTGATGACTCCTGCCTCGCACGCGTGTGTGAGTGGACAAATAGGCCGTTTGAGGACTGTCACAAGGGCATTTATGAAAGCCCAAGTCAATGGAGGACTCCCCTCCCTCATGGGAAGACAAGACTGCCACATGGCGCCTATGACCAACACATGGCATTTGTGCTTCCCTCCCAAAAGAGACCCCATGGGTCTATAAAAGGTGGGACTTTTCTCACCCAAGATATACAGAGTTGAAGGAGTTTTCAAGCAAAGAAGTTCTGCCGAGTTGAAGACCCACTTGCATCCCTTTTGGTTCACCTTCCCACATCCACCAATCTCTTTTGCAAGGGAGGTTGTTGGGTGGCTTTTGGAAGCTTGAACCTGACCCAAATCCAACACATGGACACCTGAACCAACCAATTCGCCGACCCCCCAATCCTAAGAGGTTTTGGGCCCATCCCTAGTGGATTGGCGCCGGAATCAAGTGCCAACGGTGGGAGGCCCACTTGGGCATCCCCGCACTTTTCTTAAGTTTTATTTCAGAAGCATTCTAGTTTATTTTCTCATGCTGCATATTGTGTTTTCTGTTTGGTGAATTCATAGCTGCAATTTCGTAACCTTTGATCGGATTCTAGTATGTTTTGTGTCGTTTTGTAGTTTCACTAACTTGCAGGAGGCGATATCAAATTCCCGAGGGTAGAGGCCAAATTGGGAGAATCCGACCATCTGGGTCGTCCCAAAATGGCCCCAATTACATAACCCCTCTGTCTGCAGGTGTTTTGGAGACCTCGGGAGTCGACATTGGAGCGTGTCAGTTCGGCTTCCCCAACACAGAAGAAATCGTCCCACCCAGGGACGATTTACAATCGAAATCGTCCTACCCGGGGACGATTTCCGGTTGAAAGCAGATTGGCCGACTGTCTCAGTGGCAATGGCCTGTTGGTAACATTTTCTGTCTTCTGGCAAGTTTTCAGGCTGTTTAGAATCATTTTGTTTACTGTTTTAGATAAATGTTTGCATGCATATTTCGTTAATTTTAAAGAACAAACACCTTTCATTTGCAGCAGGTGCTACTGACATCTTGGTTGTTTCTTTGTTCGTAGGAGAAGCAGCGAGAGGTTAAGAACTCATCGACATCAGCGGCGGCATCATCTTGGCCCGCCCATTGCAATCGTGGGCACGCGGAAAGAGGAACATTGAGTGATTGTAATCGAATTCTTTTAACGCTCCTAGCCCCCGAAAAGGGAGGAGACGTCATTGTAACAGAGATCAAGGGATATTAATGAAAGGGCTGTGTTTTCTCCATTTGCTTGTGTCTCTTCCAATGCGTTTCTTTTCCATTTCATGCACTTTACGTTTCTAGGACTTAAGCGCATTTGATTTTGAATGCAATCGCAATTAGTGTTTCCTTTGCCCGGAATCATAAAAGTCAAAAAGCCTACCCATATTTGTTGCGGCTATCGATTCCATCATGTAAAATCAAAAACTAATATATATATGTGTGTGAGTGTGAGATACTAGTTTTATATTTTTTAATTAGTTATAACTTGGTTTCTCCTCATGGTAATCATGTCTTCCTTTAAATAATATTTGTATGGAAAAATGTAGTCCCACTTGGAACCATCGAATTCCTAATAGTAAATTCCAAGGTGCAAAAAATTCTTAAGAGGCTAGGGATGATTTGAAATGATCAAATTATAGAAAGAAGTTCATATGATAGAGATAATAAATGAATTGTTTGGAGAAGAAATGTATGGTCTCTCAGCATTGGCTCCTATTTACCGATTTACTAGTTCATAGTCTTCAATAAAAACCATTGAAGGTTGGATTGACAAATAATGGAGAACTAAAATAAGAGGGGAAGAGAAATCAAATTGTGTAGAAGGGATTTTTTCATTGCCATCTTCACCTCTAAGGAGGACAAAAATATGATTTTCAAGGGTGGTTTATAGTTTATCGGTCCTTGTGGTTTATACATGAATATATGAAATCCTTATTTTGATCCCTTAAAAGAGATCCTTTATAAATTTCCAGTATGGGTTCATCTTCCTTTCCTCCCATTGCATTTTTGAAAAGAAAAAATATTAAAGGTCATTAAAAATAATATCAAAGTCTAAAATATGAAAGTAAATCTAAAAGCTCAAAATTACATGGTAGCTCAAATATGTGTTGAAGTAAACCTAGAAAAGTGGTTACTTGAATCCATCACACTATCATTCAAGGGGCTACAACATACCCAAAAGCTAGACTATGACTATATATATATTTCAAGTGTTCAAAATATCAAGAATATGGGCACTTATAGAGGGATTACCTATGAAGCCTATGACTCAATTTTAGTAACAATAAGACTTTATAAAAGTCTAAAAGAAAAGAGGAAATTTTATCTATATCCCTACAACCAAAATTCTAAAGATAATATGCAAGTTCAAAATAAGTTTAATATATTGGAAGAAGATTTGGAGGAATCAATAGCAGTTGTTTTTTAACATCAAGAAGAAGCCCCTAAATCAGACCCTCTAATAAACATGGAAGTCCTATAAGAAAACCAAGGTTAAGAGTAATCAATGCACTTCAACTCAAAATAAGGGAAATACAGGGAATAAAGAGTCTTAAAAACTTCAATATCATAGTAGGAAGCACATACCCAAGAAAATGAGGATAAAACATCTTCTCTAATGGCCAAAACCAAAACTAGAGCAGGACTATCTCAGAGAGATAATATTCAAAAAAATAGTATAAGGGAAGTAGGCCATAATTGAGGATACATTGAAGAGGGAAGTAAAGAAAAATATAAACATAGAGCTCAAAGAGAAAGAAGCTTTAAAAAATATAGCAGAAGGGAAGCAAGCCATAATTGAGGATGCATCAAAGAAGACAACAAAGAAAAATACCAAAAAGAGGTAGAATATTTTGATCCATCCACTATCCACATTATCAATGATAAAATCTATTATTTGGAATACTAGAGGGTTAGAACAAGAAAATTAGAAAATAGGAGCAAATAACTTGAGCATCCAAGAAAAGTTGGATGTAATTTTGGACTAGGAAACCAAACTGGATCTAAAAAGAGATAATACAACAATGGGATTTTATTGGGGCTTGTGCAAACATTTAACCGTATCAAACCCTTCTTGGACTACTTATTGACATACCATCAATGTTGATATTTTCCATACCTCTAGGATGGGATTGCGTAGGTCAAGAACTCAATGGATGTGAAGAGTACATTTCTATATGAGAAGCTTTAGGATGAAATCTACATTGAGCAACCACCTAGTTTTGATCTTAAGGGACCCACTCTATTTATTTGTTGTTTGACTAGGTCCTTGTATGGGCTTAACCAAGCTCATCATGCATGGTATCATAAGATCCATTATATTTTTCTCAATTATAAATTTTATTGATGTGAAGATGAACATGATGTTTACATCAAATATTAAGATGGAAAAAAACTGGTAATTGTGTTGTATATTGATGATCTTCTCATCATTTGTAGCTCCTTAATTTTGATTCAAGACATGAAGTCACAACTTTGTTCCACCTTTGAGATGATATATTTAGGGTTTTTTAATTATTTTTTGGAATTTAAATTGATCAAATAGACCCAATCATTACTATTTCTCATCCCAAGTATAAGATAGATCTTATTTATCAGTTCAATATGGAGGAATATAAGTCTACTCAAACCTCTTTTGCAAAATATTTAGAAAACTTGGATGATTATACCATACCTTTGATGGAAGACATGTTATATGAATCACTTGTGGGAGGAATTATATATCATACTCACAATAGTTAGGATATGGAATTTACGATCAACTATTATTTCAAATACATTCAATCACCATGGAAGAGTCAATAGACAACAACCAAAAGGATTCTTAGATACACTAGAGGGACCTATCAATTTGGAATTCCCTACTCCATAAGTTCTCTTCTAATTTTTATAGATTTTTGAGATGTTAGTTGGGTAAGATATTTGAAAGAGCGATCGTCCAACATAGAATTTATGTTCTATTTAGGATCAGGCCCAATTTTTTTGTGCTTTAGATGCCAATCCACTAATTTTCAATCCTCCATAGATGTTAAATATTATGCTTCCAATTAAATAGCTCAACATCTCAATCTGATTTTGAAAGAGACTAACATTCCTCATACCTATTCATTCTTCCATATTACAATCAAAGAACTATCTAGCATTTTCACAATTTAGTATTTCATTAATAGAAAAAGTACATAGATATATGAATGCATTTCATGAGATGTGTTCACGCTCATAGGATGCTTGATCTAGTGTTTATGTCTTTATCAAAGTAGATAATAGATTATTTGACTAACGTCATGCCCTAGGTCACTTATGTGTGCATGTAGGACATTCTTAGAGTTGGAGTGAACCCCTTAATAGGTGACTCAAACTAAGAGTATATTTATATATCCCTTATTCATTTTAAATACGATGTTGAAGTATGTGATGCAGGATTATGCATAGCAATGAATTTTAGGCATTGGGGTAAAAATTAATTTTTTTTAAATTAAAATTTGCAAATTTGGGGGACCCAAATATCAACCATTTAGCCAAAAAAAATTGGGACAAAAATTTTAGGTGTCAGTTCACCATGCATTGATAATAGTTTCACAAATATTTTTAAAAATTCGTCAGTAATATTGCCTAAATAGAGGACCCTTTCCATCATATAATTTCAAAATTTCTAAATTATCCTACCCAATTAGCTAAATATACTACTATTTATAACTAATACCCCATCAATACTTTTTCATTTCTAGATCATGTTCTACACTAGATGGATATCCCAACCCAGTTCTGCACTAGATTGAACCCATTTCTACACCAAACAAGATCAAAACCATTTTTACTCTAGAAAGGACCTTATTTTACATCTATATGGACTACCGAACCCTGTTCTGCATAAGGCCGATATCTGAACCCTGTTTTGCATTTGATCGGACTACTAGACCCTATTCTGCACAAGGTCGATATCCAAAACTTGTTTTGCATCCGAACAGACTACTAGACCTTATTTTTCACAAGGCTGATATTTGAACCTTATTTTGCATCTGATATGACTATCGAACCCTATTTTACAAAGGAAAAAATACATCTATTTTTGGTTTTGGTGGTGCTACCCCTAAACACCTACCCCCCTGGACCCCCCAATGACATAGTAGTGGGAGTGTTTCCCACCCCCACACCCCCCTTCGTGGAGTGGGTCCAAGTATGGTTGAAAACAAGACCTCTAAATTAGAGAGAATCAGGTTCCACAACCAATACCATGTTCTATATCCAATTTGATATCAAACATTTTTCTACACCTAGTTCCAGGTTGAACCATTTTTTTCACTAGCCCATGGTTGGATCTCGTTTTCCACCTGGTTTAGCCAAAAATTTCAAATTAGCCAATATTTTTAAATATTTTTTTAAAAAATAAGGTAATTCAGCATATCCTCCTACATGAATTTGGTTGGGATTTGCCAAGGTTTCGCAATGAATTCACCATTTTTTTATAAGTACATTTCAATTCCAACCCCTTATGTATAATCCTAATGTGGTGTTTAAGCTTCTCTTGAGGTCATAGTTGGCTTTTTGTAATTGTATTTATTATATTTATCCTTTGCGCCCATGTAAAAAGAAATTTGAGAGTTAAACTTGTAGCTATGGAAAAAGAAATTTGAGAGTTAGAATCCCTTAAATATAAAGCATATTATATTCACTACAAAATATAATGGATCCCATTTTGAAATAAAGGATTTATAATTTTATTTAATTTCCTAGAACATAAACACAAAAAAATAATAATATTACAAATTATGGAGTCCCATGATCACTTACAAATGGATGAAAACCTAATTTGTCAAATCTTCCTAGATCATTTTTGAACTATATCTAAGGATGAACAAGATCCTTAACAATGTTGTTATGTCTAAAATGGAAGCATGTATTCCTAAATAATTTAATAAAGTTACTAGATCCCCTTCTCTATTAAGAAGCTATAAAAGGTCCTTTTTAAAATAATTGTAGAAAAGGATCCATGATGGATTACCTACAATATTTTATAAAATATATAGCCCTACCTCATAGGTAGAGCATGAAGGCTCGTATGAAGTATTCATAAATAAAGTCATGATAAAAATCATCCTCAAGAATAATAAATGAGATTTTATTAAAATATGGAAGCCCATCACTCTATTATATGTTACTTATAATACCATTTTTAACTCCTTGGACAACTAATTAGATATGTTTCCCAATCTATTTTGTATCCAAACGAGACAAGCTTCCTTCAAAAATACTTTATTCTAGGTAATCTCATCCTAACGTGGGAAGCATAAAAGTGGACAAGAAAACTAAACACAATGTAGTATTAGTGAAAAAAAAATGATAATCTTACAATAAAATCAAATAAAATTTTATAATAAATATGTTAGAATGATTATAACCATCCATTTCTACATCCATAATAAGTAATATGATAACCTTGATTAATATTATGACCGCCTCAGCTGAAGAAGAAGACGAAGACGAGAACACGGGTTTTCTTCCACTTGTTGGATCCATCAAAGGAGGCATACGGTAGTCTGGCGAAATCTGCTGATAAATTCATCCGCCGATTTATCAACATCTATTTCAAAGCTTGGCTTCCTATGAAATCTCCTACTTCTTTCCAAGCTCTTCAGTTTGAACTCATCGACGTTAGCAGCTGTTGCAGCCAGGGAATTAGGCCTCTAAATCTTCAAATCCTCACGGATCTTTCGAATAAATTCATTGGCCGTTTGGTCGGCATCACTTACTCTCGAGCATTCTTGGCTAGATCGAGCATTAACTATGGCCGCCTCAGCTGAAGAAGAAGACGAAGACGAGAACACGGGTTTTCTTCCACTTGTTGGATCCATCAAATCAGGCATACGGTAGTCTGATTGCAGAAGAAACTTCCGATTTGTTGCAGTCGAAGGAAAAGAATAAAATGGGTGATGTTAAATAGAAAATGGATGGAGGACTTTTGCTTGGCGGGTCAAACAATACTTTGGAACTCAATCTGTGAGCCCCCTCAAATTGGGATAGAGTCTACGGGCTTTTACGTTTGACACGGCTTTAATTCGTAAAATAAAGCATTAGTCGGTGCAGCCAGGCTTGCTCTAATGTTGTCTTGTATTGTTTTTTTCAACTGGGCACGCAGGAATTTGGAGGCGGAAAGTGGAAACGAACAATAAAGGTAGGTAACCTGCAAAACTGGCAAAATAAATGGGCTCGAAAGTCTTATCGTTGCATTAACGTCGAAATTACCCGTTAAGACCTTTTCTAATGAATTAGATAATATTGCCACGATAGAAACATAATCCTTTTTATCGTCTCTCTATGTGGGGGAGAAGAGTATAATAAAGGCCCCACATACGTCGGCTTTTGTGTGTTGACCTTAGGATGTAGCCTCACTTATAAATTATAGAATAGTTTTGTTAAAATTGTGTTTTGAAGTTGAAAGTTTTACTTAAATGTTTTTTTTGTTTTAAAGAAAAGTAAATTTATATTAAATTAAGATAAAAGTTTTTATAAAAAAAAAAATGGTGGATTAATATATTCGATGGGGAATAAAACTAATCTTTATTGACAAGGGTTAGGAAACAAAACCGTCAACAAAACACAAGATTACTAATCATGATCATTGATGATCATTACATAAAAAAACATATCATATACAGTAATGTGTCCTGACATGTTGTTTTGCATAAACTGCTAGTGATTATGGGATAGGAATCCACCTCACTCCATCACGATTAAGGCCTTCAGTACCCGCATCAGTCTAACCCCTCAACAACTGGCCCAGGTGAAACTAGTTAAACATCATCCACCCCCAACCTGCAGGATGAACAAGCAATGCCAACATTAGGCCACTTCTTGACTGGCGAGGGCTAGGACCAATACCTATCTGCGGGTGCAATTCTTGCATATGACGAAGTTCGACGGCCAAAGCGGGATAAAAGACACTCCTAAGAAGAGCGCTCTTGGGGGGGTCTGGTTGACTATACATGAAGCCTTGGTCCAGTGCGCTAGAAGAACTTACAGATGATCCAACCCTATAGCAACTTTGTTGGCTTGAGTACATATCTATAGCCACATATCATTAAAAACTTCTAATTTGCTAGCATGAGTAAATGTGATAGAAGGTGTCTACTGTTTTAAAAATAATTTTGTTATGGGCCTTCCAAATATGAAAGAGAAGATTAATCCAAAAAACCTACCACACTTCAAAAGCGGGAAAGACAAAGTAAAAGAGTCTTCAAGAAGAGCTTGGGGCCATGAAACTCTTGCAACTATAAATGGAGAAAAAAAGGAAACAACCCATTACCAAGCTTACCTAGATCTTTTGCAATTCCAAAAGATGTGAGTAGAAGACTCGGGTACACCACAAAAAGGACATTTAGGATCAGGAATTACAAGGTGTTTCAAACATTTCCCCAAGGGAAGGCCTTGACACAACAAGCTCTGCAAAAATGCAGTTGCTTGGGCTCAACATAAGTAGCCCAAACATTCTAAAATCTAGAAATTCATATATTCCTTATAGAAAATAAGTCCCAACATTTATTGATCTTGAGGAGATAACCATTTATACCCCAAACAAGCCTTATAATTATGCAAAAGAGTGTCAACATGTCATCTCCAGTCTCACCACCAAGGACATTGCGAGTGCACACCAATATTGTACAACATAGAAAAAGGGATGAGAGCAATAATAGCATCATAAGTATCTTTTTCTGCACCATTCAACTTGAAGGTATGTTTGAACTCATTCCATGGGCTCCAATCCCTAGTTTGGTGAGAAAGAAATCAGCTATTGTAAAAATACCCTTTTTGAAAAATAAAATGAGCATGAATCCATTGCACCCGAGCTAAGGGAGAACCTTGATGAAGAAACATGAGGGACCACCAAATATTCATAGAATTGATGGATAAGCCTTTATGAAAGCCATCTACTCTCTAGAAGATCCAAGGAGTGACCTAATACTAGGATTTCCATATACTTTTAATAACAAAGGAGCTACAGATATTAACAAAAATTGGAGTAACAATGAGAGAGAAAAAATCCAACCCTCCCCATGCTCTATGATTTCAAGAAATACCAAAGGAAATGAATTGTTGTACCAAAACTTTCCAATATTTAGCTCCCCTCAGAGCCCTGACCACCCACTTCACACACAAAGTAATACCTTATCATCTACAATCCAGGAGACCCATTCCGCCAGATTCTCTAGGAAGAAAACAAATATCCCAAACAACTCTATGAAAACCCTTTGTTTGATAAGAATTATTCCAAAGAAAATATTGAAGGAGTTTCTCAAGCTTCTTATAACAAGTCTGTGAAAGAACCTAGTAAGAGGAATAGTATACATGAGTGGCAACTAAAAATTTAGAGCAAATATAAAATTTACCTACTATTGATAGCTCCTTAGTAAGCCAAAAATCAAGTTTCTTTTCAACTCTTTGAAGCACATAATTCCAAAGTTGACCTATTTTAGGGAAAATTGGATCCTATGACCTCTATAGACCCTATTTTATGTCCATGAGTATATTGTGCTTGTTTCATAATGTACCACGACTAGATTCTATGTATTGAACTATTTTATCACATTTTAGTAATTTTTAGGAATAAGGTGCCATCAAGAATAAGGCAATATGGTAGGGTGATGTTAGGAAGAAGGCCAAATTACAAGGTGTCATCAAGAGGATGGGTAAACAAGTAAGGCTTAAACATTCAAATACCACAATCATATGATGGAGGAGGTGGTGCCTTCTAGAAAACCATAATCCAAGGAGATATTAGTAGAGGGGTTCCCATTTTAAGTGGTGATATCTAAGAAACCATTGTTTGAGGAGCTTCCATCGAAGGGGTTGTCATCAAAATTGGTATCATATAAGAAACTACTATTTGAGTAGCTACTATCAAAGTTCCTACCGTTAGAGATATTGTCACCATACATGTTACCATCAAAGGTGTTGTCATAATATGTTCTACCATCATTGGCCCTATTGTTAGACATGCTACCATCAAAGGTACTACCAATAGGGGTATTGTCATCAAACATTATATCACCAAACATGTTACCATCAAAGGAGTTACCATTTGAGAAGTTGACATCAATGGCATCTAAGGTAATTTAGTTAAAGGATTCATCATTGGAGGCATTGTATATGGAGAGGGATATTTTTTTGAGGCTGACAAGTAGTTAGTTGAGGTAAGAGATAAGTAAATCAGAGTTGTAGGGGAGATGTTTTAGTAGGTCAAGTGAAGGATTCCAAAATATTGATGAGGAGAAAATTTTATTTCAATTAGGATGGTTTCAATGGTTTTGTCATTGATTTTTCAATGGGGATCCTACCCCATTAACCCTCAATATAGGTAGCGATAGGCATTGTCTATCATATTTATTATATTGGTGATGTTGATCATCTTGATCATGTTAGTCATGATGACCATTTTTTTCATGTTAGTTACATTGATTAATCTAATGATATGGTTGATTGTAAAAATTGAAGTGAACAATCAAATAATAATGGTTATGTTGATCAAGTTGATGTTACAAGTGATTACAAGAAGTGGAGTGCATAATCAAAGAATAACTTGTTGTGAGAAGTAGTTGGAAGTGAAGTTTGTTGTAAAACATGAGAAAGCAAAAGGATCATGACAAGATATTTTTTAATGTTTTTCAATACTTCTATTCCCAATATTCAACTCATGTATTGTCAAGGACGTTGACCAGTTTAGAGGGGATAGATGTGGGTAGGAAAATTGATATATCTACATTTAATGAATAAGTTTTGATATTCTATGTTATTTTTTAGTTGTGTGTAAAGTGTTTGACAAAATGTGCATACATATATTTAATAATGTTATAAAGTGGTAATGTAATATTGTACGTAATACTACAATGTTAAGTTTTATATGTCAACAAAGTCATAATCTATAAGTTAGTTTGTCCTATAGTGGAAAATATCATGTAAATTCAAGTTAAATGCATATGAAATATAATTTAGGAAATTATGAGGTGTTAGGTAGTTGGAGGGTGCAACTAATTTTTGGTTTTATAAATAATACCCTCCACTTATTCTTTCAATATAGTATGTAGTTGCATAGGGTAGAAGGTTGATGTGTATGTGCATAAGGTATGATGTAGTTAGATCACGTATACAATCATGAAGAGGGTTCTGCATAGGGTTTGCAAGATATAATGTTGTAATTATATATGCCATGGTTAATATAAATTTTCTTATATTTACTTATTTTCTATTGTTGTTATTAATATATTTTGTGTATTGTTATTGCTAATGGCTATAGATCTGTAGATTTATTTAAGTAGAAATGGAATTGTGTGCAAGTATATTAAATTTTATTTCTACAATTGCTTGAGAGCTTGCTTAGACTTGGATTATTGCTTAGATGCTTTAAATATATCTTGAAAGAGTGAGATATTAAAATAGATATGGAGAACTTACAAAAATAAAATCAAAGTGGTCACAAGATTGAGCAAAATTTTTGGCATAATCTTGGTAAGTAGAGATAAAAAATACCATGAATCTAGAGAAAACTTGACAAAGTTTTAGTGGATAAAAAACATGATGAAGTGGTCACCCAAGGGTTATATTTATAGGTAGCCATGGCCTCTTGGAAGAAGAGAGCAAAAATGTAACATGATAAAGAGATGATTATTGAAGGAAATAATTTAAATGGAAACAAAAGAGGACCAAGAGGAAGATCATGGGAAGGAAAACTTTTGGTCTTGGATTCTATTGCAAAGGTGGTATATCAGTAGGAATGATCATGTTCATTGAAGGTAGATGGCTTGAAAGAGAGACGGAGGAAATCCTTTGATATTTGGCATGTGTTAGGTCAAAAGCATTAAGAGGCAATAGCATTAGTGTTGCTAGTGCTAGAAGGTCTTTGGAGGTCAAATATGGGTGGGAAATGATAAATTTGAACATTTTGATAGAAATACCACTAAGGGTTAAATACGAAATAAATATTTCAAATTTGGGCACAAGAAAGGTTAGAGCAAACCGGATGGCTAGAGAGGAATTCAACAAGCTTGAAGATTAGCCATGAACTCAAAATTGGGTGTCTACACTTATAATAGAATCGAATGAAATTTCATTATAAATGTGTTAGAATAACTATAATCATAATTTTTACATCCAACATAGGTAATATGACAACCTTGGTTTATATTATTAAGAATAATAATTTTGAACATATAAATAGGCTTATTAAGCAAAAACTGTTTATATACAATAGATCTTCTCATACTTCATGTTTCATAAAATTTATTTAAATAAAATACATTGACTCAACCAATCATGTTCACCATTTATTTATATTTCTTTTGACATTTCTTAATTTTTAAAATAAATTCCGACTTAATTATTTTATCTAACTCAAAATAATATAGAAGGTATTTTTTTGAAAATAAAAAATAATTATTCAGTTAATTTTTTAATATATTAACAAAAACTACTGAAAATGTAACAAATACATTAAAAGCAAAATCAAATTAAAATATTACAATTGTTATTTCAATTATAAATAAATGGAAGTTTATAAATATAAATATATTTAGAACTTCATTGAGTCTAGCAACTCGACTATATTTTCTATAATATCCATATCAAATATTCACACAAATTCATACATTCAATATCACACTTATTAAATAATATGATTGATGAATATTTTAATGCCGTCCTTACTTAAATTACACTATTTTGTCTTAAATAGACACATGAATATAAGATTCTTCACATTCACAACCCTTTGACCTTTTTATTTACATAAACTTTTCATCTCCTTCCACCCATGAGAGATCTAACACTTATATTTATTATGGAAGAAATGCTACGTAATTATAAATCTATTATTGACTCTACATATCCATAAAGACTCTAATTATTACACATACTAAATGACAAAATCTTACATAACTCTATACTTACCTGATTGACATAACTCCTGTAGACACCAAAATAGCACCAATCCGATTATGTGGCTGCAAACACTGATCGCTTTGACAAACACAGCCCCCAGGGCAGCCTTCAGAGGTTAAACAGTGGTCCTAACCACTTTCATAGCAATTTTGTAAGGTCAAGAGGCAATTTGGCACATTCAGGCACTTTGCTCGGTATTCGTCTCACCCAGGGACGAATTCAAACTGGGATCCGTCTCACCCAGGGACGAATTCTGAATTCGTCTCTGGTCAGGACGAATTCCAAGTTTAACGGGCAAAAAGAAGAATGGCGCCAAGTGGCAGCCAAGGACAGTCGCTTGATGACTCCTGCCTCGCACGCGTGTGTGGGTGGACAGATGGGCCGTTAGAGGACTCGTCACAAGGGCGCTTATGAAAGCCCAAGTCATGGAGGACTCCCCTCCCTCATGGGAAGACATGACCGCCACATGGCACCTATGACCAACACATGGCGCTTATGCTTCCCTCTCAAAAGAGACCCCATGGGTCTATAAAAGGTGGGACTTTTCTCACCCAAAGAGGACAGATTGGAGGCGATTTCAAGCAACGAAGTGCTGTCCAATTGAACACCCATTTGCATCTTTTTGATTCACCTTCTCACATCCACTAATCTCTTTCGCAAGGGAGGTTATTGGGTGGCTTTTGGAAGCGTGGATCCAACCCAAATCCAACATTTGACCACCTTACACCACCAATTTGCAGACACCCCAATCCTAAGAGGTTTTGGACCCATCCCTAGTGGATTGGCGCCGAAATCAAGTGCCAACGGTGGGAGGCCCACTTGGGCACCCCCGCATTTTCTAAGTTTTATTCTAAAGCATTCTAGATTATTTGTTCATGTTGCATATTATGTTATTCTGTTTAGTGAACTCATAGCTTCAATTCCATAACATTTTGATCAGATTTTATCATGCCTTTTGTCGCTTTGTTGTCCTACTAACTTGCAGGTGGCGATATCGAATTCCCGAGGATAGAGGCCAAATTGGGAGAATCCGACCATCTGGGTCGTCCCAAAATGGCCCCAATTACATAACCCCTCTGTTTGTAGGTGTTTTGGAGGTCTCGGGAGTCGACATTGGAGCAGGATCACTTCGGCTTTTCCAACACAGTAGAATTCGTCCCACCCAGGGACGAATAGCGATCGAATTCGTCCCGCCCAGGGACGAATTCCAGGTGAAGGCAGATTGGCCGATCGTTTCAATGGTAGTGGCCCTCTGGTAATGTCTTCTGACCTCTGTCAAATTTGCAGGTGACTTAGATCCATTTTATTCACTGTATTTGACAATCTTTTGCATGCATCTTTTGGCGATTTCAAAGAACGAACTTTCCTTTTTGTCACAGGTGCTACTGACATCTTTGTTGTTTCTTTGTTCGTAGGAGGAGCAGCAGAGGTTAAGGACTCATCAACATCAGCGGCGGCATCGTCTTGGCCCGCCCATCTCAAGTGTGGGCACGCGGAAAAAGGAACATTAAGTCTTGATTGTAATCAAATTCTTTTAACGCTCCTAGCCCCTGAAAAGGGAGGAGGCGTCTTTGTAACAGAGATCAAGAGAGTTTAATGAAAGGGCTGTGTTTTCTCCATTTTCTTGTATCTCATTTCAATGCGTCTCTTTCATTTCATGCATTCTACATTTTTAGGACTTAAGCGTATTTGATTTTGAATGCATCGCAATTAGTGTTTCCTTCACCCGAAATCTCGTGCTTTCAGTGGCGATCACGGTGGGACTCTGTCCCCTGGTTTTAAGATCAAATAACTGATCCTTTTTTGTGTTTTGTGCTTGACAGGTACAATTTTTTTTTTTACAGACTGTTATTCATCTCTGACTGTGACGAATTCTTTACTGTAATTCGTCTGACCCTGAGACGAATTCAAATTCGTCTCTGGCAGGGACGAATTCTGTTCTGCAATTCGTCTCACAGAGGGACGAATTCCTGCCTATAAATTTTTAGAGCAAAAAGTCAAAAACTCGGTCCAGGCAGAGAAGAGGTAGGGATTTTTATAATCTCTGTTAAATTTTTCTGTTTTTGTTTCTGTTTCTTTGGTTGTTTTCAGTTTATCCTGCTTGCTTAGGGAAAGTCATTTATGCTTGTTTCATTTTTGTTAAATAAAATGAATCCCACACACATCACATGGTAAATTAAACCAAGGAGCTGGTCGTAAGACCCCAGCCCTTGAGCAAGACCAACGGTGGGTTCATCACCACCTTGGCTTAGCTTTGCATCCATTTCCCCGATTGTCACTGTTGTTAGGCGTAAATCTTGATGAAAGCTGACCGAGTGTCGTTGGGGTGATTCCCATGCACGCGAGGATAAGTCTTCTATGGTAGGTGCCATTAACAGGACAATCCCCCTTCCGTACCGCCTACGTACCACGTACCATCTGCTCTCACGTACCTATAGTCTCCCTCTCGTAAGGGCGGGTATATAGAGAGGTTGGTATATCGGCTTGGTTGGTATATTGAAGGGGCGACCATTTTGGGAGTTATATGAGCCTTCATTATGCATTTAAACGTTCTTCAAAAACATTCAAAAACAAAACAAAACATCAAAATGCACTAAACCAGTTTAGGACACACCATTAATCCTTAAAAGAGATAATCACGGTTTGTGTATGTGTGTGTTCATTTCTGCTTAGTGTAGACAAAAAGAAAAATCATCATAAACGAGATAAAAATCTGCTTAGATAGTAGAGAAGCACCGCAATGGTGTACACCCGTAGCCAAGCCCAATCAAGGGCAGAAGCTCCGGAAGGTACACAAGAAGCAGGCACAAGTCACCTTCGCTTTAGTCCTGAGGACTTAGTCATACCCCCTTGGCGGTCTGGCCCACAAGAAGGTCCACGTCAGACCACATCAAGAAAGAATTATTGGGATCCCCTCTCGTGGGGTATGCCCATTCAACACAGCCCCTTTCGGGAAGACGCTTTACATGTAGACCTTGACGTAAATAGAGAATCACCTTTTGAGGTTAGACATGAGTGGCCACAACGCGATGAAGCGCTAGAGAGGCACACTGTCCATTTGGAGAGACAACGTGAATATGGCGTCCCTTCTTTACCTCCCATCAGAACTGAAAGACAAAACCTAGAGCGTAGGGCTCTTCACACAGGGCGAGCTAACTCCGCCCGCCCCTTTCACACCCATGAAAGGGAGTATGAGGAAGATCATCGCATTCCTCAAGAACAACATACAACGCGAGAACCTTGCATTTTCATGCCTGCTAGATATCATGATCACACATCGAGGCCAGAGCCTCAAGTAAATACCGCCTACCTCGACAGAGGGAAGCAACCCATTGAAATTTTAGATCATCAAGATCGAGGCAAATACATAGAAGAAACATTCAAGCCTCCTGAGCAAAAGAGGGTGGACCAAATTGACCCGGCAGTCGCCAGACATGCCGCTCGCCAAGCCCGAATCTCGTAGCTTGAGCAAGGTCATCAGGAGTTAGAGTACTTATGCCGCCTGAATAAAGAGCGCATGCAACGCGAAGTGGATGAGTTACGCTATAAACTACCTGAGAGGGTGCCAACCCCTCGCACCCAAAGAGCAGAACAATATGTGAGGCACAACCCTTTGGTGCAGGACAGGTCTCCACGACCTCGTCAAGCTTTGCCTCCAAGACCTTATAGACCCGAGAGGGAGGCCACTCCCCGAAACAATGATGGGTACCCTCAGCAGGGACTCAATCAGGGTCATAGGTCTCGCCCAGAGACTCCTCAAGAACTTTATGAGGAGTATGAACCAGAAATAGAACATGCTGAAACTCCCCATCAAGGCAGGAGGGCTGCCATTCGGCCACCCCTCCATAGGCCTCCAGTCTCCCATAACTCACAACGGGAGCAAACAAAAGAGGAAGAAATAAAATCTTCAGATGCATACAAAGCGCTATTAGAGCGTTTGGAGTCCATGGAGACAAAAGCTGTTGGGCATCAAAAACCCACATTACGTCAACTCCGTAGTCACCAAGTGCATCCCTCAGTGCCCACACCTCTTTACCCCAAACATTTCAAGTTGCCTCAATTGGCAGTCTTTAAAGGTGAAGAGGACGCACAAGAACATGTCACAAGATTCCTAAGCCAATGCTTCGGCATCCAAGATAATGACGCATTGTTGCTTAGGACATTCATAACCACATTCGCAGGTCCTGCCTCGGATTGGTTCACACAATTACCAAAACATAGCATAAACAACCTAGATCAATTAGTAGATGCGTTTCTTGAACGCTTTGCTTTCAACACAAGGAAGAAGGCATCACTGAGTGATCTGGCCAGCCTCAGGCAATATGAGGAAGAAATAATGGCAGCATACGGGAATCGATGGAGGGCTTTGCTTTCTAAGCTACCCTACCATCCCCCTATGTCTGATCTCACACAGATGTTTGCACGGAGTTGCTTAAAATCAATCTCTGGGCTATTGCTGCTGCAACAATACGACAGTTTAGAAGAAGCTCTGGCGCAAGCCAGAGTCATAGAAGAGATCAAGATAGGCGAAGGCGCAATCGCCAAGCCTAAAAAGAAAGAGTGGAATAAGACCACTAAGACCGGGACTACGCAATCACAACCCGCTGCGGTTAACCAAGTTGCGATAAATGTCCCCAAGCTTGTGCAAGAAATGCAGCCCCAAAAGGCTAATTACCAGGCAGTGCCTCCTAGTTATGAAAGATAAAATACAAGACAGGAGCAGAATCAACAACGTCGCCCTAGGCGACAATTCACCCCTTATACGGAGTCTAGGGACTCCTTATTTGACCACTTGTCAGCGGCAAATTTAGTCACCCTTCCGGAGATCCAAACTATAGACCCTAACGCTCCCAAGCCTAAGGGATACAGAGAGGAATTATATTGTAGATTCCATAGGCGAAGGGGACATGACTTAAATGGATGCTGGAAATTCAAAGGATTAATCCAAGATTTGATCGACAATAAAACATTGGCCGTGGACAACCCCATAGCACCAAATAATCAACAAATGGGGGTATTCAAGGACCCTTTGCCTGCCCACGAGGCACAGGCAAAACCTCTCCAGATTAATGAGGTGCGACAGAATCTTCCCATGCAAGGATTTGTGGGAATGATTAGCATAGTGACCAGGGAACAAAAAGTACCCAACAGCTTGCCCCCGAGGTAGCTACAAGGGAAGTTCCAACAACATCGCAGCCTCAACAACGCCCTATGCAGTCGCCTCCGCCTAGACCCGAGGTCACGATACGGACCAAACTCACGCAGAGTTTGCGGACCACATCGGCTAGGCTTTCCATTTACGAGCTTATTCAACAATCAACACCTCATAGGGAAGCTCTTATGGAAATTTTAAAAGCCATCGAATTACAGCCTCACGAAGCAAATTCTTTCAACAACTTCGTGGGACATGTGAAACGATGTACGGAGCCGGTCATTACCTTCAGAGAAGATGAAGTCAAAACAATATCGAATGACATGGCAGATCCACCCCTACACGTTATCGCGCGGGTCAACGGGATCCCGTACAAGAGAGTGTTGGTAGATACTGGCTCGTCCAGTAACATCATTACCACTACAGCACTAAAACATTTGAAGTTGCCAGCCTCTCACATCACAGCCTCCACATACACACTGCGAGCTTTCAATGATGCAATATGCTCGACAGTCGGCACAGTTGTTCTGCCTATCCAGGTAGGACAAAAGACAATACCTACATTGTGCCATGTGTTGGAAGGCGAGATGGCTTACAATATACTGCTAGGGCGGCCTTGGATCAGGGACATGAAGTGTGTCCCTTCGATCGCTCACCAGTGCTTAAAGTATGCTTTTGAAGGAGAAATACATGTAGTCCCGATGGACTTAGAGCCCTTCAAGTATTGCAATGCGGTACATTTAATGCCTCAATCGACCCTCCCTTCAACGCATTTGGATTTCCAGTTAAATCCATCTAAACAGGGTCCGATACCGCAGGCACCACTGGTGACCAAATCAACAAAATCCCAGCCAGGTGAGTCTTCATCATCTGCTCCTTCATTATCAACGCCACCTGTCATGGCCAAACAGAAGGACAAGGGAAAACAGATCATGGAAGAGGCTCAGCCCCTAGAAGAGGGGTTGCCCACAATATCAACTGTATCAACAGAGGAAATACCTAGCAAAACGGAAGCTGAGACTCCTAAAACACCAAACATGGAATGGACTCAGGAAGGACTACCGTTCCCTCCCTCCCAAGCATCAACAATCACTGTTGAAATGGCCAGTACGGGCCTGGGGGAGTATTTAGTGCAGAATGTTGTGGCAACGCCCTCATTGGAATCAGTACAAGACATGGGGAGACCTCGCCTTCCCATAGGAACAGTTGTTCCTCTAGGCTACCCACCAAACCAGACAAATTTTGTGTATGGGGGCCTTGATCATGGTCTTGAACCATGCAAGCAAAAGGACGAAGACGAAGAACCTTTTGCTGAAAATATCAATTATCTGTCAAACCCGGATTTTGCTCTAAGATATCTCGGCCAATGCAATTGGCATGGATACGGGCTAGGCAGATATGAGCAAGGGATGCGTGTCCTTTGCCAACCAAGATATCAAATGCCATATGATAAGTCGGGAGTAGGGTTCAACCACCCCCTGCCCTTAGACATCTTGGTAGAAAATATGCAAGGCCTAGAAATAGGCAACAAGGGGGGATTGGCACCAGATCTTTATGCCAACCCAAATACAGAATATACATTGGGAGATTACCTCCCATGGTCAACAAACACCCTTGGCAACAACAGTAATCCCTCTCCTTTGCTAGAGAGAGGTGAAAGTTCGGACATTAATCCCCAAAGAGAACATCAACGGTGTCCGGACATCTTTTTGAAGTTGTTCCCCTTAGAGGTTCCAGTTGAATCAATACAGTGTCAAGAGAATCAGGTCCCTCCACCAAGAGTGGAACAACCGCAATGGGACCAGATTAACTTGCTGGAACAAGGAGAACCCTCAATGTCGCAAGTAACAGTTGCTGAAGAGAATGAACATTTTTGGATCTCCGAAAGTGATTCAGAAGATGAGACTGAGATGATCTATCTCAGACATGCGCGATGGAACAATCGCCCTTTAACTCATGAAGATCTAATGGGACAGATGGGCATAAGGTTAGGGCATGAATGGTGGGTAGACCCAACAAGGTGGGACCAAGTGTTGGATCCATGGCTCCAAATTCAAGATGAGCACCGTCCACCACGAGACCCTATCATGACATCAGTGCCGAGAGAAGACCCCGTCTTCCTACCAACACATAGGGCCGATCCGTTCATACCCGTCCCTATAGAACCAGATCCAGAGCATAGGGAGCATCCAGAATGTTCGAGTTATAACACCCGCGGTAATGGAGACCAAACTCATTTCATCCACATGATCTCCATTGACTTGACCGCACCCATTCGCAATCCGGCCGATCCAGCAAGGTCATTGCATCTAGACATAGATGCCATCGACCGGGATCGCGTCAATTCACCTTTATCACCATCATAGTACTGGCCTTTCGGTGAAATGCCTCATTTTACCCCAAGGACAACTCAGGATATTTTTCAAGCTGAAGAGGGACCCGAGGTTCCCAACGTAGATCTAAATTCAGCTAATGATATCCATTTGATCCCGACTCCACATCAGTTGGAAGACGGATCCCACATGTCAGTCGAGGAGACGACTGACGTAGATATCGGCACAGATCCAATGAATCCATAGATTCTCAAGTTGGGGGTAAGTCTTTCCCCCGAAGAGCAAGCCGACTACATTGCCCTTCTCAAAGAGAAGAAGGAGGTTTTTGCATGGTCGTACAAGGATATGCCAGGACTAGACCCATAGCTAGTCACGCATAATTTAACGCTTGATCCGACAATCAAGCCTGTAAAGCAAAAACTACGTAAGATGCACCCAACAGTGGCCTTGATGGTCAAAGACGAATTGCAAAAGTTGTTGGATGCACAGTTTGTCATCTGCGTGGATTATCCGCCATGGTTGTCCAACATGGTTCCCGTCAAAAAGCCCGACGGGAGGATTCGCATATGCACTGATTTTCGAGATCTAAACAAAGCGAGTCCTAAGGATGATTTCCCCTTGCCAAGCATCGACGCATTGGTAGACGCTACAGCAGGTCACGAAATGCTATCCCTCATGGATGGTTTCTCAGGATACAATCAAATTCGTATCAATCCTGAGGATCAACTCAAAATGGCGTTCACAACGCCTTGGGGGACATTTTGTTATAAGGTCATGCCTTTTGGCCTTAAAAATGCTGGCGCCACCTACCAACGTGCCATGACGTACATCTTCCATGATTACATGCATAAAACTTTGGAAGATTACATGGATGATTTGTTAGCCAAGTCTCTTTTGCGCTCAGATCATCTCGGTGACTTAAGCAAGATCCTCGATCGCCTCATAGAGCATAAGGTTAGACTAAATCCCAAGAAGTGCGTATTTGGCGTCACATCTGGAAAACTCTTGGGTTTTATAGTCTCAAAACGAGGCATCGAAGTGGACCCAAAGAAAGTCAAGGCAATCCTTGAAATGGCTCCCCCAACCACTATCAAGCAGCTCAGAAGTCTGCAAGGAAAGGTCGCGTCGATTAAACGCTTCATAGCGCAATTATCTGACAAATGCCGACCCATGAACAAATTATTGCACAAGGGGGTTACATTTCATTGGGATGACGAGTGCCAGTCAGCCTTTGACGAAATCAAACAATACTTGGCTTCGCCACCAGTGTTGGCACCACCTAGACCAGGAGTGCCATTCTACTTATACATCTCAGCTACCGAGGTGGCACTTGGGCGCCATGCTAGCCCGTAAGAATGAACTTCACAAAGAACAGGCTACTTACTATCTTAGCCGCACCCCGGTCGGTTATGAACTTAACTATGCATACGTTGAGAAACTCTGCTTGGCAGTGGTGTTTGCTACCAAAAAGCTATGCCACTACATGCTGAGCAACACTACGTATGTTGTGTCTAAGGAGAATCCATTGCGATACATGATGAGTCGTACTTATCATAGTAGTCACACGACGAAATGGATCATGTTGTTGACGGAATTTGACATTGAGTTTATTGGACAAAAATCTATCAAAGGACAAGTCATAGCCGATCAACTAGCAGAGGCTCCTCTTGAAGATGATCAGCCTCTAGTCATAGAACTACCCGATGATGGGGTCTTCCATGTCTCAGAATCGCCAGATTCTGATGAGCCTGAGTCACAGGCCGACATAACCCTATTCTTCGATGGTTCTAAATGTGAGCAAGGTGGTGGCACGGGAATTGTATTCTTCACACCGCAGGGTGCTCCAATGCCCCTGTCATTTAAATTAAACTTCCAGTGCACCAACAATAATGCAGAATATGAAGCCTTGCTCCTAGGTCTTCAGACAACAATCGCCATGAACATCAAATGATTGAACATCTTTGGTGATTCGTTGTTAATAGTCAATCAAGTCAAAGGGGTATATAAATGCAAATGCCCAGTTTTGCAGGCTTATAAAGCCCTTGTGGACAAATTCCTGGCAAAACTTGAGTGGTATGACATCGAGGCACTCCCTCGATCATCGAATCATTTTGCGGACACAATGGCCTCCTTGGGGTCACTAATTCCGCAAGACCTTTCCGGTGATATGACAACCATTCAAGTCAAAACCTTATCGCAATCCGTGATGGAGCGTGCAAGCTCAGACTTGACGCCAGGAATCCACATGATCCAGATTGAACCATCCTCGGATAAGTTCTTTCGAATCCGAGATCGTCTGAAACGTGCCAACTGGGGGTCCTTGTTTTCCCCTACTCCCATTAATAGCAACACAACGCTATTCTTACAAGTTCTATCCCATTCAGCGTTTGTTAGGGAAGAACTTCAAAAGGGATTGGTTGTTCATACTATCGAGGTTTTCGATCAACAAGACCGGTATTTACCCATTAGAGACTACCTCAAGTTAGGTAATCTTCCCCTTGGATTGACGCACGCCGCAAAACGAACATTCAAGCAGAAAGCGGCTAAGTATGTCTTGATAGGAGACATTTTGTATCGTCGCAGCTATGAAGGAATTCTTCTTCGTTGCTTGGACCAACAAGAGTCCACTTGGGCAATCGCCCAAGCGCACGATGGTACATGTGGTGGCCACTTTAGTGGTATGGCCATTGCAAAGCGCATTCTTCGCATGGGATATTATTGGCCATATTTAGAGCGAGATTGTTGCGCATATGTCAAGAAGTGCGTGAAGTGTCAACATCATGCCAATTTGATGCACGTACCTTCCCAGGACTTGCAGACAATCCAGTATGCTTGGCCATTTTCGCAATGGGGCTTCGATCTAATTGGAAAGATCTCCCCTGCATCGTCAGGCCGTCACACGTTTATCATAACGGCCACAGAGTATTTTACCAAATGGGTGGAAGCAATTCCGCTAACCTCTACGATAGGACCCCGCATTGTGGAGTTCATTTTGCATAACATCATATGTCGTTTTGGTATTCCATCCAAAATAATCTCGGATAATGGGCCATCATTCAAGAACAAAGACGTGCGTGCTTTGACCACAAAGTACAAAATTCAGCACAGTTTTTCGACACCCTATTATCCGCAGGCAAATGGGCAAGCAGAGGCGTCAAACAAAATGCTAGTTGCCATCCTTAAAAATACGGTCGCAGACAGTCATAAGGATTGGCACATACAAATCCCACTTGCCCTTTGGGCTTATCGCACTAGCATTCGGACGCCAACTGGGGCAACTCCGTTTTCGCTCGTGTATGGCTCAGAGGCAGTAATGCCTCTCGAGTTGGAAATTCCTTCCCTCCGCATATCAATGCAGGAGTTCATCGATGATGACACTGCACGACAGGCCCGGTTAGACCAACTTACGTTGCTTGACGAACGACGCGTTAATGCTCTCGAGCACTTACGTATCTATCAAGAGCGGCTTAAGAAAGCTTACAACATGAAAGTTCACCTAAGGGACTTTCGGGTTGGTGATTTGGTTTTGAAGGAAAACCAACATAACTCTAATTTGCCATCCCACCTAAGGGACAAGTTCACGGCAAATTGGTTAGGTCCATATGTCATTGATAGCAAAATAGGACCCGAGACGTACCGGCTAGCTTCTCTTGACGGTATCAAGGAAATAGAACCCTTGAATATCAGTCATTTACGACCATTTCATATCTAAGAGAGCCATATCCCAAAAATGCTCCAAGGATTATCGCAATCGCTTGGTCAAACCCAAAAATGCTCCAAGGATTATCGCAATCACTTGGTCACCCAAAAATGCTCCAAGGATTATCGCAATCACTTGGTCACCCAAAAAGCTCCAAGGATTATCGCAATCACTTGGTCACCCCAAAAAGCTCCAAGGATTATCGCAATCACTTGGTCACCCAAAATGCTCCAAGGATTATCGCAATCACTTGGTCACCCCAAAAGCTCCAAGGATTATCGCAATCACTTGGTCACCCAAAAAGCTCCAAGGATTATCGCAATCACTTGGTCACCCAAAAAGCTCCAAGGATTATCGCAATCACTTGGTCACCCAAAAGCTCCAAGGATTATCGCAATCACTTGGTCACCCAAAATGCTCCAAGGATTATCGCAATCACTTGGTCAACCCAAAATGCTCCAAGGATTATCGCAATCACTTGGTCACCCAAAATGCTCCAAGGATTATCGCAATCACTTGGTCAACCCAAAATGCTCCAAGGATTATCGCAATCACTTGGTCAACCCAAAAAGCTCCAAGTATTAAATAACCAAAAGGCTCCAAGGATTCTTGAAATCGCTTGGTCAATCCCAAAATGCTCCAAGGATTCTCACAATCGCTTGGTCAAAAATCAAGAAAATTCAAAAACAATAAAAACAACAAAAATTTGCATCTCATTTCTAGGCATGCTCAAATTCATCAATAGAGAATTTTTCTCGCATCTCATCTTCATATTCACAAAAATCAATCCATCAAAAATACAAAAATATATAGATGCATAAAGCATTGCATCCATACATTGCATATTTGTGGTCGTATAGGTCAAAGGCACCATAGGCTGTAATTGCTCTGCTAGTCCATCTTGTTCCACACTGTTCCATTTTACAAAAACAACAAAAACACCATGCATTGCTTTTTACCACACTAGAGTCAGTGGTCTTTTAATGTATCAAGAGTTTTCGTAATTCAGTCATCATTTTGCTCTTTAGCCATGTAATGTATCGAGTCAAACAGATTTTACGAAGGTAGAGTTACACTTGAAATACACCTTGTTACGTAACATCCCAACACAAACTAAAACACATAAGACAATTCCTGAGTTGTGTGAACGAAAGATGAAACCTGCACAGTAATCCAGGTCACCAAAAGCGAAACGGTTATCTTGCTCATCCCCCTGTGCGAATGACCCCAAGAATGCTGAGAGTTGGCAAAAGGACAAGCATCCTCCCTACCCAATTCCCTAAGAATCCCTAGTTCTCAATAGTTGCAAAACATCAAAAATTTGCAAAACGTCAAAACTCAAATATTTGACATCCTAAAGTGCACACATCAAAACGGCACAAACGATAGTGATTTTCATCACTCCATATCCCCAATCCCTTGCTCAAAAGAAAAACAAATCAAAATAAATAGTGATCTTATCACTACAAACGAGCAAGTATCCCAATACAATTGAAGAAAAGAAGGGAGTTGAACTTGAATCCCTGGAACTCTCAGCATTCTAACAGGTCATGAGGCAAGCCTCAGTACCGGTTTGGTTGATAGCCTATCGGTAATTGGCGGTAAACTTCTCGCATGACGATATATCTGTCACATTAACTTGCGTACAGATCAATGTTTGCATGTGGATGAGCTAGCTTATGGCATCCTGGATAACATCGCAGATTAATCTAACTGAATACAACAAAGGAGTTAGTGGAGCTAATTAGGTGATCCTCAATACAGGTTCGGTTGAAAGCCCATCTGGCACTGGCGGTATCCTGACAAATACCACATAAATGAACTCAATTGCACACATAGGGATGTGAAATAGCTTGGTCAAAAACAAGTCCGATTCATACCTTGTTCAAAAGTCTTGTAAGATAAAGTACAATCGTGGCTAGTGAGTTAAAAACCGTCTGAGTCTCAGAAAACCTTAGCTACATTTCTAAACCAACTGCGCTACTTTCCATCTTTGCAATACCATCTAAATATACAAAAAGAGAGAAAAACCACATGTATACATACAAAGTCATTTACCATAGCAATCATCTAAAAATGAAATAAACAGAATCCTAAACAGTCTATGGTGCCATAGCCAAACATCACAAATTCCATTCATCCATTTCATTTTTGCATATCACATATAAAATCAAAAACATTTGCATTCATCATAACATATGCATTCATCAAAATAAATATACATACATCCATATTCATCAACCATCATGCATAAGATCAAATCATCACATATGCATAAAACAAAATAAAACCGGTATATATATATATATATATATCATCAAAAAAATGCCCGCAGGCTACAAAACTGGTCCTCAGACCTCGCAATCATATAACAAAACCCAACCTAAGGCGTCGACCACCATGATCACGCAGGATCGGTGCGACGGGAACTACCCCCCGTGGTGTGGGTCCTATGGGACCCTGTAGGGCGGCTACTACTAGCCCCCGCATCATGCCTGCTACCGCCTCCCTCATCCAATCACCTACGACGAGATGATGCTGACTGCTCAGTCACACTATCCCTCATCCTCCATGAAGATCCACTTCCCGAAGGCTCAGGTAGCCGCCCACCAAGGCGGATGACCTCCCTCTCCAAGTCTAGCCGATGCCGGAACCACTCGCCTCCCGTCGATGGTAGTAAGATACCGCATCATCACGCTATGCCAAAACCCTATCCCGCTCTGCTAGCTGAGCCCGTAGGAGATCCCTCTCCCGCAGCGCGTCCCCCAGCTCCAGATCCCGAATCCGTAGCAGCTCTATCAGTCATGCATTCTCAGCACGTATCCCAGACTCCATCTCCTCTATATCTGCCTGAAGTACAGGACTCTCCGAAATAGCAGCCCGCTCTGGCTCCCATTGCTCCTCCATGTCCTGCATGTCCGGCTGATCCGGAGCTCCCAAATCTACATCCTCATCCCCCACCTCAACCATGTCCGCGTCATCCAATGGAACTCCCCAATCATCCCCTGCTGCCTCAGCACCCTCCACTGCCGCCTCCGCGCCTCCCAGTGGCCCCTCTCCTCTCCATCGACGCAGTACCCACCACGAGTCATACTCAGTGGTAGTCCCGACGTCATCCACGTCCGGGACGTCAATCACCGCATCTGACTCCTCGCCCAATGGCACGATGACCGGTCGATCTAGAGCCCTCTCATCTCCCCGACGTCGATAGACCACGGGCTCACCAGGAAACCCCTGGTGCACCCCAAACTATCGTGTAACCCGGCTATATGAGAATAACTCATGCTCGGTCCCGTGCCGCCCAATCAACCACCGCTCCTTGCGTACCCGTCGGAGCCACTCTCCAGCCCTCCGACCAGGCCGGACAGTCCCGATAAGGGCGCCAAACCACCTCCCCTGGAGTGAGCCGAGAGAAGGCATCAGTATAGTGCTCTACGACACCTGCCCATCGCCGACTCTGCCCCTGCTCCGTAGACCGCCACCACAGAGCTGCATAGCCTATCTCCTCATCCTCCATCGCCGCCCGAGTCATCCATGGTAACCCGGTTGGCCTCTCAACTGCTATGTGCTGCCAACCCCAGCACTGCAATAGATAACTATAGCTGACCCCCTTCCGCTGCCGACAGCGGACCCCATACAGCTCCCCGTAGAGCTATGCCAACAATGTCTGTCCCCATCTCAAGATCAGCGGTGCCTCTATCGGGCACTCTACCAACTGCCACACCAAATCCAGTAGGTTCCACGGGAACCTCACGCCTGACGAGTCAGGTAAAAGCATGTTAGAAATGAGGCCCATCAAGAATGCGTGCCTCACTCCTAACACCCCCCTCTCCTACCACCATCCAACCAAAATCCCGCCAGCCTGGCAGTCCACCTCGGTTGTCTCCACTGGGTTCTCTACACCCAGCCGCTCCCCATGCCCGAAGCATCTCGTAAGTACAGCAGTCCGCTGATCAAACGATGATGTCCTAATAGGCAGTCCATCTATCGAAATCCGAAGCAACCGATAGACATCCTCCAGAGTCACAGTCATCTCCCCTATCGGAAGATGGAAGGTGTTGGTCCGCGGATCCCAAAGTTTGATCAGGGCCGTCAGATAGGCCTGATCCGGGACCACAGGCTCCAGTCGAGCCACTTGCTTGAGCCCAAGGGCATCAAGCCATTCCCAGTCATCATCAGACAGTGCCCCCCGTGCCTCAGTGAAAGCAGCAGGTACACGGTACCGGCTCCTAACAACCTGAAAAGAAAATAATTCAACAAAAAAAATTAATTAAAATCATAGAAAAAAAAATTGTACAGAAAAACACACTTACAGCTTTAAAAACAAAAATAAACTCTAGGGAGCACTTACAGGTCTCGCTTCGGCCCCGCCGCTCGAACCAGTTTGTGCACTCATGATGGCAGGGAAAATTTCAGCAGCGCTTCGCTTCGCAGAATTACCTCCTCCTCCCAGAGCTCCAAAATCGCAAGAAAAATTTGACACAAATGAGCCCAAATTCAAGTTTTGGCCCTTAAATAGGCCTTTTGAGCTGGAATTCATCCTTGACTGGGACGAGCGCTCTGGTTAGCGCTCGTCCCACCCAGGGACGAATTCTACAGCTGGAATTCGTCCCACCCTGGGACGAATTCAGGCCAGAAAATTCAAAAACATCAAAAAATGATAAAAAATGCACTAAAAACAAACAATAAATTTGCCCGATAAGAGTGCTGTTGCACTTGACATCCCGGGCATACAAAATAGACGTTGGGGTCACAAATTGTCATTATCCTACTCCCTAAGAAGGCTACTTTAGCCGGACCGCTCCATGGGAAGACGAATTTTCGCCAATTTCAGCTCCAAATAGCGTCGCAAAAAGGGTTAACACCCACCAAAAATAGGTCCAAATGTTGGAAAAATTGCACATGCTTAACGATAAAACATCTAAAGGCACCCTTACAAGTCATCTTGGGTCAAGCGACTCGTCGCTTTTTCTCACGAAGGTCATTCCCTCATCGATTCGTCGCTTGAGGGGGTAGTCACACTTAGTCACCAATCAACAATCACACACCCAATTAAGGAAAACGACATGCATTCAAAGAATCATTGACAAAGACAATTACGCTCCCGCTTGGGGCAGTAAACAAGCAACAATCAAATTGATCAAACGCTTGGCATTCGTGAATCATGAACACAAGGTTCCCCCGTGGACAAAAGGTTGCGCCCTTTGCCTAATCATGACCGATCAATGTCCAAGCTCAAGTCACACCTCACCAAAATAGGTTAATACTTGAAATCAAACTCCTTAGCTCGTCAGAAGCAAGGATTCAAGAATGCATGCCCTTTCCATGCTTGGGGCATCAAAATTTGGTTAGGTTACCAAGAAACCCTAATCATTAGTGCTTTGGTTATCTATTTTTGCTCGACGCTGCGCCATGCACAACGCATCCCAAAAAGGGGCATCTGTAGACACCAAAACAACACCAATCCGATTATGTGGCTGCAAACACTGATCGCTTTGACAAACACAGCCCCCAGGGCAGCCCTCAGAGGTTAAACAGTGGTCCTAACCACTTTCATAGCAATTTTGTAAGGTCAAGAGGCAATTTGGCACATTCAGGCACTTTGCTCAGTATTCGTCTCACCCAGGGACGAATTCAAACTGGGATCCGTCTCACCCAGGGACGAATTCTGAATTCGTCTCTGGTCGGGACGAATTCCAAGTTTAACGGGCAAAAAGAAGAATGGCGCCAAGTGGCAGCCAAGGACAGTCAGTTGATGACTCCTGCCTCGCACGCGTGTGTGGGTGGGCAGATGGGCCGTTAGAGGACTGTCACAAGGGCAGTTATGAAAGCCCAAGTCATGGAGGACTCCCCTCCCTCATGGGAAGACATGACCGCCACATGGCACCTATGACCAACACATGGCGCTTATGCTTCCCTCTCAAAAGAGACCCCATGGGTCTATAAAAGGTGGGACTTTTCTCACCCAAAAGGACAGATTGGAGGCGATTTCAAGCAACGAAGTGCTGTCCAATTGAACACCCATTTGCATCTTTTGATTCACCTTCTCACATCCACTAATCTCTTTTGCAAGGGAGGTTATTGGGTGGCTTTTGGAAGCGTGGATCCAACCCAAATCCAACATTTGACCACCTTACACCACCAATTTGCAGACACCCCAATCCTAAGAGGTTTTGGGCCCATCCCTAGTGGATTGGCGCCGAAATCAAGTGCCAACGGTGGGAGGCCCACTTGGGCACCCCGCATTTTCTAAGTTTTATTCTAAAGCATTCTAGATTATTGGTTCATGTTGCATTTTGTGTTATTCTGTTTAGTGAATTCATAGCTTCAATTCCATAACATTTTGATCAGATTTTATCATGCCTTTTGTCGCTTTGTTGTCCTACTAACTTGCAGGTGGCGATATCGAATTCTCGAGGATAGAGGCCAAATTGGGAGAATCCGACCATCTGGGTCATCCCAAAATGGCCCCAATTACCTAACCCCTCTGTTTGCAGGTGTTTTGGAGGTCTCGGGAGTCGACATTGGAGCAGGATCACTTCGGCTTTTCCAACACAGTAGAATTCGTCCCACCCAGGGACGAATAGCAGTCAGAATTCGTCCTGCCCAGGGACGAATTCCAGGTGAAGGCAGATTGGCCGACTGTTTCAACGGCAGTGGCCCTCTGGTAATGTCTTCTGACCTCTGTCAAATTTGCAGGTGACTTAGATCCATTTTATTCACTGTATTTGACAATCTTTTGCATGCATCTTTTGGCAATTTCAAAGAACGAACTTTCCTTTTTGTCACAGGTGCTACTGACATCTTTGTTGTTTCTTTGTTCGTAGGAGGAGCAGCAGAGGTTAAGGACTCATCAACATCAGCGGCGGCATCGTCTTGGCCCGCCCATCTCAAGTGTGGGCACGCGGAAAAAGGAACATTAAGTCTTGATTGTAATCAAATTCTTTTAACGCTCCTAGCCCCTGAAAAGGGAGGAGGCGTCTTTGTAACAGAGATCAAGAGAGTTTAATAAAAGGGCTGTGTTTTCTCCATTTTCTTGTATCTCATTTCAATGCGTCTCTTTCATTTCATGCATTCTACATTTTTAGGACTTAAGCGTATTTGATTTTGAATGCATCGCAATTAGTGTTTCCTTCGCCCGAAAAATTTGGCACATTCAGGCACTTTGCTCAGTATTCGTCTCACCCAGGGACGAATTCAAACTGGGATCCGTCTCACCCAGGGATGAATTCTGAATTCGTCTCTGGTCGGGATGAATTCCAAGTTTAACGGGCAAAAAGAAGAATGGCGCCAAGTGGCAGCCAAGGACAGTCAGTTGATGACTCCTGCCTCGCACGCGTGTGTGGGTGGATAGATGGGCCGTTAGAGGATTGTCACAAGGGCAGTTATGAAAGCCCAAGTCATGGAGGAATCCCCTCCCTCATGGGAAGACATGACCGCCACATGGCACCTATGACCAACACATGGCGCTTATGCTTCCCTCTCAAAAGAGACCCCATGGTTCTATAAAAGGTGGGACTTTTCTCACCCAAAGAGGATAGATTGGAGGGAAATTTCAAGCAACGAAGTGTTGTCCAATTGATTACCCATTTGCATCTTTTGATTCACCTTCTCACATCCACTAATCTCTTTCGCAAGGGAGGTTATTGGGTGGCTTTTGGAAGCGTGGATCCAACCCAAATCCAACATTTGACCACCTTACACCACCAATTTGCAGACACCCCAATCCTAAGAGGTTTTGGACCCATCCCTAGTGGATTGGCGCCGAAATCAAGTGCCAACGGTGGGAGGCCCACTTGGGCACCCCGCATTTTCTAAGCTTTATTCTAAAGCATTCTAGATTATTTTTTCATGTTGCATTTTACGTTATTCTATTTAGTAAACTCATAGCTTCAATTCCATAACATTTTGATCAGATTTTATCATGCCTTTTGTCGCTTTGTTGTCCCACTAACTTGCAAGTGGCGACATCGAATTCCCAAGGATAGAGGCCAAATTGGGAGAATCCGACCATCTAGGTCATCCCAAAATTGCCCCAATTACATAACCCCTTTGTTTGTAGGTGATTTGAAGGTCTCGAGAATCGACATTGGAGCAGGATCACTTTGGCTTTTCCAACACAGTAGAATTCGTCCCACCCAGGGACGAATAGCAGTCAGAATTCGTCCTGCCCAGGGATGAATTCTAGGTGAAGGCAGATTAGCTAACTATTTCAATGGCAGTGACCCTCTGGTAATGTCTTCTGACCTCTGTTGAATTTGCAGGTGACTTAGATCCATTTTATTCACTGTATTTGACAATCTGTTGCATGCATCTTTTGGCGATTTCAAAGAATGAACTTTCCTTTTTGTCACAGGTGCTACTGACATCTTTGTTGTTTCTTTGTTCGCAGGAGGAGCAGCAGAGGTTAAGGACTCATCAACATCAGCGACGACATCGTCTTGGCCTGCCCATCTCAAGTGTGGGCACGTGGAAAAAGGAACATTAAGTCTTGATTGTAATCAAATTCTTTTAACGCTCCTAGCCCCTGAAAAGGGAGGAGGCATCTTTGTAACAGAGATCAAGAGAGTTTAATGAAAGGGCTGTGTTTTCTCCATTTGCTTGTATCTCATTTCAATGCGTCTCTTTCATTTCATGCATTCTACATTTTTAGGACTTAAGCATATTTGATTTTGAATGCATCGCAATTAGTGTTTCCTTCGTCTGAAATCTCGTGCTTTCAACTCCATACTTACATGATAGCTAACTTAAGTTATTTGGTGTCATTCGGATGTGATTTTTGAACCATGATCCCATTGGCTTAAATGTTTGTTTATTAAGATTACAAATTTTATTTTAATTATATTTTTTTAATAAAATAATATATGAGACTAGTTAGGTCTGAGGTGTAGACCAATTGGTTCCTCCAAACCCCGTAAGGGAGGCAGAGGTCCAAGGTTCAAATAACTGGCCTCGTCATACTGAACACTTACCCCTTTCCTGGTGTTTTCAACGATGTAAAAGGTTTAAAATGATCATCGGATGGTGGTTATAGGGGTAAACTGCACAAAGATCTATGTGGCGGCTTTCGGGGTGAATAGCATAGAATATTGTGGTGGTCATAAAAGTAAAAAAGCCTACCCATATTTGTTGCGGCTATCGATTCCATCATGTAAAATCAAAAACTAATATATATAACTAATATATATATATATATATATATATATATATATATATATATATATATATATATATATATGTGTGTGTGTGTGTGTGTGTGTGTGTGTGTGTGTGTGTGTGTGTGTGAGAGACTAGTTTTATATTTTTTAATTAGTTATAACTTGGTTTCTCCTCATGGTAATCATGTCTTCCTTTAAATAATATTTGTATGGAAAAATGTAGTCCCACTTGGAACCATCGAATTCCTAATAGTAAATTCCAAGGTGCAAAAAATTCTTAAGAGGCTAGGGATGATTTGAAATGATCAAATTATAGAAAGAAGTTCATATGATAGAGATAATAAATGAATTGTTTGGAGAAGAAATGTATGGTCTATCAACATTGGCTCCTATCTACCGATTTACTAGTTCATAGTCTTCAATAAAAACCATTGAAGGTTGGATTGACAAATAATGGAGAACTAAAATAAGAGGGGGAAGAGAAATCAAATTGTGTAGAAGGGATTTTTTCATTGCCATCTTCACCTCTAAGGAGGAAAAAAATATGATTTTCAAGGGTGGTTTATAGTTTATCGGTCCTTGTGGTTTATACATGAATATATGAAATCCTTATTTTGATCCCTTAAAAGAGATCCCTTATAAATTTCCAGTATGGGTTCATCTTCCTTTCCTCCCATTGCATTTTTTAAAAGAAAAAATATTGAAGGTCATTAAAAATAAGATCAAAGTCTAAAATATGAAAGTAAATCTAAAAGCTCAAAATTACATGGTAGCTCAAATATGTGTTGAAGTAAACCTAGAAAAGTGGTTACTTGAATCCATCACACTATCATTCAAGGGGCTACAACATACCCAAAAGCTAGACTATGACTATATATCTTTCAAGTGTTCAAAATATCAAGAATATGGGCACTTATAGAGGGATTACCTATGAAGCCTATGACTCAATTTTAGTAACAATAAGACTTTACAAAAGTCTAAAAGAAAAGAGGAAATTTTATCTATATCCCTACAACCAAAATTCTAAAGATAATATGCAAGTTCAAAATAAGTTTAATATATTGGAAGAAGATTTGGAGGAATTAATAGCAGTTGTCTTTTAACATCAAGAAGAAGCCCCTAAATCAGACCCTCTAATAAACATGGAAGTCCTATAAGAAAACCAAGGTGAAGAGTAATCAATGCACTTCAACTCAAAATAAGGGAAATACAGGGAATAAAGAGTCTTAAAAACTTCAATATCATAGCGAGAAGCACATACCCAAGAAAATGAGGATAACACCTCTTCTCTAATGGCCAAAACCAAAACTAGAGCAGGACTATCTCAGAGAGATAATATTCAAAAAAATAGTATAAGGGAAGTAGGCCATAATTGAGGATACGTTGAAGAGGGAAGTAAAGAAAAATATAAACATAGAGCTCAAAGAGAAAGAAGCTTTAAAAAATATAGCAGAAGGGAAGCAAGCCATAATTGAGGATGCATCAAAGAAGACAACAAAGAAAAATACCAAAAAGAGGTAGAATATTTTTATCCATCCACTATCCACATTATCAATGATAAAATCTATTATTTGGAATACTAGAGGGTTAGAACAAGAAAATTAGAAAATAGGAGAAAATAACTTGAGCATCCAAGAAAAGATGGATGTAATTTTGGACTAGGAAACCAAACTGGATCTAAAAAGAGATAATACAACAATGGGATTTTATTGGGGCTTGTGCAAACATTTAACCGTATCAACCAAGGGAAGTTCTAGAGGGGTTTTAATAGCCTAGAAAATTGAGTGGGAGTTAATTTATATTGAGGTCATAAAAAACTAACTACACATCAATGTTATCCTTGTCCTAGTTGGGATGTTGGATGTTTATATTGATGCAATAAGGATTCCAGCTCTATGTTTTATTTCTGTTGGTTCTAGTTATGTTTTGCCTGTACTTGAGGATCTTTCTTTCATATCCTTACAAGCTTTGTTTCCTGAAGCTGTAGAGCTGAGCATAAACATGTTCCAAATGGTGGTGGCTGAGCTAAACATTATTGTTGCTACTTTTAATATTCTAGTTGCTTACTAGTTATGACTTGGCTTTTTCTAATTTATTGGATGAATATAACCCAGCCTGATTTTGACTTCTCCCTCTAGTATTCTGATTCCAATTCCAAAACAGGTTACAAACCACGGTTGCTCAATGAAAAGATTCTTTAAACAACTCTTATTACAATATTAAATACATCTAAACTATTATATAAACAAATTTACAACTCAGTTGAGTCATTCCTAAGGGACAGGTGATGTTTGTTTAAAATGGCAATATTAAATACATCTAAACTATTATATAAACAAATTTACAACTCAGTTGAGTCATTCCTAAGGGACAGGTGATGTTTGTTTAAAATGGCAATGGTTTGTACAAAACCTTTGTAAGACTTTGATTATATAAAATATTAAATTTAATGCACCGCCAAGATGATTCTATGTATACACCACAAATGTAGAACCTATATAACGCTTTAGCGAGAGCCGCCGTTGTTGGCATGCAGTCTGAATCTATTGCGAAAAAATAAATTAAAATCTTATTAATGAATAATAATATCCTTTATATTTATTTTTATTGTTTATAGCATTATCAAAATAAATCTTTGCAGAGTGATGAGTGGTGGATGTTTTCTGTAAAGAGATTAAAGGTAGCTCCTCTTCACTCGACATTCAATAATGTCTTCATAATCTCAAAGATCTCCGTATATATTCATGCAAAATAAATAAATACTGCATTCATATTCTTTGCAAATCTGAAAAACGATATCAAAGACATACAAATACAACATGAATTCCGTTGGAAATTTGGAATTTAACACAGTTGCGTAGTTACTACGTCATAAAAGTCTGGATTGTACGAAACAAATAATCTCGGGCACACAACTTCAATCGTCCTCAAACACCTCTGTTAAGCATTTCCATATAATTCTCGAGAGACTCTCGCCTCTCTATCTTCAAATTCTGGCGAAATCTGCTGATAAATTCATCCGCCGATTTATCAACATCTATTTCAAAGCTTGGCTTCCTATGAAATCTACTACTTCTTTCCAAGCTCTTCAGTTTGAACTCATCGACGTTAGCAGCTGTTGCAGCCAGGGAATTAGGCCTCTAAATCTTCAAATCCTCACGGATCTTTCGAATAAATTCATTGGCCGCTTGGTCGGCATCACTTACTCTCGAGCATTCTTGGCTAGATCGAGCATTAACTATGGCCGCCTCAGCTGAAGAAGAAGACGAAGACGAGAACACGGGTTTTCTTCCACTTGTTGGATCCATCAAATCAGGCATACGGTAGTCTGATTGCAGAAGAAACTTCCGATTTGTTGCAGTCGAAGGAAAAGAATAAAACGGGTGATGTTAAATAGAAAATGGATGGAGGACTTTTGCTTGGCGGGTCAAACAATACTTTGGAACTCAATCTGTGAGCCCCCTCAAATTGGGATAGAGTCTACGGGCTTTTACGTTTGACACGGCTTTAATTCGTAAAATAAAGCATTAGTCGGTGCAGCCAGGCTTGCTCTAATGTTGTCTTGTATTGTTTTTTTCAACCGGGCACGCAGGAATTTGGAGGCGGAAAGTGGAAACGAACAATAAAGGTAGGTAACCTACAAAACTGGCAAAATAAATGGGCTCGAAAGTCTTATCGTTGCATTAACGTCGAAATTACCCGTTAAGACCTTTTCTAATGAATTAGATAATATTGCCACGATAGAAACATAATCCTTTTTATCGTCTCTCTATGTGGGGGAGAAGAGTATAATAAAGGCCCCACATACGTCGGCTTTTGTGTGTTGACCTTAGGATGTAGCCTCACTTATAAATTATAGAATAGTCTTGTTAAAATTGTGTTTTGAAGTTGAAAGTTTTACATAAATGTTTTTTTTGTTTTTGAAGAAAAGTAAATTTATATTAAATTAAGATAAAAGCTTTTATAAAAAAAAAATGGTGGATTAATATATTCGATGGGGAATCAAACTAATCTTTATTGACAAGGGTTAGGAAACAAAAGCGTCAATAAAACACAAGATTACTAATCATGATCATTGATGATCATTACATAAGAAAACATATCATATAGAGTAACGTGTCCTGACATGTTGTTTTGCATAAACTGCTAGTGATTATGGGATAGGAATCCACCTCACTCCATCGTGATTAAGGCCTTCAGTACCCGCATCAGTCTAACCCCTCAACAACTGGCCCATGTGAAACTAGTTAAACATCATCCCACCCCCAACCTGCAGGATGAACAAGCAATGCCAACATTAGGCCACTTCTTGACTGGCGAGGGCTAGGACCAATACCTATCTGCGGGTGCAATTCTTGCATATGACGAAGTTCGACGGCCAAAGCAGGATAAAAGACACTCCTAAGAAGAGCGCTCTTGGGGGGGTCCGGTTGACTATACATGAATCCTTGGTCCAGTGCGCTAGAAGAACTTACAGATGATCCAATCCTATAGCAACTTTGTTGGCTTGAGTACATATCTATAGCCACATATCATTAAAAATTTCTAATTTGCTAGCATGAGTAAATGTGATAGAAGGTGTCTACTGTTTTAAAAATAATTTTCTTATGGGCCTTCCAAATATGAAAGAGAAGGCTAATCCGAAAAACCTACCACACTTCAAAAGCGGGAAAGACAAAGTAAAAGAGTCTTCAAGAAGAGCTTGGGGCCAAGAAACTCTTGCAACTATAAATGGAGAGAAAAAGGAAACAACCCATTACCAAGCTTACCTAGATCTTTTGCAATTCCAAAAGAGGTGAGTAGAAGACTCGGGTACAGCACAAAAAGGACATTTAGGATAAGGAATTACAAGGTGTTTCAAACATTTCCCCAAGGGAAGGCCTTGACACAACAAGCTCTATGCAAAAACAGATTGCTTGGGCTCAACATAAGTAGCCCAATCATTCTAAAATCTAGAAATTCATATATTCCTTATAGAAAATAAGTCCCAACATTTATTGATCTTGAGGAGATAACCATTTATACCCCAAACAAGCCTTATAATTAAGCAAAGGAGTTTCAACATGTCATCTCTAGTCTCACCACCAAGGACATTGCGAGTGCACACCAATATTGTACAACATAGAAAAAGGGATGAGAGCAATAATAGCATCATAAGTATCTTTTTCTGCACCATTCAACTTGAAGGTATGTTTGAACTCATTCCATGGGATCCAATCCCTAGTTTGGTGAGAAAGAAATCAGCTATTGTAAAAATAACCTTTTTGAAAAATAAAATGAGCATGAATCCATTGCACTCGAGCTAAGGGAGAACCTTGATGAAGAAACATGAGGGACCACCAAATATTCATAGAATTGATGGATAAGCCTTTATGAAAGCCATATACTCTCTACAAGATCCAAGGAGTGACCTACTACTAGGATTTCCATATACTTTTAATAACAAATGAGCTAGAGATATTAACAAAAATTGGAGTAACAATGAGAGAGAAAAAATCCAACCCTCCCCATGCTCTATGATTTCAAGAAATACCAAAGGAAATGAAATGTTGAACCAAAACTTTCCAATATTTAGCTCCCCTCAAAGCCCTAACCACCCACTTCACACACAAAGTAATACCTTATCATCTACAATCCAGGAGACCCATTCCGCCAGATTCTCTAGGAAGACAACAAATATCCCAAACAACTCTATGAAAACCCTTTGTTTCATAAGAATTATTCCAAAGAAAATATCGAAGGAGTTTCTCAAGCTTCTTATAACAAGTCTGTGAAAGAACCTAGTAAGAGGAATAGTATACATGAGTGGCAACTAAAACTTTAGAGCAAATATAAAATTTACCTACTAATGATAGCTTCTTAGTAAGCCAAAAATCAAGTTTCTTTTCAACTCTTTGAAGCACATAATTCCAAAGTTGACCTATTTTAGGGAAAATTGGATCCTATGACCTCTATAGACCCTATTTTATGTCCATGAGTATATTGTGCTTGTTTCATAATGTACCACGACTAGCTTCTATGTATTGAACTATTTTATCACATTTCAGTAATTTTTAGGAATAAGGTGCCATCAAGAATAAGGCAATATGGTAGGGTGATGTTAGGAAGAAGGCCAAATTACAAGGTGTCATCAAGAGGATGGGTAAACAAGTAAGGCTTAAACATTCAAATACCACAATCATATGATGGAGGAGGTGGTGCCTTCTAGAAAACCATAATCCAAGGAGATATTAGTATAGGGGTTCCCATTTTAAGTGGTGATATCTAAGAAACCATTGTTCGAGGAGCTTCCATCGAAGGGGTTGTCATCAAAATTGGTATCATATAAGAAACTACTATTTGAGTAGCTACTATCAAAGTTCCTACCGTTAGAGATATTGTCACCATACATGTTACCATCAAAGGTGTTTTCATAATATGTTCTACCATCATTGGCCCTATTGTTAGACATGCTACCATCAAATGTACTACCAATAGGGGTATTTTCATCAAACATGATATCACCAAACATGTTACCATCAAAGGAGTTACCATTTGAGAAGTTGACATCAATGGCATCTAAGGTAATTTAGTTAAAGGATTCATCATTGGAGGCATTGTATATGGAGAGGGATATTTTTTGAGGCTGACAAGTAGTTAGTTGAGGTAAGAGATAAGTAAATCAGAGTTGTAGGGGAGATGTTTTAGTAGGTCAAGTGAAGGATTCCAAAATATTGATGAGGAGAAAATTTTATTTCAATTAGGATGGTTTCAATGGTTTTGTCATTGATTTTTCAAGGGGGATCCTACCCCCTTAACCCTCAATATAGGTAGCGATAGGCATTTTCTATCATATTTATTATATTGGTGATGTTGATCATCTTGATCATGTTAGTCATGATGAGCATTTTTTTCATGTTAGTTACATTGATTAATCTAATGATATGGTTGATTGTAAAAATTGAAGTGAACAATCAAATAATAATGGTTATGTTGATCAAGTTGATGTTACAAGTGATTACAAGAAGTGGAGTGCATAATAAAAGAATAACTTGTTGTGAGAAGTAGTTGGAAGTGAATTTTGTTGTAAAACATGAGAAAGCAAAAGGATCATGACAAGATATTTTTTAATGTTTTTCAATACTTCTATTCCCAATATTCAACTCATGTATTGTCAAGGACGTTGACCAGTTTAGAGGGGATAGATGTGGGTAGGAAAATTGATATATCTACATTTAATGAATAAGTTTTGATATTCTATGTTATTTTTACATGGGATGATGAGGTTGTGCTACTGCTGGCACCACTATTGTTGCTTGAAGGTATAGGTTGTTGCACACTATCTTCCTCCAAGTTCATAGGTTCACTAATGACTGGTTCAGGCTGACCAGTATTTGACTTCTAGTTCCAAGATTCATCCTCCAAGAACTTCACATCTCGACTGATGACAAGTTTCTTCGTCACAGGATTGTATAGTCTGTATGCCTTTGCTTGTTCACTATACCCTGTGAAGATGCACTTTTTAGCTTTGTCATCCAGCTTTTGCCTTTTCTCATCTGGAACATGTGCATATGAAATGCACCCAAAAACTCGCAAATGAGCCACACTTGGCTTCAAATTGCTCTAGGCTTCCTCCAAAATTTTGTCCTTCACACTCTTGGTGGGACATCGGTTCAACAAATAAACTACACATGACACAACTTCTGTCCAAAAATCATGTGGCAGAATTTTTGCCTTCAGCATGCTCCATGATATCTCCATGATAGTTTTGTTCTTCCTTTCAGCTACACCATTCTATTGTGGTGTGTATCTAGTAGTCAACTGCTTACGAATTCCATGTTGCTTGCAGAAGTTGTGGAATTCGTTGGAGATGTATTCTCCTCCTCCATTAGTTCTGAGAGTCTTAACTTGATAGCCGCTCTATTTTTCCACCAGAGCCTTGAACTCCTTAAACTTTGCAAATGCTTCTGACTTCAGCTTAATGGGATAAACCCATGTCTTCTGGCTAAATTCATCTATGAAATTCAAGAAATAAATGTTTGAGTGCACCAGCTCCAATGGCTATGATGCTCTCCAAGACTTTCCTATAGGGAATGCATCCCTATGCTGCTTACCGACCAGGAAACCTTCACAAACTTGGTTCAGTTTCTTAATAAGGAGTAAACCCTTCACCATATGCTTCTTGTGCAGCAAATTCAGGCCACTAAAACACAAGTGATCGAATCTGAGATGCCATAGCAGGGTAGCATCCTTCACAACTACACTCAGAGACATTAATGATTCATTATGAATTTGTAGTGGAAACATTTTGTTTTTTGTCATGGACACAGTTGTGATTTGCCCATGCACTTTTTCTCTGATGGTATAGACACCGTCTTTGAATTGCATAGTGTGTCCCTTCTGCACAAGTTGTCCAACACTCAGCAGGTTGTGTTTCAAACCTGGCACATAATAAACATCACAAATTTATTTTCTTTCATCGTGTCGGGTGTGGATGAGGATTTTACGTTTCCCCATCACAGGAACCTTGATGTTGTTCCCCATATTGACTTCAAACTAGACTGTTTCATCCAGTTGTGAGAACATCTCTTTATTCCCTATCATGTGGTTGCTGCACCCACTACCAAGATACCAAATATTTTTCCTGCTCTCCTCCTCAACACTGCAGGTCAGTAGCACATTTCCTCCTATCGCATTTTTGACTTCATCCGTATAATGGGCTTGTTGTTGATTCTCGTTCGCCATCCTCTTTCTGCACTATGAGATATAATGGCCAAACTTTTTGTAGTAATAGCATTGGACCTTAGATTTATCTTTCTTCTGATAAGATCCACTTTGCTGATTTTTGCCAGTGCCTCTTCCTCCTTGCTGATGAAAGTTGCAGCTGGTCTCACTGTCATTAGGGTTTGATCTCCCTCCTTGCTTGTTACCTCTCCCATGCCTGCATTTGCCTCTTCCACCTTGAGAATTGGAGGCTCCATGGTGGGAGTCTTGTCTACCGTTGTCTCGAAATGAGACTTGCACCTTGAAAGCTTGCTCGAGAGAGGACAGAGTTGAGTGGCTCAGCCTCTGCTCATGTGTCTACAAAGAACCCATGAGCTCATCCACCGAGAGGTTGTCAAGTCCCTTGATTCCTCTATTACAATTACCATAGAATTAAATTTTGATGGTAGACTTCATAGAATTTTCTCCACAATCCTTTTATTTTGTACAATTTCACCATTCAACCGCATCTAGTTGATGACATCTGTCGTGCAGGTGAAAAATTCACTCATGGTTTCTGACTCACTCATCTACAGGTTCTCGAACTCTCTCTTGAGCATCTGCAGTTTTGCCAACTTCACTTTGTTGATGCCCTGGTACGAGCTGGCCAAAATATCCTAGGCCTGCTTGGCCTTGGTGGCTGATGTAATCCACGGGAAGATAGTTTCCTTGACTGCTTGCATGATATAGAACAAGATTTTTTGATCTTTCTTTCGGTTCTCCTTCATAATATCTTTGTCAACTTTGGAGAGGGCAGCCAATGCTGCTGCATCTGCCGGTTTCGGGTACCCATTCTCCACCAAGTCCCATAACTCCTAAGACCCAAACAAAATATTCATTTGTATACTTCAATAATCATAGTTCTTACTGTTAAATCGTGGGATCTACAACTGCAGTGAATTATTTTTGAAAGCCATGCTTCAATCTTCTGCGTCATGGCACAACAAGCTCTGATACCAATTTGAAGGAATTTAAGCAAATTTAAATTGATTAAATCACGTCAAGGAAACTTCACAAATTTGTGAGGTGAGGAGGGAGCTTCGCCAATTTGGACAACAAGGGAGGAACTTCGTTGCACTAGCTTCCGAAGTGGAAGCTTCAAAAGGTTCAATAGTGAAGTGGCAAAGAAAAGTGAAGCTTCGTGATTTTTAGCCACCAATGAGTGCTTCGGGAGAGGAGTCGTCGAAGTATTACTTCGGGGCACTAAAGTAACGTTGATTAAAAAATGCTTCGCACAACTAAACCGCGACTTGGAGCTTCGCTTCACAAACTGCCGAAGTAAAACCTTTAGTGGATAAAACGTCAAGTGAAGAATGATTCGGAAATTTAAGCAACGAAGTGGCTGCTTCGCATAAACTATTGCCGAAGTGGCAGCTTCGGTCAAATAGACGACGAGGCACAATTTGGGTAGTAAAGCCCGATTTGCTTCTTCGGATGAAATGGCAGCGAAGTGTCACTTCGAGGAGAAAATATTCCGAAGTAAAAATTGGAATGACTATTATTGAAAAAGAAACAAATCTTTACGGCAAAGCGCTTGCGGACGGCGTGAAAGTTGGTTTAATAATTCCAACAATCTCCTTATACATTCATGCAAAATAAATAAATACTGCATTCATATTCTTTGCAAATCTGAATAACGATATCAAAAACATACAAATATCCGTTGGAAATTTGGAATTCAACACGGTTGCATAGTTACGACGTCATAAGAGTTTGGATTGTACAAAATAAATAATTATGGGCACACAACTTCAATCATCCTCAAACACCTCTGTTAAGCATTTCCATATAATTCTTGAGAGACTCTCGCATCTCTATCTTCAAATTCTGGAAAAATCTGCTGATAAATTCATCCGTCGATTTATCAACATCTATTTCAAAGCTTGGCTTCCTCATAAATCTACTACTTCTTTTGAAGCTCTTCTGTTTGAAGTCATCGATGTTAGTAGTTTTTGCGGCCAAGGAATTAAGCCTCTGGATCTTCAAATCCTTGCGAAACTTTTTGAATAAATTCATTGGCCGCTTGGTCGACATCACTTACTCTCGAGCATTAACTATGGCTGTCTCTATTGAAGAAGAAGTCGAAGACAAGAATGTTGTTTTTCTTCCACTTGTTGGATCCATCAAAGCAGGCGTACGGTAGTCTAATTGCAGCCAAGTTACCCTAGATTTTTATTTCCAAAATACTTATTCACTTCTGATAATGTTGTGATAGTCATAGAGGAGGATTCTTTCAAAGTCTTGAAGAGCAGAAATCATTGTTTTGAAGAGTGAATTCAATGTCATGAAACTAGGACTGGATTTATTATTTCTTATGAAAAATGTTCCTGAAGACTTCTTTGTTCCAGCATTTCTGATTGTATTTTACATGACATAATTTTTTCTCACCTAAGAAATTTTGGATCCATGGAAGGGGTGGGCCCACCATTGGGAGATTAAGGATCTAATATTTGGATCATGGAGCTACATGGATTCAAACATGAAGGGATATTTGAAATAGGGGGTATGAGGATGATAATCCAGCAAGAGAGGTTTGTGGTCAGATCCAATCCTAGGTAGGGAGTGTAAATTTGCATCACCAAATTTTGGTATGGCATTGGCAAAAATGAGAACACGATCAAGACACATCTGGATCAGCTAGTCACCCTTGTTGCGATTGCTCCAAATGAATTTTGATCCTCTCAGGATGATATCCATCAGTTCATTTCTATCTACAAAGTTTGAAAAGTGTTCATAGAATCTCTCAATCATTGGAGACCCTTATTTCTTATCGAAAGGGAAGAGAGGGGAGTTGAAGTCTCTGGCCAACATCTAATATTTTGAATAAAAGATGTCCCTTAACTGGATAATAGAGTTCCATAATAAGTTCCATTGAGAGGGAGTATTTGAGGCATATACATTCAATAGGATCCATAGAAACCAATATTCTTTGTTGAAAAACAAAATGTTAATATAGCTCTTAGCCATAGACAATATTGACTCGTCGATCTTGGTTGGGTCCCATAAACACAATAGGTCCCCTAAATCTCCATTGGTTGAACTAAAGCAGGAGGTAGAGTCCTTCCAAATATAATTTGAAATGCAAGAAACATCCTAACAATTAAACTTGGTTTCATGGAGAAGAAGAATGGTGGGTCTATGTTCTCTCCTCATGGATTTTACTAAGCATTGCTTACTTCATCCATTGATGCCTATCATGTTCCATGATAGGATCCTCACTTGGAGCTCTTGAATATGTGTGCTTCCCTCTCCTGAGTGAGGGGGTGAAGGTTGTTTCTATTTTGATCTTGGGTCCTCAAAATTCGAGAGGACCCTTTGAGAGTGTGTTGGGTGCTATTTGCGACTTCATATAAGGCTTCCTGGTTTCTTATGTCCTTAACCGAGGGGTGACCCCTCTTTTTAACTGAGCCCACATCCACCATTGGTTTCCTCAAAGAAATAGAGGTGGGAGGACTGGGGGGAGGCATTAGGGGAGTGGGGACTTCTTGGGGATGCTGAGGCTCTAAGGGGGGAGGGAGGGGAGGCTAGTGGGCATAGCAGGAAGTTAAAGGTTGGTTTAGAGAGATCATAGAGAGGTTCAAAGTACAGACCTTGGATATGAGGTTGAGAATGGAAGGTTTACATCAAATTTGGCATTGATGCACATGCGAGCCTAGGTCATCCAAGTCCCTGAGTGAGTTGGAGGGTTGAAGGATATCAGTTCCCCAATGCTTCTCGGTATGCCATGGAGAATGTCTTCGTGCCAAAATTAGATCGAAAGGCCAGGAAGGTAGATACATATCAGAGTAAAGTTAATGCTTTGATTTTTAGGGTTGAAGTCCACTCCCTACTTTTAGAGAAAATGGTCTCTCTGATCAAATAACTGGGGCCCTCCAGTGAGAATCCATCGAGAGCTTTTCGGATTATTCAGTCAAATTAGGAAAAATCCTCTGGGGAGGGCTACTAGCTCCATGGATTCGATCGAGCACTTGGAGGTGTTGGCCCATTTGTTTATGGACTCCATGTTAGGCTAGGATCCAAGGAATTTACCGATTAGTGATTTGGAGTTTCAGTCGATCACGTTGGTCATGATTTCCTAGGGGATCTCGAGGTTGTCATTGGAAGGGAGCAAATTAGTCTTAGACCCAATTTTTGAATTAGGGTTTTGGCTTACTATCTCTACAAAGGATTAGGAGGAGTTTTGCGGTCCACTTGCCACTTCTAAGGCTCCCTATTCCAGATCATACAGTCCATAGGTCTATGATTTTGGACCAGATTCTAACCTTTGGTATCGGGATCCCATGGTGATAAACTTTGTTGGTCGTATGTCCTCTGCCTGGGCCGCATATATATCTTCCTAGTTGATGCGGGTTGTTTGAGCGGGGCGAGATTCGCTCTCTGCATTGTGGCACGACTTGTTCTTACCTGGATTATTCGACAAGCCCCAACTTCTACCTAGATTGTTATTGCCCTTGCTGATGTGGCCAAGATTGTCTCTGCTGCCTCCTCTAGGTTCACTGGTGTTGGGATTCTTATTTTCATCCGTTGTTGCTCCTGCTTCCTTTTCATTTGCTGTTGCTCCTGCTACTTTTTTGCCTGCTACTTCTGCTTCCTTTTCGCTCACTTTCTCCTCCATATTTTTTTTGAGCCTAAATGTTATTGCAATATTAAATAAATGTAATTTTTTTAATATAAATAAATGTAATTTTTTTAATATAAATAAATTTACAACTCCAATAAGTAATTCTTGTTAGCAGTTCAACTATATTTTCCTATGATCAAATATAAAATATTCACACAAATTCATACATTCACTATCATACTTATTGAATAATATTATTGATGAATAGACACATGGATATGAGACTCTTTACATTCACAACCCTTGACCTTTCTACTTACACAAACTTTTCATCTCCTCACACCCACGGAATATCTAACACTTCATATTTCTCATAGGAGAAATTTCACATAATTATAAATCTATTATTCACTTTACATATCCACACAAGGACAAAGACTAATGATTGCACATACTAAATAACAAACTCTTATATAACTCCATATTTATATTTATATGACACCTCACTTACATAAAATTTTTACATAACTCCACACTTCCTTACATAACACCTACTATATACTCAAATATTTATAATACCCTAAACTAAACTATTTAGATGGTATTTACACTATTCATACAAATTACAAATAATATAATACTTCCAACAATTTTTTGAAGAAACAGGTGATGCTTGTTTAAAATGGCAATGGTTTGAATAAAATCTTTGTAAGATTTTATTTTATAGAATATTAAATTCATTGCACCCCCAAGATGATTCTATATATACACAACAAATGTATAATATGTATAAAGCTGTAGCGACAGCCGGAGTTGTTGGCATGCATTCTGAATCTATGGTGAAAAAAAAAATAAAAGCTTATTAATTGATAATAATATCCTTTATATTCATTTCTATATCAAAATAAATCTTTGCAGACTGATAACTGGTGGGTGTTTTCTGTAAAGGATTAAAGGTAATCTCAGCTCCTCTCCTCTCGACATTCAACAATGTCTTTATAATCTCAGATCTCCTTATACATTCACACAAAATAAATAAATACTGCATTCATCTTCTTTGCAAATCTCAATAACGATATCAAAAACATACAAATACAACATGAATTCTTTTAGAAATTTGGAATTCAACACAGTTGCTAATTACGACGACATAAGAGTCTGGATTATACAAAATAAATAATCACGGGCGCACAACTTCAATCGTCCTCAAACACCTCTGTTAAGCATTTCCATATAATTCTCGAGAGACTCTCGCCTCTCGATCTTCAAATTCTGACGGAATCTGCTGATAAATTCATCCGCCGATTTATCAACATCTATTTCAAAGCTTGGCTTCCTCAGAAATCTACTACTTTTTTCGAAGCTCTTCTGTTTGAACTCGTCGACGTTAGCAGCTCTTGCGGCCAAGGAATTAAGTCTCTGAATCTTCAAATCCTCGCGGACCTTTCGAATAAATTCATTGGCCGCTTGGTCGGCATCACTTACTCTCGAGCATTCTTGGCCAGATCGAGCATTAACTATGGCCGCCCCAGCTGAAGAAGAAGACGAAGACGAGAACACGGGTTTTCCTCCACTTGTTGGATCCATCAAAGCAGGCATACGGTGGTCTGATTGCAGAAGAAACTTCCGATTTGTTTGCAGTCGAAGGAAAAAATAAAATGGGTGATGTTAAATAGAAAATGGATGGAGGACTATTGCTTGGCGGGTCAAACAATACTTTGGAACTCAATCCGTGAGCCAGCCGATTGGGATAGAGTCTACGGGCTTTTATATTTGACACGGCTTTAGTTCGTAAAATGTGGGCGTCCGTCGAAATAGCCACGCATGATCTAATCTTGTCGTGTATTGCTTTTTCCAACTGGGAAGGAGGAATTGTGGGCGGAAAGTGGAAACATTAGGCGACATTTTCTAATGAGGTATATAATATTGTCACAATAGAAACGTAGTCCTTTTTCTCTGCAGAAGAGTATAATACAGGCCCTACATACGTCGACTATGTGTGTTGACCTTAGGATGCAACCTGACTTGTTCATTTTAGTTTTGAATTGAAAATTTAAATTAGACGTTTACCTATTTTATATATATATTATTTTTAAATTAATTTAGTTATATTAAGTTGTATAGTATATTTTGTGTCATAAGGATTTGAATCTTGGTGTGAATTAGATTACTTATGGTTTCATTGGCTTAAATATTTATTTATTATGATTATAAAATTGATTTCAATTATATTTATTCAACAAAATTATATTTTCACAATAATTAAGGCTTTCTTTAAAGAAGCCTTGCATAAAATAATGTAGTCTCATCTAGAAATATTGAAGTCCTAATAATGGAAGCTAGGGCACAAAAAGTATTTAGAGGCCAAGGATGATTTAAAATGGTCAAAAGATGGGAAGAAGTTCCCATGGTAGAGATAACAAATGAATCTATTGGAGAAGAAATGTATGGTCTCTTGGCATTGGATTTGATGTGTCAATTTAATAGTTCTTTGCCTTCAAGAAAAACCATTGAAGATTGGATTGATAAAGAATAGAGAACAATGTAAGAGGGAGAATAGAAATCAAACTATGTGGAATAAGGCTTTTATGCTATCATTTTCACCTTTAAGGAAGATAAATTATGATTTTTAGATTTAGTCCATGGTTTATGGGTCCTTGTGGTCTATACATAAATATGTGGAATCCTCATTTTGACCTCTTGGAAGAGAGTCCTTTGAAAGACCCCATATGGGTACATCTTCCTTTCCTCTTGATGCATTTTTAGAAGGAAGAAGCATTGAAGGCCATTGGAAACAAGATTAGAATCTAAAAAATGAAAGTGAAGTCAAAATATCAAAATTACGTGATAGCTCACATATATGTTCAAGTAAAACTAGCAAATGGGGCTACTAGAAGCCATCATGTTGTTATTCAAGGTTACGACATACCCAAAAGCTAGACTATATCCAAATATCTTTCTAGTGTTCTAAATATCATGAATATTGGCACTTCTAGAGAGATTTCCTTGCAAAGCTTATGGTTCAAGTTAAACAACAACAAGACTTTACAAAAGTCCAAAGGAAAAGAGGAAATAATGTCTTTATCCCTAAAAATAAAAATTCTAAAGAGATAAGTCAAGTTCAAAATAAGTTCAGTCTATTGGCAGAATATTTTGAAGAAAAAATAGTTGTTACTTTTGAACATCAAGAAGAAACCTCCAAACAAGACCATCTGCTAAATATGGTAGTCCTAAAAGAAGAAAAACATAAAGAGGAATCAATGCATTCTAGCATGAAAAAACGGGAATATGGGGAAGAAATATTCTTAGAAATCCCAAGGCCATAAGAGGAGGCACATACCTAAGAAAATGAGGACATCATCTCTTCTCCATTGACCAAAACCAAAACCAAAGTAGGACATGCTTCAAACATAGAGCTCAAAGAGAGAGAAGCTTCAAAATATATAGCCAAAGGAAAGCAGACGACAATCAAGGACACATTGAAGAAGACAATAAAGAAAAATGCCAACATAGAGCTCAAAGAGAGAATATTCAAAATATATAGCGAAAGGAAAGAAGACCATAATTAAGAACACATTGAAGATGATATCAAAGAAAACCCCAAAAAGAGAGAATATTTTTTACACATCTACTATCCATATTATCAATGATAAAAAAAACTATTTGGAATATTAGAGGGTTAGGACAAGAAAATAAGAAAATAGGAGTGAATAACTTTGTCATCCAAGAAAAGCTAGATGTAATATTGGTCTGAAATATCAAATTGGATCTATAAATAGTTAATACAACAATGGGATTGTCAGCCAAGGGAAGTTCTAGAGGGCTTTTGACAGCCTAGAAAATTGAGTGGGAGTTAATTTTGGTAGAGGCCACAAAGTACTCACTAGGAACAATGTTTATCAAATAGAACATACAAAAACAAAAGTAGTAGCAAAATAATTAAGAAGATGCTATCATAGTTAGGACAAGCATGGTCTATGATAACTAGTTATCAAGCCCACAATTTATAGTAGTTTGTAAAAAAAGTCTATAGAGCAATTTGATATCAGTTGTTCTTCTATGTGTAGATTATAGTGATTAATTATACAATAGTTTGTAGAGTAAGTCATTATCAATTTATAGATTGAATATAGAAAATACCTAGTTTGTAGCTTCACATTACTTTGTAAAACAAAGTCCTCAAAGCAGGTCATTATCAATTGATAATTTGAGCGTAGAAATATACAATCTATAGTTTGCTAGTATAATATGGATGTGTATGCATTTTTTATAATTAATCCTCCCTCTTGAAATATAAATTTATTTTCCTTTAAAAAATGAAGCACCACATCAAAAACCACAATATGGTATCATGCTACACAACATCACCAAACAAGTGTGAGTATGAAAAAAATACTTTTGCAATATTTTTTAATTATCTAATAAATTGTTTACCATACTTGGTGGCATACAAATGTATACATGTACCAAACTTGAACATATTTCTAGCTTCCCTCTAATTTCTACTTTAAGGGGTTTTAAGAGTTGTATACTTTTTCATTATAATTGTTAACAACATTAGAGTAAAATAAAAAGACATCCACAAGATAATGCAATAATAAAAGAAAATAATTATGAAGTTAAAAATATTACAATATGAAATAGAAATACAACAAATTATATTACACAAAACAATAACACATTACAAAATCACAAGACTCTTTGAGGGGGCAACCTCCTTAGAAGCAAATATTCATTACAATAAAATATGAGATCCTTTCCTCTTGTCCCCTTGGTTCTTTTGAAGACTTTGGATAACACTAACCCTAATGCTCAAGGTTTCCCATCCACATTCAAGTGGGAGCTTGAGTTAGTAACTCATAAATAATAACCATTACATATTCAAATAACATTTATTTTTATAATACATAAAGGTTATATCATATGGGTCCTTGACCCAAGGTGCCCGAAATACCATATGATTAAACAATTATTAATAATATTAGAATGGGATATTAACATGCCATTCTCCTTCAAAAAACTTTTTCAAAGATAAATATGAGGAAATTTTTGATGAAGCTATTGAAGAGACTCCCATGTAATATCTTCCTATTTTAGACCTTTCCATTGGACCAAGACTTTAGTGATGGCATCATTAGAAATATTATGGGTTCTCTGGTCCAAAATATTATTAGGCTCAAAGATGACCAAACCTTCATCATCCAACTTAATAAGTGTTGATTTTAACTTAATGTGGTTGTCAAGTACCTTCTTTAGACAAGAGACATGAAATATTGGATGTTTTTTAGGATAAGGTGGTAACATAATATTATAGGCCACTTGTAATCTACTACAGTACCTAAAAATATCCATAAAAACTTATAATAAGCTTTTGACAAGAACAAAGTTATATCAATGATTTTTTTTATGGATAGAGCTGAAGCAATTCCATATATCCTACATTGAATCTAAGTTTTAAATAATATTGATCAATCTATTATCACATCCATTCTGATTTGTGACTAAATTCTCCTTCAATTATTGTAAGAGTTGGGTATGCTCTTGAAGTGTTGAGTCCACCACCTATATTTTGGATTTTCTTGTAACATATGAAGAGGGTGACAAAGGTAGCTATCCATAAATAGACTCAAAAGGAGTCATTATGGTGGCTATGTGGAATGAAGTTTTGTACAATCATTCAACCAATAGAATTCACTAATCCTACTATTTTGGGTGCTTAGAGGTGAAATAGAGAAGGTAAATTTCCAATCATTTATTAACAGTTTTGGTTTATCAATATATCTATTTATGGTAGGCTAAGCTCATTAAATAGTTGTGTTTTTTATAATTTAAATAGTTCTTATCAAACATGATTGATGAAAGTGGGGTCACAATAAAAAACAATGGATTTTTGACATACCATGGATGGAGTCCATAAATATTTGAGCTATGGTGGAAGCATGGTAAGGATGGGCCAAGGAATAGAAATGAGAATACTTTGAGAGATGATTCATAACCACAAGAATGATAATTTTCCCCTATATTTATGAAGTCTTTAAATGAAAACTATGAAAATATCAGACCATGTATTATATGGAGTTGGTAAGGGTTGTAGAGGGTTTGGAATAGTTATCTATCCCACGAATATCTAGTGTATGAATTGAGGTCTCTTTGGAGCTACTCCTTAAAATTTTGCAATGGAAGTTCTTTGGCTACTTCTCTTTCTTATACCATTGGAAGACCCATTGAGGAAGTGGGAAATATAGGGTACACAGTGTGTCTTGATACCCAAATTGAAATGATATGGAATATACCATAATATTTTCCTTCTATTTATTATAAACAATGTCATAATCATACTCCAACAATTTTGAAACTCATTTTTGTTGTGCTAGAATCAATACTCTCTATTCCCAAAAATATTATAAACTTTGATGATCTATTTTAATATAAAAATGCTTCCCAATGATATAAGGTTACTAATAATTGACAACATGGATTATAGCCATCATTTATTTTTTATAAGTGGACTTCTCTAAAAAAATTCCTAGCAATGCCTTACTAGTGAAATATAGGGGTTTTCCTTGTATTAATATTGCACCAAAATTTCAATTATGAATGGTTTGGAAATTTGATAGTGGCTAACATCAAGACAAAATTCATTTCTTCCTTTAGATCTTCAAAAGATTTTTTTTATGGAGTTTTCCACAAAAATGAGTTCTTTATCATGGTATTTAATGTGGCTACTATTTGTCTATATCCTTGAAAAATCATCTATAGTAGCCAACAAGACCCAAAAATCCTTAAAGTGTCTTGAGAGTGTGTGGCTTAGGCCAATTGTGTATGGCTTCTATTTTATTTGAATCAACCTTAACTCCCTTCTATGAAATAATATATCCCAAATATTCAATGTCTTGTATTCCAAACAAATGCTTGGATCATTTAGCCAACAACTAGTGGCTCTACAATAGTTGCAAGTTCTAATATATATGTTATAGGTTCTCTACCCAAGTGTGACTACAGATGAGAATGTCATCAAATAAAACCAAAAAAAACTTGCAAAGGAATGATCAAAAGACATTATTCATGAGGCTCTACAAAGTTGAAGATGCATTAGTTAGACCAAATAACATGACTAAAAATTTATAATAACCCTAATGCATATGAAAAGTTATTTTTGGGATTTCTTCTTCCTTAATTTGTATCTGATGGTATTCAAAATAGAGATCCAAATTAGAGAAGAATTTGCCTAATGTAACGCATCTAGCAACTCATCAATAACAGGAATGGAAAATTTATCTTTAATGATGATTTTATTGAAATCACAATTATCTATGCATAGTTGTCATGACCTATATTTATTCCTTACTAGTAGCATCGGTGAGGAGACCCCTACTTTTAATAATTCTTGGACCAACATCACTATTTTTTTAATTTTTCACATATGGGTATATATAGGGTCAAATATTAGGTGGCAATATCCCTGGTACAAGTTGTATTGCATGAGCATGGGAATGCTAGGGAGGTAGGTATTTAGGTTCTAAAAATATAGAATTACATTTTTTAGAAGGATTTGTAAATTCTATTGTTGATTCTCTGTTTTATTATTCTATGATTGTATTACAAACAACTAGGTGACTATATTATATGAGGATTTAATTAAAAGTTTCTCTATCTAGTTTAAACTTATGATCTAAGAGGATCCTACAAGTGAGACCTTGAGTATATATTTCTTCTCATTATTATTAAACTACATTTAAATTTCAATTAAGTTCTAGGATATTATTCCCAAAGTGTGAAGCCATTATTCCCCTAATACAATATTGTATCCCTCTAAGGGAAGAGCAAATATATCAGTTTTAATTTTATATTCCCAGATATCAAGATTTACATTCTAACATTCTCCTTTACAATGTAATGTTCCTCCATTGGCCACCATGACTTCAAAAAAAATACAAGAATGTATATAGAAGTTTACTTGTTGATATACTTATGGATCAATAAAATTATGTGTACTACCTGAATCAATGCAAATTATAATTTTTTGTTCCTTGAAATATCCTAATACCTTCATAATATAAGGGTTCAAGAATTATGTAATTGCATGAACCCAAATTTTTGGATGAGGTTATTCTTGTGCTTCCTCCTCATCCTAGTTCTCTTATTCCTATTGTTCTACTTCTTCATGAACTTCATTTATTGTAAAGTCATCCACATCCAACAAATACAAATTGTGTTGTGCATATTTCTTCCCCAAAGAGTATTTCTCATCAAAATTATAACATAACCCTCATTCTCAACAAGCATCCATTTCCTCTCTAGTAAATCACCTAACTGTTGTAGATTTTATCCCTAGGTTGGATGTGGTCTTGGGTAAAAATGGACATCTAGTCTATGCAAATTTAAATAACTTGCTTAAAGTAGTATTTTTTCCTTTGCTAGCTTTCCCAATCCTATTGCTTACATCATATATTGTGATTTAAATATTTTTACCTTGGACTTGATATAATCCTTCAATCCACGGATAAATCAACTTTGAAATAATTATTTGCTCAAATCCCTTGTCCTATTAGCCAAATTATCAAACTAATTTTAATGGTCACAAATAGTAGAGGTCTACTTTAATTAAAATCCTCATAATTACTAGGGTTAAAACACGTAAGTAGTTGTAATTCAAATTATCCCTAAGAAAGGTTGAGTCATATGTTGCACCCATTAATACCATTGAAGGCATTCAAACTTAAATTTAAAGGGTTCCATTGTGATCCATAAGTATTGGGGTATATTATGGAGATTGAAAAATTGATCTGCCTAACACAACCAACTATTGAGATCCTTTTCATTAAAAATGAGAATATCTAGATTGGGGATTTTATAAAGGGCATTATTGTTAAAAAGAGCATTTTATTTCTCCTCTTCTATATTACCTAAACTATTAGCTTTATATTCAATTGTAGAACTATTAATTTGTTGATGTGCATGAGTGGCTCCTTTTAAACACCCTTCACCTTCATGAAAATTTTATTTAATTCCTAAATTTACTTTGATTTGTTCAGTATTCAAGAGATTCATATAATCTCTCAATTGTTTGGTTTCATATCCAAATTGGTTCTACATGTGAGTAAGTTATTAATTCAATGGCCCTATTTATTCAATCAAGTGATTTTTCTCTAGATCCCTCATTTCTACCCCATTTGCTCCATCCATGGGTTATGATTTGGACCTTCTAAAATTACATTACTAAAAATAGAATATCTTGTTTTAGTAGTTACTATTTTAAGTAATGGTCCTAAAAATGTGTTTAGGTTATATATACCAAAATGGTTTGCTTGAAAAGATGAAAAAAATGGGACTAGACCTAAATAACAATTATTTTTGGATATATACCCAAATGATTTGTGTGGCAAGGCAATCATACTCAACAAGATCTTAAAATAATAATTTTTTTAGTCTCTTTTTTATTGACTGACCATTACATGAAGTTCCTTCTATATTGACATATCACTTAGTCTGATTAGAACTATCTTATTTGATATTGTTTTTATTGTTATTGACAACTACCCTATCAGATACTATTTTCAATTGTTACTAACACTACCCTAACATTATTCCCAACTATTACTGACAACTTTTCTATTTGACATTATTTTTTACTATTACAGACAACCTTCTATTCCGACAACTATTCCCCAAGAGTTATTTTTTTCTATCAAGAATTGTTATAGTATCATCAATTTTGTGATAGGTGTAATTACCTTATTATGCTCAAATCTATTATTAGGGTTTTTAGGTTTGATGATTTATGATTAAAGTTTAATATTTGATAGAAATAAGTTAAATCTAGGCCAATGTGTGTACTACCCATAAACTTTTGTTATAGCATAGCAATTATAAATAATGCTTACACCAATATTTTTGGCCACTACTCAAGGAGGATTTCATGCATATAACCTTGAGTGCACTACTTGCCTCTCTAACAGTATGAAACGGTAACCTTCTCAAATGTTGTGCTCAGTGCACCATGGATAAATACATGATCAAAAATCTTCTTAAGAATAAAGGTATCTTCTAAACCTATGGGTCTCCCTATATGCCCAAATGTATGTGGGAGATCAAGTTTGTAGAAATGTGTTATTTGAGGCCTAGGTATTGGAGTTTGATCACCTCTCATTTCACTGCACATTTTATGGGAATTCTAGCTTATATTAATAACAACTCCTCCATGATATTTTAAATGTTTGTCACAGTGTTTTTGACCTATTAAACTAAAATATAAAAAAATGGATCAATTTTATTTATAGGATAGTATGTAAAAACAAAGAAAGTTTATACCTAATTCAAAATGGTAAGATACAAATTATCTTTATTGCAAGAGGATGTGCCTTAGAAAGTATTATGATACCACTTTTTAGGAACCTTTTAGTGAAATAAAAGCACATCCACATGATATTGTAATAATAACAAAAAATAATTTTAAATTTAACAATATTGCAACATGAAAAAGAAATGCAATAGATTATATTGCATAAAATAATAACACATTACAAAATTGCAAGCCTCTTCAAGGGGTAACCTCCTTAGAAGTAGAACTTTGCTACAACAAACTGTGAGATGTCTTTTCTCTTTCCCACTTGGCTATTTTGAAGACTTTATCTAATCCTAACCCTAAAGTTCAATGGTTTCCATTCACATGCAAGTAGGGGCCCAAGCTAGTAACTCCTAAATAATAATTGTTCCATCTATAAATATCTTATTTGAAATACATAACACTAACTTTATATGGCCTTGTAATACTAGGTGTCTAAAATACCACATGACTAAAATATTATTAACAATATTAGAATGGGTTTTAACAATAATATTATGGTTTAATACTTTTAAAAATATGTTATTATTTTTTTACAACTACTTTTGATGCTAATTCTTTCCAAATAATCCACTTTTTTCCTATTGTTAGAAAATTTAAATGAAAACATTCTTACTTTTATTGACCTATTTTAGGGAAAATTGGATCCTATGACCTCTATAGACCCTATTTTATGTCCATGAGTATATTGTGCTTGTTTCATAATGTACCACGACTAGCTTCTATGTATTGAACTATTTTATCACATTTTAGTAATTTTTAGGAATAAGATGCCATCAAGAATAAGGCAATATGGTAGGGTGATGTTACGAAGAAGGCCAAATTACAAGGTGTCATCAAGAGGATGGGTAAACAAGTAAGGCTTAAACATTCAAATACCACAATCATATGATGGAGGAGGTGGTGCCTTCTAGAAAAACATAATTCAAGGAGATATTAGTAGAGGGGTTCCCATTTTAAGTGGTGATATCTAAGAAACCATTGTTCGAGGAGCTTCCATCGAAGGGGTTGTCATCAAAATTGGTATCATATAAGAAACTACTATTTGAGTAGCTACTATCAAATTTCCTACCGTTAGAGATATTGTCACCATACATGTTACCATCAAAGGTGTTGTCATAATATGTTCTACCATCATTGGCCCTATTGTTAGACATGCTACCATCAAAGGTACTACCAATAGGGGTATTGTCATCAAACATGATATCACCAAACATGTTACCATCAAAGGAGTTACCATTTGAGAAGTTGACATCAATGGCATCTAAGGTAATTTAGTTAAATGATTCATCATTGGAGGCATTGTATATGGAGAGGGATATTTTTTGAGGCTGACAAGTAGTTAGTTGAGGTAAGAGATAAGTAAATCAGAGTTGTAGGGGAGATGTTTTAGTAGGTCAAGTGAAGGATTCCAAAATATTGATGAGGAGAAAATTTTATTTCAATTAGGATGGTTTCAATGGTTTTGTCATTGATTTTTCAAGGGGGATCCTACCCCCTTAACCCTCAATATAGGTAGCGATAGGCATTGTCTATCATATTTATTATATTGGTGATGTTGATCATCTTGATCATGTTAGTCATGATGACCATTTTTTTCATGTTAGTTACATTGATTAATCTAATGATATGGTTGATTGTAAAAATTGAAGTGAACAATCAAATAATAATGGTTATGTTGATCAAGTTGATGTTACAAGTGATTACAAGAAGTGGAGTGCATAATCAAAGAATAACTTGTTGTGAGAAGTAGTTGGAAGTGAAGTTTGTTGTAAAACATGAGAAAGCAAAAGGATCATGACAAGATATTTTTTAATGTTTTTCAATACTTCTATTCCCAATATTCAACTCATGTATTGTCAAGGACGTTGACCAGTTTAGAGGGGATAGATGTGGGTAGGAAAATTGATATATCTACATTTAATGAATAAGTTTTGATATTCTATGTTATTTTTTAGTTGTATGTAAAGTGTTTGACAAAATGTGCATACATATATTTAATAATGTTATAAAGTGGTAATGTAATATTGTACGTAATACTACAATGTTAAGTTTTATATGTCAACAAAGTCATAATCTATAAGTTAGTTTGTCCTATAGTGGAAAATATCATGTAAATTCAAGTTAAATGCATATGAAATATAATTTAGGAAATTATGACGTGTTAAGTAATTGGAGGGTGCAACTAATTTTTGGTTTTATAAATAATACCCTCCACTTATTCGTTCAATATAGTATGTAGTTGCATAGGGTAGAAGGTTGATGTGTATGTGCATAAGGTATGATGTAGTTAGATCACGTATACAATCATGAAGAGGGTTCTGCATAGGGTTTGCAAGATATAATGTTGTAATTATATATGTCATGGTTAATATAAATTTTCTTATATTTACTTATTTTCTATTGTTGTTATTAATATATTTTGTGTATTGTTATTGCTAATGGCTATAGATCTGTAGATTTATTTAAGTAGAAATGGAATTGTGTGTAAGTATATTAAATTTTATTTCTACAATTGCTTGAGAGCTTGCTTATACTTGGATTATTGCTTAAATGCTTTAAATATATCTTGAAAGAGTGAGATATTAAAATAGATATGGAGAACTTACAAAAATAAAATCAAAGTGGTCACAAGATTGAGCAAAATTTTTGGCATAATCTTGGTAAGTAGAGATAAAAAATACTATGAATCTAGAGGAAACTTGACAAAGTTTTAGTGGATAAAAAACATGATGAAGTGGTCACCCAAGGGTTATATTTATAGGTAGCCATGGCCTCTTGGAAGAAGAGAGCAAAAATGTAACATGATAAAGACATGATTATTGAAGGAAAGAATTTAAATGGAAACAAAAGAGGACCAAGAGGAAGATCATGGGAAGGAAAACTTTTGGTCTTGGATTCTATTGCAAAGGTGGTATATCAGTAGGAATGATCATGTTCATTGAAGGTAGATGGCTTGAAAGAGAGACGGAGGAAATCCTTTGATATTTGGCATGTGTTAGGTCAAAAGCATTAAGAGGCAATAGCATTGGTGTTGCTAGTGCTAGAAGGTCTTTGGAGGTCAAATATGGGTGGGAAATGATAAATTTGAACATTTTGATAGAAATACCACTAAGGGTTAAATAAGAAATAAATATTTCAAATTTGGGCACAAGAAAGGTTAGAGCAAACCGGATGGCTAGAGAGGAATTCAACAAGCTTGAAGATTAGCCATGCAATCAAAATTGGGCGTCTACACTTATAATAGAATCGAATGAAAATTCATGATAAATGTGTTAGAATAACAATAATCATAATTTTTACATCCAACATAGGTAATATGACAACCTTGGTTTATATTATTAAGAATAATAATTTTGAACATATAAATAGGCTTATTAAGCAAAAACTGTTTATATCCAATAGATCTTCTCATACTTCATGTTTCATAAAATTTATTTAAATAAAATACATTGACTCAACCAATCATGTTCACCATTTATTTATATTTCTTTTGACATTTCTTAATTTTTAAAATAAATTCCAACTTAAATATTTTATCTAACTCAAAATAATATAGAAGGTATTTTTTTGAAAATAAAAAATAATTATTCAATTAATTTTTTAATATATTAACAAAAACTACTGAAAATGTAACAAATACATTAAAAGCAAAATCAAATTAAAATATTACAATTGTTATTTCAATTATAAATAAATGGAAGTTTATAAACATAAATAGATTTAGAACTTCATTAAGTCTAGCAACTCGACTATATTTTCTATAATATCCATATCAAATATTCACACAAATTCATACATTCAATATCACACTTATTAAATAATATGATTGATGAATATTTTAATGCCGTCCTTACTTAAATTACACTATTTTTTCTTAAATAGACACATGAATATAATATTCTTCACATTCACAACCCTTTGACCTTTTTATTTACATAAACTTTTCATCTCCTTCCACCCATGAGAGATCTAACACTTATATTTCTTATGGAAGAAATGCTACGTAATTATAAATCTATTATTGACTCTACATATCCATAAAGACTCTAATTATTACACATACTAAATGACAAACTCTTACATAACTCTATACTTTCCTGATTGACATAACTCCATACTTACATGACAGCTAACTTAAGTTATTTGGTGTCATTCGGATGTGATTTTTGAACCATGATCCCATTGGCTTAAATGTTTGTTTATTAAGATTACAAATTTTATTTTAATTATATTTCTTTAATAAAATAATATATGAGACTAGTTAGGTCTGAGGTGTAGACCAATTGGTTCCTCCAAACCCCGTAAGGGAGGCGGAGGTCCAAGGTTCAAATAACTGGCCTCGTCATACTGAACGCTTACCCCTTTCCTAGTGTTTTCAACGATGTAAAATGTTTAAAATGATCATGGCATGGTGGTTATAGGGGTAAACTGCACAAAGATCTATGTGGCGGCTTTCGGGGTGAATAGCATAGAATATTGTGGTGGTCATAAAAGTCAAAAAGCCTACCCATATTTGTTGCGGCTATCGATTCCATCATGTAAAATCAAAAACTAATATATATAACTAATATATATATATATATATATATATATATATATATATATATATATATATATATATATGTGTGTGTGTGTGTGTGTGTGTGTGTGTGTGTGTGTGAATGTGAGAGACTAGTTTTATATTTTTTAATTAGTTATAACTTGGTTTCTCCTCATGGTAATCATGTCTTCCTTTAAATAATATTTGTATGGAAAAATGTAGTCCCACTTGGAACCATCGAATTCCTAATAGTAAATTCCAAGGTGCAAAAAATTCTTAAGAGGCTAGGGATGATTTGAAATGATCAAATTATAGAAAGAAGTTCATATGATAGAGATAATAAATGAATTGTTTGGAGAAGAAATGTATGGTCTCTCATCATTGGCTCCTATCTACCGATTTACTACTTCATAGTCTTCAATAAAAACCATTGAAGGTTGGATTGACAAATAATGGAGAACTAAAATAAGAGGGGGAAGAGAAATCAAATTGTGTGGAAGGGAGTTTTTCATTGCCATATTCACCTCTAAGGAGGACAAAAATATGATTTTCAAGGGTGGTTTATAGTTTATCGGTCCTTGTGGTTTATACATGAATATATGAAATATTTATTTTGATCCCTTAAAAGAGATCCCTTATAAATTTGTAGTATGGGTTCATCTTCCTTTCCTCCCATTGCATTTTTGAAAAGAAAAAATATTGAAGGTCATTAAAAATAAGATCAAAGTCTAAAATATGAAAGTAAATCTAAAAGCTCAAAATTACATGGTAGCTCAAATATGTGCTGAAGTAAACCTAGAAAAGTGGTTACTTGAATCCATCACACTATCATTCAAGGGGCTACAACATACCCAAAAGCTAGACTATGACTATATATCTTTCAAGTGTTCAAAATATCAAGAATATGGGCACTTATAGAGGGATTACCTATGAAGCCTATGACTCAATTTTAGTAACAATAAGACTTTACAAAAGTCTAAAAGAAAAGAGGAAATTTTATCTATATCCCTACAACCAAAATTCTAAAGATAATATGCAAGTTCAAAATAATTTTAATATATTGGAAGAAGATTTGGAGGAATCAATAGCAGTTGTTTTTTAACATCAAGAAGAAGCCCCTAAATCAGACCCTCTAATAAACATGGAAGTCCTATAAGAAAACCAAGGTTAAGAGTAATCAATGCACTTCAACTCAAAATAAGGGAAATACAGGGAATAAAGAGTCTTAAAAACTTCAATATCATAGCAGGAAGTACATACCCAAGAAAATGAGGATAAAACATCTTCTCTAATGGCCAAAACCAAAACTAGAGCAGGACTATCTCAGAGAGATAATATTCAAAAAAATAGTATAAGGGAAGTAGGCCATAATTGAGGATACGTTGAAGAGGGAAGTAAAGAAAAATATAAACATAGAGCTCAAAGTGAAAGAAGCTTTAAAAAATATAGCAGAAGGGAAGCAAGCCATAATTGAGGATGCATCAAAGAAGACAACAAAGAAAAATACCAAAAAGAGGTAGAATATTTTTATCCATCCACTATCCACATTATCAATGATAAAATCTATTATTTGGAATACTAGAGGGTTAGAACAAGAAAATTAGAAAATAGGAGCAAATAACTTGAGCATCCAAGAAAAGTTGGATGTAATTTTGGACTAGGAAACCAAACTGGATCTAAAAAGAGATAATACAACAATGGGATTTTATTGGGGCTTGTGCAAACATTTAACTGTATCAACCAAGGGAAGTTCTAGAGGGGTTTTAATAGCCTAGAAAATTGAGTGGGAGTTAATTTATATTGAGGTCATAAAAAAATAACTTCACATCAATGTTATCCTTGTCCTAGTTGGGATGTTGGATGTTTATATTGATGCAATAAGGATTCCAGCTCTATGTTTTATTTCTGTTGGTTCTAGTTATGTTTTGCCTGTACTTGAGGATCTTTCTTTCATATCCTTACAAGCTTTGTTTCCTGAAGCTGTAGAGCTGAGCATAAACATGTTCCAAATGGTGGTGGCTGAGCTAAACATTATTGTTGCTACTTTTAATATTCTAGTTGCTTACTAGTTATGACTTGGCTTTTTCTAATTTATTGGATGAATATAACCCAGCCTGATTTTGACGTCTCCCTCTAGTATTCTGTTGCAAGGATTCAAAATCCAAAACAGGTTACAAACCACGGTTGCTCAATGAAAAGATTCTTTAAACAACTCTTATTACAATATTAAATACATCTAAACTATTATATAAACAAATTTACAACTCAGTTGAGTCATTCCTAAGGGACAGGTGATGTTTGTTTAAAATGGCAATATTAAATACATCTAAACTATTATATAAACAAATTTACAACTCAGTTGAGTCATTCCTAAGGGACAGGTGATGTTTGTTTAAAATGGCAATGGTTTGTACAAAACCTTTGTAAGACTTTGATTATATAAAATATTAAATTTAATGCACCGCCAAGATGATTCTATGTATACACCACAAATGTAGAACCTATATAACGCTTTAGCGAGAGCCGCCGTTGTTGGCATGCAGTCTGAATCTATGGCGAAAAAATAAATTAAAATCTTATTAATGAATAATAATATCCTTTATATTTATTTTTATTGTTTATAGCATTATCAAAAGAAATCTTTGCAGAGTGATGAGTGGTGGATGTTTTCTGTAAAGAGATTAAAGGTAGCTCCTCTTCACTCGACATTCAATAATGTCTTCATAATCTCAAAGATCTCCGTATACATTCACGCAAAATAAATAAATACTGCATTCATATTCTTTGCAAATCTGAATAACGATATCAAAAACATACAAATACAACATGAATTCCGTTGGAAATTTACACGGTTGCGTAGTTACGACGTCATAATAGTCTGGATTGTACAAAACAAATAATTACGGGCACACAACTTCAATCGTCCTCAAACACCTCTGTTAAGCATTTCCATATAATTCTCGTCTCGATCTTCAAATTCTGACGGAATCTGCTGATAAATTCATCCGCCGATTTATCAACATCTATTTCAAAGCTTGGCTTCCTCAGAAATCTACTACTTCTTTCGAAGCTCTTCAGTTTGAACTCATCGACGTTAGCAGCTGTTGCAGCCAGGGAATTAAGCCTCTGAATCTTCAAATCCTCGCGGAACTTTCGAATAAAGTCATTGGCCGCTTGGTCGGCATCACTTACTCTCGAGCATTCTTGGCCAGATCGAGCATTAACTATGGCTGTCTCTGTTGAAGAAGAAGCCGAAGACAAGAACGTGGTTTTTCTTCCACTTGTTGGATCCATCAAAGATGGTAGTCTGATTGCAGCAGAAACATCCGATTTATTTCCAGTCGAAGGATATAATAAAATGGGTGATGTTAAATAGAAAATGGATGGAGGACTTTTGCTTGGCGGGTCAAACAATTATTTGGAACTCAATCTGTGAGCCACTCAAATTGGGATAGAGTCTACGGGCTTTTACGTTTGACACAGCTTTAATCCCTAAAATAGGGCGTTGGTCGGTGCAGCCAGGCTTGATCTAATGTTGTCTTGTATTGTTTTTTTTTCAACTGGGCACGCAGGAATTGGGGCGGAAAGTGGAAACGAACAATAAGGCAGGTGACTTACAAAACTGGCAAAATAAATGGACCCGAAAGTCTTATCGTTGCATTAACGTCGAAATTACCCGTTAAGACCTTTTCTAATGAATTAGATAATATTGCCAAGATAGGAACATAATCCTTTTTATCGTCTCTTTATGTAGGCACTAGACTATAATAAAATATAATTTTAAAATTAATTATATATGTAAGGAACATAGTCTGTGTAGGCAGTAGACTATAATCCAATAATATTATAAAATTAATTTTTCATATATAATTTAAAATTAATAATAAATGTTCCTTAATATTGTTTTTATTTTATAGTATTTAAAATATAATGTTATAAAAAAAATAGATTCTCTTTCTGAATATTTTATACTTTAATCCAAATAATACCGGTCAATTCAAGAGAGATTAATTAATGCTTTAACCTATGATTTTCAATTTATTATTGTGTAGGGATAATGTAATAGTTTGGGGTTTGATTTTTTTTAGTAGGTTTAAGGTTCAAATCTATAGTGTGTGATTGTGTGTTAATCATGATAACTTTAAATTTAAACTTTAAGAAAATCATGATTAAAATAAAAATGTTTAGCCTTAAATATTGATGGTAAGTATATCTCACACTAACCAAATTAAAAAAAAAAAAAAATTATATCAGTTGTGGATAAATTTGTGGATAAAATAATAATTATTAGTTTTAAAGGAATATTTACTACTATCCATTGATAACAAAAATAATATTAATAGTGTTAAATTGAGTTTTCTTTAATAATTAAATAAACAAAATTAGTATTATTGTTAATATTAGTAATTATGTGCTATATAATGGTTTGATTATAGTTTTTATTTTGTATAGTTTTAATTAATTTATTAAATATATTAACATATTTTTAATTAAAATATTATTATATATTTATATTAAGGTAATAATATGAATTTAAGTGGTTATAGATGTAGATTATTATTATTATTATAGTTTTTTTTAATGTTTTTGTATTATTTATAAGCAAAAGAGTTAAATTATCAACTTTGTTATGTAGACAGGGCTTCTATCAAAAGTCTTACAGAGGACTAATAATTATATCTTAAATATTTTCTATTAATAGAGGAAAATATGGAACTTATGACTTTTAGGTTACTACATCTAAGAATCAAAGGTGTTGGTATATATGTAGTATACAGTAGAGGTATTCCCTAGTATTTTCCATCCACCATCATGGAGGATCTCCATTACAAGTCATATCCTCTCGGTCTAAAGCCTAATTTTTTTATAGCATCTATGCTCTTATTTCATTCTCAAGGAGAATGAAGAAAATTATTATTTGAATCTAGACTAAAGCACATGTATCTTGTTAATCACTCATTGTCACTTCCAATTCTAAGAGGAGGTATTGGTGGGCATCTTCAATTTATTAATTATTATTTGTGAGTTTGATTCAATCTACACTTCAAACCAACCAACCATAGTAGCTTACTAAAGGCCATGAAGGATAGTATATACTTTTTCTATATTTTTATCAAGCATACCAATATCCTATGCAAAAATAAAAGCATGAGTACCATAAAAAATTCTTCATATACCTATCATGGTTGCCCTTCTTGGATTACTTATTGACATACCATCAATGTTGATATTTTCCATACCTCTAGGATGGGATTGCGTAGGTCAAGAACTCAATGGATGTGAAGAGTACCTTTCTATATGAGAAGATTTAGGATGAAATCTACATTGAGAAACCACCTAGTTTTGATCTTAAGGGACCCACTCTATTTATTTGTTGTTTGACTAGGTCCTTGTATGGGCTTAACCAAGCTCCTCATGCATGGTATCATAATATCCATTATATTTTTCTCAATTATAAATTTTAGTGATGTGAAGATGAACATGATGTTTACATCAAATATTAAGATGGAAAAAAATTGGTAATTGTGTTGTATATTGATGATCTTCTCGTCATTTGTAGCTCCTTAATTTTGATTCAAGACATGAAGTCACAACTTTGTTCCACCTTTGAGATGATATATTTAGGGTTTTTTAATTATTTTTGGGAATTTAAATTGATCAAATAGACCCAATCATTACTATTTCTCATCCCAAGTATAAGATAGATCTTATTTATCAATTCAATATGGAGGAATATAAGTCTACTCAAACCTCTTTTGCAAAATATTTAGAAATCTTGGATGATTATACCATACCTTTGATGGAAGACATGTTCTATGAATCACTTGTGGGAGGAATTATATATCATACTCACAATAGTTAGGATATGGAATTTACGATCAACTATTATTTCAAATACATTCAATCACCATGGAAGAGTCAATAGACAACAACCAAAAGGATTCTTAGATACACTAGAGGGACCTATCAATTTGGAATTCCCTACTCCATAAGTTCTCTTCTAATTTTTATAGATTTTTGATATGTTAGTGGGGTAAGATATTTGAAAGAGCGATCGTCCAACATAGACTTTATGTTCTATTTAGGATCAGGCCCAATTTTGTTGTGCTCTAGATGCCAATCCACTAATTGTCAATCCTCCATAGATGTTAAATATTATGCTTCCAATTAAGTAGCTCAACGTCTCAAGCTGATTTTGAAAGAGACTAACATTCCTCATACCTATTCATTCTTCAATATTACAATCAAAGAACTATCTAGCATTTTCACATTTCAGTATTTCATTAATAGAAAAAGTACATAGATATATGAATGCATTTCATGAGATGTGTTCACGCTCATAGGATGCTTGATCTAGTGTAAAAATTAATTTTTTTTAAATTAAAATTTGCAAATTTAGGGGACCCAAACATCAACCATTTAGCCAAAAAAAATTGGGACAAAAATTTTAGGTGTCAATTCACCATGCATTGATAATAGTATCACAAATATTTTTAAAAATTCATCGGTAATATTGCCTAAATAGAGGACCCTTTCCATCATATAATTTCAAATTTTCTAAATTATCCTACCCAATTAGCCAAGTATACCACTATATATAACTAACACCCCATCAATACTTTTTCATTTCTAGATCATGTTCTACACTAGATGGATATCCCAACCTAGTTTTGCACTAGATTGAACCCATTTCTACACCAAACAAGATCAAAACCATTTTTACACTAGAACGGACCTTATTTTACCTCTATATGGACTACCGAACCCTGTTCTGCATAAGGCCGATATCTGAACCCTGTTTTGCATTTGATCGGACTACTAGACCCTATTCTATACAAGGTCGATATCCAAAACTTGTTTTGCATCCGAACAGACTACCAAACCTTATTTTGCACAAGGCTGATATTTGAACCTTATTTTGCATCTGATATGACTATCGAACCCTATTTTACAAATGGAAAAATACATCTATTTTTGGTTTTGGTGGTGCTACCCCTAAACACCTACCCCCTGGACCCCCCAATGACATAGTAGTGGGAGTGTTTCCCACCCCCACACCCCCCTTCGTGGAGTGGGTCCAAGTATGGTTGAAAACAAGACCTCTAAATTAGAGAGAATCAGGTTCCACAACCAATACCATGTTCTATATCCAATTTGATATCAAACATTTTTCTACACCTAGTTCCAGGTTGAACCATTTTTTTCACTAGCCCATGGTTGGATCTCGTTTTCCACCTGGTTTGGCCAAAAATTTCAAATTAGCCAGTATTTTTTTTTAAAATAAGGTAATTCACCATGTCCTCCTACATGAATTTGGTTGGGATTCGCTAAGGTTTTGCAATGAATTCACCATTTTTTTATAAGTACATTTCAATTCCAACCCCTTATGTATAATCCTAATGTGGTGTTTAAGCTTCTCTTAAGGTCATAGTTGGCTTTTTGTAATTGTATTTATTATATTTATCCTTTGGGCCCATGTAAAAAGAAATTTGAGCGTTAAACTTGTAGCTATGGAAAAAAGAAATTTGAGAGTTAGAATCCCTTAAATATAAAGCATATTATATTCACTACAAAATATAATGGATCCCATTTTGAAATAAAGGATTTATAATTTTATTTAATTTCCTAGAACATAAACACAAAAAAATAATAATATTACAAATTATGGAGTCCCATGATCACTTACAAATGGATGAAAACCTAATTTGTCAAATCTTCCTAGATCATTTTCGAACTATATCTAAGGATGAACAAGATCCTTAACAATGTTGTTATGTCTAAAATGGAAGCATGTATTCTTAAATAATTTAATAAAGTTACTAGATCCCCTTCTCTATTAAGAAGCTATAAAAGGTCTTTTTTAAAATAATTGTAGAAAAGGATCCATGATGGATTACCTACAATATTTTATAAAATATATAACCCTACCTCATAGGTAGAGCATGAAGGCTGGTATGAAGTATTCATAAATAAAGTCTTGATCAAAATCATCCTCAAGAATAATAAATGAGATTTTATTGAAATATGGAAGCCCATCACTCTATTATATGTTACTTATAATACCATTTTTAACTCCTTGGACAACTAATTAGACATGTTTCCCAATCTATTTTGTATCCAAACGAGACAAGCTTCCTTCAAAAATACTTTATTCTAGGTAATCTCATCCTAACATGGGAAGCATAAAAGTGAAGAAGAAAACTAAACACAATGTAGTATTAGTGAAAAAAAAAATGATAATCTTACAATAAAATCAAATAAAATTTTATAATAAATATGTTAGAATGATTATAACCATCCATTTCTACATCCATGATAAGTAATATGATAACCTTCATTAATATTATTAAGAATAGCATTTTTAAGCATATAAATAAACTTAAAAAAAAAAAAAAAAACTATTTGTATGTAATAGATCTTCTTATGCATGACGTATCATAAAATTTAATTAAATTCTATACATTGACTTTATGAATCATGCCTACCATTTAGTTTTATTTCTTTTCACATTTCAATAAATTTTGACTTTAAATATTTTATCTAGCTTAAAATAAGATATAAAATAATATTTTTAAAAATTCACTTTTTAAATTACTAACAAAATCTACTGAAAATATAATAAATACATTACAAACTAGATAAAATTAAAACATTACAACCGGTAATGCAATATTAAGTATATGTAAACTTTTAGATATAACAATTTTACAACTCCAATGAGTCATTCCTAAGGGACAGGTGATGTTATTTAAAATGGCAATGGTTTGTACAAAACCTTTGTAAGACTTTGATTTTATAAAATATTAAATTCAATGCACCGCCAATATGATTCTATATATACACCACAAATGCAGAACCTATATAACGCTTTAGCGAGAGCCGCCGTTATTGGCATGCATTCTGAATGTATGGTAAAAAAATAAACTAAATATCCTTTATATTTATTTTTATTGTTCATAAAATTATCAAAATAAATCTTTGGAGTGTGATGAGTGGTGGATGTTTTCTGTAAAGAGATTAAAGGTAGCTCCCCTCCACTCGACATTCAATAATGTCTTCATAATCTCAGAGATCTCCGTATATATTCATGCAAAAGAAATAAATACTGCATTCATATTCTTTGCAAATCTGAATAACGATATCAAAAACATACAAATACAACATGAATTCCGTTGGAAATTTGGAATTCAACACAGTTGCGTAGTTACTACGTCATAAGAGTCTGGATTGTACGAAACAAATAATCTCGGGCACACAACTTCAATCGTCCTCAAACACCTCTGTTAAGCATTTCCATATAATTCTCGAGAGACTCTCGCCTCTCTATCTTCAAATTCTGGCGAAATCTGCTGATAAATTCATCCGCCGATTTATCAACATCTATTTCAAAGCTTGGCTTCCTATGAAATCTACTACTTCTTTCCAAGCTCTTCAGTTTGAACTCATCGACGTTAGCAGCTGTTGCAGCCAGGGAATTAAGCGTCTGAATCTTCAAATCCTCACGGATCTTTCGAATAAATTCATTGGCCGCTTGGTCGGCATCACTTACTCTCGAGCATTCTTGGCTAGATCGAGCATTAACTATGGCCGCCTCAGCTGAAGAAGAAGACGAAGACGAGAACACGGGTTTTCTTCCACTTGTTGGATCCATCAAATCAGGCATACGGTAGTCTGATTGCAGAAGAAACTTCCGATTTGTTGCAGTCGAAGGAAAAGAATAAAACGGGTGATGTTAAATAGAAAATGGATGGAGGACTTTTGCTTGGCGGGTCAAACAATACTTTGGAACTCAATCTGTGAGCCCCCTCAAATTGGGATAGAGTCTACGGGCTTTTACGTTTGACACGGCTTTAATTCGTAAAATAAAGCATTAGTCGGTGCAGCCAGGCTTGCTCTAATGTTGTCTTGTATTGTTTTTTTCAACTGGGCACGCAGGAATTTGGAGGCGGAAAGTGGAAACGAACAATAAAGGCAGGTAACCTACAAAACTGGCAAAATAAATGGGCTCGAAAGTCTTATCGTTGCATTAACGTCGAAATTACCCGTTAAGACCTTTTCTAATGAATTAGATAATATTGCCACGATAGAAACATAATCCTTTTTATCGTCTCTCTATGTGGGGGAGAAGAGTATAATAAAGGCCCCACATACGTCGGCTTTTGTGTGTTGACCTTAGGATGTAACCTCACTTATAAATTATAGAATAGTTTTGTTAAAATTGTGTTTTGAAGTTGAAAGTTTTACTTAAATGTTTTTTTTTTTTTTTTTTAAGAAAAGTAAATTTATATTAAATTAAGATAAAAGTTTTTATAAAAAAAAAAATGGTGGATTAATATATTCGATGGGGAATAAAACTAATCTTTATTGACAAGGGTTAGGAAACAAAAGCGTCAACAAAACACAAGATTACTAATCATGATCATTGATGATCATTACATAAAAAAACATATCATATAGAGTAATGTGTCCTGACATGTTGTTTTGCATAAATTGCTAGTGATTATGGGATAGGAATCTACCTCACTCCATCGCGATTAAGGCCTTCAATACCCGCATCAGTCTAACCCCTCAACAACTAGCCCAGGTGAAACTAGTTAAACATCATCCCACCCCCAACCTGCAGGATGAACAAGCAATGCCAACATTAGGCCACTTCTTCACTGGTGAGGGCTAGGACCAATACCTATCTGCAGGTGCAATTCTTGCATATGACGAAGTTCGACGGCCAAAGCGGGATAAAAGACACTCCTAAGAAGAGCGCTCTTGTGGGGGTCCCTATACATGAAGCCTTGGTTCAGTGCGCTAGAAGAACTTACAGATGATCCAACCCTATAGCAACTTTGTTGGCTTGAGTACATATCTATAGCCACATATCATTAAAAACTAATTTTCTAGCATGAGTAAATGTGATAGAAGGTGTCTACTGTTTTAAAATAATTTTCTTATGGGCCTTCCAAATATGAAAGAGAAGGCTAATCCGAAAAACCTACCACACTTCAAAAGCGGGAAAGACAAAGTAAAAGAGTCTTCAAGAAGAGCTTGGGGCCAAGAAACTCTTGCAACTATAAATGGAGAAAAAAAGGAAAGAACCCATTACCAAGCTTACCTAGATCTTTTGTAATTCCAAAAGAGGTGAGTAGAAGACTCGGGTACACCACAAAAAGGACATTTAGGATCAGGAATTACAAGGTGTTTCAAACATTTCCCCAAGGGAAGGCCTTGACACAACAAGCTCTATGCAAAAACAGATTGCTTGGGCTCAACATAAGTAGCCCAAACATTCTAAAATCTAGAAATTCATATATTCCTTATAGAAAATAAGTCCCAACATTTATTGATCTTGAGGAGATAACCATTTATACCCCAAACAAGCCTTATAATTAAGCAAAGGAGTGTCAACATGTCATCTCCAGTCTCACCACCAAGGACATTGTGAGTGCACACCAATATTGTACAACATAGAAAAAGGGATGAGAGCAATAATAGCATCATAAGTATCTTTTTCTGCACCATTCAACTTGAAGGTATGTTTGAACTCATTCCATGGGATCCAATCCCTAGTTTGGTGAGAAAGAAAACAGCTATTGTAAAAATACCCTTTTTGAAAAATAAAATGAGCATGAATCCATTGCACCTGAGCTAAGGGAGAACCTTGATGAAGAAACATGAGGGACCACCAAATATTCATAGAATTGATGGATAAGCCTTTATGAAAGCCATCTACTCTCTAGAAGATCCAAGGAGTGACCTACTACTAGGATTTCCATATACTTTTAATAACAAAGGAGCTAGAGATATTAACAAAAATTGGAGTAACAATGAGAGAGAAAAAATCCAACCCTCCCCATGCTCTATGATTTCAAGAAATACCAAAGGAAATGAAATGTTGAACCAAAACTTTCCAATATTTAGCTCCCCTCAGAGCCCTGACCACCCACTTCACACACAAAGTAATACCTTATCATCTACAATCCAGGAGACCCATTTCGCCATATTCTCTAGGAAGACAACAAATATCCCAAACAACTCTATGAAAACCCTTTGTTTCAGAAGAATTATTCCAAAGAAAATATCGAAGGAGTTTCTCAAGCTTCTTATAACAAGTCTGTGAAAGAACCTAGTAAGAGGAATAGTATACATGAGTGGCAACTAAAACTTTAGAGCAAATATAAAATTTACCTACTAATGATAGCTCCTTAGTAAGCCAAAAATCAAGTTTGTTTTCAACTCTTTGAAGCACATAATTCCAAAGTTGACCTATTTTAGGGAAAATTGGATCCTATGACCTCTATAGACCCTATTTTATGTCCATGAGTATATTGTTCTTGTTTCATAATGTAACACGACTAGCTTCTATGTATTGAACTATTTTATCACATTTCAATAATTTTTAGGAATAAGGTGCCATCAAGAATAAGGCAATATGGTAGGGTGATGTTAGGAAGAAGGCCAAATTACAAGGTGTCATCAAGAGGATGGGTAAACAAGTAAGGCTTAAACATTCAAATACCACAATCATATGATGGAGGAGGTGGTGCCTTCTAGAAAACCATAATCCAAGGAGATATTAGTAGAGGGGTTCCCATTTTAAGTGGTGATATCTAAGAAACCATTGTTCGAGGAGCTTCCATCAAAGGGGTTGTCATCAAAATTGGTATCATATAAGAAACTACTATTTGAGTAGCTACTATCAAAGTTCCTACCGTTAGAGATATTGTCACCATACATGTTACCATCAAAGGTGTTGTCATAATATGTTCTACCATCATTGGCCCTATTGTTAGACATGCTACCATCAAAGGTAATACCAATAGGGGTATTGTCATCAAACATGATATCACCAAACATGTTACCATCAAAGGAGTTACCATTTGATAAGTTGACATCAATGGCATCTAAGGTAATTTAGTTAAAGGATTCATCATTGGAGGCATTGTATATGGAGAGGGATATTTTTTTGAGGCTGACAAGTAGTTAGTTGAGGTAAGAGATAAGTAAATCAGAGTTGTAGGGGAGATGTTTTAGTAGGTCAAGTGAAGGATTCCAAAATATTGATGAGGAGAAAATTTATTTCAATTAGGATGGTTTCAATGGTTTTGTCATTGATTTTTCAAGGGGGATCCTACCCCCTTAACCCTCAATATAGGTAGTGATAGGCATTGTCTATCATATTTATTATATTGGTGATGTTGATCATCTTGATCATGTTAGTCATGATGACCATTTTTTTCATGTTAGTTACATTGATTAATCTAATGATATGGTTGATTGTAAAAATTGAAGTGAACAATCAAATAATAATGGTTATGTTGATCAAGTTGATGTTACAGGTGATTACAAGAAGTGGAGTGCATAATCAAAGAATAACTTGTTGTGAGAAGTAGTTGGAAGTGAAGTTTGTTGTAAAACATGAGAAAGCAAAAGGATCATGACAAGATATTTTTTAATGTTTTTCAATACTTCTATTCCCAATATTCGACTCATGTATTGTCAAGGACGTTGACCAGTTTAGAGGGGATAGATGTGGGTAGGAAAATTGATATATCTACATTTAATGAATAAGTTTTGATATTCTATGTTATTTTGTAGTTGTATGTAAAGTGTTTGACAAAATGTGCATACATATATTTAATAATGTTATAAAGTGGTAATGTAATATTGTATGTAATAATATAATGTTAAGTTATATATGTCAACAAAGTCATAATCTATAAGTTAGTTTGTCCTATAGTGGAAAATATCATGTAAATTCAAGTTAAATGCATATGAAATATAATTTAGGAAATTATGACGTGTTAAGTAGTTGGAGGGTGCAACTAATTTTTGGTTTTATAAATAATACCCTCCACTTATTCGTTCAATATAGTATGTAGTTGCATAGGGTAGAAGGTTGATGTGTATGTGCATAAGGTATGATGTAGTTAGATCACGTATACAATCATGAAGAGGGTTCTGCATAGGGTTTGCAAGATATAATGTTGTAATTATATATGTCATGGTTAATATAAATTTTCTTATATTTACTTATTTTCTATTGTTGTTATTAATATATTTTGTGTATTGTTATTGCTAATGGCTATAGATCTGTAGATTTATTTAAGTAGAAATGGAATTGTGTGTAAGTATATTAAATTTTATTTCTACAATTGCTTGAGAGCTTGCTTAGACTTGGATTATTGCTTAGATTCTTTAAATATATCTTGAAAGAGTGAGATATTAAAATAGATATGGAGAACTTACAAAAATAAAATCAAAGTGGTCACAAGATTGAGCAAAATTTTTGGCATAATCTTGGTAAGTAGAGATAAAAAATACTATGAATCTAGAGAAAACTTGACAAAGTTTTAGTGGATAAAAAACATGATGAAGTGGTCACCCAAGGGTTATATTTATAGGTAGCCATGGCCTCTTGGAAGAAGAGAGCAAAAATGTAACATGATAAAGACATGATTATTGAAGGAAAGAATTTAAATGGAAACAAAAGAGGACCAAGAGGAAGATCATGGGAAGGAAAACTTTTGGTCTTGGATTCTATTGCAAAGGTGGTATATCAGTAGGAATGATCATGTTCATTGAAGGTAGATGGCTTGAAAGAGAGACGGAGGAAATCCTTTGATATTTGGCATGTGTTAGGTCAAAAGCATTAAGAGGCAATAGCATTGGTGTTGCTAGTCCTAGAAGGTATTTGGAGGTCAAATATGGGTGGGAAATGATAAATTTGAACATTTTGATAGAAATACCACTAAGGGTTAAATAAGAAATAAATATTTCAAATTTGGGCACAAGAAAGGTTTGAGCAAACTGGATGGCTAGAGAGGAATTCAACAAGCTTGAAGATTAGCCATGCACTCAAAATTGGGTGTCTACACTTATAATAGAATGAAATGAAATTTCATGATAAATGTGTTAGAATAACTATAATCATAATTTTTACATCCAACATAGGTAATATGACAACCTTGGTTTATATTATTAAGAATGATAATTTTGAACATATAAATAGGATTATTAAGCAAAAACTATTTATATCCAATAGATCTTCTCATACTTCATGTTTCATAAAATTTATTTAAATAAAATACATTGACTCAACCAATCATGTTCACCATTTATTTATATTTCTTTTGAAATTTCTTAATTTTTAAAATAAATTCCTACTTAAATATTTTATCTAACTCAAAATAATATAGAAGGTATTTTTTTGAAAATAAAAAATAATTATTCAATTAATTTTTTAATATATTAACAAAAACTACTGAAAATGTAACAAATACATTAAAAGCAAAATCAAATTAAAATATTACAATTGTTATTTCAATTATAAATAAATGGAAGTTTATAAATATAAATAGATTTAGAACTTCATTGAGTCTAGCAACTCGACTATATTTTCTATAATATCCATATCAAATATTCACACAAATTCATACATTCAATATCACACTTATTAAATAATATGATTGATGAATATTTTAATGTCGTCCTTACTTAAATTACACTATTTTGTCTTAAATAGACACATGAATATAAGATTCTTCACATTCACAACCCTTTGACCTTTTTATTTACATAAACTTTTCATCTCCTTCCACCCATGAGAGATCTAACACTTATATTTCTTATGGAAGAAATGCTACGTAATTATAAATCTATTATTGACTCTACATATCCATAAATACTCTAATTATTACACATACTAAATGACAAACTCTTACATAACTCTATACTTACCTGATTGACATAACTCCATACTTACATGATAGCTAACTTAAGTTATTTGGTGTCATTCGGATGTGATTTTTGAACCATGATCCCATTGGCTTAAATGTTTGTTTATTAAGATTACAAATTTTATTTTAATTATATTTTTTTAATAAAATAATATATGAGACTAGTTAGGTCTGAGGTGTAGACCAATTGGTTCCTCCAAACCCCATAAGGGAGGCGGAGGTCCAAGGTTCAAATAACTGGCCTCGTCATACTGAACGCTTACCCCTTTCCTGGTGTTTTCAGTGATGTAAAATGTTTAAAATGATCATGGCATGGTGGTTATAGGGGTAAACTGCACAAAGATCTATGTGGCGGCTTTTAGGGTGAATAGCATAGAATATTGTGGTGGTCATAAAAGTCAGAAAGCCTACCCATATTTTTTGCGACTATCGATTCCATCATGTAAAATCAAAAACTAATATATATAACTAATATATATATATATATATATATATATATATATATATATATATATATATATATATATGTGTGTGTGTGTGTGTGTGTGTGTGTGTGTGAGTGTGAGAGACTAGTTTTATATTTTTTAATTAGTTATAACTTGGTTTCTCCTCATGGTAATCATGTCTTCCTTTAAATAATATTTGTATGGAAAAATGTAGTCCCACTTGGAACCATCGAATTCCTAATAGTAAATTCCAAGGTGCAAAAAATTCTTAAGAGGCTAGGGATGATTTGAAATGATCAAATTATAGAAAGAAGTTCATATGATAGAGATAATAAATGAATTGTTTGGTGAAGAAATGTATGGTCTCTCAGCATTGGCTCCTATCTACCGATTTACTAGTTCATAGTCTTCAATAAAAACCATTGAAGGTTGGATTGACAAATAATGGAGAACTAAAATAAGAGGGGGAAGAGAAATCAAATTGTGTAGAAGGGATTTTTTCATTGCCATCTTCACCTCTAAGGAGGACAAAAATATGATTTTCAAGGGTGGTTTATAGTTTATCGGTCCTTGTGGTTTATACATGAATATATGAAATCCTTATTTTGATCCCTTAAAAGAGATCCCTTATAAATTTCCAGTATGGGTTCATCTTCCTTTCCTCCCATTGCATTTTTGAAAAGAAAAAATATTGAAGGTCATTAAAAATAAGATCAAAGTCTAAAATATGAAAGTAAATCTAAAAGCTCAAAATTACATGGTAGCTCAAATATGTGCTGAAGTAAACCTAGAAAAGTGGTTACTTGAATCCATCACACTATCATTCAAGGGGCTACAACATACCCAAAAGCTAGACTATGACTATATATCTTTCAAGTGTTCAAAATATCAAGAATATGGGCACTTATAGAGGGATTACCTATGAAGCCTATGACTCAATTTTAGTAACAATAAGACTTTACAAAATTCTAAAAGAAAAGAGGAAATTTTATCTATATCCCTACAACCAAAATTCTAAAGATAATATGCAAGTTCAAAATAAGTTTAATATATTGGAAGAAGATTTGGAGGAATCAATAGCAGTTGTTTTTTAACATCAAGAATAAGCCCCTAAATCAGACCCTCTAATAAACATGGAAGTCCTATAAGAAAACCAAGGTTAAGAGTAATCAATGCACTTCAACTCAAAATAAGGGAAATACAGGGAATAAAGAGTCTTAAAAACTTCAATATCATAGCAGGAAGCACATACCCTAGAAAATGAGGATAAAACATCTTCTCTAATGGCCAAAACCAAAACTAGAGCAGGACTATCTCAGAGAGATAATATTCAAAAAAATAGTATAAGGGAAGTAGGCCATAATTGAGGATACGTTGAAGAGGGAAGTAAAGAAAAATATAAACATAGAGCTCAAAGAGAAAGAAGCTTTAAAAAATATAGCAGAAGGGAAGCAAGCCATAATTGAGGATGCATCAAAGAAGACAACAAAGAAAAATACCAAAAAGAGGTAGAATATTTTTATCCATCCACTATCCACATTATCAATGATAAAATCTATTATTTGGAATACTAGAGGGTTAGAACAAGAAAATTAGAAAATAGGAGCAAATAACTTGAGCATCCAAGAAAAGCTGGATGTAATTTTGGACTAGGAAACCAAACTGGATCTAAAAAGAGATAATACAACAATGGGATTTTATTGGGGCTTGTGCAAACATTTAACCGTATCAACCAAGGGAAGTTCTAGAGGGGTTTTAATAGCCTAGAAAATTGAGTGGGAGTTAATTTATATTGAGGTCATAAAAAACTAACTACACATCAATGTTATCCTTGTCCTAGTTGGAATGTTGGATGTTTATATTGATGCAATAAAGATTCCAGCTCTATGTTTTATTTCTGTTGGTTCTAGTTATGTTTTGCTTGTACTTGAAAGATCTTTCTTTCATATCCTTACAAGCTTTGTTTCCTGAAGCTGTAGAGCTGAGCATAAACATGTTCCAAATGGTGGTGGCTGAGCTAAACATTATTGTTGCTACTTTTAATATTCTAGTTGCTTACTAGTTATGACTTGGCTTTTTCTAATTTGTTGGATGAATATAACCCAGCCTGATTTTGACTTCTCCCTCTAGTATTCTGTTGCAAGGATTCAAAATCCAAAACAGGTTACAAACCATGGTTGCTCAATGAAAAGATTCTTTAAACAACTCTTATTACAATATTAAATACATCTAAACTATTATATAAACAAATTTACAACTCAGTTGAGTCATTCCTAAGTGACAGGTGATGTTTGTTTAAAATGGCAATGGTTTGTACAAAACCTTTGTAAGACTTTGATTATATAAAATATTAAATTTAATGCACCGCCAAGATGATTCTATGTATACACCACAAATGTAGAACCTATATAACGCTTTAGCGAGAGCCGCCGTTGTCTTATCGTTGCATTAACGTCGAAATTACCCGTTAAGACCTTTTCTAATCAATTAGATAATATTGCCACGATAGGAAAATAATCCTTTTTATCGTCTCTTTATGTAGGCACTAGACTATAATAAAATATAATTTTAAAATTAATTATATATATATATATAAGGAACATAGTCTGTGTAGGCAGTAGACTATAATCCAATCATATTATAAAATTAATTTTTCATATATAATTTAAAATTAATAATAAATGTTCCTTAATATTGTTTTTATTTTATAGTATTTAAAATATAATGTTATAAAAAAAATAGATTCTCTTTCTGAATATTTTATACTTTAATTCAAATAATACCGGTCAATTCAAGAGAGATTAATTAATGCTTTAACTTATGATTTTCAATTTATTATTGTGTAGGGATAATGTAATAGTTTGAGGTTTGATTTTTTTTAGTAGGTTTAAGGTTCAAATCTGTAGTGTGTGATTGTGTGTTAATCCTTTATTGATAAGTTTAAATTTAAACTTTAAAAAAATCATGATTAAAATAAAAAATTTTAACCTTAAATATTGATGGTAAGTATATCTCACACTAACCATATTAAAAAAAAAAAATGAAATTATATCAGTTGTGGATAAATTTGTGGATAAAATAATAATTATTAGTTTTAAAGGAATATTTACTACTATCCATTGATAACAAAAATAATATTAATAGTGTTAAATTGAGTTTTCTTTAATAATTAAATAAACAAAATTAGTATTATTGTTAATATTAGTAATTATGTGCTATATAATGGTTTGATTATAGTTTTTATTTTGTATAGTTTTAATTAATTTATTAAATATATTAACATATTTTTAATTAAAATATTATTATATATTTATATTAAGGTAATAATATGAATTTAAGTGGTTATAGATGTAGATTATTATTATTATTATAGTTTTTTTTAATGTTTTTGTATTATTTATAAGCAAAAGAGTTAAATTATCAACTTTGTTATGTAGACAGGGCTTTTATCGAAAGTCTTACAAAGGACTAATAATTATATCTTAAATATTTTCTACTAATAGAGGAAAATATGGAACTTATGACTTTTAGGTTACTACATCTAAGAATCAAAGGTGTTGGTATATATGTAGTATACAATAGAGGTATTCCCTAGTATATTCCTTCCACCATCATGGAGGATCTCCATTACAAGTCATATCCTATCGGTCTAAAGCCTAATTTTTTTATAGCATCTATGCTCTTATTTCATTCTCAAGGAGAATGAAGAAAATTATTATTTGAATCTAGACTAAAGCACATGTATCTTGTTAATCACTCATTGTCACTTCCAATTCTAAGAGGAGGTATTGGTGGGCATCTTCAATTTATTAATTATTATTTGTGAGTTTGATTCAATCTATACTACAAACCAACCAACCATAGTAGCTTACTAAAGGCCATGAAGGATAGTATATACTTTTTCTATATTTTTATCAAGCATACCAATATTCTATGCAAAAATTAAAGCATGAGTACCAAAAAAAATTCTTCATGTACCTCTCATGGTTGCCCTTCTTGGATTACTTATTGACACACCATCAATGTTGATATTTTCCATACCTCTAGGATGGGATTGCGTAGGTCAAGAACTCAATGGATGTGAAGAGTACCTTTCTATATGAGAAGCTTTAGGATGAAATCTACATTGAGCAACCACCTAGTTTTGATCTTAAGGGACCCACTCTATTTATTTGTTGTTTGACTAGGTCCTTGTATGGGCTTAAGCAAGCTCCTCATGCATGGTATCATAAGATCCATTATATTTTTCTCAATTATAAATTTTAGTGATGTGAATATGAACAGGATGTTTACATCAAATATTAAGATGGAAAAAAATTGGTAATTGTGTTGTATATTGATGATCTTCTCATCATTTGTAGCTCCTTAATTTTGATTCAAGACATGAAGTCACAACTTTGTTCCACCTTTGAGATGATATATTTAGGGTTTTTTAATTATTTTTTGGAATTTAAATTGATCAAATAGACCCAATCATTACTATTTCTCATCCCAAGTATAATATAGATGTTATATATCAGTTCAATATGGAGGAATATAAGTCTACTCAAACCTATTTTGAAAAATATTTAGAAATATTGGATTATTATACCATACCTTTGATGGAAGACATGTTATATAAATCACTTGAGGGAGGAATTATATATCATACTCACAATAGTTAGGATATGGAATTTACGATCAACTATTATTTCAAATACATTCAATCACCATGGAAGAGTCAATAGACAACAACCAAAAGGATTCTTAGATACACTAGAGGGACCTATCAATTTGGAATTCCCTACTCCATAAGTTCTCTTCTAATTTTTATAGATTTTTGATATGTTAGTTGGGTAAGATATTTGAAAGAGCGATCGTCCAACATAGACTTTATGTTCTATTTAGGATCAGGCCCAATTTTGTTGTGCTCTAGATGCCAATCCACTAATTGTCAATCCTCCATAGATGTTAAATATTATGCTTCCAATTAAGTAGCTCAACGTCTCAAGCTGATTTTGAAAGAGACTAACATTCCTCATACCTATTCATTCTTCAATATTACAATCAAAGAACTATCTAGCATTTTCACATTTCAGTATTTCATTAATAGAAAAAGTACATAGATATATGAATGCATTTCATGAGATGTGTTCACGCTCATAGGATGCTTGATCTAGTGTAAAAATTAATTTTTTTTAAATTAAAATTTGCAAATTTAGGGGACCCAAACATCAACCATTTAGCCAAAAAAAATTGGGACAAAAATTTTAGGTGTCAATTCACCATGCATTGATAATAGTTTCACAAATATTTTTAAAAATTCATCAGTAATATTGCCTAAATAGAGGACCCTTTCCATCATATAATTTCAAATTTTCTAAATTATCCTACCCAATTAGCCAAATATACCACTATATATAACTAATACCCCATCAATACTTTTTCATTTCTAGATCATGTTCTACACTAGATGGATATCCCAACCTAGTTCTGCACTAGATTGAACCCATTTCTACACCAAACAAGATCAAAACCATTTTTACACTAGAACGGACCTTATTTTACATCTATATGGACTACCGAACCCTGTTCTGCATAAGGCCGATATCTGAACCCTGTTTTGCATTTGATCGGACTACTAGACCCTATTCTATACAAGGTCGATATCCAAAACTTGTTTTGCATCCGAACAGACTACCAAACCTTATTTTGCACAAGGCTGATATTTGAACCTTATTTTGCATCTGATATGACTATCGAACCCTATTTTACAAATGGAAAAATACATCTATTTTTGGTTTTGGTGGTGCTACCCCTAAACACCTACCCCCCTGGACCCCCCAATGACATAGTAGTGGGAGTGTTTCCCACCCCCACACCCCCCTTCGTGGAGTGGGTCCAAGTATGGTTGAAAACAAGACCTCTAAATTAGAGAGAATCAGGTTCCACAACCAATACCATGTTCTATATCCAATTTGATATCAAACATTTTTCTACACCTAGTTCCAGGTTGAACCATTTTTTTCACTAGCCCATGGTTGGATCTCGTTTTCCACCTGGTTTGGCCAAAAATTTCAAATTAGCCAGTATTTTTTTTTTAAATAAGGTAATTCACCATGTCCTCCTACATGAATTTGGTTGGGATTCGCTAAGGTTTCGCAATGAATTCACCATTTTTTTATAAGTACATTTCAATTCCAACCCCTTATGTATAATCCTAATGTGGTGTTTAAGCTTCTCTTAAGGTCATAGTTGGCTTTTTGTAATTGTATTTATTATATTTATCCTTTGGGCCCATGTAAAAAGAAATTTGAGCGTTAAACTTGTAGCTATGGAAAAAGAAATTTGAGAGTTAGAATCCCTTAAATATAAAGCATATTATATTCACTACAAAATATAATGGATCCCATTTTGAAATAAAGGATTTATAATTTTATTTAATTTCCTAGAACATAAACACAAAAAAATAATAATATTACAAATTATGGAGTCCCATGATCACTTACAAATGGATGAAAACCTAATTTGTCAAATCTTCCTAGATCATTTTCGAACTATATCTAAGGATGAACAAGATCCTTAACAATGTTGTTATGTCTAAAATGGAAGCATGTATTCTTAAATAATTTAATAAAGTTACTAGATCCCCTTCTCTATTAAGAAGCTATAAAAGGTCTTTTTTAAAATAATTGTAGAAAAGGATCCATGATGGATTACCTACAATATTTTATAAAATATATAACCCTACCTCATAGGTAGAGCATGAAGGCTGGTATGAAGTATTCATAAATAAAGTCTTGATCAAAATCATCCTCAAGAATAATAAATGAGATTTTATTGAAATATGGAAGCCCATCACTCTATTATATGTTACTTATAATACCATTTTTAACTCCTTGGAAAACTAATTAGACATGTTTCCCAATCTATTTTGTATCCAAACGAGACAAGCTTCCTTCAAAAATACTTTATTCTAGGTAATCTCATCCTAACATGGGAAGCATAAAAGTGAAGAAGAAAACTAAACACAATGTAGTATTAGTGAAAAAAAAAATGATAATCTTACAATAAAATCAAATAAAATTTTATAATAAATATGTTAGAATGATTATAACCATCCATTTCTACATCCATGATAAGTAATATGATAACCTTCATTAATATTATTAAGAATAGCATTTTTAAGCATATAAATAAACTTAAAAAAAAAAAAAAAAAAAACTATTTGTATGTAATAGATCTTCTTATGCATGACGTATCATAAAATTTAATTAAATTCTATACATTGACTTTATGAATCATGCCTACCATTTAGTTTTATTTCTTTTCACATTTCAATAAATTTTGACTTTAAATATTTTATCTAGCTTAAAATAAAATATAAAATAATATTTTTAAAAATTCACTTTTTAAATTACTAACAAAATCTACTGAAAATATAATAAATACATTACAAACTAGATAAAATTAAAACATTACAACCGGTAATGCAATATTAAGTATATGTAAACTTTTAGATATAACAATTTTACAACTCCAATGAGTCATTCCTAAGGGACAGGTGATGTTATTTAAAATGGCAATGGTTTGTACAAAACCTTTGTAAGACTTTGATTTTATAAAATATTAAATTCAATGCACCGCCAATATGATTCTATATATACACCACAAATGCAGAACCTATATAACGCTTTAGCGAGAGCCGCCGTTATTGGCATGCATTCTGAATGTATGGTAAAAAAATAAACTAAATATCCTTTATATTTATTTTTATTGTTCATAAAATTATCAAAATAAATCTTTGGAGTGTGATGAGTGGTGGATGTTTTCTGTAAAGAGATTAAAGGTAGCTCCCCTCCACTCGACATTCAATAATGTCTTCATAATCTCAGAGATCTCCGTATATATTCATGCAAAAGAAATAAATACTGCATTCATATTCTTTGCAAATCTGAATAACGATATCAAAAACATACAAATACAACATGAATTCCGTTGGAAATTTGGAATTCAACACAGTTGCGTAGTTACTACGTCATAAGAGTCTGGATTGTACGAAACAAATAATCTCGGGCACACAACTTCAATCGTCCTCAAACACCTCTGTTAAGCATTTCCATATAATTCTCGAGAGACTCTCGCCTCTCTATCTTCAAATTCTGGCGAAATCTGCTGATAAATTCATCCGCCGATTTATCAACATCTATTTCAAAGCTTGGCTTCCTATGAAATCTACTACTTCTTTCCAAGCTCTTCAGTTTGAACTCATCGACGTTAGCAGCTGTTGCAGCCAGGGAATTAACTTTCGAATAAATTCATTGGCCGCTTGGTCGGCATCACTTACTCTCGAGCATTCTTGGCTAGATCGAGCATTAACTATGGCCGCCTCAGCTGAAGAAGAAGACGAAGACGAGAACACGGGTTTTCTTCCACTTTTTGGATCCATCAAATCAGGCATACGGTAGTCTGATTGCAGAAGAAACTTCCGATTTGTTTGCAGTCGAAGGAAATAATAAAATGGGTGATGTTAAATAGAAATTGGATGGAGGACTTTTGCTTGGCGGGTCAAACAATACTTTGGAACTCAATCTGTGAGCCCCCTCAAATTGGGATAGAGTCTACGGGCTTGGCTTTTACGTTTGACACGGCTTTAATTCGTAAAATAAAGCATTAGTCGGTGCTGCCAGGCTTGCTCTAATGTTGTCTTGTATTGTTTTTTTCAACTGGGCACGCAGGAATTTGGAGGCGGAAAGTGGAAACGAACAATAAAGGTAGGTAACCTACAAAACTGGCAAAATAAATGGGCTCGAAAGTCTTATCGTTGCATTAACGTCGAAATTACCCGTTAAGACCTTTTCTAATGAATTAGATAATATTGCCACGATAGAAACATAATCCTTTTTATCGTCTCTCTATGTGGGGAGAAGAGTATAATAAAGGCCCCACATACGTCGGCTTTTGTGTGTTGACCTTAGGATGTAGCCTCACTTATAAATTATAGAATAGTTTTGTTAAAATTGTGTTTTGAAGTTGAAAGTTTTACTTAAATGTTTTTTTTTTTTTTTTTTTTTTTTTTTTTTAAAGAAAAGTAAATTTATATTAAAATAAAAGTTTTTATAAAAAAAAATGGTGGATTAATATATTCGATGGCGAATCAAACTAATCTTTATTGACAAGGGTTAGGAAACAAAGCGTCAACAAAACACAAGATTACTAATCATGATCATTGATGATCATTACATAAAAAAACATATCATATAGAGTAATGTGTCCTGACATGTTGTTTTGCATAAACTACTAGTGATTATGTGATAGGAATCCACCTCACTCCATCGCGATTAAGGCCTTCAGTACCCGCATCAGTCTAACCCCTCAACAACTAGCCCAAGTGAAACTAGTTAAACATCATCCCACCCCCAACCTGCAGGATGAACAAGTAATGCCAACATTAGGCCACATCTTGACTGGCGAGGGCTAGGACCAATACCTATCTGCGGGTGCAATTCTTGCATATGACAAATTTCGATGGCCAAAGCGGGATAAAAGACACTCCTAAGAAGAGCGCTCTTGGGGGGGTCCGATTGACTATACATGAAGCCTTGGTCCAATGCGCTAGAAGAACTTACAAATGATCCAACCCTATAGCAACTTTGTTGGCTTGAGTACATATCTATAGGCACATATCATTAAAAACTTCTAATTTGCTAGCATGAGTAAATGTGATAGAAGGTGTCTACTGTTTTAAAATAATTTTGTTATGGGCCTTCCAAATATGAAAGAGAAGGCTAATCCGAAAAACCTACCACACTTCAAAAGCGGGAAAGACAAAGTAAAAGAGTCTTCAAGAAGAGCTTGGGGCCAAGAAACTCTTGCAACTATAAATGGAGAAAAAAAGGAAACAATCCATTACCAAGCTTACCTAGATCTTTTGCAATTCCAAAAGAGGTGAGTAGAAGACTCGGGTACACCACAAAAAGGACATTTAGGATCAGGAATTACAAGGTGTTTCAAACATTTCCCCAAGGGAAGGCCTTGACACAACAAGCTCTATGCAAAAACAGATTGCTTGGGCTCAACATAAGTAGCCCAAACATTATAAAATCTAGAAATTCATATATTCCTTATAGAAAATAAGTCCCAACATTTATTGATCTTGAGGAGATAACCATTTATACCCCAAACAAGCCTTATAATTAAGCAAAGGAGTGTCAACATGTCATCTCTAGTCTCACCACCAAGGACATTGCGAGTGCACACCAATATTGTACAACATAGAAAAAGGGATGAGAGCAATAATAGCATCATAAGTATCTTTTTTTGCACCATTCAACTTGAAGGTATGTTTGAACTCATTCCATGGGATCCAATCCCTAGTTTGGTGAGAAAGAAATCAGCTATTGTAAAAATACCCTTTTTTGAAAAATAAAATGAGCATGAATCCATTGCACCTGAGCTAAGGGAGAACCTTGATGAAGAAACATGAGGGACCACCAAATATTCATAGAATTGATGGATAAGCCTTTATGAAATCCATCTACTCTCTAGAAGATCCAAGGAGTGACCTACTACTAGGATTTCCATATACTTTTAATAATAAAGGAGCTAGAGATATTAACAAAAATTGGAGTAACAATGAGAGAGAAAAAATCCAACCCTCCCCATGCTCTATGATTTCAAGAAATACCAAAGGAAATGTGAAAGCACGAGATTCCGAAAATAAAAGGAAAACTATAGCTATGCAATGTAAGACAAAATATAACGCTTTAATCCTATGCCTCTGAAATGCACGAAACAAAGAAAGGAGATAAATCAAAAATGAAAGAAAGATGTATGGAAAGCACAACCCTTTTTATTCAATTTTCTTATCCTCGGTTACAAAGACGTCTCCTCCCTTTTTAGGGGCTAGGAGCGTTAAATAGATCTTGGTTACAATTGTGACTTAGTCTTCCTCCTTCCGCATGCCCACATGCAAAATGGGCGGGCCAAAGTGTTGCCGCCGCTGATGTTGATGAGTCCTTGGTTCTTGCTACTTCTCCTGCAATCAAAGAAACAACAAAGGCGTTAGTAGCACCTGCTGCAAATAGGGAAACATTTGTTCTTTGAAATTAATAAAAGATGTATGCCTAAGACTGACTAAAATGATGCATGAAATGATCCTAAATGACCTGCAAATCTGACAGAGGTCAAAAGACATTACCAGAGGGCCACTGCCATTGAAACAGTCGGCCAATCTACTTTCAACTGGAATTCGTCCTTGGTCAGGACGATGTTGTTATTCGTCCCCGGGTGGGACGAATTCGACTGTGTTAGGACGCCGAGTTGATGCCGCTCAAATGTCACACCTCGGGATCTCCAAAACACCTGCAGACAAAGGGGTTAAGTAATTGGGGCCATTTTGGGATGACCCAGATGGTCGGATTCTCCCAATTTGACCTCTATCCTCGAGAATTCGATGTCGCTACCTGCAAGTTAGTGGGACAACAAAGCGACAAAAAGCATGATGAAATCTGATCAAAATGTTATGGAATTGAAGCTATGAATTATCTAGATAGCATAACATGAAATGCAAAATGAATAAATGATCTAGAATACTTTAGAATGAAACTTAGAAAATGTGGGGTGCCCGAGTGGGCCTCCCACCGTTGGAACTTGATTTCGGCGCCAATCCACTAGGGATGGGCCCAAAATCTCTTAGGATTGTGTTGTCGGCAAATTGGTGGATTTGAGGTGGTCAAATGTTGGGTTTGGGTTCGGATCCACGCTTCCAAAAGCCACCCAATAACCTCTCTTGCGAAAGAGATTAATGGATGTGAAAAGGTGAATCGAAAAAGGATGCAATAGGGTGTTCAATTTGGCAGCACTTCGTTGCTTGAAAATGCCTCCAACCTCTTCTCTTTTGGGTGGGAAAGTCCACCATTTTATAGACCCATGGGGTCTCTTTGGAGGGGCATGCAGGGATGCCATGTGGCGGCCATGCCTTCCCAAGAGGGAGGAGACTCCTCCCTGACTTGGGCTTCCATGATTGCCTTTGTGACAGTCCACTAACTGCCAACCTACCCACCTACACGCGCATGCACGGCAGGAGGCAATAATTGATCTGTCCTCGGCTGCCACTTGGCGGCATTTTTCTTTTTCCCGTTAAACCTGGAATTCATCCTGACCAAAGACGATTTCAGAATTCGTCCCTGGGTGAGACGAATCCCAGTTAGTATTCGTCCCTGGGTGAGACGAATACTGGGCAAAGTGCCTGAATGTGCCAAATTGCTTCTTGACCTTACAAAATTGCTATGAAAGTGGTTAGGACCACTGTTTAACCTCTGAGGGCTGCCCTGGGGGCTGTGTGTGTCAAAGCGATCAGTGTTTGCAGTCACATAATCGGATTGGTGCTATTTTGGTGTCTACAGATGCCCCTTTTTGGGATGCGTTGTGCATGGCGCAGCGTCGAGCAAAAATAGATAACCAAAGCACTAATGATTAGGGTTTCTTGGTAACCTAACCAACTTTTGATGCCCCAAGCATGGAAAGGGCATGCATTCTTGAATCCTTGCTTCTGACGAGCTAAGGAATTTGATTTCAAGTATTAACCTATTTTGGTGAGGTGTGACTTGAGCTTGGACATTGATCAGTCATGATTAGGCAAAGGGCGCAACCTTTTGTCCACAGGGGAACCTTGTGTTCATGCTTCGGGAATGCCAAGTGTTTGATCAATTTGTGATAATTGCTTGTTTACTGCCCCAAGCAGGAGCGTAATTGTCTTTGTCAATGATTCTTTGAATGCATGTCATTGCCTTGATTGGGTGTGTGTTTGTTGATTGGTGACTAAGTGTGACTACCCCCTCAAGCGACGAATCGATGAGGGAATGACCTTCGTGAGAAAAGCGACGAGTCGCTTGACCCAAGATGACTTGTGCAAGGGTGCCTTTAGATGGTTTATCGTTAAGCATGTGCAATTTTTCCAACATTTAGACCTATTTTTGGTGGGTGTTAACCCTTTTTGCGATGCTGTTTGGAGCTGAAATTGGCAAAAATCCGTCTTCCCATGGAGCGGTCCGGCTAAGATAGCCTTCTTAGGGAGTAGGATAATGACAATTTGTGACCCCAATATCTATTTTGTATGCCCGGGATGTCAAGTGCAATAGCACTCTCATCGGGCAAATTTATTATCTATTTTTAGTGCATTTTTGTTCATTTTTTGATGTTTTTGAAGTTTCTGGCCTGAATTCGTCCCAGGGTGGGACGAATTCCAGCTTTAGAATTCGTCCCTGGGTGGGACGAGCGCTAACCAGAGTGCTCATCCTAGTAAAGGATGAATTCCAGCTCAAAAGGCCTATTTAAGGGCCAAAACTTGAGTTTGGGCTCATTTGCATCTAATTTTTCTTGCGATTTGGAGCTCTGGGAGGAGGAGGTTAATTCTGCGAAGCGAAGCGCTGCCGAGATTTTCCCTGCCATCATGAGTACACAAACTGGTTCGAGCGGCGGAGCCGAAGCGAGACCTGTAAGTGCTCCCTAGAGTTTATTTTTTTTGTTTTAAACTGTAAGTGTGTTGTTTTTCTATACAGTTCTTTTCCATGATTTTAATTAATTTTTTTGGTGTGTTTTCTTTTGCAGGTTGTTAGGAGCCGGTACCGTGTACCCACTTTCACTGAGGCACGGGGGCTGACTGAGGTTGACTGGGAGTGGCTTGATGCCCTTGGGCTCAAGCAGGTGGCTCGACTGGAGCCTGTGGTCCCGGATCAGGCCTATTTGATGGCCCTGATCAAACTTTGGGATCCGTGGACCAACACCTTCCATCTCCCGATAGGGGAGATGACTGTGACTCTGGAGGATATCTATCGGCTTCTTCAGATTTTGATAGATGGACTGCCCATCAGGACATCACCGCGTGATCAACGGACTATTGTACTAACGAGATGCTTCGGGCATGGGGAGCGGTTGGGTGTAGAGAACCCAGTGGAGACGGCCGAGGTGGACTGCCAGGTTGGCGGGATTTTGGTTGGATGGTGGCAGGAGAGGGGTGTGTTAGGAGTGAGGCACGCATTCCTGATGGGCCTCATTTCTAACATGTTATTACCTGACTCGTCAGGCGTGAGGTTCCCATGGAACCTATTGGATTTGGTGTGGCAGTTGGTAGAGTGCCCGATAGAGGCACCGCTGGTCTTGAGATGGGGACAGACATTGTTGGCACAGCTCTACGGGGAGTTGTATGGGGTCCGCTATCGATAGCAGAAGGGGGTCAGCTATAGTTATCTATTGCAGTGCTGGGTTTGGCAGCACATAGCAGTTGAGAGGCCAACCGGGTTACCATGGACGACTCGGGCGGCGATGGAGGATAAGGAGATAGGTTATGCAGTTTTGTGGCGGCGGTCCGTAGAGCAGGGGCAGAGTCGATGGTGGGCAGGTGCCGTAGGGCACTATGCTGATGCCTTCTCTCGGCTCACTCTAGGGGAGGTGGTTTGGCACCCTTATCGGGACTGTCCAGCCTGGTCGGAGGCTGGAGAGTGGCTTCGACGGGTACGTAGGGAGCGGTGGTTGATTGGGCGACATGGGACCGAGCATGAGTTCTTCTCATATAGCCGGGTTACACGATAGTTTGGGGTGCGCCAGGGGTTTCCTGGTGAGCCCGTGGTCTATCGACGTCGGGGAGATGAGAGGACTCTAGATCGACCGGTCATCGCGCCATTGGGCGAGGATTCAGATGCGGTGATCGACGTCCCGGACGTGGATGACGTCGGGACTACCACTGAGTATGACTCGTGGTGGGTACTACGACGATGGCGAGGAGAGGGACCATTGGGAGGTGCGGAGGCGGCAGCGGAGGGTGCTGAGGCACCAGGGGATGATTGGGGAGCTCCGTTGGAGGATGCGGACATGGTTGAGGTGGGGGATGAGGATGTAGATTTGGGAGCTCCGGATCAGCCGGACATGCAGGACATGGAGGAGCAGTGGGAGCCAAAGCAGGCTGCTGTTCCGGAGAGTCCTATGCTTCAAGCGGATATGGAGGAGATGGAGTCTGGGGTACGCGCTGAGAATGCACGGTTGGTGGAGCTACTACGGATACGAGATCAGGAGCTGGGGGACGCGCTACGGGAGAGGGATCTCCTACGGGCTCAGCTAGCAGAGCGGGATAGGGTTTTGGCATAGCGTGATGATGCAGTAGCTTACTACCATCGACGGGAGGCAGAGTGGTTTCGACACCGGCTAGATTTGGAGAGGGAGGTCATCCACCTCGGTGGGCGGCTACCTGAGCCGTCGGGAAGTGGATCTTCACGTCGGACGAGGGACAGTGCTACTGAGCAGTCAGCATCATCTCGTCGTAGGCGATTGGATGAGGGAGGCGGTAGCAGGCGTGATGCGGGGGCTAGTAGTAGCCGCCCTACAGGGTCCCATAGGACCCACACCACGGGGGTAGTTCCCGTCGCACCGATCCTGCGTGATCATGGTGGTCGACGCCTTAGGTTGGGTGATTTTGTTATATGATTGCGGGGTCTGAGGACCAGTTTTGTAGCTTGCGGGCATTTTTTGATGATATATATATATATATATATATATTTTATTGTGGTTATGCATATGTGATGATTTGATCTTATGCATTATGGTTGATGAATATGGATGTATGCATGTTTATTTATTTTGATGGATGCATATGTTATGATGAATGCAAATGTTTTTTATTTATATGTGATATGCAAAATGAAATGGATGAATGGAATTTGTGATGGTTGGTTATGGCACCATAGACTGTTTAGCACTCTGTTATTTTGTTTTTAGGCGATTGTTGTGATGCATGACTTTGTATGTATACATGTGGTTTTTCTTTTTGTATTTTTTGATGGTATTGCAAAGATGAAAAGTAGCGCAGTTGGTTTAGAAATGTAGCTAAGGTTTTCTGAGACTCAGACGGTTTTAACTCACTAGCCATGACTGTACTTTATCTTACAAGACTTTTGGACCAAGGTATGAATCGGACTTGTTTTTGACCAAGCTATTTCACATCCTTGTGTGTGCAATTGAGTTCATTTATGTGGTATTTGTCAGGATACCGCCAGTGCCAGATGGGCTTTCAACCGAACCTGTACTGAGGATCACCTAATTAGCTCCACTAACTCCTTTGTTGTATTTAGTTAGATTAATCTATGGTGCTATCTAGGATACCATAAGCTAGCTCATCCACATGCAAACATTGATCTGTACACAAGTTAATGTGACAGATATATCGTCATGCGGGAGGTTTACCACCATTGACCGATAGGCTATCAACCAAACCGATACTGAAGTTTGCCTCATGACTTGTCGAAATGCTGAGAGTTCCAGGGATTCAAGTTCGACTCCCTTCTTTTCTTCAATTGTATTGGGATACTTGCTCGTTTGTAGTGATAAAATCACTGTTTATTTTTATTTGTTTTTCTTTTGAGCAAGGGATTTGGATATGGAGTGACGAGAATCACTATTGTATGTGCTTTTTGATGTATGCACTGTGGGGTGTCAAATTTTTTGGAGTTTTGACGTTTGCAAATTTTTGATGTTTTGCAACTATTGAGAACTTTGGGATTCTTAGGGAATTGGGTAGGGAGGATGCTTGTCCTTTTGCCAACTCTCAGCATTCTTTGGGTCATTCGCATAGGGGGATGAGCAAGATAACCATTTCGCTTATGGTGAACTGGATTACTGTGCAGGTTTCATCTTTCGTTCACACAACTTGGGAATTTTTATGTGTTTTAATTTGTGTTGGGATGCTACGTAACAAGGCGTATTTCAAGTAGAACTCTACCTTCTTAAAATCTGTCTGACTCTGTACATTACGTGGCTAAAGAGCAAAATGATGACTGAATTATGAAAACTCTTGATACATTAGAAGACCACTGACTCTTAGTGTGGTGAAAAGCGGTAAATGGCGTTTGTTTTTTTTTTTTAGATGGAACAATGTGGAACCAGATGGACTAGCAGAGCAATTACAGCCTATGGTGCCTTTGACTTGTACGACCACAAATATGCAATGTATGGATGTAATGCTTAATGCAGCTATGTATTTTTGTATTTTTGATGGATTGATTTTTGTGAATATGAAGATGAGATGCTCTATTGATGAATTTGAGCATGCCTAGAAATGAGATGCAAAAAAATTGTTGTTTTTGATGATTTTTGGATTTTGAATTTCTTTATTTTTGACCAAGTGATTGTGAGAATCCTTGGAGCATTTTTGGGATTGACCAAGCGATTTTAGGGATCCTTGGAGCATTTTTGGGATTGACCAAGCGATTTTAGAGATCCTTGGAGCATTTTTGGGATTGACCAAGCGATTTTAGAGATCCTTGGAGCATTTTTGGGATTGACCAAGCGATTTTAGAGATCCTTGGAGCATTTTTGGGATTGACCAAGCGATTTTAGAGATCCTTGGAGCATTTTTGGGATTGACCAAGCGATTTTAGAGATCCTTGGAGCATTTTTGGGATTTGGCTCTCTTAGATATGAAATGGGCGCAAATGACTGATGTTCAAGGGTTCTGTTTCCTTGATTCCATCAAGAGAAGCTAGCCGGTATGTCTCGGGTCCTATTTTGCTATCAATGACATATGGACCTAACCAATTTGCCACAAATTTGTCCCTTAGGTGGGATGGCAAACTAGAATTCTGTTGGTTTTCCTTCAAAACCAAATCACCAACCCGAAAGTCTCTCAGGTGAACTTTCATGTTGTAAGCTTTCTTAAGTCGCTCTTGATAAATACGTAAATGCTCGAGAGCATTAACGCGTCGTTCGTCAAGCAACGTAAGCTGGTCTAACCGGGCCTACCGCATAGTGTCATCATCGATGAACTCCTGCATTGATATGCGTAGGGAAGGAATCTCCAACTCTAGAGGCATGACTGCCTCGGAGCCATACACGAGCGAAAATGGGGTGGCCCCAGTGGGCGTCCGAATGCTAGTGCGATAGGCCCATAGGGCAAGTGGGATTTGGATGTGCCAATCCTTATGACTGTCTATGACTATCTTTTTAAGGATGGCAACTAGCATTTTGTTTGACGCCTCTGCTTGCCCATTCGCCTACGGATAATAGGGTGTCAAAAAACTATGCTAAATTTTGTACTTTGTGGTCAAAGCACGCACGTCTTTGTTCTTGAAAGGCATCCCATTATCCGAGACTATTTTGGATGGAATACCAAAATGACATATGATGTTATGCAAAATGAACTCCACAATGCGGGGTCCTATCGTAGAGGTAAGCGAAACTGCTTCCACCCACTTGGTAAAATACTCTGTGGCCGTTATGATAAACGTGTGATGGCCTGACGATGCAGGGGAGATCTTTCCAATTAGATCGAAGCCCCACTATGAAAATGGCCAAGCAGATTGGACTGTCTGCAAGGCCTGGGAAGGTACGTGCATCAAATTGGCATGATGTTGACACTTCACGCACTTCTTGACATATGCACAACAATCTCACTCTAAAGATGGCCAATAATAGCCCATGCGAAGAATGCACTTTGCGATGGCCATACCACTGAAGTGGCCACCACATGTACCATCGTGCGCTTGGGCGACTGCCCAAGTGGACTCTTGCTGGTCCAAGCAACGAAGGAGGATTCCTTCATAGCTACGATGATACAAAATGTCTCCTATCAAGACATACTTAGCCGCTTTCTGCTTGAGTGCTCATTTTGTGGCATGAGTCAATCCAAGCGGGAGATTACCTAACTTGAGGTAGTCTCTAATGGGTAAATACTAGTCCTGTTGATCAAAACCTCGACGAGTATGAACAGCCAATCCCTCTTGAAGTTCATCCCTAGCGAACGCTGAATGGGATAGAACCTGTAAGAATAGCGTTGTGTTGCTATTAATGGGAGTAGGGGAGAACAAGGACCCCCAGTTGGCATGTTTCAGATGATCTTGGATTCGAGAGAACTTATCCGAGGATGGTTCAATCTGGATCATGTGGATTCCTGGCGTCAAGTCTGAGCTTGCACGCTCCATCGTGGATTGCGATAAGGTTTTGACTTGGATGGTTGTCATATCACCGGAAAGGTCTTGCGGGATTAGTGACCCCAAGGAGGCCATTGTGTCCGCAAAATGATTCGATGATCGAGGGAGTGCCTCGATGTCATACCACTCAAGTTTTGCCAGGAATTTGTCCACAAGGGCTTTATAAGCTTGTAGAACTGGGCATTTGCATTGATATACCCCTTTGACTTGATTGACAATTAACAGCGAATCACCAAAGATGTTCAATCATTTGATGTTCATGGCGATTGTTGTCTGAAGACCTATGAGCAAGGCTTCATACTCTGCATTATTGTTGGTGCACGAGAAGTTTAATTTAAATGACAGGGGCATTGGAGCGCCCTACGGTGTGAAGAATACTATTCCCGTGCCACCACCTTGCTCACATTTAGAACCATCAAAAAATAGGGTTATGTCAGCCTGTGACTCAAGCTCATCAGAATCTGGCGATTCCGAGACATGGAAGACCCCATCATCGGGTAGTTCTATGACTAGAGGCTGATCGTCTTCAAGAGGAGCCTCCGCTAGTTGATCGGCTATGACTTGTCCTTTGATAGATTTTTGTCCAATAAACTCTATGTCAAATTCCGTCAACAACATGATCCATTTCGTCGTGCGACTACTATGATAAGTATGACTCATCATGTATCGCAATGGATTCTCCTTAGACACAACATACGTAGTGTTGCTCAACATGTAGTGGCATAGCTTTTTGGTAGCAAACACCACTGCCAAGCAGAGTTTCTCGACGTATGCATAGTTAAGTTCATAACTGACCAGGGTGCGGCTAAGATAGTAAGTAGCCTGTTCCTTGTGAAGTTCATTCTTCTAGGCTAGCATGGCGCCCAGTGCCACCTCGATAGCTGAGATGTATAAGTAGAACGACACTCCTGGTCTAGGTGGTGCCAATACTGGCGACAAAGCCAGGTATTGTTTGATTTCATCAAAGGCTGACTGGCACTCGTCATCCCAGTGAAAGGTAACCCCCTTGTGCAATAATTTGTTCATGGGTCGGCACTTGTCAGATAATTGCGCTATGAAACGCTTAATCGACGCGACCTTTCCCTGCAGACTTCTGAGCTGCTTGATGGTAGTTGGGGGAACCATTTCAAGGATTGCCTTGACTTTCTTTGGGTCCACCTCGATGCCTCGCTTTGAGACTATGAAACCCAAGAGTTTTCCAGATGTGATGCCAAATACGCACTTCTTGGGATTTAGTCTAACTTTATGCTCCATGAGGCGATCGAGGATCTTGCTTAAGTCATCGATATGATTTGAGCGCAACAGAGACTTGGCTAACAAATCATCCATGTAATCTTCCAAAGTTTTATGCATGTAGTCATGGAAGATGTACGTCATGGCACGTTGGTAGGTGGCACCAAGCATTTTTAAGGCCAAAAGGCATGACCTTATAACAAAATGTCCCCCAAGGCGTTGTGAACGCCGTTTTTAGTTGGTCTTCAGGATTGATACGAATCTGATTGTATCCTGAGAAACCATCCATGAGGGAGAGCATTTCGTGACCTGTTGTAGCGTCTACCAACGCGTCGATGCTCGACAAGGGGAAATCATCCTTAGGACTCGCTTTGTTTAGATCTCAAAAATTAGTGCATATGCGAATCCTCCCGTCGGGCTTTTTGATGGGCACCATGTTGGACAGCCATGGCGGATAATCCACGCAGATGACAAACTGTGCATCCAACAACTTTTGCAATTCATCTTTGACCATCAAGGCCACTGTTGGGTGCATCTTACGTAGTTTTTGCTTTACGGGCTTGATTGTCGGATCAAGCGTTAAATTATGCGTGACTAGCTGCGGGTCTAGTCCTGGCATATCCTTGTATGACCATGCAAAAACCTCCTTCTTCTCTTTGAGAAGGGCAATGTAGTCGGCTTGCTCTTCAGGGGATAAGCTTACCCCCAGCTTGATAATCTATGGATTCATTGGATCCAAGCCGATATCTACGTCAATCGTCTCCTCGACTGACATGTGGGATCCGTCCTCCAACTGATGTGGAGTCGGGATCAAATGGATATCATCAGCTGAATTTAAATCTGCGTTGGGAACCTCGGGTTCCTCTTCAGCCTAAAAAATATCTTGAGTTGTCCCTGGGGTAAAATGAGGCATCTTACCGAAAGGCCAGTACTCTGATGGTGAGAGAGGTGAATTGACGTGATCCCAGTCGATGGCATCTGTGTCTAGATGCAATGACCATGTCTGGATCGGCCGGATTGCGGATGGGTGCGGTCAAATCAATGGAGATCATGTGGATGGAATGAATTTGGTCTCCATTACCATGGGTATGATAACTCGAACATTCTGGATGCTCCCTATACTCTGGATCTGGCTCTAGGGGAACGGGCACGAACGGATCTGCCCTATGTGCTGATAGGAGGACAGGGTCTTCCCTCGGCACTGATGTCATTATAGGGTCTCGGGGTGGACGGTGCTCATCGTAGATTTGGAGCCATGGATCCAACACTTGGTCCCACCCCGCTGGGTCTACATACCACTCATGCCCTAACCTTATGCCTAATTGTCCCATCAGATCTTCATGAGTTAAAGGGTGATTGTGCCGTCATGCATGATTGAGATAGTCCATCTCAGTTTCATCTTCGTAATCATCGTCGATGATCCAAAGGCCCTCATTGGCCCCGATAGCTATTTGCGACATATTATGCTCCTCTTGTTCGAGCAAATTAATCTGATCCCATTGTTGTTGTTCCACACTTGGTGGAGGGATCTGATTCTCTTGACATTGCATTGGCTCAACTGGAACCTCTAAAGGGAACAGTTTCAAAAAGATCTCTGGACACCGTTTATGCTCTCCTTGGGAGTTAGTGTCCGAACTTTCACCTCTCTCTAGCAAAGGAGAGGGATTACTGATGTTACCAAGGGTGTTTGTTGACCATGGGAGGTAATCTCCCAATGTATATTCTGTATTTGGGTTGGCATAAGGATCTGATGCCAATCCACCCTTGTTGCCTATTCCTAGGCCTTGCATGTTTTCCACCAAGATGTCTAAGGGCAGGGGGTGGTTGAACCCTACTCCCGACTTATCATATGGCATTTGGTATCTTGGTTGGCAAAGGACACGCACCCCTTGCTCATACCTGCCTAGCCCGTATCCATGCCAATTGCATTGGCCGAGATATCTCAGAGCGAAGTCCGGGTTTGACAGATAATTGACATTTTTAGCAAAAGGCTCTTCATCCTCGTCCTTTTGCTTGCATGGTTCAGGACCATGATCAAGGCCCCCATACACAAAATTAGTCTGGTTTGGTGGGTAACCTAGAGGAACAACTGTCCCTATGGGAAGGCGAGGTCTCCCCATGTCCTGTACTGATTCTAGCATGGGCGTTGCCACAACATTCTGCACTAGATACTCCCCCAGGCCCGTACTGGCCATTTCAATAGTAATTGTTGATGCTTGGGAGGGAGGGAACGGGAGGCCTTCCTGAGTCCATTCCATGTTTGGTGGGTTAGGAGTCTCAGCTTCCGTTGTGCTAGGTATTTCTTCTGTTGATACAGTTGATATTGTTGGCAACCCCTCTTCTAGGGGCTGAGCCTCTTCCAAGATCTGTTTTCCTTTGTCCTTCTGTTTAGCCATGACAGGTGGCATTGGTAGTGAAGGAGCAGATGATGAAGACTCACTTGGCTGGGATTTTGATGATTTGGTCACCAGTGGTGCCCGTGGTATTGGACCCTGTTTAGATGGATTTAACTGGAAATCCAAATGCGTTGAAGGGAGGGTCGATTGAGGCATTAATTGCACCGCATTGCAATATTTGAAGGGTTCTAAGTCCATCGGGACTACATGTACTTCTCCTTCAAATGCATACTTTAGACACTGGTGAGCGATCGAAGGGACACACTTCATGTCCCTGATCCATGGCCGCCCTAGCAGTATGTTGTAGGCCATCTCGCCTTCCAAAACATGGCACAATGTTGGTATTGTCTTTTGTCCTACCTGGACGGGTAGAACAATTGTGTCGACTGTCGAGCATATTGCATCATTGAATGCTCTCAGTGTGTATGTGGAAGCCGTGATATGAGAGGTTGGCAGCTTCAGATGTTTTAATGCTGTGGTAGTAATGATGTTACTAGACGAGCCAGTATCTACCAACACTCTCTTGTACGGGATCCCGTTGACCCGCATGATAACGTGCAGGGGTGGATCTACCATGTCATTCGATATTGTTTTAACTTCATCCTCTCTGAAGGTAATGACCGGCTCCGTACATCGTTTCACATGTCCCACGAAGTTATTGAAAGAATTCGCTTCATGAGGTTGTAACTCGATGGCTTTCAAAATTTCCATGAGAGCTTCTCTATGGGGTGTTGACTATTGAATAAGCTCGTAAATGGAAAGCCTAGCCGATGTGGTCCACAAACTCTACATGAGTTTGGTCCGTATCGTGACCTCGGGTCTAGGCGGAGGCAACTACACAGGGCATTGTTGAGGTTGCGACATTGTTGGAACTTCTCTTGTAGCTGCCTCGGGAGCAACTCCTGGGTACTTTTTGTTCCTGGTCACTATGCTGATCATTCCCACAAATCCTTGCATGGGAAGATTCTGTCGCACCTCATTGACTTGAAGAGGTTTTGCCTGTGCCTCGTGGGCAGGCAAAGGGTCCTTGAAAACCCCCATCTATTGATTATTTGGCGCTATGGGGTTGTCCACGGCCAATGTTTTATTATCGATCAAATCTTGGATTAATCCCTTGAATTTCCAACATCCATTCAGGTCATGTCCCCTTCGCCTATGGAACCTACAATATAATTCCTCTCTGTATCCCTTAGGCTTGGGAGCATTAGGATCTACAGTTTGGATTTTTGGAAGGGTGACTAAATTTGCCGCTGACAAGCGGTCAAATAGGGAGTCCCTGGACTCCGCATAAGGGGTGAATTGTCGCCTAGGGTGACGCTGCTAATTTTGCTCCTATTTTTTATTTTCTCTTTCATAATTAGGAGGCACTGCCTGATAATTAGCCTTTTGGGGCTGTATTTCTTGCACAGGCTTGGGGACATTTATCGCAACTTGATTAACCGTAGCGGGTTGTGATTGCGTAGTCCCGGTCTTAGTGTTTTTGTTCCACTCTTTCTTTTTAGGCTTGGCGATTGTGCCTTCCCCTATTTTGATCTCTTCTATAACTCTGGCTTGCGCCAAAGCTTCTTCTAGGCTGGCGTATTGCTACAGCTACAATAGCCTAGAGATCGATTTCAAGCAACTTCGTGCAAACATCTATGTGAGGTCAGACATAGGGGGAAGGTAGGGTAGCTTAGAAAGCAAAGCCCTCCATCGATTCCCGTATGCTGCCATTGTCTCTTCCTCATATTGCCTGAGGCTGGCCAGATCACTCAGTGATGCCTTCTTCTTTGTGTTGAAGGCAAAGCGTTCAAGGAACGCATCTACTAATTGATCTAGGTTATTTATGCTGTGTTTTGGTAACTGTGTGAACCAATCCGAGGTAGGACCTATGAATGTGGTTATGAATGTCCTAAGCAACAATGCATCATTATCTTGAATGCCGAAGCATTGGCTCAGGAATCTTGTGACATGTTCTTGTGCATCCTCTTCACCTTTAAAGACTGCCAATTGAGGCAACTTGAAATGTTCGGGGTAAAGAGGTGTGGGCACTGAGGGATGCACTGGATGACTATGGAGTTGACGTAACGTGGGCTTTTGATGCCCAGAAGCTTTTGTCTCCACAGACTCCAAATGCTCTAATAGCGCTTTGTATGCATCGAAAGATTTAATTTCTTCCTCTTTTGTTTGCTCCCATTGTGAGTTATGGGAGACTGGAGGCCTATGGGGGGGTGGCCGAATGGCAGCCCTCCCGCCTTGATAGGGCATTTCGGCCCATTCTATTTCTGGTTCATATTCCTCATGAACTTCTTGAGGAGTCTCTGGGCGAGACCTATGACCCTGAGTGAGTCCCCGCTGAGGGTACCCATCATTGTTTCGGGGAGTGGCCTCCCTCTCGGGTCTATAAGGTCTCGGAGGCAAAGCTTGACGAGGTCGCGGAGACCTGTCCTGCACCAAAGGGTTATGCCTCTCATATTGTTCTACTTTTTGGGTGCGAGGGGTTGGCACCCTCTCAGGTAGTTTATAACGTAGCTCATCCGCTTCACGCTGCATGCGCTCTTTATTAAGGCGGTATAAGTACTCTAACTCCTGATGACCTTGCTCAAGCTACGTGATTCGAGCTTGGCGGGCGGCATGTCTGGCGACTGTCGGGTCAATTTGGTCCACCATATTTTGCTCAGGAGGCTTGAATGTTTCTCCTATGTATTTGCCTCGGTCTTGATGATCTAAAATTTCAATGGGTCACTTCCCTCTGTCGAGGTTGGCGGCATTTACTTGAGGCTCTGGCCTCGATGGGTGACCATGATATCTAGTAGGTGCAGAAACGCAAGGTTCCCATGTTGTATGTTGTTCTCGAGGAATGCGATGGTCTTCCTCGTACTCCCTTTCATGGGTGTGAAAGGGGCGGGCGGAGTTAGCTCGCCCTGTGTGGAGAGCCCTGCGCTCTGGGTTTTGTCTTTCTGTTCTAATGGGAGGCAAAGGAGAGGTGCCATATTCACGTTGTCTCTCCTCATGGACACTGTGCCTCTCTAGCACTTCATCGTGCTGTGGCCACTCAGATCTAGCCTCAAAAGGCGGTTTTCTATTTACGTCGAGTGCCACATGTAAAGCTTCTTCCCAAAAGGGGCTGTGTTGAATGGGCATACTCCACAGAGGAGGGTCCCAATAATTCCTTCTTGATGTGGCCTGATGTGGACTCTCTTGTAGGCCAGACCGCCAAGGCGGTATGGCCAAGTCCTCAGGGCTAAAGCGAAGGCGACCGACGCCCTCTCTTTGTGCACCTTCCGTAGCATCCGCCCTTGATTGGGCTTGGCTACGGGTGTACACCATTGTGGTGCTCTTCTACTAGCTAAGCAGATTTTTATCTCGTTTATGATGATTTTTTTTTTGTTACACTAAGCAGAAATGAACACACACATACACAAACAGTGATTATCTCTTTTAAAGATTAATAGTGTGTCCTAAACTGGTTTAGTGCATTTTGATGTTTTGTTTTGTTTTTGCAAGTTTTGAAGAACGTTTAAATGCAGAATGTTGGCTCATATGACTCCCATAAATGGTCGCCCCTTCAATATACCATTGCCGGACCGATATACCAACCTCTCTATATACCCGCCCTTACGAGAGGGAAACTATAGGTACGTGAGAGCAGATGGTACGTGGAACATAGGCGGTACGAAAGGGGGATTGTCCTGTTAATGACACCTACCATAGAAGACTTATCCTCACGCGCATGGGAATCACCCCAGCGACACTCGGTCAGCTTTCATCAGGATTTACGCCTAACAACAGTGACAATCGGGGAAATGGATGCAAAGTCAAGCCAAGGTGGTGATGAACCCACCGTTGGTCTTGCTCAAGGGCTAGGGTCTTACGACCAGCTCCTTGGTTAAAAATGTGCCACGTGATGTGTGTGTGGTTTATTTTACTTAAAATTGAAACATGCAAGCAACCACTATTTTCTTTAAGCATGCAAGAATTGACAGAAAGTGAAAGCAAAAAATCAAAAAATGACAAAGACAGTTTTGGAACCCTTACCTTTTTCTGCCTAGACTTGCTGTTTCTGATCCTCGGCTCTAAAAATTTATAGACAAGAATTCGTCCCTCTATGAGATGAATTACAGAATAGAATTCGTCCCTGCTAGAGATGAATTTGAATTCGTCTCAAGGTCAAATGAATTACAGTAAAGTATTCATCGTATCCAGAGACGAATAATAGTCTGCTTTAAAAAAATTGTACCTGTCAAGCACAAAACACAAAAATGGATCAGTTACTTGATCTTAAAAACTAGGGGATAGAGTCCCACCGTGATCGCCACTGAAAGCACGAGATTTCAGAAATAAAAGGAAAACTATAGCTATGCAATGTAAGACAAAATATAACGCTTTAATCCTATGCCTCTGAAATGCATGAAACAAAGAAAGGAGATAAATCGAAAATGAAAGAAAGATGTATGGAAAGCACAACCCTTTTTATTCAATTTTCTTATCCTCGGTTACAAAGACGTCTCCTCCCTTTTTAGGGGCTAGGAGCGTTAAATAGATCTTGGTTACAATTGTGACTTAGTCTTCCTCCTTTCGCATGCCCACATGCAAAATGGGCGGGCCAAAGTGTTGCCGCCGCTTATGTTGATGAGTCCTTGGTTCTTGCTACTTCTCCTGCATTCAAAGAAACAATAAAGGCGTTAGTAGCACCTACTGCAAATGTGAAACATTTGTTCTTTGAAATTAGTGAAAGATGTATGCCTAAGATTGACTAAAATGATGCATGAAATGATCCTAAATGACCTGCAAATCTGACAGAGGTTAGAAGACATTACCAGAGGGCCACTGCCATTGAAACAGTTGGCCAATCTACTTTCAACTAGAATTCATCCCTAGGCAGGATGAATTTTGACTGTTATTCGTCCCCGGGTGGGACGAATTCGACTGTGTTAGAATGCCGAGTTGATGCCGCTCCAATGTCACACCTCGAGGTCTCCAAAACACCTGCAGACAAAGGGGTTAAGTAATTGGGGCCATTTTGGGATGACCCAGATGGTCGGATTCTCCCAATTTGGCCTCTATCCACGAGAATTCGATGTCGCTACCTGCAAGTTAGTGGGACAACAAAGCGACAAAAGGCATGATGAAATCTGATCAAAATGTTATGGAATTGAAGCTATGAATTATCTAGACAGCATAACATGAAATGCAAAATGAACAAATGATCTAGAATACTTTAGAATGAAACTTAGAAAATGTGGGGTGCCCAAGTGGGCCTCCCACCGTTGGCACTTGATTTCGGCGCCAATCCACTAGGGATGGGCCCAAAATCTCTTGGGATTGTGTTGTCGGAAAATTGGTGGATTCAATGTGGTCAAATGTTGGGTTTGGGTTCGGATCCACGCTTCCAAAAGCCACCCAATAACCTCTCTTGCGAAAGAGATTAATGGATGTGAGAAGGTGAATCAAAAAGGATGCAATAGGGTGTTCAATTGGGCAGCACTTCGTTGCTTGAAAATGCCTCCAATCTCCTCTCTTTTGGGTGGGAAAGTCCACCATTTTATAGACCCATGGGGTCTCTTTGGAGGGGCATGCAGGGATGCCATGTGGCGGCCATGCCTTCCCAAGAGGGAGGAGACTCCTCCCTGACTTGGGCTTCCATGACTGCCTTTGTGACAGTCCACTAACTGCCAACCTACCCACCTACACGCGCATGCACGGCAGGAGGCAATAATTGATTGTCCTCGGCTGCCACTTGGCGGCATTTTTCTTTTTGCCCGTTAAACCTGGAATTCGTCCTGACCAGAGACGATTTCAGAATTCGTCCCTGGGTGAGACGAATCCCAGTTAGTATTCGTCCCTGGGTGAGACGAATATTGGGCAAAGTGCCTGAATGTGCCAAATTGCTTCTTGACCTTACAAAATTGCTATGAAAGTGGTTAGGACCACTGTTTAACCTCTGAGGGCTGCCCTGGGGGCTGTGTGTGTCAAAGCGATCAGTGTTTGCAGTCACATAATCGGATTGGTGCTGTTTTGGTGTCTACAAAATGAAATGTTGAACCAAAACTTTCCAACATTTAGCTCCCATCAGAGCCCTGACCACCCACTTCACACACAAAGTAATACCTTATCATCTACAATCCAGGAGACCCATTCTGCCAGATTCTCTAGGAAGACAACAAATATCCCAAACAACTCTATGAAAACCCTTTGCTTCAGAAGAATTATTCCAAAGAAAATATCGAAGGAGTTTCTCAAGCTTCTTATAAAAAGTCTGTGAAAGAACCTAGTAAGAGGAATAGTATACATGAGTGGCAACTAAAAATTTAGAGCAAATATAAAATTTACCTACTAATGATAGCTCCTTAGTAAGCCAAAAATCAAGTTTCTTTTCAACTCTTTGAAGCACATAATTCCAAAGTTGACCTATTTTAGGGAAAATTGGATCCTATGACCTTTATAGACCCTATTTTATGTCCATGAGTATATTGTGATTGTTTCATAAAGTACCACGACTAGCTTCTATGTATTGAACTATTTTATCACATTTCAGTAATTTTTAGGAATAAGGTGCCATCAAGAATAAGGCAATATGGTAGGGTGATGTTAGGAAGAAGGCCAAATTACAAGGTGTCATCAAGAGGATGGGTAAACAAGTAAGGCTTAAACATTCAAATACCACAATCATATGATGGAGGAGGGGGTGCCTTCTAGAAAACCATAATCCAAGGAGATATTAGTAGAGGGGTTCCCATTTTAAGTGGTGATATCTAAGAAACCATTGTTCGAGGAGCTTCCATCGAAGGGGTTGTCGTCAAAATTGGTATCATATAAGAAACTACTATTTGAGTAGCTACTATCAAAGTTCCTACCATTAGAGATATTTTCACCATACATGTTACCATCAAAGGTTTTGTCATAATATGTTCTACCATCATTGGCCCTATTGTTAGACATGCTACCATCAAAGGTACTACCAATAGGGGTATTTTCATCAAACATGATATCACCAAACATGTTACCATCAAAGGAGTTACCATTTGAGAAGTTGAAATCAATGGCATCTAAGGTAATTTAGTTAAAGGATTCATCATTGGAGGAATTGTATATGGAGAGGGATATTTTTTTGAGGCTGACAAGTAGTTAGTTGCGGTAAGAGATAAGTAAATCAGAGTTGTAGGGGAGATGTTTTAGTAGGTCAAGTGAAGGATTCCAAAATATTGATGAGGAGAAAATTTTATTTCAATTAGGATGGTTTCAATGGTTTTGTCATTGATTTTTCAAGGGGGATCCTACCCCCTTAACCCTCAATATAGGTAGCGATAGGCATTGTCTATCATATTTATTATATTGGTGATGTTGATCATCTTGATCATGTTAGTCATGATGACCATTTTTTTCATGTTAGTTACATTGATTAATCTAATGATATGGTTGATTGTAAAAATTGAAGTGAACAATCAAATAATAATGGTTATGTTGATCAAGTTGATGTTACAAGTGATTACAAGAAGTGGAGTGCATAATCAAAGAATAACTTGTTGTGAGAATTAGTTGGAAGTGAAGTTTGTTGTAAAACATGAGAAAGCAAAAGGATCATGACAAGATATTTTTTAATTTTTTTCAATACTTCTATTCCCAATATTCAACTCATGTATTGTCAAGGACGTTGACCAGTTTAGAGGGGATAGATGTGGGTAGGAAAATTGATATATCTACATTTTATGAATAAGTTTTGATATTCTATGTTATTTTTTAGTTGTATGTAAAGTGTTTGACAAAATGTGCATACATATATTTAATAATGTTATAAAGTGGTAATGTAATATTGTATGTAATACTACAATGTTAATTTTTATATGTCAACAAAGTCATAATCTATAAGTTAGTTTGTCCTATAGTGGAAAATATCATGTAAATTCAAGTTAAATGCATATGAAATATAATTTAGGAAATTATGAGGTGTTCGGTAGTTGGAGGGTGCAACTAATTTTTGGTTTTATAAATAATACCCTCCACTTATTCGTTCAATATAGTATGTAGTTGCATAGGGTAGAAGGTTGATGTGTATGTGCATAAGGTATGATGTAGTTAGATCACGTATACAATCATGAAGAGGGTTTTGCATAGGGTTTGCAAGATATAATGTTGTAATTATAAATGTCATGGTTAATATAAATTTTCTTATATTTACTTATTTTCTATTGTTGTTATTAATATATTTTGTGTATTGTTATTGCTAATGGCTATAGATCTGTAGATTTATTTAAGTAGAAATGGAATTGTGTGTAAGTATATTAAATTTTATTTCTACAATTGCTTGAGAGCTTGCTTATACTTGGATTATTGCTTAAATGCTTTAAATATATCTTGAAAGAGTGAGATATTAAAATAGATATGGAGAACTTACAAAAATAAAATCAAAGTGGTCACAAGATTGAGCAAAATTTTTGGCATAATCTTGGTAGGTAGAGATAAAAAATACTATGAATCTAGAGAAAACTTGACAAAGTTTTAGTGGATAAAAAACATGATGAAGTGGTCACCCAAGGGTTATATTTATAGGTAGCCATGGCCTCTTGGAAGAAGAGAGCAAAAATGTAACATGATAAAGACATGATTATTGAAGGAAAGAATTTAAATGGAAACAAAAGAGTACCAAGAGGAAGATCATTGGAAGGAAAAATTTTGGTCTTGGATTCTATTGCAAAGGTGGTATATCAGTAGGAATGATCATGTTCATTGAAGGTAGATGGCTTGAAAGAGAGACGGAGGAAATCCTTTGATATTTGGCATGTGTTAGGTCAAAAGCATTAAGATGCAATAGCATTGGTGTTGCTAGTGCTAGAAGGTCTTTGGAGGTCAAATATGGGTGGGAAATGATAAATTTGAACATTTTGATAGAAATACCACTAAGGGTTAAATAAGAAATAAATATTTCAAATTTGGGCACAAGAAAGGTTAAAGCAAACCGGATGGCTAGAGAGGAATTCAACAAGCTTGAAGATTAGCCATGCACTCAAAATTGGGTGTCTACACTTATAATAGAATCGAATGAAATTTCATGATAAATGTGTTAGAATAACTATAATCATAATTTTTACATCCAGCATAGGTAATATGACAACCTTGGTTTATATTATTAAGAATAATAATTTTGAACATATAAATAGGCTTATTAAGCAAAAACTGTTTATATCCAATAGATCTTCTCATACTTCATGTTTCATAAAATTTATTTAAATAAAATACATTGACTCAACCAATCATGTTCACCATTTATTTATATTTCTTTTGAAATTTCTTAATTTTTAAAATAAATTTTGACTTAAATATTTTATCTAACTCAAAATAATATAGAAGGTATTTTTTTGAAAATAAAAAATAATTATTCAATTAATTTTTTAATATATTAACAAAAACTACTGAAAATGTAACAAATACATTAAAAGCAAAATCAAATTAAAATATTACAATTGTTATTTCAATTATAAATAAATGGAAGTTTATAAATATAAATAGATTTAGAACTTCATTGAGTCTAGCAACTCGTCTATATTTTCTATAATATCCATATCAAATATTCACACAAATTCATATATTCAATATCACACTTATTAAATAATAATATCGATGAATATTTTAATGTCGTCCTTACTTAAATTACACTATTTTGTCTTAAATAGACACATGAATATAAGATTCTTCACATTCACAACCCTTTGACCTTTTTATTTACATAAACTTTTCATCTCCTTCCACCCATGAGAGATCTAACACTTATATTTCTTATGGAAGAAATGCTACATAATTATAAATCTATTATTGACTCTACATATCCATAAAGACTCTAATTATTACACATACTAAATGACAAACTCTTACATAACTCTATACTTACCTGATTGACATAACTCCATACTTACATGACAGCTAACTTAAGTTATTTGGTGTCATTCGGATGTGATTTTTGAACCATGATCCCATTGGCTTAAATGTTTTATTAAGATTACAAATTTTATTTTAATTATATTTTTTAATAAAATAATATATGAGACTAGTTAGGTCTGAGGTGTAGACCAATTGGTTCCTCCAAACCCCATAAGGGAGGCGGAGGTCCAAGGTTCAAATAACTGGCCTCGTCATACTGAACGCTTACCCCTTTCCTGGTGTTTTCAGTGATGTAAAATGTTTAAAATGATCATGGCATGGTGGTTATAGGGGTAAACTGCACAAAGATCTATGTGGCGGCTTTCAGGGTGAATAGCGTAGAATATTGTGGTGGTCATAAAAGTCAAAAAGCCTAACCATATTTGTTGCGGCTATCGATTCCATCATGTAAAATCAAAAACTAATATATATATGTGTGAGTGTGAGAGACTAGTTTTATATTTTTTAATTAGTTATAACTTGGTTTCTCCTCATGGTAATCATGTCTTCCTTTAAATAATATTTGTATGGAAAAATGTAGTCCCACTTGGAACCATCGAATTCCTAATAGTAAATTCCAAGGTGCAAAAAATTCTTAAGAGGCTAGGGATGATTTGAAATGATCAAATTATAGAAAGAAGTTCATATGATAGAGATAATAAATGAATTGTTTAGAGAATAAATGTATGGTCTCTCAGCATTGGCTCCTATCTACCGATTTACTAGTTCATAGTCTTCAATAAAAACCATTGAAGGTTGGATTGACAAATAATGGAGAACTAAAATAAGAGGGGGAAGAGAAATCAAATTGTGTAGAAGGGATTTTTTCATTGCCATCTTCACCTCTAAGGAGGACAAAAATATGATTTTCAAGGGTGGTTTATAGTTTATCGGTCCTTGTGGTTTATACATGAATATATGAAATCCTTATTTTGATCCCTTAAAAGAAATCCCTTAAAAATTTCCAGTATGGGTTCATCTTCCTTTTCTCCCATTGCATTTTTGAAAAGAAAAAATATTGAAGGTCATTAAAAATAAGATCAAAGTATAAAATATGAAAGTAAATCTAAAAGCTCAAAATTACATGGTAGCTCAAATATGTGTTGAAGTAAACCTAGAAAAGTGGTTACTTGAATCCATCACACTATCATTCAAGGGGCTACAACATACCCAAAAGCTAGACTATGACTATATATCTTTCAAGTGTTCAAAATATCAAGAATATGGGCACTTATAGAGGGATTACCTATGAAGCCTATGACTCAATTTTAGTAACAATAAGACTTTACAAAAGTCTAAAAGAAAAGAGGAAATTTTATCTATATCCCTACAACCAAAATTCTAAAGATAATATGCAAGTTCAAAATAAGTTTAATATATTGGAAGAAGATTTGGAGGAATCAATAGCAGTTGTTTTTTAACATCAAGAAGAAGCCCCTAAATAAGACCCTCTACTAAACATGGAAGTCCTATAATAAAACCAAGGTTAAGAGTAATCAATGCACTTCAACTCAAAATAAGGGAAATACAGGGAATAAAGAGTCTTAAAAACTTCAATATCATAGCAGGAAGCACATACCCAAGAAAATGAGGATAAAACATCTTCTCTAATGGCCAAAACCAAAACTAGAGCAAGACTATCTCAGAGAGATAATATTCAAAAAAATAGTATAAGGGAAGTAGGCCATAATTGAGGATACGTTGAAGAGGGAAGTAAAGAAAAATATAAACATAGAGCTCAAAGAGAAAGAAGCTTTAAAAAATATAGCAGAAGGGAAGCAAGCCATAATTGAGGATGAATCAAAGAAGACAACAAAGAAAAATACCAAAAAGAGGTAGAATATTTTGATCCATCCACTATCCACATTATCAATGATAAAATCTATTATTTGGAATACTAGAGGGTTAGAACAAGAAAATTAGAAAATAGGAGCAAATAACTTGAGCATCCAAGAAAAGTTGGATGTAATTTTGGACTAGGAAACCAAACTGGATCTAAAAAGAGATAATACAACAATGGGATTTTATTGGGGCTTGTGCAACCATTTAATCGTATCAACCAAGGGAAGTTCTAGAGGGGTTTTAATAGCCTAGAAAATTGAGTGGGAGTTAATTTATATTGAGGTCATAAAAAACTAACTACACATCAATGTTATCCTTGTCCTAGTTGGGATGTTGAATGTTTATATTGATGCAATAAGGATTCCAGCTCTATGTTTTATTTCTGTTGGTTCTAGTTATGTTTTGCTTGTACTTGAGGATCTTTCTTTCATATCCTTACAAGCTTTGTTTCCTGAAGCTGTAGAACTGAGCATAAACATGTTCCAAATGGTGGTGGCTGAGCTAAACATTATTGTTGCTACTTTTAATATTCTAGTTGCTTACTAGTTATGACTTGGCTTTTTCTAATTTATTGGATGAATATAACCCAGCCTGATTTTGACTTCTCCCTCTAGTATTCTGTTGCAAGGATTCAAAATCCAAAACAGGTTACAAACCACGGTTGCTCAATGAAAAGATTCTTTCTAATTTATTGGATGAATATAACCCAGCCTGATTTTGACTTCTCCCCTCTAGTATTCTGTTGCAAGGATTCAAAATCCAAAACAGGTTACAAACCACGGTTGCACAATGAAAAGATTCTTTAAACAACTCTTATTACAATATTAAATACATCTAAACTATTATATAAACAAATTTACAACTCAGTTGAGTCATTCCTAAGGGACAGGTGATGTTTGTTTTAAATGGCAATATTAAAAACATCTAAACTATTATATAAACAAATTTACAACTCAGTTGAGTCATTCCTAAGGGACAGGTGATGTTTGTTTAAAATGGCAATGGTTTGTACAAAACCTTTGTAAGACTTTGATTATATAAAATATTAAATTTAATGCACCGCCAAGATGATTCTATGTATACACCACAAATGTAGAACCTATATAACGCTTTAGCGAGAGCCGCCGTTGTTGGCATGCAGTCTGAATCTATGGCGAAAAAATAAATTAAAATCTTATTAATGAATAATAATATCCTTTATATTTATTTTTATTGTTTATAGCATTATCAAAATAAATCTTTGCAGAGTGATGAGTGGTGGATGTTTTCTGTAAAGAGATTAAAGGTAGCTCCTCTTCACTCGACATTCAATAATGTCTTCATAATCTCAGAGATCTCCGTATATATTCATGCAAAATAAATAAATAGTGCATTCATATTCTTTGCAAATCTGAATAACGATATCAAAAACATACAAATACAACATGAATTCCGTTGGAAATTTGGAATTCAACACAGTTGCGTAGTTACTACGTCATAAGAGTCTGGATTGTACGAAACAAATAATCTCGGGCACACAACTTCAATCGTCCTCAAACACCTCTGTTAAGCATTTCCATATAATTCTCGAGAGACTCTCGCCTCTCTATCTTCAAATTCTGGCGAAATCTGCTGATAAATTCATCCGCCGATTTATCAACATCTATTTCAAAGCTTGGCTTCCTATGAAATCTACTACTTCTTTCCAAGCTCTTCAGTTTGAACTCATCGACGTTAGCAGCTGTTGCAGCCAGGGAATTAAGCGTCTGAATCTTCAAATCCTCACGGATCTTTCGAATAAATTCATTGGCCGCTTGGTCGGCATCACTTACTCTCGAGCATTCTTGGCTAGATCGAGCATTAACTATGGCCGCCTCAGCTGAAGAAGAAGACGAAGACGAGAACACGGGTTTTCTTCCACTTGTTGGATCCATCAAATCAGGCATACGGTAGTCTGATTGCAGAAGAAACTTCCGATTTGTTGCAGTCGAAGGAAAAGAATAAAACGGGTGATGTTAAATAGAAAATGGATGGAGGACTTTTGCTTGGCGGGTCAAACAATACTTTGGAACTCAATCTGTGAGCCCCCTCAAATTGGGATAGAGTCTACGGGCTTTTACGTTTGACACGGCTTTAATTCGTAAAATAAAGCATTAGTCGGTGCAGCCAGGCTTGCTCTAATGTTGTCTTGTATTGTTTTTTTCAACTGGGCACGCAGGAATTTGGAGGCGGAAAGTGGAAACGAACAATAAAGGTAGGTAACCTACAAAACTGGCAAAATAAATGGGCTCGAAAGTCTTATCGTTGCATTAACGTCGAAATTACCCGTTAAGACCTTTTCTAATGAATTAGATAATATTGCCACGATAGAAACATAATCCTTTTTATCGTCTCTCTATGTGGGGAGAAGAGTATAATAAAGGCCCCACATACGTCGGCTTTTGTGTGTTGACCTTAGGATGTAGCCTCACTTATAAATTATAGAATAGTTTTGTTAAAATTGTGTTTTGAAATTTTACTTAAATGTTTTTTTTTTTTTTTTTTTTTTTAAAAGTAAAGTTATATTAAATTAAGATAAAAGTTTTTATAAAAAAAAATGGTGGATTAATATATTTGATGGGGAATCAAACTAATCTTTATTGACAAGGGTTAGGAAACAAACGCGTCAACAAAACACAAGATTACTAATCATGATCATTGATGATCATTACATAAAAAGACATATCATATAGAGTAATGTGTCCTGACATGTTGTTTTGCATAAACTGCTAGTGATTATGGGATAGGAATCCACCTCACTCCATCGTGATTAAGGCTTTCAGTACCCGCATCAGTCTAACGCCTCAACAACTAGCCCAGGTGAAACTAGTTAAACATCATCCCACCCCCAACCTGCAAGATGAACAAGCAATGCCAACATTAGGCCACTACTTGACTGGCGAGGGCTAGGACCAGTACCTATCTACGGGTGCAATTCTTGCATATGACGAAGTTCGACAACTAGAGCGGGATAAAAGACACTCCTAAGAAGAGCGCTCTTGGGGGGTCTGATTGACTATACATGAAGCCTTGGTCTAATGCGCTAGAAGAACTTACAGATGATCCAACCCTATAGCAACTTTGTTGGCTTGAGTACATATCTATAGCCACATATCATTAAAAACTTCTAATTTGCTAGCATGAGTAAATGTGATAGAAGGTGTCTACTATTTTAAAATAATTTTGTTATGGGCCTTCCAAATATGAAAGAGAAGGCTAATCCGAAAAACCTACCACACTTCAAAAGCGGGAAAGACAAAGTAAAAGAGTCTTCAAGAAGAGCTTGGGGCCAAGAAACTCTTGCAACTATAAATGGAGAAAAAAAGGAAACAACCCATTACCAAGCTTACCTAGATCTTTTGCAATTCCAAAAGAGGTGAGTAGAAGACTTGGGTACACCACAAAAAGGACATTTAGGATCAGGAATTACAAGGTGTTTCAAAAATTTCCCCAAGGGAAGGCCTTGAAACAACAAGCTCTATGCAAAAACAGATTGCTTAGGCTCAACATAAGTAGCCCAAAATTCTAAAATCTAGAAATTCATATATTCCTTATAGAAAATAAGTCCCAACATTTATTGATCTTGAGGAGATAACCATTTATACCCCAAACAAGACTTATAATTAAGCAAAGGAGTGTCAACATGCCATCTCCAGTCTCACCACCAAGGACATTGCGAGTGCACACCAATATTGTACAACATAGAAAAAGGGATGAGAGCAATAATACCATCATAGGTATCTTTTTCTGCACCATTCAACTTGAAGGTATGTTTGAAATCATTCCATGGGATCCAATCCCTAGTTTGGCGAGAAAGAAATCAGCTATTATAAAAATACCCTTTTTGAAAAATAAAATGAGCATGAATCCATTGCACCTGAGCTAAGGGAGAACCTTGATGAAGAAACATGAGGGACCACCAAATATTCATAGAATTGATGGATAAGCCTTTATGAAAGCCATCTACTCTCTAGAAGATCCAAGGAGTGACCTACTACTAGGATTTCCATATACTTTTAATAACAAAGGAGCTAGAGATATTAACAAAAATTGGAGTAACAATGAGAGAGAAAAAATCCAACCCTCCCCATGCTCTACAATTTCAAGAAATACCAAAGGAAATGAAATTTTGAACCAAAACTTTCCAATATTTAGCTCCCCTCAGAGCCCTGACCACCCACTTCAAACACAAAGTAATACCTTATCATCTATAATCCAGGAGACGCATTCTGCTAGATTCTCTAGGAAGACAACAAATATCCCAGACAACTCTATGAAAACCCTTTGTTTCAAAAGAATTATTCCAAAGAAAATATCGAAGGAGTTTCTCAAGCTTCTTATAACAAGTCTGTGAAAGAACCTAGTAAGAGGAATAGTATACATGAGTGGCAACTAGAACTTTAGAGCAAATATAAAATTTACCTACTAATTATAGCTCCTTAGTAAGCCAAAAATCAAGTTTCTTTTCAACTCTTTGAAGCACATAATTCCAAAGTTGAGCAGGGGAGCCTTGAAAGGCAAAGTGAATATCAAGAAACTTAAAAACTTATCTTGGAGGGATTCAATTCCAATGATACCCTTGAAGCCAAGGTGGCATAGACAAGGGATATTGTCTAAAGCAATAAGTATTCCTCCATTGTAATCTAGAACCATAGGCTGTGCAAAATGTGATCAAACAAAATAGAGCATTAGAAAAATATTGCTCTTCTTCCCTTGTAGTAAGAAAGGATTCATTAGAAAAGTGACCATTAATAAGTTATCCTTGATTATTCGGAAGAGGAATTCCTTTAATAAGACCTGAAAAATCTTTAGCAAATAAAACATAGCCAAAGGCTTCAATATAAAACACATATAAAGAGGGATCAATAGGACACCCTTGTTGAATAGACCTAAAAATACCCACTACTTTAGACTTAATTTTTTTGTATTGAGAATAGTTGAAGCATCTCTGAATATCATATCAATAGTATGAATGAAAATTGACCCGAATATTAAATCTTTGAGCATAGCAAGAATGAATCTCCATTCAATGTGATCATAAGCTTTCTAAAAATCAATATTAATAAAAAGTATGTTCTAGTGTGACATTCAGTCCCATTCCATGCCCTCCTAGATAGCCAAAATATTTTTGAGGATGTACCTTCCTTGAATAAAGCCAATTTGCTCTGATCTATCAAAGGAAGAAGAGGCCTAAGGTGAAAATCCAAAGCTTTGGCAATGATCTTGCAACTGACATTTAACAAAGTAATAGACCTCTAATTAGTGATCAACTCTGGGTCCCCTTTCTTGGGTATGAATTTGATATTGCCCCTATTAATAATTGCTCCAAAAGAGCCTACTTTAAGAGCCTGTAGATAAACTTTATGCAGATCAATACCAATTAAGTCCCAAAGACCCTTGTAGAACTCATAGGGAAAGCCATCTAGACCTGGTGCCTTTATCATTTTCTATTTGAGATAATGCATCCTCCATATCTATAAGGTAGAGTAGTTTATCACACCCTGCTCTTTGAGACTCTGGAACCTTAACTAGTACAACTACCATACAAGCTGCCAGTGCTTACTCCCGCTAAAGGAAATAACCTTAAGTGGCATAAGCATTAGTATAGTTCTTGATAAAAGCATCAATTAATGCCATTAGTATGGTTCTTGATAAACGCATCAATTATCTCAAGAAGAGAGGTAAGCCTTATTCCATTGTCTTGAATGACCTTGAATTAAGTAGCTTGCCTAGGAGGGCGAAGCCTTTGAAAAAATTCTTTGGTGACCCTATCACCAACTTTAAGCCAATGAAGAAGGGCTTTAATTCAAGCTCCCAAAGACTCATAAATTTTAGCAAGTTTATGTTCATGCCTCATATAGGCAACATGAGACTCAATTTTAGGATTAAACGGACAGACGTCAAGCTTAAGAGAAGCTTTGGCAAGCTCATCATGAAGGACAACATTGGAATATCTTTTGAACTGTGCTACCTTTTTCTCCAAAGTATGGAGTAAGACAGTTGTATGAAAAATGGCATCATTCCACCATTCTATCCAACCCAACTCTCTAGTAGGTCTAGGAACTAGATTCCAGACTCTATGGATATGACAGACCATGGAAGGGTGTTGAAGAAAGGAAGTATTGAAAAAAATTGTGACTTGTAGTGTCTTTGAGGCAAGGATTTCATTAGCACATTAAACATGATGGGTGAATGGTTCGAATTAGTGGTACTAGAAATGGTTTTCATAAAAATAGTTGAAGCATTTATCCTATGAAAGAAAAACTATACATAATCTGAAAGCATGGCTTTATCCAGCCTTCTCAGAATTCTTGCATGGCTAACCTAGAAATTGGACCACATATACCACAATTTTTTAGGAAAATATTGGAGAGAAAAATAAGAATTGGGGTCTGACAAACCCAATTTGTTCTTCATAAAGTACCAAGCCTCTCTTTTCCTAGTAGCCCACCGCATGGTTAGTTTTCCTATCCTTTCTGTAAGCTATTAGAGAAGAAATTTATGGTCTCTCAACATTTGCTTTTATATGTAGATTTACATATGAATAGATCAAAGATAGGAAAACTAAGATATTAGAGATAGTTAGTTAGTTAGAATTAGAGAGCTATTTTTAAAAGCTAAAAAATAGCATTCTAAGATATGGTTAGTTAGAATTTCCCATGATAGAGATAGTTGATGAAGATATTAGAGAAGAAATTTATGGTCTCTCAACATTTGCTTTTATATGTAGATTTACTAGTTCATGCTCTTGAAGAAAAACCATTGAAGGTTGGATTGAAAAAGAATGGATAACTAAGGTAATAAGGGGAATAGAAATCAAACTATGTGCAAAGGGTTTTTTTCTACCATATTCACCTCTAAGGAGGACAAAAATCAGATTTTCAGATCTAGTCCATAGTTTACAAGTTCTTTTGGTCTATACATGAATATGTGGAACCCTCACTTTGACCCCTTGGAAGAGACACCTTTCAAAGTCCCCATATGGGCACATCTTCCTTTCCTCTTGTTGTATTTATGCAAGGAAAAAACATTGAAGGTCATTGGAAATAAGATTAAAATCTATAAAATGAAAGTGGGGCCAAAATATTGAAATTATGTAGTAGCTTAAATATGTGTTAAAGTAAACTTGGCAAAGGGGGCTACCATAAGCCATCATATTATAATTCAAGGGGTTGGAACATACCCAAAATATATACTATGACTAAATACCTTTAAAGTGTTCCAAATGTCATGAATATTGGCACTTCTAGAGAGATTGTCTTGCAAAGCCTATGGCTCAAGTTTAGCAACAAGAAGACTTTATGAAAATCTAAAGGAATAGAGGAAGGAATATCTTTATCCCTAAAAATCAAAACTATAAAGAGAAAAATTAAGTTCAAAATAAATTTAGTTTGTTGGAAGGAGATTTAGAGGAAACAATAGTAGTTGCTTTTGAATATCAATAAGAAGCCTTTAAATAAGACCCTATGCTAAATTTGTTATTCCCAAATAAGAGCAAGGTCAAGAGGAATCAATGCACTCTAGATTGAAAGAAGTGGAATATGGGAAAGAAATATTCTTAGAAATCCCAAGGCCAAAAGAGGAAGCATATACCCAAGAAAATGAGGACAACACCTCTTTTCCAATGGACAAAACCAAAACTAGAGTAGGACATGTTTCAAACATAGAGCTCAAAGAGAGATAATCTTAAAAAATATATAGCTAAAGGGAAGCGGACCACAATCGAGGAGACATTGAACATGATAATAAAGAAAAATGCCAACATAGAGCTCAAAGAGAGAATATTAAAAAAATATAGCAAAACAGAAGCATACCACAATTGAGGACACATTGAAGAAGATAACAAATAAAACCCCAAAAAGAGATAATATTTTGACCCATCTACTATCCATACTATCAATGATAAAATTTATTATCTAGAATATTAGAAGGCTAGGACAAGAAAATAAGAAAATAGGAGTAACAAACTTGGTCATCCAAGAAAATCTAGATGTACTTTTAGCCTAGAAAATCAAATTGGACCTAGAAAAGGTCAATACAACAAAAGCATTTTGTTGGCCCTTATGTAAACATTTAGACATACCATCAAAGGGGATTTTTGGAGGGGATTTGATAGCCTATAAAATTGAATGGAAGTTAATTTTGGTAGATGCCACAAATCACTAGCTAACAATAGTGCTTACCAAACATATCATACATAAAGATGAATAGTAGGAAAAGAAAAAATATTATCCTATTAGAATAAAAAAATATGGTTTAGGATAATTGGTTATGAAACCCATAGTTCGTAGCAGTTTGAAAAAAATGGTCTATAGATTGAGTCGTTATCAATTGCTATTCTAAGTGTAGATGATAGTATTTTATCAAAAAAATAGTGTGTAGAGCAAGTCATTATCAATTGCTAGTCTGAGTATAGAAAATAACTAGTTCGTAGCTTGATTGAAGTCTACATAAAAATTTTCCTCAAAGCAAGCCATTACCAATTGATAGTTTGAGTGTAGAAACACTCAGTCTATAGTTTGCTATTCTAATCTAGAGGTGTATGGATTTTCTATAATTGTTCCTCCATAATGAAGTATAAAATTATTTTCTTAAAAAAAAAATAAAGTACCAAATCACAAACCACAATATGGTATCATGCTATGCAACATCACCAAATAAATGTGAGTATGAAAAAAATACTTTTGCAATTTTTTGTATTTATCTAGTAAATATTTGGTCACACTTGGTGGCATAAAAATTTAGGCCAATACCAATCTTAAACACATTTCCAACTTTCCTCTAAATTTTACTTTAATGGGTTTTAAAGAGTTGTAATTTTTTCATTATAATTGTTAAGAACATTGTAATAAAATAAAAGCACATCCACATGATATTGCAATAATAATATAAAATAATCTTGATGTTAATAATATTGCAATATAAAATATAAATAAAATATATTATATTGTAGAAAATAAAAACACAAAATCACAAGCCTCTTTGACGGGGCAATCTTCTTAGAAGCAAATCTTCATTACAACAAATTATGACATACCTTTTCTTTTGCTTCCTTGGTTATTTTGAAGACTTTGGATAACCCTAACCCTAATTCTCAAGGGTTGCCATCCACATGCAAATTAGGGCCTAAGCTAGTAACTCCTAAATAATTATCGATGCATCTTTATATTATATATATTTCTATAATAGATAACAATTATATCATATGGGCCTGTAAGCCTAGGTGCCTAAAATACCATATGACTAAAAAATTATTAATAATACTAGAATGGGATCTTATCATGCCCTTTCCCTTAAAAAAATATTTATCCTTAAAGATGAAGATGAGAAATTTTTTAATGAAGTTGTTGAAGAGACTCCCATGTAGCATCTTCCTACTGTACACCCTACAATTAGACACATAATTTACTGATGGTATGGTTATGAAGATTACATGTTTTGTGGTCTAGAATGCTATCATGCTCAAATATAATCGAAAATTTATCATCCAACTCAAGAAGTATAAATTGGACTTGAATGTGGTTGTTGAGGACCTTCTTTAGACAAGAGATATAAAAGATTGAATGTATTTTGGAAGAAGGTGGTGATGCAAGCCTATAGGAAACTTGTGTAATTTGTTTCAATGCCTAATAGGGTCCATTAAATCTTGTGGTAAGCCTTTGATAGGCATAAAGTTATATCGATGATTGCTTGTATGGATGGAGTCAAAGGAATACCATATCTCCTACATTGAAGATTAACTTTGAATGGTGTTGATCAATCTATTATCATATCTAATTTTTATTAATAACTAAATTCTCCTTCAACTATTGTAACAGTTGGGTATGTTCTTGAAGTACTGAATCCACTATGTAGATTTTGGATTTTCCCATAACATATGAAGAGGGTTATGAAGGTAGGTACCCATAAATAAACTCAAAAGGATTAATTATCATGGCTATGTGAAATAAAGTGTTGTACCACCATTCAACCAAGTTAAGCCACTCAGACCACTATATTGGGTGCTCAAAGGAGAAATAGAGAAGGTAGGTTTCCAATAATTTATTGATAATTTTAGTTTTTCCATCTATTTATGAATGGTAGGCTGAGATCATTCATAGTTGCATTCCCTATAGTTTAAGTAGTTCTTACCAAAAATGACTGGTGAAAGTGGGATCATGATTAGACACAATGGATTTTGGTAAACCTTAGAGTTTAAAAATAGAGTTTATAAATATTTGAGCAATGGTGGAAGTATGGCAAGGATAGGCTAGGGGAAAAAATGAACATACTTTGAGAGACGATCCACCACCAGAAGAATGATAATTTTCTCCTCAAATTTAGGAAGTCCTTCAACAAAATCCATGTAAATATCAAGCCATATATTTTTGGAATTGTTAACGGTTGTAGAGTGCTTGAAGTACAAAACAATTATCCTTTCATGTGTTGGCATATCCCACACTTTGACACAAAATTTTGGATGTCTTTCTTGATTTCTTTATAATAAAATAAGTGTTTAGATAACGCATATATCTTCAAAAAATATGAATGGCCCACTATGGGTAAGGCATACATCTCCTTAATGATTACCTCTTAAATAGATGAAGTTTTAGGTACCATAATGTAAGCTTGATATCTCAACACTTGTCTATCCCATGAATATCTAGTGTGTGAATTGGGATCCATAAAAGGGTGGTTCTTTGGTTACCTCTTATTGACACTGGGAGACGCACTAAGGAAGTGGGAAAGAGTTGATACAGTATGCATTGATATTAAAACTAACATGAGGGGATATCTGACATAATATTTTTCTTTCCTTGTAAACAACATCATAATCATACCCTAAGAATTTTGAAACCTATTTTTGTTGTGCTAGAGTCGATACCTTCTATTCAAAAAATATTTTAAACTTTGATGATCTATTTTAATAGATAAATACCTCTTGATGATATAAGGTTACCATTGATTGATAACATGGAGGATAGCCGTTTATTTTTCATAAGTAGACTTCTTTAGACTTTTCCTAACACTACCTATTTAGTGAAATCTAGGGGCTTTCCTTCATGCATTAATATTACACCAATGCCATGGATAGAAGGGTTAATTTAAATTATGAATGGTTTGGAAAAATTGAGAGTGGATAACATTAGTGTCAAATTCATGGCTTCCTTTAGGTCTTCAAAATATTTTTGATGGATTTGTCCACAAAAATGAGTTCTTCTTTAGCATGGTATTCAATGCGGTTGTTATTTTTTGGTATCCATGGAAAACTTATTTGTAGTAGCTAGCAAGACCCAAAAATCCTCAAAATTCCTTGATATTGTATGGCTTAGGCCAATTTTGTATGTCTTTAGTTTTATTCAAGTCAACCTTAACTCCCTTCAATGAAATAATGTCCCAAATATTTGACCTCTTGTTTTCCAAAGGAATATTTGGATTGTTTAACAAGCAACGGGTAGCTCTATGATAGTTGCAAGGTCTAATCCAGATGTTGTAGGTGCTCTACCCAAGTTTGATTCTAGATGATAATATAATCAAATAAATGGGTGAAATACATTGTTCACGAGGTTTTGAAAAGTTGAAGATGCACTAGTTAGACTAAAGGACATGACCAAAAATTTATAATAATCTTCATGTATATGAATAGTTATTTTTGGGATGTCTTCTTCCTTAATCCATATCTAATGTATCAAAAATAGAGATCCAAATTTAAGAATAATTTGGCTCCATGTAAGTCATCTAGCATCTCATTAATCACAATAATGGAAAATTTATTTATAATGGTGATTTTATCGAGCTCATAATAATCTATGTATAACTGCCATGACCCATATTTACTTCTTACTAGTAGCATCTATGAGTAGTAAGGAAATAAACTAGGTTGAGCTACCCCTATTTTTAATAACTCTTAGATCACCTTATCTATTTCTAATTTTTACACATATGGGTATTTATAGGGTCAAATATTAGGTGACAATATCCCTAGTACAAGTTGTATTGCATGATCATTGAAACATTATGAGGTAGACCTTTAGGTTCTAAAAAATAGAATCATATTTTTTTAGAAGAATTTTCAAATCCTATTGCTATTCCTCTACTTCATTATTCTATTTTTTCATTGTAAACATCTAGGTGACTACATCATGTGAGGATTTTTTTTTTAATTTTCTTCATTCATTTTAACCTATTGACCTAAGTAGATTATACAAGTGATCTCTTGAGTGTGTATTTCTTACCATTCTAATTAAACTACATCCAAAGTTCAACAATGTTATATGCTACTATTCCCAAAGTGTGAAGCCATTATACCCCTAAAACAATATTGCATCCCCCTAAGGGAAGAGTATAAATACTAGTTTTATTTTTATATTCTCCAATATTAAGCTTTACATGATAACATTTCCCTTTAGAAATTAATATTCCTCCATTGTCCACCATGAATTCAAAATAATTACAATAATGTATATAGCAATTTTCTTGTTGATCTACTCATGGATTAATATAATTGTGTACTATCTGAATCAATGAGAATTATAATTTTCTACCCCTTGAAATATCCTACTACCTTCATAGTCTAGGGGATCAAGAATCCTGTAATTACATGAACCCAAATTTCTGGATGAGGTTATTCTTATGCTTATCCCTCATCCTAGTTATCTTATTCCTATTGTTACACTTCTTCATGAGCTTCATTTATTGTTATCATTCACATCCAACAAATATAAATTTCACTGTACACATTTATGTTCTAAAATGTAATTCTTGTTATAATTATAACATAACCCTTCTGCTCTACAAACATTAATTTCCTCTTCAATCAATCACTTTATTATTGGATATGTATTCCTTGGGTTGAAATAGGGGTCTATCCTATGTAAATTTATATGAGCACCTTTGAGTAGTAAAGTTTTCCTATACTAGCTTAGCCAATCCTATTCCTTGTATCATGGATTGTGATTTAAACATTTTTACCTTGGCCTTGATATCATCCTTTAATCCACCAATAAAATAAATTTGAAATAATCCTTCACTCAAAACCCTTGTCCTATCAGCCAAATTATTAGACTAAGTTTGATAGTCATAAATAGTAAAGGTCTACTTCAATTTTGATAAAGCTCATGTAAATTCCTCACGCTTACTAGGATAAAAAAAAGTAAGTAGTTGTGATTCAAATTCTTCCCAATTATGTTGCACCTACTGATACCATTGAAGCGCTTAAAAATCAAAGCTAAAGGATTCAATTATTATACATGAGTATCAGGGTATGTTGTGGAGCTTGAAGAACCGGTCTGCCTAACACAACCAACCATCAAGATCCTTTTCCTTAAAATTGGGAAATTCTAGCTTGGGAATTTTATATGGTGTATTATTGTTAAAAGAAGAGCATTATATGTCTCCTCTTCTACTTTACCTAAACTATCAACCTTATATTCAATTCCAACACTATTAATCTATTGATGTTCATGAGTGGCTCCTTTTAAACACCCTTCAACCTCATGGAACTTTTCTTCAATTCCCATTTTTACTTTGATTTATTTAGTGTTCAAGAGATTCATATAATCTCTCAATTGTTGAACTTCATATCCAAATTGGTTCTATAGGTTAGTAAGTTATTGATTCAATAGCCCTATTTATTCAACCAATTGTTTTGCTCTAGATCTCTCATATTTCCCCTAGTTCCTCCAACCATGAGTTGTGATTTGGACCTTCTAAAATTACTTTATTAAAAATAGAATTTCTTAGTTTAGTAGTTAGTATTTTTAGTAATTGTCTTGAAAAATTGTTTAGGTGTTATATACCAAAAGTATCAACTTGAAGAGACGATCAAAATGGACTAGACCTAAAATAATAATTTTTTTTTGTCTCCAAAAAATCTCATGGGTGCTATATACCCAATTTATTAGTGTGGCAAGGCAATCATAATGGACAAGGTCTTAAACTAATATTTTTTTATACACTAACTAATTGTTACATCAAGTTCCTTCTATAATGACAAACCCTTTAGTATGAAAAATATGTTAATTGAAATTATTTTTTACTATTACTTACAACTATCATGTTAGATAATATTCTTCACTATTACCTACCCTTTCTAACACTATTCCCAACTATTATTGACAACTACCCTATCTAACACTATTCTTGATTATTATTGACAACCTTCTATTCTAACAACTATTTCCCATTGTTTATTTATTTTATCAAGAAATATTACAGTATCATCAACTCTATGATAGGTATATTCCTCTCATTATGCTTAAAACTATGATTAGGGTTTTTAGGTTTGATGATCTGTGATTAAGGTTTGACATTCGATAGAAATAGGGTAACTCTAGCCCAATGTGTGTACTACCCATAGCCATCTATTATACCATAGCAATTTTTTATAATGCTTGTACCAATATTTAGACCACTACTCATGGAGGATTCTATGCATACCCTCAAGTGCACTACCTGCCTCTATGATAGTATGGGAGAGTAACCTTCCCAAGTGTTATGTTTGATGCACTATGGATAGATACATGGTTAAAAAATTTCCTAGGGATAAAGGTATCTCCTAAACCTAGGGGTATCCCTATATACCCAAAATTATGTGGGAGTTCAAATCTATATATGAATGTTGTTTGAGGCCTAGGTATTAAAGTTTAATTACTCCTCACTTCACTAGACACTTTATGGGAAATATAGCTTAGCCAATAACAATAGATCCTCCATGATATTTTAAAAACCTTGGAGCAGGGTTTCTAACCTATTAAAATAAAACAAAAAATGCCTCAATTTTCTTTGTAGGGTAATAAGTAGAAAAATAAAAACAAAGAAAGTTTATACCTAATAGGTTGGAATGGTAGGACACAAATTGTTTGCATTGTAGCAAGATGCAGCCCTAAAAAGCATTTTGATACCACTTGTTATGAACTTTGTAGTAAAATAAAATCATATCTACATGATATTGTAATAACAACAAAAAATAAGTTTGAAGTTAGTAATATTGAAATATGAAATAGAAATGCAATAGATTATATTACAAAAAATAAGAACACATTATAGAATTGCAAGCCTCTTCAAGAGGCAACCTACTTAGAAGTAGATATTCATTAAAACAAAATTTGATATGCCTTTCTTCTTGCCCACTTGGTTCTTTTGAAGAATTTAGCTAACCCTAACCCTAAAGCTCAACGGTTTCCATCCACGTGCATTTGGGGACCTAAGCTAGTAACTCTTAAATAATAATTATTATATGTTGACATATCTTATTTATAATACCTAATGGTTACATCATATGGGTCTATTAGCCTATGTGCCTAAAATACCACATGACTAAACAATTATTAATAATATTATAATAAGGTCAATAGTTGCAGCAAACTTTGTTGGGTGATTTGTAATGCAGGGAAAAAATATGGCTAGTGTTCCCTTGGCTGGCTCAATTTTCTTAATTCAGTGGTCGGTAGAGATTTCTATTTCCAACTCCAACAGTGGTGGTAGTGCTTCGTCCTAGGGTTCAAGGCTCCTATTTTTTTGGGATCTTTCATCTTTCCTACTCAAGTACTGTGTTGATTTTTTAGAGCTAATTTTTTAGTTTCCCTGAGTGTGGTTGTTCTCCAATGATTTTTCTTGGTTGGTGGTGTTCAGCTCGTAGGATCCATCGATCGATAATGGTTTTCCATTTTGGTTTGTTGGATCCTATTTTTTTATCTAATTTTCCAACCAATGGTTGCATGTATTTTTCTACAGGCCTCTATTCAGTTGTAGAGAGGTAGTTGTAGATAGTTGCTCTAGTACCTGCAACTAGTTTTATGTCATAGACAGAGCAAGAGTTTCAAGCTTCTATTTTTCTTTTGTGCTATGGTTTTTTCTTGGTTTGGATGAATTTTTGATTGGTTTTTGGGTGTCGTTGCATGGGGAGTTGTAGCCAGTGGAGGCTTCTGAGTTAGTATATTTTCATTATTCTTTTGGGTGATAACATTATGTTGGTAGGGGGCCAATCGTTGCACCAAACCCTATTGGGTGATTTGTAATGCAACAAAAAATATAGCTAGTGTTCCCTTGGTTGGCTCAATTCCCTTGCTTTGGTGGTCGGTAGAAATTTCTTTTTCTAGCTCCAATAGTGGTGGTAGTGCTCGATCCTAGGGTTCAAGGGTTTTTTATCTCTCCTATTTCTCGCTTACGCACTATGCTAATTTTTTAGAGCTAATTTTTCAATGTCTCTGAGTGTGGTTTTTCTCTAGCAGTTTTTCGTGGTTGGCAAAGTTTGGTTGGAAAGATCCACCGATGGTTAATAGTTTTCCCTTTCAGTTTGTTGGATCCTCTAATTTTCTTTGTTTTTCCAACTAGTGGTTGGGTGGTTTTTTGTAGGCCTCTGTTCAGTGGTAGAGGGGTAGTTGTGGATAGTTGCTCGAGTGCCTGCAATCGGTTTCATTTCATGGATAGAGCAAGAGTCTAAAGCTTATATTTTTATTTTGCACTCTAGTATTTACCTAGTTTAGCTGGAGTTATCATCCAAGTTTTGGGTATTACTTGAATATTTCTTGATCCCGAGTAGTTTTATAGTTTTGTGGTGCTCCTACCTAGGTTCTGGGTTCAGCTTCTGAGTGGTTTTATATACTGGAAGCATGTTGGAGAGTAGTGTTGGTGAAAATTTCAATTCATGTTCTTCTGGTAGCAGTAGGAACCTACTTTCTTAGTTTTGGCCTTGGCTTATGGTTTCCTTGGCCATTTTTCTAGGGCCCACTAGTTTCTTATGTCAAATATGGTTGGAGTGGGTCTTTTCAAATTTTAAATTTCATTTTTTCTTTTGGAGGGACTTTGTTGTGGTTCTTTCTGCCACATGTGGGATTTTATTGTTATATCTTTGAGTCTTTTTGGTCTCCCTTGGGAATGTCTATAGTGGGTTGTGGCAGCCACTTTAAACCCTCCTTTTAATTATCAAAAAAAGAAATACTAGAATAAGGTCTTAACAATAATCTTATGATTTAATATTTTAGAAAATATTTTATTATCAATTTACTACTTTTGATGCTAACACTTTCAAAATTTCCCACTTTTTCCCTATATATTATTAGAACCTTAAAATGAAAACATTCTTACTATTCTTGACCTATTTTAGGTAAAATTGGATCCTATGACGTCTATAGGTCCTCTTTGATGTCCATGAGTAGATTGTGCTTGTTTTGTCATGTGCCATGACTAGTTTCTATGTATTGAACTATTGTTATCATGTTTTAATATTTTTTTATCGAATATATATCATTTAATTTCATTTTATTACTTTAAAAAGGAAAATTAGTTTGTTTCATCTTTCATGTAAGTAAAATTTATTTTTAAATTTAAATGAGAATAATTTATTATAGAATAAATACAAGTAAATGAAAAATTATATGGATTTTTTTAATTAATTGAATTGAACCTTGATTATTTATTTGGTGTAAATTAAATTTTATTGAAAATAGCATAAAAAAACATATAGAAACAATTATCTAGTTTAACCCTTTCTATTCGAGATGTTTCTCATCATAAAATAGTTAGTGAGGGATAGTATCAAATAACTAATGATGAATAGTGTGACAGAAATATAGGTTGACTTACTTCATGCTATATAGCCCATGTTAGACCTCACGCCTTGGCCTTGTTTCTCTATGTGGAAACAAACAACACTTACACATACGTTTTGACTACCCTCAAAATACATACATGAAAAATTCACTTGGAGAAAAGTAAAGCAAATGCTCAACCAAAACCAATGTGGGTCAACTGACCTAACCTAATGTGCCCTTCCCCATTCTATGACCTCTTTGCAAAATATTTTCCTACCTAGGTTGGGTTATGGGGAATCTCACATACTTGTCTTGATGGAGCAATATGAGGTGCACCAACATCCAAATGCCTAAGCCCCTTATCAAATACATGTAATAATAATATTATAGTTCATAGGGAATTTAATTACACCAAAAATCACAACCAAAACAATGTGATATAAACCAACTTTATCGATATTAGAAATTCCCTAGTACCCCTCTTCATATTGGTCTAGTTGTTCTTAGATGAAAGGTTATAATAGAGTCACATGGAACATAGGGTGTATCCACATTTGAAATAGTAGCTTCAATCAATAGACAACCTTGAACACAAATTGAAAGAGACATTGAGATTGCATGGTCACTAAACAACTTAGTCTTTTTTAAAGCTTGAACTATTCAAGGTCCATCCTCAATAAGACCTTGTATCTCACTTGGTACTCTACATACTGTTTATGCTTCTACTCATGGTGCTTCATCTATTCATATGCACATAGAAAGTTCCACCCAATCCTTCCATTACTTTAGGAACTCGATAGTCATTGGGTTGTTGGTAAAGTATTCATCTATCACCATATGTGGGACCAATGAGGATTGGCCTATCGCTAACTCAAAAAAAGATTAACTACTTGTTCTAACATTCAATGAGTTATATGATAATTATTCTATATCTAAAAGTTATGACAAGTTCTTTTGATCTCCTCAAATAAAATAATATAAGTAGTCCTATAGATTCACTCTATCTATCCATCTATATACGGATGGTAGTTGGTTGAGAATAAAATTTCAAATCTCATTAACTTGAATATATTTCTCTAGATGGTGTTTGTGAAATGAGCATCACAATCAGATACAATTCTCAATGTCATCTGCCAATGCTTCACAAAATTCTAGGAGTAAACAATTTTATCTTTTGGTTTACATTGATGCTTACAAGGTGTAACAACCACATACGTTGATAACTAATCAACCATCATTATGATGCTCAAGAGGCCATTAAATTTTAACAATTATATAATTAAATCCATCAAGATGCTTACTCAAGTTGCACTAGTACTAGAAGAGGCTAAATGATCCCATCCTATCCCCTTCAATCCTACTTGTCCTATGGACAAATCAGATAGGTCTTCATAAATTCCTACACATTTTGCCTCATGTTCAACTAGAAATAACCTCTTTCCAAGAGGTCTAGGATGTGTCATCATATGTACTGGCCCACTTTTAGATAATCAAGGCATCCTTGTAGATTCCATCCCACTTTAGAACACAAAGACAATTTCCAATGAATATCAACAAGCATTTAATGATGAAAAATTTGTTGTCTTTCCCATATCTTGTGTTATTGAATAAAAAAATCACATATAATTTCTTTATGATTCCTTTCTATATCCTTTATAATAAAATTATAATTTTTTTGATCCACACCTCCTTGTACCTTGAGCTAAAATTGCCTTCATACCCTCAATCTATGACTTTTAACTTAATGTATCCACCATTGAATTATGCCTTCCTAAGTAATAGATAATCTCCACATCAACTTCTACCAAGTAGTTCTACCATTTGGTCTAATTTGGCATTAACTTAGGATGTTCTAAGAATGGTGTTCCCAACAAATAGTGCATCTAGACTCATAAGCAATTTGTGATCATAGTCATATCTTATCAAGAATGAGATAGTTTTGCTCATGGTCCTTCAATGTTTATAAATCATAGACTGCTGGATGACCATATTACATGAGAACACCCCAAGTGGTGAATTCTAAGGTATTGGTATGGATCTCAAATATATTTTTAATGTTTAATGAGTTCAAAATGCACTTATTTATCAAAATTTTCTTTAGTTTTTTGAACATGGATTGGTGCTTCTTTGTCCATCACCACACCTAATTCTTATTTAGTATTTTGCTAGAGGTATGATAATATATTAATAACTTGAAATAAAATGGCTACAATAGTTTACCAAGACAAGGAATTAATTCACTCTATGGATGTACCTTGACATCTCATTCCTCAATAGCCTAGATCTTGGTTGGATTAGGTTGAATCCTTTCATTTCTAATGATGTTCCCTAAAAAGGATACAACCCAAGATCATGAGTTATTTATCCTTGATAGGAGCCTGATAGAAGTGCTCTTGTTTCTTGTTGATAGCCTCCTTCAAATACTTGATGCTTAAAAATTACTTCATCATGATGGTGATTGCTTGAGAGCTTTCTTTGAGACTTAGATGCTTGAAAGAGATATTTCAAAAATAGCAGCTTAAAAGAGAGAGGGATAACTTAGAAAAATAAAATCAAAGTGCTCACAAGATTAATCCAAAATTTTGGCATAACCTTGGTAAGAAAATTTCTAAAATGATTGAATATAGAGAAATTTTGAGAAAGTTTTAGTGCATAAAAGACTTTATAAAATGGCCACCCAAGGGTTTTATTTATAGGTATCCATGGCCTCTTAGGGGAGGAGATAGAAGAAAGGGACATGATAGAGACATGATCAAAGAAGGCAAGGATTTGAAAGGGATCAAAAGAGGATGAAGAAGAAGATCATGGGAAGGGGAAGTTTTGATCTTAGTGTTCTACTATAGGGGTGGTAGATCAGTAGAAATGATCATGCCCATTGAAGGTGGGTAGCTTAAAGGAGACAAGAAGGAAAGCCTCTGATATTTGGCATGTGCTAGGTCAAAAGTATTGAGAAGCAATAGTGTTAGTGGTGCTAGTACCAGATGATAGTTGAAGGTCAAAAATGGGTGGGAAAGGAAAATTTTGAAAATTTCAATAGAAGATCTACTAGGAGGTTTATGGAGCAATAAATACGTCAAATTTGGGCACAAGGAAAGTTAAAACAAACTATATGACTAGAGGAGAATCTGGTAAGCTTGAAATTTAGCCCTACATTCAAAATTTGTTGTCTACACCTATAATAGAATCAAATGGAATTTTATTAAAAATTTGTTAGAATGGATATAACCATTAATTTTTACATCCATTATAAGTAATATGACAACCTTGACTTATATTAATAAGAATAATATTTTTTAACATATAAAGAGGCTTATTACAAAAACTACTTATATGCAATAGATCTTCTCATTCTTTATGTTTCAAAAAATTTATTTAAATAATATACATTGAATCACCGAATAATGTTCACCAATTTTTTATTTCTTTTGACATTTCTTAATTTTTTCAATAAAATTTAACTTAAACTTTTTATCTAACTTAAAATAAGATAATATTTTTTTTTTAATTAAAAATTCAATCTATTTTTTTAACTTGTTAACAAGAATTACTGAAAATATAATAAATACATTTAAAATGAAATCAAATAAAAAAATTAGAACTGTTATTGCAATATTTTTTTTGATTGGTGAAAAGGGGTTTTGAAAGGGTCCCGTAACCTTTTACAACAACCATGAAATTACCAGAAGCTCCGAAGAGACAAAAACCACAAGGAATACAATCCTGGTTGGGATGCCTAGGAGAATCCTACAAGCATCCTAGAGAAACTACTTCCAAGGTACAAAATCATCCCTGGGTCCCAAATAGGGCAGGGCCTAAATACCTGAAAGGTTCCACGTAGGGGCAACAACAACAAAAAATAAAAAAACTGCCCATGTAGGGGCAAGGCCTGAGGGTCAAACACAAAAAACAACCCATTCAAGGGTTGACCATGAAACCATAGACACCCATACTAGAGTAAAGACAACAAAACCACTAAGGAGAGATCCCCTTGGCTAGGAACCCACTTACACATAATATTAAGTGTTTGGTCCCTAAGCATTAACCGTAGGACTCTCTCCAACCAATATTTTTAATTCCTTAAGAAATTCAAATTGTTCCTTGTATTCCTCAAGCAGGGAGTCCACCTGAACCAGGAGGGAAGTGATGGTCCTGGCCACCCAACCCAGAGCTTTAAGGAGATCCTGGATCTCTTGGATGTGCCCATATTCAGAAAGGTTTGGATACTGCATCACACGAGAAGCCAGTATGGAATCCTAAGAAGAGGTCCCCTAATTATGGGTTGTTCTCCTTGTTGACTTATCTTTATTGGCCTAGAAGGACTTAGAGTCATCTGAAACATCATCAATGATGAGTGGGACCTTCCATTTGCTACACCCTACATTGGCCCAAAGGGAATAACATCGAGATTCAAATTTTTGGGACCCGAGGGTGTCATCCACCATGGTTGTAGAGCTCAGAGTACAATTGATAGGAGGGATGACCAGGATGTCTCCCCCAAGGATGGTAGGACCTCTAGCAAGGAGAGCAGGCCCGATAGGCATAGTCACCCTACGATTCTACTCTATCACCACGAAGTTAAACAGAACAAGGTGGAGGTCCTAATGGAGGGAGGAGGAGGAGATTCCCTGCTTCACATTCAATATGGACCTCTCCACAAACTGAAACATATACTCAGGGATTTTAATTGACTTTTCCCCTAGATGTGTTTTAGAAATGCAATATGAAAGCTATACAGAATTGCATTTAGGTTATCGAGGGTGTCCCATGGTTTGGGAAATGTTTACCTAACTATACCACATTTTTCTTTGTCGAGGGATTCCCATTTGTCCATGAACAGGGCCAATTATCCTTGAAGGGAATGGTTTTCATGGTTGATAATTTCTCTATTATTGGGGAGGCCAATGACTTTCACCAGAAGGTCTACCATAACAATGAAGCCCATCCCTCTGAGTACGATGTGCCCACAATTCCAAGAGTAAATGAAATCCATGGATAAATATAGCTCTATCCCATTGAAGTGTTGCAAAAAATTGAGGAGACCATGGTCTCTGAAAATATCTTCAACCAGGGGAGTAAGTTGAAGGGAATTTGGTTCAATTTTGGCCATGGTATGAAGAAAGTTCAGAAATAACAGATAGAAATCGGATGGGTGGCGACGATGAAAAAGCAAAAGGGTGGCATGGGTGGAAATAAAGCCATAGAAAGACTCCAAAAAAATCCACCATCCAATGTGGCTCGTGCTCCATGTCAACCAAATTGAATGAAAACCAAGGGACACGGATGAAATGGCACACCAAACAAGAGGGGTCAGGTGGAGGGGAGCGAAGGTGGCATTTAGTCTGACTAAAAGGATGGACTAGTATAGGACATGATGGATGGTATGAGCACCCTTAATGGACAAGTAGATGTGGCAAAGACACTTGATGGGGGTGATAAAAATGATAGCCACAAGAAATCTAAAAAATAAGGGGAGAAACCGATAATGGAAACATGCCAGAGGATCGAAGATAACAATATACCTTACCCAAAAACCATTGGAGGGGTAGCGACAAGTTAGCAAGGATTTACTGAAAGCAAGGAAATAAACTGGAAACCCATAAGGTATTGGGACTACAATTATGACTAAAACAAGAACACAGGCAAGGGAGGTAAACGTTCCCAAGGACTAGGCACCCCTGCCAAAGCTAGGCAAAGTGATAATGTGGTTCTCAAGGTTTACACTTTTTATGATGATGTCCTCTTGGTTCCACATGAAAGAGTACTGGAGAGTGTTCTACCAGGGGGTGTAATTGGTGGGTCATACTGTCATCTAGCTAGTCTTGAGAGGTCTTCTAGCCTACCAACTATTAGAAGGATCCACCTGAGGGAGGTTGATTTGAAAAAATCCTAAATGTGAAAAATGATCATATATCATGATACAAATATGAATATTTGCCACTTTAGCTGTGGGCTAACCAATCATCATGCCCAAGTGGTAGTTGAATTGAAATGAAAAGAGCTAGTTTCTGATCCTGGCCCACATCGACTCATTAGGCACTGACATCAATAGCATTGGCATTGATGAGCATCTAGGAGAAGGAATATTTCCACACTATGAGACCAGGATTTGAGATTTCTAAATTGGCTAGATTATTAGTTGCATGATTTCCTTCCCTATAGGTATGGGATAACCTTAAGCTCGAGGAGAGCATCGTATTATTCACTTCTGTGATCATATTGGAGATGTTCCACGAAGCAAGGGAAGTTTCACAGGTAATGCAGGTGATGATATTTTTGGAGTCACCTTCCACCACAACATTTGGAACTTGCAAGCTATGAATGAATATAACACCTTGGTAGAGAGCCCTAGCTTCAGTGAAGTGGCTAGAGTTGAACCCTAGATTCTCAGTGTAGGCTAGGATGATATTTCCCTTGTGATCCTGAATGATGTCACCTACACCAAATGCTCCTGGATTACCTTTGGCTGCACTATTGAAGTTCAATTTGAGGAAGCCTAGGGGGAGGAGTCCACCTAACAAGGGAGTGATTAGCTTTGGGAGAGACATACTTGTGAATGCCTTCGAGGATTTTTAGAACAGAAGCTAGGTAATCTTCACCATGTGGTTTGGTATCATTATTACCCTTGGTGATGGACACATTTTTAGCAATAGCAGCTAAAATTTTGGAGAGGACATACTTCTCATTTTGGGTAGAATCCTAGAAGGCACAGGCATTGTTCTCACGCTAAACCTCCCACAGAAAGTGGGGGAGGTATAAGGGCCAAAAATATTTCAAACGATGGCCTCTGAATGGATTCAGCCCCAGAACACAAAGGTCACTAAGCCAGAAGTGTGGGACCCAGGACATGCCTACCGAGGAGAACAGGGAAGAAAGCATGAATTGGGAGAAGGGGTAGGAAATGAATATGTACTAGTTAAACTTGCAATACGAGAGGCACAGGTAGCACCGGTTGGGGAGGTACAGGCCATGGAAATGAAGGTTTGGGATGGTGAGGACCTTGTCCTAGATGGCAAGCCAGAGGAAGAAATTAACTTTAGGGATAAGGTGGGACTTCTAAATGAGCTTAGAGGGAAACCAAGGAGGACCAAGGTTCTTGAAGAGGGTATAGGCTGATTTGATAGATAAAAGGCCTAAAGAGGTGGGAGCCTAGAGGATGGAATATTCCTCCAAGGAGGAGGAAATGACACAAATGTGAATAAGGTTGCAACTATCAACATATACAAGCATATGCTTAGCTGAGAGGACATCGGATAAAAAGTATTTCTAGGAGAGGCTCTCTTGGAGAAATAAATTACACACCTTTGGCCCAAACAAGGCATCGGTCACCAGTCTGAGGCAAACAATATTGTCATAATTTTGTAGTAGATAATTACCCAGACAGAGGTCATCCCAGATGCTAATCCTAACATCATTTCCTAGATTCCATTTAATTTCCTTCTAAAGGATGTGCTTGGTCCTGAGGATTTAATTCCAAGTCGCTAATCCACATATGGGGTTTGGATCATCCAAAAAGTTTTGGTTGTATCAGAGGTATTTTACCTTGATTATGAAAACCCACACAAAATTTTCATAGGTGAAGATCTGCCAGCCTTGCTTGGCAATGATAGCCAAGTTCATATTGCAGACCTTTCGGAGCCCAATGCCACCATACTCTTTTTATAGTAGACTTGATTCCAAGCCACCAGGTGAATCCACTACTTGTTATCTGATCTTGACCAAATAAAGTTTCTTTGAATTTATTCAATCTGGTTGTAAATTTTAGCAGGGATCTGGAAGAAGGAAATGAAGAATACGGGGATGCTTTGAAGGGTATCTTTGACTAAGGTGGATTTTCCTGCTTGACTAAGGAGGCTTCCTTTCTAGTTGGCCAAATTTTTCTATATGTGTTTAATGATAGGGTTCCATAAATATTTTTTGGAATGGCCTTTGAAGAGAGGGAACCCTAGGTATGTTGCAGGGAATGTGTCAATGGAGCACCCAAGGATGGAAGCAATGTGGGCTTAGCACCTTGCTAGAGTGTTTATGAAGTAGAGGATGGATTTTATGCACTAAGCTTGGGGAACCGATGTGCAAGTAGCCAAAATGGTGTCATCAACAAGCTGCTTATAGGAGTAAGTCTAGGGAGAGAAAGTAGGTTTGATTCCAAATATGGACCCTTCGAGGTAAGCATGGATAAGAGCCCTCCTAAGAGCTTCAGCAATAATGATTAATAATAACGAGGAGATGGGATATCCTTTCCTGAGGCCTTTGAAGTTCTTGAAGTAACCTGTAGGGGATCCATTGACTAGGATCCAAAAATTGGTTAAGGTAACATAGCATTTGATCAGATCGATCTAGTTCATATGGAAACCAAATCTATGGAGTACCACGAATAGGAAATCCCAGGAGAATCTATCGAAAGCTTTGTTCATATTGATCTTTAGGAGGAAGCCCACTTGGATGCTCAAGGAGATGAAATGGATGAGCTCATTGATGGTTATAATGTTTTCAATGATTTTTTTGCCATGAACAGAGCTACCTTGATTTGGGATAATGATGCAAGGAAGGATGAGCTTGAGCCTTGTGGTCAGGGCCTTAGTTAGGATATTATACAATACATTGCATAGGCTTATGGGGCAGAAGTCAGAGAGGGTGTAGGCCTAGTTAACTTTAGGAATAAGGGCTAGGAAGGTGGATTTGACATTCCCTGGGATCTCCCTATCCTTTTATATCTGCTAGATGGTCGAGACCACGTCTAGGCCTAGGATCTCCCAAAAGTGCTATAAAAATGAGGGGGAAGCCATCCAGACCTGGATATTTCCCTCCTTGCATAGAAAAATAGCAAATCTAATTTCTTCAACAGAGATGATTCTAAGTAAAGTTTGGTTCTGGTCTATGGTGACTAACCTAGGGATGTTTCGAAGGAGATCCTCAAAGGTTTGGAGGTCCCAACTGGGAGAGGGATCGAGTAGCTCCTCAAAGAATATAATTGCCATGGATCTAATTTCATGAATGTCTATGACTACCTGGTCATCCTGCTAGTTCCTTGATCATGTTGGTTCCCCTATGTCTCATTGTTGTGGCATGGAAAAACTTGGTGTTTGAATCACCTTCTTTGATCCAAGTTTATTGAAGAAAACGAACATATTTCCATTGATTAGAAATAATATAAATAATACATTTTAGAGCCCAGATTAGCTTGTAACTATTGACACTTTTTGTCACATTATACAAGGGGTAGAAGAATAGTAGAATTTTTGTATAATATTTCTTTGTTGAAAGTTTTTCTTTTATTTTAAGTTACAGCAATTTTGACCCTCCCTATCGCCTCTTTTATAAAATGAAGAAGAAAGAGCTTCGCTACCAAACAAGCCAAGGAAAATAGCTTCGCCGAAAGAAAATAAGGAGAATGTGAAAAGAGCTTCGGGCCCAAAGAACTTCAAATCACCACTTTGGGCGAAAACCTTGCGAAGTAATTTCGTCGAATAAAATACAAAGATAACGCTTCACACCTGAAACATTTTCGGCAGCTGCTTCGGGCAGAAGTTTTGCGAAGCAGCATCCAAGCGACTTTGCCAAAGAAGGAGAGCATAATCCAAATCATCTAAGGTAAGGAAACTACTTCAGTCCCGAAGTATTCCTGACACCTACTTCGGCCAGTTTTCACCCGAAGTAGTGGGGCCCGAAGCAAAATGACAATGTGTCGAAAACAGAAGAGTGCTTCGGGAGGATATTCCCCGAACCGTATTTTTGAGAAAGAATCGGCCTGAAACATTTTCCAGCCGAAGCAGTTTTGCCAGCAAAGGACAAAAGGCCCCATTTCAAAGATGGAATTCGCTCGGCACTCGACATCCCCGAAGTAGTTTCTATGAAGCATTATTTTGCGAAGAACAAATCAAGGAGAATCTACTTCGACCCAAGGCTTCGACGAGGCGAAGATGTAGCGAAGCACTTTTTGGGCCCACATTCCAAGGCGGGCAGCTTCCCAAGGTGATCGAAAGCCCCTTATAAATACCCCTTTCTTTCCCGATAAGTCCGTTGACCAATTTTGGCAAATGAAATGGACATAACAGTCCTCGAAGTAAAACCCAACGAGCATAACGATCACTCAAGCACAGCATCCAAAAGCCAAGGACACTCGAGCGGCGCATTAAATGAATATTTCCATGGTTGACCCAGTCACAGTTGCTAGTTTCGACAACCGATTTGAAAACTTAGCCGCAGCAGCCACGAGGAGCCGATTTCTCAGAGCCCGAGGGTGTACTCCATCGTTTTTGTAATAATGACTCAGAGGGTCGGGTCCTCTATAAAAACCTAGGCATGTAATGTAAAAAGGGGGGGGAACTTTTTGCTAGAAAGCTGCTGTAACTTGATGTCCTACGTCTAATACTAAAGATTTTTGTACTCCATTTCTCTATTTTATGTTGCCTACTATGCTTAATTCTTTTGTCTATCTGCACTCGTATACTGAGACTCTGAATCATGAATCCGGTGTGCGATTGGGGACTATACCCTAAAATTCACCCTAAAGGATACATAGGAGAGGAAAAATGTCGTATAAGCTTTCTTTTATGCTGCCTGGTGGGTCGTGGTTTCTGTTATTCCCTTGTCTTAATCGCTATTACTCAGAACCTTGAATTCCAGCGAGAGAGGAAGGAGAACCCTGTGAACTCATCCAGAGGATACATAGGAAAGCGAGTATCATGTTTCTTTTGTCTATTCTTGGTGTTCTTTGCTGCTATTCGAGTTATTAGCGAGTGATCATGCTTCCTGTTCTCTCCCACCTCAAATCATCATCTCCTAACCCTTACTCTTTTTATTTCTTTCTCTAACCCTTACCCCTTTTTATTTCTTTTCCTAACCCTTACTTTGTTTATTTCTTTCCTGCACTCTTGTCTTAAACCCCAAAAGTAGATTAGTATAGGATCCGGCCTTTCTCCGGAGATCGGCACGAGGGACATATCTTCCCCTCGGCTTTTCAATGTTGGTCGCAAGTCCAGGGCACACAAACCCATCGAAAGTCCTTTCCTATGTGGATTTGATGGCCAACAATTTTTGGCACGCCCGGTGGGACCCAAGGTCCCATATTTGAGAAAATTTCTAGCCCGTCCTCATCGGAGCCAGTAGTTCTAACAAGTTCTCGATGAGATCCGGTCAGTCTCATCTTCTGAGTAGTAGTGAGAATAGATGCCCTCATTACCGAAAGACTCTTAGCATCTGGCGACTCTGTTTTAACTAAGAATCTCTGAAGTCGTGGAGACCAGTACCTAAACCTGGTTTTCATAACCAGGAGCCCCCATGTTTTGAGAAGGTCCGAGTTTGATGAATCTCTGGCCTGTATTCATCTCATAAAATCACCTGGCGACTCGATTGAGCTGAAGATCCAGATTTCCTGGTTGTAGGTGCCTTTCAAATCTTAAAGAAGATATCCTGAAGGAACCAAGCTTCGGTGAGCAGCCTTGAACTCATAAGCGGAGAAAGAATGTTCACCTAACGACTCCGACTCAACGGCGACAACCACGATTTCCATAGGCTACTGTCATAATGGCTGGGTGAAGCTTTCCTAGCTGGAATGATCCAGGCCCCCTGAATATCCAAAGCTACCATGAGATTCCCAAAAGCGCCTTGAAATCATTGACAAAATACAGCAACACAGCAGGAACTGCCCGAGAACACCTTGAAGATGTTGTCGATTTAGCGACCCTCCATGACATTATCCATGAAGATGTCATGATCAGACTTTTTGTTCTATCTCTGGAAGGAAGGGCACTACAGTGGTATAGATTTCTCAGGCCCAAAGGCATCTGCTCATGGGATTATTTAGCAGGGGCATTGATCGAGACATTCGATGGCTCTCAGGACCCCTTCCATCTCTTCTCATACCTCTCCACTATCAAGAGAGCACCTTCGGAGGGTATCATGGACTTCAATGTCCGATTCTACAAAAGTTGGAAGAGAATCCCACTGGAGATCCAACCGACGCCTGCCCAAGCCCATCTCTTCTATGTTCGGGCCTTCCACCCGGACGTAAGCCTCATTCTACTACAATCAGGGGAATGAAGGTTCCATCAAATATTTGAGGAGGCAATACGAGCAGAACGACTTCTGCTCCTATTGGGAAAGTGGCAGTGGGAAGAAACTCTATTGCTTCCTTCGATAATTACTACTCATGTCTGAGCAACGTAGTACTCATCATGGGGCATTCCTCACACAACGCCGAGACCTAAGACACAATCATTGGGAGCTCAGGAAGCAGACCTCATACTAGCTCAACAATGGAAGTATGCAAGCATGGCCCACCCAATGAACAACATGGCTGTTCGCGATCTCCATCAAGAGGTGAACCGAGAAGAGAAGCAAACTCGAGTGGTAGAACCCGAGAACTAAGAGGGCACATTTTTGCACCCTTTTTGTATCCCAAGAGATGGCATGCAATTGTTTAGCCAAATCTCATCAAGCCTGTCCGATTCAGAGGATGAGCCCGAAGGGATCCTGGAGGACTACTCTTCATCGAAGGAGCCTTGTTACCATATCAATGGGATGGAAGAACCTGTACCTGGCCTTTATTTCGAAGAATCTATAGAATTCTGGCATTGGGTCTAGTATTGGTTTTGGATATCCCTAAGGCCGATGCCCCAAGAAGGTTTTCAAGTGGTGAACTTCTTCACCAATAATCTGGGCACTAGCAGGAATGGAAATTGGTTGCATTGCTTCCTATTCGCAACATGGACAACTTCAAGAAGGGTCCAGCCAAACCTCAAGGGTATGTTAAAGTACAATCAGATCTGGTCCGAACACTGTAGGTTTATCGAATAATTGCCCGAAGCTGAATTCGTGGTGGCAGCATGCCAATTATGCCACAAAAATATTGTGTAAATACTGTAAATAGTTTGGATCTAAATAAGGTGTTACTAAAAAGCTCAGGTTGAGTTTTACTTCGGCACACTCCAAAAAAAAAAAAAAGAAGAAAAGCTTGAGAACTGGGCGTACGAAGTAGCTGATAAAAAATAGCTCACAACAAATTTTGTGACCGAGCAAGACTCAGGCTGAGGACCGAGAGGTACTTCTCCAGGGGGAATCCAAGTGAAGTAGTATCGAAAGGACCGGTGAACCACCTTCGATGAAGAGAACTACTTCGGGCCCGAAGCATAAAAGAAACAGCTCGCACCAAGGGTTCACCCCGAAGCATTTCAACCCTGACCTTGACTTCACCAACCCAACGATGGAAAAGTCAGGGGAATTTAAAACATGTCGAGGGGAACGTATCGATAGCCACCTTCAAAAGCATCTGAAGCGAGCGAGCTAAATGAAAATGTGGCAAGTACATCCTTTAAGGATTCAGTTAGGAGAAAAGTTCATGCTTGGGTACAAAGTGGCAGAGGGTCACGCTTCCAAAGCGAGCCACAATCAACACAACACACAGCCCTGTGTACCACTCCACCATGCGGAGAATTGGATGAAGCGATGCAAAGTTAATTATGGCAAGTGCCATAAATACTGGTGGTTGCCTTCTAAGGCTATATAACGTAGGCTCTAGCAGTAACGAAGGTATTTGCCCGATAATTCATGCAAACTTCACTACTAGTCTTCAAACTCTCCTATCTTGCACTTCGAAGCCTCCAATCCTGAAGCCCTCCGCATTTCTCCATCACCCCTAGCACTATGGGGAAGAAGAACTCTAAGGAAAATGGGAAGGAACTAGAAGTTGCAGCCCCTGAGCAGCCAAAGGCAAAGGTCCATGACAAAGGGCCGAAGAAGGTTGATGTTAGTCGCTGCCCTAAGAAACAAATCATGGGAGAAAGAGAGGATTCTGGGGATGAGTAGCCTGAAGAACCACCAGTCAACAGGTGGGATAGGATCAAAGACACCAAGCTGTCAAGGAGCGTGGCTAAACTTAGGAGCACCATCGAGTTCATGAAAACTAGGCTCTCGACAGACAACAAAAGAGCTACCGCTTACTACTCCTAGATATACTGGTATCTGACACCCCCCACACATCACTACCCTGAGCTGATTGATGCCATCACACGAAACTATCAACCCTCCTCCAGGAAAGTGGTAGACGCCTCTAGTCACAAGCTGTTCTCCATTCTAAAGGAATATGTCCAGGTAGCCTTTGTGCCACAGCAGGGCCCTCCTAAGGGGTATACGGTTTGCAACGTTATTCTTAGCGAACAAATGGAGAGGTTCGCATATCCAACTACATAATCAATTTTTTGCAGTATAGCCTCAAAAGCGGGATCCCTTCAGGCAAATTTTTCCAGATGCCTCTACCCTTAGAGGCCTTCAAAAACACTGACATCTTCTCCATCATTGCTTGGGTGGCAGGCCTATCTACTGATGCTTCGGTGCACCCGTGGCAGGTATCTTTGGCTAAGTGTATTTCCAGAGGGGAATTTTATGCCCCTAATGCTTCGAGGCCAAGCACCAACCCAGTATTTTTTGACTAGGCAGAATGGGTGGCCAGGACCCTACATACATGGCTCGCCAGCATGAAGAATGCTGGGAAAAATAAGTACTTTTTGCCCTATTCTCTTATTGTTTGGTTATTTTTCTTTCATGTACATAGAATTTTCCCTTATGTTGCTATTACGACAAGTGGCGAGGATGGAAATCCTCTTCCTGTATACTAGTGGACCCCTCTCCTATTGGAGTCCTATTATTCTTTTAACCAACAATTTTTGGGACCCGCAATGCACATGCTAACAGGGTCTTCCCCTCGGGTTCCCCTCCTCCTAAGGGACAAAGTGGTACAAGAGAGGAGGGGAGACATTTTTTAGCTGACATAGGGGCTTGTAATTCGCATATTCAACTTCATAGGGAAGCCTTTTCTACTGCTAGTCTATCCCTCTTAATACCATTTAGCATTGGAGGTCACTCGGTAGAGCGATGCAACAAACGCCATTTATGGCCATGGACGAAAATGGGCTCACACCTACGATTTACCTTTCAAAATGGGAGTTATCGAGGTGTTTGCCCTCAAACAAAATGTTTTCTTGGAGGAGAAACTCACCAATTTTTGCCTAATCCAGCTTCCTCAGCAATGGCTCTATGACCCCCTAGGGATAATGAGGGACCATCTTCGATTTAAGAACTTCCATGCTTGCCCTTATCCAAAAATCGTAGAGCAGAGGAACAATCCCAACGGGAGGGATATGGAGTGGCACTTGGAGAAAATGGAAATGCTACCTCCTTGGCACGAGTTCTACCTAATGGAGGTTGCATATGACCCAGTTTGGCACCCTCTCCCGAGCCCCAACTCTAGCTGCACCTAAAGTCACAGGAGACGGCTGCACCTGAAGTCACTACAGCCACTTTTCCAGGAGGGCACTCAGGTATGCATGCTTCACCCTATGCCCAAGACTCACCTACGTCCACTACGGCCATGGCCAAAGGATCCCATTAGTCTCCCCTGCAGGGCCACTTATCCCCTCACACATCGCCCGCAGCTAGTCCAGGTCCATCCCATGATTTCGGCCGAGATAAGTCCATTGATATCACTTCACCCACTCACGCTGCCATTCCCTTGATTCTTAGCAGAAGTGGAGGTATCACTTTGACGTCGAGCCCTACCACCCAATTCCCCATCTCACATGATGTGGCCGCCATTGCCAAAATGCCCGCTACACCCACCGTCGGACCTTCTGATGAGACATCCCCCATCCACTCCCTGTATTTATTCACTCCTTCGGTTGGTGACCTAGCCTTGTTTGAATCTGATATGTCCTTGATCAAGGAATGCCCCCTCACCGAGAAGCTGCTCCAAGCCCGGTAGAATACTAAAAAAATCCTAAAAGAGGCGAGAAAGAAAAGAGGGCGAGCGACGGCTCAAGTTGAAAAATGTGCCACATTTGATTTGAAAGCTGGGAAGATGCACAAGATCAAGAAGGTCCCTAAGGTGCAGAAACCTCTGGATGAAATGACTCCAGCAGACTATGATTACTAGGAAACACCTAAAGACCTGGTGCATCTAAATGTAGACAATGAATCGACATCCATGCATGTTTGAATTGAGACCTTTAGGGATCATGCATTTATCGCCAACCAGTGCAGGATTGAGGTCGAGGCTGCTAATGTTAAGCTAGAAGAAGATTTGGCAAAGGTCCACTCCAAGTTGGCAGAGGCTGAGGAGCAGTACAAGGCCATGAAAAAGGAAACACGTACCCTAAAGCTGCAAGTTCTATAGCTCCAGAATACTGAAGAAAATTAGGCGCAAAGACAAGCCAAAAATGACCTAAAGGCTAAAGAGCTAGAATGCAGAGTTGCACAAATGCAGGCCCAACTGTACGAGAAGGAAGACTGATGGTGTTTGACAGGAGCAAAATTAAGGATATTTGTGCCCATTTGCTCAAGAATTTCAGGTCTCGGTGTTCCAGCGCCCTCATGATACTGACCTTCGTCATCGAAGCCCGGATTGCTATTGCAGAAGAAGGGTCAATCATTGATGAAGTCACGCAGAAAGCTAGGTGCCGACTCAAGTTAGCCTTCGACATCCAGAATGTGAAATATCAGGACTTGCAGGCCACTGCAATGACTCAGACGGCTAGAGATTAGTCCACAGCCCAGGCCATGGTTTGTGCCTTTTTCTTCAAGGTGCGAAAATCTCAGAAGGCAAGAAGGCTCCAAGACATCTTTGAAAACGAGTAGTGCACCTCAATGCATTATTTTTAGGACCTCTCCTCCTTGGGTTTCCTGAGTTTCACAGACGATGACGGGAACCTTCTGACTAAAGATGACCTCAAGCCAGTTTGGCTCCAATTCGAGGGTGATGTCTCAGAGATAGACGGATGGGCAGAACCAATCTCAGAATGGCAGATAACGGACTTCATCTTGAGATACTTCAAGATGGTAGCATGCCTAAACGATTTATTCATCAAGGCCAAACATGCTAAAATCAGGCAGATTGATCGGTTTCATGTTTTGGTTAAGGCATTGCAGGATCAAGAACCATTCCAAAAGAATGCCTGGACTCATGTCTGAAGAACGATGAAACGCATCCGTGATTGCCTCGAACCATCGCCTCAACCAGAAGCCGCACTAGAGGAAGAGGGAGAAGAAGAAGGAGAAGAGGAACAAGAGGAGGGGCAGACCACAGAAGCAAGGTCTGGAGAAGACCAGTAACTCTGCAGCCCAATGGATCAGGGCTAAAGGGTTCTTTTGCCGAGACAAGCTCGTCACCCCACGAGCCGCCAAGAATGTTGACACTTTTTGTCACATTATACAAGGGGTAGAATAATAGTATAATTTTTGTATAATATTTCTTTGTTGAAAGTTTTTATTTTATTTTAAGTTACAGCAATTTTGACCCTCCCTATCGTCCCTTTTATAAAATGAAGAAGAAAGAGCTTCGCTACCAAACAAGCCAAGGAAAATAGCTTCATCGAAAGAAAATAAGGAGAATGTGAAAAGAGCTTCGGGCTCGAAGCACTTCAAATCACCACTTCGGGTGAAAACCTTTCGAAGTAATTTCGTCAAAGAAAATACAAAGATAACGCTTTGCAACCAAAACATTTTCGGCAGCCACTTCGGGTGGAAGTTTTGTGAAGCAGCATCCAAGCGACTTCACCAAAGAAGGAGAGCATAATCCAAATTAGCTAAGGTAAGGAAACTACTTCGGGCCCGAAGTATTCCCGACACCTACTTTGGCCAGTTTTCACCTGAAGCAGTGGGGCCCGAAGCAAAATGACAATGTGTCAGAAACAGAAGAGTGCTTCTGGAGGATATTCCCCGAACCGCAGTTTTGAGAAAGAATCAGGCTGAAACATTTTCCAACCGAAGCAGTTTCACCAGCAAAGGACAAAAGGCCCCATTTCAAAGATGGAATTCGCTCGGCACTCGACATCCCCGAAGTAGTTTCTACGAAGCATTATTTTGTGAAGAACAAATCAAGGAGAATCTACTTTGGCCCAAGGCTTCGACGAGGCGAAGATGTAGCAAAGCACTTTTTGGGCCCACATTCCAAGGCAGGCAGCTTCCCAAGGTGATCGAAATCCCCTTATAAATACCCCTTTCTTGCCCGATAATTCTGCTGACCAATTTTGGCAAATGAAAGGGACATAATAGTCCTTGAAGTAAAACCCAACGGGCGTAATGATCACTCAAGCATAGCATCCAAAATCCAGGGACACTCGAGCGGTGCATTAAATGAATATTTCCATGGTTGACCTAGTTACAGTTGCCAGTTTCGGCAACTGATTTGAAAACTCAGCCGCAGTAGCCACGAGAAGCTGATTTCTCAGAACCCGAGGGTGTACTCCATCATTTTTGTAATAATGACTCAGAGGGTCGGGTCCTCTATAAAAACCCAGGCATATAATGTAAAAAGGGGGGGAACTTTCTTCTAGAAAGCTACTGTAACTTGATGTCTTGCGTCTAATACTAAAGATTTTTGTACTCCATTTCTCTCTTTTATGTTGCCTTCTATGCTTAATTCTTTTGTCTATCTGCACTCGTATACTGAGACTCTGAATCCTGAATCCAGTGTGCGATTGGGTACTGTACCCTAAAATTCACCCTGAAGGATACATAGGAGAGGAAAAACGTCATATAAGCTTTCTTTTATGCTACCTGGTGGGTCATGGTTTTTTTTATTGCCTTGTCTTAATCGATGTTACTCTGAACCCTGAATTCTAGTAAGAGAGGAAGGAGAACCCTGTGAACTCATCTAGAGGATACATAGGAAAGTGAGTATCGCGTTTCTTTCGTCTATTCTTGGTGTTCTTTGCTGCTATTCGAGTTATTAGCGAGTGATCATGCTTCCTGTTCTCTCCCACCTCAAATCATCATCTCCTAACCCTTACTCTTTTTATTTCTTTCTCTAACCCTTACCCCTTTTTATTTCTTTTCCTAACCCTTACTCTGTTTATTTCTTTCCTGCACTCTTGTATTAAACCCCAAAAGTATATTAGTATAGGATTTGGCCTTTCTCTGGAGATCAGCACAAGGGGCATCTCTTCCCCTCGGCCTTTCAATGTTGGTCGCAGGTCCAGGGCATGCAAACCCACCGAAAGTCCTTTCCTATGCAGATTTGATCACCAACGGTAACCATAGGATCTAATCAACAACTTAGGTCTAAAATAAAATAACAAAATAGACCCAATATTATATACGCTAACAATAGCGTAACTAACCTAGGTAGTTAACTAACTACCCTAACAACATAAATAAAGTAATAATATAGAATTACTATAGTAACTCTAACATCCCCCCTTATTACATTATTTATGTAATTTAAGAACTACTAGTTGTACTAACATCCCCCTGATTACATCATTTGGCAATACAAAGAGAGCTGCGAAACAATTCAAATTTGACACGTGCAAGTGCCTTAGTGAAAATGTCTGCAACTTGAGCATCGGTGGGAATGTACTGAAGCTGAATTCGGTGCTTCGAAACTTCGTCTCGAATGAAATGACATTGTGTGTCAATGTGCTTTGTTCTTTCATGATGGACTGGATTCTTAACTAGGTTCAGAACACCCTGATTGTCGCAAAACAAGTGTATTGGAGATTTGGATGGATGACCCATACTTGTCAGAATGCGACGCAACCATATCACTTCGCACACAGCTTCACGTGCGGCGCGATATTCTGCCTCTGTTGATGAGATAGCAACCACCTATTGCTTCTTGTTGTGCCAAGAGACAGGACCGGATCCAAGATGAAAAATATATCCTGAAGTTGACTTGCGATCATCAAATGATCCGGCATAGTCGGAGTCCGTGTATCCTTGCAAGAAGAATTTGTTGTTCTTCTTGTATTCTAGGCCATATTCCAAAGTACCACGGACATAGTGAAGAACACGTTTTGCTGCTTTCCAATGAGTGGTCTTAGGCTCCTGCATGAACCTCGAAAGATAGTTGACAACAAATACGATATCTGGCCTAGTATTGGTCAGATATATGAGACTCCCAATCAACTGTCGATAGAGAGTACCATCTACCTGAGGTGAATCATCATATCGTGATAACTGAATTCCTGTCTCCATCGGAGTTGCCATTGGCTTGCAATCAGTCATGCGATATTTTTCCAACAATGTCTTGGCATATTTTTTCTGAGACACTTTGATGTAGTGCTCCTTCTGGCTGACTTCCAGACCAAGACAATAATGGAGAAGTCCGAGATCTGACATCTCAAAATATTGACACAAGTCTCTTTTGACAGTAGAGATCATAGTTTTTGAACTCCCTGTAATGAGCAGATCATCAACATAGAGTACAAGCAACACTATCTCAGAACCCTGTTTCTTGAAATAGAGGTTTACATCTGATGGACATCTCTTAAATCCATGTTGTAGGAGGTGATTGTCCATTTTTATATACCAAGCTCGAGGAGCTTGTTTCAGGCCATATAAGGATTTGACCAATTTGCAAACTTTCTGCTGTTGGCCTTCCACTTCAAATCCTTCTGGCTGAGTCATGTAGACTTCTTCTTGGAGATCACCATTCAGAAAAGCACTTTTGACATCCATCTGGTGAACTTTCCACCCAAACTGTGCTGCCATAGCACAAATAACTCGAATTGTGGTCATCCGAGCAGTAGGTGCAAAAGTTTCCTCGTAGTCAATGCCTTCCTTTTGAGCATAGCCCTTTGCAACAAGACGGGCCTTATGCTTATCAATTGTCCCATCTGCTTTGTACTTGACTTTATACACCCATTTGCAGCCAATGGGCTTCTTTCCTTGTGGCAGATCGACAAGCTTCCAAGTTTTGTTTTTCATCAAAGACTTATACTCTGCATCCATAGCGGCCTTCCACTGAGGCTCACCTAGAGCATCTTGCACTGATGTAGGTTCAAGATCATCTATTGAAGACATAAACACCTTATCATTATCAATATCCATATCTTCTGTATCTCTCTCTGGATCTACAAAAAGTTCTTCAAAAGATTGACACAGATCATCAACCCCAGTATTCTCTGTTGCAGCTTTCTCCTGTCGAGCCATGCTACGAGTACGAGGCCTATCCAATGTCAAATATGGTGGAGTGGATAGCTTAGAGTCTTTGATTGTATTTGTATACCACTTTGGATTCTTCTTCTGAGGTGTTGAAGAAGATGAAGAAGAACCTCCAACCTTTGATGAAGGAGATTTATCAACCTTAGTTTCCACAAGGTCTAGGTATACATCTGATGTGTTTTCTGATGTGAAAGCCTCATCAAAAACTACATCTCTACTAATGTGTATCTTCTTGGTCAAGGGATCAATCAAACGATAACCCTTAGAGTGCTCATCATAGCCAAGAAGAATACACTTCAATGTCTTCTCATCTAGCTTCTTCCTTTTCTCTTTTGGTATGTGCATGAAAGCTTTACATCCAAAAATGCGTAGATGAGAAATGGAGGGTTTCCTACCACTCCATGCTTCCTGTGGAGTCATTCCTTGTAGGGCCTTTGTGGGTGCCCTATTCAACAGATATACTATTGTGGTGACAGCTTCTGCCCAATATAGTTGCTCAAGACTAGCTCCTGTGAGCATGCAACGAACCATTTCCATGATGGAACGATTCCTCCTTTCAGCAACTCCATTTTTCTGAGGAGTATAAGCAGTAGTTAACTGTCGTGTGATCCCATTTTCTTTCAAGAACTCAGAGAATTCTTTAGAGGTGAACTCCCCCCCTCGATCTGAGCGGAGGGTCTTTATAGAAGTCCCTGACTCCTTTTCAATAGATTTCTTGAATTGCTGAAAAAAGCCAAATGCTTCAGATTTCAGTTGAAGAAAGAATACCCACATCTTTCGTGAGTAATCATCCATGAATAACTGAAAATACCTCTTACCCCCACAACTGTTGGGAGTGAAGGGACCGCACAGATCGGTGTGAACCAACTCCAGAGGTTTCTTTGCTCTTGTAGAGCTCTTTTCAAAAGGCACTCTATGCTGCTTTCCTGCCAAGCGATCGAGCAAACTGGTAAAGTGGTAGAAAGGGAAGGAAGACCCTTTACCATTTCATACTTACTTAACTCAAGTAAGTAACAGAACTCAAATGTCCATATCTCTTGTGCCATAGGGAAGTTGCCTCCTTTGTAGAGATTGTCATGGCTACATGTGGAGTAGAGATAGCATCTAAGGCAAATAAGCCATGCTTATATGAAGCAGTTGCAATGTTCTTACCCCTCCTGGTAATAGAACAACACTTCTTGCCTCCCTCAACACTAAAGTTCACAACCATATCTTTGTCCAAAATTTGTGTGACTGACAACAAATTGTTTGCCAATCCTGGAACATAGAGAACTTTGTCAATCTGACACTTGCCATCAGGAAGAGTGACTGAAACAGTACCTTCTCCCTGAACCTTGTAGGTTTTATCATCAGCAATAGTGACAGGTTTGCCCTCTTTGGCCTCAAAAGACTCAAACCACGATTTGTCACCAGTCATGTGCTTACTGGCTCCAGAATCAACATACCATATAGGATCCATCTGCTTGGACACTGTGGTAGTCATGAGAACTTTGTGGGCTCTCTCAGAATCCGTGTCAGATTCTTCAATAGCAACATTCACTTGTTGTTTGTTCTTTTGTGGTTTGTTTCGGCCTTTCTGTTTTGATTGTTTATTCTTATGCCAACATCTGTTTGTATCATGACCTTCTTTGTCACAGATCTTGCAATATCTCTTTTTCTGTTGAGGTTGTTGAGTTTGTTTCCCTTTTGAATCCTTTTGTGAATTCCCTCCCTTCTAAAAATTACCCTTCTTCTGGTTCTGCCCTTTCCTGTTGATGTAGAGGGCAGTGTTAGAAGAATCATCTCGTTGTAGTTGGCGTGCCTCCTCCTCTTGAAGCATATTAACCAATTCTACAAAAGTAACTTTCCGTTGTGATACCTGAAGGGAAGTGATCAACACCCGATAAGAATCAGGTAAAGCTCTCAATACAATTGAGGTAAGGAGCTTGTCATCAACTGGTTCTCCCAAAGAATTCAACTTTGCTTTCAATTCAGACACTCTGCAAAGAAAAAATTCAACTGTCTCCCCCTGCTTCATGCTTAGACTGTGTAATTGAGATTGAAGAAATAGAATAGTGGAATCATTCTTTCCCTCATATATAGTATTAAGGGCATCCCACGCCTCTTTACTATTTTCACAGTCAGCAATATGGGGTTGAACTTCATCAGACACAACAAGCAAAATGAGCACTTTTGCTTTGTTGTCTTTCTTGTCAAAGTCTTTTTGAGCAGTAGATGGAGTTGTAGCACCAACAACAGATGAAGGTCTTGTTGTTGCTCCAGATACAACATCCCATAAGTCATCCATTGCTAGGATGGCCTTCATCTTGTTTTTCCATGGTGTGTAATTAGGACCTTTCAACAACTGATGAGAATCAGTCATTAATTTTGCAGACATGGTGAAGGTTCCTTATAACACCAATTGGTCCCCCTTTCGATATACCTTTTGCTAGGCCGTTATACCGTACAAAATACCCGCCCTTACGTGAGGGAAACTATAGGTATTTAGAAAGATAAAAAAAATCACCCGCCCTTACGTGAGGGAAACTATAGGTAATTTTTAGAGATCATACGATACGTGGTACTTAAGCAGTACTGAAAGGGAATAGTCTTGTTGATGGCACCTACCATAGAAAGTCTGCAATCCTCATGCGTGGGGCGTAACTTCCCCTAAACACTTTGGATTTTAGAACTTTCGTCGGGATTTACGCCTAAACACAAGAACTATTAGGGTAATGGATGGAGTAAAAAAATGCAAAATGGCAAACTTATCTCTCCCCGACGATTTATAGAGAACAAGCTCAGACGTCATTTTGGCAGCTATATTAGGCGGCGGATACAGTAGCGCAATCACGACAGCTTTACCTGTAAGTGCTGGCCAGAGGTATCACAAATACCGAACGCTGCAGTGCAATAAATTGCACGGATGGGTTTTAATTATTCCGGGGACTTAGGGAGTGAATTTGATTTTTTTTTAACTTTTAATGAAGTAGTGCAAAATAGAAAAAAATGCAACCTACAACATAAAAGTGCCCACAGGAATGACCCACTAGGTGTCGGGCGCAGCCGAAAATGCACCTTTACAATAATGCCAAATTTGCTTTTCAAAAAATTACTCACTTTCCCCCTTTGATTTTTGAAAAAAAATACCCCCTTTAAAAAAAAATTCTCTCAACAAAGTATTTGATAATTATTTTATAGTTTTAAAGTTAAAAAAAATATTAATTTTAATTTATATAGTTTAAAAACTATTAAAAAATAAATTAAAATTAAATTTTAATTTATATAGTTTAAAAACTATGTAAAATAAATTAAAATCAATTTTTTTAATTTTAACTAAAAATAATAATTAAAAAAAACTTTAGAAGAAATTTTTTTTTTACCTTTTTTTCAAGAGGGGGGGTCGGCGGGATTGGAACCCGCGACCTACGGGCTCCTTGAGCCCTACCGCTCAGTCCACCACCAGGTGGACTAGCGGGCTGATCCGAGAGGATCAGGGACCCCCTCCTATTTGAGGAGGGTCCCGGAAGCCCGTCCGCCTCGCGGCCGCGTGGCCGCGGCTTCCTCCTTGGCTGGCGGCGGTAGCGGAAGGGCGTGCCGGGGAGGAAAAAACACATAGAAAAATGTGCGTGGGAGTGCGTGCACAGGGAGATAAAAATGCACAGAAAAAATGTGCACAAAAAAACTGAGTGCTGCGGCCTCAATGCTGCGGTGCTGGGAAGAAAAATTAAAAAAAATAAAAAAATTTCTTCACTCCGTTTTCCAGCAAGCTTCCGCTGCGCAATATTTTCCTCAGAGCAGCTCTGCAAAAAATTATTGTTGCCTCCTCTCTCTCTCAGACTTCTGGCTCTGATGCCATGTTGAAGAAAACGAACATATTTCCATTGATTAGAAACAATATAAATAATACATTTTAGAGCCCAGATTAGCTCGTAACCATAGGATCTAATCAACAACTTAGGTCTAAAATAAAATAACAAAATAGACCCAATATTATATACGCTAACAATAGCGTAACTAACCTAGGTAGTTAACTAACTACCCTAACAACATAAATAAAGTAATAATATATAATTACTATAGTAACTCTAACAAAGTTACCCTAGATTTTTATTTCCAAAATACTTATTCACTTCTGATAATGTTGTGATAGTCATAGAGGAGGATTCTTTCAAAGTCTTAAAGAGCGGAGATCATTGTTTTGAAGAGTGATTTCAATGTCATGAAGCTAGGACTAGATTTATTATTTCTTATGAAAATGTTCTTGAATACTTCTTTGTTCCAACGTTTCTGATTGTATTTTACATGACGTAATTTGTTTCTCACCTGAGAAATTTTGGATCCGTGGAAGGGGTGGGCCCACCATTGAGATATTAAGGATCTAATATTTGGATCGTGGAGCTAAATGGATTCAAATATGAAGGGATATTTGAAAGAGGATGTATGAGGATGAAAATCCAACAAGAGGGGGTTGTGGTCAGATCTAATCATGGGAAATGAGTGTAAATTTGCATCACCAAATTTTGGGATGGCATTGGCAGAAATGAGGACACGACCAAGGCACATATGGATCAGTTGGTCACCTTTCTTGCGATTGCTCCAAATGAATTTTGATCCTCTCAGGCTGATATCCATCAGTTCATTTCTATCTACGAAGTTTGAAAAGCGTTCATAGAATCTCTCAGTCATTAGAGACCCTCCCTTCTTATCGAAAGGGAAGAGGGGGGAGTTGAAGTCTCTAGCAAACATCTAAGATTTTGAATAAAATATGTCCCTTAACTAGATAAGAGATTTCCATAATAAGTTCCATCGAGAGGGAGTATTTGAGGCATATACATTCGATAGGACCCATCGAAACCCATATTCTTTGTTGAAAAACAAAATGTTAATATAGCTCTTAGCTATATACAATATTGATCCTTCGACCTTGGCTGGGTCCCATAAACATAATAGGTCCCCTAAAGCTCCATTGGTTGAACTAAAGTAGGAGGTAGAGTCCTTCCAAATATAATTTGAAATGCAATAAATATCCTAACAATTAAGCTTGGTTTCATGGAGAAGATGAATGGTGGGTCTATGCTCTCTCCTCATGGATTTTACTAAGCATTGCTTATTTCATTCATTGAGGCCTCTCATGTTCCATGAGAGGATCCTCACTTGGAACTCTGGAAAATGTGTGCTTCCATCTCCCAAGTGGGGGGGAAGGTTGTTTCTGTTTTGATCTTGGGTCCTCAAAAGTCGAGAGGACACTTTGAGAGTGTGTTGGGTGCCATTTACGACTTCATCTAAGGCTTCCTAGTTTCTTATGTCCTTAACCGAGGGGTGACCCCTCTTTTTAACTAAGCCCACATCCACCATTGGTTTCCTCAAAGAACTAGATGGGGGAGGACTGGGGGGAGGCGTTAGGGGAGGGGGAACTGCTTGGGGATGCTGAGGCTCTAAGGGGGAGAGAGGAGAGGCTAGTGGGCACAGCAGGAAGTTGAATGTTGGTTCAGAGGGATCATAGAGAGGTTCAAAGTACAGACCTTGGATATGAGGTTGAGAATGGAAGGTTTACGTCAAAGTTGGCATTGATGCACATGCGAGCCTGGGTCATCCAAGTCCCTGAGTGAGTTGGAGGGTTGAAGGAGATCATTTCCCCAATGCTTCTCGCTATGCCATGGAGAATGTCTTTGTGCCAAAATTGGATCGAAAGGCCAGCATGGTAGATACAAATCAAAGTAAATTCAATGATCTTAGTTGCAGGGTTGAAGTCCACCCCCTACTTTTAGAGAAAAAGTCCTCTCTAATCAAAGAACCAGGGCCCTCCAATGAGAATCCATCGAGAGTCTGTCAGCTTATTCAGTCAAATTAGGAACAATCCTTTGGGGAGGGCTACTAGATCCATGGATCCGATCGAGCACTAGGAGGTGTTGGCCCATTTTTTTATGGACTCCATGTTAGGCTAGGATCCAAGGAATTTATTGATTAGTGAGTTGGAGTTTCAGTAGATCACACTGGTCATGATTTCTTAGGGGATCTCGAGGTTGTCATTGGAAGAGAGCAAATTAGGCATGGACCCAATTTTTGAATTAGGATTTTGGCTTACTATCTCTACAAAGGATTAAGAAGGGTTTTACGATCTACTTGCCACTTCTAAGGCTCCCTATTCCATATCAGATAGTCCATAGGTCTACGATTTTAGACCAGATTCTAACCCTTGGTATCGAGATCTTGTGGTGGTCAACTTTGTTGGTCCTAGGTCCTCTACCTGGGCCGCACAGATGTCTTCCCAGTTTATGCGGGTGGTCTGAGTGGGGCGGATCCGCTCTCTGCATTGTGACACGACTTGTCCTTACTTGGATTATTCGACAAGCCCCAACTTCTACCAGGATTGTCATTGCCCTTGTTGATGTGGCCAGGATTGTCTTTGTTGCCTCCTCCAGGTTTGTTGGTGTTGGGATTCTTATTTTCATCCGTTGTTGCTCCTGCTTCCTTTTCATTTGTTGCTGCTCCTGCTACTTTTTCGCCTGCTGCTTTTGCTTCCTTTTCGCTCACTTTCTCCTCCATATTTTTCTGAGCCTAACTATTATGGCAATATTAAATAAATGTAATTTTTTTAATATAAATAAGTTTACAACTCCAATGAGTAATTCTTGTTAGCAGTTTAACTATATTTTCCATAGGATCAAATATAAAATATTCACACAAATTCATACATTCACTATCATACTTATTGAATAATATTATTGATGAATAGACACATGGATATGAGACTCTTTACATTCACAACCCTTGACCTTTATACTTACACAAACTTTTTATCTCCTCACACCCATGGAAGATCTAACAATTCATATTTCTCATAGAAGAAATTTCATATAATTATAAATCTATTATTCACTTTACATATCCACACGAGGATAAAGACTAATGATTGCACATACTAAATAACAAACTCTTATATAACTCCATATTTATATTTATATGATACCTAAATTTATGTAACTCCACACTTCCTTTGCATGACACCTACTATATACTCAAATATTTATAATACCCTAAACTAAACTATTTACATAGTATTTACGCTATTCATACAAATTACAAATAATATAATACTCCCAACAATTTTTGAAGAAACAGGTGATGCTTGTTTAAAATGGCAATGGTTTGAATAAAATCTTTGTAAGATTTTTATTTTATAGAATATTAAATTCATTGCACCCCCAAGATGATTCTATATATACACAACAAATGTATAATATGTATAAAGCTTTAGCGACAGCCGGAGTTGTTGGCATGCATTCTGAATCTATGGTGAAAAAAAAAATAAAAGCTTATTAATTGATAATAATATCCTTTATATTCATTTCTATATCAAAATAAATCTTTGCAGACTGATAACTGGTGGGTGTTTTCTGTAAAGATATTAAAGGTAATCTCAGCTCCTCTCCTCTCGACATTCAACAATGTCTTTATAATCTCAGATCTCCTTATAGATTCACACAAAATAAATAAATACTGCATTCATCTTCTTTGCAAATCTCAATAACGATATCAAAAACATACAAATACAACATGAATTCTTTTAGAAATTTGGAATTCAACACAGTTGCTAATTACGACGACATAAGAGTCTGGATTATACAAAATAAATAATCACGGGCGCACAACTTCAATCGTCCTCAAACACCTCTGTTAAGCATTTCCATATAATTCTCGAGAGACTCTCGCCTCTCGATCTTCAAATTCTGACGGAATTTGCTGATAAATTCATCCGCCGATTTATCAACATCTACTTCAAAGCTTGGCTTCCTCAGAAATCTACTACTTTTTTCGAAGCTCTTCTGTTTGAACTCGTCGACGTTAGAAGCTCTTCTGTTTGAATCTTGGTCGGCATCACTAAATTCATTGGCCGCTTGGTCGGCATCACTTACTCTCGAGCATTCTTGGCCAGATCGAGCATTAACTATGGCCGCCCCAGCTGAAGAAGAAGACGAAGACGAGAACACGGGTTTTCCTCCACTTGTTGGATCCATCAAAGCAGGCATACGGTGGTCTGATTGCAGAAGAAACTTCCGATTTGTTTGCAGTCGAAGGAAAAAATAAAATGGGTGATGTTAAATAGAAAATGGATGGAGGACTATTGCTTGGCGGGTCAAACAATACTTTGGAACTCAATCTGTGAGCCAGCCAGATTGGGATAGAGTCTACGGGCTTTTATATTTGACACGGCTTTAGTTCGTAAAATGTGGGCGTCCGTCGAAATAGCCACGCATGATCTAATCTTGTCGTGTATTGTTTTTTCCAACTGGGAAGGAGGCATTGTGGGCGGAAAGTGGAAACATACAGTAGAGGTAGGCGACCTACGACATTTTCTAATGAGGTATATAATATTGTCACAATAGAAACGTAGTTCCTTTTCTCTCTATGTAGGCAGAAGAGTATAATACAGGCCCTACATACGTCGACTATGTGTGTTGACCTTAGGATGCAACCTGATTTATTCATTTTAGTTTTGAATTGAAAATTTTAATTAAATGTTTATCTATTAAAAATATATATATTTTTTATTTTTACATTAATTTAGTTATATTAAGTTGTATAGTATATTTTGTGTCATAAAGATTTGAATCTTGGTGTGAATTAGATTACTTATGGTCTAATTGGCTTAAATATTTATTTATTATGATTATAAAATTGATTTCAATTATATTTATTCAACAAAATTATATTTCACAATAATTAAGGCTTTCTTTAAAGAAGCCTTGCATAAAATAATGTAGTCTCATCTAGAAATATTGAAGTCCTAAAAATGGAAGCTAGGGAGAGGTCAAGGATGATTTAAAATGGTCCAAAGATGGGAAGAAGTTCGCATGGTAGAGATAACAAATGAATCTATTGGAGAAGAAATTTATGGTCTCTTGGCATTGGATTTGATGTGTCAATTTAATAGTTATTTCCCTTCAAGAAAAATCATTGAAGATTGGATTGATAAAGAATAGAGAACAAGGTAATAGGGAGAATAGAAATCAAACTATGTGGAATAAGGCTTTTATGCTATCATTTTCACCTCTAAGGAGGATAAAATTATGATTTTTAGATTTAGTCCATGGTTTATGGGTCCTTGTGGTCCATACATAAATATGTGGAATCCTCATTTTGACCTCTTGGAAGAGAGCCCTTTGAAAGACCCCATATGGGTACATCTTCCTTTCCTCTTGATGCATTTTTATAAGAAAGAAGCATTGAAGGTCATTGGAAACAATATTAGAATCTACAAAACGAAAGTGAAGTCAAAATATCAAAATTACGTGATAGCTCAAATATATGTTCAAGTAAACCTAGCAAAGGGGGCTACTAGAAGCCATCATGTTGTTATTCAAGGTTACGACATACCCAAAAGCTAGACTATATCCAAATATATTTCCAGTGTTCTAAATATCATGAATATTGGCACTTCTAGAGAGATTTCCTTGCAAAGCTTATGGTTCAAGTTCAACAACAGCAAGACCTTACAAAAGTCCAAAGGAAAAGAGGAAATAACGTCTTTATCCCTAAAAATCAAAATTCTAAAGAGATAAGTCAAGTTCAAAATAAGTTCAGTCTATTGGCAGAATATTTTGAAGAAACAATAGTTGTTACTTTTGAACATCAAGAAGAAACCTCCAAACAATACCATCTGCTAAATATGGTAGTCCTAAAAGAAGAGAAACATAAAGAGGAATCAATGCATTCTAGCATGAAAAAAGGGGAATATGGGGAAGGAATATTCTTAGAAATCCCAAGACCATAAGAGGAGGTACATACCCAAGAAAATGAGGACATCATCTCTTCTCCATTGACCAAAACCAAAACCAAAGTAGGGCATGCTTCAAACATAGAGCTCAAAGAGAGAGAAGCTTCAAAATATATAGCAAAAGGAAAGCAGACCACAATCAAGGACACATTGAAGAAGACAATAAAGAAAAATGCCAACATAGAGCTCAAAGAGAGAATATTCAAAATATATAGCAAAAGGAAAGAAGACCACAATTAAGAACACATTGAAGACGATATCAAAGAAAACCCCAAAAAGAGAGAATATTTTTTATGCATCTACTATACATATTATCAATGATAAAAAAATTATTTGGAATATTAAAGGGTTAGGACAAGAAAATAAAAAAATAGGAGTGAATAACTTCGTCATCCAAAAAAAGCTAGATGTAATATTGGTCTGAAATATCAAATTGGATCTAGAAATAGTTAATACAATAATGGGATTGTCAGCCAAGGGAAGTTCTAGAGGGATTTTGACAGACCAAAAAATTGAGTGGGAGTTAATTTTGGTAGAGGCCACAAAGCACTCACTAGCAACAATGTTTATCAAATAGAACATACAAAAATAAAAGTAGTAGGAAAAGAAGTAAGAATATGCTATCACAGTTAGGACAAGCATGGTCTACGATAACTAATTATCAAGCCCACAATTCATAGTAGTTCGTAAAAAAAGTCTATAGAGCAAGTTGATATCAGTTGTTATTCTATGTGTAGATGATAGTTTTTAATTATACAATAGTTTATAGAGTAAGTCATTATCAATTTATAGTTTGAATATAGAAAATACCTAGTTTGTAGCTTCACATTAGTTTGTAAAACAAAGTCCTCAAAGGAGGTCATTATCAATTGATAATTTAAGCGTAGAAATATACAATCTATAGTTTACTAGTATAATATGGATGTGTATGCATTTTCTATAATTAATCCTCCCTCTTGAAATATAAATTTATTTTCCTTTAAAAAATGAAGTACCACATCAAAAACCACAATATGGTATCATGCTACACAACATCACCAAACAAGTATGAGTATAAAAAAAATACTTTTGCAATATTTTTTAATTATCTAATAAATATTTTACCATACTTGGTTGCATACAAATGTATACAAGTACCAAGCTTGAACATATTTCTAGCTTCCCTATAATTTCTACTTTAAGGGGTTTTAAGAGTTGCATACTTTTTCATTATAATTGTTAACAACATTAGAGTAAAATAAAAAGACATCCACAAGATAATGCAATAATAAAAGAAAATAATTATGAAGTTAAAAATATTACAATATGAAATAGAAATACAACAAATTATATTACATAAAACAATAACACATTACAAAATCACAAGCCTCTTTGAGGGGGAAACCTCCTTAGAAGAAAATATTCATTACAATAAAATATGAGATCCTTTCCTCTTGTCCCCTTGGTTCTTTTGAAGACTTTGGATAACACTAACCCTAATGCTCAAGGGTTCCCATCCACATGCAAGTGGGAGCTTGAGTTAGTAACTCATAAATAATAACCATTACATCTTCAAATAACATCTTTTTATAATATATAAAGGTTATATCATATGGGTCCTTGAGCTGAGGTGCCCGAAATGCCATATGATTAAACAATTATTAATAATATTAGAATGGGATCTTAACATGCCATTCCCCTTCAAAAAATGTTTTCAAAGATAAATATGAGGAAATTTTTGATGAAGCTATTTAAGAGACTCCCATGTAATATCTTCCTATTTTAGACCTTTCCATTGGACCACGACTTTAGTGATGGCATCGTTACAAATATTATGGGTTCTCTGGTCCAAAATAGTATTAGGCTCCAATATGACCAAACCTTCATCATCCAACTCAATAAGTGTTGATTGTAACTTAATGTGGTTGTCAAGTACCTTCTTTAGACAAAAGACATGAAATACTGGATGTATTTTGGAATAAGGTGGTAACGTAATATTATAGGCCACTTGTAATCTACTATAGTACCTTAAAATATCCATAAAACCTTATAATAATATTTTGACAAGAACAAAGTTATATCAATGATTTTTTTCATGGATAGAGCTGAAGCAATTCCATATATCCTACATTGAAGCTAAGTTTTAAACAATATTGATCAATCTATTATCACATCCATTCTGATTTGTGACTAAATTCTCCTTCAATTATTGTAAGAGATGGCTATGTTCTTGAAGTGTTGAGTCCACCACCTAGATTTTGTATTTTCTTGGAAAATATGAAGAGGGTGACAAAGGTAGCTATCCATAAATAGACTCAAAAGGAGTCATTATGGTGGCTATGTGGAATGAAGTGTTGTACCACCATTCAACCAATATAATTCACTAATCCTACTATTTTGGGTGCTTAGAGGTGAAATAGAGAAGGTAAATTTTCAATCATTTATTAAAAATTTTGGTTTATCAATATATCTATTGATGGTAGGCTAAGCTCATTCAATAGTTATGTTTTCTATAATTTAAATTGTTCTTATCAAACATGATTGATGAAAGTAGGGTCACAATAAAAAACAATGGATTTTGGCATACCATGGATGGAGTCCATAAATATTTGAGCTATGGTGGAAGCATGGTAAGGATGGGCCAAGGAATAGAAATGAGCATACTTTGAGAGATGATTCATAACCACAAGAATGATAATTTTTCCCTAGATTTAGGAAGTCTTTAAATGAAAACTATGAAAATATCAGACCATGTATTATATGGAATTGGTAAGGGTTGTAGAGGGCTTGGAATAGTTATCTATCCCACAAATATCTAGTGTATGAATTGAGGTCTCTTTGGAGCTGCTCCTTAAAATTTTAAAAGGGAATTTCTTTGGCTATTTCTCTTTCTTATACCATTGGAAGACCCATTGAGGAAGTGGGAAAGATAGGGTACATAGTGTGCCTTGATCCCCAAATTGAAATGATATGGAATATACCAAAATATTTTCCTTCTATTTCTTATAAACAATGTCATAATCATACTCCAAGAATTTTGAAACCCATTTTTGTTGTGCTAGAATCAATACCCTCTATTCCCAAAAATATTATAAACTTTGATGATCTATTTTAATATAAAAATGCTTCCCAATGATATAAGGTTACTAATAATTGACAACATAGATTATAGCCATCATTTATTTTTCATAAGTGGACTTCTCTAAAACAATTCCTAGCAATGCCTTACTAGTGAAATCTAGGGGTTGTCCTTGCATTAATATTGCACCAAAATTTCAATTATGAATGGTTTGGAAAAATTGATAGTGGCTAACATCAAGACAAAATTCATTTCTTCCTTTATATCTTCAAAATATTTTTTTGATGGAGTTTTCCACAAAAATGAGTTCTTTAACATGGTATTTAATGTGGCTACTATTTGTCTATATCCTTGAAAAATCATCTATAGTAGCCAACAAGACCCAAAAATCCTCAAAGTGTCTTGAGAGTGTGTGGCTTAGGCCAATTGTGTATGGCTTCTATTTTCTTTCAATCAGCCTTAACTTCCTTCTATGAAATAATATATCCCAAATATTCAATGTCTTGTATTCCAAAGAAATGTTTGGATCGTTTAGCCAACAACTAGTGGCTCTACAATAGTTGAAAGGTCTAATCTATATGATATAGGTGGTCTACCCAAGTGTGACTATAGATGATAATATCATCAAATAAAACCAAAAAAAACTTGCAAAGGAATGATCAGAAGACATTATTCATGAGGCTCTACAAATTTGAAGATGCATTAGTTAGACCAAAGGACATGACTAAAAATTTATAATAACACTAATGCATATGAAAATTTATTTTTGGGATTTCTTCTTCCTTAATTTGTATCTGATGGTATTCAAAATAGAGACCCAACTTAGAGAATAATTTGCCTAATGTAATGCATCTAGCAACTCATCAATCCCAGGAATGGAAAATTTATCTTTAATGATGATTTTATTGAGATCACAATAATCTATGCATAGTTGTCATGACCTATATTTATTCCTTACTAGTAGCATCGGTGAGGAGACCCCTACTTTTAATAATTCTTGGACCAACGTCACTATTTTTTTAATTTTGCACATATGGGTATATATAGGGTCAAATATTATGTGGCAATATCCCTGGTACGAGTTGTAATGCATGAACATGGGAATGCTAGGGAGGTAGGTATTTAGGTTCTAAAAATATAGACTTACATTTTTTTAGAAGGATTTGTAAATTCTCTTGTTGATTCTCTATTTCATTATTCTGTGATTGTATTACAAACAACTAGATGACTATCTTATATAAATATTTAATTAAAATTTTCTCTATCTGGTTTTAACTTATGATCTAATAGGATCCTATAAGTGAGCCCATGAGTATATATTGCTTCCCATTATTATTAAACTACATTTAAATTTCAATTAAGTTCTAGGATATTATTCCCAAAGTGTGAAGTCATTATTCCCCTAATACAATATTGTATCCCTCTAAGGGAAGAGCAAATATATCAATTTTAAGTTTATATTCCCAGATATTAAGCTTTACATTCTAACATTCTCCTTTACAATGTAATGTTCCTCCATTGGCAACCATGACTTCAAAAACATTACAAGAATGTATATAGAATTTTACTTGTTGAGATACTTATGGATCAATAAAATTATGTGTACTACCTGAATCAATGCAAATTATAATTTTTTGTTCCTTGAAATATCCTAATACCTTCATAATATAAGGGTTCAAGAATTGTGTAATTGCATGAACCCAAATTTTTGGATGAGGTTATTCTTGTGCTTCCTCCTCATCCTAGTTCTCTTATTCCTATTGTTCTACTTCTTCATGAACTTCATTTATTGTAAAGTCATCCACATCCAACAAATACAAATTTTGTTGTGCATATTTCTTCCCCAAAGAGTATTTCTCATCAAAATTATAACATAACCCTCATTCTCAACAAGCATCCATTTCCTCTCTAGTCAATCACTTAATTGTTGTAGATTTTATCCCTAGGTTGGATGTGGTGTTGGGTAAAAATGGGCATAAATGAGTTGCTTAAAGTAGTATTTTTTCCTCTACTAGCTTTCCCAATCCTATTGCTTACATCATATATTGTGATTTAAATATTTTTACCTTGGACTTGATATCATCCTTCAATACACTAATAAATCAAATTTGAAATAATTCTTTGCTCAAATACCTTGTCCTATTAGCCAACTTCTCAAACTAATTTTAATGGTCAAAAATAGTAGAGGTCTACTTTAATTAAAATCCTCATAATTACTAGGGTCAAAACACGTAAGTAGTTGTAATTCAAATTATCCCTAAGAAAGGTTGAGTCATATGTTGCACCCATTAATACCATTGAAGGCATTCAAACTTAAATTTAAAGGGTTCCATTGTGATCCATAAGTATTGGGGTATATTATGGAGCTTGAAAAATTGATCTGCCTAACACAATCGACTATTGAGATCCTTTTCATTAAAAATGAGAATATCTAGCTTGGGGATTTTATAAAGGGCATTATTGTTAAAAAGAGCATTGTATTTCTCCTCTTCTATATTACATAAACTATTAGCCTTATATTCAATTCTAGAACTATTAATTTGTTGATGTGCATGAGTGGCTCCTTTTAAACACCCTTCACCTTCATGAAAATTTTATTTAATTCCTAAATTTACTTTGATTTGTTCAGTATTCAAAAGATTCATATAATCTCTCAATTGTTTGGTTTCATATCCAAATTGGTTCTACATGTGAATAAGTTATTAATTCAATAGCCCTATTTATTCAATCAAGTGATTTTTCTCTAGATCCCTCATTTCTCCCATATTTACTCCATCCATGGGTTATGATTTGGACCTTCTAAAATTACATTACTAAAAATAGAATATCATGTTTTAGTAGTTACTATTTTAAGTAATGGTCCTAAAAAGGTGTTTAGGTTCTATATACCAAAATGGTCAACTTGAAAAGATGAAAAAAATGGGACTAGACCTAAATAACAATTATTTTTGCATATATACCCAAATTATTTGTGTTGCAAGGCAATCATACTCAACAAGATCTTAAAATAATAATTTTTTTTAGTCTCTTTTTTATTGGCTGACTATTACATGAAGTTCCTTCTATATTGACATATCACTTAGTCTGATTAGAACTATCTTATTTGATATTGTTTTTATTGTTATTGACAACTACCCTATCAGATACTATTTCCAATTGTTACTAACACTACCCTAACATTATTCCCAACTATTACTGATAACTTTTCTATTTGACATTATTCTTGACTGTTACAGACAACCTTCTATTCTGACAACTATTCCCCAATAGTTATTTTTTTCTATAAAGAACTGTTATAGTATCACCAATTTTGTGATAGGTGTAATTACCTTATTATGCTCAAATCTATGATTAGGGTTTTTAGGTTTGATGATTTGTGATTAAAGTTTAATATTTGATAGAAATAAGTTAAATCTAGGCCAATGTGTGTACTACCCATAAACCTTTGTTATAGCATAGCAATGATAAATAATTCTTACACCAATATTTTTGGCCACTACTCAAGGAGGATTTCATGCATATACCCTTGAGTGCACTACTTGTCTCTCTAACAGTATGACAGGTTAACCTTATCAAATGTTGTGCTCAGTGCACCTGGATAAATACATGATCAAAAATATTCTTAAGAATAAAGGTATCTCCTAAACCTATGGGTCTCCCTATATACCCAAATGTATGTGGGAGATCAAGTTTGTAGAAATATGTTATTTGAGCCCTAGGTATTGGAGTTTGATCACCTCTCATTTCACTGCACATTTTATGGGAATTCTAGCTTATATTAATAACAAATCCTCCACGATATTTTAAATGTTTGTCACAGGGTTTTTGACCTATTAAACTAAATTATAAAAAAATGGCTCAATTTTCTTTATAGGATAGTAAGTAAAAACAAATAATGTTTATACCTAAGTCAAAATGGTAGGATACAAATTATCTGTATTGCAACAGGATGTGCCCTAGAAAGTATTATGATACCACTTGTTAGGAACCTTTTAGTAAAATAAAAGCACATCCACATGATATTGTATTAATAACAAAAAATAATTTTAAATTTAACAATATTGCAACATGAAAAAGAAATGCAATAGATTATATTGCAGAAAATAATAACACATTACAAAATTGCAAGCCTCTTCAAGGGGTAACCTCCTTAGAAGTATAACTTTGTTACAAAAAAATATGAGATGTCTTTTCTCTTTCCCACTTGGCTATTTTGAAGACTTTATCTAATCCTAACCCTAAAGTTCAATGGTTTCCATTCACATGCAAGTAGGAGCCCAAGCTAGTAACTCCTAAATAATAATTGTTACATCTATAAATATCTTATTTGAAATACATAACTAACATTATATGGCCTTGTAATACTAGGTGTCTAAAATACCACATGACTAAAATATTATTAACAATATTATAATGGGTCTTAACAATAATATTATGGTTTAAGACTTTTAAAAATATGTTATTATTTTTTTACAACTACTTTTGATGCTAATTCTTTCCAAATTCCCCACTTTTTTCCTATATATTGTTAGAAACTTTAAATGAAAACATTCTTACTTTTCTTGACCTATTTTAGGTAAAATTGGATCCTATGACCTCTATAGACCCTATTTGATGTCCATGAGTATATTGTGCTTGTTTCATCATGTGCCACGACTAGCTTCTATGTATTGAACTATTTTATCACATTTTAGTAATTTTTAGGAATAAGGTGCCATCAAGAATAAGGCAAGATGGTATGGTGTTGTTAGGAAGAAGGCCAAATTACAAGGTATCATCAAGAGGATGGGTAAATAAGTGAGGCTTAAACATTCAAAGACCACAATCATATGATGGAGGAGGGGGTGCCTTCTATAAAACCATCATCCAATGACCTATTAATAGAGGGGTTCCCATTTTAAGTGGTGATATCTAAGAAACAATTGTTCGAGGATCTTCCATCGAAGGGGTTGTCATCAAAAGTGGTATCATATAATAAACTACTATTTGAGTAGCTACTATCAAAGTTCCTACCATTAGAGATGTTGTCATAATATGTTCTACCATCATTGGCCCTATCGTTAGACATGCTACCATCAAAGGTACTGTAGCACCCTAAAATTGGCACAGTAAAACTTAGTAAATAATTAAAATTACCTTAGTAATAATTCAAATTCAAATTTCAACCCCAAAATCGCTCCCAAACTACCTGCTACCCGTTTCTTTGTTTTTCATGCCATTTGTAGAGTTTGTTTCGTCCGTTGGACGATATCGTCTCCGATCAGACGATATCGCCTCAGATCATACAATTTCGTCTGGAGCATAATGTCCAGACGATTTTGTTCTAAAACTAATTTTTCATAATTAGCTTCTATTTCAACAACTTCTCTAACTCGGGCAGAGACGTGTATGCACCGTTAGAGTCTCCCCCTATTGGAGATCTCCCAAAATGGGATGATCTCCAACCTCCCAACCTCTTTCCTATGCCTATTTAATCTTAGGCCCTCCCCTTAACATTCCCTTGGCTGAATTTTTCTATACTTTAAGTTTTACATGCTTTAGGATATCCTAGATTATTGTTTGCCTTTGTCCCTTTTTGAATTTTCTTGCAGGAAATTTGTTATTCTTCAGTCGAAGCAAAGCTCAGATCGTCGCAGACAATCCTATCCAATTCGAGATGATTTTGTACCAATCTGAGATGATTTCGACTGCAGTAAACATTGGGTGCAATCAATGCCCAAAGTTTGTGTTTCTTTACTCTTTTTGTTGTTTTTCTTTGCATTAGTTAAGCTTATTATTGCTTTGCATCTTGGAGTTCACCTCATGTAGCCTAGATGCATAATAAAGTCAAAGTTAGTCATTAAAACCATGCATTTTACTTAATTTGTTATCTAAAGTTGTCATTCTAGCATTTATACTTTCATTTCTATCATTTTCCCTTTCTTTTGCAATTGTATTTTTTGTTCTTGGTATCCATTTCTGTAATTGCAGGTCTCTGACGAATTTGTCGGATCTCAGACGATCTTGTCAAATTCCAGACGATCTAGACTGCTTCAAAAATCAGAATCTCCATCAGACATCCGGATTAGGTATGGCTCTTTAATCTAGCTTATTCTCTTTGTTTTCTATTCAAATCTGTTTTATGTATTCATATAATCAGCATTTCATATAGCTTAGCTTAGATTCATTTGGCCAAACCTAGGACTTGGATGTTTAAAGCTAAAATTGAACACATTAAACTCATTCCCAACCTAGGCATGGAAACTGCCACTAAACGTTTCCTGGTGAACCCCACCATCCGTCGAAAAATCACCTTAATACCCCTCCCCCGAGATGCGGGACCTTCAAAGGGCCTCTCAATCCAAGGTACCGTCCCATCCTTTTCCCATCCTCCTTCCAAGCATGAATCCTTTAGCCTGAAGGTAAGGGTGTGAAAATTTTGGAGCGATACATTTTGGTGAACCCGACGTGAACTAAAACCTTTTGAAAAAAAAAAAACAAAACAAAAACATAGATGCATTTAAAATCATTAGAAAACTACTAAGTTGCATATCATGTCTAGATGGTAGCTCCTAAGAAAAGACTAGCAGTCACTATAAACGTTGCAAATCAATTAATAGCCATAGAAGTTAATTCTATGCTTAGTGTGCCTAAAATAGATAGAAACCAACTTCTGTGGAAAGAACTTGATAGGAGGCTAGGTGTCATTTCATCTAAATCAACCGAACTTAGACAAATTAAGAGGTTTGCCCTAGATAGGATCCTGGATCCTCATCAACTCATTTTTTATCATGAACTTCAGAGAGCTTGCCATAGGTGGTTAGCTTATAAGAGAGCTCTTGTGTCTTCAAAATTGTTCACCTTCGAGGAATACCTCGAGAACGCAGCTATTATACACCAATTCCTAGGTCATGTAGAAGATCAAGAGGTCATTCTTACGGATAGGGAAATATGGAATAGAGTTCCTAGGGCTGTGTTATATCGAGAGTATTGCCATGAACTTTATTTCTACCAACCAGAATCTGAGACAAATAATATCACTATAGCACTTTTTGTCAAATTCTTGAAAGAAAATTTTCAATTTGAATAAGAACACTTCATGACTCCTGAAGAACTCGAGCCCATTAATGATATTTATAAATTGTTTATAGAAAACTAGATCATTGCTTTCATTATTATTATTTCTTGCATTTAGTGTGTTGTTTGTTATCTTTATAATATTGTTACAAAAACAAGAAAAACCAAAACATAACAAAAACCAAAAACATTTTATTTCAAATACTATAGTAGGTATATAATTAAAATATATACCTCTTAAGCTTGTTGCATATATATATATATATATATATATATATATATATATATATATATATATATATATATATATATATATATAAGTATATATATATATATATTTGCTGAAATCTAAATTTAACCACAATGCCTAAACTTAGGAGTGGTAAACAAACTGAAGAAGAAGGAGAAGATTGGTTAGGAGACAAAACAAAAAACCCAAATGTCCTTCCTAAGGAATCAATTCCGGAAGGAGAAACTCTAGAACAGCCAGAAGATGACCTGGTTGAAGAAAATGAACAACAAGAAAATCTTAAAGAGGAAGGATCCTCATCCCCTAGAATAGCTCCAGATGGAACTATTGCGTTTGATAATTTAGATCATTTCTAGAAATTTTTCAATAATAACATTGGTGCTCTTAATATGGCAGTTCATATTGATAAAGGACAAATTAGTGACACTCAAGCAGCCATGGAACATATGTTTGACATACACACTAATCCCTTGTCTTTCATTGATCAAGAAAGTGATAAAGCTAGACCATCCAATAGAGATATGGTCACTATGATTCAGAACATGCCAAAACAATAGGTTACCCAACCCCCTAAGGAACCTTTTATTGAGCCTAAAATCATTCCCACACAAAATAAACCTTCCTTCACTGCTTTACTTCACCAAACTATTGATCAATATGCTTCAAGTAGACAAAAACCTAAAATGAAGTCAAACACCAATTTTCAACAATCGGGCATACAACATAATACAACTTCAAAATTTCTTCATAACACCCTTTCTACCAACAATTTATACAATAGCAATATAGCATCTAATCTCCATGTCCCTCCATCATATGCTCACAAATCCCATATTAATGCCCTACGGAATCAATATGGTGGGCAAACCAGTAATCTGGAAGCCATGGTGAAACAGTTAGCTTCGTGCATGGACCAGATAGATCCCTACCATCCCTCGTACAATTATCGAGAGATATGTAGTCAACCTCTGGATCCCATAGTTGTAGCAAAACCATACCCTAAACACTTTCCCATGCCCATCCTGCCTATATATAAAGGAACTGAAGATCCCATAGATCATCTTCACATGTTTAGGATAGCATGTCATGATATATCACATGATGACTTGCTATTACTAAAAATATTCCCGAAAATCTTAGGAGGAATGGCATTAGAGTGGTACTATCAATTGCCCACTCATTCTTTGAGAAATTTTGAAGAAACAATTGAATATTTTGTCCATCAATTTAGTGCCTACATCGAGAGGCATGTCACCATTAAAGATTTGTACAACTTAAAACAAGACAAAGATGAATGTTTTGCTAATTTCTTAGCCAGATGGAGGCAGTTGACAGGAAAGCTACACTTTGTGCTACCTTATAGGGAAATGTTGGACATTTTTATTACTAATTTACAAGAACAAATATCTTATGAGTTATCAACTACCACCTTAAATACCTTCGATCAAGCTATAGACTTAGCTCGAAGGGTATATGATGCCCTCATTAGAAGAGGTCAGCTCAAAAAGAAATATGATGAGAAAACATCTAGAAATCATTATAAGAACAAAAAAGTTGTAGGTGACGGAGTCACTGATAGTAGAAACGTTGCTAATATCAATACAATGAAGACAACAAAAAAATTTATATTAAAACCTCCTGATAAACCTCCTCGAGAATTTACTAGATTGAATCAACCTTTATCAACCATTATTCCTCAATTATTAGCACGAGGCTTGATTCAATTACGAGCTATCTAGGAACCTTATCCAACTATACCCGGATACGGAGCTGATTTACATTGTGACTTTCATAGAGGACCTGGACATGCTACAAATTCTTATAAAATATTGAAACATAAAATACAAGACTTGATTGATAATAATGAAATGGAGGTGCAAGCTTTCCAACCTAAACAAAATGCTCCTAATAATGCTCAAAATACCATTCCCCAAAATCAGAATCAAAATGCTAATCAATCATTAGATATATTTCAACATCCTTTACCAAAACATGGTAAAGAAGTGGCCAATCAAATTGAACATCATAATGTTCCCCCTCCTACCCGATATGTAGGGACTATTAGCGGACAATTATTTGTTTAGGATCCTCAAATATTTTGCACAACCTTATCCTTGGTCACGACCAGACCCCTACATAATATTCAAACTCCCGATCCTAGTGATGTAGAATCAGATACTGAAAGTGAAATAGACATCACCTCAAACCAATCAAATAGTTTTGAAAATGAATTAGATCCTATTCAACCCATCACAGATGTTATGGTTCCAGAAGAACCATTTCCTAGAAGAGTTACTACTCGACCCTCTTCTAATCAGTTCCTTCCTAATGAACAAGCCATAAACGCTCAACCAAGACCATTTCAACGTCTTCAATATAACATTGTGGGTACCATCGGAGTTGTTACCAGACAACAGGCTCAAAAATTTCAACAAGATCAAACTCAGAATGATGGATCAGTTCCATTTATTTTGAAAAATCCTAATAAAGGGAATCATATGTCTAATGTTCAACCAAAACCTCCTTACAATATTAATGAACAATTATCCAATACTATAGCTAGAATTTCCCTTTTGGACTTGTTAAGATCTTCTCCTACCCATAGGGATGAGTTAATGCTTACATTAAGCCAAATGATGGTACCTCAAAATATTCAACTCGAAGCCATGTCCAATACTATCATCACTCGAGAAGTTTATTGTATTGACTTCCGAGATAAAGATATCCCACAACATAGTTTACATAAGGATAACCCTTTATATATTACTGCTCTAATTGGAGATGTAGTTGTTAAAAGAGTCTTGATTGATAATGGTTCATCTCTAAACATTTGCACTTTTGACTTCTACCAACGATTTGGGTTTAGAAGTGATGAAATGAAGAAAACTGACATGATTATCAAAGCTTTCAATGACGAGACACAAGAAATGTGTGGAGTCATTACCTTACCCTTGCAAGTTGGTCCTAGAACCCTAGATACAACCGTGTTTATTGTACATTGCCTAGCATCATACAATATACTTTTGGGTCGCCCTTGGATCAATGTGATGCGAGTGGTTCCTTCCACTTTACATCAGTGTGTTAAATTTGAATTTAAAAATCAGTTGGTCACTATCCATGGTGACCCTAGACCCTTTGATATGTGTGCTTTGGTAGAACCTTTTGGAGTGCAATTTTTCCCTGCTCTGTCATCCACACATCCTAATGCTTATTTTTCATCTAAACATGTGAAACACACACACATAACCTCATCTACCCCATCAACTACACCTATACATTTAACTCAACCATCTTCTGAACAAACCACACTAAAACCTCAAAAAGATCTTCAATCCACAACCAATCCTTCATGTTCCATCCCTATAATTTCAAAACCTATAGACCCATTTATTAACACCTCCACATTATCAACATCTATCATACCTTCCACATCTAAATATATAGGGAATGATCCTTCTACATATTATGCTCTTTCTGATGAACTTTTACCGGATTTATCCATAATCTTAATATCAAAAAAAACAAATGCTTTTATGCAAGATTCAATTCTTTTAAATAACTTGCCACCATCTCCTTGTACTTTGGGCCTCCCATAACCTATGGGAAGTACTTACCAAGTCGAGAGTTGTGCTTTTATTTATAAAGGATATGATTTGGGGAAGAATACCCAGGAATATCAAAACTCATCATGAGGGATATGCCCGATGTTATTTTGCTAATGAATATATTAAAGCTAAGCCCATAATGCTTAAAATGGGCTATAAAGGAAAAGGCTTGGGACCTTTCCAAAATGGTATGAAAGAACCTGTTGAGGTAGAGCCATGGCCCGCCCGATGTGGTGTAGGCCTATTTCCTAGTAAGGGTCAACCCTTCCCTTTTGAAGATGATGATCAACTCATATGTTATCAAGATTATCTAGATAAACAAGATTCTTTGTGTTCAAAGAATAATCCCTTTACCTGTAATATGCTATCCATAGCTTACCCTGAATTGATTGTTGAATCCGATGAGAAGTTGGAAGGAGATATTTTCCATGATATCTCCATTGAAGAGTTGTTACACAATGGTTTTTATTTTGATGGTTCTATACCAACTATAGCCCAACTTGAGGCCACCACTCATCAAGATGAATTATCCAAATTAACCTTAAAAGAATTACAAGAATTGGGTGTTTCACCCGCCCCACCTAATTTTGAAAGAGATCTACACATGGAAGTAGAAAACGTCATTAAAGTTAACATTGGAACTGAGGATAATCCTCACATAATCAATATTGGATCAGCATTAAGTCAAGAAAAACAAGATGAATACATTGCATTCCTTAAAGAATATGAAGATGTCTTCGCTTGGACATATGAAGATATGCCAGGTCTGGACCCTTTTGTAGTCATGCATCATCTAGTAGTCCATCCGGATGCTAAATCTGTTAAATAGAAACTTAGAAAAATGCATCCCAAAGTGGCCCTGCTAGTCAAATGGGAGTTAGAAAAACTCCTAAATGTTATTTTCATACAATCTATTGATTATGCTGAATGGATATCGAATGTAGTTCCAGTCACCAAGAAAGAAGCTACTAAATTTAGGGTTTGCACGGACTTTAGAGATATTAACGATGCATGCCCTAAAGATGATTTTCCTCTTCCAAACATGGACCAAATCATTGACTTTACCGTCGGGAGTGGAATGATGTCCCTAATGGATGGATTTTCTGGCTATAATCAGATCAGGATAGCTCCTGAAGATCAGGATAAAATAGCCTTTATTACCCCTTGGGGTACCTTTTGTTGGAAAGTGATGCCATTTGGTTTAAAGAATGCAAGCACAACATATCAACGAGCTATGACTTATATCTTTCATGATATGATGCATGATATCCTACATGATTATGTAGATGATATTATAGCTCGCTCTATTGAAGAAGATGATCATTTAGATAATTTGAGAAAAGTATTTAATCGGTTCAGAGAATACCTTATTCGATTAAATCCAGCCAAATGCATATTCGGAATTAAGTCTGGTAAACTATTAGGGGTTTTAGTTTCTTTACGTGGTATTGAAATCGACCCTCTCAAGATTGCGGCTATCATTGATATGCCCATACCTACCAATATATCTGAGTTACAAAGTTTACAAGGTAAGCTTCAAGCCATCCGTCGCTTCATCGATAAGTTGGCGGACAAAACCACTCCCTTTCTTAAGCTCCTTAAGAAGGATGTCCCTTTTAACTGGGATTACAAATGTACAGAATCTTTTGAACTTCTCAAACAATACCTCCTTAACCCACCTGTGCTTTCACTGCCTAGACCTGATCGCCCGTTTCTCCTATATATTTCAGCTTCAGATTTTGCTTTAGGAGCTATGTTAGCTCAGCTTGATTATGAGAAGAAAGAACATGCTAATTATTACATTAGCCAAACTTTAATCAGTTATGAAACTCGTTATACCTCATTAGAAAAACTATGTCTAGCAGTCATTTTCTATGCAGAAATTACGCCATTATATGCTTAGTCAAAAAATATATGTCATTGCTAAATATGATCCCTTGTAGTATCTTATGAGTCAACCTTATTTATCGGGTCGCACAGCCAAGTGGGTTCTTTCTCTAAGCAAGTTTAAACTCACATTCATAGGACAAAAGTCTGTTAAGGATAAAATCATAGCATATCAGTTAGCTACTGCACCCTTAGAGTCTACCCATCCCCTCATCATTGAGTTTCTTGATGAATGCCTTCAATTAGAGGCAGACCATGGTGAACAATGGTCCTTATACTTTGATGGAGCCTGATGCATGAGTGGGGCTGGTGCGGGTATTATTTTAATATCTCCACAAAAACACATTATACCTTTGTCTTTTAAATTAACATTTGCTTGCACTAATAATACTGCCGAATATGAGGCCCTAATCCTTGGATTACGAGCTGCCTTGGCATTAAAAATCAAACATCTGCTAGTTTTTGGTGATTCTCAACTTGTCATAAATCAAATTAATGAAGTTTATCAGACCAGATATGATAAATTGCGCCCATATAAAGCATATGTTTTGCAATTTTTATCCTTGTTTGATAAAGTTACTTTGGAAGCTATTCCGCAAACTAGCAACCGTGCGGCTGACGCTATGGCCGCAGTTGCATCTCTTCTGCCCTTGGAGTTAGATGACGAATATGCCACCATCATTATTCATCGACTCCAGGAATCCACTTCAAATAAGTCATGTTTAGAACCTTTGAATGTGTTTCTAATGAATGAAACTACTCCTGAACCTTGGTATATAGATATATTTGATTTTCTTCACAATGGGACTTTCCTTGCCAATTCTAATAGAAACCAACATCGGTTATTACGTAGACAAGCAAGTCGATTTGTAATAATTGGCAATACTTTATATAGGAGATCTTTTGAAGGTATCCTATTGAGATGTTTGAATCTAGAAGAATCCAAATCAGCTTTAAGTGAAGTCCATGATGGCTTTTGTGGAGGACACTTCAGTGGTAGTGTCATTGCTAAAAAGCTCCTTAGGATAGGCTACTTTTGGCCTACCATGGAAAATGATGCACATGAGTATGGGCGCCATTGCGACAAGTTCCAGAAACATGCTGACCTTGTCCATACGCCTGCACAAGAGCTGCAGGCTATTTCATCTCCTTGGCCCTTTTCAAAATGGGGCTTAGACATTATTGGCAAAATTAATCCTGTGTCATCCGATGGACACAAATTCATCATAACCGCCACTGAGTATTTCATGAAGTGGGTTGAAGCTATGCCTTTAGCTTCCTGCATTGGAACACAAGTCTCCAAATTTATTTTTAATCAAATCATTTGTAGGTTCGGAATTCCTGCAAATATCATCTCAGACAACGGAACTTGTTTCAAAAATAAAGATGTCAAGAAATTATGCCAAAAATATAAGATTCAACATCGATGGTCCACTCCCTATTATCCTTAGGGTAATGGCCAAGCAGAAACATCTAACAAAACCTTAATCAAAATTCTTAAAATATTGGTCAATAAATCGGCCACGATCGGCACATTCAATTATATCCGACTTTGTGGGCCTATCGAACTAGTGTTCGAACTCCCATTGGAACTTCACCTTTTGTCTTGGTTTATGGCGCTAAAGCCATTTTTCCTTTTGAATTAGAAGTTCCTTATTTGGCTCTACTACTTCAAGATACCGAAGTAGGAGATGAATATCGAGTAGTGCAGACTCAGTCAGCTGGAACTCCTAGGTGAAAAGTGCATCAATGCTTTGGAGCATCTTCGTGCTTACCAAAACAAGCTTAAAAGATCATATGCCAAGAAAGTTCGTCATCGATCCTTTGAGGTTGACGACCTTGTTTTAAAAGAAAATCAAAAAAATACTAATGCAACTAAAGACATTAAAGGTAAATTTGAGCCCAACTGGCTTGGACCATATATTATCACTGCTAAATTTGAATCGGGAGCATACAAATTAGCTACCTTAGATGGTAAATATTTAAAAGAACCTATGAATATTATGCATCTTAAGCGATATTACGCATAAAATTTGGTCATTCCATCATTTGTACATATTTTGCATGTTGTATCATTTTAAAAATATATATATAACTCTTTAAACAAAAACAAACAAAAAATAAAAAAATAAAAGTCAAAACAACAATATTATTGACTCTTTTCAAAACCAAAAAAAATAAAGAAGAAAGAGAGAGTCAAAATCATCAAACTCCTCAAAAATATTTGTTATATATATTTCTTCTTCAAGTATTGCAGTTATATTTTCAAGTTATTTTGGATAAATTAGCATTTATTTGGAATCCCTCACTATCACAACCACAAAAATAAATATCTTGATTTTATCTGGCATGATTACTAATCTCTCTTATATCAAAGTCCACAAAATTCAATTAAATAAATTTTGAGCACAAAGAATTGATCTTGTTATTTACTTAAACCAAGCATACCCTTTCACAATAAAATAATTATATTTGTAATGTCCATGCTATGCTACATAGTAGAAGTGGTTTCTTGAGTGAAAAGTTTCCCCTGCTATCCTATCATGCACATGGTCTAGAATCTTTGAGAATTGACAAAAGGACAAGCTCACCCCTACCCGAAATAAAAATCCCTTGCTCTACAAATAATTTGAGCAAGTATCCCTAGTATAGGAAGAAAATAAAAGTTCAAGAAAAAGAGAAAAAGAAACAAGTTATTTCAACATTATCTCAAATATCAAGCCAAAATACAAAAATACAAAAAAAAAAAAAAAAGAGAAAAAGAAAAGCAAAAGCAAAGAAAAAGAAACAAACAAAAGCACAAGCAATAAAATCCCTTTCCCTACCCATTGAAAATAAAGAAGGGTTGATGATCTTGAATCCCTGGAATTCTCAATTATTCAAAAATTGTGAGGTAAGCCCCATAACAGGTGGTTTGTGCCCAACCCGCTTGGCCTTGGGTAACTCCTAGCGTGGCGATATGTCTGTCACATTAGCGACCTTTTGTACAGACCTATGTCTGCTTATGTATTATGTAGCTCTTGATAACCCGACTTACATAGTAGTCTGGTATGGTTATATGCATCTAAATCATAGTTAACAAACACTTATTTGGTTAATTCAAATCACTTGTATCATAGTATCTTGCTCAAACCTGGTCAATGAACAATGCAATTGCACACACATTTTGTATTTGAGAGATTTTGTGTATCATTATGATAAATCAAGATTGGTAATGAACTCACCTACACACATAGGATTCCTTATAAATCTAACTTTTGTCTTTAAGATACTTTGAAATATTTCTGCAAATTGTTTGGAATAAATTCATTTTCCTCTTTACAGAACAATTTTTTAGTATAAATACAACTATATGCGTTGTCAAAAAATCAAAATCATTTTCAAAACATGCAATAAAGTTACATTTATATATAACTTTTGACTTTCATGACGATGGTATAGTTCCAAAACCAAAATTGGAATTTTATGCCTAGCGCAAGTCCTCATCTTCATATTTTTTGACTATTTTCAAAAATTAAAAAATCAACCATGCAATAAAACTTTATATTATTTTCTTCTTTGGATTTCGGGATGATGGTATAAGTCTATACCTAAATATTCTATGCCTAGTGCAAACCATTGTACCAATTTTATTTTTCATTTATTCAAAATCATAAAAACATATGACTTAAATCATTATGTTACACAATTATGCTTTAAAACAAAATAAACACTTACTCTATTTTCATGTCATTATGTCAAACTTCAATTTTGCAATGATGGCATAATTCCTAGGGAATTATCCAAAAAATTTATCACACTTAGGAATTTATGCCTAGCAAAAGTCATTTTAAAATATTTCATGCATAATATTTTCATGAAAATCTGAAAACAAATCATCATCATCATCATCATTTGCATCATCACACCAAAGTCTTAAGACAGTCTCTTAAGCACTCTTTTACTTTTAACAATATTTTTATACTGTGATTAGCTTGACAACCGAGTGAGCAATGACTCCATGAAATGGTCTATAATAGCGACAATTTCCTTTGAAATTATTGTTAGAAGTCCCTTTTCTTTTTTATCAATTCACATCACAAACAACCAATTTGTTTACATCAGATTATTTCATTTAAATTTTAAAAACATGACATTCAAACCATAATATTTCCAACCGACATAATTACATGAATCATCAAATCAATCACACCACAACAATAAAGCATCATACAAACACATAAGACAAGTCATATGATCAAAAATATCATATATATATCTCAACAATATATGTACATCATATCAAAACTAGATTGGTATGCCACAATCTACATCTTGGCATACTCAATCCTCTCAAATCATATAATCAATATGTACAGTGTAGTAGCCTAGCCTCGAGAACCCCTCGAGCTCTCAGCCTCATCTCCTCCCCAGCCCTAAGGTGGACGAGGTGGCCCCATCGTAGTATGTGTGGTACTGCGAGTCCTAGTCATCGATCGAGATGAAGTCCTCGATGACCCAACCCTGATCGAATCCGTAATGCCGACTGGCAGTTGTACCCTCTAGCTCTCTAGCACCATTTGGAAGTAGATACCCTGATAGAACATGGTCTGAGCAATCGATTGTGCCAGCTCCTGAGCACTCGCTCCTCCGCTTCATGCTCTGAGGTGTGCAACCTCATCTCTAAGTTGTGTAGCCTCTGCTCGATGGTGTGTAGCCTCATCCTGTAGAGTCTACACCTATGCCTAGAGATGGATAGTCTCCGCTCGGAGAGTAGCCATCTCACTACTCTCTCCTATGTCCACACCCTTGCCCTTATCGAGTGATGATGGTCTCTCTCCGTGGAGAAGGGAGTCTCTCCTTCATCCTCTCTCGCTATTGCGGCCTTTACTGATCCTATGGTCTCCTCTACTCTCTCCCTCTATGACCCTATGTCACCTCAATGGTCGCCTAGCATCGCCTCCCCATCCGACGCATAACTGCATGAATCAAACCTTAAGCCCTCGTCATCCGAGGAGGGTGGATGCCTGTGTACCAGGCATCGTAGCCATTGGTAACCCCTATGTCATCCTCATCCACTGGCTGAATAGGGGCATCATCTACGTCCTGACTCCAAAAGTGCTGCATATCTGGAGCCCCGCTAACTGTAGTGTTATCTCGGATGGTTCGATAAAACTCGTAGTCTCTAAGAGATGGGATCCCCTGCTGTAGACCGAACTGCCTCAAAACTTGATCGTAGCAGTGGAGCTCCACCTCTCCCCTCTCCATCCTTAGACAGAAGGTTTTCCTAACATGATCCAACCCCTATCCATCCTTGGCCCACCCTGGATGATCTCTCCAAGGCCTCCATGTGATCTGGTCAGAGACAAGGCCGTCAAGTAGTCTTCGGGACATTGGCAGATCTATTTGCCGCTGTGACCCTCTCTGAAGCCACCAGTAGAAAGCTCAAGGCTTCTCCCCATCAATCCCTATCAGTGGGAGCCCTATCGGCCTCCACACCGTGATGTTCTCCCAACACCAAACCTACAGTAGTGATGTCATAACTAGACATCGGCCACCCTTGTATATGACCCCATGTAGGATCCTATACAATCAACATAGTACATAACTCCCCCAAGCAAACCTATACCCATGGTCTCTCATGTCACAGACCACATCTGTTAGTAGCCATGGTACTCTGCATCCACTCTGATGGCATAGTAGCAGACCACCTACAACCCAACCAAAACCTGTGTTAGTCTAGATGCCCCAGGCATCTGGCGTAGCGACTCGATGTTCACTCTGCCCTTCTCCAGGGTGAAGCTCGAATCTCTGCATAGTTGCATCATCACGTGGCCCTGATTGGCCATGGGAGTTATTAACTGTTCTTGTATGGGGATCCTCAAAATCCTCATACATCCTCTAGTGTGGGAGTCATCTCCCCTAGCGATAACCAAAAACAAGAAGAACCTGGATACCACCTCTCTGCTAGGGTTGTCAATAGCCCCATATCTGTAGAAACCTATGGCATATCTGCCACATGCTGCAAGCTGACTTGTGCCAACTGATCTTGCTCTGCCTGAGATAGAGCGGCCAAGTCATCCCTCAGCCCATCGTATTTCCATTCTCTGCTCTTTAGTAATCCCCTCTACAACATAAACAACAAAATAATAAAAAACATTAATAAAACAATGATTAAAAATGCAAGTAAAGCAAGTTCAATTTCATCAATGATGATATCATCCACTATTGGACGATATCATCCCCAATTTGAGCAAATTTGTCTCCGATTTCGTAAGCCGAAATTGTCCCTTTTTTGACGAAATCGTCCCCATTTTGCCGATTTCGCCCCTGGACTAAATCGGCAATATCGAGACAATTTTGATGAAATCGGCGATATCAAGATGATTTCAATGAAATCAAGACGATTTTTTCCCGACGACGTCGACGACCCAAAAACGGCCGTGATGCTCAAAAATCATCAAAATTTAATCTAAAAAGCATAGAAAATCAAAATTCAAGCATTCTAAACTAAGTTTAGACTCTTACCTATAGTCCGCACCGGAACTCTGTCGATCTGTGCGTTGTCTCGACCATTTTGTTTGTAGAGCTCCACAAACCAAAAAATGAAAATGAACAATAACAATGAATTAGGGTTTTTCCCTATTTTTTAATTTTATTCAAAAACAATTAAAAACATTTTAATTTTTTGCTTTTCCGCGTTTTTACCTCAAACGTTCAATTTGGGTAAAAACACGGAGGGTGCATCATAGTAAGCTGTCGTACGATTCGACCAAGAATCGTCGCCTAAAAATGGAAATAATTTTTGCTTTCTCGTAAATCGAGAAGAACTCATCTTTAACGCATTTTCTTCAAAAAATTCGCTAAAGAGGGGGCAAAATGTAGCACCCTAAAATTGGCATAGTAAAACTTAGTAAATAATTAAAATTACCCTAGTAATAATTCAAATTCAAATTTCAACCCCAAAACCGCTCCCAAACTGTCTGCTACCCGTTTCCTTATTTTCTGCACCATTTTTAGAGTTTGTTTCGTCTGTTGGATGATATCGTCTCCGAGCAGACGATATCACCTCAGATTAGACGATTTCGTCTGGAGCAGAACGTCTAGATGATTTCATCCCAAAACTAATTTTTCATAATTAGCTTCTATTTCAACAGCTTCTCTAACTCGGGCAGAGACGCGTCTACACCGTTAGAGTCTCCCCCCGTTGGATATCTCCCAAAATGGGATGATCTCCAACCTCCCAACCTCTTTCCTATGCGTATTTAATCTTAGGTCCTCCCCTTAACATTCTCCTGGCTGAATTTTTTTGTACTTTAAGTTTTACATGCTTTAGGATATCCTAGATTATTGTTTTCCTTTGTCCCTTTTTGAATTTTCTCGTAGGAACTTTGTTATTCTTCAACCAGAGCAAAGCTCAGATCATCGCAGACGATCTTGTCCAATTCGAGATGATTTCGTACCAATCCGAGATGATTTCTACTGCAGTCAACATTGGGGGCAATCAGTGCCCAAAGTTTGTGTTTCTTTACTTTTTTTTGTTGTTTTGCTTTGCATTAGTTAAGCTTATTACTGCTTTGCATCTTGGAGTTCACCTCATGTAGCCTAGATGCATAATAAAGTCAAAGTTAGTCATTAAAACCATGCATTTTACTTAATTTGTTATCTAAAGTTGTCATTCTAGCATTTATACTTTCATTTCTATCATTTTCCCTTGCTTTTGCAATTGTATTTTTTGTTCTTGGTATCCATTTCTGCAATTGCAGGTCTCCGACGAATTCATCAGATCTTAGACGATCCTGTCAAATTCCAGACGATCTGGACTGCTTCAAAAATCAGAATCTCCATCAGACATCCAAATCAGGTATGGCTCTTTAATCTAGCTTATTCTCTCTGTTTTTTGTTCAAATTTGTTTTCTGTATTCATATAATCAGCATTTCATATAGCTTAGCTTAGATTCATTTGGCCAAACCTAGGACTTGGATGTTTAAAGCTAAAATTGAACACATTAAACTCATTCCCAACCTAGGCATGGAAATTGCCACTAAACGTTTCTTGGTGAACCCCACCATCCGTCGAAAAATCACCTTAATACCCCTCCCCCGAGAGGCGGGACCTTCAAAGGGCCTCTCAGTCCGAGGTACCATCCCATCCTTTTCCCATCATCCTTCCGGGCATGAATCCTTTAGCTTGAAGGTAAGGGTTCAAAAAATTTGGAGCGATACATGTACTACCAATAGGGGTATTGTCATCAAACATGTTATAGCCAAACATGTTGTTATTAAACATGTTACCATCAAAGGAGTTACCATTTGAGAAGATGACATCAATGGAATCTAAGGTAATGTAGTTAAAGGATTCATAATTAGAGGCATTGTATATGGAGAGAGATATTTTTTGAGGCTGACAAGTAGTTAGTTGAGGTAAGAGAGAAGTAAATCAGATTTTAAGGGGAGATGTTTTAGTGGGTCAAGTGAAGGCTTCCCAAATATTGATGAGGAGAAAATTTTATTTCAAGTAGGATGGTTTCAATGGTTTTGTCATTGATTTTGCAAAGGGGATCCTACCCCCTTAACCCTCAATATAGGTAGCGATAGGCATTGTCTATCATATTTATTATATTGGTGATGTTGATCATCTTGATCATGTTAGTCATGATGACCATTTTTTTCATGTTAGTTACATTGATTAATCTAATGATATGGTTGATTGTAAAAATTGAAGTGAACAATCAAATAATAATGGTTATGTTGATCAAGTTGATGTTACAACTAATTACAGGAAGTGGAGTGCATAATCAAAGAATAACTTGTTGTGAGAAGTAGTTGGAAGTGAAGTTTGTTGTAAAACAGAAGAAAGCAAAAGGATCATGACAAGATATTTTTTTATGTTTTTCAATACTTCTATTCTCAATATTCAACTCATGTATTGTCAAGGACGTTGACCATTTTAGATGGGATAGATGTGGATAGGAAAATTGATATATCTACTTTTAATGAATAAGTTTTGATATTCTATGTTATTTTTTAGTTGTGTGTAAAGTGATTGATAAAATGTGCATACATATATTTAATAATGTTATAAAGTGGTAATGTAATATTGTACGTAATACTACAATGTTAAGTTTTATATGTCAACAAAGTCATAATCTATAATTTAGTTTGTCCTATAGTGGAAAATATAATGTAAATGCAAGTTAAATGCATATGAAATGTAATTTAGGAAATGATGAGGTGTTAGGTAGTTGGAGGGTGCAACTAATTTTTGGTTGTATAAATAAGACCCTCCCCTCATTCCTTCAATATAGCATGTGGGTGCATAGGGTAGAAGGTTGGTGTGTATGTGCATAGGGTATGATGCAGTTAGGTCATGTATGCAGTCATGAAGAGGTTTTTGCATAGGGTTTGTAAGATATAATATTGTAATTATATATGTCATGGTTAATATAAATTTTCTTATATTTACTTATTTTCTATAGTTGTTATTAATATATTTTGTGTATTGTTATTGCTAATGGCTATAGATCTGTAGATTTATTTAAGTAGAAATGGAATTGTGTGTAAGTATATTAAATTTTATTTCTACAATTGCTTGAGATCTTGCTTAGACTTGGATTATTGCTTAGATGCTTTAAATATATCTTGAAAGAGTGAGATATTGAAGTAGAGATGGAGAAATTACAAAAATAAAATCAAAGTGGTCACAATATTGAGCAAAATTTTTGGCATAATCTTGGTAAGTAAAGTTAAAAAATGTTATGAATCTAGAGAAAATTTGACAAAGTTTTAGTGGATAAAAAACATGATGAAGTGGCCACCCATGGGTTATATTTATAGGTAGCACAGGCCTCTTGGAAGAAGAGAGTAAAAATGTAACATGATAAAGACATGATTATTGAAGGAAAGGATTTAAAAGGAAACAAAAGAGGACCAAGAGGAAGATCATGGGAAGGAAAACTTTTGGTCTTCGATTCTATTGCAAATGTGGTATATCAGTAGGAATGATCATGTTCATTGAAGGTGGATGGCTTGAAAGAGACACGGAGGAAATCCTTTGATATTGGGCATGTGTTAGGTCAAAAGCATTAAGAGGCAATAGCATTGGTGTTGCTAGTGCTAGATGATATTTGGAGGTCAAATATGGGTGGGAAATGACAAATTTGAACATTTTTATAGAAATACCACTAAGGGTTAAATAAGAAAAAAATATTTCAAATTTGGGCACAAGAAAGGTTAAAGGAAACCGGATGGCTAGAGAGGAATTCAGAAAGCTTGAAGATTAGCCATGCACTCAAAATTGGGTGTCTACACTTATAATAGAATCGAATGAAATTTCATGATAAATGTGTTAGAATAACTATAATCATCATTTTTACATCCATCATAGGTAATATGACAACCTTGCTTTATATTATTAAGAATAATAATTTTGAACATATAAATAGGCTTATTAAGAAAAAAACTATTTATATGCAATACATCTCATACTTTATGTTTCATAAAATTTATTTAAATAAAATACATTGACTCAACCAATCATGTTCACCATTTATTTATATTTATTTTGACATTTCTTAATTTTTAAAATAAATTTTGACTTAAATATTTTATCTAACTCAAAATAAGATAGAAGGTATTTTTTAATAAAATAATATTAAATTAATATTAATATTAAGATTAAAATAAGATAGAAGGTATTTTTTTATCTAACTTATTATAGTTTTTAATAAAATAATATATGAGACTAGTTAGGTCTGAGTTGTAGACCAATTGGTTCCTCCAAACCCCGTAAGGGAGGCAGAGGTCCAAGGTTCAAATATCGGGCCTCATCATATTGAATGCTTGCCCCTTTCCTGGTGTTTTCAGTGGTTTAAAAGGTTTAAAATGATCATGGCATGGTGGTTATAGGGGCAAACTACACATAGATCTATGTGGCGGCTTTCGGGGCGAACAGTGTAGAATATTGTGGTGGTCATAAAAGTCGAAAAGCCTACCCAGATTCGTTACGGCTATCGATTCCACCATGTAAAATCAAAAACTAATATATATAACTAATATATATGTGTGTGTGTGTGAGTGTGAGAGACTAGTTTTATATTTTTTAATTAGTTATAGCTTGCTTGCTCCTCATGGTAATCATGTCTTCCTTTAAAGAATATTTGTGTGGAAAAATGTAGTCCCACTTAAAACAATCGAATTCCTAATAGTAAATACCAAGGTGCAAAAAAAATCTTAAGAGGCTAGGGATGATTTGAAATGATCAAATTATAGGAATAAGTTCATATGATAGAGATAATAAATGAATTATTTGGAGAAGAAATGTATGGTCTCTCAGCATTGGCTCCTCTCTACCGATTTACTAGTTCATGGTCTTCAAGAAAAACCATTGAAGGTTGGATTGACAAATAATGGAGAACTAAAGTAAGAGGGGGAAGAGAAATCAAACTATGTAGAAGGGATTTTTCATTTCCATATTCACCTCTAATGAGGAAAAAAATATGATTTTCCAGGGTGGTTTATAGTTTATCGGTCCTTGTGATCTTTACATGAATATGTGAAATCCTTATTTTGATCCCTTAAAAGATATCCCTTATAAATTTCCAGTATGGGTTCATCTTCCTTTCCTCCCATTGCATTTTTGAAAAGAAAAAACATTGAAGGTCATTAAAAATAAGATCAAAGTCTAAAATATGAAAGCAAATATAAAAGCTCAAAATTACATGGTAGCTCAAATATGTGTTGAAGTAAACCTATAAAAGGGGTTACTTGAAGCCATCACACTATCATTCAAGGAGCTACAACATACCCAAAAGCTATACTATGACTATATATCTTTCAAGTGTTCAAAATATCAAGAATATGGGCACTTATAGAGGGATTACCTATGAAGCCTATGACTCAATTTTAGTAACAAGAAGACTTTAAAAAAGTCTAAAATAAAAGAGGAAATTTTATCTATATCCCTACAACCAAAATTCTAAAGATAATATGCAATTTCAAAATAAGTTCAATATATTGGAAGAAGATTTGGAGGAATCAATAGCAGTTGCTTTTGAACATCAAGAAGAAGCCCCTAAATAAGACCCTCTACTAAACATGGAAGTCCTAGAAGAAAACCAAGGTTAAGAGTAATCAATGCACTTCAACTCAAAATAAGGGAAAGACAGGTAATAAAGAATCTTAAAAACTTCAATATCATAGCAGGAAGCACATACCCAATAAAATGAGGATAAAACATCTTCTCCAATGGCCAAAACCAAAACTAGAGCAGGACGAGCTCAGAGAGAGAATCTTCAAAAAAATAGTACAAGGGAAGCAGGCCATAATTGAGGATATGTTGAAGAGGGCAGTAAATAAAAATATAAACATATAGCTCAAAGAGAGAGAAGCTTCAAAAAATATAGCAGAAGGGAAGCAAGCCATAATTTAGGATGCACCAAAGAAGACAACAAAGAAAAATACCAAAAAGAGGTAGAATATTTTGATCCATCCACTATCCACATTATCAATGATAAAATATATTATTTGGAATACTAGAGGGTTAGAACAAGAAAATTAGAAAATAGGAGTAAATAACTTGATCATCCAAGAAAATCTAGATGTACTTTTGGTCTAGGAAACCAAACTGGATCTAGAAAGAGTCAATACAACAATGGGATTTTATTGGCCCTTGTGCAAACATTTAGTCATATCAACCAAGGGAAGTTCTAGAGGGATTTTAATAGCCTAGAAAATTGAGTGGGAGTTAATTTAGATTGAGGTCATAAAAAACTAACTAATATTAGTATTCATTAAATAGAACTTATAGAAGGAGAAACAATCGGAAAAGAAGGAAGAAGACCCTATCATAGTTATAAAAATCATGGTCTAAGATAATTGGTTATCCAACTCATAGTTCATAGTAGTATACAAAAAATGGGGTCAATAGAGCAAGTTCTTATCAGTTGTTAGTCTAAGTGCAGATGATAGTAGTTTATCAAAAAACCAATTTGTAGAGCAAACCATTATCAGTTGTTATTCTAAGTACAAAAAATACCTAGTCCATAGCTTGGCAACAATTTGCAAAGAAATAGTCCATAAAGTAGGTTGTTATTATTTGATACTCTAAGTAAAAAAATTAGTCATACCTCTTGAAGAATAAATCTATTTTCCTTTAAAAAATAAAAGTAAAGGATTACATCACAATCCACAATATGGTATCATGCTATGCAACATCACCAAACAAGTGTGAGTATGAGAAATACTTTTACTATTTCTTTTAAATTATCTTCTAAATATTTTGTCACACTTGGTGGCATACAAATGTATGCTAGTACCAAGCTTGAACGTATTTCAACTTTCCTTGACTTTTCACTTTAAGTGGTTTCTAAGTGCTATAATTTTATTTTTCATTATAATCTTATGGTTTAAGATTTTACAAAATATTTTATTATTATTTTACAATTATTTTTCATGCTAACTCTTTCAAAATTCCCTACTTTTTCCTATATATTGTTAGAACCTTTAAACAAAAACATTATTATTAATATTTTCTTGACCTATTCAGGAAAAATTGGATCCTATGACCTCTATAGGTCCTCTTTGATGTCCATGAGTAGGTCATGCTTGTTTTTCCATGTACCAGAGCTATTTTAAATGTATTAAACCATTTTATCATGTTAATAAATTTCTATTGAATATATATCAATTAGTTTCTTTTTATAACTTTAAAAAGGGAAAAAATATTTTTTTTAATCTCTTTTGTAACTAAAATTTATTTTTAAATTTAAACAAGGATAACTTATATAGAATGAATACAAGTGAGAGAAAAACTAGATAAATTATTATAGAATGAATACATCCGAAAGAAAAACTATATGCATTTTTTAACTAATTGAATTTGAACCATGATTACTTATTTGATGTAATTTAAACTTTATTGAAAATATCATAAACAAATATATAGAAACAATTATCTATTTTAATCCTTTGTACCTAAAATATTTCTCATCATAAAATAATTAGTGAGGAATAGTGTAAAATAGCTAATGACGAATAGTGTGACACAATGTTAGGTTTTACTTCATGCCAAATATTCCATGTTAGGCCTTACACCTTGGTCTTATTGCTCTATGTGGATGCAACCAACACATACATGTGAATATTTTCTACCCTCAAAATGCACACATGGAAACTTTACTTGGAGAAAAGTATAGCAAATGCTCAACCAAAGCCCAATGTGCCCTTCCCCATTCCATGTCCTCTTCACAAAATGTTGTATTACTTAGGTTCAGTTGTAGGGACTCTTGCATCCTCGTCTTGCTAGAGCAATACGAGGTGCACTAAAATCCAAATGCTTAGGATCCCTATCAAAGATACATAAGAAGAATCTTATGTTTTGTAGAGACTTTAAGAACCCCAAAAATCAGAACCAAAGCAAGGTGACATAGACCTGTTGGAAATTTTGAGTAAGTTGTGTTGTCATTGATGTCAGAGAGCACTTTGTATGGCAAGAATATTCTTCTATGGTTGATATGGTTGAAATTGATCAAGGTAAAGTTCATCCCAAAAGAAAGAAAATTGGTGGAAATAAGAGACCATGGTTTAATAGAAAATACAAATATTATTATAATATTTTTCAATATTATAATAATTGGGTCCAAGAAATCATTTTAAAAAGAGATATCCTGGACAAGGTTTATTGAGATTTTATAAAGGTTGCAAAGGTTTTTAAATTATTAAAATTAAAATATTTTAACAAAAGTTAAAATTTTAATTTAAAATAATTTATGGTTCCAAAGATTCAAATTGAAATAGAATTTGAAAGCAAGAGAGGTCGACGTTTTTCAAAACCAAAAGAAATGGTATTTATAGGAAATGATTTTTCATTTCCAAAGGTTCATGATTTGAATGCCCAAGTGAAAAGATAATCCATGCGCTTGATTTTCGAATAGGAGAATATGTTTGTGAGTTCTAAAGCAAAGGGAGGCAGAGTTGTGTTGAAATCCACCTGGAGAAAAAGATACATCCCATAGCATTGGGTAGCACACATGGTAGGCGGAACATGGCTAAGGAACTTACAAAGGAAAGGTTTCAGTTTTGAATACCACCGAGTTGTTTTTCAAGAGGATAAAGCATTTTTCATTTTCAGCGAAGGCGATTTCAAATATAAAATCATGGACTTTTGGTTTTGTGTGGGTATGTACCCCAAGCGATAGCCTAGCCTTGGGCTAGGGCATTGTGGTGGCTAAGGTCGTGGGTTTGAGCTTGGGCACTGGTCATTGAGACTTGTGCAATATTTTTCACAAGAAGAATATTAAAGGTATGTTTTTTAATTTATGTGCTCCTATGGTCTTGGAATATGTGATTTGACTTTGAGGCTTCGAAATCGTGAAAGGAAAATAAATGAAATTGTTTAGGGAGTCATAAGGGGTGTTAATTAAATATTTTATTTTGGGTGCTTAGGAATTAAACCAAGTATTGGAGATTATAAGGTGTAAACAAAGGGACTTTATTTTTTATGTGTGTTGAATATTATTTTGAAAGAGAAGGAGATTATAAGGTGTAAACAAGGAACTTTATTTTGATATGTGTTGAATATTATCTTGAAAGAGAAGGAGATTATAAGGTGTAAACAAGGAATTTTGTTTTTGATGTATGTTGAATATTATTTCAAAAGTGAAGGAAGGATAAGGTGTACTTGTGACTTGACATTTTATTGTATTTATTGTATGGTGAAATATTTTTTGAGGTAAATATTCATTTTGAGGTTTTGAGATAGACCATTGTTATCTAACCTTGAAAGTGAAACAAAAAGAATTGGTTGAGTAAAACAGGTTTTGAAGATATATCTCCATCACAACAAAAAAGTATGAGCACATTATATTTTGTTTAGAGTGACTGGAATAAATGTTGTGAAATATAAGGTGCAGTGAAAAGGATTGTTTGATAAGCATTATTGGAAATATTTGAGTGAGTTTTTATATGCTTCATTGATGAAAGTTTAGAGAACATTTGAGATAGAGATTGAAGATTATTTGATTTAGGGTTTGAGACCTACATTGTTCCTTTATTTGAAGAAGTATGAAAACACCTATTTAGGGTTTGTAATAAAGTTATGTTTCATTGGTTGAATGATTGAAAGAAATTATTGAGCAAGTTCTTGAGAGGACTTGAACACAGATTTAAGGTAAGTCTTGGTGAAGACTTGAGAGCAAATTGAGCAAGTTCTTGAGAGGACTTGAAGGTAAATTTGAGGTAAGTATTTATGAAGACTTGAGAGTAGATTGAGCAAGTACTTGACAGGACTTGAAGGTAGATTTAAGATAAGTCTTTATGAATACTTGAGATAATATTGAGCAAGTTCTAGAGAGGACTTGAACACAGATTTGAGGTAACTCTTGGTGAAGACTTGAGAGCATATTGAGCAAGTTTTGGAGAGGACTTGAAGGTATATTTAAGGTAAGTCTTGGTGAAGACTTGAGAGCACATTGAAAAATTCTTGAGAGGAATTAAAGGTAAATTTGAGGTAAGTCTTGGTGAAGACTTGAGAGCAGATTGAGCAAGTTCTAGGGAGGACTTCAAGGCAGATTTGAGACAAGTCTTGGTGAAGACTTGATAGGAGAGTTTATTGATTTATTTGTTCAATATTTGTGTTAATGCTTGGGGTAAATCTAAGTAGAGTTAATTTGTGATTGGATCAAGCTTTGTGTTAAGGCTTGAGGACAAATTTTGGTATAGATATGTGAACATATTTGTGCTAGAATTGAGATAGATTTAGAGTAGACTTGTACTACACTTGGGATAGAGTTTGATGCAGATCTGAGATACATGAAACTCTCACATATTATGATATGAGAATAGTAATGGATCCTATTCCCAAAAAATAGGTAGCCTTCAAAGTAGTAAATAAGACACAAGATAAGAATTTAGATTCAAGTGATGAGTCATCCAATGATGAAGAAGTAAACTATGGCATAAGGAACAAGGACTCAAGAAAGCACAAAGGTACAAAAATAGTTAAGTATTTCAATTATGGTAAATATGGTCACTATGCAACTAACTATCCAAAAGTTGGAAGCAGCAGTGGTGAAGAGAAATAAGATCACAAGAACAAGGGAGCAAGAAAATCCAGGTATCAAAATAAAAGTAGGGATGGATAAAGCAAGCATGAAAATAAGTTTTTCTAAAGACATAAGAAAATTTTCTATGCATATAATACAGGTAAGAGTTCAAGTGATAGTGATGGAAGATCCTCATATAATGAAGAAGAAGAAATTATCTTCTTGACAATAGAAAATGAAGGAAGTGATCCTGTTGAAGATAAATCTGAAAGATATGAAGATGATATTGAAAAAGAAAAAGAATAATAAAAAAATGAATAGGAAGGAGTAGTATATATAGAAGCTAAACTTACTTTTGATCTAAAATAATTGAAAAATATCATAAAGCATAATTCAATATTCAAGGCTCAATTTTAATAATGTGATGAAGAGAAAGGAAAGCTTATACAAGGTCTGACAAACTCAATAGCTAAGACAAGGAGATTTAATAAATTTAGAAGTAAAAGTCTTAGAATATGAAAGATTAGAGCATGAGGTAGTTTCACTAAGTAATGAAGTGAAAGAGTCTAAAGACAAGCTACACGGGTTTGGAAGAAGTTCAAATACTTTGGATAAGATTATCAATGCATAAATATCTTCATCAAACAAGACAAGACTTGGTTTTGAAGAAGGAAAAGGGCAATATGAAAAATGGGAGTCAAGCTCCAAAATAAAGGAAATCTCAAAAGAAAAGAGTGAGGAAGAATCTAAGATGTATGATGATGAGTCAGGAAATGAAAGTAACAAGGAAGAAGACAATGCACAAACAGAGAACATGGAGCATCACAAAAAAGAAAGGACTAAGAGACCAATGGGTCCAAGGCAAGATTTCTTCAAAGGATGTTTTTTCTCATGTAACAAGTTTGGTCATAAGGCTATGCAGTGCAGGATACATTAAAAGAAGGAACATGGTTTCACTAAGAGAAATTTTAGAGATGGGTATTTATTTCAAGGGTATTATTACTCTTGTAATAATTTTGGTCATAAAGTAATTGATTACAAGGTTCATGATAGGAATGGGTATGGCTTCACCAGGAGTAAATTTAAGATATTTTCACCTTCAAGGAACCACAACATTAAGTGTTATAAGTGCAATAATATTGGGCATATGGCCAAGTGGTGTAGAACAAAATTTCCAAGGATAAGCAAGAACAAGGATATTTAAAAGAGTCAGAAGGATATATTGAGAAATAAGATTGACAAAGGAAAAGAGTATTGTATGTTGGGAGTAGAAATACTTCCACTCCAAAACTAATAACCTCAAGGAGAGGAGGTGTGGAGGGGGCTAAGGTAATAATCTTATCATTATCCCAAAAGGATTCCCTTTGCCATTGATGTTAAAGGGGGAGAGATTTGAGTTAGGGGGAAAGCATTCAGTTAGGGGGAGCAGTTTCCTAGGGGGAGCAAAGTTGGAAAAAGAAAAAGGAATGGTTAAGGAAAAGGGTTGCCATCAGTGACAAAGGGGGATATTGTTGGAAATTTTGAGTAAGTTGTGTTGTCATTGATGTCAAAATGTTGATGTCAGGGAGCACTTTATATGGTAGGAATATTATTCTATGGTTGATATGGTTGAAATTGATCAAGGCAAAGTTCATCCCAAAAGCAAGCAAATTGGTGGAAAGAAGATACCATGGTTTAAGAGGAAAGACAAATATTATTATAATATTTTTTAATATTATAATAATTGGGTCCAAGAAATCATTTTAAAAAAGAGATATCTTGGACAAGGTTTATTGAGATTTTATAAAGGTTGCAAAGTTTTTTAAATTATTTAAATTAAAATATTTTAACAAAAGTTAAAATTTTAATTTAAAATAATTTATGGTTCCAAAGTTTCAAATCAAATTCGAATTTGAAAGCAAGAGAGGGCCGAAATTTTTTAAAACCAAAGGAAAGAGTATTTATAGGAAATGATTTTTCATTTCCAAAGGTTCATGATTCAAATGCCCAAGTGAAGAGATAATTCATGCACTCAATTTTTGAATAGGAGAATATATTTGTGAGTTCTAAAGGAAAGGGAGGTATAGTTGAGTTGAAATCCACATGGATTAAAATATACATCCCATAACACTAGGTAGCACAAGTGGTAGGAGGAATGTGGCTAAGGTGCTTACGAAGGGAAGGTTTCAGTTTCAAATCCCACCGAGTTTTTTTTCAAGAGGGTAAAGCATTTTTTGTTTTCAGCGAAGGTGATTTCAAATATAAAATCATGGACTTTTGGTTTTGTACGGGTGTGTAGCCCAAGTGGTAGTCTAGCCTTGGTTTTGTAGAACACAAGCTTATACTGAGAGGGGGGGTGAACAGTATAAGACCTCTTTTAATTATATCTATCAATATAGCTTTCAAACCATTAACATGCAAAATAAAATAGCAGTAACAACAACAGTGAAACAATGCACAAAAAGCAATCCACAAAGAGACACTGCACTTTACGTGGTTGACCCAAGGTGGGCTACTCCACGGATAAAAATTTCCTCTAAAAGTTATATCAAAACCTATGGGAAACCTTCCCGATTACAATGTTTATGAGCCTCGGCTCAAAGGAGACACCTTCCCCTAATTTTGCTTTGCTAATGATCCTCTAGAAGACCTCTATCTCTTTTGCCCTTAGCAAGTGGAAATATTTCCACAAAAGACACCTGTCTTCCCTACTGCGCTGGAGATATCTGTCCTCAACTCTGTCACAGCAATTTGGTCCTATTTATTGCACCAAAACATAGTCCTTCGGTCTGGCATAATTCTATCCTCTTCCTCTATCTTTGATCTGCACTTGGTAGGAAAACAAATTTTCACTGTCTGCACAACTACAGTAGCATAGTCTCTTTAAATTATAGCTACACTATCTTCTCAACTTCTGTGCAAATGCAATAGTGTAATCTTTGCAAAAATTGCAGCAGCACTATCATCGTTCGTCCTTCACAACTGTTCGCAATTACAGCAGCATCTACTTCGTGCCCTTTGCTTTTCTTTTACACAGACTGCGTGAACACAGTCGCAATCACAGCTATCCTTAGATCAAATTCCACTCTTCGCAAACACTACAACATTCGAATGCACAGCAACTTATGCGCCTATTTGTAATCACAACAGCACACTCTCTTCGCACAGTCTTCTCATGAACAGCAGCACAGTCTTTGTCACTTAGAATATTCAAGGAAATGCACTTTAATGCTATAGTCAAACTTCTCTCTCTACTTTTCGATAATCAAACTTCACTTGTTGCACTCACTCTGCAAATGTCACACTTCAAATGCACACTTTGATCGATACACAAAAAGCTCAAACAATCTTTCTTTAATACTCACAATCTCAAGATGAAATCTTGTTCTTTAGTCGGCTGTTCAATCTTCAAACACGTCGACTATAAAACCTTACACTTCATCGGCAAAGGTTAATTTCGTAGGCTTTAATCGCCTTTGTTGTTCTATAGTTGTTCTCATGCAAAACTCAAACATGTCGTGATATCGCTACGCCTTTGACTGTCGTACACCTTCTTTGGTTTGTTGTCGCAAAATCACGACACTACAGCCTTTGCTGACGTCATCGTAAATCTTGTCGCAAAAATGTGATGCTCTAGACTTTAAAGCCTTCTTCTCTGCTACTATCGTGAAATCATGACACCTTTGTCTCTTGCTGATGTCATCATGATTTTTGTAGCAAAATCGTGATGCTCTGGACTTCAAAGCCTTCTTCTCCGCTACTGTCACGAAATCACGACACCTTTGCCTCTTGCTAACGTCATCATGATTCTTGTCACAAAATTGTGATGCTCTGGACTTCAAAACCTTCTTCTTCGCTACTGTCACGAAATCGTGACACCTTTGCCTCTTACTGACGTCATCATGATTCTTGTCATGAAATCGCGACGCTCTGGACTTCAAAGCCTTCTTCTCCGCTACTATCACAAAATCGTGACACCTTTGCTTTTTTCTGACGTCATCAGCAACTCTGTCGTGAAATCGTGACACCTCTTGCTTCTTCATCCTTTTCTTGGTTTGCACTAGCAAAAATGAAACATGTCGTGAAATCATGATGCTTTCGCTGCCTTAAGCTCTTTCTTGTCAACTGCTCGTGAAACTGGAACATGTCACGAAATCGTGATGCTTTTGCCAACTGCAAGCTACGAACTTAACCTGTCACGAAATCGTAACACTTTTTGCATTCGTACAACTTCTTCAAAACTTGTCATGAAATCGTGACACTTCCTGCACCTCAACACTACCAACTCAACTTGTCGTGAAATCGTGACAATTTTTGCATCCGTACAACTTCTTCAAAACTTGTCATGAAATTGCGACACTTCCTGCACCTCAACACTGCCAACTCAACTTGTCGCAAAATCATGACAGTTTTTGCATTCGTACAACTTCTTCAAAACTTGTCGCAAAATTGCTACACTTTTGCCCGCTTTGCCTCTGCCTTCCTACATGTCGCGAAATCACGACAGTTTTGGCCAAACTTTCTCTCTCCTCAAACATGTCACGAAATCATGACAGTTTTGGCCAAACTTTCTCTCTCCTCAAACATGTCACGAAATCGTGATAGTTTTGGCCAAACTTTCTCTCTCCTCAAACATGTTGCGAAATCACGACAGTTTTTCCAGCAGCCTGCAAACTTTTTCTAACTTATCTTTTTTTGGATTTTTGGCAACTGGGCTACTCTGATTTTCTTAGAGACTTACTAACCAGTTGAAACCTTCATCAAAACACATCCTTAGATATAAAAACAAATTTCTCCAAGAACTCCTTGACATCAAAAACAACATCTACCAATAGCTCCTTGACATCAATGACAACAACTAAACTTAGGCAAAGGCAATGTACTTAAGGTACCCAAAATTGCCAACAATCTCCCGCTTTGTCATTGATGGAAACCCTTAACTAAAACACATCTTTCAATAGCCAAAACTGAAATCAATCTCTTCAAGTTTTGCTCCCCCTGACTTGAAGCTTTCCTCTTCTCTTAAAAAATCTCCCCCTTACTTAAATCTCTCCCCCTTTGTCATCAATGGCAAAGGGTCACCTTTGGGGCTTGGGACTAAGAATGAGCCTCTTAGCTTAGTCCCTCCCCCACCTCCTGATGAGGTGATTTTAAAACGAGGTTGGGAGTGACACTCCCATTAGACACTCATCATCATTAGTGTCTAAGATTTCTTTGTCGGGCCTTCTCTTGAATTCTTTTCCGTATTTTTGTTCTCGTCACTTGTTCTGATCCTCAAACCTGTTAATACTACTGTTCTGTTTCTTTTATCTTTTTTGTTCTTATCCATACCTTGATCCTTGGACCTGTTCATGTCACTTTTCCTATTTTTGTTATCATTCCTATTTTTATCCATGCCTTGATCCTTGAACTTGTTCATGCTGTTGTTTCTATTACTGTATCTCAGAATATCAGCTCTACACTGTCTAGCTAGGTGTACTTCATTGTTGCATTTATAGCAGGTAACAATATTAGACATGGCTGTTCTTTGAATTTGCCTATTTTGACTAATCCAGTTCCTGTTATTTGCTTTGCAAAAAATTGCCTTGTGCCTAAATTGTTGACAAGAGTAGCAATACCCTTGAAATAAATTACGTCTCCTGAAACTGTCATTTACTCTCTTCATTTGAGTCATGCAATGTACAGCCATGTGACAAAATCTGTGACACTCATAACATCTGCCTTGAAATTTTCTTTTATTCGACTTCATGGGTCCCGAAAATTTCTTCTTCTTAGTCTGAATATCATTTTCTGTTTCTGCGTATACATAACTTACGAACTCATGATCTGAAGTACTTTCTTCAACAGGACTCTCTTCCTTTTGAAGTCTCTTGCTAGATTCCCCAACCTGTTCCTTGTGCAGCTCAACGAAATCGAGACCTGTTTTATTTGTTGGTTTTCTTTGTCCTTTGATGAGAAATTCAACCTTCTTGGAGCTATCCTGAAATCTATAGAGCTTATCCTTGTACTCTTTATTTTATTCTTTCAAAGAAGCCATTCCCTGTTCTAACTCTCTATACTGCAAAATTTTAGAATCTAACTCATTCTTGAGTTCTTGTGACTTAACCATAGATGCTTCAAGATTTTCTACAAGTTCATCTATCTCCATACAGAATTCATTTAACTTAATCTTGAGTCTATCATTCTTCTTTCTTTCCTTTTTCAAAACACTAAGAGCATTATTGAGTTCACATTCAAGATCCTCTATTTGATGGCGCTTTGAATCATCACAGCATTTTTTAGATTTCTTATCACTAGAGGTGCTACATTTTTCAAAAACCATACATGCATCTTCATTGTAGTTTTCTGAAGCATCCTCATACATACTAGCAGCCAAATCATTATTTCTGCAATCATCCTCAAGGTGCCCAAAATTTCCACATCTAAAACATTTCATGATAATGAATTTATGTTTCGGTTCTTCCTCTTTTTCTCGAAATGAACAAGCATCTCATTTTCATCATCACTAGAAGAACTATCACTATCACTGCTAGAACACTTACTTGCTTTGTCTAAGTAGAAGCTCTTCTTATTCTTGTGAAAATGCCTCTTTCCATGATTGTTGTACTCATCTTTGCTTTTCTGGTGATTCCTGTACTCATTTTTGCTCTTTCTGTAATACCTGTGCTTTTCAAAGTCCTTGCTTTTAACATCCTGTATATCTTCATCACTTTCATTTTTAGAAACAGTACAGTCAGTAGCATAATGACCAAATTTCCCATAGTTAAAACTTCTTATATTTTTCTTGTCTTTGTGTTTTCTGGAAAACTTGCCTTTCCTGCTGTAATATGCCTCTTCCTCACTAGAAGACTCATCACTTTCTAGAATCTGTTTGCCCTTCGATTTCTTGATGGCTTTAAAAGTTGCCTCTTTCTTTACATCAACTTTTACTTGAGTTCTCAGCTCAAATGCTGCAAGAATACTATGGAGCTCATCCTTTTTCAATTTATCTAAATCTTTGGCTTCCTCAATAGCAGAAATCTTTTCATTAAATCTATTAGGAAGAGATCTTAAAATCTTATCACACACATCATTTTCAGCAAGTTCAAGACCTAAGTCTTTCATGGAGTTCACAATATCATCCATCCAAAGCATGTAGTCACTAATATTTTCATCATCATTCATCTTGAGTTGGTCAAACATACCTTTAAAATGTCTCAATTTAGCCTTTCGAACATTTGCATCACCTGTATGAACAACCTGCAATTGTTTCCACATCTCACTAGTTGTCTTGCAGTGAATAACTTTGGTAAGATCAGCCTTCTATAAACCTTTTAAGATTGCATTCATGGCTTTTGAGTTGCTATGATGTAGAAGCTTGTCCTCTTTAGTGTAAGGACCATTTGTAGGAATGGTGTACCCATCTTCAATAACTTCCCATACCTCATTACCAAGAGCCATAAGATAGACCTTCATTCTTGCACTCCACAGACCAAAATCTGATCCATCCAGAATAGGTGCTGCATTCCCACTTGAGTAGTCCATTGTGTTCTTTGCAACCTTTTCCTTCAAGCTGTTAAACTTTTCAAAGGCACTGGCTCTGATACCAATTGTAGAACACAAGCTTATACTAAGAGGGGGGAGTGAACAGTATAAGACCTCTTTTAATTATATCTATCAATACAACTTTCAAACCATTAACATGCAGAATAAAATAGCAGTAACAACAGCAGTAAAACAGTGCACAAAAAGCAATCCACAAAGAGACACAACACTTTACGTGGTTCACCCAAGGTGGGCTACTCCACGGATAAAACTTTCCTCTAAAAGTTATATCAAAACCTCTGGGAAACCTTCCCGATTACAATGTTTATGAGCCTCGGCTCAAAGGAGACACCTTCCCCTAATTCTGCTTTGCTAATGATCCTCTAGAAGACCTCTATCTCTTTTTCCCTTAGCAAGTGGAAATCTTTCCATAGAAGACACCTGTCTTCCTTGCTCTGGCTGGAGATCTCTGTCCTCAACTCTGTCACAGCAAGTTGGTCCTCTTTACTGCACCAAAACACAGTCCTTCGATCTGGCACAATTCTATCCTCTTCCTCTGTCTTTGATCTGCACTTGGTAGGAAAACAACTTTTCACTGTTTGCACAACTACAACAGCACAGTCTCTTTAAATTACAGCTGCACTATCTTCTCAACTTCTACACAAATGCAATAGTGTAATCTTTGCAACAATTGCAATAGCACTATCACCGTTCGTCCTTCACAACTGTTTGCAATTACAGCAGCATCTACTTCACGCCCTTTGCTTTTCTTTTATATAAACTGCATGAACACAGTCGCAATCATAGTTGTCCTTAGATCAAATTCCACTCTTCACAAACACTACAGCATTTGAATGCATAGCAACTTATGCACCTATTTGTAATCACAACAGCACACTCTCTTTGCACAGTCTTCTCATGAACAACAGCATAGTCTTTGACACTTAGAAGATTCAATGAAATGCACTTTAATGCTACAGTCGAACTTTGCTCTTTGCTTTTCGATAATCGAACTTCACTTGTCGCACTCACTCTGCAAATGCCACACTTTGAATGCACACTTCGATCGATACACAAAAATCTCAAACAATCTTTCTTTAATACTCACAATCTCAAGATGAAATCTTGTTCTTTAGTCAGCTGTTCAATCTTCAAACACATCAGCTGTAAAACCTTACACTTCGTCGACAAAGGTTAACTTCGTCGGCTTTAATCGCCTCTGCTGTTCTGTAGTTGTTCTCACACAAAACTCAAACATGTCACAATATCACTACACCTTTGACTGTCGTACACCTTCTTTGGTTTGTTGTCGCAAAATCATGACACTATAGCCTTTGCTGACGTCATCGTAAATCTTGTCATGAAAACACGTTGCTCTAGACTTCAAAGCCTTCTTCTCCACTGCTATCGTGAAATCGTTACACCTTTGTCTCTTGCTGACGTCATCATGATTTTTGTAGCGAAATCATGATGCTCTAGACTTCAAAGCCTTCTTCTCCGCTATTGTCACAAAATCATGACACCTTTGCCTCTTGCTGACGTCATCATGATTCTTGTCATTAAATCGTGATGCTCTGGACTTCAAAGCCTTCTTCTTCGCTACTGTTGCAAAATCGTGACACCTTTGCCTATTGTTGACGTCATCATGATTCTTGTCACGAAATTGTGACACTCTGGACTTCAAAGCCTTCTTCTCCGCTACTGTCGTGAAATCGTGACACCTTTGCCTTTTGCTGACGTCATCAGCAACTCTATCGCGAAATCATGACACCTCTTGCTTCTTCATCCTTTTCTTGGTTTGCACTAGCGAAAATGAAACATGTTTCGAAATTGCGATGCTTTCGCTACCTTAAGCTCTTTCTTGTCAACTACTCATGAAACTAGAACATGTCACGAAATCACGACGCTTTTGCCAACTGCAAGCTGCCAACTTAACCTGTCGTGAAATCGTGACACTTTTTGCATCCGTACAACTTCTTCGAAACTTGTCATGAAATCGTGACACTTCCTGCACCTCAACACTTCCAACTCAACTTGTTACGAAATCGTGACAGTTTTTGCATCCGTACAACTTCTTCAAAACTTGTCGCGAAATCGTGACACTTCCTGCACCTCAACACTGCCAACTCAACTTTTCACGAAATCACGACAGTTTTTGCATCCGTACAACTTCTTCAAAACTTATCATGAAATCGCTACACCTTTGCCCGCTTTGCCTCTGCCTTCCTGCATGTCACGAAATCGTGACAGTTTTGGCCAAACTTTCTCTCTCCTCAAACATGTCGCGAAATCGCGAAAGTTTTGACCAAACTTTCTCTCTCCTCAAACATGTCGCAAAATTGCGATAGTTTTGGCCAAACTTTCTCTCTCCTTAAACATGTTGCGAAATCGTGACAGTTTTTCCAGTAGCCTACAAACTTTTTCTAACTTATATTTTTCTGGATTTTTGGCAACTGGGCTACTCTGATTTTCTTGGAGACTTACTGACCAGTTGAAACCTTCATCAAAACACATCCTTAGATATAAAAACAAATTGCTCCAAGAACTCCTTGACATCAAAAACAACATCTACCAATAGCTCCTTGACATCAATGACAACAACTAAACTTAGGTAAAGGCAATGTACTCAAGGTACCCAAAATTGCCAACAGGGTTAGATCATTGTGGTGGATAAGGTCACAAGTTCGAGATTGGGTGTTGGTCATTGAGACTTGTGCAATATTTTTTGTAGGCAGAATATTAAAGGTATGCTTTTTTATTTATGTGCACCTATGGTCTTGGAATACGTGATTTGAATTTGAGGCTTCAAAATCATGAAAGGAAAATAAATGAAATTGTTTAGGGAGTCATAAGGGGTTTTAATTAAATATTTTATTTTGGGTGCTTAGGATAAAAACCAAGTATTAGATATTATAAGGTGTAAACAAAGGGACTTTATTTTTTATGTGTGTTGAATATTATTTTAAAAAATAAGGAGATTATAAGGTGTAATCAAGGAACTTTATTTTGATATGTGTTAAATATTATCTTGAAAGAGAAGGAGATTATAAGGTGTAAACAAGGAATTTTTTTTTTATGTATGTTGAATATTATTTTGAAAGTGAAGGAGTGATAAGGTGTACTTGTGACTTGACATTTTATTGTATTTCTTGTATGGTGAAATATTTGTTGAGGTAAATATTCATTTTGAGGTTTTGAGATAGACCATTGTTATCTAACCTTGAAAGTGAAACAAAAAGAATTGGTTGTGAGTAAAACAGGTTTTGAAGATATATCTCCATCACAACAAAAATGTATGAGCACATTATATTTTGTTTAGAGTGATTGGAATGAATGTTGTGAAATATAAGGTGGAGTGAAAAGGATTGTTTGATAAGCATTGTTGGAAATATTTGAGTGAGTTTTTATATGCTTCATTGTGAATGTTTAGAGAACATTTGAGATAGATATTGAAGATCATTTGAGTTAGGGTTTGAGACCTACATTGTGTTTTTGTTTGAAGTATGAAAACACCTGTTTAGGGTTTATAAACAATTTGTGTTTCATTGGTTGAATGATTGAATGAAATTCTTGAGCAAGTTCTTGAGAGGACTTGAAGGTATATTTGAGGTAAGTATTTGTAAACATTTGAGACTAAATTGAGGAAGTTCTTGAGAGGACTTGAAGGCAAATTTAAGGCAAGTCTTTGTGAAGACCTAAGAGCAAATTGAGAAATTTCTAGAGAGGACTTGAAGACATATTTGAGGAAAGTCTTGGTGAATACTTGAGAGCATATTGATCAAGTTCTAGAGAGTAATTGAAGGTATATTTGATGTAAGTCTTGGTGAATACTTGAGAGTATATTGAACAATTTCTTGAGAGGACTTGAATGCAGCTTTGAGGTAAGTCTTGGTGAAGACTTGAGAGCAGATTGAGCAAGTTCTATAGAGGAATTCAAGGTAGATTTAAGACAATTCTTGGTGAAGACTTGAGAGGAGAGTTTATTGATTGATTTGTTCAAGCTTTGTGTTAAGGCTTAGGGAAAATCTAAGCAAATTTTATTTATGATTGGATCAAGCTTTGTGTTAAGGCTTGAGGATAGATTTGAGGATAGAGTTTGGTATAGATTTATGAGTAGATTTGTGAGTAGACTTGAGATATATTTAGAGCATATTTGTACTACACTTGGGATAGAGTTTTATGTATATCTAAGACAAATTTGAGAGCAAGATTTGAAGGTTATAGAGCATAGGATAGCAGTCTCCAATGGATAGAGATCCATTAGCCAGGGTAGGGAGGATAGATGTCTTTTGTGGAGAGAGATCCACAAGCCATAGTAGTGTGGGTAGAAGTCTTCTAGAATATAATTAGCCATAGTAGAGAAGAAAGAGTTCTCTTATGGATAAATATCCACAAACCATAGTAAAGGTAAAGAGTTCTCCTATGGATAAATATCCACAAACCATAGTAAGTGGAAATAGTTCTCCTATGGAGTGTGATCCCCACACCATATGGGAAGATAGAGTTTTCTTGTGGAGAGAGATCCACAAACCAATTGAGGAGAAAGAGTTCTCCTGGATCAAGTTCCATGAACCAAATAACAGAGAAAAGAGTTCTCCTGTGGTGAGTGATCCACAAATCAGAGCATTAGGGGATTTTTGTATCCTTTGGATAGAGGTCCATAAACATTGTAATAGAGAAGTGATTCCCAAGAGATTTGTTGAGAAAATTTAGTAGAAATATTTTCTCCATGGAGTAGCCCACAGTGGGTGAACCACATTAAATTTCTGTCTCTATTGTGTGTGATGATTTGTGCATTAATTTTATTACTATTGTTGATATTGTAATTTATAATATTGGATAATATTGTTTGGGAAAGAAAAGTAAAATTTGACCTTATACTATTCACCCCCCCTCTCGGTATAAGCATGTGTTCTTCAAGACCACCTCTATTGATATTAACAATATAGTAGTTCCCTTCCTCACATTGGTCCATATGGTATTTATATGAAATATCATATTAGAATCACATGGAACATTGGTTATATCCACATGTAAAATAGTATATTCAGTCAATAAACATTATTTCCCACCTTGAACACAACTTGAAATGGATATTTAACAATCTAGTAGTTCCCTTCCTCACATTTTTCTATATGATCTTTATATGAAATATCATAATAGAATCACATGGAACATTGGGTATATCCACATGTAAAATAGTATATTCAGTCAATAAATATTAGTTCCCACGTTGACCACAACTTGAAAGGGATATTTAAATTTTATGGTTAATGAACAACTTGGTTCTTTTTAAGGCTTGAACTATCTAAGGTCAATCCTCAACAAGACCGTGTATCTCACCTGGTACTCCACATCCTTTTATTATTATCCTTGTGGTGCTTTCACCTATTCCTATGAAAATAACAAGTTCTCTTTGACAAGTTGCACCAAAATATTCTATTGCTTAAGGAAATCAATAGCTGCTTGGTTTTTGATAAAGTAACCAACCATCACCATGTGTGGTACCAATGAGGATTGGCTTATCACTAATTCAAATAAGGAGTAACAATTTTTGCTAACCTTCTATGATTTATATTATAATGATTTTATATCTAAAAGTTACAAGTTATGGTGATCTACTTAGATGAAATGATACAAGTAGCCCTTCTAGATGTTGTTGATTCACTCTATCCATGTATCTATGGTAGGTAGTTGGTTCAAAATAAAAGTTTGAATATCATTACCTTAAATAGATTTATGTATAAGTTGCTTATGAAATTAGGATCATAATCAGACACAATTCTCAAATGCATTCCCTAATGCCTCACAAAATTCTAGGACTAAATGATTGTGTCTTTTGATTTGCATTGATGCTTACAACCCACAATCACCACATACTTTGAGAATTAAGCAACCACCAACATGATGCTCAAAAATCCATTAACATTTGATAATTTCTTAATGAAATCCATAAATATGGTTATCTAAGGTTGCACTAGTACTTGGAGGGGTTGAAGTATCCCATCCTCTCCCTACAATACTACTAGTCCTATTGATAAATGAGACAGGTCTTTATAAATTCAACTCCAAATAGTCTCTTTCCAAGAGGTTTAGTGTGTTTTATCATCTTGGGTTACCCACTTATAGATAATAATGGCACTCCTATACCATATCCCTATAGATTCTATCCCACTTTAGAACATAAAGATTATTTCTACTAAAGAACAATAAGCATTTTCTCATGCAAAATTTGTGTTCCTTCCCATATATTGTCTTATTAAATACAAAAGTAGCTTATAGGTCCTTAAAAATTGCTTCCTAGATCCCTTCTCAAAAATATCTACTTGATTTTATTTAAACCTACTCGTGCTTTGAGACTAAAATTACCTTCATATCCTCAATTTATATCTTTTAACTCAATGTGATGATCACTAAATTGTACCTCCCTAAGTAATGTAAAATCTCCACATTGAATTCTACCAAGTAGTCCTACCATTTGGTCTACTTTGACATTAAATTGTGATGTTCTTAGAATGGTACCCGTAGGAAATAGTACCTCTAGACCCGTAAGAAAAATATGATCATAGTCATGTATTCTCATCAACAAGATTTTTGTTCACAATCCTTCAACTTTTATAAATCATAGGTCATTGGGTACACATATTGCATAAGCACACCCCAAGTGGTAAATTTTAAGGCATTTGTATGTATCTCAAATATATTACTAATGTCTAATATGTCCAAAATAGGTTTATCTATTAGTCATTTCTTTATATATTTCAACATGGCTTCTCACTTCTTTATCCATCACCACACCTAGTTCTTCTTCAACAAGTTCATCAAAAGTATGATAATCTATGAAGAACTCTAGATGAAATTCCTAGAGTAATTTTCCAAGGAAAGGATATGACTCAATCCAATGATGTACCTTGAGGTCCCCCATTTCTCAATAGCCTAGATATTTTTTGGGTAAATTGAATCCTTCCATTTCCAATGATGTTACTTAAAAGGAATACTTCCCTTTGACCAAAGAGAAACTTATTTGCATACAACTAGTGCTCTTATAGTATATGTAACACCTTACTGAATGTTTCTTATGCTTTATATTGTTGTGACTATAGAAAAGGATGTCATCCAAGTAGACCGCAAGCACATATCCTCTAGTTTCCTAAATAGATCATTAATCAAGATGCTTAACATAATTATTGTATTCATAGGCTACATAACATCATCTTGAACTCGTAAGACCTGTATTCTACTACATAGGCTATATTTTCCTTATTGTCTAATTTTATTTAGACTTGGTACTAACCCTAATGAAGGTAGATATTTGAGAAGAATCTTACCTCTTGGATAATATTGAAGAAGTCATCAATGAATGGAAGTGGATACTTATTTTATATGGTCAAGATGTTCAAGACCTTATAGTATATGAATATTCAAAGTGAACCATACTTTTTGCATTGGAATGGAACTAAGTCTTTGCAAGGTGATCACAATAGTTATATGTATCCAATACACACAAATTATAGAGTTTTTATTTAGTTATGCCAAATTGGGATTAGAGAGATAATATAGTGGTTAAGCTTTTGGATTGGCCCCTTACACTAGCTTGATTTGGTGATCAGTATTCTTCCTTGGTGGCAACTAAGGTGGGAGGAATGCCAACATCACACCTTAATAATACTTGAATACCTCATTAATGTACACTAATATATCCACTTTGATGTACTTCTTATTGTTCCAACCACCCATTATAACTAATAGCATCATCAGCTCTTTGCTATTACAAGTCGCCTTCTTCAACCTCATCACATTCACAATTTAAATGTTATTTGGATGATGTTATTCCATTATTTTCACCATGTATAGGTTCACTTTATTGTATTTTGCACCAATTTTTAAGAATAAACAAAAGAAATCCATTAACTCAAATCTTATATAGAAACCGTAAAAAGGGATAAAAGAGATTTGTATATTATGGCTCCTATTGAGCACCAAATAATAACTCTATTTTTTTAGATAAGATTCATAATGCTTTGATACAATGGATGGAGTTATTAGGTATCTATACAAATACCAAAACCCCAATTACATAATCAAGTTAACTTAATTTAACATAACAAGTGGGATTTAGGTTAATTACAAAATATAATATGAGGTTTAACAATAACAAGGTTAATCATGGCCTAGAGAGCTCACATAATTAAAATATATATAGTAATATAAATTTTATTAATGAAATGATTGTCCATGGGCCTATACAATATTACATCATACAACACTGGCTATAACTTAGGTTAAACTTTCAGCACACCTCATAATATGAATTGAGGGGCCAAGAAGAGAATACATTAGTGACAATAACATCTTCCCCCAATAATGGATGTTGTAGTGGGCCTCCATAATTGAAGAATTTTTAGTTGAACTCCTAATAATTTGTAAGTTTGTTTAGGTGATGATGCTCTTGGATAAGAGTTTTCTTAGGCTAGATTGTATACATCATTGCTAATATCATATACTCTCATATGTATACAAATAAATCCTAATCTAATCCTACATAAACATTTTCCTAGGCAACCTAATTTTTGTTACCAAAAGAGGTTTTGCATGAATATATTTATGAGAGCCACTACAAAATCCTAAGGGCACCTAGATAAATAATATAAGATATATGAAATCATGAAGGGTTACATCTTCAAAAATAAAATGAATCAATCACCTAAGTGTATAATAGGAAGAGAAGAGATTTACTAGAGTACATTTGAATCCTTTTCTTGTGTGCCTAAAAAATATCCAATAACTAATTTTCATGCCACAAATCCAACTATCTCTCCCATGAACATGGACCAAATATTTTGATTGCATAGTATACTAAAACTTTATCCCTTCAAATGGGGCAATAGGTCTTAAAGATAATTACATAATGATATACCCCTCCACTTGTAGGAAGTCCTTGAACAAATATCACTAATGCAAAGATATAAAAAAATTGTGTGATTTGAAAATAAAATGACTCAAAATGATTCTATATGAAAACTTTATGGCCTTTGGAATTTTTCCCTCCAAAATAGCCTTAGAGTGACATTTTTAAAAAAATTATTTTTTAAAAAGTCCTTTTGATTTTTTTAAAAGGAAAAATAATAAGAATATTTTTTCCTTTTCTCCTTACATCAAAAGGTAGAACACTCTTATGCCATGTTCATCTAGATCAACTATCATCATCATTGCTTGGGTCTAAAGGTGTGCCCTCTCTATGAAGAAGATCATCATGATCTATAATAGTAAAGAGATCCAACCATTTAAATGGACATGGTGCATGATATTTTGACCAAGGAAAATGAATATACCTCCTTTTCCTTCTTCTATAAAAGGCACTAAAGCTCCCAAGTAGATTAAAAACATCACAGTTCCCCCTCCTTTGAAATGACACCAAGTCGTCTTTGAAGGAAACAATGTTTTACTCTCAATGAAGAAGTCAAGACACCCCTCTAAAATCAAACTGATAGTGCTTATATTGTAAGTGTTTTGGATCTATGTAAAATAGGTAAAGAATGTTGCAATAATAATGAAACATAACCTAAGTAGGCTTAAATTCTCCAAAAAAATAAGAATAATTAAAAACAAATTATATTCCCTTTGCCTCTTTTTTCAAACATGCTTATGAATCTCATATAAGTTATTTGTCCAACAATTCAAATGAAATATCAAAGGCTCTTAATGAATTTTTACATGACCAAGCAATGATGATCTGTAACAACTCTAATCCCATGTTGCATTTTACAATAATGAATAGAAGCAATCCATTCAATCAAATATTATACAAATATCTAAAAGGGGAAAAAAGAGAGATGTAGATGATGGATTCCCTTGAGCATCAAATAATCACTATATTATCCATACATGAGAGTCACAACACTTCAATACAATGGATGGAGTCATGGGGATATTTATGCCAATATCCATTCCTTAATTTTATAATCAAATTAACATGAGCCAACATAACAAGTGGGATTTAGGTTAATTATAATATATAACATGGTATTTAACCATAAAAAGGTTACTCTAGCCCCTAGACATCATATAATTAGATAGTATATCATAAATTAAATATATTTGTATAATTATTGGTTGTAGACCTATACAATATTATATCATACCAATAGGTTAGATTACAATTTCAATATCCTTGATCTATTATAAAAAGGATTTCAAGTGTGGTATGATGTCCACCTTGGTCATTTAAATGAAATCCTAGCCCAATGTTAATTTGATTCTATCCATGTTGATAAACATCATTATTATCTTTTCTTTCCAAGTTGCCACTTAGATTGGGACATCATGATCAAACATAGTAATATTTTATGTAGGAGATTGATTGGTTTGAAGGTTCTCTCCTATCTCTTTAGTTATAGGCCCAACTTATTAGTTATAAATGAAGTGATGTATTTATATGTGACCTTAGCGTCCACCATGATATGACTTATTCATCCATGAGTATAGACATCCTTGTATTTCATCCCATGACGTTGTCTCTTCAAATACACCATCCTTTCCTCCATCACATTAAGCAATCTAAATTTTTGTATTATGTTGACAATATGTTTGATCATATAAAACCCTACCCATTTAACCTACACTATTTTCAAATTTCCCCTATTAGGACAATCATGAGCATAGTATGGTTCACTATAGATAAAGCATTTCGTTGTCAACTTTATATTTTTTATCTTAGAGCCTACATAAGTCTTTTGAGGCCCTTCTAAATGGCATGGGAGCTTGTTGATTTTCTCCCACTTTTTGAAGTTTTTTTACTCTATAGGGACTTGTCACCCTTACTTTATTTCTATGATTGGTTCTTTCCTTTTTATGGACCCATTAACTTGTTTGGTTGGGCCTTTGAAATTATTTCAAGTTAAAAATCTAGTAGTCTATCCATCACTCAAACCCCTTTTTTTATTAGCCAACTTCTCAAACTAATTTTTATAGTCACAAATAATAGAGGTCTACTTAAATTTTGTTAAAGATCTTGTAAATTCCTCACACTTACTAGGGCCAAAATGAGTAAATAGTTATGATTCACATTCTTCCCAAGAAAGGTCAAGTCATATGTTGCACCCATTGATACTATTTAAGAGTTTCTAACTAAGAGTTATAGGATGTCATATAAGTATCGAGATATGTTTTGGAGCATAAAAAAATGATCTGCCTAACACAACCAATCATTGATATCCTTTTAATTAAAATTGGGAAAGTCTAGCTTGGGAATTTTATATGGGATATTATTGTTAAAAAGAGCATTGTATGTATCCTCTTCTACTTTACATGGACTATCAACCTTACCTTCAATTCCAATACTATTAATCTATTGATGTGCATTAGTGGTTCCTTTTAAACACCCTTCAACCTCATGGAACTTTCCTTCAATTTCTATTTTTACTTTGATTTGTTCAGTGTTCAAGAGATTCTTATAATCTCTCAATTTTTGAACTTCATGTCTAAATTGGTATTGCATGTTACTAACTTATTGATTCAATAGCCCTATATGTTTAGCAAATTGGTTATTCTCTAGCTCCCTCATTTGTCCCATAGTTCCTCCAACCATGGGTTGTGTTTTGGACCTTCTAAAATTACTTTATTAAAGATATAATTTCCTATTTTAGTAGTTACTATTTTTAGTAATGGTCTTGAGAAAGTTTTTAGGTGCTATATACCAAAAAAATCATCTTGAAAAGATGAAAAAATGGACTAGACCTAAAATAAAAATTATTTTTAGACTCTAAAAAACCTCAAACATGCTATATATCCAAACGATTAGTATGGCAAGGCAATCATAATGGATAAGGTCTTAAAATAATAGTTTTTTATAGACTATTTTTTACACTAATTGACTGTTATATCAAGTTATTTTTATATTGATAAACCCCTTGGTTTGATAACTATCTTATCTAATTTTTTTTTTTACTATTACTGACAACTACTCTATTAGATACTATTCCCAACTATTATTGGCACTGCCCTATCTAACATTATTCCTAACTATTACTGATAACTTCCCTGTTTGATGTTGTTCTTGACTATTATTGACAACCTTATATTATAACAAGTATCCCTAGTAGTTATTTTTTTCTATAAATAACTATTATAGTATCATAAATTTTTTGATAGGTGTAATCCCCTTATTATGCTCAAATCTATTATTAGGATTTTTAGATTTTATGATCTATGATTAAGGTGTGATATTTGATAGAAATAGGGTGACTCTAGGCCAACATGTGTGTATTACCCATAGCCCTCTGTTATACCATAGCAATGAAGGATAATGCTTGGACCAATATTTTAGACCACTACTCAAGGAGGATTCCATGCATACCCTTGAGTGTACTACTTGCATATCTAATAGTATTATGGGGTAATATTATTGGAAATTTGAGTTATTTTGTGTTTTCATTGATGTCACATGGATCACATTGAGTTTTGGTGGAAAAATCACTTCATAAATAATCATTTATGATATTTTGGAGAGCATGGATATATACAGGGTTTTGTGGCACAAGAGGCATATAATATTTAATTTTTAAATATTATATTAATGGTTTTTATTAAAACCAATGGTAAATATTTTTATTAAAACCAATGGCAAGGGTTTTTATTAAAATTGAGAGAAAGGTTTTTTTATAAGTAAAATAGTTATAATTGCATACCGGGTTTTAAGGATCCCAAAACCTTAATACAAAACCAGTGCTAGAGGTTGTATCATACTGATGGAACTACAGTTGAGGATTCTACTAAAGAGAGCCTTAAAGGAGGTCACAGCCTCAGCCTTGGAGCTTGTAATATATTTCCTTATAGACATAGGGTGAGGATGCAGCCTCCTGCTTAGATCCATAAACAAAAAGAGATAGGACTCAACTAACAGAAAGGCCCCACGTAGGGTGGTCGAAGGCAAACTGACTAATAAAAGTCGTAAAAAGAAAAACACAAAAAGGAAATAGAAGACAGAGAAGGGAGGAAATCAGTCCTCCACTTTGGGTTTGTTATCTTCCTTCTCGTCCTCTTCCTCAGCTTCCTTGGGATCGTCTTCCTTTGGTTCGATCTTCACAGCAGCCACACCCGCATCAGTAGGTCCATCACCCTCTTGAGTCCCCTATCCAGCATAGAAAAGCTTGTGGAGTCCCTCCCTGATGTCCATGGTATAGTTCATCATGCAGTTCATCATTGTCATAGTAGAGGCAATAATGAACTCCTTGAGCTTCTTGTTCTCCTCATGATCATCTTTTATTTCGATCACATTACTCTTGGCGGCCATGTTCTGGATTCTTGCTGATTTTCTCACCGGTTCCTCAGCATTGTCAAAAGTGATACTCTTCCTTGCTCTCAGTTTGGACATGGCTTCAATAGTCTTTTTCTTTTTTTTAGCTTGGGTCAGGCGCTCAACAGAAGGTTTGGGTTTGGCAGGGCTGCCTGCAATAGGGTTACACTTGGGGCTATTAGTCAGAATGTAAGTGTAAATAACTTTGAACATGCCTTGATGGCGAGGGAGATTATGGCTCTTGTTGTCTCTCCAGGATGTAATGGAATGGTTCATGGAGTTGAGAAGGAACAATGGAATACTCAGAGGGTTGATTTCATGGAAGTAATTGACAAAATCCAGGTGGTAGGTTTTCAGAGACTTGTCAGGGTCATCCACACAGATAAACTCCATAATTGGCTTCATAACAACATTCCAAGGGATGGTAAGGTCGGTTCTGAAAATTCTAGGACTTTTGGCCTTTTTGAATATTTTGTCATTTCCTTTGAAATGCTCTAATTCCACTTCCCAGTTATGCTTGTGGTGGTGAATGGATCGACCCTCAGGTCTGATGTCGGTAATGTTGGCTAGCAGGTGGAGGTCAACCATAAAATTATGCCCATGGACAGAGACGGCTCCATTATCCTAGGAATCAAGGAAAGTCATGGTAATTTCAATATCATCCCCAGAGAACATGTTCAGAAAGGGGAAAAAGCCTTTGTCTTGGAGGATATTATCAGCCAGAATGTCAGACTCATAGGAGCTTGGTTCGATAAAGTCACTCGACATGGTGGGGGGATGGGAGGTTGGGTGGAGGATAGGGAAAGGTGGGGTGGGGGCAGACAGTGATAGTGGTGGGCATACGAGAAAAGGATGGCGAGGGTGGAAAGGCTAAAGGTTATAAAGGTGAAGGAGGGAGGGGTCTAGAAAGGGAGGAGGTGACAGGTAGCGAGGGAAGAGGGTTGGCACGTGGAAGGACCAACCAATAGGAGGGAAGTAGAAAAGGAAGGTATAGGGACCAGGCGAGTGACTAGAGAGGAGGTCGAACAACAACTAAGAGGATTGGAGGAAAAAACCATGACCCTTCGTAGTCTCGGGCTAAGGAATCTCAAGTTACAATGTTCCACGCATGCCAGGTTGTTAGAGGAGGTGGCATGCTCCATGGATTTGAAGGGAAACAACACCCACCACTACTTTCTTGGGCCAAAGAAACCTAGGACATGAGACTCCAAATGAGTAAGTTTCTTAGGTGAAGTGGCCTTCTCACGGATGTGCCACGTACGCAGATGAGGGACATGGAAATTTGTATCGGTATGACCTTGGGAAGTCGGATAGACATTGGAAGAATGCAGCCCGTGAATCAAGGAATTCTACCTCTGAATCTACTGACAACAGGTGAGGTTATCAGCATTCATCACAAATATGTCATTGGAAGCCGCATTTCGGGATCTACACAAGTTAAACAAAAGGTGCCAATGATTGAAAAAATTGTTAGAAATCATGCCAACAGGATTCTCCCAATGGAGCAAGCATGGGCAATGAGAGGTGGCAAATATTTGGTGGATGGAGAAGGGGTGGTGGGTGATAATGATGGCATACTCATGGAGTTTGAAGTGATGGCCACAATGAGGGAGGTGGAAGCTAAGTTGGTGGTGGTGGTGATGGTGTTGGGAGAACACATCAGTATGGGAATCCCACTTTTTGGAAAGGTGATCCTTATTGAGATAAGGATTGGTCATGATGACATGGAGTGGGTGAGGCTGACACGAATGAGGGAATTTGCTACTCATGAGGAAGATGGTGGCTTAGGACCTTCCTCCCTGATGGGGAAGATTTATTTGATGGTTTTCTTGGTTAACAATGGTCTGAATTTCCTCAGGTAATTCATTGTGCCAGATTTGGATATTAGTCATGTTGACCCCTGTATTGGCGAGCTTATCGACAACCTTGTTGGATTCCCTGAAAGTGTGCTGAAAGGTGACTTCCTGCATGTTAAGGACAAGGTTCCTTGCTTCCTCAATGTAATATCTGACTCTCCAAGAGGGTTTGGAGTTGGTGTTCTTGAGATAATTGATGATGTTGAGAGAATCTCCTTCGACTATCAAATTGGTAGTAAGATCTTTGATCAATTGTAAGCCCCTCCACATACTTTTTGCTTTAGCTACATGACTGGTCTGCTCTCCAAGTCCCTCAACAAAGGCAAGGACAATATTACCTTGATGATTTCTTAGAATACCTCCTGCTCCAGCCTTACCTGGATTTCCTTTAGCAGCTCCATCAAAATTGAGTTTGGTCCATCCTTGAGGGGGAGGAATCCAGAATGACTCCAACCGGATTGAGGATGGTGGATGGACATCCTCTAAGGACAATCCTAATTCTTTGCCTAGATCCAACTCAGCTTTGGAAGTAGGTTTGGAAGAAGGGGGAATGAGGAAGGCATTTTCCAAGGTGAAGGCCAGGATTTTGGAGGATATAAGCTTAGGGGCCTTAGGCTTAAGGGAAAAAACTTTGTTATTTCTTTCAAGCCAGACTTGCCAGAGGAAATGGTGGAGGGATATTTTCCAGAAGAACTTGAGGTGAGGATCATGGAAAGGGCTAGGCCAATGATTGAAAAGGTCTCCTATGGAGCAGGGTATAGCCCATTGAATGTGGAAAGAGTGGAAAATGGAATTGAGGATGGAAGAGGAGAATGGACAATGGAGAAAGAGGTGGTTGGTGGATTCCAGAGCATTTTGGTAGAGGAAGCATCTATTAGGAATAGGCATTCCTTTTTTAATGAGGTTATCAATGGTGAGGATCTTCTGTTGGATGGCAAGCCAGGAAAATAAGGAGACCTTAGGGATGAGGTGCTTGATCCAAACTTGCTTGAAAGGTAACAGACTTTCCTCATCACCAATGAGGAGGAGGTAGGCTATTTTGACTGAGAATTCTCCACTTTCGGTAAGCTCCCAAATGAGTTGATCAGAGGGCTTGGAGAAGGGAATGATGGTGGATGAAAGAAGGGAGTTTAGCAAGTTGGATTCAAGGGGAAAGGCTGGACAAATGATCAGATTCCAAGTAGGAATTCTGCTCAAAATTATGAAGTCTGAAACCTTATGTCCTATCCTTGCATCAGTAAAAGGCTTAAGTTTGGATAGAACATGATCATTAAGGAGGGGTTCTTGCCTTATCCAGTTATCATTCCAAAAATTGATGTTGGCACCATCTCCTAGTTTCCACCTCAGACCTTTCTTAATTAGGGGCCTAGTACTCTTGATGGAATTCTAGAATGTTGATCCTCTATTGGGGATGTCTTCATTGAAAAAATCACCATTCTGAAGGTACTTCCTCTTGGTAATTAAGATCCATGCAACATTGTCTCCAGAGATCAGCCTCCAGGCTTGCTTGGCTATTAGGGCAGTGTTGAGATTATGAATTCTTCTGAGGCCTATTCCTCCCTTGAGTTTAGGTCTGCACACTTTATCCCAGGCCACAAGATGAAATATTTGTTTGTTTTCAGCTTCGGTCCATAGAAATTTTTTTTGAATTTGCTCTATTCTTGAGGTGACCATGGTTGGGGCCCTAAAAATTGAAAGGAAGTAAACAGGAATGCTTTGGAGGACAGCCATAGTAAGGGTGTGCTTGCCAGCCTAGGATAGGAGATTGCCCTTCCACCCTGCAAGTCTTTTCTGAATGTGATCAATGACATTCTACCACATTGACACAATAGGTTGGTCGTAGAATAGAGGAAGGCCAAGGTAGGCAGCAGGGAGGTCAGCTATGGCACAATCAAGGATTCTTGCAATTTTGATCTGTCTATGCAAGGGAGTGTGTAGGAAATACAGTTTGCTTTTGTTGTAATTGACTTTCTGGCCAGCCGCTTCTTCATAGACTTGGAGGATGTACTTAATGACTTCAGCCTCAAGAACTGATGCTTTTGTGCACAAAATTGTGTCATCCACAAACTGTTGGTGTGAGACTACAGTGGTCTGAGATGAGGCCTTGATGCCAGACAATAAGCCATTTTTGCAAGTGGCCTGGATGGTTCTGCCTAATGTTTCTACCAGGATAATGAATAACATTGGAGATATGGGATCTCCCTGCCTGAGCCCTCTACTACTTTGAAAAAAACTTGTAGGGGATCCATTTATGAGTACAAAAAACCAAGAAGAGGAGATACAACTGCCGATGAGATCAATCCAATGTGGGTGAAAGCTAAATTTATGAAGGATGGCTAGGAGGAAATTCTAGTTCACTCTATCGTAAGCTTTGTTCATGTCAAGTTTGAGGACACAGGTAGGATTTTTGGTCTTAGAGGCTGAGTGGAGGGCTTCATGAATGGATATGACTCCATCGAGGATAGACCTACCTTGAACGAAACTTCCTTGATAGGGGTCAATAATGGATGGTAGAATAGATTTCATTCTGGTAGCCAAGATCTTGGTGAGAATTTTGTAGACAACATTGCAGAGGCTAATGGGTCTATAGTCAGCTAGGGACTTGGCCACTGGGTTTTTGGGGATGAGAGCTATGAAAGTAGAATTGAACCCACGCGGTATCCTTTTGGTAGATTGGAACTCTTTGACTGTGGAACAAACATCAGAGCCAACAATGTCCCAGAAGGTTTGGAAGAAACGATGGGGGAAACCATCAGGGCCCGGAGCTTTGTCAAGACTCATAGAGAACAGGGCTGATTTGATTTCTTCATCCTGAAAGGGTTTGATGAGGGAAGAATTGGCTGAATCAAAAATGGATTTTGGAGGAATGTGATGAAGTAAAGCCTCCTGAGCTAAGGCTGAGCAAGAATGATCATCCTCAAGAAGATTAGAAAAATAAGAGTTGGCTACATTCCTGATTTCCTCAATGTCTGTGGTGATATTGCCATCTTCTTTGGTTAATTCCTTGATTTTGTTGTTGCTTCTATTACGGAGAGTGGCTACATGGAATAATTTGGTGTTAGAGTCTCCTTATTTGAGCCATAGGGCTCTTGATTTTTGTCACCAGAAAGTTTCCTCACAAGCGAGGACGTTGTGGTAATCAGCAAGGACCTACTTTTCCTCGATTCTGGTTTGGGCATCTAGCTCCCCGTTTTGGACTTTGGCCTCGATCTAATCCAGTATCTCCTTCAGATAATTCTTGTTGGTGAAGATATTACCAAAAACTTCCTTGTTCCAAATATTTAGGTCTTCTTTGAGGTTTTTTAGCTTCTGAGCTAATCTGAAGGAAGGGCGCCCTTGGAAGACTTGTTGCCAGCAATGTGACACATGTTGTCTTAGGTCTGGGTGGTGAAGCCACATATTTTCAAATCTAAAGGGCTTTCTAAATTTTAATTAGACCAATGGAAAGGGTTTTTATTAAAATCATTGGAAATGGTTTTTCATTAAAACCAATATTCTAAGACTTCTACAAATGATGATGGATGAAAAGGTTTTTTCAATTAAACCTAAGTGTAAAAAATTTCATGGCAAAATTCAAAATAACGAAGGAGATATCCATTTCAATGATAAGAGATGAATTATTAAATATTTATTTTAATAATTCTAAGGTATAAGTTTAAATCAAATTATCCACCGATGTGCAAAATTTAGGGTGGCAAATCAAACTTTGTCAACCTCATTCTAAGGCATTCGAAGGCATATAAAACAATGAAAAACTTTGGTTATTTCATTGGCGAAGAAGATAGAATAATTAGCGCATGAGAGAGTCATCGAAATGAGGTAGAGGAAATGCAAAATAAAGAATTGAAATCGAGGGTAAAGATAAAATAGGAAGCCACCAAATCTGATGTCATACTAGATAGGTAGCGCAGTTGGCAAGGCATCATCTTTGCACAGGAAAGGTCTATGTTCGAATCACGTTAAGAGAAAAAGTTTTTGAGAGAGATTATTTTCATTTTGATAGTCGAGAGAAAATATTAAAGGAAGTATTTGGAATTAAATCCCACTATGGGACAGTGATCACATGGTAAGAACTTCATAGCGGTAGCAAATAGGAACAAATTTTGACTCCCACGGAGGTGTGAAGGCGCATTTATTTTTTGGCAAATTGTTGACGAGTTTAAAGGTGATAAAGGCGCATTGATTTTTAGCATAAGCCTTAACATTTTTGAATATTGCGGAGGCTACGATCTACGTCAAAAAGGTATTTATCTCTAGTGCATGGTAATATTTGATATTGCCAAAGTTGTGGTGCATTAAATCATTTCTACCAAAACTTAGGGAGTCATAAGGTATTTGTTGGAAATAAATGATTGTTGTGTGTGCTTAGGGAGTTATAATGTGTTGAGATATTATTTGTTATTTGTGTGTACATAGGGATATAAGGTGTTGAATTAAATAATTGAAAATTTTTGTGTGTACTTGTGGAGTTATAAGGTGTGAAATTAAATAAATAAAAGCATAGGTGCTTGTTATTTATGTTAATGAATATAGGGAGTTATAAGGTTGTAAAGTGTTGAACATGTATATGTCCTAGTGCATGGTTTGATTATGAAATTAAACTAGGAACTTGAGACCTAGGTAATTGCTATCTTGAGTTAGAAGACTTGCACATGAGTTAGAGTTTGAAGTTGAAGACAAATTGCTTGATTATGTGCCTTGGCTATTGAGAGGAAGTGGATGGATAGGAAAATCAATTTTATGGATAAAATTGATGCTTGAGTTTATAATTGATTTAGTAGAGTTCATTGAGAGTATTGCCACTATTGAGGAGGTTTTTTCTATTACTTTGAGGAGAGTATTGTTGGTTACTTGTTGAGTACATTACCTCTATTTGAGACCATTGAGGAGATATTTTGCTAGTCACTTGTGGAGATCATTGTTGGCTATTTGAGAGCTCTTTGCTTGAGGGAGTTGTGCTAGTTTCTTGAGAGCTTATTGACATTGCATGAGGAAGATATTATTGAGAACCTATTGCTATCACTTGTGGAGATTGTCCTTGGTTGGTTGAAGTTATCATTGTTATTTCTTGGAGAGTTTTCATTAGAGAGCTCATTTACCATCCATTTGAGAGAACATTGTTGAGAATTATTGTCATCCATTTAAGAGAGTATTTGTCATACATTGTTGAGTACATTGTTGAGCATTGTTGTCATCCATTTAAGAGAGTATTTTTCATACATTGTTGAGTACATTGTTGAGCATTGTTGTCATCCATTTGAGAGAGTCATTGCCATTCATTTTTGAGTTCATCATTGAGCCTTGAATTAGTTGATGTGTGGTTGATATTTGAGTACTACTTGAGAGTGATTGATTGAGCCTTTGAAAAGGCTTTTGGGATAAATGTGTGGACAGATTTGAGACAGATTTGTGCATGATTGGTTGAGCCTTTGAGAAGGCTTTTAGGACAGATTTCTAGACATATTTGAGATAACTTTTGTGTATGATTGGTTGAGCCTTTGAGGAGGATTTTGGGACAGGTGTGTGGACAGATTTGAGACAGCATTTGAGAATCATTGCTTGAGCCTTTTGTGAAGGCTTTGAGGACATATTTGGGATAGCATATGAGTAGGATTTTTTGAGCATTTTTTTAAGGATTTGAGGACTGACTTGGGATAACATATGAGCATCATTGCTTGAGCCTTTTGTGAAGGCTTTGAGGATAGATTTGGGATAGCATATGAGCAGGATTGTTTGAGCCTTATGATAAGGCATTGAGGCATATTTGGAAGCAGATTAGTGGAGTGCCTAGCTAAGTAGATTAGTGGAGTGCCTAGCTGAGAAGATCATTGGATAGCCTAGTTGACCATATTAGTGGAGTGCCTAGTTGAGCAGATCAGTGGAGTGCCTAGCTAAGAAGATCAGTGGAGTGCCTAGTTGATCAAATCAATGGATATCCTACCTAAGCAGATCAGGGGACAACCTAGTTGAGCAGATTAGTGGAGTGCCTAATTGAGTAGATCAGTGGACAACTGAGGTTTGATCACATCAAAGTAATCATTTGTATTAGGATAAGGATCCCTATTTCTTTGTGAAATATTATAAGGATCCCACGTTAAATATTATGTCTCAATTGTGTGTGATGATCTGTGCACTTGCTTACTATTGCTATCTATGTTATTAATGCACACTGCTAAATTTGGTAATTACAATTAAGTACACTAGTTGATATTGGTTTGGAAAGAAAGTAAAAAGTGGGTGTTATACTGTTCACCCCCCTCTAAGTATAAGCTTGTGTTCTTTAATTGGTATCAGAACGACTTCCTTAAAAAAGGCTAATAGCTTGAGGGTAGATTATACAAGAACACATATGGCTTCATAGAATGGATCATCTACAAGTAAGGCTCCACTATTTTATGGTAACAATTATGCTTTTTGGAGCATGATAATGAAGAACTACTTGATATAAAAATGATATGAGGTATGGAAGATGGTTGCAAAAGAGTATAAGTTTAAAGGTGATCCCGAGATAGATAAGACTATTAGGAAATTGCTTGAGATCAATACAAGGGAAATGAATTGTATTCTGAGTGGGCTACATGAGACAAACTTTACAAAAGTCATGGTATGTAATTAAGCTAATGAAATGTGGACCAAGTTGCGGAATACCTATGAAGGATATTCCAAGGTAAAGTTAGCAAAACTACAAACTCATAGAAGAAGATTCGAGGAATTGAAAATGGAAGATTCTGAAGATATTACAAAGTTTTTACTTAGAGTTGATGAGATTGCTAACATCATGAGAGGCCTAGGATTTGAGATAAAATATTCGGATGTTACTCAAAAGGTTTTGAGATCACTTCCCATGAAGTATGATGTAAAGGTTTCAGTGATAGAAGAAATAATGGATATTGACAAGCTAACAATGGACGAACTACAAGTAACTCTCACAGCTTATGAGATGAGGAAAGATAAGCATCAGGTTCCAATGAAAGGAATTGCATTCATTGCTTCAAAGAAAAAGAAAGGGAAATATCTAGAGATAGATGGAGATTCATATAACGATGAGGAAGCTAACTTCATAAAAAAGAAAAAGGTCTTCAAAAATTATAGAGATATGAAGAAAGTCAAATGCTACAAGTGTGGTGATTATGGCCACTATGCAAACAAGTGTCCACATGAAGAAAATAGTGATGATGAAAAATAGGGTCATAGTAGAAAAGAAGAAGGAAAGCATAAGCATGACAAAGATGATAGGTACAAGCAAAGCAAGAATGAGAAGAAGAAAAGTTTTTGTAATACAAAGAAAGCTTTCTACATTGAAGAAGCAAATGATAGCTTAGATCACAACGATAGAGACAAGTCAGATCATGAAAAGTAATAACATCTATTCCTAGGAATTGAAGGTGAAAGAGAATAATATTTTGTGTGTGATCAAAGAGATCATATATCAGGATATTACAATGATTTCGGTTATAGTTAAGATGAAATGACACATCAAGGAAACAGGTATGGTAGAAGAAATCATGAGATTTTGTTTGTTGTAGAAGATGATAGTGATCTCAGTCAAGATGATAGTGATCTCAGTGATAGTGAATATGAAGAAAGGTTTTTCTATGGGATAAAAGAAGTAGATGAAGAGCTTCCACTCCAAATAGAAGAAGTTAAATAGGAGAATATTTAAATAAATATAGATGTCTCAGTTTATCTAAAAGAAGACTTCAATGATATCCATGATCAATTACAATATGTTAAGGATAATCTAAAATAATTGAGATGATTTATACTTGAGAAGGTTAATCCATCACATGATTAAAAAGGCCAAGAAATTTTCATTGAGAAGGAAACATATATTTTAGAGACAATAGAGATGGATGACAGTTTACTGTTTGACACAACTGAAGAGAAAGAAGAGAAAGGTTCCAAAGCACCAAAGGTCTCATATTTTAGGTTTGGGGAATCACACTCAAAATAAAAGGAAGTTCTAAAATATGAAAACAAGGAAGAACTTAAGATTCATGAAGAAAGTTCCAAGATCCTATGGCTCCAAATATCCAATTTGGATCTTGTTTTGAGATAGGTGAATCAAGTTCAAGAGGCAAAGAAATTCTTGAAGAGGGAAGCAAGGAAAAAGTTAAGGAAGAGGATTTAGATACTACAATAAAGGATCAAAGATACAATGCACAAGTTAAATATTATCACAAGGATAATGGTCAAGAAAGGTATGAGGAACCAATGCATGAACAAAGGACTTTTCAAGGACATTGTTTTTCTTGTAATGGATTTGGACACAAGGCTATACACTGCAGGGTCTATGGATCATAGAAGTTTGATTTTGCTAGAAGTAACTTCAAAGGAAGAAGGTATGTTTTTTAGGGACACTGCTTCTTATGCAACAATATTGGTCATAAAGCTTCTCAGTGCAAAGAAAATGAGCAACATGGTTTTGTTCTTAGAGCTACACAATTCATAGGTCATGGTCATAATTATTATGAAAATAGAACCTCATAATACAAGTTTTAGGAAAGGAATGGATATGGAAATTATTTCAAGAAATAATTCAGAACATGGGCACCATCAAAAAGCTACAATATCAAGTTTTTTAAATGCAATAACTTTGGACATATTGCAAAATGGTGTAGGACTCAACTCCAAATAGGTTCAATGCAAGAAGTTCAAATAGTCTCAAGCCAAGAAGGTCAAACAAGTTCAATACAAGAATATCATGTAATTCATTAAGAAAATGATATCAGAAAGAAGTGGAAGTAAGTTGAAAAAGGAAAGGAACAATGTAATATGGGAGTAAAAATACACCCACCCCAAAATTAATCACCTCAAGAGAGAAGGTGGTGGAGGGGCTAAGCGTAAGAGTCATATATTTTAGCCCCATAGGTGTCCCTTTTGCAATTGATGTCAAAGGGGGATATATTTGAGTAAGGGGAGAGCATTGAGTTTGGGGGAGCACATATATCTATTAAGTGGATATCAAGACTCCCTCATCTAATTAATATATAATATTATTCATTTGATGTGCATAAAACTATTATTTGCTTTGTTTCCTTATCTTTATATTGGTGTGAAAATGTTCATATGTCAAATGAGAATAATAATAAAGAATTTTTTATTTTTTTGCATCATCAGGAATGAGTGAGTTGAGGTTTAGCGGGTGTGATGGGAATGAGGGTTTGAATTTTCTAGGTAGGAGTTTCAGCTAAGGTGGCAAAGGTAGAGTAGGTATGAAAGGGGTGGGTGGGAACCTCGAGCATGGATAAAGTAAGGATCTAGAGGAAGGTGGTTAGGCTATGGTATATTTGAAGGCGGGCATCATGTGGTGGCCCGAACATCCTTGGAAAGACCCCAAAAAAAAGATACGAAGGAAAATGTGAGGCCCAAGAAGTGGCTATATTTTGCTGAGACTCTTAGAGGAAAAAGAAAGGAGGTTCTCTCTCTTCCGCCCCTAGTTCTAGTAAATAATAAAATTTTGGCCCCAACAAGTTCCATGAGCCATTTTCTTTCAATGGAAGAATTCTCTCTGGTAGGCAAGTTTTTGGGAGGTAGGCTGGACATGGAGACTATCAAGGCTTGGGCTATAGGTAAATGGCGACCAGTAGGCAGCTTGAAGTTGGTAGCTCTTTTGGCAATTTTGGGTACTTTGGGTACATTGCCTTTGCTCAAGTGTATAAGTTGTCATTGATGTCAAGAAGCTCTTGAAGGAATTTGATTTGATGTCAAACAATTTGTTTTGATGAAGGTTACGGCATGACAGTTTCAAAGGTCTTTTGTAAACCCCAAGTTTGCAGGTTTAAATATTACAGGTGGATGCATTAGTTTAATGCATTTGGGTCTAGGAGGAAGTATTTATTTAAATAATTAAAAACCTTGTTAAGGTTCCTTTTAATTATTTTTAAATAAATATTAATTTATTGTTTGCAATGGGTTCTCCTAACCCATGGCGCAAATGTCTTAGCTTTGATGGCGCTATGTTCTAAGATTGTGGGCGCTAGCCAAGACCTTCGTCGATGTGTTAAACTCCTCCACCGACGTGTTAAAATCCTCGCCGACATCAAGAGTTTATGGGAAATATGCATATAAATATCCCACGATGAAGATCAAAGATTATCCCATCCACATTTTTGAAAAGTGTTGCTCGCTGTGATTTCGCGATCTGATGTTCAATTTCTTCTTCACTAAGATTTTGTGATCCATTGTTCGAATATCCGTCGTTCATTTTTTTCGTAATCCGTTTCGTAAGGTTTCTTCATCGTCATTCGTGTCAGAAGATAGGGAGGCCTATTGTTTATTTTAGCCCTGGCGCAGAAGGTACAAGGGAAACAGAGTGAGGTTCATACCTCACCGGACGCCTTTGGCGCACCGATAGCGGCTAGGCTGTTGGCGTGCTACCCGAAAGGGAGGTTTCGCATTCGAATAACGCGAAAGGGTTTTTCTTCATTGAAGTGGATGCAGTGGATGGTGTTAGAGTTCGTGCGCAATTTCTCCATAGCATGATTTTTGGTGTTGGCTAAGGTATTTTCAAAATTAATTTTTGCTAGTGTATTTTGCGGATGGAGGAAGTTTATTAGAGAGAAAAACAGCTTAGGAGTTATAAGGAGTTTGAAGCTTGCTTTATTTTGATAAAATATTCTTTTGAAGGTGTTGTTTGCATTATCTTATTGCATTCTTATGAGAGATAACGTTTATTATTGATAAGACTATAAGGGGGAAATAAGGTGCATAAGGGATAAATATTTCTTGTAATGTTGAGAGTGCTTTTGGTTGATTATGGAAATGAAAGCATGATGTTTTAAGGTTAGAATTGCTTCTTGTGTGAAAGTGTGAAACCTTAAGTGGGCAGCTTTGAGATTGACATTAGCTTTCATTAAATTGGTTATAATCAAGCTATTCTTTACTTGGTTAAAGTGTTGGGCTTACTTCTTTGTTGATGATTTGAAAAGTTGTTTTGTGCTTGGTGATTTGAGTTGGTGGATGCTTTTTGTTCAAACAATATTGGAGAGAAAAGGAGTTCTACTTGTTTCCTTTTCTAATGTTGATTGTGAAATGCTTCAAGGTTGTGTTTTGAGTTAAATGGTGTTGATTGAACCTTGTTTGATGAGCATTGTTGTTGAAGCCCTAATTGATGGTGAAAAGAACATGAGTATCATTTTTATGTGATTCTTTGCATAGTTGGCAATTGTTGGGGTTTCATGTTCTTGAAAGAAAGCATTCTATCCTATCCATTTCAGATATTGAGTTGAGTTTTCATATTTGAGATTGAGCTGAGTTGATTTGAGTTGAGTTTTGAGATTGGGATATGAGTATAGAACATATTGAGTCTCTAACAATTCTCTTTATGCTTCTATGAGTTTGACAAATCACATTGGGTCTCTAACAATTCACTTTGTGATTTCCTACTAAGAATGTTTTTCTTGGTGAGTTTGCTGAGTTTTTGGATAGGTTTCGGTGGGGACTTGTGAGCAGGTTTTGGACAGGTTCCTATGGGGACTTGTGAGCAGGTTTTGGACAGGTTCCGGTGGGGACTTGTGAGCAGTTTTTGGACAGGTTCCGATGGGGACTTGTGAGCAGTTTTGGATAGGTTCCGATGGGGACTTGTGAGCAGATTTGGACAGGTCCTAGCAGAGGACTTGTGAGCTGAGTTTTGATAGTTCTATCGGAGAACTTGAGGACAGAGGTGCATTGGTTCCTTGAGAAGAACCTGAGGACATATTTGACAAGTCTTTGAGAAGGCTTGTATGTAGAGGATTGATTTGTTCAAGAGTTGGACAGATCTAACAGACATAGGAAGACTTGTACTAGACCGATTGACTATGTTTGGTATAGGTTGCTGAGCTGCTATGGACGTGATCATAGAAGGTAGAGGTCTCTTAGGCTAAGCATTGAGGACAGGAGGTCTTCGGTGGAAATGAGTTCCACGTGCTGGCAAGAGGTAGAGGCAGTTGATCTTCTGAGGGATAATTTCCAGAGCAGAGGGGAAGGTATCTCCTTTGAGTAGAGGCTCATAAATTCTGATTGGGGGAAGGTATCTCCTTTGAGCAGAGGCTCATAAATTTTGATTGGGGGAAGGTATCTCCTTTGGGCCAAGGCTCATAAAAATTGTAATTGGGAAGGATTCCCAAAGAACTTTGAGATAACTTTTAGAGAAAAGTTTTGTGGACGTAGCCCAGCCATTCTGGGTGAACCACGTTAAAATTGGTGTCACTTTGTGGATGATATTGTGCATTGTTTTGATATTGCTTTGGGTATATTGCTTTACTATTTTGAAGTATAAAGGAAAAAGTAAAAAGAGGTCTTATACTGTTCACCCTCCCTCTCAGTATAAGCTTGTGTTCTTCAATTGGTATCAGAGAAGGTGCCTTCAAAAAGTTTAATAGCTTGAAGGAAAAGCTAGTAAAGAACACAATGGATCATTCAAGTGGCAATGCAGCACCTATTCTTGATGGGTCATATTTTGGTCTTTGGAGTGCAAGGATGAAGGTTCATCTAATGGCACTTGGGAATGAGGTTTGGGAAGTGATTGAAGATGAGTACACTATTCCTGAACATGGTCCTAATACTAAAGAAGAAAGGCTCCTACATCACAACAATTCAAAAGCAATGAATGCAATCCTGAAAGGCTTACAAAAAGCAGATCTCACCAAAGTGATTCACTACAAGATAGCTAGTGAAATGTGGAAATAGTTGAAGGTGGTTCATACAGGTGATACAAATGTCAGAAAGGCCAAGTTGAGACACTTCAAAGGTATGTTTGAACAACTCAAGATGAATGATGATGAAAATATTAGTGACTACATGCTTCGTATGGATGAGGTTTTTAACTCCATGAAAGACTTAGGTCTTGAGCTTACTAAAAATTATTTTTGTGATAAGATTTTAAGATCTCTTCCTAATAGATTTAGTGAAAATATTTCTGCTATTGAGGAAGCTAAAGATTTGGATAAGTTGAAAAATGATGAGCTCCATAGTATACTTGCAACATTTGAGTTGAGAACTCAAGTGAAGGTTGATGTCAAGAAAGAGGCGACTTTCAAGGCTACCAAGAAATCCAAGGGTAAACAGCTTCAAGATAGTGATGAGTCTTCTAGTGATAAAGAGGCATATTACAACAAGAAATGCAAGTTCTCTAGAAAGCACAAAAGTATGAAAAATATAAGATGTTTCAATTGTGGAAATTTTGGTCATTATGCTACTGATCGATTGTTCCCAAGAATGAAAGTGATGAAGATAAATAGGATTCTAAGAGCAAGGATTCTGAAAAGCACAAGCATCACAGGAAGAACAAATATGAGCACAGCAATCAAGGAAAGAGGTATTCTCACAAGCACAAGAAGAGTTTTCTAGTATGTATGAGGATGCTTCAAAAAACTATAAGGAAGATAGCACCTCTAGTGATAAGATTTTGAAAAGGGTAGCACCTCTAGTGATAAGAAATCTGAAAAAGGCTTTGATGATTCAAAAAGCAAACAAATAAAGGAAGATATAGAGGAAGGTGAAGTAGATCTTGAAGGTGAACTTATTAGTGCTCTTAGTGCTTTGAAAAAGGAAAGAAAGAAGAATGCTAGACTCAAGGATAAGTTAGATGAATGTTGTATGGAGAGAGATGATCTTATAGAAAGTCTTGACTTCTCTATAGCTAAGACACAGGAACTCAAGGATGAGTTAGAGTCTAAGGTTCTTGAGTATAGTGAGTTAGAATAGAAAATGGCTTCTTTGAAAGAGGAAACTAAAGAGTACAAGGATAAGCTTTACAGGTTTCAAGATAGCTCCAAAAAGGTTAAGTCACTCATCAAAGGTCAAAGAAAGACAACAGATAAAATAGGCCTTGGTTTTGTTAAGCCACACAAGGAACAAGTTGGAGAGTCTAGTAAGAGACTCCAAAAGGAAGAGAGTTTTGATGAGGAAAGTACTTCAGAAAAGGAGTCCTTGAATGATAGATGCACAGAAATAGAAAACAGAATTTAGAATGAGAAGAAGTTTTCATAACCTAAGAGGTCAAATAAAGGAAAGTTTCAAGGCAGATGTTTTGCTTGTCACAGGTTTGGTCACATGGCTTCACATTGCATGGCTCAAGTGAAGAAGGTAAATGACAGTTTCATAAGTGCTAGTTACTTTCAAGGGTATTGCTACTCTTGTCAACAGTTTGGGCACAAGGCAGTCTATTGCAAGGTAAATAACAAGAACAGGTTTGGTCGTGAACAAGTTTGGTCGAATAGGTTTGGTCGAGAACAAGGTTTGGTCGAAACAGGTTTGGTCAGAACAGGTGGATTCAAAGATCAGGTTTACCTCAGAGAAACAACATCGTCAAGTGTTTCAAGTGCAACAATGAAGGTCACATAATCAGACAAGTGTAGAGCTGAAATTCCATAATACAGGAACAGGAACAGTGGCATGATCAGGTCCAAGGATCAAGGCATGGACAAGAACAGGGATGAGAACAAGAATAAGAATAGTGACAAGAACAAGAATATGGGCAAAGAGTTCAAGAGAAGGTCTGGCAAGGAATTTATAGATGCTGATGATGATCAGTGCCTAAATGGGAGTTTTACTCCCACCCCAGAATTAATCACCTCATCAGGAGGTGGGGGAGGGACTAAGCTAAGAGGCTCATTCTTAGTCCCGAGCCCCAAAGGTGACCCTTTGCCATTGATGACAAAGGGGGAGAGATATGAGTAAGGAGGAGAGCTTCAAAGTGAAGAGGAGAGCTTCAATATAGGGGGAGCAAAACTTCAAAGGAAGATTCTCAGTTGTGGGCACAGTTGGTCAGTTGTTAGCACAGTTGGTTTCAGTTTTGGCTCTTGAGATGTGTTTTCAGTAAAGGTTTGCCATCAATGACAAAGGGGGAGATTGTTGGCAATTTTGGGTACTTTGGGTACATTGCCTTTGCTCAAGTGTATAAGTTGTCATTGATGTCAAGAAGCTCTTGAAGGAATTTGATTTGATGTCAAACAATTTGTTTTGATGAAGGTTACAGCATGACAGTTTCAAAGGTCTTTTGTAAACCCCAAGTTGGCAGGTTTAAATATTACAGGTGGATGCATTAGTTTAATGCATTTGGGTCCAGGAGGAAGTATTTATTTAAATAATTAAAAACCTTGTTAAGGTTCCTTTTAATTATTTTTAAATAAATATTAATTTATTGTTTGCATTGGGTTCTCCTAACCCATGGCGCAAATGTCTTAGCTTTGATGGCGCTATGTTCTAAGATTGTGGGCGCTAGCCAAGACCTCCGCCGATGTGTTAAACTCCTCCGCCGACGTGTTAAACTCCTCGCCAACGTCAAGAGTTTATGGGAAATATGCATATAAATCTCCCACGATGAAGATCAAAGATTATCCCATCCGCATTTTTGAAAAGTGTTGCTCGTTGTGATTTTGCGATCTGATGTTCTATTTCTTCTTCGCTGAGATTTCGTGATCCTTTGTTCGGATATCCATCGTTCGTTCTTTTGTATCCATCGTATGGTTTCATCGTCGTCATTCATGTCAAAAGACAGGGAGGCATGCTATTTATTTTAGCCCTGGCATAGAAGGTACAATGGAAACAGAGTGAGGTTCATACCTCACCGGACGCCTTTGGCGCACCGGTAGCGGCTAGGCTATTGGCACGCTACCCGAATGGGAGGTTCCGCATTTGAATAACGTGAAAGGGTTTTTTCTTCGTTGAAGTGGACGCAGTGGGTGGTGTTAGAGTTCATGCGCAATTTCTCCATAGCGTGATTTTTGGTGTTGGCCAAGGTATTTTCGAAATTAATTTTTGCTAGTGTATTTTGCGGATGGAGGAAGTTTATTAGAGAGAAAAATAGCTTAGGAGTTATAAGGAGTTTGAAGCTTGCTTTATTTTGATAAAATATTCTTTTTAAGGTGTTGTTTGCATTATCTTATTGCATTCTTATGAGAGATAAAGTTTATTTTTGATAAGACTATAAGGGAGAAATAAGGTGTATAAGGGATAAATATTTCTTGTAATGTTGAGAGTGCTTTTGGTTGATTATGGAAATGAAAGCATGATGTTTTAAGGTTAGAATTGCTTCTTGTGTGAAAGTGTGAAACCTTAAGTGGGCAGCTTTGAGATTGACATTAGCTTTCATTAAATTGGTTATAATCAAGCTATTCTTTACTTGGTTAAAGTGTTGGGCTTACTTCTTTGTTGATGATTTGAAAAGTTGTTTTGTGCTTTGTGATTTGAGTTGGTGGATGATTTTTGTTCAAAAATATTGGAGAGAAAAGGAGTTCTACTTGTTTCCTTTTCTAATGTTGATTGTGAAATGCTTCAAGGTTGTGTTTTGAGTTAAATGGTGTTGATTGAACCTTGTTTGATGAGCATTGTTGTTGAAGCCCTAATTGATGGTGAAAAGAACATGAGTATCAATTTTATGTGATTATTTGCATAGTTGGAAATTGTTGGGGTTTCATGTTCTTGAAAGAAAGCATTCTATCCTATCCATTTCAGATATTGAGTTGAGTTTTCAAATTTGAGATTGAGATTGAGTTGAGTTGATTTGAGTTGAGTTTTGAGATTGGGATTTGAGTATAGAACATATTGAGTCTCTAACAATTCTCTTTATGCTTCTATGAGTTTGACAAATCACATTGGGTCTCTAACAATTCACTTTGTGATTTCCTACTAAGAAAGTTTTCTTGGTGAGCTTGCTGAGTTTTTGGACAGGTTCTAGTGGGGACTTGTGAGCAGTTTTTGGACAGGTTTCGATGGGGACTTGTGAGCAGATTTTGGACAGGTTTCGGTGGGGACTTGTGAGCAAGTTTTGGATAGGTTCTAGTGGGGACTTGTGAGCAGTTTTGGACAGGTTTCGGTGGGGACTTGTGAGCAAATTTGGACAGGTCCTAGCAGAGGACTTGTGAGCTGAGTTTTGATAGTTCTATCAGAGAACTTGAGGACAGAGGTGCATTGGTTCCTTGAGAAGAACCTAAGGACAGATTTGGCAAGTCTTTGAGAAGGCTTGTATGCAGAGGATTGATTTGTTCAAGAGTTGGACAGATCTGATAGACAGAGGAAGACTTGTACTAGACCGACTAATTGTGTTTGGTACAGGTTGCTGAGCTGTTGTGGACATGATCATAGAAGGTAGAGGTCTCTTAGGCTAAGCATTGAGGACAGGAGGTCTTCGGTGGAAAGGAGTTCCACGTGTTGGCAAGAGGTAGAGGCAGTTGATCTTCTGAGGGATCATTTCCAGAGCAGAGGGGAAGGTATCTCCTTTGAGTAGAGGCTCATAAATTCCGATTGGGGGAAGGTATCTCCTTTGAGCAGAGGCTCATAAATTCTGATTGGGGGAAGGTATCTCCTTTGGGCTGAGGCTCATAAACATTGTAATTGGGAAGGATTCCCAAAGAACTTTGAGATAACTTTTAGAGAAAAGTTTTGTGGACGTAGCCCAGCCATTCTGGTGAACCACGTTAAAATTGGTGTCACTTTGTGGATGATATTGTGCATTGTTTTGATATTGCTTTGGGTATATTGCTTTACTATTTTGAAGTATAATGGAAAAAGTAAAAAGAGGTCTTATACTGTTCACCCCCCCTCTCAGTATAAGCTTGTGTTCTTCACCAATTCTATAAATAAAAAAATTTTGCCCCAACCAATGCCCTTTTTTTTTAATGGAAGAATTCTCCCTAGTAGGCAAGTTTTTTGGGAGGTAGGGGACATTGGAGACTTCAAGGCTTGGGGATGGGTAAATGGTGACTAGTAGGTAGCTTGGAGTTGGTAGATCTAACTCGAGGGTTCTTCATTATCCGTTTTAACAATATGGAGGATGCTAACCGCATTTTAACAGGAGGTCCTTGGTTTCTGGGCAAAAGGAGACTTTTTCTCAGACGATGGGGTGAATATTTTGACCCTAAAAAGCAAAATATTAACATTACCCCTATTTGGGTTCATCTCCCGAGTCTACCTACCCAGTTATTCAATGAATATTGGTTGTAGGGCATAGCCAAAACTATAGGGGACCTGATCTCCATTGACCATGCGACCTTGGCCAGGACAAGGATGACTCATGCATGAATCTGCGTAAATGCTAATTTGGATAATGAATTGCCAAGGTTTGTGGAGCTAGAGTATGGAGAATACTATCAAAAATAATCGATAGAATATGAGAACAGACCGACATTCTGTGCAAAATGTAAAAATCAAGGACATCTATGCAATCAGTGCCCTAACCTGACAATGAATAGAGAAAATCAGAAGCATGGAATGCTAGACAGAGGAAATTTGAGGAGTTTCCCTGGTAGAGGCGATTTCAATCAGGAAAACTATGTCTACCAAAAAAATAAAAGAGAGGGTGCAGGGTCCCAACAAGACAAAGGAAAACAACAGGTTTTTGGAAACCAAAATACTCAGGTAAGTTCCAATCCTCTAGTTTCAAATAAATTTTCAATTCTATCCAATATGGGAGTAGGAGGATTATTGGAAGACATGGAAGCCCAAAACCTTCAGGCTAACCTTTCTGACTCTCTAGAATCCCCATCCAAGTTAGGATCCTCAAACCCTAATGCTAAAATTACTGTAAGCCCCATGGGCATCACAAAGCCAAACCCTAATGCCAGATCTCTAGAATCCCCATCCAAGTCGATATCCTTAAACCCCAATGCTAAATATACTTCCAGCCCAATGGGCATCCCAAAGCCAAACCCTAATGCTGAAGAACTTAGGAAGAAAGTTGAGGTATTGGAAAATAAAAAATCTCATCTCCCTAACATCATCACTAGGAGCCAGGTGAATCCTACTGAGGGGCCATCCCACAGACTAGGGGAATACAGGAAAAAAAGAGAATATTTTGATGTAGGGGTGGAGATATGTGAAACTCTTCAAACTGAGGAATATGATAGTCCGGTTCTACAAATTTCCTCCCCAGTTTAGTCCTAAACAAACCAAGAGCACTATGAAGTCTCCTATAGATTTTGGTAGTGAAAAAATAAGAGGGAGAATATCAAATGTTGAGCATCAAAAAATTAAAACTGATAATGACATTGCCAATGGAAAATAGAGAACCTTGTTTCAACAGGTTATTCCGGGTTCTGAAGACAACAAATTAGGAAAACCCCCTCAAGGGAGGGGGAGAGGAAGAAATCCCAAACAATCTAAATGAAGTTCCTCTCATGGAATGTGAGAGGCCTCAATGGCTTGCCCAAACACAGGGAAGTCAGTGCAATAAGAAATCAAGTGAATCCAACTATTATCATGTTGCAAGAAATAAAAACTGATGAGATTCAGTCAAAAAAAGTAGCAAAAAAAATCTAGAATCAAGGGGAGATGGTTTGCAAATCATCCAGAGGAGCGTCTAGAGGCCTTATGACTTTGTGGGATCCTCGGATAGTAGAAGGCACCATTATTCAGAAATATGATAGGGTTCTTAGTGTTTTATTTAAGGAAATAAATAGCAACAGGTCGTGGATCCTTTCAAATATTTATGCCCCAACTTCAATTCAAGGGAGAGCTCTACTGTGGGAGTACTTAGGCAATCTGAGTGAAATCTTCCATAATGTCCCCTGGATTCTGGCTAGGGATTTTAACACTCCTATTTACCCTTCAGACAAAATGGGTGGAAATGGACCACCTATCAGGAGCATGGATGAGTTCAATGAATTTGTGAACTCCAACATGTTGATGGATGTAAAACTTAGAGGAGCAAATTATACTTAGAGCAATCAATGGATAGGGTGTCATCTCATTCAAGAAAGGCTTGACAGGTTTTTTCTATCAAAGGAGGCTACAACTCTATTCAGTGATTCTACCCTGCAAGCCCTTCCTAAAATTACCTTTGATCATAATACCATTTTGTTGGAGATCCCTAACTCTCTGTCCTTCAATAAACCTTTCAAATTTCAATCTATGTGGATCAAACATTCCAGTTTTAGAGATAACTTAAGTCAGTGGTGGCAGCAGCCTGTCAGGGGTAGTGTAGCTTTTAAACTTGCTAGCAAATTAAAGTTTGTTAAGGAAAAGCTTTGAACTTGGAACAAAGAGGTATTTGGGAACCTCTTTGAAAATAAAAAATAGGTTGTTGAAATTTTGAAGATAATTGATCATAGGATTCAACATGGTGATGCTGATGAAACTATTAGGCAAGAGGAACGGACAAAACTAGCAGAGTTTCATAACATTTTGGCCTGTGAGGAAATCTATTGGAGGCAAAAATCAAGGGCTCTTTTGTTGAAATATGGAGATTCAAATTCTAAGTTTTTTCACATCACCATGCTTAGAAATAGAAGCAATAACAAGATAATTTTTTTTAAAAAGTAGATGGTTCTATTACTCAAGACTTAATAGAAATAAAAAAGGAGGCAGTAACTTATTTCAATTCTATCATTGGTCAGGAATCATAGTGCAATGAGGAGGCCAAAGATATTCTCTTGCAATCCATTCCTAGCATAATAAATGAGGATATAAACCTTAAGCTTCTAGCTCCCTTTTCTGATGAGGAAATTAAGGAAGCCTTATTTAGCATGGAGCCAGACAAAGCCTCGGGACCCAACGACTTTCCCCCTCATTTCTATCAAGATTTTTGGGACATCGTAAGTGAGGATGTAATTTTTGCTATCAGAGAATTCCAAGCAAGCAATCATATCCCAAAAGGTCTCAACTCTACTTTTATTTCTCTAATTCCTAAGAAGCAAACCCCTGAATCTATGGTTGACTTCAGGCCAATCAGTCTATGCAATATTTCTTACAAGATCCTAACTAAAGCCATTGCAAATAGAATGAGAGATGTTCTACCTCACATCATAGATCCATGCCAGGGAAGCTTTGTCTAGGGCAGGTCAATATTGGATGGAGTTATCATAGTTCATGAAGCTCTACACTCTGCTCATAAGACTAATAGGTCTATTTTTGCCCTCAAGCTTGATATGAACAAAGCATTTGACAGGCTAAATTGGGAATTTCTGATTGTTGTCCTCCTTAAGTTTGGTTTTCACCACCAATGGGTTAATTTGATCAAAGAATGCATTTCTAAAGCATGGTTCTCAATTCTGGTTAATGGAACAACTACTGGTTACTTTCAAAGTCATAGAGGAATTCGGCAGGGGGACCCTATCAACCCCATGTTATTCATCATTATGGTAGAAGCTTTAGGTAGAACCATAAAAAATGCTTGCATTTCAAGGCTAATATCAGGAATCAAGGCAACATCTCTCACTAGGGTTGTTTATCACCAACAATTCATCAATGATACCCTTCTATTGACTAAGGCATCAATGGTTGAGGCCAAAAGAATTAAATACATCCTGCAACTCTACGAGGACGCTGTTGGTCAGAAAGTTAATTTCAGTAAAAGCAAGTTATATTTCTTGAACACCCCCATTCAGAGGCAAGGAAGGATTGCAGAAATTTTAGGGTGTGATATAGCAAACCTCCCCACTTCATATCTTGGTCTCCCTCTTTTCATTGGTTCTCCGAGAGAGTCAATGTGGGACAGGGTTATTGAAAGAATTCAAAAAAAACTTGTTGTATGGAAAGGTCATCTTCTATCTCAAGCAGGAAAGTTGACCCTCACTAAGGCCTCTCTTTAGAGCATTCCAGTCTATTTCCTCTCCATTTTCAAATCCCCTGTGAAGGTTTTCCAGAAAATTGAGAAACTCCAAAAATAATTTTTATGGACTGGATCAGAGGAGAAAAAAAGGATACACCTTGTAGGATGGACCAAAGTGTGCAGACCCAGGGAAAATGGGGGCTTAGGTCTGAGGAGAATTGCTCATATAAATTTAGATTTACTAGCTAATCAGGCATGGCACCTCATTTCTAGTGAATAAAATGAATGGACAACTATCATCAAATGAAAGTATCTTCAAAATATGGAATTTCTAAGTGACTCAATTCCAATCAGAGGTTCTGCTTTTTGGAAAGCAATTCTCAATTGTAATGAAATCATCAAAAAAGGTTTAATATGGGTTTTAGGCAATGGTGAGAGGATAAATTTCTAGAATGATAGGTGGGCTAAGGATGAACCACTGACGCAATATCCTAACTTAGCTCGAATCAGAGATATCACGAAAGAACTCATTGGCAAAAAAGTCTCTGATTATATGGTTGAGGACAAAGGTAGAATGAAGTGGAAACAAATAAGGATTCAGGTATTTCAAGTGAAATCAAATGATCTTTGTAACATTCTCGGGCAACATTTTATCCCCATGAGACCCAAGGAATATCAAGTGACCTGGGCTCCTACGAAAAATGGGCAGTTCACTGTTAAATCAACTTACAAGCTTATGCTTGATGACGAGGATTTTGTCCTCCAAAAGGACTTAGTTTGGATAAAAAATTTAATTCCAAAAATTGTAGTCTTTTCATGGCTAGTTATCCAAGGAAGAATTATAACCATTGATAATATGATGCATAAAGGTATTTGTATCACTAATCGTTGTTATCTATGCAGGGCTAATTGGGAGACCATTTATCACATTTTCCTTGAGTGCCCTTTTTCCTTGACTATCCTAAGTGGGGTTTTTTAGGCCTTCAATATTTCTTGGGTTAAACCAGCCACCGTACTTGATTTTTTCATCCAGTGGCCTTGCCCCTTTTCAAGCCAAAGACTTAGATACATGTGGAAAATTTGTCTCAATCACTATCTTTGGTAGGTGTGGTTAGAAAGGAACCATAGAGTCTTTAATGAGTCTATCCATGATCATCAAACTATCATTGCTAGGATCCTATCCTTTGCCAATGAGAATGTGAACCTTATCCCTTTTGATAGTTGTAAACCTCATCTACAGGAGACCATGATTGCTCAATATTTAAGCTTAACCTTGTTAGATGAGTCTGTGCCTAGGGTAGTCAACCCCAGAGCCAATGTTAAGTGGTCCCCACCTCCTATGGGTTGGTTTAAGCTTAATTTTGATGGAGAGGCTAAGGACAATTTTGGAAGAGCAGGTGATGGTGGCATTATACGATATCATAATGGGAATATGATGCTTGTATTTTTTGAATATTTGGGAACAAGGACGAACAACAAAGCTAAAGCTAGAGCTATGTGGAGAGGCCTTCAAATGACTCAATACTTAGAAGGCAATTTGATCATAGAAGGAGACTCTATGCATGTTATAAATCTCCTCAATAATTGGAAAACATCTCCTTGGAGGATTAAAACAATTGTTGAAGAGGCTAGGATCATTTTCCAGGGAAGACAGGATAGAAAAGCCCAACATGTCTTTCGGGAAGCTAACAAAATTGTTGATAAGCTGGCCAATTTGGGTGTCGATGGTGACAAACTTTTCAAATGGGAACACGGTGTCCCGAGTGAAGTAGATGAGCTTATTCAACAAGAATGCCAAGAATGATAGTCGAATTTACCAATAGGGAAGGCACTGTAAGTTCAAAGGCTAGGAGTATTCCCATCTCTTTTTTGAAATGGACTCACAATAAAAATTATTTGAGTTGTCAGTATTGGTGGATGCTACTTGGAAATACCACAAAGACTAATGGGGATAGTCACATGTCAGATAACATGGCTCCTAGTCGTCTTAGTAATTTGAGGTTGGTTGATAATCATAGGGCAAGAAAGAAATGACAATATAATACTTCAAACCAGAGCCACGTGGACCACCAGATAGCCACCGCCATAAATCTAGCCAGCAAGTTCACTTCTCCAAGGCTGATTGGCCAAGAAGGGATGTGGTCCCAAAGCATGTCATATACGGAAGAAAGAAATTACCAAAGAATTATTAAGAGTAATTGTCAATACAGAGCTTGTGGGAGTTTTTTTTAGTACTCTGCTATGTGTGTCTGCAGCTTTTTGTTTCTCCACTGTTTCAAGGAAGGGATCCGTGTCTATTTATTTTTTTGTAATTATGATGTAGGTGTGTTTTCTCGGGGTATACCCAAAATGTTGTATGGGAAGTTTCTTTTTGATAACAGACTATGTGCCTTACCGGATGTAATGGCTTTGGTGGCATGTAGATTTTACATATATAGGATCCTTAGTAAGGACATGTTCATCAACAACCTTGGGCTGATTTTTGTAAAAGGTTTTGGGTCAACCTGTAAAACCCGGTATTAATGCTATAGTATCTTATCTACCAAAAAAAAATTCGTGTCAAAATTTTCTGCTTTACAAAATGGCAATCATGGTGAGACCCCCAAAGGGTTTCATATTTTGATTTGCCTTGTCATTATTGAGTTTCTTGATCTACATTTTTTTGTATTTTTAATGCAAGGTTTTGGAAATCCGATCGCACAAAAATTGTAAATTTTAGAACTAGGGTTTCTAGGTGTTGTGGGATTCAATCTATGGTCATGTGGATGCCATACTACATTTTAGGGATGCCACACAACATCTTGGTGGATTTTATATAGTATCTGGGAGATTCTGTAAAGTATCTATGAGATTCAATAGAGTATCTAGGAGATTCGATGCCGCATCTATGAAGTTGAAGAAAGAATACATAGGATTTTTGGTAAGCTCTTTTCAAACCCTAATTACATTTTTCTTTTTAAAAGATAAAAATAAAAATAAATGTTTATATTTCTATTTAATAAATAATACATCATGCATTGTTAGGCATTCTAGGCATTCGTAAGCATTTTTCTTTACAAAAAAAAAAGGAAGTGCATTTTAGAGTAGCAATCCATTTGTCATATAGACTACACATAGGGATAAATATGCACTCATAAATCAATTTTTAGTTGCATTAGGGCTTTTAAATTTATTTTATGTTGTTTCTAAATTTGTATGTTAGAAATAGTCTAAATTTTATCTAAAATTCATTCACTGCATTTTGGCTCATATTTTTCTATTGTTTATGGTATTTTGTTTGTTGTTTGGTTTGCTTTGAGTGTTTTTGCTTATGTTTTAGGCAACAAACTTGAAGAGCATACTAGGCTGCATCTTAATATAGTGTTTATAAAACATTAAAATTAAAATAAAAACACACTCTTTTTTATCACTCTACTTCTCACCCTTCTAGGTTGGAATAGGTTACTTGTGTTCAAGCTTATTCCACTATTGTAATGTGTTGCAATAGGTTGCTTGATTTGTGTGATCATTTTTCATTTCCATTGCACATTCCACACACTCACCCCACACATTCATTTTTCCATCCTACTTCTAGCTTATGGTATTGACCAAAAATCAAGCTAGAGTTATGAATCAAGTACCTACTAGCCAACCAACTTCATCCATGGAGTTCCCCACTCCTTCCCTAGCCACTTTCATGGCTAACCCAACCAGTGTGGAACAGACAAGCCAATTTAGCTTATTTATTGGACCTTTTCACATAGTATTCACTTTGAATGTTGATGTGATGCAAAGAGCTATCCACTTCCATTACAAAAATAGAACCATCCACACCAATATACCATCACACCACCTACATAGACATAAATAAAGTTGGAGCTTATTTAAGACCATCCAATCTAGTTCTAGAGCTAATTAACATTCCATCCATACATGTTCCTTCTTCTCAATAGGAACTTGCTCACTCGTACCCCAGTAGTTTCAACCAAGTCTTCACCAACCCTCTTTTTTAGACCACATCCTTACCCCCATAGCAACCCTTCCCACTATCATTTAGCCAATATAATTTCATTCCATCCAATTACAATAATATCCATTCTAATCCACTCTATAAAGCACAAGTTAATGCTACTTCACAAATACTTTCATCTATCCCATGTACATCATTTAAGTTGTTTGATACAGTTCATCATGGTATCCCTTATTCTGTTGTGATCCCCTTTGCAACTTATCCTCCACCAACCTCAACTTATGTCCCCAACACTCACCACACATAAATATATATTCCACATACAACTATGCAATCTACATTTGTAGTTATCATACAACAAGTGTGGCAACATCTAAACCAATTACTTGGTAATGATAATGCTCCTCCATTCTTACAACAACAATTGTAGATGACAGATTTGAAACCCCAATCCATTCCCAACCAAAACACCTTTTTAATTCCTAGACCATCTTGGGTATAACAATATTCTATGGTCACCATACCCAAACCTCCATTTAACAACGACAAATACCATTTCCACAACCCAACACACCCAAATTCCCCAAAATTCATCCCCACTTCATCAACACCTATCACTACATCACCAACAAAACATCCAACATCACCAGATATGCATCCATTCATTTGTCAATCAGAACCACATTCTATCCCAATAGTACATCACCCAACACAAACCATCCCCATACACTCATCAAACAATCTAGGGCTTCCACACACAAATGGAAGACCCTAAGATTCAAGATTTGTAATAATAGATTGATAGCCTAATTATAGAATTCAAACCATATGATCCTACCAAACATTTCAAGGGCTACAAGGAGTATTTTTTTATCCTTTCCATCGATATAAGGGGCATGAAATTAATAATTGTGTTTCATTCAAAGACATTGTGCAAGACTTGATAGACTTAGGACCCATTATGTTGGATAGCCCCTTAACACAACAAAATAAAAACCTTGGCATTTATCAGACAACACTTCCTCATCATGATAAATCACAACAAATAATAGGGGATCAAATATTGTGACTCTCCCTAAACAATTCAATCATATACCAAGGTTTTGTGGGTGCTATCTACGTGGTAACCCAAGTTCAAAGAAGCACAAATCTCTAAAATGAACAACCTCAAGCAGTTCAACCTCCTATGGAACCACCAGCAAATATGTCTCTACTATCTGCTAATTCCCACCCATTCATTTCTCTATCAATTCACTTTCCAAGTTGTCCATCCAAACCTATTCATACCCCAAGACATCCACAAAGACCTATCATCACGTTGAGCAATAGACTAACAACTAGTCTCAAAATATCTTCAAAAAAATTGAACCATCCATCAACATCATTACCACCTCATACCTCCAACATCTCAATCTTCCATCTTCACACATCACCAAATCTACCTTCATCTTGAAATCATTAAATGATGCTCTATGTTCTATAGTTGGCACTATGGTCTTACTCGTAGAAGTCGAGGTTAAGATTTTACACATTATATTCCATATACTGGAGGGTTCCATGGCCTAAAATGTACTCCTTGGATGCCCTTGGATAAGGAATATGAAATGTGTTCCCTTGATACTACACCAATATTTGAAATACATGCATGAGGGATAAATTCATTGCATACAAGTAGAAACTGAACCATTCAAATACTACAACTTCATCTCCAACCCATATGAGTCCACACTTCCATCCACTCACTTTTCCTTAGTCCCATAAACCACACCATCCAATTCACTTCACAATTCCTTATCCAAATCACCTATGTTAGAGGAAATCCCCATTACCGGTCCATATTAGGCTTCCGCTTCCACATCCCAACCATCGTCAAAATCGATAACATGTACATGTGGTCAGATCCAATCATCATTATCAACATTCATACAAGGGGGACATCCCTCCACATATTCCGCATCATCTACCTCATCCATTACCACTCATATGTCATAACCTATACAACCAAATCCACAAGCATCCATCATCATTTCATCCACACCAAAGTCACCAATAATCCATTACTTTTAGCCAAATCTATATTTATCTCCACCAGTCAATATTTCACACGTTGATTTTATAGATTATGATATGCCATTCCAACATAAAACACTCCCATAACCTGAGCCAAAAACCACTTTTGAGCCCCACATATTCACATTCACTCCATCCATATCATCATGCTTACAAGTTATAGTCCACTTTGCTAATTCTAGTATTGGATATTATGAGGTTCAATATATCATAATTACATTCCTCAACATCCAAAATGCTAAGTATTATGGTTGCCCATGTGACCCACCCTTATCCATAGGATTAGTGTACAATATGGGTTCATCACCTAATAGAATCATTTTGTATATGGCGAATTGATTCATTGTTTGATCCACCTCTCCCAGCTGAACCCAAGCAACCATCCTCTGCCAACCTCAAACACATGACCAATCCCAATTTCCTATCATGATATTTTCATTAGGTTAATTGGTAATTATATGGCTTAGGATGATATGAACAAGGTATGCATGAGATCATAAAACCTTAATATCGAGAAGTGCATGATCATTCAGGACTAGGTTACCATTCATATTCTTTCACTACCTCTTTTGAAAAATATTTTCAAAGTCTCTATTTAGATTCAGAAGAGGAAACCAATCACAATGATGAATTTAAGGAATTTTATGAAATATATGATGTCATATAGATATATTTAGATGAATCTAAAGAGGAATAAACCCCAATCACATCCTTCAATGAACAAGATGAGTATTACCTCAGAATTTTCCCCATCCATCAACCCATATTTCATCTGCTCCTCCCAAGAGAGTGAGCTGAGCCTACCAGTGAACCACCACATCCACCTCATTGATCACCTCACAACAACCTGATGTAACATATGTACATAACAAAAAAAAGCCAATTTTTTTTTGAATTTTTGCATTTACATATTCCAATCATTTGTGTCTATATGTTTTTCTTGCTACTATTCAAATTTTCAAGGTTCATTCGAGATTCCAGAAGATTGAAAGGAAAACTAATGCGATGTATTCAAAACCCAAAGTTAATGCTTAAGGTCTTATAACGTGAAATGCATGAAATGAAAGAAAAGAGACAAATTTAAATGAGATAAAAGTAAGTATAGAAAACACAACCCTTTTTATTTATACTCTTCCAATTCGGTTACAAAGACGTCTCCTCCCTTTTAGGGGGTAGGAGCGTTAACATAGTTTCAATTACAATCATGGATTTAGTGTTCCTCCTTCCGTGTGCCCACATGTGAAATGGGCGGGCCAAAGTGTTGTCGTCACTGGTATTGATGAATCTTTAATCCTTTCTGCTCCTCCTGCGTTCAAAGAAACAACAAATCATCAGTAGCACCTATGTATGATAATGAAACTCGCAAATCTGAAAGAGTACTGTTAATGAATATAAAAGATAAATATAACGATGATTAAAATGAATCTAAATAGACTAAAAATTTGACAAAAGCATAATCATGTAACTAGCAAAATACTACAAAATAAACAGTCACAAAATTCGATACAGATCCGTATTCGTTCTGGGGTGGGATGAATAAACCTGCAATAGTTTGGTATTCATTTCGGGGTGAGATGAATAAACCTGCAATAAAGTAGGGGGTGCCCGAAGGCAAACCACCCCTGGTTGAGACTTTGTTTTGACACCAATCCGCTTGGGATGAGTTCAAAACCTGTTGTGATGTGTTATCGACAAATTGGTAGGATATTGTGACCAAAAAAATTGGTTTTTGGGTCTTGATTCATGCCTCCAAAAGTCACCCAATAACCTCCCTTTTGATTAAGATATTATGGATGTAAAAGCACGAATCGTAAGTAAATTGGCAGCACTTCGTTGCTCAAAATGCTCCTTCTCTCTATATCCTTTGGATGAGAAAACTCCCCAATTTATAGACCTTAGGGTCTCCTTGTTTGAATTGTGCATGCGAGGATGCCACTCTAAGTTAACTGTCCTATTTTCAAAGAAAATCTAACTCCCTGTTAACAAAATCTTCTTGCATGAGATTTCTAAAATAAAGACACTCATCACTGAAGTCTCTCTCCTTGAATAAAAGCTACTCCTCGCAATTGCATGGCCTTAAGCCTCAGTTAACTGGCGGAGTTACCGAGGTTTGACTTTTTGCCAGTCAAACTTTCTATTCGCCTCACCTTGAGACGAATGCTGCTACTCGTCCTTGGGTGGGACGAGTGCCAGTTTGTATTCGTCCCGGGGTGGGATGAGTAGAGAGCAAGGTGCCAAAAAGGTGCCAAATTGACTTGTGACCTCTAAAACTACTTTTGGAAGTGGTTAGGACCATTGTTTAACCTCTAGGGGCTGCCCTTGGGGCTGTTTGTGTCAATGTGATCAGCGCTTGTTGTCATGTAATCGGATTGGTGTTGTTTTGGTGTCTACAGATGCCCCTTTTTGGGAAGCGCTATGCAAGGCGCAACATCGAGCAAAAATAGATAACCAAAGAACTAATGATTAGGGTTTCTCAGTAACCTAACCAACTCTTGATATCCCAAGTACAAAAAGGGGAGCTAAGGAACTTAAATCAAGTATTAACCTGGTTCGATGAGGTATTACTTGAACTTGGACATTGATCAGTCATGAATAGGCAAAGGGCGCAACCTTTTGTCTATGGGAACCTTGAGTTCATGATTCATGAATGCCAAGTGTTTAATCAGCTTGTGATAATTGCTTGTTTTTTGCCCCAAGCAGGGGCATGATTGTCTTTGTCAATGATCCTTTGAATGCGTGTCATTTCCATGATTGGGTATTTTGTTGTTGATTGGCAACTAAGTGTGACTACCCCCTCAAGCGATGAATCGATGAGGGAATGACCGACATGAGAAAAGTGACGAGTCGCTTGACCCAAGATGACTTAGGTAAGGATGCCTTCAGTTGGTTATAATTGAATGTGAAAGCGGTTTCCAAACATTCTGACCTATTTTTGGTGGGTTTTAACCCATTTTGTGACACATTTTGGAGCTGAAATTGACAAAAATCCATCCTCTCGTGGAGCATTCCGGCTATGGTAGCCTTCTTAGGGAGTATGATAGTGACAATTTGTAACCCTAACGTCTATTTTTGATGCCAAGAATGTCAGGTGCACCAGCGCCTTCGTTCTGCAATGTTATTGCTATTTTTGGATGGGTTTTGACCTGTTTTGGTGACGTCGTTTGGGGATGAAATTCTCAAAATATGGCTTCCCGTGGAGCAGTCTGGCTATGATAGCATTTTTAGGGAATATGATAGTGAGGATTTGTGACCCCGACATCGGTTTTGCATGCCCGAAATGTCTAGTGCAAAAGCATTATGATCGGACACTTTTAGGGCTTGTTTTGGTGCATTTTTGTGCATTTTTTGTTGTTTTTTGAAATTTTTGCTCTGTATTCGTCCTAGGGTGGGATGAATGCCTATTTAGTATTTTTCCCAGGGTGGGACGAGTGCTAACCAGAGTTCTCATCCTAGGGTGGAACGAGTACAGGCTCAGAAGGCCTATTTAAAGGCCAAAACTGAGTTTTGGGCTCATTTGCATTTATTTTTTTGGGTGATTTGGAGCTCTGAGGAGGAGGAGGTAAAGTCTACGAAGCACTGCGAAGCGCTGCTTGAGCGGCAGAGCCGAAGCGACACCAGTGAGTACTTGTCCTCTGTATTACTTTTTGTTGCAATTGGAAAATCGCATTTTGCTTGTCTTATGTTTTTTTTTTTTCTTTTTAATTTTTTTTTATGGTTTAAAAATGAAAACCCTAGTCTATGAACACTTAACTGAAAATGGATTTTAACCTTAGTGAAAACACAGATCAAAAGTTTTAGTTAAAAACCAAACTTAAAAAGTTAGTTTGAAATAGAACTTACAAATTGCATTGAACCGGAATGGAACCAAAATTAAAACTGTAAGTTTTTTTTTTTTAAAACGTAGGGTACCACTAAGCGGAAAGCGTAGCGTAAAACCCTAGTTGACTGTTGTTGTTTTTGTTTAATTAATCAGTTAAAGGTAAAAACCCTAGGTCTGAAAAAAAAAAAATTGTTTTGAATTTTTGTTGTGTTTTTGAGTTTATTAGTTAGGATTAGAAACCCTAGGACTGACAAATTAATTTAATTTTTTTTTAATTTTGTAATTGTTTTTGTTTATCAGTTAGGATTAGAAACCCTAGGGCTAACAAATGATTTTTTTTTTAATTTTGTAATTTTTTTTGTTTATCAGTTAGGATTAGAAACCCTAGGGCTGACAAATGATTTTTTTTTAATTTTGTAATTGTTTTTGTTTATCAGTTAGGATTAGAAACCCTAGGGCTGACAAATGAATTTTTTTAATTTTGTAATTGTTTTTGTTGTTTAATTAATCAGTTAAAGTTAAAAACCTTAGGTCTAACAAATTAATTTTTTTGAAGTTTTGTTGTGTTTTTTAATTTATCAGTTAGGATTAGAAACCTGAGGACTGACAAATAAATTTATTGAATTTTTGCATTGTTTTTGGCTGTATAGTTTTAATGCATTATTGTATATACATGTTAGGGTTGTACAATTTTTTGTTGTTTTGAATGTTTTTGTGTTGTTTTATTTTGCAGGTTGTGAAGAGCCGGCACCGAGTACCTACTGTGTTTACTGAAGCGTGTGTGGCACTGACCTTAGCGGACTGGGATTGGATTGACACCCTTGGGCTCAAGCAGGTGACTCGCCTAGAGTCGGTAGTCATGGATCAGGCCTATCTAACAGCCCTGATCAATCTGTGGGATCCTTGAACTAATACCTTCCATATCCCGATAGGGGAGATAAAGGTGACCTTGGAAGATGTTTATCGAATCATGCAGATTCCAATATACGGATTGCCGATCCAGACGACGTCACGAGCTCGAAGGACAACGGTACTGATACGCTATTTCAGGCATGGGGAGGAGTTGGGTGTGGAGAACCCCATGGAGAGGGCGAAGGGCAATTTCTAGATTGGTGACATACTGGTGCGATGGTGGCTAGAGAGGGGTGTGTTGGGAATGAGGTATGCATTACTCATGAGCCTCATTTCCAATATGCTGCTCCTTGACTCTTCTGGCGCGAGGTTCCCGTGGAACCTACTAGAGATGGTATTCAGGTTGGTAGAGTGTCCGACAGATACTTCGATGATTATGAGATGGGGACAGACGCTACTAGCATAGCTCTATGATGAGTTGTACGAGGTTCGCTATCGAAAGCGAAATGGGATCGGTTGTAGCTACTTGTTACAGTGTTGGGCATGGCAACACATAGCAGTGGAGAGGTCGATGGGGCTGCCCTAGATGACACAGGTACAGATGGCAGACCAGGAGATTGGATATGGGGTACTATGGCATAGGTCGAAGGAGCAGGGATAGATTCGGTGATGGGTAGGTGTCGTAGGGCACTATGTCGATGCCTTTGCTCAGGTTACTCTTGGGGATGTGTTCTGGCACCCTTATCGGGACTGTCTAGCTTGGCCTGAGGTTGGAGAGTGGCTTCGGTGGGTATGAAGGGGGTGATGGCTGATTGGGAGGCATGGGATAGAACAAGAGTTCTACCCATATGATCGGGTGAGTCGACAGTTTGGGGTGCACCAGGGGATACCTGGTGAGCCCGTAGTCTATCGACATCGGGGAGATGAGAGGACGTTAGATGGACCAATCATTGCACCACTTGGTGAGGATTAAGATATGGTGATTGACATCCCAAATGTGGATGACATCGGGATGACTGCAGAGTATGAGCAGTGGTGGACTCTACGACGATGGCGAGACGAGGGGCCTCTAGGGGGTGCCGCAACAGCAGCAGGGGATGAGGGTATAGAGGTACCAGATGAGGGTTGGGGTGCTCCACGTGATGATGAGGACATGGTAGAGGTGGAGGATGTTGGAGGGGATTTTTGGGTACTAGACCAGTCAGAGATGCAGGACGTCTCGAAGTAGTGGGAGCCAAAGCAGGCTGCTATCTCAAATTTGCCTATGCCTCAGGCAAGTTCAGAGGAGGTGGAGGTGAGGCTCAACGCTGAGATAGTGTGATTGGAGGACCTACTACGGATGCGATATGGGGAGCTGGGAGAGGCTTTGCAGGAGAGAGATCTCTTGCAAACTCAGTTGGTAGAGCGGGAGAGCGCATGGGTTGTGTCTCATCGGTAGGATGGGGATATTGATGCTGCACGAGAGAGGGATCTCCTATGGGTGCAGCTAGCACAATGTGATGATGTAGTAGCTTACTACCATCGATGAGAGGTAGAGTGGAGTCGACGAGAGGTAGATTGGGGCCAGCAGGAGTTAGATTGGTGGCAGTAAGAGTCATATTGGTAGCAACATCGACTGGATATGGAGGGAGAGATTATCCGCCTTGGTGGGTGAATACCTGAGCCTCCTGGAGGTGGCTCATCGTATCGGATGAGAGACATCGGGACTGAGCAGTTAGCATCATCCAGTCGTAGGCGGCTAGATGAGGGAGGCGCTAGTGGGCATGATGTAGGGGCGAGCAGCAGTCGCCCTGAGAGGTCCCATAGGACCCACACTACAGGGGGTAGTTCCCATCGCACCGATCCTGCATGATCATGGTGGCCGACACCCTAGGCTTGGGGTTTTTGAGTTTTTGTATAGTGGTAGTGAGGTCCGAGGACCGGTTCATTGTAGCCTACGGGCAATTTTGTTATGATATATATATACAGATGACTCTTTTTGGTGTTTATACATTTTTCATGATTTTTTTTTTTTTTATGTACATGTTTTTTTTATTGATGTATGCATATGCGATTATAAATGCAATGGTTCTAATTTGTATGATGTATGCATATGGAATGAATGAAATGAGTTGTTGATGATTTGTCGATGCACCATAGACTGTACAAGATTTTACTGACTTGCTATATTAATGGGATGACTTTGTGGAATGACTGTGCATGTGAAAAATTTGTTTTTGTATTTTGTATATTTTCTTATGGTGATGTACGGAATGAAATGTACCAGTTGTTTGAAAATGTAGTTAAGCTTTTTTGAGATGCAGATATTTTAACTAACTAGCCAAGACTGTACATTTATCTCGCAAGACTTTTGAACAAGGTCAAAATCCGACTTGAATTTAACCAAGTTATTTCACATCCCTGTGTGTGCAATTGAGTTCGTTTATGTGGTATTTGTCAGGATATCGCTAGTGCCAGATAGGCTATCAACCAAACCTGTACTAAGGATCACCTAATTAGCTCCACTAACTTCGTTGTTGTATTTAGAAATATTAATCCATGTGACAATCTAAGATACCATAAGCTAGCTCATCCACATGCAAACATTGGTCTACGCACATGCAAAGCTAATGTGACAGACATATCGTCATGCGGTTAGGATAACACCATTACCAGGTAGGCTGTCAACCAAACCTGTAATGAGGATCACCTAGATGGTTTTTTGAATGCTGAGAAGTCCAAGGATTCAATTTTAGGCTTGTGTGTTTGCTCAATGGTTTGGGATACTTGCTTTTCTATATAGTGATGAAAATCACTGTTTATTTTTTTCTTTGTTTTTCTTTTCGAGCAAAGATTTTGAATAGTGGTGAGAACCACTGTTATTTGATTTTGTATTTTGAGCTTTGTAAGTTTGAGCTTGTGAATGGCCTTGATCCTGTTGGCCTTAGGGATGACTACCCATCCTATGCAGGGACGTGTAGTATGACTCCTTATGACTTTGGGACACAAGGGGATAATGGAGATTATGAAGTAAGGGCATTGATATTTTAGGTCTTGGGGATGACTACCCATCCTGGTTAGGGGCGTGTAGTATGAATCCTTACAACTTGGAGACCAAAGGTGAGTGGAGATGTTTGTGATGATGGTTTTTTGGAATGGTGTTTTTGAATAGCATTGATCCTTTTTGTTCTTAGGGATGACTACCCATCCTTGGCAGGGACGTGTAGTACAAATCCTTACAACTTTGGGGACCAACTATGATTAGGATTTGTGGGAGCGATGAAAAACACTATTTATTATTGGGAATGGATAGGGAAGAGCTCGTCCTTTTGTCAATTCGTAGCATTCTAAAACCATTCGCACAGGGGGATGAACAGGCTAATATTTCACCTATGTGATGCAGGAGCATCCAGTGGCGGTCGAACAATATTGCATATTCAATAAAATTTCTAAGTGTTTGCCTTGGTGTCATGAAATCATGATAGAAAAAGTGTCGCGATATCACGACATGTCATAGAATCGTGACTCAGGAAGGAGAGAGAAGGTGTAGGGCAAAAATTGTCATGATTTCGTGACATGTCATGAAATTGCGACCAACAGCAAGAGAGAGGAGATGCCGAAGAAAATGTCACGATTTCATGACATGTCATGAAATCATGACCAAAATTAGGAGAGAGAAAGTGCCATTGATAATGTCACGATTTCGCGACATGTCACGAAATCATGATCGTCACGAAATTACGACTGTCACGAAATCGTGACCAGAAGCAGCAGGAAGGAGGAGCTGTTGAGAATGTCATGATTTTGCGACATGTCACGAAATCGTGACCTTCACAAAATTGTGACGCAGGGCAGCTGGGAGAAGATATCATTGAGAATGTTGTGATTTCATGACATGTCACAAAATCATGACCGTCACAAAATCATGACTGTCACGAAATCATGACGCAGGGCAACCGGGAGAAGACATCATTGAGAATGTCGTGATTTTGTGACATGTCATGAAATCATGACCAAGGCAAAGAGCAGAAGCTACGGTGGATGGAGGGTCATGAAAGCATGACCAAAGCAAAGAGTGAAGCTACGATGGACGGAGGGTCATGAAATTGCAACCAAAGAAAAGAGCAGAGGCTATGGCAGACGGAGGGTCACGAAATTGTGAAATGTCATGATTTTGCGACATGTCATGAAATCGCAACCAAATCGAGAAGCAGAAGCTACGACAGACAGAAGGTCATGAAATCACGACCATAGTAGGGAGTGAAGGTGCGGAGGATGGAAGGTTACGAAATCATGACATGTCATGATTTTGTGACCGAAACTGAAGAACGGAGGCACGATAGAGAAACGTCGCGATATCACGATAGGTCACGATATCATGACCAAAGCAGAAGAACGAGGACACGATGGAAATACGTCATGATATCGTGACATGTCACGATATCGTGAAAAAGGCAGAAGTAGGAAGGCATGAAGGAAAGAGTGTCACGATATCACGACATGTCACGATATCGTGACAGGAAGAGAAGAAGACGAGGAAGGAGGAGACATCGTGAAATCATGACAGGTGGTATTTCCAAATACTGTTGTAGAATGACACATGGCAGCATAGAACAACACATGGCACGTGTAGTGAAGGTAGGCGAAGACAAAGAGTCATGCAAAAAATGTAACCGTAAGCGAGAGTCGGACGGCAGTTACAGAGGACGTTACAGTTTGTAGTTATGGAGAAAAAGAAGAAAAACAGTCATGGAAAAAATGAATCGAAGGACCGCCAGATGGAAGACTAAGAGTCACACAAAAATTTATAAAAGCATGAAGCAAAGGCATGTACAGGGGTTGGAATACGACAATTGCAGGTTGGAGAAACTACAGTTGCAAGTTGCATAGTTAAGTTGCAGAGTCGAGGGTCGAGAGCCATTCTAAACCGGCTTGGGTGCGTGTTCCTTCCAGAGTTGCTATAATTCTTCCTGGGAACGTAGGAAAATTGTTGAACGTGAGGCAGCTTGCATTAGGAAAGAAAACTACGCCTGTGGGCTAGTAAGTGAAAAGAATTGTGCCTCTGCGCCAGTTTCTATAAAGCCTGTGGGCTGTTGCTATAAACTGTAATTTTAAAATGAAAATATAGAATGAAAATTTGATTTTTGATGAATGCAATTTCGTGTCTCCATCAAGTGGTATTAGAGCCGGAAGTTCTTGAGTGTGTAACAGATCACCGGACGTGAGGCAGTTACACCAGGATCTGTGGAAGGGCTTGTGAGAGAGTGAGCAGAATGCCTCCAAGAAGAAACCTTGTTGGTGGCAGAGATATAGCAACGATAGAAGATGTCCGAGTTTTGCAGAGGCAAATAAAAGCCATGCAAGAGGAGCTGCTCAGAAGAGATTTGCAGAGGCAAGTGAAAGCCCTACAAAAGGAGCTACTCAGAATGGATTTGTAGAAGCAAGAGGAGCTGCATAGAAAGCATGAGGATAAACTGAGAAGTAGAGGCTAGGAAATAGAGTTGAAGCGGACTGCAGAGGCAGGTGAATGTTTGGAGGTGATGCAGAAGGCGGTGACCAGATAACACAGAAGTGAAGGTCACTTCTCCATCAACCCCGGGTGTCTGATGCAAGAGCATCCAGTGGTGGCCAAACAATCTTGCATCTTCAAGAAAATTTCTAAGTGTTTGCCTTGGTGTCACGAAATCACGACAAAAAAAGTGTTGCGATATCGCGACATGTCACAGAATCGCGACTCAGGAAGGAGAGAGAAGGTACAGGGCAAAAATTGTCACGATTTTGCAACATGTCACAAAATTGCGACCAACAGCAAGAGATAGGAGATGCCTGAGAAAATGTCATGATTATGTAACATGTCACAAAATAGCGACCAGCAATACGAGAGAGAAAGTGCCATTGAGAATGTCACGATTTCGTGACATGTCGCAAAATCGCGATCATCGTGAAATCATGACCAGGAGCAGTCGGAAGGAGGAGCCATTGAGAATGTCATGATTTCATGACATGTCGTGAAATCACGACCATCAAAAAATTGCGATGCAGGGCAGCCAGGAGAAGACATCATTGAGATTGTCATGATTTTGCGACATGTCACGAAATCATGACCGTCACGAAATCGCTACGTAGGGAAGCCGAGAGAAGACATCATTGAGAATGTCATGATTTCACAACATGTCGCAAAATCACAACCATCACGAAATCATGACCAAGGCAAAGAGCAGAAGCTACAACGGACGGAGGGTCGCAAAAGCGTGACCAAAGCAAAGAGCAAAGCTACGGCGGACGGAGGGTCACGAAATCATGACCAAAGAAAAAAGCAGAGGCTACGGCAGATGAAGGGTCGCAAAATCGTGACATGTCATGATTTCATGACATGTCATGAAATCATGACCAAAATGAGGAGCAAAAGCTATGACGGACAAAGGGTCACGAAATCGTGACCAGAGCAAGGAGCGAAGGCGCAGAGGATGGAAGGTCGTGAAATCGTGACATGTCGTGATTTTGTGACTAAAACTGAAGAACGAAGGCATGATAGAGAAATGTCACGATATCATGATAGGTCACGATATCACGACAAAAGTGAAAGAATAGGGACGCGATGGAAATACATCACGATATCGTGACAGGAAGAGAAGAAGACGAGGAACAAGGAGGAGACGTCATGAAATCACAACAGGCGGTATTTCCAAAGACCACTATAGAATGACACGTGGCAGCATAGAACAACACATGGCGCGTGCAGTGAAAGTAGGCGAAGACAAAGAGTCATGCAAAAAATGTAACCGTAAGCGGGAGTCAAACGACAATTATGGAGCAGAAGAAGACGAACAGTCGTGGCAAAAATGAATCGAAGGACCGCCAGATGGAAGACGAAGAGTCACATGAAAATTTATAAAAGGATGAAGCAGAGGCATGTATAGGGGTTGGAATACGGTAGTTGTAGGTTGGAGAAACTACAGTTGCGAGTTGCATAGTCGAGTTGCAGAGTCGAGGGCCGAGAGCCATTCTGAATCGGCTTGGGTGCGTGTTCCTTCCAGAGTTGTAATTCTTCCTGGGAATGCAGGCAGATCGTCGAATGTGAGGCAGCTTGCATCAGGAAAGAAAACTATGCTTGCGGGCTAGTGAGTGAAAATAATTGTGCCTGTGCGCTAGTTTCTATAAAGCCTGCGGGCTATTGCTGTAAACTGTAATTTTAAAAAGAAAATATAGAATGAAAATTTGATTTTTGAAGAATGCAATTTCTGTGTCTCCATCACTATGGTACCCTATACTACTTTGTAAGCTTCTCTTGCATTCACACAACTTAGGAATTATTTTATGTGTTTTAATTTTGTGTTGGGATGCTACGTAACAAGGTGTGATCCAAGTAAAACTTTCTCGTGTAAAATATGTTTAACTATGTACAGTTTTTGGCTAGAAATTTAAAGACAACTGATTGATGAAAACCCTCTATACATTTAGGAGACAACTGACTATGCTAAAATAAAATGGTGATATGTTGGATGTATGCATTTATGATAATGGATTTGATGTGGAAAATGATGGAATTGCTAAGTAATGACATCCTATGGTGCTTTTGACTTGTATGACCTAGCAAATATATAATGGATGGATGCGATGCCTAATGCAACCTATATTTTTGTATTTTGATTTTTATGAGAATGCATGGAATTGAAATGCAATTGTTTTTGTGATTTTTGATTTTTATGAGTATGCATGGAATTGAAATGCAATTGTTTTTGTGATTTTTGATTTTTTATGAGTATGCATGGAATTGAAATGCAATTTTTTTTGTTATTTTTGATGATTGTATTGTTTTTGTTTATTTTTGAATATTTATTTTGACCAAGCAATTATGGTAACGCTTGGAGCTTTGGGTGTTGACCAAAGGGTTTATGGATACCTTTGGAGCATTTTGGGGGTGACCAAGTGATTATGAGAATCCTTGGAGCTTTTGGCTTGACCAAAGGGTTTATAGATACCTTTGGGGCGTTTAGGGTTGACCAAGCGATTATGAAAATCCTTGGAGCTTTTGGCTTGACCAAAGGGTTTATAGATACCTTTGGGGCATTTAGGGTTGACCAAGCGATTATGAGAATCCTTGGAGCTTTTGGCTTGACCAAAGGGTTTATAGATACCTTTGGGGCATTTAGGGTTGACCAAGCGATTATGAGAATCCTTGGAGCTTTTGGATTTGACCAAGCGATTATGAGAATCCTTGGAGCTTTTAGGGTTGACCAAGTGATTATGAGAATCCTTGGAGCTTTTGGCTTGACCAAAGGGTTTATAGATACCTTTGGGGCATTTAGGGTTGACCAAGCGATTATGAGAATCCTTGGAGCTTTTGGATTTGACCAAGCGATTATGAGAATCCTTGGAGCTTTTAGTTGGACTATGGCTCTCTAGATGTGGAATGGCCTCAAATGACTGATGTTCAAGGGTTCTGTTTCCTTGATTCCTTCAAAAGAGGCAACCTAGTATGTTCCAGGTCCTATTCTACTATCAATGACATAAGGACCTAACCAGTTTTCCGCGAACTTGTCCCGTAGATGGGACGACAAATTAGAATTATGTTGGTTCTCTTTTAAGACCAAGTCACCAACCTGAAATTCCCTGAGGTGGACTTTCATGTTGTATGCTCTCTTAAGTCACTCTTGATAGATACGCAAATTCTCGAGAGCATTAACATGTCATTCGTCGAGCAACGTCAGTTGATCTAATCGGGCCTGCCGTGCAGTGTCATCATCGATGAACTCTTGCATTGAAATGCGTAGGGAAGGGATTTCCAACTCAAGAGGCATGACTGCCTCGGAGCCATACACCAACGAAAATGGAGTTGCCCCAGTGGGCATCCGGATGCTAGTGCGATAAGCCCATAGGGCAAGCGGGATCTGAATGTGCCAGTCCTTATGATTGTCTGCAACTGTCTTTTTGAGAATGGCGACTAGCATTTTGTTTGACGCCTCTGCTTGCCCATTTGCCTACGGATAATAGGGTGTTGAAAAACTATGCTGAATTTTGTACTTTGTGGTCAAAGCACGCACATCTTTGTTCTTGAATGGTGTCCCATTATCTGACAGGATCTTGGATGGAATACCAAAATGACATATGATGTTATGCAAAATAAACTCCGCAATGTGGGATCCAGTCGTAGAGGTTAGCGAAATTGCTTCCACCCACTTGGTGAAGTACTCTATGGCCATTAAAATGAACGTGTGATGACCAGACGATGCAGGGGAAATCTTTCCAATTAGGTCAAAGCCCCACTACAAAAAAGGCCAAACCGATTGGATCGGCTGCAAGGCCTAAGAAGGTACGTGTGTCAAATTAGCATGGTGTTGACACTTCACGCACTTCTTCACATATGCGCAACAATCTCGCTCTAAATATGGCCAATAATAACCCATGCAAAGAATGCGCTTTGCGATGGCCATACCGCTGAAGTGGCCACCACATGTACCATCATGAGCTTGGGTGATCGCCCAAGCGGACTCTTGCTGGTCCAAACAATGAAGGAGGATTCCTTCATAATTTTGACGATACAAAATGTCTCCTAACAAGACATGCTTTGTCGCTTTCTGTTTGAATGATCTTTTCATGGCTTGTGTCAATCCAAGTGGGAGGTTACCTAGCTTGAGGTAATCCCGAATGGGTGTGTACCAATCCTGCTGATCATAAACCTCGATAGTATGAACGACCAATCCCTCTTGAAGTCCATCCCTAGCAAAAGCTGAGCAGGAAAGAGCTTGTAAAAATAATGTTGTGTTGCTATTAAGAGGGGTCGGGGAGAACAAGGACCCCCAGTTGGCTCGAGTCAAACAATCATGGATTCGAGAGAACTTATCCGGAGATGGTTCAATCTGGATCAGGTGGATTCCTAGTGTCAGATCAGAGCTTGCACGCTCCATCACAGATTGCGATAATGTTTTAACCTGAATGGTTGTCATTTCACCAGAAGGGTCTTGCGGGATTAGTGACCCCAAGGAGGCCATAGTATCCACAAAATGATTTGATGATCGAGGGAGTGCCTCGATGTCATACCATTCAAGTTGTGCTAGGAATTTGTCCACAAGGGCTTTGTAGGCCTACAGAACTGGACATTTACATTGGAAAATCCCTTTTACTTGATTGACAATCAACAACGAATCACCAAAGATGTTTAGACGTTTAATGTTCATGGTGATTGTTGTTTGAAGACCTATGAGCAAGGCTTCGTATTCTGCATTGTTGTTGGTGCACGGGAAGTCTAATTTAAATGACAAAGGCATTGGAGCCCCTTGTGGAGTGAAGAATACAATTCCCATGCCACCCCCTTGCTCACATTTAGAACCATCAAAGAATAGGGTTATGTCGACCTGTGACTCAGGCTCATCAAAATCTGGCGATTCTGAAACATGGAAGACCCCATCATCAGGTAGTTCGAAATTCAGAGGCTGATCGTCTTCAAGAGGAGCCTCGGCTAGTTGATCGACGATGACTTGACCTTTTATGGATTTTTGTCCAATGAACTCTATGTCAAACTCCGTCAACAACATGATCCATTTCACCGTGCGGCTACTATGATAAGTATGACTCATCATGTATCGCAATGGATTCTCCTTAGACACAACATACGTCTTATTACTGAGCATGTAGTGGCGTAGCTTTTTGTAGCAAACACCACTTCCAAGCAGAGCTTTTCAACGTATGCATAGTTAAGTTCATAACTGACCAGGGTGCGGCTAAGATAGTATGTAGCCTGTTCTTTGTGAAGTTCATTTTTTTGGATAGCATGGCGCCCAATGCCACCTCAGTAGCTGAGATGTATAAATAGAATGACACTCCTGGTCTAGGTGGTGCCAATACTGGCGATGAAGCCAAGTACTATTTAATGTCGTCAAAGGCTGACTAGCACTCGTCATCCCAATGAAATGTGACCCCCTTATGCAATAATTTATTCATGGGTCGGCACTTGTCAGATAACTATGCTATGAAGCGCTTGATCGATGCAACCTTTCCTTGCAGACTCCTGAGCTGCTTGATGGTGGTTGGGGGAAGCATTTCAAGGATTGCCTTGACTTTGTTTGGGTCTACCTCGATTCCTCATTTGGAGACTATGAAACCCAAGAGCTTTCCAGAGGTGACGCCAAAGATGCACTTCTTGGGGTTTAGTCTAACTTTATGTTCAATGAGGCGATCGAGGACCTTGCTCAAGTCACCGAGGTGATCTAGGCACAAAAGAGATTTGGCCAACAAATCATCCATGTAATCTTCCAAAGTCTTGTGCATGTAATCATGAAAGATGTACGTCATGGCACGTTGGTAAGTGGCGCCAGCATTTTTAAGGCCAAAAGGCATGACCTTATAGCAAAATGTCCCCCAAGGCGTTGTGAATGCCATTTTTAGTTGGTCCTCAGGATTGATACGAATCTGATTGTATCCTGAGAAACCATCCATAAGGGAAAGCATTTCATGGCCCGCTATGGCGTCTACCAACGCGTCGATGCTTGGCAAGGGAAAATCATCCTTAGGACTCGCTTTGTTAAGATCTCAAAAATTGGTGCATATGCGAATCCTCCCGTCGGGCTTCTTGATGGGAACCATGTTAGACAACCATGGAGGATAATCCACACAGATGACAAACTAGGCATCCAACAACTTTTGTAACTCGTCTTTTACCATTAAGGCCACTGTTGGGTGCATCTTGCATAGTTTTTGCTTTACTAGCTTGATTGTCGGATCAAGCGTTAAATTATGCGTGACTAGCTGTGGGTCTAGTCCCGGCATATCCTTGTATGACCATGCAAAAACCTCCTTCTTCTCCTTAAGAAGGGCAACATAATCGGCTTGCTCTTCGGGGGAGAGACTTACCCCTAGCTTGAGAATCCATGGATTCATTGGATCTATGCCGATGTCTACATCAGTCGTTGCCTCGATCGACATGTGGGATCCATCCTCCAACTGGTGTGGAGTTGGGATCAGATGGATATCGTTTGCTGAATTAAGATCATCATTAGGAACGTCAGGTTCCTCTTCAACATGGAAGACATCCTGAGTCTGTCCTGGAGTGAAATGAAACATCCCACCGCAAGGCCAATACTCTGATGGGGATGGTGGTGTGTCAGCGCGATCCCAATCTATAGCCTCTATGTCTAGATGCAATGACCATGTTGGATTGGCTGGATCATGGATGGGGGCGGTCAAGTCAATGGAGATCATGTTTATGAAATGATTGTAACCTCCATTACCGTAGGTGTGATAACTCTGACATTCGGGATGTTCTTGATGCGTTGGATCTGGCTCTGTAGGCACTGGCACAAAGGGATCAGCCCTATGCGTGGACATGCAAACAGGGTCTGCCCTAGGCACTGATGGTTTGATAGGGTCTCTAGGCAGAAGATGCTCTCTGTGTACCTGGAGTGGCGGGTGCAGTAATTGCTATAACTATGTCGGGTTGAGGTGCCACCTATGTCTTGGACCTATGTGTAAGTGTTCAAACATGTCATCTATGTCCAAGGGATATTGTTGTTGCATTTGTCGCATGTGGTTGAGATAGGCCATCTCCGTTTCATCTTCGTAATCACTATCAGAGATCCACAGGCCTTCATTGGCTCCAATAACTTCTTGCGACATGGGAAGCTCATCTTGCTCGAGCAAATTAATATGGTCCCAATGAGGTTGTGCCGCTCTCTATGGGGGGACCTAATTTGCTTGAGGTAATCTATGCTCAATGGGATCATTCAATGGGAACATGGTCAAGAAGCTTTCTTGATAATCATCCATGGGAAGCATGTGGGAATGATTGCTTCCTGACTCAAGAGAATCCCAAGGTGCTACCTCGTACTCCAACTCATCATCCGAAGACTCTGCTTGGTCTTGGTCATATCCTTCATGGAGGTGAGTCCTGGAATTGTCTCCCATTGCGACCGAAGGGAAAGGGTTGTTGAGGTCAACAAGGTTGTTTGTGTGTAATGGGAAATAATCCCCCAATGTATAAGTTGTATTTGGATTGGCATATGGATCTGATGCCAACCCATCCTTGTTGCCTATCCCTAGGCCTTGCATGTTTTTGACCAAGATGTCGAGGGGCAAAGGGTGATTAAACCCTACTCCTGACTTGTCATAAGGCATTTGGTATCTTGGTTGGCACAAAACACGCACTCCTTGTTCATACCTGCCCAACCCATATCCATGCCAATTGCATTGGCTAAGATATCGTAATGCGAAGTCTAGGTTAGACAGATAATTGACATCCTCCACAAAGGGCTCTTCATCTTCCTCTTCTTGTAGGGAAGGTTCAACGCCATTATCCAGGCCCCCAAAAATAAAGTTTGTCTGATTAGGTGGGTAGCCTAAAGGAACCACAGAGCCTATGGGGAGTCGAGGTCTTCCCATGTCTTGCATAGACTGAAGTGTGGGCGTTGCTACAACATTGCGCACTATATACTCCCCCATGCCTGTGTTAGACATCTCAATAGTAATCATTGGTGATTGAGAGGAAGCGAATGGGAGTTCTCCCTGAGTCCACTCCATGTGGGGTGAACTAGGCATCTCGACTTCCATTCTATTAGGCATCTCTTCTATCGAGATGTTGGAGACTAAGGGTGGTTCCACTTCCAGGGGCTTCTTTCCTTTGTCCGTTGGTGTGGCCACCGTAGGTGGCATCATTGTGGGAGGACCAGATGAAGAAGATGAACCCGCCTGGGAATTTTATTGATTTGGTAATGGAGATTCTTGCGTAATCGGACCCCTTTTAGATGGATTTAACTAAAAATCCACATGCGTTGAAGGAAGGGTCGACTGTGGCATTAGTTGCACTGAATTGTAGTATTTGAAAGGTTCTAAATCTGTGGGGACCACATGCACTTGTCCTTCAAATGTATACTTTAAACATTGATGAGCAATTGAAGGGACACACTTCATATCCCGGATCCAAGGCCGCCCAAGCAAGATATTGTAAGCCATCTCACCTTCTAAAATGTGGCACAATGTATGAATGGTCTTTTGTCCCACTTGTATGGGTAGGACAATTGTGCCAACTGTCGAGCATATCGCATCATTGAATGCTCAAAGGGTATAAGTGGAAGGTACAATGTGAGAGGCTGACAACTTCAAATGTTTCAGTGTGGCGGTTGTAATAATGTTACTGGATGAACCAGTGTCTACCAACACCCGCTTATACGGAATCCCATTGACCCACGCAATAACGTGCAGGGGTGGATCCGCTACATCCCCAGTCACCATTTTTAATTCATCTTCCCTAAAGGTGATGACTAGTTTGGTACACTGTTTTACATGCCCCACAAAATTGTTGAACGAATTCGCTTCATGGGGTTGCAGCTCAATTGCCTTTAATATCTCCATGAGAGCTTCCCGATGGGGCACCGATTGTTGAATAAGCTCATATATGGAGAGCCTAGCCGACGTGGTCCTTAGACTTTGAGTAAGTCTAGTTCAAATCATGGCCACTGGTCTAGGCGGGGGAAGCTGTGTAGGATTCAGTTGAGGTTGTGACATGGATGGAACTTCCCTTGTGGCTATCACGGGGGCAGCTCCTGGGTATCTCTTGTTCCTTGTCACAATGCTGATCATCCCAACATACCCCTCCATGGGGCAATTCTATTGCACTTCGTTGACATGAAGAGGTTTTGCTTGTGCATCATGTGCGGGTAAAGGATCTCTGAAAACACCCATTTGTTGGTTGTTGGGCGCGATGGGATTATCCACTGCCAATGTATTATTGTCAATGAGGTCTTGCACTAAACCTTTGAACTTCCAATAGGCATTAAGGTCATGCCCTTTCCTTCTGTGGAATCTACAGTAAAGATCCTCTCTGTAGCCCTTAGGCTTTGGCGCATTAGGATCTATTGTTTGAATCTTTGGCAGATTAATCAAGTTTGCCGCTGACAAATGGTCAAACAAGGAGTCCCTGGACTCGGTGTATGGTGTAAATTGCCACCTAGGGTGACGCTGCTGATTGTGTTCCTGCTTTTGATTATCTTTCTCATAGTTATTGGGAGGCACCTCCTGATAATTAGCCTTTGGAGGCTGTGTTTCTTGGGCAGGCTTAGGGGCATTGATAGCAACTTGATTGACCATGACGGGTTTCTGTTGCGTAGTCCCTATTTTAGTGCTCTTGTTCCATTCTTTTTTCTTAGGCTTGGCAATTTTGCCATCCTGTATCTTGATCTCTTCGATAATTCTAGCTTGCGCCAGAGCTTCTTCTAAAGTGGCATATTGTTGTAGCTGCAATAGCACAGAGATCGATCGCAAATAGCTCTTTGCGAACATTTGAGTTAGGTCGAACATAGGAGGGAGGTAGGATAGCTTTGAAAGCAACGTCCTCCATCGATTCCCATATGCCACCATAGATTCCTCCTCATACTGCTTGAGGCTAGCTAGATCACTTAGTGACGCCTTTTTCTTTGTGTTGAAAGTGAAACGTTCTAGGAACGCGTCCACTAGCTGATCCAAGTTGTAGATGCTATGCTTCGGTAAATGGGTAAACCAATCCGAGGTAGGTCCTACGAATGTGGTTATAAATGTTCTTAATAGCAATGCATCATTGTCTTGAATACCGAAGCATTGGCTCAAGAATCGAGTCACATGCTCTTGAGCATCTTCGTCCCCTCTAAAGAGTGCCAACTAGGGCAGCTTAAAATGTTTGGGGTATGGAGGTGCCGGCATTGACGGATGCACAGGATGACTATGGAGTTGGCATAAAGTAGGCTTTTGGGGCCCAAAAGTCTTGAGTTCCATAGTCTCTAAGCGTTCTAACAACACTTTGTATGCATCAGAGGACTTAATCTCCTCCTCCTTGGTTTGCTCCCACTGTGGGTTGTGGGGAACTTGAGGCCTTTGGAGGGATAACTGGGTAGCACCCCTTCTGCCTTGATAGGGCGTTTCAGCCCGCTCTTCTTCTTGTTCATAATCCTCATAAGCTTCTTGAGGAGTGTCTGGCCTAGGCCTGTAAACATTGATGGGTGCCCGCGGAGGATGCCCATCACGGTTTCGGGGAGTGGCCTCCCGCTCAGGTCTAGGAGGTCTTAGAGGTAGTGCTTGATGAAGTCACGGAGACCTGTCTCACACTAAGGGGTTGTGCCTCACATACATCTCAGATTTCTATGCGCAAGGGACTAGGGCCTTCTCAGGCGCATTGTTGTGAAGCAATTCAGCTGTCTGACGTTGAATGCGCTCTTGATTAAGGTGACACAAATGTTCTAATTGTTGTTGGTCTTGCCTAAGCCGTGTGATTTGCGCTTGGCGGGCGGCTAGTTTGGCAAATGCCAAGTCATTTTGTTTCATCGTCTCTTGTTTAGGAGGCCTAGATGCCTCCCCTACATATCTTTCTCGATCATGGTACTCTAAGACCCCTATATGTTGCTTCCCTCTGTCGAGGTTAGCAGCATTGACTTGAAGCTCTGGTCTCAATGAGTGATCTGGATATAAAGCGGGTGTAGACGTGCATCGTTCCCATGCTATGTACTGTTCTTGAGGAACGTAGTGATCTTCCTCACATTCTCTATTATATGCATAAAAGGTGCGGGCAGAATTGTCTTGCCCTGTCGGGAGAACCTGATATTTTGGATATGGTCTAGTGTGTCTGACATTAATCAGGGGTAAATTAGGAGTAATGAAATCATATGGTTCCTCCTTGTGGACCCTTTGTTGTTCAAGCACTTCATCACTAGGCCACCCATAACGAGCTTCCAAGGGAGGCCTTATATCTAGGTCAAGTGCTACATGTAGGTTGTCTTCTTGAAAGGATCTTTGTTGAATGGGAGTACCCCTTAAGGAGGTGCCTCTATAGTCTTGTCTAGTGATGGCATGAGTTGGAGTGCCCCTCAAGGAGGTGCCTCTAAAGTCATGTTCTATAACTGCATGGTGTGGACTAACTTGTGTATCCTACCGCCAAGGCGGGATGGCCAAGTCTTTAGGGCTATATCGGAGGTGACTTGTCCCCCTTGGTGCATTCTCTGTAGCTTCTTCCCGTGATTGGGCTTGGCTACGGGTGTACACCATGGTGATGTTAACCTAAAGATGCAGAAATTCTTTTTTTTTTTGGATTTTTCTTTTTATGATTTTGATACTCTAAACAAAAAATAGCATACACACACAAGCAATGATTATCTCTTTTAAAGATTAAAAGTGTGCCCTAAATCTGGTTTAGTGTGTTTTGTTGTTTGTTTTTTTGAAATCTTTTTATGAAAACCATTTAAATGCAATTATGAAGGCTCTTATGACTCCCAAAATGGTCGCCCCTTCAATATACCATTGTCGGACCGATATACCAACCTCTCTATATACCCGCCCTTACGTGAGGGAGACTATAGGTACGTGAGAGCAGATGATACATGGAACATAGGCGGTACGAAAGGGGAATCACCCTGTTTATGACACCTACCATAGAAGACTTATCCTCATGTGCTGGGAATCACCCCAAGCTACACTTGGTCAGCTTTCATCAGGATTTACGTCTAGCAACAGTCACGATCGGGGTAATGTATGCAAATATCCAAGCCAACGTGGTGATGAAATCCACTGTTGGTCTTGCTCAAGGGCTGGGGTTTTATGACCAGCTCCTTGGTTTAAGTAACCACGTGATGTGTGGGGTTCATTTTAATTTGCAAAAAATGAAACAGGAAAACAAAAAGGAAACTTTCCCTAAGCCATACAAAAACTGAAAATCAAAAAATAGAAAACAGAAATTTGACAGAGGCTTGTTAAAAACCCCTACCTCTTCTCTACCCAAAAGGATGTTTCTGATTTGCTGCTCTGAAAAATGCATAAAACGCTATTCGTCCCTGGGTGAGATGAATATCAACATCGTATTCGTTCCAGGGTAGGACGAATGCCTATTCGCCCTTGGGTGAGACGAATCCCAATTCTGTAATCATCACTGACAAAAATGAATAACAGTCTAATGACTGAAAAATAGGTACCTGTAATCAAAACAAGCAATTTCAGATCAAAAATCTAACCTAAAAAAAAATAGAGGACAGAGGTCCCACCATGATCGCCATTGAAAGCACGAGATTCCGAAAGATTGAAAGGAAAACTAATGCGATGTATTCAAAACCCAAAGTTAACGCTTAAGGTCCTATAAAGTGAAATGCATGAAATGAAAGAAAAGAGATGAATTTAAATGAGATAAAAGGAAGTATAGAAAGCACAACCCTTTTTATTTATACTCTTCCAATTCGGTTACAAAGACGTCTCCTCCCTTTTAGGGGGTAGGAGCGTTAACATAGTTTCAATTACAATCATGGATTTAGTGTTCCTCCTTCTGCGTGCCCACATGTGAAATGGGCGGGCCAAAGTGTTGCCGTCGCTGGTATTGATGAATCTTTAATCCTTGTTGCTCCTCCTGCGTTCAAAGAAACAACAAATCGTCAGTAGCACCTGTGTATGATAATGAAACTCGCAAATCTGAAAGAGTATTGTTAATGAATATAAAAGATAAATATAACGATGATTAAAATGAATCTAAATAGACTAAAAATTTGATAGAAGCATAATCATGTAACTAGCAAAATACTATAAAAGAAACAGTCACCAAATTCGATACAGATCCGTATTCATTCCGGGGTGGGACGAATAAACCTGCAATAGTTTGGTATTCGTTTTGGGGTGAGATGAATAAACCTGCAATAAAGCAGGAGGTGCCCGAAGGCAAACCACCCGCTAGTTGAGACTTTGTTTCGACACCAATCCGCTTGGGATGAGTCTGAAACCTGTTGTGATGTGTTATCGGCAAATTGGTAGGATATTGTGGTCAAAAAAATTAGGTTTTGGGTCTTGATTCGTGCCTCCAAAAGTCACCCAATAACCTCCCTTTCGATTAAGATATTATGGATGTAAAAGCACAAATCGTAAGTAAGTAAACTGGTAGCACTTCGTTGCTCAAAATGCTCCTTCTCTGTATATCCTTTGGGTGAGGAAACTCACCATTTTATAGACCCAAGGGGTCTCTTTGAATTGCACATGCGAGGGTGCCACTCTGAGTTAACTGTCCTATTTTAAGAGAAAAGCTAACTCCCTGTTAACAAAATCTTCTTGCATGAGATTTCTAAAATAAAGACACTCATCACTGAAGTCTCTCTCCTTGAATAAAAGCTACTCCTCGCAATTGCATGGCCTGAAGCCTCAGTTAACTGGCAGAGTTACCGAGGTTTGACTTTTTTCCAGTCAAACTTTCTATTCGCCTCACCTTGAGATGAATGTTGCTATTCGTCCTTGGATGGGATGAGTGCCAGTTTGTATTCATCCTAGGGTGGAACGAGTAGAGATCAAGGTGCCAAAAAGGTGCCAAATTGACCTGTGACCTCTAAAACTTCTTTTGGAAGTTGTTAGGACCACTGTTTAACCTCTGGGGGCTGCCCTTGGGGCTGTTTGTGTCAATGCGATCAGTGCTTGTTGTCACGTAATCGGATTGGTGCTGTTTTGGTGTCTACAAGTAACATATGTACATAACAAAAAAAAGCCAATTTTTTTTTTAATTTTTGCATTTACATATTCTAATCATTTGTGTCTATATGTTTTTCTTGCTACTATTCAAGTTTTCAAGGTTCATTCATCAATTCCAAGAGGTAATACAAAGCATATTTCACATTTCTAACCACCACTCTCCCACCAAGTCATCATGAATCATGTTGACTTATTCGCACCACTTTGTCATCCATACAATTTGGCAAAACCAATTCCTATTGACATAAGTCTCATTGATATAGAACTTGTTTCATCACCACCATCCTTTTTTGAATTCAACATTTTCAAGGAATTTTTAAGAGCTTTCATTGATTACATTCCTCCATCACCTTCATCTTCACCCTAAGATCTGACTATTTTCCAAGAAAAAATGGAAGAAATTATGCAAAAAGAGTTTGATAACATTATTGATGATATTCATATGATCCCAATGCCCCATCATCTTGAGGAAGATTCACACATGGATGTTGAAGATACTATAGATGTGAACCTTACTACAAATGCAAATAATCCACAAATTGTTAAACTTGGAAAAAGTTTTTCATTGATGAACAAGATCAATTCATAGATCTCCTCAAATGAAAGAATTGCATATTTGCATTGTCCTATAAAGACATGCCTAGTCTTGATCCTAACTTGGTTGTCCATAACTTAAAATGACATCCTGATGCTAATCTGACCAAAAAAAAATAAAGAGTTACATCCTATCATTTCCCTCATGGTCAAAGAAGAGCTTCAAAAGATATTGGACATGGATTTCATTCAATCCATTGACTATCTTGAGTGGCTTTCAAATATGATGCCCATTCACAAGCCTAATGGGGTGATTTATATTTGCACTGATTCTCAAGATCTTAATAAAGTGTATCCTAAGGATGACTTTCCTCTACCAAACATTGATACTATTTTCGACACTTGCACTGGACATGAAATGCTTTATAATATATGGGTTTTTATGATATAACCAGATTTGAATCAATCTTGATGACCAACACAAAAAATATTAACAATACCTTGGGGGACTTTTTGTTATAAGGTAATGTTGTTTGGCCTTAAAAATGTAGGTGCCACTTATCAACATGCTATGACATACATCTTCTATGATTACATGCATAATATCATTGAATATTACATGGATGATCTACTAGCCAAATCCAAAACTTGACAAGAGCACATCGATATCTTAGAAAAAGTTTTGATCAACTTCTAGAGCATAATGTAAGGTTGAACCCCAAGAAGTGTGTCTTTGGTATCACCTCAGGCAAACTACTATGATTCATTATCTCCAAGATAGGCATTGAAGTGGACCCAAAGAAGGTCAATACCATTATGGAAATGCCTCCCCCAACAAAATTGAAAGAGTTACATAACTTACAAGGAAAAATCCAATCGATACGTTGTTTCATTGCACAAATCTCTAAAAAATGCAAGCCTTTCAATCACCTGCTACAAAAGGGGGTGATATTTTCATGGATAGAAGAATATCAAAAATATTTTCATGACATCAAGCAATACTTATATTCTCCACCAGTATTAACTCCCTCGCCTAGGGGTCCCCTTTTATCTTTATGTTTTAGCAATGAACTTTGCATTAGGGACAATGATTGCACGAAAAAATGAAAACAACTGAGAGCAAGTAGTCTATTACATTATTCAAACTTTGGTAAGCTACAAAATCATATATGCTTATGTGGAAAAATTGTGCCTAGTAGTGGTTTTTTCCACTAATAAACTTATAAATTACATTCTAAGTAACACCGCTTATGCCATAGCTCATGAAAACCCTTTGTGTCATATGATGTCTCACACTTACAACAAAATTCATACCAAAATATATATAATTCTCTTAATAGAATTCGACCTTGAATTCATCATTCAAAAATCCATTCAAGGTCAAGTAATAGCCGATCAGCTTTTGGAAGCTACCCTTTCTAATGATCAACCCTTGATTATTGAGCTCCTAGATGACTCAGTATTTACCGTCACTGAATAGGGGGAATATGTCATTTTTGAGGAAGATGTTTCTATCACACTATTCTTTGATAGTTATAAGTGCAAAAAATACAAGGTGCAAGAGTCATATTTCATACACCACAAGGGATACCTATCCCATTATCATTCAAACTTGATTTCCCATGCACAAACAATAATGTAGAGTATGAAGCCTTAATTTTAGGAGTTCAAGTAGCCATAGCTTTGGGCATAAAGTGTATCATGATATTTGGTGATTCCCAACTTATCATTCATCAAGTAAACAGATCGTACCAATGCAAAGAACTAGTCTTAAAGCTTTATAATCAGTTAGCAATAAAATTGCTTGTAATGTTTTACTGGTATAAATCGATAGTTTTCCTCATTCGACTAATATATTTGCAGATGTGATGGCCTCTCTAGGTTCATTGATTCCAAAGAATTTTTAGGAGAGGTACAACCATTAATTATCACAATAATCTCTAAATCTATAATTTCTTGCACTAAATCTAAAGATGAGAAGTATATTTGCTTTATCCATGTTGAACCATATGAGCATTGTCTTAATCAAGTAAAATATTTTCTCAAATTTGGAACACTCCCTTTAGATATGTCATGAAATGCAAAACAAATTTTCAAGCAAAAGGTAGCTCATTTCACTTTCTTATGGGATGTGTTGTATATGTGTGGTTATGATGGAGTCCTCCATTGTCTCGAGCCTATAGAGGCCTAAAGATAAATATCTAAAGCTCATGATGGTACTTGTGGTGGTCACTTTAGTGGAATGGCCATCACAAATCATATTTTATGCATGGGTTATTATGAGCCCACCATGGAACACGACTATTGCACTTATATCGAGAAATATCAAAAATATCAACATCATACTAATTTAACTCATGTGCCATCATGAGCATTACAACCAATTCATAGTCTTTGGCCCTTTTCACAATGGAGTTTGGACTTGATTGGAAAAATCTTACCTCCTTCATCAGAATAACACACATTCATCATAATAGCCACTGAATACTTCATGAAGTAGGCCAAGGTAATACCTCTAACCAGTATGATAGGACCTCGAATTGTGGATTTTATACTTCAAAATATCATATATCGCTTTGGTATCCCCTCAAAAATAATCTCTGATAATAGTAAGTCTTTCAAAAATAAGGATGTCCAAGCACTTTGTGAGAAATATAATATCGAGCATAGTTTCTTAACTCCTTATTACCCATATTTGAATGGACAAGATGAAGCAACCAATAAGACCTTGATCACTATTCTCAATAAATTAGTCAAAGAAAATCATAGATATTGACATACACAAATCTCCTTAGAATTATGGGCTTATCAAATGAGAATTTGTATGCCTATCAAGGCAACACCATTTTCATTAGTCTATGGTACTAAAGCCATCATACCTCTTGAGCTTGATATCCCCTCACTACGTATTTCATTATAGGAATCATAGATTATGATACTCCTAGACAAGCACATCTTGACCAACTCACGCTCCTTGATGAAAGGTGAATCAATATATTGGAGGATCTACAAGTATATCAATATCGTTTAAAGCATGCTTACAACACTAAAATCCATCTACATAAATTTTGAGTAGGAGATTTTGTCCTTAAATAGAATCAGCAAAACACCAATGCATTATCACATCTCCATGATAAATTTACATCTAATTGGTTAGGTCCATATATTATCACACAAAAGGTGTATCAAAGAACTTATAGGTTTGCCAATCTAGAGGGAGTAGAAGAGCCTGAACCACTGAACATCATCCACTTGAGAGTTTTCTATGCTTAATGTGATTTGTATATATCTATATATACATGGTTAGAAAAAATTAAATCATCTATACACACTTCTTTTTGTATATCCATATTGCATACTCACATTCATTATCATTTTAGTTCATTTCATCCACCATATTAGAGGTCATTTGCTTATTTTAGATAAAAATTTGATCTAGTAAGTCTTTTTTCCTTAATCATGGGCACCCTTGAGTTAATATACACCCGATTTCCATGGTTCATAATACATGGCATCATTTGCACTATCATTATATCATTCCTAGGTGTTTTAGGTCACTCAACCACTCCTAGTGTTTCAAGAAATCCTTCAAAAAAAGTCGAGTTTTCTCTAGGACCAAAGCACATTTTCACTAAAGAAAATATTGAATTCTAGGATTTGACTCTAATATTCTTGAACCAAACACTTCTCACACCTATTAAAAACATCTTTTGTCAAATAGGAATAACACTATGATTGGGTTGAACCTCGAAGCAAAAAAGTCATATTTGCTTGTCCCATCATGCACATAGTCCAAAATCAAAATAGTGGTCTTCACCACTAGCAACACTTTCACATAAAAGAATGAGTAGTAAGGATAGAGTAAAATTCTAATCATGCCTTAGTTGAGAATCCAATTCCATAAAGATCTAACAATTTTACAAACCACACACCATAGATCCTCAAGTAGTAATGATAGAACTATATTTCCATCTATATGGTTAGGTAGTCTGATTCCCCAAAGCTTAGATATTAGATCATTGTACTATAGAGCTAATCTCCATTGAGGCTATAGATGCTTGATTGACAGTGGAGTACACTCATGCATGGTGACACGTCTCTCTCAAAGAGACCTCTAAATGCACATAAGGACAAGTTAGCTTCCAAATATTCTTCGTGATATGTTTTATCTCAATTGTATAATATTGGTTAATGAACTCACTTGTACACACATTGGTTCTTGATTGACTTGATTCATCATCATACTCATGATTAGTAAATGCACATTCACTGCACACACATTTGGTCTTGAAGAATTTTAGATTGAACTTAGTGAGTTTTTTTGACATAACTAATATGTTTGAGTATTTGTAAAACAACTCTAGATCAACCATCCATAAGATGAAACAACATCAATATCATTATCACATCATTACATGAGTTATTTCACTTCACATTCCAGTGTTAGATGTTGGTGCCCCTAATTAATCAATAAAGATAAATATGATCAAGAAAATTCTAAACTACCACAAATTATCATTAGAGCATAAATTCATATACAACATCATTACACTGTCATCCATCACATCATATACATATGCATTCACATAAAAATTGAAACAAATTCATACAAAAAATAAAGACCATGTACAAAAGTTCATCAAGAACACCCGAAGGCTATATATAATTGAGCACTAAGGCTCATATACAAAAGTGCATCAAGGCACTAGCTAGCATCCTATGATCCTAATGGAGCCCTATATTGAGAATGACTATGTCTAGAGTCACTACACCTAATAGAACTCATTAGGGAGGATGAAGGACACACTGGATTCCCAATGTTATGTTGCATAAGTAGATCCTCTAGCTCTTCAATATACCCCTCTCAAGATTGAAGACATAGCATATAATTCCTATTATGAGCATCCCTCTATGCTAGCTCTATATAGAGCCTCGCTATCACATCCTCACCTCCACCTGCCTCCACTTGCACCTCTATCTCTACCCATAGTCACACATTCTTAGCATCCCATGCTACTATCACAACATCCCACTCCACCACCATCTACTAGAGTTGATCCCGATCAGTCTGGAGCTCATCCCACACCTCCTCAATCTAACTAAAATGTCTCTTTGAAACCTCCTCCATATCATCCCCACCATCACTATCACCTCTAATATTTGGAGGTTGCTTTGCTACAACCCTCGCCTGCCTCTCTCCACTATTAGATCGACAACATATCTAAAATCTAGGAGTCTCCTTTGCATCTTATACCACCTCCATGTCATATCCACTACACTTATCAACCACTTGAATCGATACCCACAAAGGCTATGAAGAAAACCATACATCATATTTAGTAGTGGTCTCGACATTATCCACATATGAGAGATTTATATCTTCGTCATCCTTATAGTCAACCCACCACTCCTCCATACAAGGTAGGATTGACTCATCAGCCTAATTCCTATAGAGCACTATAGCATCAGGAACCCCCTATCATATCCTAAACTATCATAGCACCCATAATAAATGGACCAAATCCATCTCACTACCATGCTGACCAACCACCCATCTAGCCTTCTTGACCCATCGTAATTGCTCTCTATCAATGGGATATTTAACATCTTGCCATGGTATCCAATACACATGCTTTGGTGTCAACCCTACCCATAGATCTATACACTCTTAGCCACTATGACTAGGATGACTTAGTTGTATCTCCTCAAATATCCACCATCTCAATGCATAGGGCTGGTCCCCATCCCACTCGCATGGTAGACCCATAAGATGAGCTACACTGAAGTACTTCCAGCTCTAGATATAAAGTAACACACTGTAGCCTAGCCCTTTTCACCCATATCTCCTCACCTCATATAGATCCATGTACACCTAAGCTAATAGATCAAGTGCCCAAGCATACACTTTAGGATCATTGATCATATCTAACATCAACCGAATCATGTTCCATGGGAATCGATATCTGATGTTGTTAGGCACCAACACATTAGCTAGTAGGAACATGAATAAGGTTGGTAGTGCATTCAATTACCCCTCCATATACATATCCAAGTACATGATACCACCACCTATGATTTTCACATCCCTCCACCTATTATCAAAAATTTGACTCATCCCATACTCCTTGTCATGCCCAATATGGACACGTAGCCCCTCCATAGTTACCCAGAAGATGTGGTACACATCCTCAAGTGTCACCATCATCTCCCCTATTGGTATCTAGAAGGTCCCCATATTCAGATTCCATTGCTATGATAAAGTAGAGAGGTACCCCTCATCGGTCCTCACCACCTCTATCCATGCACACCTAGCCAATACCATATGCTCCAACCAATCCTAATCATCCTTTTGCAGTGCATTTCTCACCCCTAGTATGATGGACAAGAATTGATGTTGAGCCTCCAAGATCCTCAACTACAGCACAACACAAACACAAATGCACATTAATATCTTACACATTGCATAATAAAAAAACATTGCAAAATCAAACAAGAGAGCTGAAAGAACTTACCTCCACCACTTGTGCATTAGCCCCCATCATCACATATGCTCTCTCCATCACCATCATTGCACCCCTTCACACTCCTTCACTCTCCTTTGCTTAGACACCACTTCTCAAATTCTCAAACGTAAGAATGAACTCAAATTGTGTCCCTGGAGTCCCTTTATAGCAAATTTTGGCATGCTCAAATGCCTTAGGGTGTCTTCATAGCACACTTAAATGCTTCCCTGTATCTACCAAGTGGTATATGCTCTATTACATTTGTGCATGATGTGGATGTAGGCCAACATTTGGATCCAAATTGCTGCAAAAGGACTCAAAATACCTCAAAAACATAGCAAAACCTCACAAAATCACCTCAAACTCCATCCATGCATTCATTACATCATCCCATAATATTTTGTGATAACATGGGTTGATTTGGACACTTAATTTTTAATTACAACCAAAAATTATGATAATACCTGAATCACATCAAAATTCCTCAAAATAGTCCAAAATTTCACAAAACTACCATATTCCCTATCCCAAGCATTCATCACCTTTTGGGATAACATGGATTGATTTGGGTTTTTTTTATTTTTTGTGCCCAAAATTCATGAAAATGCCTAAAATTGTCTTAGAATATCCCAAAATAATTCTAAATTTTACAAAATCATCAAATTCACCCATCAATGCATTGCCATCTTCATTCAAAATCATACATCATCATTCAACATTACCCAATTCACTCATCAATGCATTTCCATTCAACATTGTCAAATCCACTTACATTTTCAAGTGAACCTTGTATCTAGTGGTTTACTCTATTACCTTGGTGATTGCAACAATTGGTTATCCATGCAATTCGGTAGGATGGGTAGATCACCATAAGGACACTTGCTCATATCATCATCCAACATCCTCTTGTTTGAAAACAAAATATTTTTGGTCCCTCATTTTTTGAGTGAGACTATGCTCAGAATAATTTTCTCAAAAGCTATCGTTGATGCCATTCTCTGTGGGGTAACAAACACGGATAATTTTCACTGCATTATTTATTTTACGTTGCAACAATCACCAAGGATAAAAACCTAGTAGGATGATTGATTCCTCATTTTACATTCAAGAATTGCTATAGTCACTAACAAGACCCTAGGACGATTGCTTCCTTTACTTTGTCATTTTGCATCTTCATAATTTTGCATTTCAATGATTCCAAAAGGCATATTTTCCAATAGCATAGAATCACCCCAAACTTGGGGTAACCAAATTTGATTTTGATTTCCCACATTGGGATACATCATTCACATTCATTTACATCATTCATATCATCCAATAAAAAACCCTCTTTTTTTTTAGGCAAAAGCAAAATCATTCATTGCACCATTCACAATCATTGCATCATTCACATTCATTTACATCATTCATATCATCCATATTTCAAAAACCTCTTTTTCTGTTGGGATAAAAATAGAATCATTCATTGCATGATTCACAATCATTGCATCATTCACATTCATTTACATCATTCATATCATCCACATTTTTGTCAATTGGCTCGTGAGATTCATTCTTCACTCATTCGCCAATTTATAGGGTAAGCTACAACCATAATTTTTGTTTTTAGAGTCTTCTTGCACACATGAGGAAAGAATCCATTCCACCAAACTAGATGCTCTTCATTTTGTGCTGCATTGTGTTTCATGCAATGCAATACAAAAAGGGGCATCTGTAGACACCAAATCCTATCCACTTGTCATCCACTCATTATCAAATCATAGTCGTTCATTATTTATTTATATATATATATATGTATATTTATTTATATATTTATATAAATATAAATATTTTATATATTTATATAAATATAAATATTTTATATATTTATATTTATATAATTATATAAATATATATGTGAATTTATCTTAGCCACCCATCATGATTTAATCATGGCTACTCATTTAACATGATCCATATCACTTATAAAATTACAATCACAATCTATTGGTGTAGTCAAAACCTTAGCATGATCAAGGGTAAAAAATAAAAGATCATTCACTTTTGTGAATGAGGGTCAAAAATTCAATAGGTTGAATAATCCATCATCTCGTGAGCCCTAGAATTCTATCATCTCACTTCCCATTTGCATTCACAAAAACCCTCATCATCACCATATCTATTTTTCAACTCCTAAAACCTCTATGAACCAAATTTGGATTCTATAGAGTGTTCCCCATAACCCACAAATGATCTTGGGTGTTCTTTGAATGCTACAAGGCATTCCCAAAATGTTGTAGGATGTCCATAGCCATCCTAGAATGTTGCAAATCATCCTACAAACACTGTAGGGAATCTAGCTAGCCCTCGAATGTTTCAAAGTATCTGCATGATATCATATTGAACCAGTAGAAGAATAGATCCAAAAACTTAGGTATATTTTGATAAGGTATTTGGTTTCATTGTCTAACTTACATTTTTTGTATATTGCACTTCATTTAGCAAGTATTTCAGCTAGGGTTAGTGATTTGCACTTTCATATTTTGGTGGGCCTCACACTGTGGAGGCCTCGCAAGTGTTACTAAGCCTATATTATGATCTATTTATGTGTAGGTATAGAATACATTTCAATTAGTAGCATTGCAGCTTTGAATGATCTTGTAGGGATACACAAGCCCACTCACCCTTGTTTGAAGCAAAGAATATCCGAAGACACCACTATCATTTGATCGAGGGTTTCATCCCTCCATTGTAAATCATTGTATCAAAGCAAATATTTCTCTGTAACCCCTAATTTGAGGCACATCTATGTATTAAATGTATATCAAGTCTTCCTCATCTAATTAATATATAATATTATTCATTTAATGTCCACATAACTATTATTTTATTTTTTTTGTTATCTTTATATTGGTATCGATATTTTTTGCTCTATAATTCCCTACACTTCAATAAGTTTGTTTTATATTTTAAAAAAATATAGATTTTATCCTTCAACAGTAATTCAAGAGTATCACCTGACACATTTACATTCTATGAGGTGTTTTACTGAGAGTAAAATCAGTTTTTGATCAATGGTCTTGATGAGTGTGGAACTATTATCATATTATGTAGCATTTATCTGGTTCTTATATGCAAATTTTAGCAAAAATGAATGTGTTTTGATGATTGTTATGTCTTATTTACGTAATTTGTTATGAATCTGGTTCTTAAGATACTAAGTGACATGCCTATTATTTTACGCAAAACAATGCAAGATTGTTGTAATTTCAAGGAGTGTATGTTGCAGGAGTATTCAAGGAGGTGCTACAACTAAATATAAGCCATGCATAGATGAATCATATGGTGAGAAAGCACATTGAAGATAGTTCTATGGATACCACCTATGAAAAGGCATTATAGAAAGGTGTTACAAAAATGTATTACAGAAAGGCATTGTTGAAAGGCGTTACAAAAAATATTTGACCACACAAACATGTTTGATATGCAGGAGTTCCACGTATGTTGACAAGTTCATCCAACACCACGTGGATTACATAGTCAACATTACTGATTGTTAAATTAGAATTAATACTTGGCATGAGATCAATATTTTTTATATGATCTGTTATTAAATATGTAATCTATTAATTTGTTAAGTTGTCTAGATTTAAACATAATCTTAATTTATCTCTTCTTGTAGGAAGAGGACAAAAAGTTATATAGTCTTGTGAACAAATTATTTAAACTTAGATCTTTGTTATATGTTGTGCATTATGCCACTTGGAAAAATCCAATTATAATAAGTCCAAAATAGTTAGCAATATGTCTTAATTTTAGATTATCTTTGTTATGTAAAATTGGCATTCAATCTTCAAGTGTTCGAGATGTAACAGAAAGGCGTTGAAGATTTCCATTGAAAATATCCAAAGTGACATTATAAATACAATGTAAAGACCTTTGAAAAGGTCTAGGATCTACTACTACCACTATCTATTATATAACAGATGCCTTCGAAATAGTTGTTTTCTACACATTATGTACTCATGAAAAATTGAAGTCAAGCAATAAAGTAGTAGTATTTTTCTCCATGGATTTGGTAATTGTATCTTGTATTTTTGCATGATTTATTCATTTCTATAACTTTCAACTATTTTCTTGCATATATGAATTGAATAGTATTAAGTGTTAGAACTTTGAGGTATTTCATGTTGTCATTGATGTCACATGGATCACATTGAGTTTTGGTGGCCAAAGTATTTCATAAATAAGCATTTATGATATTTTGGAAAGCATGAGTATATACAGGGTTTTTGTGAAAACCAAGGCAGACAAAATAAAAGGTTTTATTTAAAACTATGGATGGCAGATTTGAAATGGATTTTTCTTAAAACCTAGGTTGGTTTTTTCGTTTCGTCGAAAAATGTGCCCTAGTGATGGAGATATTTAATTTTAAATATTTAAGTCTAAATTTTAATTATTTAAAATTAATTTTTTTTTTTTTAAGTGAAAAACCTCTTACGGGGCCGCCTTGGTCTGAGAGACCATGAACATGGGGTTATACACCGTCAAAGTCACCCGAGAGTCACACCCGACCCTGCCCGCACCAACATTATCAATTGGATTTTGGATTTTGGTAGGGTGGAGACTTGAACCTGGGACCTCCCTTGGAGGATTGCCCTCTCCTCTCAAACTCACCTACAACACCTGGGTCTTTTAAAATTTAAATTTAAATTTAAAATTAAAAGTTTATTTATAGTGCCGACATCAAAAGAAAGGAGGAGTCACATAATAGTAAAGTTTAATTTATAACGTCGACATCAAAAGAAATGAGGAAGGCATATATAAATATGCCACCAAATATTTTGATTGATTTCCCTATGTTCTCGATGATGGTGATGCATTAAAATTGCTAAGGGAGTGAAAGGTGCCAACGTGTTAAATAGTATGCAAAGGGTGTTCATTCGAAGAGGGAGCAAATGCATCATAGCTCGTTCGAATCCAGTGGAGAAAGGAGACAATAAAAGTAAGGGAGGTCCCTTACCAAGCACCGTAGGTGCTTGTGGCCTAACAGCAAGAGGAAATCATGTAAGGTGTTGAAGCACTAGTAGATCTGAAGTTCGAATCCCACCAATGCTAGTTTTACAAAGTGAAATGGAGGACTCTTTTGGCACACGTGGTGTTTGAGGACACGCTCGAAGAAAACAAATATAATGTTTGCACTCATTGTTCTATGTGAGCATTTGGCTCATGTGGTTGTTGGCACCGCAGTTAGAGTGGTGTAGGGGCAGTGACTGGGGATTGAATCCTACTGAGGACAAAGACAAGTTAATAATTTTTCCTAATATTTTATTTTTCTAAGGTTGCCCTAGGAGAGATAAGGGTTGTGATGCATGTTGAGAAAAAGAGAGATTTTTGGTGATTTTCCTTTTAGAAGTATATCATATTATATATAATTGGAAAGCTTATTTCGAGGGCTATTTGATTAACTTTCTTAGAGGGAGAAATAAGATGTATGGAAAGAGATATTTATATTTTTATAAATGGGTTCAAAAGTGAAGGTTGTTTTGTTCTTTTCAAAAGTGATTAATTCTTTCATAAGGAGACATGATGCATTTTGTTGAGTAGGAGTGATAAGGTGTTATTTGGATATTGTTGTTGTGATATTAATCATGATATCTAAACCTTGTTGAAAGTTGAAAAAGAAGTTTGTTGAGTGTGGCAGATTTCCAAAGAGGTTTCTTCATCTTCATAAAAGGTATGGGCACATTCTCCTATTGATTGATTATGGTGGTTGATTTCTAAAATATCATTGGAGAGAAAAGGATTGATTGTGGTTTCCTTTTCAAAAGTGGTTGGTTCAATGCTTCAAGTTTTTCTTGTTTGAGAGTTGTGTTTAAACTTTGTTTTATAAGCATATTTGTTAAAGCCCATTGGTTATGCAAATAACTTGAAAAGAACATGAGTATCATTGTTATGTGATATTTGTGGTTGAGCATTGTTGGAAATATTTGAGTTGGTTGATACATGCTTGGACTAGGGTTTTGTAATAAATATATCTCTTGTGATGATTGGTTGAGTTGAGTTGATTGAGCCTAGTCAAGTGATGTGTGAAGTGATTGTTCAAGTTCCATGAAACAAACTATTCTATAAATCTGATTTGAGTTGAGATTGAGCTTAGAACATATTGAGTCTCTAACAATTCTCTTTATGCTTCTATGAGTTGACTTGAGTTGAGTTGATATTGATTTGAGTTGAGATCATTGTGAATCATTGTTGTCATCCATTGTAGAGTGCTTTACCATTCATTGTTGAGTTCATCATTGAGCCTTGCCTTTGTAGATTTGTGGATGAGATTTGAATGATACTTGAGCATGATTGGTTGAGCCTTTGAGAAGGTCTTTGGGATAAATTTTTGGATAGATTTGTGGCATTTTTTGTGCATGATTGATTGAGCCTTGAGAAGGATTTTGGGATAGATTTGTGGACAATTTTTGGATAGATTTTGAGCAAGTTATTAGTGAGATTTTTGAGCAAATTTTGAGCAAGTTCTTGGTGAGCTTGTTGAGCAAATTTGGACAAGTTCTATGTGATCTTGTTGAGTAGATTTGGACAAGTTCTATGTGAGCTTATTGAGAATATTTAGACATGTTCTGTGTGAGCTTGTTGAGCAGATTTGAATAAGTTCTATGTGAGCTTGTTGAGCAGATTTGAACAATTTTTGTGTGAACTTATTGAGCAGATCAGTGTGTTGCCTAGTTGAGTAGATCAATGGATTGCCTACCTGAGTAGATCAGTGTATTACCTAGATGAGCATATCAGTGGATTGCCTACCTGAGCAGATCAATGTGTTGCCTAGCTGAGCAAATCAATAGATTTCCTACCTGAGCAGATTAATGTATTACCTAGCTAAACATATCAATGGATTGCCTACCTGAGCAGATCAGTGTGTTGCTTAGATGAGTAGATCAGTGTATTACCTACCTAAGAAGATCAGTGTGTTGCCTAGCTGAGTAGATATGTGGATTACCTACCTACGTAGATCAGTGTATTGCATAGATTTGATCATATCAAAGTAATCATTGTATTGGATAAGGATCCTTATTTTTGTGTGAAATATTATAAAGAGATTATCTTGTGGAGTGTGCTACATTGGGGGAACCATGTTAAATCTTGTGTCTCAATTATGTGTGGTGACTTGTGCTCTTTCTTACTATTGCTATCTGAGTTATTAATGCACATTGCTATATTTGGTTATTACAATTAAGGACATTAATTTATATTGGTTTAGAAAGAAAGTAAAAAGTGGGTGCTATACTGTTCACCCTCCTCTCAGTATAATCTTGTGTTCTTCAATTGGTATTAGATAAGGTTCCTTCAAAAAGGCTAACAGCTTGACGGTAGGTTCTACAAGAACACATATGACTTCATAGAATGGATCATCTACAAATAAGGCACCACTGTTTGATGGTAAAAATTATGCTTTCTAGAGCATGAGAATGAAGAACTACTTGATATAACAAGCATATGAGGTATGGAAGATGGTTGAAAAATGGTATAAGGTTGAAGGTGATCCCGAGGCATATAATACTATCAAAAAATTGGTTGAGATTAATGCAAGGGCAATAAATTGTATTTTGAGTGGGCTACGTGAGATAAATTTTGCAAAGGTCATGGTATGTAATTTAGATAATGAAATGTGGACCAAGTTGCGGAATAATTATGAAGGAGATTCTAAGGTAAAGTTGTCAAAACTACAAAATCATAGAAAAATATTTGAGGAATTGAAAATGGAATATTCTAAAGATATTGCAAAGTTTTTACTTCGAGTTGATGAGATTACTAACACCATGAGAGTCCTAGGATTTGAGATGAAAGAATCAAAAGTTACTCAAAATGTTTTGAGATCAGTTCCCATGAGATATGATGCAAATGTTTTGAAAATGGAAGAAACAATGGATATCAATAAGCTAACAATGGAATAACTACAAGGAACTCTCATAGCTTATGAGATAATGGTAAGTAAGCATCAGGTTCCAATAAAAGAGATTGCATTCAAGGCTTTACAGAAATTGAATAACACAAGCTTATACTGAGAGGGGGGGGTGAACAGTATAAGACCTCTTTTTACTTTTTCCTTTATATTACAAAATAGTAAAGCAATATACCCATAGCAATATCAAAACAATGCACAATATCATACATAGAGTGACACAAATTTTTACGTGGTTCACCTAGAATGGTTGGGCTACATCCACAAAACTTTTCTCTAAAAGTTATCTCAAAGTTCTTTGGGAATCCTTCCCAATTACAATGTTTATGAGCCTCGGCCCAAAGGAGATACCTTCCCCCAAACAGAATTTATGAGCCTCTGCTCAAAGGAGATACCTTCCCCCAATCTGAATTTATGAGCCTCTGCTCAAAGGAGATACCTTCCCCTCTGCTCTGGAAATTATCCCTTAGAATATCAACTGTCTCTACCTCTTGCCAGCATGTGGAACTCCTTTCCACCGAAGACCCTCAACTCTGCAAACAGCCCTCCTTTTATAACAGAATTTTCATGATGAAAACTTTAATCTTAGTCGGTTGTTATACCAAAAACAAACCCTAATCTACGTCGACTGCAAGCCCTAATTTTCATTGGCTAAAATTTAACTTTGTCGGCTTCACTACCTCTGTAACTCTTCTGTAGCTTCTGTCGTGAAACTACAACATGTCACGATATCGCGACACCTTTGCAACCGTACACTTTCTTTTGGCTTTTGTCATGATATCGCGACACTTCAGCCTTTGTCGACTTCAACTAAGCTCTTGTCGTGATATCGTGACACTTTTGTCTTTGTCAGCATCAACTTTGCTTTTGTCATGATATCGTGACACTTCTCCCTTCGTCGACCTCCTTTCTGCTTTTGTCATGAAATCATGACACTTCTCCCTTCGTCGACCTCCTTTCTGCTTTTGTCGTGAAATCATGACACTTCTCCTATAGAAGGCCTGCTTTCAGTTTTTGTCACGAAATCGTGACACTTTCGCTTCCTTGCACTCTTCTCGGCTTGCACTAGCGAAAACATGACATGTCACAAAATCATGTTTTTTCCTTGTTTTTTTTTCTTCGCCCGGATGGAACATGTCATGAAATCGTGATGCTTTCGCCTTTGAGCTCTTCCTTCTTGAATTTGTCATGAAATCCTGATGCTTCTTCCTCTGTAGACTTCGTCTTTACTTTCATCGTGAAATCGTGACACTTCTCCTATTGAAGACTTGCTTTCTATTTTTGTCGTGAAATCGTGACACTTTCTCCAACCGTACGTTGCCATCTCAATCTGTCATGAAATCGTGACACTTTCTGCATCCGTTTGCTTTCTCTTCAACCTGTCATGAAATCGTGACGCTATCAACTTTCTGTACGCTTTCTTTGTAACATGTCATGAAATCATGACATTTCTCACTTTCAGACTCTTCCCTTTGTTGCATGTCGCGAAATCATGACAGTTCTCACTTCGAACATTTTCATTTGTAGCATGTCACAAAATCATGACACTTTTCGTGTTACTTTCTCTCTCTTCGAACTTGTCATGAAATCATGACAATTCACACTACGGACTCTCTCTTCTGCATTATGTCACGAAATCATGACACTTTTCCTTTCGGACTCTCTCTCCTGCAACATGTCACGAAATCGTGACACTTTTTTGTCCGTACAACCTTCCTTGCAATATGTCGTGAAATCATGACATTTCTGACTCTGAACATTCTCTCTCCTCTTTGAGTCATGAAACTACGACATGTCGCGATATCGCGACACTTTTCTAAAATGCTTTCTCTCTCCTGCTTAAGTCGCGAAAATGCGACATGTCGCGATATCGCGACACTTTTCTAACTTTCTTTCGAACCTATCATGCCGTAACCTTCATCAAAACAAATTATTTTACATCAAATCAAATTCCTTCAAAAGCTTCTTGACATCAATGACAACTTATACACTTGAGCAAAGGCAATGTACCCAAAGTACCCAAAATTGCCAACAATCTCCCCCTTTGTCATTGATGGCAAACCTTTACTGAAAACACGTCTCAAGAGCCAAAACTGAAACCAACTGTGCTAACAACTGAGAAACTATGCCCACAACTGAGAATCTACCTTTGAAGTTTTGCTCCCCCTGACTTGAAGCTTTCCTCTTCACTTGAAGCTCTCCCCCTTACTCATATTTCTCCCCCTTTGTCATCAATGGCAAAGGGTCACCTTTGGGGCTCGGGACTAAGAATGAGCCTCTTAGCTTAGTCCCTCCCCCACCTCCTGATGAGGTGATTAATTCTAGGGTGGGAGTAAAACTCCCATTAGGCACTGATCATCATCAGCGTCTATAATTTCCTTGTCGGGCCTTCTCTTGAACTCTTTGCCCGTATTCCTATTCTTGTCACTATTCTTGTTCTTGTTCTCATCCTTGTTCTTGTTCATGCCTTGATCCTTGGACCTGATCATGCCACTATTCTTGTTCCTGTATTCTGGAATTTCAGCTCTACACTGTCTGATTGTGTGACCTTCATTGTTGCACTTGAAACACTTGACAATGTTGTTTCTCTGAGGTAAACCTGATCTTTGAATCCACCTGTTCTGGCCGAACCTATTCTGACCGAACCTGTTCTGACCAAACCTGTTCCTATAATTAACCTTGCAATAGACTGCCTTGTGCCCAAACTGTTGACAAGAGTAGCAATACCCTTGAAAGAAACTAGCGCTTCTGAAATTGTCGTTTACCTTCTTCACTTGAGCCATGCAATGTGCAGCCATGTGACCAAACCTGTGACACGCAAAACATCTGCCTTGAAATTTTCCTTTATTTGACCTCTTGGGTCCTGAAAACCTCTTCTTCTCATTCTGAATTTTGTTTTCTATTTTTGTGCATCTATCATTCAAGGACTCATGATCTGAAATACTTTCCTCATCAGAACTCTCTTCCTTTTGGAGTCTCTTACTAGACTCTCCAACTTGTTCCTTGTGAGGCTTAACAAAACCAAGGCCTGTTTTATCTGTTGTCTTTCTTTGACCTTTGATGAGTGACTTAACCTTTTTGGAGCTATCTTGAAACCTGTAAAGCTTATCCTTGTACTCTTTAATTTCCTCTTTCAAAGAAGCCATTTTTTGTTCTAACTCACTATACTCAAGAACCTTAGACTCTAACTCATCCTTGAGTTCTTGCGTCTTAGCTATAGAGAAATCAAGATTTTCTATAAGATCATCTCTCTCCATACAACATTCATCTAACTTATCCTTGAGTCTAGCATTCTTCTTTCTTTCCTTTTTCAAAGCACTAAGAGCACTACTAAGTTCACTTTCATGATCCTTTATTTGTTTGCTTTCTGAATCATCAAAGCCTTTTTCAGATTTCTTATCACTAGAGGTGCTACCTTTTTCAAAAACCATACATGCATCTTCCTTATAGTTTTTTGAAGCATCCTCATACATACTAGAAACCAAATCATTATTTGTACAATCATCCTCAAGGTGACCAAAATTTCCACATCTAAGACATTTCATGATAATGAATCTATGTTTCGGTTCTTCCTCTTTTTTTGATATGAACAACATCTCATTTTCATTATCACTTGAAGAACTTTCACTATCACTACTAGAACACTTACTTGCTTTGTCTAGGTAGAAACTCTTCTTGTGCTTGTGAGAATACCTCTTTCCTTGATTGTTGTGCTCATCTTTGTTCTTCTTGTGATGCTTGTGCTTTTTAGAATCCTTGCTCTTAGAATCATGTTTATCTTCATCACTTTCATTCTTGGGAACAGTACAGTCAGTAGCATAATGACCAAACTTTCCACAATTGAAACATCTTATATTTTTCATGCTTTTGTGCTTTCTAGAGAACTTGCCTTTCTTGCTATAATATGCCTCTTCATCACTAGAAGACTCATCACTCTCTTGAAGTTGTTTACCCTTGGATTTCTTGGTAGCCTTGAAAGCTGCCTCTTTCTTGACGTCAACCTTCACTTGAGTTCTCAACTCAAATGCTGCAAGTATACTATGGAGCTCATCCTTTTTCAACTTATCCAAATCTTTAGCTTCCTCAATAGCAGAAATATTTTCACTAAATCTATTAGGAAGAGATCTTAAAATCTTATCACAAACATCATTTTCAGCAAGCTCAAGACCTAAGTCTTTCATGGAGTTAACAACCTCATCCATACGAAGCATGTAGTCACTAATATTTTCATCATCATTCATCTTGAGTTGTTCAAACATACCTTTGAAGTGTCTCAACTTGGCCTTTCCGACATTTGTATCACCTGTATGAACCACCTGCAATTGTTTCCACATTTCACTAGTTGTCTTGCAGTGAATCACTTTGGTGAGATCTGCTTTCTGTAAGCCTTTTAGGATTGCATTCATTGCTTTTGAATTGTTGTGATGTAGGAGCCTTTCTTCTTTAGTATTTGGACCATGTACAGGAATAGTGTACTCATCTTCAATTACTTCCCATACCTCATTACCAAGTGCCATTAGATGAACCTTCATCCTTGCACTCCAAAGACCAAAATCTGACCCATCAAGAATAGGTGTTGCATTGCCACTTGAATAATCCATTGTGTTCTTTACTAGCTTTTCCTTCAAGTTGTTAAACTTTTCGAAGGCACCCGCTCTGATACCAATTGAAGAACACAAGCTTATACTGAGAGGGGGGTGAACAGTATAAGACCTATTTTTACTTTTTCCTTTATATTACAAAATAGTAAAGCAATATACCCACAGCAATATCAAAACAATGCACAATATCATCCACAAAGTGACACCAATTTTTACGTGGTTCACCCAGAATGGCTGAGGCTACGTCCACAAAACTTTTCTCTAAAATTTATCTCAAAGTTCTTTGGGAATCCTTCCCAATTACAATGTTTATGAGCCTCGGCCCAAAGGAGATACCTTCCCCCAAACAAAATTTATGAGCCTCTGCTCAAAGGAGATACCTTCCCCCAATCTGAATTTATGAGCCTCTGCTCAAAGGAGATACCTTCCCCTCTGCTCTGGAAATGATCCCTCAGAAGATCAACTGTCTCTACCTCTTGCCAGCATGTGGAACTCCTTTCCATCGAAGACCTCCTATCCTCAATGCTTAGCCTAAGAGACCTCTGCCTTCTATGATCACGTCCACAACAGCTTAGCAACCAAATATGTTCTCAGGTTCTTCTCAAAGAACCAATGCACCTCTGTCCTCAAGCAACAACACTCTGCATTCGTCTTTGCCCTTGTGCTCTTTGCGCCCTCTGCTCTCTTTGCACAATCCCAGCCGCACTTGATCGAACTTCAACCTTTGCACCTCTGCGCAATCACAGCGGCATCGTCTTCACACACTCTGCTTCCTTTGCGATCTTTCACACTTAGAATGATTCGATGAAATGCACTCTGCACACTATGATCAAATTTTGCACTCTGCTCTCGGCGATCGAACTTCTTGCTCTACGCACTATCTGCGAACGATGCACTTTAACCACTCATTCATCGACCCTCAACTCTCCAAACAGCCCTCCTTTTATAACAAAATTTTCATGATGAAAACTTTAATCTTAGTCGGTTGTTATAACAAAAACAAACCCTAATCTACGTCGGTTGCAAGCCCTAATTTTTGTTGGCTAAAATTTAACTTTGTCGGCTTCACTACCTCTGTAACTCTTCTGTAGCTTCTGTCGTGAAACTACAACATGTCGCGATATCGTGACACCTTTGCAACCGTACACTTTCTTTTGGCTTTTTTCATGATATCGCGACACTTCAGCCTTTGTCGACTTCAACTAAGCTCTTGTCGCGATATCGTGACACTTTTGTCTTTGTCAGCATCAACTTTGCTTTTGTCGCGATATCGCGACACTTCTCCCTTCATTGACCTCCTTTCTACTTTTGTCATGAAATCGCGACACTTCTCCCTTCGTCGACCTCCTTTCTGCTTTTGTCGCGAAATCATGACACTTCTCCTATAGAAGGCCTACTTTCAGTTTCTATCACGAAATCGTGACACTTTCGCTTCCTTGCACTCTTCTCGGCTTGCACTAGCGAAAACATGACATGTCACGAAATCGAAACATGTCACAAAATCATGACGCTTTCGCCTTTGAGCTCTTCCTTCTTGAATTTGTCATGAAATCATGACGCTTCTTCTTCCATGCTCTTTCATTTTGCTTCTGTCATGAAATCGTGACTCTTCTCCTGTTGAAGACCTGCTTTCTGTTTCTATCATGAAATCGTGACACTTTCTCCAACCATACGTTGCCATCTCAATCTATCGTGAAATCGTGACACTTTCTGCATCTATTTGCTTTCTCTTCAACCTATCACGAAATCGCGACACTATCAACTTTCCATACGCTTTCTTTGCAACATGTCATGAAATCATGACATTTCTTACTTTTAGACTCTTCCCTTTGTTGCATGTCATGAAATCGCGACAGTTCTCACTTCAAGTTTTGTGACACTTTTCGTGTTACTTTCTCTCTCTTTGAACTTGTCACGAAATCATGACAATTCACACTACGGACTCTCTCTTCTACATTATGTCATGAAATCGTGACACTTTTCCTTTCGGACTCTCTCTCCTGCAACATGTCACGAAATCGTGACACTTTTTCGTCCGTACAACCTTCCTTGCAATATGTCACGAAATCGTGACATTTTTGACTCCATTCATTCTCTCTCCTCTTTGAGTCGCGAAACTACGACATGTCGCGATATCGCGACACTTTTCTAAAATGCTTTCTCTCTCCTGCTTAAGTCGCGAAAATGCGACATGTCGCGATATCGCGACACTTTTCTAACTTACTTTCTTTCGAACCTATCATGCCGTAACCTTCATCAAAACAAATTATTTTACATCAAATCAAATTCCTTCAAAAGCTTCTTGACATCAATGACAACTTATACACTTGAGCAAAGGCAATGTACCCAAAGTACCCAAAATTGCCAACAGAAATAGAAATGGAAGTTTCCAGAGATAGATAGAGATCCAGTTAATGATGAGGAAGCTAACTTCATCAAAAGGAATAAGGACTCAAGGAATTTTAGGGATATGAGGAAAGTTAGATGCTATAAGTGTGGTGATATTGGTCACTATGCACACAAGTTTCCACATGAATAAAATAGTGATGATGAAAAACAGGGTCATAGAAGAAAAGAAGATGGAAAGCATAAGCATGACAAAGATGACAGATACAAGCAAAACAGGTATGAGAAGAAGAAAATTTTTCATAAGGTAAAGAAATCTTACTACATTGTAGAAGCAAGTGATAGCTCATATCACATTGATAGAGACAATTCATATTATGAAAAGGAAGAACATTTATTCCTAGGAATAGAAGGTGAAAGAGAACAGTGCTTTGTGTGTGGTCAAATAAATCATAGATTAGGATATCGCAATGGCTTCAGTGATAATGAATATGAGATGACACATCAAAAAATAGGTATGGTCAAATAAATCATGAGAGTTTGTTTGCTATAGAATATGATAATGATCTCAGTGATAGTGAATATGAAGAAGGGTTTTTTTATGGTATAAGAGAAGTAGAATAAGAACATTCACTCCAAATAGAAGAAGTTATACAAGATAATATTTTAAGAAAGATAGATGTCTCAGCTGATCTAAAGGAAGACTTCAATAATATCCATGAGCAACTACAAGAGGTTAAGGAGAATCTAAAAGAATTGAGATATTCCATACGTGAGAAGTTTGATCCATCACATGACTCAAAAGGTCAAGATATTTTCACTAAGAAGGAAACATGTATTTCAAATACAATAAATATGGATGCCAATTTGGTACTTGACACAAATAAATAGAAATAAGGGGAAGATTCCAAAGCACCCAAGGTCTCATATTTCAGATTTGGGGAATCACACTCAAAAGGAAAGGAAGTTCTAAATTACGAAAACAAAGAAGCACCTAAGTTTTATGAAGAAAGTTCCTATGGATCCAAATATTTAGTTTGGATCTTATTTTGAGATAGGTGAATCAGTTCAAAAGGAAAAGAAATACTTGAAGGGAAAAGTAAGGAAGAAATTAAGGAAAAGGATTTAGATACTACAAATAAAGTTCAAGGATGCAATGCAAAAGTTGAAAATGATCATAGGGATAATGGTCAAGAAAGGTATGAGGAACCAAGGCATGAAAAAAGGGCTTTTCAAAGACATCGTTTTTCTTGTAATGGATTTGGACACAGGGCTATACACTGCAGGGTCTATGGATCAAAGAAGTTTGATTTTGCTAGAAGGTATGGTTTTCAAGGAAATTGCTTCTTATGCAATAGGATTGGTCATAGAGCTTCTCAGTGCAAAGAAAATAAGCAAAATGGTTTTGGTTTTAGAGCTACACAATTTAGAATTCATGGTCATAATGGTCATGAAAACAGAGCTTCACAATACAGGGTTCAAGAAAGGAATGGATATGGAAATAATTTCAAGAAAAAAATTCAATATTTGGGAACCATAAAAAGGCTACAATATCAAGTGTTTTAATTGCAATAACTTTGGACATATTGCAAAATTTTGTAGGACTCAATTCCAAACAGGTTCAAGGCAAGAAGGTCAAACAGGTTCTAGAAAATAAGATCAAGTAATTCATTAAGATAAGGATATCAAGAAAACATGGAAGGAAGTTGATAAAGGAAAGAAACAATGTAATATGGGAGTAAAAGTACTCCCACCCCAAAATTAATCACCTCAAGAGAGAAGGTGGTGAGGGGGCTAAGCTTAAGAGTCATATATTTTAGTCCCATAGGTGTCCCTTTTGCAATTGATGTCAAAGGGGGAGAAATTTGAGTAAGGGGGAGAGATTTGAGTTAGGGGGAGCAGCCTCCAAAGAGAGCATTGAGTTAGGGGGAGCAGCCTCCAAAGAGAGCATTGAGTCAGGGGGAGCAACTTTGATTCTCAAAAATGGTTTTTGCAGTGACTGTGGTGAATTGCATTAGAGGTGTTGTCATCAATGACAAAGGGGGAGATTGTTGGAAATTTGAGGTATTTTATGTTGTCATTGATGTCACATGGATCACATTGAGTTTTGGTGGCCAAAGTATTTCATAAATAAGCATTTAATATATTTTGGAAAGCATGAATATATATAGGGTTTTTGTGAAAACCAAGGCAGGAAAAATAAAAGGTTTTATTTAAAACCATGGATGGCAGATTTGAAATGGGGTTTTCTTAAAACCTAGGCTGGATTTTCGTTTCATCAAAAAAGGTGCCTCGGTGATGGAGATATTTAATTTTAAATATTTAAGTCTAAATTTTAATTATTTAAAATTTAAATTTAAATTTAATTTATAGTGCCGACATCAAAAGAAAGGAGGAGGCACATAATATTAAAGTTTAATTTATAGTGCCGACGTCAAAAGAAAGGAGGAAGGCATATATAAATATGCCACCAAATATTTTGATTGATTTCCCTATGTCCTTGATGATGGTGATGTGTTCGAATTGCTAATGGAGCGAAAGGTGCCAACGTGTTAAAGAGTGTGCAAAGGGTGTTCGTTCAAAGAGGGAGCAAAGGCATCACAGCTCATTTGAATCCAGTGAAGAAATGAGGTGATAAAATTAAGGGAGGTACATTACCAAGCACCATAGGCGCTTATGGCCTAGCAGCAAGAGGAAGGCACGTAAGGTGTTGAAGTGCCAACAGATCCAAAGTTCGAATCCTGTCAGTGTTGGTTTTGCAAAGTGAAAGGGAGGACTCTTTTGGTGCATGTGGTGTTTGAGGACACGCTCGGAGCAAACAAATAGAAGGTTTGCACTCATTTTTCTATGTGAGCATTTGGCTCACGTGGTTGTTGGTGTTGCGGTTAGAGTGGTGTAGGGGCAGCAATCGGAGATCGAATCCTACTGAGGACAAAGCCCTAGGATAGATAAGGGTTGTGATGCATGTTGAGAAAAAGAGAGATTTCTGGTGATTTTCATTTTAAAAGTATATCATATTATATATTGTTGGAAATATTATTTTGAGGGCTATTTGATTAACTTGCTTAGAGGGAGAAATAAGATGTATGTAAAGATATATTTATATTTTTGTAAAGGGGTTCAAAAGTGAAGTTTGTTTTGTTATTTTTCAAAAGTGATTAATTATTTCATAAGGAGACATGATGCATTTTCTTGAGTAGGAGTGATAAGGTGTTATTTGGATATTGTTGTTGTGATATTAATCATGATATCTAACCCTTGTTGAAAGTTGAAAAATAAGTTTTTTGAGTGTGGCAAATTTCCAAAGAGGTTTCTTCATCTTCATAAAAGGTATGGGCACATTCTCCTATTGATTGATTATGGTGGTTGATTTTTGAAATATCATTGGAGAGAAAATGATTGATTGTGGTTTCCTTTTTGAAAGTGGTTGGTTGAATGCTTCAAGGTTTTCTAGTTTGAGAGTTGTGTTTAAACCTTTTTTTATAAGCATAGTTGTTGAAGCCCATTGGTTATGCAAAGAACTTGAAAATAACATGAGTATCATTGTTATATGAGATTTGTGGTTGAGTATTGTTGGAAACATTTGAGTTCATTGATACATGCTTGGACTAGGGTTTTGTGAGAAAGAGATGTCTCTTGTGATGATTTGTTGAGTTGATTTTATTGAGCCTAGTCAAGTGATGTGTGAAGTGATTGTTCAAGTTCCATGAAACAAACTATTCTATAAATTTGATTTGAGTTGATATTGAGCTTAGAACATATTGAGTCTCTAACAATTATCTTTATGCTTCTATGAGTTGACTTGAGTTGAGTTGAGATTGATTTGAGTTGAGATCATTGTGGATCATTGTTGTCATCCATTGTAGAGTGATTTTACATTCATTGTTGAGTTCATCATTGAGCCTTGACTTTGTAGATTTGTGGATGATATTTGAATGCTACTTGAGCATGATTGGTTGAGCCTTTGAGAAGGTCTTTGGGATAGATTTTTGGATAGATTTGTGGCAGTTTTTGTGCATGATTGATTGAGCCTTGAGAAGGCTTTTGGGATAGATTGTGGACAATTTTTGGACATATTTTGAGCAAGTTCTTAGTGATATTTTTGAGCAAATTTTGAGCAAGTTCTTAGTGATCTTGTTGAGCAGATTTGGACAAGTTATGTGTGAGCTTGTTGAGAAAATTTGGACAAGTTCTATGTGAGCTTGTTGAGCATATCAGTGTGTTGCCTAGATGAGTAGATAAGTGGATTGCCTACTTGAGTAGATTAGTGTGTTGCCTTGCTAAGCAGATTAGTGGATTGTCTACCTGAGCAGATCAATGTGTTTCCTAGCTTATCAGATCAGTGGATTTTCTACCTGAGTATATCAATGTGTTGACTAGTTGAGTAGATCAATGTATTGCCTACCTGAGCAGATCAGTGTGTTGCCTAGCAGATTAGTGGATTGCCTAGTTGAGCAGATCAGTGTGTTGCCTAGCTGAGAAGATCAGTATGATGCCTACCTAATCATATCAGTGTGTTTCCTAGTTGAGCAGATTAGTGGATTGCCTACCTAAGCATATCAGTGTATTACCTGGCTTTGAGCAGATTAAAGTAATCATTGTATTGGATAAGGATCCTTATTTCTATGTGAAATATTATAAGGAGATTATCTTGTGGAGTACCCCACATTGGGGTAACCACCTTAAATCTTGTGTCTCAATTATGTTTGGTGACTTATGCTCTTGCTTACTATTGCTATCTAAGTTATTAATGTATACTGCTATGTTTGGTTATTGCAATTAAGGACATTAATTTATATTGGTTTGGAAAGAAAGTAAAAAGTGGGCCCTATACTATTCACCCCGTCTCAGTATAAGATTGTGTTCTTCATTAATTTAGTTTAATGAAATATTAATTGCTAAATAAAGTAGAATAGAAAGGAGAAGATAATTATACTGACCTCTACAAGGTAGGTCCCACTCCGAATAGTCAGTCCCTTGCTCTCTTCCTGCCAAGTTACAGTAGGATTAGTTAGAATATATAATAAATATTAGAGTATAGAATTAATTAAATTATATAAGACAAAATTATAAAATAGATTAATAATTGTTGCATTATTAGAACATACATGGACTTAGTCATAAGTTGCATGTTTAAATTAAAGCATCAATTTCATTCCAATTTCCTTTATTTCAAATATTTATTTCCTGCAAAAAAAACTAAGAAAACCAAATCAAGATAAATATTAAGAATTGTAGAATCTATACAATATTTTTATTCTTTAAATCTAAACTAGATTGACAACTTAAATGTGATAACTATAGCTCAACATTTTGGCATCATTGTCGAGGAGAACAATGTCGTAGTTTTTTATCAGAAACTTTTGGATCGAGAGGGAGTCTTTCCTGCATGTGGGAAACAAGAAGTACCAACATGCATATAGGTCAAAGTTAGCACAAAGGAGATCCAACAAGTGTATTCATCTCAATACTTCAAGGTTCTATTTTCTTAGGTTCAAATTTACTACTTTTCTAGTTAGTTTTTTATTTCAATATTTTTGTTTCTAGTAAATTTATTTTCAAGCATTGGAATTGATTGTTACCTACTTAGATATGGGTTCTTTAACTTGTGAAAATAAGGGAGTAGGTGTGATAAAATCAAACTAAATTGTTCCTTAATATTAAGTAGTAACAATGATCCTTGATTTCAGTATTTTTATTTCCAGAAAATTTACTTTCAAGCATTGGATTTGATTGTTATCTACTTAGGTCTGGGTTCTTTAACTTGTAAAAACAAGGGATTACGTGCAACAAAATCAAACTGAAGTGTTCCTTAAAATAAAGTAGTAAAAACAATCCAAACTTTATTTTTTTCAACAAATTTACTTTTCAGCACTTTACTTTCCATTGTGATTAATATGGACTATTGCATTTCAGATCTAGTCTTAATAGCAATAAGATTATTTTATTTGTAAAATTTATATTTTTGAAATTGCATTTTTTTTTTAAACAAAAACAAAAATAAAAAAAGAGAGATAATACTATCAAAAAAAGAGAAGTAAAAGTTGCTAATGGTGGAAATTTACTTTTAGTCTACATTAATAGACCTTAGAAAACTATTCCTAGAACAAGAAATCAACCTACTTTTTGAACAAAGACATAGGTCATCTACAAAACAGTGGGACTATATGTGGGAACACCTTGATATCATTAGGAAAAGATTAAAAGAGTTGGGCAACATCAAGAGGATTGATATAACTAAAGCTCTAGGGCCAGATTATCATTCACCTTATCTTGATCTTGTGAAGAGTTGTGAATATTGGCTAGGATATAGGAGAGCGAGTGTAAATTCAACTACATATCCTTGGGGGCAATACTTCGAGGACTCCCTTGTTGTCCATAATTTATTAGCAGACATGGAAAATAGAGAAGTGAACCTAGAATAAAACAAAAGATACAACAAAGCATATATAATCATGTGCTTTAGAGAGTTGTGTCACAATTTATGCTATGAGTTATAGTTTGAAAATCCTCTCTCAATTCAAAAACAATATTTTATTATTCAACTGATTCTTCTTATGAAAACATATTTTGAATTTAAGGAATAACATTTCATGACCCCTGAACAGTTGGAACCAATTAATGATATTCATAAATTATTTAAGGAGGAATGAGTGATTTTTATTTCTAAGAATAGGAGTTTCAAAAATTTATGAGTAGACCTAGAGATTCAAAAGGGGGATTCATTAAAATTTGCAAAGAAAAACAAGAAACTCTTGTAAAAAGCTTAATATTACTAGATTAAAAGAGACTAAGATTGTGGTAACTAAGGGTTCTCCAAAATAACAAGTTGAACTACCATCAACCCTACTAGATTAAAATATTGAAATATTTTTATTTCCATAACGTCAACTTGATAATCATATAGATCCTTCAACTATCTTTTATGAACCCATACCTAGTCCAATATTAGCATTCCTTCAATTAGTCATGGATGACCAAATTATTGAAAATGTATAAGTATATGGAAACCAAAGGGGGGATACGCAAAGGAATAATGATCATGAAGAAGTGGAAGAGAATCAAAGAAGTAGTAGGCAAAGAAAAACTTTTGTCTTTCCAATTTCTTCTCCCGTAGACAGGCTAACAAGAGAACCAAAACTAGTCTTTGTTGTTATTTTGCATACATTCCATGGAAAACCACATGAAGACCGTAATGCTTTTATTTTTGAATTTGAAGTGGTATTTCAAGTCTATTTTTATACCATTGATGAAAAAACTAAGACTGTTTCCCTCTACACTTAAGGATGTAACTTTAATATCATTCATGGATCTAGGTAAAAGAATTTAAAAAACGGATGGGATGGAGACCATGGATTGAAAATAATATTCCTTGAAAGATACCAAGATTATTGTAGAGTTAAGGAAAAAAAATCTGAGTTGTTTTGTATGAACCAACAATAAGAAGAATCCCTTGAGGATTATCTTGAAATATTTTAGTTTGTAGGATCTAGAGTGAATATTTATTTAGATGAAGAAATATTAAAAGAACTCTATCTATAAGGATTAAAATAAGATGTCCTTGATGTTATAAACCTTGTGGTTAAGGGGTATATTCATATATGGTATTTGAATATATTGTGAATCTTTGTAAAAATTATTAAAGCAATAAGCCCCTTAGAAACAACAAATACCCATCCATAGGAGGAGGAGTAACAAGAGAAAAAAAATTTAATAAATTGGAAAGCCTAAATACTGATTTGTTAAGAACACTAACTACATCTCTCGACCTCATGGATAATAAACCAAAAGAACAAGATATTGAGGAGATATATTGTCATAGATGTAGTATAAGAAACAATCTAAGAGAATGGCCCCTTAACATCACAAATATCTCCAACATTTTTTCTAGATGTAGAATATGTGACAAGAATCATAATACTAAATATTGCAAGTATATTTCAACTATGAAATCTGCTATAAAAGAACCTGAAGTTGAGGAGGCAGAATATTTTTATTTTGTATCCCAAAGAAGAAGTGGCCCATTCAATGGTCCATCTAATTGGTCAAATTCTACTTATTCCAACCAACAAAGACCCAACCAGTGGTCAAATGCATCAAATTAGACAAATTTGAACCCATACCCAAATAATCAAGAATGGAATATACCTCCATAGGCCCAATTTATGGCTAACTCATATGGGAGTCCACCTCCATGGACTCAAGGAGTGTTAGGTCAAAACATGTCTAATTGGAATATGAATGGACAATATAATCAAGGAGGACCTAGTTGGTCTCAAATCCCACCCAACAATAGAATTTACAAAACCAATTTAGGGGACAAGCCCCTCAAAATAAGCCTCAAAATAGACTTCTCCCACCTCCAAATAATAGGAAAAACCCTCTTAAGAAACCACCCTTAACATATCAACCAATACCTAATCCTAATAACAACAAAATAGTTCAACAAGTCTATGAAACTATTGAAACATGTTTAATATCTATGGTACCTTACCAACAAATCCATCTATGGTCTTGAAAGGTTTTGAACAATAGTAAAGTGAATTTTATAGAAATTGAGGAACCCTCCCAAAATTTGATTGAAAAAGTAGACAAATATGAGATAGAAACCTCACCAGAGAATGTTCTAGCAAAACAAAAAGAGGTCCAAAATCCTCAAAGGAAAGAAATAGAAATTCCATTTCCTAAAATATTGGCAATACCTAAAGAACCCTCCAATCCAGCTTTCAATTTTCTTAAATAATTAGAAAATTTTACCATTAAAATTCCTATTTTTAAAGCTATCAAAGATATTCCTATTTATTCTAAATTAATAAAAGAGTATGTACACAAAAATTTAGGAAGGAAAAATAAGAATGAAACTCAAACCATCCAAGTTATTGGATAATTATCTGAGATAATGACTGGAGGAAAGGTACTACCAAAATATACAAATCCTAGAATACTTATACTCACAATTAACATTGGTAATACAACCTTGCAGAATGTATTAGTAGATCTAAGGGCTACTATCAATGTTATGACTAAGGAAACAGTAGAGCCTTTATGGGTACATAAATTGCAACCAAACTCTATAGTGATTCAACTTGTAGATAGATCTACCATTAAACCAAAAGAAAAGTTAGAGGATATTATAGTTTCTAGAAGTTCATGGGAGTATCATCTAGACTTTGTAGTCTTACAACCAAAGAAGAATTTAGGAGGAAATCCCTTAATTCTAGGATGTCCATGGCTTGCAAAAATTGATGCCTACATTAGTTGTGGATCTAGAAATGTGACTTTTTCAAATGTTAAGCACACTAAAGATCTAAGCTTGTTTCCTAATTCAACACTAGACCAATATTTTTCAAAACAAATTTGGTAATACTTTCCTGACGACTTGGATGGCATCCATACTCTATCAATTAATGTATTAAGTGAACATTTACAAGAAGAGACTGAAGAACCACTATCACTACTACTAGATGAGCAAGAAGAAAACCAAGATTAAAATAATAGTTGTTCACTTGAATGTGCCATGTCTAATTATGATGCAAGTACAAGTCAATATCATCAACTAATGCCTTATAACTATCAATTAAATGTTCTTGAACATGAAATAATGGGAATAGATGCAAATATTGAAAATTTAAAGCAGGTAGACATCACACCTAGAAAAAATTTAAACATTATTATACACTTACAAGTATTCAAGAATCATGACTAATAGATGTACTCAAAAAACATCAAACAACATTTGCATGGAACTATGGGTATATGAAAGGAATACATCCAAATATTTGTACCCACTGTATATTCATCCAAGAAGATTGTCATCTAGTAATAAAACCTCAAAGAATACTAAATACAACTATGAAATACATAGTTCAAGATGAAATTATTAAGGTATTGAATGTAGGATTTATATATCCAAGTTTTGATAGTCAATGGGTGTCACCACTTGTGATAGTTCCCAAAAATAATGTAAAATGGAGAATTTGTGTAGATTATAGGGAACTAAACAAGGTAACAAAGAAGTATTATTTTCCTTTACCCTTTATTGATCAATTTATTGATGCCCTGGTTGGAAATAAATAATTTTGCTTTGTAGATGGTTTTAACGGGTTTAATCAGGTCTCAATAGCAGAAGAATATCAAGAAAAGATAACTTTCACATGTCCTATAGGTACCTATGCTTACAAAGTTTTACCTTTTGGATTATGCAATGCACCTAATACTTTTCAAATTTTTGTTTTAGATATTTTTATTGATCTAATTAATGAATGTGTAAAAGTCTCTATGGACGACTTCGTAGTCTATGGTAACACCTTTGAATAAACCTTGTTGATCTTACAAAAAGTTCTTGTTATATGCCATGAACAAAATATTTCTTTGAACCATGAAAAGTGTTTTATTATAATGAGAGGAGGAATTATCCTTGGGTATTATATATCTGAGGAAGGTGTTAAAGTAGATCTTGTAAAGATCCAAGTTATTCAATCCCTTCAACCTCCAAAAAAACAAATTGAGGTAAGAATATTTTTGGGATATGTAGGGTATTATTGTAGATTCATTAAGGATTTTAGTAAAATTACATCTCCTATGTTTAAGATCTTAACAAAGGAAAGTGAATTTAATTGGACAGAAGGATGTCAAAAAACCTTTGAAATCATAAAATTTAAATTGAATACCACTCTTATTTTAAGGGGGCAAATTGGGAATTGTCCTTTCATATACATTGTGATGCTTCAAGTTATGTAGTAGGAACAATACTTCAACAAATTGATATTAAAATGATTTATGTTATCTATTATGTGAGCAAAAATTTTCATGGGATAGAACTTAACTACATAGTTACTAAAAAGAATTCCTAGTTGTAATTCATGCCATTAATAAGTTCAAACATTATATAACAACATATGAAGTATTTGTTCACATTGATCACTCTACCATTAAATATTTAATGAACAAAGATACAATAGGGGATTGTTTCATGAATTTAATGTCACAATTATAGATAAAGCAGGTAAATATAATGTCATTGTAGATCATTTGACTTGTATGCATATATTGATGATGATGAGTTAATTCTTGATTATTTTCCAAATGAACATTTGTTTGATATTTTTGTTTTTACTCCTTGGTATGTTGATATTGTAAACTATTTGGTAATAGAAAAAATACCTCAAAATTTATTGATGTTAATTTGGGCCAAAGATTTGTTGAATTTATTAGTATGACTAACAACAGGAAAATATGGAAGCTCATCAGGAGCAATTCCCATCTAGTAGAATCCTATGATTTGGAATATTTATTGAATATTACCATTATTCCTTCTGGTAATCCTAAGGGTCAATTATTCTAGGAACCCACTGAGAGTGGATATTTTTCTATAAAGACTGCTTACCAACTTCTTATGAATCTCGAGGATCCTTCATTACCTCACCAACTTGTGTGTCCCAAAATCCTTGTTCCCAAAATCTCCTTTTTATCCTAGCTTGCCTTTCAAAGCAAAATTATGATGATTGAAAATCTTATCAAGAGATTTATCATTCTTCCCAATAGGTTCTACTTGTATTTTTCAGACTGGGAATCCTTCCATCACCTTTTTCTCACCTATACCTTCTTCATGACCGTCCTCAATGGACTTTTCCAAACGTTCATTATCCTATGGGCAAAGACTAATTCCATTGTTGATATTTTATTCCAATGACCCACACCCTTTTGCAACCCACACCTAAAATATATTTGGACCACTTATCTCCATAACTTCCTATAGTGAATCTGGCTTGAGAGGAATCAATTTTTTTTTTCCAATATCAAATAAAATCCTACTTCGATCACCAATAAAATTCTCTGGTATGCTAAGGAAAATACTCTTCTCATACCTCCCTCCTCGTGACCCATATCTATATTTGATATTTAATTATGGAGATCCCTGAACCTACCCTTCCAAAAAAGACCAAAAAATCCTCAAGCTAACAATAGAGCAATTTCTAAGTGGACTCCTCCACCAAGAGGTTGGTACAAATTAATTTTTTATGGAGCAACTAAAGGGAATCCTGGAACTAGAGGAGTAGGAGGCATCTTCAGAGACCACAATGGTAAATTCATCTTTGCCTTTGCAAATCATTTAGGATTCTAGACCAACAATGTTGTAAAAGCAAAAGCTATGTGACGAGGTCTTGAGCTAGCAAACAATCTTCCTGGCAAGATCATCGTTGAGGGAGACTTGATGAACATAATCAACTACCTAAGAAAAACAAGAGGCCATCTTGGAGGGTTGATAATTGTATCAAGGAAGCAATGGATCCTTAGCCTCAGCCATTTGGAGACCATCTTTCAACACACTTTCAGGGAACCTATTAAGGCTATAGATATCTTAGCTAATCAAGGAGTCAAAGCAAATAGGTTGATCACTTGGATGGCTGACCTTCCCCAAGAGGTCAAAAGCATCATGGCCCAAAAATTATTCAAAATTTTTGAGTTTGATCATTTGGAATTTTGGTGTTTAGCATAGTCTCTCAGCTTTTAGGTTTGTCTGATCACTCAGGTTGATAGACCCCATCCCCGATGCACTATTTTGAGTATCTTTAATATCTATTACCAATATAGAAATAAGGGTGAGGAACCCAATTGAGTCAAATCAGATTTAAAAGTCTTGACTATCACCATTGATCACTTTACACAAGGTTGGGGATTTTTCTTTGGCCAAGGCAATGTTGATAACACAACGACTCCCAAGGAAGGGATTTTTTTCCTTGTCTACCATATTATAGGCTAGGGATTTTTTATTAGATGATGCAATGCTGGTAATGCTATGAATCCCAAGGCAAACTTTTGGCTTCCCATTTCCAACCATAATTTCATCATTTGGCTCACGTGTGACTGATATAGATGGATTAGTATTGAAAATCTAAATTTCCCTCCCAATGCAATAAGTGATGTGTCCTCGTATGAGTTTTTGAAATATGAGGACAGGGAGGGTGACGAATATGCCACTAAGGATTAGCTTCCTCGTTTGTTTACTTATGTTTCTTAGGCTACCCTATGTGGATCTTGGTTTACCCTTTGTTTATTGGATTCTTGATGGGGTTGTATCCCCCCTTTTGTTTCTAGGCTATCTTGATTGTGATTGGGGTTGCATCCTTTTTTTATTTTAGTGTCTCTTTGCTAGGGACTCTGTCCCACATTAGATACTCTTCTTTTGATGTCTTTCAGTATTTCCTTCTTATTTTGTAAATAGGTTTTGGGGTCCTCCTCTAAAACCCGGATATTAATGAAATTTTCTAATCTATCAAAAAAAAACCTCAAAATTTCACACCATATGAGTGTAGAAAGTTAGTTCGTCAAAGTGACCCTTATACATGGATTAATGGAGTTTTTTGAAGTCTTACTCTGACATATAATTAGATGTGTGCAAGAATATAATGTATATGATATCATTCATGTAGTACATGAAGAACATTTTAGAGGTCATTATGTCGCCCTAAGAATAGTTAGTAATATATTTCAAATAGATTATTGTTGGCATACCATACATAAATATACCCATATGTTTATTGATAGATGTGATGCTTGTCAAAGGGTAAGTAAACCTACACCTACCATGGAGATGCCTTTGGTACCACAAGTAATGTTCGAGCCATTTGAGATATGGGGAATTGATTTTGTTGGGCCAATATATCCTCCAAGTAAAGGAAATAAATGCATAATTGTGTGCCCACATATATCACCAAGTGGGCTGAAGTGAAAGCCTTTCCACAAGAACAAGCTAAGATTGTAGCTAATTTTCTTTACACACAAATCATGCAACGCTTTAGAGCACCTAGAGAATTGGTTTTAGACCATGGATCTTAATTTCTCTCCAAAGTGATTGAGAATTTTGTTAAAATATATAAAATAAAACATATGAAAACATCACCATATCAACCTCAAACTAATGGACAAGTAGAGGTTACAAATAAGGAACTTGATATTATTATAACAAAAATTGTAGCTATTAATAGGGTTGATTGGGCATAAATACTGGACGAACTTGGAAAACTACCACAGGACTATAACCTTATGTGATGGTCTATGGGAAGAAAGCTATCATGCCTATTTAATTTGATATATAAACTCTGTGTATAGTGGTACAATTTAATATGAATTTGGATCAAGCACAAAAATCTAGATTGGAACAATTAAACATTCTAGATGAAATAAAACTATAGGTATTACACAAGACTGAACTAACACAAGTACAAATAAAAATGGTATGATAAACATATTGTACCTTGAAATTTTCAACCAAGATATTGGGCCTTGATATTTGACTCTTGCTACCAATAATTCCAAGGAAAGCTAAGGACACAATGGCTTGGACCCTATTATATTGAAGAAATATTTGGAAATGGTATAGTTAAACTTAACCCTATTGATGATTCAACAAGAATATTATTAGTTAATGAACATACGCTTAAGCTATACATGAAGCCATTATCTAAAGAAGAGATTATAAACCATCTTAAGCAACAAGTTGATTTGCAATGCATTTCTGAAATGCAGTCAACTTATATTAAATAAAAACTTCTCTTTTAAAATTTCAAGGAATAAAACACTACCTACTAAATAATTTGTTGCTCTCTAATCTAATATATATTAAGAAAATAAGTGCATTCATTGAAAATAATGTAGTCTAATCAGTGCTCTTGTTTGTATGTATAAGTACTAGTAAATAAGATGGATGGAAAAACCTTTACACTACTTGACCAATGAAAGAGGTTATTATGGACTAATAATATTTCTTGAAAATGAACTTGAGAAGATCACTCAATGTTCTTTAAAATATGCTTTATTTATTCATGATGGAGTTCTACCATATAATGTTTTATTCATCTTATCATTCATCACCTTTCTATCATAATATCAAGTTTATATAAGAAGTCAAATTTGATGTAGGAAGACATATTTTTACCTTATAGAAAGAAGGATATATAATCATGATGGTATCACAAAATTAATAAAGCAAGGAAGTAAAATGCCTTGTTTTATATGAGCCCACAAGCAATAAAATAAAAGAAAATAATAGTAAGGATAGGACTACATTTCCATCCATATGGTTATGTGGCCCAAATCCCCAAAGTTATAATTTCTTTTCCAAAATAAAAGAAATGGTAGTAAGGATATGGTTGCATTTCCATATGTTATGTGGCCCAAATCCCCAAAGTCTTAACTCTTCTTACTTAAAAGGATAAATTAGTAAGGAGAGTATTACATTACCATTTAGATGGTTATATGGTTATATTCCCAAAGCTTTACACCCCTAAAATCTCAAATTATATGTACAAGAAAAATGGGTAGTAAAATGATGAGACAAAAATGGTACTAGAATGACTATCTTAGTTTCTTCTTCTAAAATAGGTTCAAGTATGTCCAACCATTGATGAGACCTATTTTTGCAAACTAAAGTATTGTTGATTGATATCTATTTAAGTTCATTATGATTTTTCTCTCAAATAGAACTTCACAATGATGCTAAGGGAAGCAGAACATAGAAAATGATCTCTCCAGAACATTGGAAAGATATATTATGAAATCCATGGAATATTTTCTTAAAAATTCAAATAAGACACCAATAATTTTGCATAACATCTTTGCTATTGGGAATAGACAATTCCATTCTAAAGAAGATTTATTATCTTACAATATTATTTGATAACTTAGCTTAAAAATAAATTATTGATAAATAAAAACCCCCATATTACTAATACATACATATATAAAATAAGGAAAATTATAAAAATAATATATATACATTTCTATTATAAAGACCCTCATAAATAAAAATTCTCTCCTTAGTTTTATTTTGGCTATATAGCCAAAAATTCAATTTAGGGGGAGAAGCAAATGATTAGTTTAATAATTTCTATAATATAGTTTGGGGGAGAAAAAGAAAAAATGAAAGGAAATTAGGTCAGTATTCCTATGTTTCTATAACTAGCTTTCTGTAGTTACTTTTCTATAGTTGTTTTTTGTAGTTGTTTTCTGTTGTTTTCTATAGTTACTTTATATAGTTGTTTTTCATAGTTGTTTTTCGTAGTTGTTTTCCATAGTTACTTTCTATAATTTTCTTTTGTATTTTTTCTATAACTAGTTTTTGTAGTTACCTTTTGTAGTTATTTTCCATAGTATGTTTTTGCAAGTGCGATTTCATGATTTTTTTTCTAGGTGTATAGCTGATCTTTGATAGGTGCATGCTTGAGGACAAGTGTCAAGGCAGGATAAAAATGTTGTAAGATAATTTTAATTAGACCTTATAAATGAAACTTTGGCATAAAAGAAAATATGCATGAATTATTGAATCATGCGAACATTCAAACCTTGTGAGCTATGGTGCAAAAGTCAAAATGTGGGTTTTAACTTGGAAAGTGTGTGCAGTAGGTTCAACCGATCAAAGGGCATGAATTAGCAAATCGATGGGAAATTTAACCCTTGTACGAAGATGATTTGGTGACCATCAAAAGTACACCAGGAGCATGGAGTAATAACGTGGATGCTTGTGGATTTTTAGAAAATCCTATGTGTATCATCACCTATACACAACATGAGTACCCAAACTCAAGAGTAAAGAATACAAAGGTGTTATGAGGTGTAAATCATATATGTAAGATATGCCACACATGCATGCAGTGGTTTTAAATCTAGAGAAGAGGGAGTAATGAATGAAATGTATTTGATGATAGGTTCTCACGTTAGTTTGGGAAGGAGCATGTGGACAAATATCAATGGAAAATCATAAAATAAGAATATTTAATATACTTTAGAGGAGGAAAATAGATGATTAAAATTAAAAATTTAATGAAACTTCACCTGGAAGATGACGTAATGTTAAATTGGTATGACTTATCACCACAAGCGAAGAAAGAAAAAATCAAAGAAATACATGTAGACAAATATCAATTGTCTCAAGTTTTAACATAAGCATATACGAACTATATCACGATGGAAGAAATTTAACATCAACATGCTTTGTATCCATCAAATTAAATCATGAATGAGACCTTAATAAACTAATTAAAAATGATTTTCCCTGAGATTTATCCCATAGAGCATCATCGTGATAAAAAAGCACCAAATTTAGATAAGTTCATCATCATACATCATGAAAGAAGGTACTAGGATGTAAAGCATGACATGATAACAAGCAATATCAAATTCCAAGGAAGATGACCACCTTGTGTAAGTGATGTTACGATGAAATAGGGAGAAATGATGTGAAACAAGCATGAGAGACCATTTATTTAAGGAGGATAAATGACCATAATTATTCAACCTCCAATGCAATAAAAATGTGAAAAGACCTAAATTTTGAAATTCACTTGTGTAAATAAAAAATCTCAACAGGCTAATGATTGAATCTCCATGGAATTAGCTACAATTGCAATAAAAAACAATGCATAAAGTTTAATCGACGGTAATATTGATAAGGGGAAAGGTGTATTTGAAGGTATTTATCATAAAGGGGTAAAAATCAGCTATAAGATTTGTTGTTTCAAATATTTTATTGTGGGAAAATATAACACATTTTCTGTGATGATTGCAGCGAACATTTTTTGAATTTTTTTCTATTTATCTAAAAATATGTGTTATTGATAAAGGAATTTTCTCTAAATTCAAATATTGAATATATGCATATATCTGTAATTTTTTTCTACAAGTTTTCATCTTACAAAAAATCTAAAAATAAAAACCATCCCTTATCCTTTAACTACCATACCTTTTTGTCCACCATACCCTATCACCATGTCAAAACCTAGTTTCCACAAATTCAGCAAACCAGCTTCCATTAACACCCAAAACCCTAGTGAATTTTTCAAGAAGTTGTTTCAAAATGTCAGATGGTAGGAAGCCCTAGCACAATTTCAAGGGTATGACTAAGGGGTGGCCCTATAGTTTATTTTTTAACTACAACCCGACAACCATGGTCACCAATGTGGGTGGGGTAGAAATCAAAGTCATCTTGAGTCTAATTTCTAAGGTCTTGAGCCTTCTAGAGTTTAGTCAAAAGTACTTTAAGACTACCAACAAAGGAGTCACCTAGTTGGTTCATAAATTGAGGGAAAAATACTTTGTTGTAAGAGATCATGAGGGTTGGATCAAGGGAGTTGCAACCATATCTCTCCCTTTGAAGTTGAAAGAGGCTACTACTATAATTATGAATTTATTTATAGTGGAATGTAGACTATAAATGTGTGGGGATATCATTTAAATATGTTGCTCAATCTCAAATATCATGAGTGCAAAAATTGTGTCATTAACCCCCCTTACTTTCTCTACAAATATCTAAAAAAATTTGTAAGCAGAGTGCAATCCAAGAAGGTTGTGATGTGATCCAAAATACATTATTTAATTGACCACCATGGTCTTATAAAACTACTTGTCTTACATAAAGACTTAGAAATTAAAGTTACCTAGGATCAAATCTTAGAGGAAGCAAATCTATCAATGCAGTGTTCCAAACCAGGTGACTCGAAGTCTAGTGAGGCCACTGTGTTAGAAGAGAGCACTAAATATGATAGAAAATAAATAGATAAGTATCTTGTATGTAAGTGGTCCACCCAAACCAAAACCTCCAAGCACTATTCACCTACAAGGAAGACCCAATTAGAAGAATACAACCCTACAAACCAAGAACAAAGAGAAATATCCAATTCATGGAAAAGTTCACCAACCTCAAATATTTCTGCTAAGACCTTAGACCAAATCCAAACCTAGTAGAATTTGTTGTAAATCAAGTTGGATTACCTCGGGAGAGATATTTTAGAACATGCAACCTTGGTTTAGAGGGCCCTTACCACCCAATTTAACCTCCTAAAGTAGATAACAGTAGAAAGGGTGACCAAATCGACTAAGCTAGTGTCTCAACTAGTGATTGATGGTACATCCCCAAATAAAAGTTCTACATCAGGAAAGAAACCAAAGAAGTTAGTGAACTTTGGTAAATATTTTGATATGACCAATATACTTGCTAAGGATAGCTCGTTTGATCTATCTAGCTTTACATGTTAGAGACGTCAGTACTCAAAGGCCAAAACAATTAGTTGAGCTAGATATTCCAAAAGATGTAGGTAATGTGATCAACCAAATCACTAAATATGTATGGCAATTTTCCCCACCAGCCTAGTAGGGATCTCACACCTGGTACCAAAGACATAATAGGTGGAGTAGAGGAAGTTTCATATGTGAAAATCATAGTTGTTGAGAAGCTGCCAAGACAGGGAAGAACCAAAGTACACATCCTGAATATCAAGCAAGAGAAACTAGAAAAATTGAGGGCTATAGAATATGTACCTATTCCAACCCTAGTTTTAGCTTAGATTAGATCCAAACAAGCTTGAATTTTTAAAATATTTTTTTATTTTTGATAAAAACTTGCATATTTATTTTTAATTATATTTTACGAATCCAATTTTGTATGCATGAGGACATGCATCCCCTTTAGTTTGGGTGGAAATGATGAGTGTGGAATTGTTATCATATTATGCAGCTTTTATCTAGTTTTTATATGCAAATATGACAAATATGGATGTGTTTTGATGACTTTTATGTCTTATTTATGTGATTTGTGATGAATTTGGTTCATAAGATACTAAGTGATATATGCCTGTTATTTTACATAAAATTGTGCAATATTGTTGTATTTTTAGGGAGTGTATGTTGCAGGAGTATTCAAGGAGACACTACAGCCGAATACAGGCCAATCATAGATGAATCAGATGGTTAGAAATCACATTGAAGATAGGTCCATGGATACCACCTATAGAAAATCATTACAAAAAGGTATTATGGAAAGGTATTGTGGAAAGGTGTTATGGAAAGGTATTACAAAAAATATTTGACCATGAAAACCTATCTGATGGGTTGGAGTTCTACTTATGTTGACAAGTTCAACCAGCACCATGTGGGTTACACAATCAGCATGACTAATTATTGCATTGGCATTAATACTTGGTGTGTGATCAATATATGTTATATGATCTATTATTAAATTTACAATCTATTAATTTTTTAAGTTATCTAGATTTAAACGTAATCTTAATTTGTATCTTCTTAAAGGAAGAGGACAAAAGGTAGTATAGTCTTGTCAGAAAATTATTTAAATTTAGACCCTTGTTATGTGTTTTGGGCATTATGCCACTTGGGAAAATACAATTATAATAATTCCAAGATAGTTAGTGAGATGTCTTAATTTTAGAATATATTTATGTAAAATTGGCATTCAATCTTCAAATATTCAATATGTAACAGAAATACGTTGAAGATTTCTATTGAAAATATCCAAAGTGACATTATAAATACAATTTAAAGACCTTTGAAAAGCTCTAGGATATACTACTACCACTATCTATTATATAGCATATGCCTTTTGAATAGTTGTTGTCTACACATCTAACAATTGCATAATCCATGCTTTCTTGCAGAAAATAAATGAATACTAAACATCTAACAATTTTACTTTCCATTAAAGCATGATAAGCAAATCCATTTCTTCTTTAATTCCATTGCATAACAATAAATCATTAAATCCTAATAATATTTCCATAACAATTCTGCAAAAGGTACATAAATGACACATCATGTATCCTATGAACCCTTTCAGGAATAAAACCCAGCCTTAAAATATCCATCTTTATTTTCATTGCTAGTCCATTAGCCAATTTACAAAAATGATTACAATATTCCTTTTGTTATAGTCTAAAACTATTGTGTAATAATATTCTTTATTCTTATGTAATCTTAATACATTTATTTTTTATTCCCTTTTTCTAGAGTGAGGAAACCCCATAGTTCCTTCACATTGAACTCATTCCATTCTCTAATATACTAATACTCAAGAGTCCATTTCCTGGGTATTATATCAAAAAGGATTTATTTGTGGAACCTTCATAATTTCCTTTCTTTTTAAAGAGCCCTATGCCCAATCCCTTATTAATATGGTATGTTTTTCCTTTTCTCATAAATATAACAAGTTCAGCATAAATGGTTATACATATATTTCTAGCTAGTTTGGAACCCATACATTAAATTGGTCCAACCTTTTCATAATCAATTAGTAAATTAGATATTTTGCAAAGTCTATAAAACATCAATAAATTATTCCAAAATCCATAACATAATATCTCTAAAGAGGAATCATCTTTTTAAACATCTAAGCTTATCAAGACTAAAAATAAATCCCTTTTTATTCTTTCATTTTAACTTCCCAAAAGGACCCCTTTACTCTTTTTATAATGATTTAATATAACCTTTAAGCCATTAAACAAATCATACTTCAAAGCTATTTCTATTAATGAAGTGATCAACTTTAGGTTAATCTTCTATATCACACTAACTTTAGTAAAAAGACCCATATCATGTGACTTGTCTTTTAATCAAATCTATAAGAGGATGTTCTTCTAAATTAGCTTTACATAACCATTAATATGCCAAATCTAATGGTTGTTTCTTTATAAAATTTAACTTCAAATAAAATTTTGAATTCTATTTTTTTTTACCTGAAGGAGTTATCATTTATTTTCACTAAGTTATTTCTTCTTAACCCATAAAAGGTTGGTTACTATTTTTATAGTAAGCATTTTCCATTATGCCCTTTCATGCCATCAAATTACTCTTAACATCATATACATTAATTTCTTAGTCAAAAAATTAATCTATTTTCTAAGGCAAACACGGATAATCAAATTTCACACTCTATCATTATCTAGTCCACCTACAAGCCCAGTATTTTTCACAATGCCTATCACAAAGCTTAGGTGAGAATTAGACCACACCTTGTAAAGTCCCATGAATACCACCATAGTTAGTCATCTATATCTCAGGACCAAAGAGTAGTTTAGGCATTCAAGCACCTACCTATCTTATGTGTGGGATTAAACATTGTAAAACTCTTCCCCATCCTTTTAGAATTTAATTTGACACCAAAGCTTCATTAAATGCCATAAACTAGATCATGAGGGTTCTATCCAGGCACCACTTGATGACCTCTAAACTACACAAGGTAAATTCACCTACAAATTTAGGTTTCAATTAATTTTTAATTTACTTTGTCTCTACACGAGGAATATGTGCACCATAAAACAAGTGTTGTATCCAATGCACAAAGGAAAATATAATTAGGATGCATGTATAGCTTACTCTATGGCTTCTAAATGGCAAGGTGCATTAAAGGTTTAAAAAATCGAATCCAATAAAACTATAGTCTTCTTACCTAATAACACAGTCAAACATGAATTACATTAGTCACTAGACATCTTTTTGTAGGTGATAAAACAACCAATATCACTATGGAATCGCTGGTTTACATAGCTATACGGAAAGCATTGCAAAAGTAGGATGATTATTGGTTTTTGCACAGAGGTGCGTTTAGTCATACGACATTATAGTGATCAAACTAATGCCTAGCAAAATCCTCAAGTCCTTTGTTCCTTCTCTCTCATGCTCTTATAGCATTAGAGCTAGGTATTTTATAATGCCAAAGTTATCATAATAAAAGAGGTAACTCAATGTTCTATTCCATACAAGCAAGATATAAATTTTAAAATTAAAGTCATAGCTTTAGTTCCATCGCATAGACTTGAAGCATCTTATTAAAGATAATTTGTAGAAAGGATTGCCTTATATTACTAGAAGAAGCTTATTCTAGAGAAGGCACAAATTTTCACCATTGTATAGATCCTTGTTGCACCTTCTTTCTTCCAAAATGAATGTCCAAATATTCTTTCTACTGCACATGTTCTCCATTCAAAACCCCAAGTCCAAAAACTATCTTTTTTCCTTTTCCTTCCTCAAGGGTTTAAAGATAACTCAAAGAGAATTCACTCGAGATAACGAACTCATAATTATCCATTATTGTTTTTTGCTAAGTTGGGTTCATTTTCCAATATGAAGCTAAAGCTATGACATTATTTCAATTATTCTAAAGTTGAGCACTTAATAATATTCTTTCTTATTTTTCTTTTAAAGAAGTAATATTAAATATTCTTAACATAGTTATTTCTTTAAGCATGATAGAAGTGTTAATTTAATATCATTTGGCATGCATATATAAAAATACACATCAAATAGCAAGGGTAAGCTTAGATAAAAAAATAGATAACACATGTCAGGTCAATTTGACTATATATGCCATTAGCTTTCTGGCCACTTGCAAAGGTGTCTATTCTTGCAAAAAGGACAAGTCTATTAGTACCATATCATTTATCATCAAAACCTCATAAGATCACATAATATGTCATTAATGATCACACATAAATTCATAAATATTTTATTTGAAAAGGTTGTCCATGGGAGGGTCCTAACATTTTTGGATTAAAAAATATTTGGAAAATAATGAATGTGGAGCTCACTCTTGAAGGGATTATAGGGTCCCTTCTTAAAACCTATTTCATATAGTATTATATAAACATAGAAATTATTATAGGGTCCCTTCTTGATATTTTTTTATACTATATGATTGTTGAAAACATGATACCTTGTTTGGTGAAAATAGGTTGTTATTGAATGTATTTGGAAAGAATGGAGTTTCTTTCATAACATAAAGAATTGTGTAAATTCTTATGTTATATATAGATGCTATTGGAAAATGGAATTGTGGAAATTCCTTAAATTGATTGTATTGGAGAAATTTATGATTATATAATGAAAGGATATTTTTGAGGTTGGGTTTTTACCTTTGGGTTTCCTAGGATAAATGTGGTGTTATCTTTGAATCTTGCATCTACTACTTTAGTTTATTGTATGCTCTTCAATGAAATATTATTCATGATGATATATGCATAGTCTTTGCTAAGATGGAATATGAATGAAATCATGTCTTATTTATATGATGAAATGTTTTATATTCACTTTATATGCTTTAGTTAATGATATTTATCCATTGCAATGGTTTCATGAAATACTAAAGTAAAGGAATATAATATGCTTAGAGAGAGATGGTAAATTATATGTGGTTTATTTATGTTCATGTGGGGGTACATGTGAATACAATGCTTTTAACATATTGTCCAGTATCTAGTCAAGATATTACTTTATTTTGGATAGTCGTGGGGAGGCAACTACCAAATTGGTTAAAGGAACACTTTTTGAGTTGTATCTCGAGAGTACATTTTGGGTTGTAGCCCAAATGATAGTTATGGGGAGATAACTAGCAATCATTGGTAATGGAATATTTTGGGTTGTATCTCGAGTTGTAGTTCAAACAAGTTCTTACATTCTAAGTTCTAGCTTGAATTTACATGTTAGGTTGTAGCTCGTATGTGTTAGATCCTAAAATATAAGAATATAACCTATGAAACATTGATTATTCAATTCCACTTGATTTTTGTAAGCTATGGTTTATCTAAAATGTGTTTATGCATTATGTGAAATGGAAATATTTTATGAAACTTACTTATGCAACCTTTGTTTGTGAATTCCACACTTTTAAAAAGAGAGTATTCTCTCTCTTGGGTTGTTTTGAGTTGAGTAATGAGTGGGTCATTATAGTATCCTAGCAAATGACCTATTAAATAAATTGATTGACATGTTAGTGTCTAGATACCAAGAATATAAACCAATGGATAGGGGACTAGTTAACATGCCATATTGACAAGTAGATATGATATGAATACTTAATAGGAGCATGAAAATAGTTAGGAATCAATGGTAGATATTTTGGAACAATGTATAGGCTCTTTGTAAATTGATTTTGACATCTACATTTGATATTTTAACTTTTTATATATATTTCTAGTAGTGCACAAAGTTAAAACACCAATGCAATAGTTTATATGGCTATGCAAATCATTGATGACACTTCTAGAACCATACCAAGATGTACTAGTGTAAGAAATTTATTTAAAACTGCTTAATATAGAATCAAGCAATGTAGCTCTGTGATGGGAAATTACTCCTTTCATGGGTATTACAATGAATTTATTTATAGTATTCTTATATATTATCTTGTATATTTATAAATTTTCCACCTCATTGGGTGGAATATGGGATAGTTGAGTCTAAATAAACTAGTTATTGAATCCCAATTCAAAAAAAAACTAAGGAATTGAATACAAGCTATTAGATAGCTCAAGTTTCTAGGTTATTATGTTTTGGTAGTTTGATTGTGTAATTACATTTATCTAAATTTTTTGAAATATAGGTGTGCAACCTATTAAATTTGATATTCATTTTAGTAAAAATTATCTATCTATTATCTTCATTAAGATGGCCTTCCATAATTAGATATTGATTGAAAATTTAATATGTGGAGCAAAAGGAATAGATACTTTCAAGAAGATATAAAATATGGTTTGTACCTATCACATAGTTTGTAATAACTTTAAAAAATTATAAACAAGAATGGAGGTATCTTTCTATCTTTTGATAAATCTAACTAAAGAATAAGATAATATCTCATTTCTCTTAGTTAGCTTAATTCAATTGAAATGTTACTACACACACATCTATCTATCTATCTATCTATCTATATTAATCTCTTTTATTTTAAAAATTATACCTTTGATATTAGGGTTATGTTACATGGTTTGAATATCATTCTTTATGATGATATGTTATGTGATATATGCATGATTTTATATTTTATGCTTCTAACAAGTTTTAATTATATTTATTAGTATATTTTATGAAATGTAACTCTTAAAGGATGATGATGGGAATATATTTTTATGGGGGACCGAAAAACGCACACCCATAATTCCCAAATTCTCTTCTATTAATCTGGAAATTCTACAACAATAGAAACAGCCCACAGGCTTTACATTAACCAGCGCTCGGCTTGGTTTTCTCTCTATCACACTTCTGTGTACGATCTCCAATCCACCACCCCTAGTCTATTACAAAAATTGGGTTTTTATAGAGGCCCCGACCCTCTGAAACATCTGCCACAAAAATCGGAGCACCAACCTGATTTATGGCACCACTCTGCATGGCCCCTGTCATCGTCGCTTCCCGTCAGATCACTCTGACCACTACTCCTTGTCAAATTATTCTGTGTGATCCATCCTCTTCGTTTCTTGTGCTTTTGGGTAATCACCCACTTTTATTACACCCTAGGTGCCATGTGTCGTCCTTGTTCTACAACCGTCGCCTGACCTCTGTCGTCTTCTTCCTCCAGCTGCACTGTAGCAGGTGTCGCGATATTATGACATGTCATGATATCGTGACATTTTGACCTCCCTGTGCTCCTCCTCCCTTTTGGTCATGATATCATGACATGTCATGATATCACGATGTTTTCTCTTCCTCTCTGCCTTCCTTGCCTTTGGGTCGCGATATCACGACATGTCGCGATATCACGATGGTTTCCTTCCTCACCTCCGCTTCTCTGCTTCGATCGCGATTTCACAACATGTCACAAAATCATGACAATTCCTTCTACATCTTCTTTTCTCCTACTGGTGGTCATGATTTTGCAACATGTCACAAAATCATGACATTCTTGTTAGTGTCTTCTTCTGGCTACACCTTGTCGTGATTATGTGACGATCGCGATTTCATGACATGTCACAAAATCATGACATTCTCGATGGCTCCTCATCTTCGTTGTTCCTGGTCGTGATTTTGTGACTGTCACGATTTCGTGACATGTCACAAAATCATGACATTCTCAACGGTTCCCCCTTCGGCTACACTTTTGTCATGATTTCATGACAGTCATGATTTTTGCATTAGGTGCCATTGGATGCTCCTACATCAGACACCCGGGGTTGGTGGAGAAGTGATCTTCACTTTTGCACTGTCTGGTTACTGCCTTCTGTAGCACCTCCAGACATTCATCTACCTCTGCAGCCTATTCCAACCCCTTCTCCTGGCCCAAACAACTTTTGCCTTCCTCCAGATAGATTCTACCACTGTTGCACACTTCCTCATCTGCAGCCTGCTTATACTCCTCTTGGCCAGTTAAATTTTTGCCTTCTTCCAGGCAGATCCTGGTGCTACTGCACACCTCTTTGTCTGCAGCTTTCAATGGCTTCATATTTTGTTTATCCTCACACTGTCTGTGCAGCTCCCTTTGCAGGGCTTTCACTTGCCTCTGCAATTTTATTCTGAGCCACTCCTCTTGTAGGGCTTTAAATTGCCTCTACAATGCCTCGAACTCTTCCACTGTCATCATATCGCTCTTACTGCCACGACTTCTTTGTGGATGCATTTTTCTTTGCTTTTCTCATAAAGCTCAATCGATCCTGGTGTAGCTACCTCACTTTCAATGCTCTGCTAACATGCTCAGGGATCCTAAACTCTCTCTTCTCTCTCAGAACCCTACCATAGATCCTGGTGCAAACTGCCTCATGGCCGGCGATCTGCTTGCGCACTCAAGAACACTAGCTCTGATACCACTGATGGGGGACCAAGAAAATTGCACTCACTCAATTCCCAAAATTCTCTTCTATTAATCTAGAAATACATACAGAAACATCCCGTAGGCTTTACAATAACCAGCGCTCTGCTTGGTTTTCACTATCTTCATCTCTTCTTGGCTGTAATCCTCTATGTACCTCTTCTTGCAGGGCTTGCATTTGCCTCTGCAAAGCTCAAACATCTTCTGTTGATGCCATGCCTCTCCCACCAACAAGGTTTCTTCTTGGAGGCATTCTGCTCACTCTCTCACAAGCCCTTCCATAGATCCTGGTGTAACTGCCTCACGTCCGGCGATCTGTTACACACTCAGGAACTTCTGGCTCTGATACCACTGATGGGGGATCAGGAAACGCACACCCATAATTCCCAAATTATCTTCTATTAATCTAGAAATTCTACAACAAAAGAAATAGCCCGTAGGCTTTACATTAACCAGCGCTCGGCTTGGTTTTCTCTCTATCACACTTCTGCGTGCGATCTCCAATCCACCACCCCTAGTCTATTACAGAAACTGGGTTTTTATAGAGGCCCCGACCCTCTAAAACATCTACCATGAAAATTGGAGCACCAACCCGATTTATGGCACCACTCCACACGGCCCCTGTCATCGTTGCTTCCTATCAGATCACTCTGATCGCCGCTCCCTATCATATTATTCTGTGCAACCCATCCTCTTCATTTCTTATGCTTCTAGGTAATCACCCACTTTTACTACACCCTGGGTGCCACATGTCATCCTCGTTCTGCAACCGTCGCCTGACCTTTGTCGTCTTCTTCCTCTAGTTGCACTATAGCAGGTGTCGTGATATCGCGACATGTCATGATATCGTGACATTTTGAGCTCACTGCGCTCCTCCTCCCTTTTGGTCATGATATCATGACATGTCACAATATCATGATGTTTTCTCTTCCTCTCTGCCTTCCTTGCCTGTGGGTCGCGATATCGCGACATGTCGTGATATCACGATGGTTTCCTTCCTCACCTCCGCTTCTCTACTCTGGTCATGATTTCACGACATGTTACAAAATCATGACAATTCCTTCGGCATCTTCCTTTCTCCTGCTGGTGGTCGTGATTTCGTGACATGTCATGAAATCGTGACATTCTCGTTAGTGTCTTCTTCTGGCTGCACCTTGTCGCGATTTCACGACGGTCATGATTTCGTGACATGTTGTGAAATCATGACATTCTCGATGGCTCCTCTTCGCTGTTCTTGGTTGTGATTTCGTGACTTTTGTGATTTCATGACATGTCACGAAATCATGACATTCTCGACTATTCCCCCTTCTGGCTGCACTTTTGTCGCAATTTTGCGACAGTCGTGATTTTTGCATCAGGTGCCACTAGATGCTCCTGCATCATAGTTATACAAGATTGTACATGGATGATGACATAGACTTTCACAAATTTAGGAATTGTATTCAAGAAAGCTAGAGCATAAATGCATTGAGAAGAATTTACTTGTGATTTTCTTAGGTAGTTTGTCCTCCTCAACTATTATGTAGCTTTGTTGTTTATTTGTTTTGTGGATCCTTTTTGGTTTGCTATGTTGAAATATTTATTCCTTTTTTCTAGTTGGTTGGTTGATCCACTCTTGTAAAATGTTTGGGGCACCTTTCAAAACCCCTTCTTCCATATTATAAAAAAAATAAAGATAAACTTGAAAGCACGAGATTCTGGGCGAAGGAAACACTAATTGCGATGCATTCAAAATCAAATACGCTTAAGTCCTAGAAATGTAAATTGCATGAAATGAAAGAAACACATTGGAAGAGACACAAGAAAATGGAGAAAACACAGCCCTTTCATTAAACTTTCTTGATCTCTGTTACAAATACGCCTCCTCCCTTTTCAGGGGCTAGGAGCGTTAAAAGAATTTGACTACAATCGAGACTTAAGGTTCCTCTTTCCGCGTGCCCACACTTGAAATGGGCGGGCCAAGATGATGTCGCCGCTGATGTCGATGAGTCCTTGACCTCTGCTGCTCCTCCTACGAACAAAGAAACAACGAAGATGTCAGTAGCACCTGTTGCAAATAGTAAGTGTTTGTTCTCTAAAATCGCCAAAATATGCATGTAAACATTTAGCTAAATCGATAGACAAAATGACTCTAAATGACCTAAAAACTTGACAGAGGACAGAAAACATCACCAGAGGGCCACTGCCATTGAAACAGTTGGCCAATCTACCTTCAATAGGAATTCGTCCCTGGGCAGGACGAATTCTGATTGCTATTCGTCCCTGGGTGGGACGAATTCTTCTGTGTTGGAAAAGCCGACCTGCTGCTGCTCCAATGTCGAATCTCGAGACCTGCAAAATGCCTACAAACAAGGGAGTTATGTAATTGGGGCCATTTTGGGACGACCCAGATGGTCGGATTCTCCCAATTTGGCCTCTATCCTCGGGAATTCGATATCGCCACCTGCAAGTTAGTGAAACAACAAAGCGACACAAAGCATGATAAAATCTGATCAGAATGTTATGAAATTGAAGCTATGAGTTAACCAAACAGAATAACATGATATGCACCCTGAAAAAATAATCTAGAATGCTTTTGAAACAAAACTTGGAAAGTGCGGGGGTGCCCAAGTGGGCCTCCCACCGGTGGCACTTGATCTTGGCGCCAATCCACTAGGGATGGGCCCAAAACCTCTTAGGATTGGGATGTCTGCAAATTGGTTGATTCAGGTGTCCATATGTTGGATTTGGGTCAGATTCAAGCTTCCAAAAGCCACCCAACAACCTCCCTTGCAAAAGAGATTGGTGGATGTGAGAAGGTGAATCAAAGGGGATGCAAGTGGGTGTTCAACTCGGCGAGCACTTCGTTGCTTGAAATCTCCTTCAATCTGTCTTATTTGGGTGAGAAAAGTCCCACCTTTTATAGACCCATGGGGTCTCTTTTGAGAGGGAAGCACAAATGCCATGTGTTGGTCATAGGTGCCATGTGGCAGTCATGTCTTCCCATGAGGGAGGGGAGTCCTCCATTGACTTGGGCTCTCATAACCGCCCTTGTGACGAGTCCTCTAACGGCCTATCTATCCACCCACACACGTGTGCGAGGCGAGAGTCATCAACTGACTGTCCTGGGCTGCCACTTGGCACCATTCTTCTTTTTGCCCGTTAAACTTGGAATTCGTCCCTGGGTGAGACGATTTCAGAATTCGTCCCTGGGTGAGACGAATCCCAGTTAGTATTCATCCCTGGGTGAGACGAATACTGAGCAAAGTGTCTAAATGTGCCAAATTGCCTCTTGACCTTACAAAATTGCTATGAAAGTGGTTAGGACCACTGTTTGACCTCTGAGGGCTGCCCTGGGGGCTGTGTTTGTCAAAGCGATCAGTGTTTGCGAGTCACATAATCGGATTGGTGCTATTTTGGTGTCTACGAGATGCCCCTTTTTGGGATGCGCTGTGCATAGCGCAGCGTCGAGCAAAAATAGATAACCAAAGCACTAATGATTAGGGTTTCTTGGTAACCTAACCAACTTTTGATGCCCCAAGCATGGAAAGGGCATGCATTCTTGAATCCTTGCTTCGACGAGCTAAGGAGTTTGATTTCAAGTGTTAACCTATTTTGGTGAGGTGTGACTTGAGCTTGGACATTGATCAGTCATGATTAGGCAAAGGGCGCAACCTTTTATCCTCAGGGGAACCTTGTGTTCATGATTCACGAAATGCCAAGTGTTTGATTGATTTGATTGTTGCTTGTTTACTGCCCCAAGCGGGAGCGTGATTGTCTTTGTCAATGATTCTTTGAATGCATGTCGTTTTCCTTAATTGGGTGTGTGATTGTTGATTGGTGACTAAGTGTGACTACCCCCTCAAGCGACGAATCGATGAGGGAATGACCTTCATGAGAAAAGCGACGAGTCGCTTGACCCAAGATGACTTGTGCAAGGGTGCCTTTAGATGTTTTATCGTTTAACAATGTGCAATTTTTCCAACATTTGGACCTATTTTTGGTGGGTGTTAACCCTTTTGGTGATGCCATAATGGGGTGAAATCATCAAAAACCCATCTTCCCGTGGAGCGGTCCGGCTATGGTAGCCTTCTTGGGGAAGTAGGAGAGTGACAATTTGAACCCCGACATCGAATTTCTTTGCCTAGAGGTTAAGTGCAAGAGCACTTGTGTCCGACAATGCTTATTGCTGTTTGTTTGTGTTGCATTTTTTTATTGTTTTTGTTGTTTTTTTGTGACACCATTTGGGGATTAAATTGTCGAAAATCCGTCTTCCCGTGGAGCGGTCCAGCTATGGTAGCCTTCTTAGGGAGTAGGATAGTGACAATGTAAACCCCGACATCAATTTTTCTATGCCAAGAGGTTAAGTGCAAGAGCACTTGTGTCTGGCAATGTTTATTGCTTTTTGTTTGTGTTGCATTTTTTTGTTGTTTTGTTGTTTTGATTTTCTTTGATCTTATGCATGATGGTTGATGAATATGGATGTATGCATGTTGATTTATTTTGATGGATGCATATGCTATGATGAATACAAATGTTTTTGATTTATATGTGATATGCAGAGATGAAATGGATGAATGAGATTTGTGATGTTTGGCTATGGCACCATAGACTGTTTTAGGATGCTTTTTTATTTTGTTTTTAGGCGATTGTTGTGATGCATGACTTTGTATGTATACATGTGGTTTTTTTTTTTTTGTATTTTTTGATGGTATTGTAAGGATGAAAAGTAGCGCAGTTGGTTTAGAAATGTAGCTAAGGTTTTCTGAGACTCAAGATGGTTTTTAACTCACTAGCCACGATTGTACTTTATCTTACAAGACTTTTGAACAAGGTATGAATCGAACTTGTTTTTGACCGAGCTATTTCACATCCCTGTGTGTGCAATTGAGTTCATTTATGTGGTATTTGTCAGGATACCGCCGAGTGCCGGATGGGCTTTCAACCGAACTTGTCTCGAGGATCACCTAATTAGCTCCACTAACTCCTTTGTTGTATTTAGTTAGATTAATCTGCGGTGTTATCCAGGATGCCATAAGCTAGCTCATCCACATGCAAACATTGATCTGTACGCAAGTTAATGTGACAGATATATCATCATGCGAGAAGTTTACTTCCGATTACCGATAGGCTATCAACCAAACCGGTACTGAGGCTTGCCTCATGACCTGTTAGAATGCTGAGAGTTCCAAGGATTCAAGTTCAACTCCCTTCTTTTCTTCAATTGTATTGGGATACTTGCTCGTTTGTAGTGATAATATCACTGTTTATTTTGATTTGTTTTTCTTTTGAGCAAGGGATTGGGGATATGGAGTGATGAAAATCACTATCGTTTGTGCCGTTTGATGTGTGCACTGTATGATGTCAAATATTTGATTTTTGACGTTTTGCAAATTTTTGATGTTTTGCAACTATTGAGAACTAGGGATTCTTAGGGAATTGGGTAGGGAGGATGCTTGTCCTTTTGCCAACTCTCAGCATTCTTGGGGTCATTCGCACAGGGGGATGAGCAAGATAACCGTTTCGCTTTTGGTGACTTGGATTACCCTGCAGGTTTCATCTTTCGTTCACACAACTTAGGAATTGTTTTATGTGTTTTTAATTTGTGTTGGGATGTTACGTAACAAGGTGTATTTCAAGTGTAACTCTACCTTCGTAAAATCTGTTTGACTTGATACATTACATAGCTAAAGAGCAAAATGATGACTGAATCATGAAAACTCTTGATACATTAAAAGACCATTGACTCTAGTGTGGTAAAAGCAATGCATGGTGTTTTTGTTGTTTTTGTAAAATGGAACAAGTGTGGAACAAGATGGACTAGCAGAGCAATTACAGCCTATGGTGCCTTTGACCTATACGACCACAAATATGCAATGTATGGATGCAATGCTTAATGCAGCTACATATTTTTGTATTTTTGATGGATTGATTTTTGTGAATATGAAGATGAGGTGCGAGAAGAGCTCTCTATTGATGAATTTGAGTATGCCTAGAAATGAGATGCAAATTTTTGTTGTTTTTGATTATTTTTTATTTTTGACCAAGTGATTGTGGACATCCTTGGAGCATTTTGGTGACCAAGTGATTGCGATAATCCTTGGAGATTTTTGGGTGACCAAGTGATTGCGATAATCCTTGGAGCTTTTTGGGGTGACCAAGTGATTGCGATAATCCTTGGAGCTTTTTGGTTGACCAAGTGATTGCGATAATCCTTGGAGCTTTTTGGGGTTTTGACCAAGTGATTGCGATAATCCTTGGAGCTTTTGGGGTGACCAAGTGATTGGGATAATCCTTGGAGCTTTTGGGGTGACCAAGTGATTGCGATAATCCTTGGAGTTTTTGTTTGGTACCAAGTGATTGCGATAATCCTTGGAGCTTTTTGGGTTTTGACCAAGTGATTGCGATAATCCTTGGAGCTTTTTGGGTTGACCAAGTGATTGCGATAATCCTTGGAGCTTTTGGGGTGACCAAGTGATTGCGATAATCCTTGGAGCTTTTTGGGTGACCAAGTGATTGCGATAATCCTTGGAGCTTTTTTGGGTTTGACCAAGTGATTGCGATAATCCTTGGAGCTTTTGGGGTTTGACCAAGTGATTTCGATAATCCTTGGAGCTTTTGGGGTGACCAAGTGATTGCGATAATCCTTGGAGATTTTTGGGGTGACCAAGTGATTGCGATAATCCTTGGAGCTTTTGTGGGGTGTGACCAAGTGATTGCGATAATCCTTGGAGCTTTTTGGGGTGACCAAGTGATTGCGATAATCCTTGGAGCTTTTTGGGTTTGGATTATGGTTCTTCAAGGGATAGAGGTACCCCTAGCTTGATGGTCTTTGCGCTCCGGATCTGGCTCTGGAGGGACGGGCATGAACGGATCGGCCCTATGTGTTGATAGGAAGACGGGGTCTTCCCTCGGTACTGATGTCATGATGGGATCTCGGGGTGGACGGTGCTCATCGTGGATTTGGAGCCATGGATCCAATACTTGGTCCCACCTTGCAGGGTCTACCCACCATTCATGCCCTAGTAGTATGCCCATCTGTCCCATTAGATCTTCATGAGTTAAAGGGCGGTGATTCCGTCGCGCATGTCTGAGATAGTCCATCTCAGTCTCATCTTCTGAATCACTTTCGGAGACCCAAAAATGTTCATTCTCTTCAGCAACTCGTTGCTTGCGACGTTGAGGGCTCTCCTTGTTCCAGGCAAGTTAATCTGGTCCCATTGTGGTTGTTCCACTCTTGGTGGAGGGACCCGATTCTCTTGACACTGTGTTGGTTCAGCTGGAACCTCTAAGGGGAATAGCTTCAAAAAGATGTCTGGAAGCCATTGATGTTCTCTTTGAGGATTAATCTCCGAACTCTCGCCTCTCTCTAGCAAAGGAGAGGGATTACTACTGTTGCCAAGGGTGTTTGTTGACCATGGGAGGTAATCTCCCAATGTATATTCTGTATTCGGGTTGGCATAAAGATCTGGTGCCAATCCCCCCTTGTTGCCTATTTCTAGGCCTTGCATATTTTTGACCAAGATGTCTAAGGGTAGGGGGTGGTTGAACCCTACTCCTGACTTATCATATGGCATCTGATATCTTGGTTGGCAAAGGACCCGCATCCCTTGCTCATATCCGCCTAGCCCGTATCCATGCCAATTGCATTGGCCGAGATATTTTAGGGCAAAGTTCGGGTTTGACAGATAGTTGATGTTTTCAACAAAAGGCTCTTCGTCTGCTTCCTTTTGTTGGCATGGTTCAAGACCATGATCAAGGCCCCCATACACGAAATTCATCTGGTTTGGAGGGTAGCCTAGAGGAACATCTGTCCCTATGGGAAGGCGAGGTCTTCCCATGTCTTGTACTGACTCCAATGCTGGGGTCGCCACAACATTTTGCACTAAATATTCCCCCAGGCCCGTACTGGCCATTTCAACAATGATTGTTGATGATTGGGTGGGAGGAAACGGTAGTCCTTCCTGAGTCCATTCCATGTTTTGTGGTTTAGGAGTCTTAGTTTCTGTTGTGCTTGGTGTTTCCTCCGTTGATACCGTTGAGATTGTGGGCAACCTTTCTTCTAAGGGTTTAACCTCTTCCATGATCTGTTTTCCCTTGTCCTTCTGTTTGGCCATGATAGGTGGCGTTGATGATGAAGGAGCAGATGATGAAGTCTCACCTGGTTGGGATTTTGCCTTGTTGGTCACCAGTGGTGCTTGCGGTATTGGACCCTGTTTAGATGGATTTAACTGGAAATCCAAATGTGTTGAAGGGAGGGTCGATTGAGGCATGAATTGTACCGCATTGCAATACTTGAAGGGCTCTAAGTCCATTGGGACTACATGTATTTCTCCTTCATAAGCATACTTTAAGCACTTGGTGGGCGATCGAAGGGACACACTTCATGTCCCTGATCCAAGGCCGCCCTAGCAGTATATTATAAGCCATCTCGCCTTCTAACACATGGCACAGTGTAGGTATTGATTTTTGTCCTACCTGGATAGGCAGAACAACTGTGTCGACTGTCGAGCATATTGCATCGTTGAAAGCTCGTAGTGTGTACGTGGAGGCTGTGATGTGAGAGGCTGGCAGCTTCAAATGTTTTAAGGCTGCAAGTGGTAATGATGTTACTGGACGAGCCAGTATCTACCAACACCCTCTTGTACGGAATCCCGTTGACCCGCGCGATAACGTGCAGGGGTGGATCTGCCATGTCATTCGATATCGTTTTGACCTCATCTTCTCTGAATGTGATGACCGGCTCCGTACATTGTTTCACATGTCCCACGAAGTTGTTGAAAGAATTTGCTTCGTGAGGTTGTAATTCGATGGCTTTTAAAATGTCCATAAGAGCTTCCCTATGGGGTGCTTGATTGTTGAATAAGCTCGTAAATGGACAGCCTAGCCGATGTGGTCCGCAAACTCTGCGTGAGTTTGGTCCGTATCGTGACCTCGGGTCTAGGCGGAGGCAACTGCGTTGGGCGTTGTTGAGGCTGCGATGTTGTCGAAACTTCCCTCGTAGCTACCTCGGGGGCAACTGCTGGGTACCTTCTGTTCCTTGTCACTATGCTAATCATTCCCACAAATCCTTGCATGGGAAGATTCTGTCGCACCTCGTTAATCTGGAGTGGTTTTGCCTATGCCTCGTGGGCAGGCAAAGGGTCCTTGAATACCCCCATTTGTTGGTTGTTTGGCGCTATGGGGTTGTCCACGGCCAATGTTCTATTGTCGATCAAATCTTGGATTAGTTCTTTGAACTTCCAGCATCCATTTAAGTCGTGTCCTCTGCGCCTATGGAATCTACAATACAATTCCTCTCTGTATCCCCTAGGCTTAGGAGCATTAGGGTCTATATTTTGAATTTTTGGCAGAGTGACTAAATTTGCCGCTGACAAGCGATCAAATAGGGAGTCCCTGGACTCCGTGTAAGGGGTGAATTGTCGCCTAGGGCGACGCTACTGATTCTGCTCCTGTCTTCTATTATCTCTTTCATAAGCAGGAGGCACTGCCTGGTAATTAGCCTTTTGGGGCTGCATTTCTTGCACAAGCGCGGGAACATTTATCGCAACTTGGTTAACCGCAGCATGTTGTGGTTGCGTTGTCCCGGTTTTGGTGGTTTTATTCCACTCTTTCTTTTTAGGCTTGGCGATTGCGCCTTCGCCTATCTTAATCTCTTCTATAACTCTGGCTTGCGCCAAAGCTTCTTCTAAGCTGTCGTATTATCGTAGCAACAATAGACCAGAGATTGATTTTAAGCAACTTTTTGCGAACATCTGTGTGAGATCAGACATAGGGGGACGGTAGGGTAACTTAGAAAGCAAAGCTCTCCATCGATTCCCATATGCTGCCATTGTTTCTTCCTCAAATTGCCTGAGGCTCACCAGATCACTCAGTGATGCCTTCTTCCTTGTGTTGAAGGCAAAGCGTTCAAGAAACGCATCTACTAATTGATCTAAGTTGCTTATGCTGTGTTTAGGTAGTTGTGTGAACCAATCCGAGGCAGGGCCTGCGAATGTGGTTATGAACGTTCTAAGCAACAATGCGTCATTATCTTGGATGCCGAAGCATTGGCTTAGAAATCTTGTAACGTGTTCTTGTGCGTCCTCTTCACCTTTAAAGATTGCCAATTGAGGCAACTTGAAGTGCTCGGGGTAAAGAGGTGTAGGCACCGAGGGATGCACCGGATTACTGCGGAGTTGACGTAATGTGGGTTTTTGATGCCAAGCAGCTTTTGTCTCCACAGACTCCAAACGCTCTAATAGCGCTTGGTATGCATCGGAAGATTTTATTTCTTCCTCTCTTGTTCGCTCCCGTTGTAAGTTATGGTAAACTAGGGGCCTATGGAGGGGTGGCCGAATGGCAATCCTCCTGCCTTGATGGGGAGTTTCAGCATATTCTATTTCTGGTTCGTACTCCTCATAGAGTTCTTGAGGAGTCTCTGGGCGAGACCTATGACCTTGATCGAGTCCTCGTTGAAGGTACCCATCATTGTTTCGGGGAGTGGCCTCCCTCTCGGGTCTGTAAGATCTCGGAGGCAAAGCTTGACGAGGTCGTGGAGACCTGTCCTGCACCAACGAATTATGCCTCTCATATTGTTTGGCCCTTTGGATGCGAGGGGTTGGCTCCCTCTCAGGTAGTTCATAGCGTAACTCATCCGCTTCGTGTTGCATGCGCTCTCTATCCAAGCGGTGTCGATACTCTATCTCCTGATGACTTTGTTTAAGCCGCATGATTTGGGCTTGACGGGTGGCTTGTCTAGCAACTATCGGGTCAATTTGGTCTACCCTATTTTTCTCAGGAGGTTCGAATGTTTCTCCTATGTGTTTGCCTCGAGTTTGCTGATCTAAAGTTTCAATGGGTCGCTTCCCTCTATCGAGGTGGGCGACATGTACTCGAGGCTCTGGCCTTGATGTATGATCATGATACCTAGCAAGTGCAGAAACGCAAGGTTCCCACACTATTTGTTGTCCTCGAGGAATGCGATGGCTTTCCTCGTACTCTCTTTCATGGGTTTGGACGGGGCGGGCGGAGTTAGCTCGCCCTGTGTAAGGAGCCCTGCGCTCCGGATTTTGTCTTTTCGTCCTGATGGGAGGTAAAGAAGGGATGCCATATCCACGTTGTCCCTCCAAATGGATAGTGTGCCTCTCTAGCGCTCCATCGTGCTGTGGCCACTCATGTCTAACCTCAGAAGGTGATTCTCTGTTTACATCAAGGTCTACATGTAGGGCGTCTTCCCGAAAGGGGCTGCTTTGAATGGGCATACCCCACCGAGGATTCTGAATCGGATTCTTTTGTAGGCCAGACCGATAAGGCGGTATGACCAAGTCCTCAGGACTGAAGCGAAGGCGACTTGTGCCTCGCTTCTTGTGTACCTTCCGGAGCTTTTGCCCTTGATTGGGCTTGGCTACGGGTGTACACCATTGCGTTGCTTCTATACTATCTAAGTAGATTTTTATCTCGTTTATGATGATTTTTCTTTTTGTCTACACTAAGCAGAAATAAACACACACATGCGCAAACCGTGATTATCTAGTTTAAGGATTATTGGTGTGCCCTAAACTGGTTTAGTGCATTTTGATGTTTTGTTTTGTTTTTGTAGGTTTTGAAGAAACGTTTAAATGCATTATGACGGCTCATATAACTCCCAAAATGGTAGCCCCTTCAATATACCAACCAGGCCGATATACCAACCTCTCTATATACCCGCCCTTACGAGAGGGAGACTATAGGTACGTGAGAGCAGAAGGTACGTGGTACGTAGGCGGTACAAAGGGGGATTGTCCGGTTAATGGCACCTACCATAGAAAACTTATCCTCGCGTGCATGGGAATCACCCCAGTGACACTCGGTCGGCTTTCGTCAGGATTTACGCCTAACAACAGTTGACAATCGGGAAATGGATGCAAAGCTAAGCCAAGGTGGTGATGAACCCACCGTTGGTCTTGCTCAAGGGCTGGGGTCTTACGACCAGCTCCTTGGTTTAAAATTATTGCGTGAAGTGTGTGGGATTCATTTTATTTAACGAAAATGAAACAAGCATAAATGACTTTTCCTAATGCAATGCGAGGATTAAATGAAAACAATTAAAGAAACAGAAACAGAAACAGAAAATTTAATAGAGATCATGAAAATCCCTACCTCTTCTCTTGCCTGGACCGGTTGCTTCTGAATTTCTGCTCCGAAAAGTTGCAGACAGAAATTCGTCCCTCGGTGAGACAAATTACAGAACAGAATTCGTCCCTCCCAGAGACGAATTTGAATTCGTCTCAGGGTCAGACGAATTTCAGTAAAGCAATCGCCATAGCCAAGGATGAATAACAGTCAAAAACCAAAAAGGTACCTGTCAAACACAAAACACAGAAATTTGATCAATTTTTGTGATCTTAAAAACCAGGGAACAGGGTCCCACCATGATCGCCACTGAAAGCACGAGATTTCGGGCGAAGGAAACACTAATTGCGATGCATTCAAAATCAAATACGCTTAAGTCCTAGAAATGTAAATTGCATGAAACGAAAGAAACGCATTGGAAGAGACACAAGAAAATGGAGAAAACACAGCCCTTTCATTAAACTTTCTTGATCTCTGTTACAAATACGCCTCCTCCCTTTTTAGGGGCTAGGAGCGTTAAAAGAATTTGACTACAATCGAGACTTAAGGTTCCTCTTTCCGCGTGCCCACACTTGAAATGGGCGGGCCAAGATGATGCCGCCGCTGATGTTGATGAGTCCTTGACCTCTGCTGCTCCTCCTGCGAACAAAGAAACAACGAAGATGTCAGTAGCACCTGTTGCAAATAGTAAGTGTTTGTTCTCTAAAATCGCCAAAAGATGCATGTAAATAATTAGCCAAATCGATAGACAAAATGACTCTAAATGACCTAAAAATCTAATAGAGGACAGAAGACATCACCAGAGGGCCACTGCCATTGAAACAGTTGGCCAATCTACCTTCAACTGGAATTCGTCCCTGGGCAGGACGAATTCTGACTGCTATTCGTCCCTGGGTGGGACGAATTCTTCTGTGTTGGAAAAGCCGACCTGCTGCTGCTCCAATGTCGAATCTCGGGACCTAAAAAATGCCTGCAAATAGGGGGGTTATGTAATTGGGGCCATTTTGGGACGACCCAGATGGTCGGATTCTCCCAATTTGGCCTCTATCCTCGGGAATTTGATATCGCCACCTGCAAGTTAGTGAAACAACAAAGCGACACAAAGCATGATAAAATCTGATCAGAATGTTATGAAATTGAAGCTATGAGTTAACCAAATAGAATAACATGATATGCACCCTAAAACAATAATCTAGAATGCTTTTGAAACAAAACTTGGAAAGTGCGGGGGTGCCCAAGTGGGCCTCCCACCGGTGGCACTTGATCTTGGCGCCAATCCACTAGGGATGGGCCCAAAACCTCTTAGGATTGGGATGTCTGCAAATTGGTTGATTCAGGTGTCCATATGTTGGATTTGGGTCAGATTCAAGCTTCCAAAAGCCACCCAACAACCTCCCTTGCAAAAGAGATTGGTGGATGTGAGAAGGTGAATCAAAGGGGATGCAAGTGGGTGTTCAACTCGGCAGCACTTCGTTGCTTGAAATCTCCTTCAATATGTCTTATTTGGGTGAGAAAAGTCCCACCTTTTATAGACCCATGGGGTCTCTTTTGAGAGGGAAGCACAAATGCCATGTGTTGGTCATAGGTGCCATGTGGCAGTCATGTCTTCCCATGAGGGAGGGGAGTCCTCCATTGACTTGGGCTCTCATAATCGCCCTTGTGACAGTCCTCTAACGGCCTATCTATCCACCCACACACGTGTGCGAGGCGAGAGTCATCAAGCGACTTGTCCTGGGCTGCCACTTGGCACCATTCTTCTTTTTGCCCGTTAAACTTGGAATTCGTCCCTGGGTGAGACGATTTCAGAATTCGTCCCTGGGTGAGACGAATCCCAGTTAGTATTCGTCCCTGGGTGAGACGAATAGTGAGCAAAGTGTCTAAATGTGCCAAATTGCTTCTTGACCTTACAAAATTGCTATGAAAGTGGTTAGGACCATTGTTTGACCTCTGAGGGCTGCCCTGGGGGCTGTGTTTGTCAAAGCGATCAGTGTTTGCAGTCACATAATCGGATTGGTGTTGTTTTGGTGTCTACAAAACTTAGAAATAATGATTCTAATATAGATGAGGAAGAGGATTAAATACCTAGATCAATATTTTCATACCTTGAGTTTTATTTGGTTCATTTATTTCCATTTTTCTAACAATACTAAAATAGTTATCTTCTATGTAACACAATGATAGCTTCATTAGTTTTTTGTAATTTATTTTAGGATTATTCTAGAACTACTTTAGCTAACGATATTCTAACTATGTTATGGACAACTACACCAATAACTATTGGTAGTGAGTTATCAACATTAAATCTCATTAGAGAGGAAAATTATTATTGATATTTTGGGGTGCTTCAACTTGACTTATTACCTAAAAGGATTAATCATAGTTTTTATGATTTAGTATGTACAACATAGCCAAACAAATAGATTCACTCAATGAAAATAAATATTAAATAAGGGAGAAATTGTACTAATTTTTAGTGAAGCCTAAGTTCATGCTTAGGCTACTTCAAAGTCACTCTCATCATTGCTTTCCAAAACATGATCCCTATATATACCTTAGGATAGAAAATTTATTCAATATAAATAAACATATTATCAATAATTCCCTTATAAAATTAGATTCATCTCTAATATGGGAGCTACATGGAACATACTCTGCTCTTTGATCTACTATATTGGAATCTATAATTACTTGAAAAGAATATTTTTTTAAACTAGGGATGTAGAAATAAAATATAATAGAATAAGAAGCAATATAAATAAAAGAATTATAGGATATAAAAAATATGGATGAACTTTCATAACTTCTAACCTTGTAAACATCTAAAATTACAAGATAATATAAAATTATAATGAGATTCTCTTTAAGTTTGAGTGAATATTTAAACTGTAATATGTATTTGGGATTTTATTTAAAGTTTTTCTTTGAATATTGATCTCAAAATTTTACCTTTGTATTACCTACTAATCAAAATTTGAAATTGCTATTCTCTTCTAAGCATTTTATTACGTTTCTAATATTTAAGATCTAAATTGATTCTATATATCATCGCTATATCATTACTCTATCATCATTTTAGCACCATTACATTGCTACTAAAGGATAAATATATCCTTAGCCTTGTACTCAGTAAAATATTACTCATGAGTAGCACTAGGATGTTTAAAGTGGAATAATAAAACACCACTATAATGTCATCTTAGTTGTAAAATATTATGATGCTAGATTATTATGGCATGGTGCTATATTTTAACCTTATAGAAAATAAAATTTGGCATGGTGGTGTAAGGGTGATGAAAGTAATGCTACATCTATAAAATGCATCACCAACATAATAAAATGAACTTATCATATACTTGTTATTATTTAATATATTGAGAGTGATATCCTTAGAAAAATAGTCCAAGTTCTAAAGGTAGAAAAACCTTAGACCTAAAAGACTAAATAAAATTGTGTTACCCTAGGAATATCTTCATCATGTTCTTGCATTCACATAAAGTAATGTAAAGCTTAAAGTATAAATTTATCTTTAATTATCCAATAGTATTGGTGAATATCAACTTAAAATTTTTATTTTTATCCTCATTTCGAGCAATGGCTTATGCTAAAACATGATACAAAGAAATAAATTGTATAAAATTAGTTGCATTATCTTCTCCTCTTTATTTTTTTTTTGGTAAGTAAGAGAATATTTATAATTAACATCGGGTTTTAACTGGTTGACCCAAAACCATTTTACAAAATAGGGTCCACTGACCAACTGGACAAAGGCCAAGCCCTAAAAGTTTAAACTAACAACAAAAAGGGCCAAGACCTACTCTTCCAACAAAATACAGCCAAACTAAACTATGGAAGCCTAATATTATGGCCATCAGAAAAGAAAGACGCAAAATAGAACTAACAAAGACAAAATCCACTTTGAGCCTTCCAATCTAAAATTTTTCATTATCTATCACCATTGAGACTGCATGAGGAATATTTTCAGTCCACATGATCAAATTTGTTGCTACAATGCCTTCATTTGCCAGCCTATCAGCTGCCATGTTTGCTTCTCGGAAGGTATGCAAAATTATGGCCTCAGGTCGATCATGAATTAGAGCCCTTGCTTCATGGATGTAGTCATCAAATCTCCAAGGAGCTCTCTTAGTGTTCTTTAGAATATTTATAATAATAATAGAATCACCTTCCACCAATAGTTTCCCTGGATAATTCTCTGCCACCTTGAGGCTCCTCCAAACTGCCCTCGCTTCAGCCACATTGTTAGTTTGACCTCCAAGATGTTTAGCAAAAGCTACAAGCACCTCACCCTTGTGGTATCTAAGTAAGCCACCAGCCCCAGCTTCACCTGGGTTGCCCCTAGATGCCCCATAAAAACTTAACTTAATCCACCCTAGGGGGGGTGGGGTCCATGTGATCATGGTTCTAGGACAGACTTGAGGATGATTGAGGCCATCAGTGAGAGGTAAGTTTATTGACTTGCCTAATGAAGCTTCAAAAGGATTTGGAGGTCTAGATGCTGCAGGCACTAAACAAGCATTCTCATTAGCATATACTAAATTTTTTGATAGGACAGAGGATGACTGAGAAACCTTATCCAAGAAGGCCCGATGATTCCTTTCCAACCATATCTGCCACAAGTAGTGATGAAGGCAGATCTTCCACATATACCTAAGACGCCTATTCAAAAAGGGAGAAGGCCACTAGAATCCTCTTTATTTTTGAACTATGTTTTGGCGATGAATATTAGGAATTTAATCAGGTTAAAAATATCCAAATAGGTATAAATTTAATATGGTTCAAGAAAAATCATAATATATAGGAAGACTTTAAGCTATTTTTTACCATCTTTAAAGTGGAAAAGTTTAGTTTCAGTAAGTGGCATATCCAATGAGAATTTTCAAATACATAAATTGATCAAATATTTGGAATGTAATTGATAATATATGAATGCATTTTTTGTTTTATTAAAAATAATGAAGATAAGTTATTTTCCTTTTAATAAGGTCTTCCTAGTTTTTTTAAAACTATTTCATCATAAATATCGAGTTCATGTCATATTTGGCTTATATTGTCTAACAAAATTTGAATATATATCTCCATATTGGAAGTCCATATTTGTAATCGCTTGAGTTCATGTCATTTGATTTTAATTATAATATTTTAATCATTATTCATTTTTTAATATACACAAAAGTTTGTGGTAGTTATGTTTCAACACCATTTCCATATTAAAACACATTAAAATTATGGGGTCTTTATATGAGCAATGAGTACAATAATTATATTCTTATTCAAATTTATTTTCATTACTTAAATAATTTACTATTTTTTATATTTTCTTGAAAATAATAGTTAATTTTTTCTCTTAGATATACATTTAATAATAATTCATAACAAACATATAACTAAAATAAACTAAATAAAGGATTCAAGGGCTTGGTTCAATGGTTAAAATACTTTTGTAGGAGCACGGAGACCAAGGTTTCAATTCCTCGGGCCCCATAGGACCAGTGGTCGTGTCGTGTTAGTGTAGCCAGCTATGTAAAAGGTTTACATAAAGACTTAGAAATTAAAGTTACCTAGGATCAAATCTTAGAGGAAGCAAATCTATCAATGCAGTATTCCAAACCAGGTGACTCGAAGTCTAGTGAGGCCACTGTGTTAGAAGAGAGCACTAAATATGATAGACAATAAATAGAGAAGCATCTTGTGCATAAGTGGTCCACCCAAAACAAAACCTCCAAGCCCTATTCACCTACAAGGAAGACCCAATTAGAAGAATACAACCCTACAAACCAAGAACAAAGAGAAATATCCAATTCATGGAAAATTTCACCAACCTAAAATATTTCTGCTAAAACCTTAGAGCAAATCCAAACCTAGTAGATTTTGTTGTAAATCAATTTGGATTACCTTGGGAGAGATATTTTAGAACATGCAACCTTGGTTTAGAGGGACCTTACCACCCAGTTTAACCTCCTAAAGCAGATAATAGTAGAAATGGTGACCAAACCGACTAAGCTAGTGTCTCAACTAGTGATTGATGGTACATCCCCAAATAAAAGTTCTACATCAGGAAATAAACCAAAGAAGTTAGTGAACTTTGGTAAATATTTTGAGATGACCAATATACTTGCTAAGGATAGCTAGTTTGATCTATCTAGATTTACATTTTAGAGACGTCAGTACTCAAAGGCCAAAACAATTAGTTGAGCTAGATATTCCATAATATGTAGGTAATGTGATCAACCAAATCACTAAATATGCAAGGCAATTTTCCCCACCAGCCCAGTAGGGATCTCACACCTGGTACCAAAGACATAAGAGGTGGAGTAGAGGAAGTTTCATATTTGAAAATCATAGTTGTTGAGAAGTTGCCAAGACAAGGAAGAACCAAAGTACATATCCTGAAGATCAAGCAAGAGAAACTAGAAAAATTGAGGATTATAGAAGATGTACCTATTCCAACCCTAGTTTTAGCTTAGATTAGATCCAAACAAGTTTGAATTTTAAAAATATTTTCTGATTTTTGATACAAACTTGCATATTTATTTTTAATTATATTTTATGAATCCAATTTTGTATGCATGAGGACATGCATCCCCTTTATTTTGGGTGGAAATTATGAGTGTGGAATTGTTATCATATTATGCAGCTTTTATCTGGTTTTTATATGCAACTCTGACAAATGTGGATGTGTTTTGATGATTGTTATGTATTCTTCATGTAATTTGTGATGAATTTGGTTTTTAATATACTAAGTGACATATGCTTGTTATATTACATAAAATTGTGCAATATTATTGTATTTTTAGGGAGTGTATGTTGTAGGAGTATTCAAGGAGACACTACAGCTGAATACAGGCCAATCATAGATGAATCAGATGGTGAGAAAGCACATTGAAGATAGGTCTATGGATACCACCTATAGAAAATCATTACAAAAAGGTATTATGGAAAGGATTTGTGGAAAGGTATTACAAAAAATATTTCACCATGCAAACCTGTCTGATGGGTTGGAGTTCTACGTATGTTGACAAGTTCAACCAGCACCATGTGGGTTACACAATCAGCATGACTAATTATTACATTGGCATTAATACTTGGCGTGTGATCAATATATGTTATATGATCTATTATTAAATTTACAATCTATTAATTTTTTAAGTTATCTAGATTTAAACGTAATCTTAATTTGTATTTACTTAAAGGAAGAGGACAAAAGGTAGTATAGTCTTGTCAAAAAATTATTTAAATTTAGACCCTTGTCATGTGTTTTGGGCATTATGCCACTTGGGAAAATACAATTATAATAAGTCCAAGATAGTTAGTGAGATGTCTTAATTTTAGAATATATTTATGTAAAATTGGCATTCAATATTCAAATATTCAATATGTAACAGAAAGACGTTGAATATTTCTATTGAAAATATCCAAAGTGACATTATAAATACAATTTAAAGACATTTGAAAAGCTCTAGGATATACTACTACCACTGTCTATTATCTATCATATGCCTTCTGAATAGTTGTTGTCTACACATCTAACAATTGCATAATCCATGCTTTCTTGCAGAAAATATATGAATACTAAACATCTGACAATTTTAATTTCCATTAAAACATGATAAGAAAATCGATTTTTTTTTAATTCCATTGCATAACAATAAATCATTAAATCCTAATAATATTTCCATAACAATTCCACAAAAGGTACATAAATGACACATCATGTATCCTAGGAACCCTTTCAGGAAGAAAACCCAGCCTTAAAATATCCATATTTATTTTCATTGCCAGTCCATTAGCCAATTTACAAAAAGGATTACAATATTCCTTTTGTTATAGTCTAAAACTGTTGCATAAGAATATTCTTTATTCTTATGTAATCTTAATACATTTATTTTTATTCCCTTTTTCTAGAGTGAGGAAAACCCCATAGTTCCTTCACATTGAACTCATTCATTTTCTAATATACTAATACTCAAGAGTCCATTTCCTGAGTATTATATCAAAAAGGATTTATTTGTGGAACCCCCATAAGTTCCTTTCCCTTTTAATGAGCCCTATGCCCAATCCCTTATTAATATAGTATTTTTTTCCTTTTCTCATAAATATACCAAGTTCAACATAAATGGTTATACATATATTTCTAGCTAGTTTGGAACCCATACATTAAATTGGTCCAAGATTTTCATAATCAATTAGTAAATTAGATATTTTGCAAAGTCTATAAAACATCAATAAATTATTCCAAAATCCATAACATAATATCTCTAAAGAGGAATCATCTTTTTAAACATCTAAGCTTATCAAGACTAAAAATAAATTCCTTTTTATTCTTTCATTTTAACTTCCCAAAAGGACCCCTTTCCTCTTTTTATAATGATTTAATATAACCTTTAAGCCATTAAATAAATTGTACTTCAAATCTATTTCTATTAATGAAGTGATCAACTTTAGGTTAATCTTCTATATCACACTAACTTTAGTAAAAAGACCCATATCATGTGACTTGTCTTTTAATCAAATCTATAAGAGGATGTTCTTCTAAATTAGCTTTACATAACCATTAATATGCTAAATCTAATGGTTGTTTCTTTATAAAATTTAATTTCAAATAAAATTTTGAATTCCGTTTCATCTTACCTGAAGGAGTTATCATTTATTTTCACTAAGTTATTTCTTCTTAACCCATAAAAGGTTGGTTACTATTTTTATAGTAAGCATTTTCCATTATGCCCTTTCATGCCATCAAATTACTCTTAACATCATATACATTAATTGCTTAATAAAAAAATTAATCTACTTTCTAAGGAAAACACGGATAATCAAATGTCACACTCTATCATTATCTAATCCACCTACGAGCCCAGTATTTTCCACAATACCTATCACAAATCTTAGGTGAGAATTAGACCACACCTTGTAAAGTCCCATGAATACCACCATAGTTAGTCATCTATATCTCAGGACCAAAGATTAGTTTAGGAATTCAAGCACCTACCTATCTTATGTGTGGGATTAAACATTGTAAAACTCTTCCCCCTCCCTTTAGAATTTAATTTGACACCAAAGCTTTGTTAAATACCATAAACCATATCATGAGGGTTCTATCCAGGCACCACTTGATGACCTCTAAACTACACAAGGTAAATTCACCTACAAATTTAAGTTTCAATTAATTTTTAATTTACTTTGTCTCTACACGAGGAAGATGTACACCATACAATGAGTGTTGTATCCAATGCACAAAGGAAAATCTAATTAGGATGCATGTATAGCTTACTCTATGGATTTTAAATGGCAAGGTGCATTAAAGGTTTAAAACATCGAATCCAATAAAACTATGGTCTCCTTACCTAATAACACAGTCAAACATGAATTACATTGGTCACTAGACATATTTTTGTAGGTGATTAAACAACCAATATCACTATGGAATCACTGGTTTACATAGCTATACAGACAACATTGCAAAAGTAGGATGATTATCGATTTTTGCACAGAGGTACGTTCAAACATACGACATTATAGTGATCAAACTAATGCCCAACAAAACCTCATGTCCTTTTTTCCTTCTCTCTCATGCTCTTATAGAATTATAGCTAGGTCTTCTATAATGCCAAAGTTATCATAATAAAAGAGGTAACTCAATGTTCTACTCCATTCAAGAAAAATATATATGATGAAATTAAAGCCATAGGTTTAGTTCCATCACATAGACTTGAAGCATCTTCTTAAAGATAATTTGTAGAAAGGAGTACCTTATATTACTAGAAGAAGCTTATTCTAGAGAAGGTACAAATTCTCACCATCGTATAGATCCTTGTTGCACCTTATTTCTTCCAAAATGAATGTTCAAATATTCTTTCTACTGCACATGTTCTCCGTTCAAAACCCCAAGTCCAAAAACTATCTTTTTTCCTTTTCCTTCATCAAGGGTTTAAAGAGAACTCAAAGAGAATTCACTCGAGATAAGGAACTCATAGTTATCCATTATTGTTTTTTGCTAAGTTAGGTTCATTTTCCAATATGAATCTAAAGCTATGATATTATTTCAATTATTCTAAAGTTGAGCACTTAATAATATTCTTTCTTATTTTTCTTTTAAAGAAGTAATATTAAATATTCTTAACATAGTTATTTCTTTAAGCATGATAGAAGTGTTTATTTAATATCATTTGGCATGCATATATAAAAATATACATAAAATAGCAAGGATAAAAATATATAAAAAAATAGATAACACGTGTCAGGTCAATTTGAATATATATGCCATTAGCTTTCTGGCCACTTGCAAAGGTGTATATTCCTGCAAAAAGGAAAAGTCTATTAGTACCATATCATTTATCATCAAAACTTCATAAGATAACATAATATGTCATTAATGATCACACATAAATTCATTAATATTTTATTTGAAAAGGTTGTAGAGGGGAGGGTCCTAACATTTTTGGATTAAACAATATTTGGAAAATAATGAATGTGGAGCTCACTCTTGAAGAGATTATAGGGTCCCTTCCTAAAACCTATTTCATATAATATTATATAAACATAGAAATGAATATAGGGTCCCTTCTTGATATTTTTTTATACTATATGATTGTTGAATACATGATACCTTGTTTGGTGAAAACAGGTTAATATTGAATATATTTGGAAAGAATGGTGTTTCTTTCATAATATAAAGAATTGTGTAAATTCTTATGTTATATATATATATGCTATTGGAAAATGGAATTGTGTAAATTCCTTAAATTGATTGTATTGGAGAAATTTATGATTATATAATGAAAGGATATTTTTGAGGTTGGGTTTTTACCTTTGGGTTTCCTAGGATAAATGTGGTGTTATCTTTGAATCTTGAATCTAATACTTTAGTTTATTGTATGCTCTTCAATGAAATATTATTCATGATGATATATGCATAGTCTTTGCTAATATGGAATATGAATGAAATCATGTCTTGTTTATATGATGAAATGTTTTATATTCACTTTATATGCTTTAGTTAATGATATTTATCCATTGCAATGGTTTCATGAAATACTAAAGTAAAGGAATATAATATTCTTAGAGAGAGGTGGTAAATTATATGTGGTTTATTTATGTTCATGTGGGGGTACATGTGAATACAATGCTTTTAACATATTGTCCAGTACCTAGTCAAGATATTACTTTATTTTGGATAGTCATGGGGAGGGAACTACCAAATTGGTTAAAGGAACACTTTTTGAGTTGTAGCTCGAGAGTACATTTTGGGTTGTAGCCCAAATGATAGTTATGTGGAGATAACTATCAATCATTGGTAATGGAATATTTTGGGTTGTATCTCGAGTTGTAGTTCAAACAAGTTCTTACATTATGAGTTCTAGCTTGAATTTACATGCTAGGTTGTAGCTCGTATGTGTTAGATCCTAAAATATAAGAATATAACCTATGAAAAATTGATTAGTCCATTCCACTTGAGTGTTGTAAGCTATGGTTGATCTAAAATGTGTTTATGCATTATGTGAAATGGAAATATTTTATGAAACTTACTTATGCAACCTTTGTTTGTGAATTCCATACTTTTAAAAACAAAGTATTCTCTCTCTTGGGTTGTTTTGAGTTGAGTAATGAGTGGGTCATTATAGTATCATAGCAAATGACCTATTAGATAAATTGATTGACATGTTAGTGTCTAGATACCAAGAATATCAACCAATGGATAGGGGACTAGTTAACATGCCATCTTGACAAGTAGATATGATATGAATACTTAATAGGAGAATGAAAATAGTTAGGAATCAATGGTAGATATTTTGGAACAATGTATAGGCTCTTTGTAAATTGATTTTGACCTCTACATTTGATATTTTGATTTTGTATATATATTTCGAGTAGTGCACAAAGTTAAAACACCAATGCAATAATTTATATGGCTATGCAAATCATTGATGACACTTCTAGAACCATACCAAGATGTACTAGTGTAAGAAATTTATTTAAAACTGCTTAATATAGAATCGAGCAAAGTAGCTCTGTGATGGGAAATTACTCCTTTCATAGGTATTACAATGAATTTATTTATATTATTCTTATATATTATCTTGTATATTTATAAATTTTCCACTTCATTGGATGGAATATGGCATAGTTGAGTCTAAATAAACTAGCTATTGAATCCCAAATTCAAAAAAAAACTAAGGAATTGAATACAAGCTATTAGATAGCTCAAGTTTCTAGGTTATTATGTTTTGGTAGTTTGATTGTGTAATTACATTTATCTAAATTTTTTGAAATATAGGTGTGCAACCTATTAAATTTGATCTTCATTTTAATAAAAAATATCTATCTATTATCTTCATTAAGATGGCCCTCCATAATTAGATATTGATTGAAAATTTAATATGTGGAGCAAAATGAATAGATACATTCAAGAAGATATAAAATATGGTTTGTACCTATCACATAGTTTGTAATAACTTTAAAAAAGTATAAACAAGAATGGAGGTATCTTTCTATATTTTGATAAATCTAACTAAAGAATAAGATAATATCTCATTTCTCTTAGTTAGCTTAATTCAATTGAAATGTTACTACACACATCTATCTATATTAAGCTCTTTTATTTTAAAAATTATACCTTTGATATTAGGGTTATGTCACATGGTTTGAATATCATTCTTTATGTTGATATGTTATGTGATTTATGCAAGATTTTATATTTTATGTTTCTAACAAGTTTTAATTATATTTATTAGCATATTTTATGAAATATAACTCTTAAAGGATGATGATGGCAATATAGTTATACAAGATTTTACATGGATGATGACATAGAATTTCACGAATTTAGGAATTGTATTCAAGAAATTTAGAGCATAAATGCATTGAGAAGAATTTACTTGTGATTTTCGTAGGTAGTTTGTCCTCCTCAACTATTATGTAGCTTTGTTGTTTATCTGTTTTGTGGATCCTTTTTGGTTTGCTATGTTGATATCTTTATTCCTTTTTTATAGCTGGTTGGTTGATACACTCTTATAAAAGGTTTGGGGCACCTCTCAAAACCCCTTCTTCCATATTATAAAAAAAATCAAGATAAAATTAGAAATAATGATTCTAATATAGATGAGGAAGAGGATTAAATACCTAGATCAATATTTTCATACCTTGAGTTTTATTTGGTTCATTGATTTCCATTTTTCTAACAATACTAAAATAGTTATCTTCTATGTAACACAAGGATAGCTTCATTAGTTTTTTGTAATTTATTTTAGGATTATTCTAGAACTACTTTAGCTAACGATATCCTAACTACGTTATGGACAACTACACCAATAACTATTGGTAGTGAGTTATCAACATTATATCTCATTAGAGAGGAAAATTATTATTGATATTTTGGGGTGCTTCAACTTGACTTTTGTTTTTTTATTTGTGGAAAACATCCCAAAAGGGATACCACTTTTGGGTAAGACCTAAGGAGGCAGGGGTATCCATTCTACTAAAAACTCCCAGGACTCGGACCTGGCCTACCACCTTTGACATACTCAAGTAGCAAACAAACACACAAAACCAAATTAAAAAAAGTAAATAACAACAAAAATAATAAAATAAAATAAAAAACATTCTCCTTGAGTGTGTCAAAACTAAAAGAACAACCAAACACACACAATAAGATAAAAGAAACCACAACACAAACCACATAGAAAAACACAAGAACCACATAACAACACACAAACAAGACAAAAACAATAGAACATTACAAAGACATAACCCAAAAAAATATGAAAAATAAACACAACCAAAACATAAAAAATAAAATAAATAAAATAAAAATAAAAACAACCAACAACAGACAATAAACAAAAACAAAAAACATAGAAAACACTCACACATAAAAAAAATTGAAATAACACAAACAAAGAGAAACCCAAGAACAAGAACGAAAAAAACATAAGAACAATAACAAAAAATATAAAAAAAACAAAACAACAAAAACACAAGAACAACAAAAAACAACACAAAGAACACAAAAACAAAACAAAACAAAAGAACCCACCCACCTTAAAAAACTAAAAAAAAAACAAAGAAGACAAAAAAAAAAAAAATGAACAAAACAATGACCTATCTAGACCAGAAGACTATTAATGCAACAATCAACAGAGGAAACAAAATAAATAATAGAATGAGCTAGGGAACTAAAAAAACTGAATGAACCAAAGAGAAACAAAAAAAAAAAACAAGAAGAAACTAGGTACCTTCAGAACTGGAGCCATCCAAAGAAATGATAGAAAGAAGAGCTTCCCTAATTTGAGAAGCCTACCATATAGGAGGGTGGCCATAACAAGTAACATCACCTTTGTCCAAAGCCCAATTATCTAAATCATCAGAACTCTTGTTTTGATCTCTGACCACATGATTGTAATCAACTTTCAAAAATCCCATCTGGATTAACTGAATCTTCTCAATAATTCTTTTTATTCTCCAATCCACCTTATGATTCTTAGGAGTCTTCAAGAGATTAATCATAAGTTGAGAGTCAAACTCAACTAACACCTTTTCCCATCCAACCTTAGTAGCCTCCTGAAGGCCTCTAAGGATACCATACCCCTCAGCAAGGTTATTGGAAAGAATACCCAAATTCTCAGCAAAAGTAAAAACCAGGGAGCCATCTGAAAGTCTACCAATTCCTCCCACACTAGCTTTTCTAGGGTTCCCTCTAGAGGCTCCATCGGTATTGACTTTTCCAAAATCCTTAGGAGGAGGTTGCCAATTTCTAGTCCTATCCATCTTACTAATACTCACATTCCCTTTAAGTTGGTTGCCCTTAGAAGATTTAATCTTCAATATTTTCATCACTTGATCCCATATTTGGTGGGAGTTTTGGGGGTGATTAAGGAGTTGATGGACTGATTCAACTAAGTTGGCTATGGTCTTTTGCCAAATATAGTGAATATCCTTCCTATCTTGATTAAAAATTCGGTTGTTCCTTTCATTCCAAATATTCCAAAGAAGAATGGTAGAACCCATCCAAACTAACTGCCTAATAAAATGATCAACACCTTCTTGATTAGGCCAATCCCTCCAAAGCTATTCAAAAGTGAAAAAATTGGACCACTATAAGCCAAGTAAAGTTGCCATTCTCCTCCATAGCTTAGAGGCTAAAGTACACAATAAAAATATGGTTGATATTTTCTACATTCTCTTCACACATTTCACATCTAAAAGGGCCATGAAAACCATGCTTCATAAGTTGCTCACCAGTCAGCACCCTACGATGCAATAAAAGCCATTTAAAGAACCTGACCTTAGGCCAGAGCTTTTGAGCCCACAATTGAGAAAATATGTCAGAAGAATGGTTGGGATTATTATGGCATAAGGTCAAATAACCTTGAGCAACTGAATACTCACCCTTAGTAGTGTTGTTCCATCCAAAACAATCTTTGTCATGGGACCAAGAGAGGGGTATCATATGAAGGATGCCTTAGATATCTTGTCTTTGCCTTTCTAGGATTTTAATAGGCCAGTCCTCAATAAGGATCCAATATCTACCAACCTTTGAATTACCAGTATGGTACCGACAGTAATTAGCCACCTTTATCCAATTAGCTCGGTGAAGCTCCTTCGTCCAAGGCCTCCAATCGGGAAACTGAGTTATCAAAGGCTTGTGACCATCCCAAGAATTTGTCCAAAAATTTGCATGTTGACCATTATGAATGATCCAAAATAAATTTTTCTTTATCAAATCCTCACCAGTATTAAGAACTGCTAAAATGGGAGAACCTTTGGTAGGAAGTTGATAGCAAACAAGGTCTTTAGGAATTTTGTTCTCAGCATATTTAGCACAGAGATTATTGGCCCAAAGAGCATTGGGGTTATGCAACATCCTCCAATATAATTTAGCAGCTAAAGCTTTGTTGTTATTAATTGAAGACCGGAATCCTAACCCCCTTCACTCTTAGGAAGACATAAAGTATCCCATTTCACCAAGGCCCATTTTATTTTCTCCTTAGTACCACTCCAAAGGAAACGATGACTAATTTGATCCAATTCTCGAAGAACAGCCTTTGGTATATTCAAAACAGAAGAAACATAAATAGGAATAGCTTGAAGGACTGATTTTACCAAGGTGATTCTACCCCCAGAAGAAAGCCACTTGGTCCACTTTCCAAATTTCTTCTTGACTTTGTCCAACAACCAATTCCAATATTTATTTTTTTGTCTTTGAATATTTATGGGAATACCCAAATAAGTGATTGGAAGAGAGGTCTTCTTATATCTTAATTTATCCAAGACCATGGATTCCTTTCTAGTAGAGCAGTGAAAGAAAATAACTTTAGATTTTTCTTCATTGATCAACTGCCTAGTAGACTTAGAAAAATAGCTAATGATTTGCTTAATATTAGAAGCTTCCTTAACTGTAGCTTTACCTAAAAGGGTAGAGTCATCCAAAAATTGAATATGAGAGATAGGTCTAGCTCCATGAGCAATGGTAACTCCCTCAAGGTTTTTTTTTCCCTCTTTTTGGTTATAGTCCTACCCAAGCATTTAGCAAGAATGATGAATAAATAAGGGGATAGTGGGTCACCTTGCCTAATACCTCTGGAAGCTAGAAAATACTGAGAAGGCCTGCCATTGATAAGAACTAAGTAGGAAACTGAAGAGATACATCCCATAATCCAATCCATCCAATCCTTAGAGAAACCAAATTGCCTCAAAACTTTGATAAGGAAGTGCCAATCCACTCTGTCATAAGCTTTGGATAAGTCTAACCGGATGAACATAGAAGGAGAATTTTGCATATCCATGGAATGGATGGCTTCCTGAGCAAGAACTATCTCATCTACTATTTGACGTCCTTCCACATATCCCCCTTGCTCGGGGAAATAATCTTATGCAAAAGAGGCTTCAACCTTTCTGCCATGATTTTAGTAATAATTTTGAGAAGAACATTACATAAAGCAATAGGTCTAAAAGCTGAGATATGATCAATCTCTTGAGCTTTTGCAACAAGAGTAATATAATTTTTATTGATAACCTTCAAAATTTCTTTGGATTTCCTGGCTTCTTCCACCACCTCTAATAAATCAACATGAAGGATATCCCAGAACTCTTTGTAGAACTCAATAGGAAAACCATCAGGACTTGGGGTTTTCCCTTTTTGCATTTTAAAAACTACTTGTTGAAGCTCATTGATAGTAACAGGAGCATTCAAAATAGAGTTCTCCTCAGAAGTGATAAGAGAAGGGATTGCTTGAAGACTATTTTGTTGTGAAGTTGAGTCAAGAGGAGTAGCATCAAAAAGATTGGAAAAGTAATCAACAACAATAGATTTCATGCCATCCCAAGTATAAACAACATCTCTAGAATCTGATTTTAAGGAAGAAATAAAGTTGTGAGATCTTCGAGATAGAAGAGATTTGTGGAAGAAATTTGTGTTTCGATCTCCTTCTTTGAGCCATTGAATTCTAGATTTTTGCTTCCATAAGATTTCTTCTCTTTTTTCCCATTCCTCTAACTGAGTTGTGAGTTTAATTTCATCTGCACTTCTCTTCTCTGTGAGGCCATCTAAATGGATTTTCTTATTCAAATTTTCAATATGAGCAATAACTTCATGTTTTTTTTTATGAACATCCCCAAACAGAACATCCTCTAACTGAGTTCCAAGTCTTGATTTTGGATTTAATGTATTGCAATATTTTGGCAAAACAGAACATCTTAGTCCCATGCCTAGGTTTACCTTCCTTCCACCATTGTTGCACACAAGGTCTAAAGGAAATATCTCTAAGCCACATTAATTGAAAACAAAAAGGAGAGAAACTCACATTGGTTTTCCACAATGCCACCATGACTGGCCAATGATTTGAACCAGCATTATTAAGAGTCTTCACTTTAGGAATGTGACCATGGATTAAGAAATTTTTAGAGAGAAAAAACCTATCCAATCTCTCCATTATACAAGATAAGCCTTGCCTTCTATTAGACCAAGTCATAAGGCCATTATCTGGTTGGATATCCACAAGATGGAGGTTTGCAATATATTCGCTCATGAGGTCAGTACTTTTGTCCAAATTTCTATTTCCCCCCCTTTTCTCATCCAGAGAGAGGATGGTATTGAAATCTCCTCCGATCAAGATCCAAGATTTAGGAAAATCAAAGATAATATGAGTAATATCCTTCCACTGTCTTCTTTTTTCCTCCAAAGAAGTCGGGGCATAAATAGTAATGCAGAGCATAATCTGGTTGGAATGTCTACTTTGAATAGCTATAGCCAATAAACCCCAACTGCCAACCATATGGTGAATAACTACCTCTTTTGGGTCCCAAAGACAACCAATGCCACCCGAAGTCCCTTGGGAACTGAGAGAAACCACTTTTCCAGCTGGCCAAATTTTACTGGCAATTAAGTCCATATCCTCCATTGACATCTTTGTTTCTTAAAGGAAAACAAGATGTGGATGATTTATCTGAATCATTCTTCTAATTTCATTTTATTTTGAAAGACTCCCTTTGAGTCCTCTAATATTCCAAGTGATGATCTTCATTAATACCAGGGCTAAAAATTTTTGGAAGGGCATTAATCTTACCTTCCTCTACAAGCTTTTCACCTTCTTTTACCATATGATATTGATTGGTCTTGTGACCTACTTTTTGATTAGAATCCATCTTCAATTTTTTTTCCCTGTTTCTTGACTTATTCCAATTGAATCTGAGATGGCTTCTAACCTTGAAGAATGCTCCTACACAGCCAAAATTTTACTATATGGTTCAATGGAGTCTATATTGGGACCTGCATTATTTGAAGTTTTGACATTTGGAACATTGTTTTTCTTGTGTAAATTTTCTCCTTTTTTTCTGTTGAAAACCTTTGATTTGTTGGTTTGTCTCTGAGTTCTTTCCTTCATATTTAAATTGTATTTCTAAGATTTTAGTTTCCATTATTTCCTCTTCCTCACTTGGGACATCATTTGTGGAAAGGATTTCAAACATATTAGCAAATTACTTTGATTTATCCTTCATTACTGGTATTTTTTGAGTGTTCTTCTTCTTAGGTATTTGGAAACCTGCTGAGTTTATATCTTCTTTCTTTTGATCAGGAATTTTATTTGGGCAAGCATTGGCCAAATGACCATATTCATGGCAAATTCTACAATGAAAAGGAATGTTCTCATAGTCCACTACTTGCTCCCAAGTGTCTTCCCCAAATTGTAATGTGATCTTTTTAGGTAGGGGTTTGTCAAAATCCATTAAAACACAAATTCGAGCATAAATAATATGTTCAAAATTTTAAGTACAATCAGCAGTCATCATAAAAGTTCCTAAAGAGTTTCCAATTGAAGAAAAATAGTAGGATTCCAAAATTCAATAGGGAGGCCAAAGAGTCTAACCCACACGGGAGCTATAGAAGGCATCTCTTCTTCAGCTTTAAATTTAGTATGCCAGGGCTTCATGAAAATCCCTACCCTTCCAAAAAACCAAGGACCCCCTTGAAAATTTTTCTCTATCTTCATTATTAGCAAATAAAACAAGAAAATAACCATTTGGATAAATAGATATTTGTAACTCACCTTTAGTTTTCTAGCTTTTTGCAGCCCAGACTTTGAAAGCAGATAAACTTAGACGAAAACCCACGAACCAAAAAATTAGTCCTCTTTTTTCCAAATCTTCAATGCCAGTCTGAATGTTACCCATATCAAGCTTAACAATAGGAGTTCCATCAACTGCTTTAAGACATCCTGACTCCATTTTCTTGGGATCAATCTTAGGCATTCTTAGAGGTTTATGGGAAGCCCTAATATTGATATTAGCATTAGGTTGAGGTTGTCCACCATGAAGGGCATCCCTAAAATTCATTTTTGGGACCGAGTCTTCGAAATTCTTACCCTTGACAGGGGTTTTCATAGTAGAATTATTTTGTGGGTGCACCTTAGCACCAGATTCACTTGAGATATGAGCCATTTTTTGATCAACTACTTGAAACTTATTTCATGGTCTCTTTAATCCTTGCCCTAGATGTCGTGGAAAGGTATGGTTTTCACTTTTATTTTGTGCAGCAAATTGGAAGTCATTGTCACTCAATTTCATAGTATGATCTGTTGAAAGACAAATTTCTAACCCATCTTGTATCCCCTGCAACATTTCCTGCTAAAATATTGAGCATAAACCACAAAAATATTGGTCGTTAGGGCCCGAAGGCCCTAAAAACCAACCTTTGGAGCTGCTTGCACTCAACCCAGATGAAACCCTCGCATAGTCGCTTGCCAAATATATCGTTCACACATAGGGATGTGCTAGGATATGTGTTGCTCCAAATGATAAACTAATTTATAGTGGAAAACACCCCTTTCAAGGTGCCACTTTCAACATGTTGGGGATAGGAGGAATGGAGCCTTGTCGGCCTCTACCAGCACATAGGACATTCCTAACTATACCATATATCTGTGGGATGGATACAAGGGGAATGGAACCTGGGTCGGCCTATACCAGTACCCAAGGCATTTACCAGTACACCACAACAAGCAAATACTTCAACTTGACTTATTACCTAAAAGGATTAATCATTGTTTTCATGATTTAGTGTGTACAACATAGCCAAACAAATAGATTCAATCTATGAAAATAAAGATTAAATAAGGGAGAAATTGTACTAAGTTTTAGTGAAGCCTAAGTTCATTCTTAGGCTACTTCAAAGTCACTCTCATCATTGCTTTCCCAAACATGATCCCTATATATACCTTAGGATAGAAAATTTATTCAATATAAATAAACATATTATCAATAATGCCCTTATAAAATTAGATTCATCTCTAATATGGGAGCTACATGGAACATACTCTGCTCTTTGGTCTACTATATTGGAATCTATAATTACTTGAAAACAATATTTTTTAAAACTAGGGATGTAGAAATAAAATATAATAGAATAAGAAGCAATATAAATAAAAGAATTATAGGATATAAAAAATATGGATGAACTTTCATAACTTCTAACCTTGTAAACATCTAAAATTACAAGATAATATAAAATTATAATGAAATTCTCTTTAAGTTTGAGTGAATATTTAAACTGTAATATGTATTTGGGATTTTATTTAAATTTTTTCTTTGAATATTGATCTCATAATTTTACCTTTGTATTACTTACTAATCAAAAATTGAAATTGCTATTCTCTTCTAAGTATTTTATTACCTTTCTATTATTTAAGATCTAAATTGATTCTATATATCATCACTATATCATTACTCTATCATCACTTTAACACCATTATATTGCTACTAAAGGATAAATATATCCTTAGCCTGGTACTCAGTAAAATATTACTCATGAGTAGCACTAGGATGTTTAAAGTGGAATAATAAAACACCACTATAATGTCATCTTAGTTGTAAAAAATTATGATGCTAGATTATTATGGCATATAGTTGAACCTTATAGAAAATAAAAATTGGCATGGTGGTGTAAGGATGATGAAAGTAATGCTACATCTATAAAATGCATCACCAACATAATAAAATGAACTTATCATATACTTGTTATTATTTAATATATTGATAGTGATATAATAGTCCAAGTTCTAAAGGTAGAAAAACCTTAGACCTAAAAGACTAAATAAAATTGTGTTACCCTAGGAATATCTTCATCATGTTCTTGCATTCACATAAAGTAATGTAAAGCTTAAAGTATAAATTTATCTTTAATTATCCAATAGTATTGGTGAATATCAACTTAAAATTTTTATTTTTATCCTCATTTCGAGCAATGGCTTATGCTAAAACATGATACAAAGAAATAAATTGTATAAAATTAGTTGCATTATCTTCTCCTCTTTATTTTTGAACTATGTTTTGTTGATGAATATTAGGAATTTAATCAGGTCAAAAATATCCAAATAGGTATAAATTTAATAAGGTTCAAGAAAAATCATAATATATAGGAAGACTTTAAGCTATTTTTTACCATCTTTAAAGTGGAAAAGTTTAGTTTCAGTAAGTGGCATATCCAATGAGAATTTTCAAATACATAAATTGATCAAATATTTGGAATGTAATTGATAATATATGAATTTATTTTTTGTTTTATTAAAAATAATGAAGATAAGTTATTTTCCTTTTAATAAAGTCTTGCTAGTTTTTTTAAAACTATTTCATCATAAATATCGAGTTCATGTCATATTTGGCTTATATTGTCTAACAAAATTTGAATATATATCTCCATATTAGAAGTCCATATTTGTAATCACTTGAGTTCATGTCATTTGATTTTAATTATAATATTTTAATCATTATTCATTTTTTAATCTACACAAAAGTTTGTGATAGTTATGTGTCAACACCATTTCCATATTAAAACACATTAAAATTATGGGGTCTTTATATGAGCAATGAGTACAATAATTATATTCTTATTCAAATTTATTTTCATTACTTACATAATTTATTATTTTTTATATTTTCTTGAAAATAATAGTTAATTTTTTCTCCTAGATATACCTTTAATAATAATTCATAACAAACATATAACTAAAATAAACTAAATAAAGGGTTCAAGGGCTTGGTTCAATGGTTAAAATACTTTTGTAGGAGCATGGAGACCAAGGTTTCAATTCCTCGGGCCCTGTAGTACCGGTGGTCGTGTCACGTTAGTGTAGCCAACTACGTAAAAGGTTTACGCGATGCAACTTGAAGTTATAGTGGTGACAAGCAGTGAGATTTGAATCCATAAAGAGGTGTGGAGAATTGTAAAGAGGCGTAGAGCATTGTAACGAGTTAGGGATTCCTCTAGTATAATAAAAAAATAAACTAAATAATATTTATGCATAGAGAATATACATCTACAAATTTCATTATAAATGGGTATGATCCTATCCTATTCAAAATATCTTATGATCATAACACAAAATGTTGATATAATGGTAGAAACCTAATCTCTTATTAATAGTTGTTCCTTTATATAGAAAATAAAAAACTAGTTTTATTATAAAGAAAATAAAATTCAACAATAATATAAGAACTTTTCCTTATTAATAGTTGTTCCTTTATAAAGTAAGATAACTACTTATAATATTATGCAATAAAATCATAATTCCAAGTAATTTTTATCAAAATAGAAGATACATTTCTATTTAAATAGAACAATGTAGATAAAGAAGCAAACTCTATTTATAAACTTTTGAAAATATTCTTGCACTATTTTTTTACTAATCCCATAAATCTTATTGATAATAACCAACTAGGGAGCGAATCTACATCAATGCCACTAAGGCTAACCAAACAACTTGGTATGTTCTACTTTACTGATTGATAGGTAAATATGTAGAATTAGTAGAGCATCTTGATATTCTCTAATGGATAATGTAGAAGTAGCTAGTAGAAGCACATGTTCAACACCCAAAATGTAGAAACTCGTTATCCAATGGTGAAATAGAGCAATAAAGTGATTGAAAAAAGCATGTGAGAGTGGAACAAAGCAAAAATATTAATGATCATATAATGAGAGAAATAAATAAACCAACACTTAATTAGGCTAGCTAGCATTATCTTAGAGACATAGCATGGGGTTAGTCCTTAGGATTATCATCTCATTATGGAAAATGGGTTGTTGATAAAATTGCTTTATGATTCCCAAAAATAGATGTTCTTCTCATTGTTGGTTATTTCTAACCCTATAATGATGTCATTGTTGCTTTTTATGGTGATTATACACATCAGTAAATGGTTACATCAGTAACAAATTGAAAGCATTAGTTTGGTGGTGAGTGGTCGCATAAAAAATTGATGATCCACCCTATAAAGTGATGGTCATGCTAAAAATTTGGTGAATGTACTAGGAACTTGACAATTGCACCATGAATTTGATAATTGTGCCAAAAATGTATTATTCAATCCAAAAAACTAAAATTCTTAGATTCAATTCAAGATGATCTATAGGGTGACCAAATTTGTAGATGGGATGGAGGTCAAGTTTGTGGTTGAGTATATCAAGTAGGGAGTTGATTAGGATAATTCATCTACTTCTACTTTTGATAGTCATATTTAAAAGAAGCATAACATTATATAGTTTCACTCATAGATAGACATGTGACTCATAGATGTTAACCATACCATTCTAACATATAGTCGATAGGGAACATATGCAGGTCAACTAAGCCTTATGTTAGGAGGTTATGAATGTGTAGGAGCCACTCTCTAATGCATTCATATGGATCACCCTAATGTGTGACACCATATATATCATCATCATCCTTGAGGATATGTATTTTCTAACTAGACTCCCAATCCTTGGGGTGATACTTGACATGTGCACTAACAAAACTACCCACTTGATGCTAGTGGAGTTTTTAATTGGGAAGGGCTAACTAGATTGAAAATGAACCATATTTTTATGGTATATCATATATGTAGAGAAAATAACCTTTATTTACTACCTAACCACTATCCTCCTATTCTCCTTTATGTATTGTTACAAAGAGGTAACAAAATTCTTATCTCTTCATTTTATCCTTTATATCAGGCAATGGATATAGACCACCATTAACCATTATGTAGTTTTACATAGGGTAAATGTATGCTCACAATGCTCCATCATAATATAAACAAGATTAGGTGTTGAAATGTAAACATAATTATTCTGGAAGGGCTTCGGAGACTGGAAAAAAATTTTGGGAAGCGGATGGCAAGTTCCAGTAAGGAAGGGAGAAAATCGATTCTTAGAAAGGAATGAGTGATCTGAGGTTTAGCGGGTGTAGCGGGAGTGAGGGTTTGAATTTTTTGGGCAAGAATATCAGCCAAGGTGGTAGAGGTAGAGTAGGTACGAAAGGGGTGGGTGGGAACCTCGAGCATGGATCAAGCGAGGATCTAGAGGAAGGTGGTCAGGCTATGGCAGATTTGGAGGTGGGCATCACACGGGGGCTCGACCCTCCTTAGAAAGACCCTAACAAAAAAGATACGAAGGACAATGCGGGGCCCAAGAAGTGGTTGTATTTTGCTGAGACTCTTAGAGGAAAAAGAAAGGAGGTTCTCTCTCTTCCACCCCTAGTTCCAGTAAATAATAAAATTTTGGCCCCGACAAGTTCCATGAGCCATTTTCTCTCAATGGAAGAATTTTCCCTGGTAGGCAATTTTTTGGGAGGTAGGCTGGACATGGAGACTATCAGGGCTTGGGCAACGGGTAAATGGCGACCGGTAGGCAGCTTGGAGTTGGTAGCTCTAACTCGAGGGTTCTTCATTATCTGTTTTAACAATATGGAGGATGCTAACCACATTTTAATAGGAGGTCCTTGGTTTTTGGGTAAAAAGAGCCTTTTTCTCAAATGATGGGGTGAAGATTTCAACCCTAAAAAGCAAAATATTAACATTACCCCTATTTGGGTTCGTCTCTCGAGTCTACCTACCCAATTCTTCAATGAATATTGGTTGCAGGGCATATCCAGAACTATAGGGGACCTGATCTCCATTGACCATGTGACCTTGGCCAGGACAAGGATGACTCATGCATGAATCTACGTAAATGCTAATTTGGATAATGAATTGCCAAGGTTTTTGGAGCTAGATTATGGAGAATACTATCGAAAACATCTGGTAGAATATGATAACAGACCGGTATTCTATGTAGAATGCAAAAATTAAGGACATCTATGCAATCAGTGCCCTAACCTAGCAATGAATAGAGAAAAGCAGAATCAGGGAATGCTATACAGGAAATTTGAGGAGTTTCCCTAGTAGAGGTGATTCAATCAGGCAAACTATGTCTACCAAAAAAATAAAAGAGAGGGTGCAAGGTCCCAACAAGAAAAAGAAAAACAACAGGTTTTTGGCAACCAAAATACTCAGGTAAGTTCTAATCCTCTAGTTTTAAATAAATTTTCAATTCTATCCAATATGGGAGTAGGAGGATTATCAAAATACATGGAAGCCCAGAACCTTCAGGCTAACCTTTCTAACTCTCTAGAATCCCCATCCAAGTCAGGATCCTCAAACCCTAATGCTAAAATTATTGTAAGCCCCGTGGACATCACAAAGCCAAACCCTAATGCCCGATCTCTAGAATCCCCATCCAAGTCGGGATCCTTAAACCCTAATTTTGAAAATACTTCAAGCCCAGTGGGCATCCCAAAGACAAAACCTAATGCTAAAGAACTTAGGAAGAAAGTTGAGGCATTGGAAAATAAAAAATCTCATCTCCCTAACATAATCACTAGGATCCAAGTGAATCCTACTGAGGGGTTGTACCGTAGACTAGGGAATACAAGAAAAAAGGAGAAGATTTGGATGTAAGGGTGGAGATATGTGAAACTCTTTATACTGGGGAATATAGTAGTCTGGTTCTACAACAAATTGCCTCCCCATAGTTTAGTCCTAAACAAACCAAGAGCACTGTGAAGTCTCCTATAGATTTTGGTAGAGAAAAAAGAAGAGGGAGAATATCAAATGCTGAGCATCAAAAAATTAAAACTGATAATGACATTACCAATGGAAAACAGAGAACCTTGTTTCAACAAGTTATTCCGGGTTCTTAAGACAAAAAATTAGGAAAACCCCCTCAAGGGAGGGGGAGAGGAAGAAATCCCAAAAAATCTAAATGAATTTCCTCTCATGGAACGTGAGAGGCCTTAATGGCTTGCCAAAACATAGGTAAGTTAGTGCAATAATAAATCAAGTGAATCCAACTATTATCATGTTGCAAGAAACAAAAATTGATGAGATTCAGTCAAAAAAAGTAGCAAAAAAATCTAGAATCAAGGGGATATGGTTTGCAAATCAGCTAGAGGAGCATCTAGAGGCCTTATGACTTTGTGGGATCCCTGGATAGTAGAAGGCACCATTATTCATAAATATGACAAGGTTCTTAGTGTTTTATTTAAGGAAATAAATAGCAACAGGTCGTGGATCCTTTCAAATATTTATACCCCGACTTCAATTCAAGGGAGAGCTCTATTGTGGGAGTACTTAGGCAATCTGAGTGAAATCTTCCATGATGTCCCCTGGATTTTGGCTACTAATTTTAACACTCCTCTTTCCCTTTAGACAAAATGGGTGGAAATGGACCACCTATCAAGAGCATGGATGAGTTCAATGACTTTGTGAACTCCAATATGTTTATGGATGTAAAACTTAGAGGAGCGAATTATACCTAGAGCAATTGACAGATAGGGTGTCATCTCATTCAAGAAAGGCTTGACAGGTTTATTCTATCAAAGGAGGCTACAACTCTGTTCGGTGATTCTACCCTGCAAGCCCTTCCTAAAATTGCCTCTGATCATAATCCCATTTTGTTGGAGATCCCTAACTCTTTGTCCTTCAAGAAACCTTTCAGATTTCAATCTATGTGGATCAAACATTCCAGTTTTAGAGATAACTTAATTCAGTGGTGGCAACAGCTTGTCAGGGGTAGTGTAGCTTTTAAACTTGATGGCAAATTAAAGTTTGTTAAGGAAAAGCTTAAAACTTGGAAAAAAGAGGTCTTTGGGGACCTATTTGAAAATGAAAAATAGGTTGTTGAAATTTTTAATATAATTGATCAGAGGATTCAACATGGTGATGCTGATGAAACTACTAGGCAAGAGCAACAAATAAAACTAGCAGAGTTTCATAACATTTTGGCCTGTGAGGAAATATATTGGAGGCAAAAATTAAGGGCTCTTTGGTTGAAATATGGATATTCAAATTCCAATTTTTTTCATGTCACCACGCTTAGAAACAGAAGCAATAACAAGATAAAATTTAAAAAAAAAAGCAGATGGTTCTATTACTCAGGACTTAACAAAAATAAAAAAGGAGGTAGTAACTTATTTCAATTCTATCCTTGGTTAGGAATCACAATGCAATGAGGAGGCCAAATATATTCTCTTGCAATCCATTCCTAGCATAATAAATGAGGATATAAACCTTAAGCTTCTAGCTCCCTTTTCTAATGAGGAAATTAAGGAAGCCTTGTTTAGCATGGAGCCAGACAAAGCCTCGAGACCCGATGGCTTTCCCCCTTGTTTCTATCAAGATTTTTGGGACATCATAAGTGAGGATGTAATTTCTTCTGTCAGAGAATTCCAAGCAAGCAATCATATCCCAAAAGGTTTCAACTCTACTTTTATTTCTCTAATTCCTAAGAAGAAAACCCTTGAATCTATGGTTGACTTTAGGCCAATCAGTCTATGCAATGTTTCTTACAAGATCCTAACTAAAGCCATTACAAATAGAATGAGAGATATTATGCCCCACATCATAGATTCATGCTAGGGAAGCTCTGTCTAGGGTATGTCAATCTTGGATGGAGTTATCATAGTTCATGAAGCTCTACACTCTACTCATAAGACTAACAGGTGTATTTTTTCCCTCAAGCTTGATATGAACAAAGCATTTGACATGCTAAATTGGGACATTCTGATTGTTGTCCTCCTTAAGTTTGGTTTTCACCACCAATGGATTAATTTTATCAAAGAACACATTTCTAAAGCATGGTTCTCGATTCTTGTTAATGGAACAATTGCTGGTTACTTTCAAAGTCACAGAGGAATTTGGTAGGGGGACCCTATCAGCCCCATGTTATTCATCATTATGGTAGAAGCTTTAGGCATAACCATCAAAAATGCTTGCAGTTCAAGGCTAATATCAGGAATCAAGGCAACATCTCTCACTAGGGTTGTTTCTCACCAAAAATTTGTCAATGATACCCTTCTATTGACTAAGGCATTGGTGGTTGAGGTCAAAAGAATTAAATACATCCTACAACTCTACGAGGATGCTACTGGTCAGAAAGTTAATTTCAGTAAAAGCAAGTTATATTTCTTGAACACCCCCATTCAGAGGCAAGGAAGGATTGCAAAAATTTTAGGGTGTGATATAGCAAACCTCCCCACTTCGTATCTTGGTCTCCCTCTTTTCATTGGTTTTCTGTGAGAGTCAATGTGGGACAAGGTTATTGAAAGAATTTAAAAAAAAACTTGTTGGATGGAAATGTCATATTTTATCTCAAGCAGGAAATTTGACCCTCATTAAGGCGTCTCTTGAGAGCATTCGAGTCTATTTCATATCTTTTTTTAAAGCCCATATGAAGGTTTTCCAGAAAATTGAGAAACTCCAAAATTAATTTTTATGGACTGGATCAGAGGAGAAAAAATGATTCACCTTGTAGGATGGACCAAAGTGTGTAGACCCAGGGAAAATTGGGTCTTAAGTCTGAGGAGAATTGCTCATATGAATTTATCTTTACTAGCTAAGCAGGTGTGGTCCCTCATTTCTGGTGAAGAAAATGAATGGACAGCTCAGTTCCAATCAAATGTTCTGCTTTTTGGAAAGCAATTCTCAATTGTAAGGAAATCATAAAAAAAAATTAATATGGGTTTTAGGAAATGGTGAGAGGATAAATGGCTAGAATGATAGGTGGGCTAAGGATGAACCACTGACACAATATCCTAACTTATCCTGAATCAAAGATATCATGGAAGAACTCATTGGCAGAAAAGTATTCAATTATATGGTTGAGGATAGAGGCAGAATAAAGTGGAAACAAATAAGGATTCAGGGATTTCAAGTGGAATCAAATGATATTTGTGAAATTCTCGGGAAACAATTTATCCCCATGATACCCAAGGAATATCAAGTGACCTGGGCTCCTATAGAAAACGGGAAGTTCATTGTTAAATCAGCTTACAAGCTTCTGCTTGATGACGAGGATTTCATCCTCCAAAAGGACTTAGTTTGGATAAAAAAGTTAATTCCAAAAATTGTAGTATTTTCATGGCTGGTTATCCAATGAATAATTCTAACCATTGATAATATGATGCGTAAAGGTATTTGTATCACTAATCAATGTTATTTGTGCAGGGCTAATTGGGATATCATTTATCACATTTTCCTTGAGTGCCTTTTTTCCTTAACTGTCCTAAGTGGGGTTTTTTAGGCCTTCAATATTTCTAGGGTTAAACCATCCACCATACTTAATTTTTTCGTCCAGTGGCCTTACCCCTTTTCAATCCAAAGACTTAGATACATATGGAAAATTTGTCTCAATCACTATCTTTTGGCAAGTGTGGTTAGAAATGAACCATAGAGTCTTTAATGAGTCTATCCATGATCATCAAACTATCATTGTCGAGATCCTATCCTTTGCCAACAAGAATGTGAACCTTATCTCTTTTTATAGTCATAAACCTCATCTGTAGGAGACCACGATTGCTCAATATTTAATCTTAACCTTGTTATATGAGTCTGTACCTAGGGTAGTCAACCCCAAAGCCAATTTTAAATGGTCCCCACCTCATATGGGTTGGTTTAAGCTTAATTTTGATGGAGTGGCCAAGGACAATCCTGGTAGAGCAGGCGCTAGCAATATTGTGGGAGATCATAATGGGAATATGATGCTTACATTTTTTGAATATTTGAGAACAAGGATGAACAACAAAACTAAAGCTAGAGCTATGTGGAGAGGCTTCAAATGACTCAAGACTTAAAATGCAATTTGATCATAGAAGGAGACTCTATGCATGTTATAAATCTCCTCAATAATTTAAAAACATCTCCTTGGAGGATTAAAACAATTTTTGAAGAGGCTATGATCCTTTTCTAGGGAAGACAGGACAAAAAATCCCAACATGTATTTTGGGAAGCTAACAAAGTTGTTGATAAGCTAGACAATTTGGGTGTCGATGGTGACAAACTTTTCAAATGGGAACACGGTGTCCCGAGTGAAGTAGAGGAGCTTATTCAACAATAATACCAAGAATGATAGTCGAATTTATCAATAGGTAAGGCACTGTAAGTTCGAAGGCTATGAGTATTCCCATCTCTTTTTTGAAATGGACTCATAATAAAAATTATCCGAGCTGTCAATCTTGGTGGATGCTGCTTGGAAATACCACAAAGACTAATGGGGACAGTCACATGTCAGATAACATTTCTCCTAGTCATCTTAGTAATTTGAGGTTGGTTGATAATCACAGAGCAGGAAATAAATGACAATATAAGACTTCAAACTAGAGCCACGTGGACCACCAAATAGTCACCGCCATAAATCTAGCCAGTAGGTTCACTTATCCAAGGTTGATTGGCCAAGACGGGATGTGGCCCCAAAGTATGTCATATACAAAATAAATTAATTACCAAATAATTATTAAGAGTAATTGTCAATACAAATCTTGTGGGAGTTTTTTTCAGTACTCTGCTATGTGTCTGTAGCTTTTTGTTTCTCCACTATTTCAAGGAAGGGATCTATATCTATTTATTTTTTTGTAATTATGATGCAGGTGTGTTTTCTTGGGGTATACCCAAAATATTGTGGGGAAGTTTCTTTTTGATAACAGGCTATGTGCCTTACTGGATGTAATGGCTTTGACGACATGTAGATTTTACATATATAGGATCCTCAGTATGGACATGTTCATCAACAGCCCTCGGCTGATTTTTGTAAAAGGTTTTGGGTCAATTTGTAAAACCTGGTATTAATGCTATAGTATCTTATCTACCAAAAAAATATGTAAACATAATTGACCCAATTTTCAACTAGAAGGGTGAATATATGATATTTTTCCCATGTATAGTCCCTTTAAACTTCCATAACACAAATGTCTTAGAAAAAAAGATTGGGTAACATATGTAGGATGCAAAAATTAATTATCACACTCATCTTGAACACCACTAGAGACTAGTTAGTATGAATTGCTTTTCATAGATTAGAAGACATGACTAGTTAGTATCATGTTGAGCTGATAGCTACTCAAACTATCTATCTTTTATAACTATCAAGATGATATTTTAGATCTTCATCTAGTGAAGCAAGTACTTGACCACTTTTATTGAATCTCATCTAATAGGGTAGCTCCATCTACCTAGATGATAATAACAAGACATGTGAGAGAGGGTGAAAACATCCACAATAGATCCATTACTACTACCACCTAAGGGCCCATTGGCACCATGATCAATAAGATGGTGATGACATCATGAGAGAGACATTATTTAGGGAGTTGAAAGAGGTTAATATTTTTGCTCTAATATAGATAGGGAAGCACATACAACACTAAATATATCACATCCTATGAAAAGGTTGCATGGATTGATAGGGGTCACTATAACAATTTATCTTATTAAATAGAGGATATTGATAAATTCACCAATAAAAAATCTTATAGTTAGGGTCTAGTAGAGGTTGTGAGTTCTACCCTATCAACCATATGAGAAGTTAGATAGATTTTATTAACTATGAGGACTATCTTTTCTTTTTTTTTTTGTGGAAAACATCCCAAAAGGGATGCCACTTTTGGGTAAGACCCAAGGAGGCAGGGGTATCCATTCCACCAAAAATGCCTAGGACTCGGACCTGGCCTACCACCTTTGACATACTCAAGGAGCAAACAAACACACAAAACCAATTTAAAAATAAGTAAATAACAACAAAAATAATAAAATAAATACTCCTTGAGTGTGTCAAAAACAAAAGCACAACCAAACACGCACAATAAGATAAAATAAACCACAACACAAACCACATATAAAAACACAAGAACCACATAACAAAACACAAACAAGACAAAAATAACAAAACACTACAAAGACAACCCAAAAAAACATGAAAAATAAACACAACCAACAACAGACAATAAAAAAAAACAAAAAACATAGAAAACACTCACACATAAAAACACGAAATAACACAAACAAAGAGAAACCCAAGAACAAGAATGAAAAGAACACAATAAAAATAACAAAAAACATAAAAAACAAAAAACATAGAAAACACTCACACATAAAAACAACACAAAGAACACAAAAACAAAACAAAATAAAAAAACCCACCCACCTTAAAAAACTAAACAAAAAAAACAAAAAACAAAAAAGAAATAAAAAATGAACAAAACAATGACCTATCTAGACTAGAAGACTATTAAGGCAAGAATCAATAGAGGAAACAAAATAAAGAATAGAATGAGCTAGGGAACTAAAAAAAAATTGAATGAACCAAAGAGAAGCAAAAAAAAAACAAGAAACTAGGTACCTTCAGAACTAGAGCCATCCAAAGAAATGATAGAAAGAAGAGCTTCCCTAATTTGAGAAGCCCACCATATAGAAGAGTGGCCATAACAAGTAATATCACCTTTGTCCAAAGCCCAATTATCTAAATCATCAGCACTCTTGTTTTTATCTCTGACCACATGATTGTAATCAACTTTCAAAAATACCATCTGGATTAACTGAATCTTCTCAATAATTTTTTTTATTCTCCAATCCACCTTATGATTCTTAGAAGGAGTCCTCAAGATATTAATCATAAGTTGAGATTCATACTCAACTAACACCTTTTCCCATCCAACCTTAGTAGCCTCCTGAAGGCCTCTAAGGATACCATACTCCTCAACAAGGTTATTGGAAAGAATACCCAAATTCTTAGCAAAAGTAAAAACCAAGGAGCCATCTAAAAGTCTACCAATTCCTCCCACACTAGCTTTTCTAGGGTTCCCTCTAGAGGCTCCATCAGTATTTACTTTTCCAAAATCCTTAGGAGGAGGTTGCCAATTTCTAGTCCTATCCATATTACTAATACTCACATTCCCTTTAAGTTGGTTGCCCTTAGAAGGTTTAATCTTCAATCTTTGCATCACTTGATCCCATCTTTGGTGGGAGTTTTGGGGGTGATTAAGGAGTTGATGGACTGATTCAACTAAATTGGCTATGGTCTTTTGCCAAATATAGTGAATATCCTTCCTATCTTGATTAAAAAATTGGATGTTCCTTTCATTCCAAATATTCCAAAGAAGAATGGTAGAACCCATCCAAACTAACTGCCTAATAAAATGATCAACACCCTCTTGATTAGGCCAATCCCTCCAAAGCTATTCAAAAGTGAAAACATTGGACCACTATAAGCCAAGTAAAGTTGCCATTCTCCTCCATAGCTCAAAGACTAAAGTACACTCAATAAAAAGATGGTTGATATTTTCTATATTCTCTTCACACAATTCACATCTAAAAGGGCCATGAAAACCATGCTTCATAAGTTGCTCACCAGTCAGCACCCTACGATGCAATAAAATCCAATTAAAGAACCTCACCTTAGGCCAGATATTTTGAGCCCATAATCGAGAAAATATGTCAGGAGAATGGTTGGGATTATTATGGCATAAGGTCAAATAACCTTGAGCAACTAAATACTCACCCTTAGTAGTGTTGTTCCATCCAAAACAATATTTTTCATGGGACCAAGAAAGGGATCTCATATGAAGGATGCCTTGGATATCTTCTCTTTGTCTTTCTAGGATTTGAATAGGCCAGTCCTCAATAGGGATCCAATATATACCAACCTTTGAATTACCAGTATGGTACCGACAGTAATTAGTCATCTTTATCCAATTAGCTCGGTGAAGCTCCTCCATCCAAGGCCTCCAATCGAGAAACTGAGTTATCAAAGGCTTGTGACCATCCCAAGAATCTGTCCAAAAATTTGCATGTTGACCATTATGAATGATCCAAAATAAATTTTTATTTATCAAATCCTCACCAGTCTTAAGAACTCGCTAAAATGGGAGAACCTTTGGTAGGAAGTTGATAGCAAACAAAGTCTTCAGGACTTTTGTTCTCAGCATATTTAGCACGGAGATTATTGGCCCAAAGAGCATTGGGGTTATGCAACATCATCCAATATAATTTAGCAGCTAAAGATTTGTTTTTATTAATTGAAGACCGGAATCCTAACCCCCCTTCACTCTTAGGAAGACATAAAGTATCCCATTTTACAAAAGCCCATTTTCTTTTCTCCTTAGTACCACTCCAAAGGAAACGATGACTGATTTGATCCAATTCTCGAAGAATAGCCTTTGGGATATTCAAAACAGAAGAAACATAAATAGGAATAGCTTGAAGGACTGATTTTACCAAGGTGATTCTACCCCCAGAAGAAAGCCACTTGTTGGTCCACTTTCCAATTTTTTTCTTGACTTTGTCCAACAACCAATTCCAATATTTATTTTTTTGCCTTTGAATATTTATGGGAGTACCTAAATAAGTGATTGGAAGAGAGGTCTTCTTATATCTTAGTTTATCCAAGACCATGGATTCCTGTCTAGTAGAGTAGTGAAAGAAAATAACTTTAGATTTGTCTTCATTGATCAATTGCCCAATAGCCTTAGAAAAATAGCTAATGATTTGCTTAATATTAGAAGCTTCCTTAACTGTAGCTTTACCTAAAAGAGTAGAGTCATCCACAAATTGAATATGAGAGATAGGTCTAGCTCCATGAGCAATGGTAACTCCCTCAAGGGTTATTTTTTCCCTATTTTTTGTTGGCAATTTTGGGTACTTTGGGTACATTGCCTTTGCTCAAGTGTATAAGTTGTCATTGATGTCAAGAAGCTCTTGAAGGAATTTGATTTGATGTCAAAAAATTTGTTTTGATGAAGGTTACGACATGACAGTTTCAAAGGTATTTTGTAAACCCCAAGTTGGCAGGTTTAAATATTACAGGTGGATGCATTAGTTTAATGCATTTGGGTCCAGGAGGAAGTATTTATTTAAATAATTAAAAACCTTGTTAAGGTTCCTTTTAATTATTTTTAAATAAATATTAATTTATTGTTTGCATTGGGTTCTCCTAACCCATGGCGCAAATGTCTTAGCTTTGATGGCGCTATGTTCTAAGATTGTGGGCGCTAGCCAAGACCTCCGCCGATGTGTTAAACTCCTTGCCGACGTCAAGAGTTTATGGGAAATATGCATATAAATCTCCCATGATGAAGATCAAATATTATCCCATCCGCATTTTTGAAAAGTGTTGCTCGTTGTGATTTCACGATCTGATGTTCGATTTCTTCTTCGCTGAGATTTCGTGATCCGCTATTCGGATATCCGCTGTTCATTTTTGTATCCGTCGTAAGGTTTCGTCGTCGTCGTTCATGTCAGAAGATAGGGAGGCCTACTATTTATTTTAGCCCTGGCACAGAAGGTACAAGGGAAACAAAGTGATGTTTAAACCTCACCAGACGCCTTTGGTGCACAGGTAGCGGCTAGGCTGTTGGCGCGCTACCCGAATGGGAGGTTCCACATTTGAATAACGCCAAAGGGTTTTCCTTTGTTGAAGTGGATGCAGTGGGTGGTGTTAGAGTTCGTGTGCAATTTCTCCATAGCGTGATTTTTGGTGTTGGCCAAGGTATTTTCAAAATTAATTTTTGCTAGTGTATTTTGTGGATGGAGGAAGTTTATTAGAGAGAAAAACAGCTTAGGAGTTATAAGGAGTTTGAAGCTTGCTTTATTTTGATAAAAGATTATTTTTAAGGTGTTGTTTGCATTATCTTATTGCATTCTTATGAGAGATAAAATTTATTGTTGATAAGACTATAAGGGAGAAATAAGGTGTATAAGGGATAAATATTTCTTGTAATGTTGAGAGTGCTTTTGGTTGATTATCGAAATGAAAGCATGATGTTTTAAGGTTAGAATTGCTTCTTGTGTGAAGTTGTGAAACCTTAAGTGGGCAGCTTTGAGATTGACATTAGCTTTCATTAAATTGTTTATAATAAAGCTATTCTTTACTTGGTTTGTGCTTGGTGATTTGAGTTGGTGGATGCTTTTTGTTCAAATAATGTTGGAGAGAAAAGGAGTTCTACTTGTTTCCTTTTCTAATGTTGATTGTGAAATGCTTCAAGGTTATGTTTTGAGTTAAATGGTGTTGATTGAACCTTGGTTGATGAGCATTGTTGTTGAAGCCCTAATTTATGGTGAAAATAACATGAGTATCATTGTTATGTGATTCTTTGCATAGTTGGCAATTTTTGGGGTTTCATGTTCTTGAAAGAAAGCATTCTATCCTATCCATTTCAGATATTGAGTTGAGTTTTCAGATTTGAGATTGAGATTGAGTCTGAGTTGATTTGAGTTGAGTTTTGAGATTGGGAGTTGAGTATAGAACATATTGAGTCTCTAACAATTCTCTTTATGCTTCTATGAGTTTGACAAATCACATTGGGTCTCTAAAAATTCACTTTGTGATTTCCTACTAAGAAAGTTTTCTTGGTGAGTTTGCTAATTTTTTGGACAGGTTTCGATGGGGACTTGTGAGCAGTTTTGGACAGGTTCTGGTGGGGACTTGTGAGAAGTTTTGGACAGGTTCTGGTGGGGACTTGTGAGCATTTTTGGATAGGTTTCAGTGGGGACTTGTGAGCATATTTGTATAGGTCCTAGTAGAGGACTTGTGAGCTGAGTTTTGATAGTTCTATCAGAGAACTTGAGGACAGAGGTGCACTAGTTCCTTGAGAAGAACCTGAGGACAGATTTGGCAAGTCTTTGAGAAGGCTTGTATGTAGAGGATTGATTTGTTCAAGAGTTGGACAGATCTGACAGACAGAGGAAGACTTGTACTAGACCGACTGACTATGTTTAGTATAGGTTGCTGAGCTACTGTGGACGTGATCATAGAAGGCAAAGGTCTCTTAGGCTAAGCATTGAGGATAGGAGGTCTTCGGTGGAAAGGAGTTCCATGTGCTGGAAAGAGGTAGAGGCAGTTGATCTTCTGAGGGATCATTTCCAGAGCAGAGGGGAAGGTATCTCCTTTGAGTAGAGGCTCATAAATTCTAATTGGGGTAAGGTATCTCCTTTGAGCAAAGGTTCATAAATTCTTATTGGGGGAAGGTATCTCCTTTGGGCCGAGGCTCATAAAAATTGTAATTGGGAAGGATTCCCAAAGAACTTTGAGATAATTTTTAGAGAAAAGTTTTGTGGACGTAGCCCAGCCATTCTGGGTGAACCACATTAAAATTGGTGTCACTTTGTGGATGATATTGTGCATTGCTTTGATATTGCTTTGGGTATATTGCTTTACTATTTTGAAGTATAATGGAAAAATTAAAAAGAGGTCTTATACTGTTCACCCCCCCTCTAAGTATAAGCTTGTGTTCTTCATTTTTGGTTATAGTCCTACCCAAGCATTCAACAAGAATGATGAATAAATAAGGGGATAGTGGGTCACCTTGCCAAATACCTCTGGAAGATGGGAAAGACTGAGAAGGCATGCCATTGATAAGAACTAAGTAGGAAACTGAAGAGATACATCCCATAATCCAATCCATACAATACTTAGAGAAACCAAATTGCCTCAAAACTTTGATAAGGAAGGGCCAATCCACTCTGTCATAAGCTTTGGATAAGTCTAATTGAATGAACATGGAAGGAGAATTTTGCATATACATGAAATGGATGGCTTCCTGATCAAGAAATATCTCATCTACTATTTGACGTCCTTCCACATAACCCCCTTACTATGGTGAAATAATCTTATGTAAAAGAGGCTTCAACCTTTCTGCCATGATTTTAGTAATGATTTTGAGAAGAACATTACATAAAGTAATAGGTCTAAAAGCTGAGATATGATCAACCTCTTGAGCTTTTGGAACAAGAGTAATATAAGTTTTATTGATAACCTTCAAAATTTCTTTGGCTTTCCTGGCTTCTTCCACCACCTCTAATAAATCAACATGAAGGATATCCCAGAACTCTTGGTAGAACTCAATAGGAAAACCATCAGGACCTAGGGTTTTCCCTTTTTGCATTTTAAAAACTACTTGTTGAAGCTCATTGATAGTAACAGGAGCAGTAAAAATAGAGTTCTCCTCATAAGTGATAAGAGAAGGGATTGCTTGAAGAAAATTATATTGTGAAGCTGAGTCAAGGGGAGTAGCAACAAAAATATTGGAAAAGTAATCAACAACAATAGAGTTCATGCCATCCCAAGTATAAACAACATCTCTAGAATCTGATTTTAAGGAAGAAATAAAGTTGTGAGATCTTTGAGCTAGAAGAGATTTGTGGAAGAAATTTGTGTTTCGATATCCTTCTTTGAGCCATTGAATTCTAGATTTTTTCTTCCATAAGATTTCTTCTCTTTTTCCCATTCCTCTAACTGAGTTGTGATTTTAATTTCATCTGCACTTCTCTTATCTATGAGACCATCTAAAAGGATTTTCTTATTCAAATTTTCAATATGAGCAATAACTTCATGTTTTTTTTTATGAACATCCCCAAACTCTTTCCAGTTCCAAGTCTTGATATTGGATTTAATGTATTGCAGTCTTTTGGCAAAATAGAACATCTTAGTCCCATGCCTAGGTTTACCTTCCTCCCACCATTGTTGCACATGAGGTCTGAAGGAAATGTCTCTAAGCCACATTAATTGAAAATGAAAAGGAGAGAAACTCACATTGGTTTTCCATATTTCCACCATGACTGGCCAATGATCCGAACCAGCATTATTAAGTCTTCACTTTAGGAATGTGACCATGGATTAAGAAATTTTCAGAGAGCAAAAACCTATCCAATCTCTCCATTATACAAGCTAAGCCTTGCCTTCTATTAGACCAAGTCATAAGTCCATTATCTGGTTGGATATCCACAAGATGGAGGTTTACAATATATTCACTCATGAGGTCAATGCTTTTGTCTAAATTTCTATTTTCCCCCCTTTTCTCATCCAAAGAGAGGATGGTATTGAAATCTCTTTCGATCAATATCCAAGCTTTAGGAAAATCAGAGATAATATGAGTAATATCCTTCCACTGTCTTCTTTTTTCCTCAAAATAAGTCGGATCATAAACAGTAATGCAGAGCATAATCTGGTTGGAATTTCTACTTTGAATAGCTATAGCCAACAAACCCCAACTACCAACCATATGGTGAATAACTACCTCTTTTGGATCCCAAAGATAAGCAATGCCACCCGAAGTCCTTTGGGAACTAAGGGAAACCACTCTTCCAGTTGGCCAAATTTTACTGGCAATTAAGTCCATATTCTCCATTGACATCTTTGTTTCTTGAAGGAAAACAAGATGTGGATGATTTACCTGAATCATTCTTTTAATTTCATTTTGTTTTGAAATACTCCCTTTGAGTCCTCTAATATTCCAAGTGATGATCTTCATTAATACCAGTGCTAAAAAATTTAGGAAGGGCATTCATATTACCTTCCTCTACAAGATTTTCACCTTCTTTTATATGATATTGATTGGTCTTGTGACATACTTTTTGATTAGAATCCATCTTCAATTTTTTTTCTCTATTTCTTGACTTATTCCAATTGAATCCGAGATGGCTTCTAATATTGAATAATGCTCATACACATCCAAAATTTTACTATATGGTTCAATGGATTTTATATTGGGACCTGCATTATTTGAAGTTTTGACATTTGAAATATTGTTTTTCTTGTGTAAATTTTCTCCTTTTTTTTTTGTTGAAAACCTTTGATTTGTTGTTTTGTCTCTGAGTTCTTCCCTTCATATTTAAATTGTGTTTCTAAGATTTCAGTTTCCATTATTTCCTCTTCCTCACTTGGGACATCATTTGTGGAAAGGATTTCAAACATATTAGCAGATGAATTTGATTGATCCTTCATAACTGGTTTTTCTGAGTGTTCTTCTTCTTAGGTATTTGGAAACCTTCTAAGTCTATATCTTCTTTCTTTTTATCAGGAATTTTATTTGGGCAAGCATTGGCCAAATGACCATAATCATGGCAAATTATACAATGAAAAGGAATGTTCTCATAGTCCACTACTTTCTCCCAAGTGTTTTCCCCAAATTGTAATGTGATATTTTTAGGTAGGGGTTTGTCAAAATCCATTAAAACACAAATTCGAGCATAAATAATATGTTCAAAATTTTGAGTACAATCAGCAGTCATCATAAAAGTTCCTAAAGAGTTTCCAATTGAAGAAAAAATAGTAGGATTCCAAAATTCAATAGGGAGGCCAAAGAGTCTAACCCACACGGGAGGTATAGAAGGCATCTCTTCTTTGGCTTTAAATTTAGTATGCCAGGGCTTCATGAAAAGCCCTGCCCTTCCAAAAAACCAAGGACCCCCTTGAAAAGTTTTCTCTCTATATTCATTATTAGAAAATAAAACAAGAAAATAACCATTTGGATAAATAGATATTTGTAACTCACCTTTAGTTTTCCAGCTTTTTACAGCCTAGACTTTGAAAGCAGATAGACTCGGATGAAAACCCATGAACCAACAAATTAGTCCTCTTTTTTCCAAATCTTCAATGTCAGTCTGAATGTTACCAATATCAAGCTTAACAATAGGAGTTCCATCAACTGCTTTAAGACATCCTAACTCCATTTTCTTGGGATCAATATTAGGCATTCTTAGAGGTTTATGGGAAGCCCTAATATTGATATTAGCATTGGGCTAAGGCTATCCACCACGAAGGGCATCCTTAAAATTCATTTTTAGGATTGAGTCTTCAAAATTCCTACCCTTGATAGGGGTTTTCATAGTATAATTATTTTGTGGGTGCACCTTAGCACCAGATTCACTTGAGATATGAGCCATTTTTATCAACTACTTGAAACTTGTTTTGTGATCTCTTTAATCTTTGCCCTAGACACCGTGGAAAGGTATGGTTTTCACTTTTCTTTTGTGTAGAAAATTGGAAGTCATTGTCACTCAAGTTCACAGTATGATCTGTTTAAAGACAAAATATTGAGCATAAACCACAAAAATATTGAGCATAAACCTCAAAAATATTTGCCATTAGGGCCCGAAGGCCATAAAAACCAACCTTTGGAGCTTCTTGCACTCAACCCAGATGAAACCCTTGCATAGCTGCTTGCCAAATATTTCATTCACACATAGGGATGCACTAGGATCTATGTTTCTCCAAATGATATGAAAATTTGTGGAGACGTTCTAGGGTTTTTCAGGCATCTACCCTCAAAATTTTAGCTCAATCTAAGTCCAGATGAGTGAGATATGGCTGAAACTAGTTCGATAGTTTGGGCATTCCTATGAAAAACATCTCCTAACTATGAGGACTATCATAATCATTAATAAATAGGTCAATACTAAGGAGATAGGCTCAAATGATATTGACTCTTTATATGAATTCAATGTGTAAGGATCAAATCTTAAGAAGAGCAAGGTATATTTGTACATATTGAATCCTTGAGATAATAGAAATTGATATTAACACTCTCAACTGGTCTAATCCAATAGGATTGAGGCCCAAGTACATTCTTTAGGTCCTATATTATCTTTATAGCAGACGCATTTTTCTTTGTATCATTTGTATTCCTTGTTGTCAAAAGATTTTATATATGATTTTTTTGACACTATATGTATTTTACATAAGAATTTATGTATAATTCTAGATAAATCCCAAGGGATAAGGTGTGTGATTTAGATTTTTTTTATATCCTTACAACTTATTATTGATATCATGATTTTAAACCCTCCCCTTATGTCAACTATTGATACTACTAATAGACGTATAAATAGTAGTATGGCATCTAGCCTTACATCTTGTAATAATATCACTAAGACCATTCCCATTGCTAGGTCAAGGATCATGTGAGAGAGGAAGATCCAAATATTTATCTTAGATGAGAAATTATTGATAGAGTGTAGGCATTATAAGACAAGTCTGATGAATAAGAGAATGAGCTAGAGAGTAAACTAAATCAGGTATATATTGGCCTTGATGCTATGAATTTTGAGAGTTGGGTACTTATACCCATTTATACATGTACATATTATTATTTTTATATGAACATTAACATATATATTATATATTTCTAATATGATTCATTATGACTCTCTCATGTATTCATGTGTATAATATTATTTTTAATTTCTATTGTACTTTTCATGATATATTTAACACATTTCACTTATAATAGATAAAATTTAAGATGGACCTTTAGACCAACTACTCGACAAGGCGCTAATCCGGGCATAAATTAGATTCAGAATAATATGGTGAATACAAATATAGAAGTTAATATTTTATGGTGATTCCCATGTAATTTTGGGCATGATCCTATAGTTTATAGTAGTCATTAGGTATTCACAAAAAAAATTGAATGATTAACAATGTCAAGCTTAATAGGTCACTATATTAGATCAAATGACACCAATAATGAATCAACATGCCTACTAGAAACCTGTCACAAATCAACCAACATATCAAGTCTAAGCATATGATATAGCCCTTAGCTTACAAAAGCCTAAAAATGCAATATTTTCCAAATATAGTGTGGTTGAAAGGGATGAAGATCCTACTTTTGAAGATATTGTTGTATGTGCAAATCAACAAGGGTTAGGACCAAGACAAAAGGAATCCATAAAAATACCAAACCCAAGTAAAAAAATAGTATGAATCAAATAAATAAACCACAATACTTAGTGTTAGGAGTTATTACATAATATCCTATTTTAAGTGGCAAGTGGTATAGCTACCACTCATAAGGTAAATGCATGTAGTATAAGATAGAGGTAGTTGCAAGTTTGATTAAGTGTTTGTTTACCCAAAATAGGTATTCAATGTACTTAAATACCAATTATTTTATAATGTAAAGCTTTAAATCATTGAGTTATAGCATGTGGTATCAGATTAAGTAGAAGGAAAAAAATCTCTCCTTATGATCCTCCTCTAGCTTTGACATAGAGAAGACTTAAAGAGCGCTCTATTTGAAAAAAAATGTTTCAAGGCTAAAATTATCCTATATAATATTATTGCAGAGAAAACTCAAAAGAGAGGTAATCATATCCTTAAATAAAATTTCCATTGTATATTCAAAGGCTTTAAGGTGAAAAACCCCTACAAAAGATAAGGCAAAAGCCTAGAAGTAACAACAAAGTCAAGTTAATAAAAAAGAAAGGGGTCATAAGTTTCCTTTGAAGAATTTCCATTTCAAAAGGAATTAGGGAAGCCATACAAGCTCCTTATAAATTACAATAAAGAAATCTATAGAAACTCCTTAGAAAGAAATATAAGAAAGGAATCCATAGAAGCTCCTTAAAAATTACAAGGAAATCATAGAAGCTCCTTAAAATTACAAGAAGGAAGCCATTGAAGCTTCATAAAGAATTGTAAGAAATTTTCAAGCAAGTGAATCAAAGAGCATTGAGAGCTCAAAAGGATAAATAATCCAATAAATTTTTTACTATCTACACTTATTTTAAATTTCACTTACAACAAGAAGATAGTCTTGCTTACCATTCAAAGGAGTATCCAAAATGGAATTCATTATGCTCCAAAAGGAGCAAGAAACATTTTTTTACAAGAACAAGTCTTTCAAAACACCAAATTCAACAAGAATTCAAGAATAGCAAAGGAGTAGCTAGAACCACATGAAAATAGTAAGGAAAAGTGTGAGCTAGTTGCAAGTAAAATTACACAACTACAAATGACATCTCATTCAAACAATAAGAAAGAAAGCTACTCATGAACTTTAGCTAGGTGGAATATTCTATATTTGGAAGTAAGATACATTAAATTAAACTGAACCAAATATTGTTATGCATTCTTGAAGCAAACCCAAACTCATCTGGAGGAAAAATACAAAGCAAATAACCTTGTAAGAAATAAATATGTTCACCCAAGTAATAGAAATGGTAAATACAAGCAAATGTAGTTTAAAAGTATCTTATATTGAGATTATATGGAAGCCTTTGTCTCCTCTCTTTTACAATAGTGAGATACTACAAGGTACAAGGTTCTGTTTACAAATGAAATGCTTACTTTTATAGAACTACAATGAGATGAATAAGGGAAGCCTCTTTTGCATATCAAGAGAATGGTGGGTTTTGATGATCCTTGATGTTACAATCAATTTATTGTATGGGCTTTAGATATCCTATCAGACCATCCTTTGCTTTAATAGCTCTCCAATAACCTATCGCCTGCACATATATGATCGTAAATAAGAAAATTGATTAGTAGAAAATAAGGGGCCTCCACTGCATGAGACCCTTTTTTATAAGGATAAAAAGCTACAAACCCTAGAGTAAATGCTTGTAGAATGACAATGAAATATCAAAACCTTGTTGATTTACCTACTTTGATCCATGACTATTGATGGCTGAAATATTCTCCTAGGCAAACACAGAGCCTCATTTGGGTATGGTTAAATGCAAGGCTGTATTTGGGACTGTGTAAACATAGTATTTCATTTGGCCCTAATTGGAAGAAGGCTCAGGATAGCTACTCAGCTTCAATGACTCAACCTCCAAAAAATTTGATGTCCTTCTTGTGTGATTTGTGTAGTGTAAAGTTATGATTTTCTAGTCTCTTTTGTTTTATGAAGTGATGATGCCTTTTTAGGCCTTTTGGGGATGAGGAGAAAAGTATAGGTGGTAAGCCAGGGATTCCAAGTGGTAGGGACCATGTAGTCACCTATCCTAGGTAGTTGTAGTGAGTCACTTAGAGTGTCCCACTTAGGTGGAATGGTGGCATGTGGGTAGGTGAGAGTGGAGTGAGGTGTGTGAGATGTGGCAAGGGGAGGGATAGTGGTGGCTAGGACACATGTCAAGTGGGGAGATAAGGTATCCTAGGTAGATTTCCCAAATTTTATAAAATCTAAAAAATAGGAGAATGTGTAGCAAATTATGCCTAAGTTTAGACTTATGCATATTATTTTATTATGCATATTTATGGGATGTATGGATTTTGCAAGTAGCTAGGTTTTGGTGTCTAAAAATCTATTTTCTAATGGCCCAAATAACACAAAAAATCTCATTTTGGGTGCAAAGGCAAATCACCCATGTTTCAATAGATTGAAATATCTCAAAGAATCCAAAATATATATGAGTAGGAAGTAAAATAAAATACAAAATATTGCATAAGCATTGAACATCACTTGAGATGTCCAAAAAGTGAGGACTACACAAGCCTAGAATATCACTCAAGAAGTCCTAGAAACAAGGATTACACAAGCCTAGAACATCACTTACGATATCCAAGTAGCAAGGACTGCACAAGCATGGCACATCAAATAAAACATCTAATAAGAGAGGGTTGAACAAGTCTAGAACATCACTATGGATTTCCAAGAAAAAAATCCCAAGAAGGGACTTGAGCATTCAAATCACCTCAATGCCTTGTAGAAATATTACACACCAAAATTTTATAAAAATGAGCTCAAGACACTCAAGAATTTCAAAAGTGCTCAATCCACTATAGAAATATTACACACCAAAAAGTTATCAAAGGATCCCAAGAAGACACACAAGTATTCCAACAAAGCTCACCTATATGCCACTCAAATAATTCTCACTACACGACATCTAGACACTCACCTGAACAAAAAATTAAATCATCCAAATAGTGCTCACTCAGACATCAATCACATTGACAAGAACTCACCTAGATATTGCAAGGAAACCATTGGGTGTTGAAAGTATTAAACTAAAGAAGAACCCAAAAACAAGAGTAAAGGAGAAAAATCCTTTGGAATCAAACAAAAAATAACACGATGAAAGTGAAATGACCTATATTCTCAGGTTATAACAAGTGGCACCTACAAAATTAATCAATAAAATCATTAAAATACAATGTTTTGTGACAACATTAAATATTACTAAGCAAACACCAAGATTTGAAAAGCTAGCGAATCTACTTTAAAAAGTAGAGGCCTCACAATATATGAATAAGAACAATTACTTCTTACAAACTAAATGATAAAGAAACCAATTAGAATAGGCATGAGTCCTCCACAATGCTTCCAATAGAGAAATAATTTTTAAAGATATCAAAATCGCAGATGTGATTCTCAAATAAATAGTTTCACACATAAAGGATGTGTGAACATTGTGGTAGAAATGATCATACAATGAAGGAATGTAGACATAATCCACTAAAATATATATCTCCTTTATGAGATGTGAACCAACAACAAGACAAGTCATCTTTAGACAAGAAAAACCAAAATTAGAAAAAGGCACAACAAAATAATGTAATCATGGAAAAAATAAAAATATTAAGAAGAAGAAAAACATGTTTTTATTGCACAAGAATAGTTGAGACAACACAATAATGCTTGGTATGACACCAAACAAATAATGAGATAATAAAATTAGTTCCATGTAACTAAGTACATCTAGAGACAAACTAAAAATAGAATTCAAGCACCGAAGAGTAAAAATGTACACTCTAAATGTAATTCTTCACCATCTATAGAAGAATTTGAATAAGACAACAAAGAGAATGAAGAATCAATGCAACAAGCATTTAAGATTCAACCATCATTAGATAATCAAATAAAGCATGAATTCATAACTTTCTAAAACATTTTCTTCAAATGAACAATTCCAAGAAGAAGCACATAATTATTGATCTTACTACATCAAGAAATAATCAAAATATGAAATGGAAACTAGTCCACATAGAATATATGACACACAAAAAATATTGGCAATCATTCAATTCAATGATTCACATAGGATGCATGATAGCGCATCACATAAAATGTTAAAGAAAGCAAAATTACATCATGTATTATGAGCAAATGTTTAATAAAATGAACAAATCCATGACAAAGAAGAAAATCTAAGAGGTTATTGACCTTACCTCAGTAGAATACATTCATCAAGACAATATTTGGTAGCAAGTCCACATGGCAGGAGAAAATTTGATATCATCAACAACTAATATATTTTATAAAGATCCTCCACATTGAAGAAAACAAATATTTTATGCATTGAAATTTAGAATCTATGAATGGGTATTTATAATGAAAATATATTTTTGGAGTGCATGATTGGTGGAGCATGACACTCCTAAGTATCAAAGTAGAAACTCTACATTGATTGGGGGGATTTCTCTCTCAAATTCCAACATCAACTTAAAATTTGTGTATGGTCATAAGAAAGAATAGAGCTATGAATATGATGTAATAAGTGGGGAATTTTAGGAATTATTACATTATACCCAATGTGAAGTGGCAAGTGGTATACCCATCCTTCACAAGGCATATGCATGTAGCATATGACAAAGGTAGTTGTAAGTTTGGTTGAGATTTTTTTATGCTAGAAATAGACATTCTATGTACTTAAATACTCATCATTGCATAAATCAAATCATTTAAGCATTGATTTCTAACACTTAGAAGAGGAATACCATCATTGCACTTAAATATAAAGGGCTAGTAACAACTACACAATAGGAAAATGATAGTGAAAACACTAGGAAGAACATGACCAACATGCCCTAGGAAAATGCATAAGCTAGTAAGATTAAATAGACGAATAAGAAAAAGGAAATGGAAGTGAAAAAGAGAAGTCTAGAGGATACAGATAACTCCACCTCAAGGTTATGTAGTATACCCTTATCCAATACAATATGGTTAGCCTCCATAAAATAACCTAGTGTCTCAACATCATAGACCTCAAAAATAGCTTCCTGATTAGACCTATCAACGACCCTTAAATATAAGGGTATATTCCCTATATCCTACCTATCACTATGAAAGCATTACCTACCTTTGATGAGAATGGGAATAAGATAAATTTGGATCACTTGAATGAGCTATTTACACTCAATTCAATTCATCACATCCAAAAGGAATATGCCATGGTATGCTTTCTTGTCTATTCTCTTTGTACTAAAGTTGTTTTATGGTATAGAAGTTTATCTAATAATTTTGTTACAACAAAATTTCATGCATATATTTGGTAGTATGGGTAATGGGTACTCTATTTTGTTTCAATTATATGATATGCAAATGTATCTACAAGAAAATATTTATGATTTTAGTACTAGATATTTTAGGAACTTGAATTTAATTGCAAAAAACATTAGGCAAAATGAAGAACAAAAATTATCATAGTACATCAAAGGCTCATAATCTGACTTAGATTTAATAGTTTGTAATGGTAATCACGTCACTCTAGTTGTAGGCTTTGAAGAATTAACTTATGTAGAAGATGTTCTAATTAGGGTAGAAAATATACCACCTACCCCACCTATGGCCTATGTTACCCATGTCATCCAAAATCTATAAATCCTTGGATCTATGCCATCCATATCATCTATTCCAAATATCTAATCATTAATTATCCTTTTATCTATATATTATAACACGTCTAGGCTAAAATGCATCATCAACTATTGCCTTTTAGCCACAATTATGAACCCTACCTATTCTATCGCAAACCAATGGTGATACTAAAACCTTTTATAAATCAATACAAGCACAACATGAAAGATATAATAAAAGTGGTAAGGACCTTGATAAACTAGAAAAATACTAAAAAGAGGCAATAGCAACAAAATAGCAAATGATATCAACAAAAAAATTGGTAGCCTTAACAAACTCCTTAACTCACCAAAGACCATGTATTTGGGAAGGTGCTAATCATAGTGTAAATTTAATTTAGAATAATATGGTGAATAATAATTTAGAAATAAATATGTTATGGTGTTTCCCATGTAGTATAAGGTATTATCCTATAGATTTTACAATAGCCATTAGGTATTCACAAACAAATTTGTATGAACAATAATGTTAATATCAGTAAGTCACTGCCTTGGACAAAATGGAACCGATAATGAATCAACATGCCTACCAGCAACCTATCCTAAATTAACCAACATATGAAGCCCAATAATAGGAGGCATTGCTTACCTTACCAAACCCTAACAATGCAATTTTTCCAACTTTAGTGTAGTTTAAAGGGATGAAAATCCGACTTTTGAAGATAATATTATATGTGCAAATCAATAAGGGTTAGGACCAAGGCAACCAGAAGATATGAATAGAGCAACCCCAAGTGAAAAAAATAGGATGAAGCAAATAAAAGAACCATAATAATGAGGGGAATGTCATCATTGCACTTAGAATATAAAGGACTAGTAACAACTACATAGTAGGAAAAATAGAGTGAAAATAATAGGAAGAACATGACCAACATACCCTGGGCAAATGCACAAGCCAATAAGGATAAATACATGAATACGAAAAAGAACTAGAAGTCAAAAATAGAAGTCTAGAGGATGCAGATAAGCCTGAATAAGGGAGGAATGATAGAGAGACCAATTATAGAAGAAGGCGAAACAACACCTCATATAATCATCTCTCACTAGTGAAGGATGCACAATGGCTACTAGGTAGTATATAAAATTTATAGCACATAGCAAAAGTAGATCCTCTGTTGATTTTAGGTTAAATACAAAAAATATATTAAGAAGACTCATGCCAAGGTGATCATTTTAGAAGCACTAGCCCTTCTTGTCCAAACAAACTTACTTCAATAAGATCTTAAAGAGCAAGAAGGAAGCTAAGCCAAAAATGGATAACCTAAGCTTTTTCAACGTAGTCTAGATAAGCAACAAAACCTAAAAATGGAAAACATTTCTAACATTTACAACAACGCAATGGATATATTAAATTCTCAAATTCTAAAATTGTAAAGCTTTCATCATTTTATGAGACTATAAAAAGAAAAATTACTTGCTAAAAAGTTACATTGTCAATTTAAGGATAGCTCTAATAGTATTGCCAAAGGCTATCTACGAATGAATGGGATTACCCTATACAAAAATAGATAGGATTTTTTTTTAGATGTATGGCATTAGAGTGAATTTCATAGGGGTTCTAAAGTACTTTATCATGACCATAGCAAGCATCCAAACCTAGTTATAGTCCAAGAGATAATAGTAGTCAATGTTCCTCCATATTTTGGTATGTTACTATCTAGAGAATGGGTGTGTAAGGTATTTGGGGATGGATAATTGGAAATGGATTGTACCCACATGAAATTACTATAATACATTAAAATAAATTATATTACGAATGATCCTCTATGCAATTACTTCTTGCACAAGTTGGACAAATATGGGGTAGTGAATTGGAATGAGCTACCAAAAACATGCTTATTAGTGTGCTCAAATATGATGATGATACAAATGTATACAGCAAGGAAACTAAGCTAAGTAACTATATAATATCATAAAAACCATCTAACATCCCAACCCTAACCAGCAAATAAACATAATGGTCAGATAAAGCATAGGTAAGGTATTTTTATGGATAAGAACTAAGAATGAAGTAGGCATAATTACCTAATTTATTGACCCACAAGGAATACAAAAAATTTTACATATATGCTATTTTTCAATTACACAAATATTATGGTTGAATACAAAGCATTTTGCATTAGTTTAAGAAAGACTAAAAATATAAAAAAAAATTAATGGGTATTGGCCAAGGGCTTCAACCTTGAGAAAATGGATTGATAGGAGTTGGAAGTCTCTAGGAGTGATTCTATCCTTTCTTATCCAAGGTTTCTTCCTAGCCAATTTTTGTTCTAAGGAATAAAGAGGAAAAAATCATAAAAGGGGATCCTTGGTTTATGGGAAGAGCATGACTCTTCCTTACCTACTAGTATGAAGGTTTTCACCTAAAAAATGTAAATCTATCCCCAATACTAGTTTGGATTAGGATGTTTGGGTTGCCCATTGAATTTTTAGAAATATATACCTTTAAGTTAATAGGAAACACTTGAGGAGAATTCCTTAATATTTTAGATACTAAAAAAATGGGTTCTTGGCTATTTATGCTTGGATATTGGTAATGATTGATATAAGTAAAGCTTTACTAGAATCGTTCATTCTTAAGTATGGGGTTAATATGTAGATCCAAACCATATATTATGAAAACATAACTTTTATATGTATAATATATAATGAGTTGGGGCATATTGAGAGATCATGCCCTAATAAAATCCCAATAGAATCATATGTAGAAACTTAAAAATGGTTATGGATGAAGATGGTTTTCAACTTCCAAAAACTAGATCTAGAAAAATGAAAGAAAATAAACAATGGAGACCATTAAGGAAGGATATTGGAATAAATACCAACTCTTTTTAATAGTTATCCCATGAAGAAAAAGTAGATCAAAACTTAGAGGACACAGTACAACAGGTTCAACATATAAACAAGGAATTGTCTATTCAGTATATGTTAGCATAGATTCATTATTATGCTTATTTTATTACATTATTATGTGCATATGTTAATTGAGCACATATTAGGTAATTAGGTGGGAGTAGTTCATTTCTTGAACTACATTGGTTCCCAACTACTTTGGTTGGTTGAACTACCTTGGCGGAACTAATTACAGTGTACTATTTATCACTACCAAATGTAATGCAAAATTTAATGCGTTGAATTACAATATGGTACCAGAGCACATTAATTTTGGAAAATGTGTTTATGTTTTTGGTATAACATGGTTTATCCACTCCATCACCTAAGGCCTACAACTAAAGTAGATAGCACTCCAAAATCTGCAGAAAACACTCTCTTAGAGGACCTATCAGAGTGGGACGCTCTCTAAACTTTCCCCTACACCGAAGCACTCCATTGGAGGAAACATATGAATATTCACTGATGCAAGTAGATAAATTCTACATAGGATGCAAACCTTCACACGAATATCTATGCAAAAATTTCAAAATCTACACGTTTTCAACTATCTGATGAAATCCTTGGAATCTGACGCTCGGGGACCATTGACACATTGAAGAGCATGAAAAAAATGGTGGGGACTGATGTGTGTTAGTCTCTGGTTGATGATGTCATTTTTATTTTTGAATATAATGCTATCTGATATGGATCATTGAACCATTGAAGAGGCACGAACAAAATCATTGGGTGGTGTGTGCAAAGCAATCTGACATGGTGGTGTCCTAACAATTTATTGACGATAAAGTGTGACTTTATTTATTTATTTAATATTTATCCACTCTTGGTGAAGAAAATGTGTGATGTTCCTTAGCCTTTTCATCTACACTTGTAGCACAATTGGTTAGTCGAGCTGTGTTAAAGTGCTTGGTGGGAGACGCGAGTTCCAATCGTGTAAGGTGTATTATTTTGGTTAAAATAATTCATGTGGGATGCAAATAAGGTATTTTTTATACCTTCATTTTTTATTTTTGCAAATTCACTTGTTATTTGTAATTTTAAACTAGTGTATTTCATTTTTGGAGAGATAATATAGCCAAGTTAGAATATGCACTTAGTTTTTGAAACTTGAAAGGGTCCTAAAAACAAAATATTTTTTTTGCAAAGAACACATTTGGTTTTGCACACCAAGATAGCAAGAAAGAACCATTTGTTTTGCAACTAAAACCAAGAACAAGAACCTTAGTGCATTTCTTCATGGAGGGATAAGAACACAAATTTGCACATTGTTTCTTCTGCACATTGAAAGGGTACCTCAAAATTTTTCCAATCTTGTTTATTTTGCAACTAAAAGGGGGGATAAAAGCATTATTTTTTTTTGCAAAATTCTAAGACAAGGGGGGAAAATTGTGGATTTGAATATCATTTTTGCAAACAAAAAAACCTCAAATATTTTGCAAAAATAATTGTAACAAAGATGCATTTTCGGTGGAAACCGACATCTTAAACAAAAAATGGCATTGTAAATAGGTGCATTTTTGGTGGAAACCGACACCTATAGTTAAAATTTGTGGGCACTTGTGATTGTTTATTACATTTAATTTCCTATTTTTTGCATTTCAATCATAAGTTAAAAATAAAAAATAAGAAAGACCCCAAATTTTACACCTATTTGTGCAATTTATTGCATCGTAGTGTTTGGTATATGTGATACCTCTGGCCCACACTTATAGGTAATGTTGTCATGCTTTGGGCTACTATATCTACCACCTAACATAGCTACAAAAATGAAATCTGAGATTGTTCTCTATAAATCATCGGGGAGAAATAAGGAAAGCCAGTTTATTTTGATATTCACTCCATTTTATACCCTAATTCATTCTTATTGTTTGGCTTAAACTCCTCCAACTCATCATCCTTTTTTGGAAGGGTTTTGAGGTAGGTGCCATCAATTTGATTGAATTCTCTTTCAGTACTGCTTATGTGCCATGGATCGATCTTGGTTCACGTACCTTAAAGTCTCCCTCACGTACAGTCACGTATATAGAGGGGACCAATTTTTCCACGTACCGAAAGGTATATAGGAAAAGCGGGTATATCGAATATATCAGGTCTATCGATCTAGCGGTATATAGAAAGAGGGACCATTTGGTGATATAAGGAACCTTCACAATGGCCACTATTCACAAATATCTTTCAGATTCATAGTTTCTCAAAGGTTCTAATTTTGCACCATGGAAAACAAATATGAGAGCTATTCTTCAAGTTGAAGATTTGTGGGATGTAGTAACTAGCACTACACCACATCCTACCTCACCAGGACCATATCAAGAGGTATTTGATAAAAATGATAGAAGGTCTCTCATGTTTATCTTGCTTGCTACTACAGATGAGATACAACCACACATTTGTGATGCTAAAACTGGTAAACAAGCTTGGGATGCTTTAATCACCATCTATGAAGGGAAGAATCAGTCCACTATTCTTAACCTTCAATCTCAACTACATACACTCAGTATGAAATCTGGTGAAATAGTTGAACTATTCCTATGCAAAGTGGTAGAATTGAAAGCCAAATTGAATGCTATGGGAGAAGTAGTGGAAGATAAGCTCTTGAATTCAGTCATTTTGAGAGATTTGCTAGAATCCTACAAGGTGTTGATCACATCTCTTCAAGTGTCTGGTAGACAAGTTACTTTTGTGGAGTTGGTAAATTTACTTCAAACTAAGGAGGCAAATCAGCTTCAAAGAGATGAAGTGATAGATAATGCACTTTACTCAAAACAAGGGGGAAAGAAGCAAGGTAACTTTCAGAAGGGAGGATCTTCTTCCAAAGGAAAAGGGAAACAACCTCAATAGAAAGAAAAGAAATATTGCAAAATCTGTGATATGGATAACCATGACACCAACAGGTGTTGGTTCAAGAATAAACAACCCAATGACCAAGATCAAAAGAAAAAGGGAAAGGGGAAATACAAACCATAAAAGAAGAATAAGCAACCCAAGGGACATGTTGCTTATGAGGAATCAAACTCAGATTCTGAGAGGGCACACAAGGTGCTCATGACTCACACATCTTCTCAATAGAAGGATCCTATGTGGTATATTGATTTTGGAGCCAACAAACACATGACTGGTGATAGATCATGGTTTGAGACATTTGAGGCAAAGGAAGGCAAACCAGTGACAATTACTGATGATAAGACCTACCGAGTCCAAGGTGAAGGAGATGTTTCTATCACTCTTCCAGATGGACAATGTCAGATTGAGAAAGTTCTCTATGTTCTTGGATTGGTAAACAATTTGTTGTCAGTCCCTCAGATCTTGGATAAAAACATGGTTGTTGATTTTAGAGTTGAGGATGGCAGGAAGTGATGCTTCATCACTAGAAAGGGAAAGCATGTAGCAACAAGTTCATACAAGCATGGCTTGTTCATATTAGATGCCATTTCTACACCTCATGTTGCCATGGTGGCAAACACAAAGGAGGCCACTTCTCTTTGGCATAAGAGATATGGGCATCTGAGTTCAGGATATTTGCTCGAGTTGAGTAAATATGAGATGGTGAAAGGTCTTCCCAACCTTTCATCCACTTTACTAGTTTGCTTGGATTGCTTAGTAGGGAAGCAACACCAAGTACCATTTGAGGTGAGCTCTTCACGAGCTAAGAGACCTTTGGAGTTGGTACACACCGATCTGTGCGGTCCTATGCCAAACAGTTATGGTGGAAAGAGGTATTTTTAGTTTTTTGTTGATGATTACTCATGGAAGATGTGGGTTTTCTTTCTACAATTGAAATCAGAGGCCTTTATGTATTTTCAGCAGTTCAAGAAGAGTGTTGAGAAGGAGTCAGGATGTTCCATAAAGACCCTCCGCTCAGATCGAGGGGGAATATACCTCCAAAGAATTTTCATCATTTTTGAATTCACATGGGATTAAGAGACAACTGACAATAGCCTATACTCCATAGCAAAATGGAGTTGCTGAGAGGAGGAACCATTCCATCATGGAAATGGTTCATTGTATGCTTAAGGGGGCACATCTTGAGCAGTAGTATTGGGCAGAAGTAGTCAATACAACAACGTACCTCCTGAATAGAGCACCCAAAAAAGCTCTATAGGGAATGACTCCACAAGAAGCATGGAGTGGTAGGAAACCCTCCATTTCTCATCTAAGGATTTTTGGGTGTAAGGCATTCATGCATATTCCAAAAGCAAAGAGAAAGAAGTTAGATGAGAAATCCCTACAATGTATTTTTCTTGGTTATGATGAGCATTCAAAGGGATATCGGTTGATAGATCCTAAAACCAAGAAAACTCACTTAAGTAGAGATGTGGTATTTGATGAAGCTTTCACATCAGATACTAATACATCTATAACTATATACCTGGATGAAGAGGAGCCTAAGAAAGAGACTCCACCCCCACAAAAAAAGGTTCCAAAATGGTATACTAGCACATTGAGAGATTCAAAGTTGACTTCACTTCCAGATCTAACTCTAGATTAACCTTGCACTCGTAGCATGACTCAACAGATGAGAGCAGAGGCATCAACTTTAGAGGTTGATGAGCTTTACCAATAGTTTTATGAACTATCTGTAGATGTAGAGGAAGACAGAGAAGTAGATATGGATGATGAAAGGGTTTATATGTCTGCATTGGATGAGAATGAACCCACAATAGTTCAAGATGCACTTAGTGAGCCTCAGTGGAAGGTTTCTATGGATGCTGAACATACATCTCTCATGAAAAATAACACATGGAAGCTAGTTGATCTACCTTTAGGAAAGAAGCCCATTGGCTACAAATGGGTGTTCAAAGTGAAGTATAAGGTAGATGGAACTATTGATAAGCATAAGGTCCATCTTGTTGCAAAGGGCTATGCTCAAAAAGAAGGAATTGATTATGAAGAGACTTTTGCACCCACTACAAGAATGACTACCATTCGTGTACTTTGTGCTATGGTAGCTCAGTTCGGGTGGAAGTTACATCATATGGATGTCAAAAGTGCCTTCTTGAATGGTGACTTGCAAGAAGAAGTGTATATGACCCAACCAAAAGGATTTGTGGTTGAAGGCCAAGAGTAAAAAGTTTACAAGTTGGTTAAATCCTTGTATGGGTTAAAACAAGCTCCACGAGCTTGGTACATCAAAATGGACAATCACCTATTGCAGCATGGATTCAAAATAAGTCCTTTAGATGCTAATATCTATATCAAGAATAATGGTTCTGACATAGTGATTCTAGTACTCTATGTGGATGATCTGATCATCACTGGCAGTTCAGAGAAAATGATAGATGCAATGAAAGATGACTTGAAACAATCATTTGAGATGATATATCTAGGACTTCTTCACTATTGTCTTGGTTTAGAAGTGGAACAAAAGAAGAATCATATCAGAGTGACACAAAAGAAGTATGCCAAGACATTGATTGAAAAATATCGCATGACTGATTGTAAGCCTAAAGCAACTCCAATGGAACCAGGGCTTAAGTTATCATGATATGATACTTCTCCATAGGTAGATGGTACTCTCTATCACCAACTTATTGGGAGTCTCATATATCTGACCAACACCAGGTCAGATATCAGTTTTGTTGTGGGTTATATTTCAAGGTTCATGCAAGAACCTAAGGTGAGTCATTGGAAAGCAACAAAATAGGTTCTTCATTATGTCCATGGTAGTATAGACTATGGCCTGGAGTACAAGAAGAATGACAATTTCTTCTTATAGGGATACATGGACTCAGACTATGCCGGATCCATTGATGATCAAAAATCAACTTTTGGATACATTTTCCATCTTGGATCTGGACCTATCTCTTGGCACAATAAGAAGTAGCAGGTGGTTGCTTTATCTTCTACAAAGGTAGAATATCATGCAACATGTGGAGCAGTCTATGAGGTGATATGGTTGAGTCGCATTCTTTCAAGTATGGGTCTTCCAAATAATCTTCCAATTCACTTGTTTTGCGACAACCAAGGTGTTTTGAAGCTTGTCAAGAATCTAGTATTTCATGAACGCACCAAACACATTGACACTCAATGTCATTTCATTCGAGATGAAGTTCCAAAACACAACATACAACTCCAGTACATTCCCACTGATGAACAAGTTGCAGATATTTTCACTAAGGCACTTGCACGTGTCAAATTTGAATTGTTTCGCAACACACTTTGTATTTCCAAATAATGTAATAAGGGGGGATGTTAGCATAGATTCATTATTATGCTTATTTTATTACATTATTATATGCATATGTTAATTGAGCATATATTAGGTAATTAGGTGGGAGTAGTTCATTTCACAAACTACATTGGTTCCCAACTACTTTGGTTGGTTGAACTACCTTGGGAAAACTAATTACAGTGTAATATTTATCATTGCCAAATGTAATGCAAAATTTAATGCTCTGAATTGCAATAGAATGATCCTAATTTAACGAATAACATTCTTGATGAGCCTAATAAATGTGTCTCATAAAATTTTAAGGCTCTCTTGAAGTACCATGCACCATTCAAGAGAAAAAATAGTAAATAAAATGTAATTTTAGAAGTTAATACCTCTGCCATTAATAAGGAAGTACTATAAAATGAGCAAGACAATTCAAAAGCTTCTGTAGTAGAGCTAGGAGAAGATAAATATGATGAAAAAAATTACGAAATAATATTTAGGAATAGAATAATAAGACCTACTCGTGATATAGGTAAGGAAAAAAGAGAAAAACCCTCAAATTATCAAGCAAGATCCAAGGAAGTAAGAGCAAACATAGAGAAAGGAACACAAACTAAGTTGGTTGAACTTCTCTTTACCAAACAACAAAATTATATTGGTAATCAGCAAGTAGGGACCAATAGATCCTAATGAGACATGATTACCATCTCATGGAATATAAAGGGTGCTAATGTCCCCTTCAAAGCATAGGTGTATCAAGGACCTCTGTTTAAATAATAAGCTTGATATTCTTTGTATACAAGAAACTAAAATGACAAAATAAGTTTCAAAAATTATGAAAGCAGTATGGGCAAGATGTGAATGGGATGCTATGGATTTAAAGGAGGAACAAGGGAAAATTCTAGCATGTTGGAATCCTTCTTAGAACCTCCTATGAAACCATTCATAAAACTAGGCATTAGATAGCCTCATTAGTCACATGCTACTTTATAGATATTCATTTCATCCTTATCAATGTCTATGGACCTATAACTCAATCAGACAGATTAGAAGTTTGGAGTGAATTGAAGCCTTTATGAGAAGTAAAGACCAAGAAATCCAATTCATGATCATAGGATATTTTAATGCCATAACCAAGTTAGATGAAAAATTTGGGGGAATTAGGAAAATAACCCAAAGTATAAGATATTTCTCAACTTTTATTCAAAACAATAATTTATGGGAGGTTGAGTTTGAAGAAGATAACTATACATGGACCAACAATAGGAGATCCCAAAACCTAATAGCAAAAAAATTAGACAAATGCATACTCTCAAATCATTGGCTAGATTAAGGGACTTGTGCTAAAATTAATACCTTGACAAGGATTTGTTTAGATCATTAGCCAATAAGAGTTAAAATGGTGGTAAGTGAATTAAAAAAATATCATATTTTAAATATGAGAAGATGTGGGAATACCATCCTCAATTTGTTAATATGATAGCACAAATATGGAATTCTTTAGGAAATGGTGGGTTGTATGCACTTCCAAAACAAATTAAATCAATGACATCTAGATTAAAAGAATGGAACAAGAACACTTTTGAAAATATTTTTGAGAAGAAATAAGAACTAAAAGATAAACTTTCAAAATTCCAAAAAGGTGAGCACAATAATCCAAACTCAAAGGAAAGGGAGTTGCTTAGTGAATATCATAATATTTTGAGTAAGGAAGAGAAATTTTGAAGATTAAAATCGAGATAGACTTGGTTAAAAGGAGATAAAAACACAAATATTTTTTCATAGGATGGCAATAGTACAAAGATCAACATCCAGAATTAGTAGAATCAAATCAATAAAAGTGGTTTGGATTGAGGATCTGAGTGAAATTAGAAAGGAGGCAAGGCCTTTTTATCAAAATATTCTAGGATCAAAGGAGATTGAAGTTCTTAATGATAAACTTCTTCAAGAAGTACCTTAAGTTATAACAAATGAAGACAATAGGAAACTAATGGAGCCTATTACTCTAGAAGAAGTTCATTTAGCTCTTTTCTCTTTTAATAAGGATAAATCCCTAGGTCCAAATGGACTCTCTACAACATTTTATCAACATAATTGGGAAATAGTGAAGGATTTTTTATTGGTGGTAGTGGAACAGTCTAGGGTAAAACAATACATACCTTATAAAATAAATGCAACATATCTTACCCTAATTCCAAAAAAGAAGGATGTAGAATTGTTTGATTCATTTAGACCCATAAGCCTATGTAATATGGCATATAAGATAATCTCCAAAGTGATGGCAAATCAGTTAAGACCACTATTAGACAAAATTATTTTAGAAGAGAAAGAGGATTTGTGAAAGGGAGATAAATTATGGATGAGGATCATAGTAGCTCATGAAGTTATGCATTCAACAACTTCTAAAAAAGAGAGAGCAATGATCTTAAAAATTGATATGAATAAAGCCTATGATAGGGTTAAATGGGATTTTATTTTTATAATATTAGAAAAGTTTGGATTTGAGAAGAAATGGGTTAGATGGATTAAAGCTTGTGTCTCTATAGTATCATATTCAGTGTTGGTCAATGGGCTAGTAATAATTCTTTTAAAGCCAAGAGAAGCCTTAGACAAGGAGATCCTCTATCTTTTTATTTGTTCATTATTATGGCAAAGGTATTGAGTAAAGAACTTGAATAAGGTATACAAATATGGGCTTATAAGTGGACTTAAGGCTAGTAATAACATTGACAACATCACCCATCAAAAATCGTTAGATGATACAACCCTTTTTGGAAGGACAAGGAAAAATGAGGCCAGAGCTTTGAATAACTTATTAAAGGAATACAAAAGAGAATGAGGGAAAAAATCCAAAATTTACTTCCTAAACACTCCAACTAGAATCAAAGCAGGGATATATAGGTTACTTCAAATGGAGGAGGAAAATTTTCTAGCAACATATCTAGGGATACCTTTATTTGAGGGGAGAATGAGGATAGAATTGTGGAATCTAGTTATAAGTAAAGTTTAGAATAAACTACCAACATGGAAAGGTAGATGGTTATCATTTTTTTGAAAAAAATGAAAACTTGTATTAATACAAAGACCAATTACAAACGGGAGAGAACACATCCCGACCCAGAGCAAAGAGCAACACAACAAGGGCAAAGCACAAAGGCAGCACTAACAACCACAGGGCAAAGAAAACAACAGGGCGCGAAAAGGCGACATGTCGCGAAATCGCGACATGTCACGAAATCGCGGCAGTCACCCCCGTCTCGACCGCGTCGGCGCCAACAGTCGCGATAACGCGACATGTCGCGATATCGCGACAGGAAGGGCCCTCGGCAGCCGCACGCAAAAGGAGTCACGAAATCGCGACGAAGTTTCTAAACGGCACTCATGCCACAAAAGGGTCGCGATATCGCGACAATTATCCTCCCAACCGCTTAAGTGCCAAACGTGTCGCGATATCGCGACAAAAATACCTTGCAACTTCCAGTTTACCAAACTATCGCGATATCGCGACGAATTATCAACTTTGCTCTTCATCTTCAAAAGAGGCACGAAATCGCGACATAATCTCAACAAGAGCCGCGATAGCGCGACATGTCGCGATATCGCGCCAGAAACCCGCCAAAGGCCGCAAAGGCTCAACCTGTCGCGAAATCGCGACAACTTCCAGCTCGAGGCCGCGACGGCGCTACAGGTCACGATATCGCGACAATTTTCCTCCCAGCCGCTTAAGTGCCAAACGTGTCGCGATATCGCGACAAGATTACCTTGCAGCTTCCCACTCTCCAACTTGTCTCGATAACGCGACGAAATTTCAACTTTGCTTTTCAACTTCAAAAGGGTGCGAAATCGCGACGGGATCTCAACAAGGACCGCGATAGCGCGACATGTCGCGATATCTCGACAGAAACCCACCAAAGGCCGCGGAGGCTCAACCTGTCGCGATATCGCGACAGCTTCCGGCTAGAGGCCGCGACAGCACTACATGTCGCGATATCGCGACAAAAAATTTCCTTAGCATAAAAAACACTTGCACATTATTTCAAAATTTGTTCAAGGCCTTGTCTAATCTCTGCATCCTCCACAGGCATATTACTATGCAGATGCATCCCAACCTCTCTCTCAGCACCCATCTTAGCAAGGAAATCGGTCGCTTTATTAAGAGATCTACTAGCATAAACAGGTATCACATCCTCTAATTCCTTCCAAAGCTCTTTAATTTGGGAGACCAGAATCCGTAGCCTCCAAGCTTTTAAGGCAAAGTTCCTCATGCAATCAAGAGCGCCAACCAGGATTTGGGAATCGGACTCAATGATTATCTTTCTATGACCCTGCTTGACGGCCCAGATGGAAGCAGATTTAATAGCAAAGGCCTCGGCTTCATTGTTTGTGGCATATCCCAGACCTTGCAATTCCCAATAGAGCACAGCCCCAACATGATCACGGCAGATTACTCCACTTCCAGCATTGCCCGGATTGCCTTTTGCAGCTCCATCAGTGTTGATTTTGATCCAGCCTTCTAGGGGAGGTTTCCAACAACTTCTTACCTGTCTCTCAAGATCAGCAGCTCTCTCTTCCAGAGGCTTAGAAGCGAGGCTGATTTTCCTCCTCAGCATAGATGGCAACGGTTTCCACAACTTTGCTCCAGATGACCTGCCATATCCCATCCACCGAAGAGAAGGTTTCACGGAAAATACGAGCATTTCTTTCCAACCACACCTGCCACCAAATAAAAAGGAAACCAAGCTCCCAGCCAGTTCGAAGAGCTTTAGATGTAAATCTACCTCTCTTCCAGCTTTCCCATAAATTGGTCCGAGACAAGTCTCCAATAGCCTGAAGTTTAAAATGGGAGAACCAACGATGCCAAATCTGTTGTGTGAAAGGACAATCAAACAGAAGATGATCCGCAGTTTCCTCATTCCTATAGCATAAAACACATTGGGAAGGACCAATGATGCCTCCGATTCGAGATTGTCAAAGGTCGGGGATTCCATTGTGCATCGGTTGCCAGGGCAAAGAAGTTCACTTTCGGCCGGCCCTTGGGATGCCAAATCTTCCTCCATTCTTGACCTGGAAAAGAGTGTGGGGGGGCTCTGGAAGGATCGAATCATAGCCCTCCTTCACAGTATAAACCCCAAGGTTCCCAAAGCCCCAGGCAAGCTCATCCTCCTCATCTCTCCCAGTAAGAAACCGTTCTGACAAGATTTTTCCAGAGTTGGAGCCTGCTCCGGGGGATTGGAATAGGCCATTCACCCAGCCGCTTGAACTTTTGAATCTTATACTCCCCCAATTGGCTGGTATTGAAGTAGCTCTCAATATGGATCCATCCCTTATCTTCTAGAGCTGATTTTAACGGATGCAATTCAGGAAACACAGCAAGAATGGGAGGATTCTGATCCCAAGAATCAGTCCAGAACCGGGCCTTCTCCCCTCTCCCAACTTTCCAGAACAATTGATCTTTGATAATGCGAGATCCAAGCTTGAGCGCCTGCCACACTAATGATCCATTACCCTCCAAAGGAAAGCGGCCCAAGTCATTGGGGTGAACAAGACCCAAGTATTTACTAGAGAGGATTCTGCTGAAGAGGGACGTTGGCTGGGAAATCCACCTCCAATACAGTTTACCAGCCAAAGCCTGATTGTTAAACTTGGAGCTTCTTAATCCCAGCCCACCTTTTTCCTTGGGTTGGGTGACCTTATCCCATCCAACCAAGGCCCATTTCCTCTCTCCTTTGGCACCTTCCCAAAGAAAACTTCTAGCCACTTTGTCCAGCTCTTTCCAAATTGATGGAGGGGCAGCCAGGATAGAGAATTTATAAATTGGCATGGCACTGAATAACGAGCTACGGGAAAGTCGGTCGGCCCCCATAGCTTAACCATCTATGAGACCGGTGATTCATTCTCTCTTTGATGCCATCCAAAAGGTCCTTCCGAGAAATCAGCTTTCGGTTTTTGAAATGCGAGAGGAACCCCCCAGGTAAACAACAGGAAGAGAGGTCCTAGTGAATCCCAAGATCTCAATAACTCTGTCTTGTGACCTTTGATCAAGATTAAAGAAGACCACTTTGGATTTTGTTTCATTGATGACTTGATTAGAGGCCCGGAGGTAGACGTTAAGAGAATCTCTGATTCCTCTTGCTTCCCTGAGGCTGGCCACTCCCACCAATCCAGTATCATCCACAAACTGTAAATGAGTCAAAACTTCAGCCCCGATTTTAATTCTTGTTATCTGTCCTTGAAGTCTTCTTCTCAGGAGGAGTCTGCCTAATCCTTCAGCCAAGATGAGAAAGAGATAAGGAGAGCAAGGGTCTCCTTGGCGGAGACCCGAGAGGCTCCAAAAGGTGGCGAGGGAAGCCCCTTAATTAAAACAGAGTATGAAGGCGTAGAGATACGGCTCATGACCCGGGCAATCCGAGTCTGAGAAAAACCAAAGGCTGCCAACATCTTGACCAAGAAGCCCCACTCTACTCTGTCATAAGCCTTAGACATATCCGGTTTGATGAACATTCCTTTGTTACCTGAATTGTGCATAGTATGGATAGCCTCCTGAGCCAAGATCACTCCATCCAAGATCTGTCTCCCTTCAACAAAACCCCCTTGCTCTGGGGAGATTATATTATGAAGAAGAGGTTTTAGTCTTTCAGCCATAATTTTAGTGATTATTTTGTAAATCACATTGCATAAGGCAATAGGTCTGAAATCAGAAATGTGAGCCCCCCCCTCTCCTTTTGGAATTAAGGTAATAAAGGTGTGATTTAGAGCCTTGAGCATTCTTTTGTTAGTTCGGGACTCCTCAATGACAGCCAGCACATCCTCCTCCGGGGTATCCCAGAAGGCCTGAAAAAACTCAATAGGGAAGCCATCGGGACCGAGGCGATTTTCCGGTGCACATCCCAAAGACCACCTTCTTGAGTTCATCACGATCAATGGGCTTAAGAAGGGCCTGATTCTCTTCATGAGAGATAATAGAGGGAATGCCATCAATGACTTCATTTTGGGCTTCCACATCATGCTCCATACTTTCCTTAAAGAGGTTTGAGAAATACTCCATTGAGTGGGAGTGCATATCAGGGAGAGTGTCAAAAGAGTTTCCATTCTCGTCTTGAAGGAGTTCCATGTTATTCAATTGTCTTCTAGCACAAGCAGAGCGATGGAAAAATTTTGTATTTCTGTCTCCTTCTAATAACCATGTGTTTCTTGCTCTCTGTTTCCAGTAGATCTCTTCTTGATTATCAATGTCCTCAACCGCTTTGCGTAAAGCATCATCCTCGGATTTAAGATGCTCAGAAATGATTCCTTCCCTGAATTGTTTTTGCACCTCATTCCATCTGGCCAACAAGGGAGCCCGTTGGAGCTGGAAATCAGATTTGTTAGTTTGCCTCCACTGTTTTAGTTTACTCTTAACAAAAAGAAGTTGTTTATGAAATTTGAACATAGCTGTCCCAAAAGGGAGACGACCTTCTTCCCACCACTGTGGAATTTTCCTTCGGAGGTCCTCTTTTTGCAACCAAAAATTTTCAAATTTAAATGGTTTGTAATATTGCTACGACATAGTCCCTCCCTCCGACCAAAATGGGAGAGTGATGCGAGGCTGGGCCCTCCAAAATCTGGAATTTGATATTCCATCTAACATAAGCTTCCTCCGAGACCGAGAAACCGGTCAAGCTTAACCCTCCTGTTGTATGGCTCTCTTCTCTTATTAGTCCGGGTAAAGTTTGTACCAGGGCCTTTGATATCAACAAGGTTAAAGGCCTGGACTTGGGCAATAAAAAGCCGGTCCCCTGTATCCAAAGCTGGGATGCCACCTTCCTGATCCCTGGGAGATAATTTGGCATTGAAGTCCCCAACAATAATCCAATCAAAATCTTCCCGGGAGGACCTCATGTTTTGAACAGCTTTCCATTGAGACCGCTGACCATCGATGTTCTGAGCCCCATAGAAATTTGTAATTAAGACTTGTTCAGCTGTAACAATATTCCTAAAAAGAGATGTGAGGACACCCCTCCAGGCTATATGTTCTATTGCTATCCACGCCAAAGGGTTCCAAAGAGTAGCAATCCCTCCCGAGGCACCTAGAGCAGCCACAGCCATATGGCCAGCACCCCTCCAGATTCGGCTGACAGTTTTACTCATAAGGTCTAAAGACATTTTTGTCTCTGAATGAGCAGAAAGTCTGTTTTACTTCTCTCTAAAAGTCTTTGAACAGCAGATTGATGGGTTCTCTTGTTTAAACCCCTCACATTCCAAGATTGAATAATCATTGGAAACCTTGGGAGCAATACGAATCAATTGTTCTCGCCAATCCTCCATTGATTAGCTTATCTCCTTGCCACTGCAATTAGATCCTTATTGGATTTCCTGCCCACCCCTTGGGAATTACTATTTTTCGACCTCTTCTCCACTTGGGTAATCCCTAGAGCTGGTCTTTCTCTGAACTTTTCTGCATTTCCCATGGTGACATCTTTAATAGCTGGTTGTGCTGGGGAGTGGATTACCAATGCCCCTGGGTTTTCTAGCTGCAAAATCTCAGAGGAGTCAATCACCTGTTCTAGGACAGGGGTTGGTGAGGGAGGAGCATGAGAATGGATGATATTATCCTCAAGGTTCCCATCTGCTCCTTCCATAATTTGGTCTTCTTGATCCACAAGAGATTTGAAGATTTCATACCGGTTGGTTGGCTTGGGATGAGCTTGCTCCTTGCCATTTCTCTTTTTGTTTCTTCTTCTCTTCTGCTGTTCAAAGCCATCTTTCTGGGCATCAGAACCAGGGGGAATGATGGGTGGTTCCTTGATCGGAGTGGACTTACCCTCTCGGGGGCGATTTGGCATTCCCTGTGGAGCATCCGCTTTGGTGCTCAAGATATTTGGGCAGAACCTTGCCAAATGGCCATGCTTATGGCAAACTCTACATCGGAAAGGTAGGGCTTCATAGTCTAAGCTGTTGTATCCGGGAGTGTCCTGCTAACTCCGGTTCCATCTCGGTTGGTAGCGGTTGGCTAATATCCAGTTCTACACAAATTCTAGCATAAACAACAGTGTTTCCTTCTATGGTATCTTTGGAAACTCCCAAATATCTACCTAGAGAGTTACCTATCAGTTCAAGAATCTGCTCACCCCAAAACTCCATCGGGAGAGCATACAGTCGGATCCAAACCGGGACAGCCGTGGGCTCAATGCGAGGGTCGAAGCCCGCTCTCCACGGTTGGACAAATAACCCTGCCGGGCCATGGCTCCTCTTTTCTGATTCAAATGCTCTGTTTCTATCCGCTAAGGAGGAAAAACTAATAATAAAATACCCATTGCTTATGGGCCATAAGGAGTACTCACCGATAGGCTCCCAGTTTTGTCTCACCCAGGTGTGCGAGAAAGTGCGGGGTGGGTCGGATGCCCATGAATTTGCAAATCGGGTCATGAGTAGCACGGTAGTTGATCGTGTCCTCGACCAGCTTTGGTTCTATGACAATCTTCGATCTGGAAGCGGATTGCGGGAGACATCCATTGACTCTATGCACAGGAGAACCCTTGCCCGCATTCCTGGATAGCGAATGGTAAGCACTCCGTCGAGCTTCATCGGAGGAAGACGCGAGGGTTTTCTCTTAATATCTCGGCATAAGAGGTCTTCTTCCCATCGAGAAATCCTGGAGGAGACCCCATTGGGCCCTCCCGGGGCAACGAAAGAGCCGTCAGCCAAAAACAACAACAAACCACCCGAGTCCCTGGTAGAATCTTCCCACCAGAAACCCTAGAGCCTCGGCCGACGACAGTTCAGAAAGTTTCCCGCCAAATCGCCAGAGCTCAAAAACCCAGGTAGATGGTTATCATTAGAAGGAAAAGTGTAGTTAATTAATTTAGTGTTATATGTCATTCCAACATATTACATGTCCTTGTATACTATTCCAAAATTGGTAGAAAAAACTTTAATCTATATTATGTGGTCATTTTTATGGTTAGGATTACATGATAAAAGGAAATTTCCTTTGGTGAAATGGAGCAAGGTGTGTGATGATAAAACTAGGGGAGGTCTTGGTTTAAGAGTTCTTACGAATGAAAACTTAGCTCTAAGGGGAAAAGTAATTTGGATATTGTACAAAGAGAGTCAAAGACAATGGGCAAGAATTATTTTAAGTATGTTGAGCCCAATGACCCAAGCTTAATCTTTATTGCATTCTCTCTACCAGATGGTTCTTCTGCTATGGAATGGTTTAAAAAAATTAATTGATCTAGTGATTAAAGGTCTAAGATGGGTGGTGGGAACTGGAGAAAAATTTTCTATTTGGATGGATACTTGGTGTGATAAAAAACACTCAATCTAGATCCAATTTTGAAACCATGGATGAGATTACTTCAAGAAAAATATGATGATAGGGTTTCAAAAATTATGTACAAGTATAAGGAAGGAAGATACAAATGGAAATAATTTTTGTTTACAAGTATACAAGACATTGTTGCTAGGAGGTAGTTGAGTAGAAATATAATGACAATGATTATTCGAAGGGGAGTTGAGGATAAGTTGATTTGGGAGTTGAATAGCTCAAGGAGAATACACAACAAGAAGTGAATATAATGTAAAGCACCAACAAAATAGGAATATCACTAGAATATGGAGAGATATTTGGGATAGCCCATGCATTCCAAAAGTTAAAATGTTTGTATGGCTAGTAGGTCATAGAAAAATTCTTATCTTGGATAACCTAATGAAAAGGGGTTTTCATGGCCCCTCACAATGTGTTCTATTTAAAAAGGAGGAGGAGAGTATAGACCATATCTTGAGACACTATTCAATAGTCTAGGAACTATGGCAATGGATTCTTAATATGTTTGGTAAATGCATGGTGATGAATAGCAAAATTGAAGAATGGTTAAAGTAATGGCAAAGCACTTTTAAAATTGAGGCATTACAAACAATTTGGGATACATCAAAAAATACAATATGTAGACACCAAATCCTAGCCATTCATATATATATATATAATTAGATCTAATCCACTCATCAAAACTCCATCTAACATGCCATGTGGTAATCCTTTCCATTCATTAATTGCAATCCTTGTTGTGCCCAATCACAACCACTCATAAAGTTCTATTCTCATCCATTCATTTTTGGTCATCAATACCTTAATCTTAAGTGAAAAGGTTATAAAACATAATTTACAATTGTGAATAAAGGGGATCAAAAAAATTTATCGAGAGCTTTCTACCTTTGCACACCATTTTGCATGAGTAAAAAGCCCTAGTCATCATCTGAATCACATGTTGCATCCTCCGTTCGACTTCTACAACCTGTGTAAATGAGAACCAAATGCTCCAGGATGTCCACCAATTTTGATAGGGCATCTACCAGTTTTGGTAGGGTGTCTACTAGTTTTGATAGGGCATCTACCAGTTTTAGTAAGGGGTCTACTAGTTTCAACAAGATGTTCAGCCAACCCCTAAATTCAATTGGGCATTTGTGCAAACATAGATCGAACTATCCAACCATAGAGATTGCAAATCAATTTTTCTGACAATGCATTTATTATTGTTATTTAACTTATATTTTTCTATATTCTACTCTACATTTTGTAAGTATTTCAACTAGGGTTTATAGGTTAAAATTTCATATTTTAGAGGGCCTCATTCTATGGAGGCCCCATAGGTGTTACTAACTCTTTGTTGTGGTTTATTTGCGTGTAGGTACAAGAAATATTTCATTGATAGTTTTTGAAGCTTGAGTGCTATGTAAGGATATTCAAGAAGCCCACTCAATATTTGTCGGTAGCAGAAGGATCAAAGAACATCATAGTCGCTTGATCTAGCAAGAGGTTTTTATCCCTATTGCAATAATCATTTGTACTCTAAAAAATAAGCATATTTATGTAACCCCGTGATCCAAGTTATATTAATGTATAAGAGTGGAGATCAAGGCTCCCCAATCTAATAAAAATAATATATTTTATTTCATATGCAACATTGCTTGTTTTTTAGTTATATTGTTTTTTCTAGTGTTGATCTTTTTCTGCTTTACAAAATGACAATCATGGTGAGACCCTCAAAGGGCTTCATATTTTAATTTGGCTTGTCATATATCAATTTGATGATCTATATTTTCTATTTTTGTTGTATATTTTTAAAATCCCTATTGTGTAGAAGTTATGAAATTTAAACCTAGGGTTCCTATAAATTGCTAGGGTTCTATCTGTGCTTGTGTATATGTCATACTACATTCAGGGGATGCCACACTACATCTGAGATATATTACACTATATCTAGGAGGTATGGCACTACATCTAGGAGATGCCACACTATATATGGGAGATTCAACACTACATTTGGGAGATTCGACACCACGTCTGAGAGATTCCATGTTGCATTTATGAAGCTAGGGGAAAAATACTTAAACTCCTAGGTAAGTCATTTTTAGAAACCCTAGCTATATTTTTGCTTTTTAAAAGGAATGAGAAAATGAAATATTCATATTTTTATATTTTAAAAAGTAATATATTAAGCATTCTTAGGCCTCTTAGGTATTTTCAACAAAAAAAGTGCATTTTAGGATAGTGATTTATCTGTTTATTAAAAGTTATATAGACTACATTTAGGGGTAGATCTACACTTGCAAATATATTTTTAGTTGCATTAGGGTTTCAAATTCATCTTATTCTATTTTTGGATGTGTACGTTAGAAACATTTTAAGTTTTATTTGGAATTCACTTATTGTATTTGGCTCATGTTTTCTACTATTTTTGAAGTTCTATTTTCTGTTTTGTGTGCTTTATATGTTTTTTTAGGCAATAAACTAAAATTGCATATTAGCTACACTATAATATAGTTTTCTTTTGCACTTTATTGTTTAATAAAACACCATAGAAAACAAAAACTTAAAAGGAATCACACATTGCATTGTCCACATTAAACACCAACAAGCTAGATTTCATCACTAATCATTGATCGAGACCAACGATGGTGGGCTTCATCTCCATTCGTTGGCTCACCCCCTAGAAACCATAGTAGCTCCTAGCGAGTGGCTTTTTAGATTTCATCACCAAAAATTCCCCTACTTTTGGATACACCTAGAGTAGGAAGGAATAGTAACGTCATTTTGCCATGGGGATCAACAATAAGTGGAACGTAGTTATCATTTTTATCTAAGCACACCCGAGTGTGAAGGAAAAGCCTGACTAGGCAAGTAGTAGGACTCAAACAATACGACCTCCCTCATGGGGTAATTGTGATTCCTTAGGTTTTATTGATCTAATCATACCCTAGGAAGACATTTTTAGTCATTCATAAACAATATTTCATCAAAAATGTGAGTTTCCTATTGCTATCATTTTGTGAGCCCCCCATATAATGTTTGCAATACCTCATATTATAGCTACATCCACATATTTCAAAAACAAGTTGCATGGAGTATCTGGGAATGAGTGATATATGCTTGTTTATTCTTCGGTATTGAAACCTGCCTGATGAACCTAGCTACTACCTATGATTCTTTTGTCAATCTGCTTGGAAGCCTACTTGCTTGACATGGTAAGAGGTAACATTTACCTTTACCTAACAATGAACAATACTTTCTCTAGATATGAGCTCCCAATTAAATGGGCCTTTCTATAATCGTTAACGCATATATTCTCTCAAAAACTAATGAGACCCATGGCCATATGATGGAATAAAAAATCACTCAACCTTCTCCTCCATGAGCACCTTCGCTACCTACGCCTGGATAAGCAGTCCCATCCGCATCCACCATAGTTATTGTATAGCATGTCCCTCAACATGAATGCTATACTCCCATGGCATGAGGTGACTCATCAATATTGTCATCGAAGCAACCCATCCATTTTGGTTGGTGGTGTTACTAAAACTGTAGCAAAGTTGGTCATAATTTAAAACTAATCATCGATAAAATTAGTCACTTAAAAATTGAATGGACCCTCTTCCTTTCTATAAGTTGGTTTATCATTCCATGTCATTGTGTCATGGCTGAATAGGCTCCCTATTGGGCCACCTCCATATTTTCTAGAGCTTTCCCTACTATTTGTGTTAGATTTCTACTAAAAATAAACAAAATAATAAAACTTCCCCTTCATATCTTCATTGTTCGTCGGCCAAGGTGTCCATGAAATCTACCAACTGTGTCATTGATTCAGTCTTCTATCCCCTGAAGTTTCACAGTCAAATAATCTATCTTTTATCTACATTGTCACCCTTTGTTTCAAGGGCACACCTGTTATCATCTTCTCCTATAATATCTTGCATCCACTTTGCTATAGCAAACACCCTATTCCTGGTATTTTGAATGTTTTACATCATATGTGGAGAATCTAGTTGTCGATCACTACCTCCCATGTTAATTAGCTTCTAGATCACTCTCTCGATCATTCAAATCTAAAAAGTCTTTGTCTTCCATGATCCTAGCCCAGCTATTCAACCATTGTGAAGAACCTTCACTGCAGGTTTAGTCTCGTTATTTGACGCCTGTGAACTGTCCTCTGCTTATCCATTCCAAATTGGAGTATAATTTAAAATAGAAAATTTCCCTTTTGATAGATGGGACGTCTGCATACTACATTCTTTTCTCCACTTGAACTATGTGCTCAACCCATCAATATCACCTTAAGTCTATTGTAAATCCACGTAGGATTATCCATCTACCCATTCACTTCTGCCAAGTCATTGATGTGGCTCTCCTCGTTGCACATTTGAATATCTACGTGCATTGTCCAATTGGTTGTTTTTCACCACATCAATCTATGGATCTTTGTCATTATCTTCAATATCATCCAGGCTATATCATGGCCCCCAACTATTTGCCATATCTATCACTCCCTGCTAGCAATTTGTGGTAGCTCCCCTTTCATTTGGTGCTTCATTTAAAAAATTCATCGTTGCCTCATTGACCACCATCCAAGTCAGCATCTATAGTCATTTATCTTTATCATCACTTTCATTGTATCCACCAAAACCATATTTTTCACTCCCTTAGTGAGTATTCCCTTCATATCCATATGTGTTGCTCTATTAGTAAGGATTCCCTTCATATCCATATGTGTTGCTCTCTTAGTAAGGATTCCCTTCATATCCATATGTGTTGGCTACTACAACCTAATAGCTCTTTGTCATCACTCTTGCCACATCATTTTGAGTGTCCACATGGGCAATTAAAGCAAACTCATGTACACAAATCAAGCCTTATCCACATCACCATGCTGACCTGTAATCCCTATCGTTTTCTTTGTGTAGCACCACATCATCGACAAAATATTGTTCATCTCCATGCATAGCTATGTTGCCCATTTTCCATGGCATCATGCAATCTCTTTACACCCAAGTACCATCGCTAAACCTACCATTCACACACTTCCAGACCAGGTCTCTATTTTGTATATAATATACAATATCATATAAGGTACACTCCATATACCTACATGAAACAAATTTTGAACCTTAAAGAAAACGAAAGCTAAATCAATCTACAGCATAAACCTAAAACATAATCATGCTCAAAGTAAACTAAACTCCAAAAATAAATAACAAACCCAACCAAAAATAATGAATAACCATAAATGATCGCTTGACTCTCTTCTATATATATATATATATATATATATATATATATATATATATATATATATATATATATATATATATATATATATATATATATATATTTATTAATTTTTTAATTATTATTATCATAAATAATAATATTTTTTTATTTTTATTTTTATTTTTTTCTTTTAAATTGTTAATTAGTTTTACTTCATTATATATAGATATAGGTATAAATTCATATATATATATATATATATATATATATATATATATATATATAATTATTAATTTTTTATTTATTATTATCATAAATAATAATATTTTTTTATTTTTATTTTTATTTTTTTCTTTTAAATTGTTAATTAGTTTTACTTCATTATATATAGATATAGGTATAAATTCATATATATATATATATATATATATATATATATATATATATATATATATATATATATATATATATATATATATATATATATGCTATTTGTTTTTTTTTCTTTTTATTTAATTAACACCTCACAAAACCTATGCCAAACGAGAAAATAACCACACTAACATCCTTAAAGGACCACAAGAAGACACTACTTCACCAAGAACCTTGGACTCCACACTTCCACTCAAGGGGAAAGCTCTACCAAAATTAAAGTTCAAGAAGGACCAAACCTCTCCAGAACTCAAAACAAAAGGGTGGGTCCCCAAAATTTGGGGCTAGTTGTGGAATGGTCACAACAAATGGTGACTCTATTGGAGAATGCTCCTGAGCATTCCGGAAGAAAATCTAGAATCTCCGAGTTTGAAACAAACAAACCGAAGATTAGAAATAAAACTATTTAGCAACATCCAAAGATGATGGGGATAGACAACTTCAATCGAAAACACATGAACCATTACTTTAGCTAAGTGTGTGAAAGTGTTTTCATTTTAACATTCCTAAAATCATTCAAAATTTATCACTTGTTTTACATTAGGCTATAAAAATATTACTCATGAAAGAATATGCCTTTGCATTGCTCCACAACCAGTCAAGTGTTTATAGCCCCGGTGGAGATGCCCTCACTCACCCAGATATCAAGTTAAATTTGTGTTTACCTCTTTTATAAATATTTCTCCACTACCAACCAGGCATCCCCTGGTGGAGATGCCCTGGTCCATTTGATTGATTTGATTTTTTTTCAATGTATTGCTTTGCAAATTTCACCTGCCACCTGGGTTAGAGATCAAGTAAGGTTAAATATTGAGTATATAAAATATTTTTGCCTTAATTTGCAAACCAAATAACTTCATCTTTCAAGATTCCAAGAATGTCCCTTAATATGATGTGTTCATGTGTAGCTTTAGCAAAAGGATTCATTGTTCCCATAATTCGCTATCTTAATCCCAAAATCCAAGAATGATAACTAAACAAGTTCATCCCCTTTTTCTTGATCCACATGATAGGTAATTCATCCTTCATGACAAAGGAACACAAAAATGATCAAGAGGTCATTAGTAGCTACCACAAAAAATCACCTTAAATGGAGGGACCAACCCCAAAACACAAAACTCACAAATATGAACACCAAAACTTGAAAATAAATCCCAAAACAAAAAACCAAAACAAAACATGAAAACCAAAACTTATATACAATAATATACAATATGATGCAAAATTTTGGGCTATCACTTCCTGGATCCCAAACACGATTAGCACACTTTAAAAGACATATATTATGATATGCATGCCAAGATTTATAGAAATCCAACCAAAGTAATATTAGACCAAACAATACAACTCTCACTTTGCCTCTCTCACCCCACCAATTTGATTCAAGGTTATTAGCAATTCCATGTTGAGCATTTGATTCATTAAACTTGCAAGTGAATACATGATTTTCAACTATCTTTTGCTTATTCAATGAGATGTAAATTTCAAAATTAGATTCATTTTCACAAGCATGTAGGATTTCCTTCAAATAGGAGGCTATTTCTAAAAATTTTAAAGCAAAGTCATCATCTATGTCTTTAGGCCAATCATACTCATGCAACAATTTGCAAGTATCTAGGATATCTACTAAATGAGAATCATTATAATATTGTATCCTAGATTCAATTGTTAGTTGTTGATGAACCTGATTTAACAATTCAAGCATATCTACTTCTCCTTCATTTAACAAAGCAATCTCATTAGTGGTGTGAGCAAAAATCCACTCTAGTTCTTCATTCACCTCTAGTGGCATTTCATCATAAATAGCATTTGAATCCAATAAATGATTATACAAATTTTCACCTAAAGCTTGGATGTTTGGACACAAAAGGTTAGATTCTACCTTTTGTACATTTTCATTTACCAACACTTGGTGAGCCATTGTGATATTTTCTTCTTCTTCATGGGCTTCATCATCATCATCTTGTAACACTTCATGTGATATAGTGATTTCAGCATCCTGCATATCAAATGAAACAAAAATTTCATTAATAGGAACATGAGAAACAAATAAATCCTCATATCTTCCCCAACCATTATAATAATCATCTTCTAAACCCATGGGATGAAATTCTATCATGTTTTCCAAAGGCATATGATTCTCTAATTGTTCAGGAATTGTAGGCTCTTCATGCAAGATAGCAACTTTAGTGTCTTGCATATGAGATGAAGAAAAATTTTATCAGACGACGTAAAAGAAACATATTCCTCATATTTTCCCCAAACATCATCATAATTATATTTTAAGATCAAAGAATCAGATTCTATCAAGTCTTTTGCATAATATTTAGATTCATCTATTGATTCACCCTCCTCAACTTCAAAGAATTCATCTTCCTCAGATTCATCCTCTTCAATTTCAAAAAACTCCTCCTCAGATTCATCTATTGGTGGGTCAAGGGTTTCTTCAGTGGGATCAATTCTTATATTTTGCTTCCTATGATTCTCCCAATCCTCCTTTGTGAATAAAAATGAACCAATCTCTATATCTTGATGGGTTTGTTTACTACAATCCTCATTGGTGGACATTGACCTTGATACTTGCACCTCCTCTTGGATGATATCTAAGGTGGTTCTAATATACGGATATTCAACTTTATCCCCTTGATTGCTCACATTAGACCTCATTAAATTCAAGGGTATTATATTAGATGGTTGGTATTGGTTGGAATCTATAGCTCCTAAAAAACAATCCATCATGGGAGAAGGTGGTACCTCAACCTGACTCATGGGTTCATTAGGTTCTTTACAAATGGAGATAAATTGATTTGATATCATATTCGGGTCAACCAGATTTCCAAAATGTTCAAGAAATGCTACTTCTAATTGATCCCAAGAAGTGATAGAACCTGCAGGTAAACCAAGATACCAATCATAAGCAAATTCATCTAATGTGAATGGAAACATGTTACAAATAACATCTTCATGCATCATTTGCAATTGAATTAAAGCGTTCTTGTATGCTTGAATATGTTCCTCAGCCAACACTATTCCATTATATCTAAACTGAGGTAGATGATCCAAAAGATCTATAGGCATAGGATGTGAAGGTCCAGGTATGTTTAAAGGACAACCTACCCTCATTGAATTCAACCAAGCCATAAGTGGACCTTAAAGAATACAACTTTAAAACCAATTTTTTTAGTCAAAGAAATGTCTTGCAAAGAAGCACAAAATGACTAACAAATCTCAAAATATATGCATCAATTAAACCATGACATTAAAGACCATTCTCCAATTTGCAAAGGTTAGTATCCATGCATCATCAATTTAAAAATTTCAAATTAATGAATACGATCAACAAAACCTCATTAGTCAAGATAAATGCCTTCAAATCACTCTTTCAAATAACATGAACAAGTTAGCATCTATAACAAAAACAACCAAATCAGGCCCTCCTTCTAGCACCAAAATGTTGAGTGGTAATTTTGCCCAAGTGCAAAACCACACTCACAGTTAGGATTTTGATTAGAAAACCCTCTCTTGCAAAGAAATAAACATTTCTCCAAGGTTCCTTTTACTTTAATGTGTGCATGTATGCTTGTCAAATGAGTGCATGGAATACCTTAGTGCTCTACAAAATAACTATTAACAAGGGGCCTGTGTTGGTGTTACTTTATTATGCTATGCTATTATTGTTCATGAAACTTAAAAGGAGAATAAATGTGATTGGCCCTCATATGACCATGATGTAGAAGTGAAATTCCTTTTATCTTGAAATGTTTTAAATAGATTTTTATCTTTCTTTGTTAAGCAAGTTTAAACCATTTTATCCTTTATTAAACCTTGCTTTAAGCATGAAATAAAAGATAAAATCTACCTCTAAAATGTGAACCTGAAAATGATGAAGGGATTCCTCTTATGTTGCTATAATAGCCTTTGATTTGCATTATAAATAACCATATTTAATGAAAATGATTTCCATAAAGAGAATTAATTGATTGCTTGAAATGCCCTATAAATTACCCTCTTCGATGAAATTGTGATTTTCATGAAGAGAAGTCAATTTATTGCTTTTAATGTAATGGCCTATGAAATGCCAAATAAATTACCCCCTTTCATGAAATTGTAATTTTCATGAAGGAAAGTCAATTTATTGCTTGCAAAACCAACATGCAAAGCTTGGAATCTAATTTTCTTTCAAAATGCATAAATATGAAAATCCGAAATTATAAAAATTCCTATAAAAATATCAATTTTAAATAATATTTATAAATTCAGATTGGCTTCAAAATGAAAATGTAAATGTGTAATATGGAACATTTAAGCTTATTCTACGCATACATGCAGTTATTTTTTTATTTTGTTTATTTTTTTGGATTTTTATATTAATCGCTGAAGTTTAAAAAAAATCTGCAAAAGGTAAGGGTTAGAAAAATAAAAATAAAATAACATGAAATAAAATAAAATACTGCAACTCATAATCTTCCATAGACCCTACAAACGTTAGTATCCTACACGAAAACCAACATTAAGGTGATCCAAATTCATGCAATCTAGCCTATAATGTGGTGCAATCTCCTAAGGACAAGGTGCAATACAATAAAAATGACATACAAGTAACCATTAACATGCATAAACTTGTTGTGATTTCAATATATTGGCACAAAATAGATTTTCAATAAGCTCAAAAATACATAATACAACTCCTATTTGGCATCAATGGTGAGACTACAGTCCAGTGAAATGGAAAGAAAAATTCAGACTTATCCAGCTCTAAAGCTCCTGCCTTCATTATTGCAACCTAGTCCAAAAGTTTCCAACCCCGATGATCTATTTTTCTGTTGTATTTAACCTTCTTCCCTTGGTCCCTTTCGTAACTACCCACTTGCTTTCCTGGTACTTGGCTTCAAAAATGCATACTTCACGATAGTTTTCTCTTAGTAATGTTTCCACTGTTCGTCTTCCTCTTTTCTCTACTCCATTCTCTTTTTCCTGCATGTATGCGTATCTAAGTTCCATTGTAAGAAGACGTTTGTTACTGCACACTAATCATGACAGACCTCTAATTCTATATTAAAAATATCATCTAACACATTTGGCTGATTATTCTATACCCATCGAGATCATTGAAAATTGGGATGGGTGCTATTTGTTTTCTGTCACGTGGCTAAATTAGTAATCATCTTGACATGAGACGACTCGTCATGGACACTGTTTGATTCATAGTCTGACCCATTTATATTTAAATTAATCTTTGGATGCCCCTCACCTTTATTAAACCTTATTTTATTTAGGACATCATTGTCCCTCGGGCATGGAATTTTTTTAACTTGTTTTGAACGAGATTATCCACTTTTTATCCTCCCATTAAGACTTTGGAGAATAGAACCTTTAAAATCTTTGCCGCAATTCACATGAATTATATCTCATGTAGCCTACATATTTCTATCAAAAACATCATTTGTTTTCTTGCCAAAATATTTTTCAACTATTAAAACATGCTTGTCATGCATTGACTAGACCCACTGCAATTTATCTAATGTCAAATTCCTGATTCGCTGCACACTCAGTGAAGTTTCCTATTGCTATCATTCTGTGAGCCCCCCCATATAATATTTGTAATGCCTCATTTTATAACTACATCGATATATTTCAAACACATGTTGCATGGAGTCTCTAGGAATGAGTGACAGCCTACCAATTCTTTGGTACTGAAACCTGCCTGATGAACCTGGCTACTACCTACGATGCTTTCGTCAATCCACTTGATGGCCTACTTTCTTGACATGGTAAGAGGGACCAAACACCTTTACCTAACAACGAACAATACTTCCTCTAGCTATGAGCTCCCAATGAAACATGCCTTTATGTAACCGTTAACGCATATCTTCTCTCGAGTACTTATGAGACCCCTATCCATATGATGGAACAAACAATCACTCAACCTTCTCCTCCATGAGTACCTTTGCTGCCTACACCTAGCTACGTGGGTCCATTTGCATCCATCACAATTGTTGTATACCATGTCCCTTAGCATGAACGCTATACTCCCATGGCATGAGGTGACTCATCAATATCATCATCGAAGTAATGCATCCGTTTTGGTTGGTGGTGTTACTAAAACTGTAGCAGAGTTTATAATTTAAATACTAATCATCGTTAAAATTAGTCACTTAAAAATTAAATGGCCCCTCTTCCTTTCTATAAGTTGGTTGATTGTTCCTTATTGTTGCGTCCTAGCTACATAGGCTCCCTTTTGGGCCACCTCTGTATTCTTCAGATCTTTCCCTACTATTCCCATTAGATTTTTCTAGAAATCAGCAAACTAAGAAAACTTTCCCTTTGTATCTTCACTGTTCGTTGGCCAGGGTGTCCATGAAATCTACCAACCGTACCACTGGTTCAGTTATCTATCGCTTGGAGTTTCATAGTAAAAAAATATATATTTTGTCTACGTCGTTAACTTTTTTTCAAGAGTACATTCGTTATCATCTTCTCCTATAATATCTTGCACCCACTTTGCTATAACAAACACCCTGTTTTTGGTATTTTGAATGTTTTACTTTGTATGTGGAGAATCCAATCATCGATCACTACCTCCCACATTAATTAGTTTCTAGATCACTCTATCAATAATTCAAATATAAAAAGTCTTTATCTTTTGTGATCCTAGCCTAGCCAGTCAACCATTGTGAAGAACCTTCATTGTAGGTCTGGTCTCGTTATCTGATGCCTGTGAACTTTCCTCTGCTCATCCATTCTAAATCAGAGTATAATTTAAAATAGAAACTTTCTCTTTTGATAGATGGGAAGTCTACATACCACATTCTTTTCTCCACTTGAATTGCATGTTCAACCCATCAATGTCACCTTAAGTTTACTATAAATCCACGTCGGATTCTCTATCTACCCGTTCGCTTCTACCAAGTCATTGACATAGCTCTCCTTGCTACACATTTGAATATCTACACATGTTGTCTAATTGGTAATTGTTCACCGCGTCAATATACAGATCTTTGTCATTGTCTTCAATACCATTTGGGCTATATCATGGTCCTCAACTATTTACCACGTCCTTCGCTCCCTGCTATAAATTCGTGGCAACTCCATTTTAATCTAGTGCTTCATTCAAAAAATCCATCGTTGCCTTACTGACCATCATCCAAGTCATGCATCTATAGTCATTTATCTTTATCACCACTTCTGGCATATCCGCCGAACCCATGTTCGCTGCTCCCTTCATGAGTATTCCCTTCATATCCATATGCACTACTCCCTCACTGAGGATTTCCTTCATATCCATATGCACTAGCTACTACATCCCGATAGCTCTTTGTCATCACTCTTATCGCATCATTTCGAGGGTCCATGTTGACAATCAAAGCAAACTCATGTACACCAATCAAGCCTTATCCACATCACCACATTGACCTGCAATCTCTCTCATTGCCACTTTGTAGCACCACATCATCGATGAAATATCATTCGTCTACATGCATAACTATGTTACTCGTTGTCCATGGCATCGCGTGATCTCTGTACACCTTAGTACCGTCGCTAAACCTGCTAGTCGTGCATTTCCCAATCGTCTCTACTCTGCATATAACACACAACATCATATAAGATACACTCCACATACCTACATGAAACACAATTCAAACCTTAAATAAAATTAAAGCTAAATCAATCTAAAACATAAACCTAAAACATAATCATGCTCAAAGTAAACTAAACTCCAAAAATAAATAACAAACCCAACCAAAAATAATGAATAACCATAAACGGTCGCTTGACTCTCTTTATATATATATATATATATATATTTGCTTTTTTATTATTTTTATAAAAAAATTATTATTATTATTATGTATATATATATAATATATAATAATATATATTTTTTATTTTTTTTCTTTTAAATTGTTTATCAATTTTAATTCATTATATATAGATATAGGTATATATTCATATACATATTATTTGTTTTCTTTTTTCTTTTTATTTAATTAAAACCACACAAAATCTATGCCAAATGAGAAAACATAGACAAACAAAATAACCACACTAACACCCTTAAAGGGCCACAAGAAGACACTACTCCACTAAGAACCTTGGACTCCACATTGCCACTCAAGGGGAAATTTTTGCCAAAATTAACATTCAATAAGGACCAAACCTCTCTAGAACTCAAAACAAAAGGGTGGGTCCCCAAAATTTGGGGATAGTTGTGGAATGGCCACAACTATTCCTTAAACAGTATTGTGTTTGGTTTCTTTCTGCTTGTCATTTCTAATCAAGTTCATTTCCTTTATTTGTTGATTTTAAATTCTGCATCTGGATTTAATTACTACTTGTGAGGGAGTGAATATTGGAATGCTTCTTGGAAGTTATCTCTGCAAAAATGTGAGTGGTTTTTGTGCTTGGATTTTTGTTATATGCTAATCCATTCTTGTGAATTTTTTTTTTTAGTTTATCCCCACCTTTCATATATGGCTTATAGCCATATTTCCCATTTCTTTTTATTATTTCTCATTTATTTCCTATTACCCTAAGATTTAAATCAATCATTAGTTTTAGTATGGGAGCCAGCCCTCTCTGGAGATTGGCCTGGAGGACATATCTTTCCTTCGGCCTTTCAATATTGGTTGGGTCTAGGGTGCACAAATAATATTTTGTACTTAGGCAGATTCATGACCAACATTTTTTGGTATGCCCGGTGGGACTCTAAAAAAGTTCCACTTTAAATAGTATTGAGGTTTGATGTTCACCTTCATACTGTATGATTAGAACATATGGTGACTCAACTCTACCCAGAAGCCTCTAAATGTGAAGTGAGCAAAAGCTTTCTTCATGATCACAAGATTGAAGGCCAAAAATCTAGAAGACCCCATTGAGTTTTATGAGCTTGACACCCAAGTGCTAGGAGAACATCCTAGGTTAGTTACCCCAACTATCCCATTAAGTGTTACATATTCACAGTTAGCTGGTGTGTTCTTTGTTCCTTCAAGTCCTACTAGCACAACCACTAGTTTTCCACCTCCCCAACCACACACACCAGTCCACATGGCTCAAAATCCACCACCACAACCACCAAGGAAGTTCCTAACATGGAACCACTTCAGACCTCTAAATATATAAGCTTAGAACTTGATTCCATAAGTAGCAATGAAGGCTTTGCCTACCTATGATGGTATAGGGAAGATGGATTATGAGCATGTTCAATATGTAGCTACCTTGGCAACAATCCACAACATCAAAAATTAGGATATAATGGTAAGATTATTTGTTCTCTCTCTCAGAGGTAATTTGCTTTACTAGTACCGGTCATTACAACCTGCCACCATTACTACTTGGGACCAGTTGGTTGAATTGCTAATCAAAGGTTTCAATGAACAAGCGGATCCATTCTCTCTGTTGCATCAATTTACCACCATTCAGAGGCATATGTAAGAGGAAATTGTGGACTTCAATGTTAGGTTCACCCAAACTTAGCATAGATTTCTTGATGGAATCTTACCAACACCTGAGAATGCAATATTTTACTACCTCTGAGCTTTCAACTCTAATATTAGTATGGTCATCCGATAGTCTAATTTCAATACATTCCCTTATTTATATTCTACTGCACAAAAGGTTGAAGCTGATCTAATTGCTATTGATAAGCTTCCACAAAAAATGGCCATGCCTATTTTCCATGAACTTCCATAGTATTTGTATGCTAATGCATCTTCTCAACCTTTGCCCATGTCACCCATGTATCTAATCCCTTCATGGAATCCGAGTACATCTCAAACCATGATGATAGTTTCTGTCCCTCAACTCCCCACTCCAACCATTCCATAGTTACCCACTCTAGTTCCATTCCCAACACTACCATCTCCGCCTATCCCACTACCATTACCAGCTCCTCCAACACCCTCAAACCCTGATCCACAAGAAAATTTGTTGAAGGAGTTGCAGTCCATGAACTCGGCCATAAGAGCGATGGGTAATGAAATCACGGTGATCAAAAGAAATTAGGTCAAAAAATATTTCTAGCCTAGGATATTTCAACCATCATCGATCACTAGGGAGCAAGGAGCTTCAACCAACAAGGTTCCTGAGAGAAATCTAATGGTAATGATAAATGAAGAATTTGGCACATCATACAAAGCATACTGGTGCTCCACATGCAATGATCCACATGGTGAGGAAACTTGAAACTATGTGCAGATATTGGTAGAAATTTCCTCCACTAGTCAAATCAACATGATCATAGAAGTTGATCATAATTTCATGGCCCCTTCTGAAGAGCAAGTTTTAGTTCTCATGAGAACTAGGAGAAAACCCGTTATTGTGGACCCAGCTGAGTTGGAGCCCCTGAAGGTCCCTGTTGACTCAAAGATGCAAAATGAGAAGAAATAAGTGCAAGCAAAGGTAGTTATTCTAGCACCCAATCCAGATGCACCTATCCTATTGAAAGATATTTTTCCTCCATGAGCAAAAGATAAAGTGCAAGAAAAGGCTTTGACTTCATAGGCAAGAGCTGAAATGGAGGAGCAAGCTAGGGAAAAGCTCAAATACCCATATTTGACAAAATGTTAGAGGGTGGAAGCCACACAACAGTATCAGAGTAGATATGAGACTACCAATGAAGCCAAGGGGTCATGTGCATCCACATATAACATCGTTGAATAATTGAAGAGGATTCTAGCCAAGGTGAGTCTCTATGATGCACTGCAATTGCTTGGACAAGTGGACTTGTTGCAAGAATCACTAAAATTTGTGAAATATAAGGGGAAGAATATGACTTAGATAGTGTTAGCTCAAATATTGATAACTTCTACCATTGGAAATAATAGACCACCCCCTTTCTACCTGTCCCTCAAGATGGAAGGTTGGATTGTGCACAATTGCATGATTAACTCAGGTGTTGTAATGACTATCATGCCAAAGGTAGTGTGCGATGTTATGGGTATGGAGTACACAAGGAGAAGCCCTAGCATATTGTAGTTAGATGAAACCCCTATCAGGATAGTGGGAGTCATCAAATATATCCCCATTGTATTGCATAAAATGCCTCAGATAACTATGATCCAAGAGGTGGTTATGGTTGATCTAGAACCTTACTTTAGCATGTGCCTGTCATGGGAGTTTACTACCAAGTTGGGAGGCTACCTTTCTCTTGACTATTCTCATTTGGAAATTCTTTTCAAAGGGAGGAGAATCCAAATTTATAACAAGAAGCCTTCAAATTATCACATAAAAAAAATTGAAGAGGAGGACAAACCCATGAATTCTATCAATTTTATGATCGAAGAATTGGAGGAGTTAGACCTGATGGAAGAAGTTTTGGATGAGCTTCGAATAGAATATGAGTTTTTGATGCTCGATTTTAATGCCATGATGGAGACCAAAATTGATTGCTATACCATTACTAAGCCTAAAAAAGTTGAAGCGAAAGTGCTTGATGATGAAGATCCTACTCTAGATCAATTATGGAAGTTGTACTTTGATGGTGCAAGGTGTAAGAATGGTGCAGGAGCTTGAATTGTTCTCATTTCTCCTTATAGAAGACGTACTCTTACTGGTTGACTTGGAGTTGCACGAACAATGCTACCAAATATGAAGCACTCTGTTTAGATCTAAAAAAGGTAGAAAATCTCGGGATCAAGAAACTGTAGATATTTGGAGATTCGAGCTAATCATCAACCAGGTAACTAGTAAGTGTGTTTCCAAGCAGCACTACTTGAAGGCATACAAAAATAAGGTATGGGATTTATTTGAGGCTTATACATCGCTGAATATCCAAGCAATCTTGCAGGAGTAAAATAAGCATGCCGATATCTTGGCATCCCTTGGTGCTAATTTTTCCCCAATGGAGCATGTGGTGAGGAAGCCCAAGACTGTGAGGTTAATTTATAGACCTTCAGTCCCTGACAAAAATATCCACTAGCAAGTGTTCAAAAGTGACGAGCAAATTATTAATTTCTTGATAAGAGAAGTTAGTGATGTGGAAGAGAGAACACTTGATGAGGAAGAAGTTAAGGGTTTGATCCAGCTACGGAATAATCATATCCCAAAAGGTTTGATCACACTTGAGAGCCTCTTTGATCAAAATGATAGAGCAAAAAAGCATAGGATCAAGGTGGATGAAAAGGAGTACACTAAACTACATCTGGGATCCAAGAAGTTGATCAAAGTTGACACTGATTGCACTCAAGGAGAGCTATAGAAGATTAAAGAGTTGTGTCATGAGTACCTATACATTGTCGCTTGGAGTTACCAATACCTAAAAGGCTACTACAAATATGTAATCTAGCATACCATTGAGTTGCAAGGAGTGAAACCCTTCAGGAAAAAGTAAAGATTGGTTAACCCTAAAATTAAAACTTTGATGAAAGAAAAACTATTGAAGATGTTGGAAGCTAAAATCATCTACCTAATCAAGCACTCTACCTAGGTAGCAAACCTGGTCCCTATGAGAAAGAAAAATGGAGATATCTATCTGTACATGGATTTTTGAAATTTGAACCAGGCATCTTTGGAAGATCACTATCCACTACCACAAATTGACTATATTCTTCATGTGGTAGCTGGCGCCTAGATATTATCTCTATTAGATTTTTTTTAGCTATAATAAAATTTGGGTCAAGGATGAAGACCAACACAAAATGGTGTTCACCATAAAATGGAGAACTTTTGCTTATCACCATATGTCATTTGGTCTTTCAAATGTTGGTGCAAATTTTTAAAGAGCAATGGACGTAGCCTTCGATGAGTTGTTGAATCATATTATTGTTATTTATCTAGATGACATGACCATTTTTTCTCATAATAGGGAGGAACATAGTCTACATCTGAGATAGGTGTTCAAAAAGTATCGAGAGTTTGGAATATCAATCAACCCAAATAAGTCCATATTCATGGTAAAGGAAGGAAAGCTCCTAGGACACATTATATTAGAAGATATTTTGGTGATTGATCTAGCTAGATCTTGAAGCCCTCCTGAAGCTTTCATTACAAGCCAACAAGAAGGATTTACAATAATTCTTTGGGAAAATTAAATTTGTTCAAAATTTTGTAGTAGATTTTGACCAAGTGGTGAAGCCAATGATAGAGTTGCTAAAAAATAATGTTGAGTTCAAATGGACTGAGCCAAGGAGGTAGGCATTCAAGGAGATAAAAGAGAGAATTGCTCAAGCCCCAGTGCTGGTGAACCCCGATTACTCAAAATATTTTATCCTATACACTATTGGAGAGCAAGAAAGTTATGCAACGGTGCTTACACAAAAAGGAGATGATGGAGATGAGTGACCAATTGCTTTCTTGAGCCAAGTCATCCAACCGCATGAAGAGAAATATAACTTCATTGAAAAGCAAGTATATGCGGTGATGAAATCCTTGAATAAGTTTTGACATTTTGTTTCTCAAAGAAAGATAATAGTTTATGTGGTTCACCCAGATGTCTGGAGTTTCATCATTCAAGGAGAGCTTGGCGACAAGAGAGTAGGATGGGTCTCCAAAATTTAGGAATACGATGTTGAAATCCATCCGACTAAGCTGGTTCAAGGCCGATCACTGTGTTAGGAGCTTGAAAAAAGCACTGCATCTAAATCCATGGTTTGCCAACTTGAAAATTCAACGACTAATTTTGCTAACCGCTCTGCATGCGATCGTGGTTAGACAAAGGATGAATATTTCCTTTTAGGAAGATGTCCTTCACACTTTAATACCTTGTAGAGAAGGAGATTCAGACTCCAGGCCCTTAGGTACGTGATGCTACCAAATGGGTTGTTCCATAAAAGTTATTGATGGAGTACTTCTCAAATGTGTTCAAGAATTTGAAAAACAAAGAATCCTAGAGGAGTTCCACTTTGGTCTATCAGGAGGCCATTATGTAGGGAGGCCAATGGCATTAAATATCATCAAAGTAGGATATTTTTGGCCTACTCTCTTCATAGATACTTTTAAAGTCAGTCAGAATTGCGATAAGTTCCAGAGATATGTCAACAGAAGAAAGAATGCATCATTACCCCTTCATCCAATACAATTGGAAGCACCATTTCAGCAATGATGCCTAGAATTTATTGGTTTTATTTATCCAAATTATAATTGCAATTGATTATTTTACCTGATGGTTAGAGGTAATTCTAACCAAGAAGGTGAACCAAGCAACAATGATCACTTTTCTTGAAGGTTTAATTACTCATTTTGGTATACCTGATGCAATCATAATGAACAATGGACTCCCTTTATCAATTCTAGGATCAATGAATTTATGGGCAAGTATGGAATTTATTTAAAGAAATTATCTAACTATTATCCATATGGAAATGGCTTGGTTGAGTCCACAAACAAAAACTTGCTAAGAATTTGGAAGAGGAACCTAGGCAACAATAAGTGTAGTTGGTACTTACTCTTAAACAAAGCATTATGGGTCAACCGAATATCCATGAAGAAATCCATTAAAACATCTCCTTACTCCTTGATTTATGATAAAGAAGAAGTGATGTCTGTTCATATTAAATTACCGGATCTTCAATCTTGGCACATATTGTATGGTGAAGATGATGATGAGTTTGATCCCATGAGCATGAGGTTGGCACAATTTTTATAGTTGGAAGAAGAGAGGGAGAGATCATATAATGTCTTCATGGAACATGCCCAAATGACATAGAAGTGGTTTGGAAAGAAAGCTTTTGAGAAGTCATTTGAAGTGGGTGATCTAGTGCTAAAGTGGAACAAAAACAAGGCCAAGCCCGACAAGCATCACAATTTTGAAGCAATATGGGAGGGTCCATTCCATATTTCAAGTGTGAACCAGGTCAACTCATTTTATTTCCATGATATGAATGGTCATGGGCTGCCAATTTCTATAAATGGTCTTCATTTGAAGGCCTACCATCAGTGACAGAATTTTGATTGAGTATGTATATATGTACATAAATGTTGTTCTATTTCAATTCAATGTGTTTAAAGTGATGTGATATATATATATAAAGAAGAAGAAAGAAAAAAGAAAGAAAATAAGGTGATTTCACCCTGAAAGTATCTTGCCACTAGCAAAAAAATTGTTTTCACCTGGAAATGTTTTAAAAAGACTTATATTGTTTTCGGGTGGAAAAGAGGGAAAAATGAAAGCAAAATTGTCTTTTTTTTAATAAATTGTGAAAGCGTCATGGGCTCACTTGGATTTCAGAATTTTGCTTTTTTATTAAAAGAGTGCTCCTATTTTTGTTAGAGGAAATAAAGGATTTAAAATATAAGAAAGGATGGAGAAGAAAAAGCAAAGTAAAAGCTTAAAAAAGAAAAGGGGCACTCCACCTTTTTTTTAAATGGCCAAAACAAAGAAAAAAGGCAAAAACAAAAAGGATTAAAACTTGCATTTTCGCCCCTAGAGCAAATATATTTTGTTTTTCTATTTTCATGACAAAATCTCATGGTGCCCCTCAAGCAGGTATTTTCAGAGCAAAATTGTTAAGAAAAATATTTAAAAAAATGTATGCTTTTCCAAGAACTTTAGTTGGTAGTGCTAAATTCGGAAAAAATTACCAATTAGTGGGTTATGAGGGGCCATAGTTGACTTATGGTCTGATAATGGATGAGGCATTTTCAAACATCTATGATGAGTACTATGATGGCTATCAACCGATCTCTTTCACCAATATTGTGCCTCAAACTTTTTAAATATTTGATAGAAAGGAAATCATGGCTAAACATGAGCAATATATGGTTGAAGAAGTACCACTTGTGGAAGAAGAAATATAGCCATCACAAAAAATGCAACTCCATAAAAAGAAGAATAAGCGTGAGGCTCTCCATTTCCCAAAAATATCTAAAAATCATATAACATACACAGTTCCTTCATTTGGTGTGAACCCTCCTCCTGCAGATGAATCCACACAGGATAACGTTTCAAAAGATCCTCCTTTGGTTCAGGCAGAATAGCTTGGCCAGCACATGGAATTCATAGATATAAAGAAGGATATGGAGGATGAGCAACATAAGGGTGGGCAAGCATCATAGTAACCCTCATCACTAGCTTAGAAGGTTTTTGAGCCTAAAGGTACATTTTCTATAACTTCTTCCTTTCTCTTGAGCATTCAATGACTGTTGCACCCATTTATGTAGTTATTGCTTTCATATCCCCTCCATTTGGCATACCTACCACCTCCATTTCACTTCATATTTTCTAATCCTCAATCACAGATGCTCCCTCTTCTATTTCCACTTCTACTATTTCCCTTTCTTTTAGTTCTTTTGCATCTGGTCCCAATCCATTTTTACCCCTTTCATCCTCCATTCCAATAATTTCCATTGTGGCTATAAGTACACAAGCTCCTCCTCGAGTGAGTGTAACTGTAGCCTAAACCCTAACTTTTGTCCCCTTACCTACTTTCGTTACATCAACCGTTCTCATTTCCACTTCCCTTCCTAAGCCAAAACTTTAGCAAGCTCACTTTCCCCCTACTCCTTTTCTTGAGTTGTAGGTGCTACCGGAGCCGAAGATAGAGATTGTACTAAAGCATCCTATTGCAGTGAAGATGAATCAAGTCTGATTAAGTGCATCACAATGGCTAAAGAGCAGTAAGAGAAAATAAACTTAGGTTCCAACAAAGGTATTGGAGGTCACTTTTGACCATGAAAAAATGGATTCTCATACTATAATAATGATTCCCCAGGTCCAGAAACCTCAAGGAGAAATAAATTCAAGTGATTACACTTGTGAAGTCATTACGGAGGACTTGATGAAGATTTAAACCATGAAGAAGCTGGAGAATATGCAGGTGGACATGAGCTCTCTTTACTTGCATGATGAACATTACAAGAAAATTTTCTTCGAGGCTGAGGAAAATATTCTTGAGTTGAATGATGCTCTAGCCAAAAGTGGAGATCAAATGGAAATAATGAAATTAGAGGCAGAGCACTGGAAGAAAAAGGTAGAGGAATGAGAGAAAGAGGCCAAGGGCTACCAGATAGCTTGGGTAGGATCAGATAAACAAGTGCAAGCATTAACGGCCCAACTTGAGGTTGTGCAAGAAATAGCTAGTTGAGAAAGCCATGCAATCAACAGGCTTATCCAAGGGAAAAATCAAAGAGACTCGTCACCATTATTGAAATATTGTGTGACTTTGGTGATGGATAGACTCAAGGTTCTACTGTACATTCATGAGGATCAGATAGTAATTTTTCTTGGAGAGTGAACTTTTGAATATGATGAAGAGAGGTTATAACCAAAACTGGAAATGACGGTAAAGATTGAAGCATTGGAAAACTTTGATTTTTAGGTTAATCCAATGAGCAAGATGGATCACAGTTGATCCAAGGTCATAATGGTATTGCATGGCTATTTTTATCGATTGGAGCTAGCAAGAGAAGCTTGAAAGTTGATAACTATGTTTGAATGGGAGCATTGCATTTTGCTTGTATATTTTGAGGTTCTAGAGAAGGTTGGGTTTTTGAGCTTCGTTGATGAGTAGGGTCAACGCTGCCTACAAACGAATTGAAGATGACTTGGAAAAATTTCCTAGAAGATAATTTAAAAATAGATAATTGGGAGGAAACAATAATGAAGTAACAAGCATTGCATTGTATGGAGAGGCTCACCCACATTGAATCTTCCTTACTAGAACTTTAGGAGAGAGCTAACCGCATCAGCATGGATCAAGTTGAGATTATATGCTTTATCATAGATTCACTAAGCAAATTCTAAAAATTCACAAATGATACCTGGGCCAATGCAATTGCTATGTATGAAAAAAAAAAAGTGAGAGCCTCACCGAGAATGAAGCCCAAGCACAGGTAAAAGCAGAGCAATAAGTAGTAAAAGGATAGGAGAAGCAGACGCAGAAGGAAAGAGAGAATATGAAGGTTGTAGGATCAAACACACCATCTAATACAGTTGGTAGATCTGATGCAACTGATGGTATTGATAGCTAAACCCAATATATAAAGGCCTAGGTTTTATTACATTCAGAAGAACTGAATACCTCGAGAGCCACCAAAAGTGTTGGTAAATTTTTCCACACTAAAATTTTGCTTGTAAAATTTTGAAGAAGAAGATGAATGATGCAATTATGTCATTTTTATTGTTTTAATGAAATATTTTTGTTCCTTTCCTGTAAGCAATTCCATTAAATAAAAATGTTGATTTCATTTTTGGAAATGCATAGTAAATTCTCCCTATAGAAATTAATGGTAGTCATGAGCAAAACGTAAAAGGAGAAATTTGATGGCAATAGGCATTTTGGAATAAAAGGATTGATGGAAAAAAACTACAACTTTGGCATTTTTAATTCAAAGCAAAGGTGCCAAAAAAATTAAAGAAATATGTTTTTACCCCATGGAGGGGTGAAAATCCTTTGCGCCCCTCCTTTGGGGTGAAATTACCTTGAACATTTTTGTTCGAACAAAGGAGAAGAAAAAACTTGAAAGTGACAAAGAGGTCAAAGTCAAAAGTGCCCCTAGAAGGGGGTGAAAATCGTTTTCGTCCCTCTCAGGGGTGAAAACACAATTAAAAGCATCTTTAGGGTGAAAACGGTTTTTGAAGCTTGTTGGGCATGGTCGAAGTCAATGTCACCCCTCAACAAGGGGAAAAATTATTTTCACCCCTCTCATGGGTGAAATCATAGAAAAAAGTAGTTTCTGAGAGAAAACTTAAAAATGATGTCATCTAGGCATAGAAAGGAAATTCAAAGTCGAAATCACCCCTTATAGGGGGTGAAAATATTTTTTTCCCCTCTTTGGGATGAAATTCCAAAAGAAAACATCTTGAGGCGAAAGTCCTTGAAAGAGCAATTTTCTTGCTAGTCAAAGTCAACGTCACCCCTAGGTTGGGGTGAAAATCATTGTTGCTCCTCTCATGGGTGAAATCAATTATTTTTTGCCTCCTCCCTTATAGAAGACATTTTTTATCATTTTTAGGATGAAATTACTCAAGAAATGGGTGAAGCATGTTGAGGGGCGAAACTCTCATTTTTTCCTATCATTCGAACAAGAAGACATCAGGGGTGAAATTAATTAAAATAAAAGGTGAAATTCCAACCATGAAGGTAGTCATCAATCAAGTTTACTGTTTGAAATGCTATAACTATAGATCTTTATGGGGAAGGATGGATATTGATAAAAATTTAATGCTTGGGGTAGTAAAAACAATGATCCAGATTTTCTACTAAAAATTTGTCACAATTAAATGCTACGTCCTCAAATCCAGTGTGATCCCAATAATTTTTTAGGTGTCCTCTATGGAGTTTGTTCCTTTTTGAAGCAAAATTATTATTTTTTTATTTCAACTGCTAAGGGTAATATTCCAAGGCATAAGAGAATGTAATGGCACCCAATATTTAATGTTTAAGCTCTTGATTGCCATGTGACACCATTGAGTCTCGATGCATTGACACCTGAGATGTTCTTTCTTTCATCCATTTTTGTCGATTTTCTAAGCACACTCTAGGAAAACCGAATCGTTGTTCTTTGAACAATAATCTGATTGAAGCATCGACATTACCAAGGAAGAAATTGATGTTGCTAAATTTTGGCCAACTTACATTTTGTTGTATTGTACATTTAATGAAAGAGGTGAAATCCTTTATAAATACTAAGCATTTCAATGTAATGTAGGGGGGTAGACAATCTGCACAAAGATACTTTAAGTTTCTGCATAAATAGAAAGACATTCGACTTATAGTTCCTTGAGTAGTATAATGTTTGGTTTCTTTTTGCTTGTCATTTCTAATCAAGTTCATGTATTTTATTTGCTAATTTTAAATTTTGCATCTAGATTTAAGTACTGCTTGGGAGGGAGTGAATAATGGAATGCTTATTGGAAGTTATCTTTATAAAACTATGAGTGGTTTATGTGCCTAGATTTATGTTATATGCTAACCCATGCTTGTGAATTTTTGCTTTTAGTTTATCCCCACCTTTCATATCTGGCTTGTAGCCATATTTCCCATTTTTTTCTATTATTTCCCATTCTAGTTACCCTAAGCTTTAAATCAATCATTAGTTTTAGTACATGATCCAGCCCTCTCTAGATATTGGTCCGGAGGAAATCCCTTTCCTTTAGCCTTTCAATGTTGGCTGGGTCTAGGGTGCAAAAATAATAATTTTGTACTTGGGCAGATTTGTGACCAATAGATTGATTTTGTAATTTTTTGAGAATCCCAAAATCAGCCTATAGTTCTCATTATTACTCCTATTTAACTATGCACTTTTCTAGATTGAAGAGGTTTAATGTTGGATTTCCCCTTGTCCCTTTGTGAATTTTTGAGACAAATATTTTTCTTAATTCCAACCTTAGAAATGCTTTAATAAACCCCTTTAATATCACTTAGGATTTTATTTTAGTGTTTATAATTTTTAAATAACCTAATTTGGTGTTGTAACCCTTGTAGCTCCCAAATATAGAAAATTAGAACACAATAATATTTGCAAATATTATTAATTTTATTTTTCCAAAGTATAAACCCTTATTACTCCAATATTTAATATTGAAAATATTTAATTAATTTGATATCTAAATTCCCTTTTAATTTTTATTTCAATGTGATTTATTTCTCTAAGTTTAATCTTAGTGTATAATACTTATAACTTCCAAGAATGAAATCAAACTATAATGGGAATTATTCCTTACCTTGCAATGTTGATATCCACAATTTTTGGTGCAGTATTTAGGTATGAATAACAGTAGTACCAACATATTTTGCCTTGTATGCTTCAACCAATGAATAGCCTTGGATTTCTCTTGGTTTTGGATCTTGAAGAATGGCATCCAAATTCTATGACTTTTTGGCTCCTTTTGACTAGAGCTTTAAATACTCTTTCACTTTCCTCCATGCGGCAATTCAGCCCTAAGTGAAGTGCTTTGAATGGATATGTGTGCTTCAAACTCCCTTGGTTGTTGAACCCTTTAAATGGAGTAAGAATCTTTGTGAATATGACAAATGGCATGGCAGTTACACTTCATAGGTGCTTAAGGAGTAGGTGGGAGTTACTAAGCACTTATCTTGTTACTGTATGTAATGTATGAGATATTACAGTATTCTTGGTGAGCACTTGACTTCCTCTCCAAGATGGACGCTCATAGAATATTTCAAATTTGGACAAGTGGCACTCATATGAATGTAACCTCTTCTTTATTCCTTGTAACTTCCCTTGGCTGAGTGCTTGAAGTAATCCTTTGTTTCTTGGATGTTATGAAAGAAGATGGCACCTTAGGAGGTTTGTGCTAAGTGGTACTTTACATGTAACTCTTTGTTATAATACTCCAATATGAATCATATACATTCTATTCCATTTCATATGCTTATTCTTTTGCTTGCTACGTTTCTTGGAGAGCAAGCAACTTCTTTATTTTTTAGGTGCTTCGATGAGGATGTTGGATGGCACTAGATGTGATATCTTGTCATTCTATGGAGATTCCAATGGTATTTTTGTAGTTGATATTGGTGCTCCTATTGGTGGATGTTTTTCTCCAAGCTTGGAACCTTGGATTTAGAACCTATTATTTTTACCTTCAATGTGTTCATTATGTCCTCCTTTCCATGTTAGTTTTTATGCCTTCTTTTCTCCATTTTTTAACTTGTTATTTATTTCCTTCTTTGTAGATAATATTGCTCTAAAATATGACGTTGTTATTTCATTGTGTTGTCCCTTGAAGGCTTGTAGGTTTGGCTATTGTAATCCCTCAAAACAAGAAAACAATAAAACAATAAAACACACAAATAGAAAGAAAAAAGGTTTATATATTTTTTTATCAAGGATAAGGATTCATAAATCCTTATCCAACCTTAGACCAACTTAATGTTTGAAATCCCCTAAGTTTCTCAAGAACTATACCACACAATATTTCCCTTACATAATTTCATTTTGCATAGACCTATCTCATGTCATGCACATAAGTCCATCCATCTCATCATTCTTGATGAGCTATACTTACCACCCTTGATTATTGGAAGGTATACACACATTTCCATACTTCATACAAATCATTATGTGTGGGTATGCTACATGCATTATGAGTTAAGCTATCAATATTGTCCTTTGAAAAGCTATCTTAACTCTTGGTACAAACTTCTAAACCTAGATAACCAATCTCCCTAAGGGGGTCTTAAGCCCTTAGGTCATCCTCTAAGTTCACCTAGAACTTACACCATTTTATTATTATTTTTTAAAATCTCATAAGAATACAAAGGATAAATCTAGATACTAAATCTAACAAAATATGTGAAATTAATCAAACATAAAACATTCATTAAAGGGAAACATGCGATAAACAATTAAATAACATTACAATCAAAATTTTTTTCCAAATATAATAATCAACAATGTTCATTTAATACATAGGCAAATATGGTAAACCCCATACTCTCAATAATTACTTTACATTTAATCCATTGGGGAAATCTCCCCATAAATCTAATCTACTGCATAATCAAGCAATAAGTAAGGTAGAGAGAAAACTTGCAAAGTAGTCCATCTCATGACTTTGGTCCTCCCGCTCTTCCATCGATCAAGTGAGGATAGTAGGGGATCAGGACACTCGTGGATCCGGATAGACATGCTTCTAAATGCATTTACTTATTTATTTGCCAAATTGCAACTATACAATTAACCCAAGCAATTCAAAATTTCTAATGCATAGTTATTATCATAGAACTTCCCTTTCCATGACCCCTCTCATCTACTTATGAGAGTCGTTCTACCATGCATCCCACCTTATGATTTATTTGCAATAAATGATCCAACCCTCGCTTATCAATTTAAATTCCCATACCCTTAACAATTTAATGAGTTGGTTTCTTTCGTCTTATTTAATTAAATCAAACTACTTTAATTTTACCACAAACATTTCTTATCATTTCATAAAGTAAGGTCCCATACCCTCATTTTACAAGATGAATCATAATCATATTTATTTTCCATAAAAACCTTTCCATTTCATAAATCAAGGTCCCATACCCTCATTTTACAAAATAAATCATAAACATATTTATTTCTATAAAAACCATTTCATTTCATAAAGCAAGGTCCCATACCCTCATTTTACAAAATGAATCATAAACATATTTATTTTCCAAGAAAACCTTTCCATTTCATAAAGCAATGTCCCATACCCTCATTTTACAAAATGAATCATAAACATATTTATTTCCATAAAAACTTTTCCATTTCATAAAGCAAGGTCCCATACCCTCATTTTACAAAATAAATCATAAACATATTTATTTTCCATAAAAACCCTTTCCATTTCATAAAGCAAGGTCCCATACCCTCATTTTACAAAATGAATCATAAACATATTTATTTCCATAAAAACCTTTCCATTTCATAAAGCAAGGTCCCATACCCTCATTTTACAAAATGAATCATAAACATATTTATTTCCATAAAAACCTTTCCATTTCATAAAGCAAGGTCCCATACCCTCATTTTACAAAATGAATCATAAACATATTTATTTTCCATAAAAACCCTTTCCATTTCATAAAGCAAGGTCCCATACCCTCATTTTACAAAATGAATCATAAACATATTTATTTCAAAAAAATTTCTATTTCATAAAGCAAGGTCCCATACCCTCATTTTACAAAATGAATCATAAACATATTTATTTCCATAAAAAACTTCCATTTCATAAAGCAAGGTCCCATACCCTCATTTTTCAAAATGAATCATAAATATATTTATTTCCATTTCATAAAGCAAGGTCCCATACCCTCATTTTACAAAATAAATTATAAACATATTTATTTTCCATAAAAACCCTTTCCATTTCATAAATCAAGGTCCCATACCCTCATTTTACAAAATGAATCATAAACATAATTATTTCCATAAAAACCTTTCCATTTCATAAAGCAAGGTCCCATACCCTCATTTTACAAAATGAATCATAAACATATTTATTTCCATAAAAACCCTTCCATTTCATAAAGCAAGGTCCCATATCCTCATTTTACAAAATGAAACATAAACATATTTATTTTAAATTAAAAAGTCTAACACTAAGGGAAACCTTTCTCCTTAAAATGAGCTTCCCTACTCGACTAGAATAGAACAGGGGATTTCCTACCTATCACCCTATGGCCTCCCAAGATAGTGCTCTAACATGCTATGCTACACTACACTGGCTTCGGCCATAAATAAGCTATGCACAACACTTTGGCTAGACAAGCTATGCACAAAAATTTGTCTAGACAAGCTACGTACAACATTTTAGCTCTAAATAAGCTATGCATAGCACTTCAACTAGATAAGCTATGCACAACACTTCAGCTAGATAAGCTATGCACAACACTTTGGATATAAAAGCTACATACAACACTTTGGCTATAAAAGTTACACACATCACTTTAGCTCTAAATAAGCTATGCACAGTACTTCGGCTTGACAAGCTATGCACATCACTTCGGCTAGACAAGCTATGCACAACACTTTGACTCTAAACAAGCTACGCATAATACTTTGTCTAGAAAAGTTATGCACAACACTTTGGCTAGACAAGATATGCATAACACTTTGGCTCTAAATAAGCTACGCATAGCACTTAGGCTCTAAACAAGCTACACATAACACTTCGGCTAGATAAGCTATGCACAACACTTTGGCTAGACAAGCTACACACAACACTTCAGCTAGACAAGCTACGCACAACACTTTGGCTAGATAAGATACACACGACACTTTGGCTCTAAATAAGCTACACACAACACTTTGGATAGACAAGCTATGCATATCACTTTGACTATACAAGCTACGCATAGCACTTTAGTTCTAAATAAGCTACGCATAGTACTTCAGCTAGATAAGCTATGCACAACACTTTGGATCTAAAAATGCTATGCACAATACTTCGGCTAGACAAGTTATGCACAACACTTCAACTCTAAACAAGCTATGCGCAACACTTTGGCTAGACAAACTATACACAGTACTTTGGATCTAAATAAGCCACGTATAACACTTCAGCTAGACAAGCTACACACAACACTTCAGCTCTAAACAAGCTATGCATAGATCTTTGGCTAGACAAGTTATGCTACAAATAACAAAGAGAACCATGAATGTGGTAAAACCAACCTGGTCACCTATCCCATTGGTTTCCTTTAGACGTTTGAGCTGAGCTTGAGCACCTCCTCCTTTTCATTTTCATCGTGCCTTTTTTCCCTTCCCTCTCATGTCTCTCCTCCTTATTACTCCAGCTCCCCCTTTCTCCTTAGCACCCCACTCCTTTTTCCTCGACTTTCATCCGCCAACCACTGCCATTACTTCCACACCCCTTCGTCAGGTGGTAGAGGAGATGTCCCTTCCTCCCACCTTCCCATGGCGCAGCCAACATTGAAGTCTTCTCTTACTCACATAGAGGAAACCATCCCCTCACTTTGGCAGAGCCATTCCTTGCATTAATGGAGCCATACCTCCTCGCCAACTGGACTCTGCTCTGGGTGGCCCACCCAATTTTGAGGTAAGCTCTATTATACGAAATAGATTTTATTACCTTTTTTTTTTTAAAACTCGATCACTCATTTATTAAGGATAATCCACCATCTATCCAAATGAATAGTTATTTAAAATAAGATATTATTTTTATTCAAGAATACATCTATTTATCATTTAAAATAAATCTACCATTTATTTAAATGAATATCTATCTAGAATAAGACACTTTTTTTATTCAAGAATAAATCTATTTATCATTTAAAATAAATCTACCATTTATTTAAATGAATATCTATCTAGAATAAGACATTCTTTTTATTCAAGAATAAATCTATTTATCATTTAAAATAAATCTAGCATTTATTTAAATGAATATCTATCTAGAATAAGACATTCTTTTTATTCAAGAATAAATCTATTTATCATTTAAAATAAATATACCATTTATTTAAATTAATATCTATCTAGAATAAGACATTCTTTTTATTCAAGAATAAATCTATTTATCATTTAAAATAAATCTACCATTTATTTAAATGAATATCTATATAAAACAAAACATTCTTTTTATTCAAGAATATCCAAGAAGTTATGAAGGCAGTTCATTCATTCCAATTTTCCACATTGTTGAGGTGAAGTGTTGAAGTGAAAGACAATTAAGTATGTGCACAAACAAAGAGGGAGATATTTCCATCAATTTAGTCACCTATCTCTACCTCAAGAACTTATGATAGCTACTAGGCCATCAGTTTGGGGCTCAAGGTGACTACTTATTGATGATTATCCCTAACCGAATGCATACCTATATGAAGGTATCTATCCTTGTTACCTTTGAGTTGTCATATCATCATTTCCCCCAACCTCAAGTACCCTCATATTCGATGGAGGACTCAACTTCTTCCACTTATGAGTGCACATGATCCTGTACATTGGCAATTTATTAGCAATAACATATTCTTCATCATCTAGTAATATTGCATAACTACTTTATTGCACAAAAATCGAGTATTAAAGCATCATTCATTAATACATTGTTTCTTCATTTTCAAAAGTCCATCTGGGAGGGTCATGACATCCTTCCCCACTAGGACTAACATCATCCTCAGTGTTGTTGTTTTGTTTTTTTTAACATAGGTAAATATAGCTAATACATAAACTATCACAAAAAATAATTGTCTTTAGAGTTCATCAAATAGAAAAGGAAAATGTTTTTGCATATCCATCACTTTTTTCCAAGTGGTATTTATTTTAGAGAAATGGTACCATTGGACCTTACATTTCTCAAAGATCCAATTAGCCTTAGAATGGAATTCGAGAATACTCATTGGCATTAATTCAATTTATTTTGGGTTTGCCATCTGTAAATTAGAAACATCCCCTACATGGTCAAGGTCAACAACATATTTTCTCAGCAAATATATGTGAAAAGTGTCATGGATTTTTGATAAATTAGGAGGCAAGGTGAGTCGGTATGCAACCAGACTAATCTTCTCAATGATCTCAAAGGGTCCTACAAATTGTGGATCCAATTTTATGGATTTGATTACACTTTTCATTGGTTTGAATCTTAGGAACACTTTATCTCCCACTGAGTACTATTTGGGAGTCATTTTTAGATTGACATAACTCTTTTGCCTATCAGCAGCTTTCTTGAGTCTTTGCTTGATTACCCTAATTTGATCTTCCACTTTCTTGACTATTTCTAGTCCAATCATAGTTCTATCTTCAGGGTTATCCCATGACAATGGTGTTCTACACTTTTGTCCATACAAGGCATCGAATGGTGCCATCCCTAGGGAAGAGTGATACCCATTATTATAGGAAAATTATACCAATGGTAGATAGTCTTCCCATTTATTTTTGTGATCCATGCAATACATGTGGAGAATATCTTCTAATACTTTGTTCACTCACTCTATATGACCATCTATTTTAGGGTGGTATTATGAACTCATGTGTAATTTTATGCCTATATCCTGGTGAAGGGCTCTCTAAAATTTAGAAGTGAACTTGGAATCCCTATTTGATATGATTACTTTTGGAAATCCATACAATTCGAACACTTCCTTTACAAGTCTATTAGACACTATTTTAGCATCATAATTGGTGCTCCTAGGTATGAAGTGTGTGACCTTAGTTAGTTTATCAACCACACAAAGATTGCATCATGTTGGTACTTGGTTTTTGGTAAACCCACTATGAAGTCCATTGATATGACCTACCATTTCTAAGTAGGTATACTATGAGGATACAAATATCCTATGATATGCTTATGTTTTGCTTTGACCTTCTAACATTCAAGGCATCGAGCTACAAAATTTTTAATATCCTTCTTCATTCCTACCCAAAACAAGGTCCTCTTCAAATTTTCCCTTGTTTTTATCCCTTTGGGGAGAGTTGTATAAAGATATCTATGGGCTTCTTGAATTATTAGCCTCTTTGAATCCCCTGAATTTGGTACAATGACTCTTCATTTATAGCATAGAAGGTCATCTATCACCTCAAACTCCTTATTGGCCTTAGGATATTTGCTCATTTTTCTTGAATTTCTTGGCAATACTCATCCTATTATTGCTCCTGCCTTACTTTATCCATGAGATTAACATGACTTCTGATTAGGGCTACTATGCATCTTCTTCTACTTAGATCATCTACCACCTTATTCTATTTCCCTTTTATGTACTCAATTTCAAAGTCATACTCAGTGAGAAACTCAACCCACCTCTGCCTTACATTGAGTATTGGTTGGGTGAATATGTACCTTAGGCTTTGATGATCTATTTTTAATTCAAAGGGTCTTCCTACTAGATAGTGATTCTAGATATTCAGGGCATGTACTACAATGGCTAATTCCAAATCATGAGTAGTATAGTTGACTTTGTGCTTCTTGATATTCCTTGAAGTATAAGCTACTATAGACTCCCTTTGCAAGAGTACTCCCCCTAATCCTTCCAATAATGCATCTGTGCATACTATAAAAATCTTCTTGGGCATTTGGAATCTTCAATATTTGTGCAATAGTGAGTTTTTATTCAACAACATGAAAGGAGCTTCACACTTTTCTATCCATTTGAATTCATTTTATTTCTTCTAAAGATTCATTATTTTTGAAGCAATATTTGAAAAAAAATTATGTGACATCGATAATAGCTTACTAAGACCATGAAGCTCCTTACTTCTATAACATTGGTAGTAGGTGGCTAGTTTAACATAGCTTCTATTTTCTTTGGATCCACTATGATCCCTCTGATGAGATGATATGCCCTAAATAGTGCACCTCTAAAACATAGAACTCACTTTTGGCTAGATTCCTATAGAGCTAATTTTTTCTCAGTAGTTCCAACACGATCTTGAGATGCTTGTCATGCTATTATTTGATTTGAGAGTGTATTAGGATGTCATATAGAAATACAAGGATAAATTGGTCCATATACCTTCTGAATATACTATTCATTAAAATTAATGAAGGCAGCAAGGGCATTAGTCAGCCCAAAAGGTAGGACGATGAACTCATAATATCCATACCTTGTCTTAAATGTCATCTTGTGAGTTTTCCTCCTCACATATCCTCAATTGGTGATACCTTGATCTTAAATCTATTTTGGTAAATATCGTGGCATATCTTAATTGGTCGAATAAATATTTGATCCTAGCTAGGGGGTACCGATTTTTTATTTTAGCCTTATTCAACATTATGTAGTCAATACACAATATTAAAGATCCATCCTTATTTTTTATAAATAAAATGGGTGCACCCCAAGGTGACACACTTGGTTTTATCAACCCCTTATCTAATAGTCCTTTCAATTATACTTTTAACTCTTGCATCTCAATGGGTGACATCCTATACATAGATCGGTGAATGGGTTATGCTCATGTTATAATATCAATGGTGAAGTCAAATTCTCGTACTAGAGGAAGCCTAGGTAGATCCTCAGGGAATACATCATAGAATTCTTGCAAAATTGGGTAAGCCTCAAACACTTCTTCCTTTTGATCCTTTTTAACTTCATTCATCTTTACTACATAGACAATCCCTCCTTTCTTGAGGGCTTTCTTTAATTGCATAGTCGACAACATCTGGGGTTTAAATACCCCTTGTTTGCTATGAATCTATACCTACCTTCCTTGGAATAATTGATCCATCTATATTAGAAGTTGACTATGGATTTATGGGTCTATAGTCAGCTTTATGGGTCTATAGACAATCCATCCCTAAAATTACATCGAAGGCATGAAGTGGAGCTTTATATAAGAATCCTTCTATGACCCTAAGGTAATTTCCATCATTAGGAAATATTGGTTTACAGAGTAGGTATGTACATATCCATACTCAACCTTCCATCCATGAGCTAAATACCCTAGACTTTTTGGCATATATTTGGCTAACTTACAAGAAATGAAACTATCAGTAACTCCATTATCTATTAAGATATTTACTTGCTTATCAAAAATCTTATATCAGTGGAGTGGTATGCCCTTCAAGTTTTTTATTCTTAGTTGTAGCATAGATATTATGCATCGATTCATTTCCCTTAGTGCTAGGTGTGCTTGGACCTAGTAGGTATGGGCACTGGTTAGAAAAGTGTGCCCCTCTACAATAGTAGCATTCATCCTTGGGTCCTTTGAAGAACACAAGCTTATACTGAGAGGGGGTTGAATAGTATAAGACCACTTTTTACTTTTCCCTTCAATTCAATATAATGCAATGTATAGATAGAAGTATCAATAACAGTAATAAAAGCAATGCACAAAACACCATACACAATAGAGACACCATAATTTATGTGGTTCATCCAATGTGGGCTACTCCATGGAGAAAATATTTTACTAAAATTTTCTCAATCTATCTCTATGGTAATCCTTCCCAATTACAAAGTTTACAGACCTCTGTCCAAAGGAGATGTTGATACCCTAATCTCAATTTTGTGGATCTCTTCCACAAGAGAACTCTTTCCCCTTCTGATCTGGCCAGTGATCTTCTAGAAGACTCTATCTCTCTGCTGCACTGACTGGTTAATCTCTCTCCACTTGAAGAATCCTCACTCAGATCTATCTTCAATTATCTTTGGCTATTGTATCTCTATCTACTAAGACTCTTTCCTCTATACTCTATCACCTCCAAAGCTCTATCTCAATAGGTTCACTCAGAACCTTCTCAAATATGCTCAACAAGCTCACTCAAAACTTGTCCAAATCTACTCAACAAGCTCACTCAAAACTTGTCTAAATTTTCTCAATAGGTCCACACAAAACCTGCTCAAATCTGCTCATCAGGTTCACACAGAACCTGCTCAAATCTGCTCAATAATTTCTCTCTAGGACTTGTCCAAATCTTCTCAATAAATCCTCTCTAGGAGTTTCTCAAATCTGCTCAATAAGTCCTCTCTAGGACTTGCTCAAATTTGCATAGCAGGCTTCCACAAAAGCTTACTCAACATCAGTCCACAAGCTTTCTCAAAGACTTGTCTTAAATCTGCTTAACAAGCTCACACAGAACTTATCCAATCTCATAGAATCATAAAGAGAATTGTTAGAGACTCAATATTTTCTATACTTAATGCTCAATCAATATCTCAACTCAATCTTATAGAATCATAAATAGAATTGTTAGAGACACAATATGTTCTTTACTCAAATCAATATCATAGAAGCATAAAGAGAATTGTTAGAGACTCAATATGTTCTATACTCAAATCCCAATCTCAACTCAAATAAATCTCATAGAAGCATAAATAGAATTGTTAGAGACTCTATATGTTCTATTCTCAAATCTCAATCTCAACTCAAATCAAGAATATATAATAGTTTTTTTTATGGAACTTGAACAACCACATGCATCCACTTGACTAAGCTCAATAAAATAAACTCAACCAAGCACCTCAATGAACAACCCTTTCTCACAAACCCTAGTCCAAGCATGTATCAATCAAATCAAAATGTTTCCAACAATGCTTATAAAACAATGTTTAATCACAACTCTCAATCCAAAAAACCTTGAAGCATTTAACCAATCACTTTTGAAAAGGAAACCACAATCAATCCTTTTCACTCCAATGATATTTTCATAAATCAACCACCCAAATCAATCAATAGGAGAATGTGTACATACCTTTTATGAATATGAAGAAGCCTCTTTGGAAATATTCGACAATCACAATATTCTCTTGCCAAACTTCATGAGGGTTAGGAGAAATTACAAAAAAAATACCATAACCTTTTACACCTTATTTCTCCTAGTCAAAAATCACATCCACCACTATAAAATAATTAAAAATAATTATTTCCTCAATTAATTAAGCATAGCATGAATATCACCACAACCATTTACCATTCCCTTCTATCTCCTAAAAATCACTTTGCACTAATGCACAACTCACTAAGCTCCTTAATGCAAAAATTTCCATATCAAATAGTGCAAAATATAAACCACAACTCATAAATCACATCACCATAGTATACCCTCAATAATGGTGCTTGAAACCTTAGCTTTGACAAATTAAAACATTAATTATTCATTCTTCGAAAATTACAGCGATGGGCATACCTTAGAAAATAAAATATTTTCCAGCTTCAAAGAATGCGACGACAACAAACCATGTGAAAACGGGTTTTGAGTGACTCGAACCCAAGACCTGCAGTAAGTGCACCTTTGCACTCCCTACACCCACCAAGTGGGCTAAGCTTCCCACGTGGAAGATATTCCACCTTGTGCTCCTTATGCTTCTTGTTTTTGCCCATGAGATTTTAAACAATGAACAATGCTTCAACCAATACAATGCTAAAACAATGCTCATTGGAATCGAACTCACGACCTCCGTGCTATAAACACCTTTGCACAATCCAAGCAAACACCAGGCCATGCTGCCCAATTAGATTTAGGAAGTGATCGTTGTCTGCTTTTAACTATTTATTTTGTCACATAAAACAAAACATAAGCTCTTTACTTCGCATGTCCCACGCAAAATTATCAACGAGCAAGGATTAATCGATTTAAAAACTTGGTGGCATATTTATATGCCTTTCCCTTCACTTGCAAACGTTGGTGCTTTTAAAACTGCCCTCATCACGTCAACGGACATGGTGGAAAACTTTTTATTTAATTTTAAAATTTAAATTTAAATTTTAAATAAATTAAAATTTAAACTAAACCTTTAAAATTAAATTTCTCCATCACCAGGGACCTTTTTCTATGAAACAAAAACCCAACTTGGGTTTTAAGAAAAACCCATTTCAAATTTGTCATCCATGGTTTTAAATAAAACCTTTTATTTTGCCTACCTTGGTTTTGATAAAAACCCTTCCTTGCACTTTCACAAAACATAGTGCATACCATCATAGATACTTTTGACATCAAATAACATTTTGACATCAATGACAAGATTTTAACTTAGGGACTCAAAATTTCCAACAATCTCCCCCTTTGTCATTGATGGAAACCCATATTCATTTTATTGAAACCTGATTTTCTTTTCTGCTCCCCCTGGGACTTTGCTCCCCCTGGGACTTTTCTCCCCCTGGCTCAATGCTCTCTCAAATATCAAATCTCTCCCCATATCAAAACTCTTCCCAATATACACAAATATCTCCCCCTTTGACATCAATGGAAAAGGGTCACCTTTGGGGCTCAGGGCCAAGAATGAGCATCTTATCTTATCCCCTCCCCCACCTCCACATGAGGTGGTTAATTCTAGGGTGGGAGTATTTCTACTTCTCAAAAGCACTGTTCTTTGTCTTTATCTTTATCTCTTCTTCTCTGAGTCTTTTGAATCCTCTCATTATTTCTTTCCAAGTCATCATCCCTGTTCTTATCGTCACTTCTATTCTTATTCTCGTTCTTGTTCTCATCCATGTTCTTGTTCTTATTCTTTTTTGAGTCTCTATTCCTGTTCATATTCCTGTTCTTGTTCATATTCTTGTTCCTGTTCATGTTTACTTCTGGAATATTTTCTCTACACCATATTGCTATGTGACCATCATTATTACACTTATAATACTTAATGTTATTATTCCTTGGAGGTACAAATATCTTAGGACTTATCCTAGTGAAGTCATATCCTCTTCTGTCATGAACCCTGCAATTCATTGCCTTGTGATCAAACCCATTGCATGAGTAGCAATACCCATGGAAAATTTATCCTTTCCCATATTCCTATCTTTCATGTGTCCTGCATTTTGAAGCCATATGCCCAAACCTGTGACATGAAAAGCATCTTCCATTGAAGCATCCTTGTCTTGACCTCATTGGTCTCTTGTTCTGATTTATGTTCCATATGTATCTTCTTTGTGCATTGTTCCTCTCTTTGTTGAACTTTTTTTGTCCAACTCATCCTCTGATGTCCCACTTTCACTTAAACTATCTTCTTTTGATGTATCTTTTTCTAAAGTTTTTTCTTCATCAAGACTTGAAGTAGATTCTTTTTCCTATTTTTTTTAACCTTTCCAAAGCCAAGACCTATTGAACATGATGTTTGCTTTTGTCCATAGTTGAACTTATCCAAGTTATTAGAGATATTTTTGAAACTCTTCATATTGATCTTGGAGTCCTTTAAGTCTTCTTTTAGAGTAGCCACTTCTTGTGCTAACTTCTCACATTCCAAAATCTTTGCTTCTAACTTATCTTTAAACTTGCTTGCCTTAGCCTTTGACTTATCTAAATCCTCTATGAGCAATAACTTTTCTTCATCACATTATTGAAACTAACTTTCAATCTTGGAGTGTTGCTTTCTAACCTTCTTTATTGTGTCAAGGGCATAGATAAGTTCTCCCTTGAGATCATAGTCATTCTCTACTGAATAATTCTCTATTTGTTTACCTTTGTCCATATTATTTCTTTCTTTTGGATTGTCTTCTATAGGATCATCTTCTTTATCTTCCAAAGATATTAGAATATTCTCATATGGTCTTTCAAGTACATATTCAAAATCATCATCACTAAAAATATAACCATCCCTAGTGCAATCATATTCAATATGTCCAAATTTACCACGTCTAAAACACTTTAGAATAACTCGAGTCCTTTTCTTAACTAGATCTTTCTCTTTAACCATAAATAAGACTTCGTCTCTATCATTATCTGAAAAAATAGCATCACTATAAATTGAGTACTTGCATTTTTCACATAGTAGCTTCTCTTTTGTCTTTGGGATAACTTCTTTCCTTGTTTGCTTTGTACATCCTTGTTTCTCTTCTGGTACCTATGTCTTTCTCATTCCTTGTATCTGTGATCCTATTTTTATTCATCATTGTTGTTCTTTGGCTCTTTGCATTATGTTGCATAGTGTCAATACTTTCACAATTGAAACATTTAATATATCTTAGATCTATGTATCTTCTATAATCTCTATCTCTTCTACCATAATTTGATTCTTTATCACTGGATGACTCACTGCTTGATTCTATCTTCTTTCCCTTTTTCTTTTTGTCTACTTTGAAAGCATCTTCTTTCGAAAGAATAGGATCTTTTGTTCTTATCTCAAAAGTAGTAAGCATGCCAAGAAAATAATTCCTTATCAAAGAATCACTATCAATTGATGTTTCTATAGCAGAAACCTTTTCACTATACCTTTTTGGAAGAGTCCTCAAGATCTTATCACAAGCATCAAATTCATCAACCTTCATTCCAAGACCTTTCATCTCATGTACAAGTTCATCAACCTTGTTGAGATAGTCATGAACATTTTCATCATCCCTCATTCTTAGGTTCTCAATTTCTCCTTTGATATTTCTGATATTAGACATTCTGAATCCTTTATCTCCTTCATATATTTAATGCAGAAGTTTCCACATTTCTTTTGTTGTTTTACATTCCATAACCTTCATAGATTCTGCTCTATGCAAACCTTTTATAATTGCATTCATAGCTCTTGAATTTGTATGCATTAGAATCTTACCTTCCTTATCTATAGGAGGATTGACTATTGAATCATATCCAAGTTCCACTACATCCCAAAATTCATTTCCAAGTGCCATAAGGTAAAATATCATCAACATACACCAATATAAGAAGTCACTTCCATAAAATACTGGTACTACATTATTGAAGGGTTTGTCTCTTTAATCCTTTTGATCCATTGTGTTATTAGACCACTTTTCCTTCAAGTTGTCAAACTCTTCTGAAGGAACCCGCTCTGATACCAATTGAAGAACACAAGATTATACTGAGAGGGGGGTGAACAAGTATAAGACCACTTTTTACTTTTCCTTTCAATTCAATATTATGCAGTGTATAGATAGCAGTATCAATAGCAGTAATAAAATCAATGCACAAAACACCATACACAATAGAGACACCATAATTTATGTGGTTCACTTAATGTGGGCTACTCCACGGAGAAAATATTTTACTAAAATTTTCTCAATCAATATCTTTGGGAATCCTTCCAAATTACAATGTTTATGGACCTCTATCCAAAGGATATGTTGATCCCATAATCTCAAGTTTGTGGATCTCTTCCACAGGAGAACTCTTTCCCCTTATGCTTTGGCTAGTGATCTTCTCGAAGAATCTGTCTCTCTGCTACACTCACTAGTGGATATCTATCCACTTGAAGAATCCTCACTCAGATCTATCTTCAACTTTCCTGGTTGTTGGATCTCTATCCATTGAGATTTTTTCCTCTATACTATGTCACCTCCAAAGATCTGTATCAATAGGTTCACTCAGAACCTTCTCAAATCTTCTCAACAAGCTTACTCAGAACTTGTCCAAATATTCTCAACAAGCTCACTTAGAACTTGCCCAAATATGCTCAAAAACCTCACTAATAACTTGTCCAAATCTGCTCAATAGGTCCACACAGAACCTTCTCAAATATTCTCAATAGGTCCACACAGAACCTGCTCAAATATGCTCAATAATTCCTCTCTAGGACTTGTCCAAATCTGCTCAATAAGTCCTCTTTAGGACTTGCTCAAATCTGCTCAATAATTCCTCTCTAGGACTTGCTCAAATCTGCATAGAAGGCTTCCACAAAAGCTTACTCAACATCAGTCCACAAGCTTTCTCAAAGACTTATCTCAAATTTGCTTAACAAGTTCACACAAAACTTGTCCAATCTCATAGAATCAAAAAGAGAATTGTTAGAGACTCAATATATTCTATACTTAATGCTCAATCAATATCTCAACTCAATCTCATAGAAGCATAAAGAGAATTGTTAGACTCAATATGTTCTATACTCAAATAAATCTCATAGAAGCATAAAGAGAATTTTTAGAGACTCAATATGTTCTATACTCAAATCCCAAACTCAACTCAAATCAATCTCATAGAAGCATAAAGAGAATTGTTAGAGACTCTATATGTTCTATTCTCAAATCTCAATCTCAACTCAAATCAAGAATATAGAATAGTTTGTTTTATGGAACTTGAAAAACATGCATCCACTTGACTAGGCTCAATCAACTCAACTCAACCAAGCACCTCAATGAACAACCCTTTCTCACAAACCCTAGTCCAAGCATGTATCAATAAACTCAAAATGTTTCCAACAATGCTCAACAACAAATCTCACATAACAATGATACTCATGTTCTTTTATAACTCAAGTTCAAGTTCTTTGCACAACCAATGGGCTTCAACAACAATTCTTATAAAACAAGGTTTAATCACAACTCTCAATCCAAAAAACCTTGAAGCATTTAACCAATCACTTTCGAAAAGGAAACCACAATCAATCCTTTTCACTCCAATGATATTTTCATAAATCAACCACCCAAATAAATCAATAGGAGAATGTGCCCATACCTTTTATGAAGATGAAGAAGCCTCTTTGGAAATCTGCCACAATCGCAATATTTTCTTGCCAAAATTCAAGAGGATTAGGAGAAATTACAAAAAAAATATCATAACCTTTTACACCTTATTTCTCATCCTAGTCAAAAATCACATCCACCACTAGAAAATAATTAAAAATAATTATTTCCTCAATTAATTAAGCATAGCATGAATATCACCACAACCATTTACCATTCACTTATATCTCCTAAAAATCACTTTGCACTAATGCACAACTCACTAAGCTCCTTAATGCAAAAATTTCCATAGCAAATAGTGCAAAATATAAACCACAACTCATAAATCACATCACCATAGTATACCCTCAATAATGGTGCTTGAAACCTTAGCTTTGACAAATTAAAACATTAATTATTCATTCTCCAAAAATTGCGATGATGGACATACCTTAGAAAATAAAATATTTTTTGGCTCCGAAGAATGCGGCGACAACAAACCATGCGAAAACATGTTTTGGGTGACTCGAACCCAAGACCTGTAGCGAGTGCACCTTTGTACTCTCTTCGCCCACAAAGTGGGCTAAGCTTACCATGTGGAAGATATTCCACCTTGTGCTCCTTATGCTTCTTCTTTTCGTCCATGAGCTTTTAAACAATGAACAACACTTCAACCAATACAATGCTAAAACAATGCTCGTGGGAATCGAACTCACGACCTCCGTGCTATCAACACCTTTTCACAATCCAAGCTGCCACTAGGCCATGCTGCCCAATGATATTTGGGAAGTTATCACTGTCTACTTTTAACCGTTCACTGCATCACATAAAACAAAACACAAGCTCTTTCCTTCGCATGTCCCATGCAATATTATCAACGAGCAAGGATTAATCGATTTAAAAACTTGGTGGCATATTTATATGCCTTTCCCTTCTCTTGGAAACGTCGATGCTTTTAAAACTACCCTTATGACATTGGCAAACATGGCGAAAAACTTTTTATTTAATTTTAAAATTTAAATTTAAATTTTGAATAAATTAAAATATAAACTAAAACTTTAAAATTAAATTTCTCCATCATCGGGGCACATTTTCCAATAAAACGAAAATCCAACTTAGGTTTTAAGAAAAACCCATTTCAAATCTGCCATCCATGGTTTTAAATAAAACATTTTATTTTTCCTGCCTTGGTTTTGATAAAAACCCTTCCTTGCACTTTCACAAAACATTGTGCATACCGTCATAGATCCTTTTGACATCAAATAACCTTTTGACATCAATGACAATATTTTAGCTTAGGGACTCAAAATGTCCAACATACTTGTTTTTTTTCCATATTCTACTCTTCATCCTTAATTGTTGGAATGTGGCCTTATGGCTTTTATGGAGGGGGGTTTAGTGTTATTGGGTTTGTTTCCTTTCTTATAAAAGTTCTTTTTGAACTTCTTTTGGCTTCCATTGAATTTATTTTCTAGATTCTGGTGGTTCTTAGCCTTTCATTCTTGCTTGACCTCCTATTTTACAAACCCATTTATATTCCTCTTCTTTAGTTCCTGACATTCTTGATCAGTCAAGATTTCATATTTGTAATGGAAATGTGACTCTATTTTCTTTGCCAGGTCATATACCTTTTACAATTACTTAGGCTTCTACATCTCTACATCGTGCTTTATCCTTGATTGCAATCCATGGGTAAATTTATGAATCCGTATTTTCTCATTATATGTGGGTATATATTTTAGCAACTTTACTAGATTCCTATAATATATATCCACTGAGTTGGTTCCTTGCCTTAAACTGGTAAACTCCTCAAATTTTAGGGCATAGAAATGCTCCATGAGGAACCTATTCTTGAATATGTCTACAAATTAGTTCCATGGAATGTCTGTCGGCTCTATTTTGGTTTCAACATAATAAATTTCCCACCAATATAGAGATGCTCCTTCAAGGTAGATAGTAGCCCAAACCATTTGGGTTCCTGAGGAATATCCCTTTACTACTTATAGTTCCCTTAACCAAGCCTCAGTTGCATCTCCCTCTCCTTCTCCATCAAATTTGGAGATATAGACATTCTTTAGGTCTCTTACCATCTCTTTTTCTAAGAGGGTTCTTTCTTACTTTTATTTTTTTATCAGTTTCTCAACTTGGTTGACTTCTAAATCTCTAGCCTATGAATTTTGATTTACCATAGTTTCCAACACTGGCCTTAACTGGTCTTGTAATTCATCAACTGTAGTAGTAAGTTCTTCTATTCCCATATTGGTATTTCCTAGATCCTCATTCTAGATATCTTCTTTGACATTTCTTTGTCAATTTTTTCTAGGTGGAGGCCTCTCTATCTTGGCCTTGGATGGCATCTTGATCTGGTTCCAACCAAGAAGAGCATTATATCCTAGTTTATTTGTTGATTCACTAATTCCCAACCACATTATAGAGTTCTTTCTTTCCAATCATTAGAAATATAATTAGGATAGGGTTCTAAGTTTATGATGTAACATTGACATCAAAGCCCATACTAAGGTATCACAATGTTCATATCTCCTTAGGACCGACTCCATTTGATTCTAAATAAGCATAAAATCTAGGTTATCCTAGCCCTTTTTGCTTAACCTTAAGCAAGATTTCATTGGACACACTTGAATCCCTTTTTTGCACATAAGAAGCTCTATACCCTTGAACCTAGAGCTTTGATACCAAATTTAATAGCCCTCAAAACAAGAAAATAAACAAACAAAAAGAAACAAAGTTTTTTTTTTTATCAAGGAGAAGGATTCATAAATCCCTATCCAACCTTAGACCAACTTACTGTTTGACATACCTTAAGTTTCTCAAGAGCTATACCACACATAATTTCCCTTACACAATTTCCTTCTGCATAGGCCTATCTCATGTGATGCACATAATTCCATCCATCTCATTATTCTTGATGAGCTAGAATTACCACCCTTGATCACTGGAAGGTATACACACACCTCTATAATTCACACAAACCATTATGTTTGGGTATGCTACATGCATTGTGAGTTAATTTATCAATCTCATCCTCTGAAAATCTATCTTAACTCTTGGTACAAACTTCTAAAACTAGATAACCAATCTTCCTAAGGGGGTCTTAAGCCCTTAGTTCATCCTCTAAGTTCACCTAGAACTTACACCGTTTTATTATTATTTTTTTAAAAGTTCAATAGAATACAAAGGATAAATATAGATACTAAATCTAATAAAATATGCAAAATTAATAAAACATAAAACATTCATTAAATGGAAACATGCATTAAACAATTAAATAACATTGCAATCAAAAATTTTACTTAAATAAAATAATCAACAATGTTCATTTAATACATAGGCAAATATGGTAAACCCCATACTCTCAATAATTACTTTACATTTAATCCATTGGGGAAATCTCGCCACAAATCTAATCTACTGCATAATCAAGTAAGAAGTAAGGTAGAGAGAAAACTTATGAAGTAGTCCATCTCATAACTTTGGTCCTCCCACTCTTCCATCGATTAAGTGAAGATAGTAGGGGATCAGGACACTCATGGATCTAGATAGACATGCTTCTAAATGCATTTACTTATTTATTTGACAAATTACAACTATACAATTAACCCAAGTAATTCAACTTTCTATTGCATAGTTATTATCATAGAACTTCCCTTTCAATGACCCCTCTCATCTACTTATGTGATTCTTTATACCATGCATCCCATCTTATGCTTTATTTGCAATAAATGATCCAACCCTCACTTAACAATTAAAGTCCCATACCCTTAACTGTTTAATGAACTGGGTTCTTTCATCTTATTTAATTAAAGCAAACCGCTTTAATTTTACCACAAATATTTCTTATCATTTCATAAAGTAAGGTCCCATACCCTCATTTTACAAGATGAATCATAATCATATTTATTTTCCATAAAAACCTTTCCATTTCATAAAGCAAGGTCCCTTACCCTCATTTTACAAAATAAAGCATAAACATATTTTTATTCTATGAAAAACTTTATATTTTATCAAGCAAGGTCCCATACCCTCATTTTACAAAATGAATCATAAACATATTTATTTCCATAGAAACATTTCTATTTCATCAAGCAACGTCACATACCCTTATTTTAAAAAATGAATCATAAACATATTTATATCCATAAAAACCTTTCCATTTCATAAAGCAAGTTCTCATACCCTCATTTTACAAAATGAATCATAAACATATTTATTTTCCATAAAAACTCTTTCCATTTCATAAAGCAAGGTCCCATACACTCATTTTACAAAATGAATCTTAAACATATTTATTTCTATAAAAACCTTTCTATTTCATAAAGCAAGGTCCCATACCCTCATTTTACAAAATGAATCATAAACATATTTATTTCCATAAAAACATTTCCATTTAATAAAGCAAGGTCCCATACCATCGTTTTACAAAATGAATCATAAACATATTTATTTTCCATAAAAACCCTTTCCATTTCATAAAGCAAGGTCTCATACCCTCATCTTACAAAATGAATCATAAACATATTATTTCCATATAAACCTCTCATTTCATAAAGCAAGGTCCCATACCCTCATTTTACAAAATGAATCATAAACATATTTTTTCCATAAAAACCTTTCCATTTCATTAAGCAAGGTCCCATACCCTCATTTTACAAAATGAATCATAAACATATTTATTTTCCATAAAAACCCTTTCAATTTCATAAAGCAAGGTCCCATACCCTCATTTTACAAAATGAATCATAAACATATTTATTTCCATAAAAATCATTCCATTTCATAAAGCAAGGTCCCATATCCTCATTTTACAAAATGAAACATAAACATATTTATTTTAAATTATAAAGTTTAACACTAAGGGAAACCTTTCTCCTTAAAATGAGATTCCCTACTCAACTATAATAGAATAGGGTATTCCTACCTATCACCCTACAACCTCCCAAGACATCGCTCTAACATGCTATGCTACACCACACTAGCTTTGACCATAAATAATCTATGCATAGACTTCGACTAGACAAGCTACGCAAAGAACTTTGGCTAGACAAGCTACACACAACACTTCGGCTCTAAAAAAGCTATGTACAACACTTTGGCTACACAAGCTACACATAGTACTTCGGCTAGACAAGCTATGCACAGCACTTTAGCTAGACAAGTTATGCACAGTACTTCAGCTAGATAAGCTATGCACAACATTTTTGCTAGACAAGCTACGCACAACACTTCAGCTCTAAACAAGCTATGTACAACACTTTGACTAGATAAGCTATGCATAATACTTTGGCTAGACAAGCTACACACTACACTTCATCTTTAAATAAGCCATGCATAGCACTTCAGCTAGATAAGCTATGCATAGAACTTCAGCTAGACAAGCTAAACACAACAATTCAGTTCTAAACAAGCTACACACAACACTTCAACTAAACAAGATACGCACAATCCTTTAGCTTTAAACAAGCTACGCATAACACTGCATATAGATTATCTACGCACAACACTTTAGCTATACAAGATACAAACAACACTTTGGCTCTAAATAAGCTATGTAGAATACTTATCCAGAAAATCTATGCACAACACTTTAGCTCTAAACAACTACGCATAGCACTTCGGCTAGATAAGCTACGCACAACACTTTGGCTAGAAAATCTACGTACAACACTTCGACTAGATAAGCTATGCATGAAACTTTAACTAGACAAGCTATGCACAACACTTCGGCTATACAAGCTACACACAGTACTTTGGCTCTAAACAAGCTACGCATAGTACTTTGGCTATACAAGCTATGCATAGCACTTTGTCTCTAAACAAGCTAAGCAATAATTTGACTAGACAAGCTACACACAAGACTTTTGCTAGACAAGTTATGCATAGTATTTCATCTCTAAATAAGCTACACACAACACTTTATCTAGACAAGCTATGCACAACACTTCGACTCTAAACAAGCTACGCACAACACTTCATCTAGACAAGCTACACATAGAACTTCAACTATAAAAAAGCTACACACAATACTTTGGCTAGAAAAGCTACTCACAGCACTTTAGCTCTAAATAAGCTACACACAGCACTTATGCTAGACAATCTATGCATAGTGCTTTGGCTCTAAATAAGCTATGCACAACACTTCGACTAGACAAGCTATGCTACAAACAACAAAGGGAACCATGAATGTAGTAAACCCAACCTGGTTGTCTATCTTACTGGTTTCCTTTGGATGTTCGAGTTGAGCTTGAACACTTCCTCTTTATTTTGATTGTGCCTTTTTTTCTTCCCTCTCACGTCTCTCCTCCTTGTTACTCCCATTCCCCATTTCTCCTTAGCACCCCACTCCTTTTTTTCTTGACTTACATCCACCAACCATTGCCATTACTTCCACACCCCTTCATTAGATGGTAGAGTAGACGTTCCTTCCTCTCGCCTTCCCATGGCACAGCTAGCACTGAAGGCTTATCTCACTCACTTAGAGGAAACCATCCCCTCACTCTGGTAGAGCCATTGCTTGTGTTAATGGATCCATACCTCCTTGTAAGCTAGACTCTGCTTCGAGTGGCCCGTCCAATTTCGATGTAAGATCTATTATACGAAATAGATTTTATTGCCTCTTTTTTTTTGTAAAACCTAATCACTCATTTATTAAGGATAATCCACCATCTATCAAATGAATAGTTATTTAAAATAAGATATTATTTTTATTCAATAATACATCTATTTATCATTTAAAATAAATCTATCATTTATTTAAATGAATATCTATCTAGAATAAGACATTATTTTTATTCAATAATAAATCTATTTATCATTTAAAATAAATCTACCATTTATTTAAATGAATATCTATCTAGAATAAGACATTCTTTTTATTCAAGAATAAATCTATTTATCATTTAAAATAAATATACCATTTATTTAAATGAATATATATCTAGAATAAGATATTATTTTTATTTAAGAATAAATCTATTTATCATTTAAAATAAATCTACAATTTATTTAAATGAATATCTATATAAAACAGAACATTCTTTTTATTCAAGAATATCCAAGAAGTTATGAAGGCGGTTCATTCATTCCAATTTTCCACATTGTTGAGGTGAAGTGCTGAAGTGAACGACAATTAAGTGTGTGCACAAACAAAGAGGGAGATCTTTCCATCAATTTAGTCACCTATCTCTACCTCAAGAACTTATGATAGCTACTAGGCCATCAATTTGGGGTTCAAGGTGACTACTTATTGATGATTATCCCTAATTGAATACATGCCTATATGAAGGTATGTATCCTTGTTACCTTCGAGTTGTCATATCATCATTTCCCCCAACCTCAAGTACCCTCATCTTTGGTGGAGGACTCAACTTATTCCACTTACGAGTGCATCTGATCCTACACATTGGAAATTTGTTAGCAGTTACATATTCTTCATCATCTAGTATTATTGCATAAATTTTTTATTGCACAAAAACCGAGTATTGAAGCATCATTCATTAATACATTGTTTCTTTATTTTCAAAAGTCCATCTGGGAGGGTCATGACAGCTATCTAGAATGGAAAATATGTGAGCCTTTTGGGAGGCTCCTTTGCTACACCCAGAGTGTGCTAGTTTTAAGCTATTTTAACCTTGTATAATGTGCCTTTATGACACCTCAAATTCTATCTTATCACCTACATAAAATAGCTTAGAATGGTGCAACAATATGTAATAATTTTGGGATATAAAAACACCCCTTTTGCACCTTTTTTTGCACTCCTTTTGCTACTTCTGATTTTCTATGGCTATTTTATTCTCCAAAACTTGGAGGATTGAGTTGATTTTAGTGGCTTCCTTTGGCCACTAAAAATTGCATATTTTGGTGCACTAATGGTGTCTTTAGACACTTTATGCTAATCTGAGAGTACCTCCTATAGAACACAAACACTAAAATTTTGAGAGTAATATAGTAGTGCAAATGAACCCACTAATATTTCACTTTTAATGTACTAACAATCTCATCTTATCACTCCAATAAACTCTCAAAATAACTTATCAATACACTTAATCAATGTACTATAACTAATAAATATTAGTCTGAAATGAACCCTCAAGATTTATTCTGCAATTTCACTACAAACAAATTTGTAGAAACTAGTCTTATTTTTTTTTAGAGTAGGTAGTTGATAGATAGTTGTGATATTGTAATCTATTCATCTCCAAACTAAAGTGCAAATGAACCTTAAAAAGGAACTTTTCTCTTTTTACACTTTTGAATACTTTTTTTGTAGCTTTCCTTTTACAAATTTTAATCCAAATAAGGTAGTGTATCGCTCCAAATTTTTCGCATCCCTACCTTCAGGCTATTGGATCCGCGCCCGAAAGGAGGATGGGAAAAGGATGGTGCGGTACCTCAGACGAGAGGACTTTGCGAAGGTCCCGCATCTCAAGGGAGGTGCATTTTGGTGATTTTTCGACGGATGGTGGGTTCACCAGGAAACATTTTGCGGCAATTTCCACGCCTAGGTTTTGGGAATGAGTTTTGATGAGTTCGTTTTATTTTTAAACATTCATCCTAGGTTTGGCCGAATGATTCTAACTTAAACTACATGAAAATGCAATTTAAATGAATACAGCAAACAGAAAAGAAAGCAGAAACAGAGAATTTGCAGGAGGCCAAATGAAGATTACCTGATCCGGAAGTCTGATGAAGTTTCTAATTACTTGTAGCAGTCTGGATCGTCTGCAATTCAACAGGATCGCCTTCAATTTGATAAAATCGTCTAAACTGACAGGATCGTCTACAATCTGACGAATTTGTCAGACGAATTCATCAGAGACTTGCAAAACAGCAAACAGATGCGAAATACAAGAAATTCTATTTTGTAAACAGGGGCAAACTATATGAAAAAGTAATATGAGTATTGAACAATATACAAGAACAAAAGTAAATGCAAATCACCGTGTTTAGATAGCAGAATATGATCTTAATATGCAAACTAGACAAAATGGGTGAACTCCAGATGCAATATAGTATAAAAACTGAATAGAAAATCTAATTTATAGCATAAAATGACAGAGAAAAGAGAAAGAAAAGCAAACTCCAGGCACTGATTGCCTCGATGTGTGCTGCAGTCGAAATTGTCTCGCATCAAAACGAGATCGTCTCGAATTTGATGAGATCGCCTCCGATCTTGACAGGTTCATCGACTGCGATAGATGCTGGCTCCGACTGAAAACCAATGGTGTACCTACAATAAAATTAATATAGGACTAGTGCAAGAGCAAATTTGAAGTGTTTTAGCGCATAGGGAGTTGATTTACATAAAAATTCAGCCAGGGGTTGGGGAGGGAAAAGTCTTAGAGTTAAATAGGCATAGGATAGTTGTTGGGAGGTTGGAGATCATCCCAATTTGGGAGATCTCCAACGGGGGAAGGGTCCCAACGACGCAGACACGCTTCTCCCGGATTGGAGACCCGTTGGAACGGATTCCAACTATGCAAATTCAGCTTTGCGACGAAATCGTCTCGGACGTTCTAGTCCAGACGAAATCGTCAAATCTCGGGCGATATCGTCTGATCGGAGACGATATCGTCAAACGGTCAAAACAATTGCTAAAAATGGCGCGAAAAAGGAGGAAACGGGTTTCTCAGCGGTTAACGGGCGGTTTGGGAGGTTAAATTTGAATTTAAATTTATTTACTAAGGTGAATGTAATTATTCCAATTTTACTGCGCCAATTTTAGGGTGCTACATTTTGCCCCCTCTTTAGCGAATTTTTCGAAGAAAATGCGTTAAAGATGAGTTCTTCTCGATCTACGAGAAAGCAAAAAATTATTCCCATTTTTAGGCGACGATTCTTGGTCGAATCGTACGACAACTTACTATGGTGCCCCCTCCGTGTTTTTACCCAAATCGAACGTTTGCGGTAAAAACACGGAAAAGCAAAAATTATTGTTGAATTATTTTGAATAAAATTAAGAAAAATAGGGTAAAACCTTAATTCATTGTTACTGTTCATTTTACTGTTTTTAGAGCTCTGGAGAAAAATGGTAGAGACAGCGCACAGATCTGCAGAGGTCCGCCGCGGTCTACGGGTAAGGGTTTAAACTTAGTTTAGATTGATTTAATTTGAATTTACATGCTTTGTAAATGAATTTTAGGATGAATTTTGAGCATCGCGGCCGTTTTTGGCCATCGACGTCGTCCGGACGAAATCGTCCCTAGTTGGACGAAATCGTCTCAAGTTCGTCAATTTCGCCCAAGGGCGAAATCGACGAAAAAGGGACGATTTCATCAAATTAGAGACGATTTCGACACGCGAAATCGGAGACGATTTTGCTCAAATTTCGGACGATATCGGCCAATAGTGGGCGATATCATCTATTGCAAAAATTTGATCTTTAAGTTGCATTATTGATTGCTAAAATTGTTATTAATGATTGTTTGTTGTTTTGGTTGTTTATGCTTGCAGAGAGGATTACTAAAGAGCAGAGAGTGGAAATATGGAGGATTGAGAGATGACTTGGCCGCTCTGACACAGGCAGAGCGAGATCAGCTGGCACAGGCCGGCTTACTACATGTGGCAGAGATGCCACAAGTATCTACAGACATGGGGCTACTGACGGCCCTAGCAGAGAGGTGGTACCCGGGCTCTTCATGCTTCCGGTTACCGACAGGGGAGATGACTCCCACACTAGAGGATGTATGGAGGATTCTTAGAATCCCCATACAAGGGAGGATGATCACACCTGCGGCCAATCAGGGCCACGCGATGGGACGACTCTGCGGTGACCCGAGCTTCACCCTGGAGAAGGGCGAAGTGAACATCGAGGCACCGTGCCGGATGCCTGGGGCATCTACACTGACACGAGTTTTGGCTGGGGTGGTTGGTGGACTTCTGCTGTGCCACCAGAGCGGATGCAGGGTACCATGGATGTCGGCAGATGTGATCTGCGACATGCACGACCATGGCTACAAATTTTCTTGGGGCAGCTTTGTTCTATGCCGGCTGTACAGGATCCTTTACGGGGTCGTGTACAAGGGCGGGCGATGTCTGGTCATGACATCGCTCCTACGGGTTTGGTGCTGGGAGCACATTGCGGTGCGGAGGCCGGTAGGGCTTCCACTGACAGGGGTTGATGGGGAGAGGCCCCGAGTCTTCTACTGGTGGCTCCGGAGAGGGGCACAGCGACGGATCGACCTGCCGGTGTCCCGGAGACTATTGGATGACTTGGTCCCAGACCAGATCACCTGGAGGCCATGGAGGCAGCATCCAGGGTGGGCAGAGGATGCACAGGAGCTGGCTCACATCAGGTGAGTCTACTGGCTACGGATGGAGAGGGGAGAGGTGGAGCTCCACCGCTACGACCGAGTGTTGCGACAGTTCGGTCTACAACAAGGGATCCCATCTCTCAGGGATTATGAGTTTTCTCGAACTGTCCGGGATAACACCACAGTTAGCGGGGCTCCAGATATGCAACGATTCTAGAGTCAGATGTGGACGATGCCCCCATTCAGCCAGTGGATGGGGACGATGTAGGGGTAGCCGATGGCTACGATGCCTGGTACACAGGCATCCGCCCTCCTCGGATGACGAGGGCATAGGGACCGATCCACACAGTTGTGCATCGAATAGGGAGGCGACGCTAGGCGACGGTAGAGGCAGCCCGGGGTCACGGCAGAGGAGAGCGAAGGAGGCCACAGGCACAGGAGAGGCCGCGGTAGAGGGAGAGGGAGAGGAGGGAGGCGAGACCCCCATCTCCATAGAGGCCACCATCGCCTGATAAGGGCAAGGGTGTGGACATTGGAGAGAGTAGCGAGATGGCTACTCTTCGAGGCGAGAGAGATCGTCTGCGAGCTCAGGTGCAGACGTTATAGGATGCAGCTGCACAGCACCAGGTTGAGGTGTCGCAGCTACGAGACGAGAATGCTCGTCTCAGGGCACGAGGCGAAGGGGTGAGCACTCAGGAGCTGATGCGGTTGGTTTCTCAGACCGCATTCTATCAGGCGCTATACTACCAGGCGGTGCCAGAGGGCTAGAGGGTACAGCTGCCACCTGCCATAGCAGATCCTATCAAGATAGGGTCGACGAGGAGCTCATCCCGGTCGACGACGAGGACTCGCAGTACCACACATACTGCGATGGGACCACCTCGCCCTCCACATGGCGGGGGAGGAGATGAGGCCGAGAGCTCTAGAGGCTCTCGAGGCTAGAGGGCGGGATACTGCCACTGATATTGTATTATACTTGTATTGATAGAGGATTGAGTATGCCGAGGTACAGATTGTGGCATACCAATCCAGTGTTGATGATGTATATATTCTGTTGATATATATAGATGAGATATTTTTGATCATATGACTTGTCTTATGTGATGCTTATGATGCTTTTTATGTTTGATTGATTGATTGAGTTGATTGATGTAATGATTTTATTGATGATTCATGTAATTATGTCATTTTGGAAAATATTATAACTTGGATGTCATGCTATAAATATTTTAAATGAAATAATCTGATGTAACAAATTGATTGGTTGTAATGAAATGTGATAAAAATAAAAAGAGATTTCTAACAATAATTTCAAAGGACATTGTCGCTATTATAGACCATTTCATGGAGTCGTCGCTCACTCGGTCGTCAAGCTAGTCCCAGGATAGAAATATTGTTAAAAGAAAAGAGTGCTTAAGAGACTGTCTTAAGACTTTGTTGTAATGATGCAAATGATGATGATGATGGTTTGCTTTCAGATTTCCATAAAAATATTATGCATGAAATATTGTAAAATGATTTTTGGTAGGCATAAATTCCTAAGTGTGATAAATTTTTTGGATAATTCCCTAGGAATTATACCATCATTGCAAAATTGAAGGTTGACATAATGACATGAAATAGTGATAATGTGCATGCTTTTTGTTAAAAGAAATAGAATTGTATAACATAATGATTTAAGTCATATGGTTTTGATGAATTGATTTTTAAATGAATGGGTAATAAAATTGGTATAATGGTTTGCGCTAGGCATAGAATATGTAGGTATAGACTTATACCATCATCGCGAAGATCAAAGAAAGGATAGTTTTATTGCATGATTGATTTTTGATGAACAGAAAAGATGAAAATGAGGACTTGCGCTAAGCATAAAATTCCAATTTTGGTTTTGAAACTATACCATCGTTGCGAAAGTCGATAAGATATATATGATATGTTTTGATTGAAATTTTTGATTTCTTCTATTATATAGTTGTCTTTGTGGTAAATAATTGTACTTGATTATTCCAAACAAGTTGCAAAAATAATATTTCAAAGTATTTTTGAAGACAAAAGTTAAATTTATAAGGAATCCCATGTGCATAAGTGAATTCATTGCCAATCTTGATTTATCATAATGATAGACAAAATCTCTCAAATACAAATGTGTGTGCAATTGCATTGTTCATTTACCAGCTTTTGAGCAAGGTACTATGATACAAGTGATTTGAAGAAACCAACTAAGTGTTCATTAACCATGATGTAGATGCATATAACCATACTAGGCTACTATGTAGATCGGATTATCAAGAGCTAGCTAATCCATAAGCAGACATAGGTCTGTACAAAAGAAGGTCGCTAATGTGACAGACATATCGCCACGCTAGGAGTTACCCAAGGCCAAGCAGGTTGGGCACAAACCACCTGTTATGGGGCTTACCTCACAGTTTTTGAATAATTGAGAATTCCAGGGATTCAAGCTCATTCACCCTTCTTTTCTTTTCAAAGGGTAGGGAAAGGGATTTTATTGCTTTTCTTGCTTTCTTTTGAACTTTGCTTATTTTTCTTTTTGTATTTCTTTTGCTTGATAATGCTTGGAACATTGCTTGACATAACATTTTTCTTTTCTCTTTTTCTTGAATTTTTCTTTTCTTTTTCTTTTTCTAGGGATACTTGCTCATATTAGCTGTAGAGCAAGGGATTTTTATTCTGGGTAGGGGTGAGCTTGTCCTTTTGCCAATTCTCAAAGATTCTAGACCATGTGCATGATAGGATAGCAGGGAAACTTTTCACTCAAGAAATCAGTTCTACTATGTAACAAAACATGGAAATTACAAATATAATCATTTTATTGTGAAAAGATGTGCTTGGTTTAAGTAAATAACAAGATCAATTCTCTATGCTCAAACTTTATTTAATTGAATTTTGTGAACTTTGATATAAGAGAGATTAGTAATCATGCCATATAAAATCAAGATATTTATTGTGTGAGTGTGCAAGTGAGGGATGCCAAATAAATGCTAGTTTTGTCCAAAATAAGTTGAAACATATAACTGCAATAATTGTAGGAAAATAATGATTTTGAGAAAGTTTTGAGAATGTTGACTCTCTCTTTATTCTGTATATTGTTTTGGTTTCGAAAGAGTCAAGCATATAGCTGTTTTTGGATTTTTATGTTGATTTTTGTTTTGGAGCAAAAGGAACTTTACAAGTGCTTTAAATAAATGCAATAAATATTTTTGAAGATTTTATGAATGTTTTTGAGGTTTTTTGAATAAATTGAAAGAAATACAAGATAATGATTTTGAACAAATATATACATGGATGAAATGATCAAATTTATGCATAATAACGTTTGAGATGTAAAATATTCATGGGTTCTTTAAGTTCTTTACCATCTAAGGTAGATAATTTATATGCTCCTGATTCAAATTTTGCAGTAATGATGTATGGTCCGAGCCAGTTGGGCTCAAATTTACCTTTAAGTTCCTTGGTTGCATTTGTATTTTTTTTTTTTTTTTTGAGGATTTTGATTTTTTTTTTTGTATTTTGATTTTAATTTATGAATTGAAATTGGGGGTATATACAAGATGATCTATATACACTATACAAGGTTTATTTGAGTATAGCATGTCTAAGGTTGCTTCAAAATCAAAGGAGGTTTTGAAGGATAATCTGGTTGAGGTGAAGGTAAGAATATAAGGTGATGAATAAAAGGTAGTGATAACAAAAGCTTTGTTATAATGTAGAATAATGTAGAAAAATATTTGACTTTTATATGTGGAAAATTGATCATGTTACAAAATAAAATGTCGGAAGGATAAGAAGGTTCTTCATTCTTATTATTATATTCCAAGTCTTGATAAGATGGAGAAAGTATATGTGAAAGATATGCATGGGTGTTATTTGGTAAACAAGGATGATCATATATGGATGAAGAAAAGTGATGGATAGAAGATAATTGTGACAATAGAGAATGTATAGAACTTGATGTTTCAATCGTTAAATATTCTTCAAATGGTTTTGGGTCACCATGTATGGTAACAATTTTATTTGTAAGTTCAAACTTCAAACATTGGTGAAGAGTGGAAGGGACAACCCTCATCGTATGAATCCAAGGACTCTGGAGAAGTAGTTTGTAAGGTGAAGGACAATATCCTACATAGAATAAAGTATCCAGGATCTTGGATCCAATATTAAGGGGAATAATTATAGTACCTTGAGGTTCTTGAATTTCATTGTTAAAAGATTTTATAATAACATTTGATTCATTACTATCTTCTTCCTTTAATTTGTGTTTTTGGAATAATTGATAAGTGCATAAATTAAGAGAGGAGTCATTATCTACCATGATAGTTCTAACAAGTGTTTCTTTACTAGATCCGATAATGTAAAGATAGGAGTCTTCTTGTGGAGTAGAGGAAGGAATATCCTCATCATAGAATGAAATATGGTTAACCTCAAGAGGGTTTACACCATTAATTATGTTCTTAGAGAAAATATGATGAGGAACAAATTGTTGGCTAGGTATTTTGAACAAAATTTCCTTATGAGAAATTTGTAATACTTCTAAAAGGGATATCTTTGCTTGAGGATTAATCACTTGTTGTTGGTTATCAAAGTGGATTTCAGATTGAGATTTTGATTCTAAAGATGAGCTTTCTATGCTTACATTCCATTTTGGATCACTCTCTAGAGTCAAATATAGTTTTGAAGGTTGGTCAAATGAGGAATCCATATCTTGAATATCAGATTGGGTTGATTGAATTTGAGGTTGCTTATTTGTAGTTTTTGTTACAATATTAATAATATCATCATGATGGGACACATTAACATGAAATATTTGATTGGTTTCTTGTTGTTGATAATTGAGTAGGGGTTCTTGGGAGATCCCCATGTCTTGATTGATTATTGGTATTTGTTGTGTAGGAGTTTGATAGTTTACTTGGAGATTTATAATCAGTTGTAGATTGTAATTCCTTTATATTAAAAAGATCCTTATCAATCAAATCTTGAATTGCACATCTTAAATCTTTACAATTTTGTGTCATATGTCCATCTACTCTATGATATTCACAATGTAGCTCAGGTTTAAACCAATCTGATGTGGTATCAGGTTGTCTTATGGAAGGGAGTTCAATCCTATTTGTGTCAAGTAAATACTTGAGAATTATATCCATTGGTTGATTAAGCTTAGTAAATTTACGTGATGAAGGTTTTTGAGAGGTTTTTGATAAATGCCTTAGGAATTTCGTCATAAAAGGACCTAATGGTTTCTCACCTCTACTTTCTTTATTATGGGTAGAATGATGATAGGAAGATTGCGATGTAGGAGGTGAGTGCATGGTAGAATTGGAAGAATAAGTATTTTCTTGTTGAAATGGATGTGTTGTATTGAAAGAAGAGTATTGAAAAGGTGGAGGAGGATTATATGTGGATTGATAGACATAATATGGATATATGGGAGAATAGATAATATCATTATGAAGAGGATTGGCAAAGGGATTGTCTTGTTGGGGTAAGGATGAAAAATGAGAAAAGTGTGATGGAGGTGGTGTTGAATAGGGATAAGGTTGATCATAATCAACAAATGTATTTGGCTGAATTCTTCCAACATTACTGATGGGCTCATATTGATTTGAGTAAAAACTCATGGTTTCTTTAGTACTTCTAAAAGTAATATTTAGCATCTACTATTTAGAATTGAATCTAAAACATACAAACTTGAAATGATGATATTTTTTTTTTGTTTTTCTTGTATACATATATTTTTTTGTTTTTGTTTTGTTTTTGTTTTCAAAAGGTTATGATGCATTCATGTCGGGTTCACCAAAATGTATCGCTCCAAATTTTTTGCATCCCTACCTTCAGGCTATTGGATCCGTGCCCGGAAGGAGGATGGGAAAAGGATGGTGCGGTACCTCGGACGAGAGGACTTTGCGAAGGTCCCGCCTCTCAAGGGAGGTGCATTTTGGTGATTTTTCGACGGATGGTGGGTTCACCAGGAAACATTTGGCGGCAGTTTCCACGCCTAGGTTTTGGGAATGAGTTTTGATGAGTTCGTTTTATTTTTAAACATTCATCCTAGGTTTGGCCGAATGATTCTAACTTAAACTACATGAAAATGCAATTTAAATGAATACAGCAAACAGAAAAGAAAGCAAAAATAGAGAATTTGCAGGAGGCCAAATGAAGATTACCTGATCCGGAAGTCTGATGAAGTTTCTGATTACTTGTAGCAGTCTGGATCGTCTACAATTCAACAGGATCGCCTTCAATTTGATAAAATCATCTAAACTGACAGGATCGTCTACAATCTGACGAATTCGTCAGACGAATTCATCAGAGACCTGCAAAACAACAAACAGATGCGAAATACAAGAAATTCTATTTTGTAAACAAGGGCAAACTATATGAAAAAGTAATATGAGTATTGAACAATATACAAGAACAAAAGTAAATGCAAATCACTGTGTTTAGATAGCAGAATATGATCTTAATATGCAAACTAGACAAAATGGGTGAACTCCAGATGCAATATAGTATAAAAACTGAATAGACAATCTAATTTATAGCATAAAATGATAGAGAAAAGAGAAAGAAGAGCAAACTCCAGGCACTGATTGCCTCGATGTGTGCTGCAGTTGAAATCGTCTCGCATCAGAACGAGATCGTCCCAAATTTGATGAGATCGCCTCCGATCTTGACAGGTTCGTCGGCTGCGATAGATGCTGGCTCCGGCTGAAAACCAGTGGTGTACCTGCAATAAAATTAATATAGGACTAGTGCAAGAGCAAATTTGAAGTGTTTTAGCACATAGGGAGTTGATTTACATAAAAATTCAGCCAAGGGTTGGGGAGGGAAAAGTCTTAGAGTTAAATAGGCATAGGATAGTTGTTGGGAGGTTGGAGATCATCCCAATTTGGGAGATCTCCAATGGGGGAAGGGTCCCAATGGTGTAGACACGCTTCTGCCCGGATTGGAGACCCGTTGGAATGGATTCCAACTATGCAAATTCAGTTTTGCGACGAAATCGTCTGGACGTTCTAGTCCAGACGAAATCGTCAAATCTGGGCGATATCGTCTGATCGGAGACGATATCGTCAAACGGTCAAAACAATTGCTAAAAATGGCACGAAAAAGGAGGAAACGGGTTTCTCGGTGGTTAACGGGCGGTTTGGGAGGTTAAATTTGAATTTAAATTTATTTACTAAGGTGAATGTAATTATTCCAATTTTACTGCGCCAATTTTAGGGTGCTACAGGTAGCTTAATCAATCTGATAAGTAATCCAATAAATAAATCTAGTTGCACCAAAGTTGTAGCTTTCTTGAGGTGCATGAAGTCTATAACTCCTTTGATCTCCTTATTCCTATCTAAAATCACCATGGGTTTTTTTAGATTCTGCTATGACTCATTCTACCACCTAGATTCTTCTGATAATTTTTATAGTGGTTGGTCCAAAGGTGTGTCAGGTTAAAAAAACTCAGGCTTAATGATAATTGTGGTTTTCCTATTGATCCATCATGGCTAGATCTACCGTGGCTCTGATATCATTGATAGCTTTAGCAGCATTCCATTATACAACAAGACAAAGACCAAAATAATAAAGCATCTTATTACATGAATAGAGAGTGATTTATTCTAGTAGAGATATGAGACCCTTTATATAGGAAGATGGATTTCTTATACAACACTCTACCTAGATATACAAGAGACACCTTGCACATTTACAACTTGCACATTGACACTTGTGCATTTACTACATTGCATAAAACAGCTAGATAACTTTCCCCTAAAGTAATATAACATAACCAAATGATGTAATATATTCTAACACTTCACATATTCCATACACCTTTCTATTAACATCATCTGGGTCTACCATCCCTCATTCAGTTGCAATTCCTTTTGCAACCTATTCTCCATTAACGTCAACCAATATTGCCAACACTTACACCATGCCAACATCAACTACCCATACAACCACACAATCTACATCTAGAATTACCATACAACAAGCATGGCAACATCTAAATCAACTACTTGTGGGTAGTAAAAATATTCATCCTTGCTCACAAAAGCAGTTGCAGGTAGCAAATTTCAACCATCCACTCACATCCACACAAAATAACTTTTCACCCCGACCAATCTTGGGTATCACGACCACCTACAGTCACTATACCCACCCATCCACTCCATAAAATTCATACCATATCAACCACTTAAAACACCATCACCCCTCAAAATTCACATCATCAACCTCCACCTCATCAACACCAAACATTCCACAATAAATTTTAACAAAATATTCAGCACCACCACATACCCATCAACATCAACCCATTGGCAAATTAAAATTGCATTTCATCACAATAGTTCATCACCCAACATACACCAACCACATACACTGACCATGCAAACTAGGGCCATGACATTAATAATTGCTTTGCATTCAAAGATATTGTGCAAGACTTGTTAGACCTAGGGGCCATTAAGGTGGATAACCCCTTGGTGCAACAAAACCAAAATCTTGGTATTTACCAAACACCACTTCCTCATCATGAGGAAATACAACAAGCAATAGGGGGATCAACTGATATAAATCCCCCTAACCAAGATAACCATGTTTAAAAATACCAAGGTTTTGTAGGGGTTATCCATGTGGTAACCCAAGGTTAGAGAAACACAAATCATCAAAATGAAAAAATCCCAAGTAGTGCAATCTCCTATGGCACCACCAAAAAATATTTATTCACAACAAAACCTCGCCAATCCACCTCAACCTATTCATATTTCAATTCATTCATCTTTCAAGTCCTCCACCTCAACCCATCCATCCTCCATGTTATCTGCAATAGATAGGAGTCTTCAAAGATCCCTTGCCAATACATAACACTAACAACATACTTTCCAATCAAGCAGAGCAACCTAAGTAAGTGAATCAAGTGCATAATAGTCCACCTCACCAAGATTTTGTGGGAATGATCAACGTGGTGATAGAGGACCAAGAATACCCAAATCAATCTACACAACCTATAGCTCCTTCCAACATTCCCTCAATTCCACAAATGTTGCTTCCATTAAATTAAGTCACACCTACTCCATCTCACCTAACATCTCCATAGAATAAAGAACAGGTATACACACTACACCAAGATGAGGATAATCTAGTTATCACATCTAAACATTCCAAGTAGACTCAGGAACATGAGCATGTGGATATATACACTAGCCAAAATCATCACAAACCATCCACACTGGCTCATATGTTGAGGAATTTTGATCCACATCTGCTAAATTATTTCTTGTCATCTACATCCAGTCCACCTCCACCACCTACCAGTTTCCAACAAGTTTCATCAACATCCATCCAACAACCCCTTCAATAATACCAGTAGCCACCACCACTAGACATACAATAAAACTTGAAGTGGTTAGCTAGCATCGAGCTATAATAAATTTGCCAACACACTCTAATTTTACAACAAATTTTAACTCGAATTACAAATATTTAGTTATAGTTGAGTCATCATCAATCTCATCATCATCCACCTCAGCAACCTCAGTAGTTGCAACATACATTTCTGCAATCCACATCTCAGGTTACATTGCTTGTGCCACAAAATCAAAATCTACCACAATTGGACTTGTGCCAAGCATCCTATGAATTTTCCTTATGACTACACATTACTTTCAAAGTTTTATTCAACCATGTTTCAAAAGCTTAATAAAGCACATAATATTTCATTACCAGAAATAATACCAAGAGACCCCAATTGGCCACATGGAAAAGGTTATAAGAAGCACTTGTATCATCGATAAGCAAGCCATAACATCAATAATTGTTTCACATTTTAAAATGTGGTTCAAGATCTTATCGATAGGGGGCATCACCATTCCTTTTTCACATCATTCAACTCATTAAAAATGTTAGTTATATACCTATACCCTTTTTCTTGAGCCCATGTCGACCATATTTCAAAAGTTGCATAAGACAAAAACAATTGTTTTACCTAACGTGCGCCCTCTCAATCTGAATAGACTTAAATCCAATTCGTATCAAGAATATCATTATTGTATCTATCACAGGCAAGTGGGCCATGACATCAAAAATTGATATACATTTAAAGATGTATTCCAAGATTTTATTTATAGGAGGTTCTTTTCCATAGACAGTCCGCTCACCTCATCTAATTATGACCTTGGTAGCAACTTGAACAAGTAGTGAAGATGCTCAAGGTATAACACCTTCACAATCATTCACATCATCAACCATCAAATGAATTGGGGATTCTCAAGGTATTACACCTTACCAATCATCCACATCATCAACCATCAAATAAATTGAGGATTATCAAGGTATTGCACCTTCCCAATCCACATCATCAACCATCATATAAATTGGGGGTTCTCATGGTATCACACCTTCCCAATCATCCACATCATCAACCATAAAAAAAATTAGGGATTCTCAAGGTATCACACCTTCCAAATCATCCACGTCGTCAACCATCAAACAAATTGGATATTCTCAAGGTACCACACCTTCCCCACACACAAAAAAATACACAAAATCACTATTCATACATCCATTTTGCATGATTAGATGCATGTGATTTAAGTAAATTTCAACCACCATAGTAGTGGTCATTTTATTAGTTTGGATAATTGTTAATCTAATAAATCTTGTTGCCTTAATTAGGAGCACCATTGATTCTACATCAATCTCATTTCACCATGCCATAATTTGCAATAAAATCTCATCACCCCTAGGTGTTTTCGATCACTCAGCCACTCTAGTGTCTCAAGCAACCTCAATTGCATTTCAAAGTTTTATTTAGGACCAAAGCACATTGTCACTAAGAAAATCTTGAGTTTTGGGAGTTGACTCTAACATTCTCTAACCAAATACATACAATAATTCTTAATAACATCTTATCCGCCCATGTAGAGGAGTTGGAGAGCATGTGGGTAGTTAAACCTCTCTAGTTGCTTGAGAGGCCCAGGTTCAAATCTCTCGCCTCACATGTTGCGGATATGTTATGTAATGGTTCCCTCGTGGTCACAGTCTATTTACCCCTTGTGGCCACCACCAAAAAAAAAAAAAAAAAAAAATTATTAATAACATCTTGTGTCAAAGGGGCCTGACACCATTGATTGGGTTGAACCTTGAAGCAAAAATTTCTTTTTGCTTATCCCATTATGCACATAGTCCACAAATAGTGGTTTTCCTCACTTCAACACAACGTAGTCCAAAATAAAAATAATGGTTTTCACCACTTACAACACTTCAAAATAAAAGAGTGAGTAGTAAGGATAGGGTAAAATTCTCATCACACCGTGGTTGAGAATCTTATTCCCTAAAGCTTTAACTCTTTTACACACCATAAAATAGGTTCCCAAGTAGTAAGTCAAGGATTACACTTCCATACAGATGGTTATCTAGTCTGATTCCCCAAATATTAGAGATCATATAATTGTAATATGGAGCTAATATCCACCGGGGCTATAGATGCTTAACTGGTAATGGAGTAGTCTCATGCGTGGTGACACATCTCTCTTGAAGAGACCTTTGACCACACATAATGACAAGCTAGCTTTCTGGTCTACCCTATGATAGGTTTCATTTCAACTTACTCAATATGGGTAAATGAATTCACTTTCACACACATTGGTTCTTCATTAGTCTGAGTCATTGCCATGCTAATAATTGGTAAATGAACATCCATTGCATACACATTTGGTCTCTAAAAAATTTGATAGAGCTTTAAAACATGAGTTTGTTCAAAATCACTAGGATGTTTGAGTCTCTAAAAAATAGTTCTAGATCCATTATCCACAAGCCAAAATAGCATTTGTATCATAATCACATCATTACATGAGTCTCACACTTCATATACCACCATTAGATGTTGGTATCATTAATTAACAAACAAATATAATTTTTTTCAAGCAAGAGTCTAAAAACTTTCACAAATGATCATTAGAACATAATTCCATTCATTTATTTGCATACACCAAACATCATCAAACAATGTGGGGGTGCTTAAGGTATCACACCTTACCCATCAGTCACATCAAGTAAAAAAAATGCACTTCAGGATTTTCAAGGTATAACACCTTCACCAATAAAATAATCAATCAACTCGGGGTACTTAAGGTAACACACCTTCCCCAAAAATCCAAAAAATAGCTCAATTAATACATTAGTTGCTAGATTCAAAATGTTGCATCCTTTTTTCAAAGGTTGCACCCTTTTCCTCACATCCAATCAATCAATTCATCACAATCCCTATATTTCTAGGGCAAAGGTAACATCATCCAATCAAAAACCCTATTTTGTTGGGGCAAAAACAAAACCAATCAATCACCAACCCTATCTTTTTAGGGTAAAGGTAGCATCATTCAATCAATATCCCTATTCTACTTTGCAAGAATTAAATGTACTTACCACATATCATTCTACAAAACTATCAAATCCACCCATGAATGTATTTATATCATGATTACACGTCATCAAACCCTCTTACATTATCAAGTGAATCTCGTATCTAGTGGTTTACCCTATTCCCCTAGCGATTTTAGTGATTGGATATCCATAAGGGCTAGTAGGATGGGTAGATCACCATGAGGATGCTTATTTAAAATCATTATCTCATGCCATGTTTGAAATCAAACCAAATCATTCTCTCCATTTTTTAATACGATTGTGTTCACAAAAAATTACTCAAAGCTATCATAACCCCCTCTACGAGAAAAAAATGAAACTCCCTTACAAATTCCACTTGCATCATGCCAATAGTTAGGTCCAAAAGTGTGGTCCCCTGAAGTGATATGGTATCCCCACCTCTACCACATGTTCACCAACGTTGGCTAATTTATCAATAACAACAACATTGTACATCGCATTAAAAGCAAATTTTCAACAACATAAATCAACCTCAAACTTGGGGCAACAACTTTGACTTTGATTTCAAAACATCTGCAATAAATACCATGCATTTACATCATCCTCTTACATCATAAAATCCACTTACATCATGAAGTGAACCTTGTATATATTGATTTACCCTATTCTCCTAGTGGTTGCAATGATTGCTTATCCATGCAATCCGGTAGGATGGGTAGATCACCATAAGGATGCTTATTCAAAATCATCATCCAACATCATCTTGTTCAAAAGCAAGATCATTTTGGTCCCTCAATTTGGAATGTGTCTACGTTTAATAAAATTTACCCAAGATTTTCAATAACCCCTCTTCATAAGGTTATAAATCAAAAATATCTCAAAAACATTTAAATTGGTCAATCGCACCTTGGGTCAACTTCACCCACAATGATTGGTCCATCTATCAAATTGCATCTAATGCTACCAAAGAAAAAAATTTGACAATACAGATCTACCCCAAGCTTGGGACAACCAACTTGATCTTGATTTTCAACATCTGCATCCATTTTTATCATTCGCTCTTGGTCAATTGGCTCATGGGTTTTATTCTTCACCCATTCACCAATTGAGATATTAAGCTAAAACCACAAAAAATTCAAATCTTCTTACGCATCAAGTCCATTACATCAAACCAAGTGTCTCTTGTTTTTGCACTACCTTGTGTTCTACACAAAGTGATACAAAAAGGGGTATCTATAGATACCAAATCCTAGCCATTCACAATTCATTCATCATCATCAAATCATATTCATTCATATATATATATATATATATATATATATATATATATATATATATATATATATATATATATATATATATATATATATATATATAAGTCACTCATCAAAAATCCATATTAGCATACCATGTGGCAATCCTTATCATTCATTAATTGTAATTCTTTTCACACTCAATCATAATAGGTCATCAGGTTATAATCTCAACCATCCATTTACCATCATCAATATCCTAATCTTAAGTTAAAGGAATATAAAACATAATTTACAATTGTGAATAAAGAGGATCAAAAAAATTTATCGAGAGCTTTATACCTTTGCATACCATTTTGCACGAGTAAAAATCCCTAGCCATCGTTCTAATCGCACATCGCATCCTAATTTTAGCTTCTACAACTCTATGAACTGGGACCAGATGCTCCAGGGCATCCACCAATTTTTATAGGGCATCTACCATTTTTAGTATGGCATCTACAAGTTTCAATAAGGCATCTACCAGTTTCAACAAGGGGTCTACCAGTTTCAACAGGGCATCCAACTAATCCTTGAACGCGATCGTGTGTTCGCGTGAACACAGATCGAACTCCCCAACCATAGAGATTATAAATCAAGTATTATTATAAGTATTTATTACTATTATTTAAATTATATTTTTTTGTATTTTGCTCTACATTCTGCAAGCATGTCAACTATGGTTTGTAGGTTACACTTTCATATTTTAGAGGGCCTCACTTTGTGGAGGCCCTATAGGTGTTCCTAACACTTTGTTGTGGTTTATTTAAATATAGGTACAGGAAATATTTCATTTATAGTTGTTGCATCGCAAGTGGTTTGTAAGGATATTCAATAAGCCCACTCAACAGTTGCTTGGTCTAGCAAGAGAATTTTATCCATGTTGCAATAATCATTTATACTCTCAAAAATAAGCAGTGTTCTCTAACCCAATGATCTATGGCATATTGATGTATAAGAGTGGAGATCAAGGATCCTCAATCCAATAAAAGATAAAATATTTTATTTCATGTGCAACATTGCTTGTTTTTAGTTATATTGTTATTTTTGGTATTGATCTTTTTCTTCTTTACACAATAATTTGGACTGTATGGCCAAAAAGGAAAGAATAAATATATAAAGGAAATAAAAATGGTTTAGAGGTAATGAAAAGGAAGATATGTTTATCCATAAAGGAATCTAAACCAACCTTATCAACTCACCTAGTCCCTAATCTGGAAGTAGAGAGATTTGATAGATGGAGACAAGTCATTAAATGGAATTATGATATTGGGTACAAGAGAAGCAAAAAGAAGGAAAATAATATAAAGTGGAAACCACCATGTGTGTATTTTGTTAAATTAAATTTTGATGGAATATCTAAAGGAAACCAAGCACTAGTAGTATGAGAAGAAATAATTAGAAAATAATAGAGATATTTTATCTCATTACGCTTTCAATAATGGATTTAAGACAAATAATGAAGTTGAAGCTTATGTTAAAATGAATCTTTGTTCTGTTAAGTTCTACTAGGATAGTCTAACTTGAGTTACCACTCTTCCATGAGTCAGGTGAACTCTTAGTTTAGACTAGTTCAAATTTGTTGAGTAGTTGTAATCCAATGACTCACATTGATCAACTTTGCTATTTATACAAAGTTGATCCCATGGAATAATCAATCATTTCTTGATCTTTTAGTAATGTTATGCATGTCTAGTATCAATATTCCTACATGGTACCAAATCTAGGCTAGATTTTGCTTGCATTTAGGTTTTCATAGATCTGGTTCACCTTATTTGGATAGTTGTTTTTTACTACAAAATCTTTCTTAGAGTTAAAGAAGTCATACTTTTTATCCATAAGCCACTGAATTTTTTTCAAAAAAATAAACTTATTTTATTTTTTTGAAAGGCAGTTGAAAATTGCCTTCTGCGTTAATCTAATTGCATGACTGTAATTTTTTTTTAAATTGTTGCTGACTTTTCAAGCCTTATTTCTCATTTGAATTAATTAAAAGTGCATTTGATATTATGTTGTAACTATACCTATATGGTATAATACACATACATAACACATGCTTCATTTCTTATAAGACATGTTTTTTATTCTATGTAGGTAATTATAAATTCATGCTTCCTTAGAATTGTGCACCCATGAATAGATCTCCACTCAAGACTGCATAGCTTGGGTTTTAATATAACACACATTATTTAGAGTGTTTTTCTCCTGTAGGTTATCTTCTACTCATAACAAGAGAGCCTTGTTTTTATTTCTTGTGCACTTCATCAAACACTGGCCTCGTGGGTGTTTGATCACCTCACCTCTGCTCCCATTGGGGACGTTGAGTTTATGAGCAGTTGTTGTCGCATTCATTTTTCTTGGTAGATGCGCTAGATAGCTCGGCACCCTTAAAAACTAGTATATTGACATATGTGATGTAGTTGGTGCCGCATTCTCTTGCCTATCAAATGCAATTTATCTTGGTACCCTTTAACCTTCAATATTTGGTACCCTTGTGTTGCATGTGTGCTAATATATCAATCTGGAGTGTTGTTTGGTGCCCTCCATATATTTCAGCTTGGTGTTCAAGTAAATACTATAGTAGCTCATTGTTGTTTGGTGCTCTTTATCCGCTCATCACTAGCTTTGCACCCATCCCAATGACCACCTTCCAATATGTTCCACATCTAGCGTAACCTCTCAGCATCAAGCTATTCACATCAGATCTCTGATAGTCATGGAATATTTTTTATCCTCGTGCATAAATCTCCAAACTATAAAATCAGCCTCCTCCTCTCTATAGTACCTCATATGCAGCTTTGAGTGATAACAAATATTTATTTTGTATGGAGCCTTCTATATGGAGAAACCAGTGAGGAGAATGCTTTGAAATTGCTATTGTACTATTTTTTTGTTCCAAGAAGTTTAGTGAGCAGAATATTATTGTTACGCAACGTCTCCTTGTATCTTTTTGACACAGCTCAGTATCTCATTGGTGGTACCTCCTTCTCACCTTGGGGCTACATCAATTTGGAGGATATTACATTCTTCCACCTCGAGTATGGAGCTAAAAAGTCAACTGCAATAGAATGAGGCAAGAAATTAATTTAGAACACTAACACACATCGTCAGATTAGAAGCGTGGCAAGCGAATTCCAAGTCATAAGGTAGTGTTGTTTTCTTATTCACCTGCGGATAATTTTCAAAGGGTGGACATGTGGAGTATATTTGTTGTAATTAAGGTGCTATTTGATGAAAATGAGCTCGCATCAAACTCTATAAAATCTTTTTGCATATTTCCAAAGAAAACCATTGTAATAGATTTTTTTAAAAAAATCCTCTCACTATTTCTCTACCTATTCTATAAAGGTAATTTAAGTGAGGAGTGTCCTTGTAAAAATCATAAATAAAAATATATTTTGGAGGGGGGTTGTTTCTGGTGGTGCTGCTTCTTGCACCTACTCTTAATGGCTTCAAACAAGGGGGGGCTTCTTCATGTGTCTCAATTTGTTGAATTGCAATCTCTACTACTGCTGTAATATTTTGGTATTTCTGCATAAAGAAGGGTTTACTACTGCTGCATTCCTCAATTTATTTGACAATTATTAAAGGTGATACTTAGCACAGATTGCTGCATTGGTTATGGGCCCACTCTCTTGGCCATTTTATGTTTGATTCTTGCACCTCATTCCTGGAGTATTTACTACATGTTATAGTTGCAATAACACTTCAAAATTCACTCACAAGCAACCAAACATAATCAATAAAGGCACCATTTTTTGGTCCATATATTTGAAATAATTGCCTATGTTCCAAGTATCGTTCTCCTCAATTACCTATAGTCTCCCTCATGTCAGGGTGGGTCATTGAGAAGATCTGGTATAAAGGTCTGGCGGGTTATTCTTGCTTCACTTTTCCTATGTTCCTCATATCACTCTCCTCATTTTACTTATATTTTCCCTCACGTAGGGGTGGGTAAATTTAAGAGCTTGGTATAATAGTCTGGTTTATGTTGCCTTGATTCAACAAAATTTATTCCTTCACACTATTCTAATTGAATGAGGGGTGCATCATTGTCTTCTCTAAAGCTTCTTCCTGTTAAAGGGGGAATATTGGTTCACTGTAATATTCTTTTTGTAAAATGAATACAATTGACCCACTCACCCCTCATAACTATCACACATGGAAACCAAAAATATTAAATCTCATTTCTCAAAAAGGGCTCACACACTTGCCAGAAGAAAAGCATCCTAAATTTGAAAAAGAATATGAAATATTTATTCATAAAGGGAAGATGTATGAAAAAATGGGTATTATAAGCACAAATGTAAATGAAAGCTTATGGTTTCACATTTCAGAATGTAAAACCCCATATGAGAGTTGGAAAAAACTAAAGAACCTATTTGGTAAAGTGAATCAAATAAGCTCAATGTAGCTAGAGGTAAAGTTAACAACATTATCTCCTAAAGACTTCAACAATATTATCGACTTTCTCACAAAATTTAAAGAAGTCCTCACTCAACTAAAAGGTAGTGGCAAGAATAAAATAGAATAATAATGCATCTATCTTATTATTTCTAAGTTAAATGGAGTGTTTCATATTTTTCCTACCACTTTTTTTTCTACAAAATATGCACTTGGTACAAGTTTTAAAATACCCTCTTTAGAGGAGTTTTGTGATAGGCTAACTAGAGAGGAAATAAAACTTGCAAAATATGATATCTCTCCCTCTTCCTCAAAAGAATTAGTAGCATCCACCTCCACTAAATAAAAATTCAAAATAAAATAAAGAGGCCCTATAACTTGTACACATTGCAAAAAGGATGGACATTTTGTGAATAAATATGGAAAAGACTACAACAACTAGAGGCAACAATGAAGGATCACAAAATAGACATCACGAAGCATATAGGAAAAGCCTTAAATGCTCAAGGTAAAAATATAAAAGCTTCATCAAAATGTTGGGTTCTAGATTCAAGGGTAACTCATCATATGACTTCTTCACATGAGTCATTCACTTCAATCTCCTCAAGATCAACTTGTAGCATAGACGTTGGTGACTCATCCTTTATCCCAATCAAAGGAAAAGGTGACATATCCATTGATGGTGGTTATATCAATAATGTTCTTTATGTCCCAAATATAGCTAAAAATATCCTATCCATCTATCAGATTTGTACTTATACAAAGGGCAAAATAGTTCTATTTTCACCAATAGGAGTTGAAATAATACTTTCAAGAACCACACTCTCTCATATAAAAATGAGATATTCATCATAACACTCACCTATTTCACTTCAATGGATTCAAAAATTCATATGGGACCTCCTATTTTGTTGCACATGGAGATCTTGAAAGCAAAATTTGGCATGAAAGGTTTGGACATCTCAATTATAACTATCTAAAAGAGTTGAATACTCATGAAATGGTAACAGGGTTACCAAAAGTCTCTTCTATTGATGGAGTATGTCCTGGATGTGCTCTTGGAAAACAACATCAAGATCATTTTCACCCAAGTGGTTCTCAAAAGGTCTCATCCCCTATAGAGTTAATCCACAGTGAATTGATGGTCTTCCCAGAGCCTTCTTTCAAAGGAGCAAAATATGCCTTAACCTTAATTGATGATTTTTCAAGAAGAGCTTGGGTCTAATTTCTAAAATACAAAAGTGATATTATATCCCACTTCAAAATCTTCAAGGCCTTAGTTGAAAATCAAGCCACTTGCAAAATCAAGAAAATTTGTATAGATAATGGGGGGAATACTTCAGTAATGAGTTATCCATATTTCTCTCAACTCATGGCATAATTCATCAACATTCAGTCTCCCATAATCCATAGAAAAATGGCATTGTAGAAAGGAAAAACAAATATTTGAAAGAAATGGTAAACTATATGCTCCACTCAAGATATCTTCCAGCAATTTTTTGGGTTGAAGCTATTAACTGTGCAAATTATATTCAAAACCGCACACCTCATAAATATCTTGGCCATTTGACTCTCGAAGAAGCATGGATTGGATCCAAACCTGATGTATATTTTTTCAAAGTCATTGGAAGTACTGCTTGGGCATACATACCAAAGAAAAAGAGGAAGGATCTAGACAAAAAAAGCAAGAAACTTATCTTTGTTGGTTATTGTGAGGAAATGAAAGCCTACAGGCTCCTTGATCCCACAACTCATGAGGCCTTTTTCATAGAAATGTTCAATTTTATGAAACATTCCCTCATAAAGATACTCAATCATCTTCCACCAACATTAATTCTCTTGAGCCATATTCAATATTTGAGCCTCAATATAATGAAGATCCCATCCTTGAGATAGAAAACCCAAATGAGGATCCTATACTTCAAACTCCAAATCAAAGTCCTACCACACCCATTACTCCTTCCACAATGCCATAATGGGCCCACACCATAGTTCAAGGGGCCACTCCTTACATCTAAAATCTTCCATCATCCATATTAAGCAACTCCATGGGTTCTTGTCATGTCTATCAATCCATTTCAACAAATCCCCAATCCTTCAAAGAAGCAACTGGTATAAAAGAATGGGATTATGCCATAGAGAATGAATTATCTTCCTTAATAAAAAACAAAACTTGGGATCTAGTCCCTCTACCTAAAGGAAGAAAATTAGTTCATTGTAAATGGATTTATAGAACTAAGTATGGACCTGATGGAGAAATTGACAAACACAAAGCTTGCTTGGTAGCTAAAGGTTTTTCATAAATTGAAGGTATTGATTACTCTGAAACCTTTGCACCAGTTGCAAAAATAGATTCTATTAGGCTGGTACTTGCACTTGCTTCTTCCCAAAAGTGGCTAGTTTTTCAAATGGATATTAAAAGTGCTTTCTTGCATGGTGACTTAAAAGAGGAAATATTAATGGAATAACTTGTTGGATTTATTCAAGACTCCTCCCTTGTTTGTAGACTAAGGAAATCTCTATATAGTCTCAAACAAGCTCCTAGAGCTTGGTATGAAAAAATGGACTCCTTCCTTCTTTCCTTCGGGTTCTCTCATTGTGAGTCTGATGCAACAATCTACATTTGGAGGGATAAAGAACACATCACCATACTTGTTCTCTATGTTGATGATCTACTACTCACTGGTAATACCATTTCTCACATCCAGACTGTCAAAGACTCCCTTTATAAAAAAATTGAGATGACTGATATGGTTTTAGCTCATTACTTCTTCAGGTTTAAGATAACTCAAATAGATGCAGGAATTTTATTGTGTCAATAGAAATATATTATAGATCTTCTTCAACAGTTTAATATGATTGATTGCAAGCCTTCTTCCACATAATTTTAGACTGGAGTCACTCTAAGTACTTCCTGAAAGTTCCCTCTATGTGATGTTACTCTCTACAGACAACTTGTAGGAAGTCTATTATACCTCACTCATACTCACCCATATATTTCATATGTTGTTGGCTTAATATCTAGATTCTCACATCAACCTCATTTCAGCCATTGGCAAGCATCAAAGAGAATCCTCTACTACTTGAAAGGAACTACTCACTTTGGGCTCTTATATGAGGGTAGATCCATGGATATCATTGGTTACACAGATTCTTATTGGGCAGGTTTGGTTGAAGAGAGATGTTCCACCTATGGCTATGTTTTCTATCTTGGTTCTTCACCTATTGCTTGGTCATGCAAAAAACAACAAGTAGTAGCTTTATCATCTATAGAGGTAAAATACAAGACAGTAGTTTTGGCCAGTCAGTAAGATCTTTGGCTTCGTCAGATACTAAGGGATTTTGGTTTTTTCCATGACAAACCTATTACTTTTTGGTGTGACAATCAGAGCATAATTCATATTGCCCGTAATCCAATTGAGCATCAGTGCATCAAGCACATTGAGATTCACATGCACTTCATTCGGCAACATATTAAACAAGGGGATCTAAAATTGGAGTACATTCCCATAGAAAATAAAATTGTAGACATCTTCACCAAATCCTTTCCTTCTCCATGTTATATTCAGTTGCATGAGAAACTTGGGGTTAGGCAGTTACATTAGAAGGGTGCACAAAGGTTTTCACCTCTCTCTTCTTCTTCTTCTTCTTCTTCTTGGAAGATGGTTTTTTCCCATGTGGTTTTTTCACCATCTCTCCTATATGTAATTTCATTGTACATGAGTACCTAATAAGGCCATATTATATGGACTCATGTTTTTTGGTAGCACCAATTTTGTACATGAGTACCTCATTAGGCCTTGGTTCTAGGACTCATCTCCTATTGTTACATTCACCTCTAGTATCACTTAAGGGGGGTGTTAGAATAAATATTTGTTCTCTTAAGTTCTCCTAGGATATTCTAACTTGAGTTACCACTCTTTCATGAATTAGGTGAAATCTTAATTTAGACTAGTTTAGATTTGTTGAGTAGTTGTAATCCAATGACTCACATTGATCAAATTTGCTATTTGTACAAATTTGATCCCATGGAATAATCAATCAGTTCTTGATCTTTTAGAAATGCTTTGCATTATCTAGTATCAATAGTCCTACAGCTTAGGCAGCTTTAGAAGGGTTAAAAAAATGAAAACAAATGAAATGGAATAGATTATGGATGGAAGGTGACTCTCTCATAGTAATAAATGCAATTTTAAGGAAAGCAAAGGCTGCATGGAACATACAATATTTAATTATGAAAATTCAAGATCTTCCTAAAGAGTTTAAAGAAATTGGGTTTACACATATATTTAGGGAAGGAAACAAATGTGCAGAAAGGCTAGATAATAGAGGGATTTTTAGGATCATGAAGTTAAATTATCCTTTCCATGGTTAGAGAAAGTAGTAAGTTTAGATAAAACTGACAAGAAAATGTTGACTGCCTGAATCAAATAATGATTAATATTTACTTTAACTGACCCTATCTACTTTCAAAGTGTGGGCTATAAAATACTAGAAAACACAAGGTGAGTTACAAATATTTGTTTATCCCAATGGTTTTTTCTTGTTATTTTTGCTAATGATGAAGACAGAGAGAAAATATTTCAACGGTTTCCCTGGTTCTTTGGAAGGGTAGGGCTTTTCATAAAGCCTTGGCATACTAAATTTAAATCCAAATAAGGGATGCCTTCTACAAGACCTGTGTGGGTTAGACTCTTTGGCATCACAATTGAATTTTGGGATTCAATTATATTTTCTACAATAAAAAAATTCCTTGGAAATTTTATAATGATTGCTAACTATACACACAAATTTGAACACGTGCTTGAATTTGTGTCTTAATGGATTGTGATAAACCCCTTGTATAAAAGGTCTCATTACAATTTTTGTAGGACACTTAGGAGAAGCTAGTGGACTATGAGAACTTTCCTTTCCATTGTATAATATGCCATGAATATGGTAATTTGGCTAGTGTATGTCAAAATAATATTCTAGATAAAAGAAAGAGGACACAAACTTTGCAGGTTTCCAAATACCTAAAAAGAAAAACATTCAAAACATTTTAGTTATGAAGGACAAGAAATGTTGTCAACCAATATGTTTGTAATTCTTTCCACAAATAACATCCCCCATGAGGAAGAGGATATAATGAAGATAAATATTAGAAACATAGTTTAAAGTTATAGGGAATGACTCAGAGATAAACTAGAAAATCAAAGGTTTTCAACAAAGAAACAAGGGAGAAAACATAGACGAGAAGAACAATCTTCTAAATGTTAGAACTTTAAACAATTCAAACCCTAAGATAGACTATGTTGAACCTGCCAATAATTCTTTGGTTTTGTATACACATGCTTCAGGGTTAGAAGCTATCCCAGATTCACTTGGGGTAAGACAAGAAATAGGTAAAAATTGAATATGGACACTAACCAAGTAGGTCGTAAGACTAATCATCATCATATGGTAAAATAAGGTAAAAATATTATAGAGGAAGGTAATATTAATGTCCTTACTAACATATTTAGCACTGTTATTAATAAATAACATCACTTGGAATATTAGAGGACTTAAAACGAATATTTCAGAATAGAATTATTGATGCTTTAGCTAATTGGGCATTGGACTAAGTTGATCTTACTTGTTATGGTTACCCTCCCAGATGGTGGGCTTTACAAATCGGGAATGCTCTTCTTTCTATCCTTTATTTGGATGGCTCCAATTCTAGAGATACCTAGTTCTTTTTTTCTTTGTATTAGCTTCTCTTTGGTTTAGTTAGGGTTTTCAATTCCCAGCTCAAAAAATATTTCTTATTTTTCCTCTTTTGAATCTTGGTTAAAATTCATGTTGGATTGGTTTAGCCATAGATGTAATTTATTTTTTCCTTCATTTGTGTGTGTGTTTTTGTGTTGTTTTAGTGTTTTTAGTATTTTTTTTGTGTTTTATATTTTTGTTTTTCTATTGTTTTGTATTTTTTGTGTGTGTTTTTTGTGTTTTTTGTTGTTTTTTTTTTTGTGTTATTATTTTTTTAGGCATGCTCTTTGGGTGTGTCGAAGGGGGCAGACCATGTTATATTTAGATTCTATTACATCATTTGGATCATATAAATGTACCTTTCTAGGTACATACATAGGACATTAGATTACTTTAGGGGGATGCAATGTAATAAATTCACAAGTGTCAATGTGCAAGTTGTAAATGTGCAAGGTGTCCCTTGTACAACTAGGTAGAGTGTTGGCCAAGGAATCTATCTTCCATTATAAAAGGACCTCATTGTAAGAGATTGATAAGACAGTATGTAGTAGTAGAATTACTGTATAACTCCATTAGTGATGGAGTACAATGTAGTCCTATAGCTTCTTGCATGGAGTGTCCATTTACTCCATAGAAACATTGTATTTATTTTCATCATTTCTATTTATAGCATATTTTTGTAATCTCGTAAATTTACTTTTTCTCATATTTTTGCATCTTGTGATTGTCATCTTCCATTGTGATCTACCTCAAAAGCTAATAGTGGTATCAGAACCATGGTAGATCTTGTCATAGTAGATATAGCTACTGTAGATTGAGAGGAGAATCACCATTATTATTGAGCCTAAATTTTTGTGAACCCAATTCACCATAGTTCACAGGCTCTTGCAAAAATCTTCAAAAAAATCAAGGTGGCAAGGAGATCTTTGAGAAAGTACTATTGTTAAAAATCGGGTCAGTTACCATCGTTTCAATTTTTGCAAATCGGATGTGCCTTTGGACCCGTTGCATGTAAATATCATTACGTTAATATTGTTTGGTATAATAGACTGGAAATAGATATTGTGAGATTAATTTGGATCAGAGTCTTCCTACAGAGTTGCAAGAAAACTCATGAAGATAAGGACTCAACATTTGATCCACTAGTTTGATGAATCAACTAGTAAAGCTCATTTAAGAGATCTAAAAATTTTACTATTTCCTAAAGTTTATTTTATTGCAAGGAACTAACTAGCAGATTATTGGGTTACCTCATACAATAAAAAGCTAGGATATTTCAACTTTGTTACCCAAAGGTTAGAGTGCCTTCATATTGTAGAGATTAATTGTTGCAAGAGAAGAATACTACATAAGATATTATAGGGGAAAGAGTCATGGTGAAGTCTAGATATTGAAGATCTTCATCGATAGATTCAGATTCACAACATAAAAGGCCAAATAAGCCTTGATACTGAGAAAAGGCCACAAAAGCCTTAATCTTGAAGAAGACTCTAGAAGAGAGTACCCGATTTAGAAGTAGATTTAGATTTTAGTACTAATAAATTATTGCAAGGAAAGGATATTCAGTGAGTTGGGAAACTTCCTACAAGAAAGTTAGGAAGAGTATATTCTTCAAAATCAATCCAACACTTGAAGCAAACTTGAAGGTAAAGAGATTAGGTGAAGATCTCATTGAAGAAACTTCCATTCTTGGAAGATCAATAGAACTAGGAGAGTTCTATTCAAATCCAAAAGCAATAGAATCAAGAGATCCATGAAGGAGATCTCAATTCTAAAAGTTGAAGAAGAAGGTCTCAAGGAAGACCAAAGAAGTTGAAAATTTGAACACCTAAGAGACGTCTCAAGGCAAAAGGCTTGAGAGCCTTGTTGCTGAAGCAAGATCACAAAAAAAGTTCCTAGAAGAACTCATTGGAGAAATTCTCCATCAAGAAGAAAGTTTCTGATAAGGTAAAGAATTGGGATAATTATCACCATCCGATAACAAGCCCAAAAAGGAGAAGTAGAATTGGAAAGAAGTGCCAAAGAATACATAGAAGATATCAAGACATTCAGAGTCTTGAGAAGAAGATCCTACTTGAAATCAGAATTTTACAAGAAGACTTGAAGACAGAAGGAGCTTACCAAATCTAAGAGATTTGAATATTGCCTTTCACGATAAGAAGGAATAAATATTTATCCAAATCTACAGTAGAAAGGAGAATATTGCTAGAGAATAACAAGCCACCAAACCCCAAGCTCATGAAAGAAGGTTCGAGACCACTTTTTGGTGAAGGAGTTTTTTGGAAAAGCTAACAAAATTTGCAGAATTCTATCTAAAGCAACAAGCTTGATCTACATCCTCTACAAAAAGCTTTCAAAAAGGTAAGCAACTATTGGTGCAAGTAGATTCATTAATTAGATTGTTTATCAGATTTTTTAAAGCACCTTATATTGGATCAAAGTTGCAAAGTTGCAATTTGAATTATAGTATTCAAAAGTGCAAAAGAGAAAATTCCTTTCAAGGATCATTTGCACATTAGGATTTGATTAGATTTTAGAGTTGCAATTATCTATCGACTATCTATCTCATACTTTTAAGAGAAAAAGAAGACTAGATCCTACAACTGTGTTTGTAGTGAAATTTGCAAGAGTTCATTCCATATTATGCTTGAAATGTTACAATGGAATTGTTAAGTGCATGTTTGATAAATTAGTGGAGTAATAAGGTGAGATTATTGTTACCATTAAAAGTGCATATATTAAACACTATACTAGTTGATTGTTTAACTAGTTATTCTCAATTAGTTTGTGTTGTTAAAAACACAAAAATGAGCATAAAATCTGTAGCACTTTCATGGCCAAAAGAAGCCACCATTACAAGAAAAATGTGGATAATAAATCCACCATTAAAGTATTTGAAGGAAGCCTCAAATTGAGACCTTGGAAGTCTCAAGATTTAAGGAGAATGTAAGGTTTTCATTTCAGTACAGAGTGCAGGAATACTTATTCAAAAATAACATTTCATTTTCTTGGATTGACTATCATCCAAAGAAGAATAAGCAAGAAGTATTATGTAAAAATTCTTCATTTTGGTGCAAGATCTATCTATTACAAAAAGCACCTCTTTTGTTCCTTTGAAAGGACAAAAGTATTACTATTTATAGGGGGTAGTAAGGACGTTATATCTAGAAGATTTTGGCAAGAGGAAGGAGCCACCAAAGAGCTCACACGGTCATTAGAGGAAGGAGCCACTGAAGAGCTCACATGATCATTATATCCAGTAGATTCTCGATAAGATGAAGGAGCCACCGAAGAAACACCATTTTTCTCCATAAAATCCAACCCTATAAGAAGCACACCACCTGCAATAGTGAATCCATTGAAATAATGTATTATCTCTTATGTTTACATATAAATAATGGTAGTATTTATTCACAAATAATCTATGTAAAAGGTTAGACAATGGTTGTTACAAACAACACTATATTTCAAGCACTAAAGAAGGGCACAAATCAACATTAAAACAAGCTATGAAACCTGCAAATAGGTGAAGAGAAAGGAGTTATATCTAAGGTGTCCATTGAAGCAAACGTCCATCAAAAAAGGAGCTCAAAAGTGTGTCATAGAATCATGGAGCAATCCAACTATAGCCATCTATCATCCTCACGAAGACAACGTGCAAAAGGAAGCTTGCATCTCAAGAAACATAGCACGCTCACGTAGGATGCAAATATGAAGGAAAAATTAGGGTTGCAAGCTCATATTTGAAGCATTAGAAATAAGGATTACATGCATAAGCCTTGAGTGCCACTTAGCATTAATTATCTAAGCATCTCAACATTCATGAAGATCCAAGTGCTCACCTAAAAGGGAGTTACATACATTTGGAGGGAGTTAAGAATCTTTGGAGGTTACCATCAACCTCATCATTACCAAAGGTACGTTGAAGACACTTACCTGGTAACACTTCAAGTGACAAAATGAAGTTCATCCTATTTAAGGAACCTATCCTAAAAATGGAGATAGACCGAAGTCAAACAAAGTCAAGCATTTTACGTATTGAAGCTCACTTCAAGGAAAAAGGCTAATTCAAGCCATACACCATTCAAAGGTGTATGAGAAGCATTTAATATGCCATCATAAAACCAATGAACCAATGCTTGCATCTGAAGGAGCTTTGTCATAAGCAAAGCACATTTCAAGGAGTTTTTCGATGTCATTTGCTGAAGAGAAGGAGCCCCAACCTAGGAGGAAATAAACATAGGTCAAAGAGGGCTTTGACAGCACATGAGCGCTACACAAAACAAAGCTACAAACCCACCACCGCACAACATTAAAGGATTATTAAGGTAAAGGTTGATTTTATTATTATCTTGTTTTAAACCTAAGGTCTTTGGAGTTATAAGGGTACTTTATATATAATATTGCAATATTCAGCATTCGTGATTTATTAAGCAAGCATATTTTAGAATTATTAATATGTGCAAAAGGTAACCAAGGAGGCATAAGGGTTATTACTGAAATTTAAATTATTTGCAAATACTATTTTCTAATTTTTCCAAATTTGGGAGTTATAGGAATACAACATCAAATTAGGAATAGGAAATTAAAAAACATTAAAAAACAACCCAAAGGGGTATTTAAAGAGGTTTATTAAATATTTTCAAGGTTGGAATTTTTATAAAAGTATTGTCTCAAAAATACTTAAAGGAGGCAAAATAAATCCAACATCAAAATATCTTCAATAAATGAAATAGTGCTTTGCTCAATAGGAGTAATAAGGAGATAAAAAAGTTTGATTTTGGTATTTACAAAATTTCACAAAGTCAACCCAAAATTGAACTACAATTTACAAAAAGCACTATATTAATCATATATCCTATCCAAATTAGCATCACAATGTAGTCCTATAGCTTTTTGCATAGAGTGACCATTTCCTCCATAGCAATTATTCATTTTCGTCATTTTTATTTATAGCATATTTATGCAATCTCATAAATTTACTTTCTCTCATATTTTTGCATCTTGTGATTGTCATATCCCATTGCGATCTACCTCAAAAGCTAACAAATCAGATATGACCCTTGGGCGTATTTTGGAGAAATAGGTATCCCTACCTCCATTGGTCTTACCCGAAAGGGGTGTTTTCCACAAACAAAAAAGATTAAGATTTACTTTAATGTTTTCCATTGGTAATATATGCTTTATTTTGTAATAATAATATGTTTCATATAAACTATTTATTATAATTTTTGTGGTTGCATTTGTGTTTCAAGAAGGAAATGAGCAATCCATATTTGATAAAGCAGACTATGATAGTGTGATATTTTGAAAATATTACTCTACTAAGATGCAATGCATAGATAGAAGATGTGAAGTTTTGGTATTGTGAAGGATGCTATAGAAAAATGTCAAGAATGATGTTGAATTCTAGCATGTGTATTCATACAAAAAAAATGAAAAGATCCAAAAAAATGGAAATCATAAATTCAGACATTTTATCTAAAATGATGTAGATTTCTAGCCATAGCATCTCAATTAAGATGAAAAGTGTATCTATTTGTAAACTCGTAAGCTTTAAAGAAGAAAATTGTAATTTGTTAAGGGTGGGAGACCCTTATTATCTGACCAAAAAAACAATATTTGTATACTTTAACTTGTCATAACCAAATTACAATTCTTAAATATCATACAAATTTGCAATTGATATATTTTCTCAAATCCAATTAATAAATATTATCTTAACTAATGTAATTTTCACATATATTAATATATATTATTTTTAACTAAAATAATTGATATAAACGATTAAATATTTACTTTATTAAATAAACATATATTGATAAAAAAAATCTTTATTAATTTTTTTCGCTTGCTAAGAAAAACCTCCAGTGGTAAAAGACGAAGTCAACTGAATTGGACAACGCACTTGACCATTATCAACAACCTATCCTTTTTGGGTGAAAATTTTAAAGTAAAGCATGAGTTTTTAAAAACCTTGAACTTAAGTCTCAAAGATGAAAATCTAAATACATATATACTATTGAGTTTTTGAGATACAAAAATTTGAAATTAAATTTTTTAAATAAAAACTTAAAAACATATCACTATAATATTTTTCACATAATAATTATTTATTTCATATAAAAAAATTGGATACATTTATTCCAAACAATGGAAAAGTAAAAGAGGATTTGGTATGAACAATAATCGTAGACCTATAAATGTAAGTTATTTTAACTTACTTATCTAAGGTAACGTTAGACATTCAAACACACACATTCCTTTATTTTGATATGTGGTTTATAAAGCTTTTTCATGTTATTAAAATTTATATTGGTACGGCTAAATGAAGACTACGAGGAGATAAGCCTTGGCCGGGATTTCGTGGAAAGTCTTCTTTTGCTACGTCAATATCTCCATCAATCAAATCAAACTGCTTCCCCGTATATTACATGGTGGAGGTATTAGGAAATGTATAGGATCAACTACCTTAATCCATTAAAAAAATACCTAATAAAATAACTCATAAACTATTTAAATCTCAGACCCTGATCATATATGAATCGTATTATTCATAAGATGTCTTCCTTGCATAATAACACATGCAATATATGACTATGTACATGCTGTGTACATTTCGTCATTTCGTCTTCTCTGGTCATTAACACCATCATTCTTTTGCATTCTTCTTCACTATTTTAGTAACGGGTTACTACACTATTTTAGTAACCCGTTAGTACAGGGTTTTAATTATAGCAATTGCATCCAATAAACCTATCCGTTAAGGCTCGCGTGATATGGGGTACCGTTATTGTCGGTTTAACATGCACTCAAAGAATTCAGAACATACTATTACCTTTGTTTATAGGCACCACCAAAGTTTGAACCCAAAACTCCTCTTAATAAATACCCAACCAAACTAACATTTACGAATCCACCAACTCTTAAGACTCATCTTTTATATCATCAATTCGACTGCTATGGTGAGCTCATTGTTGATATCTAGATTCCGCATCTACTTGAAGGGTTAATGGCGATTTTTCTTTCGTCGAAGACTGTCCGCTCAGACCGCGCAAGCCAAGCTCCAGGCGACGGAGCGAAGTGCAGACAGCGCGGGCCTAGCCGCCGAAGTCCGGCACTCTCGCGAAGTGCGGACTGCGCTAGGCAGAGCAGCCGAAGTGCGGACTTCGGCCGAAGTGCGAGCTTCGCACCGGCAAGCTGTCGAAGTCCGGCACTCGCGCGGACTGCGCTGGGCTGTGCAACCCAAGTGCGGACTTCGGCCGAAGTGCGAGCTTCGCACCGGCAAGCTGCCGAAGTCCGGTACTCGCGTGGACTGCGCTGGGCTATGCAGCCGAAGTGCGGACTTCGGTCGAAGTGCGAACTTTGCAACTTCAAGCTGCCGAAGCCCTGGCTGTCGCAGCGAGGTGCGGACTTCGCACCTTCGGTTGTCGAAGCGTGGCTATTGCAGCGAAGTGACTTACTTCGCTCGGCATCCAACTTTGCACGGCAACGAACTTCTTTGTCTTTCGCGGCTGCTGCTGGGTTTGCCTGGCTTGGCAAGACCCGAGAGATAGGAGAGAAACGTCGGAACAGAGAACAAATAGGTTAACACCTAAACAACTGCAAACCCTAAATATGCCACAGACAAAAGCAAACTTTATTCATATGAACAACTAGGGTTACAGAATTCCTCAACCGAGGAAGTAACAACATCTGCAGGCAACGCCGGCAGGATAAATCGGACAAGGGAAATGTCGAGTCCGCTGCTCGGACATTTATCAGCTGAGCCACACTGCTCACTGAATCACTCGCCCTTCTTTCTCTGCTCACTTTCACGAACTTCTCTCACACCCGCTCCGCTTCCTTCTTCTACGCACTCTCTCGCACTAGTTTGTCTGTAGAACCGAACCGTCCTTTTATAGCCGCGGGGAGAGGAGGATAAGGGTTATCCTCTGACAGCTCCGGATAAGGGTTATCCTCGGACCGACCCACATCTAGGGTTTTTGACAAACGCCGACTGGGTATTAACACCTACGGAGATCGGATCTCGCTGGGTGTCAAATCTGTCAGAAGATAAGTGCGACGTCCTGTCACACTTTTGTCGGGATCCCGGATTTGCGGCAGCGCAGTTGGGCACAGGCGTGAAATCTGGGTTTATTTTTCTAACACCCTCCTTTAAACCTGATTTCACAAGCACTTTGACTCCAAGCTGCTCTCACAATCTGTCGAAGTCTTCCTCCTTCAAAGGCTTCGTGAAAATATCTCGCCAATCGCTCCTTGGATCTGCAAAACTGCAGATGAATTTCTCCGGACTTCACCAACTCTCTGATGAAGTGATAACGAATATCAATGTGCTTCGTCCGGCCATGGAACACGGGATCCTTTGACAATGCAATGGCCGAATTGTTGTCACAGAAAATTGTTGTCACGCCTTCCGAAGGATTAAACAGTTCGCTCGTAACTCTTCGCAGCCCATACCGCTCGGCATGCGGATGTCGTGGCGGCAACATATTCTCGCTTCGGTCGTGGACAACGCAACAATGGGTTGCTTCTTGGACGCCCATGAGATCGCCTCGATCCGAGATGGAAAGCATACCCGGAGGTGCTCTTCCGATCGTCAGTACTGCCAGCCCAGTCACTGTCTCGTGAAGCCCACTAGCTCCAACTGGTCTCGTCTGGCGTAAAATAGGCCATGGTTTCGCGTCCCGCTGACATAGCGCAAGATCCTCTTGCCTGCTTGCCACTGCGTGTCCTTCGGAGTCTCCATGAAACGGCCGATCGACCGACTCCGAACATCGGATCTAGCCGAGTTGCGCTCAAGTACATCGATCGCCAACTAGCCTCTTTGAACAAGGTTGGATCTACAGACCTCCTTGTATCCAACTTGCTCAACTTCAAACCTGTGGCTACAGGTGTGATGGCAGGTTTGTTGTCCTCCATCTTGAAGCGCTTCAAGACATCCTTCACATACTTGCCCTGAGAAATGAAGATGCCATCCGCCGATTGGTCAACTTCAATGCCGAGAAAATATTTCATCACCCCCATGTCGCTCATTTCAAACTCGGACTTCATGGCTGTTCTAAACTGTGCAAATAGGCTGCTGCTATTGCCAGTAAATATCAGATCGTCTACGTACAGGCAGACGATGATGAGCTCACCTTCTGCATTTGTCTTCATGTACAGTGAGTGCTCATATGGGCATTTCTGAAACCCATTCTCCTGAAAATAGCCGTCAATACGACTGTACCATGCCCTGGGTGCTTGCTTCAACCCATACAGGGCCTTCTTCAGTTTCAGGACTTTGCCTTCTTGCCCTTGTATTTCATAATCGGGCGGCTGGTCTATGTAGACCTCTTCTTCCAACACTCCGTTGAGGAAGGCAGACTTGACATCCATCTGGTACACGCTCCATCCTTTCTGAGCTGCGAGTGCCAGAATCATTCTGACTGTGTCAAGTCGGGCTATAGGTGCATACACCTCATGATAGTCAACTCCTGACTTCTGCTTGTAGCCTTTCGCCACTAATCTGGCCTTGTGCCTGTCAACTTCTCCTTGGGCATTAAACTTCGTTTTGTATACCCACTTGACCCCAATGGTCTTCTTTCGTGCTGGAAGATCTGTTAGCTGCCATGTCTCATTCTTCTCAATGGCTGCTATCTCCTCATCCATCGCATTCACCCATCTGCGATTCTGACTTGCCTCTTCAAACTCCACTGGATCACATTCAGTAAAGAGAGCAAAATCAGAATAATCTTCATCTAATTGATTACGGGTTACCTCATAGATGTCTTGCAAGCTCCGAGTCTTTGTAGGAGTCCTCAGGTTCTGAATTCTGCTTGCAAGTGGAGGTGAGCGGGATGTTGAGGGTGTGCTACTGCTGGCACCACTGTTGATGCTTGAAGGCACAAGTGGTTGGACTCTGTCTTCCTCCAAGTCTACAGATTCAACAGTTGCTGGTTCAGACTGACCAGTCTTTGACTTCCCGTTCCAGACTTCATCCTCCAAGAACTTCACGTCTCGACTGATGACAAGTTTCTTTGTCACAGGATTGTACAGCCTGTATGCCTTCGCTGGTTCGCTGTACCCTGTGAAGATGCATCTTTCAGCTTTGTCATCCAGCTTTTGTCTTTTCTCATCTGGAACATGTGCATATGCTATGCACCCGAAAACTCGCAAATGAGCCACACTTGGCTTCAACTTGCTCCAGGCTTCCTCTGGAATTTTGTCCCTCACACTCTTGGTGGGACATCGGTTCAAGCAGATAAACTGCACAACTTACAGCTTTTCGCCCGTAACTCATGTGGCAAACTTTTTGCCTTCAAGATGCTCCGTGCCATCTCCATGATTGTTCTGTTCTTCCTCTCGCCTACGCCATTCTCGTCGTGGCGTGTATCTGGCAGTGAACTGCCTCCGAATTCCATGTCGCTTGCAGAAGTTGTGGAATTCGTTGGAGATGTACTCTCCACCTCCATCAGTCCTGAGAGTCTTCAGATAATAACCGCTCTGTTTCTCAACCAGAGCCTTGAACTCCCTAAACCTTGCAAACGCTTCTGACTTCAACTTGATTGGATAAATCCAAGTCTTCCGACTGAAGTCATCAATGAAGGTCAGGAAATACTTGTTGCCGGCATATGAGGTGGTCTGCATGGGACCACAGATGTCTGAGTGCACCAGCTCCAAAGGCCGTGATGCTCTCCAAGACTGCCCTACAGGGAATGCATCCCTGTGTTGCTTGCCGACTAGGCAACCTTCACAAACTTGGTTCGGTTGCTCTATAAGGGGTAAACCCTTCACCATCTGCTTCTTGTGCAGCAGATTCAGGCCATCGAAACTCGGGTGACCGAATCCGAGATGCCACAGCCTAGGTAGCATCCTTCTCAACTGCACTCAGAGACAACAAAGATTCATTCTGAATCTGCAGCTGAAACATCTTGTTTTTCGTCATGGACACAGTTGCAATTTGTCCATGGACTTTGTCTCTGATGGAACAGACTCCATCTTTGAACAGTACAGTGTGCCCCTTCTACACAAGCTGTCCAACACTTAGCAGATTGTGCTTCAACCCGTGCACATAAAAAACATCTTGAATTGTTTTTCTATCACCGTGCCGGGTGCGGATGAGGATCTTTCCTTTCCCCATCACAGGAACTTTGATGTTGTTCCCCATCTTGACTTCGGACTCGGACTGTTTCATCCAGCTTGTGAGAACATCTCCCTGTTCCCGACCATGTGGTTGCCGCAACCACCGTCAAGATACCGGACGTTTTTCTTGCTCTCCTCTTCAATACCGCAAGTCAACAAAGACATTTCCTCCTGTCGCATTTTCGGGTTCCTCCGAATAATGGGCTTGCTACTGATTCTCGTTCGCCATCTTCTTTCTGCACTGAGTGGCATAATGGCCGAACTTGCTGCAGTAGTAGCATTGGACCTTTGACATGTCCTTCTTCTGCCGAGAGCCACCTTGCTGATTTCTGCCAGTGCCTCTTCCTCCTTGCTGATGAAAGTTGCAACTTGGCTCAGCGTCCTGAGGGTTTGATTTCCCTCCTTGCTTGTTCTTTCTCCCACGTCCGCTTCTGCCTCTTCCTCCTTGAGAACTAGAAGCGCTGTGCTGGGAGTCTTGTCCGCCGTCGTCTCGAATCGAGACTTGCGCTTTGAAGGCTTGCTCCAAAGAAGACCGAGTTGAGCGGCTCGACCTCCGTTCATGGGTCTCGCAGGGAACCCATGAGTTCGTCTGTCGAGAGGGTTGTCAAATCCTCGACTCTTCGATTGCTATCACAACCGAGTCGAACTTCGCAGTGCGACTTCCGAGAATCTTCTCCACGATTCTCTCGGCTCGGACATTTTCTCCGTTCAACCGCATCTGGTTGATAATGTCCGTCGTCCGGGTGAAGAAGTCGCTCATCGACTCGGACTCGCTCATCTGCAGGTTCTCGAACTCTCTCCTGAGCATCTGCAGCTTCACCAACTTCACTTTTTCGGTGCCCTGATACGAACTCGCCAGGGTTTCCTGTGCCTCGCTTGGCCTTGGTGGCCGATGCAATCCGCGGGAAGATGGTCTCCTCAACCGCTTGCATGATGTAGAAGAGGGCCTTCTGGTCCTTCTTCTTGTGCTCTTTCAACAGATCCCTGTCTGCTTGAGAGAGGGCGGCCAGTGCTGCTGCATCTGCCGGTTCTGGGTAGCCGGTCTCGACCAACTCCCATAGCTCCTGAGATCCGAATAGGATCCTCATCTGGATGCTCCAGTAATCGTAGTTCTTACCGTTAAATCGCGGGATCTGCAACTGCAACGAGTTTCTCTCGGAAGCCATGCTTCTATCTCCGTGTCACGGCACTATCAGCTCTGATACCAATTTGAAGGGTTAATGGCGATTTTTCTTTCGCCGAAGACTGTCCGCTCAGACCGCGCAAGCCAAGCTCCAGGCGACGGAGCGAAGTGCGGACAGCGTGGGCCAAGCGGTCGAAGTCCAGCACTCTCGCGAAGTGCGGATCTGCGCTAGGCGAGCAGCCGAAGTGCGGACTTCGGCCGAAGTGCGAGCTTCGCACCGGCAAGCTGCCGAAGTCCGGCACTCGCGCGGATCGCGCTGGTCGTGCGGCCGAAGTGCGGACTTCGGCCGAAGTGCGAGCTTCGCACCGGCAAGCTGCCGAAGTCCGGCACTCGCGCGGACTGCGCTGGGCTGTGCAGCCGAAGTGCGGACTACGGTCGAAGTGCGGACTTCGGTCGAAGTGCGAACTTCGCAACTTCAAGCTGCTGAAGCCCTGGCTGTCGCAGCGAGGTGCGGACTTCGCACCTTCGGTTGCCGAAGCGTGGCTATTGCAGCGAAGTGACTTACTTCGCTCGGCGTCCAACTTTGCACGGCAACGAACTTCTTCGTCTTTCGCGGCTGCTGCTGGGTTTGCCTGGCTTGGCAAGACCCGAGAGATAGGAGAGAAACGCCGGAACAGAGAACAAATAGGTTAACACCTAAACAACTGCAAACCCTAAATATGCCACAGACAAAAGCAAACTTTATTCATATGAACAACTAGGGTTACAGAATTCCTCAACCGAGGAAGTAACAACATCTGCAGGCAACGCTGCAGGATAAACTGGACAAGGGAAATGTCGAGTCTCGTCGCTCGGACATTTATCACCGAGCCACACCGCTCACTCGAAACACTCGCCCTTCTTTCTCTGCTCACTTTCACGAACTTCTCTCACACCCGCTCTGCTTCCTTCTTCTACGCACTCTCTCGCACTAGTTTGTCTGTAGAACCGAACCGTCCTTTTATAGCCGCGGGGAGAGGAGGATAAGGGTTATCCTCTGACAGCTCCGGATAAGGGTTATCCTCGAACCGACCCACATCTAGGGTTTCTGACAAACGCCGACTGGGTATTAACACCTGCGGAGATCGGATCTGCCAGGTGTCAAATCTGTCAGAAGATAAGTGCGACGTCCTGTCACACTTTTGTCGGGATCCCGGATTGTGTTAGCGCAGTTGGGCACAAGCGTGAAATCTGGGTTTATTTTTCTAACATTAAACTGCATACCGGTTCTAAGCTTTTGTACATCATTTGTGTATGGTTCCTAAGCTTTTGTACATCATTTTAGCTGGCATTTTGCTTTCAACTTCTAATTATTTGTCCATACTGTACGTGTCGTGTTGCTTCAGCATCCACTTGATTTATCCTTTCATTTCATCTTTCAATATCATTGGATGGAGAAGATTTTAATGGCGACCCTTATTCTCAACGATATTAGCATCCACACTTACCATGCACTGAAAGTCCTTTATAGTAATATGTATCTGCAAAGATGTATGAAGTTCAGATCACCGAAAATGTGATTCACACCAATTTTTAAATGATAAAGAAAAGTTAATGTATATATTTTGTTTAGATATAATAAAAGTATGTTTTAAAATTTTTATTTAAGAGATTTAAATTTAAATTTTTAAGTGGAAAATCAAACTTTTTCAAACCTATACTTTAACTTAAAAATTTATTAAAAAATAAACTAATTGAAGATTAATTTCCTTAACTTTATAAAACTAAAATTTATAAAAGTTTAAATAAAAAATCATTTAAAAATATTATAAAATGTAAAAAACATTTAAAAAGTTCCCTATCATGAATAAAAAATGTAATATCCTTTGAAATCTTAATTATATTAATGGTTGTGACGGCTATCATGGCACACTCTTTTTTAAATAAGAAATTTTATATTATTATAATATATTAATTAAAATTTTAAGTAAAATTGTTTATATAATATTATTATATTAAATTATTTTGGAAGGTTTAAGGTTTAAATTACTATATATTTAAAAAGAATAGGTTGATGGTTGCTTATTAACTACTTTAATTGAATGCCCTAAAAATAGTTTACATGTTTATAAAATGCTAAAGTTGAATTAAAAAACTGTTACAACAAAGTTAATTAGGTAGGCTTTTTACTTAAAATAAAGAGAGACAGGTAAAGTGCCGGAGCCTGAAAGGATAGAGTTTAACAATGAATAAATGCCACTCGTAAACCATATTCCTGAAAATGAGAGTTAAATTATGCAACTGTCTGTCTATTCTTATCCATAGTTCGGCTCGTTCATGTGATGTTTGCTTAACAAATATAAACCTAAATTTAAAATAGGTTACGTCCTATACACGTCGCTCTTGTCATGTCAATTTCTCCTCCACCTAAGAAAATATTTACAAAGTGAATTTCCATAAACATCTTCACTACAGAGGAGCTTATCAATGTGTACCTTTTCAAAGAACGTATCAAATTACGTAACTGGTAAGTTAATAGAAAGTCAGCTGCCCCAAATTTAAATAAACTATATACTGTGTCGGTGTGTACCTTTTCAAAATTACGTAACTGGCATCTTACATAGAAAGTCAGCTGCCCCAAATTTAAATAAACTATATACTGTGTCGGTGTTACGTTGGTTCCGTGTAATCTGTAATCAACCATATAGGTTACAGTATCGAATCCCGACCATAAAAAAGGATTTACAATACATCTATGTAATACATTAAACAGTTTTGGCAGCAGTGTGGGGCTTCCCATAGAAGAAATCAACTTTTATGGTCACAATTTTTTTGTGTTGAAGTAACAGCGGGATTTTTTTAAGGATATAGTAAAAAGGTTTTTTTTTCAAGGTAATTGAAATGGAGGCTAATACAATTGAAGTGTGGCCGCATTTTACTTTTATTAAAAATATTTGTAACAGTTTAAACCTATAATTAGAGTTACAACAAAAACCATACTCTCGAAATTTAAAACCTCATAATATGACCATCATCTGAAACCTCTTGATATTATACAAGCCACTTTTTTTAATAAAAATGCAGAGCTAGTTATTGTGACCAAGTTTCTGGTACAGTATAAAAGAAAACATGTAAAAATCTATAGCAGTCCCTTACAAGAAATACAAACACTTGGTTGTCTTAAATATTGTCTTTATGGGAGCCCAATTTTTCAACATGCCATTGGAGTTAGGAAGAAAATTTGGCACCTTGCATGTGTCCACGTAATGTAAAGTACAGTGTATAATTGGACTTGGAAGCCACATTTTTCTTGGATGCTTTTTTCTCTAATGATTCAAATTAAAGTAATCAACTTAACACGTCATCCATATACCATTGGAGTGTTTCACATGAAAAAGAGTTATGCTTGAAAAGTGAGTGAGGGGTTTCTCGATGCTATTAATGTAGGAATGATGTTGAGATTTCTTGCACTGCAAATCATTGGCCACTATTTTAATGGTATTGGAGTAGATGTGGGTTTTCCACTATTTTAATGGTATTGAGTAGATGTGGGTTGTCTTGTTATGGCTTTAGAATTGAGAGGATATAAGTGTAGATATGGGTCAAGAGATAGGATTTGACCTTACCTTTGAAACATGGCCATTATTCAATTCAAGTCCATGTCCAATAATGGAGGGTGGTTCTCTAGTCAGATTTCATGTTGTCGCATGTCGTTGGTCCTCTACACCCACATGCTACATTGTATAAGTTTATGTTAATTAAAATTTAACTAATTATATTTATATACATATTTTTATTTTTTCTAATTATTTATATCTAATTTATAAATTAAAATTAAATTTAAAAAAAAATTAAAATTATATTAATTCAACATTAAATAAAAATAAAATACCCACACCTCCAAATCTATTTTTGACTGTAACCTAGGACACCTAGGACGATTCAAAATTCCTCCTAGATCATAGCAATTAGGTAAAGTTTTACATCTCTTTTATAGTTGTAGGGTTAATCATTATGAAAGTTATAGTACCCTAAAGACCACGTCCACTGTTAGTGTACATGCAACTGTCGGTCAAAGTTAAAAGAATGTTTATATTTCTCATGTAACCTGCAAAACAGTAACATATTCTAATTAAAAGTGGTGATCAACCTTGTGATATTGTTAAAAAAAAATTATTAAAATTATAATTTTTTTAAATGTTATTTTACATGATGGTAAATTAAAATTTACTTTTTAATAAAAAATTTAATTTTATTATTTTTCTTTAAAGTGAGGGACTATTTGAGTAATTTAAAATTGTATCTATTATATAATAAATTAATAAATAATATTAAAAATGAAATTAAAAATAATAAAAATGTAAAAAAAATATTTGAATCAAGAAAAGTTTATATTTAAAGAGTAAATAAATATTAATATATTATTCATAAGAATGATATACATAAAGATATATATATTTTAATACCCCTTGATATATGTTAAACAAACAAAGGGTTATGGTTATGATTACCTTTGCTTGTTAGATCTACGAGAATAACATACCAAAAATGTATTGAAGCATCCTAGGGAGATATTCAAATTTAACATTATAAAAATAAATAAATAATTTAAATCCTTCTCTAATTTAGAATAGAATCTTGATCAAGGAAGGTCTTAAAAAATAATTTTTAAGGTAAGATAAAATGGTAAAGGTAAAGTAGTTTTTAATGTTCATAAGGCCATAGGCTTGTAGTGACAAGTCCCTACCTTGGGAATTTTGTAGTTTTGGATGGTAACAAAATAGTTGGAATTAGTCTACTAAAACCTCTCAAAACTCCTTAAAAATTGCTAAGTCAAGAAAAATGATCGATTTGTTCTACAAGTACCAAGAGTGATCTGCTATCAAAATGAAGTGGTTGGCTTGTAGGAATGAAGTGCTAAGCAAAAACTAGCAAAGTGTTAGCAAACTGCAGTGATTAACTCACCTTTTAAAGCAAATCACTCATGGACCAATGAAGAGGTAAAAAGAGAAGCTCATATCTCAATTAAGATCTTTAGAAAGTGATATTTTAGCATGTAGTGGCACCATAACTCATATTGGAAGTCTTTTAAGCCTTTTAGAGGCATAAATAGAAGCATGTAACATTTGGAGGTGCATCATTTTGTTATATATGTCCCAAATATTTACTTTTACTAGGAGTAAAAGTTGCTCACCAAACTAACTCAAGGGTAAATGTTTCTTATAAATAGGATCCATGGGATCCATTATAAACATATTTTGGCCTTGAGGAATTTAGAGCTACACTTTTTGAATCCCATATTATGCTCTTGCAATTCATGATATTGATGAGAAATTGACAAGTTTTTTGCTCTCCATCAATGGCACTACCCTCCTAGATTATAGAATGCATGGTGATTGTGACACAACCCCTTTTATCCATGAAAGCACGAGATTCCGGGCAAAGGAAACACTAATTGCAATATAACCAAAACCAAATGCGCTTAAGTCCTAGAAACGTAAAGTGCATGAAATGGAAAAGAAACGCATTGGAAGAGACACAAGCAAATGGAGAAAACACAGCCCTTTCATTAATATCCCTTGATATTTGTTACAATGACGTCTCCTCCCTTTTCAAGGGCTAGGAGCGTTAAAAGAATTCAATTACAATCACTCAATGTTCCTATTTCCGCGTGCCCACGATTGCAATGGGCGGGCCAAGATGATGCCGCCGTTGATGTCGATGAGTTCTTCACCTCCGCTGCTTCTCCTGCGAACAAAGAAACAACCAAGATGTCAGTAGCACCTGTTGCAAGTGAAAAGTGTTCGTTCTTCTAAAATCATCAAAAGATGCATGCAAACATTTATCTAAAACAATAAACAAAATGATTCCAAACAGCCTGAAAACTTGCCAGAAGACAAAAAATGTTACCAACAGGCCATTGCCACTGAGACAGTTTGCTTTCAACTGGAAATCATCCCTGGGTAGGACGATTTTTGACTATAAATCGTCCCTAGGTGGGACGATTTCTTCTGTGTTGGGGAAGCCGAACTGACACGCTCCAATGTCGACTCCCAAGGTCTCCAAAACACCTGCAGACAGAGGGGTTATGTAATTGGGGCCATTTTGGGACGACTCAGATGGTCGGATTCTCCCAATTTGGCCTCTACCCTCGAGAATTTGATATCGCATCTTGCAAGTTAGTGAAACTACAAAACAACACAAAACATACTAGAATCTGATCAAAGTTTACGAAATTACAGCTATGAATTCACCAAACAGAAAATACAATATGCAGCATGAGAAAATAAACTAGAATGCTTCTGAAATAAAACTTAAGAAAGTGCGGGGGTGCCCAAGTGGGCCTCCCACCATTGGCACTTGATTCCGGCGCCAATCCACTAGGGATGGGCCCAAAACCTCTTAGGATTGGGGGGTCGACGAATTGGTTGGTTCAGGTGTCCATGTGTTGGATTTGGGTCAGGTTCAAGCTTCCAAAAGCCACCCAACAACCTCCCTTGCAAAAGAGATTGGTGGATGCGAGAAGGTGAACCAAAAGGGATGCAAGTGGGTCTTCAACTCGGCAGCACTTCGTTGCTTGAAATCTCCTTTAACTTGTCCTTTTGGGTGAGAAAAGTCCCACCTTTTATAGACCCATGGGGTCTCTTTTGAGAGGGAAGCATAGGTGCCATGTGTTGGTCATAGGTGCCATGTGGCAGTCATGTCTTCCCATGAGGGAGGGGAGTCCTCCATGACTTGGGCTTTCATAATCGCCCTTGTGATAGTCCTCTAACGACCTATCTGTCCACCCACACACGCGTGCGAGGCGGGAGTCATCAATCGATCGTCCTAGGCTGCCACTTGGCACCATTCTTCTTTTTGCCCGTTAAACTTAGAATTCGTCCCTGGGTGAGACGATTTCGAACTCGTCCCCGGGTGAGACGAATTCCAGTTAGTATTCGTCCCTGGGTGAGACGAATAGTGAGCAAAGTGTCTAAATGTGCCAAATTGCTTCCTGACCTTACAAAATTGCTATGAGAGTGGTTAAGACCATTGTTTGACCTCTAAGGGCTGCCCTAGGGGCTGTGTTTGTCAACGCGATCAGTGTTTGCAATCACATAATCGGATTGGTGTTGTTTTGGTGTCTACAATCCATATTGTCATTCCCTCATAATTTCAACTCATTTTGAATGGAAATGCATTGTTGTTATTCATATATCTCATGTGTTGATCAATTGCATACTCTACTTGCTACAGTTTCAACCTATTTACTTTCAATCTCTTGCATTCTAAAACTTCCCAATTTGCTTTCATGCATTTTAATTTTTTGTATTTACTATCTACATTTAATTTCATGCAATTGGATTAGATTAGTTTAAAAATAAAGGATTATGTCATACCAGTTTCAATTTGGAGGTTGTAAGATGCCCTAAACCCTTCCATCCAACATTGTTAAAACTAGAATTGAGGATGCATAAGAAGTCAGATAATTCCCCAATTCAACATAGTTTTTGGCACACTTGATGGGATAAATTCAATCATTTGTCCCATAATAAACATCCATTGTATGCCAATTCAACATATTTTCTAACATGTTTGATGGGATCCTGCTCCTTTAGTCCATCTTTGGCAAAATATCTCAATTTTGACACCAAGTTTTCATTTTGCCATATGTGGGAAGGATTTAGCCTGATTTTGAAGAATATTTTCTACATACCTATTTAGGAAGTGATTTGAACCAAACATGGAGTAATTCACTCCACTTGGAAGAAATCACGTAAAAGACATAATAAATATTCTAATTCTAAATCTGGAAGTGATTAACAACATTAAGTTAACAATGAGGCACCAAAACGGGGAGATAAAAAAAAAAACAAAGCTCTCTTTAAGGGAAAAAAGGGACACGATGCTTGGATTCAGGGAGATAAGGAGCGAAGCTTGCTTTCGAGAGAAATAACGTGCGAGGCTAGGTTTCAGGAAAATTAGGAGCAATTTTATTTTACGGGATAGAATTTGTGCAAAGTTTATTTTTGGGGCAGATTTCAGCGAAGACAAATTTCAAAGAAGAAATTATTCGAACTATACAAAAAGAGATTTATTATTTATCAAATAAGAACAGACTTAACGATTCTTTATTCGAAGCTTTACAAACTTCTGCAAATTCAGTTTTAGGATAAACTCTAAATGGAAATTTTGAAAAGTTGTTGTTACGACTTCTCCTTCTTTTTCTCTCTTCTACCCGCTACTACAAAATGTGAACTTCTCCTTCTTCTTCTCTCTTCTACTCGCTACTAAAAAATGCCAACTTCTCCTCCTTCTTCTCTCTTTTGCCCTTTACTACAAAATAAGATAATGCAAGCATATAAGATCCTATCCTATGTGATTTCAGTTTAAATGATTACAAAAAAGTAAATGCTTATTTTTCTTCTAGAGGAAAGGGCCCAAGAGAGTGATGCAACAAGAAAAATTAGTCTAAGTGAAACTATATGCTTTTTCAACTTTATTGCCTAAAATAGAAAAATGAAGCACAAATATAAGTTATTTTCTATGACAAACAATACATAAATTATGCTACAAAAATAGAAAGTGTAGGTATAAGAATAGAAGCACCTTGTTTTATAGCAGAGACAAAATTGTTGCCTAGACGTGAATTCGTTATTATCAAAATCATTGTTGGAATAGGACTGCTAGTGATTTTATAGAAACCTACAAAATGGAAACACTTGATAACAAAAATTAGCTTTAGAGGGTCTGCTTGATTGTGAGAAAACAGAGATCTTCCTATTTCATGTTGTTAGACCCTTTATTTCAATAACAAAGAGTAAAATGCTTGTAAAATATGTGGTAAAAAATGAGAGGTAAAATTGTTGCCCATATGTAGACTAGTAGTGATTTTGCTTTTGTGAATCAAACAAAGAAATAGAATGTGATTTTTTTGGTAATATGTCTAAAACATAAAATGTGCCCAACAAGAGTAACTATGTAAAAAACATATAAGAAACAAAAATATGGTAGGAAACAATGACTTGAACTTTTTTTGCCTAGGATTAGAGTGGCAACAATTTTACTCCTACAAGAAGAAGAGATGGACATAATATCATATTTTTAGGGATATGGTATGATATGGTCGTGAGGCGTCTCTAGAAAGCTATAGATCTTGGGAAATGATCAAAACTAATGCAAAATAAAATCAAGTGCTTTGAAATATTGATGTATGTTAGTGTGATTAGCAAGGTAGGAGATGAAAATAAATCATAAGACAACTAGATGACAACATAACACAAATGACATAAAATATTTACTATAACAATATGAGATTAAGCTAAGTGAGCAAAGGGAAAGGGAGGATATAACCCAACAAGTATGAGTTGATTTCCTCTTTCTTATTTCTTAGGAGCTTCCCAAATGCAAATAGATTCAACTACCAAGTAAATTTTCCAAGAGCTTGATGCAGGAGCAAAGGAGAGTAATTAGAGATTTTATCATAATTTTAGTATGTGAAAATTGTTCATGAGAAGGTCATCCCAAGGGCTAAATTTATAAGCATGCATGGCCTCTTGGGAGAAGAACTACAATGAATGGTGATAAGATGGAGACAAGATTGCAAGGGGTAAGAATTTGAAAATGGATCCCAATGCTTTTAATGGAAGATAAAAAATGGATAATCTTTGGTTTTAGATTTTAGTTGCATGGGACTGTGGATCTAAGGCAAGGTTGGGCTCATGAATGGCAAGAGACTTGAGAACGATAGAGAATTGATGGATCCGAGATGTTGTACCTATCAAGGCAAAATCACTATCAACAACATTTTTCTTATGTTGATTACTACATGTCAAACCCAAACAAAAGGATCAAAATAAGATAGGAAAGTGTACAGACAAACTCCCTATTGGCACCAATGATTTTATGGCTAATGATTTTGCTCTATCACCAACAATTTTGCTCTTAAGCAATGAATGCTCAAAATCTAGGGTAGAATAGTTAATTAGACTAATTTGATTGTTTGGTGGATTGCTACAAGTTTTGGTGTGCCAAAATTGGATGTCTAGAAGAGACAATCAAAATTCTTTAGCTTTAACTACAATTTTTAGATTGATGATTTTGACTTTGCATTTTAAGAAGTAGACATATAAGAACGAGGAAGCTAGATGTATATACCAAGTGCTTGTATCAACTATTGGAACCCAAACAATGGTTAGTAATAATTTGTTGGAGATCATGAATAAAAATGTTAAAGATAAGTTTAACAATAATTATATACTTTAACTTGTCATAACCAAATTACAATTATCACATATCATAAAAGAATGCAATTGATATCTTTTCTCAAATTCAATTAATAAATATTACCTTTAATTAATTTATTTTATTATAATTTTAACATAAATTAATATGTTTATTTTTTAACTATTAAAATAATTAATATAAACAGTTAATTATTTAACTTATTTTATATTTTATAGTAAAAACATCTCAGATAAATATTTACCTTATTGTTTTTCTGTATTTTTCATATAAAAGATACACAATACCTTCCAAATACCTTCCATTTAATAGTATGGAAAAGGTGATCTGGTATGAACAATAACAGTAGACCTATATATGTAAGACCTGTATGATATTTTATCATACTTATCTAAAGTAAGATTAGACATTCAAACACACACTCCTTCCTTTATTTTGGTATCTGGTTTATAAAGCTTATTTTGCTTGTTATAAAATTATAATGGTACGGCTAAATAAAGAGTACAAAAGGGCATAAGTCTTGGCAGGGATAACGCTGACTCAGCAACCGTAGTTTCGTGGAAAGTCCTCTTTTGCTAAGTCAATATCTCCATCAATCAAATCAAACAGCTTTTCCCATGTGAGGTACGAAGTATAATACTTTATTTTAAAAGCATATTATATAAAGTTTTTAATTTATCTTTTCACATATCCCTCACACATCATCATGGTTTATTTTAAAAGTATATTATATGAACTTCTTAATTTATCTTCAAGGTTAATATCAAGAATCCTATATAGGCGGGACCAATCTTTAATTTTACTATTCTATTAATAGGAAATTTGCAAAATAATACTAGTGATAAATTATTTAAATTGTACAACCGGATCAAATCTTTTGTTATGTTGGAATTGTATTATTAAGATTTATCAAAATAATATTATTAATAAACTATTCAAATCGCACAACCGGATTGAATTGTTTATTCATAAGATGTCTTCCTTGTAGTATGGTTTCCAAGGTTTTGTACATTATTTAACTTGCAACTTTCAATATTTGTTATTTACTCTACGTGTCAGTGTCTACTTCATTTATCTTTTCATTTCATCTTTCAATATCACAGGATGGAGAAGATTTTAATGGTGAGTCTTATCCTCAACCATGTTAGCATCCACACTTACCATGCACTGAAAGTCCTTGTAAGTAATATGTTTAACTTCAGAGCACCGAAAATGTGATGGAAACTTTTTTTTTTTTTAAATCAAATTTTAAATGATAATTAAAATTGAAAGTATTTATTTTGTTGAAATATATATTTTTGAATTTTCAGTTCAAACATATATACAAGAGACTAAAACCTTTTTCGAAATCTATCTTTACGCTAAAATTTTATCCAAAAAATAAACTAATTAATAAAAGATTGAATCCATTAACTTCACATTAAAATTTATAAAAAAATTCCATAAAATATCAAAGCATTATATTTTCTCAACGAAGGTTTTAAAATATTGTAAAATTTGAAAAACAGACCTGAAATATAACATGGTTTAAAAAGTTTATATCATGAATAGAAATGTAATATCCTTTGCAATCTTAATTAGATGTATGGTTGTGACGGCTATCATTGGGAAGTTTTATTTTATTATAATATATAATTTCAAATAAGGTTGCTTGTATAACACTGTAATATCAATGGTAATTAGGTAGGCTTTTTATCAATTACAATAAGTTCTTAACAAGTCTTGGAGTCTATACGCCACTCCTAAACCATATTCCTGAAAATAAGAGTTAAAATGATGCAAATGTCTATCTATTCTTATCAATAGTTCAGCTGGTTCATCACAATATAATGTCCCATACACGTCACTCTTGTCATGTCAATTTCTCCTCCACCTAATAAAATATTTCCTAAGAAAATATTTAGGAAGTGAATTTCCATAAACATCTTCACTACAGTGGAGCTTATTAATGTGTACCTTTTCAAATAAAGAACGTACCAAATTACGTAACTGGTAAGTTACATAGAACGTCAGCTGCCCCAAATTTGAATCAACTATATACTGTGTCGGTGTTAGGTTGGTTCCGTGTAATCTGTTTTCTTCTTTAAGTTAAACTTTTAGGTTACAGCATCGAATCCCGACCCCAAAAGGAAAAAGGATTTACAATACATCTATGCAACAGTTTGGGGCTGCCCACAGAAGAAATCAACTCTTATGGTCATAAAAAAATGTTTCTTAATAAGAAGTATAACAGTAGGATTTTTTAAGAACATAGTAAGAGGGGTTTCGTAACTAAAATGAAAAACCAACAGAGTTAAAGTGTGTTCACAGAAACTGTGATTATAATTTATTTTTATTAAAGATATTTTTGACAGTTGAAATATACAGCTTGAAACACAACAAAAAAAACCATCCTTCAAATTCAGAAACTGTGATTATAATTTATTTTTATTAAAGATATTTTTGACAGTTGAAATATACAGCTAGAAACACAACAAAAACCATTCTTCTCTGAATTTCTACAATAAAATACTATATCTTACTGTGGCGACCATAAAAAGCTAAACAACCTACATCGGTCGGTTACCAATTCCACTATATAAATTCAAAAAAAAAAAATACTATACCAATATTATTCTAAAAAAAACTGTTGTTTCAATTTTAGAAGAACCAAATTCCAAAATTCCAAATGATTTCATATAAAAATAAAATTTGACCTTCCTAAAACAATGCCTTCCAGACCCAAAGTGCAGAGAAATTCCAGACATTCTGTCCCCCCTTTTCCAGCTTGTTCCTGTGATTAAATGCAATGCCATGACCACAAGAATAACAGGCAAAATACATAAAAATAAAGAGCTTTGGACACAATACCACAATGTGACATCAATTTACAGGTGGATTACAATACAAATAATCATATGATCATCATCTGAGACCTCTTTGATATTATACTAGCTACTTTTTTAAATAAAAATGCAGAGCTAATTACTGTGGCCAAGTTCTGGCACAGTTTGAAAGAAAACATGTAATAATCTATAGCAGTCCCTTACAAGAAATACAAACACTTGTTACCCACAAGAAATTTGATCCTACGAAACGAACAATCACACCCACATGACTTTTGCATTCTTCAGGCGCTCCTTTTAAGCATGTCCGCATAATTCTCCAGAGACTCTCGCCTCTCAATCTTCAGATTCTGATGAAATCTGTTGATGAATTCATCGGCAGATTTATCAACATCCATTTCCAAGGTCGGCTTCTTCAGATACTCACGACTTCTTTCGAAGCTCTTCAGTTTGAACTCATCAGCCTTCACAGCAGCAGCAGCCGCCGCCGTGGAATCCATCCTCTGAGTCTTCAATTCGGTACGACACCTCTCATTAAATTCATCGGCAGGTTGGTCTGGATCATTTTTTCTGGTGCGTTCTTGGCGAGATTGGGCGGAAACTGTGACTCCCTCCGAAGAAGAAGACAATATGGAATTTCTGCTGACTGTTGGATCCATGAAAGCAAGAAAGTGGCCTTATGAGATTAAACCCTAGATCTGAATGGAGTTACACAGGAAATAAATAGCCAAGTCCTTTTGATTTGCGGGTCAAACATTACTTGCACCCATGAATCTGCTGAAGTTCTCAAACATGATATTGCTACGCTCCTTCCTTGGTTGTCTTACTATTGAGCCCAATTTTTCAACATGCCATCGAAGTTAGCAAGAAAATTTGGCACAATCAATTGTAAAGTATATTTTATAATATAATTGAGAGTTACATTTTTCTTTACTAATTGGATGCCTTCTTGTTGAAGTGACAACTTAACATACCATCGATATTAAGAAAACAGAGTTATGTTGAAAAGTAGGTGAGGGGGTTCTTGATCCTGTTAATGTAGGAATGATGTTGAGATTTCTTGCATTGCAAATCATTGGCCACCATTTTAATGGTGGGTTGTCTTGGCTTTATAATGAGAGGATATAACTGTGGATATGGGTCAAGAGGATATTATTTGACCTTACCTTTGAAACATGGCCATTTTTCAATTCAAGTCCGTGTGCAATAATGGAGGGTTGTCGTCTAGTCAGCAAAGTATTTCATGTTGTTGCATGTCGTTGGCCCTCTACACCTATTAGATGTTCTACAACCTCCATGCTACATTATATAAAGTTCATGTTATTTAAGTTTTTAATTATTTTTATATACATATATTTTTTAAATTTTTAAAATTAAAATTATTTATATTTATTTTATAATTTAAATTTAATTTTTTAAATTAAAAATTAATAAAAATAATATATAAATAAAATACTTTATTTTTGAAACCTAGGACAATTCAAAATTCCTCCCAGGTCATACCAACTTAGAACCTTTAGGTTTAGTTTTACATCTATCTTTCATAGATCTAGGGTTAATCATTATGAAAGTTATAGTACCCTAAAGACCACGTGCACTCTTACTGTACATGCAACTGTCGGTCAAAGTTCGGTCACAGTCAAAAGAATGCTTATACTTCTCGTGTAACCTACATAAAGATCAATGTTATTTTATATAATAGTAAATTAAAATTTACTTTTTAATAAAAAAATTAATTTCATTATTTTTCTTTAAAGTGGAGGTATTATTTGAGTAATTTAAAATTGTATTTATTATATAATAAATTAATAAATAATATTGAAAACAAAATTAAAAATAATAAAAATGTGGAAAATTTTTGAATCAAGAGAAGTTTATATTTAAAGAGTAAATAAATATTAATATACAAATGTAATATAGGATAAAGCTTTTTTTATTCTGGTTACATAGGAGAGTTAGTCACAATCACACTATTTTTAGTAATTGATAAGCGCACAGTTTAAACCATAGGACTGCTTCCACCAAACTTATTTCATTTTGTTATTGTTGACCCGATGTAAAGGGGACCACCAATTGCTCGAGATTCGTACCGTCATCGTTAGTCTGACGCTTATTCAAAATATTTAGACCAGACTACTACCTTTGCAAATAGGCTGCCCCTGAGGTTTGACCCTGAGTATCTTCTTGGTAAGTGCCTGACAAGCACTTACCAATCCACCTAGCCCTCGGGAACCAAACTTTTAAGTTAGAAATTTGAGAGTTGCTCCTAGGTAGCCGACAATGTCGTCCCATTCAAATATACCACTATCTAGAGGGAAGCCACAAGAGAATTTTTATGTCCCCCTTTGCATCATAAAGGTTTCGAATCGTGGACCTCCTGTTCAATAGGGCCAAAATTTTTAAGTTAGAAAGAAATCTAGAGAGTTGCCGCTCTTAGGTGGCTGACAATGTCATCCCATCCAGGTATACCACTATTATACCACTATTTAGAGGGAAGCTACAAGACATTTTTTGTGTCCCCCTTTGCATCGTAGTAGACCTGGGCCAAGCTTACCTTCACTACTACAAAGACGAACATGATATTAACTATTTTGAGAAGAAGTTTAATTTAATTTTTGCATATACAATATAATTTAAGTTTATTTTTTAAAACCATCTTCTACTAGATGTGGATGGAGTAAAATGCAAATAAAAATGGATTTTAATAGAGAGGACTCGATAGTATAAATCTAATATTTTATTTATTTATTTAAATTTTGGTTGTTTTATCATTAATGCACATGATTACATTAAGCGGGTGGATAAACACATCTTAAGTAGGATCCCTAATAACTATTAGGTAGCATATCCGCAACATATGAGAGAGAGATTTGAACATGGGGCCTCTACAACATAAAAGTTTCAACTGCCCACTTCTCTCCAACTCCCCTACATGGACCGATATTTTTTTTATTTTTCGTTAAATACATTTAAATAGTATCATACATTTTTATTTTTTATGGTTTATTATTGATTTAAGATTTAATTTTTTGAGGAAATAATAATCAATAGCTCCATTTTATTATTTCTTAGTTATAATGTTCTTTAATCTTTTAATTATAATTACCGTGAAATTGATCTTGCAATTAAATTGACATTCATTTCATACTTTTTCATTTTTATAAAAGTTAAAATACTATCCATAAGAGGGATACAAATAAAGATACATATATTTTAACAGCCTTCATTATATGTTAAACAAACAAGGGGTTATGATTATAATTACCTTTGCTTGTTAGACCTACAAGAATAACATACGGAATATATATCATGGGATAATTGAAGCATCCTATGGATATATTCAAATTTAACATTATAAAAATAAATAAATAATTTAAATCCTTCTTTAATTTAGAATAGAATTTTGATCAAAAAATGTTTTAAAAAATAAATTTTAAGGTAAGACAAAAAGTAAAGGTAAAGTAGTTTTTAATGTCCATAAGATCATAGGCTTGTAGTGACAAGTCACTACCTTGAGAATTTTGTAATTTTGGATGGTTACAAAACAATTGGAATTAGTCTATTAAAATCTTTCAAAACCCCTTAAAATTTGCTAAGGAAAATGATCGATTTACTCTACAAGTGTCACAAGAGATTACTATCAAGATGAAGTGATTGGTTTGTAGGAATTAATCTCTAAGTAAACACTAGCAAAGTGGAGCGATTAACTCACCTCTTAAAGCAAATCACTCATGGACCAATGAAGAGGTAAAAAGAGAAGCTCAGATCTCAAAGAAGATCTTTGGAAAGTGATATTTTAGCATGTAGTGGCACCATAACTCATATTGGAAGTCTTTTAAACCTTTTAGAGGTATAAATAGAGGCATGTAACATTTGGAGGTGCATCATTTTGTTAGATATGTCCTAAATCTTTACTTTTACTAGGAATAAAAGTTGTTCACCCAGCTAACTCAAGGGTAAACTTTTCTTATAAATAGGATCCATGGGATCTATTGTAATCATGTTTTGGCCTTGAGTAATTTAGCGCTACACTTGTGAATCTCATGTTCTGCTCTTGCAATTCATGATATTGATGAGAAATTGATAAGTGTTTTACTCTCCATCAATGGTACTACCCTCCTGGATTATAGAATGCATGGTGATTGTGACACAACCCTTTTGTCCATGTTGTCATTCCCCTCATAATTTCAACTTATTTTGAATTGCAATGTATTGTTGTTATTCATATTTATCATGTGTTGATTGATTGCATACTCTACTTGTTATAGTTTCAACCTATTTAGTTTCAATCTCTTGCATCCTAAAACTTCCCAATTTACTTTCATGCATTTTAATTTTTGTATTTCTCTATTTGGAATTCAAGGAGCGGTTCTCTTGAGTTTTAAGAAATGATTCACTTAGAAGGTCAAGAAATCTTCCTAGATCCTCTAAGGAGAGTGATTCACCCTAGAATCAAAGCAATTCACTTCGAGCAATTTGCTTGGCCCTTCAATGACAAAAAAACTCTAAGTTGAGTTTTTACGAACAATTTGCTCAAGTTTACTAATGATTAGCTCTAAATTATTGGTTATTTACTCCATAGACCAAAATTTTATAAAATTTTGAATTTGAGATTGAAACTATATCCATGTAGCTATATACACGTGTGAGATCAAGCGTATAATACACACGCAAAAACATATTGATCAGGTAAATAACTTCAAACAACAAAATTAATTACATATTAGTGAAGGAACATGAAAGAAAAAAATAATGATTAGATTATCATGTGAGTATATCAAGATTATGACAACAAATAATTTCTTACTTCTAATCATGCTTTATCAAAATAAAATGCTCCAATAGATGAGCAAGTGATTCAAAGTCTTACATCCCAATAAATGCTCTTTTAGTCTCATTTATAGTTATTTTCTTGATCTCACAAATAAAACTTAGGCAAGTAGGTGCCCTATCTTGATTCATACTAATATCCTTTATGGAATGTTATTTGATGTGAATAATCCTATGGTTAATCCATTTATAACATTCTTCCATAATCCAAATAATGTGAGTTAACCTCTAGTATGTCCAATACAATAAACCTTTCATTTGTATATTTTATGCCACTAAATATAGGTTCTTTAGGATAAATTTTTATTCCTAACTAGATCCAAGTTTTTGCTCAAAATTTACAAATATTGGTTAGTCAAATGGGGGTGCAAACATACACAAGAAAATCCCTTGGGTCAAACATTGCTCCCAACTAGTCAAATATTGTAAAGCCTACAACAATACCTGCCTTTTCAAAATAAAAAAATCCCTTACAAATCTTAAAATATCTTCCATCATTTCAAAATATGCAAACTCCTCTAAATCAACAATAGGCTTGTCCTAATCCACCCTATCCTCCATTTCAAATTTTGAGTCTTATTTTTCCACCACCATGTTATGTTGCATATCAATTTCCCTTATGTATCCACCATACATAAATCCACCTCAAGATTATGTAGTATACCCCTACCCAATGCAATATGTTCAACCTCCACAAAATGATCGAGTGTCTCAACCTCATAGACCTCACAATAAACCTCATGATTAGAACTATCAAGGACCAATAAATATAAAGGTCTATTCTCATATCCTACTTGTTTCTATAAAGCATTACCTACCTTTGATAGGAATAGAAATATGACAAAGTTGGATCACTTGAATGGGATATCTACACTCAATTAAATACATCACATTTGGGAGGAAGATATCATGGTATGCTTCCTTATCTATTATCTATGTAATAATTTTTCTTTGTGGTATAGAGGTTTACTTGATAATTTTATTGCAACAACATTTCATGCATAGATTTGGTAGTATGGGTAAATATCCCTGTTCAAAGAGCTTTGAGGTAAATATCAAGATATTATTGCCTAGTCCCATGATGGTTTTAAGTTGTATGATAGAAATATCATAGAACATATCATTGAATTAAAACCTAGTGGAAAGCCTTTCCAATAGAAATAATTGTCCCTCAATCCTAAAATTGAGGTGGTTATGAAGTAGGAGCTTTTGAAAATCCTACAAGCATAAATCATATTTTTGATTAAACACTTCACTTGAGTGGCTAACTTCATGTTAGTTTAGAAGAAGAATGACAATATTGGGTTGTATATTGATTTATAGAACCTTAAAAAGGTATCATAAAAAGACCACTATATTTTTTCATAGACCATAGTTTGCAAAAAGTGGTAGGGTCATAAATGTCATCACTCTTAGATGGTTTCTAAAGGTATAATAAAATTTGGGTCAATGATGATGATTAGCACAAAATTTCCTTCACCACAAAATGGGGAACCTTCACCTACCAAAGGATATCTTTTGGATTGTCCAATGTAGGGGTCACATTCTAATGATACATAAATGCTGCCTTTGTAAAACTAGTCAGTTGGATCATTCTCATATATCTTGGTGATTTGAATATCTTTTCAAAAGAAAGGAACAAGCACATTGAGAATTTAGAATTAGTCTTTCAAAGATGTACAAAGTATGATATATTGATCGACCCTAATAAGTCCATATTTATGGTCTAAGAGGACAAACTATTAGGTTATTTGATGTCGAAGCATGGCTTAGCCATAGATCTATATAGGATATAAATAAACCAATAAAATTCACTACCCACATCAGTCAAATGAATCTAGTCCTTCCTAGGACAAATTCAATTTGTTGCTAAGTACATAATCAATTCATAAAACTGGTCAAACCCATCACCAAAATATTCTAAAAATATGCAACCCTAGTCTAGATTGAAGAAGGAAAAAAAGATTTCATAAATATAAAATATGCCATCACTAAATCCCTGATCCTTTTCAACCTTGATTTATCCAAATATTTTAGGCTCTATGTAATATGGGCCGATGAGAGTATTGTTGAAATACTAACCTAGAAAAATAATAAGGATGAAGAGCATCCCATCTCCTTCATGAGTAAGGTCCTTCACAACTATGAATAGAGGTACATATTCATTAAAAATAGGTGTTTGTTATCATATAATTCCTAATAAAATTAGATACTACTTGTGCTAAAGCAAGACCATCATCTTCATAATCCACCCCAATGTCCAATCTACAATGCTTCATGGTGAACTAGGGGAAAAAAGAGTTATATGGATAAACAAAATTAAAAAAATTATGCTCACCAAGCTCATTAGCGGTAGGGCTTGTAAGATCCACTTTTTTTCAACTAAAGAAATAGTGTATATAGTAGTAGTGATGAGTATGACGTGCACATGTAAATATAAATTTCAATGTAAATGAAATGCAATTTTGGTATGTGTTATCAAGTATGATGACATCATTGTCGATTAATTTAAAATATAATGTAATGTATGGAAAAGTATGTAATGCATGTAAAAATAGGGAAGTTGTTATAGATGAGGTGTCCTCAGTGGTAGTTGTTAGCAACTACCAAGGACCAAAGTTATATAAGACCCTCATTCATATGTGTAGTACCATGAATCGAAGAGACTATGTTGTATACTAGAGAGAGCATCCATTTTGGATAGTCTATGTAATCATTATTGCATTATATTGCCAAAGCATATGTTCTATATCATTGTTGTTATATAGGCTGAGTAATACAGTGATGAATCCTCCATCTATGTGATACATGTATTTTATGATATATTATCGTTGTTTGTAATAATTAGATTATATGTATACCAAGTTCTATGTGTAGGTGTGGAAGAGTTATATCTATATCATTGTACGTGAAAGAGTTGCAGTCTAGAGCATCATATGTGAACTTTTGTATGAATGGACTTGTATAAGACATCATACAAGTGTTTTGTAGTGTGCCATTCAAGTGGTGAACTTTGTACAATTCACTTGTTAATCATAATACAAGAAAGTTATTGAAGTGTCCTTAAAGTGCTACTATACAAGTGCTTTCCATATAAGCACTTTTCATACAAGTGAATACCAACTTGTCATTCAAGTGAAACACTTAACTATAGTACAAGTGCATTGTCAATTGATTTTCATACAAGTGTAGGATCATTGATTACAATACAATTTCATGATGATCAATTATAGAATGACATTGATTGCAATCTTGTTTGACCTCTAAATTTGTCATTATGATCCTCCATCATTGGAATACTCACCACCATGCTATATTTGGAATCATTTTTATTGTTGAAGTTAAACTAGCATATATGCAGTATGGAGAGGTGAGTGATGAATAACTTACCATGAGGACATAGAAGATGAGGTCATGGAAGGCATCAAAATCCTATGAGGAGGAGTTGAAGGATTACTCAACAACATTGTATTGAACAAATTTAATATCTAAATATTTCCAACTAAGTATTACAATCACAAGAGAAGAAAATTGAAGATCGAGTGATTGAACATGTATGGATTTCTCAAGAGGAGAAAAATCCAAGTGAATTACATGAGGTAGTAAATGTTGTTTATAAAAAAGAAGAAGTATGAGGTGATGTACGAGAAAACAAAGTATAGACCATGGATAATGCTCATGCAATTGGAGGTACCAACATGGAGAGTACATGGGAATATAAGGTTGAATAGCTAATGACATCGACATAAAAGCAGGGGAATTTTCCAAGAGGTGTGAAGGATAGAAGTTCTTGGGCGAGGAGAACATAACCAATGCTCGTGTATTTATGAAGGAGGTTGCAAAGTATGGATGAACTAGGATTGGATCAAATTATATTTTTTTAGTGAAGAAGCATAAGGTAAAGAAGTGCTAGGATGAGAAGAAAAATATGAGGAAGCTGAAGAACAACAACCACCAATGGCAAATACGGGCAATATTGCAATAGCAACAGGTAAACAAAAATACTCACCATTTCTAGGTGATAAGGAGAACCCAAAAATTCCATATTATGACATGTGTGATGATAGGGTGAGCCAATGGAGTTGATTATGAAGGATCCTAGTTGATATTATTTTTGGTGACACTTTGAAGGATCATGATGGACTAGCATCGAAAGAGACAAAGAAGAAACCCCTTCAACACATGGCAAGAATTGACAGCTAAATTTATTAAGGATTTTAGACTCCTTCAAGGTGATATTGAGATCATCTAAGAGAGATATAACACAAAATAGAAAAAAGTATGAAGATGTTAAATCCTACAATAGAATATTAAAAGAACTTATCGATAAAATGGAAGTTTTACCAATAGATGGGTTGCAAATATGATTGTTCCCAGTTGGATTGCTACCAAGGTATAAGAAGAATATGAAGGTAGTTCCACCAGCTATCTATCATGAACCATATGATAGAGTAATCACTTTGGAGAGTGAATCCAAATAGATGAAAACAAAATTGAGTCATTATAGTAATTTTTATTTTGATAGTGAGAGGGATGTGCAAAAAGACTTGAAAAGGATGGTATTTATGCAAAAGAAAAAGAGGAAGGAGAAACAAGATATTTGGTGTTCTAAACGTAATAGAGAAGGACATACAAATACCACTTATCCAAATAATACCTTCTATAAAATATATGATGTCATAGGACATGTAGTTGGAGACTGTCCATTTAATTTGAGAACCTCAAGGCACCAAACTTAGTACAAAAAGAAGAGAAAGAAGATAAATCAAGCACATCAAATAGTGGGGAAAGAGTGACCAATAGTAGATATAGGAAGAACCACTAAGGTGGAAAACAACTATAGTGTGGCAATAAACATTAGGAAGGAAAAATTCAATTACAATATTATTCAAATGGAAGGCCCATTATATAGTGTTGAACATTTTCAAAGTGGGGGTACTTTGCATGAAATTATCAAAATCAAGACTTTGGAGGTAATTCTAGATAATGCAATAGTAATGGATTGATGTGATCTAGGAAAAATCATAAGCAAAAAAAATTCTTGAAATAGATGAGTTTGAGAAATTGCATAATATCAATTCCATTGATATCGAGGAACCTCTAGTAGACCAACATCATAAATATAATATTATGCGTGTAGTAACACAAGGTCAAGCAAAGAATGTTGAACAATACCCTAATAATTTCATAGAGAAGGAAAGAGAGTAGGAATTACATGATGTAGTGAAAGAAGATATGAATAAGACCAAGCAAGAGCAAATCCTTCAAGAGAAAAAGTTTGAAAAAGTTTAAAAGCTTGATCATTGAAGAAGAAGAATAAGATAGGTCATAAACACAATAGCTAGCAATGCAAGTATTAAATACAATAGTTGAAATTAAAATCTCAAGTGTACTTAGAACTATACTTAAGCTCTATGATATGGTAAGAGAGATGATGCAACTGAGGATAGTAGTAGAGACACAGTGCCAATAAGAAGCAACTACAAGGAGAAGAGATCAATTTATTTATCTAACAATATTAATGATTGATGTTATCAATAAACCAACATTAATCCATATTGAGTTGCTAAATCATAAGTTTATGTAGGTTATCATTGATGGATGTTCGAATGTCAACTTATTTCTTGAGAAGAATTAGTGAGATATTAGAGAACCATTCTTATGGTCTCAAAAATTCAGTTTTTATTGTGCAAACTAGTACGAGATTGAAATGAAGGCAATAACACTAACAATATTTATGCAATATAAATATGTCTTTCCATGGACATACAAGTATTTTAAGGGGATACCACCAGATTTGTGTGTGCATTGGATTTAGTTTGTTCCAGGTGCACTACTAGTAAGGAGGAGGTCCTACAAGATGAATCCTAAGTATGTAGTCTTAGTGAATGTAGATATTTAAAAGATATTCGATGTAGGTATAATATTCAAGGTAACTATGGGTGATTGAGTGTCACTAATTGTTATCACCTTGAATAAGGAAGTAAACCTAATTAGCATTTGCATGGATTTCCAAAGTTTGAATGCTATAAAAACTAAGACTCCCTTTCTAATCTCATTTACTAACTCAAACTTGGAAGTAGTTGGACATGAAATTTACTCATTCTTGGATGGATTTTTTGGCTATAACCAAATAAGTATCCCTAAAGAGGATAAGCTAAAGATAAAAATTGTGGTGGAAAATGGCATCTATGCATACAATCCAATGTCATTTGGTCTATGTAATGCTTCAACCACAATCCAAAGAAAAAATTTGTATATTATTGAGCAAATGTCCACTAGAAATTTTTAATTCTTCTAGTTGAGTCGTAACTATACAAAGAAAAATAACAAGCATTAAAATGCACTAGAAGAGTGCATGAGGTTGTGCATGAATTCTCATTTATCATTAATTCCTAAAAAGTACAAGTTTTTGGGACATGTAGTGTTTAAAAAAAGGTTTGAAGACTGATCTTGACAACATTCACATTTTAATGAGTATGAAGGAGCATACAACATGAGATCATTGAAGTTATTTTTAGGACATGTTAGGTATTATAGGTAGTTTATAAAGAATTTTGCTGAAGCGTCCCACCCATGGGATGTTATGATGTGCAAAAATATTCCTTTTCAATGGATAAATTATTAGGACTTCAAGGAGTTGAAGGTAAATTTGGTTTGCACATCCATTCTACTATTTCTATTTTGGGATAATGAATTTCACATCCATGTGGATGCATACAATTTTGTAATTGGAAATAGGTTGACCTAGAAAGGGTATTTTGGGCTAGATAAACCCATTTATTTTTCTAGTCAGTTGCTATCGAGGGTAAAAAAGAACTACATAACAATATATAGAGAAGATTTAGGGATGGTTTATGAATCATAGAAGTTCAAATGTTACTTTCTAGCCAACCCTTTTGCTTTTATGTAGATAATCATGCATTTTTGTATCTTATCAATAAATTTATTATCCATGGGTGAGTTAGTAGGTGGCTTATCACATTACAAGAGATTTTGTTTTAGGTGGTGGTGATATCTAGAAATAAGCATGTAATAGCAGAACAATTGTCAAGGATTCACTCAATAGAACCTATAGAAGGATTATAAGATGAGTTTCAAGATGCTCACTTATTTGCAATCAGTGTTCTACCATCATGGTACAAGTTGATTGGTGAATACTTGTCAATGAGGGAGTTTCCAAGGGAGATAACAATAGTGAAGAAGAATAAGGTCATCATTAAATCAACACCATTCTAGTTAATTACTAGCTTGTTGTATACAATTGGACTAGATGGGGTATTGTGAAGTTGTGTAATGGAAGAGGAAATGAATGCAATGTTGAGAGAGGCTCACAAGGGATTAATAGGAAAGCATATGAGTCTAAATGAAATGATAAGAAAAGTGCTTCTGGTAGGGATTGGTGGCCCACCCTCTATCACAATAAAAAGAATTTTGTGAAAGCATGTGATACATACCAAAATATTGGGAGATCATTATGGAGAGACTTCATGCCATTACACCATCGTTGTCATAAGAGTTATTTAAGATATGGGTTCTTGACTTTGTTAGACATTTGAGAAAAAGTCAAATAGGAAAGTGTAGGTATATTGTGATGGTAACTAAATATTTTATGAGATGGGTAGAGGCAAGGGCATTGTTGATAATTTTACAAGGAGTATAGAAAGATTTTGGTATGAACAAGTGATTACAAGGTTTGGAATACACTTACAATTGATAAGTGATGGTGGTGGACATTTCATCAATGAGATCATTCAAAATTTGACCATAGAGTTCAAGATATTGCACTCATTTTCAGTCCCATACTATCCCAGGGTAAATGGGCAGGCCAAAGCAATGAGCAAGGTCTTGGTATCCATCATGTATAAGACTTGCAAATTTGAGGGTGTTGACTAGGAGAAAATGTGAGTATTAGTTATGTGGGCATACAAAACTATGTTTAATCCAATCATTAACCACACACCTTTCTAGTTGATGTATGGACAAGAGGCAGTAGTGTCAGTGGATTTCCTAGTACCAAGTTTGAGGGTGGTGGTACAAAATATTTTAGGCAACCAAAATATCCTAGAGGAGAGGCTAATAACACTAATAAAAGTAGACAATAACAGGATGATGACACAATGGAAAATGGAGGTCACCTAACATCGCATGAAGTTTTGGCATACCAAGCACTTGTGGAAGATGGATTTGAAACCAGGTGACTTGGTATTAAAGTATAATGGAATTCTTGAAATAAAGATAGGCAAGTTGAAGGTATTATGGCTTGGACCCTTTCATATCATAGAAATGATGGAAAATGATGCATTAAGATTGCAAAAACTGGATGGGATAATGTATCCCAATATAATTAATTTTTAGAGACTAAATCCATATAAAATAAAACCATAAGTGAATATGGTTGGTCTTAAACTAGGAGAAGAGGGTGTGAAGAGCATAGGAAGGTTGATCTTAGTACTAAATAAATCTTCATAGGCATTTGAAGGAATAGTGGTTCAAGAAGGAGAATCAAGTTGAACCAAAGTGGAAGATGGTGCAAAAGAGAAGGTAAAAAATGATCTAATTCTAGAATGGTTGTTTAGGAATGCAATCAAAAAGTAGATCATAATTGAACAATATTTAATGGAACCCCTTCCCATGGAGTGAAGGCAAATATGAGTACATGTATAATTCCTAGATATGGATGAAGAAAGAAGGTTCAAATCACTTAGTGAAGAATATGTATAGAGGATTGTGGTAGAAATAGAAGAACCATCAAGATATGAACCTTGGAGTGATTAAAGTAAATATGAAGGCATGATTTTTTAACTAGAATTTGTCTTCATCAATAATGCATGAGGAGAGAAGTAATTACAAGAATAGTATGAGAATATACGATAGAGAAATGAGCAATTAAGGGCACAATTTGATTATAAAATTATGATTTTGAGGGATGATATTTAGGCTAGAAGATAGAGAAGGCTGGAAGCAAATGATATGCTTTGGAGATAAATATTGATATCTCCTCATCTATAGAAGGAAAAACAAGAAACTAGATAATAGAATCCAGTAGTGTATCCTTTATAAGTAATAAAGACAATTCAAGTAGTGAAAATTCTAACGTAGGACTTAGAGGATGGAGGATAGATGACACACCAATGTTACAACAAGATCCTTAGGTAGAATAAACCAAGTTTGAGTAAGAAAGGTGTATGAGGAGGAGAATTGAAGATCTACCGAAAAATATAGAAGATCCCTTAGGAATTCAAAGCAAGGGGTGAGGTCAGTTAACCTCTTTCTTGGTAGCCTAAAGGGAAGGTTTTCCCTCTATCTACCCATAGGCCATGTAGTCAATAGGGTGGTCCATCAAGATTATCTTTTGATCATGCAAGAAATAACCAAGTTTTGACTAGCCATTAGGTTACCCCATCAAGACCGCCTAGTGGTTACAACTCACAAAGGAGATGCCATAGGGATAGGCAAAAAAATAGGTGATATAAAAATCTCAAACAACCTTGAAAGAGGAATAAGTAGTTTGAAATGAGGAGGCCTACTTGAAAGTAAGAAGTGGAGAAATAAATGTACAATTTTGGTGGATTGTTGTAAAGGAGAAGGCAATGATGGAGACAAATGTGAGATGATCAACACATGAATTATACAAGGGAAAACCAAATAAGAGGGTATAATGTAGAAGAAATAGATAGTATAATTTGTCATACAAGTGTATGAGTAAGGGAACACACTTATATGGTAGACTGTCATACAAGTAGCTATCATACAATTAGTACTTGTATGATAGACTACCATACAAATGATTTATACCATACAACTAGAGTATAGAATAGAAATGGTGGCCATACAATTCTAATTAAAGGCATATATACAAAGGGAGATGATTGTACTATAGGAGGTCATACAACTATGGAACAAAAAGAAAATCGATGTACAAACAATGAGAGTTGAATGGTAAATCGAACAAAACAAATTAACAAGTAAAGAAAAACTATTTATCGGTAGGAGACAATAGAAGTCATAGTTTGTATGGACTTATGGATCAAACAATAAATATAGGCCTAGAAAATTAAAGAAAAAACATGCTATTAAGTTACCATGCACATGTGGCGATATGGCGACCTAGTAGTTATCAGGTAGTTATTGCATGGGTGCTAACAAAGAATTTATCCTCATAAATATTATAAATACACACATTAGGGAAGGCTTGGGAATTCCATAGCCCAAAATATTATATAGAAGAGAAAAATAATCCCAACATTATGTTGAAATCATGAAGCATAGAGGGAAGGGGTTGTAGAAAAGCACAATGGAGGTGTGTGAACTACACTAAGGTGTAAGAAATTATCAACAAAGAAAAGAGTTATCAAATTCAACAAGCATGCCTTGAGGTGAAAAATCTCATAAAGGGTGATTATAGGTGTATAGAAGTTGGTATAGCTATATAGATGGTGGTGGGAGTGAAGTATTTTTCAATTGAGTGATTACAAATCACTATAAAGGAGTTGTACGAACAAAGTAGTATAGATAGAAGGTATAGTGACATAGATAGCATAGAGGGCAAGTGAGGAAGCTATCATAAAATTATGTTAAGAGGACTATCGTACAATTGATTCTATATAAGTAGCAACCCAATATCATACAAGTAGTTAGAACTATGCCATACAAGTCCAAGTTATTTCATACATACATTATCATACAAGTGTGGTCATGAGGGATGTTGTATAAGTGTAAACATCATATGGTAGTGTCATATAAATTATTTAATTGTACAACAATGTCATATAAGAAAGAAGTGAATCTTCCATACAAGTGTAGGAGATGTCATAAAATAAAATTTGTAGTTTGAATCAGAGTTGCTAAAAACTAAGAAGATGCAAAAGTGACCAAGCATTATTGAGAGGATACATCAATTGGAGTAGTAGTAGATGAAAGCTCCACCAGATTACATGTTGTAAATAAAATCTTGCTCATAAGTTGAGGGTATCATAGTAGCTATAAGGAGAGGTATTGCATAGCATATACACACAAAGGAGAGAGAGCACATTCAATATATCAAATGGGATAGCATCAGAAGGAAACATGGTGTATACTCTAGGGAGAGACCAAGATCTAGTACTACCAGTGAAAAATAAGTTGAGACTACACCTTAGGAGAAATAAAAGAGCAAGGTACAAGATAGGATGGTCATTTTATTGCAAGATATGATTTGGAAATAGCCAATGGGAGAGTTTATAAGAAACTGGAAATAGGCACATCCACATGATCATCCATTGAAGAATGCATTCAAGAGTGAAGGAGTACATTTTTTATGGGTTTCAAATTTTGAGGAGTTATTTAAGGATTAATTGCTACAAATGTTGCATATGTTAGATCACTAGCATCACATGAGTACGATTTTTATTGGTGACCGTGAGGTGCTAATGGTGTTCTCAACTAGTAATTTTTGAAGGACTAGTGGAATTTAGGCATACTAATGAGAAAGTAAACAATAAAATTCCCCAATGGAAGTACATGATAGAGAAGCTCACCAATCTCAATTTTAAGGAGACAACAAAACTATTGAAGCATGGGACTCACAAACTATAGATGCAATAGTTGAAGATACCAAAACTACAATGAATGATGAATGTGATCATGTCAAAGCTATAAGAACCTTAGAGATGCCCACATGGATCATACCACATATAGATGGGATTATGTTTGGTAGTGCATATGATTAGGCATCGTATCTATCTTAATATAATAAGAATATATTGATGTAGTATAAATGGAAATTTTTTATGGATTTTCATGCCATTGTGAATCACAATGAATATTGTGTCATAGAAGAAGTTGTGATTTATTGGGTTGAAACCAAAAGTGATTCTAGATCATCAATCAACTATATGGAGGTGGGTTCATGTGATTCCACTAACAAATCCTAGTATTCCAATGAAGAAAAAGAATGATACTATAAGGAAAAGAAAAGAACAAAAAAAATCAAAGGAGGAAAGTATAAATTCATAGGGAGCTAATGAGCAACCACAAACTAAGGAGTTGGTGTAGAGAAAGAGGAGATGTAGGAGGTTGAAGTAGCAATTGGGAGCTCAACCTTAGCATTGATAAGTGGAGAGGAAACAATTGTAGCAGAGCAATAAGTATGGAATGCCATATAAAATAGTGTAAAGGGAGCTCCTACATAGTGGGAGAATCAGTCTATGCAGGAAAGTATTGTAGGGAGGAGGATTATTGGAGAAAATGTTGTAGTAGATGGACAACAACCATAGGATATTTTTACATAGGTAGTATAGGATACAAAGAGGAGAACATAAAAATTGGATGAGAGGACTATGCAACAAGCATAGAAACTAGTCATTAAGGATGTGGATGTTGAGGAAACAATTGTAGTGGAAGCTACACAAGAGGAGGGTGCAAGGAGTGTTCAGGTTGAGAATGTAAATTCACTAAGATTTTTCCAATAAGCCATTGTAGTTTTCACAACAAGTGGATCCATGTGGGTTACCCCCACTGGTTGAGGATGTGAAATAGAGATCACATTCATAGAGCATGAGATGACTCCAATACTAGGTATACCAGAGGAGAGACGAGAAAGAAAAATAGTCTACATATGATTTTAGTGTTTAGAAAAAATGAGAAGACAACCAATAGGTGCCATAGAAATCAATAAATTGTAGAAGTTGATACAAAATAGCCAATTCAAGAGGGTAAGGTACATATGAAAATCAACCTGATAAGCCAAGGTGGAGAGGATGGGGAGGAAACAACCATTAGAGATGACACAAACATAGAGTTGGAAAATGATATGACTGAGCATTTCTTAATAGAATTATCAAATTTAAGAAGACCACCAACTCTAGGTGATTATAATTATGAGAAAATTGATGCCTTTTATAATGAGAAGTGGAGCCATGGAAAGAGTGTGGATTGACTTTCGAATTGGATGCATTGAATATTGGCAACATCAATAGTTGAGAGTGGAGAAGGAGATGGGTAACCTTGCACATTGGGCTTGAGATTAGGAGCAAATAAAGAAAATTGCTATCATCCATTAGACATAGCCACGAGAGTTGGAAATTGAAATTATAAGAAAAATGGTTAGTGTGAAGAATATACTAGAAGAAACTAAAGCATTATATAGGTAGTCAAGATGAGTATGTATCAATGATGGAAATTTGAGGCTTTCTCTAAAATATGAAGCAAGTTTCAAGTATGTCAAGCTTGAACCTAGGTTTGTGAAGATGTATTCTAGGATAAAATTTTTGGTATACTTTATTTAGAGGTTAGCCAAGGGAGTGAAGAAGATCCATAAAGCAAGGGAAGGTTAGGCTAACCAATTATAGGATTTGGAAAGAATAATTTGATAGGTGCAAGAGGATGCCAAAGTAGAATTGGCCAAGTTGAGGAAGGAATTTGAGGATAATAGTAAGATGCAGGAGGATCAGGATCAGTTGATCGAGTAACTGAAGCCAATTTTTCAATGAGAGAGCAACTATTAGAGGCGAAGAGTCAAAAAGTGAAATATTGTAATCAAATAATAATTTATAAGGATAAGTAGTTGAATATAGAAGCATAGAGGGATTCCAAGATGAAGGTAAGACTAGTAGAAATAAAATAGAGAGTCAATCATTATGTTGTGTAGTGGTTTTGATACCAAACTTATGACAAGTGGATGAAAAGAGAAACAGAGACCTTGAAACTACAAATCTGGGAGCTTGGAGGTGTACCTATTCCTACTCCTCAACAGAACCCCATTTCCCCAGAGAAGAAGTAGTAATCAACAAGGACACTGACCAATTTAAATGGGAGAGTATATGTAGGAGTCAATTTTGACTAGCTAACAAATATTGTATATAGTAATAGCAATAAGTGTCAAATGTACATGTAAATGTAAATTTCAATATAAATGACATGCAATTTTGGTGTGTAAAATGCAATACAATAAAGTATGTAATGCATGTTCAAATGATAAATTTCTTATGGATGAGGTATTTTGGGTAATATTGAGCATGCAAATGACACACTTTGATTTTCCCTCCTCAGTGCTAGTTTTTTTGGGCATGAAGAGTTGAAATTCAACTATTGGTGTGTTAAGGGTAAGACAACATACTTGGAATATAATTTGTTCTCTCTTGAAAGTGAATTTTTTTCCCCCAAGGTTTGGGTATGCTAGGTCTTGGCAGGCATTGATAAACCCAAAGGTCATTGATAGTTGTTCCTTCAAGGGGTCTTTACTGGTATGACTCAAAAGAGATAGATTTCCTAGGCATAATGTCTTAAAATCAAATGATTAACTATCTAAAAATAAATTTTCTACATTAATATTATAATATAGTAAGTTGGGAGAAATTTATATAGTTCTAAACAAAAAATTATTATTCATTGCATTTAAATTGATTAGCTTACAAATTAAACAAATTTTAAGCTGGAATAATAGAAAAACAACTTCAAGCTTTACACTAAAATTAATCTACTAATATAAATGAGCTTCAAATAAAAATTAAAGGTTTAAGGGAAAGAGAAAATAAAGAAAAACAAACAAACCCATATTGCCTTGAAATTCAGTTCCAATCTAGTAAAGTAGCAATTCCAATTTAAACCAATCCTGACCTGACCAGTATTCACACAATCTAAAGTACGAGATGATGCAATAGTAAAAGAAGACATAGACTACAAAATATACTAAGTGCAACCATCATTAGCATGTGAAGATTGAACACAAAATTTTTCAAAAGCATTGTATTATAAAAATAACCGAGTACATTTAATTTGGATTTGCTCACTTTGGTAAAATACAAGAATAGGGCTCAGAATAGTGTTAGGCTTTGTTCATAAATCCCATCCAACTACAAATAGAAAAAATAAGAAAATAAGAAACTCTAAAGGGGCTAGCTACTAGATGGTTTTCAACCTTTGTAACAAACTAGTGAGCCTATATTTATACATTTTTTGGCACTTCACAATGTTACTTTTACAATTAATCATTACTCATTTTTATGACGTGTGATCCTTGGGATTCCTTTCAGCCATACTTTGGCTATATCTCATTAAACCTCAATTTGCATGATGTTTTGGGTCTCTTGAACTTGATTTGTCAGATGGCTCAATGCTTGGTATATCAATCATAGCAAGTGGGTTGGACATTAATCTTGTCAGATTCCACCACTTGTTGCATTTTAACATTATATGAACAATGTTAATGTCATCATGATGTTTGATTTTTGGGATCACCTCCTAGCCGCACTCCAACCATGCATCATTAAATTTTAATTATCTATAAAATTTTAAGGTTGCTTGGCTCCAAGCATTTAGATTTCTTCCATTTTGACTGTGAGTGGGTTGATTATTAACTTTTCCATGTATGCCACTCTACACCTCTACGTTCACCTAGTTAGTATTAAATCTCCCACATCTAGTGCCTTTGAACTCCCATAATCTATGTTATATATCCTCTAAGACAAAAGTCAAAATTGTAGGAATGATAATTTACTACCATTATTATATTATATTTTATTATTTATTACTTTTAATTATTGTTTTATTATTTATTTATTATAAATTTTACATCATTGCCCCTCTCTCTCTCTTTTAATACTTTTAAAACAATAATGCAATTTGTGATAATTTTCTTGCTTTATAGCTTCCTTTATGCATTCTCTGGTGATTTTCCCCCCTTTTCAGTAATTCCTTGCATTTTGGAAATCCCTTGCAACTTTTCAAGATTTTTTTACTATTTTTTGGTTTTTTTTACCTACCCTTGATAATTCTTTGTATTTTTCTTCCTACCATAATGTTCGGGTTGCATTTTATATCCCTCTCAAACCATTCTAGTGCTAATTTCAAATTTTTAGGTTTTAATTTCATTGGCCTCCAAATTTTACCATAAAATGTTCACTACATGTGATTTTCATTTCCAATTACTGGGGTTTTGAATTCATTGGCTTTTATTCTTTTTTTTTTTAATTTTTAGGTTCTGATGCCAATATTCAATTATCAAATTTTAAATTTGTTGGCTTCTAATTTTTTGTCACAAATGCCCAAGGTTCTAATGCTAGCAGGGTTCTAATTTCCTTACGGATTTATTTCTTCTATATTTTCTACAAATCTCTTTTTATCGAGGTTTCAGTGCATAACAAAAAGATCTTTATTGGGTTTTGGAATATAGCATGCCTTTAATCTCTTTGCTTCTTATGTTTCCCCATGAGTGGTTAGGGGGTTACGACCTCTTATGCTTTCACACAAGTTTTTGGGCTATTGGCCAATCTCTTATATTTATGAGGGATATTAAAGTTTATTTTTGATGTCATTGCCAAAAAGCCCTGGTATTTTTCTTCTACTTACTGGAGATTTTAGAGTTTATTGTTGACGTAATTTCTAAAAAAATCTCATCTTTTTCTTCCACTTACTGAGGATTATAAATTTTTTTCTCACATCATTTCCAAAAAAACTCTTGCCTTTTTGTTTCACTTACTGGGGACTTTAAAATTTATTGTTGACATCATTGCCAAAAAAATTTAGCCCTTTTCTTCCACCTATTGAGGATTTTAAAGTTTATTGTTGATGTCATTGCCAAAAACATTTGGCTTTTTTCTTCCACTTATCAGGGATTTTAAAGTTTATTGTTGACGTCATTGCCAATAAGCTTTGGAATTTTTCTTCCACTTATTGAGGATTTTATAGTTTATTGCTGACATCATTGCCAAAAATATTTGACCTTTTTCTTCCACTTATCAAGGATTTTATAGTTTATTGCTAATGTCATTGCCAAAAAACTCCAAAAACTCCAACTAGCTAGCTTTTGGGATTTTGGAAATAATTCTAAAATTTCCCATGGATCTCCATGCTTCTGTATTTTATAGCATTCCTATTTGCTAGTGGCTTTAACTTTACATGATTTTAAACTTCCCCTTAAGTGGTCAAAATTCTGACCACTTCATTTGTCTTTGAATTTTCCCATGAGAGGATGGGTTCTAGCCAGGGAAATTTCTTCTCTTAGTGTCAAGACTTCCAACCACTTTATTATATTTCTCCAATATGAGTGACCTGAATTTTGACCACTTTTAATTTGACCTACACCTAGTATAACCCTGGTCGCAAGAACCTAGATAGCCAATAGAAAATAAACAATTTTGGGCCTCAAAACTCCTTGAAATGTAGGCAAATTTATATTTTTTGGAAATCGCTTCTTAAGGAGAATATAATGAAAGTACTTTTACAAAATTTTACTAATAACTAAAAAATATATGGGTTCTAGAAGTTAGTGTTACATGATCAGGAAAACATTATGGTTAACAAGGCATCCAAATAAATTTCTCAAAATAAACCATTTCATATGTCAATGTTTTTGGAACATAAGCAAGCTTATACTTTTTGGAAATATCTCTTCAAAAGGCATATAATAAAAGTGGTTTCACCTAATTTTATTAATTATTTAAAGATATATGGCATACAAAAATGAATCCATATATGTTGTCATGGGGAAATCCACTGTAGTGTCTAAACCTAAGTAGGTTTGGGATTCTAAGGCTATGGAATCATAGTCATGTGGATAGTTGGTGGAAAGTTTATTCTAATATTGATCTAATAGGACAAGTTATTTGCCATTTAAAAAAGTTATCATACACAATAATGGAAATAAGTATCATAACAAACTCATGGTATCTACAAATTATGCATCTATGATTAGAAAATTTTAGCTAAAAACCTGATTTTTTTGGATGATTGACTACTATGCACAAGCCTAAGAAAATATGAAAAAACTTAACAAAATTTAAAAAGTGAGTACCTAGTCCATGCAGATTGGGGTATGTTGTGCAAGTGCAAAAAAGGGTAACAACTATCAGTGCCTAAATTTAAATTAGCTCCCCTCATTCATTTGTGCAATACCATGTATAAGAAAGACTAGGCTAAAATAGAATCCATTCTACATAGTTTGTATATCCATTGTTGTATTGTATTGCCAAAGTAAATGTTCTATACTATTATTGTCATATAGGCTAAGTAATACAATGAATATTACTCCTTAATCTATTTGTTATATGTGTATTGTGTGACTTCGTTGTTGTTAGTAGTTAGTATATTGTGTATATATCAAGTTCTATGTGTAGGTGTGGAATAGTTAGAACTAGATTATTGTACATGAAAGAGTTGTAGTATATAGCATCATATATAAATTTCCATATGAGTGGAGTCATGAGAAGCATTGTACAAGTGTATTACAATATGTCATTCAAGTGGTGAACTATCATACAAGTCACTTGTTGATTTTTGTATAAGTGAGTTGTTGAAGTGTCATTCAAGTGCTCATATAAGCACTTATCATACAAGTGAAGATTAAACCTGTCATTCAAATGGAACACTTGACTATTGTACAAGTGCATTTTCACTTGATTACTATACAAGTGTAGGATTTTTGATTGTCGTACAAGTGCATGACAAGTCATTGTAAAATTACATTGACTACAATAGTGTTTGTCCTCTAAATCTATCATTATGTTCCTCCACCATTGGAATAGTCACCACCATGCTACAAGGCTCTATGTGAAAACATTGTGATGTATGCTCTAAAAGATCAAATTACCCTATTGGTAGAAGCTAAACATAAAAATCTAGCATAATTTATGGGATACATTAGTAGGTACATGGCAATCAAATAGGTCCTAGAAGGATTAACACCTAAATAAAAGGCCATATTTAGATAAATGGGAACATGTTGTGCATGGCTAGATGAGGTATTATTCAAGAAAATATAGGATGGTGTCTTGTTAAGATGTTTCAAATAAGGAAGAAAAATAATATTAATCAAAGAATGTGACAATGAGGGAGGGCATTGTTCTATGTTAACCATTGCACATAGAATATTAAGAGAAAGATACTACTGGACCACCATCTTCTATGACTCCTTTCAATGGTTCAAGAATTATAAATTCTAATGTATGTTCATGGGAAGAAGGATAAAAGTATCAATGCCATTGATGTTGTTCATTGTCATAGAACTTTTCCAAAAATAAGGCCTTAATTTTATTGGTAAAATCAATCCCTTATATAGTGTTGGATATGTATGGATTTTAATCGCAATCGACCACCTCACAAAGTGGGTGGAAGCAAAACTAGCCAAATTAATTAACCAAGAAGTAGTCATCCAACTACTAGAAGATATCATTACCAAATTTGGGAAACCTTTTACAATTATCATCAATAATTTCATCCCATTCATAGGTTTCAAAGTGATGACATTCACCATAGAATATTATTTTGTATTAAAATTTTCTTCTAACTATTATCCCTAGGGTATTGTCATACCAAACTATTATGAACATCATGAGGATCTTAAAGATGATAATAGAGCGATAGAGGTATTGTCATACCAAACTATGGAAATTACTTTGGATAGATTGGGTGAATTCAAATTTCTACCACATAAGTAGACATGTCACTAACATACCTGACATTGCTCTGCTTATAGCCTCAATGAAGTTATCTCTAATCCCACTCTAGACCTTGCTATACTACCAAAAAAAATTTCATAGCCCTGATAGAGGTTATATAAATCACCTAACCACATGAGCCCCATTTTTCTTTTTTTTTTCTTTTTTGTTGTTTTATTTTAGAACATATTTGGTTTTTTCTCAATTTTACAATCATTGGGGTATGCTTTCCTTTTGGTTTGGTGATCACTATGGAAAACAAGATGGTAAACATCTAATTAGAATTTTCTTGAGAATTAAACCATAATGTTTTCATTCCTCCTAATTTGAAATTATTTTAAAGTATTTTCATTTTGAAGATACATCCTTTTGCATTACTTTTAGATTTATATGTTTTATCTCAAGATAATGGACATACACCAAATAAATGATTAAGCCAATCTAAGATTCATTAGATTTTAAAGTAGGATATTTTATCTCAAAATTGTGTAAAAAACACTCCCTCATTAGAGTGATCAAATTATTTGATATTTTCTGGTATTAGGAGAATGGTCGAGTCATGGTACATAGGCTCAGGTTCAAGGTCAATTTCCAGATGCTTGTTGAGGTGACAAAACTTCCTAACAATAGATAAATTGTTCAACAAGATAAGCATTCATTGGCAGAGGAGATGAGCTTCTTTAGAGATAAGGGCATGAATTTGAACAAAGAAAAGGGGGGAATCATCAGGGAGACCCTCCTACTTCCATGGAATAGAGTCATGATTCCCATTATCTAGTACTTCATTATCGATGAGATTAATTCCCCTCTTAGGAGTTTTCATCTAGCCTTCCTAAACCATATCAGAGACATCAAGGATATCAATGTGCCCTAGTATTTGTTCAAATCAATGGAGTTATCTATTGGTAATGTTAGAAAAGGTACTTCCATGCACCCATTACATCAGGATTTGTTGGAAATTTTGAGGAATATTAGTTGTCATTGATGTCAAAAGGTTCTAAGAAGGATTGCATCTTGATTGGTTCCAAAAGAGCTTTATGTAAAGCATGATTTAAATAATTTTTCTCAAAACCATTGATGGCAAAATAATTTTTTTTCTTAAAACCTATGGAGAGGCCTAAGGAATTAAATTAATTATAATTAATTATAATAATTTAATTATATATTAATTTGTGATTTAATTTAATAATCCTTTTGTTTATTTTTTGAATGAAATGACTTTATATTAAATGGAAAAAATCACTTTCATACAAAAAAAGGTTGGGTGGAATTAACACACCCCATGGCACACACCCCAAAAAATCATGATCACATGGATCGACTCAACAAGCCATTATTACATCAAAACCGAGTAAATAAAATGAGACAATACATCAAGAGATACAACTGTATGCATTTACTCATGCGATTGAGAAGGCAAAAAAATATTGATATCTGGTTGATACTCCCAACCGCCATCGCTAGATCCATCAATCGTATCTCCCTAGCCATCAACATTTTGAGGAGAGGGATTTGAAATATTTCCCCACCCAAAAAATGGTTCATTCTGAATAGGAGGGTTTGCAGTATCCCCCCATCTAGAAACTGGTTCAATCGATTTCGAGCGAGCATCCCATCCACTGGGTTATCGAGAGGAAGAGGGTTCACCAAGACACAACCATTTGGGATTGGGCTGCGGTTGAGACCAATGACACTTAGAAGCTCTAGCAGATGAACGACCTCTACGACCTCAAGTAGGAGGTGAGCCTCTGCGAGAGGTGTCACGAGATCTGGACACTTGATTTTTAGGAGGAAGCCAACTAACAAAGCAAGGTGCATTAGCCCAGTGATCCAGAAGCGATCTAAGGTACTGCAGCTCCACATTAACTTTCTCCACCTGATTAATGATCTACAACCAACAATCATAGAATATAGCATATCTTTCAACGATAGAGAAGGAGGTAGAGGCCTCCTATCTCCCAAAGATAATATTATTTCTTGTTTTCCATAGGTGGTATAAAATACTAAGATGGAAAATATGCCAAACTTCTTTCAGGGGAAGGGAAAAATTTAGGGGATCCCCAAGTAGTGCATGGACCCAAGAACATTGCTCCTATAAAAAGGAATTGAAAAAAGAAATAACCCAATCCCAAGCATCTTTAGCTTTTTGATAGGCCCAAAACACATGAACAAAATTTTTAGGGCCTCTACAAAAAGCACAAACATGATTAGCAACCCCCATATATTGTAACCTATGACCAATCGGAAGGCCTTGATGTAATAAACTCCAGGAAAAAAAACAATGCTTAGGTTCAAGATATGACTTCCAAACCACAAAAAATCGTAGGCTCCATCTAGATTGAGAAGAAACCAAATCCCAATGATTGTTTAAAGTATCGACCATAGGAACATGAGGGGACAACAAACCATACCCTAAAGAAGGTTTATACTTCACCATATGAGTATGATTAGGCCAACACCAGTCAGATGACCAATGCTTTTGAAATATCCTACCAAATTTTATCCAGACAGAGAAAGGAGTTTTGTCAATAACAACATAAAAAGTGGCTTTATCATCCAGCTTAAGACCAAACTTCTGGCAAAACTGATCCCAAGAGTACCAATGCTTGGTATGAGCATCAAAGAAATCTAAAAATGTTGCAATACCCTTTTTGAAGAAGTGTAATGCTCTAACCCACTGAACTTGAGCCAAAGTTAGGCCCTCTAAAGTGACTACAAGAGACCACCAAGGGCTTAAAGTGGATATAGAAGCTCCTGTAGATTTATCGTTACCATACCATTGAAGCCAGGGTTTAAAAGCTTCCCATGCCTTCCAGATACTTCGCATCACAAAAGAACATGTAATTTTAAATGGGGGTGGAGCTATCAATATGGTTTATAAGGTGAGAACCCTCCACCCTTTCCTCCAAAAGATCAGACCAGAAGAGATGCAGTGCTGCACAAGAACTTTCCAAACTTCATCACCCTGAAGTACCCGAAGAATCCATTTACCACATAAAGAAAATCCTTGGAAATTATAGTTAAATAGACCCATACCCCCTGCATTTTTAGGAAGACAACAAACTTCCCATGCCACTCTATGAAACCCCTATTTTTGTTTGTCTGAAGCCTAGATAAAATCTTGCAAGAGCTTGTCCAAATTTTGATAACAATTCTTATATGGGACACAACAAGAAGAATAATAGACATGTGTAGAAGCTAGCACCTTAGAGCAAACTTGAAACTTACCAGCCAAGGAAAGCTTTTTGGTAGACTAGTAGCCCAAATTTTTCTTAATTTTTTGGACAACCATATTCCAAAGCTGAGTAGGAGAAGCCTGGAAGGCAAAAGGAATACCCAAGAATTTGAATATTTCTCCTGGTTGGATCCAATGCCAAGAGTAAGAAGCTAGCCAATAAGGAATGGGCATTTGTGCTTGCCTATAACAAGACATTTTCTTCCACTAAATTTTAGAACTAGAGGCTAAACAGAAAGTCTCAAGGCATTGTAAAACCGTAGTGACTGACTGCTCATCTTCATGTAATGTCAAAAAAGAATCATCAGCAAAATGTCCATTCACCATTTGAAGAGAGGAAGCAAGTAAAGAAATCTCTTTAATAATTCCTTGTGAATTTTGATGGGCTAAAAGGTAGCCAAAGGCTTCAGCAACTAGAATAAATAGGGAAGGGGCTAATGGGCAACCCTATCTGATAGAGCGAGCCTTCTGAGTACCTTCAGATTGTTGGCCATTCATCATGAGGACTGCAGAAGCATCACATAACAATATGTATACATAAAAGAAGAACACCATTGAATTAAAAATGAAACATTGCATTATATTTCATAAAATGAGTTTTGTGATACAATAAGCCCCTTTGTAGGGTGCTTTCACAATACAAATGCTCGAAGGGGGTGATCCCCTTTTACAATAAATATGGTGTCTTTCACTTCCTTCATGCTACAACAATGTGGGAGGTGGGTTTGTCGTGACCACCATGATGAACTTTGAGCTTGTTGAATCCTGAACCTGAAATTTGCACACATGCAAATGGACAAGGGTTTAGTAGCACCTGTCACAATGATAATGATAAATGTAAATGAAAATGACTAATGTAAATGAATATGAATAGAAGAAAACAAACAATGAGTATGGCTTACACAACACAATCCGGGCAGCATAACATTAGCATTTTCTCCTCTCCTTTCTCTTGGTCATGTGATGGTGCCTTTATAGGCCTTTGAGGGTTTTGGAGGGAAGGATAGGTGGCAATCCAGGGCTGCCAAGTGGCAAGGATTGGGTAGCCACCTATCCTAGGTAGTTGCAGTGAGTCACTAGAAGTGTCTCACTTAACTAGGGAGATGTGGCAAGTGGGTAGGTGCAAGTGGAGTGATGTGTGGAGTGAGGTGTGAGATGTGGCAAGTGGGTAGGTGCAAGTGGAGTGAAATGTGGAGTGAGGTGTGAGATGTGGCAAGTGGGTAGTTGGAAGTGGAGTGAAATGTGGAGTGAGGTGTGAGTGGAGTGAAATATGGAGGGTTGCCCCATGTGAAGGGATAAAGGGGACAAGGGTGTATGAGAGGTGGCAAAGGAGTGATGGTGATGTGGCCAGGACACATGTCAAGTGAGGAGAGAGGGTATCCTAGGAGGATATTTCCCAGATTTAATAAAATCTAGAAAATATAATTATGTGCAGGATTTTATGCCTAAGTCAAAACTTAGGCACATAATGTTATGCAGAACTAAAATGTGCAATGTGGATGAATAATGTGCAGGAATTATATGCCTAAGTTTAGACTTAGGCATATATTATTATGCAGAATTGTGATGTGCAATGCCAATGAATAATGTGCAGGAATTATATGCCTAAGTTTAGACCTAGGCATATATTATTATGCAGAATTGTGATGTGTAATGCAAATGCCTAGATTTTGGTGTCTACAGATGCCCCTTTTTGTACCGTGTTGTGTGAAACACAATGTGGTGCAAAAATAAAAGACACCTGGTTTTATTTGATGGAGGAATGGACTCAAATCTTCTCGATGTAAAGAATGAATGACTTTTTTTTTTTGAAAATTTTGATTTGTTTGCTTACCCCCTCAATTGGCGAATGGGTAAAGGATGAAACCCACGAGCCAATTGACCAAATGTGGATGATGAAAGGAGGTGGTTGATTGAATGATGTGGATGTGATGCAAATGTATGTCATTTTGATCAACTTGATGCCCCAAGTTTGGGATTGTTTGTGTTTTCATAAATTTACCTTTGGTTTCGATGATGCACAAAATGTTGTGGTAAAATCTTCGACCATGTTTGGAGTTCTTGTTCCACTGTGACTTTAGCAATTCCTTCCAAATGATGGGTTCAAGGAACCAGTCATTCGGGAATTTGATACTCGAGTGATTTTTGATTATTACCAAATTGTTTTTGGTTGTTTTCCACTTTTGACCCAATGGAAGGGGTTGAAGGATAACCTTGTGCAAATCTGTTTTGAACACATCTAAGCTCAAATATTTAGGGACCTAGCTGATTTAATACCATAGTGATTTGATGTTGAATGTTTGAATGAGTGTCCTTATGGTGAGCTACCCATCCGACCGGATTGCATGGATTGCTAGTCGTTGCAACCGCTAGGTGTATAGGGTAATCCACTAGATACAAGGTTCACTAAATGATGTGATGATGATGATGATGTTTGTAAAAATGCATGATGTGATTGATGTAAATGTTGGAAATCAATATCAAGTTGGATGCCCCAAGTTTGGGGTGGACTTATGTTGTCGTAAATTTACATTTTGGTTTGATTGACATGCAATATGATGAGGTAAAGGAACCAATCACCCTAGGAGCTCGTTGTCCTAGTGACTGTTAGCAATTCCTTAATGCAAAATGATGAAGTATAAGTTTTCCATGTTTTGTAACCCCATGGAGTAGGCATCAATGACAACCTTGGACAAATCTGCTTGAATGCAAGTCACTCAAAAATTGAAGGATCAACCTGATTTAATTTCAAACATGATGATGTGAAATGATTTTGAATAAGTGTCCTTATGGTAATTTATTCATCCTACCGGATTGCATGGACAACCAATCGCTGCAACCGCCAGGTGTCTAGAGTAAATCACTAGGTAGAAGGTTCACTTGAGATGATGATGATGTGAGATGATGATTTGGAGGGTTTTACAATGTTTTTGTAGCCATTTGCATTTGAAGGGGAGTTGTGTAAGATGATCACAAATAAAAGTCAATTTGTGTTGCCCCAATCATGGAAAAGATGCTCATTTTAATGAGCGTAATTTGCATGATTGAGTGTTTTGAGTGTTGACTTTGATTATGAAATTGAATTTGTTGATTTTGTCTTTCCCTTCAAGCGATGATTCGATGGAGAAGATATGAAATGATGAAAGCAATGAAACAAATGATAATGGTTGGAATGAAATGAATGTTTTTGTTTTTGTTTCAACTATGATTTTGACCATTGTTGATAATTGTGCACTTCTATCCCTTGGAGCAGTCCAGCCGTATGGCTTTCTTAGGGAATTGAGATGATAACAATTCATTTTTTGCATGAGGTGAATCACTTTTCAAGGGCCTTATGGTAACTTATCCATCCTACCGGATTGCATGGATTGCTAGTCGCTGCAACCGCTAGGTATATAGGATAAGTTACTGTATACGAGGATCACTTGAGGCTAAGTGGAAGAAGGAAATGTACACCTCTATCCCTTGGAGCAGTCCAGCCTCATGGCCTTCTTAGGGAGTTGAGATGAGAACACTTCTATTCTTTCAAGAGCCTGTTGAATTTGTTTTTGACCAAAGGAATTGAGATATCTTTGGATTTTTTTTTTTGGAGAATGCATGATTGTTTTGTGTTTTTGTTTTGTTTTTGTATGACAAAAGATGCATGGAAATGTTTTTGGTGTTTTATGTTTTATATGACAAAAGATTCATGGAAATGTTTTTGTTGTTTTATGGTTTTGTAAGACAAAATATGTATGGAAATATTTTTGGTGTTTGATGTTTTTGAAATGGAAAGAAAGCACAAGATGTTTTTTTTTTTTTTTGACCAAAGGAATTTGAGTACCTTTAGAGCATTTTGGATTGATTTGACCAAAGGGGTTTATGCCTTTGGGGATTTTTGAATTATGTTAATGATAATTGTCCTTATGGTAATCTACTCCTCCTACCGGATTGTATGGATAGCCAATCGCTACAACCGCTAGGGTGCTAGAGTAAATCACTAGATACAAGGATCACTTAAGGTTGAGTGAAAGAAGGAAATGCACATCTCTATCCCATGGAGCAGTCCAGCCGCATGGCTTTCTTAGGGAGTTGAGATTATAGCATTTCAATTTTTGAAAGCCTTGTTGAGATTGAATTTGACCAAAGAAATTGTGTTACCTTTGGAGTTTTTTTTTTTTGAATTGAATGTGACCAAAGGGTTTGATTCCATTGGAGCTTTTTGAATTTGATTATTTGAAATGTGAATGTTTAATGTGATTGTTGGGGTAGGTGTGAGACCTTGAATCCCCCCAAGTTGTTTGATTGATTTTTTGATGTGATTTATGGGGAAGGTGTGAGACCTTGAACCCCCCAAGTTGTTTTGTGATTGTTTATGTATATGTGTAATGATTGATTGTTCAAATTTATTTTTTTGTACATGTTATGAAATGAATATGTTATGAATGAATGCAAATGAATGAAGGGTGTTTCTTTATTAATCATTGTTCAAAGATATTTTGAACCATTTGAATGAATTGTGTTGCTTTATTGATCGTTGTTCAAAGAGATTTTGAACCATTTGAATGAATGGTGTTGCTTTATTTATTATTGTTCAAAGAGATTTTGAACCATTTGAATGAATGGTGTTGCTTTATTGATTTTTGTTCAAAGAGATTTTGAACCATTTGAATGAATGGTGTTGCTTTATTGATTGTTGTTCAAAGAGATTTTGAACCATTTGAATGAATGGTGTTGCTTTATTGATCGTTGTTCAAAGAGATTTTGAACCATTTGAATGAATGGTGTTGCTTTATTGATCGTTGTTCAAAGAGATTTTGAACTATTTGAATGAATGGTGTTGCTTTATTGATCGTTGTTCAAAGAGGTTTTGAACCATTTGAATGAATGGTGTTGCTTTATTGATCGTTGTTCAAAGAGGTTTTTGAACCATTATTTAGCAAACTTTGCCTTTATTGCTTAATCAGGGGCACCAATATGATACTACTGGTATGACCACATGGATGAAATGGATTATGATATTTATGACTATGCGATGGTGGTATGGAATGGAGGCTTGCTTATGACTTTCTTGTCCTTAGGGATAAAGGATCTAGAGTTGTTTTGCAAAGACTCAAACATCCTAGTTATCTCAAACAAACTCACTAAAACTGCCTAATTCTTCTAGGACCAAATGTGTGTGCAGTGAATTCATTTACCGAATCAAGAGCATGGTAATGACCTGAGACAATCAAGAACCAGTGTGTGTGCAATTGAGTTCATTAACTCATCTTGAGTAAATTGGGTAAACCTATTATGTGTAAAAACCTAGAAGCTAGCTTGTCCGTATGTGCGGTCAGAGGTCTCTTTAAAAGAGACATGTCGCCACGCATGAGCGTACTCCACTTCCAATCAAGCGTCTATAGCTCCAGTGGAGGCTAACTCCATAGTCCATGATTTTTGTTTTTGATTTCTTGAATTTTGGGGATGACTACTTAACCGTCTGATTGGAAATGTAGTACGATCCTTACAACCCAATTAATCAGTGGTGTGTGATGTAAAGGAATTAGAGCTTTGGGGAATCAGATTCTCAACCTAAGTGTGATGAGAATTGTACCCTATCCTTACTACTCTATCTTTTAAATTTGAAGCAACTGTGATAGTAGTGAAAACCACTATTGTCATGGACTATGTTGCATAATGGGACAAGCAAGGATGACCCTTTTCACCTCAAGGTTCCTACCAAGTATGGTGTTATCCCTCTTTGACACAAGATGTTTTTAATATGTGAAATTGTGTTTGGTTCGAGAATGTTTTTGAAATCAATTCCCAATACTCAAGATTTGCTTAGTGTATATATGTGCAATGGTCCTAAAAGAATTTGACATATTTTTTGAAGGTTGCTTAAAACACTAGGAGTGGTTGAGTGATTGAAAATATTAGGATTTTTTTTAGGAAGCAATGTATTATTATGTTGATGGGTTTGGTGATGTTTGATGTGAGGTGCCCCTGATTAAGGCAACAAGACATAGTGCACTATCAATTATTCTTGATTTTAATGAATACGAATGGTATGAATGTGCAAATGCTATGAAAGTTGGAATGTGTGAATGCAATGGAAGATGGATTGTGAAAGTGATTTATTAAAAATGCAATGTGTATGAAAATGTATTTGTGTTTTATATTTATTATTGTTTTTTTATATTTTTTTTATCTTTTGATGTTTTTGAGATGAAATGTGACCAAAGGGGTTTGGTTCCTTTGGAGCTTTTTGAATTACATGTGACCAAAGGAGTGTTGGTTCCCTTGGAGCCTTTTGAATTGATTTGACCAAAGGGATGTCCCCCTTTGGAGCATTTTTGATTGATTTGACCAAAGGGGTGTCCCCTTTGGAGCCTTTTGATTTGATTTGACCAAAGGGGTATCCCCTTTGGAGCCTTTTGATTTGATATTGACCAAAGGGGTGTCCCCTTTGGAGCCTTTTGATTTGATTTGACCAAAGGGGTGTCCCCTTTGGAGCATTTTGAATTGAATTGACCAAAGGGGTGTCTCCCCTTGGAGCATTTTGATTTGAATTGACCAAAGGGGTTTTGTCCTTTGGAGCCTTTTGATATGATTTGACCAAAGGGGTGTCCCCTTTGGAGCATTTTTGATTGATTTGACCAAAGGGGTGTCCCCTTTAGAGCATTTTGAATTGAGTTGACCAAAGGGGTTTTGTTCCTTTGGAGCCTTTTGATTTGAATTGACCAAAGGGGTTTTATTCCTTTGGAGCATTTTGATTTGATTTGACCAAAGGGGTTTTGTTCCTTTGGAGCCTTTTGATTTGATTTGACCAAAGGGGTTAGGTTCCTTTGGGGCCTTTTGATTTGATTTGACCAAAGGGGTGTCCCCTATGGATCGTTTTGAATTGTATTGACCAAAGGGTATCCCCCTTGGAGTATTTTGATTGATTTGACCAAAGGGGTGTCCCCTTTGGAGCCTTTTGATTTGAATTGACCAAAGGGGTTTTGTTCCTTTGGAGCCTTTTGATTTGAATTGACCAAAGGGGTTTTGTTCCTTTGGAGCCTTTTGATTTGATTTGACCAAAGAGGTGTCCCCTTTGGAGCCTTTTGTATTGATTTGACCAAAGGGGTGTCCCCTTTGGAGCGTTTTGAATTGAGATTTGACCAAAGGGGTTTGGTTCCTTTGGAGCCTTTTGATTTGATTTGACCAAAGGGGTTTTCTTCCTTTGGAGCATTTTGATTTGAATTGACCAAAGGGGTTTTGTTCCTTTGGAGCCTTTTTATTTGAATTGACCAAAGGGGTTTTGTTCCTTTGGAGGATTTTGAATTGAATTGACCAAAGAGGTGTCCCCTTTGGAGCGTTTTGAATTGATTTGACCAAAGGGGTGTTTCCCTTTGGAGCATTTTGATATGATTTGACCAAAGGGGTGTCCCCTTTGGAGCCTTTTTTAAAGGGGTTTTATTCCTTTAGAGGGCATTTTGAATTGAATTGACCAAAGGGGTGTCCCCTTTGGAGCATTTTGAATTGATTTGACCAAAGGGGTTTCCCCTTTGGAGCCTTTTGATTTGATTTGACCAAAGGGGTGTCCCCTTTGGAGCCTTTTGATTTGATTTGACCAAAGGGGTGTCCCCTTTAGAGCCTTTTGAATTGAGTTGACCAAAGGGGTTTGGTTCCTTTGGAGCCTTTTGATTTGAATTGACCAAAGGGGTTTTATTCCTTTGGAGCATTTTGATTTGATTTGACCAAAGGGGTTTTGTCCCTTTGGAGCCTTTTGATTTGAATTTGACCAAAGGGGTTTGGTTCCTTTGGGGCCTTTTGATTTGATTTGACCAAAGGGGTGTCCCCTTTGGAGCGTTTTGAATTGTATTGACCAAAGGGTATCCCCCTTGGAGTATTTTGATTGATTTGACCAAAGGGGTGTCCCCTTTGGAGCCTTTTGATTTGAATTGACCAAAGGGGTTTTCTTCCTTTGGAGCCTTTTGATTTGAATTGACCAAAGGGGTTTTGTCCTTTGGAGCCTTTTGATTTGAATTGACCAAAGAGGTTTTATTCTTTTGGAGCCTTTTGATTTGATTTGACCAAAGGGGTTTGGTTCCTTTGGAGCCTTTTGATTTGATTTGACCAAAGGGGTTTGGTTCCTTTGGAGCCTTTTTATTTGACCAATGGGATTTGTTCCTTTGGAGCTTTTTGAATTGAGTTGACCAAAGGGGTGTCCCCTTTGGAGCCTTTTTGATTGATTTGATGCAACTAAGATGATTCAGGTGAAATGAGGTGGCGAATGTGTATTTATTTAAAATGTGATGTGAATGAAAAGTAAATAAACACACAATCAATTAAGCCAACAAATGTTTTCTAAGTTTTTTCAAATTTTGTTTTTGATGTTTGATTTTTTTATTGTTTTTGGATTTTTGAAGTTTTTGATTTTTTGGTAATTTTGAGTTTTTGTGATTTTTTTGTTTTGAGTTTCAGTGTGTTTTGATGTTGTTGGAATTTTGAAGAAGTTTTTTTTTTTTTGGATTAGAATAAAGGAACTCGATTAAGATGGTGATTAGGAACACTAGTGCCAAGCATGATTTCTCAAAAGAGTCTAGGGTACACCACTTAAATCCCAGTGGGGGGTTCGCCTAGCTCTTCCACTCTGATTCAACAATCGTTCCAACAATGGGAGATAGCTTGAACACAAGTGACCTATACCAACTTAAGGACTTCCCTATTCTGTCTAAGGCATCTAGGGGGAAGCTGGTGGAAGGAGATGAATTCCAATGTCACCGGTCTGAATTGGAGGTTGGTGATTAAATCCAACCTACCAATGTTATTTAGAAACATGCAAGTGTGTGAATATTTTGTTTTCTATTGTGTGATGCAAGCTAGTATGCAATTTCGTTTATTGCCTACAATTGCAAAAATAGAAACACACAAGGGCAAACATTATTTACACCAGTAAGCAAAGATGTGTAAAATTGAAAGTTTGTGTTTTTTTTTTTAAATTTTTGTTAAGTGTGATTGATTTGTTTGAACAATTTTTGTTTTATTGATAAAATGAAAATGAAAAGAAAAATGACTTGATTTTTTTTTTTAAATAAATAAATAAAATGCTTCGATTTTTTTTTTTTAGAATTTTTTTTTTTGATTTTTGATTTTTGATTTTTTATGTTGATTATCTTTTTTTTAAAGGTTTGATTTTTGATTTTTTTTTTTATTTACAGTTTTTTTTTCTTTTAACTTATATTTTGTTTTTTGTTTTGAATTTTTAAAGTTTTATTTATTATATTTTTTTGTTTTATATATTTTTTTTGTATTTTTTTTTTTTGGCCTGTATAGCAGGCCGACCCTGCATAAGGTCTACGCAGACATGGGCAGGGCCTGCACAGGCCTACGCAAGGTCTACACAAACCTACACAGGGTCTGCATAGACCTATTTTAGGCCCTGCATAAAGTCTATGCAAACCTGCCAGGGCCTACGTCAGGCCTGTGTAGGCCTGACATAGGTCTACACAGACCTACATAGGGTCTGCATAGACTTATGTCAGGCCCTACATAAGGTCTACGTAGACCTTACAGGGTATGCGTAGGCCTAACATAGGTCTACGCAGACCTACCAGGGTCTACGTAGGCCTGCATAGGCCTAACATAGGTCTATGCAAACTTGCCAAACCTGTGTAGGCCCTGCCCAAGTCTGCGTAGACCTTATGCAGGCCTACGAGGGCCTACGTAAGGTCTGTGTAGACCTATGTCAGGCGTGCAAGCCTTGGGAAGGTCTGTGTATACCTGTATAGGGCCTGACGTAGGTCTACGCAGGGCCTACGTAGGCCTGACGTAGGCCAACGCAGGTCCTGATGCAGGCTTACGTAGGTCCAAAAATGGCCATTGATTTTATTTTTTTATTTAAAAATAATTTTTAATATATTAAAAAAAATCGTTATTATTTTTTTTAATTTAAATTAAATAAAAATCTATGAAAGAAAAAAAAATAGAATGATTGAAGTGAAGCACCTACTTGGATTTTTTCCTTTTGAGGAGGCTGTCACTAAGAAATTTAGACTTTGTATTCCTCATGAAGATGCGTTATGGATTGACAAATCCTGCAATTTACACAAAGAGATACAATGTTAGTAATTCAAAAATAAAAATATGGAAAAGGGGTAAGAAGACCGTGATCGTCAATTTGTATACATAAAATAAAAACACCATTGAATTGAAAATAAAACATTGCATTTATTTCATAAAATGTGTTTTACGATACAATAAGCCACTTTGTAGGGTTCTTTCACAATACAAATGCTTGGAAGGGGTGATCCCCTTTTACAATAAATATGGTGTCTTTCAATTCCTTCATGCTACAACAATGTGGAAGGTGGGTTTGTTGTGACCACCATGATGATCTGCGAGCTTGTTGAATCCTGAACCTAAAATCTGCACACATGCAAACAAACAAGGGTTTAGTAGCACCTGTCACAATGATAAAGATAAATGTAAATAAAAATGACTAATGTAAATGAATATGGATAGAAGAAAACAAACAATGAGTATGACTTCCACAGCATAATCCGGGCAGCATAACATTAGCATTTTCTCCTCCCCGTCTCTTGGACATGTGATGGTGCCTTTATAGGCCTTTGAGGGTTTTGGAGGGAAGGATAGGTGGCAATCCAAGACTGCCAAGTTGAAAGGACTGGGTAGCCACCTATCCTAGATAGTTACAATGAGTCACTGGAAGTATCTCACTTAAATAGAGAAATATGGCAAGTGGGTAGGTGCAAGTGGAGTGATGTGTGGAGTGAGGTGTGATATGTGGCAAGTGGGTAAGTGCAAGTGGAGTGAAATGTGGAGTGAGGTGTGATATGTGGCAAGTGAGTAGGTGCAAGTGGAGTGAAATGTGGAGTGAGGTGTGAGTGGAGTGAAATATGGAGGCTTGCAATGTGGATGAATAATGTGCAGGAATTATATGCCTAAGTTTAGACTTAGGCATATATTATTATGCAGAATTATGGTGTGTAATGCCAATGAATAATGTGCAGGAATTATATGCCTAAGTTTATACCTAGGCATATATTATTATGCAGACTTGTGATGTGCAATGCAAATGCCTAGATTTTAGTGTCTACACAACATTCTAACATATTTCACAAAATAGGGGTCAAATCCAAGAGCCTAAAGCATGGAAAGAATGAAATGCCATTCAATACGGTCATAGGCTTTCTCAAAGTCGATTTTGATAAACATAGCATCTTGTCCAAAGGTTCTAGCCCATTCCATGCATTCCCAGACAATAAGCACATTATCCAAAATATACCTGCCCTTGATAAACCTTGTTTGTTCTGGCTGGATTATAAGAGGTAAAATAGGCAGAAGTTTTAAGGCTAAAGCCTTGGCAATGTTCTTGTAACTTACATTCAATAGGGTAATAGGGAACCAGTTGGTAATAAGTTATGGGTCTCTAGACTTGGGGATAAATTTAATATTTCCTTTATTGATGAGGTGCCCTAAAGACCTAAACATCATAGCTTCTTTATAGAATTGTAATATATCGAGGCCAAGCATACCCCAAAATTATTTATAAAATTCACAGGGGAAACCATCAATACCAGGAGCCTTATCATTAGCCATTTGAGATAGGGTATTCTTCAAATATTCCAAGGTTAAAGGTGCATCACAAAAATCCCTCTGAGCTATAGAGAGATTCTGAGGTATGACCACAAAGCAATCATCAAGAGCTTGTTGCCTAGCAGACATAAGAGGTTGAGAAGCAAAAACTTTTAGAACCTTTAAGCCAATTCAGTCGAGCTATGAGTTGAGAACCTTTAGCTTCATACAACTCTGCCTTATGAATTTCATGCCTAAGAATAGCAACATATGCCTAGTATGCAGAGTTGAAAGGGTTAGCTTACAAATAGAGATTGAATTTGGCTAACTCGTCCTTCAAATATGAATTAGCTTCCCTCCTTCGTTTAGCTACATCCTTGCCAAGGATTCAAAGAACAGTGGTAGTGCAGGTTATAACATCATTCCACAACTGAATCTAGCCAACAGAGCTAGAGGGTCGAGGAACAACATTCCAGATTCTATGGATATGAGCTTTCATGGGGGTATATTACAGAAAAGAAGTATCAAAATAGAATTGAGACCTAAAAACCCTAGTAAGATCCTGATATTGGATGATATCAAATAAAATAGGAGCATTATCAGAAAGAGTGGTATCTTCCAGGGTCATGACAAAGGGGTGACCAAGGATAACCAGTTAAAGTGAAAGCTATAACTCTCTGAAAGCATAGAACGATTAAGGAGAAAACCCAAGGTTGGGATCATACATGCTAAGTTCATTTTTCATAAAATACGAAGCCTCTCTTTCTCCTACACACCAACACATAAGGGTTTGACTCAGCTTATCAAACGATTTTTCCACCATATTAAAATCCTCGCATAGAATCCAAGTAGCAAAAGGTAGGGATAAAGCAAGCCATCACCATAAAACACATCTCTCTGGAGCTTTTTTGGAGGCATAAACATTAATAATACCAAAAAGTTTCCCATACAATTACAATAGCACCTAGACAACTTGATTATAAGGGTCAACTCCCCAAGACACCACATGCGAGTGCCAGGTGGGGGAAATGAAAATGACAACACCACCTTTTCCAGGTTCATGATTAGTGTGAAAAAAAGTACCACATGGCCAAATAAAATTGCAGGTTCATTCTAACAGTAAATCGATGATCTTGACTTCTTGCAAATAGATAAAGTCAAATTTGCCATATAAGTGAGCAGCGTTAGTGAGCTCACCCTGGACTGTGTATTTTTGGACTGGGTCCGTCAACCCTCTGACATTCCAGGAAAAAAATATCATTCCATGATAACCTCTGAATCACCAAATTCTTTGAGGGACACAAAAGAATTACCAGCATAAAAAATAGCAACCTGAAGATTCCCATAAATCTGACATCATTTATCCGAAGGCCATCAATCAAACCTCTTCTCGAGCTGTGAGATCGGTGGAGTTTGGCATTGTTAAACTCCTCTGTTGGCCTTTATAGGGGTGAAGAAGAAACAATGGAAGCAAAATATCGGCCCCAAGCCCAAGGAGAAAGCACATTGGTACCAGAGGAGGGCTCTAGGGTTTCAGAGCTGTCGAGTGGAAATATCATCAAAATGGGAAGGTTGAGGGATATATTGTTGTTGGGGTTGCTAATGGGGCAACTATTGGCATTGCTTACAGGGTGGTTGTTGGGGTTGTTGTTGGGGTTTTTAATTGGGTTGACGATTGCGATGATTAGAAACCACATGCCAATCATCCTCACCACTATTACTAGAATTGCAAGGGTTACCTGGGTTTGCGAAGGTAGACGGATTGATGGAGGGAGAAGCAAATTTATTTTATAATTTTCTAGCCATAAGTAGGAATTTACGAATTTTATGCTGAGAGGATTGGCACCTATAACAGGTATTCAAGAGGTTTATATACATAATCCCCTGAGTAAAAGTAAAATCCTCAATATGGATGTCTATCTCTTCATCAAGATATTGGGAAAGGTCAACCTTGATGCATACCCGCTTGGTGGGATGGGCCTTAAACCATTTTTCAGGCTCAAAACAAACAAAGGTGTCTATGTTCTAAGCTAGGGTACACAGATGCTTCCATAAGGGAATGGGGAGACCAGGAAATTCAATCCAAACTAGGACATCTGAGGCTCCCTCCTCATCAACAAAAAAATCTTTGTTATAAGCTTGCAGAACTAACAAAGAATTTTGAACAGTCCAAGGACCCCTATTAAGCACTTTCTAAGCATGAGCAGGATCAAAAAATTGGAAAAGGAAATACCCTTTGGTGAGATTGGACACAGAGTCAATATTAACACCATGAGGGTGCCAAACTTGACTTACCCAGAACTGCAACAAAGTGTCATTTACCTAATTAAATATTTTATTTACCTAATGTTTTCTTAAGGTGTTATTTGGAGTTATAAGGTTATATGAAAATTTGCTTGCTTGGTAATTAATTTATGTTATTGGAGTTATAAGGAAAGTGGATTTGATTTTTGCCAATGTTCTTTTTTCCATTAAATCTAATTAAAGAGGTTTTTGAGTTAATTTTGGTGGATGTTAAATTTATTTTAATTGGGAGATTATAAGGTGTTATTGGACAAATATTTTATGTATGTTGATGGTTGTTTTTAAAGATGGAGTGATAAGGTGTAATTGAGTTTTTGTATTACATTGTGAGAGAGATTTATCTTCTAACCTCTTTGAGTTTTGCATAGAAGTGTTTGTGGTTGTGGTAGATATTTGAGGTTCCTTCATCATCAAGAAAAAGATATGAGCACATTCTTCCATAGTTGAGTTGATTGATGGGTTTTTTGGAAAATAAGTTTGGAGTGAAAAAGAATTGATTAGGGTTTCCTTATTGAGAGTGTTTAATTAATGCTTCAAGGTTTTTTGGAATAAAGAGTTGTTGTTAAAACCTTATATTATAAACATTATTGTTAAAGCCATTGATTGTGTGAAGAACTTGAACTAGGATTTGTAAAGAACATGAGTATCATTGTTATGTGAAGATTGTCTTATAATCATTGTTATTGAAGTGAGTTGTTGAGTGAAGAACTTGAACTAGGGTTTGAAAAGAACATGAGTATCATTGTTATGTGAGAGTTGTTTTATGAGCATTGTTGTTGAAGTGAGTTGTTGAGAAAAGAACTTGAACTAGGATTATCATTGTTATATGAGATTTATTTTTGATCATTGTTGGAAACATTTTGAGTTAAGGATCATATGCTTGGACTAGGGTTTGTGAGCAAGAATTATTTCATTGAGAGATTGGTTGAGTAGAGTTGGTTGAGCCTAGTCAAGTGGATGTGTGAAGTGATTGTTTAAGTTCCATAAAACAAACTATTCTATATTTTAAATTGAATTGAGAAAGTGATTGAGTTGAAGCATATTGAGTCTCTAACAATTCTCTGTATGTTTCTGAAAGAGTGATTGAAAGTGTTTGAGCATTGTGATAAGTATAGAACATATTGAGTCTCTAACAATTATCTTTATGTTTCTATGAGATTGGACAAGTTCTAGTGTGGACTTGTTGAGCATATTTGAGGTAAGTCTTTGAGAAGACTTGTGGATAGATTTAAGTAAGATTTTGTGGAAGCTTACAATATAGATTGAGAGCATATTTGGTTAAGTTCTTGAGAGGACTTATTGAGTAGATTTGGTTAAGTTCTTGAGAGGACTTATTGAGCAGATTTGGTTAAGTTCTTGAGAGGACTTATTGAGCAGATTTGGTTAAGTTCTTGAGAGGGCTTATTGAGAATATTTGGTTAAGTTCTTGAGAGGAATTATTGTGCAGATTGGGAAAGTTCTAGAGAGGACTTGTAGACTGATTAGTGTGAGCTTTTGTGAAAGCTTACAAGGTATATTTGAGATAATTCTTTGAGAAGTATTGAGAGAAGAGTAAATTGATTAATTTTTTCAAACCTTGAGTTAATATTTGAAGAAGATATAGCAAGTTGATTGATTTATTTGTTCAAACCTTGAGTTAAGGTTTGGAGCAGATCCAGCAGAGTTGATTGATTGATTTTTTCAAACCTTGAGTTAAGGTTTGGAGCAGATCCAATAGATTTGATTTGAGATTGAGTCAAGCTTTGAGTTAAGGCTTGAGGACAGATATTGAGGATTGATTTGTGCTATACCGAGGGACTATGTTTAGTAAAGATTCAAGGAAATATTTTGGTACATATTTAAGGACAGATTTATGCCAGACCAAAGATAGATATTGAGAATAAATTTGTGCTAGACCGATGAACTATGTTTAGTACAGATTTGAGACACAAATGAGTGCAAGCTTTAGAGGTGATAGAGTATAGAGGACAACAGTATCTAGAGGATAAAGATCCATTAGCCAAGGTAGTGAGGATAGGTCTTCTAAGTGAGTATAATAGTCTTTAGTGGACAGAGATCCATTAGCCAGTGTAGTGGAGGTAGCAAATATTGAGGACAAATTTGTGCTAGATCAATGAACTATGTTTAGTATAGATTTGAGACAGAGCTAAGTGCAAGCTTTGGAGGTGATAGAGTATAGAGGACGACAGTATCTAGTGGATAGAGATCCATTAGCCATGGTAGTGAGGATAGGTCTTCTGAGTGAGGACAAGAGTCTTCAGTGGATAGAGATCCATTAGCCACTATAGTGGAGGTAGCAGTTCTTCTAGAAGATCACCATCCAGAGCAAGAGGAGAAAGGAGTTCTCTCATTGATAAAAATCCATGAACTTGATTAGGGGATTGGTGTCTCATTTGGATAGAGGTCCATAAACATTGTAATAGGAAAAGGATTCCCAAGAGATTGATTGAGAAAATTCTAGTGAAATATTTTCTCCATGGAGTAGCCCACATTGGGTGAACCACGTTAAATTGGTGTCTCTATTGTGTGTGATGCTTTATGAATTACTTTAGATATTTCTATTGATATTTCCATTCATTATATTGGATAATACTATTTGGGAAAGAAAAGTAAAAATTGGTATTATACTATTCACCCCCCCTCTCAGTATAAGCTTGTGTTATTCAATTGGTATCAAAGCTGGTTCCTTTGAAAAAGGTTTAATAGCTTGAAGGAAGATCTTACAAGAACACAAATGGCAAAGAAAGGTAAAGGTAGAAACATGAGACACAAGAAGAAAATAACACATATGGTCATGAAAGAAAAATAAGATGAATTTGATATTATTGTTTTGGGAGGAAAAGTGGAAATAGATTCAAGAGATGAATCAAGCAGTGGAGAAAGAATCATATGGATAAAGTTTTGTACCAGATATGGGAATACAGGTCACCGTGCATCTTATTGTCCACAAGAAGGTGAAGAATATTTTGTTTGTGGTCAACTCGATCATGATGCAGGTTATTGCAATGGGTTTAGTAGTGGTGAATATGAAGATGATATTCTTAGAAATGAAATCCTAGAGGTTGGTTCAAGAAATTATAACATGGAAAATCAAAATAAGTATGAAGAAAAAACTCTACTTTCAATATTAGAAGAAAATACTCCTATTGAAGACCAAATAAAAGAGGAAGATTTAGAAAAAGAAAATGAGGAAATCACTCTTAAGGAACTTGTTAAGTTGAAAAAGGAGAATTTAGAATTAAAGGCTCAAATACAAGAGGATGAGAAATGTAAGATAAAGATTCTACAAGATCTCTTTGACTTGAAAGATAAGGTTGAAGAGGCAAGGAAAGTTGAAAAAGGTATGGTTGAACAATCAAAGGTAAAAGAGATAGAATATGAAATACTTATGATTACTCTTGAAGAATTAAAAATGGAGAACTTAGGATTAAGGGTTCAAGCTCAATAAGATGAGAAAACAAAAGAAAATTTTCTACAAGAACTCACCAACTTCAAAATCAAGGTTGAAGAGGCAAGAAAAATTGAAGAAGGTATGGCTAAAAAATTAAAGACAAAATATCTAGAGTGTGAAAGATTAGAGCATGAGATAGTTTCACTAAGTATGGAAGTAAAAGGCTCTAAGGACAAGCTACACAAGTTTGAGGAAAATTCAAAGACTTTGAACATAATTATCAATGCACAAAAGTCATCAGTCACCAAAAAAGAACTTAGTTCTAAAGAAGAACAAAGGAAACATGAAGAAGAAAAAGGAGAGTCAAGCACAAACACCAGAAAAGAAGAAGTTTCAAAAGAAGTAAGTAAAAGAGAGTGAGACTTCTAAGGATGAGTTGGACAATAGAAATTTCAACAAGAACAGGAACAATGCACCAGAAATAAATGGATGGAACAACAATCAGAATAGGAGACCAATGAGGTCAAGACAAGGAAGTTTCAATGGAAGATGTTTTTCATGTCATAGGGTTGGGCACATGGTTTCATAGTATAGGACACATGAAAGATAGGAATATGGGAACAAACAATTTTTCCATGGGTATTGCTACTCATGTAATCAGTTTGGTCACAAGGCAATGAATTGTAGGGTTCATGAAAGAAGAGGATATGGATTCACTAGGAGAAATCCTAAGACATTTTTACCTCCAAGGAATAATAACATCAAGTGTTATAAGTACAATAATGATGGTCACATAATAAAGTGGTGTAGAGCAGACATTACAAAATCAAGTATGAACAGGAACAAGAATAGGAACATGGATATGAACAGGAACAGGAACATGGATATGAACAGGAACAGGAATGTGGATATGAATAGGAATAGGAACGTGAATATGAACAAGAATAAGAATATGGATATGAACAGGAACAGGAACATGGACATGGAAAGGAACAATCATAGGAATCAGAAGGATCAGATAAGAAGAAAATAAGATAAAGGTAAAGACCAATATTTTCTAGGAGTAGAAATACTCCCACCCCAGAATTAACCATCTCATGAGGAGGTGGGGGAGGGGCTAAGCTAAGAGGCTCATTCTTAGTCTCGAGCCCCAAAGGTGACCCTTTGCCATTGATGTCAAAGGGGGGGAGATTTTAGTAAGGGGGAGATATTTGGTATTTGAGAAACAAGGAGAGATTTGAGCCAGGGGGAGCAAAGTCCCAGGGGGAGCAGATCCTAGAAAAGGTTAAGTTTTTGGTATAAAGAGTTTGGGTTGCCATCAATGACAAAGGGGGATATTGTTGGAAATTTTGAGGAATATTAGTTGTCATTAATGTCAAAAGGTTCTAAGAAGGATTGCATCTTGATTGGTTCCAAAAGAGCTTTATGTAAAGCATGATTTAAATGGTTTTTCTCAAAACCATTGATGGCAAAATAAAATGTTTTTCTTAAAACCTATGGAGAGGCCTAAGGAATTAAATTAATTATAATAATTTAATTATATATTAATTTATAATTTAATTTAATAATCCTTTTGGTTATTAAATTAATTATAACTTAATTATAGTAATTAATATTATTATTAATTAATTTATAATTTAATTAAATTACTTTATGGTAAGGTTGGCAAAGTTTAAATTCAAATTGCAATTGTCTTTTTCCCACTGATGTCATCAAATTTAGTGAAGCACCGACGTCTAAGTCAAATGGTGGATTTCGTGTATAAATGCCATGCCAAAGGGGAATTCAAACCTTACCTTCATCGATTAATATTCAAGCGACCGAGCAAAGTTTATTTCGTGCAAATCATTGAGGAAGAAGACAAGAATAATTTTGTCTTTAGCACCAGGAATAAGACTAGTGGAGAGGGCCTAAGGCCTCAATCCCATTGGACAATGTGGTCCATTGGTAGTGCATTTTTAGTGAGAGCATTTGGAGTGGAAGTGACCACGATCAATTCACGTGGAGGTTTCCGGCGTGTTTGTATTAAGTGCCGAGGTGGAAATCTTTTCGCACACACTTTTTAAAGCACCAGGCTTGTGAAGAAAGAGCACGTGGTGCTCTTAGACTTCCAAGCATATGCCTACCACATGCGGTGGTCAAGCTCACGACTAGGGCAGATGAGGAGGTGGTGGTTGTGGGTTCAAACCCCACAAGTGGAAAAGGTAATTTTAATTAAATATTTTGATTTGCCTAATATTTTTCTTAAGGTGTTATTTGGAGTTATAAGGGTATATGAAAGGTTTCTTGCTTGGTAATTAATTTATGTTATTGGAGTTATAAGGAAAGTGGATTTGTTTATTGCCAAAGTTCTTTTTGCCATTAAATATAGTTAAAGAGGTTTTTGAGTTAATTTTTGTGGATGTTAAATTTATTTTAATTGGGAGATTATAAGGTGTTATTGGAAAAATATTTTATGTATGTTGATGGTTGTTTTTAAATATGGAGTGATAAGGTGTAATTGAGTTTTTGCATTACATTGTGAGAGAGATTTATCTTCTAACCTCTTTGAGTTTGGCATAGAAGTGTTTGTGGTTGTGGCATATATTTGAGGTTCCTTCATCATCAATAAAAAGGTATGAGCACATTATTCCATAGTTGAGTTGATTGATTGGTTTTCTGAAAATAAGTTTGGAGTGAAAAGGAATTGATTAGGGCTTCCTTATTGAGTGTGTTTGAGTTAATGCTTCAAGGTTTTATGGAATAAAGAGTTATTGTTAAAACCTTGTCTTATAAGCATTGTTGTTGAAGCCATTGGTTGTGTGAAGAACTTGAAATAGGATTTGCAAAGAATATGAGTATCATTTTTATGTGAATATTGTCTTATAAGCATTGTTGTTGAAGTGAGTTTTTGAGTGAAGAACTTGAACTAGGGTTTGTAAATAAAATGAGTATCATTGTTATGTGAGAGTTGTTTTATGAGCATTGTTGTTGAAGTGAGTTGTTGAGCAAAGAACTTGAACTAGGGTTATCATTTTTATGTGATATTTGTTATTGAGCATTATTGGAAATATTTTGAGTGAAGGATCATATGTTTGGACTAGGGTTTGTGAGAAAGAATTATTTCATTGAGAGATTGGTTGAGTAGAGTTGGTTGAGCCTAGTCAAGTGGATGTGTGAAGTGATTGTTCAAGTTCCATAAAACAAACTATTCTATATTCTAAATTGAATTTAGAAAGTGATTGAGTTGAAGCATATTGAGTCTCTAACAATTCTATGTATGTTTCTGAAAGAGTGATTGAAATTGTTTGAGCATTGTGATGAGTATAGAGCATATTGAGTCTCTAACAATTCTCTTTATGTTTCTATGAGATTGGACAAGTTCTAGTGTGGACTTGTTGAGCAGATTTGAGGCAAGTCTTTGAGAAGACTTGTGGAAAAATTTGAGTAAGATTTTGTGGAAGCTTACAATACATATTGAGAGCAGATTTGGTTAAGTTCTTGAGAGGACTTATTGAGAAGATTTGATTAAGTTATTGAGAGGACTTATTTAGCATATTTGGTTAAGTTCTTAAGAGGACTTATTGAGCAGATTTGGTTAAGTTCTTGAGAGGACTTATTGAGAAGATTTGGTTAATTTCTTGAGAGGACTTATTGAGCATATTGGATAAGTTCTAGAGAGGACTTGTAGACTGATTGGTGTGACCTTTTGTGAAAGCTTACAAGGAAAAGTTAAGACAAGTCTTTGAGAAGGATTGAGAGCGGAGTTGATTGATTGATTTGTTCAAACCTTAAGTTTAGGTTTAGAGCAAATCCAGTAGAGTTTATTGATTGATTTTTTCAACCCTTGAGTTAATGTTTGGAGCATATCCAACAAAGTTGATTGATTTATTTGTTCAAACCTTGAGTTAAGGTTTGGAGCAGATCCAACAGAGTTGATTTGAGATTGAGTCAAGATTTGAGTTAAGGCTTGAGGATAGAGATTGAGGACTTATTTATGCTAGACCAAGGGATTATGTTTAGTATAAATTCAAGGATAGATTTTGGTGTAGATTTGAGGACAAATTTGTGCTAGACCAAAGATAGATTTGTGCTAGATCGACAGACTGTGTTTAGTATAAATTTGAGACAAAGCTTAGTGTAAGCTTTGGAGGTGATAGAGTATAGAGGATGAAAGTATCTAGTGGATAGATATCCATTAGCTAGGGTAGTGAGGATAGGTATTCTAAGTGAGGACAAGATACTTCAATGGATAGAGATCCATTAGCCAGTGCAGTGGAGGCAATACTTATTCTAGAATATCACCAGCCAGAGAAAGAGAAGAAAGGAGTTCCCTTATGGATAAATATCCATGAACTTTATTAGGGGATTGGTGTCTCATTTGAATAGAGATCCATAAAAATTGTAATAGGGAATGGATTCCCAAGAGATTGATTGAGAAAATTTTAGTGAAATATTTTCTCCATAGAGTAGCCCACATTGGGTGAACCACGTTAAATTGGTGTCTCTATTGTGTGTGATAATTTGTGCATTGCTTTGAATATTGCTATTGATATTTTCTTTGATTATATTGGATAATACTATTTGGGAAAGAAAAGTAAAAAATGATATTATATTGTTCACCACCCCCTCTCAGTATAAGCTTGTGTTCTTCAATTGGTATCAGAGTTGGTTCCTTCGAAAAAGGTTTAACAGCTTGAAGGAAGATCTTACAAGAACACAAATGGCAAAGAAAGGCAAAGGTAGAACCATGAGACACAAGAAGAAAAGAACACATATGGTTATGAAAGAAAAATAATATGAACTTGATATTGTTATTTTGGGAGGAAAAGTGGAATAAATTCAATATATGAATCAAACAGTGGAGAAAAGATCAGATGGATAATGTTTTGTACCAGATGTAGGAATACAGGTCACCATGCAACTTATTGTCCATAAGAAGGTGAAGAATGTTTTGTTTGTGGTCAACTCGGTCATGATGCAGGTTATTGCAATGGGTTTAGTAGCGGTGAAGATGAATATGATATTATCATAAATGAAATCCTAGAGGTTGGTTCAAGAAAGGATAACAGGGACAATAAAAATAGGTATGAAGAAAAAACTCTACTTTCAGTATTAGAAGAGAATACTCATATCAAAGACCAAATAAAAGACAAAAATTTAGAAAAAGAAAAGGATGAAGCTACTATTAAAGAACTTGTTAAGTTAAAAAGGAGAACTTAAAATTAAAATCTCAAATATAAGAGGATGAGAAATGTAAGAAAAAGCTTCTACAAGATCTCTATGACTTAAAAGATAAGGTTGAAGGGGTAAGGAAATTTAAAATAGGTATGGTTGAGCAATCAAAGGTAAAAGAGATAGAATATGAAAGACTTATGGTTACTCTTGAAGAATTAAAAAGGGAGAACTCGATATTAAGGGTTCAAGATCAAGAAGATGAGAAAGCAAAAGCAAAGTTTCTATAGGAACTCACCAACTTCAAAATCAAGGTTGAAGAGGCAATAAAAATTGAAGAAGGTATGGCTGAAAAATTAAAGATAAAATATCTAGAGTGTGAAATATTAGAGCTTGAGATAGTTTCACTAAGGATGGAAGTAAAAGGCTCTAAGGATAAGCTACACAAGTTTGACGAAAATCCAAAGACTTTGAACAGGATTATCAATGCACAAAAGTCATTAGTCACCAAAATAGGACCTAGTTCTAAATAAGAACAAAGGAAACATGAAGCAAAAAAAGGAGAGTCAAGCATAAATACAAGAAAATAAGAAGTATTATAAGAAGTAAGTAAAATAGAGAGTGAGACTTATAAGGACGAGTTTTACAATAGAAAGTTCAATAAGAATAGGAACAATGCACCAGAAAGAAACATATGGGACAACAATCAGAATAGGAGACCAATGAGGTCAAGACAAGGAAGTTTCAATGGAAGATGTTTTTCATGTCATAGGGTTGGGAACATGGTTTCACAATGTAGGACACATGAAATACAAGAATATGGGAAAAGACAACTTTTCCATGGGTATTGCTACTCATGTAATCAATTTGATCACAAGGCAATGAATTACAGGGTTCATGATAGAAGAGGATATGGCTTCACTAGGAGAAATCCTAAGATATTTGTACATCCAAGGAATACTAACATTAAGTGTTATAAGTAAAATAATTATGGTCAGACAACAAAGTGGTGTAGAGAAAACATTCCAGAATCAAGTATGAACATGAATAGGAATAGGAACAGGAATATGGATATGAACAGGAATAGGAACATGAACAGGAACATGAACAGGAACATGGATATGAACAGGAACATGAACGTGGATATGAACAAGAACAAGAACATGAATATGAACAGGAACAAGAATATGAATATGAATAGGAATAGGAACATGGAAATGGAAAGGAACAATCATAGGAATCCTAAGGATCAGATAAGAAGAAAAGAAGATAAAGGTAAAGACCAGTATTTTCTAGGAGTATAAATACTCCCACCCCAGAATTAACCATCTCATGAGGAGGTGGGGGAGGGGCTAAGCTAAGAGGCTCATTCTTAGCCCCGAGCCCCAAAGGTGACCCTTTTTCATCAAAGGGGGAGAGATTTTAGTAAGGGGGAGATATTTAGTATTTGAGAAACAAGGAGAGATTTGAGCCAGGGGGAGCAAAGTCCTAGGGGGAGTAGAACCCAAAAAAGGTTAAGTTTTTAGTATAAAGAGTTTGGGTTGCCATAAATGACAAAGGGGGAGATTGTTGGATATTTTGAGGAATATTAATTGTCATTGATGTCAAAAGGTTCTAAGAAGGATTGCATCTTTATTGGTTCCAAAAGAGCTTTATGTAAAGCATGATTTAAATGGTTTTTCTCAAAACCATTGATGGAAAAATAAAAGGTTTTTCTTAAAACCTATGAAGAGGCCTAAGGAATTAAATTAATTATAATTAATTATAATAATTTAATTATATATTAATTTGTAATTTAATTTAATAATCCTTTTGGTTATTAAATTAATTATAACTTAATTATATTAATTAATAATATTATTAATTAATTTATAATTTAATTAAATTACCTTATGGTAAGGTTGGAAAAGTTTAAATTCAAATTGCAATTGTCTTTTCCCCGTTGAAATCATCAAATTTAGTGAAGTACTGACGTCTAAGTCAAATGGTGGATTTCGTGTATAAATGCCATGCCAAAGTGGTATTCAAACCTTACCTTCATCGATTAATATTCAAGCGACCGAGCAATGTTTATTTCATGCAAATCATTGAGGAAGAAGACAAGAATCATTTTGCCTTTAGCACCAGGAATTAGACTAGTGGGGAGGGCCTAAGGCCTCACTCCTATTGGATAGTATGGTCCACTGGAAGTGCGCATTTAGCAAGAGAGTTTGGAGTGGAAGTGACCACGATTGATTCGTGTGGAGTTGTTGGCATGTTTGTCTTTAGCACTAAGGTGGAAATATTTTTGCACGCACTTTTTAAAGTTCCAAGCTTGGGAAGAAATATCACGTGGTTCTCTTAGCCTTCCAAGCATGTGCCTAGCACACGTGATGGTCAATATCGCGACTAGGGCGCACGAGGAGGCGGTTTTTGTGGGTTATAATCCCACAAATGGCAAAGGTACTTTTAGTTAAATATTTTATTTGCCTAATATTTTATTAAGGTGTTATTTAGAGTTATAAGGGTATATGAAAGGTTGCTTGCTTGGTAATACTTTTATGTTATTGGATTTATAAGAAAAGTGAATTTGATTTTTTCCAAATTTCTTTTTGTAATTAAATCTAATTAAAGAGTTTTTTGAGTTAATTTTGGTGGATGTTAAATTTATTTTAATTGGGATAAGGTGTTATTGGACAAATATTTCATGTATGTTGATGGTTGTTTTTAAATATGGAGTGATAAGGTGTAATTGAGTTTTTGTATTACATTGTGAGAGAGATTTATCTTCTAACCTCTTTGAGTTTGGTATAGAAGTGTTTGTGGTTGTGGCAGATATTTGAGGTTCCTTCATCATCAAGAAAAATATATGAGCACATTCTTCCATAGTTGAGTTGATTGATTGGTTTTTTGGAAAATAAGTTTGGAGTGAAAAGGAATTGATTAGGGTTTCCTTATCGAGAGTGTTGAATTAATGCTTCAAGGTTTTCTAGAATAAAGAGTTGTTAAATCCTTGTATTATAAGCATTATTGTTGAAGCCATTGATTATGTGAAGAACTTGAACTAGGATTTGCAAAGAACATGAGTATCATTGTTATGTGAATATTTTCTTATAAACATTGTTATTGAAGTGAGTTGTTGAGTGAAGAACTTGAACTAGGGTTTGAAAAGAACATGAGTATCATTGTTATGTGAGAGTTGTTTTATGAGCATTGTTGTTGAAGTGAGTTGTTGAGAAAAGAACTTGAACTAGGATTATCATTGTTATGTGAGATTTATTGTTGAGCATTGTTGGAAACATTTTGAGTTAAGGATCATATGCTTGGACTAGGGTTTGTGAGCAAGAATTATTTCATTGAGAGATTGGTTGAGTAGAGTTGGTTGAGCCTAGTCAAGTGGATGTGTGAAGTGATTGTTCAAGTTCCATAAAACAAACTATTATATATTCTGAATTGAATTGAGAAAGTGATTGAGTTGAAGCATATTGAGTCTCTAACAATTCTTTGTATGTTTCTAAAAGAGTGATTGAAAGTGTTTGAGAATTGTGATGAGTATAGAGAATATTGATTCTCTAAAAATTATCTTTATGTTTCTATGAGATTAGACAAGTTCTAGTGTGGACTTGTTGAGCATATTTGAGGTAAGTCTTTGAGAAGACTTGTGGATAGATTTAAGTAAGCTTTTATGGAAGCTTACAATATAGATTGAGAGCATATTTGGTTAAGTTATTGAGAGGACTTATTGAGTAGATTTGGTTAAGTTCTTGAGAGGACTTATTGAGCAGATTTTGTTAAGTTCTTGAGAGGACTTATTGAGCATATTTGGTTAAGTTCTTGAGAGGACTTATTGAGAATATTTGGTTAAGTTCTTGAGAGGACTTATTGAGCATATTGGACAAGTTCTAGAGAGGACTTGTAGACTGATTGGTGTGAGCTTTTGTGAAAGCTTACAAGGCATATTTGAGATAAGTCTTTGAGAAGGCTTGAGAGTATAGTTGATTGATTGATTTTTTCGAACCTTGAGTTAATATTTGGAGAAGATCCAATAGAGTTGATTGATTAATTTGTTCAAACCATGAGTTAAGGTTTGGAGCAAATCCAACAGAGTTTATTAATTGATTTGTTCAAACCTTAAGTTAAGGTTTGGAGTAGTGATGCCAGGAGCATCCGGCGGGAAAAGAGCAATCTTGCATCCTCCAAATTTTTATTTTTTTTTAAGTACTTTGTATTTAGTTTGATTCCAATCCTTACCCAAGGGGGAAGTTTTGTGAAAAGAAGGGGAAGTTTCGGAGAAGTTGTAAAGCAGGGACAAAAGTTGGGTTAGAGGTCGCGAAATCGTGACATGTCACGAAATCGCGACCTCTAAAAGCTTGGCAAGGCTTGAAGTCAGTTTCGTCGCGATATCACGACCAAAGTTCGGAGCAAAGGTGGGGGCGGAGTCCCGTCGCGATATCGCGACGTCGCGATATCGCGACGTTTGTTTAATGCAAAGGCGGAGGAGATGGTGCTGTCGCGATATCGCGACAGGTCGCGACATCGTGACCTGTCGCGATATCGCGGCCAGTTAAGGGCCGACACGTGGCGTGATACTTGGGAGCTGCGGAGTTGGAGAAGTTAGAGAACAGAGCAAGGCAAAGGGAGAGTGGGGGTCACGAAATCATGACATGTCACGATTTCGTGACATGTCACGAAATCGCGGCCCCAAAAGGCTTCAGCGTAGGGAGGCGCTTTTGGTCGCGATATCGCGACATGTCACGATTTCGCGACATGCCGCGGTATCACGGCCAGGGGAAAGCAGGGACCAAAAGTGAATAGCGAACGGTCGAGCAAGGCCGAACTTGACACGTGGACCGCCACGTGTAGCCTGCCAGTTGTGAAGGGCACGTGTGACAAAAGTGTTGAAAGAAGGAGAATGCATGGACAGATGTACACGCAGTCGGTTACGTGTATGCAAACTAAGTTGAGGATTACGTAAATTGTTAAGGGAGGCATCGGCCACGCGTTCTTTCTTTTATTATTTCTGGTTTAATAGCGTTTACAGGTGAGGGCTTTATGAAGGAAGCAGCAGTACAGAGTACAGTCAGAACAGAGCGGCCAGTGCAGGGTATGGGAAGCCATTAATGCAAGCTTCTGGGCGGATCGGGCAGTTGCCCATTTATGGCAGAAAACCAAAATTTGAAAATTCAACCGGGGGAAGATAGAATTTGAAATTATTGTTGGGCGGGAACATTAATTTGACAGAGGATCGAGGCCTCGATAAAAACTCAAAAATTGTAAGGGTTACGGGATGGTGAGTTCGGGATTGTGGGAGAAGAAGTGTGTTGAGGAAATTGTAATAGAGAACTGTATTAATGAAATTTACTGCAAATTTATGAGAACTTGTTTGTTTGAATCTCGACCTTGCCATCAAGTGGTATCAGAGCGGGAGCTCCTGAGCGTGTAACAGATCATCGGAGAGAGGCAGTTACACCAGGATCTGTGGAAGGATTTTATAAAAAAAATATTATATTATATATATATAATGCCTCCACGAAGAAACCGTGGCGGAGTAGGAAATGTGGTGCCGGTCGAAGACTTCCGAGCCTTGCAGAGACAAGTTCAAGCCCTGCAAGCAGAGTTACGCAGAAGGCACGAGCCCGGAAGGGATGAGGAAAGTGAGGACGAAGTTGAAGAAGAAGACCAATCCGAGGAAGAGGAAGAGGCTATGGATCCTGCACAAGCCTGGTTGTACAAGGCCATCTCTCGGATTGGAAAGCAACCAAAAATGGAGGTTTCCACATATTCGGGTAACCTGAATCCAGAAGAAGTGATTGACTGGATAAATGATTTAGAGGAGTATTTCGAGTACGAGGAGGTTGAAGACCCTAATCGGGTCGGATTTGCTAAGACCAAGTTGAAGGGTCATGCCGGCATTTGGTGGAGGGGAATACAGTTGGAGAGGAACGAGAAGAGGAAAGGAGAGAATAACAAGATGGGATAGAATGGTGGAGAAACTGAAAAGACAGTTCATCCCGACGGATTACGAGTTGGATCTGTTAAGAAAGATGCGGAGTTTGAGACAGACGAACAGAACTGTCCAAGAGTACACCGAAGAGTTTTACAAGATTTCCATTAGAACTGGACATTTGGAGGCAAACAAAGAAAAGGTAGCCCGTTATATCAATGGGTTGAGACTCGGCATCCAGGAAGAGTTGAGCCTAGTTCGGGTAAGCACCATTGAGGATGCTTACCAATTTGCCTTAAAGGTAGAAGAAAAACTGAATAGGCGGTTTGAAGGCAAGCAAAGAGGAAGGGGCCGTGGTGGAAGAACTGGTGGGAGAACCAGTGGAGAAAAGTATAAAGACCCGAAGAAGACTGGTGAAGCCAGTGGTAACCAGGATCAAAGGGAGGAGGATGTTTATCGGCCCGAGACCAGAACAACTACCCAAGAGGACGGGGTGGATCTGGACGAGGATTTGGAAGAGGAGTATTCCGTGGAACATGTTTCCACTGTGGTGAAGAAGGACATCGTGCATTCGAGTGTCCACAACACCGGGAAAGAATGAACAAGAGGCCTGAGGGTCCGGCCAGAGCTGTTGTGGCAGAGGAAGATGCTGAGTCTGAACATTCAGAAGAAGCGAGAGAGAGGGGAAGCAATGATCGTAAGAAGAGTCTTATTGAATGAGGAGAGGGACACAGATCAGAGAAGAAGTTTGTTCCGCACAAGATGTAAATGTGCGGGCAAGGTGTGCAATATAATTATTGATAATGGTAGCACGGACAACCTGGTTTCAGAAGAGATGGTTACAAAACTACAGTTAGAGAGGAAGAAGCACCCGCATCCATACCGGGTCGCATGGTTGCAGAAGGACCATAAAGCTTTGGTCAATGAGCAGTGCTCCGTTAATTTTAAAATTGGAAATTATTGTGATGAGGTCCTGTGTGACATTCTACCCATGGATGCTTGCCATATGTTGCTGGGGAGGCCCTGGCAGTTTGATCGGAGTGTCGTGCATGATGGCCGTGCCAACACCTACTCATTGACAAAGAATGGTGTACGCCATAAAATGAAGCCCTTAAAGGATGCAGATGAAAAGGTATGTAACAACTCCAGGATTTGTTTAGTTGAAGGGAGAAAGTTCCTAGATGGGTTGAAGCATGAACATTTATGTTATGCAATAATCCCTAGAGTTAGAGAGAAGGAATGCCAGGAAACCCCAGAAGAAGTCCTAGACCTGTTGGAGGAATTTCCAGATATTGTGTCTGATAATGTGCCGGAGGGTTTACCCCCAGTAAGGAAAATCAGCCACCATATAGATTTGGTACCGGGATCAAGCTTGCCAAATAAAGCTGCACATAGGATGACACTCGTAGAAGCCGAGGAGTTAAATAGACGGGTCCAGGAGTTGTTGGAAAAAGGATTGATTAGGGAGAGTCTTAGCCCGTGTCCGTGTGCTGCAGATACTAGCACCCAAGAAGGATGGGGAGTGGAGAATGTGCACTGGACTCTCGGGCAATCAATAAAATCACTATCAAATACAGATTCCCATTGCCAAGGATGGATGATATAATGGATTGCTTAAGTGGGGCTAAGTACTTCACAAAGATTGACCTAAAAAGTGGCTATCATCAGATCCGTATCCGAGAGGGAGATGAATGGAAGACAGCCTTCAAGACAAGAGAAGGCTTGTATGAGTGGTTGGTCATGCCATTTGGGCTGTCCAATGCACCAAGTACTTTCATGCGGCTGATGAATGAAGTAGTTGAAGGAATTCTCGGGAAAGTTTGTCATTGTTTATTTAGATGATATATTGATATTCGAGCGGGACCCTGGAGGAACACCTAATGCATATTGGGAGGGTTTTTGAAAAGCTGCGAGAAGAGCGGTTATTAATAAATTGAAAAAGTGTAATTTTGTCAAGAAGGAGTTGGTATACCTGGGGTTTGTAATCTCAGCGAGAAGGTCTGAAAATGGACCCCGAGAAGGTGAGAGCCATCATCGAATGGCCTACCCCAAGAAGCACAACAGAAGTAAGATCATTTCATGGTCTAGCCAGCTTTTATAGGAAGTTCATAAAGAACTTCAGCAGCATTTGTGCACCTCTCACAGAAACAATGAGGGGGGATAAAAAAGAGTTCAAGTGGACATTAGGGGCTGAAAGGAGCTTTGATACATTAAAGAGAAAGGTCACAGAACAGCCTGTCTTGGCACTCCCAGACTTTGACAAGGTGTTTCAAGTGGACTGTGATGCCAGTGGCAGTGCAATAGGGGTTGTACTGAGTCAAGGAGGCAAACCAGTTGCTTATTTCAGTGAGAAGTTAAATGATGCTCGGAAAAAGTATTCAGTTTATGACCAAGAATTTTATGCTATGGTTCAGGCTCTGAAGAAGTGGAGACACTATTTGCTACCAAAGGAGTTTGTTCTATTTACTGACCATCAGGCTCTACGAGTACATTAACGGTCAGAAAAAACTGAACCAAAGGCACATGAAATGGGTGGAGTTCCTCCAAAGTTATACCTTTGTGCTGAAGCACAGAAGTGGGAAATCAAACAAGGTTGCAGATGCCTTGAGCAGAAGGCGGACTTTACTGATTAAATTGACAGTGGAAGTAGTGGGATTTGAAGAACTGAAGGGTTTGTACCCTGCAGATCCGGATTTTGCAGAAGCCTGGAAGGCTTGCTTAACACCTGTTACGGTGGACCGAACAAAATGGTTGGATTTCCTAATCCAAGATGGAATGTTGTTCAAGGGAAGCAAATTATGCATTCCAAGGAGCTCCATGCGGGAGAACTTGATCAAGGAAAAGCACAGCGGAGGACTGGCTGGGCACTTTGGTAGGGATAAGACTATTGCCCTAGTGGATGAAAATTATTACTGGCCACAACTTCAGCAAGATGTGAGGAAGTTTGTGCAAGGATGCAGAATATGTCAGATGGCAAAGGGCATAAGGCAAAACACAGGATTATACCAGCCATTACCTGTACCTGAGAGGCCATGGGAGGACATAAGCATGGATTTTATTCTTGGATTGCCGAGAACACAGAGGGGAAATGACTCTGTATTTGTGGTGGTTGACCGATTCTCCAAAATGGCACATTTCATTCCCTACCAGAAGACAAGTGATGCAGTTCACATTGCTGGATTATTCTTCAAGGAAGTGGTACGACTCCACGGTCTACCAAGAAGCATAATTTTTGACAGAGATACCAAATTTGTTGGGTACTTTTGGAGAACTCTGTGGAAGAAGATGAAGACAGATCTGAAATTCAGTTCTGCATACCACCCACAGACTGACGGACAGACAGAGGTGGTGAACAGAAGCCTGGGTAATTTATTGAGATGTTTGATAGCAGATCAGCCCAAGGGATGGGATTTAGTTTTACCGCAGGCGGAATTTGCGTATAACAGTTCAGTTAATAAGAGCACCAATAAATCCCCATTCCAGATAATATACGAGAACAGCCCAAGAAATGTGTCTAAACTGAGAAAGTTGGACAGGAAAGAAAAGTGTAGTGCTGAGGCAGAAGAATTTGCAGAACATATGAAAAGTCTGCATGAAGAAGTAAGGAAACAAATTATAAAGATGAATACTCAATATAAGGCGAGGGCGGACCAAAAGCGGCGGTTCAAGGAGTTCAAAGTAGGAGATGAGGTAATGGTACATCTCAGGAAGGAGAGATTTCCTGCCAAAACTTATAATAAATTGAAGATGAAAAAGTTTGGGCCATGCAGAATACTGGGAAAGCGGGAGTCAGGAAATGCGTATGAAGTGGAATTGCCAAGTTGGCTTGATATTTCACCTATTTTTAACATTTCAGATTTAGTGGAATATCATGAGGGAGAAGGTACAGAGATGCCAAGTGCAGAATTATGGCAAATTCCAGCATCTACTCCAACCACAGATGAGGCCGAGGAAATATTGGACACTCGGGAAGGCAGAAGCACCAGAAACAAACAATATTCAGAATATTTGGTGAAGTGGAAGGGCAGACCCGTTGAAGATGCAACTTGGTTGTCAAAGACGGAGGTTGACCGCCTAGGTCTCCCCTTAGCCAAACAAAAGTGAGGATCACTTTTTTTTTATCTACCCCGGGTGTCTGATGCAGGAGCATCCGGCGGGAAAAGAGCAATCTTGCATCCTCCAAATTTTTATTTTTATTTTCTAAGTACTTTGTATTTAGTTTGATTCCAATCCTTACCCAAGGGGGAAGTTTTGTGAAAAGAAGGGGAAGTTTCGGAGAAGTTGTAAAGCAGGGACAAAATTTGGGTTAGAGGTCGCGAAATCGCGACCTCTAAAAGCTTGGCAAGGCTTGAAGTCAGTTTCGTCGCGATATCGCGACGTCGCGATATCGCGACCAAAGTTCGGAGCAAAGGTGGGGGCGGAGTCCCGTCGCGATATCGTGACGTTTGTTTAATGCAAAGGCGGAGGAGATGGTGCTGTCGCGATATCGCGACAGGTCACGATATCGCGGCCAGTTAAGGGCCGACACGTGGCGTGATACTTGGGAGCTGCGGAGTTGGAGAAGTTAGAAGAACAAAGCAAAGCAAAGGGAGAGTGGGGGTCACGAAATCGTGGCCCCAAAAGGCTTCAGCGTAGGGAGGCGCTTTTGGTCGCGATATCGTGACATGTCGCGATTTCGCGACATGCCGCGGTATCGCGGCCAGGGGAAAGCAGGGACCAAAAGTGAATAGCGAACGGTCGAGCAAGGCCGAACTTGACACGTGGACCGCCATGTGTAGCCTGCCAGTTGTGAAGGGCACGTGTGACAAAAGTGTTGAAAGAAGGAGAATGCATGGACAGATGTACACGCAGTCGGTTACGTGTATGCAAACTAAGTTGAGGATTACGTAAATTGTTAAGGGAGGCATCGGCCGCACGTTCTTTCTTTTATTATTTCTGGTTTAATAGCATTTACAGGTGAGGGCTTTATGAAGGAAGCAGCAGTACAGAGTACAGTCAGAACAGAGCGGCCAGTGCAGGGTATGGGAAGCCATTAATGCAAGCTTCTGGGCGGATCGGGCAGTTGCCCATTTATGGCAGAAAACCAAAATTTGAAAATTCAACCGGGGGAAGATAGAATTTGAAATTGTTGTTGGGCGGGAGCATTAATTTCACAGAGGATCGAGGCCTCGATAAAAACTCAAAAATTGTAAGGGTTACGGGATGGTGAGTTCGGGATTGTGGGAGAAGAAATAGGCTGAGGAAATTGTAACAGAGAACTGTATTAATGAAATTTACTGCAAATTTGTGAGAACTTGTTTGTTTGAATCTCGACCTCGCCATCAAGTAGATATAGCAGATTTGATTTGAGATTGATTTAAGCTTTAAATTAAGGCTTGAGGACAGAGATTGAGGATTGATTTATACTAGATCGAGGGACTTTATTTAGTATAGAATCAAGGATAGATTTTGGTGTAGATTTGAGGATAAATTTGTGCCAGACCAGAGATAGATATTGAGGACAGATTTGTGCTAGACCAATGAACTATGTTTAATATAGATTTGAGACACAACTAAGTGTAATATTTGGAGGTGATAGAGTATAGAGGATGAAAGTCTCTAGTGGATAGAGATCCATTAGCCAGGGCAATGAGGATAGGTCTTCTAAGTGAGTACAAGATTCTTTAGTGGATAGAGATCCATTAGCCAGTGCAGTGGAGGTAGCAATTCTTCTAGAAGATTACCAACCAGAGTAAGAGGAGAAATGAGTTCTTCTATGGATAGAGATCCATGAACTTGATTAGGGGATTGGTGTCTCCTTTGGATAGAGATCCATAAAAATTGTAATAGGGAAAGGATTCCCAAGAGATTGATTGAGAATATTTTAGTGAAATATTTTCTCTGTGGAGTAGCCCACATTGGGTGAACCACATTAAATTTGTGTCTCTATTGTGTGTGATGATTTTTGCATTGCTTTGAATATTTCTATTGATATTGCAATTGATTATATTGGATAATACTATTTGGGAAAGAAAATTAAAAAGTGGTATTATATTGTTCACCCCCCTATCAGTATAACCTTATGTTATTTAGGATCTTCATATGATTTTATATAAGCACACCCTTTAGAAGCAAACTCTAAAAACCATCATCTCCTATGGTGGTAGTCCCCCTTATCATCCCCTATTTTGGGCCAAGGGAGCATTCAAAAGGTTACCATAAGTGAAGAAGAATACAGGGATATAGCTTCTACTAAAAATGCCAATGTTGAAAGGAATCTAAATTTTGATTCTAATTCTAGTGACACTCCCTTTTGTAAAACTAAGACTCGTCATCAATATTCTAAGGGAAAAAAATTTGGTGGGAAGAAAAATATGCCTATCATCATTGAACAAGATAAATAGACCCTAGGATATTATCTTACGAAGCTAAAGAAGCTGAATATTGAAGGGATCCCTGCTCGACCCTCTTCCTAGAATGGAGATGATCCTCTAAGTGGGCATTCAAGCTGCATTCAATTGAGATCTAACTCTGATGCCCTCATTGGCCTAGAAAAAATATTTATTTCTATGCCTAGGTCATCCAACATGGCCTAGACTCTCCTTCAACATGCTGTAAAGATGGTCAATGACATAAAAAGCCAAAAGGGTGGGTGCACTCAAGTATCTGATGAAGAGCATGATGCGAGTGATGAAGATGATAATCCAGCTGAAGTGTTTTGCTAGTCATTATTTTATCAACTATTTCTTTTTTATCGTCTTCTAGGGGTTATCTAACCTCTATTTTTGTGTTCCTCTAGTTTCCCCTACTTATCTTGCTAGCATCTCTTGGAGACACCCTCTTTAAGGCTAGTGCCTTTTATGCTATTTGGGATTATCTCTATGGTTTTTCTTGTGTGTCGTAGTTTCAATGTTGGTCCCATGGAGACCTTCTTTTTGCTTCCAATAGTGTAAAAGGTTCGGGATTCCTTTCAAACCCCCTATTTCAATCAATAAAAAAATTGGTTTCACTTGACTAATCTGAGACAAAGAGAGGAAAGCACAAGATAGAGAAAAATTAAAGATAAAATTATAGCAAAAATAAAACTAGACTGAAACAAGACCAACACATCAAAAAATTAAATTATAAAATTATGTATAGGCTTATTTACAAGGTCATACTAGAATACTCTTAGGAACTAAAGTAGTATTTGAGGAAATATCCATTCACTAGTAATGGGGCATCCTCTCTAGTTAGGATTTTTATCCTGAAGGTATTGTCTCCTAGAACCTCTAATATTTGGAAGGGACCTAGACAAAGAGGATCAAATATGGTTTCCTTTCTTTTAATGAGCCTTATCCAATAGTAACACCAAATATACAATTCTAAAGGATTTAATTTTGTCTCTCTTATCAAACCATCATTTCATAATTCCCTGATGCTTACTAAAATGTTGCAATGCATCTTCCGTTTTCTCATCTAAACTCATTAAATTGAACAACCTAGCTTCAATCATATAATCTATTTCCAAGTAGTTTTTTATGAATTGTAGGGTAAGGATCTTGAGGTTGGTAGAAAAGATAGAGTCCTGAAAATAAACCAAATGATTGGGATATGTCCCCAATGAATACTTAATCCTTGTTCTACTTGACCATAATGTAAACTTTAGTTTATTATGCTAATCCCTAGGATTTTTATCCAAAACTTACTAAATCAATTCTAGAAGATTTTGGTTAGTTGATTTTACTACTCCATTACTTTTAGGATAGTAATTAGAAGAAAATTGTATAGTTACCTTATTATCATAAGCCCATTCAATAAATTGCAAAGAAGAGAAACTAGGGCTATTATCACATACCATAGCATACAACATACCAAACATGGTCATAATGTTATCTTCGATAAATTGGATCACGACCTCTATTGTGTAGTTTTTGGATGCTTGAGCCTCTATCCAGTGGGTGCAATAATTAGTGGTAGTTAGGATGAATTTGTGGTTGGATGATGAATTAGGATTTTTAATGCCCAAAAAGTCCAACCCCACTTGTAAAAATGGATAAGCTTTAGTCATTGGTTGTAATGGCATGGGGGAACTCCTTTCTCGATGAGCTACAATCTAGAAAATATGACATGAACAAGAATGTGCATGTGCATATTTAAATACATGGGACCAATAGTAACCAACTATTATTCCATATTTACCATGAAAATATTTGAGGAATTTAGTAGCATCTTGTTTTATCAAACATCTCAAGTATATCTCCTCAATATTTCTTCAATATAGAATGTCTAATTTTATCACGAAGTTCACATTTTAAAGATGTAATGCTCTTATTTGGGTAGAATTTAAGTGATTGGGACATTTATTTAGAAAATAATAAACAATGTCCCAATACCACTTATCATTTGTAATTTCTCCCACAGAATACTACTGACCTTAAATTTTGTGAGTTAACATTGGCCAATGGTTTGTTCAATCCTTGTTCTCTAACAATTCCCATATGCTGAATTTCTAGACCAAACTCTTGAAGATAGAAATTCAAAAATTTGAAGAAGATGAAGCAAAAGCTCTCATGATCATAAATTTTGCAATTACAGATGATATACAACCATATATTAGTTCAGCATTGACTTCTATAGAAGCCTGGAATATTTTATCCAAAACATTTGAAGGAAAATATAAAGCCACCATATTAAATCTCCAGACTCAATTGCAATCTTTAAAGGTTAATAGTGGTGAGAGTATAAAATTTTTCTAAGTAAAGTGGTAGATATAAAAGAAAATTTATTAACCTTAGGAGAGAAGGTAGAAGATAAATTTCTAGTTCAAGTAATTTTAAGAGCACTTCCTAAAAGTTACAAGCACCTAGTTACATATTTACAAATTTTGAGTAAAGATACATCATTTGATGAGTTGGTCAATATACTACAAGAGTATGAAGTGGAGAATTCAATCAAAGATGAAATGACTAACAATGCTTTAGTATCAAAAGATAATCCACAAGGGAATGTTGCTTCATTCTCAAGGAACAAAACAAAATGGAGTGATAGATATTATCAAGTGTGAAAGAAAAGAGGTCATAGTTTAAGTTACTGTATATTTAATCCAAGGAATCAACACCAAACAAATCAAAAAAATTTGAGAAACTAATAAAATAGGTTATTTCAACCAAGACAATACCAAAACCAATATAGACCACATCAACAACAATTTCAGTGTCAATACAATCCACTTCAGCTATCATATAGAGAAGGAAATTAAAAGGGATATTTAGTTCAAGAGATACAAGAAATGCAAGAACTAGAAGAAAATACAGAAGAACATGAAGCTAAAGCACTTTCAGTAAAAGCAATATTTTATGAAGATACTAATCATTTGCTTGATCAAAATACAAACAAGGAGCAGAAAGAAGAAAGTAGAAAAGAAGAGCACAAGCTGCAGTAAAAGGACAAAGACCATATTGAAGACTAAAATATTCAATAACCAAATAATGTAATACAAGGGGGGTGTTGGAATATATTACATTATTTGGTACATTCTAATGTACCACCTTTGGTACATACTTAGATTAGGAAAGAGTGTCCTAGATTAGAAGATGAGTATTTACCAGGGTTATGCATAGTGGCTATTTTCACAAAATTGGCTAAAATTAGGATTTTTAAAATTTGGAATTAGCTAATATTTGGGACCCTTGACCAGGGCCCATTAGCCAAAAATTTCTTGGTGCAATTTTTTTTGGGTCGATTCGCCCCAATTTTATAATAATTTGACCATTTTAAGTTTAAATTTCCAACATTACCCCTAATAATAGTGAACCTTCTATATGTGTTTCGACACTATTCACCTAGATTTCGAAACTAATTCTTCAAATTTTTATAAGCACATTTTGGGACCAATTCCTTACGCATAACCCTGTTATTTACTTTATGCAATGTAATAAGTGCACATGTATTATTAACGTGTGCAAATTATTTTGGTATTGCAAATGTGCATAGTTGTCCATGTGCACATGAGTCCATTGAATAGGAAGTTGAAGAGTCTCTAGAAGAGTGAAGGCCAAGAGTGTTCCATATGAAGAGTCACTTTACATCCTATATGTATAGGATATGACATGTTTTGTAATATGGAAGTATGGATACTTGAGATCCTTTATTAAATAGAGATACATTTTTGTGAGCATTTATTAATGGCAATGTTATGAGTTATAGTTGAAGTTATTTCTAAGTTTTATACTTTTAGAATATTTTCATTATTATATATATATTGTATTGCAACTTTATTCTATATCTTTTGGTAAATTTTATCTTAAGTATTTAGATTCAAAATCTAACAATGGTCACGTGTGTACATAAGAATACAAGCATATTAAAATAATTCTATGACAACCCTTTCATAAATTGGAATGAGCTAACAAAATTTATAGATGATGAAGTCTTGGAAGATGATCATATGTCTAAGATAGACATGTTTATCAATGTGCTCAAATATGACAAGGATTAGAAGATAAACATAAAGGAAACTAAGTTAAGGAACTATCTAATAAAAAAAACATCTAACATCCCAACCCTAACTAGCCAATAGACATAAGTGTCAGATAAAGCATAGATAATGTAATTTGATGGATAATAAATAAAAATGGAGTAGGTACAAGTATCCAATTTATCAACCCATAAGGAACAGAAACAAATTTTACATATAGGTTATTGTTCAATTACATAGATAATATGGTTGAATATGAAGCATTTTACATTAGTTTAAGTAATTTTGAATAGATGTAAATGAAAAATCTTAAAGTATTTGGTGACTCTAAGTTGGTCATAAATTAGGTTAAATCCAAATGCACAACTAAAAGAACCCTTGAAGTCATATAAATATTGGATTTGGTATTTACTTGAGAGATTCAACACTTATGATATCAACAAATTCCTAAGGACTTAAACATCCAAGCAAATGAGATAGCATCAATGGTAGTAAAATTTGATCCCACTACCAACATCTAGGATAAACTAAAAGAGTTATAAGTGGTATTTAGGCCAACTATCCCTGGTAATTTTATTCACTACCAGGTCTTCAAAAATGATGAGAAAATAATTAGTTCCTCATCAAATAATCTCAACACACACAAGGTAAAAATGAATATGGGGACAACATAAAATATAGGATGATTCAATTAAAATAAACTAGTTTCCAAAGGGGTTAATCACTCTAGAAAGTCTATTTAATCTAGATGACAATGTAAAGAATTCTATCAAGGTGAAGTCCTTCTCTTACCTTCCTATCAAGTTAACTAAAGGAAAGAACTTGTTGCTTGGTAAAGAATACATCAAGGAAGAAAATTCCCCATTTAAAGGGGTTTATGATAAATATGAAGATATCATTTTCTGGTCTTACAAGGATTTGAATCTATATGGTAGAAATATCATATATCATACCATTGAATTAAAACCTAGTGCACAAAATTTCCCATAGAAATAATTGTTCATAAATCCCAAAAATTGAGATGATTATGAAGAAGAAGCTTTCAAAAATCCTACAAACACAAATCATCTTTTCGATTAAACACTCCTCTTGAGTGGCTAACTTCATGTTAGTGTGGTAGAAGAATGACGATATTGGATTATGTATTGATTTTAGGAACCTTAATAAGGCATAATTAAAAGACCATTATATTATTGGCCATAGACCATATTTTTTAAAACATAGGAGAGTCATAGATGTTGTCACTCTTAGATTATTTCTCAAGGTATAATCAAATTTGGATCAAGGATGATGATGAACATAAAATTACCTTCACCACAAAATGGGAAACCGTCACCTATCAAAGGATGTCTTTTGGATTTTCCAATGTAGGGGTCACCTTCCAATGAGCTATGGAAATTACCTTTGCTTGTAACTTTGCAAAGAAGTCCACAAAGGTCTGGTCTTTGACTAGTTTAAGTTTATAGAGTTCTCCAATGATAACCTTTTCTTAAATATAGACTGAAAATTGTTGCACAAATATCTCAAGAATATCATTAAGAATTTTAAGGGATTTGCGTGGAATTTTATAATACCACTCAAGAGCAAGTCCAATTATGCTTTTGGGAAATCGATAATATCTCAGCATAGGTGATATCACTACAAGCAGTTCAAAAGAGTCTAAGGTGATTAATTGAGTCTTCCTTTCCCCTATACATTTGAAATTTTGGTGTTTCAAAATTTGGGAGGAAAGGACAACTTGGTACCATTGGATCTAAGGTTTGACTACATAAATCATCATAAGTATACTTAAGATTATATGAGGATGCTTGAAGTAAATCCACTCATTGCATTATTTCTCAAATCAGATGGTTAGAGTTTGAATTTCAATATTAGGTGGCACATGAGAGGTGTGTGGTGGAATGAAAAAGCCTTGATTATTTATATGAGGATAAGGTTGTGATATGGGTAATATGATGTTGATATTGGCATCATATAGCCCATACCTAAATTGAGGGTAAATGGATTAATGGTTTCATAGTTAGAGACTATATACATGGAATTTTGTACAAAATTTCTATGTAGATTGATGAAATTGGGAGGAATTAAGAAAAGGTTTGAAATTGAAACACTATGAGATGGCTCCAAGTTATGAGCATAATTTATGCTTGGGTGTTGGGATGTGGGGCAACTTGCATTGATCCTTACCAAATCTTCAAGCGAAGGCAAAGGCATAGGATGTCCCAAAGACAATGGAACATTTGATGTCATACTACCTATGGAAGTGGTTGTAGTAGTAGAGTTGATATAGTTGACATTTGATGCATTAATATCTAGAGTATGTTGATTAAGACTTGTATGTATTGGATGAATGTTTATATTTCATTGATCATATTTGTGTTTGGTTGATTCTTATTTATATTTTATTGATTAAATGACATAGAACTAAAATTAGATTATTGGGGGTGATCAAAATTTGCACCCTCTCTAAAAGAAATATTTTGATTAATATTTTATGTTACAATATTTCTATTATGTATTATAAATGTACCCAGGGTTATGCATAGCGGCTAATCATTGTTAATTAATGAATATTTTGATTTTTGAAATTTGGAATTGGCTAATATTGGGGACCCTTGATCGGGGCCCATTAGCCAAAACAATTTGGCTGCAAATTTATTTTTGGGTAGATTCACCCCAATTTTGTAATAATTGGACCATTTATGGTTTAAATCTCCAATATTAACCCTAATAATATGGGACCTTTTCACCTTGAAATTATTAAGAAATTTAGATTTTGAAACTAATTCGTCCCACTTTTATAAATATATTTTAGAGCCAACCCCTTATGCATAACCTTGAATGCAACTATATGATCCATGGATCTAAAAAATATCCTTCCTTGAGCATATTCTTAAGGGTCTAGAGAATCTATGGTTGAGGTACCACCATATTCCTCTTCAAAATTAAGATTTTCTAAAGGGTGTTAATAAGGTCATCCCATACAGGGGGAAGGTTAGGATCTATTGAATAGCCAATACTACAAAGTTTATACCTTCTTGGGACCATTATATAAGGATTAATAAGATAAGTAATATTAATAAGTTAAGTTATTAAAGTCTTGAAAATTAATTAAGAGAAGAAGAAGAAGATATTATTTTTATCCTTATTTTTCCTTCTCTCAATATATCAATCTAATAGATATACCTTTGGGGGCATCCCTACTGAAGATTTCTATATACCCAATATGCCTATATACCTATCAATATATGAAAGAAACTAGTCATCTTAAAATAAGCAGTCATGTGAGAGAGACTTTAAGGCATGTGAAAGAGAATGATGCATGAAAGTTACCTTCTTAGGTACATGACTTGATATGGTATGTAAAGGTAATTAAAAATCCTCCTTATCACTCCCACTAGTCCACCACTATATACTCCTCAAGAGGCTTAAACTATACATGGAATGTTAGATAATATATTACATTATTGGGTACATATCAATGTACCACCTTTGGTACATTACTAGAGTAGGAGTTTACTTTAGAGTAAAGTTATGTAATTACTTAAGCATATAATAAGTTCACAAATGTTAGAATGTACAATGATGTAAATGTGCATGTAGTCCACATGTACATGAGTCATTAGATAGATTCAAAGGTAGAGTAAGGGCCAAGGAACTTATATTCCTATATAGGTCTTATAGTGAGTGAAGAGAGAGAGGAGATAATATAGAGAGTACATACTATAGATTGGTAGAGTGGTACAATGTAGCTCTTCAAAATTAGTTTATGGAGTGTTCATTTCCTCCATTATACTGCATTGTGTTATTTTTGTATGCTTTCATTAATAGTATATTTTTGAGTTATTTGAGAAGTTACTCTTATCATTTTCCTACATGTTATAATGTCATTATCATATAGATATATTAGATTGCTTATCTTACATTTTGTTATTGCATTTCCTATATTATATACTCATAAAAAACTAATAGTTGTATTAGAGCACATGGTAGATCAATAGGAAATAGGGAGAGAGCCACAACTGAGATTGAAAGAAATCCAAAATTTTCATTTACATTTTTTTTGAGATTGCATTTAGCTAGAGTCTTTCTACAAGGTTTCAGTAAAATTCGAAGACTAGGACTCAACAAGGATTCCACTAGTTTGATAAATCAACTAGTGAAGATTGATCATCTCTAGATTTATAATTTATTCCATTACAGTTTCTAATACTTTGTTGCAAAAAAGAAGATTCAAATAAATTTGGGAAGCTTCCTACATAGATCTAGGAAGAATGTCTTCTTTGGAATCAATCTAGCACTATAAGCAACAAATAAAAGAACAAATATTTGAAGGTTTGTATAAAATATCCCATTGCTAGACATTGTAGACCTGTAGAGAGCTATAGAATAAAAGGCCATAGGATCCTTGTTGGAGAGAAGACTCTAGAGAAGATTCCAAGAGAAGATTGGATATTGGTGATCTCCATTAAATACTACAAATAGAAGTAGAAGAGACTCTAGAGAATAGTATAGGATAATATTGGAGTTTGATTATATCCATTGAAGACTGTAAATAGAAGATTGAAGAGACTCCAAAGAAGAGTCCTGGTGAAGATAGGAGATTGGTGATATTCGTTGAATATTGAAGACTTCACCTTGCAGAAGTTGAAGATACCCATAGAAAGTCTCATTGAAGAACTTCTAGTTTTGAAGAGATAGAAAAAGACTATAAAAATTCTTATTCCTGAAGCAACATATTTCAGATATCCAAGAAGGAAATCTCATTGCCAACACTTCCATATTATAAGGTTGAAGAAAAGTTCTTATTGGGTAGACCAGAGAAGCTGTGAGAGTGAAGATCCTAGAGAAGAGGTATCAAGAAGAAGGCTTGGTGAGCCTCATAGAAGGAGATTCAGAGAAGGACATTGAAGGGGTTCCTAGGATAATTCATTGGAGAAATTTACTTCCAAGGAGAATTTCTTGATAAAATAAGTGTTTGGGACAATTTTTGCCATATGACAAGCCCAAACAAAGATAGATTTGGCAAGAATCTTGCAAAATTTTAGAGGAGATTGGTGAAGATGTCAAGACTTTAAAATTCTTGAGAAGGCTTAGATTGAAGTCAAAATTTGATAAGGAGGTTGAAGGAGAAAGGAGCCAGACATTACTACCAAACTTGGGAGGATTGAAAATTACCTTTGAAGGCTAGAAGGATTACTCGTAGAAAGGAGATAAGCTAAATTTACAAAAAAAATTGAAGGGTCCTTGAAGAAAAATCTCAGCTACGATTTGGAGGAATTTCCTACCAAATTTATGAGATTCAAGGACAAAATTTTAGTGAAATAGTTGACTACGAAAGGGTAGTAATTAGGACAACAATACTAGCTGTAAAAATTCAGATTTATAGAATACATTCTGAAGGATAATTAAATTCACCTACTACAGATTCAGGGTAGCAAGTTAGAAGGTTTCAAAGATAAAAATAGGTGAGCTAACAATTTCTAACAGTCAATAAGAGTTATAATTTCATCTAGTGAAATGCAGCAATAAGGTGAATATAATCACCTTGCAATCCTTCATCTACAGAGTTCATTAAGGTAAGCAACTTTGGTGCAAAAAGTTTCATTAGTTGAACTTTATATTTTTGGTTCATTATTAGGATTAGTCAAGCACCATATTATAGTTTAAAAAGTTGCAAATATAAGGTTGAATATTATAATATTCAAGGGATTTTAGAAGATAATTTCTTTTAAGGGTAATACCTGCACATTAAAATAGGATATTAGATATTATCTACTAGAGTGAATAAGATATTATAGTGTATTAATATTTCATTTATAGGAGTAATAAGGAGAGATTTCTATTGCACTATATTGATCGTTCTTAAATATTATTAAAGGTGCACTAAGTATTTTAGTTGTAGTAAAAATTAGTGCAAAATTAAACCTCTAAAATAGCATATTAGTTGCATGGTTAAGATCTTGGATTCATTTTTACTAAGATATCCAAGGAAATAAGTTAGAGGTTAGTGTTGTCTAGCAAGGAAGACAACAATACATTAATATTTGCTCTCAGGGATTAGAGCAGAGAGCTGCCATATCTAAGAAGAAAAGAAATCATCAAAAGGAGATGTATAAATTTGGTGAAAAATAAGGAACTTAATCCTATCCGTTGCAAAGGTGTTTGCATTACATTGGCACTGATTTTGTCCTTTCAAATATAGCAAGTAGGAACAAAATAAACAAAACACCAATAATACAATCATTGAGTCGCCACTGACATCAAGGTGTAGAGGTAGAGTCATAAAAGGGCTCATAAGATGAGTTTTTTTAAGGTGTATAGAGACACTAAATCAAGCACCCATAGTAGCATATAACTACAACATGAAATCCAACGTAAGAAGCCCATTATCCAATGTATATCCATGTAAGAAGGATAACATAATCAGGTCTACTTAAAATTGGATTTCATCTATTATATCAAAATATAAGAAACAATGCTCAAACATAGCTCATTTTAGCAAACAAAAGGAAGTTATAGAGAAAACATTACCAAGCCATATCATGGCCAAACCACCAGCTAAAGCTCTCAAGAGATACCATCGATTGGATATGAATCGCCAGCTAGGAAGATAATGATCGAAGCAACCAAGAACAACTATCGATTGGTGATAAATCATTAGCCAAAAGGGTAGCATTGGAGCATCCCACAATAACCATAGTTGGAGCCAACCTTGTGGGAAAATACCGTCTATATTTTCTAGAGAAAAATAGGATCCATCCCACACTTCATTTTCACAAAGGAATAAAATAAAGCTTGCAAATAATTGGCAAGAACAAGCGTTGATAATCTTAAAGGATTTTGGTATATTGGAAAGAAGTGTGCATGCAAGGGGATACATCTACATTTGTCCTAACAATGGAAGGAATATTGTACTGCTTGGCACAAAGGGCATATCCATCCTCTTAAATCCAACACTTAAGAGAAAATATGCTCAACTAAGTCACAACTTTCATCATTTCCTCAACACTCAAGGAGGGCATTCTAAGCGCTCACCAACCTTAGACAACACCCAAATAAATAATCAAACTTGCACCACGTGATATAATACTCTTCAAGACCTACACCATCCAAAGAGAAGACCAAGATTCTTGTACAATGGTGTTGGAAATATGAGCAATATTTGTTGTCATTGATGTCAAGAGTGTCAAGAGTTTGTTGGTTAAGCTTCGCCATGATTAATGTCACCAGGTGGTTTTTCCAAAAGGCAAGGAAGAGGTTTAAAGGAATAGGATATAATATTTATCTTTAATATTATATGCCTAAGGAGGCCTAAAATGTTGAAGACCCAAGGAAGGAGAAGCAGGTTTAAAATACAATAATAATATTGTAATATTTAATATTATAATATTCCAGGTTACAGATTGAGATGAAGAGAATAGGTCCAAGGAGTAATTAAAAATAATTTATTCCTCGAAAGACCCTTTGAGCAAGGTTGCAAAATATTTAATTTAATTTATTTAAATTTAAATATTTTAACCTAAAGGTTAAAATTTAAATTTAAAATAAATTTGGGCACCAAAGTTAAAGATTATAAAGTAATTTATTAATTCAAATTTTTAAATTCAAATTTTTAATTAAAATGCCAACGTCGAAGCGCATAATCCAAAGTGTATATAAAGGGGGACTTAATATTTTAATTAAGTCATCCATGCATAATTTGATAACCCAAAGTCAAAGAAAATTGTGTGTTGTTTGTGGTGAGGAAGAAAGGATTTCGTGTGATTAAAAGCTTTGGAGGGCAGGCACATGTTTAAATGCATGTGGTATGTTTAGTGCATATCCATAGCACTGATTAGTGCAGTTAGTGACCAAGGCAGACTTAAGGTATTTGCAAGGTAGAGGTTGGGGTTTCAAATCCCCGCGTAGTCATTTTTGGAAGGATAGAACTATTTTCTTTTTTATCGTCATAAATTGTGGAGATAATAAGGTGAGGTGCTCGAGTGTTTAGACTTGTGTGGGCATGTGGCCCAATGACTACTTAGATTCGGCTAGAGCGCAGTGGTGACAGTGAGGTCACAGGTTCAAAGCGCAGCCAAGGCATACACTATCCATTTTGCACGTGGGCCAAGGTACAATGGATGCATTAAATTTTTTGTTTAATTTTTAATAGCGCCAATTTGTGGAGTGCTTTAAGGCCACGTGAGTTCAGGTAGTGCCTTGGCAAGTAGGAAGTCATAAGGTATTTGATAGTTTACATTATTTTGTGCTTTAAAAAAAATTAAATAAGGGTTGGAGCCGTAAGGGTATTTGATATGTTATATTATTTTGTGATTTGAAAATTAAATAAAGGTTGGAGTAATAAGGGTTAATCAAGGGATTAATTCTTATAGAGTGAAAATTATCATTGGAAGTTTATAAAGTGATTGTGAAAGAACATGGTCTTCTATAAATTGATTAATTTGGAGTTGAAAAAAAAATGATTTCTATGTGTTGAGAAATATTTTTGATAAGTTTGGAGATAATAAGATGTACTTGAGTCTTGCTTATTTTTGCATGGTGAAATAATTTTGAAGGAAATAATTGAGTGAAGATTTTTGATATCTAATCATTGAGATTTTCAAAGATGTTAATTGTGATTGAGACAGGTTTTGAGGTCAAATATTCATCAAAACAAAAGGTATGGGCACATCTTCCTTGTGAGTGAAATATCGTTGGGTTGGATGTTGTGAAATGCAAAGTTGGAGTGAAAATGTTTGTGTGATAAGCATTATTGAGTGAGTTTTCAGATACATGATTGGTGAATGTTTGTGAGAACAATTGAGTGTGAAATTGAGAATAATATTGAACTAGGGTTTATGAAAGAACATGAGTATCATTGTTATGTGAGATTGTTGTTAAGTATTGTTGGAAATATTTGAGTAAAGCTTTCATGTGCATGATTAGGGTTTGTGAAAATATCATGAGTATCATTGTTATGTGAATTTTAAAATCATCTTGATTCAATGGTTGGGATTCATAGTGTGAGTTGTTGGAAGTAAAGTGAAACACTTGGTTAGGGTTTGTAAGCAAGTTGTGTTTCACTGAGTGAATGGTTGAGTGAAGTTGGATGAACATTGTTGATTAAATACATTGGAGTGATAGTTCAAGTATTATTCTTTATTTCTAAATTTATTTTAAGGAAAGGTTGAAAGTGATTGAGTGTTTTATGAGTGTGAAACATATTGAGTCTATAACCATTCTCTATATATTTCTATGGGTTAAACAAGATTCTGAGTGAAAGGTGTTTATGATATTGAAGAGGTTTTATGAAAGAGATTAATCTTAGTTTTGTATGCAAGTTTTTTAATCGATTTGAATAAGCTTTTGTGGAAGCTAGTGGATAGATTTGAGTAAGTCCTAGAAGGGACTTAAGGACAGAGTTGAGTAAGCTTTTGTGAGAGCTTAAGGACATATTTGTGTGACCTTTTGTGGAAGCTTACAAGTAGGTTTGAGGTAAGTCTTGGTGAAAACTTGTGGACATATTAGTGTGAGATTTTATGGAAGCTTACAAGCAGGTTTGAGGCAAGTATTGGTGAAGACTTGTGGATAGATTAGTGTGAGATTTTGTGGAAGATTACAATGTAGATTTGGAATAAGTCTTAGTGAAGACTTATTGAGCAGTTTGGAAAAGTTATAGAGAGGACTTGTTGAGAAAATTTGAGGTAAGTTTTGGTGAAGACTTGTTGAGAAGTTTGGACAAGTTCTAAATAGGACTTGTTGAGAATATTTGAGGTAAGTCTTGCTGAAGACTTATTGAGCAGTTTGAACAAGTTCTAGAGAGGACTTGTTGAGTAGATTTGAGGTAATTCTTGATGAAGACTTGTTGATTATATTGGACAAGTTCTAGGTAGGACTTGTTGAGAATATTTGAGGTAAGTCTTTGAGAAGACTTGAGAGTAGTTTGATTGATTGATTTGTTCAAGTTTCGTATTAAGGCTTGGGACAAATCTAGCTAAGCAAATTTGTGCTAGACTAAAGGACAGTGTTTAGGGCAAATTTGAAATAGCTATTGAGTAGATTTGTGCTAGACTGAAGGACAGTGTTTAGTGTATATTTGAGATAGATATTGAGTAGATTTGTGTTAGACCGAAGGACAATGTTTAGTGCAGATTTGAGATAGATATTGAGTAGATTTATGCTAGACCAAAGGATAGTGTTTAGTGCATATTTGAGATAGAGATTGAGCAGATTTGTGCTAGATCGAAGGATAGTGTTTAGTGCAGATTTGAGATAGATATTGAGCAGATTTGTGCTAGACTTAATGATAGTGTTTAGAGTAGATTTGATATAGATATTGAGCAGATTTATGCTTAGATCGAAGGACTATGTTTAGTATAGATTTGATATAGAGATTGAGCAGATTTGTGCTACATTGAAGGACTGTGTTTAGTACAAATTTGAGATAGAGCTAAGAGCAAGTTTTGGAGGTGACAGAGTAGAGGAAAGTAGTCTCTAGCGGATAGAGTTCCATTAGTTAGGGTAGTGAGGATAGAGGTCTTCAGTGGAAGATATCCACAAGCTAGTGTAGTGGAGGCAATAGTCTTATAAAGGATCACCATCCAGAGAAAAGGAGGAGTTATCCTGTGGATAGATATCCACAAACTTGATTAGGGGATTTGTGTCTCCTTTGGACAAAGGTCCATAAACATTGTAATAGGTAAGGATTCCCAAGAGATTTGTTAAGAAAATTTTGGTGAAATATTTTCTCCGTGGAGTAGCCCACATTGGGTGAACTAGTTAAATTGGTGTCTCTATTGTGTGTGGTGATTTGTGCATTGCTTTGATTATCACTTTTGATATTGCCATTGATATATTGCATAATATTTCTTTGTAAATAAAAGTAAAAAGTGGTCTTATACTGTTCACCCCCCTCTTAGTATAAGCTTGTGTTATTCAAATGGCTAGTGCCACTTGGCACTAAGTTAAAGGAAAAGAAAGCATATTAATAGTCACCCAAATTAGAGAGCTCAAGGGGTGGAAGAATAAGCATTGAGTGAGAAGAAGAAATATATATGATTAAGATAGAATTAGAGGTGTGATTGAGAGTGAGATCAAGGAACGAAGTCAAGGATTAGATAAATAATAATCAACATCAAGCATTAATTGATCATTACCAACATCGATATCAAAGTAAAAGTGTAGCACAAATATATCATAGAGGAGAATCATTTATAAAAGAGCATTAATACTCATTTTATAAGTTGAATACTAGTACCTAGATTAAAGTGTCTCACCACTGGCCAATCAGGTTATGTGTCACACTTTGCAAGAAAGGTAATAGATTTTTATTACTTAATATCTGCTTTCCTTAAGTTTTAGGAAGTTATAAGGTGCTTAATATAAGGTTGAAAGCTATATAATACTGCATTGAAAAATCAGCCTTAGAAATATAGAAGCAAAGGAAGCATATGAATTACTTGAGATTCACACACTATAATATTTTCTTTCATTAAGGAGTAATAAGGCATAGTATATAAGGTTGAAATTATTATTGCAAACTCAAATTTAGTGAACTTGAAAGCAAGTCAATTGGAGTTAATATCCTTAAATAGTATTTCAAATAATATTAAATGAAATACAAGTATATTAATATTTGCAATTATACCATAGGAGATATAAGGGCTTTTACTTGGAAAACAAATTATTATTATATTGCAAATATCATCAATTTCTATAATTCCAAATTAGGGAGATATAAGGAGTGCTACATAAAAATTTAATTAATTGAAATTTAGAAAATTGAATCATTAAAATTTAAGGATAAAAGAGAAAAATAATTGCTTACTAAAAGAGTTGGAATTTATTGCTTACATTTGTCTCATAGTCACATTAAAGAGATAAAAGGAAATCCAACCATAGAGAACTCCATTAAATTGAAAAGGGAATACTTCAATAAGAGAAATTAGGTGAAATAGAAGTTGGTTATTATCATTACAAAATCAACTCAAAAGGTGAACTATTATTTGCTAAGCACTTTACCAAGATTAGAGTATATTCTTTTTTTTTTTGGTAATTTAGATGATTCTATTATATGGGTTTTGACTGGGTCCTAATCCCAGATATACAAGAAACTTTAAAAGATAAATCATAAATGGTACTAAAAGATCTTGCACTCGGGAAGACAGCTGTAAATAAAAACAAATTTCCCACACAAGGGATGATAGGACCAAAATTTCCCACACAGGGGATGATAGAACCAGCTACAATAGCTAAACTGCCCATGCAGAGGCGAGTAACCATGGATACTATATTTTGACAAAAACCTAAACTGAACCCATGTAGGGGTAACCTTGGGATAAGAAAATTAACAAACTTAGTGATTACATAAATGAAATAGCACCGTTTGTTAGAAAAATACATCCTATAGGGAAATGAAACATCAGCATCAAAAAACAAAAACCCATAAACCTACTTCGAAGCATGACTAATGAAGTTTGGCTTTCGGGGAATCCTCCTTGGTAGGATTTACATTATGCTGGAGGAACTATTTCAGGGCTCCACTGGCACTGTTGAAAGCAAATATGAACCTTCTAAGGAATATTCTTGAAACTCTATTGGAAATTGCAGCATCAAGGTTTGAATTCCCACTGTTGTCCTCAGAAATGTGGATAGGGGAATTTTGACTAGTCTTCGCCTTGGATTTTTTGACTCGAGAGGACCTTCGAACGTGGGTAGAGCTCTCTTCAACCTTAGTTTTCTATTTAGTTGGCAATGGTTTACCTCCACTCATGGCAGAAGGCTTGATGAAAGCAACAGTCGAGGAACCCTTTTTAGAGGTGGGAGTTTGGAACTTCGGATGTTCTTTGCTAATGAGGGGCTTGTTGGATAGGGAATGGGAAGGGTTGTGAGTAGAGGAGGTAGGGGGAGGGTTGGAAAGGAGGGGGGTGGAAAAAATGGGTGGAGGGATAGAGGTAGTGATATGGTAGAAGATGAAAACAAACAACCCCTGATTGGTGGAAGTAGAGTGCTTTTTGTGGGCACTGATAATTGAGATACGAATGGAGCGATGGAGGAAAGCAGGGATATTCATAGGTTTAAACCTACATAGGTGATTAACTAGGAAAATAAGAAAGCTAAATAAGGGCTTGAAAGAGTCATTGTAGGAAAGGTACTAGAGCATGGGGATAATGACGATAGTCCAAGGAGATGGGAGGGATTCTCAGTCAAGGGCTACTCTGATCCACTTGAACTCTTGACGATTGGGAAACCCATCGAGTTCTTGGTCCTAATTATGCTTGTCATGCTAGACCAAACATCCCATTAGAGGTAGGCCAAGCACTTTTACAATTAGCTTTGGAGTAACCTTGAAATGAATGTTGTGTAATGAAACGTGTCTGTTCAACCAAGATTTAATGAAATCAACGATAATATCTTGCTCAACACCCTTGAATTTGGACAAAAAATGGATGAATCCCTGCGCTTGTAGGTAGGATTTTGAGAGGGTGTCAATTTAGAGGTTTTTGGGCTCGATAAAATCCATGGTGGAGGACACAGGGCACCGAGGACTAGTAGCAGAGGGGATAGATAGAGGGTTGGGGTGGTGCAAATGGAAAACATAGGAATTTAGGGAAAACCACCTTCTGTTTAAATAAGCGTGACTCAAAATAACACTCATTCCAGCAAACCAGGGGTGACAACAGGCGAAGAGGCGATGTTGGTGGAAAAGAGACTAGGTATTGGTGAAGGGCCTTGAAAGGATATCTACACAGGTGGAAATAAAATTCCAGTAGTTGTTGAGCAAGGTGCAACAATATTATTGTCAGGCAAGAAAAACTATCACGATTTTGTGACATGTTGGAAGAGAGAGAAAAATCTAGAAAAACTGTCACGATTTCGTGACATGTTGGAAGAGAGAGAAAAAGTTGGAAAAACTGTCACGATTTTGTGACATGTTGGAAGAGAGAGAAGAAGCAAGAAAAATTGTCGCGATTTCGTGACATGTTGGAAGAGAAAGAGAAAGCAGGAAAAACTGTCGCGATTTCGTGACATGTTGGAAGAGAAAAAGACAAGTGGAAAAACTGTCACGATTTCGCGACATGTTGGAAGAGAAAGAGAAAGCAGGAAAAACTGTCGCGATTTCGCGACATGTTGGAAGAGAAAAAGGCAAGTTGAAAAACTGTCACGATTTCACGACATGTTGGAAGAAAAAGAGAAAGCAGGAAGAAGTGTCGCGATTTTGCGACAAGTTGGAAAAGTGTCACGATTTCGTGACATGTCGCATTTTCGCGACTAAAATAGGAGAGAGAAAGTAAGTTGAAAAAGTGTCACGATTTCGTGACATGTCGCATTTTCATGACTCAAAATAGGAAGGAAGAGAAAGAAAAAGTGTCGCGATTTCTCGACATGTCGCATTTTCGCGACTCAAAGCAAGAAGGAAGAGAAAGAAAAAGTGTCACGATTTCGTGACATGTCGCATTTTCGCGACTCGAAAAGGGCAGGAAGGAAGAGAAAGAAAAAGTGTCGCGATATCGTGACATGTCACATTTTCATGACAAAAGAAAGAGAGGAAGCGTACGGAAGCAGAACTGTCACGATTTCGTGACAAAGATAGAAAGCAAGACTGAGGAAGCAAAAATGTCACGATTTCATGACAAAAGCAGAGAAGAAGACTTCAAAGGCAGAAGTGTCACGATTTCATGACAAAAGCAAAGAAGTGAAGTATGGAAGCAGAAGTGTCATGATTTCATGACAAAAGCAGAGAAGAAGACCTCGAAGGCAGAAGTGTCACGATTTCGCGACAAAAGCAGAAAGCAAGACTTCGAAAGCAGAAGTGTCACGATTTCGTGACATGTCACATTTTCACGACTCAAAAAATATAGGAAGGCAGAGAAGCAAAAGTGTCGCGATATCGCGACATGTCACAGTTTCGCGACTCAAGAAGGGCAGGCAGGCAGAATAACAAAAGTGTAGCGATATCGCGCAATGTCACATTTTTGCGACAAAGGATTAGAGAAAGCGTACGAAGGCGAAAGTGTCACGATATCATGACATGTATTTTCATGGGCCAAGACAAAGAAAAAGAGGAGAGAGAAAATAGTGTCACGATATCACGACATGTTGTATTTTCGTGGGCCAAAGCAAAGAGAAAGAGGAGAGAGAAAAAGTGTCGCGATATCGTGACATGTATTTTTGCGGGCCAAAGCAAAGAGAAAGAGGAGAGAGAAAAAGTGTCGCGATATCGTGACATGTATTTTCGTGGGCCAAAGCAAAGAGAAAGAGCAAGGAGAAAAAGTGTCGCGATATCGCGACATGTTGTATTTTCACGGTTAAGTTGAAGCCGACGAAGACCGATGAACAATCGACTAAATTTAGGGTTTACAGTTGTCATGAAAGTCGACTAAGATTAGGATTTACAATCGACTAAGATTAGGGTTTTCATCTCAAACATTCTGTTATAAAAGGAGGGTTGTTTGGAGATTTGAGGAGTTGTTGAAGTGTGCGAAGTTCGGTCGGAGAGCATAGAGAGCAAGTCGTGTCGAATCGAGCTAAGTGCAAAATTTGCAAAGAGAGCAGAGTGCACGAAAGGGAGAAGATGATCGTGAAGGTTGACTGTAGTGAAGCAGAGTGTGCGAAGTGATTGCGTAGAGAAAGCAGAAGGCGCAGTGCGGCTGTAGATCGCAGTGTCTGTTCTATGAATAGTGAGAGAGATTGGGTAAGCAATAGACCAGTCAGGGTCTTGTAAAAGTGAAGGTATTTTTTTGGTAAACTTCTAGATTCAAAATTGAAGTCCAGGTTGTAGCTTGGCATCAGGGGTTGGTGCTCCTTCCAGTTGGTGCTGGTAAAATAGGGGTTGGTGCTCCTTTCTGTTGGTGCAGATAAATAAGGGGTTGGTGCTCCTTCCAGTGGGTGTTGGTAAATTGATTGTAAAGTTGGTGCTTTGCAAAGGCTAGATTTGGATGGTAGTCCAAGCAGTCATTTTTGAGGAGTAGCCACATTGGTGAACCTCGTTAAATCTTGTGTTGTGTGATGTTCTCTTGTGATACTTGCTCTATCTGGTTTTAAGGTTTCATTATTTCTATTTTAAGAGCTATGAATTTAAGTTAAAAGAGCTACACTGATTCACCCCCCCTCTCAGTGGCATTGTGAGACTAACAATTGGTATCAGAGCCAAGTTCCTATACAAGCTTAACCGACTAGGGTGATCTTGGAAGTAACACAATGGCAGGTGGTGAAGGCTTCTCATCAAACAAAGCACCATTGTTTGACGGATCTAATTACGCGTTCTAGAGAATCAGGATGCAGACATATCTCTATGCTTTGGGTTACGACATCTGGGATTCAGTAGTTAGTGGATACACAATACCCATCACTCCTCCAAAAGAGGCTGACAAAAAGAAACTGTTTGAAAACAACTCAAAAGCAAAAAATGCTCTCATGTGCGGATTAGCAGACAGTGAACTAGTAAAGATCATGAACTGTAATACGACAAAAGAGATATGGGACAAACTAAGGAGTATTCATGAAGGAGATGATAAGATCAAGGAGGCCAAGTTACAAACACATCGAGCTCAGTTCGAAGCATTGAAAATGAATGATGATGAAAACATTGAGGCATATATGTTGAGAGTTAATGGAATCATTAATGCGATCAGAGGACTCGGTGAGGATATTGGAGACTCTGCCATCATGAAAAAGGTACTAAGATCTCTTCCTCAAAGGTTTGATTCCAAAGTCTCAACGATAGAAGAAGCTAAAAATCTAAATTATTTCAGTATAGATGAGATGTATGGTTCTTTGACTGCATATGAGATGAGGATAGGAAGATCTAAACCCACAAACAGAGAAGCGGATTTTAAAGCCCTTAAAAATAAAAACACTAAACAAGAGTCCGAGGAAGAAGGGACATCAGATGAAATGGAAGCAAACTTTGTTAGAAAACTGAAAAAGGGAAAAGGAAAATATAGAGGGAAGCTACCATTTAAATGTTTCAACTATGGAGGCATTGGGCATTTTGCGACTAAATGTCCACTTAAAGAGCAGAACAAAAATGATGAAGGATCCCACCATGAAAGAAGTGACTGGAAGAAGAAAACGAATTTTAGAAAAGGCAACTTCAAGAAGAAAAGTTTCATCTCCAAGAATGTCAGTTCATCAGAAGACAGCTCCGATGAAGAGTCTGAAGAGGAAAAAGGTGAAGCTCTTTTCATGGCATTTGAAGAAGCAAAATCAGAAAAGGAAGGAGTGAACTCTGAAGTATGTGGTGAAAACCCTGAGGCTGAAGTAGATCTAGAAGGTGAGTTGATCTCTGCACTTGAAGAGTGGGAGATAGAAAAGAAAAAGAATAAGAAACTTTCAAGAAAGCTTGAGGATGCAAATGAAATCATAACCAGTTTGAAAGTACAGATAGAAGAATCCAAGAAAATCTTTGAAGATCTCAAAGTGCAAATAACCATGAAAATAGATTATTGCAGCAAGCTAGAAGAAGAGACTGTTGGTTTGAGAATGCAGCTAGAAGAGATGAATAAGAAAATTAGTTGTTATCACAAACGTGAAGAAAGTTCTATGAAGTTGGATAAGATCATAAATGACCAAAGGCCTGCAGGCATCAAGTTTGGTCTAGGTTTCATCGAAGGAGAATCATCAAGTGGATCAAAGGCCAAAAATGTAGAATCCATAAAGAATGAAGATAAGAAATAGGTTGATCAAGGGAAAATGTCTCATGCAAAAGAAAGCAATAATACCAGGCACGAAAGGAGAACTGACAATGATGGATTCACCAATGTCACACATCAAAGAAGAAGAAGACCTATGGCTCCTACGACAACATGGCAAAGACCATCTCCCAGGTTCAATTATCCCTTCTCTGGTTTCTGTTTTAAATGCAATGGCTATGGACATAAAATCTCAGACTGCAAATATAATGTAAGACCAAGGAATTTCACCAAGTAGAAATGCTTTTTCTCCTCTGATGAATTATACAGTAGAATGTTATAACTGTCATAATTTTGGGCACATTGCAAGAAACTGTAGAAGCACATTTGCATCAAATCAGTTTTAGGGAAGAAAATTTCAACCAAATAGGATGAGACAAAATAGAAAACTTCTCGTAAAACATGCACAAGTTGTTGATAAGGGAAAGGCAAAACAAGAGCCCAAAACCACTATCAAAACGGAGTGGAAAGAAAAGGAACAACTTAAGGAAGAAAAGGAATCCTTAATCGTACAAACAACATTTAAAGCACAGAATAAATATGTACCATGGATACTTGATAGTGGATGTTCCAGTCATATGACAGGTAACAAACAAAAATTTGAGAAGTTACAGAAATATGAAGGTGGTTCAATAAAGTTTGGAAATAATGATGGAGCTAAGATAGTTGGCAAAGGTTCAGTTAAAATTATTGACGAAAAAATTAAGTCAGAAGAAGTCTTGTTTGTGGATGGTTTGAAACATAACTCTGTTGAGCGTAAGTCAGATTTGTGATAAAGGTCATGAGGTAGTTTTTAAGAAGTAGGGTTGTGAAGTCGAAAAGACAAACAGTGGAAAATTGATAGCAACTGGATCAAGAACATCTAGAAACCCGTACACGCTCTCAGAGACTTCAGAAGGAGCTTGTTTTATTGGACAGGAAGAAGAAAATTGGTTGTGGCACAAGAGACTCGGTCATATCAGTTTTGATAATCTAGTAAAAATCACCTCAAAAAGAGCAGTGAGAGATATTCCCACCATCAGCAAACCTGCAAACAACATTTGTGCTTCATGCCAAAAGGGGAAACAAACTAGAGTCTCTTTCAAAACAAAAGAATACTACACAAGCAAACCTTTGGAACTAATACACACTGATTTATGTGGACCCATGAGAACACAAAGCATAAATGGTGACAAATATTTTATGTTGTGCATTGATGACTATTCCGGAATGACATGGATATTTTTCTTGAAGCATAAATCGAAGCTTTTGATATGTTCAAGATTTTCAAAAACCAGGTTGAGAATGAAACAGGAAAGAGGATCAAATGTTTAAGATCGGATAGAGGAGGAGAATTCATTTCGGAGGAGTTTGCAGAGTACCGTGAAAAATACGGTATTAGGAGACAGCTTCTCAACGACCAGGACACCTCAACAAAATGGAGTGGTAGAAAGAAAGAACAGGACAATGCAGAAATGGCACGGACTATGTTGGTTGAAAGCAGAGTAGCAGACAGATTTTGGAAAGAAGTAGTCCATACTACGGTGTATATCCAAAATAGGTACATGCTGAGAACACATGAAAGCAAAACTCCTTATGAATTGTGGTTCGGTAAAAGGGCAACAACAAAATACCTCAAAGTTTTTGGCAGCAAGTGTTATATCAAAAGAACTGAAGATAATCTTGGTAAGTTTGATGATAGAGCAGATGAAGGTATTTTTGTTGGTTATTCATCAAAAAGCAAAGCTTACAAATGCTACAACAAGAGGCTAAAGAAAATTGTGGACAGTGTCGATGTTAAATTTGATGAAGGTAGAGAACGAGTAATTAGCTATGAAACGAACTACCCAATTTATGAAGAGGTTATTGAAGGAGATGAAGAAAACGAAATGGAAAAGATACAAAAAATTGACTCAGATGATTTAAGTTGTGATTCAGAAGTGGAAGAAAATAAGAAATTCAAAATAGGCAGCTGGCAGAAAAATCATCCTAGAGAGCAAATAATTGGAGATCCCAAAGTTGGTGTTCAGACAAGAAGAAGAGTAGTAAGTAACTACTCTCTATTATCCAGCATTGAGCCCAAAAATATTACTGACGCAAGCAAAGATGAAAGTTGGATGAAGGCAATAAATGAAGAATTAGATCAGATCGAGAAAAATGAAACTTGGGAGTTAGTACCTAGACCTACAAATAAAAATATAATCGAAACTAAATGGATCTTTCGAAACAAATTGAATGAAGACGGACAGGTAGTCAAAAATAAAGCAAGATTGGTATGTAAGGGTTATGCACAAGTTGAAGGCATTGACTTTGAGGAAACTTTTGCACCAATAGCTAGACTAGAGGCAATTAGAATGTTTCTGGCTTTAGCAGTCTACAAGAATTTCAAAGTTTATCAAATGGATGTGAAATCAGCATTTTTGAATGGGAAACTTGAAGAAGAGGTTTATATTGAGCAACCAGATGGTTTCCAACTTGGTGATGATCCAAACTTGGTTTGCAAGTTGAAGAAAGCATTATATGGCTTAAAACAGGCACCCCAAGCATGGTATGCAAGGCTAGACAACTATCTCACTCAACAAAGGTTTAAGAAAGGTATGGTGGATAGTAATTTGTATGTCAAAATAGAAAATGGGCATCTTATTGTTCTTGTTGTATACGTAGATGATATCATATTTGGCAGCAGACAAAGATGAGTCATGTAAAGATTTAGCAAATAAGATGCAGAAAGAATTTGAAATGTCAATGATTGGTGAACTGTCATATTTCCTCGGGTTGCAAGTTAATCAAAGTAAGAAGGGCATATTTATTTCTCAAGTTAAATATGTAAAAGAGATGTTAAAAAAGTTCACAATGGAGGATTGTAAGCCAGTTAGCACTCCCATGACGACAGGTTGCAAGTTGAGCAAAGATGACAAATCTCCACCTGTTGATCAAACCATGTACAGATCTATGATTGGAAGCCTACTATACCTGACAACTACCAGACCAGATATTTTGTAGGCAGTATGCATGGTAGCACGATTTCAGGCCAATCCCAAGGAGACTCATGTGACAGCAGTAAAGAGGATTCTTCGATACCTCAAGGGTACTATGGAGTATGGGTTATGGTATCCAAAAGGTAAAGACTTCACCCTTATTTTGTATTCAGATGCAGATTGGGCAGGATGTGTAGATGACAAAAAGAGTACCAGTGGAGGTGCATTCTATCTTGGAGACAGATTGGTCGCATGGCACAGTAAGAAACAAGAGTCAGTTTCTTTATCGATAGCAGAGGCAGAATATATTGCAGCGACAACATGTTGTACGTAGGTATTGTGGATGAAACAAACCCTGAAAGATCTTGGTATTTGCTTCAGTGAGCCAATATCAGTTAAGTGTGATAACACCAGTGCCATTAACATCTCCAAGAATCCAGTTATGCATTCACGCACAAAACACATCGCTATCAGGTATCACTTTTTGAAGGAGAAAGTTGCGAGAAGGTGAGGTTAAGTTGGATTTTGTTCCAACTACAGAGCAAGTAGCAGATATCTTCACAAAACCATTGCCCAAGGAATTTTTTGAGTACCTTCGCAATAAATTGGGAGTGGTCACACTTCCCAAGAATTGACTAGCTACAGGGATCACATTCTCAGGGGGAGCATCTAAGTATTTGATTATCTTTTTGCTCATGTTCATGATTTTTGCTAAGTATAATCAATTTTGCCTGAGAATGTTGTGCATGGACTCAGGGGGAGTCTGCAGTAGCCCTTTGGTATTATTGTCAAAGGGGGAGAAGAGTTACAAGAAATTGCACATGTGTTGCCAACAATTCCAAAGGGGGAGATTGTTGAGCAAGGTGCAAGCAACAATATTGTCATTGTTGTCAACACAGTCAGATAGATCTATTGTTGCAGTGGACAGGGAAGTTCAAAAGCTATTCAGATGCAGAAGACAGGAGTTCAAAGGTTATTCAGAGTATGGACAGTGAGTTTCCAAGAAGACCAAAGTGGCCCATTTGCAAAAGATCAAAGAAAAAGACAAGTAAGAAAAGTGTCACGATATCGCGACATATACAACAGGCAAGAAAAACTGTCGTGATTTCGCGACATGTTGGAAGAGAGAAAAAGCTAGAAAAACTGTCGCGATTTCGTGACATGTTGGAAGAGAGAAAAATTGGAAAAACTATCACGATTTCGTGACATGTTGGAAGAGAGAGAAGAAGTGGAAAAACTATCGTGATTTCGTGACATGTTGGAAGAGAGAGAAGAAGCAGGAAAAACTGTCACGATTTCGCGACATGTTGGAAGAGAAAGAGAAAGCAGGAAAAACTGTCACGATTTCGTGACATGTTGGAAGAGAAAAAGACAAGTGGAAAAACTATCGCGATTTCGCGACATGTTGGAAGAGAAAGAGAAAGCAGGAAAAACTGTCGCGATTTCGCGACATGTTGGAAGAGAAAAAGGCAAGTTGAAAAACTGTCGCGATTTCGCGACATGTTGGAAGAAAAAGAGAAAGCAGGAAGAAGTGTCGCGATTTCACGACAAGTTTGAAAAGTGTCATGATTTCGTGACATGTCGCATTTTCGCGACTAAAATAGGAGAGAGAAAGTTTGTTGGAAAAATGTCACGATTTCGTGACATGTCGCATTTTCGCGACTCAAAAGCGCAGGAAGGAAGAGAAAGAAAAAGTGTCACGATTTCGCGACATGTCGCATTTTCGTGACTCAAAAAGCGCAGGAAGGAAGAGAAAGAAAAAGTGTCGCGATTTCGTGACATGTCGCATTTTCGCGACTCGGAAAGGGCAGGAAGGAAGAGAAAGAAAAAGTGTCACGATATCGCGACATGTCGCATTTTCATGACAAAAGAAAGAGAGGAAGCGTACGGAAGCAGAACTATCACGATTTCGTGACAAAGACAGAAAGCAAGACTGAGGAAGCAGAAATGTCGTGATTTCACGACAAAAGCAGAGAAGAAGACTTCGAAGGCAGAAGTGTCACGATTTCGTGACAAAAGCAAAGAAGTGAAGTATGGAAGCAGAAGTGTCACGATTTCGCGACAAAAGCAGAGAAGAAGACCTCGAAGGTAGAAGTGTCACGATTTCGTGACAAAAGCAGAAAGCAAGACTTCGAAAGCAGAAGTGTCATGATTTCGTGACATGTCGCATTTTCGTGACTCGAAAAAGATAGGAAGGCAGAGAAGCAAAAGTGTCGCGATATCGCGACATGTCGCAGTTTCACGACTCAAGAAGGGTAGGCAGGCAGAATAACAAAAGTGTAGCGATATCGCGCAATGTCGCATTTTCGCGACAAAGGATTAGAGAAAGCGTACGGAGGCGAAAGTGTCACGATATCGTGACATGTTGTATTTTCATGGGCCAAGACAAAGAAAAAGAGGAGAGAGAAAATAGTGTCGCGATATCGCGACATGTTGTATTTTCATGGGCCAAAGCAAAGAGAAAGAGGAGAGAGAAAATAGTGTCGCGATATCGCGACATGTATTTTCGTGGGCCAAAGCAAAGAGAAAGAGGAGAGAGAAAATAGTGTCGCGATATCGTGACATGTTGTATTTTTGCGGGCCAAAGCTAAGAGAAAGAGCAAGGAGAAAAAGTGTCGCGATATCGCGACATGTATTTTCTCGTGGTTGTTAGCGTACTTAATAGCTATTAGTTATTTTGTCTTTATTTAATTATTTAGCTCACTGTTACAACCATGTAACAGTTCTGTTTCAGCCGTTCAGTCGGTGTGCTATTCCGGCATTGTAAACATTATTTAATCTGCAACATTCAATAAACAAGTTCGTATTTTATCATGGCATCAGAACCAGCTTCGAAAATTTTTTGCAGGGAGGCGTGAGAAGGTAGACGTGATCGAGGGATGAGCTGCGGACGCAGCTGCGCACAGGCAGCCAGTATGTCCAATCGCGATTTAAGAAAAAAAAAAAAAAAAAATTAATCGCGCGACGCGCGACCGAGGGAGGGAGCCCCCCATCGTGCGTCCCCCCTGTTGGAGGACATAGTGCTGTGTTTACGCTCTGCGCGCGTCCCGCGTTGGAAGACGACGCGCAGGACGTCAGCATGCACCGACCGCATTGGAAGACGACGTGCAGGACGATGAGAGAGTGCACCACGTGTCAAAGGGCACGCCCCCCCCCCCGTTGGAGCTGCATGATGTGCAATTCACGCGCGCGCTCCCAAACGCCCTCCCCCCTGACTGACGCAGCGCGTCGAGGTTTTTTGGAGGGCACGCGGCGGGGATTTTTACGTCCCCGCTGGACGTCTCTCCGAGGTTTTTTTGGAGGGCGCACGACGGGGATTTTTACGTCCCCGCTAGACGCAGAGAAGTCCAGCTTCCCGGAAACCCCCCCCCCCCCGTTGAGCGGACGTTTGTCCGCCCAACACGCTGCATTCGACGCAGCCCCACGGCTGACGCGTGGACTATGCGGTCTGCGTCGCGGGAGTGCCCAACCCCCCCTCGTGGGCGGAATTTTTTTAAAACCAAAAAAAAAAAAAAAAAAAAGGAGGGGGAAATCCGACTGCGGACGTGAACGACGACCGCGACTCGAAGGCTGCCACAGTGAGCACGAGAGGAGGACGGGCATACTGAGGAAGGATAAAAGAGAGGAGCTCCACTGTTCCTTCTGGATCAGCCCGCTAGCTCACTTGGCAGTGAGCTGTGCGGTAAGGCTCAGGGAGCCTGCGGGTCGGGGGTTCAAATCCCACCGACAGCCCCAAAGGTATAAATTTTTTTTCAAAGGTTTTATAATAATTATTTTTTTTAGTTAAAATTTTTAATTTTAATTTATTTTTTAATAGTTTTTTAAAACTTTATAAATTAAAATTTAATTTTTAATTTATTTTTCATAAGTTTTTTAAAACTATATAAATTAAAATTATTTATTTTAACTTTAAATAAATAATAATTATTAAAATGCTTTGTTAAAGAAATTTTTTTTAAGGGGGGATATTTTTTTTTCAAAAAATCAAAGGGGGAATGTGAGTAATTTTTTGAAAAATAGCAATTTGGCAAATTGTAAAAGGTGCATTTTTGGCTGTGACCGACACCTTGTGGGTTATTCCTGTGGGCATTTTTTTTTTGTTGTATGTTGCATATTTCATTTTTGCACTATAACATTAAAAATTAAAATCAAAACTCTCCCTAAGTCCCCGAAATAATTAAAACCCATCCATGCAATTTATTGCACTACAACGTTCAGTATTTGTGATACCTCTGGCCAGAACTTACAGGTAAAGCTGTCGTGATTTGGCTACTATATCCGCCGCCTAATATAGCTGCTACAATGACCTCTGAGCTTGTTCTCTATAAATCGTCGGGGAGGAATAAGTACGCCACTTTTGCATTTTTTTACTCCATCCACTACCCTTTATCGCACTTGTGTTTAGGCGTAAATCCTGACGAAGTATTCTTCATAGTGTTTAGGGGAAGTTACGCCCCACGCATGAGAAGAATCTTCTATGGTAGGTGCCATCAACAAGGCGATTCCCTTTCAGTACCGCTTATGTTCCACATACCGTATGATCTCTAAAACTCACCTATAGTCTCCCTCACGTAAGGGCGGGTGATTTTTGTTGATCTTTCTAAATACCTATAGTTTCCCTCACGTAAGGGCGAGTATTTTGTACGGTATAACAGCCTAGCAAAAGGTATATCGAAAGGGGGACCAATTGGTGTTATAAGGAACCTTCACTATGGCCGTTGTTGCAAAGTTGATGACTAATCCTCATCAGTTATTGAAAGGTCCAAATTATACACCATGGAAACATAAGATGAAGGCAATTCTCCAAATGGAAGATTTGTGGGATATTGTTACTGGAGTAGCAACTAGGCCTTCACCAACAACAGGATCCATAGGTCCTTCCACAGATCAGATAGCTTTTGACAAGAAAGACAGTCGAGCAAAGGTGCTCATTTTGTTTGCTGTTTCAGATGAAGTGCAACCTCATATAGCTGACAAAGCAAGTGGTAAAGAGGCATGGGATGCCCTTAGAACCATCTATGAGGGAAATAATGATTCCACCATTCTTCATCTTCAACAACAACTTCATAACCTGAGTTTGAGACAGGGTGAAATAGTTGAACTCTTTCTATGCAGAGTGTCTGAATTGAAAGAGAAATTGAATTCTTTGGGAGATACTATGGATGAAAAGCTTCTCATTTCACTTATGATGATAGCTTTACCTTGTTCATTTGATATGTTGATAACCTCCATCCAGGTGTCTCAATGACAAATTACCTACATCGAGTTGGTCAATATGCTTCAACAACAGGAGGCACGCCAACTTCACAAGGATGATTCTTCCAATACAGCCCTATACACCAACAGAGCGGGGGTTCTAGGAAGAAAGGTAATGGGCAAAAAGGAGGCAACTTTTAGAAAGGAGAAAATTCTCAACAGGATACGAAAGGAAAATGCAAACAACCTCAACATAAGAAGAGGTGGTGCAAGATCTGTGAGAAAGACAACCATGACACCAACAGGTGTTGGCATAAGAACAAGCAGAAAGGCCAAAACAAACCATAAAATAAAAACAAGAAACCCCAGGTGAATGTTGCTGTTGAAGAATCCGACTCGGATTACGAATGGGCACACAAGGTGTTCATGACTACCACAGATTCCACACGGAGGGATCCTATTTGGTATGTCGATTCGGAGCTAGCAAACATATGAGTCGGCGACGGATCGTGGTTTGAATCATTTGTGGCCAAGGAGGGCAAACCTGTCACCATTGATGATGATAAAACCTACAGGGTTCAAGGAGAGGGTACAGTTTCAGTCACTCTTCCTTATGGCAAGTGTCAGATTGACAAAGTCCTCTATGTTTCGGGATTGGCCAACAATTTGTTTTCAGTGACACAAATCCTAGATAGAAATATGGTTGTCAACTTTCGTGTTGAGAATGGAAAGAAGTTTTGTACTATTACCAGGAAGGGTAAGCAGATTGCAATAGCTTCATATAAGCACGGCTTATTTGCACTAGATGCTATCTCTACTCCACATGTTGCCATGACTGTCTCTACCAAGGAGGCAACTTCCCTATGGCACAAGAGATATGGGCATCTTAGTTCTGGCTACTTACTTGAGCTTAGCAAGTATGATATGGTAAAGGGTCTTCCTTCCCTTTCAGCCACATTGCCGGTGTGCTCTGACCGCTAGCGGAAAGCAAAGATAGAGTACCATTTGAGAAGAGTTCAACAAGAGCACGAAAACCTCTGGAGTTAATTCACATCGATCTGTGCGGTCCTTTCACACCCAACAGTTGTGGAGGGAAGAGGTGCTTTCAGTTATTCATAGATGACTACTCACGAAATATGTGGGTTTTCTTTCTCCAACTGAAATATGAAGCTTTCGCATTCTTCCAGCAGTTCAAGAAATCCGTTGAGAAGGAGTCAGGAGCTTCTATTAAAACCCTCCGCTCAGATCGAGGGGGAGAGTTTACCTCTAATGAATTTTTTACATTCTTAGATAAGCATGGAATCAAGAGACAGTTAACAACTGCCTATACTCCTCAAAAAAATGGAGTTGTTTGAGAGAAGGAACCATTCTATCATGGAAATGGTTTGTTGTATGCTCACAGGAGCTACTCTTGGGCAACAATATTGGGCAGAAGTTGTCACCACTGCAGTATATCTGTTGAATAGGGCACCCAAAAATGCCCTAAAAGGAATGACTCCACAGGAAGCTTGGAGTGGTCGAAAACCCTGCATATCTCATCTTCGTATTTTTGGATGTCACGCTTTCATGAACATACCGAAAGAGAAAAGGAAGAAACTAGATGAGAAAACACTGAGATGTATTTTTCTTGGTTATGATGAGCACTCTAAAGGATATCGTTTGATAGATCCTTTGACCAAGAAAATTCATGTCGACGAGAGATGTCTTTGATGAAGCTTTCACATCACAGAGCACATCTAAAGTACACCTAGATCTTGTGGAATCTAAGGAAGAGAAGATTCCTTCGTCAACACAGACAGGAGGTCCTTCTACATCTTCTTCAACACCACCGAAGAAGAATCCAAAATGGTGTGCAAATACAATCAGAGACACAAATTTATCCACTCCTCCCAATTTGAACTTGGATAGACCTCGTACACGCAGTATGGCTCAAAAGGAAAAAGAAGTCAAAGAAATTGGTGAGGTTGATGATCTTTGTCAATATTTTGAGGAAATTTCTGTAACTCCACGTACAGAAGTAGAGGATATGGATATTGATTATGACAGGGCGTTCATGTCTACCATAGACAATCTTGAACCTGCATCAGTGTAAGATGCTCTTAGTGAGCCTCAGTGGAAGGCCGCTATGGATACAGAGTATGAGTCTTTGATGAAAAATAAAACTTGGAAGCTTGTTGATCTACCGCATGGAAAGAAACCCATTGGCTGCAAATGGGTATATAAATTCAAGTACAATGCAGATGGAACAATTGATAAGCATAAGGCCCGTCTTGTTGCAAAGGGCTATGCTCAAAAAGAAGGCATTGACTACGAGGAAACTTTTGCACCTACTGCTCGGATGACCACAATTCGGGTTATGTGTGCTATGGCAGCACAATATGGGTGGAAAGTTCACCAGATGGATGTCAAAAGTGCCTTTCTAAATGGTGATCTCCAAGAAGAAGTCTACATGACTCAGCCAGAAGGGTTTGAAGTGGAAGGCCAAGAGCAAAAGGTTTGCAAATTGGTCAAATCCTTGTATGGTTTGAAACAAGCTCCTCGAGCTTGGTATATAAAAATGGACAATCACCTTATGCAGCATGGATTTAAGAGATGTCCGTCAGATGCAAACCTCTATTTCAAGAAACAAGGTTCTGATATAGTGTTGCTTGTACTCTATGTGGATGATCTGCTCATTACAGGAAGTTCAGAAACTATGATCTCTACTGTCAAAAGAAAATTGTGCAAATATTTTGAGATGACAGATCTCGGACTTCTCCATTATTGTCTTGGTTTGGAATTCAGCCAGAAGGAGCACTCCATCAAAGTGTCTCGGAAAAAAATATGCCAAGACATTGCTTGGAAAAATATCGCATGATCGATTGCAAGCCAATGGCAACTCCGATGGAGAATGGACTTCGGTTATCGCGATATGATGATTCACCTCGGGTAGATGGTACTCTCTATCGACAGTTGATTGGAAGTCTCATATATCTGACCAATACTAGGCCAGATCTCATATTTGCTATCAACTATCTTTCGAGGTTCATGCAGGAGCCTAAGACCACTCATTGGAAAGCAACAAAACGTGTTCTTCACTATGTCCGTGGTACTATGGAATATGGCCTAGAATACAAGAGGAACAAGAAATTCTTCTTGCAAGGATACACGGACTTCGACTATGCTGGATCATTTGATGATCGCAAGTCAACTTCTGGATACATTTTTCATCTGGGATCCGGTCCTGTCTCTTGGCATAGCAAGAAGCAATAGGTGGTTGTTATTTCATCAATAGAGGCAGAGTATCGCGCCGCACGTGAAGCTGTGTGCGAAGTGATATGGTTACATCGCATTCTGACAAGTATGGGCCATCCATCAAAATCTCCAATACACTTGTTTTGCAACAATCAGGGTGTTCTGAACCTCATCAAGAATCCAGTCCATCATGAAAGAACAAAGCACATTGACACACAATGTCATTTCATTCGAGATGAAGTTCCAAAGCATCGAATTCAGCTTCAACACATTCCCACCGATGCTCAAGTTGTAGACATTTTCACTAAGGCACTTGGACGTGTCAAATTTGAATTGTTTCGTAGCTCACTTTGTATTGCAAAATAATGTAAGGGGATGTTAGTATAGCTATTAGTTATTACATTACCCAAATAATGTAATAAAGGGGGATGTTAGCGTACTTAATAGCTATTAGTTATTTTGTCTTTATTTAATTATTTAGCTCACTGTTACAACCATGTAACAGTTCTGTTTCAGCCGTTCAGCCGGTGTGCTATTTCGGCATTGTAAACATTATTTAATCTGCAACATTCAATAAACAACAAGTTCGTATTTTATCAGTGGTTAAGTTGATGCCAATGAAGACCGATGAACAACCGACTAAATTTAGGGTTTATAGTTGTCATGAAAGTCGACTAAGATTAGGATTTATAGTCGACTAAGATTAGGGTTTTCATCTCAAACATTATGTTATAAAAGGAGGGCTATTTGGATATTTGGAGTAGTTGAAGTGTACGAAGTTCGATCGGAGAGCGTTGAGAGAAAGTCGTGTCTAATTGAGCTAAGTGCAAAATTTGTAAAGAGAGCAGAGTGCACAAAAGGGATAAGACGATCGTGAAGGTTGACTGTAGCGAAGGAGAGTGTGTGAAGTGATTGCCCAGAGAAAGTAGAAGGCACAGTGTGGTTGTAGATCGTAGTGTCTATTCTGTGAACAGTGAGAGAGATTGGGTAAGCAATAGACCAGTCCAGGTCTTGTAAAAGTGAAGGTATTTTTCTGGTAAACTTCTATATTCAAAATTGAAGTCCAGGTTGCAGCTTGGCATTAGGGGTTGGTGCTCTTTCCAGTTGGTGCTGGTAAAACAGGGATTGGTGCTCCTTTCTATTGGCGTAGATAAATAAGGGGTTGGTGCTCCTTCCAATGGGTGCTGTTAAATTGATTGTAAAGTTGGTGTTTTGCAAAGGCTAGATTTGGATGGTAGTCCAAGCAGTCATTTTTGAGTAGCCAGTGAACCTTGTTAAATCTTGTGTTGTGTGATGTTCTCTTGTGATACTTGCTCTATCTGGTTTTAAGGTTTCATTATTTATATTTTAAGAGTTGTGAATTTAAGTTAAAAGAGCTACACTGATTCACCCCCCCTCTCAGTGGAATTGTGAGACTAACAGTAGTGCTTAGTGATAGTAGGGCCAGGCAAAAACTTAGGCAGGGTGGTTTTGGGGAAATCATGGTTGGGACTACATGATTTATCTTGAACTTTGGTGTAGTTTGAAAAGAGAAACCATGCTTAAAGAACATGGCCAGATAGGTCAGGTAGGTGGTAAATCATTTGATAGCGGTGGGGCGCATAGATCATAGATCCAACTCGAGGAAATTTGCACCATAGGACTTGCAAAAAATTAATCAAGAAAATCATGCAACAATGAGGAAAAAGCTACACGCACTTTTTCTATCTCTACCATTCCACTGACGCTATGTTAAGAATACTTTGCAAGATAATTTTGAACTAAATGAAGATGGTCGGTTGGATGATTCCCAAATTTACGAGATCATCAATAAGCCTATTGGCTTCATGGTACATGTGAGCAGCCACAACCTGATTTTGCTGATCAATGAGAGTCCTGGTCTCTTGGATTAGAGAGCAAATATTCTGGGATGGATTTTTATCACTGTTGATGTACCCAATGATATTAAGGGAGTTCCATTAAATTTTGAGGTTGACTTTTGAATCCCTGAGAAGATGCATACTCTACCATAAGTCCCATGCTTCAGCCACAATATTTGTTTGGTGGTCCAGGTTTTCAGAAAAAGCTATGACAATTTCACCTTGATGGTTCCTAACAACCCTACCTGCTCCTGCTAAACTTGGATTCCCTTTGTATGCACCATCGAATTTTATATTGAGCCATTATTTAGGGGGTGGTTTCCAATGAGCCTTCTTCTTGGGATGGGGCATAGGAGGGGTCAAAATTGAGGGAATGGGAATACTTAAGGACCGAATAATCTCAGTTTTCAAGCTACAACTGGGAGGTTTGGGATAGGGAAGTAATTGGGAATTTTCAACAGCATAATTTAAGGCCTTAGGGGTTGTAGACATTGGTTCATTAGATAGGAGGGAAACAATACGATGGTTCCTCTCTAACCAAATTTTCAAAATAAAGTGATGGAGGTAAATATTCCATAGAAAAGAGACTTTGGGATTCCTGAACGGATTTGGCCATTGAACAAAGAGGTCCACAAGGGAATTGGAAGGAGCCCATTGAATCTAGAAGGTAGTCAAAAAGTGAGTCATACCTTCTTTAGTAAAATCACAATCTATAAATAGATGATGGATGGATTCCCAACTAGAGAGACATAGGTGGCATTTGTTCGAGACAGGGATACCTCTTTTCATAAGATTATATGTATTAAGGGCTTTGTTTTGAATGGCAATCTAGGAAAATAATCCAACCTTGGGAATGAGGTGTTTGATCCACTCCAAGCTGAAGGAAATAGTGGGGACATGGTAATTGAGCAAAAGGGAGTACGCTAATTTGACAAAAAAATCCCCATTGTCATTCCCTTTCCAGATAGGGTATTCAGGGGTAATGGTCAGGATGATAGTGGTCTTTGATAAGTGAGATAAGACATTTCCTGCTCTAGAAACTTGGTCACTTTCATTGGCAATGGGAATGGCTTTCCATCTACGTTGATTATCAATGAAGTCCCCAAATTGGTTGCCCAACCTTCTATCTAGAATAGGTCTAAGGATGGTGAGCTCAGGGACCTTTGATAGAGGTTTATCTTTGATGCAAATATCATCCCAATAGTTTATATTTGAACCATTGCCTAGCTGCCATTGGGTGCCTTTGGTGATGATGGGTTTAGCCTGAATAATTGTCTGCCAGAAATCAGACCCATTAGTAGGAATGTTGCCATCCAAAAAAGAACGTATCTGGAGATATTTGCCTTGAATTATGAAAACTCACTTTGCCTTGGATTTGATGAAGATTTTTCAAACCTGTTTGGCGAGAAGGGCAAGGTTCATATTAGCGATTCTTCTAAGCTTGAGGTCTTCTTGGAATTTGGGGTGCAAAATCTGTCCCAGATGACTAGATGGAATTTATTATTTTCCTCTAGGCCTGACCATAAGAAGTTCTTTTGAATATGTTTAATCTTGGTATGCACAATAGCAGGAGCTTTGAAAATCGACATAAAGTGGACAAAGATGCTTTGGAGAATAACCATAGTGAGAGTTGCTTTGGATTTCTAATACAGAAGATAACCTTTCCATCATGCAAGTTTTCGTTTGATCCTTTCAAGAACATTATCCCACATGGAATCTTTCAAGTTTTTGGTGAACAAGGGAAGACCCAAATAAGAGGTAGGGAGATCAACAATGCAACACTACAGGATGTAGGTAATTTTACATTGTCTATTAATAGGAGTGTTCATGAAATAACATTTGTTTTTTATGTAGTTGATTTTCTGGTCGACTACTAATTCGTAGGTATAAAGGATAGACTTTATGGATTTATCTTGGTGAATAGAAGGCAGGGTGGTGATTATAGTAGCATCTAAAAACTACTGATGGGATAGGGATGGGAAATTAGAAGAATATTTGATACTTGAAATACTCCCTAATGCACAAGAAAATTTGAAGGCTCTTCCCAAAGAGTCAGCAAGAATGATGAACAAGAAGGGGGAGAGGGGATCTCCTTGTATGATGCCTCTAGAGCTAGGAAAAAATCATGTTGTTGATCCATTAACCAAAATAGAGAACCATGGGGAAGAAATGCAGCCCTATATGAGGTCAATCCATTCTTTATGAAACCCAAACTTGGAAAGGACCTTTAAGAGAAAATCTCGGTTAACCCTGTCAAAATCTTTACTGATGTCCAACTTCAAGAATATGGCTACTTTTTTATTGTACGAAGTTGAGTGAAGGGCTTCATGAAGAGATATAATGTTGTTAGTGATGGATATACCTTCTACTAAGCTTCCTTGGAAGGGATCTATGAGAGGATTTTCTTGAGCCTCATGGCTAAGGATTTGGGTAAGATTTTATAGATGATATTGCAAAGGCTTATTGGTCTGAAGTCTACCATGGATTTGCACTGAGGGGTTTTGGAGACTAAGGCAATGAAAGTTGAGTTTTTCCCTCTAGTAATAACATTTTTTCATTGGAGATATGTGATAGCACATCGGATTTCTTCCTCTAAAATATCCCAGAAGTTTTGGAAAAATTATGGGGGGGGAAAACATCCAGCCCAGGGGCTTTGTCATCCTGCATGCAGAAAAAATCTTGCTTGCTTTCTTTTTTGCTTAGGGGTTGGATGAGGTAGGAATTCATTTCAGGAGTGACCAAGGGGGGAATGTGTTGTAAGAGGACCTCTTGGGCTTTAGGATGATCAGGGGATGTGGTTCCTATCAAGTTGTTGAAGTAATATGAGGCTTCATTTTTTATTTTGAAAATTTCTCTGGAGCAAGTGCCATCAACCAAAATGAGCTCTTTGATTTTTTTCATGCTTCTATTCCTCAATGTGGAGGCATGGAATAAATTCATATTAGCATCACCATATTTTAGCCATAGGGCTCAGGATTTCTGCCTCCAATAGGTTTCTTCCTTGGCAAGAATGTTGTGGTAATTTGAGAGAAGTTGCCTTTCTTCTTCTCTAAGATGGGGAGTTAGATAGTCATTCTGGATTTTCTACTCTATGGTTTTGAGTTTTCTTAGGATATGATCTTTGCATTCAAAAATATTCTTGAACACCTCCTTGTTCTAGATTTTTAGCTTCTCCTTGATAGCTTTTAGTTTCTAAGAAACTTGGAAAATAGCAAACCCAGGGTAAGGGTGTTGCCACCATTCAATGATCCTTTGTCTCAAATCAGCGTGTTGGATCCACATGTTCTCAAATTTGAAGGGGGTTTTGAAGGATGGAGACTTGTTGACTTCCAGAAGAAGGGGGCAATGTTCGGATCCAATTCTAGGAAGAGAGATGATAGAGGTGTGACCAAATATGGGAAGAGCTTTTTGAGATAGGAATATTTTATCCAGCTTGACTTGAATATGTTCAGATCCTACCCTATTTTTGCTCCATGTGAATTGACATCCCTTGATTTGAACATCCATTAGCTCATTCTCAGTAACAAAGTCATGAAAATCTTGTATGCTCTTGGAAGGGGTGGAACTGCCGCCCTTCTTATCTGAGGGAAAGAGGGGGAATTAAAATCACCTACTAACATCCAGGGGTGATTGGAGAAGGCATATTTCATGTGGAAAAGGGACCTCTAGAGAGATCATATTTCTAGAGGGTTATTGGGAGCATAAATATTGGATAAAACCTAGGTGACTTGATTTTCTTTGCAGAAAAAGACCAAGATTACGGTTCTTTTAGAAGATAAAATTACTCTGCCTTCAACGTATTTTGGATCCCAAAGGCATAGGAGGCCTCCAGATAAGCCTGTGGCAGGGGAGAAATCCCATTGGTAGTTCTTACATACTGAATTAGTAATACTGTTAATTTTAGAAGCATCAAATTTCATCTCTTGCATAATGAAAATAGTGGGTTTATGATCTTTTCTTACAGTTCAGGCTAGTATTTGTTTGGCTGAATTGTTGAGACCTCTGATATTCCATGAAATAATCTTCATTTTGATACTTTGAAATTTTTTTTACTTCCCTTGCCTTGTTGAAGGCGAGGTTTGGTATTTTTTTATTCATCCTTAGACTGAATGAGTAGATATGGAAACAAGGTTGTTTGCACTCCATTGGCAACTTTATTTTTAGTGTACTTTTTGTTTTTCTCAGCTAATGTTGGTCTACCTATTTTATTATCACTTTCTGTGTCGATAGGGGCTTTCTTGAATTTTTTGGTGATGATGGGACTGTGATCCACTTTGTGGTGGAAGAGGCTCACAACTTCTATCGGGGATTCAAAAATAGATTTGGTGGGAGAAAGGGACCCATCCAGATGGGGAAAGGAAGGTCCATATTTTGAAGAGAAGTGGGGACATATGGGAGGAGGTGAAGAAGGGGGGGCGAATTTTGGAAATATGAATTCATCATTGGAATTGGATAAAGGACCAAATATATTAGGAAAAGCAAACATAGAACATACCTTTTCCAAATCTAAGGAAATATGCTAGATGAGTGGCTCCTGGTTAGCAATTTGTTTCCCTTTGAATTCTTTTTCCTCCTTGTTTTTGAAGGGATATTTAGATCTCTCATTGTGATTTCCCATCTAGGTATTAAATTTTTGAGGATGGGGATGCCGAAAGCTGGACGTCTCTTTCTAGGTCTTAAGAGATGGACATTGGGATTTTAGATGCCCCTGGGATTGACATTCCATAAAAATATCAGTTTGTTCTCATACTCTATTTCTTGGCACTTGTAGTATGCTCTGTAGATGAGATTAATATGAATCGGTAGTTGGGAATCCAAGTTAATGTTGATGCATATTCTCACATGAGCCATGCAGGTTTTAGCTTTCGTTGTAAGGTCAATGGCTACAAGATCCCCAATGTGCTTTGCAATACCATGCAGAATATCTTCATGATATAATTGGATAGGAAGATTTGGGAGGTGAACCCAAATGGGTGTAAATTTAATATTTTAGGTTTTGAGGTTTAAATCTTCCTCCCATTTTTGAAGAAATAAACTTTTTCTACCATAAAACCATGGCCCTCCTGTGAGGATATGGGCATAGTTATTTTGATTGTTCAACTGGATCATAAAGAAACCCTTGGAAAGGGCCATCAGTTGGAAACTCCCTGTTGTTCACCATTTGAATGTAGCCCATGTTCTTATGGACTCCATGTCTGGTCTTCCCCCAAAAAATTTCCCTATAATGGAAAGGGATTCGATAGTAAGTTTTTCTGCCATTACTGATTTAGGTATGATGAGATCTTCACTAGAAGGGAGTAAGGGGCAATGGTTCCCAAAGGATCTGGGAGCTAGAATACCCTTGACCTTGTCTATAAAACTTTGAGAATTTGAATTCACTGATTGAGAACCATTATTCGGGAGAGAAGGAACAAGCCCTTTAACATTTTTCCATGGTCGATCGCCCATCAGGCCCCACTCACAGATTGGATTAGGATTTGAGCCCTTTGAATCATCTACATTGGTAGCTTCATCCATAGGGGGAATATCACCCTACTCCAGTCCAAACCCTTCTATAGGGATTTGGGAATTCTTGCCTATTGTTGCCAGAGCTATCGTTGTCACCATCACCATATTTTTTCTTGTATTTTAATGTCTTAATCATAGATTATATTCTAATCACTAGGGAGACATAAGGAATTCTACAAAACCTATGTCTTAAAATATTATATTAAATTAGTTCACATATTCTAAACTAGGGAGTCATAAGGTAGTCTACTACAAAAGATCTATTAAAAGTGCTCTTAAAATATAAAGAGCTAAAACTAAGGAAGATGTCTACCTCAAAGAATACAGTAAAAAATGATATGAACAACACTATTAGAAAGGAAAGAGCAAGTATCATAAAATTTAGAATCAAGAATTTACTTATAAATTTTGAAAGAGACTTAGATCTTACTTCAAAAAATATTCATAGTGAAGTTTTAAAAGATAACTTTGAAACCATGGAACATTATCTAAATGCTCAACTCACTGAAGCAATTGATAATGGAAAGAGTGACATTCAAATTTCTTTATAATTTGGTAGCATATTATATATGGAATTACTTACATTCAAATGTTACAAGGATAAGAATGTAGAACATAAAGGATTGATAGAATTACTTAAGTTGAAAATAGAAATGGATGAATCATACCTAGAGAATATATTTCAATCCTCATGTAGTATTGATACTTCAAGTTATACTAACATAAAATCCTATCATGATGCCTTAAGTATTTATCAGAAGCTTCTATACAGAACCAGGAAAATGATAAAAAGGACAAAGACAAAGAGAATATACTTTTGCAAGAATCGGATGATATTACGTCCACCTATGAAAGTGTAGTAATTGAATCCAAAGACAAGAATAAGAAGAAGAAGAGGAACCAAATAAAGGAGGCATACAGTGCAAAGTGAATTAAATATAATAAAAAGGACTAGATCAAGCTATAGATAATCTAAAGATGAAGATCCATATTGAAAACTAAAGTCTTCAATACCCAAATAATGTAATACAGGGGGTGTTAGATAATATATTATATTATTGGGTACATATCAATGTACCACCTTTGGTATATTACTAGAGTAGGAGTTTACTTTAGAGTAGATTTATGTACTTACTTCAACATATAATAAATGCACAAGTGTTAGAATGTGCAATGATGTAAATGTGCATGTAGTCCATATGTACATGAGTCATAGGATAGAGTCAAAGGTAGAGTAAAGGCCAAGGAACTTATCTTTATATATAGGCCTTATAGTGAGTGAAGAGAGAGAGAAGAGAATATATAGAGTGCATAGTTTAGATTGGTAGAGTGGTATAATTTAGCTCTCTAAAAATAGTTTATGGAGTGTTCATGTCCTCCATTATACTGCATTGTACTATTTTTGTATGCTTTCATTAATGGCATATTTTTGAGTTATTGCAAAAGTTTCTCTTATCATTTTCCTGCAAATTAGAGTGTCATCATCATATAGATATCTTAGATTGCTTATCTAAAATTTAGTTATTGCATTTCATATATCATATACTCATCAAAAGCTAACATGGAACCCTATATGGAAGGTTATTATCCTAAACCCACAAGATACCCAATATAACCTCAACGTTTTTATAGTGATTATTTGAATGGTTGTATAAAATCCTTAATATGACTAGAAATTGGTTGTTTCTTATTAATATTAATTAATGTTATCTAACTAAGCACACAAAATTAAGCAGTTTAATTAAAAGTGCAATTGGTTTTATCATTTATGTTTAATTAGGTTGTGGTCAAAGGTCAAAGAAACTTAGGACCCACAATGTGTTTACATTGGGTTCACCAAATTTGTAAACGGGGATTTGGAAGCCCTTCTTAAGATCTCATATTTTCCACACTTTCTCTCAATATGATTGTGTATATGTGTGTGGGGGATCTAAACTATGTTTTATGTGTTAATTTACAAATACCTAGGGTTTTTCCCTAAAATATTTCTTGACCTAGACCTTAAAAACATAATCTTGAACAAATAAAAAATGCAAGAAAATAAGATAATGCAAGCATATAAGATCATATCCTATGTGATTTTAGTTTAAATGATTAGAAGAAAGTGAATATTTATTTTTATTTTTGAGGCAAGGGCCCAAGAGAGTGATGCAACAAGCAAAACTAGTCTATGTGAGACTATATGATTTTTTATATGTATTGCCTAACATAGAAAAATGAAATATATTCTTTTAAACTACCCTAAATTCCTTGATTTTTCATTGTTATTGTGATCGGGATAGAAATAGAAGTTATATCCTATGACAAACTACACACAGATTATGCTATAAAAGTAGAAATTGTAAGTATATGAATAGAAGCACCTGGTTTTATAGCTGAGAAAAAAATGTTGTCTAGACGTAAATATGCTATTGTCAAAATCATTGTTGGAATGGGACCGCTAATGATTTCATAGAAACGTACAAAATAGAAACACCTGATAACAAAAATTAGCTTTAGGGGGTTTGCATCATTGTGGGAAAACAGAGATCCCCCTAGTTCATGTCATTAGACCCTTGATTTCAATAACAAAGAGTAATATGCATGTCAAATATGTGGTAAAGAATGAGTGACAAAATTGTTTTCCATATGTAGACTAGTAGTGATTTCACTTTTATGAATCATATAAAGCAATAGAATGTGAGATTTTTGGTAATATATCTAAAGCATAAAATATACCCAATAAGAGTAACTATGATAGAAACATATAAGAAACAAAAATATGGTAGGAAACAATGGCTAGAAAAATCGTTGCCTAGGATTAGAGTGACAACAATTTCACTCCTAAAAAAAGAAGAGATGGACATAATATCGAGTTTTGAGGGATATGGTCTAATATGGTTGTGAGGCATCTCTAGAAAGCTATAGATCTTGGGAAATGGCCAAAACTAATGTAAAATAAAATCAAGTGATTTGAAATATAGATATATGTTAGTGTGAGATGAAAAGAAATCATAAGACAACTAGATGACAACATAGCATAAATGACATAAAATATTTACTATAACAAAATGAGATTAAGCTCATTAAGAAAAAATAAATGGAGGAGATAACCCAACAAGTGAGGTTATTTCTAGTTGCTTATTTCTTAGGAGCTTCCCAAATAAAATTCTAAGAGACGAATTCCTTGTTGGCACCAACGATTTTACTACCAATGATTTTGCTCTATTGCCAACATTTTCTCTTAAGCAATGAATGCTCAAAATATGGAGTAGAATAGTTAATTAGACTAATTTGATTGTGTAGTGGACTACTACAAGTTTTGGTGTGCCAAATTTGAGTGTCTAGAAGAGGCAATCCAAATTCTTTAGCTTTAACTATAATTTTTAGATTAATGATTTTGACTTCATTTCTTAAGAAGTAGGCATATGAGAATGAGGAGGCTAGATGTATATACCAAGTGCTCCTATCAACTATTGGAACCCAGACAATGATTAGCAACAATTTGTTGGAAACCATGAATAAAAAAAATTAAAGATAAGTTTAACAATAATTATATACTTTAACTTGTCATAACCAAATTGCAATTATCAAATATATTTAAAAAAATACAATTGATATCTTTTCTCAAATTCAATTAATAAATATTATCTTTAATTAATTTATTTATTTTTTAACTAATTTAAACAATTAATTATTTACTTATTTTTTAATAAATTATCTTTTAGACTTTAAATAAATATTTACTTTATATTTTCATGCATTTTCCATATAAAATATACAAATACCTTTCATTCCATAAAACCAAAAAGGTTATCTGGTATGAACAATAATAGTAGACCTATAAATGTAAAATATTTTATCATACTTATATTAGACATTTAAACACATACTATTTCCTTTATTTTGTGGTTTATATTGATATAAAATATATATTTGGATGTGGTTTATTAATAAGGATATTATTTATATAATTGATAAGATTTAAATTCAATCCACAATATATCTACATAAAAATAAATAAATATATAAAATATTAATAAAAAACTATAAAAAAAACAATACAAGGGATAAGTCTTGGTAGGGCCAACTCTGACTCAGCAACCGTAGTTTCGTGGAAAGTCCAATATATATATATATATATATATATGAAATGTTACTCATAAACTATTTAAAGTAAATTTTTTTTTGTTATGTATGTATTGTATTATTTATAAGATCTTCCTTGCATAATAACACATTCAATATATACTATGTACATCTTATATACATTTTTATTATAATTAGCATTATAATCACAGTTAAAACCACACTTCATGAAAAAAGGACATCAAAGTCCTATGATGAGCTCATTGAATTTAGATTAAGCATGTGTGAAATTGTGTATGGTTTCCAAGGTTTTGTACATTTGTGTATGGTTTCTAAGGTTTGGTACATCATTTTAGCTGGCATCTTGCTTTTAACTATTACTGTTTGTCCATACTCTACGTGTCGTGTTGCACTTGATATATCCTTTCATTTCATCTTTCAATATCACTCGATGGAGAATATTTTAATGGTGAGCCTTTGCATTCACACTTACCATGCACTAAAGGGCGTGTCCTTAAAAATGAATGTATTTGCAAAGATGCTTTTCAAAGGGAAAAAGGTTTGAAAGCTTTCTATGCAAACAAAAATTATATCCAAAAATGTATGAACTTTAGAGCACCCCATATGGTAACCTTTTTGTCTTTTTTTTTTAACCAAGTTTTAAACGATAACTAAAAGAGCCAATGCATTATTTTTTTAATGTGCTTTTCAAAAATTGTAAAAGGTGAAAAGCACACACGAAATATAACATAGTTTTCAAAGTTTCTATAATGAATTCAAATGTAATATGCTTATGAATCTTAAAGTAGATGTATAAACTACTCATCTTATTCATGCAACTGAACATAGTATGTGCTCTCCTACCTATTTTTAAGAAAATATAAGAAAATATTTATAAGTTGTTTTTTTTTTAATATATAAAGGAATGGGTAACACCATTGGAATTAGAATTATAAATTTTAGTTTGTTAGGTTAGATGAAGTTTTTTTAATACATAAGGGAATTTGTAACAATATTGGGTGTTGCCATTATAAACCCTAGCCCGTTGGGTTACATAAAGTCAACTGGACATGACTCATATATGTGGAATGTATTTTGGTAGGACCTCATTTTTCATTTCTCTCAAATTTGATGGTTGTTCCATACCAATTTACTCATGAGAGCATTTGGTCCTACAACCATAAAATTCATCAGCAATACTATGTTCTAGAAATAACATAATCCAACTCACATACACATAAATTACAACTATCAATTCATTTTGAGAGAACAAAATAGAATCATGCATTAATTATAAAAACATCAATCAAACAACAAAAGAGGTCATGTCAAGATAAGCCATTACATACTCCCCCTAAGACTAAACACGATCCCTTGTGTTTTCTGAAACAAAATGTTTTATTCAAAGGAATTGCTTTTCATTACATCAATATCTTCCCCACTAGCACAATTTTTAGAAAAAAGGTTCCACTAGACCTTACATTGATCTAAGGTGCGGTTTTTCATCTTTTTGGAATGAAACCCTAAAAATTTGGGTATGTTGCACTTTAATAATTATGGGATCTGTCATCTAACCTCCCTTTTAGATATGTCGTGGTTTAAACCCTGGATCTCTCCAAAGAAAAACCAAAACCCTAACCATTACACAATTCTTATCAAATACGGTGAAGCTTATTAATATGTATCTTTTCAAATAAATAATATGACATACGCATCTTTTCAAATAAAAAATGTGATAAATTTCATAACTAGTAAGTTAAATAGAAAGTCAGATGTCCCAAATTTGAATCAACCATATAGTGTGTCTTTGTTACGTTGGTTCCATGGAATTTTGTTTTCTCCTTTAAATTAAACTTTCCTTCTCATGGTGATTAAATGTTAAAAAAAATATGCAATATTTTATATAAGGGAAGAAAATGAAAGATAAATTGTAGAAGAAACATATTAGTATAGTGTGTTTTTTTTTATTTGGTAAAATAAAGAGGTTTTCAAAGGGTCCCCAAACCTAAACAAAGATATAAGATATTCAATGAGCACTAAAAAATAACAAGGTCGATCCGGTATCCAACGAAAGAATCTAGGAATTCAGATCGTACAAAATCGTCAATCTACTTGAAACCTAAAAAGAAAATAAAAATTGAAATAAAGCGCCCAACAAAGAATTTGTTAGTGGGACCCCAAGGCGCTATGAACTAGAAAATATATCTTCTCACCTAAAAAAGCTAAACAAGAATACATAACCTGAAATTCGATGAGTTTAAAAAATAAATTTGAAACTAAGTGCCAAAAAAACAAAAAGTGATGAGATTCCAAGCACTCAGGGAGACCAAGGTAAAGTTGAAGAATGGACAACCAACATGAACAATGAAAATAAACTTGCACAAAATAGGAGGAAGGAAGGAGTGCACCAAGAAAAAACACCTAAAAAATAGCTCGAGAGAAGCATCCAAACCTAAGGTTTTGAATGGAACCCTAAACCAAAAATAGATTTGATCCTAAACTATTACATATTCTATTTTTCCTAGTAGGACCGTAGGGTTTTGAGTGGAACCCAGAACCTTCACAAGGTTTGAAAGGAACCCAAAACCTTTTTACAATTGGCCCAACAATCATTAATCATCCATTTCCACAAAGGACTGTAGGGTTTTAAGAGGAACCTAGAACCTAAAAATAATTTTAAGATCCCACATAAGATAAGAGCTTTGGAGCACTAGGATTGGAAACATCAAGAAACACGGCCTCAAATTAAATCAATCCGCTGAAAATAGGGACCATCCAAAGAAAAATACGACTAAAATAGGGGCTCTTGTAAAAACTACAAAGGAACTTTTCCAAAGAGGATTTTAGGACATACCAACCAAAATAAGTTCCCACCACAAGAAACAAATTCATCCATTGAACAATCTAATCGAAACAAGGGTTATTACAACATACACATTGAGACCCTCTAAAGTAATATTCAAGAAAAACCAACTAATAAATAACCCCTTGCATAGAAAAATAAGGAGATCCCATCAAAATATAACACACTGAACCTTAGGAACCCTGCATCGTAAAAGGAGTTGGTTCCAGCTGGTCAAAGCCTTCCACCCAGCCAACCCATTGGTTGTTGCAATTTCTTTAGCTAGCTAATACCTTCCTCCCAACCAAACCACTAGTGGTTGGAATTCCTTCAACTGGACAAAACCTTCCATCCAACCAACCCACTGGTGGTTGTAGTTCCTTCAACTGACCAAAGCCTTCCACCCATCCAACCCACTAGTGGTTGCAGTTCCTTCAGTTGGCCAATGCCTTCTAGTCAACCAACCCATTGGTGGTTACAGTTCCCTTAGTTGGCCAATGCCTTCCAACCAACTGACCCACTGGTTGTTGTAGAACCTTTAGTTAGCCAATGCATTCCACCCAGCAAACCCACTGTTGACTACAAATCCTTCAGTTGGTCAAAGTTTTCCTCCAACAAATCCTCTTGGTGGACATCATATGCCCGTGCTCATGTGCAAGTGACATTTACATGAGTGTCTTTGTTACATTGGTTCTATGGAATTTTGTTTTCTCCTTTAAATTAAACTTTCCTTCTCATGGTGATTAAATGTTTTAAAAAATATGCAATATTTTATAGAAGAAGAGGTATTAAAGTGGAACAAAATTCCAAAATAGGAATATTCTACTAGAAATAAGCAGCTTGTATGGGAAGAAATTGAAATATAAATTGTAGAAGAAATGTATTATAATATAATATTATTTATTATCTTAGACACCAAAAAATATATTAAAAAAATTATATAATTTAAACATCTAAAAGTAGATTTAAATTGACAATAAACTAAAACACTTCATTGATCATCATCAAATTACTTATACAATAGTTAACTTATTATATAATAAACTTCCTTGACACCTAAAGAATTAATTACACCTATCAACAAAACAGTTGATACACCTGAAATATTATTGTAGCTAAGGTTACAAGATCAAAAAATTTACAAACTGCAAGTTGTGTAAATTTTATACATTTATGGGATAAATTAAACAGTTTGGGGCTGCCCATGGAAAAATCAACTCATGTGAAAAATGTGGTCATCCTTTTGTTACTGGCCAATAAATTTATTTTCTCTTGGATTTATGTCATCTTGCCACATATACACCTTTAAATATTTTGGAAGAACTAAATACCAAATTCTAAATGATTTCAGATAAAATTAAACTTTGACCTTTCGAAAACAATGCCTTCCCAACCCAAAGTGCAGAGAAATTCTAGACACTCTTTCACCCCTTTTCTAACTTGTTCATTCCTATGATTTATTGCAATGCCATGACCACACGACTAATAGATAAAATAGACAAAAATAAAGAGCTTTGGATTCAATACCATAATTTGAGTTGGATGTAGACTATGAGCTCATCGGGTATGGGGAAGAGAGTAGGATGGAAAACCCACCTCGATGGTGAGAAGAGGAATGTTTCTATAATGGAATACTTCTAGAATGGTTGGCTGGAGGTAGACTATGAGCTCATCGAACATGGGAGCTTCAACCCTATCGATGCTACTTTCGATCAGATTGCTCTCTACTAGAACCTAGAGAAGGAGGGACTCAAGCCACCAAACAAGGGGTATTAGCTCAATGGTCAAGTAAGGTCTATAAATCCTCCACTTCAATGACCACTTTGTTGGCTTGCACTTGCATTTGAACCATAATATTAGAGTATATAATAGATTTAGCATACACTAAAATATCAATAGAAACATTTAGATTATAAAATATTATATTTTTACGATCCTTCCAAATGTTAAACAAAATTTATGCTTGGAAAAACTTACACAATTGATCTATGCTAACAAGCATGCTTGTCCTATCCCTAAGAAGAGCCATATGCCAAGAGAAGTAGTGAGGGTGAAATGGCTAAAAGAAATCATGAATCTAGACCCAGAAATCTTAGGCTTGAGGACATAACCAAAAGAGGTGTTTTTCAATCTTTGACATTTGCAAAAAGGGCATCTGGGGTTATGAAACCCAAGATGAACTAAGTGGTCCCCAACTAGCAAACCTTGGTAGAGCAGACACCAAGATAAGTGTGCTAATTTGGGTTCCAATGCAAGGTCCCAAATGGAGAGAAATATATTTAGTAACTCCTTCATGGAGGATCGAATATGCCAGTGAGAATTAAGATTAGGGACCATGAGCAAATGGGAGAGATCCAATGATACCTATTTTTGGGCTAGTAATTATAGAAGGGAGTAATTAGATAATATTTTTTGTTTTTCCAATGTGGATGTGATGAACGAACTCCAATATTGTGAAGCATGTCAAAGGGGACTACTTCTTGGATTGTTTGAAAAATATCCTTGTCTTACTCCTAAAGGCTACACAAAGCTTTAAATTCAAGACAGGAAACCTAATCTCAAGTACGATGAGTAAAGAGATTGGATATGACCGTGACTCCCTTATGAAAATGATGGCTTTTGAAGCCTTAATATTAATATGAACTCACCAAATCAAATATAAGATAGCCATTACATAGTTAACTCAAGATAATGAATAGAACGAAACTTACAATCTTCACATAAGTGATAAGAAACTGATAATATATTAATATGTAAACAATTGGTACAAATAAATTATGGAGCTTGGTTTCCATCTTATAGCTTTACAAAATAACATTTGATCTTCTTATCTTGACACTTGTCTAATGGAATCTTGAGCTTCTTCTATATCAAATAATGTAATATACTCTAACACCCTCCTGTATTACATTATTTGATGTAAATTCCTCTTGATTTGCATAGATGATCTCTAAATATCTTAAACTTGTTTTGACCCAGAGCCTTTGTGAAAATATATGCAATATGTTCTTCTATAGAAATATGTTTCAATTTGATATGATGATTTTGAAAATGATCTCTGATAAAATGACATTGAGCTTCAATATGTTTGGTTCGTTCATGTATGATTGTATTTTTGATCATATTCAATACTCCTTGATTATCACAATTTATCATTGTTGGAGTTCTTTTTATTCCCATGTCTGAAAATATGTATTGTAACCATAATGCTTCACAAACTACATCCTTTATTTCATGATATTCTACTTCGATAAAAGAAAGTGCTACTACATGTTTTTTACTGTACCATGATATTGGTCCTGAATCAAGATAAAAAATGTATCATGATGTGGATTTTCAATCATCAATAGAACCAGCATAATCAAAATCTGAATATCCTTGTAGACAAAATTTTTTATCATCCCTTTTATATGATAATCCATATTTTGTAATCTTGTTGATATATTGTAATATTTTTTTGTAGCTTTCTAGTGACTTTTCTTGGGTTCTTGCATAAATATTGAGATATAGCAAAAACTATGTTTGGTCATGTATTTGTTAAATATAAAAGACTTCCAATCAATTTATGATAAGTTGTTGCTGAAACAAAAGGTGTTTCATCATATCTGGATAATTGTAGTCCTTGTTCCATAGGTGTATCTTTGGGCTTACAATTGTTAATTTTGTATTTCTCATGTAGATTGTTTACATACTTTGTCTATGTTATTGCAATATTGTGTTCATTCTAATGGATTTCCAAACTAGGACAATAATGCATAAGTCCCAAATAAATCATTTCAAAATAATTTTTAATATCATTTCTAACTTCACTTATTAAACCCTTTGAGCTTCCTATTATCGCTATATGATCAACATATACTATAAGTATTATCATATCATTTTTAACCTTCTTTGTATAGATATTTGGATCTGACAAACTTATCTTAAAATTGTGTTGTAATAGATGATTAATTATTTTTATATACCATGCTCTTGGAGCTTACTTTAAACCATATAAGGATTTGTTTAATTTGCAAAATTTGTGTTCTTGTCCCATAATTTCAAATCCCTCTAGTTGTGACATATAAAATTCTTCAAGATCACCATTAAGAAAGGCACTTTTTACATCCATGGTGTGCCACCAAAGCATAAATTATTTTTATAGTAGTCATTCTTGTTGTGGGTGCAAAAGTTTAATAATAATCAATTCCTTCTATTTTGGTATATCCTTTTGCTACTAATCGAACCTTGTACTTGTCAAGTGAACCATCTTCTTTATATTTGATCTCATAAACCCATTTGCAACCAACTATTTTCTTTCCTGAAGGTATCTCTACTAGATTCCTTGTTTTATTTCTCAACAATGAGGTGTATTTTGATTTCATCGCCTCCTTCCATTTTGGATAACTTAAATTTTGAAGTGTTGTTGTTGGTTTCACCATGGTGCTTAACGGTCCTATGTTTAGTCTTGTTAGATTACAAGTTTACAGTATTGTAGTAGTAAATATAGAATTTTCTCAAGATTTGAATCTTTAAGTATATTTTGTGTGAGACAAACAAAGTCTCCTCAAGATCAAAGAATGCTCCACAAGATCAATCACACACAAAAGAGAAAAACCCACAACACCAATATTAAGTGGTAAAACCCTACTTCAAATGAAGAAGGAAAACATCCACTATAAAGCTCACTATATTACTCAATGATTCAACAATACAAGAATGCTTCAATGTTATGCAACAATATGCATCAACATATATATATATATATATATATATATATATATATATATATATATATATATATATATATATATATATATATATATATATTAGACAACACCCTTATTTAAAGAGAAGCTTTTCTACTACAACCCTAAAATTACCCTAATCTTATCACAATCTTATCTTGAGATGTGTGACAAGTGGCATCTATCAAATATTAAAAAGTGATTGGTTACTTTTTAATATTTGCTAGAAAAGGAGAAATAACTTTTTTCCCACAAATTAAATATTCCTAGCACCCTTATTTTATTTATTAATTGGGTGGGAATATTTTTACATAAAATAGAATTATTTTCTAATTCAAATATTATTCTTTAGACTTTATATTTTAGTTTAATAATAATTGACACAATGTTACATTACATATTCCAACACTCCCCCTTAATGCAATATTGGGAAAAGGAATTATGAAACAAAGAAAAATTCTCCCCCTAAAGATACAAACGGGGATGAGAATCAAATGAGTAATATAGTTACAATGAGCTTATATGACCAAGAATGGTCTACAATAAGGCACCAATACAAAATGGGCCAAAATGAGACTGCAAGCCCTCAACGGAGTAGCTTCAGATACAAGCAGCTTACAAAGCCATCCATCAACCACAAGTGGTTGCAAATGACAAGAAGAAAACATCACAAGGGTGTATTCAGTAAGCCTAAAAAACCTCAAATAGAAGTACTTGCAAGCTACAAGCAGCTCAACATAATATCAATTAGATATATCATCATAAATATATTCACCACAACATATATGAATATCCAAAGATGATAACAAAACTAATCTAACAAATAGTGAACTATAAGTCATCATAAAAAGATGTCAAGCCATACTTATAGTCACGTGTTATATAGTTGATAAAAATTTACCATGTACAAAGTTGCATAAAGCAAACAAGGAGTACCATGATAATACAAACTCTAAAGTACCATGTACAAAAGTTGCATAAGGTATATGAAAATAATAAAGCGTGCACACCGGTTGCATAAAGCCAACCATAAAATATCATGTACAAAAGTAACATAAATTCTAACAAGAAAGTACCATGATAAACCAATTGCATAATGCCAACTACATAAAAACATGTACAAAGTTGCACAAGGCAACAAGAAAGTACCATGTAAAAGGGTCGTATAAAGCAATTGCATCATATACCATAATTGCATAATGCCATCTACAAAGTAACATGTACAAAAGTTGCACAAGGCAAACAAGAAAGTACCATGTTCAAAAGAGATGCAAAAATCAATTATACCACCAAAGATCAACTTATATATAGCACAAAACACCTCATAAGGATGAAGTTGTCATCAAACAAGTGTAACTACACTTCATTACCCCTTGAGGACAACTTCACCAAACCAAGTGAGTCCCTTAGCTTACAAAACTGCTCCTTGGGAAGAGGTTTGATGAACAAATCAGCAGAATTAGAAGATGATGGGCAATACTCCAACTGAATAGTCCCATCCAATACCTTCTCTCTGATAAAGTGGGCTTGGATTTCAACATGCTTTGTCCTTTGATGCATTACAAGATTTTTAGCCAAGGCAATAGCTGATTGATTATTGGAGAGCAAACGTGAAGGACCAAATTGCTCAAAGTCAATTTCCTTCATGAGGGTACGAAGCCAAACCACTTCCTATGCAGCTATTATTGTAGCCTTATACTCCACTTTCGTTGTAGAAAGAGCAATTGTATCTTGCTTCTTGGAAGACCAAGAGATAGCTACAGAACCAATACTAAAAACATATGTTGTGGTAGACTTTCTGTCTATTCTATCCCCTCCAAAATCAAAATCAGCATAGCCAGAAAGAGAAAAGGAAGGAAGCCTAGAATACTTGAGTGCCAAATATCTAGTACCTAAAAGGTACTTCAAAATATTCTTGGTAGCTTGTAAGTGCTCAATATAAGGTTTCTGCATGAACCTAGCCATCATACCAACTGCAAAAGCAATATCTGGCCTTGTGATGGTAACATAAATAAGACTACCAATGAGCTGCCTATACAATGTAGCATCAGCCAACTGAGATTATGTACTTACTTCCAACTTAACCCCTATAGAAATAGGAATGGAAGTAGGATTTTCATCCTCCAAATCAAACCTCTTAAGAAGATCTTCAATATACTTGGATTGACTCAAAAAGGTATAATCCTCATGTTGATAAACTTGCATGCCAAGATAGTAGTGTATAAGACCAAGGTCAGTCATTTCATACTCTGAATTTAATTTGGAGATGAAATCAAAAATGGCCTTATTCTCATTTCTAGTCATAACAAGGTCATCAACAAATAGAGCAATTAAAATGAACAAGTTATCCTTCCTAAGCACATAGAGATCTGTATCTGAATAGCATTTATCAAAACCAAGAGACAAGAAGTAACCTGAAATATTCATGTACCATGCTCTAGGTGCTTGCTTCAGACCATACAAGGTTTTATTTAGTTTACACACAAGTGTTTCCTTACCTTGTACAACAAATCCTTGTGGTTGACTCATGTAGATATCCACATCCAAATCACCATTTAGAAAGGCACTTTTCACATCAAGCTAAAAAATCTGCCAACCTTGAGCAACAACAATAGCAATGAGAAGCCAAATGGTGGGCATTTTGGCAACTGGTGCAAAGGTTTAACATAGTCAATGCCATGTTTTTGAGCATAACCCTTAGCAACCAATCTAGCCTTATACTTTTATAGTTCTCTATTATAATTATACTTGATTCTATAGACCCACTTGTTCCCAATAACATTTCTCTTATTAGGATAAGGCACTAGATTCCATGTTTTATTCTTTAGAAGAGAATCCATCTCAACCTTCATGGCATCAACCCAACAAGAGTGTTGTGAAGATTCTTGGTAAGAAGTAGGCTCATGATCATTCTCTATATTAGCTATAAGAGACATGTTAAGGGTCATACTTCTAGTTATCCTTTGGCTAACTGAATTCTACTCTTTAGGACCCCTAGAATGATCCAACCACTTGGTCCTTTTGACACAAGGCCCACCCTTTTCTAACTCAAGAAGGTATTCATTGAATTTGACATATCTTGAAACAAATACAATGTGTGAAGAAGGTGAGTATAACTTGTAGCCCTTATGTTTTGCATCATAGCCAACAAAGATGCATTTTTGAGACTTTTTGTCCAATTTCTTCCTCTTTTGTGAAGGAATATATGAAAATGCATCACATCCAAACACTCTTAAGTGTGAAAAATTTGGCTTCTTACCATTCCAAACCTCATAAGGAGTCTTCCCCTCAACTGATTTTTAAGGACACATGTTAAGAATGTAGATTTTTGTACTAGTTGCTTCACCCCAAAAAAATTGAGGTAAGTGGTCACCAAGCATGCATCTTACCATCTCCATGATTGTCCTATTTTTCCTCTCTACAACACCATTTTTTTGAGGAGTGTATGGATAAGTAAACTGCATTTTGATCCCATGAGAAGAAAAAAAATCATTGAAATCATTGCTATTGTACTCCCCTCCATTTTCACTTCTAACCATTTTGATCTTTCATCCCTTTTTATTTTCTACCAAAGCTTTGAACTCCTTGAATGTCTCGAAACAATCTGATTTATTCTTAAGTGGATACCCAAATATCATTCTTGAATAATCATCTATAAAGGTGAGAATATAGGATGCACCACCAAGTGATCTAACATGTAATGTATCCATAATATCTTTATGAATGAGTTGAAGAATTTGTGTGGCCCTTGTTGACTTGTCCTTTGCAAACTTTTGTTTGCTCATCTTGCCTAAGATGCATGTTTCACACAAATCATGAATAGGTGAAATGTTAGGCAATTCTTCAACCAAATTTTTGGACTTCATCATTTGAATATTTTGATAGTTTGTATGGCCTAACCTTAAGTGCCAAAGCTTGCTACTAGGAGAAAAATTAGTTGCTAAACACACTTTAGGAGAAGCATCACCTAACACATAAAGATTATTCTTCACATAACCTGTAATGATTGGTAGCATGCCTTTCCTAATGCTCCATGAAGTTGCATTTAACTCAATAGTGTGACCACTTCTAGAAACTTGCAAAAATTAAATTAAATTTCTCCTAAGGTTAGGCACATATAGGACATTATCAAGTAATTTCCCTTCAATTAAAACATTGCCAACACCTTCTACTTGAAGTCTAGTATTATCACCAATGACAACTGAATCTGAAGAGTTCTTATGAAATTCCACAAACTTATCCTTTTCAAAACACATATGGTTAGTGCATCCAGAATCTAACACCCATTCATTAGAAGTAGATGAGTCAATGGAGTAGAGGGCACAAACAAAGACATTTTTATTAGAATTTTGCTTTACATTGTTGTTATTTTTCTTTCCCTTGCCAAACCATTTCTTAGGTCCTTGTCCCTTAGTATTTTCTTGCTCTTCCTTTTCTACAATATTCTTCTTCTTGAAACAATTTTATTCCTTGTGGCCTTTCTTGCCACAAAAGTTGCAAGTGAAATCAACTCTAGGCTTGTTGGGTTGGAAATTTTGGTTTTTCCTTCCCTTGTATTTCTTCTTGAAGGAAGCCTTAGTGGCACTCAAGGCAACATTATTATACTTGAAAACTTGACCATTCACTTTGTCTCTATTAAGATACTCTTCATGTTGAATCAATAATTGTGAAAGAGTGTTGAGAGGAATGCCAACCTCTTCTTGCTCTAGCCTAGTCTCAATAATCATGAAAAAATTCTTGAACTTGCTTGGCAAGTTCCTCAAAATGATAAAGCTTAAGAGCTTCTCACTTATCCAATGACAATTACAAGCCAATAGTTGAGTTCTCATGTCTTTCATTTTTGAGAGGAATATCAAGGCACTTTCTTCTTTACCTTACATAGTGCTAAGAATTTTGGACAATAAAGTGAATTTCCTTGATGTTTTGGACCCTAGATGGGCTTGTTTTAGCATATCCCATGCATCTTTAGCATGCTCACAATGGCTTATAGTGAGAAATATCTCATCACTCACACTATTGATAGTCATGGAAAGTGCAATGTGACTCTTGTTGTTGTATGTCTCAAGTGCCCTTGCCTGGGTTGGGATTGCTTCATCTCCATTCACAATGGGCCATAACTTTCTTGCTTGAAATTCAGCCCTCATCCTTGGTTCCCATATTCCAAAATTTGATCCATCAAGGATGTGCTTAGGCATGAAGGAGATTCCATGATCAGCCATTCTAGAAAGTGAACATAATCAAAACATAATATACATTGACAAAGGAAATAAATGATGCAATAAGAAAGTAGATAAACATACTTGCATATATAAAAAAAAACATAACTTTCAAGTAATCTACTTTTCAATCATCATGAAAGATAATCAAAATTAAGCATCATCAAGAGAGATAAGCATCATCATGAAATATAATCAACATCATCATGAACTACTATAACCATATTGCAATAAACAACTATAACCATATTGAAATTGATTAAAGTAAATAAACCAAGATCAACTTGTAATAGATTAACTTGCAATAAGAAGGTAACTAACCATAACAATCATCTTGCAACAAAATAAACTAACTTGAATTGAACCATAAAACATTTGTTAAATGTTATATAGTCAATAAGTTAGTAATTTAGTGTTTATTTTAAGGTTTTGCTACAGCCTAATGAATTTCCAATTCATCTGACCCAAGGTCAACCAAGCTACCCAAAAGGGTACGAGTACAAGGACCCGAAAAGGACTTGCTATCGATAGAGCGGATTATTTTGGATTCAATAGGTGTTTAGTAAATATAAATTGTGTTGCAATATTAAGTAAATTTTAATCAAATACTAAAGTTGTGGTTAGTAAGTTGATTCATTTTTAACCTTCTTGATTAATATGAAAATTAGTAAATTGCAAGTTAGTTGGTTAGTAGATTGTTTAGTAGCAAGTTAGTAAGTTAGTAGTTAGATTAGTTGAGATGCAAAATAGGCAAAACATAAATACACACTCTCTCTCTCTTTCTCTCTTACTTTTATTCTCTTTTACTTTCATTATGAGAGATACAAGTTACATTTTTACATTATGCTTCAAGCAAATGCTTGAGAGAGATTAGAAGAAATTAATAAAAATAGGGAGAAGAGAGTGAAAAGTTGACCCAAAATTGCCTTGTATACTCCAAAACATGGATAACCTTGCAAAACAAGCAAACTCACAAACAACCATTGTTAATGTGAGAAAAAAATGACTATAAGGTCCAAATTATTTGACAATTTGACTAAAAATTTGCCAAAAATTGCATAAAAGGATTCTAGTTGCATTATACAATAATAAAAAATGCATTTCAATTTATGCAAAAAAATGATTATTAGGTCTTAAAATAAAATAAATGATTATTTTTTTATTAAAAAAAAGAATAATAAATTATTGTTTTTTTATTAAATGACTTTTTTTTTATTAAAAAACAGAATAATAAAAAAATTCAGATTGTACAACAAAATGGGTGGGGGCCATTTGGCCCCCAAATAAAAAAAAATTACCTCAAATTTATTTTTCACCAAAATAAGGCAAATAATATATGGAAATAGGGTTTTTGGGCATTCCAAACGCAACCATAGGGTCCGTTTAGCTCCAAAACCCTTCCACCAAAAGCTCAATGCCAAAAATTTATAGATTTAAAATGAAAACACCATTTGCAAAAGATCTAACAACTAGATCAAAAAATAAATAAATCTATAAACCCTAATGGTAGATTTGCAAAATAAGTTTACCCAAATATCAAATGCATAAAATACCCAAATATCAAATGCATGCATTAAAACAAAAAAAATATACCTTAATGGGTTTAGATCGAAGAATGCTCCACAAGATCAATCATACACAAAAGAGGAAAACCCACAACACCAATATTAAGTGGTAAAACCCTACTTCAAATGAAGAAGGGAAACATCCACTATGAAGCTCACTATATTACTCAATGATTCAACAATACAAGAATGCTTCAATATTATGCAACAATATGCATCAACATGATATATATATATATATATATATATATATATATATAAGTAGACAACACCCCTATTTAAAGAGAAGCTTTTCTACTACAACCCTAAAATTACCCTAATCTTATCACAATATTATCTTGATATGTGTGACAAGTGACATCTATCAAATATTAAAAAGTGATTGGTTACTTTTTAATATTTTCTAGAAAAGGGGAAATAACTTTTTCCCACAAATTAAATATTCCTAGCACCCTTATTTTATTTATTAATTGGGTGGAAATATTTTTACATAAAATAGAATTATTTTCTAATTCAAATATTATTCTTTAGACTTTATATTTTAGTCTAAGAATAATTTACACAATGTTGCATTACATATTCCAACATTTTGAAGCCATACAAGTTCTATTTTTCATGAATTTGTAGGGATTTTTGTACTTTCACTCTGGTCATCTTAAAATTTTGATTTTGTCTTTTCATTTGATGAATTTTATTCTAAAATTTTTAGAACTTCCGAGTTAACTATTTGTTCTTTAAGATCATCTTTAAGTATTTCATCAAAAAACATCTCTACTTATATAGATTTTATTTTTGTTTGATCAATTATTCTATATCCTATAGATTCGTCATCACAACTAAGAAATATACCACATAGTCTTTTCATCTAACTTTGTCCTTTTATATTTCAGAATATGCATATGGGTCTTAAATCCAAAAATTCTTAATCTCTCTACATTTGGTTTTTGTCCTAACCATACTTCTTCTGGTGTGATATTCTTGAGTATTCTTGTAGGTAATCTTCTGCTAGTATATAGTTGTTTTAACTACCTCTACCCAATATTGATTATCAAGATGAGCTTATTTTAACATACACCTAATAATTTCCATGATAGATCTATTTATTCTATCTGCAATACCATTTTGTTGTGGTGAATATGTTGTATTAAGTTATCTCTTTATTCCATTTTCTTCTATAAAATAAATTTAATTCTTTTGACAAAAAATCATCTCCTCTATCTAAATGAAGACTTTTAATACATTCCCTTATTTTTTTTCAACTAGAATTTTGAATTTTTTAAAACAACCAAATGCTTCAAATTTATATTTGATAAAGTATACCCACATTTTTCTAGAATAATCATCAACAAACCGTTGAAAATATTTATGTCCCCAATACTAGTAACATTCATTGGACCACATAAGTATATATATATATATCAATTCCAATGGTTTTTGAGCTCTATTTCGACGATGTTCAAAAGGTATTTGATGTGGTTTTCTTGTTAAACATTCTAGACAAGTTGTATATTGCAAAATATTTTTGGTAATCCTTCTACCATTTGATATTTAGTCATTTCATTCAATGATGATGCACTTGTATGTCCTAGTATTTTATGCCAAAGCTCTTTGTTTTGGGTAGTCCTACTGAGAGAGCCAAATTTTTACTATATCTAGAGTAAACAACTATATTTATAAGATCCTGAAGCTATCACTTTTCCTTGTTTGATAATACAACATTGTTTTCTTTCATTAATAGTTTTAAATTCTACAATCAAATTTTGATCCATAAGTTACAAAATTGAGAGAAGATTAGTAGTTAATCCTGGAACATATAACACATTATGAATTGCACATTTTCCATTTGTTAGATTAACTAGAACATATCCTACTCCTTTAACTTCATATGTCATGCTAGCAACTATAATAATTGGTTTCTCATATTTTTCATAGAAAGTATTAAACCATTGTTTGTTTCCAGTCATATGCCTATTGGCTCCTAAATCTATGTACCAATAATCCATATTGATTTCTAGAGTAGTAAACCTTATAACTCCCAAATTATTAGAAACTTAAGAAAATAAAAGCTTTGAAAAATTAATCTCCTAAGTTTGATGTTGTAAACGTTTTCACTCCCAAATTAATCAATTTGTAAATCTTCTATAAAGTAGTTAAACTTCAAATTTAGAAAAAAAAAACTAATAATAAAACCAAATTTAAACTTTAGATTTAATAAACCTCAAATTAACTTATCACTTGAAAAAATTTATTACTCTTTAAAAACATTAAAGCTTTCAAACAAATTCTAGAAAACTTATCACTCCAAAGTATTAAAAACATTAATTTCATTATTACTCCTATGCTTGAAATATAAATAGAATTATTATTATTATAACCTTATTTCTCCTTAGAAAACCTTAGAAAAAACCTTAAAATTTAAATAATACTTTACTACTTATCGCTCCTAAGAAAAATTTTTTAAAACCCTAAAAATTTCAATTTATTTTTACCTTTGTTCGTTCCTATTTTTCCTTACATTGTCGCTCATGCCTATTTCTTCTCACACTATTGATCTACCTATTTCTCTTCACACTACCACTCTGCCTTGAATGCTTTCGAAGATGTATCTTTAACTCATACACTTGAATGCTATATGGAATGCTAGAAGGTGTTCTATCTCTTGATTTTTGGTTGTTAGCATCTAATCCAAACGTGCATATTTACCAAGTGTTATGTAATGCTCCAATACTCTAAATTCTCTAATGCTCAAATGTTCCAATCATTTCAAGCATTTCAAACTTTCAAAATGTTCCAAGACATTCCAAATCTAGCTACATGAATAATAGCACAAACGTTACACTCTATCAAAGAATAATTTTCCTATGGCACTAGCTTCCATTTGCTTGTCTCCTTAGTGTTGGATTTCACTTGCACATCCATTTGGTCCTTCGTCTTTGATTTCTTGTCCCTTTGACACATTTTATCTGCTTACTTATCCCTTTTATTCTTCATATCTATTTTTTTCTTTAGGTTGGATTGATTGCACTCGACTCTCTCATTGCTTGGAACTTTCAGTTATTGTATTTCTCTAATATGTTATGTCTCTTTCTCAGGTGTAGGTTTTAGGTAATATTCACTTTCTTCTCTAGCATTTGTGACTTAGAGATCCTAATTTTACTTCAAACTAGACTAAGCAACTACAAACTTGTTCCAATGCATTTTTATTATATAACTTAATACATAATACTATTCCCCTTCTCGCGTCCCCCTCGGTGCAATACCATCCTATCACTGCTCTCTTCTCCAATGTAGTATTCTGAAATAGGCATTCTTTTATATCTCAAATTTTAAAACAACTCCACACTCTCTAGTAGCTATGGATTCTTCTTAGGAAACTTACAATAACTTTATTTTCATTATCCCTTTTGATGCTATTTCTTTCAGGTGGATTTCACCTTATATTCTCCCTTCTACTTTTTGTTTTACCTCAAGTACTTTTTCCACCCTGCAACTTCTCCTCAACTCAAATGCTATCAACCTTCTCTCTGCTACACTCTAACGTCTATCAAATCTACTACCAATCTTCTCAAAATTTTCTTTCTCTAGAATATTTCTTCTTCAAAAATAATTCTTCTCTTTCAATCAACAATTTCTTCTTAAATTCTTCTTATATCTCCCACAAACTTCTTATAACTCCAACAATATTAATTTTTCCTTCCTCCAAAATCTTCTTTTCTTCAATAAAAGAACTTTAATAAAATCACTTTCTTCAAATTAAAATTGCCTTACCTAGAAATTCCTCTTCTCCAATATTTTATAGTTTGGGAAACCTCAACCCTTCAATATTCAACCTTATTTACATTCAATATTTAGTCTTCAAATCTTCTACAATTTTCCAGCAATATTTTTAGCTGGCTATTTTCAACTTTAGCAATATTTAGCCCTAAAATTTTGTTAATTCTCAAATGCACTTATCAACCCGATTTCTCTCAATCTCAAATAACTAGATTATGACTCTGATACCATTGATGGGTTTTGAAGTTTTAATATTAATATGAACTCACAGAATCCAATATAATATAGTCATGATATAGTTAACTCAATATAATGAATATAATAAAAATTATAATCTTCTCACAAGTGATTAGAAACTGATAATATATTAAAATGTAAAGAATTGGCACAAATAAGTTATGGAGCTTGGTGTCCATCTTATAGATTTATAAAATAACATTCGATCTTCTTATATTGATATTTGTCTAAGGTACTCTTGAGCTTCTTATATATCAAATAATGCAATATATTCTAATAGGAAAAAATGGAGAGCCTTCACCCAGGGTAGATTTTCTAGGGGCTAGTCTTGATGCATGATGATAGGGGACCACCATAGTGAAAGACTATTTATAGATCAATCAGAGCATAAGCCATTTTTTTTCTATTGGATCCAAGGTTTTAGGGACTCCTAGGCTTTTCATATGCATTTGGCTATAAAGGTACCTTAAGTTTGAACAAGTACCTTTATTGCCAACAAGGATGGAAATCTAAGGCCCCTCCATGCATGTTGCCATAGGGTACTCCTACAAAGATGCAATGTTGTAAAAGTACCTTCCAGGCTTCATTGTAGTGAATAGCCTTTATGACCTATTTAGCATAGAGATTTATGCCTTATCATTAGGTATCAAGAAGATCCAAGCCCCTAACGAACCTTAGGATATAGCAAAATTTCCAAGCAACCCAACAAAATCCTCTATAATATGTAGCATCCCATAAAATTTCCTATAATAGTTTCTTCATATTTTGATAGGATACCTTGGAAGGAGCCTGTAGCACCCTAAAATTGGCACAGTAAAACTTAGCAATAATTAAATTACCTTAGTAATAATTCAAATTCAAAAATTCAACCCCAAAACCGCTCCAAAACCGCTTGCTACCCGTTTCCTCATTTTTCATGCCATTCTTAGGATTTGTTTTGACCGTTTGACGATATCGTCGCCGATCAGACGATATCGCCTCAGATCGGACGATTTCGTCTGGGCTAGGACGTCCAGACGATCTTGTCCCAAAACTAATTTTTCATAAGTAGCTTCTGTTTCAACGGCGTCTCTAAGTTGGGCAGAAGCGTGTCTACACCGTTAGAGACCTCCCCCATTGGAGATCTTCCAAATTAGGATGATCTCCAACCTCCCAACTTCCCTCCTAAACCTATTTAAACCTTAGGACCCCCCTTGACATTCCCCCAACTGAATTTTCCTGTAACTTGACTTTTACATGCATTAGAATACCCTGGATTACCATCTGCATTTGTGCTTTCCAAATTTTCTTGCAGGAACCTTGTCATTCTTCAGCCGGAGCAAGCTCAGATCGTCGTAGATGATCCTGTCCAATTCGAGATGATTTCGTACCAATCCGAGATGATTTCGACTGCAGTCTGCATTGGGGGCAATCAGTGCCCAGAGTTTGTGCTTTTCCTATATTTTGCTACTATTTTATTCTGCATTTAGTCAGTTTTATTATTATTTCCTGTTATCCTGCATCTTGGAGTTCACCCATGTAGTTTAATTGCATAATAAAATCATGATTAGCTATTAAAGTGTTGCAATTCACTTGCATTTCCATTCAGGATTATCTTATTAACTCCTTATCATTATTTTATATCATTTTCCTTTATCAAAATAGTTGCAATTTTGGTATTTTGTATCTATTTCTCTGTTTACAGGTCTCTAATGAATTCGTCAGACGAATTCGTCAGATCTCAGACGATCCTGTCAAATAGGAGACGATCCTGTCAAATTCCAGACGATCTGGACTGCTTCAAAAGTCAGAACCTCCATCAGACATCCGAAACCAGGTATGGATTTCTTCACCTAATTTATTCTGTGTTTTATATTAATTCTGCTTTCTGTATTCATTTAAATCTGCATTTCATATAGAACAACTTAGATTCATTTGGCCAAACCTAGGCTTTGGATGATTAAAGATAAAATTGAACACATCAAACATATTCCCAACCTAGGCGTGGAAACTGCCACTAAACGTTTCTTGGTGAACCCCACCATCCGTCAAAAAATCACCATAATACACCTCCCCGAGAGGCGGGACCTTCGCAAGGCCTCTCAGTCCGAGGTATTGTCCCATCCTTTTCACATCCCCCTTTCGGGCACGGATCCTATAGCCTGAAGGTAAGGGTGTGAAAAATTTGGAACGATACATTTTGGTGAACCCGACGTGAAACTAAAACCTTTTGAAAACAAAAACAAAAAAAAAATAGATGCATTTAAAATCATTAGAAAACTAATAAGTTGCATATCATGTTTAGATGGTAGCTCCTAAGAAAAGACTAGCAGTTACTATAAATGTTGAAAACCAATTAGCAGCCATAGAAATCAATTCTGTGCTTAGTGTGCCTGAAACAGATAGAAACCAACTTTTGTGGGACGAACTTGATAGAAGACTAGGTATCATTTCATCTAAGTCAACAGAACTTAAACAAATCAAGAGGCTTGCCCTAGATAGAATCCTGGATCCTCATCAACTCATTTTTTATCATGAACTTCAGAGAGCTTGCCATAGGTGGTTAGCTTATAGGAGAGCTCTTGTGTCTTCAGAATTGTTCACCTTCGAGGAATACCTCGAGAACGTAGCTATGGTACACCAATTCCTAGTTCATATAGAAGTCCAAGAAGCTGATCTTATGATTAGAAAAAGATGGAATAGAGTTCCTAGAGCTGTGTTATATCGAGAGTATTGCCATGAGAATTATTATTATCAACCGAAATCTGAAATACATGGTATTGCTATAGCACATTTCATTAAATTTTTGAAAGAAAATTTTCAATTTGAAGAAGAACATTTCATGACTCCCGAAGAACTTGAGCCCATTAATGATATTTATAAATTGTTTATAGAAAACTAGATCATTGCTTTCATTATTATTATTTCTTGCGTTTTGTGTGTTGTTTGTTATCTTTATAATATTGTTATAAAAATAAATAAAAAACAAGAAAAACTAAAAAACATAACAAAAACCAAAACATTTCATTTTAAATATTATAGTAGGTATATAATTAAAATATATACCTCTTAAGCTTGTTGCATATATATATATATATATATATATATATATATATATATATTTGCTGAAATCTAAGTTTAAGCACAATGACTAAACTTAGGAATGGTAAACAAACTGAAGAAGAAGAAGAAGAAGAAGAAGAAGATTGGTTAGGCAAGAAAAACAAAAAATTAAATACCCTTCTTGAAGATCCAATTCCAGAAGAAGAAACTCTAGAACAGCCAGAAGATGACCTGGTTGAAGAAAATGAACAACAAGAAAATGTTAGAGAGGAAGGATCCTCATCCCCTAGAATGGCTTCAGATGGAACTATTGCTTTTGATAACTTAGATCATTTCTAGAAATTCTTCAATAATAATATTGGTGCTCTTAATATGGCAGTTCGTATTGATAGGGGACAAATTAGTGACACTCAAGCAGCCATGGAACATATGTTTGACATACACACTAATCCCTTGTCTTTCATTGATCAAGAAAGTGATAAAGCTGGGCCATCCAATATGGATATGGCCGCTATAATTCAGAATATGCAAAAACAACGAGGTTACCCAACCTCCTAAGGAACTTGTTATTGAGCCTAAAATCATGCCCACACAAAAGAGACCTTCATTCACTGCTTTATTTCGCCAAACTATTAATCAATATGCTTCAAATCGACAAAAACCTAAAATGAAGCCAAACACCAATTTCCAACAATCTGGGATACAACATAATACAACTTCAAAACTTCTTCATAACACCCTTCCTACCAACAATTTACACAATAGTAATATAGCATCTAATATGCATGTCCCTCCATCATATGCTCACCAATCTCATATTAATGCCCTACCGAACCAATATGGTGGGCAAACCAGTAATCTGGAAGCCATGGTGAAACAGTTAGCTTCCCGCATGGACCAGATAGATCCCTACCATCCCTCGTACAATTATCGAGAGATGTGTAGTCAACCTCTAGATCCTATGGTTGTAGCACAACCATACCCTAAACATTTTCCCATGCCCGTCCTGCCTATATATAAAGGAACTGAAGATCCCATAGAGCATCTTCGCATGTTTAGGATAGCATGTCATGATATATCACATGATGACTTGTTATTACTAAAAATGTTCCCAAAAAGTTTAGGAGGAATGGCATTAGAGTGGTACTATCAATTGCCCACTCATTCTTTGAGAAATTTTGAAGAAACCGCTGAATCTTTTGTGCATCAATTTAGTGCCTATATCGAGAGGCATGTAACCATTAAAGATTTATACAACTTAAAACAAGACAAAGATGAATGTTTTGCGGATTTCTTAGCTAGATGGAGGCGAGTTGACAGGAAAATTGCACTTTGTGCTACCTTATAGGGAAATGTTGGACATTTTTATTAATAATTTGCAAGAACAAATATCTTATGAGTTATCAACTTCTACCTTAACTACCTTCGATCAGGCTATAGATTTAGCTCGAAGAGTAGAAGATGCCCTCATTAGGAGAGGCCAACTTAGGAAGAAAGATGATGAGAAAACATCCAGAAATCAATATAAAAACAAACAAGTCGTAGGTGACGGAGTCATTGACAACAAAAATGTTGCTAATATCAATGCAACGAAGACAACAAAAAAATTTATATTGAAACCTCCTGATAAACCTCCTCGAGAGTTTACTAGATTGAATCAACCATTATCAACTATTTTACCTCAATTACTCGAAAGAGGTTTGATTCAATTACCAGCTATCCGGGAACCCGATCCAACCATACCCGGATACGAGAGCAGATTTACACTGTGATTTCCATAGAGGGCCTGGACACTCTACCAATTCTTGTAAAAGGTTAAAACATAAAATACAAGATCTGATTGATAATAATGAGATGGAGGTGCAAGCCTTCCAACCTAAACAAAATGCTCCTAATAATGCTCAAAAGAACATTCCCCAAAATCAAAATCAAAATGCTAATCAATCATTAGACATATTTCAACATCCTTTACCAAGACATGGTAAAGAGGTGGCCAATCAAATTGAGCATCATAATGTTCCTCCTCCTACCCGATATGTAGGAACTATTAGCGGACATTTACCTAATCATGATTTACAAAAATTTGACACAACTTTATCCATGGTCACGACCAGGCCCCTACATAATATTCAAACACCGGATCTCGGTGATGTAGAATCGGATCATCGAAAGTGAAATAGACATCACCTCAAACCAATCGAATAGTTCTGAAAATGAATCAGATCCTATTCAACCTATCACAGATGCTATGGTTCCAGAAGAACCATTTCCTAGAAGAGTTACTACTCGACCCTCTTCTAATCAGTTCCTTTCTAATGAACAAGCTATAAATGCTAGACCAAGACCTATTCAGCATCCTCAATATAACATTGTAGGTACCATTGGAGCCATTACCAGACAACAGGCTCAAAATTCTCAACAAGAACCAAATCAGAACGATGGATCAACTCCATTTATTTTGAAAAATCCCAATAAAGGGAATCATGCTCCTAATGTTCAACCTAAACCCCCTTACAATATTAATGAGCAATTATCCAATACTACAGCCAGAATTTCCCTTTTGGATTTATTAAGATCTTCTCCTACACATAGAGATGAATTAATGCTTACATTAAGCCAAATGATGGTACCACAAAACATTCAACCTGAAGCCATGGCCAATACTATCATCACTAGAGAAGTTGATTGTATTGACTTTCGAGATAAAGATATACCGCAACATAGTTTACATAAGGATAATCCCTTATATATTACTGCTCTAATAGGAGATGTAGCCGTTAAAAGGGTCTTGATTGATAATGGTTCATCTCTAAATATTTGCACTTTTGACTTCTACCAGAGATTTGGGTTTAGAAGTGATGAAATGAAGAAAACTGACATGATCATAAAAGCTTTCAATGACGAAACACAAGAAACGTGTGGAGTTATTACCATCCCATTGCAAGTTGGTCCTAGAACCTTAGATACGACCGTGTTTATTGTACATTGCCCAGCATCATACAATATACTCTTGGGTCGTCCTTGGATCAATGCAATGCGGGCTGTCCCATCAACTTTACACCAATGTGTTAAATTTGAATTTAAAAATCAGTTGGTCACTATCCATGGTGATCCTAGACCCTTTGATATGTGTGCTTTGGCAGAACTTGTTGGAGTTCAATTTTGCCCTGCTCTGTCATCCACACATCCTAATTCTTATTTTTCATCTAAAACTATGAAACACACACCCATAACTTCATCTATTTCTCCTCCATTAATTTCACCCTCATATATAGATCAACAATCTTTTAAACAAACTACTCTAGAACCTCAAAAAGATCTTCAATCCACAACCAGTCCTTCATGTTCCATCCCTATAATTTCAAAACCTATAGACCCATCTATTAACACCTCCACATTATCTACATCTATCATACCTTCCACATCTAAAGATATAGGGAATGATCCTTCTACATCTTATGCTCTTTCTGATGAACTCTTACCTGATTTATCTAAAATTCTTATATCAGAAAAAACAAATGCTTCTATGCAAAATTCCATTATCTTAAGTACTTTGCCGCCATCTCCTCGTACTTTGGGCCTCCCACAACCTATGGGAAGTACTTACCAAGTCGGGAGTTGTGCCTTCATTTATAAAGGATATGACTAGGGAAGAATACCTAGGAATATCAAAACTCATCATGATGGATATGCTCGATGTTATTTTACTAATGAATATATTAAAGCTAAACCTATAATGCTTAAAATGGGATATAAAGGGAAAGGCTTGGGACCTTTCCAAAATGGTATGAAAGAACCTTTCGAGGTAGAACCGTGGCCCGCCCGCTGTGGTGTGGGCCTATTTCCTAGTAAGGGTCAACCCTTCCCTTTTGAAGATGATGATCAACTTATATGTTATCAAGATTATTTGGATGGGCGTGATGATTTGCCTCTAAAAAATCAGCCATTTACATGCAATATGCTATCCATAGCTTATCCTGAAATGATTGTTGAATCCGATGATGAGTTGGAAGGAGATATTTTCCATGATGTCTCCATTGAAGAGATGTTACACAATGGTTTTTATTTTGATGGTTCTATACCTACTATAGCCCAGCTTGAGGCCACGACTCCTCAAGATGAATTATCCAAGTTAACCTTAAAATAATTACAAGAATTGGGTGTTTCACCCGCCCCACCTAATTTTGAAAGAGATCTACACATGGAAGTAGAAAACGTCATTAAAATCAACATTGGAACTGAGGATAGTCCCCACATAATCAATATTGGATCAGAATTAAGTCAAGAAAAACAAGAGCAATACATTGCATTCCTTAAAGAATATGAAGATGTCTTCACTTGGACATATGAAGATATGCCAGGTTTAGACCCTTCTGTAGTCATGCATCACCTAGTAGTCCATCCGGATGCTAAACCTGTTAAACAGAAACTTAGAAAAATGCATCCCAAAATGGCCTTACTAGTCAAAGGAGAACTAGAAAAATTGTTGAAGGTTATTTTTATACAAGAACTTAGTCAGCTGGAACTCCTAGATGAAAAGCGCATCAATGCTTTGGAGCATCTTCGTGCTTACCAAAACAAGCTTAAAAGATCATATGCTAAGAAAGTTCGTCATCGATCCTTTGAGGTCGGCGATCTTGTTTTAAAAGAAAATCAAAAGAATACTAATGCAACTAAAGACCTTAAAGGTAAATTTGAGCCCAACTGGCTTGGACCATATATTATCACTACTAAATTTGAATCGGGAGCATACAAATTATCTACCTTAGATGGTAAAGAACTTAAAGAACCTATGAATATTATGCATCTTAAACGTTACTATGCATAAAAATTGGTCATTTCATCATTGTATATATTTGTTTAAAATATTTTCAAAAACTACTATCTTGTATTTCTTTCAATTTATAAACTTAAAAATCTAAAAAATACCAAAAACATTCAAAATCATCAAAATCTTCAAAACCATCTTTTATTTTTTGTACTTCTCAAATTGTGACATATTTGCAGTTATATTTTCAAATTATTTTGGATAAATTAGCATTTATTTGGAATCCCGCACTTTCACATTCACATGAATAAATATCTTGATTTTATCTGGCATGATTACTAATCTCTCTTATATCAAAGTCCACAAAATTCAATTAAATAAAGTTTGAGCATAGAGAATTGATCTTGTTATTTACTTAAACCAAGCATATCCTTTCACAATAAAATGATTATATTTGTAATGTCCATGCTATCCTACATAGTAGAAGTGGTTTCTTGAGCGAAAAGTTTCCCCTGCTATCCTATCATGCACATGGTCTAGAATCTTTGAGAATTGGCAAAAGGACAAGCTCACCCCTACCCGGAATAAAAATCCCTTGCTCTACAGCTAATCCGAGCAAGTATCCCTAGAATAGGAAGCAAAAGAAAAAGAAAAATCAAGCAAAATCATTTAGCACTATTTCAGCATTATCTCAAATATCAAAGCAAAAGATACAAAAAAAAAAAGAAAAGCAAAATGAGCAAAAGCAAAAGCAATAAAATCCCTTTCCCTACCCCTTGAAAAGAAAAGAAGGGTTGATGAGCTTGAATCCCTGGAATTCTCAATTATTCGAAAACTGTGAGGTAAGCCCCATAACAGGTGGTTTGTGCCCAACCCGCTTGGCCTTGGGTAACTCCTAGCATGGTGATATGTCTGTCACATTAGCGACCTTCTTTTGTACGGACCTATGTCTGCTTATGGATTAGCTAGCTCTTGATAACCCGACTTACATAGTAGTCTGGTATGGTTATATGCATCTAAATCATGGTTAATGAACACTTATTTGGTTAATTCAAATCACTTGTATCATAGTATCTTGCTCAAACCTGGTAAATGAACAATACAATCGCACACACATTTGTATTTGAGAGATTTTGTGTATCATTATGATAAATCAAGATTGGAAATGAACTCACATACGCACATGGGATTCCTTATAAATCTAACTTCTATCTTTAAGATACTTTGAAATATTTTTGCAAAATGTCTGGAATAATTTTATTTTTTTCCTCTGAGAACAGTTGTTTAGTATAAAGACAACCACATGTATTTACCAACAAATCAAAATCATTTTCAAAAACATGCAATAAAGTTACATATAACTTTTTGACTTTTGCAACGATGGTATAGTTCCAAAACCAAAAGTGGAATTTTATGCCTAGCACAAGTCCTCATCTTCATATTTTCTGTTTATTTTCAAAAATTAAAAATCAACCGTGCAATAAAACTATTTATTTTCTTCTTTTGGATTTCGCGATGATGGTATAAGTCTATACCTAAATATTCTATGCCTAGCGCAAACCATTGTTTTAATTTTATTTTCCCATTTATCCCACATCATAAAAACATATGACTTAAATCATTATGTTACACAATTATGCTTTACAAACAAATGAACACCCATTTTTTTTTATTATTTTATGTCATTATGTTCAAATTCAATATTGCAACCATGGTATAATTTCTAAGGAATTATTCAAAATTTTATCACACTTAGGAATTTATGCCTAGCAAAAATCATTTTAATATTTCATGCATATCATTTTTATGAAAATTTGAAAACAAATCATCAAACCATCATTATCTCCATCATTACAACACAAAAGTCTTAAGACAGTCTCTTAAGCACTCTTTTACTTTTTAACAATATTTCTATACTGGGATTAGCTTGACGACCGAGTGAGCGGCGACTCCATGAAATGGTCTATAATAGCGACAATATCCTTTGAAATTATTGTTAGAAGTCCCTTTTATTTTTTATCAAATCATCCCACAAACAATCAATTTGTTTACATCAGATTATTTCATTTAAATTTTAAAAGCATGACATCAAATTATAACATTTCCAAACGACATAATTACATGAATCATCAATCCAATAAGCAATCAATTCAAAACATTAAAGCATCATACAAATACATAAGACAAGTCATATGATCAAAAATATCTCATCTATATATATATCAACAATATGTACATCATATCAAAACTAGATTGGTATGCCACAATCTACATCTTGGCATACTCAATCCTCTCAATCATATATCCAGTCTCTGCAGTGTAATCTATAGCAGCTAGCCTCGAGAACCCCTCGAGCTCTCAGCCTCATCTCCTCCCCCACCCTGAGGTGGACGAGGTGGCCCCATCATAGTCCGTGTGGTGCTATGAGTCCTGGACACTGATCGTGATGATGTCCTTGATGACCCCATCATGATAGGCTCCGTAATGGGGGCCGACAGTGGTAACCTCTGCCCCTCTGGCACCATCTGGTAGTATAGCATCTGGTAAAATGTGATCTAGGCAATAGCCCATGCTAGGTCCCGAGTGCTAGCCCCTCCGCTCCATGCTCTAAGGCATGCGATCTCATCTCTGAGCTGTGTGGCCTCCTCTCGGTGTCATGCAGCCTCATCCTGCAAGGCCTGCACCTGAGCCTAGAGACGAACAGTCTCCACCCGGAGAGTAGCCATCTCACTACTCTCTCCTACCTCGACACCCTTGCCCTTATCGGGCGATGGTGGCCTCTCTCTCTATGGAGAAGGGGGCCTCTCCTCCCTCCTCTCCCACTGTCATGGCCTCTGCTGAGCCTGTGGTCTCCTCTGCTCTCTCCCGTCGTGACCCTGTGCTACCTCAATGGTCGCCTGGCATCGCCTCCCCATCCGACGCACAACTACATGAATCGGACCCTGAGCCCTCATCATCCGAGGAGGGCGGATGCCTACGTACCAGGCATCATAGCCATCTGCAACCCCTACATCGTCCCCATCCATTGGCTGAATGGGGGCATCATCTACGTCCTGACTCCAGAATCATTGCATATCTGGAGCCCCGCTAACTGTAGTGTTATCCCGGATAGTTCGAGAAAACTCGTAGTCTCTGAGAGATGGGATCCCCTATTGTAGACCGAACTGCCTCAAAACTCGATCGTACCGGTGGAGCTCCACCTCTCCCCTCTCCATCCTCAGCCAGCAGACTCGCTTGATGTGAGCCAGCTCTTGTCCATCCTCGGCCCACCCTGGATGATCTCTCCAAGGCCTCTAGGTGATCTGGTCGGAGACAAGGTCATCAAGTAGTCTTCGGGACACTGGCAGATCTATCCACCGTTGTGACCCTCTTCGGAGCCACCAGTAGAAAACTCGGGGCCTCTCCCCATCAATCCCTGTCAGTGGGAGCCCTACCGGCCTCCGCACCATGATGTGCTCCCAGCACCAAACCTGTAGTAGTGATGTCATGACTAGACATCGGCCGCCCTTGTATACGACCCCATGCAGGATCCTATACAACCGACATAGTACAAAGCTCCCCCAAGCAAACCTGTATCCGTGGTCTCTCATGTCGTAGACCACATCTCGTCGATAGCCATGGTAGTCTGCATCCACTCTGATGGCATAGCACCAGACCACCTACCACCCCAGCCAAAACCTATGTTAGTCTGGATGCCCCAGGCATCTGGCATAGAGACTCGATGTTCACTCTGCCCTTCTCCAGGGTGAAGCTCGGGTCTCCGCATAGCCGCATCATCGCGTGGCCCTGATTGGCCATGGGAGTGATTAGCCATCCTTGTATGGGGATCCTCAAAATCCTCCATACATCCTCTAGTGTGGGAGTCATCTCCCCTATCGGTAACCGAAAACAAGAAGAACCCGGATACCACCTCTCTGCTAGGGCTATCAATAGCCCCATGTCTGTAGACACTTGTGGCATATCTGCCACGTGCTGCAAGCCGACTCGAGCCAGCTGATCTCGCTCTGCCAGAGACAGGGCAGCCAAGTCATCCCTTAGTCCATCGTATTTCCATTCTCGGCTCTTTAGTAATCCTCTCTGCAACATAAACAACAAAACAATCAAAAATCATCAATAACAATCATTAATCAAACATTAATTAAAAATTCAAGTAAAGCAAGTGCAATTTCATATAAATGATGATATCGCCCACAATTGGACGATATCGTCCCAAATTTGAGCAAATTCGTCTCCGATTTCGCATGAGGGAATCGTCCCTTATTGGACGAAATCGTCCCCCTATCGTCGATTTCGCCCTTGGACGAAATCGACGATATCGAGACGATTTCGGTGAAATCGAGACGATTTCGTCTCGATGACGTCGACGGCCCAAAAATGGCCGCGATGCTCAAAAATCAGTCAAATCTAATCTAAAAAGCATGAAATTCTAAATTAAAGCATTCTAAACTAAGTTTAGACCCTTACCCATAGCCCACGTCGGACCTCTGTCGATCTGTGTGCTGTCTCGACCATCTTGTCTCCAGAGCTCTAGAAACTAGTAAAAATGAACAGTAACAATGAATTAGGGTTTTACCCTATTTTTCTTAATTTTATTCAAAAACAATTAACAATATTTTTAAAATTTTGCTTTTTCGCGTTTTTACCTCAAACGTTCGATTTGGGTAAAAACACGGAGGGGGCACCATAGTAAGTTGTCGTACGATTCGACCTAGAATCGTCGCCTAAAAATGGGAATAATTTTTGCTTTCTCGTAGATCGAGAAGAACTCATCTTTAACGCATTTTCTTCAAAAAATTCGCTAAAGAGGGGGCAAAATGTAGCACCCTAAAATTGGCGCAATAAAACTTAGCAATAATTAAATTACCTTAGTAATAATTCAAATTCAAAAATTCAACCCCAAAACCGCTCCAAAACCGCCTGCTACCCGTTTCCTCATTTTTTGTGCCATTCTTAGGATTTGTTTTGACCGTTTGACGATATCGTCGCCGATCAGACGATATCGCCTCAGATCGGACGATTTCATCTGGGCTAGGACGTCCAGACGATCTTGTCCCAAAACTAATTTTTCATAAGTAGCTTTTGTTTCAACGGCGTCTCTAAGTTGGGTAGAAGCGTGTCTGTGCCGTTAGAGACCTCCCCCATTGGAGATCTTCCAAATTAGGATGATCTCCAACCTCCCAACTTCCCTCCTAAACCTATTTAAACCTTAGGACCCCCCTTGACATTCCCCTGGCTGAATTTTCCTGTAACTTGACTTTTACACGCATTAGAATACCCTGGATTACCATCTGCATTTGTGCTTTCCAAATTTTCTTGCAGGAACCTTGTCATTCTTCAGCCGAAGCAAGCTCAGATCGTCGTAGACGATCCTGTCCAATTCGAGATGATTTCGTACCAATCCGAGATGATTTCGACTACAGTCTGCATTGGGGGCAATCAGTGCCCAGAGTTTGTGCTTTTCCTATATTTTGTTGCTATTTTATTCTGCATTTAGTCAGTTTTATTATTATTTCTTGTTATCCTGCATCCTGGAGTTCACCCATGTAGTTTAATTGCATAATAAAATCATGATTAGCTATTAAAGTGTTGCAATTCACTTGCATTTCCATTCAGGATTATCTTATTAACATCCTTATCATTATTTTATATCATTTTCCTTTATCAGAATAGTTGCAATTTTGGTATTTTGTATCTATTTCTCTGTTTATAGGTCTCTGACGAATTCGTCAGATCTCAGACGATCCTGTCAGATAGGAGATGATTCTGTCAAATTCCAGACGATCTTGACTGCTTCAAAAGTCAGAACCTCCATCAGACATCCGAAACCAGGTATGGATTTCTTCACTTAATTTATTCTCTGTGTTTTATATTAATTCTGCTTTCTGTATTCATTTAAATCTGCATTTCATATAGAACAACTTAGATTCATTTGGCCAAACCTAGGCTTTGGATGATTAAAGATAAAATTGAACACATCAAACATATTCCCAACCTAGGCGTGGAAACTGCCATTCAAACGTTTCCTGGTGAACCCCACCATCCGTCGAAAAATCACCATAATACACCTCCCCCGAGAGGCGGGACCTTCGCAAGGCCTCTCAGTCCGAGGTATTGTCCCATCCTTTTCACATCCCCCTTCCGGGCACGGATCCTATAGCCTGAAGGTAAGGGTGTGAAAAATTTGGAACGATACAGGGCCCAAAAAGATAAGTAATAGACATGAGTGGCAGCTAATATTTTAGAGCAGACTTGAAACTTATCGATAAGAGAGAGAGGCTTAGAGATTTATTTATGAAGCTTACTCTCTGCTCTATCAAGAATATATTGCCACAAAACCAAAGAGGATTGGAACGCAAAGAGAATGACTATAAAGTGGAATATTTCCCTATGTGAAGAACACAAGCTTATACTGAGAGGGGGGTGAACAGTATAAGACCACTTTTTACTTTTCTTTCCCAATCAATATTATGCAATGTATAGATAGCAATATCAATAACAGTAATCAAAGCAATGCACAAATCACACACACAATAGAGACACCAATTTTATGTGGTTCACCCAATGTGGGCTACTCCACGGAGAAAATATTTCACTAAAATTTTCTCAATCAATCTCTTGGGAATCCTTTCCCTATTACAATGTTTATGGACCTCTGTCCAAAGGAGACACCAATCCCCTAATAAAGTTCATGGATCTCTATCCATAGGAGAACTCCTTTCTCCTTAGCTCTGACTGGTGATCTTCTAGAAGAACTGTTGCCCCCACTACATTGGCTAATGGATCTCTATCCACTAAAGACACCTATCCTCACTACCCTAGCTAATGGATCTCTATCCACTGGAGACTATCATCCTCTATACTTTGTCACCTTCAAAGCTCTATCTCAAATCTACACTAAACATAGTCCTTTGGTTTAGCACAAATCTGCTCAATCTCTATCTCTGGTCTAGCACAAACCTATCCTCAAATCTGCACCAAAATCTATCCTCGAATCTATACTAAACACAATCCTTCAGTCTAGCACAAATCTATCCTCAATCTCTATCCTTACAGTCCTTTGGTCTAGCACAAATTTATCCTCAATATCTATCTTCAAGCCTTAACACAAAGCTTGACTTAATCTCAAATCAACTCTACTAGATCTGCCCCAAACCTTAACCCAAGGTTTGAACAAATCAATCAATCAACTTTGCTCACAAGTCTACTCAAAGACTTGTTTCAAATATACCTTGAAAGCTTCCACAAAAGCTCACACTAATCTATCCACAAGTCCTCTCTAGAACTTTTCCAATATGCTCAACAAGTCCTCACTAGAACTTGTCCAAATCTGCTCAATAAGTCCTCACTAGAACTTATCCAATATCATAGAAACATAAAGAGAATTGTTAGAGACTCAATATGCTTCACATTCATCACAATGCTCAATCACTTTCAATCACTCTTTTAGAAACATATAAATAATTGTTAGAGACTCAATATGCTTCACATTCACCTCAATGCTCAATAACTCTTCTATCACATAAACATATAGAGAATTGTTAGAGACTCAATATGTTTCACACTCATCAACACTCAACCTCTTTCTCAAATCAATTCAGAATATAGAACAATTTGTTTCATAGAACTTGAACTATCACTTCACACATCCACTTGACTAGGCTCTACCAAATCTACTCAACCAATCACTTCAATGAAATAGTCCTTGCTCACAAACCCTAGTCCAAGCATATGAACACTCACTCAAAATATTTCCAATAATGCTTATCAACCAATCTCACATAACAATGATACTCATGTTCTTTCCAAACCCTAGTTCAAGTTCTTCACTCAATTACTCACTTCAACAACAATGCTTATAAAATAATCTTTACATAACAATGATACTCATGATCTTTGCAAACCCTAGTTCAAGTTCTTCACTCAACTATTCACTTCAACAACAATGCTTATCAAACTAGATGCATAGCATTCACTTCATAATGGCTCAACAACTCAATAAGGAAACCTAATCAAATCCTTTTCACTCCAAAGTTGTTTTCCAGAAAACCAACCAATCAACTCAACCAAGGAAGAATATGCCCATACCTTTTTCTTTGATGGAGAAATGATCTTCAAAACCTATCTCAATTATCACCACTTTATTTGCCAAGTACAAAGGGTTAGATGACAAGAATTATCACCCTAACACTTTTCACAATTTTCCTCAAACACAAAGATAAATTAAATTCCAAATACACCTTATTGCTCCATCTCAACAATAATATTAAACATCATAAATCTCATCAAATCCCCTTTAAAATATAACACAACTTCTACTTATAACTCCTTTCTTATTATTGCATTTAATTAAAATAACTCACTTTATAACTTTAATGCAATAAATCAATTTCCACTTTTCTTAAGGTAAAAACACAATTTACCCTAGCAACTATTTACCATTCACCACTTAGGTAAATAAAATATTTACTTGCCCCTTATCTCTCCAACAACCTTAGCATAGGCAATAATAAAAATTAAATCAAAAACTTGTTACCCATTCCGCAATTTGTGGGATTCAAACTTGCACCATGCACTGTAGCAGTGCCTTGGCCGTGGCTTCCATGCCATGTGAGCCATGCACTCACCTTACCCCTTTAAAGTACAATGTGCACTTTACCTTCTTTGCTTTCCCTTAGAGCCTTTAGCTCCTACACCAACATGTCGCCTGCTTCCACATTGCGCTTTGAAGGCACTTCTTCGTTCAATTTCGCACGAGCCTTTTGCACCGAGTATTGCGGATGTAAATCGAATGCCAAACATTAAATTTTGGCTAAGGTATAAATACCTTTACCCTCCATTTCATGCACGTCAGTGGGGATAGACTTATTGGAGGTCGGCGCTTATATTTTCGCTTTTAAATATTTAATTTATAATTTATTTAAATTCTTTAGAATTTAAATATTATAAATTAATATTTAAATATTTTGGCTTTATTAGGGATTAAAGCCTCCTTAGGTTTTAATAAAAAACCTTTTATTTTGCCAACCAGGGTTTTAATAAAACCTTTTATTTTTCCCACCATGGTTTTAAGAAAAACCTTTGACTTATGCTTCTCATAATATTAAAATAAATATTATGAAGCTCTTTTGCCATCAACCTTTTGCATTGCTCCTTTTGACCTTTTGGCATCAACGGTGGTTCATTCCTTGACATCAATGACAACTTCATGCCTTGACATCAATGACAACTTTGACTCAAAATGTCCAACAATCTCCCCCTTTGTCATTGATGGCAACCCAAATTATTTTTACCAAACACTTGACCTTTTTCTTGTTCTGCTCCCCCTGGGACATTACTCCCCCTATCTCAATGCTCTCTCCTTAAACCAAATCTCTCCCCCTTACTCAAATATCTCCCCCTTTGACATCAATGGCAAAGGGTCACCTTTGGGGCTCGGGGCTAAGAATGAGTCTCTTAGCTTAGCCCCTCCCCCACCTCCTCTTGAGGTGGTTAATTCTGGGGTGGGAGTATTTCTACTCCCAGCAAACACTGGTCTTTACCTTTATCCTCTTTCCTTCTCATATGATCCTTCTGATTTCTTTGATTGTTCCTATTTCTATCCCTATCCATGTCCATATTCCTATTCCTGTTCATATCCATATTCCTGTTCATGTTCCTGTTCTGTTCTTCATGTCCATATTCCTATTCCTGTTCCTGTTCCTATTCATGCTTGATTCTGGAATATCTGCTCTACACCACTTTGTTGTATGTCCATCATTATTGCATTTATAACACTTAATGCTATTATTCCTTGGAGGTGCAAATGTCTTGGGATTTCTCCTAGTGAAGCCATATCCTTTTCTGTCATGAACCTTGCAATTCATTGCCTTGTGACCAAACTGATTACATGAGTAGCAATACCCATGGAAAAGTTGTCTGTTCCTGAAATTCCCATATTCTTGTCTTTCATGTGTCCTGCACTGTGAAGCCATGTGCCCAAATCTGTGACATGAGAAACATCATCCATTGAAACTTCCTTGTCTTGACCTCATTGGTCTCTTAGTCTCTCTTAACCTATTCTGATTGTTGTTCCATATGTTTCTTCTTTGTGCATTGTTCCTTTCCTTGTTGAACTTTCTGTTGTCCAACTCATCCTCGAAAGTCTCACTTTCTCTTACACTATCTTCTTCTTGAAGTTTCTTCTTCTTCAGAACTTGAGGTTGACTCTTCTTCTTGTTTCTTTTGAGCTTGTTCAAAACCAAGACCTATTTTGTTTGTTGACCTTCTTTGTACCTTGATCATCTTATCCACAATCTTTGAACTCTTCCCAAACTTGTGTAGCTTATCCTTGGATTTTTCTAAATCTTCCCTTAGTAGAGCTACTTCTTGTTCTAACCTTTCACATTCTAAGACCTTTGCTTCTAACTTATCCTTGAACTTCTTTGTCTTAGCCATTGACTTGTTTAGATCCTCTATAAGCTTTCCTCTTTCTTCATCACATTCTTGAAACTGAAATTCAAGTTGGGAGTTTTGCTTTCTTACCTTATTTAAATTTTTAAGAGCATAAATAAGCTCTCCCTCAAGATCAACTCCTCCTTTTTTTTATTCTTCCTCTATTTGTTTGCCTTTTTCAACATCTTCATTCTTTTTTGACTTGTCTTCTATAGGATCACCTTCTTCTTCTTCTAGTGCCATTAGAATATTCTCTTTTGGTCCTTCTAGTGCATCCTCATATTCATCATCACTAAAACTAAAACCATCCCTTGTACAACTATCTTCAAGATGTCCAAAATTACCACATCTAAAACACTTGAGAATTATTGGTGACCTTTTCTTGACTTCTTCTTTTTCTTCAATCAGAAATAGGACTTCATATTTATCATTATCTGAAAAACTATTATCACTATCACTTGAGTACTTACTTGCCTTGTCTGCATAGTAGCTCCTCTTTTGTCTTTGAAAGAACTTCTTTCCTTGTCTACCTTGTCCATCCTTGCCTTTCTTTTGGTACCTGTATTTTTTTTATTCCCTGTTCTTGTGATCCTATTTTTCTTCATCATTGTTATTTTTAGCTTCTTGAAAATCAGTTGCATAGTGACCATACTTTCCACAATTGAAACATCTAATAGATTTTGCATCTTTAAATCTTCTTGAATCCTTATTCCTTCTACCATAATTAGCTTCTTCATCACTGGATGACTCATTGCTTGAATCTAAATTTTTACCCTTTGTCTTCTTAGTAGCTTTGAATGTTGCTTCCTTCTGGGGATTAGGTTCTTTTGTTCTCAACTCAAAAGTTGTAAGAATACCAAGTAACATATCTCTTGTCAAAGAATCACCATCCTTTGATTCTTCTATAGCAAAAATATTTTCACTAAATCTTTTTGGAAGAGATCTTAAGACCTTATCACAAACATCTGATTCTTCAACATTGAGTCCAAGTCCTTGCATAGCATTAACAACCTCATCAACTCAAAGTAGATAAGTACTAATTTTTTCCTCATCCTTCATTCTTAACTCTTCAAATTGTCCTTTGAGATTTTGTATCTTTTCTTTCTTGACACCTTTATCTCCTTCATATATGCTTTGCAACTTATCCCAAATTCCTTTTGCATCTTTACAATGCATAACTTTTATGGACTCTATTCTATGCAAACCTCTCAAAATTGCATTCATTGCTTTTGAATTGTAATGTTGTAGAAGCTTACCTTCCTTATCTGTAGGTGGATCAACTGGTGGTATGTATCCATTTTCAACTGCTTCCCAAATTTCATTGCCAAGTGCCATCAAGTGAATCTTCATTCTCATACTCCAATATATATAATCACTTCCATAAAATATTGGTGTTGAATTATCTGAGGACACATTCTTAGAATCCATTGTGTTCTTGAAAGATTTTCCTTCAAGTTGTTAAACTCTTCCGAAGGAACCCGCTCTGATACCAATTGAAGAACACAAGCTTATACTGAGAGGGGGTGAATAGTATAAGACCACTTTTTACTTTTCTTTCCCAATCAATATTATGCAATGTATAGATAGCAATATCAATAATAGTAATCAAAGCAATGCATAAATCACACACACAATAGAGACACCAATTTTATGTGGTTCACCCAATGTGGGCTACTCCACGAAGAAAATATTTCACTAAAATTTTCTCAATCAATCTCTTGGGAATCCTTTCCCTATTACAATGTTTATGGACCTCTATCCAAAGGAGACACCAATCCCCTAATCAAGTTCATGGATCTCTATCCATAGGAGAACTCCTTTCTCCTTAGCTCTGATTGGTGATCTTCTAGAAGAACTACTGCCCCCACTACTCTGGCTAATGGATCTCTATCCACTGAAGACACCTATCCTCACTACCCTAGCTAATGGATCTCTATCCACTGGAGACTGTCATCCTCTATACTCTATCACCTTCAAATATCTATCTCAAATATACACTAAACACAGTCCTTCGATTTAGCACAAATCTTCTCAATCTCTATCTCTAATCTGGCATAAACCTATCCTCAAATCTGCACCAAAATCTATCCTCAAATCTATACTAAACACAGTCCTTCAATCTAGCACAAATCTATCCTCAATATTAATTTCCTCAATCTCTATCTTCAAGCCTTAACACAAAGCTTGACTTAATCTCAAATCAACTCCGCTAGATCTACCCCAAACCTTAACCCAAGGTTTGAACAAATCAATCAATCAACTCTGCTCACAAGTCTACTCAAAGACTTATTTCAAATCTACCTTGAAAGCTTCCACAAAATCTCACACTAATCTATCCACAAGTCCTCTCTAGAACTTGTCCAATCTTCTCAACAATTCCTCACTAGAACTTGTCCAAATATGCTCAATAAGTCCTCACTAGAACTTATCCAATCTCATAGAAATATAAAGAGAATTGTTAGAGACTCAATATGCTTCACATTCATCACAATGCTCAATCACTTTCAATTACTCTTTTAGAAACATATAGATAATTGTTAGAGACTCAATATGCTTCACATTCACCTCAATGCTCAATCACTTTCAATCACTCTTCTATCATAGAAATATATAGAGAATTGTTAGAGACTCAATATGTTTCACACTCATCAACACTCAACCTCTTTCTCAAATCAATTCAGAATATAGAACAATTTGTTTCATAGAACTTGAACTATCACTTCACACATCCACTTGACTAGGCTCTACCAAATATACTCAACCAATCACTTCAATGAAATAGTCCTTGCTCACAAACCCTAGTCCAAGCATATGAACACTCACTCAAAATATTTCCAACAATGCTTATCAACCAATCTCACATAACAATGATACTCATGTTCTTTCCAAACCCTAGTTCAAGTTCTTCACTCAATTACTCACTTCAACAACAATGCTTATAAAACAATCTTCACATAACAATGATACTCATGATCTTTGCAAACCCTAGTTCAAGTTCTTCACTCAACTATTCACTTCAACAACAATGCTTATCAAACTAGATGCATAGCATTCACTTCACAATGGCTCAACAACTCAATAAGGAAACCTAATCAAATCCTTTTCACTCCAAAGTTGTTTTCCAGAAAACCAACCAATCAACTCAACCAAGGAAGAATATGCCCATACCTTTTTCTTTTATGGAGAAATGATCTTCAAAACCTATCTCAATTATCACCACTTTCTTTGCCAAGTACAAAGGGTTAGATGACAAGAATTATCACCCTAACACTTTTCACAATTTTCCTCAAACACAAAGATAAATTAAATTCCAAATACACCTTATTGCTCCATCTCAACAATAATATTAAACATCATAAATCTCATCAAATCCCCTTTAAAATATAACACAACTTCTACTTATAACTCCTTTCTTATTATTGCATTTAATTAAAATAACTCACTTTATAACTTTAATGCAATAAATCAATTTCCACTTTTCTTAAGGTAAAAACACAATTTACCCTAGCAACTATTTACCATTCACCACTTAGGTAAATAAAATATTTACTTGCCCCTTATCTCTCCAACAACCTTAGCATAGGCAATAATAAAAATTAAATCAAAAATTTGTTACTTGTTCCGTAATTTGCAAGATTTGAACTTGCACCATGCACTGTAGCAGTACCTTGGTCGCGGCTTCCACACCGTGTGAACCACGTGCTCACCTTGACCCTTTAAAGTGTAATGTACACTTTACCTTATTTGCTTTCCCTTAGAGCCTTTAGCTCCTACACCAACACGTCGCATGCTTCCACGTTGCGCTTTGAAGGCACTTCTTCATTCAATTTTGCACGAGCCTTTTGCATCGAGTATTGTGGATGTAAATCGAATGCCAAACATTAAATTTTGGCTAAGGTATAAATACCTTTGCCCTCCATTTCATGCACGTCGATGGGGATAGACTTATTGGAGGTCGGCGCTTATATTTTTGCTTTTAAATATTTAATTTATAATTTATTTAAATTATTTAGAATTTAAATATTATAAATTAATATTTAAATCTTTTGGCTTTATTAGGGATTAAAGCCTCCTTAGGTTTTAATAAAAAACCTTTTATTTTGCCAACCAGGGTTTTAATAAAACCTTTTATTTTGCCCACCATGGTTTTAAGAAAAACCTTTGACTTATGCTTCTCATAATATTAAAATAAATATTATGAAGCTCTTTTGCCATCAACCTTTTGCATTGCTCCTTTTGACCTTTTGGCATCAATGGTGGTTCATTCCTTGACATCAATGACAACTTCATGCCTTGACATCAATGACAACTTTGACTCAAAATGTCCAACAATATCCCCCTTTGTCATTAATGACAACCCAAATTCTTTTTACCAAACATGACCTTTATCTTGTTCTGCTCCCCCTGGGACATTACTCCCCCTGTCTCAATGCTTTCTCCTTAAACCAAATATCTCCCCCTTACTCAAATATCTCCCCCTTTGAAATCAATGGCAAAGGGTCACCTTTGGGGCTCGAGGCTAAGAATGAGTCTCTTAGCTTAGCCCCTCCTCCACCTCCTCTTGAGGTGGTTAATTATGGGGTGGAAGTATTTCTACTCCCAAAAAGCACTGGTCTTTACCTTTATCCTCTTTCCTTATCATATGATTCTTCTGATTTCTTTGAATGTTCCTATGTTTTCCTTGTTCATATCTATATTCTTGTTCCTGTTCCTATTCATGTTTGATTTTTAAATGTCTACTCTACACCACTTTGTTGTATGTTCATCATTATTGCATTTATAACACTTAATGTTATTATTCCTTTGAGATGTAAATGTCTAGGGATTTCTCCTGGTGAAGCCATATCCATTTTTGTCATGAACCATGCAATTCATTGTGTTAGGATCCTATCCTAACATTAATTAATACTAATAATATATTTTATCTTAAGGTTATAATAATAAAATAATATAATAATTAATTATATTAATTATTATATTATTATAATATTAGGGTTAGGAAGCATTGCAACCTTTCACCTATAACCCTAGAGTGGGTATAAAACATTGTAAGAACTTATCATTCAAATCAATATTATATAAAACATTTATTAAAACATTGAAGGGACTTCCCGAAAATTCAAAAGCGATTCTTTTAGATTTAGGTTATTTATTATTTATTTATCATTTTATGTTCTAGGAACCCAAGGTTCCTACCATCTGGTATCAGAGCCTTATGGATCCAACCATATTGGTCAAGGAAATGAAAAATGACATTGCAAAAATTAGAAGAATGATTGAACAAAAACAAAAAAAACAAATGGAACGTTCTTATCGTATTATACAATATTTAATAAGAGGAGACCCTAGCCATGGAATCCCATGTAGAGGAGGAACCCATAGACATGGAATCCCAGGTAGAGGAGGAGCCCATAGTCATTGAATCTTAGGTGGTATCCATTTCATCTTTTGGGAAGAAAGAAATAAATCAAAACCCTAGAAAAAAAAATTCTTTTGAAAAGGTAGAAGGCAAAGATTTTCAAATGGTATATAATGCATTTTTGGAAGGAGAAAAATTAGTAAACCCTAAAAATGCAAATTTTCCCATTACAAAAGTATACCACAAGGAAGAGGTAAATAATTCCAAAAAAATAGAATACAGGGTTTATCCAAGTTTTAATGAGAAGGCCTGGATCGACAAGAATTATGTCTGCCCAACCTTATATCCAATAGTGAAAGAATTTGATGATACCTATATGCCCGAGTTGTTTCATATTTTTCTTTTGAAATTTAATTCTCCTATTATGAAGTTTTAAGACGAACAAAGAAAAGTGAGTTTTGATTGTAAAATTGCAGAAGCGGCCAAGGCAGCAAGTCACATTGTTTTCAAACTATTGTTCATAGGAAATTCAAAATGCAAATATGGGACATGTTTTTTATCACCTATTAAGTTACAAATGGATAGTCACCGTCCACCATGGCCACCACCATATTTTATAATGCAATTCTCCCCGACTAAAAATTGACTAACTAGAAATTACGAAACTACAAGGTGATGATTCACTGCAAGGTAGAGTGATTTGTAAAAAAAAAAAACTAAAAAATTGAAAGAAAAATGGATATGTTGAATAAAAAGTTGATTTGGTTGGTTACCAAATTACCAACATGCTGCCAAGCATAACAGTTTCCCAAGATGAAATCAATTCATAATATTACTTTTGATGAAAATAATATAAATTTCCAAACATCATGTTAAAAAGAAATGTAGAGAAGACTACAATAAGGAGAGAACTCTACAGTCCACCACAATGGCGCCATAAGGATAGAAGACTAAAAATATACAGTCAAAGAAAATACTTTACAGTTCCACAATATACTTTGCAATTGTCAAAGAAAATAATGCTTGCCTTTGTTGGTAAGGAGGACATATTAATAAAGACGTAAATAAATGTGGACATGAATTCTAGAGTCTATAGTTTTCTATAATTATGTAAATTCAAACTTCATTCAGAACATCTGCTTGCCCATTATTGATCAAAATAAAGAGCAACATTGATATTTGGAGAGATTATAGACTGTTGTTACTGTTGTTGTGCCCAGAAATTAGATGTTGTTGCATCATTAAATTGACAGACAATCCTTTATCTTCTATATTTCCACGAACGATGTCGAAGGTCTGCCAAATCCACATATAAGGCCATAGTGAAAATACCTTCTAGAGTAAATGTGACGGTGGAACCAGATACACTCTCTTTCACCGTCGTCAAGCATAAACTGTTGTATAATGTAACAACTGAATTAAAAATTATAGCAAAGTATACTTTCCTATGGGGAGCATTAACCTGGAGTAGTGGAAATTACACCTTAAGAAGACCCATCATTGTCTATTGAAGCGCTCATAGAAAAGCATAAGACCATACAACATAAGAACATACGTACACATACTAGGTGTGAATGGTGTAGTCTTCTTTATATCTTATAATCTTGGTAATAAGCATATAAGAAAAATGTACGAAAATAAGTTCCATCCAAGAAATGAGCACTTATTTAGACAACAGAAGCTAGAAAATCAGTGTTTACGTAGCTCGGCCATGCGTAATTATTTAAAAAAAAAATCAAAGATTTCTAGAAACAACCCTAGTCTCACGTTGGAAGTTGAAGTATGCTTCGTTACATCCTGACTTATCGTTGATCAACTGTGGAGTGGATACTTGAGGTTGTACATGCTTAGGAGGATGTGTGCCATTCGTCCCAAACTAGCAAACACACAATATTTTTCCATTTTAGAGTGCAAATCCGCATGTATGTGACAAGTCCCTATTGCGAAGGTGGTCTAAAAAGGTCACTTGACATTAAGACTTCAACCATATTCCATTCAAATACTACATGGATGATGCATACATGGTGTTTAGTCTTTGCCCAGATGGCCCTTTCACTGTTTCTTCTTTCAATAGGCTTGTAGGGCTGCAATTCAAGTGTTTCTTTTGTTAACGAGAAAGGGATCAGAGGGAGTTGTAAAGCAGCATGTCTAAATCAATACGATCCACAATACTAAAAATTATTATGGTTGTTGTGAGGCTAGCATTCATGGAAACAGGAAGTGGTAAAAAAATTTCACCGATGGAGGAATTAAATATGTGAACTCTTGCAACTTGTGTGGGTTCTCGGCAATACTAGATCCAACTACCTTTAACATATCCAAGAAAGAAATAGGAATGCTTAGGATAGGTCGTTATGCTCTATGCCTTGATTGGGGTATGGGTGATATGAATTTCCTAGCAACTAAAGGACTATCCAATTACTCCTACATAGAGGAGGCCCATTGTAGAAACTCCTCAACAAGGCAGGGCCACATATGTGCATGTCTTCTTGGATTTGAAGGAATTGGTTACCGTAACAACACTGATTGCATAAATATTAACAAATGCAGAAGTAAAAAATTAGTGCATTGAATCACCCAAAGGCTCATGTTACCATCTTCCTGGACATTAAAATTGTTCATGCTCAAAGTATTATGTAGGAGATGGCCTTCAAAATAGTAGTGGATGCAAGTCCGCCAGGTCAAACAAATATGTCATTCTTGCAACCATAGGTCTTGTTTCTTCATTCATTGGAGTATCTTTGGCAGCAACAGTACTATTTTTGTGGCTGAAGAAATGACACAAGAAAGTTGTGAAGGCCAAATATTTCCAGCAAAAATGCGGTATCCAGTTGCATAAATACATTGCTTCCATGGGTAGACCAGAAAACTTGAACCTATATTCTACAACAAAGCTCGCAAAGGCCTCAAAATTTTTTCAAGCTATATGATACTGGGAAGAGGTGCCTACAAAACGGTATTTAAAGGAATTCTTTTAGATGGCACAGATGTAGAAATCAAAAGGTGCAAGGAGATTTCTGATCCACAGGAAGATCAGTTTATCAACAAACTCATCATTCTATCTCAAATTATTCATAGAAACATTGTGAAATTGCATGGGTGCTACTTCAAAACTCAATTTCCATTGATGGTATACAAATTTATCCCTAATAAGACATTGTTTTAGTATTTGCACTCGGGTGAGGAGTCTTTGGATTGGGAGTCTCGTCTGTGGGTTGCCATGGAGATAACCGAAGCTCTGTTGTTTTTGCATTCTGTGGTATCTCAGCTTGTATTCCACCGTGATGTAAAGTCATTGAATATTCTCTTGGATAAAACATTCATAATATATTAGTTGAAGCACTGGAGGTGAGACCTCTGACTCCTCAAACATTGGAGGTATAATGTACACATGTATCATATGGGCTATCAACTGCCAGATTGCATTGGTGATTTCTCACTTCACATGGATACAACATCTAAGAGCATCGTAACTGATTTAAGGGCTTATACAACCTTTCGGGGCCGTGTCTCATAAAATCATGCCACAAATTTCTTAATACGGAGAAGGGTTATGCTTATGTTTGAAGACCTTGAAATAAAAAAATAAAGGGACGATTTATATGAGGTTGTTATATGCAACATGACATCACGTAAACTCTTTGATGTGGGTCTCGTCACCCTGAGGTTAATCGAGGTCTCTACCTGCAAATAACATACCCCAGAGGCGAAGGTCTTTATAATACCCTTTGCACATTGAAGGTTATTAACCTAAAATATAGACCCTATGAAATCCAAAACAACCATGTGTTCTATGTGAAAAGTGTTCCTAATGTGAAGTTAGATTCAAATCAAGAGGAAATAAGCAATGCTAACGAATACCTTCATGAACTATATAGACACTAAAACATATTTTTCAATCTTCCTAGCTTTGAGGACAAAGCTATTTTAAGGAGGGGTGGCATGTTAGGATCCTATCCTAACATTAATTAATACTAATAATATATTTTATCTTAAGGTTATAATAATAAAATAATATAATAATTAATTATATTAATTATTATATTATTATATTATTATAAGATTAGGGTTAGGAAGCATTGCAACCTTTCACCTATAACCCTAGAGTGGGTATAAAACATTGTAAGAACTTATCATTCAAATCATCCATGAAATATTATATAAAACATTTATTAAAATATTGAAGGGACTTCCCGAAAATTCAAAAGTGATTCTTTTAGAATTAGGTTATTTATTATTTATTTATAATTTTATGTTCTAGGAACCCTAGGTTCCTACCACATTGCCTTGTGACCAAACCGATTATATGAGTAGAAATACCCATGGAAAAGTTGTTTGTTCCTAAAATTTCCATATTCTTTTCTTTCATGTGTCCTGCATTATGAAGCCATGTGCCCAAATCGATGACATGAGAAACATCATCCATTGAAGTTTACTTGTCTTGACCTTATTGGTCTCTTAGTCTCTTTTAACCTACTCTGATTGTTATTCCATCTGTTTCTTATTTGTACATTGTTCCTTTCCTTGTTAAATTTTCTATTGTCTGAATCATCCTCTAAAGTCTCACTTTTTATTACACTGTCTTCTTCTGAAGTTTCTTCATCTTCAGAACTTGAGGTTGACTCTTCTTCTTATTTTTTTGAGCTTGTTCAAAACAAAGACTTGTTTTATTTGTTGACCTTCTTTGTACCTTGATCATATTATCTACAATATTTTAACTCTTCCCAAACTTGTGTAGCTTATCCTTGGACTTTTCTAAAACTTCCCTTAGTAGAGATTCTAAAATTTCATTTTCTAAGACCTTTACTTTTAACTTATCATTGAACTTCTTTTTCTTAGCCATTGACTTGTTTAAATCCTCTATAAGCTTTCCTCTTTCTTCATCACATTATTGAAACTGAAATTCAAGTTGGGAGTTTTGCTTTCTTATCTTCTTTAAATTTTTAAGAGCATAAATAAGCTCTCCCTCAAGATCAACTCCTTTTTCTGATTGTTCCTCTATTTTTTTATCTTTGTCAACATTTTTTTTCTTTTATGAGTTGTCTTCTATAGGATCACCTTATTTTTCTTCTAGTGCAATTAGAGGATTCTCTTCTGGTACTTCTAGTGCATCCTCATATTCATCATCACTAAAACTGAAACCATCCCTTGTACAATTATCTTCAAGATGTCCAAAATTACCACATCTAAAACACTTGAGAATTATTGGTGACATTTTCTTGACTTCTTTTTCTTCAATCAGAAATAGGACTTCATCTTTATCATTATCTAAAAAACTATTATCACTATCACTTGAGTACTTACTTGCCTTGTTTGCATAGTAGCTCCTCTTTTATCTTTGAAAGAACTTCTTTCCTTGTCTACCTTATCCATCCTTGCCTTTATTTTGGTACCTATATTTTTCTGATTCCCTATTCCTATGATCCTATTTTTCTTCATCATTATTATTTTTAGCTTCTTGATAATCAATTGCATAGTGACCATACTTTACACAATTGAAACATCTAATAGATTGTGTATCTTTAAATCTTCTTGAATTTTTATTCCTTCTACGATAATTAGCTTCTTCATCACTGGATGACTCATTGCTTGAATCTAACTTTTTTCCCTTTATATTCTTAGTAGCTTTGAATGCTGCTTCCTTTTGGGTATTAGGTTATTTTGTTCTCAACTCAAAAGTTGTAAGAATACCAAGTAACATATCTCTTGTCAAATAATCACCATCCTTTGATTCTTCTATAACAAAAATATTTTCACTAAATATTTTTGGAAGAGATCTTAAGATCTTATCACAAACATCTGATTCTTCAATATTGAGTCCAAGTCCTTGCATAACATTAACAACCTCATAAAATTGAAGTAGATAAGTACTAATTTTTTTCTCATCCTACATTATTAACTCTTCAAATTGTCCTTTGAGATTTTGTATCTTTGCTTTCTTGACACCTTTATCTCCTTCATATATGCTTTGCAACTTATCCCAAATTCCTTTTGCGTCTTTATAGTGCATAACTTTTATGGAATCTATTCTATGCAAACCTCTCAAAATTGCATTCATTGCTTTTTAATTGTAATGCTATAGAAGTTTACCTTCCTTATTTGTAGGTGGATCAAATAGTGGTATGTATCCATTTTCAACTACTTCCCAAATTTCATTTCCAAGTGCCATCAAGTGAATTTTCATTCTCATACTCCAATATATATAGTCACTTCCATCAAATATTGGTATTGAATTATCTGAGGACAGATTCTTAGAATCCATTGTGTTCTTGAAATCTTTTCCTTCAAATTATTAAACTCTTTCGAAGGAACCCTCTCTGATACCAATTGAAGAACACAAGCTTATACTGAGAGGGGGGTGAATCGTATAAGACCACTTTTTACTTTTCTTTCCCAATCAATATTATGCAATATATAGATAGCAATATCAATAGCAATAATCAAAGCAATGCACAAATCACACACACAATAGAGATACCAATTTTACGTGGTTCACCCAATGTGGGCTACTCCACGGAGAAAATATTTCACTAAAATTTTCTCAATCAATCTCTTGGGAATCTTTTCTCTATTACAATATTTATGGACCTCTATCCAAATGAGACACCAATCCCCTAATCAAGTTTATGGATATCTATCCATAGGAGAACTCCTTTCTCCTTAGCTTTGACTGGTGATCTTCTACAAGAATTGATGCCCCACTACACTGGCTAATGGATCTCTATCCACTAAATACACCTATCCTCACTACCCTAGCTAATGGATCTCTATCCACTGGAGATTGTCATCCTCTATACTTTTTCACCTTCAAAGCTCTATCTCAAATCTACACTAAACATAGTCCTTTGGTTTAGCACAAATCTACTGAATCTCTGTCTCTTTTTTGGCACAAACGTGTTCTCAAATTTGCATCAAACTTTGTCCTCAAATTTATACTAAACATAGTCCTTTGGTCTAGCACAAATTCATCCTCGATCTTTGTTCTCTGATCTACACTAAACACAGTCCTTTGATCTAGCACAATTTTTTCCTCAATCTTTGTTATATGATTTGTACTAAATACAGTCCTTCGGTCTAGCTCAAATCTATCCTCAATCTCTATCTTCAAGCCTTAACACAAATCTTGACTTAATATCAAATAAACTCTGCTAGATCTACCCCAAACCTTAACCCAAGGTTTGAACAAATCAATCAATAAACTCTGCTCACAAGTCTACTCAAAGTTTTATTTCAAATCTGCCTTGAAAGCTTCCACAAAATCTCACACTAATATATCCACAATTCCTCTCTAGAACTTGTCCAATATGCTCAAAAAGTCCTCACTAGAACTTGTCCAAATCTGCTCAATAAGTCCTCACTAGAACTTATCCAATATCATAGAAACATAAAGAGAATTTTTAGAGACTCAATATGCTTCACATTCATCACAATGCTCAATCACTTTCAATTACTCTTTTAGAAACATACAAAGAATTGTTAGAGACTCAATATGCTTCACATTCACCTTAATGCTCAATCACTTTCAATCACTCTTATATCACAGAAACATATAGAGAATTTTTAGAGACTCAATATGTTTCACACTCATCAACACTCAACCTCTTTCTCAAATCAATTCATAATATAGACAATTTGTTTCATGGAACTTGAACTATCACTTCACACATCCACTTGACTAGGCTCTACCAAATCTACTCAACCGATCACTTCAATGAAATAGTCCTTGCTCAAAAATCCTAGTCCAAGCATATGAACACTCACTCAAAATGTTTCCAACAATGCTTATCAACCAATCTCACATAACAATGATACTCATGTTCTTTCCAAACCCTAGTTCAAGTTCTTCACTCAATTACTCACTTCAATAACAATGCTTATAAAATAATATTCACATAAAAATGATACTCATGATCTTTACAAACATTAGTTCAAGTTCTTAACTCAACTATTCACTTCAAAAATTATGCTTATTAAACTAGATGCATAGCATTCACTTCACAATGTCTCAAAAATTCAATAAGGAAACCTAATCAAATCCTTTTCACTCCAAATTTGTTTTCCAGAAAATCAACCAATCAAATCAACCAAGGAAGAATAGCCCATACCTTTTTCTTTTACAGAGAAATGATCTTCAAAATCTGTCTCAATTATCACCACTTTCTTTGCCAAGTACAAAGGGTTAGATGACAAGAATTGGTGTAAACTCAGCTACAAGAGACCAACAAAATGGACTCCAATCACATAACACAAATGCAATATAATGGAAGAAACCTGTAAATCAATATTCTTCTCATTCCTAAATTCACACCCCTTCTCCAAAATATTACAATTCGTCATATAGCAACCTAAAATCAAAGAAAACCTAAAAACGTTTTTTTTCTAAAAACTGCTAAAAATAAAAATTAGTTGGATTGTGCCCAAATTTGGTGCACACATCCCTATTACAATAAAAAACCTTAATTTAAAATAATAGGTCTCAACTTAAGGTATAACAAAAGATAATAAAACTTTAACATGTAAAAAAACCCAAAAAACTCGAGAACCTATTCTAAAAACTACTTTTGGGAAACAAGATGGAGGAGTTAGGTCCCAAAAACATGTTTTTTGGAGAGTTAGGTCATTCAAATATTTTCTTGATGTAGAATATGCACACAGAACCACCTGTTAAATTTCAAGGCCAACGTGCGTATGGTTCACAAGTTATGGCTCCGACAAGGTGCATCATTCTTCTCTGGTGAAAAAGAACTCAGCTCCTACGAGTTCATCTGAATTGAAATCCTGTAGCTTCTGTTTATCAATTTTCTTTAGCTCTAACTTTGAAACCCAAGTTTTATCTGAATGTGGTAATTCTTCCCACTAAACCAGGTATCTGGTGTAGCTCCCATGTCTGGTGGTGATCACCTTATCGAGAACCTATGCAACTCTATCTTTTTTCGTCTTAGGCATCTATCATGCCCAATTTACTATCTCCTGTAATTCACCATACTATCCAGTACCAGGATGGTAAAATAAATCAAAAATATTAAAAAGAGGTGAAATATCAAATTCATCGGGCAGCTCCACTTTATAGGCATTATCATTGATCTTCTTCAAAATCCTGCATGGTCCAATTTTCTTAAGTTTCAGTTTGTTATATGTCACCTTAGGAAATATTTCCTTCCTAAGATGAACCATGAAAATATCATGTTCTTCAAACACTTTCACCATTCTATGTGCATCAGCAGACTCTTTGTAGTGATCACTACTACTCTGCAATTTTTCCCTCACTAACTCTTGCACTTTCTGGATATGCTCAGCAAATGCTTCTGCATCATCACTAACTTGCTCTCCAATTGGTAACTCAACCAAATCTAATACACCTCTAGGATTTCGACCATAAATAATTTGAAAAGTATATTTACCTGTCGACCTATTCACTGAACTATTGTATGTAAATTCGGCTTATGACAAGGTTAAATCCCATTGTTTTGGTTTTTCTCCAACTATGCACCGTAAGAGGTTTCCCAAACTTCTGTTCACTACCTCTATTTTCCCATAGATCTGTGGGTGGTAAGCACTACTGAACTGTAGCTTGGTGTTCAAATTTTTCCATAATATCCTCCAAAAGTGACTCAAGAACTTAGTATCCCGATCAGAAATAATAGTCTTTGGAACACCATGCAACCACACAATCTCATCAAAGAATAAGACTGCAGTCCTAGTTGCATCAATAGTTTTTTGGCAAGCAATGAAATGCACTATTTTTTAAAATCTGTCTACCACAACAAAAACTGAATCCTTACCCCTCTATATCTTGGGCAACCCCAACATGAAATCCATACTCAAATCAGTCCATGGTCTTGTAGGAACTGGCAGTGGCATATACAACCTTGTATTTTGCACATGACCCTTAGCCATTTGACATACTCTGCATCTAGAGATAAACCTGATTATGTCTCTCTTACTTTTTGGCCAATAGTACTTCTCCTATACAAGAGTGGTAGTTTTGGCTACTCCAAAATGGCCATCCAAACCCACACTATGTAATTCCCTCAAGATGTTCTCTCTCATAGAGCCATTGGGAATGCATAATCGATTACCCTTAAACAAGTAACCATTCTATAAAAAATACTCTTGAAAAATAGTATGGGACTCGGCCTCTATCACACTTTTACACTGTTGCACAATATTCCCAAATTCGCATCAGATTCATACAGATATTTAATCCCCTCAAATCCTACCACTTCATTCTCCATAGTGGTCAACAACACGACTCTCCTACTCAATGCATCAACAACCTTATTTTGTTTGCCCGACTTGTGCTTTAGGATAAATGTATACTGTTACAAAAATGAAACCCATTTGGCATACCTACTATTTAACTTTTTTTGAGAGTTGACATACCTCAATGCTTCATGATCAGTAAACAATACAAACTCCTTTGAGAGTAAGTAGTGCCTCATCATATGTAGAATAATTATTTCTTGCATCATTGAGCTTCTCACTAAAAAATGCTATAGGTCGGCCCTCTTGAATTAAGACACCACCAATTCCAACAAATGAGGCATCACAATCAACCTCAAACACCTTACTAAAATCTGGTAACACTAGAACAGGGTCTTCCAACACCTTCTTCTTCAAGAGTTCAATACTCGTTGTTGCTTCCATAGTCCATACAAACTCTTTCCCCTTCGTGCACTCAGTTATAGGGGTAGCTATACTACTGAAGTTCTTGATGAAATTTCTGTAAAAGGTAGCTAGGCCATGAAATCTCCTTACTTCTGTTATAGTTCATGGAAGAGGCCATTCTAGAATCGCCTTCACTTTCTCGTCATCCATCCTCATGCCATATCTTGATATTACAAATCCTAAACACACTAAACTATCCTGAAGAAATCTATATTTCTTCAGGTTGACATGCAATTTCTCCTTCCTGAGCACGTCTAACACTAATTTCAGGTGTAACAAATGCTCCTCTTCACTTTTACTATAAATCAAAATATCATCAAAATACACAACAAAAAACTTACCATTATATTCCTATAGTACGTTGTTCATCAACTGCATAAATGTACTGGGTGCATTAGACAATCCAAATGGCATCGCCATCCACTCGTACAACCCATATTTTATCTTAAAAGTTGTCTTCCATTCATCCCCTTCTCTAATTCTGATCTTGTAGTAGCCACTCCATAGATCAATTTTACTAAAGTATTTAGCTCCAGCCAATCCATCCATCATGTCATCCACTCTCGGCATAGGATACCGATATTTTATTATGATCTTGTTTATGGCTCTACTATCCACACACATCTGCTAGTCAACATATTTCTTTGGTGTCATTAATGTTGGATTCGCACATGAACTCATACTCTCCCTAACTAATTCCTTCTTTATCAACTCTGTCACTTGCCTACTCAACTCTGCATTTTGTGTTGGGTTCAACCAATAAGCTACCTGATTTGGAAGCGATGATCCTGGAATCAAATCCATGTGATGTTGGATATCCCTCTTTGGTGGTAGCCCATCTGATAACTCCTTTGGTGTGACATATTTATATTCACTTAGAAATTTAGTTGTTGTTGTAGACATAGCCACTTCCTCTATTTCTAGCTTCCTAGTTGTTAAGGCATAATAGAAGCTAGTGTCCTTGATCTCTATAAGAAACTCCTTCATTGTCAACAAGCTCTCAATTGGCCCATCCTCCTTTAGAGGTACAAGAACTACCTTTACACCATCATTCCAAAATGTGTAAGTATTCTTTCTTCCATTATGGTTAGTATCCCTGTCGTACTGCCAAGGTCTTCCCAAAATAATGTGATATGCATCCATCGGGATCACATCACACCACACTTCATCCTTGTAAGTGCTCCCAATTGAAAATTTAATTAAACACCTCTGATCTACTATTACCTCATTCCCCTTCTTAACCCATGAGATGCGATATAGATAAGGATTATTTTTGCATTCCAGGTTCATTTTATCAACCATGACATTTGACACCATTTCTCATAGCTACCACCATCAATGACAATGTTATATACCTTCCCTCCTGATGTACACCTTGTTCGAAATATATTCGTTTGTAGCCCAAAATCATCACCATATATGGTTTATCCCTTCACTTTGCTCTGCACCTTCTCTTTCTTAGGAATAATCAATGTCATCCTTATCATAAGTGCTTCCCCCATGTCAGCAACAACTTCATCCTCATCCTGCTCTTCCATATCAACTAGATTGACCCTTCCTTGTCCTCCTTGACCCCTTTCTTGGACATCATGTTGGGGACACTCAAATGCTCTGTGCCCCTCCTCACCACATCCATAATAGGTATACGACCTTCTTGGATCATTCCCATTTCATCCACCACCGTAACCTCTACCTCGTTGGTATCCTCTTCCTCTCAAATTATGTCCATATTCTTCTTGTTTAGCAGGTATTGAGGATTCTCCCTTGAGAAAATTAGATCCACTTAGACCCTAACCTGAAGAGGGTGTGAATACCTTCTTACCTCTTCTATTAACCCTTTCAATTTCTTCTCTGCCTTGAGGGCCATTTGATATGCATCCTCGACTGTAAGAGTACGATGCATGCTCATATCATCTTGGACAAAAAAACTTAGGCCATTTATATACCTGGCAGCCCTTTGGTCCTCCATCTCATTATGCTCCACTCAAATGGATAGCTTGTAGAATTCATTAGTATAGTCCTCAATACTTTGATCTTTCTACCAGAGATTCTAAAATCTATGAAATAGGGTTTAGGAGTAGTCAACATGTATAAATTTTTCCTATAACTTCTTCATATTTATCCAATCCTTGATCTTTTCCTTTCCATTCCTCTGTCGTGTAGTCTATAAATGATCCCACCAAATAAATGCATGTCCCTTCAACTTTGTGCATGCGAGCTTAACCTTCTTCTCTTCAGCAAGGTTACTCCATTCAAAATATTTTTCTAGGTTGTTGATCCAATAGGTCAAATCCTTTGGTTTCAACCCACCAGCATACTCGAGAACCTCGATCTTGATCCCATCTCGATTCCCCTTAAGCCCCTCTAGAGCTCGTATCAATTAATTTTCAAAATTGTGCCCTTATTCCTTTGGACCCTCTAGTTTTGCTTCTACGTGGACCTTAGATCCACGTTCCTCAGGTACATTTTCATCATCAGATCCTTGATCTGTACGAGCCCTGGGATATCTCTCTCCCATGCAATCAATCACACCAATCAGTCATACTATTTCTACATTCATATCCTCGATCTGCATATTCATATGGGCATATCTTCTAGGCGGCATCTTCCCTTCACTAGCGAGATCACACCCACTCTAAGCCAATTTTTTTTTTAGCCTCTTTGCTCTCCTCTCCTTTTCTATTTTCTTCTTTTCTCTTTTCTCCTCCCAACAAGATCCACCTTGCTCAACTTGCATTGATACCAAATTATGTAAATCTAGCTGCAAGAGTTCAGAACAAATACCTTCCATCACATTAAACTTACAATTAATAGAAATAATCGGTAAAATATTCCATTCACATAAAAAACTACAATGTGTGGAAATGAATCAATAAATATTTTATTTTCTCATTCCTGGATTCACTTCCCCCTTTTACAATGCAATACCAAGGGAATATATATCCTCAAAGAAACCCTAAAAGAAAACCCTAAAGCTTGAAGCCCTAAAAGAAACCCTAAAGCTTAAAGCCCTAAAAATAAAATATTACTATTTTTGGCAAATTTATTTTTCCACCAAAAATTGCCTTTTTAAGTAATTATTATTTTCGGCAAATTATTTTTTCATCAAAATTTGTCGTTTTTAGTAATTACCATTTTCGGAAAATTATTTTTGCATCAAATAATTCCATTTTGAGTAATAAAAAAATTATTTTAAAACTTCTTTAAAAAAACCCTCTAAAGATAGGCTCCTGCATCATTCTCCTCTGGTTGAAAAGAACTATGCTCCCGTGAGTTCCTTTGATCAGAATCATAATTGCTCTCCATATAAGGACACACATCTGCAAGTACTCCTCAAAGTACTAATATCCTTTCGAGGTTCTATATCTCAAACCTCACATAGTGCCAATTCTTCCTTCAAGGTTTGAAAATAGCAAACCTCCTACAAGCACTACACAAAGTGCCAATTCCTCCCTCTGAGGTTTTACATAAAAAAACCTCCTGCAAGCACTTACACAGAGTGCCAATTTTTTTCTCCAAGGTTTTACAAACCTTCTGCAAGCACTACACAAAGTTTCAATCTCTTTTTCTGAGGCTTTTACATTAAAAAAACCTCCTACAAGCACTTACACAGAGTGCCAATTTTTGTCTCCAAGGTTTTACAAACCTTCTGCAAGCACTGCACAGAGTACCATTTCTTTTGGAGCCCCTTCACTCTCCTCTCATTTTCTCTTTTCTTTTCTTCTCTTTTCTCCCCAGCAAGATCCAACTTGCTCTGATACCAATTGGTGTAAACTCAGCTATAAGAGACCAACAAAATGGACTTCAATCACATAGCACAAATGCAATATAATGGAAAAAACCTGCAAATCGATATTCTTCTCATTCCTGAATTCACTTCCCCCTTTTACAATGCAATACCAAGGGAATATATATCCCCAAAGAAACCCTAAAAGAAAACCCTAAAGCTTGAAGCCCTAAAAGAAACCCTAAAGCTTAAAGCCCTAAAAATAAAATATTACTATTTTTGGCAAATTGATTTTTCCACCAAAAACTGTCTTTTTAAGTAATTACTATTTTCGACAAATTATTTTTTATCAAAATTTGTCGTTTTTAATAATTACCATTTTTGGCAAATTATTTTTGCGTGAAATAATTTCATTTTGAGTAATAAAACAAATATTTTAAAACTTCTTTAAAAAAAACCCTCTAAAGATAGGCTCATGCATCAAGAATTATCACCCTAACACTTTTCACAATTTTCCTCAAACACAAAGATAAATTAAATTCCAAATACACCTTATTGCTCCATCTCAACAATAATATTAAACATCATAAATCTCATCAAATATCCTTTAAAAATAACACAACTTCTACTTATAACTCCTTTCTTATTATTGCATTTAATTAAAATAACTCACTTTATAACTTTAATGCAATAAATCAATTTCCACTTTTCTTAAGGTAAAAACACAATTTACCCTAGCAACTGTTTCCCATACACCACTTAGGCAAATAAAATATTTACTTGCCCCTTATCTCTCCAACACACTTAGCATAGGCAATAATAAAAATTAAATCAAAAACTTGTTACTTGTTCCGCAATTTGCAGGATTCGAACTTGCACCATTCACCTACAGTAGCACCTTGGTCGCGGCTTCCACACCGTGTGAGCCACGTGATCACATTGCCCCTTTAAAGCGCAATGTGTGTTTTACCTTATTTGCTTTCCCTTAGATCCTTTAGCTCCTACACCAACACGTCGCTTGCTTCCATGTTGCGCTTCAAAGGCGCTTCTTCATTCAATTTTGTATGAGCCTTTTGCACCAAGTATTACGGATGTAAATCGAATTCCAAACATTAAAGTTTGGCTAAGGTATAAATACCTTTACCCTTAATTTCATGCACGTAAGCAAGGATAGACTTATTGGAGGTCAGTGCTTATGTTTTCACTTTTAAATATTTAATTTATAATTTATTCTAAATTCTTTAGAATTTAAATATTATAAATTAATATTTAAATCTTTTGGCTTTATTAGGGATTAAAGCCTCCTTAGGTTTTAATAAAAAAACCTTTTATTTTGAACCAGGGTTTTAATAAAACCTTTTATTTTTCCCACCATGATTTTAAGAAAAACCTTAGACTTATGCTTCTCATAATATAAAAATTAATATTATGAAGCTCTTTTGCCATCAACCTTTTGCATTGCTCCTTTTGACCTTTTGGTATCAATTATGGTTCATTCCTTTACATCAATGACAATTTTGACTCAAAATGTCCAACACTATGATAGATCCAGTTCCACTAAAAGTGAGATAACCAGTCTAGCATAGGCAAGAAGGATTATCTGTAGCATTGGATTTTTTCCATTGAATGTTGGATCTAGAGGCTTCACAAAACATTTGAAGGCACTGTAGTGCATTAACACTGATGATTTCATCCTTCAAAAATATCTAGGAGTCATCCACAAAATGGTTATTGACCAATTGTTGAGTAGAATCAAGAAGAGCAAATTTCTTTTACTTTATCCTAGGAAACAACATCAACCAAAAGGTTTCCTAGACCCTCAACAACCAACACATAGAGGGATAGGATAATAGGAAAACCTTTCCTGATATATCTAAAAAGGCAAAAATATGGAGATTGATGACCATTTATGGTAATACAAGCTGAAGCATCTACAAAAAGCATTTGAATAAAATGAAGAAAGGGACTACCAAACCCTAAGGCTTAAAGCATGGAAAAAATGAAATACCATTCTATACGATCATATACCTTGGCAAAGTCAAGCTTGAGGAAAAGAGTCTTTTGTTGAGATTATTTTTACCATTCCATGCCTTCCCATATGACAATGATATTATCTACAATGTACTAAATCTTGATAATACTTGTCTACTTAGGACGAACAATCAATGAAAGTAAGTTAAGAATCTAAAGTGACAAATCTTTGGAACTAATATTATAAGAGATGTTGAGTAGAGTAATGGGTAACCAATTGAAAATATCCTCTAGATCCCTTGTTTTAGGAAAGAGTTTAATATTACCCTTGCTAATCAAGGGGTCTAGGGAGACCTTGTGAAAGACCTCTAGGTAAACGTGATGCAAATGTATGCCCATGGTGTCCCAAAGGGTTTTATAGAACTCATAGGAAAATCCATCATGATTATCTTGTCATTAGCCATGGAAAATACAACACTCTTAGATCATCCTATAACAGGGGACTATCACAAAGAGCTCTATGAGACTCTGAGAGTTAGTAGGAAACCATGTTGATGCACTTTTGAAGATTTTAGGTAGGAGAAAGATCTTGAGCTTGAAAAACCTTTTGGTAATAATTGACAAATTGCATGCATAATGTTAGAAATCTTAGTAAGGCACTTGTATCCTGTTGGTTCGACTTTCATACGCACCCCGTGAAGGATGGGCAGGAAGCTCCGGAGACACCCACAGGATGAATCCCACTCACTTTAGGATCTAGCTGGTTATCCAAGGTGCGAGTTACAGAGTTGGGTCGAATGGCTATTCACTCTTTTCCTCTTTTGGAATAGATTTCAATATGGACTGCTCTGTTACCTTACAGGGGGTTCCTGAACTTGTTCAGTAGTTGTCACTTGTTTATCAGATTTAACTTGAATTCTTGATCTAGCTCTCATGGGTCAGTAGATTTAAATAAAAGACAAATAAAGAAAATAAAAATGGATCATTTCACTGAAAACAAAGAGAGGGTAGGGTAAGGCAGAAAGAGAAGTTTATCAAACATCAACTGTAAAACCCTAAACTATCAATCTTATCTATGCTATCGACTTCTACAAGAACAAATCAAAGAAGAAAGTGTCAGATCAGTCTAAGATCACTTTCAACTAAGAGCACAAGGCGAGTGAAACGGATCTAGCGAGAAAATTATAAATCCAAGGGCAGTTGGTTAAAGCGGTATCTTTCACCGGTAACCTAGCTCACACAGTGAAGACAGAGCAATTAGAACAAACTTAACCTCAAATCTGTAATTTCCCCTAGCAGACAATAGAACAAATGAAGCCTAACAGCATATTTAAACTTGATAATGGCAGATTTACAGCATATATCTAACAAACTTTAAATGAAACAAAAAACAAAAGAAGATGCACTTATCACACTCTGCAAAAGATTAGGCTCCTGGCCATGCTATCATAGAAAAGCTAAAGCACATCAGCTCCAAGTCCAGAAATAAAAGTATCTGACAAAATTTGCAAGAAATTGCTTCAATAGCCTTTTATTTCTAAGTCTCCGCCTTTCGCAATTACATTGAGAAGAAGTATTTATAGACTCAGGACAGACCCTGATCTTTTTAGAAATATCTTCTCATAACTGCAAATATTATCTCATATAAACCCTAGGACCCGGGTTTTACAATAAAAATCCATTTAAAATCAAAGTCCGGATAGAACTTAACCCTTCTGCAAATCTGTGCAGTCAATTGCCATAAATGGAGAAGATAGAGTTGAATGCCACTTGCATTCATCCGCAACTGCAAATGAATGCTCTCATTAATTCTGCTGGTGAGCCGGATGAGTCACCACTTCTCCATCAATTTGATCTCCGCAAAGCCATCCCTGAGTTGAGATGGTCTTCATGCTATTAATTCGGTCATAAATTTGTCATTGAATGCCTTCACCGGCATCTTCTCCTCTAGCATGGCGGTCCTTGATCAAATCTGCACTTTAAATTTGTCTTTATGGCCTTTCCCGGTTGTCCCGCAAGTGCCAGATGGATTCCTGCATGAAAGACAAAAAGATTATATTAGCACTTTAATAAACATTAAATTAAAGCATTTAAACATTAAAAACAGATTAAAATCAGCTAAAAAGCTTGCATGTCGGCCTTGCTCTGTCTCATACACGCTTTGACACGTGTCGCTACCCCAGGATGCCCTCTGTTTCAACTAGAATGCACTTTCAGGCCCTTAGAGGACTTTCTCTCTCCTGCCGCGATTTCGCGACATGTCACGAAATCGCGACATGTCGCAGAATCGCGATAGGAGAGAGAAAGTCCTCAAAGGGCCTGAAAGTGCATTTCAGCTGAAGCAGAGGGCATCCTGGGGTAGCGACACGTGTCAAAGCGTGTATGAGACAGAGCAAGGCCGACATGCAAGCTTATTTAGCTGATTTTAATCTGTTTTTAATGTTTAAATGCTTTAATTTAATGTTTATTAAAGTGCTAATATAATCTTTTTGTCTTTCATACAGGATTCCATCTGGCACTTGCGGGACAACCGAGAAAGGCCATAAAGACAAAGTTAAAGTGCAGATTTGATCAAGGACCGCCATGCTAGAGGAGAAGATGCCGGTGAAGGCATTCAATGACAAATTTATGACCGAATTAATAGCATGAAGACCATCTCAACTCAGGGATGGCTTTGCGGAGATCAAATTGATGGAGAAGTGGTGACTCATCCGGCTCACCAACAAGAATTAATGGAGGCATTTATTTGCAGTTGCGGATGAATGCAAGTGGCATTCGATTCTATCTTCTCCATTTATGGCAGTTGACTGCACAGATTTGCAGAAGGGTTAAGTTCTATCCGGACTTTGATTTTAAATGGATTTTTATTGTAAAACCCGGGTCCTAGGGTTTAGAAAGATAAGATTTGCAGTTAAGGAAGAAGATATTTCTGAAAAGATCAGGGTCTGTCCTGAGTCTATAAATACTTCTTCTCAATGTAATTGCGGGAGGCGGAGACTTAGAAATAAAAGGCTTATAAGCAATTTCTTGCAAATCTTGTGAAATCCTTTGTTTCTGGACTTGGAGTTGATGTGCTTTAGCTTTTCTGTGATAGCATGGCCAGGAGCCTAATCTTTTGCAGAGTGTGATAAGTGTATCTTCTTTTGTTATCCGTTCCATTTAAAGTTTGTTAGATATATGTTGTAAATCTGCCATTATCAAGTTTAAATATGTTGTTAGGCTTCAGTTGTTCCATTGTCTGCTAGGGGAAATTACAGATTTGAGGTTAAGTTTGTTCTAATTGCTCTGTCTTCACTGTGTGAGCTAGGCTATCGGTGAAAGATACCAGTTTTAACCAGCTGCCCTTGGATTTATAATTTTTCGCTAGATCTGTTTCACTTTGCCTTGTGCTCTTAGTTGAAAGTGATCTTAGACTGACTGGACACTTTCTTCTTTGATTTGTTCTATTGTGAAGCTGATAGCATAGATAAGATTGATAGTTTAGGGTTTTATAGTTGATGTTGGGATAAACTTCTCTTTCTGCCCTACCCTACCCTCTCTTTGTTTTCGATGAAATGATCCATTTTTATTTTCTTTATTTGTCTTTTATTTAAATCTGCTGACCCATGAGAGCTAGATCAAGAATTCAAGTTAAATCTGATAAACAAGTGACAACTACTGAACAAGTTCAGGAACCCCCTGTAAGGTAATAGAACAGTCCATATTGAAATCTATTCCAGAAGCGAAAAAGAGTGAATAGCCATTCGACCCAACTCTGTAACTCGCACCTTGGATAACCAGCTAGATCCTAAAGTGAGTGGGATTCGTCCCGTGGGTGTCTCCGGAGCTTCCTGCCCATCCTTCGCGGGGTGCGTATGAAAGCCGGACCAACATCTAATTGGCGCTAGAAGGAGGGCCTGTTGAACATCTCAGTTCAAGTTCAGTAGTCTGTTAAGAACTGTAAAGTTGTATGTGCTGAGTCTGGTATTTTATCTTTTGAATCCTTTTCCCTCCTCCTCAGCTCTTTTAAATTTTGTTGTTAGAGTTTTTGCCTGAACAGCGGGACTTAACACCAACATCTAATTGGCGCTAGAAGGAGGGCCTGTTGAACTCAGTTCAAGTATTGTAAGTTTGTGAGTGCTGATTTAAAATTTTGTGGTTAGAGTTTTTGCCTGAACAGTGGGACTTAACACCAACATTTTAAAACGGCGATGAAATCGGCGTATTGTAAGTTGTCAGTACAGTTTTTTAAAATTGCCAGAGAAGACCTCAAGTTAAGAACAGTTTTATCTCCACTGGCAGTTATCCAATTACAACTCAGAATATCACTGTCAGCCAAGTAATAATGGCAAATTGGTTGGGCCCCACTGCTTTGAATATCCCGGGTATAGCCCATGACCTGCCCAGAAGCCCGAAAAGGTATCTCCCCAGATATAAACATGATGGGACAAGAACTGCAGAAGAACACCTGCTAGCTTTCAAAAATGCTTTAAAATTGTTAAATATACAGCATGAAGATGTTGCCTGCAGATTGTTCCCGTTCACTCTCCAGGAGGGAGCTTATGACTGGTTTTTAAACCTCACCAGCAATTCCATTACTAGCTGGGATGACCTAGAGAAAGCTTTTATATCACAATTTGGGGAAGTGATAGACCCCAGTGTGTTATACCAACAATTTTCCAGCATCAAGAGAGAGTCGGGAGAAACCGTCAGGTCTTTCAATATGAGGTTCCAAAGAGCTTACGGTAGAATGACTGGCCATTACATCCCAAATGCAAATCTGGCCTTAGAAATCTACAAGAATGCATTGGATTCGGTGACCTCTATTTTCCTCAAGAGAGACATCAATATCACAACCCTGGCAGGGGCTTATAAAGAAGCCTTAATTCTTGAGAGACAGCTTAGGGCCTCAAATTCTGAGCAGTCCTTTGATATCCTATGTTACACAGAACATGCCTATTTTGAATCCCATTCCACATCATGAGTTAGTGCCAACATGTCATGCTCTACCCAAGGAAACTCCGTTAACTGTCACATCCACTCAGCATGTGCAAAATATAGAGAAAAGTTCTGACAAGTTCAAAGTGGAAGTGCTTGAAGTAAACAGTTGTGATCTGGCATTACCCAAATCTGAAGTTTTTCCTGGTGAGTTAAATTTTCCTAGAGATCAAAGAAATATTGATATTTCTAGTTCACCCAAAAATAGTACAACCAGGGTTTCAGATTCTGTCACTTTTCTCGAAGAGTCAGAAAGTCTTGTAGAGACTCCTACGGATGAAATGCAAGATTTTCAACGAGTTCAAAATGGACGAGTTATAATTTGAGATGTGAGAGTCCGAACTTAATAATGATCCTTCCTCATCAGAGGATGATGAAAGTGAGATTCAATATCACTATGCAGAAGTAACTGAGGAGGATAACATCATTGAGGATATGAGGGAACTTAAAGCTGACATCACCCTCCATGAACTGCCCCAGATTGTTGAACAAAAGGTTAACTTGATTGAGGCTTACTCTGGACCACCTGTTGGATTTCAAGAAAAGGAGGAAAAGATAGTAAATATGAATGTGGTCAGCCAACTTGGAATTGATGAACTGTCTCAACATAAGCCTGCAACTTCTGAACATAATGTCAAAGAAAAGGTTGTAAATCATGTTGATGTAAATATTGGAGTTTATAAGTTGGCAACTGAAAAGGTGGGAACGGTTACAGCTCTAATCAATCACAACAATGATGTTTGGACATTGCACATTGATGAGGTTAAATCTAAGCAAGGCTCAGGTGAAAAGGAAAATTGTAAACATTCTGCTAGAGGGATAAAAATTGAAGTCCTGGATATTGAAGCAGTACAGCAACCACAAAATGTTCAAGTTGTTAAGAACCAGGGCATACAGATAAAACATGATTTCTTTCAGTTGTCACATAATTTTGAAGATGTGGTGGTCTGGGTCTATCAAGATTTTAAGGTATTTGATCCTGGGGGTTTTTACATTCAGTCCTTTTGAAAGAATTCTGCAAACCCTTCAAGTAGAAGCATAAACATGTTATCATATGATTTGTTATTATATGATTTGTTTAATTTGAAGGAGTTGCAGATTTGTTTTTCAAATGGGACAGGGAAGACAATAAACACAAGTCTTTCCCAGATAGCAAATTTTTGAAGCATAGTCTGGAGTGCATTTCGTCAACAGGACCTGAAAGGTAATTTTTCTAAATTACTTGCACATGGTCAAAAAATTTTAAGGCACCATTTCTCTGCTTTCCCAACTGCTGCATTTTTTGAGTATGAAGGGAAGTTGTAACATATGTATACATTGTAAGTAAGCTTTGAAGTTTTTTAGTTTTATTTCTTTGTCAGTGCAGTTTTATTTTTAATTGTCTGTACAGTTTTAGCTTGTGCAGTTTATTTCTTTTGTCAGTGCTTTTTATTTCCTTTCTTTGTCTTTTTATGTCAGCTTGCTGTTTAAGTCTGTACGATCTTTTGTTTTAGTTTTATTTGCTTTGCTTATTTTAATTTATTTGCTTCTATTTGTTTTAGTCTGTGCAGTTTTATTTTGTTTTGCTTTAGAGGCCTGTGTCTGTCCTTGGAGGTCTGTCCAAAGTCCTTCAGCTCTTAAAATTTTGTCCTTTAAACCTTTGCCTAAAGGTCAATGAATAGTCAGCCTTCAAAATTGTTTTATTCTGAGCTGATCAATCCACAATCCAATGCCCATGTTGTTCACCATTCTAATAGAGATAGTCTGCTTGCACTGAACAGTAGAACTATTTTGTTATTCAAGACAAAGGTAGAGAGATGATGGGATCTTGTGTCTTACTTGCCACAGTTGTTTTAATAATAGAAAAACTGCTATGTTGTTTTGTTGGAGGAACTCCCGGGGAATCCAAGAAAAGCTGGTTATAAGAGGGGACTATGGTTCATGCAATTATTTGGGTATCCACAGAGGCTATCAGTGCCTAGACTGAAACAGTTCCGGATTGATCAAATGATAAAAGAAAATTGTGATTTCTCTAAAGCCTTTCAGATATTGATATATTTCAAAAAAAAAAAAAAGAGAGAAAAAAAGAAAAGAGAAAAGAGTTATATGATGAAAAGAGGCCAGCCAAAGATATTTTCTTCTAAGTTATAGATTCTGCCCTACAGTTGTAAATTTGGGTCGTGTAAATCTAAAGGGTAACTCTGTCTAGGTTGTAAAAGGCTAAACTAGTAAACAGAGCTCTACTCGGTTTCCCCTTTTACAATCTAGAAAAGTTGATCAGTCCAAAGTTCATCATTCAATCCAGTCATCCTTGAAGAAAGTTCTATACCCTTTGTAATTGCACATCAGAAATCTTCCTTGAAGTAATTCAGCCTAGTATGTCCTTGGGAAATTTTAACAGCTAGCAGTTAGTAGTCAATTTATTGTGAAGAATGTCTGTGGCAAGGCATGATGCATGGTCTTTTTGTTTTGAAACCAGAGTCTTGGGTTCTAAAATAGTGCTACTATTTTACCCGCAGATATCGCCATTTGTTGAGAAGCAACACACCCCCACTGAAAAATGCATTCCAATCCTCTTGAAAACTTTGAAATTCCATTTTTGCAGCAGGGACCCTCTTGATCATTTCCAGGTTTAAATCCAATTTTGCTTGCCTCCTTGTTAAAGTTGTGCCTTTTTCCAAGTCTTTCTAGCATTGTTATTTCAAGCTTAACTTTCTACATGCTAGAATCATTCATGCTTAAGCCAAATCTTGCACCGGTACCGAGGAAAATCCAGAAAACAGTTGCATAAATTCACTGAAAACCAAAACTTTCCATTTTTGGTAGTGTCGCGATATCGCGACACTTCCATTTATGGAAATGTCGCGATATCGCGACGAATTTTGGAAAAGCGGCTAAGTCGAAAATGCGTAGCGAAATCGCGACACTTTCCATTTTTGGAAGTGTCACGATATCGCGACATTTCCATTTTTGGAAAGTGTCGCAAAATCGTCGACGGAGGAGATAGAAAGAAAGTTGTACGGAGAAGGCCGATTTCGTGACATGTCGCGATTTTCGCGGAAGAGAGAAGTCGGTCAAGGCAAGATTTTGTCGCGAAATCGCGACAAGGTGAGGAGAAATGGAGTCAAGCAGAAAGATGCACGAAATCGCGACGAAATCGTGATAGGGAGAAGAAGGTTGTATGGAGGAGCGCGATTTGGCGACATGTCGCGAAATCGTGACATGTCCCATTTTCACTGAGGATAAATGATAAATTGACTAAGTCTATAAGCTGCAGCAATTCGCTGACATGTCACAAAATCGCGGTCAACGCGGTCAATGCATGAAATCCGGGCATGTCTCAAAATCGTGACGTGGGCAGCTTCGAAGGTTCAAAAGCGAAGGTTGCAGCGATTCGCTACAAGGAACTCACAGTGCTCAAAGTCAAAAGCGTTTCATTTTCGCGATGGGGCGTTGGTTGCAAAAAAAGGGGATAAGTGTTGAAACTGCAGCGACGCGCTGCATGTTTCGAAGTCGAGAGGTAAAGGGTGCAGCGATGCGCTGCGTGCTTCAAAATCATGGGCTGGAGCTTGCAGCGATGCGCTGCAGGTTTGCCTCAACGGAAAGTCTGGACTCGAAAAGTGCAGCGATGCGCTGCGCGTTTCAAAGGCGAAGGGTGAAAATGGTAGCGATGCGCTGCACCTTTTGAGGAAGTCTTGCAAGACAAGCATGTCGCGAAATCGCGACATGCTGGAGCAAAGTTGTACGACGGCCAGCGAGAGGCGCGATTTTGTGACATGTCACGAAATCACGACATGTCGCGTTTTCGCGGCTGTTGGAATAGGAAGCGCAGTTGGCAGGAAGGATGTCGCGATTTCGCGACATGTCACGAAATCGCGACATGTCGCATTTTCGCGACCAAGTTGAGAAAAGTTGTACGGCCGCTAGCAGGAGGCGCGATTTCGCGACATGTCACGAAATCGCGACATGTCACGTTTTCACGGCCGACAAGGAAAGAAGCAGCGCAGCGCTGGGGACGTCGCGATTTCGCGACATGTCACGAAATCGCGGCATGTCGCAGAATCACGATAGGAGAGAGAAAGTTGCACAATGAGCCTGAAGTGCATTCCAGTGGGAAATAGAAGGCATCCTGGGGTAGCGACACGTGTCAAAGCGTGAGGCAGACAAAAGCAAGGCCGACATGCAAGCTTGCTTTAGGGTTTTTAGTCTGATTTTAATGTTTTAACCTTTAAAGCTTTGATTTAATGTTTATTAAAGTGCTAATATAATCTTTTTGTCTTTCATACAGGATTCCATCTGCCACTTGCGGGACAACAGAGAAAGACCATAAAGACAAAGTTAAAGTGCAGATTTGATCAAGGACCGCCATGCTAGAGGAGAAGATGCCGGTGAAATGCATTCAATGGCAAATTTATGGCAGAATTAATAGCATGAAGACCATCTCAACTCAAGGGATGGCTTTGCGGAGATCAAATTGATGGAGAAGTGGTGACTCATCCGGCTCACCAACAGGAATTAATGGAGGCATTTATTTGCAGTTGCGGATGAATGCAAGTGGATTTAGATTCTATCTTCTCCATTTATGGCAGCTGACTCCCCTGATTTGCAAAGTGGTTAAGTTCTATCCAAGCTTTGTTTTAAAAGGAGCTTTTATTGTAAAACCCGGGTCCTAGGGTTTAGAAAGATAAGATTTGCAGTTAAGGAAGAAGATATTTCTGAAAAGATCAGGGTCTGTCCTGAGTCTATAAATACTTCTTCCCAATGTAATTGCGAGGAGGCGGAGACTTAGAAATAAAAGGCTTATAAGCAATTTCTTGCAAATCTTGTGAAATCCTTTGTTTCTGGACTTGGAGTTGATGTGCTTTAGCTTTTCTGTGATAGCATGGCCAGGAGCCTAATATTTTGTAGAGTGTGATAAGTGTATCTTCTTTTGTTATCCGTTCCATTTAAAGTTTGTTAGATATATGTTGTAAATCTGCCATTATCAAGTTTAAATATGCTGTTAGGCTTCAGTTGTTCCATTGTCTGCTAGGGGAAATTACAGATTTGAGGTTAAGTTTGTTCTAATTGCTCTGTCTTCACTGTGTGAGCTAGGCTACCGGTGAAAGATACCAGTTTTAACCAGCTGCCCTTGGATTTATAATTTTTTGCTAGATCTGTTCCACTTTGCCTTGTGCTCTTAGTTGAAAGTGATCTTAGACTGACTGGACACTTTCTTCTTTGATTTGTTCTGTTGTGAAGCTGATAGCATAGATAAGATTGATAGTTTAGGGTTTTACAGTTGATGTTTGATAAACTTCTCTTTCTGCCTTACCCTACCCTCTCTTTGTTTTCGATGAAATGATCCATTTTTATTTTCTTTATTTGTCTTTTATTTAAATCTGCTGACCCATGAGAGCTAGATCAAGAATTCAAGTTAAATCTGATAAACAAGTGACAACTACTGAACAAGTTCAGGAACCCCCTGTAAGGTAACAGAACAGTCCATATTGAAATCTATTCCAGAAGCGGAAAAGAGTGAATAGCCATTCGACCCAACTCTGTAACTCGCACCTTGGATAACCAGCTAGATCCTAAAGTGAGTGGGATTCGTCCCGTGGGTGTCTCCGGAGCTTCCTGCCCATCCTTCGCGGGGTGCATATGAAAGCCGGACCAACATATCCTTTATAGATGTATTTAATATTTTGGACAAGATACCTCCCTCTAAGGGATTGAAAAAATTCTTTGGAGACTATATTCTTTGAGCCAATGAATATGTGCTTTGAGTTGAGCACCCTGCATGGCATGGACATCAAAAAAGGTGTTATTGGTGGTGAAGCTTGGTAATCTAAAGTTGCAGAATAAGGGAGAGGGGCTACACCTCTAAATCCAGTATGGCTTGTTGGAGTTCCAAGGTCATATCCTTGTTTTCCTTCCTACAAAAGCAGATCAGTTGGCACCCATAGATGTAAAGGAAACATGTGGTGCATTCCACCATGTTATCCATCCAAAATACATGGAAGGGTGTGGATCCAAATAATATATGTGCCAAATGTGTGCCAGTATAGGTTGCCGACTACTAGTGATGTGTTAAGATAGAATTGATTATTATATTGGATTGTGCCACCACCTTTCCATTCAATGCAAAAGCATATGGGAGAGTGGTTAGGGAGAACCACTTTGGGAAGTGGGACCATCGACAGCAAAATTATTGGTGAAAGTAAATATGCATTTCACTAATAACAAAGCTTTAACCAATATTTTAATGATGCAGTAAACCTCTTATTGCAAATTGGACATGTACAAAATATGGTTATATTGAGAGTACCTACTATTGGGATCATAAAGACCCAATTTATTGTACATGTGGAACCAAGTTGCATGTTTTCCCACATCCCAATGCATCGTATGTCCACCATTTTGTCCTTAGAAGCCTTAATCATGTTAAAATCACCATAGACTAGCCAAGTGGTAGTAGGTAATGACTTAGCCAACAAACTCCAGATTTTGGTACGTTCTATCGCATCATTGGAAGTGTAGACATTGCTTATGTCAAAGGCATGATTATTGATAGAAAAAATAGTCCATAGTACATGATAGGTGGGGTCACAACCATGCGCTACCAAATGGGACTTCCAGTAGGTAGAAATGAATGTGGCGACACCACCTCGAACCTAAGGATGCTTACTATGAACAAAGTGAATTTTAGACCAAACGATCCAACAGATAGTGACCAATAAAAATTCTATGATTTTAAATTTCTAAAGATAAATGAAATAAAAATTGGTAAACCTTTGACGAATCAAGTGCACCATATATTTGCACTTTGGGTCAATAAGACCCCTTACATTCCAATATAGAAAATGTATTGGAGCACAAAATCTAATAGCATATCCAAACTGTCAAGAATCTCCAAGGCTTTGAAACTATTAGAGCCTTTAGTGTCCTCGTTGAAGCTCCCTAGTTGAATGTGAAGTTATTTCTCAATAATAAACTCACCCATCTACATATCCCTCCAAGGGCTACAAGAGCGATGCATGATGACATGGGGGGTGAGAGGTGAAACTTGCTTTACCCCTTGTTTACCTGAACTCCAAGAGGTGTTCTAATGAGGGGGTGTAACCTATTTTTTTACCACCTCTACTATTGATGAACCATCAACTAACTATGCTAGTGGTGGTCCTATCATCTTCATAGAAGGCTATGATTGTGTCATGTTAACCTCTTTGATAGACATATTGGGTAACAATATCTTAGCAGCATTAGCACGCTGATTTTTGTGACTACCCACAATGTTCCAACCATCCTATTGGAGTTGAGGTGTTTTCCTCATTGAGGGTATAGGATTTGGCTTCGACTTGTGCAATATAAGTAAGTATTCTTTCACCTTGTTATTGGAAGCCTAAAAATGATAACAAGTGTTGGGGAGGTTGATGTATACAAGGATATGAGAGAAGGTGGCCTCCTCCACTTAGATATTGAGGGATTCCTTAAGATCCTTAAACAAATCTACTTGAACACAAAATTTTCTGGTTGGCTGGGCATTAAAAAAATTCTTGGGCTCGATCATAACAACATTCTCGAGTGAACTTGCAATTTGGTGTAGACCACCCCATAGAGGGATGGGAAGACTAGGAAACTCTACCTAAACTAGAAATTTATTGAGCTAGTCCACAAATATAGAAAATGCATGAGTCCAGAGCTTGAGAATGAGCAAATAGCTTTGTATGTTCCATGGACCATGTTGAACGATCTCCTTCACATGGAAAGGGTTAAAAAACTAGAAAAGGAATAAACCCTTGATTAGGTTTCTAACAAGTGTAACTTGAATACCATGAAGGGCCTAGATAGAGTTGATCCAAGCCCTCAATATTGACTCATTGGGCATACGATCGATAAAGTATACTACTAATTCATGAGTTTCTAACCAATTGCATGTCTCCTCTAAAATTTGTGCAAAAAAAGTGACATCAGAGATTGAGACATCACCTTGTGCACCACCTTTGAGATGAACTTTCAAGGATGCTTGATGGGTGGCATTCTCCCTTGTTGTATCTCCTACTAATCCAAAGCCTATATTTGGCTTGTCAGGGTTGGGAGCCATATATACCGATAAATAAATACAATAACAAACCCTAGAGCCAAAAACAAACAGCAGAGCGAAAGAAACCAGAAAAAATCTCCATAGTGTCAAGTTTAACTAACAAGTATAATATCAATCATTTTTAAAAGTAACTAAATTTAATTCTTGCATATGTATATTATTTAAATCATTTTTAAAACCTTCTTTTATTAAATGTAGATGAAGTAAAATGGGAAAAAATTAATAGATAGGACTTATTTTGTATAGTGTTAATCTAATGCAACTTTTTTGTTTTATAATTTTCATTAAACATATTTGAAATATATTGACTATGTAAATTAATATCACTGATTATTATTTTTTATGGTTATTATTTATTAAAGATTTAATATTTTGAGGAAATAATAACCATTAGCTCCATTCCATTATTTCTTGGCTACAATTTTCTTTAATATTTTAGTTTATTTACCATGAATTTGATCATGTAAGTAAATTGATATTCATTTCATACTTTCTCACTTTTATAGAAGTTAAATGCTATCCATACCCCCATGTTTTTTCTAGATTATTTAAATACTATGAAACTCAAGCCCATATATTTTTTAAATGTGAGGAAGTTGTTAAAATTTGGATCTTGCTTGCTCTCAGTTTTGGAGTCTACATTAGAAGCACATTAAATCTTGAGTATTGTACTATAAACTAGAACAAAAAGTACCTTAGCTCCTTTCAAGGTAATCCTCTCATAAAAATTTTATGATATTCAATTCCTTATTATTACATGTGGTATATATGGAAGGATAGGAAATGTCAAATATTTGAAAGAAAATCAACTCATAGTGCAGTTTTGATACACAATATAAATCATGCTATCAATAAAAATACCAAAGCCCATTTTAAACCTAAGAAATATCATAGTGCTCTTTCTAGAGCTGACTTACACATCTTCAAAGATTGAAATCTTCAAAATCTAATTAAAACCTCTATTGCTAACAACCTAACTCCTTGATTGTGTTTTAGTTTTCCAACTCTATTCTTTAAGGGGCTTCGAAGTCTAACCTTGGAATAGCTACTGCTAGAGGAGTTTTATGGTCAGAACCACACTCCAGGATTCTTTATTTTTGCCTAAAATTAGGATCAACCACCAATAATGTAGCTGAGTTGTTAAGCTATAAATTTGGTCTCACTCTTGCGGCAAGAGAAAATGTCATAACCCTTTAAGTTTATGGGGACTTTAAGCTGATCACATAGTTTTTTTCTAGAAAATAAGAGATCAAGTCTATTATGCTTTGACTATTGTTGAATCAAGTCTATATACTCTAGAAAAAATTGAATAGATTAACTGGCATCACATTCTTGGGAAGTGAAACCACTTGGTAGATAAAAAGTCCAATGAAGAATTTATTTTGCATCCTTCTCTAGCTCGCATAAGAAAGTTTAAAACCAATAATTCTAAGAACTTAAGATATGACCACACATACTAAGCATATTGGCTCTGTTTTTTCTACAGATTGCTATGGATCAAGGACTTCTTTATTTTGGTTATTTCATCTTTTACTAGGGAAGAGATTTTGTTTTTTATAGGCATTCTTTCTCTTGAGAGATTCCAGCTCTAGGTACATGCATCCTTGGTTTATCTATGATGTTTGTATCACCTAGCCAACTTGTAATATTTGTGTTATATTAAATAATATAAACCTTTTCTTAAAAAAAAATACTATCCATAAGAGGGATACACATAAATGTATATATATTTTAACACCCTTCATTATGTGTTAAACAAACAAGGTATTATGATTCCCTTTTCTTTCTAGGCCATTGAAAATAATAGATGAGAAATATATCAAGGGATAATTGAAGCATCCTAAGGAGATTTTCAGATTTAAAATTATATAAATTAAATAAAAAAACTAAATCCTTCACTAATTTAGAATACAATCTTGATCAAGAAAGGTTTTAAAAAATAAATTTTAATGTAAGACAAAAAGGTAAAGGTAAAGTAGGTTTTAATGTCCACATGACCATAGGCCTATAGTGACAAGTCGTTACCTTGGGAATTTTATAGTTTTTTATGGTTGCAAATGGTTGGAATTAGTCTACTAAAACCTTTTAAAACCCTTCAAATTTTGTTAAGACAAGGACAAGGGTCGATTTACTCTACAAGTGTTAGGAGTGACTTGATATTAAGATGAAGTGATTGTCTTGTAGGAATGAAGCACTATGCAAACACTAGAAAGGTGCTAGAAAACTAGAATTATTCACTTACCTCTTGAAGCAAATCGCTCACAGACTAGTAGTGAGGTAAAAATAGAAACTTAGATTTTGAGATATTAAAAAATAATATTTTGGCATGTACTAGAACCATAACTCATTAGAAGTATTTCAAGATTTTTAGAGGCATAATTAGAGGAGATGCATCATTTTTTAGATATGCCCAAAATCATTACTTTTACTAGGAGTAATATTTGCTCACTATGGCTAACTTAAGGGTAACCTTTTATTACAAATAGGATCCATGGGCTCCATAGTAAACATATTTTGATTTTGAGGAATTCAAAGGTACAATTTGTGAATCCCATGTTGTGCTCTTGTAATTCATGAGATTGATAAGTAATTGATAAAAAAATTTCTCTCCATCAGTGGCACTACCCTCTTGGATTATGGAATGCATGGTGATTGTGGCACAACCTTGTTTATCATGTTGTCATTCCTATCACTAGTTCAACTTATTTTAATATGAATGTATTGTTGTTATTCATATTTTCATGTGTTGATTAATCGCATACTCTCCTTACCACAATTTCAACCTATTTATTTTCAATGTTTCACATCCTAAAACTTCACAGTTTACTTTCAAGAATTTTATTATTTTCATAATTAGATTATAATGGTTTAGAAATAAGGGATTGTGAAGAGCTAGCCTAAATTTAGAGGTTGGAAGATGCTTTAAACCCTTCCATCCAACTTTGTTGAAACTATAATTGAGGGAGCGTAAGAAGTCAAATAATTTTTCAATTCAACACAGTTTATGGCACACATGATGGGGAAAATTCAATCATTTACCCCATAATAAACACCCATTATGTGTCAATTCAACATAGTTTCTTGCTTGCTTGGTGGAACCCTACTCCTTTAGTCCATCGTTTGGAAAAATTTCTTGATTTTGGCACTAGATTTATATTTTGCCATAGATGGGAAGGATTTAGATTAATTTTGAAAAACATTTTCCAAATGCCTATATAGGAAGTGATTTGATATAAACTTATACCAATTCACTCCACTTGGGACCAATCGCATAAAATATATAAAAAATATCCTAAGTCCAAATATGGGAGAAATTCACTCCTAGTATACAAAACAATTCCAATTTAAATCCAAAGAGATTCGTTAAGACCAAGGATGTGATTTATCAATCCTGTTCCTAACTTTAGCTTGAATATTATATATTTTTTGTTATATGTGTTAAATTTTTATAGGTACTTTATGAATGATAACTTTATTTTGAACTTCAAAATCATAATTTTTTTAGGAGGAAAATAAGCAAAGTGACATCAAATCAATAAAATTTCTCACTTTTCTCTTCAATTTTGCATTCGTCATACATAGAAAGCATTTAGGAAAAAAATTAGATTTTTTTGGTCAAAGTCCAATCCAACTAGGGATTCCATCTAGATAGTTTGTGACTTTTTCAAGAAGTGTAAAATTTCTCTAAGTGGAATCCAAGGAGTAATTACTTTGATTTTTGAGAAAAAATTCACTCAAAAGGTCAAGAATTATTCCTAACTCCTCCAAGGAAAGTGATTCATCCTAGAAATAAAGCAATTTACTTGAGCAATTCACTTGGCCCTTCCTCAATAAAAAAATTCTAGGTTAAATTTCTAGGAATCATTTTCTCAAGTTTACTAATGATTCATTGTAAGTTGTTGGTAATTTGCTTCAAAGACTAACTTTTTGTTGATTTTAGAATTTGGTCTTGAAAATCAATTAATGTAGTACATATGCATGTGAGATCAAGCTTATTAATACACACTCAAAAAATGATTGGATAAAGAGATTCAATTAACAAAATTAATTGCTAGTCAACGAAGGAACACAAAAGAGGAAATAGTATATTATCTTGTGGGTATATCAATACGATGAGAATACATCATTTTTTACTTCTAATATTGCTCTATCGAAAGGAAAAGCTCCAATGGTTAATCAAGTGAGTCAAAGTATTACATCCTAATAAATGGTCTCTTCTAATCTCCTTTATAGTTATTCTTCTGATATTGCAAATAAAACTTGAGCAAGTATGGGTCCTACCTTGAATTACACTAATCCCCTCTATATAATGTCATTTGATGTGAATAATCCTATGGTTAATCCATTTATAACATCCTTCCATAATCCAAATAATGTGAATCAATCTTCAACGTCTAAAACTCAAGTCACACCTCCCATGAGTGTAGCATCATCCCAAAGCCCACCTATATCTAGTATGTATAACACAACAAGCCTCTCATCTATACATTTTGTGCAACCAAATATAGGTTCTTCAAGATAAATTTGTATTCCTAACTAAATCCAAGTTTTTTCTTAGAATTTATAAATTTTAGTCAATCAAATGGGGGTGCAACATACATAGGGAAAACCCTTGGGTTAAATATTGCTCCTAACTAGTCATATAATAGAACCTTCAATAATACCTACCTTTTCAAAATCAACAAACCCATTACAAAGCTTACAAAATCCTCTATCATTTTAAAATATGCAATCTCCTCTAAATTAGCAATGGGATTTTCCTAATCCACCCCTCCTTTTTAAAATTCAAGTCTTATTTTCCCACCATCAGTTTATGTTGTATATCAATACCCTTAAATGCTTGTGTATCCACTATACATGACCCCACATCAAGATTATGTAGTATACCCCTCTCATATAAAATATGGTCATCCTCCATAAAAGAATATATTTTCTCAACCTCATAGACCTTAAAATTAGCTTCCTAGATAGACCTATCAAGGACCATTAAATCTAAGGATCAATTCCTATATCCTACTAGTTTCTATGAAAGCATTACCTACCTTTTTATGGGAATGGAAATAACACAAATTTAGATCACTTGAATGAGCTATCTACACTCAAGTTAATTTTTCACATCTAGGAGGAATATGTCATGGTATGCTTCCTTATATATTTTATATGTGATAAAATTACCTTGTGGTATAGAGGTTTTCCTGATAATTATTTTTCAACAACCTTTCATGCATAGATTTTGAAATATGGGTAATGGGTACTCTATTTTATTTCAGCTATATCCTATGAAAAGGAATCTCATATAAAAAATTCATGACTAGAATACTATATTTTGAGGACCTTGAATTTAATTCTGCCAAATATTAGGCCAAATGAAGAACAAGAATTACCATAGGACATCAAAGACTCACAATCTAACTTAGCTTTAATGGTTTGTAATGGTAACCATATCACTCTAGTTGTAGCCTTTTTAGAATTTAGTTGTATAGAAGATGTTCTAATTAGTGTAGGATTATACTCCACCTATGGCCTATGTTTCTTATGTCATCCCAAATTTGTAAATCCTTCGTTCTATGCCCTCCATATCATATGTTCCAAATATCTAAAATTCTATCAAATTAATCCTTTCTCCATATATTATAATACATCTAGGAAAAATACACCATCAACTATTTCCTTTTAGCTATAATTTCCAACCCCACCCATTCCATCGCAAACCAATGGTGATACTAAAACCTTTATGGATAAATACAAGTTCAACATGAAAGAGATTTTGAATGTGGTAAGGACCTTTATAAACCAAAATAATACTAAAAAGAGGTAGTTGCAATAAAATAGCAAATGAAATCAAAACAAAATTGGAAGCCCCAAAAAAATATTTATCTCACTAAAGACCAAGTACTCGACAAGGTGCTAATTAGGGTGCAAATTAGATTCAGAAAAATATGATGAATACAAATTTGGAAATAAAAATGTTATGGTGTTTTCCATGTAATGTAGGGCATGATCCTATAGATTTTACAGTAACCATTTGGTATTCAAAAATAAATGTGTATGATTAACAATGTCAAGCTTAATAGGTCACTATCTTAGGTCAAATAACATCAATAATGAATCAACATGCCTACCAATAACCTATCCCAAACCAACCATTATATCAAGTGCAAGCATAGGAGGTAGTCCTTAGCTTACAAAATCCTAACAATATGATGTTTTCCAACTCTAGTGTTGTTGAAAGGGATGAAGATCATGCTTTTGAATATATTGTTGTATATGCAAATCAACAAGGACTGGGATCAAGTAAAAAGGAAGCCATCAAAAGAGTAAATTCCAATGCAAAAATAAGATAATTTAAATAAAGGTACCACAATACTTAGTGCTAGGAATTCTTATATCATATCCCATGTGATGGTATAGCCACCCCTCATGATGCATATGCATGTAGTATAGGACAAAGGTAGTTATAAGTATGGTAGAAAATTTGTTATGCCTAAAATAGGCATTATATGTACTTAAATACCCATTGTTTCATAATGAAAATCATCGAAATATTTAGTTCTAACATGTGGTAATAAAGAAAATAGAAGAAATAAGAACTCTCCTTCTGATCCTCCTCTAGTTTTGACATACATAAGCCTCAAAAAGAGCACTCTAATTGAGAAAACAGTTTCAAGGGTAAAACTAGCCTATAAAAGATTATTTAATGAAAATATTAAAAGGAGAGGTAATCATCACCATGAAGAAAAATTCCATGGTATATTCAAATTTGTCAAGGTGAAAAACCCTTTCCAAAGATCAGAAATACAAAAGCCTACAAGTAACAACAAGTTCAAGTTCAACAGAATAAAAAGGGATCATAATTTTTCCTTGAAGAATTATCATTTCAAAAGGAATTAAGGAAGTCATATAAGCTCCTTAAAAAGTACAAGAAATAAATCCAACGAATATCCTTAAAAATTACAAGAAAAGGAAGCCATTGAAGCTGCTTAAAATCAAAAGAAAGGAAACCATAGAAACTCTTTAAAAATTACAAGAAGGAAGACATTGTGTCTTTATAAAAAAATTTAAGAAATGTTTAATCAAGTGAATTAAAGAGCATTAAGAGATCAAAAGGATAAATAATCCAAGAAAAGTTTTACTAGCTACACTTCTTTTAAATTTCACTTACAACAAGAAGATAGTCTTGCTTTCCATTCAAAGAAGTATCCAAAAATAAATTTATTACAAAAGGAATAAGAAACATTTGTTGAAGAACACAAGCTTATATTGAGAGGGGGAGTGAACAATATAATATCACTTTTTACTTTTATTTCCCAAAAAATAGTATGCAATGTATAGATAGCAATATCAATAGCAGTAATCAAAGAAATGCACAAATCACCACACACAATAGAGACACCAAAATTTATGTGGTTCACCCAATGTTGGCTACACGGAGAAAATATTTCACCAAAAATTTCTCAATCGATCTCTTGGGAATCCTTTCCCTATTACAATGTTTATGGATATCTATCCAAAGGAGACACCAATCCTCTTAATCAAGTTCATGGATATCTATCCATAGGAGAACTCCTTTCTCCTCTTGCTTTAGCTGGTGATCTTCTAGAAGAACTGTTACCCCCACTACTCTGGCTAATGGATATCTATCCACTGAAGACACCTATCCTCACTGCCCTGGCTAATGGATATCTATCCACTCGAGACTTCCATCCTTTATGCTCTATCACCTCCAAATATTTGTCTCAAATTTATACTAAACACAGTCCTTCAGTCTAGCACAAATCTGCTCAGTCTTTGTCTCTGGTCTGGCACAAACATGTCCTCAAATCTGCACCAGACTCTATCCTCAAATTTGTAATAACTATAGTCCTTCGGTCTAGCATAAATATATCCTTAATATCTATCCTCAAGTATTAACTCAAAGCTTGACTCAATCTCAAATCAACTCTGCTGGATCTGCCCCAAACCTTAACTCAGGTTTTTAACAAATAAATCAATCAACTCTGCTCACAAGTCTTCTCAAAGGCTTATCTCAAATCTGCCTTGTGAGCTTCCACAAAAGCTCACACTAATCTATCCATAAGTCCTCTCTAGAAATTTTTCAAATCTGCTTAATAAGTCCTCCCTAGAACTTATCCAAATCTTCTCTCAATCTATACTATAAGCTTCCACAAAAACTCACACAAATTTGTCCACAAGTCTTCTCAAAGACTTGCCTCAAATCTTCTCAACAAGTCCACACTAGAATTTTTCTAGTCTCATAGAAATATAAAGAGAATTTTTAGAGATTCAATATGCTCTACACACATCACAATGCTCAATCACTTTCAATCACTCTCTTAGAAACACATAGAGAATTGTTAGAGACTCAATATGCTTCACATTCACTTCAATGCTCAATTACTTTCAATCACTCTTTTAGAAATATATAGAGAATTGTTAGAGACTCAATATTCTTCACACTCACAAACTCTCAATCACTTTCAATCTCTTTTTTATCATAGAAACATGTGGAGAATTTTTAGAGACTCAATATGTTTCACACTCATCAACTCTCAACCTTTTTCTAAAATCAATTCAGAATATAGAACAATTTGTTTCATACAAATTGAACAATCACTTCACACATTCACTTGACTAAGCTCAATCAATTCTACTCAATCAATCACTCAATGAAACAATCATTTCTTACAAACCCTAGTCCAAGCATATGAATACTCACTCAAAAATTTTCCAACAATTACTTATCAATCTCACATAACAATGATACTCATGTTCTTTTCAAACCCTAGTTCAAGTTCTTCACTCAACCATTCACTTCAAAAAAATGCTTATAAACCAAGGTGCATAGCATTCATTTCACAATGGCTCAACAACTCAATAAGGAAATCCTAACCAAATCCTTTTCACTCCAAATATTATTTTCCATAAAACAATCAATCAACTCAACTATGGAAGAATGTGCCCATACCTTTTTCTTGATGATGAAGGAACCTCAAAAATCTGCCACAACCACAAACACTTATTTTCCAAGCTCAAGGAAGTTAGAATATGATAAACTCTCTCAAAAGTACAATGCAAATATCAAAACATACATACACCTTATCACTCCATCTTGGAGAAAGCATCCATCAACATAATAAGTCCTCTCAAAATTTAACTCACACTTTAATCCACTTATTTCTCCAATCAGCCAATATGTCAAAAATACTTTATTAACAAATAAAGCTCAACTCCTTATTCCAAAATAATGACCAATTAAAATACTTTGTATCTACCCCTTTTAACTCCCTAATAACTTACACACCAAATAACATGCAAAATACTTTAATTAAAATTACTTTAGAAAAATAAAAATATTATTTTCCTTTTATCTTTTTGTAGGCCAAGACAACCAAATTAAATCACATACCTCAATGCACTCAAAATGGCGTTGGTGGGATTTGAACCCTCGTTGGTTCTCCCTCAAGCGTTTTCGCAGTGCTAGCACCCACTGTTTGGGCTGTGTGGCTCCACAAGAGCCAAAAGGCACTTCGGTGCCTTTACCTTCTCCCCACGTTCGGTGCACAAGACAAAATGCTTGTCCTTCTTCCCAAAAATCACATGCACGGGTTTTGAACCTGCCTCAGCTTCTACAATAGTATCTTACATAGCCCTTGGTTGCCAACCAAGCTACAAGCACTTCGTGTTGATTTTAGAGGATGCCAAACTTTGTCTCTTTTCCTTGCTTGATTTGCACATGCAAAAATTCCTTCTCTTTTCACGAGCCAACACAATTCGCATGGATAATTTCAAATGCCAATATTTTGGCATATTTATACATAGGGTTTTGCTTCCTTCAACATCAGCACATTTCGAATTTCCAATTTGAATTTGATTTGGAAAGTTAAAATTAAATATTAAATAAATATTTAACTTAACTTTAGCACCCAACATTAATAAATTAAATTTTTAATCAATAATTAAAATACTTTAATTTAAACTAGATCTGTAGTAAAGTTAATTTTAAATATTAAATAAATATTTAAATTAACCTTAGCACTTATCAATATTTAAATTAAAATTTTAATCAGGGATTAAAATATTTTAATTTAAATTAATATGTGGGTCTTTTCAACTTTGTCCTTGATCTCCTTTAACTTGATATTCATTTTATGAGCTCTCCTAATGTCCTCAAAAATGACGAACATTGCTCAACAATGCTTTTGACATCAATGACAATAACATTCCTCAAAATTTCCAATATTTGTTGAAAATAACAGATCTTCCAAAACGCCAAATTCAAAAAATAAAGATAATTCAAGAATAACAAAAGGAGTATCTAGAACCATATGAAAAAATTAAGGCAAAAATATGGGCTAGTTACAGGGAAAATGACATAACTATCGACAATATCTCATTCAAATAATAAGTAAGAAAGTTGCTCATGAATTTCAGTTAGGTGGAACCTCCTATCTTTGAAAGCATACCACATTAAAATAAATCAAATCAAATATTGGTATGCATTTCTAAAGTAAACCAAAGCTCATCTAGAGGAAATGTATAAAGCAAATAATCTATTTTCCAATGGCCCAAGTAACACAAGAAATCTCATTCTTTCGATGCAAAGGCAAATCACCCATGTTTCAATATATTGAAACATCTCAAAGAAGCCAAAAGATATATAAGAGTAGGAAGTAGAAGAAAATTGGGAATACTGCACAAGCCTAGAATGTTACTCAAGATGCCCAAGAAGTAAGGACTACACAAGCCTAGAACATTACCCAAGACATCCTAGAAGTGAGGATTGCACAAGCCTAGAATGTCATTCAAGAGATCCAAGAAGCAAATACCATACAAGCATGGAACATCACCTAATACATCTAAGAAGAGAGGGTTGCACAAGTTTGAAACATCACTATGGATTTCCAAGAAGAAAATCCTAAAAAGGAACTTGAGCATTCGAAGCATGTAAGTGCCCTATAGAAATATTACACACACAAAAAGTTATCAAAGGAGTCCAAGAAGACACTCAATCATTTTTAAATAACTCAATGCCCTGTAGAAATATTACACACAAAATAGTTATCAAAGGATCCCAAGAAGGTACTCAAGTATTCCAAAAACACTCCTAGAAACCACTTGAATAATGCTCACCTAGATAACATCTAGATACTCATCTGGACAATAACATAAATCATCCAAATAGTATTCACTTGGACATCAATTCCCTAGACAAGAACTCACTTTGACATTACAAGGAAGCCATTGGTATGTTGAAAGTATTCAACCAAAGAAACACCTATGAAAACAATACTAAAGGAGAAAAATATTTTAGAATTAAACAAACAACAACACAGTTAAAGTGGAACTACCTATATTCTCAGGTTAGAACAAGTGTCGCCTACAAAATCAATCAAGAAAATCACCATTGATGCATATATGCTTTATCTCAAAGACAATATTATGGCATAAATATTTCAATCAAAAATTACCAGGATAAATAGCCTAAAAGAACAAAAGGAAGGGTGGTTATCAAAGTAGACAATAATTTAGAAAGTGCAAAGGCCAAGAAGACAAGAGGCCTTGAAAATTCAAAATCATGCATTTATAATGGAGAGAAAATAAAAAGTTTTATATTACAAAGTGAATAGTCTCTTTAATTAAAAATGAAATAAAAGATATTTATATTTTTAGAAAAAGAAAAATCCAAGTGAAAAAAGAACAAAAATGTTTCATCTCCTTTTTACTCAACAAGACAACTTGCTTGTAATTTGAAATATATACTCATTGAAAATTATACTCATTGAAAATTATAGGCTTATATATACTCGTTGAAAATTATTTTTGAGGTGAATTAAGTGAAATAATAATATTCAACTTTTGTAAAAGTTTACTATGGCTATTGGAGCATTGAAGTTCTTGTTGCTCGATTCCCAATTGTTAAGGGGGAATAATTATGATGCCTAGAAAACCAAACTTAGAATGCAACTGGAGTTTGAGAAAGTATGGAAAGCATTAGATAGTACTACTAGTCTTGAAGAAGAAAATTAATACCAAATCAACTTCAAAAAGGTAGACAAAAAAACTAGATTAATCATCATTTTTGGAGTAGCATATGAAGTCAAGCATACATCTAGGATTCAACCACAACTAAAGATGTATGGGAGAAGCTGAAAATAATCTTTGAAACAAATAATAAAAATTAAATTCTATTCCTTTAGATCCAACTTCATTGTTTTAATATTAAGAGTGGAGAGAATTCATAATCATTCATGAGGAGAATTGTAGAGTTACGAGCATCATTACAAGCATTGGAAATTTAGGTATATAATGAAACACTAATTCGAATTATTTTGATATATATTCCATAAATGTACAATATTTTTGTGACAATATTAAATATTACTAATCAAATACCAATCTTTGAAAAGCTACTAAATCTACTTCAAAAATTAGAGGCCTCACATACAATAGATGAAGAAGAAAAAATACTTATTACAAATCAAATAGGGAAGCAACCATTTAGAGGAGGTATGAGTCCTCCATAGTACTTACAATAGAGAAATAATTTTCAAAGATATCAAAATCATAAAAATGATTTTCAAAGAAATACTTCCACACATAAAGGATGTGTGAACATTATAACAAAAATGGTCATACAATGAAGGAATTTTGACATAATCTATTCAAAAATAGATATTATTTATGAGATATGAACCAACAGCAAGGTAGGTCATATTTAGACAAGCAAAATCAAATGTGGAAAAAGGCACAACAAAATAATGTAGCCAAGTAAAATCAAGTAAAATAAGAAGAACAAAAAAAATAAGAACAAGAAAAACATGTGTTTACTGCACAAACATAGTTGAGACAACACAATAATGCTTGGTATGACACTGAAAAAATAATGAGACAAGAAAATTAGTTCCATGCAACTACGGACATCAAGAGATAAGTTAAAAATAGAATTGAAGCACCTAAGAATGAAAATATACTCTAAATGTGATTCTTAGCCATCTGTAGAAGAATTTGAAGAAGAAGACAACAAAGAGAATGAAGAATCAATGTAACAAGCATTTAAGATTCAACCACCATTAGCACATAAAATAAAGCATGAATACATCACATTCTATAAATAATGTCTTCTTAAAATGAATAATTCCTAGAAGAAGCAGAAGATGATTGACATCACTACATCAAGAAATAATCAAAACATGAAATAGAAATTGATCTACACAAAAGATATGACAACACATAAAATAATGGAAACTAGTCAATTAAATGATTCATATGGGAAGCATGATCGAACATCACATCAAGGATTAAATAAAGAAGGAATACATCATGTATTATGAGCAAAGACTTAATAAAATAAAGAAATCCATGAAAAAGAACAAAATACAAGAGGTGATTGACCTTACCTCAATAGAACACATTGATCAAGCCAATATATGGGAACAAGTCTACATGGCAAGAGAACAGTTGATATCATCAATAATTGATATATTTGATGAAGATCCTCAACATTGAAGAAAACAAATAATTCATGCATTGAATTTAATAAGCTTTGAATGAGTATTTGTTATAGAAATATGTTTTTGGAGTGCATGATTGATGGAGACTGACACTCTTAAGCATAAAATAAGAAATTTTAAATTAAGAGGGAGATTTCTCTCTCAAATTTCAACATCAACCTAAAAAAAAAAATTGGTCATAAGCAAAAATAGAGCTATGACTATGATTTAATAAGGGGGAATGTTAGGAATTATTACATCATAGCCCATGTGAAGTGGCAAGTGGTATAACCACCCCTCACAAGGCATATGCATGTAGTATAGGATAAAGGTAGTTGTAATTTTGGTTGAGAATTTATTATGTTGGAAATAGGTATTCCATGTACTTAAATACGTATCATTGCATAATGAAAATCATTGAAGAATTGAGTTCTAACACATAGAAGAGGAAGATTATCATTGCACTTAAAATAGAAAGGGCTAGTAATAAATACACAATAGGAAAAAGAGAGTGAAAACACTAGAACGAAAATGACCAGAAACCTTAGAAAAATACACAAGCTAGTAAAGATAAACAAATAAATAAGGAAAAGGAACTAGAAGCAAATAATATAAGTCTAGAGGAGATAACTCCACCATACACAAATCCACCTCAAGGTTATACCGCCATCCAATGCAATATGGTCAGCCTCCATAAAATAATCTAGTGTCTTAACCTCATAGACCTTAAAATTAGCTTCATGGTTAGACCTACAAAGGACCCTTAAATATAAGGGTTTATTCCCCATATCCTACCTATCACTATGAAATAATTACCTACCTTTTATGGGAATGGGAATAAGACAAATTTGCATCACTTGAATAAGCTATTTACACTCAAGTCAATTCATTACATCCAGCAGGAAGATGTCATGGTATGCTTCCTTATCTATTATCTATGTATTAAAGTTGCTTTATGGTATAGAGGTTTACCTAATAATTTTGTTACAACAACCTTTCATGTATATATTTGGTAGTATGGGTAATGGGTTCTCTAGTTTATTTCAATTAAATGCTATGAAAAGGCATATCCAAGAAAACATTTATGATTACAATACTATATTTTTGAGGAACTTGAATTTAATTCCACCAAACATTAGGCCAAATGAAGAACAAGAATTACCATAGTACATTAAAGGTTCATAATCTAATTAGATTCAATTTTTAATGGTAATCATGTCACTCTAGTTTTAACTTTTGAAGAGTCAACTTGTATAGAAGATTTTCTAATTAGGGTAGGAAAGTTACCACCCACCCCACCTATGGCCTATGCTACTCATATCATCCAAAATCTACAAATCCTTGGATCTATGCCCTCCATATCATATATTTCAAAGCTCTAATATTCTACCAACACAACCTTTTCTTCATGTAACACATCTAGGCCAAAATGTATCATCAACTAGAGCTTTTTAGCCATAATTTTAAACTCTACCTATTCTATTGTAAACCAATGGTGATACTAAAACATTTATGAATAAATACAAGCTTGACATGAAAGAGAAATTGAATGTGGTAAGAACCTTGATAAACTAGAATAATACTAAAAAAGGCAATGGAAAAAATAGCAAATGACATCAACAACAAAATTGATAGCCTCAATAAACTCCTTCTCTCACTAAATACCATGTACTCAACAATGTGCAATGTGTAAATTAGATTTAGAATATTATGGTGAATACCAATTTACAAATTAACATGTTATGGTGTTTTCCATGTAGTACAATGCATGATCCTATAGATTTTATAGTAGCTATTGGGTATTCAAAAACAAATTTGTATGATCAATAATTTCAAGCTCAATAGGTCACTACCTTAGATCAAACAACACCAATAATGAATCAATATGCCTACCAAAAACTATCCCAAATCAACCAACATATCAAGTCCAAGCATAGAAGGCATTCCTTTCCTTACCAAACCCTCACAATACAATGTTTTCTAACTTCAGTGTATTTGAAAGGGATGAATATCCCACTTTTGAAGATAATGTTGTATGTGCAAATCAATAAGGGTTAGGATCAGGGCAAAAGGAAGGCATCAAAAGAGAAAACCCAAGTAAAAAAATAGGATGAAGCAAATAAAGGCACCATGATAATTAGGAGAGGAATACCATAATTTCACATAAAATATAAAGGAGTAGTAACAACTACACATTAGGGAAAATAGAGTGAAAACAATAGGAATAACATGACCAATTACATTCCCTAGGTAAATGCACAAGCCAATAGAGATAAACACACAACTAAGAAAAATGAACTAGAAGTGAAAAAGAGAAGTCTAGAGAAGGTAGATAACCCTAAATAAGGGAGTAATTATAAATAGACAGACCAACTATAGAATAAGGTGGAACAACACCTCATATAATTATCTCTCACTAGTGAAGGATGTATAATGGCTAGGTAGTCTAGAAAATAGCACATAGCAATAGATCCTCTGTTTAATTTTAGGTAAATATCAAAAAATATATGAAGAAGATTCTTGCCAAGGTGAGCATGCTAGAAGTACTAGCTCTTCCTAGCCAGACAGATTTACTTCGATAATATCTCAAGGAACAAAAAGGAAGCTAGCAAAAAACGGATAACCTAAGCTTGTTCAACCTAGTCTAGCTAAGCAACAAAACCTAATAGTAGAAATTTTTTTCTAACATTCAAGTCAACACGATGGATATATTGAATGCCCCAAAGCCTAAATGTCTAAATGTTTCATCATTCTATGTGAATCTAAAAATTGAAAATTACTTGCTAAGAAGTTACATAGTCAATTTAAAGATAGCTCTAATAGTATTGCCAAAGGCTATCTACGAAGAAATAGGATTATCCTATACCAAAATAGATAGGTATTTAATCCATATGGATGGCATTGTATTTAATGACATAGGGGTTCTAAAGGACTTTATCATGACCATAGCAAGCATCCAAAGCTAGTGATAGTCCAAGAGGTAATAATAGTCAACCTTCCTCTATATTTTTGTATGTTACTATCTAGAGAATGGACATGTAAGGTATCTAGGAATGGGTACTTGGAAATGGAATATACCCACATGAAAGTACCATAAAACATTAAAATGAATCAAATTGTGAATGAGCCTCTATGCAATTACTTGTACAAGTTGGACAAATACGGGGTAGTAAATTGGAATGAGCTACTATAATTTGTAGACAATGAAGTCTTGAAATATTATCAAATATCTAAAATAGATATTTTTATCAGTGTTCTTAAATATGATGATGAACCATAGGTAAACATCAAGGGAAATAAGCTAGGAAACTATATAATATCAAAAAAACCATCTAACATCCCAACCCTAACTAGCCAACAAACATAAGGATCAAATTAAGCATATGTAATTAACTTTGATGGATAAGAACTAAGAATGGAGCAGGCACAAGTATTCAATTTATTAACCCACAAGGAATACATTTTTTTTTTACATATAGGATATTGTTCAATTATACAAATAATGTGGTTGAATACAAAGATTTTTGCATTAGTTTAAGGAAGGCTAAAAATATGGAAATAAAAAAACTTAATTATTTGGTGACTCTAAATTGGTCATAAATTAGGTTAACTCTCAATGCGCTACTTAAAATAAACACTTGTAGTCATATAAATATTGGATTTAGGATTTTTTGAGAGCTTCAACACTTATCAGATCAAGGCAGTGACTAAGGAATTAAACATTAAAGACAATGAGCTAGCATCAATGGTAGTAAAATTTAATCCCACTACCAATATAGAATAAACTGAAAGAGTTATAAATGGTATCTAGGCTAGATATCCCTAATAATTCTTATCGCTATAAAGTATTCAACAATGACAAGAAAATCATTGAGTTCCTTATCAAATAATCTCAACATGCACAAGTAAAAAATGAATACGAGGAAAACATAAAATATGGGGTGATTCAACTAAAATAAACTAGTTTCCAAAGGGGTCAATCACTTTGTAAAATCTATTCAATATAGATGATAGTGTAAATAAGTCTAGTATCAAGGTGAAGGCCTTCTCTTACCATCCTATTGAGATCATAAAAAAAAAAACTTATTATTTGGTAAAGAATGCACGAAGGAAGAAATATCCCTATTTAATAAACTTTGTGAAAAATATTAAAATATCATTGTCTGGTCCTATGAGGATTTAAAGTTATATGATAGAAGTATCATAAAGCATACCATTGAATTAAAACCTGGTGCAAAGTCTTTCCCATAGAAATAACTTTCCATCAACCCTAAAATTGAGGTGATTATGAATAAGGAGCTTTTGAAAATCCTACAAGCACAAGTCATATTTTTTATTAAGCACTCCACTCGAGTGGTTAACTTCATGTTAGTACAGAAGAAGAATGGTGATATTGGATTGTGTATTTATTTCAAGGTATAATTTCACTCTTAGATGGTTTCTCAAGGTATAATCAAATTTGGGTAAAGGACAATGATCAACACAAAATTGCCTTCACCACCAAATGGGGAACCTTCACCTACCAAAGGATGTCTTTTAGATTTTCCAATGTAGGGGACACCTTCCAATAAGCCATGGATATTGCCTTTGTTTATCACTTTGCAAAGTAGTCTACAAAGCTCTCATCTTTGGCTTGTCTAAGTTTATATAGGTCACCAATGGTAACCTTGTACTTCAATAAGATAATGCAAGCATATAAGATCCTACCCTATGTGATTTTAGTTTAAATAATTACAACAAAGTAAATATTTCTTTTTCTTTTAGAGACAAGAGTCCAAGAGAGTGATGAAACAAGAAAGACTAGCCTAAGTGCAACTGTATAATTTTTCAACCTTATTACCTAAAATAGAAAAAAGAAAGATATTCTTTTATACCCTAAATCCCTTGATTTTTCCTTGTTATTACTGTGATGAGGATAGAAACTAAATTTCTATCATATGACAAACAATACATAGAATATGCTACAAAAATAGAAATTGAAAGCATAGGAATAGAAGCACCTAGTTTTGTAGTAAAGACAAAATCGTTGCCTAGATGTGAATTCACTATTAATAAAATTCTTGTTGGAACATAACTACTAGTGAATTTATAGACGCATACAAAATGGAAACACTCAATAAGAAAAATTAGTTTGGAAGGCTCTACCTAATTATGGGAAAGCTTCCTCATTCATGTCATCAAACCCTCAATTTCAATAACAAAGAGTAAAATGCATGTAAAATATGTGGAAAAGTATGAGTAGCAAAATTGTTGTCCCTAGGCATATTGGTACTTATTTCACTTCTATGAATCATACAAAGAAACAAAAAGTGACATTTTTGGTAATATGCCTAAATAAGCATAAAATATACCCTAAAGAAGGAGTAACTATGACAAAAATATATAAGAACCAAAAATATGATAGGAAACTATGACTAGAAAAATTGTTTCTTGGGATTAGAGTGGCAATGATTTCACTCCTACAAGAAGAAGAGATGGATATAAGATCACTTTTTGAGGGATATAGACATGAGGCATCTCTAGAAAGCTATAGATCTTGGGAAATGGCCAAAACTAATGTAAAATAAATTTAAGTGCTTTGAAATATAGATATATTTTAGTGTGATTAGCAAGATAGGATATGAAAATAAATTATAAGATAAAAAAATGATAATATAGCACAAATAATGTAAAATATTTACTATAACAAAATGAGATTGAGCTTAATGAAAAAAGAGAAAGGTAGGAGATAACCCAACAAGTATGAGTTGGTTTTGAATTTCTCATCTCCTAGGAACTCCTCAAATGCAAGTAGATTCAACTACCAAGTAAATCTTCCAATAACTTGATGTAGGAGCAAAGGAGAGTAGTTAGAGATTTTGACAAAATTTTAGTATGGGCTAATTGTTCATGAGAAGAACTGCATTGAATGGTGGTAGTATGGAGATAAGATTGCATGGGTAAGAATTTGAAAATGGATCCCAATGCTTTTAATGGAAGATAAAAAATGAATAGTATTTTGTTTTGGAGTTCAATTGCTTGGGATTGTGGATCTAAGGTAAGATTGGGATCACTAGTGACGAGAGGCTTGAGGAATGAGAGAGAATGCATGGATCTAATATGTTGTACCCATTTAGGAACATGAATTATCAACAACATTTTTCTATTTTGACTACTACATGTCAAATCCAAATCAAAAAGATCAAATTTAGATAGGAAAATCCAATAGGAAAATTCATTGTTAGAACTAACATTTTTGCTTTATTGCTAGTGATTTTAATCTTAAGTAATGAATTCTCAAAATATGGGGTAGAATAGTTAATTAGACTAATTTGATTGTCTAGTGGACTACCACAATTTTTGGTGTGCCAAAATTGGGTGTCTACAAGTGGCAATCCAAATTATGTCTTTAATTATGATTTTTAGATTGATGATTTTGACTTCATATCTTAAGAAGTAAGCACATGAGGATGAAGAGTCTAGATATACATACCAAGTTCTCATGTCACCTATTGGAACCCAAACAATGGTTAGTAATGATTTGTTGAAGACCATGAATAAAAACATTAAAGATAAATTTAATAATGAATATGTACTTTAAGTTGTCATAACCAAATTTCCAGTGATATCTTTTCTCAAATCCAACTAATAAATATTATGTTTGATTGACTATTTTTGTTGTAATTTTAACATAAACTAATGTATTTTATTTTTTACTACTAAATAATTGATATAGACAACTCATTATTTACTTATACTATAATACAAACATATATTAAATAAAAATTATCCTTTATAAAAATCTTCTCTAACCTGATAATAAATTACAAAACTAAGGATGATTCTAGAGAGAGAGAGCTCTCTTAGGTTTTACACATAATGTTGTTGTCATTGCATGCATAAGACTCAGTGTAGGTGAAGCAAGTGCATAGGACATACATGCAATAAATAAGAGAAATAAACAAGAGCTTGTGAGTCCATGGATTCAAAACATGGGAAACCATAGGATAATGGCAAGATGATGGAAGGAGAAACTAGCACAAAAATCATTTTCACTAAGTAATTTTAGATACAAACAAAATAGGATGGAAATAATGCCAATCTTATGCAGTTAGATCACCAATATCTAGAAAAAGTGATTACAAACCAACAAGATAACTTGTGCTTAAAGGATCAAAAAAACAATTAGTTTACAATACAATCTAGTGGGGAAAAGTTCCAACTAGCAAAGAAATAGCCTCAAGGGCAGAAGAGACCAAGGACCCATATTTAGGGGTAGAAAAACCCAAATGGCAGCAAAGCTCTCCAAACCTTATATCCAAGCTCACCCAGAAGGACAAACCATAGTAACACCTATGAAAGAGAAAGATAATGGGGATATATCCCAAAAAATAAGCTTCAAAGACACCCTTCAAGGATTCCAAACCTATAAAATAGGCATTAACAATCCAAGAATACCAAGAAGAACATTGAGGATACGAAAGGTGGATCCAAGGAAAATAGAAGTGAGATACATAAAAGCAGCATATCGGTCCCCGATAGCAAAATTATAACTAAACAATATCCATGATGGCATATATGCCATGGAAATAAGGGGTCTAATTTGCTGATTTATGGATTTTTGTTTGATCCTACCAATGTTCAAGCTATGGGCTTCCAAAAAATGGAGAACCAAAGGTGAGTTTCAAATTTTTAATCATTCCAATGGGTATTTTCTAGTCATGTTTGCTATAAAAGAGGATGGAGAAGACATATTTCAAGGAGTTCCATCATTCTTTGGCAGATTAGGGCTCTTCATGAAGTTATAGCATACAAAATTTAAAGTAGAGGAGGAAATGGTTTCAATTTGACCTATTTGGATCAAACATTTTGGTCTCCCAATAGAATTTTAGAACCCACAAGTCCTGGCTATAATTGGTAACACCCTAGGCACTTTCATGATGATAGCTGATAATACTCAAAAGTTTGAATATCTTATTTATGCACGAATCTATGTGTTGATAGATTTTGAAAAAACCCTCCCAGAAAATGTCACATTACAATTTGGATAGGATACATAGGAGCAACAGGTGGACTATGAAAATGTTCCCTTTAGATGTCGAATTTACCATGAATATGGCCATTTAGCTAAGGATTACCCACATAAATTTTAGATGCAAAAAAAATAAGATAAGGAACATGAGGGATTCCAAATACTTGTTGGATGTGTGAAAAATATTGGATTTGTGTTACACCCCTTAGGCCTGTACACCCAAGAAAAAAAATTGATTCTACTTTTTCCAAAATAAATTTTTAGCTAATAAAATACCTTTACAAGCACACGGTTTTGGAAATTTCCTCATAGTTGGGAGTTGCTAGACACATGTTGATATGTTATTAGTTCGTTGCCTAAATATGGATGGAAAAACCCTAAATATGCTACCTCTATGTGCACATTTATTTTATAGATGCGACTCTGTAATATGTAGGTGTGAAGAACCATGTGAGGAGAACATCTCTCAGATGTAATTTTGAATGTATTGTGAATGAAGTTCTTCCATTATTCTATATGTGCTCTATGGCATGTCATGTATAAATGTTTACTCTTAAACTTTTCTTTTATTTCCTATTAGTTGTTTATCAGTTGCACATTATTTTCTTTATTATATGATTTTATTTCATTTTATATTTGTGTTGAGTTGTTTGGCTACATGTTTCATTGTACCAACAACCAGTATTAGAGCAGTTTGAGGAAACTTGTTTTCCTGGATGTGCACAAAGATTGTAAATATTTTTGTTTGTGTTATTTTTATGGATTTGTAGATAAATCCATTTCCATAGCACACGGTCTAGTGGGAGCTTTGTGAAGATTTACAATAGTAAATATGAAAGGTAAATCTTGTATAAAGAAGTGTAGTGGGTAAAAATTCAATCTTTGGAATTTGAAGATGGAGTTTTTTCTTGTGGAAAGAACTACACCAACGATGTCTACAAGAATGGTACAAGTTGAATGGGGCAAATAGAATGATAAATTTATTTCCTTGATTGGTCTAAACTTGGATAATTATGTTTTGATGAATTTCCAGGGTGCTAAGACTACTAAGGAGTTATGGGATAACCTGGGAAATTTCTATTCTTTCTCTGATGAACTTGATATTCTTGAGGAAGAATTATTCTTTGAATATGAAGAATGGAGATAGTGCAATTGACCACCTAAATTTTTTCAATACACTGATAAACCAACTAAGGTATGTTGGTGATAAGTTTAAAGATGTTGAATAATGCATCTACTTGTTGTGTAGTTTGTCTAACTCTTGGGATAATCTCCTTGTTGTAATAAATGAGAGTTCTAAGCTAGAAAATATTAAGAAATATGAGATTATTGCCCAGCTACTACAAGATGAAACAAGGAGAAGGAATGTGGAGCATTCTAAGCACTCAAAATATTTTATAAGTAGAGGACATACCAAAGATAAATATGGTGATAAATATTTTAGTGCAATAATATCTTCTAATAGAGGAAGGAATTCTTAGCTGGTGTGTTGGAGGTGCAAGTAGAAAGGTCATAAGAAATATGATTATAAAGTAGATTTGTCCAAAAATAAATTTGATTCAACTGTAGAAAAATCTACTAATGATGATAATATTTTACATATTGCTAATACATGTCTTGTTGTATGCACATAGTCTAATGAGTGTTGATAACTTCTAGAGTATCCTTTCATATGACTCCCCATAAGGAGTGATTTGTAGAATATGAAGGAGCAAATTGTGGCAGATTTTTCTTGGGTGATATTTTTAGCCATAAAATTGTTGGTGTAGGTAAGGTTAAAATTAAACTTGAGATGGGAGTTTTAAGTGCATCCTATATGTTATAAGTATGGTTTGTAGAACAAGAAGTATGCTATTAGTGATTTTTAGAACAAGAAGTATACTATTAGTGAGCCAACTAGCTAAAGTAGAAATGGAGATTACATATAATAAGGATGATTGTAGTTTGATGTATGGATTTATTACTAAGGAAAGTGGAGTAAGACTTGGAACATTGTATAAGCTAGATGCAACATGTTTGAATATTGCATGCGCACATGCAATCACTATGGAAATAAGTAAACTGTTAAATTCAAATATGCCAAGTATGATGTGGCATATATCTTGTTGAAAGGAGCCTGAAAGAGATGTGTGTAAAGCATATAGTCTATGGATTGGAGAAATATAAGTTCATTTCTATGGGTTTTTGTGAAGCATGCATTTTAGGAAAGTAGAAAAGAGTCACTTTTACCTCTAGTGACTATAGAACCAAGGAAATATTAGAATTGGTATATTATGATATTTGTGGGCCTTTTGAAGTTGCTTCATTAGGTAGCTCCAGGTATATTATTACTTTCATTAATTATTTCTCTAGGAAATCATGGGTTTACTTTCTTAAACAAAATTCAGTGGCTCTTGCTACCTTCAAAGAGGTTATTACTATAGTTGAAATACAAATTGAGAAGAAAGTGAAGGCTTTGAGGAGTGATAATGGTGGAGAATATTGCTCCCAGGAGTTCAATATTTTTTGAAATCTACATGGTATTGCAAAGTAAAAAATAACTCCATATACATCACAACAGAATAGTTGCAACAAGGCTCAACAGGACGTTTTTGGAGAAGGCAAGAAGCATGAGAGAGGATGCATGTTTGAATACAGAATTTTGGGCAAAGGCTATTAATATATATAACTATGTGAACAATATGTCACCTAGTTCTGTTCTCAGTGGGAGAACACCAAAGTAAGCTTAGATTGGATTCAAACCCTCGGTTTCTCATTTGAGAGTGTTTGGGTGTGAAGTATTTTTTCTTGTGCCCAAGTAAAATAGGAAAAATATGGATAATAAATATATTAAAGGAGTACTCATTGGATATAGTGATGGAATCAAATGTTACAAATTATGATACCATCATAGCATCATCATGTGTTCAATAATGATTTAGTATTAAAATAAGACATCCACAACAAAGAAGAGTCCAGAAAAACAACCCTAGATAACCAAGAACAATTTAGAAAAACTATTGGTTTGAGAAATTAGCAAGCTAAAAATCAGCTACAACTTATTCCATAATTTAATGTAGATCCCATTTCTACTCCTTTATTAGAGTTTCCACATGATACTAATAAATTTTCATGCAATTGGAAGCATCAACAATATAATGATATTGTTGTGAAAGAGTCCAATCAGCCTTAAGTTGTTGAAGAGCAGACTGTACATGAGGAAAAACTCTAAAATTTTGACGTTATTTAAGAAGTGTAAAATTTTATAAGAAATCAACAACAAAGGAGTGCACCAATCAGATTAAATTATGATGAATACAATAAATTTGCATTATCTTCCATGAGTCGTGATTTTATAGGTGTTAAATATGCTCTCACTAGTGATGAAGTAGTTCATTGGAAGAAAGCTATGGAAGAGGAAATACAATCACTAGAGAAAAATAAGACTTGGGACTTGCAAGTTTTTCCTAAGGGTAGAAATAAAATTGGATATAAATGGGTGTTTAAAAGGAAATATAAGGTTGATAGTTCAATTGAGAGATATTGGGCTTGGCTAGTAGCAAAAGGATACTCCTAGGTTTAAGGACTTGGCTTTGAAGAAATATTTTCTCTTGTGGTAAAGATTGCATCTATTAGATTACTCTTTGCATTGGCTACTACAAATGATAGGGAAATTGAATATATAGACATGAAGATAACTTGTCTTCATGGAGATCTCAATGGAGACATTTACATGGAACAATCGGTTGGGTTTGAAGTAAGTGGGAGAAATATTGTATGCAAGTTGAGAAAGCTATTGTATGGGTTGAAGCAATACCCAAGGTAGTGGTATAAAAGTTTTGATACCTTTGTGATTAGACATGGTTTTGTGAGAAGTGATGTTGATCATTGTATCTATCTCAAGCATGAAGGTAATCACTTTCTAATTCTAGTTTTATATGTATATGGTATTCTTCTTTTCAAAAAATCAAAGGATATTTTGAAGAAGACCAAGTGCGAGTTGTCAAAATAATTTGACATGAAATACCGTGGCCTATTATATTGTTTCTTGGGTATTGAAGTGAAGAGAAATTGTGGTGAGAAGAAGATGTGGATTATCCAGAAGAGATACATTACATATTTGCTTACTCTTTTTAGAATGGGCTAATGCACTCATGTCTCTACACCTTTTCAGGTTGGAGTTGCATTATCAAAATATGTGTGTCCAAAATATGATGATGAGAAGAGTGTCATGGAAAAATTTTTCTATGCAAGTGTAGTTGGTAAACGGATGCATGCAATGGTGTGTATGAGACAAATTTCACTTATGTATTTGGAGTTATGAGCATATTTATGTCTAATCCTGGTAAGAAACATTGGATTGCAGTGAAGAGAATTCTCAAATATTTGAAAGGTACAAGTGATTTTACAATCTATTATGATAGAAAAGAAAATAATCAACTACAAGGTTTTGTAGATTCTAATTATTATGGCGATGTAGACACTTCTAAATCTACTAGTGCATATGTATTCACACTATTTGGAGGAGTTGTGAGTTGGAGAAGTAAAAAATAACAAGTGGTGGCTCAATCAACTACAAAATTTGAATACATTGCTATTGCAGAAGCATATAAGGAGACAACCTGGTTACATTTAGTGTGCAAAGGTATTGGTTTCAATGAAGTTCCATTACTTTAGTGTGACAATCAAATTGACTTGACCATGAATCCTAAATTTCACTCTTGTACTAATCACACTTGAGTGAAAATTTATTATAACAGAGAGAGTGGAATATGGAGAAGTTGAGTTGCAGAAGATTGGTACATAGGACAATGTAGCAAATGCACTAACAAAGCCATTGGATAGAAAGAAGTTCATTTTATGTAAATATTTTATGGGAGTTCTCTCATTTTGATTAGTAACCCTAAATAATAAGGAAGAAGACATTTTATATTCATTTACTTAGTATTTTTGGCAAGTGGGAGATTGTTGGATGTGTGCCAAAAATATTGGATTTGTGTTACACCCCTTAGGCCTATACACTTGAGAAAAAAATTTGGTTCTATTTTTTTGGAAGATAATTTTAGCTAATAAAATACCTTTATAGACACACGGTTTTGGAAATTTCCTCATAGTTGGGAGTTGCTAGACACATGTTGAGATGTTATTTTTTGGTTGCCTAAACATTTGTAGGAAAACCCTAAAATGGGTTAGAAAACCCTAAACATGTGCAGGAAAAACCTAAATATGGTACCTCCGTGTGTATTTATTTTATATACGCAAATTTGTAATATGTAGGTGTGTGAAGAACTGTGTGAGAAGAACATCTCTCAGATGTAATGTTGAATGTATTGTGAATTAAGTTCTTCTTCTTCCATTTTTCTATCTATGCTCTATGGCATGTTATGTATAAATGTTTTTTTGTAAACCATTATTTTTTTCCTTATTAGTTGTTTATCAGCAGGACATTATTTTCTTAATTATATGAGTTTATTTCATCATTTATTTATTTTTGAGTTGTTTGGGTACACATTCCATTATGCCAACAATACCAAAGAAAAAAAACACACAAAGAAAACCTGTAACTAAGGAGAAGGAAGTGTTTTCCACAAACATGTTTGGAAGCCTAGCCATGGATGACCTCCCAAAAAAAGAAGAAGATGGAGCTGAAAAAAAGATTCTAGAAACACAGTTTGAGGAAGTACAAGGAGAAACAAATATGCAAGAAGTCAAAAAATCAATGTAGAAAATATTGATGGGGAAAAGAGTAACAAGGGAGAACTAAACCAAATGGTAATGAACTATCAGAGAAATAATAAAGAAGAAAAAAAAAATGGAAAAGGTACTTTATATGGAACCACCAATAATGCATTGTTACCCTATACACAAGCATCATAAGCTACAAGAGTGAACTAGGAACCTAGTAAAAATATGGTGGACACAAATCAAAAGGTGGACAAAGTCCAACAAGCATCATGGGGCAAAGGATGGTAAAAATCTAATTAAGGTAAGGTTACAACACTTACCCATATTTTTAACCCTTGTTATTGATGGAAGTCATTACATGGAATATTAGAGGACTGAAAGGAAGTCCTAAAAAAAATGAGATAAAAAAGAATGATTTAGAAAAATCGACCATAAATGGTCTTCCTCCAAGAGACAAAGGTATCTTTCGATAAATGGATATAATAAAAAGAATGATATTGCAACCTAGTAAAGAAATATCCTTGAGTTCCCAAGGAGATTCAAGGGGAGTTACATGCTTGTGGGACCCCAAAAAAATAGTGGTACACTATACGGTTGGTAACAAAGGATTGATTGGTGTTGTAGCAAAAAATAAACAATATGACCAATATATTCTCCATTTGGATGTATATCCACCAAGAACCATTGAAGAAAAGAGGAAGTTGTGGAGGGACATAGACTATATCTCTTCACAATTTTTTGGAGCAAGGATATTGTTGGGGAGGATTTCAACACCATTCTCTCTCTAAAAGAGAAGGTGGGATGAAACCAGGCTCTATATGGAGGTACAAATATCATGAGTAAGTACATGAGACACCTACACCTCATAGATATCAAACATGACAATGATTTTATGACTTGGTCCAATAGGAGACAGGGCCCAACTTGCATTTTGGAAATATTGGATAGGTTCTTGGTATCGGAGGTTAAAATCTTAAATAATGCAAGGTCGGATCATTGGCCTGTAATGATAGAGGTCTAGAAAAATAATCCAAAATAAACATCCTTTAGGTTCCAACTCATGTGGCTCATAGATAAATCATTTAGACCATGAATGCAATAGTGGTGGCAAGAAGGAAAACCAAGACATGGCACAAAAATGTTATGTTTTGCCAAATGACTACAATATATCAAAAACAAAATTAAGAGGTGAAATTGGAAGGAATTTTGAGATGTTATAAAAAAGAAAAATAAATTTATTGAACGATTGTAGGAGCCAAATGATTAGATAATAAAGGAGTAACTCACAAAAACCAAGGTTAAAATAGAACTAGATCTCATAATCCAAAATAAGGAATGGGAAAGAAGGGAGGAGCTATTATGGAAACAAAAATCTAAAATCAAGTGGCTAAGAGAAGGAGATAGAAATACTAGATTTTTCCATAAGTCCCTTTTAGCCCAAAGGACATATAACTTCATCTCTTCTATGAAAATTAAGAAGGGGAGATGATTCATACATGGGAGGGCATGAACTCAATAGCAATGAACTATTTACCAATATGTGCAAGGCTGAGACCCTAGATCTGACAACCCAATAAGAAATTCCATAGGAGATACCCACACTCATTACAGGAGAAGAAAATGATATACTAGGTGCACCATAAACAATGCAATAATTACACGAGGTAGTGTTCAAAATGCAAAAGGGAAAAACTCTAGGTCTAGATTGATTCCCTATTGAATTCTACCAAAAATTTTGGGATATTTTGCAAGAAGACCTTCTGGAGATGGTAGAAGAGGCAAGAAAAACCAAGGAAATATTGAAATAAATCAAAAAAAACTTACATAGCACTAATTCCAAAGGTAACGGAAGTTGAAAATACAAGTGGATACCTACCAATAGCATTATGTAATGTTTTATTAAATATTATCACTAAGGTCATGGCTAAGAGGCTAAAATCACTTTTGCACAAAATAATCTTCATGGAAAAAGGTGGATTCATAGAGGGTAGATAAATAGTGGATGTAATGCTTGCACAAGAAGAAATACATTCTATAGATGCATAGAAATCCCCCACTATGTTTATTCGACTAGACCTATCTAAATCTTATGACAAAGTGGATTGACACTTCTTAATCTAGGTCATGAGGAAATTTGGGTTCTTTAAGGAGTGGGAAAACTAGATCAAAGGTTGCACATCATTGGTCTCATACTCAGTTATCATAAATGAATGCCCCAAAAAGCTATTCCCAACATCAAGAGGTATTAGGCAAAAGGATTTCCTATCCCTGTACTTATTCATTATTATAGTTGGATATTTTGGGAGAATATTGGCTAAGAATAGAGATACTAAGAGACTATAAGGAGTTTCAGTTGCTACCGAGATAGCCCAATCACCCATCTACAATTTTTTGATGATTCCACATTGTTAGGAAAGGCAAAAATTAAAGAAGCAATTAGAATAAAATAAATCCTGAACTATTTTACCAAGGCAACAAGCCATATGGTGAATAATGATAAATCCAAAGTAATTTTCTTCTATTATTCACCTCGATAGGAGACATTAGTACTGAATAGACTTGGTTTTTGGAAAACCTTACTCCTCATTATCTACTTGGGTGTCCCAATAAAAACTAGTAGATAAAAATAGGATTGAGTATGGCTAATAGATAAATTCAAGGGTAAATTTGATAAATGGACAAATATGTGGCTATCATCCAGAGAGCACATTACCTTAAACAAGTTAGTGTTACAATCTATCCCCATCTATGTATCATTGGTTTTGGATATCCCAAAGGTAGTGGTTCAAGATCTTCATCACATAAGTCAAATTCCTCTAGATGGGTGCTAGGGAGGAAAGGAAATAGACCTTGGTAAAATGGGAAACTTTGTATTTGTCAAAATAGGAAGGGGGGTTGGATTTTAGATCTGTAGTCAAAAATAACAAGGCACTAGCTACAAAATTGTACTAGAGAATAATTAATAGCCCCAATGCATTATGGTCAAAAATTTGCAAGTGAAGTATGCAGAGAACAAGACCCCAATAGAGATTATCTGATATCAGTTGTCTAATAGAGGTCCCCCTATTTTAGCAGTACTCAAAATACAAGATAAAATGATCATAGAAAGGTTGTTTTGGATAGTTAATAATAAAAATACACAAATTATAGGTTAGACTCGTGGGATGGACATCCACATTTGGTGACTCAATATCCAGAGTGGACCCTAGTTATGTATTAGTTTCATAGAAAGCAACGAATAAAAGTAAAAAAATACTCTAAGGGCCAAACACGAGGACCAAAATTTGAAAATTACTAGATTCCATTGAAAGAATAGCCAATCCAACTTCCATAGAGACTAGCAAAGGATATTGACCAAATCATACAAATGAGATCATTATCATGGTCCTATGAGGAGGATCAATTTGGATGGAATAGTAGGACTAAGGGGTGTATACAATAACATAGGGATATAAAGCATTATGCCCTAGAACCACTCATTTGAATCAAGATATACTCACACAACTCTATATGTAGAAGTTATGGCCAAATGTTAGGTTCTTTAATTGGTTACTCCTCCACAAAAGATACTCATAAGGGACAACTTATTGAAGAGGGAAGTCTATGGACATTTTAGATGTACATTGTGTATGGAGGAGAATGAAACTTTCAACCACATTTTTATAGAATGCCCCACAACAATGAAGCTATGAAAAATGTTGGCATATTTGCTAGGTCTGCATTGGACCAACAATCAATCTATAAAAGAGATTTGGAGAGGATAGAAGAATCAAAAAGGAGTAAATGGGTGTTATGACCCACCCCTTGGCAAATTTCTATTTTTTTTACATATATATTGCACGGTTGTCTTATGGATGAGCTACTTGACTATGTGTTTATTGCTATGGAAAATATGCATGTTGTGGAAGATGTAAATATAGCCTTAATGAAATGATAGACTATTTCCATGTTTAGTTGGTAACTATATAGATTTTATGGAAGGATAAGATGTTGCTAATGGATTTTGCTTTTGTAGGAATAGGTTTCCTAAGGTGGTAGAAAAGAAGTAACCACCGAGAAAGGAATGCTTAAGAGAAATGTTGTGATAGTTGTCAGAATATTGGAGAGGCTACATGGATGAATGCCCTCTTTTATGAAAATGCATATCATAACTTGCTCAAACAATATAAGGAAACTATATTTGCTACTTTAATCCTTTTCAAAAAAAAGAATATTTTGGTTAAGCATAACCGCATAGGGAAGATGATTGATTATATTTATTACTTATCTCCTAGTGGTTAGCTCATCGTGGGCTTGCTCCATATTAATGAAGTCTATTTAGAGGAGAACACTAGATAAAGTGATGTCTAGTCTTTAATCCATTGAAGCATATTTTATATTTTGTTCACAAAGTGTTATCTTGGTGGAAACAGATATTTTTGGCATCCGAGGTCTCGAACTAATGGTTGGAGGCAGATTATGGTTTGAAAATAAGTAATTATGCCAAGTGTTGGAAATGAAGTTAATGTTTTGATAGCTCAATGTGTGGAAAAACAAAAGGAATGAGGAAAAATAAAAATAGGGGGAGAAAAATGGAGGGGCACTAGAAAAAGGGAGGAGAGAATCGACGCTAGAAATAAGGTTTGGGAATGCTAGAGTATAAGATCAACTTTGGAGTAGAACGAACTACGCATGCTCGAGGTAACCTTGGGAATACTTAGCTAATATGAGTTTAGAGAAAATTTTGTTAGATATAAATGTTAAAGTGATTGATATCTTTGTGCTATGATGGTCGTCAAGCCTATTACAAGAAAATAGTAAGTAGTGGGATACTGAAATCGTTTTAATAGATGTAGCATGTGTAACTTAGAGTGCATTCCTTTTCATTTCCTAAATATGCATGAGGAACTAGTAGTAAAACAAAAAGTCAATTTTATCATCTTAGAACCTAGAATTATCTGAGGAGTCAAGTTGTTTCAATGTAGAACTTGATGTTGCCGATATTGTGAGTGTTCCTTGTGACCGATTATGATTCAGATTGTGGTTGGGATAAAATATGTCAAGAGATAGGTATATTTTAGTGGTGAGAATAATGGCTAAGAGAAGATGGTGAGAATAGACATATAGCCTTAAGTTTGGGAGAAATAATCTGGTTTTTTTTTCGGCAAGTTAAGCTTTAGAAAATGATAGCCAACTAGTTTTGCATTGTTATATCTCTAGCAAGCTAAGATTTGGAAAATGATAGCCAACTGGTCTTGCATTGTTATATCTCTATCAAGCCAAGATTTGGAAGAATGTGAGCCATATTATATGGTATTTTTTTAGTAGATGTCATATAGAGATAAATTTCAAAGGCACCACCAAGTCTGTGGACTTCTGGGCCATAGATGTATTAATCTTCAACTATGTAATAACAGACATTGAGGAACATTAAGTGTTATCTTATTCATCCTCTATCCTCACATTAAATAGATGCAATTTGTGAAATGTATTTGGATAAATATTTCGAGACTGGTAATGGGTTTAAATGAATTATTATTTATAATATAAATAGATTTGTGTTTTCTATTTGAACTGGTGTTATAGTAATATTCCTATTACCTTGATCTTTGAGGAATGAAGTTGCTATCAAAAGAGTGATATAGTATTATAAAGATGTTTTTTTAACTGTAATAACTTAGTAATACCGCAGAGTTGGGTGCCATATTATTACTGGATTGTTTGTATGATTTATATGTGCTAGAGTAGGAGATACTTGATTAATTATATAGATTTGTTGCTCTTTCTAAAGTATTTGTGTGGTAATTCCCCTTGAGCTGGAGTAATTAAGATGTTTTTGAGATGGTGAGGATTTGAGAAATCTTTAGCTATGTCCAGCAATTCTGGTGGAGCATATCATACAATGTATATTCCCTTTTTGGGAGAATTGAAATCCTAGGGTATTATGGATAATATGAGTTGAAGGAAAAACTCAGGCAGTATGGTGTTGGGAATAGAATGGACTTTTAGTAAAAATGAGGACTTACAAAAGTCTTGCTTTGTAACCATTTTCCAATTGATGGAAATAATAAAAGAATATAGATTTTAATGCTAGGTTTTTCCCATTCGGGGGTTTATCCTAGGGTAAAGCAATTGTGTTATGTGTGAATGATTATATGGAATTCTCATGTTGACTATACTTTTACTTATGATAGTTATTGTAATTAAATGATGTCCATGTATAAAGTAACTATTGTATGGTTATGTTTCTATCTTTGCTTAATGAATAAATATGGATTTTAATCGAGATGTTATCAATGAAATTTATGTTTAAAAGGATGTACTTTTCCAAATAAAATATGAATGATTGGTTAGAAGATGTGTACTTCCATTAGAGTGGTAATTTTGTTAGTTGAGCATTCATGGGCATGTTGATTAAGTGATTATTAATAAATGAAGGGATACCAAAGAACTTATTTTACTTCTTAAATGGATACCCTTTAATTTCCAATATGGATCTTATTAATATGAGGGATTAACTAGATGGGGATTTGGATCAGGAAACTTTTTAGGCAATACAATTAGAAAGTTAATTAGTTCTTTGTATCAAATATTATAGAGGACATTAATGGAACTAGGAATGAGGCTTTTAGGGAGGTCTAGCTTAGAATGACATGAGATGGATAGACAACCCTTCCATGCATCTACCACCCACATAGAAGGACATATGTGGAGTAGAATTCTTAGTGTACCCTTTCAAAATAATGAAGGGATGATCAACACTAGCTCATTGGATCCATGAGAGGGATAGGTTGACCAATTGAAAAAGATACCTAGTGCTCTTGCATTGCTTGAATTATGTAAGGGTAGGGATGGGTGTGCCTCAAGGAAAGTCTAGATGGAATTATTGGTAGAGACCTTAGTAGTTGCTCTAGTAACCAGAAAACTAGGAGCCTTGGAACTACTTTAAAATATTAAGTATTCTTAAAAAAAATGGAATGAGGATTTAAGGGTTATGACATCTGGTATCATAGCATGGTTTATAGTGGGATAGGTTCACTACACAAAAATTAGTTTGTTATGTAATATAAAATATACTTATACAATAATTGAACCTTACCAATAAAATACCCACTAGAAGCAATAATTTGCCTGAATTACTTGAGATGATTGGATAAATAATTATTAGTAAGAAGAGTAATTTGAGAGACTAATTTCTAATGAATTCTTACTATCTCTTTTGTGATTGGCTACGAAAAATGCCACCAAAGAGAATAAGAGGAAGTGTTGCCCCATCGACAAGGAAGACACAACAAAATAATATGGAGGATAGGAATCCAAAAGTGGGTTCAGGGAACCCTAGTGAGGAAAGGGAAAATATTAGTAATGAAAATCTTACGAAGATAGTGGCTCTACTTCAGGAATAGATACAAATCCAAAAATAGTTTATGAATGTTGTGTTCAATTGAGAAACACAGATGGGTAACCCTAGAGTGAGTCATCCAAATGAACCTCTTTTCGAGGCACAACAAGCTAGGGTTATATTAGAATCCGAGTTGGGAAAGGAAATAAAATATTTGAAATCTTCCAAATTTAATGGATACAAAGATGAAGACAAGGATGAAGCTTGGTTGAAAGAAATTGAAACATATTGCAACAAAATTCTCCTCAAGAACTTGAACATCCTATGGCACACTGCATCTACAATGTTATGGTTTAGCTTGATGGGAAGCGTATAGTGATGAGCTAGATCTTAAGGCAATAATTGACCTAAAATGGGTAAAGTTTGTAAAAGCCTTCAAATATAGATTTCTCATGGAACACTTCTATTCCCAAAATTTTGAGGAATTCACTAGACTCCACCAAGGAACTAGGACAGTGGAAAAGTATTATCAAATATTTGTTAAACTAATGAAGTATGTGCCTACCTATAACGATAAAATGAAGATCCATAAGTTTATTCTAGGAGCGGATCCTAGAATAGGATAGGAAATGGATATGCGGGAACCTAGAACTTTGTAGAAGACCTATGATTTAGCTAGGAAAGCTAAAACATATCTCATATTTCTTTGATTATAAAATATTATATGAAGAGAGTAAAGAGGCACTGAGGAAGATAAACAATGTAGGCTTTATAAAGTGGGAAGAGAAGCAGGCAAGCAAGAACTTCTCTCAACAAGACTGAGAAAATGATAGGAATAAAGAAAAATTTAGGAAAGGTTCCAGGGGAAGAACCAAAAAAAAATAAGGGTAACAATAGATGATTTTAGGGATAGGCTAATTCTCCATCTATAGAGAAAGTAGAAGGATAGAATCAGAAAGAACATCCTGGGCTGAAATAAGGATGTTATCTTTGTATAGGACCGCATTATGCTTCTAACTATCCTCAGGGAATAGAAATGAATTCTAAAGGAAAGGAACCAATGTACAAAGAAACTTCACCTAAAGAGGATGTACACAAGATTTATGCAGCTACAAGAAACCTGAATCTTGATGGTCAAGCCACACCACTAGTGATAAAATATAATATTTCTAGTAGGAATGTTAAAATCTTGACTGATAGTGGTGCCACAGATAGTTTTATATCCACTAGTTTAGCTAAAGATATTTTAGAAAGGCTAGGAATATTTGCTCATGCGTGGAAGTTAAAGTATGGTTCAGGATAAACCTACTTTAGTTAACCAATGTTACCCTATGTCATAAATCACCTTACCTAGTAGAACAACAGTAGGATGTTTGTATGTAGCACCTTTGCATACTTTTGACATGATCCTAGGAATGAATTGGTTGCAAGCACATAAAGCAGTACTCAACTTTCATGATAGATGAATTGAGTACACAGATGATAGGGGTGTTGTGTAGGATGTATAGTCTACAAGGGGCTTTTCAACCTCAAATATTATTGGCAATGCAACTTAAAAAGGCCATAAAGAAATGGGGAATGGTCTATGTAGTTAAGATAAACAAAATTGATAAAGAGAAGAAGGAAGAGGTGTTTGAGAAACACCTAGTGCTTCAGGAATTTAGGGATATTTTCTAGAATATTATCTTGGATTACCCCTAAATAGGAATTTGACTTTACTATTGAGCTAAAACCTGGAATAGAACCCAAACATAAATCTCTTTATAGAATAAACCCCATAAAAATGCAAGAGTTGAATGTGCAATTACAAGGGTTACTAGAGAAAGGTTTTATCCAACCAAGTGTATCACCTTGGGGTGCACCAGTTTTATTCGTAAGGAAGAAGGATGGTTCTTTAATATTATGCATATATTATAGAATTTTAAACAATGCAACCATAAAGAACATATATCCTCTACCTAGAATCTAAAATCTCTTCGATCAATGCAAATATACCATTATTTTTACAAATAATTATTTGAAGTTAGGATACCACCAATTGAGGATCCAGGAGGAGTATACACATAAGAAAGCCTTTAAAACTCATTATGAAAATTATGATTTAGTTGTCTTACCTATTGGTTAAACAAATTATCCAACGGTATTTATGAATTTGATAAATAGTATCTTCAAGAAGCACTTGGATATATTTGTACTGGTATTTCTAGATGATATTTTGATATATTCTAAGAAAAAGTCTAGTATCTTCAGGACATATATTTTGTACAATTATCTTATGGATGAGCTACTTGACTATGTGTTTATTGCTATGGAAAATATGTATGTTGTGGAAGATGTCAATGTAGCCTTAATGAAATGATAGACTATTTTCATGTTTAGTTGGTAACTATATAGATTTTATGAAAGGATAATATGTTAATTGATATTGCTTTTGCAGGAATAGGTTTCCTAAGGTGGCAAAAAATAAGTAACCACCAAGAAAGGAATGCTTAAGAGAAATGTTGTGATAGTTGTCAAAATATTGGAGAGGCTACATGGATGAATGCCCTCTTTTATAAAAATGCATATCATAACTTGCTCAAACAATATAAGGAAACTATATTTTCTACTTTAATCCTTAAAAAAAAAATAGAATATTTTGGATAAGTATAATCGCATAAGAAAGATAATTGATTATATTTATTACTTATCTCCTAGTGGTTAGCTCGTCGTGGACTTGCTCCATATTAATGAAGTCTATTTAGAGGAGAACACTACATAAAGTGACGTATATTCTTTAATCCGTTGGAGCATGTTTTATATTTTGTTCACGAAGTGTTCCCTTGGTGGAAATTGATATTTTTGGCATCTAAGGTCTCAAACTAATGGTTGGAGGCAGATTACGGTTTGAAAATTGGTAATTATACCAAGAGTTGGAAATGAAGTTAATGTTCTGATAGCTCAACATGTGGAAAAATAAAAAAACTAGGGAAAAATAAGAATAGGGGGAGAGAAACAAAGGAGCACTGGAAAAAGAGAGGATAGAATCGGTACTAGAAACGAGGTTCAGGAATGTTAGAAAAGAAGATCAATTTTGAACTGGAGCAAAATGCGTACTCAAGGTAACCTTGGGAATACTCAACTGATATGAGTTTAGAGTAAAATTTGTTAGATATAAATATTAAAGTGATTGATATCTTTGTGCTATGATGGTCATCAAGCCTATTACGAGAAACAGTGAGCAGTGGGAGACTGAAACTGTTTTAATAGACGTAGCATGTGTAACTTAGAGTGCATTCCTTTTCATTTTCTTATTATGCATGAGGAACTGGTAGTAAATCAAAGAGTCAAGTTGATCAACTTAGAACTTGGAATTATTCGAGTCAAGTTGTTTCAATGTAGAACTTGGTGTTGCCAAGATTGTGAGTGTTCCTTATGATCATTTATGATTCGAATTGTGTCTGCAATCAAATATGTCAAGAGATAGGTAGATTTTAGTGGTGATAATAATGGCTAAGCGAATACGATGAGAAAAGACCTATAGACTTAAGTTCAGGAGAAATAATCTGGCAAGTTAACTTTAGAAAATGATAGCCAACTGGTTTTGCTTTGTTATATCTTTAGCAAGTTAAGCTTTAGAAAATGATAGCCAAATGGTTTTGCATTTTTATAATATGGAAAATTAATTTTAGAAAATGATAACCAACTGGATTTGCTTTTTTATATCTCTGGCAAATTAAGCTTTAGAAAATGATAGCCAACAGGTTTTGCATTGTCATATCTCTGGTACGCTAAGCTTTGGAAAATGATAGCCAATTGATCTTGCATTGTTATATCTCTATCAAGCCAAGCTTTCAAAGAATGTGAGCCATATTATATGGTATTTTTTAGTATATGTCAGGAGATAAATTTTGAAAGTGCCATCGAGTCTGCAGAATTTTGGGCCATAGATGTTATAATATTTGACTGTGTAATAACAGACATTGAGGAATATCGAGTGCTATCTGAGTCATCCTCTACCCTCACATCAAATAGATGCAATTTGTGAAACATATTTGGATAAAGGTTTCTATATTGGTAGCGGGTTTAAATGAATTATTATTTATAATAGAAATAGATCTGTATTTTCTATTTGAACTGGTGTTATAGTAATACTCCTATTACCTTGATATTTGAGGAATGAAGTTGTTATCAAAAGAGTGATAGAGTATTGCAGCGATGCTTTATTGACTGTAATAACTTAGTAATATCGTAGAGTTGAGTGCCATCTCATTTTCGAATTTTTCGTATGAGTTATCTATGCTAGAGTAGGAGATAGTTGATTAATTAGATAGAGTTGTTACTCTTTCTTAACTATTTGTGTGGTGGTTCCCCTTGAGTTGGAGTAATTACTATGTTTTTGAGACGGTGAGGATTTGAGCGATATTTAACTACATCTAGCAAAGTTGGCAGAGCAGATCGTGCAATGTATATTCCATTTTTGGGAGAATTGAAATCCCAAGGTATTATGGATAAGATGAGTTGAAGGAAAAACTCAGATAATGTGGCGCTGGGAATAGAATGGACTCCCAGTAAAAATGAGGACTTACGAAAGTCTTGCTTTGTAACCATTTTCCAATTGATGGGAATAATAAAAGAATACGGATTTTAATGTTGGGTTTTCCCCATTCGGGGGTTTCTCCCAGGGTAAAGCAATTGTGTTATGTGTGAATGATTATATGGAATTCTCATGTTGACTATACTTTTGCTTATGATAGTTATTGTAATTAAATGATGTCCATGTATAAAGTAACTATTGTATGGTTATGTTTCTATCTTTGCTTAATGAATAAATATGGATTTTTATCAAGATGTTATTAATGAAATTTATGTTTAAAGGGATGTACTTTGCCAAATAAAATATGAATGATTGGTTAGAAGATGTGTACATCCATCAGAGTGGTAATTTTGTTAGTTGAGCATTCATGGGCATGTTGATTAAGTGATTCTTAATAAACGAAGGGATATGAAAGAACTTATTTTTCTTCTTAAATGGATGTCCTTTAATTCCCAATATGGATCTCGTTAAAATGAAGGATTAATTGGATGGGAAATTGAGTTAGGAACCTTTTAAGGCAATAAGATTATAAAGTTAATCAATTATTTGTATCAAATATGATAGAGGCTATTAATGGAACTAGGAACAAAGCTTTTAGGGAGATCTAGCTCAGAATGACATGATATGGATAGAAAACCCTTCCACGCATCTACCACCCACATAGAAGGACATATGTGGAGTAGAATTCTTAGCATGCCCTTTCAAAAGAATGAAGGGATGATCAACACTAGCTCATTGGATCCATGAGAGGGATAGGTTGATCAATTGAAAAAGACACCTAGTGCTCTTGCATTGCTTGAATTATGCAAGGGTAGGGATGGGTGTGCCTCAAGGAAAGTCTATATGGAATTATTGGTAGAGATCTTAGTAGTTGTTCTAGTAACCGAAAAACTAGGAGCCTTGGAACTACTTTAAAATTTTAAGTATTCTTAAAAAAAAATGGATTGAGGATTTAAAGGTTATGACAATGGGTATGTGGGGCAAATAGTGTGGATGGGGACAATGATCCTACCTTGGAACATCTAGAATGATCGGAATAGAAGGATCTTCAAACAAGAAACTAGAGATATCCATTGTATGTGGGTGAAGACCATATCAAATATAACAGAGACTATCCAATTTATGCTAAAGCAACCACAAAAATCACAACAATGGGAACAAATAGTGGTAAGACTCAATATCAATCCCCATATGGACAAAGTTATAAGAATCAAAGCATGCAACAAAATGATGGATAGAACCTGAAAATGACAGCGACCACCACCAGGATTTGGAAAGGTAAATACAAATGGGGCATCAAGGGGTAACCTGGGTAAGGCCAGTGCTAGGGGAATAGGTAGACTACTAGATGGTACCTCAACATTCACACTTGCAATAAACTTAGGTACACTTTCCAACAACATTGCTAAGGGATATTGCATTTTGAGAAGGATGCAAAAGGCTCTCAAGACCAGATGGAATAGAGTGATAGTGAAGTCAAACTCTCAATTATTAATTAACTACCTTAAATCCCTATTGAGAATCAAGAATACTAGTTGGAGAATTCAATGGATTATAGAGAAAATTAGATGAATACAAAGCAGTTTTGTAGAGGTGATGTACACCCATATACCAAGAGAGCATAATAAGACAGTTGATGGTATGGCAAACTAGACGTTGAACAAGAGAGACCTCATTTGCTATAAGCACCCTCCTAAGTGGTGAGCACATGAAATAAAGGAAGAGCTTTTGCATATTCAATATATTAATTCATGATAATGTATAAAAATTCAATATGTGACACTTTTTATTGATAATAATTTTGATTCTTAGTAGAATGGTTAAGATAAATAAATTTGATGTATCCAATATCAAAACATAAATAAAAAATCTAATAACTTGAAAAAAGCCAAAAATATAATATAATTTAAAGATCAAAATAATATAATCACTCTTTTAAAAAAAAAATCTTCTCTAACCTAATTTAATAAAGTTTAGACAAATATTTCATGCTTTTTCCATATAAAAGATACAAATACCTTTCATTCAATAGAATGGAAAAGGTGATTTGGTATGACTCGACCTATAAATGTAAAGTTATTTTAATATATAGAGGAGAGTTAGTTATAGTCATTTTTCTTAGTACTGCTTCCAATAAATCTATCTGTTTCGTTCTTGTTGATCCCGCGTGAGATGGGGACCACCAATAGCTACTATCATTTTTGGTTTGCGTGCACTCAAAGGATTCAAAGCAAACTATTACATTTACAAAGGGTTGGCTTTCTCCAAGAGTTAAACCTAGGTCTTTTCTTAATAAATGTCCAACGACACTTACACTTACCAATTCACTTAACTTTTAAATTGACATTATACATTCAAACACTCCTTCCTTTATTTTGATATGTGGCTTATGAAGCTTTCTATGTTATTAAAATTTATATTGGTACGGCTAAATAAAGAATACGAAGGGGATACGTGGCGGGGCCAACGCTGACTCAGCAACCGTAGTTTCGTCGAAAATCCTCTTTTGCTACGTCAATATCTCCATCAATCAAATCAAACAACTTTCCCATATACACGTCTTTTTCTTTTTCTTGAAGCTTGGAACCTATGTATGAATATGGTTGGAATTCACAAACTTAAATTTTTATTTTAAGTGAAGGGACTTTTAAGTGAAGGGATTTAGTAGGGTAGGATTGAAATTGCAAAGTTTAAGCTAGAAAACATTCAATTGAACTTGAAATCCTGAAAGCTATTATTATAGCTTACCTTATTTTAAGTAAACTTTTACTTCAAGTAAGAGGGATATAAGAGGGACTTAGGATTGAAACGGCTGACCTAAAAAACTCAAATATATGTCATTTATTTCTTATTATATGAACCGGTTAAAAAGTAAGAAAGGAAACTATTCTCACATATCAATATTAAATACATTTCATGGTATCATATTTAAATAACTAACCTATGGTTGATTTGAACCTTAAACAAATCCAAACTATATCATCCTTACAAATATAAATGTTAAAATAAAACACAAACCTTTATAAAACCGGTCCTTCGTACTGAATGGGTATGAATAGTCTTCTCTGCATAATAACGCATGCAATATATGGCTATGTACATATTATGCAATATATGGCTATGTACATCCTATGTACATTTCGTCTTCTGTGATCATTAACACCATCATCCTTCTGCGTTCTTGAAATCAAATTCATATTATCTAAATACGTCATCAATTCGACTTCTATGGTGAGCTCATTGTTGAAATTTAAATTACGCATGTGGTAATTTGTATATGGTTTCTAAGCTTTTGCACATCATTTGCATATGGTTTCTGAACTTTTGTACATCATTTTAGCTGGCATATTGCTTTCAACTTTCAATTTTTTTGTACATCATTTTAGCTGGCATCTTGCTTTCAACTTTCAATATTTTTGTACATCATTTTAGCTGGCATCTTGCTTTCAACTTTCAATATTTGTCCGTTGCTCTTCATTTCGTGTTGCTCAAGACTTGCATATAATTGATTTATCCTTTCATTTCATCTTTCAATATCACTGGATGAAGAAGATTTTAATGGCGACCCTTAACCATGTTGGCATCCACACTTACCATGAATTGAAATGGCTTGTCCTTTAAAGTGATATGTATTTGTTAAGATGTATGAACTCTACAATTTTGAAATTTTTTATTTTATATTAAAAATTAATCTAAAAAGAATAAATTGATTGGTAGATAGTTGTTATGTTGATTTCGTCTTTATCAATGAATTAAAATTGATTTCATATTAAAATGGGATATAACCATCTTTCATCTTTGTAAAAATAACTACAGTTTGTAAAAGTTTTACACTAGGTTTTAAAATATTGTAAAATATAAAAACAAATATGAAATATAACTTAGTTTAAAAAGTTCCTAAATAAAAATGTAATATTTTTTGAACCTTAATTAGATGTATGGTTGTGACGGCTATTATTGCACACCTTTTTATAGTAGGAAAAATTTATCCAAATTTTCAAATAAAATTGTTTGTATAACACTGTAATATCAAAGTAAATTATGTAAGATGTTTTCCAATTATAATAAGTTTATAACGAGTCAAAAAAACAGGTAAGGTGCCGTAGCCTGAAAGTATAGAGTTTAACAATGAATAAATAATGCCACTCCTAAACCATATTCCTGAAAATAAGAATAAAATTAAGCAACTGTCTGTTTATTCTTATCAATAGTTCGGCTCGTTATGTTTGCTTAACCAATATAAACCTAAATTTTAAATACAATAAATTATTAGGTTAACGTCCCTTTCAGGTCGCTCTTGTCATGTCAATTTCTCCTCCACCAAGGAACAGCTTCGGAGGGCGTAAGCGTCATCACAGTGAGGCTTTGTTAGCTCTTCCAATCCTGAGCACAGAGTTGGAAACTCGAACTCGAACCGTTCATCACTTTGTCTTTCTTAGTCTTAGTCCAATGATTGGGAAGTCTACTTTTTTTTAATCTAAGCTTGTTTTTAAAGAGATTTAAAAGATAATTAGATAACTGAATCTGTTGAAGGTGTCAATTAAAGTCGGGATCTTTTACAGATATTTAGAATTGTTTAAATTATTATTATTTATTTATTTAAATTGTAATTTTTGTGATCAAAATTGTAATTTAAATAATTATAATTAAAAAATTAATTTTTTGTATAAATTAATACCTGCATAAAAGTATCAATTTATTGCATATTATTTCAATTTTATTCATATTCATATTCATACAACTATGTGTTATAGGTCAATTAGATCTTGATTTAGTGATTGAGACATAAATGATTTAATCCATAACAAAGTTTAAATCTTCCTTACATCAAATAAATAAAATTAATATAAAAAACAACATTTTCACCAATAATGGCTCTAGCAACCCATTTAGTGATTGAGACAAATGATTTAATCCATAACAAAGTTTAAATCTTCCCTACATCAAATAAATTAAATTAATATAAAAAACAACATTTTCACCAATAATGGCTCTAGCAACCCATTTTGCATCCAAACTTTGAGTAAGAGGATGAATGATGCTTAGACCTCCTATAGCCTTAGGTTGAGTACAAATTTCCAAGAGGTCATACCCACCTCTCCATCCCATTTAGTCCATAAAAATTATAGGCTACCTGGGGGCCATCCAACAAACCGAGTTGGCCAAGCATTAAATTTTTTTGAAGTCTTTCCATAACCCACATATGAGATATTAATCCCAAAGGGAATTCCCAAATAACAATCATACCATGAGTTGCATCCACGAGGAGGAAGAAGTATATAATCTCTCTAGCTACTCACAAAGGTAAATGGAAAGAAACCCCTTGGGAGGATAAGGTCCTTAATACGCCTTATTTTACAATTAAATGTTTTATTCCAGTTACTCAAAACTAGAAAGCTTGGAAATCAGTTTCTCAATCCAGTTACTTAAAACTAGAAAGCTTGGCAATCAGTTTGTCAATTATTGGCTTGCAAGTCTGACTCCTTGAGACATGGTTTGAGCATTAGTCTAAGCAGTATTTGGTGGCATTAAATTTTTTTGAAGTCTTTTCATAACCCACATATGAGAGATATTAATCCCAAAGGGAATTCCCAAATAACGTACAATCATACCATGAGTTGCATCCACGAGGAGGAAGAGGTATACAATCTAGGTTCAAAGAGTCTTATGGTTTAGTCATGCCTTCCATACCTTGTGAGGTCCTTATGAAGTTGGGAACAACTGCCCATAATATTTGGAATGACTGGAGATGGCTTAATGGTCATAGAATCTCTTCCATTATAGTTGGTTATACAAAAATCTTATGTGTCCCCCTTCTTTAGAATCTAAGCTCAATGCCAAGTGGCAAGTGAATTTTACCAATGCCCAATGGTAGTTTCTTTCTACTCAAATTTGGAAAGCTCCTATTGAATCAAAAATTCTTCTTTGTTGATGGATTTTGCATCAAAAATTGCCAACGGCTGAAAGTTTGGTTGTGATTTTACACATTCTCCCTCAATGCAATTTTTGTAATGCTTTAGAAACTCTTATTCACTTGTTTTGGTTTTGTGGCATGGCTAAACAGTTTTGGGATGTCTTCTACTCTTTTTTTTTCCCTCTTTCACTAGATCTTGGAAGCTTTCTCTACTTGGTTTTTCTTAGTTGGATCAATGCCCCAAACTTTGGGATGTTTGTAGACTCATCCTTCTCAAGCACATTTGGAAGTGTAGATGCAAAAAGGTGTTTACTAGATCTGCTCCTCCATGGGATATAGTTTTAGCATACTTGACCTTTGATATTTTGTTTTATGTGGGACACATTCATTCCCAAGTCTATTGACCTTCCAGCACACCTTGAGATGTTATTGACATATTTGATCAACTTTTTCATATGATTCAAGATCTTCAAAAGGTCCAACAAGAAACTAAGAAGAAAGCAGTTAACAATGATAAGCAGGTTCAGGTTTTGATTACTTCTTTTTCTTCTATAAAGACTTCAAAAGATATCACAAAAGACATGCTCAAAATTTCTTCATATAACAGACTCTCCTACAAATAAATATTGATATCTGATGTATTGCAACAAGATATAGCTATAATATTTTTGTTAAATTAATTTCTATTCTTAAAATACTTTACTTCTGATCCACCTCATTTTATTTTTTAGTTGATAGACAATACTAACACTAAAAAATTATAATATTTCAATTAATAAAATAATATAATCTAACTTTAAAAAACATCTTTTAATTTTATTTTTTTTAAATATATGTTCTCCCAACTATTTTCTCAAAAACTTATAAAATGAATTTCTATAAACATATTCTTCATTAAGGTAGAGCTTATTAATGTGTATTCTTTCAAATAAAGAACGTATCAAATTACTTAACTCATAAGTTACATAGGAAGTCAGCTGCCCCAAATTTGAATCAAGGTGTGTCGGTGTTACGTAGGTTCCGTGTAATCTGTTTTCTCCTTTAAATTAATCTTTTAGATTAGAGGATACGATACATCTATACAATACATTAAACAGTTTGGGGCTGCCTGGGTTGGAATTAAAAAAAAAAAATGATTTTCAATAGAAATTTTTACGAGGGTTACAAATTTTTATTGGTTGTAGGTTTAAAATTTTATTTGCTTTTATTTTTTTTGGTAGTAAGTTTTTATTTGAGGATCAAGTTCTCTCGTCTTTAGAATATTTGCATTTCACACCTCAGTTGTATGACCATGACCATTGTGAAAGACTTCCTTCAAATGTATAAGTCATCAATGCCATGAGCCCTCTTCTTTCTACGGAGTTCAATAGTTATATATAAAGTTACCATATTAGAGATTCTAATATGTATATACCTTTTATATATAAAGTTACCATATTAGAGATGTATATGCCTTTTCAGTAAGTGCTTTCAAAATAAAAATCAAAAGGTTCATTTTTAAATTTGACTCATTGAATGTTACAAAATAATATGAATAAAAATTGGCTTCAAAGTAAAATTAAGGTCAACCTTAATTTTACCCATAAGAAAATATCATTATAAAAAAATATTAAAATTAACTTTAAAGTAAAATCTACGGTTTTCAAATGTAAAAATCTACAATCAATATATAATTAAAACCAACATATAATTAAAACCGTAATATACGGTTTCAAATACAAAATAAAGTCATTTACCTGTCAAATTCTAGGCCTTCTGCCATGGAAGAATAACTCGTGTGAAAGATATGTCACAATTTTCAATTTTTTGTGTTGAAGTAATAATAGATAGTATAATTAGAAATTTTTTAAAGATATTATAACAAAGTTTCCCTTTCCAGTTAAATGAAAGGTCAATAACTGACCAAAAAAAACTGTGATCATAATTTGTTTTTATTGAAGATATTTGGACTGTTTTCACATTTTTGGAATAATTAAATATCAAATTCCAAATGATTTCAGATAAAAATAAACTTTGACATTCCTAAAACAATGCCTTCCAAACCCAAAGTGCAGAAAAATTCCAGACATTCTTTCCCCCTTTTCCAGAGGAAGTTCCTCTGATTAAATGCAATGCCATGACCACAAGACTGACAAACAAAATACACAAAAATACAGAGCTTTGGACACAATACCACAATCTGAGATCAATTTACAGGTGGATCACAATACAAATAATCATATGATCATCATTTGAGACCTCTTGACATTATACTAGTCACTTTTTTAATAAAAATGCAGAGCTAGTTATTGTGGTCAAGTTTCTGGCACAGTATAAAAGAAAACATGTAATAATCTATAGCAGTCCCTTACAAGAAATACAATCACTTGTTACCCACAAGAAATTTGATCCTACGAAACGAACAATCACACCCACATGACTTTTACAATCTTCAGGCGCTCCTTTTAAGCATGTCCGCATAATTCTCCAGAGACTCTCGCCTCTCAATCTTCAGATACTGGCGAAATCTGTTGATGAATCCATCGACAGATTTATCAACATCCATTTCCAAGCTCGGCTTCTTCAGATACTCACGACTTCTTTCGAAGCTCTTCAGTTTGAACTCATCAGCCTTCACAGCAGCAGCAGCCGCCGCCGTGGAATCCATGCTCTGAGTCTTCAATTCTGTACGAAACCTCTGAATAAATTCATCGGCAGGCTGATCTGGATCATTCTTTCTCGTGAGTTCTTGGCGAGATTGGGCGGAAACTGTGACTCCCTCCGAAGAAGAGGACAATATGGATTTTCTGCTAACTGTTGGATCCATGAAAGCAAGAATGTGGCCTTATGAGATTAAACCCTAAATCTGAATGGAGTTATAGAAATAGCCAAAGTCCTTTTGATTTGCGGGTCAAACATTACTTGCACCCATCAATCCGCTGAATTTCTCAAACATGATACGACTACTCTCCTTCCTTGGTTGTCTTAAATATTGTGTTTATGGGACCCCAATTTTTCAACATGCCATTGAAGTTAGCAAGAAAATTTGGTACCTTTAATGTGGCCAATCATGTTTTTCAGTTAGTTTAGTACAGGGTGTGGCATAATTTTTAGTAAAGGAAGAGTTTGTGCATATATTAATTATAAATTTTTTAATAATTAATATAAAAAATTTAATAATTCATAAAAGTTTTGTTTTTATGACATTTTTTATTGATAGTAATCTATAAAAATTTAATTTTTGTGACATTTTTTTTATTGATAATAATTAAATTTTAGTAATGTATAAAAATTCAAATTTTATAATATTTTTTATTAATAATAATTTTAATTGTTAATAAAATAATTGTGATAAATAAATTTAATATTAAAATATAAATAAAAAATTTAATAACTTAAAAAATAAAAAATATAATTTAATAATCAATATAATATAATCACTCTATTAAAAAAAATATTCCCTAACTTACTTAGACAAATATTTCATGCATTTTCTATATAGAAGATACAAATACCTTTCATTCAATTGAACGGTGATTTGGTATGAACAATCATCCTGGACCTATAAATGTAATTTTAACATACTTATCTAAGGTGACATTACGCATTCAATCACACTCCTTCCTTTATTTTGATTTCTCATGTTATTAAAATTTATATTGGTACGGGTAAATAAAGAATACGAAGGGGATACTTGGCAGGGCCAACGCTGACTCAACAACCGTAGTTTCGTGGAAAGTCCTCTTTTGCTACGTCAATATCTCCATCAATCAAATCAAACTGCTTCCCTGTCTTTCTATTTTTAATTAAAATAGATCCGCGAGGTCTTCATTATTTTATCCATTTTATTTATGTGGATACAGTTGGAATCCATTAAATTATTATTATAAGAGTTTAAGAATAAAATCTGGAATCCAAAAAGTTATTTATTTTCGTAAATTTGTATTTCAAGTGAGAGACTTCAAAGGAGTTCGGGATTGAAATAGTTGACCTCACAACACTAACGAAGCCGCACACATTTATTTGGTATCATATGAACCAATTAGAAAGAAAGTAAGAGAGGTAATCCAATATATGTCATTTATTTCTTATCATATGAACAAATTAGAAAGAAAGTAAGAGAGGTAACCCAATATATGTCATTTATTTCTTATCATATGAACAGGATGTCAAAGGCCTTAGGAACTGAAATGGCTGACCTCAAAACACTCAACCAACCGCCCAATATATATCATTTATTTCTTATCATATGAACGAGTTAGAAAGAAAGTAAGAGAAGTAACCTCCGCCCGCTCCGCACAGTATATGTCATTTATTTCTTATCATATGAACCAGTTAGAAAGTAAGAGAGTAACCTCCATCTAATATATATCATTTATTTCTTATCATATGAACCAGTTAGAAAGTAAGAGAGGTAATTGTTCTCACATGTCCATATTAAATACCTTTGAGGGATTGAAACGGCTGCCCAATATATATCATTTATTTATTATCATATGAACCAGGTAGAAAGTAAGAGAGGTAACCTCCATTCAATATATATCATTTATTTCTTATCATATTAACCAGTTAGAAAGTAAGAGATAACTGTTCTCATAGGTCGATATTAAATACCTTTCAGGGATTGTTACGGCTGACCTCCAAACACTCAATGGAACCACCCAATATTGTATCATTTATTTCTTATCGTATGTAGATAGTAAATACCTTTCAGGGATTGAAACGGCTGACCTCCAAACACTCAATGGAACCGCCCAATATTGTATTATTTATTTTTTATCGTATGAATCAGTTATAAGGTAAAAGAGGTAACCTCCATCCAACATATATCATTTATTTCTTATCACATAAACCAGTTAGAAAGTAAGCCAGGTAACTATTCTCACACATGTGGATATTAAATATCTTTCAAGATATCAAATATGGACAGCTAATTTGGACCTTTCCAAACTAAAACAGATTTCCCTTGTACTGAATGGGTATGAAAATATGGCTATGTACATATTATGCAATATATGGCTATGTACATCCTATGTACATTTTGTCTTCTCTGGTCATTAACACCATCATCCTTTTGCATTCTTGAAATCAAATTCATATTATCGACATATGTCATCATTTCGACTGCTATGGTGAGCTCATTGTTGAAATTTAAATTACGCATGTGGTAATTTGTATATGGTTTCTAAGCTTTTGCACATCATTTTTATATGGTCTCTGAGCTTTGGTACATCATTTTAGCTGGCATCTTGCTTTAAACTTTCAATATTTGTCCGTGTTGCTCAAGACTTGAGCATCTAATTGACTTATCCTTTCACTTCATCTTTCAATATCACTGGATGGAGAAGATTTTAATGGTGACCCTTATCCTCAACCATGTTGGCATCCACACTTAAGATGCACTAAAATGGCTTGTCCTTTAAAGTGATATGTATTTGCAATGATGTAATTTGATCTTCAAGTGCAAGCTTCATGGCTGAAACTGGGGAGCACTCCATTGCTTATGAGATAATGTCTCTTTGTTACTCAAACCGGCAGCACTTTGGGTAGTCATTAAATTTTTTAATTATAATTATTTAAATTATTATGATTTATTTATTTAAATTATAATTTTTGTGAGTAAAATTAAAATTTTAATAATTACAATTTAAATTTTTTTTTTTTTTTTACAAATTAACACTTACATAAATGTATAAATTTATTATATATTATTCCATCTTATTTATACAAATTTCTGGCCAAGTTTCTGGCACACTATAAAAGAAAACATGTAATAATCTATAGCAGTCCCTTACAATTAATACAAACACATGTTACCCACAAGAAATTTGATCCTACGAAACGAACAATCACACCCACATGACTTTTACAATCTTCAGGCGCTCCTTTTAAGCATGTCTGCATAATTCTCCAGCGACTCCCGCCTCTCAATCTCCAGATTCTGGCGAAATCTGTTGATGAATTCATTGGCAGATTTATCAACATCCATTTCCAAGGTCGGCTTCTTCAGATACTCACGACTTCTTTCGAAGCTCTTCAGTTTGAACTCATCAACCTTCACAGCAGCAGCCGCCGCCGCCGTGGAATCCATCCTCTGACTCTTCAATTCGGTACGAAACCTCTCAATAAATTCATCCGCAGGCTGGTCTGGATCATTTTTTCTCGTGCGTTCTTGGCGAGATTGGGGGGAAACTGTGTCTTCCTCCGAAGAAGAGGACAATATGGATTTTCTGCTAACTGTTGGATCCATGAAAGCAAGAGTGGCCTTATGAGATTAAACCCTAGATCTGAATGGAGTTACACAGGAAATAAATAGCCAAGTCCTTTTGATTTGCTGAAGTTCTCAAACATGATATTGCTACGCTCCTTCGGTTGTCTTAAATATTGTCTTTATGGGAGCCCCCTTCCATGTGGCCAATCATGTTTTTCAGTTAGTTCAGAGTATAACGTATGTTTTTCAGTTTATATAATTAAAAATCACGTATTCAATAGCATGGTAACAGGACGTCTTTAAAACGTCTCTGATTTGAATTAGGGAAAAAAAAGGTTGTGCTTGAAAAGTAGGTAGCCAAAATGAAGGAGTTCTTGATGTTGTTAACGTGGGAATGATGTTGAGATTTCTTAATGGCAGATCATTGGCCACTATTTTAATGGTATTGGAGTGGATGTGGGTTGTCTCAGGATAGGATTTGACCTTAGCTTTGAAACAAGGCCATTTTGCAATTCAAGTCCATGTGCAATAATGGAGGGTTGTTGTCTAGTGAGAAAAGTATTTCATGTTGTTGCATGTAGTTGGTCCTCTACACCTGTTAGATGATCTACAACCTGCATGGTACATTTATTCATCGTTAGTTTATGTTATTTAAGTTTTGTGAAATTAAGAGATTCAACTACTTATTTTTATATACATATTTTTATTAAAAAAAATCAATTAATAAAATTATTTATATTTATTTTATTTATTAAATAAAAATTTAAAATATATTAATTTAATATTTAAATAAAAAATATAATTTTAGTGGATTGGTAAGACATTGAGTATTTATCAAGAGGAGATCTAGGTTCAAATTTAGCAGCTATGTCCAATCTAGACAAAGGTAGTAGCTTGACTTGAGTTTGCACACCAAAAAAATATATCATTAGTAGGACTGAACAGTTGTCCCTTTCCTGGTGATTTCAACGTCTTAAAAGGTTTAAAATAATTGTGACATGGTGATTATAAAGGCGGACATGGTGGTTTAAAATAATTGTGACAGTATGACTCCTTCCGAAACGAATAGTAAAAAATATTGTGACTACCATAAAAACCAGATAACCTACCAAATTCGTTGCAACTACCAATTCCACCATATAACTTAAAAATATAGATTTAAATAAAAATATCCTAAAACATCTCTAAACCTAATAAAATATAACCTAGCACAATTCAAAATTCCTCCTAGACCATAGCAACTTAAAACCTTTAGGTAAAGTTTTACATCTATCTTTTATAGTTTTAGGGTTTATCATTATGAAAGTTATAGCTCCTAAAGACCACGTGCACTCTGACTGCACATGCAACTATCGGTCAAAGTCAAAAAAAAAAAAAAAAAAAAAAATTATATTTCTCATGTAACCTTCAAAACAATAACATATTAAATTTCAAATATAGTTGAATACGTAAATTAGTATCATATATTTTTATTTTTTAAAGTTTATTATTGATTAAAGATTTAATCTTTTAATAAAATAATAATCAATAAGTGTATCGGGGATAGTGTAACCTTCCGGGTTTTGGTTTTTCTACGGAAGGTTTAAGGTTCAAACCGTGATGTGGGGAGTGTGAGGGGGTGAATGTGTGGTGGTTGCGTGTTAAATTCCCAGTTCATAAACATAGCTCTCAGATTTAAGAAGAATCATGGTTGGAAGGAGCCTGCCCAACCCTAGTTATAGGAGTTTCTCACACTAACCAAATTAAAAAAAAACAATAGCTTCATTCCATGAATTATAATTATAATGTTTAATTTTTTAATTTATTTACCATAAAATTGATCATGTAAATACTTTCTCATTTTAATTAAAGTTAAAATACTATCACAAGAGAGATGCACATAAACATACATATATTTTAACACCCCTCATTATATGTTAAACAAACTAATGGGTTATGATTACCTTTGCTTGTTAGACCTACTAGAATAACATACGAAAAATATATCACGGGAGAATTTTTTTATTTAAAAAAATTGAAAAAAACTTGTATTAAAACATTAATCAGTTATAATTGGGATAAGACACATCCCAACCGAAAACAATGAAAGCACATGATTACAAGAGAAGAGGAAGATTTGCACTGGATCCAAATCTCTTGAACCAATACCAAGCTAGCTGAGAGAGCTGATAGGTCAGATACAACAACTTATCGCGAAAACACATAGCAAACACCAACTTCACCTCTGTCCGCGAAAAAGCTACAAGTCACGAAATCGCGACACAAGACTCCTCTGACCGCAAAAAAGTCAACCTGTCGCAAAATCGCGACATGTCGCGAAATCGCGACAAAAATCCATCCTTGGCCGCGACGGAGCAACATGTCGCGAAATCGCGACAAAAATCCCCCAGCGGCCACAATGACGCAACACGTCGCGAAATCGTGACAATTTTTGTCCAGCAGCCGCGACGACATAACATGTCGCGATATCACGACAATTTTCCTCCTTTGGCCGCGCCGGCGCAACATGTCGCGATATCACGACAACTTTCCCTCGACGGCAATGACGGCACAACATGTCACGAAATCGCGACAACTTTCCTCCCTTGGCTGCGATGACGCAACATGTCGCGAAATCGCGACAACTTTCCCTCGGCGGCAGCGACGGCGCAACATGTCGCGATATCGTGATAACTTTCCTCCCTTGGCCACGACGGCACATGTCGCGATATCATGACAACTTTTCTCCCTTGGCCGCGACGGAGCAACATGTCATGAAATCGTGACAACTTTTCCTCGACGACCGTGATGGCACAACATGTCGCGATATCGTGACAACTTTCCCACTTGGCCGCGACAGCGCAACATGTCGCGATATTGCGACAACTTTCCCTCGGCGGCGACGGCGCAACATGTCGCGATATCATGACAACATTTCTCCGTTGGCCGCGATGGCGCAACATGTCGCGATATCGCGACAACTTTCCCGCATCAGCCACGATAGCGCAACATGTCGCGATATCGCGACAACTTTTCTCCCTTGGCGCAACATGTCGCGAAATCGTGACAACTTTTCTCCCTTGGCGCAACATGTCACAAAATGTCACGATATCGCGACAACTTTTCTCCCTTGGCGCAACATGTCGCAAAATCGTGACAACTTTCCTCTCTTGGCCGCGACGGCGCAACATGTTGCGAAATCGCGACAACTTTCCCTCGACGGTAGCATGTCGCGATATCGTGATAACATTTCTCCCTTGGCCGCGACGGAGCAACATGTCGCGAAATCGCGACAACTTTTCCTCGGTGACCACGATGGTGCAACATGTCGCGATATCACGACATCTTTCTCGCATCGGCCGCGACAGCGCAAAATGTCACGATATCGCGACAACTTTTCTCTAGCAGCCGCGATGACGCAACATGTCGCGATATCGCGACAGCTTACCGCCAATGGTCGCGATGGCGCAACAGGTCACAAAATCGCGACAAAAACCACACTTAGCTTTTTCATTGATCATTGTCTCAAGGATCTTTCAAGGCCCAGCCTAATCACCTCATCTTCAATAGGCATGTCACTGTGCAACTGCACCCCTACCTCTTTCGCAGCACCCATCTTAGCCAGGAAATTGACCGCTTTGCTTAAATATCTACTCACATATACTGGAATCACATCATCTAATTCCCTCCATAATTTTTTGATTTGAGAGACTAGAATCCTCAACCTCCAAGCGTTCAACAAAAAGTTCCTCATGCAGTCTAGAGCTCTAACCAGAATTTGAGAATCAGATTCAAGAATTATCCTCCTGTGACCCTGAGTAACTGCCCAAATAGAGGCAGATTTGATAGCAATGGCTTCTACTTCATTATTTGTGGCTCTACCCAAACCCTGCAGTTCCCAATAAAGCACCGATCCCTCATGATTCTGGCAGACCACGCCAATATCTGCGCTACCTGGATTGCCCTTTGCAGCTCCATCAGTATTGATTTTAATCCAGCCTTCTGGGGGTGATTTCCAACTGGTTCTGTTCTGTCCCTCTCGCTGGTCAACTCCCTCTTCCATTAGCCCAAGAACAACCTGAGTTTCCTCTTTAGCGTAGACGGCAATAGTTTCTGTGACTTTGCTCCAGATGACCTGCCAAACTCCATCTAGAGAGGAAAAGGTTTCTCTAAAAATTCTAGCGTTTCTTTCCAACCACACTTGCCACAAAATGAAGTATAAACCAAGCTCCCACCCAATTTGAAGAGCTTTGGAAGTAAATCTACCCCGCTTCCATCTTTCCCAAATATTAGTCCGATTCATGTCACCATTAACCTGGATTTTATAATGAGAGAGCCAACGCTTCCAAATTTGACGCGTGAAAGGGCACTCAAACATCAGGTGATCAGTTGTTTCTTCATTCTTGTGGCATAAAACACATTGAGAAGGGCCGATGATTCCTCTACATCTGAGATTGTCAAAAGTGAGAATACCATTGTGCATAAACTGCCAAGCAAAAAAGTTTACTTTCGGCCAGCCCTTAGAGTGCCAAATCTTTCTCCAATCCTCAACCGAAAAATAATGGCGGGAGGGGCTAGGAGGATCTTGTCATATCAGTCCTTCACTGTATAAACACCAAGGCTACCATAGCCCCAAGCTAATTCATCCTCCTCGTCTCTCCCTGTGAGAAACCTTTCTGTCAAGATTTTGGTTAAGATGGGTGCCAACTCCGGGGGGATTGGAATTGGCCACTCCTCCAACCTCTTAAACTTCTTAAACATATACTCCCCCAGCTGAGAAGTGTTAAAATAACTTTCAATTTAGACCCAACCCATGATTTCTATGGCATATTTTATTAGGAGTAACTCGAGGAATTCAACAATGATGGGTGGGTACTGATCCCAAGAATCAGTCTAGAAATGGGCCTTCTCCCCTCTCCCCACTTTCCAAAATAGTTGATCTTTAATAACCTGAGATCCTATCTTGAGATCCTGCCACACTAAGGATCCAGTACCATTCAGAGGAAAACGGCCCACCTCATTGGGGTTAACTTGACCCAAATATTTACTCGTTAGAATTCTATTGAATAAGGAAGTTGGTTGGGAAATCCACCTCCAGTACAACTTTCCAGCCAAGGCTTGATTATTTAACTTGGATCCTCTCAGTCCCAGCCCACCTTTTGCCTTGGGCTGGGTGACTTTATCCCAACAAACTAAGGCCCACTTTCTTTTTCCTTTAGCTCCTTCCCACAAAAACTTCCTAGCCATCTTGTCCAACTCTTTCCATATTGTAAGCGGGGCAGCTAGGATAGAAAATTTGTAGATTGGCATGGCTTGAATGACTGACTGTAAGAACGTTAATCTGCCACCATAACTTAACCACTTGTGAGACTAGTGATTAATTTTGTCCTTGATACACTCCAGCATATTCCTCCAAGTGTCTATTTTCAGCCTCTTGAAGTGCAAGGGGATACCCAAGTAAACCACAGGGAGAATTGAACCATCCCATGGAGGTATTTAAAATTAACATTATAAAAATAAATAAATAATTTAAAATAGAATCTTTATTAAGAAGGTTTTAAGAAATAAATTTTAAGGTAAGATAAAAAGGTAAAGGTAAAGTAGTTTTTAATGTTTATAAGCGTGACAAATCACTATCTTGAGAATTTTATAATTATGGATGGTAACAAAATAGTTGGAATTAGTTTTTTTAAATATTTTAAAACCTCTTAAAATTTGCTATGTCAACAAAAAAGATCAATTTACTTTACAAGTACCACAAGCTATTTGCTATCAGATGAAGTGATTGGCTTGTAGGAATGAACCTCTAAGCAAACACTAGCAAACTAGAGCAATTAACTCGCCTCTTAAAGCAAATCACTCATGGACCAATGAAGAGGTAAAATGAGAAGCTCAAATCTCAAGGAAGATCTTTGGAAAGTAATATTTTAGCATGTAGTGGCATCATAATTCATATTGGAAGTAATTTACCTTTTAGAGGCATAAATAGAGGCATGTAACATTTGGAGGTGCATCATATTGTTAGATATGTCCCAAATATTTACTTTTACTAGGAGTAAAAGTTGCTCACCCAGTTAACTCAAGGGTAAACTTTTCTTATAAATAGGATCAATGGGATCCATTGTAAACATATTTTGGCCTTGAGGAATTTAGAGTTATACTTGTGAATCCCATGTTGTGCTCTTGCAATTCATGATATTTATGACAAACTGATAAGTGTTTTGCTCTCCATCAATGACACTACCCTCCTAGATTATAGAATGTATGGTGATTGTGACACAACCCTTTTATCCATGTTGTCATTCCCCTCATAATTTCAACTCCTTTTGAATGGTAATGCATTGTTGTTATTCATATTTCTTATGTGTTGATTGATTGCACACTCTACTTGCTATAATTTCAACCTATTTACTTTCAATCTCTCGCATCCTAAAACTTCCCAATTTACTTTCATGCATTTTAATTTTCACATTTACTATCTACATATAATTTCATGCAATTAGATTAGATTAGTTTAGAAATAAGGGACTATGAAGAACCAATCTAAATTTGGAGGTTGGAATATGCTCTAAACCCTTCCATCCAACTTTGTTAAAACTAGAATTAAGGGTGCATAAGAAGTCAGACAATTCCCCAATTCAACATAGTTTTTGGTACACTTGACAGGATGAATTCAATTATTTATCCCATAATAAACACCCATTGTATGCCAATTCAACATAGTTTCTAACATGCTTGGTGAGATCCTACTCCTTTAGTCCATATTTGGAAAAATCTCTTGATTTTGACACCAAGTTTTCATTCTGCAATAGCTTGGAAGGATTCAGCCCGATTTTGAAGAATTTTTTCCAAATTACCTATTTAGGAAGTTATTTGGACCAAACTTGGAGCAATTCACTCCACTTGGGAGCAATCACCTAAAAGAGATTAGAAATATCCTAAGTCCAAATCTAGAAGTGATTTGCAACACTAAGCTAACAATTCACTCCTAATCTACCAAAAAAAAATCAAAGAGATTCATTGACACTATGGATGTGATTTATCAAGCCTAGACCTTGAATTTCATATCTTTTTCATTATTTTTGTTAAATTTTGGTAGGTCCTTTATGAATGACAAATTTATTTTGAACTTCAAAATCATAGATTTTTCATGAGGTAAATAAGCAAAGTGACATCAAATCAACAAAAAATCTCACTTATGGCTCCAATTTTGCATCTGCCACATGTAGAAAGCATTTGGGACAAAAAATAATTTTTTTGTCAAAGTCCAATCCAACTAGTGATTTATTGTAGATAGTTGGAAACTTGTTCCAAAAGTGTAAAAATTCTCTAAGTGGAATTCAAGGAGTGGTTCTCTTGAGTTTTGATAAATGATTCACTTAGAAGGTCAAGAAGTATTTCTAGCTCCTCTAAGGAGAGTGATATACCCTAGAATCAAATCAATTTGTTTTGGGGAACAATTTGCTCAAGTTTACTAATGATTAGCTCTAAAATGTTGGCTATTTGCTCCATAGACCAAAATTTTATAGGATTTAGAATTTGACATTGAAACTATATCTGTGTAGCTACATACGTATGTGAGATCAAGCCTATAATACACACTCAAAAATATAATGATCGGGTTAAGAACTTCAAACAACAAAATTAATTACAAATTAGTGAGGGAACATGAAAGAAAAAAGAATGAGCAGATTATCATGTGGATATATCAAGATTATGAGAACAAGGAATTTCTTACTTCTAATCATGCTTTATCAAAATAAAACGCTCAAATAGATGATCAAGTGAGTCAAAGTCTTACATCCCAAGAAATGGTCTCTTTTAGTCTTATTTATAGTTATTCTCCTAATCTCACAAACCAAACTTAGGCAAGTAGGTGCTCTACCTTGATTTATACTAATCTTCTCTATGTAATGTCATTTGATGTAAATAATCCTATGGTTAATCCATTTATAACATCCTTCCATAATCCAAATAATGTGAGTTAACATCTCGTGTCTAAAACTCAAATCATACCTCCTATGAGTGCAACTTCATCCTAAAGCTTTCCTAGATATAGCATGTCCAACGCAACAAACCTTTTATTTGGATATTTGATGCCACTAAATATAGGTTCTTTCAGACAAAGTTTTATTCCTAATTAGATCCAATTTTTTGCTTAAAATTTACAAATGTTGGTCAGTCAAATGGGGGTGCAAACATACATAAGACAATCCCTTGGGTCAAACATTGCTCCCAACTAATCAGATACTATAAAATCTACAACAATACCTACCTTATCAAAATCAACAAATCTCTTACAAATCTTAAAAAATCCTCCATCATTTCAAAATATGCAAGCTCCTCTAAATCAACAATAGGATTGTCCTAATCCACCATGTCCTCCTTTTCAAAATTTGAGCCTTCTTCTCCCACCACCATGTTATGTTTCATATAAATTTCTCTTATGTATCCACCATACATAACTCCACCTCAATATTATGTAGTATACCCCTACCCAATGCAATATGTTCAACCTCTACAAAATGATCGAGTGTCTCAACCTTATAGACCTCACAATTAGCCTTCTATTTGGAACTATCAAGGACAAATAAATCTAAGGATCTATTCTCATATCCTACTTGTTTCTATAAAAACATTACCTACATTTGAGAGGAATGGAAATATGACAAAATTGGATCACTTGAATGGGCTATCTACACTCAAGTAAATACATCACATCTAGGAGGAAGATGTCATGGTATACTTCCTTATATATTCTCTATGTAATAAATTTGATTTATGGTAAAGAGGTTTACTTGGTAATTTTGTTGCAACAACCTTTCATGCATAGATTTGGTAGTATGGATAACGTATACTCTATTTTATTTTAAATTAAATGCTATGCAAAGACATTTTCATGAAAGCATACATGATTACAATACTAGATTCCTAAGGACCTTGAATTTAATTTTACCAAATTTTAGGGCAAATGAAAAACATGCATTGTCATAGCATATCAAAGACTTGCAATCTAACTTAGATTTAATATTTTGTAATGGTAACCATATCACTTTGGTTGTAGCCTTTGAATAATAGGCATGTGCAAAAGGTATTCTAATTAGGGGAGGATAATTATTGCTTACCCCACCTATGGCCTATGCTATTCATGTCATCCAAAACCTATAAATCCTTGTATCTATGCCCTCCATATCATCTATTCCAAATGTCTAATTATCTACCAAATCAACCATTTATCCATATATCATAGCAAATATGTTAGAGTATATTACATTATTAGGTACATATCAATTTACCACCTTTGGTACATTACTAGAGTAGGATTTTACTTTAGAGTCAAGTTAAGTAGTTAAATTAGCATGTGATAAATGTACAAGTGTTAGAATGTGCAATGATGTAAATGTGCATGTAGTCTTGTAATAGCCCTACTAGAACAACTATTGTTAAAGCAATGATTTATACTTGTTCTTGTTTCTAGGACATGGTGCTATTGATGGATTGGTGTTTGCAAGAACAAGTATCCATCTTTGGGAATACAGAGGACCAAGTACCTCTCCTTTAGGCGAGCAGTGAAGAGGTGACCGCGACAGGTAAGGAGGGATATGATGTGAGGTGTGAAAACATCACGGCCTGTGAGTACATGGAAGGAGCACACATGAGGTTTTTATGTAGTTACATTCATGTAACTACATCAATATAGATATTTCTTGTGTGTGCAATATGTATTCCTTGTCTTGTTTTAGTATGTTTAAAGAAAACTTAATATTTTATGTTGTAAACAAATAATAAATATTTGTTTTTAAATTATAATTTAAATAATATATATATATATATATATATATATATATATATATATATATATATATATATATATATATATATATATATATATATATATATATGAATATTATTACTAAATCATTTAATATGGTAATACATACTAATTTTAATCTAGAATACCTACTCTTAGACTTGAAGCCCTACCACCATTTGGCACATATATGAGACGGACAGGTGTATGAGTCTTTCCACCTATTTGAACGATATTATCATATGTTTTCTATATATAGTAAGATTTGTGGTGAAACTAGTATGTTCTTACTCTACGAAACTAGTAAAGAAGAAGGATAAAGAGGTCAAAGATAGATTGGTGGAAGCTCTCCTCTGATGAACTTAGGTTGGAGTTCTTGTTTCTTTGGGTTGAATGAAAGAATATTGTAGACTAAATAGTTGTTGTGTGATAGTGTTGAGTTATCTGTGTTGTGATTATCTTTTGATTCATCAATTATTTGACTAATTCTTAACTCTTGAAATGAAGTGTTGTGTGCTAAAATTAATGAATGAAATAGAATACTGGAAATATCTCATTTAGAATATATGAAGAGATGGAAACACTTTAAAAATCACCATGAGCTCTTCGTCTTATTATTAGTTTGATTCAAAATTATTTGCATTCTGGTCGATTGTAAGAAAAATAATCATTTTATGATAAAACAAAATATGAAATTTTATTATAAACACTTTGATGACGTATGAAAACTTTATGGCTCCATGTGATATTGTCTTCAAGAAATATTTGATTCAATTAATGTATTATGGTGATCAAAATAGATTGTAAATCTCTTTGTCTGCATGATTGTATGCATAAAATAGAGCATATAGTAAAAATAATGCATTGCATATATTATGGGGGTTGTTTGATCCTACACCCCACCCTCTCGATCGTCAAAAGTGAGGAGGAAAATTTAGGCGGACCGTATCTATGGCTTTAGGAGCATCCAACGAAGCTGCACCCATGGAGTCTTTTAATCCAAGTCTAGCATGGAGTCCCTTTGGGTTCTATTAGAAACCAATTGTCGGTAAGAATTGAAACCTAGTCAAAGTTGTAGATCGCATTTTGTATTATAAATGATGGTGTGTTTTAAAAACATCTTAAAGACATTAAGAGGCTTGGGTTTCTTAAAATTTTAATGATGTATTATATTTAATTAACATAATAGTTTCATTGGTTTGTTGGAACTCAAATATGATGTTCTCATTTAATAAGATAAAGATAACTTATTCAATATTTTGTTGTGAAATTGTTTGAGTATTTTTGCGACTACTAGGATTGAATAGGTAAACTAAAATCGCTATTGCATTACCTTTCACTATATTTTCATCTAATTAGTTAATCTGTGTCAATACCTAATGGAGTAATCTAAGTTTTTAAATTTTCCAGCTGCACTTAGCTATATGTATTAAAATATCACTCAATTACTCATTAATGGTTCATCTCAAATATTATTATCGATAATTGAATCCTAGTTCATTAGTAGAAGCTTTAGGTAGATAAACTCTTTAAAACCGATGTGCAATATGTCTAACTATCTGTGCTACAATCACCTATTGAAGGGATTGAGTTTTTAAAGACATAGTTGTCTTTTTCTTGGGCTATGTAACCTCTGACGACGAATGAAAACTACCCTAGCAATGTTTGTGTTAGATACCCAAGATAAGTATTTAATATTATAATATTGTATAAATATTATAATATTATATTAGATGTAATTATTCCACATGCATTGATAAGTGGAAGTGGTGGGTAGTTAGGCATTATAAATAGAGGTAAAGAATCATGGAGAGGATATGAAGATAAGAATATTGTAATTTATCTCAAGTTGAGATATTATAAGGAGTGGCTTCCTTCCAATAAGGAGCATTGTACGGTGTTGCCCTACCTCAAGGGTTTAAAATTTTAAATTGAGAACATCTGAGCAATTTACATTGATTGTGTTGATTTATTATTCATTGTGGTTGTTTTTATAAATTGTAATAATTTATATGGGTGAGCAAGGAGGAGTTATATTTGAATGTTGTTATTTCAGTAAATATGAATAATATTTTGGTAATAAAAAGCAGGTTCTTAGTAAGTGGTATCAGAGCACTTTCGAGGATCATGTTTCACTATAGAAGCTTAAATACTAGAGGATATTCTAGGGATCGTGTTTCATTGTAGAAGCATCAATACCAGAACACATTCCATGGTTGATTTCAACTCTAAAAGTTTCTATGCTTAATAAGCACCTGCATTAGGCTAATAACCTCTTACAAGATTGGGTGTAAGTCATAACCGTTTAATTGTAGGAAGCACTTGGATCAATAATTGCCCTAAAATTCATTATGGCGAGTACCCTGGGAACCCCAAAGTAACTGGTTCAAGTGTGTCGCTAGTGAAAAGTATCAACGACCCCACACCTTGTTAATAGTATTTTTACCCTATGAGAGTATACAAAGAGTAATCGTTTAGAGGTAAAACCATGGCTTGTTTCTCAGCAATTATTCCTCAAGGAAATATTGTGGGTAATCAGAGAGCGGTACTGGCTTAGATTGTTAGAATAAATATTTGTTCTCTTAAGTTCTACTAGGATAGTCTTACTTGAGTTACCACTCTTCCATGAGTCAAGTGAACTCTCAGTTTAGACTAGTTCAGATTTGTTGAGTTGTTGTAATCCAACGACTCACATTGATCAACTTTGCTATTTATACAAAGTTGATCCCATGGAATAAATCAATCAGTTCTTGATCTTTTAGTAATGCTTTGCATGTCTAGTATCAAAATTCCTACATGGTACCAGAGCTAGGCTAGATTTTGCTTGCATTCAGGTTTTCATAGAGCTGGTTCACCTTATTTGGATAAGTTTTTTTTACTACAAAAACTTGCTTAGAGTTAAAAGTAGTCATACTCTTTATTCATAAGTCATTTTTTTTCAACAAAATTATTTTATTTTGTTGAAAAGTGTTTGAATTTACCTTCTGCGTATATCTCATTGCATGAATGTAATTTTGTGGTATTACTACTAATATTTCAAGCCTTAATTCTCATTTTGAAGATTTAAAAGAGATTGGTTTTGTTATAAGTTGAAATATTTACCATATGGTATAAATATCATGCAAAGTACATGCTTCAATTTCCTTTAGAAGCATGTTCTAACAGTCTTCATAGGCCATTCAAGAAGAAATATTCTGCTACGTTTCTTTGATCATGCGCCCATGACCCGAGACTCTCCACTCGAAGCTGCTCATCGATTTCTTTCTTGTTGAAAGAATATTTTTCCCATAGGTTTTCTTGTGGAAGTTCGATCTCCTTGACGTTGATAGTTTTGGTCAGCAAGCTCTACGCTTGGCGAATATCACATTCAAAAATATTACTCAGTGCCCTTCGAAGTTCGTGCCTCATTCTCTTAGCATGATCACGCTCGTTTGCCTGACTATAGCTCATCATCCTTTGAAACGTTCCCTCCATGGCAGTGAAATCACCTTGGCACCCTTATCTTCCTTGGTGCCATTCTATTGATGAAAAATCATTGGTGCCCTTGAATTACGTGTGCCATTGAGTCTTCATCGGTGCCCTTATCTTGCACGTGTTCCTAGAGACTATCGTGTTGGAGCTTTTTTAGTATTCACCCGCCCTCAATCAGCTTGGCATCCATCCAATGGACGTCTTTCAACGTCTTCCTCCTTGGCACCTCTACTGGCATCTCTTCAGTTATCTGTTCATCATGGAGGTCTTATTCATCCTATCTCACCCACATCCAAACTATAAATCGAGTCACCCCCTCTGTAGCAGTGCATCAGTACTTTTTTCCACTTTGTAGGGAGCCATATACTCGACCACAAGTGAGGAAAGATTTTAAATGCTCTAATATTTTTGTGATCTAGTGAAAAGAATTTGACTTTGATTCTACGTCAATAAGGAAGGATTTCAACATGAACCAAGGAGCTTTGGCACCTTCGATACCTCTTAGATTCCACTCGAGCGTAGAGCTGGGACATCGTTCAACTATAGTAGACGTGAACCAGGAGCTTTGGCACCTTTGAACCTCACAAGATTCAACTTGAGCATAGAGTTGGGACGTCATTCGAGCGTAGAGCTTGGGGCTATGTACCTTCACACCAAGGTGACTCCACAAGTGTAGAGCTCATCGTCATTCGACTACAACCAAAAGAAGATAGAAGATCAGAGGGTTCGGGCATAAGATTTACCTGGATAATCCAAGTTTGAGGGTGCTATTTTTTTATTCAGTGAGAGGGCACTATTATTTTTTAAAAGAATGGGCATCCTTGTATAAATTTGCTGCTATCGGGTGCTAGAATATGTATGTGAGCTCAATGTTTTTTAAGCTCAATTGTTCCTCTTCAAGAAGAACAACATTGTATGAGTTTTCTTAAAAGACCATCTCACTGTTCTCTGCCTATTTTTAAAGGTATTCTAAGTGAGAATCTCCTTGTAAAATCATCAATAAAATATCTTTTGGGGGGTTGTTTATGGTAGTGTTGCATATTGCACCTACTCTTAATGGATTCAAACCAAGGGGGGCTTCTTCATGTGTCTAACTTCATAAATTGCAGACTCTACTACTGTTGCTCTTCTTACTATTGCACTGCTGCACCTTTTACTGCATTACTACTGTTGCTTGCTTCTTGAAGGTGATACTTAGCACAGATTGCTGCATTGGTTTTGACACACTCTCTTGGGAATTTGATGTTTGATGCTTGCACCACATCCTGGAGCATTTCATATATGTTATAGTTGCAATACACTTCAAAATTCACTCTAAGCAATCAAACATATTCAAGAAAGGCACCAAATTTTTGGCCCATATCTTCGATATAATCGCCTATGTTCCACGTATCATTCTTCTCATTGACCTATAGTCTCCCTCACGTCAGGGTGGGTCATTAAGAAGATTCGGTATAAAGGTCTGGCAGGTTATTCTTGCTTCCCTTTGCCTATGTTCCACGTATCGAACTCCTTAATTTACTTATAGTTTCCCTCTCGTAAGGGCGGGTAAATTTAGAAGTTTGGTATAGAGGTTTGGCTTCTGCTGCCTTGTTTCATAGGAATTCTTGCTCCACACTACTATAATTGAAGGAAGGTGCATCATTGTCTTATCTAAAGCTTCATGCAGTAAAGGGGGGAATAATTGGTTCACTGCAATATTCTTTTTACAAAATGAATACAATTGACCCACTCACCCCTCACAACTATCATACATGGAAACCAAAAATATTAAATCTCATTTCTCAAAAAGGGCTCACACACTTGCTAGAAGAGAAACAACCTGAGTTTGAAAAATAATATGAGATATTTGTTCATAAAGGGAAGATGTATGAAACAATGGGTATTATAAGCACAAATGTAAATGAAAGCTTATGGTTTCACATTTCAGAATGTAAAACCCCATTTGAAAGTTGGAAAAAATTAAAGAACTTGTTTGGTAAAGTGGATCAAATAAGGTCAATGCAGCTAGAGGCAGAATTAACAACATTATCTCCTGAAGACTTCAACAATATTGTTGACTTTCTCACCAAATTTAAAGAAGTCCTCACTCAACTAAAAGGTAGTGGCAAGAATAAAACAGAAGAAGAATGCATCTATCTTATTCTTTCTAAGTTAAATGGAGTGTTTCAAAATTTTTCCACCACCTTTTTGTCTACAAAATATGCACTTGGTACAAGTTTTAAAATGCCCTCTTTAGAGGAATTTTGTGATAGGCTAACTAGAGAGGAAACAAAAATTGCAAAATATGAGATCTCTCCCTCTTCCTCAAAAGCATTAGTAGCATCCACCTCCACTAAAGAAAAATTCAAAAAGAAATAAAGAGGCCCTATAACTTGTACACATTGCAAAAAGGATGGACACTCTATGAACAAATGTTGGAAAAGACTACAACAACTAGAGGCAACAATGAAGGATCACAAAATAGACATCAAGAAGCAGATAGGAAAAGCCTTAAATGTTCAAGGCAAAAATATAAAAACTCCATCAAAATATTGGGTTCTAGATTCAGGGGCAACTCATCATATGACTTCTTCACATGAGTCATTCTCTTCAATCTCCTCCAGCTCAACTTGTAGCATAGAAGTTGGTGACTCATCCTTTATCCCTGTCAAAGGAAAAGGTGACATATCCATTGATGGTGGGTATATCAATAATGTTCTCTATGTCCCAAATATAGCTACAAATATCCTATCCATCTATCATATTTGTACTTCTTCAAAGGGAAAAATAGTTCTATTTTCACCAACAGGGGTTGAAATAAGAGAATTTCAAGAACCTCACTCTCTCATAGCAAAAGGAGATATTGATCATAACACTCACCTATTTCACTTCAATGGATTCAAAAATTTAGATAGAGCCTCTTGTTTTGTTGCACATGGAGATCTTGAAAGCAAAATTTGGCATGAAAGGTTTGGACATCTCAATTATAACTATCTAAAAGAGTTGAATACTCATGAAATGGTAACAGGGTTACCAAAAGTCTCTTCTATTGATGGAGTATGCCCTGGATGTGCTCTTGGTAAACAACATCAAAATCCTTTTCACCCAAGTAGTTCTCAAAAGGCCTCATCCCCTCTAGAGTTAATCCATAGTGACTTGATGGTCTTCCCAGAGCCTTCTTTCAAAGGAGCAAAATATGCCTTAACCTTAATTGATGATTTTTCAAGAAGAACTTGGGTCTACTTTTTGAAATACAAAAGTGATGTGCTATCCCACTTCAAAATCTTCAAAGCCTTAGTTGAAAATCAAGCCAATTGCAAAATCAAGCAAATTCGTACAGATAATGGGGGGAATACTTCAGTAATGAGTTCTCCATATTCCTATCAACTCATGGCATAATTCATCAACATTCAGTCTCCCATAATCCTCAACAAAATGGTATTGTAGAAAGGAAAAATAGATCTTTGAAAGAAATGGCAAACTGTATGCTCCACTCAAGAGATCTTCCAGCAGTTTTTTGGGCTGAAGCTATTAACTGTGCAAACTATATTCAAAATCGCACACCTCATAAAGCTCTTGGCCATTTGACTCCCGAAGAAGCATGGACTGGCTCCAAACCTGATGTATCATTTTTTAAAGTTTTTGGGTGTACTGCTTGGGCACACATCCCAAAGAAAAAGAGGAAGGCTCTAGACAAAAAGAGCAAGCAACTTATCTTTGTTGGTTATTGTGAGGAAATGAAAGCCTACAGGCTCCTTGATCCCACAACTCATGAGGTATTTTTTCATAGAAATGTTCAATTTGATGAAACATTCCCTCATAAATATCCTCAATCATCTTCCAACAATAATTATCTCGAGCCATCTCCAACATTTGAGCCCCAATATAGTGAAGATACCATCCTTGAGATAGATGACCAAAATGAGGATCCCATTATTCAAACTCCTCCTCAAAGTCCTACCACATCCATGACTCCTTCCACAATGCCTAAATGGGCCCGCACCATAGTTCAAGAAGCCACTCCTTACATCCAAAATCTTCCATCATCCAGATTAAGCAACTCCATGGGTTCTGGTCTTGTTTGTCAGTCCATTTCAATAGATCCTCAATCCTTCAAAGAAGCAACTGGTATAAAAGAATGGGATGATGCCATGGAGAATGAATTCTCTTCCTTAATCAAAAACAAAACTTGGGATCTAGTCCCACTACCTAAAGGAAGGAAATTGGTTCGTTGTAAATGGATTTACAGAACTAAGTATGGACCTGATGGAGAGATTGACAAACACAAAGCTTCGCTTAGTAGCTAAAGGTTTTTCACAAATTGAAGGCATTGATTATTCTAAAACCTTTGCACCAGTTGCAAAAATGGATTCTGTAAGACTGGTTCTTGCACTTGTTGCTTCCCAAAAATGGCCAGTATTTCAAATGGATGTTAAAAGTGCTTTCTTACATGGTGACTTAAAAGAGGAAATATTCATGGAACAACCTATTGGATTTATTCAAGACTCCTCCCTTGTTTGTAGACTAAGGAAATCTCTCTATGGTCTCAAACAGGCTCCTAGAGCTTGGTATGAAAAAATGGACTCCTTCCTTCTATCCTCAGGGTTCTGTTAGTCAAAAAGTGACTAACTACAGAAAAGCAGCTGATGCACCTTTTTTTGCATATTTCCCAAGAAGACCAAAGTGGCCCATATGCTAAAGATCAAAGAAAAAGCAAAACACCACAAGGAGGAAAAAGTGTCACGATATCGCGACATGTCACATTTTTGCGGTTCAAAGCGAAGAGAAGGAGCAAGAAGGTAAAAGTGTCGCGATATCGCGACATGTATTTTCACGGCTAAAGCAACAAAAAGGAGCAAGAAGGTAAAAGTTTCGCGATATCGCAACATGTTGTATTTTCGCGGCTAAAGCAAAAAGAAAGAGCAAAGAGGAAAAAGTGTCGCGATATCACATGTTGTATTTTTGTGGCTAAGAGCAAGAGAAAGAGCAAGGAGGAAAAAGTGTCGCGATATCGCGACATGTTGCATTTTCGCAGTTCAAAGCGAAGAGAAGGAGCAAGGGGCAAAAGTGTCACGATATCGCGACATGTTGCATTTTCGCGGTTCAAAGCAAAGAGGAAAAAGTGTCGCGATATCGTGAATGTTGCATTTTCGCTGTTAAAGAGCAAGAGAAAGAGCAAGGAGGAAAAAGTGTCGCGATATCGCGACATGTTGCATTTTCACGGCTAAAGAGCAAGAGAAAGAGCAAGAAGGAAAAAGCATCGCGATATCGCGACATGTTGCATTTTCGAGGTTCAAAGCGAAGAAAAGGAGCAAGGGGCAAAAGTGTCGTGATATCGCGACATGTTGCATTTTCGCGGCTAAAGAGCAAGAGAAAGAGCAAGGAGGAAAAAATGTCGCGATATCATGACATGTTGCATTTTCGCGATTCAAAGCAAAGAGAAGGAGCAAGGGGCAAAAGTGTCGCGATATCGTGACATGTTGCATTTTCATGGTTCAAAGCAAAGAGAAAGAGCCAAGAGGAAAAAGTGTCGCGATATCGCGACATGTTGTATTTTCACAGCTAAAGATAAGAGAAAGAGCCAAGAGGAAAAGGTGTCGCGATATCGCGACATGTTGCATTTTCATGACTAAAAGCAACAAAAGGGAGCAAGAAGGAAAAAGTGTCACGATATCGTGACATGTCACATTTTTGCGGTTGAAGGCAACAGAAGAGCCAAGCAAGAGACGAATGTAGCGATTTTGTGACATGTCTCATTTTTGCGGCTGGAAGCGGCAGAAGAGAAGCAAGGAAAGAATGTCGCGATTTCGTGACATGTCTCATTTTTGCGGTGGGAGGCAGCAGAAAAGTGAAGGAAGGAAAGAATGTCACGATTTCGTGACATGTCTCATTTTTGCGGTTGGAAGCAACAGAAGAGCAAAGCAAGGAAAGAATGTCACAATTTTGCGACGTCTCATTTTCGCGGCTGGAAGCGGCAGAAGAGCAAAGCAAGGAAAGAATGTCGCGATTTTGTGACATGTCTCATTTTTGCGGCTGGAAGTGGTAGAAGAGCAAAGCAAGGAAAGAATGTCATGATTTCGTGACATGTCTCATTTTCACGGTGGGAGGCAGTAGAAAAGCGAAGCAAGGAAAGAATGTCGTGATTTCACGACATGTCTCATTTTCGCGGTTGGAAGCGACAAAAAAGCAAAACAAGGGAAGAATGTCGCAATTTCGTGACATGTCTTATTTTCGTGGCTAGAAGCGGTAGAAGAGCAAAGCAAGGAAAAAATGTCGTGATTTCGTGACATGTCTCATTTTCGCGACGGGAGGCAGCAAGAGAACAAAGGAAGAGACGAATGTCGCGATTTCGCGACATGTCTCATTTTTGCGGCTAGAAGCGGCAAAAGAGCAAAGCAAGGAAAGAATGTCATGATTTTGCGACATGTCTCATTTTCGCGGTGGGAGGCAGCAAAAGAGCAAAAGAAGAGACGAAAGTCGTAATTTCGCGACATGTCTCATTTTCATGGCTGGAAGCGGTAGAGGAGCAACATAGGAGACGAATGTCGCGATTTCACGATATGCCAGCTGTAAAAGAATAGAGTATATTTTTGGCAACTAGGGACATGCACTGACATCAGGTGTTGATTTCTGAAGAATGGTCTGTTGCTTATAACCTGCAGTGGTCCGTTGGATGATTGCGGAATAACGAGGCTCACCTAAAATTAGCCAGAAGGAAATTTATCCAATCTGCAGGAAATCCTTTGTGTATTATTAGAAACTGCAGACAATTACTTGTAATTGATTGAAGAAATTAAAAATACGTAGTAGAAGATACTATTTTTAGGGTATAAATAGGAGTGAGTCAACCAAAAAAAGGGTCGGCTCTTGGACGTTTACAAGCTTGATGTGCATGTACTGGATTACAAGCAATAAAAGATTTCTTCCTCTGGCTTCCGAAACTTCTATGTGCTTGTATGTATCTGGTGTTTTAACTTTTATTCACTCTAAGTTTTATAATGTATCTGTTCTGAAATCTGGACTATGCATGCATAAATCTTGTTTCTAGAGTTGAACATTAAAAGATATTTACATGCTTTTAGACGAACATCTAAAAGTCACACTCAAGAATTCGTGTTTTCTATAAAGAAGAGTTCTAGCTTTGCTATTATCTAAACTACATCATCAATGTTTGTTGTTTTCTAATCTATACCGTGAGAAAAGTTCTAGCTTAGGCTATATTTCCCTTATCTCTTGTTCCCCTTTTCTCTAAAAAACTCAAAGGAACCAACCTTCTCTGGAGACTAGACAAATGATCTCAAGCAAGATTTGTCTATTCAATGTTGGCAAAATCTAAGGCGCAACACTATTAACCAAAGGCAGATTTTGTTCCAATAGGTTCTCATTGTGATTCTAATGCCACAATATAAATTTGGAGGGATGAAGAAAATATAACCATACTTGTTCTCTATGTTGATGATCTACTACTCACTGGTAGTGCCATTTCTCACATCCAAATTGTCAAAGAATCCCTTTTCAAGAAATTTGAGATGGTTGATCTGGGTTAGTCCATTACTTCCTTGGGTTTCAGATAACTCAAACAGTTGCAAGAATTTTATTATGTCAACAGAAATATACTCTAAACCTTCTTCAGTGGTTTAAAATGATTGATTGCAAGCCTTCTTCCACATTTTTTCAGTCTGGAGTCACTCTAAGTACTTCTGACAAGTCCCCTCTATGTGATTCTACTCTCTAAATATAACTTGTAGAAATTCTATTATACCTCACTCATACTTTCCCAGATATTTCATATGTTGTTGGCTTAATATCAATATTCTCACATCAACCTCATTTCAGTCATTGGCAAGCAACCAAGATAATCCTCTGCTACTTGCAAGGAACTAATCACTTTGGGCTCTTATATGAGGGTGGATCCATGGATATCAATGGTCACATAGATTCTTATTGGGCAGGTTCAGTTGAATACATATGTTCCATCTCTAGCTATGTTTTTTGTCTTGGTTCTTCACCTATTTCTTGGTCATGCAAAAAACAACAGGTAATAGCTTTATCTTCCATAGAGGTAGAATACAAGGCAACAGTTTTAGCCAGTCAAGAAGCTCTTTGGCTTCATCAGATACTAAGGGAATTTGATTTTTTTCATAACAAAGCCATTACCCTTTGGTGTGACAATCAGAGCATAATTCATATTACCCGTAATCCAGTGGAACATCAATGCACCAAGCACATTGAGATTCACATGCACTTCATTCAGTAGCATATTTAGCAAGGGGATCTAAAATTGGAGTACATTCCCACAAAAAATCAAATTGCAGACATCTTCACCAAATGCTTCCCTTCTCTGTGTTACATTCATTTGTGAGAGAAACTTGGAGTTAAGCAAATGCATTAGAAGGGTACACAGAGGTTTTCACCTCTCTCTTCTTATTATTGTATGTAATACATTGTACATGAGTACCTCATCAGGCCTTGTTATCGGGACTCATTTATTTTTAGTTGTTCATTAGAGGACAATCTTCGCCATCCGAAGACATGCCTCTTCTTCTTTTTGAGAGATGGTTTTTTCCATAGGGTTTTTTTTTCCATCTCTTCTATAAGAGTTCATTGTACATGAGTACATCATCAGACCTTGTTGGGGACTCATCTTTCATACACCCCTAGTATCACTTAAGGGGGGTGTTAGAATATATCTTTGTTCTCTTAAGTTCTACTAGGATAGTATTACTTGAGTTACCACTCTTCCATGATTCAGGTGAACTCTCAGTTTAGACTAGTTTAGATTTGTTGAGTTGTTGTAATCCAATAGCTCACATTGATCAAATTTGCCATTTATACAAAGTTGATCCCATGGAATAAATCAATCAGTTATTGATATTTTAGTAATGCTTTGCATGCCTAGTATCAAAATTCCTACATATACATCCTTTGTGGCTAGTGAGCTTTACCTTAAGCCACTAGGAAATCAAAGTTTGGGACCTAGTTCATTATCAAAATTTTCATAGAAGTGCCATACAACCATCATCATCAACAACAACAAGAGTCTATAGTTCCACAACTTTAGCATAATAAATAATTTGTAGTCTACCAGCAATCTGAATGGGGTAGTTGTTTAAAAAAATAGAGAGAGAAGTGTTTAGTTTAATCACAATAAAATAAAAAAATAGTAGCAGTTGTAGTTTGGTAGCAGTACCAAAATACTCAATGTGCAATTTGGTGGCAGTTCAAAAATAATAAAAAAAAGGTTTTATAGTTTGGTAATAGTTTTGAAAAAATATATGTAGTTTTAAAGCAATATAAAAGTGATAATTTGTTCAAAAAAATAGAGAAAGAAGTCCACAATTTGATCATAGTTCAAAAAAATTACAATTTGAAGGTTGTTTTTCTTTAAGAACAAAAAAAAATGAAATTTTAATTTTTTTTTGGATTTGAAGTCATGGATCTGGATTTGCTAATATTCACTGGAAGGAATGATGATGCTAAGGGATAGTGGATATTTTTTAAGTCTTTAAATAATTCTGAATGGAAATATAAGATTTAAAATTCTCTCGATGGGGCAGTTGCATCATGGTTTATAAAATTTTGATTTACCCATTAGTATAAATACACACAAGAGAAATTTGAAGATGCATTCTTAATCAGATGGGTTTTTGGAAAAATGATAATTAAAATCCTGATTAAGTAAATGGAACTAATGAGAGAGTTAAAAATTTTAAAGAAGTTAGTAGAATAAAAAGTTAAGGTTGATAGTATACAGATTAAAGGAAGCACAACTTGGATGTTAGATAAGTTGAGTAGTGTTAAAAAAGGTTTGCTTCTACCAAAATGTATAGAAGAAATAAATAAAACAAATAGGAAGACAAAATATTATGTAGAAGAAATAAACAAGCAAATAATTTATGAAAATATGGCAAAATAAAAATAGAAGAATGAAAGTATACAAACTGAAGGAAGCACCAAAGGCTGTGTAGAAAAATTAAAAATGTGAAAAAATTGATAGAAGAAATAAAAAGATAGATAATTTGAAAAAACTTATCAAAATAAAAAGGGAAGTATGATAGTATACAGACCAAAGGAAACACCAAAGGCTATTTAGAAAATTTTAAAAATATGAAGAAGTTGACAAAAGAGGTAAACAAGACTTTAAGAGGAAAAGAATCATGGAGAAGGTATGAAGAGAAAAATATTGTAATCTATCTCAAGTTGAGATATTGTAAGGAGTGGCTTCCTTCCAATAAGGAGCATTGTATGATGTTGCCCTACCTCAAGGGTTTTAAATATAAATTAAGAAAATCTGAGCAATTTGCATTGATTGTGTGATTTATTATTCATTTTGGTTGTTTTATAAATTGCAATAATTTATATGCGTGAGCAAGGAGGAGTTATATTTGAATGTTGTTATTTCAATAAACGAGAATAATATTTTGGTAATAAAAAAGCGAGTTCTTAACAGTTTGTTTGAGAAAGCTTTTATTTTGGTTATAATTTGAATTTCAAATTTGTCATCCCATTTTTTCGACTAATAGATGTATGGTATTATTTAGATAATTTAAATTGTTTCATTACATAATATTATCTTCTTCGTTTTAAAAATAAGGATGAGAAATAATCAAATAAATTCATTTTTGTTTAGCCAAATATTTCTATGTAGTAACGCCCTCATTATTCCATGTTAAAATATGTGTGATATTTTAATTTATAATTGTGTTTTTACTTTGAACTTAAGGTAGTTTCGTCGATTGCTTGTATTTGAGCACTTATTAGATAGAGTATACTAAATAGATCCGAAAATTACTTTTCAAATTTTGAATTATTAAAATCATTTGTAGAAACCAAATAAACTTCTTTGTGCAAAAATATTTTGAGTTTGTAATAAATCTGTGTTGTGGCTGATCCACAACGTACCCCAAAATTGGGGACCCACCTTTTTTGCATGTGTTCCAAGAAGACTGAATAGGCCCATAGGCTAAAGATCAAGAAAAAAAAGCAAAATACCACAAGGAGGAAAAGTGTCACGATATCGCGACATGTTGCACCATCGCGGCCAAAATAGAAAAAGTGTCGCGATATCGCGACATGTTGCAGTTTCATGGCCAAAGGAGAAAAGGTGTCGCGATATCGCGACATGTTGCACCATCGCGGCCAAAATAAAAAAGTGTCGTGATATCGCGACATGTTGCAGTTTTGCAGCCAAAGGAGAAAAGGTGTCGCGATATCGCGACATGTTGCACCATCGCGACCAAAATAGAAAAAGTGTCATGATATCGTGACATGTTGCAGTTTCACGACCAAAGGAGAAAAGGTGTTGCGATATCGCGACATGTTGCACCATCGTGGCCAAAATAGAAAAGTGTCACGATATCATGACATGTTGCATTTTCGCGACCGTACAAGACAAGAAAGAACAAGAAAAGAAAAGTGTCATGATATCGCGACATGTTGCACCATTGCGGCCAAAATAGAAAAGTGTCACGATATCGTGACATGTTGCATTTTCACGATCGTACAAGACAAGAAAGAACAAGAAAAGAAAAGTGTCGCGATATCGCGACATGTTGCATTTTCGTGACCGTACAAGACAAGAAAGAACAAGAAAAGAAAAGTGTCGCGATATCGCGACATGTTGCATTTTCGTGACCGTACAAGACAAAGAGAAAAAGCGTGAAGAAAAAGTGTCGTGATATCGTGACATGTTGCGTCATCGCTGCCAAACAAGAAAAAGTGTCGCGATATCGCGACATGTTGTGTCATCGCTACCAAACAAGAAAAAGTGTCGCGATATCGCGACATGTTGTGTTTTCGCTGCCAAAGGAGAAAAAGTGTCACGATACTGTCGTGGCCAAAAGGGAAAAAGTGGCACGATATCATGACATGTTGCACTGTCATGGCCAAAATGGAAAAAGTGTCATGATATCACGACATGTTGCATTGTCGCGGCCAAAAGGGAAAAAGTGTCGCGATATCGTGACATGTTACATTTTCACGGCTACAAGCAACAAAGGAGAGCAAGGAGGCAAAAGTGTCGCGATATCGCGACATGTTCCAGTTTCACCAAGGTAACGGACCTGCATCAATGTGGACATAAGGATAAAATCTAATGAATAAGACAAAGCGTTACATGATCATTTAAGATGGCCGTTACACACGGAGGGAAACGGACGCAAGCCCATGTGGAGAAACGCAGCGAAGGGCCACAAAATGGAAACCAAAGCACACGCATAGAAAGGAAGGTGAAATGAGCAGTCATCGAAAAATGAAGCGAACCATCATGGAAGAAGAAACAATGTTTTCAAAAATTTAAATACGCCATAGAAAGAGGCCAGAGGGGGGACGGAAACCGCTGCAAGCAGAGTTGCAGAGCTGAATGCGAGGAAACCATTATGGACCTGTTTGAGTTGTTTCTCTTCCACAGACTGGTTTGGAAAAACCAGAGATTCTGCTATTATAAAATGACATATTTTTAATGCAGAAGTGTTCAAAAATTTGCATCTTGTGGGAAAGAAAGAAGGAGATATTCTTTGCATGCCATATATTTAATGTTTATTCTGTCATTTTCAGATTTCGAATTTATAGATAATGTTAAATGCCATCTTTTTGGGTTACATTAGGCGAATATTTGAAATTTGAAATGTTATTTCATACCCTAGGAACTAGCACTTAGTCTATGGGGATTGTGCATGTTTTGCAAGTCCAATAGGTTAGGTTGCATGCATGGAGACCTCACATCTTCGGTTTTGTCGAAACAGGATAGCATCATACTGAGTGCATTTTTATTTTCAGTTTGTTTTTTGCATTTTATTTTCTTCAGAAAGTTTAACTTATTTAAAATAAACATTTAAAAATTACAAAATCCAAAAATTCAATGAACAATCACTAAAGTTTCATGGTGAAATAAAACAACATTGCCCCTTGTTTACAGTTACTTGCAATCACTAAGGTGTTCCAAGCATTTAAATTGATTATCTTCATTTGATGATTACCAATACACAGTTGCAAATGCTAATACAACGGAGACCTTGGAGAAGTTGTTTGTTTGACTTCTTTACAAGAGAGGATTTGGAACCCAAATCCTAAAAGAGAGTGTACTTTCATAACTGGGTGAAAATACCACTCAACACTTTGTTTTGTAGAAACCATGCTTCAAGGTGCGGCTATGCTATTGAGAGCATATGTGATTATCAAGGCTCATGAATAACTACTGGATTCTAAGCCAAAATAGATGAACCTTATTAATACTCTTTAAAACTAAAATGTGTATAAGAAAAAGGCCATGCTTTTTATTACGAATGCTTCCTATTAAATATGCTTTACACATTCGTTTGCTTTATCTCGATGCATGTAAAGGACTTGTTGAGAAATTAAGTTTTAGTCTTAGAATACCACTTAGTTTAACTTGAACTCGTAGATACTATACGAATGAGGAAGCATTTATGATTAATGTACTTTGTTCATTAATTATAACTGTCATTTATTACATTGTTCATTACTTTTATCCTTGCCTTACATTTTATAAAGTTAAGTTGCTTTGCTTTATAGCTTATAAAGCTAATATATGAAGATATAACTTGTAGAGTATAAAGAAAATTTAATCAAGTGTAGAAGTGTATTTGTGAGAAATTGTTAAGATATATCATTGAGTGTTTTACAACTAAAGTCGGCACTCTTGAGAAGTTCAATGTCTTACCGCCGAAAAACTACATATTGTTGAGGAACCTCTTTTAGTTTGGATGTTGCGACATATACCTTTAAATTAAATATATATCAGCTTAATTTTTAGAAAATGGATAAGCTTGGTAAGTGATAATGCATTCCTTAGTCGTTGCCTTAGGCAATAACTATATTTTAAAAGAATTTTTATAAGTTCTATTTCACACTTTATTTAATGCCAAATGTTTTTTATGATATCTGAATTATGCTCTCCAAGGACCATGAAGAAAAATGAATTTACCTTCTTTCAATGTTGACTACTGAATTATAGACATAAAACTTAGTGTCATCTTCTATTACATTCGTTGTATTAATCAAATCCATTATGAACGCGGTTAAATCGAATGACATTAGATACTTTGTAATCTTGTACAACATTTGAGTTGATTTTTATATAGCAAAGTTAAAGATTAAATTAAATTAAATATTTTTATTATGGGTTGTTACAATAAATATATTAAAGTAGATTATTTCTGATTAAAGTAGTTAATAATAAAGTAAAGTAAAGTATCATTTAGATAATGTGTAAAAGATAGTTAAAATTCTCTTTTGTGAATTATAATAGTTAGGAGTGTAAATATAAGAAATTTGTATTTAGTTAAGTTGAAAGAAGTTGAGCCATGTTCATTATATGTATAATATTGATTAATGCTTTCTTATTTTGAATATTGATTAATGCTTTCTTATATTGAAATATTAGATGATAAAGAGATTGCTAATGATATGTTTAGTTTATTCTTTTAGAATGCTTAATTTTAGAAAAATATTATTATATGGCTTATTTGGAGATGTTCTTTTATGTGAGTTGATTCTCAATAAGAATTACTTAAAAGTAATATGAAATTACCTTATATGAAGAAAAACACCTTGAGACTTAAGGTATGAAGGGTAATATTTCTAGGAAACCCCCCATTAAGCCTACCCATCTTATTCAACCTTTGTGATGGATGGATAAACTCTAAACACCTAATATTAGTGATTGTGGGAAGGGCAATCACTTGGCTCTTAATATACTCAATACCGGTTGGATTACATGCAAGTAATCAACCAAGAAAATACACCCAATATCGATTATTGAGAGTAAGGTAATCACTGTGATTTGATAATGATTGCTTTCTAACAAACCATCTTGAGATGAGAGGTCCTTTTTCTAAGAATAAGTTATGACGAGTGGTATGGGATGTCACCTCTAGGTCATTGTGCAAGTAGTACGGTGAGAGATCCCTTGCTCATTGTAAGGTTGGGAGATAACTAGCAGGATACCAGTTCTATAATATAGCTAGCAAGATATCGATGCTAGTAGACACAGTGACGAGTTGGTATAGGACAACTCCCTATAAATCATGCCATGACAAGAGATATTGGACCTGATCCAGTGTAATGATAGGCCCTAGTTGACTATAGTGAAGTAGGACTCTCAACTAGTCATAATGCATATTTATGTTAACCCCTTGCATGTCTATAAATTGATAATAGACTAGAACATTTCATTAATTATCATCATAATACTAAAACACCTAAACAATTATTTAATACTACGCCTATCAACAAAATAGTTGATACACCTAAAACATTGTTGTAGCTAAGGTTACAAGATCAAAAAATGATTTACAAACTGCAAGTTGTGTAATTTCTATACATCTATGCGATACATTAAACAGTTTGGAGCTACCCATGAAATAATCAACTAGTGTGAAACATGCGGCCATCCCTTTGTTACTGGCCAAAAAATTTATGTCCTCTCATATTTATGTTATATTGCCACTTATACACCTTTAAATCATAATTTTGGAAGAACTTAATACCAAACTCCAAATGATTTTAGATAAAATTAAACTTTGACCTTCCTAAAACAATGCCTTCCCAACCCAAAGTACAGAGAAATTCCAGATATTCTTTCATCCCTTTTCCAGCTTTTTTGCTCCCATGATTTATTGCAATGCCATGACCACAAGACTGACAAACAAAATAGATAAAAATAAAGAGCTTTGGACACAGTACCATAATTTGACATCAATTTATAGGTATATTACAATATAAATAATCATATGATCATCATTTGAGATCTCCTGATATTATACCAATCATTTTTTTTATAAAAATGGAGACCTAGTTATTGTGGCCAAGTTTTTGGAACAATATGAAAGAAAGCATGTAAAAATATAAAGTAGTCCCTTACAAGAAATATGAATACTTTGTTTTTTTCCATAGGATTATAAGAAATCAAACCAAAACAATCGCTAACAAATACTTGAATGTTACTACTGACCTATGCTTTGGATAAATACAAACACTACTATCTACAAGAAATTTGATCATACAAAACAAACAATCACACCCACATGACTTTGAAAATCTTAAGACGCCCCTTTAAGCATGTCCACAAAAATTTATGGAGACTCCCGCCTCTCAATATTCATATTATGGTGAAATTTATTGATGTCATGATTTCTTTTGAACCTCTTCAGTTTGAACTCATCAACCTACACAATAGTAGCCACCACCATGGAATCCATCCTCTAGTCTTCAATTTGGTATGAAACTTTTGAATAAATTCATCTGCAGCCTTGTCTGGATCATTTTTTTCATGTGTTCTTGGCAATATTGGGAGGAAACACTGACTCCCTTCGAAGAAGAGGATAATATGCTTTTTTTGCTAACTTTTGGATCCATAAAAGCAATAATGTGACCTTCATGCAACCTGAGACTAAACCCATATCTGAAGGAGTTATAAAGGAAATAAATAGCTAAGTCCTTTTGATTTACTGGTCAAACATTACTTGCACCCATGACTGCTAATTTTTCAAGCATGATACTGCTATGTTGCTTCCTTGTTTGTCTTAAATATTGTGTTCATGGAAGCCAAACTTTCAAACATGCCATTGAAGGTAACAAGGAAATTCTAACACCATGCATGTGGACGATCATGTATGGAGTAAAAAAAGGTTATATTGTTTTTAACTATGGTTGGATTGGTAAGTTTTGGTGCTTACCAAGAAGAGATCTAGGTTGAAGCATGTCTGTTTGCAAAGGTAGTAGTTTGATATAAATCCGTTGAGTGCATGTCAGCCCAAAATGGTGGTACCCGAGCTATGGTGATCCCCTTGCACCGTGCATCATGGAGGTACCCAAGCTACAAGTGATCACCTCATACAGGATCAACAACAACAAGGTGACATAGGGGTTATAGAGAGAAGTCCCAAGATTTTAACCTTGTGTTATAAAAGTAGATGACATATTTTTAATATTTTTAAATGAGAATATAATAGACTTATATTTATTGATTTAATTTTTAAAAATAAAAAATAAAAAAACATAGGTTGAGATTTCTTCCATTGTAAATCATTAGACACTATCTATTTTAATGGTACATAATGAAAGGACATAAGTCTAGGTATGGGTCAAGATATAGGATTTGACATTCCCTAAAACATGGCCATTTTTCACTTCAAGTTTTTGGTTTCCTCTCCATAGGCCCATGTGCAATCATGGAGAAGATTTGTCTAGTCAAATAAGTATTGAGATTAAAAGAAATTTATATTTAAAGGAGTAAATAAATATTAATATATAAATGTAATATAGTGTTAAGTTTTTGATGGAAATTGTTTTTTATTTTTAAAATAATAAATAGTACATTTGTTTATAAAAAATATGGGTGGTATGAAAGAGTGTGTCTTGAAAAGTCATATTAAGGAACATTTGAGAGTATAAAAATAGCACTTTGGAAATAACAGATATCATAACTTAACAGCACCAACAAAAAACAACCAGGCGCACCAAAGCAACAAAAATTAAGTGGTTAAGACACCACCAATAAGAGGAGGATTTTTGTCTTCAGAATTACCCCACCTAGGAAGGTGGTCAAGTTCATTAATAATAGGCTCCCAACTAGAGGGAACATATGATAAATGCATCTACATATTGGATTCCTAGCCCTTATCTTGACTAGAGATGCTTATTGTGTTTCGAGTAGTAGAATCCCACCCCTAACCAAGCACTTAAGGGAAAGAGAATGGAATGGTAGACCAATCTAAGTGGTGAGCAGGGAAATGTCGCTATGATGGCAGAATTCTAAGATGGTCGGATGGATGTGGACTATGAGCTCATTGGGCATAGGAGCTTCAAGCCTATTGATGCTCCTTTCAATTAGACTACTCTCTACTAGAACCTAGAGAAGGAGGATCTCAAGCCACCAAACAAGGGGTATTGGTCCAATGGTCAATTAAGGTCTATAAGTCCTCCTCTTAAAAGGCCACTTTATTGGCCTGCACTTGCATTCGAACCATAATAGTAGAGTAGATAATAGATTTAGCATACACTAAAATATCAATAGAAACATTCAAATTAGAAAAGATTGCACTCTTGCGATCCTTCAAAATTTTAAACAAAATTTATACTAAAAAAATCCATAATTGATCTAGGCTAATAGACATGCTTGTCCTATCCCTAAGAAGAGACATATACCAAGAGAATAGATGAGGGAAAAATGGTTAAAATAAATAATGAATCTATATCTAGAAATCTTGGGCTTAGGGATAGAACCAAAAGAGGTGTTTATTAGTCTTTATCATTGGCAAACAGGACATTAGGATTATGAAACCCAAGAAGAACTAAGAAGTCCCCAACTAGAAGACCTTGGTAGAGCATATACCAAGAGAAGTGTGCTAATTTGGGTTCCAATGAAAGGTCCCAAATGGAGATAAATATGTTTTTCCACTCCTTCATGGAGGATTAAAGATGTCAATAAGCATTAAGAGTAGGGACTATGGTCAGATGGAAGAGAGCCAATGATACCTATTTTTGGGCGAGTAATTATAGAAGGGAGTAAGCAGATACCATTTCTAGTATTTCCATCATAGACGTGATGAACGAACTCCAATATTATGAAGCATATCAAAGGGGACTACTTGGATTGTTTGAAAAATGTCCTTGTCTTACTCCTAAAGACAATACTAAGCTATAGTTTCAATCCAAAAAATCCAATCTCGGGTATGATGGGAAAATATATTGGATATGATCGTGACTCCCTTATGGAAATTACAGATTTTGAAGCCTTATTATTAATATAAACTCGCTGAATCAAAGATAATATAGCCATGATATAGTTAACTCAAGAAAATAAATAGAATGAAACTTACAATCTTCACATAAATGATAAGAAACTGATAATATATTAATATGTAAAGAATTTGTACAAATAAGTTATGGAGCTTGGTGTCCATCTTCTAGCTTTACAAAATAACCTTTGATCTTCTTATCTTAACACCTATTTAAGGGAATCTTGAGCTTATTATATATAAAATAATTTAATATACTCTAACACCCTCATGTATTAGATTATTTGATGTAAATTCCTCTTGATATGCATAGATGATCTCTAAATATCTTAAACTTGTTTTGACCCAAAGCCTTTGTGAAATTATCTACAATATGTTCTTTTATAGAAATATGTTTCAACTTGATATGATGATTCTTAAAATGATCTTTGATAATGTGATATTGAGGTTCAATATATTTGGTTCATTCATGTATGATTGGATTTTTTATCATGTTTAATACTCCTTGATTGTCACAAATTATTATTGTTGGAGTTGTTTTTATTCCCATGTTTGACAATATGTATTGTAACCATAATGCTTCATAGACTATATCCTTTGTTGCATGATATTCTCCTTTGATAGATGAAAGTGCTACTACATGTTGTTTTTCACTGTACCATGATATTGGTCCTGAATCAAGATAAAAAAAATGTATCATGATGTGGATTTTCTATCATCAATAAAACTAGCATAAACAAAATCTGAATATCCTTGTAGAAAAAAGTTCTTATCATCCCTTTTATATGATAGTCCATATTTTGTAGTCTTGTTGATATATTATAATATTCTTTTTGCAGCTTTCCAGTGAATTTTCTTGGGTTCTTGCATAAATATTGAGATATAGTTGATATCAAAAATTATGTCTAGTCGTGTAATTGTTAAATATAAAAGACTTCCAATCAACTGGTAATAAGTTGTTGCTGAAACAAAATGTGTTTCATCATATTTGGATAATTGTAGTCCTTGTTCCATAGGTGTATTGTTGAGCTTAAAATCGTTTATTTTATATTTATCAAGTAGATTTTTGCATTCTTTGTCTATGTTATTGTAATATTGTCTTCATTCTAATGGATTTCCAAACATAAACAATAATGCATAAATCCCATATCAGTCATATCAAAATATTTTTCAATATCATTTTAAACTTCACTTATTAAACCCTTTGAGCTTCCTATTATCACTATATAATAAACATATACTATAAGTATTATCATATCATTTTTAACCTTCTTTGTATAGATATTTGTATCTGAAAAACTTCTCTTAAAATTATGTTGTAATAGATGATTATTTATTTTTATATACCATGCTCTTGGAGCTTGTTTTAAACCATATAAGGATTTGTTTAATTTGCAAAATTTGTGTTCTTGTCCCTTAATTTCAAATCTCTTTGGCTATGACATATAAAATTATTCAAGATCACCATTAAGAAATGCACTTTTTACATCCATTTGATGAAGTTTCCATCCATGGTGTGCCACCAAAGCATAAATTTTTCTAATAGTAGTCATCCTTGTTGGTGAAAATTTTTAATCGTAATCAATTACTTTTGTTTGGGTATATCCTTTTGCTACTAATCAAGCCTTATACTTGTCAAGTGAACCATATGCTTTATATTTGATCTTATAAACCCATTTGCAACCAACTATTTTCTTTCCTGGAGGTATCTCAAATAGATTCCATGTTTTATTTTTCAACAATGAGGTGTATTTTGATTTCATCACCTTCTTCCATTTGGATGACTTAAAGCTTGAAGTGTTGTTGTTGGTTCTTCCATGGTGCTTAACAGTCCTTTGTTTAGTCTTGTTAGACTATGAGTTTACGGTCTTGTAGTAGTACGATATAGAATTTTCTCAAGATTTGAATCTCTAAGTTCATTTTGAATCCATACAGGTTCTATTTTTCATGAATTTGTAGGGATTTTTGTACTTTCACTTTGTTCATCTTAAAATTTTGATTTCGTATCTTGATGAATTTGTAGGGATTTTTGTAATTTGATGAATTTTCTTCTAAAAATTTTAGAACTTGCAAGTTAAATCTTTGTTCTTCAAGACCATATCTAAATTTTTTATCAAAAGCTACATCTCTACTTATATAAATTTTCTTTGTTGTTAGATTATTTATTCTATATCCTACAGATTCATCATCATAACCAAGAAATATACCACACATAGTCTTTTCATCTAACTTTATCCTTTTTTGTTTTAGAATATGCATATAGGCCTTACATCCAAAAATTCTTAATCTCTCTACATTTGGTTTTTGTCCTAACCATACTTATTCGGGTGTGATATTCTTGAGTAATCTCATAGGTAATCTATTTTGCAAGTATACAGTTCTTTTATCTGACTCTGCCCAATATTGATAATCAATGTAAGCTTCTTTTAACATACACCTAACCATTTCCATGATAGATCTATTTCTTCTATCTGTAATACCATTTTTTTGTGTTAAATATGTTGTAGTAAGTTGTCTCTTTATTCCATTTTCTTCTATAAAATAAATTTTATTCTTTTGAAAAAAATTCACCTCCTCTATCTAAATGAATATTTTAATAATTTTTCCTTATTCTTTTTCAACTAGAGGTTTGAATTGTTTAAACAACCAAATGCTTCAGATTTATATTCCATAAAGTAAACCCACATTTTTTCTAGAATAATCATCAACAAATAGTTAAAAATATTTGTCTTCCAATACTATAAACATTCATTGGACCACAAAAGTATGCATATATCAATTCCAATGGTTTTTGAGCTCTATTTTGACGAAGTTCAAAAGGTATTTGATGTTGTTTTCCTACTAAATATTCTGGACAAACTGTATATTCCCAAGAGAGTTTTGGTAATCCTTCTGCCATTTTGTATTTAGTCATTTCATTCAATGATGATGCACTTGTATGTCCTAGTATTTTATGCCAAAGCTCTTTTGTTTCTAGTAGTCCTACTAAGAGATCCAAATTTGTTACTATATCTAGAGTAAACAAGTTGTCTTTATAAGATCCTAAAGCTATCACTTTTCCTTTTTTCATAATATGACATTGTTTTCTTTCTTTGATAGTTTTAAATTCTACCATCAAGTTTTGATCCATAAGTTAAAAATTTGAGAGAAGATTAGTAATTAATCCTGGAACATATAACACATTATGAATTACACCTTTTCCATTTGTTATATTAACAATAACATATCATACTCCTTTGACTTCATACGTCATGCTATCAACTATAACAACTGGTTTCTCATATTTTCATAAAAATTATTAAACCATTTTTTGTTTCCAGTAATATGCCTACTGACTCCTAAATCTATGTACCAATAATCCATATTGATTTCTAGAGTAGTAAACCTTATAACTCCCAAATTATTTAAAACTTAAGAAAACAAAGGTTTTGTAAGTTTAATCTCCTAAGTTTGATGTTGTAAACATTTTCACTCCCAAATTAATCAATTTGCAAATATTTTATAAAGTAATTAAACTTCAAATTTAGAAAAAAACTAATAAATAAAACCAAATTCAAACTTTAGATTTAATAAACCTCAAATTAACTTATCACTCCAAAAAACTTATTACTCCTAAAAAACATTAAAGCTTTCAAACAAATTCTAGAAAACTTATCACTCCAAATTATTAAAAAACTTTAATTTCCTTATTACTCCTATGCTTGAAATCTAAATAGCATTATTATTCTTCTAACCTTATTGCTCCTTAGAAAACCTTAGAAAAAACCTTAAAAACTAAATAATACTTTAATACTTATCGCTCCTTAGAAAATATTTTAAAAGAATTTATCTTTACCTTCGTTTATGCCTATTTCTCCTCACGTTGTCACTCATGCCTATTTTTCCTCACACTGTCGCTCTACCTATTTCTCTTCACATTGCCACTTTGCCTTGAATGCTTTCAAAGATACCTCTTTAACTCATACCCTTGAATGCTATATGGAATTCTAGAAGGTGTTCTATCTCCTGATGTTTGGTTGTTGGCATCTAATCCAAATGTTCATATTTACCAAGTGTTATGTAACGCTCCAATATTCTAAATGCTAAAGTTTTCTAATCATTTCAAGCATTTCAAACTTTCAAAATATTCCAAGACATTCCAAATCTAGCTACATGAATAATAGCACAAACATTACACTCTGCCAAAGAATTATTTTCCTATGGCACTGGATTCCATTTCCTTGTCTCTTTAGCATTGGTTTCACTTGCTTGACCCTTTGATCCTTTGTCTTTGCTTACTTGTCCCTTTGGCATATCGTCTCTGCTTGCTTTTCCCTTTTTTGATTTGTCTCTACTTTCTTCTTTAGGTTGGATTGATTGCACTTGACTCTCTCGTTACTTGGAACTTTTAGTTATTGTACTTATCTAATATTTTGTGTCTCTTTCTTAGGTGTATGTTTTAGGTAATATTCACTTTCTTCTCTAGCGTTTGTGACTCAAAGCTCTTGATTTTACTTCAAACTAGACTGAGAAGCTACAAACTTGTCTTAATACATTTTTATTAAAATAATTAATACATAATAATATTCTCCTTCTTGCATCCTCCTCAGTGCAATACCATTGTATCACTGCTCTCTTCTCTAATATCGTATTCTGAAATAGGTGTTATTTTATATCTCAAATTTTAAAACGAGTCCACACTCTCTAGCATCTATGGATCCTTCTTAGGAAACTTACAATAGATTTATTTTCATTATCCCTTTATATGCTCTTTATTTAAGGTGGATTCCACCTTATATTCTCCCTTATAATTTTTATTTCACCTCAAGTACTTTTTCCATCATACAACTTCTTCTCAACTCAGCGGCTATCAATATTCTCTCTACAACTCGAATGTCTATCAACTCTACTATTAATTTTCTTCTCAAAATTTCTTTCTCCAAAATATTTCTTCTTCAACAATAATTATTCTCTTTTAGTCAACAATTTCTTCTTAAATTCTTCTTATATCTCCCAAGAACTTCTTATAACTCCAACAATATTAAATTTTCCTTCCTCCAGAATCTTATTTTCTTCAATAAAATAACTTTAATAAAATCACTTTCTTCAAATTAAATTTGTCTTACCTGGAAATTCCTCTTCTCCAATATTGTGTGGTTTGGGCAACCTCAACCCTTCAATCTTCAACATTCTTTACATCCAATCTTCTACAAATTTTCGATAATATTTTTAGCTGGCTATTTTCAACTTTGGGGGATCTCTTTAGCCTTGAATTTTTGTTAATCCTCAAATACACTTATCAACCCAATTTCTCTCAATATCAAATGGCCAGATTGTAGCTTTGATACTATTGATAGATTTTGAAGCCTTAATATTAATATAAACTCATAGAATCAAATATAAAAAAGTCATGACATAGTTAACTCAAGATAATGAATAGAATGAAACTTACAATCTTCATATAAGTGATAAGAAACTAATAATATATTAATATGTAAAGAATTGGTACAAATAAGTTATGGAGCTTGGTGTCCATATTATAGCTTTACAAAATAACCTTTGATCTTCTTATATTGACACCTGTGTAAGGGACTCTTGAGCTTCTTATATATCAAATAATGCAATATACTCTAACAAGAAAAAATGAAAAGCCTTCACCTAGGGTAGCTTGTCTAGGGGTTAGTCTTGATACATGATGATAGGGAACCACCATAGTGAAAGACTATTTATAGATAAACTAGAGCATAAGCCATTGCTTGTCTATTGGAGCCAAGGTTTGAGTGACTCCTAGGATTTTTATATGTTTTTGGCTATAAAATTATATTTAATTTGAATAAGTACCTTCATTACCAACAAGGAGGGCAATACAAGGCTCTTCCATACATGTTGCTATAGGGTAATCCTACAAATATACAGTGTTTTAAAAGCAACTTCCAGGCTTCAATGTCATGAATAGCATTGATGACCTATTTAGCATAGAGAGTTGTGCCTTGTCATTGGGTATCAAGAAGCCCCAAGCCCCTAGCAGACCTTAGGAGAGAGTAAAATTTCCAAACAACCCAAAAAAATTATCTATAATTTGTAGCGGCCCATAAAATGTCCTATAGAATATTTTTCATCTTTTGATAGGATGCCTTAGAAGGAGCTCAACAAGACAAGTAATAGATATGAGTGGCATCTAATATTTTAGAGCTAACTTAAAACATGTTAGCAAGTGAGAGAGGCTTAGAGATCCATTTATGAAGCTTACATTCCACTATATCAAGAAAAAATTACCATGAAATAGAATAGGATTGGAATACAAAGAGAATTCCTAAAAAGTGAAATATTTCCTTATGCTAGATCCAGTTCCACTGAAAGTGAGATAACCAGTCCAACATAGGCAATAAATACTGTTTGTAGCATTGGATTTTTTCCATTGAATGTTGGATCTAAAGGTTTCACAAAAAAAATTCAAGGTACGGTAGTGCATTAGCAATGATACTTTCATCCTTAGAAAGCATCAAGAAGTCATTCACAAAATGGCTACTGACCAGTTATTGAGTAGAATCATGAACAACAAATTATTTTTACTTTATCCTCAGAAACAACATCGACCAATTTCCCAGACCCTCAGCATCCAACACATAGAGGAATAGGTAATATGGTGACGTTTTCTGATATATCTGAAAAGGCCAAAAGGTGGAGATTGATGTTCATTTATAGTAAGGTAAGTAGAAGTGTTTGCAAAAAGTATTTGAATAAAATGAAGAAATTTACTGCCAAACCCTAAGGATTAAAGCATGGCCAAAATGAAAGACCATTCTATACAATCATATGCCTTGGAAAAGTCAATATTGAAGAAAAGAGTCTTCTGTTGAGATTGTTTTTCCCATTCAATACCTTCCCATATGACAATGATATTATCCAGAATGTACCAACTCTTGATAAACCTTGTCTACTTAGGATGAACAATCAGTGGGAGTAAGTTATGAACTTGAAGTGATAAGCTTTGGCACTAATATTATAAGATATTTTGAGTAGAGTAATGGGTAATCAGTTACAAATGTCCTTGGGATCCTCTATTTTAAGGAAGATTTTGATATTGCCCTTGCTAATCAAGGGGTCTAGGAAAACCTTGTGAAAGGCCTCTAGGTAAACATGATGTAAATTTGACCCCATGGTGTCCCAAAGGGTTTTATAAAACTTATATGAAAATCCATCACAATCGAGTGTCTTATCATTAGCTATGTAAAATGTAGCAACTCTCAGTTCATCATATGATAGAGGACTATCTCAAAGAGATCTTTGAAACTCTAAGAGTCAGTAGAGAACCATGTTGATGCACTCTTGAATATTTTGGGTAGGAGAAGGATCTTGAGATTAAAGACACACATAATGTTAGGAAGCTTAGTAAGGTATGTGTGTCCTTTGTAGATGCACTTAATATTTTGAACAAGAGTCCTCCCTCTAAGGTATTGAAAAAATATTTGGAGACTCTATCACCTACTTTGAGCCAATTAAGGTGTGCTTTGAGTTGAGCACCCCGCATGGCATAAGCATCATTAAGGTGTTATTGGTGGTAGATATTGGTAACATAAAGTTATAGAACAAGGAAGAGGGGCTACACCTCTAAATCCAACATGGCTTGTTGGAGTTCCAATACCATAGCCTTATCTACCTTCCTAAAAAAGTAGGCCAGTTGGTGCCTATAGATGCGAAGGAAATATGTGGTGCATTCCACCACATCATTCCACCATGTTATCCATCCAAAACATGTGGAGGTATGTGAATACGAATTTTATATGTGCTAAATGTGTGTCGTTATAGGTTGGTGACTAAGTAGTGATGCGTTAAGATAGGATTGATTATTGTGTTGGATTGTACCACCACCTGCTCATTCAATGCAAATGCATATGGGAGAGTAGTTAGAGAGAACCACTTTGGGGAGTGGGACTATTGAGAGCAAAAAATGGTTGATGAAAGTAAATATGGGTTGTTCTAATAACAAAGCTTTTTCCAATATTTTAATGATACAGTCAACCCCTTCTTACCAATTGGACCGCATATAAAATATGGTTATCTTGAGAGTACCCACTATTGGAATCATAAAGACCCAATTTATTGCACATGTGGAACTAAGCTTTCTGTTTTCCCATATGCCAATGCATTGAATGTCTACCACTTTTATCCTTAGCAACCTCAATCATGCTATAATAACCACATACTAGCCAAGTGGCAGTAGGTAACGACTTAGCTAACCAACCCCAGAGTTGTCTACATTTCATCGCATCATTGGAAGCATAGACATTGGTTATGCCAAAGGTATGATTATTGATAGAAAAAATAGTCCATATTGCATGATAGGTGGGATCAAAACTGTGCACCACCAAATAGAACTACCAATGGAGAGAAATGAATGTGGTGAGACCACCTCAACCTTGAGGATACTTACTATGAACAAAGTGACTTTTAGGCTAGATGACTTGAAAAACAATGACCAATGAAAATCCTATGATTTTAATTTTCTAAAGATAAATTTAATCTAAATTTTAAAACCTTTGGCGAATCAATTGCCCCATATATTTACAATTTGGGTCATTAATACCCCTCACATTCCAAGATAGAAATTTCATTGGAGTACAAAATCTAATAACATATCCACACCATCAAGAAGCTCCAAGGTTTTGAAACTATTATAGCCTTTAGTGTCCCCATTGAAGCTCCCTAGTTGAATGTGAATTTATTTCTCAAGAAGAAACTCATCCATATCTAGATCCCTCTAGGGTCTACAAGAGTGATGCGCAATAACATGGGGGGAGGTGGGAGGTAAAACTTGCTTCACCCCTTGTTTACCTAAACTCCAAGAGGTCTTCTAACGAGGTGGTGTAACCTATTTGTTTGCCACCTCTATTGTTGAAAGACCATCGACCGAATATGCTAGTGGTGGTCCTATCACCTTCATAGAAGGCTATGATTGTGTCATGTTAACCTCTTTGACAGGCATCTTGTTGTTAGATTTTGATGAATGAATACTCAAAATAATATTGCCTCAAGATCAATAATATAATTGCAATATGAAATATATAATAATGGTGATCAATCAAGCATATAAAATCATAATATACTAGATAATAACTCAAATAATGCTAATGCCAAATACTCAAAAATACTTAGAAATATTTATTGAATGAAGAGATCAAAATACATCATATTACATCACCTTCCATTGCTTACATGGGTGACTCTTTCTCCTTCGCCATATCTCTTTTACATCAATACATCCATATATATAGAATGGAATGTGACTCTTCATATGGAGGTTTCTTGGGCCTCACTCTTCCTATGACTCTTCATCTTCCTACTCTATTGACACATGTACATAGGGATAACTATGCACATTTACATTACCAAAATATCATTGCACACTTGTGCATTACATTGCATAAATTAAATCCTAATATAAGACTTTTTTCCTAATCTATAGATGTACCCATGATGGTACATTGGCATGTACCAAATAATGTAATATATTCCAACACCCCCTTGTATTACATTATTTGGTTATTGAAGACTCTAGTCTTCAATATGGTCTTCATCAATCTATCTCAATGAGATCACTCCTTGGATTTGTGTAGAATGATTCCAATTTGACTTTTCTGGTGTGTCCTCTTCTACTCTTATTCTTCTATTTTTGTATCTTCATTGATGATTTTCCTTCTAGACATTGTGTTGGTGTATCATTAGAGTGATACTATTTAGGTTCTTGCCTTAATTGCTTCAAATACTCATCTTCTTCTGATTTCATCTAATTTATTTTCTTTCTTTGTTCCTGCACTTCCACTTGTGATGTTCCTTCAATGAGATGAGTTAGTAGATCATCATAGTAATATTGACTTGAAGTCAATGATTCTTCATTGGGATAATCATATGAATTATTTCTTTTATTTTTCACCTTTTCTTGAAAGAGTTCAAATATGACTAATGACAAATACATTATTAGACATTCTTTTGTAGAAATAATAATGTCTTGAGATTCCCATGAGGACCTAAAAAGTTTTCCATAAATAAATTCCATAAAAGTAGTAAATCTTCCTTCCTTAGCTTCTTTGAAGAACATAGTCAATTTATCTTTTAGAATGTCAAATACTTGATCTTCATCAATATTTGATATTAAGTTATGAGAATAGAACTTAAGTGCTTGTAACATTTCTTCACCATTTTCATTGAATACTTCTTTTATGATATTATCCATATCTCTTTTGGAGTAGAATTCCTTATGACTCCCTAGTCTCAATATAGTCCTTTCAATTCTATATTTTGTAGAACACCTTTTATCTCCCTAATATTTGAAAGGTAATGTAATTTTAATATCAACTCTATCAATCAATGTGTGCAATTTCAATCCTTTACAAATCTTCAAATCTCTAATAATTTTGAACTTAGATATTAATCTTATCAAATGCAATATCTTTATGTAGAACTCCTTTTATCTCCCAAATTTATGAATAAAATATTTTACTCTAAATTTCATAAACTAATTTGAAGTAGGATTCCTTATTCCTCCAACTCTAGAAATTTAGAAAAATAATATTTGCAATATTTTGTAATCCTAATTTGATGTTGTATGCCTTATTTCTCCAACCTTAGCAATTTTGCAAATATTCACTTTGTTTTGTAAATCTAAATATGCAATTTTACAAAACTCAAATATAATACTTCAAATCCCAAAAAACTCTTCAAAATATGATAAAAGGCTTCAAAAATAATATTTTGATTTTTCTAAGGTTTTAAAATACTTATCACTCCACTAATATCTTTAAAAATTTAACCTTAGAATATATTCTCTTAATTCCTTATTCCTCCTACCAATATAAGCCTTTAATATGAAAAATACTATGGTAGGTATTACCTCAAATATTCAAGTGCTCCTTCTTGACTTATTAGGCACTTTTCTTTTTGGTCAACCTTGCTTGGAATCTGCTATGTATGATTCTTGGAAGATGATTTGAACCTTTATTTGATGCTCCTACTTTAATTTGCTATGTATGGCGTTGGACTTTACTATATAAGTGCTACTTCGGCTATATGAGCGCTTCTCCTTTCTTTTGTCGAGTGCCATGTATTGCAGGCGTTATAAGATGCTTTGACTCCCTTCTTGGTGGCTCCAATGTTTATGAAATAATGAAATGGACACTTGGCACAATATTCCTTGCTATTTGGGAGTTACTAGACCTTTCTTGAGTGCTAGGTGATGATGTAGAGCGTTGAGCGCTCTTCTTTCCTAGAGATTTACGTTATGGCTTATGAGCCAACTTTGACCCTTGTGCCAAATGGTAATATTCCTTGTTCTTGCTCAGAAAAAGTGTTACAAACATTTATGCATGCGCTCCTTTCTCCAATGTATGAAATTACAAGGCTTTACAATGCCTTTTTCCTTTCACTTTTCTCCAACGTATTCTTGTTTCTTTGTAATTGCACTATGTGAGGTTTCTTCTCTCCTTGGATGACGTTGGATGTGCTCACGGATGGCTCTAGCTGTAATATGCTCCAATGGTGGCCCTATGGTATTTTCTTTGGCAGCTTGATCTATTGATAATATTTTTGATAATGCACCTTGTATTTTTCTATCTTTTTGCAATCTACCTTGCTTTGAGTAGATAGAATGGCAGTGCTACATAGTATTTATGTAGATTGATCTTTTGCAGGTTGTAGCTAACATATTCTTGCTCCTTTGGTTGGCCAAATCTTGAGCTCTAATGGCTCTCTTCCTTTAGCACTCTTTTAGTGCTTCTTTCCTACAAATGGGTGGATGTTTATTGTAGAGCTTGCCCCCTTATATTCTAGTGTTGAATGGTGCTCAATATGGTGGTGTTTTTCACCACTCTTTTAGTGGTTTTATTTACCACTTATATTTGTACATATGGTGTTTTTAAACACCTAAAATATACCTTGAACTTGGAGCTCTTCTCTTTCCAAAATCTGTTATATGTTGAGGGATATTCTTCCTCACAAATGTAGGATAATTTTGCTTTTACATTCACTTAAAAAACAACATATACCATTCACTTATAACTCCTTTAAAAACTCAATCTAATTTTGTTATAATCTTGTTGACTTCTCTAAAAATGAGAGTAAATCTATCTCACTAATGAATGTAAAATGAATTTGATATTTTTCTATTTCAAAATAGCATATATCAAACTCCTTATCACTCCTATTAAATAATAAATTTTTTCTATTATAATATGCAAGATTTCAATAAAATAAATGGTGTGAAATGGTGTCTTTTCTTAGCTCAATGACACCTTTAAAAACTTCCTCTTTGCTAGCTCTAAATGGATCTAAAATTTGATGCTCCAAAAACTCTTAATAGGCACCTTCAAAAACTTTGCAATAATAATCTATATGTCATCAAATTAACACACCTTTTTGTAGCTCCTTTATTTGTAGCTTGTTGTCTTGTATTTTTTGCAATTGCACCTTTATTTTGCTATTAGTAGACTCTTCAATTTATAGCTATAGTTGTTGCCTAAAATCAGTTTTCTTCTTCTTCACATGTGCTAGCTATTTCTATAATTTGCAGCTTCAAACACTGCTCTTTCATTGTTCAATTTTGTAGGAGGACTCCTCCTTAGATGTTGCTAAAATCTGCTTGAGCTTTTTTGTTCAAAGCTATCTCAAAACTATTCCAATTTTTTCTAAAATGCAGCTCACTTTCCTCTTTCAATGCTGCTCAAAATTGTAGCTTAAATCCCTTCTATTTGTTGCTTACAAAATCTGATTTGGTGTTATCTTCAAGCCTTCAAATCTGTTGCTCTTCTTTCTATCAAGCCTTCTCTTAGTTGGTTGTTCAAATATTTTCTAAAATCTTCTCCAAAGCTTTCTCTAAAATATAAGTTTTTGCTTCTACTTTTTGCTATCATTTTCAGCTTCTCTTTCAGCAACTTTGTGCTTTTATAAATCAACCTACAAAACATTGTGGTTGTATTTAAATCTCTCTAAACCGTGACCTCTTCAATATTCTTGCTTTCTTTTGACTTCTTGCTAAATTTTGACTTCAACTTTGACCTCTATATTTGTATTCTTTCTCAAGAATCTGAATGTCTTGAGTTCTCAAAATCTTCTCAAATTTTGATAAAATTCTTGTCAAATCCTTTTTCCTTTTGGGCTTGTTGTTGTATGATGAAAATTATCCTAATCTCTTCTAGTCAGGTACTCCTTATGCTTGTAATATTATGCTTCAAAATTCTTCAAATGGTCATTGCTTTAGCTTCTGCAATAAGGCTTTTTCTTTCCCTCTTTTATTTCTTCAAAATCTTCTTTAGACCTCTAATTTTGGATCTTCTAATTATATAACCTTCAATTCTCTTAGCAAATGCTTTTAATGAAACCTTACTTTGGTTTCTTCAATTTTCCAACTATGGGAAATTCTTCAATGAGATCTCTTTCTTGGATCTCTATATTCTACTTCTTTTGTCTGCAATAGGACCTTTTGTAGTCCTTCTATCTTTTGTCTTCAATATTCAATCTTCCAATCTTGAAAGTTCTTCAATGTGACCTCTTCTTGGATCTCTTTCTTCAATCTGCAATATTGTAATGAGAAAATTTTCTTGGTTCTTCTCAATATTCAATAATTTCTCCTTCTTGGACCTCCAATAAAAACATTAAAGATAAATTTAAAAATTATTATGTACTTTAAGTTGTCATAACAAAATTGCAAGTGATATCTTTACTCAAATCCACCTAATAAATGTTATTATTGATTGACTAATTTTATTGTAATTTTTAAAATAAACTAATATATTTTATTTTTTACTAAAATAATTGATATAGATAACTAATTATTTACTTATTCTATAATACAAAAATATATTAAATAAAAATTATCCTTTATTAAAATCTTGTTTAACCTGATAATAAATTACAAAACTAAGGATGATTCTAGAGAGAGAGCTCTATTAGGATTTACACATAATATTGCCACCATTGTATGCAAAAGCCTCAGATATATATACAATGAACAAGAGAAATCAACAAGGGCCTGTGAGCCCATGGAGTCAAAACATGGGAAAACCATAGGAGAATGGCAAGATGATTGAAGGAGAAACTAGCATAGAAACCCTTTTCACTAAGAAATTTTAGACACAAACAAAAGAGGATGGAAATAATGCCAATATTATGCAGTTAGATCACCAATATCCAGGAAAAGTGATTACAAACCAACAGGATCACTTATGCATAAAGGGTCACAAAATTGTTTTACAACACAATCTAGTGGGGAAAAGTCCCATCCAACAAAGAAATAGCCCCAAGGATGAATGAGACCAAGAACCCTGATTTAGGGGGTAAAAAAACCCAAATGGTAGCAAGGCTCTCCAAACCTTAAATCCAAGCTCACCCGAAAGGACCAACCATAGTAACACCTATGAAAGAGAAAGATGATGGGAATATACCCCAAAAATGAGCTTCAAATACGTCCTTCAAGGATTACAATCCTAGAAAAGAGGCATTAAAAATCCAAGAATGCCAAGAAGAACATTGAGGATACCAAAGGTATATCAAAAGAAAATAGAAGTGGGATACATAAGAGTAGCAGATGAATCCCTGATAGTAAAATTGGAACAAAACAATATACATGATGGCATATATGCCATTGAAATAAGGGTTCTAATTTGTCAATTTATGGGTTTTCATATGATCCTACTAGTGTTCAAGCTATGGGATTCAAAACAATGGAGAACCAAAGGTGAGTTTCAAATTTTTAATTATCCCAATGGGTATTTTCTAGTCATGTTTGCTACAAAAGAGGATAGAGAAGACATATTTCAAGGAGGACCATAGTTCTTTGGCAGATTAGGGCTCTTCATGAAGCCTTGGCATACAAAATTTAAATTAGAGGAGGAAATTTCCTCAATTGGATCTATTTGGATCAAACATTTTGGTCTCTCAACAGAATTATGAAACCAATAAGTCATGGCTATAATTGGTAACACCCTAGGAACTTTTATGATCATAGCCGACAATACTCAAAAGTTAGAACATTTTATTTATGCGTGAATCTGTGTGTTGACAGATTTTGACAAATCCCTCTTGAAAAATATCACATTAAAATTTGAGGAGGATACATGGGAGCAACATGTGGACTATGAGAATGTTCCCTTTAGATGGAGAATTTGTCATGAATATGGCCATCTGGCTAAGGATTACCCACATATAGGAGCAAAAGAAATAATATAAGGAATAGAGGGATTGCAAATACATATTGGATATGTATGAAAAATATTGGATTTATCTCTTCTGATCATTGTGCTTAGACCCAGATCGAGGAAGTTGCTTTTCCTACCTCTCTCCTCGAATCCTCAAGCCCTGTGATTCAAAGAATTAATAACTTTAGCCCAAAGCAAACCAGAAGTCACAAAAAATCTCCAATTGATTATGGAGGTGAAAAAATAAGGGCAGAACTTCAAATGTTGATCACTGGAAGTAGGGATTAGAAGATGAAATTGCTAATGGAATTCAAAAAACCCTATTTTCCACAGGAATAAACCAGAGCAAAGATGACACAAAATGCATCAAACCTCCCCAACCCCAGGGAAATGGAGGCAAAAGAACTTTCAAATATTCCAAATGAAAATCCTCTCATGGAATGTGAGAGGTCTTAATGGCATGGCTAAACAAAGGTTAGCCAAGTCATTGAGAAAAGAAATCAGTCCTTCTATATTTCTAATGCAAGAAACCAAAGTTGGAGATTCTATTGCTAAGTCTGTTTGCAATAAAATATGGAAGAATAGTGAATCTATTTTCTGTAATGCAAGAGGGGCTTCAGGGGGTCTCATATGTATTTGGAATCCCATATTCCTTGAGGGTAGATTGATCCATTCTAATGAGGAATCTGCTAGTATTATTTTTTTTTATAAAGATTCCAACTCTCCTTGGGTTCTCACCAATGTTTATGCCCCAAATTCCATCCCTGGTAGATCCAAACTATGGGAAATTTTATCATCTATTAGAAAAGCTTTCACAAACCTTCCTTGGGTCCTTGCGGGGGATTTTAATACTCCATTGTTTCCTTCTGATAAAAGAGGAGGGGTGGGCTCCTTTACAAAAAGCATGGATGATTTTCAAGATTTTATTAACCATAATAACTTGATGGATGTAAACCTAAAAGGAAATCAGTTTACCTGGTCTAATAGAAGAAGCGACAGTCAGTTGATTCAGGTGAAACTTGATAGAGTCATTTTTTCTCAGGAAGCTACTACTATTTGGGGGGATGCCAATCTTCAATATCTTCTCAAAATTGGGTCTGACCATAGTCCTATTCTCCTAGATACCAATAATCCTAAAAAATTCAGAATCCCTTTCAGATTCGAAGCAATGTGGATGCAACATCCTGACTTTAGGGATAAAATTATCCAGTGGTGGTAAACATATTTTCAAGGATCACCTTCTTATAGACTTGGGAAAAAGCTCAAATTGATTAAAGATAATCTCAAAATTTGGAACAAGGATATCTTTGGAAATATTTTTTAGAACAAACAAGAAATTAAAAATCATCTTGCCGCTATTGAGAAAGATATCCAGGAAGGCCAAAGTTGTAGTGTTGAACAAAGAAGCAAAGAAACAAATCTTCTATCCCAGTTTCATAACATCCTTCAGTGTGAAGAAACCTTTTGGAGGTAGAAGTCCCAAGCTATTTGGCTAAAGGAAGGTGATTCCAACACTAAATTTTTTCATGTTTCTACCATGAGGAATAGGAGCAACAACATAATCAAAGAAATTCATTGCCAAGATGGATGAATTACTTCTGATATAAAGGATATTAGATCTGAATCCATTTCTCATTTTATGCAGCTTCTTGAAAACCCTTCTATTGTCAGCTCAGGTGAGGCCAAGGATTTCCTACTCCAATTTATTCCTCCTATTCCTGAAGACATCAATTCTAAGTTAATTGCTTACCTGTCTGACGAGGAAATCAAGCAAGCTATGTTCTCCATGAAACCAGATAAAGCCCCTAGCCCTGATGGTTTCTCTCCCAGATTTTTCTAGGTCTTTTGGGATTTTGTGGGTCCTGATGTGTGTGAAGCTATCAAGGAGATTCAAAACTCTAAAGTCATTCCTCGAAGTTTCAATTCTACCTTTATTGCCCTTATTCCAAAAAGTCCTAATGCAAAATATTTCAATGATTTCAGGCCCATTAGTCTTTGTAATGTAGTCTATAAAATTTTAACCAAGGCCTTAGCTAATCGAATGAGAGATGTCATGCCCCTTATTATTGACCATTGCCAAGGAAGTTTAGTTCAAGGTAGATCCATCTTGGATGGAATTATTTTTGTTCATGAAGCTCTCCATTCAACTTCTTTCACTAAGAAAGTTGCTTTCCTTTTAAAATTGGATATGAATAAAGCCTATGACAGGTTGAATTGGGACTTCCTCCTGGTGGTTTTAACAAAATTTGGCTTTCATCAGGAGTGGATCAACTTGATCAGTGGATGTATATCTTCTGCCTGGTTTTTTATTTTAATTAATGGTTCATCGATCGGTTATTTTCCTAGCAGTAGAGGTTTAAGGCAAGGAGATCCTCTTTCCCCTCTCCTCTTTATCATTACTGTAGAAGCTCTTGGGAGATCCATTCATGTGGCTAGACAGTCAGGCTTAATTTTTGGCATTAAGGTGACTTCTCAAACTCCTCCTATCACCCATCAACAATTTGTTGATGATACTCTTTTATCCACATTTGCATCAGTGGTTGAAGCTAAAGTCATAAAGCATATTCTCCTTCTTTATGAGGAAGCAACAGGTCAAAAGGTAAACTTCCAAAAAAGCAAACTATTCTTTCTTAACACTCCTTTGAGAAGACAACTCAAAATTTCCAACATCCTTGGATGTGCCATCTCCTCCTTACCTGCTACTTATCTGGGGATGCCTCTGTTCATGGGTAATGCTTCTGAATATTTGTGGGACAATGTCATTGAAAGATTCCAAAAAATATCTCTTGGATGGAAAGGTAATATTTTATCCCAAGCTGGAAAAGCTATTCTGACAATGGCCTATTTACAAAGCATACCCATCTACTTCCTTTCAATATTTAAAGCACCAGTCAAAGTTTATCAAAAAATTGAACAAATCCAAAAGCATTTCCTATGGATAGGAGCTGAAAATAAAAATAGATTCCACCTGGTTTCTTGGGAAAAAGTGTGTAAGCCTAAATATCAAGGGGGAATTGGGCTTAGAAGAATCAATTTGTTAAATTCTGCTCTCCTTGCAAAACAAGCCTGGCATTTGATTTTAGGAGACCATGCAGAGTGGGTCAAAATTGTAAGAAGGAAATACCTCCAAAATTCTGATTTTTTATATGGAGAGGTCCCCTCTACTGGTTCCACCTTATGGAAATCCATCTGCTCCATGAAACAACTTCTAAAAAAGGGATTAAGGTGGCAGGTTGGTAATGGAAACTCAGTGAATTTTTGGGAAGACAGGTGGTTAGGCAACCTCCCCCTCTTACAATCCCCAGGATTCAGATTGCTAAAAAATTTCACTGATCCCCTCTTTGGTCCTAAAGTGGTGGACTTCCTCACTACTTTCAATGGCATCAGATCTTGGAAAAGGATCCAAAATCCCAATCTAGTAGCTGAAATCTCATCTCTTGAAGCTAGATTATCTTCCTTTCCTATCCCTTCTGAGGCCTCTTGTGATCATCCCATATGGGAACCCACTGATTTAGGAGAATTCTCTATTAATTCTGCTTATCATCTTTCCTTAACTCCTACAGATGTTCTCATTCCTTTTAATCTTGTGTGGCTAAAACATTTGACTCCAAAGGTTGCCTTTTTCTCATGGCTAGCCATTCAAGATAGAATTATGTCCATCAAAAATCTTATCAATCGAGGTATTCCCCTCCCTAATAGATGTTTCCTTTGTATTTTTGATTGGGAATCCACTAGCCATCTCTTTCTTTTTTGCTCCTACTCCAGATCCATCCTATATAACCTTTTCCTCAAGTTCAAAATCAGTTGGGCGTCTCCTCCATCTCTAGTTGATCTTTTCTCCCAATGGCCCAATCCTTTCAAAAATCCTTGTCTCAAAGGCCTCTGGATTTTTTGCCTTCATCACTATCTATGGCAGATTTGGCTTGAGTGCAATAGGCGTGTTTTCTCTAAGGAAGCTAGGGATATTGATTTTATAACTAATAGAATTATCTTTTTTGCCAAAGAAAATGCATTGATTGCACCTTTTGATCCTTCACCTATTCCCCGGTTTGAAGCTTCTTTACTCCATTCATTTCACATTTCCTTGGAAAATCCTCATCCTTGCAACTCCCAAACTTCCAAAAATAACATCAAATGGAATCCTCCTCCTCTGGGATGGGTTAAGCTCAATTTTTATGGAGCTACCAAAGGGAATCCAGGGAGAGTTGGTGTCGGTGGTATCCTTAGGGATCATCTTGGAAATTCTATATTTGCCTTTGCAGAACCCATAGGGGATCAATCTAACCACATTGCAGAAGCAAGAGCTCTATGGAGAGGATTACAATTCATTAAACAAGTCCCAGGAAAAGTCATCATTGAAGGGGATTCATTAAATATCATTAACTACCTCAAAAATTCCAAAACACCAGGATGGAAAATCAGAAATCTCATTGAGGATTCCAGAAGCTTATTGCTGCTCCAACAGGAAGTCATAGTTCAACATGCCTTTCGGGAAGCTAATGTTGTTGCTAACAAGTTGGCCAATATCAGCACGTTTGCCCCTGGGATGCTAACCTGGATAGATACTCTTCCACGTGATGTTACTGAATTAGCCAGGTTGGATATAATTCAAACTCAACAAAATGAATCCTTATCATTTAATACATAATCATCACCTTTTTCTACCCTCAAAATTGAGAAGAGGGAATACCTTAGGCCCTGGTGTATCTTGTATTGTGGCTATTATCATAATCATCTTCATTACTAAAATATTTTCCATAATGACCATTGTTTTCCCTAGGCATTCCCATTTTTGGAGCTTCATCTTGGAAATAATACCTTGGCACATTTCCCTTGAGCAGCACATAATCCCTATGCAAAACATTCGTGTCACCGCCTTATTCCTGCTACTTTTTACCGGGGTTTTGACTCATATTATGTTAAAGGTTTTTTCCTCCATATTTTTCCATAATTGCCAACTTTTCTTCCACGTGTGGGCTTTCTCCTCATGTTTGTGGCCTTTTATTATTTCTCACTCCAGTTGCATGGTTCCAAGATCCATTTTCATCCCTGCTCTTTCTCACGTTTCAATATCTTGGGCTTCTGAATTGATCTTTGTTCTTTCCATGTTCAGTTTCCCATGTTTCCCAATTGGTCAACCATTCCATTTTTGGGCACACCTCTCTATTATCATGACTGATCCTCTCCATTGGAAAATCTCTTTGTGTGATGTTTGGCACCCATTGGCCCATCCTTTCTGGCATGTGAGCTTTCCCAGACGTGGGCTTCTTGCGAGAAGATATGTGAAGGGTCTTCAAAAACATCTAGATTCTCTTTGGTTCTATTTAATCTTGGCTCAAAAAGTGCTTTGTTCTTCCCCTATTTATCCTCTTCTCCTCTGCACCACTTCTGAGAGCTTCTATCCCCTTCCTCTGAGAGCCGCTAGGATGACTTATATTGAGCCTGACACTCTCTCCATTGAGCCCATTGTTGAAGCAATCCTCAGTGACAGGGGATTTATTCCCTTTTTAAAGCTATTTTTAGGAACTGACTGGGATATCAATATGGCGTTTGCTTCAACCTAGGAGAAGGGAGTGGTCATCATCCATGGTGTTGATTTCTTGGTGGATGTGGACATCTTGGTGGAGCTGACCGGACAACCTACTACTGGTCGCACGGTGAGAAGAGACAAACACAATTGGGAAGTGGAGGTAAGTCAGTTTGAACCTACATCACCAATTAGGAAGCTCATTAAGAAGGGGTTATACCGCAAGGATCTTCCCACACCATGGAAGGAAGTAATGAAACCTATCATGGAATACATAACAGTTGATGACCCTGATTCCCAGCTCCGTAGCTTTCACCTTTCTTTTGTAAATCATTTTAGGGATTCAAAATTACTTAATATTCCTGAATTTTTATTTTTATCTATGGATTACACTATAACCTCAACCCGTGCCAAGAAGGAAGAATATTGGCCTTCTCACCAAGGCCTTTTCAAGGTCCTATATGCATTTCTATTGCAGAAGTTTCCCAAGGGTAACATCACCATTCAGGACAATATAGAAGATGACACTTCTTCCACACCAGTTTCAAAGGTGAGAGGAGCCAAAAGAAAAGGAAAAGAGGATAAACATGAAGGCCCTCACAGTGCTAGGAAGAAGGTAAAAGTGGAAGTTACTCCCACGAGGAGTTCCCAACGGCTCAAGAATAAAGAAATTTAGTGTCTTGAGAAGGCAAAGGAAGAGGATGTGGATGACCTCAATGACCCTGTTGAAAAGTATCTGCAAAAATTTGTTATCAAGACTACGTCTGCTATTATAGCTCATTTGGAAACCGCCTGGGATGCTATAAGGAGAGCTATCACACAGTTGAAATACCAAAGGAATGCACTCAATCTGTTGTTCTTCTATGACACCTTCGATGAGGAGGCCCCTGCTAATTCCACTACTGCTGGAAAATCCGAGGTGAAAGAGGATGAGGTTGTAGAGATCGCCAAGGAAGCATTCAAGGATGTCCCTAAGGATGAGACCAAGGAAGGTGAAAAGGAAACTTCTGAGGCACCTGTCATTGATTTATTAGTTTCTTTGATTGATTTTGTTGGCCTGTTGGGGCTTCTCCATATTTTTGTCTTAATATTGTTTGTCCTTTTGTGTTTCATTATGTTCCTCTAGGATGAATATTGCTAATACCTGCATCCTTTTCTTTTCAGTCTGGTCCTCTAGGATGCACTTTTGGTAATCCTTGCATCCTTTTCTTTTCTATTGTACTAAGGCATTAGGGTGCCTTTCAAATGCCCTCTCTAATGAAATTCCTTAACTTACCAAAACAAAATATTGGATTTGTGTTACACCCCTTAGGCCTGCACACCCAAGAACAAAAATTTGGTCTAACTTTTTTCAAAAGAAATTTTTTAGCTAATAAAATACTTTTATAGGCACATGGTTTTGGAAATTTCCTCACGGTTGGGAGTTGCTAGACATGTATTGAGATGTTATTAGTTGGTTGCCTAAACATGGATAGAAAAACCCTAAATATGCTACCTATGCGTGTACATTTATTTTATAGATGCAACTCTATAATATGTAGGTGTGAAGAACAGTGTGAGAAGAACATCTCTTACGTATTGTGAATGAAATTCTTCCATTTTTATCTATGCTCTATGGCATATCGTGTATAAATATTTACTTGTAAATCGTTCTTTTATTTCTTGTTAGTTGTTTATTAGTTGCACATTATTTTATTTATTATATGATTTTATTTCATTCTTTATTTTTTGTTGAGTTTTTTGGCTACACATTTCATTGTGCCAACAATTGGTATCAGAGTAGCATGAGGAAACTTGTTTTCCTAGCTGTGCACAAAGCTTGTATGTCTTTTTATTTGTGTTATTGTTTTGTGGATTTGTAGATAAATTCTATTTCCATAGCATATGGTGTAGTGGGATCTTTATGAATATTTATGGCAGTAAATATAAAAGGTAAATATTGTATATAGAAGTAATGGGTAAAACTTCAATATCTGGAAGTTGAAGATAGGGCTTTTGCTTGTGGAAAGGTATCGAAGACGGTTGTCACTACAACAATGATGTCTACAAGAATGGTACAAGTTGAATGGGATGAATAGAATTAGAAAACCATTGCCTTTATTGATATGAACTTGGCTAATTATATTTTAATGAATATCTAGGTTGCTAATACTGCTAAGGAGTTGTGGGATAACCTAGGAAATCCCTATTCTTTCTCTAATGAACTTGATATTATTGAGGAAGAAGTATTCTTTGAATATGAATAATGGAGATGGTGTATCTAAGCACCTAAATTTTTTTAATACGCTGATAAACCAACGAAGGTATGTTGGTGATGAGGTTAAAGAGATTTAATAGTGTATTTGCTTGTTGTGTAGTTTATGTTAGCTTTTGATGCAACATGTAATGGGAGATAGCAACCACAAGATGTAGAATAATATGAAATAAAGTAAATATGTGAGATGACTAAAAATATACTATAAATAGAAATTATGAATATGTTTACAAAAGTAGTTATGGAGGAAATTAACACTCCATGAATAAAACTACTACTCAAGAATGGGCATTGAGCATATTACACTCCACCATATTACATCAAATTGAGACATCATACCACATTGTTCTACACTAATTCTTATATCTATTCCTACTATTGTTCCTATTGTTGTATGCTACTATATGTTTATAGCCCTTTATATAGGAAATAGGTTCCTTGGCCAACACTCTACCTAGCTATGCAAGGGATAGCTTGCACATATACAACTTGCACTTTGACACTTGTGCATTTATTACATTGCATGAAGTAACTAGATAAATTCCTCCTAAAGTAATTTAATGTCCTAAGTATGTACCTAGAAAGGTACATTTACATGATCCAAATGATGTAATATAATCTATTTCTAACACCCCATGTATTACATTATTTGGATATTGAATACTTTAGTATTTAATGTGAATCTTCTTCCATCGAATGATCTTTGACTTGTTCAGGTTCATCATCCTTGTTTTCTATCCAGCCACTTTTATTGTTTTCTTCTTGAATGTCTTAATTTGGTTCTAAATATTGATGACTGAGTAGAGCATGGTGCACTTGTCCTCTCATATTCTTGATTTTGATTCTTCTATGCTTAGCTTTGTGATGTACTTGTTCTTCATTTTATTGAACCTGTTTCTTTGAAAATATGTTATCATAATTATGAAACATCACAATATTCCATGAGTTCTCCATTGAATCCAGGATATATGTATTTTCATGGATTGATCTTGTTGCTTTTATTTCACCTGGTTTTATAATGAGGCATGTATTTATTCCATCCAGATATCCAAAGTTGATCATATAGTTATCTTCTACTAAAATGCTTACTAATATGAGATTGAATGTTAGTTCAGGAACATACAATATATTTTGTAATAGAATATTTAGAAATTATCTGCTTGGTGTTACACATCCATATCCATGTATGGGATAGGTTTGGCTATTTGCAATTCTTAGTCTGTAGCCTTTAGCATCTTCAAGACAGTCAAACCATTGTATATTTCCTATCATATGATGACTTGCCCCTGAGTCAATATACCACATATTTTTGTGTTTTGTAGAATAATTTCTATTGGAGCAAATTCCACATTCATTATATGACATTCCTTTTTCCATTTGAAGAAGTAGAAGTATTGAGATAGAATTTTTTTGTTGTCTACCTTATGACTCCCTAATTAAATAAATATAAGCTTGATTTGATAAAACCTTTATTAATCCTTGTTTTGTAGACTTCCTTTCGTCTCCCAAGTAATGTGATTATATACTCCTCAGTATTTTTAGATTATGAGGAAAGCTTATAATTTGTAACTTGATAATCTATGATAGATGTTGATAATACCAAGTTTTATAGAATGCCTTATGACTCCCTAGTATGCTATGGAGAATATTTAGTGATTTTGTAAATTATAGTTCAATATTTGATTGATTTTGCAAAGTTTTGTAGGATACCAAAATCAATTCCTATTATCCCTTATTGATCTTATTGAACTAAGCACTGTTTCCAAATTTTAAAGAGGTTATAATGTTGGATATTTTGTCTCATTTTGAGAAGTTTGAGATAATAATATTATGAATATCCAACCTTTGAAAATAATTATCTTTATAAATAACCCTTTGGAAATTAGGTTAAGTGTATCTAATTATAAATTAATTAATTTTAATTTACTAGCCCTTATGACTCCCTAATATTTGGATAAATTAGACCACAATAATATTTGTAAATATTCAATATTTATCCAAGTAGAAACCCTTATTACTCCTAGGTTTTATATTGCAAATATTATATTTATTTGATAAAATATTCTCTTTTATGTATGGCTTTCAATGTAATTAAAGTCCTTCAATTTAAACCTTATAACTCCAAGCAAAGAAAGTACTTATAAATGGGAATAAATTCTACCTTTCTCCAATCAATATTTAGTGTTGTTTTCAGATAAGCATGGGCTACAATATTGACGTAGACATCATGGATGTTGTGATTGTACCCTCCAATGGAATCACTTGGAGCTTAAAGCATTCCAAATCTAGCACTGTTTAGACTCTTCCATTGACTTCGGTTGCCTTGAGCATTAAATGTTGGAAATATTGAGTTGTCATTGATGTCAAAGGTAGAAATATCTTCAAGGATGAAATATTGATGTCAAAGGCAGAAATATCTTCAAGGATAAAATGTTGATGTCAAAGGCAGAAATATCTTCAAGGTTGAAATGATGAGTTATCATTGAAGTACAAGGCAGATATCTTAAAAGGTGATTTAAAGTTGTCAAAGCAAAAGTGATCTTATATGCTTTAATATTTAAATATTAAAGAAGGATATTTGGAGGCTTATATTTAAATCAAAGGATTTAAATATAATGTATAAGTTTAAATATTTAAAATTTAAATATTTAAATGTTTTAAAATTCAAATGATGGGTGACCTCCTTAAAAACACCATGCAAAAATAAATTAAATGGGTTGACCATGCAAAAGGTTGAAAATTCAAATATTCAAAAGTTTGGGCCGACTTCGTTGGGAGCATGAAAAAGCATATAAATGGAAGACCCTAAGTTCACTTTGGAGTAAGCAATGGAAATTGAATAATATCGATCGAGTGGAGAGCAGCAATGAGGAGGAGGGAGGAGAAGAGCGCAGGTTTTGGAGACATCACAGCGGAAAGGAAACATTAAATATTGGTTCGTGCCACATCTATCTCAACCGACCGGTTAGACCAGTTGGTAGCCTGGCTCACGCTAAGGCGTTGTGTTGCAAGAGGTCAAGGGGTCGAATATGGTCGATGCCATTTTGTTGAAGAGTGAAGGTAGAGTTTCAAAGGATTTAAATATCATTTTTGTGCTTTTGATTCCATCCGCTGGGGTAGCCCAGACGGTCGCCTAGCTTGTGTGGAAGCGTTGTTGTGTAGGAGGTTAAGGGATCGAATCCCTTCGATGCCATTTTGTTTTGTTGAAGGATAGAAAATAGAGCACCAAAGGAAATAAATATTATTTTGCACTGTTTGGTTTCATGTGTTGCGTTAGCGTAGCTGGTCACTAGCCCAAGTTAGGGCATTGTGCTTCTAGAGGTCAAGAGATCAAATCCCATCCATGATTGTGCAAGGTATTTATAAATTTTGTTTTATTAAATTTGATAAAGGGAGATATAAGGCATAGTATTGGGATTTGATTTTTGCAAATGATATAAAAAGGAAAATATAAGGTGTTATGTTGTGATTTGATTTTTGCAAATTGTAAAAGGGGAGTTATAAGGTATAGTATTGTGATTTAATTTTTGCAAATGATATAAGAGGAGATATAAGGTATAGTATTGTGATTTAATTTTTGCAAATGATAAAGAGGAAATGTTGTGATTTGATTTTTGCAAATGATAAAGAGGAAATGTTGTGATTTGATTTTTGCAAATTATAAAAGGGGAAATGTTGTGATTTGATTTTTGGGAGATATAAAGGGAGATGTTGTTAGAATAAAGCTTTATATTGTAAGTTTTAAAAGGGAGATATAAGGAGTTATTTTTAAGCTTTATTGTGTATGTGTTTGGAAGAAGTGATAAAGGTTAAAGTGGTTGATTTGATATTCAAATCAAAAAGGGAAAAAGAGAATTATTGTCCAGATTTGAAAAGCACATGCAAGAGGAAGATCATCATCACTAAGGCAGATTTGGAGGGCACATATTTGGAACAAGTCAAGGTATCAAGTACACATATTCACCCAAGCATTCAATTGACAAGGAAGAACAATTCAACCATTTCAAGAAGAAGGAGAGGTGCACATGATAGTGGAAGAAGAGCAAGGTACTAGCATCTCCAAGTCAACACACAAGTAAGTTATCCAATGCTAAACTTGAGCTACCTTTAAAATGTAATAAATGTGAGATATGTGGAAGCAACAGATTTAATGGATGTGAAGAACATATTGGTCATTTGAATCTTACTACATTAGTGCATATCATTCTCCATATGTTCTTAAATATTTATGGGTAGAATATGTGTGTATTGTTGTTAATTGAAAAAGCAAAAAGAACTTGATGCCATTATAGACCAAATTTGTGAGAAGATTTATGCATTGTTTATGATTGGATTTGGGAGTAGATGAGCAGTATTTATGAGCAGGTTTTGTAAGTATATTTGAGCAGGTTTTGTAAGCAGATTTGAGCAGGTTTTGTAAGCATATTTGAGTAGGTTTTGTAAGAAGATATTGAGCAGGTTTTGGAGAAGATTTGAACAGGTTTTGTAAGCAGGTTTTGGAGCAGATTTGAACAGTTATTGTGAGCAAGTTTTGGAGAAGATTTAAGTAGAGTTTGGACCAGACTTTTATAAGCTGAGGGTATTGGTGTCTCCTATGGATTGGTGTCCATAAACTAGTAGATGGGATTGGTGTCTCCTGTGGATTGGTGTCCATAAACCAATGAGAGGGGATTGGTGTCTCCTATGGATTGGTGTCCATGAACTAGAGAGGGGATTGGTGTCTCCTATGGATTGGTGTCCATAAACTTAAGAGGGGATTGGTGTCTCCTGTGGATTGGTGTCCATGAACTAGCAGAGGGGATTGGTGTCTCCTATGGATTGGTGTCCATGAACTTGAGAGGGGATTGGTGTCTCCTATGGATTGGTGTCCATGAACTTGAGCAAGGGGATTGGTGTCTCCTGTGGATTGGTGTCCATGAATATTGTAATAGGATATTGGTGTCTCTTGTGGGTTGGTGCCCATAAAATTTGTTGAGAAATTTATAAGTAATATTTCTCCATGGATGTAGCCCATATTGGGTGAACCACGTTAAATATGTGTCTCTTATGTGTGTGGTGATTTGTGCATTGTTTCATTATTGCAATTGATAATATTTGAAGTTATTACTTTGGAAAGAAAAGTAAAAGTTTTATCTTATACTGTTCACCCCCTCTCAATATAAGCTTGTGTTCTTCAATTGGTATCAGAGTGGGTTCCTTCGTGAAAGCCTAACAGCTTGAAGGAAGATCTTACAAGAACACACATGGCACATCAAGAAGGGTTTTCGTCAAACAGGGCACCATTGTTTGATGGGACTAACTATGCTTTCTGGAGCATAAGGATGAAAAATTATTTGATGGCACATGGCTATGATACATGGCAATCCATTGAGGATGGGTTCACACCACCTACAACTCCTCCCATAGATCAAAGTGGTAAGAAACCATATGAAAATAATGCTAGGGCAATGAATGCAATATTAAGTGGATTATGTGCATCAGAGTTTGTGAAATTCATGCAATGCACTTCAGAAAAATAAATATGGGACAAGTTACAAAGAACATATGAAGGAGATGACAAGGTGAAAATGGCAAAACTTCAAACCCATAGGAGAAAGTTTGAAGACTTGAAGATGAAAGATGAAGAAGATATTGCCCAATATCTACTCCATGTTGATGAGGTTGTCAACACCATTCGTGGACTTGGAGAAAGTATTGAAGACTCTAAGATTGTTCAAAAAATCTTGAGGTCACTTCCCATGAGGTTTGATGCAAAATTTTTAGCAATAGAAGAGATGAAGGATCTTAAAACATTAAGCATGGATGAGCTACATGGAATTCTCACAGCCTATGAGATGAGGACTGAAAAATATCAAACATCCAAATGAGAAGCAACATTCAAAGCTTCAAAGAAGGCAAATAATAAGGAACCAGAATCAAGTGAAGAGTCAAGCGATGGAGAAGAAGCTAACTTCGTGCGAAGGAATAAGAAGGGTTCAAGAAAACATAAAGGTATGCATTTTGTGAAATATTTTAATTGTGGTAACCTTGGTCACTATGCATCTAATTGTCCACAAGCAAGAAGTAGTAGTAGTGAAGAAGAAAAGGAATATGAGAAAAAGAAAGAAAGAAAATTTTATCATGAAAAGAAAAATAGGTATGGGCAAAACAAGCATGAGAAAAAGATCTTTCAAAGACACAAGAAGAGTTTTTATGTTGAAGAAGCAAGCAGTTCCTCCAGCAATAGTGATGAAAGTCTCTCAAATAGTGAAAGAGAAGAAATCCTATTTTTGGCCATAGAAGAGAAAGAAGATGCTCCTATTGTTGAAGACCAAGAAGAAGAGAAAGATTCAGAAAATGAAGAGGAAGCCACAGTTGACATAGAAGAGGAACTTATTGTTGCTCTTGAAGAATTGAAAAGGGTTAGAAAGAAGAACTCAATATTGAAGGCTCAAGTACAAGAGGATGAGAAGACGAAGGTAAAGTTATCACAAGAACTCATTGACCTAAAAGTTAAAGTTGAAGAGGTAAAGAAAATTGAAGAAGGTATGGTTGAATAGTTAAAGGCAAAAGAACTAGAGTGTGAAAGACTAGAACATGAAGTTGTCATTCTAAGGAAGGGACTTGAAAATTTTAATGATAAGATATATCAGTTTAGGAAAAGCTCAAAAAACTTGGATGATATTATCAAAGCACAAAGATCTCCATTTATGAATACTGGACTTGGTTTTGAATAAGGTCAAGAGAAACAAAAGGGGGAGTCAAGCTCAAAAGGAAAAGAGGCATCAAAGAAAATTGAAGAAGAGCCTAAGACCTATGTTGATATGTTGAGAAGTGAAAGCATCAATGAGGAAGAAAACAAAGCACCATCAAGGGACAGGGACCATCATAGAAAAAGCAATGAGAGAACCATGCAACAATATCCTCCAAGGCAATCAGACAAGTTTCAAAATTTCTTCCATGGTCATTGTTTCTCATGTAATCATTTTGGTCATAAAGTTGTAAATTGTAGGGTCCATGCTATGAATTATTTTGGCTTCACCAAGAGGAATTTCAATTCATTTGCACCTCTCATGGACTACAATATCATTTGTTACAAATGTAACAATTTTGGGCATACAACTAGATGGTGTAGAACAATGTTTCCTAAACTTTCGAAGTCAAGCAAAAAGGAGAATGGTCAAAATGTTCAAAAGGGTATGATCTCCAAAGTTTGGAGAAAGAAAATGAAACAAGAAGAGGAGCATAGTAATTTGGGAGTTTCACTCCCATATCATAATTGATTGTCTCAGTAAGAGCAGGGAGTGGGGGTATTGTCAAGTGACTTATATTACAAGCCCCAAGGAGCCTTTGCCATTGATGTCAAAGGGGGAGATTTTTTAGTAAGGGGGAGTAGCTTGTCAGGGGGAGCAACTTGTGATCCTATTCAGTAAAGGTCAGTTTCATTATAGGGTTGCCATCAATGACAAAGGGGGAGATTGTTGGAAATATTGAGTTGTCATTGATGTCAAAGGTAGAAATATCTTCAAGGATAAAATGTTGATGTCAAAGGCAAAAATATCTTCAAGGATAAAATGTTGATGTCAAAGGCAGAAATATCTTAAAAGGTGTTGTAGGTGAGTTGGAGAGCGAAAGTGATTTTTTTTATTTTTAATCATAAAGGGAGGTCTAGAAGTTCAAATCTGCACCCTACCAAAAATACATGAATTGGGTATCCAAAATCCAATTGAGTAAGTGCTTTGGTGCGGGTAGGGTCGGGTGTGAATCTCGGGTGACTTTGACGGTGTAGAATCCCTGTTCGTGGTCTCTCAGACCAAGGCGGCCCCCCAAGTTAGGGCATAGTATTGGAAATTGATTTTGGGAAATGATATAAAAAGAAAAATATAAGGTGTTATGTTGTGATTTTATTTTTGCAAATTGTAAAAGGGGAGTTATAAGGTATAGTATTGTGATTTTATTTTTGCAAATGATATAAGGGGAGTTATAAGGTATAGTATTGTGATTTAATTTTTTCAAATGATATAAGAGGAAATATTGTGATTTGATTTTTGCAAATGATAAAGAGGAAATGTTGTGATTTGATTTTTGCAAATTATAAAAGGGGAAATGTTGTGATTTGATTTTTGGGAGATATAAAGGGAGATGTTGTTAGAATAAAGCTTTATATTGTAAGTTTTAAAAGGGAGATATAAGGAGTTATTTTTAAGCCTTATTGTGTATGTGTTTGGAAGAAGTGATAAACGTTTTAGTGGTTGATTTCATATTCAAATAAAAAAGGAAAAATCACATGCAATAGGAATATCATCATCACTAAGACATATTTGGAGAGCACGGATTTGGAATAAGTCAAGGTATCAAGTACACATATTCACCCAAGCATTCAATTGACAAGGAAGAACAATTCAACCATTTCAATAAGGAAAGGTGCACATGATAGTGGAAGAAGAGCAAGGTACTAGCATCTCCAAGTCAACACACAAGTAAGTTATCCAATGCTAAACTTGAGCTACCTTTAAAATGTAATAAATGTGAGATATGTGGAAGCAACATATTTAATGGATGTGAAGAACATATTGGTCATTTGAAGCTTACTACATTAGTGCATATCATTCTCCATATGTTCTTAAAGATGTATGGGTAGAATATGTGTGTATTTTTGTTAGTTGAAGAAGCAAAAAGAAAATTATAGACCAAATTTATGAGCATATTTATGCATTGTTTATGACTGGATTTGGGAGTAGATGAGCAGTATTTGTGAGTAGATTTGAGCAGGTTTTGTAAGCATATTTGAGCAAGTTTTGTAAGCATATTTGAGCAGGTTTTGTAAGCAATTTCGAGCAGATTTTGTAAGTATATTTGAGAAGGTTTTGTAAGAATATTTGAGTAGGTTTTGTAAGTATATATGAGCAGGTTTTGTAAGCAGATATTGAGTAGGTTTAAGAGCAGATTTAAACAGTGATTGTGAGCAGGTTTTAGAGTATACTTGAGCAGAGTTTGGACTAGAATTGTGAGTAGAGGGGATTGGTGTCTCATGTGGATTGGTGTCCATGAACCAATAGAGGGGATTGGTGTCTCCTATGGATTGGTGTCCATGAACTAGTAGAGGATATTGGTGTCTCCTATGGATTGGTGCCTACAAAACAATAGATGGGATTGGTGTCTCCTATGGATTGGTGTCCACAAACCAGCATAGGGGATTGGTATCCATGAACTAGTAGAGGGGATTGGTGTCCATGAACTTGAGAGGGGATTGGTTTCTCCTATGGATTGGTGTCCACAAACTTGAGCAAGGGGATTGGTGTCTCCTATGGATTGGTGTCCATGAATATTGTAATAGGATATTGGTGTCTCTTGTGGGTTGGTGCCCACGAAATTTATTGAGAAATTTATAAGCAATATTTCTCCGTGGATGTAGCCCATATTGGGTGAACCACGTTAAATCTGTGTCTCTTATGTGTGGTGATTTGTGCATTGTTTCATTATTGCAATTGATAATATTTGAAGTTATTGCTTTGGAAATAAAAGTAAAATTTTTATCTTATACTGTTCACCCCCCCTCTTAGTATAAGCTTGTGTTATTCATTAAAGGCTCTATCACCTTCTTGACATGCTTCAACTCAGTTCCTTTCATGCATACGATGAGGTAGTAAATGCAACAATGAAGAATGCTATTTGACCTTGATCATTAACATCATTAAAATGGATAATATTCATATCTTGAAGTGCCAAGTGGCACATCCATTTCCCTTCAAGTGCTTGATGAGAGTTTGGTGCCAAAGAAATGTTTGTCTACATTCTTGTAACATAAGAATATTATTTATTAGAAAAATTCTTGGTCTCCCAATTGAAAAGTGTATTCCATACACTTAATGCACCAACATGTTCGTGTAACTCCTCTCTGAATATGGGTGCTCTCTTGATTCGAGCATTAGGGTTTTTCCTTTAGTGAAAAGTATCACTTTTTTCTTTGCATAGATGTTGTCTCTATTGTTGGTTTGAACGAACCCTTTGGATATATTTTTAGCTTCACAAATCCCCACCTCTTCTTTTATTCACCTACATTATTTTTTGTTGGGATGTGGAGAAACAATATGGAGGCTTTGAGCACCGATTTTAGCAAGCGTATGTGGAGTAAGTGATAATCCAATGGTGTTTTAATTTTTCTTCCTTACTTGTTTACGTCCTCCTTTTTTAAATGATGTTGCTATTGAATGATGTTTTTTTCTCCCTTGCTTTTGTACATTGTATCTTACAGGTTCATCCATCAAGGATGTGAGGAGAAGAAGCCCTTTGAATGGCTCTTTGAGCTAGGCTTGGATGGTTGCTAGCATATGACCGCTTTCGACTGGTTTTTCTAGCGATGTGTAGTGCTTTTGAGGCACCTTTAAATATACCTTCTCTCCCTGTATAACTAGGTTAGAATAGTGCAATATAATGTAAAATACTTTTTATAAAAAATGTCCTTATTGTACCTTATTTTGCACTCCTCTTTATAAAATTTGAATTTCTGATTTTGAGGTAGAATATTGAGTGCAATATAGGAGTTTTGAGGTTATCTCTATGATTATACACCTTCCCCTTTTTTCTTGGATATTTTATAAATGGATCCATGCTTGTAACCACATAATAAAAGATCTCTTTTTGCTGTAATTTTCTACACTATTTCTTGTTCTTTGAACTTGAGACTCACCAAGTCTCGTTTGAGGCTTCTTTTGATGCTCTTTTTGGTGGTTACTTTCTTCTCCAATTCTTGGAGGATTGAACTAAATTTGTGGCTTCCTTAGGCTACTTCAAAGTTGCAGATATTAGTGCACTAATAGTATCTTTAGACACTTTGACAAATTCTATTTTTTATGCCCTTATAACAAACACAAACAATAATTTTTGAGAGCAATATAATAGTGCAAATGAATATGATTATCTTTTACTTCTACTGCACTAACATTTTTACCTTATCACTCCAATCAACTCTAAAAAATAATGCACTTAATCAGTTTACTGCAACTAATCAAGAATAATTTGAAATAAATCTTCAAGAATTATTCTGTAATTTCTTTATAGGTAAGGTAATAGGAGCTAGTCTTTTTTTTCTTTCCAAAGTAGATAATATGTAGTTGATAGATATTTTGACATTCTAAAATCTAATCAACTCCTAAAATGCAAATGAACCTTAAATAATCCTTTCTTTTTTGCACCTTTGAAGACTCTTAATTCAACTCTCATTTTTGCAACTTTACTCAAATCAATGTGTTAGAGTTACTATTTCATAGTAACTAGAGTATTACCTCATTTGGTAATTATTTCCTACCCTAGGTTAGTTACGCTAACAACTATTGTTAGCGCATATATTGTTAGCGTATATTGTTAGGTTAGTATGATTATATTGTTAGTTGGGTATGATTAGCTTCGTATTCCATGAACTATTCTACGCATATTATTATGTATTTAATCCTTTACGCAAGGAATAATTATTACTACTTTCCCTAACATGGTATCAAAGCAATCAGAGCTTTGGTCTCGATTATAGCCTCAAAGTAGGGGACCCAATGCAATCGTTGTCATAGACTGGTGGTTTTGACTAGTTAGATTTGTTTGGAGGACTCTATGACCTGAAGCAGACTGGAGTGGTATAACAACCTGCTATCTGATCGATTGTGTGTCACTATATAGTCATCAGGACTATGTATAGTGATGTGATTGACCACAGACAAACTCGATCAGAGGACTCACACTAGACCTGACGGGGATCTAACCTGACCTAGGACGTGGAGACCTATGACTGACCTAGGAAAACCTACACTTGGACGGGGACCTATGATGGAGCCTGACATAAGACTGACACGGTGATTTGGAATCTTGTGGAGCACTGGTGGGCAAAAGAGGGCTTAGTGGAATACCAACCACCAACTGGTGGTTATTAAGTATTCAGTGAGTTTTTGGTCTTATACCACTCACTTGCTTCCTTGTCCTGCATGTGGGACATTTGCATCCATTAAAATAGATGCAATATTTTTTTGCACACAGAGGACGCTCCATCAGGCTTGGTGGATGTAGTTGTAGGCCATTTTACGTGTTTGGACACATTTGTAGACATTTTTTATTTGTAGCCAGCCCGTGTCGAGGAGAACGATCCATCACGGAGGATCATAGTGGAATAACATTTTTTTATTTGGTCTACCAAACACAATTGTGTCCTCTAATATGTTCTACGAAGGCGACATCGATTCACGCAGGAGAAACTGAGGGTAGAAATACCCCTTTTGCAGTAGTTTTTTTATTTATCTAAAAGATATTTGCAGACACAGTTGTATTTGTGATAGTTGCAGTAAATCCTCCCCGCATCCGTGACATTTTTCGGTTGGATTCACCATTTTGTGGTGAATTTCTCTGTTCTAGATCATGCATAACATTCTCGTCGACACACATTAAAACAAGTGTGCCCATAATGCTTTTGCTACTGTAACAGATAAATAGTAAGATTTGCCTTGTAAATTCCTACATAGGAGAGACGCAAAATAGGAGCTACCACGAATGATTACAGGTGGTCCACGTGGAGGAGCTTTTTGCTGAGCAGATCATCAGTTCACATACATGACCATGTTTGTGAGTTTTTCCTTTGGTTCATTCTCTAATAGGTCTGTGGGTGACTCAAACTATTAACAAAAATAGTGCAGAGCCGCCCAGTGATGAAGCCACCCGAGTAACTATGCCGCCCATAGAGGAACATTGGTGGAGCACATCGTGCCACCCACAAGGCTAGAAAAGATTAAGATAGGGTTTTTGCCCCTTCACTTTCATCGGGGGTGTTTGCCGGGACGGTCGAGCGCCCATGTGCTAAGGCGTTTCTGACCGTCATGTCGAGGGATCCAAACCCCTCGACGCTCCACATAAAGGTAATTATTTTTGTATATATATTGTTTTGTTAAAGCAATTTTTTTTTAATGATTATCATATTTTTATTAATTAAAATTATTTCTTAATCATTTTTTTAAGGAATTTTTTAATTAATATTAAATTGTTTTCATTAAACATTTTTTGCTTTCCACATAACAATTTAATATATATATACCTTTGGAGCAAAGTCCACTTTGCAAAACTAAGAAGGGACACCTTCACAATTTGCCTAAGAGGCACGATTTGAAAAATCAAAGCTATCCCAAACGCCTCAATTCATCACAAAATCACACTTTTTTTAGGCTTCATAAATAGCAAATTGTTTGTTTGAAGTCCTTATAAAAGGGGGGGCTTACCTCTTTTTAGGTTTCATAAATAGCAAACTTCTTTTGTTTGAAGTACTTCATGGGGGGATTTTTTGGTGACATATTGTGTTAATTTGCCTACGATGCAAGCTTTGTAAGAGCCTTTTGAGGCTTCATAGTTGCATTTTTTTTCACTAAAGGGGGAGATATAATTTTGCAAAAACAAGGGGGAAGACTTATAAGGGTGCATTTTCGGAAGTGACCGACACCTTAGTCAGATTATTTTTGCAAAATTTCATTGTAAAAGGTGCATTTTCGATAGAGACCGACACCTTAAGAATGGGCATATCAAAGAAGAAAACTATCCCAAAACCAACTGATGTTGCTAAATCATTTAAAGACCCATACTTTTTCCCACACATGGACAAGATGGATTTTTATGAAGATGACACATTTCTCATAGTACAGAATGGTGCAGATGCCATAATCAATGATTTTGCATATTGTGAAGACATGCAAAAAAATGGTGTTCTAATACCTATTAATGTTGTAATGGGAATATACATGTCATTTTATGCTCTTTACATTACACAATATAAAGTGAAAATGGACATTAGTGAGGAAACAGAGGTCAAACCCCTAATGGTCGATGCTTGTAGTGACACAAGTGACCTTCAGCCCATGGTGGCGAATGCTTGTTGTGACACATGTGACCTTGAGCCCATAATGGCCAATGTCTATTGTGATACATACAACCTCATACCTTCTATGGTAGATATCAGTTGTAGCACAAGTGATCTCATCATAGTAGTATATTTTTCTTGTGACACTAGTGACTTAAAAACTGAACCTCCTAAAAAAGAACTCCATAATCTCATCAATAATGACAAATGCCATATTGTTAAAAGTATTTATGAAGATGATGAAATTAGGTGTTTTGAAAAACACACCAAAGGATATGGATCTAAACTAATGAAGAAAATAGGATTCAATGGTGAGAGATTAGGTAAATAGGAACAAGGCATTAAAACTCCAATAATGCTAAATATCAGGGCAAATAATGAAGGCCTTGGCTATACTGGACATACAAGTACCAATAATACCATGTTTGTAAAACCTAAATCTCCTCCAACTCCTAAAAAGCATTGTTGCAGTCATTGTGGAAAGACAGGATATGTTGCAGCTAAATGTTGGAAATTACATTCGTGTGATTCATGTGGATGTACGAATCACTCTTCTTCACGATGTTGGTACAAAGTGAAAATGGCCAACAAGGTTCATATTGATTGTGGATGGACAGATTTCACACAATGGACCATGATAAAAGAAATGTTGTATGGCTTCTACCAAAAAGGTAAAATCTATGGTAGACCCAGAGGCAAATCCAATGATAGATCGAGTAGCAGTCTTAGATATAATGACCCAGAGACAGACCTAAAGACATACCCTAAGACAAAGTTCTAGAGGCAGATCTACAGGCATACCCAGAGGCACTGATCCAAAGGAAGATTCATAGGTAGATCTAGAGATAGACCTAGAGGTACAAATCCAGAGGTATGCTTAGAGCTAGAGCTAAATGCATGAGCCAAATACAGAGCTGAAGACAAAGCATGATCCACCATTCTTTCATTTATCTTCTTCTTCTTCACTATATTGGGGCAGTTATATACTTTACCCAAATATTGTTGTATGGGGGGATTATAGTGTAGCTAGTAGTTATATTATTACCCAAATAATGTAATAAGGGGGGATGTTAGAGTTACTATTTCATAGTAACTAGAGTATTACCTCATTTGGTAATTATTTCCTACCCTAGGTTAGTTACACTAACAACTATTGTTAGCGTATATTGTTAGGTTAGTATGATTATATTGTTAGTTGGGTACGATTAGCTTCGTATTCCATGGACTAATCTGGGCATATTATTATGTATTTAATCCTTTGCCTAATGAATAATTATTACTGCTTTCCCTAACACAATGTACTTAAAAAAATCTGATAAGTAATCCACTTAATGAATTTACTTGCACCAATAGTTGCTTATATTTTTTTAAAGTCCTTTTTGTCACTTTTGTAGAGGATGTAGATCTTGGTGTCTAATATCACCAAGTTGTTGCCTTGAGTAAAATGTTGTAGCTCTCTATAGGTTACCTTTAACAACTTTGTCTTCACCAAAATATGATCTCCAACTCTCTTTCATGAGCCTAGGATTTTGGTGGCTTGTTATCCTCTTGTAGTCTCCTCCTTTTACTATATATTTGAAGAGATATTTGATTCTAAAGTTGTGCCTTCTTGTTGTGAGAGGTAATCTCCAAATCTCCTAGATTTGGTAGGTTTATTCTATCTAAATATTCCTTCAATATTCTTATCGAATTCTGACTTCAAATAGGATCTTCTTATCAAGATTTTGAATGTCTTGAGGTCTTCTAATATTTGGCACTCCTTGCCAAATTATTCTTCTTGGGATTGTTGTTGGATGGCTATAATTGTCCCTAATATTTCATTATCTCCAATAGTGAATAGCTCCAATGAGTTCTCCTTGGAGATTATTTGATGATTTATTTAGCAAGGCCCTCCAAGCCTTTTGTTGGATGCTCATAGAGGCCTCTCCAAGGCCTTACAACTTCTTCTGGTCTTCCTTGAGACCTTATCTTCAAACTTCTACTTTTGGAAGTGTTGGTAGCAATATCTTCTCCTAGATCTCTGATTATGCTACCTCTGTATTTAAGCAGGACTCTCCTAGTCCTTATTCATCAATGAGATATTCTTTTGATCTCTTTTGCTTCAAGTTTTGGATTGATTTTGAGGAAGATACTCTTCCTATAATTTTTGTAGAAAACTTTTCCAACTCACTGAATATCCCTGTTCTTGCAACAAAGTATTAGTACTAAAATCTGCTTCTAAATTAGATTCTCTCTTTTGGAATCTTATTTAGGATCAAGGCTTCTGTGGCCTTTTCTTTATTAGAAATATTGAGCATGTTGTGTTGTCATTTATGTTAAAGGATTGATGTCAAAAGGTTGATGTCAAAGATATTTTGGTATGGCAGAAATATTCTTCTCTGATTGGATAATTATGCAAGGCAAGGCTCATATCAAAGCAAGAAAATTGGTAAAAAAAGAAAAGGTTATAATATTTATTTTTAAATATTATACACAGAGGGACAAAGGTTTGCAAGATAAAAGCAAAGCAAAGGTTTAAAGGCAAATGCAAGGTTTAAAATAAAGGCCATGGTTTAAAAGAGAGGAGATAATATTATAATATTTTTAATATTATAATACTTGGGCCAAAAGGTTTTATTTGAAAAAGAAAAAGAAATTGAAGACAAGTTTAGTTTGCAAAGCCCAAAGGATTATAATATTTTAAATATTATAATATAAGTTTGAAAGGTTGAAGGCACTAAAAATCTTGGAGGGCATGTTAATATTTTAATTATTTCGAAAGGCGTCGATGTTCCATAAAAATATCCTAAGTGCATATATAATATGGAAATATTTTTTTTATTTTAATAAGTAATTCAATTTAGATATTGAGTGCATGGTTTAAGACTGCGAATTAAAAAGGAGTGATAATTGTCATTCAAAGAATATTTGATGCGGTGAAGTGCGAAAATTATGCAGCAGATAGGAGGATGACACCATCTATTCGAGTTCATTCGATGAAATATGATTGGAAGGTAGCAATATTGTGATTCAACAAGCAATGTGATTGGGTAGCAGAAGATTGGTGGTGGAGATTAAAATACCCCAATGGAAAAATTTCCTTTGATGAAGCGGATATAAGCGTAGTAGATATTTTCTAAAAATCACAGTAAGCAAACACTTTGAATAGTTGTCATGACATTGCGAATGAAGAAAAACTAGCACAAGGAGATATTTGTTAATGAAATATGATCTGACTATGCGATAGCAAACCGAAAAAAATTCATGGAATATAAATACAATTCATCATGAATTTAGTTTGTAAGAAGACATCATTATTGTATGCGTTACAATTCACTGTGAATTGATTTTGTTGATATCATTGCCTTAAGTCTTATAAGCCATCGAGAATTTGAAGGACGTTAAGAACATTGTTGTTGTGAGATTAGAGGAGATTCTCACTGTGTTCAAAAGTGAGCAAAATTAGAAAACTATTGGTTAAAATTTTTTGATATAGCAGTGTTTGGTGCCGAGGAAAACATTTTTATAAAGGGGAAATCGTAGTTCAAAAATAGGAATTCTTTTAGAGATGTAGCAATCACTACAACCACAAAAAAATAGCTACCACCAGGAGTTTAAAAATCTGAAATTCGTTGCTCTATTGAATGAAGAAAGAAGAGCTAGAAGATATTGTTGGATGTTGTCTTTAAAAAGGAAATATTTGATATTACTGTTGCTGAATGGTTCAAAATGGATTATTGACATCACTGATTTGCCAAGAGAGTTTGTTCATTGGTTGTTGAGATATTTTCATTCACTGATGATTGAAATATTTCATTTGGTTAAAATATTTTATTCACCAAGAAATATCGCGCATCTAAAGAATCCATTCGTCGTTCGTCGTTGAGAACTTTCATTTGCTATTGAAGTTTGCAGATGTTGTTCATCATTGAGATATTTGGCTCTTCAAGATCAAAATTTTTCTGTGCTTCTTGAGATAAGAACAAAGGTTTTTAATTTGAGCCAAGGAGGTATAAGGGTGTATTGTGGACAAAATAGTTTATGTGTATAAAATGAGTTTAAGGGTTCTACAAATTGTATCTTGTGAAGACAAGAGAAAATAAAAGAGTATTATTTTCAGCCTTATAATGCACATTTTTTAGAAAGGTTTTTCATGTGGATGATTTGAAAAGATGTTATGCTAACTAACCCTTGAAGTGGCATATGAAAGATAGAATATTTTTTAGATAGGTTTATGAAGGCACATCTTCATCAAAACAAATTAAGAGGTATGATGACATTATTCCTTCTTTAAGGTGTTTGGTTCATCAAATATTTTTGAATATTTAGATGGATAAATAAGGATTATATATGTGCATCGTTGGAAACATATGAGCTAGGGTTTGTGAACAAGTTGTACTTCATTTTTAAATGATATTGGAAACACATGTGATAGGGTTTGTGAACAAGTTGTGCTTCATTGTTAAATGAGATTGGAAACACATGAAGAACACAAGCTTATACTAAGAGGGGGGTGAACAGTATAACACCACTTTGTACTTTTCTTTATGTAGCACCCTAAAATTGGCACGGTTAAACCCTTAGTAAAAAGATAAAAATTTGAATTTTAACCCTAAAATTGCCTGTTACCCGCTCCCCTTGTTTTCTGTGCCATTTTTAGGATTTTTTTTTACCGTTGGACGATATCCTCGACTATCATATGAAATCATACCAAATTTGATGAATTCGTCTGGAACAGAACGTCTAGACGATTTCGTCCCAAAACCAAAATTTCATAATTAGCTGATGTTCAACAGCTTCTTTAACTTGGGCAGAAAGCGTGTATGCACGGTTAGAGTCTCCCCCGTTGGATATATCCCAAATTGGGGTGATCTCCAACCTCCTAACCTCTACCTAATCCTATATAAACTAGGATTTTCTCAGTTTATCCCCCTGAATGACTGATTTTCCTTGCAACTTTAGTTTCTCATGCATTAAAACACCTTCATACTATTGTCGCATTGTATATTTCAAGTTTTTCTTGCAAGGATTTTACTGTTTTTCACCTGGAGAAAGCTCGGATCATCGCAAGTGATTCCAGATGATTTCGGATGATCTTGTCGCAGACGGCGATGATCTCGTACGATTGAAGGTGATCTCGACTACAGTCCAGATTGGGGGAAATCAGAGCCTAGAGTTTGCATTTATTTATCTTCTCTATTCATTTCTTTATGCATTAACTTATTTTATTCTCTTTTTGCATCCTGGAGTTCACCTAATTTAGCATAGGTGCATGATAAAGTCAAAATAAATTATCAAATTAATGCATTTCCTTTAATTGTTATCTGGATTTATCATTTAGGCCAGTTTACTGTCATTTCTATCATTTCCCCTTGCTTTTGTAGTTGCATTTTTGGTTTTTGGTATTTATTTCTGTGATTGCAGGTTTCTGACTAATTCATCAGGTTGACGATGATCTCGTCAGGTCGACGATGATCGATTATGATCTGAGACGATTCTGTGCAATTACAAATGATAATGTAATATTTGAGATGATCTGGACTTCTACAAACCTCAGAATCTTCATCAGACATCCAGAATCAGATACATTCTATATTATTTAGCACACTTTCTGTGTTTAGCACTTATTCATGTTTTTTGTATCCATATAAATCAGCATTGGCATATAGAATAACTTAGATTCATCTTTTCCAAACCAAGGAATTGAATGATTGAATATAAAAATGAACACATCAAACCTACTCTCAACATAGGCGTGGAAACTGCCACTCAAAAATTTCCTAGTGAACCCACCATCCATCAAAAATTCACCCTTATACCCCTCCCCGATAGGTGCAACCTTCAAAGGGCCTCTCAGTTCGAGGTATTGTCCCATACTTCTCACATCCACCTTTCGGGCGTGGATCCTATAGCCTGAAGGTAAGGATGCAAAAAATTTGGAGCGATACATTTTGGTGAACCCGACGTGAAAACTAAAACCTTTTGAAAACAATCCAAAAACAATAAATATATATATATATATATAAATGCATTTAGAATCATCAGACAAACAAGTAATATTGCATATCATATTTATATGGTAGATTATAATAAAATATGAGCTATCATCATAAATATTGAAAATCAATTAATAGCCATAGAGATTACATCTATGCTTAGAGTACCTCAAACAAATAGGGTTCAACCTTTGTGGGATGAACTTGATAGGAGATTGGGTATCATTGGATCTAGATCAACCGAACTTAGGCAAATCAAGAGGTTTTTCCTAGATAGAATCCTGGATCCTGATCAGGTGACTTTGTACCATGAGCTTCAGAGAGCTTGCCATAGGTGGTTAGCTAATAAAAGAGCACTTGTGTCTTCCAAGTTGTACACCTTTGAGGAATACCTTGAGAATGCAGTTGTAGTACATAAATTTCTATCTCATATAGAGGATCAAGAGGTCGTTCTTATGGATAGAAAGAGATGGAATAGATTTCCTAGAGCTGTGTTATATTGAGAGTATTGCCATGAAATCTATCTTTACAAGTTCGAGTATGAAGCAGATAATATCACCATAGCACACTTTGTCAAATTCTTGAAAAACCATTTCCAATTTGAAGAGGAGCATTTCATGACTCCTGATGAACTTGATCCTATTAATGATATCCACAAACTATTTATAGAAAACTAGGCCATTATTTTTATTATTTCTTGCATTTAGTATGTTGTTTATAATATTATTATAATAAAAAACAAAAAATAATAATAATAATAAAAACAAAACAAAAATATAACAAAACTATAACAAAAATTAAAATATTTCCTTTTTATAGTAGGTATATAATTAAAATATATACCTCCCAAACTTGTTGCAAATATATATATATAAATATATATTTGCTAAAATCCAATTTTAAGCATAATGACTAGACTTAGGAATGGAAAACATATTGAAGTAGAAGAAGATTGGTTAGGAAAACCATCAAATAACCCAGATGTCCTTCCTGAAGACCCAATTCAGGAAGAAGGAACCCTAGACCAACAAGAAGAAGAGTTTGCTGAAGGAAATGAACAAAGAGAAAATGTTAGAGAGGAAGGATCCTCCTCGCCTAAAATTTCTTTGGGAGGAGCTGTTACTTTTGATAACATGGAACATTTCTGGAAGTTCCTCAATACTAATATTGGCACTCTTAATAGAGCAGTCCATATGGACAAGGATAAAATTAGTGACACTCAAGCAACCCTAGAAGAAATATATCACACATGCACTAATCCCTTGTCCTTTGTTGATCAAGAAAGTGATCAAGCTAGACCATCCAATTTGGATATGGCCGCTATAATCTAGAACATGCAATAAAAACAGGTTACCCAACCACATAGAGTGCCTGTTACCAAGCCTAGAGTTATTCCCACACAAAATAAACCTTCATTTACTGCTCTATTTCACCAAGTTATTGATCAACATACCTCAAATCAACAAAATCCCAAAACAAAACCAAACACCAATTTCCAACAATCTGGGATACAACATAATGCTACTACAAATATTCTTCATAATACTCTCCCTACCAACCATTTGCATAATAGAAATATAGCATCTAATATTTATGTCCCGCCATCATACGCTCACAAATCCCATGCTTATGTCCCACCAGACCAATATGGTGGACAAACTAGTAATCTTGAAACTATGGTGAAACAGTTAGTTTCCCGCATGGACCAGATAGATCCCTACCATCCCTCATACAATTATCGAGATATGTGTAGTCAAACTCTAAATCCTATAGTTGTAGCACAACCATATCCTAAACACTTTCCTATGCATGTCCTACCTATATACAAAGGAACCGAAGATCCCATAGAGCATATTCGTATGTTTAGGATAGCATGTCATGATATATCACATGATAACTTGTTATTTCTAAAAATGTTTCCAAAAAGTTTAGGAGGAATGGCATTGGAGTGGTATTATCAATTACCCACTCATTATTTGAGGAATTTCAAAGAAACAGCCGAGTCTTTTGTTCATCAATTTAGTGCCTAAATTGAAAGGCATGTAACCATTAAATATTTGTACAACTTAAAATAGGACAAAGATGAATGTTTTGCCGATTTCCTAGCTAGGTGGAGACAGTTGATAGAAAAATTGCACTTTGTGTTACCTTATCAGGAAATGCTGGATATCTTTATCAATAATTTACAAGAACAACTATCCTATGAGTTATCAACTACTACCTTGACCACCTTCGATCAAGCTATAGACTTAGCTTGAAGAGTGGAAGATGCTCTCATTAGGAGAGGACAACTTAAAAAGAAAGATAATGAGAAAACATCCAAAAATCAATATAAAAATAAACAAGTTGTGGGTGATGGAGTCACTAATAGTAGAAATATTGCTACTATTAATGCTGTGAAGACAACAAATAAGTTTATACTAAAACCTCCTAATAAACCATCAGTTAAATCAACCTCTATCAACCATTCTATCACAATTATTAGAATGAGGTTTGATCCAATTACCAGCTATCCAAGAACCTAATCCAACTATACTCGGATACAGAGATGATTTACACTGTGATTTCCATAGAGGACCTAGACACGCTACCAAATCTTATAAAATATTAAAACATAAAATACAAGACCTGATTGATAACAATGAGATGGAGGTGCAAGCCTTTCAACCTAAACAAAATCCTCTTAATAATTCTCAAAAGAACATCCCCCAAAATCAGAATCAGAATGCCAATCAATCATTAGACATATTTCAACATCCTCTACCAAAGCATGGTAAAGAGGTGGCTAATCAAATTGAGCATCATAATATTCCCCCTCCTACCTGATATGTAGGGACTATTAGTGGACATTCACCTGCTCATGATCTGCAAATCTTTGACACAACTTTATCCATGGTTACGACCAGACCTCTATATAATATTCAGACACCTGATTTTAGTGATACAGAATACGAGACTGAAAGTGACATGGAAATCACATAAAATCAATCGAATAGTTTTGAAGATGAATCAGATGTTATTCAACCTATAACAAATTCTATGGTTCCAGAAGAACCATTCCCAAGAATAGTCACTACTAGACCATCTTCTCACTAATCACTTTCTAATGAACAAGCCATAAACACTAGACCAAGACCCATTCATCATCCACAAAATAATATTGTAGGGACCATTGGAGCTGTTACTCGACAACAGGCTCAAAATTCTCAACAAGATAAAACTCAGAATGATGGATCAGTTCCATTTGTTTTGAAAGTTCCTAATAAAGGGAATCATGCGCCTAATGTTCAACCTAAACCTCCTTATAATATTAATGAACAATTATCAAATACTACGGCTAGAATTTCCCTTTTGGACCTTTTAAGATCTTCTCCTACACATAGGGATGAATTAATGCTCACATTAAGCCAAATGATGGTACCACAAAATATTCAACCTAAAGCCATGGCCAATACTATCATAACTCGAGAAGTTGATTGTATTGACTTTCGGGATAGAGATATACTGCAACACATTTTACATAAGGATAACCCCTTATATATTATTGTCCTAATTGGAGATGTAGCAATTAAACAAGTCTTTATTGATAATGGTTCATCTTTAAACATTTGCACTTTTGACTTCTACCAAAGATTTGGGTTTAGAAGTGATAAAATAAAAATAACTGATATGATCATAAAATCCTTCAATGACGAAACACAAGAAACATGTGGAGTTATTACTATCCCATTGTAAGTTGGTCCAAGAACCTTAGACATGACTGTATTTATTGTACATTGACTTGCATCGTACAATATACTCTTGGGTCACCCTTGGATCAACGCAATGTGAGCTATTCCCTCAACTTTACATCAATGTGTTAAATTCAAATTTAAGAATCAGTTGGTTACCATTCATGGTGATCCCAGACCCTTTGATATGTGTGCTTTGGCAAAACCTATTGGAGTTCAATTTTGCCCTGCTTTGTCATCCACACATCCTAATTATAATCATCCATCTAAATGTGTGAAACACACACCCATAACATCATTTAATTTTTCTCCATCAACTCCACCTCTACATATAATTCAACCATATTTCGAACAAACCACATTAGGACCTTAAAAAGATCCTAAACCCACAACCAATGCTTCTTGTTTTACTCCTATAACTTCCATACCTATAGACCCATCCATCGACATCTCTACAACATCTACACCTACCAGAGGCATATTTTCCACATCCGAAGATGTAGGAAATGTTCCTTCTACCTCTTATGCTCTTACTGATGAGCTCTTACCCAATTTATCTAAAATTTTTATATCAAAAAAAACAAACGCTACTATGCAATATTCCCTTATTTTAAATAATTTGCCACACTCTCCTCGTACCTTAGGCCTCCCACACCCTCTGGGAAGTATTTACCAAGTCAGGAGCTGTGCTTTTATTTATAAGGGATAGGACTAGGGAAGAATACCTAGAAACATCAAGACTCATTATGATGGATATGCTCGATGTTATTTTGCTAATGAGTATATTAAAGCTAAGCCTATAATGCTTAAATTGGGATATAAATGGAAAGGTTTGGGACCTTTCGAAAATGGTATGAAAGAACCTTTTGAGGTAGAGCCATGGCTTGCCCGATGTGGTGTGGGCCTATTTCCTAGTAAGGGTCAGCCCTTCCCATTTGAGGATGATGACCATCTCATATGTTACCAAGATTATTTGGATAAATGCAATGCTTTGCATTTAATGAATTAGCCATTTACATGTAATATGCTATCCATAGCATACCCTGAGATGATCACCGAATTTGACAATGATTTGGAGGGAGATATCTTCCATGATGTCTCCGTTGAGGAATTATTACATAACAAATTTTATTTCGATGGCTCTATACCTAGTATAGCCCAACTTGAGGCCACGACTCCTCAAGATGAATTATCCAAGCTAACCTTGAAAGAATTGCAAGAATTAGGCGTTTCACCCGCCCCACCTAATTTTGAGAGAGATCTACACATGGAAGTAGAAAACGTCATAAAAATTAACATTGGAACAAAAGATAATCCTCACATAATCAACATTGGATTAGAATTGAGTCAAGAAAAATAGGATAAATACATTGTATTCCTTAAAGAATATGAAGACGTCTTTGCTTGGAGATATGAATATATGCCAAGATTAGACCCTTATGTAGTTATGCATCACCCAGTAGTCCATCCGGATGTTAAACCTTTTAAACAGAAACTTAGAAAATGCATCCTAAAGTGGCCTTACTAGTCAAAGGGGAATTAGAAAAACTCTTGAAGGTTATTTTTATACAAGCCATTGATTATGCTGAATGGATCTCGAATGTAGTTCCAGTAACTAAGAAAGAAGCTACCAAAGTTAGGGTTTGCACAGAATTTAGAGATATTAATGATGCATGCCCTAAATATAATTTTCCTCTTCCCAACATGGATCAGATCATTGATTTTATTGCTGGGAGTGGAATGATATCCTTAATGGATGGATTTTTTGGTTATAATTAGATCATGATAGCTCCTGAAGATTAGGCTAAAATAGCCTTTATTACCCCTTGGGGGACATTTTGTTGGAAAGTGATGCCATTCGGTTTGAAGAATGCAGGTGCAACATATCAACGAGCCATGACTTATATCTTTCATGATATGATGCATGATATTCTACATGATTATGTAGACAATATTATAGCTCGTTCCATCAAAGAAGATGATAATTTAGATGACTTGAGAAAAGTATTTAATTGATTAAGGAAATATCTTATCCGACTGAATCCAGCCAAATGTATATTCGGAGTTAAGTCCAATAAATTATTGGGGTTTATAGTTTCTTTACGTGGTATTGAAATTGACCCTCTCAAGATCGCGGATATCACTGATATGCCCGCACCCACAAATATATCCGAATTACGAAGTTTACAAGGTAAAATTCAAGTTATTCGTCACTTCATCGATAAGTTGGCAGACAAAACAGGACCCTTTCTTAAGCTTCTTATGAAATATGTCTCTTTTCATTGGGACGATGAATGTCAGGAAGCATTTGAACTCCTCAAACAATATCTCCTTAACCCACATGTGCTTTCACCACCTAGACCTGATCGCCCATTTATCTTATATATTTCTACTTCAGATTTTGCCTTAGGAGCTATGTTAGCTCAACTTGACGATGACAAAAGAGAGTGTGCTAATTATTACATTAGTTGAACCTTAATCAGTTATGAAACCTGCTACACAACATTAGAGAATCTATGTCTAGCAGTCGTATTTTCTACACATAAACTATGCCATTATATTCTCTGTTAGAAAACGTATGTTATTTCTAAATTCAATCCTTTGTGGTATCTTATGAGTCGACCGTATTTATCTGGTCACACAGCAAAGTGGGTTATTATGTTAAGCAAGTTTGAACTCATGTTTATAGGACAGAAGTCTATTAAGGGTCAAATCATAGTAGATCAATTAGCTGCTACACCTTTAGAGTCTACCCATCCCCTCATCATTGAGTTTCCTAATGAATGCCTTAAATTAGAGGCAGACCATCCAAAGCAATGGTCCCTATACTTTGATAGAACCTGATGTATGAGTGGGGCTAGTGTAGGTATTATTTTAATATCTCCACATAAACATCTTATACCTCTGTCCTTTTAATTAATGTTTGCTTGCATTAATAACACTGCTGAATATGAGGCTCTCATCCTTGGATTACGAGCTACCTTGGCACTAAAAATTAAAAATCTATTGGTTTTCAGTGATTCTCAACTTACCTTGGAAGCTATTCCTCGAACTAGCAATCGTGCGGCTGATGCTATGGCTGCAGCTGCATCTCTTTTGCCCTTGGATTTAGATGACGAATATGCTACCATCATTATTCATTGACTCTAGGAACCCACTTCAAATAAATCATGCTTAGAACCTTTGGATGTGTTTCTAATCAACGAAACTACTCTTGAACCTTGGTACACTGATATATTTAATTTTCTTCAAAATGGGACCTTCCCTGAAGGTTGTAATAGCAATCAACGTCGATTATTACATAGACGAGCAAGTTGCTTCATAATTATTGGCAATATGTTGTATAGGAGATCTTTTGAAGGCATCCTATTGAGATTTTTGAATCTAGACCAGCTTTGAGTGAAGCCCACGATGGATCTTGTGGGGGACATTTTAGTGGTAGTGCCATTGCTAAGAAACTCCTTAGGATAGGATATTTTTGGCCTACCATGGAAAATGATGCACATGATTATGTGTGCCATTGCGACAAGTTCCAGAAATATGCTGACCTTGTCCATGTGCCTACACAAGAATTGTAGGCTATTTCATCTCCTTGGCCATTTTCAAAATGGGGCTTAGACATCATTGGAAAAATCAACCCTGTGTCATCTGATGGACACAAATTCATCATAATCGCCATCGAGTATTTCATGAAGTGGGTTGAAGCTATGCCCTTAGCTTCTTGCACTAGAACCCAAGTTTCCAAATTTATTTTTAATCAAATTATTTGTAGGTTCAAAATTCTTGCAAATATCATCTCGGATAATGGAACTTGTTTCAAAAATAAATATGTCAAAAAATTATGTCAAAAATATAAAATTCAACATCGTTGGTCCACTCCCTATTATCCTCAGGGTAATGGCCAAGCAGAAGCATCTACTAAAACATTAATTAAAATCCTCAAAAGACTAGTCAATAAATTTGGCCAAGATTGGCACATCCAATTATATCCTACTTTGTGGGCTTATCGAACAAGCATTCATACTCCCACGGGCACTTCGCCTTTTGTTTTGGTCTATGGCGCTGAAGCATTTTTTCCCTTTGAATTAGAATTTCCTTCTTTGGCTCTACTACTTCAAGATACTGAAGTAGGATATGAATATCATGCTGGCAGATTTAGTCAGCTGGAACTCCTAGATGAGAAGTGCATCAATGCTTTGGAACATCTTCGTGCCTACCAAAACAAGCTTAAGCGAGCATACCTCAAGAAAGTTCATCATCAATCCTTTGAGATCGGTGACCTTGTCTTAAAAGAAAATCAAAAAAATACTAATGCAACTAAAGACCTTAAAGGTAAATTCGAGCCCAACTGGCTTGGACCGTATATCATCATTGCTAAATTTGGATCGGGAGCATACCGATTAGCTACCTTAGATGGTAAATATCTTAAATAACCTATGAACATTATGCATCTTAAACGCGATTATGCATAAAATCTGGTCATTTCATCATTGTGTATATTGTTATTTGGCATATTGTTTTCTTTTAGTCATCCATATAAAAATTTCAAAAACAGTAATAGTATTTATTCTTTCAATTCATAAATTAAAATCAAAATATAAAAAAATCAAAATCATCCAAATCTTCAAAAAACATCTTATATTTTCACACCTATCAATTCTTGAAGTATTGCAGTCATATTTTCAATTATTTTGGATAAATTAGCATTTATTTAGAATCCCGCACTTTCACACTCACATGAATAAATATCTTGATTTTATTTGGTATGATTATTAATCTCTCTTATATCAAAGTCCACAGTTGAATTAAATAAAGTTTTGAGCATAGAGAACTGATCTTGTTATTTACTTGAACCAAGCATATATTTTCACATTAAAATGATTTCATTGCAAATTCGATATGATGCTACATAGTAGAAATGGTTTCTTGAGCAAAAAGTTTCCCCTGCTATCCTATCATGCACATGGTCTAGAATCTTTGAGAATTGACAAAAGGACAAGCTCACCCCTACCCAGAATAAAAATCCCTTGCTCTACAGACCTAATCCGAGCAAGTATCCCTAGTATAGGAAGAAAAATAAAAGTCAAAACACATGAGAAAAAGAAAAATATTATTTTGTACCATCGTAGCAATATTTCAGCATTGTCTCAGTTTCAAGCAAAAATACAAAAAAAAAAAAAAAGCAAAAGAAAAAAAATAAAAAGAAAAAAGCAATAAAATCCCTTTTCCCTACCCTTTGAAAAGAAAAGAAGGGTGAATGAGCTTGAATCCCTGGAATTCTCAATTATTCGAAAACTGTGAGGTAAGCCCCATAATAGGTGGTTTGTGCCCAACCCGCTTGGCCTTGGGTAATCCCTAGCGTGGTGATATGTCTGTCACATTAGTGACCTTCTTTTGTATATACCTATGTCGGCTTATGGATTATCTAGCTCTTGATAACCTAACTTACATAGTAGTCTAGTATGATTACATGCATATAAATCATGGTCAACGAACACTCAGTTGGTTAATTCAAATTACTTGTATCAAATTATCTTGCTCAAAATTGGTGAATGAACCATACAATTGCACACATATTTGTATTTGAGAGATTTTGTATCATTATGATAAATCAAGATTGGCAATGAACTCACATCTGTACATTGGGTTCCTTATAAATCTACATTTTATCTTTGAGATAATTTAAAATATTTCTGCAACTCTTTTTGGAATAAATTCATCTTCTTATTTACAAGAACATCTGTTTAGTAGAAAAACAATTACATACATATTTTCTTCCAAAATCAAACTTCTTTCAAAACATGCAATAAAGTCAAATTTCTTTATATATTTGACTTTCGAAACGATGGTATAGTTCCAAAACCTAAACTGGAATTTTATGCCTAGCGCAAGTCCTTATCTTATATTTTTTTTATTTAAAAAAATCAAATCATGCAATAAAATTGTTATATTGATTTCCTTTTGGATTTCGTGATGATGGTATAAGTCTATACCTATAATTCTATGCCTAGTGCAAACCATTGTTCTCATTTTATTTCCCATTCATTTTAAATTCATAAAAACATATGGCTTACATCATTATGTTACACAATTGTGCTTTAAAAAGAACGCAAATTTTTCTATTTCATTTCATTATGTCAACATTCAATTTTGCAATGATGGTATAATTCCTAGGGAATTATTAAAAAAAATTATCACACTTGGGAATTTATGCCTAGCAAAATCATATTTCTTTTATATTTCATGCAAAATATTTTTATGAAAATCTGAAAACAAATCATCACCATCATCATTTTCATCATCACAACACAAAGTCTTAAGACAGTCTCTTAAGCACCCTTTTACTTTTAGCAATATTTCTATACTGGGATTAGTTTGACGACCTAGCGAGCAGCGACTCCATGAAATGGTCTATAATAGCGAAAATGTACTTTGAAATTATTGTTAGAAGTCCCTTTTATTTTGCATCAAAACACACCACCAAAACAATGAATTTGTTTACATCAGATTATTCCATTTAAATTTTATGGCATGACATAAAATTATAATTTATTTCCAACGACATAATTACATGAATAATCAACCAAACAAATCCAAAATTAAAGCATCATACAACATATACACAAGTCATATCATCAAAAATACCATCTATATATATCAACAAATTATATACATCATATCAAAACTGGATTGGTATGCCACAATCTATACCCTGGCATACTCAATCCTCTCAAAAATATATATCCAATCTATAGTATCTGGCAGCTAGTCTCAAGAAGCCCTCGATCTCTCAGCCTCATCTCCTATCCCACCCTAGCATGGAGGAGGTGGTCCCATAGAGGTCCGAGCTGTATCTCGGGTCCTCATCATCGATCGTGAGGAAGTCCTTGATGATCCCACCCTAATCGGCTCTGCAATGCCGACTGGTAGCTGCAACCTCTGGCCCTCTGGAACCATCTGGAAGTATACTCCTTGGCAGCGCTAACTCTTGCATGCTTGCCCTTCTGCTTTGAGACCTGAGTCATGTAGCCTCATCCTATAGTGTCTGCACCTGAGCTCGGAGGAGGGCATTCTTAGCTCGAAGAGCAGCCATCTTGTTTCTCTCCCCTACCTCGACACCCTTGCCCTTATCGAGCGATGGTGGCCTCTCCCCCTGCTTAGAAGGGAATCTCTCCTCCCTACTCCCTATTTGTTGCGGTCTCTATGGAGCCTATGGCATCCTCTGGCATCTCCCCTATGGAGACCATCGCTGCTCTCTCCTGTCGTGACCCCGCGCTACCTCAATAGTAGCCTGGCACCGCCTCCCCATCCGTCGCACAATCGCATGCACCGGACCTTGTGCCCTCATCATCCGAGGAGGGTGAATACCTACATACCAGACATCGTATTTGTCAGTGACCCCAACATCATCCCCATCCATTGGCTGTATAGGGGCATCATCTACATCCTGGATCTAAAATCATTGCATATCCAAAGCCTCACTCAGTGTAGTACTATCTCGAACAGTTTGGGAGTACTCATAATCCCTGAGAGATGGGATCCCCTACTATAGACCAAACTGTCATAAAACTTGGTTGTAGCGATGGAGCTCTACATCTCCCCACTCCATCCTCAGCCAACAAACTCACCTGATGCGATCCAGCTCCTTCTCGTCCTTTGCCCACCCTAGATGCTCTCTCCATGGCCTCTAGGTGATCTGGACTGGGATGAGGTCATCTAGTAACCTTCGTGACATCAAAAGATCTATCCATCGCTATGACCCTCTTTGTAGCCACCAATAGAAAACCTGGTGTCTCTCCTGATCAACCCCTGTTAGTGGGAGTCCTACCGGCCTCCGCACTGCGATGTACTCCCAACACCAAACCTGTAGCAGCGATGTCAAAACCAAACATCGGCCTCACTTGTATATGACCCCATGCAGGATCCTATACAAGTGGCACAGTACAAAGCTGCCCCATGCAAATCTATACCCGTGATCTCTCATGTCGTAGACCAAATCTGAAAGGATCCATGGTAATCTGCACCCACTCTGGTGGCATAGTAGTAGGCCACCCATTATCCCTGCCAAAACCTGAGTCAACCTAGATGCCCCAGGCATCTGGCTTAGAAACTCGATGTTCAGTTCGCCCTTCTCCAGGGTGAAGCTCGGGTCTCCGCACAGCCTCATCATAGCTTGGCCCTGATTGGTCACAGGAGTCATAAATCGTCCTTGTATGGGGATCCTCAAGATCCTCCATACGTCCTCTAGTGTGGGTGCCATCTCCCTTATCGGTAACCGAAAGCAGGATGACCCTCGATACCATCTCTCTGCTAGGGCTGTCAGTAGCCCCATGTTTGTTGGTACTTATGGCATTTCTGCCACATGTTGTAGAGTGACCTATGCTAGTTGGTCTCACTTCGCCTGGTCGAGCACAGCCACGTCATCTCTCAGCCCCCCATATTTCCATTCTCGAGTCTTTAGTAATACCCTCTGTAAAACAAAAAATAAAACAACAAAATTCATTAATTATTAAAATCAATTGCATGCAATTCAAACAAGCTTAATTTCATAAAATTGATGATATCATCCACCATTGGAAGATATCGTCCTAAATTGATTAAAATCATCCTTTTTAGGATGAAATCGTCTCCGATTTTGCAACTTGGGGATCGCCTCTTGGACGGGATCGTCTCTAGTTCGTCGATTTTGTCCTCAGACGAAATCGATGATCTAGGGACGATTTCGACAAAATGAGGACGATTTTGTCCCGATGTCGTCGATGACCTAAAAACGGTTGCGATGCCCCAAAATAGTCAAAATTTAAAACAAAAATTACACAAATCAAATTAAAAACATAATGCATCAAGTTTATATCCTTACCCGTAGCCCGTGTCGGACCTCTGTCGATCTGTGCGTAGTTTCAACCATTTTGTCTGCAGAGCTCTAAAACAGTAAAAAAGTAAATAGTAAAAATGAATTAGGGTTTTACCCTATTTTTCTTAATTTTATTTAAAAACAACAACATTTTAATTTTGCTTTTTTGTGCTTTTACCTCAAACGTTCGATTTGGCTAAAAACACGGAGGGGGCACCATAGTAAACAGTCGTACAATTCGACCTAGAATCGTTGTCTATAAAATTAAGTAAATTTTTGCTTTCTCGTAAAATGGGAAGAACTCGTCTTTAACGCATTTTCTTCAAAAAATTTGCTAAAGAGGGGGCAAAGTGTAGCACCCTAAAATTGGTGCAGTTAAACCCTTAGTAAAAAGATAAAAATTTGAATTTTAACCCTAAAACCTCCCGTTACCCGCTCCCCTTGTTTTTCATGCCATTTTTAGGATTTGTTTTGACCGTTGGACGATATCGTCGACTATCAGACGAAATCGTCCTAGATTTGATGAATTCGTCTGGAACAGAATGTCCAGACAATTTCATCCCAAAACCGATTTTTCATAATTAGATTTTGTTCAACAGCTTCTCTAACTTGGGCAGAAAATGTGTCTGCACGGTTAGAGTCTCCTCCGTTGGAGATATCCCAAATTGGGGTGATCTCCAACCTCCTAACCTCTCCCTAATCCTATATAAACTAGGATTTTCTCAGTTTATCCCCCTGGCTGACTGATTTCCCTGCAACTTTAGTTTCTCATGCATTAAAACACCTTCATACTATTGTCGCATTGTATATTTCAAGTTTTTCTTGCAAGGATTTTACTGTTTTTCAGTCGGAGCAAGCTCGGATCGTCGCAGGCAATTCTAGATGATTTCGGAAAATCCTATCACAGATCATTGATGATATCATATGATTAGAGGAAATCTCGACTACAGTATAGATTAGGGGCAATCAGAGCCTGAATTTTGCATTTCTTTATCTTCTCTCTTCATTTCTTTATGCATTAACTTATTTTATTCTATTTTTGCATCCTGGAGTTCACCTCATTTAGCATAGATGCATGATAAAGTCAAAATAAATTATCAAATTAATGCATTTCCTTTAATTGTTATCTGGATTTATCATTTAGGTCAATTTACTATCATTTCTATCATTTCCTCTTGCTTTTGCAGTTGCATTTTTGGTTTTTGGTATCTATTTATGTGATTGTAGGTTTCTAACGAATTCGTCAAGTCGACGACGATCTCGTCTGATCTCAGACGATCGACTATGATATGAGATGATTTTGTGCAATTGCAGACAATAATGTAATATTTGAAACAATCTGGACTTTTACAAACCTCATAATCTTCATCAAACATCCAGAATTAGGTACATTCTGTCTTATTTAGCACACTTTCTATGTTTAGCACTTATTCATGTTTTTTGTATCCATATAAATTAGCATTGTCATATAGAATAGCTTAGATTCATCCTGGCCAAACCTAGGAATTGAATGATTGAACATAAAAATGAACACATCAAACCTACTGTCAACCTAGGAATGGAAACTGCCACTCAAAAGTTTCCTAGTGAACCCACCATCCATCAAAAATTCACCCTTATACCCCTCCCTGAGAGGCGCAACCTTCAAATGGCCTCTCAATCCGAGGTATTGTCCCATCCTTATCGCATCCCCATTTTAGGCATGGATCCTATAACCTGAAGGTAAGGATGCAAAAAATTTGGAGCGATACACTTTACTCAAACAATATTATCCAATATATCAATGCAATATCAATAATAGTAATAAAAGCAATGTATAAATCACCACACACAATATAGACACCAATTTAACGTGGTTCACCCAATGTGGGCTACTCCACGAAGAAAATCTTCCACTAAAATTTTCTCAACAAATCTCTTGGGAATCCTTCCCTATTACAATATTTATGGACCACTATCCAAAGGAGACACCAATCCCCTAATCAAGTTCATGGATATCTATCCACAGGAGATGTCAATCCCCTCAAATGATATGTGGATCTCTATCCATAGGAGAACTCCTCCTCTGCTTTGGTTGGTGATCCTATTATAAGACTACTACATCCACTACACTAGCTTGTGGATATCTCTCCACTGAAGACTCCTATCCTCACTCAAAAGACCTTTGTCCTCACTGCCCTGGCTAATGGTTCTCTATCCACTGGAGATAATTGTCCTCTACTTTGTCACCTCCAAATCTTACTTTCAACTCTATCTCAAATTTGTACTAAACACAGTCCTTTAATCTAGCACAAATATTCTTAATCTCTCTCTCAAATCTGCACTAAACACAATCCTTCAATATAGCACAAATATTCTCAATCTCTCTCTCAAATCTGCACTAAACATAGTCCTTCAGTATAGCATAAATATTCTCAATATCTATCTCAAATTTATACTAAACACAGTCCTTCGATCTAGCACAAATTTGCTCAATATCTATCTTTGGTCTATACTAAACATATTCCTTCGGTCTAGCATAAATCTACTCAATCTCTGTATCTAATTTGACACAAACCTGTCCTCAAATATGCACCAAAATTTGTCCTCAAATATGTCCTTAAGCCTTATCACAAAGCTTGACTCAATCACAAATTAACTTTTCTAGATCTATCCCAAACCTTAACTCAATATTTGAACACAACAATTAATCAACTCTGCTCACAAGTCTACTCAAAGGCTTACCTCAAATTTGTCCAACAAGTCCCCTCATGAGCTTGTCCAATATGCTCAACAAGTCTTCACCAAGACTTGCCTCAAATATGATTGTAAGTGTAGACACCTAAAACATGTCATGTTCAGGGAGACTACTCACATAGGCACACTTCGAGGTCATGTGACTAAACCTTGGGACCTTCCAAGTATCAAAAGTGGTTTTCACCACTCATTTGGGGCATTTTTAGCCCATCCAAGCTTGGTCGCTATGGACCAGAGTGGCTGGATTCTGGCTGCTGTGGGTCAAAGCGACCAAACCTTAGCTGTTGCAGATGATAATGGCTAAACCTAAAAATCATTTTGCCATCAATCTAGCCTAATCACGGGTGAAAGTAGCAGTCTACATACAATAAGATCGAGCAGGGACAACTTTGCATTCCTCCTCACGACCAGTCTACATGAAAGACTCAAGTCTAGATTTAGACATAAGTTAACTACCCCTCATGGGTAGAAAAAAGCTCAAATTCTCATGTTAACACCTAGTGCGCATGAGGGATTCAGTCCTAGGGTTTGAACATTTACCTAGGGCTTCAAAACACTTTATAAGGAGTAAACCTAAAAGTACTAGAGGACCTTATTTTATCAATCAAGAGAGAGATATAACATCACACATCAGATATCAAAACTTTGAACAGGTGGGATCATTGAGGAGAGCTTCTAGAGACTTTGAGAGCTTTCCTTGGAGATCATTTCTATGGCAAAACCCTATCGGATTGGAGAGCAAATCTGAGTACCCTTGAGGAGCAACGAAGCTCCTCACGACCAGTCTACATGAAAGACTCAAGTCTAGATTTAGACATCAGTTAACTACCCCTCATGGGTAGAAAAAAGCTCAAATTCTCATGTTAACACCTAGTGCGCATGAGGTATTCAGTCCTAGGGTTTGAACATTGACCTAGGGCTTCAAAACACTTTATAAGGAGTAAACCTAAAAGTACTAGAGGACCTTATTTTATCAATCAAGAGAGAGATATAACATCACATATCAGATATCAAAACTTTGAACAGGTGGGATCATTGAGGAGAGCTTCTAGAGACTTGGAGAGCTTTCCTTGGAGATCATTTCTATGGCAAAACCCTATCGGATTGGAGAGAAAATCTGAGCACCCTTGAGGAGCAACGAAGTGCTAGCCATCTAAGAGGTAATCATCCATGCACATACAGTAATCATTTAACATTAATAGCAGACTTAATCTCAGAGCCTTTGGATCAATAGAGATAGATTTCACCTTAGCATTCGTTATCCTAGATAGTGGCCCACAACCTAATCTAGGGTTTTGGTGATAGTTTCTTTTATTCTGCTTTTTTTGTGTTTTCATGTCATTAGCATAAGCTTTATTTTAGTTATTTGCATTCATAGTACTAGTTTTATTGCATTTTTTTCATTATGCTAATAGCCTCATCTGGAGAGGTAATCTTAGACATCTAAGCATGTGTTTTTTTTTCATTGATTGCAGGGCTACAGGTTCATCAGATAAATATGTAACATATGAGAGCAAAAATGATCCCTCCAAGAATCATACCTAGAGAAGGAGGTATCTGTAAGGCCTCATACAGTTCCGTGTGCATCACCAAGAAGCCTGTAAAGGCACATCACCCCTTGCTAGGGGATATTTTATATATCTGCTACCCTCTTTGTGTAAAATCATGTATCAAATGAAGGGTATCCCGTAGAGGGATTTATATGTAACCGGATCTTGGAAATATCAATACAAAGCATTCATTCTTTTATTTCTTCGCATTTTGGATACACCTTTATTTTATGCTTTTTCATTTAATACATGTTAAACGTTAATAATAATCACAAATATAGTGGGTGGATGGTGCGCCGCTTCCTCGGGGTCGCTACATATGGTGATCACGGTGGGACCTTGCCTAGTTTTTATTTTCTGCCACTTTACTAATCCGTGTTTTTGTGTGCAAGTTTAGCTGCAGTAGTCTACAGTAGCCAAAAAGCAGTCGCTCTGGTCTACATTAGAAAAGACTCAGCCGCTCTGGTCTACAACGACCAAGAATTAGCCACCCTAGTCGACAACGGCCAGAATTGGAGTGCGAAAGAGGTCAAAATATTGATTCCCTGAGCTGGATTTGAGGTTGGTACAAATTTTCTGGTTATTTATGTTCTTTTATCTTCTTTTGTTTTCCTAAAATAGTGAACATTAAGATACATTTTAAGTTGGAAAATTAAGGAATGGAAGGGAAAGAACTTGCATCTTGTGCATCATAGAGTTTTTTATATTTCCACTAGGCATTTATAGGAACAACGACTTATGCTTGTAAAGTCCGCCCTGGAATCTAGTGTGCTAGAAATAGTGTGTTGGTTTGCTTGCTTTAAGGCCCTACTAGAGGTCATATTTGCACAAAGTAGAGTGCATCCATGAATCTCATACTATTTATGCATCTTTCTGAAAAGTGAAATGTCATTCATATCAGGCATATAGGAAAGAGTCAATACTGTTGTATGATGCATTTTACTTTATGCAAAACTTAAAATGAATCACATACACACATGCATGTTTTAAACATTGGAGAGTTGGATTTCATCACCAACCTTCAATTCAATTCGGTGATGTTGGCATTCATCTCCTTCCACTAGCTTGCCCCCTAGATCTTCTTAGAAATAGAATTGGTAACTTCTTTATAGTGGTACTAAGTTACTCGTGTTCAAATTGTCTCCCACTATTGGAACAATTGGTTCAGATTGGAAGATCTAGGTGAACCTCCCACTAGGACTTCAGTAGTGTACCCTAGCCTCTTTTTGAGAAAATAATGTTTGGCATGGGTTTTCTTGATTCTCACTATGGATGAGTCTCCTTATTCTAAATTCAAAATAAGAGCAAGAAACAAGAGCAATAACATATCAAAGACACATCAAACTGTTTAGGGCACACATAAATCATTAATCAAGATAAACACTTGCTTGATACTATTTGGCTACATCTAAATTGCAATCCAAAGAACTAATTCACAAGCATAATGGTCAAAACCAAAAGTAAACATCCTCAGTCCAATATCAAGGGAGAATCTGAAGCAACACATACTCATAGGCGAAGTCGTAGTAACCTTGAACCACATGCTCATAAAACAATAAGACATAGTTTCATAAGTCTACGGGGTGATAATTCAACCCTTGGGGGCTCTCCTCGAGAAACCCCAAATAGGGAGTCAAATCATGGAACTAAATCACAAAAGTACAAAGAGGATTCACAACCATCATCATCAATAGCTTCCTCCCCACAAAAACTTCTAAAAGACATGAGGAGGCTTCAATAGCTTCCTCCCCACATGGACATAAGTAGGGTTCTAGACCCCATTCTTCACATAGGGATGATGAAGTTTCCCCATATCCATCCTCATGGAGGATGGATAGGGTCACAAATTCCTCATCACCAAAAAGACACACAAGAGTCACAACACCCCAAACTTCACATGAGATATTGAGAACATGTTTGCCTACTAAAGGGTAAGAAACTAGAGCTACATCTAGTCATAGAAATCAAACAAAATATACCCTTCACACAAGAGGAATGATTACAATAGATTATGACCTCATTGGAGTAAATGGCACCCCAATAGATAATCCATGTAAAATAATACAGTTAGATGAGTTGGATCATTTGCATCTGAGACCACCTCCCAGAACATTAGCCACAAAAAATTCTACATCTGTAAGTTCACGAACTGTTACTTCTAAGCGCACCTCTCAACCTTGGGATGCTTCAGAATGACTCTGCAAGTCTCATTCAAAGCCTGACCATAGAGAAACTTATAAACACACATAATAGATTACAATAACTAGCAAGAGCAAAGAAACAAAAGAGACCTCTTTGAGGAATTTGTGAATTAAAACTACAAGAATAGAATCCGATAAACCTAATTCTTCTTCAACAGTGCAATATGAATGCATGCAATGGTTATAAAGTGCGTTGTGCAAAGAGTGAGAGCTAGTGGAAGCTCTTAATAATGACAAACAAAGAGAAAGGATTTTACGTCGACATGAGCAGATTCTAAGAGAAAAAGCTAAGCAACTAGCTCACATCAATTTACGAGACAATGACAATGATCATCAAAGAGATAAATACGTTGACTCACCAAAAGAGGGGTACAACAGACAACAATAAATCCCATAGCAAAACCACCACTCAAATTATGAACAACATCAAATTGGTGGAGAAAGGGTAGATATGATAAATCATGACCAAACACATCCTAAATCCCCTCGTAGGAGGAAAAAGAATAGAACAAGTCAAATGCACATAGGGTTACCTCCATTACCTCTGTGAGGGGGCCTCTAAGAAGAGGAACTCCTTGCCTCAAAGGCATTTTAGACACTCATTGAAAATATGAAGTCCTTTGAAAAACAAGAGATGACAGGGAACCAACCAACATTGAGTAAGATACACAACCAACCATTATGCCCATCAGTCTCTAGCCCTGCATATCCTAAGCATTTTGAAATGCCTAGGTTGGAAAATTTTAAGGGTGAAGAAGATGCACAAGATCATATTATCAATTTCATAAATGCATGTATTCATCTTGAATACAATGATTCTCTTATGCTAAGGACTTTTACTATGAAATTTTTAGGCACTGCCACTCAATGGTTCAACCAACTACCCAAGTACAACATATCCAGTTTTGAACAACTAGAAAATGTATTTCTAAGGCATTTCTCCTTTGGTGCTAAAATAAAGGTGAACCTTTCAGACCTGGCCAACCTAAAATATTATGACGATGAGCCAGTAATGGAATATGGGAATAGGTGAAGAAAATTCATGGTAAAGTTATCATTCTTCGTACCCATAGAATAAATTGTTCGCATGTTCACCAAGAGTTGTTATAAAAACATCTCCCTCTTGCTACAACTTCAATAATATACTTCATTTGATGAAGCCTTGGTGTAGGCTAAACTCATTGAAGACATAAAAGTAGATGAGGGAATCATCAAGCTCCGAAACAAGGAGTAGAACAAGAATGACAAGAATGACAAATACAAGCAGAAGCAGGCAAGCCCTGCTCTAGTTAATCAAGTAGTATTGGTTGCACCTAAGGATGGGGCTATGTAGCAACCCCAAAAATATTAAGCACAGCCTCCACCAACCAATTATTATCAAAAGAACAATCAGGGATGAAATAGAGAACGTAAACCACCTTGTTATTTTACACCTCTATCGGAGCTGATCCAATCAATTTTCAACCAATTGAGAAAGGATAGGAAGATTAAATTTCCAAATATACCCCTAATAGATCCCAATCATCCTAAGTCAAAAGGATATATGGAAGATCAATTTTACCCTTATCATAGGATACCGAGGTATAATATTGAAGTTTGTGTTGGTTTCAAACATCAGGTACAAAACATGATTGAGGCAAGAGAGCTTAAATTTGACAACCCACTAGCTCCTGATAATAGAGATATGGGCATATACAAGAACCCCCTGCCCAACCATGAGGATCCTAGAGGGTAATGTGCCCAAGTCAATCAGGTCCAAATTGATATACCTAACCACGGATGTGTTGGGATGGTTGAAATTGTCAATATAGCTACCAGGACTAGATGATATGGTCAACCACAATATCTTATGACTTCCATTAATGTCCCAGCTACACCCAGGTAGAGGCAAGGGTAGAACAACCTTCCAGGTCAACTAACCTGACCTGTGGTAACTGTTTGGAGTAGACTAGAGCAAAACTTACAAATGACTCTAGCTAAGTTATCTATCTATGAGCTCATATGACAGTCCCCAAAGCACAGGGAGACTTTGATGGATATTTTGAGATCAATTAAGATCCAACCACCAGATCTAAATGCATTCACTTATTTTGTGGTACAAGTACAAGAATACCAAGAATTTGTAATCCAATTTTATGATTATGAATTTAATACAATGCCTACTACCTTACCAAACTCTTCGCTACACATTATTTCATCAGTCAATGATTTACCTTTTAAGTGGGTCTTGGTCGATACGGGTTCTTCAATCAATATCATCACGACAACAGTAATAGAAAACCTTAAGATACCCAAGTCAAATATCGTTCTGGGAGCCTACACATTAAGAGCTTTCCGTAATGCTTTATGCAATACTATGGGAACGATAGTCCTACCCATCAAGGTGGGGCACAAGACCATCCCTTTGATGTGCCATGTCTTAGAAGTGGCCATGCAATACAACATCCTCCTAGGGCACCCTTGGATAAGAGATATGAAGTGTGTTCCTTCGATTTTGCACCAATGTGTCAAGTACGTGCATGATGAAAAAGTCTATGTGGTGTTGGATGATGAAGAGCCATTCAAATATGTCCATCAGGTGGATTTTCTTGTTGGCAATTTTGGGTACCTTGGGTACATTGCCCTTGCTCAAGTGTTGATGTTGTCATTGATGTCAAAGAGCGGAAGGGTTTTTGTGAAAACCAAGGCAGACTAAATTATAGGTTTTTTTTAAATCCATGGTCGGCGAGTTTTGAAATGGGTTTTTCTTAAAACCCAAGTTAGCTCTTCGTTTTGTTGAAAAAGGTGCTCCGATGATGAAGATATTTAATTTTAAATATCGAGTTTAAATTTTATTTATTTATTTAAAATTTAAATTAATATTTCAAAATTAAATTAAAGCTGTTCACCGGCTTTTTTCAAAGCCGACGTTGCTAGGGTTTTGCAACGGATCAATTAGGGTTTCCTACTGACAAAGCAAGGTTAAGCAACCGAAAAATTCTAGGGTTTCATGTTGACCTAATTAGGGTTGCAGCCGACGTGTTTGAGAATGTTTTGATGGGATATTCTATTCTATAAAAATGCGGGACTGTTGCAAGGTTAAAGGGTGGGCGTGATGCGATATATGCGAATGAAGTTCGTGTGCAGCAGAGTGTAATTCGGTGATAGCTCTTTGGAGTTAAAGAAAAGAGATCGCAGTGATGATATAGTGAGTGAGTGCGTATTGACTGATCGAGAACAAAGAGAGCGATATGCAGATGGCGTGTTTAAAGTCCGAGGCAAAAATACGCAGATGGTAGAAGTGAGATTTCATGGAAGGTGGAGCAGAGTGAGTGGTGCAAAGAGAAGATAAGAACGCGGTATGCAGAAGTTGTGTTCCGAGTGTGAAATGACAGTGTGCTGGCTGTAGAAGTAATATTTCTATGAAGTTGCAGCAGAGAACACGAAGAGATATAGAGGAGTGGTTGAGGTGAAAGTTTACATTCTGCAATTTTTATTATTATCTTCAAGTTGTAGCTTGAAAAAGGGGTTGGTGCCTCTTTCCAGTTGGTGTTGGAAAAATTGGAGTTGGTGCTCCATTTTGTTGTAGCAGATAAAATTTAGAGGTTGGTGCCTCTTACCAGTTGGTGTTGGTGAATGATTATGTAAAGTTGTAGCTTTGCATTTGACTGGATTTGGATGGTAGTCCAAGCAGTCTTTTTGAGGAGTAGCCACATCGGTGAACCTCGTTAAAATTCCGTGTTATGTGTGATGCTCTTAGTACTTTTATTATTTCTGTTTTAATCTGCTACAGTTTATTTAAAAGTCTAAATTGCTTTTAAGTTTTTAAATAACACACTGATTCACCCCCCCTCTCAGTGTCATTGTGATTATAACATTTTCTAGGAGAATTTGTAATTCCCTCTACCCACTTGTATGTAGGACCTTCATCTCCAACTATACAACTAGATGACAAAGACAAAGGGGTATGAAAAGACCCATCAACATCAACACCTCCTCTTGCACCCAAAATAACTACTGCTTCTAAGAGACCATCAATATCTAAACCAAAATACAATCAAAAGCTAAAGGTTTCTTTAGTTGAGAAAGGAAATCCCAAGGAAGTGCTAACCATAGGCATTGAGAAAAGTCCAAGTCCCATGGAAGAAGAAGATCTCCAAGATCAAGCTGAGGAGCTACTAGAACACACTTCGTTAGTGTTATTTGTAGGATCATCCACCTCACATGTGACAATACACTTGGCAAGTATGGGGATAAGAGAGTATCATGTGCAAAACATAACATTCACGCCCATCATAGAGTCTACACAAGACATAGGACGGTCAAAAGACCTAAGACCACCAATGGGAACAGTGGTTCCACTTGGAATACCTCCCAACCAGACCAATTTTATCTATGTTGGCATGGATTGCGCCCATAAGTCTACAGACATAGAAGAGGACAATGATGAACTATTTGCTGTTAATTTTCATTACATATCTAATCCTGAGTATGATCTCAGTTATTTTGAACGTTGTCATTGGCATATATGAGCAAGGGCATAGGCATCCATTCGAGCCACAATACCAGCTTCCCTCTGATAGGTTTGGGTTAGGTTATCACATTAGAGGTCAAGATGACTCTCTAGTAGCAACCTTGGATAGATTAAGCTTGGGATTAGGAGAAGACATCAATTTTATTCCTTATCACCCACCAAGTACAAGATATCCGACCAACAGATAAGTGGCTATGGTGAACATACCACCACCTGAGACTTATCATCCAAGCTTCATAATTGATGCCATCCCAACAGGTTGCAATTTATGGGATGAAGAGAGAGAAGGAAACGAATACGAAGCAAACGATGATTAAGAATAGGTAAGCTTAGCCTATCATGGACCTCGCTATTTACAAAGCCTTTCTTGGTCCAACCACAACGAGAGTGGGTACCTATCGAACAAAAATGGCTATGAGTCAGAGGACTCGATAGAGAGAGCCTACCTAGGGGAAAGACAATGGCCCCATGACTTGGGATAACATACTAATGCAAATGGCATCTTCATAAGTGATGAAGAATATGAGGATGAGACAGAGATGGCCTACTTGAGGCCAAGATACACACCCCTTATTTTGGGACCACATACCAATGCTAATGGGTTTTGGATAAGTGATGATGATTTTGATGATGAGACTAAGATGGCTTATCTTGGGCCTCACCACTTATGGCAAGTCAACATGCTAGTATAAAGAGAAGCAGCACTTCGTGCCATAGACCCTAGCTTGCAGGTTTTGGGGAGACCTGTCAACTTAAATACCATTCACCATATGGTCAATCCCCCTCCACCTACGTTCAAAGAGCTCTTAGAATCCAATGATCCTATTATTCGACCTACTCATGGGCCAGATCCAGAGATTCATTTTTCTTTAGATCCTCATCATGAGTGTGGAGGAGAAAACTCTGAGACAATGTTTCACCCATGTGGTCCTGGATATTTCATTCCATCCATCAAGATGATCTCCATTGATTTGACCACTCCACTCCATAACCCAGTGGACCCCAATGAACCACTGTGTCTTGATACAGAGGCTATTGATTAGGATCGCATTGATTCACCCATAGAGCCTAAAGACTTTTTCTCTAGCGAATATGTGTTGCAACCGTTCCATTTTGCATCAGGATGTGCATATGATGTATTCCATTCTAGTTTGGATCCTGAGTCAGTAGGACCTGTAAATCCCACTGATGGCATTCATTTTATACCCACACCTCACTAGCTGAAGGATGGGTCACATATGGCTATAGAAGCAAATTTTGAGATGGACAACAGTGATGATCCTACTCAACCAAAGAAATTCAAGTTCAGAGAAAGTATGTCTTCGGAGGAACAAGCCATCATAATTCCTCTCCTTAAATAGAGGCCAAATCTCTTTGCTTGGACTTACAAAGACATGCCAGGGATTGATCTAAAGTTAGTTGTTCACAACCTTTCATTGGATCCTATGAAGAAGTTAGTCAAGAAAAATTTGAGTAAAATGCATCCAACCATTGCTTTGATGGTGAAGAACGAGTTACAAAAACTATTGGATGCAATTTTCATAGTTCCCATAGATTATCCTGAATGGGTTTCGAACATGGTGCCCATGGGAAAACTAGATGGAAGAGTCCGCATTTGCACAGATTTCAGAGACTTGAATAGGGCAACTCTAAAGGATTTGTTTGCATTGCCAAACATAGATGCTATTGTTGATGCCACTATAGTTCATGAAATAATCTCCCTAATGGAAGGGTTTTCTAGATACAATAAAATCCAAATCAAACCCGAAGATCAGCATAAGACCGCTTTCATTACTCCATGGAGAACATTATGTTACAAGGTGATGCTATTTGGCCTAAAACATTTTGGTGCCACGTATCAACGGTCCATGACATATATTTTTCATGACTACATGCACATAATCTTAGAAGACTACATGGATGACTTGCTAGACAAGTCTTTAGTATGGCAAGAGCATGGTGAAATCCTTACAAAAGTCTTTGATCGCCTCATTGAGTACAACGTCAGATTGAAATCTAAGAAGTGCGATGTTTGGCATGACTTCTGGTAAGCTCTTAGGTTTCATCATTTCTAAGAGAGGCATTGAAGTCGATCCTGCAAAGGTAAAAGCTATAATGGAAATGGCTGCCCCTACCAACATTAGAGAATTAAGAAGCCTACAAGGCAAGGTAGCATCCATAAAATAGTTCATTGTGTAACTATCAGATAAGTTTCAACCCATGAATTGATTACTATGCAAGGATATCCCGTTCCATTGGGATGAAGAGTGCCAATAAGTTTTTGCAGATATCAAACCTTACCTAGCAACACCATCGTTATTGGCTCCACCAAGGCCAGACGTGACATTTTTACTATACATATCAGCTACTGATTTCGCTTTAGGCACCATGTTGGCCCAAAAGAATTCACAAGATAAAAAGCAATTCGTATATTACATCAGCCGCACCTTGGTGAGTTATGAGCTAGGATATGCATATGTAGAAAAGATGTGCTTAGCAGTGGTCTTTGCAACCAGAAAGTTGTGACACTACATGTTGAGCCATATGAATTACATTATATCAAAACAAAATCCTTTGCAGTATATGATGAACAAGACCTATCATAATACACGTACTACAAAGTGGATCATGCTATTGACATAATTTGATCTAGATTTCATAATCTAGAAGTCCATCAAGGGACAAATCATAGCATACAAATTAGCATAGGAACCTCTTTAGGATAACAAGTCTCTAACCATAGAACTACCTGATGATACGGTCTTCGTATTATCAAATCTACCCAAACCCAAAGAGACTAAAAAATAAAGAGACATGTCATTGTTCTTCGATGGTTTGAAGTACGAGAAATGGGGCGGAGTAGGGACAGTATTTATCACACTACAAGGTTCCCCATTGCCCTTATCATTCAAGCTAGATTTCCCTTGCATGAATAATAACACAAAGTATGAGGTCTTGATCTTGGGACTCCAAACAGCCATTGCAATGGGCATTAAAAGATTGAATATCTTTGGTGACTCTTTGCTCATAGTTAATCAAGTCAAGGGATTTTTCCAATGTAGATTCCCACTCTTGAAAGCTTACAAGGAGCTTGTTGACACTTACCTAGCCCGACTAGAATGGTATGACATCGAGGAAATCCCTTGTATGTCAAATAGATTTGCAAACACCATGGCATATTTGGGATCCTTAATCCCTTAGAATTTGTCTGCTGATTTCACAATAGTTCATGTAAAATTTCTTGTGCACTCATAAATACAATGTGAGGCTATTGAAAATCAAGAGTTAACATGATTCAGACCGAACCAAATCAGGATTGGTCCTTCAGAGCTAGAGATTTCTTGCAAACAGCACCTTGGGAATATTTGATCTCTCAAGGTCCTGCAGAGTGTGGTACGACCATTAACCATAGGGTTGTTTCTTAATATGTATTCACTAATATTGCATCATAGGAGGAACATGTCATTTTATCTATAGAAGTTATGGCTTATCAGGATTGGATTTCCTAATTACGGGACTTCCTGAAGCTTGGAATGGCACCGCAAGGCCTATCACATGCCAAAATACGAGCATTTAAATAGAAGGTGACAAGGTATATCGTGCTAGGAGAGATCATTTATAGATGAGGCTACGATGGAATTATCCTTCATTGTCTCGAGTCCCAAGAAGCATCTTGTGAAATTTTGCAATCTCATGACAGTACGTGTGGTGGTCACTTCAGTGGCATGTCCATCGTTAAGCGCATCTTGAGAATGGGTTACTATTGGCCCACTATGGAAATGTATTTTTGCGAGTATGTCAAGAAATACGTTAAGTGCCAGCATCATACAAACCTTACTCACTTGCCATCACAATCCTTGCAACCCATCCAGGTAGCATGACCCTTCTCACAGTGGGACTAGACTTGGTGGGGAATATTTCACCCCCATCCTCGAGCCGACACATGTTCATCCTAACTACCACTAAGTATTTCACCAAATGGGTCGAAGCAATCCCCTTGACATCAATAACTAGACCAAGTATTACGAAGTTTATACTCCATAACATCATAAGTCATTTTGGGGTTCCTTCGAAGATAATATCAAATAATGGGCCATATTTCAAGAACAAAAATATGCATGCTTTAATGAACAAATATTATATTCAGCATGGTTTTTCAATGCCCTATTATCCGTAAGCAAATGGGCAAGTAGAAGCCTCGAACAAAACAATAGTCTCCATCTTGAGGAAAATAGTGAAAGACAATCATAAGGACTAGCATTTACAATTGCCTTTGGCATTGTGGGCATATAGGACTAGTGTGCAGACGCTCACTGGGGCAAAACCATTTTCACTTGTATATGGCATTGAGGCCATCATGCCCCTAGATTTGGATATTCCAACCCTGTGCATATCATTGGAGGACTTCATAGATGATGACACCACGTGGCAAGGCTTCCTTGATCAGTTAGCTCTTCTTGATGAATGTCGAGTCAATCCCTTGGAGCATCTTCGTGTTTACCAGGATTGCCTTTCCCAAGATTACAATAGTAAAGTCCACTTAAGAGAATTCAAAGTTGGGAATCATGTGCTCAAATAAAACCAGCAAAATTCAAATCTACTGCCACACCTAAGAGACAAATTTGTGGTAAACTAGATAGGCCCCTATATGATTTTAGAAAGGGTTGGGCCTGAAGCATATCACCTCACATAATTGGATGGTGTTGAAGAGCTTGAGCCTCTCAATATCATTCATTTGAAGATATTTTATACATAAAATACAAAAACATTCAAATATGTCATAAGATACAAAAATATTCAGATATAAAACAAAGTAATGCAAACAAATTCGAAAAACATAACAGTTCAATAAAAATGCTCCAAGGGTATCTTCACACCACTTGGTCAAAATTCAATAAAAATGCTCAAAGGGTATCTTCACACCGCTTGGTCAAATTTCAATCAAAAATACTCCAAGGGTATATTCACACCACTTGGTAAAAAATTCAATCAAAATGCTCCAAGGGTATCTTCACATCGCTTGGTCAAAATTCAATAAAAATGCTCCAAGGGTATCTTCACACCGCTTGGTCAAAATTCAATCAAAATGCTCCAAGGGTATCTTCACACCGCTTGGTCAAAGTTCAATCAAAAATGCTCCAAGGGTATCTTCACACCGCTTGCTCAAAAATTCAATCAAAAATGCTCCAAGGGTGGCTTCACGCCGCTTGGTCAAACTCTAAAATCCCCAAAGGCACAATAAGCCCTTTGGTCAAAACACAAATCAAAAATACAAAAACAATGCAAAACCAAAAATACAAAAACAATGCAAAAATCAAAATACAAAAACAGTTGCATTTTACATCTACATCCATATAGTTGCATTACATCAAACATGCATACCCATTGCATTTGCATATGTTATGATCACACTCTTGTAAATGATTCCATAGTTTACATCATAACCAAAAATACACAAGACCACCTTCATTCATTCATCCATGTGTGTAACTGTGTCTTTCAACACAACCATGTCACATTGCTATGAGGAATAGGCTAAGATTTTTTGGTCATTCAACCATATCTAGTGGTCTTGTCAGTTTTTGTGGGAAGCCATCTTGATTAGTAGAGAGTAAGGTCTAGTCATGAATGCCTCGGATATTCAATATCCTATCACTAATTGAAAACACTAAAATCCTAGTTGGTACAAGGTAAATATGAAAATTGCATAAAGTGGTTTAGGTTACATTAAGCGAAAATGATCTTCCTTGTTTATCCCCCTGTGCAACCGATTCAAAGGTGCTGAGAATTGGCAAAAGGACAAGTTCCACCCTACCCAAAAATGAGTGATTATCATCACTACATAAATCCCTTGCTTTCATTAAAACAAGCAAAAATCCCTAAACAAAGCACAAATTCAAAATCCCTATTTCCAAAGTCATAATTAAAAATCCCAAAATCAAGCAGCAGTCAAAGTAAAAAAAAACAAGTGAATTCCATCCTTACATAAATCCCTTGCTCAAGAGAAAAACAAAAAAAAATTAGTCAAAAACAAACAGTGATTTTCATCACTAAGCATGAGCAAGTATCCCAAATGAAATGAAGAAAAGAAGAATCCTTGGAATTCTCAGCATTGCACAAAATCGGAAGGTGGCCCCATTACAGGTTGATGTACAGCCATGTATGGCAATGGTGGTACCCTTATGCATGACGATATGTGTATTACAATAGCATCTTGCATTTGTGTAGACCAATGTTTGCATGTGGATGAGCTAGCTTTAGGTGACCCAATGCTACCTAGTGGTATAATCCAACTAAGTCCAACACAAGATAATATGAACAATTGAGGATCCACGATCTTAGAAATGGGATGAGAGAATCTTGCTTGACATCGGAGGAAATGCTTGAGTTTTATATAAATTTATTCATTTGCACACATAGGGATAATGAATCCATAGGTCCATGATGAAAACTTTGCTTTTCAAAAGGTCCTGTATGGTCAGTACACAGTTGTTGATAGGGTAACTAGAGTGTTTGAGTCTTAGAAAAAACCTAAAATATTCCTACATAGCAAAAAATCATATCATTCACCACATCATCAATTTTCTTTATGAATTTTGCAAATTAAGGGGGTATTAACATGTAGCACCCTAAAATTGGCGCAATAAAAATTACAATAATTACATTCACCTTAGTAAATAATTTAAAATTCAAATTTAACCTCCCAAACCGCCCGTTAACCGTCGGGAAATCCGTTTCCCCTTTTTCCGTGCCATTTTTAGAGGTTGTTTTGACCGTTTGACGATATCGTCGCCGATCGTACGATATCGCCCTGCATTTGACGATTTCGTCCGGACTAGGACGTCCGGACGATCTTGTCGCAAAACTGATTTTGCAAAGTTGGAATCTGTTCCAACGGGTCTCCAATCTGGCGTAAGCGTGTCCGCGCCGTTGGGACCCTCCCCCGTTGGAGATCTCCCAAATTGGGATGATCTCCAACCTCCTAACTACTCCCCTAAGCCTATTTAGTCTCTAGGATTTTCCCTTCCCAACCCCTGGCCGAAATTCTCTGCAAGTTAACTCCATTCACGTTAAAACATCCCTATTTTCCATTTGCACTAGTTCCACATCAATTTTGTTGCAGGTACATCACTATTTTTCAGCCGGAGCCAGCACCTATCGTCGTCGACGAACCTGTTCAGATCGGAGGCGAACCTGTCGAATTCGAGGCGATTTCGTACTGATGCGAGACGATCTCGACTGCAATCCGTATTAAGGCAATCGCGTCTCAAGTTTGCATTTCTCAACCTTTTCTCTCGTCATTTTATTCTGCAAATTAGATAGTCTATTCAGTGTTTTATGTCATTTTGCATTTGGAGTTCACCCATTTAGATTAAGTGCATAATTAAATCCTAATTATCATCTAATTAGCATGATTCATTTCTGTCTCTGTGTTTAAGTTCCAGTTTGATAACATTGCTGCCATTTTATATCATTTCCCTCTGTTAGCACTGTAGCACTTTTTGTATTTTGCATCTATTTTCGGTTTTGCAGGTCTCTGACGAATTCGTCAGATCTCAGACGATCTTGTCTGATTGCAGACGATTCTGTCGAATCTCAGACGATCCAGACTGCTTCAACATCAAATCTTCTTCAGACATCCGGATCAGGTATTCCTCATTTGTATTCTGTAATCTCTCTATTTTTCTGTCTTTAAATCTATTTTCTGTATTCATTGAACTTGCATTTTCATATAGATTAATCTAGATTCATTCGGCCAAACCTAGGATATGAATGCTTAAGGTTAAAAACGAACACATTTAAACACATTCCAAAACCTAGGCGTGGAAGCTGCCGTTAAATGTTTCCTGGTGAACCCACCATCCGTCGAAAAATCATCAAAATACACCTCCCTTGAGAGGCGGGACCTTCGCAAAGTCCTCTCGATCCGAGGTACCGCGACATCCTTTTCCCATCCTCCTTCCGGCACGGATCCAATAGCCTGAAGGTAGGGATGCGAAAAATTTGGAGCGATACATTTTGGTGAACCCGACGTGAATGCATCATAACCTTTTGAAAAACAAAAACAAAAACAAAAACATATATAGAACAACTAAAACATAGATGCATTTTAAAACATTTAAGTTTGAAAACATGTTTAGATGGTAGCTCCTAAGAAAAGGTTAGCGGTTACTATAAACGTAGAAAATCAATTGGCAGCTATAGAAGTTAATTCTGTCCTTAGTGTGCCTGAAACAAGTAGAAATCAATTCCTGTGGAACGAACTTGATAGAAGACTTAGTCTCATCTCATCTAGGTCCACACAACTTAAGCAAATCAAGAGGCTAGTCCTAGATAGAATCCTGGATCCTCATCAATTAGTTTTTTATCATGAACTTCAGAGAGCCTGCCATAGATGGTTAGCCTATAGGAGAGCTTTAGTATCTTCGGAGTTGTTCACCTTCGAGGAATACCTCGAGAACGCAGCCATTGTGCACCAGTTCCTAGGTTGTGTAGAAGACCAAGAGGTTGTTCTTACAGATAGGGAAATATGGAATAGAGTTCCGCGAGCTGTGTTATATCGAGAGTATTGCCATGAGCTTTACTTTTATCAACCAACATCTCAAACAGATAACATCACTATAGCTCTTTTCATCAAATTTTTAAAAGAAAACTTTCAATTTGAAGAAGAACACTTCATGACTCCCGAACAACTCGAACCTATTAATGATATTCATAAATTGTTTATAGAAAACTAGATTATTACTTCAGTATTATTTCTTGCATTTATTGTGTTATTTGCTGTCTTTATTATATTGTTTCAAAAAAAAAAACAAAGAAAAACTAAAAAATCAAAAAACTTAGCAAAAACTTAAACATTTCATTTTCAAATATTGTAGTAGGTATATAGTAAATATATACCTCTTAATTTGTTGCATATATATATATATATATATATATATATATATATATATATATATATATATATTTTATATATATTTGCTGAAATCAAAACTTAGCACCATGCCTAAACTTAGGAATGGTAAAGAAACTTTAGGAGAAGGAGAAGATTGGTTACAAGACACAACTAGAAACCAAAATGTCCTTCTTGGAGATACAAATCCGGAAGGAGAAACTCTAGGTCAATCAGACGAAGACTTAGGTGAAGATAAGGAACAAGAAGGAAGTGTTAAAGAGGATGGATCCTCATCCCCTAGAGTAGCTCCAAATGGAACTATTGCCTTTGACAATGCAGAGCATTTCAAGAAATTTCTCATGGATAACATTGATGACCTTAATGTGGCAATTCGCCTTGATAAAGGGCAAATCAGTAACACTCAAGCAGCCATGGAATATATGTGCAATATGCGCACTAATCCCTTGTCTTTCATTGATCAAGAAAGTGACAAGGCTGGGCCATCCAATACGGATATGGTCACTATGGCTCAAAACATGTCAAAACAACAAGTTACCCAACCTCCTAAGGAGCCTGTTATTCAACCTAAAATCACTCCCACACAAAAGAAACCTTCCTTCACTACTTTGTTCCGCCAAACTATTGAGCAATATGCTTCAAGTAAACAAAAACCTAAAACAAAGCCAAATACAAACTTTCAACAATCCGGAATACAACATAATCCAACTTCAAAATTCCTCCATAATACTTTTCCTACCAATACTTTACACAACAGTAACATGGCATCTAATCTTCATGTTCCTCCATCATACGCCCATAACACTCATGTCAATGCCCTACCAAACCAATATGGGGGGCAAACTAGTAATCTGGAAGCCATGGTGAAACAATTGGCTTCACGTATGGACCAGATAGATCCCTACCGTCCCTCGTATAATTATCGAGAGATCTGTAGTCAACCTTTGGATCCCATAGTTGTAGCTCAACCATACCCTAAGCATTTTCCCATGCCCGTCCTGCCTATATATAAAGGAACCGAAGATCCCATAGAGCATCTTCGCATGTTTAGGATAGCATGTCACGACATATCGCATGACGACTTGCTATTACTAAAAATGTTCCCCAAAAGTTTAGGTGGAATGGCATTAGAGTGGTACTATCAATTGCCCACTCATTCTTTGAGAAACTTCGAAGAAACAGATGAATCATTTGTCCATCAATTTAGTGCCTACATCGAGAGGCATGTAACTATTAAAGACCTATACAATTTAAAACAAGACAAGGATGAATGCTTTGCCGATTTCTTAGCTAGATGGAGGCAATTGATAGGAAAACTGCACTTTGTGCTGCCTTATAGGGAAATGTTGGACATTTTCATCAACAATTTACAAGAACAGATATCTTATGAGCTATCAATCGCTACTTTAACTACCTTCGATCAAGCTATAGATTTAGCTCGAAGAGTAGAAGATGCCCTCATTAGGAGAGGCCAACTTAGGAAGAAGGATGATGAGAAAACATCCAGAAATCAATATAAAAACAAACAAGTTGTCGGTGATGGAGTCACCGACAATGTAAACGTTGCTAATATCAATGCAACGAAGACAACAAAAAATTCATATTGAAACCTCCTGACAAGCCTCCTCGAGAATTCACTAGATTAAACCAACCCTTATCAACTATTTTACCTCAATTACTCGAAAGAGGTTTGATCCAATTACCGACTATCCGGGAACCTGACCCAACTATACCCGGATACAGAGCTGACTTGCACTGTGATTTCCATAGAGGACCTGGACATTCTACCAACGCTTGTAAAAGGTTGAAACATAAAATACAAGATTTGATTGACAATAATGAAATGGAAGTGCAAGCCTTCCAACCTAAACAAAACCCTCCTAATAATACTCAAAAGACCATTCCCCAAAATCAAAATCAAAATGCCAATCAAACTCTAGACATATTTCAACACCCTTTACCAAGACATGGTAAAGAGGTAGCCAATCAAATCGAACATCATAATGTTCCCCCTCCTACCCGATATGTAGGAACCATTAGCGGACAATTACCTATTCAGGATCCTCAAATATTTGACACGACCTTATCCCTGGTTACGACCAGGCCCTTACATAATTTTCAAACTTCCGATTCTAGTGATATAGAATCAGATAGTGAAAGTGAACTAGACATTACTTCAAACCAATCGAATAGTTCTGAAAATGAATCAGATCCTATTCAACCCGTCACAGATGCTATGGTTCCAGAAGAACCATTTCCTAGAAGAGTCACTACTCGACCTTCTTCCAATATATTCCTTTCTAATGAAGAAGCCATTAATGCTCAACCGAGACCAGTTCAACGTCTTCACTATAACATTGTAGGTACCATTGGAGTCGTTACTCGACAACAAGCTCAAAACTCTCAACAAGAACCAAATCAGAACGATGGATCAGCTCCATTCGTTTTGAAAAATCCCAATAAAGGGAATCATGTTCCTACTGTTCAATCTAAACCCCCTTACAATATTAATGAGCAATTGTCCAATACTACGGCCATAATTTCCCTCTTAGATTTATTAAGATCCTCTCCCACCCATAGGGATGAGTTGATGCTTACATTGAGCCAAATGATGGTACCTCAAAACATTCAACTCGAAGCTATGGCCAATACTATCATCACTCGAGAGATTGATTGTATTGACTTCCGGGATAAAGATATCCCACAACACAGTTTACATAAGGACAATCCCTTATACATTACTGCTTTAATTGGAGATGTAGCCGTCAAAAGAGTTTTGATTGATAATGGCTCATCTCTAAACATTTGCACCTTTGACTTCTACCAACGATTTGGCTTTAGAAGTGATGAAATGAAGAAAACTGATATGATTATCAAAGCTTTTAATGACGAAACACAAGAAACGTGTGGAGTTATTACCCTCCCATTGCAAGTTGGCCCTAGAACCCTAGAAACAACCGTGTTTATTGTACATTGTCCAAGATCGTACAATATACTTTTGGGTCGCCCTTGGATCAACGCCATGCGAGCGGTCCCATCAACTTTACACCAATGTGTTAAATTTGAGTTTAAAAATCAGTTGGTCACTATCCATGGTGACCCTAGACCTTTTGATATGTGTGCTTTGGCAGAACCCGTTGGAGTACAATTTTGCCCTGCCCTGTCATCCACACATCCTAGTTCTTCTTTTTCATCCAAAACTGTGAAACATAAACCCATAACTTCACCTATTTCCCCTCCATTAATTTCATCCTCCTATATAGATCAACAACCCTCTAAACAAATCATTTTAGAACCTCAAAAAGATCTTAAGTCTACAACCAATCCTTCAAGTTCTATCCCTATAAATTCAAAACCTATAGACACATCTATCATACCTTCCACATCTAAAGATATAGGTAATAAGCCTTCTACATCTTATGCCCTTTCTGATGAACTCTTACCAGATTTATCTACAACCTTAATATCAAAAAAATGAATGCTTTCATGCAAGATTCAAACCTTTTAAATAACTTACCGCCATCTCCTCGTACTTTGGGCCTCCCACAACCTATGGGAAGTACTTACCAAGTCGGGAGTTGTGCCTTCATTTATAAAGGATATGACTGGGGAAGAATCCCTCGGAATATCAAAACTCATCATGAAGGATATGCTCGGTGTTATTTTACCAATGATTATATTAAAGCTAAACCCATGATGCTTAAAATGGGATATGAAGGGAAAGGCTTGGGACCTTCCCAAAATGGCATGAAAGAACCTTTCGAGGTAGAACCATGGCCTGCCCGCTGTGGTGTGGGCCTATTTCCTAGTAAGGGTCAACCCTTTCCTTTTGAGGATGATGATCATCTCATATGCTATCAAGATTATTTGGATAGGCATGTTGATTTGCCTCTTAAAAATCAGTCGTTTTCATGCAACATGCTGTCCATAGCATACCCCGAAATGATTGTCGACCCCGATGAAGAATTGGAAGGAGATATCTTCCATGATGTCTCTGTTGAAGAGATGTTACACAATGGATTTTATTTTGATGGTTCTATACCAACTATAGCCCAACTTGAGGCCACTAATCCTCAAAATGACTTATCTAAATTAACCTTACAAGAATTACAAGAATTGGGCGTTTCACCCGCCCCACCTAATTTTGAAAGAGATCTACACATGGAGGTAGAAAATGTCATTAAAATTAATATTGGAACTGAGGATAATCCTCACATAATCAATATTGGATCAGAATTAAGCCAAGAAAAACAAGAACAATACATTGCATTCCTTAAAGAGTATGAAGATGTCTTCGCTTGGACATATGAAGATATGCCAGGTCTAGACCCTTCTGTAGTCATGCATCATCTAGTGGTCCATCCGGATGCTAAACCTGTTAAACAAAAACTTAGAAAAATGCATCCCAAAGTGGCTCTGCTTAGTCAAAGGGGAGTTAGAAAAACTCCTGAATGTTATCTTTATACAAGCTATTGATTATGCTGAATGGATCTCAAATGTAGTTCCAATCACCAAGAAAGAAGCTACCAAAGTTAGGGTTTGCACAGATTTTAGAGATATTAACGCTGCATGCCCTAAAGATGACTTTCCTCTTCCAAACATGGACCAAATCATTGACTTCACTGCCGAAAGTGGGATGATGTCCTTAATGGATGGATTCTCCGGTTATAATCAGATCAGGATAGCTCCTGAAGACCAGGCTAAAACAGCCTTTATTACCCCCTGGGGTACCTTTTGCTGGAAAGTGATGCCATTTGGCTTAAAGAACGTCGGTGCAACTTATCAACGAGCTATGACCTACATTTTTCATGATATGATGCATGATATCCTACATGATTATGTGGATGATATTATAGCTCGCTCTATTATTGAAAATAATCATTTAGATGATTTAAGGAAAGTCTTTAATCGATTACGAGAATATCTCATTCGATTAAATCCAACAAAATGCATATTCGGAGTTAAATCCGACAAACTATTAGGGGTTTTAGTTTCTTTACGTGGTATTGAAATCGACCCTCTCAAGATTGCGGCCATCACTGATATGCCCGCACCGACTAATATATCTGAGTTACGAAGTTTACAAGGTAAGCTTCAAGCCATCCGTCGCTTCATCGATAAGCTGGCGGATAAAACCGGTCCCTTTCTTAAACTCCTTAAGAAGGATGTCCCCTTTAATTGGGATACATAATGTAGAGAAGCTTTTGAACTTCTCAAACAATACCTCCTTAATCCACCCGTGCTTTCACCACCTAAATCCGATCGCCCATTTCTCCTATATATTTTCGCTTCGGATTCTCGCCTTAGGGGCTATGTTAGCTCAACTTGATGATGAAAAGCGAGAACGTGCTAATTATTATATTAGCCGAACCTTCATTAGTTATGAAACCCGCTACACAACGTTGGAAAAACTATGTCTAGCAGTTGTATTTGCTACGCAAAAATTATGACATTATATGCTTAGTCAAAAAACTTATGTCATTGCTAAATATGATCCCTTAAGGTATCTCATGAGTCGACCTTATTTATCGGGTCGCACAGCCAAGTGGGTTCTTGCTCTAAGCGAGTTTGATCTCACATTCATAGGACAGAAGTCTGTTAAGGGTCAAATCATAGCAGATCAATTAGCTGCTGCACCCTTAGAGTCTACCCATCCCCTCATCATCGAGTTTCCAGATGAATGCCTTCAATTAGAGGCAGACCATAATGAACAATGGTCCTTATACTTTGATGGAGCCCGATGCATGAGTGGGGCTGGTGCGGGTATTATTTTAATATCTCCGCAAAAACATCTTATTCCTCTGTCCTTCAAATTGACATTTGCTTGCACCAACAATACTGCTGAGTATGAAGCTCTAATCCTTGGATTACGAGCTGCCCTAGCGCTAAAAATTAAACACCTTTTAGTTTTTGGTGATTCCCAACTGGTTATAAACCAAATTAATGAAGTTTATCAAACCCGAGATGATAAATTGCGCCCATATAAGGCCTATGTTTTACAATTAATGTCTTTATTTGATCAAGTCACCTTGGAAGCTATTCCTCGAACTAGCAACCGTGCAACTGATGCTATGGCCGCAATCGCATCTCTCTTGCCCTTGGAGTTAGATGACGAATATGCCACTATCATTATTCGTCGACTCCAGGAACCCGCCTCAAATAAGTCATGCTTAGAGCCTTTGGATGTGTTTCTAATCAATGAAACTACTCCCGAACCTTGGTATACAACATATTTGATTTTCTTCAAAATGGGACTTTCCCCTGCCAATTCTAATAGAAACCAGATGGTTATTACGTCGACGAGCAAGTCGATTCGTAATAATTGGCAATACTTTATATAGGAGATCTTTTGAAGGTATCCTATTAAGATGTTTAAACTTAGAAGAGTCTAAATCAGCCTTGAGTGAAGCCCACGATGGATCTTGTGGAGGACACTTTAGTGGTAGTGTTATTGCTAAAAAGCTCCTTCGGATAGGATACTTTTGGCCTACCATGGAAACGGATGCACATGAGTATGTGCGCCATTGCGACAAGTGTCAAAAACATGCCGACCTTGTCCATGCGCCTGCACAAGAGCTGCAGGCTATTTCATCTCCTTGGCCCTTTTCTAAATGGGGCTTGGATATTATTGGCAAAATCAATCCCGTGTCATCTGATGGACATAAGTTCATCATAACCGCCACTGAGTATTTCACGAAGTGGGTCGAAGCTATGCCTTTAGCTTCCTGCACTGGCACACAAGTTTCTAAATTTATTTTTAATCAAATCATTTGCAGGTTCGAAATCCCTGCCAATCTCATCTCTGACAATGGAACTTGTTTCAAAAATAAAGATGTTAAAAAATTATGTCAAAAATATAAGATTCAACATCGCTGGTCCACTCCCTATTATCCTCAGGGTAATGGTCAAGGTAAGCATCTAACAAAACCTTAATCAAAATTCTCAAAAGATTGGTCAATAAAACCGGCCGTGGATCGGCACATTCAATTATATCCAGCCTTGTGGGCCTATCGAACTAGTGTTCGAACCCCCACTGGAACTTCACCATTTGTTTTGGTGTATGGTGTCGAGCAGCTTTTTCCATTTGAATTGGAAGTTCCTTCTTTGGCTCTGCTACTTCAAGATACCGAAGTAGGAGATGAATATCGTGTCGGCAGACTCAGTCAGCTGGAACTCCTAGATGAAAAATGCATCAATGCTTTGGAGCATCTCCGTGCTTACCAAAACAAGCTTAAAAGATCATATGCTAAAAAAGTTCGTCATCGCTCCTTTGAGATCGGTGACCTTGTTTTAAAAGAAAATCAAAAAAATACAAATGCAACTAAGGAACTTAAAGGTAAATTCGAGCCCAATTGGCTTGGACCATACATTATTACTGCTAAATTTGAATCAGGAGCATATAAATTATCTACCTTAGATGGTAAAGAACTTAAAGAACCCATGAATATTTTGCATCTTAAACGTTACTATGCATAAATTTGGTCATTCTTCATCCTTGTATATATTTGTTTTCAAAATTTTTTATATTTCTTTCAAATTTATAAAAATCCAAAAACATCAAAAATATTCATAATCATCCAAAATCTTCAAAACTATCTATTGCATTTATTTAAAGCACTTGTTAAATTTTTTCTGCTCAAAATCAAAAATAAAACCAAAAATCAAAATAATGATAAAAATATAATAACAGCTATATGCTTGACTCTTTCGAAACCAAATAAAATAAAGAAGAAAGAGAGAGTCCACATCCTCAAAAACTTTCTCAAAAGTGTTCATATATATTTTCTTACAATCATTGCAGTTGTATGTTTCAAATTATTTTGGGATAAATTAGCATTTATTTTGAATCCCTCACTTGCACACTCACAACAAATAAATATCTTGATTTTATCTGGCATGATTACTAATCTCTCTTATATCAAAGTTCACAAAATTCAATTAAATAAAGTTTGAGCATAGAGAATTGATCTTGTTATTTACTTAAACCAAGCACATCTTTTCACAATAAAATGATTATATTTGTAATTTCCATGTTTTGCTACATAGTAGAACTGATTTCTTGAGCGAAAAGTTTCCCCGCTATCCTATCATGCACATGGTCTAGAATCTTTGAGAATTGGCAAAAGGACAAGCTCACCCCTACCTGAATAAAAATCCCTTGCTCTACAGCTAATCTGAGCAAGTATCCCTAGCAAAGAAAAAGAAAAAGAAAAGTTCAAGAAAAAGAAAAAGAGAAAAGAAAAATGTTATTTCAGCAATGTTCCAAGCATTATCAAGCAAAAGAAATACAAAAAGAAAAATAAGCAAAGTTCAAAAGAAAGCAAGAAAGCAATAAAATCCCTTTCCCTACCCTTTGAAAAGAAAAGAAGGGTTGATGAGCTTGAATCCTTGGAATTCTCAATTATTCGAAAACCGTGAGGTAAGCCCCATAACAGGTGGTTTGTGCCCAACCCGCTTGGCCTTGGGTAACTCCTAGCGTGGTGATATGTCCGTCACATTAGCGACCTTCTTTTGTACAGACCTATGGATTAGCTAGCTCTTGATAATCCGACCTACATAGTAGCCTAGTATGGTTATATGCATCTACATCATGGTTAATGAACACTTATTTGGTTTCTTCAAATCACTTGTATCATATTATCTTGCTCAAAACTCGGTAAATGAACAATGCAATTGCACACACATTTGTATTTGAGAGATTTTGTGTATCATTATGATAAATCAAGATCGGAAATGAATTCACATATGCACATGGGATTCCTTATAAATCTAACTTTTGTCTTCAAAATAATTTGAAATATTATTTTTGCAACTTGTTTGGAATAAATCAAGTACAATTGTTTACCACAAAGACAACTATATAATAGAAAAATCAAAAAATTTCTTTCAAACTACACAAAACATAAACATATATATCTGGTTGACTTTCGCGACGATGGTATAGTTTCAAAACCAAAATTGGAATTTTATGCCTAGCGCAAGTCCTCATTTTCATATTTTCTGTTCATCAAAAATCAATCATGCAATAAAACTATCTTTTTTGGATTTTCGCGATGATGGTATAAGTCTATACCTACATATTCTATGCCTAGCGCAAACCATTGTAACAATTTTATTCCCCATTTATTAAAAATCATGAAAACCATATGACTTAAATCATTATTTTACACAAATTATGCTTTTAAAAAGCAAACCCATTTTCATTATTTCATGTCATTATGTCAACCTTTTGCAATGATGGTATAATTCCTAAAGAATTATCCAAAAAATTTATCACACTTAGGAAATTATGCCTAGCAAAAAATCATTTGAACATCATTTCATGCACAAACATTTTTTATGAAAATCTGAAAACAAACCATCATCATCATTATCATTTGCACTATTGCACCAAAGTCTTAAGACAGTTTCTTAAGCACTCTTTTACTTTTTAACAATATTTCTATAAATGGGACTAGCTTGACGACCGAGTGAGCAACGACTCCATGAAATGGTCTATAATAGCGACAATGTCCTTTGAAATTATTGTTAGAAGTCTCTTTTTTTATTTTTACATTTCATTACAACAAATCAATTTGTTACATCAGATTATTTCATTTAAAATATCACCACATGACATTCACATTACAATATCTCCAACGACATAATTACATCCAATTATCAAATCAATCAATCAAAACATTAAAAGCATCATAAACATACACAAGACACAAGTCATATGATCAAAAATATCTCATCTATATATATCACAAATATATGTACATCATCAAAACTGGATTGGTATGCCACAATCTGTACCTCGGCATACTCAATCCTCTATCAACAAAAACAAATATAATACAATGTCAGTATCCCGCCCTCTAGCCTCGAGAGCCCCTCGAGCTCTCTGCCTCATCTCCTCCCCCGCCCTGAGGTGGACGAGGTGGCCCCATCGCAGTCTGTGTAGTCCTCGTCCTCGATCGGGACGTGGTCCTCGATGACCCGATCCCGATCGGATCTGCGATGTTAGCTGGCAGGGGTAGTCTATCCGCCTCTGGCACCAGCTGGAAGTATAAAGTCTGATAGAATGTCACCGGGCGATAGCCCGTGTCAACTCCCCAGAGCTCGCCCCTCCGCCCCGTGCCCTGAGGCGTGCAATCTCATCCCGCAGCCGTGACACCTCACCCGGTGTCGTGCAGCCGCATCCTGTAGCGTCTGCACCTGAGCCTGCAGACGATCTCTCTTCGCCCGGAGAGTAGCCATCTCGCTACTCTCTCCTGTGTCCACACCCTTGCCCTTATCGGGCGATGGTGGCCTCTGTGGAGATGGGGGTCTCGCCTCCCTCCTCTCCCTCTCTCTCTGTCACGGCCGCTCCTGTGCCTGTGGCCTCCTCGCCTCTCTCCCACCGTGACCCTGGGCTGCCTCCATCGCCGCCTGGCACCGCCTCCCTATCCGACGCACAACTACGTGGATCGGACCCTGTGCCCTCGTCATCCGAGGAGGGCGGATGCCTGCGTACCGTGCATCGTAGCCATCGGCTACTCCTACGTCGTCCCCATCCACTGGCCGGATGGGGGCATCATCTGTGTCCTGGCTCCGGAACCGCTGCATGTCGGGAGCCCCGCTAACCGTAGTGTTATCCCGGACAGTCCGGGAAAACTCGTAATCTCTGAGGGATGGGATCCCCTGCTGTAGACCGAACTGCCTCAAAACTCGGTCGTACCTATGGAGCTCCACCTCTCCCCTCTCCATCCTCAGCCAGCAAACTCGCCTAACGCGAGCCAACTCCTGTCCGTCCTCCGGCCACCCCCGGATGCTCCCTCCATGGCCTCCAGGTGATCTGGTCCGGGACTAAGTCATCTAATAGCCTCCGGGACATCGACAGGTCGATCCGTCATTGTGCCCCTCTCCGGAGCCACCAGTAGAAGACTCGGGGCCTCTCCCCGTCAACCCCTATCAGAGGAAGCCCTACCGGCCTCCGCACCGCAATGTGCTCCCAGCACCAAACCTGTAGTAGCGATGTCATAACCAGACATCGGCCGCCCTTGTACACGACCCCATATAGGATCCTGTACAATCGACATAGAACAAAACTGCCCCATGAGAACCTGTACCCGTGGTCTCGCATATCACAGATCACATCTGCGAGCATCCACGGCACCCTGCACCCGCTCTGGTGGCACAACAGAAGTCCACCAACTACTCCAGCCAAAACCCGTGTGAGTGTAGATACCCCAAGCATCTGGCGTAGTGCCTCGATGTTAACTCTGCCTTTCTCTAGGGCAAATCTCGGGTCACCGCACACCGTCCCATAGCGCGGCCCCGATTGGCCGCAGGTGTAATGAGCCGTCCTTGTATGGGGATTCTCAGAATCCTCCATACATCCTCCAAAGTGGGAGTCATCTCCCCCGTGGGTAGCCAGAAACATGAAGAGCCCGGATACCACCTCTCTGCTAGGGCCGTCAGTAGCCCCATGTCCGTAGAAACTTGTGGCATCTCCCGCCACATGCAGTAAGCCGGCTCCGTGCCACTCGATCCCGCTCCGCCCGTGTCAGAGCGGCCAAGTCATCTCTCAACCCTCCGTACTTCCACTCCCCGCTCTTTAGTAATCCTCTCTGCAAACATAAACAACAAAACAACAAACAATCATTAATCAACAATTCAAGTAATCAATAATGCAAGTTAAAAATTCAATTTTGTGCAATTGATGATATCGCCCACTATTGGACGATATCGTCCCAAATTTGAGCATAATCGTCTCCGATTTCGCAGTCGAAATCGTCCCTAATTTGACGAAATCGTCCTCTTTCGACGATTTCGCCCTGGGCGAAATTGCCGAAATTGAGACGATTTCGTCGAAATCGGGACGATTTCGTCCCGACGACGTCGACGGCCCAAAAACGGCCGCGATGCTCAAAAATCATCTAAAATCTACCTAAAAAGCATGTAAAGTTAAATTAAAGCATTCTAGATCAGTCTGGACTCTTACCCGTAGACCGCGCCGGACCTCTGTCGATCTGTGCGTCGTCTCCACCATTTTTGCTTCCAGAGCTCTAAAACTCAGAAAATGAATTAGGGTTTTACCCTATTTTTCTTAATTTTATTCAAAAATAATTTTTTTGCTTTTTCGCATTTTTACCTCAAACGTTCGATTTGGGTAAAAACACGGAGGGGGCACCATAGTAAGCCGTCGTACGATTCGACCAAGAATCGTCGCCTAAAAATGGGAATAATTTTTGCTTTCTCGTAGATCGAGAAGAACTCATCTTTAACGCATTTTCTTCGAAAATTCGCTAAAGAGGGGGCAAAATGTAGCACCCTAAAATTGGCGCAGTAAAAATTACAATAATTACATTCACCTTAGTAAATAATTTAAAATTCAAATTTAACCTCCCAAACCGCCCGTTAACCGCCGAGAAATCCGTTTCCCCTTTTTCGTGCCATTTTTAGAGGTTGTTTTGACCGTTTGACGATATCGTCGCCGATCAAACGATATCGCCCTGCATTTGACGATTTCGTCTGGACTAGGACGTCCAGACGATCTTGTCGCAAAACTGATTTTGCAAAGTTGGAATCTGTTCCAACGGGTCTCCAATCGGCAGAAGCGTGTCTGCACCGTTGGGACCCTCCCCCCGTTGGAGATCTCCCAAATTGGGATGATCTCCAACCTCCTAACTACTCCCCTAAGCCTATTTAGTCTCTAGGATTTTCCCTTCCCAACCCCTGGCCGAAATTCTCTACAAGTTAACTCCATTCACGTTAAAACATCCCTATTTTCCATTTGCACTAGTTCCACATCAATTTTGTTGTAGGTACATCACTGTTTTTCAGCCGGAGCCAGCACCTATCGTCGTCGACGAACCTGTTCAGATCGGAGGCGAACCTGTCGAATTCGAGGCGATTTCGTACTGATGCGAGACGATCTCGACTGCAGTCCGTATTAAGGCAATCAGTGCTCGAAGTTTGCATTTCTCAACCTTTTCTCTCGTCATTTTATTCTGCAAATTAGATAGTCTATTCAGTGTTTTATGTTATTTTGCATTTGGAGTTCACCCATTTAGATTAAGTGCATAATTAAATCCTAATTATCATCTAATTAGCACGATTCATTTCTGTCTCTCGTGTTTAAGTTCCAGCTTGATAACATTGCTGCCATTTTATATCATTTCCTCTCGTTAGCACTCGTAGCACTTTTTGTATTTTGCATCTGTTTTCGGTTTTGCAGGTCTCTCGACGAATTCGTTAAATTCGTCGATCTCGACGATCTTGTCTCGATTGCGGACGATTCTATCGAATCTCGACGATCCAGACCGCTTCAACATCGAATCTTCTTCAGACATCCGGATCAGGTATTCCTCATTTGTATTCTGTAATCTCTATTTTTTTGTCTTTAAATCTGTTTTCTGTATTCATTGAACTTGCATTTTCATATAGATTAATCTAGATTCATTCGGCCAAACCTAGGATATGAATGCTTAAGGTTAAAAACGAACACATTTAAACACATTCCAAAACCTAGGCGTGGAAACTGCCGTTAAATGTTTCCTGGTGAACCCACCATCCGTCGAAAAATCATCAAAATACACCTCCCTTGAGAGGCGGGACCTTCGCAAAGTCCTCTCAGTCCGAGGTACCGCGACATCCTTTTCCCATCCTCCTTCCAGGCACGGATCCAATAGCCTGAAGGTAGGGATGCGAAAAATTTGGAGCGATACATAACAAAATAGGCTATATATCGGATAGATGTTAGAAATAATATCTATACGGCCACTGACTATTTTGAACCTTTTAAATAACAAAAGCTTCATCAAATAAATTACATACATACACGCCAATACATTTCACATATGAATGCCCAAATAATTAGTTCTTATGATAAGAATGATTATTTACATTCATGATTGTTGTACTTTCTATGGTATCACCCATTTAGGTTGATGAAATCATATCATATGCATTCCTTATGTTTTAAGTGATTAAATCATACAGGTTCATTCACATTAGACTAAGCATCATATAAATAGTGCATGACACATTGCATTTACCATATCATAACATAAGTTAGATACATATAATTAAATCAAAATTAAACATGCATCTAACGAAAACATTGCATCCAAAAATACATAATTTCATAAATCATCCATCCATATCTAAGACCACATCATTACATCCACCCATACATAGAATCATAAATCCATCATCAAATCAACTCATGATACATCACATCATGTCACAATAGTCAAATCATACAAGCATCCACATAAACATCTACATAAGCATCCATCTCAATATCCATATCATCATAAATATCACCTATCATCTAACACATACCAACTCATCATAATGCCATCATCACATCACATAATAAAAGCAAAAACATAAGCAATAAATGACACACAATGGAGCATAATGCAAAGATCTTATAAATATGCATGACTAAAAAGGTGTCTCAAAATGTGTATCTCAAAGTGCATGGATATACAAAATTACCCGAAGGCTACAATCATATAGGTCAACTGACCTAAAAAATAAAAGCCTACAGCATCATCAATTAAACACTAGGCCTATACCCCCTATAGCACCACCTCCTATGGATGGATCTCGGGTGGAGTTTCTGCTAGCCTGTGAACCACCTACGTTTGTCCTCTCCCTTGAAGTGGCTCCCAAACTCCTGATCTGCATCTCTAGAGAATTAATGCGGCCTACATGACCCATAATCTCTGTCTCATACTCATCTAGCAGAGTCTACATCCACATGATCTTTGCCCCAAGATCTGTCCCTATAGAACCCTGAGGTTTGGAAGGATCAACAACAACCTGCATCCTGGAAGTACCGCCCCCGATAGCATCTTGCAAAGCCTGTATTTGAGTAGTAAGCTACTCTATAGTAGCATCCTACTGGGCAATGATAGGATCATATTGTTGTACCTAGATATTTTCTAACTGGAGCTCAGCCTCTACATCGTGCAACTACGCTCTTAGAGGAGAATCTCTCTCCTTAGGATCCAGCTCCTCATCCTCCTCCTCAAGAGCCTCCTACTCCTCCACTACCACCTACTCTATTGGCTAGCCCCATACCTCAATCCTAGCTTAAACTCTGTGCCCTACTAGATCTGCCCCATCTCTTCCATCATCCTCACAACCCAGACTGCCATCACCATGCCACATCCTGTCATCCCACCACTAAGCAAATGCATTTGTGACTCCCCCAAAAACTCATGGGTCAACTATTGGGGCATCCTACTCATCAACCAACTTTGTGATATGTGGGGGAGGGAGGTCTCTCTCTACTCTGATGTGCTTGTATAAGAATGGGAGAAGTGGCACATCTTGTTGTAACCCGTACTGACGAAGAACTCAGAAGTAGAATAAATACTCCATGATGTCGACCTTACAGCCAATGAGCCATTGCTCATGTTGCATCCTATCTGTAAAGCTGGGTGGATCATCCCAAGCTGAGCACTTGTAGTATGGATGCTACATGATAGCATTTGCCTATAGTCTAGTAAAAGTAGCAGTATACTAGGGGAGCTCCCCTGCATTAGGGCAGCTCTTGTGCTCCTCCTACTCTCAATCCCACCTGGCCGCATAACACTACATCTTAGCATCAAATATTGTACTCTTAGCAGGGATTCCTTGGGGATGATCCACATTGATATGCTCCCATCCCCAGACCTGGAGGAGTAAGCTACAACCAATGCTGATGCGGCCTCACCGACGGATATGATACATATCATCATAACACTATGATAACAGATACCTACCCCATGCGTAGATGATGGGTTGCATGCTATTCATCAAATCCTAAACCATCGCAAAGAGGTTCCACGAGAACCTCAAGCCTAAGCAATATAGAATGAGAATGTTGTTGATAACCATCAGCAATACCGCATGCCTCTTCGATAAGACGCGCTCCATGTACTAGCATATAACAGAGACACCCCTAGAATTGGTATCCTTGAAGGTAGCCCCGCATGCCCTCTGAACACCCTGGCAAAAACTACATCATGATCATTAGTGGTCGAAGAGACGATGGCCACTCCATCAAATGGGATCCGTAAAATCTTATATACATCCTATGGTGTGATACTCAACTCACCGGTAGGAATATGGAAGGTGTTTGTCCTAGGATCCTATTGGTGAACCAGGGCAGTAAGGTAAGTCTGGTCTGACATTATTTGGGGCAACTGAGTGACATACTATAGTATGTAGGCCTTAAGCTAGGTCCAATACATATCATCCAAGAGTGGGGGAAGGTCATTAAGGAGCTTCGGGTCCTGAGCTCGAGTAGTGATAATCTAAGAACAAAAATTAAAGGTATAACTATGATGCATCTAAGGCATGAATCACAAATAAAACATGAAAAATGGTGCACATAATGATAAACTATCCTAAGTCTAAGTAAAAGATAAATAAATGCATTTAATCATGTAGCACAGTATCAGAAAGCAGCTCAAAATTTCAAAAAAAAAATCAGCATAATCATCTTGCAAAATCCCAAAAAAAAATCATAAAATTTAACTAAGGCTCTTGGCCGCTATCACCTACAGTGGCCATAAATTGGCTGCTGAGGACAATAGCGACCAAACCCCAATGGTAAAATTTTTGACCATTGGGATTCAAAGTTGGCCGCTCTCAATGATAATGGCTAAACTTTAGATCGAGATGGCCACTCTGAGCAGCAGCGGTCGATGGGCGACATGGCAAACATGTATGCCCTAAGCCGAAAATGACAAAAAATTTGAAAAATTTGACAAATGGGGGTAAGCCCACCAAAAAAAACCTAACCTAAACCTAACTGTGGATTCGGTTCGTTGCCAACAAGTTTAGTGAGGTTCATTTACTGGTTAATTAGTGAGGTTCAATTTTACCCAAAAATAAAGTAGGGGTAAGGTTTGATAGAATACCCGAGAAGCTTTGGCCCCTCAGCTTGTCGATGTCTCTCCCTGCATAGCCATAGTATCCAACGCAACAACACTCCAAGTCATAAATGTCACTTTCTTGTTAGAGCTCTGGAAACAAAAATGTCAGATGGAAAAAATGAAAAGTCAAAACCCTAGATTCCTTTTGTACTCCTCAAGTCGCACTTCGATCACTGCTTACATCAATGGCTCTAACTTCGTGGATGCTCAGGGCAAGAGCGGCCACAGGTAGGGACTTAGAGATTGCTGGACCTAACAGCGGCCAAATACACAGGCCCTATCAAGAATATTCCTTCTAGGAGGAATAGTAAAAAAATTAAATAAACACAATTTGATGGTCCCTGATCATCGAAATGATCAAAATAAAAAAAAAATCACATCAAAACAAATCTCGAGTAAGCTACGTATTCAGTTACTTACTCTATCAACTCGACGGTTGTACCAATTTGCACTCCATGCAATTTGGTGAGATGAGTAAGTTACCATAGAGTTACTCGAGGTAAATTAATCATTCTAAAATTACGATGTATCACCTCAACCCCGAAGAAGATCAAGATGGTCAGATTGCTCCACGGGTACGATGGAATCATCCTAATTCTCTTATAACACCAAGAACACTGAGCCAAGTGATGCAATACAAGAATAAATAGAATCGCTCATCTTAACTCTCTAAGAAGGCTATTTATGGTCAGAACACTCCTTGGGATAGGGATAAATGATCATCATAAACAATTGGAATCATACTTGGATGTGGGTTTGCCCATTAAAAGAACAAACAATTAGAAAGGAACCAAAACTAGTCAAATTGGTCAAGCAACCTGTCACTTCATTCATTACCTTTCCCTCACCAATTCATTTGTGTGAGGGGGTAGTTCAAATCTTCAAATAATCATAATCAAAACCAACCAGAGATCACTCAATCATATCAAAATAGTGTTCGTCCTACGAACCAACTCTTACAAAACTTTCACTCGTTTGTTGGGTTCATGAGAAAATATGACATCTTCAATTTGTAGCTCTCCTCCAGTCGGTTATGTTGTAGCAACATAAGCTACTCGATTGTATCTGAGGAATGAGTGCAAGTGGACATGTGCAAGCCCTATGCTAAATTAAGCCTTCAATTAGGTTGAAGAAATGATTCACGGACGTGTGTCGTCTTGCGTGATTGGGCCATCTAGTGTTGATTAGATCAATGAGCATCATACACCCTACAAATATAGCAATCTATGTTTTTGCTCCGCACTATGTTTTCTACTCAGCACATTGTAAAAAGGGGCATCTGTAGAAACCTAAACATGCCATGTTCAGGGAGACTACTCACATAGGCACACTTAGAGGTCATGTGACTAAACCTTAGGACCTTCCAAGTATCAAAAGTAGTTTTCACCACTCATTTGGGGTATTTTTAGCCCATCCAAGCCTGTCCACTATGGACCAGAACAGCTGGATTCTGGCCACTTTAGCTCAGAGCAGGCAAACCTTAGCCTCTGCAGATGATAGCGGCTAAACCTAAAAATAATTTTACCATCAATATAGGGTGGAAGTGGCAGTTTGCATGCAATAAGGCCAAGAAGGGACAACTTTGCATTCCTCCTCACAACCAGTCTACATGAAAGACTCAAGTCCATATTTATACATCAGTTAACTACCCCTCAAGGGTAGACAAAAGCTCAAATTATCATGCTAACATCTAGTGCGCATGAGGGATTCAGTCCTAGGGTTTGAAAATTGACCTAGGGCTTCAAAACACTTTATAAGGAGTAAACCTAAAAGCACTAGGAGACATTCTTTTATCAATCAATAGAGAGAGATAACATCACATATCAGATATTAGAACTTTAAACAGGTGGGATCATTGAGGAGAGCTTCTAGAGACTTGGAGAGCTTTCCTTGGAGATCATTTATGTGGTAAAATCATGTCAGATTGAAGACCAAATATGAGCATCCTTGAGGAGAAACGAAGTGCCAACCATCCAAGAGATAATCATCCGTGCACATATAGTAATAATTTAACATTAATAGTGGACTTAAGCCCATAGCCTTTGGATCAATAGAGACATATTTCACCTTAGTGGTCGCTGTCCTAGACAGTGGCCCGCAACCTAGTCTAGGGTTTTGGTGATAGTTTCTTTTATTCTATTTTTTTTCATGTTTTCATGTCATTAGCATAAGCTTTATTTCAGTTATTTGCATTCATAGTACTAGTTTTATTGCATTTGTTTTCATTATGCTAACAACCTCATTCGAGGAGGCAATATCAGATATCTAAGCGTGTGTTTTTGTTTCATTTATTGCAAGGCTATAGGTTCATCGGATAAATTTGCAACATACGAGAGCAAAAAGAATCACTCCAAGAATAATACTTGTAGAAGGAGGCATCTGTAAGCCCTCATACAGTTTCGTGTGCATCACCAGGAAGCCTGTAAAGGCGCATCACCCCTTGCTAGGGGATATTTTATACATCTGCTACCCTATTTGTGTAAAATCATGTATCAAATGAAGGGTATCCCGTAGAGGGATTTATATGTAACCGGATCTTGGAAATATCAATACAAAGCATTCATTTTTTTATTTCTTCGCATTTCGGCTATGCCTTTATTTTATGCTTTTCATTTAATACATGTTAAATGTTAATAATAATCATAAATAGAGTGGGTGGATGGTGTGTTGCTTCCATGGGGTCGCTACAGTAAGATTCCACAAAATCTCACACAAATCTATCCTTAATATTTCACAAAAGCTTTATCAACTCTATCCTTAAGTCCACTCTAGGACTTGCTCAAATCAACTCACAAGCTTTCACAAAAGCTTATTCAAATCAATTGCAAACTTGCATATAAAACTCAACATAATATCTCACAGAAAACCTATTCAATCCCACAAATAAGTTTCACACATAATCTTGTTTTAATCTCATAGGAATATATAGAGAATGGTTAGAGACTCAATATGTTTCACACTCACAACAATACTTAATCACTTTCAAACTCTCTTGTTTAACCATATAAACATATAGAGAATGGTAAGAGACTCAATATATTTCACACTCAATCACTTTCAATATCTTTCTCAAATTAGTAAAGAACAATTTGTTTCACAGAACTTGAACTATCACTCCAACACTTCCAATCAACTAAGCTCAATCAACTCCACTCAACCAATCACTCAATGAAAGCTTATTCAACAATGCTTATCAAACAAACCTCACATAACAATGATACTCATGATATTTCACAAATCCTAGTTCAATATAGTTCTCAACTTCACATAACAATGATACTCATGATCTTTCACAAACCCTAATCATGCACATGAAGGCTCACTCAACATTTCCAATAATTCTTATCAAACAATCCTTTTCACTCCAACTTAGCATTCACAACATCCAATCCAATAATATTTCACTCACAAGGAATATGTGCCCATACCTTTTGTTTGATGAAGAATTGACCTCAAAACTTGTCTCAATCACAATCAATCTCTTTGCCAATCTCAAAGGTTAGGTAGCAAAAATATTCACCCAAATACTCTCTCAATATTAATTCAACATTACAAAATTAACAAACTCAAGTACACCTTATTATCTCCAAACTTTATCAAATAAATATTTCACCCACTCAAATTCACAATAACCCTTTTCAAAAATTTTATGCATGAAGCAATCCAAACACTACTTATGTCTCCCTACTCAATATTGCATTTTTCAAATAATTAACTTTATAAAACAATGCAATATATTTTTAACCTTCAATAAAATATTTCTCACTTTCTCTAAGGTAAAAATTAATTACCTTACCCTTTTAACTCCCTAAGCACTCAACAAAAACCAAATAACCATGTGCTAATAACTTTCCCACTTCACACTTTAACCTAGGTGCAAAAAGTAAAGCATGTGCTTTAAGCGCCTACCAACAACCTTAGGCAATGCACAATTAACCAAAAATTAAATACCTCATGCATGCTCCTCGTGGGATTCGATCCCTAGTCGAAGCACCGCCTGTGCCTTATCCGCGGCCTCCATGCCGCGTGAGCTAAGCACTCACGTGAGAAGCAAAAGTGCTTAGAGAACTTTAACTTCTCCTCCTCCACGCCAAAAGTCAAAAGGTTTTATCCCACGACACCACCGAGATTCAAATGCAACACGTCTATGTTTCCAACAACTTATATTCCTCAAATTCACCGCTAGCCCAATTGTTGGTTCGCGCTTGACTTTTCTGCCTCCTTTGCTTTGTCTTCCATGGATTTCGGGGGCAAATGAAAATTTAAAACTTTGTCCTTTGTTTGCTCATGAATTCACCTTTTCATTAATCGCATGCACTATTATTTCGGAGACTTAGACTTTTAGGGGTAAGTGCTATGGTATTTATACCATATGCCTTCCTTTTTCCAACATCGGCGGAGAATATAAAATTTGAATTCATTTTGGTGCCCAACCCAACTTTGGGTTATGAAAATATTATTTTTATAAATAAATTTATAATATAAATATTATAAATTATTTATAAACTACCTTAGGCATAATTAAACTTTTAATATTATAATAAAGTATTATAATATTATTTTCATTTGGCCTAGGTGTTTTCCTCTTTCGCCCTTAGACCTTTTCTAACCGCCTTTAATATTATAATAATAAACATTATACTATTATTTCCTTTAGGTCTTTTATTCAGGGTATTTAACCATCCATTTGACCAATCATCTGGAGCTCTTAGGCCAAATCTCTTGGGCTTAAAATATAAGTATTTTAACTTTTATTTTTCCAAGTCCTACACTGATTCCTGACACTAACTCTTGACATCAATGACAACACAACTAACTCAAAATTTTCAATAACACATGTGCTAGGGTTTGTGAACAAATTGTGCTTCATTGTTAAATGAGATTGGAAACACATGTGCTAGGGTTGAGAGCAAGTTTTATGCATAATATTGATTGATATTGGAATAAACTAGCAAAGGTCAAAAAGGTATTTTTGTGAAGTAATATGTGCATTGGCTTTGAGTGATATTTGGAAAGAATCTATTGTGAAATTGTATTGCATATCATTTTCTATGTGTTCTTGAATAATAATTCTAGGTAGAGTATGTCTAAAGAACTTTGATAAAAGCATGGGCTATGAGAAATATTTGAGCACATTTTAGATCAGATTTGAGCAAGTCTTGTGAGAAGACTTGAAGCAGGTTTAGAGTAGTTTTGAGCAAGTCTTGTGAGAAGAATTGAAGTAGGTTTATATAATATTTGAGCAAGTCTTGTGAGAAGACTTGAAGCAGGTTTGAGCAAGCCTTGTGAGTAGGCTTGGTGCAAATTTGGGTAGATTTGTGAGCATATTGTTGATAAGACTTGAGAAAGTCTTGTGAGAAGGCTTGGTGTAGATTTGGGCAAGAGTTGAGAGTAGATTTGAGCAAGCCTTGTGAGAAGGCTTGGTGCATATTTAGACAAAGTTGAGAGTAGGTTTGAGCAAGTCTTGTGAGAAGGCCTGGAGCATATTTGAGCAAGCCTTGTGATTAGGCTTGGAGAAAAATTGAGCAAAGTTGTGTACCAACTTTAGAGGTGACCAGAAAAGAGAGGAGAGGTGTCTCCTATGGATAGAGGTCCACGATCCAAATTTGAGGGGATAGATTTCTCCTATGGATAGAGGTCCACAAACCAAGTCAATGGGAACAGAGGTCTCCTATGGATAAAGGTCCAAAAACTTGATCATAAGGGATTGGTATCTCCTTTGGATAGAGGTCCATAAACATTGTAATAGGGATTTGGTTCCCAAGAGATTTATTGAGAAAATTTAGAAGAAATATTTTCTCCATGGATGTAACCCACATTGGATGCACCACATTAAACCTGTGTATCTCATGTGTATGATGATTTATGCATTGTTTTATTACTAACATTCATGATATTTGTTAATACTGCTATGGAAAGATATTACAATTGATAACATTGGATAATATTTTTTGAGAAAGAAAAGTAAAAGTTTATCTTATATTGTTCACCCCACTCTTAGTATAAGCTTATGTTCTTCATTATTCAGGGCTTCTATGGCCTTTTATTCAAGGATTTTATGGCATTTTCTTCAGTACTAAGGCTTCTATGGCTTTTTCAAGGCTTCTATGGCCTTTTCTTTTGGATCAAGGCTTCTATGGCCTTTTCTTTTGTATCAAGGCTTCTATGGCCTTTTCTTTTGGATCAAGGCCTCCATGGCCTTTTCTTCTTGTGAAGTTTATAATCTAGTAATGGATATCTCCTGTCTCCCAACTGCACCACGATTATTCTCCAAAAATCTCTTTTGTAGTGTTCTTCTCTTGCATCAACTAATATTTTTACTATGAAGGCACTACGATCTTAGGGAAACAAATTTGAAATCTCCTAGCTTTCTGTTGTAGGAGGTGTCCCAATTATCTGAGAATTAATTATCTACAATTAAAAAAATTTCAAGTAAATTTCTCCAAATCTCTTAGATGAGCATCACTAGTTGATTCATCAAACTAGCGAATCAAGTGCTAAGTCCTAGTCTTCACAAGTTTTTCCTTGAAATTTTATGGAAAGACTCTAGCCATATGCAATATCACTATTCCAAAAACTGAGATTTCTTTCAATCCTTACTTGTGGCTTTCCTTAATTCTACCACCTAGACTCTTTTGAGAATTTTTGACAGTGACTAGTCCAATGGCACGTTAGGTTGACAAAAATTTAAGTTCAATGATAATTGTGGTTTCCCTATTGACCTATCATAGCTATAATACCATTGTTAGCTTTTGATGCAGTATGTAATGGGAGATAGCAACCACAATATGTAGAATAATATAAAATAAAGTAAATTTGTGAGATGACTAAAAATATACTATAAATAGAAATGATGGAGATGTTTACAAAAGTAGCTATGGAGGAAATGAACACTCCATGAATAAAGCTATTGCTCGAGAATGGTCATTGAGCATATTACACTTCACCACATTACATCACACTGCTACATCATACCATACTGTTCTACACTACTTCCTACAACTATTCCTACTGTTGTTCCTACTGTTGTATGCTACTTAGATATTGGAGTATCAAATTCATCCTAGATATTAGAATTATGGTTTGTAGAACAAGAAGTATGCTATTAGTGATTTGTAGAATAAGAAGTATGCCATTAGTGATATAACTAGCTGAAGTAGGAATGGATATTACATTCAATAAAGATGATTGTAGTTTGATGCATGAAGTCATTACTCAGGAAAGTGGAGTAAGACTTGGAATATTGTATAAGCTAGATGCAACATGTTTAAATGTTGCATGTGCATGTGCATCCATTATGGAAATAAGTAAACCCTCATATTCAAATATATCAAGTATGATGTTGTGGCATAGGAGGTTAGGGCATCTTTGTGAAAGGATCCTGAAAGATATTTGTTTAAAGCATATAGTCTACGGATTGGAGAAATATAATTTCAGTTCTATGGTTTCTTTAAAGCATACATTTTAGGAAAGCAAAAAAAAATCACTTTTACCTCTGGTGATTATAGAACCAAGAAACTATTAGAGTTGGTATATTCTGATATTTGTAGGTCTTTTGAAGTTTGTTCATTAGGCAGCTCTATGTATTTTATTAATTTTATTGATGATTTCTCTAGATTTGGGTTTACTTTCTTAAAAAAAGGTCAGGGGCTCTTGCTACCTTCAAAGAGTTTGTTGCTACAGTTGAAATACAAACTAAGAAGAAAGTGGAGACTTTGAGGAGTGATAATGGTGAAGAATATTACTCCTAGGAATTCAATAGTTTTTTGCAATTTGCATGGTATTGCAAGGTAGAAAACAACTCCATATACGCCACAACAGAATGGAGTTGCAAAAAGGCTCAATAGGACGTTCTTGGAGAAGGCAAGAAGCATGAGAGAGGATGCAAGTTTGAATAAAAATATTTGGAAAAAGGCTATTAATACAACTAACTATGTGAACAATATGTCACCTAGTTCTATTCTCAGTGGGAGAACACTAGAGGAAGCTTAGAGTGGAGTCAAGCCCTCGGTTTCTCATTTGAGAGTGTTTGAGTTTGAAGTATTTGTTCTTGTGCCTAAGGAAAATAGGAAAAAGATAGGCAATAAATCTATTAAAGGACTACTCATTGGATATGGTGATGGAATCAAAGGATACAAAGTATGATACCTTCATAGCATCATCATGTATTCAGTCATGATGCAGTATTCAAAGAAGACATCCATAAAAAAGAAGAGTCTGCAGACACAACCCCAGATAGCCAAGAATAATTTAGAGCAACTATTGGTTTAATAAATTTGCAAGCTAAAAATCAACAACTTGTTCTATCATTAAGTGTAGATCCCAGTTCTACTCCTTTTTTAGAGTTGCCACATTATAATAATAAGTTTTCATGCAATTGGCAGCATCAACAAGATAATGATATTGTTGTGGAAGATTCCAATCAACCTCAAGTTTTTGAAGAGCAACCTGCACATGAGAATAAACTCCAAATTTTTAACATTAGTTAAGAATTGCAAACTTTGGGAAGAAGTCAACAACAAAGGAGTGCACCAATAAGATTTTATTATGTGATGAATACAATAATTTTGCATTATATTTGATGAGTGGTGAGTTTATAGATGTTAAAGATGCTCTCATTAGTGATGAAGCAGTTTATTGAAAGAAAGCTACGGAAGAGGAAATACAATCACTAGAGAAAAATAAGACTCGGTACTTGCAAGTGTTGCCTAAGAGTAGAAAGACATTTGGCTATAAATGGGTGTTTAAAAGGAAATATAATGTTGATGGTTCAATTAAGAGATATCAGGCTAGGTTAGTAGCAAAAGGATACTCTTAGGTTAAAGGGATTGGTTTTGAAGAAACATTTTCTCTTGTGGAAAATATTGCATCTATTAGATTGCTCTTTGCATTGGCTACTACAAATGATTGGTAAATTGAACAAATGGATGTGAAGATAAATTTTCTTCATGGAGATATTTACATGGAATAATTGGTTGGGTTTGAAGTAAGTGGGAGAAATATTGTATGCAAGCTAATAAAGTCATTGTATGGGTTAAAGCAATCCCCAAGGTAGATGTATAAAAGGTTTGATACCTTTGTGATTAGACATGGTTTTGTGAGAAGTGATGTTGATCATTGTATCTATCTCAAGTGTGAAGGCAATCACTTTCTAATTCTAGTGTTATATGTAGATGATATTCTTCTTTTCAAAAAATCAAAGGATCTTGTGAAGAAGACCAAGTCTGAGTTATCAAAATAATTTGACATGAAATACCTTGGTCCATTACACTATTTCTTGGGTATTGAAGTGAAGAGAAATTATGGTGAGAAGATGTGGATTATCCAGAAGAGATACATTGCATACTTTCTTACTCTTTTCAAAATGGACCAATGCACTCCTATATCTACACCTTTTCAGGTTGGAGTTGCATTATCAAAAGATATGTGTCCAAAGGATGATGATGAGAAGAGTTTCATGGATAAAGTTTCCTATGCAAGTGTAGTTGGTAAACTAATGTATGCAATGGTGTGTATGAGACCAGATATTATTCATGTAGTTGGATTTGTGAGCATATTTATATCTAATCTTGGTAAGAAATATTGGGTTGTAATGAAGACAATTCTCAAATATTTTAAAGGCACGAGTGATTTTGAAATCTATTATGATGGCAAAGAAAACAATCAACTACAAGGTTTTGTATATTCTAATTAATGTGGTGATGTAGACACTACTAAATATACTAGTGCGTATGTGTTCACACTATTTGGAGGAGTTGTGAGTTGGAGAAGTAAAAATTATCAAGTGGTGGCTCAATCAACTACAAAATTTGAATACATTGCTATTGTAGAAGCATCTAAAGAGGCAACCTGGTTACATGTACTATGCAAAGGCATTGATTTTCAAAAAAATTCCATTACTTTGGTGTGACAATCAAAGTGCAATTGACTTGACCATGAATCCTAAATTTCACTCTCGTACTAAGCACACTTGAGTGAAAATTTATTATAACATATAGAGTGGAATCTGGAGAAGTTGAGTTGTAGAAGGTTGGTACATAGGGCAATGTAGCAAATGCACTAACAAAGCCATTCGATAGCAGAAAGTTTATTTGATGTAGAGATTTGATGGGAGTTATCTCATTTTGATTAGTAACCCTAAAGAATAAGGAAGAAGATATTTTTTGTTCATTTACTTAGTATTTTTGGCAAGTGGGAGATTGTTGGATGTGTGCCAAAAATATTGGATTTGTGTTACACCCCTTAGGCTTGTACACCCAAAAAAAATGGTTCCACTTTTTTGGAAGATAGTTTTAGCTAATAAAATACCTTTACAAACACATGATTTTGGAAATGTCCTCATAGTTGGGAGTTGCTAGACACATGTTGAGATGTTATTAGTTGGTTGCCTAAATATGAGTGGAAAAACCCTAAAAATGGGTAAGAAACCCTAAACATGAGTAGGAAAATCCTAAATATGGCACCTATGTGTGTATTTATTTGATAGATGCAACTTTGTAATATGTAGGTATATGAAGAATTATGTGAGAAGAACATCTCTCAAATGTAATGTTGAATGTATTGTGAATGAAGTTATTTTTATTCTATTTTTTTCTATGCTCTATGGCATGTCATGTATAAATATTTACTTGTAAATCGTTCTTTTGTTTTTTATTATTTTTTTATCATTTGGACATTATTTTCTTCATTATATGAGTTTATTTCATCCTTTATTTTTTGTTGATTTGTTTGGCTACACGTTTCGTTGCATCAACCATACCAAAGAAAAAAATACACAAAGAAAACTTGTAACTAAGGAGAAGGAAGTGCTTTCCACAAACATGTTTGGAAGCCTAGCCATGGATGACCTCCCAGATGAAGAAGAAGATGGAGCTGAAACAGAGATTTTGGAAACACAGTTTGAGGAAGTACAAGGAGAAACAAATATGCAAGAAGTCAAAAGATCAATGGAGAAAACATTGATGGGGCAAAGTAGTAACAAGGGAGAACTAAACCAGATGACAATGAACTATCAGAGAAAGAATAAAGAAGAAAACAAAATAAATGGAAAAAGTACTTCATTAGATGGAACCACCAATAATGCATTGGTACCCTATACACAAGCATCAAAAGCTACGGGGGTGAACCAGGAACCTAGTAAAAATATGAAGGTGGACACAAATCAAAAGGTGGGAAGAAAGTCCAACCAACATCATGTGGCGAAGGAAGGTCAAAAATTAATTGAGGAAGGTAAGGTTATGACACTTACCCATATTTTTAACCCTTGTTACTAATGAAAGTCATTACATGGAATATTAGAGGACTGAAAGGAAGTCCTAAACAAAATGAGATAAAAAGAATGATTCAGATAAATCAGCCACAAATGGTCTTCCTCCAAGAGACGAAGGTATCTTTCGAGGAAATGGATATAATAAAAATAAGGATATGGCAACCCAGTAAAGTAGTATCCTTGAGTTCCCAAGGAGCTTCAAGGGGAGTTACATGCTTGTGGGACCCCAAAGAACTAGTGGTACACTATACAATTGGCAACAAAGGATTGATTGGTGTGGTAGCAAAAAATAAACAATATGACCAACAAATTCTCTATCTGAATGTATATGCCCCAAGCACCATTGAAGAAAAGAGGAAGTTGTGGAGGGACATAGACTATATCTCTTCACAATTTTTTGGAGCATGGATATTGTTGGGGGGATTTCAACACCATTCTCTCTCTAGAAGAGAAGGTGGGAGGAAATCAGGCTCTAGATGGAGGTACGGATATCATGAGTGAGTACATGGGACACCTACACCTCGTAGATATCAAACCTGATAATGGTTTGATGACTTGGTCCAATAGGAGACTAGGCCCAACTTGCATTTTGGAAAGACTAGATAGGTTCTTGGTATCAAAAAATCTCTTGATACAAGGACATATCTCGAAGGTCAAAATCTTAAATAATGTAGGGTCAGATCATTGGCCTGTAATGATAGAAGTCTAGAAAACTAATCCAAAACAAGCACCCTTTCGGTTCCAACTCATGTGGCTCAGAGATAAATCATTTAGACCATAAATGCAATAATGGTGGTAGGAAGGAAAATCGAGACATGGCACACAAATGTTCTGTTTTGCCAAACGACTATAGTATATCAAAAATAAAATTAAGAGATGGAATTGGGAGGAATTTGGGGATGTCACAAAAAGAAAAAGGAATTTATTGAACGATTAGAGGAGTTGAATGATCAGATAAGAAAGGAGGGGCTCATAGAAACTAGGGCCAAAATAGAACTAGATCTCACAAACCAAAAGGAGGAATGGGAAAGAAGGGAGGAGCTATTATGGAAACAAAAATCTAGAATCAAGTGGCTAAGAGAAGGAGACAGAAACACAAGATTTTTCCATAAGTCCCTTTTAGCCCAAAGGACATATAACTTCATCTCTTCTATGAAAAATGAAGAAGGGGAGATGATTCACACATGGGAGGGCATGAACTCGATAGCAATGAACTATTTTGCAAATTTGTTCATGGTTGAGACCCTAGATCCAACAACCCAACAAGAAATGCTATAGGAGATACCCACACTCATTATAGGAGAAGAAAATGATATACTAGGTGCACTAGTAACAATGCAAGAATTGTAGGAGGTAGTGTTCAAAATGCAAAAGGGGAAAACTCTAGGTCTAGATGGATTCCCTATTGAATTCTACCAAGAATTTTGGGACATTGTGTAGGAAGACCTTCTGGAGGTGGTAGAAGAGGCAAGAAAAACCAAGGAAATATTGAAGGAAATCAACAAAACTTACATAGCACTAATACCAAAGGCAAGGGAAGTAGAAAATATAAGTGGATACCGACCAATAGCATTATGTAATATTTTATTGAAGATTATCACCAAGGTCATGGTTGAGAGGCTAAAACCACTTTTGCACAAAATAATCTCCCTCGAACAAGGTGGATTCGTAGAGGGTAGATAGATAGTGGATGAGATAGTGCTTGCCCAAGAAGCAATACATTCTATGGAAGCACAAAAATCCCCCACTATGTTTATCCGACTAGACCTATCTAAAGCCTATGATAGAGTGGATTGGCACTTCTTAATCTAGGTTATGAGGAAATTTGGGTTCTCTGAGGAGTGGAAAAACTGGATCAAAGGTTGCATATCATCGGTCTCATACTCAATTATCATCAATGGATGCCCCACAAAGTTATTCCCAACATCAAGAGGTATTAGGCAAGGGGATCCCCTCTCCCTATACTTATTCATTATTCTAGTTGAATGTCTAGGGAGAACATTGGCTAAGAATAGAGATACTAAGAGACTGGAGGGAGTTTTAGTTGCTAATGGAGCTAGCCCAATCACCCATCTACAATTTGTTGATGATTCCACATTGTTAGGAAAGGCAACAATTAAAGAAGTAGTTAGAATAAAGCAAATCCTGAATTATTTTACCAAGGCAATATGCTAGATGGTGAATAATGATAAATCCAAAGTAATCTTCTTCCATTGTTCACCTCGATAGGAGACCCTAGTATTGGATAGACTTGGTTTTTGGAAAACCTCACTCCTAGTTATCTACTTGGGGGTCCCAATAAAAATTGGTAGATAAAAGGAGGATTGGGCATGGCTGATAGATAAAATCAAGGGTAAAATTGGCAAATGGACAAATATGTGGCTATCATCAGGAGGGTGTATTACCTTAATCAAGTTAATGTTACAATCTATCCCCATCTATGTGTCATTGGTTCTGGATATCCCAAAGGTAGTGCTTCGAGAGCTTGATCACATAAGTCATAGATTCCTCTGGATGGGTGCTAGGGAGGAAAGGAAATGGACCTTGGTAAAGTGGGAAACTTTGTGTTTGTCAAAATAGGAAGGGGGACTGGGTTTTAGATCTATAGTAAAAAATAACAAGGCATTGGCTACAAAATTGTACTAGAGAATGATTAATAGTCCCAATGCATTATGGGCCAAAAATATGTGAGCGAAGTATGTAGAGAACAAGACCCCAATAGAGATTGTCCGATATCAGTTGTCTAATAGAGGTTCCCCTATTTTAGCGGTACTCAAAATAGGAGAGAAAATGATCAAAGAAAGGTTGTTTTGGATAGTTAATAATGGAAAATACATAGATTTTTGGTTAGACTCATGGGATGGACATCCACCTTTGGTGACTCAATATCTAGAGTGGACCCTAGTGATGGAGGAGCTACATAGAAAGCAATGGATAAAAGTAGAAAAATACTCCAGGGACCAAACACGAGGACCAAAAGTTGGAAGATACTAGATTCCATCGAAAGAATGGCCAATCCAACTTCCAGAGAGACTAGCAAAGGAGATTGACCAAATCATACAAATGAGATCATTATCATGGTCCTATGAGGAGGATCAATTTGGATGGAATAGTAGGACTAAGGGGGTGTATATAGTAGCACAAGGATACAAAGCATTATGCCCTAGCACCACTCATCCAAATCGGGATCTATTCACACAACTCTAGATGCAAAAGTTATGGCCAAAGGTTAGGTTCTTCAACTAGTTACTCCTCCACAAAAGGGTACTCACAAGGGATAACTTATTGAAGAGGGGAGTCTATGGACCTTTCAGATGTACATTGTGTATGGAGGAGAATGAAACTTTCAACCACCTTTTTATAGAATGCCCCACAATGATGAAGTTATGGAAAATGTTGGCATCTTTGCTAGGTCTGCATTGGACCAACAATCAGTCTATAGAAGAGATCTGGAGAGGATGGAAGAATCAACAAGGAGTAGATGGTTATGTGGGGTAGATAGTGTGGATGAGGATGATGATCCTACCTTGGAACATCTGGAATGAGTGGAATAGAAGGATCTTCAAACAAGAGACTAGAGATATCCATTGTATGTGGGTGAAGACCATATCCAATATAATAAAGACTATCCAATTCATGTTGAAGCAACCACAAAAATCACATCAACGATGGGAGCAAATAGTGGCACGACTCAAGATCAGTCCCCAGATGGATAGAGCTAGAAGAGTCAAACCATAGGATAAAATGATGGATAGAACCCAAAAATGGCAACGACCACCACTGGGATTTGGAAAGGTAAATACAGATGGGGCATCGAGGGGTAACCCAGGTAAGGCCAGTGTAGGGGGAATAGGTAGACTACCAGATGGTACCCCAACATTCACATTTGCAATAAACTTAGGTACACTTTCCAACAACATTGCTGAGGGATATGGCATTTTGAGAGGGATGCAGGAGGCTCTCAAGGCCAGATGGAATAGAGTGATAGTGGAGTCAGACTCTCAGTTATTGATCAACTACCTTAAATCCCCATTGAGAATCAAGAATGCTAGTTGGAGAATTCAAAGGATTGTAGAGAAAATCAGACGAATACAAAGCAATTTTGTAGAGGTGATATACACCCATATACCAAGAGAGCAGAATAAGGCAATTGATGGTATGGCAAACTAGGCTTTGGACAAGGGAGACCTCATTTGCTATGGGCACCCTCCTAAGTGGTGGGCACAAGAAATAAGGGAAGAGCTTCTGCATATTCAATATATTGATGATAAAATTCCTGGTAATGTGTAGAGATTCAGTTTTTGTGACACCTTTTTATTGATAGGGATTTTGGTTCTTAGTACAATGGTTGAGATAGATAAATTTGATGTATCCAATGTCAAAACATGGGTGAAAATCCTGATGGCTTGGAAAGGCCAAAGATGTAATATGATTTGATGATCAATATAATATAATCACTTTTATAACAAATAAATAAATAATCAATCAAATGTTTGAATAAGCGATTTGGTATGAACAATAATCCTAGACCTATAAATGTAAGTTATTTTAACATAATTAAATACCCATTCAAACACACTCCTTCCTTTATTTTGATATGTGGTTTATAAAGCTTTCTCATGTTATTAAAATATACATTGGTACGGCTAAATAAAGAATACGAAGGGGATACTTGGCAGGGCCAACACTGACTCAGCAACCGTAGTTTCGTGGAAAGTCCTCTTTTGCTACGTCAATATCTCCATCCATCAAATCAAACTGCTTCCCCATATATGTCTTTTTCTTTTTTATAAATAAAGGATATTGGCGCGTATTCATTATTTTAATTATTTTATTTATGTGAGTATTGTTGGAATTTAGAAAGTTATTATTATATCCTAATTTATTTTAGATAAATTTTTATTTTAAATGAGGGGACTGGGAAGGGGCTCATAATCAGTTCAAGCAGGTAAGCACTCAGCACAACCTAATTTGAAAGCTACCATTATATCCTACCTTTACGTAGGTAAACTTTTACTTGAAGTAAAAGGGGCCTCAAAGAAGCTCGGGATTGAAACGACCTCAAAACACTCAACCAAACCGTCAATATATGTCATTTATTTCTTATCATATAAACGAGTTGGGATTGAAATGGTTGACCTCAAAACACTCAACAGAACCCCCAATATATGTCATTTATTTCTTATCATATGAACCAGTTAGAAAGAAAGCAAGAGAGGTAACATCCCTCCAATATATATTATTTATTTTTTATCATATAAACCACTTAAAAAGTAAGAAAGGTAGTTATTCTCACACATGAAAGGTATGTGTGATATTAAATACCTTTCAGGGATATAAACTGCTGACCTCAAAACACTCAATTGAAGGGCCCAATATTATGTCATTTATTTTTTATCATATGAATCAGTTAGAAAGAAAGTAAGAAAGGTAACCTCCGCCTACTATATGTCACTATTTTCACACATTATTAAATTCCTTTCAAGGATTGAAACCGCATACCTCAAAACATTTAATGGAACTGCCCGATATTATTTCATTTATTTCTTATCATATGAACCAGTTAGAAAGAAAGTAAGAGGTGAGCTCCCCCAATATATGTCATTTATTTCTTATCATATAAACCAGTTATAAAGTAAGAGAGATAACTATTCTCACACATGTCTATATTAAATACCTTTCAGCCTATTCAGGGATTGAAACTGCTAACCTCAAAACACTCAATGCCCAATATCATGTTATTTATTTATTATCATATGAACCAGTTAGAACGAAAGTAAGAGAGGTAACCTCCATAGTATGTCACTATTCTCACACATTATTAAATACCTTTCAGGGATTGAAACTGCTGACATTAATGAAACAGCCCAATATTATGTCATTTATTTCTTATCATATGAACCAGTTAGAAAGAAAGTAAGAGAGGTAACCTCCCCAATATATCATTTATTCCTTATCATATAAACCAGTTAGAAAGTAAGAGGAGTAACTATTCTCACACATGTGAACATTAAATACCTTACAGGATATCAAACACAAACAAGGATAGTTAACTCGTGGTTTGACTTTGAACCTTGAACCTTTACAAACTACACCATCTTATAGACATAAAAATTAAAATAAAACACGGATTTTTATAAAAACCGAGCACTCGTACTCGGTCTACGTTTCTCCTCCACCTAGGAACAGCTTCCTAGGGCGTAAGCGTCATCACAGTGAGGCTTCGTTAGCTCTTACAATCCTGAGCACAGAGTTGGAAACTCGAACTCGAACCGTTCATCACTTTGTCTTTCTTAGTAAACATAATACATCTATGCAATACATTAAACAGTGTGGGGTTGTCCAAGGAAGAATCAACTTGTGTGAAAGATATGTTAATAATTTTTTTTATCGAAGTATTATAAAATATAATTAATAATATAATTGGAGACTTTTAAGTGAGGATGTTTTTTCTTATAATTAGGATATTTAAGGGAGGATGTCCTTTTTCTTGTAATCAAGGTAACTGAGATGAAAAACTAAGTGTTCCAATAAAAACTTTGGTCACTATTTATTTTTGTTAAAGATGATTTAGTAATAAAAACATACAATCAAAGGAATCACTAAAATTATTATCTTTTCTATAATTTAAATTTGAATCTTAAATATAAAGAGAACACCATATCAATACTATCCTACACAAACTGTGATAACAAATTTTAAAACAACTAAAGACAAAATTCCAAATGATTTCAGACAAAAATAAACTTTGACCTTCGGAAAACAATGCCTTCACAACCCAAAGTGCAGAGAAATTCCAGACATTCTTTCTCAAGACTAACTGCCAAAATACACAAAAATAAAGAGCTTTGGACACAATACCACAATTTGACATCAATTTACAGGTGGATTACAATACAAATAATCAGATGATGACCTCTTGACATTATACTAGCTACTTTTTTTAATAAAAATGCAGAGCTAATTATTGTGGCCAAGTTTCTGGCACAGTTTGAAAGAAAACATGTAATAATCTATAGCAGTCCCTTACAAGAAATACAAACACTTGTTACCCACAAGAAATTTGATCCTACGAAACGAACAATCACACCCACATGACTTTTACATTCTTCAGGCGCTCCTTTTAAGCATGTCCGCATAATTCTCCAGAGACTCCCGCCTCTCAATCTTCAGATTCTGGCGAAATCTGTTGATGAATTCATCGGCAGATTTATCAACATCCATTTCCAAGGTCGGCTTCTTCAGATACTCACGACTTCTTTCGAAACTCTTCAGTTTGAACGCATCAACCTTCACAGCAGCAACAGCCGCCATGGAATCCATCCTCTGAGTCTTCAAGTCGGTACGAAACCTTTCAATAAATTCACCGGCAGCGTGGTCTGGATCTTTTTTTCTGGTGCGTTCTTGGCGAGATTGGGCGGAAACTGTGACTCCCTTCGAAGAAGAGGACAATATGGATTTTCTGCTAGCTTTTGGATCCATGAAAGCAAGAATGTGGCCTTATGAGATTAAACCCTAGATCTGAATGGAGTTACACAGGAAAGAAATAGCTAAGTACTTTTAATTTGCGGGTCAAACATAACTCGCACCCATGACTCGGCTAAATTTCTCAAGCATAATATTGCTACTCTCCTTCCTTGGTTGTCTGGGAGCCCAATTTTCCAACATACCGCTGGTCTGTAAGTTAAGATGATGGTTGTTTCTTAAATGGTTTTGTGTTCAAATTCTTTAAGAGTTGTTGTTGATGTAATTTGTAAAAGTTCTCTTACAATTTTGAGACACTATGTAAGGTGGAAAAAAAAATAAAAAGTTATGTTCTAAAAGATTAGAAAGAGTAGGTGGCAAAAGAAAATAAAAAGTTATGTTCTAAAAGATTAGAAAGAGCAGGTAGATTGGTGACATTCAGGAGGTTATCTAATTCGATCTCTTGCACAGTCGAAGAAAATCTATTAACTTCTCCTAACCTAAAAATTATAGAAGTTTTCTTGGTAATTATCTTACACAGAAAAGAATAAATAAATATGCTTGAAAAGTGGGTGACCAGAACGGTGGACTTCTTGATGTTGTTAATGTAGGAGTGATGTTGAGATTTCTTGGGTTTCGAATCATTGGCCACTATTTTAATGGTATTGGAGTGGATGTGGGTTGTCCTGTTATGGCTTTATAATTAGAGGACATAAGTGTAGGTATGGGTCAAGCTATAGGAATTGACCTTCACTTTAAAACATGGCTATTTTCAATTCAAGCCCATGTCCAATAATGGAGGGTTGTTGTCTAGTTAGAAAAGTATTTCATGTTGTTGCATGTCGTTGGTCCTTTACACCTATGAGATGATCTACAACCTGCATGATACTTGATGCAATGGTCATTCATCACTAGATTATGTTGTTTAAGTTGTGTGAAAGTAAGAGTCAACTAAAAAATTATATATATCATCAATTTTTTTAATTAGATGAGTTATACATATTCATTTCCTAATTTAAATAAAAATATAATCAATAAATATTACTAAAAATAAAATATATATATATAAAATAAATATTTGCATTTCTTTAAATTTCTATTATTTATGAATAATAAAATGTGATTTTTATTAGAACAATTCAAAATTACTTTAGATCATAGCAACTTAGGAGCTTTGGTAAAGTACCTTTCTATCCTATCTTTGACTAATAATAAAATGTGATCTCTAATATATAAAATCAAAAGTTTTATAGCAAATTAGGAGCTTTGGTAAAGTTTTACCTTTCTATCCTATTGGTAGACAAAAGGAGGATTGGGCATGGCTAATATATAAAATCAAGAGTAAAAATGACAAATGGATAAATATGTGACTATCATTAGGAGGGTGCATTACCTTAATCAAGTTTGTATTACAATCTATTCCCATCTATGTGTCATCGGTTATGGATATCCCAAAGGTAGTGCTTCAAGATCTTGATCACATAAGTCAAATTCCTCTAGATGGGTGCTAGGGAGGAAAGGAAATGGACCTTGGTAAAGTGGAAAACTTTGTGTTTGTCAAAATAGGAAGGGGAAGTGGGTTTTAGATCAGTAGTCAAAAATAACAAGGCATGAGCTACGAAATTGTACTAGAGAATGATTAATAGCCTTAATGCATTATGGGCCAGAAATTTGCGAGGGAAGTATGTAGAGAACAAGACCCCAATAGAGATTGTCTAATATTAGTTATCTAATAGAGGTTTTCCTACTTTAGCGATACTCAAAATACAAGAGAAAATGATCATAGAAAGGTTGTTTTGGATAGTTAATAATGTAAAATACATATATTATTGGTTAGACTCGTGGGATGGACATCCACCTCTGGTGACTCAATATCCAGAGTGGACCCTAGTGATGGATTAGTTGCATAGAAAGTAATAGATGAAAATAATAAAATAATTTAGGGACCACACACGAGGACCAAATGTTGGAAAATACTAGATTCAATCAAAAGAATGGTCAATCCAACTTTCAGACAGACTAGCAAAGGAGATTGACCAAATCATACAAATGATATCATTATCATGGTCCTATGAGGATCAATTTGGATGGAATAGTAGGACTAAGGGGGTGTATATAGCAACACAGGGATATAAAGCATTATACCCTAGCACCACTCACCGAAATCAAGATCTATTCACACAACTCTAGATGCAGAAGTTATGGCCAAAGGTTAGTTAGTCCTTCACAAAAGGGTACTCATAAGAGATAACTTATTGAAGAGGGGAGTCTATAAACTTTTAGATGTACATTGTATATGGAGGAGAATAAAACTTTCAACCACCTTATTATAGAATGCCCCACAATGATGAAGCTATGAAAAATGTTGGCATCTTTTCTAGGTCCGCATTAGACCAACAATTAGTCTATAGAAGATATCTGGAGAGGATGGAAGAATCAACAAGGAGTAGATGGGTATGTGGAGTAGATAGTGTGGACGGGGATGATGATCCTACATTGGAACATCTAGAATGAGCAAAATAGAAGGATCTTCAAACAAAAGACAAGATATATCCATTGTATGTGGGTGAATACTGTATCCAATATAACAAAGACTATCCATTTCATGTTGAAGCAACCACAAAAATCACATCAGCAATGGGAGCAAATAGTGGCAAGACTCAAGATTAATCTCCAGATGGACAAAGTTGTAAGTGTCAAACCACAGGATAAAATGATATATAGAACCCGAAAATGACAATGACCACCACTGAGATTTGGAAAGGTAAATACAGATGGGGCATTGAGGGGTAACCTATGTAGGGCCAGTGTTGGGGGAACATGTAGTCTACTAGATGGTACCTTAACATACACATTTGCAATAAACTTAGGTACACATTCCAACAACACTGTTAAGGGATATGTCATTTTGAGAAGGATGCAGGAAGCTCTCAAGACCGGATGGAATAGAGTGATAGTGGAGTCAGACTCTCAATTATTGATTAACTACCTTAAATCCTTATTAAGAATCAAGAATACTAGTTGGAGAACTCAAAGGATTATAGAGAAAAACAGGCGAATACAAAGTAGTTTTGTAGAGGTGATATACACTCATATACCAAGACAGCAAAATAAGGCAATTGATAGAATGACAAACTAGGCGTTGGATAAAGGAGATCTCATTTGCTATAAGCACCCTCCTAAGAAGCACATGAAATAAAGGAAGAGATTTACATATTCAATATATTGTTAATAAAATTCTTGATAATATATAAAATTTCAGTTTTTGTGACACTTTTTTACTGACAATAATTTTGATTCTTAATAAAAAAGTTGTGATAAATAAATTTAATGTATCCAATATTAAAACATGAATAAAAAATCTAATAACTTGAAAAAGCCAAAATAATAATAATAATAATATAATTTAATAGTATAATCACTTTTATAATAAATAAATAAAAAATCAAATCTTCCGAAAAGGTGATTTTGTATCAACAATAATCCTAGTCCTAAATGTAAGTTATTTTAACAGACTTATATAAGGTGACATTACGCATTCAAACACACTCCTTCCTTTATTTTGATATGTGGTTTATAAAGCTTTCTCATGTTATTAATATATATACTAGTACGGCTAAATAAAGAATACGAAGGGGATACTTGGCAGGGCCAACACTGACTCAGCAACCATATCTCCATCAATCAAATCAAACAGCTTCCCCATATATGTCTTTTTCTTTTTTTATTTAAAGGAGATTGACATCTGTATGTCTTTGTCTTTTTTTATTTAAAGGAGATTGGCATCTGTTGATCATTGTACCCTGCTTTATCTTAGGTAAACTTTTATTTGAAGTAAGAGGACTTCAAAGAGGCTCCGGATTGAAACCACTGACCTCTAAACACTCAACCAAACCTTCAACCAAACCTTCAATATGTGTCATTTATTTCTTATCATATGAACCAGTTAAAAAGAAAGTAAGCTCGGGATTGAAAGGGGTGACCTCAAAACACTCAAAGAAACCGCCCAATATATGTCATTTATTTCTTATCATATGAACCAGTTAGAAAGAAAGTAAGTGAGGTAACATTTGTCCAATATATGCCATTTATTGCTTATCATATAAAACAGTGAGAAAGTAAGAGAGGTAACTATTCTCACATAAGTGGATATTAAATACCTTTTATGGATTGAAACTGCTGATCTCAAAACACTCTATCTAAGGGCCCAATATTATATCATTTATTTCTTATCATATGAATCAGTTAGAAAGGAAGAGAGGTAAGAGAGGTAACCTCCTCCCAGAGTCCCAATATATGTCACTATTCTCACACATGTCAATATTAAATACCTTCCAGGGATTGAACTGCTAACCTCAAAACATTCAATGAAACCACCCAATATTATGTCATTTATTTTTTATCATATGATCCAGTTAAAAAGAAAGCAAGTGAGGTAACCTCCTCCAATATATATCATTTATTTATTATCATATGTTAGAAAATAAGAGGGGTAACTATTAAATACCTTACAGGATATCAAATACCGGCAGCAAACCTATAGTTTGACTTTGAATCTTGAACCTTTCCAAACTACACCATTCTTATTAAATATCTTACAGGTGCAGCTATCCCAAATCACAACACTGATAATGCAAGTAACGTCCTTATTAGTAAACCACTCACACGAATATAAAACATTGATTTTTATAAAAAACGATCACTTGTACTGAATGGGTATGAATAGTCTTCTCTGCATAATAACGCATGCAATATATGGCTATGTACATATTATGCAATATATGGCTATGTACATCGTATGTACATTTCGTCTTCTGTGGTCATTAACATTATTTGCATTCTTGAAATCAAATTCATATTATCTAAATACGTCATCAATTCGACTGCTATGGTGAGGTCATTGTTGAAATTTAAATTACGCATGTGGTAATTTGTATATGGTTTCTAAGCTTTTGCACATCATTTGTATATGGTTTCTGAGCTTTTGTACATCATTTTAGCTGGCATCTTGCTTTCAACTTTCAATATTTGTCCTTTGCTCATCATGTCGTGTTGCTCAAGACTTGAGCATCTAATTCATTTATGCTTTTCATTTCATCTTTCAATATCACTGGATGGAGAAGATTTTAATGGTGACCCTTATCCTCAACCATGTTGGCATCCACACTTACCATACATTGAAATGGCGTGTCCAACTTTACTGAAAATTAGTTTTTTATTTTAAAATTTTATTTAAAAAAGATAGGTTGATTGTAGAAGGTTCACATTATATTGATTTTTACCCAACAAACTAAAGTTAAACTTAATCATCTTTATTCAAGTTAAACTTAATGACCTTTATTCTAAATACTAAAATTTGTAAAAGTTTTTCTATATAAAAAATCAATACACTGTATTTTAAAATATAAAAAACAAACATAAAATGTAACATAGTTTTAAAAGTTTCTATAAATGAATAAAAATGTAATATCTTTTGAATCTTAATTAGATGTATGGTTGGAACGGCTATTATTGCACAGCTTTTTATAAAAGGGAATATTTACCAAAATTTCAAATAAGGCACAGCTTTTTATAAAAGGGAAAATTTACCAAAATTTCAAATAAGATTGTTTGTATAACACTGCAATATCAAAGTAAATTAGGTAAGCTTTCTTCCAATTATAATAAGTTTGTACCGAGAATTTGTACCGAGTCCTGAAATAAAGAGACACATGTAAAGTGCCGTAGCCTGAAAGTATAGGGTTTGACAATGAATAAATTATAAACACAAAATAATGCCACTCCTAAGCCATATTCGTGAGAATAAGAATAAAATTAAGCAACTATCTGTTTATTCTTATCGAGAGTTCGGCTCATGTGATGTTTGCTTAACAAATATAAACCTAAATTTAAAAGTCAATAAATCATTAGGTCTACGTCCCATACAGGTCGCTCTTGTCATGTCAATTTCTCTTCCACCTGGGAACAGCTTCCTAGGGCGTAAGCGTCATCACAGTGAGGCTTCCAATCCTCAGCACAGTCATCACTTCGTCTTTCTTAGTTTTATGATTAGAAAGTTTAGCGACGGTAAACAAGGACAAGTTTTTCTGTTTGAGCCTCATCATTTTTTCAAGGAGATGCAGAAGACAAACCAGACAATTTCACCAGTTGAAGGTATCAACTAAGGTTGAGATCATCCCTAAATATTTAGGATCTACATTTTGGATAGGAAAGCTTCCTTTACTTTAATTCACCACCTCCTTCTATAGCTCTTGTTGCATAAATAACTGGTTGGTTACAGCTTTTGTTTAATTTAATTTTGTTTGATAATTCAATTTAATGCTTTTATTAGCATAGATTTTGAAGTCTAATTTAATTTTGTTTGTTAATTCAAGATTAATGGGCTCTTCCTAGCATACATGTTGGATATGATGTTTTATTCATCCACTTTTTTAATTGAATATATTATATTTCTTTTTAAATAATATAACTATTATACTTTTACAATAAATCACATTCCAGTTTTATTTAAAATTGGCTAAAAAATCTCATTTTTGAGGTAGTTTTATTTAGAATTGATTAAATATATAACAAATATCAGGCAGGTTTTTGAACAGTTACTAAATTTTTTAATTATAATAATTTATATTATTATTTATTTAAATTATAATTTTTATAATCAAAATTATAATTTAAATAATTATAATTAAAATTTTAAAATTTTAAATAAACTAACACCTATACAAAAGGTATCAATTTACTACATATTATTCCATCTTATTCCTACAACATAAAGTGGTATGCGTTATTGGTCCAAGGAAATCTTGTTTAAATTTTTTCAACACCAAAAATTATAATTAAAAATATTAAATTTTTGTACAAACTAACACCTACACAGAAGTATCATTTTACTACATATTATTCCATCTAATTCACACAACTTAAAGTAGTATGTGTAATGAGCCACCGAAATTTTTAATTTAATGATTAAGACATAAAAATTTAATTAAAATTTAAATTTTTTCAACACTAAATAAATTAAATTAATATATTAAAAAAAACTTTTCAATTTTATTTTTATTGTTTAAATATATGCTCCCCCGAATTTCTATAAACATCTTCTTCACTACGGGTGGAGCCTATTAATTTTTATCTTTTCAAATAAACAACGTATAAAATTACTTAACTGATAAGTTAAGTAGAAAGTCAGCTGCCCCGAATTTGAATCAATTATATAGTGTGTCGGTGTTACGTTGGTTCCGTGTAATCTCTTTTCTCCTTTAAATTTGAATCAATTATATAGTGTGTCGGTGTTACGTTGGTTCCGTGTAATATCTTTTCTCCTTTAAATTAATCTTTTAGGTTACAGTATCGAATACGGAACCAAAAAACAAGATTTACAATACATCTATGCAATACATTAAACATTGTGAGGCTGTCCAACGAAGAATCAACGTGTGTGAAAAATATGTTCATAATTCAACTATAAAGTATAATTAGTACAGTTGGGGACTTTTTAAGGGAGGATGTCTTATGAAAATTTTTGGTGAGTGTGGTTTACCCGTAAAGATGATGTGACTCGGGTTTAATTTTCATGGTGGATATGTATAAGAAGTATTGCTCAACCCAAAAAAATTGACATGAAGTTTAAAATGTTCCAACAAAAACTTTGGTCACAATTTATTTTTGTTAAAGATACTTTAGTTGTAAAAGTATAAATAGAGGGACCATGACACGAAGTATTTCTCAACCAAAAAAAACTGACATGAAAAACCAATTTAAAGTGTTCCACCAAAAACTTTGGTCACAATTTATTTTTGTTAAAGATACCTTAGTAGTAAAAGTATAAATAGAGGGACCACCACACCCACCTTTCGTATGATTTAAACTAAATAGAGGGACCACCACACCCCTTCCTAATGCTTTCAACAAAGAGAAAGAACAAGAACTGTGCGATAATACCTACCAATTCCACTATATAAATTAAAAAAAAAAAAAATTTAAAACAATTAAATACCAAATTCCAAATGATTTCAGAAAAAAATCAACTTTAACCTTCGTAAAATAATGCCTTCACAACCCAAAATGAGAGACCATTCCACCATAAAAATTAAAAAAAAAACAATTTTAAAACAACTAAATACCAAATTCCAAATGATTTCAGATAAAAATCAACTTTGACCTTCGTAAAACAATGCCTTCACAACCCAAAGTGCAGAGAAATTCCAGACATTCTTTCCCCTTTTCCAGATTAAATGCTATGCCATGACCACAAGACTAACAGACAAAATACAATATACACAAAAATAAAGAGCTTTGGACACAATACCACAATTTGACATCTATTTACAGGGGGATTACAATACAAATAATCATATGATCATCATTTGAGATCACTTGACATTATACCAGTCATTTTTTTATAAAAATGCAGAGCTAGTTATTGTGGCTAAGTTTCTGGCACAATATAAAACTTCAACAGCTCCCTTAGGAAATCGAATTTGGATCTACAGCAGTCCCTTGTTTTTTTTTAAAAACCTCAACAGCACCCTTAGGAAATATTTTATAACAAACAAAAGAGATACAAATACTTGATCATACGAAACGAACAATCACACCCATCAGGCGCTCCTTTTAAGCATGTCCGCATAATTCTCCAGAGACTCCCGCCTCTCAATCTTCAGATTCTGGCGAAATCTGTTGATGAATTCATCGGCAGATTTATCAACATCCATTTCCAAGGAGGGCTTCTTCAGACACTCACGACTTCTTTCGAAGCTCTTCAGTTTGAACTCATCAGCCTTCACAGCAGCAGCAGCCGCCGCCGTGGAATCCATCCTCTGAGTCTTCAATTCGGTACGAAACCTCTCAATAAATTCATCAGCAGACTGGTCTGGATCATTCTTTCTCGTGCGTTCTTGGCGAGATTGGGCGGAAACTGTGACTCCCTCCGAAGAAGAGGACAATATGGATTTTCTGCTAGCTTTTGGATCCATGAAAGCAAGAATGTGGCCTTATGAGATTAAACCCTAGATCTGAATGGAGTTACACAGGAAATAAATAGCCAAGTACTTTTGATTTGCGGGTCAAACATTACTCGCACCCATGACTCATGATACTGCTACGCTCCTTCCTTGGTTGTCTTAAATACTGTGTTTATGGGACCCCAATTTTCCAACAATTTTCCAACATACCATTGAAGGTAGCAGGAAATTCTGATTCCCTGCATGTGGCCAATTATGTAAGTGGAAAAAAAAATAAAAAATTATGCTTCAAAAAAATTGAAAGAGATAAGCAGATTTGTGATATTATATTTTTCAGGTGGTTATTTAATTCGAAACAATTTCTCAAATTTCTAATTAGATATTATATTTATAAAGAAGAAATTTAATTCGATTCCATTTCTTAAACAATGTTAACTTCTTCTAAGCTAAGAATTATAAAAAAAAATTATTTAAAAGTGGGTGACCAAAACGATTGAGTTCTTGATGTTGTTAATGTAGGAGTGATGTTGAGATTTCTTGGGTTTCTAATCATTGGCCATTATTTTAATGGTATTGGAGTGGATGTGGTTGTCTCGTTAGCCCTTTATAATGAGAAGACATAAGTGTAGGTATGGGTCAAGCTATAGGAATTGACCTTCACTTTAAAACATGGCCATTTTCATTTCAAGCCCATGTGCAATAATGGAGGGTCGTTGTTAGTTAGAAAAGTATTTCATGTTGTTGGTCCTTTACACCTATGAGATGATCTACAACCTGCATGATACTTGATGTAATGGTCATTCATCATTAGATTATGTTGTTTAAGTTCCGTGAAAGTAAGAGTCGCCATTATTTTGTTAATCAGATGGGTTATGTTCCTGAAAGTAAGAGTCGCCATTATTTTTTAATCAGCTGAGTCATTCATATCCATTTCATAATTTAAATTTAGATTTTTGTAAATTTAATATTTAAATAAAAACATAACCAATAAATATTAATAAAAATAAATTTAAATTCATATCCATTTCATAATTGAAATTTATTTTTTTCACAAATTCAATATTTAAATAAAAACATAACTAATAAATATTAATAATATATATATATATATATAATAAAAACTTACATCTCTTTAATTTTCTATCCTATTTTTGACCAATAATAAAATGTGACCCCTCCTAGGACAATTCAAAATTCCTCCAAGATCCTAGCAACTTAACCTTTGGTAAAGTTTTACATCTATCTTTCATAGGTCTAGAGTTTATCATTGTGAAAGTTATAGCACCCTAAAGACCACGTGCACTCTTAGTATACATGCAACTCTCGGTCAAAATCAAAAGAATTTTTATTTTTCTTGTGTAACGTCCAAAACATTAACATATCCAAGTTAAAAAGTGGTGATCACTCGCGATCAAAATTCTAGGTTTTTTAAATATTATTGTATTTATTATAAATTAAAATTTATTTTTTTATTAAAATATATATATTTTTTAATTTTTTTATGTCAGTAAATTTTTTTATTAAAAGTAGGTTTTAAAAGAAATCCCAAATTTTTTAACAAAAGGTTAACAGACCATTCAGAAGATTAAAGGGCATGTCTTTAAAAAGAAAAAAGAGTATAAGGGGACGGTTCCCAAGGGACCATCACCAACAATCATTATAAACTGGGACGTGAGATTAACCCGTACGCGAGAACAACCCAAACGCGGGATCAAACTAGGACATGGAATCAATTCGTACAAAATAAAAAATAAAAAAATGCCTACCAACGAGCCCAAGAAATAAAAAGGAGAATCCTGCCCAGGGTAGGAAAATTTTTAAAATAAACATTAAAAATCTCGCTGGAAAATTTTAAAATTAAAAATCTCGTCCAAGGGGAAAACCGAAGAACTGAATTCTGCAAAGGAGAAATTGGAAGTCAAAGCCACCAGGAAAGAAAATTCGTCCCGAAAGAGGCAGTTGGACTAGAGAAAACCATCAAGCAAATTTGGATGGGCCATTCCGCCCAAGCAAGATCGAGACTAACACGTGCAAACAAAAAAAACTGGAATCCCACCCAGGAAAACCAGAAACCACTACAGGAAAAGCGGGAACAGTTAAAATTTGAAAATCCAAACCAGGATCCCGCCCAGGGATAGCCTAGGAAGGCAGTCCAAGAAGCAGCATCTCGCACAAAGCCTAGAGAATGGATCAACAAGTCTTAGGATCTCCATAGACCATAAGATCCCCTTGCACACAAGGTTGAGCTACAAGAATGCCTGAAGAAACCAAAGGATGCAACGAAAATGAATCAACCAACCACGGGAAAAGGGGCAATAAGGTCACAATAAACCTGATCTGAAGGAGCCACAAGGTGATCAAAGCTGCAGGCAAAAAATACAGGTCCCTCTCTAAGACCAAAATATGTAGCTGATGACCCCAAGCATCCAAATAAATAAGGAACACGAGAACCCTCCAACCCCGCACACGAACGACTTCAAGGAATCAAATCTGAAAAACAACGAGATCATCTCAACCAACAAGCAAAAAGCACAAGGCTCCCCTCCAATACCGAGAAAGATGCACTAAGTATCCACCATGTAGAATAGATCCAAGTATACCAGGGATAAGTTTCATTGAATATGAGGCACATGGTCCCCTAGACCAGAAGGATGCAGTGAAAACCTCTTGGGAAGCACAAGGTCGAAGTCAAGCCCCAAACCCGAAGCCAAGATACTCCGCAACCGAGAAAACACTAGAATCTAACACCAAGTAGAAAACCTGCCAAAAACCTAGAAAAGACCTCAGAGTAGCTAGGAAAGAGGATCCCGAAAGCTCAGCAAGAGACCCAGGGGAGATCCCAGAGATGCACCGGTTCAGGGACAAAGGCAAAAACCCTCAATCAGGTTGGGAAAGGAGCAAACAAGTGGATCAGGGACCTCCCACCCAAAGGAGATCGTCTGCAACAACAACAAGCCTAGAGATAAGGGACTCGAAAGTGCCATGAAACTGGGGCAAAACTAGGGGAAGGGGGAAGCATGGAAGCAAAGCGGGAGGTCTCATGCCTTCCCCTAGGAAATATTTTTTTTTTTGTAAAAATTTAAGGATGTTTTGATATTTTTTTTTTCTGGTGTTTTTTTTTTTTTAAATAAAAGTAAAATTTGTTTTTGGATTTGTGTCTGTTTTTTTTTAATATGAAGGTTTGGGTAGTTATTAAAGAAGAACAAGTTTACAATTTATTAAAACTTCATAGTACTTGTTGTTTGGGGTAGGCGGCAATCTATGCAAGTTAGGATTTTATGGAAATACAAATGAAGAACAAAAATAGGAATTGGTAGGCCTTGAAGCACAAAATGGGACTTCCTCATGAATGGATTGCAAAAGAACATTCAATGTTAGAAGAGGGCCTTCAACAATTTCCAAGACAATCAAATATTTGAATAAATTAAAATTGCTACACTTCTGCCTGAAAATTTGTACGAGATGTTGCATTAAAGTGTAGATATATGTCAAAGGTGCCTAGGGTTTCAATATCAACAATGAAGAAGGGGTCAAGGGGATACAAAGATGACAAGAAGAAGGATTGGTCACACGACACCTACCATCGCACCTATCAGATCCATCACATAGCCCTTGGTTCTAGGTTATATCAGCAACAAGATGTAGCAGCTCAATAAAGGTTTTGAAGGAGGTATTTTCAAGGGGTTTGTTGGTGAGTTTGATGCAAAAGAGAGCAATGAGTAATAAAGAGGGGGAATTTAAGAAGAACCAACTACGGTTGTAACCACTGAAGATGGAGTCATCATCACGTGACATGTATCTTAAACCTAAGGTTGTAAAGACATGGGCTACGAGGATAAATATTTAAAGTCTTTTTCTAACAAGACTACCACCTTGGTGAGTGAAGTAGAGGATGAAAAATACAATTAGACTTTCTTTGTTGAGGCTAGGTTTGCTAATGCAAATGCTAATGGAGAGTCCCCCGACCTTGAGGCTCTAAGGAGAATGCAAGATTTTGGGAGGGAAGGAAGGTTTAAGGGTTTTTTGGAACAAGGTCATGAAGTAGTGGACTATTTAATGGACTCTTATGAGGAGGTCTCCATATTTGATAGTGAAATAAAGTACAAAAGGAAGTCTCCTTTTGAATAGTTTAGGAATGGACTTGAGTTAATGATGATTTTATAGGAAGACATGCAATTCTTGGACATGAGATATTATTGGGATATTTCCTCTTTAGAGCAATGTCAAAATAGGCCATAACTCCTTGATCAGGGCTACGAAGGACAACATAAGAATTTGGAAGGAGAAAAACCAAAGAAGAATCCCTTGGAAGCACGTAAAAAGGCAACCAACTGCATTCAAAGGAAGAGTAACAAAGAAAATTAGTCCTAGTAGAAGATGTGAAAATGGGGGAAGTCATTGAACTCTTAGAGAAAATGCTTATTAGGAGGTTCTATTGGTGTGCAATTATTGAAAAATCCTTGGTAGATTGGATGGCCAGGCAATGGATGGAAGTCCTAGGGTATGTGCCTAGTTTTTTACTTCTGGTAAGATGGTGGTTGTCATTTCAGTTTAGGACTAAGGAAGATGTGGCAAATATTTTGTCATAGAAATGGTTTTGGGGTCAGCTTTGTTAATTTTCAAATTATGGGATCCTTGTTTTGATCCTAAGACCACTCGAATACCTACTCACCTTGTATGGGTAAAGTTACCAGGGTTGTCATTGAAATTTTGGTCTGGAGATGTTTTCCAAGCCATAGGCAAATGCATTGGTTCTTTCTTAGAGGTGGACAAGAGGTATTAGTCCTCATGCTTAAGGATAGTGGCTAAGATTTTTGTTGATGTGAACTGGAGATATGGATAGGTGGGGAAAATTATGTTGAAGTACAACAAAGAGATGCATATACAAACCTTGGACTATGTTGGTATATCTTTTAGGTGTACACATTGTCATAATTATGGGCATATTGCAAGGGATTGTTCTCTTGTTTTTTCAAGGAATGTTTGGCATCGTAAGGAAGACATAGGGGTATTTAAGGGTGAGAATGAGATGTAATGTTTTGTTTAGGCACATAGCCTATAGACTGATTATATCATCAAATCAATGCATAAGGAACACAAGCTAGAGGAATCAAGAGAAAAAATAGAAGATGCAAAGAAAGTGAAGACAAAAAAAATTGTACCAGATCAAGTGAAGGATTCATAATCATCTCAGTTTGAAGTAAAGCTATGATTATCAAAGCAAAATTTGGATGGCATGCTCCTAGACCTAGACATAAGATTTCAAAGTAAAACTATTACCAAATCGTATTTCTTATATGGGATTACAGGTAATTCTCTTTTGAGTCCCACAACTAACCAATGGCTAGATTTACCAGTATATGAAACAAAGTCTCCCTTAGAATAAGGTAAGGGTGGACCAGTATTCAGTAATTCTTCATAGGTAAATCACTTTTAATTTGCTTCCCTGCTTTATTTTGTTTGTGCTCAGGAAGGTTCTGTGTCCCAAAAAACCCATAGGTGTTCCCTATGATCCTTAAAAAGAAGAATAAGACTAAGGGAAGGAGTTGAAGGAGGCCTTAATAAAGATGTGGCGGTAGGAAGTATTGCTGGTAGGATGGGTAGAAGATATTTTACTTTGTTAGCTAAGAATAAAAACCTTTATGAAGTTCAAAAAGGTAAGCAATCATCCTTAAAGGGGATCCTTAGAGCAAGGATGATCTCAAACATAGTTAATCAATGAAAGTAATCTCATTTAATATTCGAGGGATGGAAAAATCATTAAAAAAATTGCTTTGTGTAGGCTGGTAGAAATTCATAATCTAAAGATTCTGCTAATTCAAGAGACAAAAGGGTTAGCTATAAAAGTGATGGAATATCTTAGTAAATTGTCGAAAGAATGGGATTTTATGTCTCTTGATGCTATAGGGACCTCAGGAGGAGTGGCCACAGGGTGGAAGGAAAATTAGTTTAGGCTAATCAAATTTACATTGCTTGACTCAAGAGTAGGGACTAAATTCTTTTCAGTGGAGCTCAAGGATATAATGACAATGGTGAACATTTATGGCCCTTATAAATATAGGATAAAATATTGGAATAAGCTTATGGATCATAATTTTTTAGAAGTGAATAATTTAATTTTAAGAGGTGATTCAAAATATACTCTTTCTAGGAGTGAAGTGTGAGGTATTGTTACTAGAACTGGTCCACTAGCTAATTTCTTCATCCAAACAGTCGAATCCAAGGGGATGGTAGGCATGGTGCCTATAAAGTTTGTTCCAACTTGGAGAAACATGAGGATAGGATTTGATAGAATTTCTAAGAGACTAGATAGATTCTTAGTAGTAGAGAGTTTGGTAAATGAAATTTATATATTTAAGTCTAGGGTTGAAGTCGGAGGAGGAGACTCTAATCACTTCCCCATAAATATTTTTATATAAATATAGGAGAAAAAAATACATTGTCCTTTTAAATTTGATTTTGAGTGGTTAAAAGAGGATAACTTTGTAACTCTATTCAAATTAGAATGGGTGAAGTTTGATCCTAGTCCGAGAGAATCTTCTAATATTCAATTTGTAGCAAATCTAAAAAGGGTTAAGACAATAGTGGTTCAATGGGCCTATAAAAAGAAACTAATGGATGAGAAAAAATGAGGGAGATTGGGGAGGAGCTTATAGTGTTTCTAGAAGATGACTTTAGAAAATAATTGGATGAAGAAATAAGGCTTGAGTATAAAAGTTTGGAACAAGAGAAGAAAATATTGTTGGTAGTGAAAAAAGCACGATGGAGGCTCAAAAGTAGAGCACTTTGGTTTGAAAATGGGGATGATAACACCAAAAATTTTAGAACTTCACAAATCACAAAAAACAACAAAATAAAATTTTGGAGCTACAAGAACAAGATGGAAGTAAATTTTCCTCCTTTAAAGGAATATCAGACATGGGAGTAAGGTATTTTAGTCAACAATACAAGGATCCTAGTCAATTTAATATTGCTAAAATAGTCATAGTAGCTTATCTCTTTCCCATATTTATAGATGAGAAAGCCAATGGTGAGTTGATTAAGGAAGTCTCAAAGGAGGATCTCAAAGTTGTTTTAACATCCTTCTAGAAAGATAAGAGTCCAAGACCTTACAGATGGGCTATGGAATTATTTCTTGAGCTCTATGACCTTTTGGAGTTTGGCGAACTCTAGGTTATGGAGGAGTATAGGCAAAAAAGAAAGGTAAATGTAATCTTCAACTCTAACTTCATTGTTCTTATTCCAAAAAAGGACAATCATTCTTCCTTTGATTATTTTAGACCCATTTATTTGTATAATTGTTTGTACAAAATCATAAAAAAATTAATTGCATCAAGAATTAAAAGGTTCCTCTTTGCTACTATATCTATTAAGCAATTGCATGGTAGACATGTTCATGAAGCAATTAATGTTGCTTAGGAAAGTCTTCATACCGTAAAATAAAAAAAAATCTAGCAATGGTGATGAATTTGGATATCTTCAAGTCTTTTACTAGAGTAAAATGACTATATTTAAGAATGATTCTCATATTGGGTTTTGTATGTAAATTATGAAGTGGATTATGGAATACCTTTATTTTATTTATTTTGTAGTTTTGGTTAATGGGTTAACCTCTCAATTCTTCAAAGCTTCTCAAGGGATAAGACAAGCTTACCCCTTGTCACTGCTATTATTTATTTTTGTAGCTGAGGGATGAAGGATATGTATTTTAGAATCCTAGAGGGAAGGAGTGATAAAAGGAATTAGAATAGGTAGAAAAATGGAAGTCATCCTTCTATTTTTTGTATATGATGTTCTCCTTTTCATATATGGAATAGTAAGAGCTATAAAGAAGTTAAAATGATTTTTAGATCTTTTATGTCTGGAAAAAAGTATGCATATTAAAGCACATAAGTCAAGGATCAATTTTAATTGTGAGGATTAATATCAAACCATATTAATATGTCAACTTTTCCCCTTTAACATATTTGATCTTCAATAGGGGTTTACATATCTAGGGTTCTTTTTGAAACCCAATGACTATAGTAAAAAATATTGGAATTGATTGGTAAAGAAGGTGGAAGTAAGAATTAATATATGATGTAATAAATGGATCTCTTTTGGGGGAGAGATTGACTTTGGTCAAGTTTGTGTTGGAGGCAATACTAGCATATTGGAATCTTTGGCTCATATACCAAAAGGAGTTTTGGATAAAATTAGACAGTTAAACTATAGGTTTTTATGGAAGAGAAAACGAAAAGGGAAGGTATTCCCTTGTTTAAATGGAAATCCTTAGCCAAGACCAAGGAAAATGGAGGATGGAGACTTAAGACCATCTTCCTATTTATCAAGGCTCTAGTAACCAAGTGTGTTTGGAAGATAATATCAAAATATGACTTATGGAATAATATCATACATGAAAAGTATTTAGAGCCACTCATAGTTGAGGAGTGGATAAGGGTCTCGATGAATCAAACCCATAATGTTTCAACCTATTGGAGGGTAATTATTTGAGACTTTTATATTGTAGGTAATTGGCTTACCTCAAAAATAGGGGGTGGTTCAAGGATAAGACTAGGTTTAGACCCTTGGATTGGTTGTGGTTATATGCATAGATTACCAAATAATGTAATTAAATCCCTAAAATCTCAAGGTATTAGAACTCTCACCTAAGCAGTGGACCCAAAATCTTCTACAATATGGAGTCAGGGATGGAAGAAAGCAATAATTTTATGAATTTAAGGACAAGAGGCACACTAGTGGGAAGAATATGTGGGGATACTTGAAGTTGGACATATCAAGTTGCGAGAAGAAACTAATCAATTGGTTTGGATAAATAATGAATCTACGAGGGAGTACACTCCAAATTTAGGGTATAAGACTTTTTTGGAAGATAGGAATGATGATCTAGCCTGGTGGTGGAAGACACTTTGGAAGTAGAAAGCCCCATTGAAGATAAGATTTTTCCTATGTCTTGCCATAAAAAATAAGGTTTTGACATGGGATGTATTGTAGAAGAAGAATTTGAATGGTATAGGAAGGTGCCATTTATGTAAGTTAGACAATGAAACAATTGATCATTTACTAGACAGGTTTGGAGGGAGGTTATAATGCAGTTAAAGCTTCCTATAGGATGGAAAGAATATTCCTTAGGAGAGTGCTTAAAATATTGGTTTGAAAATAGGTTATACAAAGGTTTTATAGCTCTCCTATTATTTGTGTCATGGGAAGTATGGTTATCTAGGAATATAAGAATAATTTAGGATCAGGAGAAGCCTACTTGGCAGGTCTCCTCCCAAATAAAGTTTCAATAAATTTAAGGTTTCGGCAACAACAAAGGTAAACAGATAAATCATCCCTCCAATGATCGATAAATCATAGGCCTAAGGATTTTTAGATGGGGCTAGATAGAGGATACCTAGAGTTTATGGAGCAAGAGGATTACTATATATTTTTTACTCTCATTATTTTAAATTCAAGGCTATACTCTCATTTTTGTGGTCAGGATTACATGATAAAAGAAAATTCCCTTGGGTGAAATGGATCAAGGTGTGTGATGATAAAACTAGGGGAGGTCTCAATTTAAGAGTTCTTACAAATGCAAAATTAGCTCTTAGGGGAAAAATAATTTGGAGATTGTACAAAGAGAGTCAAAGACAATGGGCAAGAATTCTTCTAAGTATGTTGAGCCCAATGACCCAAGCTTAATATTTAGTGCATTCTCTCTTCCAAGTGGTTCTACACTATGGAACAGTTTTACAAAATCAAATGATCTAGTGATTAAAGGTTTAATATGGGTTGTTGGAACTGGAGAAAAAAACTATTTGGATGGATACTTGTTGTGATAATGAACCACTCAATCTAGATACAATTTTGAAACCATGGATAAGATTACTTCAATATAAATATGGTGATAGGATTTCAAACATTTTGTACAAGGATCAGGAAGGAAGATACAAATGGAAAGAATATTTTTTTACAAGTATACAAGACATTTATGCTAGGATGCAGTTGAGTAGAAAGATAATAATAGTGATTATTCTAAGGGGACCCAAGGATAAGTTAATTTGGGAGTTGAATAGCTTAGGAGAATACACAACAAGAAGTGGATATAATGTAAAGCAACAACAAAACATGAATATCACAAGAATATGAAGAGATATTTGGGATAGCTCATGAATTTGTAAAGTCAAAATGTTTGTTTGGCTAGTAGATCATAGATAAATTTTATCCTGGGATACCCTAATGAAAAGTGGTTTCCATGGCCCTCATAATGTATTCTATGTAAAAAGGAGGAGGAGAGTATAGACCATCTCTTGGGACATTGCTCAATAGTCTAGAAACTATGGTAATGGATTCTTAATATGTTTGGTAAATGCATGGTGATGAATATTAGAATTGAAGAATGGTTAAAGCAATGGCATAGCACTTTTAAAAGTCAGTATTTATAGACAATTTGGGATATATCAAAAGATACAATACTTTGGACTGTATGGATAGAAAGGAATAGAAAAATTTTAAAGGAAAGGAAAGCAATTTAGAGGTAATGAAAAGTAAGAGTTTTTTATCCGTAGAGGAATCTAAACCATCCCTATCAACTCACTCAATCCCTAATCTAGAAGCAGAGAGCCTTGATAGATGGATTCAATTCATAAAATGGAATTATGATGTTGAATACAAGAAAAATAAAAAGAAGGTAAAAAAATTAAATTGAAAACCATCAAATGTGGAGTTGGTTAAATTTAATTTTGATGGAATGATTAGAAATAATAGAGAGATTTTATCTTATTACACTTTCAATAATGGATTTAAGACTAATAATGAAGTTGAAGCTTAGGTGACTTTGAAAGTATTAAAATATGCAAACAAATGAAATGGAACATAGTATGGATGAAAGGTGATTCTTGCATAGTAATAAATGCAATTTTGAGAAAAACAAAGACTCCATGGAACATATAAGATGTAATTGTGGAAATTAAAGATATTGCTATATATTTTGAAGAAATCAAGTTTACACATACATTAAGGAAAGAACACAAATGTGCAAATAGGCTAGCCAATAGAGGGGTTTTAATTGAGGATTGCGAATATGAATTCTATGATCCATGGTTAAATGAAGCGGTAAGTTTAGATGAATTTGACAAGCAAATTTTGACTGTCTGAATCAAATAATGATTAAAATTTACTTTAATGTTTTCCATTAGTAATAGATATTTTTTATAATATTAATGTGCATTCATATAAACTATTTATTATAATTTTTGTGGTTGCACTTGTGCTTCAGGAAGGAAACTAGCAATCCATATTTGGTAAAGCGGACTATGATAGTACAATGTTTTGGAAATATTACTCTACTAATATGCAATGCATATATAGTAGAGGTGAATTTTTGGTATTGTGAAGGCTATTGTACAAAAATACCAAGAAGGATGTTGAATTATAGAATGTGTGTATTCACACAAAAAATTGAAAAAGATCTAGAAAATAAAAATCAAGAATTTAAACATTTTATGTAAAATGATGTAGGTTTATAGCTATAGCAACTCAATTGAGATGAAAATTGAATCTATTTGTAAAATCTCAAGCTTTAAAGAAGAGAGTTGTGGTTTGTCAAGGGTGGAGGGCCCGAGTACAACCCCTTGTTCTCCAACAAAAAAAAAATAGTATTAAAGATAAAATAAAAAATAATAAAAATGTGAAAAAATATTTGGATTAAGAGAAGATCATATTTAGAGTAAATAAATATTAATATACAAATGTAACATAGGATGAATTTTAACTAAAAAATATAATATCAACCATTTTTGGAATAAGACTAATTTAATTTTTGCATTTGTATAGTGTGAATGGAGTAAAATGCAAATAAAAAATGGATTTTAATAGATAGGACTTATTTTGGATAGTGTTAATCTAATGTATTTTTTTTTGTTTTATATTTTCCACTATACTTATTTGAATATGTAAATTAACATTACACATTTTTATTTTTAAAGGTTTATTATTGATTAAATATTTAATCTTTTGAAGAAATAATAACTAATAACTCCATTTTCATTATTTCTTAGCTATAATATTCTTTAATATTTTAGTTTATTTACTATGAAGTTGATAATGTAATTAAATTGATATTCATTCCATACTCTCTCATTTTTTATAGAAGTTAAAATACTATCCATAAGAGGGATACACATGAAGGTATGACACCCTTCATTATGTGTTAAACAAACAAGGAGTTATGATTACCTTGCTTGCTAGGTATAGGAGAATAAAAAAAGGAGATATTCAAATTTAATATTATAAAAATAAACAAATAATTTAAATCCTTCACTAATTTAGGAGAGAATCTCAATCAAGGAAGGTTTTAAAAAATAAATTTTAAGGTAAGAAAAAAAAGGAAAATGTAAAGTAGTTTTTAATATCTATAAGCCATAGGCTCGTAGTGACAAGTTGCTACTTGAGAATTTTGTAATTTTAGATGATTACACAATAGTTGGAATTACTCTACTAAAACCTTCCAAAACCCCTCAAATTTTTCTAAGTCAATAATAAGAAACGGTTTACTCTACAAGTGCCAGGAGCGATCCACTATCAAGATGAAGTGATTGGCTTGTAGAAATGAAGTGCTAAGCAAATACTGGAAAAGTTTTAGCAAACTAGAGTGATTAACTTACCTCTTAAATTGAATCACACATGGACCAAAAAAGAGGTAAAAAGAGTAACTCATATCTCAAGGAAAATCTTTGGAAAATGATATTTTAGCATGTAGTGGTACCATAACTCATATTGGAAATCTTCTAAGCCTTTTAGAGGCTTAATTAGAGGCATGCAATATTTGGAGGTGCATTATTTTTCTAGATATGCCCCAAATATTTACTTTTACTAGGTGATTTACTTTTAGGAGAATCTCTCCTTGAATTCCAATTAGAATTGATTTTGCCACAATATAATCCAACTAACAATTCATTGTAGATAGTTGGTGATTTATTTTAAAAGTGTAAAATTTATCTAAGTGGAATTCAAGGAGAGATTCTCTTAAGTTTTGAAAAATGATTCATTTAGAAGGTTTATAAATCTTTCTAACTCCTATAAGAAGAGTAATTTCCCCTATAATCAAAGCAATTCACTTTGAGCAATTCGCTTGTCCTGCATTGACAAAAAAATGTCTAAGTTGAATTTTTAGGAACAACTTGCTCAAGTTTACTAATGACTAGCTCTAAATTGTTGGCTATTCACTCCATAGACCAAAGTTTTGCAAAATTTAGAAATTGACCTTGAAACTCTATCCATGTAGCTACATACACGAGTGAGATCTATTAGAACTTAAGCTTCAAATACTTTGCATTACACAGTGATAGGTATTTAACGTACAAAGGATGCCTTATTTAGGTATAACAAAATTGCAACTACTTTTATCTTATACCACATACATGGACCTTGTGAAGGGTGGTTAGATCGCATGCCCTATCACATGGACTATGATGGTGGTTATACCTTTTTATTATAGTAGAACATACATACCATATGTTGAGTGGTTACTCAACTATTAGGACAAATGTTTATTCCTAACCAAATCCACATTTTTGCTTAGAATTTACAAATGCTGGTCAATCAAATGGGGGTGCAACATATGTAATGAAATCCCTAGGTCAAGCATTGCTCTTGACTAGTCAACCTCTAGTGTCTAAAACTTAAATCACACCTCCCATGAGTGTAGCTTCATCCCAAATCCTATTTCGATGTAGCATGTCCAACACAAGAAACCTTTTATTTGGACATTTTGTGCCACCAAATATAGGTTCTTCAAGACACATTTTTATTCCTAACTATATCCATGTTTTTACTTAGAATTTACAAATGTTGGTTAGTCAAATGGGGGTGCAACGTGTGTAGGGAAACCCCCTAGGTCAAACATTGCTCCCAACTAGTCAAATATTATAGAACCTACAATAAAACCTGTATTTTAAAAATCAACAAATCCCTTACAAAGCTTTTCAAATCCTTCATCATTTCAAAATATGTGAGCTCCTCTAAATTGGGAATAGGCTAGTTCTAATCCACCCCTCCTCCTTTTAAAAATTTGACCTTTATTTTCCCACCACCATTATGTTGCATATCAATACCCTTAAATGCATGTGTATCCACCATACAAAACCCCACCTCAAGGTTATGCAACTTATCCCTATCCAATGCAATATGGTCAACCTCCATAAAATAATCCAATGTCTCAACCTCATAGGCCTCAAAATCATCTTCTTGATTGGACCTATCAAGAAAAGTTAAATCTAAGGGTCTATTCCAATATCCTACAAATTGTTATAAAAACATCACCTACCTTTGATGAGAATTAGAATAAGACAAAGTTGGATCACTTGAATGAGCTATCTACACTCAAGTCAATTCATCACATCCAGGAGGAAGATTTCATGGTATGATTCCTTATCTATTCTCTATATGATAAAGTTGCTTTATGGTATAGAGGTTTACCTAATAATTTTTTTGCAACAACCTTTCATGCATAGATTTGGTAGTATGGGCAATGGGTACTCTATTTTATTGTAATTAAATACTATGCAAAGGCACCTCCAAGAAAACATTCATGATTACAGTAATAATTTTTTATGACCTTGAATTTAATTCTGCCAAATTTTAGGCCAAATGAATAAAAAGAATTACCATAGTACATTAAAGGCTTATAATATGACTTAGCTTTAATGGTTTTCAATGATAACCATGTTACTCTAGTTGTAGCCTTTGAAGATCCAGCTTGTGCAAAAGATGTTCTATTTAGGGTAAGAAAGTTGTTGCCTACCCCACCTATGGACTATGTTTCCCATGTCATCCAAAATCTACAAATCCTTGAATCTATGCCCTCCATCTCATCCATTCCAAATGTCTAATATTCTACCAACTCAACATTTTCTCCATATATTGTAACACATCTAGACCAAAATGCATCATCAATTGTTGTCTTTTAGACACAATTGCTAGCCCTACCCATTCCATTACAAACCAATGGTGATACTATAGCCTTTATGGGTCAACATAAGCTTGACATGAAAGAGACGTTGAATGTGATAAGGACCTTGATAAACTAGAATAATACTCAAAAGAGATAGTGGCAACAAAATAACAAGTATCTTTAGCAATAAAATTAGAAATCCTAAAAACTCCTTATCTCATCAAAGACCAAGTACTTCACAAGGTGCTAATTAGATTCAAAACAATACGGTGAATGTAAATTTAGAAATTAACATGTTGTAGTGTTTCCCATGTAATGTAAGGCAATATCCTATATATTTTACAATGCCATTAGGTATTCACAAACAAATATGTATGATCAACAATATCAAACTCAATAGGCCATTAGCTTGGATTAAATGACACCAATAATGAATCAACATGCCTACCAATAACCTATCCCAAATCAACCAACATATCAAATCCAAATATTGGAGGTATTCCTTGCTCTACAAAACTCTAAAAATACATTTTTTCTAACTTTGGTGTGGTTGAAAGGGATGAAGATCCCACTTTTGAAGATAATGTTGTATATGCAAATCAATAATGGTTGGGACCATGGCAAAATGAATGCATCAAAATATCAAACCCAAGTGCAAAAACAAGATGAATAAAATAAAGGCACCACTATACTTAGGAGGGGAAGAACATCATTGCACTTAAAATATAAATGGCTAGTAATGACTACACAATTAGAAAATTAGAGAGAAAACTCTAGGAAGAACATAACTAACATGCCCTAGGAAAATGCATAAACTAGTAAGGATAAATAGATGAATAAGGAAAAGCAACTAGAAGAAAAAATAATAATATTAGAGGAGGAAAACAAGCCCAAAGAAGGAAGGAACAAGAAACTATAGAAGAAGGTGGAACAACACCTCATATAAGCATCTCTCACTAGTGAAGGATGCACAATGGCTACTACGTAGTATAGAAAATTTATAGAACATAACGAAATTAGCTCCTTCATTGAATTTAGGTTCAATATCATAAAATAGGTGAAGAAGACCCCTACCAAGGTTATCATGCTAGAAGCACTAGCCCTTCCTAGCCAAAGGGACTTACTTCAATAAGCTCTCAAGGAATAAGAATGAAGCTACACCAAAACAGGTAATCTAGGCCTATTCAACCTATTCTAGCTAAGCAACAAAACTTAATAGTGGAATATTTGTCTAACATTCAAGTAAATATGATGGATAAATTAAGTGTTACAAAGAATAAAATTATAAATATTTCTTCATTCTATGTGACTTTAAAATTTGAAAATTGTTTGTGAAGGAGTCACATAGTCAATTCAAGGATAACTCTAATAGTGATGCCAAAGGTTATCTACAAAGAAATGGGATTGCTCTACACAAAAATATCTAGGAATTTGATTCAAATGGATGGCACTAGAGTAAATTTCATAATGTTTCTAAAGGAATACCATAGCAAGCATCTAGAGCTAGTGATAGTATAAGAGGTAATAGTAATCAACCTTCCTATATATTTTGGTATGTTACTATCTATAGAATGGATGTGTAAGGCATATAGGGATGGGTACTTGGAAATGGACTATACCAACATGAAAGTACCATAGGGCATAAAAATGATACTAATTAGAAATGAGACTCTATGCAATTACTTCTTGTATAAGTTGTACAAAAATGGGGTAGTAAATTAGAATAAGCTACCAGAATTTATGAATGATGAATATCTGGAATATGTTTAAGATAGACATTTTTATTAGTGTACTCCAAGATGATGAGTATCCAAAGGTAAACATAAAGGAAACTAAACTAAGGAACTATATGATATTAGAAAAACCATCTAACATCCCAACTCTAACTAGCCAACAAGAATAAGGTTTAGATCATAGGTAATATACTTTGATGATGTAAAAACAAGAATGGAGTAGGCACATGTATCCAATTTATTAGACTCACAAGGAATGCAAATAAATTATATATATAGGTTATTATTCAATTACACAAATAATATGGTTGAATGTGAAGCATTGTGTATTTCTTTAAGGAAGACTAAAAAGATAGAAACCAAAAATCTTAAGTATTTGATGATTCTAAATCGGTCATAAATTAGGTAAATTCCTAGTTTTCTATTAAAAATAAATACTTGAAATCATATAAATATTAGATTTGTATTTTCTTGACAACTTCAAAACATATGAGATCAAGGCAGTTCCCAGGGTATTAAACATCAAAGCAAATGAGCTTGTATCAATGGTAGTAAAATTTGACCCCACTACCAACATCTAGGATAATATAAAGGATTTATAAGTGGTATTTAGGTAAGCTATCCCTAATAATTCACATCACAAGTAGGTCTTCACCAATGATAAGTAAATCATTAATTTCCTCATCAAAGAATCTCAACATACCTAAGGAAAAATTGAATATGGGGATGACATAAAATATGGGTTGATTCAGTTAGAATAAACTAGTTGCCAAAGGGGGTAATCACTTTGGAAAGTCTATTCAATCTAGATAATAGTGTTAGGAAGTCTAGTATCAAGGTGAATGCCTCCTCTTACCACCCTATCGAGGTCACTAAAGGAAATAATTTTTTTCCTTAGTATGCACTAAGGAAGAAATATCCCTATTCAAAGAGCTTTATGGCAAATACAAAAATATCATTACTTGGTCCTATGAGAATTTGAAGCTATATGATAGAAATATCATAGAGTATACCTTTGAATTAAAACCTCGTGCAAATACTTTCCATTAGAAATAACTACCCATCAATATCAAAATTGAGGTGGTTATGAAGAAGGAGCATTTAAAACTCCTACAAGCACAAATTATATTTTTGGTTAAACACTCCACTTGAGTGGTTAACTTCATGTCAATGTGGAAGAGGAATGGTGACACTGGATTGCATATTAATTTTAGGAACCTTAACAAGGCATCATTAAAATACCACTATATTTTTTTCCATAGACCATATTTTGCAAAATATAGTAGGGTCATAGATGTTGTCGCTCTTAGATGGTTTATCAATGTATAATCAAATTTGGATCAAGGATGATGATCAACACAAAATTTCCTTCAACACCAAATGAGGAACCTTCACCTACAAAATGATATCTTTTGGATTGTCCAATAGAGGGGCCACCTTCCAATGAGCCATGAGCATTGCCTTTATGGGATTAGTCAATTAGATCATTCTCATGTATCTTTATATTTGACTATATTTTCAAAATAAAGGAACATGCATGTTGAGAATTAGAATCAGTCATTAAAATATGTAGGGAGTATAGTACACACAATCCTAAGAAGTCCATATCTATGGTCTAAGAAGGCAAACTGTTAGGTCACTTAGTGTTGAAGGATGGCTTAGCCATAGATCTAGATATGATAAAAATAAACCAAGTTCTTCCCCTACCCACATCAATCAAAGGAATTTGGTCCTTCCTAGGCCAAATCCAATTTTTTGCTCAGTTCATAATCAATTCACAAAATTGGTCAAACCCATCATCAAAATGTTGAATAAAAATGCAACCCTAGTCTAAGACTAAAAAGGAAAAAAGGATTTCTAAAAAATAGAATAGTCCATCACTAAATCCCTCATCCTTGTCAACCTTGATTTCTCCAAATATTTTAGGCTCTACATATTCAAGATAGATAAGAGCATTGTTGCAATACTAACCAATAAAAAGGATAAGGATGAAGAGCGTCCCATCTTCTTGAGTGAGGTCCTTCACAACTATGAAGAGAGGTGCATATTCATTAAAATAGGTGTTTGTTATCATAAAATCCCTAGGAAATTAGGTACTATCTATTCCAAATCAAGACCATCATCTTCATAGTCCACCCTAATGTCCAATCTATAGTATTTAATGGTAAAGTAGGGGAGAAAAGAGTCAAATAAATAAATAAAATTAATGAATAAAAATTAAGCCTACCAAGCTAATTAAAGGTATGGATCTATGTGAAAATGTTATAATGTATGCTCTAAAATATCAAATTACATTAGTGAAAGAATTTGAACATAAAAATCTAGCATGATGGATGAGATACATTGTAACAACCCGAAAATCTAAGGGGTTGCATTTTTTAATTAATTAACAATATTAAAAACTATCATTACGCTGAGAGATGTTCCTACAATAGCAGATAGGGGGTGGGAGGCAAAGAGGTCATACATGTCACACCATAAACAATTTTTTTTTATTAAAAAATCCGACATTAACAAAAACATTTTAACTCACCTATTTTGCTTCCACAAGCCGACAGTAACAGTGAAAATTTGGTGGGGTATAAGTTGAATTTAATTCCCCCTCCATCTCCATTGAAGAGGAACGTGCAAGGCCTGTAGAGTCCGTCTCTACCGCTACGACGGTCGCTTTCCAGAATGGAGGAATTGATTCCTAGGGTTTTAGAAAAGCATGAGGATGAGAGCATGCTTCAGTCTGAGCTAGAAGATGGATGGAGTAAGCTGAATCAGTGCTACGTTCATATCACCAATTTCAAAGCTCTCAAGGATTTTAATAGGAGAGTTGATTCCTTGAATAAAAAATTTGCCTATGCTGAAAGGGAAATACGACATGGCCATGGGCAGGGCGTTGATACAAGGGCTGAGAATTGGTGTTGCCATAGGCAGGATGTTGATATTAGGGCCAGGTGTGAGTATAGGTTTGAGGATCCATCCTCACCCACTATGGTTGTCATTGTCGATGGTGATGGAATTAATGAGGGTAAAAATAACCAGGAAAAGGTAATGGTAGCAGGGAAAGATATGTCGGTGTATAAGTAATTGTTGGAAAAGACGAAGAGAGAGGGAGATTTCAAATTGAAGGCTCTCGACATGGAGATTGAATTGGCGACCGGTAAGTTACAAGCACTGTAGTTAACAAAGAAGAAAGATCCCTCCCTTAAAATGGGATACGAGCCTAAACCAGATTTTGAACCCAAACCAGAGAAAGAAAAACAAAAACAGAGAGAAAGCAAAATAGGTCAACAATTTTCTTTCACCATTTTTATTGATAATTAAGGACTGTTTGAAAAAACCATTTATTTAAACATGTTTGTAGCATGCTTGAGTCTAGTGTCACAAGATTAGGTGAATTTTATCAAAAATGTTTGAATTTATAACATATTTAAACAAACAACAATCAATAGAAAATCATAAAAGAGAGGGGAAAATGATTTTTAGGACAACTCTTTCTGTAAATAGTAAATGTTGAAACAGAACAACTAAAAGAAAGTAGTTAAAATATAGGGAAAAATGATTTTAGGACAACATTTTGGAGAAACATTTTAGAGTTAATATCATTTTTGTATGACACGAGAAGTTTTTTATACATAATTATACATATTTTGGATATTTATATTAATGATTTTTTTTTTTTTTAACAATCATGAAGAATTTTACAACTAATTTTTTCAGTGATGATTTTGTTTTATTTTTTATCAACCTGAACCTGGTGACTTAGCTTGAGTCTTCATTGAATTGGGATGCAGTTGATTTTGGAGTTACTCTTTTAAATGTGTTTGTTTGCTTCAGTGCATAGGTTATAAACTAGGGCTCTTTTTAACAAAGGTGATATTCATACATATAAATACTTTTTATAACATCCATCATGTAGTCACATACCATGAGCTTGCAGAGCTGCCTTCTACTAAGTAGAAGACATTATCTTTTAGGTCAAAGAAAAGACAATTAAAAATGTGAAGATCTGGTATATGTATACCAGAGTGAAAAGTGAATATTTATCTAATGATGTATTTCGAGTAATCACAATGATAGACCTTTGGAGACTAGCTTCACTTCCAGTATACGAGAGACATTGTGAAATGACTTGTCCAGTAATATGTCAATCTTATGGTGCCATTCATTCTATGATGTTCTTTTGTGAAAGCCTTTCTTCAATAAAATAAATTTTTATATTCAAATAAATACTAGCTTAGATATAAAGGATATATATCTAAAAACATCAAGAGTTATCAATCCTGAGGTACCTACAATGGCAGACATGGGGGTGGGAGGCAAAGAGGTCATACATGTCATGTCAGTAAACAATTTTTTTTATTAAAAAAGCTGACATTAACAAAAACATTTAAACTCATCTATTTTGCTTCCACACACCGATAGTAACAGTGAAAAGTTTATGGGGTATAAGTTGAATTTAATTCCCCCTCCATCTTCATTTAAGAGGGATGTGCAAGGCTCGCAGAGGTCGTCTCTATCATTATAGCGGTCTCTTTCCAGAATGGACGAATCGATTCCTAGGGTTTTGGAAAAGCATAATGATGAGAGCAAGCTTCAGTCCAAGCTGGAAGATGAATGGAGTAAGTTGAATCGGTGCTACCATCATATCACCGATTTCAAAGCTCTCAAGGATTTTAAGAGGAGAGTTGATTCCTTGAAGGAAAAAATTGCCTATGCTGAAAGGGAAATACATCGTTGATTCATTGAAGGAAAAAATTGAACATAATCTATTTTCATCAAACATAGACTATATTATCTCAATTGAACATAATCTACTTTCATCAAAACATAGACTATATTACCTCAATTGAACATAATCTACTTTCATCAAAACATAGACTATATTACCTCAATTGAACATAATCTACTTTCATTAAAAACATAGACTATACTAAATCAATTGAACATAATCTACTTTCATCAAACATAGACTACTTATCTCAATTGAACATAATCTATTTTCATCAAACATAGACTACTTTATTTCAATTGAACAAAATCTATTTCCATCAAACATAGACTATATTACCTCAATTGAACATAATCTAATTTCATCATTTAGCCTAATCTATATTTATTCAAATATAAATCTTTCAATGAAACGTAATTTCATTATTCATCATATACTTTCATTATTCAAATATAAATCCTTCAATGAAACATACTTTCATTATTCAACCTAATCCATATTTATTCAAATATAAATCTTTCAATAAAACATACTTTCATTATTCATTCTAATCTATATTTATTTAAATATAAATTTTTCAATGAAACATACTTTCATTATTTAGCCTAATCTATATTTATTCAAATATAAATCTTTCAATGAAACATACTTTCATTATTCAGCTGGTTCTATTTATTTAAACATAAATCATTCAATGAAACATATTTTCATTAATCAACCAATTTTATATTCTTTTAAATATAAAAAATTCAATGAAACATACTTTCATTAATCAACCAGTTCTATATTCTTTTAAATATAAAACATTCAATGAAACATACTTTCATTAATCAATCGGTTCTATATTCTATAAAATATTCAATAAAACATACTTTCATTAATCAACTGAATCTATATTCTTTTAAATATAAAATATTCAATAAAACATACTTTCATTATTCATCGGGTTCTATATTTATTTAAACATAAATCATTCAATGAAACATACTTTCATTATTCACCGAGTTCTATATTTATTTAAACATAAATCACTCAATCAAATCTATATTCTTTTAAATATAATATATTCTTATGTTGCTTCAATTAAACATGATATATGAATTATTTTAAATATAATACCGAATCTCCCTAAAAATCAACAACCAAGCCCATGTAGCAAAAATTGATGCAAGATCAACAGGTCAAGCAAATCGGACACACCATGGTTTCAACAAAATACAACCACCGCTCATGGTAAATAAACTATACAAGCTAAGATCTCTAAAAAGTGTTTGATGCACTTTTCCTTTCCCATGTGGGATAGGAGTTTGGAATGGTCAGTAAATGCCCTTACTTCTGCGTGTACCCCATGCGCTGGGTGCTCATAGACCACAAGAAGCTATGATTAAAACCATAATATACCCTAATACCCAAAATAAAACATTTTCCATGCTAATTATTTGGGCATAATCAGATGCTGGCAGAGATTAAAAATAATCATTGATTTAATCAAATTAATACACAATCATTGATCTAATCAAATTAACACATAGGGAATTTCATCAAGGGTGACACTAAGCTATTTCAAACTTTTAAAGAAATCCTCCCATAGCAATTCTTCAGCCACAATTACCTCTTGTGAACATACCTTAGGCTAATTTTAAAGAGTTTCTAACATAGCAATCATTCACTATCCTGAAGGAGTAAAACAACTGAACTAGCATCTGAGAAAAGTAAAAGCAACTATCATAGTAATATCAGGTTTTAAGCTCTTCATAGGTTGAGACATAGTTATTTAATCAATCGATCTCAATGCTGAAACCACCAAAGGAATTGCCTCCTCCCTAATTGCAAATAGTGAGTTCTAGGGTTTCAAGAAAAAAGATCAAAAAACAAGGGAGCAAGCTTCGATCTGACTAAGGGTTTCAATTTACCTCATTATTCGATTGAAACATCAAAAATCGAGTTCCAAAATAGTTAGTATTTAGGAGGATAACAATACTTTTGAATTAAACTAAAGCCGACATTCAATCACTCAAGGCTTATTCAATCAAAACCTTAATGAATATGAAACACAAAACACCAAGCATGCTTAATTTAAGAAGGGTTCAACCTGTGTTCTAGACTCCCATTTACCTCCCAAGTGGTCTTCTGGTGGTCTTCCAGGTCCTCCCTTCCTTCTCCTTATTTTTACCCCTTTCCTAAAATAAAAAACCCCCCTCTTTAATAAGGCTTTCTCCTCCTTGAAATACGAGCCAATTCACAAAGGCTAAAGTATTTTTCTTATTAAAAGCACACCTCCTTGCTTTGAAGGCTCTCATCCACCCATTTCAAAAATTCTTTCTTCCATAAATCCTCATGACGACAGTAGAATATATATTTTAAAATATCTAAAATTTATTTCTAAATTTCAAACTTCAAAATAATATCTCACCCCTTTTAAAATAAACGTCCTTTCTTTTTATTATTTGAATGAACATCTGAATATAACATTATTTTATCTATAATAATATTTTATTAAAATAATAATAATTTTAATTAGAAATATTATATACTAATCCCAAGAAACCCCTTTTTTAAACATTCCCCTATCCTTGGGGTTAATTCTATCTCTTCTACCCATGGATGCACCTAGCGTTGTTCATTGAAAACAAGTTAGAAATACCATTATCTGTAAATATGAATTAGTCTAAACATCATATAGTCATTCATTTACCACAAAACTAGGTGTTAAAGCATCATTGATCAACATATAATTTTTTCATGCTAAATTTTCCGCTAGGGAGGGTCATGACATACATCAACAAGTACATGGAAATCAAACAAGTCATAAAAGGATTAACACCTAAAGAAAAAACCCAATTTAGTTAAAGGTAACACATTATGCATAGTTAGATGGGGTATTTTTTAGTAAAGGATAGGATGGTGTCTTGTTGAGATGTGTCAAAGAAGGAAGGACAAAATATTAATTAAATAATATCATGATGAGGGAGGACATTATTCTATATTAATCATTGCACATAAAATCTTAAGAGCAAGATACTACTAGCCCACCATCTTCTCTGACTCCTTCAAATGGGTCAAGAATTATAAATTCTATTGCATGTTCATGGGAAGGAGAAAAGTGCCAATGCCATTGAAGTCGTTCATTGTCACAAAACCTTTCCAATAGTGGGGCCTTAATTTTATTGGGAAAATCAATCCCTTATATAGTGTTGAATATGGGTGGAATTTGATCTCAATCAACTACCTCACAAAGTAGGTGGAAGCAAAGCTAGCCAAATTAGTTAACCAAGAAGTAGACATGCAACTACTATAAACCATCTACAATAATCATTGATAATACCACCCTTTTATAGGGTTCAAAGTGATAAAATTTTCTCTAGAATATAGTTGTGTACTCAAAATATATTCTAGTTATTACCCTCAAGGGAATGCATTGGTAGAAAATTACAACAAGAACATCATGAGAATCCTAAATATAACAACAGGATCATAAAGGGATTGGCATACCAAACTATATAAAGTGCTTTGAATAGACTGGTGACTCCAAAGCTTCAACATGACAATCTCCCTACAAGATAGACTTCATAAAGGAGGTTATATTTTTAGACAATATGGAACTTCATTTCCTTCCAATGTAACAGTAGTCATAGGTCAAAGATACTTATATTGAACCAATGCAATAATTATTAAACATCCTTCTAGATTTGGAATAAGAAAGAGATAAAGTATTTAAGAGGATGATCTAACATGAGAGGGCAATTAAGAGATGGTTAGACAAGTAGGCTATCTAAATGGATTACAAGGAAGGTTGTTTGGTATGCAAGTGGGATGAGGGTAAAGCTAAACTAAGAGGTCATTGAAAGTTTGATTATGTTTGAATTGGATCCTATCAAATTATTTGGATCATAGGGCCGAATACCTACAATCTTGCCATGATGGATGGAAGGTGGTTGTTTATTTTTGTAATTGATCAACATATCTGACCTATTTGATTTAAAATCCAAGTTAAAATAATAATAATAATAAAATATATATAACCCCTTTATTTTAATATTTTCTAGCTATTATTCCCTTTTCTGTCTTTCGTATTCCTCTACAAGGGAATCTTGCTTCCGTCCTCCTTTTTTTCAAATCCATATTCTTCTCAAAGTTCCGACCCTCTTGTGAATGTAAATTCTTCTTGCTCTAAAAAGTTAATAAATACTTGATGCTTAATCCATGTCATGCCTAAAATAACTGTTAACTACAAATTAAAATTATAAGTTACCTTCAATCATGATTAGTTACATTAAAATTAGGGTTAGGGTTTTAGAGGAGCCTCCATCCATTCCATATTTTCATCAATTTATCTTCATATTTGGCTTATTTTGTGTTGGTGGAAAGGGTCAAAGGTATGGAATATAAGATCATAAATTCCTTCCACCCATTATTTCATTTACTCACATTTCTATTCTTTTTATCCACTTATTTATTTTATTCTTGCTTCTTTCTTTTCCTCACCCCATATTCTATTGCACTTCCCTCACCTTTCACCAATGTAGCTCAATATTCTCCTTGAGGTACCCTTCTTCCAACCACAAACCTTGTATCTGATACAACCCCCTCCACATCACCATTTATCCCATATCCATAAAACTTTCTCTGCTTACCATGTCACACCATCCATGTTGTCTCATATCATAAGTGAAGTGAATCCTATTATAGGAAATTACATCACCTACACAAATTTTTATGACTAATGTTGTAAAATCAACCTCATATACTAATGTAGATGCAGGGCCTAGCAAGGTCTTTGTTTAGAATATTATTAGCAAGGTTAAGGATACATGTGTCTAGAAGTCATTTGACTACCTCTGAGATGAGGAGAAAGAGGGTCAGAAAGGAATATAAATAATTTAAAGATAAGATATCTCAGTCTCTAGTTATAATGTGGTTATAATTAGCATCTAAGAAAACAAGATCCTCATTACAAAATCAGTCTAATATGACTCTACCACCTCACTTGTCAACTTTATTGCTAGACTGTCAAAGCTAGATTTAAGCAAAATAAATCCATATCAAATGATATAGCTTGTAAATAAAATATTAATTAGTGTGACCATGTAGTTCAGCCAATTATTCTTGGAGGAATATGCACCAAGGAGGAAGAATACAAAACCAGAAGTAACATTGGCGCAATTGAAGACTTATAAAGAATAACTTTAGTAGGATAATTAATCCTTGAAGAAAGATAATGTAGAAAAATATTAACTATAAAAATAAGTTGAGGATCTTAATCCCAACTTTATAAGGTTTAAGAAAAAGGTAATAATTGAAATATATCTCACAACAACTTTTTTAGGAGCAAATATTAGATGAGGAGACAAAATTAACAATAAAAGTCCCAATCGGAGGATCAAATAAAGTGGTTGCAAGAAGCCCATCAAGCGCGAGATAAAAAACATTGAGTTCCATGAAGACATAACCAAATTAAAAGGAGTAGTGATAGATTAAGGGTAATCCTTCAAGGCCAAAATATTTAAGCCTCTCTAGGATAGAATCAAAGTTAAAGTAATGAGTGGCAAGAGAAATTTTGAGTTTGTAGCCAATGCAAAACACAACCTTAGTCAAGTGGTTGGAATCATTAAATAATCTAAATAGGAGTTGGTTGTAAAGGAAAGTATAGGAGATACTAAAACTATTGGTCATAATGTCAACATCACATGCCCAAAAATAAGGGTAAACAGGAAGGACATGGTTAAAAGTTTGAAAAAAACCATTGATGCCTAAATAGATTTGCAAATTTATAAAGATGTGTTAGCCTCTCTAGAAGCACCAATATAGGAAATGGTGAAATAAATCTAGGATATCATCACTATTGTATTGCTCAATATTTTATCCTTAGGGATAACTTATTAATGATAATATCATTAATTTGATAATCGAAGAGGAGAAGGTCAAGGCTAAAATTAGAGACGTGATAGAATAATTCAAGTTGAAGTCATTATTGGTCAAGTTACATAAGATGGTGAGAAAATATTATGGGTTGCTAGAAAACCCATATGAGGACTTGACTAGAGACGTAGAAGATCTTGCAAGTATCCATTTTTCAAGGAATGATGAATGGTAGAAGTTATTGGGGCTTCTACCATAAAAACAAGATAGGGAGAACTAGCAATTTTGTAGTAGAGATTCCAATTTTTAATACTTCATTCCCAAGGATGAAGGAAGGATCTAGGATCTCTTATCATTCAAGCCCATGAAAGCCTTAGAAATATAGTGATAAATTACTACCTTGGGAATTTTACAATTTTGGAAGGTTATTAAATATATGGAATTAGTCATTTAAAACATTCTATAATCCTTTGAACTTTGCTAATTCAATTATAAGGACAAATTTATTCTACGAGCATAAATTTTATATAGAAGTGATATACTAGCAAGATGAAGGGATTGGATTGTATGAGTAAAACACTAAGAAAATACTAGCAAAATGATAACAAACTAGAGTGATTCACTTGTTTCTTGGAGTGAATCACTCATGGACCAATGGAGGGTTAAAAAGAGAAATGCAAATCCTAAGGAAGATATTTGGAAAGGAACACTTTGGAATATAGTTTTACCGTATATCATGTTGGAAGTCTTCTAAGCCTTTTAGAGGCATGTAACATTTGGAAGTTCATCATTTTGTTGGAGATACCCAAACATATTTACTTTTACTAGGAGTAAGAGTTTCTCATCCCTTGTACTTGATACGTTAATGTTTCCTATAAATAGGATCCATGGGATCCATTGTAAACATATTTTGGCCTTGAAAACTTCATATCTATACTTTTTGAAGCCCAAATTGTGATCTTGTCATTCATGATATTGATGAGAAATTGATGTCTTTTACTCTCCATCAGTGGCCTTGCCCTCTTGGATTGTGGAATGCATGGTGATTATGACACATCTCTTTTTATCATATTGTTATTCCTCTCATAATTTTAACTCATTTTCAATGGGAATACATTATTGTTATTTGTATTTCTCATGTATTGATTTATTGTACACTCTCCTTGTTTCAATTTTGGTTGCAATTACTTTTAATCTATCACATTTAAAAACTCCATTATTTACTTTCATGCATTTTAATTTATGCATTCATATTCTACATGTTATGATTTATTACATCATAGTCTATGTGAAATGGCATTTGGTATAACCACCCATCACAAGGTCTATGCATGTACTAAAGGATAAGGGTAGTTGGAAATTTAGTTAGTAGGTTGTTATGCCAAATTTGAGCATTCTATTTATTCAAATATCTATCATTTCATAATGTAAACCATAAAAGCATTGAGTTCTAACATGTGGTACTATAGTAGGTAGAAGGAATAACCAGCTCTCTTTTTTATCCTTCTCTCCATTTGATCTAGAAAAGCTTAGAAAGATCTCTATTGAAAAGAGTTTTCAAGGGTAAAACAACCCTATCAAAGTTTGATTAAAGGTTAACCTCAAAAGAAAGAGGTAACTATTCACTCCATGAATAATTTCCATGGAATATTTCTAAATATCATAGCAAAGAAGCAAGACAAATTTTATAAACTTGTAGGAACAAAACTGAAGGCAATCAAGGCATTAATACTGAAGGTTGTCAAGCAGAAGAAAGACATTTCCAAGTAGAAGAAAAGCAAATATTCAAGAGAGTAAGAACACCCCCATGAGGTAACACATATTTTACATAGTTCCAAAAATATTCAGAGCTAATTATCCATGACGCATGCACGGACCAACAAGAAAGCATGAGTACAAAGAAATATGTGTTTAATCCAACATAGCACATTTAAGAGTATTCCATGGGTGATATGTATTTCAATAGTTTACAATAATAATGCCAAGACGTTATATAGATCCAAATAAGAGCAAAATAGGATATAAGTAGTGTGGATGACTTTCTCCAAATAGGAAGATATCTCAAGAAAATGAGAAAAGCATAAAGCAACTAAAACATTTTTGAAAGGTACAAAAAACTAGACGTTCTCTATGAGTGTTTGGATCTCTAATGTACTAGGAACATTTCTTTACAATTACAAATCTCAAAGGCTTACAAAAAATTCTATGGATGAATTGCTTCAAGTGTTTTCTCTGTAATAGTTTGCTCTAAGATGAACGAAAGATGTCATACAAGAAGGATAACTGTGTTGAGTCAATGTGTTGTTAGACAAGTGCTCAAACCTCATCATTGGTAATAATCACCTAGAGAAGCACTTCGTTCAAACATTCACTTAGGAGCAATTACCCATGATCCAGTGACAAGAGGAGATATTTTGATATGACAGACATGTTTTGAACTTAGGCAAAGATGGATGCTCATCTCAAAATTAATCATAGGTGCTTAATTTATTCAAAAGTTAGAGCAAAAATAATTCATGTCTAAGAGCATAATTAATTTTCCCAAATAAACTATTGTCTAGACCAAAGGTATTCAAAAAATATATATCAGGTAGGTAGCTACATGTGGCATTGAAGTGATTTATCAAAAATATGATGACATTCAACAAGGTATTTTTTGCATTCGCAAATTAAATTAAAATTCTTTTATCCCATATGAATCATGAGGGGGTTTATTAAATCCCATATTTAATTATTTTCTTTTATCAATTAAAAAATAAAAGTAAAAAGTTGTTTTTGAAACATTGTAATATTTCAAAGAAGATTCCTAAAGGAAGAATATTCCCTCTATATAATATTTTCCAAACATGATGCTTTTTATTGCAATTTGAGGCATCATTTAAATCACGAGCATATGCATATATATACTCATAAGAAAGAATATTTTGAGGTTGATTCATTGAAAGAAAAATATTCAAATTTTATAAAAAATTACTATGGCTAATGGAGCACCAAAATTTCTATTGTTTGATTCCCAACTTTTAAGGGGGAATAACTATGTTGCATGGAAGACCAAACTTAGAACACAACTCAAGTTTGAAGAAGTATGACAAGTTGTAGATAGAACCATTAACAATCCTACTATAGAAGGTGAAGGTGAAGATCAAATAAAGTTTGAAAAATTAGATAGAAAGACAAGGTTAATAATCATGTTCGGAGTAGTAGATAAAGTACAAGCATAAATTCAAGATTTAATCATAGCTAAATATTCATAGGAGAAGCTATAGATAGTTTTTAAAGCAAAATTAGAACTAAATTCTATTTCTCTAGAGCTAGCTACATTACTTGAAGATGAAGAATGGAGAAAGACTCAAATCATTCATGAGGAAGATTTTTGAACTACAAGTATCACTACAAACTTTGGGACAAATTATATCTAATGAAACTATTTTTCCTATTATTTTAAGATCTCTCCCTTCTCAATACAATGCACTTATGACAACAAATATCACTTAAAAAACACCAAGCTTTGAAAAGATAGTGAATCTACTTCAGAAAGTGAAGGCCTCACATTAAATACAATAAGAAGAACAAGTACTTCTTACAAATAAAAAGGAAAAGTATCCATTCATAAGAGGCATAATATCATAATAGCACTTCTAAAAGAGATATAATTATCAAGGATATCAAAATCAAAGAAACGATTCTCAAAGAAATAATTTTTACACAAAAATGATGTGTGAAATTTATGGTATAAGTGGCCACACAATGAAGTATTCTTGGCATAATCTATTTACAAATGGATCTCCTTCACAAGAGATAAACCAATAGTAAGATAAATCATCATCAACAAAGCAAAATCAAATTTGTAAAAGAGTACAACAAAGTAATATAGCTAAAGAGAACCAAGTTAAAGAAGAATAAAAATATCAAGAAGAAGAATAACATGTGTTTGTTGTACCAACATATCTAAGTCAACACAATAATGTTTGGTGTGACTTGAAAGCAACCAAACATATGATAAGTCAAGAAAATTGGATTCATCCAAATTGCTCCAATTATGTAGGAAATAATATATCCAACAACTTTAAAAGCTCAATTGATAATTTCAAGCCACTAGATAACCAACAAGAATACATTAATAAGGATATAATACTACCGAGATACAAAGGCAACCATGACAAGTGTAAGCCATGGGATACCTCTAAGACCAAGAAGTTCAAGACCTCCTATAATGAAGATGGTATGTTCAAAGTTAATTCTTTCTCCACTCATTTTCATAGGTATAGAGAAAAACATTTGTAAGATTAATGGCCTATTGTGAGAAAAGCTTTTGGAGAAGCATGGCATAGCTTGCAAACTTGATCTTGTTAAGAGAAGATTATCTATTTTTAAAACTCACAAAATGAGATATCCTTACACTATTATCAAAACCTAGGATCTCATAAAAATCTTATCAAGGAGTGTACCAACACTACAAGCAATCAAGATACACTACAATAATATGGATTGTGATATCATCAAAATTGGTTACATAATAAAAAATAAAGAAATATTTGTTACACAGTATCAAAAGTTTTTGATCCCTAACGGTTCAACTCTAAAGGCTATTGAATACTTGACAAGTTGCTACATTCTTGGTCAAGAAAAAACTACAGAAGTCGTGATATAATTTAAGAGACTAAGAAAAGTGCGTAGAATTGCTAAAGGTTATATTCAAAACATACATCCTTTCTATCATATCAAAGAACTTATGATAAAATGATAACTTGAATAAAATCCTTGACTTGATTACAACAGAAGAAATGAAAAGTAGAAGGTGAAGTGGAAGAATCCATACACAACTTATTTTCCATAATATGCAAGACAAAAATTGGTGACCAATAAATTCAATGGTCGACACAAAATGCATGGTAGCACATTCTTCACATGAATACATTGAAGGAGGCACATATTTCATGCATTGAATTTATAAATATTAGTTATTGTAATAAATATATTTTTAGAGTGCATGTTTGGTGGAACCCAACACTCCTAAGTATCATAGTAGAAATTCTACGTTAGGGGGAGAATTTCTCTCTCAAATCTATAGATTCTAACATCACCCTAGAAATTATTTTTGGTCATAAGCTAGAGATAGAGCTATGACTATGATGTAATAAGGAGGGTATGTTAGAATTTATTACATCATAGTCCATGTGAAATGGCATGTGGTATAACCACCCATCACAAGGTCTATGCATGTACTATAGGATAAGGGTAGTTATAAGTTTAGTTAGTGGGTTGTTATGCCAAATTTAGGCATTCTATGTATTTAAATATCTACCATTTCATAATGTAAACCATCTAAGCATTGAGTTCTAACACTGCATTTAACTTTATGTAATTAAATTATAATAGTTTAAAATTTAAAAAGGATAGAGAGGACTCAACCTAAATCTAGAGGTTGGAAAAGGTCCTAAACCCTTCCATCCAAATTTGTTAAAACTAGAATTGAGACTGCAAAAGAAGTTAAATAATACTCAAATTCAACAAGGACATATTAGACGATTCTCATGGAGGATTTTATTTACTTGATATATGGCTATCCAATCATACTCTAGTTACCAAAGCATGGTGTATAACCTTACCCCATAGGATTCAAGCCTTAGACCTCCTATTTAGAGTTCTAAAGTCTTCACCATGAATAGGTAAGTCTTATGACTGTTGGGAGTAAAACTGATGGGATAATATTATTGATACAAATGAGTTACATATATAGGCAGAAGGCCTATATGATAAACTGACAAGTGTCAATATAAACTGACAAGTGTCAAAACAGAGGCATAGTGCACTTTAATTCTAACATTACCCCTTAAAGTGCACTATCCTAACTAAAGAAGAAACAAAACAAGTCAACATTAGGTAACATTCCCCCTTAATTTTAACTTCTCTAAAAAGCAACCTATCATCCTCTTCTATTGCTGATTTGGTCTAGGCTCGTGCTCTGTGCGCTTGGCTCTCCAACTGTGAATAATGCTAGATTCATTATGTATGCAACTCGGTCTGTTGCCTCAGGGTAAGCCACTTCCATGGGTCTGTTGCCATTGGGTCAGCCGTCTAAGTGCCTCAAGGTAAGCCACTTCCATGGGTCTGTTGCCATTGGGTCAGCCGTCTAAGTGCCTTAGGGTCATCATGGGTGCCTCAGGGTCAGCCACTTCTGGGTCTGTTGCCTCTGCAGGTCATCCTCAGAGGATGTTGCCTCTCGTAGGTCACTGACTAGATCCACCATGAATATCAAATCCCTCCTCATGGTGAACTGAATCTAGAAGGTGTCGGTCTCTGCCAAAAATGCACCTTAATACAAAGGAAAAATGAGCCATATAATAGTTTCGGTCTCTATCGAAAATGCACTCAATACAATAAAATGAGCCATAGATCTAAATATGGAGGAGAAGAAGAAAGAAGAAGAGAATCTTCTGAAGTGTCTTCGTCTGTAGTCTTCAGAAGTAGATCCAAAAAAACCTTAGATAGAGTCTAGGGTGTCTATGTCTGTAGTCCCTAGAATAAGTGTCCTTATTGTAGTCACCTCATCTTACCGAAATGCATGGGTAACCAGCCGCTGCATCCGCCAAGTAGAAAGAGGAGAATACTAGATACTAGGTTCACTTACAAGTACCTTGGGAGTGTCGGGTACAACCGAAAGTGCACTCCAAGGTAGAAAAACTTTGAGGCTAAAAAACTCAATTAAAACAGCCTCAAAATTACAAATGAACACCACCAATGTGTTCGTCGCGGAAAAACATTTCCAACGACTATATATACCCCTATATTCCACCATCAAAGGGGCCTTCATCATGTGATAAAAACTATCATGCCTATCCAAGGCAGCAAAATAAACCTCAGGAATATCATATTCCTGGCATCGCACTGTGGCGGAATAAAAAATGAGACTCAATTTTCAATTTTCCCTCGTAGGGGAATTACATGGGCCTTGAGCTCCCACTTCTACTCTCCATGTGGAATAAACATTAAAAGATCTTGAGTATCATGGGCCTATATGAATCATGGGCCATGTGGAAAAAAATGGCCAAAGTGGCCATATTGACAGCCATTACAAAATGTTATTCCCCATACATTTAAAAGACTTAAAAAAACCATACAATGGAGGAGAAAGTTGTCCCTCCACTTTATAAAGGAAGCCCTCAAATATTTTAATGTGTTGATCTCCGCCTTTGCCACGACACCGAGGGCGACGAGTCAGTGGTGGCAGTGCGAGAGCGCTTGCGGGTGGCTGACGACCGTCCTGATACCATTAATCCTGATCCTCGGTGCTACAAGAAGATAATTAAAAACAAGAAACCATGCGAAATCTGACATAACCCTCCTGCCTATGAAACCCTTGAGGGGGGATTTCCCTCATGGAAATCCTCCCTCCCCCACTGATTTTTTTTCCTATTTTTTTTAATTTTTTACCGAGGGAGTATGCTCTCCATCATTGATGGATCAGAAACCATATGGTAAGAATTTTAAAATTTGGGAAATCTTTTCAGAATTTTTTTTTAGTTTTTTAGATCTGCAGAATGCATGTGGTGTGAGGAGACTAAAGCTCACCATGGTGGATCGTGCAACCTCGCCCAGCTAAAATTATGATTAAGGGTCGCCATGTTTTCATAAGAAGAGGATCGAGCAAAATCGGTTTAGCTTTGGCTCACGCTGCTGCAAAAGAAGGTGCCCGAGTGTCGATCCTAGCACGTGACCCAACTAAGCTCGATAACACTAGATTATCTGTGGCAGAGTGCACGAGGTGAAAGATAAGAATTTTCAAAGCAGATAAAATGGATGGGCCACCTCGTTCAATCGCATTAATGTCTTCTCAGGCTGTCCAGGTGGGCGTGTATGGTGTTATTGGCACACGAACAGGAATACTATTGGATGCTTTGTGGTTCTGTTTAAAGCAAAAAGATAGGCTCTTTTGCCACATGTGGAAGGCTCTTTTGTTTAAATGTTATGGTTTATGATTTGATTGTGTAGACTAAATCTGGTAGCAACGAAAGCCATGCCAAAAACCGTTGGATTGATGGTCGTGGTGGCCATGGTAAGCAGACAACAGATCATGGTTGCCAACTACAGGGATTCCCAGGTCGTTCTCTCCAGAGGTGGCAGGGTCATCCCGGAGATGGCGCAGACGACGAAAGACAAGAATCTGATTCTGGTGAGCGACGAGCTGTGGGACTATGATTTGGATCACAGCAAACTCTAGTCGTTGCCACTTGTTTACTTTGCCAGCGCATGCCTATTTTTTGAATGCCAGTAAAGCTATCATTGAGTAGCTATCACGTTAGTCTGCAGTTCGGCCGAATTTTGCTCACAGCCAAGGAGAAGCTCCTAAATTGATGAAAACCACCTTCATGGACATTGGAGTCGATGGCAATTATGCTATTTTGTTTGCCACTCACTATTGCAGACCCTGAGACTTTGTTTTGCTTTCTTTCATGGTGGATAATCAAAGGATTTACCCTACGGATCATCAGAGTAGGACCAACAGGGACAGAATGGAGAGCAACGGGGAGATTAGGAGGCCGCCACCATCGTCACCAGGAGGGATGTACGTGGTCTAGTACCCGAAGTAGCAGACCTACAAGGTGGTGCCTCCCGTGCCCTTTAGTTGCTCGGTGCATCGGAAGAGTGGCCCCACATCGTAGGCCTAGTACTTAGCATAATCCACCAGGATCACCCATATGAACATGCGACGACTGAAGGTCACGTCCGAGAGCCGCAGCATCTAGACCACGTTGCAGACATAGTGGGTCAGCATCACCTATGACAGCTTGTTTTCGATGGAGATCGTGGCTCTCGTCATTGCCTTGGGCCGCAACATGCAATGTAGAGAATTTTGTTAAATGGAGATGAGGGGCTTTGGGGTGAATGGCGAGTATACGTGATTTTTTTAACGCTGTCATGATAGTAATTTTCCAACAGTGCAGCATCGTCCATGGTAGTGATAGTGATTTTTTTACGCTGTCGTGATAGTGATTGTCCAACAGTGCAGCATAGTGTTGTTGTTTTAATAAAAACTTAACATGACAGTTTGATTTTTTCCTGCATGGTAAGCCCGGATGAGGTAGCGCCAGATGAGCAAAGGCGAAGTGTGAATGTGAAATATGGCCATCATATTTATCATCTTAGAGGAAAACTGATGAGATACTTAACCTCCCTAATCATTCTAAGAAATTACAGATTTGGCAGCCATGATTTTTCAAAAATCTGGTTTCTGATTCATCCATCAAGGATGAAGAGCATACTCCCTATTTTGAAAAAAAAATGGGAGAAAATGATGAGGGGGGATTTCCATAAGGGAAATCCCCCCTCAAGCTCACAAGGCTAGAGAAATCCTGGAGCTCTGATACCAAATGTTGGGAGTAAAACTGATGGGATAATATTATTGATACAAATGAGTTACATATATAGGCAGAAGGCCTATATGATAAACTGACAAGTGTCAATATAATCTGACAAGTGTCAAAACAGAGGCATAGTGCACTTTAATTCTAACAATGACATGGATGGACTATAAAAAAATACTTAAAATGAGGAGTAGAGAATTTAGCACACACATTAAAAGGATATTAAACAACACCATCCAACATGGATTTCCAAGGTATTGGACAATAAATCTAACAATAACTCGTTTTGAGAGTGGAGACATAGATAATCATTCAAATTATCAAACCATTATAGTCAATTCCCTCTTTGGAAAATTATCTAGAAGCGTGGTTGAGAATAGAATCAATGAGTAGAAAAAAAAGGAAAGAGGACAAAAGTATAAGTAGGTTTCAAACCAAAATACATCATCACTATGGCATATATCATTGAAAAATATGGAATTAAAAGGGAGAAGCATATTGTTGTTTTGTGGACTTCAAGGAAGCTTTTAAGATAATACCTAGAAGTAAACTTTTGAGTAGAATGAAATACTTAAGCATATTAAATAGTATAGAGAAATAGTTCATAGACTCTATGAGGAGGTATGAGGTAAAATTAGAAAGCAAGTAGGCCTTTCATAATGCTTTAGAAGTGATATAAGGGATAAACAAGGAGCCCATTATCCCCTTCCTTATTTGGTTTATATTGAAAAATTAGAAGAATACCTAAATCTAAGTGGAGGGGCCAGTGTTCATTTGGGAAGATATGTGGTGAGGCTTCTTTTGTGTGCATATAATATCAATTTTATTGGAAGCTTAACATAGGGTTTGAGAGAGCATTTAAAGTCCTTGGAGAACTTTTATAAGAAGGTATGCATGAAAGTAAATACCAAAAAAACTAAAATTTTGAACTTCTCCAAGCAAAAGAAACCAAATTTTTATTTGGAAGGTCTTCAATAATAAGATTAGTTGGGATACATGTAGAATGAAGAGAACATTGGGAGGATGGAGAACACTTTTTGCATTACAAGATAAAATCAAAGAGGTTAAATTATGGCACTAAAATACTATATGGGTTTTATTTGGACTATTAGTGGTATCAAAGATGTTATATGGATGTGAAGTGTGGGCTAGGAGCACATAAAATTCAAAATAGAGACAAATAGAGAGGATTCAAAAACATTTAATTATATAAAAAAAATTAAAATAAAAGATCAATTTCATGAGATTCTTCTAGTAGAAATAGGTACCTTCCCTACAAAGGAAGTTATTATGGTTTGTCTTCTAATATGTCAAAAAAAATTGAATAGATGGACTAAAACTATAATACAAGATCCGAACCAAAGAAATAAAACATGGATAAAGTAAAATAACAGTTGGATGAAAAAATAGAATATCAACTTGGATGAATTCCCAAATAATAACAAACACATAAAGGTATTTGTTAAGAAAAATTCAAAGCAACTATGTGGAAAAGAAGTTGGGAAGAAAAAGAGAAAATTGTCTTGTTGAATTTAACCCTACATAAGATCACCATCAAAAGGTCTAAATAGGAATAAACATCAATTGGAGAGCAAATAATATCATAACCCAACTAAGGACTAGCTCACACTAACTTAAATGTGAAACAAGCAGATGGAAAAGATCAAAAGAGGAATAGGAAGAGAGAATATTTACCTTTTGTACATCAGGAGCAGTTGAGAGCGAATAATTTTATTTTGGGATAGGCATATAATGATATTTGAGCTAGCTATATTGATACTTTATAGGTGGACTTATTATAAGAATGGTATGAAGAGGAGAAAGTAGGAGAATTCATCATATCAACATTGCAAAAAGAAAAATAATTGAGTTACATTTTGGGGTTGGTATCCATGGTTCTTTGTAAAGCTTTTGTCCCATAGGATGTTTTTGACCTCATGGACATTAAGAAACTTCTATTCTATTATATTCTATACAAGAAAGGAATGAAAGAATTATTTTCCTTTATGTCTAAATATGATACTTGGGTGAGAGATTTATTAAATAAAATGATTTTTTAGGAGTCATTAGATATGCATAAGGTGGGCAAAATTTTTCTATCATATTAGAAAGGATATATCTAAAATTAGTAATGGAAAATATAGACTCCAAGAAGCTAGAAATTGTATATGGAAAATAGCATGTGGTGCATGATAAAGTGTATAAATTAGAAAAATGAATATCAATTAAGATATAAAACAAGGATCATCATCATGATTTGAGGTTGAGAAAAAATGCTTGATCATATTTAATGAAACACTTGTACAACTAGGCACCATATTAAGATGAAGAAATGTTAATGTCTTGGTTAGCGAAGATCTAAAAAACTTTTAAAAAGCTTTAGATATTATTAAACACTTCAAAAGTATCAATAGGGATGATGAATATCTTCAATTACAAATAATAATAAAATTAATAAATTTTATCATTTATTGTATTGCGCGAACATTTATTCAATGCTTATATTTTCAAAGTTTTAATTAAAGAAATATTAAATACTTATATATATATATAGATTAGATAACAAGCAAAGTTTTGAAAGGAATCCCACCTTTTTTTACAAAGAAAATCTACTAAAAAACCATGACACGCTAAATACATTGGCAAAAACAACTGACCCAAAGATTAAGAAGAACATCCCGCTCTAAACTAAAAATTTAAATTTGAATCACCCTTTCAAGCAGGAGAAAAGAACTACCAGGTTGAAAACCATGAACCCAAATTGCTATCCAAAAACTGCTAACCTGGTGAACCCACCCAACTAGAGATTGGGGAAAGAAAAGAAGGAGAAGCCATTAAAGAACATAGGTGGATCAGACACAAAACTAGAAGCACGAACCATATGAAAATTCCACTCAACACTAGTGCTTCTAGTTTGAACACAACATATCTCTATTTCACTCAACAAAATAGGCCACATCCCAAAAAGCCATATTAGAATCAGCGATAGAGTAATAGAGCCAGGTAGGATGGAGAACTGGAGAAAAACCACTCTCAGGGCCATTGGATAGAAAGATCAAGAAGCACCCAATACTTCATCTAAGAGGGAAAAGAGGAGGATCCTGAAGAAAAGAGTAATCCTTGGAGGATCATCCACAACTAGAACTATTAAAATTGGGAAGAAGCACTCTCTACAAACCATCGTAGCTAGGGAACCCCACCATATAGGGGTCAATAGCCAGATTCCTTCACATCAAAATAGCACAAAGTCACTTCAGCAGGTTTGGATCAACCTAAAATCCATAAGATACATGGAGTAATCCAAACAAGATCTCACAATTGGCAACAAACCCTAGTAGTAGGGCCACTAAACCACCCAACCAACCAACCAACCAGAGCAAACAGAGCAAAGGAGACATATAGGGAAAAATAGTCAGATTCTTCAGTGATAAAATAGCCCAAGGTCACCCCAACGTGTTTGGGTTGGTAGGTCATCTCCAACAGGTCAACTCTGGTAATGGAATTAAAACTAAGAATCTACACAAACCCATAAGAAATACAGAATAATCCAACCAAAACCCCACACCAGGCAACAAACCCTAGAAATAGATCCACCCAACACCACCCCCAACTAGAGCAACAAAGCAACCAACAATCAAATAACAGAGCCATCCAAGAGGCCAACAGCCAGGTTCCTCCATAGTGATACAACAACCCAATGTCACCCCAACGGATTTGGGTGGGTACATCATCTCCAACCGGTCATCTCCAGTAATGAAATTAAATAAAGAATCTACACAAACCCATAAGAAACACGGAGTAACCCAAGTAATACCCCTCAACAAGAAACAACCTTGGCAATAGAGCCATCCCACTAGCCCAAAATAAAGAGAAAATTCTTACAGCTACCAACAGTGCAAAGGGACCCCACCAAACAAGGGGACCACTCATAAGATTCCTCTATAATGAATAATAAACCCAAGAACCCCCTGGGATAGAAAAAAATGCATAGAAAGAATCCACAAGAAGCCACCCCATCCAACCACAATCCTTCGTAGCCAACAGTCGAACAACCACTAATCAGATCTTAGCAACATAAACTGACCAAAGAAGGCAATCAATGACATGGTCTAAGAGACTAGAACCAATAGAGAAGCGGGTCGAACAACCACTAATCAGATCTTAGCAGTGTAAACTGACCAGAGAAGGTAATCAATGACACGATCTAAGGTGCTAGAACCAGTAGAGAAGCGGGAGGCCTCCGGCTCACAGAGTTTAGGAACAAGAGGCCTCTAAAAATAAATACTTATATTTTTTTAATTGGAATCATATACTTATATTTTGAAATCCATTTGTTAAAAGATGCAAGTAATTTACATTAAATAATATGAATATTAAAAAATTTAAATGAAATAGAGATTTTATTGGATAATCTCTATAAATAGCCTAATTTTTAAACCTTTAGATAAAGAAATCACAATGAAAAAACTAAAGGTAAATATTTTAAAATGTCAATAATTATAATCATTATTAATTTGGTCAAATAAAATTTATATGAATAAATACTACAAATAAGTTTAGTATTATAATTAAATTAATACAAATAATAATATAATGAATATATATTGTTTAATAAATCAATAAGATTATAATTGTAAACTTATTGCAGTGGTAAAGGTTTTGGCCTCTCTTTTAGAGGTCCAAAGTTCAAACCTCACTCAGTACGAGGGGACAGAACCCTTAAAAACCTGTGTAAACTCATTGAAAAAATAAACCAATAAAATTATATATTAATGTGTCAAGATAATGTGAAATAATTGTAAGTTGGTTGTAATTATATGAAATGACCAAGTTCAATTTTTAATACTATAATAGACACCCCTAGAAGAAAGTGACATATGATAAATACTCAGTTGGAAAGGTAATTATTATAATACCCTATAATAAACACCCCTAGAAGAAAGTGACATATGATAAATACTCAGTTGGAAAGGTAATTATTATAATACCCTATAATAAACACCCCTAGAAGAAAGTGACATATGATAAATACTCAGTTGGAAAGGTAATTATTATAATACCCTCAGAAGATGGTTCACTAAAATAAATACAATAAAATTTTAAAATTTATTTTAATTTTATATTAAAAATTTAAAAATTAAAAAAAAGTTTATGTATTAACATATTAAATGATATGGTTTTTGATCAAGTGGCATTATTTTAGTTGGATCAAGTGGTATTAGCTCAATCGGTTAGATTCCTCAATATTTAAATAGGAGATCAAGGTTCAAATCCTATCAAAAGATACATAAATAATATCCAAGTTTTGTTGTAATATCACTATGTGGTGATGATGTAATACGGGTGGGGCCTGTTTCAATCTAATGATGTGATACGGATGGGACTTGTTTCAATCCCATATAATCAATTGAAAAAAAACTTTTTTTAATTTTATATAAAAAAATAAAAGAAAGTCTATGTATTAACATATTAAATGATATCCTAAACGTCTCTTTTCTATCAAGACTACATATGAGGCCCAATCATTGTCCAAGGGAGGATATTTTCTAGTAGAAAGGGTTTGGTATCCTCATTTGATCCCCAAGATTGCATTTTTTGTGGTTGTGTTTGCAAAACAAAATTTTAACTGTTGATAATTTATGTAAGAAAGGATTCCATCTTCCCAATATTTGTCTCTTGTGTTCTAAGGATGCTAAATTTGTGGATAATATTTTCATCCATTGTGATTTCTCAAATAAAGTGCTCAATGTTTTATTGGATTTTTTTTTCCATCAAATGGATATTACCTCGAACTTTCAAGAAACTTTTCACTCAGTGGAAATTCCCCTTCATCAATCACAACCTCACTAGGGTGTGGGATCTTGTTTTTCCTCATTTTTATGGGGTATCTAGTGGGAGAGGAAAAAAATAATTTTTAAAGATATTACTAGGGATGAATCCTTTGTCTTTAGAAGGATTAAAGCAGCTATTGAGAATATCTTACTGTATTTGATGTTGGAAATGGTAGGGAAGAAGCTGTGGAGAAAGAGGTTGTTGTTAGTTGGAATCTGAATCTAGAGAATTCTATTTCTGTATCCACTATTCAAAAAATATTGGCTACTAGATGGCATAAACCAACTAAAGGATGGGTCATTCTAAATTTTGATGGGGTTGCCAAAGGTAATCTCCGGAGGGCTGGTGGAGGGGGTGTTGTCAAAAATGATAATGGTGAGGTCATTTGGGCTTATGCTAAAGATTATGGTATTCAAACCAACCACCTAGCTGAAGCTAAGGCTCTTTTCTTAGGTGTTCACAAAATTTTGAGAGGGGCTTCAAAAGACTTCTCATTTAAGGTGACTCCTTGAACATCATTCAGGATCTACAGGTTGGAAAAACTGACAATTGTTTCATCCTGAATATTATTAAGGACACATCAAAGATTCTGGAAGGTATGTTAGAAGTTAAAATTGAGCATATTCATAGGGAAGGTAACTAGGCTACTGATGTTATGGCCAATTTGGGAGTGGATAGTGGCTAGTTCAAAATTTGGGAAGACAATTTCTCTTCGCAGTTAATAATAATTGTTGCTTTGGAATCACTAGGTCTACCTATCTAGTAGACCTTGTTATTGTATTTCGACTTGGATGAGATAGCAGTCGTGTTGTAGTGATCCTCTCATTGGGGGATATTTTTTGGGGGTTGGCCCTTTTGCTCCCTGGTGGTTATCATTATCAAGGAATATGCTTGGTGTTTTACCTCCATCCTTGCTCTCTGAGTTTGAAGTTTTATTATCTACATCTTGATGTATTTACTACCCTTCCAATCTTATGCAAAAATAGAGTTATATCATTGGTGTACCTTAAATAAAGTTGAATAAAAATTCTCCTTTATGCCCTATTGAGTGGTGGGCTAGTATTTGCTTTTGGATGGTTGTTTTAGTTTAATTTATGTTTCTTTTGGCCTTGGAGGCTGGCCTGTGCTTAATTGACCTTATATTTCTCTACCTCCTCTAATGTAAAAGGTTTTGGGACCTTTCAAAACCCTGTTTTTTCACCATTAATAAAAATATATTAAATTATATGGTCTCGGATAAAGTGGCATTAGCTCAATCGGATCAAGTGGTATTAGCTTAATCGGTTATATTCCTCAATGTTTAAAGAGGAGACCAAGGTTCAAATCTTTCCAAGAGATACATTGATTATATCCTAGCTTTGTTGTAATACCACTATGTGGTGATGATGTAATACGATGAGGCTCGTTTCAATCTCATATAACCAATTGAAAAAAATATGGTCTCATGGGACAATGTAAGGTTTCAATGTTTGTTCTGAAGGACTACAGTGTGTGTGTGTGTGTGTGTGTGTGTGTGTGCTTGTGTGTTAAATTCCCTATTTATAAGCTCAAATATCCCCTTTATGAGAGGTCATGGTGGGATGGGAATGTCCAAAGTTTTCTCACACTAACCAAATCCTATATATATATATATAGTAAGTGATATATAAATTATATTATTATCAAGACAAAATACTTTTAAAATCTATGTTTTTAAAAAATCTCTATTAAACTCTGCTTGGTAGTAGAAAATGACTATGTCCCGATTGGTAGTTGTCTATCTAGCCAAGCACTTACTAAGAAGAGACCTAGGTTCAAATCTTGGGGGCATGCTTGTTGTAAAGGTAGTAGTCTATTCTAAATCCTCTTAGAGTGTGCTATATTGATGATGATGGTATGAATATCGAGCAACTAGTGATTCTCCTCATGCCAGTTCAAAAATAACAAGATGGTATAGGTTTGTTGGAAGCAGCCCATTATGGTACGAATCCTGAGAAATTGGTGATTTCCCTCATGCCAGGTCAACAATAACATGGTGGTATAGGTTTTTTGGAAGCAACCCATGTGGTTTGAATCCTACACTTGACAATTACTAAAAATAGTGTGGATGTAACCAACTTCTTTATGTATCCAAAAAAAAAACTGTAGATGTAACCAACTTCTTTATGTATCCAAAAAAAAAAATTGTAGATGTAACCAATTCCCTATGTAACTTTTAAGATGTAACCAAATTCGTTATGTATCCAAAAAAAATAGAAAATATTTGTAGATATAACTAATTCCCTATGTAACTTTTAAAATTAGTCTTTGAAATGCTTCTGATGTTACAACAAGAGATCATCACAACAAAAAGAAAATTGTAAAAATAGCTAAAATATAATTATAAATATAAATAAATCAATAAACTAATAGCTATAACAAAAAAAATATTAGATAAGTAAAATATATTAATAATGATATAATATACATAAAATAACATTAGCTTAATCCATTAAATTCTTCAACTTTCAAAGAGGATATTGGGAGGACTACCCAAACTGTCGAACTTTTTTCGGCCAGATCTCACTCATTCGGACTTGGATTGAGCTAAAATTTTGAGGGTAGATGCCTGAAAAACCCTAGAACGTCTCCACCAATTTTTAGATCATTTGAAGCAACAAATATCCTAGCACATTCCTATGTGTGAACGAGATTTTTAGCAAGAGACTATGTGAGGGTTTCATCTGGGTTGAGTGCAAGTAGCTCTAAAGGTTTGTTTTTAGGGACTTTAGGCCCTAGCGGCCAATATTTTTGTGGTTTATGCTTAATATTGTAGCAGGATATGTTGCAAGGGATCCAATATGGGTTAGAAATCCGTCCTTCAACAGATCATGTTATGAACTTGAGTGACAACGACTTCCAATTTATTGCACTAAAGATAAGTGAAAACCATACCTTTCCACGGTGTCTAGGGCAAGCATTAAAGAGATCACAAAACAAGTTTCAAGTAGTTTATCAAAAAATGGCTCAAATCTTAAGTGAATTTGGTGCTAAGGTGCACCCACAAAATAATTCTACTATGAAAACCCTTATCAAGGGTAAGAATTTTGAAGACTCAGCCCCAAAAATAAATTTTAGGGATGCCCTCCATGGTGGATAGCCTCAGCCCAATGCTAATATTAATCTTAGGGCTTCCCATAAACCTCTAAGAATACCTAATATTGATCCTAGGAAAATGGAGTCAGGATGTCTTAAAGCAGCTGATGGAACTCCTATTATTAAGCTTGATCTGCTTTCAAAGTCTGGGCTGCAAAAAACTGGAAAACTAAAGGTGAGTTACAAATCTCTATTTATCCAAATGGTTATTTTCTTGTTTTATTTGCAAATAATGAAGATAGAGAGAAATCTTTTCAAGGGGGTCCCTTGTTTTTTGGAAGGGCAGGGCTTTTCATGAAGCCCTGGCATACTAAATTTAAAGCCGAAGAAGAGATGCCTTCTATAGCTCCCGTGTGGGTTACACTCTTTGGCCTCTCTATTGAATTTTGGAATCCTACTATTTTTTCTTTAATTGGAAACTCTTTAGGAACTTTTATGATGACTGTTGATTGTACTCCGAATTTTGAACATATTATTTATGCTCGAATTTGTGTTTTAATGGATTTTGACAAACCCCTAATTAAAAATATCACATTACAATTTGAGGAAGACACTTGGGAGCAAGTATTGGACTATGAGAACATTCATTTTCGTTGTAGAATTTGCCATGAATATGGTCATTTGGTTAGTGCTTACCCAAATAAAATTTCTGATCAAAATAAAGAAGATATAAACTCAGCAGGTTTCCAAAAGCCTAAGAAGAAGTTCACTCAGAAAAAACTAGTTATGAAGGATCAATCAAAGTCCTATGCTAATATGTTTAAAATCCTTTCCACAAATGATGTCCCAAGTGAGGAAAAGGAAATAATGGAAATAGAAATCTTAGAAACACAATTTAAATATGAAGGGAAGAACTCAGAGACAAACCAACAAATCAAAGGTTTTCAAAAGAAAAAAAGGGAGAAAATTTACACAAGAAAACAATATTTTAAATGTCAAAACTTCAAATAATATAGGTCACAATATAGACTTTGTTGAACCCTTTAGTAAAATTTTGGCTGTGTACGAGCATTCTTCAAGGTTAGAAGCCATGTCAGATTCAATTGGAGTAAGTCAAGAAACAGAGAAAAAAAACTGAAGATGGATTCTAATCAAAAAGTAGGTCGTAAGACCAATCAATATCATATGGTAAAATAAGGTGAAAATATTGTAGAGGAAGGTAATATTAATGCCCTTCCCAACTTTTTTAGCCCTGGTATTAATGAAGATCATCACTTGGAATATTAGAGGACTCAAAGGGAGTCTTTCAAAACAAAATGAAATTAGAAGAATGATTTAGGTAAATCATCCACATCTTGTTTTCCTTCAATAAATGAAGATGTCAATGGAGGATATGGAATTAATTTCCAGTGAAATTTGGCCAACTAGAAAAGTGATGTCCCTCAGTTCCCAGGGGACTTCTGGTGGCATTGCTTGTCTTTGGGACCCAAAAGAGGTAGTTATTCACCATATGGTTTTCCCTTCTCTTATCACTTTTGAGGAGAACTCTATTTTGATTGCTCATGTTACTATCAATGAGCTTCAAAAAGTAGTTTTTAAAATGCAAAAAGGGAAAACCCCAGGTCCTGATGGTTTTCCCATTGAGTTCTACCAAGAGTTATGGTATATCCTTCATGTTTATTTATTAGAGGTGGTGGAAGAAGCCAGGAAATCCAAAGAAATTTTGAAGGTTATCAATAAAACTTATATTACTCTTGTTCCAAAAGCTCAAGAGGTTGATCATATCTCAACTTTTAGACCTATTGCTTTATGTAATGTTCTTCTCAAAATCATTACTAAGATCATGGCGGAAAGGTTGAAGCCTCTTTTGAATAAGATTATTTTCCCTGAACAAGGGGGTTATGTGGAAGGGCATCAACTAGTAGATGAGATAGTTCTTGCTCAAGAAGCCATCCATTCTATGGATATGCAAAAATTTCCTTCCATGTTCATTCGATTAGACTTATCCAAAGCTTATGACAAAGTGGATTGGCACTTCCTTGTCAAATTTTTGAGGCAATTTGGTTTCTTTAAGGATTGGATGAATTGGATTATGGGTTGTATCTCTTTAGTTTCATACTTAGTTCTTATCAATGGCAAGACTTCTTAGTCATTCCCAGCTTCCAGAGGTATTAGGCAAGGTGACCTGCTATCCCCTTATTTATTCATCATTCTTACTGAATTCTTGGGTAGGACTATAATAAAAAAGAGGTAAAACAAAATCCTTGAGAGAGTTACCATTGCTCATGGAGCTAGACCTATATCTCATCTTCAATTTGTGGATGACTCTACTCTTTTAGGTAAAGATACAGTTAAGGAAGCTTCTAATATTAAGCAAATCATTAGATGTTTTTCTAAGGCTACTGGGAAATTGATCAATGAAGAAAAATCTAAAGATATTTTCTTTCACTGCTCTGCAAGACAGGAATCCATGGTCTTGGATAAATTAAGATATAAGAAGACCTCCCTTTCGATCACTTATTTAGGTATTCCCATCAATATTCAAAGGTAAAAAATAAATATTGGAATTGGTTGTTAGAGAAAGTCAAGAAGAAAATTGGAAAGTGGACCAACAAGTGGCTTTCTTTCAGGGGTAGAACCACATTGGTAAAATAAATCCTTAAAGCTATTCCTATTTATGTATCTTCCATGTTGAATATCCCAAAGGTTGTTCTTCGAGAACTGGATCAAATAAATCATCGATTCCTTTGGAGTGGTACTAAGGAGAAAAGAAAATGGGCCTTGGTGAAATGGGACACTTTATGTCTTCCTAAGAATGAAGGGGGATTAGGATTCCAGTCTTCTATTAATAACAACAAATATTTAGCTGCTAAATTATATTGGAGGATGTTGCATAATCCTAATGCTCTTTGGGCCAATAATATTTGTGTTAAATATGTTGAGAACAAAAGTCCTGAAGACCTTGTTCACTATCAACTTATTACCAAAGGTTCTTCTATTTTAGCAGTTCTTAATATTGGTGGGGATTTGATAAAGAAAAAATTGTTTTGGATCATTCATAAGTCAACAGGCAAATTTTTGGACAGATTCTTGGGATGGTCACAAGCCTTTGATAACTCAGTTTTTCGATTAGAGACCTTGGATGGAGGAGCTTCACCAAGCTAACTAGATAAAGGTGGCTAATTATTGTCCATACCATACTGATAATTCAAAGGTTGGTAGATATTGGATCCCTATTGAGGACTGGCCTATTCAAATCCTAGAAATGCAAAGACAAGATGTCCAAGGTATCCTTCATATGATATCTCTCTCTTGGTCCCATAAAAAATATTTTTTTGGATGGAACAACACTACTAAGGGTGAGTATTCAGTTGCTCAAGGTTATTTGACCTTATGTCATAATAATCCCAACCAATCTTCTGAAATATTTTCTCAGTTGTGGTCTCAAAAGCTATGGCCTAAGGTGAGGTTCTTTACTTGGCTTTTATTGCATCGTAGGATGCTTACTGGTGAGCAACTTATGAAGTGTGGTTTTCATAGCCCTTTTAGATGTGAAATGTGTGAAGAGAATGTAGAAAATCTTAGCCATATTTTTATTGAGTGGGAGGAGAATGGCCACTTTACTTGGCTTACATTGGTCCAATTTTTTTACTTTTGAACAACTTTGGAGGGATTGGCCTAAACAAGAGGGTGTTGATCATTTTATTAGGCAGTTTTTTTGGATGGGTTCTACCATTCTTATTTGGAATATTTGGAATGAAAGGAAAACCAAATTTTTAATCAAGATAGAAAGGATATTCACTATATTTGGAAAAATACCATAGCGAACTTAGTTGAATCAGTCCATCAACTCCTTAATCACCCCCAAAACTCCCACCAAAGATGGGATCAAGTGATGCAAATATTGAAGATTAAATATTCTAAGGGTAACCAACTTAAAGGTAATGTGAGTATTTGTAAGATGGATAGGACAAGAAATTGGAAACCTCCTCGTAAGAATTTTGGTAAAATCAATACTGATGGAGCCTCTAGAGGAAACCCTAGAAAAGCCAGTGCGTGAGGAATTGGTAGACTTTTAGATGGCTCCCTGGTTTTTACTTTTGATGAGAATTTGGGTATTCTTTCCAATAACCTTGCTGATGGGTATGGTATCCTCAGAGGCCTTCAAGAGGCTACTAAGGTTGGATGGGAAAATGTGTTAGTTGAGTTTGACTCTCAACTCATGATTAATATTTTGAAGACTCCTAAGAATCATAAGGTTGATTGGAGAATAAAAAAAATTATTGAGAAGATTCAATTAATCCAGATGGGATTTTTGAAAGTTGATTACAATCATGTGGTCAGAGATCAAAACAAGAGTGTTTATGCTTTAGCTAATTGGGTTTTGGACAAAGGTGATATTACTTGTTTTGACCACCCTCCTAGATGGTGGGCCTTGCAAATAAAGGAAGCTCTTATTTCTATCATTTTTTTGGATGGCTCCAGTTCTTAAGGTACCTAGTTTCTTCTTACTTTATTTTTGCTTCTCTTTGGTTCGATCTGGTTTTTTTAGTTCCCTAGCTCAATCTATTTTTTCTTTTGTTTCCTCTATTGATTCTTGCCTTAAAAGTCTTCTGGTCTAGAAAGATCTTTGTTATGTTCATTTTTTTTTCTTTTTTCTTTAGTTTTTTAAGGTGTGTGTGTTCTTTTATTTTGTTTTGTTTTTGTGTTCTTTGTGTTCTTTGTGTTGTTTTTTGTTGTTCTTGTGTTTTTGTTGTTTTGTGTGTTTTTTTTTTATGTTTTTTGTTATTGTTCTTGTGTTTTTGTCGTTCTTGTTCTTGTGTTTCTGTTTATTTGTGTTAATTCGTGTTTTTATGTGTGAGTGTTTTCTATGTTTTTTGTTGGTTGTTTTTTATTTTTATTTTTTTTTTAATTTTTAGGTTTTGGTTGTGTTTATTTTTCATGTTTTTTTGTTGTCTTTGTAGTGTTATGTTGTTTTTGTCATGTTTGTGTTTTGTTATGTTGTTCTTGTGTTTTATCTATGTGGTTCGTGTTGTGGTTTTTTTTTTTATCTTATTGTGTGTGTGTTTGGTTGTGCTTTTCTTTTTGACATACTCAAGGAGCATATTTTTTATTTTATTTTATTATTTTTATTTTTATTTATTTTTTTAAAATGTTTTTGTGTGTTTGTTTGCTCCTTGAGTATCTCAAAGTTGGTAGGCCAGGTTCGAGTCCTGGATGATTTTTGCGGAATGGATACCCCTGCCTCCTTAGGTCTTACCCAAAAGTGGCATCCCTTCTGGGATGTTTTCCACAAATAAAAAAAAAACATTAACAAAAAAAATCTAATAGACCCTACTTTTTGTAACTTTGAAATTGCAAATTAAAATAATAATTAATTTGTGTGCTCTCATAATTAAAGGAATAAGTTCATTTTTAAAATGAGTTTAAAATGAAAAAAAAATTGATATTACAATACTTTCATATAAACTTATCAAGAAGATTACATATGAAAATTGCAAATTAAAATAATAATTAATTTGTGTGCTCTCATAATTAAAGGAATAAGTTCATTTTTAAAATGAGTTTACAATGAAAAAACAATTGATATTACAATACTTTCATATAAAATTATCAAGAAGATTACATATGAAATAAAACCATAAGGTTTTAATAGAGATAGATCACAAGAAAGTTTTCATTCTACTAAAAACATAAAATGGATTTTTTATGAATGTTTTTAATAATTTATGTGTAGATTAAGTGGGATTAATTTCATTAAAATAACATATAATATATATGATGATAGGCTAACTAAATTATATTTATATTATATTTTTATTAAATATTTATTATTGTTATTTTCTTTTATATTAAATATAGTTTTCTTTTTGAAATTGTTATGTATTTATAGTTAAGTTTTTTTGTTGACTTTATTTTTATTAAGAGAAAAAATCTTATTTAACTAATTATATTTTAGAATTTAAATTTTATCAAGATAAACATTAACACCACAATTGTTTAATTATTTTCTATCTACTTTTCAAAATACTTCCTCCGATAATAGTTGATGGATATCATAAATAATGTTAATTTCTATCCAATAACTGTTAGATTTAGAGTATATTACATCATTTGGATCATGTAAATGTATCACATTAGGTACATAGTTAGAGTAGGAGATTATTTTATGGGGAAGTTAGCTAGTTACTTCAAGCAATGTAATAAATGCACAAGTGACAATGTGTAAGTTGTAATGTGCAAGGTTTTCCCTTGTACAACTAGGTAGAGTGTTAGCCAAGGAATCTATTTTCCTATATAAAGGGCCTCATAGGGGTAGAATAAATATCAAGTCAATATCAAGTCAATTTCTTATCTAGTGTAGTGTAGTAGATAGTAGTGCTCCTGTATGGAACACAATATAGCTCTTTAGCTCATATTAATGGAATGACTATTTCCTCCATACTGCATTGTAATTTCATCATTTCTATTTATAGTATATTTTAGTTATATTGTAGACTCACTTTATTTTATATTTATTTCATCTTATTAGGACTTGTGTTAGATCTCTTCCATTGCATATATTCTCAAAAGCTAATAGCGGCATCAGAGCCACGGTGAATTGAGATAGAAGGGCATACATCCATCATAAGATAAGTCTAGTAGGTCAAGAGGAATAGGGAGAGATACCATTGCTATTATTGGCATACATCTTTGTGACCGAATTTGTCATTATGCGTCGCTGCATGCAAAAGCTTTCATTAGAATTAATTGATAGAAAAAGCCACAGTAGTCAATAGGGTTAGAAAAGTGAGGAGTGAAATAAATCTCAATTGCAAAAATTTTGAGATTATATTTGGCTAGATTCTTTTCACAGAGTTGTAAAAATCCTCATGAAGACTAGGAATTAACATTCATACCACTAGATTAAAAAATCAACTAGTGAAGATTATCTCCAGAATTACAAATTCTTCAATTCCAGTTTCTAACAACTTGTTGTAGGAAAAGAAAATTTAGCAAAAGGTTGGGAAGCTTCCTATAAGAGAGTTAGGAATAATATCTTCTTAGAATCATTCTAGCGCTTACAGTAACAAGAAAGAAAATTGAATATTTTAAAGACCTTGAGAAATATCTCATTACAAGAGCTGCAATCTTACAAATTGTAAAAGTAAAGAAAATTCCATAACAACCTTATAGCAGACTTAAGGAAGAAGAGACTCCAAAATTTGAGTCAAGGAGGAGATAGGAGATTGGTGATCTCCATTCAAGATTAATACTTGCAAATTATAGAAGCAAAAAATTCCATAGAATACTTAATTCTAAAGAAAACTTCAAAGAAAAATTCCTAATTCAGAATAAGACTCCAAAGAAGAGATCTCTGAAGAAAATTCTAGAATAAATTCTTGATTCAGAAGATGGATTCCTGATTCGGAAGAATACTCCAAAGAAGAGTTCCTGAAGATATCCTGATTAAGAAGATAAATTCCTAAATTCAAAAGGAAACTCTAGAAAGAAGTTCCTGAAGAAGACTCAAATAATAGTCCAAGAAATAGGATATTGGTGATCTATTTTACTAATTAAAGACTTCTTTCATAAGAAGCTGAAGAGATTCAAAGTAGATATCATTTAAGAACTTCCATTCTTGGAAGAAAGAGAAGGACTAGGAGAGTCATGTACAAATCTAGAAGCAACAAAATCAAAGATCTTAGAAGATCTCATCACCAACACTTCCAGAAGTAGAAGGTTGAATAAAAGGTCTTAGTTGGAAGACTAGAGAAGCTGCAAGATAGAAGAACTTGGAGAGGTCTCAAGGAGAAAAAAAATAAGGCTTGGAGAGCCTTGTTGTAGAGCTCGAAGAATCATCATCAAATGAGTTCCTAGGAGAACTCATTGGATAATTCCACTACCAAGGAGAAGTTAATGATAATGAAGAACTTGGAACAATTATCACCATCCAAAAACAAGCCCAAGAGAAGAAGAATTTGGCAAGGAGTGCCAAATCCAGAAGAAGAATCCAGTGAAGACCTCAAGATATTCAGAATCTTGAGAAGAAGAAGATCCTATTTGAAGTCAAAATTTGATAAGAAGCTTTAAGGAAGATTCAGATAGAAGAAGCCTACCAAATCCAGGAGATTTAAAGATTACCTCTCATAGCAAAGAGGTATAGTTTAGATAAATGAGTTGTCTGAATCTACAATAGAAAAGTAGAGATCACTAGAAGGATCAAGCCACCAAATCCAAGGCTCAAGATAGAAATTTCAAGGCTATAGTTTGGTGAAGCAAGAAGTTGTTTTGGATATCCAACAAGAAGCTGCAAATTCAACCATTGCAAGGCGGCTACTTGGTGAATCAAAAACAACAATATCTACATCTACTTTAGAATCCATCAAAGAGGTAAGCAACTAGGGTGAAATTAGTTGAAATTTAAATTAGGTTTCATTATCAAATTCTATTAAGCACCATATTTGTATTAAAAGTTGCATAAAGATTGCATTATAGTCTTCAAGTGCAAAAAGGGAAAATTTATTTTAAGGTTTATTTGCACATTAAATAGGAGTTGGATATTTTCAAAAGAAATAAAATTATCATCTACATATTCTAGAAAGCAAGAAGACTATATCCTACAATATTGATTGTAGTGAAAAATTGCAGAATATTCATTAAGGGTAAATTACATATTACTCTTAAAAGTTGTAGAGATTATTAAGTACATCTGAAATTATTTTGAGATTTCATTTACTGGAGCAATAAGGTGATATTATTGTTACCATTAAAAGTACATTGGCACTATACTAGTTGATCTCTAACTAGTTACTTTCAAAAGGGTTAGTTTGTGTTTGTTGATTAAAGATCAACGACATAAAAACCAACATGTTACCAAAGTGTCGAGATACTATTTGGCGCACAAAATCTACAAAATTTCATGGCCCAAAGAAGCCACAAAAATTAGATCAGATTCCTCCAAGAAGTAGAGAAGAAAACCACCATAAAAACAACAATATGAGCTTCAAATTGAGACTTGGTGAATCTCAGATTCAAAGTGCACTAAAGGCTATTTACAAAAATTGAATAACACAAGCTTATACTGAGAGGGGGGTGAACAGTATAAGATCACTTTTAAATTTGCTTTCCCAAATAGTATTAATCAATATAATTAATGGCAATATCAATAGCAATAACCAAAGCAATGCACAAATCATCATACATAATAGAGACACCAATTTAACGTGGTTCACCCAATGTGGGCTACTCCACGGAGAAAATATTTCACTAAAATTTTCTCAATCAATATCTTGGGAATCCTTTCCCTATTACAATGTTTATGGACCTCTATCCAAAAGAGCTACCAATCCCCTAAATCAAGTTCATGGATCTCTATCCACAGGAGAACTACTTCTCCTCTGCTCTGGCTGGTGATCCTCTTGAAGACTACTACATCCACTGCACTAGCTTATGGATCTCTATCCACTAAAGAATCTAGTACCCACTTAGAAGACCTGTCCTCACTGCCCTGGTTGATGGATCTCTATCCATTGGAGACTTCTGTCCTCTTTGCTCTGTCACCTCCAAAGCTCTATCTCAAATATGCACTAAACACATTCCTTCGATCTAGCATAAATCTGTTCAATCTCTATCTTTGGTCTGGCACAAACCTATCCTCAAATATGCACCAAAATCTGCTCCATAAGTCCACTCAAAACTTGCTCAAATTTGCTCAACAAGTCCACTTATAACTTGCTCAATCTGATCAACAAGTTCACTCAGAACTTGCTCAAATATGCTCAACAAGTCTTAAATCTGCTCAAAAATTCTACTCATAACTTGCTCAATTTGCTCAATAAGTCCACTCATTACTTGCTTAAATATGCTCAATAAGTCCACTCAGAACTTGCTCAAATTTGCTCAATAGTTCCACTCAGAACTTGCTCAATCTACTCATTAAGTCCACTCAAAACTTGCTCAATCTACTCAACAAGTCCAACCTACTCAATAAGTCCTCTCAAGAACTTATCCAAATCTTCTCTCAATCTGTATTGTAAGCTTCCACAAAAGCTTACTCAAATATGTCCACAAGTCCTCTCAAAGACTTATCTCAAATATTTTTAACAAGTCCACACTAGAACTTGTCTAATATCATTAAAACATAAAGAGAATTGTTAGAGACCCAATATGTTCTATACTCAATGCACAATCACTTTCTCAACTCAAATCAGAAAATATAATAGTTTGTTTTATGGAACTTGAACAATCACTTCACACACTCACTTGACTAGGCTCAACCAATCACTCAAAGAAACAACCATTTCTCACAAACCCTAGTCCAAGCATGTAATCATCAACTCAAAATATTTCCAACAATGCTCAACAACAATCCTCACATAATAATGATACTCATGTTCTTTCAAACCCTAGTTCAAGTTCTTTGCTCAACAAATCACTTTAACAACAATGCTCATAAAACAATATTCATATAGCAATGATACTCATGTTCTTTTCAAACCCTAGTTCAAGTTCTTTTCTCAACAACTCACTTCAACAATAATGCTCATAAAACAATCTTCACATAGCAATGATACTCAGACCCTAGTTTAAGTTCTTCACACAACCAATGGCTTCAATAATAATGCTTATAAAACAAGGTTTTAACCATACTTATTTATTCCAGAAAACCTTGTAGCAATCACTCAAACACACTTAAAAGGAAACCCTAATCAAGTCCTTTTCACTCCAAAATTATTTTCCAGAAAACAACCAATCAACTTAAAATTAGAAAAAATATGCCCATACATTTTTCTTGATAAAGATGACCTTCAAGAATCTGCCACAATAACACAATATTCCTTTGCCAATATCAAAAGGATTAGATGACAATACAATGCATATATTAATTCATGAGTATACCTTATTGCTCCAATCTCAAAATAATATCCAACATCAAACTATTTTGAATATTCACCTCTCAAGCATAAGTCACTTTTGTTTTTCAAAACCCAAAGCTATTTCTACTTATAACTCCCTAAACTTATTATTGCATTAAAGATAATTCTTTTAATAAGATAATGCAATTTATATTTCTCTTTTCTAATGTAAAAGTATTTTACCCACAAGTAAATATTTTCACCTCAATACTTTATAAAAAATACTCCCTTTTAATTTAGGCATTCATCAAATTAATTACAACCTTATTTCTCCTTTATTCAACCTTAGCCTAAATTAAAATTAAATATCACAAAAATGTTACCAATTTTATTAACACCTGAAGCACTTCTTCTTCCAAGTGCCTCCCTCTTGGCTATCACCACCGAGGAGCTGGATTCTCCCTTGGAGCCTCCACACCTTATACCTTCTATTGCTTCAGGCCATGACTTGCTACGTTCATTGCCTCAAGCCACACCTTGGCTATGTTTGCTACCTTGAGCCACACCTTGGCTACGCTTGCTGCCTTGCACCAATCCTTGGCTACATCTGATGTCTCTAGCCACACCTTGGCTACGTTCGCTACCTTATGCCACTTCTTGGCTACGTTTGCTGTCTCTAGCCACACCTTGGCTATGTTCGCTACCTTGTGCCACTCCTTGGCTACGATTACAGTCTCTCACCACACCTTGGCTACGTTCATTGGTGCATAAACAATATTTTCGCTTCTCTTTCTTCCTTACAAACTTAAACATAATTGCACATTTTTATCATTGAGAAAAAGGATAAATTGAAATGCCTCCAAGGCATTAGATTTTATACTAAATATCTTCCTCCATGCATGATGTCGATGCTCGATTTATTCCAAACGTCAGCGCTTTAATTCTTTAAACCCTATGGTTTTAAAGAAAAACCTTTTATTTTTGCCACCATTGGTTTTAAATAAAAACCTTTTATTTTTGCCATCATTGGTTTTAAAGAAAAACATTTTAACTTATGCTTCCACATAATATTTAAAAAATATTATGGAGCCCTTTGCCTTTAACTTTTGCATTGTTCCTTTTGATCTTGACTTTATTAGAAGCTTCTTCCAGAATATCAATGACAACTTTGATAACTTATTTCTTGACAAATTCCTTGATATTTAATGATGAATTCATTTCTTGACATCAATGACAACTTTAACTTTAAGGACTCAAAATTTCCAACAATCTCCCCCTTTGTCATTCATGGCAACCCAAAAACGTTTTACTGAAAACTTGACTTCTTTTTCTATGTTGCTCCCTGTGGGACATTGCTCCCCCTGACTCAATGCTTTCTTAAAATACCAAGTCTCTCCCCCTTACTCAAATCTCTCCTCCTTTGACATCAATGGCAAAGGGTCACCTTTGGGGCTTGGGGCTAATAATGAGCCTCTTAGCTTAGCCCCTCCCCCACCTCTCTTGAGGTGGTTAATTCTGGGGTGGGAGTATTTCTACTCCTAGAAAGCATTGTTCTTTACCTTTATCCTCTTTCCTTATTGTTTGATCCTTCTGATTCCTTTGAATATTTATTTCAAAATTCCTGTCCATGTCCATGTTCCTGTTCCTGTTCTTGTTCATATCCATGTTTTTGTTCTTGTTCCTACTTGATTCTCGCATGTCTGCTCCACACCACTGTGATGTGTGACCATAATTATTGCACTTATAAAACTTAATGTTATTATTCCTTAGAGGTGCAAATGTCTTAGGATTTCTCCTAGTGAAGCCATACCCTTTTCTATTTCCTACATTGTGAAGCCATGTGTCCAAATATGTGACATGAGAAACATCATCCATTGAAGAAACCTTGCCTTGACCCCATTGGTCTCTTAATCTCTTCTACCCTGACTTGTTTCCTATTCCATCTGTTCTTTACTTGTGTATTGTTCCTTTCCTTTTTGAACTTTCTATTGTCCAAAATATCCGTAGAAGTCTTACTCTCTCTTTTACTTACTTCTTTTGACGCTTCTTCTTTTTTGGTGTTTGCGATTGACTCTTCTTTTTTCGCTTCTTATTTCCTTTGTTCTTCTTTAGAACTAAGTCCTATTTTGGTGATTGATGACCTTTGTGCATTGATAATCCTGTCTAAGGTCTTTGAATTTTCCTCAAACTTGTGTAGATTTTCCTTAGAACCTTTTACTTCCATCCTTAGTGAAACTATATCATGCTCTAATATTTCACACTCTAGATCTCTTACCTTTAATTTTTTAGCCATACCTTCTTCAATCCTTCTTGCCTGTTCAACCTTGATTTTGAATTTGGTGAGTTCCTGTAGAAACTTTGCTTTTGCTTTCTCATCTTCTTGAGCTTGAACCGTTAATCCCGAGTTCTCCCTTTTTAATTCTTCAAGAGTAACCATAAGTCTTTCACATTCTATCCTTTTTACCTTTGATTTTTCAATCATACCTTCTTCAACTCTTCTTGCCTTTTCAACCTTATCTCTCAAGTTAGAGAGATCTTGTAGAATATTTGTCTTACATTTCTCATATTCTTGTATTTGAGCCTTCAATTCTAAATTCTCTCTTTTCAATTCAACAATTTCTTTAAGAGTGGCTTCCTATTTTTCTTTTTATGAATCTCTTATAGGAGCATATTTTTGTATTCTATTATTGATAGTAGAGTTTCTTCTTCATACTTGTTTTGATTGTCCCTTTTGTCATTTAGATCCATTTCATCTTCACTACTGCTGAACCCATGATAATATCTTGCATCATGACCGAGTTGACCATAAACAAAATATTCTTCACCTTCTTGTGGACAATAATTTGCATGGTGACCTATATTCCTACATCTAGTACAAAAATTTATCAACTTGGTTATTTCTCCATTGCTTGATTCATCTCTTGAATCTATTTTTATTATTTCTCCCAAAACAACAATATTGAATTCATATTCATTTTCTTTCATGACCATGTGTGTTATTTTCTTCTTGTGTCTCATGGTTCTACTTTTGCCTTTATTTGCCATTTATATTCTTGTAAGATCTTCCTTCAAGCTGTTAAACCTTTTCCGAAGGAACCAGCTCTAATACCAATTGAAGAACATAAGCTTATACTGAGAGGGGGGTGAACAATATAAGACTACTTTTAACTTTTCTTTCCCAAATGGTATTAATCAATATAGTTAATGGCAATATCAATAGAAATAACTAAAGCAATGTACAAATCATCACACATAATAGAGACACCAATTTAACGTGGTTCACCCAATGTGGGCTACTCCACGGAGAAAATATTTCACTAAAATTTTCTCAATCAATCTCTTGGGAATAATTTCCCTATTATAATGTTTATGGGCCTCTTTATAAAGGATATACCAATCCCCTAAATCAATTTTTTAGATCTCTATCCATAGAAGAACTCCTCCTCTGCTCTGGCTGGTGATCCTCTTGAAGACTACTACCTCCATTGCACTAGATTGTGGATATCTCTCCACTGAATACTCTTGTCCCCACTTAGAAGACTTGTCCTCACTAGCCTGGTTGATGGATATCTATCCACTAGAGACTTATGTCCTCTTTGCTTTGTCACCTCCAAAGCTCTGTCTAAAATCTATACTAAACACAGTCCTTCTATCTAGCACAAATCTTCTCAATCTCTATCTCTAGTCTAGCACAAAATTGTCCTCAAATATGCACAAAACTCTTCTCGACAAGTCCACTAAGAACTTTCTCAAATCTGCTCAACAAGTCCACTCATAACTTGCTCAATCTTCTCAACAAGTCCACTCAGAACTTGCTTAAATCTTCTCAACAAGTCCACTCAGAACTTTCTCAAATCTGCTCAACAAGTCCACATATAACTTGCTCAATATGCTCAACAATTCCACTCAGAACTTGCTCAAATATACTTAACAAGCCCACTCAAAACTTTCTCAAATATGCTCAACAAGTCCACTCAAAACTTGCTCAATCTGCTCACCAAGTCCACTCAGAACTTGCTCAATATTCTCATTAATTCCACTCAAAACTTGTCCAACCTGCTCAATAAGTCCTCTCAAGAACTTATCCAAATATTCTCTCAATATGTATTTTAAGCTTCCACAAAAGCTTACTCAAATCTGTCCACAAGTCCTCTCAAATACTTGCCTCAAATATTTTCAACAAGTCCACACTAGAACTTGTCCAATCTCATATAAACATAAAGATAATTGTTAGAGACCCAATATATTCTATACTCAATGCCCAATCACTTTCTCAACTCAAATCAGAATATAGAATAGTTTATTTTATGGAACTTGAACAATCACTTCACAAACTCACTTGACTAGGCTCAACCAAATCTACTCAACCAATAACTCAAATAAACAACCTTTTCTCACAAACCCTAGTCCAATCATGTAATCATCAACTCAAAATATTTCCAACAATGCTCAACAACAATCCTCACATAACAATGATACTCATGTTCTTTCAAACCCTAGTTCAAGTTCTTTGCTCAACAACTCACTTTAACAACAATGCTCATAAAACAATCTTCATATAGCAATGATACTCATGTTCTTTTCAAACCCTAGTTCAAGTTATTTTCTCAACAACTTACTTCAACAATAATTCTCATAAAACAATATTCACATAGCAATGATACTCAAACCCTAGTTTAAGTTCTTCACACAACCAATGGCTTCAACAACAATGCTTATAAAACAAGGTTTTAACCACACTTCTTTATTCCAAAAAACCTTGTAGCAATCACTCAAACACACTTAAAAGGAAACCCTAATCAAGTCATTTTCACTCCAAACTTATTTTCCAGAAAACAACTAATCAACTTAAACTTAGAAAAAATATTCCCATACATTTTTCTTGATAAAGATGACCTTCAAGAATTTGCCACAATAACACAATATTCCTTTGCCAGTCTCAAAAGTATTAGATGATAATACAATGCATATATTAATTCATGAGTATACCTTATTGCTCCAATCTCAAAATAATATCCAACATCAAACTATTTTGAATATTCACCTCTCAAGCATAAGTCACTTTTGTAACCCAAAGCTATTTCTACTTATAACTCTCTAAACTTATTATTGCATTAAAGATAATTCTTTTAATAAGATAATGCAATTTATCTTCCCTTTTCTAAGGTAAAAATATTTTACCCACAAGTAAATATTTTCACCTCAATACTTTATATAAACTACTCCCTTTTAAGTAAATATTTTCACCTCAATACTTTATATAAACTACTCCCTTTTAATTTAAGCATTCATCAAATTAATACAACCTTATTTCTCCTTTATTCAACCTTAGCCTAAATTAAAATTAAAGATCACAAAAATGTTACCAGTTTTATTAACACCTGAAGCGCTTTTTCTTCCAAATGTCTTCCTCTTGGCTATCACCATTGTGGAGCTGCGTTCTCCCTTGGAGCCTCCACACCTTACGCCTTCGCCTACTTCAAGCCACACCTTGCTACATTCGCTGCCTCAAGCCACACCTTGGCTACGTTTGCTACCTTGAGCCACACCTTGGCTAAGCTCGCTACCTTGCACCACTCCTTGGCTACGTCTGCTATCTCTAGCCACACCTTGGCTATGTTCGCTTCCTTGCGCCACTCCTTGGCTATGTTTGTTGTCTCTAGCCACACCTTGACTATGTTCACTACCTTGCACCACTGCTTGTCTATGATTACTGTCTCTCACCACACCTTGGCTACGTTTGTTGGTGCATAAACAAGATTTTCACTGCTCTTTCTTACTTACAAACATAAACACAATTTCACATTTTTATCATCGAGCAAAAGGATAAATTGAAATACCTCCAAGGAATTACCTTTTATACTAAATCTCTTCCTCCATGCATGATGTCGGTGCTGAATTTATTCTCAACGTCAACGCTCAATTTTCCTTAGAAGATTTTTTAATTTATAAAATATTTAAATTCTTTTGAATTTAAATTTTATAAATTAATTCTTTAAACCCTATGGTTTTAAAGAAAAACCTTTTATTTTTCCCACCATTGGTTTTAAAGAAAAACCTTTTAACTTATGCTTCCACATAATATTTAAAAAATATTATGGAGCCCTTTACCTTTAACTTTTGCATTATTCCTTTTGATATTGAATTTATTAGAAGCTTCTTCCAGAATTTTCTTGACAAAATCCTTGATATTTAATGATGACTTCATTTCTTGACATCAATGACAACTTTAACTTTAAGGACTCAAAATGTCCAACAAAAATAGTGCAAAAATTACTTCTACAAAGAAAAGCTTCTATCTAAGTGGTTATTAGCTTGGGTTTATTATCAAAGTCACCAAGCAATAGAGAGAGTTGTCTAGCAAAAGAGACAACATCAAATTAGCCATTGCCTACTTCAAAAGCTACCATAAAACCAAAAAAATCAAAGACTGTAAAAAGTGGTGCAAAGAGGTATTATATTCTCAAAAATATTTACATTATATTGCACTACTCTAATCTGCCCTACATAGGAAGAAGGATAGGTTTTCGGTGCCAAAAGGGCACACTTATCATAAGGAGTTAAACAGTCTAAGGTAGACCTATAAAAGCATTCTCCAAGCAAGATGAAAAGGTCTTCCAAAAGGCTCACATCTTCTACATTTTGGATAGCCAAACCTGCAAGCAAACAAAGCACAAAGAAAGGAGAAGCATTATTCAAAGGCAATACTATCTACAAAGAGTACGTAACAGGAAAAAGAGGTAGATGTACATCCAAGGAGCACCATTGGAGTGGCTCAAACTCCATAAAAGCATTGCTTGAAGCCTTCAAGATTGTAGCTTGGATCCTAGCTCCAAGTTCCCAAGACATTGCTCACCGTTCCAGCTGGGAACAACTTACTCCAAATGTTATTGAATATATACAACAAATGAGGAGTTGATCATGTTGTATTAATAATAAACCTATTAAAAAGATATTTTAAGAGACATTACGTAGAATTATTGTTGACTTTTATTAGTTATTTTTGGAGGTGGGGAGGCTAGGGTTTGATGAGGAAAGCTGCTTTGCTGGAATTTTTTTGAGACCTATCTGGTGGGCTCTGCGGGGATGGCAGCAGTTTTTGGAGGAGGTATGAACAACTGGAGGAATGTAGTGATGGCATCAGGTCCATCATAGAGCGTGCATGCTAGGGCTGGTATTTCTTTTAAAAATGATTGGAAGGAACAGGATTTCCCATTGCATGCCAAGAATCGCTTGTTAAAGAACAATGGATGTTTGGAACGATGTGAAGCCAGGCCGGTTCTAGTGGTTCAACCAGACTCGATGGCGGAAGATGTGGAGTATTTAACCAAACATGCGCTTATTGGTAAATTTATGGGCATCCGAATTTCTCTTCCCTTTGTGGAGGCTTGGGTTAGGAAGACTTGGAACCCTGAAGGTGATGTGGAGGTGATGCTGAGTGCAAACAACTATTTTATGGTGGTTTTTTCTTGTCTTGCGGATCGTAACAAAGCATTTGAAGGAGGTCCCTATTTCTGTAACCAAGCGGGACTCTTTCTTAAACCCTGGCATGTGGGTTTCAACCCATCAGAGGAGCGACCGTCATGGGTTTCGGTGTGGGTTCGGCTTCCGTGGCTCCCATTGGAATTTTGGAGAAATGACATCTTGCATATGATTGCCCTTCTACTTGGGAAGCCGGTTGGGCCGTCACGACAGACGCTGGATAAAAAGGTAATCTCTGTTGCCCGTATCTGTGTTGAAATTGATTTAAACAATCCTATTCCAGATTCTATTGAAATACAGTTCGGATCAACCAAATGGGTTCAAAAACTTGACTATGAAGCTCTTCCATTTCGTTGCCGGATTTGCCATGAATATGGCCACTTACAAAGAAAATGCCCTAAGTTTGTCCTGCCTGTGGCTTCAAATCCTGGGCCCTCTCGAGCTGTACAAAATATGGATAAAGGAAAAGCCCCGATAAAGGAGGGGGATCAAGATAAGGAAGGCTTTGTTACGGTAAAACCTCGAAACAAAGGAAGAAAGGCAAAAAGAGACATTAAGGATAACCAGCCAGATGCTCAGCTCAACCGTTTTGAAATTCTAGAGAATCTTGATCAGTGCATGGAGATACCTGAAACATCGCTACCTGTTATAGATATAACAGGACCAAATCAGTTGTCTCTTCATGAGGTGGAACCAAGGGAACCAGATATAGGGGGTTTAAATGAAGAACAGAGGGCTTTGGTTCCGAGTATAGGTGATATGGTTGGCCCTAGCCCTGGAAGTGAAGTTATCTTAGAAAATGGCATAGATTTAGATATGCCCTCTCCTACCCAGGCACTGATGCAGTCATCCATGGATTGTAAAACTCCTACGGTGCTGGGATTGCAGCATAAAATAATTAAAAAAAATGCTTCAGATAAGAATATGAAGGTGGGTCGAAAGAAAGACCAGGATAAAATTAAGTTAATGGGGGAGACTTTGGTAGAGTCAGGTTTGGTGAAAACATTGGACTCCCATTTTTATAACCCCCAAAAATGATTATACTTTCATGGAATGTAAGGGGGTTGAACAACATCCCCAGACAAAAAGTTGTTCGTGATTTGATTCGTGTTCATTCTCCGGATGTGGTTTTTATTCAGGAGACTAAATTAGCTATTGATAGTTTGTTCAATATTGCTCCCAAGTTGTGGAGAAAGGGGCAATGTCAGTGTATTGGTGCATGTGGATATGCTGGTGGCCTTGCTTGTTTATGGGATCCAGTTAAGATCTCTCCTCTTACCTGGATTTCTAGTAGGTGGTCTATTTCGATGATCGGGCATGATAATGAATCTGGTGAGACCATCCTACTTACAAATGTGTATGCTCCTATTGATTACAATGGTAAAGTGAATTTATGGGAGCACATTGGCTTTGTGAGAAGTCTGGCTCCCCTGTACCCATGGATTTTGGCTGGAGACTTCAATTCTATCACTTTCCTGGAGGAAAAACGTGGTGGGATTGATCGTCTTGAGCCTTTTTCTTCTGTCTTCAATGCTCATATCCGGGCCTTGAACTTGGTTGACATCAAGCCGGATAATGGGATATTTACTTGGCATAATAGAAGATGTGGGGAATATTCCATTTTAGAGAGACTGGATAGGTTTTTGATCTCTAGTTTTTGGATTGGCAATAATAGAAGCGCTAGTTCTGTGATTCTGGAGGGTAGAGGATCTGATCATTGGCCTATCAAACTCTCTGCTCTGGAGTTAGGGCTAAAAAAGAATCCCTCATTTAAGTTTCAACTTATGTGGTCGCGAGATCCTAAGCTTCATGATTTCATGCGAGGCTGGTGGACTAATGGCAAACCTCCTCATGGCACCGCTATGTACTCCTTTATGAAGCGGCTTCAATTTGTTAAGCATAAATTGAAGAGATGGAATAGACTAAATTTTGGGAACCTTTCCTTGGCTAAGTTGGCAGCTCTTAGGAGGGTGGAAGAAGCCTCAAGGAAGATTAGAGATCAGGGACTCACAGAGGAGCTTCTTGTTGAGGAATCTGAGGCTGTAAAAGACCTTGCTGAATGGGAACTGAGGGAAGAAATTTTTTGGAAACAAAAAGCTCGAGTAGATTGGCTTCAGGAAGGGGATAGGAACACAACCTTCTTTTATAACTCTATTAAGGCTCGTCGTAATGGTAACCTGATTACCTCTCTTGTTAATTCTCAGGGTGCCCTGCTTTCTTCTTTCAGGGATATTTCAGAAGAGACTAAGAGGTATTTTTCCTCTCTTCAAGGAGGATGCCCTCTCATATGATGAGGAAGAAAAACTTATTCTAAACTGTATTCCCTCGATTGTTTCTAGAGAGATGAATGAGCACTTGATGGATCCAATTTCCCTTGAGGAGCTGAAAAGTGTTGTATTCAAGATGAAAAAGGGGAAAGCCCCGGGTCCGGATGGATTCTCGATTGAGTTTTATCAAGAGTTTTGGGAGTTAATCAAATTTGACCTTTTGGAAGTGGTCCGTGAGTCCCAAAAGAACAAACAGATGCTAAGGGCCCTAAATGCTACCTTTGTGGTGCTTATTCCCAAGAAAGAGGGAGCGAATTCCTTGGATATGTTCAGGCCTATTGCTCTCTGTAATGTTGTATATAAGATCATCACAAAAATTATTGCTGAGAGGCTGAAGATATGGTTGAGCAAAATCATCTCTGAGGAGCAAGGTGGGTTTGTTGCTGGCCGACAAATCATGGATGGGGTTGTTATTGCTACAGAAGCTATTCACTCAATGGAAACTTCTAAGGAGAAAACTATGTTCATTAAGTTGGACATGGCAAAAGCCTATGACAGAGTTAGATGGTCCTTTCTTCAAAAAGTTCTTGCTGCTTTTGGCTTTGAGGAGGAATGGATTAGATGGGTGATGAGCTGTATTTCTTCTTCCTCATTCTCTGTTCTTGTTAATAACGAGACAACGGAGCTGTTTGAGGCCTCAAGGGGATTGAGGCAAGGAGATCCTCTATCTCCTTATTTGTTTATCATTATGGCAGAAGGGTTGGGCAGATTACTCAAGTCTCAGGTCAGGCATGGTCTCATTTAGGGGTGGAAGTGGGATAACAGTTTGCCACCTCTTTCCCACCTTCAATTTGTTGATGATACTGCTTTGTTGGGAGTTGCCACTATCAAGGAAGCTAGAAACATTAGACAGTCTCTTGACATATATCTTGGTGCTTCTGGATAGGTGATTAATGAGGACAAGTCCTTTATTTTCTTCTTCAATACCCCCCCTCTTATTCAAGCCAGGATTGCTCGCATTCTAAGATTCCAGGTCGGGACTCCCCCCTTCATTTATCTTGGGATCCCGATTTCATCTCATCCTCTGCCTAGATCTTCTTGGCAGTCTATACTTGATAAGTTTAGAAGGAAGGTAAATCACTGGACTGTCATATGGCTATCCTCTGTAGGTAGAGTATTGCTTTTAAAATATGTTATTCAAGCTTTACCCATTTACAGATGTTTTGTGCAAACAACTCCTTCTCGTTTCATCAAGGACATGGATGCTCTGTCAAGACAGTTTTTGTGGTCTAGCAAACTTGATCAATCTAAATGGAGTTTGGTTAGATGGGATTCCATTTGTAGGCCAGTTCAAGAGGGAGGCCTTGGGTTGCGACAGGCAACTCTTTCTGGGCAGGCTTTGGCTGTGAAACTTTATTGGAGATGGTGTACCTCTCAAGATCAGATTTGGGCTAAAATATTATCTTATAAATACTTGAGAGGTATTTCTGAGGCAGATATCCCTAGAGCCAGTTTGGTTGGGAAAGGTTCTGTTATCTGGGACACTCTGAAAAGAGGAGCTAATTTAATTAAGCAGGGTTTGTTCTAGATTTGCAATCGGGGATCAGATGTTCTTTTTTGGGAGGATTCTTGGGATGGCCACCCTCCTATCTTGACTCAATATCCCAGGTTACATTCCCTAAGAATTTGTTTCTTGGAAGCAGGCTGGTCTCATGTGGAGGACTTTAAAAAAATCTAGTATTTTGGAAATATGGAGATGTACAAATGGAAAGATCCGTAGGAATGGCCCCAAGGGGGATTGGCCGAGGATAGAGAGGTGCTTGCTCTAATTCTTGTAGGGAGGTACTGTTCTTCATTGAGGGATAAAGACATTCTGGCTTGGAACCCTAATCCCAAGGGAACCTACTCTGTAGCCTATGGTTATCAAGTTCTTGATAAGCAAAAGTTCGGGAGTCTCCCTGTCACATGGTGGAAAAAGGTGTGGAATAGATTTGCTTGGCCAAAATGTAACTTTTTTCTCTGGTTGGTAGCTCGTAATAAATGCCTCACTTGGGATAACTTGAGGAAGAGGGGATTTCAAGGTCCCTCTTTATGTGTCCTTTGTGGTAAGAATGAGGATGACTCTTCTCATTTATTTTTCCAATGCTCCCTTGCCAGAGACATTTGGAACTGTTGGTGGAGTTCCTGGAACCATCCTTGTTTTCATGTGCTCTCCCTAGTGGAGTTTTGGAGTAGTCTGGGCAGACCTCCAGCCAAATTATTTCTCCTAGAAAAATAAGGTTAAAGCAATATTAGTATATAAAAAACTTTGGGAGATAACTTAAGGAATAGCAAAAAGATCAAACACAGGAGATACTAAAATTTGAAAGTTTTATGACAATGATGCAAAAGCCCTAATGATAATAACCTTTGCTATCATTGAAGAAATACAACCTTATATCAATTCAACAAAGACATCTACAGAAGCGTGGAAAAGCTTAGAAAAGATATTTGAAGTAAAAAATAAAGCCACTATCCTTCATCTTCAAACTCAACTACAGTATCTAAAAATGAACTATGGTGAGAGCATAGAACTATTCCTAAGGAAAGTAGCAGATATTAAAGAGAAATTATTAGCCTTAGGAGAAGAAATTAATGATGAAATTCTTGCTCAAGTAACCATGAGAGCACTTCCAGACAACTACAAATATTTGGTAACATATTTACAAGTCCTAAGTAAAGATACTTATTTTGATGATCTAATAAATATTCTTCAATAATATGATGTAGAGAATATAGTTAAATATGAAATGACTAACACTACATTGGCATTAAAACACAATCCACAAGGAAATATTGCCTCATCATCAAAAGGACAAAGACCATGGTATAACAAGTATTTTCAAATATGCAAGAGAAAATGTCATAGCACTAACTATTGCAGATTCAATCCCAGAAATAAGAATTAATAAAATAATATGCACAATGGGAGCATATTTCAACCATGATAATATCGAAATCAGTAGCAAGCTCAGCATACAACCAATTATCCGCAATTGGAGTATTGAAAAGTGAATAAAAAGGGAAACCTAGCTCAAAGGACAGAGGAAATCGAAGAACTAGAATAATCTATAGTTGATTATGAAGTCAAAGTTCTTTCAGTAAGAAAAATAGGTTATGAAGACACTAACTACTTGCTTGAACATGTTACAAAAAATAGGAAAGAAGAATACAAGCTCCAATACAAAGAAGAAGATCCATATTGAAGATTGAAATCTTCAATACCCAAATAATGTAATACAAGGGAGTGTTAGAGTTAGAGTATATTACATCATTTGGGTCATGTAAATGTACCATATTAGGTACATAGTTAGATTAGGAGATTACTTTAGGTGGAAGTTAGCTAGTTACTTCAAGAAATATAATAAATGCACAAGTGGCAATGTGCAAGGTGTCCCCTTGTACAACTAGGTAGAGTGTTGGCCAAGGAATCTATTTTCCTATATAAAGGGCCTCATAGTGGTAGAATAGATATCAAGTTAGTATCAAGTCAAGTTCTTATCTAGTGCAGTGTAGTAGATAGTAGTGCTCCTGTATGGAGCACAATGTAGCTCTTTATCTCATATTAATGGAGTGACCATTTCATCCATACTGCATTGTAATTTCGTCATTTCTATTTATAGTATATTTTAGTCATATTGCAGACTACTTTCTTTCATGTTTATTATATCTTATTAGGACCTGTGTTAGATCTCTTCCATTGCACATATCCTCAAAATATAACAATAACAATATTCATTTTTCTTAATAGAATTAAGGTTAATCTCTTAATCTCCATCAATTGAAATGTATTTTCATACTTTTTCATTCTTAATTTTTGTCCCTATAAGAAATGTTCTAGACTTTAAGTATAATTTTTAGTTGAAGATCCATTTAATTATAAGGTAAATTTTGAGTTCATTATTTCTAAAAATACTACCTCCATCAGCTTTACCTAGATTTCCTTTGGAATGATCATCAAAATAAATTTTGATAAACCCAACTTATGGATATTTTCATTTTACCATGGATCAAAACAAATCCTTTGTATGAACTCCATTATCACATATGACCCTTCTATTTATATTTAAATTCAACAAGGAAGCAACTAGAACCTCTTTTTCTACATTTGAGACTTTAGATTATGAGTACCATATTTGTAAACATTTTGCGAGAGGGGAAATAATATGATTTCAAAACTGGGCATGATTTTGAAATTTATTTTTAAAAATTATATTATTCCTTTAAAATCATAATTTCCAATAGAAAATGGTAGGATAAATCATGTATAGAATACATGTTAAAATTTGTGTAATATGATCTTGTTTAGACCAAGTCCAAAAGTGTGAAGAAGTGCTAATAAGCACCATTTATGTAGCCTAAAGGCATGTGATCATATAGGCCTTAGGGTATTCATTGTACATTGTATTGAATTTATTATATTATTTTATCATGTAAGTCCTATGAGCCTCAGTTAACCTTGTCAATGGTTAAATCCATCTTATAACTTGTTTCATCTTCCTTCATTTCCTTGTTTCATTTACTATTGCTATGTTTTAATCATATTTTCTTCTTTTTGGCATATGATTGTGGTGAATGATATTTTGGAATGATTCAAAAAAATACTAGAAATTTGAACATGGTATCAAAGCTTGTTCTAGAGTTGTATCATTTATTTAGTGGAAGAGATCAATTTGTTGATGATTAAGGGTATGCTCAGGTTTATTCTTTTTTAGTTTTAAAATTTGAATTTTTAAATTGGCGTGTCACCAATTTTTTCTTGCTCAACATACTAGTTCGTCCATTTCACACATGGTCTGTCTATTCGTAACCATGTATGACTATGCATATCCAACGCTAAAGAAGTGTTTATGTCAGTATGATGGATGTGATAGTAGTATTTAACTCTTATTTCCAAGAGGTATCAAGTTTGATATTGGTCACATTTTTTTATTTTTTGATGTCATTTATAGGTGTTTGAGGGATCTACTTGGCCTATAGTTCATGTCAAAAAGAAGTGGTACAACAATAGGCTATCTTAGTTGTGGCTAGGAGTTTGTTAGTTCAAAATATAATGATGGCCCTTTTGGTGCATGTGCTTTGCTTTAGGTATTTCAATAGGATCTCCATTTTTGGTCTCATCCCTATTAGTAGTACAACAATTGGGTTACTTCCTTGCAAGACCCTAATCAATGGTTTGATTGTATGTAAAGCATTTTTTAGACAATTTTTCACTATGTAGGATGACATACATGCCTTAGGGAGGAAGTGGTCTTTCAGACTTAACTAATTGTGTGGTATAGTGGTTGTTTTGCTTGCTTGTAGAGGAAAGATCTTGATTTTGACTCAACATAGGTATAGATATTTTTTGTTGTAAGGCATTACAACTTAGGGCAGTGTGTTCAAATTTATTCTACTCATGTTTGGTCTCATCATGTTCAAATTTATTTTTCTTTTATTTTGTCTTAGCTTGCACACGTGGCACACCAATTTGTGCTCTTGCTTTCTCATAAAGGGTCTTGGGTGTGATCCTCATCGGCTCCAAACCCACTTTAATAAAATATATATATGATAAATCTAACCTATCACATCATGCAAAGTGTTAAACTTAAATTCACTAGTTGATGATGCAACATCCAATCTAGAGGTACCAAATGGCAGTTGTTGATTCAACAAAAAAATTTCTAAGGTTTGGCATTTGAATTTTTAATTTGAGATTCCAAATCTTTTGGAGACAATTGCTTTTGTATATAAAAGTGTTTGGAGTTCTTCTTTTGTAGATTGCATGATTTTTCAAGCTATACATAGTGGTGATATTAGATAACAAACGTGTTATATATATATATATATATATATATATATATATATATATATATATATATATATATATATATAGAGAGAGAGAGAGAGAGAGTTTTTGTTCCTAAGGGTATGTTACTTGTCTCAATGGATGAAATTATAGCACTTGGTTAGTTCAAATGGAAATATTACTCAAAAGCAAGAATCTTTGGTTCATATTTAATAATGAATTAAAATGTCTTAGTGATCATGAACTTAGTAATGGAAATAAGGAAGACCTTGGACTCTTATTCATGTCAATGGAACCAAATATGCTTTTCTAGATCAAACGAAAATTTAAATTTTATCAAAATATGGTCTACTTTGAAATATCTCCATGGAAAAGTAAGCGCTAGTGAAGTTAACAAGATAGAGACAGAGCTCTTCAATCTCAAAATTTCATACTTCAATAATGTTGAAGGCTATATATCTCACTTAAAATCTCTAGGATTTTATCTAGATATACTAGGAGGCAAGCTAAATAGTAATTAAGAGTATGTCAAATCTATTACTTCCAATATTTATCCTCATTTTCATACAATTGGATTGGTTCTTTATGTGAATGCTATGACTATCAAAGATCCACAACCCATCTCTCTTGAAGGACTTTTCAAGATTCTAATCCATTATGAAGTGGTAATGGAGAATTTTCAAGCTCTTTCTCATACACAAGATCATCCAAAATACTTCAAGTCAATGGAATATATGGTTGAGGTGTCTAAAGTTTCAAAGAAGTCAAACACTTCAAGTATTGTAAAGGAAAAGACACTCCATCAAGAATTGCATTACAAGGCTAAAGAAGATTGAGAGAGGATTCTTGAGGGTTGGACACAAGATTTTTTATGATAAATATGAGGATGAAGGAGGAACAACAGAGGCCCACTAGATAATCTATTATAGGGGGGAGGTTTTACCTCTAATTCCTTATCTCCTTGGCTCTTTTAGCTCATATTATGGAGGGGTGTTAAAATTTATGTAATATAATCTTGTTTAGGCCAAGGCCAAATTTATGAAGAAGTAATTATGAGCACCATTTATGTATCCTATGGGCATGTGATTATATAGTCCTAAGTGCATCAATTATACATTATATTAAAATTATTATAATATTCTACTATGTAAGTCCTATGGGTCGTGGTTAACCTTGTCAATGGTTAAATCCATCTTATACTTCTTGTCATATCCCTTTGTTTTCTTACTTTGTTTACTATTGATATAATTTAGTTTTATTTTTTTTATTTTCGGAATATGATTGTGGTGAATACATGTTTTAGAATATTTTTGGAAAATATTGCAAATTTAAACTATTTATTTATACTAGGTTGAAAAGCTAGGGGCACATCGAGGGCCACCCTTCCCGTGAATTGAACCTAGGTCTCCCCTAGGACAACCCAATGCCTTTTGCCATTGTGGTGTCCCTATCAAGATAAATTTAAACAATTTATAATTTTTCAACTTTGAAATAATTATTCTATCTTTTCATCAACTCTTTCAATGTTGATAGAGCTACCCAACATATTCTCATATTTTTGAAAAAGCGGTCCCAAACATTATAACAAAAGGGATAGTAAAGAAGTAAATGATCTGATGTTTCTAGATCCTTCTCACATGAGGTAAACCTCAAAATTCCGTGATATCCTCTTCTTTATAAAATCTCTCATGTAAGAATCATGTTTTGAACTACAAATCAAAGAAATATTTAAGCCTTAGGGAGGGCATTTATAACTAAAAATTCTTCCAAGAGAAATCATTGTGAGTAGAAAATTTTGATTTCTCTAAATTCTCATATCCTGAGTTGACTAAGTATCTACCATTTTTAATAGATTTCAAACAAGCTTATCCTTTTGTGTATAAATAAGCAAATAGAATTCTTGAAGCATATTTTGAAGCTCATCCACCATTTGTTTGATTTCCTCTCCTTTAACTAGGTTATTAATAGAAACCCATGATATAGAGTTGTTGCTTGCATTAATATAATATTTGAAATTTGGATTTTTATAAGCTAGACCTGCTCAAGCTAGCAATTGCCATTTTTTAGTAGAAATTAGAGTATAAGGCTTTATCCAAGCATCAAATAAAATTTTATAGAATCCCTCTTATTGACTGAACATCTAATATATGTTCTCATAAGTTGTAAATTCTCTAATATGAAGTTCCATGTTGGAAATCCTCTAGGTATGGTTCTTTTCCTAAATAATTTTATTACATCAAGATAATTGTTGATGTATGACATGAAAAAATATCTCCTCAAACCCTCATCTCTCTATAGTCTTTCAACTTAATCCAAAGACTTCCAAGGGCGATGGTATGTTATCATACAACACTTATCCATTGTAGGCATGAAAATTTGACCCTAACAAATGAGTTAGTTTCCACTTAGATGCTTAGGAATCCAATCAAAGTTGCTAAGTATAATTTTTAAGCTCCCCATCCCTTAGTTTGATCCATTTTTCTAGCCTCATTGAATTTGCGGTCATCCAAGACTGATAGCAAATTTGATCAAGCCATTTTGATGCCTATCTAACCTCCAACGATTAGATTTCACAAATTCACAGTCATCTCAGATCAACTATAAATTCAACGTCTTAGGGTTTTGCCCTCAATACCCTAACCCTTGAGCCAACCTTTGTATTTTTTAGTGTTAAAACCTAAAATTTAAATTTTGGTTTTTTTTGCTTCACCCTCAAGCCCTATATAAATAGAGGGTTTGGATTCCCTTTTTTCTAGTGTTCCATATTTTATTTATGATCTCTTTTCTGTTCGATCTTCTCTCTTCTATTTTAAAGCTCTCCATGACTTTGTCTTCTTTTCTCCATCTCTCTCTTGTGTGATGTTGGGCTTAGCTATAAGTGGAAAGCAAGTGATGGTGGATTGTGCACAAAGGAAATACTCTTTAGCTTTTCCAACACCAAAGGAGAGAGGCTTGCCCCTTGGGTTCTTTGCCTTCAACCTTTCTATTTGCTTTTCAATTTTTGCTATAGCTTAGACATTGAAGTTTGTTATAGCATTGCATTTCTATTTTTGTTTTAGATAGGGTTTCATTTCATTGTCTGCATTTACATTTGTTAAAGAATACATTCTTGTACATTCCTAGTTAGTTATTTACTTTTGCTTTAGATAGATTTTTAGTTTTCTTTTTGCATTCATTTTGTGTTATAGAATATATTTTAGATTTATTTTGTGCATTCTTATTACTCTAGAATCCACTTTGTTTGTGTGTATTTTTAGTAGTCTAATATTTTATTTAAACTTTCTTTTGCATATTATTGCTTGTACTTTTCATTCATTTTAGAATACTTGCATTTCTGTTATTTACATATATATTATTATTTTTACATATTTATTGCATTTAAAGTAATTACATTATGTTAGTTGCATTTGCATTGTTGCTTTTACGTTTAAATTGCATATAGAGTATTTTTGTGTACAACTTAGATTGCATTTGGTTGTATTTATAATGCATTGTAGCTGTTATGTCAATCCATTTCTATCTTTTCTATTAGTTTTCATCTCATCCTATCATTTTTGGATTGCATTTGCTCTTTATTTTCCTTATATACTAAATTTGTGGTCCGTCCATATAGAGCATGAATTCAACATCTTCAGTCTATCGTGAACTCTTGATTGCCATATATAGGGTGTGAATTCAATGAGTGCACTACAAAATGTATGTTTTGTGTTATATTCATTGTTTTTATTTTGCCATCATGAATTTGTAGTCTCTTGTTATAGGGCATGAATTCAACTATCATAGACTTAGGAGAAATATTTTGCTTCCCCTATCATATTTCCATGTTGTTTCATCTCTACGTGTTCTTTTGCATACTGTCAATATCTCTATTTCATGCTAGTTATTAGTTCCAAAAGGTCAAGGATTCTTTTATTCATACGGTCAACTAAAAGGACCAAGGGGACTTTCCTGCTGTGCCTACAAGCTTAGCCTTTACAGTGGCTTAAGCAGGCCCTCGAACACTAATCATCTTTTTTTATTTTTTGTCTTTGTCTGTAGGTCTATTTGGATTCGTGATTTACCAAATTTGGGGTGCAAATTCAGTGCAAGGACAAACTCCAGGACAAGTGCTTCAATAATCTACTAGGTTGTTTTTTTTGTGTTCTCCCATACATTTTGTTATTATTAGTGTAATGTTAAAATTAATTACACTTACGAAAACTAATTAAAGTAGTAAGAATTCATCTTAGATTACAAAATAAAAATTGTATTTTTAGGCATAAAAAAAATTACATGTAGTTTACATCATAGGCTAAATTTTTTGTGCATTACTTCTTGGACCCTTGCCTAAAAATACAAAGTTACATTTCTATTATTCTAGGAGTATTTTCATACAAAATAAGAATTATTCTTAGGGTAGTATTGTTTGACTACATTTTTATTTTTTGTATTTAGTTTATAGTATATTTTCAATTATTGTAGTAGTTTATTTCTTTTAAAAGGTCAAACTTAGGTGTATTCCAATAAACACATCAAACCCTTCCATCCTAAACTTGGAGTGAGTCTTAAAACCACTCTTGGTGAACCCTTAATCCCCAAGCCCCGAGTGTAGAGAAACATAGCCCTATGGTTACCTCATCTCCCAACAGATCTACCAAGAATCGTCTATACATGTTATTTTATCCCTCTACATCTTTGGTAAACCTAACGTGAACACACCCTTAGTGGCCATTTAGGAAGCCTTTACATTTTGTATTTTTCTCTTTTCATTTAAATATTACAAAAGAGACCATCTAAATATGTTTGTGTAGATTATAAATAAAAAGACTTAATAAAATTTGCATCGTTTACATTTAGTTTCGAACCCTCTTTTGCTTATCCTATGGCTCCAACCCTTAGGAATAAGTGAAAGCTTTTTCTATGAAATGAGGATGATCAAGTAGATAGAGAGAACCCAAACATAGAAGAATAAGAGGACATAGAAACTAATGATAACTTTCATCCAACAAAAGGGCCTCACGGTCAACTCGTTTTCAAAACATGACCATATGATGAAATTTTGTAGACAAAACAAACAATTTTTGTCAAAAATATTATAGAAAAACATTCACTTTGATGAAGTTGTACCATCTGATAATCAATCTAATTCTCATAAAAATATTTGTATTAATCCTTTGTTTCAATATGCCCAAATCATAACCTTAATCCATTCCACAACCCCACATATGCTACTACAACAACCACAAATATTGGAGGAATTTCACAATCTCCTCCAACTAGTAGCATACCCCAAAATTTCACTCAATTTCCTCCTCACTCTATTCCTTCTTCTAATGTAAATAATATTCCTCCTATTAATAATTATTCTTTTGTTCCATCAAATGTAAATTATATCCCATAGCAAGATGCTACGCAAAAAATCACATTCCATAACCCTTACCACAATAGTGTTAATGCTTCCAACTTTAACCAAGCACCTTACCAACAATCCATGTATAATAATCCACCTTTAGGAAACCTTGGGGTAAACATTTCAACAACACCCCATGTTGTGTTGCACAATAACAATTCAAATATCCAGAGTTTAACAACTATAGTGAAACAACTTGCATTAAGAATGGATACACTACAAGCACCAAGTTTCACTTACTCATATAAAGAAATGTGCAACCAACCTTTAGATCCCATAGTAGCCTCTAGACCTTACCCTAAGCACTTCCCCACACCAATTTTACCAATTTACAAGGGAACAAAGGACCCTATAGAACATTTAAGTATGTTTAGGACAACATGTCATGATATCATTTATGATGATATGTTACTAAAAAAAATCTAAAGCCTTAGAGATATGGCTTTGGAATGGTACTATCAACTACCCTACCATTCCTTAAGAAATTTTGAAGAAATAGTCAAGTTGTTTGTTCAACAATTTGGAGCCTATGTGGAAAAAGGAGCAACCCTTCAAGATTTATACCTCCTAAAACAAGCTAAAGACTATTTTTTTTTAGATTTTCTATCTCGGTGGAGGAGTTTAGTTGGAATATTAAGATATACCCCACCTCCTCGAGATATGTTAGAGATTTTTGTTAACTTAAATGGAGAAAATTTCATATGAGATAGAGACAACTATCACTTTCTTTGAACAAGCAATATATTTAGCTAGGAGAGTGGAGAAAGCTCTTGTAAGAAGAGGTCAACTTAAACTAAGGAAAAAATAAGAAATATTGATGAAGGCCCAATACAAGAAAAAACATGTAGTTTGTGATGGGTTCATAGATAATAGATAATCCAACAATGTCAATATAGCTAAAACCTTTTACAAAATGGTACTTAGCAAACACCAACGATCCCCATTGAGAAATTTCACTAAAATCAACCAAACTCTCTCGTTACTCCTTAAAAACTTTTAGAGGTCAAGATGATTGAGTTGCCTATTATCAAAAAAACTAACACAACAACTTGGTATAAACCCGACTAGCATTGGGAGTATCACAGGGTGGACGAACACTTAATAGATAAATGCAAGCAAATGAAACATGTGGTCCAAGACCTGATAGATAAAGGTTGCATTGTTATATATGAACCTCAACTTTTTCCTAACCATAAACCTCCAACTCATCGATCACCAAACCATCAACAACCAACAACCAACCAAACACTACACCAAAAATGGGTTTTAACGATAGTTAAAGTAAGGTGGTTTTTTATAGTAATAAAAAACCACCTTAATAGATCCTAAGAGAATGGTTAAAAATTTCCCTCTTAGGATAACTATCATCTTAGTGTCACCCTAAGACAGTGGTTATGAATCGTTGTCTTATTGATAAGAGGGAGGTTTATAACTGTCGTCTTAGGGTGACCCTAAGACAACGGTTTATAACCATTGTCTTAGGGTGACCCTAAGATGACGGTTATAAATCGTTGTCTTAGGGATAAGAGGGTGGTTGAAAATTTCCCTTAGGGTCATCTAGGAGGGTGGTTTATAATTGACATCTTAGGGATATAAGGGTGGTTTATAACCGTCGTTTTAGGGTGATCCTAAGACGGCGATTATAAACCATCATCATAAAAAAAATAAAAATTAAAAAAAATTAGTGGTAATAATGACATTTGTAATAAGATCATTGTATTGGTCGTGCCAAATGTCATTATTACCAATGTCATAAAATTTACTTTATACAACAACCACCCAGAGTAATAAGGAAAATGTTGCATGAAATTTACACATACATTTGAGGCACTCTATGAAGGGAATGGCAGTCAAAGCACCCATGCAGTGAGGGTTGCAACTTTCACGTAAAATTTACACATATGTTTTTGGCACTCTATGAAGGAAATGGTAGTCAAAGTGCCCATGCAGTGAGGGTTGCAACTTTCGTGTAAATTTTACACATACATTTGAGGCACTCTATGAAGGGAATGGCAGTCAAAGTGCCCATGCAGTGAGGGTTGCAACTTTCGCATGAAATTTACACATACATTTAAGGCACTCTGTGAAGGGAATGGCAGTCAAAGCACCCATGCAATGAGGGTTGCAACTTCTAGGATTTTTGGATCTTCTCACTCGGGTAAGCAACTGTTTGACCTACTTTTTTGTCCAAATTTTTGACTGTATGCATTTGATTTCTCTTCTGGTGCAATCCATTGGACAAGGATACTGAAACCCAATGACATTAATGTTCTCTTTGGCATGTCGGGGGCCTTTACTCCTACTTGCAGGTCACACACCAAACCCAAAGTGCTGATATTTTCTTGTTTCGTTTGGTCTAGGGTTTGTTTAGGGTTACAATGGTTGGAAAATTTTCGTTAAATTATTGTAATTGAGGTTGAACGCATTTGATTCTTTGTCAAGGAATTTGTTAGGGTTTAAAGGTAGCAGCATGTTTAGTGTTTGATTCTTTAAATGCATTCAAAGAGGTGTATAGTGTTTGAATCTCTAAATGTGTTCAAAGAGGTAGGGTTGTACAATATGGATAGATAAATACTTAAATAACCACATTGTGCATTGTGTCATATCGTGTATAAGCTGATGCATGCTAATGTTTTTTTTTTAATTTGTTTAAAACATGATTTTTTTGGTTCAAGGGTTTGATTAGGGTTTGAATAGCTAGAAAATGGGCTTGAATTATTGCAATCAGGGTAAAATATGTTTTTGGTCTGGGTTGTCTAGGGTTGCAGTATAGTACTTTTGTTTTATTTATAACTGAAGAATTTTTTTTACCGTTACAATGTGAAGCATGTGTCAAGGTTTATCAAGAATACCTTTATTTTTTGAGAGTCGACACTTTCTTGTAATATTGCTAGAGATTTTTCAAGATCTAATGTCGCCTTCTCCCATTCTCGGTGTTGTTGATGAATTTTTAAAAAAATCTTTGATAATTTTACTATCTTGATTTTTGTATCTTTAAGCCTTTATACAAGAAGGGCTTTATCATTTAAAAGGGAATTTATTTAATTTATCGCACCTTTGTTGACTCAGTTTCAATACTAAGTTCATTGCACTTGTGTTCCAAGTTATTCTTTAGCAATTTCAATTTAGATAATTATTCAACATAGTATTTCATTTCATTTTTCAACTTAATATTTTATGCTTCCAATTGAGATAATTGTTAGTCTTGATTTTCACACTTGTGCTTCAATGCAATATTTTTTGCTCTCAATTGACATAATTCTTTTGCTTGTACTTGTCCCAGTTGAGATAATTTTTTGTCATATTCTTTGCATTTAAGGTCCAAGTTAATATTTTATGCTCTTAGTTGAGATATTTGTTCATTATGTTCTTTATTATTACGATCCAAGTCAATATTTCTATCCTCACTTGAGATAATTGTTCATTACATTCTTTGCACTTGTGGCTTAGGTTAATGTTTTCTTCTTTCAAGTGAGATACGTGTTCATCGTATTCCTTGCACTTAGTTTTAATCTCCTATAATCTGCAAGATAATTAGTCATCATAATATTTGCACTTACTTTCCAACACAAGCTTTTCCACTCCTACTTGAGATAATTGTTTACCATATTCTTTACATGTATAAGGGGGAACTTTTAAGTTGATGCATGCTAAAAAAAAAAAATTTAATTTGTTTAAAATGGGAATTTTTTGGTTCAAGGGTTTGATTAGGGTTTGAATTGATGGAAAAATAGGCTTGAATTATCACAATCATGGTAAAATGTGTCTTTTGGTCTGGGTTGTCTAGGGTTGCAGTGTAGTGCTTTTGTTTTGTTTGTAACTAAAGATTTTTTGCGACAGTTATAGTGTGAAGTATGTGTCAGGGTTTATCGAGAATGCTTTTTTTTTAGAGTCAACACTTTCTTGTAATATTGCCAAAGCTTTTTCAAGATCTAATGTCGCCTTCTCCCATTCTCAGTGTTGTTGATGAATTTTCAAAACATTTTTTGATAATTTTACCATCTTGATTTTTGTATCTTCAAGCCTTCGTACAAGAAGGGCTTTATCGTTGGAAAGGGAATTTATTTAACCCTTATCATGGTTTTGTCATGCCTTTGCTGACTTAGTTTCAGTACAAAGTTCATTGCACTTGTGTTCCAAGTTATTCTTTAGCAATTTCAATCTAGATAATTATTCAACATAGTCTTTCATTTCATTTTTCAACTTAATATTTTTTGCTTCCTATTGAGATAATTGTTGGTCTTGATTTTCACACTCGTGCTTCAACACAATATTTTCTGCTCTCAATTGACATAATTATTTTGCCTGTACTTGTCCCAGTTGAGATAATTGTTTGTCATATTCTTTGCATTTAAGATCCAAGTTAATCTATTTTGCTCTCAATTGGGATATTTGTTCATGATGTTTTTTATTATTACAATCCAAGTCAATATTTTTTATCCTCACTTGAAATAATTGTTCATTACATTCTTTGCACTTGTGGCTGAGATTAATATTTTCTTCTTTCAAGTGAGATACTTGTTCATCATATTCCTTGCACTTATTTTTAATCTCCTATAATCTGCAAGATAATTGGTCATCATAGTCTTTGCACTTACTTTCCAACATAAGTTTTTCCACTCCTAATTTAGATAATTGTTTACCATATTATTTACATGTATGCTCAAGATTAATCTTTTATGTTGTTAGTTGACAGATATTTTTGGGGTAAATTTTATTTTGGGAGGAGGCAAAGTTCTTTTGACAGATAATTTGTATAAGGGGGAACTTTTAAGTAGATGCATACTAAATTTTTTATTTTATTTGTTTAAAATAGGATTTTTTTGGTTTAAGGGTTTGATTAGGGCTTGAATGGCTGGAAAAATGGGCTTGAATAATCGTAATCAAGGTAAAATGTGTCTTTTGGTCTGGTTTGTCTAGGGTTGCAATGTAGTGCTTTTGTTTTATTTGTAATACAAGAGTTTTTGAGACCGTTATAGTGTGAAGCATGTGTCAGGGTTTACTGAGAATGCCTTTGTTTTATTTGTAATACAATAGTTTTTGAGACCGTTATAGTGTGAAGCATGTGTCAGGGTTTACTGAGAATGCCTTTGTTTTTTTAGAGTCGACATTTTCTTGTAATATTGCCAAAGCGTCTTCAAGATCTAATGTCGCCTTCTATCATTCTCGGTGTTGATGATTTTTAAAACATTATGATAATTTTACCATCTTGATTTTTGTATCTTCAAGCCTTTGTACTGTTAGAATATTTTTAATGTGCACTATGTCTTCACCTTGACACTTGTCAGTTTCACTTGATATTTGTCATGTTATCAAATAGGCCTTCTGTCTACATATGTAATCTTATTTCTTGTATCAATATTATCTCATCTTTTTCATCCTAACATTTGGTATCAGAGTGGTTCGCTCTCCTACCTGTGTCAACCCTTGAGGGGGGATTTACCTAATGGAAATCCTCCCTCCTCCTCTCGTATTTTTTTTCCCATTTTTTTTCTTCAAGCTAGGGAGTATGCTCTCCATGCATAAGATGGATCAAAAACTAGAAGCTTGAACGCTGATTTTTTTTTGGGAGGTATCCATCCGCAAAAGTAGTTTCTCAACTAAGAAACAAACAAATGGGATACTCTCTAGTTTAATATTATTTTTGGGTTTGTGGTAATCTTGAGAGGAAGTGTCAGTTTGAATTTTTTTTGCAGGTCATATTCAAGTAGTCGTGTGTCGACCCTGCAAACAAATTAATAGAAACAACAACTGTCAATAAAGGACAAACTGTGTAGTTTACCATTGCGAAGAAGGTTTGCAAGTTTACTCTTCATGGTTTACTGGAGTGCATAGTACAGTGGACCCGATTGAATATTTTTGTGCCCAGTTGTAAGCATTACTACTTATCTCAGAATGAGCATCGTTACGCAGCAACCGGTAGGCGCAAACTACGCTAAAAATTTATTCAGCAACGAAGAGGCTTACAGGTTGCACGCAGCGCTCACAGAGCGTCATCACTACTGCAATGCTTTAACCTACATACAGATGGTCCTCATGGTGAGATGCTTGGTGTTAATCACAATTGTGATTTCGGATGACAAGGTGGCGATCAAACCCCCACTACTTCCCTGATCCAACCAGGTTGATTGTTTCATTGTTGGCCATGTGATCGTGTAGAGGGCGATCTCCCACTTTCACAATTTTTCCTTGTGCACTGTAAACGGAGATGTAGCTATAAAAGGTGGAGAGGAGTTACACTTTTGTAGCTTTGTGCCCTAGTGTGGGCAGCGGACTGCTATGATTTCGCCACAATATTTTTTGAGCTTCAGCTCTCCGTCGCTATGCAGACTCTTCAGGAGTGAGGCTCGAACCCGGCAATGTCGAATCATTAGTAGTGTTATACATTTTTAGATCACGCAAAATTCATCCACTTGTTCTACAACCAGTGCCATCCGTTGGGAGGAAGATTTTAAAATGCAAAATGCCTCTTCTACCGAGCCTTACTATCGTACGAGAGTTTTTCGAGAGCCGTCTGGTTTTGCTTTTTTTGATGCACGTTTTCGTGGATCGCTTATTTAGGTATTGTTCGACACGATGATAAAGAATGTCGTGATACCCATTGATGTTTTTTAAACCAGTAGTGAAGCCATATTTGTGTGAAACGGGTGATCGAATCTACCACTAAAACTCGTCGATGATTTTTTTATTTTTGTGGATGATATGTCGTGGTACTAGGAGTGCAACAAAAATGGACGTGCGGATGGAGAACCGAGGAAACTTTCCATGAAAGTGTCTATCTTCTAAATACTACCAAAGAATATTTTTTCAACCAAGATATTTCTTTCTATCATTGTTTGTGCCATAACATAGCAAGCGTATCCATAGTTTTGGCCCGTAAGCAGGTACTGCACTTTGTGGAGATGATTAAAATGGAAGTTGCACCATCCTCTACTTATTCGAGCTACGCCTGGATGTAACCACATCGGACCTGCGAAGCGCATTTAATGGAAGGGGCCCTGTCTGAAATTACTGATGAGGTTGATTCAAAGAGTGGAGACCAGCAAAAATAAGGGCATATATTTTTGTGATTTGTTGGGACCGTTACAATTTTTTAATTTCAATTTCGTGGTCGCAGTTTGTTACATGATGTGTGAAATCTGAAATTGCTTAATGTGAATGTCATGTTGCAGCCAAGGGTGGGGTTGAAAAGCTTGTATCACCTGTTGAACCTAGAAACATTTTAACTAGCGCTGATCTCAGTGGGTCCTTCCATCAACGTGGCACATCCACAAGCTTGGAGAAGGAAGCGCTGCCGACCATGAGAATGAACAGGACTCGTGTTCGCTGGGTATTGCTCCGCCAAGTGGATAAATAATCATCAATGCCAAGTTCATTGTAATTGCAACTCCACCCAAGTTATGTGCCCTAATGAAGTTTTTTTAATTTGAAATTTAAGGAGGCATATTTTTTATAAAGTGGAATGGCCAAACATATGGTCATATTGGGCACTTTTTATTAAAATTGTATGGCCACAGGATGCCCCATGTAATTTTTTTTGCTAAAAAGGCAGGGGACATGTTTTATTATAAAGTGAATGGGAGAACTTTTCTGTTTTCTTTTTCTATAAGATGAAGACTGTTTTTTTTTAAATCCGCTAGAGAGCGATGCTAGAAATATTTCAGGGGAATATTTTTTTGATGTCAGCAATATTTTAGAATCCTAATGTTTTTGTATTTTCACAAATGAAGGCCTCAATGAGAATGAAACATAAAGGTATTTATAGTCATAGGAAATATTTTTTCAAGACGAACACATTGGTGGTGTCCATTTGTAATTTTTAGGTTGTTCTATTTGTCTTTTTTAGCCTCAAAGTTTTATACCTTAGAGTGCACTCTCGGTTGTACCTAACACTCCCAAGGTAAATTTGTATGTGATCCTTATACCTAGTAACCTTCTCTATAGAATTAGCGGATGCAGAGGTTGGTTACCCATGCACTCTAGTGGGATGAAAGGTCACCATAAGGACACCTACTCTAGGGACTACAAAAATAGACACCCTAGATTCTATCCGAGGACTTTTTTGGATCAACTTATAAAGACTACAGATGAAGACACTTCAAGAGATTTTATTATCTTCTTTCTTATTCTCCTCCACATTTGGATTCTATGGCTCAATTTATTGTATTTTATGGCTCATATTTCTTTTGTATTAAAGTGTATTTTCGACAGAGACCGACACCTTCTAGATTGATTTCATCATGAGGGGGATGTTATTCATGGTGGATCTAGTCAGTGATCTACAAGAGGTAACATACCTGGAGGATGACCGACAGAGGAAACAAACCCATATGTGGTTGACCTTGAGGCACACAAGATGACCCTAAGGCACTTAGATGGCTGACCCAGTGGCAACAGATCCAAGAAAGTGGTTGACCCTATGGCAACAGACCGAGATGTATACACCATTGATCTAGCATTATTCACAGTTGGAGAGCCAAGTGCAAAGAGCAAGAGCCTAGACCAATTCAATAATAAAGGAGGATGATAGATTTCTTTTAGAGAAATCAACAATAAGGGAGACTGTTACCTAATGTCGACTTATTTTTTTCTCTAAAGTTAGGATAGTGCACATTAAGGGGGAATGTTAGAATATTCTAATGTGCACTATGCTTTCACCTTGACACTTATCAGTTTCACTTGATATTTGTCATGTTATCAAATAGGCCTTCTGCCTATATATGTAATCTTATTTCTTGTATCAATATTATCTCATCTTGTTCATTTTCAACATGTACAAGAAGGGGGTCCGAGGTGTAGACCAATTGGTTCATCCAAACCCCATAAGAGAGGCGGAGGTCCAAGGTTCAAATATCGAGCCTCGCTAGACTAAACGCTTATCCCTTTCCTAGTACTTTCAGTGGCGTAAAAGGTTTAAAATGATTATGGCATGGCGGTTATGGGGGTGGACTACGCGAAGATCTGTGTGACAGCTTTCAGGGCGGACAACGCAGAATATTGTGGCGGCCATAAAAGTTGGACAGCCTGCCTGGCTTCGTGGCAACTACCGATTCCACAATGTAAAAAAAAAAATGTACAAGAAGGGCTTTATCGTTGGAAAGGGAATTTATTTAACCCTTATCATGGTTTTATCGTGCCTTTGCTAACTTAGTTTCAATACTAAGTTCATTGCACTTGTGTTCCAAGTTATTCTTTAGCAATTTCAATTTAGATAATTGTTCAACATAGTCTTTCATTTCATTTTTCAACTTAATATTTTTTGCTTCCAATTGAGATAATTGTTGGTCTTGATTTTCACACTTGTGCTTCAACGTAGTATTTTTTGCTCTCAATTGACATAATTCTTTTGCCTGTACTTGTCCTAGTTGAGATAATTGTTTGTCATATTCTTTGCATTTAAGGTCCAAGTTAATCTGTTTTGCTCTCAGTTGGGATATTTGTTCATGATGTTCTTTATTATTATGATCCAAGTCAATATTTTCTATCCTCACTTGAGATAATTGTTCATTACATTCTTTGCACTTGTGGCTCAGGTTAATATTTTCTTCTTTCAAGTGAGATACTTGTTCATCGTATTCCTTGCACTTATTTTTAATCTCCTGTAATCTACAAGATAATTGGTCATCATAGTCTTTGCACTTACTTTCCAACATAAGCTTTTCCACTCCTAATTGAGATAATTGTTTGCCATATTCTTTACATGTATGCTCTAGGTTAATATTTTCTGCTCTTAGTTGACAAATATTTTTGGGGCCAATTTTATTTTGGGAGGAGGCAAAGTTCTTTTGATAGATATTTTGTATAAGGGGGAACTTTTAAGCTGATGCATGCTAAAGTTTTTTTTTAATTTGTTTAAAACAAGATTTTTTTTGGTTCAAGGGTTTGATTAGGGTTTGAATGGCTGGAAAAATGGGCTTGAATTATTGTAATCAGGGTAAAATGTGTCTTTTGGTCTGGGTTGTCTAGGGTTGTAGTGTAGTGCTTTTGTTTTGTTTGTAACTAAAGAGTTTTTGTGATCGTTATAGTGTGAAGCATGTACCGGGGTTTATCGAGAATGCCTTTGTTTTTTTTAGAGTCAACACTTTCTTGTAATATTGCCAGAGCTTTTTCAAGATCTAATGCCACCTTCTCCCATTCTCGATGTTGTTGATGAATTTTCAAAACATTCTCTAACAATTTTACCATCTTGATTTTTGTATCTTCAAGCCTTTGTACAAGAAGGGCTTTATCATTGGAAAGGGAATTTATTTAACCCTTATCATGGTTTTATCGCACCTTTGCTGACTCAGTTTCAATACTAAGTTCATTGCACTTGTGTTCCAAGTTATTCTTTAGCAATTTCAATTTAGATAATTGTTCAACATAGTCTTTCATTTCATTTTTCAACTTAATATTTTCTGCTTCCAATTGAGATAATTGTTGGTCTTGATTTTCACACTTGTGCTTCAACGCAATATTTTTTTCTCTCAATTGACATAATTCTTTTGCCTGTACTTGTCCCAATTGAGATAATTGTTTTTCATATTCTTTGCATTTAAGGTCCAAGTTAATTATTTTGCTCTCAGTTGGGATATTTTTTCATGATGTTCTTTATTATTATGATCCAAGTCAATATTTTCTATCCTCACTTGAGATAATTGTTCATTACATTCTTTGCACTTGTGGCTCAGGTTAATATTTTCTTCTTTCAAGTGAGATACTTGTTCATCGTATTCCTTGCACTTATTTTTAATCTCCTGTAATCTGCAAGATAATTGGTCATCATAGTCTTTGCACTTACTTTCCAACATAAGCTTTTCCACTCCTAATTGAGATAATTGTTTGCCATATTATTTACATGTATGCTCCAGGTTAATATTTTTTGCTCTTAGTTGATAGATATTTTTGGGGCCAATTTTATTTTGGGAGGAGGCAAAGTTCTTTTGATAGATATTTTGTATAAGGGGGAACTTTTAAGCTGATGCATGCTAAAGTTTTTTTTATTTTTTTAAAACAAGATTTTTTTGGTTCAAGGGTTTGATTAGGGTTTGAATGGCTAGAAAAATGGGCTTGAATTATCGCAATTAGGGTAAAATGTGTCTTTTGGTCTAGGTTGTCTAGGGTTGCAGTGTAGTGCTTTTGTTTTGTTTGTAACTAAAGAGTTTTTGTGATCGTTACAGTGTGAAGCATGTACCGGGGTTTATCGAGAATGCCTTTATTTTTTTAGAGTCAACACTTTCTTGTAATATTGCCAGAGCTTTTTCAAGATCTAATATCGCCTTCTCCCATTCTCGATGTTGTTGATGAATTTTCAAAACATTCTCTAACAATTTTACCATCTTGATTTTTGTATCTTCAAGCCTTTGTACAAGAAGGGCTTTATCGTTGGAAAGGGAATTTATTAAATTCTTATCATGGTTTTGTCATGCCTTTGCTGACTCAGTTTCAATACTAAGTTCATTGCACTTGTGTTCCAAGTTATTCTTTAGCAATTTCAATTTAGATAATTGTTCAACATAGTCTTTCATTTCATTTTTCAACTTAATATTTTCTGCTTCCAATTGAGATAATTGTTGGTCTTGATTTTCACACTTGTGCTTCAACGCAGTATTTTTTGCTCTCAATTGACATAATTCTTTTGCCTGTACTTGTCCCAGTTGAGATAATTATTTGTCATATTCTTTGCATTTAAGGTCCAAGTTAATATGTTCTGCTCTCAGTTGGGATATTTTTTCATGATGTTCTTTATTATTACGATCCAAGTCAATATTTTCTATCCTCACTTGAGATAATTGTTCATTACATTCTTTGCACTTGTGGCTCAGGTTAATATTTTCTTCTTTCAAGTGAGATACTTGTTCATCGTATTCCTTGCACTTATTTTTAATCTCCTGTAATCTGCAAGATAATTGGTCATCATAGTCTTTGCACTTACTTTCCAACATAAGATTTTCCACTCCTAATTGAGATAATTGTTTGCCATATTCTTTACATGTATGCTCCAGGTTAATATTTTTTGCTCTTAGTTGATAGATATTTTTGGGGCCAATTTTATTTTGGGAGGAGGCAAAGTTCTTTTGATAGATATTTTGTATAAGGGGGAACTTTTAAGCTGATGCATGCTAAAGTTTTTTTTTAATTTGTTTAAAACAAGATTTTTTGGTTCAAGGGTTTGATTAGGGTTTGAATGGTTGGAAAAATGGGTTTGATTAGGGTTTGAAGGGCTGGAAAAATATGCCTTGGATCTAAAGTGTCCACTTTATGCATTCTTTTACTTTTATAAACTCCTAAGTTGTAAAAGTTAAATAATCACTTGTCTCATGTTATTAACAACAAATTGACTAGTTGGTCAAGCAACCTGAGAATCATAAAAATATTTGTGGGCTCATTTGTTAGTAACATGTTGGTAATGTTTGGGGCCAATTTTATATATAAAAGAGCAATATTTCTTATACTATTTGTTGTTGTAACTTTAAGTTATATGGACTGTTTTATTCTAGAAAAGCTCATTTTTTGGGGGGGCTTCCAGTGGATTCAATACAATTCCTTCTTGTAGCTAAAGAATTTATGTTTTAAGAAGTTTGAGATGATGTGGAAACATTTTGAAACCTTCAGATGAGAATTTATGTTTTAGGGATTCGGTTCTTCTTCCTACCACTAGTCTCTCTTCTTGTCTTGATGTGATAAAAGCATCTGGTCATCTCCTTGGTACAAAGGAGTTTCCTGCCAGCTGCTAGTTGTGCTACCTCACCCATTTAAAGTTAAATTTTTTGGTTCCTCATTATATCCCTCTCTATTGGAGGGTAACCCTACCTATTGGTGTTTTGGGCTTATTTAGGCCTCTTTGTGTCTTCGAACTAGACTAAAAACTCTTGAAATTGGGTAACAAATGGAAGCACCTAAAAATATTTAAATGGTTGGAAATTTATCATCTTCAGTGAATTGAACAAGTTTACAAGTCTCTGGTGCATGAAACCTACAAATTGGTTCTGAATGGTGTCTATTGATAGCCTTTAGTGCATGTATTGGCCCTGCTATTGATCTTCCATGATGTGCCTCTACATTAAAATGCTTCATGGACCCTTGGAAGCCATTTCTATGATTGTCTTGTATCCCTGGATAAGATAGCATGACAGGGCTAATTTTACCATGAACTTTGTCAAGGCTCTGATACCAATTGTAGAAAATAAGAGAAGAGCAAGGTAACTCTCTCTCATTTTCTAGATCTGATATCAATGATTAAGCTTACAATATTTAATTGTGACACCCTTATATCACAGTAGAAACACTTTCCCTTGAATTTGGACTTAGAAGATTTGAAATCTTCTTCTTTCTTGGTAGGTTGGTCTTCTGTCTTCTTCAAAAAGTTCTTCTGGTCTAGAGTTTAGGCTTCCAGTTTCCATGAACTAATGGGGGCAATCTACTTTGGCTGCAAATACTATAAGCTCATTTATTGCGCTGATATTTAGAACATCCAATGACTCTTTAACATGTGGGATTGATGGAATATGGTAAAGAGAACCATGCACTATAGAGTTTTTAAAGATGAAACTTTCATAGGTAGTTTAGTCCCTGGTATACATAATAGAAGAAGCCTATGCATCATTGCATATGACATACTACTAGATATCTAGGACAGAATAGGTGGTTTTGAATGAAAACTAAGCAATTATAGCTCCAATAGAGAGTAATATTTGAAACCTTGGTGTCTCCCATTTCTCCCTCTGAACCACTTTCTATTTTGTGTAGGTTGTGCTTGGACAACAGGATTATTGTCTTTACTTTTAATAGTTGGATCATCCTCAAGACTCAGAGCACCAAATCTAGTGAAGTCAATTGGGTCAATATTTTATGTCCATCAAGTATCATGGACAAAGCTTGGCTAGGAGCAGCCAGGTATTTCAACTATGTTATCTCCATTAACAAAGAAAAGTTGTGCTTTTGATCAGATCTACCCATATAACTATACTTTCTTATTTTTTGGGGGGGTCTGTTTGTAGAAATAGTGAGGACTATTATCGTGGGGTTCACCAATTCTTAGATTTTGCAAGAAAGAATTCAATGGACCCTAAAAGAACTAGATGTCCATGTTGAAAGTGCTCAAATATGGAAAATCTTAGTTTTTTAAAGGTTCGTGACCACCTGATTTGGCATGGGATTGACAAGACATATACCGAGTTTATTTTGCATGGAGAACAACCCTCTAGTTTTGATAAATATGCATAGGACATGTGCTCTACCACTAATGAGGGTCCAATTATCAAATATGTACAAGATGACATCATTGGAATGGTCAATGATGCATACGGATTGTTCAATGATAATTGCTCAAAGAGTGGACAAGAACTGTGAGATCATGATCATGTTGAGTTCCAATCGTCTTATGGAGCAGTTCCTATTGATGAATATCATAGGTTGCTCGAAGATGCCAAATTGCCATTATACCCAAGTTGTACAAAGTACACAAAGCTATTGGTGATCGCTAAATTGTATAATCTCAAAGAAAAACATGGTTGGTCGAACAAAAGCTTTAGCGACTTACTAGAGTTGCTGAAAGATATGCTCCCAATCGACAATACAATTCCAGAGTCCACATATGCAATGAAGAAAATGATGAGGCCATTGGGATTAGATTATGTAATGATACATGCATGCATCAATGACTGTATTTTATATTAGAAAGATCATGAAAAGAAGCAAGCTTGCCCAACATGTGGTGCATCTCGATGGAAAGTTGACCCTCGTTCACAAAAGGTATGCATTAATGTTCCTACGAAGGTGTTGAGGTATTTCCCCATTATACCGAGGTTGAAGAGAATGTATAGGTAAGGTATTTTATTATATCATTAGCTTTGTTGTGTTTGTTTCTTTCAAAATTGTTAGATGCGATTGAAGTGAGTTGCTTTCTTCCTGTAGCTCTACAAAGGTTACAGAGAATATGAGGTGGCATTCCTAGAACAGGAGTTCATATGGTAATATGTGACATCCAATTGACTCCCCGATATGGAAAACTATAGATGTTAAGTGGAAATATTTCATTGATGATCCACGTAGTGTATGACTTGCAATGGCAACTGATGGGTTCAACCCTTTTGTTGACTTTAGTAGTGCTTACAGTTGTTGGCCCATTGTGTTGGTCACTTACAACCTACCACCTAAATAACACAAGCTTATACTAATAGGGGGTGAATAGTATAAGATAAAACTTTTTACTTTTCAATCCAAATGATAATAGCAATAATATCAATGCAGTAATGAAATAATGCACAAATCACCACACACATAAGAGACACGGATTTAACATGGTTCATCCTGTTTTATCTACATCCATAGAGATTTCTCAATAAATTTCATGGGTACCAACCCACAGGAGACACAAATCCCCTATTACAATATTTGTGGACACCAATCCATGGGAGACACCAATCCCCTCTCAAGTTCATGGACACCAATCCATAGGAGAAACCAACCCCCTCTCAAGTTTGTGGACATCACTCCATAGGAGACACCAATCCCCTCTGCTCTAGTTCTATGGACACCACTCCACTCTATTATATTTTTGTGGACACCACTCCACAGGAGACACCAATCCCCTACGCTCTAGTTTTGTGGATACCACTCCACTCTATTTTAGTTTTATGGGCACCACTCCATAGAAGACACCAATCCTATCTTCTCAAGTCTTCTCTCAAATTTTCTCACAAATCCTACTCAATCATCTTTGCTCAAATTAGCTCCATAACCTGCTCATAAATATTGCTCACATATGCTTCAAAACCTGCTCAAATCTGCTCACACAACCTATTCAAATCTGATCACATAACCTGCTCAAATATGCTCTCAAATATGCTCACAACACTTGCTCAAATATTCTCACACAACCTACACAAATCTTCTCTCAAAACTTCTCACAACACCTGCTCAAATCTGCTCACAACACCTGCTCAAATCTACCCAAAAACCTTATCCAAAACCTTCTCAAATATTTTTAATAATATGATTCATAACCTGCTCAGATATATTCAATCAATATCATCCAAAACTTACTTATAAACATTACTCATCTATTCCCAAAACTTGCATATAAATAGTGCTTATCTATTCCCAAAACTTGCATACAAATAGTGCTCATTTATTCTTCAACGTGCTTTCCTCAACTAAAGCAATTTTAGACATATTCTACCCATAATTATTTTATCTTCATGAACATATAGAATATGATATGTATTAAAAAATGTCTTATATGTTCTTCACATTCATTAAGTTTATTGCTTTCACATGTCTCACATTTATTACATCAAAATATAGCTTTAGTCTAGCACTAGATAACTGACTAGGTAATTGCTAATTTCCACCTTCACTTCAAAACCAATCACAATGCACAAGTTTGTCCTTCTCATCTACTCCCAAAATAAATTATGAACAATACACAAATTTTCTCTCAAATATTATCTATAACCCTTGCACTTATACTCTCAATTTCAATCAAAGGGAATGCACAAATTTTCTCACAAAACTGATCAATAACCCTTGCACTTTTATTTTCAATTTCAAGCAAAACAAATACACGTTCAATAATTCCTTATTCCTCCAACCATATGCCAAAAAAACCACTTTTGAGAAAGAAATTAAATCACCATACCTCCAAATCTGCCTCAATGATGATGATTAGCTTTCCAAAACCTGTTTTGACAAAAATAATCTTCTCTTTGTTTGTTCCTTCAAAATCTAGTTAGCAATTTTATTTTTCCCTTTTTGATCAAATATCAAATCAACCACTTTAGAAACCCTTATCAAAATATACACAATAAAGCTTAAAAATAACTCCTTATATCTCCCTTTTGAAACTAACAATATAAAGCTTTATTAACAACAAGAACCCTTATTTCTTCTTTTGCAAAAATTAAATCACATTTATCATTTGCAAAAATTCATTTCCATTTGTCATTTGTAAAAATTTAAATTTCAAAACCCAGGTGTTGTAGGTGAGTTGGAGAGGAGAATGCAATCCTCCAAAGGAGGTCCCAGGTTCAAATCTCCACCCTACCAAAAATTTGAATTGGGTATCCAAAATCCAATTGATAATGTTGGTGCGTGCAGAGTCGGGTGCGACTCCCAGGTGACTTTGACAGTGTAGAACCCCCTGTCCGTGGTCTCTCTAACCAAGGCAGCCTCGCAAGGAGTTTCTCGCTTAAAAAAAAATTAAATTAAATTTCAAAACTATACCTTATAGCTCCCTTTTATCATTTGCAAAATTTAAATCACAAAACTATACCTTATAGCTCCCTTTTATTATTTGCAAAATTAAATTTCAAACCATACCTTATAGCCCCTCAAATATCAATTTTAATAAAGCAAAAATTAAATACCTCTCACTGCTATCGATGAGATTTGATCCCCTCACCTTGCAAGGTGCAGCGTCCTATCACAAGCCCTTTAACCGGCTACGCTTTCGTAGTGCTTGAAATCTTAATGTGCAAAAATAAATTTATTTCTTCCGCTGCTTTGTCTTCAACAAAAAACAACATCAAAGGGTTTCGACCCCTCAACCTCCTGTCAGGAAGCGTTCCTCCCGAGCTACATAACCAACTGGGCTACCCTGGTGGTTGAAACACGAATTGCACTATATCAAATTTATCCTTCATTTTTTGCTGCTACCGAAACTTCTCCACTCTCCTCCTTCATCGTCGCCTGTTCATCGCTACTCCGCTTGATTGATTTTTCTCTCGCAAACCTTAGCATCGTCCAAATTAATTAAAGCATATATTTATATGCTTTGTCCTTTGTTTTTCAATGAAGTCGGCTCCACCATTATGCGCTTTGTCCTTTGGCACCAAAACATTTGAATTTTGATTTTTCAATTTTTAAAACTTTTGCAAGGAGGTTTTTAAATCTTTTGCAATATTTAAACTTTAAATATTTAAACTTTTTAAACTATTAAACTATATTTAAATCCTTTGATTTAAATATGAACCTCTATCTTTAATATTTAAATATTAAACATCCTTGAAGATATCTGCCTTTGACATTGATATTTATCCTTGGAGATATTTCTACCTTTGACACCTCTGAAGATATTTCTACCTTTGACATCAATGACAACTCAATATTAATAACAACTCAATATTTACAACACCACCATGGGTGTGGATGAAGAGGAAACATCCAGTGCTCACCTTGTTAATACATGGTCTCAAGCAACCAATCAATGATATTGATGTTTAGTTACAGTCGTTGGTTGATGACTTGCATGAACTATGGACTAAAGGAGCAGATACATATGATGCATTTTCCAATACTACGTTCAATATGAGAGCAATGATTATGTGGGCCATCCATGACTTTCCTGCTTATGAAAACTTGTTAGGATGTATGACAAAGGGAAAGACATGTCCAATATGCGGGGAGAACACCTGTGTAGAATATCTTAAATGCAGTAAAAATATGACTTACATGGGTCACAGGAGATTCCTTCCTCTAGATCATCTATTTCATCATCATAGGGCATCTTTCAATGGTAAACAAGAGCTCGATAAACCACCAAAACCTTTAAATGGGATGGAAATACTAAAAATAGTATAGGGAATCCCACCAAATTGGGGAAAGAACAACTCATATAAAAGGAAATGCAACACAAATGAGGATAGTGTGTTTGTTCCTGTAGTAGTATGGAAGAAGAAATATATATTCTTCAATCTGCTATATTGGGAGGTATGACATGCAACTTTCTTTCTGTATATGTTGTTATGTCTCTCAATGTTGAGTAATTTTTATTTTATGTTGCTATCTATGAATAGCATCTTCTAGTTCATCACAACTTGTATGTGATGCATGTGGAGAAAAATATTTGTGAAAGCCTATTCAGAACACTGCTAGGTATTGACAGAAAGTCAAAGTATGGCAAAAAATCCCATGAAAATTTAAAAATATGGATATCAGGAACACATTGTGGTTAGTAATGGATGGAAACAAGACATATCTTGCACCGACACCCTACAATATATCAAAGGTTGAGAAAGAAAGGTTTCATCGTACACTATACAATATGAAAGTACCATATGGATATAGTTTGAATAGTAGAACATGTATTTCTATGAAAGAATATAAGATCCATGGCCTGAAATCACACGACTACCATGTTCTCATGCAACAAATTCTTTTGGTAATGCTATGATATTTGCTTGATAAGCTAGTGCGAAAAACCACTTGTCGGTTATGCATGTTTTACAAAGATATATGTGCTAAAGTGGTGGATCTTGTTAAATTAGAGAAATTATTTAAAAAGGTTGTGGAGAAGTTATGTTTACTTGAAAATTACTTCCTCCCTTAGTTTTTATATCATGGTGCACCTAACTGTTCACTTGGTGCAGGAGGTTCATCTATGTGGACCTGTATAATATCAATGGATGTAACCTTTCGAGAGTTTTGTATGCTTTCATTAGTTTTTAAACCACAAATTTTTTATTTTTTGTAGTGTCTCATTTAATAAAAATTGTTTTTTTCCTTTCGTATAATTATGAATATTTTTAAGGGGTATGTAAAGAATCGAGCTAGGCCTGAAGGTTATATTATCAAACATTATCTTGTTGAGGAATTTATTTTATTTTGTGCGGACTACATGAGAGGTACGAAAGCTATTGGTGATCACCTTGGTCACAATGAGGTATGGAGTGATGATGATGAAGAAACTATAATCGATGGAGGGCCTTTGTCCAATGATGAAGACTTTGATTTGGATGAAACTTCTTATAAGCAAGTCCATCGATGTGTTATCTTTAACATGGATGAAATTCAGCCTTGGGTAAAGTAAGTAGATGTTTATTTGGTGTTATTATATATGGCATAATATTAATTAGATCCACTAAGCTTGACATATTTTGGGCCAAATTAGGAAGCACTTGAAGAATATCAAGGAATCCAACACTCGTGTAGTGAGAGATGAAGGGATGTTGCAAAAATTCCATAATTAGACATTCATCACTTGGATACGAGATCAGGTTATTATTTTCTCTCTTGATTATGATCTTCAACATATATACTGAGTTTCATGTATTAAACATCATATAATCTTCTGCAATCATATTTAAACTATTCTTATTTGTTTTAGTTCCATGGAGATGAAATACAACATAATGACAATGACTCCAACATAATAAAATGGTTGGTACGTGATCTGAGGAAAGCTACAACCAAACACTTAGGATTTTTATCAACGGTTATAGATTTCATATCAAATATAAAGAAGACCAAAGAATAATTAAACAATGGTGTGTGTTAGTATTGATGCTACTACTTTGTACAAAGCAAGCACAAAAGACACAAACCCAGTGCTTAAAACAGTCACATATTATGGTGTTATTAGGGAAATAATCTTGTTGTATTACTATCGGTTTCAAAACCTCCTGTTTAAATATGACTAGGTAAATGTTCTTGATACAAGGAATAGATATAGAAAGGATGAAATGGGCTTCACACTGGTCAACATGAACAAGTTACTTTGTTGGAATAGGCTACAATATTATCCATTTATCCTAGCATCAAAATCCAGACAAATATTTTGTGTAAATGATCCACTTAATATCAGCTGGTATGTGGTTCTCACATCACCTCCAAGAAGGATCAAAGACATTGAAGCATAGGAGGCATAATATATCAGTGTCTCTGGAGCAACAGATTTCATTGGACCTTAAACTACGTAAGATAAAAATGTAAACGATGACAACATTGAATATGTTCATGAAGAATGTGAGGTACATGGTTGGAAGCCTAATTACTGTACTTCAAAAGTAGTTATAATTAATGGAAATAATTAACGAGTGTTGTTAGATAATTTTTTATTCTATTTTTAGAATTGGCTAGTAGATAATTAATGGGCAGCCAAGCTAGGAGTGAGGCTAGCAGATATCTTAAGAATGAGGTTGGCCAATCAAATACGAGAAGGTAATTTAGTAAAAAATAATAATAATACAAGTGCTTCTATGGAATAGAATTAAAAGTCTAATCATGCATGCATGTTATAATGTGTTGAAATGAAGGTTTATTGTGTTGAGTGTGTGTTAGTTATGAAATTAATGTTTCATGTTTAACTCTTAGTCCTAGTCCTTAGCAACAATACTTGATTTGCATAGATGGATATTTATGTATCTGATAAAAGTCTTAGGATACCCTCTCGCTTCATCTCTGATGGTTGGGGAGGGTAGGAATATTTAGACATATACTCGAAGGGCTCAGGTTATTCATTCACCTATATCTATAAATAAGAATTGCACTTGAAATAATAATTTCCATTTGCATATATAATCATAACTAATTTTGTATTTGAAATAATATTTTTGATTAGATTCTTATGAACACATCTCTATTGTTCTTAAATTTGCAAACCATTGGACCTACGAGGGTGGTTTTAACCTCCCTCTTAAACCTAAGATGACGGTTATAAACCACCCTCTTAGGGCCTCCCCTAAGAGGGTGGTTTACAATCGTCATCTAGGATCCTAAGACGGTGGTTATTAACCGCACTCTTAGGGGAGGCCCTAATATGGTGGTTAAAAACCATTGTCTAAGACCCTAATAGGGTGGTTTTAACCACCCTCTTAGACCTGATATGGTGGTTATAAACCTTCCTCTTAGGGGAGGCCCTAATATGGCAGTTTATAACCATCGTCATAGGTCTAAGAGGGCGGTTCTAAACCATCGTCTTAGGGGAGACCCTAAGATGATGGTTCATAGATTTCATATTAGGTCTAATAATATGGTCAAAACCACCCTCTTAGGGTCTAAAACGATTATTTTGAACCATCGTCTTAAACCCTAAGAGGGTGAATTTTTGAGGTGGTTTTTAGTCATCATCATATGTTGCAGATATGTTACAATACCCTCATAGACGGTGGCTGGATAACCGTCATTAAAGGCCTTTAAGAGTAGTTAAAAACCATATTTAAATGTCTTTAAGGGCGGTTAATAACCATTGTTAAAGCTATTTTTGGTGTAGTGAAGATATGAGTATATTCCAAATCCCCTGCCTAACCATGATTAACAAATAACCAACCAAGTGTTCAATAATAATGTGCCACCCTCCTACAAAAATATGATTGGTATGATAACGGATACCACAATACAACAAGCTCAAACCCAACCAACTCAACAACCTCAAAGACAAACAAGTACAACATCCAATCAACTCTCAAGACCACCCTTAGTTTGAGGAATACCTAGAAGAAGAGTATGGATACAGATAAGCCAAAATTAATATTAAAACCTCAACCAATAGTTTGCTTCAACTTAAAACAACAATTAGCTAACACACCAACCAATATTTCCCTCTTAGAGATTTTACGAACTTCTCCTATTCATAAGGAAGCCTTAGTAAAAATTCTAAGCCAACAATCCATCCTGTAAGACCTTCCACCTAGCAACTTATCCAATGTTGTAGGTTCTCTTGGGGAAATCACATATATTTTTATAAATATGATCTTTCGTCATCAATATTGCAAGGGGATTCTCCCCTTTACATTATTGCATATATTGGGGAAAATTTTATCAAGAGAATCTTGGTAGACAATGGTTCCTCCCTCAACATATGTAGTTATAAATTCTTCCAAAATTTTATATTAAATGAGGAAGATTTAACTAAGTCAGATGTCATCATAATAGATTTTAATAATGAATTACAAGAGGCTTGTGGCATCATATCCCTTCCTCTTAGGGTAGGACCCAAGATTTTAGACACCTTATTTTATATAGTATCTTGCCCAACATCTTTAAATATTCTTCTTAGATGCCCTTAGATTCATGCCCTAAGGCCTATCCCTTCTACTCTTCATCAATGCCTCAAATATGAATTCAAAAATAAACACATCACCATCTCGGGTGACCCTCATCCATTCCAATATTTTTCAATGGTTGATCAAGCCTAATCAAACATAAATTTCTATCCAACACTTTGTCTCTATAAAATTTCTTCTTCTTCTTCTAAATATTATCCATCTCCACAAATCACCAAAAACTTTAGAAACTTAAGAATTAGTGAGGAACCACCAACCATTATTCTATCACAAGATTAGGTCAACCAATTAGTCCAAAGTCCTCTTCTAGATCTAGCTAAGTTACCACCTTTACCATGAACTATGGATTTGCCCCATAAAAAAGGTGAAGTAGTACACATCGACATGTATTCCTTTATCTACGTAGGTACATCCTGTGAAGAGAAGATTCGTGGTAACAACCCCTCCCTTGTAGAAAGAACTTTTACCCATTTTTACTTATCTAATGATTACACACTCCCTAAGTAGATCCTATCTAGAATAGGATATGAAGGTAAGGGCTTGGGGCCTCAATAACAAGGCATCAAAGAGCCTTAAAAAGTTGACTTTTTGCCTGAGAGATATGGCATAGTCTACATCCCCAACAAAAACCAACTCTTACCAACTTATGATGATCAAGTTATTACATATAACAAATTCATAGTTCATCACGACTTAGAGTGGAGTGATGAGGATGAGGGACCTTCTTCTCCATCAGCCATATTTTTTTACAATATGATAACCCTAGTTCACCTTGAGCTAATAGTGACCCTTGTAGAATATTTTTAGGGGGATACTCTTTGTGACATAGCTCATAAATATAACCTTTGTAATAGTTTCTTATTTAATGGATCAATCCCTTGTGTCACCCATGTCTAAACTTCTAGTTCTCATGAGGATCAAATTCCTATCTCCCAAAGACCTTGAGCAATTAGGAGTCATCATTTCTGTCACTAAGGAAGGCACAATCATAATATGTGTCAACTTTCATTTAGATCATTGAAACCAATTGGATTTTTTGGATGAAAAGTGCATATATATCTTAGAGCATCTTCAAGCCTATCAACATAGGCTCAAGTGAACTTACTCTAAGAAAGTTTTCAATCATTCTTTTGAAGTTGGGGACCTTTTCCTCAAGTAAAATCAAAATAACACTAATGCTCATACTGGTTTGAAGGGCAATTTTTAGCCCAATTGGCTAGGCCTCTTTATTACCACATATATCAAATTCATAGTTCATCATGGCTTGGAGTGGGTGATGAGGATGAGGGGACCACTTCTCTATTATCCATATTTTTTTACAATATGATAACCCTAGTTCACCCCGAGATGATTGTGACCCCTAGATAATATACTAAGGGGGATACTCTTTGTGATATGGCTCATGAAAATATCCTTTATAATAGCTTCTTCTTCGATGGGTTAATCCCTTGTGTCACCCATGTCCAAACTTCTAGTTCTCAAGAGGATCAAATTCCTATGTCTCTCAAAGACCTTGAGCAATTAGGAGTCATCGTTCCTATCGCTAAGAAGAAAGGCACAATCATAATATGTGCCAACTTTTATTTAGATCATTTAAACCAATTGGAGTTGTTGGATGAAAAGTGCATTCATGCCTTAGAGCATATTTGAGCCTATCAGAATAGGCTCAAGTGAACTTACTCTAAGAAATTTTGCAATCATTATTTTGAATTTGGGAACCTGTTGGCAATCGGCCTAGATACAGATTTTCTAAGTCTATAGTGCCCTAGGCCCACTGCCAAGCATTGAATACCCGAAGGAAAGGAATGTCCTCCGTGACAATCTCCAGTAGGGTTGGTTCCAAAAGTAAAAATTGGGGTTTTTGAGATAAGGGTTAGGAAGATGCTTGAAAGGGATGAAATGACTAAAAGGAATGGGAAATGGCTAAAAGCCAAAAATACGGGGTGATGGATAGGAAGCACGATAGACAACCTAACTATTTGAACCAACAACAATCAAAACAATAGACTTTTAACAAAAACCAATATTAAATCTTCAAACCACGTAAAATCCAGCAAGTATTCCAGGGATTAATCCTCTATTAATAGCGAAATCTAGAAAATAGAATTAAACTGTGTGATAGAGAGACTAACTTTAATAGAAATTACAGAATAGAAGTCATACACAGAGATAGAAAACTCAAAACCAGAGCCAGAAGTCTATATTTTAGAAGCAGATTTCAAAGTACAAAGTTGCTTCTCTAGCAGAGATTGTCCATCCTTGGTTACAGAGAAGAAGCTAACTTTTATAGAAGAAATTTGCCGCTTAAAACATTAATGCCCAACCACTCCCATGATAGGTAGACTTGATTCTAGTGATGACTTGAAATAGTCAATTTGGCCTTATAGATAACTCAACATTGAAGATAGAAGGTTTCGATAATGACTTGAAACAATCAATTCGGCTTTTTAGATAACTCAGTATTAAAGGTAGAAGGTTTCGACAATGATCAGGATCATACGGTTTAGAGTGCAGCTTGGAGTCGGTTCAAATGGTCAATGGTTGATTTACAATAGCCCCTGATAGCTTTGGGCAGCTTCATGGTGATTTTGGGTAGTTTGCACTATGCTTGAGGTCTACCAGGAACTTCACTCCATAACTGGAGCGATAGAGGCTTTCGCTCCATAAGTGGAGCGCTTGGAACCTTCGCTCCACTGGTGGAGCGCTTGGCTCTTTGACCAAGTCATTGACTCTCTTTTGCTCTTAGTTTCACCTTCGCTCCACTGGTGGAGCGACAGGGCATGTCGCTCCACTAGTGGAGCGACAATGCCTTTGACCATTTTGAATTTAGTATACTTGTTTTTCTATCATCATTTTGAGAAGTTCGCTCCACTAGTGGAGCACTTTGCATTTTGACCATTTTGACCTCTCTTGTTGCACCCTTAGTGCCTTTTCATTATCTCTATGCCTTGCTTGTACTTCGCTCCACTAGTGGAGCGCTTGGAAAAGGCGCTCCACTAGTGGAGCGCTTGTCCCTTTGACTACATGTTGACCCTTTTGGGAGTTGTCTTTTGCACAAATGTTTTTAACTTGTTTTTACTTTGTTTTGCCTTCGCTCCATAGATGGAGCACTTTGAGGGTTCGCTCCAGTGGTGGAGTGCTTGAGTTTTCTCTAGGAGTGACTTGGTGCTTTGATCACCTTTGACTTTTTTTTCCATACTTAGCCATATTTACCTATCTTTACTCCTTTTGGCCTTTCGCTCCATTGACGGAGTGACAGTATCAATTAACAAAAAAACATACCAAAGTGTCTAAGTGCTGGAAATTACAACCATATGTGCAGATATGAAAAAGAAAGGATTTGAAGACAAAAGTAAGGAAGAGATCCCATCAGAAAAATGCCCATGCTAAAACATTCACAATTTTACATGCAACATGATAGAGAAAAGTACAGAGAAAGAAGAGAAACCACATAATGTGACAGAATACAGTCTTTAAACCAAAGAGAGCTAGTGAAAGCACAACAACATAACAACATCTTAACCATTTTGTGGAAAAAGAGAAGTTTTACAATGACTGGTCTCAAAAACTATATACAATAGGAATTTTAACAAAGTGTGGTAAAATTGGCAACACATCTGGCGGCTCACAGGGCATTGAGCCTACCTCAATGTGAAGATCCCAGACCTTATCCTTGGGCAGCAGAGTCCTCCTCACTCTCAGAGTCTTCAGACTGCTCCTCTGATTTTTCTTCACTATTGTTGGGCTCTTTCTCTTCTTCTTCTCCATCCTCTGATTCTTCTTCCATCTCTTCTTCTTGTTCTTCTATCTCTTGTGCCTTTGAATCCGGCTCACTTTCCATTTCCTTTTCCTCATCCTGTTTGGGTGGCTGGGGGAGATATTGGTCCAAAGACTTCTTAAATACATGCTTGTATACTACAAAAGCATCAACCCAACATTCCAAAGAGAAATTTGACTACTTCTAAAGCTCTTGGATTAGGCAACGATATGTCTCAATGCATTCAACATCAGCAAATTCCAGCATTCTATCAAACTCCTATAAACAAGATTCGATCTGGGCATACTTGGCCATGAAAAGAATCACCTGTGCATCAGGAGTCGGGACTTCCCAAGCATCAATGTTCGAGGTGCTATCAACGAATGTTGCCCACACAAGCTCTAACTCCTCAACTGATGGAATGGGTCCTTCAAGGTCAGTGAAGCTAGGAACACCGATTTTAGCCAAGGTATTGAAATATCTCAGTGAAACATCTCGCTCTTGCATGAGGGAGTCCGAGAGCAGGTGAGCTTTTTTGGCCAACTCGACCTTTGTGAAGAAGTAGTGTAGAGTTATCTTTGTCATCACCCATGATCAAGCCAGAGGGCTCATAGGAGTAAGGTGGATAACCACATCTTCAATTTTTCTGAGCTGCATGGCTAAGTCCAACCAATAATTGACGTCTGCTTGAGAGGATTCTAGAATTGGGCTGCCAACAACAATTGCCTCGTGTGCTTCTCTAAAAAATGTCTAGACTATAACTCCCTTTGTCGCTCTTACCGAGAACTCTCCCAAGAACTGTAGATGCATCTCTTTGAGGTGCTCCTTAGAGAATAGAATAGGCTACTATTCTTTCTGATAACTTAGCCTGCAACTCATTATTTTGGATAGTGAGCGCTTGGATCTCCTGATTCGCCTTGGCACGTGACTTCATATGGTGATCGCACAACTTGGATATTTCATCATTTTCCACCTCAAGTGATAGTACTTTCTGCTTCAACTATGCAACTTCAGACTCCAGCGCCTCAACCTGTTTCTTTGACTTAGACTCCAATGCCTCAATCTACCTTCTTGTCGCTGCTAAGGCCTCTTCGAGCTCATCATTTTTGGATTGCGCTTTGAAAAAGTGGTCCTTATAATACTCACCATGAGCGTAAATGGAGCCCATGCCAACTTGGACATCGCCCATATTTTGTGTTGTGTTCATTCTGGCCACATCTTCCATAGTATGGCGGAAGGCGTAATCAACCGAGGTCATTTCCCCCAAGGGCTTTTGGATGATTGGAATCTTCTCAATCGTATGAAGCTCCATCATCTCTGGATTGATGATGGAAGCTTTCTGAGTTTGTGCTAGAGCCTGTGCTGCTCTCTTTCTATGGTCCCTTTGGTAGCGTGATGAACTCTGGTGCACCTTGCGGATGCTTTCTACGACAGCGAGCTGGTGTGACATTTCCAACTCAGACTCTAGGGACTCTTGAATGCCTATTTCAAGGATTGGCGTGAAGGGGAGGAGTGGAATATGGGACTCAAATTTAGATAGTGCATGGGAAGCCAGAGGGGAAGTGACTATGCTAACCCTCAGAGGTGCTTGGGTCTGGACTGCTACCACGAAAATAGTCGGCTTGGGCATTGAGAAACCAGTGGACTCTGAAGACATGGCGAGAGGAGGTGACATGGAAAAAGGATTCACTTCTACGGTAGTGGAGACATCTTCAATGGGGTCTTCTGCTACAGAAAAAGGAAGGCTAACTGATGTAGAGATGGAAAAAGCATTAGGGTTTCCCGTGAAGGACTCGAATGTTACAGATGAAGGGACATAGATAATGGATAGATAATGATGCAGATAATGCCAGGAAAACTAAAATATTAGGAAATGTGGATTGGGGCAATGAAGGTGTACTTGATACAGGGGCTATGAAAACTAATACTGTAATAAGTATTTTAGGTTCTAAGCAAACAGACATCGGGGTTACAAAAACTGACAATGTAGAGGGGGAAGAAGAAGGAGGAGATGAGTGCGTACCTTTGGGCTCCGTGATCAAGGGAGCCGAGGAAGATGGGTGTTGCACTTCTTCTCCTTTCTCCTTCGTATCTGGCGCATCCATGTTGATGAGCTCTACATCTTCATCCCTTTGCTCCTCAACCTGTGTCACCACCACCATTTTGGGAGAGCTCATCGAAGGGGGTTCAAGTGCCACCCGAAATATTGTTTCGAAGGGCTTCTGGGTGTTGGTGCATGGCTTCTTCGTGGCCTACTGTAAGAGAGGCATCTCAACTTTTATTTTTGAGGGAGCACTCTTCTTTTGATGAGGCAATGGCCTCTTCTCCTTAATAAATAATGGGTCACCCAAAATGGCCTTGCCCTTGCCTTTTACCTCCTCGTGCCTTGGGTCTGCCAGGTCATCTACTTCATCGGGGCTACGCCCACCTCGAGGAACAATATCAGCAAATGAGAGAGGTCGATAAGTGTTTATGTTCTCATCGTACAACTTTGAGAACTTTTCATCAATCGATAGCGGGTTGTCCGAGGATGCCTTGTCATTGTGGACCCTCATGATCCACCACTGTTTGATTTTATCCTCTGACCACTATGGATATCTGACCTTCATTATCGCTAAAACAACCCTGGACAACCTCTGCTCCGAGTTGACAATCGGGTTATACTCGATCTCCATGGTGTAAAAATCAAGCCAAGGAGGCAAGGGCTCCATTTCATCGACGTGCCACTCCAGCTCGAGGCCTAGATTATTACATTGCTTCTCCATGTCGAGATGAGGGAAAAAATGAAAATATTTCACCCCGAGGTGTTTTTGGATGATACCAAGTGGGTCCCATCTCCAGCGGTGGGGAAGTTCAATCAGCTCGTAGTCAAAAAGTGTCACTGTAAGCACAACATTCTGGCCACACTACGTTACCTTGACATCTCCGAACTCAAAAGGCGTAGAGCATATGACTTTCCTTCCTCGACCTTTCCCGTACGCCTCATTAGTGTAGTCGAGCTACCGAGCGACTTCCAGGGAAAAAATATAGGGCGTGGCGTAATAGGGTAACAGAAAAGGCTTTTCTGTAAACCCGTAGAGCCTAACAACCAAGCCCTGGGTGAGCAAAAATGTATCTCCCATCCGCTCATCTATCACCTTGTCTTTCAACTCCATAGGAACTCGCTCGTAGTGGCCGTATATCAGCTCCAGTGCTGGCCCGAGGAAAACCTGGTTGAAGACATAGTATGATTCATCTCTGGACAAGTTGTTTGTCCAGAGATAAACTGGTAACACTCTGCCCTCCTCATCTGTCTGATTTTTCGTGATGTAAGGGAACTTCTCATGCATGTGCCAAAAAAAGTACCACACCAAGAGGGAGCAGAGTCTGAACTGGTCGGCTCTATGGGTTTGAACATAGGCCAACGCTCCATGCAACTGCCATGCCAAGAACTCCACCCAGTCAAAGAAAACTGGGATAGCGCCTGGCCTCACCTTGGATGGGAAATAAATTTCATTCTCGAATATGGACTGCGCTATGGATATTTTCCAGTCATAGACCACCTCGTCCATGGCAAGGCCCATTATCCATGCCAGAATGGAGTAGATATCACGGTGGGTGAATTCTTCCAAGAGCTTGGGTAGTTGGGGAAATTTTTCAAGATGATGCCGCACCTCCTAGCTGCTCCCTTACGAAATGGCACATCTCCGGCGTTGGCTGATACCTAGCGCCCTCTTCATCAATGTGGATTCTTCTCAGGATAAACTCAGATGAGTGCTTCTTTCCATAGGTGAAAGCATCTCGGAACAACGTCAGTTGTGATGGCGAACAATACCTCTGACTTGGTGTTTCACACCATTCTCGACTGGGCATCATAAAAATGTGATACAACCTATACAAACTCTGAACAGTGATGTACAAGTGTGCACATGTAAAAGAATATGTGTGAATGGTAGACAATAGCCAATGGGTTCCCAGTCGGGTCCTCCCTATATGCCTTCTCAACATCCTAGCACAATTGCTCCATATCCTTATGTGTCATCAAGCAATCCCAGTACCAGAAAAGACTATTTTGTGGAGTTGTTAACTTCATCGGTTTCCTCTCTCATTTTTGTAGCTTTTTCTTCGACCTGAACTCTCCCGTAGGTGCCACTTTTTTGCTAGGCACCTTCTCTCTTGGTACCTTATCCTTAGTCTCCTTATCCTTTTTATCCATGGTTGTCGAATACACTGATGCAGCTCACACTCTAAATAGAGGGGCACTCTAGATGAAAGCAGGGTGCTAGGGCAGTGGAGAAATTGGAAATGCTACATAGGGCTTGAAATTTTTTGATAAATCGGCCACCTTATAGCACCAACTTTTAATCCACTACCTTGAATATAGGGAACCTAAAATTAATGTCGGTAGAGATCATGCATGCAAGCGTGCGCCTTTAATTACCCATGTGTGGGTGGTTGCTTTTGGAAATGATGAATAATGGTAGTGGACAAGGACACTTCCTTGGGGCACATGTTGCTTGTTGGGAAGGGTGCCCATATGAATCTTCTAAGGGGGCATGCTTTAGTTGATAGGGAGCGAGAATGTTTTTGATTGGATAGTCGTACGACCCTCACTTTAAAACATTGCACTTTAGGGTTTGAAAATGACCCCTTTTAAAACTTATCTCTTCGTGACACTTGGTGCAATCTGAAAGGACAGCTTGATATGAAATAAAATTAACTTTTTTAATAGGGAGAGGGGAATGTTCACTCCCTAAGTGGAGTGAACAGGGCTATCACTCCACTAGTGGAGTGATAGGGGCTTTCGCTCCACTAGTGGAGAGACAACCACTTTTATACTTAGAATTTTTTTTTTTTGGCATGCCCCTTCCCTTCATTCACTCCCTAGGTGGAGCGAATGGGGCCATTGCTCCACTAGTGGAGTGACAGGGCATTTTTTACTTAGAAAACAATGAAGGGAAATTTATCGCTCCACTAGTGGAGTGACGAAGGGCTTCACTCCAGAAGTGGAGTGACAAATAACTCTCTCTTAGCTTATTCATTTATCTAGTTGTGCTCAAAACTAGAGTGACAACGAACTATACAGACATGAAAAATATATACATGAGAAATACCTGATGGATCACTGATCTTCCTCGAAACTCGGTGGGTGATAAGCTTTCAGAAGAAAGCCATTCACTGAAATCGGGAGAGTGAAACCCTCCATGTCTTGCAGAATGAAGGAGTTGATCTGGTTGACACTGGAGACTCGAAATGGGCCTTCCCAGAAGGCGTCAAACTTCTCGTGGTTCCTCGGCTTGGACTTGTTCTCATTCCACTTTAAGACCAAGTCTTCGACACTGAAGGTTCTATTGGAAGTTCTTTTGTTGAACCAACTCTTGGTGGATTTGGCATGCTCCGTGAAAGCTTCGTAAGCTTTCTCTCTTTCCTCCTCCAACTGTAGCAACTGGGCTAACCTCGCATCCATCGGGTTGAATTGGCCTTCTTCGCTGTCGAGCCACTTAAGTAACTGCAATGCGGGCAGCTCAATGTGCGTAGGTAAGACTGCGTCTTTCCCGTACACCAGTGAGTAGGGTGATGTCTTGATCGATCGTTTGATAGAAATGCGGTCGACCCAAAGTGACTGGTCCAAGAGTAGATGCCAGCTTCACTTATTTTTTTATAGAGACCTCTTCAAGATCCGCAATAGGTTCTTGTTTGTAGATTCTACCAATCCATTGCCCTACGGGTAATAGTTAGATGAGGTTTTCAAATAGATTCCATACCTGACCGTGAAATCATAGATTTTTGCATCGGTGAAAGGAGAACCATTATCAGACATGATGGCTTCAGGTACACTGAAATGAGTGATTAGTCCTTCTAGGAAGGAGATAACCACATCTTGGTCAGCTTGCTTGGTCAAAATTGCTTTCGACCATCGAGTGAAGTAGTCTATGGTGGTCAAAATGTATTTGTGGTCATTGGAGGAGTTGGGATTGATGATCCCAATGAAGTTGAGACCCCACTGTTGGAATGGAGCTTCTACTTGGATGGGGTGGAGAGGAAGTGAGGCATTCTGAATCCTGCTCGAGTAGCGCTAGCAACTGTCATAGCGCTAGCTGATCTTGAAAGCGTCGATGAAAAGGGTGGGCCAATAGTAGCCTACTTTGATAATCTTCAGAGCCATTGGTCTACCCATGAAATGGCCTCCTGAAAACCTAGAGTGAAACTCCTCCAAGATTTTCACCTTTTGTGACTCTTTGATACATCTCAGGAGAACTCCGTCGATGTTCTGATAAAATAGTCCATTAGGAGTCGGGACATACCTGCCAGCCTGCAAGCGAAATCTCCTTCTTTGTGAAGCATTGAAGTGAGAAGGACATCTACCTATGTCAAAGTATCTGACCAGGTCATCTATCCAATCTAGACTGTCAACCGATAGGTTGGCGAGGTTGCTTTCGGGCGCAGGGTTATCCGAGTCGGGTTTGCAGCTTCAGCCATGGCATTCTTAGCCAGCTCCTGGCAGAGCGCTCTACCTCGGACCAACTTGGTGGGGTGCACTTCGATGTCGAATTCTTGGATCTTAGTGACCCATCCAGCTCTCCTATTGCCAAGCTCCCCTTGGATGATGAAATTTTGAATGTCAGGGTGTATCACGTACACTATCGTCTTACTCTGAGAGACGAAATATCAAAACTTTTGGAGTGACTTCATCATCGCATGCACTTGTCATTCGATAAAATTAAACTTTTCTTCGTGCGGTTGGATGATTTGGCTGAGGAACGCTATCGGGCGCTCATCTCCATCTTCCCCTTTCTGTGTCAGAACAGTTGCGTAGCTTTCTGGCTCTTCGACGACGTATAAGATAAAATATTTTGAATAGTCGGGATTGACGAGGACTGGAGCTTGAGTGATCCACTCCTTGATTTCTTGGAAAGCCTACCTTCTTTCATCGGTCCACTTGAATTCAGCGTCCTTCTTCAGGAGCTCGATCATCGACTTTACTACTTGGGCAAAGTCGGCGATGAACTTCCTAACGAAGTTTATTTATCCGAAAAAGGATTGCAGGGATTTTTTATTTGCTGGTAGTGGAAGGCGGAGAAGTGCTTCAGCTTGGGCGGGATCAATAGTTAACCCCTTTTCTGAGATAAGGTGCCCAAGTAGCTTTCCTTCCTTCACTGCAAAGATTGATTTCTTGGGGTTGATGGAGACCTCGAACTCCCAGTATTTCTCAAAAACTTATCGTAAGTGTAGGTCGTGTTCCTCCCTCTTATGGGAGAAGACTGTCATGTCATCCAAGTAGATCATGATGACATGGTTCAACAATTCACCAAAGGCGAGGTCCATCGCCCTTTGGAAAGTTGCTCTAGTGTTTGAAAGGCCGAAGGGCATACGTTGGTAGGCGAATGTTCCCCACTTGGTGGTGAACGCAGTCTTGTGCTGGTCTTCATCCTTGACCCAAATATGGTTGTAGCCGGAGAAGCCATCCAGCAAGGAGAACCTCTGTGCTCCCACCACTACATGTAGAATCTGATCAATCTGTGGTAGCGGGTAGTGGTCCTTGAGCGATGCTTGGTTGAGATTTCGGAAATCGATACACAAGCGGATGTCACCGTTCTTCTTTCGCACTGGAACAAGGTTGGCCACCCAGGAGGAATGCTTGATCGGGTATATGATCTTTGCTTCAAGCATTTTTAGAAGCTCGACCCTCATCAACATTTCAATTTTTGGGTTGATGGGTCGTTGCTTCTGCCTGAAGGGTTTGATCCCTTCCTCCAGCTCGATGGTGTGTTGGATGATGTTCTTATCGTACCCCCTTAGATCTTGGTAGCACCAAGCGATGATGTCGAGATACTCCTTGCAGAGGGTGCGAATCTGCTGAAGCTCTTCGATTGTGCAGTCGGCCCCTACCTTGATAACTTTTCCTGGCTCTAACTCCAGGTCCACGAACTCTTTCTGGTCCACTTTGATCTTGTGGCCGATAGACCTATCGTTCCGATCGAAGAGACTCTCCAACGTGATCAGACCCTTCGGGATGTGGTTATTTTTCAGCTGAATCAATCCCTCGTGGTCTTCCTCATTCAGGGTCCGCTCTTCGATGGAGGATGCTTCATTTACCAGAAAATTGACAAGTTGCTCATCATTGTCGAACACCTACCAATGGAGTTTTTTATCAGGCATAGAAGGCCTATAGATCAGCCTCACCATATTTGGCTTATGCATCATGTCATCCATCGGTGAGAACCAGGTATCGATGGAGGCTAAGATGTCCACAAGCTTGTTTCGCTCTCATGAAATTGACTTGATGTTCAGTGCGGTGAAGGATTCGAGCAAATCCCACACCTTGTTGCGGTACGCCTTCAAATAATGTTGCTTGGAGACGCACTTACTAGTAACCTGGTTGTAGATTAATTTGGAATCACCAAATATCTGCAACTGCTTAATGTCGAGTTTTTTGGCTTTCTTGAGTCCGAGGCACAAAGCCTCATACTCTACTACGTTATTCGTACAGCTCCATGCGAGCCTATACGAATAAGTTTTCTATTCGCCTGATGGAGAAATGAGAGCGATTCCAGCTCTTGCATCATTCTTGCATCGGGCACCATCAAAGTATAACTTCCATAGCTGGTCAGGTGCTAGGGACTCTTCTATGGGTGCTTCTACTTCAACCTTTTTAGGCTTTGTCAATGAATAGCACCCCAAATCGGTCCCGATGATAGCATTAAAATCAGTCATAGAGAACTCATATTCGACTTGGAGCTCACCGAGAGATTCTTCCATCAGGTCCACCATTTGCATTTCTTCTATCATCAAGTTGACAGAGACCGAGCTCTTCTCCTCATCTTCAAGTTTTTCAACATGAAAAGTGGTAGGCTTCTCATTGAAGAGCTTAAATTTGTTCCCCTTGAATGGGATCTCCAAGTGTGAGTAGTCGAGGGAGAGATAGCCTCCCAACTTAGCTATGAATTCTCATGAGAGGCACATACTAAAGTATGGCTCTAAGTCGACCACCATGATCTCTTGGATGATCGTGACCTACGACATCTTGTGGAGTTGGATGGGAACATCCTTGATAACTCCTACCGTCTTCATGGGAGTACCGTCTAGTTGCAGCACTCCAGGACTACTCCGGGTATACTCCATGCCCATGATCTCACACACTACTTTGGGCATGATGGTTGTCACGATGCCAGAGTCGATCATGTAGTTATGCATGATCCATCCTTCCATCCGAAGGGAAAGGTAGAATGGCGGGGGCCGATTCTTACCTATGGCTGAAGTCATCAGCGGTGATGCAAACACCGTCTGCGTCGGCTTACTCTCCTTGTCCTTAGCGGACTTGAGAGACTCCTGCAAAAGGTCGACTTGACCCGAGAGTTGGAGAGCATCATAAAGGCTTACCTTGGCTGGGGCCTTCTTCATTTCTTCGACTATGTTGTACGTCGAAGTGCTTGGTTCTCCTGCTCCCTTTGCAGATTCATACATTTTTTGGTACTGTTGCATGGCATCCACCCATTGGCGCTTGGTCAGCGAGGGGTATTTGAGTTTCTCCCTAGCCTGGTCTTGTGTCTCGACCTACGGCTGAGAAGTCAGAGCTTTAGGCTAGAGCACCTTTTCTCTAGCGCGAGGTGGTAGGTAGTCCTTCAGCAAGTCAGACTGCTTCGAGGTCGCTGCTAGATTTGGAGCTTTTGCTAGAGGTTGGGTCTTTTGGCTCCATGGCTTGGGTGGCGTTGGTACCTTCAATGGCTCCATCTGAGCCGGATCTACCTCAATAGGCTTCTTCCCAGCTCTGGTGAGGACTGAGACTTGCTCGGTGGAAGACATCATAAAATTATGACCAACTTCCCTGATCATGTTGACTTGCTCGTAAGCACCACTAGACAGTGTCTGAACATAGTTGAGGTGCACCATGCAGGTTTCTTCATTATGCGGATCATTGCATGTGGTACACCAATAGGCTGGATCTGAAACCTTGGCCTCTCGATAGCTATATCTTCCTTACTTTTCTCCCCTCCCCCCTCTTCCTCTCCTTCTCTTTTCTTCCTTCGGGGGGGGGGGGGGGGGGGGGGGGGGGGGGGTGGGGGGGGGGGGTTTGGGGGGGGTTTTTTGGGGGGTCGAGGGTCATCACCTTGGGAGGCAACTTCTCGATAGCTATCAGGTTGGCTTCCACCTTTTGTGCTTTCTCGTACAAGCTAGGGAATGTATTGATATTAGCATGTCGGATGCTCATGCTAATATCTGAATGAAAATCCCTTAGGTAATAAACATTGCCTGCTCTGGGGTGGGCCGAAGGCCGAGAGTGACTCTCTGCCAGGTTCGGGCGAACCTGACATTGAAGTCAGCTATCTCCTCTTGAGGGTGCCTTTGGATAGTCGTGAATTGGTGCAACAGAGAGAAGGGGTCAGCTTGTTCATTGAAGCCCCTTATTAATTGTTCTGCTAGTTGATCCCATGAAGTGATGGTGCCATTCGGGAGTGATCGGTACTAGTAGAGGAGCTTACCTCTTAGTGAAAGAACTAGTAGCTTCACCATGACATCTTCTTTAGTGATCTGATGAATTGTCGCTAGTCCCATGATGTCTTGGATATGCTCATGCACCATCTTTCCCATACCATCGTACGTAGGTAGAGCCTTCAGCGTTGTGGTAGGTACTTGGTGTTGAGCTTGCAAGGCAAGCGGTCCCATATGATTCCAGGCTGGGAACAACCTAGGGGGAGCTGGTTGCGCCATATGGGGTGGTAAATTTGTATGGAGTGGTGGAGTTGGTAGAACTTGTTGAGCCAAAATGGTCGAAACACTCGGAGCACCTGGTTGAACGTTCGGTGGAGCTAGAGTATACTGATGATCCAGAGAATTCGATGGATTTGGGGGTAAGCTAGTCACTGTGTTGTCGAGAGTTGGAGTCCATGTAGCAATGATAGCTTCCTATGAAGATGTCCCATCTAGCGGGTTATTCGGCTTGACCACCCTAGGATGTTCTCCCAAAGCATCAATGTCAAGCTCGTAGAACTTGATTTCTTCTTCTGTGTTTCTAGCTCTCCATCTCGTACGCATGAAGGCATGAGTTTTTAGACTGGTCTTCGAGACTTGGAGGTATCCGAGTTCAACAGAGTCACCAGATGTTCAGATTTAATAGCAATAAGATGAACATCACTTCTTAATACTATTTTAACAGTGGAACGTCTACGTCCCATCGGGCGTGCCAAAAATTGTTGGCAATCGAACTAGCCTAGATATAGATTTTCTAAGTCTGTAGTGCCCTAGGCCCGCTGCCAAGCATTGAATGTCTTAAGGAAAGGAATGTCCTCCGTGGAAATCTCTAGTAGGGTTGGTTCCAAAAATAAAATTGGGGTTTTGAGATAAGGGTTAGGAAGATGCTGAAAGGAATGAAATGACTGAAAGGAATGGGAAATGGCTAAAAGCCAAAAATACGGGGTGATGGATAGGAAGCACGATAGACAACCTAACTACTTGAACCAACAATAATCAAAATAATAGACTTTTAACAAAAACCAGTATTAAATATTCAGAACTGTATAAACTCCAACAAGTATTCCAGGGATTAATCCTCTATTAACAACGAAATCCAGAAAATAGAATTAAACTATGTGATAGAGAGACTAACTTTAATAGAAATTACATAATAGAAGTCATACACAGAGATAGAAAACTCAAAATCAGAACCAAAAGTCTGTATTTCGAAAGCAGATTTCAAAGTACAAAGCTGCTTCTCTAGCAGAGATTGTCCATCCTTGGTTACAGAGAAGAAGCTAGATTTTATAGAAGAAATTTACCACTTAAAACATTAATGCCTAACCACTCCCATGATAGGCAGGCTTGATTTCAATGATGACTTGAAACAGTCAATTCAGCCTTATAGATAACTCAGCATTGAAAGGTATAAGGTTTCGGTAATGACTTGAAATAGTCAATTCAGCTTTTCAGATAACTAAGTATTAAAGGTAGAAGGTTCTGACAATGATCAGGATCATACGGTTTAGAGTGCAGCTTGGAGTCGGTTCAAATGGTCAATGGTTGATTTATAGTAGCCCCTGACAGCTTTGGGCAGCTTCATGGTGATTCTGGGTAGTTTGCACTACGCTTGAGGTCTACCAGGAACTTCGCTCCATAATTGGAGTGATAGAGGCTTTTGCTCCATAAGTGGAGTGATAGAGGCTTTCGCTCTATAAGTGGAGCGCTTGGAACCTTCGCTCCATTGGTGGAGCTCTTAGCTCTTTGACCAAGTCATTGACTCTCCTTTCCTCTTAGTTTCATCTTTGCTCCACTGGTGGACGATAGGGCATGTCGCTCCACTAGTGGAGCGATAATGCCTTTGACCATTTTGACTTTACATACTTGTTTTTCTATCTCTACTTGAGAAGTTTGCTCCACTAGTGAAGCACTTTGCATTTTGACAATTTTGACCTCTCTTGTTGCACCCTTAGTGTCTTTTCATTATCTCTATGCCTTGTTGGTCCTTCGCTCCACTAGTGGAGCGCTTGGGAAAGGTGCTCCACTAGTGGAGCGCTTGTCCCTTTGACCACATGTTGACCCTTTTGGGAGTTGTCTTTTGCACAAACATTTTTAACTTGTTTTTACTTTGTTTTGCCTTCGCTCCATAGATGGAGCGCTTTGAGGATTCGCTCCATCATTAGAGCACCTTGAGGATTCGCTCCAGCAGTGGCATGCTTGGTGCTTTTATCACCTTTGATTTTTGTTTCCATACTTAGCCATATTTGCTTCTCTTTAAGCCTTTTAGGCCTTTCGCTCCACTGACAGAGCGACAATATTAATTAATAGAAAAACATACCAAAGTGTCTAAGTGCTGGAAATTGCAACCATATGTGCAGATATGAAAAAGAAAGGATTTGAAGACAAAAGTAAGGAAGAGATCCCATCAAAAAAATTCCCATGCTAAAACGTTCACAATTTTACATGCAACATGACAGAGAAAAGTATAGAGAAAGAAGAGAAACCACATAATGTGATAGAATACAATCTTTAAACCAAAGAGAGCTGGTGAAAGCACAACAACATAACAACATCTTAACCATTTTGTGGAAAAAGAGAAGTTTTACAATGGTTGGTCTCAAAAACTGTATACAATAGGAATTTTAACAAAGTGTGGCAAAATTGGCAACATGACCTTATCCTCGAGGAAAACTAAAAGAACACTAATGCTCACACTGGTCTGAAGGGAAAAAAAATTAGCCCAATTGGCTAGGCCCCTTTGTCATAATGGCTATTTTTATCTTAGGATCATATCACTTAGCAATGTTAGATGGTAAATAACTTAAATAACCAATGAACATAATGCCCCTAAAAATATATTATGCATTAATTCACATCATTGATCATTTTCTATTCTTTTATTTTCTTCTTCTTCTTCTTCATATCATCTCACTTCTTCTGCTACTTTTGTGTCAGCTTGCATTGATTTGATTGCTCATATTGCATGACTTATTATCATACCTTGCATGGACTTATTGGTATGCTTATTACTCTACACTTATACTTTTTATATAGCTGCTTTGATGCTTGAACATGCTTGCATCTTGACTACCTGATCATATAGATTCTCGAGGACTTCACAATGCGACAAGTGATGACAATTAGGTTTAGCTTATATGTATTACACTCACACTAGGTCAGTGATCCTTAGTTAATCCCTAACCTAGGGCACATATTTTGCTTTCTCCTATCGAAATGTTAACGATAATTTCTACTTGTTCATATACATACATGAGGTATTTCTATGCTAGCAAGAAACTTATTTTTATGCATTTTTACATTATTACATCCATTGGCACAAAGTAAGCTTCTTTTCTATCTCATATATTCCTTGACCTTGAAAATATCAACAATCATCAATTTTTCCAAGTCAAGGGATATATTTCTTCATATCTTGTATATCTTTTATCCTTTGAAAGTTTTCAATTATTTCTTTCTTTTCTCGAAGACAAAAGATATACACTTATTCTTATTCTCCTATACATGCATCTTCTTTTGATCACCGTTTTTTGTATTGATATTTTGATTGTTAATGGATCCTCGTAGGATAGGATAGATACCACATGAGTATCATTTATGGTGTTCCCATGACCACTGACTATTTTATGCACATCCCTTAGCTATTGAAATTTCAACGAGGATACACACACACTTTGCACCACTTTCTTCTTTCTCTTATTCTATATTACTTATATCTATCACATGCACACATAGAATTTTGTTTTTTTTCACTCAATCTCTCATATTTTTGTGAGCACTACATCCCTATCAGGTAACACTCCATTTTTTACCATCAACGAGCACCACACCCCTATCATGTTACACTATGTTTTTGACTATCAGCAAGCACTACACCCTTACAAGATAGCTTCATGGCCACTAGTGAGCATAACTCCACCATAGGCCATTTACGAGCACACATCCTTCTCGGGTATTGCTCCACATTTAGTCATTAGCGAACACACACCCATAGCGGGTATCGCTCCATATTTGGTCACTAGCGAGCACACACCCATAGCAGGTATCGCTTCACTATATTGTTCTCATCAATGAGCACTACACCCCTATAGGATAGCTTCATGACTTCCAATTAGAATTGCTCCATAATAGGCCATTTGCAAGCACACATCCTCATAGGATTTTGCTTCATTTTTTATTTTTTGATCTTGGTCACTCATTCTTTTGCCTAGCTTTATATTTGTTTTATCACATTGATATATCTCAATCGATGCTAATTCAAATGGCATAATCTAAGCACCTATTTGCTTTATTTGACCTTCTGATAAGCCTTCATCTTATTTTTCTTCTTCTTCTTCTTTCTTCTTCCCTCTTCTTCTCCTCTTTCTTCTTATCATGAATTCGTGGTCCTAACTTATGGGGCATGAATTCAATGTATCACATATTCATAGTTGCCTTTTATAGGGTGTGAATTTTGCAAGAGAGTTATTTTTTCTTTCTCTCTTCTTCTTTTCTTCCACCACCTTTTATTTTCTACATCTAGTCATATAATCATCAATAAATTAGTTGAAATCATTCACTCATTCATCATGCATTTATTCATTCATTTTTTCATCATGCATTTTATTTGTTCATTTTTTCATTCATCCATATTTCTACATTTGTATTCATCCTCTCATACATAATAAACTAACACATAATAATAATCATAATAAATAACTACGCAACAAGGTATATATTGCTCAAAAATGAGAGTACAAGTAAGTTGGTGTGTCAGTGTGCCATAATAAAAATCTCGACACACTTGACCATCCCCTAGCCCAAGGATTCATGCCACACTCAAAATTGGCATGTCATCCTAATACCAACCCTAAGTCTATGAGCCAAAATCCCTTGCTCTGTGTGTTGGAGGTGGTCCCAATGGAGGCATATTCATAGACTATGAGATAGTCCATGTCCAAGACTGTGATCTCCTCTGATATCATTGGGAGGATGATGGAGGCACTCTCTAATCTATTGCTACAACCTAAAATTAGATTTTTTTGTAGAATTTATCCCTCCATATTTACACCTATAAATCCTCCCTTATCTTTAATAGCTCCTCCTGTAATAGTCAAATAGTCTGGTCTTGCTGGTCACTAGAAATAATGGCCATCCCCTCTATCCGATCTTATTGCCTCTCCTACTTCAGCCAACCCATCTCCCCCTAAGGTGTGTTTTCTTATCCCTCACTACATCACTCTATATAACTACCACATCCCACTCTATGATAGCTCAATATTACTTAGCGATAATTTCACCTATTGCTCTCATAGTCTCTCTATCCTCTTGGTCTTGTCCTCTCAGATTAGGTCCATCTCTCATTGCATTTGAGCCATATCGACCTGCATCACCTCCATCTTCCTAGTCGGGTCATCCTAACCCACCATCCCACTAGGTCCTACCACCATCATTGTGGGGGCAACTCCTACCATCCCACTTGGCCTAGCTTTGATAGTCATGAGGGAAACTCCTAATATCTCCTCTCCTATTGTGCCTAAGATAGTGATGACTATCCTACTGACTATCATCATCTCCATGTAAGTCTCCACCTAACTCTATCTAGTTTTATCTATACCCCTATGTTGTCACTCAATGGTATATCAGGTGGTCTCTTAGAGTGCTAACTACATGCCTTAGTCCATGATTTGGTACCTCTACACTAGCATCGATGGTGAGATCCTTAGGGAAATTATGCCCTTGTACCACCTCCTATACTCAAATGCCACCCTAATATCATCAATCCTTGGATCAAGGTACAAAGTATCATCCAATTCCTCCTCCACAAACCTTACCACATCAAGGTCCCCTTCGACACTAATGGATCCCTTCAAACATGCATGAAGTAGTAGTCTCCTAATTCCAACACATCCTATAGGATGTCGAACTACCTCTACACCCAATCGAATCAAAATAGATCTACCTCATCTTGATTTATAATCACCCACCTAATCCTCCACACACGAACTAGATCATATCCATCCTTTTCCCACCTAGGGTGCTAACACCATGGTCGTTAGATGATCATGTGATCTTGTGATCATGTAGCTCATCTATCATCTGCCTCTCCAATGGTAGGATACTAGATTATGTCCTTTGCACATGCTCAAAGTTTTGACCCCATCTGAAAGTTGTTGGCCACTCTAGGTTGGGCAATGGCTTTGGTAGTGCATGTATTCTAGGATGGAAGTTTGCTCCTAGCACCATACCTAGAACAGAGTGGTATATACTATATTTTTATGTTGCTTGTACACAATATTGTGTAATATCCTATACAAACAAGCTAGAACATATGGGCCGCATGCGAATCTAACCTATTTATCTCACATGTCTACTATAACCCTCACCAACACCCATAGCAAGTGTTGCTTGCTAGTGTGGCACACTAGAAGCCTAGTCGCTACCCCATAGAGTACAATTGTAAGTGCATTGACTCCATACCACTATGGCATCTTTTCAACATGTAGGCCACTCTAGTGGATCTAATTTGTTGGGTCCCCTGACAATATTTGTAATGATTCTCAAGGCACCTATGCTCCTTATAATTCCCTCCCCTGATAGGGATCCTCAATATCTACCACATGTTCTCTAGTGTGATGGTAATCTCACTAGTAGGTAGCCAAAATATCAATGACTTCATATACCATCGCTCTATGAGCATTATCAAGAGGGCCCTATCTACCTCAACCTAGGGCTTCTCTATACGATGTAATAGCCCCATATCCCATAGGAAATCTTTGCCATCTATTGTGAGTGCTCTCATAGCATCCTCTAGTGTGCTAGGTCATCATTCCCTGCTCTAAAGTACACCTTACTGCAAAACAACATTAATAAATTTTAATTAGTTTCACATCATAACAAAATAATCATAAAATAATAAAACACTAATAATATCAACATTCTTCTCCTCTCTTCTATCTCTTTTCTTTCCTCTCTCCATATTTTTCTTCTTTTTCTCTCCATTTCTTCTTATGTTATTTCACGCCCCCTCCTTTTAGGGTATGAAATCATGAATTTGTGCCATGTATTCTAGGGCATTAATTTATGGATGCACGACTGGTTTTAGTCAGCCATGAATCTAGTTCTCATTGAAAAGTGATCAAATTTGTGATTGACCCCATAAATTTGTGTCGAGGTTTGCACATCGATACTTCAAAAAAATCAAATAAAATTAACAAAAATGCATAAAAATATAATTTAACCTAGTCTAGAAGGTAATTTTAGAGGTATACTTGTCCTCGATCCATTTTTTTGTCGACGTCGCCTCTCACGATGGTTGCATGATGCGTCAGAAGCACCATCTCTCATTTTTCTTCAAATCTCTTCTTCTCCTTCTCACAGTGAAAATAAATTTTATTTTTCACCCTCCCTCCCCTTTTATCCCTCCCTTTCTCTCTATTTTCCTTTTTTTTCTCTTATTCATTCTTTTTGTGTCTACCATTTTGAGTTTCTTTTAGAATTTTACATTCCTTCTAAAACTCGAGGGGGAACCATGGCCTTGAGGGCATTGATGCCATCACTACCCCATAAAGCATACAAAAGTTCAAAGTGTTCAAAATGACACCATTTTCATACTTTCCCTTCGCCTAAACCTATTACCCCTTTTAGTGTTAGTTATTTTTAGCCCGTAGGTATCTACAACTTTCTTTGATGCATTTCTTATGCCATAAATGCATCAAAGAGGGGGAAAAATATAGACACGTAAAATTGACCTAGGTAAATGAGTTAATTTCCCCTTAGATGCTTAGGAATCCACTCAAAGTTTCTAAGTGCAATTTTTGAGATCCCCATCCCTCATTTTGCTAGCCTCGTTGAATTTACAGTTATCCAAGACCAATCATGAATCTGATCAAGCCACATCTGACCTCCAACGGTTAGATTTCATGAATTCATGGTCATCTCAACTTGACTATAAATTTGGCATCTTAGGTTTTTATCATCAAAACCCTAATCCTAAAGCCGAACTTTATCTTTTTTAGCACTAAAATCTAAAATTTGAATTTTTGTTTTTCTTGCTTTGCCCTCAAACCCTTTACAAATAGAAGGGTTGGATTCCCTTTTTAGCCAATGTTCCATGTTCTATTTGCGATCTCCTTTTTATATATAAGTATATAAGTAAACATATCTAATGTGCAACTAGATCTAAGTATATAAGTTGTGTCTTTGTAGTACTCCTTCAATATTCATTAACTCTTCCTAATAAAAATCAAGTTCACCTAAACTAAAGGTTGAATCAATGCACAAATTACTATGAATATCAAATCTACTAGATTTTATCACCCACTTCTTTAATATAATGCATCTAGTGTGGATACATAGATGAAAATAGCGCAAATTAATAATAGACTATGATAGGGTAATCACAAACTATCCACATGATTTCCAAGGGATATAATTGTTGACCACTCTCTGCCATACATTTACATTGATAAGAACAACAAATAGGTCCCATAAGAAAGGCATTTACTATAGGTACCACTTGGAAATGACCTTGGTAAATAGCATTTACTACACAAAATTCTAGAGTTATCATGGTAAAAATGATATAATGTCAACAAATTCGGAATTACTATGATAATAGTAAAACTTTTATTGTATGGTATATTTGAAAGTCGCTTCAATAAAAGTAACTAGGGGTAAAACCAAAGTTACCAGAGGTGTAAAAATATAGCTACCAAACACCACCACCACCAATGAGGAGTGGTCCCAACAATAGAAAAAAATTTGATCTATAACATGAAGAAAATGTCTTCCCAAGCCCCCTCTCACTATGGTATTCCATGTCAATGTAAATATTTCCAATGATGATGATATGCTATCATAAAACACTTAAATATAATTGAAGACACGCAATATTAAAGGTAAATAATGGTAAAATGAGAACATGACAAGAGTGACATAATGAGAACATAAATGTATTTATTATATATACAAATTATGAGTATACAAGTGCTCATAAAATTATCTCAATGAGTGAATGTGATCCTCCTATTTATTTTCCACCTTCCATGGACACCCAATGATCGTATTCCATACTCATTCAAATAATCCTTGGATATACTTTATACAACAAGATAATATTTCTTTGGCTAGCTTGGCTTAGTAGCCCTTACACTCTTACTTTCTCGAGCTCACAAATGCTCAAATTTCCTCTTATAAGGGGACTCTCCCTTATTTATAGGCTCATGGGAAATAGATATTTCATGGATGGATAATTCTAGATGGACACATTATAACACTTTCTAAATATCTTTATTTTAAACTCTTCCCATAATATCAAGATATTCTAGCTATCTTTCTCATCCTCTCTTGGATACTTCTCATGATATTTATAATTAAATGAGATAACATATCACATGCTTCTAGATATTCTCCTCTTAGACTTTTCCTATGATATCTCAATAGTTATGTAATACTTCTAGAAGTACTTTAGACTATCTTAGACTTTTAGAAATTTTCTAAATATTCTACAAGATATTGCCATACTTTTATTTATTTACATCACATCTTAATACATATAACCCTATTACAAAGATACTTTACTATGATAGCGACACTTTTACTTTTACCATTTAATGTTACGTTTTATTGCGACGTGTCACAATTATAACATTCTTATTGTACTCCTATATAAACATTCATTTAGATAGGCTCATATTAATTGAAGTAAAAAAATGGTTGAATTCAAGTGCAAATAGTGATTTTGTGTAGTTCTACCCTCTACCCATGATGTGCCATGTCATTCTAGGATGCTTTAATTTTTTTTATCCCTAAGGAAAAGAAAAATTGCTCTTATGATTAGTAAGTGGGAATTTTTTTAATAAATTGACTTTATTTAAATAATTTAATACATTTTTTAAACAGGAAAAACCAATAAAAGAAACATCAATAGTGCATAACATGTTTCAAGAGTTTCTTCTCTTCTAATAACTCTTCTTCCATACATTAGATTTTTTAATCAATTAAATTAAAATAAAATAAAAAACAACCATATTAATTAACTTTCAGACTTAATAATACATATTTACATTAAACCCATAGGATGAATGGAAAATTTATTATCAATAAATAAATATCTATTATTAACAATTTTCTATAATATTATCCACAATAAGAGATTCTTCTCCTCTAATAACTCTCCTTCAATGCATTGGATATTTTAAATATTTAAAATAAAACAAAAAAAAAGTGCATATTGTTTGATATTCATACTTAATTATATTTTTTTGCATTGTACCTATAGTATGAATGGAAAAATTAGTAACGATAAGTAAAATATGTATCATTAAAACTGCTCTATAAGATTATCCACAAGAAGTGATTGTTAAAATAGGTAGGATGTATGTATGAAAGACATAAAAATGTCCAATGAACATCTAATTTGTGGTTTCTTTATTTAAAAACAATATTTATGGATATTATATTCTAATTTATTAATATTCATGTACTTTCCATATCTTTAACCATGGGTGTAGATACATGCATGTGGTTTAAATAATGTTGGGTGGATCATATCAATATTTTAATGGATTAAAAAATGTATAAATTTCATTGAATAATCCCATATTACTTTGTGCATAATAAGCTATGGAAATAATACAAACTTGTAATATATTTTTTTCCTTTTCTTAGTGGGTTGAGAATTCAAGTCCAAGAACTTTTTAAGAAAGCATAGATGGTTAGTAAATTGATTTATTATTACTAAAATTATATGTTTGCATGAATGCAAGGGTGAGGAGTGTGTAGTTATAAGGTGTCCAATTTCAATCTACAAAGATGTGATACGTAATTGTCTAAGTACATACTCACAGAGGATACAAATAAGAAAACAATATTCAGGTTTATGTCAAAAGCACTTGTGCATTGTTAAAATTGACTTGATATAACCAATTCATCTTTAAGGTATGGCACATGCACCCAAACACACATTATGAACAGGGAGTGATCCTCATATTTTTCTATTTTAGAAAGCAATCAAATGTTTCAAAAGCTAGCAAGAAGCAAGTGGAAGTAGGAGGCAAAGTGCAAACAAAGAGCGAGAATCATTTTTCTTGTTCTAAATCTTAGGAAATTTTAAAAAAATAAAGGATTCTTATTAAGAAAACTTAGGTATCATGGTAGGAAATTAACTTTTAAAATTCTTAAGTGGAAGCAAGCATGCCCTAGTTGGAAGTATGGATGCCCTAGTCAGGTACAAGAGAAAGACAAAATCAATGGAAAACCCTATCCATATACTAGATATTACACCATAAGCAATTATAAAGGATGAGATTATCAAGCATGATATAATGGTTCTTAAAAGCATAGGGTTAATATGTAAGTTCCATAGATACTGGCCAAGTTTTTTAGAGATTCAAAATTGGATCAAATGGAAGTGGGGATTGAATTCAAATTACTCCATGATTTTTCTTCCAAAAGGATTTTCCTTATCATCTTCTCTAATTTGAAAATCAAGGATAAAATAATGGATGGTGATCCATGGTTTAGGGGAGAGATGCATTATATTTAAGACCATGGAGTGAGAATATTTGTTATGGAGAAAAAGACTATTAAAAGGCTTTCAGTGTGGATTAGGATTTTTGGGATTCCATATCAGCTTATCAATAAGAAGGTTTTGAAGAATATTGGCAATACTCTAGGGGAGTTCATCCAAGAGGGACCAACTACTAAGGAGTGAAGGCATGTTGTATACACCTAAATATGTGTTTCCATGGATATTTCAAAACCTTTACCATAGTCCATTAGGATTAAATATGAATCAAGAGAATGGGATCAACAAGTGGATTATGAAAACATTGTATTTCGATATTACAAATTTTATGAGACTGGACACATGGCAAGAGATTGCAAAGTGAAAATGATGGAGAAATAGATGGAAAATTTTGGGCATGAGACAAACTTCAATATGAAGCAAGGAGATCATATCATAGTAGAAGTTGGATCAAATCAAGGATTTTCCACTCTCAAGAAAGTGTCAAAGAAATCCTCTACATCATCAAATGGTGAAGGCCATTATAATTTACTCAAATCAACCATTAGAAGAAAAAATGACATAAGGGATGAGGAAGTACAATGCACAAGTTCAAATTTAGGAGTTAAAGGTGTGAAGGAAGATGGGGAGGCAAATTTTAAAGCAAAGGAGGCAAAAGAGGTCAAGTTTAATCCAGGTAAATCATCTTCATTTTCCTCAAGTAGTATAAAATCCTCTCCTTACAATAAAAATAAAAGTAGTACAAAATGTATCCCTTGCACTTTAGGGTTTCAAGAGCAGCATAATAAAGAAATGTATATGGAGGATATCCATGGAAATTTAGGTTTTCAAGGCAGCATAAGAAAGTAATTACTATGGAGGATCATCCTTGTACTTTAGAGTTTTTAGGACAACATAAATAAGAAAGTGTTTGTGAGGCTATTCCTTGCATTTCAAATTCTCTAGGGCAACATAAATCTTTAGAAGATAAGTCTTATTATGAACAATATGGAAAAATTGAAGAGATTGATGAAGATGAAAGTGTTGGTGGGAATGGAAAAAGGAGAAGAAGACCTTCAAAGCAAGAACAAAGAGAAAAGGAAACTCAAAGGGATATTAATTTGAGAAACCAAAAATAAATACCATAGGTGTTAACAAGAAGTGGGGCCAATCCCACAAATAAAAATTAAAAAAGATGATGAAAATGGTATCATGGAATATTAGGGGTATGAATAAGACCCTTAAAAAAGAGTTATTAAGGAATTGATAGGTTGTTATAGTCCTAAGTTTATTTTAATACAAGAAACAAAATTAAGTAGTGAGGAATGTAAGGATGCATTCAAAAAGATTTGGAATATGGGGGATTGTATAGAAGTTTCTTCTATAGGAGCTTCTAGAGGTATTGCGATAATATGGGACAAACACAAATGGTATAACAATTTTAGAAGAAAAAGTAATTGGGTTGCTAGTCTATTTTGTAGGAAAAAGGAAAACATTAAAGTTGGGGTTATAAATGTATATGCTCCAACTATAGTTACTCCTCATGAAAGATGTTGGAAGGACCTTAGCATATTTTTGTCAAATATAATGATGATTCAGAATTGTGATCTATGGATTCTTGGGGGACTTCAATACAATTCCATCTCCTTCGAAAAAGAAGGGTGGTACTCCTAGATGGTCTAAATTAATACAATATTTTGCTTCATTTTTCAATTCTAATGGCCTTTGAGATGTTATTCCTTCAAGTTTTCAATACACGTAGGATAATAGATGCATTGGGAAAACTCATATAGAAAAAATATTGGATAGATTTTTGTTATCCAACATATGGTTGCAAATAGAGTATACAATATCTTCAGATATTTTATTGCGAGTAGGATTAGATCACAAACCCATTCTCTTGAGATGTGATTTACTCAATAATGGTCATCCAAATCCATTTCAATTTCAGTTTATGTGGCTCCAAGACCTTGATTTCTTCCATATGGTTATGTTATGGTGGGATGAAGCAAATTTTGAAGGATCATGTATATACAGGTTTGTTCAAAAGATGAAATATCTAAAGGAGAAAATGAAGATTTGGAATGCCAAATCTTTTGGTAACATATTTAAAGAAAATGAGGAAATTGAATCCAAGCTCAAAAATTTACAAGAGATAATAGAAATCAATGGAATGGACCAAGATTCTTATGTTCAAGAAAAACAATTACTTTCTAATTATCATAATGTATTGAAAAGGGAGTCATATTTGTTCCAAAAATCTAGGGAGAAATGGCTCAAGGAAGGAGATAGAAATACCAATTTTTTTCATGCTATAACAAAAACAAGTTTTCTTTTCATCACATAAAAATATTTCAACTCCAAATGGAAGAAATATTGAGGAAGAAGAAGTTATCAAGAAGGAAACAATTAAATATTTTTAAAAAAATTGTCAAATGTTGGACAAAATAAGTAGGCACAAGGTAAGCTTTTACAAAATATTCCATCAATTATCACATAGGGACAAATTGAAAGCTTGATGAAGAAGATATCTATGGAGGAACTACATGAGGTAATTTTCTTTTACCATCCTAACAAGGCACTTGGCCTAGACATGTTTCCTTACAATTTTCTTTCAAAATTTTGGGATTTATTGAAGAGTGATATGTTGATTGTGGTTGAAGAGGCCCAAAAAATGAAGGCTATAATAAGTGAGATAAATGCCACCTTTATTACATTGGTTCCCAAGAAAGGTGAGACAAAATATTTTGATAATTTTCATCTAATAAGCCTTTGTAATATGATTTATAAGATCATTTCAAAAATTATGGCAAACAGGTTGAAAAATATTCTAGATTGTGTTATCTAGAGGAACAAGGTGGTTTTGTTCATGGTAAAAAAATTATTGATGGTGTAATCATTGCACAAGGGGCGATGCATTCTCTTCATTCCATGAATAAAAACAAGGTATGCTTATGAAATTAGATATGAACAAAGCATATGACAAGATTTGCTGGAGTTTTCTACATGATATTCTCAAAAAGTTTAGTTTTGATCAAGGTTGGTATGAATGGATTTTTTTGCTCCTTTTTGTTGCCTCTGCTTGTTCTCCTGTGTTGGGTATTCTCTCCATATTTAGTTATTATTCTTGTGGAGGCATTGAAGAGAGCTTTCTCAAAGGCAAAAATGGAAGGAAAAACTCAAAGGTACTCAAGTTACAATAAGTGGCCCCTCTAAATCTCGTCTCCAATTTGTTGATAATAATTTTCTTTTGGATCATCCCTCGAGCCAATGAGGCTATGGAGTTCAAATTATTTTTATTATTATGCTATTAAAGGCTAATAGAAAATTGGTTAATATTACAAAATCCAATATTTTTTATTAGCACCACTACAAATTTACAATAAATTATCATGGATGTTTTAGGGTTTAAAATTGAAAAAATTTATCAACATATTTGGTATTTTTTTGTCTCAAGGAAAAGAGGAGCTTTAGGACTCAATTTTGAATAGAATAAAATTATGTTTGGTAGGTTGGAAAGGTAAGTTCTTAATCATGGCTAGAAGGTTACAACTCAGAAAGACTACATTGCAATCCATCCCTATATATATGATGTCATTTTCAAGATTTCCAACAAGTATGACATCTAAATTTGATAGAATTCAAAGAGATTTTCTTTGAAAGGGATGTGAGAATAATTTTAGGCTTCCTCTTTGTACATCGTATAGGGTTTACAAAGGAAAGAATATTAGAGTGGCAGGCCTACATAATTACAAATTTATGAGTTGGGACCTAGGGGAAAATCTTGGCTAGAGATTTCCTAAACATAAAGGAAAGAGTTGGAAAAAAATGTTATTTAAAAAATATGCAATTTCTGTTGATGCAGTGAAATTATTTAGGAAATGAACCCTACCTAAAGGATTTCCAACATGGAAATTTATATTAAATATTTGCAATTGATTAAACACATTATAAGGTTATTCAATAAGGAGGTTTATGAAAAATTTTGATCTGATGCTTGGTTGAAGCCTTATCCTCTTGTTTTTTATTAAAAATGACAACCATTGGCTTAGGCATGTTTGGTTTATAAATATCCAAGGGTCAATAATTATATTAATATGAGCAAAAACTCCATATCTTGGATTTCTATTAGTAACTTGGTTGAACGAGAAGAACTCAAACAAATAGCAAATAAGCTTCAAAAGATGATTCAAGAATTTTATCAAGACTTTTTACATATAAAAGGATGAGTTGGTTTAGAATCTACCAAAGAAGGTGGATACTTGGTCAAGTTGGAATATGATAATTTAGAGTAATAAAAGTTTCCTCTTCGTGATGATTTCTCTTGGAATAATGTTTATGAGAGATGTGGCAATGCTCTAAAACAAATATTAATACAACATAGAAAGGAGAAAATAAACAAAATTTTGAAATTGCACAAAAGCTTTCAAAAAAATACTTTATTAATCTTCATTTATGTACATACTACTTCAATACAATACCTTAAACTTATATATATATATATATATGATGTATTTTGGTTAACTTAAGAGCCTCTTAGTGCTTCACATTCTCTCCAAATCTGGATGAGAATATTATTTTTTTATTTTTAAATTTTCACTTATAATTCCAATTCTATCTTATTTTGATTTTTTATCTTATTCTTGTCATGTTCTAATTTTTTCTATGTTGTTTTATTTTTTGTCTCATTCATTATCACAATTTTCCAATATTCTCCCCTATGAGACTAAATGGAAAAAAAATTATTCTATCTCTGAGTGAAATAAACTAATTATTTGTCACTCTCTTTATAAAAGTGTCTACATATTGAATTTTTGAATTACAATGTTTTAATTCAATTCACTTTTCCTAAATTAATTGTACAATAAAATGATACTTCAATTCAATTTGCTTTGATTTTGTATGAAAAAACAATTTTTTTACTTATTTGAATTGCACTTGTGTTGTCACAAAAAGGATAGTTGGTCTTTCTTGCTTTTCACCAAGGTATTCTATGATGTACCTTAACCACATAACTTGTGTTTTTTCTAATAAAGTTACTATATACTCTATCTCTATTGTTGATAGTGCAATTATTGTTTGTTTCTTCAAACTCCAAATTACCAATCCATTTCCCACTGAAAAACAATTTCCTGATGTAGATTTCCTATCATCAATTGAACCTCCCTAATCTGAATTATTGTATCCAACCAACTCAATCTTATTGATTGAATTATAATGGATTCTATAATTTAAAGTTCCTTTCACATACCTCAAAATTATTTTAGTTGATCCCATATGATTTATTTATGGCTAACTCATGAATATTGGAACAAGGAGATTGCAGATGCAATATCTAGCCTTGTTATTGTCAAGTACATAAGGTTACCAATAAAACTTCTATACTTCCTCTCATCCATTGTTCCACTTCCATCATCCTTACACATTCTTTCACCTTGTGCAAGTGGAATAGCTACAACTTTGCAACTTTTCATGTCAAACTTTTTCAACATATCATGTGCATATTTATATTGTTAAATGAAGATTCCATCATGTGTTTTATATACATCCATACCGAGAAAATAATGCAGCAAATCCAAGTCACTCATTTCAAATTATTGCATTATGGCTTGCTTGAAATGTCTATTCATTCTTGAGGAACTTCGTATGAAAAATATATCAACATACAAGCAAACAATTAAAATATCACTCCTCCCTTATTGTAGTATAAAGTAGGCTCATTTATACTTCTCACAAATCCACACTTCAAGAAGTATTCATGAATTCTTGAATACCATGCCCTTGGTACTTGTTTGAATTCATGTAATGCTTTTTTTAACTTGTAGACATGTCATTCTTTACCTTTCACTTCAAATCCTTGTGGTTGTTCCAAAAACACTTGTTTTTCAATCTTACCATTAAAGAATCCACTTTTTACATCAAGTTGATGTACAGTCTATATTTTTTAGGCTGCCAAGGCCAAGTCCACTTTTATTATGTCTTACCTTACAACCGGTGCATGTCTTATCAAAATCTATGCCAATTTGTTGTGCATACCCTCTTGCCATTAGTCTTGCTTTATGCATTTTTATTGATCCATCACTATTGTACTTTGTCTTGAACACCCACTTCACTCCAATTACCTCCTTATTCTTTGGAAGTTCATACAACTTCCAACTATCATTCTTTTCAAATGAATTCAATTCTTCTTTCATGGATTTGGTCCATATCTTCCTTTGGGATGCTTCTTGAAAACTTGAGGGATCCACTTCCATCTTGGACAACAATGTATAATTTACCTCTTGTTCCTTTTACCATTGTTCTTAAGCTTGTGCTTAAATTATTATGAACCTACTATCAAAATTTTGATCCAACATTTGGCAGATTGGATGTGCTTGTCATGTTCTCTTCCTTTTATGCTTGTCTTTGGAGAAATGCTTGTGCCTCCACGTGATGTTTGTGAAACATAAAAAAATTCAATTATGATTGTCTTCTTAGTTTTTTCTACTTGTCAATATACTCTGCTTCAGCAAAAATCACATCTCTAGACATAATGCATTGTTTAAATTTGGGATCAAAACATCTATATGTCTTGCTTTTTTCAAAATAACCAACAAAAATGCATGCTTAAATTTTTTAATCTAACTTCTTTTTCTTATCTTTAAAATGAACATAATTCAAACAACCAAACACTCTCAAGTGACTTACCAAAGGCTTATTTTCATACCATACCTTATCAAGAGTCATATTCTTTATTGTAGTTGTGGGACTTCTATTGAGGATGTACATTGTTATTGCAACCATAGTTAAGAAAACCAAAATCGGATCGAAATTGGCATGGGAAAAGAATCAAGAAAAATTGGCAAAAAATCAGCATTTTTCATTGAAAAAAATGAAGAAAATGTAATTTTTCATTGAAAAAGCTTTTTTCATGCATATGACAATTTTGTGGGAAAAAATAGACAAAAATCGAAATAGTAGTGATAATTTTTTTCTCCTATCTTGCACACAGGGGAGATATAATTTTGCAAAAACAAGGGGGGAAGACTTATAAGGGTGCATTTTCGGCAGTGACCGACACCTTAGTCAGATTATTTTTGCAAAACTCATTGTAAAAGGTGCATTTTCGGCAAAGACCGACACCTTAAAATATGGGCAAATCAAAGAAAACTATCCCAAAACCAACTGATGTTGCTAAATCATTTAAAGACCCATACTTTTCCCCACACATGGATGGGATAAACTATTATGAAGATGGCACATTTCTTACACTACATAATGATGTGGATTTCATAATCAATGATTCTGCGTATTGTGAAGACATGCAGAAAAATGGTGTTCTAATCCCTATTGACAAGGCAACTCCTTGACAGACGGACTGGATGATTTGTTACTACAATTCATTGCTACATACTCCTGCAACTCCTTGACAGACGGCTGGATGATTCGTTACTACAATTCATTGCTACATACTCCTGCAACTCCTTGACAGACGGACTGGACAATTCATATTCATTACTACATTACGACTGGTGACAGGACTCCACTGACGTGGATAGTTAGTCCCTAGACCGGACCGGTGACATAATGGCTTCCTAAGCCTAGCCAGAACCCTACCCTAGACCGGACCGGTGACATAATGGCTTCCTAAGCCTAGCCAGAACCCTACACCAGACCAGACATAGCACAGTAGCGGCACCATGGTGGCCTAGCCTGGCCAACCCTACTGAGGGGTGACGGAACGGACACGGGACCTAACATAGGGCTTCGACCCGACGATCGGATCTATACCAGACAGCCACAAACCGGAGGACGTGGCAGACTCGCATCCCGAGGCATCCTACTGGCCTGTGGATGCTGGGTGCAAGGACCGGAGCAACAGACACAAGCCGCTGACTGGACGTTGGACACACGATCTGCTGACCATACTCGAACCAGTCCCAGTCCGGTTTGGATATGTGGCGGACAGCCACTAGCCCGAAGGCCGACAGGACGGATGCAAAAGCTGACCTGACAGGACGTAAACCTGACGCGGATGACCCAAACACGCAAGAACAGATTCGTGACACGTGTATGGAGACAAGCCTGTGGGCACTTGGCAAAACAAAGGCGAGGGACTAATTGCCCAAGGGCAATCAAAAACAATACACTCATTTGTTGTTTTTAAACAACGCTGACAAACACCATTCGTCCCATGTGGGACTAAACCTCTCCTGTTGCCGCATACCTGCAAACGGTAATCATCAACTCTGGATGATCGCGTGAGGAAAACGCGTAATTTTTCACAGCCTTTCATGGTAGTTTTTCACCTTGCAGTTCAGATCGACAAGCTTCTGTAAACGAGATTGAAGCAGGTAGGATATCGAAGCAACGTGCCACCGTGGGAGACGTTCAGACGATGATCTGCAATATTGCAGCAGCACCTGGCGGAAAATTTCAGAGCAGACAGCAAATAATAAAAAAAAAAATTGTTGTTGACGAGGGCTTCGACCCACCTGTGAATCCCTAGTGTTGTACTGTTGCAGCATCTGCAGCCAGGAGATCTGTACTGGACTTCCATGGCATGTCCAAACGATCTGTAATTCACCGACGCTCTTGCAATACGTGGTGATTCGATCAATATTAGCACAGAAGCCAAAACCTGCTCGTATCATACACCATAGTAAAGGAGATCTGATTTGCAGGCGTATATAAATCTGGTGATAGCTGTGAAGCAACGAAAGGAGATTCGTGGCACCCTGATTTCGTACCATGGAGGATAATCTGGTACATCAAGCAGCATAACGCCAATATTTCATGGTGAAAATATTTGGTACTGTAAGTTTGCAGATCGCAGCGATTTGTAGCTCCGAAGACCGGTTTTCAAGCAGTCTGCATAATAGACGAAACACAGCGTAAAAGGGACATTAGTGAGTGTTGGTCAGGGTGGATCAGCCGTGAGTCTGTCGACTGTCGTGTTAGGTCCCTAGTCCGTGTCTAGGCCTCTACTCGTAGTTCGGGCTTATCAGTGGGGTCTGCACTCTGACAGAGTCAGACCTCCCTCACGCCAAGCAAGAGAGTCCACACCAAAGAGACTGCTAACTTGTCACTACCTTGATCTGCAGTGATTGCACTCTCAGACTAAAATTGAGCACCAGGTCTCCCTACTCTCGGGCTACGGCTACAATGAGCCGAGAGCTCTGTGCGGCTCTGATACCATGTTGTGAAAGCAACATTATTTCATTAATCAGAAGCTAATTAAATAATACAAAAGATGCCATGATTAGTTTCGTAGTAAATGGAATTAATTAAACAGCATCAATCCAATAAGGACAGACGTTCTAACAACTTAGATACACTACCCTAAATAACTAATAACAATATGCTAAACTAGTTACATACGCTAACACTTATCTCATGCTCATTACAAATTGATTTATTTTTTTGGAATAATACTCACCACCAAGATCAATCCTTGATGTTTTGATTCTATATCCATTTTGATTATCCACTATGGCTTTGAAAGTCTTGAATATTTCAAAAGCATCACTCTTATTCTTCAAAAACTATATCCAATTTTTTCTAGTATGATCATCAATGAAAGTGATAAAGGAGTTATCAACATTTGGTGTGTTCCTCGGACCACAAATATTTAAATGAATTAATTGCAATGGAGATAATCATCTCTATGTGCTTCCTCTTTAGAAGCTCTCTCTATGATATTTTTTCATTATGCGATCTTCACACACTTCACTTCTTGCTTCTACATAAAGCAGTCTATGGACCACTCCTTTAGCATTTAATAAATTAAAGCTTCAAAAAATAGGTGACAATACCTTTGTTTCCATAACCAACTACTATCCTTAATGGTTGTATGATAAAAATTGCACTTTTCACCCCCAAGATTCAAGAGGGAACATTTTATTCTTTATCATTTGTACGACAACCACTCTTGGTTCACATTTGTTTTACCATAGATGATGCACTCCTTATTCTCTAACACCACTTTGTAGTTTTTCTCTATAACTTGTTGCACACTAAACAAATTATGCTTCAACCCTAGTATGAAGTAAGTATTTTAAATATTTTCCTTTAACTTTTGTGTCAATTTTTAAGGTTCATTTTCCTTCAACCTCCAATGATTTGTTATCTCCAAATTTCATCTTGCTTTTGTATTAAATATCCAACTCCACAAATAACTTCATATTACTAGTCACAAATTTGAACAACCAAAATCTAAGTACCAAGACACTTTAGTTGAAACGTCTACCACACTTATGACAAGAACATATTTTTTGAGATTTCACCTTCTTCATGTAAAAAGTTTACCTTTTTTCCCTTTTTCATTACTTGCCTTTATTCTACATTCTCTTTCATAGTGGTCATACCTTTTGCAATAGTGATATTGAGCATTCCTCTTATCCACAAATTTGTGTCCACCTCTTCCACTATAGCCTCAACTTCTACCATGGCCTCTTCCTCTTATAGAATGATGATTTTATTGCTCCCCTCTTTGACCTTGAGAATTGAAGATTGAGCTAGCCCCATTATTGTTTGACACTCTTCCCTTGAAGCGAAAGCTTGTTCCAAGTTTTTCTCTTCACTATTTTTAATTTGTTTTTTTCAGAGGACATATGTGATCCTGCCAATTCATAAAATTCTAGCTAATAGGATGTCTCTTAATTGTCTCAAGAGTCCCTTGGTGCTTCACATTCTCTCTAAATCTAGGTGAGGATATTCCTCTTTTCCTTCTTTTTTTTTTCACTTGCAAATTCTAAATCTATTCTATTATTATTTATCTTATTCTTGTCTTGTTTTATTTTTTGTCTCATTCAATATCACAATTTTCAATAGTTTGGTTACTATAGGCCTTCCTTAAGGCCTTAACGTTCTTTTGGTTAGTAATTAAAAGCAAGATACTTGCAAGAGAGAGTTTACAAAGAAGAGTATCGCATGGACCTTTCAGGTGTGCCTTGTATGAGAAGGGTCTAAAAACATTAGACCATTTACTTCTTCATTATCCCTTATCTTACACCATTTAAGGATTTTTTTTTTTTAAATATATTAAGTAGCTCCATTAACATTGAAAGATTTGATAAATGTTGAATTAATTATTTTAAAAATAATGGATTTTGTAAAGGATGGGTCCTACTATTATTTCTTGAAATATATGTTTCCAAAGAAATAATTGAAATTAAAAAAAAAAATCTCAAAATAATGCTCAAGTTGGGAACTGTATTATTGAATCTCTTACATAATGTTTATAAACATGGTGCTCATCATGGGAAGTCTCAAGTACGGGAAAAGAGGTGCTAGCCTATTGGTTATAGAATTTGAATATACATGGAGGGGTCACCTGGTACAATTGAGTTAACACAAAGAATTTGCTTTGACCTACAATAAAATAAAAATGTCCTACAAAATTAATTTAGATGGTGCTTCCAAAGTGGAGATGGCATTTTTGAAAATAATGAAGACAAAATTCTCCTTACTCAAAATCATATGGAACTTCCACTAATAACTATGCAAAGTTTTTCGGCTACCGATTCCACCATGTAAAAAATAAAAAATAAATCAAATAAAATAAAATAAAAAACTATGCAAAGTTTTCTTATAGGGATCAAATTTATAGTTGAAAAAGGTTGGAAATATATTTTAATTAAGGGATATTCACAAATTATCATTAATGCTATCAACAAAAATGGATGTGTTGGATAAAAAATAGCATTATAATTGATATTCGTCATGTTGAAAGTGTAATTTAACTTATGGCCAAGGGCAACATTGTATGATGCAATCTTGTATAGGCCTTCAAGCAATCATTGTATAAATGAATATAATTTATTGTATTATTTTATTATTAATCCCTATAGGTCACAATTAACCTTTTTATGGTTAAACCCACCTTATAAATTGTAATTAACCTTAAGCCCTCTTCTTATGATAGCTTAGGTTAAACTCGTTTATGTAATTAGAGTGTTGTGATTCTTATCTACATATAATATAGTGATTATTTATGGTACCTATGGATGTCACGATATATTTCTTTCTTTCATCATTTTTACACTTTTTGTATAAGATTTGAATTGATGGATTGCTTATGTTTGTTTCTAGAAATAGGTGTCAATTCCAACATGGTATCAGAGTGGGCATGGAGATTCATCGCTTGGTCATTCAAAAAGTTTGTTTAAGGCCTCTAATATTTCTTTCAACTTCAATTGCAAATTACTTCTCAAAGCTTCATAAGCACCTTCAACAAAAGGGGTAAAGGGAAGATCAAAAGTTTTTATTTCTCTATTTATTCTTTTATTTTTGGAGAATTTATGCCTAATTTAGGTTATGTTCCATTGTTATTAGATTATTTTGTACCTATTTTGCATGGATCAATACCAATAATAGCAATAGTATTGTTGTTTTGACTCCAATAGGGTGTCTTGACTTTTTCATAAAGAGGACTTGGTGTCATTGCAATGGAGAGTTAATTGTGATGTTTTCACTTCTCTTGGGAGCTTTAGTGCCTTGGCTAGAAGAAGGAAAAGGAGGTGCATTCATTTGCCCCAGTTCAAATTGTAGACACCTAAAAATGTCACATTATCCCTTGTTTAATGTCTGAACTGCAATTGTCACCAAATTTGGAGAGCAACTACCTGACAACATATTGAAGACCTCCATCGAAGAAAATTTCACCAAAGTTGAAATAGCAAAAACCGTACAAACAAGGACAATTTACAACCAAAACTATCCTGATCAAGACAGTTCCTATCAAAACCAAATTTGAGTCAAGTATAACATAGCAGGTCATTCACAAAGCTAAGCAATAAAGTATATTGTGTTTTTAGCTCATTTCTAGCTCTGTCTATTGCATTAACTTAAGTTACATTGTTTTCCCCCTTTGATAAGTTTGGGTCCAACTTGGGTGGATCCAATGGGTGCTACTAACGATTGATTGGTTTTGTAGGCTTGGAGATTCTACTTAACCAATGGTGGTACGTAAGCCCACCCCTCTTGAGGTGGCCAAGGAAATAAGGAGTGCCAAAGATTGCATTGCAAAAGGATTCCACATTGAAAAAACATGTTGTAGCCCAAGAGGCATTTGTAAAATCAAAGTTGTAATATCAATAAAGTTTAATGAAATGGCACATTTTCTTGTCCACACAAATATTGCACACCATGACTATTTAAATGGTTGGAGCTCTTTACTATATATATGACATAAGGGTGTTCTACCTTTTGATGTAAGGAGCAAAAATAATAATTTATTTCTTATTATTTTTCCTTGCAAAAAAATTAAAAGGAATTTTTTTTAATGATGTTTTTCAAAAACTTTACTCTAGAGCTATTTCGAAGGGCAAACTTCCATAAGCCATAACTTTTGCATATGAAAGCATTTTGAACCCATTCTTCTTTTTTTCATATCGCACAATTGTTTGAGCTCTCTACATTGGTGGTATTAATTCAAGGACTTACTACAAGTGGAGGGACATATCGTTGTGTGATTGTTTTCAAAGCTTATTGTGTTATTTCAAAAGAGAAAATTAACAATATGTTACGCATTTTGAATCTTTGGTCCACATATGGGAGAAATAATTGGATTTGTGATAATTGCAATAGTTTTTGAGTCTATTGTAGGCATACAAGAAAATGATTCAAAATATGCTTTAGTCAATCCTTCTTCCTCCTTTGGGCCATTGATTCAACTTATTCATGCAGATCTTATTTTTCATGATCTTTTTTTCTTCTATTCTTTGTCCAAGTACTCTGAAATTTTTGTAATGGTTCATCATAAATAGGTCCATGCAAATCCTCTTTTGGTGATGGAAATCAAGTGACCTAAGGGCAAGTTGAAGTTTCCAAACAAGGTGATGTATGCTATAAAAGGGAAAGTTATGCTTCCAAGTCTTACCTTATGTGACTATAGAAGATTGAAGAAATTTTTCTTTAGAGGGAGTACTCTTGACTACAATCCAACCTAAGGAGATTATTAGCGAAAATGTTCTTTGGATATGTGTGGGAGCATCTAATAGTGGCAGTGATGACTATGATCCAACCTAAGGAGATTCTTGTACAGAGGCCTTTTTGCATCAACAAATTTCCAAATAATGAGAGGGATCTATGAGTCTTCCTCAAGTGCAAAGGTCCACTAAAGCATCCATTATGGGGGAACATATTATTGTTACTAATGTCTTCTCTCCTTGGCCCTTCAATTTAGATTATAAAGCGATGTTGAAAGTGTAATTTTACTTATGGCCAAGGCCAACATTGTATGATGTAATCTTGTATAGGACTACGAGCAAACATTATATGAATGTATTTAATTTATGGAATTATTTTATTATATAAGACCTATGGACCACAATTAAAATTGTTATGATTAAACCATCTTATAACTTGTAATTAACCTTAAGTTCTCTTGTTATGCCATCTTAGATTAAAATTATTTATGTAATCGAATTGTTGTGATTCTTATTTACGGATAATATAGTGATTATTTATGGTGCCTATGTGTGTCCACTATATATTTCCCTTTTTATCTTTTTTGCATTTTTTGTACAATATTTGAGTGGATGGGTTGCTTTTGTTTGTTAGTAGAAATAAATGTGAATTCCAACACATCATTTATTGTTGGAGGCAATATTTTGGAAATGCGGGTATATATATAGAGAAGAAATTAGGTAGTAGATAATTTAGTCAATCGTGGTATTGATCTTTGTCTTGGTGAAATTCATTTTAGAAGGCAATTTGTCCAGTGAGATTTTATCTCTTAATGAAAATGATGTCAAAGAACTGATTGTGGAAACATAACATGTTGAGGAAGATGCAGAATATAGTCAATAGAAAAATAAAATGAAGAATATCTTTGGCAAAAGGGCACGCTAGATATAGTTCAATTGACCTAACAAAAATGTAATATTTTGATAGAAGTAGATCCATAGCTTATTTAAAAAATAATAATTAGAAAAAGAAAGAAAAAACTTACATTTTATGATGTATTCTCTTTTTAGCGAGAAGTCATTTTGAACCTTGTAAATGGTCATATTTCGAACATGGGGTGCTAATTTTTATGTCAATTTGTTCTTTATGATTCATATACAACCATTACTAACAAAGATCAAACACCAAAAATTAATAAGAAGTGTTTATTATTGACTTTTTATGAGGAAATATACTAGTTTTATGTTAATTGTTATTTGTGATTCATATTCAACCATTATTTAACAACAATTAAACCCCCAAAAGAGTTACATAAATGTTTATTATTGTTTTTTTATGGTTAAATATATAGTGTATGTGAATAAATTATCAAGATGTTAATAAGAAAGAATAGTGTCACTAATTATAACTAGCTTATCTTAGAAATAACTAATTTATTTCATTTTTATTTTTCCTTAATATATATGAGTAACAATGTCTTTTTTGCAAGCAAAAAAAAATAAAACTTTCATTAAGGAATTGGGAAAATGTTGTAATACTATGATAACATTCATTTGTCCTCATGATCTAAATAATAAGTTATTATGTTCCATTATCGATGATGTGACCCGGGTTCAATCCCCATGGTGGATGTGTATCATAAGTATTACTCAGAACGTAAATAAATAAGTAAGTTATTATATTGGAAATGGGGAAGTACAAACCTATATTTTTAGGCCTATAAAGATAATTACATTTTGTATTGATCTCAAACTTATTCTTAAAATCAAACTCAAAAACTAAATAGGGTAGACAAACCAACCTCTCACTCCCAACAAATTTTGAGATTAAGAACCATGTCCTTGGTGAAGAAAGAAGTGGAGCAGAAAGAATATTGTTTAAATTGCTATGATAAAGGACTTGTATAGCCATGTTTAGCATGCTTCAACTATTGATCTAACACAAAGAGGCAATAGTAGGTTAGTGATCCTAGAGTGGAATAACAAAGGCATTGCTTAGTAATCCTCGAGTGGAATAACAAAGGCATTGATGTATTTGAAAATAAGGTATTTTCTCCAAACACAATTTTTGTGAGGCTAGTGCTTCTTCAAGCCTTTAGGAATCCAAATAAAGGCTTGCACTCCATGTGAGAGGGGTCAATCAATAATGTTTTCTAGAGATGCAATTCTCACTTTTGAACATAATGACAAGCTAAAGTCAAATATTTCTTTATTTTACGCTACCATAGTCAAATCCTTTTTTAGAGGACTCTTGGACAATGAATAATATTTAGAAAACTTAATAGTATATAATATCATTGATTTTTCATTGAAAGCAAGATTTAAGACGACATTTCATAGGATAACTCTCTTGCTTAACATAGAGCCAACCAACCTTGTTCTAATTAAATCGTTTATTCTTTATTCCTTGGGAACAGGATTGTGTGTTTTCCTGGATTTTATAGGATGACTCCTTAATATAATATAAGATGCATTTTCATCCCTAGTAATGGAGTTAATCAGTTTAAGCAAGAATTTAAAAATTTAGATGAATCAAGCCAAATCAAGAGCTTGTCAAGCTTAGTTTGATAGAATCTCAAAAGGCAACCAATTGGTAAAACTAATAAATCTATAACTCTTGCTCTAGTTACTTGTTCGAAGATAGCCTTAACCAAGAACTTGAAGTAATGAATAGGAGATTACCACCAACTAATTTGTCAAGGATATCAATGATGAAGGTCTAGTCATGATGGTTCATTTCGATCATATTTCTTAAAACAACTAACAAAACTTATACTTTATTAACTAATATTAAAATCGATAGAACCCAAACAAGCTCTCTCTAGACATAAGCAACAATCCAGAAAAATTGGTGGAAGTGGATGGTAATCTATCAACCAAAATGTATGCATGAAGCAAAGACCAATAGAGATCATAGAAGTGATAACAAAAGCTCAATTATTAAAGATAATAAATATTCTCTTTCAATCTCATCAAAGACACCATATCCCAACAATGGAAAACATAAAGTGTTTTTTAATATGAATTTCATCCCGCCTTGCATGGTGATAGCAAGCAAACTTATAGTTGTTCTATCAAGAGGATTTCCTACATATATTACTATTTGTATATTATTATGCTCATGTGAATAAGTTTGTTGATATTATCTTTATTGTGTTGTTTGTAATTGGAATAGATGGGCCTCTGACGGTTAGGAGTGGTGGTACTAAAGGTTGCAACCACAATGGAAGGACCAGTGAGACTGGAGGAGAATAATTAGCTCCAACAATGGTAATTTGGAGACTTCCCAACGATAAAGAGAAGACAAGAATATCTTTGAATTTGACATAGTAGAGACATTTGGAATAAAATATGAAAAATCCACATGTTTTATAAAATATTTTCTAAGAAAAATAAGTTAAGCCTAAAATAGAGAGGAATGACCTCCTTTTTCTTCGCCCTAGAGAGTGCGGAGTCTCGGCCTTCGGTATAAATCTAAAAAAAAAATCATAAATTTTTGAAATCTTACATTAGGGCTTGTAAAATTCAAAGCTTAGCGAGTGATTAAATACTTTGGAGGAAAATGTTACTAAAGGGTTGACAAACTAGCAGCCTACCAAGCAAACTTGAACTCATAATAATGAAATAAGAAAGAGACACAACATGCCTTTTAAATCATGTTACCTTGCTAGTTTGCCTTGCTCACTCTATCCCTAGCATATGTGATGGCGACATTCCAAGAATGCCAAAGACTTCATTATTGACCGAGGTTGTATGGGTGCAGGGGTATAGTACGTGCAAGAATGTAATACCTGGTGCAGACCCCAGAAGTGGGGTATGCAAGATCAATGGTGCAGGGCTGCCCCAAGATTTACCGAACTTCATCCTTGAAGATCGAAAATTCATTGATTTTATCTAAGCCTCAAACGAATTCGATTAATATCAGCAATTAAATTTGATTAAATTGGTTTTTATTTAAATCTATGAAAATATATATTTGCATTTTTTATACATCTCCAGCTTTATGCTTAGCTTTATTTTCACAATTTCATATTTGTTGATCCCAAACCAAAACACAAACCTAAACCTTGTCACATAGGTGCAGAGATACATAAGGTGTGAGAATACATAGGGTCTAGGCTTAAAAAAAAAGGGTATGTCATAATTAAGTCATAAGTTAAAACATGATTTGGGTAAGTTGTAATCAAATTATGAGGTTGATATATATAATTCAAAACATGGTAAACCGGTAAATTAAATGTAAATATGAGAGTTGCATAGGAGTTGCAAAGCTAAGCATTTCAACAATGGAAGAAGAGTGAATAGTAAGTTTTTCTTTCTCCTTTACCTTTCTTCTTCCTTTTATTATGGGCATTGACTCGTGTATGCCTAAAATGAAGGTAAATGTATCCAATGTGCCACCTCATAATAAAGGTGTCCCTAATGCAGGAAAGGATATGTTTTGCACCCATCCCCACTTACTTGATATGGGTGTCTTGTGTGCAAACCAAAAAATGGTCCGTTACACGTACCCAGACAACATTGTTATGAACTACTGAGATAATTTCTTAGGAGCAGCATTCAAAGTGGGGCTATGCACAGAGGAGGACCCCACGCAGGAGTTTAAGAAGATGGAGGGACTCTACAACAAACATGGATTAGTGTACAGAAGGCAATGTGGCACAAGAAATGGCATTTGTGGCAGTCATAGGAATGGAGGCAGACCAAAAAGGAACAGATGGAAGGCATGGTTGACAATGCGTTCAAGGTTCTGACAGTATCATGGCAGCAACCGCTACAAGCCAACTCCAAGTCTCTCAAGTTTCTAGTCTGGTTTCAGTATATTTCATGCACCAGTCTTTATGTTTTATCTGTTATTTTAATCTGATTATTTCTTCTCGTATGGAAAGTATGTCTAGTCTGGAATAGGAAGCATAGTCCTATGTTTCTACGTAATGGATAAAGCCACATTGATTAGGTATTGTGGCAGTTTGTTTGATACTATGATAATTGCACTGTTGTCTAGTTGCTTTATAAATTTTGACAACTAATGATCATATAATAGTGTCCCATTTTTAAGCTGTTTATGATGTGGTTGCCAAGGTGTATTGCATAGCACTCTTGGCCTTGATATTTATTTATTTATTTTGGTTACACTGGATAAAGAGGTGGAAGATCCACTGTGAACCCATGTATCTTCATCTACTTCTAACAACCACAACAATAACAATATAATTATTATACACGTTTGCCAATTTTGTAGAACAATTTAAAATGGTGTATATCTAATAAAAACATGTACAAACAAAAGGCATCTTATGCGTCTACAAGAGTAGAATCTTTCAGAGTAATTTGACACTAGGCTTCATCTAATGGGAATACCCTTTGCAACTGATGCTGAGTAGAATTATCCTCCTAGTTAATTTTAATACGATGAATTTTTTTTCTGAGATTGCCATGTTGAGGTTACAAACTTACAAATACCAGCAGGCAAGACGAGGGTCTAGTCACCATACAACTGATATCTTGGAAGTTGGAAGTCTAAAATCTTTTGCTATTTCACCTATGTTACTAAATGATAACTACTTTGAAATAAAAACCACCAAGCCTGTATGCCATATGAGACAACACAATTGTGTTGTCACTATTATTAGGAACCATGTGTCTGGCATTACATATCAACTTGACATGACATGAACCAAGAGAAAGTTGTTGCCTAATGACACCAATTATCCACATATGTCCCTTCCTCTTATTGCATCCTTTACCAGTAGTAGTTCTTATTTACGACTTACACCATGTTCAGAATCAATTGAACTGATGCTTATACCATTCACAGCTATGAGTCACGGATGCAGATTTCTTCAAATAAACATGTCATTTTATAAAAGTTGAAATTACTGTTCCAGCATAAAGGGGACAAAGAAGCCTCTTAGCACTAATGACATACACTTTGTTTTCTTTTCAGTTTAATTAGCTATAATTCTTTGGTCTGGGGCCAAAATGCTATTAAAAATACACAAATCCATTTAAACACTCCAACAGGATTGTTGAAATTGTACCATTTGTTCAACATTTGTATTGAATGGTATTAAAATTAGGTCAATCAGAAGAAAATTTTCCAAAGCAAAATTATTTGAAACATTTGCAAAAACCTTCCAGGCCATATATTGATGTTCTAATTTTTACTTTCCAGGGCCATATTTCACTACAGTGTGCCCTTCAGTTTTCAATTTTCCATTCTAGCCACTCAAACATAGCACATTAGCCTTTTAAACAGGTTGTCCTCCAAGAATGAGTGTACTGCTGTCTCAGGTCTTAATGTTTAAAGAACCAAGAAGAAAAAATCGCAGTACCTCATGCCATGTATTGTGTAAGTTATCATTTTATTGTCTTACCACATAATCTAAATGCTTGCAGTAAAGGTATAATACATGCTAAAGCAACTATGCTGAATTGGCTGTAACATCATCTGTTGAAGGAATATCCACTGCTGGAAGAGAAAGTCCCTTCTTCACATTCTCTGGTTTTGGTGGCCTTCTTGGGTGCTTAGCATACACATTCTCAATGGGGGCATCAAACTACATCATCAGTATGCATAAAAGGATCAGAGCATGGTAAACTGCAGTATCTTTGAAAAATAAAAATCAAAACCTGTATTATAAATACTATATAATGAGATGCAAATTCATATGTATATTGTAATTTTAAATTGTTACTGTAAAAATGTAATATTTTCCTTGGCATACATATTTTTGAATATCCTACATCTTAAATTATGATGGAACATTAAATGTACATCAAGAGTCTAGTACCTAGCAATTTTGTGTCTAATACAAGGCCCCCTCTCAACATAGAACTCCCCTAGATATGTAACGCTGGAGATGCATTCATGCTGAAAATTATAACTCTCAAAATGATACATACAATCCATATTTTTTACCATGGTGGCAATTTAAATATTTAGCATATACAAAACAGCCTTTTTGAGTAAGATCAACTTGAATTAACAATAAAGTCAACAGATAGTAATGATAGCCAACCAAAGCGACCAGAAGAGTAAGCAGCAAATTAACTTCAAAAAAAGGAGTATGCAGACCAAAGATGGTCAGATCAGGCAATTCTGGGCTTGTATCGTCTCCCTAACTTGGAAAAAAGTCACACTTCATTGAATGTCGATAACAAAACATACAAATGGTAGAAACAACGAGGATGGTTATGTTTGTGTCAGCATAGGAGGAAAGAGCGGGGCGGGGGGAATTCCCTAACTATAAGTATGGAATGTTGTTAGTATCAAATCCATCAATAGACATTTGTCCCTTGATATTCATTGTTATCCTTTGTTTGAGACTTGAGATCCTTAATAAGGACTTCAATTACCTGTCATATCCAAATTTTATATCTAACTTGTCCTTTATTTTTATTTTTTTTAATTGGCTATATGGGATTGAAACGGGCCCTACCTGTATTACATTATGACCACATTGTGGTATTACAACAGCTTGGCTATTATGCGTGTAATGCTTGGCAAGATTCGAACCTAGGGCTTGTAGTAGTAAACTACTACCATCATCGCCACACAAACACCTGCCACACAAAACAAGACAGAGAACGCAAAAGAGAACAAGTCCGAGTTTCAAAGGCACCTCAATCCAGACAATGTACCTCACTTTGAGAAGTGCACCTTGCTCAAAGTGACTGAAGTGCCCCACTCAGAATGACTGGCATGTGCCGCTTGGACCGACTAGTGCGCCCTGCTTCCCAAAGTGCATTGCTTGTGCACCTTGCTTGGAGCAACCAATGAGCCCCGTTTACGAGAGCATCCCACTTGAAGCAGAGCACCCCGCCTTTATAGGAACTAGTTCTAACTTGCCACCTTAGTGAAAGAGATAAAACATGTGCATGTTAGTCAAGTATGCGTGGAGCTTGGAAATGGGAGAGGTGGATGATAGATAACTTGTTGCGAGGACGTGTGAGACGTGTATGTGGAAGAGCAAGAGACCCAACCGATACGATGGAATTTGAGGATTACAGCAACAAGCACAAGAACATCGTGGACATGTTGAGCATGAGGACAACTTGCATGAAGGTGGAATACTGACGGAGTTTGCTAGCGAGGAGATACGAGTGCCCAATAATGAACGTGTTTGGAACCCTCAAGAGGAGAGAAGTTTGGATGAGGAACATGAAAGGTGACACACATTGTTTCTAACAATAAAGGACGAAGCGCAAGTGGAAGCGCAACATGCAAACAAGGTTCAAGTCAAGGAGAACATTCACACAAGTGCTGACAAAGGCACCAATGTGGATCATGCCCAAGACGAGGTGAAGCAACTAGTGATGCCAACACAAGTGCAAGGGGGAGTGCCAAAGAAGTGCAAAGGACGAGAGTTAACCACAAGGGCAACCGCGGGAGTGTCTGCTCAAGAGACCAGATCCAATGCTCGTGTATTCACGAAGGAGATCGCAAAGTGTGGGAGCACAAGGTAGCGGTCGAAGGTTGTTTGCTAAAGACTTGTTGTCAAACGAAGGTCCGTTGAGTGTAGATGAACAACCACCTGTCAAACATTGTTGCAGCAACGGGCAAGCAAAAGTGCTCGAAGTTAATGGGAGATGGAAGGGAAGATCCAAAACACCATATCACAACATGTGAGATGATATGGAAGCAAATGGTGTAACAGATGAAGACATAATAAAAAATTTCCCCGCAACATTGCGTGGAATAAAGATGGATTGGCATTTAAAACGAGAAGAACCCTTCACGGACTAGAATGTATTGAAGGCTGAATTCAATAAGGAATTCAGATTACTTCGCGATGACAGAGATTATTGGCAAGATTTATTCGACAAAGCAGAAGAAAGACGAAAACATCAAATCATACAATTGTCGTTTGAAGGAACTCATTGACAAGATGAAGGCAAAGCCAACAGATGGGCTGCAAAAGCGATGGTTCCTAGATGGACTATTGTCGTGGTACAAGAAGAAGATAAAGATAGTTCCACCAAAAACCTATCAAGAAGCTCCCGACAAAGCATTGAATCTAGAAAGTGAAATGAAGACAACAGCAACCGGTGGAGGTGTCAGTGATGATCGAGACAACAATTCTGATAGTGGTCGTGATGCCTTAAGTGCAGCAATCCAAGCCATGGGGAAAGACCTGGAGCATATGATTAATAACGTGAAGGCAGAAAAGAAGGAGAAAAGGGGCATTTGGTGTTCTAATTGTAAATCAGGACATACCAATGTCACCTATCCGAAGAAAGCATTTTGCAACATTTGTGAAATTGTGGGGCATGCTATTGCAGACTAAATGTTTAATTTGAAAAGTGCGAGACACCAAACGTTGACAGCACAAATGGAGGCCAAGGAGGACAAACCGAGCATTTCAAAAAGCAAACAAGGAGTGACAAGTGACGGATACTAGAACAACCGTCAAGAAAGAAGATAGCCACAACAAGGTTATCAATATGCAAGAGGAAAGGGTCGATTGTATTATGATTAGGAAGGGAGACCAATCATACAATGTCGAAGATGTCAAGAGTGGGGACACTTCACACGCATTTGCTAGAATGTTTCGACAGAATGTGGCAATGGGAACAATATTGCAATGATATGTAGATGGCGAGGATAGGGCAACCACAAGGCAGCAAATTATCTAACGAAGGCAAAATGTTAACTGTAGAATGTTAATTTCATTGACATTGAGGAGTCTCCGCAAGACCAGCAATGGAAGGAGAAACACATGCTAACTGTAACTCGGGCGCAAGCGAAGAAAATGGAGCAATACCCAAATCCTACCAAGGAGGAGAGATGATAGGAAGCACGTGTTTAGCTTGAAGAAGAAACAAGAAAGAGCAATCAAGAGAGATTGCTATAGGAGTTAAAGGAACCTGTCACGATCAAAGAAGATGATACATCAACACACCAGTTGGTTGCACAGATGTTGAATACAAGTATTGAAGTCAAAGTATCCAGCTTACTATGTGCACTACCGAAGCTTTATGCAACAATAGGAGAGATGGTGTGGACAAGAGGAGTGGAGGAGGTGCGACATCAACTAGAAGTAACGAGAATACAGAGGGATCAATACATTGACTCGATAGTCTTGATAATAGATACTGCGAAGAAACCAGCGTCGATCCACATGGAATTGTTGAACCATAAGTTGATGCAAGTGATCATGGATGGAGGTTCAATTGTGACCCTATTGCCCGAGAAAACGTGGAAGTATTTGGGGGGCACCACTTTTGTGGTCTCCCAATATTCGACTATATGGCACAAATCAACACAACATGGAGATGAAAGGAGTATTGACTGCACAGAAAGTGAAGATTGTTAGTCATATGTTCACCATGAACTTTGTGTTAATCACTATGCAAAAACCAGCCTATGATGCATTTTTGGGACATGGGTGGCTACACATGGCAAAAGTGAATCACAATTGGGAGAAGGATTGCTTGACATTTAAGATATGACAAACAAGTTCGTTATCAATCTAAAGAATCAATCCTTAAGTGAGGAATTGGTGACGTCTGACAAAATTGGAAATTCATCGTCAAAGGAGGAAAATCATGCAAACGGACGTGAACCAAATGGAGTGTTGGAGTTGGAAGAGTGTGTGGAAGATGAGAAGCACTCAAATAGCAAACTTCTACACTAACAAATGGAAGACTATGAAGTTCTCCAATGAACCTACATGCGCATCAATGCAAAGGAAGCGATCCATGATGAACCATCACGAAGTCTGTACAAGATCTGCAAATGTAGTCAAAATGCCAAGCTTGCAGCTAAAGTTGAAGAAGAAAAGTGGATTGAATAGATGTCGACGAGTGTAGACAGGCAAATTGAGATGTCCTTATTTGCTGAACCAGTTTTGGTATTATGTGTTATTTTGTAAATGTACGCAAAGTGTTTGACGAAATGCGCGTGCATATATATTTAATAATGTTGTAAAGTGCAATTTAATATTGTACGTAAGAATAAAGTCATGTAATTCAATTATGTCGGCTAAATTAGAGTTATAAGCTATTTCATCATGTAGTGGGAAATGTCATGTAATGCAAGAGCAAATGCATACAAAATGTAATTTGAGGGAAGTTATGAGGTAGTTGGAGACATAACTACTTTGTGGGTGTATAAATAAACCCCCCCCCTCATTCATTCAAGTTGTTCACCCATAGAAGATGTGCAGGCAGTAAGGAGAGCAATGCATGGTGATTGATGCAGTCCATTGTTGTATGCAGCCATGAAGGATGTTCAGCCTAGGGTTTGCAAGCTGAGATTGTAATGCTGAAACTGTAATGTTGTATCATAAATGCCATTGTTAATATAAACTGCTGTATTTACTGTTATCTATCATTGCTGCTGTTATTATTACTGTTGCAGGTTTTCTGTGCATTATCATTGCTATACTACAATAATTGCAGATCCGTAGATTAATTAAGTGGAAATGGAACTGTTTGTGAGCATGTGAAATTTCATTTCTACATCTGGCGTCGTTGCTATTACGAAGTTGGGTCCAATTTGGTGACAAGGAGTTCTGAAAAGTAAAACCCTTGGGGAGATGTGCAATGAAAACAACGCAGTGCAGCCAAAGACGTAGGTGAAGACGCACCAGATTTTTTTTGTTTTTCTTTGGTGATGCAGATGAAGGGTTGTCAAAAGGGACGTGCACGCCAACCGGAGGGAAAAATGCAAGTAAAGATTTTGCAGATTGCGGATTCGCAGACGTCTGCAATCTAGACGTCTGCAGCACCAGTCTGGAAGTATGCATCCATTCTGGACGTATGCATGCCTGGAAGTTTGCAGTCTAGACATCTGCAGCACCAATCTGGACATCTGCAGTCTAGACATCTGCAGCACCAGTCTGGATGTCTGCAGTCCAGACGTCTGCAGTCTAGACGTTTGTGTCTGCAGTCCGGATGTCTGCAGTCTAGACGTTTGTGTCTGCAGTCTAGACGTCTACAGCAATAGAATAGGTAGACCAGTTCGCTGTTTGGAAGAAGAGAGTCCAAGAACAGAGGAAAAAAGAGGGAAACATTGCTGCTAGGAATGGAAGAAGGGGTACAAGGACCACCAAGAGTCAAGGAAAAACGTTGATGTAGAAACTGTGTGAGGATATGTTGAGTGGATGGTAAAACCTGAACAAGCGGCAAGAAGGTTTGCAGAGGAGTGCAGAGGACGGGAGTCAGGCACCAGAGCAACAACGCACGAGGTCTCAAGAAGGAAGACCAAGGCCACAATCAACATTCCAGCAAAGGAAGTCGCGAAGTAAGTGTTGGTTACGAATCTGCCATGAGGAAAGGATTTGTTGTTATTGCGCCCAGATTCGCCCACCAGATTGAAAGGCCGGAAGGAAGGAATGCCTTCCGTGCCAATCTCCGGAGAAGGCCGGCTTCTTGTGGGGTTTTTGTGTTTTAGGTTAAGAGTGCAGGGAAAGGGATAAAAGTGCAGAAAGAGATTCCAAATATGATTGGAGTTGGGGTGGGGGGAATAAGCAGCACGACAACGAATCAATCACCGCTACTAACAACATTCCTTTACAAAGCACACATTGAAACTACAGCTATCAGTCATCCTATGTATCCTCTATCTATGCATTCCAGGAATACTTGACCACCAAATACCAGAGTCCAGGTTTCAGTACAACAGTAAGCAATGATACAAGAAACATGAGGCAGAAATGACAAGGAGAGGCAGCATACAAGATAAAAGACAGTGAGCAGAGCCAAGTATGTGCTTGTATTAGAGGCAAACGCACAGCTACAATTGTTCCCTAGCAATATATTCCCCTTCCCCCTTTTTACAATGAATCACATGGCTATTTATAGCCTCAAGTCCCCCCGATTACATTCTTGGGCACAAAGTCCCAGACTAAACATTAGCTGACACAAGCGGCTGAGGAGCTGCTGATGCTGACTTCTGTCGGGCAGGACTGTACTTGTGGCATGGTGTCCCCGAAGGCTGTACAGCTACGTGGCGGTGTGTCGGGTCAAACCGTCGGTCAGCAGGAATGTGGGTAGGTGCGGCAGATGGCACTTCTTATCAACTTAAATGGTGGCAGTTGGCGCGGGATAGTGCAGCCCATGCTTTGTCCTTATCCCGGTCAAGTCTTGGCTCGAATCCCGAAGTTGGACACTTGTCGGATGCTGATGAATGACACGTGTCTGCCTTGAAAGGCAGTTTATCCAACTTCGCCCGGGATCTGAGCGTTGTCGGGTTGCGCAGGTAGAAAACGGCGCAGTTGGGAGGGTCATCTTGCCTTAGTCATTTTCTGGTCTTGCTTCCCCAATTGCGCACCGGTCGGAGGCGCACCCCGACTTCGTCTGCGAAGTCGGGTTGCGCACCGGCACTTCTTGTCTTCTTCCGTTCGGACTGCGCACTAAGAGAAGGGCGCACCCCGACTTCGGCTGCGAAGTCGGGTTGCGCCCAACACTTAGTCATTTTTCTGCCACCTTGCTCTCCAAGTGCGCCCGGGAAGAAGGGCGCACCCCGACTTCGCGAAGTCGGGTTGCGCCGACACTTAGTCAAATTTCGCTCATTTTCTGTTTTGTCGCACATCATCTTTTTGTCGCACTTGCCTTGTCCCCTCTGCGCTCCAAGCGGAGGGCGCACTCCGACTTCGCTGCGAAGTCGGGGTGCGCTACGACACTTAGCCATTTTCGGGGGACACTTGCTGGAAACTTTCTAGGGGAAGAAAAGGGAGGAATGAAAGCGCAAGGAAGAGGAGGAAAAGGGAGAAATGAAGAATTGGAAAAAAAGGAGGGAAGGAACAGAGCAGATCACTTACAAAAAACGGAAAACATGGCACCCCGTGCAAAATGTGGCAACATTCTTGGCGGCTCGCGGGGTGTCGAGCTCGCCTCGACGCAAAGAACCATGCCTTCATCCATTGGGTGCAGAGGAACTTCCTTCCCCTGCCTTCTGCTGCTCTAACCGCTTCCTTCCAGGCAACTGTTCTTCTTCAAGTTCACTTTCACCAGTTGCCTCCTCGGTTTCCCCTTCTGAGTCTGAATGTTCTCCACTGTCAGCCTCCCACTCGCTGATGCGTTGGTATGCAGCCTCGGCTTGGTCCCAGGCTGCTTCTTGGAAGGGTGCGAGGTCGCTGATCTCTTTTAATGCTTGCGTGGAATGCAGCGACCGCGTGCAGGTCGATGGTGTTATATCTTCTTCCCAACTCCTTCAGGGAGGAGTTGATTTTACAGTATTTTGACACCATCTGGGTGACCTGAGCTTCCTGAATCGGCTCTGCCCAGCTGTCAACTTCTGCTGTATCTGTCTCAAAGGACAGCCAATTCTGCTTCACCTGTTCAAGGGTCAGGAACCTGCCATCCTTGACGTAGCTCGGGCACCCGTGTTCGGACAGAATGTGAAAGGGAGCCAGGAGAATGTTCCTTTCATGCTCTAGGGCGTCCAGCGCCTTCCTGGCAGTTCTGATCCTCTCTGTCCTGTCAAAATAAGTATGCAAGGTTACCCTTGCATCTGCCCACTCTGAGGCAAGTTGGGACATAGGGGCAATTTGGAAGCCTTTGCGCTCAAACTCCTCAAGTTTTATAGCCGAGTCCAGCCGTTGCCTCGCTTTGATGTTCGGCTTCCTCTACCACGAGGCTTTCCACTGGCAGATACTTCTTCAATTCTGGATACGAAGTCCAGAACTGATAGGGACTTGACAAGGTTGGGCTTGCAACCTTGTAACAGACTAGCCCGCATCTCCTTGGCTTTGCTCTTTGAAAAGGCCGTCACTTGTGATGCTTTCTCTGCAAGCTGCGACTGCGCCTGTTTCAGCGAATCCTGAAGCTGCGAAATCTGCTCCAGCGCAGCCCTTTTCTCTTCTGACAGCTGCTTGGCTGTCTGCTTCTGCTCTGCGGCCTCCTGCTGAGAGGCGGCCAGCTGGGCCTTTAGTTCTTCTATTTCCTGCTGGGCTGACCCCAGCTGCGCAGTAGCCCTAGCTAGGTCTTCCTCAAGCTGCCTTGTGTTGTTCTGCAGTTGGTACAGCGCCTCCTGGGTCTCGAGATGCTTGACGAGGAGATTGTCAGTCCTACGACGAATACCACGAATTTCGTATTCCTCGTTGATGTCGTCAAAGCTTTTCTCCTTCCTCTGATGCTCATAGTCTGCCTCGGTCATCTCCCGGAGAGGCTTCTTCACCTTCGGGATCAACTTCTCTGTTGTGAGCACTCTCCGGTCTAGGTCAAATTTCGTGCGTTTTACCGGGGCAGCTATCTCCTCGGCCCTTCTGCGCTTGACGCCCTGAAGAAAGGAGGCGGAACCCCCCGCGGCTCTTACTGCCAGAGGCTGGTCCTCTGTGATATTCATGAAGTCGAGGTCCTCCAACGTCTGGTCCTGCTGCGGCATTTTCCCTGCGAACAGCGAAGTAGGCGGGATTCCAGAGGGGGTATCAGCCTTTGAGGGCGACCGGGTCCTAGGGTTAACAGGAGTCTGAGTGGATGGTGCCGGCAAGGCTTCGGACGGCTGGTGCGAAGAGCGCAGTGATGAAGGCGCAGCTTCAGCACTGGCTGCGGGAGAGGGCTCTAGGGTTTGGCTCAGTGATTGGAAAGCGTTCGGATCTGAGCAAACTGGTCGAATGAATGCAGGCCGCTGGAGGGTTGGGTAGCTTGGGAAGCGGTGGACGCGGCTACGGCTTGCCCTGATGATGAGATGGGAGATGGGACTTTAGCAGGGCTGACTTGGACTTGGGGAAGAGAAATAGTGGACGTACCTGCGGGCTCCGCCTGAGCCGCCGTTGGAGGGGTGCTTGCAGCTCGGGTATCTGCGGCTGGTTCAGGGCTGTCCAAAGAGACAACCTCTGGAGCTGCTGCACTAGTTTGTTCTGCGGCTGATTGCTGTACAGGCTCTCTAGACCGCTTGGCCCTTTCAACTTTCTTCCTCTTTCTTTCTTCTGGTACTGCGGCTGGTCCAGAGGAGAGAGACAATATCGGGGCGGCAGGTGCTGATGTTCCCACGGTAAACTTGTACCTGGGTCTGGCTGGAAGAATGCCTGCCGCACTCGGTCTGCTAGTTGGCAGCGCGCATACTTGTTCTGCTGGAGGGGCCACCTCAGGGGTGGACTTTTCTGAACTTTGCGCCTTTTCGGGCACAACCTCAGGAGCTACAGGCTGCATCGGGCCCACTTGGCTGCTTGTTGGAGTTGCGCTGGAAGTCGCAGGCGTTGACGATAGCTGGGAGGTGGGCCTCCTTTTATACCTTATCTTTGCGCCTCGGGGAACGCAATTGCGGAATTCGAAGGGCTGCCACGTGTCGACGTGCTGGTCATATAGGGCAGAAAATTCATCATCGACAGCTAGATTCCTCCGGTTGGATTTATCGTGCTGCGTGCGACACCTCATCTTCCAGCATTCAGTGATTTTGTCTTTATGCCAGTTGAGGGGCGCCACCTTAGCGAGGAATTTTTTGAAGCCAACTGACTCCATCCGGTGGTCCGGGTTACGCTCGGGATCGTACGTAACCTCTTCGCAGTAAAATTCATGCCATGGTGGCCATGATTGCATCAAGTCAATGCGCCAGTGGAGGTCTGCACCTGTCCTGTTTCTTCTTTCCTGCATGATTTCGGCTCGGGGACAGATGTGCGTGAATTTTCCCCTGACCCCAATTGGGTCGTACTTCCAGCGCTGCGGCAGCATTATTAGGCCCATTTCAATGAGTTCCCGCTCGAGGTAGACGTGCTGCCCGATTTCGAACACTTGGGTATTCGCCCAGGTCATAGGATACTGAAATATGTGACCTTTCTTTTTGCCCTGGCCAAATTCCTCTTCAACGTAGTCCATCTGCCTCGCAATTTCCATCCCGAACTGATGGTCGGTGCAGAAGTAGGGCAGCAAGCACGGCTTCCCCTTGAACCCGTAGATTCTGACTATGATGCCCTGAGTCAACCGGAAAGTGTCCCCGTACTCCTTACTCCACAGGTATTTGGTCATGGCTTCCGGTGGGCGACATGCCTTACGGTTGAACAACCCCATGACCTGGCACAGAAATTTGAGATTAAACTCGTAGAACGAGCCTTTTCTGTACAGAATCTCAGTCCATTCGTACACGGGGAGCGGCTCTCCTCTTTCGTTCACCTTCCTCAAGTCTGGAACGTTCATCCGGTAATGCATGTGATACAGGCACAGCCATGCGAGGAAGGAACAAAACCGGAAGTCCGTTGACTGCTTCTGCTGCAGTCTAACCAGGCTGGAATGTATCGCATATGCCAGCCAGTCCGCCCAGTCGAAAAAGATAGGGCGCTTTCCGCTCTTCTGCGCCGTGGAGTCGTAGAACTCCCCGTGCAGGAGACACTCTGCCATCGCCAGCTGGTACGGCCGTTCCACTTTGTCAGAGTCGCAACCAAGGACCCACGCCAGGATGATGTAGATGTACTTATTTTCAAATTTTTCCAGGGGTATGGGGCCAGTTGGCCACTGCCCGGCTGCCAGCGGAGTCTTCAACTCTGAATCTAGAAACTCTCTCATCCGCTTTGTCTGCGCAAATCTGCCGGTCTGCTCGTCCAGATTTACCCTTCTGACAATTGCGCCAGGCTCATACTGAAGCCCTAGGGCGAATGCTGGTTGGACGCTCTCCCGGAAAAGAGTGAACAACACCTTTCCTTTGTTGTCGCAGACCTGCCGGGCAGCTGGTTTGTAATATTCTGCAATCGCTTCAACCAGCTCCGGGCACCAGTGAGTAGGAGGGCAGAAGAACCAGTATAGGTTCAACTTGTATGCAGCTCCGAGGTGGTGAGATGGCGAAACCTTATCCACCCATTTCGCAATGTTCAACCGCAGTTTGGTGAGGCTGATGGAGACAGAGCCGTCTTTGTATCCGGCCAGGCGATTAATTGGCGGCGGTGGAGTCTGCCCAACTACGCGCCTCTTCGTCCGGGATTTTCTTTTCTGGTCCTTCTGAGGCGCTCCGCTCTCATGAGCGCTTGACTCCGGTGATTCCTCAGCTTCGCGCCGCTCTTCGCTTGATTGCGCCTGTACGGGCGCTTTCCCCTTGTCCATCTTTTTGAAACGGCAGTGTCGGGAATTACAGGGGATTTCAGCTTCTGAATTGTCAGCTTTATTCCTTGCAGTCAGGGAGTCAGCTTGAACAATTTGAATTTTCTGGTTGCGCCAGGGTCCCTTTTGTAGACAATGACTGCAACATTAATGGCGCGAGGGAGGGAGTTAGGGCGGTTAACTTGGAGTTGGTGGAGGCATTATGATTTTTTGGCGGCTGGGTATGGGTTTATTTTTGGAAAGCGCACCCCAATAGCCGTTGGTCCAAGACGCACCTTGCTTTTTTAATGCATCGTTCTTGAAAGTTGTGCAATCATTAAACCCCCTAGGACGTTGTGCCAATGCTGACGTCATCGCCGCCGTCTGGGCACACTTTACAAGGAAAACTTTAAAGCCCATGTGCCCAACTTCGCGTTGCCGAACTTCGCCTGGGCCCACACTTATAATTTTTTTTGCTCTCCGTGGCGGGTTATTCGGACTTCGCCCAAAAAACAGGGCGCACTCGGACTTCGCCCAGAAAATGGGCGCACTCCGACTTCGCTCGGAAGATGGGCGCACTTCGGATTTTACACTTAGACGTTTTCGGCTTCTCGTGCCGGATCATCCAGGGTGCGCCCGATAATGGGAGCGCACTCAGACTTCGCCCGGGTTTTCTTTTCTTGCCGTTTGTTACCCAACTGCGCCCTTCTGATGGTGCGCAGCCCGACTTCGCTGCGAAGTCGGGTTGCGCACCTAGAGTTAGTCAATTTTGCCCCTTTTCCAGCTACCTTCTTTCGGACTTCGCACTGTTTGAGGGGCGACACCCGACTTCGCTGCGAAGTCGGGGTTTTGCCTCTAGATTTCCCTTGGGCTATCTGAAAAATTAAAAACTAAAAAACTGAAATATTTACATTCTGAAAACTGAAAATGCAGAAGGGAAATCTGTACAAGGAAGGGCCCCTTCGGGCGCCTTCAGTGGCGATAAAGTTTTAAGTGGAACCCGTTGACGGGAATGGGGAGAAGCTGTCCCTCCATGTCCCGGAGCACGAATGAGTTGAACTGATTTACCCGGGCAATCTGATAAGGGCCCTCCCAGAGGGCGTCAAACTTGTCGTGGTTGCCCGGCTTCGCTTTCAGCGAGTCCCACTTCAGCACCAGGTCCCCGATTTTGAAAACTCGGGCGGTGGCGCCTTTCGCAAACCAGCCTTGGGTTGCCTCAGCATGTTTGGTGAAGGCCTGGTATGCTTTTCTCTGTCTTCCTCTAGCTGCGATGAGCGGCAAAGTCTGTCCTCTATCGGATCCCCGTTGCCTCTTTCTTCATCAAGCATCCGGAGAGCGGGAATTTCGATGTGGGTCGGCAAGGCGCTTCTTTGCCGTATACGAGCGCATAGGGGGACGTTTTAATGGATTTCTTGAAGGATATCTGTCCGCCCATAGCGCCCGATCCGGGAGTAGGTGCCAAGTCCTCTTGTTTTTCTCTACTGTCCTTCGGATGATCTTCAGCAGATTCTTGTTGGTGGACTCGGCAAGACCGTTCCCCTGCGGGTAGTAGTTGGAAGACATTTTGTGATAAATGCCGTATTCTTTGGTGTACTCCGTGAGTACGGCGCCTGCGAACCCCGGACCATTGTCCGTTACTATTGACTCAGGGACACCGAAGCGGGTAATCGGGCTCTCGAGGAACCTAATGACCGTCTCCTGGTCCGCATTCTTTGTAGGGATCGCCTCTGCCCACCGTGTGAAGTAGTCGGTGGCGGTAAGAATAAACTTGTGCCCCGCTGCAGAGTTCGGCGTAATCACCCCGATAAAGTCCAGACCCCATTCCTTGAAACGGAGTCTCGGCTTGGATCGGTTGAAGGGGCAGGGGTGCTTTTCTATTTCCGCCGACAAATCTCGGCATTGATCACACTTCGTACAGACCGCATGCGCGTCTGTGAATAGAGTGGGCCAGTAGTACCCAGCTCTGATTATTTTCAAGGCCGTTGGCCTTGCAGAATGGTGACCCCCAGGCATCCCGGAGTGAAATTCTCCGAGGATCCTGGGTTGGTCTGCTTTCTTGACGCACCGTAACATGATGCCGTCAATATTCTTGAAGTACAGCCCCTCGGGGCGAAGAGTGTATTTCAGTGCACCTAGCCGAAACCTCCTTCTTTGTGAGGCATTCAGGTGGTCTGGACATCTCCCGGTGCAGAAATATTTCACCAGGTCATCTGTCCAGTCGCACTCCTCGGGTAAGGAGTTGGCTAGGTTGGTGTTTGTTGTTGGATCCTCCCACTTACAGGCGGATATCTGGGCTGCTGCGCTTCGGGCCAGCTCTTGGCACAAGGCTCGGCCTCTGATAAGCTTGGTTGGCCGCACCTCGATGTCGAACTCCTGGATTTTAGCAATCCATCCTGCTCTCTTGTGACCCGGCTCTCCTTGTATGATGAAGCTTCGGACGTCCGGGTGTATCACAAAAACAGTGGTTCGGCTTTGGGAGACAAAGTGCCTGAACTTTCGGAGGGATTTCATAACTGCGTGAACCTGCCGCTCTATAAAGTTGTACTTTTCTTCATGCGGCTGGATTACTTGGCTCAGAAACGCTATGGGGCGCTCTTCGCCATCGTCTCCCTTTTGGGTCAGGACTGCGGCGTAACTCTCGGGTTCTCCCACCGCGTACAGGATGAAGTCCTTGGAGTAGTCCGGGTTTATCAACACCGGAGCCTGTGCAATTCGGGCCTTGATTTCTTCGAAGGCCTGCCCCCTTTCATCAGTCCATAAGAACTCAGCGTTCTTTTTCAGCAGTTCGGCCATGGGCTTGATTACCTGTGCGAAGTCCGGTATGAACTTCCGCACGAAATTGATTTGGCCGAAAAAGGACTGCAGCCCCTTCTTGTCGACTGGGGCAGGCAAGCGGAGGAGGGCTTCTGCTCTATCAGGGTCTATGGCTAGGCCTTTCTCGGAGATGACATGCCCCAGCAGCTTTCCTTCTTTTACCGCGAAGACAGATTTCTTCGGGTTTATGGAGATGCCGAATTCACGACACCTTTCAAATATTTGCCGCAAGTGGGGAACATGATCTTCTCTCCTGTGAGAGAACACAGTCATGTCATCCAAGTAGATGACAATGACTTTGTTGAGCAGCTCTCGGAAGGCCAGATCCATGGCTCTCTGGAATGTGGCGCCAGCATTAGATAAGCCGAAAGGCATGCGCTGATAGGCGAACGTTCCCCATTTGGTGGTGAACGCCGTCTTGTCCTTGGTCCTCATCCTCGACCCATATCTGGTTGTACCCAGAAAAGCCATCTAAGAGGGAAAATCTGCGGGCTCCAGCAACTATATGGAGGATCTGATCGATTTGGGGAAGCGGATAATGGTCCTTGAGGGAGGCCTGATTCAGATTTCTGAAGTCCACACGAGAGACGGATGTCTCCATTCTTTTTCCTTACGGGAACCAAGTTCGCAACCCAAGATGAATGCTTGATGGGGTAGATGATCTTGGCTTCCAGCATCTTCAGGAGCTCGGCCTTCATCATGGCCTCGATCTTCGGATTTACGGCCCTTTGCTTCTGCCGGAATGGCTTGGCGCCATCTTCTAGCTCAATGGTATGTTGGATAACATTTCTGTCATACCCCTTCAAGTCCTGGTAGCACCAGGCTACTATGTCAGGGAACTCTCGGCATAATGTTCTTATTTGCTCAAGTTCCTCTGTGGTGCAGTCTGTTCCGACCTTGATTGTTTTTCCAGGTTCGAGTTTCAGATCGGCATATTGCTTCGGGTCTACTTTGATCCGGTGAGATATTGCTCTGTCATTATGATCAAATAGACTCTCAAGTGTAATCAGTCCTTTTGGGACATGATTATTTTTTAGTTGTATCAACCCCTCATATTGCTCGTCATCAGGGTCTCTACCTTCGATTGAACATGCTTCATTTACCAAAAATGTGACGATCTCCTCGTCACAGTCGAACACCTGCCAGTGGGTGTCCTTATCAGGCACAGAAGGCCTGTAAATGGTGCGAACCGGCTTCGGCTTTTGGACAGTGTCATCAGCCGGAACGTACCTGGCTCCAACAGACGCCAGAATGTCCGCATGCTTGTTTTTCTCACGTGATATAGCCTTGACATTCAACGAGTCAAACGACTCCATCAGATCCCAGACCCGATTTCGGTACGCCTTGAGATAGTGCTTCTTGGAGGCGCACTTGTTCGTAATCTGGTGGCACACCAGTTCAGAATCGCCAAAGATCTGCAGGTGCTTAATCCCCAGCCTCTCTGCTTTCCGCAAACCTAAGCACAGGGCTTCGTACTCCGCCGCGTTGTTGGTACAGCTCCAGGCCAGCCTGTAGGTGTAGTCCTTCTGGATCCCGGTTGGGGAAACTAAAAGCACACCTGCACCGGCGCCATTTTTGCATCGTGCGCCGTCAAAGAAAAGCTTCCACAGCTTTTCTGGTGCAGGTCCCACTTCTTTCTTGGCTGACTTGTCGAGCCTTTCAGGCTGAACTACAGTGTAGCAGCCTTGCTCGGTCTCAATCACGGCGTTGAAGTCCCGCAAGGAGAATTCATCTTCTATTTGCGGCGGCTCAAGAGCTTGCTCCGTCATGTCCACCACCACCAGCTCTTCCTCCGTTAGCTGAACCATGCAGGTCTTCTGGCTCTTCTCCGGGTATCTTCTCTACTAAGAAAGTGGAAGGCTTTTCATTGTAAATTTTCAGTCTCCTTCCTTTGAAGGGCACTTCCATGTGTGAGTAGTCCAGAGACAGATACCCTCCCAACTTCGCAGTGAACTCCCTGGAGAGACACATGCCGAAGTAGGGTTCCAAGTCGACAACCACGACCTCTTGGATGACCACGATGTCGAGAGCTTTGTGCAGCCGAATGGGGATGTCTTTAATGACACCGACTGTCTTGACGAGGGTGCCGTCCGGTTGCGGCACGCCTTGGCTGCTCCTTGTGTACTCCATCCCGATTTCATCGCGAGACGGCTCTCGGCATTACGGTCGTGGAAGCACCAGAATCCACCATGCAGTTGTGTACTATGTACCCTTGCATCCGTAATGACAGATAGAAGGGAGGCGGTCTGTTCTTCCCAGTGGCTGAGGCTGTCAAGGGTTGCACTAGGACAGCGGGCTGTATCTGCTTGCCATTTTACATGATCTTCAGAGATTCTTGCAGCAAATCAACCTGGCCTGGGAGCTGAAGAGCATCATACATGCTGATTCTTGCGGGGGTCCTCTTCAGTTCGTCTACTATGCTGCAAGCTGAGGTGCTAGCTCCTTCCGCTTCTTTTGCCGGCTCATACTTCGTCCGGTACTGCTGAGTGGCCTCAACTCTCTGTCTCTTGGTCAGAGATGGATATTTCAGCTTCTCCTGAGCTTGTTCTTTGGTTTCAGCTGGAGGCTGAGCAGCGGGAGCTTTAGCAACGGGAGGCTTGACAGCGGGAGTCTTTGCTGGAGGAGCTTTATCTTTGGCTGTGTAAGGCCACAGCCTCTTGTAAGGTGGTAGCCCATCAGGTTGCGCCTTATCTCTCCTGGCGTATACCTTCAAGGGTTTTGCAGCTGCTTCAGCAGACTTCCTATCTTCCTTGGCGGGAGGCGGCACTGGAACTTCCTCTGGGACGGCGAAGTTGCTTTCATCGCCCAGGATCATGTAGAGTTCTTCGTCCTCTATGGCGCTGCCGGCCAAGGTCTGGAGATAGTGTTGATGCAGGGTGCAGTCTCCCTCCGAATGCGGGTCATTGCACGTGGTGCACCAGTTGACCTGGTCAGAAGTACCAGGTTGGTCTTCAATGGCAGCATTTCTCGGAGGGGGCCGCCTTTGCAGTTGTTGCTCGGCGGGGCGATCCTTTGTCAGTGTCGGGGGCGGATATGGCCTCCTTGGAGCCAGGTCCATCTGGGCTGTTTCTTTTTAGAACAGTCATGTCATTGGACATGGTGTGATATCCAGAGGCCAGAGCCCTTACCTCCTGGAGGATTTTATTCTGAATATCATTGTTAGGAGGTGGCAACTGAGCCGGAGGAGGTAATGCAGCCAATGGAGGAGGCGTAGAATATTGTGCATACTGCAGGGGAGCAAGGAGCGTTGGAAAATGCGTAGGAGGAGGAGGCGGATAATGAATTTGTGGCGGGCCGTAAGGATTCACGACCGGCGCCGGATTCCATTGTTGCTGGGGTTGCTGCCCTGAAGTGGACGGCTCTGGACCAGAAGCTGATGGATACTGAGATCGGGGGAAGTCAGGGTAGATGGGCGGCTGTACCCTGTGTGGGAGTCTGCCAATGGAAATGATATCCATCTCAGCTTGTTGGGCAGCCTCATACAGAGCGGGGAACGTGTCGATTCTGGCTACCTTCAGCAGCGAGGCAAATGTCTGAGTTGAAGGATCTCAGGTAGTAGTAGGCGGCCTGACCTGCTGACGGTCGGAGTTCGCGAGGTACTCGTTTCCAAGACCTCGCAAACCTGATATTGAAGTCTGACACCTCCTCTTGGGGGTGTCTCTGTATACTTTGGAATTGATGCAGCAAAGAAGAGGGATCAGCAGACTCGTTGCATCCTTTCACGAGCCTGCCGGCTAACTGTCGCCACCCTGTGATAGATCCCTCTGGCAGTGATCTCCACCAGTAGAGAAGCTTTCCCCTTAGGGAAAGGGCCAGCAGACGGGTCTTCACACCTTCGTCAGTGATGGAATGTAGCGCAGCCAGGGCCAGAATGTCCTGGATGTGTTCGTACGCCGTCTTGCCGTAGCCGTCATACGTAGGGATAGATTTTAAAGCGGCAGGGGGCACAGCTTGCTGTCCGACTAGGGCCAAGGGCCCCGTAGAGTCCACCGCCGGGAAGAGGTCATCATCATCCTGGTGGGCAGCCATGTCTTCTTCTGACCCGGTAGTGTACTCGGTGTCGGAACTGTCCGAAGATGTAGATTCTTCTTCGGCCTCAACTTCTTCAATTTCAGCCTCGGCCTCTTGAATTTCAGCCTCGGCCTCTTGGATTTCTTCCACGCGAGCTTGGTAATCAGCCAGCCTGACGCGCTCGCCTGGAGCGTCAATGTCGATTTCGTAAAAGTCAGGCGGGTTTCCCGGATTCCTTGCTCGCCACCTTCTCGTTTGCATGAAGGCGTTAGGACCGGTCTTCACGGACTCAGAGAGTATTCAGATTTGCAGAGTCGCCAGGTGCTCTGATTTTTAACAGCAATGAAGCGAGCACTCGTGCTTCGATTCTGTTTGGGGGTGGGAAACTACCATGTCCCACCGGGCGTGCCAGAAAACTGTTGGTTACGAATCTGCCATGAGGAAAGGATTTGTTGTTATTGCGCCCAGATTCGCCCACCAGATTGAAAGGCCGGAAGGAAGGAATGCCTTCCGTGCCAATCTCCGGAGAAGGCCGGCTTCTTGTGGGGTTTTTGTGTTTTAGGTTAAGAGTGCAGGGAAAGGGATAAAAGTGCAGAAAGAGATTCCAAATATGATTGGAGTTGGGGTGGGGGGAATAAGCAACACGGCAACGAATCAATCACCGCTACTAACAACATTCCTTTACAAAGCACACATTGAAACTACAGCTATCAGTCATCCTATGTATCCTCTATCTATGCATTCCAGGAATACTTGACCACCAAATACCAGAGTCCAGAGTTCAGTACAACAGTAAGCAATGATACAAGAAACATGAGGCGAGAAATGACAAGGAGAGGCGGCATACAAGATAAAAGACAGTGAGCAGAGCCAAGTATGTGCTTGTATTAGAGGCAAACGCACAGCTACAATTGTTCCCTAGCAATATATTCCCCTTCCCCCTTTTTACAATGAATCACATGGCTATTTATAGCCTCAAGTCCCCCGATTACATTCTTGGGCACAAAGTCCCGGACTAGACATTAGGCGACACAAGCGGGTGAGGAGGCTGCGATCTCGACTTCGTCGGGCGAGGACTGTACTTGCGGCATGGTGTCCCTGAAGGCTGATACGGCTACGTGGCGGTGTGTCGGGTCAAACCGTCGGTCAGCGGGAATGTGGGTAGGTGCGGCAGATGGCACTTCTCATCAACTTAAATGGTGGCAGTTGGCGCAGATAGTGCAGCCCATGCTTTGTCCTTATCCCGGTCAAGTCTTGGCTCGAATCCCGAAGTTGGACACTTGTCGGATGCTGATGAATGACACGTGTCTGCCTTGAAAGGCAGTTTATCCAACTTCGCCCGGGATCTGAGCGCTGTCGGGTTGCGCAGGTAGAAAACAGCGCAGGAGGGTCATCTTGCCTTAGTCATTTTCTGGTCTTGCTTCCCCAACTGCGCACCGGTCAGAGGGCGCACCCCGACTTCGCTGCGAAGTCGGGTTGCGCACCGGCACTTGCTGTCTTCTTCTGTTCGGACTGCGCACTAAGAGAAGGGCGCACCCCGACTTCGCTGCGAAGTCGGGTTGCGCCCCAACACTTAGTCATTTTTCTGCCACACTGCTCTCCAAGTGCGCCCAGGAAGAAGGGCGCACCCCGACTTCGCTGCGAAGTCGGGTTGCGCCCCAGCACTTAGTCAAATTTCGCTCATTTTCCTGTTTTGTCGCACTTCGCACTGTCCCTACTGCGCTCCAACTGGAGGGCGCACTCCGACTTCGCTGCGAAGTCGGGGTGCGCCCTGACACTTAGCCATTTTCAGGGGACACTTGCTGGAAACTTTACTGGGGGAAGAAAAGGGAGGAATGAAACTGCAAGGAAGAGGAGGAAAAGGGAGAAATGAAGAATTGGAAAAAAGGAGGGAAGGAACAAAGCAGATCACTTACAAAAAACGGAAAACATGGCACCCCGTGCAAAATGTGGCAACAGTAAGGACACACAGGAAGTTGAGAGATGACAATTTGGTGAAAATAAGGTACCTAAGACTAAAAACATCCAACAAGGAGCAGAATAGCAGGAAACCCACCAATGGATAACGTAGCCACCAGAGCATTGGAGAATTGTCCACTTTTCACAAGAGAAGGGAAGGAAGACCTGATTAGGCATTGGAGAAATTGCCGCATGGAGTGGAAAGCGATTGGGCAAAACAATGAGGCAGATTGGAGGCGGTTGTTTCCTGCAACGTTTCGAGAATCTGCAATGGACTGGTTTATATACTTACCGCAAGATAAGTACAAGACATGGGAAGAGTTGCGTGATGCATTTGTGGAAGAATTTCGATCATATGATACTGACGAAAATTATAACATTCAAGGAGAGGAGCCTGTTTGTTATTACAATTGAAGGGTGAGTAGGTTGTTTGACCATGTGGAGAAAGACCACTCAGAGGAATCAAAGATTATGTGGTTCATAGATGGAATTCTCCTTATGTATGAAAGGAAGATGAAGACATTTCCTCCAAGATCATACCAAGAGGCTTTGGATTATGCCTTGACTTGGGAAAGTGATGCAAAAACCTCATCGATGAATGAGACTCGGACGACTAGAGAATGTAGTCATATGACGACGGAGGAGACGTCTGAAGTGCATCTGTTGGAGGAGGATCCGTCTGAGGTGCAGACGTCTGAGCAAGAACTATCTGAGGTGGAAATGTCTAAAGTGCATCTGTCAGAGGAGGATCCGTCTAAGGCACAATCGTCTGAGTAGGACTTGTTTGAGGTGCCAACGTCTGAGAAAAAGCTGTCTGAAATGGAGTCGTTTGGAGGCTACCCGTCGGGAGGCTACACGTCTGAAACCTACCCGTCTGGCAGTCGTCCAGCCCAGACGTCTGCCCATCCAGCCCAGACGTCTGGCAATCCGTCCAACCCAGACGTCTGGCAGTCCGTCCAACCCAGACATCTGGCAGTCCGTCAGCCCAGACATCTGGCAGTCCGTCAGCCCAGACATCTGGCCGTCCAGCCCAAACGTCTAGTCGTCCGTCAATCCAGATGTCTAGTTGTCCAGCCGAGACGTCTACCCGTCTGTCCCAAACATCTAGTCGTCCATCCCTCCAGACGTCTAGTCATCCAGCCTAAACGTCTAACCGCCAAGCCCAAATGTCTGGTTGTCCATCAGTCCAGATGTCTGGCCGTCTAGCCCAGAAGTCTATGTTAAGTACCCAATATAAGTATTTAATATTATATTATTGTAATGTTAGGGTACCTAGAAATAGATATTTGGGGATATATTATTATATTGTATAAGGGTTGGCATGGGCCACACATAACCCAAGGTTGATTGTATTATAATATTATATTATAATATAATATTATATTAATAGTGGGCTCCCCAAAGTAGAATTAGAAGATGGGTATATAAAGAAGAGATATTGGTCATTGTAAGGATCATGAAGAGAATTATATTGTAGAAGTCTTGGCTCGTGGAGTTGAAGATCTTGTGGAGTGGCTTCCTTCCAAAAGGAGTATTGTATGGTGTTGCCCTACCTCAAGGGTTTGCTTATGTTTTGAATACATTGCAGTAATTTCCATATTTGTCTTGTTTTACATTATGTGGATTATTCATTGTGGTTGTTATTCAATATTTTTGCAAATTGTCAATGATTTATGTGATTGAGAAAAGGAGGTTCTTAACAAGTGGTATTAGAGCGGCGATTTGGGCAAAGTGGGTTTGTTTTTGCAGAGCTAGGGCACATTTCTCAAGAGCAATGATTTGGGAAAAGTGGGGATTTTTTTGTGGAATTGCAGAATTAGGGCAGATTTTTTTCTGGAAAAACGTCTCATCTTTCAAGAGCCATATCTCTGTGAAAGTTTATCCGATTTAGACGATTCTTGGATTAGTTTGTGCAGAATTTGAAGAGCTTTAAAATGAGTGGTCATATGAAGAAATCCGAGCAGTATTGAGGGAGATACGACCTTTTGAAGTCAGTCGTCTGGAACAAGGGCAGTGACGAATTTTCAAATCGCGAATTTTTTGGAAGACGAAATTTAGTTCGGGTAAGCAAATCAGTTGCAATTTATTTTGTTTGGAAGAAAAATTGCAGATCTAGTTGTTTATGTGGAATTGAACTTTAAATCAATGGGGAGATATATATTTCTATGAAACCCTAGTTCATAAAACCCTAGTTTGCATTATATTTAACTTGGGGTGTGAACTTATGGAGCTGCAAGATTTTTTGGGGAAGGATGATATTGATGCTAGAGAATGGTGGAAAAATTTTAGGTCTCTATATCATAATTATCCATCTTTGGACATTCTTCCTTAAGAGAAGGTTTAAAGGGGAAGCTTGGTCTTGGTTGAATAATTTTTGTAATGAAAGGAATAATGAATACACTTGGGATGAAATGGAGCATGCATTCTTGAGTAAATGGGACCCATATAAAAAGATAGCTAGTTTGAAGGTCACCATCAAGAGAGAATGAAGACTATGAAAAAGAAATAAAATTACTCAAGGAAGAGAAAGAGGAAAATGTCAGGGAAGATAATGAGAAGAATGTAGAAGGCACATCTTTGGATTTACAAAAGCAAGAGAAGGATCAAAAGGGTTTAAATTCATCTAAAAATTCTATTTTATAGGTTCATGGAAGCATTCAAAAGGAACAGGTTACTATTTCCATTGACCCTAGTAGCAGATATAATTTTATTAATATTGCTTTGGCTAAGAGGTTGCAGGTTCAAGCAACAAAAGTTAAGGACACACAGCTGAAGGGTGAGAATGTTCAGATTTTTGAAGATTTGAAGATCACCATGGATAAATATGTTTTACATTCAGATTTTCATGCTATTGAGATGAATGATGAGGATATTATTCTTGGTTATCCTTGGTTAGATTCTTTGGGTACTGTTAACATTAATGTGCAAAAGAAGTTTATGAAGTTATGGTACAGAAAAAAGAAGATAATATTATAGGATATTTCTCAGCTTAAGGAGCAAGGATCCAAGGAAAAACAAGAAGTGGTTGTAGAGGAACAACTTGAAGATCAAATAGAAGAACTTGAAATAGAATCCAAAAAGGCAGTAGCAGCAACAAAGTCCATGGAAGAAGCAGCAACAATTGAGTCCATGGAAATAACAGTAGCTGAGTCAAAGAAAACTTTGATAGAAGAGCACAAGGACACACCAAACAAAGGGAACATGAAAGAACATTTTAAAATAGTGGAGCCAAATGTTGAGGAGTCAAAGAAGGGAGAACATCAAGTTAAGGTGACACCATATCGCCATCCACACCACCATGAGCAGCTAGAACATTTTAAAATAGTGGAGCCAAATGTTGAGGAGTCAAAGAAGGTAGAACATCAAGTTAAGGTGACACCATATCGCCATCCACACCACCATGAGCAGCAACAATCTTGGAGGCATGGCTCAAGGCAGCAATATTATGGTTCTACATGGAATCAGAAGGGCATCAAGTATGGCAATGTTTGGAAGAGAAAGCATAGTGATCCTGGTTTTCAGAATGGTTCATCAACATCAAGGAACAAGTGGACCCATCATTCAAATTATCAAAAGACAGTAGCAGAAGCATGGAGCCAACGAAGTAGATTTGGATACTCAAGTGGCAAAATGGCATACCAACATCAACGTGTTTCACTAGGATGGATGGATGATCGAGATTGGTACTAGTTGCTAACATTGCTTGGCAAATCATATTATCTTGTTTCTTCATATGTTTCGAGGACGAAACATTTGTAAGAGGGATGGAATGTTAAGTACCCAATATAAGTATTTAATATTATATTATTGTAATGTTGGGGTACCTAGAAATAGATATTTGGGGATATATTATTATATTGTATAAGGGTTGGCATGGGCCACACATAACCCAAGGTTGATTATATTATAATATTATATTATATTAATAGTGGGCTCCCCAAAGTAGAATGAGAAGATGGGTATATAAAGAAGAGATATTGGTCATTGTAAGGATCATGAAGAGAATTATATTGTAGAAATCTTGGCTCGTGGAGTTGAAGATCTTGTGGAGTGGCTTCCTTCCAAAAGGAGTATTGTATGGTGTTGCCCTACCTCAAGGGTTTGCTTATGTTTTGAATACATTGCAGTAATTTCCATATTTGTCTTGTTTTACATTATGTGGATCATTCATTGTGGTTGTTATTCAATATATCTGCAATTTGTTAATGATTTATGTTATTGAGAAAAGGAGATTCTTAACAGTCTAGCCGTCCAGTCCAGACGCCTGGCCGTCTGTTTGGCCGTCCGTCTGGCCACTCGTCCCAAACGTCTAGCAACCTATCGATACGTCTAGCCCATTTATTTGCGACATCTAGCCTTACCCGTCTGAGACGTCTACCTGTTTGCAATCCGTCTGAGACGTCTATCCGTCTGAGTTGTCTAGCCTGTTGTCCTAGACATCTAGACATTGTACCTGTCAAACTTATCAATTTGTCTAGCTTAATCCGCCAGAGACTAAGTCGTTAGGGATTGTCATCAGAAATGTTGTCGTCTGAGGCAAAGTAGTCAGAGCAGTCACCGTCAGAAGTACAATCCGACAAGGGAAATGTCTATCAGAGATTGATAAGAAGCCAATTGGATCATGAAAGCAGTGAATTAGAGCTAAGAGAAAGCAGTTTCAATAGATTCAATGAAGGCTTCCAGAATGTTGCTGAGAAAAAAAATTTAGTTTGGCCATTGATGCTTTCAATGGTTTTGCCAAAACCAGATATGGCCTGGAAGGTTTTTGCAAATGCCTGTCGCCATCTGTGTCGGGGGTCAAGGGGGCGGGAGTCCATATACTAATGTTCGAGGGACAATAGCCAAAACCAGATGTGCCTATTGTGCAAAAAATTTGATGTGCAAAAGAAGCGCAACAGTCTAAGAGAAGGATTGTGTAGCAGAAAGCACATGAGACGCCTATAATTGTAGATGCGGATGATGATGTTCAAACCACAGTGCTAAAGTGTTTTCCTCAAGACCACCACAACATGCCATGGAGAGGACAGTTGATAGCAATGAGCAGAGAGTGGTGGTGGGTCAGTAAACTCAATTGCGTGGATTGTCTAAGGATGCAGTGCAAGGAAGAACTCCAACACAACTGGGAAGCTAGACTATGTGTAGCATTGCAGGTGCCATTGTGGGCACCAGGAGAGTGGCTTCAAGTGAGGCTATTTTTGGTGGACAACAACCAAAACCAGATGTGCCTATTGCGCAAAACGTTCGATGTGCAAAAGGAGTGCAACAGTCTAAGATAAGGATTGTGTGGCAATAGGTACATGAGATGCCTATAATTGTAGATGTGGATGATGATGTTCAAACCATAGTGGATGCAGTGCAAGCATCGCCACCATTGAACAAAGTAACAGGAGGAAACTTCGCAAGTGATGTTTCAGTGCATGTGGATAATGTGGATATGTCGGAGAGGTAGTATGTGCAAAGTGTTTGATGTGTGGGAGCAGCACAACAGTCTAAGAGAAAGATTGTGTAGCAGCTGGTGTAGGAGACGCTTGTAATTATAGATGTGGACAATGATGTTCAAACAGCAGTGGATGTCGTGCAAGCATCACCACCATTGGATAAAGTACCAAGAGGAGGAGACTTCACGGATGATGTTTCAATGCATGTGGACAATGTGGATATAGTAATCATTCTGATCGGTTGATAACTCCTCCAGAAAATTCCCCACTTGAGCATCAACAGTCATGCCACTCTCCACTAGGGATAGAATCCAAGATAGTAAATGATCCTAGAGACAAATGGTCAGAACCGATAGAGAAGTGTGAAGTATTGGTCCTCCCAAATAAGAGGAAAATCTATAGAGGTGATGGAGACAAGTTCGCAACCAAAACATGAGATCATTATTTTGGGCCCTACTGAAATGATACAAAGGGAAAACCAACAAAACATGAAGAGTTATCAGATGAGCCCCCATTGGTTGAAGTGTTTCCCTTCCTCGAAGAAGAAACCCCAAAAGAAGGCCACCAAATTCATGGAACATATTGTGAACCAGAAAAAGAACCAAAAGTGAAAAGCAAATATTTGGAGCAGAATATGTGGCATGCATGTTTTTGCTAGAAGAGGAAGAGCCTATAGAAGAGATGGAAGCAGATTTTACTCCAGAGTATGAAACATTCAATTTTATCCTGGAGGAAAAGGAATCTACAAGTATCGAAAAGTTTATGTTAGAAAGTCCTATTGTGGAGAAATTCTCTCCCTAAAGAGAAAATCTCAAAAATAGACGTTGATCAAGTGATAGGTATGGATCCACCTACAAGTCTTAAAAGTGCTCAAGAGAATTCACATGAGGAAACCACACGAAGCATTAGAGAGATCATAATTCTAAGAATGGTGTAATTTCCCACAATCCTGGGGAGTAAAACATAGGTGGGGCTTACATTCTAACAATTCGATGCTATGAAGGAGAATATTAGGTTCTACAAAGAACAAGATCCATTGTCAAGTAACAATTTGTCATTTGGTCACACGAGAACAAGGGCCTGAACTCGCTACTGACATAAAAGTCCACCATGAAATGAGATGAGAAGCAAGGAGGAGGTCATAATCACAAAAGTTCATGCAACCACCCTTTGCTACCAACCACTTCAGAGCTGAAAGGGAATATTCTCCTTTAGATATTTGGTATCAAGCCTTAGACCAAGGAGAGATCAAAAGCACAAAAGCTGCCTTAGCTCCCAAAACTTTGGGTTTTATTTTCAGATCTGCAAAATCCTCTAATGAGGGGGTATATTGTTCGCTAGAGGGCACCCATGAAGTTCCAAGTGGCGAAAGACCTCTTGGCAATACATCACTAATGTCATCCAACCTACTTTGGTATTGAAAGATCCTGAGTTGGAATATCGATGTCAAAGAGGAAAGGCAACTACTTTATGGATCCAATTAACGGAATCAACCTGCTCAATGATAATAGCCACCAACAAATCCATTAAAAGTGACTTGTGATGACATTTAAAAAAAAAAAAAAAAAAAATTAAAAATGCCAGAGTTTGGGATGCAACCCGCTCCAACAGAGGACCTTGCTCAAGATGAGTGCTCTGCTCTGTATGGTGCACCTTTGCCCAGGAGGAGTGCACTGCTTCGTACAACACATCCCGTTCGACAAATACATCTCGCTTAACACGAAAAGAAAAAAGAAAAAAAAGGGAGAAAATAAAAGTAAAAGAACAAAAGTAAATGGGGTCCAATTACTATAAAGGGGTTAAAAATGAATTTCAAAATTTACTTTTCACCCTTTTTACCCCGAAGCCCTCCATTCCACTCAAAGGAGATTCTTCATAGCGAACAATACACTCAACAAATTTCAATTCCACAAGAGACCCATTTGAGCACGAGGGAAGACACAATGCATAGTTTTAGATTTCGAGAAAAGCCACCTAGAGCACGATTTTCAACAACACAATAATTTGAGAGCTTTTTGCTTTTTACAGCAACGGACTAATTTTCGAGGCAACAAATTCTTCGAGAGAGACAACAAAGCAAAGAAGTTGCAGCCAGCCATTTTCAAGAATTTTGCATCTATGGAGTTGCAGATTTTTTTCAAGAGGCCAAGGGTTTTCCATTGCAAGCAGACTATATTGGTAAACCCATTCCACTTTCCCATTTTTCCACAATTTTCCGTTCAATTTTCTTGTTTCCCATTTCCTACAATTGACTTCCCTTCCCACTTCCCAAATCTCGTTTCCCATCAAGTCTCGTACTCATGCGCTCTCCTCCGACTTGCCTCGCGTTTAGTGCACCCCTACTTTGCTTCACTCCTTTGCCCTCAAATTTTTTTGTCCTAAAAATCTACACCTAGCTTGGTGCAACACCCAACTCCCCAGTGTGCCCCGCTCGAAGCTGCATGTTCAAAGCACCTTGCTTTGCTAACCTGTGTGGAAGCTTGCTCTACTTAGTGTTTCTTGCCTACAGGATCTTGTGTGGCAAAATGGAAACTACAACGGCAAACAGTGACTCTTTGGCCGAGAACATTGAACAAAACTTGGAGAATATGACAGATTTTGACATCCCACCCAAGCCCAAGATGACAAAATTTGAGGCCAATGACGAAGATGAAGAGTATCAACCCCGACAACCAAGTCAGTCCAAAGATAGCAAAAGGAGGAAGAGGACAAGTGGGGGGAGAAGAGAGAGAAACCCCATGGGTCGATATATCATGATCCATATGCTAGTATTCATGAGGGAAAATACCAATATGCTCCTAGCACAGTGATGAAGGAGGCTCATAAGGGTTACAAGTTTGGGCCACAAATTGATTCATGGTCTATCAGCAAGATGTGGACTTCCGGATTGTGCAAGTTTTGTAGGCAAGCGAATTGACATGTTTGCATAAACAATGAATATAGTTGTCATTTTGTTTGATTTTATAGTTCATACGCAAAGTGTTTCACAAAATGTGGCACTTGTAATTAACAAAGTCATGAAATGCAAATGTTAGATAAATGAACTTAAACTGTAATTCAAGAAGTGATAAGGCGTTCAGGGAGTTAGTTGGAGGGAGTTGAGGATGCAACCACCTCCTTGTTCGTAGGATAATTGTATAAATAGACCCCTCCCCCTACCACCTCATTCAAATGTAGTGGGAGTTGGGTGTAATCAAACATGTATTGGTGAGGTGCAAGTGCAAATAATAAGAATACTTTTGTTCAGCCATTGTTGTGTGTAGACTTATGCTAATATTGTGTACGTGCCTATGAATTGCTCTTGTTATACATTGTTGTGCAAGGTCGTCTGACTATTGTGCAAGGTTGTCCAACTATTGTGCAACGCCATCTGAACTATTATGCAAGGCCATCTAAACTACTGTGCAAGGTCATCTAACTATTGGACCAGGTCATCTAATATATGTTGTATGTGCAGTGTATCCATTTGTAATTGAAAGTTATTCCCATTGTATATTATGTTTATTTAAGTGGTAGTGGAATTGTGTTGCAGTATGTTGTATTCTATTTCTACATTCTGGCATCGTTGCCTGTTCAAAGTTGGGTCAATTTGGTGACATGGAGTTGTGACGAGCAAATCACTCGGGAAGGTGCACAATGACAACAATGGAATGATTACAATGCAGTCGATGAACGATGTAGTTTCCCTCGAGAGGAGGGCAGATTGGAGGTCACAATAGATGAAGATGCAGACTTTTTTTTTGACAGTGATGAAGGGTCAACGCACAAAGCAAACATGCAAGCGAACACACACAGAGGAGACGCGCAAGGGTTTGTGCATGGAGAGTTGCGTGATAGCGGTGGAGAGTTGCACATCGGCAATAGAAAGTTGAGGCAAAGAGTTGCATGACAGCAACAGTGAGTTGCATGTCGATGACGAAGAGTTGCATTTGGCGCAGAGAATCGTGCAATAGTGAGTTACAGAACGAGGAAATGCATGATGACAAAGTTGGCAAAGTACAAACTGCAAACATGTTGAGTAAACTTGTCAGATAAAAATACATGACAATGGAGAAATCCATGACAACGACCATGATGGCAAAGTTAGCAATGTCCAAGTGCTCGCACAGGAGGAAGAAGCTCAAGTGTTCTCGCAAGACAGTGACGTGCAAGTATTCGAGCACAACGTAGATGTGCATATTGACATGGGAGTGTGCATTGACGAAGACAAACAAGTGCATGATAACATATGCAGAGGAGATGACATGCAAAAACGAATGAGTTTGCACAAGCGAAGACATACGAGCAAACAACCAAACTTGTGCAAACAAAGATATGCATGCAGATATGGCAATTCATGTTCACGTCAATGAAGTTGGACAAGTTTGGAGGAGAAAACCTAGTTTGGCAGGAAATGCTAGGAGTGGTTGGAGCAAGTTGTGCAGTAGAAAGAATGCATGACAAATGTATGGCGCTAGAGCAATTGCAAGTTAGTGTATCTAATGGTGAACAAGACAAGAGTCTGACATCGATGCAAATGCAAGATGGCATGTATGACAGTGTGCAAGACTAGAGTTCAGCACTAGAGCAACTTCAGGTTGATGTGCTCAATGGTGAGCGAGATGGGAGTTCAACATTGGAGCAACTACGAGTTGGCACATTTCATGGTGTGCGGGACAGGAGTTCGGCAAGAGAGCAATTGTGGTGGGGTGTGCCTGATGATGTGCATGAAGAGGGTGAGACACACGAACAACCACTGCCAATGTCAAATCAACCTATCACAACAAAGACCAATTTTAGCATATGTAAGTGTCCAATGTTTCATGGTGGAGAAACAAAGGACCCAATCAGGCATTGGAAAATCTACCTCATGATGTGGAAAGCAAATGGGCAAAATAATGACACAAATTGGAGATTATTCCTTGTGACAATTTGTGGAATTGCAATAGACTGGTACATGGGATTGCCAAAGGGCAAGTACCAGACTTGGGAAGAGTTGCACGAAGCATTTGTGAAGGAATTTCGGATGTTCCAAAATGACAAGGTCATTGCTGAAATTTATAAAATGGAACAAGGTGAGAAAGAGTTTGTTCATTCATACAACCAAAGGTTGAGTGGGTTTACCCATCTAGAGGACGAACCACCAGATGCTTTAAAGAGGAGGTGGTTTGTGTAGGCACTTCTTCCTAAGTATAGTAAGAAGATCAAGGTGGTCACTTCAACGTCATATCAAGAGGCCTTGGAGCAGGCCTTGAACTTGGAAAGTGATGCAAAGACATCTTTAAAATGTTGGGGTCATGTTAACACAGATGAAAATGACTATGATGTTGAGAGTGACTTTGACAGTGAGAGTGATGATTTTGAGAATGAGAGTAGTTCATTGTCCAAATGTTGGGGTAGAGAAGTCAGTGAAGTGACTCTAGAGAGAAGACCAATGAATCCGAGGATGAGTGCAACTCGGAGAGTGCATGGTCATTGCTACAAGCATATGCAACACAAATGGTGATTGTTCCAAAGAAGAATGTCATTAGTGATGCGGTTTATGACAACTGCCAATGAACTAGAAGATGCCGAATTGAGCATGATACTAAGGGCAGACCCATCGTGCAATATTGGCGATGCCATTTGTGGAGGCACTTCACACGTGAATGTCAAAGTGTTACAAGTCGAGATGAACCAATGATGCGTAGAGAGTTCAAAGCATCGAAGAAGAGTCACAACCCTAGCCAGGAAGCAAAGGAGGTGAACTTGATTGCAATTGAGGAGATGAACTTGATTTCAATTGAGGAGGCAGAGATCAAACAAATAGTTGAAGTTACCAAACATGTGTTCGTGAGGTGCAAGTGCAAATAATAAGAATACTTTTGTTCAGCCATTGTTGTGTGTAGACTTATGCTAATATTGTGCACGTGCCTATGAATTGCTCTTGTTATACATTGTTGTGCAAGGTTGTCTGATTATTGTGAAAAAGCATCGAAGAAGAGTCACAGCACTAGCCAGGAAGCAAAGGAGGTGAACTTGATTGCAATTGAGGAGATGAACTTGATTTCAATTGAGGAGGCTAAGATCAAACAAATAGTTGAAGTTACGCAAGAAGAGGAGGTTGCATAAGTGATTGATGTAGAGGGCGAAGTGAGTGATGCAAACAGAGTGAATGATACAGACGACAAAAAGAGGTTGTTCGGCGTTTTACTGTCTGCTAGGGTCGTCTAATCATCTAGACTTAAGTCATTTAGACCCTAGCCTCGATTGTCAGGGCTTAGGCCATCTAAGCCTAGGTTGTCTAAGTTGGGACCCTGGCCGTCTGCCGAGGACAAGTGCTTGGACGGCCCTGGGGCCATCTAGCCCAAGGGAAGGTTGTTTGGACCCTCCTTAAGCCATTTGAGGAGGTCGTCTAAGCCTAACACTGCACTCAAGTCGTCAGACGAACACACCAAGCCGTTCGAAGACAGATCACAACCGTTTGGTAGTCACGCAAGGTCATCTACAATTCAAGTTTGGAAGGAAGATGATGTTGGGTCATCTGAAGAACATGCAAAGTCGTTTGAGGAAGAGGATGAGCCGCCCGAAGTTTAGGATGAAGACGGACTATCAAGAGAACAAGTGGGGTCGTCTGAAGAAAGACATGAGCAATGTGGAATTCATGACAACGTGAGAGAACAAGGATAGAGCCTCTAGACGACCAAGCAGGTCGTTTGGCCCCCATGGCCATCTAGACCAAAGACAAACTAGATCATTTGGACATCCAGGTAGGACATAATCGACTGGGTCATTCGGGTCAAGGTGTTGTAGTCTGGGACAGGGCACGTACGCTTTCCCAACAAGCCCATCATGCATGAGGAACAAGGAGCCAAAGCCACATAAGACGAAAAAAGGTACCTGGAACAAGCAGTTGCATGTAAAGCAATTACTCCTAAAGTGGCAGTTAAGGGAGTGGAGGGGCACATGCCAAATGCAAACGAAGTGTCCCTCTACCTACCTCAACTTATAAAAAGAGGTAAAAAGCTCCTCCCTACCAAACGCACATCGGGTACCCAAAATCCAGTTGATAATGTTGGTACGGTCACGGCCTGGCGCAACTCCCAAGTGATTTTGACGGTGTAGAACCCCCTGGTCGTGGTTTCTCAGACCAAAGTGGCCCCGCAAGGGTTTTTTCGCTAAATTCAAAAAAAAAAAAAAAAAAAAGAGGTAAAAAGCTCTCACTTGCTCATTCTCATGCATGGAGCCAAGAAGCAACAAAGAGAAGTCGAAGGAGAGCACACCAATTCACCGAACTTAAACCAGCTAGGTTACAGCCTAAGTCATGCATCGGGACGACTAGTAGGTGAACAATCATATTTCACCATGCAAAATTCAAAAGCAACAGAGGCTAAGGGTGAAGCAACTGCAAAGGAGAGGGTTGCACTAGAGCGTTGGAGCTAGGGCACGTCGAGACAACAGCAAAACCAAGGGTTTTGCTGAACACCGTTGTCCCAATAATTTCAAGTTTGTGTGCAAGTGAGATGTTTGCTGCAAAGAATGCAGTTGTCAAGGACGGAGTTGCAATTCCAAACCCTTTCCAACAAAACAAGGACATGTTTTGTGAAGGAGAAACTTGTGCAAGAGGAATCGGGTCATCCAAGGCCTGGAAAGGGTCGTTCGAAGCTTGAGCAACGTCGCACGGACCATAAGGAGCATGCTGTTTGAGGAAGGGAGTTTGTCTGAGTGAAAGAGCATGTCGTACAAGTCATCTGATTGTCGAGGGACCAGGTCATCTAGAGCAGGGTTGTTTGGAAGAAGCCCGTCCGGGGCACTGTGCAAGATACAAAATGCCATGGAAATACAACCATGGAGTGCTCACATTGATGTTGCTGTAAATTTGCCTAGTGTTTCCTCAATGATCTGTGTGCTCACACAAATCAGCCTAAATATTCTAGTGGTACAAAAATGAAATAAAGGCATACAATATCTAGGACTTGGCAGCTTTGAAGTTAGACATGCATACCATATCCAAATACTAGAATAAATTGTACAAATGGTTTTTCCAGTTAAATGGGCAAGACATATACAAAAACAAAATGCTGCAGAGATGATGATAAGCTCATGAACTCAGGTTTCAAAAGTGCCAAATATGAAAACTATAATTTTTTTTTGCAAATCTCACCATTTAACTCCAAATTACTGTCTTCGAAATAAAATCAATGAATAAGCTGTCTTCATACAGACCTTGAAAGCACATCCAGTGATGCACGCCTGCAAGCATTCCTGTTGAGACAGGATATAAAGAAGCCATATATCATAACATGAACTCATAGATGATAAAGATAATTGAAATTTGAATTTCCATAATTGAAACTACAACCGACTCTACCATTTTAACAAGTCGAAAGCAATAATTGAAAAAGTTAGAAAATAAGGAGAAGCACAATGACTAACAAGAAAAATGGAAAAAATCAAATGGCATTAGCTCAACCGGTTATATTCCTCAATTTTCAAGGAGGAGACCTAGGTTCGAATCTTGCCAAGGATACATGCATAATTGCCAAAACTAATGGGTGGAAACTGTTTCAATCCCATATAACCAATTTAAAAATAAAAATAAAAAAACAGAAAACAGGGACATAGTAAATTAAAAATACAAAACCAGAGATGAACACTTGATCTATATGTAATCCATGAAATGAAAAAATGAGAAACAAATCTGTATTTACAGATGTTAGGCTGAGACTACGTATTTAATATTGCTCTAATGAAATGTGATTCTCAGCTTCACAGCATCTAAGACCAACCAAAAACAGAAATCAAGTTGTAATTACAAATTACTTTCCTTAATTGTTCTTGCCCCAAACTTCTTTTCATCTAGAGGTTTTTGTTGACTCCCTTGGCTACATGCTAGTCCACTTTTACAAGTTAAAACAGCTTTGGCCCAGCAATTTTTTTCACAATATGATTGTAAATTTAGAATTTGTCTTGCCATTTTTTGGTACATATACATACTCCGTGTGTGTGTGAGAGAGAGAGAGAGAGAGAGAGAGCATGCACAAAAATAAAATATACTAGTTTATAAAAGCAAGTTGCACATAGATCCAACCCACTGTGGAGCAACTGATAAGTTGGATGCAATTGTATAAGTGAAAGCCCAGTTCAATTCCCCACATTGTGATGAACACTCTTGCAATAATGATAATGCAGCCCCTAATAATACTGTTTGTTGTAAAACCATGATATGTGGTTGTTGAAATACTGTTACTATGATGTAACACAGGTGAGGCTCATTTCAACCTCATATAACGAATTACTCAAAATAAAAATAAAATAAAAAAAGAAAAAAAAAAGCAAGTTGCAGATACAAGAAAGCTAACAACAATCTCTACTGTTCTCAGCTCCATATTTTTCAATTTCCTTTCTATCACTTCCAGCAGTATCTTAAAAAAGAAAATTGTCATAGATATCCAAATGCATATCTCAATTATTAGTTTATCATTTCTTAATCTGAAAATAGGAATCAAATTCTTGGTAATTGCAGGAAACATGCCCATGATAAGAGAAACTTCAAAAGAAAACATTTGTATTTGATACCAAAGATCAGTCCTTTTTCAAAAGAAGCTAAATAGAACTAATGAAAGGGAAAATTTAGGAATTTTGTCATAGATTAAGCCTCTTGTTCACATCAAATCAACATAAAGTTTAGATTAAGCCTCTTTGTTTACTGTTGGTTACGAATCTGCCACTAGGATAGGATTTTAATCTTATTGCGCCCTAGATTCGCCCAGTAGATTGAAAGGCCGGAAGGAAGAGATGCCTTCCGTGCCAATCTCCGGAGAAGGCCGGCTCCTATGTTTTCTTGATAGGGGTTTTAGCTCAGAGTGCAGGAAAGAAATTATAAAATGCAGAAAGAAACATAAATATGCTTGTTTCGGGTGGGGAAGATAAGCAGCACAACAACTAACCAATCACTATTACCAACAGCAATCAAAACAATGTATGCAGCAGAAACTATTAGTGTTATTCTATCCTATGTATCCTTTACTTTAGTATTCCAAATATACTCAATTACCAATACTGATATCCAGAAGTGCAGAATAGCAGTAATCAAAAATATAAGCAACATGAGGCAGAAATACTTAATAAAGGCAGCATACAAGACAAAGACAACTAATAGAGCCAAATATACTTTGCATTCAAAAGCAAGTGCCCAGCTACAAAGTTCCTTAGCAATATATCCCCCTTCCACCCTTGTACAATGAAATGAGGCTGCTATTTATAGCAGAATAAACCCCCCCGATTACATTTTGGGCACAAAATCCCAAACCTGACAAAAGCTGACAAAAGCGGCTGATGTTTGACCTCTACGGGCAAGGAGTGTACTTGCAGCAAGGTCCACCTAGAAACGCAACAGCTCTGTGGCAAACCGGCAGGTGAGAAGTCGATTCTGGTTAAATGGTGGTAGGTGCGGCACGATTTGCACTTCACGCTCATCCACTCTGTACCCGGGTGGCACACCTTCTATCACATCTTGTCTCTTATCCCGAGACTGCACACTTGTCGGCATCTGAAAACTGCTGATGAAAGAGAGGGGAATGATTAGACTTAGAAGCTTATTCATTGTCTTCTTATCCCGCCCGACAACGCACAAAAACGGAGCGCAGTCAGACGGCGCACACTGAAAACAGCGCAGTCGGGCGGACTATGCCTTAGAAATTTTCCTGCAGTTTATCTCTTTCCCGTCTGATGGCGCACCAAAGTAGGCGCGAAGTCGGGCGGTGCAGCGCAGTCGGACGGACCTCCGTGCCTTAGTCAAATTTTCAGCATTCTCTTCTCTTTCCGCCCGAGCGCGCACCAAGACGGACGCGCAGTCGGACGGCGCAGCGCAGTCGGACGGAGTCCGACACTTAGTCAATTTTGCTGCCTTTTCATAGGAGTCCTCCCGGTAGCGCACAACTGGATGAGCGCCGCCCGACTTCGCTGCGAAGTCGGGCGGGCTCATACTTAGAATATTTTCTGTTGCTTCCTGAATATGGCCGCCCAAGTGCGCACCGATCTATGGGCGTCGTCCGACTTCGCTGCGAAGTCGGGCGGCCCCAACACTTAGTCGAATTTGTGCCTGTCTTTTGACCTCCACCGCCCAGGTGCGCAAAAATCCATGAGCGCCGCCCGACTGCGCTGCGCAGTCGGGCGGACTCCACACTTAGACAAATTTAGGCAATTTTGCCTTCTTGCAGAAAACACTAAAAACATGAAATGACAACAATGCAGAATTTGAAATTTTGACAGCTGAAGGGTAGAAAGGACATGAAGAAGAATGGGAAGGAAAGGAGAGGGAAGACATAGCAACAATTCTTACAAAATTTTCAAAATTGGCACCCCGTGCAAAATGTGGCAACATTTACATCAAAACAACATAAAGTTAAAATCCTAGGCAGAACCCAAAAACTCATTTTGCAATCGTAAAATGAAACATTCCAATATGGAAACTTAGACATTACCCAGCAAGCACACTTAATTGGAACATATCTATGTTCTTTGTAATTTTAAACCAAGATGAAACAAATATTATTCTATGAGCACAAGCTAGTATCAATCAAAGACTAAATTTTTACCTTATAATCCATGTTCAACGACAGTTCCCTATAAAGGAAACCAAATTTAGACAGGTACATCAAGATTAAACGATATATTTATTATAGATCACAGATTAGCATATTAATTGTTAACCCAACACACTATATCTACTTTATTACACATTTTTTCCATAAGGATTTGTTACATTATTAAGTAACTTGTCTTATATACTGGTGTTGTCATGAAACATTAAGCATGTAATCATTGTGGTTAAACAGCCAAATTGTTATCTAACCCTTGTTAACTAATTCTTACTGATCGATATGTCTAATGACATATCCAATCACATGTAGCCATATTTATGCACCCTCTCATTCACATGGATCAAATTATTAGTACCCACATGGGAGACATCTCTAATTTATTATCTTATTTCCGTTTTGGCATGCATTGTGCAATATTAGAGTCACAGCCCAAATTTTGAGACCATAATTTTTATCATACACTCCAAATATGTTACAGCTCATTATACCTTGCTGTCCATTGAACAATTGTCACACAATTATACTGAATTCTAGAGAGACTACATAAGGAATAAAGGCATAAAAAATTATGTGGTAAATCTGTAGCAGACTATAAAGTTACGATTGTTCTTACATCATCAATATAAAGAAAGTTCTGACCTGAACAGCAATCTCGATTGTATCTATAATTAGTATTAAATTAGTTAATGAGCTGTTAATAATAAGACCTCTCTCACCTTGCCATAGGTGAACTTCCCATATTTCATTGCAATTTTTGTACACAACAGATGTGCATAATGTAGATGTTCCTCTATCGAAAAATTTATCTCATTTGTGTATGTTATACATGTTCTATATATAGTTTTTATTACTTTTTGTAAATAAAAGTTGGTTATTTCTGATTTGCCTCCTAGAAACTAAATGTATTTCTCAAACATTCTGCAGTTACACTACCTGTAACTTTATAGACACTCAGGAATACAGCAAAAAGAGTAATTTGCTACTGTGTCATTATAATAACCAATTAAACATCAATCTTCAAGACAGACGGACAGAGGAAGCAAGTAAAGCTACATTTTTTCCCTCAACTACAGTGATTCTACATTTGGAAGTACAAGTTCGCATTACAACTAAAATGCAGAGTCTCTTGGCTATGAGTTATTTCTTTGCTTGTATCATATATAAGTTTTCTATCCAAGTGACATAGATAATGGCTACATATATTGCATACTTAACATTTTGATTAACAGTCAATGGGGGCTGGCGGGCTTTAGGACCATCTTTTGGTTAACGGTAAGCATCTTAACATTAAATGACTAGATATATCTCATATGAATCACCTATAGTCAGAAGAAACAAATCCGAATCTATTACCGTAAAAATCTTGTAATGAACAAAGTCTCTGACTCAGAATCCATATACCACATTACACTTACAGATATATGCCAGCATATTGATGGATGCATGTCCATCACAAGGTACAATTTTACCATTGTAGTGTATTTATCTAAGTCCATATGGCACATCTTCATCTTCTCGATGTTTGTCATTATGGATTCAGGTGTCAGGAACTTGAGATCCCTGATGTTTATAGGTCATCATCTCCAATATTTCTCAGATGATTGGTTTTGCAGACTTATTCCCTCAATATAAATGAAACTATTACATGAAATTTTTTGCATTGGGATTTAAGAGAACACTACTGCTTGCGAATAAAGGGTCTGAGAACTTCGTTTCACAGATTAGCAGACACAAGACAATGCTAGAAGTAAAGGCACTCTAGTAGATAATATGAAATCAAACTTCACCAGTTTAGTTCCTGGCCATAGTAGTTGGCTTATAGATAACAACAGAGCTAATTAAGCAAGGCATGTAAGAAGCCCAAAAAAATGTCTAGCAGAATGAAGAATGTTTCTGGGGAAAATAAATACTATTTTATAATATTAAATTTAAGACTCTAATTTTGTTAAACATCAGGTATTTTTTCTGAGTTACTATTCTTGAATCTTCACTAAGTTAAATTGCTGCTTGGATTGAAAAATATAAGTTGAAGAAAAAGATCATAATAGGAATTAGCTCAATAAGTTAAAGGAAGATAAAGACCGCAGAGTTGTCATCCTGTCCTGGAGAACGGTCAATATAAGCACTCCACTGATGATCCTTTATAACAGGATCCTTGTAGCAAATTTCATCGCATTCACTTGAACCTGAGCAAACAATCCAGATGAACATGATTTCACACTAGGTTCATTGCGGATGCTGAACATTATCTGCTAGACCCAAAAAAAAAAAACATTTTCATTTTCATTGAGAAAGACAATGTATTCAGAAAAGAGTATATTGTAACTAGTGAAAGATGGGTGTTTACAAAATAGCCATATTCCCAGGTTCATAATTGCCTATAAATCTATCAAAGCATGTGCATAGAAGTTCAACCTAAATGGGGTGCATATTCTAGATTGTCCCAAAGAATCACAAGAATGTTGTAAATTACGACATACCTGCAGTTTACAATTAGTATAAATGTGCAAGCATTGTGAACTGGACGATCGAAGGATACAATTCATACAAGCAACAAAGTTATCATAGAAAAATGAGAACAGTGCCATGCACTATAGAATCAATGATTAAAATAAAAATGCCAACTAAGCCCACCTTTGAGGATTGTCTGCATACTGAGAGTTATTTGATCACATAGTCATGGAGACTTTGTTATCCCTGCATTTCTTCCATTGCATCATATACTTTAGTCTTTTATACACTAAATCATTTAACCTTTCTTAGACAAACACTGCTGAGCCGTAGAATAAGTTCTATATCTAGACATGCAAAACCTCCTCGTTAACGTTAATATTTACCATAGTTGAGAAAATCTGCAAAAAATCATGATTTTTGCCGATTTTGATTCGGCCTTGCCAAGGAAATCTGCATCGGAAATTGCAATTTTTGAAAAATCGCCAATTTTTTGAAAACAATTGCTGAAAAAATCGGCAACTGCAGCATGGGTTGGGGAAAGGGCATAAATACCTTGTTTTTTTCATTTTGCCTCATTTTGCTTGTTCCAAACTGGAGAGAGAGGTCTGCCTACCTGCTACCACACCAAACAAAACACTAAAGTGCATCCTAACAGCAGATTTTTTGCAGTTTGAAGGAATCCAGCAGCCACCAACAGCCGCCCAAAGGATTCATCTGAGGTAAGAAAAACTCTTGCAAACTGTTTTTTTTTTTCTCTTTTTCTATTCCAAGCATGTTTTTTGTTTTTTTTTAAGATTAAAACCAAATGCAACAGCCACCCAACTGTTGCATTTGAGCTAGAAATTTGAAAAACTAGGTCAAAGTTTCAAGGCTTCTGCTCTTTTTTTTTCTCTTTCAGCTGTCTTGTTTTTTTCCTCCTTTTCATAAGTATTGCTGCCTGATAACTATGTATGCAAGCCCATCTTTTCAGCTGTCAATGTTTAAACTTTAAACTAGGGTTTAGGTTTTTTTTTTAAGTAATTGTTTGTTGTTACTTGTTTCCATGTGCAGCCACAAGAAAATGTCGAAAAGAGATCCAGCATGGAAGTATGCAAGGGAAGGGGAAAAGAAAGGGGAGGTTTATTGCAATTTTTGTGGGTCAATCATTCATGGAGGCATATACCGCCTCAAATACCATTTGGCAAAGCAAAAAAGGCAAAATGTCAGGATATGCCCACAGGTGCCAATTGATGTTGAGAGAGAATGCAATGCCATCCTCTCAAACTAAGAGGAGAAAAAAGATCTCAAATGAAGACAAAGCGAGGCCATGTCAACCCCCCTTCTCGACCTCGTACAGACTGTACTGGCAGCACCTTTAGCCGATTTCACCACGAGAGTTCGAGTCCATCAGTTGCACACCTAGGGAGTGGGATGGATGAGTCCTATTTTGCGGAACGTTCCACGCCAAGGGCACAACCCACGCTTGAGGGTATGGCCACATGGAAGAGACGAGGAAGGCCGTTGCCAATTTTTGGTATTTTTCCAACCTTCCCTTCAATGTGGCAAGGTCTCCATACTGGCGGGGAATGGTAGATGCCATCGCAAGTTGCGGCATAGGATTTAAGCCACCAACTTATGACGACCTTAGGGGCCCTCTCCTTCGTGAATCCGTGGACGACATTCAGGTGTGCTTGAAGACCAGCATAGGGTGTGGAGGAAGAAGGGTTGCACTATCATGTCTGATGGGTGGACCGATGGGAGGGGAAGAACCTTAATTAATTTTTTGGTTGCTTCTATAGGAGGAATTGCATTCCTCAAGTCAATGGATGCATCGGCACAAGTTAAGAGTGTCGATATGCTTGCAAGGTTGTTGGGGGAGGTTGTGTTGGAGGTCGAGGAGGAGAATGTTGTCCAAGTCATCACGGACAACACAATAGCATATGTAGCAGCTGGTAAGATTTTGGAGGAGAGATTCCCCACCGTTTTTTGGACCCCATGTGCAGCCCATTGTCTCGATTTGCTCCTCGAAGACATTGGGAAATTACCTTGGGTGTCAAAGGTTGTACAAAAGTCCAAAGCTATTACAAAATTCATCTACAACCATACATGGGTCCTCCACCTCATGAGGCAATTTATTGGTGGGAGGGAGCTAGTGCGGGCTGGAGTTACACGCTTTGCCACAAACTTCGTGACATTGCAAAGCCTCTTTGATGCAAGAGGGGCATTGAAGAAGATGTTTGTGAGCGATGAGTGGAATTCTAAAGACGTTGCTAGATACCGACTCTCCAGTGAGGGGCAAAAGGTATATGACTATTTGTTTGAGGAGCCCTTCTGGATAGCCATGAATGAGGCCATCAAGGTACAAGACTAATTTTTTTAATTTATTTTATTATTTATTTTTTTAATTTAAATTATTTTTCCATTTGCGAATCTTGTATTGTAAATTTTTTTATTGTAAAATATTTTTATTTAAATTATTTTTCCTTTTTTTCAGGTGTCAGAGCCTTTGGTGAGGGTTCTCCGTCTTGTTGATGGAGAACAATCACCAATGGCATATGTATATGAGGCTATGGATAGGGCAAAAGAGGCAATTGCCTCATTTTATGGATATTCCCACACCAAATACGGTCCCATTTGGGATATCATTGACAAGCGATGGACATCTAAGCTCCATAGCCCTCTTCATGCAGCGGGGTACTACCTCAACCCCAATTTTTTTTATGCTGATACATTCGAGGCCGACTATGAGGTGATGGGGGGCCTTCGACTATGCGTTGACCGCATGTACCCTGATGAGGAAATGCGCATTAAGATACAGGATGAGATGCAGGCTTATAAGAAATGTGAGGGCATCCTTTTCCCATCCTCGTTGTGCATTCGAGCAAGGTCAACTATGAGGCCAGGTAACCCTCATTGAATTATTATTTATTTTGTCTTTTGATTTTGTTTTAAAAAATAATCTCAATTTACGATTTTACATGTGAATTATTAAATTTCCTTTTTCTTGGTTGTTTCTAGATTTATGGTGGGAGGACTTTGGTGCATATACGCCCAATCTACAGTGCTTCGCCATCAAAGTTTTATCTCAACCATGCAACGCTTCAGGTTGTGAGCGCAATTGGAGTATGTTTGAGCACATACACTCCAAGAAGCGCAATAGGCTTACACAAGAAAAGTTGAATGATCTTGTGTTTGTTCATTACAACCTTCGCCTCCACCATAAAAAAATTATAGGAACAAGTAATGAGGCCATTGACCTAGATGAGATTGATCCATCATCTGAATGGATCACAGAGCCACAACAAGAGCAGCAACAAGAGCCTCTCTTCTCCATGGATGATTTTGAAAACTTTGAAAACCTAGCGGAGGAGATAGCAGCCAAGGCACAAGAAGAGGCACGAGCATAGGAAGAGGCACGGTCACAACGACAAAGAGAGACTAGAGCTTCTTCTAGGGCAAAGGGCAAAGGCATTCAAAGATCTTGAGGCATTGTATTTGTCATGACTCATGACACATTTTGTAATTTGTACCTTTTTTATATTATAAGCAATACAAGAATATTTGAATTTTGGACGCATTAAAATTTCTTTATTTAAGATGTGTTTTGTCACTTTCATGTGTAGTTTAAGGCTTTAAGCTTGTATCACTTGCCACTTTCATGTGTAGTTTAAGCTTGTATCACTTACAGTATTAATATTTGATTTGCATAATGTTAATTCATTGTGATATGCATGAAAAAAACTTTTTTTCAATGAAAATTTGCATTTTCTTCCGTTTTTTTTTTGTCGATTCCCGATTTTTTCCGATTCTTTTTCCATGCCGATTCCAATCCGATTCCGATTTTCTCAACTATGATATTTACCATTCAATGTAATGTCTCAGCTCTCACAACTGAGATGAACTAAACTCATAGATACCAATATCGTGTACCATCAAATCTAGTCAAACATTATAGAGGCATATCTCTTCTGTGACTACTCTTGCCATCATTTTCCACATTTATTTAATGGTCAGAAGTGGCAATATAGTACTTTCATGGAATTTTGTTTTGTATGAGCATCTCAATAAATGTTATGCATCTTTCCTGATCAATAATTTCCAGATTTATCCAATGTCTCTTATAGTTCTTTTTAGAATAGCAAATTCCAGTTTGTGTAGGGCCTAAGCATTTCCTTCTGATCACTGACAGAGGTGTCAAAGTCAGACAAATGTGCCTTCATGGAGGGTGTCTAACATATTTCTTTACAAACAGATCATACAATTTCTTCGAAGTTATGATACTTTACAAAAGAAAGGGATGCAAATATCCAACAACACAGATGTAGAGTCCTTTGAAAATAAGAATTTGATATCTTGTCACAAAATGCTTTCAAATCATGTTTCCACATGCATCATATTTGAAAATAACTCAAACATGATAGCCCATTTTAGCAAGACTCGTTTCTCAGGAAAGAGAAAGCAAACCAGCATGTATCAGATCATTGAGATGAGATGATTAGTAAAAGAGAAAAGACGTAGGTTTTGTGGCTTCGACCATTAAATGTAAATGAGATAATTGATGATTAGTCCATCTGACAGCAAAAATTAAAAGGGATGCCCTACACAAAACCAATGAATAGGTTAAACTCAAAACCTACAAGGTATGTACTTAGGTGATTTTTTAATGATTTTGAAGAACTGAGTAGTACTCCTTAGAGCACTCTGAGTTACGATAAGAGAAGTTGGCAAGTGTAGTAAGTCAAAGGTGATGGAACCTGTAAAAAGTGATGCCACTGACAGTTCAACTATCCTAGACAATAAGGAACTTGACCGGTTGCAATGGTCATTGGCTCACAATGCATTGGTGGAAGAAGCAGGCCAGCCTGTGCATTTGCATGTAAGAAAGTAGTCAGAGATAGAATTGGAATATACATGTCAACAAAGGCTGCAAGTGCACCTGTAGTTTCCAGACAGAGGAGTTGGACCATGCACAAGGACATGTATGTGTTGCAACCTACCATGGTTTATGGCCATCCAATCAAATACCAAATCCAGTCTGGAAGAAGTCACACAAGGCAATGAACCAAGAGAAATGAAATGAAATGAAATATTATTAATGTCCACGGTGGGCCAAAATAAGACCCAAGGGACTATAAGGACAATAATGACTGCCAGCTAGCAGGCTAAAAAGCCCAACAAAGAAAAGAACTAAGATAAATACAATATGAAACCCGAAAAACGGGCCAAAGAGAAAGGGAAAATAAAATAAAAGGGAGAGCAGAGGGAGCGAGGGCTGCAATCCAACAAAGAGTAGTGCACACCAAAAAAACGAAGAGAGAGGAGGGGGGACGGAGCATCCCACAAGGGGCAAGCTCCAAGAACCCGCCAGAAACTAATCTCTCCTAACAGTCGAGGCCGAAGTATTGGAGCTGAAGAAGTCCATGATATGTCTCTGCACATTGCTAGTTCGAAACCCTGACAAACTATTGGTGCGCTGTCTAGTGATCCTGCTTCTGTCCGAACTGGATGATGTGGGGCGTTTTCGATTGAAGTCACCTGGTCCATCGGAATTGGTGAAGTATGTAGTGATGAGCCGATGTCGTTGAAGTTAAGTTGTCTCCCTAAGAAAGAGTGCGAGAGATCAAGAGTTGTCCCTGAAAAGGCAATGGAACCTACCTCGGATCTCATAATAAATGGGACAACAAAAAATAAAGTGATGAAGGGTTTCAACTTCACCCAAGGAGCAAAACAAGCAAATCCGCTCCTCCGTCGGAAGATGGTGATCTAACTCAATCCAAAGTTGGTGAGAACACACCCTGAGTTGCCCAATAGTGATCCGAAGACTATGCATTGTGTGTTGCTAAAGGTATTGTGGAGGAACTATTTTGCCCTCCTGAATCTGTAAGAAGTGCTCATGGTAGAAAGACAGCTTGGGGGAAAGAGGGGCAACAGGAGAGATCCATGTGCATCTGGTGTATTGGAGACTAACATCCTTCTGAATCTCGTGGAGCATCTTCTTCTTACTAAGTCGAGAGGGGGGAGAACCCCCAAAGAATAAGGCAAGAGCCTGTCTATCCGTATCTGAATGCTAGCTAGGAGAGCAAAAACCTGAAAATACCAGCTCCTTTGGCCCCCTCGAGAACTCGGAGAGAGTTCCATCAAGAAGTGAAGGGCGAGGTAAGGGTACCACCTGCATCCCTCAAGGGTATATCCGAAAGTACATATCTTGTGAAGATAATCGATAATCAAGAAGATAATCTCAAGCTGCAGAGGAGAAGCCCCAAACTCGGCCAGAATAATAGAGCAGGGGACTGTGCCCTTGCAACGAATGAATCGTCGAAGAAAGAGTGTCTGGACTCGTTCAACCCGTGACCACTCAGTCGGGCCAAGGCTAGGACCCCAAACCACTGACCCATAAGTAATAGTTGGCTTGACCAAGGCATAAAAAATGTGCTTTGAAGCAATTCCTCTCTAGCAAAGATAGAGTTGCATATCCTTTACACACCCGGGCCTAGGCGGCGGGTTTCATACTAAAAGTAGGACAAGTGAAAATAACCCCCAAGTACACATAAGAGGTGGTGATCTCGACCTCCCGACCTTGGAAAGAGAAGTGGAGATGAGATAGAGCCTCTTTGGTAGTATTGAATACCATAACCTTGGTCTTAGAAAGATTCAACATCAGTTGTCTCGAGTCACAAAAAGCGGCAAGCTTGTCCAGATGGCACTGAAGTCCCTGAGGAGAAGAGGCCAAAACAACAACATCATCAGCAAAGAGGAGAATAGAAATCAGCACATAGTGAAGAAGGCAACCATCCTCTGCATGAGCATTCTCCTTAATAAGTCTCAAGCTCGTCGATAAAGATCCCAAAAAGCGTCGAGGAAAGGGGGCACCCCTGTTTCATTCCTATGGTGCTAAGAATATTGTCTGAAAGCCCTTGAGGAGAGCGAAACCAACCTTTCACAGTCTCATATAACCGACCTTGAGAGAAGACAAACAGCAGTTATCTCTCCCCACTGCATGCACCAGAGACTAGGAAAGAAATTAAGGAGCTCATATAGCAACAATAGGCTCGTTCCAACACAAAACTTTGTCCTCGACCATGTAATACAATTAAAAATAATAAATTTAATATTGAAGAGTCTCACATGTGTCCAATGGATTCCACTAATCTTGGGGTGTAGGAGTGTCACACAAAGACACTGTAAGAACATTCACAGTGTAGGCAAAAACTTCCCACATATGGACAACCTCACTTAGCCAATGGAGGTGCTCACAACTTATTTCATAAACAGTTTATAAGCAATAACTACCTCAACAGACATAAAAGCTATATAAATAGCGATTGCCCAACCCATAGTTATGAAGAAAAACTCGTTGAGTCTGCACCTGAGTCACAGTTCTCAGATTTTTTTGAACCAACTTGGCAAGTTTTTTTTGTACTCGCCGAGTTTTAAACGCTTTCTTTTTTACTCATGAGTCATAAAAACTCGCAAGTTCAATAAAAAATCTTGGCAAGCATTTCATACATTTTTTTTATTTTGTCAAGTTTTTCCAAGTTCTTTGCCAAGTCCGAGTCAGAGTCAAATATTGGCCTTGCCAAGTTACATCAGAATTCAATGAACTGGATTTGAGTTAAAGAGAAGCCATTTTCAGCTAGGAAGCTCTCAATTTCTGCCAAGACAAGGTAAAGACTGATGTCCATGGTTTCAAGGAATCAGTGTTTGCAGCCAAAGGCATGGAATAAGACACGGTTTCAAGCTGCTAACCTCATGCTAGGTTTCATCCATGGTTAGAGGAAAGACATCGGTTTAGACTCACACCTTGTAATCTGCTGGCTGTCATACCCCATCCCATGGGCTACAATAAAAATTTTGGGCTCAGATCAAGTTGTCCAAGCTTTCTATTTGTCCTCCCCTTCACATATGCCATTCATTGTGAAGATCCTCTCGTCCCTTGTACATACCCTATTGTCCACATTTGCACCATCATCCTCAAGGTGGTTATTGTTTTTTTTTTTTTTTTTTTTTTTGAAATAATACTTCCTATACACATCCACCATGGGGATTGAACCCGAGTCACATCACCGATAATGCAAGTGGCGTCCTAAAATGCGTTGTCCATGTTGCTCTCTAGGGTCTCCAAGAGTGAAGTTTTAAAAAGCTAAGCAAAGGTAGTGTTGTCCACTTGTGCTTGGACATCCATTGTTCAACAAAGGCCATCCATGCAATTCAAGGGGCTCTTTTAGCGCAATTGTCATCCACAATTGCCTTATCATCCATCACATGCCAAGTATCGTCCAAGCTATTACAAGTTTCATTCATAGAGAGAGAGTGACAGAGAGAGAGTCGACCACCATTACGTTGTCCACAAGAGGGAGATTGTTGTCTAGGGGAAGAGTGGAAGCATATCATCACCCAAGGAAGGAGTATTGGTTTTGGACAAAATACAGCAATGGCTTCACAAGAGATTATCGTCCCTTGCATGGGCTATGCCATTCCTAGTCTCAAGCACATTGCTCAAACCTTGAAAGGAGTTTTCCAAAACAAGGTCATCCCTTGCCTCCAATTTGTCGTCTATGGTGAAGTGGATATCATTTATGGATTAGTCATCCAAGCAGCACAATTGGCTTTCATCTTCCAAGAAGTTTTGTAGAGTGCCCAAGGGGCTTTCATCCGCCACTAACTTGTCATCCCTATCATGCTCCGCAGTGTTGTCCACTACCTAAGGGAGATTGTCCATTACCTAGACATCCACTTGCAATGGATGCTCTAACATGCTATCAATTAGTAGCCCGTTCAGTCGAAGTCTATGCATACGAAAACCATCAATATAGTCTAGAGACTAGTTGCCCCTTACTGGAGGTTGAACGTCAACAACCATCCTAGTTGCATTGTGTGTGCAAGGTGGTAAATTGAGTACATTGTCGTTGGACAAAGTGGAAAAGAACTTCTAAATAAGGAAATAGTGATTAGATCCTATGAATGAGGCACTATCCCTGAACATCGCAAGGGCATGACCCCTTGATTCATAGCACAAACAACAACAAGTTGCTCATCAAACTTGTCACTTCATTAGCTACACCAACAAGTCATCCAAATTCCCTTGAGGCAAGGCTTGAGAGATACAAGAGTTTGAGTTTGACAATTATGAGTGTCGGCTAGGTGGTGTCGTCCAAACTAGCCACAAAAGAGTCAATTAGGGTGCAAATCATTCAGAAGCCCATATTTGGATTCAGATAGTTTCCCCTTTCCATGGATAGTGCACAACCGTCGAACTTCCAATGGCTACACCTAGGATCCATAAGCTTCCAGATTCAACGAGGTTTTGGTGAATCACTTCTATGACCAACTCAGAAATTGTGAAGGCAATGCAAAGAATGAAAGTTGTGACAAAGTGACTGTTGCCACATTTTGCACAGGGGTGCCATGTTTTTGGTTTCTGCAAATGAGCTGCTCTTTTCCTTCCCTTCTCCTCATTTTCCCCTTCTCCTTCTCTCCCTTTCTTCCTCTCCCTCACAGCTTCATTCCCTCTTCTTCTTTCCCCCTTTCTTCCCCCAGTAAAACTTCAGCAGGTGTACCTTGAAAAGTTTCTAAGTGTTGGGGCGACACCCGACTTCGCAGCGAAGTCGGAGTGCGCCCCTCAGTTGGAGCGCAGTAGGGAACCCGAAGTGCGCAAAATCTGACTAAGTGTCAGGGGCGCAACCCGACTTCGCAGCGAAGTCGGGGTGCGCCCTTCTTCTGGGCGCACTAGGGGAATCATTCATCAGGAAAACGGCTAAGTGCTTGGGCGACACCCGACTTCGCGGCGAAGTCGGAGTGCGCCCTTTTCCGATGCGCGATCCGAACGGCGGATGAAGACAACCAAGCACCGGTGCGCAACCCAACTTCGCGGCAAAGTCGGAGTGCGCCCTTTGACCGGTGCGCAGTTGGGTTAAGTCAACTCAAAAATTTGCTAAGGCAAGAAGGCCTTCCGACTGCGCTGTTTTCCTCCTGCGCAACCCGATAGCGCCCGAATTCCTGGCGAAGTTGGATAAGCTGCCTTTCAAGGCAGACACGTGTCACACTTCAGCATCCGACAAGTATCCATCTTCGGGATTCGAGCCAAGACTTGACCGCGCAAGGACAAAGTATGGGCTACACTACCGGCGCCATCTGTCACCATTTAAGCCGATGTGAAGTGCCATCTGCCGCACCTACCCGCATTTCTGTTGACCGAAGACTTGACCCAACGCGCTGCCACGTAGCTGTACCGCCTTCAGGGACACCATGCTGTAAGGACAGTCCGACCCGACAGAAGTCAACATCAGCGGCTCCTCAGCCCGCTCGTGTCAGCTACTGTCTTGTCTGGGACTTTGTGCCCATGAATGTAATCGGGGGGAATTTTGGGCTATAAATACCCACCACTTTTCCATTGTAAGGTGGTGGAAGGGGAATATATTGCTAGGGGACAATTGTAGCTGTGCGTTTGCCTCAAATACAGACATATACTTGGCTACTCTTCTTGTCTTTTATTTTGTATGCTGCCTCTCCTTGTCATTTCTGCCTCATGTTTCTTGTGTCATTGCTTGTTGTTGTACTGAACTCTGGACTCCGGCATTTGGTGGCCAGGTATTCCTGGAATGCATAGATAGAGGATACATGGGATCGTTGATAGCTGTAGTTTCAATGTATGTTTGTAGATGAATCTTGTTAGTAGTGGTGATTGATTCGTTGCCGTGCTGCTTATTCCCCCCACCCAACTCCAATCACATTTGGAATCCCTTTCGCACTTTTATCTCTTTCTGCACCTTTTATCTCTTTCCGCATTTTTATCTCTTTCCTGCACTCTTATCTTAACCAAAACCCACATAGGAGCCGGCCTTCTCCGGAGATTGGCACGGAAGGCATTCCTTCCTTCTGGCCTTTCAATCTGGTGGGCGAATGCGGGAGCAATAACAACAAATCCTTTCCTCATGGCAGATTCGTAACCAACAGTTTTCTCTGGCACGCCCGGTGGGACCAAGGTCCCATATTTTAAAAGAAAATTTCCAACCCGTCTCCACCTGGCACCAGCAGTTGCTTGGTCTTAACCGGTGGGACATGGTAGTTTCCCGCCCCCCAACGAGAATCGAAGTACTAGTGCTCGCTTCATTCTTGTTCGAAATCCGAGCACACGGCGACTACGCAAATCATCTGAACATTCTTTGAGTCCGTGAAGACCGGTCCTAACGCCTTCATGCAAACGAGAAGGTGGCGAGCAAGGAATCCGAAGAACCAGCCCGACTTTTACGAACTTGACCTTGACGCTCCAGGCGAGCGCGTCAAGCTGGCCGATTATCAAGCTCGCGAAGAAGAAATCCAAGAAGCCGAGGCAGAAATCCAAGAAGCCGAGGCTGAGATTGAACAAGTTGAGGCCGAAGAAGAATCTACATCTTCGGATAGTTCCGATACCGAGTACACTACCGGGTCAGAAGCAGAAATGGCTGATCATCTGGATGAGGACGACCTCTTCCCGGCGGTGGATTCTACGGGCCCCTTGGCCCTAGTCGGACAGCAAGCTGTGCCCCCTGCTGCCTTAAAATCTATCCCTACGTACGACGGCTATGGCAAGACGGCGTATGAACACATCCAGGACATTCTCGCCCTGGCTGCGCTACACTCCATTACGGACGAAAGTGTGAAGACCCGTCTGCTGGCCCTTTCCCTAAGGGGAAAGCTTCTCTACTGGTGGAGATCACTGCCAGAGGGATCCATCACAGGGTGGCGACGGTTAGCCGGCGGGCTCGTGAAAGGATGCAACGAGTCCGCTGATCCCTCTTCTTTGCTTGCATCGGTTCCAAAGTATCCGAGAGACACCCCCAAGAGGAGGTGTCGGGACTTCAACATTCGGTTTGCAAGGTCTTGGAAACGAGTGCCTCGCGAACTCCGACCGTCGGCGAGTCGGGCCGCTTACTACTACCTGAGATCCTTCAACTCAGACATTTGCCTGCTGCTGAAGGTAGCCAGAATCAATACATTCCCCGCTCTGTACGAGGCTGCCCAGCAAGCTGAAATGGACATCATCTCCATCGGCAGGCTTCCACACAGAGTGCAACCGCCCATCTACCCTGATTTTCCCCGATCACAGTATCCATCAGCTTCTGGTTTGGAGCCGTCCACCTCAGGACAGCAACCCCAGCAGCAATGGAATCCGGCGCCGGTCGTGAACCCTTACGGCCCGCCACAAATTCATTATCCACCTCCCCGTCCTCCACGTTTTCCAGCACTTCCTGCTCCCCCGCAGCATGCACAATATTCCACTCCTCCATTGGCTGCATTGCCTCCCCCAGCTCAGTTGTCGCCGCCTCCTGGCCATGATATTCAGAATCAAATCCTATAGGAGGTACGGGCTTTGGCGTCTGGCTATCATACCATGTCTAACGACATGACTGTTCTGAAGAAGAAACAGGCCCAGATGGACCTGGCTCCAAGGAGGCCATATCCGCCCCCGACGTTGACTAAAGATCGGCCCCCTGAGCAACATTTGCAACGGCGGCCCCCTCCGAGGAATGCTGCCATAGAGGATGAACCTGGTGCTTCCGACCAGGTCAATTGGTGCACCACGTGCAATGACCCGCATGCTGAGGATGACTGTACACTACATCAGCACTACCTCCAGACTTTGGCTGGCAGCGCCATTGAGGACGAAGAGCTCTACATGATCCTGGGCGACGAAAGCAATTTCGCCGTTTCAGACGAAGTCCCAATGCCGCCTCCTGCCAAGGAAAACAAGAAGTCTGCCGAAGCTGCAGCCAAACCCTTAAAAGTGTACGCCAGAAGAGGTAAGGCGCAACCTGAGGAGATACCACCGTACAAGAGGTTGTGGCCCTACACAGCCAAAGAAAAGACTCCTCCGGCGAAGACTCCCGCAGTCAAGCCGCCCATAGCCAAAGCTCTTCCGGCTAAAGCTCCCGTTGCTCAGCCTCCAGCTGAAACAAAAGAACAAGCTCAGGAGAAGCTAAGGTATCTGTCTCTGACCAAGAGACGAGAGAGTTGAGGCCACTCGGCGGTGCCGGACGAAGTATGAGCCGGCAAAAGAAGCGGAAGGAGCAAATACTTCGAGGCTACAGCATAGTCAACGAGCTGAAGAGAACCCCGCAAGAATCGGCATGTATGATGCTCTTCAGCTCCCAGGCCGAGGTTGATCTGCTGCAAGAATCCCTGAAAATCATGAAGAACGGCAAGCAGATACGACCCGCTGTCCTGGTGCAACCCTTGACAGTCTCAGCCACTGGGAAGAACAGACCGCCTCCCTTCTATTTGTCCTTACGGATGCAAGGGTACATAGTACACAACTGCATGGTGGACTCTGGAGCTTCCACGACCGTGATGCCGAGGGCCGTCTGCGATGAAATCGGGATGGAGTACACAAGGAGCAGCCAAGGCGTGCTGCAACTGGACGGCACCCCTGTCAAGACAGTTGGTGTCATAAAAGACATCCCCATTCGACTGCACAAAGCCCTCGACATCGTGGTCATCCAGGAGGTTGTAGTCGTCGACTTGGAACCCTACTTCGGCATGTGTCTCTCTAGGGAGTTCACTGCGAAGTTGGGAGGATATCTTTCTCTGGACTACTCACACATGGAGGTGCCCTTCAAGGGAAGGAGGCTGAAAATCTTCAATGAGAAGCCTTCCACCTACTTAGTAGAGAAGATACCCGGAGAGGAGCCTGAGGACTGCATGGTTCAGCTGACGGAGGAGGAACTGTTGACAGTGGACATGACGGAGCAAGCTCTCGAGCAGCTGCAAGTAGAAGATGAATTCTCCTTGCGGGACTTCAATGCCGTGATTGAAACGGAACAAGGCTATTACACCATTGTTCAGCCTGAGAGAGTTGACAAGTCAGCCAGTAGAGAAGTGGGACCAGCACCTGAGAAGCTATGGAAGCTTTTCTTTGACGGCGCGCGATGCAAAAATGGCGCCGGTGCTGGAGTTCTTTTGGTCTCCCCAACCGGGATTCAGAAAGATTACACCTACGGACTGGCTTGGAGCTGTACCAACAACGCGGCAGAATACGAAGCCTTGTGCTTGGGTTTGCGAAAGGCGTAGAGATTGGGAATCAAACATCTGCGAGATCTACGGAGATTCAGAGCTGGTGTGCCACCAGATCACGAATAAGTGCGCCTCCAAAAAACACTATCTCAAGGCGTACCGAAATCGGGTCTGGGATCTGATGGAGTCTTTTGACTCATTGAATGTCAAGGCTATTTCACGAGAGAAAAACAAACATCTCGACATTACGGCGTCCGTTGGAGCCAGGTACGTTCCGGCTGATGACACTGTCCAGAAGCCGAAGCCGGTTCGTACCATTTACAGGCCTTCTGTGCCTGATAAGGACACCCACTGGCAGGTGTTTAGCTGTGACGAGGAGATCGTCACGTTTTTGGTAAACGAAGCCTGTGCGATCGAAGGTAGAGACCCTGATGACGAGCAATATGAGGGGTTGATACAGTTAAAAAATAATCATGTCCCAAAAGGACTGATTACTCTAGAGAGTCTATTTGATCAGAATGACAGAGCCATATCTCACCGGATCAAGGTAGACCCGAAGCAGTATGCTGACCTGGAGCTGGAACCTGGTAAATCAATCAAGGTCGGGACAGACTGCACCACAGAGGAACTCGAGCAGATCAGATCATTATGTCAAGAGTTCCCTGACATAGTAGCTTGGAGCTAGCAAGACTTGAAGGGGTATGATAGAGAAATAATCCAGCATACCATTGAGCTAGAGGATGGCGCCAAGCCGTTCCGGCAAAAGCAGATGGCCGTCAATCCGAAAATCGAGGCCATGATGAAAGCCGAGCTCTTGAAGATCTTTGGAGGCTAAGATCATCTACCCCATCAAGCATTCTTCTTGGGTTGCGAACTTGGTTCCTGTGAGGAAGAAGAACGGAGACATTCGTCTCTGCGTGGATTTCAGAAATCTAAATCAGGCCTCCCTCAAGGACCATTACCCGCTTCCCCAGATCGACCGGATCCTCCATATAGTTGCTTGGAGCCCGAGAGATTTTCCCTCTTAGACGGTTTTCCGGCTACAACCAGATATGGGTCAAGGATGAGGACCAGCACAAGACAGCGTTCACCACCAAGTGGGGAACGTTCGCCTATCAGCGCATGCCATTCGGCTTATCCAACGTTGGCGCCACATTCCAAAGAGCCATGGACTTGGCCTTCCGAGAGCTGCTCAACAAAGTGATTGTCATCTACTTGGATGACATGACTGTTTTCTCTCACAAGCGAGAAGATCATGTTCCCCACCTACGGCAAATATTCGAAAGGTGTCGTGAATTCGGCATCTCCATAAACCCGAAGAAGTCTGTCTTCGCGGTGAAAGAAGGAAAGTTGTTGGGGCATGTCATCTCCGAGAAAGGCCTCGCTATAGACCCTGACAGAGCAGAGGCTCTCCTCCGCTTGCCCGCCCCAATCGACAAGAAAGGGCTACAGTCCTTCTTCGGCCAAATCAACTTCGTGCGGAAGTTCATACCGGACTTCGCACAGGTAATCAAGCCTATGGCCGAGTTGCTAAAAAAGAGCGCAGAATTTTCGTGGACTGAAGAAAGGGAACAAGCCTTCGAGGAGATCAAAGCTCGCATTGCGCAAGCACCGGTGTTGATCAACCCGGACTACTCCAAGGATTTCATCCTGTACGCGGTAGGAGAACCAGAAAGCTACGCCGCAGTCCTGACCCAAAAGGGAGAAGATGGCGAGGAGCGCCCCATAGCGTTCCTGAGCCAAGTAATACAGCCGCACGAAGAGAAGTACAACTTTATAGAGCGGCAGGTCCACGCCGTCATGAAATCTCTCCGTAAGTTCAGGCACTTTGTCTCCCAGAGCAAGATCACTGTCTTCGTGATCCACCCGGACGTTCGAAGCTTCATCATACAAGGAGAGCCGGGTCACAAGAGAGCAGGATGGATTGCCAAAATCCAGGAGTTCGACATCGAAGTACGGCCGACCAAGCTAGTCAGAGGCCGAGCCTTGTGCCAGGAGCTAGCCCGAAGCGCGGCAGCCGAGATATCCGCCTGCGAGTGGGAGGATCTAGCAACACGCATCAACCTAGCTAACTCCTTACCCGAGGAGTGCGATTGGACAGATGAGCTGGTGAGATATTTCTGCACGGAAGATGTCCAGACCACATGAACGCCTCACAAAGAAGGAGGTTTCGGCTAGGTGCTTTGAAGTACACTCTTCGCCCAGAGGGGCTTTACTTTAAAAACATCGACGACATCCTGTTGTGGTGCGTCGGGAAAGCAAACCAGTCCAGGGTCCTCGGAGAGTTTCATTCCGGGATGCCTGGAGGTCATCATTCTGCAAGGCCCACGGCCTTGAAAATAATCAAAGCTGGGTACTACTGGCCCACTCTGTTTACAGACGCTCATGCAGTCTGTACCAAGTGTGATCAATGCCAGAGATTTGCTGGCAGAAACAGAAAAGCACCCCTGCCCCTTCAACCGATTCAAGCCGAGACTCCGTTTCAGCAATGGGGTCTGGACTTCATCGGGGTGATTTCGCCGAACTCTGCAGCGGGCCACAAGTTTATCTTAACCGCCACCGATTACTTCACACGGTGGGCAGAGGCGATCCCCACAAAGAATGCCGACCAAGAGACGGTCATCAGGTTCCTCGAAAGCCTGATCACCCGTTTCGGGGTCCCGGAGTCAATAGTGACGGACAATGGTCCGGGGTTCGCAGGCGCAGTACTCACGGAGTACACCAGCAAATTTGGCATCTATCACAAGATGTCTTCCAATTACTACCCGCAGGGGAACGGTCTCGCCGAGTCCACCAATAAAAACCTACTGAAGATCATTCGAAGGACAGTGGAGAAGAATAAGAGGACTTGGCACCTACTCCTGAATCGGGCGCTATGGGCGGACAGAATCTCATTCAAAAAATCCATCAAAACGTCCCCTTATGCGCTCGTGTATGGCAAAGAAGTTGTCTTGCCAACGCACATTGAGATACCCGCTCTCTGGATGCTTGACGAGGAAAGAAGCAGCGGAGATCCAGTAGACAACAGACTTTGCCAACTGCTGCAGTTGGAGGAAGACAGAGAGAAAGCGTACCAGGCCTTCACCAAACACGCTGAAGCAACCCAAGGCTGGTTCGCAAAAGGCACCACAGCCCGAGTTTTCAAAATCGGGGACACGGTGCTGAAGTGGGACTTGTTCAAGGCCAAACCCGACAACCATGGAAAGTTTGATGCCCTCTGGGAGGGCCCCTATCGAGTTGCCGGGTTAATCAATTCAATGCATATGTGCTTCGGGACATGGAGGGACATCCTCTCCCCATTCCCGTCAACGGGTTCCACCTCAAATTGTACCACCACTGAAGGCGCCTGAAGGGGCCCTTCTTTGTACAAATTTCCCTTTTTGTATTTCAAGTTTTCAGCATGTAAATATTTCAGTTTTCAGCTTTCAATTTTCCAAGAAGCCCGAGTAAGTCTGAGGCAAATCCCCGACTTCGCAGCGAAGTCGGGCAGCGCTCATCAAATGGGGCGAAGTAGGGAAGAAGGCAGTTGAAGAAAAGGCTAAAGTGTCTAAGTCTAGCTGCCCAACCCGACTTCGCAGCGAAGTCGGGTTGCGCCCCCTCCAAAGGGCGCAGTCGGGCAGCAGACTACAAAGAAACGCCAAGTGTCGGGCCGCGCCCCATTTTCCGGGCGAAGTCGGACTGCGCCGATTTTTCGGGCGAAGTCGAGTCCCTCTCTCGGGCGCACCCTGGGCGATCCGATAAAAGCTGAGCGCCTAAGTGTAAAATCCAAACTGCGCCCGATTTTCGGGCGAAGTTCGAAGTGCGCCCGTTTTCTGGGCGAAGTCGGATTGCGCCCCGAATTTCGGGCGAAGTCCGAACAGCTCACCATGCGAGAACGAAAAATCACAAGTGTGGGCCCAGGGCGAAATTCGGCACGAGGCTAAATTGGGTTATGTTCTTTGAAAAGTGTGCCCAATGGTGGCGGTGACGTCAGCGGCGGCACAACAATCAAGAGGCTTTAAATGATTGCGCAATTACCAATGACGATGCATTTAAAGGGTAAGGCGCCTTTTTGGGGCTAACGACTAATAAATCACGCTTTTTGAAAAAAGCCCATGCACAGCCGCCAAGATCATAACGCCTCCACCAACCCAAAGCAAATTGCCCTAACTCCCTCCTTCGCGCCATTAATGACTGCAGTCGCTGTCTACAAAAGGACCCTGGCACGGCCAGAAAATTCATAAGTTCGAAGCTGACTCCCGGACTGCAGAGAATAAGCCTGACAAGTTCAGAAGTATTTGTCCATCTGATTGTTTCAACCAGGATGGACAAGGGAAAAGCGCCCGTACGGGCGCAATCAAGTGTAGAAACGCGCGAAGCTGACAAGTCTCCCGAGTCCAGCGACCACGAGAGCGCAGCGCCTCAGAAGGGCAAGAAAGCAAAATCCAGAACAAAGAGGCGCGTAGCTGGCCAGACTCCGCCGCCACCAATCAATCGTCTGTCCGGATACAAAGATGGTTCGTTCTCCATCAGTATCACGAAGCTGCGTCTGACTATCGCAAAGTGGGTGGGTAAGGTTCCGCCTTCTCACCACCTCGGAGCTGCATATAATTCAAATCTTCACTGGTTCCTGTGCCCTCCGACTCACTGGTGTCCGGAGCTGGTTGAAGTGATTGCTGAATACTACAAACCAGCTGCGCGGCAGATCTGCGACAACAAAGGAAGGGTGTTGTTCACTCTCTTTCGAGAGAGCGTCCAGCCGGCGTTCGCCCCAGGGCTTCAGTACAGCCCAGACGTAATTGTCAGAAGGGTGAGCATCGAAGAACAGACCGGCAGATTTTCGCAGACGAAGCGGATGAGAGAGTTTCTTAACTCAGAGCTGAAGACTCCGCTGAATCCTGGGCAATGGCCGACTGGCCCCATACCGCTGGATCGATTCGAGAACAGATACATCTATATCATCCTGGCATGGGTCCTTGGCTGCGACTCAGACAGAGTGGTACGGCCGTTTCAGCTGGCGATGGCCGAGTGCATCCTGCACGGGGAGTTCTACGACTCCACGGCGCGAGAAAAGCGGGAAGCGCCCAATCTTCTACGGCCAGGCGGGTCGGGTTGGCCTACGCAATTCATGCGAGCCTGGTGAGGCTGCAGCGAGAGGCGGTCAACGGACTTCCGGTTTTGCTCATTCCTCACATGGCTATGCACGTACCATATGCATTACCGGATGAACGTCCCCAACCTGAGGAAAGCAAACGAACAAGGAGAGCCGCTCCCCGTGTACGAATGGGTCGAGGCCCTGTACCGGAAGGGCTCATTTTATGAGTTTAATGTTCAGTTCCTGGGCCAAGCAATGGGACTGTTCAACCGCGGCGCGACTCGCCCACCAGCAGCTATGACAAAGTGTCTGTTGAACAATGAACTTGGTGATACCTTTCGGCTGACTCAGGGCATCGTCGTCCGAATCTACGGATTCAAGGGAAAACCATGTTTGCTGCCCTATTTCTGCACGGATCATCAGTTCGGGATGGAGGTGGCGCGGCAAATGGACTACGTCGAAGAAGAATTTGGCCAGGGGAAGAAAAGAGGTCACATATTCAAATATCCTATGACCTGGGCCAATATTCAAGTCTTCGAAATCGGGCAGCACATTTATCTTGAGCAGGAGCTGCTGGAAATGGGCCTGATAATGCTGCCCCAACGCTGGAAGTACGACCCAATCGGGGTCCGGGGAAAGTTCACACACATCTGTCCGAGACCTGAAATCATGAAAGAGAGAAGGAATTTGACAGGTGCAGACCTCCACTGGCGCATTCATTTGATGCAATCATGGCCACCATGGCATGAGTTTTACTGCGAGGAGGTAACTTACGATCCTGACCGGAACCCGGATCATCGAATGGAGTCAGCCGGTTTCAAGAAGTTCCTCGCTAAGGTGGCGCCGCTCAACTGGCATAAGGACAAAATCCTCGAATGTTGGAAAATGAGGTGTCGCACGCAACACGACAAATCAAGCCGGAGGAATCTTGCCGTTGATGATGAATTTTCGGCACTTTATGATCAACACGTCGACACGTGGCAGCCCTTCGAATTTCGCGTTTGCGTTCCCCGAGGCGCAAATATAAGGTATAAAAGGTCTACCCCTCAGTCATTGTCAACCCCGGCGACTTCCAGCGCAACTCCTTCCAGCAGTCAAGTGGGCCCGATGCAGCCTGTTGCTCCTGTGACAGCGCCCGAAGCGGTGCAAGGTTCAGAGCAGTCAACTCCTGAGCTGGCCCCTCCATCAGCGAGAAAGACGCCAGTGCCGCCCACCGGCGGACCAAGTGCGGCAGGTATTCTCCCAGCGCGACCCAGGTACAAATTTACCGTGGGGACATCAGCGCCTGTCGCCCCTTTATTGCCGCTTCCTTCTGGACCAACCGCGGCGTCGGGAGAAAAGAAAAGGAAAAGGGTCGAGAGGACCAAACGTCCCAAGGAGCCAGTGCAGCAATCGCCCGCAGAGCAGCCGCAAGCAGCAGCGCCGGAGGTTGTCTCTTTAGACAGCCCCGAATCAGAAGCAGACATCCAGGCTGCGACCACCCCTTCAGCGTCGGCTCAGGCGGAGCCCGCAGGTACGTCCTCTGTGCCATTTGCCCAAGTCCATGTCGGCCCTGCAGAAACCCCAACTCCCACTTCATCAGGGCAAGCCGTAGCCGCATCCTCCGCATCTCAAGCCACCCCGCCGTCCAGCGGCCTTCACTCGTTTGACCAGTTTGCTCAGGACCCCAATGCTTTTCAATCCCTGGGTCAAACCCTAGAGCCATCACCCGCGGTTAGTGCTGAAGCCGCTCCCTCATCTCCACATCCTTCGCCCCAACCAACTGAAACCCTACCAACGCCGTCTAGCCAAACCCCTGTCACTCCTAGGACCCGGTCGCCTTCAAAGGTTGCTACCCCCTCTGGCATCCCACCGACTTCATTGTTCGCAGGAAAAATGCTGCAGCAAGCCCAAGAGCTGGAAGATCTTGATTTCATGAGCATCAGCGAGGACCGGCCTGCGGCAATAAGAGCCGCGGGGGGATCCGCCTCCTTTCTTCAAGGAGTTAAGCGCGAGAAGGGCCGAAGGGATAGCCGCCCGGTCAAACGCACAAAGTTTGACCTAAATCGGAGAGTGCTTACGACGAGAAAAGCTGATTCCTAAGGTGAAGAAGCCTCTCCGCGACATGACCGAGGCGGACTACGAGCTTCAGACAAAGGAGAAGAACTTCGATGATATCAACGAAGAGTACGAGATCCGCGGTATTCGCCGCAGAACAGACAACCTCCTTGTCAAGCATCTCGAGACCCAGGAGGCGCTTTTCCAGCTGCAAAATGCTTCCAGGCAGCTTGAAGAAGACTTGGCGAGGGCTACGGCGCAATTGGGGTCAGCGCTGCAAGAAGTAGAAGATCTTAAGGCTCAGCTGGCCGCCGTTCAGCAGGCAGCCGAGCAAGAGAGAAAGGCAGCGCTAGAGCAGGTTTCACAACTGCGAGGTTCGCTGAAACAAGCGCAGTCGCGGCTCGCAGAGAAAGCATTACAAGCGACGGCCTTTTCAAAGAGCAAGGCGAAGGAGATGCGCGCAAGTCTGCTACGAGGTTGCAAGCCCAACCTTGTCAAATCCTTGACAGTTCTGGATTTCTTATCCCGAATTGAAGAAATATCTGCCCAGGGCAAGCCTGTGGTAGAGGAAGCCGAACACCAGGCGAGGCAATTGCTAGACCTGGCTATGAAACTTGAGAAGTTAGAGCGCGATGGCTTCCGAATCTCCCCCATGTCTCATCTTGCCTCAGAGTGGGCAAATGCAAGGGTAACCTTGCACACTTACTTCGCCCGGACGGAAAGGATCAAAACGGCCAGGCAGGCGCTGGACGCCTTAGAACAAGAAAGGCACATTCTTCTGGCTCCCTTTCATATTCTGTCCGAGTGTGGGTGTCCGAGCTATGTCAGAGATGACGAGCTCCTCACCCTTGAGCAGGTAAAAGAGAACTGGCTGTCCTTCGAGGCAGATACAGCTGAAATCGATGGCTGGACAGAGCCAGTTCAAGAAGCGCAGGTCACTCAAATGGTGGCGAAGTACTGCAAAATCAACTCTTCTCTTGAGGAGTTGGGCAAAAGATTTAACACCATTGACCTGCACGCGGTCGCTGCATTCCATGCAGTACTCAGAGAAATCAGCGACCCCTCTCCTTTCCAAGCCGCAGTCTGGGATCAAGCTAAGGCTGTGGTCGAACGCATCAGCAAGCAAGAGGCCGGAGAACCTTCTGATTCAGAAGGCGAGACTGAGGAGGCAATTGGTGAAAGTGAAAACGAAGAAGAGCAGTTGCCCCGAGGGAAGCGACCAGAGCAGCAGAAGACAAGGGAAGGAAGTTCCTCTGCACCCAAAGGATAAAGGCATGGTTCTTTGCGTCGAGGCGAGCTCGACACCCCGCGAGCCGCTAGGAATGTTGCCACATTTTGCACAGGGGTGCCATGTTTTTGGTTTCTGCAAATGAGCTGCTCTTTTCCTTCCCTTCTCCTCATTTTCCCTTTCTCCTTCTCTCCCTTTCTTCCTCTCCCTCACAGCTTCATTCCCTCTTCTTCTTTCCCCCTTTCTTCCCCCAGTAAAACTTCAGCAAGTGTACCTTGAAAAGTTTCTAAGTGTTGGGGCGACACCCGACTTCGCTGCAAAGTCGGAGTGCGCCCCTCAGTTGGGGCGCAGTGGGGAACCCGAAGTGCGCAAAAAGAAATTTGACTAAGTGTCAGGGCGCAACCCGACTTCGCAGCGAAGTCGGGGTGCGCCCTTCTTCCTGGGCGCACTAGGGGAGTCATTCATCAGAAAACGGCTAAGTGCTGGGGCGACACCCGACTTCGCAGCGAAGTCGGAGTGCGCCCCTTTTCCGATCTTGCGTAGTCCGAACAGCGGATGAAGACAGCCAAGCACCGGTGCGACACCCGACTTCGCAGCGAAGTCGGAGTGCGCCCTTTGACCGGTGCGCAGTTCGGTGAAGTCAACTCGAAAATTTGCCAAGGCAAGAAGGCCTTCCAACTGCGCTGTTTTCCTCCTGCGCAACCCGATAGCGCCCGAATTCCTGGCGAAGTTGGATAAGCTGCCTTTCAAGGCAGACACGTGTCACACTTCAGCATCCGACAAGTATCCATCTTCGGGATTCGAGCCAAGACTTGACCGCGCAAGGACAAAGCATGGGCTACACTACCGGCGCCATCTGTCACCATTTAAGCCGATGTGAAGTGCCATCTGCCGCACCTACCCGCATTCCTGTTGACCGAAGACTTGACCCGACGCGCTGCCACGTAGTTGTACCGCCTTCAGGGACACCATGCTGCAAGGACAGTCCGGCCCGACAGAAGTCAGCATCAGCAGCTCCTCAGCCGCTCGTGTCAGCTACTGTCTTGTCTGGGACTTTGTGCCCATGAATGTAATCGGGGGGAGTTTTGGGCTATAAATACCCACCACTTTTCCATTGTAAGGTGGTGGAAGGGGAATATATTGCTAGGGGACAATTGTAGCTATGCGTTTGCCTCAAATACAGACATATACTTGGCTCTACTTATTGTCTTTTATCTTGCATGCTGCCTCTCCTTGTCATTTCTGCCTCATGTTTCTTGTGTCATTGCTTGTTGTTGTCTTGAACTCCGGACTCCGGCATTTGGTGGCCGGGTATTCCTGGAATGCATAGATAGAGGATACATGGGATCGCCGATAGCTGTAGTTTCAATGTGTGTTTGTAGATGAATGCTGTTAGTAGTGGTGATTGATTCGTTGCCGTCTTGCTTATTCCCCCCACCCAACTCCAATCACATTTGGAATCCCTTTACGCACTTTTATCTCTTTCTGCACTTTTATCTCTTTCCCTTTTCTGCCTTTTTATCTCTTTCCTGCACTCTTATCTTAATCCAACCCCCCCATAGGAGCCGGCCTTCTCCGGAGATTGACACAGAAGGCATTCCTTCCTCCCGGCCTTTCAATCTGGTGGGCGAATCTGGGCGCAATAACAACAAATCCTTTCCTTATGGCATATTCGTAACCAACAGTGACATAAGGACATAGGGTTGCAAAGTGTACGCTTTGTGCACTATTTTGGAGCAAGCACGACACATTACCACCTTGGGGTCCCAAATGTGCGAGGCTAAGTTACACTAGGCCCAAAACTTTCATTATGGCAATAGTATGCATCGAGGCTCCAATGGATTGAACAACTAGAAGATGCGTAGATTGGGGCTTCTGCTCAGCCATTTGCTCCTATTGTTTCAAGTGTCCAGCAGTACTTGTTTTGCCCAATCAAACGTGATGCCAATGGACTTACAAGAGGAGGCAGATGTAGGCAGTCATATTGATCATCATCCTCCTCAAGAGCAAGTCAATGATAAGTTAGTGTATGTAGTGTTTTGTCTTTTGTACAAGTGATCATGTTGATGCATGATGTAATAAAATAGTGTGTCAAATATTATGGGTTACTTTTAGTATTTTGTGTACATGGGTAGCGATAGTTATGTGGCAGATGATCAGGTATGGCAGTTGCCAACTGCCCACCATTTCTTGTCGAACCTATGTATTCCATTCATCTTGGTCGATGTGTGGTTGTTGTTTATCTTATTTTCTATGTTATCTATGTTGTTGTGCATAGTATTGTTGCTACAGTCAATATGTTAGACCAAGTTGATTGGTGATGCATTGCTGAACCAAATATTAATGAGACATACTGCTTTTATTGTTTTCATCATTGCAAGTTATTTATACTGTATTTTTCTTAATTGTTTATATGGGATTGAGACAGGCCCCACCCGTACTACATCGTAACCACATAGTGGTATTACAACAGCTTGGAGATTATGCATGCATCACTTGGCTAAATTCAAACCTGGGTCTCCTTCATGGAGGTTTGACAAATTTAACTAATTAAGCTCATGCCATTTGATGCAAGTTATTTATACTGTTGTCTCCTCTTTGAATATATATTTATTGCATTTTTACAGAAGTGTACATGTCACCAGATTAAATGCATGTTTACAGGTCTAACATCAATTTCATTGGACAATCACTAATTATTTTGGTGATATTCTTAGCTCCCAAAAGCAAATCCCAAGATAGGAAATTAAAGAGGAGGTTAAAAATGTTCTCTGTTGACAAGACAACTTTTAATTTCAAACCAAGGGATCTAGGTCAAGAAGCATGGACGCATTATACACAGACCATCCTAGAATTGCAATGCACAGACACCAATAACTATAGCAGAAGTCAACACTAATCAATTCCAAAATAGAAATGAAAGCAAGTGATAAATCTCTAATAATTCTAAATTTAAAAAGCAAGCAACAGAAAGCTTCAAAAAAAAAGATAAATGGGTTTTGAACTAGGTTGGCAACGGGACCCTCCTTTCAACAACCCTTATAGGTGTCTTTCCATGACGAACATCAATTTGTCTCTGCTCATAAATTGACAAAGAACTGTTCCTTGTATTACTTGGGAAACAGAATTAGTACAACTATAATCAGCAGCATGCAGAAACTAGCTGTCCCCTTTTGGTTTTAAATTTAGGAAGCCCTTCGAGACAAATATTATGCATTCAGCTCAACTCGAAGAATGACTACTTATACATTATTACATATCATAAGATATTGAAAAGTAAGTGGCAGACGACAAGACTAGAGGAGGCACAATAAATCTGTTTCAGAATGAAAGATAACATGAATGAATTGTATTCTAAGGCACTGTAGAACAATGGTAAATGGCATGCAATCATCTGAGTGCAAGCCAAGTTCAATCCCCACATTGTGATGGACAATCCTGCAATAAGACATCCCATGACAATACGATTTGTGGTAATACCACAATAATGTGATTTGTTGAAATACCACTATTGTGCAGTCATGATGTAATATGCGTGGAGTTGGAATATGTGTTGTTAATCTTCACTTCAGGCCACGGCTAACCTTTTGTATTATATTCACTTGTATAGGCTTATGGGCCATTGCACACCTTGTATAGGTGGGTTTATTGTAATAATGTAATAATAAACCGTAAGGTTGGTTCTTTAAACAAGCACTACTTGCAATTAAACCTACCTTGCTTTTAAACACAGAAAGCCAGGGGAGAGACTATCCGGAGTCTAGCAGAAGAGCCAAAGCAGCCTAGGAGAGTCATAGACGACAGCTTAGCTAGGCAGCTGCATGGTTCAGTGGAGCACTTTGTCCTCCTCTGATAGACGGTGCAGTTACTAGCTATTAGAAAGCTCGATGGCACCTGCATGGTCTAGGGAATCCATGAGAAAGAAGCATGCTTGCACTCCAAAAAGAGAAAACAACGTCACCATAGCAAGAGATGAAAACAAGAACAAGAGGAAAATGACAAAATGGAATAATATGATGATATCTCGATGTCAAAATGAGAGGTCTTAAGATCACAACCGTTGACCAAGGCGATGAATTGTTTTAACCCCAGTGTTAAACACATTAGGGTTTCTAAACAAGCCACCCACAACCCTAAATTTAATCAATGGACAAAATCGACACTTAAAACGCGATAATATTATCCATTGATTTTTTTCAACCAACATGTGATGTGACATGTCAATGGTCGTACAAGTCAAATGTCTAAAAATTAAGGTTTAGGGGATTGTATAGGCACAACGATCTAACAAGGCAAGGAAGCATTCGAGCCAACAAAGTTAGTACACCCTTGTCCCATATCATTTTGACATTGAGCTTCAATGACAAATATCACTCCAAAACCAGCTTCGTGTGCAGGATGCTACCATTATGGCCCTACAACGTCAAGTCCACGAACAAGGTGAAAAGATTGTTAAAATAGAAAAATCTGACTCCAACTGATGATCTTCACCACCTCCAAGAGGTCGTTCGTGATATACAACATAAACAAACAAAGATCCTTGTCCATCATGAGAATTTCAAAAAACAAGACAAATGCTCATCAACAATCTCTTCAAAAACAAGTTGAAGAACATAATTCATAGGTTCAATAGCTAAGGGAAAAAAGACTTCTCCCATTGTGGAGTTAGCAATGCATGCCAAATTTGATAAGGAAAGTGCCTTAAGGTAGTTAGTCAATGACATAGTTAGTTATGACCTAGTCACCCTGCTGGCAAGTTGAGGGTCCCAATTCGTGCACCAACAGTTTCCCCCTCCTAAGTCGAGAGTCCGGGCACACCCCCTGGGACAAATATTATGCACGAGGGGCGAGGGCAAGTGGACATGGTTGGACACGAAGGCGATAAACGCAGTTGGCACGAACGGGAATCAAACCTAGTCCCGACAACAAAACCAAACTGTTAACCCCATACAGATACCGCTATACCAAAAGCTCGAGCTAGAAGGGAGGGCATGACCATGGTAGTTAACTAGGACCTAGTCCGCCCCGTTGGCAGGTTGAGGGTCCCAATCCACACACCAATAGATCTATACCTAGATATTTCTACACATGCATCAGTGGGTGATGTCACTCTCATAGGTGACTTCAATGCCTGCACTAGGACCCACCAAGCACCTTTCATGATCTTATAGAGGACGAGTTTTGTCTCTTCGAACTCAACCCCAATGATCTTGCATTTAGTAGGAACTTCGCAAATGAGAAGCATCCTATTAAAGCTTATAGAAAACACTTGATTCAGTTGTGCAAGTCACATGGCCTCTTGGTTCTCAATGGGATTCCTCAGTTTGCTAACTCCTCCAAGTTCACTTGTTTTCCGCATGCGGGAAGTGAGAGTGTGGTTGACTATGTCATCACCAACAGGACTTTGCTTTTTTATATTCATGGCTTTCAGGTATCTAGTCAACTTCCCTTGGCTGATAATGCAATTTTGACTTTTTGCCTAAGTTCCTCCTCTTTTACCTCTTCGTCTTTTCTTCATCCATCACCCAATCCTAGCAACCATACCAAGATCGTTGTTTGGCTGATGATTATGTTGCTCATCTCTCCCAGTTGATGTCCCAATACTACTCTCTTAAATCTACCACAACAACTATCAAATATGATTTCTTGTCTGGTACGTTATGGGATGCAACCCTTGACTCCTTTCCCCACACTTTTCCTCAGCCAAAGCCTATTCATTGCATTGGTGCTTGCCCCATCAATCGTTGGTATGATGAGGAACGTAAGCCCATGCATTAGAAGATCCATTTTGCTCTTATCCATGAGCTTACAAAAATATCTTCCACTCAAAAGGAATATAAATGCCTTAATTTGACGTAAGAAGCGAGAGTTTCTTGCTACACGTTGTGAGCTTCTAGATGCTCTTCATCACTCTCCCAAAGCCTTTTGGCATACTCTTCTTCCTAGGAAGCCCCATCCCTTAAGCATCAATGACAAGAATTGGGTCTCCCATGCTAAATCCTTATATGATATCCTAGGGCAGCCCCCCATTCATATCTCTTCCCCCCCAATATCATGTCACCTCTTCTCTTCAGGGGACGTCAAAAGAACTATACATAAATTAAGCACTAGCAACGTTGTTGATCTTGAGGGATTTTAGGCTGAGTTTGCAAAGTATGGTGCTGAAGCTCTTGGCTATCCCATTGCAAAATTATTCAATGAGATTGTTCTGGGTTCACTGCTTCCTAGTCACAACATATTATCCACCCCATACATAAATCTTGGGACTATGCAGATCTAAATAACTACGTATATATCACAAATGGCACACATTTACTAAGCTTTATACAACAGTTCTGAATATGAAATTCTCAGAACTATTGGATCAAGGCAAGCTTAGAGCAAGAGGACAGGCTGGTTTTAGAATGGGTCGCCAGACTATTGATCACTTTTTCACTCTCAAGGCTATTATTCAGGAGGCTCGTCTTCGGTCTTATTAAATACTATGTTGTTTTGTGGACTTTAGAAAGGCCTTTGACACCTCCCAAGCATCTTTTATTTCAAAGACTACATGACATCAGCACCGCGGAGCTCTTTATACCTGCCATCAAGAGACTATATGAGGTAGTTGTTGGCCATTTTGGGACAACCTTTGGTTTCTTAGAGGCTGTCCAAAGCAACATTGGCATCAAACAAGGTTGTTATCTTTCTCCTTCACTCTTTGGGATCTACATTGATGGGCTTTTAAGAATTTATTCGTCAAAACACACATTGACAATTGGTGTGTTCTACATCATGTCTTGATAGTTGTATTGCTCTTTGCAAATGATGGTGTTCTTCTTGCTCATACTCCTAAGGGACTGCAAAGAAAGTTGGATGCTCTTGCTCGCTTTTATGACTTAAAACTGCTGGCAATCAATCTTAGGAAGACTAAGGTGACAATCTTCAACACATCAAAGAGTACCCTATCTAAGTTTCAATTCTTCTACAAGGGTGAGTCCATTGAGATCATGTTATGCCTGCCCCTTGATGGTCTCGAGTAATCATGTTTCCTTAATCTTATAATAAGATATTTAAGTTTTATTTCATCAAAGATCATTTGTATTTAGTTAAGAGAGTTTGTTTAATTAAAAGAAAAAAAGTGTATATGTTGCACTCATGGATCTAAGTACTAGGGTACTAAATTATGATTAAATATTTTCAACTATCAAAGTGTTGCTGCGATAAAGTGGAAACGATTTCATACAATAATATTGACAGCCTGACCATTAAAGAGTCAATGCAAATAATAACGAAAGAAAAAGAGGAAGGGGAGAGATAGGAGATGGGAGGAGAAAGGGAAGTGGATAGAAGAACAAGGTTTTACAAACTCGGGTCATACGTATGAATTTTTTTACCTTATATCATATATATATATTATATTTGATTGTTGAAATGTTTGCACATTGCTTTTTTTATTGCTTAAGTGGTGTAACTTTATGATTTTTTGTATATGTGTTTCTATGACAAACCTTGTGGGAGGGACTCTAGTTGGACGTTGGAGCATCCCCATTAGCTGGATAAGTTGGAGTTTGTTCTATTAGAAGAGTCAATATTTATCTTTCTTATATATATGGGTTTAGTTGTTGCTACCTATGTAAATGTTTGTAAATAATAGTCCAGGTTCAATAGTGGTTGCTAGGAAGACACGCCAAGTTCAAACTCTCTTAACTAAATAAAAATGATTTTTAATTAAATAAAACTTAATATCTTATTATAAGATTAAGAAAACATGATTATTCAAGACCATCAAGGGGCAGGCATTACATCTTTTCCCTCTTAAGTTTAAACTTCCTCATGGAAGTTCTTATATAAAAAAGATGTCGGTATACAATTTTCAATTCTTCTACATTTGCCCACATGGCAAAATTTTCACTGTATTTATCCCATTCTACCAGAACTCAGTCAACCTGCCTATTATGCAATTGCTTTGTTCTTCAGTCCGGGAAGTGATATGGTTCTACATTGATGTCCCCATCAACGTTCACCTGCAAAATATTCCAGTCTAAAACATGTGAAGGATCATACATATATTTTCTTCAGAGTGATAGGAAAACATTATGTACACATGATAAGCTAGGCTGTAGAGCCAATAGATAAGCCACATTCTCAATCCTCTTCAAAACTTTGAAAGAACCAACAAATCAAGGGGCAAGCTTTGATCCTCTCTTAAACTTGAACAAACTTTGATGTGGTTGCACTCCGACAGAGACCTTATCTTCGACGATGAATTCCCTTTCAGTCCTATCAGCATCAACATAACTTTTGTGTCTATCCTGTTTTTGCTTCAAACAGTGTTCAGTTTATAGGTTCTTCCCTTAATCTTCGACCAACTTGATAGTCACGTTTTTGTAAGGGATACACGTCTCTCTGTCTTGGAACGCCAATGCTTCCAGCAGCACTTCCAAGACATACCTACAAGGATGAATCTTTTGGATTGCATCACCAAACTCGGTCCTTTCTGAATTTGAAATTTGGGGTCCACCTCTAGGATGTATTAATTGGGATTGCATTGAGAGGGTCCAAACTATTTTGCTTCAGCGATGTAAAAGAACAATTCCCCAATGTATTGTTCACGCTGAGTTTGGCGCTCATCCTCTTCGCCTTGAGAGCATCTTTAGAATTATTTTTCAGCTTCATCACCTTAGATCCATGGGTGATTGCACCTCAAGCTAAGAGAGATACCCATATTTGGCGCTTTGCCCCTCAAAATGCATCACCTCTAGGGGCTCAGCTCTTTTGGTCAACATCATGGATGGTACTCAAATGTTATTTCTCTTCTTCAATCAATTGGCATATCCATAGATCAATTACCTCCTTCAAATACTCTTTAAGTCATCCTCCCCGCCTTTTTCCTAATAAGAGGGTAATTAATCAAGCAATCAAAGATGATGTTTATTGACAATATATTCAAATCACTTAGATCGCTCCATCTCAACCTCTTAGTCCTAAATTGGCCTTCAACACTAAACATTTCATGAGGATTGAGAATGGCATTTTTACTTGTCCTAATTATATCAAGAGACATTAGACACACAACCTAAGGGTTTCTCTTGGTCAGCTCAAAGTATGCTCACATCAATTGTAGGTGGAAATAAAACACCATATTTCTCGATAGGATAGAGTGTCATCTTTGCTCTATTCAAGATGTGGAGACTGAAGAACATTTCATCTTCAGGTGTCCTGTTTACTATGAGATTCAAAGGAGGTACTATTGCTTGAGCCTTGTATAGAGACTCAGGTGGATCGCTTGCTACTTTTTTCAGCAATCCTAACCAAAGATGCTTGGCTCTTTACCTTAGGGAAGCTATAACTTTTCGACGTTAGTTATTACAAGGGGGACAAATTACTACTCGACTAATCAACTCATTCTTTCATTCCATCTCTGCAATTGAGGGTAATAAGCGCTCATTTGAAGCTACAACTAACCAATATGTCAATGACAGATCTGTGTGCCCTTGTTTGCATACAAGAGTGGCTACTAGGGCTTCAGTTCTTTCTTTTTGCTTGCAACACAACAGGACTATGGTTCTTTAGCATCAAGTTTCAACCACCCCTCATATGGCAAGGAGTTGTAAACAAACGCAACTTACCAGTTTCTTGTCCTCATCTATTGGTTCCACATCCATGGATGCTCGAAGAGTCTTGTGGGGTCAAACCCCATGTCCTCCCAGGATTATCCAACCAGGCCCTCTTAGTCCTAGCCATTCTCCTATGAGTATAATTAGATCCTGTGTTGACCCTTCTGGGAAAGTTGGTGATGACGACGATTGTGCTTCTACTTTACATTCCACTATAGATTAATGTTGGCGCTTGGATCCACTAGAGCTCCTTTCTATCTTTGTTGCACCTCAATTTCTAGCTCTCTCTTAATCATTACTTTTAGCATGTTAGGGTTTATCCATTTTGGGTAACCCTTGAGGCTGTAATTTTAAGCCATACGGTTTTTCCACTTTAGAGTAGTTTACACTAAATTATTTACTCTAGTTTAGCTTATTTTTGTAGTACCTTTTGGTGACTACAGTGCCTTGTAATTTGTAACTCTTTTCAATGAGTCCCATGGTCCTGCTTTGGCCATCTGTGGACATTAATAGAATTATCTCATCTTATCCACCACCTTCATGTCAGTCATTAGTGTTATTTTTTCAATTACACATTCTTTTTGTTAGTGAGATTATTTGGTGTCCAATGACACCATTCATATCGTGTTGTGCTTATCTAAGATTTATATTATGGGTAATGTGTTGATTCCATTCATTTTAGGAAAGTATTGTGAAATATGACAAGCTATCAGAGCAGGCATGAATCTCCAATATTCAACCTCAAATTTTGACGTGCATTCTTCTACAGTGATTCCAGAAGTAGAGTGATTTTTTGAAACAATTTGAGGAACATTTTAGGTATTTGACAGATTTTAGGGTTTCACCAAGGGACCCTAATGGGAGCTTGGATTGTGAGGATCTCATTGTGCTACAACAAGCTCGATTGCCCAAGAAAAAAATTCATAGATAGGTTCATCATATTTCCCTTTTTTGACATTCCATCCCCTTTGGTTAACTAATTGCTTTTGATAGATTATTCCAATGATTCCCGAAGCAGTTTTGCTGAAAAATAATGGATTGGATCGTTTGAGTTTGTTTGCAAACTTTGGTTGAGTTTTATGGATTTTATAAAAAAATCATTTCCTTCGCTATTTTGGATTTTTTGGGACCGCTACAACAAAGATGAGAGGGCAGTCTGCATGGCTTCCAAAGAATAGAAGAGGTTGAACACTTTCCAACTACCCCCATTTGCCAGAAACAATCTTGGGCAGACTTCAGCACATTTCAAAGACATTCTAGCCACTTGACAAAGCTATAAAATGGTGTAACAACGTTAAGCTGCTTTGGTGGGAGAGGATGGCTTGACTAGTTGTGTTCCAAAAAAAAATTGTATAGGGCAAACCGTGATAGATATGGATGAACCGTCAGCATTTTTGGATTCTCTACAAAATCTCAAGGGGGTTCGCAATTCAGCACTTTTCCCAATTTCATCATTAGGTACCCTGTTTTTGCATCAAAAGAAATTCTTCTTGTGCCTCCAAAATTTGAATTATGGAATAATCCTGTTGGTGGCAGCAATAGAGTTCTGGTAAAAAGGCAATGGCACATCTGTTAGGCACATAGGGTTTGTCACCTTTGGTGCATGGATGACTAGAGATGTTTGAGGGGGGGCTCAACCCTCATGGTGGGTCGTAGCCCAATGGCATATGACATGTGCATTGAGGCTTTGTTTGCGACAGGTCATGAGTTCTACTCACGGCACATATATGGGCATGAAGGATGTTGTGTTATGGGAATCATGCCACTTGGCAGGTGTTTTGGAGGGTTGTGTAGGTACATGCCCCCCAAATCAACCAATACATTCCCTATTTTGGACGATGGTTCCTTTTCCACTCCCAACAACGACAAGGGCACAAAGGTTGTTGTGGATAGCGTAGGATTGATCAACCTTGGAAGGCATAGATTCAAACCCATGCACCTTTTGTTAGAAAGGTATGGTATTGTTTGTTGGCAAGGTCATGTGGGTGCCCCTCATCCCCCACTCCGGTTGTGGATCCTCCTCAAGGAGAAGCGACTTCCCTTTTGGGCTCAATGATGTCGTGGACACAATGGATTACTAGGGCATGTATAGGTTCCTTGGGGCTAGGTGGGTGTGGGTTCAAAGCCCACATGAGACCTTTTATGAGGAAGAAAACAAGCCATTGGTTGTTGACAGGTGGCATGTGGACAGTGTGCAACATGGCTTCGTTCTTAACGAATGGCGCATGGTGGAGGGCAGTGAAACAACCCAATGACCCGCTTACCTCCATGGTCGACATCCTAAAATGTTTGCTAGACATTTTGATTACCATATGGACCATGGTCCATATGGTTTGTTGGGACCGTGCTAAGGCTTGGCATGTAGGAGGTCTATAGTTCAAACCCCAGATCCTCCCCTTTGGCTTGTGGTGGCATTGGAATGATATTGATGTGGTCGACGTGGCACTTGGTTGGAGGATGAGCACCAATTTTATATTATATAAAGGGGTGAGAAGCCAGCCAACCCCAAAACACCAACTCAACAACCAATCTTTTCTACTCACTTGGTCACATGTCTGATCAGCAGCAAATTTAGTGAACAGATGGCGTTCTCTCATTCAACAATGTGTGGCAGCATTAGAGTGGTTGATTCCATGCCCAATGGCCTGCACAGTCAGCACACAGGTGCCACCTCCTTTGTTTCCATATCAATGATACTTAGCAATAGTCACTTCACTGATTCCATGTATAGTCAACGCACAGGTGGCATCCCCTTGGCCATCAGATGAGCAACAAGTGGCAGTAGTGGACTCGTTGTAGGTAATTTTAATTTTTTGAATTTTTCCAAAAGTTTAGGCATCATATTGTGCAATTTTAGGGCCAAACTTCTAAAGGCCATAACTTTTGCATAGCACAATTTTCCAAACTCTCTATTGTGGCAATGTTATTTCTGGTCAGAAACACAGGAGACTATATATTAGCAGGAAAAAATGGACCATTTATTGTATGAAACTTTGCTAAATGGATCATTCTATGCAACTTGGAGGATAAGGATGGAAGCTTTGTTGCATAACAAGGGACTCTAGAAATATGTTAATAAGGATCGAGTTGATACTGATTCTATGGAGAAGAAGACACTAGACAAGGACAAGGAGTAAAGCAATGGTGTGATTGCTCTTCATATGGAAAAAATCTATGACAATCACTTCACTAGGACTTCTATAACCCCAAGAAACTGATGGATAACTTCCAATTAATGTGTAACCGTATTGACCCTACTTAGATTAGTAGATTGAAAGCAGAGCTTGCTACCTTGAGTATGGAAAGTTTTGGGACAATTGAAGAATATATCAATCATTTCAAGAAATTACAAGAAGAAATCCATATTGCCAAAGGGTGTGATGGGAAGAACAAGAAGAAAGAGGTCGATTATCTCCATATGGTCTTCAATAATGTTTCTAAAGCCTAGGAGATGGTCGCCATTTTCTTTAAAATGCTTCAAATGTACTTTCCTAAGTCACCAGCTCCTACGATTGAAGATGTGTTCCAATACCTTCTCCACTAGCAAGCTCGGAGGATGTGGTGAAGGACTAGCTCTCTCTTTATTCAAGCTCATATAAAGTAAGTGTTTAAGCCAAATACTAAGAAGTTTAAAAAGAAACAAAAATAGAGGGAGAAGAAATCCAAGAAAGCCCTTCAAGAAGCTGGGACTTTGCAAGAAGAAAAGACAAAAGGCAGAATGTTGTTGACAATAGATCAAAAAGCTAGAGGATGTAGAAATGAAATTTAACATGCTTACACACAATTCCATTTCTACTTAAATAATTCTACAGATCTGCAGTCATTAGCAATAATAATACACAAAAACAATGCACAGAACCAACAACAGCAGCAGCAATAGAAGATGACAAATAAATATGCAGATTTATATTAACAATGGCATATACAGTTACAACATTACATCCTGCAACCCTTGTGCAAAATCCTCTTCATGACTACATCATGCCCTACGCACATATGCACCAGCATTCTCTAACACGTATTAATGCTCTTGCAACATGCTATTCATCCACCAACATCCTATCAATGAATGAATGAATGAGGAAGGGTCATATTTATACAACCAGTTACACCCTCAAACTATCAGACACCTCACCATTTCCCTAAATTACATTTTACATGCATTTAACTTGCATTTACATGATATTTCCCACTACAAGACAAACTAACTTATGACTTATGACTTTACCGACATACATGACAACATTATATTATTACGTACAATATCTTTTTTTTTTTTGAATTTACATGGTGGAATCGGTAGTCACCACGAATCCGGGCAAGTTGTCCGGCTTTTATGGCTGCCATAGTATTTTGTGTTGTCCACCCCGGAAGCCGCCACACAAATCTTCGCACAGTCCGCCCCTATAACCACCATGCCATAATCATTTTAAACCTTTTACCTTCGACCTTCGCCCCCTTACAGGGTTTGGTCAAACCAATTGGTCTACACCTTGGACCTATTACGTACAATATTAAACAGCCACTTTATAACATTATTAAATATATGTACGCACATTTCGTCAAACACTTTGCATACAATTACAAAATACCAAAATTGACTCACTAAATGCAGACATATTGAATTGCCTATCTACATCTATCCCCTCCTCTAAATTGGTTGGCGTCCTCGACGACACATGAGCTAAACACTGGGAATAGAAGCTCTAAACAACGTAATAGAATCTCTTGTTGCGCTCCTTTCACTTTCTCCTGTTCCATACATCTTTGGCAACAGACTTCACTTTAGATTGCTCGCAACACCTTGTTCTTTGATTGTGCATTCTACTTGCTACAATCAGTTGTAACATCAACTGGATCAATATGACCATTATTCTCTGTTTGTTCACTTCATTTATTGCAATCAACCACATCATCAGCTTGATCAACATAATGAACATGACGGGCAACGCCCGTCGCCACCTGTGTCAGGGGTCAAGGGGGCGAGAGCCCCCTTGCAGGGTCGAGGGGTAGAGCCCTTCGCGCGTACCCTGCCTAAACTAAATTTTTCTCCTTGTCAACATTTTGGGAGCCTTCACTCAACCCACTGAAACAGCTTCCCCTCAGCTCCAATTCACTACTTTCTTGGTCCAACTGACTACTTGTCAACCTCTGATAGACATCTCCCTCGTCGAATGGTACTTCTGACAGCAACTCCTCTGATTGCACTGCCTTAGACAACACTGTCTCAAACGGCAACACCTTTAACATCAGTACCTTTGACGGCAACATCTCTGACGACAAGACCTTCGACGGCAATGTCCATGACGGCAGTCCCTAACGGCTTAGTCTATGACGGCTAACTCTACGACGAATAGTCTTATGATGGATTGTTGATGACAGATTCCTTGCAGACATTACCTAATGACTGATAACGGGTTGTCTCTACAAACGGATAGCTGAGGACTGATGACGGATCAGCTATGATGGATTGTCTGGCAGATAGATTGCCTATGACTAATGATTGATTGGCCTAACCAACGATTGAAGACGGATTGGCCTAATTGGTGATTAATGACGGATTGCCCAAGAGGGCTTAGCTAGGACGGATAGGCGCTGCTAGATAGGTTGACAGATCAGGCTATGACGAATGAGTGATAGATTATGAAGGATGCCTGCATGACATATCAGGCACGTCTGCTCTAGGCATGACGGCTCTTCCTCAACGGTTCTAGGCATGATGGCTCCTCCTTAGATGGTACTAGGCATGACGGCTCCTCTTCAAACAGCTCTAGGCATGATGGCTCATCCTCAAACGGCTTCAAGCATGATGGCTCCTCCTCAAAAGGCTCCAGGCTTGATGGTTCCTCAAACAACTCCAAGCAAGATGGCTCCTCCTCAGACAACTCCAGGCATGATAGCCCCTTCATCACCTGATTGCATTCTCTAGCCGTCCTAGCCTCATTCATCTGACCATCCTCCTGACAGCACACTGTCCTCTGGCCTTTTTCCTTACTGCACTCTGTCGTTCGGCCTTCTTGACGACTACATTCTTCTATCTCATGACTTGGCTGACTACACTCTACCATCCGATCAACCTATTGATTGCACTCAGCCATCAGACCATCCTCTTGACGACACTTTGCAACTTCTTGAACCATTTCAACTTCTTGAAGGAAGTCTCTCTCCTCAATGGAAATCAAATTCACTTGTTCAATCAAGCTCATCAAGTTAACCATCTCATGCAGGTTCACTTCCTCAAATGCAATTGGCTTCACCACCTCTGCTTCCTGGCAAAGGCTATAACCCTTCTCCGACTCTGTAAACTCTCGAAGAATCACTGGTTCAACTCGCTTTACAGAATTTTGACAATCCCATGCAAAGTTCCCCCACAATTGGCATTGCCAACATTGCACATTAGGTCTACCCTCACTATCATACTAGATTCTTCGTTTGTGAGTAATCTGACAACTGGCATAGACTGTTTCACCAATGGTATCCCTCCTTTGTACCATCTCCTTTGGTGTTGTATATAACTGTGGCGATGATCTTGCACTCTCGGAGTGATACTCATCCTCAAAGTCATCCTTCGTCTCTCGGGAGTCGCTTCCTTCCTTGACTATGCAACCCTAGTACTTTAGCGATGAACTACTCTCCTCCCAAAAATCATCACTCTCAATGTCTGAATCAATCTCAATATCATAATCACTTTCATCCTCAGGGTCGCTTCCATCAATATTAACATGACACCCATACATCAATGATGATTTGCATCACTTTCCCAAATCAAGGCGTATTTCAAAGCCTCTTGGTATGACGTCGGAGGGACCATCCTCATCTTCTTCCGATATATAGGAATAAGTCCATCTATGAACCGTCTCCGCTTCAATGCATCCGATTGGTCTTCCTCAAAATGGTCAAATAGCCCACTCAACTTTTGGTTGTATGAACGAACAGACTCATTCTCACCTTGTTTCAGTCTATAGATTTCAGCAATGACGTCATCGTCATTGTCAAACAACCAAAATTCTTGCACAAAGGCATCGTGCAACTCTTCCCATGTCTAGTCCTTGTTCTCAGGGAATTTCATGTACCAGTCCATTGTGAATCCACGAAATGTTGCAGGAAACAACCACCTCCAATCAGCTTCATTATTTTGTCTAGTCGCTTTCCACCTCATGTGACAGATTCATTATTTTGTCCAGTCACCTATATTTTTCTTATACTCCTATTCATGGGAGTTGTTACCTCTCCTGAGCATCTATGCATAGTTACAAAATTTCTTCCACGGTGTCGCGGTGTGAACAGTGTCGCGGTGTGAACAGTGTTGCGGTGTGAACAGTGTCGCAGTGTGAACAGTGTCCCGAGGTGACCAGTGTTGGGGCGTGAACAGTGTCGCAGGCAAAACAAGGAACAAGGGGTTTTTCAGACGTGACAACGAGCCCTAGCGTTGTCGTTTCTTGAGCGGCCCTAGGGCTTCTAGCGTAGTTATGGGGATTCTTGATGAAGGAAGAATGGATGAGACGTGGGCTTCTCCCCTTAAATCTATCCAACGCCTTCACACTACAGTTTCATATCAGCATTTTTCTAAACATATTAATTCTCTTCAAAAACAGCTAGACACACAAGCTAGCATTATACTCTCCTTGCAAGACCAAGTGAAAGACGGTAGCCGCATTATCACGGACCTCCAAAATAAACTTCAAGATCAGCAAGCCATTATTACTCAATTGCAGACTGCACATACCGAACAGCCTCCTCAGAATTCTACGAATTTACACTCTGAAATTTTAAAAATTCGAGATGAACAAGTTGTTCTTCTTGCTGAACAGGAACGTCTCAAGGAAGCGTCAACTACACAAAGCCAAAACTGGCTGACCAAGAATCTTGGGTTCAGGTTGTAGCTGGAAAGAAGAACCCACCCCATAGTTGAGTTGGTTGTCCAAGCTAAATTTGAAGAAAGGGTCCGTAATGCGAAAGCACTCAATATCAGGGTTCGTGGGGTGCCCAAACCTACTAATCCACTTCAAGCTGGAAATGCCTTCATTCGCAACACTCTTGAGTTAACAAATGTTACTCTTGAGAAAGCATGGTTTTCTCCCGACTCCACATTGGTTATACACTTCAAAAATGCGGAAGAGAGTATGAAGGCGTTGAGGGCCAAACGGAAATTATTTACTCTTCAGAACAAGATATACCTTGATGAGGACCTTACGCGACTCCAAGTTGAAGTAGTGAAGAAAGCAAGGGAACAAGTAGTCGCGGCCAGGAAAGCCAACAAATGGGCAGTTATTCGTAATTTGTCTGCAGTGATTAGGGACTCTCCTCCACCTGGATGGTCCAAACCCTTGCCTAGCAAATGACTCCATCGACATGGAAGGGGAGTGGCAGATAAGCTAGTTGTAACTTGTTGGAATTGCAATGGTACGATGTGGTCTACCCCAAGGTCCCTTTTTGATGTGATTGGTAGACATGACATCATTCTTATTTGTGAGATGCATGAGTCCTGAGCGAACCCTACGAGTTATCTCAGGTTACTTTTGGTGGTCCAGTTGTTGGCAACTTACTCGACACTCTGGGGGTCGAGGTTCGGGAGGTATTGCTGCTCTTATCAAGGATAGGCTCCAAAGTTCGGTATCCCTGGTTTCGACTGACCCCCACTCCAAGTTTTTATATATTAAAATCCACTATCACCCACCTCTTTGGGATATATACATTGCCATCTATTACTTTCCCCCCACCACGTCCAATTTTGCTATTCACACAAACGGGGACCCTTTCCAAGATCTCTATGAGGACATTACTAGATACTCAGCTTTAGGGGAGATACTTTTGTTGGGAGATTTCAATGCTCGGACCGGACCTATGTAGGTTTCTCTTCATGACCTCATAACCGATGAGTTGCAGACTCGGGAATTGGATCCTAAGGACCTTGGTTTTGCTCGAACCTCCAGCGACACACAGGTTACTGCTTACGGTAAGCATCTTATTGAGTTGGGTGAATCCAACAGGCTAGTGCTTCTCAATGGTATATCTTGTTTTCCGGATTCTGGTGGGTTTACTTGCTTTTCTCATAGTGATGGAGCCAATGTCGTCGACTATGCTATTTCCTCTACCACCCCCATTCCATTCATTTCCCGGTTTAGAGTCTCTGATCACCCTCCCCCCTCATCGATCATTCGGTTCTTTCTCTTACATTATCCGTTGTTTCCCTTCCTGTTACTCATCCCCCTCCTCCCTCCCCTTTAGCCCCTCGGGTCATAATAGACTTTGACTATTATTATTCCTTTACCTACATGGATCGGTTGCGTCAGGTTCTCCCCAGGGTGTCTTCTCTTCCCGATGTTTCCGATCGTTCTGCTTGCTTGGTCCAAACTATTTGGGAGGCTGCTTTGGACTCATACCCCCACTCTATTCGTCCTCACCCCCGTCCTCGTCCCCCTAGTCATTGCCCCATGAACATCTGGTGTGATTAGGAATGTAAGTCTACCCACCAAAGGTTGAAATATGCCATTCGAAATCCTTGCTAGCTCTATGCCATTTCCCACAAAGACTACAAGATGCTTCTTCGAAATAAGAAGCGTCTCTTCCTCTCTCAACATCGACTTGATCTTATCCACTCCCTTCAACAATCTCCTAAATCCTTTTGGCGCCTTATCCTCCCCCGTGATCGGATTACTCATGGGATCGACCTTTCCTCTTGGACCATTCATGCCTCTTCCCTCTATACCATCCCTAATCAACCTCCTATTACTATTCCCTCCCCCCCTCTTCATGCCACCTCTTTTCTACTGGTCTTGTCAGGCAGGCTATCAGGAAAATTTGTACGAGCAAAGCAGCAGATTTGGATGGGTTACAGGCGGAATTTCTGAAGCATGGTATTGACCCTCTTGTTGGGCCCCTCATTGATCTCTTTAATCTCTCTGTCTGTTCTGGGTTTCCTGATTCTTCGACTGAGCATATCATTCACCCCATTCCTAAAGCAAGTAATCCCCATGAACCCAATAATTACAGGACTATCATGATTGGGCATATCTTTGCCAAGCTTTATGCCATAGCATTGGATGTGCTTCTCTCCCGAAGGTTGGAGGAGGGTTTCAGGGCTCTTGTCCAAGTTGGTTTTCAACAAGATCACCAAACCACAGATCACATTTTAGTCCTCAGAGCTATTATTAAGGAGGCGCGTTCCAGGTCCTCGAAGGTTTATTGTTGCTTTGTTGACTTCAGGAAAGCCTTCGACACGGTGCCTCGACATTTACTTCTTGAGAGGCTACGGTCAATTGGCATCTCTAGGCAACTTTTGACAGCGGCTACACGGTTATATGAGACAATGAAAGGTCGGTTTCACTTCCCTCAAGGGCTTTCAGACAATATTCTTAGCACCATAGGAGTGAAACAGGGGTGCCCCCTTTCCCCAACACTTTTTGGGATCTTCATCGACGAGCTTGAGACTTTTATTAAGGAGAACGCTCACGCAGAGGATGGTTGCCTTCTTCACTATGTGCTGATTTCTATTCTCCTCTTTGTTGATGATGTTCTTTTGGCCTCTTCCCCTAAGGGGCTTCAGCGCCATCTGGACAAGCTTGCCGCTTTTTGTGACTCGAGACAACTGACGGTGAATCTTTCTAAGACAAAAGTTATGGTATTAAATACTACCAAAGAGGCTCTATCTCATCTCCACTTCTCTTTCCAAGGTCGGGAGGGCAATATCACCACCTCTTATGTGTACTTGGGGGTTCTTTTCATCGGTCCCACTTTTAGTATGAAACCCACCGCCCAAGCCAGGTGTAAGGGATATGCAGCTCTGTCTTTGCTAGAGAGGAATTGCTTCAAAGCACATTTTCAGGATATACCTATGAAGATGAGGATTTTTGATGCCTTGGTCAAGCCAACTATTACTTATGGGTCAATGGTTTGGGGTCCTAGCCTTGGCCCGACTGAGAGTGGTCACAGGTTGAACGAGTCCAAGCACTCTTTCTTAGATGATTCATTCGTTGCAAGGGCACAGTCCACCGCTCTATTATTCTGGCAGAGTTTGGGGCTTCTCCTCTCTAGCTTGAGATTATCTTCCTGATTATGGGTTATCTTCACAAGATCCGTACTTTCGGAGATACCCCTGAGGGTTGCAGGCGGTACCCTTACCTCGCCTTTCGCTCCTCGATGGAACTCTCTCCGAGTTCTCGAGGAGGCCGGAGGAGTTGATATTTTCAGGTTTCTGCCCTCCTGGCCAGCATTCAGATACAGATAGACAGGCTTCCCCCTTATTCTTTGGGTGTTCCCCCTTATTCCATTGCCTTTTCAAGGACAACTCTCGATTTGTTTCTACCGTCTTCAGATACCCAAACCAATGGTATGTCGCACTCTTTCTTAGGGAGATAACTCAGCTTCAACAACATAAAAGTTCTCAAGATGGATCTCACCCTCCTCAACATCGGCTCATCACAACATACTTCACTAGCTCCGATGGACCAGGTGACTCCAAACGGAAACGTCCCACATCATCTAGTTCGGACGGAAGCAGGGTCACTAGACAACGCACACAATTTGTTAGGGTTTCGAACTAGCACTGGTCAGAGACTTAATAGGGACTTCTTTAGCTCCAGTACTTCGGCCTCGACTGTTAGGAGAGTTTAGTTTCTGAGGGGGTCCTTGGAGCTTTCCCCTCCTGGGGTGCTCCCTCCCCCCTCCTCTCTCTCCGTTCTTCTTGGCGTGCAATCTTATCTTCTGGTATACAGCCCTCCCCCCTTTGCTCTCCCTTTTCATTTCATTTCTTTGGCCCGGTTGTCGAGTTTTGCCTTGTATTTGTTGCCACATTTTGCACAGGGGTGCCATGTTTTTGGTTTCTGCATGTAAGATGCTCTTTTCCTTCCCTTCCCCTCATTTTCCCTTTCTCGTTCTCTCCCTTTCTTCCTCTTTCTCACAGCTTCATTCCCTCTTCTTCTTTCCCCCCTTTCTTCCCCCAGTAAAACTTCAGCGGGTGTTCCGTGAAAAGGTCCTAAGTGTTGGGGCGACACCCGACTTCGCAGCGAAGTCGGAGTGCGCCCCTCAGTTGGAGCGCAATAGGGAGCCCGAAGTGCGCACGAATAATTGAAAATCTGACTAAGTGTCAAGGGCGCAACCCGACTTCGCAGCGAAGTCGGGGTGCGCCCTTCTTCCTGGGCGCACTAGGGGAATCATTCATCAGGAAAATGGCTAAGTGCTGGGGCGCAACCCGACTTCGCAGCGAAGTCGGAGTGCGCCCCTGTTCCAGTGCGCAGTCTGTACAGCGGATGGAGACAGCCAAGCACCGGTGCGCAACCCGACTTCGCAGCGAAGTCGGAGTGCGCCCTTTGACCGGTGCGCAGTTCGGTGAAGTCAACTCAGAAAATGCCAAGGCAAGGAGGCCTTCCAACTGCGCTGTCTTCCTCCTGCGCAACCCGATGGCGCCCGAATTCCTGGCGAAGTTGGATAAACTGCCTTTCAAGGCAGACACGTGTCACGCTTCAGCATCCGACAAGTATCCACCTTCGGGATTCGAGCCAAGACTTGACCGCGCAAGGACAAAGCATGGGCTGCACTACCGGCGCCAGTTGTCAACATTTAAAGCCGATGTGAAGTGCCATCTGCCGCACCTACCCGCATTCCCGTTGGACCGAAGACTTGACCCAACGCGCTGCCACGTAGCTGTACCGCCTTCGAGGACACCATGCTGCAAGGACAGTCCGGCCCGACGAAGTCAGCATCGCAGCCTCCTCGCCCGCTCGTGTCGACTCGCTGTCTTGTCTGGGACTTTGTGCCCATGAATGTAATCGGGGGAGTTTTGGGCTATAAATACCCACCACATTTTCAATGTAAGTGGTGGAAGGGGAATATATTGCTAGGGGACAATTGTAGCTGTGCGTTTGCCTCAAATATAGACATATACTTGGCTCTGCTTACTGTCTTTTATCTTGCATGCTGCCTCTCCTTGTCATTTCTGCCTCATGTTTCTTGTGTCATTGCTTGTTGTTGTACTGAACTCTGGACTCCAACATTTGATGGCCAGGTATTCCTGGAATGCATAGATAGAGGATACATGGGATCGCTGATAGCTGTAGTTTCAATGTATGTTTGTAGATGAATGTTGTTAGTAGTGGTGATTGATTCGTCGCCATGCTGCTTATTTCCCCCACCCAACTCCAATCACATTTGGAATTTCTTTCTGCACTTTTATCTCTTTCTGTACCCCTTTTATCTCTTTTTGTACCTTTTTATCTCTTTCCTGCACTCTTATCTTATCACAACCCCCCATAGGAGCCGGCCTTCTCCGGAGATTGGCACGGAAGGCATTCCTTCCTCCCGGCCTTTCAATCTGGTGGGCGAATCTGGGCGCATTAACAACAAATCCTTTCCTCATGGCAGATTCGTAACCAACAGTTTTCTCTGGCACGCCCGGTGGGACCAAGGTCCCATATTTTACGAGAATTTCTAACCCGTCTCCACCTGGCACCAGCAATTTCCTGGTCTTAACCGGTGGGACATGGTAGTTTCCCGCCCCCAAACAGAATCGAAGTACTAGTGCTCGCTTCATTGCTGTTACAAATCAGAGCACCTGGCGACTCTGCACGAACCTAAATACTCTCTGAGTCCGTGAAGACCGGTCCTAACGCCTTCATGCAAACAAGAAGGTGGCGAGCAAGGAATCCGGAGAACCAGCCCGACTTTTACGAACTTGACCTTGACGCTCCAGGCGAGCGCGTCAAGCTAGCTGATTACCAAGCTCGTGAAGTAGAAATCCAAGAAGAAGCCGAGGCTGAAATCCAAGAAGCCGAAGCTGAGATTGAACAAGTTGAGGCCGAAGAAGAATCCACATCTTCGGATAGTTCCGATACCGAATACACTACCGGATCAGAAGCAGAAATGGCTGATCATCTGGATGAAGACGACCTCTTCCCGGCGGTGGATTCTACGGGGCCCTTGGCCCTAGTCGGACAGCAAGTTGTGCCCCCTGCTGCCTTAAAGTCTATCCCTACATACGACGGCTACGGCAAGACGGCGTATGAACACATCCAGGACATTCTTGCCCTGGCTGCGCTACACTCCATCACTGACGAAAGTGTGAAGACCCGTCTTCTGGCCCTTTCCCTAAGGGGAAAGCTTCTCTACCGGTGGAGATCATCGCCGGAGGGATCCATCACGGGGTGGCGACAGTTAGCCGACGAGCTCGTGAAAGGATGCAACGAGTCTGCTGATCCCTCTTCTTTGCTGCATCAGTTCCAAAGTATTCAGAGACACCCCCAAGAGGAGGTGTCAGACTTCAACATCAGGTTTGCGAGGTCTTGGAAACGAGTGCCTCGCGAACTCCGACCGTCAGCAGGTCAGGCCGCCTACTACTACCTGAGATCTTTCAACTCAGACATTTGCCTGGTGCTGAAGGTTGCCAGAATCAACACATTCCCCGCTCTGTACGAAGCTGCCCAGCAAGCTGAAATGGACATCATCTCCATCGGCAGGCTTCCACACAGAGTGCAACCGCCCATCTACCCTGACTTTCCCCGATCGCAGTATCCTTCAGCTTCTGGTTCGGAGTCGTCCACTTCAGGACAGCAACCCCAGCAGCAATGGAACCCGGCGCCGGCCGTGAACCCTTACGGCCCGCCTCAAATTCATTATCCACCTCCTCGTCCTCCACGTTTCCCAGCACTTCCTGCTCCCCTGCAGCATGCACAATATTCCACTCCTCCTCCATTGGTTGCATTGCCTCCCCCAGCTCAATTGTCGTCGCCTCCTGGTCACGATATTCAGAATCAAATCCTACAGGAGGTACGGGCTCTGGCATCGGGCTATCATACCATGTCTAACGACATGACTGTTCTGAAAAAGAAGCAGGCCCAGATGGACCTAGCTCCAAGGAGGCCATATCCGCCCCCGGCGTTGACAAAGGATCGGCCCCCCGAGCAACATTTGCAACGGCGGCCCCCTCCGAGGAATGCTGCCATTGAGGATGAACCTGGTACTTCCGACCAAGTCAACTGGTGCACCACGTGCAACGACCCGCATGATGAGGATGACTGTACACTGCATCAGCACTACCTCCAGACCTTGGCCGGCAGCGCCATTGAGGACGAAGAGCTTTATATGATCCTGGGCGACGAGAGCAATTTCGCCGTTTCAGATTAAGTTCCAATGTCGCCGCCTGCCAAGGAGAACAAGAAGTCTGCCGAAGCTGCAGCCAAACCTCTAAAAGTGTACGCTAGAAGAGACAAGGCACAACCCGAGGAGATACCGCCCTACAAGAGGCTGTGGCCATACACAGCCAAAGCTCTTCCGGCTAAAGCTCCCGCTGCTCAGCCTCCAGCTGAAACAAAAGAACAAGCTCAGGAGAAGCTGAGGTATCCGTCTCTAACCAAGAGACAGAGAGTTGAGGCCACTCAACAGTACCGGACAAAGTACGAGCCGGCGAAAGAAGCGGAAGGAGCAAGCACTTCGGGCTACAGTATAGTAGACAAGATGAAGAGAACTCCCGCAAGAATCAGCATGTATGATGCTCTTCGACTCCCGTGCCAGGTTGATCTCGTCGCAAGAATCCCCGAAAATCATGAAGAATGGCAGCGGATACAGCCCGCTGTCCTGGTGCAACCCTTGACAGTCTCAGCCACTGGGAAGAACAGACCACCTCCCTTTTATCTGTCTTTATGGATGCAAGGGTATATAGTACACAATTGCATGGTGGACTCTGGAGCTTCCACGACCGTAATGCCGAGAGCCGTCTACGATGAAATCGGGATGGAGTACACAAGGAGCAGCCAAGGCGTGCTACAACTAGACGGCACCCCTGTCAAGACAATCGGTGTCATAAAAGACATCCCCATTCGGCTGCACAAAGCCCTCGACATTGTGGTCATCCAAGAGGTTGTGGTCGTCGACTTGGAACCCTACTTCGGCATGTGTCTCTCTAGGGAGTTCACTGCGAAGTTAGGAGGATATCTCTCTCTGGACTACTCGCACATGGAAGTGCCCTTCAAAGGAAGGAGACTGAAAATTTTCAATGAAAAGCCTTCCACCTACTTAGTAGAGAAGATACCCGGAGAAGAGCCTGAGGATTGCATGGTTCAGCTGACGGAGGAAGAACTGGTGACAGTGGACATGACGGAGCAAGCTCTCGAGCAGTCGCAAGTAGAAGATGAATTCTCCTTGCGGGACTTCAACGCCGTGATTGAAACAGAGCAAGGCTGTTACACCATTGTTCAGCCTAAAAGAGTTGACAAGTCAGCAAGGAGAGAAGTGGGACCAGCACCTGAGAAGTTGTGGAAGCTTTTCTTTGACGGCGCACGATGCAAAAATGGCGCCGGTGTTGGAGTTCTTTTGGTTTCCCCAACCGGGATCCAGAAGGATTACACCTACAGGCTGGCTTGGAGCTTTACCAACAACACGACGGAGTACGAAGCCTCTGTGCTTGGGATTGCGAAAGGCGGAGAGGTTGGGAATCAAACATCTGCAGATCTACGGAGATTCAGAGCTGGTGTGCCACCAGATCACGAATAAGTGCGCCTCCAAAAAGCACTATCTCAAGGCGTACCGAAATCGGGTCTGGGATCTGATGGAGTCTTTTGACTCGTTGAATGTCAAGGCTATTTCACGAGAGAAAAACAAGCATGCTGACATTCTGGCGTCTGTTGGAGCCAGGTACGTTCCGGCTGATGACACTGTCCAAAAGCCGAAGCCGGTCCGTACCATTTACAGGCCTTCTGTGCCTGATAAGGACACCCACTGGCAGGTGTTTAGCTGTGACGAGGAGATCGTCACATTTTTGGTAAATGAAGCCTGTGCAATCGAAGGTAGAGACCCTGATGACGAGCAATATGAGGGGTTGATACAACTGAAAAATAATCATGTCCCAAAAGGACTGATTACTTTAGAGAGTCTATTTGATCAAAATGACAGAGCCATATCTCACCGGATCAAAGTAGACCCGAGCGAGTATGCCGACCTAGAAGCTGGAACCCGGTAAATCAATCAAGGTCGGGACAGATCGCACCACGGAGGAACTCGAGCAGATCAGATCATTATGTCGAGAGTTCCCTGACATAGTATCCTGGAGCTACCAGGACTTGAAGGGGTATGATAGAGAAATAATCCAACATACCATTGAGCTAGAAGATGGCGCCAAGCCATTCCAGCAAAAGCAGAGGGCCGTCAATCCGAAAATCGAGGCCATGATGAAAGCCGAGCTCTTGAAGATGCTGGAGGCCAAGATCATCTACCCCATCAAGCATTCATCCTGGGTTGCGAACTTGGTTCCCGTGAGGAAGAAGAACGGAGACATTCGTCTTTGTGTGGATTTCAGAAATCTAAACCAGGCCTCCCTCAAGGACCATTACCCGCTTCCCCAGATCGATCAAATCCTCCATATAGTTGCTGGAGCCCAGAGATTTTTCCTCTTAGACGGTTTTTCCGGCTACAACCAGATATGGGTCAAGGATGAGGACCAGTACAAGACAGCGTTCACCACCAAGTGGGGGACGTTCGCCTATCAACGCATGCCGTTCGGCTTATCCAATGCTGGTGCCACATTCCAAAGAGCCATGGACCTGGCCTTCCGAGAGCTGCTCAACAAAGTGATTGTCATCTACTTAGATGACATGACTGTTTTCTCTCACAAGCGAGAAGATCATGTTCCCCACCTACGGCAAATATTCGAAAGGTGTCGTGAATTCGGCATCTCCATAAACCCGAAGAAATCTGTCTTCGCGGTGAAAGAAGGAAAGTCGTTGGGGCATGTCATCTCCGAGAAAGGCCTGGCTATAGATCCTGACAGAGCAGAGGCTCTTCTCCGCTTGCCCGCCCCAATCGACAAGAAAGGGCTACAGTCCTTCTTCGGCCAAATCAACTTCGTGCGGAAGTTCATACCGGACTTCGCACAAGTAATCAAGCCTATGTCCGAGTTGTCTAAGAACACAGAATTTTTGTGGACTGAAGAAAGGGAGCAAGCCTTCGAGGAGATCAAAGCTCGCATTGCACAAGCACCGGTGTTGATAAACCCGGACTACTCCAAGGATTTCATCCTGTACGCGGTGGGAGAACCAGAGAGTTACGCCGCAGTCCTGACCCAAAAGGGAGAAGATGGCGAGGAGCGCCCCATAGCGTTCCTAAGCCAAGTGATCCAGCCGCACGAAGAAAAGTACAACTTTATAGAGCGGCGGTACATGCTGTCATGAAATCTCTTCGTAAGTTCAGGCACTTTGTCCCCCAGAGCAAGATCACCGTCTTCGTGATCCACCCAGACGTTCGAAGCTTTATCATAAAAGGAGAACCGGGTCACAAGAGTGCAGGATGGATTGCCAAAATCCAGGAGTTCGACATCGAAGTGCGGCCAACCAAAGCTAGTCAGAGGCCGAGCCTTGTGCCAGGAGCTAGCCCGAAGTGCGGCAGCCGAGATATCCGCCCGCGAGTGGGAGGATCCCAGCAACACGCATCAACCTAGCTAACTCCTTACCCGAGGAGTGCGACTGGACAGATGAACTGGTGAGATATTTCTGCACCGGAAGATGCCCAGACCACACGAATGCCTCACAAAGAAGGAGGTTTCGGCTAGGTGCACTGAAGTACACTCTTCGCCCCGAGGGGCTTTACTTTAAAAACATCGACGGCATCCTGTTGCGGTGCGTCAGAAAAGCAGACCAGTCCAGGGTCCTCGGAGAATTTCATTCCGGGATGCCTGGAGGTCATCATTCTGCAAGGCCCACGGCCTTGAAAATAATCAGAGCTGGGTACTCATCGGCCCACTCGTTTGACGTACGCTCACGCCGTCTGTAGCAAATGTGATCAATGCCGGAGATTTGTTGGCAGAAACGAGAAAGCACCCCTACCCTTCAACCGATCCAAGCCGAGACTCCGTTTCAGCAATGGGGTCTGGACTTCATCGGGGTGATTTCGCCGAACTCTGCAACGGGCCACAAGTTTATCTTAACCGCCACCGATTACTTCACACGGTGGGCAGAGGCGATCCCCACAAAGAACGCCGACCAAGAGACGGTCATCAGGTTCCTCGAAAGCTTGATCACCCGTTTCGGGGTCCCGGAATCAATAGTAACGGACAATGGTCCGGGGTTCGCAGGCGCAGTACTCACGGAGTACACCGACAAATTTGGCATCTATCACAAGATGTCTTCCAATTACTACCCGCAGGGGAACGGTCTCGCCGAGTCCACCAACAAAAATCTTTGAAGATCATCCGAAGGACGGTGGAGAAAAATAAGAAGACTTGGCACCTACTCCGAACCGGCGCTATGGGCGACAGAATTTCAGTCAAGAAGTCCATCAAACGTCCCCTTATGCGCTCGTGTATGGCAAAGAAGCTGTCTTGCCAACGCACATTGAGATGCCCACTCTTTGGATGCTCGATGAGGAAAGAAGCACGGGGATCCAAGACGACAGATTTGCCAACCTGCGGTTGGAGGAAGACGAGAGAAAGCGTACCGGCCTTCATAAAACACGCCAAAGCCACTCAAGGCTGGTTCGCCCACTGCCCGAGTTTTCAAAATCGGGGACCTGGTGCTAAAGTGGGACTCGTTCAAGGCCAAACCCGGCAACCATGGAAAGTTTGATGCCCTCTGGGAGGTGTTGGTCACGAATCCGCCACGAGGAAAGGATTTGTCGCTATTGCGCCCTGGACCCGCGAACCAACATTGAAAGGCCGGAAGGAAGGGATGCCTTCCGGGCCAATCTCCGGAGAAGGCCGGCTCCTTGCGGGGGTTAGTAAGATGAGAGTGCAGGAAAGAGATAAAAATGCGGAAAGAATTTACAAATGAGAGTGGAGTTAGGTGGGGGGAACTAACAGTACGGCAACCAGCAATCACCAATACTTACTGCATTACAAATACAAAGCATGACTGAGAACTACAAAATCTAAGTGTACTTCCGATACCTAAGCAGTGTACGCACAGCTACAATGGTCCCCTAGCAAACATTCTCCCTACAAGGAGAACTAACAACACGGCAACACATCAATCACCACTACGGACACTAACATGAGTAGAAAGCAACCTAGAGATATCAGAGCCAGGTATATGTGTTATGCAGTGATTTTAACCGCACAGCTACAATGGTCCCCTAGCAAACATTCTCCCTACAAGGAGAACTAACAGCATGACAACGCATCAATCACCACTACGGACAGCAACGTAACACACAACTGATGGAACTGCTACCACATCTAGTCTATGAAGTACAGAAGTGTTTGGTTACGGCACAAACAATGCTAAAGGCGCCCGATCATCAAATGCTGAAACGAATCAACGAGCCATGACACAGGAAGCGTAAAGCATAAAGCGTAAAGAAATAAAAGCAGCATAACAGAACCAGGCATACCAATTGTATTTATAAGCAAAAGCACGGTTACATTAGTTCCCTAACAGACATTCCCCTTCCACCACCTTACAATGAGAATGTGGTGGCTATTTATAGCCCAAAGTTCCCCCCGTTACATTAATGGGCACAAAGTCCCAGTCAAACATTAGCTGACAAAAGCAGCCGCGGAACTGCTGATGCTGACATCTGTCGGGCTGGACTGTACTCTCGGCATGGTCTCCCTGAAGGTTGAACAGCCACGTGGCAGCGCGTTGGGTAGAACTTTCTATTGACAGGAATGCGGGTAGCTGAGGTAGGTGGAAACTCACATCAGCATTAAATGAGGCAGCTGGCATAAGTAGTGCGGCCCATGCTTGTCCTTTTTCTCGGCATGTCTTGGCTCAGATCCCAAAGTCGGACACTTGTCGGATGATGCTGCTTGACACGTGTCTGCCTTAAAAGGCAGTCTATCCAACTTCGCCCGGGATTAGAGCGCAATCGGGTAGCACAGGTGAAAAACAGCGCAGTCGGGTTGACCTATTTCCCTACTGCGCACCGGTCAAAGGGCGCAATCCGACTTCGCTGCGAAGTCGGGTTGCGCACCGGCACTTGCTGATTCTCACTGCTGTTCGGACTTCGCCCTGGAAAGGGGGAGCAGTCCGACTTCGCTGCGAAGTCGGACTTCGCCCCAACACTTAGTCATTTTTCCTGCCAGCCTGCCAGCCTGCTACAAGGTGCGCCCAGAAAGAAGGGCGAAGTCGGACTTCGCACCAAAACTGGGCGAAGTACGAACTTCGCACCAAAACTGGGCGAAGTCGGACTTCGCACCAAAACTGGGCGAAGTCGGACCGACTTCGCACAAAAAACTGGGTTTCCTGGTTCTGCTTCCGGGGCATAACTTTTGATCCGTCGACCCGATCGCCTATTATAATATATCGTTGGAAAGCTTGCGAGAAGATCTGCAATAATAAACTATCCAGGGCTCATTTTGTCCATTTTATCACCCCTGTTTATGGCCCGCAAAATCCCGAACACCTCAGCATGCCCTGACACTTAGCCATTTTTCAAGGCAACTGCTGTCAATTTTGAGAAGAATGAGAATGTAGGGAAGAGAGAGAAAGGGGGAGAAGGAAGAGCAGCTCTCTTACAAAATTGAAAACATTGCACCCCGTGCAAAATGTGACAACAGGAGGGCCCCTATCAGATTGCCCGGGTAAACCAATTCAACGCATATGTGCTCCGGGACATGGAGGGACATCCTCTCCCCATTCCCGTCAACGGGTTTCACCTCAAATTGTACCACCACTGAAGGCGCCCGAAAAGGCCCTTCTTTGTACGGATTTCCCTTTTTGCATTTTAAAGTTTTCAGCATATAATTATTTTAAGTTTTTCAGTTTTGCAAATAGCCCAAGTAAGTCCGAATCAAATGCCTGACTTCGCAGCGAAGTCAGGCAGCGCTCATCAAATGGGGCGAAAAAGGGAACAGAGCAGTTAAAAGGAGCTAAAAATGCCTAACTCTGGCTGCCCACCCGACTTCGCAGCGAAGTCGGGCTGCGCCTTCTCCAAAGAGCGCAGTCGAGTAGCAGATTACAAGTAAAGTGCCTAAAGACGGACTGCGCCCATTTTTCAGCCTAAGTCCGTACTGCGCCCGTTTTTAGGGCGAACCTCGAACTGCGCCCCATTCTCTGGGCGAAGTCCGAGTAGGCAAGCTGGCGTAGAAAATTGAAGTGTAAAACCCAAGCTGCGCCCGTTTTTTGGCGAAGTTCGGGTTGCGCCCAAATTCTGGGCGAAGTCCGAATTGCGCCCCTTTTTCGGGCGAAGTCGGACCGCGCCCCCGATTCCGGGCGAAGCACGAACGGCTCATCACGGAGAGCGCCAAAAGTTCACAAGTGTGGGCCCGGTGCAAAGTCCGACGCATGGCAAAGTTGGGTTAATTAATTACAAGGTCCTTTGAAAAGTGTGCCCAATGGTGGCAGCGACGTCAGCAACGGCACAACACCCTAGGTGTTTTAATGATTGCGCAATAACCAAGGGTGGCGCATTTAAAGGGTAACCTTGCGCGATAACCAAGGGTGACGCATTTAAAGGGTGAGGTGCGCCTTGGGCCAACAAAGCACATTTTTCTAAAAGGGGCCCATGCGTAGCCGCCAAAATCACAGCGCCTCCACCAACCCAGAGTTAACTGCTTTAACTTCCTCCCTCGCGCCATTAATGAGCAGTCACCGTCTACAAAAGACCCTGGCGCCAGCCAGAAAATTTATAAGTTCGAAGCTGACTCCCGGACTGCAGAGAATAAGCCTGACAAGCTCTGAAGTATTTGTCCCGGTCTCTGATTGTTTCAACGAGGATGGACAAGGGAAAGCGCCCGTACAGGCGCAATCAAGTGTAAGTCCGCACAAAGCTGACAAGTCTCCAGAATCTAGTGACCATGAGAGCACAGCGCCTCAGAAGGGCAAGAAAGAAAAATCCAGAACGAAGAGGCGCGTAGCTGGTCAGACTCCGCCGCCACCAATCAATCGTCTGTCTAGATACAAGGATGGGTTGTTCTCCATCAGCATCACGAAGTTGCGTCTGACTATCGCAAAGTGGGTGGGTAAGGTTCCACCTTCTCACCACCTCGGAGCCGCATATAATTCGAATCTTCATTATTTCCTGTGCCCTCCGACTCACTGGTGTCCGGAGCTGGTTGAAGTAATTGTTGAATACTATAAACCAGTTGCGCGGTAGGTCTGCGATAACAAAGGAAGGGTGTTGTTCACTCTTTTCGGAGAGAGCATCCAACCGGCATTCGCCCCAGGGCTTCAGTACATCCCAGACGCAATTATCAGAAGGGTGAACATAGAGGAGCAGACCGGAAAATTTTCGCAGACGAAGTGGATGAGAGAGTTTCTTAACTCAGAGCTGAAGACTCCGCTAAATCCTGGACAGTGGCCGACTGGCCCCATACCACTGGACCGATTCAAGAACAGATATGTTTATATCATCCTAGCGTGGGTCCTTGGCTGCGATTCAGACCGAGTGGTGCGGCCGTTTCAGCTGGCAATGGCCGAGTGCATCCTGCACGGCGAGTTTTACGACTCTATGGCGCAGAAGAGCGGGAAGCGCCCAATCTTCTACGATTGGGCGGACTGGTTGGCCTACGCGATTCATGCGAGCCTAGTAAGACTGCAGCAAAGGCAGTCGACGGACTTCCGGTTTTGCTCATTCCTCACATGGCTATGCCTGTACCATATGCATTACCGGATGAACGTCCCTAACCTGAGGAAAACAAACGAGCAAGGAGAGCCACTCCCCGTGTACGAATGGACTGAGGCCTTGTACCGGAAGGGCTCGTTCTACGAGTTTAATGTCGGTTTTTTGGGCCAGGCAATGGGACTGTTCAACCGTGGCGCGACTCGCCCACCAGCGGCTATGACAAAGCATTTGACAGACAACAAGCTTGGTGATACCTTTCGGCTGACTCAAGGCACTGTCGTCCGAATCTACGGATTCAAGGGGGAGCCGTGTTTGCTGCCCTACTTCTGCACAGACCATCAGTTCGGGCTGGAGGTGGCGCGGCAAAGGGACTATGTCGAAGAGGAATTTGGCCAAGGGAAGAAGAGAGGTCACATATTCAAATATCCTATGACCTGGGCCAATATTCAGGTCTTCGAAATCGGGCAGCACGTTTATCTTGAGCAAGAGCTGCTGGAGATGGGCCTGATAATGCTGCCTCAACGCTGGAAGTACGACCCAATCGGGGTCCGGGGAAAATTCACACACATCTGTCCTAGACCCGAAATCATGAAAGAAAGAAGAAATTTGACAGGTGCAGACCTCCACTGGCGCATTCATTTGATGCAATCATGGCCACCATGGCATGAATTTTACTATGAGGAGGTCGCCTACGATCCTGAACGGAACCCGGACCACCGAATGGAGTCAGCGGGATTCAAGAAGTTCCTCGCTAAGGTGTCGCCGCTTAACTGGCATAAGGACAAAATCCTCGAATGCTGGAAAATGAGGTGTCGCACACAACACGACAAGTCAAGCCGGAGGAATCTTGTCGTTGATGATGAGTTTTCGGCACTATATGACCAACACGTCGACACGTGGCAGCCCCTCGAATTTCGAGTTTGTGTTCCCCGAGGCGCGAACATAAGGCATAAAAGGAGGGCTACCCCTCAATCATCGTCAACCCCGACGACTTCTAGCGCGACTCCTTCCAGCAGTCAGGTGGGCCCGATGTAGCCTGTTGCTTCTGTGGTAGCGCCCGAAGTGGCGCAAGGTTCAGAGCGGTCAACTCCCGAGCTGGCCCCTCCACCAACAGAGAAGACGCTCACACCACCAGCCAGTGAACCAAGTGCGGCAGGTATTTTACTAGCGCGACCCAGGTACAAATTTACCGTGGGGACATCAGCGCCTGCCGCCCCTTTATTGCCGCTCCCTTCTGGACCAGCCACGGCGTCGGGAGAAAAGAAAAAGAAAAAGGTGGAAAGGACCAAACGACCCCTAAGGAGCCGGTGCGGCGAGACACTGCGGAGCGGCCACAAGCCGCGGCGCCGGAGGTTGTCTCTTTAGACAGCCCCGAACCAGTAGCAGACATCCAGGCTGCAACCATTCCTTCAGCGTCGGCTCAGGCGGAGCCCGCAGGTACGTCCTCCCTTCCGATTGCCCAAGTCCATGTCGGCCCTACAAAAACCCCAACTCCCACTTCATCAGGGCAAGCCGTAGCCGCATCCTCCGCATCGCAAGCCACCCCGCCGTCCAGCGACTTTCACTCTTTTGATCAATTTGCTTAGGACCCCAATGCCTTTCAATCCCTGAGTCAAACCCAAGAGCTTTCACCCGCGGTTAGTGCTGAAACCGCTCCTTCATCTCCACATCTTTCGCCCCAGCCAACTGAAACCCTACCAGCGCCGTCTAGCCAAACCCCTGTCACTCCTAGGACCCGGTCGCCCTCGAAGGTTACTACCCCCTCTGGTATCCCACCTACTTCATTGTTCGCGGGAAAAATGCCGCAGCATGCCCGGGAGCTGGAAGACCTTGATTTCATGAGCATCACTGAGGACTAGCCTCTGGCAGTAAGAGCCGCGAGGGGATCTGCGTCTTTCCTTCAAGGAGTTAAGCGCAGAAGGGCCGAAGGGATAGCTGCCCCGGTCAAACGCACAAAGTGTGACCTGAATCGAAGAGTGCTTATGACAGAAAAGCTCATTCCTAAAGTGAAAAAGCCTCTCCGTGATATGACCGAGGCAGACTACGAGCTTTAGACAAAGGAGAAGAACTTCGACGATATCAACGAAGAATATGAGATCCGCGGTATTCGCCGTAGAACAGACAACCTCCTTGTCAAGCATCTCGAAACCCAAGAGGCGCTTTTCCAGCTGCAGAATACAACCAGGCAGCTCGAAGAAGACTTGGCGAGGGCTACAGCGCAGTTGGGGTCAGCACAACAAGAAGTTGAAGACCTCAAGGCCCGGCTGGCCGCCGCTCGACGAACGACCGAACAAGAGAGGAAAGAAGCACTGGAGCAGATTTCGCAACTGCAGGATTCACTGAAACAGGCGCAGTCGCAGCTAGCAGAGCAAGCATTACAAGCGGCGACCTTTTCAAAGAGCAAGGCAAAGGAGATGCGCGCAAGTCTGCTACAAGGTTGCAAGCCCAACCTTGTCAAGTCCTTGACAGTTCTGGATTTCTTATCCAGAATTGAAGAAATATTTGCCCAGGGCAAGCCTGTGGTAGAGGAAGCCGAACACCAGGCGAGGCAACTACTAGACCTGGCTATGAAACTTGAGAAGATAGAGCACGATGGCTTCCGAATCTCCCCCACGTCTGAATCTTGCCTCGGAGTGGGCAAATGCAAGGGTAACCTTGCACACTTACTTCGCCGGACGGAAAGGATCGGAGCGACCGAGGCGAGCGCTAGACGCCTTAGAACAGGAAAGACAAATTCTCCTGGCTCCTTTTCGTATTCTGTCCGAGCATGGGTGTCCGAGCTATGTCAAAGATGACGAGCTCCTCACCCTTGAACGAGGTAAAGAGAACTGGCTGTCCTTTGAGGCAGATACAGCAGAAATCGATAGCTGGGCAGAGCCAGTTCAAGAAGCGCAGGTCACTCAAATGGTGGCTAAGTACTGCAAAATCAACTCTTCTCTTGGGGAGTTGGGCAAAAGATTTCACACCATTGACCTACACGCGGTCGTTGCATTCCATGCAGTACTTAGAGAAATCAGCGACCCCTCTCCTTTCCAAGCCGCAGTCTGGGACCAAGCTAAGACTGTGGTCGAACGCATCAGCAAGCGAGAGGCCGGAAGCGGAGAGCCTTCTGATTCAGAAGGCGAAACTGAGGAGGCGACTGGTGAAAGTGAAAACGAAGAAGAGTTGCCCCAAGGGAAACGACCAGAGCAGCAGAAGACAGGGGAAGGAAGCTCCTCTGCACCCAAAGGATAAAGGCATGGTTATTTGCGCCGAGGCGAGCTCGACACCCCGCGAGCCGCTAGGAATGTTGCCACATTTTGCACAGGGGTGCCATGTTTTTGGTTTCTGCATGTAAGCTGCTCTTTCCCTTCCCTTCCCCTCATTTTCCCTTTCTCCTCTCCCTTTCTTCCTCTTTCTCACAGCTTCATTCCCTCTTCTTCTTTCCCCCTTTCTTCCCCCAGTAAAACTTCGAGCGAGTGTACCTTGAAAAGTTCCTAAGTGTTGAGGCGACACCCGACTTCGCGGCGAAGTCGGAGTGCGCCCCCTCGATTGGAGCGCGATAGGGAACCCAGTGCGCAAGGCGCAATGAAAATCTGACTAAGTGTCAAGGGCGCAACCCGACTTCGCAGCGAAGTCGGGGTGCGCCCTTCTTCCTGGGCGCACTAGGGGAATCATTCATCAGAAAAACAGCTAAGTGTTGGGGCGCAACCCGACTTCGCAGCGAAGTCGGAGTGCGCCCCTGTTCCAGTGCGCAGTCTGTACAGCGGATGGAGACAACCAAGCACCGGTGCGCAACCCGACTTCGCAGCGAAGTCGGAGTGCGCCCTTTGACCGGTGCGCAGTTCGGTGAAGTCAACTCAGAAAATGCCAAGGCAAGGAGACCTTCCAACTACGCTGTCTTCCTCTGCGCAACCCGATGGCGCCCGAATTCTGGCGAAGTTGGATAAACTGCCTTTCAAGGCAGACACGTGTCACGCTTCAGCATCCGACAAGTATCCACCTTCGGGATTCGAGCCAAGACTTGACCGTGCAAGGACAAAGCATGGGCTGCACTACCGGCGCTAGTTGTCAACATTTAAGCCGATGTGAAGTGCCATCTACCGCACCTACCCGCATTCCTGTTGACCGAAGACTTGACCCAACGCGCTGCCACGTAGTTGTACCACCTTCAAGGACACCATGCTGCAAGGACAGTCCGGCCCGACAGAAGTCAGCATCAGCAGCTCCTCAGCCGCTCGTGTCAGCTGTTGTCTTGTCTGGGACTTTGTGCCCATGAATGTAATCGGGGGGAGTTTTGGGCTATAAATACCCACCACATTTTCAATGTAAGGTGGTGGAAGGGGAATATATTGCTAGGGGACAATTGTAGTCGTGCGTTTGCCTCAAATACAAACATATACTTGGCTCTGCTTCTTGTCTTTTATCTTGCATGCTGCCTCTCCTTGTCATTTCTGCCTCATGTTTCTTGTGTCATTGCTTGTTGTTGTCTTGAACTTCGGACTCCAGCATTTGATGGCCAGGTATTCCTGGAATGCATAGATAGAGGATACATGGGATCGTTGATAGTTGTAGTTTCAATGTGTGTTCGTAGATGAATGCTGTTAGTAGTGGTGATTGATTCGTCGCCGTGCTGCTTATTTCCCCCACCCAACTCCAATCACATTTGGAATTCCTTTCTGCACTTTTATCTCTTTTTGTACCCCTTTTTATCTCTTTCTGTACCTTTTTATCTCTTTCCTGCACTCTTATCTTATCACAACCCCCCATAGGAGCCGGCCTTCTCCGGAGATTGGCACGGAAGGCATTCCTTCCTCCCGGCCTTTCAATCTAGTGGGCGAATCTGGGCGCATTAACAACAAATCCTTTCCTCATGGCAGATTCGTAACCAACAGTATTTATCTTAGTTCTTTTCTTTGTTGGGCTTTTTAGCTTGCTAGCTGGCAGTCATTATGTCCTTATAGTCCCTTGGGTCTTTTTTTGGCCCACCGCGGACATTAATAATATTTCATTTCATTTCTAATGCCTTACTGGGTCTTCTCTTGATTTGCCATGAAATAATGGACACTTACACGATATGCCCAAATTGGCCTTCGGTTCCACAGGTTGACTTAACCTCGACTTACGCAAAGCCTTGCGCATCACCTTGCAATTGCTCTTTCGTTGTACTCTCGTTCTTACTACGAAATGTTCCAACCTGTAGTTGCTCCGATGTCGAACTCCCGTCCCGCTCAACATCAAGCACACTATCCTACAGTTTCCCTAGTGTCGGACTCCCATCTCGCGCATTGTTGGACACTTCATATTTCATTTGCATTGATGTCAAACTCCTGTCCCGCTCACCATCATGCACCACAACTTGCAATTGCTTCAACACCAAACATTCTACGTCGGCATGCAACTTCTCATCGACATCGTTCTTCAACTCTTGTTATACAAGGCTTCTACCATTTGTCCCCTTGTTTGGACAACCATCTCTTTGAATGGCAGGCTTTTTCAGACTGCAGACGGTGCTCCCTTCAAACGGCAAACTGCAAACAGCAGTTGCTTCAAACGGCAGACTGTAGACGGATCTTCCGTCAGATGGCAGATTGCAGACGGTTTCTACTTCAAAGAACAAACTACAAGTGGCTCTTCCTTCAATCGGCAGACTACAGATGACGGCTGCTTCAACTGATAGATTGCTCTCTCTCATACTACAGACAGTATTTTCACTAAGACGACAACCTATATTTTCTCGGAATATAGATCCTCCATCTGCAAAACCTCCTTTTGTGGTTCCTGTGTTTGCAATGTATCCGTCTGCAACGTCTGCATTTGCAGTGTTGCTATCTACAAATTCGTCATCTGCATTTGGACGGCAGTCTGCCCTACATCCAGTCTGCGCACTTGTCGTGCACATCCCATTAGACGGCCCTTCATCTGCATCAACAAACAAATCTACCTCTTCTTCACCTACTTCTTTGGCTACATTCCATTGCTCTCGTTGCACATCTTCCCAAGGGTTTTGCTTCTCAGAACTCCATGTCACCATATTGGACCCAATTTCATACAAGCAACAACACCAGAATGTAGAAATGAAATTTAACATGCTTACACACAATTCCATTTCTACTTAAATAATTCTACAGATCTACAATCATTAGCAATAATAATACACAAAAACAATGCACAGAACCAGCAACAGCAATGGCAATAGAAGATGACAAATAAATATGCAGATTTATATTAATAATGGCATGTACAGTTACAGCATTACATTCTGCAACCCTTGTGCAGAATCCTCTTCGTGACTATATCCATAGCCTGACTGCATCATGCCCTACGCACGTATGCACCAACCTACTCTCACACGTATCAATGCTCTTGCAACATGTTATTCATCCACCAACATCCTATCAATGAATGAATGAATGAGGGAGGCTCATTTATACAACTAGATAGTTACACTCTCCAACTACCTAACACCTCATCATTTCTCTAAATTACATTTCATATGCATTTAACTTGCATTTACATGACATTTCCCACTACAAGACAAACTAACTTATGACTTATGACTTTACCGACATACATGACTTAACATTATATTATTACGTACAATATTAAATTGCCACTTTATAACATTATTAAATATATGTACGCACATTTCGTCAAACACTTTGCGTACAATTACAAAATAACACAAAATACCAAAATTGATTCACTAAATGCAGACATATCGAATTGCCTATCTACAGAAGAAGCAGCCAAGAAGGGGGGAGGTAATGCTTCTCTCTTCTTTGAACAAGGTGAGGATGATCATGAGGGTGAAACCTCACATGCCCTTATTGATATTCATTCAACCTATTGGAACTCCACATCTTTGGAGGAATGTATTACAGATTCAGGGGAAACACGACACATGACAAAACATCGTCAGCTCTTGACTGATTACAACGAACAGCATTGTGATGTGCATGTGGTCTTTGGTGATTATTCCTCCTTGCAGGTAACTAGTTGTGGAAAGCTGACTCTTGGTTCCTCATCATTTGGGGAAGTTCTTCATGTACCAAGCGTGGGGCCCAATCTTCTTTTTATTTATTGCATTACTCATACTAACAAAAAGGTGGAATTTTGGCTTGATAGATGGGTGTAAGGACATTGATGATGGTTTTATGACAGCATCCTTAGGATATTGTAATTATTCTAATCATATGTATAAGCTTGGTGAACCCAATTCTTCTTCCTCTAAGAAGAATGGCTTTGGTGATATGGTGTCTTTGGCCTATGACATCAACAGACAGTGGCATGGGCACATCAACTATGGATCATTCAAACACGGAAGTTGACTTCGGTTGGCAAAGTATGAGTCATTAATAAAAAATTAGACGTGTTATCTTGTTCCTCTACCCAAGGACAAGAACATTGATGGCTACCAAAAGGTCTACGAGATCAAGTATACATCTAATGGTTAGGGTGAGAAGTACAAGGCAAGCCTTATTGCTAAGGGATTCTCTCAAATGGTGGGACTTGACCATTTGGAGACTTTTGCTCCTATTGCATGGGTGGACTTTGGTCGGATGGTTTTCTCTATTTTTGCTTCCTATGGATGGAGAGTACATCATATGGATGTGAAGAGTGCCCTTTTTCATGGGGAGCTTTAAGAGAAAATCTATATACAACAACCATCTGGTTTTGAGCTTGATGAACAGATTTTGATCATTGCATTGTATGTTGATAATCTTCTCATCTTGGGATGTTCAACATCATTGATCTAAAAGATGAAGTCACGGCTTCATGCCCATGAGATTCTTGATCTAGTCTATGTATCTTCAGCAAAGCAGACAGCAAATGTCATGAACAAGGTCATGCCCGAGATGTTTTTTATACAAGTGGGGAAGCATCTTGGAGTAGGAGAGTGCCCCTTAAGGAGGGATGATAGATAATGGTCTCTCTCCATGTCCCCCGTTAAGCTAAAGCGGGGATGTTGGAATATGTGGTGTTAATATTCACTTGATGCCACAACCGACCTTTTATATTGTATTTACTTGTATAGTCCTATGAACCATTGTACACCTTCTATAGGTGGGTTTATTGTAATAGTGTAATAATAAAGCTTAAGGTCTGTTCTTTAACCTTGAGCAACGGTCACTTGCAATTTTGGTATTTATACCCCTTAAGACCAACCATTTTATCATTGGTTGGAGACCTTATTCTTTTTGTTAGTGAGATTATTTGGTGTCCAAGGACGACACCCTTCATATCGTATTGTGCTTATCTGAGATTCGTCTTTTCTTTGTTGGGTAATGTGTCGATTCCATTCGTCTTTGGAAAGTATTGTAAAATCTGACAGGTAGAAACCATTTCAACACCACATAACTGTAAACATCTTTCAAAAAAACAATAACATGAATCAGTCATAGGTATGTTGCTCAGATAATACTGTCTTCCAGTGTTGGCTCTAAACTCAACTCAGAACTCTTATAGCAGAAATATGTTATTACCACCCAAGTTGAAATAATCATCATCGCAGTTTAACGACAAAACTTGGAAAATTTTGGATCAGCAATTAATCAAGAAAAATAATGAAAAATCACAAAATAAATATAAATTCAGAAATGGCATCACATGGTCCCCAATATTTTGCGATTTTTCCCTGATTTTCATGTTTTTTCCCCATGTCCCGGAGATTTCACTGATTTCATGCCATTGATTTTTACAATTTAAGACACTATTTAGAAAGTTAAAAGGCGGGAGATATTGTTTTAAATAAGTAATAGTAACAACTAATATTATTATTATTAGAAAAAGCCTCGGTTAATTAAAAAACGACCCTGGTTATATCTTAAAAAGAAAGGTTACAACATTTGACGAATATCAATTAAATATTGAGGTTTAACCTTATCGGAATTAGATCCATCATCAAATGCCTCGATTAATTCAATTGATTATTATAGTTTATTTTTAACAATTGAGACATTGTTGACTAAAAAGTGACTTTTAGTGGTGAGAAGACTAATTCTTACCGTCTCATAGTTTTTACTAATCATCAAGTTATGCGTATTTTGATTTATGCTAATATCCAGCGATATGGACAATCTTACATGTTTGCTAACTTCAAAACTTTTTTCTGAACTTTTTGAAATCCCCAGAATTGCAAACGTCTCCATTTGAACTACAAGACTTTTCAAGCACACTAACTACATGCTATCCACATCAAGACTTCAAAGAAATGGTGGCTTCCTTATCACATTTATCATAATTGCCCTTTATTCATTGCATTTCAAGTTTCATATTGATATATTCTCTCTTGCTTGATGTTTGTCTGTTTTTTCACTTTCAGCCGGGCTGGGGTGCAGCGGGAATCGCGGGAGCGGGGGCGGATGCGGCCCCTGCCAAAAATAGGGTTCGTCGAATGCGGGTACAGCTAATTTTTAAAATATATATATATATATATATATATATATATATATATATATATATCCAAAATAATAAAATAAATTATAAATCATAAAATCATACACATTGACATCATATATGATATTCAAAAGTCATAAAAAGATATGTCATATATGATATTCAAAAGTCATAAAAAGATAACAATATATAGGCCCTCCTCAAATAGTGCATGTACAATATATAGTAGTGCATCCTCAAATAGTGCATGTACAATATATAGTAGTGCATGTACAAAAATAACAAAATATAGTTTAAACATTATAGTAGTCCACTTTATACATTATAATTTAATATTAATTTTATTATAAAAAACTAAAAAGTTTAACGTATAAAGTTTAAACTATAAACTATAAACTTTTAAAAAATAAAAAAATTAATTTAAGTTTTTAACTTTTAGACTTTTAATTTTAAGTTTTATTTTTTATTTTCTTTTAAAGCCCGTATGGGCTGGGTGGGCCCATGGCTGAGCCCACCTAAACACTAAAAAAACTTTAAAATATAAAATTAATTTAATTAAAAAATAAAAATAAAATAAATTTTAAAATTTAAAATATTATTATATTAACTTTTTTTAATTTTTTTTTTTTTTTTTTTTTAAAGCCAGGGTGTGGCTGGGCCCACCTAATAACTAAAATAAAAATAATCCGTTTCATCAGAGAAAGTGAATGGGGGCCACTGCACCTACGCAGAACCAATCCGCTGCAGCGGACCCCTTGCCGAGTATAAAGCCTGATTTCCATGGCTGCAGCTGCACCGTAGTGCCACCACAGTCTTGTCCCCGAAATGGGCCGCCCCACCTTCGCCAATGTGTATGCTCCGCAGGGCATGTGTGAACAAGCTATGAATGCTTTTGCAGTTATGGAAGCTGAGGGGGTAGAGCCTAATATTTTAATGCTCACCTTATTGATTAATGTATTAAAGGATGGCCCAGTAGTAAGTAACCGAGAAGGGTTACATCGATTTTTTATTTTTCTATTAAGGGTGGTTCAATTTTTTTTAAACTGTTGGTTGCTGCTGCATGTTGCCAGCTGTTGGCAGTAAATCACACCTCCATTGCACGTTCGAAGGGGGCGTCGCATGCATGAATTTGGTGCATTTTTTTTTTGTTGAGAACAGGAATTGCTGCTGGTATTTACAGCAGCGTCTCGACGAAGAAAGCGAATTTCAAGCTTACTGTACTGCGCAATTTCTGGGCGAAGAGGACGAATTTCAAGTTTTCTTTGTGATTCCACTGGCTTTGCCTGTTTGGCTGGGCAAGATTTTTCCTATTTTTGTGTTGTTTTCTCGCCATTCTTCACTGCGCTTCAAATTCTGCCGGATGTAATGCTGCTGGGGAGGCTTAAAACAAATTCAAGCAACGCTGGTCCGATCTGCCGGCTCATAAAATCTAGAAACTGATGTCCGAATGTTGCTGTTGAGATCTCTCCGGTGGCAACAAAGATTCAATCGACAGGAGGTCTATTTTTTTTTTGCTGTAATTTCATATGGTCCGCCCCACATTTCAATGCCCAAAAAGGGCAGGGTTTGACTGGCCGAACCCTAACTGGCCGCAGGGTTCGGCTGAGACGAACCCTGTCAGATAGGGTGCGGCTAGGGTTCGGCCCAGCCACACCCGTTCCCGCACCCACGCACCCAGTGCGGGTGCGCGCACCCAGCCAACCGGGTGCATGAACCTGTTTCCTTGCAGTTTCAGCAGTTATCATAAATTATGGTAATCTATGACCCAGCTATATGCCTAGATCACAATTGAGATGCATTAGACCCTGTGAATACTATTTCCAACCTCAATTCTGTCAATGTTTTGGGTCATTTCAGGACATTGATATATATTCCCTTCCTCATTTATTTCCTCTTCTTCAATTCTTCTTAGTTTAGAATAAAGGTCATATTTTGATAATAGCATGAAAAACTGCTTGATATATATTCCCTTCCTCAATTCTTTCCTCTTCTTCAATTCTTCTTAATTTAGAATAAAGGTCAAATTTTTGATAATAGCATGAAAAACTGCTTCATAATCCATAATCAAGGAATTTATGTTGTTCATACATATGTCCACCATTTTCTAAGGAATCGCCTGGATTCGTTACTGAAACAAGCCAAAGAAAACAACTACATAAGCCGGAAAGATGAAAAGTCAAGGCAGTGGTCTAAAAAAACCAGCAAAGGCAGGAAAGGATTTACAGTAAATAACCACATAAGTGAAGAAGTTGCCCAAATCCTGGAGATAGGCTTGACAGTGCTGTTAAATTCACAGCATCTGGTAATTCTCTGGATAGAGTTTAATAATTCTGTAGGCTTCATAATTTGGGCTTAAAGCAAATGGAATACTAAACTGTAAACATTCATTTCCAAGATTGCATTTACTGGCAGGTATTACAGTCAACAAAAGATGACAAATGAGTTTGGCATTCCAATGCAACATTCAATGAGAGCTTCTGTACTAATAAAACCATTCAAACTTGTATCTTAACAAGAAAAGCATATTGGTGTCTTAAGTATCAATTAAGAACTCAACGACAAAAGATGAGCACTATTGGAAAAGCAAGTGCTCAGGAGGAAGGTATTAAAGGAAATGAATGTATAGTGATTGAGAAAGAAACCACAGGCTGTGCTCAACCAAAACTTACATATTATAAAACCTCACAAAACAACTGTTTCAACAAGACCTCCAACTGTAATTTATTAGTAAATGATATGCAAGTCTATAAAATGCTCACAAAATTAAAATTAAAATTGCAGTATAAATAAATCCTTAAAAAGGCTTGTTCAATCAAGCTCTAGGTGTAGACCAATTGGTGTGGCAAAACCCCATAAGGGGGACGGACGCCCAGGGTTCAAATCTCGGGCCTCGCCAGACTAAACGCTTGTCCCTTTCCTGGTGCTTTCAGCGGTGTAAAAGGTTTAAAATGAATGCGGCATGGTGGTTATAGGGGTGGACTGCGTGGAGAACTGTGTGGCGGCTTCCGAGGTGGACAGCGCAGAATACTGTGGTGGCCATAAAGACGGACAGCATGCCCAGATCATCATGACAGCTACTGATTCCACCATGTAAAATATAAAGAAAAACAAAAGGCTTGTTCAATCAAGAAAACACACTCTCATATTAGCTTGAAATTATGCCAGAAGATTTATATATGACGATGAAAGCCTAAACAAAATTTCTGATAATTAAGATTCCGCACAGCAGTTAATGGAAATTGTAAATATCCCAGTGCGCTGTTTGTAAATGGGACTCTTATTTCCAAAGAAAAATTATAAGTGTAACAACAATCACTAGAACCTAATAACCCAACAGAGTTCAACACTCTGATTCTACTAGTTTATCTTCAGTGTAAAACAAGAACAGGCTCAATAGAAAGCAAGAAACAATGCCTGCAGTGAAAGTTCCCTCCACTGGACTAAGAATAAATCTTGAATAATCATGCCATGGCTAAAATGGCTCTACAATTGAAGACTAAAATGAACCACCCACATATATCTGAGAACAAACTAGTAGTAGCATACCTGAGTGCTGAAATTGTTTAGAGCATACATGTAACTGAATTAAATTAGTTGTTCACATGGTTCTAACTACTACAAAATCATTTCAAAGTTTAAAAAGTGCACTTCATACTTGAACCGAATCATTAAATTCACAGTAGTTTGTATTTGTCACTGAAATTTGGCATACCATATATAGCTATTCATTTTAAAAAGATTAAGGAAATCGCAGAAGTAAAGCTTACAGTCATCCAAGGATTCCCCATCTGTACCGCAGCCCTTTTTGCAAAAAACCCTCCCTGCACAAAGTGGACATAATTTATTATTGACAGGGACAAGATCAAAATTCAAAGCCATCAAAAGCCTAGAAAAGCTTTTAGGGCATCAACACTACAGATACTTTGCGATATCTCACACTTAGCCTATCAGGCCATTGCTTTCTGCCACAAGTTGAATGCTTTTAGTAGACTGGCCATCTTCTTCACTGTTTCAGAGTGATGGAAGTCATGAACGTTGGTCAGCCAAAAATCTCTTGTTTTATATTTGAGATTGACAATCACTTGGTATTTGTTTCAACAGTTCACTTTCCTAAAATGTATTAAACACCATTTCAAGTAGCAGTGAATTGTGGGCACACTTATATGCACTTTAAGAAGTTCTCATGAAGATGATCAAACAGAACAACCCAATGGATTATAACATCCTTTATTGAGCAGTTGAAGCATTGAAGGACTCCAGCCAAGAAGTTTCCTCTATAGTATCTGATACTAAATTTTAATTCTGATTGTACCAATTTCCAGAATTTTACCAATAGTTTTGAACCACAATATAACTTGAATGGACAGTCCCATTGCACTTTTCTTCAATGCAAGAAGCAGTGCATTTCGCTGTCATAGGACTTTACTTTCCTCGCAACCTTTTAAGTTCTGGGTTGTCTGGTGCGATTCTTAGAGCCTTGTGAATATTTGATTGAGTGAAGTTGCCCTTTTCTCCCATAGACAACAGTTCTTACACAAAGAAGTTGGCATCCCCATTCTATGTTTTTCTCAGCGTTCAAATTTACTATAGCTCATCAAAGAAGGCATAGCATAAACCTTCTCTTAAACAAGATAGAATAACAGAAATACTCAACTAGTATGTACTTCCTTCATTTCAGCATATTTATATCATCTTTAAAGAGACTGCATTAAAACAGAAGAAAAACAGACAATTGGGTCAGCAGGGCTCCCAGCATATAATATTTACTTCTTGGACATCGACAGGGGAAGCAAGAGATATTATCAACAGATTTAATGAACATCCAGTGGACCAGAAGCATCCAAGAACATTTTGATTGTACTCTCAAAATTACTATAAATCATCAATTTTTAAATGTATCATATACAATATTTTTTTTCTATCTATTGTAATTTTTTTGGTCAGCTATTTTTTTTCATATAAGGCCAACTGTATTAAGGTTCCTATGAAAGTTCTCGCCTTGTTTTCTATTATAACAAGCTTTTACTTGCATCATGGATTATATGCATATTTGTAGCATGGAGACCTTTCACATACATTATAAATATGGTCAGATTTGAGAAGTAGTGGAATAAACTCTAGATGTCATCTGCATCAGCACTAGAAAGAAAGTTGGAGTCATTGTATGATTGATTGCCCTTGATTTGAATATATGCGTATGTGTGTATTTGAAATTCCTCTTCCTAGGCTAGTAATGCTATGAATTAAATCCAAATCTGGAAATTTTGCCCCATACACTCTTAGACTGTTGATGAGACCTATATTGGACAATGACTGAACATTTATCATTTGTGCAAAGTTGATGAATGTGGACGTCATCACATCATGAGAACATTTATTTGAATGTATTCCAAGAAACACTGATTGCATATCCACAGCCTCTAGGTAATTGGAACTTGAAACTGTATTAAGGTTCCTATGAAAGTTCTCGCCTTGTTTTCTATTATACCAAGCTTTTATTTGCATCATGGATTATATGCATATTTGTAGCATGGAGACCTTTCATATACATTATAAATATGGTCAGATTTGAGAAGTAGTGGAACAAACTCTAGATGTCGTCTGCATCAGCACTAGAAAGAAAATTGGAGTCATTGTATGATAGATTGCCCTTGATTTCAATATATGTGTATGTGTGAATTTGAAATTCCTCTTCCTAGGCTAGTAACGCTATGAATTAAGTCCAAATCTGGAAATTTTGCCCCATACACTCTTAGACTGTTGATGAGAACTATATTGGACAATGACTGAACATTTATCATTTGTGCACAGTTGATGAATGTGGACGTCATCACATCATGAGAACATTTATTTGAATGTATTCCAAGAAACACTGATTGCATATCCACAGCCTCTAGGTAATTGGAACTTGAAATTGTCTATGCATGATCACTTGGAAATCTTGTTTACTATTATATTGCTTATTGGTCATTCTCAGGTTGGGATTGATGGTAATAAGGGTTCATTCCAGTTAATATTTCATGCACTTCAGTATGTTATTGATGGTCGAAAATGGGCATTATCAGCTGTTTATGGATAGATAAGCATTATTTCTTTGATAGAATATCTCTGACTGATCCTTATTAACTTTCAGGTAAGTGTCTAGGACTATGTGACAATTGAAAAATGCATATTTGTTTGAGTTCTTTTGCACCACTGTTTGAGTTCTTTTGCACCCCTGGATCAATGTTAAAAAACCTTTGTGCTAATACTTGCTTCTTTGATTTTTTCGGCTCTGGCGAACTGGCGGGAAATTTTCTGAGCAGGCGACAGGCGATGTTCTAGGGTTTGTGGAGCGAAGGAAAATCCAGGGCATCAGGTGGGTTGCCGTAGTGTTTTTCTGGATATTGTGGATCTGAAGGAACGTCTGCTGCCCCAGGAGGGCCCAATGGGGTCTCCTCCAGACCCTCTCTCTAGGAGAAAGAGCTCTTACGCTGAAATGCTAAAAGAAAATTCTTCGTCTTCTAATGACGAAGCTCGTAGAAATACTCTTCATACGCTCTTCAAGAACGCCGGCAAGAGCTCAACAAAGACATCGAGTTAATGGATGCCTCCCACAATCCGCCTCAAGACCCAAGATTGTCATCGAACCAAAGATGGTCGAAGACACAATCATATACATAGCTAACCATGATCTGATCTCGTAAATTCATGGGTATCCGACCTACCCCGAATTTCTTGCATACCCGGGTCGACATAACCGGGAGCCTCATGGTGAGTACTCCTTATGGTTTATTAGCAATGGGTATTTCATTGTTAGTTTTTCTTCTCTAGCTGATAGAAACAAGGCGTTTGAATCAGAAAATAGGAATCATGGTCCGACAGGGTTATTTGTTCAACCCCGGAGAGTGGGTTTCGATCCTCGTATTGAACCCACAGCTGTCCCGATTTGGATCCGGTTGTACGCTCTTCCAATGGAGTTTTGGGGTGAGCATGTTCTGGAAATGATCGGTAACTCCCTCGGTAGACATCTGGGCGTCTCCAAGGACACCATAGAAGGTAACACAGCTGTCTTTGCAAGAATTTGCGTGGAAATGGATATTAGCCAGCCTCTACCGACAGAGGTGGAACTTGAACTGGCAGGACTATCTTGGATCCAACAGCTAGATTATGAGGCTCTGCCCTTCAGATGCAGAGTTTGCCACAAACATGGGCATTTGGCCCGGTTTTGTCCAAATATTTTGAACACAAAAACGGAGGCCCCGCTTGGAATGCCAAATCGCCCCGCAGAGGGTAAGTCTACTCTTGCCAAAGAACCATCCAATACTCCTCAGTGGTAATGATGTTCGTAAAGATGGCTTTGAACAGCCCAAAAGAAGGAGAAAGCAAAAGAAAAATGGTAAGGAGCAATCACAACTCAAGCCACCCAATAGATATGAAATTTTTAAGACACTAGTGGATCAAGAGGATCAAGTCATGGAAGGAGTGGATGGGAATATTGAGGACAATAACATCCACACTCATGCTTCTCCTTCATCTCCCCCCGTCTTAGAACAGGTGATTGAGTACACCGAGTTACCGCAGCCGTAGAATGCAGTGGGCATTGATAGTGCACTCCCAAGCGCAGCCGTAATTAAGGATGTCAGCATGGGAATTGCAGAAAAGAACAGAGAAAGGCCAGCCCTAGGGATAACTCAAGTGGAAAAGAGATCCAAAAATAGCAACTCTCAAGGAGCGGGCAGAAAATCAAATAAGGACCTACTAGCAGCTCAAGGAGACAAGCTGATCACTGGAGGATCGGTGAGGACAATTCATTCTTATCGCTCTCAAGGTTTTCAATGATTATTCAATCTTGGAATGTTAGGGGTTTAAACAATAGAACCCATCAATCTGCTGTTCAAAGACTCTTAGGAAAATGTAAAACAGACTTTTTGCTTATCCAGGAGACAAAAATGTCTTTAGATCTTATGTGTAAAACAGTTAATAGAATCTGGAGGGGCGCTGGTCATATGGATGTGGCTGCCCAAGGTGCCTCAGTGGGGGATTGTTACTCTTTGGAACCCTCCGGAATGGACTGCAATAGAACATATAGCTTGGAGGGGTGTTCTCACATCTCATTTTAGGAATAATGTCACAACTGAACATGTCTTAATCACAAATTTTTATGGGGCCCAAAACCTTGATGGCCAGAGGCTCCAATGGAAAGTCTGTACATAACATGAGGTCCTCAAGGGAAGATTTAGACTGGATTATTGCCGGGGATTTTAATGCTAAATTATCTGCTCGAGATCAGGAAGGTGGAACCCCAATTTTGGATCCAGGGGATCGGCTTCTGATTGCCCAAGTCCAGGCCTTTCACTTAGTGGATATTAAAGGCCCTGGAACCTACTTTACTTGGACTAACAAGAGGAGGGAGCCACATAGCAGGAAGGTAAAGCTAGACCGTTTTCTGGTCTCAGAGGAGGCATTTGTAAAGTGGAACACTAAATTCCAGATTTTGGAGGGCCCAGTTTCAGATCACTTTCCCATTTTGTTGGAGGGAGGGACTATGACAGGGCAGCATCACAAACCTTTTAAATTTGAGAATTTTTGGTTACAAAAGGAGGATCTTCGAAAGAAAATTCCGCAGTGGTGGGAAGAAGGCCGTCTACCTTTTGGGACAGCAATGTTTAGATTCCACAAACAACTTCATTTTGTCAAAGTTCAACTGAAACAATGGAGGCAAGCTAATAAGTCAGATTTCCAGCTCCAAAGAGCTCCCTTGGTGGCCGATGGGATGAGGTTCAAAAACACTTTAGGGAAGGAACAATTACTGAGCAGCTCAAAACCGAGGATGATGCCTTGCGCAAAGCGGTGGAGGACATTGATAACCAAGAGGAGACTTACTGGAAACAGAGAGCAAGAAACACTTGGTTATTAGAAGGTGATAGAAATACCAAATTTTTCCATCGATCAGCCTTGTGCTAGGAGACAGATGAATAACATGGAAGCCCTTCAAGATGAGAATGGACACTCCTTTGATACTCTTCCCGGTATGCATTCCCATTCAATGGATTATTTTTCTAAACTTTTTAAGGAAAGTATGGAGCAAGATGTAGAGGCTCAAAATGAAGTTATTGATGTCATACCCTCTCGTTATCTCTCGAAGAAGAAAATCAGACCCTTCTTAGACCCATTGATAGAGATGAACTGAAGAATGTGGTCTTTGGAATGAGCACTGGCAAATCTCCAGGTCCATATGGCTTTCCTATTGAGTTTTTTCAGGCCTTTTGGGATACTTTGGAGGAGGATGTTTTGGCTGTCACAGAGGAGTCCATAACTAATAAAAGAATGCTTAAGGCAATAAATCATACCTTCATCACTTTAATTCCAAAAGGGGAGGAGGGGGCTCATATCTCTGATTTCAGACCTATTGCCTTATGCAACGTGATTTATAAAATAATCACAAAGATAATGGCTGAACGGCTAAAACCTCTCCTTCATAACATCATCTCCTCAGAGCAAGGGGGTTTTGTAGAGGGTAGACAGATCTTGGATGGGGTGGTTCTCGCTCAGGAGGCAATCCATACAATGCAAAAATCTGGTAATAAAGGAATGTTCATTAAACTCGGATATGTCCAAGGCTTATGATAGGGTGGAGTGGAGTTTCTTGTCAAAGATGATGGCAGCCTTTGGTTTCTCTCAGGACCGGATAGATTGGGTCATGAGTTGTGTTTCTACGCCTTCTTATTCTCGTTCTAATCAAGGGTCTTCCCTCGCAACCTTTTGGAGCCACACGTGGTCTTCGTCAAGGGGACCCTTGCTCTCCCTATCTTTTCCTCATTTTGGCTGAAGGATTAGGTAGACTTTTCTTGAGGAGAAGACATCAAGGCCTCGCTAACAGTATCAAGGTGGGTGAGGAAATTTTGACTCACTTACAGCTTGTGGACGATACAGATTGGTTGGAGTGGCCAGCTTCAGGGAAGCTAGAGGAATCGGAGATACTCTTAATGTCTACCTTAGGGCTTCAAACCAGGTCATCAATGATAAAAAATCCAAAGTGGTCTTTTTCAATCTTGACCAAAGGCTACAGGACAGAGTTATAGAGATATTGGGATTCACAAGGACTTCTCTTCCAATAGTTTACTTGGGGGTTCCTTTGCATTTCAAAAAATTAAAAATAGATATCTGGAAGGATCTTTTGGATGGTATCAAAGATAGAATGAATCATTGGTCTCATAAATGGTTAAGCTATGGGGGTAGATTAACTTTCTTACAATCAGTTATTCAGGCCATGCCAATTTATAAATTCTCTATCCTGGCTGCCCCACATACTATATGGAAAGAGCTGGACAAAATGGCTAGAAGATTTTTATGGGAAGGAGCAAAAGGGGAGAGGAAATGGGCCTTGGTTGGTTGGGATAAAGTTACCCAACCCAAGGAAAAAGGAGGGCTGGGATCGAGAAGCTCCAAGCTTAATAACAAAGCTTTGGCTGGAAAACTCGGATCGGAGGTGGATTTCCCAACCAACCTCCTTATTCAGAGAGAATCCTAACCAAGAAATATTTGGGTCATGTTCAACCCAATGAGGTGGGCCGTTTCCCTATGGAGGGTACCGGATCCTTAGTGTGGCAGACTCTCAAGCTTGGATCTCAGGTTATTAAAGACCAATTGTTTTGGAAAGTGGGGAGAGGGGAGAAGGCACGCTTCTGGACCGATTCATGGGACCAGCACCCACCCATCATTGCCGAGTTCCCCGAATTACAACCAATTAAATCCGCCATAGAAGCCAAGGGTTGGGTCCAAATTGAAAGTTATTTCAACACTAGCCAAATGGGGGAGTATAAGTTTAAGAAGTTTAAGAGGTTGGAGGAGTGGCCAATTACAATCCCTCCGGAGCTGGCACCCATCTTGACCAAAATCTTGACAGAAAGGTTTCTCACAGGGAGAGACGAGGAGGATGAATTAGCTTGGGGCTATGGGAACCTTGGTGTATATACAAGTGAAGGACGGATACGACAAGATCCTCCCTGAGCCTCCCCCACATTCATTTCCGGTTCAGGATTGGAGAAAGATTTGGCATTCCAAGGGCTGGCCGAAAGTAAATTTCTTTGCCTGGCAGTTTATGCACAATGGAATTCTCACTTTTGACAATCTCATAAGTAGAGGAATCATCGGTCCATCTCAGTGTGTATTATGCCACAAGAACGAGGAAACAACTGATCACCCGATGTTTGAGTGCCCTTTCACGCGTCGATTTGGAAGCGTTGGTTCTCTCACTATAAACTCCAGGCTAATGGTGATCTGAATCGGACCAATATTTGGGAAAGATGGAAGAGGGGTAGATTTAAATCTAAAGCTCTTCGAATTGGTTGGGAGCTTGGCTTACTTTTCATCTGGTGGCAAGTGTGGTTGGAGAGAAATGCCCGTATTTTTAGAGAAACTTTCTCCTCGCTAGATGGAGTTTGGCAGGCATCCGGAGCAAAGTCACGTAAACCGTTGCCATCTATGCCAAAGAGGAAAATCAAGTTGGTCCCGGGCCACCGGAAGAGGTAGTTGAAAAGCAAGAGAGGCAGGATAGAGCTAGCAAGAAACCACCCCCAAAAGGTTGGATCAAAATCAATATTGATGGAGCTGCAAAAGGCAATCCGGGCAGTGCCAGAATTGGTGTAGTTTGTCGGGATCATGTTGGTTCGATGCTCTATTGGGAACTGCAAGGTTTGGGAAGAGCCACAAAAAATGAAGCAGAAGCCATGGCTATCAAATCTGCTTCCATCCGGGCGTTAATCAGGGCCACAGGAGGATAATTCTCGAATCTGATTCTCAAATTATGGTTGGCGCTCTAGACTGCATGAGGAACTTTGCTTCGAAAGCATGGAGGTTGCGGATTCTGGTCTCTCAAATCAAGGAACTATGGAGGGAATTAGATGATGTGATCCCCGTTTATGTGAGTAGAGATTTAAATAAAGCGGCCGATTTCCTTGCGAAGATGGGTGCTGAGAAAGAGGTAGGGGTGCAGCTGCACAGTGACATGCCTTTGGAGGATGAAGTGATTAGGCAGGGCCTTGAAAGATCCTTGAGACAATGAGCAAAGAAAATGCTAAGGGTGGTTTTTGTCGCGATATCGCGACCTGTTGCGCCGTCGCGGCCTTTGGAGGGAAGCTGTCGCGATATCGCGACATGTTGCGCCGTCGCGGCCTTTGGAGGGAAGTTGTCGCGATATCGCGACATGTTGCGCCGTCGCGGACTTTGGAGGGAAGCTGTCGCGATATCGCGACATGTTGCGCCGTCGCGGACTTTGGAGGGAAGTTGTCGCGATATCGCGACATGTTGCGCCGTCGCGGACTTTGGAGGGAAGTTGTCGCGATATCGCGACATGTTGCGCCGTCGCGCTTTTCGGAGGAAGTTGTCGCGATATCGCGACATGTTGCGCCGTCGCGGACTTTGAGGGAAGTTGTCGCGATATCGCGACATGTTGCGCCGTCGCGCCTTTGGAGGAAAGTTGTCGCGATATCGCGACATGTTGCGCCGTCGCGGCTACTGGAGGGAAGTTGTCGCGATTTCGCGACATGTTGCGCCGTCGCGGTTTCCGGAGGAAAGTTGTCACGATTTCGCGACATGTTGCGCCGTCGCGGCCATTGGAGGAAAGTTGTCACGATATCGCGACATGTTGCGCCGTCGCGGCCATTGGAGGAAAGTTGTCGCGATTTCGCGACATGTTGCTCCGTCGCGGCCGAGGAAGGATTATTGTCGCGATATCGCGACATGTTGCTCTGTCGCGGCTTGGGAAGGATAGTTGTCGCGATATCGCGACATGTTGCTCTGTCGCGGCTAGGGAAGGTTAGTTGTCGCGATATCGCGACTTGTTGCCTCGTCGCGGCCAAGGTTGGATAGCTGTCGCGAAATCGCGACATGTCGCGATTTCGCGACATGTCGCTCCGTCGCGGTCATGGATGGTTTGTTGCCGCGATTTCGCGACTTGTTGACTTTTTGCGGTCAAAGGTGGTTTGTGTCGCGTTTTCGCGCCTTGTAATTGGTGGGAAGGGTCTTCTCCCTTATGTAACTGATCTTTGTTTTAATACAAGTTTTTTCAATTTTTTCAAAAAAAATACTTGCTTCTTTGATGGCCTGGATTGTATGCATGAAAGCATGAAATGACTGTCTTATGTTGTTCTCTCATGCACAATTGTATTGTACTTGCAACATTGAGTTGTTGGTACTTCTCGATATTGCATGAGAACAGTTTTAATGAGTTCACAGTTAAGTGACTTAACCTTGGAATACATGACATCTTTTAAATGACCATTTTGGGCTATGCAGGAGGAAGTCTACACCGACACCAAATTGACAGGCAGATAGAAATAATCAATGGGTGGTATAGAATGCACCGATAGGTTAAGTCTGATCATAGAATGTTGTTTTCTGATGTATATTTCTTCACCCCCTTAATGAGCCATGTGCATTGAATTTAATGAGTTCAAATAAGGAATCTGATCCTATAAGTTATTGCGATATAATTCTGTTATGACAGTAGGTTAACCTTGATGCCATGCACTAAATGACCTATGGCCATAGTCAATACAAGTATCAGGAAAGCCATCAGAACTACTTACAGATGCGCCTGTGGAATATTGTGACAGAAGGAACACATTTGTATATGGCAATAATCTCATAGGTGATTAGAAGAGGGTTGCCCTAATTACTCCTGCGCTGATATGCAACTTGAGTTTGTAATCAGGGTAAATCAATTGAACTTGTAGGGATTAATAGACTAAAGATTGTTCAGTGATAATATTTTGATTGGAAATTTGAGCCTATGACCCAAATTTGATGACAAACAATGTCATCATGATAAGGCTTGCACAATAGCAATATTGGTTGGGTACATGCAGTAGGGTTTGGATTTGTCCTTTTTCTTTATGAAGCCAGGGTTTACAAAATGGTGCTTGGGCTAGGACGTGAGAATCATCCTCTAACTATAGTATGATTGGAGTCTATGACAATTTGATGCACAGAAGAATATTTGAAAAGAAATAGTAGTTATCTTGCATAGTTTTTGCTTGTGTGAACATACTAATGCAACTTGTATGATCATAGTCTATTTCAGACTGATGTAAAGAAACTGCCACATAACAGCATTGACCATTGCTTGGCATACTGGAGTGATGAAAAATCCAGACACCTATGGTCGAACTGTGAGAAGTTAATTCAATTGCTTCCGACCTTAGTGTGGTAAGCAACACAGTTATTTGATGTGCTAGTATCTTCTTTTATGGAACAGGGCATCCCTGCTAATTGAAACAGAGCACCATATAATGAATTGTTGATAGGATTATCATGCATGTGTGGATTGTTCTCCTTCAAGAATCAAGCAACCAGTATACTATATCAAAACACAAAGTGACTTGTTATGCTATTTGTTTGATAAATGTGCTGATGCCCTATAACTTTGTGGTTATATGACTGTCACCCTTTATCGAAAGCAGTAATTGTAATTTGTGAATAGTGGTTGTAAAAGTAACCCTGTAGCTAATTAGATGGTTATTGCTTAACTAGTTAGTATCCAGAACATGTTAAGAAACATTGTGTGAAATAATACTTTGTTGTCATAATTGATTCTCATATGATGGTTATTTATTGAAACTAATTTACATGCTCTTTCAGGACATATATAATATTACGTAAGAATGTGAACAGGTATTATTGGTATATGCAAGGAAGTTGGCTTGTCTATGCTAAATTTGAGTAGACCATAGCAAGCACAACACTAAACTCCCAATAAAGCTTATGGGAGAGAGAGCTATTTTCATTGCATATTGATTTCACCAGATGAAAGTATATATGTTTAGAATGGATTCAATTGCCTACAGTTATTCTCACACGTTTTGAAAGCCCTAGTGAATCTTTAACCACTAACAGTAAATTTATTAATATCAAATTAACTTATACATAGATATGTCAAGTTTATTTAAATTTTATTATGACGATTGAGATTTCTGATTGTGTTGAAAAAACAAACTAACCTGTATTACAACAATAAGCATATTTAAATCGCTTTCAAGATTGCCAACAGGTGTAGTATCCCGATTTGGTAAAGTTTCAAAGAGATTTTCTCTGTAAGTGGGATAGGGTTTGGAATGGAATGAATATTGGAGGGACAAGCTTGCAGAATTGCAGACTCATGAGTTTGAGCTTAGGGCAAAACTTGGCTAGAGATTTTCAAAGATGAAGGGAAGTGTTGGGTAAAAATTTTACTTCAAAAATATATAAGTTTTCTTAATGCAATGAAATTATTCAGGAAACGAACCCGACCTAAAGGATCACCAACACGGAATTTCATATCAGATAGTTTGCAATTGATCAAGAAACATATTAGATGGTCAGTCAGTGAAGGTGATTCTGCAAATTTTTGGTCCGATGCTGGGTTGAAGCCTTATCCTCTTATTTCTTATTCAAAATGGCAACCATTGGCTCGAGCATGTCTAGCTTGTAAAGGTCCAAAGTGCAGAAGGCAAATTGACATGTTTGCAAAATTAGTGAATAAGTTTGTCTTTTTGTGTTATTGTGTAATCTGTATGCACAGCGTTTGACGAAATGTATGTACGTATAACAATAATGTTATAAAGTGGCAATAAGGTGTAATACTATATGTACAGACAGCCCTGTAATGCTAGTTCCAAATAGGCATAATAAAGCAATGATCATTCATCCTTGAATCTGTGTGTGAGATGTGATATTGCTGCAAAAGGTAAATCTATAAGTTTATTAAAGTAGAAATGAAATTGTGTTTCATTATGTTAAATTTTATTCCTACATTTTGGTGTCATTGCTTGTACGAAGTTGGGTCAATCTTGGTGACATGGAGTTGTGACGAGCAAATAATACGGGAAGGTGTTAACAGTTTAGAAAAGAGCAGGCCATCCCTTTCGCAGACTGAGTTGTTTGAAGCAGATGAAGACAAAAATTCGTTTGTTGATGCTTACAAAGGGTCGTTTGCATACTGTAGACACACAGAAGGGAGGAGAACAGTAGACTACAAAGGGTGTGTCTGACAAAATGGCATACTATCGTATAGATGACAACTGTCGTACAAGTGGCATGCGTCGTACAAACAAGCCTTGTCTTACAAATGCAAACCGTCATACAAATAGAGTTTGCCAGACAAGTGAGAAAGTTGTACGACAGCACCATCCAAGTCGGAAATGTGTCTGTCATACAAGTGCAGCAAGTGTACGAGAGGAGTCGTACAAGCAAAAATACACTGCAACCAGTTGTACAAGCAAAGGTTCAGCAGGATTTGCCAAAGGATGTCGGTGAGGAATTGCATGACAATGAGGAATGTATAGCGTCGAAGTAATTGCAAATGGAGGTGTTTGATGGTGAGCGAGACGGAAGTCCGACATCGGTGCAAATGCAAGATGACGTGTCCAACAAAGCGCAAGACGGGAGTCCGACACTAGGGGAACTGCAAATTGATGTGCTCGATGGTAAGTGGGACAGGAATCCAACATCAAAGCAATTGTAGGTTGGAACGTTTCATGGTGCGCAAAACAAGAGTCTGACACAAGAGCAACTGCAGGGTGGTGCGCCTGATGTTGTGCGTGAGGGAGAGATTCACAAACAACTACTGCCAATGACACACCAACCTCTCAAGACAAAGGCTAATTTGGGCATATCATGTAAATGTCCATTATTTCATGGAGGAGCAACAGAAGACCCAGTCAAGCATTGGAGAATTTGCCTCACAATGTGGAAGGCGAATGAGGTGAATAACGGCACAAATTGGAGGAGGTTATTCCCTGCAACATTTCGTAGAATTGCAATGGACTAGTACATGAGATTGCCAAAGGGCAAGTACCAGACATGGGAAGAGTTGCATGATGCATTTTTGAAACAATTTCGATTGGTCCACAATGACGATGTGGTCATTGCTAGAATTTATAGAATGAAACAAGGTGAGAACGAGTTTGTTTGTTCATACAACTGGAAGTTGAGTGGGTTGTTTAACCATTTGGAGGAAGACCCATTAGACTCATTGAAGAGATGGTTCATAGATGGACTTCTTCCTACATACCGAAAGAAGATCAAGGTGGTTCCTCCGACGTTATACCAAGAGGCTTTGGAACGAGCCTTGAATTTGGAAAGTGATGCAAAAACATCACTAAAGTATTGGGGTCATGTTAATGCAAACAAGAGTGACCCTGAGGATGAAAGTGATTTTGATATTGAGAGTGACTCAAACAATGAGAGTGATGATTTTGGGCATGAGAGTAGTTCATCGTTCAGGTGTTGGGGTCAAGAAGTCAAGGAAGTGACTCCAAAGAGAAGAACGATGACTCCAAGGATGAGTGTGACTTGAAGCATGCAAGATCATCGCTACAGGTATATGCAGCACAAAGAGAGATTGTACAAAGGAGGGATGGCACTAGTGATGCGGTCTATGACAATTGCTAGAGAACTAGAAGACACCAAATGAAGTATGATACTAAGGGCAGACCCATAATACAATATTGGCAATGCCATTTGTGAGGGCACTTTGCATGTAACTCAAAGTTCTACGAGTCAAGATAAACCAGCAATGCATACAGAGTTCAAAGCATTGGAGAACAGGTATAGCCCTTGCCATGAAGTAAAGGAGATGAAGCCGATTGCAATTGAGGAGGTGAACTTAATGCACCTGATTGCATTTGAGAAAGTAAATTTGATCTCAATCGAAGAGGTAGAAATCCAGCAAGTTGTTGAAGTTGCAGGAAGAAATTGCAGATGTGCCAATGTTGTCTAAGAAAGTGTCATCTGAGAAATTGTTGTCAAAGAAAGAGCCATTTGAGAAAGTGTCATCCGAGAAGGCTAGTCCGATGGCAGAGTGCTGTCACGAGGTTGGTCCTACAGCAAAGCACCATCGATAGGGTGATCGGATGGCAAATCATTGTCAGTAGGTTCATTGGACAGTAGAGCGTCGTCAAGAAGGCAAGCCCTTGCCATGAAGTAAAGGAGATGAAGCCGATTGCAATTGAGGAGGTGAACTTAATGCACCTGAATGCATTTGAGGAGGTAAATTTGATATCAATCGAAGAGGTAGAAATCCAGGAAGTTGTTGAAGTTGCAGGAAGAAATTGTTGATGTGCCAATGTTGTCTAAGAAAGTGTCATCTAAGAAAGTGTTGTCTAAGAAAGAGCCATTTGAGAAAGTGTCATCCGAGAAGGCTAGTCCGATGGCAGAGTGTTGTCACGAGGTTGGTCCAACAGCAAAGCACCATCAATAGGGTGATTGTATGGCAAATCATTGTCAGTAGGTTCATTGGACACGTCAAGAAGGCAACCAGATGACAGATCGCCATACAAATGGGGCTAGGATGACAAGAGACCACAATCATACGACGGAGGAGGAAATGCATCATACAAGTGGTGCAGATGAAGTATGTCATACAAGTGAAGATGTACAAGTGGACCTACCGTACAAGGAGGTACCATACAAGGTGGTGTCATACAATGACCTGTCATACAAGGGCTTGCCATTCAAGGACCTATCGTATGAGGAGATGTTGGATAGGGACTTGACGTACAAGGAGATGTCGTTCAAAGAGTTGATGTACAAGGAGAGAGATGTTCTTCGAAGGCTAAGAAGCAGTCAATTGAAGCAAGAGAGAAGTAATTTGGAGCTGAGGGGAAGTTGTTTAAGTGGGTCGGGTGAAGGCTACCAAGATGCGAATGAGGAGAAAAATCCAGTTCAAACAATGAAGGTTTCAATGGCTTCACCATTGAGATTTTGAGGTGATGCCCCCAACACTGCAAGGGTACACATAAAGGGCATTGCCCCTTGACCCCCAACACAGGTGGCGATGGACTTTGCCCGTCAGTCATGTTGATCATGTTGGTCATAAAGGTCATGTTGATCATGGAGGTCATGTTGGTCATGTTGATCATGTTGGTTATGTTGATCATGTTGGTCATGAAGGTCATGTTGATCAAGTTGATGATGTGGTTGATTGCAAAAGGTGGAGTGAGCAATCGGAAAACAATATGTTTCGGGAAACAGTTTGAAGTGATGCCAATTGCAAAGGTTGTATAGAATAAGAGAAAGTGGAAGAAGCACAACAAGAGATTTTGTTACGTTGTTTAATGCTTCTATCCCCAATGTGCAACTCGTGTCGTTGAGGACGCCGACAAGTTTAGAGGTGATAGATGAGAGCAAGCAAATTGATATGTTTGCATAATTAGTGAATAAGTTTGTCATTTTGTGTGATTGTGTAATTCGTACGCAAAGTGTTTGACGAAATGTGCATACATATAATAATAACGTTATAAAGTGGCAATAAGGTGTCATGCTATATGTACAGACAGCCTTGTAATGCTATTGTCGTACAGGCATAATAATGCAATGATCATTCATCCTTGAATCTATGTGTGAGATGTGTTTTGTGTGATATTGCTGCAAAAGGTAAATCTGTAAATTTATTAAAGTAGAAATGGAATTGTGTTTCATTATGTTAAATTTTATTTCTACACAAAGGTCAAAGATTATATTAATGTGAGCAACAACTCCTGATCATGGATTTCTATTAGTAACTCGGTTGAAGCAAAGGAACTCAAACAAATAGTAGATGAGCTTCAAAAGATGCTTCAAGAGTTCTATTTGCCTTTTTTTCCATGGAAGGATGAGTTGGTTTGGGATCTATCAAAAGATAGTGCATAATCAGTCAAGTTGGGATATTTCCCTTGGAGGAATGTTTGGTAAATAGAGGCCCTTCCTAAGGCCTCTACATTCCTTTGGTTAGTAGTCCAAAGATAGGAGAGAGCCTACAAAGAAGAGGATATCATGGACCTTTTGGTTGTGCTTTGTGTGAAAAGGATCTCGAAACATCAAACCATAGTTGATAAAATCGGAATCGTATTGGAATCGGCATGGAAGAGAATTGGGAAAAATCGGGAATCAGGGACAAAATCGGCAAAAAATCAGCATTTTTTCATTGAAAAAACCGAAGAAAATGCAAATTTTCATTGAAAAAAGCTTTTTCATGCATATCAGAATTTTTCGGGAAAAAATCAGCAAAAAATCGGCTAGCCTGTGAATCTGGAAAAATCGGATTGAATCGGGAGTTTTTGCAGATTTTCTCAACTATGCATCAAACCATTTACTTCTTCATAGTTCCTTTGCTTACACCATTTGGGGCTACCTTTTTAAAAATATGAATATACTAAGTAGCTCCATCAACATTGAAAGAGTTGATGAAATGTTGTATTAATTATTTTAAAGCTAAAGCATTATGTATTTTGAGGATTGGTCTTGTCATTATTTGTTGAAATTATGGCTTGAAAGAAATAAAAGAATTTTTAAAAATAAATCTCAAAATCATGCCCAAGTTTAGAACCATATTATTTCCTCTCTTGCAAAACGTTTATAGACATGGTGCTCATTGTAATGTCCCCAAATTTATCTCACTTGTAAATAGTGTGTTTTGCTATTTTTGGTGTCTTTAGTGTGATTTGTTAGATGTTGAGTGGTCTAGAGGGCCTCCTTAGGCCAACCGTGGGCTAAGAAGGTGGTTGGAGTTATTTAATGTTTGATCTTTTAATCTCAGCCCTTCATTCATTTATATCAGATCTAAAGGTTGGGATATGTTTGTGCGTTGAGATCACTTAAGGTTGGATAAGACCAAGGTTCCACGAGCCTGGGGGACGGGGGGACGGGTTTCCGGGGACGGTGGGGGACGGCAGGCCGATTTTAGGGGACGGCTCGGGGACGGCTGGGGGGGACGGCTAGTATAATACTATAAAAATTGAATTTTTTTAGAAATTTAGAATAATCTACACATTCAGAATTCTACACCCAACAAAAATGATATTTCATATTACTAATCAATTATGTAAGTGCAGCCATTCATATTCAGATTAGTTACTAACACATAAGTGCAGCCATTCATATTCAGATTAGTTACTAACACATACAAGTGCAGCCATAATTGAGTCATTTAACATTTTCATATTCATATTAGTTACTAATATGCAGCCATTTAATTGTTTCAAGTTCAACAACTATAACTTGAAGGTTCAGCCAAGGATATCAAGTGCAAACAATGTTCAAACAGTCATCATTTTAAGTAATAACAGTCATCATTTTTTCAGCCACCAATGTTCAAACAAAGACTGTCATTTTTAAAAAATTTCAGTCACTAACTGTCCTAACTTCAAATTTTCAGTCACTATACCAAAAGAATTGGTATTGTTTAAATAAACCTCCTTTTAGTCTTGTAATGATGGCATTATAGCATAATTCCAAAGACCCTTACCATAGGTCCTTGGGGATTAGACCCCACAAGTGAATTAGTTTAGTGTTGGCTTTGGTGGGGAAATTTTGTAAGCATGAAAGTTTGATTTTAAGTAAGGGACAAGAACCAAATTAGGGCTAACCTTATACAAATCAATATAAAGCAACTCTTTTCTTGCACGCCTTCATATTGGAACCCTAAGTTTTGGTGAAAGAGAGAGTGGAGGTCTGAACCATCACTGCAAACTAGCAAGAGGATGCAATGACACTGCCTCATGGAAGCCATGCCCTAATCAAACCTCTGATTTTGCTGACTTCTTGCAAAACCCATTTGTGGATTCTGATTGAAATGAGAGGGGTACATGGAATGAGATGGATTTGGTGCTGGAAATGCACCATTTTTGGTCTTATAACAGTAAACCCTCGGAGGTTTGGGACACCGGCAAAAAAAAAGAGGAAGCGAGACAGTGAATAGAGAAAGCTTGTGCAAATTTTGCCAAGAACATCTAGGGTTTTGTTGCAAATAGAACCAGGTACTATCCTTGGTTAAATTATTTGTTTACCATTCATGTTGAGATGGAAAAAACCTGTGTAGAAAGAGTTTTTCATGCTGCTGTGGAAATAAGTGAAGTCTTCTATTTTCACTCCTTGTTTTGTTAGGTTTAGGGTTTGATGGGGGGTGAGACTCAAAATGGGTCCCACCCCTTACCATTTTTTAAGTTAATTTTTTTTTTTTTTCCCCCTTGGGTGAGGATGCCCAGCCGTGGGGGACGGTTGGGCCCCATGGGGGACGCCCCAAAAAGGGGGACGTCCCGGGGACGGGAGGCCACAGGCCTTAGCCGTCCCGGGTACTTTTCCCAGCCGTCCCCCAAAAAGGGGGACGGGGGGAAACGTCCCCCTTGTCGTCCCCCCGTGCTGGGGGACGCGGGAAACGGGGGGAAGCGTCCCCATGGAACACTAGATAAGAATTAATCTCCACCCTTCATCTTTATGATGATCCAAGGGTTGGGACTTAATCCTTCATTGGGGTTTGGAAGATGCCTATATATACCAAGATCTCTTATTCTACAGGATGCTTTTTGGATATCGAGAATTGGATTTGGAGAGCCTCTTGTGGAGAACAAGAGAGGGAGATCCTAGAAGGTGCAAAACCCTTTTAGAGGCTTGAGAAGAGACCCTAGAGGAATGTTCTTGAGCCATCCTACTTGAAGGCCACATTTTGCATGCAGATATGAGGGATCAAGACCCACAAAAAGGTGATGTCAACCCCAGGAGGGCCCCTTTGACGAGTTTGAAGGCCTGAACCAGCTTCACAGAGAAAACATCCAGGCATTAGGGCTGATTTAGTGTTTTTCTAGTGATCTAGAAGTGAATTTCCGTTGGTTTGCTGCCATTTCTCCTTACTGTACTGCACTTTTTGGATAAAAATAAAATCTGAGTATATTCTGTGGGGTGTTGATGTTTTGTTGAGCAATTTCTTAGTGTTTTTTCTGTGTTAAACTTACTGGGTATTTTACACTCATCATGGGAAATCTCAAGTGTGAAAAAAGAGGTGCTAGCATCTTGGTTACAATATTTAAATATACATGGAAGGCTCATCTATGACAATGAAGTTAAGACAAAGGATTTGCTTTGATCTATGGTAAAATGGAAATGTCTTGAAAATGGGTTTATCAAAATTAATTTTGATGGTGCTTCCAAAGGAAATCTAGGAAATACTAGGGGAGGTGGTGTTTTTCAAAACAATGAAGGCAAAATTCCCCTCGTTTACTTAGAATCATATGGAACTTCAACTAATAACTATGCAAAGCCTAAGGCATTTCTTACAGGGATCAAAATTGCAATTGAGAAAGGCTAGAAATATATTTCAATTGAGGGGGATTCATAAATTATCATTAATGTTATCAATAAAAATGGATGTGGGGATTGGATAAAAAATAATATTATTGTTGATGTTAATTAACTATTGTTGGAGGCAATCTCTTAGAAATGTGAGCATATCTATAGAGAAGTAAACCGGGTAGCAAATAATTTAGCCAATCACGGTGTTGATCTTTGTCTTGGTGAAATTCAAATTTTAGAAGGTAACTGGACAAGTGAGATTTTATCTCTTAATGAAAATGATATGAAGGAGCTAATTACGGAAACATAGCAGTTTGAGGAACATGAAGAATATGTTTGATAGAAAAGGAAATGAAGAAGACATCTTTGTCTTGGTGAATTCGAATTTTAGAAGGTAACTAGCCAAGTGAGATTTTATCTCTTAATGAAAATGATGTCAAGGTGCTAATTACGGAAACATAGCAGTTTGAGGAAGATGAAAAATATATTTGATAGACAAGGAAATGAAGACATCTTTGTCTTCGTGAAATTCAAATTTTAGAAGGTAACTAGCCAAGTGAGATTTTATGTCTTAATGAAAATGATGTCAAGGTGCTAATTACGAAAACATAGCAGTTTGAGGAAGATGAAGAATATATTTGATTGAAAGGGAAATGAAGAATATCTTTGATAAAAGGACATGCTGGATATGGTCTACTTGACCTGACAGCAAATGTAACATTTTGTTTATGAAAACTTGTTATCTGGTGAGATTGCCTTACTGAACTGGTCGGCTGAAGGAAGAGCGATGGCGAGCATTTTATCTCAGGTGAGTTCTGGCAAGAATGTATCGGGTGCGGCAGCGACAGGAAACCTCGAACCAGGCGAAATGAAATGAAATGAAATATTATTAATGTCCGCGATGGGCCAAAATAAGACCCAAGGGACTATAAGAAGTACAATAATGACTGCCAACTAGTAGGCTAAAAAGCCCAACAAAGAAAAGAACTAAGAAAAATACAAGATCAAACCCGACAAACGGGCCAAAGAGAAAGGGAAAAGAAAAGAAAAGGGAGAGCAGAGGGGGGAGGGCTGCAGTCCAACAGAGAGAAGTGCATGCCAAGAAGAACGGAGAGAGAGAAGGAGGGGGGAGGGAGCAGCCCAGGAGGGGCAAGCTCCGAGAATCCCCCAAAACTAATCTCTCCTAACAGCCGAGGCCGAAGTACCGGAGCTGAAGAAGTCCATGATATGTCTCTGCCCATTGCTAGTTCGGAACCCTGACAAACTGTTGGTGCGTTGTCTAGTGACCCTGCTTCTGTTCAAACTGGATGGTGTGGGGCGTTTCCGGTCGAAGTCACCTGGTCCGTCGGAGTTGGTGAAGTATGTTGTGATGAGCCGATGTTGAGGAGGGTGAGATCCATTTGGAGAACTTTTATGTCGTCGAAGCTGAGTTATCTCCCTAAGAAAGAGTGCGAGACAACGCTGGTCCGGGTATCTGAAGAAGGTAGAAACACATCGAGAGTTGTCCCCGAAAAGGCAATGGAACCTACCCCGGATCTCATAATAAATAGGACAGCAAAAAATGAAGTGATGCAGGTCTCAACTTCACCCAAGGAGCAAAACAAGCAAATCCGCTCCTCCATCAGAAGATGGTGATCTGACTCAATCCGGAGTTGGTGAGAACACACCTTGAGTTGCCCAATAGTGATCCAAAGACTATGCATTGTGTGCTGTTGAAGGTATTGTGGAGGAACTATTCTGCCCTCCTGTATCCGTAAGAAGTGCTCATGGTAGAAAGACAACTTGGGGGAAAGAGGGGCAACAGGAGAGATCCATGTGCATCTGGTGTACTGGAGACTAACATCCTTCCGAATCTCGTGGAGCATCTTCTCCTTAGTAAGCCGAGAGGGGGGGAGAACCCCCAAAGAATAAGGGGGCAGCCTGTCTATCTGTATCTGAATGCTGGCCAAGAGAGTAGAAACCTGAAAATACCAGCTCCTCCGGCCTCCCCGAGAACTCGGAGAGAGTTCCATCGAGGAGCGAAGGGCGAGGTAAGGGTACCGCCTGCAACCCTCAAGGGTATCTCCGAAAGTACGGATCCTGTGAAGATAACCGATAATCAGGAAGATAATCTCAAGCTGGAGAGGAGAAGCCCCAAACTCTGCCAGAATAATAGAACGAGGGATTGTTCCCTTGCAACGAATGAATCGTCGAAGAAAGAGTGTTTGCACTCGTTCAACCCGTGACCACTCAGTCGGGCCAAGACTAGGGCCCCAAACCACTGACCCATAAGTAATAGTTGGCTTGACCAAAGCGTCAAAGATCCTCATCTTCACAGGTATATCCTGAAAATGTGCTTTGAAGCAATTCCTCTCTAGCAAAGACAGAGCTGCATACCCCTTACACACCCGAACCTGGGCGGTGGGTTTCATACCAAAAGTGGGACCAATGAAAAGAACCCCCAAATACACATAAGAGGTGGTGATTTCAACCTCCTGGCCCTGGAAAAGGAAGTGGAGATGGGATAGAGCCTCTTTGGTAGTATTGAATACCATAACCTTGGTCTTAGAAAGATTCACCGTCAACTGTCTCGAGTCACAAAAAGCGGCAAGTGTGTCCAGATGACGCTGAAGCCCCTCAGGGGATGAGGCCAAAAGAACAACATCATCAGCAAAGAGGAGAATAGAAATCAACACATGGTGAAGAAGGCAACCATCCTCTGGGTGAGCGTTCTCCCTGATAAAAGTCTCAAGCTCGTCGATAAAGATCCCAAAAAGTGTCGACGAAAGGGGGCATCCCTGTTTCACTCCTATGGTGCTAAGAATATTGGCCGAAAGCCCTTGAGGGGAGCGAAACCGACCTTTCACAGCCTCATATAACCGTGTAACCGCCGTCAAAAGCTGCCCGTAGATGCCAATTGATCGAAGCCTCTCAAGAAGTAAATGTCGAGGCACCGTGTCGAAAGCTTTCTTGAAGTCTACAAAGCAACAATAAACCTTCGAGGACCCGGAACGCGCCTCCTCAATAATAGACTAGAATGTGATCTCGTGGTCTGATGATCTTGCCGAAAACCAGCTTGGCCAAGAGCCCTGAAACCCCCCTCCTCCAACCTTCGAGAGAGAAGCACATCCAATGTTGTGGCATAGAGCTTGGCAAAGATATGCCCAATCATGATAGTCCCGTAGTTATTGGGTTCATGGGGATCACCTGCCTTATGAATGGGGTGAATGATATGCCGAGTCCAGGACTCAGGAAACCCGCAACGACAAGCAAGATTAAAGAGATCAGCAAGGGGCCCAACAAGAGGGTCAATACCATGCTTCAAAAATTCTACCTGTAACCCATCCAAATCTGCTGCTTTGCTTGTACAGAAGTTTCCAGATAGCCTGCCTGACAAGACCAGTAGAAAAGAGGTGGCACGAAGAGGGGGGGGAGGGAATAGAAATACGAGGCTGATTTGGGATGGTATAAAGGGAAGAGGCATGGATGGTCCAAGAGGAAAGATCGATCCCATGAGTAATCCGATCACGGGGAGGATAAGGCGCCAGAAGGATTTAGGAGATTGCTGAAGGGAGTGGATAAGATCAAGTCGATGCCGAGAGAGGAAGAGACGCTTCTTCTTTCGAAGAAGAAGAAGCATCCTATAGTCTTTGTGAGAAATGGCATGGGGCTGGGAAGGATTTCGAATGGCATATTTCAACCTTCGGTGGGCAGACTTACATTCCTCATCATACCAGATGTTCATGGGGCAATGACCAGGGGGACGAGGACGAGGGGGAGGACGAATAGTGTGGGGGTATGATTCCAAAGCAGCCTTCCAAATAGTTTGGACCAAGCAAGCAAAACGATCGGAAACATCGGAAAGAGAAGACACCTTGGGGAGAACATGACGCAACCGGTCCATGTAGGTAAAGGAATAATAATAGTCAAAGTCTATAGTGACTCGAGGGACTCGAAGGGGAGGGAGGAGGGGGAGGAGTAACAGGAAGGGAAACAATGGATAACGTAAGAGAAAGAACTGAATGACCGGTAAGGGGGGGAGGGTGATCGGAGACGTTGAATCGGGAAATGAATGGAATGAGGGTGGTAGAGGAAATAGCATAGTCGATGACACTAGCTCCACCACTATGAGGAAAGCAAGTAAACCCACTAGAATCTGGAAAACAAGATATACCATTGAGAAGAACTAGCTTGTTGGATTCACCCAACTCAATAAGATGCTTACCATAAGCAGTCACCTGTGTCGCTGGAGGTTCGAGCAAAACCAAGGTCCTCAAGATCCAATTCCCGAGTCTGCATCTCATCGGTTGTGAGGTCATGAAGAGAAACCTGCATAGGTCCGGTCCGAGCATTGAAATCTCCCAACATAAGTATCTCCCCTGAAGCCGAGTATCTAGTAATGTCCTCATAGAGATCCTGGAAAGGGTCCCCGTCCGTGTGAATAACAAAATTGGACGTGGTGGGGGAAAGTAACAAGTGGCAATGTAGATATCCCAAAGAGGTGGGTGACGAAGGATTTTAATCCATAAAAACCTGGAGTGGGGGTCAGTCGAAACCAAGGAAACCGAACCCTGGAGCTTATCCTTGATAAGAGCAGCAACACCTCCTGATCCTCTAACCCCTCCAGAGCGTCGAGTGAGTTGCCGACAACTAGACCACCAAAAGTAACCAGAGATAATTGGAAGGGCCCGCTCGGGACTCTCGTGCGTCTCACAAATAAGAATGATGTCATGTCTACCAATCACATCAAGAAGGGACCCTGGGGCAGACCACATCATACCATTGCAGTTCCAGCAAGCTATAGCTAGCTTATCTACCACCCCCCTTCCGTGCCGATGGAGTCATTTGTTAGGCAAGGGTTTGGACCACCCAAGTGGGGGAGAGTCCCCAATCACTGCACGCAAATTACGAATAACTGCCCATTTGTTAGCTTTCCTGGTCGTGGCTACTTGTTCCCTAGCTTTCTTCAATTCTTCAACCTGGAGTCGCGTAAGGTCCTCATCAAGGTAGATCTTGTCCTGAAGAGTAAATAATTTCCGTTTGGCCCTCAACGCCTTCATATGCTCTTCCGCATTTTTGAAGCGTATGACCAATGTGGAGTCTGGAGAGAACCATGCTCTCTCGAGAGTAACATCCGTTAACTCAAGAGTGTTGTGAATGAAGGCATTTCCAGCTTGAAGCGGATCAATAGGTTTGGGCACCCCACGAACCCTAAGATTGAGCGCTTTCGCATTACGGATTCTTTCTTCTTCAAATTTAGCTTGGACAGCCAACTCAACTATGGGAGGGGGGTTCTTCTTTCCGGCAACAACTTGAACCCAAGATTGTTGGTCAGCTAATTTTTGGCTTTGTGCAGCTTGATGCTTCTTTGAGACGTTCTCGCTCAAGCAAGAAGAACAACCTGTTCATCTCAAATTTTTAAGATTTCAAAGTGTAAATTAGCGGAATTCTGAGGAGGTTGTTCGGTATGTGCAGTCTGCAATTGAGTAATGATAGCTTGTTGATCTTGAAGTTTAATTTGGAGATCTGCGATAATGCGGTTGCCGTCTTTCACTTGGTCTTGCAAGGAGAGTATAATACTAGCTTGTGTGTCTAGTTGTTTTTGGAGAGAATTAATCTGTTTAGACAAACGCTGGTATGAAACTGTTGTGTGAAAGCGTTGGATAGATTTAAGAGGAGAAGTCCGTGTTTCCTCCATTCCTCCTTCACCAAGTATCCCCATAACACACGAACACCAAGAAATACCCTCTCGAGCGTAGCAGAAATACTCCTCGAGCGCAGCAGAAATCCCCCTCGAGCGCAGCAGAAATCCCCTCCCAAGTGCAGCAGAAATCCCCCTCGAGCGCAGCAGAAATCCCCCTCGCTCGCAGCAGAAATCCCCCTCGCTCGCAGTAGAAATCCCCCTCGCTCGCAATAGAAATCCCCCTCGCGCGCAGCAAAAATCCCCTCCGGGAGGGCACTGATGAGTCAGATGTTGATGCTGAAACGGACCTTTCCGCTAGGCGGGAGAAAGACCCGGGGAAGGACCCCCGGACAAGAACGAGGGCTATCCCAAGGTAGGGGGACCGACGCTGGGCCCTCCGGTTCTGCATCTTATCTTGAAAAGGTCACGGGTACCAAATCACAGAAATCTACCAAGGACCGAAGCCCTTTGATAGCGGTCGGAGAAGACTTAGTGATTCCAAAAACCCTAATGGCCGAATATCTTTCCCTAGAAGAACATTCTCTGATTGGGAAGTTCGTGGGCGGCAGACCGGACATGGAATCCATTCGGCGGTGGGCCACTACCAGGTGGAAAGTTTCAGGGAATCTTGAGATTGTAGCTCTCCCTAGAGGGTTCTTTCAAATCCGCCTTAACAATCCCGAAGATGCAACCCGCATTCTAACAAGGGGGTCATGGTTCTATGGGAAGAAGAGTTTGTTTATTCGCAGATGGGGGGAAGATTTCAACGCCGAAACTCAAAGCATAAATTTTGCTCCAGTGTGGGTTCGTCTTCCGGGACTCCCTAGCCAATTTTGGCATGAAGACATCCTACAAGGAATAGGCAGATACATAGGGGAAATGGTGGCCATGGATTCAACCACCAAAGCTCGCACTAGGTTGACCCAAGCTAGAATATGCATCAATGCAAATCTTGATTCCCAACTCCCAACTCGAATCAATCTAGTCTATGGTTCCTTCCGCCACTGCCAAGCCATAGAGTATGAAAACAAACCGGCTTTCTGCATCGAATGTCGAACTCAAGGACACCTCAAGTCCCACTACCCCTCGCTCAAACCATAGAAGGAGGTAGATTCTGGCAACCATCTCTATAGGAACCAAGGCGTTCGCTTCCCTGGGAAGCCCCCAATGCAAAAGAATAGGTAAATCTACAGTAGAAACCCTCATCAACAAGCACCAGGGCAAAACCCTATGGCAAACAAAGGAAAGCAAAAAGTGCAGCCAGAACAATCAGAGGACCAAGCTCAGGTAAGCTCCCTGTTCGCTCATCCTAATCGATTTGATATTCCGGGAAATATCACCCACTCTGATTCAGAAATAAATGAAGGGTTATTCACTCAGCAAGAAAATGATATGTCGGATCCAAATGTCGACCTCCAAATCCCCACCATCGAAGAAATTTTGCAGTATCCCCTTCCCACCAGTAGCCCTGTCTTATCTCCAGTCAAGCTAGCTTCCCCTGATCCCCCCCTGAAAATCTTCTTTCCCAAGAGGCTGCCGAGAAAACAAAAGCAGATTTCAGTCCCAAAAACACTCGAAGCTCCAAAAAGCCTTGTGTCGATGTTGGCAATGACAAGAAAAGGGGAAGGCCCAATATCCAAGAGCAAATAAGAAGCCAAACTGCCGAGGACATAGCCAACGGAGTCCAAACAACCCTTGTACCTGAAATGTTTACTCACCCGAAGGAAGATCCCAAATTACCCAAACCCCCTGTGCAGCAGTCAAAAGGGGGCAAGAAATCATCTAAAGTTTCCAGATGAGGATACTCTCATGGAATGTGAGGGGCCTCAACAGTGCGGCCAAGCAGAGGTTGGTTAGCACTGTTAGAAAAGAAACCAAACCAACAATCCTCATTATTCAAGAGACCAAGTTAGATCAGTCAAAAGCATGCAAGGCGGGCAACACCATTTGGAAAAATAGTGGAAGCATTTTCAGTCCCAACCAAGGTCCATCTGGGGGTCTTTTGTGCCTTTGGGATCCAGAGAAAGTGGATGGTAGAGTAATATCGTCCTCAGATAGAGTTATAAATATCATGTTTTTTTGCAAAGACAAGGATCAATGTTGGATCCTGTCTAATATCTACGCCCCAAACAATCCCCTCAACAGGAGTTCCTTTTGGGACCAACTAAGTCAAATGAGGCAGGCTTTCAAAAATTTCCCTTGGGTTTTGGTTGGGGATTTCAACTCCCCCCTTTACCCGTCAGATAAGGCAGGAGGCAATGACATTCCTACCAAAAGTATTCAGGACTTCCATGGGTTTGTCACTGAGAATAACCTAATGGATATCCAGATCCGGGGAGCTCAATTCACATGGAATAACAGAAGAATAGGGAACAATCTGATCCAAGTTAAGCTAGACAGATTCTTTCTATCTCAAGAAGCCATACCTCTGTTTGGCGATGCCTCCCTCACTTCCCTGCCCAGAATCGGATCGGATCACAGTCCTCTCCTGTTCGAAGCTAACAAGCCTCCAGTTTTTAGGACCCCTTTCAGATTCGAGGCAATGTGGGTTCTCCACCCAGATTTACGTAATCAAATTGCAGGGTGGTGGCAACAGCAGGTGGACGGATCCCCCATCGCTCAAGTTACCCAAAAACTCAAAATAATCAAAGACCACATCAAAATTTGGAACAAGGAAGTGTTTGGTAACATTTTTGAAAATAAGGAGCAAATCACCAACAAGCTCAAAGCCATAGAAGAGCAAATTCAGAAAGGGCAGATGAGCATACAAATCAGGAATGAAGAGAAAAAGCTCCTTGCCGATTACCACAACATTCTGGCCAAGGAAGAAATGTATTGGAGACAAAAGTCTAGAGCCCTGTGGCTCAAGGACGGGGACTCAAACACGAAATTTTTCCATGCTTCCACTCTTCGTCACATAAGCTCCAATAAGATCAGGGAGTTAATAAATAATGATGGCACAAGTGTGAGAGACATCCACCTCATCATAAATGAAGCAGTCACCTTCTTTGAAAAAATGTTGGGAACAAATTCCACTATTTTCAAACAGGCCCAGGATCAGCTTCTTCAGCATATTCCAAATCTGGTATCCCCTGAAATGAATGACATGCTCATCAAGGACCTTACCAATGAAGAAATAAAGCAGGCTCTTTTCTCCATGGCCCCTGATAAAGCTCCGGGGCCTGATGGCTTCTCCCCCAGGTTTTTTCAAACTTATTGGGATATCATAGGGGTTGACATTTGCAAAGCCATTATTCACATGCAAAAATCCAAAGCCATCCCTAGAAGCACCAACTCCACCTTCATCGCCTTAATCCCTAAAGGCCCTGAGTGCAAATCCATGAATGACTATAGACCCATCATCTATGTAATGTCATATACAAGATTCTTGCCAAAGCCCCGACAACAAGACTCAAAGAAATACTCCCGCTCATTATAGATCCTTGCCAGGGCAGCTCGGTCAAAGGAAGGTCCATTCATGATGGCATAATCACCCTGCATGAAGTCCTCCACTCAGCTTCCCAAAACAAGAAAGCAACCCTTTTTCTCAAATTAGATATCAATAAGGCTTTTGACCGAGTAAACAGGGATTTCCTCCTGGTTGTTCTTCAAAAATTTGGTTTTCACAGGGAATGGATAAATGTAATCAGAGGCTGCATATCCAACCCTCATTTCTCAGTCTTGGTTAACGGATCACCCGCAGGTTATTTCCCTAGCGGCAGAGGCATCAGGCAGGGAGACCCCCTGTCACCCATCCTTTTTATAATACTCGTTGAATCTCTGGGAAGAGCACTTAAGAGTGTTGTCAATGAGAAAACTATCACAGGGATCAGGGCTGCCTCGAGTCTAAACCCGCTGTCACACCAACAATTTGTGGATGACACAATACTCGCTACCTATGCTTCAGTAGTGGAGGCCAAGATGATCAAAAAAATCCTTGATTTATATGAGAAAGCGGTTGGGCAAGAAATCAACTATAACAAAAGTAAAAGCTTCTTCATCAATACCCCCCTTTCCAGGCAGATTAAAATCGGGCGTATTCTTCAATGTAGCATTGGTGAGTTCCCTACTCGCTATCTGGGGCTTCCTCTTTTTTACAATCATCCCAAATTGTCCATGTGGAGTCATGTGGTGGAAAGGATAAACAAAAAGTTAGCTGGATGGAAAGGGGCTTTTCTAACCCAAGCAGGTAAAATCACTCTTACCGTAACATGCCTCCAAAGCATCCCAACCTATTTCCTCTTAGTCTTCAAAGCTCCTGCTTCAGTTTACGCCCAAATCGAGCAAATACAAAAAATATTCTTGTGGGGAGGCACAGAGGAGAAGCAAAAGATTCATTTGGTTGGATGGGAAAAGGTTTGTCGGCCAAAAAACCAAGGGGGTCTGGGACTTAGAAGAATCAAGCATATGAACACTGCTCTGCTGGCTAAGCAAGCCTGGAAAATTCACACAAGTTTCAATGCAGAATGGGTGTCAATAATACAGAGGAAATACCTTCAGCACAAAGAATTCACTGATGAAGATATCCCCAAAGAGGGATCAACTTTTTGGAGGTCAATTATTCAGGTCAGAGAAGTTCTCCAGAAAGGTTCAAGGTGGCAGCTGGGAACAGGTACTGCCATAAACTTCTGGACAGACAGGTGGGTCAGTGATCAGCCCCTAGTTGAAGATGATGAGATATTTGTCCTAAAACCTATCCTTGATGGCACCATAGGCAACAAAGTAGCAGACTTCATCCAAAACATCAATGGGTCTAAAAGCTGGAAAGACCTCAACATTAACTCAAATGATGGGCACATAACCAGGGCAGTGAGGGCTTTGGCTCTTATGTTGAATACTACAGTGATTCCGACAGATGGAAGAGAAGACTTTCTAATTTGGAAAGAAACGGACAATGGATGTTTTTCTATCAAATCTGCCTACCAACTTATCCTCAATCCACAACAAGCTCCCTTCTCTCCTAGCCAAATCTGGATCAAGCACCTCATCCCTAAAGTGGCAGTGTTTTCCTGGCTGGCAATTCAAAACAAGATTCTAACCACTGATAATCTCATCAAGAGGGGGATGATGGTACCCAACAGATGCCACCTATGCTATAAAGCTTGGGAATCCGTCAACCATATTTTCACTAAATGTGATTTCTCTTATACTATGATGAGTAACTTACTGTCCAGTTTCCACATCAACTGGGTCCAACCCAACTCCCTGGTAGAGCTTTTCACTCAGTGGCCCAATCCTTTCAAAAACCCTCGATTGAAATCCTTGTGGAAAATGTGCACTCACCATTTCTTATGGCAGGTATGGCTAGAAAGAAACAACAGGGTGTTCTCTAACACTCCCAAGGACCCTACCTCCATTGCTAGTAAAATCATCAGCTTTGCCACAGAGAACTCCCGACTCATCCCTTGCACAGAACCCCCTGATGTGGGATTGGAGCTTTTTCTGTTCAGCAATCTTAATATCCCCAGGGAAGATAATCCTCGTGTCACTCATCCCCACCCAAGGCACACCTCTTCATGGAAACCCCCTCGACAGGATGGCTCAAGCTCAATTTCGATGGAGCTTCTAAAGGAAACCCGGGAATGGCAGGGGCAGGAGGACTGGTCAGAGATAGCAACGACAAGATTGTGGTCACCTTTGCGGAGAACCTAGGCATTCAAACTAATCACGTAGCAGAAGCCCATGCCCTGTGGAGAGGTCTCAACATCATCCAAAAGCACAAAGGGAACTACGAAATAGAAGGGGACTCTCTAAACATCATAAATTATATCAACAACAACTCCAATCCTTCGTGGAAGGTCATGAATGCCATCAGGGAAGCCAAAAACATGATCAGAAGATAGGGCAACGTGATATGCAGACATGTGTATAGGGAGGCAAATAGATTGGCTGACCTCTTAGCAAACATGGGAATCAATCAGAATTCCTTGACTGTATGGGATAACAATCCACCCTCAAACATTGTCAATGAAGCCAACCAAGAGTGGGCAAATCAACAATGAAGCATCGGAGTAGGAGATTCATCATCAGGTTGCCAACATCTTCATCAGCAGCCTTATTAGTACTCTTGACAGCATTAGCGGGAAGCTGAAGCAGCTCATAAATACTGAGGAAAGCACTGCGAAGAAGAAGGTGGTTGACGCATGATGGAGGGTCGTGGGTCTTTTTTTGTTTATGGTTCTCTGGGTCCTTACTGGGGTTTGTTTTCATGAGGGTTATTTTAACTTTACATATATTATATGCATCAATGCTGGTTTGGGTGTCTGCTGTCCATATATTATCTGCATCAATCCTGTTTGGGGTGTTGTCCATATATTATCTGCATCAATACTGTTTGGGGTGTTTGCTATTAGGCTTATCGGCTTTTAATCAATATATGGTGAACGGTGTTTATCCATGTACGAAAACACTTTTTTAAAGTTTAGTCTTCTAAGCTGCTAGCCTCCTTTGAGGTTTTTGTAACTACTGGTTTTGGGATCCAGGAAAAAACCCTTTAATATAAGCTACACTATTTACCAAAAAAAAATGTAACATTTTGTTATTTGATGGAAGTGGCCGCCACTAGAAGCCACATGTAGCTTATTAAAAAAAAAACAATAAGCATATTTAAGTTGTCTTAAAAGGACTTAACTCATGCCAATCTCATTGGCAGAATAAGAGAATATTATTTTAATTTATCCATCTATTTTATTAATAGGATGGAATGTAGCATTCATTTCCCGCATCAGACAGTCAAGGCATTGCTTCCAAAGAAGAAGCCCTTGGTTTATGGCACAAGGCAATATTATTGACCTTCCTGTCTGCAAACAATTTAAACATCGTATTTTTACTTTTAGTCTTTTTCTGAACTGCAATTTATTTTATGCATTTTCATTTCATGCACAATGATGACGATAGCATAAAAACTTGGATGTGGACCTTCAGATCAGAGCCTCTCTCACTCACTGCACGGTTCATCTATGCCCCTACGTTTGAGAATAGTACATGAAGAGGGCAAAATCGAAATCAAAGACAAGGAAGAAGAAAGTTGCACCAGTGTGGACTAAGTACACTGGTCCTCTATGTGTTACATTGCACCAAACTCTAGATCAAAACCAAACTCTATATCAAAATCAAACTCCTGAAGATTAAACTTAACAATCATCCAAAAAAAAACACGAAATGAAATTTTGGATTTTGGTGGTTGTTACATATATTAACCTTAAAATGGCAACAATAGGACAATATCATGTTAATTGCTTTCAATAGAGACTACTTGATGTATATATGTTAAAAAAGGGGATTATATTCCATCGAATTTTGCATTAAACTGAAAAACAAATGGACACTGATATGAAGAAATATAGTTTTAATGGAAAGAAGAGCAATCACACAATGGAAGCACAAAAGGCTTCAGATTTCTCAAAATATATATATAACATTCTTGACTAAAATGAAATGGGGAATCAAAACTCAGCCTCATGTATATAGAGAGAGAACTCATGTTGTTAGATATTCAACTATAAGACCGCTAACAATGATAAATATAATCAAGTAGCTTGAGCTGATTGAGCTATTGTGTTTGTGTTTATGCTTTGGGCAACCAAACAACAGAGAGTGGGCAAGTGCCAAGTAAAATTAAATAGCCTAGACCCAAGAAAAAGTACTGCATATACAAACTCCCACCCATTCCACAAATATCATAGAAATTATTACCCTACTGCCCAAACAAACGGATTGCATACATTTTACCTAATAACTTTAGCTTCCGTAGTTGCATTTATTTATTTATTTATTCCGAATGGACAAATGTTGCACATTATTAGGCAAGCTTCCTAAATCAGTCTATCAATTCAGCTAGGGATACAGATAATGTTTTGCACGGGCTCTAATTTTGATAAGCAACATCTCAAGACACAATATAACAATAATAAAGCACTTTAATATCAAAAGTCATGATTTCAAGTGATTAAAAATGGGACTTCCAATACAGAAACCCCGTTCAAATTTTAAGGACAAAGCATATATATGGTTTGATATATATGTGATTTGATATAAAAGTAACAATAAAACCTTTCAATGAAGAGTCAAGAACCTGGAGACTCAAAGGCCCTGGCAACTAGATTTGTCACATTGCATGTTAAAACTTGACTCTAATGATTCACAAAGCCTCGAAATATATACAAATATCTTCGATTATTCGCATCAACCCCGTTGCAAGTCTATTAGCAAGCTGCTGGTTTGGACCTCTAGTTAAAAGTGTTCATTTGGCTTTTAGTTAACGACCCATATCCCAAGTACATGGTTATGTGTTGATACAGTATATTGTCTTTGGCCCCTTGGCCATGTATTCACAGGCTTTAACAAACATGAAAATCGCTATCAAGACATCGTAGAAAGTGAAGAGTCTTCAATTTCCCTGGAAATTCTAAAATTCTTTAAAAATATTTGCCTTTGAAAATCAAAGCTGTACTTGTGAAATCCTACTAAGATTTACCATGTTATAAAAACGGCACATTAAAGATCGCTTAAAACAAGCTGAATTTTCACCGTAACGAGGCGAAAATTAGCATCATTTTAACATTAATCATGCCTCTAAAGACTATTCTGAAAAACCGCCACAACAAACCAGAAATGAGAATAAAAATTGTATTTAGAAAATGTTGTGAGAAAAGATGGAACCCACATGGAATTTGTGTGAGGGCTGCATACTTGTCAGTGCATTTGTTCCCGCACGGAGACGTCCATTGATGCGGAATCATTCTCTTCTCCTCTTTCTCTTCTGTTAAGTGGAGACAGTAAAAAAAAAAGTATTGAAATGCTTCGACCTCTCTGGAAAATGCAAAATGAGAGAGATTATTTATGGAAGGAATAGGCGCATATAGAAGATGAAGGGGGCGAGTTAGAGGTTAACGTCTGATGATTCGATCAGAAAGCCCACAGGGTACTAGTTTATGGGTGCATCGTTTTCCCACTGGGGACGAAATTTAATTTTAGGCTCTTCGGAAATATTTTGAATGTGCAAAAGGACAAATAGAGCTGGTCCCAAACATATTGTAGTTTAATATTAAATATTTTTAAGGCAAGAACAAGCCTATACATATAGAAAAGTATATCATTGAATATGCAAATCATGTATTATAGTTGACTTCGGAACATTTTAGGAATTTTAAAGTTGATTGGATTGCAACCAAATAAAAAAAAAATTGGATTGCAACCTACAAATTGAATCAACAAGCATACTACCATCATTCCATATTAATATTGTTTAAAGTGTTTTTTTTTATCTTAACAATATAAAGTAATAAATTGGTTAAGTGGTGGAGTATATGCAAGGCTAAAATTAATTTTTTAATTGAAACAATGTGAAGTATAATTGAAGTTATATCAAGTGGTATTAGTTCAATCGGTTAGATAATATCAAGCAATACAAAGATAATATCTAGGTTCAAATCTTATTAAGCAATACCAAGATAATATTTAAGCTTTGTTGTAATACCACTATGTGGTGATGGTGATGATGTAATAAGGGTGGAGGTCGTTTCAATTCCATATAACTAATTTTTAAAAAAAAAATATATATATATATATATATAATGTAATATGGGTGGGATCGTTTCAATTCCATATAACTAATTTTAAAAAAAAAAAAAATATATATATATATATATATATATATATATATATATATATATATATATATATATATAATTGGGGCTATTCTTCGAAGTACATCAAGTCACCTTTCCCTAATTCGTACTACCTGAGTATTTTGGATAAGAGTTCAAAGACATACTACTAGCATGCGGAGGTGTTTCAACAAAGTCGATAGAATTAAATTTGGATGTTTTTTATTGAGGTTAGTGTGAGAAACCCTTATGACCGACGCTCAGGGTTGGGCATCCCCATCCCAACCATGACCTCTAATAAGGGTGAGTTTTTTAAGTTACATAGGAGAGTTGGTTACAACCACACTATTTTTAGTAACTGACAAGCACAAGGTTTAAACCATAGAAGTTGCTTCCACCAAACCTATTCCATTTCGTTATTGTTGACTCGACGTGAAGGGAACCACTAATCGTTCGAGATTCATATCGTCATCATCAATCTGACGCACACTTAGAAGATTCAAATCAAACTACTACCTTTGCAAACAGGTTACCCTCGAGGGTTGAACCTGGATGTCTTTTTGGTAAGTGCCTGGCCAGACAAGCACTTACCAATCGACCTAGCCCTTGAGGGCTGATAAAGGTGAGAGTTGAGCTTAAAATTTGTATGTTATTTTTTATAAACATTAATATTTTTTTCAATAGGTTATATGGGATTGAAATGGGCCTCACCTGTATTACATCATCGCTACATAGATATTACAACAAAGCTTGGATATTATCCATGTATCATTACATCATAACTACATAGTGATATTACAACAAAGCTGGGATATTATCCATGTATCATTACATCATCACTACATAGTGGTATTACAACAAAGCTTGGATATTATCCATGTATCATTACATCACTACATAGTGGTATTACAACAAAGCTTGGATATTATCCATGTATCATTTGATAAGATTTAAATTGGGTTTTTTCTTTGAAATGTCTTGATTTTATAACCATGATTTTTTTTTTCTTTTTTAAGATGATGTATTTGAGACTAAGAAAAAAGTTAAACCAATTTAATCGTTCAAATTTAAAAATATAAAATAATAATAATATATGTTATAAGTTTGCAAGGGCTAGGTGGATTGATAAGAAGTTCGAAACTTACCAGGAGGAGATCTAGGTTCAAACCTCATGGGTATGCCCAATCTAGGGCAAAGGTAGTAGTCTGACTTGAGTTCATTGAGTGTGCGCCAGCTTGATGATGGTGGTACCAACCCCGAGCCACCAAGGGTCTCCCTCACTTCAGGTCGTGTTTATCGAGGTGAGATAGGGGTTATAGTGGTAGCACCATGATTTGACTCTACGATCGAAGGCAATGCGACTTGACCATGTAACCAGTTTTTAAAAAAGGAAAGGTAGTTGTTGATTCCTCTATGTATAAAAATAATAATAATATATGTTATATTTATTAATTTATAATTATTAAATGAAATATATTTGATGAAAATAAGATGTTGAAGATTATATTTCTAAGATCATTTAATTGAAAGACTTATCATTAAATTAGAAATCATACCTGTTTTAAAATTATTTTAATATTGTCTTATTTATCAATTTTGATGTGATATGTTTGCTAAAAAATAAGAGCATTGTGCTCATTAATTTGAAAGGCTAAAATTACCTTGTGTTCATTGATTTCAAATTAAAAACCTCTTTAAAAATACGAAGTGTAACCAATAAAGTTCATTCTCCATTGATTTCAAAAGTCAAAACCACCTTATAAGGTGCAAAGTACAACCATTAAAAACACTTTCTATAACTCACTCTACATTTTTGCTTAATGAGATAATTTGTCTTTCCCACAAAATCTTATTTTTTAGTTGTTCAATCCATCTCCACTAGACCTAATGGTGAAGACTTTGAAACTACAAATAAGATGGTCAAGGTTATGATGTTATAGAGGGCTATAGGGGGTAAGGTTGTACACCATGCTTGGATGTGCTCCAATAAAATCCTAAAATTGACAATGATGGGTTTCACGTTGAAAGGAATATCTTGTATGACCAATGGTCTTATGGATGATAAAAATAACTTTCCACTTTCCAGTTTTCTTCCCCAATATTTATCTCTTTATTTGTCGACAAAATTAGTAGAGCTTGTTTGATTGCCATGTTGTCTATAGCTAAATATCAGTTTATAAGTGACCAATTAGTAATTATGATTTCATCACTTAAGGGTACTTAGTTCAAACTTTTTACATCAAATCACAATGACCACCTTTGGTAGCCAACTATTGCAGGTGAAGGACATTCGCATGGAATATCTTGTTAGCTAAGAAATGACTACAAAGAAGATTTCTTGTTGGCATTCTTATTAGTGAGAGAAGCATTTTTTAGTCATGAACAGGAAACGATTCAAAAAAATTAAGTGGAGGAGGTTTGGAGCAGTAAAATTTCATCTAAAATGTGTGACAAGAGTTCTTTTTACACAGTGGGTGGGGCTTTGATCTTATGTCCCACTAAAGTTTTAGAAACCAAGGGAGCAAAATGATTGCAGAATATAGAAAAGGACATCAATAGACAAAGAAATATTTTATTTGATAAACGAAAGGATTAATCTAGAATTGTTCATGTCAAATTTAAATATAACGTTCCTACTCCTTTTAGTATGCCTTTTTTCTCCAAAACATTTGCTTTTATATTTTGTTCTCTTTCTACTTTTTTGGTTGTTAATGGAGATATTTTAGTGCAAATATATTCAAGGAAATGGAAATTGAAGATCCAAGGATTATGTTCATGTATGCGACCAACGATGCAATGAAAGAAAGTGTCTAATGACCATGCAAGTGTTGAAGAAGGATTACAATTGCTCAAATATTCTCAAAGATTTCAAGAAGAGTTCTATTATAATAATATGGTTGTTAAGGATAAGGTATCGAGGAAGGTTATTTAACTCCATGGCAACCAATGCTAACATAAGTGATTTTCTATTCTTTGAATTTTTTTGAAATGGTTTAAATTAAGGTATATTGGAGATGTGTTGTTTTATTTGTGAATACTATACCTTGTTGAAGGTGAGATTAGTGAAGAAGGAGAAGGTCAAGATCTACATTTTCTTCATTGTTTATATGCGAGACACTCTTATTATGCTTGTACTATTATGAAATAGTAATCTAGGTTTATCTATGTGAAATATCATAAGATTGAAAATTTATCTTATTTTTCAATAGCCTAACCCTTTTTGTCTATTTTTTATTGAAGTAATATAGTATGTGTCAAGTATTAATCAGTATTTATGTTAATATTAACGTTGAATGTAGTGAATAAAAGAAGATATTTTTTATCTATTTTGAATTGGTTTTTGTGTGTCTTTAAAGACTAATTACGTTTTTTTATTCCCAAATTGAAGGATAAAATAAGTTAAGAATAATTCTGCAAAATTTTGTGAACAAACCAATAGTGTTGAAGTACTTGGTGGACCATTGCTCCAAAATATTTTTGAATAAAGTTGTTGCACCTGGGTTACAAAAGTAGGAATAATCTAGCACTAGTTGTGTGCTAGAATAATTTGAGCACCAATTGTGCGCTAGAGTAGCTCATGCATCGGAATAATAGGACATGGAGTTGCTTTGAAATAATTATACATGAGAAGAATTGATAAAGTGAATGGTCAACCTGCTTTGCAAGTGTTGTGTCAAGATCATGGGTCATACTATTTGGTTTGATGTTGACCATTAGCATCGGATTGAATCTATTGACTATGCACAAAAATAACAACGTTGAATCTATTGACTATGCACAAAAATAACAACGTTGACTAGTAGGAACTTTGGAGTTGCCTTTATGTTGCATTGAAATAAACTCAATTGTATACGTGATGGGAGCCTGATACACACAAACTAAAGCAAGGAAAGACGTTGAGGACCTAAATTATGTTTCAACAAATTAACAATGAAATTATAGAGTGAATTAATTAGTTGATTGAATAAAATTATGGATGACTTATCCAACCAAATATCTTGTTGCAATATGTTTGGTTAGATTGAACACGCAGACTCATGTTAATAAATTAGGAGATAAATTATTGCCTATAATAGAACCTATAATTAAGCTAGAGAGTTCAATGAATACCTATAAATAATGATGTATGCCTATTGGACATAGTTTAGAATGAAAGAGATGCAGTAGTAATTTGAATTTCAAATTATGTCTTAACTTTAAATCAATTTATCCTATTTCTTGCACTATGTTGACTACATAGTTTAGTCTTTGTTGTTAATATCTTATACCTCTCGTTGAACCTCAGAGCAAGGACCCAATATCTGAAATAATGGAAGGATTTTAGCATAGTTGCAAGTTTTCTATTTAATTTTCTTTATGTTTTTTTATTCCAAAAATTAAAATAGCATAATTGAAGTTGATGAGTTTGCTTTTATTTCAATTTTGCCTTAATTGAAATTTATTTCTGATAATGATGTGATTTGTTTTACTTTTTTATGTGTATAATGTTATTTTAATTTGATTATTGCATTATAATTTTTTCCAAATTTTGTTTTATTTAAGCAACGAATTATGTTTTGTTTATGCTTAAAGTTGTTTAGTTCCTTTTAGTTAAGTAAAGATTGTTATTTTTATTTATGCATATCAATTACAATCAAAATTAGGATTTCTTATATTAGTAGGGCATGAACTTCAGTATGGTTTTATTTAAGAATATTACAAATTTGTTGTAATTCCTAGCTTTTATAGATTAGTTTAGGACCCTGATATCCCAAAATGCAATTCTTAGACCTTTAACGCATACAACCTTAGGATGTTTCCCTAGTTTGACAAAGATTAAAGTGTCAGCATTAACGATGTTCCTCAGAAGATATAGGATATTTTTAAGTTTTAATTAAAGTTTATTAATGTTATTTTAGCAAGGTTGTTATAGCCCTATCCTTGGGGATTAGTCATTATCATGAGAATATGAGTAAGTAATAATATTATGTTATGTTTTTTTTTGTTACATAGGAGAGTTGGTCACAATCACACTATTTTTAGTAACTGACAAATGCAAGGTTCAAACCATGGGGGTTGCTCCCACCAAACCTATTCCACTTTGTTATTGTTGACCAGATGTGAAGGGGACCACCGATCGCTCAAGATTCATACTGTCATCGTCGTTCTGGCACACACTCAAAGGATTCAGATCATACTACTACCTTTGCTATTATGTTATGTTACTTTAAGTCAAAATAATGATAAACAAGTTGGATTGTGTTGGATGCAATTTCCATTTTGGTTTCTTAAATTATTCTATAAAAGGGGAAAATCAATGCTGGTAAACTACCTATACTTGTAACACTTGATCAATATTTCCACAAGTTTGTAGGATGCAATACCACAAGAACAATATGATATGATATGTTTACTTTCAATATTACATTGTCAATATACAAGTCAAATACTTCTAGTTAGTTTTTTTAAATAACAAGCTTATTTGAGCTTAAAGCACTTGTGTTGTCAAGTAGTCTTTATTAAATCATCCCCCACTATCATATGATATTAAGAGATAATTTGTGCAACTTTTGACCTCAATCCTTTCCTATCCAATGTAAAGGATAAATGGATAAATATGTAATTCAATTATTTCCCTTTCAATATTTTTTTTTGTCCTTAGCTACGAATGTTCCTTGACCTATATAAGCTTAGCTTATCTAAACGATGAATATTATGAAGCCCCACTTGAATAAAGTAGAGGTCAAAGTTTAAAATTCAAATAAAACCATCTCATCAAAATGTGGTAAAGAACAAAATCAAATTTGGGATATCCAAAGCCTTTTGCTAGCATTTTAAATTATGTTGTACAAAATCAGGTAATTGTATACGACATTAGTAAATATGGGTTATAAAGTTCCAACTAGTATCCTATAATAACACCATGACCACAAATATCCTTACAACCACAAAGAGCACTCATAACTAGAATTCCTCAAACTATATTTAGAAATTATACATATACATAAACTTACCCAAACAGCTTTTAAATTTCTTTGTTGCTTAATTTTTGGCTTATTGATGATAACCTAAATTGCAACTACATGAAAAGCATGATCCACATTTATGTTCTTAGCTCTTATCCCATGCTTATATGCCTAAATTTATTTTCCCTTGATTCCCCTACAACATGAATGCTCAATAAATATCTACTCACAAAAAACAACTTGTGAAAACTTCTAGAGGATATGATTTTTAAACAATATAGCCATTTGAAACCCAAACTTTTAACCATCATTTAATATAATGTTGCATTGAATAAAACTCAATTCACCTTATCTAAATTTCACTATATATATATTATAATTTATAGACAACCTCAACCAATAATCCCAAATAAGAATAGAAATGGGTATATGTTATGCACACCACTAAACTTTAGTTTAATAGCAAGTTCCAACCAATGTTCATAAGAATAAACAATTTGGCTTAAACATAACAAGCCTTAAAATTACTGAGAGAAATCACAACTAAACTTTTCTTGAATTTCATAAAAACTTTGATCTATTTAAGAGAGAAACTTTCATACTATCTCTTGTTTAGACATGCTATTGTTAGCCTTATTTAGAAGTAGTCCAATGTTCTTTATGTCAATTTTTAGTTTTTATCAAAATGATCCATCCCTAGACATAATATCTAAGATTTCTCTTCTCTTGTGATCTAAATACTCATAAAAGGAGCATGTCTAAGATATTCAAATGTTAAAATTTTACTGTCACATGACATATTTTGACTCATTATAGCTAATTTGAATGTTGAAAGTGTCGTTTGACTTATGGCGAAGGTCGGCATTATATGATGTAATCTTGTATAGGCCTGTAGATAATTATTGTACAATTGTGTTTAACTTATTGTAATGTTTTGTTATGTAATCCCTATGGGTCGTGATTAACATTGTTATGGTTAAACCCACCTTATAACTTGTCATTAACCTTAAACCCTATTGTTATGCCAGCTTAAGCTAAACTCATTTAAGTAATTGAAGTTTTGGTATAGGTATAATTACCCCCACCACTCCATCTATTGCATCAAAGTGTTGTGATTCATATCTATGGATAATACAATGGTTATTTATGGTACTTATGACTACCTACTATATCTTTCATCATTTTTAATTATTTGTATAAGATTTAAGTAGATGGATAGCTTCTATTTATTTTTGAAAATAGGAGTGAATTTCAATATGGTATTAGAGTTAGTATGGAACTTTATCGCTTGGTCATGAAAAAAATTTATTCAGAGGCTCCAATATTTCTTTTGACTTTTAGGACAAATTATTTCTTAGAGCTTCATAGGCACCTTTGAAAAAAAGACAAAGGGAATATCTAATATTTTTCTTTCTCCAGTTATTTTTTGGAAGAATTTATGCCTACTCTAGGTTATGTTCCATTATTACTAGAATATTTTGTACCTGAATTACATAGATCCAAACCACCTATAGCAAAATAAGTATTGTTGCTTTGACTTCATATGGGTGTATTGACTTCTTCACAAAGAGTTAAATCACAATGAGAACTTGGTATCAAATCAAAGGAGGCAAAATTGTGATGTTTTCATCCCACTTAGGATCTTTGGTACCTTGGTTGGAAGAAGGAGAAGGAGATGTATCCATTTGTCTTGGTTCAAATCTTACACATTATGTCCATTTAAATGGTTGGAGTTCTTTATTGTTATAGATCATGATGCTCTTCTTCATGGAGAGGGCACAACTTTAGACCCAAGCAATGATGGTGATAGTCAAGCTATACTAGCATGGCATAAGGGAATTCTACCTTTTGATGTAAGAAGCAAAAGAAGAAATTTATTTCTTATTATTTTTCCTTATAGAAAAATAAAAAGGATGAAAAAAAATGATGTTTTCAAAAATGTCACTTTAGGGCTATTTTGGAGGGTAAACTTCCAAAGGCCACAACATTTGCATATGGAAGCATTTTGAGCCTTTTTTAAAATCACATGACTTTTTGAGCTCTTTGCATTGGTGGTATTTGTTCAAGGACTTACTACAAGTGGAGGGATATCTCATTTTGTGATTATCCTAAAATTCTATTGCCCTATTTTGATAGGGCAATTTTACCATATGTTATGCAATCAAAATATTTGGTCCATATCTATGGGAGATATAGTTGGATTTGTGATAGTTGCAATAGTTTTTCAATTTTTTGAAGGCATATACGAAAAGGATTTAGAATATGCTTTAGTCAATATCTCCTGCTCCCTTGGGCCATTGATTTAGCTTATTCATGAAGATTTAATATTTCATAATTTCTTCTTTATTCTATTCTTTGTCTAGGCACTCTTGGGATTTTGTAATAGCTATTTTCATAAGCAGGTCCATGCAATACCTCTTTTGGTGATAGAAATTAGGTGGCCTAAGGGCAAGTCATGGTTTTGAAATAAGGTGATGCATGTTGTAAAAGTAAAAGTTATGTTTCCAAATCTTACCTTACGTGAATATAGAATATTGAAGCAGTTTTTCTTTAGAGGGAGTACTCTTGAATTTTGTTTCTCATATAGGGTCTTAACGAAAGTGTTCTTTGATGACTATGATACAACTTAAGGAGATTCTTGTGTAGAGATATTCGTACATCAATAGGTTTTCAAATGATTAGAGGGATTCAAATGAGTCTTCCTCAAGTTTGAAGGCCCATTAGAGCATCCATTATGAGAGGAGGATATTAGAGCATCTATTGTCTCAAACTATTGTGATTCTTATCTATGAAAAATATAGTGGTTATTTATGGTACTTACAAGTGTCTACTATATATTTCTCTCTTTCATCATTTGTTTGCTTCTTGTATAAGATTTGAGTGGATGAATTACTTATGTTCATTTTTTGAAATGGGTGTGAATTCCAATATAGAAGACCAACACTTTCAAGTCACACGTGTATTTCATCAACCAAGGATTTGGAGGATCCCCATGTTCTCACTTATATTAGTGAAACTCAATGAATCTTTTGTTATTCATCAAGTTACAAGTCAATTCACCTCAAATGAGTTTTTATGGTTTGACTTGGTGAATTTTGGGGAAAAAACTAGCTTTTATTCACAAATCTCATTTTGGGTTAAAATTGTATGTCTTACATTATTTATATTTTTGTAGGTGAGGTTTTGCCCATTTCAAGTCTAAGTCGAAATGGCCTTGCCAAGTCTAAGTATTTTTACTATGGTCATACCATTAGTACGTTCCAAGAATATTATAATAAAAATCAATTGGTTATATGGGATTGAAACATGCCCTACTCATATTATATCATCACCACATAGTAGTATTACAACAAAGCTTGAATATTATCCTTGTATTGCTTGGCAAGATTCAAACTTAGGTATCCTCTTTGAATGTTGAGGAATCTAACCAATTGATCTAATGCCATTTGATCAAGAATATTATAAAATTATTTTGTATGTAAAGTAGCAATTTCATTTATAAATGTTTAACCTATTAAAAAAAATTATTTATAAATGTTTGTCCATAATTAAGTGTTCTCCCCCCATTTTAAGCACTTGTATAATCAAATAATTCACACTATAAACCATGATTCAAATATTGAGTTAATTATATCTCACCTTTGTTGCCAACCATGCAAATTGTCTTAGAATTTATTAAAAAATATTTAATGGGGTTTTTATAGTCAACTTTGAAATGCAAATTTAGTAAGTGGATATACTACAATAATTGAAATTTTATTTTGAAATGACTATCCACACACAAGGATTCACAATATGTAATAAAGATAAATGGCGATGACGAGTGATGGCAACATGGCAAGTGCAAGCAATGGCAATGATGAAAGTGTTGGTCTTCAGACAGTAGTCACCATCAGTGGTGGGTTTTTTAACACAGAACATGGACAACCCATGATCCATCGTGAATTCTTATTCGACTCTGGTGGGAAAGTGAGTCCTTTTGGTGTGATTAGTAGCGCTCCCCACTCCAATAGGGATGTGCCTTCACATTCGATGGGTCCCAACAACATCGAGGTGGGCTCTGGTGTATCTATCAAGAATGGATCTACAATCCTAATTGGTGGTGGAGAAGGCTCTAATGCACCTAACAAAGGTGGATCTTCAGGCTCCGTTGGCGATGATGACATGCATCTTGGAGGTGGATCTACGATTTTCGTTGGTGGTGGGGTATCGATGGGCTCTGACATAGGATCTATGACCCCCATTTGCGGTGAGGATATGCTTATGGGAGTTGGACCTGCACCCTCTATTGTTGGTGGGTTATCAGTGGGCTCTGACATGCCTGTCAAAGATAGATCTATGAACCCCTTTACTAGTCAGGTAGTGGCAGGTTCTGGAGGAGGCAGATCCATGGCCCCTAAGCCCTCTTTTGCAGATATTTTAAAAAATAACTCTTCCTCATGCCTTGGAGTTGATCTTCATCCATCCAAAGGCTCCCTCAAGATTTCATCCAAGCTCATGTCATCCATCATGGCCCAAGACTCCCACTCCCTGGTGGGAAAATTCCTTGGATCACATCCTAACATGGAGTCTATTCGTAGATGGGATCTAACTAGCTTGTTTCCTTTAGGATCCATGGAACTGGTCACTCTTCCTAGAGGGTTTTTCTAATTTATCTTAATAACCCTAGTGACTCAAGTCGAATCCTCATTAGTCGCCCTTGGTTCTTTGGGTGGAGGGGTCTCTTTCTCTAAAAGTGGATTGTGGATTTCGATCCAAAAACTCAAAATATCAACTTTGTGCCAATATGGGTACACCTTTTGGGCCTTCCTATGTGAAGAAATCCTAAAAAGAAATCGCTCGAGATATTGATGAGCTTATTGTTATTGATCTGACCACTAAAGCTAAGACTCGCATGGTGCATACTCACATGTGTGTCAACGCTAACATCGACTTTGCACTTCCCTCTTCCATTAAGCTTGTTTTGGATGTCAGCATCAAAACTCAAATCATTGAGTATGAAAATAAGCTGACTTTATGCACCATTTATTCCAAGCAAGATCACCTCAACTCATAGTGCTTGACTCTAAAATCTCTCAAGGTGATTCTTGAAAGAAAACTTAGTGGAGAAGGACTCCAGCACCAATAACATTTCCACAAGCAATCCAAATATTCTACTTTGGTTGATATTAACAACCCCCCATCCCATACAATTGGCATTGGGAGAATTCCAAATCAAGGGTTTCCATCTTCATCTTTGAACATCACTTCCCAAGCTCATTTTAAGAAGGTGTCAATGGCTCGTGAGACTTTGTTTGCTACTGTTAGCTTGTTGAGTGACTCTCTAAAGAATCCTTCCTTTGAGGTTGCAACTTCCCAAGGGCATTCTTTGGCATAAGCAAATCTCTCTTTGTCCTTTTAGGTATGCCCTCCTATTTCTATTTCTAATCATTTTTCCTCATTGTCTATTGATGAGTCTCTCTCTACCATAGATAAATCCATCCTTGACCTTCTCCAAAGTCCTCCTCAATCCCCAAAGGCCTTCTTGGCACTTCCCCATGCAAAACTATTTCCAAGAACATCTTCTCTACTAGCTCTCCATTTACCAAGAATTAAAAAAAAGCTTCATGTTGATGTTGGTTTTGGTAAGAAAAGAGGTTGCCCTTCTGCCTAAGACATTCAAAAGAGAGAATGCTCTAAGGAGATTGCTAATGGTACCCAACTCACCTTACGCATCTCTTCAAAATAAAACATTCCTTCAGGGCCTCACAAAGATGATAATAGATCCAAATTCCCCTCTTCTCAAGGAAGAGGGAAGAGAACCTCTTCCAAAAGTAGCAAATGAAGATCCTCTCATGGAATGTGAGAGGCCTCAATGGATGAAACAAACAACATTTGGTTAAGTCCATGAGGAAATATCTAAAGCCTACCATTTTCCTTCTACAAGAGTCCAAGTTGGACCTCCAAAATGCTACTTGCATCTCCAAATACATTTGGAAAAACTATGATTTCCTCATAAGTCCTACCAATGGAGCTTTTGGTGGATTGTTATGCTTGTGGGATCTGAATGTTGTTGAAGGAAGACTCCTGTCTATTGTAGAGAACTTTATGAACATTTTATTTTTCAGCAAAGATCATAACTGTAGATGGGTTCTTTCAAATATCTATGCACCAAATTCCCCTTCTAGGAGATTTCATCTCTAGAACACCCTAAGCCAAATGAGGGAGGTCTTTTCCAATGAGGCATGGATGTTGGCTGGAGATTTTAATTCTCCCCTATTTCCCACTAACAAGAAAGGAGGCTCTAAAATTACAACAAATTCTTATGAAGACTTTGTTGCTTTTGTGGATGATAATGAGCTCATGGACATCCAACTAAGAGGACCCATATTCACTTGGATAAACCACAAAAAAAGATGATAAATTCATCCAAATAAGGTTCAATAGATTCCTCATATCCACTAATGTCATTTTCCCATTTAGTAAAGTCGTTATTCGTTCTTTTCTTAGAATCAGATCCGACCACAATACCCTCCTTGATTAACCACTCCAAGCCTCCCCTTTCAAATCCCATTTTATATTTGAGGTGATGTGGCTCCAGGACTCTGATCTCAAGATACTCATCTCCCTTTGGTGGTCCCATAGCTTTTTTAGGTCCCTTGCCTCTTAGGTCAGCAACATGCTCCATTTTGTGAAAGCAAATCTCAAGTAGTGGAACAAAGATGTTTTTGGTAACATTTTCTCCAGAAAGAAAAACATTCAATCTTAGCTTATTAACATTGAACTCTCTGCCCAACAAGGAGACTTTGATCCTAGTCTTCGAAATGCTGAAAAGATCCTCTTGACAAAATACCACAACATTCTCAAAAGTGAGGAAGTCTTATTGGAAGCAGAAATCTAGGGTTACATGGCTGAAGGAGGGTGATTCCAACACTAAATTCTTCCACACCACAACCATGAGACATAGAGGAACTAACAAGATCAGAGAGCTCACCAAGGTAGATGGGATAGTTATAAGAGACATCTTTGATATCAGGTCTGAGACAGTTGCCTTTTTTGAAGATTTGCTTGGACCAAGCCCAGATTGTAACCAACAAACTTCTAAAGCCCTCCTGAACAATATTCCTAGGTTAGTAACCCAAGAGCATAATAATATTTTGATTAAACCACTCTCTGCTAAGGAAATTTGTGCAACGGTCTTCTCCATGCAAGGTGGGAAAGCTCCAAGCTTGGACGGATTTCCTCCTGTTTTCTTTCAATGCTTCTAGGATATTGTGGGACCTGATGTTGTTTCAACCATTCAACAAATGCAACGCACCAAAAGTATTCCCAAGGATGTTAACTCTACCTTTTTGGCCCTCATTCCCAAGATTGGTAATGCCAAAACCCTTGTTGATTTTCGTCTGATTAGTCTTTGCAATGTCTTTTACAAAATCCTCACCAAAGCGATGGCCACCATGAAGCCAATTCTCCCCCACATCATTGACCTCAACCAAGGTAATTATATCCAAGGGAGACTCATCACTGACAACATCATCACCATCCATGAACTTATTCATTCAATGTCTAAAAGTGGTAAGGTTGGTCTTCTTCTTAAATTAGATATGAATAAGGCTTTTGATAGAGTGTCTTGGAAGTTCCTCTTCTCTATCCTCTCCAGGTTTGGGTTCCATCCCGATTGGATTGACCTAATCAAAGAGTGCATTACAACCATCAATTTCTCTGTTCTCATCAATGGTTCTGTTGTTGGATACTTTCAAAGTTTCAAAGGTTTAAGATAGGGTGACCCCTTATCTCATTTTCTCTTCATTATTGTTGTTGAAGCATTGGGTAGGACTTTAAGATCTTCTTGTTCCAAAGGGGAAATATTGGGTATCAAACCAAATTCTTCTCTCAATCCCATCTCCCATCAACAATTTGTTGATGACACCATTCTAGCTACCCTTACCTTTGTTCCTCAAGCCAAAATCATTAAGTCGATCTTGCTCTCCTTCGAATCAGTTGTTGGTCAAAAGGTCAACTTCTCTAAAAGCAAAATCTATTTTATCAATACTCCCATCAGACGACAAGCCCGTATAGCCAATATCCTTGGTTGTGCCATTGTTGATATTCCAGCTACCTATCTTGGGTTTCCTCTTTTTGATGGACCTACAAAAAAATCCTTATGGAATTCCATCATTGAAAGGATCCACAAAAAGTTGGTTGGGTGGAAAGGGGGCTTCTTAGCTAGGCTGGAAAGGCCACTTTAGTCAAAGCTACCCTCCAGAGCATCCATGTTTTCTTTCTCTCTATTTTCTAGATTTTGATTGAAGTGTGTAATAAAATCAAACAGATCTAGAGGAATTTCCTATGGTTAGGCTCTGAACACAAGCAAAGATTCCATTTGGTGGCATGGGACCAGGTCTATTCTAGGAAGGACTATGGTGTCATAGGACTCAAGAAGGTCAAGAACATGAATTCAAATCTCATATCCAAGCAAGGGTGGAGAGTCCTTCAGAATGAAAATTCTCTTTGGGTCGATATCATCAAGGCAAAGTATCTCTAGAATCACACAAATTTTTTGGATGACCCCTCACCCATCCCAGGTTCTGCAGTTTGGAACTCCATAGTAAGGTCAAGGAAAATTATCAAGAAAGGCATCCGATGGAAGCTTGGAAATGGCCAGAAGATAAAATTTTGGGAGGATAGATGGTTGGGTGACAATCCCCTTTAGAACCGTTTTGATTTGATCTATTTAAAACCTATCATTGATATTTTGTTTGGGCCAAAGGTGTGCAATTTTATTGACTCCAATAGGAGGTCTTGGAAATCCCTCCCCTTGGTGATCTGAATGAGGAGAAAAGAAGAGCCAATTCTATATTATCTAACACCTTACACCTGTGTGTCATCCCCAACTCTCCCATGGAAGACAAGCTCCTTTGGGCTCTTATTGAGAATGGTATTTTTTCTATCAAAACTACTTATTTCCTCATTTAAAGTCCAGGTCAGCCTTGGTTCCCTTCAAAGATCATCTGGAATAAGCTCCTTATACCCAAAGTTAGCTTATTTTTTTGGCTCGTTGTCCAAGATAAGATCCTTTCCATTCCCAATCTCAAGCTTCGAGGGCTCCTCATTCCCCACTGCTGCTACCTTTGCAATCAAGCTTATGAGTCCACCCAACACATCTTTCTATCTTATCATTTTTCCCTCAATATTATACTCCTTATTCTCCACTGTTGGTATTGCTTGGGTACCACCTCTTTTGAATGACCTGTGTGTGTAGTGGCCCAACACCTTTAAAGTCTTTTGCTTAAATTTTTTTTGGACATTCTATCTTCCCCATTTCTTGCGGAAATTTTGGCATGAATGCAATTCCAGAGCCTTTAAAAATTCTAGCCATGAATCCCTTTTTATGCTTTCTAGAATCCTTTATGTGGTTACTGAGAACCTCTCTATCACTCAGGGAGTTGGATATCTTGAACCCTCGTATGAAACCCAGTTGGCTAGATCCCTAAAGCTTCCTTCCTATTTTATTTCTCCTCCTAATTCTTCAGTTAATCGCTCGCTCGTCAAATGTTCTTCTCCACCACCAAGTTTGACATAGTTCAATTTTTATAGAGTAGCTAAATATAATCCTGGTTCGGCCGGTGCTGGAGGAATTTTTAGAATTCATGCAAGGAAGATCATACTGGCTTTTGTAGAGAACCTTGGGATTCAAACAAGTCACTTCATCGAAGCTTGAGCTCTCTTCCAAGTTTTGTATCTTTTGCCTCGTTTTCATTTCCCTAACTCAATTACTAAAGGTGATTCAAGGAACAACATTAACAACCTTTTAGAAACCCAATCTGTTTCATGGAACATACCCAACTTGATCTTCGAGGCAAAAACCTTTTTGAGCTCCTCCACTGATGTCACCAACCAACATATCTTTAAAGAAGGTAATCAAGTCATTGACCTGTTGGCCAACTTCGGTGTTTTTGAGCCCAACCTCACCATTTGGATAGATAATTTCCGCCATTCCCTACTTGATGGAAACCCCCCTGGTTGTGTCTTTTATGTAAACTCTTTTTGTAGGGTTCATGGGTTTGGCAACTTTTTCTTATCATTTTTTTGTGTTGGAGTGAAGAACACAAGCTTATATTAAGAGGGGGGGTGAACAATATAAGACCACTTTTTACTTTTCTTTCCCAATCAATATTATGCAATGTAAAGATAGCAATATCAACAACTGTAATCAAAGTAATACATAAATCACCACATCAATAGAGACACCAATTTAACATGGTTCACCCAATATGGGCTACTCCACGGAGAAAATATTTCACTAAAATCTTCTCAATCAATCTCTTGGGAATCCTTTCCCTATTACAATTTTTATGAATCTCTTTTCAAAGGAGACACCAATCCCCTAATCAAGTTCATGGATCTCTATCCATAGGAGAACTCCTTTGTCCTTAGCTCTGATTGGTGATCTTCTATAAGAACTGTTGCCCCCAATGCTCTGGCTAATGGATCTTTATCCATTGAAGACTCATGTCCTCACTAACCTGCCTAATAGATCTCTATCCACAAGAGACTGTCGTCCTCTATACTCTATCACCTTCAAAGCTCTGTCTCAAATCTGCACTAAACATAGTCCTTCGGTTTAACACAAATATGTTCAATCTCTATCTTTGGTCTGCCACAAACCTATCCTCAAATCTACACCAAACTTTGTCCTCTAATCTACACTAAACACGGTCCTTCGATCTAGCACAAATTTATCCTCAATCTCTGTTCTCTGATCTACACTAAACACAGTCCTTGAGTCTAGCACAAATTTGTCCTCAACCTCTGTCCTCAAGCCTTAACACAAAGCTTGACTTAATCTCAAATCAACTCTGCTAGATCTACCTATTGAGGTGTAATTTTATCCGATTACAAATATCACCCGATAATTAGGATCGTAATCCTCTCTTGCAAAGAAAATATGTTTCTCCAAGGTTCTTTTACGTAACATGTTATGAATTTATGTCAATTAAGTGCACAAAACATCTCAGGGATTAACAATCAACTGTTAACAAGGGGCCTAGTATGATAAATATTTTGATCTTGAAATCATTACTTGCATTTTCATGAGTATAATTTATTTTCTCAAAATGAATAAACTTGCCTTTTAAAGCTAATATTTGAGAATGCAAATCTATTTTAAAATATGAACTTTGATTAAAAATACTTTTAACCTTATATTAAACTTGCATGAATGTTTTAAAGCATTTTAATTCAAAACTTGTATTTATTTCATGAATGAAGCTTAAAATCAGATCTAATAAATGATGAATAAAATAAAAACCCTAATTATAAAATGTGAAACACTTTATAATCCCTATGTTTGGGTCTTTAGAATATTCTAAGCTTTATAATCCTTGCTTCTTTTCATAGAATATGAATAATTAATGTGTATGAATTCTAATTATAAAGTTTTGTACTTTATAATATAAAAATTAAAATTCATATAATCTTTTAAACCAAATATATATATATATATATATTTTTTTTAATTTGTGAAAAACATCCCAAAAGGGATGCCACTTTCGAGTAAGACCCAAGGAGGCAGGGGTATCCATAAAAGAATATAGTGCTTGGCCCCGACGGGAGTCGAACTCCCGACCTCCCGTCGGGCAGCGTCTTCGCGATAGCCACTCCGCTGGTCGGGCTAGCAAGCCCAAATTTTAAACCAAATATTTATTAATTCAAATATTTGAAATAAATAAATAAATATAATTAATATGTATGAATTCTAATTATAAAATTTTGTACTTTATAATATGAAAATTAGAATTCACGTAATCTTCTTTAATGTGATGTTTATTTATTTTCAAATATTCATTAAACTAAATATTTGAAGTAAATAAATTTAATCCTTTCAATAGTACTTTGGAATTTATGATTTGAGATTGAAAATTTTAATAAATCAAACTTCCAAAAACATAAATAAATCTCAAATTATGGATTTTAAAATATTATGATATTAAAATCAATAATCCATAAAATCCTCCTCTGTCTCTAAAATTTATTTGTCAAATATTTATTAACTTAAATATTTGACCTAAATATATTTTACAACCCTTTTTATAAATCTGAATCTTTGAAATTCAACTTAGGGTTTTAATAAAAAAAATCAATGAACTTTATAAACTTTATGAAATTTAAAATCAAAAGTTCATTGATTTCCTCCTGTGAAATTTATTCACCCAAAATATTTATAGAATTAAATATTTGAGTGATAAATTCAAACTTTAACCTAGTTGTAAAATTTAAATCTTTTATAAAATAAACTAGGTTTTATCTTAAATATTCATGCCTCAAATAAATTAAAAATGTCTTAGGGTAAAGAAACAAATTTGAATAAAACATTTGGACAAACTTGCTACAACATAGAAAAACACAACTTTGAAAACCAAACTCAGGCAAACCAAATTTTACACAATCCTACCACAAATTTGGTGCTATCTTCTACGAAAATTTAAATTAAAAATTATATCAATAAACTTATAAATTAAAAACACCACAATAGTACTTGCTTTCAATAAAAATTGAATTTGATATAAAATATTAGATCTTACAATGAATCCAACAAAGTCTCTATATTCGTGTGTAAATGTAGCTTCCTCTGCAACTTGGTCTTTTATTTGGCTCCTTTCAATCTTTCCTCTTTTTCTCCAACCTGTCTCCCCCTCTCTTTGGTTTCTAATTCTCCATTTATAACTTGAGAAATTCGTTCCTCTTGATTAATTTGCTTTGTTCCATCAGTTTTAAAAACAAATTCTTGAAACCCTAATATCAATAAAGCCTTTTCAATGGATTTAATATTTCTCCTCTTGAAACCCTAATATCAATAAAGCCTTTTCAAATATTAACCTTTAATAATCCTACCCACAAAACAAAGATTAACTAGCTTAGATATAAAGGATATATATCTAAAAACGTCGAGAGTTATCAATCTCGAGGTGCCCTCGAGATTGATAACTCTCGACGTTTTTAGATATATATCCTTTATATCTAAGCTAGTTTATTAAACAATTGCAATGGTTGGTTAGTCGGATGTTTTAGTTTAAATATTTTAAATGTTTGCAACGGTTGGTTAGTCGGTTGTTTTAGTTTAAATATTTTAAATGTTTTTATTAATGTCAATTTTTTTAATTAAAAAAAAATTGTTTACGGCATGACATGTATGACCTCTTTGCCTCCCACCCCTTGTCTGCCATTGTAGGAACGCCTCTCGACGTAATTAGAATATAAAACATTTATAAAATAATCTTCTTAAATATAATTAAATTATAAAGTTATAAAACTTTATAATTTAATTAATTTAAAACATAATCATTCTAACTATATTAAATTATAAAGTTATAAAACTTTATAATTTAATTAATTTATTTAAAACATAACCATTCTAACTATATTAAATTATAAAGTTATAATATAACTTTATAATTTTATTAATTTAAAACAATGAACAATTTTTTTTTTTAAGCGAAAAACCCCTTACGGGGCCGCCTTGGTCTGAGAGACCACGAACAGGGGTTCTACACCATCAAAGTCACCCGAGAGTCCTCTCTTGGAAGATTTCCCTCTCCTCTCCAACTCACCTACAACACCTGGGTGAACAATTTTAAATATATTAAATTATAAAGTTATAAAACTTTATAATTTAATTAATTTAAAACAAGACATAACTAAACATAACATACGAACATGACCATACAGGAACAGGAAGGAACCCTTGGATTGTGATACATAATTTAACATTGAAACCATTATAAGACAAAACACCTGAAGATCAACTTCTAGACACTAGATGATGAAAGCGAAAAGCGAAGACAAAAAATTTCAAATTTCAAGTGGGTCCCCAATTTTGGGGTCGTTGTGAAGGACGTCACAACATTGGCGACTCTGCTGGTAAATGTACCTAGACATTTTAGACTCAAAAACCAAACTCTGAAAACACACAAAATCCAAATATTAGAATTACGAGCATCAGTAAGTGTCCAGAGAATGAGAATAGACCAATACAAATATGAATTACCAAAATCATAGATGATTTATGCAGGATATGATGTATTACTGGTGGGGATCAGGTGATATGTATTAATGATCATTTTCAATATAAATCTTTGTTTTGGCCATGCTTGTCATTGTACTTTAATCAGGGGCCCTAAAACTGATCTTTCATGACTGATAGGATGATATGGAAAATAATATGATATGAAATAAAAGAATGTATTGAAATGAACAACCTGTCTTACAAAGACTCAAACATTCTAGTACAATAAACAAACACACTAAAACCTGTCTAATCCTCTTAGGACCAAATGTGTGTGCTGTGAATTCCTTTACCAGATCAAGAGCTCAATTATGATCCTACTATCATCTAGAACCAATGTGTGTGCAAGTGAGTTCATTACCTCATTTTGACCAAAATTACACCTCAACAAATTGGCGCTAGAAGGAGGGCATGAAAGGTAAATATTTGATTTTCATTTGAAATCATTCAAATCTCAGTTTAAAAAAAAAATTACAAATTGAAGGGTGTTATTTAATGCCAAGGTTTAATTGATGCATATATTTTATCAATTGATTAGTCATTTCATGCTTAGTTGCAAGATATATTTCTTTGACTAATAATATTGGCATTAAATTTTGTGTTCTTTGAAGTTCACTAATGGCATCACTTTCTTCAGTAAAGGAAATGATGGCTTCTTGGATAGGTGATTATTATAGCAGTTTAAACATGCCTATTCATCAAATTCTTGAAGGTGTAGAAGTTTGTTTACCCAGATTTAGGCATGATGTGGATCAAGCCAAGGACCATATTCAAAGATACAAGAGTGTGTTACATCATTTGCAGCTTATGTAGGGAGATGTTCCTTGCAGATTATTTTCATACCCATTGGATGAGGTTGCGCTTAAGTGGTACATACAATTACCTATAAGGTATGCTACTTCTTGGGTTAAACTAGAGAAAGCATTTCTCGAACATTTTGGAAGGTTGGATGATTCAGTTATGATGTTAAATCAATTTATCTCCATCCGTAAAAAATTTAACGAACCCATGAGATCATTTAATGATAAATTTCATAGGTTGTATACTGAGGTGGGGATGCATTATATCATTTCAGAAGAAAGAGCTACTCAAATATACATGGGAGCCTTAGATCACATCACATCTATGTTTTTGGGGGAAGGTCTTAAAATTACATCATTGCTTAGAGCTTATAATGAGGAAGTAACATTTGAACAACAATTGATATCTCAAGGTGTTAATATGGAGCAACTATACAAACTTAGACCTAAAACTCATAATCAAAGATCACAAATGAGTCAGGTTGAGACTGATAGTTTAGATGACACAACTTCCTTAGACGCTGAGAATGAGGCGCAGGTTTTAGAGTCTATTTCCATTAATGAACATTATGATGATCAAGTTGATCAAAATGTAGAAACTGACTTAGCACCATTATTCACAAAGGAGGATTGGGATGATTTTATGAAACAAAATACAAAAATTTATTCCACTGAAGAAACCCTTGTGTTATCAAAGGAAGAATCTGAAGAAGATGAATTCTTTGAAATTGAGGAGGATGAATTTGAGAAAGATGAATTTTTTGAAATCAAAGAAAATGAGTTTGAAGATGAATCTGAAAATGTCATAAAAGAAGATATGGAATTTCATCAGGTGCTTCAAAAAGATAATGATGTCCTTACTTCAGATAATGAAGAAGAATCATTCACTTCTTTTGTAATTTTCGATGAAGATTCTATTTCAATTGATGTACAGGAAAATGAAAGCCTTATCTCATTTAAGGATTCTACAAGGCTCATACAACAAGAAATCAGTAGGTCTTCATCTCAGGTGATTGATAAAGGTGAATTTGAAAAAGAAATTATAAACCTATCTAAAGTTTGTACAAAATATGTGGTTGAATCTTACCCTTTGACTATAGAAGATAATTATTATAATGGTTGGGGTTTGTATGATAAATCATTGTTTTCTCATACTCCTACTGATGTAATTTTTATTCCACTTGATATGCAGGATGTTGAAACTTCTATTTCAAAAGAAGATTTTGCAATTTCTACACAATCAAAAATTGATATGCCAATTGCAGAAATAGATAACGTTTCAAAATTGAATCACTTTGAAGATGAATTTATTGGACCCCTTGATGAAATTGAAAATGAAGAAATGGTAAATGTTTCTTATAACTCATTTGTTAATAATGAGGAAGAGGTAAAGTCATTTCTTTTACCCATTACTAATGAAAATTTGAGTACAAATTCACTTGAATGGTTTGGATTTAATGCTAATCTATCTGAAGTAACTCAGGTGGTTGATCAAGAAAATTTATTATTTAACACATCTTGTGATCAGTCAGGTTTGTGGTTTGAAAAGGATGGGCATACGTTTAATTGGGTACCTAATTTTGGTGTCTTTAACAAACAGGTATTTGATGAAGATGAAGAATTACAAGGTGATCATGATAGAGACCATGAAGAAAAGGAAAAAGTGATAAATGCTCATCAAATCTTGGTAAATGCTAATAATGATGTGATGAGTAGAGATGACGAGGTAAAATCTTCACCTTTCTCATTGGATACAAAATTTTTAGGTAATGGGATGCATGATAAGTTTTTGGATGCTAATGCTATTAATGATGAAATGTCAAATGTTGTTAACAAAAAGTTGGAGACAACATTTGCAATTTTTGCCATAAATGAAATGAAGGAAAACATGTTTGAAATGTTTAATCAAATTCATGAGCAATCCACTAGTGAATCTAGGGCGCAAATTCTTAATGATATTCTTATACCAAATATCCTAGATGCTTGTCAATTCTTGAATGATTGTGATTGTTTTAAAAACGTTGAAAGTGACTTGAATTTGAAAGTTTTAGAAATAGGTTCTTATTTCAAAGATCTCCTATTTGAAAAGGGGAGCCTAGTTCTAAATTATGAATTAAATTGTGAAATTTACACCCTTTTGAATAAGCAAAGGATAAGCGAAAATCATGTTTTCACTTTTCAGTTTAATAAATCAAATCTTAAACATGGAACTGCTTATAAGTTTGAATCAAATCAGTGGGGTATAAAAGGCAAAATGAAGGTTGCATGGTTTGAATTAATATTATTTTGGTTGAAATTATGTAAAGTTTGGAATACAAATCATGATATATGTATTTTAAGGTGTGTCTATCGTGTATGGGATCCAGGGAAATGATGGTAAATATTTTGGTAGTGTCTTGTATATTATGTATATTTTTTGTAAATAGTTTTTTGGATTTGTTGTGTTATTGTATATATTTGTTTTGTCATGTGATGTGTTGATGTCATGTATTGATGTTGTGTTGTTGATGTTGTTGTTATGTTTGTTTTCATATGTTTTGTTGTTGAGCTTAATGACAGATGAACTTCACCAGATCTTGTTGGAGTTTTGTGACTGAATGTGTTTCAAGTTGGCATGGTTTTAGGTGAGTCTTCCAAAGAGTAGGGTAAAGCTACCTAGTTTGAGGACCTGTGAAACCTGGAAAAAGGGAAAATGAGGTATTGATTTATGTCCTTATGAATGTGAACAAAGATAAAGCAAATATGAAAAATTGGAATTGTATTGCGAAAACTTCGTATCCTTACATACACTCGCATTTCATAAACATGTTTCATAACATTGCATACATCACCCTCACACTTCATATTTCATATCCCATAAAAAGGATCATTTGTCAAATTCAAAAGGTGTTAATTGGTTTTGTCAAAAGTCATGTTGCTTTAATCAGGGGCACTTTCACAAAGGCATTTTGTACAAAATTGTAAAATACAAAAGCTTCATGTTTACACACCATAGTTTTAGGGTTCCTAAATGTTTTAGTCACTCAACCATTTCTAGTATGGTAGGAAACCACCGAAAAGCATGTCATATTCTCTTAGGATCATTGCACAATATACACTAAATGGGTCTTGAGATCGGGGACTGATGTTGAAATCATCTGGAACCAAACACAGTTTTACACATATTAAAAACATTTTGGGTAAAATGGTCAAAACCATCCTTGGAAGAAAGTGTAAGGTGAAAAGGGACATCCTTGTCAGTCCTATCATGCAACATAGTCCATAAGATTCATTTTTTACCACAAATACTTGAAAACTCCAAACAAAGTCAGAGTAGTAAGGATAGGGTCAAATTCTCATCATACTTCGGTTGAGAATCCAATTCCCCAAAGCTCTAAGTCTATTTTCATCAATGGATCATAAGGATTCGTACTACTCGTCTATCAGAAGGAAGGGTAGTCGTCCCCAAGGTTCAAGAAATCAAAAAGCTAAACACATCATTCACCATTGGATCGTAAGGATTCGTACTACTCGTCTGTCAGAAGGAAGGGTAGTCATCCCCAAGATTCGAGCAATCAAAAGCCAAATTATGGACTATGGGGTTAACCTCCATCGGAGCTATAGACGCTTGACTAGCAGTGGAGTATGCTCATGCATGGCGACATGTCTTGTTGCAAATCAAGACCTCTGATCGTTCAAACGGGCAGGCTAGCCTTGTGGTTCTTTCATAACAGGTTTAATCATTTTGGTCAAAATGAGGTAATGAACTCACTTGCACACACATTGGTTCTGGATGATAGTAAGGTCATAACTGAGCTCTTGATCTGGTAAGGAACTCACAACACACACTTTTGGTCCTAAGAGGATTAGATAAGTTTTAGTGTGTTTGTTTATTGTACTAGAGTGTTTGAGTCTTTGTAAAACATGTCATTCATATTATTACATCCTGTTAATACATGTTTCAATTTACGTCATATCATTTTCATATCATCTTATTTTCACGAATGTTCATTTTAGGGCCCCTGATTAAAGTATGATGACAAGCATGGCCAAAACAAATATTTATATTGAGAATGATCATTAATACATATCACCTGATCCCATCCAGTAATACATCACATTATGCATAAATCATCTCTAATTTTGGTGATTCATATTTGTATTGGTCTATTCACATTCTCTGGATGCTTATCAATGCTTGTGATTCTAATTTTCATGTTTTGTGTGTTTTCAGAGATTGGTTTTTAGTCCAAAATGTCCAGGGACATTTACCAGTAGAGTCGCCAATGTTGTGACGTCCTTCACAACGACCCCAAAATTGGGGACCCACCTTAAATTTTGTGATTTTGAGGGATTTTTGTTTATCCAATTTTGCTCGCATCAAGGTCTTGGAAAATTTGCTTTCACTTTGGAATTGCTGACATATTTGCATTTTGAAGGTTTGAATGTAGTTGCAATGCTTGAAAACTGAATATTTTGATTATTTGCATATTAATTGCATTATTTCAAATCAAATAATTTGATTAAAATCATTTTCAAAGGTTTAAATGATTAATTTTCATTTAAATAATTAAATTTTATTTTAGGGTTAACCCTAAAATTAATGCAAAATTGAAATGGACATATCTTGAGGTAGAAAACTCCGTTTGATCTCATTCAAAACTTGGTAAAAAGATATGGATTTTCTCTTTCTAATGATACCAAACTTGCAAGATTCCAGATGTCAGTTTCACCAAAAAAATAGCAGGTTAGTTTAGTAATATGAGAACTTTGAAATACTTTTGAAAAAAAAGGAAAGTTACGAGAAAGTAAAGTTTGGTTTTGTTTTGATATTATGATTATTGTTTCATTATGCAGGTAATACAAGGGCAAGGGTTTGAAGAAGATAGTTATAAAATCCATTCCCGGTGAGGAAACGGAATAACTAAACTTTTCAAATTATAAATAAATCATTGAGATTCATGGAAAAGGTCGGACATTTTATACAGAGAAGGAGAGGAACGATTGGAAGGAGCAAAGCTACACATTCATTGGAGGAAAATGGAGAAAGCCATTTGCAGAACAATGGAAATTATTGTAAGATTTTATAAATTGTTTTAAGCATTTTGGATCCAGATTTGTGCATAGACTGTATTTGGAATTAATAAAATGTTTATTACAATTTCTTAATAGTTTGTATACCTTAGAAGATTGCATCAATTCATTTGATTTCATTGTGTGAATACTGGTGAACATTGGATTGGTTTTAGAATTTTGTAGATGGAAATCTGATCTGTGGATTTTGTCCAAGACATTAAGTTAATTTCTAAAGTTTAAAATATTTTATTATTTTTTATTATTATTTCATTCTAAAAACTATATATTATAACCTAGCATAATTTTTATAAAGTGAAATTATATGGTTAGGTTATAAATTAAATTTATTATTCAAATATTACATCAATTAATATTTGAATTAATAAATTTAAGAAGGGATAAATGAATATTCTATTCCTCACCTTAATTTCATAAGGTTGAGGAACTAGGATTGATATCTCTAAAATTCAATTTGGATTTGATTTATAATATAGTTCTATTTATTTCAGAAGTCCAAATTTCAAATCAGAGATCACATTTACTCTTTTGAATATTTAATTTCATAAATATTTCAAAAGATAAATATTATAAGCAAATCTAATTTATAAACTTTATTTTATCATAAAATCCAAAGTTTATAGATTAGTTTCATATTAAGCCCTAAGATTTTATCATTGACAAGGTTTTGGAACCTTATAAATTGGGCAAGACATTATTTCATTTATTCACCTCTTCTGGGTTTGATTTATGATTTCATAAGGGGGTTTGAATAAATAACTGCTTTATCAAATAGACATTTGGGAAATGAATTTATTATAAATTTATTATATTCCAAAGGTTTATTAAATTTATAAAATTTCATTTACTTTGATCTTTATCAAAGTTAAATTGAAATTTAATACAAAATGCTAGATTCTTTTTATGCTAATTTCATTTAAAGCATTTTGAGACATTAAATTGAAGAGAGGAAATAAAATTTGGTATACTTTAACCTAAGATCATAAAACAAATTTTATTTTGTTGAATTGATATCAAAGACATACTCCACATGATGGATTCGAAATCATTTACATGATCCCAGGCCCCTTGTTAACAACACTTTGTGAACCACATAGAGTTTTAAGGCACATATTTACTTATACATGTTTAACATTTGACGCATTAAGTATGAGCCTTGAAGAAATACTTACTTCTTTGCAAGGAAGGATATTTATATCCTAGTTGTCGAGTGCTTTTGTAATAGGACAAAAGTGCACATCAACACTACCCCAAACCTTAACCCAAGGTTTGAACAAATCAATCAATCAACTCTGCTCACAAGTCTACTCAAAGACTTGTCTCAAATCTACCTTGTAAGTGATATGGAATAAAATGAAGCTACGTATTATTTGAAAACATAGGACTTTAAATAAGTCCAAAAATAAAACCGTAATCCTGGAAATCTACAACTGCTCCAAGGATTTACGTACAAAATCAAGGAAAGGCTAAAGATGTAAGCCCTAAAATAACGAAAAGAAAAACACCTAGACCTAGACCATTCAACGGAGGAAAGAAAACAACTCACGTTGATTATTCTGCTTACTAAGTCCTAATGAACATATCCTAGGTCTAAAAATAATTAGCCCCTAGGTCTAAGATTCCTCATCATTCGTCCCAACAAAAGAAGCATTGGACTCCAATGCTTTTAACAAAGAGGGAAAATCTCGGGACAGAATGTGAGCAGAAATCCAATGAGCCTGATGTGGAAATTGGCCTCGTCGGGCCACAAGATATGAAGTAGAAGCACCTTGGCATGTTTGTCGGGTCTTCGTATCAAAGACTGTATCGGCGTCAAGCGAAAGCTGAGCATCAGGAACCACATCAACTGGATGTATGATGGTTGGAACTGTTTCCAGTGTGGAATCATAGTATGGTTTGAGAAGATCAACATTGACGACATCGTGAATGCCAAGATGAGCTGGAAGGTCCAAGCGAAAGGCATTCTCAGAGATTTTCTGAAGAATAGTATAAGGCCCATAACGAAGAGGCTTGATTTTGCTATGTGCCTTATCTGCAAATCGTCGTTTGTCAAGATGAAACCATACTTTGTCACCAACTTGAAAGGAATGAGGAGTGCGGTGCTTGTCCATCTGTTGTTTCTGCTTTTGCTGAGTCTTCTGAAGAATTTGAACCACTTTGGCTTGAAGACTCTGCAAATGCTGCACAAAAGAGTTGGCCTTGTCTTGTTCCTTCTGAATGTGCATTGTGGCTGAAGAAGGCAAAGACAAAGGTAACTCATAAGGAGCAAGTGGTTGAAAACCAAAACACACTTCAAATGGAGAGTGCCCTGTAGAACCGTGGACGGCCCCGTTGTAGGCGTGCTCAATGTGAGTGAGGCTTAAGTCCCACTTGGCTGGAGTGGAATGATGGTAAATCCTCAAACTCTGCACGAGAGTACGATTAACTACCTCTGTCTGCCCATCGGATTGAGGATGATAAGCAAGAGAGAAGTTAAGAGATACTCCCAAAATCTTCCAAAGTGATCGCCAAAAGTGACCCACAAAGCGTGAGTCACGATCAGAGACAATGCTGGTAGGAAGACCAAAAGAACGCCATACCACCTCAAAGAAGAGTTGGGCAAGATCCTATGCAGTACTTGTCTTGCGACAAGGAATGAATTTGGCCATTTTGTTGAATCTGTCCACCACAACAAAGACACAATCATGCTTGCGTACTGTCATTGGAAAACCGCTCAAGAGATCCATGGAAATGCTTTCCCATGGACGAGAAGGAATGGGCAAAGGCATGCTCATTCCCAATGTCCTATTGGCTGATTTGGAGCGATTACAGACTGCACATTGTCGCAAGAAGCGAAGAACATCTCTTTGCATGTGTGGCCAAAAGAAAAACCTCTGAAGATGATGAAGAGTTTTCTGCCTACCAAAATGTCCCCCATAGAGTGTGGAATGAGCCTCCTTCAGAAGAGACTCCCTGTTCCCATGAGGAACACAAAGTTTGTCCAATTTGTACAACATTCCATCCTGAATATGAAAGTCCTGAAGAGCTCTCAAATTTGAAGAAGAAGGATTGGAAAGTTGGTGGAAAACTTTGCCAAAATCTGGATCCATAGGATACTGTGTAGGCCAAGTTTGGAAGCCAAGATGGGATGTAGTGACAACTGTCAAAACAAGAGTAGAAGGAGGACGACTCAAACAATCAGCCACTGCATTGTTTCATCCTTTCTTGTACTTGATTACCAAATGGAATTGTTGCAAGTACGATGCCCATTTCATGTGCCTAGCTTCCTCAATTTTTGTTTGAGATTGAAGAAACTTAAGGGGCATGTGATCTGTATGAACAATTGTTTCTTTTCCCAAGAGATAATGCCTCCAATACTTGATTGCTTGAACCAAAGCATAGAACTCCTTATCATATGTAGAATAGTTCTTCTTGGCCTCTAAAAATGTTTCTGAATGGTAAGCCACTGGATGGCCATTCTGCATGAGCACAGCTCCAAGTGCAACTTGCGAAGCATCAGTTTCTATCTCAAATGGTTGAGACAAATCAGGAAGAACAAGAACCGGTGCAGTACTCAATTTGTGTTTCAATGTGTCAAAGGCTTTTTGTTGATCCTTTGTCCACTGAAACTGAACTTTGATCTTCGTCAAATAGTGTAAAGGTGCAACAATAGAAGAATATCCTCCAATGAACTTGCGATAGAAATTGGCAAGTCCAAGAAAACTCCTTAACTCCGTGACTGAAGTAGGAGTTGGCCAAGAGAAGATAACTTCAACTTTGGAAGGATCTACTTGCACACCTTTTTCACTAATTACAAATCCAAGATAGGCAATGAATGTTTGCCCAAATGAACACTTAGGAAAATTTGCATACAATTGGTTCTTTCGAAGAGTTTGAAGAACCGTTTCCAAGTGTTCCAAATGATTCTCCCAAGTAGAAGAATATATAAGAATGTCATCCAAATAGATGATTACAAATTGATCCAAACAATCTCTGAATACTTCATTCATCACCGCATGAATGTAGCCGGAGCATTTGTAAGGCCAAAGGGCATGACAAGCCATTCAAAGAGCCCCATTTTGGTCTTAAATGCTGTTTTCCAAGTGTCTTCTCGCTTGAATTCTCACCTGATGATACCCACTTTTGAGATCAATCTTGGAGAAGAATTTTGCACCTTGCAATTGGTCCAAGAGATCATCAATGCGAGGAAGTGGATAACGATTCTTGATTGTAATCTTATTGAGTGCCCTGAAATCAATGCATAATCTCCATGTGCCATCCTTCTTCAACACAAGCAAGATAGGAGAAGCACAAGGGGAAGTACTGGGTTTGATGAACCCTTTAGTCAACAATGCTTGAATTTGTTTCTTAATTTCTTCCATTTGCACTATTGATTGTCTATACATTGAAGAATTAGGAAGAGAAGATGCAGGAACAATCTCAATACTATGATTAATCTGTCTTTCAGGAGGAAGACTTGTGGGTTCTTGAAAAACATCAAAAAATGATTGAAGTATTGAATGAACTGAAGAACTCCTGTTATTAGTGTGCTTAGGTGCTTGCTTTTCTTCTTGAATTGGTCTGATGAAGATGAGTGCTAATTCCTTTGCTTGATTTACAGCTTTGCGTGCTTGTCTACAACTCAACATCAAATTATGTGGAGTTTGTTGTGTACTTCTGATTATGAAAGTTTTATTGTCTTTGTGCAAAGTGTATGTATTTTTGTACCCATCATGTATAGACCTCCTATCGTATTGATAGGGTCTTCCAAGCAACAAGCCACAACAATCCATTGGAGTTACATCGCACACAACCGAGTCCACAAAAGAAGGACTGAAAGCAAAATTCATAGTGCAAGTGTGTGTGATGTCGGATGTAATCCCATTGTCCTTCCATCCCAAAGGATAAGGATGAGGATGGGGATTCATCGGTAACTTCAGTTTGTCAACAACGGACCTCGCAATTAGATTTTTCTACGAGCCGCTATCGATTATACAATCAACCATAAAGGTGTCACTGAGATGGACCGTAGTCACAAACAAATTCTCGCGATCACCTTGTGAAGTATTCATAAGGGTCAATTTGTTTAACCCTGCCAATTCCTTATAAGGCTTACGTTCCCTCGTAGCCTCAATGGGACTTTCTTGTGAGTCCTCATTGGAAGGCTTTACAACTAGGGATTGTTTCTTCACATTTTGCAACTTAAAACACCTCTTTTGAGTATGTCCTGGCTTTTTACAATAATTACAAATCAAAGGTGATTTAGAAGAAGAAGATTTTTGTGAAGAAGAAGAAGGGGAAGATGAAGAAGAGGGAGAAGGAGAAGAAGAAGATTTAGCTCCCTTGGAAGGTTGAGGAGAAGCCTTCTGATTTCCTCTCGACGTAGAAGAGCGAGTCCCACGCGATTGCTCCCTCATTTCCTCCTAAGCAAGAAGGGCTTGATTGAAAGCCATGTCAATGTTAACAATCAACTTGTATTTCATCTTCCTGTAAATGGGTTCCTGCAAGCCACTTTTGAATTTGTTAACAAGTTGTGCTGCATTATCCTGAACAGAATTCAAAATCCGCAACTTGTTAAATTGAAAAATATAGTCATGAACACTCATATTAGAGGTTTGTCGAAGACGAAGCCACTTGATGTCAAGCTCAGTGGCATAGTTTGAAGGATAAAAATTATTCTTCAAAACTCTTTGCAATTCATCCCACGTATCAATGGGATTTTGGGTCCATTGTCGATCAGTGACAAGGACCTTGGCAATGCCAGAAAGCTTCAACTTAGCAAAGTTAACTTGCTGATCCTTTGCTATCTTGGTATACTCAAACCAACTGTCCATGTCCAAAATCCAACTGTTGAGGACCTCTGGATCTCGCGAACCAGTGTAAATGGGAACCTCACATTGTTGTTGGACTTCATTAGAAGTAACCTTATCAGCCAAAATGCTGACAAGTTGGGTTACTTGAGCCAATTTGTCGGCTAATTCAGAAGCCATTTGACCCCGAGTGATCGCCAGCAAAAATTGTCACAAAAAGACAAAGTTACAAAATGTGCAAAATAAAATGTGCCCAATTTAATTTGCAAAAATTGCAAATTTACAACATGGAAGGGCAAAAGGAATATTTGCACAATGTTGAAAAAGTCAAATGTTTTTTTTTTTAAATCAAATGGGTATGGTATGGTTTTTTTTTTTTTACGGGTATACCACTGCGGCTTGGATCGTCGCACGCAATGAAGAGCCAAAGATTGGCTTTGGAAGGCAGCCACACAGGGCACTGTGCGGTGCGCGTGGATGGCGCTCACTCGAAACGCAGCGAAATAGTCGCTGAAGAAAAATGTCGTCGGAAGAAACAAACTTCCCGAACCAGACCACCGAAACTTCCCGAACAGAGCACTACCTGCTACCGTCGGAATGTCAATTTGTCGCCTGCAAACACCAATCTCAGTCGATAGCAAAATAGTTACCAAAATCGCAGTCATAGAAATTAGAAATCATCGTCAAATTCTCGAAACGCAAACCATTACAGAATATTGCTGTCAACAAAAAATTGGGGTGAAATTTGTTTACATAATATGCAGCCGTCAGGGTTTGTTTTCTTTTACAGCAAAGGCAAATTCGGGAATATGAAGCCGTCAGGGTTTGTTTGCTTTATTTCTATCGTCAATGCCTCGAACACAGACCAAAATAGACCAGATCCCATCGAAAATTGTAATTCATTCACGCTAAAAGTTGTAGCAGGGGAAACGACATCGAAATGCGGCGATCAATCTGCAATTAGCCATCGGGCGTCGCAAATCGGGTCAGCCGGAAACAAAACGTGAAAATCAAAATGGCCAGTCGAAAAGTACCCACCTCGCAATTTTGTCATGGTGCCGGTATCACGAAAAAGGCACCAAATTTTTGTTCGAAAATAACAGACCCTCTTTCTGGCAGTAGCGTTTTGGTGACAGCGTCAAGGTAAACACGCGGCCGAGGGAAAATTCCTCACACTATCATGGGTGATCCGCCTGTAAGCTGAGCAAGGGCGAGATCGACAGCAATGTCACCTTGCGACGCATTCCCAAACAAATCTGGCAATGCCAGATTTCGCACGATCGCAAAATTCAACCTCCGAAAAACGCAAAAAATCCCTGCCGAATTTTTTTTTTTGTTTCAAAAGTTGACGATAAAATTTGTCGTCAACAATTTTTTACAGCAAAATTGTCAACAATTTCTGACAACAATTTGTACTGACAACAATGGAAATAGGCAGCAATTCTTTCTGCAAGAATGGCAGCAAAAATTCTGCAATTTCCCTGAGCTTCAACTGGAATAGGTGGAGTTGCACTATGGAGGTCGAAAATAACCCAAAACCTCCAAAATTAACCTGCTCTGATACCAACTGATATGGAATAAAATGAAGCTACGTATTATTGAAAACATAGGACTTTAAATAAGTCCAAAAATACAACCGTAATCCTGGAAATCATCAACTGCCCAAGGATTTACGTACACAATCACGGAAAGGCTAAAGATATAAGCCCTAAAATAATGAAAAGAAAGACACCTAGACCTAGACCATTCAACGGAGGAAAGAAAACAACTCACATTGATTATTCCGATTACTAAGTCCTAATTAACATATCCTAGGTCTAAAAAAATAATTAGCCCCTAGGTCTAAGTTTCCTTATCAGTAAGCTTCCAAAAAATCTCACACTAATCTATCCACAAGTCCTCTCTAGAACTTGTCCAATATGCTCTCAAGTCTTCACTAAGACTTTCCTCAAATCTGCTCAACAAGTCCTCAATAGAACTTGTCTCAATCTGCTTAATAAGTCCTCACTATAACTTATCCAATATCTGCTCTCAATATGTATTGTAAGCTTCCACAAAAGCTCACACAAATCTATCCACAAGTCTTCTCAAAGACTTGTCTCAAATTTGCTCAAGAAGTCCACACTAGAACTTGTCCAATCTCATAGAAACATAAAGAGAATTGTTAGACTCAATATGCTTCTCACTTATCACAATGCTCAATTATTTATAGTCACTCTTTCAAAAACATATAGAGAATTGTTAGAGAGTCAATATGCTTCACATTCACCTCAATACTCAATCACATTCAATCTCTTTCAGAAACATGCACAAAATTGTTAGAGACTCAATATGCTTCACATTCACCTCAATGCTCAATCACTTTCAATCACCTTCTCAACTCAATTCAGAATATAGAATAATTTGTTTTATAGAACTTGAGCTATCACTTCACACATCCACTTGACTAGGCTCAACCAACTCTACTCAACCAATCACTCAATGAAATAATCCTTGCTCACAAACCCTAGTCCAAGCATATGAACACTCACTCAAAATATTTCCAACAATGCGTATCAACCAATCTCACATAACAATGATACTCATGTTCTTTCCAAACCCTAGTTCAAGTTATTCACTCAATTACTCACTTCAACAACGATGCTTATACAAAAATATTCACATAACAATGATACTCATGTTCTTTGAAAACCCTAGTTCAAGTTCTTCACTCAATTACTCACTTTAACAACAATGCTTATAAAACAAGGTGCATAGCATTAATTTCTCAATAGCTCAACAACTCAATAAGGAAACCTAATCAAGTCCTTTTCACTCTAAAGTTGTTTTCCAGAAAAACCAACCAATCAACTCAACCAAGGAAGCATGTGCTCATACCTTTTATTTGATGTAGAAGTAGACCACACAAATATGCCAAAATCATAAACACTTCTTTGCCAAGTACAAAGAGTTAGATGACAAAAATTATCACTTTATCACTTTTCACAATTTACCTTAATCACAAAGATAAATTAAATCTCAAATACAACTTATTGTTCCATCTCAATAATAACATTCAACATCATAAATTTCATCAAAATCCCCTATAAAATATAACTCAACTTCTACTTATAACTCCCTACTAAATATTACATTTAATTTAAATAACTCTCTTTATAACCTAATGCAACAAATCAATTTTCATTTTCCTAATGTAAAAATAGTAATTACCCTAGCCAAATTAACCTTTCACCACTTGGTGAAAATCAGAAATTACTTACACCTTATACCTCCAACAACCTTAGCATATGAAATAATAAAAATCAAAATAAAACCTTTATTACCCGCTCCACAATCAACAGGATTCGAACTTGCACCAAATGCTTCAACAACACCTTGGCCACGACTTCCACGCCATGTGAGCCATGCACTCACCTTACTACTCTAAAGCGCAATGTGTGTTTTATCCTCTTCACTCTCCCCTAGAGCCTTTGGCTCTTCTTCCAACATGGTGCCTGTTCCACACGCACTTCGGAGGTGCCTTTCGTTTGATTTCGCATGAGCTCTTTCTCATCGAATATCGTGGATATTTTCGAATGCCAAACATAAGGTTTGGCTTAAGGTATAAATACCTTTGCCCTTGATTTCATGCACGTTAGCGAAGATGAATTCATTGGGGGTCGATGCTAATGTTTTGGCTCTAAATATTTAATTTATAATTTATTTAAATTCATTAGAATTTAAATATTATAAATTAATATTGAAATATTTTGGCTTGATTAAGGATTAAAGACTCCTTAGGTTTTAATAAAAACCTTTTACTTTGCCCATTATGGTTTTTAATAAAACCTTTTATTTTACCCACTATGGTTTTTAATAAAAACCTTTTATTTTGTCCAACCATGGTTTTAATAAAAACCTTTTATTTATGCTTTACATAATATTAAAAATAAATATTATGAAGCTCTTTTGCCATCAACCTTTTACATTGATCCTTTTGACCTTTTGATATCAACGATAGCTCATTCCTTGACATCAATGATAACTTCATAGATTCAAAATGTCCAACATGGATCTCGGCCAGTGCTATCCTCATCAACTTATGGTCCTTTTCCTTGATAATTGTGATGACTTATCTTTTTCTCTGGAAGGATATTTAGAATGTTATGGTGACACATAGCTTCCTAATCCCTATGGAAGATGTTGTGGCACATTTTCAACACTTTGTCATTGGCAATCATAGGCTTCTCCATAGCATGTATGGTAATACATGGGGGACTTACCTCAAAAAGGACATCATAATAGTCATCCGTAGCCAAGTTTGGTAGAGTTGTCATAGTGTAGACTTCACAATTATCAATAAATGCCAAGCATGTTACTGCGTGGATGTCACAGGTATTATCTTGTCTCAAGAATAGAGGATCTGCTATAGCGTGGGTATCATTCTTAGTTGCATATGGCTTTACTACCATAAGACCAATTTCCTAGGCTCATGAAAATTGTGGTACAAGGTGAATTCCAAATCCATCACCATGAATCACATGTGGAGGCCCTACTGCAAGGTGATTATCACAAGTTTTAATCGATACTTATCCTCATACTACCACCAAAGGGATTTCAACAATACGTGGAATTCTCATAACAATATAGAACCCAAAACCACCACCTTGAGCCAAGTGCAAGGTATTACCATTGGTCACACATGGTGGACTGGTTACAGAAGGAAAATAAGGAGCACCATTTGTTGGGAGGATGTTCCAGCGTGGCTTTCCACTCCCATATTTCAGTCACACGTGAGCCTACAGTAAATCATCTCCATTAATGGAACAATTTTTACCCAACTTGCATGGAGAGTCAACAAACTTGGAAATGACCAAGATAACACTCCTCCCAATTTTGTCAACAACTCTAATGTTATTGTAAGAAGTGCCAAAAAGCTTGAGAATCAATGCCTCGAATATATATTTTTTCATGTGATTAGACGATGGTTAGAATTCCTTGATCATGGGTGGAACATCTGGTTACCATTCACATTCAAAGGTGCTTTTGAATCATGCCCTTTTCCTTGATTGATTCATTTCCCTTGGCATGCGATCTCTAAAATCAGGTACTGCTTCATTATTGGGTGCATTATGAACATGTCATCCTCTCCCACGATGAATGGTAACTTGCCGAAAACAATAATACTGACATTACTTTTTGTATGGGAAATATATCCTTATTTTCTTCTCCTTGGATTGTGCTCTTCTTGGGCAACTTGGTTTCTTAATCTAGAAGTTTCCTTCACCTTTTTAATCACAAATAATCTACTGGTGCCTTCGTTCATCACCCCGTCTTCAGTTTTCGAGTCTATTTTCCACTTCTATCTCTTGCCTGTGTCTTGGTCCCAAATTCATGGCTAAAATCGAACCTTCATCCCTTCATCTTGATGCCCTCATCAAAGATATATTTTGAAAACATGACCTGATTCATTGTCTACAAAAGTTTTGTGGCAGCAATATGGATTTGTCCATGGAATTCAATTGAACATGGGATGATGGCCACGTAACCATTTACAATTTAAGTTTCACTGTTATTGTTGATCTCCTAGTAGAAATCATTAGTTTATCGAATGAGGAAGAGATCATCCATAGAGAGAAACAGTCTCTGCAGAGTGAGCTACCTCTTTTCAAGGATAAAGGAGAGAAATTGGATAGGGACAAAGGGGGGATTCTCAATAAGACTCTCCCAAAATCCTAGGACATCGTTATGATGACATCTCTACAATACTTCACTATGGATGACCCTGGTGCCATTCTAAGGAGTTTTCATTTGCCTTTTCTCAACCACTTGAGGGGGAAAAATACTATCAACATCCCAAAGTACCTATACAGATCGATCGAACGTATGGTCCTGAGTGTTAAGAGAAGTGTTTCTTATTTTCTCCTTCAATAAGGACTTCACATGGTCATCTACAAATATGTGCTTGAGAGAAAAACATGGAGAGCAGTGGTAGCAGTTATCGCCCCCATGGATGATAATGGTGGTGAAGGTCCTTCGTCCCGTAAAACCAATTGAGCGCTTGACTACAAAATGAAGGTGGAGGGGACCCCAAGATCTTTGAAGTTTGAGCCTCATTATTATCCCACAAAAATCAAGTTTGTTAGTAGGAAACACAAGGCTTCTATCATCATCGACAACAATGAGCAATCAAATAATTTCCTATCTTTCCAGGCCAGGCTAGAGAGCACCCCAGTTCCCAAGAGAGGCCACCCCATGGAAGGTACTTCTAAGCAGTCGCCTCTTCTAGCTTCCCACATGTCATGCTAGCCAACCATCTCTAATAGAGGCCATCTCTAGGACCTCCACAACATCATGAAGACCCTCTCCAGGGCTGCCAAGATGACCTCTTCTTTGCTATCTCAAGCATATGCTATTTTGGAGGAGTATAAGTACCAGTATGAGATTTTGCATGAATTTAAGAATTTGGTGAGTGATTATGGGTGATCAGTTACAGGCTATGATGGTGGTAAATCGAGCAAATACCTTTGCATTTCAGTCTATGGATTTTTTTGTTTTTGTCGAGGAGTATGCATTTTTTGCTTTTCTAGTTTACCTCCTCATATGCCCCTGGAAGGGCATATTTTCTCACCCCTTAAGGTTTCCTCCTTAGCCCCTGCATGGACCTCTATTTTGTTTCTTTAGTTTATCTCAATGACCCATAGAGGGTTAACTTTTATTTTTACTAGATTTTGTTTGGGAGATCATCTCCTAACTTTCATATTTATCTAAAATATTACGGTATCCTTTCAAAACCCCTTTTACCAATAAAAAAATTTCCACACAAGCAATTATTTTCTTTGCAAAATTATTTCTATATAAAGAAAAATATATAAGAGGATTTGGTACTTGCTAATAACTTAGCACCATTATACACATTTTATACCTTAAGGAACAGTTGCTATGTGGCACTTGTTTTTAGTTGGTTTTATGGAATTGAATATAATTTTTAGCAATTATGCATGCACTGTTTTGATAATATTTAACATTATGTAGAAGCATTTGAGTGTGTGGGTAATCTTGCAACACCAAAAAAAGAAAGAAAGAAAATGAGGAAAAAAAGAGAAAAAAAGAGAAAATAAAAAAATCTCTAAGTTTTTTCTAGCACTATTTAAGCTTAAAACTGATAGAGAAATTGGTGGAGTAATTGGTGGTGGTAGTAAATTAGAATTATGGAGCTTCTTGAAGCCTTTCTGAAAAGTAAAGTTTAAGAATCTCGATTCATTTTTTTTTTTATAAGGTGGAAGAAGGGGTTTTGAAAGGGTCCCAACATCTTTTACATAAGGGGTTTTGAAAGGGACCCTGAAACTCTTACAAATTGACAAAGAAATTCAATGATAAACCAAAGCAAAACACATAAAGTTCTGACCCCTAGGGGAAAATAAACCAAACACAAGAGCGCCCACATTTGAATCAAATAGAGAATGAATAATTTCCCATCCAAAAAGAGCATCCAAATTTGAATAATTCATCTCGCTCAAAAGGAGCGCCCCAAATTTGAAAAAATTAAAACTTCCCATCCAAGACGGGACCCTTGGATCCAAAAACCTTGGCCTTCAAAATTAGGCATACATCATGCATCTAAAACTACTACAGTAGGCACAAGGGAATCCTACAATAGGAACTAACAACTCAAATTTGAACCAAAAGGCACCCATATTTGAACAAATCATCCCACCCAAAAATAACACCAAATTTTGACTAAATTTAAACTTCCTGCACAATCTAGGAACCCTAGATTTGAAAACCCAGGCCTTTAAAAGCAAGCACACAACAATATTGTAGCTAGAAAAACTACAACAGGCAATCCTATGATAGGAACTATCAATTGTGGCATCCATATACACCGCCTTCGACCAACATCTCAACACTCCATAATAAAGGTCAATAAATCTCCTTTGCTGAGCAGCCATGTCCCACAACCTGTCTAGGATGCCACCCCAAAGGACGATAACGGTCCAAACACCCCTTATCTCTTCTCCTACTAGGTTCCTGCATAGAACTATGTTAAAATTCAAAAATAAATATTTTTCACCTCAACTAAAATTCAAGATTCTAGACCCACTATGGATTTTGAACCCTTGCAACATAAGACTAGGGGGAGAAGCCATAACCAGGATGGACTTTTTTCATGCAAAAAACTAAAAAAAAGCTAGAATTGTTAAGCACTCAGAAGACTAAAGGTAACAACAATATCACTTAACTCAACCATCAACATTTATTTCATGTTCCTGCTCAACATTGAAGCTTCAAGAAATAGAGCCTATAAGGATATGAAAGAAAGATCCTTAGATAGAGGTAAAACACAACTAGGACCAACAAAAATCAAACACAGATCTAGAATATTGATTGCATCAATATAAACATCCAACATTTCGAATGGGATAGGGATAACACTGACGTTTGATGGCTTCAAGTCATAAGTCTGAAAAAATCTCACAAGATCCAAATTTTAGATAAAGTAGTTATAGGGTCAGTGACCCAATAAAAAGATAAAATCCCTCTCGCAACCAGACAGGCCCTAGAAAAACATGCCAACAGGAAGAAAATTGGATTCGTAGATCTATAAAAAAAACCCTAGCCCTAGAAAACACAAGACTAGACTTTCTCAAACCTGATTTTCTCTCCAAGAAAACTAGAAAGAAGGACCTCAAGACATAGGGCATATCGATAATTGAAAAAGTGGGTTGGGTAAAAGCACTGTTGAAGGGGAAGACTCTGCACAACACCATACTTACTACCAAGCCCAACCAACCTACTGTGGTAATCCAACCAACCGCTAACACACAACCCACCAAAGTAGCACAACCAACTCATCGACCTACCACCCAACATAGCAAGAAATAGAGGATCCGAAGGTCCAAGGAATCCAAGGCTACACCAATCCCTATCGAGAAAATATCATTCAACACCCTCGAACTGTTCCTACAATCTCATGCGATCCAACACTCTTACCCGACCAAGTTTCCTCTTGTGAACCAACACCCTTTACTCAATCAAGCTCCTCTCCCTCTCATATCTCCCCATAATTTACGCAATATTGGAACTCAATACATTTCACTTATTGCAAACTAATATGATATCAATATAAGAATCTCAATTCATGATCATAGGATATTATAGGAGATTTTAATGCCATGGCCAAGTTGGATGAAAAATTAGGGGGAATTAGGAAATCAACCCTCAGCTTTTACTCAAAATAATAATCTATGGGAGGTTGAGTTTGAAGAAGACAACTATACGTGGACTAATAATAGGAGAGGCCAAAACCTAATAGTAATAAAATTAGATAGATGCATACTCTCAAATAATTGGCTAGATGGAGGGACTTGTGCTAAAAGTAATACCTTAACAAGGATTTGTTCAAACCATTGGCCAATAAGAATTAAAATGGTGGTAAGTGAATTAAAAAATATCATATTTTAAATATAAGCATATGTGGGAATACCATCCTTAATTTGTTGATATGATAGCACAAACATGGAATTATTTAGGAAACAATGGGTTGTATACACTTCCTAAACAAATTAAATCAATGACATCTAGATTAAAATAATGGAACAAGAATACTTTTGGAAATATTTTTTAGAAGAGAAAATAACTAAGAGATAAACTTTCAAAATTATAAAAAGGTGATCATAATAATCCAAGCTTAGGGGAAAGAGAGTTGCTTAGTGAGTATCATAATATTTTGAGTAAGGAAGAGAAATTTTGGAGATTAAAATCGAGACAAACATAGTTAAAAGAAGGAGATAAAAATACAAAGTTTTTCATAGGGTGGGGATAGTTTAGATATTGGCATCCAAAATTGGTAGAATTAAATCAGTAGAAGGGGTTTGGACTGAAGACCAGAGTGAAATTAGAAAGGAGGTAAAGTTTTTTTACCATAATATTCTAGGATTAAAGGAGTTTGAAGTTTTTAATGATAAACTACAACAATAAGTACCTTCAGTTATAACAGATGAAGACAAGAGGATATTGATGGAGCCCATTACTTTGGAAGAAGTTCATTTAGCTATTTCCTCTTTTCATAAGGATAAATTCCTATGTCCAAATGGGCTCGCTATAGCATTCTATCAACATAATTAGATAAAGTGAGATTCTATCTTGGTGGTAGTGGAACAACCTAGAGTAAAACAATACATACCTTATAAATTAAATGTGACATATCTTACTCTAATTCCAAAAAAGAAGGATGCATAATTGTTTGATTCATTTAGGCCCATAAACCTATGTAATATGACATATAATATTATCTTCGAAGTGATGGAGAATTGATTAAAACCACTGTTAGACAAAATTATTTTAGAAGAGCAAGGAGGATTTGTGAAAAGGAGATAGAGTTTGAACATGATCATAGTAGCTCATGAAGTTATGCATTCAACAACTTTAAGAAAAAAGAGCGATGATATTAAAATTTGATATGAGTAAAGCTTATTACTGGGTTAAATTGAATTTTCTTTTTGTAGTATTAGAAAACTTTGTATTTGGTAAGAAATGGATAAGATGGATTAAAGCTTGTGTCTCGCAGTTTTATATTTAGTGTTAATCAATGGGTTGGTAACAAACTCATTTAAAGCCAAGAGAGGTCTTAGACAGGGAGATCCTCTATCACCATATTTGTTCATTATTATGGCAAAGGTTTTGTGTAGGGACTTAAGGCTAATAAATATGGGTTTATAAGTGGAATTAAGGCTAGTAATAACATTGACAACATCACCCATCAACAATTTGTAGATGATACAACCCTTTTTGGGAGGGCAATGATAAAAAAGGCCAAAGCTTTGAATAATTTATTAAAAGAATATGAAAGAGTGTTAGGGCAAAAATTTAATAGGACAAAATCCAAAATTTACTTCCTAAACACCCCAACTAGAATCAAAGTAGGGATATGCAAGTTACTTCAAATGGAGGAGGTAAATTTACCAACAATTTATCTAGGGGTGCCCTTATTTGAGGGGAGAATGAGGATAGAATTATGAAATAAAGTTATAAGTAAAGTTTAGAATAAACTATCAACATGGAAAAGTAGATGGTTATCATTATAAAGAATAGTGCAACTAATTAAATCAGTATTACATGTTATTCCAACATATTATATGTCCTTGTATACTATGCCAAAATCGAAAGAAAAAAGTTTTATCTATATGATGTGGTATTTTTTGTGGTTAGGATTACATGATAAAATAAAATTTCCTTTGGTGAAATGGAGCAAGTTGTATGATTATAAAAATTGGGGAGGTCTTAGTTTAAGAATTATTACAAATGCAAACTTAGCTCTTAAGGGGAAAATAATTTGGATATTGTACAAAGGGAGTCAAAGATAACGGGCAAGAATTCTTTTAAGTATGTTTTGCATAATGACCCAAGCTTAATAATTATTGCATTCTCACTACCAAATGGTTCTGCTTTATGTAACGATTTAAAAAAAAATCAATTGATATGGTGATTAAAGATCCCTTTCCAATGCCCTTCACAGATTCTATTTTGGAGGAAGTACCCATTCACAAGATATATTTGTTTTTAGATGGATTATTAGGGTATAACCAAATAAATATTGCAGAGGAAGATAAGTTGAAAACAACTTTGATAGTGGAGAATGGAATATATGCTTATAACCACATGTTGTTTGGATTGTATAATGCACCAGCTACTTTCCAAAGAATTATATTATACATCTTTGATAAAATATCCACAGGTAACTTCAAAGCTTTTCTAGATTATTAAAACCTATACGACAAGACGCAGGAGCATTTGAAGATGCTAGAAGAATGTATGAGCTTATGCAAGAAAGCTTGGATATCTTTAAATCCAGGCAAATGCATATTGATGGGGCCATATGGGAAGATTTTGGGACATATTGTATGCCAAGAAGGTTTGAAGCCTACCCCAGATAAGGTATGAGTGATACTGTTGATAGAAAAGCCACATGATGTAAGCTCAGTGAAGACCTTATGAGGAACAATTGGTTATTATAGAAGGTTTATCAAAAACTATGCATAAACATATCATTCGCTAGATGTACATACACAAAAAGTGAATAACACAAGCTTATACTGAGAGGGGGGTGAACAATATAAGACCACTTTTTACTTTTCTTTTCAATTCAATATTATGCAGTGTATAGATAGTAGTATCAATAGCAGTAATCAAAGCAATGCATAAAACACCATCCACAAAAGTGACACAATAATTTACGTGGTTCACCCAATGCGGGCTACTCCATGGAGAAAATATTTTGCTAAAACTTTCTCAATAAATCTCTTGGGAATCCTTCCCAATTACAATGTTTATGGACCTCTGTACAAAGGAGATGTTGATCCCCTAAATCTCAAGTTCATGGATCTCTTCCACTGGAGAACTCTTTCCCCTTTTGCTCTGGCTAGTGATCTTCTAGAAGACTCTGTCTCTCTACTACACTGACTGGTGGATCTCTCTCCACTTGAAGACTCCTCACTCAAATCTGTCTTCAATTATCCTGGTTTTTGGATCTCTATCCACTGAGAATTTATCCTCTATACTCTATCACCTCCAAAGCTCTATCAATAGGTTCACTTAGAACCTCCTCAAATCTGCTCAATAGGCTCACTAATAACCTGCTCAAATATTCTCAATAGGCTCACTTAGAACCTTCTCAAATATGCTCAACAAGATTACATAGAACATGTCCCAATATTCTCAATAAGTCCTCTCTAAGACTTGCTCAAATCTGCATAGCAAGCTTTCACAAAAGCTTACACAAAAATAGTCCACAAGCCTTCTCAAAGACTTACCTCAAATTAGCTCAACAAAATCTCAACTCAATCTCATAGAAGCATAAAGAGAATTGTTAGAGACTCAATATGTTCTATACTCAAATCCCAGTATCAATTCAAAGTAATATCAACTCAACTCAATCTTATAGAAGCATAAAGATAATTGTTAGAGACTCAATGTGTTCTATACTCAAATCCCAATCTCAACTCAAAGCAATCTCAACTCAGCTCAATCTTAACTCAATATCATAGAAGCATAAAGAGAATTTTTAGAGACTCAATATATTCTATTCTCAAGGCTCAATCTCAACTCAATCAGAATATAGAATAGTTTGTTTCATGGAACTTGAACAACCACTTCATGCAACCACTTGACTAGGCTCAATCAACTCTACTCAACCAATCACTTCAAGAAACAACTCTTTCTCACAAACCCTAGTCCAAGCATGAATCAACTAACTCAAAATATTTTCAACAATGCTCAATAATAAATCTTACATAACAATGATACTCATGTTCTTTTCTAACTCAAGTTCAAGTTCTTTGCATCACCCATTGGTTTCAAAAATAATGCTAATAAGACAAGGTTTTAATCACAACTCTCAATTCAGAAAACCTTGAAGCATAAACTCAAAGTACTTCACTCAACCAATGGTCTAAACAACAATGCTTATCAAACAAGGTTTAATCACAACTCACAATCCAGAAAACCTTGAAGCATTAACTCAATCACTTTTGAAAAGGAAACCACAATCAATCCTTTTCACTCTAATGATATTTCAAAAATCAACCACCCAAATAAAATCAATGGAGAGTATTACTCGTACCTTTTTGATGCCTTATGAGTTGTCCACTAAATCTGTCACACTCAATACACTTTCTTTTTCAACTCTTAACAAGGGTTAGAGATCTTGAGTAATAACACAACAATAATATCCAAATAACACCTTATTACTCCTACTTTATTTTAACATCCACAAAAGTTATTTTTAAAATAAAAACCCTTACTCAAAATAACTTTCACTAAAAAGAACTTTATCAAAAACCCTTATTACTCCTAACAATTTCAAAAATCACAATTAAAAATAATTCACAACTCAAACAACCACCATGACCTTATTCCCTAAGGTTACTCAATAAATCAACTAATGAAGCACCTTTACCCCTTATCACTCCACCTTAGGCAATCCAAACAAAATATTAGTAAAAACCTTAATACCTACCTCCAGGGGAATCGAACCCTCGTCTTGCCCCAACGTGAACGCCCTAGCCACAACCAAGCTACCACACGAGTTGCGGGGTCGTTGGTGAAAAAGAAGCGCCACCTGCTTCTTATCCTTCACCCTATTTCGCCAAGTGAAAAGGATGCACCTTGGGCACCTTAATAGAACAAATCCAAAAATGATGCTTGCGGGAATCGAACACATAACCTCCTTGTCACCAACACCTTTACACAATCCAAGCTGCCACTAGGCCATGCTGCCCAATATGTTTTTGGAAGTGGTCGTTGTCTCCCTTTAATGTTCACTGCATCACTTAAACGAAAAACACGAGCTCTTTTTCTTCACAAATACCAAGCACAAATATCAATGAGCAAGGATGATTGAATTAACAAATTCAATGGTTATTTATATGCCTTCCCTTTGCTGTCGGCATTTTTGAAACTTCCTTCATGACATTGACGGATAAACTTTTAATTTTAATTTTAAAATTAAAATTTAAATTTTAAATAAATTAAAATTTAAACTAAATCTTTAAAATTAAATATCTCCATCATCGGGGCACCTTTTTCGATGAAATGAAAAGCCAACTTGGGTTTTAAGAAAAACCCATTTCAAATCTGCCATTCATGGTTTTAAATAAAAACCTTTGCAAAGCTTCCCTTGAAGCTCCTTTTGGAACCAAATGTCATTCATCCCTTCTTGAACCTTTGATCAAAAACATTTGCTTCTCATGAAGCTCTTTGTGAAACACAAACATAGTGCTTACTTACATAGATACTTTTGACATCAATGATAACTCTTAGCTTAGGGACTCAAAATTTCCAACAAAAAGTGGTTCATTTCAAATGGGTGGAGGAACATCAAGAGTCTTTTGAGGGCTTGAAGGCACACTTGGTGAAGGTGCCTATCCTATTTTATCCAAACTGGGAAAAAGAATTCCATGTTCATGTGGATGCCTCAAACTTTGCAATTAGATGCACATTGACTCAAGAAGGATAGTTTGGACTAGACCAACCTATATATTTTGCAAGTTGGTTAATGTCTAAAGCAGAGAACTACAATTAAAAAAATGAGAAGCACTAGGAATGGTGTACAAAGTACATAAGTATAGACATTATTTGTTGGCTAACCCATTTGTTTTATATGTAGATCACCATACGCTATTGTACATAATCAATAAATGGATGATTTATAGACAAGTAAGTAGATGGCTTGTATTTCTACAGGAATTCATATTTTGGGTGGTAGTGAGACCAGAAAAGAAACACGTGATAGCAAACCGGTTGTCATGGATTTGCTCAGGAGAACTTGTAGAAGGAGGAATACAGGATGAATTCCCTAACGTACAATTATTCATGATCAATGCGATACCGATATGGTATAAGCATATCGAGGAATATTTATTAACAAGAGAGCTACCAAAGGAGATGATGATAGCAAATCAAAGAAAATTTATTATAAAATCAACACTTTTTACATTCATTACAGGTTTGCTATACAAAATGGGGAAGAACCACATTTTGCGATGATGCATAATGGAGGACAAAGTACGATAAACGTTGAAGGAGGCACACGAGGGATTTGTAGGTCATATGGGATCAGATGCAACAACTAGGAAAGTATTGTTGGTAGGGTTATGGTGGCCTATCCTTTATCACGATGCCAAGAATTATGTCAAGGCATGTGATACATGTCAAATAACCATTAAAAAGAGACTTGATGTCATTGCATCCATCACAACCATAGGAACTCTTTGAGATATAGGGTTTAGATTTTGTGGGACCATTGCAAACCAACCATAAAAGCAAATACCAATATATCATAGTAGCAATGAAATATTTAAAAAAATGGGTAGAAGCAAGAGCCTTACCTGATAACTCTGCAAGGATCACGACTCGATTCTTGTATGAGCAGGTTATCACACGGTTTGGAATTCCTCTTCAATTGACAAGGGATCGAGGCAACCATTTCATTAATGAAATTATCCATAATATGACAAAGGAATTCAGGATCTTTTATTTCTTGTCAAGCCCATATTACCCCAAGATGAATGGGTAAGCAAAGATAATAAATAAGGTCTTGGTTTTAGTTATGCACAAAACATGCAGTGTAGAAGGATCCAATTGGGACGAGCACTTATCAATATTTTTGTGGGCATATAGAACCACCTTCAAACCAACCATAAATCATACATCCTTTCAGTTAATATATGGGTAGGAGGTGGTGGTACCTATTAGGTTTTTGGTCCCAAGTTTAAGAATAGCAGTGGAGAACCACCTGAATGATGAAGAGAGCATGGAAGAAAGGCTCACAACATTAGTACAATTAGGAGAAAAGAGGGTTATGATACAATGGGTGACAAATATTGCTCAATAGAGACATAAGTATTGGTATGATATGTGTTTGAAGAAGATGGATTTGAAGATCAGTGAGTTAGTGCTCAAGTATAATGGAAAAAGGGAAATCAAGTCAATGAAGTTAAAAACTCTATGGCTTGGACCCTTCTAAATGGAAGAAGTACTATACAACAAGGTTGTCCGGTTAAAGAAATTGGATGGTACATGTAGACACAAAATCCTAGCAATTTGTTATTTATATATACAAATCCTAGCCGCTAATCATACTCTAATTTTAGCTTACCACTTGGCAATGACCTCACCACTTCCAAACCCTAACTCTAACCTTACAAAAGGTTATAAAACCTTGTTCAATTTTGTAAGGAAGGGATGATGAGCACCAAAAATTTGTAATGACACTTTGTTGAAATTATGAGAGTAACCCTAACTGAAGTTTGGAGGTTGAATCGTCGAAGTCCTAAATTGTTTCTAACAGTTTTGCAACACAAATCTAGATAGGGTAGGGTACTTACACAGACACAAATTTAGCTCCACATTTGTATAGATGCAGGACTATGCCTAGCTAGTCCCCAAATGCAGTACTGCATCTGCCTAGTGATATTTTTATCCCCAAAAGACACAAATCGAATCATGTATTAACAAGGTAATTTGATTTATTTATTTTCTATGTTTTACGCATTCTTTTTACATTATGCAAATATTCAGATTAGGGTTTTTGTAGCTTTATCCATATCAAAGAGCACCTCGTATAGTGGAGGCCCTCCAAGTGTATAATATACATCCCCTTATCTAATTATTTTGATATGTGTTTGAGTTTGTTTGGGTATGATTTTGTTTTTGTTTGGTTTGCTGATATGATTGGTTTTTTGCAATGCCAAAATGAAAGATACCATGCAAAAAGAGTCTAAAATAATTGCCAAAATTAAGAACTAACAAATTATTGCAACTTCCACACTTAATTTACTTTCAAAACAAAATTATAGAGTTCTGATATAAATGTTCTCATACCTGGTATATGTTGCTTCGAACTTGATATTGATTACAAAATGCCACCAAAATGCACCAATGTGAGGGAGGTTCTCCTTGAATACTGGTCCACAAATCACCCTTGGATGCCAAAGAATTAATATCTGATCAGAAGATATAATAGTCTGATATGAATGCTTCAAACTTAACCACACATCACCTTCTTATCCTAGAAACAGTCTCAATGGAGGCGCCAAACTTAGAGGATGTCAAAGACACAATTTTGAGGTTGAGTGGCCTCCAAATTAGATAATTATGAAGTTTGAAGTATGACTGTAAATTGTTGTCTTCAAACTTATTATGAAGATCATAACCCTCACCAAATTGTCAATCAATTGATGCCAAATGCTTCTAAAGTGCGATGCAAGTTCAATGCAATGCAGTCACAAATCACCAAGTCAAAGCCAAAATCGTGGGTGTTCTAAGAAGTGTGCCTTAGGCAGAAGTTTGACCCTCTCTAATAAATAAAATATACCATGAACCTTGCCATATAAGTTCTTAAAATAATAGTGAAGACAACAACTGTGCTTTGAACCAATACCCACAACCATATGATGCCAAAATCTGAAGTTATGAGTGAAAACATGGATCTATTGTAAGAAAACCAGTCAAGAATGAAAGTCTGAAGTTACCTCTATAAGCCCTTAGTTCTCCAAAATAACTATGGATTCTTGTATGGCTAATGAAGACCAACAAAACCCATGTGTTTGTTTGCTCCAATGATGAAATTTTCCAATTTGCAAAACCCTTGATTCAGAAATCTCTAAAGCACAATGAGTTTCCTGAAGTAGAAACTCCTCTAATTGGCTAGGTATGGTATTGCACATACGAAACCAATGTTCTCATGGAGGTTGACTCCCCACAAGCTCCAACACTACATATTTCTGCAATACCCTCAGAAAAATATCACCCAAACAAACAAATATCTTTCCTCCTCCCAAATGAACTCACATCACTCTTATTTATGCTTGTTTCAATCAACTTCTAGAAGCCTCCAAGGAAGGGACACCACCTTGGTCCCCCAACCTAGTAAACTTAACGTTGTTTTAAAACAACAAGGCCTCTTTATAATTTTTAATTATAATTTCCCTTTATAAAATTATTTTTATAATATATATATTATGCATAAAGGGAAATAAATCATCTAAGGCCAAAAATATCACCCATGATCCAAAAATGGCCAATCAACTGCAGTAGACCATGTTGGAGCTCGAACAAAGATATTTTCTCCATGGCGATGAGTCCCTTAACCACTCTGCATGACCTACAAGGACTCAAAATAGGTCATCAGGGTCATTACCACCAAGTCACTGAAAATGGGGACATTACAAAGTGCTACTAACCTTATTATTTTTTTTATTTTACGTAGGTACAAGAGATAAGTTTCTAAGAAGATGTTGAGGTAAAGAGAGATATGCTAAGGATACACAAACCCACTCACAAAATTTATTATAGTAGAGGAGATCTGAGACACTCATTTTTAGTCTAAGTTGCCCAATAGGGTTTTCATCATTCTTTAGGTTTATTGTAATCCAAAATAAATATTCTTTTGTAACCCCTACCAATACAAGGCAAATATTGTAAAAAGAGGATATCAAGGCTCCCAAATTTAATACAAATTTTATATTGTTCATTGCAAACACTTGTTTCAACATTTTATTTTTCGAGTACATTTATTTTGCTTACAAAATGGTGATCACAGTGGGACCCCCAAAGGGTTCTACTTTTATTTGCCTTGATGTTTTTGATTTACTGATCTGTGTTTGTTTTGTTGCAGATATTGGAGCCTCATTGCGCAAAAAGTTAGAAATTCAATCCAGGAGTTCTAGAGTTTGTTCGTGTCTATTATGAGCCTGAGCAAACATAGAACTGCATCTAGGAGACTTGATTATATGCCCCTCTGCATCTATCAAATGCCTCTCTGCATCTAGATCTTGCATAGATGTGATGCCACGTTTGGAAGGTTTGCAAAAGAAAGTGAAAGGCTTTTAGGTAAATCATCTTCAAAACCCTAGCTCAAAATTTTCATCTTTGAAAGGGAAAGAAAGAAATCTATGCTTTTCTATATTTGTCTTCATTACATGTGGTAGATCAAGCATTTTATAGGTATTTTAGGGTTTTTGTAGGTATTTTAAGTTTTTTTGCAAAAATTTAAAATAAGATGGCATTTTAGGTCATTTCTTTGTCTTTTTAGGTTGTAAAAGTCATACTAGTTGCATCTAGGGGTAAATATGCATTTTAGAGAGCATCTTAGGTCACATTAGGGTTCCATATCTACCCTATTTTGTTTCTAATACATAGTTAGAGATGCAAATCTATATTTGGTTAACTCCAGACGTGGCACTGCGTCTATGCAAATGTAACTCTGCATCTGCTCAATCCTAGATGAACCTTTGCATCTGGATTTGTGTTTCTAAAGCATCTTGGGGCCTATTTAGGGCCTACTTTTTGCATTCTAAGTTAGGGTTTTCTCTATTTTACCTTTCTATCTAATTTTGTGTTTTAAAATTGCATTTGTAAGAAATAAATTTGAATTGCATGGTAGATTTACATCCTAGGATAATTTTGCACTCTATTTTTTTTTAAACCCATGAAAATAAAATTAAAACATCACACACTTTGCACGTTTCATAATTCTACATCGTTGCATAAAAAATGTGAGGAAAACCTCCTGAAGGAGTTGTATTTCATCACCAACCGTTAGAGAGCCCCAAAATAAGCCATAGTTAGATATGATAGTTTCTTAGACTTCATCACCAAGAAATTGGTTACTCTTGAGGTTAGCTCAAGGTAATCAAGGTTAGATGCCCTTCAGTTCCTAGGGCTTAATAATTTATGGAATCGCACCTCCCATTTATGCCCAAGCTCACACGAGGGTGAAGCAAAAGCCTAGATGGGCCGATAGCAAGGTACTAGACAACACGACCTCTCTCAAAGAGGTATTTTGTTCCCCTAGGTTACACCCATTACCAAGCCTCATCTAGGAAGTTATTTTAACCGTTCATGATTCATACTTCAATAGAAGGGTGGATACGAACACACCTGTTTAGACTCATTACACCACCCACATTACATAGTTTTTAAGTATAGAGTTTACATAAAACACGTCAAAAAAATAAAAACTTAAAAAAAAAATCATCAAAAATAAAAATTGCAAAAACATAGAAAACATTTTTTTGTTTGTGTCATTTGTGTGTTATTCATTTTAATTTTCATCACATTTTCAAACACATACTTCTACAATCACCACCCTATTTCATCCTTAGCTTATGGTATCGACCCAGAGTCAAGCCAAAGCTTTTACCAATATCCAAAGCCAACCACCTAAATCCATGGAGCATTCTGCTCAGGTTTCTCATGCTCCAATCGCTTTTGCAGCTGAGCAAGCCAATGTATCGCAAATCATATATCTAGACTTGTTTGTTGGACCATCCAATACCACATCCACTTTAGGTATGGATATGATGTAGAGATCTATTCATACTTCCATTCCGAAAACTCCTCGTACTGAGCCATCCACATCATATGACAACCACATTACCTACATAGATTTTGATGCCCTTAGAAGCTATCTAGACTTGGCCCTTCCATCCTTGCCATAACTCACTATTCCATCCTAATTTATTCCTACCTTCTAGTAGGAACCCATATTTTCACACCCTCATCGTAACAACCAAGTCACCATTAACCCTCTTTTTGAGGCCACATCCATACCCATGATACAAAACCCTCCATTATCATCTAACCAATACATTTTCATCCCATATATTTATAACATCATTTGTTCTAACTTAATTTACGAAGCACATGTTAATTTTGCTTCACAAATACCAACTCCATGCCACCTACATCATTGCCACCTATTAACCCCATCCAACATACCATTACTCATTCTATTGCGATACCCTTCACAACTTACCCTCCACATACATCAACCCATGTTGCTACCACACATCATGTATAAACCTCTACCCCCCATGTGACCATGCAACCTACATCAATGATTGCCATACAATAAGATTTGCAACATGTGCAACAATTGCTTGCAGATAATGCTAATCAAAGTAGCCATCCCACTTCACAACAACAATCATAGGTGGTAGGTTTTAACCATACACACACAACCAATCAAAACACCTTCTTCACCCAAGATTCATCCTAGGTGTTGAGACCACCCATAATAATCATACCCACTCATCCAATTCATAACACCTATGCCACTTCCTCAGCTCAACACACCATCATCCCCCCATCTCCACATCAGCCATCTCCACATCATTAACAATAACAATTTCATAATCATAACCAACATAACATCCATCAACATCAAATCCCAACCAACACTAACCCATTATCCAATCAAAACTTCATTCCATAAAACCACTTCACCACACATCAAACTCACCCAACCTACACACAACAAGCAAATCAAGGCTTTCAACCACCCTTGGAAGACCCTAAGTTTCAATTTTTGTAGAACCATATTGACAACTTGGCCATGTAGACACCTAGAATGTTATATTAGAAACCCACTCTGTGATAGTTGGTCAATCAACCAATTCATCCTTCGGTACCATCACCACCTTACCCTGCAGATTTCACACTATCAAAGTTTGACAAATTCAAAGGGGATGAGGACCCCCGAGAGCATGTAGGCATATTTATCCATGCATGCTTTAAAATACAAGAGAATGACCATTTATGCTTTGAACCTTCCCTCAAACATTTGGAGGAGATGCCCTAGAATGGTACAACCATTTACCACACCATAGTGTTTACAAATTTGAACAATTAGTGGACCAATTTCTAGAGTGGTTCTCTCTAAATGTTAGAAAGAAAACCACATTGATCAACTTATTCAACTTATGTCAATTCGAATATGAGTCAATCTATGATTATGGAAATCATTGGAGGGAAATTATCATCAAGTTGCCGTTCTCCCTCCCTATGGTGAAACTCACAAGAATGTTTACAAGGAGTTTTTCAAAACCTATCTCCTTGTTACTACAATTGCAATAATATAGAATATTCAAATAAGCTATTTTTGAAACTTGAGTCATCGAAGATATTAAGATACAAGAGGGTGAGATAAAGCTAAAAAATAAAGAACAAAAAAATAAGAATTAAAGGGAGAACAATTAGGGCCAATAAAACGTTGGTCAAGTAGACCAAGTGGTCTTGAGCCAACCTCAATAGTAGACATAACAAACTCAAGTCCAATTCCAACAACCCCACAACAATAACAACTATAGCAACAGACATATCAAGTGGTACTGCCCCCACCTCAAACTCAAAATCAAGGCAACACAATAGATAATTGATAATACCGATAGTATACTCGACCAATTTGCAACTACATCCCATTACCTAAACCACTTGCCAACATTTTCCAATGGTTGTATGAGGCACAAATGATTACACTACCATAGATTAAACTTGAATACCCTACCAAATATGGTAGGAAATTTAAGGAGTATCAATATTGCACCTTCCATCATTAGAAAGGTCATGATATTAATAGTTGCCATTCATTCAAAGATATAATTTAAGATATGATAGACAAAGGGACTATTAAGATTGATAACCCTTTGGCACGACAAAACTAGAACCTTGGTATTTATCAGATACCATTATGTAATAATGAGGTAACACAACAAATAACGGGGGTATCAACTTCTACAATTGTCCTTAACCAAGTCAAACATATACACAACGCACAAAAATACCAAGGTTTTATGGGGGCTATCCACATAGTTACCCAAAGTCAAAGGAATACCAATAGAACACAACAATAAAATGAATCGACACCAATGGTACTCCCTCCTAGGCCACCATCAACTACCATAAATCTACAACCAAATCACACACCTCCACCACCTACAATTCATCTCCAAAACCATCCATCAAGACAAACCGTTACATTGAGGAGTCGGTTGATGCATAGCCTCAAGTTAGCCTCAACCAAGTTATCAATTTATAAGCTCATACAATAGTCTTCTCCACATAGAGAGCCATTTATGGATATCCTAAAGTCCATTGAAGTTCAGAATCAAGACCCCAATACCTTTAACAACTTTGTGGAGAGTGTTCAAATATTCATGGAGCTCTCGATTATATTTTACGATTTTGAGATCAAAACAATGCCATCGGAGTCACCAGATCCTCCATTGCATATTATTGCTCATATTGATCAAAAACCATTTAAATGAGTGTTGATCGACACTGGTTCCTCTATCAATATCATCATCACCATAACACTTCAACACCTTAATCTCCCATCTTTACATATCATAAAATCAACATTCACCTTGTAGACATTCAATCATGCCCTATGTTCTATAGTCATAATAGTTGTCCTATCTATGACAGTGGGGGTTAAGACTATCCACATCATGTTTCATATTCTAAAGGGAGCCATGGATTATAACATACTTCTTGGCTGCCCTTGGATTAGAGACATGAAATATGTTCCCTCAATATTACACTGATGTTTGAAATATGTGCATGAGGGAAAGGTCCATTGCATTCCAATCGACACAGAACCATTTAAGTACTACAACTTCATTTCAAACCCCTATGAGCCATCACTCCCATCCACTAATCTATCCATTACTCCACTCATCACTCAATCCACCTCAAACACAAACACATCATCCAAAGCACCCATTCTGGAAGCACTCCCAATCACCAATCCAAATCACGCTTCCACTTCAATATCTCATCACATTCTTCCCACATCTCACCTTTCATCACAACTTGTACCATTTATATTTGGTAGGATCCAATTATCACATCAAACATCCACACAAGGAGGTTAAGCCTCCACATCATCTGCATCACCAATCATGATCATCCTTCATCATCCACACCTTCAATTCCACAAGCACCTCCCATCATCTCATATCAACCTGAACCTCTAGCCATTAGCTACTCTATTTAGCAAGATTCATCTATGTCTCAACCAGCCAATGTCACACAGATTGATCTATCTATTCATGAGATGCCATTGCAGTATAGACCTTTTTTCCCACCTGAGCCTCAAGTCATCCTTGATCCCTTTACCTCTGCACCCGAGTCGACCACATCAGCACCCACACAAGTTGCAGTCCATCTCGTTAATCCTAGAATTGGTGAGTATGTGGTTCAAGATGTTGCAATCACACTATTTACTATTGAGACTATTAGATACTACGGTCATCTACATGACTCACCTCTATCTATAGGTGTAATTTATAACATGGGTTCAACTCTGAATATAATTAAATTTGTTTATGAGAAATCAATTCTTTGTTTGATCCACTCTCTCTTGATGAACCCAAACCACAATTTTGTGCCAAAATAGAACATATTTCCAACCAAGATTTCCCAATGAGATACTTCTGGCAGGTTAACTGGTAGGGATATGGCTTAGGATGACATGAACAAGGCATGCATTACATCGTTGAACCTCATTATCAAGAGGTATATGATCGCTTTGGCATAGGATATAGGCCACAATATTTAACTTCCTCTTTCAAACAAGCATTTCAATGAATCACTATAGATCCTTAAGAGATGGTAAGGAGGATGAAGATAGTGATGATAGTGAGAATGATTATGAGGTTTTTTTGAAAATGTGACAACAAGTTACCATGATTAACAATATTTTCAATGATGACTCTAACAAAGACTATTATGAGGAATATGACATACGCTCTATTGCCTATAATAGCTCTGAAGAAGAGTCAATTCCCATTGCACTTTTCATTGAGGAAGATGAGTTTTACCTTAGAATATTTCCCATATATAGGCCCATATTTTATTTCTTACTCCTATGTGAGTGATATGATGCACTAGTTGACCAGCCTGATGCACCATTTCACCCACTAGATCCACCTTGGCAACCTTAGAGACATGATGATAATCCACCAATCTTAGGTCAACTGCTACCTCAAGAGCAAGAATGGGAAAACCCAACCTCCACATCGTAGTCACTACACATCCATTAAGTTAATAGAATTTATGTTGACTTGATGACACCTCTTCGTAATCTATATGATTTGGCAAAACCAATTCCTATTGACATAAGCCTCATCGACATGGATCACATTGCATCACCCCTATCCATTATTGAATTCATCCTTTCAAAGGAATTGTTAAGAGCTTCTATCACTTACATTCCTTTGCAACGTTTGCCTTCACATTCAACCTTCGCTTCTTCTATTTTCATGCTGAAGTGAAAGAGATTATGCCAGTATAATTCGATAATATCATTGATCATATTCATTTAATCTTGATGCCCCATTAGCTAGAAGAAAGTTCACACATGGCAAATGAAAACACTATAGACGTGAACCTAAGCACATATGCGTACAACCCATAAATTATAAAACTTGAAGAAATCCTATCTGCTGAAGAGAAAGAGTGGTTCATAGATATACTCACAAGAAAGAAAGGCATATTTGCATGGTCCTATAAAGACATGTCTGGTCTTGACCCCAATGTGGTAGTTCACAACCTCACCTTGGGTCCTGACGTTAAGCTGGTTAAGCAAAAATTCAGAAAGTTACATCATAGCCCTCATGGTCAACGAAGAACTTCAAAAGTTACTAGATGTGGGTTTCATTCAATCCATTGACTAATTTGAGTGACTTTCAAATATGGTACTTGTTTGCAAGTCTAATGAGGTGATTTGCATTTGCACTGACTTTTGATATCTCAATAAAGTGTGTCCTAAGGATGACTTCCCTTTACCAAACATTGACACTCTCGTAGACTCTACTATGGGCTATGAAATGCTTTCTTTAATGGATGGTTTTTCAAGATATAACAAAATTCAAATTAATCCTGATGACCAACATAAAACAACATTCACAATGCCTTGGGGGACTTTCTACTACAAGGTGATGCCATTTGGCCTTAAAAATGTAGGAGCTACATACCAACATGCCATGACGTACATCTTCCATGATTATATGCATAAGATCATTGAAGACTATGTAGATGATTTGATAGCTAAATCTAAAACACGTTTGGATCACATTGATGTATTGGAAAAAGTTTTTGATCGGCTTCTCAAGCATAATGTGAGGTTGAACCCTAAGAAATGTGTTTTTAGATTTACATAAGGTAAACCTCTAGGGTTCATTGTGTCCAAATGTGGCATTGAAGTGGATCCAAACAAGGTCAAGACCATTATGTAGATGCCTCCCCCAACAAACTTGAAGGAGTTGCATAGCTTACAAGGAAAGATCCAATCGATATGTTGCTTCATCGTGCAACTCTTAAACAAATGTAGATCATTCAATCACTTGCTATAAAATGGGATCATATTTTCATGGAACAAGTAATGTTAGGAGGCTATTGACGACATCAAACAATATTTAACCTCTCCTCCAGTCCTAGTGTTGCCTTGCCTAAGGGTCCCTTTTCATCTTTATGTCTCAACAATAGCTTTTGCATTAGGGACAATGCTTGCATAGAATACTGAAAACAATAGATAGAAAGTAGTTTATTATATTAGTCAAACATTGGTAAGTTATGAAATCAAATACGTATATATGGAAAACTTGTGTCTAGTAGTGGTTTTCAGCACTAACAAACTTAGACATTATATGCTAAGTCACACCACTTATGTCATAGCTCGAGAAACCTCTACGCTATATGATGACTTGCACATACAACAACACCTGTACTACAAAATGGGTAATGTTTTTAATGAAATTCAACCTTGAATTCATTAGTCAAAAGTCCATTAAAGGTTAGGTGATAGTCGATCAACTTGTGAAAACTCCACTTCTTAATGATCAAAATTTGTTTATTGAGCTACCAGACGATTTGGTATTCAATATCATTGCACATGAGGAAGATGTCATCCTTGAAAATGATGTTGATATCACCCTATTCTTCGATGGTTCCAAGTGCGAGAAAGGACAAGGTGCAAGAGTTGTGTTTCATACACCACAAGGGATACCCATCCCTCTATCATTCAAATTTGACTTTTCATGCAGAAATAACAATGCAAAATATGAAGCCTTAATATTAGGACTTTGGGTAGCCATAGCTATGGGCATAAAGTGCATACGAATATTTGGTGATTCTCAACTTGTCATTTATCAAGTGAAGGGATCATACCAATGCTGAGAACCAGTCTTAAAACTTTACAATGAAGTAGAAATAAAACTGCTAGCAAAAATTTGACTGGTACAAGATTGACAACTTGCCTTGTTTGACTAATAGATTCATATATGTGATGGCCTCCCTATAATCATTGGTTCCAAAGAACTCTACAAGGGATGTTCAACCACTGAATATCATGACAATCTCTAAATCTACAACGAGTTGAGTCTAAGAATGAGAAGGACGTTTGTTTTATTCAAGTAGAGCCATACGAGCCTTGGCTTAATCAGGTAAAAGACTTTTTCAAATTTGGTATACTCCCACCAGATTTATCATGTACTGCCAAACAAACTTTTAGATAAAAGATAGCTTGTTTCACTCTTGTGGAGGATGTGTTGTATAGACATGGTTATGATGGAATCCTACTTTTTTGTTTCAAATCTGCAGAGGCACAACTAGCTATATCCGAGGCTCATTATGGTACTTGTGGTGGAAACTTTAGTGGAATGGCCATCACAAAGCACATCTTGTGCATGGGTTATTATTGTCCCACCATGGAAAACAACTATTGCAATTATGTCAAAAAATGTCAAAAATGTCAACAACATGCCAATATAACTCATATACCATCATAGGTATTGTAACCAATCGAAAGTCTTTGGCCCTTATTACAATAGGGTATTGATTTGATTGGAAAAATCTCACCTCCCTCTTTGGAACAACACACATTTATCATCACTACCACAAAGTACTTCACAAAGTGGGTCGAGGCAATTCCTATGACCAGTATAACAAGACCTCGAATTACGAAGTTTATACTCCAACACATCATCTATCATTTTGGCATTCCCTTAAAGATCATTTTTAACAATGGCAAGTATTTTAAAATAAGGATGTGTGAGCACTATGTGATAAATATATTATCCAACATAGTTTCTCAAATCCTTACTACCCACAAGAAAATAGACAAGATGAGGCAACCAATAAGACACTGATAGCCATTTAAAATAAACTAGTCAAAGAAAATCATCGAGATTGGCATACCCAAATATCCTTAGCATTACGAGCTTATCAAATGAACATTCATACGCCTATAGGGGCAACTCCATTCTTATTGGTCTATGGTTTTGAGGCAATCATGCCTCTCAAGCTCGAGATCCCTTCACTACACATTTCATTATAGGAGTTCATGGATGATGACACCGCTAGACAAGCACATTTCGACCAACTCATGCTTCTCAACGAAAGGTAAATCAATGCTTTGGAGCACTTACGAGTGTATCAAGATCATATCAAGCATGATTATAATGCAAAAGTCCATCTACGTGAATTCCAAGTAGGGGATATCATACTTAAAGAGAATCACAAAACACCAATGCATCGCTGCATCTTCACAATAAATTTATAGCTAATTGGGTGGGGGTCAAATAGAAATTGGGTCCAAAAACATATAGGCTTTCCAGTCTTGAAGGAATAGAAGAGCCCGAGCCACTGAATATTATCCACTTGAGAGCATTCTATGCTTAATGCAAATTATATATGTACATATATACATGGCTAAAAAAAAATCACTTAATCATACACATTGCATTTCATGCATTCATTCATGCATTCCACTTACATTGCATACACACATTTGTATTAGTTGCATCAATTCAAGTCACTAACTGTATTAGTTGTCATTTGATCAGTTTAGACAATTCTTAGTCCAACAAGTCTTGTCACCTTAATCAGGGGCACCCTTGGTCAATATAAATCCCATTTCGCCATCCAAAATCATGTCAAAAAAATATACACCCCGAGGTTTTTTCGATCACTCAACTACTCTTAGTGTTTCAAGCAACCTTCATTGAACGTCAAGTTTCCTCTTGGACCAAAGCACACTTTTCACTAAGAAAATTTTGAGTTATGGAAGTTGACTCTACCATTCTTGAACCGAACACATATCACACTTATTAATAATATCTTGTGTTAGAGAGGGATGATGCCATGATTGGATTGAACCTTGAAGTGAAAATTTCTTCTTGCTTGTCCCATTATGCACATAGTCCAAAAACAATGAAAACAATAGTTTTCACCACTTTAAAATATACATATTTGCTCAATTTACAAAAATGATAGAAAAAGTAGTAAGGATATGTTAGGAACCTACTATTAAAATAAAGCTCACTCACAAAAAATACTGGAAAATAACTGAAATGCATCAACTAACAGAATGATACTATGCAGAAAGTAATTGCAGAATTGAAACAATCTCACAAATAACTTAGTATCGCAGGCATCTTCGAGGGGGCAACCTCCTTCAATATTTCATTAACTTGCAAAAAGATATATTCGTACATGGCTTCATGTCTTTTAAAGATAAAGTTGCATACAACCCTACCTAAAGGCTCAAGAGTTGGCTTACATGCAAAATGCCACTCGAGCTAGAATCTTCTACCAAACATCGGTTACAATCTTGATAATGGTTACATGAGATGACACCACTTGGCTAGGTGCCTTACTTGCCACATACATTACAAAGTATTACAAAAATACATTATGATAAAATCCCCCATCGTAGAAGTGGGTCAACACATAAGTAAATGAGAATTACAAAATAACTTTAGGATGGGATCCTAACATGTCCTTCCCCTTCAAAAAGATTTATCCTCAAAGTTGAATATGAGGAAACTAGTTCTGGAGCTAGTGGAGAGACTTCCATGTAGCATCTTCTGGCTAAAGTCCATGTCACTGAACAAGGATCTCAATAATGGTGTAGCTGTAGAGAGTACAAGTTTGATGATCCAATAACTGTTTAAGCTCAAGCAAGATAGAACCTTCTTCATCCAATTTTGGGAGTGTAGATTGAACCTGTACATGAGTACCCACAACCTTTTTGAGAGAGAGGACATGAAAAATAGAATGAATCTTGGAGGTAGGTGGAAGGACAAATTTGTTAGTTGTGGCACCAATCTGCTATAAAACATGGTAGGGCCCATAGTATTTTGCAGCAATTTTTTGGCACCTACAAAGTTGGAGGGATGATTGTTTATACGGTTGCAAGCGAAGAAAAACCATATCATCCACATCAAAGCTACGCTCAAAACGATGTTGGTCATCTTATTGGCACATCCTATGCTCGGCCGCATCTAAATTCAACTTTAGTTGGTGGAGGACATCGGTGCGTTGACTACAAATAGTATCAACTGCATGGACCATATAGTTGCTCGGGATGTAAGAGGAAGGCATGAGGGGAGGGCACCCATAAAATACCTTGAAAGGGGTAACCTTGGTTGCTGTATGATATGAAGTGTTGTACCACCATTCGACCAAAGAAAACCACTTCACCCATTGAGTAGGATGATCAGATGCAAAGCAACGAAGGTAGGTCTCCAAAAATTTGTTGACAATCTCGATCTAGCCATCCGTTTGCAGATGATATGCTGAACTCATTTTGAGCTAAGTTCCCTACAACTTAAACAATTTTTGCCAAAAGTGACTAGTAAAGGTTGGGTCACAATTGAACACAATGGAGGTAGGCATACCATGAAGGTAGAAGATAGAATCAAGGAAAATTTGGACAACAGTGGAGGTTGTGTAAGGATGGGAGAGGGAACAAAAGTGAGCATACTTTGAAAGATGATCCACTACCACGAAGATAATAGATTTACCTCTACACTTAGGTAACCCTTCAATAAAATCCATGGAAATGTTAGTCCAAACTTGGTTTGGAATGGATAAGGGTTGAAGAGCACCTGAAGAACACATCATTTCACATTTCATCCATTGATAGGTATCACGAACTGCCATAAAATCCTGAATGTCCTTTTTTATACCCTTCCAAAAAAAATATGCTCAAGTCGTTCATATGTTTTGAAAAATATTGAATTGCCTGCAGATGGGGTGACATGCAGTTCTTTCATGAGAAGTTCTCGAAGTGGAGACATGTGGGGAAAAACAAGGCATTGGTGGTAATGCAAATCATGGTCATCCCAAGTGTAGCCCAGACATGAAGTAGGCTCAGTGTGTAGGGAGGCAACCAAAGTCTACAAATTAGAATTTTGAAGTACCTCCTCACGTAAGGAGTTGATCCATTGGGGAATAGGCGATGAAATGAGACACAACATACCAAGAGCCTCAAATTGGTGAGAGAGAGAATCAACCACAATATTCTCCTTGCACTTCTTATAGGTGATATCATAGTCATAGACCATGAGTTTAGAGACCCGTTTTTGTTGTTCAGGGGTGGCAACCTGTTGCTCCAACAAGTATTTGATACTCTGATGGTCAATTTTAATGGAGAAATAATGCCCGATAAGGTACAATCACCAATAGGTTACTGCGTGCAAAATTTCCATCATCTTCTTGGCATAAGTGGATTTTTCCAAATTACTATTGGAGAGAGATTTACTAGTGAAAGCCAAGGGCTGCCCTTATTGCATCAATACTACCCCAATACCATGACCAGAAGTATCTCTTTCCATGATAAAATATTTGGAAAAATTTGGCATGGCTAAGACAGGAGTGGTGGTCATAAAATGCTTCAACTCTAGGAAAGCCTATTCAGCGGGTCCCAACCAAGTAAAAGAGTCCTTCTTTAGCATGGAATTGAGAGGAGCTATAGTTTTACTATAGTTATGAATAAATTTATGGTAATAACCTATAAGCCCTAAAAATCCTCGAAGACCCTTGAGGGTGTGAGGTTTTGGTCATTCCTAAACCGCTTGAATCTTCTTGGGGTCAACCTTAATGCCATACTTGGTGATAATGTGTCCCAAGTAATCCACTTATGTTAACCCAAAATAACACTTGGACCACTTTGCATAGATTTTATGTTGTGCCAACAATTGTAGAGTCTGATCCACATGAACAAGATGCTCTTCCCAAGAGCGGCTATACATCAGAATGTCATCAAAGAAAACTAGGATGACTTTTTGAAGGAATGGGCAAAAAATATTGTTTATGAGGCTTTGAAAAGTGGAAGGAGCATTAGTCAAGCCAAATGGTATCACCAAAAAATCATAGTGACCTTCATGAGTATGGAAAGTAGTCTTGGGAATATTATCTTCCTTGAGCCTGATTTGATGGTACCCAAAGAGAAGGTTTAATTTGGAAAAGTACATAGTCCCATGTAGTTCATCTAGTAACTCATCCACCACCATAATAGGGAACTTATCCTTGATGTTGAGTTTATTGAGTTCACGGTAATTGATACACAATCACCAGGATCCATCTTTCTTGCACACCAGTAACATTGGAGAAGAGTAAGGACTGTTGCTTGGCTAGATTACATTGGCTTTTAACAACTCCTCCACTAACTGCTCGATTTCTGATTTAAGAGCATGAGGATATTAGTAGGGTCTAATGTTGGATGGTGCATTGCCAAGTAACAAAGGAATAGTATGGTCATGAGAGCGACAAGGTGATAATTCATATGGTTAAGAAAAAACATAATTGTGCTTGGCCAAAATAAGTTGCAAATCTGTAGGAATGAAATCATCATCGAAAGGGTGAGGTTGGATCACAAATATCTGAGCTATGAAACCTTGAGATGATTTTTTTTTACAACTTCTCCATCTGGTTTGAACTGATAATCTATGAAGGATATCTTGTTGAGCCATGGAGAGTATGAGACTGTCCTTGCTATGAAAATTGCATTCAAAGTTCAACAAAGTTCCATGATATGGTTTCCAATGTGCCCAACCATTGAGCTCCCAACACGATATCACATCCCCCTAGTTTAAGCACAAACATATATTGTTTGAGCTCATAGTCCCCAATTTTTACTTTAACATTACGACATTTACCTTTGCACGACAAGGTACCACCGTTGGCTACCATAACCTCAAAGAAATTACATGTATGTGTGTAACAATTTGCTTGCTTGGCAATGCAAGGATCAATAAAGTTATGTGTACTACCAAAATTAATCAGGATGGTAAGACGCAGGCCTTTGAAATAACCCTCAACTCTCATGGTTTGGAGAGTAGTAATGCCAACAAGAGCATGAACAAAAATTTCAGCCTATGGTTCGTCTTGGTTTTCTTCCTCCGATTTGGGTGGTTCCTCTACTGATTTCATGTCATCATCACTATGGTCGTTGGTGTTAGGCTCATCAACATCTATGAGGAACAACTTATTTTGGGTGCACTTATGCCCGTGAGAAAAATTTTCATCACAATTGTAGCACAACCCTTTTGTTCATTCTGATTTTGGAATCTAAGAGGAAAGGAAGGTCTGGCATGTGGAAATTTAGATATCTGCTTCTAAGCTGAAAATTTAGATTCAGCTAAATGAGTTAACTTGATAGCTTGCATCATGGACTGTGGTTTAAACATTGTGACCTCATATTGGAGATCTTCCCTCAAACCGCTAACAAAAAAACTCATAAAGAACCCTTCATTCATTCCCGTAGTTTTGTTGGCCAATTTCTCAAATTGTATTTGGTAATATCAAACTATCGAAGTTTATCTCAGCTTTGTCAATTATCCTGTAAAATCATCATACTCACTAGGTGAATAATTTACAATAATACAATAAAACAAAATTGGAGCAAAAATTATCTTCTTATTATCTGGAATAATTATGGCAGAGTTTCAGTACTCTGTTACAATCTCCTCACAGGATCTAGAAGAGCTCACACACTTGCTACAATGCAAAATTCTTCTTCATAAAAGAAAACCCTAAAACTACCTTAAGTAAGAAAAAATAAAGCAAACCCTAACCCTAGCAAATCACATCCGTCGGATCTACATCGACGGTGTTTATTACATATCTTAGTATTTCACCATAACTTTTGACTTGGGTTTTCGTTTGAGCCTATTTTTTTTGCAAATTGCACATATTTCGAAGCTCTACGATTTCATTTTATCTACTCTAATAGGAGACACTTTCCAAGGCTAAAAACGTCATCTAACGGCCCAAATTTTTGTTTTAATGTATGGCTGGCCAGATTTCCAATATTCTTCCCCTTGTTGGTAAGGGGACTAACTATCAAGTCCCTTAGCAAAAAAATTGAGGTTTTACTACTCCCTTAGTAAAAATATCTGCTACTTGATCATGTGTGGAGCAATACCTCAATTTAACTTGTTCCTTCTCTACCATATCCTAAATGAAGTGGTACTTAATGTCAAAATTCTTGGACATGGTATGGTGGATAGGATTATGTGCCAACTTAATGGCACTCTGATTATCATATAATAAAGTAGTTGGAGTCCCTTGCTTCTCCCCAATCTCTCCTAGCACCTTTCAAAGCCACAATGCTTGTGCACTTGCCTATGTAAGTGTAATATACTCTGCTTCAGGAGAATACAATGCCACTATAGATTATTTCTTGGAACTCCATGTCATCAAACCTGAACCAAGAGAAAAGCAGTGCCCGATCATGGATTTCCTGTCATCAATATTACTGCTCCAATCACTGTCACTGAATCCCACTAACTTCAAATTCTTTGCCTATGAGTAGTGGATCCCATAATCAATTGTTCCATGAACATACCTCAAAATCCTCTTCGCTTCCTTCAAATGTAATTGTGATGGATTAGCCATATACCTGGAACACTGTGAAACAACAAAGCATATATTTGGCCTAGTGTTACAAAGGAACATAAGGCTACCAAAAATACTCTTGTACTATGTTGTGTTTGCCCTTTCAGCTCCATCCTCCAAACTCAAGATCTTCCCATGTGTAATGGGTGTTGCTACAGGCTTACATTCACTCAAACCAAATCTCTTCAGCATATCCCTTACATATTTGGATTGACAAACAAAAATCTCACTACTAGTTTGATGTACTTCCATCCCAAGAAAGTAACTCATCAAACCCAAATCAGACATCTCAAACTCCTTCTTCATATCATGTTTAAAAGAATCATTCAAAGAATAATTACTTCCCATAAATAACATATCATCAACATAAAGATATACAATAAGAATATCATTACATCCCTTTTGTAGTACAAAGTGGGCTCATTATTACTCCTTTAAAAATTATACAACAGGAAGTAGTCATGGATTCTAGCATACCAAGCTCTTGGAGCTTGCTTCAGCCCATATAGAACATTCTTCAACCTGTGGACTTGATCTTCTTTTCCTTGGACAACAAAACCTTGTGGTTGTTCCACATATACTTCTTCATCTAAATACCCATTGAGAAATGCACTTTTGACATCCATATGATGCACCCTCCACCTTTTATGAGTTGCCAATGATAACAACATCCTTACTATTTCTTGCCTTGCCACTGGAGAAAATGTTTCCTCATAGTCCAAACCATATTTTTGAGTGAAACCCTTCGCTACCAACCATGCATTGTACCTCTCAATGGATCCATCACTGTTCTTCTTGATCTTGTAGACCCACTTGCATCCTACACATTTCCTATCCTTGGGAAAATCACACAACTCCCAAGTATCATTATTTTCAATAGAATGCATTTCTTCTTGCATAGCCTTCATCCACACTTTGTTAGTACTAGCATGCTCAAAAAATGAAGGCTCAAAATCATCAACAACAACTTTTGAAACTTGTGAAACAAGTGCATAGTTTACAACATCACCTTTGGGATCTCCACTCTCATCATATCCATAAAGATGCAGGTTCTCTAACCTCTCTATTATTGCATTCATCTATGTATGTTGACTCCTTGTCACCCTCTTATGGAAAATCTTATCAAGAATTTGAGATTCTAGGTGATCCTTCAACAATATTTTACCTTTTCCTTTGGACGGTGGTGATGGAGGTGGAGAACTACTGGAAGAACCTTCTCTTGGACTTGAAGGTGCACTTGTAGAAGATGAACTGGAAACTTTTTCATGGTTGGGCTGAACTGAAACATGGCTTTGTTCCACCTTCTCTTCACCAAAAACATCCTCAATAAACAATTTTTGTGGTCCCCAACTTCCCACTTCATAAAAAATTGCATCTCTAGATAAAATTATTTTATGTGAAATAGGATTAAAGAACCTGTAAGCCTTAGATTGCTCACTGTACCCAATAAAAATATATTTTTCACTCTTTGCATCCAACTTCTTCCTATTCTCACCATTAACATGCCCAAAAGCCACACATCCAAAAACTCTAGAATGATTTACATTTGGCTTCTTGTTGTACCAACATTCATAAGGGGTAATATTCTCAAGAATCTTAGTAGTACTTCTATTTAAAATGTAATTAGTAGTCCTGATTGCTTCAGCCCAATAAAAATTACTCATACCTTTTTCTTGCATCATGCACCGTGCCATCTCCACCAAAGTCCTATTCTTTCTTTTAGCCACCCCATTCTGTTGAGGTGTGTAAGGACTTGTTTTCTGACTTTTAATCCCAAACTCACTACAAAAATCGTCAAATTCATGAGAAAAAAACTCGCCTTCTCTATCTGTCCTCAAACATTTGATATAATGACCACTCTCATTTTCAACTAGAGCCTTAAAATTCTTGAAGCAATTGAATGGCTCATACTTATGCTTAATAAAATAAACCCAACAATATCTGGAGAAATCATCAATAAAAGTCAGAAAGTAAGAAGCTTTACCTATACTTTGTGTCTGCATTGGTCCACAAATGTCACTATGAACCAACTGCAATGGATGTTAGGCCCTCCATGCTTCACCATGCAGAAACTTCCCCCTTTCATGTTTACCAAGTGCATAACCTTCACAAACCTCCTTGGAGTCTTCAAATTTTGGCAACCCATAGACAAGTGGTGAAAGCATATTCAAAATATTATAATTTCAATGCCCAAACCATAAATGCCATAGCCTCTCCTTACCTTCTACACCAACAAATGCTAGAGCTCCCCTTTTATCTAAAAACTGTAATGGGAAGAGCCCGTTCTTGGTCATATTTACAGTGGTAATCAATTTTCTCCTCTGATCATAAATTTTGCACATTCTATCCTCAAACACTAACTTATAATCCTTTTCCAACATTTGACCAATACTCATTAATGAATGTTTCAAACAGGGTGCATAGTAAATATCTTTTACCTTCATTATTTTTCCTCTCTTGGTAGGAACCTCCATTTCTACTTTCGCAACCACCTCCAAGATCTTCTCATCCCTAAGCTTGATATTGGATTGATAAGAAGAATCAAGAGATGAAAATACATCCCTCTTGTCGGTCATATGGTTTGTGCACCCACTGTCCAGGATCCATGTCTCCTTTGTGCTATTTTGTGTAGAGAGGAAAGTTGCTTGCTCCACTTTTTCTTCAATCATACAAAACAAAGTATCATCCTCATAGGAATCCTCTTCTCCATAATGTGCTGATTTTTCACCTTGCAATCCCTCTCATAATGGACATGTTTGTTACAATTGTAACATTGCAAATTTCTCATATCTCGACCTCTACCTCTTCCTCTTGCATTGGATCCTCCTCTTGCAGCATGAGCCTGGTCACTGTCTAAATCTTGAGATCTTCCTCAACCTCTACCACCGTAGGAGCCTCTTATACCTTCTCTTCCATTTCTTCCTCTTCCTCTGGAACCCCTACCATGACCTCTTCCTCCATAATTCTCTTTTGCCTAAAAAGCTTGTTCCTCTGTAGAACCTCCTTCTTTATCCTTCTTCCTCTTGGCAATTCTCTCTTCACAAGATGTGAGAGAGCCAATTAATGAATCTATACCCACTTCGAGAGGTCTTGTGTTTCTTCTATGATAAGGGTTGCACTGTCAAACTTATCTATCAAGGTTCTTAAAACCTTTTTAATTACTACATTTTGCTCTATGATCTCTCCAAATGTGGCCATTTTATTTACTACTGTTTTTACTCGAACAAAGTAATCCCCTACAATTTCATTCTCCTCCTATTTGAGATTTTTAAAATATCTCCACAAGGTCTGCAACTTCACATCCTTAACTTGGGCACTCCTCTGGTAATTCCCCTTCAATGCCTTCCAAGCTTCTTGAGCCCAAACGTAGGTAGAAATCTTGAGAAAGAGACTCTTGTCTAGAGTCGACTGGATGAAAGCCAAAGCCAAATTATTTTCTTTCTCTTTCTCCTGCATCTCCTTATTTTGATCTGCAGTCAATGCACTCCAGTATTTTGGTTCGGTGAACCCAGCTTCAATGATAGCCCAAGCTTCTTTTGCCTTAAGAATTGTCCTCATCCAGATGCTCCAATATTCATAGTCAGGACCGTCAAATTATGGGATCAGAATTGAATTGGTGTTGTTGGCCATAATAGCTACCTTGAACACGAACTAAGATCTCTGAGAAGCTTCTGTAAAACTTGCAACAAAAATTCCATAGTTACTCGAACCCAATTTCTCGATTGCCTCACTCTGATACCAAGTGAAGAATTTTACAATAATACAATAAAATAAAATTAGAGCAAATATTATCTTCTTATTATCTGGAATAATTCTCACAAAGTTTCTGTACTCTGTTACAATCTCCTCATAGGCTCTGGAAAAGCTCACACACTTGCTACAATGCAAAATTCTTCTTCATAAAAGAAAACCCTAAAACTACCTTAAGTAAGAAAAAACAAAGCAAACCCTAACCCTAGCAAATCCATCCATCGGATCTACATAGACGGTGTTTATTACATGTCTTAGTATTTTGGCCATAACTTTTGACTCGGGTGTCCGTTTGAGCCCGTGTTTTTTGCAGATTGCACAGATTTCGAAGCTCTACAATTTTGTTTTATCTCCTATAAGAGGAGATGCTTTCCAAGGCTAAAAATATCATATAACGACTTGAATTTTCATTTTAATGTATGGTTGGCCAGATTTCCAACACTAGGGCCAAATCAAGTGATTAATTGAGACTCAAAGTATTCCTAAGAAGGATTAGGGGTAGTAATCTGCAACTATTAGTACCACTGTAAAGCTTCATATTCCAAGTTGAAGGAAGCCATTTGAACTCGATAATATATGGAGACATCATGGAGTTTAAAAAATTGAGCAACACGACATAACCACCCATCCACATCCTTCCCATTAAAATTAGGAAAGTGTAACTTGGGCATCTTAAAGATAGGATCATGATTATAGTCAGGATGAGAGCCATTGTTGTCATTCCTTTACCTCTATCAAAATATGAGTGTTCAGTATGGTACTTGTTGGTCATCAAATCTGCCTAGGAAAGGATTTTGGGAAGTGTACACGCCCTAGACCTGGACCAACATTGAAAGGCCGAAGGGAAGAGATGCCCCTCGTGCCAATATCCGGAGAAAGGCCGACTCCTTTACTAAACTACTTGGGTTTTGAGATAAGAGTGCAGGAAAGAAATAAAAGAGTAAGGGTGCAGGAAAGAAATAAATAGGGTAAGGGAAGAAATGTCAATAGATTAAAGTGGGAAAGAACCAGTAGCACGATCGCTGGCTAGCAACTCGAAACAGCAGCAAGGAATACCAAGAATAAAATAAAATGTATGCAATACTAGTCTTCCTATGTATCCTCTGGACAAGTTCCAGGATTACCCTCCCCATTTCGTTGAAATCCAGGATTAAAAATTACGACGACTAGGATATGAGTGAATATAACAGAAACACTATCCACAGGCAGCATACAAGAGAACTATTACAATGTTTTTCTCCCCTATGTATCCTTCGGGAAAATTCTAGGGTCTCATCCCCAATCGCACACCTAAATCCAGAATGCAGAATTACAGTATGCAAATGAAGAAAATATAACAGAAATAATCACAAAAGGCAGCATACAAGAAATAAATTAAGCTCGAAGCTCTTTAGTATTAATCGCAGGGATTCAAGTTACAACAACTTTCTAGCAGAAAGTGCCCCCTCTTTTTACATTACAATACCCAGGTTTTTATAGAGGACCCGACCCTCTGAGCCATCAATGCACAAAACGGAGGAGTACATCCTCAAAAACCTGAGAAGTCAGCTCCCACAGCTCTTGTGACTGAGCTCTCAAATATTTTTTCATAACTGGCAACTGTGACCGGGTCAGCCGGGGAAACATGCATTTATGAGCCGTCTGAACGTCCTTGGTCTTTGGGTGCAGATCTCGAGTGGCCGCCATGCCCGTCGGGCTCTTCTTCAGGGAGTAATACTTCCTTTCCAATTACCAAAAATGAGCAGCGAGTTCATCGGGCACATAAAAAATCATTTATGAGGCACTTGATTGCCTCTAAATAATACCTAGCTTGGAGTGCGTGCCCTTGAAGCGCTTCACCGAATTTTAGTTCGCAACTTCGCTTCGCGATGGATTTGAGTCGAAGTAGATCCTCCTTCTTGGTTATGCACTTCACACGAATGTGCTTCGCGAGACAGCTTCAGGGATGTGAAATGCCAAAGTATTCCTCCTCAAGATGGCTCTCACTATTTTGCTGCTTCGCTGGAAAGGCGTGTCAAAACTGCTTCGTCGCGATCCTCCCTCAAAACTGCGGTTTGAGGTTTTTTGGGCCGAAGTGCATTCTTGCCTTGGAAAAATGTCTTGCTCTTTACAAGCTAATACCGCTTTGGGTGAAAGTTCTTTGCACGAAAGCTATCCGAAGCAGATGCTTTGCAACAAATTTCGACGAAGTAAAAATGGTTCGCCGATAGGGAGGCCCGAAGTGGGTGCTTCGGTGATTTTTTGGTGAAGTAGTTTTCAATGTTTGCACTCCTTCAAATTCCACTTCGCCAGATTTTTGCCCAAAGCAACTGCTTGAAATGCTTCAAGTGCGAAGCTCTTTTCATGCCTTAGCAATTAAGCCGTGATCTAATCTTTGCTTTCCTTCTTCGACGAAGCTGTTCTTTAATGCTTGAAGTTCTTCGAATGTCGCTTCGCAAAACTTTCGCCCGAAGCAACTGCTTGAAATGCTTCGGGTGCGAAGCTCTTTTCATTCTCTACTTCTTTCTTTTGGCGAAGCTATCTTCTTTCCTGCGAAGCTCTTTTCATTAACTTTCTCAGTGGAAAAGCTTTTGCATCTCCATTCTATATATAAAGGGGGTGGCAATAGAAGCCAAAATTGCTACAATACTTTCAAATATATTCAAAATAACAAAAAGAAACACTTTACAAAAATTTGATTTTACTACCCCTATAAGGCAATGTGACAAAATTATCAATATTCTTGGCATTTGCGGGGCAACGAGCTCACCTCGATGTAAGAACCCTCAGCCTTGATCTATTGGGCTAGAGTTACCTCCTGACCCTTCTCCTTTTTCTCCTTTTGTGGGTGCTTCCACGATTGCTTCTTCTTCTTCTTCTTCCTCTGGCGTGGCCTCTGGCTGCGACAGTGGGGAAAGGTGATCGCGGATGCATTTCATGGTTCAGAAAAAATGAGCCCAGGCACCTTTCGAGAAAGGCTCTCAGTCTTGTAGCACTTTTACCAGAACATGGAATCGATCTTTTTGCCCTATGTCGGCATGCTTGGCTCTTGTGCTTAGATCGTTGAGGCAGGCCGCGATCTTGCAATGTCTCAAAATGAAATCTGTGACTTGTCCTTCTATAATTGGCTCTACCCACCCATATATCTCTGAGACATCACCTTCAAAATGGAGCCATGCTGACTTGAGTTCTTGCTTGGTCAGAAGGTTCCCATCATCATCAGTGAAACTAGGGAAACCTAATGAAGAGAGATATTGAAAGTAGCCCAGAGATGCACGCTGCTCATGCTCAAATACATCCAAGAGGTCTTTCGCCTTCTGGGATTTCCTCACCTTGGAGAAGAAGGCATGGACCGTGGCTTGGGCTGTAGACCAATCCCTAGTCGTCCGACTCATAGCAGTGAACCTGCAGGTCCTGATATTTGGTACTTTGGACCTCAAAAGCTAGTTTGAGTCAGCCTTTGATTTTTTGGATGATTTCATCTACGATCGGCCCTTCTTGAGAAGCGATATTCTGGGCTTTAGTGATGTATGTCAATATTGACATGGCACTGGAGGCCCAGGATCTGAAGCCTTTTAGCAAGTGCGAGCGAATTTCTTTTATTTGACCCATATCAAACAGCTCCAAGCTCTCTTTTTCGTACAACTACTGCTACATCTGTAAGATCTTGCTTTAAAATTCTTTGGCCTTCAGATCAGCTTTGGACTGTATCTTGCTTTGGTTTTTAGTTGAGTTCTGTAGTTGTTCTATTTGTTGTTTTAGGATGTCTACTTCCTTCTTCATCAGCTCACACTGCTTCTCTGCATCCTCTAGCTTGGAGCGAGTTCTTGCTAGCTCCTCTTCCAACTTGATGTTGGCGCTCTCTGCTTCAAATCTGCGCTGATTGGCGATGTTTGCATGCACGCAAAAAGTTTCAATCCTTACATGCATAGATGCATATTCATCATCTACATTCAAGTGTTCTAGGTCCTTGGATTTCTCTTGATAATCATAATCCGTCAGGGTCATCTCGTCCAGTGGCTTCTAGACCTTGGGGACCTTTTTCACTTTATGCAATTTTCCATCCTTTAGGTCGAACATAGCGCACTTTTCAACTTGGGCCAGAGAGCGCCCTCTCTTTTTCCTCGCCTCCTTTAGCATCTTATCTGTGTTCTGTCAGGATCGGAGTAGCTTTTTAGCTAGAGGATGTTCCTTAATAATGGATAACTCAGTTTCAAATCAGGCTGGATCTCCATCCAAAGGGGTGAACAAATACAAAGAATGGACAGGGGATGCCTCACCAATAGGTTCGGCGATGGGTGTGATGGGAGATTCGACGAGAGGAACAATGCCATGTGTGACCAAGGAGTGGGGAACGGGGTTCGACGTTGGAGTACTACCTTCGCTCTGACTGAGAACCAAGGGAATGGTGGCATGGGCGAGCAAAGTAGTATCGGCGGACTTGTCCCGGCAAGATGATTCAAATAGAGTGGACATGTGTGTGGGACTAACAGGATTGCGAGATAAAATTGAAGTAGTGAAGTACAACACGTGAGGGGGTGATTGACTTTGTGGGGGAGATAGAGACTGATGGGGACTTACAGTCGGGACCATAGTGGACATGTGAGGAACCAAGGTGAAGGGTGAAGAGTGTGTACCTGCGTGCCCTCCTGGTAGAGCATAAGTTGTGAACAGGATTTGGGCTTGGGAAAGGATGCTGAACATGATCAAACTCAACTTCCAGATGGTAGAATTCATGCCAGGGATGCAAGGTCTTCATCCTTTCTAAATGCCACTCCAGATCCCTTCCATTGGTGTTATTTCTTTGCTCCACGATTTTTGGGTGGGGGCAAACATGAAAATTCTTGAATCTAAGGTGGTCCCTCATCACCCCAAAGGGATCGTAGAGCCACCTTTGAGGAATATGGAGAAGACCAAATATGGCAAGCTTCTCCTCTAAGAATACGTGTTGCTTCAGGGCAAACACTTCAATTACCCCCATTTTTAAGGGGAAGTCGCAAGTGTGCACCCATTTCCAATCGTGGTCGTAGACAACATTTATTGCGTTGCTCTATCGAGCAACCTCTAACACGAACTGGTATTCAAAGGGGTAGACGGGAAGTAGGAAGGGCCTCCCCGTGAAGTCGAAAAGGCAAACCACAAGCCCCTATGTTAGTTGAAATACATCTCCCTTCTTCTCCTTCACCACTCTGTCTCTTAAACTAAGGGGCACCCAAGGGCAAGAACCCTTCAACAAATGAATGGCAGGTCCCAAGAATTGTTGATTAAAAGAATAATATGACTCCGTCCTCTCCAGGAGGGGAGTCCACTGGGACACAGGCAGAGGAGTTCCATCCTCGTCGCTTGAAGAAATAGCGATGTGGAGAAAATTCTTAGATACATGGTAGAAAAACAACCAAACTAGGAAAGAAAAAGGTCCAAAATACTGGCCTGTTCTAGTGTTCTTCATGCTGGTCAGCCGCGTGTGCAAGGTTCGGGCCACCCATTCTGCCCAGTCAAATAATACTGGGTTGGTGTTCGACCTTGAAGCATCAGGGGCGTAAAATTCCCCTCTTGAAATACATTCGGCCAAAGACACCTGCTAGGGGTGCACCAAAGCATCGGTCGACAGACCCGCTACCCATGCAATGATGGAGAAGATGTCCATGCTCTTGAAATCTGTCAGGGGGAGGGGCATTTGGGGTAGCTTTCCTGAAGGGAGCCCGCTCTTGAGGTTCTCACTCAGAAACTTCAAAATATAGCTGGATGAGGTGAACCTCTCCATTTGTTCACTCAAGATTACATTACAAACCGAATAGCCTTTGGGTGGCCCCTGCTGCGACGCGAAGGCTGCTTGCACATCTTCTTTCAAAATTGAAAACAATTTAGCGTCTAGCACTTGTTTGAAGGAGGGATTGTAGTTCTGCACAATGGCACAGATTAGTTTTGGATAATGGTGTGCGGGCAGAGTCAGATACCAATATATCTGAGAATAATATGTGGTGGCTCTCTTATTCTCTGCTGAGAGCCTACTCTTCATAAACTTGATGGTGTATCTGAGTTTGGCCATGCTTTTTGAAAGCTCTGTGTCCCTAATTTTCTCCCACCCATCAATTGGTGGCTCTTTAGGCTGTTCTTCTTCAAAATTTTCTCTTTCCTCTGTGACTTGCTTTTTGGGGTGGAGGTTAAGGTCAACCTTCTTTGGTCTTTGTTTTTTTCTCCTCCTTGCCCTTCGTTTTTTTAGGGCCTACTAGTTCTGGCTCCTTTCTCTTTTCCTTGGAGTTCTTCTTCCCCATTGTGGATATTCACGATAGCAGAGTTCATAGTGCAGAAGACTTCTGTGTGAAGGATTTTGATGCGAAGGGCGAAAGAATTGCAGGCTGTCAATGAAGACTCTTCGTCTTGCATCAATCAGTAGATGAATAACCTCCTTTACCGTTGAGGCTTGAGTTTTATAGCCTTAGAAGGCAAATACCTCTATTTATGGCTCCTACCATAATTAAATTTACAACTCGGACGGGGAAGGTTACCGTGCCTTTTGATTGGCTTTGCGGCAGCATTGTACGCAGACCCATGCACTTCGATGATTATGCTCGACATTGAAAACTTAACCTGTTGCCACCTCGTGCATGGGAGCAAGATTTTCTCATAACCGAATCCTCTCAGGATGTACTCTACCACCTTTGCATTAAACTCACCCACTTCAAACGTTTCCCTAGGTTGTCATCGACACATCCTCCAAGGCACATTGTAAATGCTCTCGCCTTGCGTGCTATTGAGTTGGCAAAGTTGAAACCAGCGCTGAAGATGCTTCGCAGTGAACCTTCGGTATAAGCTGATTTTCTATGCTTCGGGCCTGAAGTACTTTTACCTCACTGCATCACCACTTTGCTTCGCGAAAGGCTACCTCCGAAGCTCGTTCCTTTTGAGAAATGGTTTGCTAGACTTTCTTCAAAAATTGCTTCGCTCATACTCGTTTTGCGAAGCATTTCTCATGCCTTCGTTTTGAATTTCGTTTGGCTCTTCGAGGACAACGTGCTTCGCTATGAACCATTTAGCATCAGCTACTTCGCATCTAAATTTCTCGAAGGAGATTATGGCTAGGCTTAGCAAAGCTGGAGTTTGTCACTTATGGTAGTGTGATACTTAACCTCTCGAAGTTTTCTTCTATTTTTTTTTTCTTTTAGCGATGGAAAGTCTTCAGATAAATACCATTGGAAGAAATTGGCAATACTTGGCCATCTGCATCCTTGAGGATGAAAGAATTGGCTGAGTTTACCTTTACAATTTCGAACGATTCATCCCAGAAAGCGTCCAACTTATCGTGATTCCCAGGCTTGGCCTTCCAGGAGTCCCATTTCCATACCAGATCTCCCATTTTGAACGTGCAATCGAAGGATTTTTTCTTGAACCAGTCTCGAGTGATCTGAGCATGCTTAGCGAAGCTCTGGTAGGCCTTCTCATGATCTTCCTCTAGCTGCAATAGCTGAGCCAACCTGTTTTCCATAGGATTAACTTCTTCTTCCTCATCTAACAACTGCAACGCAGGGATCTCTACATGGGTAGGTAAGATGGCCTCTTTGCCATACACCAGGGCGTAAGGTGATGTCTTGATTGACTTCTTGACATAAATCCGATCGGCCCACAAGGCCCGATATAGAAGGAGGTGCCAAGTTCTTTTGTTTTTCTCCATGAGCTTTCTTAGCACCCTTAACAGAATTTTGTTAGTTGATTCTGCCAATCCGTTACCCTATGGATAGTAATTAGAGGAGACTTTATGATATATCCCATATTTGTAGAGGAACTTATTGATTTTGGAACCTAAAAACCCAGGACCATTGTCCGTAATGATTGCTTCTAAGATGCCGAACCGGGTGATCAATCCCTCTAGGAAGGCAACGACGGTTTCCTGATCAACATGCTTCGTGGGTACTACTTCGGCCCATCTAGTGAAGTAGTCGGTCGCAATCAGGATGAAATTATGCCCAACGAAAGAGTTCAATGATATAACCCCTATGAAATACAACCCCCATTTTTGAAAGGGCATTTCTACTTATATCGATCAGAGAGGCATCGAAGCAATTCTGCTTCGATCGACGAATCTCTGACATTGCTCGCATCTGCGACAGATCACAAAGGCATCGATGAAGAGTGTAGGCCAATAATAACCTGCCTTAATTATCTTCAATGTCATCGTTCTTCCTGCAAAGTGACCTCCAGATAACCCTAAATGAAATTCTCCTAGGACTCTCTTCTTATCGTCTTCTTTTATGCACCTGAGAAGAACGCCATCAATGTTTTTGAAAAATAGGCCTTCGGGGTGCAACGTATATCGGAGGGACCACATCCTGAAGTGCCTTCACTGTGAAGAATTTAAATACAAAGGACATCTACCGGTGTTGAAATATTCAACTATCTCACTGACCCAATCCTTCTCATCAGGTTCTTGATTTGCGAAGCACCCGTCTGCTGCCGAGTCATCCCATTGACAAGCTGTCACTTCGATCACTACGCTCTTCGCAAGCTCTTGACATAGTGTGTGACCGTGAACCAATTTTGTGGGTCTGATCTCGATGTCAAACTCCTGTATCTTGCTGACCCAACCGGCTCTTTTGCTACCCAATTCTCCTTGGATAATGAAGTTGCGTACATCGGGGTGTATGACAAAGACTGTAACCCAACTTTGGGAAATGAATTGCTTGAATTTCCTAAGATATTTCATTACTGCATGCACCTACATTTCTATGAAATTGTATTTTTCATGCGGATGTATCACCTGGCTTAGAAACGCGATGGGGCGCTCTTTGCCATCTTCCCCCTTCTATGTGAGGACTGTAGCATAGATCTCAGGTTCTCCTATGGCATATAGGATGAAATCCTGATTGTAGTCAGGGTTGGTCAGGATGCCTAAGCAATTCGGGCCTTGATTTCTTTAAATGCCTCTTTTCTCTCCTCCGTCCAGATGAATTCGGTGCCCTTCTTCAAAATTTTGGACATTGGCTTGATGACCTGGGCGAAATCTGGGACAAACTTCCTTACAAAGTTGATCTGGCCAAAAAAATATTGAAGTCCTTTCTTATTCACTGGGAGTGGGAGCTTTAATAGAGCCTCAGCTCTATCAAGATCTATAGCGAGACCCTTCTCTGATATCACATGTCCCAATAACTTCCCTTTGCTGACTACGAATATGGACTTATTTGGATTGATTGAAATGCCAAACTCTCGATATTTTTTGAATACCTACTGTAGGTGAAAAGGATGATCCTCCCTTATTCGGGAGAAGACAGTCATGTCATCCAAATAGATAACAATGACCTTATTCAACAATTCTCCAAAAGCTAAATCTATTACCCTCTAAAAAGTGGCCCCCGCATTCGAAAGGCCGAATGGCATTCGCTGGTAAGCAAATGTTTCCCACTTGGTAGTGAATGCGGTTTTATGCTGGTCTTCATCCCTCACCCATATCTAATTATATCCGAAGAAACCATCAAGTAGGGAGAAGCGCTGAGCCCCAACCACTGAGTGCAAGATCTGATCTATCTGCAGGAGAGGGTAGTGATCTTTGAGCGAAGCCTGGTTTAGGTTGCGAAAGTCCATGCATAATCATATATCTTCATTATTTCTAACTGGGACTAGATTCGCTATCCAAGAAGAATGCTTTATGGGATAAATTATCTTTGCCTCAAGAATTTTTAGGAGCTTGGCATTCATCAGGACCTTGATCTTCGTATTAACAGGCCTTTGCTTCTGCCAAAAGGGTTTGATTCCCTCCTGGAACTCAATTGTATGCTGGATCAGTTGTCGATCGTATCCCTTTAGGTCTTGGTAAGACCACGCCACTATGTCAGGATACTTCCTGCATAGAGATTGGATCTGTTCTAGCTCTTTCGAAGTGCAATCTATTCCAACTTTTATTGTTTTTCCAGGTTCAAGCTCCAGATCTTGGTACTGCTTTGCATTGACTTTGATCCTATCATTTTGATCAAAGAGGCTCTCAAGAGTAATTAATCCCTTGGGGACATGATTATTCTTCAATTGAACTAGCCCTTCATATTCCTCATCATCGGGGCTTCTTATTTTGATTGTGGCTGCTTCTTGAATCATAAAATTCACAATTTGCTCATCATTGTCAAAAACTTGCCAATGCAAATCTCTGTCTGGGACAAAGGGCTTGTAAATCATCCTCACAACTTTAGGCTTATGCACCATGTCTTCTACTAGAGAGTACTTGGCTACGATGGATGCTAGAACATCGGCATGTCGATTCTTTTCTCGTGGAATAGACTACAGATTGAGAGATTCAAACTGATAAAACAAGTCCCATACCCTGTTACGGTATGACTTGAGATAGTGTTTCTTTGAAATACACTTTTTTATGACTTGATTGCATACCAATTCTAAATCTCCAAAGACTTGGAGATGCTTTATGCCTAACTTTTTTGCTTTCTTGAGTCCTAGGCATAATGCTTCATATTCTGCTGCATTGTTGGTGTAGCTCCAAACCAACCGGTAGCAATATTCCTTTTGCTCTCCAGATGGTGATACTAAAAGAATCCCTACCCCAATGCCATTTTTGCATCGGGCACCATCGAAGAACAACTTCCATAGTCCTTCTTGGGCACATGTTTTATTCTCTAACTTGGTGTGTTTCTTAGGCTTGGCGATGGCATAACATCCCATCTCGGTTTCTATCATGGCATTAAAGTCTGCCAATGAAAACTCATCTTCACAACTTAACTGTGTAAGGGATTCCTCGACCAGGTCCACCTGCTCTATCCCTTCCACTATCGCTTGCATGGGATCGCTGCTCTCTTATTCGGACATCTTCTATATAAGAAAGGTAGAAGGCTTCTCGTTGTAGATTTTTACCTTCTTCTCTTTGAATGGAATCTCCAAGTGTGAGTAATCCATAGATAGATATCCTCCCAGTTTTGTCGTCAAATCCCTCGACAAGCACATATTGAAATACGGTTCAAGGTCTACAACCACCACCTCTTGTATAACCGTGATATGAGGCCTCTTGTGTAGTCGGATAGGTATATCCTTAATCACTCCTACAGTCTTCATGGGAGTACCATCCAACTGGAGCACATTATGGCTGCTTCGCGTATACTCCATACCTATCTCTTCGCACACTGCTTTGGGCATGACTATTGTCGCGGCCCCGGAGTCAATCATACAATTGTGTACAACATACCCTTCCATATGTAGAGATAGGTAGAACAAAGGTGGTCTATTCTTCCCCGTAATGGATGTGGACAGGGTCTGCACTAGGGCAAGCGGTGCTGACTTTCTTGCCTTGGTCGTCTTCAATGATTCTTGCAGCAAGTCCACTTGTCCGGGTAGTTGCAGTGCATCATACAGACTGATCTTGATCAAAATCTTCTTTAGCTCATCTAAAATATTGTAGGCTAGGGAGTTTTGCACCTTAGGTTCTCTTTTCACCTTGTACCTGATGCGATACTGCTCTGTAGCTTTGACCCTTTATCGCTTGGTCAGTGAAGGAAGCTTGAGCTTCTCTCTAGCTTGTTCTTTAGTTTCCACCTGAGGTGGATTTGCAAGGGCTTGTTGGGCCTTCTCCTTGATTGGTGTAGGCTGAGGAGCTTCACTCGGGGTGTGAGAAAGTTGATGTCCCTTTTTGTTGTGAGCATGCACCTTTAGGGGAGCCATTTGAGTAGCATCTACCTCTATTGAACCTTTTCCTCCTCTGGTACAGATTGCAACTTGCTCTTCTTCACCAATTACCAGGTTCTAATCCAATTACCTGATAATGTTGACCTGACCACATGACTACTGCTTGCCAGCGTTTGTACATAATGTTGGTGCAGCATACAAGTATTCTCTTCGTGAGGGTCATTACATGTGGAGCACCAATGTATGTAATCGAAAGTGCTCGAAGCTTCATCGATCATGACATTTCTTGTCGATGCTATTCCTTACTGGACTGCTTGATCTTTGGTAAACGTGGGTGTAGGATACGATCTTCTTGGTAGAAACTTGTGCTGCACTTGCTTCTTCTTCATAATGGTCAGATCATTGGACAGGGTTTGCACTATGTAGTTCAGGGACCGAACCTCTTGTAGTATTTTGACTTGCATATCATCGGATTTAGGAATGGGTGGTAATGGAGCCATCATTGGTATTGGAGGTAGGACAGGGTGTTGAGGTGGCACTGGCAGTACAGGGAATGTCGAAGAGACAGTGGGATGCGAAGTCAAGAACATAGGAAAATGGATTTATGGAGTAGCAATCTATGATACAATGGGATTCGGGTTCCAAGACGATATCGGGTATGCAGGGGTTGCAGATATCTGTGAAGCGGCTGCACTCGCATACTGGAATTGAGGGAAATCGGGAAGTATGGGCATCGGCATCCTTTGGGGAAGCTTGCCCATAGCTATTAGATCCATCTTCGCTCTATGGGCTAACTCGTATAACTTGGGGAAGGTATTGATATTCAAATACTTTACCATGACACTAATATCAGGGTTGAAAGCCCAAAGGAAATAGTATGCTGCACCTTCGCTAGTTGGTCGAAGTCCAACTGGTATCCTCTACCAGGTTTGAGCGAACCTAACATTGAAATCAACAATCTATTCCTACAGATGTCTCTGGATTGTTGTGAACTGATGTAGAAGAGAAGATGAATTGGTGGACTCATTGAAGCTTCTCATCAATTGCTCGACTAACTGGTCCCATCCTATTATAGTACCTGGTGGTAAAGATCTATACCAATAGAGGAGCTTCCCTCTAAGAGATAGAACTAGAAGCTTTACCATAACTCGCTCTTATGTGATGTCATGAATCATCGCCAGAGAAAATATGTCCTAGATGTTCTCCAAAGCAGTCTTCATAGTTCCATCGAACGTAGGGATCTTCTTCATAGCAGCAGGTGGAACTTGCCCTTGTCCCGCTAGATTTAGCGATCCTGAAGAATTCCATGCCGAGAATAATCTGGGCGACGGTTGCTGCTGCATTTTTTTTTGTTGTTGTTGCTATTTTTGTGCCATATTTGCTCTTGGATTTTGAGAAACAGGAATTCCCAAAGCTCCTCCTTGGTTGCTAACAGGACGACTAATGTGAATGGAGGCACTAGGATGCTTCGGTGAGTTGGGAGGATTAGGAGGAAATCTAGTTGTTGTGCTATCCAAAGTTAGTCCTTGTTCTTCAACAACAACCTCTTATGAGGATGTTCCACGTAGCAGTGAATCAGGGGTGACCAACCTAGAGAGTTCCCCAAAGGCATCAATATCAATCTCAAAGAACTCAGTTTCCTCTCCTCTATTCCTAACTCTCCATATTATTTGCATGAAGGCACAGACTTAGGTATCGATCTCTTACGACTTAAATATTCTCAGGTGAGATAGAGTCACCAGATGCTAAGAGTCTTTTGGCAATGAGACGAGCATTGATTCTCACTACCACTCACAAGGTGAGACTGATCGGGTCCCACCGGGCGTGCCAAAAACTGTTGGTCATCAAATTTTCCCAGGAAAGGATTTTGGGAAGTGTACGCACCCTAGACCTGGACCAACATTGAAAGGCCGAAGGGAAGAGATGCCCCTTGTGCCAATCTCCAGAGAAATGTCGGATCCTTTACTAAACTACTTGGGTTTTGAGATAAGAGTGCAGGAAAGAAATAAAATAGTAAGGGTGCAAGAAAGAAATAAATAGAGTAAGGGAAGAAATGTCAATAGATTAAAGTGGGAAAGAACTAGTAGCATGATCGCTGGCTAGCAACTCGAAATAGCATCAAGGAATACCAAGAATAAAACAAAACGTATGCAATACTAGTCTTCCTATGTATCCTCTGGACGAGTTCCAGGATTACCCTCCCCCTTTCATCAAAATCCAGGATTCAAAATTATGGTGACTAGGAGATGAGTGAATATAATAGAAACACTATCCACAGGCAGCATACAAGAGAACTATTACAATGTTTTTCTCCCCTATGTATCCTTCGAGAAAATTCTAGGGTCTCATCCCCAATCGCACACCTAAATCCAGAATGCAGAATTACAATATGCAAATGAAGAAAAGATAACTGAAATAATCATAGAAGGCAGCATACAAGAAAGAAATTAAGCCTAAAGCTCTTTAGTATTAATCGCAGGGATTCAAGTTACAATAACTTTCTAGCAGAAAGTTCCCCCCATTTTTACATTACAATGCCTGGGTTTTTATAGAGGACCCGACCCTCTGAGCCATCAATGCACAAAATGGAGGAGTACATCCTCGAAAACCTAAGAAGTTGGCTCCCGCAGCTCTTGTGACTGAGCTCTCAAATATTTTCCCATAACTGGCAACTGCGACCGGGTCAGTCGGGGAAACATGCATTTATGAGCCGTCTGAACGTCCTTGGTCTTCGAGTGCAGAGCTCGAGTGGCCGCCATGCCCATCGGGTTCTTCTTCAGGGACTAATACTTCCTTTCCAATTGCCAAAAATGAGTAGCGAGTTCATCGGGCACGTAAAAACTCATTTATGAGGCACTTGATTGCCTCAAAAAAATACCTAGCTTGGAGTGCGTGCCCTTGAAGCGCTTCGCTGAATTTTAGTTCACAACTCCGCTTTGCTATGGATTTGAGCCGAAGCAGATCCTCCTTCTTGGTTATGCACTTTGCACGAATGTGCTTTGCGAGATGGCTTCGGGGATGTGAAATGCCAAAGTAAGTATTCCTCCTCAAGATGGCTCTCACTCTTTTGTTGCTTCACTGGAAAGGCGTTTCAAAACTGCTTCGTCGTGATCCTCCCTCAAAATTGTGGTTCGAGGTTTTTTGGGCTGAAGTGCATTCTTGCCTTGGAAAAATGTCTTGCTCTTTACAGGCTAATACCGCTTCGAGTGAAAGTGCTTTGCACGAAAGCTATCCGAAGTAGATGCTTTGCAATAACTTTCAACAAAGTAAAAATGGTTTGCCAGTAGGGAGGCCCGAAGTGGGTGCTTCGATGATTTTTTGGCGAAGTAGTTTTCAATGTTTGCACTCCTTCAAATTTCGCTTCGCCAGATTTTTGCCCGAAGCAACTGCTTGAAATGCTTCGGGTGCGAAGCTCTTTTCACGCCTTAGCAATTGAGCCGCGATCTAATCTTTGCTTTCCTTCTTCGACAAAGTTGTTCTTCAATGCTTGAAGTTCTTCGAATGCCGCTTCGTAAAACTTTCACCCGAAGCAACTGCTTGAAATGCTTCGGGTGTGAAGCTCTTTTCATTCTCTACTTCTTTCTTTTGGTGAAGCTATATTCTTTCCTGCGAAGCTCTTTTCATTAACTTTCTCAGTGGCGAAGCTTTTCATCTCCATTCTATATACAAAGGGGGTGGCAATAGAAGCCAAAATTGCTACAATAATTTCAAATATATTCAAAATAACAAAAAGAAATAATTTACAAAAAGAAACACTTTACAAAAAATTGATTTTACTACCCCTCTAAGGCAATGTGACAAAATTGTCAACAGTACTTAGTCTTGCTTGGACCACCTTTTAATTTGGACTAAACTTCTGCCAGTTGTTCTTCTATGCAGGTTTTGGAGGTAGCGTGATCAATTCTAAGATTTGAAGCTTTGTCGTCACGGTTTGATTTGAAAGTTGCATATTTTCAATGATGCTTTGTAGTTTTTCCAAAATTGAGGTGACCTGATCTATCTCTTTTTGTTGTCCACGAGTGCCACCAGCCATTTTGGATAGTCTTGAACCTCTTTTACTAAATTACTAAAAATAGAAGTGTGATTTTAGGATTTACTATTTTTAGTAAGGGATTCAAAAAAGTGCTTGGATGTTATATACCAAAATGATCAGCTCAGAAAGATGATCACGATGAGCTATATCCCACAACATGGATTTTGGGCACCCAAACTTTTTTTTTATCCTTAGTTTTGATGATTCTGCTGGTGTGGTCGGTTTTTTATTTAGAGCTACGATTCAAAAGTTGGGTACTCGATCACCTATATGTGTTATCGATTGATCGTTGTGTCTCTGTCCTTGTCACCTTTATTGTAGATATTGACATTGTGCACATCACTAACTTTGAGATCCTCTATATTGTGTAATTATTGACACTGACGATTCTATTTCTAACCTTGACCACCTATGATTTTTGATAGTTATAGATGACTGTTACTATCATTATTGACCTAACTGGTACTATCACTGACTTGACTATTACTGTCACTATCTCGACTATTACTGTCACTGATCAGATTTTTATCAAAATATTTTAGACTATGATAGACACATGCATAATCTATCCTAACTGTGTGGTGCATGAAATTTTGTTCTTTTGTGATAGGGAAGTCCTTCTCCATATGCTCACTTTTGGGGTCCATGAATGCAGGTTTAGCAGAATAGGGAGATGTTATTGTTTGTAGGTTGAAGTTTTTGACAAAACCATGGTACATTAGCTAGAGGAGAATGTAACACCCATAGGCCTTCTATTATATTGTAGTGATGAACAATAGTGCTTGAACTAATATTTCAGGCCACTACCTAAGGAGAATTCCACACATACCCTTGAGCACACTATCTACCTCTATGACAGTATGATAGGGTAATCGTTCGGGATGTTGTATCCCATGGACTATGGATGATACAAGACCAAAAAGCTTCCTATTGGATAAAATTTTGTTTAACCCTAGAATGGTCTCCCGATATACCCAAATATGTGTGGGAGCTCGATTCCATGCGCGAGTGCTATCTAAGGCCTGGGTATTGGAGCCTAATCACCCCTCACTTCATTAGATGCTTTATGGGCTATCTAGCTTATCCAATAATGATAGCTCCTTCACAATATTTTAAAACCTTCGACATAGGGTTTCTAGCCTACTCAACTACTAAAAAAAGTTGTATTTTTTTTACTTTTCTAGTTTTTGTGGATTTTTTTTGTTTTTTCAATAAGGAAAACATAATGGAAAAACATAGGAAAATTATACCTAACAAGCAAAAATGACTGAGCAAGAATTGTTGCAGTCATAGCAAAACTCCACCCTAGAAAACACTCTGATACCATTTGTTAGGAACCTACTATTAAAATAAAGTTCACTCACACAAAATACTAGAAAATAACTGAAATGCATCAAATAAAAGAATAATACTATGCAAAAAGTAATTATAGAATTGAAACAATCTCACAAATAACTTAGTATTGCAGGCCTCTTCGAGGGGGCAACCTCCTTCAATATTTCATTAACTTGCAAAAAGATACATTCGTACATGGCTTCATGTATTTTAAAGAGAAAGTTGCATACAACCCTACCTAAAGGCTCAAGAGTTGGCTTACATGCAAAATACCACTTAAGCTAGAATCTTCTACCAAACATCGATTACAATCTTGATAATGGTTACTTGAGATGACACCACTTGGCTAGGTGCATTACTTACCACATACATTACAAAGTATTACAAAATAACATTATGATGGAATCCCCCATGTTGGAAATGGGTCAACACATAAGCAAATGAGAATTAGAAAATAATGTTAGGATGGTATCCTAACTAGATAAGGGTAAAATTCTCATCAAGACTTGATTTGAGTGGTTGAGAATCTAGTTCCCAAAAGCTCTAATTCTTATCACAAAAAAAATATCATAATAGAGTGAGTAGTAAGGATAGGATACAATTCTCATCAAGACTCGATTCGAGTGGTTGATAATCCAATTCTCCAAAGCTCTCTCTTTATAAATACATAATAATAATAGGCCTTCAAGTATTAAGGATAGGGTTAATTCTCATTAGGACTCGATTCAAGTGGTTGATAATCTGATTCCACAAAACTTGAAGATTCTAATATTGGACTATGCTCATGCGTGGCGACACGTCTTTCTTCAAGAGATCATTGAACGCACATAAGGATAAGCTAGATTTCTAATTCTCTCTATATCTGGTTTAATATAACCTTACTCAATATGGATAAATCAATTCATTTGCACACACAGTGGTTCTTAATTAGCTTAAATCATTACCATGCTCATGATTGGTAAATGAACATCCGTTGCATACATAATTGGTCCTTTAAAATTTTGTTTTCACTTTGCCAGATTAATAGGCGAGTTTGTTTGAAATCATTAGGATGTTTGAGTCTCTGCAAAACAACTCTAGATTCTTTATCCTTAAGGCAAAAAAAGTCATAAGTAATCTTACATTCCATATCATCATCACATCATTACATAAGTTTCATAATCCACTTCACATTTCACCATTATATGTTGGTGTCCCCGATTAAGCAACAAAGACAAAGTTGGTCAAGCAAGAGTCTATAATTTCTATGAATGATCATTAGAGCAATGATAAAACTAGTTCATTTGCATACGTCATCATAATAAAATATGTACATCATTCATAGTGTATTCATACCGCCATATACATATGCATCCACACATACATCCACAATAAAAGGAACACAAATAGTGCAACATACATGATACACAAAATAAAAGCCATGTATATATATATATATATATATATATATATATATATATATATTACATGTACAAAGTACAATCGAAGGCTATATACAACAAAGCACTAAGGCTCATATAAAAAAAATGAAAACTACAAAAAGAAGTAATAAGCGCTACTAACTAGTGCCACTACGATCCTTAGGAGGTACAAAATGAGGCCTATGGATAAAACCCTGTGATACTGATGCATTAGGATGTCGTGGAACTCTAGAGTGAGAACTATTGTGCCTAGAATCACTTCACCTACTAGAGTTGAATATCAAAGAATAGGGCCATAGAGGTAGTGACATACCTCCCTACACAAGTCGATCCTCCAAAAATTGAATGTATACCTCTTAAAACCGCATACGATCCTCCTCTATGTGAAGGAGAGATAAATCTTGTCTCATCTACCCATCCTTCTTTGCTATCTCTGCGTGAAGGGTAGCTATCACAACTGCATTATCATCTTCTCCACCCAAGGTACTTCGTAGTCCCTCCACCTCCCTTTTCAGATGCACAATCTTGGCATCTCAAGCATCCACCCATGCATCCCACTCTACCACAACCTATAAAAGTTGATCTTGCTCCTCAACCAAGTTGTCTCGCTCAACCTAGAGTAAAACCCACTCCTCCTTGCTCTATGCTAGAGGTATCTCTAGAATATCTCCCATATCACTTCCACCCTCACCATCATCTCAAATATTAGGAGGCTAATACACCTCGGCCCTTGATTGCCTTCTCCCACCGCTCACTTGACGATGTCTCTATCATTGACAAGTCTCCTCTATCTTATTTGCAATATCCCCACCATTACCACTAATATAATCCACCACTTGATTCGGTATCCACGGAGGCTAAGAGATAAACCATACATCATAGTCATCTATAGTCTTGATATCCTCCACATTCAAGATATCCATATTGACATCATTATTTGACTCCACCACCCAATCATCACCATAGGGTAATCCCAACTCATCACCATGGTGTCTATAGATCATTGGGACATTAGGAACCCCCTGTTATATCCTAAACTATTGTAGGACATGTGAGAATTGAATTAACTCTAACTTTTTATTGTGGTGATCAATAATCCATGTCTTGCCTGGTCCTCTATAGATACTTCCCATCCATACCCCATTTAGCCCCTCACCATGACCACCAACATACCTGATTAGGTGTTAATATCACCTATAAGTCCTTTTAATCCTAATCACTGCCACTGGGATTACTCGATCGTATCTCCTCGACTGCCCACCACTTGAGTGCATAGGGATGTGCCCTATCCCACTTGCAAGGTAAGCCCACAGGATGAGCTACATTGAAGTGCTTCCAACCCTAGATCTGAAGAAGTAGACTACACCCCAATCCATTTTTCCCTTACCTCTTCACCTTGTACAACTCCATGTACATGTAAGCTAGTAAGGCAAGTGCCTAAGCATATACCCAAGGCTCATCAATCATGTCATACACCAACTAAATTAGGTTCCAAGGGAACCTTCATCCTGTGTTGTTTGACAATAGCATATTGGCTAGAATGAACATCACATATATTGGTAATACCTCAAACTCCTTATTTGAATACATCGCCAAAAAATTGATGCTCCCAATCTCCTCATCCTCCCAAGCATCACCATAAATGCAATTGAGCTCATGCCCCTTATCTTGTCCAATGAGCTCATGCCCCTTATCTTGTCCAACCCAGATACACAATCCCTCCATAGGTACACATAAGATGCAATAAATATCCTCAAGTATCATCGTCATCTCCCCTATCAAAAGCTATAAGGTCCGCTTCTCCGGATCCCATCTCTCTGATAAGGTGGAGAGGTATCTCTCATCCACCATCACCACCTCAACTCGTGCACATCTATCTAAACCCACCTTCCCCATCCACTCCTAGTCGACCTTCGTCAGTGTCTTCTTCACCCTAGGTAGGATAGGTAAAAATCTGTGTCGAACCTCCAAAATATTTTACTGCAACACAAACAACATTAGTATATCATACATGTGTAAAAATAATAATTTTCAAATTTTATCCATTTTATTTAAAAAACTTTTCACCCTCCCCCTTTTCATTGCCAAAAAAAAAATAATAAATAGAAAATAAATGAGAAGGCTGGAAGAACTTACCTTTGTTACCTGCTTGCAAACTCCAATCGCCACACTAGCTCCCTCCATCACCATCACCAAACTCCACTCTTCTCCTCTCAAACATCGACTTCAAAGCTCTCAAATGCAAGAAGGAAGTAAAAATTATCCCAGTAGCCCTTTTATAGCTTAAATTATGCTTACACATGTACCCTCACATCTGGCAAGTGCATCCAGATGTGACCATGCATCTGGAGAGCGTATGCAGCTGCACCTCTATGTTTATAGATGACTAGATGCACCTCTGTGTTTGGGAAGACATAGACACAGTCTTGCGCTTGTCTTCAAAATACTGTAGAAGGCTTTCAAAGGCTCAAAAACATTGCAAATCCCCATAAAATCATCATATCAGCTCATCCAAGCATTATTCCCATCATTACATCTCATTTTGTGGCAAATTGGATTGATTTGAGCATTTAATTTTCAAATACAACCAAAAGTTGCAAAATGCTCCAAAATGCTTCAAAACTTCCCAAAATAATCCAAAAATTCACAAAACCATCAAATCAGTCCATAAATGCATCAAACATATCATCCCATATCATCATGCTTGAGAATCAAATTAGTTTGGTCCCTCAATTTTGGAACAATCTTACGTTCAAGAAAATTTGCCCAAGGTTTTCATTAATCCCTCTCCATAGGGTTGTAAAGCAAATACTTCTCAAAAAAATTCAAATTGGTCAACCGTACCACTTTATTCACAAATGGGTCAACTGCACCTGCAATGGTTGGTTCATCTATCAAATTGCACCTAATGCTACCAAAGGTAAAATTTTGACAACACAGATCTACCCCAAACTTGGGGCAACCAACTTGATCTTGATTTTCAACATTTGCATCCATCACATCCACCCCTTTTTTATCATCCACATTTGGTCAATTGACTCATGGGTTTCATTGTTCACCCATTCACCAATTGAGGGGGTAAAGTCAAAAATTAAAATTTCCAAAATCATTCTTCTTGCATGTTGAGGAAAGAATCCATTTCTCCATCCAATAAAACTAGGTGTCTCTTGTTTTTGCACCACATTATGTTTTACACAATGTGGTACAAAAAGGGGCATCTGTAGACACCAAATCCTAGCCATTTGTTATATATATAGACAAATCCTAGTCGCTAATCATACTCTAATCCTAGCTTGCCACTTGGCAACACTACCTCACCACTTCCAAACCCTAACCCTAATCTTCCAAAAGGTTATAAAACCTCGTTAAATTTTGTGAGGAAGGGATGACGAGTTCCAAACATCCATAATGACACTTTATCAAAATCATGAGAGTAACCCTAATCAAATTTTAGAGGTCAAATCATCGTAGTCCCGAGTTGATTCTAACAGTTCTGCAACATAGATCCATATGCGGTAGGGCACCTACATAGACACATACATAGATATACATTTGTAGAGATGTAGGACTATGCCTAGCCAGTCCCCATACATGGCCCCATGTTTGCCTAGTGATATTTTCAGCTCTGAAAGACATAGATCGAATCAGGTATTAACAAGGTAGTTTGATTTATTTATTTGTCTTTTGTGCATTGTTTTTACATTATGGAAATATTTAGATTAGGTTTTTTGTAGCTTTATTCATATCAAAGAGGACCTCATACAATGGAGTATCTCCAAGTGTTGCTAACCTTTTTTTTTTGTATTTTATGCAAGTGCAGGAGATAAGTTTATGATAAGCTATTGAGGCAAAGAGTGGTCCACTAAGGATACACAAGTCCACTCATAAAATTAATTGTAGTAGAGGAGATCCAAGACATCTATTTTAGTCTGAGTTGCCCAAGAGAGTTTCCATCAATTTTTGGGTTTATTGTAATTCGAAATAAATATTCTTTTTTAACCCCTACCAAAACGGGGTAAATATTGTAAAAAGAGGAGATCAATGCTTCCAAATTTAATACAAAGTTTATGTTGTTCATTGCAAATACTGGTTTTAGTATTTTATTGTTCGGGTGCATTTATTTTGCTTACAATACAGTTTACCTCAAAACTGTAAACGGTTCTAAGTTGAATGTATAGAAGACATAGGCACAGGGGAATATGATCAACTTAGGCACGTTGAAAGACACTTATCAGAGAAAAACAAAAGAATCACAACTAGGGATATGATCCTACAAACATGGAGAACCAAGCGAGATTGTTAGAGATGAACCAACAAACCTGGAGTGGTTGTTTGGAGTGGAAGGAAAAATTGTAATCAAGTAGAGGGAATTAGAACCTCATGAGGGAGCGTAAATGTGATTATGAATCCATAATTTTTTTGAATAATAAATGAGAAGAACGACTTTGAACCCTCATGAATGTTGAATTGCAAGAACAAGAACCATAAGTGGAAGAAGAAAGAAATGATGAATCAAGAGTTTTACAACAAATGATTTGGGAGATGCATAGGTTGCAAGAGGAATATGAAACCTTGAGGATGCACAATGTACAATTGCGAGAATAAGTGGTTCAAAATCATGAAGTGAATGCATGAATGATAAGAAGCACAAAGAGCAGAATATGATGAAAGACAACAAGAGGAGTTAAGAGGAAGCAAAAACAACAATGAGGGAGCTTCTTCAGAAAATAGCTTATTCTCTGTGGCTTAAAACATTTCACCCTCAACACAATTAACAATTTACCTAAGATATTTTCAGAGATAAAGGAATAGAATACTACTAAAACAAGAATTGGAGAGGTAACAAGGAGAGCTAAGGGGAAGCACAAAAGGTAATGAAGAATTACCCTAAAAAAATATCCTATTCTCCTTGGATTATAGTAGCTCATCTTCAACAACACTGAGGATTATTTTGAATTTTTAAGACTCTTCAAGTACTACTTCATTATTGATAAGACATTCCCGAAGACAACAGACCATGATATTACCAGAATAAGATAAGATAAGGGAACCACATCAAGGTCTTACTAACAATATAGAACATCAAATAAGCAGAGAATAAGTAGCTGCTATTTTGTGAAGGGATGTTAGAGAGGTACCTGAACAACCAAAGAATGAAGGATGACTAGAAGAATCTAGTAGTGACAAAAATTTTCCTAGGGACCTCAAAACACCCTAACCAAGTCCCAATATAAAACAAAGAAGGCAAAGGAACAAAGCCCAAAGTTGACAAGCAGGGGTTCGACTCCTCGAAATGATCCAAGTGATGGAGAATGATGAACCACTAATAACTCAAGATAAAGAGGATAGATGAATGGGGAATCATTCAAGTTGTGAATATAATTCAATCAAAAGATTGACTTAATGTTGAAAAGTGGTAGTATATTGGCTTGCCATGATGGAATTGCGAAGACAAAGGAGAGAAGTGAGGTTATTGCAAAGAAAGGTTTAGGAAACCTCAAATTGGCCAATGAATACTACAGGAGAAGGGAATAATCCAAGCACGGATTTTGCTTTCTCAAATTAGTATAGAGACATCTTAGTTCAATGTGCACCACAAAGACACTTTGAAGAAGTAACGTGGAGAAGAATATTGATAAGGGTAGATAGAAGATTAAGGATTTTGAGGCAACTGACACCTGAAACCCAAGCGCATGTAGAACCAAGCACCAGAGCAGAACTTATTGACCAGGTAAAAAATAGAGGCAACTTGGGTAATCTCAAAAGTTTATCAGGACTATTGGGTAACCTAGGTATGCCTAACCAAGGGGGGAGTTCGATTGATATCCTCTATGATAGCTTGAGAAGAAGAAATTTCTCTCTTGCTACCCCTAGGTTGACTAGTCCATGTAATGGACTGCAAGGGCCATATACAGATATAGTTCAAAACAACCAACAACTATGAATTCTTAACGATAGACCATTATGTTTACCTCAGTGATTTATTGGAAGTTTGACAACCCAACATTAGAGATATTTGATCAAAAAGGAGAAGAGGACAATTCAAGCAAGCTTGGGGGAGACATGGATTCAAAATAGGAATCAAATACCTCCAAGGAATTCAACCCAAAACCAGACACACTAAGAAGAGAAAAAATCCAAATATGGGAAAACAAACTTCGAGGCATAGGACAAGCCATAGGAAGGATCCAATAAAATTTCAGACGACGAGGAAACCACCATCTAGTCGAAAGAACATATAGCCATTAGGAGTAAAACATGACTAAGTTTTACTATTTGGATGATAGCATAATTATCCATCAAAGGATGAAAATACTGAAATAATCAATCCAAAATACAATAGAACCCATTTGGATGATGACTGCCCATGATTGATCTATTTTGTAAACAACAAAATCAGATAGGATGATGTCATTAGGAGAAGATGTCAGGATATTGGTAGCCAAACTAATTTAAGGGAACTTCGTCATCCACCAGTGGAAGGAAGAAGTCATCCAATGGAAGAAGATAGGTTAGATTGGAGTATCATTCAGACTAGAAATAATAGGCAGGAAGAACAACCACAAATGGAAATCCCCCAAAGTTAATAAAATTATCAAAATTGACAATAGATTGGAGTAATGTATGGTGATGATGATTTTAGCAGTCAAGAGACTCATAGTTATCAACAAGAGGAGGCATCATCGAAAATATTGGAAGTCCGCATTGGCATTGCCATGCGCTTCACCAGATGACGATAAAAGAAAAAGCTCATTTTTGAAAAAAATAAAATAAAAATAAAAAGCAAAATACAAAATAAGAAAAAAATACAAAAAGAAAAAATAAGGGAAAGGACAACATTTGCATGCAAAGGTAGCGAGGTGATGCACATACGAAATTCAAGGACAAAGGTGGCAGCTAAACAAGGAGTTGCATGGGCGGCAATAAAGTCTATAAATCGGACACAAGGGTGGAAGATTGCTCATTATGAACAATATTTTTATTATATGAAGGATGCTTATATGATTGATGTGATATATGTTTCATTGATGTTTAAGGTACTTTGATTTCATCCATTAACGAGTCTTGTTACTTGTGAGATTGATTTTAATTTATGTCGCTATGATTATATCTCTAGTTATGTTTTGGATACATAGTGGAGTTTGTTACATCCACACTATTTTTAGTAACTACCAAGCATAGGGTTCAAACCATAGGGGCTACTCCCAACAATCCTATACCACTTTGTTATTGTTGATTTGACATGAGAGGGACCACCGATCGCTCAGGATTCATATTATCATCATTGGTTTGGTGTGCACTCAAAGGATTTAGGTCAGACTACTACCTTTGCAACATGTATGTCCTCGAGGTTTGAACCTAGGTCTCTTATTGGTAAGTATTACTAATATAAGAGTTTGATATGCTTATGCTAGATATTGTGATATATACCCTACTTTATGAATCATATAATTATTTTATGTTCATCACTCTTTTGAGGCATGTGAGTGTCAATTAAAAGTTATAGGTAGATGTTTCATGTCAAACTATATGTAGTTATAAGTACATGTAATTTATTCATTTGTATTTTAAGTATAAAATTCGCAACATGGAAAAATAAATGTATCATATGCGATAATCCTAAACCCTACATGCTTAATTGTATACTATTTATTCATCATAAATTGAGTTCTTAAATGATTGTATTAGTTTGTATCAATTAATGAAGAGAGGGAAACCCAAAAAGGAGGTTTTTCACCAATAATTTATGCCTATGTATAATTTTATATCTTAAATAATACTAAATCAGTATTTGCACTTATTTTTAACCTAGAATTAGGCACCACCATACTAGGATTACCACTGTTATTGGATGAATAATTTATACACCTCTAGGGAATTTGGTATTGGTATATTTGTGAACAAAATCCACACCAAACCCTTGTCACCCATATACATTGGAATTGAAAACATTGTAATTAGGAAAGGGCAAGATAGGGTATTATGACATAGTTTTAGCCTATTTTATGACACCAATTTCTTGAAGAATATAGATTCTCAACTACTCAAGGAATAAGTACTATTTTGGTTGAGAATAAAAGGAAGGTGTAAACTGACAAACAATTTTAAATGAAATGTAGAATTGGAATATAAATATTACTCTCTCTCTATCTATCTCTATCTCTCTCTCGATAGGGTCAAAATTGAGAGGTTTTTCAAAAGTACTACTAGGTCATGATAGCGCCACTAGTGTTATTGCTTATATCCTTATGCTATCACTTTAGGAGTAATAAATACTCCAAATCTAGACACAAATAAGATTGATTTGATTTGGCTTATTTAAAGGATGATTGATGAAGGGATTGAAAAATTTGAAGATTAGCCTTATATGCAAAATTAGGTATCTACATAGTCAAACATTTTAGTTTTAAGAAATCACATGTAATTATCGACTAATAATATATAAATAGTTGAAGAGTCACATGTAATTGTATGTATGTCAAATGAAAGTAGTTAGAGGATGTTAGGACATCACATCCTAACTCTTTTATTTTATTATAGTAGTTTAGTTAGTAAATGTAATAGTTTAGTTAGTAAATGTAATAGTTTGAGGGTGTTAGAACATCACATCTTAACCCTTTTACAAGAGTAGTTAGTAATGAGTGGAAACCCCTTTTGAATATAAGGGTGACCCTAGATCATAAGGGTTAGGGTTAAATAGCTTGAATAACTATTTTAAATTAATGTATTTTTGGCTAATCTAAAATAATTAGGGTAGGTTGAGTTATCTTTATAAATTGCATTGTAAGAGAGGGGAAGCCATCCTAAATAATGATCTTGTATTGATATTTTACCTAAAGGAAGCCCACCCTTGAAGTAGCCTACGATAAAGTCTTAAATATTTTTAATAAAATTATTGCTATTCGTGTTTAGTATGTAGAATTTTGTTTTCTTCTATTATTATTTATGGGTTCAATAAATTCATGCAACTAGAATTGTTATATTTAGTATTAGAACTTAATCCAACAATGGTTTCCTTATGGTAGTGAGACTTTTTTTCTAAAATTCTTCCATATCCACAAAACATCCATCTTGATAATTTATTATTATTTTATATTCCTTTAATGCATAGCACTTGTATTTTTATAATTTGCTTTGTAGTCATTCAAAACATTCTTTTTAATCCCTCTTATAATCATTAGGTTAAAAACCCTATGTTAGAGTTTTTAAAATAACATGGAAGAGTTTCTAGACTACTTATAAAGCATCTAGTAGTGAGGGATGATCCACCATCAATACCTGGGCCTTAGACAATATATGTACATGGCCATGAGGGTCCACATATTATGGGTATATAGGGATATCTCCTAGGAATAAAAGGCTTTACTCATAAAGAAGATTACCCCCTTAAAGTATCCTAGTATATAGTGTAAACTCTTTAATATTATTAATTAAATCATCACTATTTGTATTCAGTTTGTATAAATGTGTTTTCTTTCGAGTTTATTTATTGTTTCAATTAATTCATGCAAGAAGAATCCTTATAGAGGGTCACATGGATATACGTAAAAGTAAAATATTATTGGAATAAAAGCACATGAGAGACATGAAAGAATATATAAATCAAGGGTAGATGATAGATAACCACATGGAAGACTTATAATTAAATATATAAAGACAACACACCCTCACCATGAGCATGGTTTTATTATAGAATTACATTATGATAACATTATAGCATTCTATTAATAAATTATTCTAGTATCATTAGTTCAAAAAGCGATGTGTGCCTAGAGGAGGTTGTTTGTAAGAGAGTTATATTGTGAGGAAATAGGAAGCACATGCTTATGATTGTATTGTATATTTACTTACTTGAGCTTGGTAGTAACATTTTGGGTAAATGCACTAGTTAGTGTTGAGTCCTAACAGATTTAAAAGCCACTCATTGGGCAAAAGCAATGTAGTATTTATCCATGTCTTTTAAAAATAGTCTATATTGTATTTTACTATATTATTATGTATTTTGAAGGCTATGCATCCAAACAATCCTAACAAGAATAGGGATTACGTAAAGAGTTGTTAGTATTTAGTGATGACACATCCACTACTTAAACATATCAAACTTCTATACTTGTTTTGAATTGAGTATAACTTGTGTCCATGAAAAATGATCTATCTCGACCAATTGAACTTAAATTAATTGATCTTAGTACCCATATGCAAGTAATATTTCTAAAACTCATATTTTTACTTCTAGTAGTAAAAATAAAAATTACAAATTACAATTCACCATTGCCACAAATTGACCGAAACTGTGGAACAATACCAATTTTTAACATCCTATAGAATATTTGTGTCAACTCGATCCAAATAAAAAAAAAATGTAGACCAATTATTATTTTATAGAATTTTATAGTAATGAAGACCAAAGCATTAAACCTATATAAAAAAAATATTTACCTTATTAGAAGAACATTAAAACTAGGATTAAATTGATTTCTATGAATATAGATACAACTATTGTATACATCTTATAATATGCCATGCATGCATGATTTATTACCCTTTCCTCTTTCCTATATAGGTTAAAACACCATTAGCAAAGGATTACAGTAGTGAATAATTGGTCTGTTCTCATCCCTTTAGACTTATGCATGTATCAAGGGAGAAATACCTTCTATTTTAGCCAAATATTACTTCACATTATATATATGATATTCATCACTCAACAAATAATGAATGAAATGGTTCTTATCTCTCCATCCCATTTATCGTTCACCACCAAAGTTGTGAGTATTTCCTTTGCTATTTGTTCCAACTACCTCCATGAAATTTCCCTTCCCTCTCTATGCACTTATTGCTAACCTATAGCTTTAATTTGGAAGGAATTTTCATGAACAAAGCTTTCCATTTTCCTCTTCTCTCAAAATGCCATATTTTAGATCGTACAAAAGATAGCTTTTTCTTTTCCTTAAAGAAGTATTATTGCACTGAGATCCATCCTTTTTCATGGATGATCTTATAGCTCCATTGAAAAATATAAGCCACGTATGCAAGGTCTTCCCAATGTTCATCATAGTACAATAATCTCTTAATTAATGGTTAGTGACCTATATGAAGTCTATGGACATTTCAAGATCCATCATATAATTGTTTAAGACATCCATACATGTTGCATTAAGGGTTAAATTTTATCACACCTCTTCCAATATGAATAAATTTGATCTCATACAAATAGAAAGAAAGGAACAATAGATCCCAATGACATTAAATAATATAATATCCTTAACTATATCATCATTTGGGAGGCATCTAGAGGATCAATCATCTTACAACACAAAAAAGGTACATAATAGATTGTCATTAACATAATTTATCTCTTGCATCTATATAAAGAATGTAGGATCTATATTTTCATTACTTTCAAAATGCTCTAACATGCATATCATAGCTCAATCCCTACAAATGTTGTTGTTGCATATAGTCATTGATGATATTTTATGCCAACTCATGCATGTCATGTAGTTGGGATATTTATGCTTTCTATATAAACACCCCCCTCTCCCCTCCCTTACTTGAGTGTTGATACATTAAAAATAATGTAATCACCCCCCTTTAAGTCTTGATGTAATAATTCTTTGGTTTCCTATCCCACACATGCTATATACATATCCTCTTGGAGGATATAAAATACTCATTATTTTTAAATGATATGTCCTATTGCCTTTTAGTCCTTATGAGTATAAGGATACAAGTATGTTATACGAATTATATTTCATTTATCCCTTTTCTTTGTGCGTGGACCAATTTGTAAACCTCTATGGTTTATTTCTTTCTTTCTTCATCCTTGCTAGATAATGCTCATCCTTCTTTATTCATTTTTTATCAAATATAATTAGCTTGACTAGTTAGATTCCCTCACTCTCATATGATATGTGCATAAAATCTAAGCTATTGCAACACCACTATGTGGTGATGGTGTAATATAGGTGGGGTCTATTTATATCACATATATCTAATTAAAAAATACCATATTTATTTTTGAAAAAAATCAATGAGATCAAATAAATTTCTTTGTTGGGTTTAAATTAGGATTATAATTCATATTGTTTTTATTGTTTTTGCATAAAATGGATGAGTTTCAATTATCTACTACACAAGAATATTTATCAATATGTAATTTAAAATTATAATCTTTCATAATGGAATAATTTTATTTCATGAGGGCAGAGTATTATCAATATTTCTTCCACATTTAAACATAGGACATCACAACAATTTTAACTAAGCATAACAACAAAGGATCTCTACAAATATTGAAGGAATGAAGTAGTCAACATTAAGGTGATTGAGGATAGTCCTAGATCAATTTTTTATATCTATGTTTTTCCTTCTCATGTTAGGATAATTAAAAAAAAAAATTATTGTACTTTGCATTCACATTTTAATTTAATTGAACCATGGTAGTGTTGAGTCTTTTTGTTAGAAAACACATCTATTTGTAAAGGAGAATAGACATAAAAAAATAACTATACACATTCCATAATGAAGATAATAAAGTTATGATTGAAGATAACTTGAGGAGACATGGATTTATTGGATCCAACTAGTGTGTAATGTGTCACCAAGAGGAAGAAACAATGGGCCACCTCTCTTTTGTGTGCCCCTATGCCTGAATAGTATGGAGTTGGTGGTACAATATTTTTTACTAGTCCGAAAGACCTATTCCCACTAAGAACAACTTTTGGGGATATTGGAAGACCAATAGATTCAAATCAAAGACCTTGAAGACAACTTGGGATTTAGGTTTGGGTTTCATTTGTTGGTAACTTTGGTTGGAATGTAACAACAATATTTTTAAAGAAGAATTTATACTAGATAAAATAATTAAGGGAACTATAATTAGAAAACTTCTAGAGATGATGTAGGCTAGAACTCAAAAGGACTCTCAAATGGCAGAAGATGAAGCAAGATATATGAACACAACTCTAGAAGCAACTACAATATAGGAACTAAGAAATAGAGAATAAGAATAAAAAGAGAGATGTGTAGATTCGAGATGAAGGCTAAGGATTTAGTAGGAGAGAGTGAAAGAAACATCTTAAGGGATCATCTATCTGGAACTAGAACATCTAAAAGTTAGATAGTAAAAAAAACAGAATTAAACCACATTTTAAACCTTACCAAAAAAATAAATTATCAAAAATAAATAGACAAATTAATTTAAAATATATATATATATATATACCTTTATCTAAAAAATAAAAAATAAAGTAATTTCTATTCCATAGATCAAAGACCAAATATATCTTTAAAATCCTATCAATGATATTTACAAGTATCATACCTATACCAATAAATAAGCATTATTGGAAACCATAAAATCTATGAAAATCATAAATTTGGGATTCTAATAAAAACCCTAATAGACTCGTTGAAGATCTCCAAAACCTAGAAGACGTGTAAACTAAAGAAATTAGTCAATGTTACCATGCCATTAGGAAGTGTGGTCTCAGTTGTGCCATCAATTGTACTTTATATTACTTCAATAAAACAATTAATCTCACTTAAAACCATGGTAAAAATAAAACTACAAGTTTACTACAATGGTAAGGGCTTTAGTTTCTCTTTAAGAAGTCAAATGTTCAAACCCCACTCAATCAGATACCCCTCATATAGGGAGACTAAAACCCCCATAAGATAAGGGCTTTAGCTTCTTTTTAAAAGATCCACGGTTCAAACCCCACTTAACATAAGAAGATGAAAAGCTTTTATGTGTAAACATTTTCTAATTTAGAATGATTAAGTTAATCCACCTTTTACTTAATATATTTACTCCTTAGGCAAGAACGTCAAGGTTACCCTCACCTTAAGCAATGCAGTCGTCCATGTCTTCCTGGGTAAGCAACACCGTTTCGAATCTCACGCAAATTATTAACGAATACAATCTGGACGACGTCAACATCAACTACGAGCACATCAATGCCGACCCCAACAACTTTGCAGAGTGCATTAGGAAGTTGATCATTCAAGTCAAGCAGATTACGTAAATTTTTAGTTCGAGGATGAGGGAGAAGTGCAGTCTCATTATCTTTTGTTGTGGAGGAAACACGGTCGCTTCATTGATTACGTAAATTTTTAGTTCTTTGCATCCATAAAGTCTTTCTCGAGTACTATGACATTCAGGCTGTTAATTATAGGAGAAATGAAGTGTTGGCTAGTTTTATGATGACTCCCACTGGGGACGGGCTAAAACTTGTGAATGATTTCTTTGACGCTGCAAAAGCGTTGAGGAAAAATGGAAAGCTGAGGGTAACTTCATCTGGTCGATGACTCGAAGAAAGATGGGTTCAAGTATGAAAAAACATCTCTAGAAGTCTTGGCCTCCTAGCAACAAGTAGCTTCGGTATTGTTATGAATGACCTTTCTATAATTATAAGGAAACACCTCATCTACTTATTAGAAACTCTATTCATACAATAAATTCATCCCGGTTGCGGTCTTGGCCGCAGAACCCTTTAAAAATGCCAATAAAAATATTCTTAACAAGTATGCATTATTTTTTTTGGTAGACATTATTAGCAAAATCAAATGGTTAGAAATTAGTTCTTCCACTAATAAGAGTAAAATAACAATTGATCATTCACTGTTGGATCCGCCGTCACTAGCAATTTTGATATTTGTTTTTTTTTAAAGAACTAAGATAACACAATTAAGGTTGTTTGGAATATGGAAAAGGGATTTGTAAAGTACATGACTTATATTTGTTGAATGAAAATAAAAATATCATAATGGAATGGTTAGCTCTTTATAGGAATTAAGTGTGTGAAGACATATAGAAGAGGGGTTATTTTTGCCCATCCTTGGAGTTTGTTGATCTCGAGCTAGGTTAAAGTTTGAAAAGCTAGATCTATATGATGATGTGTTCTTTAGGGTATCTTGAGCAAATCAATTTATTTGAGTATTAGCAAAGCATGACACATGCTTTCCCTTGAAGGAGTATTCATAAGGACTTCAACAATGTTGTACATGGATGCTTTTGAAAGTTTTCCGTTCTTTTGGATAGGGTCCTCAATTTTCATCTATAATTATTTTGTCAATTCTTGCCTTTATTTCAATGTGACGGATAGGTAGCACAATCTTCTTAGCACTTTCTCCTTAGATTCTTCTTTATCAACTTTAGGTACTTCCTTCAACTTTGACTAGTCTTTAGGTATCTCCTTAGGCTACTCTTTTTATAGCCATAAAGTATATTTTTCACACCCAGTGCTAGGTAAAGGGTAATCCTCTCCATGTCATGATTAATAGTGGGAGTCAAAAAATATCATAGTGTAAAACACAATCAAGCACCTCAACTTCAATAGCTGAACACAATCAAAATTATTCTCTAGGTTGGATTCATTATGGGAAAGGTATAAAGGTTCAAAGCTAGTGCACCCTCAAGTATGGCTTCAAGTCAATGCACAACATAGTCATTTATGATATGGTACCATTAGAAATCTATAATGTCTTGCTATGAAGACCTTAACTCTTCAATTAAGCAACCTACTAAGCCTATTCATAATAATTATCTATGGAAGTTGGAGGGATGATATACTAGATACCAAAGTGCCTACCTAGAAGAAGGTAACTTTGGTTTCAACAAAGCAATGCAAGAAGTTCATTTATTACACCCAAAAGTTTATTTTGTTAATGGTTTGACTTGAGAAGCATAATGCCAAGAAGTTCACTGTTGCCATGCTAGCTATAAATTATTCCACATTATCCCGATAGATTGGCACCCTACTTTGTCACCTTTTATATATTTTTTAGGACCCTAATAAAGTACCATTAAACTTCTTATTGAAGCACCAAATCAACCTGATTATAGGATTAGCCCCCCATAACCTTCTATACCATCAATTAGTCTAGGCGAACAATGAGATTCGGTGCTAGATACATCATCCAAATAATTAAAGGAAGATTCAACCAAACTCATTGCCATGTGGTAGTCCCATTGTATTAGCTCCAAAAAGGATGGGGACATGGTGCCTATGTATTATCTACAAGACATCAACTAAAATCATAGTGAAGAATATGTACTTATTGCCATACATTGATGACTTATAACAATAGTTATAGGGGGTCAAAAACTTTAGTGAGATCAATCTCAAATTGGCTTATCATAAGATATCGTTCAACCCCAAAAACATTTAGAAGATAAACTTCAAGATCAAATAAGGACTCTATGAGTGGCTAGTTATCCTTTTGACTTTACCAGTTTTCTAATGATGTTCATGATGTTGATGGATGATGTTCTACATCTATTCATAGAAACTTTCATCATTAAATACCTAGATGACATCCTCGTGTTCAATATAACATGGGAAGATTATTTGTAGAATGTGCACCTATTTTTGGACACTTTCTACTAGCATAAGCATCAAGCAAATATGGTCCAATGAACCTTCAACAACATATAGATTTATTGCTTGAGCTACATCATTGATAACAAGGGGTACATGTAGATCTAGAGAAAATCTACAAATTTGATAATTACCAACACCCAAGAATCTAATAGATATCAAATGTTTCCTTAACCTTTCCAACTTCTACCATAGATTTTGGTTTTTTATATGTTTTATGGAATATAATCTAGGTCATGCATGGGAAAGTAAAATCCAATTAAAATTCATAGTAGCAACAAGCATTTGATGAATTAAAATAGTTCTTATGTTCAATGTCAATATTTTCCATATCAGACATCATATGCACACAATCCAAAGCATGGAAATCCATTGAAGACCTCAAATTATCTCAATGAAACAATGACATAATAGTTTGAGTTGGACACTAGTGCATTCGACTATGCACTTGATGCCATATTAAACTAGAATGAGCATCTAGTAGCATACCATTTTTAGACCCTCTCTTATATTGCTTGATGTTATTCCACAAATGAGAAGGGGTTGTATGTCATTGTTTAGTGGTGCTTCTATTTTATGCATAAGGAAACCATCGCTCATTCTAATCATAGGTTTTCACAACTTCTAAAATATTAGAATACATAAGAAAATTCTAAGCAAAAAAGTGGATGACTTGCCTATAATCATTTCACCTTGTGATCAAATATTATAAGGGAAAGGAGAACCAAGTGGATTATTGTATAAGTCATCTATCAATATAAACATTGTTTTTAGTTCTCAATGCTAGAGGGCATGGTGCCAATGACTAGCAGAATGTATCCTTTATATGCTGACTTCACTAAGATCCATCAAGGACAAAAACACCACCTATTGGCATGGGAAGTGCACTACTCCAAGGTAATTGAGTCAACAAGATATATATGACACTACAAAAATACTTCCATTGGTTGCACATGTACCAAGAGGTGGAACTATACATGCGTTGTTGTACCTCATATAATATTTCCAATTGAACAAATAAGAAGATGGAAATTTACACACAATTGTAGTTTCCTTCCTAACTTGGAAATCCATCAGCATGGATTTTATCTTAGGGTTGCTAACCACCAAGATCCAACATAACTATATCTTTGTGGTCATGGAGAGGTTCAACATAGTGACTATCATGACATCGTGCAATAATAGACCTTGTGAAAATTTTCTATCTATCCTTTCAATATGTTTAGGTGTATTTTTTACTATCACTACACAAAAAAAGGATTTTGAGGGGTGGCTAAAATACAATAGTTTTTTACGACGGTAAACAACCGCCCTAATAGACCATAAGAGGACGGTTTTAAATCGTCATCATCAAAAAAATATTTTAACGGTGCCTAAAAGATGATTTTTTATGATGGTAAAAAATCACCCTAATAGACCTAAGAGGGCAATTTAAAACCGTCCTCACCAAAAAAAGCTTTTAACGATGCCTAAAAGACAATGATTTTTAACGATGGTAAAAAATCGTCCTAATAGATCCTAAGAGGGTGGTTTAAAACTGCCCTATATATATGTATGTATGTATGTATGAAGACCTTAAGAGGGTGGTTTACAACCGTCCTCTTAGGGTCTCACCGAAAATTATTTGAGAAAGGAGAAGAATCTTTTTAAAATTCAAAATATCTCCTTTTTTGGCCACTTGGGTAAGCTCAGAATAATTGTTGTTAGATGGCATTTATGTCAAAATGGGGACTTTGGGGTCAAGGTAGATGGGTCCTTCATATTAAGAGGGCTGAGGGGAAGAAGAAGGGGGAGTCTCCTCCCCTTTGGGAAAAACAAAAGGAAAGAAGACAAATGAGCGAGGAGCCAAAATTTTGAAGGAGAATTTCATTGTAGAGATTTCAGGTTGGGATTCCATAATATTAGCCTTAGAATAGTGTTTGATAAATGCTTTACCAAGTCTTTGATGTTTAAAATGATCTTGTTGGTCACTCATAATAGATAAGAAGGACTGCAAACGTTAATTAATTTTAGTCCAAGCCTTTACATCGTTAGCGGATATTTTTACTTGCCAACAACATGCTTCGAAGAGCGTCCAGCTCATAGGAACTCCCTATTGTTTTATTTAATCCCTTGTCAACGCTCAGCTTGATCCTGTGTTCAACTTAATCTGCTTGTCACTTGCGTGTGATTGTAGCACCTCCAAGCTAGTTCAGTGGTTGATGCTTATTACTAAGTTGTCTCCTCTCTTGTTCTTAACGATCATTTATATATATCTTAAACCTTGTATTTACCCTCCGTGGATGTTGCCAAATAAGGATTGGAGTTTCCATTCCTGTCGCTATTGGTCAAACCTCCCTAAGATTATACTTAGAAAAATCATTTAATTTTTCTATTGGTTATCACTTTTATTTCATATTTTGTCCAAGGCAGTGAATAACAGAGGTAAATAAAAGTCTATGATCACTAAGGTATGAACATTTGCATAGAAGCTCATTATATTTTGTGCCTATTATTGTTTAAGTTATGGTAAAATTTTAGTGCCTAAGAGAAAATTACCCGCTGCATCTCTATAGGGCATATAAGCTATCTAATTTTTAAGATGTAGTTTATTTGATAATTTGTTACAATTTCTAGAAAACATAAGTCTTGCAATCTTAAATTACTGAATAATGTTTGTAGAAACCTGCAAATAAGATTCCTCGTAGAAATTTAAAGGGCATAGTTTATGACTATGTGGGTGACATATGAATTTAATAAATCGAAGGAATAAGACCAGCTGTAAATCCTAGCGATCCAAATGAAACCTGGTACATTGTAATTTTATGTTAAATAATATTTATCTTAAAAATATTGGTATAAGATTGTCAATTTTAAGATTTTATCATTTCAAACCATAAAACTATCTCTGCTTATCAAACTATGACCTCATGTTGTTCATTACTAACAAACTATAGAAAGTTCAAACTATGACATCGTCCTATTCATTACTCACAAACAATTGAAACTTCATAAACAATTTTTTTTAAGTATAACGATGGCACAATTTAAGGCCATAATTTCTATGGGCATAACAACAAATGACCTCCCTTATTTTTTATAATTACAACTAATATAATAAAAATAAAATATCAATAACATATTGCTTTTCTAAAACCTAATTAAAAAATAGGTTCATATGTTCCACTCCACAACACACTCATCTTAATCCAACAACACCATAGGGTATGGTAAGTAAAATTATGTTATTCAACTTGAGATTAAAGTAAAGCATCCTTGTTCACCAAGCCTAGCTTAGTGGTAAGTAGAGCCACCATAATCCTTGGAAATTATTCTATTGGTTGAGATTGAAGTGTTTGTTAGTAAACAATTCTAATTTGATTCTTTCAGGTGGATGATCCACCTCGCACAATTGATTTGTTAAGATCTAGAAGAATTTATACTAACATTTGAACCCATGACCTCCTTGTAGTAGATGATGTGAATTTTTTGCAAATTCCCTTTACTATTTTAAAATCCATTAATAGCTCCTCCAATGCTTCGACAACTAATTTTTTTTGTAACTGTTGATCACTGCTCCCTATCTAATGACTTTCCACTAGTCTGTGTAAATGTCATGAATGGTGAATTGACTGGTTATAACTAGAATGAGAATCAACTCATTTTCGTTTGAGGCTTATCGAATAGAAAATTAGAAAATCTCTAATAATTATGATTTACAAAGTTTAGAAAAAATGACATATTCCATACAGTTGATAGGATACGAAAGAACAATGGAGTTCTACAGCCACATATTCTCATCCTCTACAACTATTACATCCGTATATAAGAGTAGCTTTCCTCTACCAACCTTTCTTATTTGAATGGATATACATATGTATATTATTGGACATTTTGAGTCCATCGAGTTGTCATTGATGTCAAAAGGAATGCAATTGATTGGTTCCAAAAAGTTTCATAATGTCTTATGAAGCATGACCAAAAGGGTTTTTCATTAAAACCCTAACGAAGCAAAATAAAATGTTTTCCATTAAAATCATTGGAGGATAAAATAAAAGGTTTTCCATTAAAACCATTGAAGGAGAAAATAAAAGGTTTTCCATTAAAACCACTGAAGGAGAAAATAAAAGGTTTTCATAAAAACCATTGGAAAAAAAGTATAATAATTTTATTATACTAAGGAAGCTTAAATTTAATTACAAATTAATTTATTAGTTAATTTACTTGACTTGAAAAGTTATTTAAATTTATTATTAATTTATTTATTTATTAATTCCAAATTAATTAAATTAAGGTTAAAACCCTAAAGTGGGTTTTAGATTTGAAATTCGAAATTCAATTTCAAAAAGCGTCGACATGAGGAGGAATGTTATATTATGCATATAAATGGGAACACCTACCACATTAATGAAATTACCATGCCTAAGAGACGAACGTGCAAAGCAAAGAATTTAGCGTTGCGACCAAGGGAAACGAAAACGTGTTTTTCGTGTGTGAAAAGGAGAAGTGTTGAAGGCATAAGAGGAAGGCATTAATCCTTCCTTCACATGGGCCTTCATAGCCCAAACGATGAGTGCCCAAGTGCCTAAGCACTTAGGCAAGAGGAGATGGCAGATCGAGTCACGTCGAATCCCCTTTTGGTGGGGAATGCAAGGTACGCAAGGTGTTTAATCTCTAAAATTTTTGAAGGTTGTTTGGGCAAGTTAAATTTAATTTTGCATGTTTATTATTGGTTCTAAGGTTGCAATGGAGTTATAAGGTTTGGCAAAATTAAATTGTTAATATTGTTTGCTTAAAGGTTTTATGCATGGAGTGAGAAGTGTTTGGTTAATATTCTATAGTGGTGAATATTATTAAGTCTGGTCAATATTCTATAGTGGTGAATATTATTAAGAATGGTTGATATTCTATAGTGGTGAATATTATTAAGTGGTTAATATCCTATGGTGGTGGATATTATTTTAAGAGTGGTTAATTTATTAGGGTGTTGGTCACTATTCTAAGATTGGAGTTGATAAGGTGTTTCCAAGTATTTTGTTATGTATGATTTGTTGAGTATAATTGAAAAAGGGAAAAAAATAAGGCATTGATTATATCTTGGTCCAAAGAATATCTTTGAGGAAATATTGGAATAATATTTCTTATTTTAACCTTCTTGAGTTTGGCAAAGAAGTGTTTTATGGTTGTGGCAGATTTGTGAGGTCTACTCATTATCATCAAGAAAAAGGTATGAGCACATTCTTACATAGTTAAGTTGATTGGTTAGTTTTTTGAAAAATAAGTTTGGAGTGAAAAGGACTTGATTAGGGTTTCCTTATTAAGTGTGTTGAGTGAATGCTTCAAGATTTTCTGAAATAAAGAATTATTGTTAAACCTTGTTTAATAAGCATTATTGTTGAAGCCATTGGTTGTATGAAGAACTTGAATTAGGGTTTGAGTATCATTGATATGTGAAGATTTTTCTATAAGCATTGTTGTTGAAGTCATTGGTAGTGTGAAGAACTTGAACTAAGGATTGAGTATTATTGCTATGAGAATATTGTTTGACAAGCATTGTTGTTGAAGTCATTGGTTGTGTGAAGAACTTGAACTAATGATTGAGTATCATTGCTATGTGAAGATTGTTTTATAACCATTGTTGTTGAAGTGAGTTGTTGAGAAAATAACTTGAACTAGAGATTAAAAAGACCATGAGTATCATTGTTATGTTAGATTTATTATTGAGCATTGTTGGAAATATTTTGAGTTGGTGTTTACATGCTTGGACTAGGGTTTGTGAGAAATGAGTGTTTCATTGAGTGATTGGTTGGGTAGATTTGGTTGAGCCTAGTCAAGTGGATGTGTGAAGTGATTGTTCAAGTTCCATAAAATAAACTATTTTATATTCTGAATTGAGTTGTGAAAGTGATTAAGCATTGAGCTGAAATTGAAGCATATTGAGTCTCTAACAATTCTCCTTATGTTTCTAAGAGAGTGATTGAAATTAATTGAGCATTGTGATTAGTATAGAATATATTGAGTCTCTAACAATTCTCTTTATGTTTCTATGAGTTTAGACAAGTTCTATGTGGGCTTGTTGAGCAGATTTGGACAAATTTTGTGTGGACTTGTTGAGAAGATTTGGACAAGTTCTGTGTGGACTTGTTGAGCAGATTGGACAAGTTCTATGTGAACTTGTTGAGAAGATTTGGACAAGTTCTGTATGAACTTGTTGAGCATATTTGGACAAGTTATGAGTGGACTTGTGGACATATTAGTGTGAGATTTTGTGGAAGCTTGCAAAGAATATTTGAGATAAGTCTTTGAGAAGACTTGAGAGTAGAGTTGATTGATTTGTTCAAAACCTTGAGTTAAGGTTTGGGGTAGATCCAATAGAGTTGAGTCAAGCCTTGAGTTAAGGCTTGAAGATAGAGATCAAGGACAGATTTGTGCTAGATCGAAGGTCTGTGTTTAGTGTAGATTTGAGAGCAGAGTGGTGCAGATTTGAGGATAGATTTGTACCAGACCAAAGACAGAGATTTAGTATAGATTTGTGCTAGACCGAAGGATTGTGTTTAGTGCAAATTTGAGATAGAGATTTGGAGGTGATAGAGTAGAGAGGATAGTAGTCTCCAGTGGATAGAGATCCATTAGCTAGGGTAGTGAAGACAGGTCTTTTGAGTGGGGACAAGAGTCTTCAGTGGAGAGAGATCCATAGGCCAGTGCAGTGGAGGCAGTTGTCTTCTAGAGGATCACCAACCAGAGTAGAGAAGAAGGAGTTCTCGTATGGATAGAGATCCACAAAATTGATTTAGGGGATTGGTGTCTCCTTTGGACAGAGGCACATAAACATTGTAATAGGGAAAGGATTCCCAAGATATTGAATGAGAAAATTTTAGTGAAATATTTTCTCCGTGGAGTAGCCCACATTGGGTGAACCACGTAAATTTTGGTGTCTCTATTGTGTGTGGTGTTTTGTGCATTGATTTGATTATTGTTGTTGATATTGTTATCTATACATTGCATATATTGATTTGGAAAGAAAAATAAAAAGTGGTCTTATATTGTTCACCCCCCTCTCAGTATAAGCTTGTGTTCTTTATACATATATACATACATACATATATATATATATATATATATATATATATATATATATATATATATATATATATATGTATGTATGTATATATGTATACATATGTATATATATATATACATATGTATGTATGTATACATGTATACATATGTATATATATATATACACATGTATAAATATACATGTATATATATGTATATACATGTATATATGTATATATATATATATATATATATATATATATATATATATATATATATATATATATATATATATATATATATATATATATATATATATATATATATATATATATTTATACATATGTATAGACATACATACATACATACATATGTGTGTATACATATGTATATATATATATATACATATGTATAGACACACACACACACACACACACACACACACACACATATATAAATATATATATGCTTGAGCTACTTTAACCAATAGAAACAAGTGGCTTGACTCTATATGCCTTAATTTTTTTATAGCTAAAAGTGGGTATTTATGTATTTGCTCATCAAAAATATCTTATCCAATGGAATATTTTAATATATTGTGACGTAACTTTATTACGATTTTTCTATTTTTGGATGGACGATTTGAATTTGTATGTTTAACATGTGTAAGGTATTATCTTCACCTCATGTTACTTTTTCATGGACGATTTGAATTTTTCGGTTCAACACAAGACTCAGGTATTGCCTTCATCTCAAGTATAGCATCTTTTTATGTGATACGATTAAGAATTCTAATAATGGGTATCACTACCTTTACTTTTTATTTATTTTTCTTTGATATCCTTATGAAAGAATAAATGTTGCATACTAACTTAGTTCTCATTAAGGGTTGGAGAGGAGATAGAGATAATATAGTTTCAAATTTTGTTATATGGTAACTATAATTATTATAGTCATAATTATGATGAAATAACGAATGTAAAGAAATTTAGTCATTGGAAATATTAAAATTTATTTAAACTTGAAGATGTGAGAAAGTTATAAGAGGTAAACTAATAATAAATAAAGGTTACTAACTTGTTATATCGACAATGTTAATCTAGTTAAATTTTTGATCAAATTGCCTAGACTTAGAAGATGATTGTATCACTTCACTTTGTGAAAATGATCATTAAGGAATAGGAGGGCTATTGATTCATACTATGTAAGATAGTTAAAATTTAAATGGTGAAAAGGGTAGCAATTAAGAGTTGTCATGATACCTATTAATGCAAAGATTTATGCTTAGCACAAAAGCAAAAATATTTCCACATACAAATAGGGCATCTCATGGTCAGTTTCCTAGTAATACAACAATATATAAAAGTAAGACAATGAGCACAAGTAGAATTTGACAGTAAACATGAAGTTGGAAAAAAAATGTGAAGAGGATAATAATCAAAACATATAGTTGATGGTGTAGTTAAGTAGGGTTGATAGTAAAAACAAAGTTGAAAAAAGGTAAGGTGAGAATCAATGAGCATTTACTTACAAAATGATGATTGAAAAATTGAGTGCTTTCTTGGATAGTCCTAGATATAAACAAGCTAGATATATTAGTATTGACTTGTAACAATAAATTTAATGATAAAAAATGTTAGTATTTAACAATGACTAAACTTATATAATAGAGCTTGTAAAGTTAGTTGTGGTTCTTTCAATAAGAATAGAAATGTTTATAAAGACCAAACCTAATGTCTAAAGGAGTAATTCAGAATGGTTAAAAAAAATTATTGTGGAAATAGTAATGCAATATAACCTACTATAATATTCTCGTCAAAGTTGTTCCAACAAAGGATTTTGAAGAAGCCAATGATATTCTCCATCAACTAAGTGAGCTTGTTTTTGCTTGTTATTACAAGTTATAATTTTGCTCTAGTTCTATGTTGGAATTCATAGAGAGAATTTTATTCCAATTTGATTTATTTTCCTCTTGTAACCCAATTCATGCTCAAAACACAAGCTTCATCTACATTGGTTACAATGAAGAATATTATAAAATTTGCAACTGATGGAAGAAGGAATTGTGGGTGGTAGAGCATGGTAAACAATGACAGAGAAATAGTTTTAAATATTTCTATGGTGATTTGTATTTTACTTACACTATTGGCAAGCCTATTAAGTAGTGGGTAAGAAAATATAGCTATATATGATGACTCATTCGCATGTGAAGAACTATACATAAGGGATCATGTCATTCATTTTGGTATTGATTATGTTTCAATCTTATCCCTACAAAAATCCCATTGGAGATAATCTATTACTGAGATTTTTCAAGAACAAGTAGAACTACTAGAGGTTGATGACTCAAATCTATTACGTACAAAAATTGTGCAACACTACTTTACTTCATTAACATTCTACTGAAAAGCCTAGCGATTAACGACATTTGTATTTCCTTGAAAGGGAGTAGAACATTCTAAAAATTATAGCAAGTAGGTTAGGGATGTAATAATATACCTATGATGATTAACATTAGTCACAACATTGCTTATTGCATATTTCCAAATGAAAAAGGATATAATAAATACAATAGTAAACACGAGATCTAATTTATCTTAGTAAAATCATATTAGGGGTTCCTAGTGAGATATCAAATCCATAAAACCTTGTAAAAATTCCTATTTTCAAAATAAAATCATCAATTTAATTAACTCTTTTGACCTATGGAATGACTAATTATACTTGCACATTTACATTAGCCCCAAAAAAGGACTAATAATGTTTAAAATACATCATGAAAGGAAAATGAAGAGATGTAAGTGCATAATATGAATTCAAATCTCATTCATCATAGGGTGATTCATAATTATATGGAATACAAGAAGACGATGATATTCAATTAAATTCAAAAGTTATTGTCTTGGGGGGAATAGCACAATGATTTGGGTTATGGCTCTTCTTTGGGAGGTCCAAGGTTCAAATTGTGATGTGTGTGTGGTTGTGTGTTAAATTCCCTATTGATAAGCTCAAATCTCCCCCTTATGAGAGGTCATGGTGGGATGGGGATGCCCAACCTTGAGCATCGTTCATAGGGGTTTCTCACACTAACCAATCTTCCAAAATAAAATCATAAGTTATAAAAAACCATAATAGAAGGGAATTATCATTAGCCTCCCACTTCACTTAAGTCTAAAGAAGGTTATTAACATTTTTTGCCAAAAGGGCCATGCTTTAAAAATTCTTAATCATACCCTTCTCAATGATGGAAACATCTTCAAGTCATATTTCAAACATATTTAGTGGAGATGGGCTTTAATATAGTTGTTTTAGTTATCCATATATGTAGTTGGCATTTATAAAACATTTCAAGTGATTGTTATGGATTTTAGTTTATAATGACTTCATGACAATTTTGGTATATAGGGTTAAGCATTTGCCATTTACATACATTGGATTTTTATGTTTGAGATTTGAACTTGAGTTTTTTTGGAATATAATTTATCTTAACTACTTGAGTTTATCTCGACAAACAACATTGATAATATTAATCATTCATAGATGAAGAAATAATAAAATACAATAGATTTTATCATGCCTAAACTTGAAGAATTATTTAAAAAAAATATTAATGAGAATTTAGAAGTAGATATGATTAGTGGAAAGTGAGGCATTAAAGCACTATTTACTATATAAACATAAACTATTCAACCTTATTCAAGATGGAATTTCCCTCACTACACCAAAAAGGCTTTTAAGGGCAACTAAAATATAGCGGTTTTTTACAATGGTAAAAAACCACCCTAATAGACCATAAGCACCAAAAAAAGCTTTTAATGACACCTAAAAGATGGTAGTTTTTTACGACGGTAAAAAATCGCCCTGATAGACCTAAGAGGGTAGTTTAAAACTACCCTCACCAAAAAAAGCTTTTAACAACACCTAAAAGATGATAGTTTTTTACGGCGGTAAAAAACCACCCTAATAGACCCTACGAGGACGGTTTAAAACCACCATTTAAAAAAATAAAAATAAAAATATCCTAAGAGGGCAGTTTAAAACTGCCCTCTTAGGGTCTCACCTAAAATATATATAAATACCCTAAGAGGGTGGTTAAAACTGCATTCTTAGGGTCTAACCTAAAACAAATTTATAAAGAACGCGCGGGAAAATCCTTTGTATTTGTAATGTCTTCTCTTTACACAAGTTTATTAGGAGATCACTAGAATACTGACTAGCTGTAAATATGAACGCTAATATTTCTCCATGATATATTAACTAATTTAGAGAGTTTGATGCATGTGGAGAAAAATATTTGCAAAAGCCTATTCAAAATACTACTAGGTATCGATGAATAGTCAAAGGATGGCAAAAACTCCTATGAGGATTTAAAAAATATGGGTATTAGGAACACATTGTAGAAAGTAATGGATGGAAACAAGACATCTTCCACCGACATTCAACAATCTATTGAAGGTTGAGAAAGAAAAGGTATGTCGTACACTATACAATATAAAAGTACCGGATGGATATAGTTTTAATATTAAAAAATGTGTCTCTATGAAATAACTTAAGATCTAGGGCTTGAAATCACATGATTTCCATGTTCTCATGCAACAACTTCTTTTAGTAGTGCTACGACATTTGCATGATAATCCAGTGCGACAAACCATTTGTTGGTTGTGCAAGTTCTACAAGGATATATGCGCTAAAGTGATGGATCCCATAAAAATATAGAAATTATCGGTAGAGATCATGGAGATGTTATGCTTTCTTGAAAAGTACTTCCCCCATTTATTTTTTTATATCACGGTGCACCTAACTGTTCACTTGGTGTGGAAGGTACGTCTATGTGGACCTGTACAACATCAATGGATATACCCTTTCGAGAGGTTTGTATGCAGTCATCAGTTTCATAAGCCACCATTTTTCTAATTTTTGTATAGTGTCTCATCTAATCAAAAAATTTTGTTTTCTTTCTTAGAATTATGAAGATTTTATAGGGCTATGTAAAGAACCGAGCTAGGCTCGAAGGTTGTATTGTTGAATGTTATCTTGTCAAGGAATCTATTTTATTTTGTGTGGACTACATGAGAGGTACGAAAGCAATTGACGATCACCTTGGTCGCAACGAGGTATGGAGTGACAAGGACAAAGAAACTATAATCGATAGGAGGCCTTTTTCCAGTGGCAAAGACTTTGATTTGGATGAAACTAGTTCTCACGAGCAAGCCCATTGATGTGTTCTATTTAACATGGACAAAGTTTAGCCTTGGGTAGAGTAAGTAGATGTTTATTTGTGGTTGTCATATATGACCAAATATTAATTAGATCCAACTAAGCTTGATAAAATTTGGGCCAAATTAGGAAGCACTTGAAGAGTATCAAGGAATCCAACCCCCGCGTAGCAAGAGATGAAGGGGTGTTGCAAAAAATCCATAACCGGACATTCATCACTTGGCTACGAGATGAGGTTATTGTCTGCTCTCTTGAATATGATCTTCTACATTTATACTAATCATCATGTATTGAATGTTATGTAATTTTTTCCAATCATCTTTAAACTATTATTATTTGTTTCGATTTTATAAATATGAAATGCAACATAATGACAATGACTCTAAAACAATAAAATTATTGGCATGTGGTTCAATAAAAGCTATAACCAAACATATGGGCTATTTGATCAACGGTTATAGATTTCATATCAAAGACAAAGAGGAATAAAGAACAACTTAAAATAATGATGTGTGTGTTGATGCTACTACTTTGTGTAGAGCAAGCACAAAAGACACAAACCTAATGCTTCAAACAATCACATATTATGGTGTTATTAGGGAAATAATCTTGTTGGATTACTATTGGTTTTGATACCCTTTGTTCAAATGTGACTAGGTGAATGTTCTTGATAGGAGGAATGGATGTAGAAAGGATGAAATGGGCTTCACACTGGCGAACATGAACATATTACTTGGTTGAGATAGACTAAAATATGATCCATTTATCCTAGCATAGCAAGCCAAACAAGTATTTTATGTAAATGATCCAATTGATACTAGTTGGTATGTAGTTCTCACATTACCTACAAGAGGAATCAAAGACACTGAAGCATACGATGCAGAATATATTAGTTTCTCTAGAGCAACAGATTTTGTTGGACCTGAAACTACACAAGATGAAATGCAAATGATGGCAACATTAAATATGTCCATGAATAATGTGAGGGTACATTCAATATTCTAGCATAGCAAGTCAGACAAGTCTTTCATGTAAATGATCCACTTGATACTAGCTGGTATGTAGTTCTCACATTACCTCCAAGAGGAATCAAAGACACTGAAGCATATGAGGTAGAATAGGTTAGTGTCTCTAGAGCAACAGATTTTGTTGGACCTACAACTGTAGAAGATGAAATGCAAATGACGACAGCATTCAATACGTCCATGAAGAATGTGAGGGTCCATGGTTGGAAGCCTAACTACTATACTTCAAAAGTAATTATAATTAATGGAAATAATTAATGAGTGTTAGACACTTTTTGTTTTGTTTTTAGAAAATGCTAGTAGATAATTAATAGGTATCCTAAGAATGATGTTGGCCAGTCAGATAAAAGAAGGTTATTTGGTTAAAAAATAGAGAGAGAGAATGCAAGTGCTACTAGGGCATAGGATTAAGAGTCTAATCATGCATGCATATTGTAATGTGTTGAAATGAAGGTTTATTGTGTTGAGTGAGTGTTAGTTATGAAATTGATGTTTCATGTTTGACTCTTAGTCCTAGTCCTTAGTAGTAGTACTTGATTTGCATAGATTGATATTTATGTATTTGACGGTTAGAAGTTTTAGGATACCCTCTCGCATCATCTCTGATGGTTGGGGCAGGTATATGAAGGTCTCAAGTTGTCCATTCACTTATATTTGTAATTCTAAATCCAATTTTGAATGATTTTTTACATTTTAAGTAAGCCCTAAGAGGGCAGCTTTAAACAACCCTAATAGAACCTAAGAGGGCAATTTTAAACCGTGCTCATAGTGATAAACTAAGGCAATTTTTGAGGTGGTTTTTAACCGCCCTAATAGACCCTAAGAGGGTAGTTTTTTGAGGTGGTTTTTAACCACCCTTGTATGCTACAGACTTTTTATGATGCCCTCATAGACGGTGGTTGAATAACCGTCCTTAAAGACCATTTTTGGTGTAGTGAACCTAGACAACTTTAAATTTTCCCTAGCTATGGGTAGTTGGTAGCACCACTAAACATAGAGTGTCCCCTTGTTCAAGCCACTCTTTCTAGATTAAAGGGATGTTGTTTTGATTAGGAACTTCTTGATTAGAGATATGGTGTATAGAAAACCATCTAAAGCTCATTAAATCATTTGACTTGTTGGAAACAATCATGATATCAATATTTACAAGTGTCTCATATATATACCAAGGTTGTTTACATACCGAGTCTATGTCTTTATTATTATCATCACAAAGCTATCACCTTGTCTTTATTGTTATCTTCACAAATTTGTCACCTTGCCATCATATCTTGGTCTCAGCAAGTCTGACATCAAATAGGCAGTTGGTGGCATGGACCATAAAGGGTCATGAGACTGAAAGGCCTTTTAAACTATAACTGATTTATATTTTGTAATTATATTTCTTATACCTAGCTAGAAAAATCATTTGGATACTTGGGTCGATAACCAATATCATGTGCAAACTCTCCTCCTCCCTATATATAACTTTATAAGCCTACAAGTGAATAAATAACAAGTGAAGTGGGTCATTGAAGACTCTTGGTAGATCTTTTCATTAATGATCCATATTCGCAAAGTGTCAAGTTATAAGTTCCACTTGCACTAATTCTGGATGTCTTTACATTGTAGCAAGCCTATCACAAGTCTAGGGTGTTTAAGGTCTAATATTGGGGTTTAATAGATAAACCATGGAATTATATTTGTTTTAATTTACTATTGAGTCTTTAGTATCATTAACATTTGACTTCTTTGTAGTCATCATTTGCATGTTCTCCAAGATCTTCACCCTCAATATTATAATAAATATAAAAAATATAAGGGTGTTTGGGAATAAATCACAATAAAAGTGGTAAAGTTGCTTGTGAAAGTGGAACATTGTAGCAAGTGTATCAAGAGTCTGTAGGCGTGTGAGAATAAACCATGAATGAAAGTGGAACATTGGCTGAAGAGTTTGGCTTGGTCCTTTGATAAGGACACATATCACAAGCATGGAGTTAAAAGTTCCATTCACATATACCTTTAACTTCATTCACATATACCTTTTCTCAGTTCTCCTCTCTTTCCCCTTTGACACAGATTGATAAGACTCAATTTACTACAAGCTTGATCAAAGATTTAAAATTTTAAAATAAATACACATTGAACTACCCAAGTGAAAAAATTCCTTGCTCCTACAAGGGGTCTCACACATACCAGATGTGTGGTATCTTGGATGATATTTACCTTTTTATATTTATACCAGACACTAGGATGTAATGCTCTGCTTCTTCTAAATTTATGGCTTATTGTTATAGAGTTATATGTGAAAGAGTCTTCATTTTGTTTTTATTTTCAAAATGTAATGTCATAATTAAAAAAATTATGCATATTCGATTGGCTATTCTGGAAAACTAAAAGGATGTTATTCTGATTACTTGTCACACAAGTAGTACTCTATGGTTGCAAGGTTGGGGCCAGTGGTGCATCCATGATGTAGTGGAGACAAATTGAAAGAATTGAAAAGCATTTAATCACAAACTTCAGAGTCAAGGCATTAGTCCCATATGATATCTTGCTAGCAGAAACAGGCACATTGCCCTTAGAAGTGGTAGCGATGAGCCAACTACTAGCCTATTTTGAAAAAATGATAGATTTAACAGCAGATAGATGGCCCAAATCAGTAGTGGAGGAAAAACTAGATAGAAGAAGAGGTATGTGAATGAAACATAATGATAAGTGGATGAAGAGGTGGAATATTAGTTTACATGTGTGTTCAAACAGTAATCAAGAAATAAAAATGTATGTGAAAGAGATTTTTTGAGTATGCATGTGGATGCTAAACCCAGGAAGAAAATTTTCTTACTACCTTAGTAAATTTAACCCAACTTATGAGCACCAACAAAAAGCATATGTATGGGTAGAGTTGATATGGAAAAATAAGATGATCATAGCACAATTGAGGACTAGTTCACATCATCGCAGGTGTGAAACAGGGAGATGAACATCACCCAAAGAAGAATGGGGAAATAGGCTTTGTGCTCTGTTCGTTCAGGGTAGTAGAAACAAAGATACTTTTTATGTTAGAATGTTTTGCCTGTAATGATGGTCAAACGAGTTACCCCAATGTTTCAGAAGCCCACCATATGGCAACTCGGTTTGAAGGGAATATAATGGAAAAGATAGGAGAATTCCTGATAAACATAAACTGCAAGAAAATCACCCTCCAAAAGAGGACAACAGAGGCTTAAATTGTCCTATTACAATCATTAGTAAATGTGTACATTTTATAGCTTATATAGTTGCGGTCCCATAGACTATTTTGTCTCATGGATGTAATTGAAGTCATTCATTTCATTTCCATTTCATCATCCTAAATATGAAAATATTTGTTCAAAACAATCAATTTATATACCCATATCATACCGAAAAGCAACAGTCTTGATTCTTATTGAGAATAAACTTATATTTGAAATTCTCAAAGATATACATGGCTTAAAGAATGATGCAATTTCTCAAGAAATTTGCATTCAAATATGATATCTTTCAAGGTTGTTCTGGGATCCGTTAGTCTTGATTCAAAGAGTTGATATTTTTAGTGTTTGCAACATTCATATCATCATGTATCTTTATGTGTCTTGAAGAAGAATCATCCTTGGTGAATAGTTTTTATTTTATTTTTATTTTTTCCAAAAAATGGAAGGATTTAGATCACCAAAAAACACATTAATCCCTATTTTAAAGACTTTTAATAACGCTTCAAGGTCGAAACTATTTGAGAAGGGGGAATATCTTTATATTATATTACTGCTTTGTATTTAAAGCTTAGACATTATCTCCTACTTCAAAATGTTGAGGTTTGATGCTATCATTTACATAAATTTGCTTTGGCTTGTGCCCTTCCCATATTTTTCTTGCATTCATTACTTTGTGTTTTTTGAGCATTTTCTGTGACACATTTAGTTTTTTGTTAAAATTATGGGGTTTAAAACTTTTAAGTGATAGGCATGAGGAGTTCAAAGCCATACACTGCTTTAAAATAATTCTATTTTTCTAGAAAATAAACACTATCCTTATAAACAAATACTACAAAGGATAATTTATTTTCCCATAGTGATTGCTTACTTGTGACATATGATTGGTTCTTGTTTTGTTTGTCCATCAGTTGATGAGATATATGTAGCCATTTTTGGGTTCTTGAATGTGTCTTTGACTTTGGGGGTACTCTCTTAGTATTGTTTATTTAGATTTTATGACAAGTATTGGCATATTTATTCTTCTTTATTCATGGTTCTTCAATTCACATGTTGCCTTGCATCTTCATGGTTTTATCTCTACCCATGTGGTGGACAGTAGACATATCATAAAATTTACACAGGATATAAATGTTTTGAAAGGATGGCCATTTGCTTAGTGTTGTTATTGGTTGATTATAATAGTTCCTTTTCTGATATATGTCAATGGATTGGATGTGTTTGTTAATGTGAGGAGTAGAGCTTCTACTTGGATTTCTTGAGGATCTAGAAAAATGTTTGTTGCCTACCAATCCACTCAAAGTTAGGGTCATGCTATCTTGGACAAACTATGAAAATATTCTATAAAATCTTGTGAAGAATAAGAATCTTGTTTCTTGCATGTGAGTTGGTGTTTTACAATCATGAACGGATGAATTTCATTCTTTGGGATCATCAATTGTTTCTCTTTCTAAGACTAGATAAAGAACTTATGTATATGAATAGAACTTCTGGAGATGAATCTTTTGGTTGAATGCCTTGGGATGTTCACCTTAATGCATGTATTTGTTTGCAACAACTGTGCACCCATCTTGTTACAAGCAAGTAATAACCCAGGCTTCACAAACTTGTAATTTGGTTCCATATGACTGAATTGCACAAACTTGTAATTTGGCTACATATGAATCAACTCATGTTGTGATGGTGAGTTATGGAAAGCAATTTCCATAAAAAATTGCTTATTTGGAGGACTGGACATTTCAACTTTCTTGGCCTCTTTAGACTTTATGACAAGATGCAAAGACAGGTCCCTTACTTGTTATATATGTTAGGTGTGGCACTTCCAAATTCCAATTTCCTAGAGACTCTAGGACTTTTCACACTCCTTATTTTAATGCTCTTGTTTTCTACCCTATGTTTTGTTGCTTATAATTTTACCAATGCAAGTTAGCAATTTTTGTTCTTATGCATGTATTTTCATATTCAACAATGTGCATATTTTATAACACAATTGGTATTGTTGATTATGAGGATACTCGTATTGCTAGCTAAGGCCTCTATTGATTGGATGGTTTTATTATTCAATAGTAGCAACTTCATGATGAAACTCTTCATATTTCTAGCTTTTGAATGTACTTGATATGCAGTATTATGATGTACTTGTTGTTGCTAATTATGGGACTACTCACATTGCAAGCTTTTGTATGTAGTTGGTATGAAGCCCTTTCCTATAATGCTAATATCTGCTTCAATGGCTTTCAAGAAGAAGTCCATAAAATGGGTTTATCTGGTGATAAAGTACTTAATCCAAGACAACTAGTGGAGATATGCCTAAGTGACCATATAGAGCTTGTATTATGGGTATTTGATGTGTTTATCTAGACTATAAATGCATTTAGGAGGAGCAATAGAAGCCTTCTTGAAACTGCTTGGATTCATGCAACTGACATGGATAACTGGGCCAGAATTAGTCAGTCATCTAAGGAACAAGGATGGAGTGATGAGAAAAACCTACAGATGTTGGAGAGTACAACACTCTTCCATTGCTAAAAAAGGTGCTATGGTTTTGGAAGTCATTGTTATGAAGGCTCTTTCCAGGACGTATTGCCTTTGTTGGTGGAGGATACAGATACAGGTAAACCATTGATGGAGGCAAATCTGAGGGAAAATTAAATCGCCCTCTTAAGGCTAATAGGGTAGTTTAAAACCATCCTCTTAGTGTCTATTAGGAAGGTTTTAAACCATCCTCTTAGGGTCTATTAAGGTTGTTTATCAAGCAATATTTAAATACCCTAATAGAACCTAAGAGGGTGATTTTTAACCATCGTTGTATGACAAAAAATTTATGATGCCCTCATAGATAACGACTGAATGACCATCCTTAAATGTCTTTAAGGGTAGTTAAAAATTGCCCTTAAAGACCATTTTTGGTGTAGTGTACTTATCTTGATAGTCTTAAACATGGATACCAAGTTTATTAGCCACTTTTGGTTCCATATTTAGAACAAACTAGACACCAAGTTCTAATATTCCACAACCTTCCATACTCAAACTAATGGTTATATAGAGGTGGTAAATAGAATTCTAGTGTATTTACTTCAGATATACAACCATCAACACCTTGTAAAGTGGGATGAGTGTCTTCCCTACATTCAATATTTATATAACAATGCTATCTATATTTTTATAGGTTATAGTCTATTTCAAGCATGTCTAGCTTAAAGCCTAGCACCCCAATGGACATCACCATCCATATTCTAACTGGCACTATAATTCCAATGTACGTTAAGAAGGTAATTAGCAAGTGTGAGAAGTGTTTGTTGTAGTTGCAGAACATTTAGACTTGTCAATTTTGCCACACCTTGTTAAATTTTATATTGTATACAGTTTTGAGACCATTCATTGTAAAAACTTCCCTTTTTCCAAAAAATGGTTAAGGTGTTGTTATGTTGTTGTGCTTTCACCGGCTGTCTCTTCTGGTTTAAAACTGTGTTCTATTGCATTATGTGGTTCCTCTACTTTTTTGTACTTTTATTTACGTTTTCTATACTTTTCCCTATTATGTTGCATGCAAAATTGTGAATGTTTTAGCATGGGCATTTTTATGATCGTTTCGCTTCCTATTTTTTTGATTTTAAATCCTCTTTTTCATATTTGCACATACGGTTGTAATTTCCAGCACTTAGCACTTGAGTATATTTTTCTGTTAAATATATGAAGTCACTCCAGCAGAGGGAGTGGAAGGCCAAAAAAGAGTAAAAATAGGAAAATACGGCTAAGTATGAAAATCTAAACATAGTTAGAGTTGTAGGTGCTCCTCTCCTGGAGCGAACCCCCAAAATGATTCACCCATGGAGCGACATTATAAAAACATCAAAAACAAGTGTAAAAGAGCTAAGTATAAAAGTCAATATGGTTAAAGGGTAGAGCGTTCCACTAGTGGAGCACCTCTCCAAAGAGCTCCACCTGTGGAGTGCATATCCAAAGCAAAGTGAAAAAAAGAACATAAATGCAAAAGATAAACTCCTAAAAGGTTAACAAATGGTCAAATATCAAAGTGCTCCATAAGTGGAGCACCTCTTCAAAAGGCACTCCATAGGTGGAATGCCTACTCAAAAGTGCTCCATAAGTGGAGCGCCTCTCCAAAGTGCTCCACTAGTGGAGCGCATCTCCAAAGCAAAGTGAAAACAATAACATAAATACAAAAGATAAACTCCTAAAAGGTCAAAAAATGGTCAAATCTCAAAGCGCTCCATAGGTTTAGCACCTCTTCAAAAGTGCTCCATAGGTGGAGCGCCTAATCAAAAGCGCTCCATAGGTGGAGTGCCCATTCAAAAGTTATCCACAGGTAGAGCACCCCTTCAAAAGTGGTCAGCATCTGGAGCGCCTCTCCAAGGCAAGAAATGTAAAAGTGACCAAGGAAGAAAGAGTTAATTTGGTCAAAATAAAAAGTGCTCCACTAGTGGAGCGCCTCTCCCAAGCGCTCCACTAGTGGAGCGAACTCCTCAAACAAGTGACTAAGAGAAACTATTGTAAATCTACCATGGATAAACGACTTAAATTTGCATTTTGTAAATTTGAATTGATTGTTTCAAGTCATTACCGAAACCTTTTATCTTTAATGCTCAGTTATCTAAAAATCCTAAATTGGTTGTTTCAATTCATCATCGATATCAAGTTTACTTGTGACAGGAGTGGTTGGACATTAATGTTCTAAGCGACAAAATTCTTCTATAAAAGTTGGCTTCTTCTTTGTAACCAAGCATGGCGACTCTGGTGATGTTCATATTATTACTATCAAATATGAACATTTGGTGACTCTGCTAAACTCAAATACCTTCGAATCTCATAGACCAGTGTAAAAACTCACGCCTTCATGCATACGATATGGAGAGCTAGAAACACAGAAGAAGAAACCGAGTTCTACGAGCTTGACATTGATGCTTTAGGAGAACATCCTAGGGTGGTCAGGACGAATATCCCGCTAGACGGGACATCTTCATAGGAAGCTATCATTGCTACATGGACTCCAACTCCCGATAGCACAATGACTAGCTTACCTCCAAATCCACCAAATTCTCTGGATCATTAGTATACTCTTGCTCCACCGAACGTTCAACCAGGTGCTTCGAGTGTTTCGACCATTTTGGCTCAACAAGTTCTACCAACTCCATCGCTCCATACCAATACGCCTCCCCATATGGCACAACCAACTCTACCCAGGCTATTCCCAGCCTAGAATCATACGGGACCCCTTGCCCTATAGGCTCAACACACGATGCTACCCATAGCGCTCAAAGCTCTACCTACTTATGATGACATGGGAAAGACGATGCATGAGCACATCCAAGATGTCATGGGATTGGCAACTATTCACCAAATCACCAAAGAAGATGTCATGGTGAAGTTGTTGGTTCTTTCTCTGAGAGGTAAGCTCCTCTACTGGTATCGGTCGCTTTCGCCCGACACCATCACCTCATGGGACCAACTGGCGGGCCAACTTATAAGGGGCTTCAATGAACAAGTAGACCCCTTCTCTCTATTGCACTAGTTCACCACTATTCAAAGGCATCCTCAGGAAGAGATAGTTGACTTCAATGTCAGGTTCACCCAAACCTAGTAGAGAGTCACCGACGGCCTTTGGCCCACACCTGAGTCGGTCACGTTCTATTACTTGAGAGCTTTTCACTCAGATATTAGCATGAGCATCCGACATGCTAATATCAATACATTCCCTACTCTATATGAGTAGGCGTAGAAGGTGAAAGCTGACCTGATAGCTATCGAGAAGTTACCTCCCAAGGTGATGACTCTGATTTACCCAGACTTCCCATAAAATATGTACCCAAGCACATCCGCTTCGCCTACATCCCAGATGTATCCTAGCCAACCATGGAATCCAACCCCTCAGTATCAAGTGGTACCCACTCCACAATTCCAAGCACCTACTCCACCATATCAAGCGCTTTTCATCCCTCAACTTCCAGCTCCTATCCAATATCCGGTATTACCTGCATCGTTGACTCCATTGCCATTATCCGCAAGTCAGGCAACCGCTAATCAGGCAGTTGTAAATGAAGCTCAGGCCAAAGAATTGCAAGAGGTAAAGGCATACATGAAGACGATGGTGAATCAGATGACCGTCATGAGGAGGAGGTAGGATGACCAGGGCTTCCAGCAGAGAAGATTCCCTCCTCCCCCGATCATGAAAGAGCAAGCATCATCCGCTCACCGATAGCCCAAAAGAAATTTAGCTGTGATGAGCAGTAGAGAGGCCAGCGTTTCGAACCCAACATATTGGTGTACCACATGCAATGATCCACATAGTGAAGAGACCTACATGGTGCACCTCAACTATGTTCAAACACTATTCGATGGTGCTTACGAACAAGTCAACATGATCAGGAAAGTTGGTCATAATTTTATGATGTCTTCTATCGAGCAAGTCTCAATCCTCACCAGAGCTGGGAAGAAGTCTATTGAGGTAGATCCAGCTCAGATGGAGCCACTGAAGGTTCCAGCACCACCCAAGCCATGGAGCCAAAATCCCAACCTATGGCAAAAGCTTCCAATCCAACAACGACCTCAGAGCCACTCGAATTGCTGAAGGACTACCTATCGCCTCGCACTAGAGAAAAGGTGCTCCAACCTAGAGCTCCGACTTCTCAGCCGTAGGCCGAGACACAAGACCAGGCTAGGGAGAAACTCAAATATCCCTCATTGACCAAGCACCAGCGGGTTGATGCCACACAATAGTACCAAAAAATATATGAATCTGCAAAGGGAGTAGGAGAACCAAGCACTTTGACGTACAACATAGTCAAAGAAATGAAGAAGGCCCTAACTAAGGTAAGCCTTTATGATGCTCTCCAACTCTTGGGTCAAGTTGACCTTTTGTAGGAGTCTCTCAAGTCCTCTAAAGATAAGGAGAATAAGTCAACACAGATGGTGTTTGCATCACCACTGACAACTTTGGCCACAGGTAAGAATCGACCCCCACCATTCTACCTTTCCCTTCGGATGGAAGGATGGATCATGCATAACTGCATGATCGACTCAGGCACCACGACAACCATCATGCCCAAAGCAATGTGTGAAATCATGGGCATGGAGTATACCTAGAGCAGCCCTGGAGTGCTGCAACTAGACGAAACTCCCGTGAAGATGGTAGGAGTTATCAAAGATGTTCCCATCCAACTCCATAAGATGTCATAGGTCACGATCATCCAAGAGATCATGGTGGTCGACTTAGAGCCATACTTTAGTATGTGCCTCTCATGAGAATTCACCACTAAGTTGGGAGGCTATCTCTCCCTCGACTACTCGCACTTGGAGATCCCATTCAAGGGGAACAAATTTAAGCTCTTCAATGAGAAGCCTACCACTTTTCATGTTGAAAAACTTGAAGATGAAGAGAAGGGCTCGGTCTCTGTCAACCTGATGATAGAAGAAATGCAAACGATGGACCTGATGGAAGAATCTCTTGGTGAGCTCCAAGTTGAAGATGAGTTCTCCATGACTGATTTTAATGCTGTCATCAAGACCGATTTGGGTTGCTATTCACTAACAAAGCCTAAAAATGCTGAAATAGAAGCACCCATAGAAGAGTCCTCGACACCCGACCAGCTATGGAAATTGTACTTCGATGGTGCACGATGCAAGAATGGTGCAAGAGCTAGCATCGTGCTCATTTCTCCATCAGGCGAAAAAAAGACTTATTCGTACAGGCTCGCATGGAGTTGTACGAATAATGCAGCAAAGTATGAGGCTTTGTGCCTCGGACTCAAGAAAGCCAAAAAGCTCGGCATTAAGCAGTTGTAGATATTTGGGGATTCCGAATTGATCTACAACTAGGTTACCAGTAAGTGCATCTCCAAGCAACACTATTTGAAGGCGTACCACAACAAGGTGTGGGATTTACTCGAATCCTTCACCGCACTGAACATCAAGTCAATTTTATGAGAGCAAAACAAGCTTGCAGACATCTTAGCCTCCATCGGTGCCCGATTTTCACCGATGGATGACATGATGCATAAGCCGAAGATGGTGAGGCTGATCTACAGGCCTTCTGTGCCTGATAAAAAACTCCATTGGTAGGTGTTCGACAATGATGAACAACTTGTTAATTTCTTGGTGAATGAAGCATCCTCCATCGAAGAGTGAAACTCTAAATGAGGAAGACCACGAGGGATTGATTCAATTGAAAAATAACCACATCTCGAAGGGTCTGATCATGCTGGAAAGTCTCTTCGATCGGAATGATAGGTCTATCGGCCACAAGATCAAGGTGGACCAGAAAGAGTTCATGGACCTAGAGTTAGAGCCAGGAAAGGTTATCAAGGTAGGGGTCGACTGCACAGCTGAAGAGCTTCAACAGATCCGCACTTTGTGCAAAGAGTACCCCGACATCATCGCTTGGTGCTACCAAGATCTAAGGGGGTACGATAAGAATATCATCCAACACACCATCGAGCTGGAGGAAGGAGTCAGACCATTCAGGCAGAAGAAATGACCCATCAACCCAAAGATCGAAATGTTGATGAGGGTTGAGCTTCTAAAAATGCTTGAAGCAAAGATCATATACCCGATCAAGCATTCCTCTTGGGTGGCCAACCTTGTTCTAGTATGAAAGAAGAATGATGACATCCGCTTGTGCATTGATTTCTAAAATCTCAACCAAGCATCGCTCAAAGATCACTACCCGCTACCTCAGATCGATCAAATCCTTCATGTGGTGGCGGGAGCATAAAGGTTTTCCTTGCTAGATGGCTTCTCCGACTACAACCAGATTTGGGTCAAGGATGAAGACCAACACAAGACTACGTTCACCACCAAGTGGGGGACCTTCGCCTACCAACGCATGCCCTTCGACCTTTCAAATGTCGGAGCGACTTTCTAGAGAGCGATGGACCTCGCCTTTGGTGAACTATTGAATCATGTCATCATGATTTACTTAGATGACATGACAGTCTTCTCCCATAAGAGGGAGGAACACGGCCTACATTTACGACAAGTTTTTGAAAAATACCGGGAGTTTGGGGTCTCCATCAACCCCAAGAAATCAATCTTCGTAGTGAAAGAAGGAAAGCTACTCGGGCATTTAATCTCTGAAAAGGGGTTAACTGTTGATCCCACTCGAGCTGAGGTGCTTCTCCACCTTCCACTACCAGTAAATAAAAAATCCCTGCAGTCCTTTTTTGGATAGATAAACTTCGTCAGGAAGTTCATCGCCGACTTTGCCCAAGTGATAAAGTCGATGGTCGAGCTCCTGAAGAAGGATGCCAAATTCAAGTGGACCGATGAAAGGAGGTAGGCTTTTCAAGAAATTAAGGAGTGGATCACCCAAGCTCCCATCCTCATCAACCCCGACTATTCATGAGATTTTATCTTATATGCAGTCGGGGAGCCAGAAAGCTATGCAACTATTCTGACACAGAAGGGCAAAGATGAAGATGAGCGCCCGATAGCGTTCCTCAGCCAAATCATCCAGCCACATGAAGAAAAGTTCAATTTCATTGAATGACAAGTGCATGCGATGATGAGGTCACTCTAGAAGTTTCGACATTTCATCTCTCAAAGCAAAATGATAGTGTACGTGATACACCCAGATGTTCAAAATTTCATCATCCAAGGTGAGTTGGGCAATAGGAGAGTTGGATGGGTTACTAAGATCCAAGAGTTTGACATCGAGGTGCACCCCACCAAGTTAGTTTGAGGTAGAGCACTCTGCCAAGAGTTGGCTAAAAATGCCACGGCTAAAACTGCAAACCCCGACTCGGACAACCCTACACCCGATAGCAATCTTGCCAATCTATCGGTTGACAGTCCAGATTGGATAGATGATCTGGTTAAATACTTTGACATGGGTAGATGCCCTTCTCACTTCAATGCTTCGCAAAGAAGGAGATTTCACCTACAGGCTGGCAAGTATGTCCCGACGCCTAACGGACTATTTTATCAGAACATCGATGGAGTTCTCCTGAGATGTATCAGAGAGTCAGAGAAGGCAAAAATCTTGGAGGAGTTTCACTCTAGGATTTTGGGAGGACATTTTGCTGGTAGACCGATGGCACTGAAGATCATCAAAGTGGGCTATTATTGGCCCACCCTTTTCTCCGACGCTTTCAAAGTCAGCCAGCGCTGTGATAGTTGCCAGTGCTACTCGGGTAGGACTAGGAATGCATCACTTCCTCTCCACCCCATCCAAGTGGAATCCCCGTTCCAATAGTGGGGTCTGGACTTTATCGGGATCATCAATCCCAACTCCTCCACCGGCCACAAATACATTTTGACCACCATAGACTACTTCACTCGATGGTCAGAAGTAATTCGACCAAGCAAGCTGACCAAGAAGTGGTTATCTCCTTCCTTGAAGGACTGATCACTCGCTTCGGTGTACCTAAAGCCATCATGTCTGATAATGGCTCCCCTTTCACAGGTGCAAAGATCTATGATTTCACAATCAGGTATGGAATCTATTTGAAAACCTCGTCTAACTATTACCCGTAGGGCAATGGATTGGCGAAATCCACAAACAAGAACCTACTATGGATATTGAAGAGGATGTTGCAAAAAAATAAGTGGAGCTGGCACCTACTCTTGGACCAGTCACTTTGGGTCGACCGCATTTCTATCAAGTGATCAATCAAAACTTCACCCTACTCACTGGTGTATGGGAAAGACGTAGTCTTACCCACGCACATCAAGCTGCCCGCGTTGCAGTTGCTTAAGTGGCTCGACATCGAAGAGGGCCAATTCAATCTGATGGATGTGAGGTTGGCATAGTTGCTATAGTTAGAGGAAGAAAGAGAGAAATCTTATGAAGCCTTCGCCAAGCACACCGAATCCACTAAAGGCTGGTTCGAAAAAAGACTTTCGATCGAACCTTCATTGTTGGAGATTTGGTCTTAAAGTGGAATGAAGACAAATCCAAGCCAGGGAACCACAAGAAGTTTGACGCCTTCTGGGAAGGCCCATTTCGAGTCTCCAATGTTAACCAGATCAACTCATTCATTCTGTAAGATATGGAAGGTTTCACTCTCTCGATTGTAGTGAACGACTTTCTTTTGAAATTTTATCACCCATCGAGCTCTGAGGAAGATCGTTGATCCACTAGGTATTTCTCATGTATATAATCTCTTTCAAAGTCTGTACAGTTGCTTGTCACTCCAATTTTTTGAGAACAATTTAAAAAAAATTGATAAGGGAGAGGGAGTTCTTTGTTGCTCCATTTGTGGAGTGAAAGCCCTCTGATGCTCCACTAGTGGAGCGATGACTTCCCGTTCTCCAAACACAAAAAAAAAAAAAAGAGGGAAAAAAGAAAAGAAAAATTTCCTAAGGGTAGCTTTCCCAAAGCGCTCCACTTGTGGAGCGCTTGAAGAAAGGGGGAGCGCCTAAGAGGAAAGCTTCCTAAGGCCTAGGGAGCGCTTTCCCCAAGCGCTCCACCTAGGGAGCGCTTGAGGGAAGGTTAGTTCTATATCTCTAAAAAAAATGGGATGATTTCCTTTAAATTTCAAAAGCGCTCCACTACTGGAGCGCTTCCCTAAAAGTGCTCCACCTAGGGAGCGAGCGTCCCCCTCCCCCTTAAAAGTTATTTTTATTTTATTTTAGCCCGTTCGTTCAGATTGCGCCAAGTGTCATGGAGAGATAAGTTAGTTTTCAAAAGCATGTTCTAAACCCTAAAGTGCAGTATTTTAAAAGGGGTCGTACGACTATCCAATCAAAGCACCCTCACTCCTCTATCAGCTAAACGTGTGCCTCTGGCAGATTCGTACGGGCTCCCATCCCAATAAGCAATGCACGCCCCAAGGAAGTGTCCTTGTTCACCACCATTATTTATCATTTCCAAAGGCAACCACCTACACGTGGGTAATTAAAGATGCACGTTTGCATGCACGACCTCTATCACCATTATTTTTAGGTGCCCTAGGTACAAGGTGGTAGATTTATCAGAAGAATTTTGAACCCTCTGAAGCATTTCCAATTTCTCCATTGCCCTAGCACCCTGTCTGCATCTAGAACTTCTATCGGTCCAGAGTGTGAACTACATCAGTGCATTCGGCAGCCATGGGTAAAACAAAAGACGAGACTAAGGAGAGGGCACCGAAGGAAAAGGTACCCAAGGAAAAGGTGGCACCTACTGGAGAGTCTAGCTCAAAGAAGTAGAAGAAGCCACGGAAGCGTGAGAGGAAACCAACACTGCTGACAACCCCATAGAATAATCTCTTTCGGTACTAGGATTGCCTAGTGATAAACAAAGATATGGAGCAATTGCGCTAGGACGTAGAGAAGGCACATAGGGAGGACCCGATCGGGAACCCGTTGGCTATCGTCTACCATTCGCACCTGTTCTTCTACATGTGCACGCCGGTACACCATTGTTCAGAGTTTGTATAGGTTGTCTCATGGTTCTATGATGCCCAGTCAAGGACGGTGTGAAATGCCAAGTCAGAAGCATTGTTCACCATCATAGCCAATGCTGTCCAGGATGCTTTCACCTGTGGGAGGAAGCACTCATCCAAATTTATCTCGAGGAAAATCTAGATCAAGGAAGAGGGCATCAAGTATCAGCCGACGCCGGAGATGTGCAACTTTGTAAGAGAGCAGTTGGGAGGTGCGGCATCATCTGACGAATTTCCCCAGCTATCGAAGCCCCTAGAAGAATTCGCCCAACCTGACATCTACTCCATTCTGGCATGGGTAATGGGGCTTGCAACAGATGAGTGGGTCTCTGACTGGCAAGTCTCCATGGCGCAAGCCATATTGGAGAATAAAATTTATTTCCCCTCCAAAGTCAGGTCGGGTGCTATTCCTATTTTCTATGATTAGGTAGAGTTTCTGGCATGACAGTTGCATGGATGTCTAGCCTATGTTCAAAACCGTAGAGCAGACTAGTTCAGACTCTGCTCCCTCTTGGTGTGGTACTTTTTCTAGCACTTGCACCAAAAATTCCTGTACATCATGAAAAAATAGACAGATGAGGAGGGCAGAGCATTTCCAGTTTATCTCTGGATGAACAACTTGTCCAGAGATGAATCATACTACGTTTTCAACTAGGTTTTCCTTGGGCCAGCACTGGAGCTGATATACAGCCACTACGAGCGAGTTCCTATGGAGTTAAAGGACAAGGTGGTAGATGAGCGATTGGGAGATACTTTTTTGCTCACCCAGGGTTTGGTTATCAGGCTCTACGGGTTTACAGAAAAGCCTTTTTTGTTACCCTATTACACCATGCCCTATATTTTTTCCATGGAGGTCGCCCGACAGCTCGACTTCACTAACGAGGCATATGGGAAAGGTCAGGGAAGAAAAGTCATAGTTTCAACACCGTTTGAGTTCGAAGATATCAAGATAACGTAGTGTGGCCAGAATGTGGTGCTGATAGTGACACTTTTCGACTACGGGCTGGTTGAACTTCCCCACCGCTGGAGATGGGACCCACTTGGCATCATCCAGAGACACCTCGAAGTGAAATATTTCCACTTTTGCCCTTGCCCCAACATGGAGAAGCAGCGTAATAATCTGTTGGGCCTCGAGCTGGAGTGGCACATGGATGAAATGAAGCCCTTGCCTCCTTGGCTAGATTTTTACACCATGGAGACCGAGTATAACCCGACTGTCAATTCAGAGCAGAGACTGCCCAGGGCTATTTTAGCAACAATGAGGGTCAGACATCCATAGTGGTCAGAGGATAAAATCAAATAGTGGTGGATCATGAGGGTCCACAATGATAAGGTATCCTCGAACAACCCGCTAGCTATTGATGATAAGTTCTCAAAGTTTTACGATGAGAACATAAATACTTATCAACCCCTTTCATTTGGTGATATTGTTCCCCATGGCGGATGCAACCTTGATGAAGTAGATGATCTGGCAGACCCAAGGCATGAGGTGCAGGGCAAGGGCAAAGCCATTTTGGGTGACCCATTATGTATTGGCAGGAAGAAGCCAATGCCTCATCAGAAGGAGAGCGCCCCCTCCAAGAGAAAGGTTGAAATGCCTCTCTTACAGCAAGTCACGAAGAAGCCATGCACCAACACCAAGAAGCCCTTCGGGACGATCATTCAGTCAGCATATGAGACCCCTCCTATGAGCTCTACCAAAATGGCTATGGCAACGCAGGTTGAAGAGCAAAGAGATGAAGACATAGGGCTCATCAACATGGATGCGCTAGATATGGAGGAGAAAGGGGAAGCAGACACGCCAAACACAAAGGAGAAAGGAGAAACGGAGGTGCAATGCCCATATTCCTTGGCTCCCTTAATCACGGAGCCCGAAGGTATGCATTCATCTCCTCCCCCTTCTTCTTCCCCATCTACATTACCAGTTTTTGTAATCCCGATGTCTATTTGCTCGACACCTAAAAAGCCTATTTCAGTAATAGTTTCAGTGCCCCCTGTATCAAGTGCACCCCCATTGCTCCAATCCATGTTTCCCTTCATTTTAGTTTTCTCGACATTATCTGTGCCATCGTCTGCATCATCTTCTTTTCCTTCATCCGTAACATTCGAGTCCTTCACGGGAAACCTTAATACTTTTTCAGTCTCTATCATAGAAGTGAATCCTTTTTCCATGTCACCTCCTCTCACCCTGTCTTCAGGGTCTACTGATTTCTCAACACCCAAATAAGTATTTTCACTATGGTAGTCTAGACCCAAGCGCCTCTGAGGGTTAGCATAGTCACTTCCCCACCATCTTCCTATGCAATGTACGATTTTGAGCCCCCTCTCCCACTTCTTCCCTTCATGCTAGTCCTTGGAATAGGCGTTCAGGAGCCATTGGAGTCTGAGCTGGAAATGACTCAACAGCTAGCTACAGCGTAGAGCATCAGCCAAGCGCACACAAATACGATGCGCTATCTAAGAGATCATAGAAAGAGAGAAGCACAGGCTCTAGCGCAGACTCAGAAGGCTTGCATTATTGATCCAGAGATGATGAAGCTGCATACCATTGAGAAAATACCGCTAGTCTAGAAGCCCTTGGGGGAAATGACCCCGGTTGATTATGCCTTCCGCCATACTGAGGAAGATGTGGCCAGGATGAACACTGCACAAAATATGGGCGATGTCCAAGTTGGCATGGGCTCTATTTATGCTCATGGTGAATATTACAAAGATTGCTTCTTCAAAGCGCAGTCCAAAAATGATGAGCTCGAAGAGGCCCTAGCAACGGTGAGAAGGCAGATTGAAGCGCTGGAGTCTAAGTCAAAGAAACAGGTTGAGGCGCTGGAGTCTGAGATTGAGCAGTTGAAGGAACGGGTTCAGTTGCTTGAGGATGAAAATAATGAAGCATCCAAGCTATGCGACAACCATGTGAGGGCACACACCCAGGCAAACTAGGAGATACAAGCACTCACTATCCAAAGAAATGAGTTGCAGGCTAAGTTATCAGAAAGAATAGAGCAGCCGTTTCCTTTCTCTAAGGAGCGCCTCAAAGAGATGCGTCTACAGTTCCTGGGAGAGTTCGTGGCAAGAGCAAAGAAGGGAGTTACAGTATAGCAATTTTTTAAAGAAGCGCACGAGGCAATTGTTGCCGGTAATCCAATCCTGGAATCTGCTCAGGAAGACATCAACTATTGGTTGGACCTAGCTGCACAACTTAGAAAAATTGAAGATATGCCTATCCGACTTACCCCTATGAGCGATCTGGCTCAGTCATGGTCGACGACAAAGACAACTCTACACTACTTCTTCACTAAGGTTGAGCTAGCCAAAAAAGCTCGCCTGCTCTCGGACTCCCTTATGCAAGAAAGGGACGTTTCATTGAGATATTTTAATACCTTGGCCAAAATCGGCGTGCCGGGCTTCACTGACCTGGAAGGACCCATCCCATCGGTTGAGGAGTTAGAGCCCGTATGGTCAACATTCGTTGATAGTGCCGAAGACATTGATGCTTGGGAAGTCCCAACTCCTGATGCGCAGGTAATTCTCTTCATGGCCAAATACGCCCAGATCGAATCTTGTTTACAGGAGTTCGAAAGAACTTTGGGATTTGCTGATGTAGAGCGCATCGAGACATACCATTGCCTGATCCAGGAGCTTCAGAAGCAGTCGAATTTCCCTTTGGAGTGATGGGTTGATGCTTCCACAGTATACAAGCATGTTTTTAACAAGTCTTTGGACAAATATCTCCCTCAACCGCCCAAGCAAGACAAAGAAAAGGAAACTGAAAGTGAGTCAGATTCAAAGGCTCGAGAGACAGAAGAACAGGAAGAAGGGACAAAAGAAGAAGAATCAGAAGATGGAGAAGAAGAAGATAAGGAGTCCAACAATAATGAAGAAAAATTAGAGGAGCAGTCCGAAGACTCTGAGAGTAAGGAGGACTCTGCTACCCAAGGATAAGGTCTAGGATCTTCACATTGAGGCAGGCTCAATGCCCCACGAGCCGCCAGATGTGTTGCCAATTTTGCCACACCTTGTTAAATTTCATATTGTATACAGTTTTGAGACCATTCATTGTAAAAACTTCCCTTTTTCCATAAAAAATGGTTAAGGTGTTGTTATGCTGCTGTGCTTTCACCGGTTGTCTCTTCTGGTTTAAAAATGTATTCTATTGCATTATGTGGTTCCTCTGCTTTTTTGTACTTTTCTCTACATTTTCTATACTTTTTCCTGTTATGTTGCATGCAAAATTGTGAATGTTTTAGCATGGGCATTTTTCTGATGGTTTCGCTTCCTTATTTTTTGTCTTTAAATCCTCTTTTTCATATTTGCACATACGGTTGTAATTTCCAGCACTTAGGCACTTGAGTACGTTTTTCTGTTAAAGATATGAAGTCACTCCGACAGAGGGAGCAGAAGGCCAAAAAAGAGTAAAAATAGGAAAATACGGCTAAGTATGAAAATCTAAACATAGTCAGAGTTGTAGGCGCTCCTCTCCTGGAGCGAACTCCCAAAGCGCTCCACCCATGGAGCGACATTCTAAAAATAGCAGAAACAAGTGTAAAAGAGGTAAGTATAAAAGTCAATATGGTCAAAGGGTAGAGTGCTCCACTAGTGGAGCGCCTCTCCAAAGTGCTCCACTAGTGGAGCACATCTCCAAAGCAAAGTGAAAAAGACAAATGAAAGAAAATCTAAAGGTCAAAAATGCAAATCTAAAATTCCTTATACCTTAAGGCAAAGCAAAGTGAAAACAAGAACATAAATGCAAAAGACAAACTCCTAAAAGGTCAACAAATGGTCAAATCTCAAAAGCTCCATAGGTGGAGCGCCTCTTCAAAAGTGCTCCATAGGTGGAGCACCTATTCAAAAGCGCTCCATAGGTGGAGCACCTATTCAAAAGCGCTCCATAGGTGGAGCGCCCCTTCAAAAGTGCTCCACAGGTGGAGCGCCTCTCCAAGGCAAGAAATGTAAAAGAGACCAAGGTAGAAAGGGTCAATTTGGTCAAAATGTAAAGCGCTCCACTAGTGGAGCAAACTCCTCAAACAAGTGACTAAGAGAAACTATTGCAAATCTACCATGGACAGTTCGAACCGACTCCAAGTTGCATTCTGTAAATTCGAATTGACTATTTCAAGTCATTGTCGGAACCTTCTGTCTTCAATGCTCAGTTATCTAAAAAGCCCGAATTGATTGTTTCAAGTCATCATCGAGATCAAGTCTGCCTATCATGGGAGTGGTTGGACATTAATGTTCTAAGCGACAAAATTCTTCTATAAAAGTTGGCTTCTTCTCTGTAACCAAGGATGGATAACTTCTGCTAGAGAAGCAGCTCTGTACTTCGAAATCTGCTTCCAAAATAAAGGCTTCTGGCTCCGGTTTTGAGTTCTCTATCTCTGTGTATGACTTCTATTCTGTAATTTCTATTAAATTAGTCCCTTTATCACACAGTTTAATTCTATTTTCTAGATTTCACTGTCAATAGAGGACTAGTCCCTGGAATACTTGTTGGAGTTTACATAGTTCAGAGAATTTAATACTGGTTTCTGTTAAAAGTCTATTGTTTTGATTGTTGTTGGTTCAAGTAGTTAGGCTATCTATCATGCTTCCGGTCCATCACCCCGTATTTCTGGATTTTAGCCATTTCCCATTCCTTTCAGTTATTTTATCCCTTTTAGTATCTTCCTAACCCTTATCTCAAAACCCCCATTTTTATTTTTGGAACCAACCCTACTGGAGATTGCCATGGAGGACATTCCTTTCCTTCGGGCATTCAATGCTTGGCAGCGGGCCTAGGGCGCTGTAGACTTAGAAAACCTGTATCTAGGCTGGTTTGATTGCCAACAAGACTCAAGTCTAAGAGATCCTATAGTATCAACAATACAAGTTTGGAGAGTGACGTGATCAACATAAGAATCCACACACTTTTGAGATTGGATATAAGGTCTAGCTCCATCTAAATAAGGAATGCCTCTTAGGTCCATACTGAAAGATCAAACCATTGCATTATAGTCCTTAAAATATTTAGTGGTTCTACAATCTCAATTACCAAAGGATAGGAAGAAAATAATGGCACTAAAGGCATTCCCCAAGAATCCAAGCAAACCAAACATTGTATCAACTAATTGCATAACCAAACTATCAACACTATATCTAACAAAGGTTGATCCATCCCAAATTGTACAACTAGTAGAACAATTACAATAGGGAGTTTCCATTAGATATGTACAAGTGTCCATTGATGTCAAAAGAAATAGAAAGCAATCCTTAGGTAACACTTAAGAAGTGGCACAACTTCCAACAAAGAAACAATAACAAGCAACTTAGTTTTTATGAGAGATAGAAACATTGAAGAAATAAAAAGATAGAAAAATATCAGGTGAAGAAGTAATTAGAGGACCTATAAACAAAATAATAAACCATGATGAGTTGAAAAAGGAGTTGGCAGATTAAAAAGTGGAACTGGTGCAAGGACAAGACCAACTAAAGTAGTAGTTCAAGAAGGAAAAATATCTAGAAGTTTAGCTAAATCGGTAGTAGGCTATCACATAGGATAAGAACAAATAAATTATTGAATTGAAAGAAACCAATGAAGAACAAAGAAAGAAGGTAAAAGTAGAGGAAGAGTAAAATTTATTTTTGGAGCAAATTAAGTCCCAGTGGGATGATGTAAACACTAAAATTACGTGCTAAAGCTTATTTTTATTTTGGTAAGCAAGCAAAAGTTATTTTAAATCAAACCTTCAACACAATTCAATAAGTGGAAAACAAGTTGGCCTTAAAAGTAATATACATCGAGGTGTTATAATAATTGTCCAAAATGATTAAATAATAAGGTATCTAGGGACATTAGATAGAAGGTATGCAGTCAAATAGTAGAAGAATATACCTAATATAGAGATGGCTACAAGAATGCAAAATCACTGACAATAATATAAAATTGCCTATACTAGAGATGATGCAATGCAACAACTAATAAGCATCATATTGCTCGATATTTTCTCCAAGTAAATACAACTCCTCTCATTTAACTAGATAAAAAATTTAATGAAAAAAAGATAAAGCAAAAGATAACATTGTACTAGATAAATTTATTAAATTGGAATCTTTCCTAAATAAGATAAAGGATATAGCAGATAAGGGAAATATTGTCTTAATGATTCAATATGAGGATCTAGTGATAGACACAAAAAGGTTAAGTGGCCTAGAACTACCGAGTTATGCAAACTAGCAGGCTCTTTCCATCATATTACCTTAGCAACAAACCAAGTTGGCCTACCACTTTTGCAATTTTGTTATAGGACATTCCAAATTTTATAGATTTTGTACCCAAGGTTATAAGGACTTGAGATCTCTTGCTAGTTGAACTTGGTGCCCTAAGAAGTTGCTAGAAATATAGTAGGTTTGCTACTACCTTCGAATTTACTCAAGGAATAAATATTGAGAATAGAGAAACTATAATTTGTAACCCTAGGAACAAATTGCATATTAGCATTTTTTTGAGAAACTATCAAAAAATTGGCCAAGTCTAGGAAAGGCAATTTATCTCAAGTTAGGGAATTATCATTTTTCAATTTAACAAATTGCCACTTTCAGTATTTATAAATCACCATTTTTGGCCTAGGCAAGACAAGGGTAGTAACAAAACCTCCACAAAAATGACATTTTGTCTTTGAAAGGCACCAACAAAGGGTTAGAAGGCTACCAAACAAGTTTAGAAGTATTTTTGAGGCATGTAAAATTTACATCTACATAATTTTGCTAAAGATGCCCCTAAATTAGTGATTTTACCATTAGTAGAAAAAATTACCTAAGGTAACTCATAAGTAAGTAGTTTGTTATAAATAGGAGATAGGATATCCATTGTAAATATATTTTGACCATGTAAGAAATTATAGCTACACTTTATAGACTCCACGTCATACTCTCAAACTCTTTTTTAAAATATAGAAAGACAACACATGATATTTACTTATCAATTGTGGCACTATCCTTTTATCTATGGAATGCATATAATCCTTTCATGTTGTTATTGCAAATATCATATGTATTGAAGAACAATAATGTTATTTTGTTTTCTTCATATGCATCGACTAGTCACACATTAATCATGCTATGATCACAATCATATTTTATTTTTTGCATTTACTTTACATTTCTTGCACCCTTACAAAATAAAATTTACTTGTTTGGCACTTAGATTAGATTAGTTTAGCATGATTAGTGGAGAGATGGCCTGAATTTAGAGGTTGAAGAGAACACAATTTCTTTTCATCTAATTGTTGAAACAAAATAATGGGTGCAAATTTGATCAAACTATTTTGTGATTCAAAGGCGACTCCATCAACATTAAAAGAGTTGATAAAATATTAGATTAATTTTTCAAAGATAAAACATTATGCATTATATAAAGAATTGGCCCTCTTATCATTTGTTGAAATTTATGGATTGAAATGAATAATATATTTTTATAAATAAAGTCTCAAAATCATTTTCAAGTTTGGTACTACAATATTTTCCCTATCATCATTTGTTGGAATTTATGGCTTGAAAGGATTAATAGATTTTAAAAAATAAATCTCAAATGCATGCACAAGTTTAGAATTGTATTATTGCTTCTCTTGCATAATATTTATAGATACGGTGCTCATTATGGGAACAAGTGTAGAAAAAAATGTGGTAGCCTCCTGGTTACAAAATTTAAATATACATAGAAATAACATCTACAAGAATAAAATTAACACAAAGGACCTACTTCGATCTATAATAAAATGAAAAAGTCTAAAAATTAGGTTTATGAAAATTAATTTTGATGTTGCTTCCAAAGGAAATCAAGGAAAAGTTGGTGGAGGTAGTCTTTTTTTGAACAATGAAGTCAAAATTCTCCTCACTCATAATCATATGGAACTTCAACTAAAAACTATGCATTGACTAAATAAGTTCCAATTGAAAATGATGGAAATATATTTCAATTGAGGGGGATTCACAAATTATCGTTAATGCTACCAAAAAATGTACGTGTAGATTGGATTAAAATAACATTTTTTGTTGACATTTATCAACTATTGATTGAGGTAGTCTCATGGAAATGTAAGCATATCTATAATCAAGGAAATGAAAGAGTAGATAATATAGTCAATCGCAGTTTGATATTTGTTCAAAATTCAAATTTTAATAGCAATTGGCCAACTAATATTTTATCTCTTAATTAAAATAATGTCAAATAATAAGTTGCAAAAATATAAAAATTTGAGGAAGATAAGATTTTTTTTTTGAGCAATACTTCTTATACACATCCACTATGGGGATTGAACCCAGGTCACATCACCGATAATGCAAGTGGCATCCTTGCCGGTAGACCATACTCACGGTCTACCGACAAGGAAAAATATTCAATAAAAAGAGAAATGAAAAATATCTTTGATAAAAAGGCAAATAATGTGTCCTTGTTATGATGAAAGTGGTCCTTAATAAAAATCACATATAGATTATTAAAAAGTACTAACATAAATCACACATAATTGTCATCTATGTTAAACATTAATAGTTGTATGCATTTAAATTATAGTATATGTTATCCTGATGTAGATCAACTTCTTAGCATGTAACAATTGCTTTTGTTGTACTACAATTTTTTTTTTAAGAAAAAGCTAAGATTATATTAATTCATTAACTGAAACATTACAATATTTTGGTGCTAGCACTGTCCACCAACTAAAAAACAAAATGAGGTGGATCAGGAGTAAAACATCCATAACTAAATATACATAAGAATAAAATTCAATATCAACAAAAAGACTATAGCTATATCTTGTTGCAATACACCAAATATCAATATTTATCTGTAGGAGAGACTGTTATATGAAGAAATTTTGGGCATGTCTTTCATGATATCTTCTAAAGTCTTCAAAGAAGAAAAAGAAGTAATCAAAACTCGAACCTACTCATCATTGTTAATTGTCTTCTTCTTAGTTTCCTATTGGACCTTTTGAAGATCTTGAATCATATGAGAAAGTTTATGAAGTTTGTTAATAATATATCGAGATGTGCTGGAAGTTCCATAGACTTGGGAATGAATGCGTACCACATGTAACAAAAGATCAAAGGTAAAGTCTGCTAAATATCCCATGGAGGAGTAGATCCAGTAAACACCTTTTGCATCTGCACTTCCAAATATGCTTGAGAAGGATGAGTCTACAAACATCCCAGATCCAACTGAGAAAAATCGAGCAGAGAAAGCTTCCAAGATCTAGTGAAAGAGGGAAAAAGAAAAGAGTAGAAGACATCCCAAAACTGTTTAGCCATGTCACAAAACCAAAAAAAGTGAATAAGAGTTTCTAAAGCATTAAAAAAATTGCATTGAGGAGGAATGTGTAAAATCGTAGCCAAAATTTCATCAGTTGGAATTTTTTGATGCAAAATCAACCATTCAAGAAGTTGCATTTTGGATTCAGCAGGATCTTTCCAAATTTGAGTAGCAAGAAATTGCCATTGGGCATTCGTAAAATTTACTTGCCACTTGGCATTGAGCTTAGAGTCAAAATAAATGGGACAATATTTTTGTATAACCAACTAGAAGTAATGGAAGAGATTCTATTACCATTAAGCCATCTCTAGTTATTCCAAATATTATGGGCAATTGTTACCAACTTCATAAGGACCTCATAAGGTATGGAGGCCAAAACAAAGCCATAATATTCTTTGAACCTAGAGGGAAGGGAGTAATAATTGTAGATTTGGTTCTAGGTAAGAATTGAGAAGCTACCTGGATCCCAGATATCTCTAATTTTAGGAATTCCTTTCTTCAAAAAAGCTAGACCTTGAATAACATTGAATAAAGGCTAAATATAAAGGTTTATCATTATGGAGGATAAGTTTATTCCACCAAAGACTATTTAGATCGATGCTCAAACCATGTCTCAAGGAGTTAGACTTCCAAGCCAATAAATGAGAAACTGATTGCCAAGATTTCTAGTTTTGGGTAATTGGAATAGATCCTTTAACTATAAAATAAGGCACATTAAGGACCTTATCCTCCCAAGGGGTTTCTTTCCATTTACCTTTGTGAGTAGCTAGAGATATTATGTAACAAAATAGGTGTTTCTAGTTTTCATCACCAGTAATGGCTTTAACAACCCATTTTGCAGCCAAAATTTTGCTCTGGGTAAGAGGATCAATGATGCCTAGACCTCCTAAAGCCTTAGGTTGAGTACAAAGTTTCCAAGAGATGGATGCCATTCCCACCTCCCCATCCCATTTTTTTCCATAAAAATTTACGAATAACCTGAGTTAATTTGTTAGAGGCTACCTTGGGGGCCATCCAACAAGAGGAGTAATAAACATGAGAGGCTTTCATAATTTTATTCACAACTTGAATTCTTCCTACTAAAAAAATAAATCGAGTTGACTAAGCATTAATTTTTTTTGAAGTCTTTCCATAACCCAGTTCCACATATCCTTAGGAGAGATATTAATCCCAAAGGGAATTCCTAGATAACACACAATCATACCATGATGGATGATCTTCAACTCAATTAAGGAGTTGCATCCACGAGGATATGAAGAGATATAGAAGACTTCAAATTTAGAGTCGTTAATACGAGAACCAGAGACATCACAAAACAATTGAACAATCTCTTTAACCGTTTCCACCTCTTCTTTGGGTATTTTGAAGAAAAAGAAGGGAATCATCATCAAAAAGATATTTAAGAGCATACTTATCCCAAATAATCTTAATACCTTGAATGAGGTCATAAGAATGAGCCTTATGAAGAAGATAACCAAGAGCATCGACATCTAAAACATACAAAAAAAGGAGCAAGGGGAAAACCTTGTCTGATACACCATTGAAGAGGGAAGGAGGGGAAAAGAGCTCCATTAACCTTAACACAAGCTAAAGCATCACCAAAGAGCATACCAATTTGATTACATAATTTTGGACCGAAACCAAGCCAAGAAAGCATGCTAAGAATAAAATCTCATTTGATTCTATCATAAGCTTTGTCAAAATCTAACTTAACCAAGAGGGCATCTTGATTAGAGTCGATAGCCCATTGTGAAGTTTCCCAGACCATCATAAGATTATCTAAAATATAAATATATTTAAGAAAAGCATATTTTTCAGGGTGAACACTCCCTTGAGCAACGATTTTGATTCTTAAAATTATATCTTTAGCTATGATCTTGTATGAAACATTGAGGAGGGTAATAGGTCTCCAATTGGATATTTGGTTACGATTCGTACCTTTAGGAATTAGCTTGACAAGCCTTGCATTGATATAAGCTCTAAGGGAACTATTATGGAGAGCTTCCAGGTAAACATGATGAAGATCAGAGGAAATAATATACCAATTTTTTGTTATAAAACTCTACTAGAAGACCATCCAAACTAGGAGCTTTATCATTTTTCATAAAAAATAATAATTTGTAGATCATTCACAGAAAGAGGGTATTCAAGTTGATCCCGAATAATGGGGTCTACTAGGATGGGAATATGTTCCTATACATATTCCACTAAGATACATTGGATTTCATCTCTTGACTCTATAGTAATTTTAACTACTACAATTTTTATAATCATAACCAATTAAATTTATAGATGTAACCTATTAACATGGATGATATATTTCTTCTAAATTTAATATTTTGCTTTTCATTTACTGTGGCACCCAAAAACTTCAAATTTATATATTTATATAAATGTGAATTTTCATTGAAACTATAATAGTTTTTACATTCATTAGTTGCAACATAGAAACTACAATCTTTTCAACTTTTGTTTAATATATTTATATTAAAGAAAATTTAAAATGTTTGTTAAGATTATACAATTTTCTATATATTATTAGTTGTAATATAGAAAATGCAATAATCTTTAATGTTGTTTAATATGTTCACATTAACAAAGTTCTCCTTAGTAGGTAAGTAGATATTGCTAATCACCACTCATGACTATTACATGAGATTTTCAAGATGATTTTTTATTTTTATTTTTATTTGTGGAAAACATCCCAAAAGGTATGCCACTTTCGGGTAAGACCCAAGGAAGCAGGGGTATTGATTTTCAAGATGAATTTAAGTTACTATAAAAATTATGTTATTTTTTTTTTAAATATAAAATTTATATAAAACTTATTCATATTAATAAATTTAATATAAGTGCCATGAGATTTTCAAGATGAATTTAAGTTACTATAAATTTATGTTATTTTTTTAGATATAAAATTATATAAAACTTATTCATACTAATAAATTTAATATAAGTGCCAAAGGGTTCTTGATTCAACGTTTGTAACAAATAGTTGATGTAGCCCACACCAAGGTTCAAATCTCTGCGACACCAAATAGCTCAATATGACTAAGTCGATGTAAAAGGGAAAGGGCAACCCTTTCAAATCCCTACTTTAAAAGAAATTAACATAAGTTTAAAATATTGCAAAACAAAAATAAATTTGAATCAATTTGAACAATAAACTAAAAAATAATCATATGTTATAGGGGTTATAGGGGGTTAGTAGGTGGTCGGTTTCACACTAGCCTAAATAATAATGATATGGAATAGGGGTTATAAGGGATCAACCCCAAGATTTGAACCCTGCTTGGTACTATGACCTAGGTTATCCAAATGTTATAATCAAGAAGAATATAACTTTATCATAATATTTTGACTTTTAAAAAAATTGGTTATATATTTGTTTTTAGATTTTTAAGAAAATTGGTAATGGGCTACCTTTATAAACCCCAAGCTTGCTAGGTAAAGCATAGTCAATGGGACCCCAACCCTCTAAGGCATCGAACTGGGGTAGCCAATCGATAGTCACTCGACCACTACCATTCAACTTATCCCCTTCTGAGTATGTAATGGTTTGAACCTTGGACCTCCCTAAAGAGAGGCCAAAGCCCTAACCACTACACCATCTTTGTGAACCAAAATATTATCTTTGTTGTTATAATTTTTCAATGAATTTACACATGCTTTTATGAGGGGTCTATGTCCCCTCATACTGAGTGGGGTTTGAACCTTGGACCTCCTAAAGAGAGGCTAAAGCCCTTGCAACTAAATATATATTTTCAATGAGTTTACACAGATTTTTATGAGGGGTCCCAATCCCCTTGTATTGAGTGGGGTTTGAACCTTGGACCTCCCAAAGAGAGGCCAAAGCCCTTACCATTGTAGTAAGCATGCAAATTTAAATATTTTTTCAATGAGTTTACACAAGTTTTTATGAGGGGTCCCGATCCCCTCATACTGAGTGGGGTTTGAACCTTGGACCTCTCAAAGAGACCAAAGCCCTTACCATTGTAGTAAACTTGCAGCTTAAAAAATTTCAATGAGTTTTTATAAGGGGTCCTAGTCCCCTCATATTGAGTGGGGTTTGACCTTAGACCTCTCAAAGAGAGGCCAAAGCCCTTACCACTGCAATAAGCTTGCAGCTTAAAAAATTTATGACCACATAATAGTTTTAGAATAGTTTAGCAATTATGCATATATTGCTTCACAAGATTAGAACCTAGATCTTTCTTTGAAAGTTGAGGAATTTAGCTAATTGAACTCATACAAATTGATACTATCATTTAAAATATATTCTAATCATTTTTGATTAAAAAATAAAATAACTAAAGAAATATGATTATACTATTCACAAGTTCAAATAATTCTCTCTTAACTCTTTTTTAAATAACACCTAAATAATATAAAAACAAAGTGAACAAATTTATTAATTTTTGGATACATAGGAGACTTGGTTACATCCACACTATTTTTAGTAATTGCCTAGTGCAAGGTTCAAACCACAGGGCTGATCTCAACAAGCCTATACCACTTTGCTATTGTTGATCCGATGTGAGGGGGATCATCGGTCGCTTGGGATTCGTACCATCGTCATTGGTCTGACGCACACTCAAAGAATTCAGATCAAACTATTACATTCGCAAACAAACAAGCATGCCCCCAAGGTTTGAACCTAGGTCTTTTCTTGGTGAGTGTTTGGCTAGACAATCAACTACCAATCCACTTAGCCCTTGGGAGCTAGGTAAACATTTTTTTTTTTATATTGAACATCGTTTACAAATATGTACAAATATCAGCGCTCGTTTGAGCAAACACAAGAGGAATCGACCTCACAACCACATGGATGATAATAACTAAGCAACTGCCATTACACCAAATGCTATTCAACAACAAATTTATTCAATAGAAGGAAAATAAAACAACATAAAAGTAAGCTTGAAAATAAGGAGTGATTAATACTATAACAATTCCAAAAGTAGTGAAGAGAAGACATTTAATACCAAGAGGTCAAAGAAATTTTGAGTAAAAAACACTAACTATAAGGTTAAGGTAAACAAATTTATTCAATAAGAAGGAAAATAAAACAACATAAAATTAAGTTTGGAAATAAGGAGTAATTAATACGATAACAAATTCAAAAATAATAAATAGAAAACATATGTAATTAGTTAGTTTAGTTTTGTAAGGCAATGTTAATTAGCTGTAAATTGTTTGCTTGGGTTTCTGGTCTGTTTTGATAGAGATGGTTTTTTGGTTGATGGTATTAATTACGTGGTGTCTTCATCCCTTTTTATTTTTTTATTGAATATTTTATTATGTAAAATAAATAAATAAAAAAATTGTTTACTTTGATCTTTTTATAGTTAGTATTTTTACTTATAATTTTTTAGATTTTTTTTTGCAAATATTTTTTTAATGTAAAAATGTTCAATTAAAAAATAAAACAACATAAAATTAAATTTGAAAATAAAAGTAACTAATACTTTAACAAATCAAAAAATAATAAATAAAAAACATTTGTTAAAAAATTATAAGTATAAAAACACGAAGTCAAGCATTAACATCCCCTTATGGTCTCTTTCACATGCTTAACATCATAACAAAAAAAAAATAAGAATTTTTTTTATGACTGGGTGGGTGGGATTAACTTATTTATTTTACATAATAAAATATTCAATAAAAAAATAAAACAGCATAAAATTAAATTTGAAAATAAAAGTAACTAATACTTTAACAAATCCAAAAATAATGAATAGAAAACATTTGCTATGAAAAGATCTAAAAAGTTATAAGTAAAAAAACAAGAAGTCAAGCATTAAAATCCCTTTATGGTCTCTTTCACATGGTTAACATCATAACAAAAAAAAAAATAAGATTTTTTTTTTTTTTGTTTGACTAAGTGGATGGAATTAACACACCTCAGAGTTACATATCCGCATGCATGTGAGGGGGAGAGATTTGAACCTGGGATCTCCCTTTTCCTATAAGTTTTAGGACAACCCACTTCCTCCAACTCCCCCACATCATCAGATAATTAGGACTATTTTCATAAATCATATCATCTATATACAACCAACAACTGGTTGAACATCTTACCTCCAACCTGGCCTGATTGATGAGGGTTGAGATCCCTTATGGTCTCTTTCACATGCTTAACATCATAATAATAAAAATTAAGACTCTTTTCATAAATCATATCATCTATATACAACCAACAACTGGTTGAACATCCTACCTTCAACCTGGTCTGATTGATGAGGGTTGAGACCAGTGTTTGTTTGTAGAAGTATATGATGGAGCTCGATTGCCAGATAATAAGGGTTAATTTGATTTTCCATGAAATGAGTCCAGTGTTTGTTTGCATAAGTATATGATTGACAGATAATAAAAATTAATTTAATTTTCCATAAAATATATTAATCCATTCTTTTTTAAATTATTATTTTTATTTAATGTAAATAACTTTTTCATCAAAATTATATTATCCATATAATTTCATATTTGTTATGGAAAGATAACAGGTTCAAACTCACATTTATTGGTCGGTTGAAGCAATTAACTTACTAAATAAAATTGATACATAATTTTCATGACAAGGTCACTTGTGCACTCGCAGAAGACATATTATCGATGACAATATTGGAAATAGGGCTTAGCAACTGCACGTTTCAATTTCAATTGACAGCAGTTTTGCTTCATTCGACTTTATGAAAGGGCAACGGCATTATTTTTTTGTAAGCAACACTGACGTCACACCTCCGCACGGTCGAGCTACGGTTGAGGCGAGCATGAACTCTTTTCTTTTCCTTGAAAATGTTCTACGTACCTGGAAGCGGGAAGTCCCAAGGACTTCATGTGATAACGTTCTCGAGGCTGTTTATAGCCAAAGTTCCACGGCATTGCTAGATTTGATCAATTCTCCTTAACAAGCAAGTTAGTATCAATGCCATTCCAATCTAATTTGTCTGGGAATCTTGAGCTCTGCTGGAATGGATAGCCATGACCTTGAATTCGGACTGATTATTGGAGTTGCAGGTGGTTTTACACTCGTTATTACAATAGGCCTTGTGTGTTTCTATTTCTTTTGCTTGGAAAACAAAGAAGTAAAAGAGCAGCAGCAACAACAACAAACAGAACAGCGCCAACAACAGCAGCAGCAACAACATCAACAACCACGACAACAGCGAAGACAGCGAGAACCAACACTAGAATCCCTTTCTTTACGAGAAAATGGTGTAGACTCGACCTCGGAGCTCTCGGACTTGTGGGCAGGAGACAAGTCTCCTAAGTCTCCTGTTCCAGATTTGACTGGGAGAAGATCTGGTTTCTTCTCAAGCCTATTTGGAAGATGTAAATCTGAAAGTCTCAAAATTCAAAGATTCTCTTACAGGTAAGCTTTTGAGCCTTCTTTTCCCTTTCTAATGCAAGTTCTTGGTAGAAGGCAAAAGCAGTAACTATGCATTAACAGTCTTTAAACCGTACAGATAAATGATGTGGCATAGATTGTCAAAGTCTGCCCTTGTCATGTTTTAGATCTTGAAGTAACCGTTTTAGTTTTTAATGGATTAGTGTTCAGGCCCACACAATTGGAATTCCTCGTGGGAGGTATATAGAGGTGAGACTATTGGGATTTTCTTACAATTCACAGGGCTGTCTGATTCCTTTTGCAATTAGGTCAAATTTTAGTTGCAGAGATCAGCTTTGAACTTTAGCATTCCATTAAAGGTGGGTTGGCATTTAAGCCTAAACCTCAATAGCTTAACATATTAAATTTAGCTTTTTGCTGTATTTTTGGATGGAATTGCATATGGCACTGTTTTAAGCATCCTTTTTGTAATTAAAGCCTGTGACTTTCTTAAATGTCAAGTACTTTAGAGTTTAGACACTTCTCTCATTGCTCTGGTTGCTGGTTGTATTGTTCAATTCCTTGGCTTATTTTCTTTCAATTCTTTTTGTCAACTCCAGGAAATTGTTCTTGACTGCTTATTGTCTCTCGCTATTAATAAGCCTTAAATGTAATTTATCACCCAATTTCATCTCATGAGCAAAAAAAAAAAACCCGCATAGGGCGGAAAGAGCCGTTTGAACTTCAGCCTGATAAATGTGGTCTTAGGTCCCATCATTCAGAGTAAGTGGGGCAGAAAGGGCTGTCATGATTATCTATAAACAGGCACTTCATTCGTTAAACTATAAATATTGTTGCTGCTCCTGGGATCCGTTTGTCGGAACTTGTCCTATTTCAACCTTCAGAATCAAAAGTGAAATTGGATTATTGTATGCCTAGTGTGAGCAGAACAGCATGTGGAATACTTGGAGGCAGAGTCATTGGCTTGAAGTTTAGATGAAGCCAATTTTAGTCGAATGGATATTCATGAACAGGTCAGCTTATGATGTCAAAGGGCACAGATTGCTTTATATACCGTATAATATAGGGTATATCAATAAATTAACAGATGAGGTACAATTCAATTATAGTAGCAAAGAATTGAAATTTGGAATTATGGTTCTCTTAAATATGGATGATATATAACCATCTCAAAAAGTAAAACATCTCTAATGCGGTACAATTCAACCATAACAGCAAGGAGTTGGAATTTGGAACCTTGGTTCTCTTAAATACGGATAATACGGGACCACCTCAAAAAGTAAAACCTCCAAAGTAATTTGGTTACATTTCAAGTCTCTGAAGATAGAACAAGCAACCTTGTCAATGGAGGCAATGACATATTGATGAGCTTATAGCTTAGTTTGCCGCCAGTGATGCTGAAAGCCTCAGAAGGTCCTAGCGCCCTCTGAGTGCACTTGTATGAAATCTGATTTCTCTTCACTAGTGCTACATCTCTACTGGGTTTATTCCACCAACCAATCATGAGAGTTAAAGTGCACTGCCGAATTATTTTGTAGTGTGATCTACGTAAGGATCTACTTTTGTGAAGTTATGAAACAAATTTACATTATGAAGAGACTCATGCCAATTTACTGTCGTGCAGGATTTCAACAAAAACTTTCTTTACACTTCAGACTGTCAAATCAGAGTTCCAAGGAGAGAATGCAAAACGATTTAAAACTTCTGCAGAAGGAAGGCAAGGCATCTTTGGAAGTGGACTCTTCTCCTTCTCTTCTTGGTGTACAACCTTATCAGAATTATAACATAGTGTTAATATGTACATGGTGCAACAAAACATTTTATTGTTTGAAACTGATCAGAAGTTCTACACATAACTAAAATTGAAATAATTTTGATGTTCACCAATCACCGAAACAGGCCAATATGTTTGAAGAACATGGTTTAGAAGTATTAGCCAACATGAACAGTCAGAAATTGACTCCTTTGAAACAATGTTGTTCAATATCCAATACGGATCTGATACGGATACGTTATCAGATAAAGATACAACAATATCTGATACGGATACGTTATCGGATAAAGATACAACAAATTTTCAAGACCCCTAATATGAATACAACTGGATTTGACATTATAAAATGCATATATATTTTATATAACAAAAAATAACACAAAATTATTTCCACATATAAGTTTTAAAACAGAATATTTTCATTAATTATGAAGAAGATTCTCGTTGTTTTTAAAATTAATATTTATTGTTTAAAAATTGTGAATTCCTCTTTTAATCTCATGACACGGTTACAGCTATAGATGTGTCTTGTCCATATTTAGATGTATTAGATATGGACCAAATAGGGACAGGTATTAATATATGTCTGGATATGGTACCTATGCATTTGAATATGTTTGGATATGGTATCCAAGAAGCATTGTATCAGTATCTATATCTCATATGCAGATGCAGTTATTCGAGCAAAAGCATTGCCAAATATGGGAACTATGCTTTAAAAGAAAATATATATGAAAGCAGAATGCGAAGTACAAAAGGTGCAAAAGGAGTACATTATATGCCCTAGTCAATGAAGATGCAAAGAAAGAAATATGTATTATTGCATCCAAATGCGAGAAACAAAAGAGCTGGTACTTTCCTTTACTATAGAATCCCTTCAAAGGCACAACCACCTCATGATTGTGAACAATATAAAGGCGCCAATGTCATCCAAAGTATGAATGAAAATCAACTTCTATAAGAACCACTAAATTGTTTTGCAGAATTATTGGAAAAGGATGACCATGAAAAATGGTTGCACATATGAAATGAATTTGGGACTTATCCAATTTCATGCATATATAGAGCCATTGTATACTGAAGATATGAAAAAGGAGTTCCAAATGTGCATTTATTTGTTGTAGTTACATTCTGTAGCATTGTTGACAATTTTGTCACATTGCTTGGAGGGGTAGTAAAATTGAAATTTCTGTAATGGTTTCTTGGTTTGTTTTCTTTCTTGTTATTGTTGTAAACAACATTTTAGCAATTTTGGCTATCATTTTTGCCCCCTTTGTAAATAAGCCACATATGTAGAAGCTTCGCCCACAACATCAGCAGGAGTTATAGGCTTCGCAGGGAGAAAACAAGAACATGAAAATGCATACCCAAAAGTTTCTAAGGCCTAGAGAGAGCTTCGCAAGCGAAGCTTCCAAGATACTCGCTTCGGGGCCAGTTTTTGCAAAGCGGCAGAGCAGCGATGAAGAAATTGCTTCGCCGAAACATAAGCGAAGCATCCTCTTCGGCCCCTTTCCCTGGCAAACCGCTTCTCCTAGCAAGATTTTCTTCGCCCCAAAACGCTGCGAAGTACCCACTTCGGCCAAATTTTGTGCGAAGCTCCCTCACTAGAAGCCTAGTTGTCCTTTGAAAATCGGAGAAATATTCCAAGGCAAAATTGTACTTCGGCCGGAAACCCCCCGAACGGCCATTTTGAAGAAGGTTCGCAGCGAAGCATTTTTGCAGCCCATCAGCGAAGCATCCACTTCGGGCAAAGGCTCTTGCGAAGCAGCCTTCAACTCATTTTTCCGGCGAAGCAATGAAAGATTGAGAGCCATGTTTTGAGAAGGAATATCTGCTTCGACATAAGGTCTTCGCGAAGCTGTTTCTGGAAGTTCCTTCGTGCGAAGTACCCATCTAAGGAAATCAGGCCCGCTTCGGCTCACATCCGTTGCGAAGTAAGGTTCAGAACTGGAATTCAGCGAAGCGCTTCAAGGGCGCCCTCTTCAAGGGCACACACACCAAGGCTGGGTAACTTTTCGAGGCAATCTAGTGTTTCATAAATGAAGTTTTACTTGCCCGAAAGACCCGGGGCCCATTTTTGGCAATCAAAAAAGAGATATCAGTCGCAGGAGGAGAGCTCGACGGACCTAGCTGCAACTCGAGCACCGCACCCGGAGAGGTCAGGACGAGTCAGGCGGCCCATAAATGCAAATTTCCCCGGTTAATGCGGTCGTAGCTGCTAATTGTAGAAAAGGATGTGAGAGCTCGATCACGGGAGGAGCAAGAGCATATTTCTCAGGTTTTCGAGGGCATACTTCCATATGTTGTGCATTGATGGCTTAGAGGGTCGGGTCCTCTATAAAAACCCATGAATTGTAATGAGAAAAGGGGGGAACTCTTGCTAGAAAATTGCTGTAACTTGGTTCCTGCAATTGATATTAAAAACTTTGGGCTTATTTCTCTCTTGTATGCTGCCTTCTGTGATTATTTTTGCTATTTTGTCTTCGTTTGTATACCGTAATTTTGAATCCTGAATTTAGGTGTGTAATTGTGGACAGAACCCTGGAATTCTCCTGAAGGATACATAGGGGAGATAATATTGCGTTAAACTCCTTTTATGCTGCCTGTGTTAGTGGTTTTTGTTTTGTTCATTTATTTGGTTTTATGATGTACGAATGTATATTTTTGCAAGTGAATGAAATATTGAAGGAGGTTTCCCCCTTGAAGAGGCCTGCAATTCAGTGTTTATTGTGAGTGTTTATTTCTGCATTTACTTTTCGTATTGTGATATTGCATCAGTCTCTGCTTAATTTTAGTATTTTGTATGAGTTTACTTATTTTTAAAAGTAGATTCCTAACAAGTGGTATCAAAGTGCTTTCCAAGGTCAAGTTTTGATGCGCCTGCAAGAATTATTTCCCATTAATTTCGCTTGTTAGGTATAATTTTCTTGTATTTTTCATTTTCGTTTTCCTTTATTTAAAAACAAAAAAAATAGTAAAAACCAAAAAAATATAGACTTTTTTTGCAGTAGTTGAGTAGGTTAGAAACCTTGTGTTGAGGGTTTTAAAATATCACGAAGGAGTTGTTGTTATTGGCTAAGATAGATAACCCATAAAGCGTTTAGTGAAGTGAGGGATGATCATGCTCTAATATTCAGGCCTTAGATAACACACACATGAAATTGAGCTCCCACACTTCTTCGGGTGTATCAGGAGACCATTTAGGCTTAAACAAAATTTTATCCAATAGGAAGCTTTTCAACCTTGTATTATCCATAGTCCATAGGATGCAACATCCCGACAATTACCCTCCCATACTGTTAGAGAGGTAGATAGTGTGCTCAAGGTATGTGTGGAATCCTCCTTGGGTAGTGGCTTGAAATATTGGTTCGAGCACTATTGTTTGTCACTACGATATAATAGAGGGCCTATAGGTATTACATACTCCTCTTCCTAGAGTACCCTGGTTCTATCAAAATTTCAACCTACAAAAATAAAACCCTACTATTCTACTAAACCTGCATTTACGATCCATAAAAATGAGCATACGAAGGACTTCCCTATCATCGAAGAACAAACTTTTGCATTCACCATAAGTCAGCAATAATCCAGTACCATTCGGGTCAATGGCAGTAATAACCGAGTTAGTGATAGTAATAGTCAAGTTGATAGTGGTAGAAATAGTCATCTATACCGATCATATATTACAGGTTGTCAGTGTCAGAAATAGAACTATCAGTGTCAATAACTGCACAAAAAAAAATAATCCCGAGGTTAGGGAAGTGAATAATATCAGTAACTATAGTCTAGGTGACAAGGATAGGGACAAGTATAGGTTAGTGATACGAGGATCAGTAGATAGAACACACAAGTCAGAGACAATGATCTAGTATCCAACTTTTGATTCGAATCTCCAATCAAAAATCGACCACACTAGTAGACTCGTCAAAACAGAGGGAAAAAATTTTTGGGGTGCCCAAAATTAGTGTTGTGGAACATAGCTCATTGTGAACGTCTTTTCGAGTTGATCATTTTGATATATAACACCCAAGAACTTTTTTATAATCCTTACTAAAAATAGTAACTCATACAACCACCACCTATTTTTAGTAATTCAGTAAAAGAGGTTCAAAACTATCCAAAATGGTTGCTGGTGCTTGTGGACATCAAAAAGAGATAGATCAAACCACCTCATTGTTGGAATCCCTAAAAAGTACCATTGATAGCATACACATAACAAATCAATCCATGAGGGAAGAGCTTCAAAACTTTAGAGATGATTATGATACCTCTAGAACCCACCTAGAAGAACAACTTGCAGATGTTGAGTCCAAATTGTAGGGTGGTCCAAGAAAGTATGAGTATCGTACTAAACAACAATCTTATCAATGAAAATGAAGAGCAACAGATGACTCTCACCCTCACTATGATCGTGATCCTACCTTCAAGAGTCCTAAATTGTACTTTCCCAACTTTAATGGAAAGGACGTAGATGGGTGGTTATATCTTGTTGCTCAATTTTTTAAACTCCACGATGTCCCTAGATATTATCGAGTTCAAATGGCTTCCTTCAACTTGGAATCTGAAGCTTTAAATTGGTACCAATGGTTACAAAACACTAAACCTGATCCTTCTTGTGAAGACTTAATTGATTCTCAATTACTCACTCGCTTTGGCCCTAGTGAATATGATGATTTTACAGGAGCATTGACAAAGTTGAAACAAACTTCGATAGTTCAATATTACTAAATACAATTTGAGAAATTGGCCAACAAAACAAAGGGATTGAATGAAGGGTTATTTATGAGTTGTTTTGTTAGTGGTTTGAGGAATGATCCCCAAGCTAAGGTTATGATGTTTAAACCATAATCCATGATGCAGGCTATCAAGTTGGCTCATTTGAACGAATCCAAATTTTTAGCTCAGAGGTGAATATCGTAATTTCCACAGGCTAGACCCTCCTTCCCTCCTAGATTCTAAAATCAAAATAAACAAAAAATTGCTACACCCAAACGTCTAACTACCGTAGAAATGGATGCATGACGTGCCTAAGGGTTGTTCTACAATTGTGATGAAAATTTTACTTGCGAGTATAGGTGCACCCAAAAGAATTTGTTACTCATAGATGTTGATGAGCCTGACACTAGTGACCAAAGTGATAATGACACATAACTAGTAGAGGAACCACCCCAACTGGAGGAAGAAAGCCAAGAAGAACCACAGGCTAAAATTTATGTTCATGCTCTTGTTGACATTACTATTCTCCAAATCATAAAAGTTGTGGGTTATTTAAAAGGCCTACATCTTACCATCCTAATTGATTTTGGTAGTACACATAACTTTATTGATCCCCACATTGCCAAGCAGACAAATTGTTACGTACATACAAGTAATTTCTTTGAGGTTATGGTAGCCAATGGTGGGACCTTACCTTGCAAAAGTAAATGTCATAATGTTAAAATAAAAATTAGGGAATATTATCTCAAACAAAATATATTTGCGCTTTAACTAGGGGAATGTGATATTGTGTTGGAAGCTCAATGGTTGGGCACACTGGGAACCATCTCATGGAACTTTGCTGATATCTGGATACAATTTTCATAGAATGGATAGTCCCACACTCTCCATAGCTCAAAATTAAGGTCTTCACAGATTATCAGTTCAATTTGGATGGAGAAGTTAAAAAATATCTTGGGGAGTCAGAAGTTGTTAAAAAAATATTTCGGGGAGTCATAGCTCATATATTTGCGATCCAACCTCACCCTTCAGAGGAGGATTCCATTCCCACGTATTTACAACTTATTTTGGTCAAGCACAATTTTGTTTTTGCTGAACCATCAGAATTACCACCTCATCACTCCCATAACCATGTTATTCCATTGTTACCTGGCAATACATAGCCCAACATTAGACCATACCGGTATCCTTATGCTCCTAATTTAAAAATCAAGAAGTTAGTACAAGAATTATTAAAATTCAACGTCATTTGACCCAACAACATTCCTTACTCTTCTTCAATTTTACTGGTGTGCAAGAAATATGGATCCTGGCGATTGTGTATCGATTATCGTGAGCTCAATAAACTCACCATCAAGGATAAGTTTCCTATTCCTATGGTGGATGAATTATTGGATGAACTACATGGGACTATGTACTTTTCCAAATTAGACCTTCACTCTGGGTACCATAAAATTTGGCTCAAGGATGAAGATATTTCCAAGACTGCTTTTCTTACTCATGAAGGTCACTATGAGTTTTTGGTGATACCATTTGGCTTGACCAATGCTCCTTCCACTTTTCAAAGCCTCATGAACATCTTTCGTTTGTTCCTTCAAAAATTTATCCTAGTTTTCTTTGATGACATTCTGGTTTATAGTCGCTCATGGGAAGAGCATCTTGTTCATGTGGATCAGACTCTATAGTTGTTGGCACAACATCAACTTTATGCTAAGTGGTCCAAGTGTTCTTTTGGGTTGACAAAAGTGGAGTATTTGGGACACATTGTCACCAAGGATGGCATCAAATTTAACCCCAAGAAGATCCAGGAGATTCAGGACTGGTCGAAACCTTACACTTTTAAGGGTCTTTAGGGATTTTTAGGACTTATAGGTTATTACCATAAGTTTGATCGTAACTATGGTAAAATTACAACCCCCCTCACTTCCATGTTAAAGGACTCTTTTACTTAGATGACACCCATTAAACAAGCTTTCCTAGAATTAAAGCATGATATGACCACCACGCTAGTCTTAACCATGCTATATTTATCCAAACCTTTTGTCATTGAAAGCGATGCTTCTGATCAGGGTGTTGGTGCAGTGTTGATGCAAGAAGAGAGACCCCTAGATTTCACTAGCAAAGCACTCTCCAATCATAATCTAGGAAAATCCACTTATTCTAAGGAAATGTTAGAAATTTTGCATGCGGTAACCCATTGGCGATTGTATCTCATTGGGCGTCATTTATCCATTAAAACTGACCATTAAAGTCTCAAATACTTTTTAGAGCAATAGGTTGCCATCTCTAAACAATAAAAATGGGTTTCTAAGCTCATGGGCTATGACTATGATACACTTATAAGAAGGTCAAAGAGAACATTGTGGTCGATGCTCTCTCTCACCATTTTGAGGCTCATAGTATGTTATGCGCCATTTCATCGCCCATTTCATAATGGATTGATTTCTTACAATAGGAGGTACTTTAGGATTTAGGCTTGTAGAATTTGATTGCCTCTCTACACACTAACTCTACTTCATGTCCTGGCTACAGTTGGGATGGACATGATTTGTGTTACCACTAATGCCTTGTTTCCCACACATCATCCCTATGGAAAATTTTCATGAGGGAACTACATGCCATCCCATCTGCCAACCATTCATAATTCCTCAAAACATATGACAACTTAAGCGTACTTTTTTCTATAAGAGCATGAAAAAGGATATTCAAAATTTTATGGCGACTTGTGATACTTGTCAATGGATGAAAGGTGAAATGGTGCATTCTCCAAGCACTCTCCAACCCTTGCCCATTCCTGACCAAGTTTGGATAGATATTTCCATGGATTTTATTGAAGGGTTACCTAAGTTTGGAGGTAAATCCATTATTTTTATGGTAGTGGATCATATTTTGAAGTATGCTCACTTTTGTTCTCTCTCCCATCCTTACACAACCTCCACTGTTGCCTAAATTTTCCTTGATTCTATCTTTTGCCTTCATGGTATGCCCACCTCCATCATGTCTGATCGTGACCCAACCTTTACTAGTCACTTTTGGCAAGAATTGTTTAAGTTGTAGGGAACTCAGCTTAAAATGATAGCTTATCATCCGTAAACTGATGGACAGGCGGAGATTATCAACAAATGTTTGGAGATCTACCTTCATTGCTTTACCTTTGATCAACCTACTCAATGGGTGAAGTGGTTTTCTTTGACTGAGTGGTGATACAACACTTCATATCACACAACAATCAAGATTATCCCTTTTGAGGCAGTTTATGGGTTCCCTCCACTCATGCCTTCCTCCTACATTTTGAGTAGCTCTAGGGTCCATGCAGTCGACACTACTCTAAGTCAGCATGTTGATGTTCTTCATAAACTGAATATGAATTTGAATGTAGCCCAAAACTGGATGCACCAATAGGTTGACCAACATTGTTTTGAGTGTAGCTTGGATGTGGGTGATATAGTTTTCCATTGCTTGCATCCGTACAAATAGTTGTCCCTACAGCTTCACAGTTGCCAAAAACTTGTTGCGAAATACTATGGACGCTACCATATTTTATAGTGGATTGGTACCACAGCCTACAAATTGGCCCTTCCACCTACATCCAAACACCATCATGTTTTTCATGTCTCCTCTCTCAAAAAGGTGGTAGGAACTCAGGTACAGGTTCAATCGACACTCCTAAAATTAGATGAAGAAGGTTCTATCTTGCTTGAGCCCAAACAGTTGTTGGATTGTTGGACTCACGCTCTGCAACCGTATCATTACTGAGGTCCTTGTTCAGTTGTGTGGACTCCAACAAGAAATTCTACATGGGAGTCCCTCCATCAGCTCCAGCACTAGTTTCCTCCTCTTCAGCTTTGAGAACAAAACTTTTTGAAGGGGAAGGAAATTTTAGGATCCCATCCTAACGTTATTTCATATTCTCTTTGCTTATGTAATGACCCACATCCAATGTGGAGGATCCAATCTATAGTGTTATTTTACAATATTTTGTAATGTATGTGGCAAGTAAGGCACCTAGCTAAGTGGGTCCATTTCATGTAACCGTTATCAAGATTGTAAAGGACGTTTGGTAGAATATTCTAGCTTGAGTGGAATTTGCATGTAAGCCAACTCTTGAGCTTAGGGTTAGGGTTGCATGAAGTCTTTTCTTTAAAAGCTATGAAGTCATGTACGAATGTATCTTTTTGCAAGTGAATGAAATATTGAAGGAGGTTTCCCCCTCAAAGAGGCCTGCGATTCAGTGTTTATTGTGAGAGTGTTTATTTTTGCATTTACTTTCCGCATTGTGATATTGCATGATTTTATGCTTAATTTCAGTATTTTGTGTGAGTTTGCTTATTTTTAATAGTAGATTCCTAACAAATAACCACATGGAAAGAGTTTGCAAAGTGAAAACTATGAAGAAAAAGATAAAAACAATTGGTCATGAGATAAACTTCAAGATGAAGCAAGAAAATCATACAATAATAGAAGCCTAGATCAAATCAAGGACATTCCACTCCAAAATAAGGGCTATGTACAACATCATTTGGCAAAGGTCGTCATAGCTCACTTAGATCAATTGTTAGAAGAAAAAATAAGGATATAAGGGATGAGAAAGTACAATGTTTAAGTTCAAGTTTAGACGGAATTAAAGATAAAAAGGAAGGTGTGGAGGAAAATACTAACACAAAGACGACATAATATGTCAATATCATTCTAGGTAAATCATCTTCATTCTCCTCAAGTAGTATAGAATCCTCTCTTGGTAATAAAAGTGAAAGTAGTGTAGAGGTTATCCCTTGCACTTTAGGGTTTAAAGAGTAGCATAATAAAGAAATGAGTATGGAGTAAGTCCATAACATTTTAGGGTTTTTAGGGTAAAATAAGAAGGTATTTTATTTGGAAGAGTGTCCTTGCACTTTAGGGTTTCCAAGGTAATATAAAGAAGAATGTACTTTTGAGGGTACGTCTTGCTCTATAAATCCTTTAGAGCAAGATAAACCTATAGATGATAATTCTTACTATGAGCAATATAAGAAGATTGAAGAGATTGATGAAGATGAAAGTTTTGGTGGGAATGAAAGAAGAGAGGAAGACCCAAGAAGCAAAAACAAAGAGGAAAATAAACCCATAGGGATAGTGATATAGGGAAACAAAAACAAATATCGCAAGTGTTAAAAAGAAGTGGGACTAAACCCACAAATAAAAACAAAAAATAACAATGAAAATAATATCTTGGAATATTAGGGGCATGAATAAGAATTCTTAAAAAAGGTATTAAGAAATTTTTAGGTTGTTATAGAAAATGTATTTATATCTATAGATATGGAAACTGAGCAACAATATTTTAGCCATTCACGATATTGAATTTATCTTGACAAAATTTAAATTTTAGAAGGCATTTGTATGAAACGATATAAAGGATGATATTATAGAAACTTAGTAATAAGGAAGATGGTGAATCTCTTTGTTAAGAAAGACAAATGAAGAATATTTTTTATAGAAAGGTAAGTTTGATATGGTTTAATTAACTTAATAGCAATGTAATGTTTGTTATTGTAATGGGAGTGGTCCCTATAGAAACTACACATAGCTTATTTAAAATATATATATATATATATATTTATTTATTTATTAATAAGATTACTAAATATACACTTGATTTCTTCAAAAATCAAAGGTGAGGAGGCATGCTTTGATCAACAATTTCCCCTATGTTCTAGCTAGCAATAATATCTCCTAAGAAGCCACCTATATTACGTCATCACTAGATAGTGGTATTACAATAGTTTAGTTATTATCCATGTATTGCTTGACAAGATTCAAGCATGGATCTCCTTCTTGAATGTTGAGGAATCTAACCCATTGAGTTAAAGCCATTTGACCTTTTAAAATTAACAGTCTTATTATAACCACTTGCAACAATAAAATACACAACAATTTTCTCATTTGCTAAGCCTTTTAATTAACATGGTTTTTTTTAGATAAGAATGAAAAAAATTCTATTATATTGTTTGAAACGCGATATAATATTTTCTAACTATATAGTATTAAGGAAAATTATACCCATTTTTATGCAACCTAGATTTAACATGCATAAGAGAAACTCGTAGCATGTCATGCTCTTGATAAGTTAATAATAATAAGAATAAAGTATTAGCTCAACCGATAATATTCCTCAATTTTCAAGAAGGAGACTAAGGTTTAAATTTGGTCAAACGATACATACATAATTGCCAAGCTATTGTAATACTACCATGTGATCATGACGTAATATAAGTGAGACCCATTTCAATCCCATATAACCCATTAAATAATAATAATAATAATAATACAAGTATTGACATTTTAGTTGACTATATATTTTTAGTGTATTTTACATATTTAGTTATAAAACTATTACATCTATTATATAATTATTTGATTATAATATTTAAAATTTTTCAACAATAGAATTGAATTGGAGATCTTATAATACAATTATCACTTAATTATTTTAATGAAATGCCAAATCTAGTTTTGGTACATGTGAGTTTTTACAAAATCCATAATGTTTAATAATAAGGTAAGCAATTAATCAAAAATGAAAGCACTTGTCATAATATATTTTGGTGGAAACACCACCAACATTCAGCAAAATGTATTGCTTTTCATCTTTTTTTCATTTGACCCCACATGTTGTAGGTGAGTTGGAGAGGGTAGGGCAATTCTCCAAGGGAGGTCCTTGGTTCGAATCTCCATCCTACCAAACACACATCGGGTATCCAAAATCCAGTTGATAATGCTGGTGCGATCAAGGCTGGGCATGACTCTCGGGTGATTTTGATGGTGTAGAACCCCTTGGTCATGTTTTCTCAGACCAAGGCAGCCCTGCAAGGGATTTTTTGCTAAATTCAAAAAAAAACTTTTGTTCATTTGAAAAGGTATGTAGAACATAAATAAAATAAAAGGTCGCACAAGTAATCATTTCAAAGCTCACAACTATATCAGATGATAAAGTAAAAATAAAATAAAATACATAAATATTTAAATAGATAGGGATAACAATCAACTAGCCTCTCTTAATTTATACACTACACATATATGACTCATCCATATTGTCTTACCTTAGATATTTATTTTCTTTTGAAAACTCTTGACCTAGTACAAAATATGTGCAACATCATCATCATAACCATAAAGAAGAGATACAAGCTTATCCCCCTTCAAATGTATACTCACAAGCTTTGCCTTTGTGTCTTCCACCTTGGATTTCAACTTGACTCTTTGTTGCCATAGTTTATTGAGTTCATTCATGATGTCATGGATGGGATAAATGTTTGTATTAGGTTGCAAAGGGAACAAGCCTAGCAACTTTGTTGAGTAGGGGAGGAGAAGGGGTGTGTTGAGAGGGGTTTGGTTAAAATTAGTTTGGTCAAACATATGAGTTTGATAAAACTATATTCAAATATAATATGTTCAATCAAACTTTATGACATCACATACATTCAACCATAACCCCGTGCAACAAATGCATTTATCCCTAAAGTGGGACTCATTAGCATGCACTCACCCATAGTTGATTGGCTAATAAAAGAGGACTCAAAACAAGATGAATGAAAAAAATCCTTGGTCCTAGAAAGGAATTATGGAAGAATTGTAGCTTTTGTTATACCTTTAGATTTTCTCCAAGAAGCTCTCAATAATACCATAATTGCCTTTATTACCAAAAATAAAAAAAGGCTCTTATATATAGTGTTATAGCTCCATTGTCTTATGCAATACAACATATAAAGTCACTTCCACAAATTTGGATGAAAGTCTCAAAAAAATTCTACCTCTTATTATCTCTCAAGTGCAAGGGGTTTTATCTAAGAGAAGCAAATCATGGATGACATTATTTTTCTATAAAAGGATATTAATTTCATGATTGAAAACAAAAAGTAATTCATCTTGCTAAAATTAGACCTATACAGGGCCTTTGATCAAGTTGGACTTTTTTCTAGCTAATTAAGAGCCTTTAGTTTCCAAGAGGAGTAGGCGAAATGCATAACAACTTGTTATTTTTAATCCTTAGTTCTCATTAATAATTTCCCCTCTAAAATATTTAAAGTAAAAGCAGACCTTTGATAGGATGATCCACTATCACCCTACCTATTCATCCTCCTTGCTAAAATATTAGGCAAATAACTAAAGATCCTGAGAATCATAGATTTTTTGCAAGGTTTTGAGATATTAGATGGATTAGAACCGCTCCCTTATCTATAATTTATAGATGACATTGCTCTTGTAAGAGTGGCATCTATAACAAAAGCTTTAGGAATTTGTGAATGTTTTGATACTTAACCTTTATACTTTGGATTCGTGCTTACTAAAATAAAATCACATAATGTCTTTTTATATATAGATTATAGAATTCAATTGGTATACTTAGGTTTACTTATTAATTCCTATTTTACCAAAGTGTTTGAGGGCACACATTTAGAGACAACAAATCAATAAAGTAAAAAACAAGATTTTATATTGCACTTTTAGGTTTTGATCCCCAACTGCCGCTGTCGCCGCAGCAACAACCACCCAGATTGTTCCCGGCATGGAACTCTTTCGGACCATTAAACCTAGCGGGACAAGGGCAGGTTCCGCCTACTGTAATGAAGAATGTCCCTACCTTTGATGGCACGGAGAAAACAACTCTGGAACATATCCAAGATATAGTTTCTCTGGTAGTGATACACGACATCACAAAAGAAAGGGTGATGGTAAAGCTTCTGGTTTTGTCTCTCCGAGGAAAGCTCCTCTATTGGTATAGGTCCTTACCTCCGGGCACTATAACGAGTTGGGACCAATTAGCTGGACAAGCGATGAGAGGTTTCAATGAGTCTGCCGACCCGTCCTCCCTCTTGCACCACTTCACAACAATTCAGAGACACCTGCAGAAGGAGATTGCGGATTTCAATGTGAGGTTCACTCGGACCTGGCAAAGAGTACCTGATGGACTTTGGCCAGCCAACGAAGCTACAACATACTATTACCTTAGGACCCTCAACCCTGACATCAGTGTAATGGTGCCCGAAGTACATGCCCTCATAGGGTATAACATCGTGGACGAACTAAAGAGAACCCCTGCCAAGATTAGTCTATACGACGCTTTACAGCTGCCAGGACAAGTGGACCTGTTGCAAGAGTCCTTGAAGTCCGCGAAAGCTAGGAAATCAGCGCCGCTTGCCCTAGTGCAAACCCTATCCACGTCAATAACAGGAAAGAACAGGCCTCCTCCATTCTACCTGTCCTTACGAATGGAAGGGCATATTGTCCACAACTGTATGATTGATTCAGGGGCCGCAACAACCGTCATGCCTAAAGCGGTCTGTGAAGAAATAGGAATGGAGTACACACGAAGCAGCCACGGTGTGCTCCAGCTGGACGATACTCCTGTGAAAATGGTCGGTGTAATCAAAGATATACCTATTCGACTGCACAAAGCGCCCCAAATTGTGGTAATACAGGAGGTGGTAGTTGTGGATCTAGAACCCTATTTTAGCATGTGCCTTTCGAGGGAGTTCATAGCAAAGCTAGGTGGATATTTGTCCATGGACTATTCACATTTAGAGGTCCTGTTCAAGGGAAAGAAGGTCAAAATTTACAATGAGAAACCTTCTACATTTCTCGTAGAAAAGACGTCTGAAGAAGAAAACAATAGTCCTATACACGCTATCGCCGAAAAAATAGAACAAGTGAACTTAGTGGAAGAATCGCTTGCACAGCTGAATTCTAAAGATAAATTTTCATTGACAGACTTCAATGCCATGATAGAGACAGAAATAGGTTTTTATACCATCACAGAACCAGAGAAACACATTAAGCCAGAGAATAAGGTATCTGCCCAAGGGGAATTATGGAAACTATTCTTTGATGGCGCCCGATGCAAAAATGGCGCCAGGGCAGGAATACTTTTAGTATCACCATCTAGAGAGCAGAAAGAATACTGCTACCGGTTGCTTTGGAGCTGCACCAACAACGCAACAGAGTATGAAGCCTTATGCCTAGGACTGAAGAAAGCAGAGAAATTAGGCATAAAACATCTCCAAGTCTTCAGAGATTCAGACTTGGTATGTAATCAAGTCACCAACAAGTGCATCTCAAAAAAGCATTATCTTAAAGCATATCGCAACAGAGTATGGGACCTGTTTGAACAGTTTGAGTCACTCAATTTGCAGTCCATCCCATGAGAGAAAAATAGACACGCTGTCGTCTTGGCCTCCATCGCGGCTAGATATTCTCCAGCCGACGACATGGTACACATGCCCAAGGCCGTTTGGATGATTCATAGGCCCTCTGTGCCGGATAGGGACATGCATTGGCAAGTTTTCGACAATGATGAACAAATCATCAATTTCTTGGTCCAAGAAGCAGCCACTGTTGAAGAAAGGAACCTGAAGGACGAGGAGTATGAAGGACTGGTCCAGTTAAAAAATAACCATGTTCCAAGAGGATTGATCACTCTAGAGAGCCTGTTCGATCAGAACGACAAAGTGGTTTCTCACAGAATCAAAGTTGACGCTAGGCAATATCAAAATCTAGAGCTTGAATCCGGGAAAGTGATAAAAGTTGGAACAGATTGTACCATGGTTGAATTAGAACAAATCCGATCTTTGTGCACAAACGACCTCGATATAGTGGCATGGTCTTATCAATATCTGAAAGGCTATGACCGACGATTGGTTCAACATACAATCGAGTTGCAAGAAGGGGTCAAACCTTTCAGACAAAGGCAAAGACCTGTCAACCCGAAGATCGAAGCCCTGATGAAAGCCAAACTTCTGAAAATGCTTGAAGCTAAGATCATTTATCCCATAAAGCATTCTTCCTGGGTAGCCAATCTAGTCCCCGTCAGGAAGAAAAATGGTGACATTCGGCTATGTGTAGACTTTCGCAACCTAAATCAGGCTTCGCTAAAAGATCACTACCCTCTCCTGCAGATTGATCAAATCTTGCACTCAGTAGCTGGAGCCCAACATTTTTCCCTACTCGATGGTTTTTCAGGCTATAACCAGATTTGGGTTAGAGGTGGGGATCAACATAAAACAACATTTACTACTAAGTGGGGGACATTCGCTTACCAGCGAATGCCGTCGGCCTTTCGAACGCAGGAGCTACCTTCCAGAGGGCTATGGACCTAGCATTCGGCAAACTGCTGAATAAGGTTATCGTCATTTATTTAGATGACATGACTGTCTTTTCCCAGAAGAGAGAAGACCATCCCTCACACTTACAACAAATATTTGAAAAATGCCGAGAATTTGGTATCTCAATCAATCCGAAGAAGTCCATATTTGCAGTAAATGAAGGGAAATTACCGGGACATCTTATATCAGAGAAAGGGCTCGCAATAGACCCCGATAGAGCTGAGGCTCTCTTAAAGCTCCCGCTACCAATGAATAAGAAAGGGCTGCAGTCCTTCTTTGGCCAAATAAATTTTGTGAGGAAGTTTGTCCCAGACTTCGCTCAAATCATCAAGCCGATGTCTGAGCTTTTAAAAAAGGATACATAATTCATCTGGACCGGTAATAGAAGGGAAGCATTTAAGGAAATCAAGGCCCGAATCGCTCAATCACCCGTTCTAACTAACCTTGACTATAGTAAGGATTTCATCTTGTATGCTGTAGGAGAACTTGAGAGTTACGCCGCAGTCCTGACGCAAAAGGGAGAAAACAGCGAAGAACGTCCCATCGCATTTTTCAGTCAGGTAATACAACCCCATGAGGAGAAATACAACTTCATAGAACGACAAGTGCATGCTGTCATGAAATCTCTGAGGAAGTTCAAACATTTTGTCTCCCAAAGTCGGGTTACAGTGTTTGTTATCCATCCAGACATGAGGAAATTCATTATCCAAGGAGAGTTGGGCAGCAAAAGGGCTGGTTGGGTCAACAAAATACAGGAATTTGATATTGAAATTCGACCCACAAAATTAGTTCGCGGTCGTGCGCTTTGCCAAGAGCTTGCGAAGAGTGTCGCGGCCGAAGTGACAGCCTGTCAATGGGATAACTTAACAGTAGAAGAAAGCTTCGCAAATCAAGAAGAAGATGAAAAGGACCGGGTCAGTGAAATAGTCGAATATTTCAATATTGGAAGGTGTCCTCCACATTTGAATGCTTCGCAGCGAAGACACTTCAGGCTGCGGTCCCTTCATTACGTTTTACGCCCCGAAGGCCTGTTCTACCGAAATATCGATGGTGTTCTCCTAAGATGCATAAGGGAGGACGATAAGAAAAGGGTCCTTGGTGAATTCCACTCAGGGTTATCAGGAGGCCACTTCGCAGGAAGAACAACTGCTTTAAAGATAATCAAGGCTGGCTACTATTGGCCTACACTCTTCGTCGACGCTTTTGCGGTTTGCTAAAAATGCGAACAATGTTAGAAGTTCGCTGGACGAAGCAAAAAAGCTCCCATGCCCCTCCAGCCGGTACAGGTGGAAGCGCCGTTTCAACAGTGGGGATTGGACTTCGTGGGGGTCATCTCTCCGAATTCCTCTGCAGGGCATAAATTCATCTTAACTGATTGCTTCACCAGATGGGCTGAAGCAGTGCCCACAAAACACGCTGACCAAGAAACGGTGATTGCTTTCCTAGAAGGCTTGATCCCCGGTTCGGCATTCCCGAAGCAATAGTCACGGATAACGGTCCTGGGTTCACAGGCGCCAAAATCAATGAATTCGCCTGCAGATATGGGATATACCGCAAGGTCACCTCCAATTACTATCCACAAGGTAATGGATTAGCAGAATCAACGAATAAGACCCTGTTGAGGTTGTTGAGAAAGCTCATTGACAAGAACAAAAGGACTTGGCACTGTTGGTTACGAATCTTCCACTAGGATAGGATTTAGAGTAATGCGCCCTAGATTTGCCCAGCAGATTGAAAGGCCGGAAGGAAGGAATGCCTTCCGTGCCAATCTCCGGAGGAGGCCGACTTCCTATGTTTTCTCAATTTGATTAAGTTCAGAGTGCAGGAAAGAAATTAGAAATGCAGAAAGAAATATAAATGTGATTGTTATGGGTAGGGAGGATAAGCAGCACGGCAACAACCAATCACCACTACTAACAACAATTAAACACAAGATATGTTACAGAAACTACCAATGTCATTCATCCTATGTATCCTCTACCTTTGCATTCCAGGAATACTTAACTATTAAATACCGATATCCAGAAAGCAGAATAACAGTAAGCAATAACATAAGCAACATGAGGCAGAAATGCTCAGTAAAGGCAGCATACAAGATAAAAACAGTCAATAGAGCCAATTATATTCTGTATTTAGAAGCAAACGCACAGCTACAACGGTTCCCTAGCAATATATCCCCCTTCCACCCTTTTACAATGATATTGCTGAGCTATTTATAGCGTAAATTTCCCCCCATTACATTGTTGGGCACAGGATCCCAGACCTGACAATAGCTGAAAAAGCTGACAAAAGCGGCAAAAAGCGGCTGATGTTGACCTCTGCCGGCATGGAACGTGCTTGCAGCAAGGTCCACCTGAAAAATCAGCAGCTACGTGGCAGTGCGGGGATGATGCTCCGAGTCAGCTTGACTGAGGGCAGCTGAAGTACAATAAGTCAGTTCACACTCGCACACCTCCCGTCACATCTTTGACTCGAATCTCGAGGCTGGACACTTGTCAGAATCTGATAAGGGGAAAAATCTGCCTTAGGAGCTCGTATTTCCTTTCTTGCCCGACTTCGCCTAGAATTGGAGCGCAACCAGGCAACGCAAGGGGGAAGTAGCGCAGTTGGGGAGGCCTCCGTGCCTTAGAAAATTTCTGGGCTGGCTTCAACATTCTTTGCCCGAGTGCGCGCAGGTAAGTGAGCGAACCCCGACTTCGCTGCGAAGTCTGGTTGCTCAACACTTAGTCTTTACTGGAGGTACCATGATGCGCTGCTCAACTGCGCTCTTTTTCCCGGGCGAAGCCCGACTTCGCTGTGAAGTCGGGTTGCGCACCCAACACTTAGCCGTTTCTTCGAGTGAGTCGCCCAACTGCGCATGAATTTGAGGGTGCAGCCTGACTTCCCTGTGAAGTCGGGTTGCGCACAGAACACTTAGACAATTTTTTGGGGGTATTCTCCACTGATAATGCCCAAAAAACCGAGAGCGCAACCCGAATTCGCTGCGAAGTCGGGGTTCGCTCAATACTTAGTCAAATTTCGGGCTCAGCTCTCTGCACATCAGCTCCCCAAGTGCGCTCAGAATTAAGGTCGCAACCCGACTTCGTTGCGAAGTCGGGTTGCGGCAACACCAACACTTCGAAAATTTTGGGCCTTTTGCCCTCTTGGAGAAACAATCAGAAGAAGGAGGGGGGGGGAATGAAGAGAATGAAATTGATGGCAGGGAAGATAGGGGATAATGGAGAAAGGGAGAGAAGGAAGAGGGAAGGGAAAGCAACATCCTTACAAAAAAACAAAGACATGGCACCCCGTGCAAAATGTTACAACAGGCACCTTTTCTTAGATCAAGCCTTCTGGGCTGATCGGATATCTATCAAAAAGTCGATCAAAACCTCCCCGTATGCCCTAGTATATGGGAAAGAGGCTGTCCTACCAACCCATATAGAAATTCCTGCGTTGAAGATGTTAAATGATGAAGAAGCAGAATCCGGTCCGATGGAAGTCACGCTAGCCCAATTACTACAGTCAGAAGAAGATCGGGATAAGGCATACCAAAACTTCGCAAAGCATGCCCAGAGCACCCAAAACTGGTTAAGAAAAAAGTCCTCCATCCGGACATTTAAGGTGGGAGACTTGGTGTGGAAATGGGATTCGTGGAAAGTTAAGTCGGGCAATCATGATAAGCTGGATGCGTTCTGGGAAGGACCATTCGAGATCGCCAAAGTAAATTCGGCTAACTCCTTCATTCTCAAAGACGCAACTGGCCAGACTCTGTCGATTCCTGTAAACGGTCTTCACTTGAAGACCTTCCATCTGTAAAAGGTTCTCTAAAAATTTCTATCCTTGTATATATCCTGTTGTTCATACTTGGACATACCTTGTTTTATGACTTTCTAGAAGCTAAGTATGTAGTTAGGTAGAGACTGTATTCTCATGCCGTTGTAACGATGAGGTTTCACCTCACGGCTAAAAGTTCGGCTTTGTCAAGTCAAAAGGAAACCTCCTTCGAAATTTTTTCACGCAAAGTGGCTGATGTGAGTCAGATCGCCATGAAGCACTTTCGTTGCCAAGATGAAAAAAAAAAAAAAAAAAAAACTAATCCTAAGGGAGAATGGCTCATAGTGCCCGAATCCTAAAGGAGAAACCCGATATAAACTGCTGCGCTTGGCAGCAAGCTTCACTGAAGGAGAAAGAGGAAATATTTCCCCAAAGTCCCTAATCGACAAAGGCATGGAAAATGCTTCGCAAAAGGAAGCTAAGCAAAGCAACTTCAAAAGGAAAAATCTGCGAACCATTGCTTTGCTTGAGTAATAGAAACAAAGGGATGCGCTTCACTCCCAAGGTAGCTCATTCCCCACTTCGGGGCTAGTTTTTCGCGAAGTGGCCGATGAGGCAGCAAGGTAGCCTGGATCCCATGAGAAAACAATTTTGGGTCGGAAGTGTAGAAGATCGGGGGTGGTTTGAGGTTCGTTGTGAAGTATTTTGCGCCAAAATCAGCTTTGCCAAACTATAAGTCGCAAAACAAGAAGCATTTAAAACGTGCCTTGAGACGTGTGCCAGCGACAGCCTAGAAGAACGTCCAAAACGTGCGGGATTAATGCAAAGGTGGCGGAGCGCATCCCAAGAGAATGTAGTTACGATTAAAAGTCGTGCCCAAGTACGAGGTGGCAGGAAGATGAGATTTTTGAAGCCGGGCTAGGTTCTCAAAGTACATTGGCCCACGTGCACCAGTGCCGCAAAGCCAATAAAAAAACAAGGCAATCTCTTCGGTTCGATTTTTGAATTTAATTTTGGCAGGTGCCATAAATGGTGGTGGGTTTAACTCGTGGCTATAAAACCCAGGCTTTAGCAACAAAAAAATTGTTTACCCGCCGATAAGCACAGTGTAGGAGCTCTCGCCAGAATTCTGCGTTCTTCTCGTTCTCCGCCTCAAATTTCTGCAACTCTTGAAAATCAAGATGGGAAAGAAGAATTCGAAGGAGAAAAGGAAGGAGCCCGAAGCAGTGGGCCCAGAGAAGGTTAAAAAGGGTAAGGAAGACAAAAAGCATAGACCAAAGAAAGTTGATCTTAACCTGCGTCCTGAGAAACAACCCATGGAGGAAGGAGAGGAGTCAGAGGAGGAACAACTAGCAAAACCGCCCATTGACGGGTGGGAGAGAATAAAGGACACTGAACTTTCAACGAGCATCGTGGAGCTGCGGTATACCATCGACTACATGAGAAGTCGATTTTCTGTAGAAAACAAGAGGGCTGCCGCATATTACTCACAGATATACTGGTACCTGACTCCGTCGACGCATCATTGTCCTGAGTTGATCTGTGCTATCGCCAGAAATTATCAACCCTCCACCAGACAAGTTCTAGATGCTGTGGGCAATAAATTATTCACAATTTTTAAGGAGGATGTGCAGGTTGCCTTTGCTCCCTTGCAAGGGCCGCCTAAAGGTTATTCTGTTCGCAATGTCATTCTAAGCGAACAAATGGACAGATTCAACACTTCTAGCCACATGGTAAAATTCCTAAGTGAAAGTCTCAAGGATGGGCTCCCTTCCGGCAAGCTACCGCAGATGCCTCACCCTCTAAAGGATTTTAAGAGTACGGACATCTTTTCCATCATTGCGTGGGTCGCGGGCCTGTCCACAGATGCTGATGTGTATCCCTGGCAAGTGTCACTGGCCGAATGCATTTCACGAAGAGAGTTTTATGCTCTAGACCCATCAAGGCCAAACACGAACCCGGTTTTCTTTGACTGGACAGAATGGGAGGCCCGGACTTTGCATACGCGGCTGGCTAGTATAAAAAATGCTGGAACGGGCCAATATTTTGGACCTTGCTCTTTCTTGGTTTGGCTTTTTTTCTATCATACCCGCAAGCATTTTCCTCATATTGCTATTACTCCAAGCGGCAAGGATGGAGCACCGCTGCCGGTATATCAATGGGCTCCCCTCCTAGCGAGGACAGAGTCGTATTATGCATGTAACCAGCAATTTTTAGGACCTGCTCTTCAATTATTGCATGGTTCTTGCCCTCGAGTATTTGTGGACCTTAGAGATAAGGTAGTTAATGAAAGGAAGGGAGATGTTTTTCAATTGACCCAGGGACTTGTCGTCCGCCTGTTTGGGTTCACGGGGAAACCCTTCCTGCTACCAGTATTTCCTTCTGAATACCAGTTCGCTTTGGAGGTTGCTCGTCAGAGCGACGCAACAAACGTCATCTACGGCCACGGCTGAAAGTGGTCTCCAACTTGCGATTTCCCCTTCAAAATGGGAGTCGTAGAAGTCTTCGCCCTGAAACAACATGTCTACCTGGAGGATAAACTCATCGACTTCAGCCTGTTGCAGATTCCGCAGCGATGGTGCTATGACCCCTTGGGGGTAATGAGAGACCATCTTAGATTCAAAAACATTCATGTTTGCCCTCAGCCGGAGATAGTGGAACAGAGGAATAATCCCATCGACAGAGATTTAGAGTGGCACTTAGAAAGGATGAAGACATTGCCCCCATGGCATGAATTTTACACTATAGAAGTTGAGTATGACCCCGTTCGGCACCCCTTCCCGAGTCCAGATTTTGCGTTTTGGAGGAAAATGAAAGATGATTTAAGGGGAGAAATAAGAAGTTGGGGCGAGGCACAATTGAAAGAATGGTGGGTGATGAGGGTTCATCACCGGAAGCAAAGGTCATATGGACTCTTGGAAATGGATAAGGACTTTGCTATTTTCTATGTAGTTAATGCCGGATCTTGGCAACCCCTCTCCTTTGCTGATTTCATTCCTCCCAGTGCCCCAGGTTCGGGTGAAAGCCCAAGGAGAATCGCTGATGATTCTGAACAGGAAGAAGAAGACGAAGCCATAGCGACACACCAGGAGCCGCCTAAGGAGCCTGTTGGAGGTCCCGATGCTAATGTTGGAAGGCCATTGCAGCAGCAAGGAGTCGAGGAGAAAAAGAAGAGAAAGAAACCTGAACAGGTCCAGATGCCTCCTCCTCATCCAAAACGGCCTCGCACCAGACCTTCCGGTGCTTCCAATGAACAGTCTGCAGTAGGCTCGGTGGAGATTGAGGCTAGAAAAACAGTGTCCCAAAGGACAGAGGAAAGTGCCGAGGTAGACATTATTAACGTGGAGGAATTTCTCCATGATGAAGGAAACGTTGGTGGAGAAGTTGAAAATGTTGAGAATGTAGAAGCTGAGAAGGGTAGTGAACCCAACATGCAGGAATTCGTTGCTTCTGCTCTATCACTAGAGCACACAGGTATGCATTCCTCTTCTTCCACTCTGGTTTCTCAAGTTGTGTCAACAATAGTCTCGGCCGAAGTTCCCTCGGGGCCTTCTCCCAAAAATACTTGTCCAGTTGAGCAATCGCCCTCCCGTGTAGTTTCCTTTGCTGTCACGGATTTGTCTCATGATCCCGCCAATCCCATGGGTGTTTCCCTTCCGTCTGAGTCGTCAGGCCGGGACGTGTCAGCAGCCACCACTTCGCTCGCCCACGCCACCATCCTGTTAATACTTGGTCAGATCGGAGATGACACTTCACCTTCGAACACCGACTCCCGCTCCACATCCACTCATGCCATCGCTTCGTTAGCCAAAACTCCCACCACACCCGCCGTCGAATCCACTGACGACGTTTCACCCATATAGTCATTATACCTATTTACCCCTTTGGCTGTTAACCCAGCCTCATTAGAAAATGAATTATCTATGATCAAGGAGAACCCTCTAGCAGAGAAATTGATCCGAGCCCGGCAAAACACCGAAAAGATGCTCAAGGAGGCGAGGAGAAAGAGGGGACGTTCCTTGGCGAAAGAAGAGAAGTGCACGATATTTGATTTGAAAAATGGAAAATTGCATAAATTGAAGAAAATTCCCAAGGTCCAAAAACCCCTAGATGAAATGACCTCTGCTGATTATGAGTATCAAAGAAAGGTCAAGGACCTGGAATATATGGACGTTGATAATGAGTCTGAATCCATGCATATAAGGATAGAAACATTCCGCACACATGCAAGAATTGCCAACCAGTGAAGCTGTGAGGCAGAAAACGCCAATGTAAAGCTAGAAGAAGATCTAGCTAGAACCCGTTCATTGTTAGAAGATGCTCAGAAGCAATGTGAGCAAATGAAGCAGGAAAAGGATGCCTTGAAACAGCAGATGGAACAACTGCAGAACGAAGTAGAAAATCAGAGCAAGATTCAAGCCGAAGCTGAAATAAGGGCCAAAGGGTTTGAAGAGAGAATCTTGCAGATGCAACTGCAGTTGCATGAAAAGGAAAGCGTAGAGTTGTTTGACAGAAACAGAATCAAAGACATCCGCTCGCATTTACTCAAAAATTTCAGATCCCGGGCCTCCAGTGCCCTCTCAATATTGTCGCACATCACCGAAGCCCAGAACGCTGCTGCGCAAAAGGGACCTGTTGTCACATTTTGCATGGGGTGCAATGTCTTCAATGTTGTTTTGTAACAGTGCTGCTCTTCCTTTCCCTCCTTCCGTTTTCCTTCCTTCTCTCCCTTTCCTTTTCTTTCCCATTCTCTTTCTCTCCCCCCTTTTTCCTTGGAGTCCCCCAGTTGATTTTCCAACTTTCCAGCAAGTCTTCCTAAAATTGGCTAAGTGTTGGTGCGAAGTTCGCACTTCGCCCAGTCTGGGTGCGAAGTTCGCACTTCGCCCAGTCTAGGTGCGAAGTTCGCACTTCGCCCAGTCTAGGTGCGAAGTTCGCACTTCGCCCAGTTTTGGTGCGAAGTCTGACTTCGCCCCACTTTCTGGGCGCACCTTGCATCGGCAGACTGGCAGGTCAACGCAGAAGAAAGATAAAATGCCGGAGCAGGTCCATATGGCGGCAGACACCAGTGTTCGCCTGTGCGCAGTCCGACTTCTCAACAGAGCCGGAATGCGCCCTTGACAGGTGTACAGTAGGGGAACAAACCCGGAATTTGACCAAGGCGTGAAGGCCTTCCCAACTGCACTGTTTTCTGCCCACGCATCCCAAGGAGCTCCGATCCCAAGTGAAGATGGATAGACTGCCCTCTAAGGCAGGCATGTGTCACACGACATAACCCATCATCAGACAAGTGTCCAGCTTCGGGATTTGAACCAAGACCGCCGACCAAAAGGGATAAGTATGGGCTGCACCGCCTGTGTCGACTGCCTCATTTAAGAGCGATGAGAGTTTCCACCGCCTCGGCTACCCACATTTTGTCAATATAAAGTTCTACCCAACGCGCTGCCACGTGGCTGTTCAACCTTCAGGGAGACCATGCCGAGGGTACAGTCCAGCCTGACAGAGGTCAGCATCAGCAGTTCCGCGGCTGCTTTTGTCAGCTAATGTTTGACTGGGACGTTGTGCCCATTAATGTAACGGAGGGAACTTTGGGCTATAAATAGCCACCACGTTTTCATTGTAAGTGGTGGAAGGGGAATGTTTGTTAGGGAACTACTGTGCTTACTGTAACCATGCTTCTGCATATAAATACAATCTGTATGCCTGGTTCTGTTCTACCGCTTTTATTTCTTATGCTTATGCTTTACGCGATTCTGTGTCATGGCTTGTTGATTCACTTCGGCATTTGATGGTCAGGCGCCTTTAGCATTATTTCTGTACTTTTAATTTTCGTATAATAGATGTGGTAGCAGTTCCATCAGTTATGTGTGACGTTGCTGGCCCGTATCTGGTGATTGATGCGATCCCCTGCTGTTAGTTCCTTGTAGGGAATGTTTGCTAGGGAGCCATTGAAGCTGTGCGGTTAAACTCTCTACCTAACACATATACCTGGCTCTGATATATCTAGGTTTACTGTCTACCCCTGTCAGTGTACGTATCTGGTGATTGATGCGATCCCCTGCTGTTAGTTCCTTGTAGGGAATGTTTGCTAGGGAGCCATTGAAGCTGTGCATACACTGCTTGTGTATCGGCAGTACGCCTAGGTTTTGCAGTTCTTTGTCATGCTTTGTGTTTGTATGCAGTAAGTAGCGGTGATTGGTGTGTTCCCGTCATTGTTAGTTCCCCCCACCCAACTCCACTCTCATTTGTATATTCTTTCTGTTCATTTATCTCTTTCCTGCACTCTCATCTTACTAACCCCCGCAAGGAGCCGGCCTTCTCCGGAGATCGGCCCGGAAGGCATCCCTTCCTTCCGGCCTTTCAATGTTGGTTCGCGGGTCCAGGGCGCAATAGCAGCAAATCCTTTCCTCGTGGCGGATTCGTGACCAACAGGACCAATAGTGGATGAGGTAATCCAGGAGATAAGAAGCCGGCTCGATTTAACTTTTGAGGTACAAAGCATCAAGTACCAAGATTTGCAGGTTACCGCTATGAGTCGGACAGCCCGAGATTGGTCCACTACCCAAGCCACGGTATGTGCCTTCTTCTCCAAGGTGAGGAAAACTCAGAAGGCGAAGCAACTTTTGGATGTGTTTGAGCAGGAACAGCGTACCTCTCTGGGATATTTCCAAAACCTTTCAGAATTGGGTTTCCCGAGTTTCACCGACAATTACGGAAATCTTCTGGCAAAAGAAAAATTAAAACCAGCCTGGCTTAGCTCTGAAACTGATGTTTCTGAAATTGATGAATGGAAGGAGCCAGTCACGGAAGGACCTAAGCGCAAGAGCCAAGTATGCTGATATCGGGCAGATTGATCGGTTCCATGTTCTGGTTAAGGCACTGCAAGACCGGGAACCTTTTCAGAAGGGAGCATGGGCCCATGTTCGCCGAACCATGGAGAGAATCCGCGATCGCCTTCCACCGCCATCACTTGAACAGACATCCGGTGAAGAGGAGGAAAGAGGAAAAGAGGTAGTTGATGAGACATTCTCAGAACAGGAGAAGCAGAAAGGAGAAGGGTCTGGAGGTAACTCTGGCCCAATGGATGAAAGCCGAAGGGTCCTCACACCGAGGCGAGCTCGTTGCCTAGCGAGTCGCCAGGAATGTTGACAATTTTGTCACATTGCTTGGAGGGGTAGTAAAATTGAAATTTCTGTAATGGTTTCTTGGTTTGTTTTCTTTCTTGTTATTGTTGTAAACAACATTTTAGCAATTTTGGCTATCATTTTTGCCCCCTTTGTAAATAAGCTACATATGTAGAAGCTTCGCCCACAGCATCAGCAGGAGTTATAGGCTTCGCAGGGAGAAAACAAGAACATGAAAATGCATACCCAAAAGTTTCTAAGGCCTAGAGAGAGCTTTGCAAGTGAAGCTTCCAAGATACTCGCTTCGGGCCCAGTTTTTGGGAAGCGGCAGAGCAGCGATGAAGAAATCTCTAAGTGTGAAAATTGCTTCGGCGAAACATAAGCGAAGCATCTGCTTCGGCCCCTTTCCCTGGCGAACCGCTTCTCCCAGCAAGATTTGCTTCTCCCCGAAATGCTGCAAAGTACCCGCTTCAGCCAACTTTTGTGCGAAGCTCCCTCACTAGAAGCCTAGTTGTCCTTTGAAATTGGAGAAATATTCTAAGGCAAAATTGTACTTCGGCCGAAAACCCCCCAAACGGCCATTTTGAAGAAGGTTCGCAGTGAAGCATTTTTGCAGCCCATCAGCGAAGGATCCACTTCGGGCAAAGGCTCTTGCGAAGCAGCCTTCGACTCATTTTTCCGGTGAAGCAATGAAAGATTGAGATCCATGTTTTGAGAAGGAATATCTGCTTTGGCATAAGGTCTTCGCGAAGTTGTTTCTGGAAGTTCCTTCGCGTGAAGTACCCATCTAAGGAAATCAGACCCGCTTCGGCTCACATCCGTTGCGAGGTAAGGTTCAAAACTGGAATTCAGCGAAGCTCATCAAGGGCGCTCTCTTCAAGGGCACACACACCAAGGCTGGGTATCTTTTCGAGGCAATCAAGTGTTTCATAAATGAAGTTTTACTTGCCCGAAAGACCCGGGGCCCATTTTTGGCGATCAGAAAAGAGATATCAGTCACAGGAGGAGAGCCCGACGGACCTAGCAGCAACTCGAGCACCACACCCGGAGAAGTCAAGACGAGTCAGGCGGCCCATAAATGCAAATTTCCCCGGTTAATGCGGTCGTAGCTGCTAATTGTAGAAAAGGATGTGAGAGCTCGGTCACGGGAGGAGCAAGAGCAGATTTCTCAGGTTTTCGAGGGCGTACTTCCATATGTTGTGCATTGATGGCTTAGAGGGTCGGGTCCTCTATAAAAACCCATGAATTGTAATGAGGAAAGGGGGGGAACTCTTGCTAGAAAATTGCTGTAACTTGGTTCCTGCAATTGATATTAAAAACTTTGGGCCTGTTTCTCTCTTGTATGCTGCCTTCTGTGATTATTTCTGCTATTCTGTCTTCGTTTGTATACCGTAATTCTGAATCCTGAATTTAGGTGTGTAATTGGGAACAAAACCTTGGAATTCTCCTGAAGGATACATAGGGAGATAATATTGCGTTAAACTCCTTTATGTCGCCTGTGGTTAGTGGTTTTTGTTTTGTTCATTTATTTTCTCAATCGCTGTAATTCTGAAATCTGGATTTAGGTGTGGGAGAATAGTTGAATTCTGGAACTCTTCCAGAGGATACATAGGGAACTTTGCGCGTTGTTCATTTATGCATTATTCTTGGTATTTATTGCTGTTTTTCCAAATTATTAGTTGATAATAGTGCTGTTGGTTCTTTCCCACGGGATTGTTAATACTTCTTACCCTATCCTTTTATTTCTTTCCTGCACTCTTCTCTTAAAACATCAAGTAGTTTAGTATAGGAGCCGGCATTTCTCCGGAGATTGGCACGGAGGGCATCTCTTCCCTTCGGCCTTTCAATGTTGGTCTAGGTCTAGGTCGCGCATACATGCAAAATCCTTTCCTGTGGCAGATTTGTGACCAACAAGCACAAGTGGTGGTATTCACAATAAGTGAGGTGGTGACAGATTCAGGGACGGACCAAGAAATTGTTTGACATCTGCATATTTAGTTAAAATTATACAATTCGATTTCCAACCGTACAATCATACAACAGTAGCAATCATACACTTCAATTGGACAGGTCGTACGAGTTAAATAATACAACTCATGAAATCACTCTTGTTGTACGATGTGACTCAATCGTACGATCACATCCTTCATTGAAACTTCCCATTGTACGATCATCTACCAGTCAGATGTACAGTTTATCCACGATTGCACAGTAGTAAGTTATACACACTAATTTATTATATCCTTGCACGAATTGTAAAATTGTACAAGCATACAACTATACCATCAATCGGCATACAATATCCTAACATGCAATTATTATCCACGGTGATCTTCTGCACAGCCCTTGGCAAATGTATCCTCTATAACCTGCAAAAGGAAATATATACCTATGCCCATACTAACTTCCCATGCATCTTAACACACAAAATCTAATCATAGAATGCTTAGAATAATATAATTCCCCAAATCATTCACACATACACAGGCATAATATAATAAATGACTGCATTGGTATTTGTATTTACTGGAGCAGTATACAAAGATAATTACAGATTGTATCAAGTTGGACAACCATGACAATCACACAGCAAAAGTATCTCTGCCATCAAAATTACTGCATTGCGGTCATAACAGGTTCAACATGCATCACTTACTCCTACACTCGCTCTCTTCCATCGAACCACCATTTCAAAAAATGAAGGGGGTCGTATAATGCTTGTCCCAGGCCGTTCCAAGCGGTTCTTGGGACAACTCACTATAACTGCCACCCTATAACCGTCATTCTATGAATCGACTTTTACTTTTCTAAAGTCTGAGTTTGATTTTTATTAAATTGCATTTCATCTACATTTTTCTAATTTCGTCTAATATCATTTGAACTTCAATTTGCATTTCATGCTAATTAACTTTAATTTAATGCGAATTTCATTTCCCATTTTGCTTTACAAAACTACAAAACTTGTCAATAACACACAAAAACTTGTCAAAATTTGTAATCTATGCAAAGTTTTACTTTTTCTTTTTCACAGAGGCAGATTTACCACCTACATCTGCCTCCCCTTTAAATCAGTTGGTATCCTCTTCGACGCTTGCTGTTTCCCTATGAATCGCTGCTATTATTGTTCGGCACGTAAATTTGCTAGTTGAACTTGGGGGATGGCTCGTTTGTCCCTTGATCTGGTTGTGTATTGATTGATTTCTACATCCTTTAGCCCATATTTGTTCACTTACTCTTCTGCATCAGCCAATTGCTGTATTAGTTGCTTTTCTTGTTCTGAAGTCCCTTTCCTTATTTTCTCTTTCAATTCGGCTTCAATTTTGGCTGCAATAGCCAATTCTTCGTTCTTCTCAGCAATAAGCTGATCCCGATGTTCCAATTCCTTTGGATGAGCCTGTTGTTGCTATTCTTTTACCTCCAACATAGCCTTATGATTCATAATGATTCCATTATACCTTTCTATATCTTTCTTCATTTCATCAATCTTCTGATCTTTGAGCTGTAACTGTCCATCCTTCATTTTCAGTTGTTCCTCTTGGTTTTTCAACTGCTCATCCTTATTTTGCAGTTGCTCCTCTTGGTTTTTCAACTGCTAATTCTTATTTTTGAGTTGATCAATTTTATTCTTCAACTTCTCTTCTAAGCTTTTTAGCTGTTCTTCTTTTTCCCGTACCTGTTTCTCTTGTTCCTCTAATAGGTCATGTGTGACCCTTAATTACTCTTCATGGATCTTTAGTTTGTCTTCATAAGTCAATTTTAGACTGTTTATTTCTATTTCAGTGTCCTTCCTTAGTGCTTTTGCTTCTCTTTTTGCCAACTCCATATTTTCTTCCATAGCTTGCATCTCTTTTCTTGCAGCTTTTGCTTCTTCTCTTTGTTGATTAACTTCCTTCTCCTTGGATTGATAAATTCTTTCCAATCCCACTATTAACTATTCTATCAAATGTGTCAAAAAATTTTACTTACTAAACAAAGATGCTAATTCTAGTGGTACCCTCCTATATTCCACCTCTGCTGTATCTTTTGGAATCTTTCATATAGGAGCTACATCAAGATACACTCTTGAGGGTGCTCGGTAATTGGTTTGTATGCCTTTTGGCAACTCTCTAACTCCAATCATATCAGTTACTGTACCAACTAGAAACTCCCAAGTTTTTTTGTCATAGATTTTAGTGAGTTTCTTTACTCTTTTGACCTCTTAACCCACTGCATTACTTTATCCATCTCGTTTTAAGTCCTGGCTTTCCAACGCCTCAATTGTCCCACACAGCCCATTCGAAATTGTAGTCACGTATTATCTGGCACTTCCATCATCCTTTCGAAGAACTGTTCTAACTGATCATCAGTTTCTTCTCTTTCGTCATCAGTTAACTCGAAAGTGGGTATTTCAATGATGAAGTTGTGTTTGAAGCCCCTAATTGCTTCGTGCTTCTTCCTGTTCCACATTTTGTTCATCCTGTTGGTTGGACTGCATTTCTTCATTTACTTCTAGTGGGACTTATTTATCACCTTCTTGTTGGTCAGTTACTTCTATATTTATCTCTTCCTGATCGGTATGCTCCACAACTGCCTCTTTCTGCTCAAAATATCCTGTCACTGTCATCTATGCATCCTCTGACCGATCATGCTGTTCAATTTCTTGTTCCTATGATCCTTCCACTAAATCATGTTGTTCCAAATTCCGCTCCTGTGACCCTTCCAATGGATCATGTAGTTCATTATCTTGACTTCCGTGTAAGCTTTTCTCACTAGCTAATTTTTGGCTGTTAGCTCCTCTTTGCACAAATTTAATTATCAGTTGCTTTTTCATTTTTTATGGTTTTTGTGGTTCATTAGGTGCAACCAACACCTCCTTACTCCTTCTTGGACTTTCTAGTGATGTCCCTACATCTTTTAACCATTGTTTTGCCCCTTCTACTAATTCAAATTCATCTGTTATTACCAGAATAGGTGACCCACAAATTTCTTTTTGTCGTGGTCCCTCCATATGTTCCGGCTAGTCTATGTCCATAACATCCATTTCTTCCCCAATTGGTTCCATTATCAATATCTGCTTTTTCCTGATTGATTTAGGATGTTGCTGTTCTTGTGGCATTATCTTCTCCTGTCCTTGTTGTCTCCTAGTTCGCATAGGGCTTGTTGATGGTCCTTCTTCTTCCCTGCTTTGATGCAGTTGCTGCTTCTGTAGCAATTTCTCAAAAGCTGATTCCTCCTTTTCTTGATCTAGATTCAGCTTTCTTCTCCTCTTACACCTATGGTGTATCTCTTCCGTAGAAGCCTCACTTTCATTGATTATAACTGCTTTTGCCTATTTTGTATTCTTCTTGGTCTTTGGTTTTTCTAGAGTAGGCTTCTTTACTGGTACTGATTTTCCTCATCTCAAAATCGAAGGTTGGTCTTTCGGAAAATCGGCATACAATATCCTAACATGCAATTATTATCCAGGGTGATCTTCTGCACAGCCCTCGGCAAATGTATCCTCTTAACCTGCAAAAGAAAATATATACCTATGCCCATACTAACTTCCCATGCATCTTAACACACAAAAATCTAATCATAGAATGCTTAGAATAATATAATTCCCCAAATCATTCACACATACACAGGCATAATATAATAAATGACTGCATTGGTATTTGTATTTACTGAAGCAGTATACAAAGATAATTACAGATTGTATCAAGTTGGACAACCATGACAATCACACAGCAAAAGTATCTCTGCCATCAAAATTACTGCATTGCGGTCATAACAGGTTCAACATGCATCACTTATTCCTACACTCGCTCTCTTCCATCGAACCACCATTTCAAAAAACGAAGGGGGTCGTATAATGCTTGTCCCAGGCCGTTCCAAGCTGTTCTTGGGACAACTCACTATAACTGCCACCCTGTAACCGTCATTCTATGAATCGACTTTTACTTTTCTAAAGTCTGAGTTTGATTTTTATTAAATTGCATTTCATCTACATTTTTCTAATTTCGTCTAATTTCATTTGAACTTCAATTTGCATTTCATGCTAATTAACTTTAATTTAATGCGAATTTCATTTTCCATTTTGCTTTACAAAACTACAAAACTTGTCAATAACACACAAAAACTTGTCAAAATTTGTAATCTATGCAAAGTTTTACTTTTTCTTTTTCACAGAGGCAGATTTACCACCTACATCTGCCTCCCCTTTAAATCAGTTGGTATCCTCTTCGACGCTTGCTGTTTCCCTATGAATCGCTGCTATTATTGTTCGGCACGTAAATTTGCTAGTTGAACTTGGGGGATGGCTTGTTTGTCCCTTGATCTGGTTGTGTATTGATTGATTTCTACATCCTTTAGCCCATATTTGTTCACTTACTCTTCTGCATCAGCCAATTGCTGTATTAGTTGCTTTTCTTGTTCTGAAGTCCCTTTCCTTATTTTCTCTTTCAATTCGGCTTCAATTTTGGCTGCAATAGCCAATTCTTCGTTCTTCTCAGCAATAAGCTGATCCCGATGTTCCAATTCCTTTGGATGAGCCTGTTGTTGCTATTCTTTTACCTCCAACATAGCCTTATGATTCATAATGATTCCATTATACCTTTCTATATCTTTCTTCATTTCATCAATCTTCTGATCTTTGAGCTGTAACTGTCCATCCTTCATTTTCAGTTGTTCCTCTTGGTTTTTCAACTGCTTATCCTTATTTTGCAGTTGCTACTCTTGGTTTTTCAACTGCTCATTCTTATTTTTGAGTTGATCAATTTTATTCTTCAACTTCTCTTCTAAGCTTTTTAGCTGTTCTTTTTTTTCCCTTACCTGTTTCTCTTGTTCCTCTAATAGGTCATGTGTGACCCTTAATTACTCTTCATGGATCTTTAGTTTGTCTTCATAAGTCAATTTTAGACTGTTTATTTCTATTTCAGTGTCCTTCCTCAGTTCTTTTGCTTCTCTTTTTGCCAACTCCATATTTTCTTCCATAGCTTGCATCTCTTTTCTTGCAGCTTTTGCTTCTTCTCTTTGTTGATTAACTTCCTTCTCCTTGGATTGATAAATTCTTTCCAATCCCACTATTAACTATTCTATCAAATGTGTCAAAAAATTTTACTTACTAAACAAAGATGCTAATTCTAGTGGTACCCTCCTATATTCCACCTCTGCTGTATCTTTTGGAATCTTTCATCTAGGAGCTACATCAAGATACACTCTTGAGGGTGCTCGGTAATTGGTTTGTATGCCTTTTGGCAACTCTATAACTCCAATCATATCAGTTACTGTACCAACTGGTAACTCCCAAGGTTGTTTTTCATAGATTTTAGTGAGTTTCTTTACTCTTTTGACCTCTTAACCCACTGCATTACTTTATCCATCTCATTTTAAGTCCTGGCTTTCCAACGCCTCAATTGTCCCACACAGCTCATTCGAAATTGTAGTCACGTAGTATCTGGCACTTTCGTCATCCTTTCGAAGAACTGTTCTAACTGATCATCAGTTTCTTCTCGTTCGTCATCAGTTAACTCGAAAGTGGGTATTTCAATGATGAAGTTGTGTTTGAAGCCCCTAATTGCTTCGTGCTTCTTCCTGTTCCACATTTTGTTCATCCTGTTGGTTGGACTGCATTTCTTCATTTACTCCTAGTGGGACTTATTTATCACCTTCTTGTTGGTCACTTCTATATTTATCTCTTCCTGATCGGTATGCTCTACAACTGCCTCCTTCTGCTCAAAATATCCTGTCACTGTCATCTATGCATCCTCTGACCGATCATGCTGTTCAATTTCTTGTTCCTATGATCCTTCCACTAAATCATGTTGTTCCAAATTCCGCTCCTATGACCCTTCCAATGGATCACGTAGTTCATTATCTTGACTTCCGTGTAAGCTCTTCTCACTAGCTAATTTTTGGCTGTTACCTCCTCTTTGCACAAATTTAATTATCAGTTGCTTTTTCATTTTCTATGGTTTTTGTGGTTCATTAGGTTCAACCAACACCTCCTTACTCCTTCTTGGACTTTCTAGTGATGTCCCTACATATTTTAACCATTGTTTTGCCCTTCTACTAATTCAAATTCATCTGTTATTATCAGAATAGGTGACCCACAAATTTCTTTTTGTCGTGGTCCCTCCATATGTTCCGGTAGTCTATGTCTATAACATCCATTTCTTCCCCAATTGGTTCCATTATCAATATCTGCTTTTTCCTGATTGATTTAGGATGTTGCTGTTCTTGTGGCATTATCTTCTCCTGTCCTTGTTGTCTCCTAGTTCGCATAGGGCTTGTTGATGGTCCTTCTTCTTCCCTTCTTTGATGCAGTTGCTGCTCCTGTAGCAATTTCTCAAAAGCTGTTTCCTCCTTTTCTTAGTCTAGATTCAGCTTTCTTCTCCTCTTACACCTATGGTGTATCTCTTCCGTAGAAGCCTCACTTTCATTGATTATAACTGCGTTTGCTTTCTTTGTATTCTTCTTGGTCTTTGGTTTTTCTAGTGTAGGCTTCTTTACTGGTACTGATTTTCCTCATCCCAAAATCGAAGGTTGGTCTTTCGGAAAATCCCTTGGAGTAGTTAGTCCATAGAATAAGATTCCTTCTCGAGATATGGCATCCAACATTACCCCTATTTCATGCAGTGTCATGGAGAAGTTCTTCATTTGCTGCTTTAATTTCTTATTTTGTATACCAAGTACATCCCCCAATCATATTGTACACCTTCCATGATGCCCTATACGAATTGTACGAACCACATGGGCATTTATGACAATTGTGCTTATCCTGACAGCTATGCCATCACAATGTTCATGACACATTGCACCTATCAAAAACAAAGATTTGTGCAATAACACTCAATCCTGCTTTCTCCAATGTCGCCTTTAATTTATTATTTTTTGAAGCCTCTTGCCACCATTTCCGGCAAAACTCCCCTGTAGGTTGAGTGAATGTTATATCCTTCAACACCACTTGTTTGTTTTTCTCTCCACTTTGTTGATCACTGTGTTCTTTTGGCATCTTTTCCTTGTAACTTCACTCCGAAGTTCCCTTCATTGTTCTCTAGGGGGTTCATTTTTCTGCTCCTTGGGGTGTTGCATTTGTTTTGCGATCCTATATCCATGTCCTCCACCTCGTCCTCGCCATAGCCGATAACCACGTCCTCTCCAAGGTCAATAACCATGCCCTTGCCTCGACAGGTATTGGACTAGTTCTCAGCTCCTTGTATTCCTTGGATCTTCTTGTCGTGGCCAATACTCCCTTTGATGCAATGGACCTGGTGAACGCTCAATTCTCCTGACGATATTTTGTATGTGGTCACGAAAATCCCTTCCCCCACTCATACTTCATTGGAGTTCATCTTGCCCAATTTTCGTACAATCAATTGTACCACTGTATGATTCCCTTTACGCTAGAGTATATGGTTTTCCTTGTACCCAATCATTCATCTGTTCGATGTAATCGTACGGTTCCCTCTTTTGGTGCAATCGTACGATTCTTTTGCTGCAATCGTACGATTCTTGTTTGCTGCAATCGTACGATTCTTGTTTGCTGCAATCGTATGGTTCACCTTGTTGCCATCGTACAATTCACCTTACTACACTCGTATGATTCACCTTACTGCAATTGTACTATTCACCTCTTCTGTGATCGTACAGTTCTCTTCTTCAATCGTATTGTTCTTCTCTTACTCAACTGTACAGTTTTTCTGACACTTATTCACCAATTTGTACAACGTTTTTTAACCTTGTATGGTAGCCTTCATAAATCTTCTACAACAGTTTGGTCAATATTCATGCATGCACTTGCAGGTTTTATGTCATTGGTCTTCACACGTTTGTACAACACTTTCCAGCAAACCAGCCTTCCTTCCTTGGTATAATTTGTTCGTACCCTTTTTCTTCCTTTCTACGAAAACCCTAACGAGAGGTTCTTGGTGAGTAGGTACCCTTCTTATGCAATTTCTTTATAGGGGTTTGTTAAAAATGTCTAGCCTACTCTTTGCTCGGCGTTTCCTCTTTTCTTCCTTTTGTTGTTTTGCAAGTTTTTCTCGTACTACACAGGCCCTTGCTTGCCAAACCCCTCTGCTTCTTTCTTGGTGAATTTTCCTTACTCCTGCAAGATATAATGGCAACTAGGATATTTTTGAACCTTAGTTTCTTTTTGTTGCAGATAACTTCGCATGCATCTCCACTTGCATCCTCCGTCTGGTTCTTCTTAGTGCTCTACACTCCCATCTCTGTTGCTTCATGCGTCGTACTATTCTTCCCCACATGGGTTTATGTTTTAATTTTGCCGTGTGCGCTTTTTATAACCTCTACATGGTGAAATTAGTTATAACCATTCATTGCATGCTTTATGGATGACTGCCACCTCAACACTTGCATGTGCTTTTTGTTTTGTTACTCTCTTTTTTGTTTGTAACTAATCGTACGAATTGTACTTAGAGTCATCGTACAAGTCATATGGAAACATTGATTTGTCCTTGTAGAACTTTTCTTGCTGACATGTCAGTTGGCTGTTTTAGGGGTTCTTCTACAACAAAAGTTGTACGATTTTCCTTTGCTTGACCCGTTGTACAGTCTCTCGTCTTACAGCTATATGGTTTCCTTCTTCCTCCTAGATCGTACGGTTGCTTCCTTCTTGTGTTGTATGATTTGTAGTTGTATGGTTTGCAGTCATACAATCTCTATCCGTACGATTCCTTGCTTCTTGCATCGTATGATCTCTTTGTGCCTGAGTCGTACGATCCCTAATCGTACGATCACTTCCCTCTTCCTAACTTGTATGTTGGTGGGGCGTATGGTTGCCCTGTTCTGGACTTTCTCGGCATCTCGTCGTACGATTTCTTTCCTAATATTGACTTGAACAGCCCCCCATCATGCGTTCTTTGTTTGGGCAACTCCTACTTCTATCCCCCTAGACTAAGTCTACCTCCAAACTTGGTGAACAAGTCCTTCTCCTGACTCCCTCACCAACTTGTTGAGTTCGTGCTTGTCTTGCACAGACTTGTTCTCCTCTTCCTTGAGTATTTCTTCCATGACCCCGCATTTGTGCCATGGCTCCCCATCTAATTCTTGGATGAGTCTCGTCAATTTGGGGTAGCCCTCTCCCAACTCCTATCGGCCCCAAACCCATTCGATGCATAGGTGGTCACAACCAACTTCCTCGGTTGGAGCGTAGTCCTCGAGGGGGTTGAAAAGGTCCACCCTGAGGGATACGTCCCAACTGTGCATTCTTCTTACTAAATCAGCAGATGGTCCTTGCGCTTCATTACGCTGACTAGGCCACCTAGGGGTGGGAGGTCGATTTCTTCCCCTCAAACCACTAGAAGGGAGATCAACCAGACTTCTTCCTTGGTTAGGTTGTCTTAGGCCTCCCCGGCGGCTTGGTTGCCTCCCCAAGATGCTTGGGTCACCTTCTTGTTGTTGCTCTTGTTGTCCACTTGTTTCTCCTCTTTCCCAAGTACTGGGGGTTATTTCAACAAATTCTATATTGGCAAAATGCCCTTCTCGATTCTGAGTCCCTGGTGACAATTGCCTTAAGGACCTTATTCTGTGATCTGCTCATCGCAATCGCCGTATCCACCTTCTTTCCTCAAAACGCCTTTGTGGTTCACAAGTTGCTAATGCTTCTCTATATTGTTTTGAAAAATCAGAACCAGTGCTTGAATCATTGCGACTATCTTCTCGTTGCATAGTCCATCCAGGTGATGTCTCCATAATCCTTTGGAGTCTCCTCACCTCCCTTCGTTGCCTTCTTAGTTGTCGACATGTTGCTACATAATCTTCCACTTCAGGACGAACTTGCGGTTCTTGGTACCTTTGCAAGAGATCTGCACTACTGCTTGAGCTACTACTATTTCTCACCACTAAGGGAACCCCATCATCACTTGAATCCAGTTCCCAATTTCTTCTTTGTTCTGGTGTTGTATCTTCCTCAATATCCCTCCACAGGATTTCAGCTACTTCATTTGTAATCGATGGATCTTGTGCTAGGCCTCTTGGTTCCACTTGCAACCTTTCTTCCTGTCTGGCACTTCCTTCCGATTCTTCTTGTCGTTCTGGTGCTATCTCTTGTTCTTGTCGTATACCCTCTTCTTCTTCTTCTTGCTCTCTAACTCTCTTGTCTTGCGGCCTGTCGATCATCAATTCTTTGTATTGTATCATCTAATTCTTGGATGATCTGCTCTCGTAATCTTGCATTATGTGCTCGCAAGGTCTCATATTCTTCTTGCAATTGTCATGTCTGTTCCCGCATTCTTTGATGTATCATTCCAATTTGAGCCAACGGAGTGTGTCCTACCAACTCCTCATTTGTGACTCCTCCATCTTCCGAGGTTGGTATCTCCAGATCATATATATTTATTCTGTCTGGATACCGTACATTTAACCTCAACCTCCTTCATCCATCAGTATGTCGAGGTAACTCTTGCTGTTCTAATTGAGGGTATACTTCTTTTGTTGCTTGTTGTGGAGCTTCCTCTTGCACTACCAAGTTTACCGTTGTTGGTTCCTCATTTTGATTTCTTTCTTCATTCGTAGGAGCCAACTCCTCTTCTTCATATTCTTCTGTTCCATCCACGAATCGTACATGTACCCGTATTCTTCTCCTCTCCCCAAGGTGAGGTTCTAACTCTTGTTGTTCTATAATTGGCTGTGCCTCCTCCCCTTTTGCAAACAACCTTCTCATGTTGACATCATCCTCATCTTGTTGAGGAGTCTGATTGTTCCGGGTTGCTTCTTGTTGTTCATGGAGTTCTTCTTGTCTTCTTTTTCGTTCTATCTTTCCATGGCAATAAACAAACATTGTACCTTATATGGCTTTAGTTTAGACCCATTTACTGTCCCATCCAGCTTCTACAGATTTACTGCACCATTTTCCATCATTTCCACCACTTTGAAAGGGCCAAGCCATAAGGTTTTCAATTTCCCTGGTTAATTTCCCGCTTGCCATTGTACTTCAAGACCAAGTCACCTTGCTTCAACTCCAACTTCCTAAGGTGCTTGTCATGCCACAACTTCCTTCTTTTTTGAGCTGCTTCAATCGCCCATTGCGCCATGACCCTCTTCTCATCCAATTTAATTAGTGTCGCAAGCCTCTCCTCTAGGCTTTCCTGATCTCCTAACCGATTCTCTATGACTACCCTCAAACTGGGTATCAGGAATTCTACCGGCACTACTACCTCCTGGCCATACATCAACTGGAATGGCGTATGGTTTGTTGTGGGCTTAAAAGTTGTCCTATATGCCCATAGGACTGATGGCAACCTTTCCTCCCAATCAGCTCCTTCTACTCCACAGGTTTTATAAAGAGTGGAGACCAAGATTTTGTTTGTCGCCTCCACCTACCCATTTGCTCTTGGGTAATATAGACTTGACAATGAATGCAAAATCTTGAAATCCGTTGTCAGCTTTTTGATAACTTCGTTCACAAAGTGACCTCCCCTATCACTTGTCAGTTGAAGCGGGATTCCGAACCTTGTAATCACCTGCTCATACAAGAATCGGGCTGTACTTTTTTCCGAATTATCTGGTAGCACCCTTGCCTCTACCCATTTTGTTAGGTATTCTGTTGCTACCACGATGTACCGACATTTCCTTCTTTGAGTTGTTCTCAATGGACCCACAAAATCCAAACCCCATCTCTCAAATAATTCTTGGGGTTGAGAGGGGTGTAGTGGCATAAAATCTCGACGTAATGGTTTTCCCGCTCGTTGGCATGTATCACATGCTTGTACATACTCCTTCGCATCATGATAGAGGGTAGGCCACCATAGCCCTGCTAGGAGCACTTTCCTTGAAATGGTGGTTGGCCCCATATGCCTTCTTGCCAACCCTCATGAGCTTCTTTCAATGTTATCTTTACCTCTTCTTCCATTATGCATCTCCTTAAAATTCCATCTATATAATAATCCTGCTATTAACTGAAATGGTGCCGACTTCATTATCACCTTTCTCTTTTTTGCTGCCGACATCTCCTTGGGCAGCTCTCTTGTGGATAAGTATTCTCCGATTAATTTGTACCATGATGGTACAACACTTATTGCAAACAATTGAGCGTCAAGGAACTCATCTGACACTCCTGCTCCTGCAAGCTCCCTGAGCGAATCCTTGACAATTGATCCGCTATCACGTGTTTCTTACCGGGTCTGACCACTACCCGAAACATGAATTCCTGCAACGTGATGAGCCACCTGCTAACTCGCCCTTGTATAACTGGTTTATTGATCAAGTACAACAAAGCCTGATGATCAACATAAAAGGCAAATGGGTTGGCCAATAAATAATGCCTAAATTTTTGTACTGCATATACCATCCCCAAAGCCTCTCGCTCTATTGTACTATAATTTCTTTCTGCTCTTGATAACAATCGACTTGCAAAGTAAATAGGCTGATCTAGCCTAAATTGTCCTTCTTGGGCCAATGCACATCCAATTGCAAAATTGGACGCATCTATGTGGACATGAAACTCCTTGTCCCAATCTGGAAACACCAAGATGGGGCTACACACAAGCTTCGCCTTCAACTCCTCGAAGGCTCCTTGATGCTCCTCCATCCAACAAAAAGGAACATTCTTCTTTGTTAGCGAATCCAATGGGTAGGACACATGGGCGAAGTTCTTGATAAACCTTCTATAGTACCCTATCGATCCCATGAAGGTCTTCAATGAGCTCACGTCATGTGGTTCCTCCATATTCATAATGATGCGAATCTTGTCAGGATCTGTCTTCAACCCCTCCTTACACACTATGTGTCCTAGCAACTTGCCATAAGGCACCATTAGATGGCATTTTCCCGGATTCAAAGCTATCCGGGCATTCTTGCATAATCTCATGCACTCATCTAATGTAGGTAAATGCTCCAGTACTTTGCCATATATCGACCAATCATCCAAGAAAGCTTTGAACTTTCCTGTTGCCATCTGGTCAAATATGTATAAAATAATCCTCTGGAATGTGGTTGGGGCATTGCATAGCCCGAATGGCATTCTATTATAGGCGTAAATGCCATTCTCTACCACAAATGTGGTCTTCAACTTATCTTCCTCTGCAATGCTAATTTGATTGTAGCTAGAGAACCCATCCAAAAATGAGTAGATCTCATGTCCAACTACTTCTTCTAGAATGGAATCAGTGAACGGAATAGGAAAGGGATCCTTAATTGTTACTGCATTTAGACTTCGAAAGTCTATGCATATGCAGATTTTATCCACTTCCTTCTTCAAAGTAATCACAATTGGTGATACCTAGTCACTCATTGTGACTTTGAAGATGATGTCGACATCCAACATCTTTTCTATTTCCGCATTTACCAAAGCCGCATACTTTGGATTCATCCTATAGGGCCTTCTTCTTACTAGTTGGGCTCTTGGCATTAATTGAATCTTATGAACACATAGTTCTGGAGGTATCCCTTTCAAGTCCTTATATGTCCATGCGAAGACATCCTTGTATTGTAGGAAAATTTTGAAAGTTGTTGCTTTCAATATAGGATCCCAATCGTCTCCGCAATGGATTATCCTTGGCTCTTTCTCCATTCCTAAATTCACTTCCACCATCTTCGGTCCTTCATATTTTATACTTTCTGGTTCCACCTTTGCCTTTGCCACATTCGCAGGATGTGTTGGTTTTGCATCTATCTCTACATCACCAACTGTGTATTCTGCAAAGCTCTTAGGGAAGGTCCATTTCTCCTCTTCTTCCTCTATCTTCTTGCTGACTTCCATCTTCTCATCTTGGGTTTCTAAAGTCTCCTCTGTCTGAATACAGAGGCAGGTGGGCTGAAACATTTCGTACTCCTCCATTTGCCAATGGAGAAGTCCACTATCTGATCGATTCTCATCTTCACTACACTCCTCAAGGTACAACATTCCTTCCTCATTTGGCTTGTACTGCTCTTCCTCCTCTGAAGAACTTCCTGATTCATTAGTCGTAGCCAAATCTTCACTGGTTGATTGATTTTCAAGTTGATCATATATTTATGCAATCCTTTTTTAAATGTTAATTGATCTTTTTCCCAATTGTGATTAACTTTGGCCAACCTTAGCCACCCTCTTTCTAGCAATGCATCATATGCTGGCTTCTGCATTGTAATCACAACGAAATCCAAGATGAATTCTTGGTCAGCAATTCTTACTTTTTGAGCTGTCAAAACTCCTTTCGTTTCAATTCCATACTGATCGGCGCCATATAATTTAAAACTAGGCGCCCATAGAAATGGAGCCCCAATCTCCTTCCATGTCCTCTCTGGGAGTACATTAACACATGACCCACCATCTACAATTACTTGTGTCAACTTATGCTCTAGTATTTCCATATGAACTAATGCTGGCTTTTTCCCAACATCAATCATCAATATTGTTGGATCAATGAAGTGATCCTTCTTCTTTACCTCCTCCACTGGTTGGCTTCGCACTTCCATCACCCTTTGAGGCTGCAATTCCTCTCCTATAGCTGCTTGCAATGATGGTATGGCACCCAACAAACTTGCCACCTTTACCTCCACCGTTGTATTCAATACTTGCACTGCCAGTTCTTGTGTTGACACCTTTTCTTCTGAGCCTATTGGCTTCTTCAACTTCTTATGCTCAGCCAATCATTCTTGTTTGGCTTTCTCGACTTCCTCTCCAATCACCTTTTGTGCCACCTGCCATCTTTCCTTCTCTTTGGCAAGGTTCAGGGTAATTGTCTTTCTTGGCCTGACTCCTTGTCACGACCAATACATCCTTCTCCTTTTCTTCATTTTCCGTAGGAGGCACGTCAATGTCAAGGAAGTTGACATTCTGCGAGTTACTTGTACTCGCCTTCTTTGGGCAATTGGCCTCCTTGTGGTTGCCCGGACCGCACCATCGGCACATGTGCATTACGTTATTTCCTGTTGTCCCATTTGTTTGAGGGGCAGGGCAATTCTTTGCAAAATGCCCCCACTCCTGGCAATTGCGACATTGTATGATTGGTCTACCCTCCGAATCATACTGCAACCGACTTTGACCTCCTTGTCGATTGCCTTGGTATGGCCTGCCTCCTCGGCGGTTATTCCTATAACCACCACTAGTTGCACCTTGTCCATTCCTTTGGGCATTCGATTTTTCCTCTTCCTCCTGCACCGTCAAAGTTTGGTGCCTTGCCCCCTTCAGATTAAATGGACAATCAATAATCTCATGTCCCAACACATCGCATATTTATTTTTTTGATTAGGGTAAAAACGGGATTTTGAAAAGACCCAAACCCTTTTACAACACAAAGTCAGCCCTTTTGAAAAGACCCAAATCCCTTGGATGCAAGACAAACAGTATCCATCCTAGACCCCAATTAGCTACAATCCTCCCTCGTGAACTTTTCTAAGTCCTCATGGACCCCCCCTCGGGGGATCCATCTCCTATCTTCTTCTTTAATGGCACCAAAGTTTGCCAGTCAGTCTGCTGGTTTGTTACTTTCTCTAAAGACATGAACAAAGTCGACTTATTCAGAATGCTTTACAATCTCTCTAATATCTTACACAATGTAATCAATTTTCCAATTAGCTTCTCCCTCCTTTTTCAAAAGATTGATAATATTCAAGGAGTCTCGTTCAAAGATAACTTTTTTAGCACCTAGATCCTTAGCTAGCTCTGCACCCAGATGTAAAGCATTAACTTCATCTTTATGACTAGTGGTAATTCCCCAAAACTTGCAGGCTGCCCCTACCAATCTACCCTGATTGTCCCTCAAAATTGCTCCTGCTTCGGCCTTACCTGGGTTACCTTGGATGCCCCATCAAAATTTAACTTCAACCATTTATCTCGGGGTGGTTGCCATTTTACATCAGTTCTAACCTGAGCATTTGCCTTTCCACCACTAATGGGTTCCAAATTCCATGCCTTAGCTATCATAGTCTCTTCAATATTCTCTGGCTTGATAGGGTAATTGATAGATTTAACATTCTCCTCTAAAAAATAGGTGATACTTCGAAAACTTCTCACTGTTGACCTTTTTTACCCTCTAAAAATTCTCCTGTTCCTCTCTAACCATACTCCCCACACAAAATGAAACAGAATTAGGTTCTAAATTACATTAAGACAAGGACTGAAAAAGGGGTTCTCCCACTGTTGTTGTAGACAAGGGTGAGTGCCTTCCCGAGATGAGGGAATGATAGGAGTTTAGGAAGGATTGACCAACTTGACTGTAAAACCTAACATTGACTTATACTGTTCAGTCTCAGACGTGTAAGCTGCTGCAGACGTCTAATACAAACGGGCAAACTAGTCTAGATTGGTAGGGCTAGACGCGTACGACTCCAGACGGGGTGGGCTAGACGGGTAGGATCCTATACGGGTAGCTTAGACGTGTAGCCCAACTCAGACGGGTAGTTGCATACGGATGAACTGTTAGACGGGTAGCACTTAGGCTCAGACGGGTAGCATGTCAGGTAGGGCCTAGACGGAACAATCAAGTGCTACTCCATGCAATGTTGCTAGGAACAATTGCAACCATGCATCTTCGTCTATGACTCCATTCGCTTTCCATGTTGTTTCACATGTTTTGATATGGTGCTTAGAATTTTCCTTCCTATCTCTAGTGAATTTTGGTCATTTTTGCTTGCCCACTACTACTGCAACCATGTCTCCTATTAGTGGCAGTTGTTCATTGAATTTTTCTTTGCTTAACAACCTTTTTCTGATGATTGGTCCTCTTTAAACAATTGTCGACTGCTCCCTACTTTGCTTATGCTTCGCGATATCCTTTGTGAATACACAAGCATTGGTTCTGGTCTTTCAAGTACACTCTCTTGCGCTTGCCTTTGTGCTTTGACTCCTGTCCTCCACACCTCTAGGCACACTCCCTTGCACTTGTAATGGAGTTACCAATTTCTCTGCCTCATCTTGCACATGCTCCACATTGGTGCTTTCTTCACCATTTGTGTGAATGTTCTTCTCGGCGTGATTCTCATTTGCTTGTTGCACTTTTGCTTGCAGGTCTTCCTCCATTGTTAAAAACAATGTCTGCCACCGTTTTGCTTGTTCTTCATTTGGACTGCCCTTCTTATGAGGGTACTACACATGTTCCTGTTCTGGCAATGAAACTCCAACTACATCGCTATCTTCTGCACATATCTCCATGCTAGCAAGTTCTATCAACACTTCAACAATTTGCATGTTGCCATCATGCAATTCCTTGTCGTTGCATAAGTCATCATCACATAATTCCTCATTGTCATCACTTAACTCTAGGAATCCTTTGTGTTTGTTGTTGCACAATCCTTTGAATTCTTCTCATAGGCTCTTCACTTTTCTTACGCTTGCCCTTTTGCGTCCACGTCTCCCATGTCCTCGTGTCAAGTTATTTATCATTCACGTTCTTTTTTAGTTGTTTACACGGTCATTGATTCAAACTTTAGATGACAATGATGTCAAATGTAGCACAAAAATGGTATTCCATGATTAAAGGAACATAGAGGAATAAATGACAAGAAATATCAGCAATAAACAACATTTAACATGTACAAGAAGGAAATATTTAGAACTGAAATGGAACAAAACTGCACTTTGTCATTTGCATTATGTACGAACAACAATATACATTCATTTGCAGAAGCAATTGCTTACAATCACATGAATGTGTTACACACACATGAATATGCTCCCAAGCACACACAGCTAGATGGCTGAATGAATGATATCTGATTATTGATTATTGATGTATTTGGAAATGTAAGGGGCCTACTTATACTTTTCTTGGGAAAAGGGAGGTAGTTTCCAACTTCCTTGTACCTACCTTAACTTACCCCAACACTTTTAATTACAAGACATCCGAATTACATGAACATCAGAATTACATGTATGCTAATAATATCCATTAATCATTTTGTCAACCATTTAGTGTGCAAACTACAACATGACACACAATGACAAAAATGTATGTTTAATCAAAATTGCTTTCATGTACTTTGCTTTACATGCTCCTTCATGCTTGAAGTGGCACCGTGTTAGAACTAGCTGGTACACTTACAACCAGTGCGCTTCCCACAAAGCTCCTTTCTATCGTCCCTTCACTTCTATGTTGTTGCACCAACTTGTGTAGTTACTCTAGTCTACGTCACAACAATCTCCTTTGTAATTTCTTATGCAATTGCTTGCACAATCATCAATACAACAATAGGTGTTGTGCTCATCTGCATCTTTTGTACTTGTGGAGTTACCTACACTTGCAAATTCTACACTTGCACTTATGGATTCTCCTTCTAAAATTTTTGTGCAAGATGTCCCTTCTATTGTGCATTGCTCCCATGCATAAAAAGTTGAGGTGGACATGACTTTCATTGATTCAATACTGGAAGAAGTAGCGGGACACAAGGTCTACTCATTTTTGGATGGATTCTCGGGTTATAACTAGATCAGCATCATTGAAGAGGATAAATTGAAGACTACTTTTGTCATGGAGAATGAAATTTATGCATATAACCAAATGCCTTTTGGTTTATGCAATGCTCCATATACATTTCAAAGGATAATCTTGTATATCTTTGAACAAATGTCCATTGGTAAGTTTAAGGTCTTCTTAGATGATTGGTTGTTGTATGGAAGGAAAGACAAGTGCTTAAAAGCATTGGAGAAATGCATGCGTTTGTGTTCGAAGGCTCGTCTGGCATAATATTCTTGGTTCCTTATGGAAAGTTACTAGGGCATATCGTCTATAAGGAATATTTGAAGACAAACCCCGACAAGATACGAGTTGTAATGGGCATGGAAGAGCCGTATGACATCAATTCAGTAAAGTCCTTAGGAACTATCGGGTATTATCGAAGATTCATTAATAACTTCACACAAGGGTCCCACCAATTGGATACCTTAATGCCCAAGAATGTTCCTGTCAAGTGGATGGAGCATCAAAAGGCCTTTGAGGAGTTAAAGGCAAAGTTGGTGTGCATGCCCATTTTGGTATTTTCAGATTGGGATAAAGAAATCCATGTGTATGTAGACGCATCTAATTTTGCAATCACATGTGGGTTGGCCGAGACGGGACAATTTGGGCTGGATCAACCCATTTATTTTTCAAGTCAGCTATTGTCTTTAGCGGAGAAGAATTACAACACCATAAAAAGAGAAGCCTTAGGGATGGTGTATGCAGTACAAAAATTCAAATATTACCTGTTGGCCAATCCCTTTGCCTTCTATGTAGATCATCAAGCATTGTTGTACCTGATAAACAAACTAACAATTGATGGATGAGTTAGTAGGTGGCTTGTCACGTTATAGGAATTTGTGTTCCGGGTAGTGGTGAGACCTAGGAAGGGGCATGTATTAGCGGATTAGCTATCAAGGATTCACTCTGGAGAACATGTTGAAGGGGTAGTGTCGAATGGATTTTTGGATGCTCATTTATTTGTATTAAGTGTAGTATTGTTGGCATTTTTGCCACATTAAATTTTTTGATGCCTTAACTAATTGTTGGCATTTTTGCCACATTAAATTTTTTGACAAAATTTTGCCTAAGTATGGAACTGTAAATCGACAAAGAGCATGCAGAGGTGTTGGCATTTTCGCAGGCCCTAAAAGAGGATGATAAAGTGGACGAATTAATCTTTTGATGTCTCATTATTGCAAATCTCTTCGCAAGCTTTCCGACGATATATTACAATAGGTGATCGGGTCAGCGGATCAAAAGTTATGGCCCCGGAAGCAAAGCCAGCAAAAGTCCACTTCGGGCTTGAAAAAAATTCTAAGGCATGAGGGGCACTTCGCCCAAAATGCTGCCGAAGTTGCCACTTCGGGCTTGAGCCTGGCGAAGCATCCACTTCGGCCACAGTTTTAGCGAACCTCCATCTAGTTGGCAGAAAAATCTCTAAGGCATGAGGGGCACTTCGCCCAGAATTTGGCCGAACTGCCACTTCGGGCCTCCACTTCAGTGAAGCTTCAATGTCAGCCAAAGCGCTCTACGTCGGCCAAAAGGTTCACTTCGCTCCCGAAGATCCATGTCAGCCCCCGAAGCGCAGATTTTGTAATAACCCTCCCTATCTAGTTCTCTAGGGGTTTGCCAATTCTTAACCTTTTTCGTGAATTTTTAATATACAAAATCACAAACACAGAGCAATCCAGAATTCTCAAAAATATTGCTTTATTCTTATATTAAAACTAGGGCACAAATTACAATGCAAATACCTCAAATGTTGATGAAACCCTAGCTGCTTCGTACTCTATAAATGATGATGAAGGCTCAGCCCTTCTGATGTGAATACTGTGTGGTGTCCCAACTCCAAATATTCTTTGTATAATCTATGAATGATCCTGTGTGGTATCCCAACTCCATAAGTCTTTAAAACTGAAGTCCAACTACAATCCCTGTGTGGAAATGCCTAGATTGACCCGAGGGTAATCTTGCAACCCCGAAGCCAATGTCCCCGTAAGAGGTTGTCGTCTCTCACAAGCTCCGGAATCTCTCGTAAATGGCTCGCCGCAGAGTCCTCCAAAAAAACCAGAGAGAAAAATAATAATCTTCGCATATCTCCAAATGAACTCAAATCCTCTTTTTATCTCCTCCATAGGTCGACTTAGGGTTAGGTCACTTTTAGGGTGGGCAAATATAATTTTATCAATTTTTAATCCCACCTTATTTCTCCTTAATTTATTCACCCCCTTATGCCTAGGCTTAACGACTTTTTAAGTCGTCACTTAAAATGGCCCCTTTTAAGTATAAAATGATTTTATAATAAAATAAAGTCACTAACTTTACAAAATTAAATTAAATAATCACTTTATTAATTTTATCTTCGACCATTAAAATTTCCAACCTCTCCCCATCCGAATTGAAATACGCGAATGGTTTTGGACACCCATTTCACTGAAGAATATCACTTCACTGTCTGTTGTCCATCGAAACCCTAAAAACGGACATGGCTAAAAATAGTAACTTTGATCAAACAAATCTCCGAATGAGCCCAAACGACCATCAATCAATAGCTCTCTGGGTACTGACAAAGATTTTGATATCTCCAATGGCTCCCCTCCATCCAACGTAGCCTACGGGAGCTCGTGTATAGGCTAATCTGCTCTGCACCTGACTGCGTAGAAAAGGGGACATTATAGATTTCCAGCGAAGTGCTATGTCGGCCAGCGAAGCTTCAAGTCGGCCAAAATGTCTAAGTCGGCCAGAAAACTCCACTTCGCCGCGAACCTCCGCGTCGGCCCCCGAAGTGCAACGTCGGCCCCGAAGTTCATGTCGGCCCCGAAGCTCCACGTCGGCCAAGTCGGCCAAGTCAGCCAAGTCGGCCAGAAAACTCCACTTCGCCGCGAACCTCCGCGTCGGCCCCCAAAGTGCAATGTCGGCCCCGAAGCTCAAGTCGGCCGTGAACCTCACGTCGGCCAAAATAGCTAATGTCGGCTGCAAACCTCCATGTCGGACCCGAAGTGTAACGTCGGCCACAATGTTCAACGTCGACCAAAATGCCTAAGTCGGCCAAAAAACTCCACTTCACCGCAAACCTCCGCATCGGCCCCCGAAGTGCAATGTCGGCCCCGAAGTTCATGTCGGCTCCGAAGCTCCACATCGGCCAAGTCGGCCAAGTTAGCCAAGTCGGCCAGAAAACTCCACTTCGCCACGAATCTCCACGTCGGTCCCCGAAGTGCAATTTCGGCCTCGAAGCTCATGTCAGCCAAAATAGCTAATGTCGGCCCCGAACCTCCATGTCGGCCCCGAAACTCATGTCGGCCCCGAAGTGTAACGTCAGCCACAATGTTCAATGTCGGCCAAAATGCCTAAGTCGGCCAGAAAACTACACTTCGGCTACGAACCTCCATGTCGGCCCCGAAGCTCATGTCGGCCGCGAAGTTCATGTCGGCCAATGCGTCCAATGTCGGCCAAAAATGCAAAGTCGGCCGTGAAGCTCACGTCGGCCATAATCCCAATGTTGGCTGCGAATCCCAACGTTGGCCAAAAATCCAGCGAACTGCCAGTTCGGGCCAATTTCTCAACGAGGCTTCTCCGGAACCTTTTCTGAAGACGGTGCTTCTCCCGAAAAGCACACATTCCAAGACCGGGTATTTATCCAAGGCAATTGAGTGTTTCATAAAATGCATTTTTTCTGGCCCGAAAGACCTGGTGCCCATTTGTAGCAATAGGATACGAGTTATTAGCCGCAGAGAAGGGCAAGGACAACTTGTGCATCCACTCGAGCACCTCACCCGGAGCGGCCCACGACAAGTCAAATTGCTCATAAATGCAGATTTCCCCGGCTGATGCGGCCATGGTTGCTAATTGTGGAAATGGATGTGAAACCTCAGTCGCAGAAGGGGACGAGCGCGGATTTTTTTAACTGCCAGGGGCGTACTTCCGAATCCAACGCATTAATGGCTCAGAGGGTCGGGTCCTCTATAAAAACCCTAGTATTGTAATGAGAAAAGGGGGGGAACTTTTGCTAGAGAATTGCTGTATCTTGATTTCTGCAATAGATATTGAAGACTTTGAGCTCCATTTCTCTCATGAATGCTACTTTCTGTGTTGATTTTTGTTATTCTTTCTCTTCGTTCACATACTGTAATTCTGCGTTCTGGATTTAGGTGTGTAGTAAGGGATTGAACCTTGGAATCATTCAGAGGGTTACATAAGAGATTTAATATTGCGTTAGATTCTTTTATGTCGCTCGTGGATAGTGGTTTCGTCAAGTTCTTGTGTTTCCTGATTGCTGTAATTCTGAATTCTGGATTTAGGCATAGGAAGATACTTGAACCCCCGGAACTTTTCCGGAGGATACATAGGGGAGATAGCGCAGTTGTTTATTTTAGTTTCGTTCTTTATATTTATTGCTGCTGTTTCAAGGTATTTGTTGATAATCGTGCTGTTGGTTCTTTCCCACCAAAATTGTTCTCACTTCTTACCCTATCCCCTTTTATTTCTTTCCTGCACTCGTCTTTAAAATACCGAGTAGTTTAGTTCAGGAGCCGGCCTTTCTCCGGATATTGGCATGGAGGGCATCTCTTCCCTCCGGCCTTTCAATTTTGGTCCAGGTCTAGGGCGCGTATACGTACAAAATCCTTTCCTGTGGCAGATTTGTGACCAACACTAATCAGTCTAAGATGTAACTAACCGGTCTCATACTAATTAACCAGTCTCAGACGAGTTAACCAGTCTCAGACTAATTAACTAGTCTGACTTAACTAAACCAGTCGTCTAATTAACATGACGACTAGTTGTACAATTTGTCATTTTATTCCACGTTATTAATCAGTCCGTATTACATTATGACGGCTGATTTACATTGCCAAAACATTACATTATCAATTTGCCTATCTACACGATGGGGTCTTTATTTCATTGGACCACTATGAACAAGTCGAAGAAGGAAGTCTCTATATATCATGGTACCAACTAAATACTTGACAAAGTGGGTAGAAGCATGGGCATTGCTAGATAATTCTACAAGGAGTACAACTTGACTCTTGTATGAATAGGTGATTACGAGATTTGGAATTCCCTTGCAATTGACAAGCAACAAAGGAGGACACTTTGTCAATGAGATCATTTAGAACTTAACCATAGACTTCATGACTTTGCATTCCTTGTCAAGTCCGTATTAGCCCAAAGCAAATAAGCAGGCGAAAGCGACGAATAAAGTCCTGGTCTCAATTATCTATAAGTCTTGTGGTGTGGAAGGAACCGACTAGAAAGAGAGTTTACTAGTTGTTCTGTGGGTGTATAGGACAATATTTAAGCCAACAATGAACTGCATGCCTTTCAAGTTAATGTACGGATAGGAATTGGTAGTGCCTGTAGAGTTCTTGGTACCTAGTTTGAGGGTGGCGGTACAGAACCATCTAGGCGACCAAGAGAGCCAAGAGGAAAGGCTCACAACACTTGTACAACTAGATGAGAAAAGGGTAATGGCTTAGTGGGTGACAGGGATTGCCCAACAACATGAAAGTAATGGCATGACAAGCACTTGAGGAAACTAAAGTTGAAACCAGGTGACTTGGTTTTGAAATTTAATGGCAAGCAAGAAATCAAGCTAGGGAAGTTGAAGACCCTATGGTTGGGCCCTTCCAAGTAGTAGAAGTAATGGATAATGGTGCAGTTAAGTTGTAGAAGTTGGACAGGATATAGTGTCTTGAGACGGTCAATGGCTCGAAATTAAAACCATACAAAGTGAAGGAACAAGTTGACATGGTGGATTTCAAACTAGTTGAGGAAGAGACAATAGGAATATTGGTTGATGCATTGCAACAGTCTTTTTTTAACTTTGAAGGCATATTGGTCTAGGAGAGAGGAGAGCCAAGTAGGACCAATGAGGAAAATGGTGCAGTACGGGAAAGAGAAGATATAGATCTAGGATGGTTGTTCAGGATAGAACATGGAGAGCACCATCATCGAACAAGAAGAGTTGGAACCACATCCAATAAAATGGAGAAGATTGCAAGTACACATAGGTACAATAGAAGAATAGGAACAACAATTGCTGGCAATGGAAAATAGAGGAGAGCCATCCAATCACGAACCTCAGAGAGAAGATAGTGAGCTTGAGGACATGAGCTTGCTAGCACAAGTACGTTTGCAACATCAAAGAATACGTCTTGAAACACAATTGTTACAAGAGGAATGTGAATGATTGCAAAGGCGTAATGCATAGACGAGGGAGCAAATTACTCAGGAAGTTGGAAGAATAATACAAAACCTTGATGCAAGAGAAATGAGGAGGTAGGCAGTGTTGAATGATCTTGAGCAACGAAGAGTGAGAAGAGAGGAAGTGACTAAGATATTGTGGAGGGATATATTCAAAACACCTTACATCTTAGGAAGGAGATGGAAGGAATTGGTGAACAAACATGAGTAGTATGTTCTCCACAAGCTTTGACAATTCAAGCAGTACAAGCTCAAGTGCACAACTCAGAAGGTGAGTGACGAGGAACACGCCAAGACTTCAACCAACTTCCTAATCGGAAGAAAGGAATAATCAACAGAATAACCCCGAAGTGGGAAGGTGAATGAGAAGGCAATTGGATGATATGCCGATGATGGCAGTGGATTAAGTAGGAGGTCCTAGTAGTTCGCAAGGACTACTAGACACTCTAGTTAGGGTACAAAAAACAGGTAACTTAGGCAACTGGGGAAGGCTATCAGGTCTTCTCAGTTGTCTAAGGTTGCCCGGTTGAGGGAGGAGTTTGGTTGGTCTCCTACCCGGTAGTTCGAGAGGAAGTGTTTTTGCTCCAGTTACCCCTAGGCTAAGCAACTGGAAGAGTGGCCTGTCAGAACCATTCTATAGTGGCGTTTCCAAAAACCAGCTACGACATAACCATCAGGATGGCCCGACAAGACCACCTCTTGGTTTGCATCAAAACCGAAGACGTTGTAGGAACAAATGATGGAGGAACCAAAGGAGAGAATGGACGGACCTTGAACATCCAAGAGGAAGAAACAGGCAGCCCCAAGTTATGGAGGCCTACCTAGCAGAAGGAAATGAGGCAAGAAATGTGTTTGAGATAGGTGAATTGTCATAGAGAAAGATGAGGATGAAGACAAGGAAGAAATAATGAAGAGTGAAATTTGATAAGACAGGAACGAAGATGACAAAGTCATGAAGAAGTAAGAGGCAAAAATACCTTTCGTACAAATGCAATAAGTCAGGATGCTGCCTATGCAACAAACCGCCATACAAATACAAACTATACAAGACAAAGTAGGGATAGTCATACAAGTGAACAAGGGTTTACGGAAGGTGGCCATACAAGTGAAAATTATTTTATAGATGGGTTGTGCCATATAAGTCTAGGCGGCTACAAGTCTAGTTAGTTGTACAACTAAGGATGGTATGACAATCCGTCATACAAATAGAGAGTAGGGCATCAATACGAGTAGGAAGATCGCAGTCAAATGGAAGAATATGGTTCATCAGTAGGGGACGTAGTTGAAATCCAAGTTTACATGGTCGTATGAATTGTACGACAAAGATAACTTAGACACATGATTTAAAAAAAAAATAAAAAAAAAATAGAAAAGTGAAAAAATTAGAAAAAGAAAAGACAAAGCGGGAAAAGTGCTTGCCGTCAATCACATGCAAACATGGTGAGGTGGCAAACTAGCAGTTATCAAGCAGTTATGCATGGACTACAACCAATTCTGCCAACTAGTAAGGGAAAGGAGAGGATGGTATTTCCTTTACAGGATATCACATGGGTGCAACCAGCAAGAGAGTTTTGCTAGACATGGTGGGAGAAGAGTTCGAAGGAGCATCCATTGAGGACAACATTCAAGGATGCAAGAGTAAATTTTATACTGCAGATTCCAAACTTTGACAGGTTCTTCAAATATTATTTGCTACAAATATCGAAGACATACAATCCACAACAAAATGCAAGTTCAAGTAGACAACCAGGAGCTGACAGTGGTGTTCTCAGCAGGCAACTTCATAAGGATGTTAGGGTTGCCAAATCATGGACTACAGGTCAAAAAGGAGATAGTAGATGCAATCCGATGGAGGGAGTTGATCCATGAGGTTATTAACATCACTCTAGATGAGGTGGCAAATTAGTGAAGCACGGGAGCCACAAAGTGAAAATGCAGCAATTGAAGATGCTGGAATTGCATTGTGATGAACATCATCATGTTCAAAGTCTTCAGAGAACAACATGCCTTAAAAAGGCCCACTTGGATCATATCCTATGTATAGGGGATAATGATTGACATAGCTTACAATTGGGCATCATACTTGTCTTACCATATTAGGAATTTCTTGATGTGGTATAAAGGAACTTTTCAATGGCCTTCCATGCCATTGGGTTGATGATGATTGCTTCTACACAAGCAAAGGTGCAATTTTTAGAGTTGAATCCTCCTAGGGATATTCTAGAGCAGGCACCAACAATTCTAAGGTGGATCAATGTGATGCCACTAACAAAGCCTAGCTTGGTAAGGATAAAGAAAACATTGAAAAGGAAGGACATTGTAGTAGAGGAAGAAAGCAAGGATTCAAAAGAAACCGTAGCATAGCTAGAGACAGAGCCATTGCAGAAGAAGCGACGTAGGAGGTTGGAGCAATAGTGAATAGGGACTCAACCTCAAGCACAACACCAGCCAGAGGAGTACCAACCACCACAATAGGCCACGTGTGTTGGTGGTAGTGCGGAGAGGATGGTGGAGAGTAGAAGCGACCAACATAGAAGACTAAGGAAAGCAGTGCGATAGGAGGCACCAACACAGTCAGTCAGTTAGATTGTGCAAGGAGGCACTGCAAGTAGAGAGATGACTCACGAAAGGGCTGCAATGGAGGAGCAGAAGCCTAAGGAGACTGTTGTGCAAGGTGGACAGGAAGAGGAACGTAGAACAGTGCAACAATAGGAGCCAATCAAAGTTAGGGATGTAGAAGAAGAAATTGTAGCAGCAGAGGCCGTAGAGGGTCAAGGAGACAAACAAGTGAAAAATATTGAGTCACCCAACATTTTCAATGTTCCAACATCATCGGAGCAGCAAAAGGATCCATGTGGATCACCTCCATTGAAGGAAGATGTAAATTTTGAAATTACATCTACAGCAGAAGAGTTGGAAAGAAACAAATTGGTGCCAATTGAACAAGAAGGGGGAAAAAGCCTGCATAAAAAATTAGAATGATGTACAAAGAAAATAATAGCCAACCATTGGAGCAAGAAACGATGGCAACTGATGCAACATGACTGGTACAACAGGGATGTGAAAGACATAGAGTTGGATACGAGTGGTCATTTTATGATAGAAGTATCGAACTTTAGCAAACCACCTGCTCTAGGGGATTGTATCGATGAGCAGGTTGATGCCTTCTTCAAGAATAATTTGAAGGCCTTGGATAGAGCGATATTGGAGTTCTAGGTCGGATGTGTAGGACAATGGCAACAATGGAAACTGATGGTGGAAAATGAAGTAGGCAAGCTAGTGCAATGGGCACAAGGTGAGGAAAAGATGAAGAAGCTTGCTGACGTTCATTAGAAGTAGCCTTAGGAGCTAGAAACAAGCAATGTTAGGAATATGATTGGAGTAGAAAACCTGCCAAAATGAACTCAAACAATTTACAGGAAGCCAACAAGGGTATATATTGATGAGGCAGATTTGGCAACTTGTCCAACAGATAAAGCAGGTGTGAAGCATGTGAAACTTGCACTTGAATTGGTGAAGATGTATGTCAGGATAAACTTTTTGGCATACTTGATAGAGTGTATAGCCAAATGTAATGTCCCCATCTTAGTCAGCTAACAAAGCGTAATATGGACTTGTCTATTCATAAGGTTCCGTAGGCAAGGTGTTATGGAGATATTGTTGGACGATCTGCATTCACAGTTGTCAACTTTCAGGACCGTTTCTGGCAGTATTTTCAGAGACTTACTATTTTTAGTAAGTCAATTAGGGTTGGATTCTCGGGAAACGGAAAGTACGACTGGCATCTTCGGCTTAATGGGTATCCGTTTCCGTAAGTTTTTTGGTGGTTGGATGTTGGGAGAGCAATAATTTTAATGCCCAAAGATTTATAATGTTATATTTAAATATAAAAGTTAAATATATTAATGTTGGGCATTAATTTAATCTTAAAAGGGGTCATGTAACCACTTGAATTAAAGGGGATTTTATAAAGTTCACATTTCTAATGTCATAAAAGTGGTATGGTCTCCTTGGAAAGTAATAAGTGAAATATATTACAATTTATGGTAAAAAGAATGCCTTCAAGGTGCAACGTAGCATTTGGAAAGACAAATTATCCCACATTCAAGAAGTGAATGGATCAACCAGCTTTGGGAAAGGATAAAAGTGGCATTGAAGAGTTGATTGTGACATCTTTGACTATTATTCTTGAAGCTTATTGTGTGAGACTTGCAGGTTGCAAGATTTCAGTCATTCCAGGCTTGTATTGTGACGAAAACCACATCCAAGGACACCATATCTTGAGGTTGAAAGATACCTTTAGATTGGTTAATGAGCATTCATACTCAGTGGATGCAATTGAGCTGATAAAGGTGATATTTTCAGATATTGTTGAGCAGATTGGAGAGGGTTTGAAGTTAACAACAATTCCATTTCATTTGCACTTCACTCCTTCAGCTGGCTGTATCATCTAGGGCCAAAATAGAGCGATTTGGATGCACACTCAGCAATGGTTTGTTGAATTTTGAGATCTACTTGCAACTACAGACCTAGCCGCCACCTTTTCTGCAGGTTTTGGAGACTTTCATTGGATTTTTGTAGTGTTTATTAGCAGCCGTACCTGCTCCTGGCATGGCCGTACATTTCTTGGGGGATGAGTTGCTTGCCTAGGTCCAAACGCCTAGTCTTTGGAGGATTTCTTACATGCTTTGTTATTGTCTCCAAAAAGGGTATTCAAAAACATAAGTTGTATGCTGGAGAAGTTTGTAAATTGGATTTTATGATTAAAAAAATGAAGATTTCTATGTGTTGGTGAACATTTCCATATTTGTATCAGACCTTCACAATTCCGGGTATACTCCTTTTAATGCAATTTCCTATATTGGGTTTGTTTATCTATATTGGAAGAATCTAGTGTTCGAATTTGGTAGCATTTGGATTGATAGTTTTCAAGTTGTGATCCATTCTTGAGAGCTGCCATGTTATTTCTGAGTATGCATGACAAATGTTTGTCAAAATGTCTTGTTGAAAATTCATGAGTTAATATGATATTTGAAAATTGGAGTTAGTACATTGAATGTTCATATGATATCCAAACATACAAAACACTGAATAACCCAAATTAGCAAACAAGACACTCAAGTTTTCAGTTTGGAACCCAAGATCGAAACCTGGCTCTTTTGGTGGCAAAATTTTTTTTTGTCTTCGAAAGGGGTAGGACATTACAGTGGTACCAGAGCTCAGCTTATCCTGACAACGTGAGGGTTACAAAGTTGCAGTAGTGTGTTGGTAATGGCTACTATCCAGAAACTCATGATAAAGCTAATGCAAATATTTCAAGAACAAAATGAGTTTTTTACAACAATAATAGAACATCATCCTAAGTGGTTGAAGCCTCCATTAGCAGTTGGAATAAAAACAAGGACAAAGGGAAACGACTCATTGCAGCCAAACACAGTTGTGGACAACGAAGAGGACAACAAAGAGGTTGAAAATTTAGAGAATGTTTCATGCATAACCGAGGTTCAGGTTGATTCTTGTATTTATGGGGAAAACAAAACAGCAGTAGTAATTGATGAGGATGAGGTCACTTCATCTTGTGTGTTGGATATTGTAGAGGTGTGTATTGATGAGCACGCTGATCTTGTGGTTGAGGATTCAGTTGTTGATGTAGTTGGTGATTCAGAGGATGAGCATAGTTCTGTCATCACTTCAGAGTATGAGGTTGGTGAGTGCAGTGCAGTGAAAGGGCCTAAGATTGATCATTGTGCATTGGAGGATACACCTAAGAGTTTATTTTGTGTTGATGATTCCAGTTCATTGCAGGATCACATACAGGTTACAGATGAGCAGGTTGTCCACACATTGACACATTTGAATAGCACACATGAGTTTGTTGAATGCCTTTATCAGACAACCCAGCTTGGAGAGAGACGACACCAGTTGACAGTTGGAGCTACTGGTACAGATTTGCAGGCCATCAAGTGAGCATTAGAGGTAATCAAATCAGATTACTTGAGGCTATTATCTGATAGGGATCGGGTTATGCGGTTTGCAGAGCAAACTTCCCGAGAGCTCACTCGGAAAGATGAGGAGATTGATGAGCTTTGTCTTGAGTTGAGTTTAGCTCATCACTCCCTTTTCACAAAGAAAAGTCGACTCATCTCGTTGCATCCACTTCACATGATTCAGAGACTAATTCGGATACTATGGTAGTTAAGCAGTTGATTGAGGGGATACATGAGATTGGACGTGAAGGATTGATTAGTAATAATGATTCCGCATTCACTCAAGTCGATCAGTATGAGCATAAGTGGAGTGATGATATGCTTTATTTAATGGATGCTACTTCCTCATTTGGTGCAATAGATGATGGTACATTACTTGATTCCGATCCTGAGGATGATGATGCGAGCCATACTTTAGGGGATTCTTTGGAGCTTCACAGGGGTTCAGTTGGTGAGGTTCATATGGATTGTATAGTGAGGTATGCTAGTCATTTTGATTTCAGCCATGTAGATGAGTGGACCTTTTTTCGGATGGCACATAGTGGTGGGTTGAAAGATGGTTATACCGGGTTGTATACTTGACTAGGGTATGAGATGCCTTCTTCATTAAAGGGTAAGGTGATTCATTGCTGGGAGGATTGTTTGGTTCAGCATGATGGATGTAGTGCAAAGACAGAGTTATGGCTGAACAACTCTTCGCTCGTATGCAGTTATGATATTTTGGTGCTGGATCTTGGATTTTTCCTTGGTTCGGGTGATATGGCAAGAGACCACATATGGATTGGGGATCCAGGTAGTTGTCAGTGGTTTAGTTGTTGTTTCACCGAGTTGGCAGTTGACATGACTGCTAGGATATTCTTTGGCCCATGGGATCTGGGAGGTGTGTGCCCATGGAGGTCAGTGATCTGTGGAGATCATGCCTTGATGTCACTTCCATTGGCTACTTGGTGGCGGGAGTTAGTTCAGACTCCCAGATGGGTCATTATTGTTCGGTTGTGGATTAGCAACCGATTAACTCCAATATTATGTCCACAGAAAGATTGGAGGGATTTTTTGGTCAGGGATCGGTTACTTTGGTTGTTGGGAGTTGTTGGGGGGTTGATTCCAGCATCTCCTCAACTTACCGTCCTTGATTTACTTGTCCTCTCACACTGGTTTTTTAGTCTAGTTTGGGGTGTTGTCATTCTAGGAATACAGATGAGGTGTGTGCGGTTGTGTTACTATGAGCTTCTGGTTTTGATCAGAGTGGCGCAGCGTCAGCGTGTTAGTTCTGACAGGATGTTGATTTGGGACTTAGAGGATATGCTCGGTTTTAGTGTGGTGACAAAGCTTGACCGGGATTGTGGAGAGCAGTTTACTTGTGAGTTGGTTGAACTATTTCAGAGACTGGTTGCACTTCTAGATAGAGGACTACACGAGATGACACTTGCAGAGGGTCAACAATGCAGGATTTATCTCAGTTGGAGATATGAAGCTCATCGGTTCATCTGGGATCTAGGGATTGCATGGCAATTATTTTTGAGATTGTCATGTTCTGAGATAGGATTGCTTGAGGACAAGCAATCTTGAGGAGGGAGGACTGTAATGTCCCCATCTTAGTCAGCTAACAAAGCATAATATGGACTTGCCTATTCATAAGGTTCCGTAGGCAATGTCGAGTGTTTAGGAACCACTACGTGTTATGGAGATATTGTTGGACGATCTGCATTCATAGTTGTCAACTTTCAGGACCATTTTTGGTAGTATTTTCAGAGACTTACTATTTTTAGTAAGTCAGTTAGGGTTGGATTCTGTAATGACCCTCCCCCGGTCTAATTTTCAATCTTTTTATTTTGCTGATACAATTTGTGTGAAAACACAGACAATCCAGAAATATAGAGGTATTTTGTTTTTTGGTTTTTATTTCAAATACTGAACTAGGGCACAACAACTACAATGTTTTCAATTCTGGAAACATTAAATCAATACAATAAAATAAATACCTCTGTAAACCCTAGCTGATCTGATCTCTGTATAAATAAATATGAAGGCTCAGCCCTTCAGATTGGAACTCTGTGTGGTGCTCCGTTCCAGATATTCCCTTGTATAAAGCTTTGTGTCCCTGTGTGGAAACCCCAACTCCAGCAGACTGAATAATGAAGTCCGAATGTATTCCCTGTATAGAAATACCGCTGATTGACCTGAGGGTAATCTTTCAACCCCGAAGTCAATGTCCCTGTAAGAGGTTACCGACTCTCACAAGCTCCGGAATCTCTGCAATGTCTCTGCTAGAGAGTTCTCCAAAACCCAGTGGGAAGGAAGAAAAAATAATCCATGCATAATTCAAAATGATCTCCCAAAAGCCTTTTTAATCTTTCCTTTTAGGGTTCTCCCAAATTAGGGCAAAATTAGGGTTGTGCACACAAAATAATTTAATTTCTAATTTTCTCTTATTTTCCCTCAATAGGCCCCCTTGTGCACTAGGTTCAACCACTTAAAGTTATTTTATAAAGTGGCCCCTTTTTACAACGTTATAAGTGACCCTTTATAGTATGAAGTACAAACTTTATAAATATTAAAATAATGTCACTTAATGAAATTAACTTCGGCCATTAAAATACTAGACCTCCGCTTGTTAGAATGAAAAATGTGAACAGCTATGGATACCCAATTCGCCGAAGTGTAATCCTGCAGCTGACCCGTTGACCAAAACCCTAAAAATAGCCACTGCTAAAAATAGAAATCCCGTTAAACTACCTCCGAACGAGCCCAAACGACAGTCAATCAAGAGCTCTCTGGGTTCTGTCAAAGATTCTGATATCTCCAAAGGCTCCCCTACATCTAATTTAGCCTACGGGAGCTCATGTATAGGCTAATCCGCTCTGCACACTGATTGTCTAAAAAAGGGGACATTACAGATTCTCAGGAAACGAAAAGTACGACTAGCATCTTCGGCTTAATGGGTATCCGTTTCCGTAAGTTGTTTGGTGGTTGGATGTTGGGAGAGCAATAATTTTAATGCCCGAAGATTTATAATGTTATATTTAAATATAAAAGTTAAATATATTAATGTTGGGCATTAATTTAATCTTAAAAGGGGTCATGTAACCACTTGAATTAAAGGGGATTTTATAAAGTTCACATTTTTAATGTCATAAAAGTGATATGGTCTCCTTGGAAAGTAATAAGTGAAATATATTACAATTTATGGTAAAAAGAATGCCTTCAAGGTGCAACGTAGCATTTGGAAAGACAAATTATCCCACATTCAAGAAGTGAATGGATCAACCAGCTTTGGGAAAGGATAAAAGTGGCATTGAAGAATTGATTGTGATATCTTTGACTATTATTCTTGAAGCTTATTGTGTGAGACTTGCAGGTTCCAAGATTTCAGTCATTCCAGGCTTGTATTGTGACGAAAACCACATCCAAGGACACCATATCTTGAGGTTGAAAGATACATTTAGATTGGTTAATGAGCATTCATACTCAGTGGATGCAATTGAGCTGATAAAGGTGATATTTTCAGATATTGTTGAGTAGATTGGAGAGGGTTTGAAGTTAACAACAATTCCATTTCATTTGCACTTCACTCCTTCAGCTGGCCATACCATCTAGGGCCAAAATAGAGCGATTTGGATGCACACTCAACAATGGTTTGTTGAATTTTGAGATCTACTTGCAACTACAGACCTAGCCGCCACCTTTTCTGCAGGTTTTGGAGACTTTCATTGGATTTTTGTAGTGTTTATTAGCAGTCGTACCTGCTCCTGGCATGGCCGTACATTTCTTGGGGGAGGAGTTGCTTGCCTAGGTCCAAATGCCTAGTCTTTGGAGGATTTCTTACATGCTTTGTTATTGTCTCCAAAAAGGGTATTCAAAAACATAAGTTGTATGTTGGAGAAGTTTGTAAATTGGATTTTATGATAAAAAAATGAAGATTTCTATGTGCTGATGAACATTTCCATATTTGTATCAGACCTTCACAATTCCGGGTATACTCCTTTTAATGCAATTTCCTTTATTGGGTTTGTTTATCTATATTGGAAGAAGCTAGTGTTCGAATTTGGTAGCATTTGGATTGATAGTTTTCAAGTTGTGATCCATTCTTGAGAGCTGCCATGTTATTTCTAAGTATGCATGACAAATGTTTGTCAAAATGTCTTGTTGAAAATTCATGAGTTAATATGATATTTGAAAATTGGAGTTAGTACATTGAATGTTCATATGATCTCCAAACATACAAAACATTGAATAACCCAAATTAGCAAACAAGACACTCAAGTTTTCAGTTTGGAACCCAAGATCAAAACCTGGCTCTTTTGGTGGCAGAATTTTTTTTATCTTCGAAAGGGGTAGGGCATTACACCAAAGGAGTAGAGAAAATTCATGATTCAAAACTTGCAGTGCTTAGAAAAGAGGTTGAGGAGAAGGAAGTGCTGATTAGATAGCTGAAATCCAAGTGTTCAATAAGGGAACAACTATTGGAGAAGAAGAACGAGGAAGTGAAGCTTCGTGATCAGCTTATTGCAGAGAAGGATGAGTAGCTAAAAGATGTAGCCAGCATGTGGCAAAAATTGCAAGGAAAGTTGTTGAGGTAGCAAGGAAGGAGGTGGAAGCTGCATTTGCGAAGAGGGAAGAACAAATATTGGCTAAGTTGGCAAAAACCAAGCCGGGGGCAAATAATTGTGGAGTGCAGTGGGATCGGTATCTAATCTATGTCAGGAGACTTAAGGGAGAGACATAGACCGTCAAGCTATAAATCTAAGAGATGGGTGTATACCTGTCCCTACTCCTCATCATCAACAAAATCCCAGCCTGTAGAAGTAGAGATTTCCGTCGACAAGAACGTCAACCAAGCTAAGGGGGAGGGTAGAAGTAGGAGCTAGTTTTGGATAGTTACCAAAGTAGCCAAAGTAAACAATGTAAATAGGAGATTAAGTGCAAAATGCATTAATTTTTGTAATGAAATTGAAATGTAAATTCAATGTAAATGGAAGACAAATAGAAATGGAATGAAAATTAGGAAAAGTGCATGCCGTCAATTACATGCAAAGGTGGCAAGTTGGTGAACGAACAATTATTGAGCGGTTATGCATGGACAGCAACCACCTCCACCAACTTATAAATATGTGTGTTTCTTGCGACATCCATCCCACAAGTATAAAAAGACCCCTTCATTGCTTTGTAATCCATGGTATGCAAAGGTAATCTGAGAGCGAGCATAGAGCATCCTGAGAGAGTATTGTGCATTGGAGAGAACAAGGGTTCTAGGAAGTGTCTTGTGTCTGTGTACTACAAGTGCAGTCATACCTGTAATGCGAGTTCCGTATAGGCAATATAATGCAAAGACATTCCATTTCCATCTCTATATACATGTTTGTGTGATGACATTGTTGCAGTAGTTATTAGGTTGTGTGTTTGCCAAGTTCTGTGTATGTATGTAATGTGCTGCCCTGTTCTGAGTTTGGTTTTTTACTGTTTTTTGGATTTTAAAGTATTCTGATTTTTTTTGTAATTTTTCTGAGTTTCAACAACTTCATAACCACTAACTTCGAAATTGAACAGCTTTAACAACTAGATGAAAAAATTCTAAAAACTTGGAAATAGCAAGACGACACCTTCATCTAAATTCCTACAAAAGGAATTGACAAAATACGATCATACCCGGAAGATATGAATTTTTGAAAATGATAGGAATAACACTGGTTATCAGCAACTCCAAAAACTTATATTTCATTTCAAACTTCGAATACAGTGCATCAAATTGTTCATAGATTAGTACAAATAGCTTCTAAATGTTGGGTGACTAGGTACTGACCATAAAATCATTGTAAATTGTAGATTTCAAATTGGCACGATTTCCAATGTATTCACCAACATGTACGGCTAGACATGGAATTGTATGGCCTGCTAATAGGAATTAAATCTGCCTTGGAGACAATGCAAAACCCTTCAAAACTGGTCGCTAGGCATGAGAAATGGAGTTGCAAATATTATTGTAAGAAACCCTAGCATAAACACCTCGCCACAATGCTGAAATGGTGGCCAAATGTACGACCAAGCTGTAGCTGGAAGGAGCTTAAAATGCAGCAATTAAATCTGAAACCCTTGACCAAACTCGTCACAAAATACTTTGAAAATCTTCTCAATGTAATCCAAATGCACTCCCTGAGTGAGAATGCCTGAAAATCACCTTGAGGGTATCTCTCAACCCCGAAGATGATGATCCTGCTAGAGGTTTCCGTATCCGAACAAGCCAAGAATTCCCTGCAACAGCTGCAAGAAAAATTCTCTCCAAGAGATATCCATAAATAATCACCAAAAAACCTCCAAAATGAGGAGCTCAACCTCAATTTATAATTTCTCCAAGGGACCCCATCCTTCCAGAAGCTTCTTTTTGCACTTATAATATTCTTTTATTCTTTATTATGTCCCCTTTCATGATTCTTAGACATACTTTAAGTTATAGAACTTAAAGTTCATACTTAGGACCCATTTACAAAATCACTTTATAATATTAACTTTATTTTAAGTGACTATAATACCATCTTATATCTCCCCATTAATAAAATAATATAAAGTAAACTATATTAAATATTTAATTTAATATAATTAACTTTACACATTAAAATCTATGCCTTATGGAATCCAGAACTCCAAACAAAATATGGAAAGGGATACCCATTTTGCCCAAGTGTCCAATCATACTTTCCATTTCCACTGATAACCCTTGAATCTGACTTACTAAAAATAGTAAGTCTCTGCACTTGTGTCCCGGAAAGGGCCTAAACCAAGCAACTGAAGAGATATTTTGGTACCCAATTCGGCGAAGAATATCATTACCTTGTCCCCCGGACCAGAAACCCTAATCACCGACTTACTATAAATAGTAAGTCCCTGCAAAGATGCCCAAAACGGTCCAAGAAACTGGCAATCTGAAGTACTACCCATTCTGAAATCATCTGAGCTCTCCCAATGGGCTCCCACACAACTGATCTTGCCTACGGGAACTCAAGAATAGGCTTGAATATCACAACTAGTTGACTGCTTAGAAAGGGGACATTACAATGTAGGAAGTTGCAGGATGTTGCAGTCTGGAGTAACTATACAAGTCGTCGTACAATCGTTGCATTTGGAGTGTTGTACGAGGGGCGTCACAAGTGCTACACGAAGAAGGTTGTTGTACAAGGAAGGTGACGGAGTTGTCATGCAAGGACATTGTTGACCAGTGTGAAGCTGAGGGAAGATTGTTGTCAGAATAGATTGCAATTGTGTTGTACAAGTGACTGTGCCGTATAAGTGATTGGTAGAATTGATGTACAAGTGCTGATCATGTCTAGAGTTGCACCAACAGTGACTGCAGTAGTTGAGCCCTAGAATCTGTTATTCCAATTATTCCTCCAACCATCGGGATACTCACTGCCATACTACTAAGCACAACCAACCTCTTCCTAGAAGATCAAAGAAAGTATCTTACCGTTTTTTTTTGGGAGGGAGGATTTACTAGTCGTTTAATTTATTTTTCGTTTTGGTCCTGTGCTCTTGTTTTTCTTTGTCTTAGAAAGAAATGGTTTGTCCTCTTTTCCAGATTTTATTGTCCTTATGTCTGGATGTGAGTACTCATGCTTAATGCTATATTGCATTTTTCCAAGAAGGTAGGCCTAAGATCTTGTGTCTTGAACCAAGGAATGTATTTATTCCTATGTTGAATGACAATTTATTGCATTATAAAATGATTTGATTTCTTACATTAAGTTGTGCTTTGATATGGTTCATATATTTTTTTTTAAAAATAAAATGTTTTGAAATAGAGTTGCTACTTCTACCTCCTCATTTTTCCTGGTTCAACGTAATGCCTTTATTAAAACAGGAAAAATACATAGACTACCTCCTGGTGTCTAATACTTAGCCCCCATAATTTCTGGTATAAAGTCAAAAGTTTAAGACATTTTGTTACATGACTCTTGTTCCCACTGCTATTCTCCCTATTTATGATGTTAATATTACTCAAGTGTTTTCTACATATATAAATGGTAAGACTTTTCCATTTTATCTGGTTGACCTCCTTTCTAAGTATATTTGAGTCCTATTGAGCAACTTTAGTCACATGTGGACATTAATAGAATTTCTTTCTTTTTTTTGGTTGACAAGAAAGTTGTTTCATACTAAAAAATGCAGTAATTTCTTGCTTTGGAAAATTGCTGAATAGAAATGTATTGTTATTAAATATATATTTGTAAGTGTGTAGGTTGATTAGATTCTAGGTTTTCTCGTAAGATGAATATGCATGATAAAGGAAGCATTTGTTTGTAATTTTGTAGTATCTCTTCCTCCCTTGTTATTGGTCATTGCATGCATTATTTTCTTCAAAATGCTTCTGCAGATTGTGTTTGAGAGAGATTCCAGCTTGATAATTTTAAATGTGACAGGGAATTGCAAAAGGCTACTAGAGGCTTCACAACTTTATTGGGATCTGGAGCCTTTGGTTCTGTTTTCAAGGCTACTTTCCCATCTGGGGAAATTTTTGCCATCAAAGTGCTCAATCCATCATCAGAGCAAGGCGAGAAGGAATTTCTAACAGAGGTTAAAGACTTCTATATATCCTTCTTGTGGAATACTTGAATATGAAACATGGTCTCAAATGTTCTTTTCCATATGGTTAAAACTTATCGATTTGGCAAGACATAGATGCTTCTAATCTTCTAGTAGACAAATCTGATTTAATGGCATTGTGAATATACATATATAAGTATTTTAAGCAATGCTATCTGACTTCATATGGGATTTTATCAAAATAGTTGGATCCTGGCGCTTGAAAATTATTGTTAGATATTTTCTCATTGAAATACCAAGTTATTTTTTCACAACATTTAATAGCCCATGGTATAAAGTGAGTTTAACGCTGCTATGTTTTAGAATATTCCAACGATAATATAGTCAGTTAAAACTTCGTGCTGATGTTGCTACACATAGGATTATTCCAAGAATATGCTTTGTGCCTATACCATTTTGTTTTCTTAAATATTTGGACTACAATTGTGCCATTAAGTCTATAGTAGGAATTTCCCAAAACACATAATGGAGGTCTTCTTCTTTGGTGTTGTCAGTCAGATGAGAAATGAGCCCAAAATTAAGAGTAAAATGAAAGGTATCCACCCTGTAGGAGCTCTTGCAATAAAAACTAAGCAAAGGCAAGGATGGCATGTTGGACATTTTGAGTAGTTGAGTTGTCATTGATGTCAAGAGTAAGTTTTAGTGAGCAGTGCAAGAGGAAGCAGTTTCAATAAGCAGTGCAAGAGGAAGATTGTATCAAGGCCAAAGGAAAAATATTATAATATTTTATTATAATATACCAGTTAAAGGTTGATTTGAAGAAAATTGAAGATCATGAAGTGATCATTCTCCAAGTTCTCTAAAAACCCCAGGTGGCAGATTTGAAAGGATAAGGTTTAAATTATTTAAATTTAAATATTTTAACTAAGGTTAAAATTTAAATTTAAATAATCCTTTTGGCGTCAAAATTAAAGGATATATTTTAAATCGAATTTAAAAATTCGATATCCTCGCCGACGTTGGAAGCGCATGTGCCAAAGTGTATAAAAAGGGGGTTAAATTTTTATTTAACCTATCCATGTGATTGATTGCCCATGATAGCTAAGATTTTGAGCGCCAAAGTCTAGAGGATTTTGCATGTGCTAAAATCGACATTGGGCAGTGAGAAGAGACAAGACAAAGGGAGCACCGAGTTGAGTGCCAAAGGCGCTGGTAGCGCAGTTAGTGACAGTGGGTGGCGCTAAGAAGTTCGGCAGGTGAGGAGAGCAAGGTTCGATACCCGCTGAGTTGGTTTTGCAAGGGAGAAGAGTGCGTTTTGTTTTGCGCCGCGTCGATTGGAAAAGGACAAAGGAAAAGCTTGAGCCTTCCCCATCGTGTGGAGGCTCCTAGCCCACGTGGTGGGCTAGCGCCTCGATAAGGCGCTCGGCTGGGAGTGGTCTCACGTTCGAAACCCGCCAAGGCCTTTTGTTTGAGATAAAAGGTATGCGCTAATGTTTACCAAAGTTGCATGAAATATTTCGGATTTGCTAAGGTTGGATGAAAAATAAATATTTTTGGAGGTTTATAAAGTTTTTTTTAAAATTGGTTATTGAGTATTTGAGGGAGATAAAAGGGTAGGCAGTATTATTTTTGAGGGTTTGATTTTTGGAGGTTGTTAATTTAATTTTTGGAGTTATAAGGTGTATTAAGAGCCAAATTTTCATGTATGCTATTTTGGAGGTTGTTAATTAAAGATTGGAGATTATAAGGTGTAATTGAGTAATTATTTTTTATGTATGTTTTGATGATTGCTAATTTCAAGATGGAGTAATAAGGTGTATTTGAGTGCTATTATTTTTGTATTGAGAAATATTTTTGAGGAGTATTTTTGTCATCTAACCCTTGAGATTGGCAAAGAGGTTGATTGTGTTTGAGGCAGGTTTTTGAGGTCTACTCTTCATCAAATAAAAAGGTATGGGCACATTCTTCTTTGGTTGAGGTGTTTGGTTGATTTTCTGAAAAACAAGTTGGAGTGAAAAGGATTGATTTGAGTATTCCTTGTTGAGTTGATGAGTTTTCTGAAATGGAAGTGGATGCTATAAACTTTGTTTGATAAGCATTGTTGGAGATTGTGAGTGAGCTAGTGCATGCTTCATGCTTGTATGGTTTGAGATCTTTTGAGGTTGAGTTTGAAGATTGGATTTGGGTTTGAAAGAACTTGAGTATCATTGTTATGTGATTTGGAAACCCTACTTGAGTTAGGGCCTTGATGCATGTGAAACTTCCATTGGGTTGTGTGAATCAAGTTGTGCCTACATTGATGTTGAGTGAGAGTTTTGTTTCATAGAATGATTGATGAAGTAAAGTTGAATTAAATGAATGATTTGGAGTGATAGCTGAAATTTTGTGAAACAAATTGTTCTATATTTTGAATTGTATTGAGAAATAGGTTGAGTGTTTGTGAGTGTGAAGCATATTGAGTCTCTAACAATTCTCTATATTTTTCTGTGGTAAAAAGAGAGATTGAAAGTGATTGAGCATTGTTGTGAGTGTGAAGCATATTGAGTATCTTACAATTCTCTATATTTTTCTGTGAGATTAAACAAGATTCTGTGTCAAGCTTGTCTAAGTAATTGAAGAGGTTTTCTGTGATAGAGTTGAGTTGTATAAAGCTTTTGTGAAAGTTATTGGACAAGTTCTAGTGAAGACTTGTTGAGCAGATTTGAGGCAAGTCTTGGTGAAGACTTGTTGAGCAGATTGGACAAGTTCTAGTGAGGACTTGTTGATCATATTTGAGGCAAGTCTTGGTGAAGACTTGTTGAGCAAATTGGACAAGTTCTAGTGAGGACTTGTTGAGTAGATTTGAGGCAAGTCTTAGTGAAGAATTGAGAACATATTGGACAAGTTCTAGGGAGGACTTGTTGGACAGATTTGGGACAAGTCTTTGAGAAGACTTATGAGCAGAGTTGATTGATTGATTTGTTCAAACCTTGAGTTAAGGCTTGGGGCAGATCTAGCAGAGTTGATTTGAGATTGGATCAAGCTTTGTGTTAAGGCTTGAGGATAGATTTGAGGATAGAGTTTGGTGCAGACTTGAGGATAGAGATTGAGCAGATTTGTGCTAGACCGAAGGACTGTGTTTAGTGCAGATTTGAGGACAGAGATTGAACAAATTTGTGCTAGACCGAAGGATTGTGTTTAGTGCAGATTTGAGACAGAGCTTTGGAGGTGACAGAGTATAGAGGACGACAGTCTCTAGTGGATAGAGGTCCATTAGCCAGGGCATTGAGGACAGGTCTCCTGAGTGAGGACAGGAGTCTTCAGTGGATAGAGATCCATAAGCCAGTGCAGTGGAGGCAACAGTTCTTCTAGAAGATCACCATCCAGAGCAAAGGAGAAATGAAATGAAATGAAATATTATTAATGTCCGCGGTGGGCCAAAATAAGACCCAAGGGACTATAAGAAGTACAATAATGACTGCCAGCTAGCAGGCTAAAAAGCCCAACAAAGAAAAGAACTAAGAAAAATACAAGATCAAACCCGACAAACGGGCCAAAGAGAAAGGGAAAAGAAAAGAAAAGGGAGAGCAGAGGGGGGGAGGGCTGCAGTCCAACAGAGAGAAGTGCATGCCAAGAAGAACGAAGAGAGAGGAGGGGGGAGGGAGCAGCCCAGGAGGGGCAAGCTCCGAGAATCCCCCAAAAACTAATCTCTCCTAATAGTCGAGGCCGAAGTATCGGAGCTGAAGAAGTCCATGATGTCTTTGCCCATTGCTAGTTCGGAACCCTGACAAACTGTTGGTGCGCTGTCTAGTGACCCTGCTTTTGTTCAAACTGGATGGTGTGGGGTGTTTTTGGTCGAAGTCACCTGGTCCGTCGGAGTTGGTGAAGTATGTTGTGATGAGCCGATGTTGAGGAGGGTGAGATCCATTTGGATAACTTTTATGTCGAGGAGTTCTCCTGTGGATAGAGATCCACGAACCAGTTGAGGATATTGGTGTCTCCTGTGGATAGAGATCCACGAACTTGATTAGGGGATTGGTGTCTCCTTTGGACAAAGGTCCATAAACATTGTAATAGGGAAGGATTCCCAAAGATTTTTGTTGAGAAAATATTAGTGAAAAATTTTCTCCGTGGAGTAGCCCACATTGGGTGAACAACGTTAAATTGGTGTCTCTATTGTGTGTGATGATTTTTGCATTGCTTTGGTTACTGCTGTTGATATTGCCATTGATAATATTGCATAATATTGTTTGGGAAAGAAAAGTAAAAAGTGGTCTTATACTGTTCACCCCCCCCTCTCAGTATAAGCTTGTGTTCTTCATGGCAGGTATCATACCTAAAGTTATAAGTCCAAAATAGGACTCTTGGTAAGTTTTCTGCTAGTATGACTGTTTAACCCACATATAATGTGCTTTATAGAAAACTATACTGACTCAACAAACTATTCTGAATTTTACTGCAGATGGTTCTTCAATAAGTATTTGTCCTACTTATTTTGTAACGAGTAAATTTTCTCATGATGTGATTCTTGAAGTACTATGTAAACTATTGAAATCTCAAAATAGATTCTATGTGTTTGGTGGGTAGCCACAGTTTGCTAAATTCAATGGCTGCATAGTGGCTTCAATGGAGACAGTCTATTGCTCCCCTGCCAACTGAATATGAATGGATCATGATTAAACCTGAAGCATTAGTAATCAAACTGGAATCAAGGGATGGCTAAAACTTTAAGTAGGTCAGCAAGAATTGAATATGTTATGCATGGGGTTTGTAAGGCATAAAGCATAGACAATTGATATCACGTAAATAATAGTCAAATGGGGAAAAAATGGGTTATGCCATTGTCCTTGTCACCAATAACAGGATCTTGGTATTTTCCTTAAAAGTCTGAATTACCCAATGATACTGAAGAGTTATGACAAAGCATCAATTCTTTCCCATTTTTTTGCTTTAAAAATGGAATACTTAACAAAAGAATTGTGAAAGGTCTTGATAAGAAAAATGAAATGTTTCAAAACCAAATTGAGGCAATACAATGGCAAAAAATTGTAAAAGAAACTAACAACTGATAGGTCATAGTTTAGTTGAATCTGGTATAGTCAATACAGAGCATGTTTATGAGGGAGATTAGAGACTCAGCACCATGTGAATTAAAAAGTACATTTAAAAAGCAGTTCAGATAATCACTGTTACAACCTTTATTTCATGCATATGGAATTTTTTGTTGATGAACAATCCCATAGACAAGAATCCAACAAAAATGTAGGATTGGAAATATTATAGTGCTTTGTAAAGTGTGAATATCATAATTAAAAAAATACTAGAAGCCTAGGACCCAGTATTAAGACAAATTAGAGTTTTTTAAGCTGATTTATTTTCACACATTCTCATTCTAGTTCAATTCATAAACATAGAGATGGAAGAAGGGGAAATCCCTCTCAAAACCGAAGGAGAAGCCAAAATAGGAGGGGAATTGATGGAAGTTGGAATTAGATAAGAGAATCTTTTATAATGTCCATAGATGGCCAAAGGAGGCCATTGGGACTCATTGAAAAGAGTTGTTACAAATTACAATGCATTGTAGTAACCAAAAAGTACTATGAAGATAAGTTAGAGTAAAGAATCTAGTGTAAACCGCTCTAAAGTGGAACAATTGTATGGCATAAAATTACAGCCTCAAGGGTTGCTCAAAATGGATAAACCCTAACATGTTAAAAGTAATGATTAAGAGAGAGGTAGAAGTCGAAGTATGATAGAGATAGAAAGTAGCTCCAATGGATCCAAGTGCCAACATTAATCTATAGTGATATGTAGAGTAGAAGCACAGTCATTGCCATCACCAGTTATCCCAAATAGGCCAACATAGTATCTAATGATGTTCCCAGGAGAATGGCTAGGACTAAGAGAGCCTGGTCCTGGGAGGACATCGACTTTGATCTCTTAAAGACTCTCTAGGAATCCATGGTTTTGGAACCAATCTGACGTTGAAGAACTGTAGTCTTGTCCTATTGCAAACAAGATGAAAGAATTGAAGCCCTAGTACCCACTCTTGTATGCAAACAAGGATGAACAAAAGTGGTCTATGTGAAGTGCAAGATACATAACCTACCACTAAGGAAGGTTCCCAAACTATTGCACCGGGCATTGCCAAGGAACGAATGGCGCAAGTAGAAGTTGTTATTGCAGAGGCTCACATAGCTTTTGTCACCACCCCATCAATCCATTCATTACTCTTCCACCCTCTCCTTCCTCTACTGCTGCTCCTTTTGTCCTATCTTCTACTTCTTCTATCTTCATTTCTTTAACCACATCTTTGACTGACCCCACTTATGCTATGCCCATCCCACCACAAACAAGCATAGCCAAAACGCAACAGTACCAAGACATATCTTCACTTTTTTATTCAATACACTATCTACTACCTATATATCATCACTAGTGTCTTTCATATCACCCCAAACGACTACTATTCCCACTAATGCAAGCATTGTGACTCATCCTATTGCAACACAGTCTATTGTTACAATTTTTGACCAATCCTCACAAACCACTTAGCACCCGATGACACAATCGACTCCACTTCATTCTGAGTCTACTTCCATAGGTCTGCTAGTCTCCACTCTTTTGTATACACACATATGGTAACTCATTCAACCATGGTTTCTACTATCCCATCAACCATCATTGTCATGTCACCCCAAACCATGTTCATGATGGCATCCCACATAGTATTTGTTTCCATGTCTATAGGTCTTACCAATTTTGATGCTATGTTCAGGCAGTTTGGAACCTCTATGGTAGATTACTTAACCCAAGCAGGTCCACCAATAGTCATAATGCCCAAATCTTCTTTGAGGCTCCTCTAGAGAAAGAGAGACCCTCAGTTTTGAAGTTTTGTATTTTATAGGTGGCCTAATTTTGAAGACTCTAAGCCCAAGGGAACAAGGATTTGCCTAGGATTTATTGTCGATCATGCTTGTCCCTATAAGCCATCAAAACTATAGTAGTCTAGCTGCAACCATTGCATTACCGAATCAAATTCAATTGTGCAAAGAGGGATTAAAGTGCATACGGAGTATATTACATGAAAACAATTTTGATTGTACATATAGTTTTGTCATTTTATGTCATTGTGTAGTTAATATGCTGTGTTTTACAAAATGATCATTATCATACTTGTAACGGTTAGGAAGTGAAGTCGCTATACAATTTTACTATTAGCAAAAGCTAGGTTACAGCAGATGGCTATACGACTGCTAGACATCAAGGCCAGATGTCTAGGCAGCAGACGTCTAGACCAGATGTCTGGGCTGCTAGACGTCTAGGCCAGACATCTAGGCGATAGACGTCTGGGCTGCTAGACGTCTAAGACAGACGTCTAGGTTGCTAGACGTCTAGGCCAGACATATGGACTGCTAGATGTCTAGGCCAGACATCTAGGTAGCATACGTCTAGGTAGCAGACGTCAAGGTTGTTAGACGTCTAGGCCAAACGTCAGGATACGGAAGATGAACCGTTTCAGTTGTGCGTGGAAACGAATAGTTTTGTGGAGGCTTCCTTTGGGAGAGGAAACGAACAGTTCGGGGTCTTCCTTCTTCTGCTCTACAAAAGGGAATTGATCCCTTGCATATGATGTAAGGTTGTAATGTGAATGTAAAGTTTTGCTGAAAATAATAAAAAGGAAAAGTTGCCATTGCCCCGTGGTTTTCCTACACATTGCAGGTTTCCACGTAAATTCTCTGTGTTACTTGTGTTGCTGTTTTTTGTTCTTTGTCATTGTGTTTCTACTTGCAGGTATAAAATCTGAATTTTATTCGTAACAATAACCCATATGTTTGTGTAATTAAAATGTACATCTAATTCAGATGTACATGTAATTCGGATGTACATGTAATTCCAGTGTTCATATAATTAGAAGTGTCAAGGTAGTTATGGTTAGGTACAAGGAAGTTGCAGAAGTTGGAAACTATCTCCACTTTCCTAGGAAAAGTATAAGTAGACCCCTTTCAATTACGAAAAGATATAATGTGATATCATTCATTCAACCATCTAGTTGTGTGCTTGGGAGCATATTTGTGTTGTGCATGTAATTGCATGTGATTGTGAATGAACATATTGTTGCTGTAATTGAATGTACATTGCTGTTCTTTACATAATGCAAATGACATATTGCAGTATTGTTCCATTTCATTTCTGAATATTGTAATGTCCTACCCCTTTCGAAGGCAAATAAATTTGCCACCCAAAGAGCCAGGTTCCGATCTTGGGTTCCAAACTGAAAACTTGAATGTCTTGTTTGCTGATTGCTTTGATATCACGTGATTTATGCAAATATGAATTGTTTATACTTTTTGCAATAATACAAATTCTGGAAATAAAAATAGCAGTAAACTAGAAATGCTTGTATCTTAAAAACTACTCCTCCAATGACTACGAAATTTAAGCACAAACTTCTTCTAATGATATTGAGAAAACCCAATGAAGGAAATTGTACAAGGATAAGTGTACCCGGAGATCTGAAGGCCTGATATAATTCTGGAAGTTAACACCAGCAACAACAAACTTATATATTCATTAAATATGCTTGTAATACAATTTCTCCAGCATACTAATTGTTGTTTGGCTGTCCAACAAAGAGAAGACGTCATACAACACAATGAATACTCCAAATGGGAGGCGTTTGGCCTCAATAAGTGCACGCCCTTCACTGCAACTGGTACGGCCTATTAAAAACCCTTCACAAATGACATAGATCCCTTCCAAACTACTGAAGTGTACGGCTGATAAGCTGATCAAAAACTATGAATAATCAGCAATACAAGCTTCTTCAAAAACCCAAGCAATCTAATTCAAAATAGCCTCTAATGGTTTGGCCTCACTGGAAAAATCTGCAATCTGAAGTAACTCTAAAAATGGCACCAAGTGCACCCCAAAACTCATCAACAACTTGCCACTTTGAAGCTCAAATCATTCCCCGTCACGGAAATGCCACAATCACTCCAAGGATATCTTGCAATCCCAAAAGTGATGTTCTTGTTGGAGGGTTTCGTCTCCAAACAAGCCAAATCTGCCCTTGCCTGTGGTTTTTCGTCACAAACAAGCTGGATATCTTCCTGCAAACTCTGTTGCAAGCAAGCTCCTTTCTCCAAACATGAAATGTGATAACCAAATATGTTTTCAAATGCTCTCACAACCTCTATTTATTCTTTTCTCGAGCTGGTCGACCCAATGTGGGTAGAATGTGAGATTAAACTTCTTTCTTTTTTACTTGCTTTATGTCAATAATTCATTTACTAATGAGCACATATAATGACTTAACTCCACAATATCACTTAATCATATTATAATCTCCAAAAGTGGCGTCCAAGCTAGGCATTAATAAAACCACATTAAAATATACATTATTTCCTTCAAAATGAGTACTCATAAGCCCCCTAACAAATTATAAAGTCATACTTAAGAGAATAATATAATAATTTAATAACTTTATAATAATTATAACTTCGACGATTAAAAACTCCATGACCGCTCATCCAAACTCACATCCGAAGATAGAAATGAGTACCCATTTGGCCAAACTAGCCACTCGTAGGACTTCCGCTCCGCCAAAACCAACTTACTAAAAATAGTAAGTTCCTTGCACTAATAATCAAACGGGTCTAGTCAATCAACTGAAGATATATCTGGATACCCAATTTGGCGAAGAACAACATTCTACAGTCAATTCGGCCAGAAACTTGAATCACCGACTTACTATAAATAGTAAGTCCTCCCTCAAATCTTAGAATGTCCCCGAAAAACTGGCATCCAAAGGCATACAACCATCTGGTGAAACCCCAACATCCTCTAAGAGCATTCTCACAAAAGACAAGCCTGCAAAGGGACATTACAAATATTCTATTCTCATACATTGTAAATGTTGTTTATTGCTGATTTTTCTTGTCATTTATTCCTCTATGTTCCTTCAATCGTGGAATACCACTGCTGTGCTACATTTGGTGTCGTCGTTATTTGAAGTTTGAACCAAGACTACGTAGACAATTGAAGAAGGGAGGAAGTGAATAATAGATAACCTGGCACAAGGACGTAGGAGAAATGGGCATGTAAGGACAAGTGAAGAGCTGACAAGAAGTCATAGGATAGCGCAATAGCAAGTACAGAGAATTTCTAGATGTGTAACGTGCTTGGAAGAATTACATGATGGTGATAGAGAGCTACATGAACATCCATGGCTGTGGAACCATGGCGCAAAATAATTAATGAAAAATATTGGAAGTACATGGAATTCGACACCTAAAGACTCTTCTAGCATCCATGGCTGTGGAACCAATAGAAGAAGATATAAAACTGGTCAGTTGCATCTATTTGCAACTCTTGGGTACATGAAGGTTGGCTAAAATGTGATGTCGAAGGACTATAGTCCTATCTCATTGCATGCAAGAAGAAGAAGCATGGAATCCCTAGTAGCATGGTAGCAAAATATAAAAGAAGAATTTTGTGACTGGATCACAATGCCAGCTATTCTGTTTGTAGCTTCCATCCCCACACCATGGGACAAGAATGGAAACTTAGATTTGTGTGTGTTTTTTCCTTTTTAATTTACAAGCTTGTTATATTTACCAAATGCCTTTTTTCAATCAACTGAATTTGGAATACAGGAAAGCAGAACCTAGAAGGTTATTTAATGAAATACATTCATGAATATCTAGATGGGGTCCTGTATTCAAAAGCACACTTTGAGAATTAGTCGATGATTTGTTTCTTTTTCCTCACAATCTTCTATTTCTTTCAATTGTTTGTTTTCAAGTTCATTTTATTCAATCTTCTACTTTTATGTTGCTAAAGTCAATGTCATCATAGATTTGACTGGTGTGGTTAATTGTGTGTAGGTAATGTTGTTGGAGAGGTTACATCATAGGAATTTGGTGAATTTGACTGGCTTCTGTATGGATAAGCAAGGCCACCGTTCATTAGTCTATGAATACATGAGCAATGGTAGTCTGTCTACTCGTCTTCATGGTACAAGTTAAATATTCTTCTGCCTTTCCTATGCTCTAATTATCAAGGATAGTGGTAGAATCTTGAATGATAATAATACTACTATATTTTACAGTTTTTTGTGGACAAGGGGCACATTGATACTAGTATGACTATTGATAAAGTTTCACTTTACTCATGAGGTCAATATTTCCATTATCATGTATTATATGTCATCTTCCATAAGGTCAATGTATAGCAACAAGGCTGTTAGTGGCATAAATTTGATTCATGTATCCAAATGTGGACTAAAATATTTAACAGATACATTAATAACATAAGGGTTTCTAGTATTAGTTGGTCTATTTTGAAAGGCATAACACAAGATTTCTTATTTTATAATATCATAGTTAAGGAAGATCCAATGAATGATATAATTGATATGTATTGCAGATGGAAGCCTAGAGCCCTTGAGTTGGGAGGAAAGAGTGCACATAGCTGAGGACATGGCAAGGGGTATTGAATATCTACATAAAGGGGTATGATTTTTTTTTTTTTGTACTTTTGGGGACTTAATTTATTCTACATAAGAACCCAATTTAAATATAGTAAACATCTAGAACAAAATTCACCAATCCTTTGCAATTACCTAAAGCATGAGATGATAAATTGAATGAATGTCAATGTGCTTTAATTTGCAATATTACAGGCAACACCTCCAGTTATCCATCGAGATATTAAGTCTGGAAATATATTACTTGATTCAACAATGACAGCAAGGGTGAGTTCCTTGTACTCCGTAGTTTGTCCAGCTTATAATCCTTATTTGTTTATTTTCTTGGTTTCATAGGTTCTTTTGTCCTACCCATTATCAAGCCTAGTGAAAATATGTAAATAACTTGAATATGAATGTATAAGGTCTATTTGATGGAATTTCATTCCACATTAATACCTTTTTTCTTCTCTTCTCCATGATTTCCAAAAGTAAAAGCAACTAGGAATGCCATTCATGTTTCTTTTGTATAGCATTTTGTATTATACAAGGTTCCACGAGCCTGGGGGACGGGGGGACGCGTTTCGGGGACGGCGGGGGACGGCAGGCCGATTTTAGGGGACGGCTGGGGGACGGCTAGTATAATACTATAATTTTTTTTTAGAAATTTAGAATAATCTACAAATTCTACACACAACAAAAATAAAAAATACTAAAAACTTAAAAAGTATGCATTTTCTTAAAACATGTTTCAATCTGAAATGAACTCAGCTATTAGCCTATTACTAAGTGCAGCCATTTCAACAAATGTAACTTGAAGGTTCAGCCAAGGATATCAAGTGCAATCTCTAACAGTTAACCAAAATAGTTTCTATTGTTCAAGTAATGAATGCCACACTGTTCAGCTTTGAACATTCAAACAATAACAATCATCATATTTAAAGCCACCAATGTTCAAGCAAAGACCATTTTTTAATTTTTTTTCAGTCACCAATGTTCAAACAAAGACAGTTCTCAGTTTTTACTTTTTGGCCATCAATGTTCAAGCAAGATAGTTCACTTTTCTCTGTTCAGGCAAGATAGTTATCTATTTTTTCAGCCATCAATGGTCAATCAAGACAGTCATCAGTTTACAGCCCTCAATATAAATTATAAAAGCAAGACAGCTTTACTGTTCAGTCTCTAGCAATTCTGCCCTGCTGTCCAATCACTAAAGTGATATTTAAACATTGACAACCACCATTGTTCAGTTCCCACCATGTAAGAAATGACAGTTACTCCTAACGGTTAAAATATGACAGCCTTTTTTTTTTTAATTTAAGTTTGTATCATTTTAAAATAAAAAAAAATTATTTTTTTATTTTTTTGGGGGGATGGCTGGGCGTCCCCGGGGATGCCCAGGGGATGGCTGGCCGTCCCCTAAAAAGGGACGTCCTGGGGATGGCCACCTAGGGCGGGGCCGCCGTCCCGGGGACGGTTGCCCCGCCGTCCCCCAAAAGGGGACGGGGGAAACGTCCCCCGTGCTGTCCCTTGTCCCCGGGGATGCAGGGGATGGGGGGATGCGTTCCTGTGGAACCTTGGTATTATATCTACAAAATAATGGGGAATCAAAATGAATCTTTTTAACTATGAAGGCAGAGGAATTGGACTCCATTTCATTTGTTTGGCATTGATTTCTTTTATATTTTGAACATTTTCTTTACCGTCTTGGTAGCATATGTAGGAAAAATTATAAGTTTGTGCTGTTTATAAAAAGGCTCACTAGTTCCTTGTTGCACTCATTTTGCCTATTTCCTCTCCCATTCTTGCTTGGACACTGTTTTTAATTTATTAGTCAGGGTGTTCCTCCAGCTATTGCCAACCTCTTCCTTTTTCATAGCGAATTGGCAAAGCAAAATTACCTTCCAGGCAAAACACTGAGGTAGGTGGATACAATTGTTCAGGTCAAAAAATAAGATGTAAATTTTGTCTTATTTGGGTTCCTTTTTATAACCCAGATTGAAGAATTGCCATAGATACTGACCCTTTTAGCTTTCAATGTAAAAAGTTCTATAAGTAGTTTTGTATTACCCAGATTGAAGATTGCGATAGATACTTACCCTTTTAGCTTTCAATGTAAAAAGTTCTATAAGTAGTTTTGTATTCTTTGTACTTTAAAGTTTAAATCATGATTATCTTCATAAAATTAATTGATGCCAACTTGATTTTTTTAAATATTTCCTTATCTCAATATATTTAAAAAATAATAATAAAAAATTAATCAATCATCATATCAATGACTGGACATCTTTAATAGATCAATCTCTTCTCTTGCTTATCTACAGGAATTAGCAAATCCTCTCCCTTGAAGTGCTTGGTCCTTTTGCCATCCTCATTTTTGCTGTTTTTTCGTCTACTAATCTCTTTGCAATTGAGATAGATTGTTGTCGAATGAAGACTGTTCTTGAGGCTCTTCATGGTGATAGGTATCCAGCACTTTGTGGTATTCAAGTTGAAAATTGATATATTCTCCTTCCATCAGTGCTGTTTACTTTCTCTTCTAACATTGCTACAACATATGTTGTAAGTCCACCTTGTGTCGCCTCTATTCCTTATGCAACTTCAAGTCTAGATAATGACATAGAAAATGCATTGACAAGTGCATGAACATGTTCTCAATGTATTTGTTCTATAACAAGTTATTAATGACATGCTCAATCTGAGTCTAAATGTTCTCGAAATTCTATAAAGCAACTTCTCTTCCTATAAGATGCCACACAAGGCTAGTGTCTATTGCCAACTCTTTTCCCTCCTTTACATTAGCTTAGCTGACATTAGCCTTTGGCCCATAAAATATTTTTCTTCAGTGTCTATTTTTTCAACATTTTTGATGTCAAATACATGGATGGAGGAATAAATTTTTATGAATGGTATGCAAATATTCACATAGATGGACAAATAATATTAACAAACTATGTCATATTGCACATACAAAACAGATTTGATATGGTAACAATGCCAAAAATATAGGCTTTAAGAAAATAAGTAAGTTTGTACTTCCAATAGAATAACCCATGAACAATAATGTATTAAAGACAACATGGTGTACAAACATGTGTCTCCAATAGAATTAAGTATGATTAGACAAGGACATGGCACTAAGGTGTTTCAAATAGTGTAAACAATGAACAATAATAAGGATAATTATCAATAAACACTATGATAAGGCAAAGAACACAAAACACAACAATGAATGGTATAGTGTATCAATGATAACATGGTGTATACTCATGTCTCCAATAGAATCAAGTATGACTAGACAAGGATATGGCAGTAAGGTCCAAAGTGGAGATTACTAGAATGTCATGTTCGTCACTTCATATATAGCCAAGTCATGAATAAGTGTGACGATTGGCAAGGACTGGCATGTCACTTCATATATAGCCAAGTCATGAATAAGTCTGCCTCCCAAGTCCCAACAATAAAGGACTGCCTAGCAAAATTTATAAACTTTTCACACCAAAAATATATTTCATAATGCTTTGTTTATTATAATATATGCAATGCCGAAATACTGTCTAAACAAAATCCTGTCTATGTGAACTACAATAGTTGATCAATGTTGGGCATATCACCAAAATCACAAGTAGCATTGTCTTGATATTTGAGAAATATTTATAAATTTTTTGATTGTGAGAAGTTTAAGAATTTTAGGATTCTAGTGGCTTTTGACATTGATGTCAATGTTTTCTTTAGCAAGAAAAGCCTTTCCATTGTCCATTTGACGAGAGGTAGGTGTTACACATGGATTTGAATTAGATGATTGATCAAAATTGATAAACATAGATGCTACTACCAAAATAATACACATGGATTTGAATTAGATGATTGATCAAAATCGATAAACATGGATGCTACTACCAAAATAAGCATTGAGGTGATGACATGTGAATCCAAGCTTATGTTGTCCTTTTGGTTCAGATTATTCGTGGAATGGAGTTGACAACACATTAACTTGTAGAATATAAGGATTTATGGAAAACAAAAAGATAGTGGGAAATAATAATAAAGGATCATGGGACAATTTATATGCAGAGATAACAATATCAATTAATAGCTAAAATAAAAAAAAATTCCATATGGACTTTATATGATGGATGTAGCACGGTGGTGAGTATTCTGACGATTGGAGGAACAATTGGAATAACAGAATTTAGGAGCCAACTGAGACTGTAGTCATTGCTGGTTCAAACATATGCATTCTCCACACTTGTACAACAACTCTACTTGTATGGCAAGTATCAACTTGCACTTGTATGGCAAAATCTCCTCATGCACTTGTACGGTAACACTTGTAGAGAACAATCACAATCCATTGGAGCGGCAAACTCCAACAGTTATCATACCTGTCGGCATTGACTTGTACAACAATGGCTTCGTTAACACTCCTTGTATGGCAACCTCCCTCGTACGACACTCGTGACAACCCTTGTACGACACTTCAATTGCAATACTTATACGACGACTCTTGTACAGTTATTCTGGACTGCAACTTTTGTCTACAACCCTGCACACACAAAAATTTGCACATAAAATACCTAACAATCTACTGCAACAATGGCATCAGACAAACATGCACACACAGATGGAAATGGAATGTCTTTGCATTATAGTTGCCTATACAACACTTGCAATACAAATATGTTTGTATTTGCAGTGCACAAATGCTCTCACATCACAATGCACTCCTAGAATTCTCATACACTCTAATGCACAATGCTCTCGTATTATGATTATGATCTATGGTATCTCACAACTGAATGGGGGGTCCTTTTATGCTTGTGGGTTGGCAGTTAGAAGCAACTGCCGCCCTGGACACCTCACCACTTAACTACCCACATTCCCATTATGCAACTATTACAATAGCTGTACATATTACAATTTCAATTAATCAATCTATGACATCATCCTTGCTGATGTCACCTAACCAAATGACATTTCACTTGCATTTCATTTCACTTTCATGTACATTTGATTTTACATTTCATTTACATTACAATTTGTGCACTTTTGCACTTATTTCCCTATGTACAACTTTTACTTTGGTTGTTGTCCAGAACTAGCTCCTACATTTGCCTTCTCCTTTAGCTTGGTCAACATCCTTGTTGACGAATGTCTCTGCTCCTAGGGGCTAGGATCCTGCCAATGTTGGAGAGTTGGAATAAGTATGCCTCCCATTTCCTTAATTTGCAGCTTAAGGGCCTTCGGTTCTCTTTTCAACCTCTTGGTGTAGTTCAGATATCGGGTCCACCAACACCGTGTAATTGTTTGCTCTATGCTTGGTTTTCACCAACTTTGCCAATATTTCTTCCTCTCTCTCTACAAATGCAGCTTTAGCCTCCTTCATTGCTTCCTTAGCAGCCTTCCTTGCTATTTCTACCTCGTGCCTAGCTGCAATTGCTAGCAGCTCATCCTTATCTGTAATTAGCTGATCTCAAACCTTACCTTCATTTTTCTTCTCCAACAATTGTTTCCTCACTGAACATTTAGCTTTTAGCTATCCGATCAACATGTCCTATTCCTCCCAAGCCTTCATTTTGTCCTCAACTTCCTTTTTGAGTGCTGCTAGTTCTGTTTCAAGTTTTCAATGTTATTTATTCGTTGAAGTTTCTTCTCGCATTGGTTAGTCTGTTTCTCCTTTGAATTCTCTGCTAACAAATGAATTAGGTATGCCAAAAAATTAATCTTGGCATATGTCTTCACTAACTCAGGTGCAAGCTTCACGTACTTTACACCTGCTTCATCTACTAGACAAGGTGCCAAATTTGCCTCATCAATGTATACTCTGGCTGGCTGTCTATATGTTTGAGTTCCCTCTGGTAGGTTTTCCACTCCAATCATGTTTCGCACACTACCAATCTCTAGCTCCCATGGCTGCTTTTGGTGAACCTTGGCAAGCTCCTTCATCTTCTCATCTTGATCCCATTGTACTAACTTGCCTAATTTGTTTTCTACCACCAACCACCATCATCACCAATCTCCAACACATCCAACTTGGAACTCTATCTTTGATCTATCCAAGTCTCTACCCATCTTTTTGAAAAGGTATCAACTTGCTCATTGATATAGTTCCCTAGAACTGGTGGTCTCCTCAAATTTGACACTTCTATGAGGAAATGCTCACTCGCATCCAACTCTATGTTTATATCATCTCTGATAGTTGTTTCTTCTCTACCTTCTCCACCGTCACCCCTTAGGTTGATTGGTTTTTCGATTGCCTTGCCTTGATGTACCAATCGTGCCACATCCATAGTTTGTTCTTCAGTAACCACTTTTCGTACTGTCCTATTCTTCTTCAAACGATTGATTGTCTTACTTTTCTTCTCTATTGAAAATTCAAAATTGTTATATAGACTGCTTTCCTTTCTTTCCCTACTCAACTAGTATTGTTCTTCTCCTTGCCAACTCTTCTGTTGTGGTTGTTGTAGAAATAAAATTTAATATGCTTAAACATAATTCCATTTCTACTTAAATAATCCTACAAATCTATCTTCTGAAGCAACTAGCAATGACAATACATACAAGAAACATATAATAACAATAGCAGATGATAAATGAATGAGTAGATCTTGTATTAACAATAGTATATATGGTACTTGCATTACATACACAATATTTAACCCTGTGAAAAATTCCCTTCATGCCAACGACGACTACCCGACACCTCATCATTTTCCTAAATTACATTTGACATGCATTTGACTTACATTTACATTTCATTTCCCACTACAAGACAAACTAGCTTATGACTCTTTCGTACATGACTAATACTTAACATTACACATTATCACATAAAATATTACATCACAACTTTATAACTTTATTATACGTACACACATTTCATCAAACACTTGGTGTACAAACTACAAAATAACACAAAATGACAAAACTTGTTCACTGTTTTCACAAACATATCAATTTGCCCGCCTACATCTATCCCCTCCTCGATGTTGGCGTCCTTAATGACAGATGAGTTGAAGGGGATAGAAGCAATGAACAACGTATTGGAATCTCTTGTCATGCTCCTGCTTTCTTCTATTCCATACATCTATAATAGACTTCACGTCAAACTATCGCCTACAACATATTGTTCTTTGATTGCTCACTCCACTTTCTGCAATATGCCACATCATCAACTTGCTCAACATGATGATATGGCTAGCATGATGAACATGATGGGTAGTGCCCGTCACCACCTATGTTGGGGTTCAAGGGGCAATGCCCTTCATGCATACCCTCAATGGCAAAACTATTGAAACCATGACTTCCTAAATAATTTTTCTCTTTGTCTGGATTTTGATAGCCTTTGCTCGACCCACTTAAACAACTTTCCCTCAGCTCCAAATTACTACTCTCTTGCTCCAGATGACTGCTTCCTGGCCTTTGACAACACTCCTTGTACGACAGGTCCTCGTATTTCACCTTCTTGTATGACAAGTCCTTGTACGACACCTTCTTATATGACAGGTCCTTATACGACACCTCCTTGTACAAGAACACTTCACTTGTATGGCAAGTGCTTGTACGGTAAGGACTTGTACGACCATCATTTGTAAGACACACTTGTGATCCATTGTAGCAATCACTTGTATGACAAATGTCGGCATCACTTGTATGACAACTCTCATCGGCACTCCTCGACAACACTCCTCATCGACACTTCTTGATGACACTCCTTGTATCACACTCCTTGTTGGCACTCCTTGTACAACAATCTTCATTGGCAACCTTCGTACGACAACTCTCTGTACGGTAACTTGTGTACGACCTTGGCACTTCTGCAACTTTTTGCTATGTAGCTTCAACTATTTGCTTGAGTTCTGCCTCTTCGATTGAAATTAAAATTTACTTTCTCAATTGCATTTAGGTTCATCAAGTTTACCTCTCCAATTGCAATCAAGTTCACCTCCTCTTCTTCTTGGCTAGGGCTGTGACTCTTCGTTGGTGCTTCTAACTTTGTATGCATCACTAGTTCATCTTGACTTGCAGCACTGTGAAAGTCACATGTGAAGTGCCCCCACAAATGGCATCGCCAACATTGCACCATGGGTCTACCATCAATATCATAATTCAGCGTCTTGTAATTCTTCAGTGTTTGTCATAGACTGCATTACCAGTGGCATCCCCCCTTGGTACAATCTCCCTTTGTGTTGCATATACCTCTAGCGATGATTTTGCATTCTTTGCGTCACACTCATCCAAAAGTCATCATTCTTGTCTTTGGAACCACTTCCTTCCCTGACTTATGGACCCAACACTTGAACGATGAACTACTCTCATGCTCTAAATCATCACTCTCACTTTCAGAGTCACTCTCAACATTAGAGTCACTTTCATCTTCAAGTTCACTCTCGTCCATATTAACATGAACCCAACATTTTAGTGATGTTTTTGCATCACTTTCCAAATTCAAGGCTCACTCCAATGCCTCTTGATATGATGTCAAAGGGACCACCCTGATCTTATTTTGGTATGTATGAAGAAGTCCCTCTATGAACCACATCCTCTTCAATGCATCTAATGGGTCTTCGTCCAGATGGGTGAACAACCCACTCAACCTTCACCTGTACAAACAAACAGGCTCTTTCTCACCTTGTTCCTTTTGATAAATTTAAGCAATGACTGCACTGTCATTGTGGAACAACTGAAATTCCTTCACGAATCCATCACGCAACTCTTCCCATGTCTCTTTGGCAATATCACATACCAGTCCATTACGACTCCATGAAGAGATACAACCATTGCCGAGGTTAAGTCAACCTATTAAACTGAAGGTCAATTTGGCATATCGTGTAAATGTCCCCTATTTCATAGAGAATCAACAGAAGATCTAGTTAGGCATTGGAGAATCTGCTTCATGATGTGGAGAGTGACTACACAAAAAAATGAGGCTGACTAGAGGTGGTTTTTCCACACGACATTTTGTCAAGTCACAATTGACTAGTATATGAACTTATCAGAGGACAAGTACCAGACACGGGAAGAGTTACGCGATGGATTTGTGCAAGATTTTAGGTTGTTCGATAATGAAGACATAGTCATTGCTATAATTTGTAGAATGAAACAAGGTGAGAACAAGTTTGTTCATTCGTACAACTAGAAGTTGAGTGGGTTGTTTAACCATTTGGAGGAAGACCCATTAGATGCATTGAAGAGGAGATGGTTCATAGACGAACTTCTTCCTACATATGTTAACGAAAGATCAAGATGTTCCCTTTGAAATCATACCAAGATGCTTTTGAATACACCTTGATTTGGGAAAGTGATGCAAAAACATCACTGAAGTATTGGCGTCATGTTAATGCAAACGAGAGTGACCCTAGGATGAAAGTGATTCTAATATTGAGAATGACTCAGACAGTGAGAGTGATGATTTTGGGCAAGAGAGTAGTTCATCGTTCAAGTGTTGGGGCCAAGCAATCATGGAAGGAAGCGACTTTGAAGCAAAGAACGATGACTCCAAGGATGAGTATGACCCAAAGAGTGCAAGATCATTGCTAGAAGAGGTTGCAGTATTGTAGACAGGCACATTGAGATATCCTTATTTGTTGAACCAGTTTTGATATTATGTGTTATATTGTAAATGCACGCAAAGTGTTTGACGAAATGCACGTGCATATATTTAATAATGTTGTAAAGTGCAATTTAATATTGTACGTCATAATAAAGTCATGAAAAGTCATGTTAAGTCAAATATGTCGGCTAAATTATAAGCCATAGGTTATTTTGTCATGTAGTGGAAATGAAATGTAATGCAAAGCAAATGCACATGAAATGTAATTTGAGGGTAGTTGCAAGGTAGTTGGAGAACATAACTACTTGGTGGGTGTATAAATAAACCCCCCCTCATTCATTCAGGATGTTCATGGATTGACGTTGTTCTTGCACGGTTGTTCACCCATAGGAGATGTGCAGACAGTAAGGAGATAATGTAGGGTGATTGATGCAGCCATGGAGATTAATCAGCCTAGGGTTTGCAGGTTGTATTGTAATGCTGAAACTGTAATGCTGTATCATATCTGCCATTATTAATACAAACTGTTATTGCTGCTGTATTTCTGTCATTGTTGTTGTTATTAATGCTGTTGCAGGTTTTCTGCGCATTATTATTGCTATACTACAATGTTTGCAGATCTGTAGTTTATTACGTGGAAAGGGAACTGTTGGGAATATGTAAAATCCCTTTCTACAAGTACAAAGGGAGATTGTATGGGGGAGAGATGCCACTAGTGATGTGGTCTGTGACAACTACTGAAGAAATAGAAGATGCACAATGCATTATGATACTAAGGGCATACCCATTGTACAATGTTGGCAATGCCATTTTTGGGGGCACTTCTTACATGATTGTCAAGTTCTGCGAGTCAATCTCAACCAGTGATGCATACAAGGTTCGAAGCACCGGAGAAGAGTTACAACCCTTGCCAAGAAGTAGAGGAAGTGAACTTGATGAACTTGATTCAAATTGAGCAAGTGGAATGTATCTCAATTGAAGAGGTAGAAATCCAGCAAGTCATTGAAGTCGTGCAAGAAGTTGCAAAGTTGCCGTCAGAGAAGCTATCATTTGATGAGTTGTCGTCTGAACAGTTGTCATCAGAGGAAATGCCGTCAGACAAGTGTCGTACAAGTGCTTCATTCAATACAAGTGATGTCGACGGAGTGTGTTGTTCAAATATTTCATGCAATATAAGTGGTGCAGATGAAGTGTGTTGTGCAAGTCTTTGCTATACAAATGACATGCTATACACATGATTATTGTACAAGTCCCTGTCATTCAAATGCATGCCATACAAGTGAGTTTTTCGTACATGTGTATGCCATACAAGTGCTAGCCATACTAGGGAATGTGGTACAAGTGAAGTACAAGTAGACCTATCATACAAGGATTTGCCCTTCAAGGACCTACCGTACAAGGAGTTGTTGTCCAAGGAGGTGCCATTCAAGCAAGTGTTGTAAAAGGAGAAGGATGTATGTCAAAAGCCAAGAAGTAATCAATTGGAGCAAGAGAGTAGTGCAGTGGAGCCAAGGGCAAGCTGTTTAAGAGGGTAAAGTGAAGGCTATCGAAGCACAAATGAAGAGAAAAATTCGGCTTAAACAGTGATGGTTTTAATGGGTACATGCAAAGGGCGCTGCCCCTCGACCCCGCAAGGGGTGCTGCCCCTTAACCCTCGACACAAGTGGTTACTAGCATTGCCCGTCATGTTGGTCATCTTGATCATGCTAATGAAGTTGATGATGCAATTGATTGCAAAAAGTGGAGTGAGCAATCAGCAAACAATGTGTTGTGAGCAATAGTTTGAAGTGAAGTTTGTTGCAGAAGATGTATGGAATAGGAGAAAGTGGAAGGAGCGCGACAAGAGATTTAGTATGTTGTTCATTGATTCTATCCCTAGAGTTCAGCTCATGTCTCATCGAGGACGCCAACCGGTTTAAAGGAGGGGATAGTTGTAGGCAGGCAAATTGATATTTGCATTTAATTTTGTTATTTGTTTTATTTTAAAGTTTGTATGCAGAAAATTTGATGAATTGTTCATACTTATAATTAAGTGTTATAAAGTGGCAATGTGATATTTCATGTAATGTTAGTATGTATGGCAAAGTCATAAAGTGACTTATGAAATGAAATGTAAATGTAAGCTAATGCAAGTCAAATGTAATTTGGGAGAATGATGAGGTGTTGGGTAGTTGGAGGGTGCAACTAATTTCTAGTTGTATAAATATGACCCTTGCCTCATTCATTCATACATAAGGTTGATGGATGTAATTGTGGTGGATGGCCATAGTGTGTGGAGTTGGCTGACGTGTGTTGCAACTATAGATTGTATGTAATGCTATTTTTGTACAAACTACTAATAATACAATTTTGCTCATTCATTTATCATTTGTGATTGTTGTTTCCATGTATTGTTATTGTTGATTGCTGCAGATTTGTATATTTACATAAGTAGAAATGGAATTGAGTTTCAATGCGTTAAATTTCATTTCTACAGTTATTAATGTTTTGTAATAGTCTAAAGTGCCTATATTTATGTCATCTATGTGCGGAAAGGAAAACAATTTTGTTGAGGTGTCCAGCAGACCGTTGTTGGCAACGACCCAAGCTCAACCTTAAATAGTCCCCCTTCATTTGTTGGAAACACCTTAGTACACCTTTGGTAGATCAGGAGAGAGACGGAGCCAATGTGCATATCAACACTCAGTAGAGCAAGTAAGATTGTATGGTGAAACCTTGTTACGCCATGCATGTGATGAATACAATGATGATTATTCCTTTATCTATGCTTTGAGTATGATCTATTTATTTTATGATTATGTCAGTAAATCAATATTGTGCATATAGAGTTCTATGTGTAGGTTGAAGTTTTGCAGTTGGAATAGATACAGGAAGTGTTGTAGACTGGAACATAGGCAGGATTTCGTATACGACATCATGTGCAATGTCATTCTAGTGAAGCCGTTCCAATGAGTTGCTAATTGCTCTTCGCTGTTCCAGTGGACGCTGTTCCAACAAGTTGTTGACTGCCATTCTAGTGCTTGATGTGCAAGCACCTTGCCGTTTAAGTGTAGAATGGATTGTTGTTCAAGTGATCATACCTATGCCATAATAGACAAGTGTCGTTCAAGCCTGGAATATGTCTATGATTGCATTGGCAATGACTACATTCCCTGTTGGCTTCTAGGATATGTTGTCCAATTGTTCCTCCAACTGCGAAATACTCACTACTATGCTACATAGTAGCTATGACCATAGAAAATCGGAATCAACTCAAAATCAGACTAGAAAAAGAATGGGGAAAAATCGTCCAAAAAACAAAACAAGAAGAAAACACAAATTTTCATTGAAAAAGTTTTTTTCATACATATCACAATGAATTAACATTATGCAAATCAAATATTAATGATGTAAGACTGTAAGCTTGAACTACACATGAAAGTGGCAAGTGATACAAGCTTAAAGGCTCTAACTGACAGTGACAAAACACATCTTAAGTAAAGAAATTTTAATGCATCCAAAATTCAATATTCTTGTATTGCTTATGATATTAAAAAGGTACAAATTGAATAGTGCAAGCGTAAACAGTGCAGGAGTGAACAGTGCGAACAATGTGTTTACCCTAAACATTTTGTGAACAGTGCAGGCGTGAGACATGAATAATGCAAGTGAACAATGCGAGCGTGAATAGTGCGGGAGTGAACAGTGCATGTGAACAGTGCGGGCGTGAACAATGCGGGAGTGAACAGTGTGGGTGAACAGTGCCGGCGTGAATAGTGTCGACGGAACAGTGCAGCATGAACATGACCGCGTGAACAATGCGGCGTGAATAGTGCCGGTGGAACAATGCGGTATGAACAGTGCCGAGTGAACAGTGCAGCGTGATCAGGGCCGGGTGAACAGTATGGCGGGGTTTTTTTGAATGCTTCCCAGGATGTTAGTCTTGCTCCTCTGCTGTTGGATGCCCCGCTGAAGGAGGGCAACCTGCTCGTCTACTCTAGACAGAAAGTTGGAGGTGACCCTCTGATTGCGTCTAGTCGGGATGCTAGCAGTTCTGCAGTTGATTCTTCCAAGTCTCCTTTGGATTTAATGAATTTCCTCCTGGGAGGTGTGTTGAAGGGTTCAGTCGGTGAGCAAGGAGATCCAGCTCTTGATCGAGTGAAAGCAAGATTTCCAATTCTGCTGGGAGGGAGAAGAAGATTTTCATTCCTTCGGTTAGGGATGAGAATGGGCTGGCCCTAAAAATTCCAGATAAGATTTTAGATAGAGCCCATAGTAGATTGAGTAATAGCCTGATTGGTAAATTTATTGGTTATAGACCATCTCTAGATCAGATTAAGAAATGGGCTAACCTCAGGTGGAAAGTTAAAGGGAATGTGGACTTCTCAGCTCTTCCGAGAGGTTTCTTTTTAGCCTCCTTATCTGTTGTAGAAGATAGGGATTCAGTTTTTCTGGGTGGCCCATGGTTTATGGGACGATCGGGACTTTTCCTGAGGAAATGGGCTCCTGGGTTCAATCCGGATTCTGAAAACATTGAGGTTGCTCCCATTTGGGTTAAACTTCCAGCATTACCCCTTGAGTTCTGGGAAAATGAAATTTTTGAAGCTATTGGCAATTGCATTGGTAGCTTTCTATCTTTGGATTTTGCTACTAAGGAGAGGAGGAAGATGGTCTTTGCTAGGCTTTGTGTGCTAGTTGAAGGGGACAAATCTCTGCCAAGCTCCATTAAACTGGCCTCAAGTAAAGGTACTTGGACACAGGAGATTACTTACGAAAATAATCCTTTTGGATGTAGGAGATGTGGCAAATCAGGTCACTTGGCCAAAAACTGCCGCCTTAACAAAGAATCTGGAATAAGTTTAGAGGAGCAAGGAAGGAAGGGTAAGGTCATTTGGAAAGTGAAAGAGGCTAGCTCTGACAAAGCTTTGGAGGACAATGAACAATCCCCCAAGTTAAGCCTCAGCGATCCCCCGAGTGTGCAAGAAAATATAGATGTCTCTTCTGATTCAGTCTCCAATGAGGATGGAGAAGCAAACCAAAAGGTCAAGGAGCAGTTGGGTATAAGCCCCCTTGAATGTATTGAAGTTGTAGAGGACCTGGAGATTGTCCCTTCTACCTTGCCATTGCTCTTGGAGAAAGAAAATGTGAATATGGTGAAGGTGGGGCAGGAAGGACCAAATTGTTCCCATGTGAAAGACCAAATAGATATTGATATTCATGAGATTGCAGAGGAACAAACTTTTGAGAAAGGTTTATCCTATGTTACTCCAAATGTAAGAATTACCAGGAGTACTCGAAAAGCCCCTGACCTAGGACGAGAAGAGTCTAGCAGGGTGGGCAGGAGGTCTCTCAAGGAGAAAAGGTACAAGGAAGCAGAAGAAGAGAAATCTATGGGGACACAACCTACTATTAAGGCACTTCTTGCAGGTATTGAAAAGCCTGCACCCTGGAACCAATGAAACTCCTAAGTTGGAACGTTAGGGGCATGAACGCCCCTAGCAAACATAGGTTGGTTAAGGACCTTGTCTGCTCTTACCAACCAGATTTCTTGCTTCTTCAAGAAACTAAACTGAATCTTAGGAATTGGCTGAAAATCCAGAAAGGTATTTGGCAAAATGCTGACAGCTTTCAAGAGGAAGCTAAGGGGGCCTCCAGAGGGATTATATCTCTTTGGAACTCCAATCTTTATGAGGGAGACCTGCTAGCTAAAAGTGAATATCAGGTCACAGTACTTCTCACAGCTAAATCTTCTAAAGTTTCCTTTGTGATTACCAATATCTATGCCCCCAACTCAAGTAAAGCCCGTAGAGAACTGTGGATATCTTTAGGGGAAATGGGTAAGCAGTTTAGAGGTTTAAAATGGATTGTGGCGGGTGATTTTAACACCCCCTTATCTCCAGGTGAGAAGCAGGGTGGCGTGGCTGAGTTCTCAGAAAGCATGCAGGATTTGGGAAAGCTTTTAGCTGAAGGAGGCTTGTTTGATGTGGATTTAGATGGTAACAGGTTTACTTGGACGAATAGACGCTCTGGTAGTAACCTGATTCAGGTCAGGTTGGACAGAGTTCTTCTTTCGGAGGATTGGTTCCAAAACAACTTCTTGTTTAATCTGAAATCTCTTCCTAAAACTGGATCTGATCACAATCCTCTGCTTTTTTGGTGTAGTGTGGAAGATCAGAAGCGTAATGGCCCTTTCAAGTTTGAATTTATGTGGCTGCACCACCCAGATATTTATAAAGAAATGGAAAAATGGTGGAGTATTCCTTCCCAGGGTACTAAGATGCAAATTCTTGTAAACAAGCTTAAAACTGTGAAGAAAGAAGTCAAGAAGTGGAATAGGGAGGTCTTTGGAAATATCTTTCAAAAGAAGAAATCTATTCGGTTAGATTTGGATATGTTAGAAGAAGAGATTAATAGGTTGGGTATGAACCAAACCCAACTCCAAAGAGAAAAGGAGCTTAATGCTGAACTGCACACCATAATAGCCAAGGAAGAAACCTACTGGAGGCAAAAGTCCAGGATCCAATGGTTGCAGGAGGGTGATAGGAATTCTAGGTTTTTCCATGTCTCTACTATCAAAAACAAGAGTTCTGGCCGCATTGATGAAATTTTGAAGGATGATGGCCAGGTTATTAGAGAGAGCGAAGAAATTGAGCTTGAGGCTATGGACTTCTTTCAAAATCTTCTAGCTGAAGATATGGAAGAGGATGAAACAGCGGTTAAGGAGATGACTAATCACATTCCTAGGTTGATATCTAAGGAGATCAATGATCAGCTTCTAAAGGAGATTGAGGAAGAAGAGGTAAGGATAGCCACTTTCTCCCTCGGTAGAGACAAAGCTCCAGGTCCGGACGGGTTCCAAGCAGGTTTTTTCCAAACCTTCTGGGATATTGTTAAACTCGATGTTATTGAAGCAGTGAAGGAATCTCTAAAGTCTGGTCAGATCCTAAAGGAGTTTAACAATACCTTCCTTGTTCTAGTTCCTAAGAAGAAAGGGTTAAAAACCTTCAAAGATTACAGGCCTATAAGTCTTTGCAATGTTGTTTACAAGATTATCTCTAATGTTATAGCTCTCAGGTTGAAGATCTTCCTCCCCTCCATTATCTCCGATGAGCAAGGAGGCTTTGTTAAGGGTAAACAGATTTTGGATGGGATTATCTCCCTTCATGAATCCATGCATTCTGTCAAGGCTAGTGAAAGAAAAGGCATGTTCCTAAAGTTAGATATGAGCAAGGCTTATGACAGAGTTTCATGGAGTTTTTTGGATAAAGTTTTGGCTGCCTTTGGTTTTTGTAGACAGTGGAGAAGATGGGTAGGGAGCTGCTACAAGACTGCAAGGTACTCTGTTCTGATCCAAAACAAACCAGCAGGTTTTTTTAGCAGTAGTAGAGGTCTTAGACAAGGTGACCCCCTCTCTCCTTATCTTTTCATTATTATGGCTGAAACGTTCGGAAGATACCTCAATGCTGCCAAGGCTTCTGGCCGGTTAGGGGGCCTCAAACCAGCTCATAATCTTGAGGGCATTACTCATTTACAGTTTGTGGATGATACCATTTTACTTGGTAATCCTACTGTGACGGAGGCAATTGAAATTAAAAGAATCCTGGACCTCTATGAGCGTGCCTCTCACCAAAAGATCAATTTGGACAAGAGCAAGGTCTTCTTCATTAACACTAAAGTTGCTCTCCAGAGAAGGGTGGCTAGAGAGATAGGGTGTCCTGTGTCAACCCTACCTTCTACTTACCTTGGAATGCCTATGTTCTTGGGAACTTGCAAGGCACCTCTTTGGAATGGTTTGCTTGACAGGTTTCAATCCAAGCTTGCAGGGTGGAAAGGTAATCTCTTGTCTCAAGCGGGTAAAGTGTTGCTGGTCAAGAGTGTTTTGCAGGCTGTCCCCATTTATCTTCTCTCCCTTTTTAAGATCCCTGCTAAAGTTTCCAAAATTATAGAAGGTATTCAAAAACAGTTTTTATGGTCTGGATCTGAAGAGAGGAGGAGGATTCCTCTTGTAGCTTGGGAAAAAACCTGCCATCATAAGAATCAGGGTGGTCTTGGTCTGAGGAGACTCAGCCTGGTTAATAGTGCTATGGCAGCCAAGGTTGGATGGAGAATACTAAGAGATGGTCAGACTTTGTGGGCTAGGATTCTTAAAGAGAAATATCTTGACAACCAGGAGGATATCAGATTTCTCACAATTCAGGACCCCTGTCGTGGTTCTTCTCTGTGGAACCACCTAGTGGAGTCTAGGGAGGCCTTGTGGAAGGGTGTGAAATGGCGTGTTGGAGATGGGGCCTCTATAAGTTTCTGGGAGGATGCCTGGTTAGATGACAACCCTTTAGCCAATAATGGTATTTTCTCTATTCTGAAAGAGGAACTAGAAGATAGATATGGTAAAAAGGTTTGTGACTACATGACTTTAGTGGATAACCGGTTGAGTTGGAAAGAGTTAGAGGCAGTCCCAGAGAATGTGGAGGCTTTAAACCTCCTTAAAGCTAAACTAAAGGCTTATTACTTAGGTGTTGTTAGGCAAAGAGACTCGGTGGTTTGGGGCAGAACTGAGAATGGTGAAATCAGCGTGAAGACAGCCTATGATCTATTGGATCCTGTTGAAGATAATGGTTTCCCTTGGAATAGAATTTGGGGTAAGAAAGCTCTTCCTAAATTGGAGATTTTTCTTTGGGAAGCAGTCCAAAATAAGATTCTAACGGTGGATAATCTCAAGAAGAGAGGTTTTCAGTTACCTAATAGGTGTTGTTTATGCGAAAAGGCAGAAGAATCAGTGGAGCACATCTTCTTGGAATGTCCCTACGCTCTAAACATTTTCCAGCACCTCATCAACAGGATGGGCATCTCTTGGGTGATGCCTTCTAATATGGTTTTGTGGTTACAGCAGTGGGAGAAGCCCTTTTGTAGTCCTCGTCTTAATGTAATTTGGAACCTTATTCCGTTTCATTTTGTGTGGGGAGTATGGTTAGAGAGGAACAGGAGAATTTTTAGAGGGGAAAAAAGGTCAGCAGTGAGAAGTTTGGGAAGTATCACCCAATTTTTAGAGGAGAATGCTAAATCAGTCAAGTACCCTATCAAACCAGAGAAGTCTGAAGAGACTATGATTGCTAAGGCATGGAATCTGGAACCCATTAGTGGTGGAGAGGCAAATGCTCAGGCTAGAAATGATGTAAAATGGCAACCACCCCGAGATGAATGGTTGAAGTTAAATTTTGATGGGGCCTCCAAAGGCAACCCAGGTAAGGCAGGAGCAGGAGCTATTTTGAGGGACAATCAGGGTAGATTGGTGGGGGCAGCCTGCAAGTTTTTGGGAATTACTACTAGCCATAAAGCTGAAGTTAATGCTTTACATCTTGGTGCAGAGCTAGCTAAGGATTTAGGTGCTAAAAAAGTTATCATTGAAGGAGACTCCTTGAATATTATCAATGTTTTGAAGGAGGGAGAAGCTAATTGGCAAATTGATTACATTGTGCAGGATATTAGAGAGATTGTAAAGCATTTTGAAGAAGTTGATTTTGTTCATGTTTATAGAGAAGGTAATAAACCAGCAGACTGGCTGGCGAACTTTGGTGCCATTAAAGAAGAGGATAGGAGATGGGTCCCCCCGGGGGTGGTCCATCAAGACTTAGAAAAGCTCAGGAGGGAGGACTGCATCTAATTGGGGTCCTGGGTGGATTTTGCCTGTCTTGCGTCCAGGGGATTTTTTGGCTACTTGCCCTTGGCAGCTGCGTAACTAATGGGCTGATCTTTGGCAAGAGATTTGTTTTGTGATGTAAAAGGGTTCGGGCCCTTTCAAAATCCCGTTTTTACCCTAATAAAAAAAAAAGCTACAAATTACAAAATATTTCACGAGTCATGACAAATATAATGTCTCAAGATCTTTGAATGCCTTCCCCCTAACACAAACTCTAGTCTCTCTTTGTCATTGTGCTTGTGCTTCTTCTTGTGCCTTGGTTGCTGATGTCCGTTGCCACCTATGTCGGGGGTCAAGGGGTAGCACCCCGAAACCTCAATAGCAAAACCATTAATAACTTCACTATTTGAACTGATTTTTTCTCCTTGTTTGCATTTTGGTGCAAAAAGGATGCTTCAAATACTAATATGGGACTTCAACAACTCATAGGCTGAATATAACACCAAAAAATTATCTTAAATGATGATTGCGATTGGTTTTAAATTTTTACTTGGGTGGCTGTCGGATTCCTTCAAACTGCAAAAACTTCACTATTAACATGCCCTAGTGTGTTTTGTTTGGTGTGGTAGCAGGTAGGTAGACCCCTTTCTCTAGTTTGCAACAGGTAAAAATGAAGGAAATTGAAAAAAAAGCTTTATACCGTTTTCTCTACCCATGTGGTTGTGACCAATTTTTTCTTGCTAGGAATCGCGATTTTTTCAAAAAATCGGCAAAAAATCGCTAAAATCCGATTCCAAGTGATCTGACTCGGATTTCTGTCAGATTCAGAAAAAACCATAGAAGCGGCAATTTTTTGGTGATTTTCATAACTATGGCTGTGACTAGATCCCCCAATTTCTATTTGCTCAACTTCCTCTAAGTTTTGACATTGATGTGACTACCATCATTGCTTGGGGTTCATCATGGGGCTATGGCTGCAACTTCCTTCCCAATAGAAAATTGTTGTTCTACCTCTCTTTGATGGTAATAGCTGATCCTACTCTACAATATTGTCATTTTGAACTTGTTTCATGTCAAGTATCAAGGCAATGTAATTAAATTCATTGAAAAACTCTTGGTATCATGTTGCTGGTCATGTGCATCCTCTCTAACAATTAGGATGCCCAGTTGTATTGTACCCCATCGAGCATCCTCTCCATATAGTTGTCTGGGGGTACTATAACTTTTGTTTGTGCATGGGTAGTTAGATAGGTCAATGATTGTAGACTAACATCTTCTTCCAATAGGACTATAGGTACACCTATTCATTAGCTTTAAATCATGCATACTTGACCATGGCTATTCTCCCATATTTTATTGGCTACTTGTTGGACAATACAAAGACACATTACTTGATTCATCTAGTGGCATACTTTTATGTATATGTGAGTTGTTCTCTCAATTAACTGCTCTCTCCTTGTATAAAATGTAAGTGTATTGCAGTATATTGCATCCTATATATTCTATGTGATTAGAATACTCCTACATGCTATAGGTCATATCTCATAAGGCTCTGGGCATGATGGTTTGACATGATACACTTGAGGTGTTTGTCTGCTTTGGCCTCATATGTGATATTTCTTAAGTAGGCACATTAGTTCCTTTTAATTCTTCTTGCTTTTATTCCTTTTAGTCACATTATTATGATTATATTGAAATGGTTTGGGTTGACCTTGTTCTTTATTAGGTAGCATATGCATTTTCCCAAAGTACTGTTGCATATTGATTTCTACAAAGAAATAGAGAAAGCAATCACTATTAGACTTTTAGAACAAAAATTTCAGTAGGTAACTATTTGAGTTCAATTTAAAAAGGTAAGGCTAATGCTTCCTCATAGATTTGTTTGATTTGTATCAATTTATACTTGAATTTCTGTTTTCTGCCTTCAGTAAAGTTGCTTTACAGTTATATCTTGTGGATAAGTTTCTTTTTATTAATGTCTTCATTCCTTCCTATTATTTATAACCTTCTTTTATATGAGACTAACTCTCTCTCTCTCCACCACATACTTTCTTTGTTTGGTGCAAGTTTCCAACAATACAAACTATTGTCTACTAGTAAATCTTTAAACCAAAACGAATTCCTTACTTTCACATGAATTGCTTATCACCAGTTGGGTTCACCAATAGAAAGATGAATATAGGTACTTGTGTTCATTGCACTAAGAATACATATGTTAAAAAGATAAAAAATAAATCTTATAGATACTAATAGAATGAAAAAGGGACTCTGCAGCGAAGATGAAATAAAACCTCTTACACTGTTTCTTTGATTCTCAATCCAAGTGAAATCTTTTATATATGAATATTAAAGGTTAAGATATGAGTGGTGGTGAAGATTAGATGTAGTCATTCAAATTGATTAGTTAGTTATAAATTATAACATTTTTTTTATAACAGACTTATATACTTGAAGAGTAAAATAAATGTGTCTTGTCTAGAATTTCTAAATTTTGATTTTATTTTGCTTATTTCTTTGTCAATCTTCTTTAATCAACATCAATATGTAATAGTTATTTTGGAAGAAAATCAAGTAGCTCATTCTTTATGCCTAGTTGGAGATCCACATTTGTTGGTTATGCATTTCATAGATGAGTTTTTATTTATTGGAAGAACCTTTTTTTTTTTCCGTATGAATTGTTGTCAAAATCTGCAATAAAATGCTTTATATCTTGATAAACTTTCTTTTGATATGTTTTTTTACAACTCATTTGTGTTTTAACCATGAACCTTGTGTCTTAATCTTGAAAAAATATATAGAAGAACTATATATCTCTTTGGATTTTCTAAATTTCCTTGAAGGCTTTCTCATGAATCCTGGTTTTCAAAGTAAGGTTATGCTTGTGTTTCTACTTAAGTTCGTTTGGCCAAAGAAGCGCATGACTTAAAGCTGTTGATTGAGTCTTACCAAAAGTGTATTCTCTTAACAGGTTGCAGATTTTGGATTATCTAAAGAGGCCATATACCCTCCATCAGGAATTAGAGGGACTTATGGGTACGTAGACCCTGAGTATGTGAGAACAAACACCTTAACTGACAAGAGTGATGTCTATAGTTTTGGGGTTTTGTTGTTTGAACTCATCTCTGCAATTGGACCACAACAAGGATTACTTGAGTATGTTGAACATGTAAGCTTATTGCATTTCTTTCATTTTTATTTTTATTTTTTAAAACAATTACACCAGTTTGGCTAAACTACTTGTTCATAGTTGCCATTGGTTTCTGTGTATAGTTAATTTGATGTGATCTAAAACAAGATTTTTCTCTTTTAAGCATGGATAGTTAGAAAGTTTCCTTTCAAACTACAATAAAAGGAAGAATACGAAGAAGATAATTCACCTTATGTTGTAATATTTAAATGAATACATATATTTTGGAGTTCTACAACAGCTTAGAACTAAATAGAACTATCAGTCTTTTAAATAGTCCAAACTAAGAATCTATTCATACAACATCCGACATATAGAAAACTTATAAATGGTTATATAATTATGATAAGATTGAGCGGCTGACTTTTAAGGATATGTATCTTTAATCTATAAACTGCTATCGGCAGTCCAAGAGTCAAAACCAGCATCAATGAGAGCATTGATATTCTCAAAAGCAGAAGTAGTTGCAAAAGTATTCCAAAGGATATCAACATTGCTCTTCAACTTCAATTACTCAAGCAATATCTTTTAATTGCAATTCTTCCTCTACACCTCAGTGGCAAAGATCCATTTCCAAGATGCAAATCCTCAACATGCTCTTTAAACTCTAATTGAATTGAAACTTTCAGAAGAATAGCTTGAAGCATGAGTTTGAAATGGAAACTAATGAGAAACTTTTTCTTGCCCAAAATAATATCTTGATTCCCCATTCTATAAGTGCCACAAATAGTCAATTACAAAAACACACCTTAACTTTGTTAAAAATTGAGAGCTAATGCCTCTAAATTTTAGAGACTAAATATCCTCATTCCCGCCAATAGATGTCTATCTGTTGAAGTCATTTTCTTAAAACCATACAAGACCTATTTCAAGAAATTGATGCTTGAAATGTATCTCATTCCAAAGGGATACTGGACTTGGTCCGTGTTGATCTTTGTGGACCAATGAATATGCCAACCATTTCAAGGGCCAGATTGTTTCTCTTGTTGGTAGACAATTTTTCTAGAAAGATGTGGTTCTATCTTTTGAAGAATAACTCATACTGTTTTGCCCAATCTGTGAATTTAAGCTTTTTGGTATAAAAATAAACTAGTATGTTAGGTGTGAAGTCAGTATGGCCACTAGACGTCTGACCTGCTAGACGTCTAGGCAGCAGGGCTGCTAGACGTCTAGGCCAGACGTCTAGACGTCTGGTCTGGCAGACGTCTAGGCCAGACGTCAAACTAAGTAGACGTCATGGCAACTAGACGTCAAAGCAGCGGACGTATAGGTAAACGTCAGAATGCGGAAGACGAACAGTCTTGTGGAGCGGAAGACGAACAGCCTTGGGAAGTGGAAACGAACAGTTTTTGGAGGCTTCCTTTGGGAGAGGAAACGAACAGTTTGGAGTCTTCCTTCTGCTCTATAAAAGGGATTTGATCCCTTGCATATGGTGATGTTGTTGAAAACGTTGAAAGACGTGAATGTAAATTTTGCTGAAAATAATAAAAGAGAAGTTGCCATTGCCCCGTGGTTTTTCCTGCACATTGCAGGTTTCCACGTAAATCTCTGTGTCACTTGTGTTACTGTTTCCGTGTTCTATATTTTTGTTATTGTGCTTCCTCTTGCAGGTGATAAATCTTGGAGTTTTTCCTAATATCCGGTATCATAGCTAAGGTTTTGTGCGAGTGGGAGCCGCAACAATGACAAAAGGTGTAACCAAGTTCGAGATTGAGAAATTTGATGGCAGGAACTTCGCTCTATGGAAGATGAAGGTGGAGGATTTGTTGGTTCAGAATGACCAAGCTCAAGCCTTGAAAGGGGTCGCGAGTAAACCGAGCAACATGAAAGATGAGGAGTGGGTAACGCTTGACCAGAAGGCGGTTTCTACAATCCGTCTCTGCCTAGCGGACTCCGTCTTGTTCAATGTAGCCGAAGAGAAGACCGCGGAAGCCCTTTGGCAAAAGCTTGAAAAGTTGTATGAAACAAAATCAGCAACTAACAAGGTTTTTCTGAAAAAGCAGCTTTATAGCTTGAGGATGAAGGAAAGTTCATCCGTGGTAGATCATTTGAATGAGTTTAATACTCTGATCAGTAAACTGGTTTCAGTTAATGTGAAGATGGAGGATGAAGATAGAGCTATCACCCTACTTTGTTCCCTCCCGGACACTTGGGATCATATGGTGATGACCATCAGTAATTCATCATCAGGAACTCTCAAATTTGATGATGTGGTAGCCGCTTTGTTGGCGGAAGAGTTGAGGCGAAAAACGTCTCCGGAACCCTCAACCAATGAAGCCCTATCTGTGAGAGGTCGATCGTTCGAGGGGAGTAAACAAGGTAGAAAGCAGTCCAGATCTAAGTCTAAAGGACGTAAGCAGAAAGGGAAGTGTTGGCATTGTGGGAAGCCAGGACACTCCAAGAAGGACTGTTGGCAATTAAAGAATGGTGAAAAGCAAAATCAGCCATCAACTGAAGCCAGTGCAGCAGATTCAGGAGAGACGACAACATGTGAAGCCTTCTGTATCAGTAATAGCAGATCAGTTTTATATACCTGGGTTTTGGACTCAGGTGCATCCTTCCACATGTCTCCCCACAGAGACTGGTTTGACAAATATCAGCCATACTGTGGTGGAAAGGTCTATTTGGGTGATGATCATCCTTTAGAAATTGTGGGAAGAGGGGATATAAGGATCAGGCTGGACGATGGTAGAGAAAGGATGTTATGTGATGTGCGACATGTGCCCGATTTGAGGAAGAATTTGCTCTCAATCAAAATGATGGATAAGCTAGGGTATTCTGTCACTTTCTGTAACAACTACTGCAAGATTACCAGAGGAGCTCTTGTAGTAGCAAAGGGAGAATCTTATGGGACTTTATACCGTTTATGCGGTGATACGGTGACAAACCATGCAGCAACAACAACTTCTGTTCAGGATGCAGTAATGCTATGGCATCAACGCCTAGGCCATATGAGTGAAAAAGGCCTGAAAATTCTGCATGACAGAGGTATGCTTTCTGGGATTAAGTCTTGCAATTTAGACTTATGTGAGCACTGTATTTTTGGTAAACAGAAGAGGGTTCGGTTTATCGCAAGTCCTGGTAAGAGTTCTGATTTTCCGCAACTTATACATTCGGATATATTTGGACCTGTCCCCACTCAGTCCTTGAATGGCGCCATCTATTTTCTGACTTTTATAGATGATTATTCTAGGAGAGTGTGGGTTTACTTTCTGAAGAAGTCGGAAGCTTTGCAGAAATTTAAGGAGTTCAAAGCACGGGTAGAAAAGAGTTTGGGCAAGTCAATTTTGTGTCTCATGTCAGATAATGGGGGTGAATATTGCTCCAAGGAATTTGATAAATTTTGTATGCAGGAAGGTATTAAGCACCAGAAGACTGTACCATACACTCCACAACAAAATGGTGTGGCTGAGCGGATGAATCGCACAATCATGGAACGTGCAAGAAGCATGCTTAGCGCAGCCATGTTGGAGAAAAAGTTCTGGGCGGAGGCTGTTAATACAACTGTTTATCTTATTAACAGGTCACCTACAACTGCATTGGATGGACAGATTCCGGAGGAGGTTTGGTGTTGTAAGCCAGTTGATTACTCTCATTTGCGCACCTTTGGCTGTGACGCGTTTGCCCATGTACCCAAAGAAAAAGGTCCAAGCTTGACCCGAAGTCAAGCAAATGTGTTTTTCTCGGCTATGGAGATATAGTGAAGGGGTATAGACTGTGGGATCCTACTGCCCACAAGGTAATTATTAGCCGGGATGTAATTGTTGATGAAAAATCCATGCAAAGGAAGGAGGTACAACAAAATCCTAATGTTGTACCTGTTGAAGTAGAATTGAGTGAAGATGAACATGCTGAAGTTTTTGATCAGCATGTAGAACAACAAGTAGAACAGGAAGTAGAGCAGCCACAACGGTCACAAGACCAAGAGCCACAACCGACAGATCATTGGGTTAGAAGATCTACACGTCCACAAAAGTGTCCGGAAAGGTATTCTCATGTGTATCAGTCCTCTTTTGCTTTGTTAACTGATGATGGTGAACCTAGTTCATTTCAGGAAGCTAGAGAGTCTGAGAATGCAGCAAAGTGGAGGAAATCCATGGAGGAGGAAATCGAGGCACTTCGAAAGAATAAAACTTGGGAACTTGTGGATCTCCCACCTGGAAGAAAGACTGTTGGAAACAAGTGGGTGTACAAAGTGAAGAAGAACAACGATGGGCTGTTGGAACGCTATAAAGCTCGCTTGGTGGCAAAGGGCTATGTGCAGAAGTCAAGTGTTGACTTTAATGAAATTTTCTCTCCAGTTGTGAAGATGACTACTATTAGAGTTCTACTTGCACTTGTAGCCGCACAGGATTTGGAACTGGAGCAGCTTGATGTAAAGACTGCTTTCTTGCATGGTGATCTCGAGGAAGAGATATATATGGATCAGCCTGAGGGCTATGAAGAAAGAGGCAAAGAGCATTTGGTTTGCAGATTGAAGAAATCACTGTACGGGTTGAAACAGGCGCCAAGGATGTGGTACAGGAAATTTGACACCTTCATGAAGAGCCAAGGTTTCAGCAGGAGTGAAGCTGACCATTGTGCATACTATAAGAGGTTTGACGATGGCAGTTTTATTATTTTGTTGTTGTATGTTGATGATATGTTGGTTGCAGGCCCCAACATGAAGAAAATCATTGATCTTAAGGCTCACTTGGCTAGGACATTTGAAATGAAGGATTTAGGAGCAGCAAACCAAATTTTAGGGATGAAGATACACAGGGACAGAAAAGGAAGAAAGATCTGGTTAAGTCAAAAGTCATATGTGGAAAAGATTCTGCAGCGCTTCAATATGCAGAATGCTAAACCAGTTAGTACCCCACTTCTTCCACACTTAAAGTTGTCTTCCAACCAGTGTCCTAGAACGGAAGCAGAGAAGACAAGCATGTCTCGTGTACCGTATTCATCAGCAGTAGGAAGCCTCATGTATGCCATGGTGAGCACCAGACCGGATATTGCCCAAGCAAGTGGGAGTAGTCAGCCGGTACATGGCAAATCCCGGTAAGGAGCATTGGAATGCGGTGAAGTGGATATTCAGATATTTAAGAGCCACTTCAGATGTTGCCATTTACTTTGGATCGACAGATTTGCAAGTTACAGGTTTTGTGGATTCTGATTATGGTGGAGATAGAGATGGGAGAAAATCCACTACAGGATATACCTTCACCCTTGCTGGAGGAGCGGTGAGTTGGGCTTCTAAGTTGCAGTCTGTTGTGGCTTTATCAACCACTGAAGCATAATACATTGCAGCAACTCATGCCAACAAAGAGGCAATTTGGCTAGAGCGATTGTTGGGTGACTTCAAGGTAATGCAGGAGAAAATTACGCTGCATTGTGATAGCCAGAGTGCTATTCAGCTAGTGAAGAATCCAACATTCCATGATCGCACGAAACACATTGATGTCAAGTACCACTTTATCATAAATGTGGTGGAAGAAGGTAGGATCCTGTTGCAGAAAATCGACACTGAAGTGAATCCTGCAGATATGCTTACAAAGCCGGTCAAGGTAGAGAAGTTTGAATGGTGCAGAACTTCTCTGGGCTTGCTGAAAAAGTAACAAGGGCAGCATTGGGCAATTGGCACTGGATGAAAATCTTTGGCAGAAGAGTTCCTGAATACTGACTTCAAGTGGGAGAATGTTAGGTGTGAAGTCAGTATGGCCACTAGACGTCTGACCTGCTAGACGTCTAGGTAGCAGGGCTGGCAGACGTCTAGGCTAGACGTCTAGGTTGCCAGACGTCTGGGCTGGCAGACGTCTAGGCGAGATGTCCGGGCCGACGTCTGGTGCTAGACGTCGAGGCCGGACGTCAAACTAAGTAGACGTCATGGCAACTAGACGTCAAAGCAGCGGACGTCTAGGTAGACGACAGGAATGCGGAAGACGAACAGTCTTGTGGAGCGGAAGACGAACAACCTTGGGAAGTGGAAACGAACAGTTTTTGGAGGCTTCCTTTGGGAGAGGAAACGAACAGTTTGGAGTCTTCCTTCTGCTCTATAAAAGGGATTTGATCCCTTGCACTTGGTGATGTTGTTGAAAACGTTGAAAGACGTGAATGTAAATTTTGCTGAAAATAATAAAAGAGAAGTTGCCATTGCCCCGTGGTTTTTCCTGCACATTGCAGGTTTCCACGTAAATCTCTGTGTCACTTGTGTTATCGTTTCCGTGTTCTATATTTTTGTTATTGTGCTTCCTCTTGCAGGTGATAAATCTTGGAGTTTTTCCTAACATAGTAAACATGTAAGGGCTTTTAGATCAAATAATGGGGAAGAATTAACTCCAATAACTTTTAGATTTTTGTGCATAGGAATGGATAACAAAGCAAACTACCACTCATAACCCACAACAAAATGAGATGGGGGATAGGAGGAACATGATATTTGCAGAAATAGCTATATACATGATACATAGCAAGGAAATGTCATATAAACATTGGGTAGAGGTGGTGAATATGGTAATTTATCTTCTCAATTGAAATCCTTTTGAATCAATTTTGAATCTCACTTTATGGACAACAAGTTTGGGCAAGAAGCCTGAAGTTACTCATCTTCAAGTCTTGGCTTTTTTTTGTTTTACTTCTTGGTGAAAAAAGATGCAAGTTTGATCCAAAGTGCAAAAGGTATTTATTATTTGTTGGTTATAATGAGAAGTCCCAAGCATATAAAATGCTTGAACTCTCTACTAACAAAGCATAATCAATAGACATGTAATAGTAGATGAGAAAACACCTTCTCAAACAAAGCACAATTATTTCAAGTTGTTCCTTTTTGTAGCAATGATGTTGTAAAGAATAAAGCATATAGATAGGTTTTTTTTACAATATCCCTCAGTGCCATCAATTTTGGGTGAAAGCAGTTCAATGGAGTTGGATGAGGAGTAAGAGATTATTTAAACACCACATGCAACATGAGTATCAAAGAAGCAAATTAGGTGGTTTCATATTATGTTGTAGAATGTTCAGAAAGACGAATATCCTAAACCACAATCACATGAGGGTAAGCCTTAAAGGCTTAGGAAGCAAGTAGTAGGCGTATTCTAGCACGTAGATTTTGCTTTTACAAATGGTAATGCAATGATAGGGAAGCTTGAATGGGAATATATTGGTTTTGAGGGTGGTGATTTGAAAATAAAACTTGATTATTAGTTGAAATTCCCTAGAAAAACAACCCATTGGATGCAAGTGGATATATAAGGTGAAATTCAAAATAAATGGCTCCTTGGACAAGTAAAATGTTCATATTTTAGGCAAGGGCAATGCATAGTAGGAAGGGGTGGACTAGCAAAAACTTTTTCCTGTACCACAAGGTTTGTCATTTCCATTGCAGCCTACTTGGGTTGGAAGGTATTTCAAATGGACACGACAAACACCTTACTAAGTGAGGATTTGGAAGATGAAATTTGCATAGATTAGTTGAAGGATTTTCAATTTCTTAACAAGGAACATCTGGTTTGTAGTTTAGTGAAGTGTCTTTATAGACTCAAATAGGTTGCACAAGGCTTGTATATAATATAGATAGCATCTATAGGCAAGGGAGTTGGTGTATTAATGTGTTGGCCCATCAACTTTGCAAGTGAATGAATTGTACATAGTCATATCTATGTTGTGTTGTATGTTGTATTGTATGTTTCGATGTTATATGTGTAATAAATATTATGTAAGATTATGTGGTACTTTATTGTTTTCATGGTTATATGTAGTTAGGTAGTAGTTGGACAGCTGCCAACTACCTATTGGTTCTCATGAAGCATATATGTTATCTACTTTGGTTGAGGTAAGTTTGTTATCTATGTTTGTTGTGTGTAAGATAGTCAATATGGTATGTGGTCTACGTATTGTACACTTGACCAGACTGTAATGTATTCTAGATGATTGGAATTGAAGGGTACATGTGTATTTACATGTATCTATGAGTTGTTACCATTGTGTTTTTATATTTACAAATAATGGAATTATATAATGGTGTGTTGCATAGTATCTCTTTTTGCAAGACTAGAATACTACCACATGTTGTATTTTGGTCTTGCATGTATCAAGTTGGTGAGCTGAAGTTCCTATGAGCATCTAGTTTCAATAGATAAACAACAATGACAAGGAAATGATCAAAGCGTGGTTGACAAGTTATGCAAGCCCAACCATACCTCTTCCCACTAAGGAGGGAAGATGGAAGCCTAAAATGGAAAGTTATGCAAACTTCTTTGTTGGCATTGACAAAAGACAAAGCGATAATGAATTTGATAATAAAGAAAACTTGATTTGGTAATAAAGTCTAATAATCTTGGAAGTCATTGACGTAGGTTGTGTGTGAGATGGTGCACGAGACAAAAGTCTAGAGCTAGAGCAAATGCAAGTTGGTTTATTCAGTACCATACAAGATGGGAGTTTGGAATGGGAGTGTGGGATGTGGTGGTACTTTAAAACAAAGATTAACACAATATAAAAGGAAAAAATGAACAAAATACAAATTTGCACACAAATTCCTCTTAAAAAATCTCTTCTTTTACTCTTCAATATGTACATGTAACTTTAATACAATGCACTATACTTGTATATATATATATATATATAATAATATGTCTCTTGGTTGTCTCAAGAGACTCTTGGTACTTCACATTCTCTCCAAATCTAGGTGAGAACATTTTTTTTTTCACTTGCAACTTCAATTTTGTCCTCTTTTTATTTTTTGCCTATTATTGTCTTGTTCTGATTTTTGTCTCATTTAGTATCACAATTTCCAACATTCTCCCCCCTGAGACTGAATGCGGATATTTTTCATTCTATCTGTGATTGAAATAAACCGATTCTTCTCCATCACTACCTTTGTAAAATGTCTGCATATTGATATTTTGAATTGCAATGTTTCAATTCAACTTCCTTTTTCTAAACTGTCTCTAATAAAATGATGCCTCAACTCAATGTGCTTTGATCTTCTATGAAAAACAGAATTTTTAGTCATTTGAATTGCATTCATGTTGTCACAAAGAGGGTAGTTGGTCTTTCTTGCATTTCACTCACGTCTTCTGGGATCTGCCTCAACCATACTACGTGTGTGCTTGCTGATGTTGCTACTATATACTCTGCCTCTGTTATTGAAAGTGTAACCATTGCTTGTTTCTTTGACCTCCAAGCTACCAATCCATATCCAAATGCAAAACAATTTCCTGATCTATATTTCCTATTATCAATTGATCCTCCCCACACTAAATCTTTTTATCCAACCAACTCAATCTTACTGGCTGAATTATAAGGGATTCCATAATTCAAAGTTCCTTTCACATACCTCAAAATTCTCTTAGTTGCTCTCATATGATCTTTTGATGTCAAACTCATGAATCTTGAAACCAAAGAGATTGCATATGCAACATCTGGTCTTGTTGTTGTCAAGTACATAAAGCTGTCAATTAAACTTCTATGCTCTCTCATCCACTCTTCCACTTCCATCATCCTTGCACATTCTTCCACCTTGTGTAAGTGTGGTAGCAATATCGTTGCAATTTTCCGTGGCAAACTTCTTCAACATATCATGTGCATATTTAGATTGACAAATGAAGATTCTATCATGCATTTGATGTACCTCTATGCCAAGAAAAGTAAGATGTTCTTGAGTCAAACAAGATGAGAATTGCACGTCATTACTATTTTCATCGAGACAAATATTACTAACAAGTAAGACCATGGATTTTAGGTCAATTAATTTAGGTGCTCAGGTGTTTAGAATTGTAATATGAAATTAAACACCCTAAGGAAATCAACTCATAGGATTTTGACATAAATCTTGTAGATGCCTAGAATGTATCAAGCAAAGGTCCATCAAAACTCTGGGAAAAAAAGGGGACCTTAATTTGAAGATGCAACAATGTTTTGGAGCATGCATGCATGTTGATATCTAACACTTCAACTTCCAACCATATAACCTCTTTGTGATTTTTCAAACATGAAGAATCAACATCAGGGTCCCATGCAACTGTTCTAAACAACAATTTATGATAATACAACAAGTGGTTTTCTAGTGCCTTCCTAGCCATGTTTTTATTTCTGAAGAATGTCATAAAATTCCACTACTTAGATTACAAAAATATATCATGTACCAAATTATATATGTTCAGTCTTTCTATTTGACACACTCCTCAAGAAATGCATAAGCAATCACTTTACCAAGATAGGGCAGAAAATCTTCTTAATTCATCTCATAGTAAGCAGCCACTATAGCATTGAATTCCATGTTGATGCCTGTGGGTCGATAAATAATTACAAGACAGTTTCATCAGCTTCCTCATTCAGTTCTATTTAGAGTTTTCTTCCCCACTTTTTGTTTTTGCTGTCCCTTTTTTTCCTTTTGTTTTTGGAATTGGAGATATTCTAGAAGAAACGGGGGACTAGAGATTGGAAGCTTGCTGCCATTGATAAGTTGCTGGATAAAGCTGTACAAATATGTTGTTATAATGTTAAATTGCAGAACCATTTTTGCTTCCATTATAGAAATATTCATGTGTATTTGTTTTGCTAGTAGTAGCACGAAATGTTTTGGTTTCTGGGTATCAACATGGCATAGCATTTTATCTGTATATTTTTGCTGCAAACACTTGAGTTTTACGGGAAGTGTGTAATCATTTACCAAACATGAATTTTGGTATCCCAGCACCATGAAATTGAATGGTTGAAACAGTGTTCAAAGGATATCTTTTATAAGGGAATAGGAAGATCTCCCAAGGCAGGATTTGCCTGGATGGAAGCCCCTTGGTGGCCAATATGGTGTGGAATGACATTGGTTTGAATGGCAGGTAGGCAGATCCAGAGAAGCCAGGGTCAGGCCTGTGACTATACCCATAAAAGTGGATCTGGTATGTCTATAAGTCCACTTAAATTGGGATCCAAGCTTGATGACCATTAATTTGATGGGAAAATGCATGCAAAGAAACTTGACGACAAATCAAGGCTGATTGAGATCTATTTTTCTTGCCATCAATTTACAGATGCATGAATATTATTTCAGCACACTGGAAGATGTTCGAAAATGCCCTCTTCTGTTGGGAAAGCTGTTGTCAATGTTCACAGGAAAGCACCCTATTGCACATTGGAATGAGTTCAAGGAATTATTGAGGAAGAAATTCTACCCTGTCGAGTATGAAAGAGAGCAGCATCTCTAGTGACGACATCTTAGACAACATCAAGGATAGCACAAAATTACAGTGCAAATTTTCAAAGTAAGCCTATGCTGTTAAACATTTAAGAAGATGTATATAACATAATGATAGAGTATAATGGAAGTGTTCACAATCACATGGAATGAAAATTGGTGCTTTTCAAGGTTTCTTGTACAAAGGCACTGTACATTGAATCCAAAAGTGAACAAACTGGTGGGGTTGGAGGAAGGTCAGGAAAACCAGTGATGAAAAGTGAGAAACAAAGCCTATGAAAGCAAAAAGGTTGTGAGTACCATACAAAGAAGGAATATAGAAGACAAAGGTGTTTCAAAGGCAAAGAATTGTGCCCATTTAAAAAAGGGGGATGCACTAAGGAATGGTTGTATTCAGATTTCATTCCTAAAAATCAAGTTGGTAGAAAATTCTTTATGGAAAAATCTGCTCCAACAAAGAGACAAGAATTAGAAGGAATAGGGAGAGTGATGAAAGATCGCTCCTTATGTCTTAGCCTTTGTCTAAGGAAATCAAGTTAAGGTTCTTTTTAAGAAGTTGCTAGTTATTGCAAGATTTGATCCAAGTAGCTAGAAAATTTGAGATTTAAAGCTTTGGCAAAAAGGTTGTATTTGCCAATGATTCATCGGGCTGATTGCAAGAGGAGATGGAACGCAAACTCACTAGACAATGTAAGTTCATGTCTATGATCATTGTACAATTTGTTGATGAAATTATAGTTTGGAAGTGATTATGCTTGATGTTTGTGAGGTAATGATGAGGTCTGATCTGCATTGACGAGGCCCATGAGGATGACACAAAGAACAATTCTCAAACTTTGCTAGTGAGGCTGGATGAGTTATGCTTCATAGTTGTATAGTAAGGCACAATATAGTACTTCTTCAAACATCAACAAGTTAGATGGGAAAGGAAGACAACTAAAGGGAATGTTGATACAAAAAAGATGTAGGATAGCCCAAAATTATATTAATAAATAAAAAGCTTTATTTATAGACAATGCAAACGTAAATGAACTATACTATAAAGCACTCATGTGGTATAGTTTGCAACAAAATTAAATTTTAGCTTATAGCTCGTAGGCGTTGATATGCAATGCTGAGGATTAAGATGTTGAGTCTTGATTTGAGAAGTCTATAGCAAAGAGAATAAAGATCCATAAGAAGCTAACGATGTTGGAGTCTGGCTTATGCACAACCCTAAATATTACAATTACAAGAACTGATGAGAAACTAAAATAGTTCTCCTTCCTCGTAGCTACAAGTAGTTTAGAAAAATAATTGCAGTATTGTTCACTTGCCTTCTTCCTTGGCTTTAGGTGTAAGATGTTTGATAGTGTGATCTACTAGTTGTTGTTGCTGTTGACATTGGATGCATGGAATTTCTACTAGGTAAGTGGTGGTGTCTGGATTTGGCACTAGGCATTCTAACTCGATATTACTCTATATTCTAGGATCGATTCCACATACCTAGATGCCGCATCCAAATTAGTAATAACACAATTGAGAACATTGGTAGTAAGCATAATAGTGGAACCATCTTCAAATATGGTGCTAAGTAGAACTGCAAACAGATGCTAAGATATATGGGCTTGTCTTTGGATGAGCATGTTTTTGCATGAGCTTTAAGACAAGCTTATTGTTGTTGTTATTGAGGACTCGAGCAATCCCTACTTTGCTCAAATTGAGTGTCCCCTCTTGAGGAGTGCTAGTCTCGAGTACGATTAACTCCAACTATGGAAAGTGACACTTGAGTTTGTCAATTGTATACCACTTTGCTTGAGTGGCAGGTTATCCTACACAATCCTAAAAATATTTTCCCCTAGCAGGTGCATTTGATGATGAAGTGAATCATCTAGTCTGGAGAAGTTGGTATCTAGTTATCTAGGTCCATAGTCTAAAACATTGGTGTCAAGTGATTTAGGTCTAAGTCTATTGGATGTTGCACTACAACATATTCTAGCAGAGCTCAAAGGTATGGCTTTAGAAGCTTTGCATTGGAAACTGGATGCATTCACAAGTACAGTGGCAAGTCAAGAATGAAGGTATTTTCACCTACTATGCATAGTATGTTGTAAGGACATAGCGCACAAATTTGAACTTCCAATATGGGTAAGAAAATATTCCTTCTTAAGGTAGATCCAATCTTGATCTCCATATTCAAAACTGTGATGGGTGCAATGTTGGTCATGGCACTTTCTATACGTTTTTTTCTCTGTTCGTTCCCACGTATTTGTTGGACTTGATGATGTACATGTTGGATGTGTTGCAAACACCACTTAGTTTTGTCCACTTCCATAGCCTGAGCTAGCGTTTATGTATTGATAGGTACATGGAAGGGATTGTGTCCAATGGAGCTATGAAAGGCCCTATTATAGGAATGTTAAAATGGATGGAAAATTGTTAATCCATGAGTGAGGATGACTACGATTGTATATCCAAAGCAATGCACTAACGTCACTTTCACCATTTTGGTCTATCCATTAACATGGAGATGGAAAGTAACCAAACATCCATTCATAAGGAACAAGTGTTGAACACTCATAAGGAACAAGTGTCAAATGGATCCCATAAATATTGTTAGAACAAGCTAATGAATATGGAATCCATGTTTGGTGCTATGGAATATAGAATCTTGAAGTGTATCCTTAGTGTAGTGACTTGTCACTAACTTATAGTTTGCAATTTTGGAAGGTTACAAAAGATTGAAATTTGTCAATCAATACCTTCCAAAACCCCTCAAATTTTGGCTAAGTCAAAGACAAGTACCAATTCGCTCCATAAAGGTCAATGTGCTAATAGAGTGAAGTGATTGGCTTGTAGGAGCAAAGTGCTAGGGAAGTGTTGATGAATGGTAGACTGAGGCAATTCACTTACCTCCTAGAGAGAATCGCTCCCAAACTAAGGGATAAAAAGATAAGCACAGATCCCAAGGAAGATCTTTAGAAAACAACATTTTGGCATGTAGTGGTGTCATAACTCATTTAAAAGGACTTCTAAGCCTTTTAGAGGTAAAATTAGAGGCATGTAACATTTGGAGGTACATCATTTTGTTAGAGATGCCCCTAAAACTTTACTTTTACTAGGACTAGTAGTTTCTAATCCTACGTAACTCAGGGGTAAACATTTCCTATAAGTAGGAGCCATGGGTTCGATTGTAGACATCTTTTGGCCTCAAGGAATTTAGAGGTGCACTTTGTGAGGCTCATATTATGCTCTTGTAATTCATGAAATTGATGGGAAATTTATTTTCTTTTGCTCTCTATCAATGGCACTACCCTCTTGGATCATGGAATGCACGGTGGTCGAGGCATAGCCCTTTTGTGCATCTTGTCATTCCTCTCACAATTTTATCTCAATTGAATGAGAACATTGTTGTTATTTGGATTTCTCATGTGTTGATTGATCACACTCTCCTTGCTATGGTTTTGATTGTATTTACTTTAAATCTATTGCACCTTGAACTTACAAATTTATTTTTAATGCACTATAATTTTCATATTTACTTTTTTCATTTTAATTCCATGCAATCACATTAGAATTTATCAAGGATAATGGGGAGCCAACCGAAATCTAGAGGTTGGAAAAGGCCTCAAACCCTTCCATCCAACTATTTTTGCAACTGGAATTGTGGGCACATAACAAGTCAGACCTTCCCACAATTCAACATAGGTTTTTGGCATGCTTGATGGAATGAATCCCCATTATTCACCCCACAATAAGCAATTAATTCATCATTTGGCTAAATTCCTCTAATTTGGTATCAAATTTGCATCCTACCATAGGTGGGAAGCCTTTAATCCAAATTTGAAGGATTTTGCCAAGTCCACAACTAGGTAGCGATTTGTTCCATTTGGGACCAATCGCTCAAAAGTCATGAAAAAATTTCTAAGTCAAATTTTTGGGACCGATTTTCTCCAAAACTGAAAAACTTTCATAAAATCTAGAGTGATTCAATGGGACCAGAGACTTGATTTATCTAGCCTTGTTTTGAATTGACCTTGAATTTCACATCTTTAGTGTTATTTGTGTTCAATTTTTGTAGGTGCTTTGTGAATGGCGACTTCATTATTAACTTTATAAGAATAATTTTCTTGCAAATCAAGCAAGAAAGACAACATCAAATCAACAAAATCTCTTAATTTTGGCTCCAATTTTGCATCTGCCATAGGCAAAAGGTATTTGGGAAATTTTTGTTAAAGGTTCAACTTGGCTAGCATCTCACTCCATATAAGAAGCGATTTGCTCCAAAATAGTGAAATTTCTCCAAGTATAATTCAAGGAGCGATTTGCTCCAAAATAGTGAAATTTCTCCAAGTATAATTCAAGGAGCGATTTGCCTTGGGTTGGGAGGAGCAACTCATTTCGAAAGACAAGATTCTTCCTATATTCTTCAAGGAGAGTGATTTGCCTTGGAATTGAAGCAATTCACTTGATTTTGCTAGTGATTTTCTTTAGTTTGGTGGCAAATGGTTTTGTAGACCAAATTAATTTTTTTTCACATTTTGATCCTAAAAATTTATTTGTATATGTACATACACATAAGATCAAGCTTATAAATATACACTCAAAAATGCAATGATCAAGTAAAGAACATCAGATTCCAGAGTTGAGCATGTATCAATGAAAGAACATGAAAGGAAAAAGGAAAGAAAAAGTCATTGCATGGGTGCATAAAGACAACAAGACTGAGGAGATTCCTATGTCTAATCCCACTATCTCAAAAGGAAAAACGTTTAATTGCCAAAAAAGTCAGTCAAAACCCGACATTCCAATAGATTGGTTTCCTTGGCTACTAGCTTAGTTATTGATCCGCACTTGTAAACTAAACTTGGGCAAGCGTATGTCCTACTTTGACTCATACCAATCCTCTTTATAGAATGATTTTCAATGTGAATATCCCTACGAATAATCCATCCTTTGTGCCCTTTCATAATGTGATTAATACAAGCCAACCTCCAATGTCTAACACTCATCAACCCACTTATTAGTATGGCTTCATCTCAAAACCCACCTAGATCTAACGTGCCTAACACAACAAACCATTCATGAGGGTAGTCTTTACCACTAAATGTAGGATCTTTAGGGAAAATGTTTATTCCTAATCAAAGGGAGGGTTTTGCTTAGAATTTACAAGTGTTAGTTGGTCAAATAGAGGTGCAAAGTATGTAGGGAAACCCCCTAGGACAAACACTACCTCCAACCAACTAGGTACTATAAAATCTACAACAATGTCCTCCTTTTCCAAATCAACAAGTTCCTCTACAAGGATTGCAGTATCCTCCTCTATTTCCAAATATGCAAGTGCCTCCAAATCATCAATGGGCTTATCCAAACCCACCACTTCCCACTTTCCAAATGTCAAACCCTCCTTTGTTTTCACCCTACTACACCACATATTAGGTTCCTCAAATGCCTTCATTTCCAACTTAGGGTTATATAGTATATCCGTATCTGATACAACATGGTTAACCTCCACATAACAATCCTATGCCTAAACCCCTTAAATCCTAAAACCAACTTACCAACTGGACCTATCAAGGGTTTAAAAATTAGGGGCCTATTCTCCTATCCCACCTACTACAATGAAAGACTTACCTGTCTATAAAAAGAGTGAGAATAATATGAAGCTAGATCATCTTAATGAATTGTCTACTCTCAAGTCAATTCATCACATCTAGGAGGAAGAAAACATGGTATGCTTACTGATCTATTCACTTTATGATAACTACATTGTGATATAGAGGTTTACCTGATAATTTAGTTACTAGTTGGGCATCAATTGTAGAAACTTTCATGCATAGATTTGGTAGTATGGGTAATGAATATTCTATTTTATTTCAATTAAATGTTATGCAAAGGCATCCTCAAGAAAATATTCATGATTATAACACTATATTTTAGAGGACAATGAATTTACTTCTATAAAATGTTAGACCAAATAAAGAACAAAAATTGTCATACTATACAAAGGGATTACAATGTAACTTGGATTTGATGGTTTGTAATGCTAAGTGCTAACCATGTCACCCTAGATGTAACTTTTAAAGAAAAAGACTGTGCAAAAGATGTTTTGACCAAGGTAGGAAAGCTAACACCTACCCTGCCAATGACCTATGCCACCAATGTCACCCAAAATTCACAATTCCTTAGATCTATGTCCTCCATCTCACTCATTCCAAATGTCCTATCACTTTCCAATTTAAAACCTTCTCCATACATCATGACATATCTTGGCCAAAGCTCATCATCAAGCATTACCTTCTAGTCATAATTGTTGGTCGTACCTACTCTATCACCATCCAACAATGAAGATTAAGCCAATATGAACCAATATATGCTTGATATGAAAGAGATGTTGGATGTGATAAGAACATTGATAAATCATAATACTAAAAAGAGGCAATTGCTATAGAACAACAATTGGCAATAACAACAAAATAAGCAACCTAAGAAGACCCCTATCTTACCAACGATCAAGCACCTTGACAAGGTGCTAATTAGGGTAAGTGCCAATTCGAATATTAACACATCACAATGTTTCCCGTGCAATTTAGGGAATGATCCTACAAATTATGTAGCAGCCACTAGGTATTCACAAATGAATCAATATGACTAGCAACAATGTCAGGATCAACAAGTTGCTACCTTGGATCGAATCCCACCAACAATTAATCAACCTACCTACTAGTAGCCTCAAGCATAGCAAGCAGTCCCTACCTTGCAAAACCCTAATAATGTGATCCTTTCCAACTTTTGTGTAGTAGAAGGGAACAAAGATTCCACATATGAGGACAATGCCATATGTTCATATCACCAAGGGTATTGAACTAGGGGAAAATGAAAATCATTAAAAGAGCAAGCCTCAACACAAAAATAATTTGACCCAAACAAATGCACCATAGTACTTAGGAGGGGAAGGCTACCATTACACCTAAAACACTAAGGACTAGTAAAAACTAAACAAGAAAATCAAAGCAAAAGTACTAAGCAAAATACTATTGATATGCCCTAGGTAGATGTATAGGTCAGTAAGGACAAGTAGACAAATAAAGGAAAGGATGTAGAAGCTAAAAGTAGAATTCAAAGTTAGCAGACACATCCAAAGAAGGAATAAATGACAAAGAGAGGGACCAAATTTAGGAGATAGATCAACATCTCAAATATCCTTCCCTCACTAGCAAAGGATGTGTAAGGCTACTAGACAATGTAGAAAGTTCACAACATGGAAGAGATGAAAAAGACTCTTGCCAAGGTAAGTATGCTAGCCAGGAGCTGACGAATGACTAGAGTATGATTTGGTATTGCTTGAGGACAAGCAATATTTGGGAAGGGCGGACTGTAATGTCCCCTTTCTGAGTAGTCAGTCAGTTGTGGTAATTTAGCCTATTCCTAGGTTCCCATTGGCTAAACGGAGGTGATTGGGAACCCTATTTGAGTTGTTCCCTAGTGATCAGTGCTTTTGCTAGGGGATTCATCCGTTCATGGGGGTTACTATTTATAGATATTGCTATTTTTAGCAGTGTGGGCCGATGCAGTTCTTTCAGTTTCGCAGAGTTAATTATTTTATGGATGCAATATTTGCCCAAGTTTAAGTCGGCGCCCCCTTGATGAGTAAATAAATTAATAAATTCAAGTTATATTATTAAATCATAAAGTGACTTTAAAAAGGGACATAAAAGTGCCCTCTTTTAAAAACAACGTTATATCAACTAGGATGGTGTCCAAGTTGCCCCCCCCCATTCCAAGGAGAGATAAGGGAAATAAAACAATATTAAATTTTATGCTTTTTGGCTCCAAATCCAAGATGGGCGTAGCTTTCATAAAAGGAGGAGTTTTTTGGGGTTTTGGGAAATTCATTCACATCTTTGCTATCTTGGAGAAACTCTGCCAGTTTTCATTGAGAAAATTGCAGCTTGAGGCTTGTGGAGACGACAACCTTCATGAGTAGCTCTGATTTCGTGGGTGGAAGATATCACCTAGTCATATTATTGGAGTTCTTACACAGAGGGCTCAATTGGGCATCACAGATTCAGCAGTAGGGTTTGAGGATTTTTCGAAGTTTGGGTTCCAGGCAAAGTGATCATTTGTGTTTTTTAGTTTTTGGCCATCTTCATCTGGGTAGAAGTTAGTTTCACATCCTAAGGAGTAAATTTGCATTTCTGGGTCAGATCGAACTGCTGCTTGGAGGGCTTTGGAAAGTGTGTTTGGTTCATAACTCATTATTCAGCAAGGGTTTCAATTTGGGTTTTTTATCACACCTTCCTCATGCTTGGGCGACACCTTTAGGGGTGATTTCGGGGGTTGTAAGTTCAGCCATTAATTTCTTTTGTGGCCATACCATCCAGGGAGGCTGTACAACTACCTCGGGAAGCGTGCAACAGAAAAACAGTCATAAAATTCTGATATTACTGCCCAGATCTGATCAGCAAGTAAATACGAGCTCATTGCACTTTACGGGAGGCGATTCGGAGTCCGATTGAAGAAGTTACAAGCATTTTAGTGATTTCAGCTGTGCATTGTACAATTTCAGACTTTAATACCAGATCTGTACTTGCAATTTCAGGTCAGAAATTTCAATAAAATATTGTTATTTAGTGTGTAGTTTCATCTTGGTTCCTTTCCAGTTCAAGTGTGGCATTTTCGAAGTTATTTCATGCATAGCATTTTCCTTTCAAAGCATAAAATAAATAAATAAATAAATAAATATATATATATATATATAAATAAAAAAAACACAAATAAAAAAGAAGAAGAGTAAAACAGAGTACATTTGGAACAGCAGTTAAGGGGTGTACATTGCAAATTAGCTAACCAAGAATTGGTTGTCTATCATCACCAGGTTTGGAACACCATCCATAGTAATCATTGACAATGCCACCTACTTGACGAGATCCAAAGTGATGAAAATTGCCTTAGAATATGGTATTATGCTCAAGACATCCCCCAATTATTACCCTTAGAGCAATGGGCTGGCAATGTATACTAACAAGAACATAGTTAGGATCCTAAAAAGGTTATTACTGAATCACAAAGGGACTAGCACACTGAATTGCAAAAGGTGCTTCGGGAAAATTGAGTGATACCTAAAGCTTCCATGGGGTCATCTCCTTACAAGCTAGACTATGGGAAGGAGGTTGCACTACCAAGTAATTTGGAAATCCCTTCCCTCCAAATGTCAGAGTAGTTGGAGCTCGAAGACATTGATGTTGAACCGATGCAAGCATGACTAAATGCATTGTTAGCCTTAGAGGAGGAAAGAGAGAAGACATAAAAGAGAATAGTCCAACACTAGGAGTTGGTCAAAAGGTGGTTTGAAAAAGAAGCGACAAAGATGGATCATAAGGAAGGAAATTTAATGTTCAAGTGGGATGAGGACAAAACTAAATTAGGATCTCAATGAAAAGTTTATTCCCTTTGGAGTGGACCCTACCAAATTTTTTAAATAGTGGGTCCAAATCCTACAAGCTCATCACAATGGATGAAAGAACATTGTCAATCCTAGTGAATGGGCAACATCTCTAACCCATCTCATGCAATCTTAGAGCCAAAGAAATGTAAACATGTACATAACTTTCCCTTTGTTTTTGGCTATTATTTCTAGCTATTAGTTTGCCTTTTTGTCACTGCTTTTGCTCCATAAATCCCATTTTCTATCATCCTCTTCCTGCTCCTAAAAATTTGCCTTCTTGTCAAATCATCAAATTTATCTTGTCAACTTGGTTTATTGTGTTTGCTATTTAAATAATAATAATAATAATAATAATAAGAAGAAGAAGAAGAAGAAGAAGAATGAATGAATCACTCACTTTAGAAAACAAACCACTCGTTGAGCACCTTGCCCTCGCATCAATTAGCCAAGTGGATTGTAGGCAACAAAACAACTTGCCAAAAAAATAAGAAATAGAAAATGCATTATAATAAAGTATAATTTTGTACTAATCTTTTTGTAATGAAATGTAATAAAAAAAAAAGTTAAATGCACATGTTATGAAATGTATGTGAAATACAAATGAAATGCCAATGTAATGTAATTTGGGTCTAATGTTCCTCTGGGTGACTTAAAAAAATAGACCTGACCTCTCCCTTTTATTTTAAAGACTAAAACCCCTCACACAACTTCCCACCTACGCTCCGCCATCCATTCCAAGTTCGAGGACCTAGGGAGGAGTATCCCGGTCCAACAGCTTTGCCACCGCAGCAAGCAACTCCCTATTGTAAAGCCTCATAAGTTATATTTAATGAATGTTCGAATAAGGTGGTGATTGAATGTGCTATCCTCGAAACCATTGTATGCAATGGTCTAGAGATGCTAATAAATATAACCCCTTTCTTCATTTGGGACATTCCATTCCATTGCAAGACAAGGCAATGCTATGAGATGCATATGTTTATTATGGAGAGCATCTAGGAAAGAGAGATCCTACATATGTTTATATGCTATTTGTAGATATTGTTGTTTGCCATGATTGTGTAATGCAATCACCAAGTGAATGCCAATACATTGATTCCAATTGTGTTCTACTTGTATTGTGTCTATTATTTGTTGGGTTGCAAAATATGTAGGGAATGACAACCATTAAGGGAGAGTTGTGAGGTTGTTTCTATAGACATGTATGCGGGTATTGCCATACAAGTTCGTATTGCAAGTTAGGTAGGATGTTCTCTTACCATTACAATTATTACTTGGCAACACTTGAGCATTGTACATGCGATTACCATACAAATGCTATCATACAAACCTAAGGAGTTGGATTGTTGCACATTGCATTGTCTCATGCATTATGTCATACATTTGATAAGACTGTGTCATACAAGTGCTAAGACTATGTCATACAATTTATGAGATTGTGTCGTAAAAGTCACATTGTATCATCTTGTGACTGTTGTATAGGACGATGTGTCATAGGACTGTGAGCATGATCTTATGACTGTAGTCTTGATTGGTTCTTAAATATGTCATTCCACTTCTCCATTGTTAGGAATCTCACCACTATGTTGCATTTGCCAATATTGTCATTGCCGAACCCAAGTGGGTCAAGTTAGTAGAAGATTAGAATGTGTGAAAGGAGAGAGAGGTGAATGATAGATACATTGCCATAAGGATGTAGAAGATGAGGTCATAGAGAGAGTCAAGTGCCTGTGAGGAGAAGCACAAGGATTGCTCAAAGAAAGGATCAAAATATAACCAATCAAGTACTGCAATTTCGAGAAACCAAAGAACCAATACTTGAAAGAGTTTGGAATCCTCGAGAAGAAGATAACATGAGTGATGAAAGTGAAAGGTGGTAGTCATTGTTGTTAACAATGGAGGAAGAGTTGTAAGAGGGCGTGCATCAAATAGCCAAAGGGAACATTCATGTAAGTGAAGACACCAATGTGGAATGTGCACAAGGTGACAAAGGGTAGATGTTGACATTTGAACATGTGAGGAGGAGTTTGCTAAGGAGTGCAAAGTATGAGAGTTGGGCACTAGAGAAATTGCATGTGAGTGTTTGCGCAAGTAGGTTGGATCCACCATTCGTGTATTTTCAAAGTTCGCAAAGTGAAGGTGCACCATAGTTCGAAAGAAGGCTATTTGAAGGTAGTACAAAAGGTCAAGAGACACCATTATTTGACGAGGTTCCTTGGATTGAATCACCCAAAAAAATAAAACCAGGAGAACCACCTAAAAGGAAAACACATTTGGCTGAAGTGCCATATGAGCCATCATTAAGTGGTAGTGAATCGAGAGAAAAAAACCGTCCACTAATGGCTCACATTGCAAATAGAGTAGGTAAACAAAAATGTCCACCCTTCATAGGAGAAGAGAAGGAGGATCTTGAGAGGCATATAGGACCGACATCACAATATGGAAAGCAAATAGGGGAAGACAACCTAAAGCATGGTTATAGTTGTTTCTGACCACATTACAAGAAATCGCAGGAGACTAGCATCTTAAAAGAGAAGCTACATAACCCTTTAATTCATGGGAAAGTTTAGTAGATGAGTTCAAGAAAGAACTCTGACCATTTAGAGATGACACACAAATTATAACAAGAATAATATTCTACTAAATACAAACCCCAAGGTCTAGGTGGATTGGTAAGTGCTGGTGTGGCTGGGCACTTACCAAGGAGTGACCTTGGTTCAAACCTTGGGGGGGAAGCCAACCCTTTGCAAAGTTAGTAGTCTTCTCTGAATCCTTTGATTGCATGCCAGACCGACGACGACGATTGATGGTCCCCATCTCACACTGGGTCAACAAGAACGAGACCGATAGGTTTCTTGGGAGCAGTCCCTGTGGTTTGAATCTTGCACTGGCTAGTTATTAAAAATAGTGGCTGCAACCAACTCTCCTTTGTAATAAAAAAAAATATTCTACTAAATAAAAGAAAGATGAAGATATCAAGACTTACAACCGACAACTAAAGCAAATCATACATAAAATGGAGTTGAAAACAATGGATGGGATGGTTAAGCGATGGTTTATTGATGGGCTATTGCCCTGATATAATAAAAAGATGAAGATTATACCCTGCTTGACATATGAAGAAGCATAAAAGAGGACACACAATTTTGAAAGCGATGCCAAACAGACAACAACCAGAATAGGAAGTCACATCAGAAGTGATGACTCTAATAGTGACAAAGAGGAATTGCATACTAAAATTTAGCCAATGAAGGAATTTAATAGAATGATCAAAGAGGTAATGAGTGAAGGAAGTAAACACAAGAAATATAAATGGTGTTTAGACTATAAGTCTAAAGGACACACCAATGAAAATTGTCCAAAAAATGCATATTGCAATATATGTGATGTGTTGGTGCATGCTATAATCAAATGCCTATTTAATTTAAGTACAAGGCATCATGCAATGATGGTGTAATATGAGGAAGAGGAGAAGCCAAACACCTCACGAAATGGACAAGGTGCAACAAACAACAGATATAGAAACAATCAATGAGGAGGAAGACCCCAACAAGGAAATTGGCAGCAAAGACAAAGCTAATTACAATGTGACTCGGATGGAAGACCGCTTATACAATGTCAAAATTTTCAAGAGTGGGGGCACTTTGTGATGAAATACCCCAATCCTCTGACTAAAGGAGTGGTTGGAAACAACATAACACATATGTTTAGATGGTGTGGACCGGGCAAATCATAAGGAGGTGAATTGCCTGAAGAAAGCTAGTACAAACAATTCACAAAATGTCAACTTTCTTGACATTGAGGAGCCTCCCACATATCAACAAAAAAAAGATAAGAACATGTTTGTTGTTACAAGGGGACAAGCTAAGAAAGATAAATACCCCATTCTTGTCATGGAAAAGGAAAGATGGCATGACGCGCATGAGGTGATTGAGGAAGAAATGAGGAAAGCCAAGCAAGAATGGTTAATGGAACAAATAAAAAAAATAAACCATTAGTTTGAAAAGAGAAGTCGTCAATTCATGAGCTGGAAACACAAGTGTTAAATACGACAATAGAAGTAAAAGTTGCAAGTCTACTTAGCGCCATATCGACACTATCTGCAACAATAGGAGAATAATTGCAACCAAGGAAAGTAATGGAGCTACAAAGCTAACCGAAAGAGATAGAGAAGAGAAAGGATCAGTTTATTGATCCAATTGTGTTAATGATTGATGTTGGAAAGAAGCCAACATTGATTCACATTGAAATATTAGACCATAAGTTGACGTAAGTAATTGTTGATGGAGGATCAAGTGTTAATGTGTTACCAGAGAAAACATGGAAGGAGATTGGAGCTCCATTTTTATGATCTCCAAATTTTAAGTTATATGGTGCGGACCAATATGGAATCACTACGAAAGGATTCTTAATGACTCAAAATGTGAAGATAGCAGATCATGAGTTTATAAAGGATTTCATTGTGATAACAATGCAAAACCATCATATGATGCATTGTTGGGAAGAGGCTGGTTACAAATAGCTAAAGTTAATCACAACTTGGAAAATATAAAATTACATTCAAGATGGGACAACACAAAAATATGATTAATTTGAAGAATAAAACTGTGAGGATCTTTCAACAATTGATGATTCGGGTAGTTCTTCAGATGAAGACAGTAGGTACAAACCCAACAAGGAAGGTGTGTTGCAATTAGAATAATGTAGTGAAGATGAAGCCTGATCAGATAGTGGACTTTTCCATTGAAAAATGGAGGAACATGAAATATTTTTCCTACCTGCATTTGCATACAGGTAAAGGAGAAAAAAGAAATCTATGATAAACTTGGTGAAAGCAACAGTAAACCTGCATCAAAGGAAGAAGAAGAAAAGTGACTTTCTCAAAGAATTTTGCAGAATACAAGATTGGTGATGCTGCAACTGATGAAAAGGTAGCACATCCAATAAATGTGGCTAAAGAAATAAACAAACCAAAGTGTATTAAATATGAAGGACCTAGGATGATCGAGGTAAATTTAGGAAGTGAAGGTGAACAAAAGATAATCCATTGCGGAGACGAGTGGGATCAAGAATTGAAAGTAGTAGCTTTCAACATTTTTCTACAATATAAGGAAGTCTTTGCATGGATGTACAAATATTTGAAAGGGACATCCCTAGAGATATGTGTGCATTGCATCTAGTTAATTTTGGGTGCCTTGCCAGTAAGGAGGCCATATAGAATGAACCCTAAGTACGCAACCCTAATCAATGCAAAGATTTAGAAGATGTTGGATGCCGACATAATTTTTAAAGTTACAGTGAGCAAGTGGGTGTCACCAATTGTGATTACTTTAAAGGAGGTAATTGTATCCGCATGTGTAGACTTTAGAAGTTTGAATGTTGTGACAACAAAGGATCTATTTCCAATACCTTTTACCAACTCAATCCTAGAAGAAGTAACTAGACATGAAATTTACTCATTTTTAGATGGGTTTTTGGGTTACAACCAAATAAGTATCGCAGAGTAAGATAAACTAAAGATAATGTTCATTGTAGAAAATGAAATTTATATATACAATAGAATGCCATTTGGATTATGCAATGCCCCAACCACATTTTAGATAATTACTTTGTATATATTTGACCAAATGTTAATAGGCAAATTCAAAGCATTTTTAGATGACTGGTTGCTATATGAGAAGGAGGATGAACACTTGAAAGCATTGGAAAAATGTATGAGGTTATGTATGAATGTTGGCTTAACACTTAATCCAACAAAGTGTAAGCTATTGGTGTCGTATGGCAAACTACTATGACACATAGTGTGTAAAGAAGGATTAAAAACAGATCATGATAAGATTCACGTCATGTTGAATATGGAGGAACCACATGATGTGAGTTCATTGAAGACCTTCCTAAGATCAACAGGATACTGCATGGGGTTTATTAGGATTTTTTTCCATGTGTCCTATCCTTTAGATGCACTGACAAGAAAATATATTTCTTTTCGATGGATGAATACCAAGGGGCCTTCGAATAGTTGAAGGCAAAGTTAGTATGATCACCCATTCTGGCATTTCCGGATTGGAACAAGGAATTCCATGTCCATGTGGACACATCCAATTTTGCAATTGGATGTGCATTGGCCTAGGAGGGGAAATTTTGACTAGACCAACCTACTTATTTTGCTAATTGTAGACAAAGGTAAGTACTTTCCCAAGACGAGGGAATGACGAGAAGCTAGGAGGGAGTGATAATCAAGGTCACACAAGTTGTCATGATCTGCAATTATGGGTAAACAAGTCTTAGCAGATGCCTAGAATAGTAGACGTTTGAGGCAGACATATAGACGTTTGGGATGGATGGCTAGACGTCTGGGCTGGACGTCGAGGATAGATAGCTAGACGCCTAGGATGGACGACTAGACTTCTGGACTGGACGTATAGGATGGGCGACTAGACGTTTGGACTAGACGTCTTGACTGGACGGTTAGACGTTTGGGATGGATGGTTAGACGTCTGGACTAGACGTTTGGAGGTCTAGGACGGACGACTAGACGTCTGAATTGGACATCTAGGACAATTCTATCGACGAGACTAGACGGCTAGATTAATACACGCAACGAGTGATTTGCAAGGGTCTAGACGTCTCCAACTGTGATGTCCATCTTCAGTCCTCGATGCTCCTTAGCATGCCCTGCAACAACAAAACAACACACAACAATACATGCTCTCGTACCAAGCTATGATCAATACCTGCAACACAACACTATAACACAGACGCAATCACATACAACACGCATTCCAGAATAACAGTTGTTGCACAACAGTTCTGCATTATAGACAAGTATGGATAGATTACAAAATGAAATAGGGGGGTATTTATAGGTAAGCCCGGGTAGTTACTGCAACTAACCCGTCTCAACCGTCCCAACCACCTATTGCCTTAACAATGCGTTTACTGCATAACAGACTGTTTTAGACGTCTAACACAACAGCCAGACGTCTGACTAGTTAGGTTGGACGTCTAACTAATCCAGACGTCTAACTAATCAGGACGTCTTAACACAAAGACGGTTGCGTTTGTCCTTTTGTGCATATTTATTAATCAAGCCATATTCATTGGATTGGCTGATTTTACATTGCAAACTTGTCATTTTCATGATTCGTACATTACCAAAATTGTTGTACATAGTCAAAATTGTGAATCTTCATAGGACATTCTTTGTCAGACAACTCAGTGATTTATTTATGCTTGGAACTGTTGTCTACATCTATCCTCCCCTTCGAAGAAGTCGATGTCCTCAACGACTTTCTCCGCTCACTCTGAGGAGTCTCAACATCCTTGTGAGTTGCAGCTTGTAGTGCTTCATCCAATTGCATCTGCAGAGCATCGCAATCACCTTTAAGTTGCTTGGCATAATTGTAGTACTTACCCCATTCAACTCCCAGGGCATTGGCATGATTTTCTGTTTCCTCAAGCCTAGCCAACAGTTCAGCCTCCTGTTGTAAGAAAAGCTCCTTCATCCGTGAGGCCGACACTATGGACGAAGATGAGGCTTTTGATGCCAATTCTTGTTTCAAAGTTGCCTCGCGTTGTTGTGCTTGTAGCAATTCTTCTTATACTGCTGCCAGTTGTTTCTGCCAAGTCTCTTCACGTTGTTTCATCTCCTATTGCCAAGCTAGCTCACTCTGATTCTTTTGAGCTGCTAATGTTTCAGTTTGCTTGACCAACAGTTCTTTAGCCTGCTTTTGCTGTAACACTTCATTTTCAAGATCGGTAATTTTTTGTGCCCGCTCTTCCAACTGGGTATGAAGGCTCTCCAAGTCCTGTTGCAGTTTTCGAATTTGCTGTGAAACCTCATTCATACGAGCAATTCCTTCTTCGAGAAGTTGCTCCTTGCGTTGAACATCTTCTTGTGCCTCTTGCAATTCACTGTCTACCATTTGCTTGGCTGAATGCAAGTATTTAATTCCTTCTGCTAGCCAACACAACAAGTGGGCTAAGAAGTTATACTGTTGGTACATGGGCAGTAATTCAGGTGCTAACTCCACCTGTGATCCTTGCTCTATGGATTGCTGAGAAGAAGGATTAGTGTTGTGGCCACAAACATACACCTGTGCTGATTCCAAGTAGAGGGTGGGCATTTTCTCAACCAATTGTTCCATTCCCTCCATTGTTGACAAGTGTGCAGTGGGCATCGTCCAAGGCTGGGCCTGATAGATACTGGAAATCTCTGCTCGCCAAGGACCTTGTGTGGCCCATTTCACCAATCTGTTCAACTCTTCTTCTGCCATAGACTGCCACTTCTTCCATTGGCCAACGCAAGCTATATCAAACTGCAACCGCAAGTTTTTCATTATCTTGGTTAACTTGGAGAAACATTCTACCGCTTGCTGATCCATATTATCTGATGGATCCATGAGGTTGGGTAGTTGCACCAGAAAACATTTGGACCATGCATCCTCAGGTTTCTCCTCTTGTTCTTCTTCTTGCAATGTCTCCTTCCCCTTCCTGGAGAGGTCAATAGGCTTTTTGGTTGCCTTCCCTTCTGTCACTACAACCTGATTGTTGTCACCTTCTGTCCCAACAACTTGCTGAGACACGTCTGTCTGTGGTTGCTCTCCCTTCTCTACATTGGTCTCATGTTCCAAAGAGACTGTTTCATCTACTGGAATGGGATGTTGTTCTGTCCCAAGTACTGGATTTTCCACATTAGGAGAAGGTAAAACTTCCTCTACCCTCCTGACTATGGGTTTAGCTGGAATATCCGTGGGTACTGTTGTTCTGGCCTCTTCAGCTGCGAGAATATCCGCAAAGGAAACAACCCGCAGGGAAGCTGCAAAGGAAGTTGTTGTAAATACGGGCTCGAGAGATACGTCTGGCAATGTCGCACGGGCCCGAACATGAGCTTCCACCAAATATTCCTTAGGTCCCACAAACCCAGCAGTACTCGTCCCAGCTGCAGTATTCTGCAGAGTCGAGGGGATTTCAAAGTTCATAACTTCCCTGGGCACTTTCATCTGCTGCTCAAGACTTCGAGCTATCTCTCGACTGCGAGCAATCTTCTCCGCGGCAATCCCTTGCACCGAATCTGGAGTAGATGAAGGGGGTGGGGATTCAAATCGCCTTCTCTTCCTCTTTGGCTTGGGCTCTTTTGGTGATGGCGCAACAACTTGCTTTTTGGGTTCTTTCACCTCAGCCAAGGGTGGTGTTGTATCCTCCCCTTCTGAATCGGTCACCGTCTTCTCCTGACGTGACGGCTTGTGGGAGATCTGTTTCACCCGTTGTTTCTTCACCGGTGTCGACTTCTTCACCTGTGGTTTGGCATTCTTCCAGCGCAAGATAGTTGGTGCCAAATCCGGAATCTGCTGAGGTAAATCAAAGTTTGGAATCTGCACTTTTGCTTTGAAAGTTGTGTCCAAAAGTAATCCAATGGCGTGAAATGCCATTGAAAAATTCTTCGTGGTTCGCATCAGAAAATTCTGGATACGAATCGCCAAATGGGTTGCCCAGTCATATGCCACTCCCTGTTCTATCCCGAGCAAATATGGGATCAGCCAGATAGGAAGATCTGAGCTTCTCTGTTCACCTGACAGTCTGGCCATTAGAACATTCATAATACACTCCAACCCATTATTCTTCAGTTGGGACTGTTTTACTCCCCTGCCGCCGTGAGTTGCTAACATTTTCTCCACATCCTCCTCTGTTAGAGTAGTGACTCCCAATATCAACTGCCGAGTTTTCTTGGAATCCGCCCGTTCATTGATTACAGGTATACCCTTCCTTGGGAGTCCGAAAGTTCATCTGAATGCGTCAGGAGAAAATTCAACTACCAAGTTCCGATCAACAACCCGTACAATGTTGGTATTCCGAGGTGCGTTATAAGTCTGCAACATCTGCACCAGGTACTTCTTGAAAAATTCTTTGTCGAAACTTGGGATCTGCAAAATAAAATTTACTCCTACGGCTTGGATGCTCTTCTTTACTTGGATGCTCTTCTTTACCGGACTATTTGCTGGTGTCGCTGCCCACCATTGCCGACAAAAATCACCTGTAGGACAAGTCCAAGTGATTTCCTCAATCGGAATCTGATCCTTGTTGCTTTGTTGGACTTCCCTGGTTGTCCGAACGGATTCTTCTACTTGCACTACCTCTCGTTTTCCTCGAGTCTGCCCCTTGTCTGGGCTTGGCACTTGTCCGCGCATCGTTTCTTGGTGATGACGGAGTCTTTTAGCCACGATCGACTCGGGTCCTGCTTCGGGTTGGATTGGAGGTTGTCCAGATTTCTGGCGACTCATATTTTCCCTCCTGGACGTCTCTTGCACTTCAAATGATAGTTTGCTCCAGACGGCTCAATCCTGCCAGACGTTAGGGCTTCAGGCGAACACTATTGCTTAGACGTCGAATTTTTCCAGTCTAGACGTCTGAGTCTGATGGCTAGATGTTTAGGACTGACTGCTAGATGGCTAGGATGGACGGCTAGTCATCTGTGCTTGTGGGTGTCTGAGACGGATGGTTGGTTGTCTGGAACGAACGACTAGACGTCTCTCTGCTAGATGTCTAGATGTCTTCCTGCTAGATGTCTCTTCTATCAGACGACTAAACACTTCGCCTCTTTCCTTCGTTCAATCTACCAGATGTTTCTCCCTTCAGATGGTTGCTATGTGCTAGACGGTTGTGCTTCCTCCAAGACGTCTGCTCCTTCCTCTGGACGTCTGCTGGTTTGGCAACTTCGACGACAGTTTATCCAGATGGATGCCCTAGCAGGTCGTGATAGATCTGGATGCTTTGTGAAGAGAGGGTTTCTGCACTTGCACTGAAAAGAAGAATTTTCCACGAAGCTTGTGACTGCCAATGCTGCAATGACGTCTATGCTTCATCTTGAATAAATCTTGGTGCGCTTGTCAACCCTGCTTCGTCTCCAAATCTCCTGCGCTCCTTTCTCCTGCACAAACTGAAAGCAATTGAACAAGGAATGCCCAACGCTTCCAATTTATAGGAAATCTGCCGCCCATGTAACTACTTGTTTAACCGCCACCTAACTCCCAGTCGTCTGCATGCTTGCCACGTCGCCAATTTTGCATGGACAAGACGTCTGGCGTCTTTATCTTTATTTCGTCTTTTTGCTATTTTTGTCTTTTTCTTTGTTTTTGTCTTTTTCCATTTTTGTCTTTTTCTTTTTATTTTATTTTATTATTTTTTCAAAACTGTGTCTTCCAGTTTTAACATCGTTGGGTGAAGCGCACGGCAATGTCGATGCGTACTTCAAAAGTGTCCGACGCGCTATCTTCCTGATGATGACTACTAGTTCCAAAACTGCTGAAACCATCGCCATTTTCCTGTTCCTCCATCTGCTGACGACTGCGGTGATTATTTTGGCTACGGGGAGTTTCCGTCTGAGACTGTTCGTCGTGTCTTCTCATTCTTCGTGGAATAATGCGCCAGTCTGGCTGCTCCTCTTCTGTTGGTTGATGACGTGTTTCCTACCTAGACGTTTGAATATTTCTTGCTTGACGTCTGCTTCTCCTGACGTCATCCTAACTTGCCTCATCTGCCAGATGGGTACTTTCTTGCAAAACGTCTACCAGACGACTTCCTCCATCCTCCAGACGTGTGGCTGTGTCATCCAGATGAGTACTACCAGGGTCCAGATGGGTTGATTCTTCTTCAAGGCGGACTCGTTCAGTTCTTCCGTCGCCCTGTTGGATTATCACGCAATCATCAAGGTAATGGACCACCGTTCGTTCTTGCTCTTGATGGTTGGTCATCCGATCATTGGAAGGATGATTCCCTCTTTGTCCAATGTTGCGATAGAGTCTTCCCATTCCATGGCCTCGACCTCGAAGTCTATCGATCTGACGATGGACGACTGCCCATCCTTGGTCTACCTGGTCCTGATAGGGATTCCTACTCCGAGGTCCTTGTCTTCCACGAGTTGGTGTGACTCGTCCTCTTCCCCTTGCCGGTCGAATCTCCTTGATGTGGGGCTACCATACTCCTAGTTGCCCGAGATTTGGTCGGTCCCTCGATCGTTCTTGATGACGTCTTCGGTTCCTACGAGCTCGCTGAGGTAGACCCGAAGGTCTATTCTCAGGAACACGTAGTGATGGGTTGACTTGGACTATGTCCTCAGATGGTCCTTGCGGCCCAGTCCGTGGACTAGTCGACCTACGGGTAGCAGGAGGGGAATTTCTTCCTCTCGAGCTACCGGGATGGAGGCCAACCACGCTCCTCCCTTGGTCAGGCAAGCTTGGGTTACCCGAAAGTCCTGACGAACTCCCGGGATTGCCCAAGTTGTCTCTATTTTGGGCCTGGTTTATCAGTTGTGCACGTGATTCTGGTGGATGTTGTTGATTGACAGGTGTTAGTTGGTGCAGGATTCTCAATCTCCTATCAACCCTTATCAATCGTCGTCGCCACCTTGCTTCTTCAAAGTGTCATTGTGGTGCACAATGAGTTAGGGCTTCTTGGTACTCGTCTAAGAAAGCCAAATCTGTACTTGAGTCATTTCCCTCTCCTGCAGTGTTCATTGGCCATTCCGAGGTTTCTTGAATGCGTTGCTGCAATCGTCTTACTTCTCTTCGGTGTTGTTGTAAGTCGAGTACTGCCATACGATACCTAGCCACTTCTTCACATTTAGTCGGACGTCTCATAGCTCCTGCATATGGTGTTCTCCACTCGCGTGGTGTTGGTCTTCCTGGTATTGCATCTTCATTATCCGACTGAATATTTACTCCTCCATTGTACTCGTCTTGTGGGCTTAGAGACTCATCATCTTCAATCACTTGTGCAGTTTCAAGGAATCTAACCCCTGCTCGCCGACTTCGGATTTCATCTCTTTGTCTCCGACGATCTGGGTTAGGACTGGCGTGTGGTATATCAGGGTCTCGAGGTTGATTCTCATCCTCACTTGAGTCTTCCGACCACCCATCATACTTTGGTCATTCGGGTACTTCCCTAACATCTTGCCATAGAATCTTGGTTGCTTCTTCTCAACTCATCTGATATGCACTACTAGAAGCCAAGTTCTGATGTGATTTCCTTGCTTCACTCTTTTCTGGTGATTTTTTGCATCGTCGAGGACGCCTAATTAATGGTGAAGTTGCTTTTGAGGAGTCGTCCGTATTCAGGATGATTCTCAGTGTAGCTGCAGATGAACTATCTAAATCTTCTGAGGAAACTGCGTTGTTCCCTATATTTTCCCTTATTTCCAATCCACATCTTTGCAACCTTCGATTCTCTTGCCTCTGAGAGCGTCTTGGTGTTGAATGATCTAGAGCCATCGAGAATAAACTACTTTCTGGCGAATTGCCATCCGGGCTCCCTCTGAAATCATCCTGATCTCTTTCAACCCATTCTGCTCTGCATGCTTCCTGTCATTGCTGCATTTGTTGCATAGTTCCATCCAACTCCTGAATAACCTGTTCCCTCAACCATGCATTATACTGGCGAAGAGTCTCATACTCCTCTTGCAATCGTTGCGTTTCCAAAGCCATTCATTGTAGAATTTTGGCTCCTTGGCCTTCATATTATTCCACTTCTGGTATTTGCCCTTGTGAAGCTAGGTACTCGATTGTTAGGATCTCACTATTAAAAATAAGCACACTCACACAAAATACTGAAAAATAACTCAAATACATCAAATAACTCAATAACACTATGCAGAAATTAAATGCAGAAATGGAACAATCTCACAATAACACAGAATCGCAGGCCTCTTCGAGGGGGCAACCTCCTTCAATATTTCATTAGCTTGCAAAAAGATGAATTCGTACATGGCTTCATATCTTTTAAAGAAAAACTTCATGCAACCCTACCTAAAGGCTCAAGAGTTGGCTTACATGCAAAATGCCACTCGAGCTAGAATCTCCTACCTACCATCGGTTACAATCTTGATAAAAACGGTTACATGAGATGGCGCCACTTGGCTAGGAATCCTACTTGCCACATACATTACAAAGTATTACAAAATAATATCATAATGGGATCCCCCACGTTGGAAGTGGGTCATTACATAAGTAAATGAGAATTACAAAATGGCGTTAGGATAGGATCCTAACATGTCCTTCCCCTTCGAAAAGCTTTGTCCTCAAAGCTGAAAATGAGGGAACTGGTGCTGGAGCTGATGGAGAGACTCCCATGTAGCATCTTCTGGCTGGAGCCCGTGCCACTGAACAAGAACTTCTGTGATGGTACGGTTGCGGAGAGTGCGGGTTCGACGATCCAACAATTGTTCAGGTTCGAGTAATATGGACCCTTCTTCATCCAATTCTGGTAATGCTGATTGAACCTGTACCTGTGTGCCCACAACTTTTTTGAGAGAGGAAACATGGAAAACAGGATGGAGCTTGGAGGTGGGCGGAAGAGCCAATTTGTAAGCAGTGGAACCAATCCGTTGAAGAACTTGGTAGGGTCCATAGTATTTTGCAGCAAGTTTCTGGCACCGACGGAGTTGTAGAGATGATTGTTTGTACGGTTGCAAGCGAAGGAAGACCATATCACCCACATCAAAGCTACGCTCAGAACGATGTTGGTCAGCCTGTTGTCGCATCCGATTCTGGGCCATGTCCAAATTCTGCTTCAGCTGGCGAAGAACATCGGTATGTTGGTTGAGAGTAGTGTCGACTGCCTGGACCTTGGAGCTGCCTGGGATGTATGAAGAAGGCGTGAGTGGAGGGCGCCCATAAACGGCCTCAAAAGGGGTGAGTTTGGTTGTTGTATGATAGGAAGTGTTGTACCACCATTCGGCCAAAGGAAGCCACTTCGCCCATTGAGTAGGATGATCTGATGCAAAGCAACGAAGATAGGTCTCCAAACATTTGTTGACAATCTCAGTTTGACCATCCGTTTGCGGATGATAGGCTGAACTCATTTTGAGTTGAGTTCCCTGCAACTTAAACAATTCTTGCCAGAAATGACTAGTGAAGGTTGGGTCTCGATCGGACACAATGGAGGTGGGCATACCATGAAGGCGAAAAATAGAATCGAGAAATATTTGGGCAATGGTGGAGGTTGTGTAAGGATGGCCAAGGGAACAAAAATGAGCATACTTCGAAAGGCGATCCACTACCACGAGAATAACAGACTTACCGCCAGATTTAGGTAACCCTTCTATAAAATCCATGGAAATATCAGTCCAAACCTGATCTGGAATGGGCAAGGGTTGAAGAGTACCCGAAGAACGTACCGTTTCACCTTTCATCCGTTGGCAGGTATCACAAGCTGCTACAAAATCACGGATGTCCTGTTTCATACCTTTCCAGAAGAATGTGCGCTTGAGGCGTTCATATGTTTTAAGAAATCTTGAATGGCCTGCAGAGGGAGCAGTATGTAGTTCCTTCATGAAAAGCTCACGGAGTGGGGACGTGCGAGGAAGAACAAGGCGTTGGCGATAACGCAGGTCATGGCCATCCCAATTGTAGCCTGGGAATGAAGTAGGATCATCACGGAGCGAGGCCACCAAAGCTTTCAAGTCTGCATCCTGAAGTACCTCCTGTCGTAAGGAATCTATCCATTGAGGAACAGGTGAGGAAATGGCACATAACATACTGAGGGCCTCAAATTGGCGAGAGAGAGCATCAGCCACAAGATTCTCTTTGCCCTTTTTATAGGTGATATCATAATCATATCCCATGAGTTTAGAAACCCATTTTTGTTGTTCTGGGGTAGCAACCCGTTGTTCCAAGAAGTATTTGAGACTCTGATGGTCTGTTTTAATGGAGAAATGGCGCCCAATGAGATATGGTCGCCAATGGGTTACGACATGTAAGATGGCCAACATCTCCTTGGCATATGTAGATTTTCCCAAGTTACGATCAGAGAGTGCCTTACTAGTGAAAGCCAAGGGTCTCCCTTCCTGCATCAACACGGCCCCGATGCCACGATCGAAAGCATCACTTTCAATGACGAAAGGCTTGGAAAAATCTGGCATGGCTAAAACTGGTGTTGTGGTCATAGCATGCTTCAATTCGAGGAAGGCTTGGTCAACGGGCCCCGTCCAAGTAAAAGAGTCCTTCTTTAACATGGATGTGAGGGGGCTGCTATTTTACCATAATTACGAACAAATTTGCGGTAGTAACCTGTAAGCCCTAAGAATCCTCGAAGTCCCTTGAGAGTGCGAGGTTTTGGCCAGTCTTGAACTGCTCGAATCTTCTTGGGGTCGACCTTGACGCCATCTTTGGAGACAATGTGTCCTAGATACTCCACTTCATTTAGACCAAAGGAACACTTGGACCGCTTAGCAAAAAGTTGATGTTGTGCCAACAATTGTAATGTCTGATCCACATGGATAAGGTGTTCTTCCCATGAGCGGCTATAAACCAAGATATCATCAAAGAAAACCAGGATGAACTTCCGTAGGAGAGGGTGAAAGATGTTGTTCATCAGGCTCTGAAATGTGGAAGGAGCATTTGTCAGACCAAATGGCATTACCAAGAACTCATAGTGACCTTCATGAGTACGAAATGCAGTTTTGGGGATATCCTCGTCCTTGAGCCTGATTTGATGGTAGCTAGAACGAAGGTCTAACTTGGAGAAGTACATAGCTCCATGTAATTCATCCAGCAATTCATCCACTACCGGAATGGGGAATTTATCCTTGATGGTAATTTTGTTGAGCTCACGGTAGTCTATACACAATCGCCACGAGCCATCTTTCTTGCGAACTAGTAAAACTGGAGAAGAGTAAGGGCTGGTACTCGGTCGAATGACACCAGCTTTGAGCAATTCTTGTACCATCTGCTCGATTTCGGACTTGAGAGCATGAGGATACCGATACGGTCTGATGTTGGGTGGTGCATTACCTGGTAGTAGTGGAATAGCATGGTCATGTGAGCGACGAGGCGGCAGGGTAGTTGGTTCTGAAAAAACGCCATCGTGCTTGGTCAGAACAAGTTGCAAATCTGCTGGAATTTGATCCACTGTGGAAGTGCTTGGTTGAATTGAAAATATTTGTGCAATGACCCCACGGGATGACTTTTTCAACAATTTCTCCATACGATTGGAACTGATAATTTGGGAAGGGCCTGTTTTGGCACCATGGAGGGTGTGTGTTTGTCCATGTTGTGAAAACTGCATCCATAGTTCTGCAAAGTTCCAGGAGATAGTGCCCAAGGTGCTCAACCATTGGGATCCCAACACAATGTCACATCCTCCCAATTGGAGGGCAAACATGTCTTGCTTGAGTTCATAATCCCCCATCTTTATTTTAACATTGCGACATTTACCTTTACAAGGTAAAGTGCCTCCATTTGCCACCATGACTTCAAAGGAATTGCATGTGTGTATATAGCAATTGGCCTGCTTAGCAACTCGAGGATCAATAAAGTTGTGTGTACTGCTCGAATCAATAAGAATAGTAAGGCGTTGGCCTTTGAAAAAACCCACAACTCTCATGGTTTGTGGAGTGGTAACCCCGGCAAGAGCATGGACGGAAATTTCTGCTTGAGGGTCTTGGGTTTCCTCTTCCTGTTGAGTTGGTGCTTCAAGTTGTGTCACTCTCCTCATCACTATGGTCACTTGCTATCGGGTTCCTCTGCATCTATTAAGAACAATCTCTTATTTGCACATCTATGCCCCTTCACAAATTTTTCATCACAATTATAACATAGCCCTTGGGCGCGACGCGCATCCATTTCATTTGTAGTCAGTCGCTTAGGAGCAGGAGGTTTATTATCAGTATTATTTTGGAACCGAGGAGGAAAGGGAGGTCGAGCTTGAGAAAATCGCGGTGTCCGCCGTTGAGCTGAGAGTTTAGATTCGGCCAATCGGGCTAAACTGATAGCCTCCATCATGGTTTGTGGTTTAAACATCTTGACTTCAGCTTGGAGATCATCTTTCAACCCACTCACGAAACAACTCATAAAAAATCCCTCATTCAAGCCCCTTGTTTTATTGGCCAATTTCTCAAATTGTGTCTGGTAATCACGAACTGTGGTAGTTTGTTTCAGCTTTGTCAATGCTCCTGTAAAGTCTTCATAGTCATTAGGGCCAAATCGGGTGAGTAGTTGGGACTCAAAGTCCTCCCAAGATAGATCAGGGGTAGTGGCTCGTAGCCATTGGAACCAATGTAAGGCTTTCGATTCTAAGTTGAAGGAAGCCATCTGAACCCGATGATATATAGGGACATTGTGGAGTCTAAAGAATTGATCAACCCGACATAACCACCCATCGACATCCTTTCCACTGAACTTAGGAAAATCCAATTTAGGCATTTTGAAGGTCGGATCACGGTCATAGTGAGTGTCTTCGGTTCCCCTTCTTCGGTCTTCTGTTTCCCTTCTTCGACCTCGTTCAAAGTTTTCAGCTTGGTGTTCAGATGTGAGAGTACCTTGCAATTGTGTCTCCACCTCTGTAAGTTGTTTTTCTAAGCGGATTCTAGTGGTATCCTGATCCGTTCGGAGCTCTCGAATCTCTTCTCTTATGGTGTGGTTTGTAGTGGTCAAGTAGTCAAGGGCTTTTTGCATATCGGCCAATATTGTGGCAAGTTCTAACTCCTTTTGTCCACGAGTGCCGCTCGCCATTGTGGGCCCTCTTTTACTCAGTTACTAAAAATAGATGTGGGGTTTCAGGAGTTACTATTTTTAGTAAGGGTCCAAAATTTAATTTGGGAAATGGGTTGCAACACTGATTTTAGGATAGGGTCCACTTCGGTGGTTGTTTGATCTGAGCGCTCAATGAGGAGATATACTGAATTTCTTGACTTTTTGTGATCTCCTGGTTGGTTGCAAGTCGATGTCAAGGTAATTTCTTCCACTTGGACTTAAAATTTCACCAGTGAGTCCTTGAGGGTCTTTGGTGCAGAATAACAAGTAGCTTCTATTCCCAAAAATTTGGATCAATTTGATTGACCGTTGAAAAGTTATGGCCTTAGCAAGAAAAATAAAAAATTGCTATTTTTGGAAAATCGGTGCAAAATTTGACCAGGGGCTGCCAAGGACAATTTTGTCTGGAATAGAGTGTAGAATTATCTGCTAAATTTTTGAGTCAATCTGAGCTCTATGTGAAGAGATATCCCTATTTTAATAAAATTTCAATGCCTTTTTTTTGTGTTGTCGGTTTCTGATTTGGAGTTACGGTTCAAAATTTGGGGTTCGGGATCAACTGTCTCTGACCTGTAGTCTGCACCCTGACCACCCTGTCACTATCCTGTCCCTTCCTCTGTCACCTGTATTGCAATTATTGACACGGTTCCTATCACTAACCCTAGGGATTCTCTGACATTGACAATATTGTTTCTGACACTGAAGGTCTGTAATTCTGGACTGTTACAGAGGGTTGTTACTGTCGACTTGACTATCTCTGTTACTGACCAGACTGTTTCTGTCACTGTCCTGACTATTCTGTTTCGACCACGGGCTGTTGCAGACACTTGCAAAATCTGTCTTGACTGTTGGTGCATGCAAGTTTGTTTTCTGTGATAAGGAATGCCTTCTCCGTATGCTCACTTTTGGGGTTGTGAATGCAGGTTAACAGAACAGGGATGGTGTTGATTTGCAGGTGGAAGTTATGTTTTGTAGAACCAGGGTACGCTAAGTAAGGGAGTATGTAATACCCATAGGCCCTCTGTTATACCGCAGTGACGAACAATAGTGCTCGGACCAATATTTCAGGCCACTACCCAAGGAGGATTCCACACATACCCTTGAGCACACTATCTGCCTCTCTGATAGTACGAGAGGGTGATCGTCCGGGATGTTGTGTCCCGTGGACTATGGATAATACAAGGCCGAAAAGCTTCCTAATGGATAAAATTTTGTTTAAACCTAGATTGTCTCCCGATACACCCGAAGATGCGTGGGAGCTCAAGTCCGTGCGCGAGTGTTGTCTAAGGCCTAGGTATTGGAGCCTCGATCGCCCCTCACTTCACTAGACGCTTTATGGGCTATCTAGCTTAGCCAATAACGACAACTCCTTCGCGATATTTTAAAACCCCCGACATAGGGTTTCTAACCTACACAACTACTGAAAACAGAGATTGTATTTTTTTTGTGTTTGGTTTTTTGGACGAAAAAACAGACTGTTTTTTTTTTTGGATTTTTTTAATAAAGGAAAAAATAAAAACGAAAAACACACAGAAATTTATACCTAACAGGCGGAATGGATGGCAAAAATCGTCTCAGTTGCAGTAGAACTCGGCCCTAGAAAGCGCTCTGATACCACTTGTTAGGATCTCACTATTAAAAATAAGCACACTCACACAAAATACTGAAAAATAACTCAAATACATCAAATAACTCAATAACACTATGCAGAAATTAAATGCAGAAATGGAACAATCTCACAATAACACGAGAATCGCGAGGCCTCTTCGAGGGGGCAACCTCCTTCAATATTTCATTAGCTTGCAAAAGGATGAATTCGTACATGGCTTCATATCTTTTAAAGAAAAACTTCATGCAACCCTACCTAAAGGCTCAAGAGTTGGCTTACATGCAAAATGCCACTCGAGCTAGAATCTCCTACCTACCATCGGTTACAATCTTGATAAAAACGGTTACATGAGATGGCGCCACTTGGCTAGGAATCCTACTTGCCACATACATTACAAAGTATTACAAAATAATATCATAATGGGATCCCCCACGTTGGAAGTGGGTCATTACATAAGTAAATGAGAATTACAAAATGGCGTTAGGATAGGATCCTAACATCGATTTTTCGAAGTCGATTCTCTACTTCACTTTCTAGAACTTGTACATTCAGTTCTAATTCCCTTCGTTCGGTTACCAGTTCTTCTTATTTTCCAAATAACCATTCCAGGTTAGCAGGTTCATCCTCCCAAACAACATTGCTTGGCCCACCGTGTTCGTAGGATCGTATCCTTGGTTGTGCTTCTTTAGTTGAGTTACTAGAATTGTCCTCCTTTCTTTCTAACTTGATCATATTAATCTGTGCCTGTGCCTGTGCTTGTGCCTTGCACACTTTCAACTTAGAGCCATTTATCGCTTCGAGGTAAATTGTTCCATCCAGCTTCGTCAATCGGATAGCCCCGTTGTCCAGTACTTCTTCTACCTGAAAAGGTCCAAGCCATAGGGTCTTCAGTTTCCCGGGCTTGATCTCTCTTTTGCCATTGTATTTGAGTACTAAAACACCAGCCTTCAAGTTCATTTTTTGGAGATGCTTGTCATGCTAGTATTTTTGTCGTTGTTGAGCAATCTTCGTTGCCCACTGTGCCAACACCCTTTTCTCGCCTAGTTGTACCAGTGCTGTGAGTCTTTCCTCCATGCTTTCTTCTTTATTTAGGCAGGTTTCAACATCTACCCTCAAGCTTGGTACCAGGAATTCTACTGGTACTACCGCCTCCTATCCATACATCAATTGAAAGGGTGTGTGGTTTGTGGTTGGTTTAAAGGTAGTTTTGTATGCCCACAAAACTACTGGTAAGCGCTCCTCCCAATCTGCGCCTTCAATTGCACATGTTTTATACATGATAGAAACTAGGACCTTATTTGTCGCCTCCACTTACCCATTTGCTCTGGGGTAATATGGACTTGATAAAGAGTGAAAGATCCTGAATTCCTTCGTCAAATTCTGAATAATTTCATTAACAAAATGACCTCCCTTGTCACTTGTCAATTGAAGAGGTATGCCAAATCATGTGATAACCTGTTCATACAAAAAGCAAGTCGTGCTTATTGCAGAGTTATTAGGTAAATCACTTGCTTCAACCGATTTCGTTAGGTATTCCGTTGCGACTACGATGTATCTGCACTTCCTATTATGGCTTGTTCTTAGTGGACTCAAAATCCAACCCCCATCTTTCAAAAATTTATTGAGGTTGTGATGGATGCAGTGGCATGAAGTCCCGTTTCAACAACTTCCTTGTTCTTTGACACGTATCACATGCCTTAAAAAGTTCTTGGCATCGTGAAAAAGAGTAGGCCACCATAGGCTCTCCAACAACACTTTTCTTATTGTTGCGTCAAGTCCTATATGTCCTTTGGCCAATCCTTCGTGTGCCTCCTTCAGTGTCCTCTAGCCAATCTTCCATCACGCATCATCTTAGAATGTGGTCCTCCCCCATATTGTATAGAAATCATGCAAATAATGTAAAGGTTGCAGACTTCGTAATCAGCTTCCCCTGTTCAGCTACCATCATCTCCTTTGGCAACTCTCCTATCGATAGGTAATCGCCAATATGTTTATACCATGTGGGTATTGCACTTATCATGAACAACTGTGCATTAGAGAATTCATCTGGTATCCCTCCTTCAGGTTCTCCTGAGTGAATCCTTGACAATTGGTCCGCAATGACATGCTTCTTTTCTGGTTGCACTACCACTAGAAACATGAATTCCTGCAGAGTGACGAGCCATCGACTCACTCATCCATAGATTGTTGGCTTGTTGATCAAATACAATAGCGTCTAGTGATCTACATAGAAAGCAAAAGGGTCAGCCAATAGATAATGTCGGTACTTCTGTACTGCATACACCATCCCTAGTGCTTTGCGCTCTGTTGCACTATAGTTCTTCTCTACTTGAGACAACAACCTACTTGCAAAGTAGATGGGCTGATCCAACCCAAATTGACCTTCTTGAGCCAATGCGCAACCAATAGCATAATTTGAGGCATCAACATGCACATGGAACTCCTCCCAGTCTGGGTAAACCAGGATAGGTGCTTTCATCAAATGTGCTTTCAGGCTCTCAAAAGCTCCCTGATGCTCCTCTGCCCAATGAAAAGGAACACCCTTACATGTAAGAGCGTCTAATGGATGAGAAGTCAATGCATAGTTGCGAATGAACCTTCTATAGTATCCCACTGTTCCCAAGAAGGTTTTCATCGAGCTCACATCATGTGGCTCCTCCATAAGCAATATTACTCGAATCTTATTTGGATCGAGCTGTAGGCTCTCCTGGCATACAATATGCCCCAACTTTCCATATGGTACCATCAGGACACATTTGCTTGGATTCAATGATATCCGAGCTCGCCTACACAAGCTCATGCATTCCTCCAGTGACTTCAAATGTTCCTGTGTCCTCCCATATAGTGACAAATCATCTAGGAAGACTTTAAATTCCCTGTGGACATCTTATCAAATATTTATAGGATGATTATTTGAAAAGTAGCTAGTACATTGCACAAACCAAATGGCATGCGATTATAAGCATATATTCCATTTTCAACCATGAAATTTGTCTTCAAATTATCTTCTTCTGCAATGCTAATATGGTTATACCAGAGCTGCATATTTGGGATTCATCCTGTATGGTTGCCTTCTCACTGGTTGTGCACCTTCAATTAGGGGAATCTTGTGTATGCAAAGTTCTGGTGGAACTCCCTTTAGGTCCTTGTTTGTCCAAGCAAAGACATCCTTATACTCCATAAAATTTTTAAAAGTTGTTGGATCCCAATCATCTCCACACTTAATCATCCTCTCCTTGCCATATTATTCCAAGTTTACCTGAATCATTCTTGTACCTTCATATTTAAATGGACTCAGGTTCATTTACTGCTTTAAGAACATCGATAGGGTGGGCTGGTTTGTCTTCAATGACTGCATATCCCATTGTATATTCTGCAAAGTTCTTGGGAAACATCCATTTTTCTCTCTCCTTGTCCTTCTCTGTTGCTATCTGTTTCTTATTGCTTTCCACTTTTTTCGGTTCCTTCTTCTCATCCTTTTGGATTTTGTCTCTTGCTTCAATGCAAAAAAATTGTGGGGAGAATACTTCATAAGTCTTCCTGCTGCCATTGGAGTAATCCCTTGTCTATACCGTACTCATCCTCCATGCAATATTCCAGGTGTAGTACTCCCTCTTCGTCTGGTTCATATCCCGTTTCTTCATTCGAGGAGGAAACTCTTGAATCATTAGAACTTGCAATCTCTTGGCTTACTGCCTCGTTCTTTAAATTAATTAGATATCTATGCTGGCCTTTCTTGAAGGTTAGATGCTCTTTCTCCCAGTTGTGGTTTACTTTTGCCTTCGTAACCACCCTCATCCCAAAAATACATCATATGCTGGTTTTTGCATGGCAATTATAATGAAATCTAGTATAAAATCATGCTCTGCTATGCACACTTTTTGGCTCATTAGTACGCCGATTGTCTCGATGCTATATTGATCTACTCTGTTTAATTTGAAGTTTGGAGATATAAGTGCAGGTTGACCAATACTCCGCCATGTTCTTTCTGGCATCACGTTCACACTTGATCCTCCATCAACGATCACCTAATTCAGCTTATGGTCCAATATCTCCATATGAACCAAAGCTGACTTCTTCCCTACCTCGATCATCAGTATCGTTGGATCAATGAACTGACCTTGCTTGATGTGTGCTACCTGTTGGGTTTCTTTCTTCTTTATTTTTATGACTTCTGCCACCATAGCATATAAATCCTGTACTATTTTGAATAGACTTGCTACCTTCGCACTTCTAATGTCGTATTCAGTACCTGTGTCACCAAGCCTTCTACTGATGCTTGTTTATCGTTTGTGATCTCCACATTCTTTAGAGCTTTTTCTAGAACTAGTTTGTCTTGCTTTCCTTTTTCTAGTTCTATTTTTATCAATTCTTGAGCTTCCTGTCATCGTTCTTTCTCCTTGGTAGGATTTGGGTATTCTTCTAACTTCCTATCTTGTGTTCTTGTTACGGCTAGGACTTCAACTTCCCTTTCTATTATTGTACTTATTTTGCCAATGTGAATCAAATTGACATTCTGTGTTCCACTGTAACTTGCCTTATTTGGGCAATTAGCCTCCTTGTGGTTCCTTGGACCACACCACCTACAAATTTGAGTAACGTTGTTACCACTAGTAGTGTTCGTGTTCTGAGGCTGGGGGCAGTTCTTTGCAAAATGGCCCCATTCTTGACAATTTCGACATTGAATTATAGGTCTCCCTTCTGAGTCATACTACAGTCGACTCTGTCCTCCTTGTCTTCCCCCTCAGCGATTATTCCTGTATCCGCCTCTTGTTGCACCCTATCCATTTCTTGAAGTATCAGGTTGACTTCCTTGTTGAATTGTTAATGTCTAGTGCCTTGCTCCCTTCAGATTGAATAGAAAATCTGCTACTGGGTGACCTGCAATATCACATATGTTGCAATACGCTTTCTTTGGGCAATTGGTGTTTGCATGTCCCTCCATTTTGCAGTCAGAACACCAAATATACTTCCTATATTTCCTCACTTCTCCTTTGACTTCTTTTATAATTTTATCAAACTCTTTTCGAAAGGAGTGTATTACACTTTGCACTTTATCTTCTTCATCACTATCAGATCTTCGCGCCTGTAGTTGTTTTCTTGGCCTCACTTTTAAAGTTCTTTGCTTTCTCGAGAGCTTTTGCATATGTCAAGGATGGTACTGCTTTCATTTTATTTCGATATTTATGTAGTAATCCATCCAAGAACCAATGTTTTATCATTCCATTGACCGGTGGTATTTCCATTTTATTTGTGAGCTATATCAGTCTCCTATCATAGCTCTTAACATCTTCCTTTGGTTTTTGTTTCGTAGCGAAGATTTCAATGATGATCTCCGTATCGTCCCTTAATGGTCGAAATTCTTCAATGAATGCATCCTTCAGGGGGGTCCATTGGGTGAATGGTTGGGTATGTTGTCGTTTCAAATACCAATCCATTGCCATTCCCCGCAAAGTGGTTGGAAACAATTGCAACCACCCTGTATCTTGTGTTACCCTATTTGATCTCTAAATGGTGATACATGATCCCACATGATGGGTTGGGTCTTCTTTTCCTTCCCCATGGAAAGCTTGACATTTTTGTCTGTCTTCTTGAGTAGCAATATGCGCCATTGGGACTGTCCCACTAGGCGAGTGTCTTGGTGGTGAGCATGGTGGAATTTTTTCCGGCTCTCTCTCTACTGTTGATGGTGCAAAATTTGGGTCAAATAGCCTTCTACTTCCACTTCGTGACCTCCTTCGCGAATAAACAAGATGTGGTTATGGTCTTCCTCCCCACGAACCGATGCGTGGTTGCTCTGATACAAAGTCTTCTACTTTTGTATCCGTCGACCAACTTCTCTCTGTTGGTTCGGGTGTTACCATCCAATCCTCATTTTCAATACCGAGTACTTCCTCTTATATTTGCTCTTCATCTTCTATTGTCACCAACAACGTCTCTACTCTCGGATTCTCGTCTTCCACAGGATTCCCCTTTCCACTTCAGGTTGTGAAACTTCTTCGTCGTGTGTTCTTTGGTTTGCCAGTCGTGCACTTCTTCTTGGTTGTCTTGGACTCATTCCTCTTCTACCTTGTGACCTGCAATGTGTCATTCACGTCTTTGTCTTATCACCTATACTTGACCCAAAGTTTATTTTTAGGCAACGACACCAATTGTAGACAAGGGTAAGTACTTTTCCTAGATGAGGGAATGACGAGAAGCTATGAGGGAGTGATAATCCGGGTCACACAAGTCGTCGTGATCTGCAATTATGGGTAAAGAAGTCTTAGCATATGCCTAGAATAATAGACATTTGAGGCAGACAACTAGATGTTTGGGATGAACGGCTAGACGTCTGGGCTAGACGTTGAGGATGGACAACTAGACATTTGGGACGGATGGCTAGATGTCTGGACTGGACGTCTGGGATGGACGACTAGACGTCTGGACTAGATTTCTAGACTCTTAGACAAAAGGCTAGATATTTGAACTGGATGTTTGGGATAATTTTACCGATGAGACCAAACGGCTAGATTAATACACACAATGAGTGATTTGCAAGGGTCTAGACGTCTCCAACTATGATGTCTGTCTTCAGTCCTCGATGCTCCTTAGCACGCCCTGTAACAACAAAACAACACACAAAAATACATGTTATCGTACCAAGCTATGATCAATACCTGCAACATGATCACATACGACACGCATTCCATAATAATAGTTGTTGCACAATAGTTTTGCATTATAGACAAGTATGGATAGATTACAAAATGAAATAGGGGAGGTATTTAAAGGTAAGCCCTGGCAGTTATCGCAACTAACCCGTCTCAACCGTCCCAACCGCCTATTGCCTTAACAATGCGTTTACTGCATAACATACTGTTTCAGGCGTCTAACATAGCAGCCCAAACGTCTGACTAGTTAGAATGGACGTTTGACTAATACATACATCTAACTAATCAGTACATCTTAACAAAAAGACGACTGCGTTTGTCCTTTTGTGCATATTTATTAATCAAGCCATATTCATTGGATTGGCTGATTTTACATTGCAAACTTGTCATTTTCATGATTCGTACATTACCAAAATTACTATACATAGTTAAAATTGTGAATCTTCATAGGACATTCTTTGTTAGACAGCTCATTGATTTATTTATGTTTGGAACTGCTATCTACACTAATTAGTTGCTATCAAGAGCCAAAAAGAATTATAGTACAACTAAAAGAAAAGTGCTTGGGTTGGTATATGTTGTCAAAAAATTTAGATACTATTTTATAGCCAATCCTTTTGCCTTTTATGTAGATCATCAACTACTATTGTACTTAATCAATAAACTGACTATACATGGATGAGTTAGCAGGTGGCTCATCATGTTACAGGAATTTGTATTTTGGATGGTGATCAGGCCTAGAAAGAAGCATGGTATAGCACTTATTGTAAATAGTTGAGTGTCAACGAATTCATCTGACACTCCTATTGTAGGTTACCTTGAGTGGATCCTTTGTATTTTGGATGGTGATCAGGCCTAGAAAGAAGCATGTGATAGCAGATCAATTGTCAAGGATTCACTCAAGGGAACCCACAAGAGGAGTGTCAGATGAATTCGTTGACACTCAACTATTTACAATAAGTGCTATACCATCATGGTATAAATGGATTGAAGAATATTTATCCACATGAGAGCTACCAAAGGACATATCGATAGTAGAAAGAAGGAAGATAATTAAAAACACCTTTTCAATTGATAGCAAGATTATTGTACAAAATGGGACCAAACAAATTTTTGAGGAGATGCGTAATGGAAGAGAAAGTCCACATAACTTTAAAAGAAGTTCATGGATTTGCAGGAGGGCACATGAGACTAGATGTGACCACAAGGAAGGTACTTATGGTAGGGCTATGGTGGCCCACCCTCTATTTTGATGCCAATGACTTTGTTAAAGTGTGTGATACATGGAAAGTCATTGCGAAGGGACTTATGCCATTATATCCATTCCAACCATATGAACTATTCAAAATATGAGGTTTGGGATTTGTAGGACCTCTATGGATAAGTTAGAAGAGAAAATTCTAGTATATAATAGTATCAACCATAGTTGAGATAATCAAAATCAACATGGAAAAAATCAGAAAAAAAATGGGAATCGACAAAAAAGGGAAAAAACGAGCAAAAAATGGGAAAAAAACCCAAAGAAAATGCAAATTTTCATTGGAAAAAGCCTTTTTCATGCATATCACAAACTTTTGAAAAAAAGAGCAAAAATTAGCAAAAAATGTGATTTTTTGGAAAAAATCAAGATTTTGATGCGCTTTGAATCAATAGCCTTGCTGAATCGAAAAAATTTGGATCAAATCAAAGATTAAATCAAGATTTTCATAACTATGGTGGCAACTGAATATTTTACAAATTGGGTAGAGGCAAGGGCACTACAAGATAATTTGACAAAAAATACAACTCAATTTTTGTATGAATAAGTGATCACCAAGTTCAGAATTCTATTACAATTGATAAGTGATAGAGGAGGTCACTTTGTGAATGAGGTAATTAAGAGGCTGACAATAGAATTTAAGATTTTGCATTCGTTGTCTAGTCCATATTACCCCAAAGCAAATGGGTAGGCAGAGGCAATGACTAAAATATTGCTATCAATTATGTATAAAATCTATGGAGTAGAAGGGGTATATTGGGAAGAAAGATTTCCATCAGTGCTATGAGTGTACATGATTGACTTTTAAACCAACAACAAACCATAAACCATTCCAGTTGATGTATGGACAAGAAGCAGTAGTGCTAGTAGAATTTTTAGTACCTAGCTTGAGAGTGGTGGTACAAAACCATCTAGGTGACCAAGAAAGCCTAGAGGAGAGGCTAGTGGTACTAATTCAACTAGAGGAAAAATGGGTAATGGTATAGTGGGTGACAAAGGTGGCCTAATGAAGAAGGAAGTTGTGTTATGACAAGCACTTGGGAAATATGGAACTAAAATTAGGTGACTTGGTCTTGAGATATAATGGAAAATGATAAATTAAGATTAGCAAGTTAAAAACTTTATGGCTTGGACCCTTCCAAGTAATCGAAATGATGGATAATGAAATGATCAAGTTGTAGAAATTGGATGAGATGGTGATTCCCATAACAGTTAATGGAACTAGATTGAAATCCTATAAGACAAAGACACAATGTCTATTTATTCATATAGATGAAGTGACAAGACAAGAAAGAATGTGATGGAGAGTGATCCGCAAAAGAGGGGAATCAAGTCAAATTAATCAGGAACATCAAACTGAAGAAGAAGATATGGGACTAAGAAGACTATTTGCACATGAGGGGGAAGTGCAACTAGTGGTGGAACAACAAGAATTAGTACCCTACCCTAATGAACAACAAAGAGTATAGGTGCATGTTCGATTTACCAAGGAAGTGGAAGAGCAAGAATAACAATTGTTGGCTACCAAAAATAGAGAACGAAGGGAACTACAAAACAATGAGTTTGAGGAGTTGAGTTCATTAGCTCAAACAGGGTTCCTACAACAAACAATGCATGAGGAAGTGCAATAGTTGCACAAAGACTATGAAACTTTGCATATATATAACGCAAGAATGAGAGCATAGATCATCCAAGAGTTGGATAATACAATGCAAAGATTAGAAGCAAGAAGGCAAGAAGAAGTGAATGAACTTGAACAACAATGAATAGTTGAAGAAAGAATAAGGAAAAATTAAGATGAAAGGTAGCAAGAGAAATCCAATAGTCTTGAACAATATTGGTTAAGTTGGGAAGAGGCTGAAATATTATGGAGAGATGTTATGGAAGCACCTATGTCCCAGAAGAAGCAGGAAGAAACTAGGAAACAAATACAAGTAGTAGTACAAGTCCTTATAAAACCAATATTATTATGGAAAGTTCAAGTTTTGAATCCCCCCTCACAAGATGATTTAGAAGAGTCACCTCGACTAGTACTCCAGTTAAAAATTGTCTTGAGGAAGATAGATGGCTTAGAAGATGCTTGGAAGAAGTGCCAATAAGGATCCGATAATAAGGAGAATCTAGTGGATCATAACAGTTAATGCAAGAAAAACAGGGTTAACTTAGACAACTTGGGGAGAGAGTCAAGTCTTCTTGATGGCCTAAGTTTACCTAGCCATGGGAGGAGTTTGGTTGGCCTCCTTAACAGTGGCTCAAGGGAAGAAATTATCCTCTTTCTACCCTTAGGCTATAGGGTCAACAAGGTGGGCCGCAAAGACCATCTATTGATTAGGCACAAAACAACCAATTAGTACATGACCACTAGGTTAGCCCATTAGGACCACCTTGAAGGCCATGTCAGAATCGAAGAAGTCATCATGGATTATTGAGGAACCAAATGGATATTGGATAGCCAAAAGTTGGGAGAAGGCAGTCCCAAGCTATGAATATTTGCTCGATAAGGAGAGGAAGAGCCACAAGATTATCTCATGGTAGAGGGAGACACTAAAGCAGGAATGTGAAATAAAGAAACTACATAAAACAAGAAAGAGTATGGCAACTTAGACAATTAAACGAAGGTGAGATCAATCCTTAAGTCTAGATGTGGGATTGGTACAAAGAAATATAAGTATGGGCCATACAAATGGGGACCGTACAAGTCCTAATGATGAAGATATAAGTTGTATAGTTAGGAGATATACAAATGGAGAAGAGTGTATGACAAACCATCGCATAGAGGACCACCAAGAGGGTTTTATGATAGGAGGTCATACAGAGGATCGTTGTACAAGAATTGATGAAGAGAAAGATATGGTAGGAGGTCAATAGGGTTGTACATTAGGGAACCATAAAAATGAACATCTAGATGTTGGCCATACAAGCCAAGCAAATTGTATGGTGGAAAGGACAAGATATCAATGGAAGGAAGGAGAAAATGACATGCTAGCAGCAAATGTCCTAGAAGTACAAGTTTGTGAGGTTGTACAAGTTGTATGACGACCCTAAGTGATGGAGAAAAAGATGTATATAAATAGTTAAATTAAAAAGAGTGAGAAATCAAAAAATGCTATGCAGAAAAGGTGACATGGTGGATGAAGAATAAGTTCTAATTGTTTCTCGCCTAAGTTCAAATTATAAAGAGGCATGGAGGCAGTATGAAAACAAACCAGGATGAAGCATTTGGAGCAGGATGAGCAAAAAATGAAATGTCATTTCAAGAAAGATGAAGGAAAAATTGTAGTAGGGTATGTGCCCTAACTGCTAATAAGAATCCTTGTAGGAGAGTGTAGGCATATGGATGACTATACAACTATACAAACACAAAGCAGAAAGATTGACAGTGAGGGCAGAGGTGCATGTGCAGTGATGTAAGAACAAATACACTAGATGAAAGAAGGGAACACCATACAAGTCAAGGGAAGATGGCTAAAATTTTAAACCCTTGTATCAAGTTAAGCACAAAAGGGTAATTATTATCTGAAGAAGCTTTAAATGAAGTGCAGTCTAGGGTTTGATAGTCTATGCACAAAAATAATAGAGAAGGTTGATGTATGGATGAAGGAGCCAAGGAGAATGCTAGCTAAGTGAAGGCCTATTGTCGTACAAGTGCAAAGAAGGAAAGGCTAGTAGAAAACCTGTACAACTGGTCAAGGAAAAATTGTCGTATTAGTTAAGAAAAGTTGTTTTAAATACAAGCATATGCCATACAAACAAAAGGGAGTTGGTCGTATACTTGATGTCAGGATTGTCATACAAATAGAGCAATTGTATGACAAAGGACATAGAAATATGATTGGAAGAGTGAATTTTTGAGAATGACTAGCAAGGATAAAAGTAAAAGAAGTAGACACTTGCGTGGTCATCTACATAGAAGACAATACCAAAATAGAGAAAAAGATACAGGACTCGATGGGAGGTTAGGACCATCAAAATACATTAGGAATAGAGGAAGAAAGCATGGTCAGGATATGGGAGAAGAAATCATCCTTAGAGAAGGCATGGGAATCAAAGAAGAGAAGACTCACTTGAAAAGGGGAGGAGAGTAGAGGAAGGAGAATACCTCTAAATAAAATAGCATAGATTCAACCAGTTGGGGAATTTTGTAGGAAATGGTGGCAAGAGAAGGCACCAGGCCATCCACTGAATGTAGCATTGACTAAAGCAGACACAAATTCTAATGTTTGATAAGAAAATTTTCAAAGAAAATTTACTATAAATGTTGAAAACTTATGATTCAAAATAGAATGTTAGCTTCATATGAATTGGTAATCGCAAAGTTAAAGTGATGTTTCCAAAAAATAATTTTTTAACATTCAGGTTGCCAACACAAGGAATAATAGTAAGAAGAGAGCTAGTAGATGCAAAAGAATGAAATAGAAATATCTATGAAGTTACTGATATCACTGAAGAAGAAGCATCTAAGTTGTTTGGTCGTGGAAGCCATGGAGTAAAGCAAAGTCAAATAAAGATAGAATATTTGAGATGTGCTATGAATATAGTGATGTCCAAATTGTTCAGGGAAACAAGATACTCAAAAATACCCATTTGGATGATCCAATATTTGTAGGGTATGATGAAAGAAACACAATATGATTGGGCATCCTATTTATCATATCGTATTAGGAATTTCTTAAGGTAGTAGACCAAGACTGTTTCGACGGATTTCATGCTATTGAATTAATGTTGAATTTAGTATCATTTGCCAAGATGGAAATTCTAGGATTGACTGCTCCTAGGAAGTTATTTGAAGAAGAACCAACAATACTTAGGTGGATACAAGCAATACCAATAACTAAATCCATCCTAGTAAAAGGAAAAACCAAGAAGATTTTGTAAATAACATACTTGGTAGAAGAAGATGATAGTGATTAACCAGAGGAAGATTTAGCACCCCAAAGAAAGAAAAGACAACAAAGATTGGAGCTTGATTTGCAACATTAATAGAAAGTATGTATTTACAAAAGTCCCATAGGAGCAACAGGTTGAAGAAAGAATGTAAATAAGAGAAAGTATGCGTGAATAAGGGTAGAAAGAAAAACTTGTAATAACAAGGAGATAGATGGAGCAAGAAATACTTTTGCTACAAGAAAACCAACATTCAGTTGAGAGTATGCAACAAGAATACGAAGCACTGGTACAACCAATTGAAGAGGCAGTTGATATGGTCCAGGAAGATGAAGAACCAATAGATATGGTGTGACCAAATAATGTATATTTAGAACTACTATGCAACAATTAGACCCAGATGCATCACCACCAACACCATATGTGACATAGTTTGAATTTCCAATGGCAGATCAATTTTTGATAGGAGATATAGAGGTGCCTTAAGTACCAGAAAAACCAATAAAGAGCAAGAAGATGAAATTGTAGAACCAAAGAAAAAGAAGAAAGCAAAATATAGGATATTCAAGAGAGGTAGTAGTAGCCAAATGCCAACTAGCATTGGAAATCAACTAGAGCCACAAGAAAAAGTAATGGAACAACCTATCAACCTAAGGGAAGAAAGAAGAGAAGAAATGAATGCAGAACATGAAGCAGAGGGCACACCTCCGATATTAGGCAAACATTTCATAATTGAAGTTCCTAGTTTTGGGTTGTCAGTAGAAGAAGGTGATCATACCAATGATTAGGTTGATGAGTTCTTTAGAAAGATGATGCAAATATTTGACTCTACAAGACTACAATTTTGAATAGGCTATTTAGGATAGTTAAGGCAATGACAATCCATGGTCTATGATGATATGGATAAAGCAATACAATGGGCCCAAGATAATGAGAGGATGGAAAATCTTGCTAAAATTAATCAAAAAAGCCATGGGAGAGAGAAGTTGGAGCATAGGAAAGAATGATGAAAGCAAAAGAGCTACCAAAGGGTATGTAGATAGTTCATAGGTTACCACTGAGAGTATAGCTAAATGTGGGTACATTGGATCCTTGTCCAATAGATAGAACAAAAGTAGAATACAGGATAATTTTGTCAGAGTTGGCACCATTGTATGCAATGATTAACTTCTTGGTGCATTGGATTAATTGGGTAACGGTTGGGTTGGATAAGACTTACAAATACAAGGAAGAGCAGGTTAACCAATGCCAAGAAGAGTTGCAAAATATGAAAGGGGAAGCAAATATTGAAACAGCTAGCCTAAGGCAAAGTTTTAAAGAACAAATGAAAGCAAAGAAGGATGAACTTGCTACAACAAGGAAGGATATGGAAAAATGTAATAAAATAACTACACAGGTGAGAGCTAAATTAGTAGTTTGAGAATAGGTGTATGAAGCTTGAGAAAAGGAGTTAGAGCATAAGAATCAATTGATTGAAGTGAAAAATGAGCAATTGGCTATAATAGCCAAAATTGAAGTTGAGTTGAAACTATAATGATTCCTCACTACTTGTCCACACCAAACGCAGAGCCCCGATCATAGGCAATTGAGACTTTTATCTTGAAGAAGAAGAAGCATACATAAGCACCAACAATCGAAACTTATGCACAGGGTTGCTTAGAAGAAAATCCTAACAGATAAAGTGAAGAAGAGCGCCAATGGATCTTTCAAAATAAAGTTTGATATCAATTTTTTTGTAATCCTTGATAGTGCACCAACAAAAAAACTCTCGACTAGTTTGTAAGATTACCGTGGATTCGAAAAATAAAGACACCAAAAAGTCAAATGGACATTGATGCCCAAGTCAAATCAAAGGCATGATAAACCATGACAGAGGTAGATGGGGTGAGTTAATGCTTTTCTGACTAAGAAGACAAAGGTGACCTACCAAAGGACATCTTGAATAAATGAATCAAACATTCATTCAAGATGAAGTATGGTGACGATAGGCCCATGCTTGATAGTTATTATGATCAAAGAGTACTTCATTCAATGTTCACGATCCCTAGGAAGAGTAGTTGAGATTGTTAGATCCACTTATAGATAATTTTGGAGGGAAAATATCCCTATTGTAAACTATAAATAATAATAGCATAGACTGTAGAAAGGATCGATAAGTTTGCAATTGTATTCTCTTGTAGGCTTTCCTTTTATTTCTTTTTGTAAAAACAGTTAGTTCTTGAGTGGCTTGTGGGCATTTGGAACCCCCATTCTTAGCACAATATTTGTAAAATTTTTCTTACATATATATACGAGAGCCTATGTTAATTTTTTGGTATAGCCATATGGGGCCACCTAGTGGCCCGTTTTTGTGTGTATGTATGTGTTTGTAACTTTTTACCTATTTTGGGTTTTATTAAGTGTATATATGTGTTAGGGGCCTGCATCTATTTTTAGACCAGTCATCTATCATTGGCTCTCCTACGGGACCCACCTCTTTATGCATGCCTATAACTAGTAACTCTCATATGTGCTTCATTGTGTCGAGGAGAGGAAGTGTTCACCATTGGAACATAGCATTTAGGCCTATTTTTGTAGGAAGATCTTAGCGGATCTCTTGGTGCATTGCCATCCCTTTTATTTTTTTGAGTTATTTTTTATTTTTCTCTTGCACCCCTTTTTCCCTTTGTTGAGTCTAAGTGTCCTTGAAGATCACATCTTAACAAGGAGTCGACCTTGTAAAAACTCTTAGAGGCCCTCGATTGAGCCAAACCCTATGCTCTCGACCATGGCCCTATTGTGTCACTCCCTGCGAGGTATGATTACCTTGCCAGGGACAATCAAAGATGATAATAGTTTAATGGCACGCCCAGTGGGACCCTAATGACACATCATTGGTCCTAGAATCACAACAAGGAGTAAGGCTTAGACTTGGTGAGGGTCTTTGTCTATTCTTGCTTATTGAAGTGCCTCTTTACTCACCTGGCGACTTCGCTCTAGAATGAACACCAAAAGAAGCTATTATTGAAGATACCAGACCAAGGTTTGGGTGAAGACCTTAGTCTACCTACTTTATAGAAGCATGAAATTACATTCACTTGGCAACTCCACCTTGAACAAGGAACCTAGAGATAGCTAGACGAAGAACCTATGATTGGGTCTTTGCGTCTACAAACTATGACAAGAGCTACTGCCACCACCTACAACCATTCCACGAAGAAGGAAATCCATAGTCCATAATATGGTTGCTCCACCTCCGTCACCACCCCCCAGAATGTTCCCTCCCTAGATTTAAAGAGGTCTGTTGATACCACCAACACCAAATGAAGTATTGGACGAAATAACCCAATCTGCTCTAAAGTCTCTCACCTATTTCATGAGGGAAGATCTCACTATCCCCATCAAGCACCTTAACCATGTGGTGATCGTGTGTACAATCCACAACTTATCAGAGCAAAACATGGATCTAAGGTTGTTGGCAACATCCTTTAGAGAAAAAGCATGAGAATGTTACATTGCACTCTAGCTTGGATCAATCACCTATGGGACCAGCTCGAAAACATTCTTATGGAGAGGTTTGGAGAAAAATGGATGGAATACTACTCTTGGAACAATTATCAAAAATAAAAAGGGCACCTAGGAAATTAATAGAAGATTTCAACCTAAGATTCCATAAATCCTAGCATAGGATACGTAAGATGTTCCACCCCCCACTAGGTTTGGCAATTATTTTTTATTTTAGAGCATTGAATTCTAAAATATCTATGTTGATAAAAGCTAGAGGAGGGATTCTATACTAGAAATATACAAAATAGCTATCACAATTAAAGATGATTTAATACAAATAGGTAAATTACCTCCAAGGCCACTACACCCTCTCTTACCTTACTCCCCCAAATCAACAAATCACACATCCACAACCAATAGCACCTTCATTCACCACTTGGGATGCTAGTTTTGGAGATTCCAACAAGGTGATAAAAGGGTTATTAAAAATCCAAGAAAAATACTTACAGGTGTTGAGCGGTCTTAATGAATGTTGCAGCAATAACTTCAAATTAGCAAAAGAATCTCATCTATGGGGAATCCCTAAGCAAATCCTAATGTTACAAGAGGAGATAGTAGGTCCTATCATAAGGAGACTAACAAAGGTCCCAACTCAAGAAAAATGTATGGCAAGAGAAATAAAATAATATACAATTACACAACATGATCTCCTCACAAATGCCTGAAACCATGAATGAGGCTATAACTAGATACTTCTAGTCATTAACAACATAAAGGGGCACACATTTCAAACCCAAAAAACTGTCATAAGTGAAATGTGGTATGACCCTTTTAATATAATGGAATACTGGAAAACGACCACCATAGCCATGCCATTTTGGGATATACTGACTTTAAAGGAGCAAAATTAGTACCAAAAGAAAAAAAAGCAAATATGGAAAAAATTGATAGAAACTCATCAAAATCTAAAAGGGAGACAAATAGAATAAGGTGATATCTAGAAACATAAATTTTGCTATAGGCAAACAGGTATGGGAACATAGATAATTCAGGAAGAAAATACTGCTATTCCAGGAATCTCTATAGAAAAGGAAAATTCAATTGGAATGTGGAAGCTATATTTTGATGGTGCTTGAAGCAAGATAGGAGCAGGGCTAGGAATATGTCTTGTTTCCCTAGAAGGGATCAAAATATTTTCAAGCATATAGGCTATAGTTCACTTGCTCCAACAATAGAGTAGAATACGAAGCCCTAGCTTTGGGGCTCCAAATCATAGAAAAAAGGGAATCAAGATGCTTCAAATTTTTGGTGATCGAACCAATGTTAGGTAGGTAAGAACCCAATGGTTAGCCAAGAACATGTTGATGAAATCTTACAGAAATAGAATTTGGGATTTGATGGAATATTTTGATGCTATCAACATAAAAGTAATTCCAAGAGAACAAAATACAGATGCAAATAGAATGGCAACTGTTGGTTCACAATTCAACCCAATCAATGATCTATGGAAAAACCATCAACTTGTAAAGATGATAGTAAGGCCAACAGTACCTAATAACCAAGAAAATTGGCAAGTGTTTGAGAATGATGAGCAAATTGTTTGATTCCTGTAGTAGGAAGATGAATATGCTAAAGAAACTACCCCTAAAATAGAGGAAATATATGAAGATCAAATCATTAAGCTAAGTTCAAATAAAATGCCAAAGGGACTAATCACCCTAGAATCCCTTTTTAGCCTAGATGATGGATTCAAGGGAAGGAAGGGGTTTACTGCAAAAAGGAGGATTATCAAGAAATAGAAGTATCTCTTGGAAAGACATTAAAAGTAGGAAAAGTAGCCATGCAAGAAGAAAAGGAACAACTTATCAAATTATGCCAAAAGTACAAAGATGTGATGGCCTGGACTTATGAAGACCTCAAAGGATATGATAAAAGTGTTATTCAACACACAATTGAATTGGACCCTAAAGCCAAAATAATCAGACAAAAACAAAGACTAGTCAATCCAAAAATTGAACCCCTTATGCAAAAGGAATTGGATAAGTTGATAGAATAAAAAATCATATACCCAATCAAGCATACCACTTGGGTTTCTAACCTAGTACCTATAAGAAAGAAGAATGGTGAAATCAGATTATGTGTGGACTTCAAGATCTGAACAAAGCTTCTTTAAAATATCATTACCCTCTACCTTCTATGGAGCTGATCCTTCAAATGGTAGCAAGGTTCGAAAGGTTTTCATTACTGGATGATTTCTCTAGATTGAATCAGGTTTGGGTAAAAGATGAAGACCAACACAAGACGACATTCACCATAAAATGGGGAACCTATGCATACCAGTGAATTCCTTTTGGGCTATCTTACACTGAAGCAACATTCCAAAGGGCCTTGGATATTGTCTTCCATGACCTAATAAACAAGATGATGCTTATCTATCTAGATGATCTCACAATGTTCTAAAAAAGGACGGAGGATCACTTGGAGGACCTTGAAAGGAATTTCCAGCAATGCCAAGAATTTGGGGTATGCTTAAACCCAAAGAAATGTGTCTTTTGTGTGTCACAAGGAAAATTACTAGAGCATGTGGTGTCAAAATATGGTATTGCTATATATCCTAATAGAGTTGAAGCAATTATGAACCTTTCACTACCAAGGCACAAAGGGGGATTGTAATTTGGATAGATCAATTTTGTCAAAAAGTTTGTATTAGATTTTGCAACAATAGTCAAGCCCATGACACTTATGCTAAAAAAGGATCACCCCTTTTTATGGATGGAGGATGGAAAAGAGGCTTTCCAAAAAATAAAAGAGGCTATTGCAGATGCTCTAGTGCTCATAAACCCATATTTTAGAAAAGATTTTATTATTTATGCATATGGAGGAGAGCTCAATATAGCAACATTAATGACACAAAAGGATGAGGACCAACAAGAGCGCCCAATGGCATTTTTTAGCCAAACCTTGAAAGAATATGAAGGAAAATATAATTTTATTAAAAAATAGGTGTATGCCTTGAGGAGGGGATTGAAGCATTTTAGACACATGATCTCCAATAACAAAATCATTGCTTTTGTCATACATTCTAGTATTAGAGATTATATAATGGGTGGAGAAATGAGTGAAAAAAATGGCTCGATGGATTACCAATATTTTGGAATATGATATAGAAATCAAAGCCACTAAACTAGTCAGAGGGAGAGCACTTTTCCAGTAGATGGCTGAAGATGTAGTCATGAAGAGGAATGATTCAAGAGAAGAAGATAAGGAGATAAATCCACAAGAGTTCCTAATGAATAAGGAAGAGGAGGAACTAGATTGGGTGGAACAAAGAATCGAATATATACAAACAGGAAAATACCCCCCAAATCTAGACAAAGCTCAAAGAAGAGATTTTTGCTTGCAAAATGTTCATTATACAATAATAGAAGGAATCTTTTTTAGAAGAAACTTTGATGGAGTATTACTTAGATGTGTTAAAAAGGAGAAACCCAAAGTATACTACAAGAATTTCATCAAGGATTGGTTGGTGGGCATTTCTTAGCCCAAACAACTACAAACAAAATCATGAAAGTAGGATATTATTGGCCCAACATATTTATAGATGCTCATAAATGGGTTAGGAATTGTGAAAGATGTAAGTTCTACATGGGAAGAAAAAGAAATACCTCCATGCCTTTGAAACCTATAACAATAGAAGAACCTTTTGCACAATGGGGGCTAGATTTTATTGGAATGATTAATCCACCATCCAGTGAGGGGCACAAATGGATTTTAATAGCTACAAACTACTTTACTAGATGGGTTGAAGCAGTCCCTTTAAAGGAAGCTACAAAAAATGTAATCATAGAGTTCCTAGAAGATATTATAACTAGATTTGGTGTTCCAAATACAATAATAATAGATAATGCCAAGGCATTCATGGGTTCAAAAATCACTCAATTCACATTCCAACATGGTATATATTTAAAAGCCTCTTCTAACTATTATCCCTAGGGTAATGGTTTGGTTGAATCAACAAAAATAAAAATTGTTGAGAATCCTAAAGAGAATTGGATCAAAAAATCAGCGACAATGGCATCTTCATATAAAAATGGCTCTTTGGGTAGATCGTATTACTCCAAAAAAGGCACTAGGCTATTCTCCTTACAATTTGGTCTATGGTAAGGAAGCTAAGTTGCCTATTTCCATAGAGCTTCCTGCGCTCCAACTATTACATCAAAAAGAACTATAAGAAAATGATCCAATGATAGTAAGAATGGGAGAACTTATAAAGCTTGAAGAACAAAGAAAAGAGGTTGGGGAGCAACTAAAAAAACATAAAAAAATAGTCAAAATATGGTTTGATAAAAGGGCTACCCCACAAACCTTTGAGGTGGGCGACATGGTCCTCAAATGGGATGAACATAAAAGTAAGCCTAGAAACCATACTAAATTTGATACATTTTGGGAAGGACCATATATTATTTCTAGTTGTAAAGAGGGCAATTCATTTGAGCTAGGAGACTATAGAAGGAGATGTTCTCCCTATACCCATGAATGGAATTCACCTAAAGAGCTACCCTTGAACGTATTAAACCCTAAACACCAGTCTGATAGGTAAAATGCAATATCAAAGCTTGATGAACCCAAGAAGTAAATAATCTAATAAGTTTGATATTTCTCTTTTCTTTCCTATGTTTTACAGATAGACAAGGCTTTGACTTTGTGCCCAAGGATAAAGGAAATTTTGAGTTCTCCTTCAAGTAGACTATAAGGCCCTTGAGAGCCACCAAAACTATAGTGATTCCTCACTACTCATTCACACCAAAGGTGGAGCCCCAATCATAGGCAATCGGGACTTTTATCTTGAAGAAGAAGAAGCTGACATAATCCCTGACAATCAAAACTTGTACAAAGTGTTGCTTAGAAGAAAGTCCTAACAGATAAAGTGAAGAAGAGCGCTAAGATATCTTTCAAAATAAGTTCCAATATCAAAATCTTTGCAATCCTTGATAGTGCACCAACAACATAACTCCCAACTAGTCTGTAAGATAACCTTGGATCCAAAAAAATAAAGATGCGCCAAAAAGTCAAATGGACATCGATGCCCGAGTCAAATCAAAGGCATGATAAATCATGGTAGAGGTAGACGGGGTGAGTTAATGTTGTATTGACTAAGACAAAGGTGACCTACCAAAGGACATATTGAATAAATGACTTAGACATTCATTCAAGACGAAGTATGGTGATGACAGTCTTAGGCCTGACAATTATTATGATCGAAGAGTACTTCATTCAATGCCCATGATTCCTAAGAAGAGTAGTTGAGATTGTTAGATCCACTTACAAACACTTTTGGAGAGAAATGTCCCCTATTATAAACTATAAATAACAGTAGCATGAATTGTAGAAATGATAGACAAGTTTGTAGTTGTATTCTCTTGTAAGATTTTCGTTCATTTATTTTTGTAAAAAAAGTCAGTTCCTAAGCGGTTTGTGGGCAATTTTGGATCCCCCCTTCTAGCATAATCTCTGTAAATTTTTTCTTGCATATATATATATATATGGGAACCTGTGTCAATTTTTTGGTATAGCCATCTATAGCCTCTTACTGATCCATTTTTGTGTGTATGTATCTGTTTGTAACTTTGTATCTATTTTAGGTTTTATTAAGTGTATGTATGCGTGAGGGGCCTGCGTCTATTTTTAGACCAATCATCTGTTGTTGGCTCTCCTATGCGACCCACCTCTTTATGCATGCCTATAATTGGTAACTCTCATATGTGCTTCATTGTGTCGAGGAGAGGAAGTGTTCACCATTGGCACATAGCATTCAAGCCTATTTTTGTAGGAAGATCTTAGCGGATCTCTTGGCACATTGCCACCTCTTTTCTTTTGTTGAGTTATTTTTTATTTTATCTCTTGCATTCCTTTTCCCTTTGTTGAGTCCAAGTGCACCTTGAAGATCACATCATAACAAGAAGCCGACCTTTCAAAAACTCCCAAAGGCCCCTCGATTGAGCCGAACCCTATGATTTGAGTCTTAGCCCTATTGTGTCACTCCCCACGAGGTGCAATTGCCCCACCAAGGACAACCAAATACGACAACAAAAATAAAAGGTAAAAATGACTCCTAACCAGAGAAAGAATTGATGATAAAATTGGCAAAATTGGAGAAAAAGTTCAATCATTTCAAGTTGGAATATGTTCGTTATTGCAATTATGCATGGAATTTGAAGGATGAACAAGTCGTTCTAAGGTTACAAATCACAAAAATGGACAGAGTATTCATGATTCTTAGTAGGAGCTGAGTCCTCGAGAACAACAATAGGCATCGATAGAGACACCGACCAATCAAAAGGGAGGATAGATGTAGGTATAAAAAGAATTTCCTAGAAAAAGAAGAAAAAATAGAAAATGCATTGTAATAGAGTATAATTTTGTACTAAACATTTTGTATTGAAATGTAATATAAATGAAAGTCAAATGCACATGTAATGAAATGCATGTGAAATATAGACAAAATGCCAATGTAATGTAATTTGGGTCTAAGTTTTGATTAAATGTGAATATTGTAAAGTCTCATAAGTTATATGTAATGAATGCTTGAAGGGGTGGTGGTTGAATGTGCTATCCTAGAAACCATTATATGCAATGGTCCAAGGTTGTTAATAATTAGAACCCCCACTCCATTTTAGACATTCCATTCCATTGCAAGACAAGGTAGTGTTGTGAGATGTGTAAGTTTATTGGGGACATTATTTAGGAAAGAGATATCCCTTCATGTGTATGTGTTGTTTGCAGATATTATTGTCTATCATGATTGTGTAATGCAATTCATGATTGTGTAATGCAATTACCAAGTCAATGCCAATACATTGATTCCAATTACGTTCTACTTGTGTTGTGTCTGTTGGTATGATTATCTATTGTGTTGTAGTATATGCTTATTTTAGTTGCATGTTGTAGGAAATGACAACCATTTAGAGAGAATTGTGAGTTTGTTGTTGCAGACTTGTATGTAGGTATTGTCATACAAGTTTGTACTACAGGTTGGGCAAGGTGTCTTACCTTTACAAGTAGTGCTTGGCAAGACTTGAGAATTGTACATGTGATTAGCGTACAATTGCTTTCATACAAATCTATGGAGTTGGATTGTTGCATACTACATTGTCTCATTCATTAGACCATCTTATGCATTGTATCATACATGTGATAAGATTGTGCCTTATAAGTGCTAAGATTATGCTATACAATTGATGAGACTGTGTCATACAAGTCACATTGTATCGTCTTATGACCGTTGTACAGGATAGTATGTCGTATGATTGTGAATATGATCTTATGGTTGTAGTCTTAAATGGTTCCTAAATTTATCATTCCTCTTCTCCATTTTTAGGAATCTCACCACCGTGCTACATGGACAAATCAATCCCCATTGAGTTGATTGACCCACCCATCCCATTAAATGTGGGCATGGACAAGTTGGGGATATAAAAATCCCTAACCCCACTTCACTCTCCCCACTTCCACCTTGCACTAAGAATTTTGTATGCACCTTTTCTAAATATTGAGTGAACCACATACCTTCTTGTATGTTTTGAACTATTGAAATATGAGCATAAAATGCATAGTGACGAGCAATCTATTTGAGCGAGGTAACTATTATCTGCTACACAATGGCTAAACAACCCCTTTCAGTCTTATTCACATATGACCTACCTTTCTTTTGTCGGTTTGTTCAAACCCCACCAACACTCCCAACCAAGCTGATCGTTTCTTCTTACATAGAAGCAAACTAGTTTGGAAAGGAACCTTTGATGCAAATTTTTGCTCAAGTATACCTTATCGAGCAATTTGCTAGCTCATCCAAACCAATTGCCACTTGAACCAACTAGTGAGCCTATCCAAGTCCAATTTGCATAAGTTGAAATGAGCAAGCAAATCACTAGTCTATTTGAGTGATTCAACCAATAAAGTTAAATTTTCTTTAACATCTTTCAAATAAGTGAATCCCTTGTTAGTGAATTGCTACCTAGGTTGATAAAATTGCTTCCTAAACTCAAACTTGCAAAAATTTCCTCTCTAAAATTCTCATCATTTTCAATCTAGCCATCATGGACTCCTCTTCTATATCTATGAGTTCTTCCATGCCAAAGGCTAACCTAATACCTCCACCTTCTAGAATAGTTTCCCATCTAGTGACTACTTTGCCATCACAAATCCTAGTGCTAACACAAAACGTGATATCCTCCAAGGAGAATAGCCAGAAGAAGAAGAAAAAGAAGAAGCCCTCTCCTCCTTCTTGAAGGACCAAGGATTTGTTTGATGAGCCCTACAGAAGGGTTGAAGAGGGTAGATTAAAACATGCCATTAGGAATGTAAGAAAGGAGGCCCTTAGAAGGTTTAATATGGGTCCTTAGATCATTTCATGAAATATCAACTAAATATGGACCTCAAGCCTAGCCATAAACATTGTCCCATAGGCATGGAATTTCCTTTAATTAGTAGAAGCACATTTAGAGATGTATGATTACACTGATAGAAGCATCATGCCATCCCAGTGGATAAAGAGTTCTTTTACATAAGAGAGGGAGATATGAGGAAAATGTTGAAAGTACCTTCCGATCTAGCAATGTGGGTCACATGTAACTCAAAAACTCAAAATATTTCTACTATAGACATCTCAAAAACCTAAACAAGGTTGTCGATTTTAGAATCTTGCTGGAGTTATTTAAAGAGGATATCTAGATATTTGTTTTCAAGTTTTGTAATTATACTTGAAGAAAATATAGATGATAAAGTATATGAAGAGCACATAACCCTCTTCCACACAGTTAAGAACTTCTTAAGACGCTCTCAAATGATACACTACACAAGGTACATTGTTGACTAGATGAGCAACCAACTCAAAGAATTTAAAGAGGAACAAAAGTTCACCTACATGTCCTATTTGACCTAGCTAATATTATATCAAAAGGAGGAATAGTTTCCAATGCTTTCATTGCATTAGATAGGTCTAGATGGGCATCCAATTTCAATGGTGGAGTGCACAGATGTACCTTACTAAGAAGTGGGTAAGACATCCTACCACTTCTATGAAAAAATATATAATGTAATAATGGAGAAGATGAAGGGAAAGTCTAGATAGGTCTAGATGGGCATCCAATTTCAATGGTGAAGTGCACAGATGTACCTTACTAAGAAGTGGGTAAGACATCCTACCACTTCTATGAAAAAATATATAATGTAATAATGGAGAAGATGAAGGGAAAGTCTCCTATGTTTTCAAAAGAAGTCAAGCAATTGCTAAAATCAGAAGAACTGATGAATGGAAATGTCTACTTGGGGAGGTCATGCTCCTTCATTTGACTCTATGGATTTTCATCCATACCCTTTGAGTTGTCGATGTTCACATTAGACAATTTTTTTAACCTAGAGTATGTTAGGTAAATTGACTACATGGACATGAGGTACTTTAGGGGGAAAATGAAGACCACCTTCAATCTACCTAAGTAGCCATTTATGAAGATTATGCCTAAGCTACAAGGGTTCCAGAGGGTGTTAAAGGAGAAATTGAGAGACATGGGGTTGGAGCAACTCTTAGATATGTGGTCTTATGACCTAAGGAAATACCTCAAAAATAAGTTGAAAGACAATGGTTTGCATACCTTCTTTGAGCATGAGAAGAGGTATGGTATAAAATAGAAGGTAAACCTAAGTGAGGAGTTAGCCCTAACCACTCTAGGAAGTGCATGGGGACATGAATATGAAATACAAGGTTGGTACACTAATCCCCTAGAGTGGTACTCCTTTTACATTGAGGCCAAGATGAAGGACAATTTTGACCCAAATGTCAAGTCAAACCACTAGACACTAGGGGCCTTAGAGAAATTGGGCTACTCAAAAAGGAGAATCCTCGGATGGCAAAGGATAAGATATGATACTAGAACTATAACGAGGTCAATATGACACAAACCATGTGATGAATAATTCTCTTCCATTTGGGATAGAAGGCATCCAATGAGTGTCAAGAGTGCAGGAACAAAACAAATGAGCCCTCAAAGTCCACCAAGTTCACCTCCTTACTTAGCACCAAATATTGTAATATCTACAACACCAACCACATTAGTCCTTATTAACACTATGATACAAGAAACAATAGGGGAGAGACAACATAAATTGAAGGGTGACCAACATGGACCAATGTTTAAGAAGGTTGACAATAAAACAATAATAACAAACACCCAAGCTTGAGAATGGGGGAAATCCCCCAAGGAGGAATTCCTTTGAATCTAGGAATGAACAAAACATTAGCCATAGTTATTTTCACTTCTCTTCCACTCTCCACCACTTTTGCTTCTTTCTCCACTTCAATTTCTTCTATTCCTACCTCTTCCCCCATCCCTTCTTCAATAGCACTTCCCTCACCTTCCACTAGTTTGGCCCATGGTTCTCTTGGAGATACCCTACCTCTAACTACCACCTTCACTTTTGGCACCACTTGTATCACTTGTTTGCCTTCCCCAACCATTGGTGTCATATTCCTCAACCCCCTTACCAATCTCCATGTTAGTAGAAACATTGTCACAACTAGCATCAAGGGCAACCTCACCCGCACCATTCTATCCTATCTCCATGTAATCCACTCCATGCACATTATCATCTCACTCATGTTGACCCCCATCACAAGAAAAATAATTCTGTTGCAGGCAATGACATCGTCCATGCCAAATTCTATGATTGAGCCTACAAAAGTAGCTCCAAACAATTATACAATTATAGGGCCCAACCAATATTTTATCTAAAAGATCACAAGTGACCTCAAGGAGACAAACATCCAAAAGACATTTCAATTCCTCTAGGATAAAGAGAGAAGATTTGAAAATAAGTACAAGCAATTGAAAGATAAAACCTCTCAAACTTTTGTCACCAAGGAGTCATAACTGACATTTGGAGGAAACAAACTTCTCATTATGGAAGAGGTGCAAAACAACCCTTCCAAAATTTCTACATTCCTTGCTGACATCACTGCTAGGGTGTTTGATTTGGTTCTAAGATGAATAGATCCATACCAAATGATTCAACTCATGAATTAACTTTTGATTGGTATGGCCATACAATTTAGCCAATTAGTGATGAAGGATGAAGCATTAAATAAAAAGAATGAAGAGCTTAAGGCAAAAATGACCCAATTGAAGGTTGACAGGGAGCAATTTAGCAACACAGTGAAGACTTAAAGGAGGTCACTAAGAAGGATTAGCTAAAGAAATAGGTTGAGGACTTGATATGTCTAAGAATAAGAGGCAAGATTTGGAAGATGTCTCCCAAAAAATTGCACAAGGGAAAGATCTTTGAGAAAGCAAAACAAACAAGAAAAATCCCAACTAGATAACCAAGTGAAACAAATCCAAGAGGCCCAACAAGTGAGGGATCAAAATATTGTTGACCTCCGAGTAGAAACAACAACATTGAAAGGAGGACCAATAATAGATCCAAGAAAATCCTTTGATGTAAAAATGGTAAAATCCCTCTAGGACAACATCAAAGTTGAGTTGATTAATTCCAAAAGGTATTTTGAGTTTTCCACCTATGCAAAAAAATAACCAAAAATTAGTGACTAAAATCATCAAGCAGGTTGAAAAGCAATTGGTCATGGAGGAGAATTTCTAGGAAGTGATTAAGCTTCCATAATGTCGACAACACAAGTCCGACAACTAGGGATAGATTGGAAAGATATGGTTAATATATTGAAGAGGATCCATGGTGCTTAGAGAGCTACAAGTCTACAAATATATGTTAGTCTCTCTGAAAGCCCTAGTGCAAGAAATGATAAAGGAAATTCAAGAGCTTATCATTGTTGAACTGCCTAACATATCTGATCCTCAAAGAAAACTCCTTGATGATGACATCATTGATGCAATGCTTCAAGAGGAGAAAAACCAAGCTAAATCTAGAGATGCAATTGATTAATATAATAAACTAGATCCAATGTAGTCCAAGCTATAATAATTAATGGGAAGGTAGGATGTATTGTTAGAAAACCCATATGAGGACTTAGTAGGAGACGTCAAGGACCTTGCTAATACTCAATTGTTGGGAGATAAGGGATGATAAAAGCTATTGAGCTACTATCATGAAGGAAAAATAAGGAGAATCACCATTTTATAATTTTGTAGTAGGGATTCTAATTTTGAAAACTCCATGCCCAAGGATAGAGGCAAGAACTAGGATCTCTTGCCAATCAATCTTCATGCCCCATGAAGTTGCCAGAAATGTAGTGACCTGTCACTACCTTTGCATTTGTAATTCTAAAATATTACAAAACAATGAAATCAATAGATCAATGCCTTCTAAAACCCCTCAAATTTTGCTAAGTTAGATACAAGTGTTAATTCACTCCATAATGGTCAATTTGTTTTAGGAGTGATCCATTACTAGAGGGAAGCGATTGAATTACATGAGCAAAGTTCTAGGGGAATGCTAATGAATCACTAGCAAATTGGAGCAATTTCTTACCTCTTAGAGTGAATCACTCACATACTAGTGGAGGGGTAAATAAGAAAAGCATAGATCATGAGGAATATCTTTGGAAAGATACATCTTAGCATGTAGTGGAACCCTAATTCATTTTGGAAGCCTTTAAGCCTTTTAGAGGTATGTAAGATTTGGAGGTGCACCATTTTACTAGAGATGGCCCAAAATATTTACCTTTACTAGGAGTAATAGTTTCTCATCCAAGTAACTTAGGGGTAAATGTTTCTTATAAATAGGAACCATGAGCTCCATTTTTAACATATTTTGGTCTTGAGGAATTCAGAGCTACATGTTGTGAGACCCACATGGTGCTCTTGTAATTAATGAAATTGGTGGGATATTAGTAAGACTTTTGTTTTCCATCAGTGGAACTGCCCTCATGGATTGCAAAATGCATGGTGATCGTGGCAGAGGCCTTTTTACCATCTTGTTAGTACCCACAATTTCATCTCAATTGAATAAGAACATTGTTGTTCTTTGGATTTCTCATATGTTGATTCATCACACACTCTCCTTGTTATGGTTTTAATTGTATTTATTTTATCTCTTACACCCTACACTTACAAATTTACTTCTCATACATTTTAATTTTTATATTTACTTTTTGTATTTTATCCTATGCAATTAGATTAGAGTAGATTAAAATTTAGCAAGGATGACAAGGATTAAAATAGGCATTATTATTATTATTATAATAATTAGTTTACATTTTATTTTATTTTATTTAAAAAACATGAAGAAGCTTCGTCCATAATTATATCTTTAGCCATCTCTAGGCTAGGTTCGTTATTGGAGAATATCATATATATTTGTGAGATAATTTGTTATATTAGCTTCTATATTTAGTTTATTTGTTAGCACTATATTTGTCCTTTAAAAGCCTATTGAAAGGTTAAATAGATCAATGCAAAGGCAGGTGGGAATTTCATTCCACATTAATGGTATCAGAGCATTTCGATCCTCTATGGATTGGTTTTGTTATGCTCCTCTTGAGCATTTTGAATCGAGAGCCTTGCCCTTTATTATGTTGACTTCTTTGAAACAACACCATGTTTCCTACTTGAGATAATCTCAAGGATCTCTTTGTGTAGGATCTGGCATAAAGGGCCAAGACTCTTTGTACAAAGTTTGTTTCGATCGTATCAAACATGGACGAAATTGACCTAGATGAGAGCCTCAATATTGACGACTCCAAACTTATTGACAAAGATGACAACTCTAGTCTTGTCAAAGTCAACTCCACCTTGACACTTCAATCCAACTCAACTAGACAAGTTAAGTTGAAGACCAAAAGCATAGGCAATGATGTCTTGGTCCCTCCTACAACATACCTTTTCCATGAGTCAAAACTCAAAGATGTTTATGGGCTTTTACTAGAGGGGTTTGAGAGTCAAACTAAGGACCAAGAGCTAGTGGTTCCTATTGTACTCTCCAATTGTCTTGAGGAAGAGAATCGGGATAATTGCACCTCATGCAAAGCAACACAATAGGGCCAATATAGAGAGCACAAGGATTTGACTCAATCAAAGACCTCTACGAGTTTTTTACAAGGTCAACTCCTTGTTAAGATGTGATATTTAGGCACACTTTCCTAATATAACAACTTCGAGGGAAAAGGGTTAAGGAAAAAATAGGAAAATCAATGATAGCAGAAAGGAAAAAAGAGTCCTAAGCTAACAAAGCGATGATGCACCAAAGATTAGATAAGATCCCCATATATAGTAGCTTTGATTGTAATACATTGACATAAACACTTCCTCTACTTAACATTTATGAGCCTAGATATGAATCATTGGCATACACACGCATATGTAAGCCACAAATGGTTACTCAAAATAGATGTGTAGGCCTGTAGTATACACACATATGCAAGTAAAACTCACAAATAGGTAAAGATTACAAACATACATACACATAAAAGAGATATGTTAGAGCATGAGAACCACATAGGACTACTCAAAATAGACTTGTAGGAAGACTACCCAAAAATATGCATACTACTATACAAGAATAAATGAAAGGAAAGCTTTACAAACTTGCCAGTCCTTTACAAAGACTAAACTAATGCTATTTATATATCACAAGGTGGAGGATTTCCCTCCAAAACTTATGCAGAGGTTTCAAGATGATTGGTGTTTTGGATGTCGAGTCATATCTTCATTCAAGTTGTTGGTACCTCCTAGGTCTCTAGATTTGGAATTATGAATGCCAAATGGTTTTGGGCCTTTGGATGAGAAGCTACCACCATTACTGATATCTACTCCTTTTGGAGATTATTGCAATCTGGGTATGAAAGATTTCTATATTCAATGCTCTAGGTGTTGTTTTTCATGCATGACCTCTTGATTGCACACCACCCTTGTGCATTGCATCCTCTCAAATTGTGCACCACTGTTGCATGCCCCATCCTCTTTCTATGCATGGTTCCTTGTGCACCCATGCACTTGCCTCTATGACCACCTCCTTAACCCTACAACTTTTCTTTACCTCTCGCTATGATTGTCCATACACCCACGTTCAACTCCATGGCCATCCTCAGCCCATTTCTCGCTACCTGCAATCGTTGTTCATAAGAAATGTTTGTCATGTCCTTTGTTGGACATGGGACAACATCAACATACTCTTGGTGGTATTGTTGATGTGAAGTATGAGGGGCAGTGCTTTGTATCAAGATGTGAGAGAAGACAAAGTAGATGTAATTAGATATTTAATGCCACACTAGGCATTGGACAATAGATATATGGATGTGCCCTTGGTGGATGAACCTAACTTTATCAAATAGGAATATGAGTCCAGAGTTTGAGTCAAATTAGGACTCCTTGATCTCTCCAAATCAAATGGGCATGGAGACCCAAAACAAAATTGGATGTTTGTAGGCTAATTGTACAATGAAACGGGCTAAAAGCATGGCAACCCACATGTCAATGTCCATATATAAACATCAATGTTACGTGTCGATGAATAATTATTCAATTGGAAACCAATCCAAATCCAACAAAAAATGGTGGTAAAATAATGCACAATGACATTGAAAGAACGTGTCAAGAGGACACAAGATCTATCTATTCACCATTCAATTTATAGGTATCTTCAGTCTTATTAGAGAAACATCGTGTTAGGAACCTACTATTAAAAATAAGCACACTCACACAAAATACTGAAATTAAGCAGAAACTCATGCAATATCACAATATCACAATGCGGAAAAGTAAATGCAGAAATAAACAATCTCACAAATAAGCATTGAATCACAGGCCTCTTCGAGGGGGCAACCTCCTTCAATATTTCATTAACTTGCAAAAAGATACATTCGTACATGGCTTCATAGCTTTTAAAGAAAAGACTTCATGCAACCCTAACCCTAAGCTCAAGAGTTGGCTTACATGCAAAATGCCACTCGAGCTAGAATCTTCTACCAAACATCGGTTACAATCTTGATAATGGTTACATGAAATGGCCCCACTTGTCTAGGCGCCTTACTTGCCACATACATTACAAAATATTACAAAATATCATTATAGATGGGATCCCCACGTTGGAAGTGGGTCATTACATAAGCAAATGAGAATTACAAAATAATGTTAGGATGGGGTCCTAACATGTCCTTCCCCTTCAAAAAGCTTTGTCCTCAAAGTTGGAGATGAGGAAACTGGTGTTGGAGCTACTGGAGAGACTCCCATGTAGCATCTTCTAGTTGTAGACCACGCCACTGAACAAGGACCTCAGTAATGGCTTGGTTGCACAGGGTGCAAGTACGATGATCCAACAATTGTTCAGGCTCGAGCAAGATAGAAATTTCTCCATCCAATTCAGGAAGTGCAGATTGAACTTGTACTTGAGTGCCCACAACCTTCTTGAGAGAGGAGACATGAAAAATAGGATGGAGCTTGGATGTAGGTGGGAGGGCCAATTTGTAGGTCGTGGCACCAATCCGTTGTAAAACCTGGTAGGGCCCATAGTATTTGGTAGCAAGTTTTTGGCACCTACGAAGTTGAAGGGATGATTGTTTGTATGGTTACAGGTGAAGGAAAACCATATCACCAACATCAAAACTATGCTCAAAATGATGTTGATCAGCTTGTTGGCGCATCCGGTTTTGGGCCGCTTCCAAATTCATCTTCAGTTGATGGAGGACTTCGGCATGTTGGTTGAGTGTAGTGTCAACTGCATGGACCTTAGAACTACCTGGAATGTAGGAGGAGGGTGTGCATGGAGGCCTACCATAAACTGCTTCAAAAGGTGTGACCTTGGTCACCATGTGATAAGAAGTATTATACCACCACTCGGCCAAGGGAAGCCACTTCGCCCATTGTGTAGGGTGCTCAGAGGTAAAGCAACGAAGGTAGGTCTCCAAACATTTGTTGACAATCTCAGTCTGGCCATCCATTTGTGGATGGTAGGATGAACTCATCTTGAGTTGAGTTCCCTGCAACTTAAACAATTCTTGCCAAAAATTACTAGTGAATGTAGGGTCACGATCAGACACAATGGAGGTAGGCATGCCATGAAGGTGGAAGATAGAGTCAAGGAAAATTTGGGCAATGGTGGAGGCCGTGTAAGGATGGGAGAGGGAACAAAAATGAGCATACTTTGAAAGATGATCCACTACCACAAAAATAATTGATTTACCACCTGACTTAGGTAACCCTTCAATAAAGTCCATTGAAATATCTGTCCAAACCTATTCGGGAATCGACAATGGCTGGAGAGTTCCTGGAGAATGCACTGTTTCACCTTTCATCCATTGACAAGTGTCACATGCAACCACAAAATTGTGTATGTCCTTCTTCATACCCTTCCAAGAAAAAGTACGCTTTAGCCTTTCATATGTTTTAAGGAACCCTGAATGGCCTGCCATGGGGGAAGCATGCATTTCCTTCATGAGAAGGTCCCTAAGGGAAGATGTGCGAGGAACCACAAGGCATTGATGGTAGCGTAAATCTTGTCCATCCCAAGTATAGCCAGGACATGAGGTAGGATCTGTTTGAAGGGAAACAACCATAGTTTGCAAATCTGAATCTTGAAGCACCTCCTCACGGAGAGAATTTATCCATTGAGGAATGGGAGAGGAAATGGCACATAACATATTATGAGCCTCAAATTGATGAGAGAGGGCATCGACCACAATATTCTCTTTGCCCTTTTTATAGGTAATATCATAATCATAACCCATAAGCTTAGAAACCCACTTCTGTTGTTCAGGGGTAGCAACCCATTGCTCTAAGAAATATTTGAGACTTTGATGATCTGTTTTAATAGAAAAATGATGCCCAATGAGATAAGGTCGCCAATGAGTGACCGCATGCAAAATGGTAAGCATTTCCTTAGCATAAGTGGATTTTCCTATATTGCAATGAAAAGCGCTTTACGAGTGAAAGCCAAGGGTCGTCCTTCCTACATTAATATTGTGCCAATACCATTGCCTGAAGTATTGCTTTCAATCACAAAAGGCTTAGAGAAATCAGGCATTGCTAAGATCAAAGTTGTTGTCATAGCATGCTTCAAATCAAGGAAAGCTTGTTCAGTTGGACCCGACCAAGTAAAGGAATCCTTTTTCAACATGGATGTTAAGGGAGCAACAATTTTTCCATAATTGCAAATAAATTTGCGGTAATAGCTAGTAAGTCCCAAAAATCCATGAAGACCCTTGAGAGTGTGAGGTTTCAACCACTCTTGAACTACCTGAATCTTTCTAGGGTCAACTTTAACACCATATTTGGAGATGATGTGTCCCAAATATTCCACTTTCATCAACCCAAAAGAACACTTGGACCATTTAGCATAAATTTGATGTTGTGCCAATAGTTGTAGGGTTTGATCCACATGGATGAGGTGCTCTTCCCAAGAGTGACTATAAACCAAAATGTCATCAAAGAAAACCATAATGAATTTATGAAGAAATGGATGAAAAATGTTGTTCATGAGACTTTGGAATGTGGAAGGTGCATTGGTCAAGCCAAATGGCATTGCCAAGAACTCATAATGGCCCTCATGAGTACGAAATGTGGTTTTGGGAATATCTTCTTCCTTGAGCCAGATCTGATGGTACCTAGAACGAAGATCTAATTTAGAGAAAAACATAGTCCCATGCAACTCATCCAACAATTCATCCACTATTGGAATAGGAAACTTATCCTTAATGGTGAGCTTATTGAGCTCACAAAAATCAATACATAATCACCATGAACCATCTTTCTTTCTCACTAATAAGATAGGCAAAGAGTATGGGTTGTTACTAGGGTGAATGACTCTAACTTTTAATAATTCTTGCACTAACTTCTCAATCTCTGACTTAAGAGCATGAGGGTATCGGTATGGCCTAATGTTAGGTGGTACACTACCAGGGACCAATGGAATGGCATGATCATGTGAGCGACGTGGTGGCAATTCAGTTGGTTCAACAAAAATTGCATTGTGCTTTGTCAAAACAAGTTGCAAATCTTCTGGAATTTGATCCACTATTGTAGTAGGTGGTTGGATGGAAAATATTTGTGCAATGACCCCACGAGATGATTTTTTTAACAACTTCTCCATACGATTGGAACTGATAATCTGAGGAGGCCCTACTTTTGAACCATGAAGAGTGTATGACTATCCATTTTGTGAAAACTGCATCCATAGTTCTACAAAGTTCCATGAGATGGTGCCCAAGGTACCCAACCACTGAGCTCCTAACACAATATCACATCCCCCTAATTGAAGGGTAAACATATCTTGTTTGAGCTCATAATTCCCAATTTTCAATTTGACATTACGACATTTACCTTTACAAGGTAAGGTCCCTCCATTTGCCACCATGACCTCAAAGGAATTGCATGTGTGGATGTAACAATTGGCCTATTTGGCAATTCGAGGATCAATAAAGTTGTGTGTGCTACCTGAATCAATAAGGATTGTAAGGCATTGGCCTTTGAAGAAACCCACAACTTTCATAGTTTGTGGAGTAGTAATCCCTGCAAGAGCGTGGACCAAAATTTTTGCTTGAGGTTCTTCATGTGTTTCCTCTTCATTTTGAGATTGTTCTTCGGTTGTGTCTTCTTCATCATCACTATGGTCACTGTTGGTGGGGTCCTCTACATCTATTAGGAACAACTTCTTTTGGGCACACCTATGCCCCTTGAAATATTTTTCATCACAATTATAACACAACCCTTGGGCTCGTCGAGCATCCATTTCCTCAGTGGTCAAGCGTTTTGAAGGGATAGATTTATTTTCATGATTGCTTGTGAACTTGGGAGGAAAGGAGGGTTTGGTTGGTTGAAATTTAGATGTCCTCCTTTGAGCTACAAATTTGGATTCGGCCAACCATGCTAGGCTTATGGCCTGCATCATTATTTTTGGATTAAACATCTTAACCTCAGCTTGAAGATCATCCCTTAAGCCATTGATGAAACAACTCATAAAAAACCCTTCATTCAACCCCTTAGTCTTGTTAGCTAATTTTTCAAATTGAGCCTGGTAATCTCGAACTGTAGAAGTTTGTCTCAACTTGGTCAATGCTCCTTGGAAATCATCATATGCACTAGGGCCAAAGCGAGTAAGTAGTTGTGATTCAAAATCTTCCCAAGAAGGATCAGTAATAGTTTGTCTAAACCATTGGTACCACTGTAAAGCTTCTGATTCAAGATTGAAAGAAGCCATCTTGACCCAATAATATTTAGGGACATTGTGGAGTTGGAAGAATTGATCAACATGACATAACCATCCCTCTACATCTTTCCCATTGAACTTTGGAAAATCCAGTTTAGGCATCTTGAAAGTGGTATCATGGTCAAAGTGAAAATTATCTTGTTCCTTATGGGGTCCTTTTCCTCGCCTTGATTGTTCAGTATCATGATACTCAAAAGCATGTGGACCGGTTTGAAGCTTAGACTCCACTTCTAGAATTTGTTCAAGTATATCTGTTTTGGAGGAAATGTACTCTTTTCTAAAAAATTCGATATCTGCCTTGATTGATTGATTGTCTTGAATAATGGATTGGAGTTGTTTCATGATGGTGGCCAATGTTGTGGCTTGTTCTATCTTTTCTTGGTGTCCACGAGTCCCCTCAACCATTTTGGAAATATTTGACTACTAGTGACTTACTAAAAATAGAAGTGTGATTTCAAGGGTTACTATTTTTAGTAATAAGTCCAAAAAGTGCTTGGAATTAGGTTGAAACACTTATTTTAGGATAGGGACCACTTCGATGGCCACTTGATCTGAGTGCTCAGTGAGGAGATATACTAACTTCTTTGACTTTTTGTGATCTCTTGGTTGGTGCAAGTCGATGTCGAGGTAATTTCTTCAACTTGGACTTAAAAATTCATAGATGGGTCCTTGAGGGTCTTTGGTGTAGAATAATGAGCTGCTTCTAGTCCCAAAATTTTGGGTCAAATTGACTAACTATTGGAAAGTTATGGCCTTAACAAGAAAAATAAAAAATTACCAATTTTGGGAAATCGATGTAAAATTTGACCAGGAGTTGCCAAGGACAATTTTATCTAAAATGGAATGTAGAGTTGTCTGGTAAATTTTGGAGTCAATCTGAGCTTTGAGTGAAGAGATATCCTTGTTTGAGTAAAAATTCAATTTTTAAATTGGGTTTAAAAGTTGGGTATTGTGTCAATTGTCTCTGCCTTGTATGTTCTAACTATTGACCACTCCTATCACTGTCCTGTCTCTATCCCTGTCACCTGTACTATGATTACTGACACTATTCAGACACTGACCTTGGATTCTCTGTACTTTGTGGTTACTAACATTGTCTATTTTGTTTCTATGATTGACAACCCTATAATTTATTGTTATTATGACTATGTTAGTCTGAATTATTGCCATTGAAATATTTTGATTATCATAGACACTTGCCAACTTTGTCTAGATTATTTGGTGCATGCAGTTGTTTGTTCTCGTGATAGGGAAGTCTTCTCCGTATGCTCACTTTTGTGGGAAAGAAAATTGTAGGTTCAATAGATAGAAGGCTTTGTTTTTGTAGGTTGAAGATTTTTGTTTGGATAGAACCAAGGTGTGCTAGGCAAGGGAGTATGTAATACCCATAGGCCCTCTGTTATACCGCAGTGATGAACAATAGTGCTCGGACCAATATTTCAGGCCACTACCCAAGGAGGATTCCACACATACCCTTGAGCACACTATCTGCCTCTCTGACAGTACAGGAGGGTAATCGTCTAGGATGTTGTGTCCCATGGACTATGGATAATACAAGGCCGAAAAGCTTCCTATTGGATAAAATTTTGTTTAAGCCTAGATGGTCTCCCGATACACCCAAAGATGCGTGGGAGCTCAATTCCGTGCGCGAGTGTTGTCTGAGGCCTGGGTATTGGAGCCTGATCGCCCCTCACTTCACTAGACGCTTTATGGGCTATCTAGCTTAGCCAATAATGACAACTCCTTCACGATATTTTAAAACCCTCGACATAGGGTTTCTAGCCTACTCAACTACTATAAAAAAAGATTGTATTTTTTGCTTTTTCTGGTTTTTGCTGATTTTTTTAAATAAAGGAAAACAGAAATGAAAAACACAGGAAAATTATACCTAACAGGCGAAAATGGATGGGCAAGAATTATCACAGTCGTAGCAGAACTCGGCCTTGGAAAGCGCTCTGATACCACTTGTTAGGAACCTACTATTAAAAATAAGCACACTCACACAAAATACTGAAATTAAGCAGAAACTCATGCAATATCACAATATCACAATGCGGAAAAGTAAATGCAGAAATAAACACTCTCACCAATAAGCACTAAATCGCGAGGCCTCTTCGAGGGGGCAACCTCCTTCAATATTTCATTCACTTGCAAAAAGATACATTCGTACATGGCTTCATAGCTTTTAAAGAAAAGACTTCATGCAACCCTAACCCTAAGCTCAAGAGTTGGCTTACATGCAAAATGCCACTCGAGCTAGAATCTTCTACCAAACATCGGTTACAATCTTGATAATGGTTACATGAAATGGCCCCACTTGTCTAGGCGCCTTACTTGCCACATACATTACAAAATATTACAAAATATCATTATAGATGGGATCCCCACGTTGGAAGTGGGTCATTACATAAGCAAATGAGAATTACAAAATAATGTTAGGATAGGGTCCTAACACATCGATGAAACTTAATGCATTGTTGCCATTTGAGTTAGAAAACGTTAAAAAGGTGTACAGGGTCACGATTCATCGAGTTAAGCAATGCTCATGCAAGATTATGGATTTCCAATATTGGTGGCTTTCTTGTGTAGTGTTGGTGTCATGGCCTAGCTCTACCACAAGGACACATGGTGCCAAGCTGCCCCCAATTTTGGTCATTTCTTCGTTAGGCAAACCACCTGATTGTTGTCGATGAGAAGCTTCGATAAACAAGTGTTGTTAATCTATTATTCCACATTCCTAGTGGAGAGGCTAAATATCACCTTTATTTATTTGTCTTTTCCTTTTATGAAATGTATGTGAAAAGAAAAAGAATCATATAAAATTTTTAAACCGATAGGATATTCCCGTAAGCCTACCATTCCACCTATCTTTTTGATACCCGACGAGACATTGATTTATCATAATTTGTGGCATCACTCGATTCTCGAGTATAGGTTTATATATACTCATTGGAAAGAGTTTTTTGAGGCTGATCTAGTGGAAGCCAAAGTTCTTAGTTTTGTAAAGATCTAATATGGTCAATGAAACACCAACGTTCTTGTTGCCCGTCTTCCAACTGTTGTGATCCTTGACCTTTCCTTCACTTTTGTACTCATTGGAGTCCAAAGATTCTATTGTGGGGAGGAATGATGAGGAAGATAATATATATTATTATCATTATAAACATTAGCTTATGTTTTATTTTATTTTATTTAAAAATAGTGAAGTAAGAAGCTTCCTACATAGTTATATCTTTAGCCATCTTTAGGCTAGGTTCGTTATTAGATAATCTCACATTCATTCATGAGATAATTTGTTATATTAGCATTTATGTTTAGTTTATTTGTTAACACTATATTTATACTTTAAAAGCCTATTTATAGGACCAATAGATCAATGCAAAGGCAAGTGGAAATTTCATTCCACATCAAAGGATAATGAGGAGCTAACCTAAATCTAGAGGTTGGAAGAGGCCTCATACCCTTCCATACAACTATCATTGAAACTAAAGTTGTGGGCACATAAGAAGCTGAACCTTTCCACAACTCAACACTTATCTGCTTAAAAAACAATTAAGCAAAGGTGTGTCAATACCTTTATGCATGGTATCATGATCACCATCTTCAAGAATTTATCCACACCAATAAAGATGCAATTATTTTTATGTTGGAGGGAAAACATGAAATATAATCTATGTTAATGGATTCCTAATATTTGGAAGCAAATGGTAGAATTGAATAAAGCCCTATTTTTCATTCATTGGTTTAGCAATGTTATAGGGAATGCAAGATTTTATATGAGGCTCTATCTCCTAGTGCATCACTGGCTAGTGAAAATGTTATTGTAGTGCTACACTATTGTTGTTGATACTAAAGTGTCCTGATCCTTCTAAGTAACAATATTTCATCCTCTCTTATATAGTGAAATTCACATCAAATTAAGGTAATGAATTGAATACTATTGTACCTATTGAGGATTATAATTCCTTGTACTCCAAAACTTTAGACGAGGATTTCATACATATGCAATGTTGATATACTAGGGCAATTCATGGGTTGACTAACAAATATTTGTGTGAAGTTGCCAAAAACTCTTTTTTAAAATATTATTACGAAGAAGGAAAGAGGTTGAAGGTTGTATACGCATTGATGAAAATGTTTATACTTTATTAAATTTATAGAACATATCCGAAAAATGCATCGTCAAGTACAAGCAAGATTGCAACATGCTCAAGTATAGAAGAACTTCATGAATTGCTTTGGTTTTGGGGCATCAACATGCATAGCATTGTATCTATGTATTATCAACCATATGTCATATGTGAATGTGTCCTTATTTACAAAGGACTCTTAGTTTTTAAGCTTTAATTAAAACTTGGATTTAGATAATGCAAGTTAATAATGTGCAAATCTATTCCATCTTCAAATATTTCACCTTTTATGATCTTTACATGCTTGGAAAGATAGGGCTTGCATTAGCTCCGTGGCATCAAATAAAGGCCCTCTAAACCAAATATAATTAAAAGTAGCTACTAAAATAGTAGTAACATACCATTCACACCAAGAGAAAAGGCATTGTTCTTTGCTTTGTAGTCTTTAAAATTAGTTATTTCTATAGTTAAGGTAGCCACTTGTAAGAGGAGTTTGGAAAGGTCACTTGCATTTCCAAAATATTTAATAATTTGCTTGGAGGTGCATTACATAGTCAATGTGAGGGGACTACTATAGTAAAATGTTGACACTATGGGAGAATTTTGGATATAGTCTAATGTTGATAGTTGAAGGGAGATCCTTGTAGTGCAAAATTGATTGTTGCATATGCTAGAGTACGTATGAGTGAATGTGATGTACTGAAGTTAGAAATATGAACAAAAAAGTACAATTCTCAAAATAACTATAATACACTATTGCAAAATTATAGATATCATCATGAGAATTTTGTCAAAATGCCTCTCAATGCATTTCACTTTCAACTTATACTTCTAAACATATATTGTATTTATATTAAAACAAATACATATATTAATGTATATTGAGGTATTTAAACAAACAAAAAATATTATGTATGTGATTTCCCTCCTAATTACACTTAAGTTTTGTTCCATGCAATAGCCTTCCTATGTGGACAACATAATTGTTGGAATATGTGGTGGTCAAGCTTCTCTTGATGCTATGACCAACTATTTGTTATATTTTTCCTTTGGGACCATATAAACCTTGAAAAATGTGCTTTTGTAATTTTTTGTAATATTTTATTCCTAAAAGTCAATTTCACAACCCTAACATAAAGGCTTCATGTATTTGGGTATAAATACTCCATACCAACCTTTTTGGTTATCAGTTGGAGTGTAATTTCAAATCTATTTTAGTGATATTATTGGTGTCCATGGGCGCCCTATCATATTGTGTTCTTTTTTGCTTTGTGTATTCCTTTGTTAAGCAATACTAGGTAATGTTTGATCTATTCATTTCTAAAAATTGTTATGAAATCCAATACGGTACTAGAGCAACTATGAATCTTCAATACTTGATTGATTCTATTAGCAAGTGTTTTTTCTTCTAGCTTCTCTCAAGGGTTTTTTTTGTTGAAGCTAGCAAAGAATATTTTTTAAGGTTAATGGTGTAATTTGAAGAAGGGTTTTCTAATAAAATGCTAGGTGGAATTGGATCACGAGGATCTCATTAGAATTAATAGATTTACTTTTGGAGAAATATTCATCACCATGTTTTCTTTTCAACTCATTAGCACTCAAACTTATTTTGTTTTAAATTTTGAAAAAGGAATATTCTAGAGAATATTCCCTAGGAGGATGATAATTTATGGTGAAGTGAGCATGCATGCACTTGCGTCAATATAATGTAGGCCTACACAGAGCACCAAATGGAGAGAAAGGAGGCTTTGCAATGCTTAAGTCTGATCCTTGTCTTTTCTCTCCCAAGCATGATGCTTGGGGAGATGGCTAGAAAGTAGGGATTAAGTCATTTGTCCATGGGAGGTCTTAGGTTCAAACCTCCTCTCATTTGATTGATAGCAGTGATTATGTCAATAAACTTCACATGCAAACTTGTGATGACATGGCACTATATGATGCCACCCCTTTGCACAACAATGATGATGTAGCAAGGCTATATGAATGCCATGTGATAGTCCATACAATTGAAATGGAAATCTGTACAATTGATGTGGTAGCCAATGTACAAATCATGAGGCAACACATGGTAGCATAGTTACAAAAATTGCCAAAAAATGTTGATTCCCTAATTTTTTTGAGTCTGCTAGAAATGAATCGAATCACATCGAAATCGGAAATGCATAATTTTTTGGAAAAATTGGGAATCACATTTTTGAAAAAATCATGATCCCCATGACAAAAAATCGGTCACAACCACACGAGTAGAGAAAATGATATAAAGTTTTTTTTTTCAATTTGTTTCATTTTTACCTACTGCAAACTAGATATAGGGGTCAACCTACCTACTACCACACCGAACAAAACACACTAGGGCATCCTATTAGTGGATTTTTTGTAGTTTGAAGGAACCCAACAACCGCCCAAAGGATTTCGAATCAAATTTGGATTGGAATTCTGGTAGGGTCATTAGACCACATGGGTCTATAGAGAGGAAAAGTTAAAACCAATCACAATCATAATTTAAGTTATTTTTTTGGTGTTTTATTTAGCCTATGAGTTGTTGAAGTCCCATATTAGTATTTGCAACATCCTTTTTGCACCAAAATGCAAACAAGGAGAAAAATTTAGTTTAAATAGTGAAGGTATTAGTGGTTTTGTCATTGAAGTTTTGGGGCATTTCCCCTTGATCCTACAAGGGGGATCCCACCCCCTTGAACCTTGACATAGGTGGCAATGAGTGTTAGCAACCAAGGCACAAGAAGAAGCATGGACACAATGACAAAGAGAGACTAGAGCTTTTGATAGGGCAAAAAGCAAATGCATTCAACTATATTGAGATATTATATTTGTCATGACTCATGAAACATTTTGTAATTTGTACCTTTTTATATTATAAGAAATACAAGAATATTTGAATTTTGGATGCATTAGAATTTCTATATTTAAGATGTGTTTTATCACTTTCATATGTAGTTTGAGGCTTTAAGATTGTATCACTTGCCACTTTCATGTGTAGTTTAAGATTATAGTCTTACATCATTAATATTTGATTTGCATAATGTTAATTCATTGCGATATGAATGAAAAAAAAAATCAATGAAAATTTGAATTTTCTTTGTTTTTTAACCTATTTTCGTTGATTTTTCTTGATTCTTTTTCCAGTTTGATTTTGAGCTGATTTCGATTTTCTCTACTATGCATGGTAGTTCATACAACTAACTTGATAGTAGGTGCACAAATCCTAGGGTAACACATGGAAACCCATATAGGTGACATGGTATTCCATACATGTTGTGGCTATTCATATAGGTGATATGGTTGGACACATGGTAGCTGGTGGAGGTTCAAATTAGTTGGTATTATGGAATGAATCCTAAGGTGTAGGGGTTGATACAGATGTTGATATGGCATGCTTTGATTGGGACAATGTGATAGGTCATATAGCAACTGACATGGTAGGTTGTATGCCACTTGATGCATATAAATATAGGTTTAGCTAATCACAAATTTTCAATTCATTAAACTTGACAAGCAACTTTTACATTCAGTTATAGATTTTGCAATGCATGAAATTTTGGAGCAAATTAGGATACGATAAGTGGTGTCATGTGGTTCATTGAACAAGCAACAAATTAGATTGTGACATGTGGCATCACATGATTCCCTAGTATGTTACACAATCAACTCATGTTTGGCACCTGTAGCCACTCACACAATGACATATGACAACCTCTCATTCACTATAGATACTATTGTTTTTAATTTTCAAAGGTCTTGAAGGTATTTTTTAATTCTAGGGAAAATTTTGGGGAGCCATAATTTTTACATGAAGTGTTTTGAGGTTATTTTTTTCAAAGGTCGCAACTACATGTAAATTTTTATATTTTGATAGAATAGTTATGGATCATCATGTGCCCTTGTTGAGTGGTCCTAACTATGCTACCTGAAAGATCAAGATTGAAGCTCTACTTCAAAGTAAGAGGTTACTCAAATATATGAATGAGGAGCCTCATGATACTAAATTTGAAGAAGTGAAGTAGCTCTATAGGGACAAGAAGGATGAGGCTCATGGTGTCATTGCCCTTCATATTGACAATGTATATGACACTCATGTCAGCAGCCACAGATCCTAGTGCTACTTGAGAAATTTTAGGGGTTGTGTGATCAAATTAATTCCATGTAAACTAGTAGACTAGAGGCAGAGTTGGCAACCTTAACCATGGAATTATTTGATCTTATATATGAGTACATCAATCGATTCAAGAAACTACAAGAGGACATTCAAATTTGAAAAGGACTACTAAAGGAGAGAAAAAGACAAGAAGCATTGGAAAATGAAATAAATATTGAAGTGGTCAATATTATCTTTAATAATGTGTTTGAAACATATGAGATAGTTATCGTCATCTTTGAGATGCATGTGTACTTTCCATATTTTCCTACACCACCCATTTATGAGATATTTAAGTACATTTAGCACCATCAAGGTCAAAGAAATAGGCATAAGAAAATTTCTATTATTAATCAGGCTCATCCAAAAGAAGTTGCTACAGTTTAGAATGAAAAAAGTCCAAAAAAAATGAGAAGGCTAAGAAGCCTACTTGTGAGTTTTAGAAAAAGGAGGGGCACAAGGAATAATTCTATAGGATTTGGATCAAGAAACTTGAGGAAGTAGCAAGAAAGAGGGTGTTGGTGCTACTCTTTTCTATGAGGATATTTTTGATGAAGAAACCTCATAGGCTCATGTGGCAATTCATTCCACATAATGGGCATCCACTTCTTCAAATGAGTGAATAGCAAATTCAAGGACAACTAGGCACATGAAGAAGCATAAGCATCTACTTCAGGGCTACAACAAGACACATGTAGAGAATATGTTGTGATTGGAGATGATTTTTCATTGCAAGTTGTATGAAGTGAAGATATTAGCATTGGAAATTTGTCATTTGTTGAGTTATTTCATGTTTCTAATGTTGGAGGTAACATTTTTTCTATTTATTGCATTACTCATACAAATAAAAAGATAGATTTTGGCCTAATATATGATTAAGGATATAGAAAATGGTTTCAAAACTATTGCTTCTAGTTATTGTGATGAAACTGACTACATGTACAAGTTGGGAGAAAGACCTAGCACTTCCACCTTTTTTCTAGGAAGAAAATATTTGTTGCTATGGTTGCTCATGTAGATAATGAAAGTAAAACGTGTCATCCTATGCTTGGGTATCCTAACTATGGTTCTTTGAGATACATGAGTCAACATCAGATGGCCATTGAGCATCCATACATGTCTCCTCCAAGTGGTGTGAGGGTGTATTTTGGAAAGCATCGTAGGGAGACCTTTCCAAAAGGGGTTGCAAGGTAATCATCTCATCCCTTGGAGCTCATACATAGTTCCATTTGTGCACATATGGGTATACCATCTCTCTCAAGGAATAAGTACTTGTTTTAATTGATAATTTCTCTAGATATGTGTAGTTGTACACCATTCATATTGAGGATGTGGTTTTTGACAAGTTTAAGATCTTCAAGGCCCTTGTTAAAAAATTTCTATATAGGAGAATCAAATATCTAAGGATAGATGGGGGTGATGAATATGTTAGCTATGCTTTTCATTATTTTTTGGGTTGTCATGGGATTGCATATCAAAGGATTGTTCACTATACTCTTGAATAGAATGGTGTGGCTAAGAGGAAAAACAAAGTGATCATGGAGATTACATGATGTATGATTCATGCCAATGGGCTAGAACACAGGGTGACACTATCATTTGTATAGCATACATCATTAATAGAGTTTCTACCAGGGAATTGAGTATGCACCTCTTGAGAGATTGATGGGGGATACGCCTAATGAGTCCCAATTTCATATCTTTGGGTCTTTAGCATGGGCTCACATACCCATAGATCTTTAAAAGGAGGAGACACCAAACAGTCGTATGTGCATTTTGTAACTCAAAGGTATATCGTCTTTATGATATATAGAGATGTGAGGTCCTAATAAGGAGAGATGTCATCTTTGATGAGCTTCCTCTAGGTACTCCTTCCATCCCATCACTTGATCTTTTGGTGATTGATTCTTTTGACCCTTTGTCTATCTTTGATTTAGCTAGTTCTTTTGAGATTTTGGATGGCTCTATTCCTATTAGAGCATTTTCTTCATCTTATTCTTCATCTTCCTCAAGTGGTTGTTCTTTACTTATTGATTTGACCCCTTCATAGGTAGCACCAAAAGTGACATTATCTTCTCTAAGAGCAAGGTATAATGAGCAGGATACATTGTTTTAGAATGCTTTAGTATTTCATGATAAGGTGAGTGATGATGAGTTATATTCTTTAGTTGTAACTTCTAATATTGACATTATCATAGGATATGTTAGTCTCACAATGACACTGAAATGGGGGTGAATTAGTGTAGCTCTTTAAAACTTAAATCTTCAACACTCAAAGCCAAAACAATGAAAATATAAAACCAAATAAAGCAAGTATAACAAGAGAACATCACACAACACAAGATGTACCAAGGTTCACCGATTTGGCTACATCCCCGAAAATGACTGTTTGGGCTCCCATCCAAATCCAGCCTTTGCAAAGTACCAACTTTACAATCAATTTACCAGCACCCACTGGAAGGAGCACCAACCCCTGATTTATCTGCACCAACAGAAAGGATCACCAACCCCTCTACCAAGCACCCACTTGATATTGATATTGATAATAAAATGACATATATGAATGTCTTCACTGAAACCAAAACCCTCTATGGTTTGTAAGCTAAAAATATAAAACTTTCTATTTCACCCAGTATAACATCCCTCTCTGCATTACTCAGAATTTGAATCTTCTCTTCTCAAAAAAAAAAAAACCGATTTTTCTCTTAGCTCGTTTTGCCAATTGCTAAATTATTTCTGGGTATTGTGCAGCACTTTGTCTGCGAACTCCTCTCAAAATTTCAGCCAAAATGGATATCATATGAGAAAGTTATGCCCAAAATATTGAAGTGACGTTTTTCACCACTCTCCAAAAATCACGGATTTTCACTCTTTATTTTTCTCCACACACACTTCTCTCTTCACAAAATAAAGTCCCCACTTTTCAATAAAATCCCTTGTCACTTAAAAAGCACACACTTGCATTCTTTTTCCCTTTTCAATTTTTAAAAAGATTTTCTTTAATGAAGCTTCTTAAAACAATATAACTTTTTTTTTTTTTTTTTTTTTTGAGAAGGCATTTCGTCAAACACGTCACATGCAAAGAATTGACACCTTACTCGTTCTCTTACTTCGGAGCCACGTGACACCTCAAACCAAAAATGAAAGATGCTCTATTTGATGCCTTGAAGGTGTAACAACACTGAAACCAAAACTCTGGAGACTTTGCAAGGTCGAAACGGCCAATTGAAGGATCTTGCACAAGTGGAACAAATTGACATAAAAGTGACCTGTACCGTTTTTGCAACAATCATAACTCTCACCTCATAACTCTGTTTTATCTTAAATTTGAAACGTAGAATCTCTGCAATGCTGACTACATCTAGTCCGAATCTCGCTGCATAACTCCTTACGGTTCGCCTGTACCACCTCCACGAAAACTATTGCTGACACACTTTTTCCAAAAAGAGCGTTTTTGTGACAGTCTTGCAACGCTTGTAACATTTGTCTCGTTTCTCCGTTTTGGTGGAAATTTGGAAATCATGTTCTTGAAGATAAAGACCAACTCCAGTTCGAATTTCGCTATCAAATTCTTCTCGGTTTGCTCACAGTGCTTTTGACAAAACTGCCCTTTTTCGGCCTGTACAACCACTTGCCAAATCATCCACCAAGATACCAAAAACATCACCGATCAATCCAAACATTGTGCTGACAACTCCAACACTGTTCTGGACTGTTTCTTGACATGTTGGCATGTTCCAAACTGATCCATCCTGTCCAACTGTGCCCGTGACGACTTTTGCAATTTTTTGACAACTTCTTGACGATTTTTTCAACTTTTGCAAATTTGCACGAACAACCTGTAACAACTTCACCCAAACATCAAAAACATCCTCATAAGCATTGAACATCACTGTACATACTCCGAACAACTCCGAACAACTGTCCACTGCATCAACCTGTCCATCTGAGTGTGTTGACAACAATGACAATCATCACTGCACCTTGCTCAACAGGATACACATGACTCCTCAATTCTCCCAACACCCAAGTGGATTAAGATGCTTCTGAAGGATGCTCAACCTATTCTCTCTCTTGAATGACATTGAAAGGCTCCCTCTTGAGCATTGATTTTGAAGGTAGCAAACTATCAAGATCCTCTCTCATATTATTAGGCTAAGGGCAAGCCAAAATGATAATATGCTATGTTGGAAGAGTATGAGGCACTAATGAAGAATATGAATTGGGAGTTGATCCCTCTTCTAGAAGGCAAAAATGTTGTTGTCTACAAATAGGTCTACAGGATCACATACACATCATATGGTCAAGTAGAGAAGCACAAGGTATGCCTTATTTCTAAGGGATTTTCTCAATAGAAGAGAGTGGACTATTTTGAGACTTTTACACCATTGGCTAGAATGGACTCAGTCAGGATGATTCTCTCCATTGCTTACTCCTATGGATGGAAGGTACATTAGATGAACATGAAGAGTGTCTTTCTATATTAGGATCTTTAGGAGTAGATTTACATGTAGCAACCATCTAATTTTGAGTTTGAGGTATCCACTTTATTGGTTTGTCATTTGACTAGGTCCTTTTATGGACTTAAGCATGATCCTTGTGCATGGTATGAGAAGATCCATTTCTTTCTTATCAATTGTGGATTTTAATAATGTGAGGATGAACATGATATTTACATCAAACATTAGGATAGGAAAAATATGGTGATTGTGTTGTATGTTGACAATCTTCTCATCATTGTCATCTCCTCTACTCTTATCCAGGATATGAAGTCATGATTTTGTTCCACCTTTGAGAAACAAATTAGGGCTTTTGCATTATTTTTTTGGGATTAAGATTGATCAAATAGACTCTGGCATCACCATTTCTTAGCCCAATTATGCTTTGGATCTTCTTTAGCATTTTAGGATGGAGTGTAAGCCTATTGGGACTTCTTTTTCCTCATGCCTAAAACTTTGAGCTGATTGCATCACACCATTAGTTTATACCGCATTGTATTAATTCTATCTTACTCACACCATATTAGATATAGCCTTTGCTATTAGCTATTGTTCTAGATACATGTAGGCATCCTAGGAGAGTCATTGGACAATAGCTAAAAGGATTCTTAAATACATCAAAGGGACCTATCACATAGGTATTTACTACTCCATTGGATCCCCTTCAATTTTGATAGGGTTTTTAGATGCTAATTGAGAAGGTGACATGGACAAGCAATAATCCACCATAAGTTTTGTGTTCTATTTGGGATTTGACCCAGTTTCATGGTGTTCTAGACACCAATCCAATATTTCTCAATACTCTATAAAGGATAAATTGTGCTACCAATGAGGTAGCTAAGTATCTTTGGTGGATGCTCATGATTTTGAAGGAGTTTGACATTCCTTAGAGCTTTCTAGTCACCTTTTTATGTGATAATCAAAGCACTATCTAGCTTGTCTACAATCCAATGTTCTAGTAGTAGACAAAGTATATAAAGATAAAGGGGAAAGCTTGAGCCGAGATAAGAAAGGCATTGTTCACGAATCCCTCCCCAAGCCTTGGGACACAGTTATAATCACGGTGTTGCAATATTTCACGACTAACAGGCCCAACACCATCCTAAGGAGCTTCCACCTTACTTTCCTCAACCATCTCAAGGAGAAGAAGACTATCAACATACCTTAATACATGTTCAGGTCCATTGAAAGGTTGGTTCTCAACCTTCAGAAAGGCTCATCCTCTTGCCATGTGCACTAAGGGCTTCTCCTAATTTTGTTCAAGGACATGGTTCTCAAAGAATCTCAGAGGGTCCTGACCATCATGGCAAGTCTTTCTTCTCTGGTGAATCCTCCCATTACTGTTGTAAATGGTAGCTCTTAGTGTGGTGCTCCTGAAGATATTACCTAGTTGGGCCTCTCTCTAGCTCCTAATCGCATTCTTGAGTTTTATTTGCTTACCATTGATGGTCTTGCTACTATCGAGTTTGAATAGGGTCGCCAATCCTTTAGGACCAAGACGTAGACTAGAAAGGGTAAATATCTAGTTATAATTGAAAATGATTGTGATCCTTTCGAATATACACCCCTCCCCCAAAATTTTTTAAGGGAGAGGACTCCTTTGCAAGGCCTTGAAAGTTGAAAATTCCTCTATAGTGTGGGGCGTCCAACTCGAAGGAGAATATGTGTGTTTCCTTTATCACTAATAGAAACCATCTCCAAGATCTCAGTGACATCCTAAAGGCTTTGACCAAAGCAGCCTGGATGACCCCATGGCTCCTTCAGCAAGCAGAGACCATCCTTGACAAACTTAAGCAAATTGATGTGGGTGATCAGAATGGAGGTATCTCATTTCCCACCCAGGGTGACGAAGTTTAATTGTTGTGGTCAATGGGGCTCTCTACCCCTGTCTTGTTTCTTTTTGTCTTTTCTATTAGTTTTTGTCAAGGGTTTATGGGCTCCCTATTTTTGTTTGGGGTTGCCCTAGTTTGTTTTGTCTGGGTCCTTTTTGTATGACCCTCTCCATGGTGGGTAAATTTTTTTGCCCCTATCCTTTCCTTCTCAGATTTCTTATTTTGTAAAAGGTTTAGGGTCCCTTTCAAAACCCCTTCAACAAATCTATAAAAAAGCATATAGAGATATGGATACACTTTGTGAGATGGCTTCGTGCTCATGGGATGCTAGATCTAGTGTTTGTACCTTCATTAGAGTATAAAGTAGATATCTTGACTAAGGTCATGCTCAAGGTCCCTTTTGTGTGCATGTGGGAGCTTCTTGGAGTTACAGAGTGTTCCTTAATGGGGATGCAAAGTAAGGGTATCTTTGTGTATCCCCTGTTTAGCTTCAAGGGAATGTTGGAATACATAGTGGTTTAATTTCTCTTGAGGCCACGACCAACTATTTGTACTTGTATTTGTTATATTTGTCCTTTAGGCCCATGTAAACTTGAAAAAGGTGCTTTTGTAAAGTTTTGTAATACTTTATTCTTGAGGGTTGGTCTCACAACCTTGACCTAAAAACTTCATGTATATGGGTATAAATACCCCTTCATACCAAACTTTTTGTCTATCATCTAGTGTAATTTCAATTCCATATTAATGATATTATTGGTGTCCATGAGCACCCTATCATATTCTATGTTTTTTTTTCTTTGTGTTTTTCTTTGTTAAGCAATACTAGGTGATGCTTGATTCCATTTGTTTCTAGAAATTGTTGTGAAATCCAACAAAAATGAGGGGCATGAAAGAAAACTATTAAAAGACACCCCATTTAAATAAAAATAATTATGTAATTATGTATGTCATTTTTTTCAAATTATGTTTAAGTTGTGTTCCATTGAATACCCTTCTCATATGGACAAGGAAATGAGGGACAAGAAAGAGGACAAATAAAAGACACCCCCACATTCCATATTTTTGGAAAAAATGGATGACAATGGAGACAACCATATAAAAATATTAGAATATTAAAATTATAAATAAGAAAATTCCAAGGTTGTATGGGTGCATAGGTGCATGGGGACACAGGGTGCAAGTATGGAGTACCCAATGCAAACTCCAAATTTGGAGCATACACGTTCAAGAATGTAGGAGTACATAGGGTGAAAAGGTGTAAGGATATATTGTATATTGGGCAGATGTTAAAAATAGCTATGAATTATGAAAACATATTCATGCCTTATGTGTGTATTGAGTGTATATTTGATATGATATTAGGGTGTCATGTGTATCCAACTATCTAGTATGGGTACAAGTATATGTCTTCAATGCGAACCTAAAATCATGGATATGAGCACCCAAATGACATTGAAAATCATTTTAAATGAGCAAAATGAGTTAATCATTGACTTCCTTGTTGCTAATTATACATGGAATGAAAATACAATGATATGTTATGTTTCATAATTCAAAATTTACATATTTTATTATAATGTTCAAGTTTCATTGTTAATAATACCAAATTGATAAATTTTTTAAACTAAGACAACCAAACTAAAAAGAAAAGAAATATTGTTAGCTCCTCATAGTAGAAGAGTGTTGTTAATCAAATAAGTGGAAAATGAAGAACAACACACTTAGTTTATAAATGTCTGACTACAAACAAATTCAAAATAAAAGTATCATTTCCATATGATATTCTTCTAGTAGAAATAGGTAGCTTTCCTATAAAGGTAGATGTTATGGTTCATCTTCTAAGATATGTGGGAAAAAAATAAATAAAGGAATGTAAACAAATGGCCCAAAGCTATAATAGAAGAATATATAAATAAAAGAAAAACTAAAACATGGATGACACAAAACAAGAAGTGGAAAAACAAAAAAATATTAACTTGGATGAATGCCCATGTAATAACAAAGACATAAATTCATTTGTTACGGACAATTCAAAGCAAGTATGGAGGAAAATAAGTTAGGAAGAAAAATCATTATCTTCTTGAATTTAACCCTAAATATAATCACCACCAAAATATCTATATAGGAACAAATATTAATTAGAGAGCAAAGATGCCCAAGGCCCAATTGAGGACTAACTCACACAAACTTAGATGTGAAATAAGCAGATTGAAGAGACCAAAAGAAGAATGAGAGGAAAGTATATGTACCTTTTTATAAACATGGGCAACTAAGATAGAAAAGCATTTTATTTTGGAATGCAAGACATATACTGTTATTCAAGCTTAGCTATAGTGATACTCTAGCAGTGGAATCGTTGCAAGAATTGTTTGAAAAGGATAAAGTAAAGAAAGTAGGAGAATTTATTATCAAAATCAATAGCAAAAGATCAATATTGTAAAAAGAAAAATGATTCTATCATATTTTGGGGAGACAAACATTAAAAATATTTTATTCTATTCTATTTTATTTTAAATGCTTGCATGGTAGGGGATCCATGTGAGGTAAACATAACCATCCTATTGTCATGGAACACAATTATCAAGAGAAAATGTTAGGTTTAAGGTTAAACTCATAGAACATTGAATATAAAGAAAACAACCAAAACTTAGTAGAGTGCATGTTCACATCACATGCAACCTTATAAAATATTTAATTAACTTCCTCCTTTGACTTTCTTAGTAAAGGCTATTGATATTAAGGGTTCATCATAAGGGATTTATTTTCTTTTTACATTTTATAAGTTATGATTTATAAATTTAGAAGATTTTATAACAACAAAATTAATCTCAAGGCTATCAGGTTGTATGAATTCAATTGGTTAAATATCTTGGATTTTAAGGAGGACATCCAAATTTCAATCTTGCCAATTGGTACATTTTTAAATGCCAAAAAAGGTTGTCGTAATACCACCATGGTCACATGTTCCAATTCCATATAACTAACTAAATAAATAATGTCATTGTTACATATAATTATAATAAAAATACTATTTAATGGATGGTTGATTGTTGGATTTTAAAATATGAATCTAACTTTGTTTCTTGTTTTTTATTTTATTTTAGGCATCCTTATGTGAACAAGACACAAAATGGTTACAAGTATTGGACCCAAGGTTACATTATAATTGCAATATGAAGGAGTTGCAAGAAGTGGCATCACTTGCCCTTGAATGCATCAATGAAGTTCCTAGTAACCGTCCTAGCATGCGAGAGGTTTGTTTAGCATTAGCAAATCTAACACAAAGAAATAGTACATCAAGAAATAGCACAAGCAGCATATGTTCAATTATTAACTAATTCAATAAATGTAATGTGTCTATGTTTAACATCAACCTCTACCTACAAGGTTTTTTTCCCTTGTCTTTAGGGTTGATGAACTAGTTGTTTTTTTAGTTATGTATATCAGTTTTCTTATTGAGACCTAATATAAGTGATAATTGTTATAGTTAATCCATGTTTTATAGTACTAAATACTCTCATTATGTATATGAAATTTCAATTGGTATTCCAATGGAAATTAATCCCTTCAATTCTTTGTTCTCACCTTGAGGTCATGGTTCTTCGTGTTATATTGTTAATTTAAAATAATATTTACTACTTTCACTTTAAGTAGGACTTATTTTAATAATAAAAGAAAGTGTTAGATTAAATAAATTATTTGATTTAATATTTAAAATTGTAACAATGGTTATGGACTATTATTTTCGATAATTGTGAGTGCATTTAGTAATTATAAACTATTGTATTTAATTTGTAGTTGCATCTTTGTATAAATTTTCATTTTTAGATTTTTTTCTTTCTTTAAACTTTTTTTGAAATATTTGTATGTAATATACCAAGTGTATAACATGTATAGTTTAAAAAATATCTCTAAGTGCTCTTTCCTTGTTTATATTATTTTGCATCATGTCCTAAGTGATTAAGGCTTCTAGGTCTAAGTCTTATTAAGGATTTTTATGTCTTGCTCTTACTAGATCTCAATATCACAGTCCCGTTACAAAGGTCATTTCATATCAAAACAATGCCTCCTCAACTTATAGGTAGTTTTATATGTTTTATAGTATATCATGGGTTTTTATGCTAATTCCTTTATTGTTGTAACTTATTTGGAATTAGGAAACAACATACATTTCTTAAATTTTGATTGCTATAATATGGATCAAGAGATTACAAAAAACGATGCTCTTATGAAATAAAGCTTTGAGACATATGCCAATAGATTACATTTAATATGAAAGCCAAGGTGAAGATTCTATTGTTTGGTGGCAACTTCAATTGTGAAAAGATTAATTCTTTCTTAAATAGTTGTAAGTTATATTTCAAGATTAAATCCAACATTCCTACTGTAGACAAGATTCAAATCATTAAAGTTCATACAAAGAAAACCACCTTAAATTATTTGAAAAAAATAAATCTACTTGCAACTCTTGTATACCATAGTTCTTACCATTTGGAATGAATTTAAAGATGTTACAAAAATGAGTTTCATAGTAGCCTCTACTTTCAAATCTCATATAGACAAAAATGACAATTCTTCAAAAATTTCCAAATGGGATAAATTTAATGATGCTCATAATATTACATTGTATGGTGTTGGGTATCAAAAGAATATATAGGCATTATAGCCACAACTTGGTTGACTTTCTAGAAAATCAATCTAATAATATATTTAAGTATTCAATAAGCTTCATGATGAAAACTCTACATCCAAAAGAAATACTAAAGATCAAGTTTTGATGTAGCTGAGACAAGGAAGTCCTTCTATGGACAATCTTCTCAAACAATAAATTATCCACTCAACCAAGACCATCCGATGCATGGTAATCACACATATAATTAGCAAGGTTCAATATGAAAAATTCCCTTGTATGACATTGTCTTCCTTATTGTACGACTACCTCTATTGTATGGTCACAATCATTTTATGACCATACTCATTATATGTCCATATTTATTGTATGACAAAGGGTCAATGACAAGTTTAATTGTATAACAAAATCATTTGTACAAGAAGAACTTTCATATTGGATGGTGCACTCTAGTTGAACGATAATATCTCCTTGAACAACATTAATTTTATACTTAAACAATACTATAACATTCACTTGAATGTTATTCCTTTCTCTAATTGAATGACAACCACTTGTTTATCAACTAAATGACACTTGTCCCATCACTCAGATGACATTCAACTTGAATGGTAGTCCTCTTGGCTAACAATAATTTTTGCTTGGATGACACTGTAAATTTCAATTGAATGACACCCATAACTAAATGGAAACTAGTTGAATGATAACACTTCATTCACTTCTTGAATGGTGATTTTCTTTTCATCATTTGGATGGTATCACCTCAAACAGTCCTTTCTTACTATTCAAATGATACTTAATCAAACAACCCTTGCTCATTGCCAAACGTCCACTTAGCTTTATATGGCACAATCCTATGCCATCGTATGGTGGGTGCATGTATGGTAATCATACATATAACATACTGATATTACCTAATGATCAACATTGGCTAGTATGACAACACCCAATATGAATAGCAAATTTATTGTATGGTTACATAGGCCTGTAACTATCTTCAGTCACCTACAATGGTGGGCTTCATCCTAAAATCCTGCACCAATACATGCAACTACAACAAAAATATCATACATACAGATGAACACAAACTCAAATAAAATATACTACATTAATATGATTTATACAACAGGTGCAACATTATATGAGGTGTTATCCTCTCTCTAACTACACTTCTCTTCCTTGATCTCTCTTCTAGGGTGTTCCCCAAATTCTCTCCTTAACCTATCTTCTTGTTATTTTTTCTCTATTCTTCTTTGTGAGTGTAATTCCTTCTCCCTCTCTTCTCAAGCTTCTGTCCACCAAAAACCAACCCACGTAGCCTCCTTGCCTTCCTTTTTATTTCTCTCGCACCTCAATATCTATTTTACTTCTCTTTCAATGGTTCAGGAAATGGATCTTCGCTTCTCGCACTTGTCACTGTCTTTTTTTTCTTTCTAGATTCTCTTCCACTTCTCCCTATTAATACTTCTCCTCTTCTCGTGTGTTTCATCTTCCTTTCTTATGTAGCAATGGAAATTATTGATGAGGGGACAATTACCCTTCTGGTGCATTAAGTTTGTTTTAGATTGTTTTTCTTTGTCTAGACTTAGAAACTAGATCCATATTTATTCAAAATGGATACTTGGGATAAAGCATATAGGCTAGCATTTTTATTGAAAATAAACTAAGACCTAAGTTTACCAATAAATATTCTAAGTCTTAGAAATAAATCTATCTTTATTCAAAGTTGAGATTTGGGATAAAGCATATAGGCTAGCATTTTTATTGAAAATAAACTAAGACCTAAGTTTACCAATAAATATTCTATGTCTAGCAATCTAAGTTTTTTTCATTGACAATGTGACCTTTATAACAATCCAGTTAGTAAAGGAAAATTTTGTGATTATCATAAGTATGGTTGTTGAGCAAGGTGCAGCAAAAGTATTGCAAAAGTATTGTCATTGTTGTCAACACAGACAGATTGATGCAGTTGATGTAGTTCAGAGGTCAGTCATAACAAGTACAGTGAATTTCCAAGAAAAAAGAAGTGGCCTAGATTCAGAAATTTGCAGAAAAAGACAAGTAAGAAAACTGTCACGATATCGCGACATGTTTTCTGTCGCGATTTCGCGACAAAACTGAGAGAGAAGGCACAGCCAAAAATGTCGCGATTTCGTGACAAAACTGAGGAGAGAGAAGGCGTAGCCAAAAATGTTGCGATTTCGCGACAAAACTGAGGAGAGAGAAGGCGCAGCCAAAAATGTCGCGATTTCGCGACAAAAATGAGGAGAGAGAAGGCACAACCAAAAATGTCACGATTTCGTGACAAAACTGAGGAGAGAGAAGGCGCAGCCAAAAATGTCGCGATTTTGCGACATGCTGGAAGGAAAGAAGCAAAGTCAAAAAACTGTCACGATTTCGCGACATGTTTGGAGTAAAGGCGCAGGCAATGAAAAGTGTCGTGATTTCGCGACAAGTTCGGTGAAGAAGCGCCAAGGATGAAAAGTGTCGCGATTTCGCGACAGGTTCGGAGAAGAAGCAATAAGGCGAAAAAGTGTAGCGATTTCGCTACATGTTGGATTTTCGCTGGCCGAAGCAAAGAAAAAGTGCTAAGTCGAAAAGTTGTAGCGATTTCGCTACATGTTGGATTTTTGCGGGCCGAAGCAGAGTTTAGTTGCCAAGGAGCAAAAGTGTAGCGATTTCGCTACATGTTGGACTTTCACGGGCTGAAGCAGAGAGGAAGAGCAAAGGCAAAAAGGTGTAGCGATTTTGCTACATGTTGGATTTTCGGAGGCCAAAGCAAAAGAAAAGCACAAGGAACAAAAGTGTAGCGATATCGCTACATGTTGGGTTTTTGCTGAGGCATGCGGAGAAAAGACTACGGTAGCGAAAAACGTCGCGATTTCGTGACATGTTTCGATTTTGCTGAGGCATGCGGAGAAAAGAGCTCGATGCAGCGAAAGCGTCACGATTTCACGACATGTCCCGTTTTCGCGGGTAGGAGACATAAAAGAGCTCGATGTAGCGAAAGCGTCGCGATTTCGCGACATGTCCCGTTTTCGTGGGTAGGAGACAAAAAAGAGCTCGATGCAGCGAAAGTGTCGCAATTTCACGACATGTCTCGTTTTCGCTGGTAGGAGACAGAAAAGAGCTGGAGGCAACAAATGCGTCGTGATTTCGTGACATGTTCTGTTTTCACGGGTGCATGCCGAGATAAGGACTAGGAGGCGAAAAAGGTCGCGATATCGCGACAGGTCAGGTTTTCGCGGTCAACAGTCATGAAAAGGTCAAAGGGGCAGAAATGTCGCGATATCGCGACATGTCTTAGTTGCGCAGGTAAAAGCCAAGAAGCTTACACAGTGACAGTTGTCGGGGTAAGTGCAAAAGAAAATCATGCAGCCAGTTAGGTAAGAGTAACTGGAGTTAGAACTGCAGCTACAAGTGGCAGTTACAGTGCATTAAAGACAAGAACGGCTGTTACAGGGCCGTGATGCTGCAAGGCTGGCAAAAGTGCAAAAATACAAAGAATCCCGATAAAAAAGAAATCCTCTCGGAGGTTGCGTGTGTCAGAAATGGCAGTTGCAGGCAAAAGAGAAAGTTTGACTCTGAATTGGAAGGAGTGCCATCGGGAAGTGTAAAGGTGTCGAGAGGGCAGTTGCATAGAGGATAAACGAAAAGAATGACAGAGCATCGAAACACGCAAAAAGGCTGTCAGGTTGCATAGAAAAGGCTGTCAAAATGAGTCAGAAAGAAAGCGGCTAGAATACAAAGCACGTCAGAGAGGCTATGACAGATTGAACGTAGCCATAAATGCATGAAAAATTGGAGGGAAAAATTAGAGCTGTTTTGAAAGAGTCGTTCAAGTAAACCGAGTATAAAGGATCGAAGAGGCATAGTAAGTGAGGTTATTGCAACCGTGTTTTTATCTGAAAAAACAAAAAGTGTGGTTGGGTAAGAGTGCTGTAAGATAAACAGCTACAGAACTGAAACCTAGTTTTATTCTAAAAAATTGAAAGAGAGGTTTTAGTATGCAATAGAAGATATTGAGTTTTTAACAATTCTCTTTATGCTTCTATGAGATTGATTTGAATGAGAAATAGACCAGAGAGGGTTTTATAAAAGAGAAGACATTTTTATGTCAATCTATTATTCAAAATAAAAATCCAAGTTGATGCTTGGTGTAAGGGGTTGGTGCTCCTATCTGTTGTTGCAGATAAATCAGGGGTTGGTGCTCCTTCCAATGGGTGCTGGTAAACTATTTGTAAATATTGAATCCTTGCAAAGGCTGGATTTGGATTGTAGTCCAAACAGTCATTATTTGAGGAGTAGCCAAATCGGTGAACCTTGTTAAATCTTGTTTTGTGTGATACTTTTTGTTATACTTGCTATATCTATTTTTAAGCTTGCATTTTTAAGTATTAAGAGTTGCAGATTCAAGTTTTAAATAGTTACACTGATTCACCCCCCCATCTTAGTGTCATTGTGAGAATATCAATTGGTATCAGAGCAAGGTACCTGAACAAGCTTAATCAGCTAAGGTGATCTTGGAAGATACACAATGGCCGGTGGTGAAGGATTTTCTTCCAACAAAGCTCCTTTGTTCGATGGAACAAATTACTCTTTCTGGAGACTCAGGATGCAGACATATCTGTGTGCATTGGGATATGACATTTGGGAATCTATTGAAAATGGATACACAATACCCTTTGCTCCTCCAAAAGATGTGGCTGAGAAGAAAAAGTTTGAGAATAACTCTAAAGCTAAGAATGCTATTATGTGTGGATTAGTAGACAGTGAGTTGATAAGGATCATGAACTGTAAATCAACAAAAGACATATGGGACAAACTACAGAGCATTCATGAAGGAGATGGCAAGATCAAGGAAGCCAAGCTGCAAACACATCGAGCCCAGTTCGAAGCATTAAAAATGAATGATGATGAGAACATAGAGGCCTATATGCTGAGAGTAAATGGAATCATAAATGCGATTAGAGGACTTGGCGAGGAAATAGATGATGCAGTTGTTGTGAAAAAGGTACTCAGAACTCTCCATAAAAGATTTGATGCTAAAGTTTCTACTATAGAAGAATCTAAAGATTTAAATACCTTTAGCATGGATGAAATGCATGGTTCTTTAACTGCATATGAAATGAGAATAGGACAGACTAAGCCCTCAGACAGAGAAGCTGCTTTTCAAGCACAGAAAAATATAAAAGCTAAACAAGAATCTGAGGAAGAAGAATCTTCAGATCAAACTAAAGCAAACTTTGTTAGGAAACTGATAAAGAGAAAAGGAAAGTACAGAGGTAAGTTACCGTTTAAGTGTTTCAACTATGGAGGAATCGGGCACTTTGCAGCTAAATGCCCAATGAATGAGAAAAACAAAAGTGATGAAGGGACACACCAAGAAAGAAGTGACTGGAAGAAGAAACCACATTTTAGAAAAGGAACTTCAAGAAGAAAAGCTTCATTTCCAAGAATGTCACCTCTTCTGAAGATAGCTTTGGGGAGGATTCTGAAGAAGAAACTGGTGAAGCTTTATTCATGGCTTTTGAAGAAGAAAGAACAAAGGAAACCCAGGAGTGTGATGAAAAACTAGAGGACGAGGTTGTAGTAGATCTGGAAGGTGAGTTGGTTGCTGCACTTGAAGAGTTAAGTACAAAAAGGAAAAAGAATAAAAATATTTCAAGAAAATTTGAGGATGCCAACGAATTAATAATCAGTTTGAAAGTACAGACTAAAGAATTTAAAAAAAATTCTGAAGATTTTGAAGCACAACTAACCGTGAAAATAGATGAGTGCAATAATCTAGAAGAAGACATAGTTGGATTAAGGATGTAGCTAGAAGAGATGAATCGGAAATTGAGTTGTCATCATAAATTTGAAGACAGTTCTGCGAAGCTGAATAAAATGTTAAATAACCAAAGGCCTACCGGCATCAAATTTGGTTTGGGATTTGATGAAGGAGAATCCTCAAAGGAATCAAAAGCTATAACTATAGAACCAATAAATAATAAATATAAGATCAGGGTTGATCAAGAAAAACCGTATCATGCAAAATAAAACAATAAGGCCAAGCATGAAAGGAGTACTGCAAATGATGGATTCACCAAAGTCACATATCAAGGAAGAAGAAGACCCATGGCTCCTACTACAACATAGCATAAACCTTTACCCAGGTACACTCGTTCCTTTTCTGGTTATTGTTTTAAATGCAATGCTTATGGTCATAAAATTTCAAATTGTAGATATAATGTAGGACAAAGGAATTTCACTAGTAGAAATGCTTTTTCACCTTTGATAGATTATGTTGTAGAATGTTATAATTGTCATAACTTTGGACATATTGCAAGAAATTGTCGTAGCTCTTTTGCAGGTTTTGCAAGAAATAAATATCAGGGAAGAAAGTATCAATCAACTGAAATGAAACAAAACAAGAAATTTTCCGAAAAACAGGCACATGCCAATGAAAGGGAGAAGGTAAAACAAGTGACCAAATCTGCTGTTAAATCAAAGTGGAAAGAAAAGGAACAACCTAAGAAATATAAGGAATCCTTGATCGTTCAAACAACTCTCAAAGCCCAGAACAAATCTGCACCTTGGATTCTGGATAGTGGATGCTCCAGTCATATGACAGGAGATAAACAAAAGTTTGATAAGTTACAGACTTACGAAGGTGGTTCTGTAAAATTTGGAAACAATGATGGAGCCAAGATAGTGGGTAAAGGATCAGTTAAGTTAAGTGACAGAAAAAATCAACTCTAAAGAAGTCCTTTTTGTGGTTGGTCTGAAGCATAATTTACTGAGTGTAAGTCAAATTTGTGACAGAGGTCATGAAGTAATTTTCAAGAAGCAGGGCTATGAAGTAAGAAAGAAAAAAAATGGGAAGTTGATAGCTACTGGACTGAGAACTTTTGGAAATCTATATACTCTCTCAGAGACTTCAGAAGGAGCTTGCCTGGTTGGACAGGAAGAAGAAAATTGGCTATGGCACAAGAGACTCGGTCACATAAGCTTTGATAATCTGGTAAAAATCAGCTCAAAAAGGGCAGTAAGAGACATAACCACTATTGGTAAACCTTCAAATAGTATTTGTGAGTCATGCCAAAAGGGGAAGCAAACCAGAGCCACTTTCAAAGCAAAAGAGTACTTCACAAGCAAGCCGTTAGAACTAATTCACACTAATTTATGTGGACCTATGAGAACGGAAAGCATAAATGGATACAAATATTTTATGCTGTGTATAGATGACTATTCCAGAATGACATGGGTACTATTTCTGAAACTTAAATCAGAAGCCTTTGAGATGTTCAAAACTTTCAAAAATCTTGTTGAGAATCAATCGGGAAAAATAATTAAATGTTTAAGATCAGATAGAGGAGGAGAGTTTATTTCAGATGAGTTTGCAGAATACTATGAAAAACATGGGATTAGAAGACAGTTTTCGGCAGCAAGAACACCTCAGCAGAATGGAGTAGTAGAAAGAAAGAATAGAACTGTGCAGGAAATGGCACAGACCATGTTGACAGAGAGCATAATTGCGGACAGGTTTTGGAAAGAGGCAGTTCATACTGCAGTTTACATCTAGAATAGGTGCATGTTGAGGCCGCATGAAAGCAAAACACCTTATGAACTGTGGTTTGGCAAAAAGGCTACAACAAAATACTTCAAAGTGTTTGGCAGTAAGTGTTACATTAAACGAACTGAAGACAATCTTGGCAAGTTTGAAGATAGAGCTGATGAAGGAATTTTTCTTGGTTATTCAACAAAAAGCAAAGCCTACACATGCTACAACAAAAGACTAAAGAAAATTGTGGAGAGTGCAGATGTTAAGGTTGATGAAGGTAGGAGACAAGAAATCAACCATAGTGAAAACTACCCAACTTATGAAGAATTTATTGAAGAGGATGAAGATCAAGAAAAATAAGAGAGACAGAAATCAAATTCAGATGATTTAGAAAGAGAAGAAAATAGGAAATCCAAAACAGGTAGCTGGCAGAAAAATCATCCCAAAGAGCAGATTATTGGGGACCCCATAGTTGGTATTCAAACAAGAAGAAGAGTAGTAAACAACTACTCTCTGTTATCCAGCATTGAGCCCAAAAATATTATTGAAGCAAGCACAGATGAAAGCTGGATGGAGGTAGTAAATGAAGAACTAGATCAAATTGAGAAAAACAAAACCTGGGAATTAGTACCAAGGCCTGAAAATAAAAACATAATTGGTACTAAATGGATATTTCGAAACAAACTGAATGAAGACGGACAGGTTGTAAGGAATAAAGCAAGATTGGTCTGTAAAGGATATGCTCAAGTTGAAGGGATTGATTTTGAAGAAACTTTTGCACCAGTGGCCAGACTTGAAGCAATCAAACTGTTTTTGGCTTTAGCATTTCATAGGAATTTCAAAGTTTATCAGATGGATGTGAAATCAGCATTTCTAAATGGAAATCTTGAACAAGAAGTGTATATTGAACAGCCTGATGGTTTTCAACTCTATGATAATCCTAACTTTGTTTGCAAGTTGAAGAAAGCATTGTATGGCTTGAAACAAGCACCTAGAGCTTGGTATGCAAGATTGGACAGCTATCTCACTAAGCAAGGATTCAAGAAAGGTATGGTGGATAGCAATTTATATATCAAAACTGAGAATGGCAATTTCATTGTCCTTGTTGTTTATGTAGATGATATAATATTTGAGAGCAGCAATGATGAATCATGCAAAGACATAGCAAATAAAATGCATAAAGAATTTGAAATGTCTATGATTGGTGAACTTTCATATTTCCTCGGACTGCAAGTTAATCAAACTGAAAATGGGATTTTTATTTCTCAAATTAAATATGTGAAAGAAATGCTGAAAAAGTTCACAATGGAGGATAGTAAGCCTGTTAGCACTCCCATGAAAACAGGCTGCAAGTTGAGCAAGGATGAAAAATCACCGGATGTTGATCAAACAATGTACGGATCTATGATTGGGAGCTTGTCGTATTTCATGACCATCGGACCGGATATCTTACAGGCGGTTTGCATGGTTGCAAGATTTCAGGCTAGTCCCAAAGAGACTCATGTGACAATTGTGAAAAGGATCTTTAGGTACCTCAAGGGTACTATGGAGTATGGGCTATGGTATCCAAAAGGAAAAGACTTCACTCTTTTTGCATATTCGATGCGATTGGGTAGGATGTATTGATGACAGAAAGAGTACCAATGGAGGAGCATTTTATCTTGGAGATAAACTGGTAGCATGGCACAACAAGAAGCAAGAATCAGTCTCTCTATCCACAATAGAGGCTGAATACATTGCAGCAACAACATGCTGTACACAGATATTATGGATGAGACAGACACTGAAAGATCTTGGTATTCACTTCAATGAGCCAATTTCAGTTAAATGTGATAACACTAGTGCAATCAACATCTCAAAGAATCCGGTTATGCATTCCCGCACCAAACATATTGCAATCTGGTATCACTTTTTGAAAGATAAAGTTACAGAAGGAGAGGTCAAATTGGAGTTTGTTCCAACCACAGAGCAAGTAGCAGATATATTCATAAAACCATTGCCCAAGGAAGTTTTTGAGTACCTTCGGAGTAAGCTGGGAGTAGTCACACTACCCAAGCACTGATTAGCTATGGGGAACACATTCTTAGGGGGAGCATTAAATTATTTATGCCTGAGAATGTTGTGCATAGACTCAGGGGGAGTCTGCAGTAGCCCTTTGGTATTATTGGCAAAGGGGGAGAAGAATTACTACAGGAAATTGAAATTGCACATGTGTTGCCAACAATTCCAAAGGGGGAGATTGTTGAGCAAGGTGCAGCAAAAGTATTGCAAAAGTATTTTCATTGTTGTCAACACAGATAGATTGATGCAGTTGATGCAGTTCAGAGGTCAGTCAGAACAAGTACAGTGAATTTCCAAGAAGAAAGAAGTGGCCCAGATTCAAAAATTTGCAGAAAAAGACAAGAAAACTGTCGCGATATCGCGACATGTTTTATGCCTGAGAATGTTGTGCATAGACTCAAGGGGAGTCTGTAGTAGCCCTTTGGTATTATTGGCAAAGAGGGAGAAGAATTACTGCAGGAAATTGAAATTGCACGTGTTGCCAACAATTCCAAAGGGGGAGATTGTTGAGCAAGGTGCAGCAAAAGTATTGCAAAAGTATTTTCATTGTTGTCAACACAGATAGATTGATGCAGTTGATGCAGTTCGGAGGTCAATCAGAACAAGTACAGTGAATTTCCAAGAAGAAAGAAGTGGCCCAGATTCAGAAATTTGCAAAAAAATACAAGTAAGAAAACTGTCGCGATATCGCGACAAAATTGAGGAGAGAGAAGGCACAGCCAAAAATGTCGCGATTTCACGACAAAACTGAGGAGAGAGAAGGCACAGCCAAAAATGTTGCGAATTTGCGACAAAACTGAGGAGAGAGAAGGCACAGCCAAAAATGTCACGATTTCGCGACATGCTGGAAGGAAAGAAGCAAAGTCGAAAAACTATCGCAATTTCGCGACATGTTTGGAGTAAAGGCACAGGCAATGAAAAGTGTCGCGATTTTGTGACAAGTTCGATGAAGAAGCGCCAAGGATGAAAAGTGTCGCGATTTCATGATAGGTTCGAAGAAGTAGCAATAAGGCGAGAAAGTGTAGCGATTTCAATACATGTTGGATTTTTGCTGGCTGAAGCAAAGAAAAAGTGCTAAGTCGAAAAGTTGTAGCGATTTTGCTACATGTTGGATTTTCACGGGCCGAAGCAGAGTTTAGTTGCCAAGGAGCAAAAGTGTAGCGATTTTGCTACATGTTGGACTTTCGCGGGCTGAAGCAGAGAGGAAGAGCAAAGGCAAAAAGGTGTAGCGATTTCGCTACATGTTGGATTTTCGGAGGCCAAAGCAAAAGAAAAGCACAAGGAACAAAAGTGTAGCGATATCGCTACATGTTGGGTTTTCGCTGAGGCATGCGGAGAAAAGACTACGACAGTAAAAAATGTCACGATTTTGCGACATGTTCCGATTTCACTGAGGCATGCGGAGAAAAGAGCTCGATGCAGCGAAAGCGTCGCGATTTCGTGACATGTCCCGTTTTCACAGGTAGGAGACAGAAAAGAGCTCGATGCAGTGAAAGCATCATGATTTCGCGACATGTCCCGTTTTCGCGGGTAGGAGACAGAAAAGAGCTCGATGCAGCGAATGCGTCGCGATTTCGTGACATGTCTCGTTTTCGCGGGTAGGAGACAGAAAAGAGCTGGAGGCAGCAAATGCATCACGATTTCGTGACATGTTCTGTTTTCGCGGGTGCATGCCGAGATAAGGACTAGGAGGCAGAAAACGTCGCGATATCGCGACAGGTCAGGTTTTCGCGATCAACAGTCATGAAAAGGTCAAAGGGACAGAAATGTCGCGATATCGCAACATGTCTTAGTTGCGCAGGTAAAAGCCGAGAATCTTACACAGTGACAGTTGTCGGGGTAAGTGTAGAAGAAAATCATGCAGCCAGTTAGGTAAGAGTAACTGGAGTTAGAACTGCAGCTACAAGTGGCAGTTATAGTGCATTAAAGACAAGAATGGCCGTTACAGGGCCGTGATGCTGCAAGGCTGGCAAAAGTGCAGAAATACAGAGAATCTCGATAAACAAGAAATCCTCTCGGAGGTTGCATGTGTCAGAAATGGCAGTTGCAGGCAAAAGAGAAAGTTCGACTCTGAATTGGAAGGAGTGCCATCGGGAAGTGTAAAGGTGCCGAGAGGGCAGTTTCGTAGAGGATAAACGAAAAGAATGATAGAGCATCGAAACACGCAAAAAGGTTGTCAAGTTGCATAGAAAATGCTGTCAGAATGAGTCAGAAAGAAAGCGGCTAGAATACAGAGCGCGTCAGAGAGGCTATGACAGATTGAACGTAGCCGTAAATGCATGAAAAATTGGAGGGAAAAATTAGAGTCGTTTTGAAAGAGCCATTCGAGTAAACCGAGTATAAAGGATCGAAGAGGCACAGTAAGTGAGGTTACTGCAACCGTGTTTTTATCTGAAAAAACAAAAAGTGTGGTTGGGTAAGAGTGTTGTAAGATAAACAGCTATAGAACTGAAACCTGGTTTTATTCTGAAAAATTGAAAGAGAGGTTTTAGTATGCAATAGAAGATATTGAGTTTTTAACAATTATCTTTATGTTTCTATGAGATTGATTTGAATGAGCAATAGACCAGAGAGGGTCTTGTAAAAGAGAAGACATTTTTATGTCAATCTATTATTCAAAATAAAAATCCAAGTTAGTGCTTGGTGTAAGGGGTTGGTGCTCCTATCTGTTGTTGCAGATAAATCAGGGGTTGGTGCTCCTTCCAGTGGGTGCTGGTAAACTATTTGTAAAGATTGAATCCTTGCAAAGGCTGGATTTGGATTGTAGTCCAAACAATCATTATTTGAGGAGTAGCCAAATCGGTGAACCTCGTTAAATCTTGTGTTGTGTGATGCTTTTTGTTATACTTGCTATATCTGTTTTTAAGCTTGCATTTTTAAGTATTAAGAGTTGCAGATTCAAGTTTTAAATAGTTACATTGATTCACCCCCCCTCTCAGTGTCATTGTGAGAATATCAATGGGGACCATGAGGTCCTAGTAGAGTTGTGAATAGGGGATACTTACTGCAAAATGGTCTAGGGTTCAAATATCCTTTTGGTTTTAAAAATCCCTTATGGAATTACATTTTCATGTGTGTGCATAACACCACACACACACACATAAGAAATATGGTCATTCTATTGAAGAATGAAAAGTTATTCCAAAAAAAGAGTCTAAGACTCTTCTTATAGATGACTTGATAAGATTGTAGGTAGCAATCATTTGCTTGAATTCCATACCTTGTCTTAGTATTTACTCATTAATTCCAAATGAAATACTCCTCGCCTAAAATTGGTTGGTTAAGGATTGACTTAGTTCCCCTTATTATTTATAGTGGTGGTTAAAAAACAAACATTAAGGAAGTTGGTTGTAGATATACAATTTTCCACCATAGCCCACCCTATGATCTATTATATAGATATCATCAAATGTGTTAGGAATATACTTTTACACAATGGTAATATATGGTAACATTTGTGGTTGGATCTAAAAGTATATAGTTTGAGATAATGTCACTTCCTTTTTGAAATTATTTCTAACCATCCTTACCAATGTTATAGACAAGTCATTAATTGTGGGGGATAAATTACATGATGTAATCTTTTTGGTAAAAGTACAAAACCACTTCATCTTCTTTAGTCAAATTTCTTTACTCTTTTGAAAGTAAGAAATGAACAAGTCAATCTTGGAAATTACTTAAGAATGTGAGTTGAACAACTTGGAGAAGGTAACCAAGGAAGGATTCCTATAGTAAAAATTCACTATCTTGGAATTTGTAATTCTAGAATATTACCAAATAATGAAATCAATTGATTAGTTTCTTCTAAGAATCCTCAAATTTTGTTAAGTCAAAGATGTCTATTTCATCCATAAGGGTTGATTTGTTCTAGGAGCAATCCATTACCCTGGTGAATCATGAGCAAATTGGAGCAATTTGCTTACCTCTTAAAGTGAATTACTCATAGACCAACAAAGGGATAAAAAGACAAGCATGGATCCCAAGGAAGATATTTGAAAAGTGACGTTTTGACATGTAATATCACCATAAATCACTTTGGAAGCCTTCTAAGTTTTTAAATATATATAGGGGTATGTAATATTTGGAGGGGTACCATTTTGTTAGAGTTACCTAAACTATTTACTTTCATTAGGAGTAATAGTTTCTCATCCAAGTAACTCAAGGGTAAATGTATCCTATAAATAGGATCATGTGATCTATTGTAAACATATTTTGGTCTTGAGGAGTTCAAATCTAGACAATGTGAGACCCACATAGTTCTCTTGTAGTTTATGAAATTGATGGCAAATTGATAAGACTTGTGTTGCCCATTAGTGACACTGTCCTTGTGTATTGCAAAATGTGTAGTGATTATGGTATAGACCTTTTCCCAATCTTATCATTCCTCTTATAATTTTATCTCAATTGAATAACAACATTATTATTATTCAAATTTCTCATGTGTTGGTTAACCACACACTCTCCTAGCTATGGTCTTGGTTGTATTTACTTTAAATCTCTTGCACCCTAAATTTCACAATTTACTTTTCATGCATTTTAAATTTTGCATTTATTTTTTGCACATTAGTTTCATGTAATTAGATTAGATTAGGTAGAACTTAGCAAGGATAGTGGCGATTCGGCTTAAATCTAGAGGTTGTAAGAGGCCATAAACCTTCCATCCAACTCATTGAAATCAACATTGTGGGAACTTAATAGTCATACTTTTCCATAATTCAATATAGGTTTTTGGCACATTTGGTGGGATGAATCCTTGGTATTCTCCCACGATAAGCATTTAATTCTTCATTGGCTAAATTTTTCAAACTTGATGCCAAATTTGCATTCTACCATAGGTGGGAAGTAATTGGTTTAAATCTAAGAAATTTTTGCCAAGTTTTCAATTAGGTAACAATTCACTCCAAATTTGGAGTGATTCACTTGGGACTAATCGCCTAAGAATAATCAAAACCTAAATTCAATTTCGGGAGTGATTCACTCCATGAAGCCAACAATTTGCTTTAAATCTATAAAAATTTTACAACTTAAATCCAAAATGATTTGTTGGGACTAGGGAGTTGATTTATCAATCCTAATCCCAAATTAACCTTGATTTTCATTTTTTTTTTGTTGTGTATGATTTTTCTAGGTGCTTTATGAATGCAAACTTCAAACTTCATTATGAACTTTAGAATCATTCAAGTTTCACGAAAAAGCAAGAAAACAAAATCAAATCAAGAAAAAACATCTTAATTTTATCTCCAATTTTGTGTCTGCCATAGGCAAAATGCATTTAGGACAAGAACTTGGAAAATTTTGCCAAGGTCTAACATAACTAGTGATTCACTCTCTTCAGCAAGTGATGTGCTCCAAAACAGTAAAATTTATTCAAGTTAATTTTTAGGAATGATTCATCGAGTTCTATGGAGAAATTCACTTAGAAAGATAGTATTCTTCCTAAGTCCTTTAAGGAGAGAGATTTGCTTTAAGCAATTTATTTGGACCTTATTAATTTTTTTAAGTGATTCACATGAGTCTACCAACAATTGGCTTGATCTTACTAATAAATCACTCCATATTTCAAATTTTAGAAATTTTTAGATTTGATCCCAAAATTCTATGTGTAGGTACATATGCACATGAGGTCAAGTTTATAAATACATGCTAAAAAATGCAAAGATTATGTAAAGATCAATCACTGAAGCTAATTACATATCAGTGAAAGAACACAAAAGGGAAAAGGAAGGAACTAATCACTATGTGGGTGCATCAAGAATATGAGATTGAGGATATTCCTATATCTAATATCACTCCTTAAAAGTAAAAATCCCAATGGCCAAATAATTCATTCAAAACCCTACATCCTAAGGGATTGGTTTCCTTAGCTACCAACTTAGTTTTCATCTTCCTTCACAAGCTAAACTTTGGCAACTATAGGTCCTACTTTGACTTATACCAATCACTTTTATAGAATGACTTTTTATGTATATAACTACATGAATAATCCAACCTTTGTGATCTTTCATAATGTAATTAATGTAGGTCAACCTCCACATATAATACTTAGATCATCCCTCCTACTAGTACAAATTCATCTCAAAGTCTATTTGGATCTAGCTTGTCCAACACAATGAGCCTTCTACACAAACAATATGTATTTCCAAATGTAGGTTCATTAGGGCATATTTTTATTTCTAACCAGAGCCATGGGTTTGCTCATGGTTTGCAAGTGTCAACCAATCAAATGGGGGTGCAAAATACCTAGGGAAACCTCTCAGGTAAAACATCACCTCCAACTAGCTAGATACAATAAAACATACAGTAATACCCTTCTCTTCCAAATCAACTAGTCCCTCCATAAGGCTCGTAGTATCCTCTATTCCTAAATATGCAATATCCCTCAAATCAACAATGGGCTTATCCAAATCCACTTTCTCCTTTACTAAACCATTTGTTTCTACCACCTTACTATGTTGCATATAAGTATTCTCAAATGCCTTTGTATCACCCTCAAGGTTACATGGTATAACCCTATCCAATGCAATATGTTTAGCATCCATAGAATAATCTAATGCCTCAACCACCTAGACCCCAAAACTAGCTTCCCAGTTAGGTGTATCAAGTTCATTCAAGCTAGGAGTCTACTCACATATTCTTCATGCTATCATGCAAACCTTGTCTACCTTTGATGAGAACAATAATAAGATGACATTAAGCTCAATGATATATCTACACTCAAGTCAACTCACCACATCCACGAGGAAGACACCATGGTATGCTTACTAATTTATTATTTGCATAATAAAATAACATTGTGTTATAGAGGTGTAATAGAAAATTTAGTTTTGGGTTAGACATAAATCATAGAACCTTTCATGCATAGGTCTGGAAGTATGGGTAATGGGTATTCAATTAAATGCCATGCAAAGGCATCCTCAAGAAAACATACATGATTAAATAATAGGTTCTTGAGGACTTCAAATTTAATTCCATAAAAATGTTAGGCCAAATGAAGAACAAGCATTGCCATGTTATATCAAGAGATTAAAATCTAATTTGGCTTTTATGGTCTGCACTGCTAACTACAATATTCTAATTAAAACTTTTGAATAAGTAGCTCATGTACAATATGTTCTAATTAGGGTAATGTTGATGCACAAAATTGGTTGATCTCTATATCGCACCCATACCAGCTCTCTACATTTTATGTTTAGGAAAAGGGGGTTGTTAATCTCCTTAACCTCTAAATTTAAGTTGGCTTCCCACTACCCTATCCTAATCTAGTCTAACACTATGCTATTATAGGAAAGAAAATATTCAATATAAGGGTGTGAGAGTTTAAAAGTAAATGTAGGAAAATAATATGATCAATGACCATAACAAGGATAGTGTGTGATAAATTGTACTAAATTAAGAAAACTAGATAACAATGGTCAAAATCAATATTAGATGCATGTTCAAAGTGTAAAAGGACTAGAAAGCACATGTAGGGCATCATCACTCATACGTACATAGAATAAGAGGTTTAACCAATCAATATGTAATCCTATATGAATGCCAAGGACAAATTTATATTAATAAAGAAATAAGAGATTACATTTAGAGAGCATAGCTCTAACATTCCCAAAATAGCTAAAATATTTTTACAATGAGCCATAGGCTCTTATTTGTAGTAAGGGATTTACCCTAGTCACTATGAGTGAAAAATTATTACATGTATAGTTTACAATAGAAAGATAAAAGTATCACATTCATTTCTAATTCACTTGGGTAGGCTATTGTGTTGTTGATTCACTTAAATTATGATAATTTTAATATTAGTAGACTATAGTTTGAATAATCACTTATTGTATAGCTTAGTCATTTATTGCAACAATTTACCTAAAATTACCAAAATTGTTGACTCCTCCATGTTCATCTTAGGGGACAATGCTTCTTGTGCTTGACAACCATTGTCAAGCCACTATTATATATTTCAAGGTAGTACTTCATACTACATTTCTAATGACTTGTAGAAATGTCAATCCTATTGGTGAAGAAGCTAGATAGCATTAATCCTTGTGCTATGGAATCAAGAATAGGGTATCCAAAATTGTGACCATGTACCAAGATCCTACTTGGCTAGTCAACTATTTAATGATGACTATTCTATGTTGGAGGAGATATTTATGTTTGGTACAACATCACTATTAAATCATCATATTCCCCCTATGACAAATCCTCCTTAGACTTAGGAATTACTTTCATTCCATCCAAGATATTTTCCAACTAGGATATAATGTTGGAAGTGTTATATTTTGCATCTACTTGTGAAGCCTTGTCCACTTGAGATACTAAAATTTTCTTCTCTTCATTAGATTTGCATATTTGTCCTTAGATAAGAAAGTAGATTAGTATAAAAGAGGGTTTAGGATTTCTCCTTGGACTAGATGTGGCTTCTCATATTATCTATAAATTTCTTCAATCCATCATAATAGGTTTGGTAGGTGGCAAGGAGTTTTTTTAATGGGATATTCATCAATTTCACCTATACCACCTACTTTTCCAAAAGTCCTAGTTGTTATATCTATTATGAGCTAGATTTGTGGGTCTATTATAGGATTGGAATGCAATTAGTCTTAGGAAATAGGTCAAACTCCACATTAATCATGATAGTTTTAAATTTTCGAGGATATCACATGCTCATAAGTATGTATTTGCATGCTTTACTTTAACCAAGATTTTTACCTAGATACCATTGATGATATATATGGATGAAACCTTAGACTTAATGGAATTAATATCAACTTTTAAGATTTCCTCTATTTTCATGAGCTATGACATTTCATTGTCCTTTTGCTTGATTGTCTTTTCCCTCTCTTTTTTCCAATTTTGATGCTCTTTCTTAAGTTGCTCATCCACCTAATTCTACTCATCCCTTTCTTTTGTGGTGGATTTCAATTCAACTTTCAATTTCTTTATTTCCTCTTTTTCTTGATGCAATTTTTACTTTTATTTAAAATGGTGAGCTTCTCATTCTACTTGATATAACTTTTCTTATTTTCATCTAGCCTTAAGTAGTTGTAATATATGACTAGGTTCACCTACTAAAAAATTGGACAAGGCCAATATGACCCATCTTTTGTAGGTTCAATCTTGATTACAATTAGAGGATGTTTTGGCAAGGTGGGTAGGATCAATGGGTTCAACCTTTGCAAGTAGTATTTCTTCCCCTTCTTTGCCACCTTTTTTCGTAGGGCCAATATTCCCTCCTTAGTGACAAAGTGACCTATAGATATTTGATCAATGGAATATAGGACCTCTTGTAGGTAATCTTAAATCATGCCCATGCTTTATTAGTGAGAAGAAAGAATAATTTGCATTTCTAATGCATTACTAGGATGGGTTGGCCCTCTAGTATCCCCTAGATCCCTAGTTGAATTTCATACCAATTGAATATATTTTGGAGATTGGGTGTTAGCTCTCATAGTCTACAAAGTTTGTTGTGCCAGATCTTGTTTATCTAAAAAAAAAGTGAAGTATTCTGGTGATACTTTATTGGGCTATGGATATGGTGGTGATAATGGATGTGAAGGTAGATGATGTATGAAATAGGGAGGTTTAGGTTGGCCATATGTATGAAGTTGTCATATATGTGGTCTACTAGGGAATATTACATTATTTGATATATTGGGATGTGCAGGATATGTACATGCGTCATGCTAGAAGACTGAGAGTTTCTTCATGCAAGTGGCAAGATAAGAATCCAAAGGTCACAGTCCAAAATTTTAAGAGTTATCTTGTATAGTTATATTATGAAGATAAAGCTCCATAACGTGTATCAAATATAGAGATTATCTCAAGATTGTACTTTCTAATTTTATGAATAATATTGTAAGTGTATTTCAATATTGTTGATATGTATGAGATTTGTATTGGTATCTTCATTATTGATATTTTAACCTTGAATATTGTGGTTATTTTATATTGGGACCTATGATATTTTGTGATAGTAAGTCTTAAAAATCGAACATTGGTATCAAAGCTACCACCTAAATCCGTCCATTTTTGATAAAGTTCATTTTATTAGCCATCATTATCAATAGTTAAATTTGTCCACTTTTAATAAAGTAAATTTAGAGTCTATCCACTTTAAAGGTAGTGAATACTTGGAATCTATTTTTAAAGGTCTTATTGAGTAGAATATTGAGGGGACAAGGATTAGTCACCCTAATTTGGATGCTAGGGTCTTTCCACTAGGTTGAAGGAAAACCAGTGAAAACTAGGACTCAACTATATTGATAGAAAGGGCCAACTTAGAAGAAAGGTTGGACATTTGATGTAGGAAACCAACTCAAAAGAAATTTGGATATTTATTTATTAGAAATAGGTATTAAAGATAGTTGGAGATTCGGGGACATACAAAGTCACCCTAATAATATTTTGGATTCTCTAGAAAAGAGGAGAATCATTATTGAAGATTGGAAAGAACCAACTCAGAAGAAAAGTTGGTCATTTGGGGACATTCATAGTCACCCTGACATAGATATTGAGTTCTCTAAAAAAGGAGAATTATATTTTGTTCTTAAGTGCAACCTAAGACATTGAAGATTGTATTTTTAGAGGCTGAGAAGCTTCCTACATAAGATAAAGAAGAATTTTGGCTTCTAAGTTTTTTGAAGAAAATCTAAGATTCTAGAGAACAACAAAGCTCTAATAGAATAAATACAAAGCTTCTGAAGCAAAAGTTAAGCAGAGCATAAAGGAAAGTATTATAAGCATTCTAACTATATTTAAAGAAGAAGATATTTACTACATTAGTAAATATTGAAGAAGCTATTATAAAGGCTATCTAAGAGCACAACACTATATCTAAGGTAAGTGCCAACAAATATTAGAGTGCTAAATCAAGTGTAGGTTTGATATATCTTCAATAAAAACTAGAAGACATATATAAGTAAGTTTTTTAGATAAGAGAAGCAATATCGAGTACCTGAAAAACAAGGGAGTTTGTGCTAAGTGAAAATCTAGAAGCACTAAGATTACCAGGTTGAGAAACATACAATCAGTAGCAATAATACTTATAGTAGAAGCAAAAGAGGAATAAAAAACTCATAGAAGGATCCATAGAGGAAAATAAAGTTCAATCACAAAAGGAGCTACAAAGGAAAAGAAAGATCACAAAAGAAGCAAAATATAAAATAAAGCTCACCGATAGAGCTACAAAGAAAAGAAATTTCATAGAGGAAAAGAAAAAACTCTCATTAGCTCACAATTGGGTTTTAGTGAAGAGAATATCTCAGTAAGAAGAACTAAGAATGGAAGATCATGTAGATATTCAAAATGCTCACTCATAAGAGAATAGTATCAATTGGTCATCCCATGACCACCAAAAAAGGACCTGGCCACTAGCAAAGGTTTTGGCCACCAACAAAGGACCTAAGCACTAGTAAAAACTTGAGCATCAGTAGAAGGTTTGAGCATCAACTTAAGGATAAAACTAGTGACTAGACCAAAGGATAGCAACAAACACAAAGAAAATGAAACTAATAGGTGAAGATACAAGGATACCAATGGATAAAGACAAGGAGACTAGAATATGAAGAGAAGTGGAGACCAGTAAATGGAGAGACAATGAGACCAACGGTCCATGGATGAGGAGACAAGGAGATCAATGGATGAGGATATCAACACATAAGTAATTGGACAATGTAGAAGATGGATAAGCTAGAAATTGAAGCCATTCAACATTTGCAAATCATCTGAGGAAAGAAACATTGCTTACAAGAGTAACACATTTGGGAAATGAATACATATTATTGCTTACATTAGTTTGCAGGAGTAACGTATTTGAGAAGAAAATACGTAAAATATCATTGATGATTGATTAGAATGCATAATACATGTGGCTTTAGGGTTAAGGTTGATACGTCTAAAGAAAAGCTACTTAAATTTGAAGCTCAAAGCCATTTTCACATCTAGTAAGCAAGTGATAGAAGAATCAAAGAGCAAATTGACCAAGGTTAGTTGCAATTAAAGTTTTTAAATACCTTTTGATTAAATATTAGGAGTTATAAGGTGACTATAAAGTGATTTAATTAGTTGGATATATAAGGTTTAGTTAGAAATTTAAGATAATTTAATTTTTTAAAAATGTGTGGAGTGATACGAATTTCTACTTTAATTAGTTTACTTGATTATTTATTTATTTATTTTCAAGTATTAGAAGATATTTGAAGTTTCTTTAGATAGAAGATTTATTTTCTTAAGTTTTTCAAATTTTTGAAACAAAATTGAAATTATAAAATATTAGAGGTTTTTGCAAATTTCATTATACATATTAAACTTGGGAGATATAAAGTTTACTACTTCAATGGAATTCACTATAGATTATTGGTATATTGATTTTGGAGCAAGTAGGCACATGACTGGAAATAAACAATGGTTTAAAACCTTTTAAAAAAATATGAAAAACCAGTTGTCATAGCAGATAGTATGACTTGTGAAGTTAATGGAATAGACGATGTCTTAATTAATCTAACAAATAAAAAAGGGATAATTAATAATGTACTATATGTACCTGGATTGACTACTAATCTTCTTTTAGTATCTCAATTGATGGATCAAAATCTAACAGTTGAATTCAAAACTATTAAAGATAAGAAAACATGTCTTATTATCAAACAAGGAAGAGTTATAGCTTCTAGATCTTATAAAAATAGTTTGTTTACTCTAGATACAATGTCAAATATGGCTTTATCAATAGGTATTTTAGAAACAAGAGAGCTTTGGCATATAATACTAGGATACATAAGTGCATATTCATTAAATGAGATGAGTAAAAATCAAATGGCTAAAGATTTACCTAAAATTTCATGGGAATGTACGATATATCCAGAATGTCTAGCAAGAAAACATCATAGAATACCTTTTGAACTTTGTCAACACATAACTCAAGAACCATTGGAATTAATATATACATATTTATGTGGTCCAATGAATGTTACTAGTATTGGAGGATAAATATTTTCAACTATTTGTTGATGATTACTCCAAGAAAATGTGGGTGTATTTTATGAAATTTAAATCCAAAGCATTCAATTGTTTCAAATAATTCAAACTTCTAGTTGAAAAATAATAATGAAAAATAATCAAGAATATTTGTTTAGATAGAGGAGGTTAATTTTTGTCAAAAGAATTTAACTTATTTTAGAAGTCAATGGAATAAAAAGACAACTCACCACAATAAAGTGGTATTGTAGAAAGAAGAAATAGATCAATTATAAAAATGGTTTGTTGTATGCTAAAGGAAGCACACCTTGATCATCAATATTGGGCAAAAGTAGTTAAAACAATTGCATACTTACAAAATAGATCATCTAACAAGGATACTAAAAATGTTACTCCTAAAGAATTATGGTCAGGATAAAAGCCAATAGTAGAACATTTGAGAATCTTTGGATGTAAGGAATACATGCATCTTCCAAAGCAAAAAAGAACTAATTTGGATGATAAAACTATGTGTGGAATATTTCTTAGTTATGATGATGATTCAACATGATACAAAATAATTGATCCTACAAAAAATAAAATCTATATAAGCAGAGATATAATATTTGATTAAGGAAACAAAAATATTATTAAAGAATAAAATACTGATTTAGGGATTATTCTAAATTCTTCAAAAGAAGATTCATCAAGTGAAGACTCAAAATCAGACTTAGATGATGAACAAATAGAAAATAAAGAGACTACTACATCACTTCAAAGGAAAGAACCTATATGATGCAGGAGCATCCAGCAGCACCTGATGCAGAGGCATTTGAAAAATTGCCTAAGGAGAAAAAACGTCGCGATTTCGCGACGTGTCACGAAATCGCGACAGAAAAAGGCAAAGAGGGCGAGGAGAAAAACCTATCGCGATATTGTGATAGAAAAAGTGTCATGATATCGCGACACAAAGTGGAGAGAGAAGGCGCAGTGGAGAAATGTCGTGATTTCGCAACTTGTCGCGAAATCGCGACCGGAGCAGGAGAGAGAAAGTGCGTAGAGAAAATGTCGCGATTTCATAATGTGTCACGAAATTGCAACCGAGGCAGGGGAGAGAGCCATCGAGGCAAAGATGTCACGAAATCGTGACCGAAGGAGGAAAGAGAAGGCGAACGCAAAATATGTCATGATTTCACAACCGAAGGGGCAGGAAGAAGCCAAGGCAGGAAACTGTCGCGATATCGCGACATGTCACGAAATCGTGACCCAAAGCAAGAAAGCGAAGGCGAAAGGCAAGCTGTCGTGAAATCGTGACATGTCACGATTTCGTGACCCGAAGGAGAAGCGGACAGCGAGATAGAAAAATGTTGCAATATCGCAACATGTCGTGATATCGCGACCCGAAGGAGGAGGAGACAGCGAGAAAGGAAAATGTCGTGATTTCACGAAATCGCAACCCGACAAAGAGGAAAGGCAATGAGGAGGAAGATGTCACGATTTCGCGATAGGTTGCAGTTTCACAACCAGAAGGCAAAGGAGCCAAGGAAGAAAGATGTCGCGATTTCGTGACATGTTGCATTTTCGTGACCAGAGGGCAAGCGAAGGAGCCCGAGGAGGAAGATGTCGCGATTTCACAACAGGTTGCATTTTCACAACCAGAAGGCGAAGAAGAAGCCAAGGGAAGAAGATGTCGCGATTTCGTGACAAGTCGCATTTACACGACCTGGAGGCGAAGAAGGAGCCAGCGGAAGATGTCACGATTTCGTGACATGTCGCATTTTTGCGACCAAAAGGAGCAAGAGGAAGCAGAGAGGAGAAGATGTCGCGATTTCGTGACATGTCGCATTTTCGCGAGCCGAAGCAGAGAAAGGAGGTGAGGGAGAAAAATGTCATGATATCGTGACATGTCGTGATATCACGACCGAAAGAGAAGAGAAAGAGGTAGCGAAAGAAGATGTCATGAAATCGTGACATGCTGCATTTTCAGAGAGTGTTACAGAGAGACAGGTGGCATTCTCAAAAACCGTTACAGAGTGACAAGTGGCAACTTTCGAGGCTATTACAGAATGACAGTGCGACAGCAAACAAAAGTCATAATGGTAGTTACAGAGCCGTTACAGGAGAAAGCAACCGTGAACGGGAGTGGACGGCAGTTACAGAGGCCAATGCGGATTGCAGTTATGAAGACGAATAGTCGTGGCGAAGACGAATCGAAGGGCCACTAGTGGAAGACAGAGAGTCAGACCAGAGTTATAAAAAGGGCAAGCCGAGCCTTTCACAAGGGTTGGAAAATAGCTAATGGCAGAGTCGAGGAGAATCGGCTAGAGTGCGTTTTCCAATCAGAGTTGCTTTTTATTTCTTCTTGGGAATGCAGGCAGATTCGTCGAGCATGAGGCAATCTGCATTGGGGAGATAAACTATGCCTGTGGGCTAGTGTTGTGATTGGTTTGTTGTGACCAAGTGTGAGAACTGTGCTACACGCCAGTTGTGTAAAGCCTACGGGTTGTATTGTAATCTTTGCAAGTTTAACTAATAGAACATTGGGTTTCTATTGCTTGTAAAGACTGTGTGAAATTTTTTGCATGAAAATATTGGATTTGGTAGGGGGTGATTTTTTGTACCCCATCAAGTGGTATCAAAGCCAAAAGTTCCTGAGTGTGTAATAGATCGCCGAACGTGAGGCAGTTACACCAGGATCTGTGGAAAGGCTTGCGAGAAAGTGAGCAGAATGATGACAATGAAAGAGTTCAATACTTTGCAGAGGCAAGTGAAAGCCCTACAAAAGGAGCTGCGCAGAATGGATTTGCAGAAGGCGGGAACCAGAGAGTGCAGAAGTGAAGATCACTTCTCCACTAACCCCGGGTGTCTGATGGAGGAGCATCCAGCAGCACCTGATGCAGAGGCATTTGAAGAATTGCCTAGGCAAAAAAAACGTCGTGATTTCGCGACGTGTCACGAAATCACGACAAAAAAAGGCAAAGAGGGCGAGGAGAAAAACCTATCGCGATAGAAAAAGTGTCGCGATATCACGACACAAAGTGGAGAGAGAAGGTGCAGTGGAGAAATGTCGCGATTTCATGACTTATCGTGAAATCGCAACCAAAGTAGGAGAGAGAAAGTGCATAGAGAAAATGTCGCAATTTCGTGACGTGTCACAAATCACGACCGAGACAGGGAAGAGAGCCATCAAGGCAAATATGTCATGAAATCGTGACCGAAGGAGGAAAGAGAAGGCGAATGCAGAAGATGTCGTGATTTGGCGACCGAAGGGGCAGGAAGAAGCCAAGGCAGGAAACCGTCGCGATATCGCGACATGTCGCAAAATCGCGACCCGAAGCAAGAAAGCGAAGGCAGAAGACAAACTGTCGTGAAATCGTGACATGTCACGATTTCATGACCTAAAGGAGAAGCAGACAGCGAGATAGAAAAATGTCGTGATATCATGACATGTCGCGATATCGCGACAAAGGAGGAGGAGACAGCGAGAAAGGAAAATGTCACGATTTCGCGACATGTCGCAAAATTACGACCCGACAAAGAGGAAAGGCAGTGAGGAGGAAGATATCATGATTTCACGACAGGTCGCAGTTTCGCGACCAGAAGGCAAAGAAGGAGCCAAGGAAGAAAGATGTCGCGATTTCGTGACATGTCGCATTTTCGCGACCAGAGGGCAAGCGAAGGAGCCCGAGGAGGAAGATGTCGCGATTTCGTGATAGGTCACATTTTCGCGACCAGAAGGCGAAGAAGAAGCCAAGGGAGGAAGATGTCGCGATTTCGCGACATGTCACATTTTCACGACCTGGAGGCGAAGAAGGAGCCAACGGAAGAAGATGTCGCGATTTCGCGACATGTCGCATTTTCATGACCAGAAGGAGCGAGAGGAAGCAGAGAGGAGAAGATGTCACGATTTCGCGACATGTCGCATTTTCGCAAGCCGAAGCAGAGAAAGGATGCGAGGGAGAAAAATATCGTGATATCGTGACATGTCGTGATATCGCGACTGAAAGAGAAGAGGAAGAGGTAGCAGAAGATGTCGTGAAATCGTGACATGCTGCATTTTCGAAGACCGTTACAGAGAAACAGGTGGCATTCTCAAAAACCGTTACAGAGTGACAAGTGGCAACTTTCGAGGCTTTTATAGAATGACAGCGCGATAGCAAATAGAAGTCGTAACGGCAGTTACAGAGCCGTTACAGGAGAAAGCGGTCATGAACGGGAGTGGACGACAGTTATAGAGGCCAATGCAGATTGTAGTTACGAAGACGAACAGTCATGGCGAAGATGAATCGAAGGGCCACCAATGGAAGACAGAGAGTCAGACCAGAGTTATAAAAAGGGCAAGCCGAGCCTTTCACAAGGGTTGGAAAATAGCTAATGGCAGAGTCGAGGAGAATCGGCTAGAGTGCGTTTTCCAATCAGAGTTGCTTTATTTCTTCCTGGGAACATAGGCAGATTCACCGAGCATGAGGCAGTCTACATCGGGGAGATAAACTATGCCTGTGGGCTAGTGTTGTGATTGGTCTGCTGTGACCAAGTGTGAGGACTGTGCTGCGCGCCAGTTGTGTAAAGCCTATGGGCTGTATTGTAATCTTTGCAAGTTTAACTAATAGAACATTGGGTTTCTGTTGCTTGTAAAGACTATGTGAATTTTTTTGCATGAAAATATTGGATCTGGTAGGGGGTGATTTTTCGTACCCCATCACTATATGGCTTAGAGATACACTTAAAAATTCAAAGCTAGAATAGATGCTAGATCTTACTACTACAAGAACTCAAACTGGTAGTTTAACGAGAATAAATAGGAGGCTGATAAGTTCTACAACAAGACCTACAACTACTTCAAATATTTTAAGTTAACCATAATGGAAGGTAACCATGGAATCGAAATATGAAACATTAATGAAAAATAAAACATGGAATTTGGTTGATCTACTACAAGCAAATACAGTAGTAGGCTATAAGTGGATCTAAAAAATAAAATACAAAGTAGATAGTTCTCTTGATAAATACAAAGCTCAATTAGTTGTAAAAGGATATACTCAAACAAAAGGAATAGATTATGAGGAAACATTTTCACCAACCAAAAAGACTACAATTAGAACCGTTTATGCTTTAGCAGCACATCATGGATGGAAACTTCATAAAATGGATGTAAAAAGTGAATTTCTCAATGGTGATGTTGAAGAAGAGGTATATATTACACAATCAGAAGGATTTTTGATTAAAGGACATGAAAAAAAGGTTTGCAAGCTAAATAAATCCTTGTATAGCCTGAAGCAAGTACCAAGAGCATGGTATATAAAGATTAATAATCATTTATTACAACAAAATTTTAAAAGAAGTTTATTAGATTCAAACTTGTACATGAAAAATATTAGACATGACAAAATAATACTTATAGTATATGTTGATTATATAGTAATTACATGAAGCTCATAAATTCTGATAGACAAAGTGAAAATGGATTTAGAAAAATATTTTGAAATGATAGACTTGGGGCTTCTTCATTATTGTCTTGGTTTGGAAATATGTCAAAATGAAAACAATATCACAATTACATAGACAAAATATGCAAAATCATTGCCTGATAAATGCATGATGAACAAGTGTAAATGCAAAGACACTCCTATGAAACAAGGATTTCAATTGTCAAGATATAATGAGACACCTCTAATATTAGCTACTATCTATCGTCAATTAATTAAAAGTCATATATTTAACAAATACTATACCATATATATTTTTTGCTATAAATTATCTTTCAAGGTTTATGCAAGAATGAGAAAGTCATTGGAAATCTACAAAAATAATAGTATAGCATAATAACAAGACTACAAAATATAGAATAATATATAAAAAGGATGATGACAAATTTTGTCTACATGGATATTTAGATTTTGATTATGTAGGATCTATAGATGATAGAAAATCTACATCAAGCTATATTTTCTATCTTGGTTTAGGACATATTTCTTGGTATAGTAAAAAACAACATGCAGTAGCACTTTCATCTATAGAAGCAGAATATCGTGCAACAAAAAGATGTAGTCTACAAAGCACTATGGTTGTAGTACATATTATTAGACATGGGAATCAGAATAACTCCTACAATAATAAATTGTGATAATCAAGGAGTACTTAATCTAATAAAAAACCAATTATTCATGAAAGAACAAAACACATTGAATCTCAATGTCATTTTATCAAGGATCATGTTTAAAATCATCATATTCAATTGAAACATGTTTCTATTGAAGATCAACTTGTGGATATTTTTACTTAGGCACTTGGCCAAAAAAATTTTTAGATATTCCAAAATCATCTACGCAGATAAAGAGAAATCCATATCAAATAATGTAATACAAGGGGGTGTTAGATAATATTACATTATTTAATATATTAGAATGTGCAAGATATGTACATGTGTCATGCTAGATGATTGAGAGTTTCTTCATGCAAGTGGTAAGATAAGAATCGAAAGGTCATGGTCCAAAATTTGAAGATTTATATTGTATAGTTATACAATGGAGACAAAGCTCCATAACTTATATCAAATATAGAGATTATCTCAAGATTGTACTTTCTACTTTTATGAATAATATTATAAGTATATTTTAATATTGTTGATATGTGTGAAATTTGTGTTGGTATCTTCATTATTGATATTTTGACCTTTAATATTATGGCTATTTTATATTAGGACCTGTGATATCTTGTGATGGTAAGCCTTAAAAATCTGACATGGTCTACATGGAAATAAGTGTAGTAGAGGCTAGTTGAGTGGATGTAGGTGACATGAAGGTGAATGATGTATTGGAAAGGTTAATCGATGGTGATGATGGTTGATATGATTATGCTTCTAGTAGGGAAATAGAACAACACAATAATCATAGGTGATGTGGCCACACCTTTGACAAATAGATACAATGGTGCAACAAAATAAGGGAAAGTAAAATGAGGGGAAATTGAGAGAGTGGGGGAGAGAGAAGACATGGTGGAAGATGGAATAGAAGAAGAAATAGTGTAAAATATAGTTTTTATTGCTTTCCTTTTATCAAAAGTGATAGCTCCAATGTGTGTCACTCTCTCACTCATTGAAACTTTTATGGAATTATCATTGACGGTCACTTCTTCTAGATCCTTATTGCCACCTCTAGTTTTTCCTATGGAGCCTACACTTGTGTTGTCTAATATTTTAGAACTTTCTACCTAGATTTTCTATATATTTTTCTTGGTAGTAACCTTTAAATACTTAGTTTACTCTATTTGGCTTTGGATGTATACTTATTTAGTTGAGGTCTTCATGATATTACTAATAGTTGCTAATATATCTAGGTTAGAAAACACTTAAAGAGGAGTTTGTGCATATAGTTGTTTTTGCTTCTTTCTTTTTCCTACCTCTTATGGGTGTTGGTATTCCTAGATTAATGAGAACAACTAATCAAAGTTCCCTTTCATTTTCTATTCAAGGATTTCTTTATCATATCACTTTCTTATGTATGCTTCTACTTTTTTAAGATTCAATTATGATTTTGACCCATAAATATTTTGATAGTTTGAAGGTTGATATATGTATCAAGATCATAGTTGAGATGGGTCTATTTGTTCTCTTTGGCCAAAGCATCCCTATAAAATTAGAACCAAGGAAATAGTTGCTCTTAGAGAGCCTATATTGTTTTCTTGTAGGTGCCCTTAGTATCCAACTTATTATGTGCCTTCTCCTTGCTCAATTTCCACTCATTATAAAGCTCCACTCCATTTTAATGAATATAGATTATCTAAAGCTTATTTTTAAGTAGATTCTACATGAACATGGCTTTGAGATCATAGGCCAATTTATCCATGATCAATGTTAGGCCACATTTTCTCAACTTCTTGTCAATGTTTTCCATCCACCATTTTGCAAGTGATGTGACTCTCAATTGTTTTATTATGATCAAATAGGTTGGTCTTATTCTAACCCTTATAAAAATTCTTGTTGAATAAAGCTAATTGTTGTGCCACATCCAATGTAAAAAAGTGGTTTAAAATTAATGGTGGGAGTCTAAATAGCTTATAAAATTTGTATAAATGCATGAAGTATGGACCAAGGTAAAAATATATATTTTTCTCATCTTTATTTTATACTAGGGTTCTATAGGTAGGAGATAATATGAGTAACTTTCCATTTATTTTATCCATAATATGTTTATACAACTCTATATTGAAGTCATATGATATTTTGTGATTGAAGCATGGAATAGGGGATCTCTAGATGAATTTGCTTAGTTTAGCTCCATATTTGGGAAGCATTCTCTTCTTTGATAAAATATTAGCCATCCAAGTATGAGGTGAAATTAAAAATTCTAGAATTATCAAAATTGGCTAGTTGTTGACCAATTTTATTGGACAAATATGTAGTGCAATCAAGTTGCTAAGGGTTTCTTCCCCTCCATGACAATGTGCGACATGTTGAGGTTCTTTGTTTTGATCAAATGGTCTAATTTGGAGACTATTAGGAAGTCAATTGCTGACAACATCCTCTATGCATCATCTTTGAAATAATCTAGCTTTAATAGTAACTTGAATTTTTTCACTCCCTTAAGTTAATCATTTGTCTCAACAAAAAATTTCCCAAGAATTTTAGTATTTTTGGTTTAAAATATTTGCTTGTGACTTGAGAGAGTAGGATATCCAATTAACATTGTCATATATCACCTACATTTAGCCCTAATAGCCACTTGGATTACCAAAATTGAAGGTGCATCTAGTATCAGTAGAACAATGGCTTCAATGTTTTTGTTCTACCTTTGGAAATATGTGTGTACTAGTTCTAAGAACTCCCACACTCTAGGTAGTAAAATGTACCCTACTCTAGAGCTCCATAGCCTAGTAACGGTCCATGAGTTATTGGGATTGATCTTGTATGGATCAATGATTCCTTTTTTGAACCCTCTAAGGTGAATTATATATCTAAGTCTTTAATTTTATCATAAACTATTTGGAAGTTTATATATCTATTTTTGTTCTTATTAACTTACTTGATATGGGGTGGTGAAGTATCTCTCCCCCCTTTGCCTTTGACGACTCCTTAGCTTCCATCCTACCAGGTGTAGATGGTTACCCTTGGGTGGATTGAGGTTTGTCTTCTCCACTTGTAGACCTTATTCCCCCAAATTTAGTCTCCATTGTTCCTTCTATCGAGCTAGCACTCAACTGCTTAGGATCCATCTCAACAACTTTTGTAGGTTTTTGAAAAAATGTCTATCTCAAAATTAGTGATTTTTTCATTTCCTTAGTTTTCTTTATCTTATATATCAATGAATTATTGTCTTACACAAATGAATTGCTATAGTATGGATGATATTTTATCTACTTGAGGTTGATGCTTTCAACAAATCGTTAGTATTAAAATTGAGGGATAGTGAGGAAGATGTGTGATTTAAAGGGATATGGCAATGAAGCAAAGGATTTTTGACTTAGAGAAAAATTAGGACTATAGATTCGAGGATATGGAATATTAGAGGTGAAGTCCAATAATTCTATAGTTTGATGGGCTGACAAAATTCATAAAAATAAAATAAAGTCATATCAAAAGGTTTAGAACTTGATGCATCACTAGCAGTTAGAGTTACTAAAATATAAAGTAGGATGGGTGGGAACATGGTGGTTATTAGACCAATAAGCTAAAGGATAGAGGGAAGAACTAATAAACCCTAGAAAAAAAGAACAATAAGTCTCTCCTACCTCATGATGAAATAAATCTAATTAGGTAGGCCAAAGTGATAATTAAGAGTGAGAACTATAACAAACACATTAAAAAACCCTTCTTTTTCTAGCTCCAATATGACATGAACCTTAGGATGAGATATCCTATTGTTTATTTCTTTGGTCAAGATTATAGGGTTTGGAGTGGGTGCTTATTAGGATTTTCTATAAATATTTCTTCAATGAACCAATATACTTTAACAATGATGATAATAGGTTGCAGGTATGTTTTAAATGGATCAAATAATGAATTGTGATGATTTGGAAGCAAACTTGAAGAGTGCTTAAGGATATAAATTACAAATATATTTTGATATCTATAGGTATGCAAATATAGATTGAAATAGCCTTTATGAATTTTCTATTTATAGCACCTGGCCAACCCACCCCTTGCACATGCAACATAAATTCACTTATGAAATAACATTTGGCTTCATGTGTGTGTCTGGTCAATAGTTTAATATAATTATAAGTGATGCCACCATGGCATTTCCTCCCTTTTTCTTATTTATTTTAGTATCTATGAATCGATGCTACATCATGCTAAAATTATTAGGTGTCTTCATAAACTACTAGGTTGATGGATTGCATCAATGTAAGGATAACATCTTATGTTTTTCTATCTTCCACAAGTGATAGGCTTTTTAGGCCTATACCATCATGACATTACATAATCTAATGAATCACATCATTTGTCTATAGATCAATGTTGGGGAGAAATAGTTGGACTTTCCTTGCTTTGAAAATTATGAATTACTTGTATTTGATATATCTCCTAGTTCTTTAGTAAAGGATTTGGTGAGATATAGTTTATGTTGGTGTGATGTCACTCCAAGGTTTAGTGAATCGTCAACACACCTAACAAATCAACAAATTATTGACTTAGGTAAATTTATGCTCATTTTAATCTTATTGTTGAATCCACCTTTATATATAGTTAATTTTTGTTAGAAAGAAAATTAAAGTATGGGAAGATAGGTGTCTCTTTTGATATTTTTACCTAGAAGAGAAGGAATTGTTTTTGAAGACCAAAAAAGCAAACAGACATGAATGGGAAAAATAGAAAAGAAAAAATATTATGTATATATTTACAAGTGATCCTTATCTTTTCATGTCTATATGGGGTGTAGGTGATGCCCATTGACTAATATAAATAAAATCTCTCCTTCCATCATGACTAGCTTATAGTATTTGGATGCTTAGACCTTGATGATCTGGTAAGGCTCACTTAAAAAAAATAAACTTACTGTGTTACCTAGATTTTCCTCTATATTCATCCCATTTCATTACTAGAGCACCTTATTCGAATGACACATATGTTTTCTTCCCATCAAACCACCTTTTGATGATTTTTTGATGACATACAAACCACTAGAAGTCTTTCTCCCTTTCTTCCTCTAGCTATAGTAGAGAGTTGAGATAGGCTTTCATGGGTGGAATACCTATATCCTTGAGCTCCAATTTTTGAGATATTTAGATTCAAGGGAGTTCTAAGTTTATAGGAAACACAAATTCCTTCCTAAACACCAACTTGTATGGAGAAGTCCCAACATATCCTTGGGAGTCACTCTTTTGGTCCATATCGCTTTATTCAACTTGTTATACCTACATATTTTAGACTCAATGATCTTCCTCATAATTTTGATCATGTTTTTGTTTGTGGACTCAGGTAATTCATTTTCTTGAGGACAGTAATTCAAAGAATTATTTAGAGAAACCCTTATTTCAGTGTAAATTGAAGCAACTTTTCCCTAGTGAATAGAGTGGAATTATCTATAATAGTCATATAAGATACCCCAAACCTTGTTATTATCCAGTAGCTAGATGATAGATTCTTGATTTATGGCTTTAAATGGAATAGGTTCCACCAACTTGGTGAAATAATTAGCAGCTATTAGGACCCAACCATGCCTTGCACTAAACATAAGGTTGATATGTCCAATTAAATCCATTTCCATTATTACAATTTATGCTAGTTGCAAAGGGGCCTTTCTCCTTTGACCCCTATAGAGATGATATAAACTCTAGTTATTTACCCATTAAAAGTATTTGGTGAATAAATTTGACCAATATTATCTTTCCCTTAGAATATTATGAGTCATTTGAGCATAATAGTGACCTCCTATTAGAATATGTGGTGGTTAAGCTTCTCTTGATGCTTTTGTATTGTATTATTCATATAAGTCCTTTGGGCCCTTTTAAACCTTTTTTTTTGTGTATACCAGGGGAATGGATAACTCGTTACATTTTCCATTGCCTCATCATGGGTTCAAATCCTACTCCTTGTTGCCACTATAACCTCTAGTTACACTAGGTAAACTTTTTAACATAGTCGATGATGTTGACACGATGCACCCTCTAGTTCTATGAGGCATGAGGGATTCAAACCATGTTCTCCACCCTCCCAAGAGAGAACTTTGACCAATGGACCAAACCCTTCGACTTAGGTCCTTTAAACCTTGAAAAGGTATTTTTGTAACATTTTATTATTTTAATCCTTAAAGTTAGTCACTTAATATTAACCCAAAGGTAACTTGTATTTGGGTATAAATACCCCTTCCTACCAACCATTTCATCATAAATTAGAGTGTAATGCTATTCTTTGATAGTAAGATTATTTGGTGTCCACAAGCACCTCCATATACTATGTGCATTGCTTTGGTGTCCACAAGCACCTCCATATACTATGTGCATTGCTTTGTGTGTATTTCATTTTAGCAATACCAAGTAATGTGTTGATTCCATTTATTTTTTAGAAACTACTATGAAATATAACATGGTATCAGAGGGGATGTAAATCTTTGTTACTCAATTGTTTATTATCAATAGTTTGGATTCTATGACCTATCAAGGGAAACTATGTTTGAAGTAGCCAATAATATATTTTATAAAGTTGATGGTAGAATTTGAAGGGTTTTTGACAAAAATCTTAGGTGGAATTGGATTGTGAGGATCTCACTATATTCACTAGATTTGATCCATGGGAAATATTCACCAATAGGTTATTTTGTTCTTCTCATTGGCACTCAATCCTCTTTTATTTCTTTTAGTTTTTGACCAGATAGGTTCCCTAGTTTTAGGATTGAGTTTTTTTTTTAAGGTTTTAAAATAAACTTATTTGTCTTTTATATTTTTTTTCAAAAACCCATTCATTTTTATTTTTTGGATTCTTGTGTCCAATACTAACATATATGAGAGGACATACTTCTTGGTTATCATGAAAGAAAATAGTAGAGGCTGAAATTTTTTAAATATAAACTTCATACCAGAGAATCCATGTGCATCCTTCCATGTTTAGAAAGAGCTATAAGTTAGTTGATATAGTTCATAGAATGGTTTAGTAACTTTTTGTTACATGGGCATGAGAGGATGTCCTGATTGGTTGTGTTCAAAAAGGGTTGTGTAAGGAAAAATATGATAGATATAAATGAACCATCAATAGTGTTGGATTCTTTGTGAAATTTTAAGGGGGTGCCAATTAACATTTTTTCCCAAACTATATTTAGGTATTTTTTTTAGCCCCAAAAAATTGTGCAATTTTGCTCCAAAATGCCAAAAAATTAATTTTAAAAATAGAATATTCCATGGAATATTTTATGGAGGGTGCATAGAAGGGTTCATGGATACTTGCACATGAGAATAACACACACTAGTATCACATGCACAAAATGTGATAGGGGTATTTGATCTTAGAAGCTAGCTTATTTGTGTCTAATGTCACTTATCATCTAAGGAGTGCCTCAAGGATAGTGGCTAATCCAATACAACTTAAGGTGCTTGAGGAATGAAGATATCCTAAGTTTGAACCCCCTAGTTCCATAACCTTTTGAAATTTTATGATGTCGATATGACAACATAGATTGATGATATGGAAAGACATGATGATGTGGTAGTATGTGTTGAAATGATAATTGATGATGTCACCCCTTTGCAAGTGGAGCATTTTGAAATGGTGTGAAATGTGGAGGTCCTTATAGATAATGTGGTAGATGATGTATCATGACACATGGTTCCCATAGTATTGACATGAGATCTCATACAAATAACATGGTAGGTGAGGTAGGGTGATACATTGTGGTCCATATTGCTAGCATGGTACTCCATACAACTAATGAGGTGACATGACATATGGTAGTCCATATAATTGACATGGTAGTTCATACATCTAATATGGAATCTAAGGTGGTGCAACCCATGGAAATTAATGTAGATGTTAATGTGATAGGTGATAGAGGGCTATTGTGGCAAGCTATATGATATGCCACACACCACTTGGTATGTATAAATACGACATTGACCAATCAAATTCTTCCAAATCATCAAAATCATTCACACAGTCAATAGTAAACTTGGTAAAGCAAAAATTTCAAAGAAATTTAGGATATGATAAGTGGAATAGTATGCTTCACATATTAAAGAGCTAATCAAGGTGTGACAATTGGTACATTCTACTTTGTCAATACCTTTCCTAGTGGCTTGCATAGTCAATACATAGGTGGTAATCCCTTGATTATGATAAGTGGTGTCACACAATTTGTTTATATGAATTCACATTAGCATCCAATTAGCACCCCCTCATCCACTCATACAACAACACTTGGATAATTCTTATTTGCTATAAATATTAATTTTTTCAAAATTTTCAAAGGTTTTGGGGGTGTTTTATGTGATTTTTGGGTCAAACTTTTGGGGGTCATATCTTTTGCATATGGAAATATTTTGAGTAGTTTTTAAAATCATATGGTTTTTAGAGATCTCTCCATAATTGGTGTTGTTTCTAGCCATAACTGCATGCAACATTTTCTATTTTGGTAGGATAATTATGTATCACTATATGCCCTTTTTGAGTGGTCCAAATTATTTTACTTGTAAAATCAAGATTGAACCTTTTTTATGGAGTAAGGGATTACTCAAATATGTGAATGAGAAATTTTTGCTTCTAATATAAAAAAAATTAGTCAAGTCTATAGGTATCATAAGAATGAGACTCATAGTGTCATAGCCCTTCATGTTGAAAATATCTATGACACCCATGTTAGTAGCACCATAGATCCCAAGGAGTTGCTTGAAATTTTTAGTGATTTCTAATCATATTGATTCTACATAAATTAGTAGGTTAGAGGTTGAGCTTGCTATTTTATCTATAAAATATTATGATATCCTTGATGATTAAATTAGTCATTTCACAAAATTACAAGAATATATCCAATCTACAAGAGGATTATTGAAGATGATAGGATAAGGACATGAAGTTGTCAAGAAGGAAAAATAACATTGAACTATTGAATATTATCTTCAATAATATTTTAGAGACATGAGAAAGTTGTTATTGTATTTAAGATGTTTTGATTATACTTTTTCAATTCTCCTACGCCACCAATTGATGAGGTATACAAGTTCTTTTTGCATCATCAATCTAGAAGACAAAGGCATAAGGGTGATTATGTGATCAATTAGGCCCATCCAAAAGAATCTATTACCAAATCTCAAAATGAAAAAAATCTAAAAAATGAGAAAAACCCCAAGAAACCCTTCAAAAATTTGACATGTGAATTTTGCAAGAAGGAAGAATTTAAAACATAATTTTGCCAAATTTACATCCAAAATCTTAAGGAAGCAACAAAAAAGAGGGGTGATGATGATGCTCTCTTCTATGCACAAGGTGATGACACCTTTGATGGAGAAACCTCATAGGAACATGTAGCTATTGATTCAATATTTTAGATATTGAATTTTTCTAATGAGTGGATTATTTAGGGGAAATTACGCACATGATGAAGTACAAACATCTTCTATAGAGATACAACAAATTGCATTTAGGGAAGCATGTTATTATTGGAGATAATTCTATTTTGTGGGTTGTAGGATGTAGAGAGATCAAAATTGGACCTTCTTCTTTTCATGAGGTATGAAGAAAACCACACAATAATATAATATTTTTCACCATACTTCAATATCAAAATATTATAAAGAACATGTAGAAATACTAATCTGAATACCAATGTGCAAATATAAATTCCAAACCAGTGATAACAAGTAAACCAATCAAACCAAGAGTGAAACAAATCCACAACCACTTTGAGAGGGCGAAGTCTCATCCACTTTGAGAGGGGAAGTCTCTTGCATACTATACACAAATTCAAATTTACGTTCTTCAATGATACAAAATAATAAAATATTATTCCTATTTATAAATGAAATCAATAATAGCCTAAATCTATTTTTCAAGTGTCGACTAACTAAATCAAATATCAGAGATATAAAAAAATTAGTCGATATTTCTATATTGGGATGATTACATGGAGCATTGTCCTCAAAGCTAGAAAAGACTAGAAAATGCTCTCAGTCTCCCACATAGTGTCTTATTCGGGAAGATCCTACCACTTAATGAGAAATTCCTAAATTTGGTGAGATCGAAGATGATGGACTCTAGATCATAATATTGCTTCAAGATGAAGAGTTAATCGACCTTCTTCATCAAGCAATGGAAGCTCTATCTGTTATAGTACATTTTAACCAATAACTTTTTTGATACAATATACATGAAAAACTAGATGGATGCGAGAAGAGGGTGGAAGCTCTAATTGATATGCTACTTCACCAATACGACAAACCCCCTTTTAGGGACCATAAAATCAAGGATCCAACTTCTGATTAGACTTGATATTCAATGCCAATTGCTTATAAGGTTGTAGGTGCAAAAAGACCATATCTCCTACATTAAATTTTTGCTCTAAATGATGTAAATCTTATTGTTGTTTCATGTGGTTCTGGGTCTAGGTAAAATTATATTTAAGAAGTTCAAGCAAAACTTGACATTGTCGTAACAAATCGTCTACTTGGGCCACTTTGGAAGATCCTGGAACATAGTTTGTGATTGATGGAGGATTTTGACCATACAAAGCTTCAAATTGATACATCTTAATGAAAAATGGTAAGAAGTATTATACCACCATTCTGCTAATGAAATCCATTGAATCCAGTGATATTGCTTATCTTGAGAAAAAAAATGAAGGTAAGTACCAAATATTTATTAACAATATCTATTTGACCATCAAATTGTGGGTATAGGAAGAAGACATATTCAACTTGGCAATACTAATATGAAACAATTCCTTCCAAAAATTGCCAGTGAATATAGGATCATGGCCACTCACAATGATTTTGGGTATACCATGTAACTTGAAAATGGAATCAAGAAATACCTTGACCACCTTACTTGTTGAATAGGGATGTTGTAGTGCACAAAAATGAGAATACTTGGACAAATGATCTACTACCATAAAGATCACTATTTTTTCCTCTAATTTGGGAAGACCCTCAATGAAATCCATGGATATATGCTCCCATTGGCGGTTATGGATAGGTAAGGATTGCAACAATCAAAGAGATTTAACTATTTTCTCTTTGTTATGTTGACATACCTCACACTCAACCACAAATGTCTTGACATATGATTTTAAGCCTTTCCAAGAAAATGATTGTTTCCCCCGTTGGTATGTTTTCAAGAATCTTGAGTATCCTGATAAAGGAGATGCATGCAATTCTTGGAGAACCATTGAATTAATAGTTGAATATTGAGGAAGATATATGTGATATTTTTTGTGAAGCACTCCATTTGAATATGAGAAGTAAGAATGCAATGATGATCCTGTTTTCATATCTTGAATGATTTGAGCAGTCTCTAAATCAACAAGCCATTCTTCTTGAAATTGAGAAAGCCATTGTGGACAAGGACTAGTGATGATATTGATGGCCATTTCATCCTCATATTTACAATATAGGGCATAAACCACCATATTTTCCTAGTTGTGAATAAATTTTCTATAATAACATGTGAGTCCTAGAAATCCACAAAGTTTTTTAAGGGATTTGGGTAAGGGCCAATATTGAATAGCTTTGATTTTATGAGGATCTAACTTGACTCCTTCATGAGATACTATATGTCCCAAATACTCTACCTCTTGGACACCAAAGGAACATTTGGATCTTTTTACAAAGAGTTTTTTTCTTTTGTAATAGATGAAGGACTTTGTCAAAATGGACTAGGTGATCTTCCCAATATTGTTGTAAATTAAAATATCATCAAAGAATACTAGGACAAAATTACAAAGAAAATATCGAAATACATGGTTCATGATACTTTGAAAAATAGAAGGGGAATTAGTGAGACCAAAGGGCATGCCTAGGAACTCATAATGACCCTCATGTGTATGAAAAGCAATTTTAGGATATCCTCTTATCTAACCATCATTTGGTGAGAGTGTAAGTCTAGTTTAATGAAATATCTAGCACTATGTAATTCATCCAAAAATTAATCTATAACAGGGATAGGAAACTTATATTTGATAGTGATCTTGTTGAGAGGATAAAAAATTAGAACACATGCATCATGAGTTATCCTTACATTGTACCATCACCACTGGTGAGGAATATCGACTAATGCTTGGATGAATGATTCAATGCTCTAATATTTCTTGGAACAACTTCTCAATATCCAAATTTTGGAGTTGTGGATAGCGATAAGGACGCACATTAGGAGGTAGACTACTAGAAAGCAAATGGATAGCATGATCATGTAAGCGATTAGGAGGCACCCAGGTGTTGTAGGTGAGTTGGAGAGGAGAGGGCAATCCTCCAAGGGAGGTCCTAAGTTCAAATCTCCATCCTACCAAAAAAATCTGAATTGGGTATCCAAAATCCAATTGATAATGTTGGTGCGGGAAGGGTCGGGTGCGACTCTCGGGTGACTTTGATGGTGTAGAACCCCCTGTTCATGGTCTCTCAGACCAAGGCGACCCCACAAGGGGTTTTTTGCTTTATATATATATATATATATATATATATATATATATATATATATATATATATATATATATATATATATATATATATATATATATATATATATATATTAGGAGGTAGAACCCTTGGCTCACTAAAGACTTCTTCATAACTATCCACAATATCTTGAAGATCTAGTGGAAGAGTTGTAAGAGACAAATCCAAGGATTTGACCTCTATGGAATTCACTTGGGCAAGAAAACCATGATCATCTTTCTTCAATATCTTCTCCATACTATGTGAACTCACAACCTTGAAGGGAGGAGGTTGAATTCCTTGAATACAAATGACCCTTCCATTCTCTGTCCATTTGATGTATATTTTTTTGTAAATTAATAGTAACATCATCGAGTTGAGATAGTCATTGTGCTCTCAAAATAACATTTGAGCTTCCTAGGTCCATAGCAAAGAGATTACTAATCCAAGTATAATTCCCCATTCATATTGTAACTTTAGATGTTCAACCCACACATTGAAAAATGCCTCTATTTGCAATCAAGACTTGAAATTTATCTTGATTTGAAGTATTTATATAAAAACCCAAGGATATTCTTATCTTAAAATTTATAAAGTTATGTGTATTACCTGAATTAATCAACACATTTACACGTTGTTTTAATCCTTGTACTTTTATAGTGTGATGAGCTTGAAGACCCATAAGTACATGAATAGAAAGAGCCACAATATCATCCTCTTTTTTTGCTTCATCTATTTTTGTTGGTTGTTGTTCTAGTTCTGTGGATGGCTCTGGTTGTGACAAATATTCCTCCTCAGCAATTGATACATATTCATATTCTAAGAGAAAGCTATGAAATACTTCACAAGCTTGATCTCGAGGATGATGTGAACAATATTTAAAGTAGAAAAATCTTGTGGAACACTCAAAATTGCGATGAGGATGATGAGAGTTGAAATCACGTTTATATGGAGGACCGAAATCTTGGAGTTTTTGTTCTATCACTTGAGTTGTACGTTGTGCATCATCAAGGGTATAAGGCTCATGCATGTCAAATTTATTTTGAATCTTATCCTTAATACCATAGCAAAAAGCAAAGACCACCACTACTAGACTCAATTCTTGTGTATAGGTGAGTAGACTTGTGAACTCGAAGCAATAGTCTTCTACTAAACTTGTTTGCTTAATTTGCATAAGATGTACCACATATGATGTGGAAGATACCTTATCAAATATTCTAAGAAATTTTTCCTTAAATTGAGGTCATAAAAGAGGACTCCAATGTTTATGAAGCTTCCATAACAACCATTGATAAGTCAGGGTACCTAGTTTAGAAGTTGCTAATGCAACATGATATTTTTTAAGGGATATGGTACAAACGGATAAGGCCTTCCATTTTGGACAACCATCCTTGAGGGTCAACACCTTCAAATTTTTGCATGTTGATGCGAGGAACCAGAACATTATGAGGCCATTCCAATAAATTATAAGCACCGCCTACCGAGGAGTCTAGATCAGAGGCAAAGCCTAGGTCATGAGAAGCAAACTCTGGGGGGTTGTGACTAGGTGGATGGTGTGGAAGAACATGAGTATTTGGTTCTTGATGAATGGTTAAAGGTTGGGGTCTGATAGTATGTTGTGACCCTTGGATATGAGGAGGTGTAGAAGTGGATGGAACTAGATTTCCTTGAATTATATCTAGCATGACAAGAATTTTATCAACCTTTTTTTCTTGTTGTGTAAGATATTGATGCAAATTAGGGTCAATATTACTAGGAAGTATAATATCACTTATAGGGATAGAGGGAGTACCATGGTTATTTGGAGCGATCATGTTATTAGGATGGTTATTGGGTGTTGGAGAGGAAGGACCTGAATTGTTAGGTGAAGGTGAAGCCATGGAAGAAAGTAAACATTGATCAAAAATATTAATATTAATGGGAGTATTATGATGCTTACCTGGATTTCTAGGTTGGCACTTCTTTTTACTCATATACACATCCTCTGGAAAATCAGTATGTTGTAATCGATCATTCACTCATGTCCAACCAGTAGTTAGAGCAGGTTCACTCATGCACTACGCGGTGTTGATGGCACCAAAAATTTGAATTTAAATTTTAAAATTAGCAAGAAATTGAATTGGCAGTAGCAGCAAAATAGTTGGTTTTCAAATCCCGGTCAATCACCAACTAGTGGGTCAACGATAAAGTCTATGTAAGTGCATTTTTACACTTATAAATAGCCTTGATTTCTACATCATGCTAGATGTGGGATAAATCCTATAGTAATATAAACAACTTTCCTCAAAATTTTATTTCTTCGATCGAAAAAAACCCACGGTCAATGTCCAATGGTCGAGGAATTTTGAAATGCAACTAGTCATCGAAATACAATAGCTAGTTGATCGTGAAGATCGTGTGCCCACCCCCCTTACCCCCCTGATGCTTCCATGTGTGGGTAAGGTAATATGACCACCATAGGGTCGTCCAATTATCTTAGTGCTTGTTGGAACTTATAAATCCTTATTAGGCCTCCATTGGGACAATGTGGTATAATAACCCACAACACAAAAAAAGCCAGCAACTTGTCTGATTTCCGCAAGAAAGATCCGCGTCCTAATGCAAAAACGACCACTGAAAACCCGCCTGAATTATCAAAAAATATTTTACCGCAACATCAAATGTTGCCGAAAATAAATTTCCTTTTCTAGGAATGTCAATTTTGCGTCAGATTCACGAGGTCGCCTGAAACCTTGAAAACTAGCCAAAAAGTGGAACAAAGGTCATCGAGATGTATTTGTCTTATTGGGATCAAAACCTGATGGAAGAGTTGTGTGGTTGAGGTGAATGGGCATTGATGGTTCTAGAATCTCTATAAAATAACTGACAAATGGCACATTTTAAATTCCTTGGAATCTAGATTTAGACTCTGCTTTGTGATTGGCTACTTTTTTAACCTTAGGGTAAATTAAAAAATTTCTATGATTGTTTCTTTCTCCGTCGATCATTGACTGTGATATGTTCATTGAGATCTAGAAATGGTGCTAATTTTCCTATTCCATGAGGAGTATGGATGCAAGGAAGTCACCATCCACAAATCACTGGTCTAAGTCACCATGCTCTTCACGAAAAGGAGCTAAGAGAAGGCAAAAGTTCATATAGAATTTAATTTCTTTGTGATCAAAATAAAAAAAAATAAACCTATCAAAAATCTGTGAACGGTGTCCTGATTTTGAGTTTTGACGTGGTGAATGGATATTGGAAAGTGATTTAGGATTATTCACTTGTGACTTGATTGGAAAAATTTAAACCTTATGAATAGGTTTAATGTTTCTTAAAAAAATTGTTGTGATCGTTTGATTGTTGCGAATTTCCTCCTCTATCCTGCTATGAATTTCCTCCTACATTTATGATCTATTCGTATGCTAATGTCGATGAATTCTGCTACTATACATGTCAATCTACACATAATATCACTATTCTAGAATCATGCTTTGATACCACTTGAAGCAAACCATGCAATGATATAATATTTTCCACCACACTTCAATATAAGAAAATTATAAACAATATATAGCAATACTAATTTGAATACCAATGTGCAAATATAAATTCCAAACCAGTGATAACAATTAAACCAATCAGATTAATAGAAAAACAAATCCACAACCACTATGAGATGGTAAAGTCTCATAGCCACTTTGAGAGGGTGAAGTCTCTTGCGTACTATACACAAATTCAAATTCACATTCTTTGATGATCCAAACTAATAAAATATTCTTCCTATTTATAAATAAAATCAATAATAGCCTAACCCTAAGTGTCAACTAACTAAATCAAATGTTAGAGATTAAAATAATTAGCTGACATGGCTATATTTGGATCATTACAAGGTACTTCATGTTCCTAATGTTGACTCAAATCTCGTAAATTTATTACATTACTTGTACAAATAAAAAGGTATAATTTTGGCTTGATCATTGGGTATTTAAGGGTATATATAATCGATTTAAAACTGTTGTTTTTTGGTTATTTCACTGAGTTAGATAAAATATATAAGTTGGAATAAAGGCCTATCTCTTTTGTTTCTTCTTATAGGAAGACATATTTTGTTTCTATGGCTACACATGTAGATGATGAGAGTCAAAGGTGGAACCATAGGCTTCAGTATCTTAGTTATGGATCCTTAAGATACGTGAATCATCATCGTATGGTCATTAGACCTCTACAAATATCCCCTCCAAGTGGTGCATGCAAGGGATGTATTCTAGGGAAGCATCATAAGGAGACTTTTCTAAAATGTAATACAAGATGAGCATATCACCCCTTAGAAATCATACATAGTGACATTTATGGACCTATGGGTACACCAATTATTTTTTAAAATAGGTATTTCCTCCTTGTTATTGATAATGTTTCTAGATATTTATGGTTTTATACTGTTCACACTAAGGATGAGGTATTTGAGAGATGCATAAAAACCAGAAATTGACCCAACAAAATAAGTCAATTTTCCCTTAGAAGTCTAAGTAACCCTTTAAAATTGTCAAATGCAATTTTTATACCCTTCAAACCTTAAATTTGAGATCTTTCTCAATGTTAGTGATTTCACTTTCCTCCTTGATAGATTGTAAAATCATGTCTCAATTTCTTCCCGCCTGGTTTTTGAAAATTCATTCTTAGCAATTTTGCGCTTCTCCTTGATGGACTGTAAAATCATGTCTCAGATGCTTCTTTCTTAATTTTCAAAAAATCCATCTAGCACCATTTTTTGTTGTCTGATGTGACCTCTAATGGTTATATCTATGAATTTATGATCAACCAAGACCGATTGCAAAATTGTGTCCCCATGGTCAAATCCAAAATCTTGGATTCTTGACCTACCTAAGGATTATAGGCCATTTGTGGCACCACCCCTTGGATCTTCCTACTCTATTTCCAACTTCTAGGTACCTCCCCCTTGCTTTGGTGGATTTCAAATTCACTAACCTCTTCCTCCTTGTAATCAATGCTCTTCCCTCTCTCCCTTCATTTCACAAACTCTATAAATTGAGGCATTAGGCCTTCATTTTCATAACACTCTCTCATGGTAACAAAACTCTTGCAAATTTTTGATCCAAAGCTTTCAAAATTATTAGGGGAATTACTCCTCTATTGGTTGTAGCTCTCCCCTTTCTTTGTTCTCCTTTCAAATTTTGCTCTTTATCATAGTAGTTAGATTACATTTCTTAAATATTTAGATTTTAATTTAATTTTCTTTCTTTAAACATACTTCTAGTGAGTGTGCAATGGCCTCTCCTCACCTCTCCAATATTTGAAACCTCTTCTTTTGGCAGATTTCTACCTTGGACCTTCCCATAGGACAATTTCGAAATCCACTAGTATTGATTGTGATTTTTTTGCCAAGCCAATTAGGGTAGACCTCACCTTGCAACACATTCCTCTTGATTTTGTTTAGTCTCCTATGCATGGTTTCTACCCCTTCAGTGGTCAAGAATATAGTTTCCCCCTTATTTGCTCTTTAGATCTGTTCTAAGTCTTGAAATTTCATATCATAGTCTGTCCTTATAGGGCATGAATTTGCTTTGAGAAAAATATAGGCTAATATTATTGTGCCTTATAGTCCTTAGCCCGCTTTTAGCCTTTCAAATCCTATTTTATCTTTATTAATTCCATTTAATCCTATCTTCATTCCACCTCCTATCCTTTTTTCTATCCCCAAGTTATAATAAAGTGATATTGTGATTGAGCCTTATCGACTATGAATTTATCCCAAGCAATCTTGGGGGAAAATTTATGTTTCCTTCATAAACCCTTTTCCTCTCCTATATTTTCTTCTATCATCTGCTTCTTCCTTAGACTCAACTCTTTTCTATTCTCTATTACCCTCTTTTAAGCAGATTCATATCTCATCCTAATCAATCATGGAATTGTCTGAGGTGACCTTTTAGGAAGCCCTCACCTAGGAATGTCATCTTTCAAACAACTCTTCATTTAGAAACTCCATCAATACCTTTATTTTTAATTAGTACATAGAATTTATGATTTATTCTCTGTTTAATTTTCTCATGTCCAACAATTTTGTGGTTAGCCTCTATAGACCACAAAATTTTTCTAATCTTTGATCCACTTTTTAGACGTCCACAATATGTTCTCTATTTCTTCTATTGAAGAACACAAGCTTATACTGAGAGGGGGGTGAACAGTATAAGACCACATTTTACTTTTCTTTCCCAAATAGTATTAATCAATATAATCAATGGCAATATCAATAGCAATAACCAAAGCAATGCACAAATCATCACACACAATAGAGACACCAATTTTAATGTGGTTCACCCAATGTGGGCTACCTCCATAGAGAAAATATTTCTTCTAAATATTTCTCAAATAATATCATGGGAATCCTTCCCAATTACAATGTTTATGGACCTCTATCCAAAGGAGATGTTGATCCCCTAATCTCAATTTCATGGATCTCTTCCATAGGAGAACTCTTTCCCCTTCTACTCTGGCTAGTGATCTTCTAGAAGACTTTGTCTCTCTACTACACTAACTGGTGGATCTCTCTCCACTTTAAGACTCCTCACTCAGAATATTTGTCTTCAATTATACTGGCTATTGGATCTCTATCCACTAAGACTTTGTCCTCTATACTCTGTTATCTCCAAAGCTTTTTCAATAGGATCACTTAGAACCTTCTCAAATCTTCTCAATAGGTTCACTCAAAACCTACTCAAATCTGCTCAACAGGTCCACTCAAAACCTACTCAAATCTTCTCAATAGGTTCACTCATAACCTGTTCAAATTTGCTCAATAGGTCCACTCATAAGCTACTCAAATCTGCTCAATAGGTCCACTCAGAACCTACTCAAATCTACTCAATAGGTTCACTTAGAACCTACTTAAATTTGTTCAATAGGTCCACTCAGAACCTGCTCAAATCTTCTCAACAGGTCCACTCAAAACCTGCTCAAATCTACTCAACAGGTCCACTTAGAACCTACTCAAATCTACTTAATAGGTCCACATAGAACCTGTCCAAATATGCTCAACAAGTCCACATATAACCTACTCAAATCTGCTCAACAGGTCCACACAGAACCTATCCAAATCTACTCAACAAGCTCACACATAACTTGTCTAAATCTGCTCAATAAGTCCTCTCTAGTACTTGCTCAAATATGCATTGCAAACTTCCACAAAATCTTACACAAAATTAGTCCACAAGCCTTCTCAAAGACTTGTCTCAATCACATAGAATCATAAAGAGAATTTTTAGAGACTCAATATGTTCTATACTCAATGCTCAATCAATATCTCAACTCAATCTCATAGAAGCATAAAGAGAATTGTTAGAGACTCAATATGTTCTATACTCAAATCCCAATCTCAACTCAAATCAATATCATAGAAGCATAAAGATAATTGTTAGAGACTCAATATTTTCTATTCTCAAATCTCAATATCAACTCAAATCAATCTCATAGAAGCATAAAGAGAATTGTTAAAGACTCAATATGTTCTATACTCAAATCCTAATCTCAACTCAAATCAATCTCATAGAAGCATAAAGAGAATTGTTAGAGACTCAATATGTTCTATTCTCAAATCTCAATCTCAACTCAAATCAGAATATAGAATAGTTTTTTTTATGGAACTTGAACAACCACTTCACACAATCACTTGACTAGGCTCAATCAACTCTACTCAACCAATCACCTCAAGGATCAATCATTTCTCACAAACCCTAGTCCAAGCATGTATCAACCAACTCAAAATATTTCCAACAATGCTCAACAAAAAATATCACATAAAAATGATACTCATGTTCTTTTCTAACTCAAGTTCAAGTTCTTTGCACAACCAATGGGCTTCAACAACAATGCTTATAAAACAAGGTTTAATAACAACTCTCAATCCAGAAAACCTTGAAGCATTTAACCAATCACTTTCAAAAAGGAAACCACAATCAATCCTTTTTACTCCAAAGGTATTTTATAATCAACCACCATAATCAATCAATAGGATAATGTGATCATACCTTTTATGAAGATGAAGAAGCCTCTTTGGAAATCTACCACAATCACAATATTCTTTTGCCAATCCTCACAAGGGTTAGAAGATCACAAAATGATCAACATTACTCCACTCATAATAATATTCACCAAGGCTTTTAATTAAAAAGCCTTCTTAAGAATTGATGCACAACTTCCTTATCACTACTAAAACCACTTGTACCATAAAATAAAATAAATCAAAATATTGCATAACCTTGTCACTCCAAAAACCACTTATACCATAAAATAACTCAAATATTTTATATCCTTCCTTTCAACACTTTTACACTTAAAAAATAATCACAAAGCCTTCTTATGCAATATCCCACATTAATTAAATATCAAACCTTAGCCATATGCAAAAATTAAATCCACTATACTCTCTATGAAAATTGACGCTTAACACAACCTTAGCAAATTCGAAATATTTCATGCACCCAAAATTTTTGATGATCGAATTATGGCATACCTTGCAAAATGGCTTTAGGTGGTTTCAACCTCGTGTTCCTCCTCCTCGTTGTGCATATTAACGCATTATTTGTCCACCGTGTGGGCTAGGCCTCCCATGTGGAGTCTTTAAGCCTTTAAGACTTATATTTCTGTCCTCTCCACTTATACCTTGAAACTTGCTCCTCGGTTTGATGTGCAGTGCACAAATGATTTCGGAAGGGGGGAATTGACAATTGCAAAGGAGGGGATAATCGAATGTAGACTATATTTCTTGTCACCTACTTGGTAAATAAAATAAACCCCTTTAAATATTTGAACCTTTGCATGATAAAATATATGACGTCGGTGGACATAGTGGGAAAACTCTTATTTAATTTTAAAATTCAAACTATGGTGATGGTGACTGTGTGGGCTACCTTCCTGCAATTTTAATTTTAAAACTATGGTGATGGTTGCTCTTATTTAAATTAAATAAGATATTTTCTTAAAATCTCTTATTTAATTTTAAAATTTTAATTTTAATTTTAAATAAATTAAAATTTAAACTAAACCTTTAAAATTAAATTTCTCCATCATCGGGGCACCTTTTTCGATGAAACGAAAAGCCAACTTGGGTTTTAAGAAAAACTCATTTCAAATCTGCCATCCATGGTTTTAAATAAAATATTTCCTTGCCTTCCTTGGTTTTCATAAAAAACTTTTGCTAAGCTTCCCTTGAAGCTCCTTTTGAAACCAAATGCCATGCATCCCTTATTGAACCTTTGATCAAAACCTTTGCTTCTCATGAAGCTCTTTGTGGAGAAAAATCATAGTGCTTACTTGCATAGTTCCTTTTGACATCAATGACAACTTTTAGCTTAGGGACTTGTTGGTCCGAAATCTGCCACAGGAAAGGATTTTACAAGTGCACCCTAGACCTGGCCAACATTGAAAGGCTGGAAGCAAGAAATGGCTTCCAGACCAATCTCCAGTGGGTTGGTTCCCTTCACTATTCTAAACTTGGTTAAGATAAGGGTTCTTGGAAAGAAATTGAAAAGGTTACGAGAAAGAAATGGGAAATATGGCCACAGGCCAAAGTGATGGGATCGGAAGATAACAACAGGAAACTTAAAAATGCGACAACAGCAAGTAACATAAGAAGTCATCTCAATTATCACACAACTGTATGTAGCAAATCTCTCCAATATTATACTCCAGAAATCATACTCTCACGGCGACACTTAAATCCAAGATGCAGAATTTAAATACAACAACCATTAAGAAATACGAATACTATAAGAAATGCAACTGTGAGAAAAGAAAATCACTCATACAACCATTGCTGAAAATCTGAAGCCAATACTTTTATTCCTGCAGATACAATTCCAGTTTCTAGCAGAGAACTCTCCAACCACACTTTCAAATGAAGCTTAAATTGGTTTTTATAGAGGGTCGTCCTCTTTGCAGCATTAAATATTTGAAACCGACTTCCTTGTGATCTACAATTATGCATTGGAAATTATGCACACGATCCCCTTAATTGCAGCCTTGGAGACCCACAAAATTGAATGCAATGTACATGTCAGCTTCGAAGAACCACCTTCATTAAATTTGTTTTTTAAACATGTGCATGAAAAACCGTTAAAATGATCCACGACCAGCAGTTTCGAACCAAGAAAATCTTTAATTTTGGTGGCCTGGGTGCTCTTCGACCTTGACCGCATTGAAAATCCGCAAAGCATTTAATTCGGGGCAGCATTTAATCTTCGAAAATAGGAAAAACCTCCTCGAAACTCACAAAACTGCTTTGGGCCAACAATTTAAGCATTAATAATTAATAATAACAATAAATGTGGCAAAAATGCCAACATTCTTGGCGGCTCGCGGGGTATACAGCTCGCTGTATGCAAGAATCCAGGCCTGAATCCATTGGGCTCAGAGTCAAGAAAACTTAAAGTCAGCTGCTGTGGTACATCTCAGTGAACTGCTGCAATAGAAACTTTTGCTGAATGATTGAAAGTTAAAGAAATCTGCATTTGGCTGAACTGAACATGGAATGGAAATGAATGGAATGAGATCCCATGGATGCGCAGGCGGTGAAATGCAAATGGAATGGTAATATGATGAAATGGATGAAATGAAGAAAAATAATGCGGTAGTCAGTAACAGAATGCTGCTGTACTACCGGCTGCAATGGATATGGAATGAAAGTAAATGAACTAATGGAATGGAAATGGAAATATGAAGGCTATGGAATGAGATTGAACTAAACTGTAAATAAATGCGTAAAATGACAGAACTTAGAAGAAAGGGATAAGAAGGAACGAAAATAATAGGAATGGGGAAAAGAAACAACAGTCGTGGCTTTGTTTTTTAACTGCAGAAGAAAAAGAAGTAAAAGAAGGAAGATGAAGAAGGGAAAGGAAGAAAAGGAGAGGAGAAAGAAGAAATTGCTAGAAAGCCACCAAGCTGCTGGGAGGAGAAAAACAAAGGAAAAACAAGCATCTACGGCTCGCAGGCAACAAGAGCCGAGATGAATAAATAAAAACAATACCTTTTTTTTTTTTCTTTTTTTTTTTTTAAATATTATATACAATAGTTCACGACATGATTGGCATGTCGCCACCAACCACCTAGTCTCAGAGGGTTATCCGGTAAATCTGCAATGTCCTGACCAGATCTGATCATACTTAAGTCGGTCCTTGAAATTGGGCTAGCTTCTTCCTGAAGTTCTCCATGTTTCAGACACTGGCAAGTTATCATGTTGTATACCAGTACCGACACAATTTACAAATAATGCAGAAAAGAAACCCCACCATCTTGAAGAGTTCTTTGAGTGTGGACTGAGAACAGGTTCCTCCAACTCCTGGATCCGAGCACAGGAATTGGCCAGGAACCGTACTTTCTTCAGGATCTTTGCCGACTTCACCTATTGATCTGACATATTCAACAGGTTCTGACTACACGCTTGTGTGTCTTGCATAGCTATGCCTTCTTGGTGTTCGGGGTCCGCTTTTCTTCTCTTCTTTCCTCGCTCCCCTGCTCCCGCTGCATCGGTTTTCCTCGGTATAAGGGATCTGGCATGAAAAAGACTGCACGGGATAGACAGGAGCAGCAACTATCGGAGAAAGTGATGGAGTTTCTCCCCACGGTAATTTTCTTGATAAGAGCAAAAGTTGTTCCGCTCGCACTGCTTCCTCAAAGATTTGCGGGAACCTTCGTTCACCTGATTGCAGCAAGAGGAGGCCTATGTCAGAATGGAAAGCTCGAACATAGAAGAGGTGGGCTTGGGTGGGTGATGGTCGGATCTTCTCTGGAATTCTCTTCCAGCTTCTCAAGAATCGGACATTGAAGTCCGTGATGCTCTCTAGAGGTGCTCTCTTGATGTACATTAAAAACTGATAGAGATCCAAAGAACTGTAAAAGGGATCTTCGTCAAATCTTCTGATTAGTGCTCTCGCTAGATCATCCCATGAGCTGATGCTTTGACGCTTGAGCAGTCTGTACCACTGCAATGCCCTTCCTTCCAAAGACTGAACCAAAAGTCTGATCATGATATCCTCGTGATTTATGACATGGATCATTGACAAAGTAGCAATATCTTCAACATGCGCCAGAGCCATGCCTTCGGTACCATCATATTTTGCCAGGGCCTTCAAGGCACCTTTGGGAATTTCATGCCGGATTTGGAGATTCAGAGGGCCAGGATCATCCCATCTAGGAAAAGCCCTCGCCTTTGTAGCAGTGGTCTGCGGGATCACGGCTATCGCCATTAAGTCAGAGTCGCCAGATGAACATTCTTTGAACTTTAAAAAAAACAGGCGTCCACGATCAAGAAATTCGGATCTTCAACTCAGCAAAGTCGCCAGATGAACTTACAAATCTCCGTTGTGAGGCCAAGACAGCTCATCAAAAATCTTGAGACCTCCGGGTGTTAAAAAAAAATGTGGATCTTTTGAGACAAAAGAAGTCTGTCCCACCGGGCGTGCCAAAAACTGTTGGTCCGAAATCTGCCACAGGAAAGGATTTTACAAGTGCACCCTAGACCTGGCCAACATTGAAAGGCTGGAAGCAAGAAATGGCTTCCAGACCAATCTCCAGTGGGCTGGTTCCCTTCACTATTCTAAACTTGGTTAAGATAAGGGTTACTGGAAAGAAATTGAAAAGGTTACGAGAAAGAAATGGGAAATATGGCCACGAGGCCGAAGTGATGGGATCGGAAGATAACGGCGGGGAAACTTAAAAATGCGACAATAGCAAGTAACATAAGAAGTTAGCTCAATTCTCACACAACTGTATGTAGCAAATCTCTCCAATATTACACTCCAGAAATCATACTCTCACGACAACACTTAAATCCAAGATGCAGAATTTAAATACAACAACCATTAAGAAATACGAATACTATAAGAAATGCAACCTGACAGAAAAGAAAATCACTCATACAACCGTTGCTGAAAATCTGAAGCCAATACTTTTATTCCTACAGATACAATTCCAGGTTTTAGCAGAGAACTCTCCAACCACACTTTCAAATGAAGCTTACATTGGTTTTTATAGAGGGCCGTCCTCTTTGCAGCATTAAATATTTGAAACCGACTTCCTTGTGATCTACAATTATGCATTGGAAATTATGCACACGATCCCCTTAATTGCAGCCTTGGAGACCCACAAAATTGAATGCAATGTACATGTCAGCTTCAAAGAACCACCTTCATTAAATTTGTTTTTTAAACATGTGCATGAAAAACCGTTAAAATGATCCACGACCAGCAGTTTCGAACCAAGAAAATCTTTAATTTTGGTGGCCTAGGTGCTCTTCGACCTTGACCGCATTGAAAATCCGCAAAGCATTTAATTCGGGGCAGCATTTAATCTTCGAAAATCGGAAAAACCTCCTCGAAACTCACAAAACTGCTTTGGGCCAACAATTTAAGCATTAATAATTAATAATAACAATAAATGTGGCAAAAATGCCAACAGGACTCAAAATGTCCAACAATCTCCCATTTGTCATTGATGGTAATCCATATTCATTTTACTAAAATCTGACCTTCTTTTTTGCTCCCCCTAGCTCAATGCTCTCTCAAATATCAAGTCTCTCCTCATATTAAATCTCTCCCCAATACACAAATCTCTCCCCCTTTGACATCAATGGCAAAGCGTCACCTTTGGGGCTCGGGGCTAAGAATGAGCCTCTTAGCTTATCCCCTCCCCCACCTCCACATGGGGTGGTTAATTCTGGAGTGAGAGTATTTCTACTTCATGAAAGTACTGCTCTTTGCCTTTATATTTATCTCTTCTTTTTTGAGTCTTCTGAATCCTCTCACTATTTATTTCCAAGTCATCATCCTTGTTCTTGTCATCACTTTTGTTCTTGTTCCTATTCTTGTTCTCATCCATGTTCCTGTTCTTGTTCCTATTCTTGTTCTCATCCATGTTCCTATTCCTGTTCCTGTTCCTGTTCCTGTTCCTGTTCATGTTCTCTGTTCCTATTCTTGTTCTCATCTATGTTCCTATTCTTGTTCTTGCTTGAATCTAGAATATTTTATCTACACCATCTTGCTATGTGACCATCATTATTTCACTTATAACACTTAATGTTATTATTCCTTGGAGGTGCAATTATCTTAGGATTTCTCCTAGTGAAGCCAAATCCTCTTCTATCATGAACCTTGCAATTCATTGCTTTGTGACCAAAATCATTACATGAGTAGCAATACCCATGGAAAATTTGTACTTTACCATATTCTTGTCTTTCATGTATCCTGCACTGTGAAGCCATGTGCCCAAACCTATGACATGAAAAACATCTTCCATTGAAAAAATCTTGCTTAGACCCCATTGGTCTCCTGTTCTGATTACTGTTCCATCTGTACCTTCTTTGTGAAATACTCATGTCTTTGTTGAACTCTTTGTTGTCTAATTCATCCTTTGATGTCTCACTCCCACTTTTACTTAATTCTTTTGACTCTTCTTCTTTTTTGGTGGTTGAGATTGGCTCTCCTTTTTTTGCTTCTTATTTTCTTTGTTCTTCTTTAGAACTAAGTCCTGTTATGGTGACTGATGACTTTTGTGCATTGGTAGTCCTTTCCAAGGTCCTTGAATTTTTCTCAAACTTGTGTAGCTTGTCCTTATTAGCTTTTACTTTCATCCTTAGTGAAACTATATCATGCTCTAATCTTTCACACTCTAGATATTTTACCTTTAATTTTTCAGCCATACCTTCTTCAATCCTTCTTGCTTCTTCAACGTTGGTTTTAAATTTGGTGAGTTCCTATAGAAACTTTGCTTTTGCTTTTTCATCTTCTTGATCTTGAACCCTTAATCTTGAGTTATCCCTTTTTAATTCTTCAATAGTGACCATAAGCCTTTCACATTCTATCTCTTTTACCTTTGACTAATCAATTATACCTTTTTAAACTCTTCTTGATTTTTCAACCTTATCTCTCAATTCAGAGATATCCTATAGAAGCTTTGTCTTACATTTATCATATTTTTGTATTTAAGCCTTCAATTATAAATTCTCTCTTTTCAATTCAATAAGCTTCTTAAGAGTGGATTTCTCTTTTTATTTTTTTGAAGCATCTTACTTTTCTTCTATTACTGCAAGTAGAGTTTCTTCTTCATACCTGTTTTGATCATCCCTATTATCATTTATTGAACCAATCTCTAGGATTTCATTTTTGATAATATCATCTTCATCTAAACTGCTACTAAACCCATTACAATATCTTGCATCATGGTCAAGTTGACCACAAACAAAACATTCTTGTGGATAATAAGCTACATGGTGACCTGTGTTCCCACATATTGTACAAAACTTTATTAGTCTAGATATTTCTCCATTACTTGATCCATATCTTGAATCTAATTCCATTTTTCCTCCCAACACAAAAATATTAAACTCATATTCCTTTTCTTTCATGACCATAGGTGTTCTTTTCTTCTTGTGTACCATGATTCTACTCTTGCCTTTCTTTTCCATGTGTTCTTGTAGGATCTTCCTTCAAGTTGTTAAACTTATTTCGAAGGAACCGAATCTGATACCAATTTAAGAATACAAGCTTATACTGAGAGGGGGGTGAAAAGTATAAGACCACTTTTTACTTTTCTTTCCCAAATAGTATTAATAAATATAATCAATGGCAATATCAATAACAATAACCAAAGCAATGCACAAATAATCACACACAATAGAGACACCAATTTTAACATGGTTCACCCAATGTGGGCTACCTCCAAAAAGAAAATATTTATTCTAAATATTTCTCAAATAATGTCATGGGAATCCTTCCCAATTACAATGTTTATGGATCTCTGTATAAAGGATATGTTGATCCCCTAATATCAAGTTCATGGATCTATTTCACAAGATAACTCTTTCCCCTTCTGCTCTAGCTAGTGATCTTCTAGAAGACTCTATCTCTCTACTGCACTAACTGGTGGATCTCTCTCCACTTGAAGACTCCTCACTTAGAAGATTTGTCTTCAATTGTCTTGGCTACTTGGATCTCTATCCACTGAGACTTTGTCCTCTATAGTTTATCACCTCCAAAGCTCTATCAATAGGATCACTCATAACCTTCTCAAATATGCTCAATAGGTTCACTCATAACCTACTCAAATATTCTCAACAGGTCTACTTAGAACCTGCTCAAATTTTCTCAATACGTTCACTCAAAACCTTCTCAAATCTACTCAATAAGTCCAATCATAACCTACTTAAATCTGCTCAATAGGTCCACTTAGAACCTGCTCAAATCTTCTCAATAGGTCCACTCAGAACCTACTCAAATCTACTCAACAGGTCCACTCAGAACTTGCTCAAATCTGCTCAATAGGTCCACTCAGAACCTGCTCAAATCTTCTCAACAAGTCCACTCAAAACCTGCTCAACAGGTCCACTCATAACCTTCTCAAATCTACTCAATAGGTCCACACAAAACCTGTTAAAATATGCTCAACATATCCACACACAACCTGCTCAAATATGCTCAATAGGTACACATATAACCTATCCAAATCTGCTCAACAAGCTCACACAAAACTTGTCCAAATCTGCTCAATAAGTCCTCTCTAGGACTTGCTCAAATCTGCATTGCAAGCTTCCACAAAATCTTACATAAAATTAGTCCACAAGCCTTCTCAAAGACTTGTCTCAATCACATAGAATCATAAAGAGAATTGTTAGAGACTCAATATGTTCTATACTCAAATCCCAATCTCAACTCAAATCAATCTCATAGAAGCATAAAGAGAATTGTTAGAGACTCAATATGTTCTATTATCAAAACTCAATCTCAACTCAAATCAATCTCATAGAAGCATAAAAGAAAATTGTTAGAGACTCAATATGTTCTATACTCAAATCCCAATCTCAACTCAAATCAATCTCATAGAAGCATAAAGAGAATTGTTAGAGACTCAATATGTTCTATTCTCAAATCTCAATCTCAACTCAAATTAGAATATAGAATAGTTTTTTTCATGGAACTTGAACAACCACTTCACACAATCACTTGACTAGGCTCAATAAAATCTACTCAACCAATCACCTCAAGGATCAATCCTTTCTCACAAACCCTAGTCCAAGCATGTATCAACCAACTCAAAATGTTTCCAACAATGCTCAACAAAAAATCTCACATAACAATGATACTCATGTTCTTTTCTAACTCAAGTTCAAGTTCTTTGCACAACCAATGGGCTTCAACAACAATGCTTATAAAACAAGATTTAATAACAAATCTCAATCCATAAAACCTTGAAGCATTTAACCAATCAATTTTAAAAGAGGAAACCACAATCAATATTTTTCACTCCAAAGGTATTTTATAATCAACCACCATAATAAATCAATAGGATAATGTGCCCATAATTTTTATGAAGATGAAGAAGCCTCTTTGGAAATCTGCCACAATCACAATATTCTTTTGCCAATCCTCACAAGGGTTAGAAGATCACAAAATAATCAACATTACTCCACTTCACAATAATATTCACCAAGGCTCTTAATTAAAAAACCTTCTTAAGAATTGATGCACAACTTCTTTATCACTGCTAAAACCACTTGTGCCATAAAATAAAATAAATAAAAATATTGCATAACCTTGTCACTCCAAAAACCACTTATACTATAAAACAACTCAAATATTTTATATCCTTCCTTTCAACACTTTTGCACTTAAAAAATAATCACAAAGCCTTCTTAGGCAATATCCCACATTAATCAAATATCAAACCTTAGCCATATGCAAAAATTAAATCCACTATACTCTTCGTGAAAATCGACACTTAACACAACCTTAGCAAATTCAAAATATTTCATGCACCCAAAAATTTCGGCGATCGAATTATGGCATACCTTGCAAAATGGCTTTGGGTGGTTTTGACCCCACGTTCCTCCTCGTCGTGCACCTTAGCGCATTCTCCGCCCACCGTGTGGGCTAGGCCTCCCACGTGGAGGCTTTAAGCCTTTGAGACTTATATTTTCATCCTCTCCACCTATGCCTTGAAACTTGCTCCTTTGTTCCACGTGCAATGTGTAAACAAAATTGGAAGGGGGGAATCGACGATTGCAAAGGAGAGGATAATCAAATACGAACTATGTTTCTTGTCACCTACTTGGTTGATAAAATCAACCCCTTTAAATATTCAAATATTTACATGTTAAAATATATGACGTCGGTGAACATGGCTGGAAAACTCTTTTATTTAATTTTAAAATTTAATTTTAATTTTAAATAAATTAAAATTAAAAATAAACCTTTAAAATTAAATTTCTCCATCACCGGGGCACCTTTTTCGATGAAACGAAAATCCAAATTGGGTTTTAATAAAAACCCATTTCAAATATGCCATCCATGGTTTTAAATAAAACCTTTCCTTACCTTCCTTGGTTTTCATAAAAATCTTTTGCTAAGCTTCCCTTGAAGCTCCTTTTGGAACCAAATGCCATGCATCCCTTCTTGAACCTTTGATCAAAACCTTTGCTTCTCATGAAGCTCTTTGTGGAGCAAAATCATAGTGCTTACTTACATAGGTCCTTTTGACATCAATGACAAATTTTAGCTTAGGGACTCAAAATGTCCAACATCTATCCTCTCAATGATTTTTTGCTTCTTCCTTGTAGAGCATAAATTTACCCCTACAACTAAAGTCATTAATTTTATCTTTTTATTTTGGTTATCTAAAAGGACTAAGGGGGTTTGACTACCTAATCTATGATCCTTATATCCTCTTTGGCTATAGTAGACCCCAAAACACTATTCATCCTCTTTCAAGTTTGTCATTTTATAGGTTCTATAGATTCATGGTTGTGTTTTCCAAGGCACAAAATCAAGTTCATGGTAAGGAGCTATAGGGCATAAAATTGTGGCAACCAATGGATAAGGTAGCTGCCCTTGTTATTTTTGTTAGCAATTTTTTTAATGTTCTATTTTTTGTTGTGTTTTTTAAAACACACAAAAGTGAAAAATGGCGTAAAAGGAACCTTATATTATTTCAAGTTAAATATCACTAAATAAAAGGATAATCAAAGAATCTAGTTTCACTTTGATTTGTTTATCTCCTCTCATATTTTAGGCATTCAAAATCTAAATAGCATATAGTTTACATTTAGGCTAACTTGTGTGTGTCTTCTCTTGTCCCTTGCTTTAAAAGGAAAATATTTTACTTTTTTGTATCTTAGGATTAGTTTTCATTCAAAGGAAAATTCATTCTAGGTTAACTCTTGCAATTTTTCATCATTTATTTTATGTATATTTAGATTCTAGTATATTTCGTAATTTTAAAACTTAGTCTTTGAAACCCAAAATTTAGATGTTTTTCAAACTCTACATCAAACAAAATTATTTGGATTGAATCCTCAAAATACTCTTGGTGAACCCCTCAACATATCATATATCAAACCTAAAACAAACTAATTAAGGTGAGGGCAACCCCATGGGGATTTTAGTCTTAGCATATCTACTAGGATTTTTGTGGGACCTCCTCACATTTTGGTGAACCTAACATGAACACATCCTTATAAATTTCAAAAACATTCACATAATTAATGAAGAAACTGAATCATTAGTCTGCTCTTCGTATTCATGGAAAATATATAGAAATTACATAAACTCCGTTGGGGCAGTTTGAATCTAGTTGGGTGGTTCTTAAACTGAATAACCAAACAAATACGTACCACTCCTATAATGTTGTCTATCTTTAATTAATGTAATATAAGATATACTAGTTATTCTAACATCCCCCCTTATTACATTGATGTTGACTACACATAGCATTGCGGAACAATTCAAATTTGACTCGAGCAAGTGCTTTGGTGAAGATGTCCGCTATTTGCTCATCTGTGGGAATGTAGTGGAGCTGGATATGATGCTTTGGAATCTCATCTCGAATGAAATGACACCTAGTGTCAATGTGTTTGGTGCGATCATGAAAGATAGGATTTTTGACAAGATTCATAACACCTTGATTGTCGCAAAATAAATGTAAAGGAAGATGTTCTGGAAGGCCCATATTTGTGAGGATGCGACGTAACCATATGATCTCGCAGACTGCTCCACTAGCTGCTCGATATTCTGCCTCAGTAGAAGAAATAGCAACAACATGTTGCTTCTTGCTATGCCAAGAGACAGGACCAGATCCAAGGTGAAAAACATAACCTGCAGTTGATTTTCGGTCATCTATGGATCCAGCATAATCAGAGTCCGTGTACCCTTGAAGATAGAACTTGTTGTTTTTTTTGTATTCCAGACCGATATATGTCGTCCCACGGACATAGTGAAGAACTCTTTTTGCTGCTTTCCAGTGGCTAACTTTAGGATCTTGCATGAATCGTGAAAGATAACCCACAACAAAACTAAGATCTGGCCTGGTGTTTGTGAGATAGATGAGACTCCCAATCAGTTGACGATAGAGAGTACTATCTATTTTAGGAGATTCATCGAATCGGGATAACTTAAGTCCTGCTTCCATTGGTGTGGCTTTGGGTTTGCAGTCAGTCATCCGATACTTATCAATGAGAGTCTTGGCATATTTCTTTTGAGTAACTTGTATGCAATGCTTGTATTGAGTTACTTCTAGACCAAGACAATAGTGGAGAAGTCCAAGATCTGTCATTTCAAAAGAGGTATTGAGATCTTTCTTTACTGTTTTGATCATAATCTCCGAATCGCTTGTTATGATCAGATCATCCACATATAGTACTAGAATTACTATGTTAGAACCATTGTTCTTGATATATAGGTTGGGATCTGCAGGACTTCTTTTAAATCCATGTTGCACTAGGTGACTATCAATTTTGATATACCAAGCCCGAGGAGCTTGTTTAAGTCCATATAGAGATTTGATCAGCTTACAGACTTTCTGTTCTTCCCCTTGAACTACAAAACCTTCAGGTTGAGTCATATAGACTTCTTCTTGTAGGTCACCATTTAAGAAAGCACTTTTTACATCCATCTGATGTAGCTGCCAACCAAATTGAGCTGCCATTGCACACAAAACTCGAATAGTGGTCATTTTAGAAGTAGGAGCAAATGTCTCTTCATAGTCTATGCCTTCTCTTTGTGCATAGCCCTTTGCAACAAGTCGGGCTTTATATTTATCTATTGCACCATTTGCCTTATATTTGATCTTGAATACCCATTTGCAACCAATGGGTTTCTTTCCTGAAGGTAAATTCACTAACTTCCAAGTTTGATTTTTCATTAGAGATGTATGTTCTGCATCCATAGCAGTTTTCCATTGATCTTTACTGAGTGCATCTGAGACTGATGTGGGTTCTTTTTCATCTAGTATTGTCAAATAGACTTTTTCATCTTCCATATCTATATTCTCATCTTCTTCTACATTGACAGATAAATCATCAAAATGTTGACAAAGGTCATCAACATCTGTTACTGATGTTGCAGTATCTGCTCTTTTGTGTTGAGTCATACTGCGAGTAGTGGGTCGATCTAGAGTTAGATCTGGAAGTGATGTCAATTTTGAATCTTGCAATGTACTAGTATACCATTTTGGAACCTTCTTCTGAGGAGGTGCTGCTTCTTGCTTAGGTTCATCTTCCTTAAGGTATACAAGTGTGTTATTTGATGTGAAAGTTTCATCAAATACTACATCTCTACTGATGTGTGTTTTCTTGGTTATAGGATCAATCAGCCGATATCCTTTTGAATACTCATCATAACCAAGAAATATACATTTTTGAGTTTTCTCATCTAGTTTCCTTCTTTTCTGTTTAGGAATGTGCATAAAAGCTTGACATCCAAAAACTTTTAGATGAGAGATCGAGGGTTTCTTACCACTCCAGGCTTCTTGTGGAGTTTTTCCTTGTAGAGCCCTTGTAGGTGCTCTATTGAGTAGGTAGGATGTTGTGTTTACTGCTTCTGCCCAGTATTGTTTTTCTAAGTTTGCTCCTTTTAACATACACCGACTCATTTCTACTATGGAGCGATTTTTTCTTTCTGCAATTCCATTTTGCTGCGGTGTATATGTTGTAGTGAGTTGTCTCTTGATCCCATGTTTTTCCAAAAATGCTGAAAATTCCTTGGAAGTGTATTCCCCCCCTCGATCTGAGCGGAGGGTTTTGATGGAACAACTTGTTTCTTTCTCAACTTGTCTCTTGAACTGACGAAAGTAGGAAAGAGCTTCTGATTTGAGTGCAAGGAAGAAGACCCATATTTTGCGGGAGTAGTCATCAACAAATAGCTGAAAATACCTCTTTCCACCATGACTGGGTGGGAAAGGACCGCACAGATCTGCGTGGATTAACTCCAAGGGTTTGTTCGAGCGAGAAGAACTTGTCTCAAATGGAACTCGATGTTGTTTCCCTACGAGACAATCTGAGCACACTGGGAGAACAGATGAAAGCTGAGGAAGTCCTTTGACCATTTCATATTTGCTTAATTCGAGTAAATACCCGGAACTGAGGTGCCCATATCTTTTATGCCATAAGGAAGTAGCTTCTTTTGTAGTGGCAATGAGGGCAGTATGGGATGTAGAGACTGTATCCAAGATGAATAATCCATGTTTGTAGGAACCAGTGGCAATGTGGTGACCTTGATGACTGATAAAACATCTCTTTTTGCCATGTTCAACTTGAAAAACAACATCCATATTTCTATCTAGCATCTGTGGAACATATAAGAGATTGTTGGCAAGGCCAGGAACATAGAGAACTTTCTCTATGGCACAGTCACCATCAGGGAGTGTGACGGTAACATCCCCTTCACCCTGTACTTGATAGACCTGATTATCTGCAATAGTGACAGGTTTGCCTTCTCGTGCATGAAAGGTGTGAAACCAGGACTTGTTCCCAGTCATATGTTTGCTTGCTCCAGAATCAATATACCATACAACATCGGATTTGGAAGAGGCAGTATGGGTCATGAGCACTTTGTGTGCTCTTTCGGAGTCATTATCTGAAGATGACGGAGAATCATCTGAATGGGAATCTGCATAAGCAACATGACCCTTTTGTTGTTTGTGACGTTGAGGATATTGTTGCTTCCCCTTGCCTTTCTTATTTTGTGAGGGATCATGCTGTTGTTTGTTTTTGAACCAACACTTGTTGGTATCATGATTGTTCATATCACAGATCTTGCAATATTTATCTCGCTGGAGATTGGGCTTGCCTTTGCCTTTGGAAGAAGAGCCTCCCTTCCGCAACTGTCCTTGCTTGTGACCCTTTTGATGGGTGGAGAGAGCAAGTAGCGGGTTCCTCATCTTTCTGTACTTGATTGGCTTCTTCAGTTTGAAGCAAATTAACCAATTCAACAAAAGTTAATGTTCTACCAGAAACATTGAGGGAAGTGATAAAACTTTTGTAAGATGGTGGAAGTGCCCTCAAAATAACAGATGTCAAAAGATCATCATCGATGGGTTTTCCCATAGTATTGAGTTTAGCTTTCAATTCTGCCACTTTGCAGAGAAACAATTCAACAGTTTCCCCTGAATTCATAGTAAGATTGTGAAGCTGAGTTTGTAGGTGAAGGATAGTGGAATTATTCTTTCCTTCATACACGATGAATCGGTGCTGCCCAAGCATCTTTACTGGTCGTGGCATCACAAATATGAGGTTGAACCTCATCTGTTATGGCAAGTAATAAAAACATAAGGCCTTTCCTGTCCTGATCATCAAATGTATCTTGATCTGTCCCTACTGTGGTGGGACGAGATGTAGTGCCACTGACGACATCCCATAATTTTTTGACTTGAAGAATGGCTTTCATTTTATGCTTCCATGGCACAAAATTGGTGCCTTTGAGCAATTGGGCATCTGAAAGATACTTGTGCACTGTAGTCATTTTGTTTAGGGTTCCTTATAGCGCCAAATGGTCCCCTTTTCGATATACTATTGCCAGGCTAGATATATCGAAACTGAAACAAAACAATACCCGCCCTTACGTGAGGGAAACTATAGGTATTATGAAGATCAGAACGGTACGTGGAACATAGGCAGTACTGAAAAGGATTGCTTTGTTGATGGCACCTACCTTAGAAAGACAGGAATCCGCATGCGTGGGGCGTAACTTCCCCTAAACACTTTGGAATCCAAGACTTTCGTCAGGATTTACGCCTAAACACAATAGCAATGGGGGGTAAAAAATTGACTCAAAGAGATGTTAATGACACCTGCCTGAGAATCTTCGGAAGAAGAATAATCAGTTGGAGGTAATTAAGTCAAAAAACAAAACTAGGAGAAAATTAGTGTTGGGGAGAGAACATATGAAGATCCCTGTGCAAAGAGATAACTGCTTGTGGAGAACCTGTGCAACATGTGCTGAGAGAAGTAGTGGATGCTTTGATGTAGATGATTTTTTTTTAAATGCAGAAAGGAATGCAATAATCAAACAAGCATGCTCACAAAATGCTTCTCACATAGGTGTCGGGTTCAACCGAAAATGCACCTAACTTGGACAAAAGAAGGTGTCGAGTAAAATCGAAAATGCACCTTTGATGTTTTAAAAAACATTTGAATTCCCCCCTCAATTTTGGACGAAGTGAAGGCAAAAATAGAATATAATGCCTTTGAACAATTGCTTGTGGGAAAAAACACAAATTTTCATGTCTTTAAAAAACAATGACAACAAAAAAATTAGTCAAACTTCTTTTGGGGCGTCAACAAGTGTCCGTCGTGGCGTCAACTCGATTCAAGGCGTCAAAGAAAACTTTGTTGTTTTTTTTATTGTTGGCGTCATCGAGCCCGCGAGACTTCAAGCGGATCGTGCTCTTTGTTTTTGATTGTTGGCTTCCGCTTACGCACATCAGACGGCCTTTTTTTTAATCCCTTTCAAAAAAAAAAACTCAGTCCCGAGGAGCTTGTTCTGATGCGTCGGACAAAAAACAACTCATCCCGTACGTGACAGCCGTGTGGCGTGTACAGGGCTTGGTCTGCTGCGTCGGATGAAACCAACTCATCCCGTACGTGACGGGCGTGTGGCGTGTACAGGGCCCGGGTACCCTCTTTTTGAAAAAAACATTTTTTTTAATACGAACACGAGATAAAAAAAATGCTTCGCTTTTCTTACCACACTCGGCGAACACGCGGGATTAAAACGTTTTTTTTTTAATACGAACGCGAGATAAAAAAAATGCTTCGCTTTCTTTACCACACTCGGCGAATGCGCGGGATAAAACAAATGCTTCTCCACCACATTTTTTTTTTATGACGAACGTGCTTCTCCACCACACTCGGCGAACGCTTTTACCGCCAGTTTCACCAATACCGTCGGTGCTCGTTGTCTCCAGTGCTTCCTGCTCGCCCTTCGTTTTCTCCAGTGCTTACGAGGTCTGTTTGCTGCGTCTGTAGCTTCTCTTGCGGCTGCGAGCAATGCTTCGAACCCGTACTTGCCAGAGGAGGGACCCCAGGCACCTGCGGCTGCACTGCGTCTGCACTGCGTCGGCTGTCAAGACGTCCCCAGCGTGTTTGCGTGCTTGCCTGCATCTGCACTGCGTCGGCTGTCAAGACATCCACAGCGTGCTTGCCGCCGCGTCCCTTCCAACACCGACGTCTGCACTAAATTCACATTGCCCAGAAAAGATTATTTAATGCTCTGATGCCATGAAGAAACTGAATCATTAGTCTGCTCTTCGTATTCATGGAAAATATATAGAAATTACATAAACTCCGTTGGGGCAGTTTGAATCTAGTTGGGTGGTTCTTAAACTGAATAACCAAACAAATACGTACCACTCCTATAATGTTGTCTATATTTAATTAATGTAATATAAGATATACCAGTTATTCTAACAATTAAAAGATAAAAAATTATTTAAACTTAAGCAAGACCACTAAATTTTGTTTGCATAGATTAGATCACTAATCAAGATTTAATAATTGGTGCCTCAAGTCATTGTGGTAATATTGATATTGAGTCATGTATCCAAGAAATATTGATCCTCGTATCATTCCTAGTCTAGTACCTCAAGGTTTTCCCTCATGTATAATCATATATATTGAGGGAATTGAGTCACCTCTAGTATCAATGGGTATATCGGAGTGGCAAGTATATTAGGCAGGTTTAGGTATATCGAGAGATCTTCTTGAGGTATATTGGCTAGTTGAAATCAATATTTATAGCTTTTCTACCTTTTTTTAATCAAGAGTAGTTAGATTTAAAATTTAATCTCCTTTTCCTCTTTAAACATGCCTCCTACTCTTCGTAGTAAGAAGAGAATCATGGACCCAAATGAAAATCCCTTATGGGATGATAATGAGCAAATTGATAGAGAAAATCCAAATTTAGATGAAGAAGATGATGAAACTTCAACCATTGGATCCCTTGACCCTATAGAGGGGCCTCATGGCCAACTTACCTTTAAATATCATAACCATATCATGAATTTCTTGAGATAAAATAGACATATTATGATAAAAATTCTAGAAAAGGATATCCATTTCAATGAAGTAAGACCATCCAATAACCAACAAATTCCTCATTCAAGTTCCATGTCACTCCATAAATCACATCATAATCCTTTGTTTAATCAATCTCCTTTGAATCAAAATGTTAATCCACTTGCTTCTAATCCAACTTATGCTACAACTACCACAACCAATGTAGGGGGATTTTCTCAACCACCCCCAAGTAATAATATTCCTCCCAATAATAATATATTTTCTTCTATTCCTCCTAACAATAAATTTTCTTCTATTAATCCAAATGCCAATAATTTCTCTTCTATCCCACCTAATGTCAACAATTTTTCTTCTCTTCCTCCTAATTATTTTTCTATCCCACCAAATGTTCATCATATTCCTCCACAAGATACTACACAATATCCTTCCTATTCTAATCCTTATCATAATAATGTAAACACCTCAAACATGAATCAAATTCCATTTCAAAACCCCATGACAAATAACTATAATCCACCCTTAGGCAATTTTGGGATGAACATACCAACCACCCAACCTTTGACTTTACAAAATAATAACCCTAAAATTCAAAACCTAACCTCTTTAGTCAAGCAACTTGCTCAATGAATAGACACCATTCAAGCACCAAGTTTTACCTATTCATATAGAGATATGTGCAACCAACCTTTGGATCCTATGGTAGCTTGTCGACCATACCCAAAGAATTTTTTGGCACCCCAACTTCCAATATATAAGGGTATGGAGGATCCAATTGAACACATAAGGATGTTTTGGACTACTTGCCATGACATTGCTTATGATGACATGCTCTTATTAAAGACATTTCCTAAAATCCTTGGAGGATCAACATTAGAATGGTATTATCAACTACCCCACCATTCTCTTAGAAATTTTGAAGAAACCATCGAAATGTTTGTCCACCATTTTGATGCCTATGTGGAAAAGAGAGTTAGCCTCCAAGATCTTTACCTTCTTAAACAAGCCAAATATGAGAGCTTCATAGATTTTCTATCCCGATGGAGAGGATTGGTGGGAAGATTGCAATACACCCCACCACCTAAGGACATGTTGGAAATATTTATCAACAATTTACAAGATCAACTATCATATGAATTAGAAACCACAACCATAACATCTTTTGAACAAGCGGTTGATTTGGCAAGAAGAGTCGAGAAAGATCTCATAAGAAGAGGACAATTGAAACCAAATAAATAAGAAGAAAAATCAACCAAATCCCAATATAAGAACAAGCATGTGGTAGGTGATGGCATCATCGATAATCGATAAAGTAATAATGTCAATACCACAAGCACCTTGCAAAATTTGGTTCTCAACAAACCTCAAAAACCACAAAGAAACTTCACCAAACTCAACCAACCTTTATCATCAATCCTTAAACAAATTTTGGATGCTAAGATGATTGAGTTACCCAACATAAGATAACCTGACACCACTGCTAATTGGTATAATCCCAATCAACATTGTGACTTTCATAGAGTGGATGGACATCTTACAAATCAATGCAAAAGACTTAAACATGTTATCCAAGATTTGTTAGATGAGGGTCACCTTGTCCTAGGTGATTTTGAACTTACTCCATCCACTAATCAAGATATGGGGATATTCCAAAATCCTTTACCTAATCATGATCAACAAACAACTAATCAAGTTTCTTATCATGTTGTTCCACCTCCTTATGATAATATGGTTGGCATGATATCATTTACCACAAGACAACAATCTCAATCCCAACCATCTCAACAACCTCAAACTCAAGAAAATCCAACTTCCAATCAACCTTCTAGACCACCATTGATTCTAAGAAATAACAATAGAAAAACCACCAATGTTGACAAACCACCCTTAGTTCTTAAACCTCAACCAAAAAACTCTTTTGATTTCAAACAACAACTTGCTAATACACCCGCTAAAATTTCTCTTCTAGAGCTTCTCCAAACTTCTATCCATAGAGAAGCTCTAATCAAATTTCTAAGTCAACAAATAGTCCCTCAAGACCTTTCACCAAATAATCTTGCTAATGTTGTTGGATCTCTTGGGATAAATCATATCTCCTTTTATGAAGATGATCTTCCTCCCTCAACCTTACAAGGGGATTCTCCCCTTTACATCATAGGCTACATAGGGGATAAGTTTATCAAAAGAATCTTGGTAGACAATGGATCATCCCTAAACATATGTAGCTTTCAATTTATCCAAAAATTTGGATTGGGAGAAGATCTTGAAAAATCTGATGTAATCATAAAAGCCTTCAATAATGAAGCCCAAGAATCTTGTGGGATCATCACCCTTCCTCTCAAAGTGGGACCAAAAATTCTTAACACTCTCTTTTATGTAGTATCTTGTCCAACTTATTTCAATATTCTTCTTGGATGCCCTTGGATCCATGCCATGAAGGTCATCCCATCAACCCTTCATTGATGTCTTAAATATGAATTTCAAAATCAACTTGTCACTATTCTTGGCGATCCTCATCCATTTCAATATTGTTCAATGGTTGAGGTAGACCAAGCTAGGACAAATTTTTGTCCATCTGTATCTCTAAATGAATTTCCTTCTTCTTATGTTCCTCCTTCTCCTCAAATCACAAAAAAGCTTAAGAGCTTGAAAATCAATGATGAACCTCAAATAATTCCTCCTTCTAATGATCAAATAAATCAATCTATCCAAAATCCCCTCATAGATCTTGCTACACTACCACCTTCACCAAGAACTTTAGGATTACCTCATAAGAAAGGTGAAGTAGTGCACATTGGCATGTGTACCTTTACTTATGTGGGGACATCTCATGAAGAAAATATTAGTGGTTGTAACCCATTACCCATTGAGAAACAATTTGCAACTTGTTACTTATCCAAAGATTATCCCTTACCCAAACAAATCTTAACCAATATGGGATATCAAGGCAAAGGATTAGGGCCTCAACAACAAGGAATTAAAGAACCTTTGGAAGTTGAAATTTGGCCTGAAAGATGTGGCATTGGCTATATCCCTAATAAAAATCAACCTTTACCAATAGATTTGGAAGATGATCAAATTATAACCTATGCAGAATTTATTGATCATCATGGATTAGATTGGAGTGATCAAGATGAAGAACCTTCTTCCCCATCTTCAATTCTATTTTGCAATTTAATCACAATTTTCCATCCTAAATTGATTGCAACCCAAGGAGAGTATGCCAAAGGAGATACCTTTTGTGATATGGATCATGAGGATATTCTCCAAAATAGCTTCTTCTTTGATGGATCAGTCCCATGTGTCACCCATGTTGAATCTATCAATCCCCAAGAGGATCAAATTCCTTTATCACTTGAAGACCTTGAGAAATTAGGAGTCATTCCTACCCCACTTCATTATGAGGATGAATCCCATATCCTCATTGAAGAAACCATAGATATCAACATTGGCACTTTAGAAAACCCTAAAATTCTTAAATTAGGGCAAGCCCTCTCTATTGAAGAACAAGAGCAATTGACCAATTTATTGAAGGAATTTCAAGACATATTTGCTTGGTCATATATTAATATGCCTAGGCTAGACCCTTCTTTGGTCATGCACCATTTAGTAGTTCAACCAAATGTTAAACCTGTCAAATAAAAGCTTAGAAAGATGCACCCTAAAATTGCCTTGTTAGTCAAATAAGAGCTTCAAAAGCTTCTTGATGTTGGTTTTATCAAAGCCATCGATTATTCTGATTGGATATCTAATATTGTCCCTATTTCCAAGAAAGAAGGCACAATCAAAATATGTACTGACTTTTGAGATATCAACTTAGCTTATCCCAAATATGATTTCCCTTTACCCAATATAGACATGATTGTAGATTTCACCATTGGATGTGGAATGCTTTCTCTTGAAGACCAAGCCAAAACTACTTTCACTCCTTGGGGCACCTTTTGCTATCAAGTTATACCTTTTGGCTTAAAGAACATAGGTGCCACATATCAAAGGGCTATGACTTATATTTTCCATGACTTAATGCATGACATTGTAGAAGATTATGTGGATGATCTCCTTGGTCATTCCATTCATTGTGAAACTCATGCACAAGACCTAAGGCGTATCTTTGAATGATTAAGAGAATATAAATTTTACCTTAAGCCCTCTAAATATGTCTTTGGAGTCACATCTAGAACATTTTTAGTGTGTCTAGGAGAGGCATTGAAGTAGATCCTACCAAGATATTAGCTATTACTGATATGCCTCCCCCATGCAACCTTACTAAGTTGTATAGTTTGCAAGGTAAGCTTCAAGCCATTAGATATTTCATATCCCAATTAGTAGATAAGTGTCAACCCTTCTTTAGGATCCTTCACAAAAATGTAGAATATAAGTGGGATGATGAGTGTCAAAGAGCTTTTGATGAACTCAAAAGATATCTCACTTCCCCACCTATCCTTATAGCACCCAATCCAACCAAACATTTATTGCTCTACATAGCTACTATAACCCAAGCCTTAGGGGCTATGTTAGCTCAACATGATGATCAAAATAAGGAAAGAGCAATTTATTATATTAGTAGAACCCTTGTTAGTTATGAAACCCAATACACCCCTTTAGAAAAGCTTTGCCTTATTGTAGTGTTTGCATCTCAAAAATTATGACATTATATGCTTAGCCATAAGATATTAGTAGTTGCAAGGTTTTATCCCCTTTACTACTTAATATCAAAGCCTCACCTTTTAAGTCAATATGCTAAGTGGGTCCTTTCCCTTAGTGAATTTGATCTAACCTTTATTAGTCAAAAGGCCATAAAAGGTTAGGTTATTACTAATCAATTAGCCACAACTCCCTTAGAATCTACTTACCCTTTAGTTATAGAATTTTAAGATGCCCCCCACCCTTGATGTAGAACCCCAAGATTCTTGGACCTTGTATTTTGATGGAGCCCATTGCTTAAAGGGCGTAGGGGTTAGAATCATTCTAGTCACCCCACAAAAGCAACTAATACCTCTTTCCTTTAAGTTGCACTTCTCCTACACTAATAATACCATAGAATATGAAGCATTGATCTTAGGTCTTAGAGCCACCCTAGCCTTAAAATTCAAGATCCTTTCTATATTTGGTGACTCTCAACTTATAGTCAATCAAGTCAATGATGTATATCATACTAAAGATGAAAATTTGAAGCCATACAAAGATATTGTTGCAAAGCTTATGTCAACATTTGAGAATATAACCATAGAATCCATCCCTAGATCCTCTAACCATCATGCAGATGCAATGGCTGTAACCACATCCCTTATCCCCTTGGAGTTAGAAGATGATCATGCTACAATTGTCATTCAACAACTCTGAGAACCTACAACCTATAGTTCTAGTCAACTCCCCTTAGATATCTTGAACATCAGAGCTTCTCCTTCTAAGCCTTGGTACAAGGATATATTTGACTTCTTAAAATATGACACGATACCTGAAGGCTTAGATCACAACAAGAAAAATCTATTGCACAAAAGAGCATGTAGATTTGTGATAATCGATGATATCTTATATTGATGCTCTTTTGATGGCATCCTTCTATGATGCCTTACATCCGATGAAGCAAGACAAGCCCTTTGTGAAGTCCATGAAGGATCATGTGGAGGCCATTTTAGTGGTAATGCAATTTCCAAGAAGCTCCTTCGAATAGGATATTATTGGCCTTCCATGGAGAAGGATGCATGTGACTATGTTTGACATTGTGACAAGTGTCAACGTCATGATAACCTTATTCATGCACCTTCACAAAACCTTCAAGTCATTTCTTCCCCTTGGCCATTCTCCATATGGGGTCTAGACATAATTGGGAAAATCAATCCCACTTCTTCTGATGGTCATAAATTCATCATCACAACCACTGAGTACTTCACTAAGTGGGTAGAAGCCATACCGCTATCCATGGTCACTGGAGTTCAAGTCTCTAAGTTTATCCTTAACCAAATCTTATGTCGGTATGGAATCCCTTCTGTTATCATCTCTGATAATGGAACCCCCTTTAAGAATAAGGATGTCCATAATATTTGTGCTAAATATAAGATTCAACATAAATGGTCAACCCCTTATTACCCTCAGGGTAATGGTCAAGTCGAAGCCTCTAACAAATCCTTAATCAAGATCCTTAAGAAGTTGGTTAATAAGATCAGTCATGACTAGCATATTCAACTTTATCCTACCTTGTGGGCTTATCGTACCAGCATACGTACACCCATAAGTGCAACCCCTTATGTCTTGGTCTATGGGATCGAGGTTATCTTCCCTTTTGAGTTAGAAGTCCCTTCTTTGTGCATTTTGTTACAAGATGCCTCTGTCAATGATGAGTATCACCTTGCCCATTTAAACCAATTAGAGTTGCTTGATGAAAAGTGCATTCATGCCTTAGAGCATCTTTGAGCCTATCAAAACAGGCTCAAGTGAACCTACACTAAGAAGGTTCGCAATCATTCTTTTGAAGTAGGGGACCTCGTCCTCAAGGAAAATCAAAAGAACACCAATGCTCAAACTGATTTAAAAGGTAAATTTCAGCCTAATTGGTTAGGCCCCTTTGTCATCACGACCAAGTTTGGCTCAAGAGCCTATCATCTAGCAACCCTAGATGACAAAGATCTCAAAGAACCCATGAACATTATGCATCTCAAAAGATACTATGCATGACTGTGTAAATTCTTCTTATCATTCTAAATATTCTTCTTGGGATATTTTGGAATCTAGAGAAGAGGTAGAAGTCTTGACCATAAGATATTTTACCAACAATCACCAAATCATAGAGCATTTCTCTATTTCAACCTTGTCTTTGCAATATCTTGATCATCTTATCTCAATTCCTCTGCTTCTTCTACCAGATTTCCCAAGATCTCTTTTGTGCCAACTTACATTTGTATAAAACATGGTCTCTTTATGAAGGATTAGGGTTTTTTTTTGAAAAAACATCTCATATTTTAGAAGCTATATATTTGTGAAGGTTTATCCGATTCATATGATTCTTAGAAAAACTTGTGTGGACTTTAAATAGCTTCAAAATGAGTGGTCATGTGAAATATTCTATGCAATATTGAAGGATATATAACCCTGTGAAATCAACAATCTGGAATAAGGGCAGTGATGATTTTTCAAGTTACGAAAAATGAAATTAAAAATATTTATCAACTAGGGTTTGCATGATGGGAAGAGAAATTAAGGGCTAGGACTTAAGTGAGGCAATACATTCTATCTAGACATAGAATTGTTTAGCTAATTTTTTTCTCCTTCTTTATCTTAGAAATTTTGTATGCAAATTATTATAAAGTTTCTATCAAATATTATGTTTGCTATAGGACATTCAAATAAATTTCAATAGATTTTGTGTTTTAGTTTTCTTTCAATGGACTGATTTATAGATCCTTGGAATCATATCTAGTGGTAGATGTTAGTGAGCACACCTCAAAGATATCCTTGTTGCTCCAAGATAGGGTGATTTTTGGTAAATTTAATGGGTATTGGCCAGGGGCTTCAACCTTGAGAAAATGGATTGATTAGAGATAGAAGTCTCCAGGAATGATTCTAATATTTCTTCCTAAAGGTTTCTTCCTAGCCATTTTTTATTCTAGGGAATAAAGAGAAAAAATCCTAAAATGGGGTCCTTGGTTTATGGGAAGAGCAGGACTCTTCCTTACCTACTCGTATGAAGGCTTTTCACCTAAAAATGTAAATCTATCCCTAGTGCCAGTCTGGGATAGGATGTTTGGGTTACCCATTGAATTTTAGGAAATATATATCTTCAAGACAATAAACAAAACTCTAATATAATTCCTTGAGATATTAGATACTACAAAATATGGATTCTTTGTTATTTATGCTTGAATATTGGTCATGATTGATATAAGTAAAGATTTACCAGAATCAATCATTCTTAAGTATGGGGATAAGATGTGGATCCAAACCATATATTATGAAAATATATCATTTATATGTATAATATGTCATGAGGTGGGGCATATTGAGAGATCATACCCTAAGAATAGCCCAACAAAATCATACGTAGAAAACCGCAAGAGAAACTTACGAATGGTTATGGATGAAGATGGTTTTCAACTTCTAAAAAATAGATCTAGAAAATGAAATAAAATATATAGTGGAGACCAATAAGGAAGGATATTGGAATAAATACAAAATATTTTGAGGCTTTAGCCTAATAAGAAAAAGTAGATCAAAACTTAGATGGCACAGTACAACAGTTTCAACATATTAACTAAGAACCGTCTATTTAGTATGATCCTAATTTAAGGAAAAACATCCTCGATGAACCTAAGAAATGTGTCTCATCATATTTTGAATACTCTCTTGAAGTACCATGCACCATTCAAGAGAAAAAAATTGGTTAAGAAAAAGCAATTTTAGAAGTTAATACCTCTACCATTAATAAGTACCAAAATATGAACAAGACAAGTCAACAACTTTTGTAGTAGATCCAAGAGAGGATAGGTATGATGAAAAATAAAATTGTGAAAGAATATTGATGAATAGAATAATAATATCTAATTATGATATAGGCAAGTAAAAAAGAGGAAACCCTCAAATTATCAAGCAATATCTAGGGAAGCAAGAGCTAACATAGAGAAAGGAACACAAACTAAGTTGGTTGAACTTCTCTTTACCAAACAATAAAATTATATTGGTAATACATAGGTGGGACCAAAAGCCCCTAATGAGGCATGATTATCATCTAATGGAATATAAGGGTGCTAATGCTCTCTCAAAGTAGATGTGTATCAGGGACCTATGTTTAAGTAATAAGCTTGATATTTTTGTATCCATGAAACTAATATGACAAAAGAAGAAGTTTCCAAAATATAAAAGTAGTATCGGCTATATGTGAATGTGAAGCTATGGGTTTTGAAGGAGCGACAAGAGAAATTTTAACATGTTATAATCCTTCTAGAACCTCTTGTGTAACCATTCATAAAACTAGGCATTGAATAACTTCTTTAGTCACTTGCTACTTTGTAGATACTCATTTCATCCTTACCAATATCTATGGACCTACAACTCGGTCAAGTAGATTAGAAGTTTGGAGTGGGATTGAAGCCTTTATGAGAATTAAATACCAATAAATTTGATTCGATCATAGAATAATTTAACGCCATAACCAAGCTAGATGAAAATTTTAGAGGAATTAGGAAATTAGCCCAATGTATGAGATATTTATTAGTTTCTATTTGAAACAATAATCTATGGGAGGTTGAGTTTGAATAAGATAACTATACTTGGACCAACAACAAGAGAGGCTAGAACCTAATAGCAGAAAAATTAGATAGATTCATTCCCTTAGATCATTGGCTAGATGAAGGAACTTGTACTAAATTTAATACCTTTACAAGGATTGGTTCATATCACTAGCCAAAAAGAGTTTAATTGGTGGTAAGTAAATTCAAAAAATATCATATTTTAAATATGAGTAGATATGGGAAGACCATCATCAACTTGTTCATATGATAGCTCAAACATGGATTTATTTAGGTAATTATGGGTTGTATGCTCTTCCAAATAAAATTAACTCTCACTTCTATATTAAAATAATGGAACAATAACACTTTTGGAAATATTTTTGAGAAGAAAGAACTAAAATATAAACTTTCAAAATTCCAAAAAAAGTGATCATAATAATCCAAGCTCAAAGGAAAGGGAGTTGCTTAGTGAATATCATAATATTTTGAGTAAGGAAGAGAAATTATAGAGGTTAAAATCAAGACAAACTTGGTTAAAAGAAGGAGATAAAGATATAAAAAAATTCATAGGATGGTTATAGTATAGAGATCAACATCTAGAATTAGTAGAATTAAATCAATAGAAGTGGTTTGGATTGAATATCAGAGTGAAATTAGAAAAGAGGTAAAGTATTTTTATTAGAATATTTTATGAGCAGAGGAGACTAAGGTTCTTAATGGTAAACTTATTCGAGATGTTTCATCAGTGATTAAAAATGAAGACAATAGGAAGCTGATGGAGCCTATTACTCTAGAAGAATTTCATGTTGCTATTTTATCTTATAATAATGATAAATCCTCAGGTCTAGATGGGTTCTCCACAAATTTTCACCAACATAATTGGGATATAGTAAAGGATTATTTATTGATGGCAAAGGAACAGTCTAGGGTAAAAAAATACATACCTAATAAAATTAATGCAACATATCTTACCCTAATTCCAGAAGAGAAGGATGTTGAATTGTTTGATTCTTTCAGACCCATAAGCTTATGTAATATGGCATATAAGATTATCTCCAAAGTGATGGTGAATCGACTATAAATCCATTGTTAGAAAAAATTATTTTAGAAAAGCAAAGAGGATTTGTGAAAGGAAGAAAATTTTTGGATAGGATCATAGTAGCTCATGAAGTTATACATTTAGCAACTTCAAGAATAGAGAAAGCAATGATCTAAAAAATTGATATGAGTAAAACTTATGATAGGGTTAAATGGGATTTTCTTTTTGTAGTTTTAGAAAATTTTAGATTTGATAGGAAATGGGTTAGATGGATTAAATGTTGTCTCTACAGTTTCTTATTTAGTGTTGGTCAATGGGTTAGTAACAAAATATTTTAAAGCCAAGAGATTCCTTATACAAGGAGATCCTCTATATCCTTATTTGTTCATTATTATGGTAGAGATTTTGAGTTGGAACTTAAAGAAGGCTTACAAATAAATGTTTATAAGTGGACTTAAGGCTAGTAATAACATCAATAATATCACCCATCAATAGTTTGTAGATGATACAACCCTTTTTGGTAGGGCAAGGATAAATGAGATCAGAGCTTTGAATAAATTTTTTAAGGAATACGAAAGAGCATCAAGGCAAAAATTTAATAGGGCAAAATCCAAAATTTACTTTCTTAACACTCCAACTAATATCAAAGTAAGAATTTATAGGTTACTTCAAATGGAAGAGGCAAATTTTCTAGAAAATTATCTAGGGATGCCTTTAAAAATACTTCACCAAGAAATTGCCGAAGCACCTACTTTGGGCCTTCCCTCCAGTGAACCATTTCTACTTCGGGCCCGAAGTCCCTCAAACAGCTACTTCGGGCGAGAATTTTGCGAAGCGGTGTTGCCAAAGAAAAATACAAGGGAAGAAGAATGAAAACTACTTCGCACCCGAAGCATTTCAAAAGGTTACTTCGGGCAAGAAACTTGCGAAGTGGGATTTGAAGGAGCGCAACGTTGAAAATACTTCACCGAAAAACCGTCGAAGCACCCACTTCGGGCCTCCCCGCCAATGAACCATTTCTACTTCACCGAAAGTCGTTGTGAAGCATCTACTTTGGCAAACCTTCGTGCGAAGTACTTTCACCCGAAGTGGAAGCAGTCAAAGCATTTTTGAAGGCAAGAATGCGCTTCGGCCAAAATCCTCCCGAACCACAATTTTGAAGGAAGATCACGACGAAGCATTTTAATAGTTCATCAGTGAAGCAGTTTTGGCACGTCTCTCCAGCGAAGCAGCGAGAAGTGAAGAGCCCATCTTGCGAAGGAAATATGCTTCGGCACCCACCATCCCCGAAGCAGTTTTGCGAAGCTCCACCATGCGAAGTACAAATCAAGAAGGAGGATCTGCTTCGGCACAAGTCCATTGCGAAGTGGAGTTGCGGACAAAATTTAGCGAAGCACTTCAAGGGCACGCGCTCCAAGTCGGGTATTTTCTCGAGGTGATCAAGTGCCTCATAAATGCATTTTTACGTGCCCGATAAGCTCGTTGCTCATTTTTAGCAATTGGAAATGAAGTATCAGTCCCAGAAGAAGAGCCCGATGAGCATGGCGGCCACTCGAGCACTGTACCCAGAAGCCAAGGATGCTCAGATGGCTCATTAATGCTTGTTTCCATGGCTGACCCGGTCATAGTTGCCAATTTTGGTAACAGATTTGAGAGCTCAATCACGAGGGCTGCGAAGAGCCGACTTCTCAGGTTTCGAGGATGTACTCCTCCATTTTGTGCATTTATGGCTCAGAGGGTCGGGTCCTCTATAAAAACCCAGGCATTGTAATGTAAAAGGGGGGGGAAACTTTTGCTAGAAAGCTGTTGTAACTTGAATCCCTGTATTTAATACTAAAGTTCTTTGGGCTTGATTTCTCTCTTGTATGCTGCCTTCTACGTTTATTTCTTTCATCCTTCTTCATTTGCATACTGTAATTCTAAATCTTGGATTTAGGTATGTGATTGGGGACTGAACCCTAAAATTTTCTCGAAGGATACATAGGGGAGGAAAACACCATATTAGTTTTCTTGTATGCCGCCTGTGGGTAGTGTTTCTGTTATATTCACTTTTTCCTAATCGTCGTTACTCTGAACTCTAAATTTTGACGAAAGGGGAGGGAGAATCCTGGAACTCGTCCAGAGGATACATAGGAGGATTAATATCATGTTCATTTCATTATTCTTGGTGTTTTTTGCTGCTCTTTCAAGCTATTGGCTAGCGATCGTGCTTCCAGTTCTTTCCCACCATTAAACTACTGAGATTTCTTCCCTACTCTTTTATTTCTTCCCTGCACCCTTACTCTGTTTATCTCTTTCCTGCACCCTTATCTTAAACATCAAAGTAGTTTAGTATAGGAGCCGGCCTTTCTCCGGAGATTGGCATGAGGGGCATCTCTTCCCTTCGGCCTTTCAATGTTGGTCCAGGTCTAGGGCGCATACACTTACCCAAATCCTTTCTTGGGTAGATTTGATGACCAACAATTTTTGGCATGCCCGATGGGACCCGGTCAGTCTCACCTTGTGAGTAGTAGTGAGAACCGATGCTCTCATTACCAAAAGACTCTTAGCATCTGGCGACTCTGTTTACCCAAGAATATTTAAGTCATAAAGACCGGTACCGAAGTCTATGCCTTCATGCAAACAAGATGGAGAGTTAGGAATAGAGGAGAGGAAACTGAGTTCTTTGAGCTAGATATTGACGCCTTTGGGGAATGATCTAGGTTAGTTACCCTCGAATCTCTGTTACGAGGAACATCCTCGCAAGAGGCCGCTGTTGATGAACAAGGCCTAACTTCTGATAGCACAACGGCTAGCTTTCCTCCTAATCCTCCCAACTCACCGAAGCATCCTAGTGCCTCCATTCCTATTGGTCGTCCTGTTAGCAATCAAGGAGGAGCTTCGAGAATTCCTGTTTCTCAAAATCCAAGAGTAAATATGGCACAACAACAACAACAACAACAACAAATGCAGCAACAACCGCCGCCCAGATTATTCCCAGCATGGAATTCTTCGGGACCGCTAAATCTAGCGGGACAAGGGCAAGTGCCACCTGCTACTATAAAGAAGATCCCAACGTTCGATGGAACTAGGAAGACTGCTCTGGAGCACATCCAGGACATAGTTTCTCTGGCGGTGATCCATGACATCACAAAAGAGCGGGTTATGGTAAAGCTTTTGGTTCTATCTCTTAGAGGAAAACTCCTCTACTGGTATAGATCTTTACCACCCGATACTATTACGGGATGGGACCAGTTAGCCGGACAGTTGATGCGAAGCTTCAATGAGTCCACCGATCCGACCTCTCTCCTGCACCAGTTCACAATGATCCAGAGACATCCACAAGAAGAGATCACAGACTTCAATGTTAGGTTCGCTCGAACTTGGCAAAGAATACCAGTTGGACTTCGGCCAACCGATGAAGCTACAACATACTATTTCCTTCGGGCTTTCAATCCTGATATCAGCATCATGGTGAGGTATTCGAATATCAATACCTTCCCAGAGTTATATGAGTTAGCCCAAAAAGCAGAGATGGATCTAATAGCTATGGGTAAGCTTCCCCAAAGGATGTCGATGCCTATACTTCTTGATTTCCATCAATCCTAGTATGCGAGCATAGCCGCTTCGCAGATCTCTGCAACCCCTGCATACCCGATCTCATCTTGGAACCCGAATCCCATTGTATCCCAAATCACTGCTCCATAGATTCATTTTCCCACTTTTTTGACTCCATAGCCCACGGTCACTTCGGCATTCCCTGTACTGCCAACACCACTTCAACACCCTACCCTACCTCCAATACCAACAATGGCTCCATTGCCACCTATTCCTAAAACCGATGACATGCAAGCCAAAATACTGCAAGAAGTTCAGTCCCTGAACTCCACAGTGTAGACCCTATCTAATGACATGACCATTATGAAGAAGAAGCAAGCGCAACAAGAGTTTCTATCGAGAAGATCTTATCCTACACCTGTGCTTACTAAAGATCAAGCGGTCCAGCAAGGAAGAGCTTCGACAAGAAATGTTGCAATAGACGAAGCCCCGAGCACTTTCGATTATATACATTGGTGCTCCACGTGTAATGACCCTCACGAAGAGAATACCTGCATGCTGCACCAACACTATGTACAAATGCTGGTGAGCAATAGTCATGGTGGTCAAGTCAATGTCATCAGGCAATTGGATCAGAACCTGGTAATCGATGAAGAAGAGCTAGTTGCAGTCCTTACCAGAGGAGGAAAGAAGTCGATAGAGGTAGATGCTACTCAAATGGCTCCCTTAAAGGTGCATGCTCATCATGAGAAAGGACAACAACCTCCTCCAGCCTCGAACAAAGCTCGACAGCCTACACCAGTCAAAGAGAAGGCCCAATAGGCCCCTGCAAATCCATCGCAGGTGGAAACTAAGGAACAGGCTAGAGAGAAGCTCAAGCTTCCTTCATTGACCAAGCGACAAAGGGTCGAAGCTACGAAACAGTATCACACCAAATATGAGCCGAGAAAGGAACCTGAGGTGCCTAATTCCCTGGCGTACAACATTGTAGATGAGCTGAAGAGGATTCCAGCCAAAATCAGTCTGTACGATGCACTGCAACTACCTGGACAAGTGGACCTATTGCAAGAATCATTGAAGATAACCAAAGCAAGAAAGGCAGCACCGCTTGCCCTAGTGCAAACCCTGTCCACATCCATTACGGGGAAGAATAGGCCACCACCATTCTACATGTCTCTACAGATGGAGGGGTATGTTGTACATAACTGTATGATTGACTCTGGGGCCGCGACAACAGTCATGCCCAAGGCAGTGTGCGAAGAGATAGGGATGGAATATACGTGAAGCAGTCACGGCATGCTACAGTTGGATGGTACTCCTATGAAAACTGTAGGAGTGATTAAAGATATTCCTATCCGACTACACAAAATGCCTCAGATCATGGTTATACAAGAGGTGGTAGTCGTTGACCTTGAGCCCTACTTCAGTATGTGCTTGTCGAGAGAATTTACGATGAAGCTGGGAGGGTATCTATCTATGGATTACTCGCACTTGGAGATTCCATTCAAAGGAAAGAAGATAAAAATCTACAATGAGAAGCCTTCTACCTTCCTCGTAGAAAAAATGTCCGAAGGGGAGAGCAGCGATCCTGTGCACGTGATAGTGGAAGGGATAGAGCAAGTGGACCTGGTCGAGGAGTCCCTCACACAGTTAAGTTGTGAAGATGAGTTTTCATTAGCAGACTTTAATGCCATGATAGAAATCGAGATGGGATGTTATGCCATCGCCAAGCCTGAGAAACACATCAAGTCAGAAGATAAGGTCTCCGCCCAAGGTGAATTATGGAAATTATTCTTCGATGGCGCCCGATGCAAAAATGGTGTCGGGGCGGGGATTCTTTTAGTATCACCTTCTGGAGAGCAGAAGGAGTATTGTTATCGGTTGGTGTGGAGTTGCACCAACAATGCAGCAGAATATGAAGCATTATGCCTAGGACTCAAGAAAGCAGAAAGGTTAGGCATAAAGCATCTCCAAATCTTTGGAGATTCTAAATTGGTATGCAATCAAGTCACAAACAAGTGCACTTCAAAGAAGCACTATCTCAAGTCATACCGTAATAGGGTATGGGACTTGTTTGACCAGTTCGAATCTCTCAATCTGCAGTCTATTCCAAGAGAAAAGAACCGACATGCCGATGTTTTAGCATCCATCGCAGCCAAGTATTCTCCAGTAGAAGACATGGTGCATAAGCCCAAAGTTGTGAGGATGATTTACAGGCCCTCTATCCCAGACAGAGATCTGCATTGGCAAGTTTTTGACAGTGATGAGCAGATTGTGAATTTTATGATTCAAGAAGTAGCCACAGTTGAGAGCAGAAGCCCAGATGATGAGGAATATGAAGGGCTAGTTCAATTGAAGAATAATCATGTTCCCAAGGGATTAATTACTCTTGAAAGCCTCTTTGATCAGAATGATCAAGCAGTTTCTCACAGGATCAAAGTTAATGCAAAGCAATATCAAGATTTAGAACTTGAACCTAGGAAAGCAATAAAAGTTGGAACAGATTGCACTTCGAAAGAGCTAGAGCAGATCCGATCTCTATGCAGAAAGTATCCCGACACAGTGGCTTGGTCTTATCAAGATTTAAAGGGATATGATCGACAACTGATCCAGCATACAATTGAGTTGCAGGAAGGGATCAAACCTTTTCGATAGAAGCAAAGGCCTATCAATCCAAAGATCGAGGTCTTGATGAAGGCCAAACTCCTAAAAATGCTCGAGGCAAAGATAATTTATCCCATCAAACATTCTTCTTGGGTAGCGAATCTAGTCCCAGTTAGAAAGAAGAATGGAGATATACGATTGTGCATGGATTTTTGCAACCTGAACCAGGCTTCTCTCAGAGATCACTACCCTCTCCCGTAGATCGATCAGATCTTACATTCGATGGTTGGGGCTCAACGCTTCTCCCTACTCGATGGTTTCTCTGGATACAATCAAATCTGGGTCAGGGATGAAGACCAGCATAAAACCACGTTCACGACCAAGTGGGGCACATTTGCTTACCAGCGAATGCCATTCGGCCTTTCGAATGCGGGAGCCACTTTTCAGAGGGCAATGGATTTAGCTTTTGGTGAGCTCTTGAATAAGGTTATTGTTATCTATCTAGATGACATGACCGTCTTCTCCCAAAGAAGGGAGGATCACCCCTTACACTTACAACATATTTTCAAAAAATGTCGAGAGTTTGGCATTTCAATCAATCCGAAGAAATCCATATTCGCAGTCAACGAAGGGAAGTTGTTGGGACATGCGATATCAGAGAAGGGTCTCGTTGTAGATCCTGATAGAGCTGAGGCTCTAATGAAGCTCCCACTCCCAGTAGACAAGAAAGGACTTCAATATTTCTTCGGCCAGATCAACTTCATGAGGAAGTTTGTTCCAGATTTTGCCCAGGTCATCAAGCCAATGTCCGAACTTTTGAAGAAAGGTGCAGAATTCATCTGGATGAAGGAGAGAAAAGAAGCATTCAAAGAAATAAAATCCCGAATTGCTCAAGCACCAGTCTTGACCAACCCTGACTACAATCGGGACTTCATCCTATATGCTATAGGAGAACCCGAGAGCTATGCTGTGGTCCTGACACAAAAGGGGGAAGATGGCGAAGAGCGCCCCATCGCGTTTCTAAGCCAAGTGATAAACCCTCATGAAGAAAAATATAATTTCATAGAAAGGCAAGTGCATGCAGTAATGAAGTCTCTTAGGAAATTCAAGCAATTCATCTCCCAAAGTCGGGTTACAGTATTTGTCATTCACCCCGATGTGCGCAATTTCATCATCCAAGGAGAATTGGGTAGTAAAAGGTCCGGTTGGGTCAGCAAGATTCAAGAATTCAACATCGAGATCAAACCTACAAAACTGGTTCACGGTCATGCATTGTGTCAAGAACTGGAGAAGAGCATGGCGGCCGAAGCTACAGAATCTCAGTGGGATGACTCGCCAGCAGAAGAATGCTTCACAAACCAGGAAGAGGACGAGAAATACTGGGTCGGTGAGATAGTCGAATACTTCAACACCGACAGATGTCCTTCACATCTAAATGCTTCACAGTGAAGGCATTTTAGGATGCGGTCCTCCCGATATACCTTGCGCCCCGAAGGCCTATTTTTTAGAAACATTGATGGCGTCCTTCTTAGGTGCATAAAAGATGATGATAAAAAGAGAGTCCTGGGAGAATTTCATTCGAGGTTATCTGGAGGACACTTCTCAGGAAGGACAACGGCATTGAAGATAATCAAGGCGGGTTATTATTGGCCTACACTCTTCGTCGATGCCTTCGCAGTTTGTCGCAAATGTGAGCAGTGTCAAAAGTTCATCGACCGAAGCAAAAATGCTTCAATGCCTCTCCAACCAATACAAGTAGAAATGCCCTTTCAACAATGGGGGCTAGATTTCATAGGGGTCATATCGCCGAACTCCTCCATTGGGCATAAGTTCGTCCTGACCGCAACTGATTACTTTACCAGATGGGCCGAAGCAGTTCCCATGAAGAATGCAGATCAGGAGACCGTCATCGCTTTCCTAGAGGGATTGATCACCCGGTTCGGCATTCCAGAAGCAATCATCACAGACAATGGTCCCGGATTCATAGGCACCAAAATCAATGGATTCCTTTACAAATATGGGATATATCATAAAGTATCCTCCAACTACTATCCACAGGGCAACGGATTGGCAGAATCCACCAACAAGACCTTGTTAAAGGTGCTAAGAAAGCTCATAGAGATGAACAAAAGGACTTGGCATCTCCTTCTAGATCGTGCCTTGTGGGCCGATCAAATTTCTGTCAAGAAGTCAATCAAGACTTCACCTTATGCCCTGGTCTACGGCAAGGAGGCCATCTTACCTACCCACGTAGAGATCCCTGCATTACAACTGTTAGAAGGAGAAGGAGTTAATCCTATGGAAAATAGACTGGCTCAATTGTTACAGCTAGAGGAAGATCACGAGAAAGCCTATCAGAGCTTCGCTAAGCATGCTCAGGTCACCCGCGATTGGTTCAAGAAGAAATCATCCGATCGCACATTCAAAGTGGGAGATCTGGTATGGAAGTGGGACTCTTGGAAGGCCAAGCCTAGGAATCACGACAAGCTGGATGCTTTCTGGGATGGGCCGTTTGAAATAGTAAAGGTGAACTCGGCCAACTCTTTCATCCTCAAGAATGTAGATGGCCAGGTATTACCAATTTCTGTCAATGGTCTTCATCTGAAGACTTTTCATCGTTGAGGCGAAACAAAAAAAAAGTGTGTATCAAGTTTTACTTTTGTATGTAAAATTGTATCTTTGTATATACTCTGTTCCAAGATTACAGGGAGGATAAGTATCACACCACCACAGTGACAAATTCTAGCTTCGCTGGACCTAGCAAGGATCTCCTTCGGGGATTTTGTGTGCGAAGTAACTGATGTAAAATGCTTCGCAAAAGGAGTATGAGCGAAGCAGTTTTCAAAGAAAATCCAGCGAACCATTTTCCAAGAGGAACAAACTTTGGCAAATTTTAGTGCGAAGCAACTGACGCGAGATGCTTCGCAGTGAAGCACTTTGGCTTCCAAAAGGTCTTCGAAAGACCGAAGGCATTATCAAAAGGGAAAAGTAGGAACGAAAGAGCTTCGCACCCGAAGCATTTCAAAAGGCGACTTCGGGCAGAAGTTTTGCGAAGCAGATTTCAAAAGAAGCCTTGCGAAGCAGTTTCCAAAGAAGACAAGCTTCGGTGTGCAGCCTTCGTGAAACAAAGTGGCAGCATGGCGAGGAAGAACTACTTCGGGCCCGAAGCATTGAAAAATAGCCCGCACCAAAGGTTCGCCATGAAGCATTTTCAATGTTGATTTCAACTTCGCCGAATCGAGAGCATTTAAAACGTGTCTTGGGGGACACGTCGACGACAACCTAGGGGAGTTCAAAGTGGATGAATTTAATGCAAAGGTGGCAGAGTGCATCCCAAGAGGATTCAGTTAAGAGAAAATCTCATGCCCAGGTACGAGGTGGCAGTAGGTTGCATTTCCAATGCAAGGCATAATCATCGAAGCGCGTGGCCCCGCGTACTATGCCATCACAGAGCCAATCAAAGGGCACGACAACTTCCTCCGTCCGAGGTGTAAATTTAATTTTGGTAGGTGCCATAAATTTAGGTGGTTGCCTTTTAAGGCTATAAAACATGAGGCCCTAGCAGAGAGAAGGTTATTCATCCATCAGTTCATGCAAGACTAAGAGCCTTCGGTTACTTTGCAATTCTCCTGCCCTTTGCATCGAAGACCTTTGCATCAAAGCCCTCTGTATCAAGGACTCTGCCACCACCATTTTCACAATGGGAAATAAAAACTCTAAGGAGAAAGGAAAGGAACCAGAAGTAACAGGCCCCAAAAAAACAAAGAAGGGCAAGGAAGAGAAAAGGCATACACCTAAGAAGATCAATCTCACCCCTCGCCCAGAAAAGCAGCCGATGGAAGAAAGAGAGGACTCTGAAGAGGAACAACTTGAAGAACCACCAATTGATGGGTGGGAGAAAATTAGAGACACAGAGCTCTCAAAGGGTGTGGCTGACCTCCGACGCACTATTGAATTTATGACAAGCAGACTCACCCCAGAGAATAAGAGAGCTACTGCATATTATTCTCAAATTTATTGGTATTTGACCTCGCCTGCTCACCACTGTCTCGAATTAATCTGTGCTATCACGCAGAACTACCAGCCTGCCTCCAGGAAAGTGTTGGATGTTGCGGGCCATAAGTTGTTTTCAATTTTGAAGGAAGATGTGCAAGCAGCCTTCGCACCACAACAAGGTCCACCCAAGGGCTATTCCGTTCGCAATGTCATTCTGAGCGAACAGATGGAGAGGTTCACTTCCAACAACTACATATTGAAATTTTTGCATGAGAACCTCAAAAGCGGGCTCCCTTCAGGCAAGCTTCCCCAAATGCCCTTACCCTTGGCGGCCTTCAAGAACATCGATATTTTTTCTATCATTGCATGGGTGGCGGGCCTGTCGACAGATGCTTCGGTGCAACCCTGGCAGGTGTCTTTGGCCGAATGTATTTTGAGAGGGGAATTCTATGCCCCTGATGCTTCAAGACCAAACACCAACCCAGTTTTCTTTGATTGGGCAGAATGGGTGGCCCGAACCTTGCATACGCGGCTCACCAGCATGAAGAATTCGATGACAGGCCAGTACTTCGCACCCTGTTCTTTCCTTGTTTGGTTGTTTTTCTACCATGTACATAAGCAATTCCCCCACATTGCCATTTCTTCGAGTGGCAAGGATGGAAATCCTCTACCTGTGTACCAGTGGACTCCCCTCCTATTGAGGATAGAGTCTTATTATTCTTTTAATCAACAATTCTTGGGACCTGCTATGCATTTGTTGAGGGGTTCTTGCCCTCGGGTGCCCCTCAGTTTGAGAGATAGAATAGTAATGGAGAAGAAAGGAGACGTCTTTCAATTAACATAGGGACTGGTGATTCGCCTATTCGGCTTCATAGGGAAACCCTTCCTATTGCCTGTCTTCCCCTCCGAGTACCAGTTCGCATTGGAGGTCGCTCGATAGAGTGATGTAACAAACGTCGTCTACGGCCATGGTCGAAAATGGGCACATACCTATGACTTCCCCTTCAAGATGGGGGTAATCGAAGTATTTGCCTTGAAGCAGAACGTATTCCTGGAGGAAAATCTTGCCAATTTTGGCCTACTCCAAATTCCTCAACAATGGCTCTATGATCCCTTGGGAGTGATGAGGGATCATCTAAAATTCAAGAATTTTCATATTTGCCCCCACCCTAAAATTGTGGAGCAAAGAAATAATCCCAATGGGAAGGATCTAGAGTGGCATGTAGAAAGGATGAGGACATTGCCTCCCTGGCATGAATTTTACCCTATGGAGATCGAGTTTGACCCGGACCAGCATCCCTTCCCAACTCCAGACTCCACGTTTTGGAGAAAGGCGAAAGATGATTTGAAAGAAGAATTGAAGAATTGGGGCGAGGAAAAACTTTGGGAGTGGTGGATAATGAGAGTCCATCGCCAAAATATGAATTCCTATGGACTCTTGACAACTGATAAGGACTTCGCAGTTGTTTACGAAGCCAATGTTGGGACTTGGAAGCCCATATCCTTCGTCGACTTTGTTCCTCCAGCTACCCCAAGATCGGGTGAAAGCCCAAGAGGAGCTGACGATGCCTCGAAAGAAGAAGAGGAAGAAGTCGAAGCTACACCAGAGGCACTACCACAGGGACCATCGAAAAGCCACGACACAAGTGCCAAAGAGTCGGAACAACCATTGGAGAGGAAGAAAAGAAAGAGGCAAGAGCAAATTCAAGTGCCTCCGAGCCACCCAAAGTGACCCCGCACAAAGCTCCCAAGTGCTCCTATCGGACAATCTGCATCAGGCCCGACCGAAGCAAATGTTGAAGATGCGGAGCCACCAAGTGCCGAGATAGTCCCAAGTATAGATATCATTGATGTAGAGGAACTCCTCCAATAAGAGGGAGACCCCGAAGTAGAAGTCATGGAAGTCGGGAGTGCCAAAGTCCAAAAAGAGCAAGAGCCTATTACACAAGAAGTCACCATGGCCGCTCTGCCAGAAGGGCACATAGGTACGCACTCTCCACCCTTTGTGTATCGCTCCAAATTTTTTGCATCCCTACCTTCAGGCTATTGGATCCGCACCCGGAAGGAGGATGGGAAAAGGATGATGCGGTACCTCGGACGAGAGGACTTTGCGAAGGTCCCACCTCTCAAGGGAGGTGCATTTTGGTGATTTGTCGACGGATGGTGGGTTCACCAGGAAACATTTGATGGCAGTTTCCACGCCTAGGTTTTGGAATGAGTTTTATATGAGTTCGTTTTATTTTTAAACATTCATCCTAGGTTTGGCCGAATGATTCTAACTTAAACTACATGAAAATGCAATTTAAATGAATACAACAAATAGAAAAGAAAGCAGAATCAGAGAATTTGCAGGAGGCCAATGAAGATTACCTGATCCGAAAGTCTGATGAAGTTTCTGATTACTTGTAGCAGTCTGGATCGTCTAAAATTAAACAGAATCGCCTTCAATTTGATAAAATCGTCTAAACTGACAAGATCGTCTGCAATCTGACGAATTCGTCAAACGAATTCATCAGAGACCTGCAAAACAGCAAACAGATGCGAAATACAGGAAATTCTATTTTGTAAACAGGGGCAAACTATATGAAAAAGTAATATGAGTATTGAAAAATATACAAGAACAAAAGTAAATGCAAATCACCGTGTTTAGATAGCAAAATATGATCTTAATATGCAAACTAGACAAAATGGGTGAACTCCAGATGCAATATAGTATAAAAACTAAATAGACAATCTAATTTATAGCATAAAATGACGAGATAAAAGAGAAAGAAGAGCAAACTCTAGGCACTGATTGCCTCGATGTGTGCTACAATCGAAATCGTCTCGCATCAGTACGAGATCGTCCCGAATTTGATGAGATCGCCTCCGATCTTGACAGGTTCGTCAGCTACGATAAATGCTGGCTTCGACTGAAAACCAGTGGTGTACCTACAATAAAATTAATATAGGACTAGTGCAAGAGCAAATTTGAAGTGTTTTAGCGCATAGGGAGTTGATTTACATAAAAATTCAGCCAGGGGTTCGGGAAGGAAAAGTTTTAGAGTTAAATAGGAATAGGATAGTTGTTGGGAGGTTGGATATCATCCCAATTTGGGAGATCTCCAACGGGGGAAGGGTCCCAACGACGCAGACACGCTTCTGCCTAGATTGGAGACCCGTTGGAATGGATTCCAACTATGCAAATTCAGTTTTGCGACAAAATCGTCTGGACGTTCTAGTCCAGATGAAATCGTCAAATCTAGGGCGATATCGTCTGATCGGAGACGATATCGTCAAACGGTCAAAACAACTGCTAAAAATGGCACGAAAAAAGAGGAAACGGGTTTCTCAGCGGTTAACGGGCGGTTAAATTTGAATTTAAATTTATTTACTAAGGTGAATGTAATTATTCCAATTTTATTGTGCCAATTTTAGGGTGCTACATTTTGCCCCCTCTTTAGCGAATTTTTCGTAGAAAATGCGTTAAAGATGAGTTCTTCTCGATCTACGAGAAAGCAAAAAATTATTCCCATTTTTAGGCGATGATTCTTGGTCGACTCGTACGACAGCTTACTATGGTGCCCCCTCCGTGTTTTTACCCAAATCGAACGTTTGAGGTAAAAACGCAGAAAAACAAAAATTATTTGTGAATTATTTTGAATAAAATTAAGAAAAATAGGGTAAAACCCTAATTCATTGTTACTTGTTCATTTCATTGTTTTTAGAGCTCGGAGCAAAAATGGTAGAGACAATGCACAGATCTGCAGAGGTCCGCCGCGGTCTACGGGTAGGGGTTTAAACTTAGTTTAGATTGATTTAATTTTAATTTACATGCTTTGTAAATGAATTTTAGGATGAATTTTGAGCATCGCGGCCGTTTTTGGCCATCGACGTCGTCCGGACGAAATCGTCCCTAGTTCGACGAAATCGTCTCAAGTTCGTCAATTTCGCCCAAGGGCGAAATCAGCGAAAAAGGGACGATTTCGTCAAATTAGAGACAATTTCGACACGCGAAATTGGAGACGATTTTGCTCAAATTTCGGACGATATCGGCCAATAGTGGGCGATATCATCAATTGCAAAAATTTGATCTTTAAGTGGCATTATTGATTGCTAAAATTGTTATTAATGATTGTTTGTTGTTTTGATTGTTTATGCTTGCAGAGAGGATTATTAAAGAGCAGAGAGTGGAAATACGAGCGGATCGAGAGACGACTTGGCCGCTCTCACCCGAGCAGAGCGGGATCTCGTCGGCACAAGCCGGCTTGCAGCATGTGGCAGAGATGCCACAGGTTTCTACTGATATGGGGCTACTGACGGCCCTAGCAGAGAGGTGGTACCCAGGCTCTTCATGCTTTCGGTTACCAACAAGGGAAATGACTCCCACACTAGAGGATGTATGGAGGATTCTTAGAATCCCTATACAAGGGAGGATGATCACACCTGCGGCCAATCAGAGCCATGCGATGGGACGACTCTGCGGTGACCCGAGCTTCGCCCTGGAGAAGGGCGGAGTGAACATCGAGGCACTGCGCTAGATGCCTGGGGCATCTACACTGACACGAGTTTTGGTTGGGGTGGTTGGTGGACTTCTGGTGTGCCACCGGAGCGGATGCGAGGTACCATGGATGCTGGCAGATGTGATCTGTGACATGCGCGACCATGGCTACAGATTTTCTTGGAGTAGCTTTGTTCTATGCCGGCTGTACAGGATCCTTTACGGGGTCGTGTACAAGGGCGGGCGATGTTTGGTCATGACATCGCTCCTACAGGTTTGGTGCTGGGAGCACATTGTGGTGTGGAGGCCGATAGGGCTTCCACTGACAGGGGTTGATGGGGAGAGGCCCCGAGTCTTCTACTGGTGGCTCCGGAGAGGGGCACAGCGACGGATCGACCTGTCGGTGTCCCGGAGACTATTGGATGACTTGGTCCCAGACCAAATCACCTGGATGTCGTGGAGGCAACATCCAGGGTGGGTAGAGGATGCACAGGAGCTGGCTCGCATCAGGCGAGTCTGCTGGCTGCGGATGGAGAGGGGAGAGGTGGAGCTCCACCACTACGACCGAGTGTTGCGACAGTTCGGTCTACAGCAGGGGATCCCATCTCTCAAGGATTATGAGTTTTCCCGGACTATCCGGGATAACACCACGATTAGCGGGGCTCCAGATATGCAGCGATTCTGGATTCAGGACGTGGACGATGCCCCCATTCAGCCAGTGGATGGGGACGACACGGGGTAGTCGATGGCTATGATGCCTGGTACGCGAGCATCCGCCCTCCTCGGATGACGAGGGCTCAGGGACCGATCCACGCAGTCATGTGTTGGATAGGGAGGCGGTGCCAGGCGGCGGTAGAGGCAGCTCGGGGTCATGGCAGAGGAGAGTAGAGGAGGCCACAGGCACAGGAGAGGCTGCGACAGAGGGAGAGGGATAGGAGGGAGGCGAGACCCCCATCTCCACAGAGGCCACCATCGCCTGATAAGGGCAAGGGTGTGGACATTGGAGAGAGTAGCGAGATGGCTACTCTCCGGGCAGAGAGAGATCGTCTGCGGGCTCAAGTGCAGACGTTACAAGATGCAGCTGCACAGCACCAGGCTGAGGTGTCGTAGCTACGAGACGAGAATGCTCGTCTCAGGGCATGAGGCGGAGGGGTGAGCACTCAGGAGCTGATGTGGTCGGTTTCTCAGACCGCATTCTATTAGGCTCTATACTACCAGGTGGTGCCAGAGGGCCAGAGGATACAGGTGCCACCTGCCATAGCAGATCCTATCAGGATAGGGTCGACGAGGAGCTCATCCCGGTCGATGACGAGGACTTGCAGTACCACACATACTGCGATGGGACCACCTCGTCCTCCGCAGGGCAGGGGAGGAGATGAGGCCGAGAGCTCTAGAGGCTCTCGAGGCTAGAGGGTGGGATATTGCTACTGATATTGTATTATACTTGTATTGATAGAGGATTGAGTATGCCGAGGTACTGATTGTGGCATACCAATCCAGTTTTGATGATGTATATATTCTGTTGATATATATAGATGAGATATTTTTTTGATCATATGACTTGTCTTATGTGATGCTTATGATGCTTTTTATGTTTGATTGATTGATTGAGTTGATTGATGTAATGATTTTATTGATGATTCATGTAATTATGTCATTTTGGAAAATATTATAACTTGGATGTGATGCTTTAAATATTTTAAATGAAATAATCTGATGTAACAAATTGATTGGTTGTAATGAAATGTGATAAAAATAAAAAGAGATTTCTAACAATAATTTCAAAGGACATTGTCACTATTATAGACCATTTCATGGAGTCGCTGCTCACTCGGTCGTCAAGCTAGTCCCAGGATAGAAATATTGTTAAAAGAAAAGAGTGCTTAAGAGACTGTCTTAAGACTTTGTTGTGATGATGCAAATGATGATGATGATGGTTTGCTTTTAGATTTCCATGAAAATATTATGCATGAAATATTGTGAAATGATTTTTTCTAGGCATAAATTCTTAAGTGTGATAAAATTTGTGAATAATTCCTTAAGAATTATACCATCATTGCAAAATGCAAAGGTGACATAATGACATAACATAGTAAAAATGTATTTGCTTTCGAAAAAGCATAATTGGTGAAAAAAATGAAGTCATATGTTTTGTATGATCTTTGATAAATTAGGAAATAAAATTGTTACAATGGTTTGCGCTAGGCATAGAATATGTAGGTATAGACTTATACCATCATCACGAAGATCAAAGAAAGGATAGTTTTATTGCATGATTAATTTTTGATGAACAGAAAATATGATAATGAGGACTTGCGCCAAGCATAAAATTCCAATTTTGGTTTTGAAACTATACCATCGTTGCGAAAGTCGATAAGATATATATGATATGTTTTGATTGAAATTTTTGATTTTTTCTATTATATAGTTATCTTTGTGGTAAATAATTGTACTTGGTTTATTCCAAACAAGTTTGCAAAAATAATATTTAAAAGTATTTTTAAGACAAAAAGTTAGATTTGTAAGGAATCCCATGTGCATAAGTGAATTCATTGCCAATCTTGATTTATCATAATGATAGACAAAATATCTCAAATACAAATGTGTGTGCAATTGCATTGGTCATTTACCAGTTTTGAGCAAGATACTATGATACAAGTGATTTGAAGAAACCAAATAAGTGTTCATTAACCATGATGTAGATGCATATAACCATACTAGGCTACTATGTAGATCGGATTATCAAGAGCTAGCTAATCCATAAGCGAGACATAGGTCCGTACAAAAGAAGGTCGCTAATGTGACGGACATATCGCCACGCTAGGAGTTACCCAAGGCCAAGCGAGGTTGGGCACAAACCACCTGTTATGGGGCTTACCTCACGCTTTCGAATAATTGAGAATTCCAGGGATTCAAGCTCATTCACCCTTCTTTTCTTTTCAAAGGGTAGGGAAAGGGATTTTATTGCTTTTCTTGCTTTCTTTTGAACTTTGCTTATTTTTCTTTTTGTATTTCTTTTGCTTGATAATGCTTGGAACATTGCTTGACATAACATTTTTCTTTTCTCTTTTTCTTGAATTTTTCTTTTCTTTTTCTTTTTCTAGGGATACTTGCTCAGATTAGCTGTAGAGCAAGGGATTTTTATTCTGGGTAGGGGTGAGCTTGTCCTTTTGCCAATTCTCAAAGATTCTAGACCATGTGCATGATAGGATAGCAAGGGAAACTTTTCACTCAGAAAATCAGTTCTACTATGTAGCAAAACATGGAAATTACAAATATAATCATTTTATTGTGAAAATATGTGCTTGGTTTAAGTAAATAACAAGATCAATTCTCTATGCTCAAACTTTATTTAATTGAATTTTGTGAACTTTGATATAAGAGAGATTAGTAATCATGCCAGATAAAATCAAGATATTTATTATGTGAGTGTGCAAGTGAGGGATGCCAAATAAATGCTAGTTTTATCCAAAATAAGTTGAAACATATAATTGCAATAATTGTAAGAAAATAATGATTTTGAGAAAGTTTTGAGAATGTTGACTCTCTTTCTTCTGTATATTGTTTTGGTTTCGAAAGATTCAAGCATATAGCTGTTTTTGGATTTTTATGTTGATTTTTTTTTTGGAGCAAAAGGAACTTTACAAGTGCTTTAAATAAATGCAATAAATATTTTTGAAGATTTTATGAATGTTTTTGAGGTTTTTGAATAAATTGAAAGAAATACACGATAATGATTTTGAAAAAATATATACATGGATGAAATAATCAAATTTATGCATAATAACGTTTGAGATGTAAAATATTCATGGGTTCTTTAAGTTCTTTACCATCTAAGGTAGATAATTTATATGCTCCTGATTCAAATTTTGCAGTAATGATGTATGGTCCAAGCCAGTTGGGCTCAAACTTACCTTTCAGTTCTTTGGTTGTATTTGTATTCTTTTGATTTTCTTTTAAAACAAGGTCGCCAATCTCAAAGGATCGATGACGAACTTTCTTATTATATGCTCTTTTAAGCTTGTTTTGGTATGCACGGAGATGCTCTAAAGCATTGATGCATTTTTCATCTAGGAGTTCCAGCTGATTGATTCTGCCAGTGCGATATTCATCTCCTACTTCGGTGTCTTGAAGTAGCAGATCCAAAGAAGGAACTTCTAATTCAAATGGAAAAACTGCTTCGGCACCATATACCAAAACAAATGGTGAAGTGCCCGTGGGGGTTCGAACACTAGTTTGATAAGCCCACAAGGTCGGATATAATTGAATATGCCGATCACGGCCAGTTTTATTGACTAGTCTTTTGAGAATTTTGATTAGAGTTTTGTTAGAAGCTTCTGCTTGACCATTACCCTAAGGATAATAGGGAGTAGACCAGCAATGTTGAATCTTATATTTTTGACATAATTTTTTTAACATCTTTATTTTTGAACGGAGTTCCATTGTCAGAGATGAGATTTGCAGGAATTTCGAACCTGCAGATGATTTGATTAAAAATGAATTTAGAGACCTGTGAACCAGTGCAGGAAGTTAAAGGCATAGCTTCAACCCACTTCGTGAAATACTCAGTGGCGGTTATGATGAACTTATGTCCATCAGAAGACACAGGATTAATTTTAACAATAATATCCAAGCCCCGTTTAAAAAAGGGCCAAGGAGAAGAAATATCCTGCAGCTCTTGTGCAGGCGCATGGACAAGGTCAACATGTTTTTGACACTTGTCGCAATGGCGCACATATTCATGTGCATCCGTTTCCATGGTAGGCCAAAAGTATCCTATCCGAAGGAGCTTTTTAGCAATGACGCTACCACTAAAGTGTCCTCCACAAGATCCATCGTGGGCTTCACTCAAGGCTGATTTAGACTCTTCTAAATTTAGACATCTTAATAGGATACCTTCAAAAGATCTCCTATATAAAGTATTTCCAATGATTACAAATCGACTTGCTCGTCGATGTAATAATCGACGCTGGTTGCGATTAGAATTAGCAAGGAAAGTCCCATTTTGGAGGAAATCAAATATGTCTGTATACCAGAGTTCAGGAGTAGTTTCCTTGATTAGAAACACATCCAAAGGCTCTAAGCATGACTTATGTGAAGTGGGTTCCTAGAGTCGATGAATGATGATAGTAGCATATTCGTCGTCTAACTCCAAGGGTAGGAGAGATGCAGCGGCGGCCATAGCATCAGCTGCACGGTTGCTAGTTCGAGGAATGGCTTCCAAAGTAACTTGATCAAACAAGGCCATTAGTTGTAAAACATAGGCCTTATATGGGCGAATTTTATCATCTTTGGTCTGATAAACTTCATTAATTTGGTTTATAACCAATTGGGAATCCCCAAAAACTAAGAGGTTTTTAATTTTAAGCGCTAAAGCAGCTCGTAATCCAAGGATTAGAGCTTCATACTCAACGATATTGTTGGTGCAAGAAAAGGTTAGTTTGAAGGACAGAGGAATAAGATGTTTTTGCGGAGATATTAAAATAATACCCGCACCGACCCCACTCATGCATCGGGCTCCATCAAAGTATAAGGACCATTGTTCAACAAGGTCTGCCTCTAATTGAAGGCATTCATCGAGAAACTCGATAATGAGGGGATGAGTAGACTCTAAGGGTGCAACGACTAATTGATCTGCTATGATTTGACCCTTAACAGACTTCTGTCCTATGAAGGTGAGATCAAACTCGCTTAGAGCAAGAACCCACTTGGATGTGCGACTCGATAAATAAGGTCGACTCATGAGATATCTTAAAGGATCATATTTGGCAATGACATACGTTTTTTTGCTAAGCATGTAATGTCGTAATTTTTGCGTAGCAAACACGACTGCTAGACATAACTTCTCTAACACTGTGTAGCGGGTTTCATAACTGATGAAGGTGCGGCTAATGTAATAATTAGCACGTTCTCATTTTTCATCATCAAGCTGAGCTAACATAGCTCCTAAGGCAGAATCTGAGGCAAAAATATATAGAAGAAATGGGCGATCAGATTTATGCGGTGAAAGCACCGAAGGGTTAAGGAGATATTGCTTGAGAAGTTCAAAAGCTTCTCTACATTCTGTGTCCCAATTAAATGGGACGTCCTTCTTAAGGAGTTTAAGAAAGGGACCAGTTTTGTCCGCCAGCTTATCAATGAAGCGACGGATAGCTTGAAGTTTACCTTGTAAACTTCGTAATTCAGATATATTAGTGGGTGCGGGCATATCAGTGATAGCCGCAATTTTGAGAGGGTCAATTTCGATACCACGTAAAGAAACTAAAACCCCTAATAACTTGCCGGATTTAACTCCGAATATATATTTTGCTGGATTTAATCGAATGAGATATTCTCGTAATCGATTAAAAACTTTTCTTAAATCGTCTAAATGATGATCTTCAATAAGAGAGCGCGCTATAATATCATCTACATAATCATGTAGGATATCATGCATCATATCATGAAAAATGTAGGTCAAAGCCCGTTGATAAGTTGCACCGGCGTTCTTTAAGCCAAATGGCATCACTTTCCAGCAAAAGGTACCCCAGGGGGTAATGAAGGCTATTTTAGCCTGGTCTTCAGGAGCTATCCTGATCTGATTATAGCTGGAGAATCCGTCCATTAAGGACATCATCCCACTACCCGCAGTGAAGTCAATAATTTGATCCATATTTGGAAGAGGAAAGTCATCTTTAGGGCATGCAGCATTAATATCTCTGAAATCTGTGCAAACCCTAACTTTGGTGGCTTCTTTCTTGGTGACTGGAACTACATTGGAGATCCATTCAGCATAATCAATAGCTTGTATGAAGATAACATTCAGGAGTTTTTCTAACTCCCCTTTGACTAGCAGAGCCACTTTGGGATGCATTTTTCTAAGTTTTTGTTTAACAGGTTTAGCATTCGGATGGACCACTAGATGGTGCATGACTACAGAAGGGTCTAGACCTGGCATATCTTCATATGTCCAAGCAAAGACATCTTCATACTCTTTAAGAAATGCAATGTATTGTTTTTGTTTTTCTTGACTTAGTTCTGCTCCAATGTTGATTATGTGAGGGTTGTCCTCAGTTCCAATATTAATTTTAATGACATTTTCTACCTCCATGTGTAGATCTCTTTCAAAATTAGGTGGGGCGGGTGAAACGCCCAACTCTTATAATTCTTGTAAAGTTAATTTAGATAATTCATTCTGAGGGTCAGTGGCCTCAAGTTGAGCTATGGTTGGTATAGAACCATCAAAATAAAACCCGTTGTACAACATCTCTTCAACGGAGACGTCATGGAAGATATCTCCTTCCAACTCTTCATTGGGTCAGCAATCATTTCAGGGTATGCTATGGATAGCATGTTGCATGAAAATGACGGATTTTTAAGAGGCAAATCAACATGTCTATCCAAATAGTCTTGATAGCATATGAGATGATCATCATCCTCAAAAGGAAAATGTTGACCCTTACTAGGTAATATGCCCACACCACATCGGGCAGGCCATGGTTCTACCTCGAAATGTTCTTTCATGCCATTTTGGAAAGGTCCTAAGCCTTTCCCTTTATATCCCATTTTAAGCATCATGGGTTTAGCTTTAATATAATCGTTGGTAAAATAGCACCGAGCATATCCATCATGATGGGTTTTGATATTCTGAGGGATTCTTCCCTAGTCATATCCTTTGTAAATGAAGGCGCAACTCCCGACTTGGTAAGTACTTCCCATAGGTTGTGGGAGGCCCAAAGTACGAGGAGATGGCGGCAATTGATTTAAAAGGTTTGAATCTTGCATGAAAGCATTCATTTTTTTTTATATTAAGGTTGTAGATAAATCTGGTAAAAGATCATCAGAAAGGGCATAAGATGTAGAAGGCTTATTACCTATGTCTTGATATGTGGAAGGTATGATAGATGTGTCTATAGGTTTTGAATTTATGGGATTAGAACTTGAAGAATTGGTTGTAGTTTTAAGAGCTTTTTGAAGTTCTACAATAATTTTTTTAGAAGGTGGTTGATCTATATGGGAAGATGAAGTTAATGGAAGAGGAATAGATGAAGTGATGGGTTTATATTTCATAGTTTTAGATGAAGAAGAACTAGGATATGTGGATGACAGAGCGAGGCAAAATTGCACTCCAACCGGTTCTGCCAATGCACACATATCAAAAGGTCTAGGGTCACCATGAATAGTGACAAACTGATTTTTAAACTCAAACTTAACACATTGGTGTAAAGTTGATGGGACTGCTCGCATGGCGTTAATCCAAGGGCGACCCAAAAGTATATTGTACGATACTGGGCAATGTACAATAAACACGATTGTCTCAAGGGTTCTAGGACCAACTTGCAATGGGAGGGTAATGACTCCACATGTTTCTTGTGTTTCGTCATTAAAGGCTTTGATAATCATATCAGTCTTCTTCATTTCATCACTTCTAAAACCAAATCGTTGGTAGAAGTAAAAGGTGCAGATGTTTAGAGATGAGCCATTATCAATCAGGACTCGTTTGATGACTACATCCCCAATTAAAGCTGTAATATACAAGGGATTATCCTTGTGTAAAGCGTGTTGTGGGATATCTTTATCCCGAAATTCAATACAATCAATCTCTCGCGTGATGATAGTATTGGCCATAGCTTCAGGTTGGATGTTTTGAGGTACCATCATCTGGCTCAAAGTAAGCATCAATTCATCCCTATGGGTGGGAGAGGATCTTAATAAATCTAAAAGGGATATTTTGGCGGTGGTATTAGACAATTGCTCATTAATGCTGTAAGGGGGTTTAGGTTGAACAATAGGAGCATGATTTCCTTTATTAGGATTTTTCAGAACAAATGGAGTTGGTCCATCGTTCTGGTTTGGTTCTTGTTGGGAATTTTGAGCTTGTTGTCGGGTGACGACTCCGATGGTACCTACAATGTTATAGTGATGACGTTGAAACGGTCTCGACTGAGAGTTTATGGCTTGTTCATAAGGAAGGACTTCATTAGAAGAAGGTCGAGTAGTGACTCTTCTGGGAAATGGTTCTTCTGTAACATTAGCATCTGTGATAGGTTGAATAGGATCTGATTCGTTTTCAGAACTATTCGATTGAATAGTTTCTACTTCACTTTCACTATCTGACTCTATATCGCTAGAATCAGAAGTTTGAAAATTATGTAAGGGCTTGGTTGTAACCAGGGATAAGGTTGTGTCGAATGTGTGAGAGTCCTGAACAGGTAATTGCCCGCTAATGGTTCCTACATATCGGGCAGGAGGGGGAACATTTTGATGTTCAATTTGATTAGCTACCTCTTTACCATGTCTTGGTAAAGGGTGTTGAAATATGTCTAAAGTTTGATTGGCATTCTGATTTTGATTTTGGGGAAAAGTATTTTGAGTATTATTAGGAGGGTTTTGTTTAGGTTGGAAGGCTTGCACTTCCATTTCATTATTGTCAATCAAATCTTGTATTTTATGTTTCAATCTCTTACAAGCGTTGGTAGAATGTCCAGGACCTCTATGAAAATCATAGTGCAAATCAACTCTATATCCGGGTATGCTTGGGTCAGGTTCCCGGATAGCTGGTAGTTGGATTAAACCTCTTTCAAGAAGTTGAGGTAAAATAGTTGATAAAGGTTGGTTTAATCTAGTGAACTCTTGAGGAGGCTTATCAGGAGGTTTCAAGATGAATTTTTTTGTTGTTTTTGTTGCATTGACATTAGCAACATTTTTGCTGTCAGTGACTCCATCACCGACAACCTGTTTGTTTTTATATTGATTTCTATATGTTTTCTCATCATCCTTCTTTCTAAGTTGGCCTCTCCTAATGAGGGCATCTTCTACTCTTCGAGCTAAGTCTATAGCTTGATCGAAGGTAGTCAAAGTAGTTGTTGATATCTCATAAGAAAGTTGTTCTTGTAAATTGTTAATGAAAATGTCTAACATTTCCCTATAGGGTAGCACAAAGTGCAGTTTTCCTGTCAATTGTCTCCATCTTGCTAAGAAATCAGCAAAACATTCGTCTTTATCTTGTTTTAAATTGTATAGGTCTTTAATAGTTACATGCCTCTCGATGTAGGCACTAAATTGATGAACAAATGACTCGGCTGTTTCTTCAAAGTTTCTTAAGGAATGAGTGGGCAATTGATAATACCACTCTAACGCCATTCCACCTAAACTTTTGGGGAACATTTTTAGTAATAGCAAGTCGTCATGCGATATGTCGTGACATGCTATCCTAAACATATGAAGATGTTCTATGGGATCTTCGGTTCCTTTATAGATAGGCAGGACGGGCATGGGAAAATGTTTAGGGTATGGTTGAGCTACCACTATGGGATCCAATGGTTGGCTACAAATCTCTTGATAATTATATGAGGGACGGTAGGGATCTATCTGGTCCATACGTGAAGCCAATTGTTTCACCATAGCTTCCAAACTACTATTTTGTCCCCCATATTGATTCGGTGGGGCATTGCCATAAGTGTTATGGGCGTAGGATGGAGGAACATGCAGATTAGATGCCATGTTATTATTGTGTAAAACATTGGTAGGAAAAATATTATGGAGGAATTTTGAAGTTGGATTGTGTTGTATTGTAGATTGTTGAAAGTTTGTATTTGGCTTTGTTTTAGATTTTTTTCTATTTAAAGCATTTTGCTCAATAGTTTGGAGGAAGGAAGTAGTGAAGGGAATTTTCTTTTGTGCGGGAGTGATTTTAGGTTGAGTAACAGGTTGCTTAGGAGGTTGGGTGACCTGTTTTTTGGTCATGGCTTGGGCTATAGTGACCATATTCGCATTAGATGGTCCACCCTTATCACTTTCTTGATCAATGAAAGACAAGGGATTAGTTTGCATATCAAGTGCCCGTTCTAAGGCTGCTTGAGCATCACTAATTTCCCCTTTATCAATACGGACTGCCACATTAAGGACGTCGATATGTTGATTAAGAAATTTTTGAAAATGTTCTGCGTTGTCAAAAGTGATGCCTCCATTTGGAGCTATTCTAGGGGACGAAGATTCTTTAACACTTCCTTCTTGTTCCTTATCTTCACCTAAGTCTTCATCCGATTGACCTAGAGTTTCACCTTCCGGATTTGTATCTCCAAGAAGGACATTTGGGTTTTCAGGTTGTATTTTGTAGCCAATCTTCTCCTTCTCCTAAAATTTCTTTACCATTCCTAAGTTTAGTCATGGTGCTAAGTTTTGATTTCAGCAAATATATATATATTTATATATATATATGCAACAAATTAAAAGGTATATATTTATATATACCTAATGCAATATTGTAAATGAAATGTTTAAGTTTTTTACTATGTTCTTTGATTTTTTTTTTTTTTTTTAGTTTTTTAGTTTTTCTTTGAAACAATATAATAAAGACAGCAAATGAAACAATAAATGCACACAATAATAATAAGGCTGAAAGTAGATGAACTAATCTTCTATGAATAACTTATGGATATCATTAATAGGTTCAAGTTGTTCAGGGGTCATGAAATGTTCTTCTTCAAATTGAAAGTTTTCTTTTAAGAATTTGATGAAAAGGGCTATGGTGATATTGTCCCGTTTCGAGATCTTGGTTGGAAATAATAATTCTCACGACAATATTTACAATATAACATAGCTCTAGGAGTTTTATTCCATATTCTCCTAATTATAAGATCATCTTCTAAGGAATCTATATGAACTAAAAATGGGCACACTATAACGGTGCCTTTAAGATCTTCCCTGAAAGTTAAAAGTTTTGCAAATACAAGAGCTCTCCTATAGGCTAACCACCTATGGCAAGCTCTCTGAAGTTCATGATAGAACACTAATTGATGAGGATCCAGGATTCTATCCAAGACTAGCCTCTTAATCTGTTTAAGTTGTGTGGACCTAGATGAAATGATACTAAGTCTCTTGATAAGCTCGTCCCACAAGGATTGATTCCTACTTGTTTCAGGGATACTAAGGACAAAATTAACTTCTATGGCTGCTAATTGGTTTACTACGTTTATAGTAACTGCTAACCTCTTTTTAGGAGCTACAATCTAAACATGATTTTGAACCTTAAATGTTTTAAAATGCATCTAAGTTTTAGTTGTTCTAATTTTTTTTTTTTTGTTTGTTTTTGCTTTTGTTTTCAAAAGGTTATGATGCATTCACATCGGGTTCACCAAAATGTATCGCTCCAAATTTTTCGCATCCCTACCTTCAGGCTATTGGATCCACGCCCGAAATGAGGATGGGAAAAGGATGATGCGGTACCTCGAACGAGAGGACTTTGCGAAGGTCCCGCCTCTCAAGGGAGGTGCATTTTGGTGATTTGTCGACGAATGGTGGGTTCACCAGGAAACATTTGACGACAGTTTCCACGCCTAGGTTTTGGAATGAGTTTTAGATGAGTTCGTTTTATTTTTAAACATTCATCCTAGGTTTGGCCGAATGATTCTAACTTAAACTACATGAAAATGCAATTTAAATGAATACAGAAAACAGAAAGAAAGTAGAAACAGAGAATTTGCAGGAGGCCAATGAAGATTACCTGATCCGGAAGTCTGATGAAGTTTCTGATTACTTGTAGCAGTCTGGATCGTCTGCAATTCAATAGAATCGCCTTCAATTTGATAAAATCGTCTAAACTGATAGGATCGTCTGCAATCTGATGAATTCGTCAGACGAATTCATCAGAGACCTGCAAAACAACAAACAGATGTGAAATACAAGAAATTCTATTTTGTAAACAGGGGCAAACTATATGAAAAAGTAATATGAGTATTGAACAATATACAAGAACAAAAGTAAATGCAAATCACTGTGTTTAGATAGCAGAATATGATCTTAATATGCAAACTAGACAAAATGGGTGAACTCCAGATGCAATATAGTATAAAAACTAAATAGACAATCTAATTTATAGCATAAAATGATAGATAAAAGAGAAAGAAGAGCAAACTCCAGGCACTGATTGCCTCGATGTGTGCTGCGATCGAAATCGTCTCGCATCGATACGAGATCGTCCCGAATTTGATGAGATCGCCTCCGATCTTGACGAGTTCGTCAGTTGTGATAGATGTCTGGCTCCGGCTGAAAACCAGTGGTGTACCTACAATAAAATTAATATAGAACTAGTGCAAGAGCAAATTTGAAGTATTTTAGCGCATAGGGAGTTGATTTACATAAAAATTCAGCCGAGGGGTTGGGGAAGGAAAAGTTTTAGAGTTAAATAGGCATAGGATAGTTGTTGGGAGGTTGGAGATCATCCCAATTTGGGAGATCTCCAACGGGGGAAGGGTCCCAATGGTGCAGACACGCTTCTGCCCGGATTGGAGACCCGTTGGAACGGATTCCAACTATGCAAATTCAGTTTTGTAACAAAATCGTCTGGATGTTCTAGTCCAGACGAAATCGTCAAATCTGGGGCGATATCGTCTGATCGGAGACGATATCGTCAAACGGTCAAAAAAACTGCTAAAAATGGCACAAAAAAAGAGGAAACGGGTTTCTCGATGGTTAACGGGCGGTTAAATTTGAATTTAAATTTATTTACTAAGGTGAATGTAATTATTCCAATTTTACTGCACCAATTTTAGGGTGCTACACTTTGCCTTTATCTCTCACATGTCCACTGTGGTCCCGACCAAAGATTCTCATTATTCTCTCCCTCCCTCACAAATTCAATCACCTCTTTGCGTGTTGCCCCTTGCCATCGATCTCGTTAGCCCCACTCCACTCGAGTCATTAGGTCGGGACAAGTCTGTTGACACTACTTTGCCCACCTATGCCACCATTCCCTCAGTTCCTATGTAGGGCGAAGGTAGTACCCCAACGTCGATCCCCATTCCTTATTCCCCTATCACACACAGCATAGTTCCTCTCACTGAAGCTCCTGCTACACCTGTCGTCGAACCTTCTGGTGAGGCATCCCCCATTCATTCTTTGTATCTGTTTACCCCTTCGGCTGGAGATCCAGCCTTATTTGAATCAGAACTATCCATGATAAAGAAACGCCCTCTAGATGAGAAGCTACTCCAAGCCCGAAAAAACACAGATAAAATGTTGAAGGAGGCGAGGAAGAAGAGAGGGCGCTCTCTGGCCCATGTTGAAAAATGTGATGTCTTTGATTTGAAGGCTGGGAAGTTGCATAAGGTAAAAAAGATCCCCAAGGTCTAGAAGCCCCTGGATGAAATGACTCCAACGGACTACGACTACCAAGATAAATCCAAGGACCTGGAGCATTTGAATGTTGATAATGAATTTGAATCCATGCACGTCAGGATCGAAACTTTTTGAGCGCATGCGAACATCGCTAATCAGTGTAGGTTTGAAGCAGAGAACGCCAACATCAAGTTGGAAGAAGAGTTAGCTAGAATCTGCTCCAAGCTGGAGGATTCAAAAAAGCAATGTGAGCAGATAAAGAAAGAAGCAGACGCTCTAAAATGGCAAATAAGACAACTACAGAATGCAACCAAAAGTCAAAGCCAAATATAGGACGAAGTTGATCTGAGGACCAAAGGGTTTGAAAGCAAGATCTTGTAGTTGTAGTAGGAATTACATGAAAAAGAAAGCTTGGAGCTATTTGAAAGAGGTAGAATCAAAGAAATCTGCTCGCACTTTCTTAGGAATTTCAAGTCTCGGGCCTCTAGTGCCCTATCAATTTTAACCTATATCATCGAAAGACAGTGTGATGCTGCTGAAGGAGGGCCAATCATAGATGAGGTCACTCAAAAAGCTAGAGGTCGACTCAAATTAGCCTTTGATGTCCAAAGCAAGAAATATCAGGACTTGCAGGTTGTTGCAATGAATCGTACGGCTAGAGATTGGTCCACGAACCAAGCCACAGTTCGTGCCTTCTTTTCAAAGGTGAGGAAGGCACAAAAAGCGAAGGTCCTCCTAGACGTGTTTGAGAATGAGCAATGCACATCGCTAGGCTATTTCCAGGATCTATCTTCCTTAGGTTTCCTGAGCTTCACGGATGATGATGGGAACCTTCTGACCAAGGAAGAGCTTAAGTCGGAATGGCTTCATATTGAAGGTGATGTATCGGAGATAGACGAATGGGCGGAATCGATAACAAAAGGGCAGGTCACAGATTTCATTCTGAGACACTGCAAGATTGCAGCTTGCCTAAATGATCTATACACTAGGGCCAAACATGCTGATATTGGGTAGATTGATTGGTTTCGCATTTTGGTTAAGGCATTGCAAGATCAAGAGCCTTTCTTGAAGGGTGCTTGGGCTCATGTCCGTCAAACCATGAAGTGCATCCATGATCACCTTGCCCCATCACCACAGTAGGAAGTCACACCAGAGGAAGCAGAAGAAGGAGAAGAAGAAGAAGAACAAGTTGTAGAAGCAACCCCGAAGATAGAAAAAGGAGAAGGGTCTGGAGGTAACTCTGGCCCAATGGATCAAGGCTGAGGGTTCTCCCATTGATACGAGCTCGTTGCCCCGTGAGACGCAAAGAATGTTGAAAAAAATTTCACATTTCACAATGGAGTAAAAAAATATCAAATTTTTTGTAAAGTATTTCTTTCAATTTCATGAATTTGTTCCCTTGCTTTTAGAAACAACATTTTCAAGTGTTGCAGCAATTTTGGCTTTCCCTGCCATTCCCCTTGTACATAAAATGAATATGAAGGAGCTTCACTGACAAACAAGCTAAAAAAGATAGCCTCAAGGAAAGAAATGAAGGATGAAAACTACTTCGGGCTTGAAGTCCTTCAAACAACTACTTCAGGCAAAAATCTTGCAAAGCAGCGTTACCGAAGAAGGAATTCAAAGAAGGCGTAAAAAAGAGCTTCACACCCGAAGCAATTAAAACAACTACTTCGGTTGAAATTTTTGCGAAGCGGCATTTCAAAAGAACAACTTCACTAAAGAATATCGCGGTCCGAATTTGCTAAGGCAAGAAAAACTACTTCGGGCCCGAAGCACTTCAAAAGCTACTTCGGCCAAAAAACTTGCGAAGCGGAAGTCAAAGGAGCGCAGCATTGAAAAATACTTTGCCAAGAAATCGTCGAAGCACCTACTTTGGGCCTTCCCTCTAGCGAACCATTTCTACTTCAGGCCCGAAGTCCCTCAAACAGCAACTTCGGGTGAGAATTTTGCGAAGCGGTGTTGCCGAAGAAAAATACAAGGGAAGAAGAATGAAAACTACTTCGCACCCGAAGCATTTCAAAAGGCTACTTCGGACAAGAAACTTACAAAGTGGGATTTGAAGAAGTGCAACGTTAAAAATACTTCATCGAAAAACCGTCGAAGCACCCACTTCGGGCCTCCCCACCAGTGAACCATTTCTACTTCGTCGAAAGTCATTGCGAAGCATATACTTTGGTAAACCTTCGTGCGAAGTACTTTCACCCGAGGTGGAAGCAGTCAAAGAATTTTTGAAGGCAAGAATGTGCTTTGGCCAAAACCCTCCCGAACCACAATTTTGAAGGAAGATCACGATGAAGCATTTTAATGGTTCATCAGCGAAGTAGTTTTGGCATGTCTCTCTAGCGAAGCAGCGAGAAGTGAAGAGCCCATATTTGCGAAGGAAAAATGCTTCGGCACCCACCATCCTTGAAGTAGTTTTGCGAAGCTCCACCATGCGAAGCACAAATCAAGAAGGAGGATCTGCTTCGACACAAGTCCATTGCGAAGTGGAGTTGCGGACAAGATTCAACAAAGCGCTTCAAGGGCACATGCTCCAAGTCGGGTATTTTCTCGAGGTGATCAAGTGCCTCATAAATGCATTTTTACGTGCTCGATAAGCTTGTTGCTCATTTTTAGCAATTGGAAATGAAGTATCAGTCCCAAAAGAAGAGCCCGATGAGCATGACGACCACTCGAGCACTGTACCCAAAAGCCAAGGACGCTTAGACGGCTCATTAATGCTTGTTTCCATGGATGACCCAGTCACAGTTGCAATTTTTGGTAATATATTTGAGAGCTCAGTCACGAGGGCTGCGAAGATCCAACTTCTCAGGTTTCGAGGATGTACTCCTCCATTTTGTACATTTATGGCTTAGAGGGTCGGGTCCTCTATAAAAACCCAGGCATTGTAATGTAAAAGGGGGGGAACTTTCTGCTAGAAAGCTACTATAACTTGAATCCCTGTATTTAATACTAAAGTTCTTTGGGCTTGATTTCTCTCTTGTATGCTACCTTCTGCGTTTATTTCTTTCATCTTTCTTCATTTGCATACTGTAATTCTGAATCCTGGATTTAGGTATGTGATTGGGGACTGAACCCTAAAATTTTTACGAAGGATACATAGGGGAGGAAAACACCATATTAGTTTTCTTGTATGCCACATGTGGGTAGTGTTTCTATTATATTCACTTTTTCCTAATCGTTGTTACTCTGAACTCTAAATTTCGACGAAAAGGGAGGTAGAATCCTGGAACTCATCCAGAAGATACATAGAAGGATTAATATTGCGTTCATTTTGTTATTCTTGGTGTTCTTTGCTGCTCTTTCAAGCTATTGGCTAGCGATCATGCTTCTAGTTCTTTCCCACCATTAAACTACTAAGATTTCTCCCCTACTCTTTTATTTTTTCCTTGCACCCGTACTTTGTTTATCTCTTTCCTACACCCTTATCTTAAACATCAAAGTAGTTTAGTATAGGATCCGACCTTTCTTTGAATATTGGCATGAGGGGCATCTCTTCCCTTCGACCTTTCAATGTTGGTCCAGGTCTAGGGCGCATACACTTACCCAAATTCTTTCCTGGGCAGATTTGATGACCAACAATAACAAATGTGTAGATAGGCTAGCCAATAAAAGGGTTTTGATTGAGGATCGTGAACTTAAATTCTCCTTTCCATGGTTAGAGGAAGTAGTAAGTTTAGTTGAAGCTTACAATAAAATTTTGATTTCCTGAATCAAATAACAATTAAGATTTACTTTAATGTTTTCCATTGATAATATATGTTTTATTTTATAACAATAATGTGTTTTCATATAAACTATTTATTATAATTTTTGTGGTTGCACTTGTATTTTAGAAAGGAAACTAATAATCCATATTTCATAAAGAAGAATATGATAGTGCGATGTTTTGGAAATATCACTCTACTAAGATACAATGTACAAATAGTAGAGGTGAAGTTTTGGTTGTGAAGGCTGCTATAGAAAATGTCAAGAAGGATGTTGAATTCTAGAATATTTGTATTCATATAGAAAATTGAAAATATTTAGAAAATAAAAATCAAGAATTTAGACATTTTATGTAAAATGATGTAGGTTTCTAGCTATAGCATATCAATTGAGATGAGAAATGTATCTATTTGTAAAATCTCAAGATCTAAAGAAGATTTTTGTAATTTGTCAAGGGTGGGGGACCCGAGTACAACCCCTTATTATTTAGCAAAAAAAACTTGCATTTGTTTGCTTGAGCATATTGCATGTGTGCTTGTTATATTTTGTATGGATTGATTGACATATTCCTTCTTTGCACCTATGTTTGACATATAGTATATTTTTGCTTGACATATATATATATGCACATTTGATTGCTTGCTCATGTAGAATTTTGGGGATTTCATAATGAGGCAATGATGACAAGTATTTAGGTTAGCTCATATGCATTGCACTTGCACTAGGTTACTAACGCATAGTGAATTCTCAATCCTAGGGCATGTTTCTTTATTTTATCGACTAGGATGTTGTGATTACTCTTTTACATATAAGGGTAACTCTATGCTAGTGGGATTTATTGCATTACTTTTTATGCATTTGCATGTGACTGCATTTTTTGGCACAAATCCCTCTTGGGTTTTTCACTCTTTTTCTTCTTAAAAATAAACCCTTCTACTTCTTTCCCATCCATCACTTGGGATCTTCGATTCTGTAATGATGTCAAATGATGATCCTAGCTAAGGATATGCATTTTCATCCTCATACCACTAGATTTTTTATGGCTAGTAGATCCAAGATTCTTCCTTGACTTTACATATGTATCCTTTTTCCTCTCACATATTTTGTATGCTTGGAGATATCATGTGGTGGATTGTCACACCCCACCCTGGGTAAGATTTTGTCTTGATAAACTCTATCCTGATAAATGACTAATGGACGTCTAGTTTAAATGCTTGAAGGACTATTGCATAAGTATAATGGTTTATCTTGAATAATATGGTACTACTAATGTGTTTTCAATGTGCAGCACCAGGTAGAAATACCCCACCAAGGATGGGGTACTTGAAAAGAAAAGTGATGATTTAGACAACTCAGGGTAACATGAATTACTACCCTCATATAGGCATGCATTATTGCTTTAGGAATAATCATCAACTTACCAACCACCTAGATCCAAAGTTGGTAGCCTAGAAGCTATCATAAACTCTCTGGTTGAGATGGGTGATTGGGTTGATGGAAAAATTGCCACCTTGTTTGATGCACCTGATTGTTTGTATTGTTTCATTGTTTGTTGTGTAAAAATAATAAAAGGTTTTATTTAAATAATAAAAGGTTTTTATTTAAAGAAATGTTTTGATTTAAATAATAAAAGGTTTTTATTTAAGTAAATATTTTATTTAAATAATAAAAGGTTTCCTTTTAAAGAAATTTTTTTTAGAAGGATTAATTTCATGAAAAGAGATATCCATGTTTAAGGTAGCAAATGAGTTTGTTCTAGTGGAACAAATATCTCATTTATATAACAAGAGAAGGTTCTTATTATATTTTATAAAAAGGGGATATTTAAGTTTTATGAAACTAAAATGAAGGGGAATGTTTGATGAGGATACTTAGGGTTATTTATTTAACCTAAGTATATATTATTTATAATTATTGTTATTATGCATTATTACGTGATTTGGCATTGTTTGCCCACATAGTTCAAATGGATGCTCCCTATTTAGCATTATGTTTCAGGATGTTGCAACCATCGAACAACTTGTTATTCCCCTTCATGTATTTATATTGTGCATATTATGTAATAAAAGAATTCAGAATATTGAGTTATGTATCATTGGTATCAGAGCAGTAGATTTTGCTCTTGTTTGGATAAGGCACCATGTTGTCTACTCAAGATGAAATTTTCTTCGAAAATTTGAAGCAACGACTCAAATTGATCATTGCTAATATCCAACAGATTCAAGCTATAGAAGAAACAACAACAAAAGAAAAATTTGTTGAGGAAAATATTCATCTAGCTGAGGAAGAAATTGTTGTAGAGAAAATTTTTGCAGAAGAAGAAATCTTTGTTGAAGAAAAAATTCTTTCGATGGAAGAAATTATAGTAGAAATTCAAATTTCTACAGAAGAAATCCTTCCTGCAGTAGACATTGTTGTAGAAGAAATTTTTGCAGAAAAAATTCTGCCTATGGATGAAATTGCTGCAAAACAAAAAATTGTAGCAACACCTCAAATCAAACCAGGGTTTATGGGCAAAAAGCCCATCATCCTACCACTAGACCATGTTGTTATTGGGAAAAGCAACATTGAAGGTTTCCCTGAAAAAGACCTCTATGTTGGAGGTTTCTCTGATGAAGAAAAGAATGTGAAAAATAATGGAGAAATTGAAGGGTTACCTAATGCAGACCAACAGTTTGTAGAAGTTGCTACCACCTTGTCTCCATGGCTCACCTACAACCAGCTACCCTCTACTGCCCGATCTTCCCATTTGTTGCCAGATCCATTGCAAATACCAGACTCACTGCCTGTTGCTATAAAATTTTAGTCTTGCTATGAATTGCTCGCTATTTCAAATTCCACCATGGCCTCATTACCTAAAAGCTCCAGATCCAGCCCCTGCACGAAGTTGGAGAAGGAATATTTAAATCATGTAAAAATTGCATCAAAAAAATTGCATGCGTAGGCAACACATGCATGGACCCGAGCACATCAAAAAATATTGGTACCTGTGACTACCTTACATGCTGCCATGCGCAGCACACAATGCTCATGTGTTGCCCCACAAGGTAGCACATGAGCACACTGCGAGTAGCGCTCACAGGCTGCCCCACAAGTAATGTGTGAGCACGATGCGGCTCGTATCGCATCCACTCGTGGGTCGTGGGCGATCATGGTGCTTGCCACACGCTTAAATACTATGTGTAATATTGCACATGGGCTCCTGCGAGTGGTTGTCGATGCATGCATACCCATATTGGGCATGCATGGGGGTGTGTCCTCCCCACGTGGGCACAACACACTTGTGCGTGTTGCGCTTCACGTAGGCCGCACATGGTCAAATTGACCGCATGCAAGCCATTCCCCTATTATGGAGAATTAAAAGATTAAAATTATTTATTTAAATAAATTAAAATTATTTATTAATTAAATTAATTAATTCATAATTAAATTAATTAATTTAATTATTGTTATTTGAATGTTTATGCCACTGGGAGGAGCCAATTCATTCGTCTGCAAGAATAGGCGAGTTTACAGTCATTGGAAAGCTCTTTTTGAGCTCGACTCATTGGTATTCTTCTTTTGGCATTTTGTGGAGACTTGTTCCAGCTCATTCTTGGTCTTCCCCTCTTTGTATCTAGGAGTGCATTTTTGGTCGTACCCGACACTCCTAAGCTCGCTCCCACTTTTCTTGTGAAAGCATTGGGGTCCAATGCTTATATGGTTGGGAGGAGTGATGAGGATACTTAGGGTTATTTATTTAACCTAAGTATTTATTACTTATTATTATTGTTATTATGCATTATTACATGATTTGGCATTGTCTGCCCACGTAGTTTGCATTGTTTAGATCTGTTAGTTGCACTTTGTCTTCTAACAATTATTTGTATTAGTTTAGTTCGAATGGTTGCTCCCTATTTAGCATTCTATTTTAGGATGTTGCAACCATCGAACAACTTGTTATTCCCCTTCATGTATTTATATTGTGCATATTATGTAATAAAATCATTTGGAATATTGAGTTCTATATCAATGTTCATCCCTTGATTCTCTTAAGAATATGATAAAAAAATATCTTGAAGCTCAATATTTGAAGGACGTTAATGTAAAATAAAACCAACTATTTCTTACCGCAATGGGAGGATAAGGATACCTTCAATTTAGTCAATAGCGTTTAATTGGAAAGGACCTTGGGTGGTGGGTAGATGGAAAATGCTCACGATAAGAAGACCGAATGTCTTGGAAAATGCACCCTTGTATAAAGTGAGATGAAATCCTTGGATGAAAATGAGAAAGAATATGAGAATAAAAATTTACAGTGGAATATGAAGCTCCACTTCATACCTTAAGCTATACCAAGTTGGATCCTAGAATTTCTATCATTAGTGAAAGATTTTGTTTAAATATATAGCCTACTGTATTTTTCCTCAGTCTCTTAGAGGTGATTATTATTTGATTATGCTTTTAGTTGGCTCCCTTAGCCTTATTTTCTACTTTTAGTAGCTATCTGCAGATAACCTGATAGTGATAGCTTCCACGCTATCTCTTTGTTAGACTTGTATGCTTGACATTGAAGGTGTTTTCCAGCTGCTATGTGTGTGTTACTATTTGTCTATGTTTTCTCATAGCTTCAATCCCATTTGTTGTTCATCTAGGTCTCTCTTTCACCTATGTTTTTAATTTTTGGTGGTTGTTGTAACCAAGATGTGCTCCCTTCTTTGTAATCGAACCTCGAGCTACTTCTATGGATGCTCCATGCTTGGTGTGCCTATAGTTGCACTTGGGTAGGTGTATCTCTACTTGTGGGAGGGTTTGGGACCTCCCATGGTCATCCTAGATCTATCATGGTATGTTTTTTGCATATGGAATGCTCAGGAAGAAGGTATTTATGGCCATTCATGAGCACTAATCCACTTGGGGTGTGCTTGGACCAAAAGGAGATTTACGAGATGCCAAGCTCCCATACCCCTTCGACCATGATTGGTGGTAATGATAAGGGAACTTTGTGATAATTGTGTTGTGGCTTTTTTTGCTGAAGTGGTGTGTGTCGATTGGTTTAACCCATACTTGCAGTTGGTAAGCGTGTGAGTCACTATTGGGCTATGTACAACCAAGTATTTTAATCCTAGCCTTAAACGATCATGTTGAACTTGTCGGGCCTTGTTCGTTTAGATCTAAGGATAATTTGTAATTCATAGGCTCAGCTTAATCAAAATAGGGGTAAAATGGATAGAAGAATGATTTAAATTAATTCGTTTATGTAAAGAATAATATGTAAAGAATACTTTAAATTAATTATTTATGAAAAGAATATTTTAATTTTTTTTTTGGTCGATAAAATGGAATTTCATTGAAAATGGGTTTTGAAAGGAGCCCCAAAACCTTATTACAACCAAAGGAGACACATCAAAATTTTAGACCCAAAGGCCAAAACAAAGAGTTGCCCATGGGAGGAGTTAGACCTTACACGAAAACAAACTATCAAATGTAGAAAACCAAAGGGGATGACCTTGTCTTGACCAGAAATGAAAATAGGGTCATCCTAGGGGGACACCCCACAGCAGAAACTAGTAAATCAATTACCATCATTAGTGCTTGAAGACTCATCTATCTCCTTGAAAATGGTATTGAGATGATCATGTATTGTGTCAAGGTCCTTTGTAACCTGGTTGTAGATCATCCAAGAAGCCTTGGACAAGTTGGCAATCGCAAAAAGGGTGGCCACTGAGTTGGTGATATGGGTGAGCACAACTTTGTGAAGTGCGGTAGTGGATGTGATACTATCCTCCTCCTTTACCTACTCCTTCGGGTGGACTGCCTTGCAGTAGATCTCCTTGGTTGGCTCAATTATTTTCGTCAAGGTTGACGTCTCCTTCTTTAGCTTCTTCAGGCACGGTGAAGCATGAATAGAGGACAGGTTGAGGTTTTAGAGGAAATTGGATGAGGAGCGCTTAATGGACCTAGGTTTAAGCTTGAACTTGGAAAATAGGGGGTCATCCTTGGGTTTTGAAGGGAAGGGGGAGGAGAAGTCAGGGTCATCATCATTACTAGGCACCTCGTGGATGGGCGTATCACGATTTTTGCTATCCACAGGCTTAGTAGGGGTGGACTAAATGGGATTAAGCGGGGAACTGGGAGGGGTAGGGGTAGGGGTAGGGGTAGGTTGGATGGGACTGGGAGATGAACTGTGAGGGGTAGGGGATAGCTAGTTGGGGCTGAGAGATGAACTGGGAGGGGCAGGGGCTGGAAATATGGGATTAGGGGAGAACCTAGGAGAGATGGGGGTGGATTGATTAGGGCATAGGGAGGCACTAGAAGGGGTAGGGGAAGTAGTGATCAATGCATTCTTGGTGAAGGCATCTAGGGCATGTTTGTACAAGATGAGGTGCAGGCCCTGGTGAATGGAATGACATTGGTAACAAACAACTCTATGGACTTGAAGAGGTATTCGGGATGTTCATCTTTTTGTTTCCCCTGAAATGGTTCAAGAATGCTAAATGGAAGCTACGTAGGGTGATGTCAATCTTTTCAATGGTGAAATTGTTGGAAATATTGAGTTTTCATTGATGTCAAAGGGTGCATGGTATTCAAGGTAGAAATATTCTTCAAGGGTGTGAAGTTTACAAGGTTGGACAATATATCAATTGTGTCAATAATGGACTATTGTGAATAGAAAATAATGGATAATTATTCAAGGTAAGGTATATCTCAAAGCAAAGGCAAATATTTTTCAAGAATAGGATTATAGTATTTAAATATTATAAAGAGAATATTACAAGAGGGACAAAGGTTTAAAATTTACTTGGACAAAAATAATGATAAAGCTTTAAAAAGTTGCTTGGGACAAAAAGATTTAAATATCACAAGAGAGAAACAAAGTTTTAAAAAGATAAATATTTATAATATTTAAATTCTAAATATTATAAACAAAAGAGTTTGAAAAATAAAAATGAACTAAAAATTGAAAATAAATTAAGCTTACCTTAAAAAATGAAATCAAAGGAAATGGAAAGCATATATATACATGGCAATATTAAACCTTGGAGTGAAAAAAATCGTAATTGAAAATCCATCATCGTGCATGTAAATGGCACAAAGAAAATGTAGAGGAGAAGACAAAAAAAATCAATATAGAGATAGATAAAGAGAAATATCATTGTGTGCACCTAAGGTTTCATTTGTTGGGATAGCCCAACTGGTAGTGTGGCTTTGTGTGGAGCGTTGTTGGGCAGGAAGTCACAGGGTCAAATCTAGTTGATGCCATTTTTTGTTGAGTTTTACTAAATGAGGAAGACTTGGATAAATATCACTGCGAGTGCCTTTGGTTTTGACTGCTGAGGTAACCCAGCTGGTTGTTGGCTTTGCGTGGAGCATCTTTGGGTAGGAGGTCACAGGGTCGAATCAGGTCGATGCTATTTTTTATGAGGTTTTATTGTTGATAAAATCACAAGGACACGGATATATCAGGTGCCTCCCCTTTGGTCTTAGTTGCCATGGTAGCATATATGGTCACAAAGCGCTTGGGAAAGTGATGTATTTTGTGACATCAAGGGTTTGATTCTCAACTGTGCAAAGGTATTAAATTTGATTTTGAAGGAAAAATAAAGGTCAAGGTGTTAGCATAAGAAATTATTATTTTTGCAAATTAGAAAAGGGAGTTATAAGGTGGATGGTGGTCATGTTTATTTGTATTTTTGCATGTTAGAAAAAATAGAAATAAGATGTAATTGTGATTAATGTTATATTGTATTTGGAATATTATAAAAAGGGAGATATAAGGTATTATTCTTTTTAAGCTTTACTATGCACATTTTTTATAAGGGTTTTTAATGTGAATGATTTGATATCTATTCAAGAAAAATAGATTTGTTAACCAATTTTGAAGTGGAAAAAGAAAATATTTTTTTTTGTCAAGATAGGCACATGCAAAAGAAGACTATCATCATTGAGGTAAATTTAGAGGTATGGTGATTTAATTCCTTTCTCAAGGGTGGTTTTGTTTGAGGAAAATATTTTTTATGTCATATGGTTGGAGGTATAAGGATTGATTTGATGTGCATTGGTCTTGATTAAAAATGGGAGTAAATGTGCAAAGTTTATAGGTCAGATTTATGAGTAAACTTGTGCATTGTCTTTATTGAAATTGAGAGTAAACATGCAAGGGTTATAGAACAGATTTGAAAGCAAAAGTTGTGCATTGTTCATGATTAATTTTGGGAGTAGATCTAGAGGGCAGATTTGAGCATTGTGATTGGCTTTGAAGTGCATAAGGAAATAAGCAAATAGTCTTACACATATAGAAGGATTGTTTTAAAGCAAGTCAAAGTGTCACATAGTGCAAGGATAGTTTAAAAAGATTCAATTGAGAAGAAAATATTGGATAATTGTTATTGCATATCATTCTCTATATGTTAATGAAGATAAAATAATTCTGGGTAGAATATGTCTAAATTGCTAGAGTAGAGGAAAGCACATTGAGAAATTGATGAGCATTTTTTGTATGCAAGATTTGAGAATTGATGAGCAGTGTTTGTATGAGTGTATGAGCATGATTTTGGAGCATATTTGAGTAGGTTGTCTTAGTAGGCTTGTGAGAAGATTTGAGCAGATTTTGTGAGTAGAGTTGAGCAGGTTTTTGTGAGCATATTTGAGCAGGTTTTGGAGCAGATTTGAGTAGGCCTTCTTATTAGGCTTGTGAGCAGATTTTGTGAGTAGAGTTGAGCAGGTTTTTGTGAGCAAATTTGAGTAGGCCTTTTGAGCAAGCTTGTGATCAGATTTTAGTAGAGTTGTGAGTAGGCTTGGAGTAGATTTGAGTAGAGTTATGATCAGGCTTTGGAGCAGACCAGAGAAGAGGATATTAGTGTCTCCTGTGGATAGAGGTCCATGAACCAAAGCAGAGGGGATTTGAGTCTCCTGTGGATAGAGTTCCACAAATAAGAGCATAGGGGATTGGTGTCTCCTGTGGATTGGAGTCCACAAACATTGTAATAAGGAATTGATTCCCATGAAATTTGTTGAAGAAATATATAAAAAAAAATTCTTCGTGGATGCAGCCCACATTGGGTGAACCACATTAAATATGTGTCTCTTATGTGTGTGGTGATTTGTGCATTGTTTCATTATTGAAATTAATAATATTGGATGATATTACTTTAGAAATAAAAGTAAAAGTTTTATCTTATATTTTTATCCCCCCCTCTTAGTATAAGCTTGTGTTTTTCAATTGCTATCAGAGCCAGGTTCCTTCATGAGAACCTAATACCTTGAAGGAATATCTTACAGGAACACAAATGGCACATTAGAAAGGGTTTTCATCAAATAGAACTCCATTTTTTGATAGGACTAACTATGCTTTTTGGAGTGTGAGGATAAAGACTTATTTGATGGCACATGGATATGATATATGGCAATTCGTTGAGAATGAGTTCACACCACCTACAACTCCTCCTATAGATGCAAGTGGTAAGAAACCATATGAAAATAATACCAAGGCAATGAATGCAATTTTAAGTGGGTTATGTAAATCAAATTTTGTGAAAGTCATGCAATGCACTTCAGCAAAATAAATATGGGACAAGTTACAAAGAACATATGAAGGAGACGACAAGGTTAAAATGGCAAAACTTCAAACCCATAGGAGGAAGTTTGAAGACTTGAAGATGAAATATGAGGAATATATTGCTAGGTATCTACTTCGTGTTGATGAGGTTGTCAACACTATTCATGGACTTGGAGAAAATATTGAAGACTTTAAGATTGTTCAAAAGATCCTAAGGTCACTTCCTATGAGATTTGATGCAAAGGTTTCAGCAATAGAAGAGATGAAGGATCTCAACACCTTAATTATGGATGAGCTACATGGGATTCTCATAGCCTATGAGCTGAGGATAGAAAAATATCAAACATCCAAATGATAGGCAACATTCAAAGCTTCAAAGAAGGCAAATGATAAATTACCAAAATCAAGTGATGAATCAAGCAGTGAATAGGAGGCTAACTTTATGACAAGAAATAGGAAGGTCCAAGAAAACACAAAAATATGCAAACTATGAAATGCTTTAGTTGTGGTAACATTTGTCACTATGTAGCTAATTGTCCTGTTGGCAATTGAATCAACCTAGTTATATATTTTCTAAGTCTACAATGCCCTAGACCTTATGCCAAGCATTGAATGTCCAAAGGAAATAAATGTCCTTCATGACAATCTCCAGTAGGGTTGGTTCTGAAAAATAAATGGGGGTTTTGAGATAGGAGTTAGGAAGATACTGAAAAATATGGAAATTTTCTTAAAGGAATGGGAGAAGGCTAAAACTCAAAAATACAGGGTGATGGACAGGAAACACGATAGATAGCCTAACACTTGAACCAACAAAAATCAAAATAATATAATTTTAACATAAACCAATGTTAAATCTTTAGAACTGCATAAACTCCAGGGGTATTCCAAGGATTTTTCCTTTACCAATAGCTAAATCCACATAACATAATTAAGTTATATGATAAATAGGCTAATTTAACAAAAATAACATGATAGAAGTCATACACAGAGATAGAAGATTCAAACCCAAAGCCATAAGTCTATATTTCAAAACCAAATTTCAAAGTACAAAGTTGCTTCTCTAGCAGATATTATCCATCCTAGTTACATAGAAAAGAGCAACCTTTATAGGTAATTCTACTTCATAAAACATTAATGCTTAACCACTTCCCCAACGATGACAGGAAGAATCGGTCTGGAACTGACTTACAATATTTAATTCGGACTTGTAGATAACTTAGTATTTGAAGGTAGAAGGTTCCGATAAGATAAATTAGCATTTAAGGTAGAAGGTTTCGACGACCCACCATGATCGGATGGTTTAGAGTGTAGCTTTTGGTCGGTTTAATCAATCAATGCCAAAATTCAGGTAGTTCCTAATAGTTTTGGGTATTCCATGTTGTTTTTGGGTAGTTTACACTGTGTTTGGGGCCTTCTAGGAGCTTTGCTCCATAATTGGAGTGATAGAGTCTTTTCATGCCTTAGAAATTTTATTAGTGTTTATGCTTTGGGTGTCGCTCCCTTGGTGGAGCGATAGAGTGCACTCCACTGGTGGAGTGCTTGGAGAGTTCGCTCCATTAATGGAGCAACAAATACTTTGACTTCCCTTACTTCTATCAAGCTTATCACTCCCTAGGTGGAGTGACAGAAGCTTTCACTCCACTAGTGGAGTGATAGGGATTTTCGCTCCACTAGCAGAGCAATAGGCCCTTTGATCCAAAATTTTGACTTTTTGGGACTTGCTTTCACTAAACACTTCACTGCGCACCTTTTCAGAGTGTCACTCCAGTGGTGGAGCAATAGGTAATTTTGAAGAACATGAACTTATACTGAGAGGGGGGGTGAACAGTATAAGATAAAACCATTTAATAATTTTAATTTCAGATAGCAGTGGCATCAACGTAACATTAAATAAAATAGAAAGCATCACACATAAAAGACCCATTTTAACGTGGTTCACCCAAGGTGGGCTACTCCATGGATAAAACTTTTCCTCTAAAAGTTATATCAAAGCCTCTGGGAATCCTTCTCGATTACAATGTTTATGAGTCTCAGCTCAAAGGAGACACCTTCCCCTAAATCTATTTTGCTAGTGATCCTCTAGAAGACCTCTATCTCTTTTGCCCTTAGCAAGTGGAACTCTTTCCACGAAAGACCTGTCTTCTCTGCTCCGGTCGGAGATCTCTCGTCCTCAACTCCGTCACGACTAAGTCTGGTCCTCTTTTCTGCACCAAAACCCAGTCCTTCGATCTGGCACAATTCTATCTTCTTCCTCTGTTATTTTTTGCACTTGGTTGGAGAATAACTTTTCACTGTCGTTCGTCCTTCACAACTGTTCGTAATTACAGTAGCATCTACTTCGCCCACTTTGCTTTCTTTTACACAGACTGCATGAACACAGTTGCAATCATAGCTTTCCTTAGATCAAATTCCACCCTCTGCATAATATTCGCAATCACTGCAGCATTCGAAATGCACAACAACTTATGCGCCTATGTGCAACCACAACAGCTCATTCTCTTTGCATAGTCTTCTCATGAAATTTACTCTATTTTTTGATGATCGAACCTCACTTGTCGCACTGACTCTGCGAACGCCACTCTTCGAATGCACACTCGATCGACACTCCCAAATTGCTCAAATAGTTCTTTAAATACTCACAATCTCAAGATGAAATCTTGTTCTTTAGTCAGTTGTTCAACCTTCTAACACGTCGGCTGTAAAACCTTATACTTCGTCGGCCAAGGTTAACTTCATCGGCTTCAACCGCCTCTGCTGTTCTGTGGCTTTTCTCGTGCGACACTCAACCATGTTGCGATATCGCTATGCCTTTGTCTGTCGTACACCTTCTTTGGTTTGTTGTCACGAAATTGTGACACTACAGCTTTTGCTGATGTCATCATGAATCTTGTCACGAAATCGCGACGCTCTAGACTTTAATGCCTTCTTCTTTGTTGTTGTCGTGAAATTGCGACACCTTTGCCTCTTGCTGACGTCATCATGATTCTTGTCACAAAATCGTGATGCTCTGGACTTCAAAGCCTTCTTCTCCACTACTGTCACGAAATTGTGACACCTTTGCCTCTTGCTGACGTCATCATGATTCTTGTCACGAAATTGCGATGCTCTGGACTTCAAACCCTTCTTCTCTGCTACTATCGTGAAATCACGACACCTTTGCCTCTTGCTGACGTCATCATGATTCTTGTCACGAAATCATGACGCTCTGGACTTCAAAGCCTTCTTCTTCGCTACTATCGCGAAATTGCGACATCTTTGCCTTTAGCTGACGTCATCAGCAACTCCATCACGAAATTGCGACACCTCTTACTCCTTCATCATTTTCTTGGTTTGCACTAGCGAAAATGAAACATGTCATGAAATCGCGACGCTTTCGCTGCCTTAAGCTCTTTCTTGTCAACTGTTCGTGAAACTGGAACATGTCGCGAAATCGCGATGCTTTTGCCAACTGCAAGCTGCCAACTCAACCTGTCGCTAAATCGTGACACTTTCTGCATCCATACAACTTCTTCGAAACTTGTCACGAAATCGTGACACTTCCTGCAACTCAACACTGCCAACTCAACTTGTCACGAAATTGCGACACTTTCTGCATCCGTACAACTTCTTTCGAAACTTGTCACGAAATCGTGACACTTTTGCCCACTTTGCCTCTACCTTCCTGCATGTCACGAAATCGTGACAGTTTTGGCCAAACTTTCTCTCTCCTCAAACATGTCATGAAATCACGACAGTTTTTCCCGTTCTGCCTCTACCTTCCTGCATGTCACGAAATCGCGACAGTTTTGGCCAAACTTTCTCTCCTCAAACATGTCACGAAATCGTGATAGTTTTGGCCAAACTTTCTCTCTTCTCAAACATGTCGCGAAATCGTGACAGTTTTTCCAGTAGCCTGCAAACTTTTTCTAACTTATCTTTTTCTAGATTTTTGGCAACTGGGCTACTCTGATTTTCTTGGAGACTTACTGACCAGCTGAAACCTTATTCAAAACACATCCTTAGACATAAAAACAAATTGCTCCAAGAACTCCTTGACATCAAAAACAACATCTACCAAAAGCTCCTTGACATCAATGACAACAACTAAACTTAGGAAAAGGCAATGTACTCAAGGTACCCAAAATTGCCAACAATCTCCCCCTTTGTCATTGATGGCAACCCTTAACTAAAACACATCTTTCAAGAGCCAAAATTGAAATCAATCTCTTCAAGTTTTGCTCCCCCTGACTTGAAGCTTTCCTCTTCTCTTGAAAGCTCTTCCCCTTACTTAAATCTCTCCCCCTTTGTCATCAATGGCAAAGGATCACCTTTTGGGGCTCGGGACTAAGAAAGAGCCTCTTGGCTTAGTCCCTCCCCCACCTCCTGATGAGGTGATTAATCTCGAGGTGAGAGTACAACTCCCAATTTCTCCCTTAGATACTCAAACGTATCTTTTGGAAGGGGTTTGGTGAAGATATCTACAATTTGCTCTTTAGTGGGTACATATTCTAGCTTGACCTGCTTCTCTTGCACTTTTTCCCTTAGAAAATGATATTTGATAGAAATGTGCTTCGTCCTTGAATGCATTACCAAATTTTTAGAAATACTTATGGCACTTGAATTATCACAAAGAATAGGGATAGGTTGTTCATGCTTGACTTTGAAATCCTCTAAGGTTGTTTTCATCCATAAAACCTGAGTGCACCCAGCCACTGCTGCTATGTATTCAGCTTCTGCTATAGATAAGGAAACTGAAGGTTGTTTCTTACTTAGCCAAGAAACCAAACTCTTTCCCAAAAATAATGCTCCACCACTAGTGCTCTTTCTATCATCAATACTGCCTGCCCAATCTGCATCTGTATAGGCTATGAGGGTGAAATGATTGCCTTTGGGATACCAAAGCCCAAAATCCACAGTGCCCTTTAAATAATTGAATATCCTCTTGACTGCCATAACATGATATTCTTTTGGAGCTGCCTGAAATCTTGCTACTAACCCAACAGCCTGCATGATATCCGGTCTGGTAGCTGTACTATATAGTAAACTGCCAATCATAGATCTGTACAATTTCTGATCTGCTGCTAGAGATTCATCATCCTTACTCATATTGCACCCTGTAATCATTGGAGTACATACAGGTTTTTTGTCCATCATCCCAAAAAAATTTAACATCTCTTTGATATACTTTTCTTGAGAGAGAAATATGCCATTTTTTGATTGCACAATCTGTAGTCCTAAAAAGAATGACAGCTCTCCAATCATAGACATATTGAATTTCTTTTGCATGGTGTTAGCAAAAACTTTGCACATCCGAGTATTATTTCCCCTGAAAATAATATCATCGACATAAACAACTATGATAATCATATCATCACCTTTATTCTTAATGTACAAGTTGCAATCTGCCACGCCTTTCCCGAACCCTTGTTCATAAAGATACCCATCAAGTCTTGAGTACCAAGCCCCGGGTGCTTGCTTTAACCCGTACGAGTGCCTTTTTCGGTTTACACACATAGTCCGGTCGTTCCGAAAGAGACACACCTTCCGGCTCGTTCTATATAGACTTCTTCATCCAACACTCCATTTAGAAAAGTAGACTTTACATCCATTTGAAACACTTTGAAAGATTTGAAACTAGACAGGTCCAAAAACATTCTGATCGCTTCAAGACGAGCAACAGGCGCAAATGTCTCTTCGAAATCAACACCTTCGATTTGAGCATACCCTTTACAAACTAACCTGGCTTTGTTCCTGACAATCTTTCCATCCTCATTAAGTTTATTTTTGAAGACCCATTTTGTGCCAATGACATTCTTATTCTTAGGTCTTGGAACCAAGTCCCAGGTTTCACTTTTCTCTATTTGATTTAGCTCTTCATCCATTGCTTGTACCCAAAAATCATCTGTACATGCTTCATTGAAATTTTTTGGCTCAATCTGAGATAACAATGAAACATTTGCAGATTCATGTGAAGAATTGACTCTTCTTCTTGTTTGCCTGCTATTTGGATCACCAATGATCAAGTCTTTGGGATGATGTTTCTGAACATACCGTGAAGGAGTTTTGGGAAGCAATTGTTGTCTTTCCTCTTCTTCATCCGACACTTCTCCGAATTCTTCTTGACAGATTCCATCACCGAGTTCCTTGACCGGTTCTCTTATTCCTGTCTTTTCATCTACTGTCACATTTATGCTCTCTACAACCGTATGAGTTCTTTTGTTGAAGCATTTGTAGGCCTTACTTTTGCTGGAATATCCAAGAAAAATTCCCTCATCACACCTAGGATCAAACTTACCTGGATTTTGATCTTCCCTTCTGATGAAGCACTTACTCTCGAACACTTTGAAGTGTTTAACTCGTAGTCGGTCTTCCTTTCCACAGCTCATAGGGAGTTTTATGATGATTGACTCTGAGTTGAGCCCTGGTAATGATGTGGACTGATGTATTTACTGCTTCTCTCCAAAAACCATCTAAAAGTTTTGACTCATCTAACATTGCTCTAGCCATATTTTCAATAGTTCTATTTTTTCTTTCAACTACTCCATTTTGTTGAGGAGTTCTTGCTACTGAATATTCTCTTTTGATTCCATGTTGTTCACAATATTCCACAAATTCATTTGAAGTGAACTCTCCTCCTCTATCTGATCTTAAGCATTTGATTCTCTTGTCAATCTCATTTTCAATCATTTCTTTAAAAATTTTAAATTTTTCAAAAGCTTCGATTTTTCTTTGAGAAAAGTAACCCAAGTCATTCTCGAGTAATCATCTATAAACAACATGAAATAGCTATCTCCCCGAATGCTCCGAGTTCCGGTAGGACCACACAAATCAGTATGAATAAGATCTAAAGGTTTGGACGAGGTATACCCTTTCGATTTGAAACCGGATTCCGGTCTCGTTTACCATGTTGACAAGGACCGCAAATTATGTTTTGGGGCCTTTTTATTTTGGGCAAGTCTCTAACTGCTTTCTTGTTACTAATACTGACCAGATTATCAAAACTCAAATGTCCCAATCTTTTATGCCACAACCAACTCTCATCTTCTTGAGTTAGAAGGAATTTTTCTCTTTTTATCTCACTCAGCATGTAAAGATTGTTTGGAGTCCTTGTAGCTCTAGCAATAAGTTTTCCATTTAATTCTTTACTTATCTCACATCTATCAGAAAATAAAGATACTATGTGCCCTTGATCACAAAGTTGACTCACACTAAGCAGATTATGTCTTAGCCCTTCTACATAAAGCACGTTTTCTGTTTTGGATTTCCCATCCAAACTAAGAGTTCCTTTACCATAGATCTTTGCGGACCTGTTATCTCCAAAACTGACTGTTCCTCTGTTTGCTTCTTTTAAAGACAAAAAAATTTCTTTTTCACCAATCATATGTTTTGAACAGCCACTATCAAGATACCATTTTTCTACTTTGTCTTGAGCATGAAAAGCAGTTTGAACTATCATTGATTTAGATTTTATCTCATTCCTCCTTTTTGAGACTTCAAAATTAAATTTATCCAAGCTGCACATCCTTGCTATATGCCCAAAATTCTTGCACTTGTAACACATGATATTTTTATTTATAATAGGTGCAAATGAGTTAACATTTTCCTTACTATGACTCTTCAAAGATTTATTGCAATGCATAGCTATGTGACCAAATTTTTTACAAGAAAAACAATATCCATGGAAGGTATTATGTAACCTGTTTTGATGCCTTGGAAGTTTGTCCTTCTTGCGGTCAACTAGAATCCATTGCTCTTCAGAGTGAAGATTGTTCTTGCTTGAAGACCCTGTTTCATACATGGTGATGCCATCCTTCTTTTCACATGGAAAATTCTGTCTGAGATTTGACTGTTCTAAATTCACTCTAAGAGACATAATCTCTCCTTCTAGTTTCTCACAATCAGCTACCTTTCCTTTTATAACCTCTTTTAGAACTTGTTCAATCTTCTTCCCTTCTTTAGCTAGAATTTTGAAATCTATAATATGTTGAGCCAATTCTGATCTTGCTATCTCTTTTTCCTGACAATGCTGTTTAAGAACAAATTTCTCTTACCTGAGTTTCTCAAGCTTTCTCAAGGCCAAGAAGAATTCACTCTTGAGATCGAATTCTGTTGGCAATTTTGGGTACCTTGGGTACATTGCCCTTGCTCAAGTGTTGATGTTGTCATTGATGTCAAAGAGCGGAAGGGTTTTTGTGAAAACCAAGGTAGACTAAATTATAGGTTTTGTTTAAATCCATGGTCGGCGAGTTCGAAATGGGTTTTTCTTAAAACCCAAGTTAGCTCTTCGTTTTGTTGAAAAAGGTGCTCCGATGATGAAGATATTTAATTTTAAATATCTAGTTTAAATTTTATTTATTTATTTAAAATTTAAATTAATATTTTAAAATTAAATTAAAGCTGTTCACCGACTTGTTTTCAAAGCCGACGTTGCTAGGGTTTTGCAACGGATCAATTAGGGTTTCCTCGTCGACAAAGCAAGGTTAAGCAACCGAAAAATTCTAGGGTTTCATGTTGACCTAATTAGGGTTGCAGCCGATGTGTTTGAGAATGTTTTGATGGGATATTCTCTTCTATAAAAAGGCGGGGTTGTTGCAAGGTTGAAGTGTGGGCATGATGCGATATATGCGAATGAAGTTCGTGTGCAGCAGAGTGTAAGTCGGTGATAGTTCGAGGCAGAGAAGAGATCGCAGCGATGAGATAGTGAGTGAGTGCGTATCGACTGATCGAGAACAAAGAGAGCGATATGTAGACGGCGTGTTTAAAGTTCGAGGCAAAAATACGCAGATGGTAGAAGTGAGATTTCATGGAAGGTGCAGCAGAGTGAGTGGTGCAAAGAGAAGATAAGAACGTGGTATGCAGAAGTCGTGTTTCGAGTGTGAAATGACAGTGTGCTAGCTGTAGAAGTAATATTTCTGTGAAGTTGCAGCAGAGAACGCGGAGAGATATAGAGGAGTGGTTGAAAAAGTGCGAATCATTTTTCACAGCAGCAGTCGAATGCCGACAAGCAGCAGAACGCAAGAAAAATAGCAGATCATGCAAATTGAGGTGACAGTTTAATTCTGCAATTTTTATTACTATCTCCAAGTTGTAGCTTGGTAAAATGGGTTGGTGCCTCTTTCCAGTTGGAGCTGGAAAAATTGGAGTTGGTGCTCCATTCTGTTGTAGCAGATAAAATTTAGAGGTTGGTGCCTCTTACCAGTTGGTGCTGGTGAATGATTATGTAAAGTTGTAGCTTTGCATTTGACTGGATTTGGATGGTAGTCCAAGCAGTCTTTTTGAGGAGTAGCCACATCGATGAACCTCATTAAAATGTTGTGTTATGTGTGATGCTCTTAGTACTTTTATTATTTCTGTTTTAATCTGCTACAGTTTATTTAAAAGTCTAAATTGCTTTTAAGTTTTTAAATAACACACTGATTCACCCCCCCTCTCAGTGTCATTGTGATTATAACAAATTCAACCTTTTTTGAATTTATATGTTCCTCTATTAGATCCTTCTCCAAGTTGTTAGGCTTTTTCTGGAGAGACCTGCTCTGATACCAATTAAAGAACATGAACTTATACTGAGAGGGGGGGTGAACCAGTATAAGATAAAACCATTTAATAATTTTAATTTTAGATAGCAGTGGCATCAACATAACATTAAATAAAACAGAAAGCATCACACATAAAAGACCCATTTTAACGTGGTTCACCCAAGGTGGGCTACTCCACGGATAAAACTTTTCCTCTAAAAGTTATATCAAAGCCTCTGGGAATCCTTCTCGATTACAATGTTTATGAGTCTCAGCTCAAAGGAGACACCTTCCCCTAAATCTGCTTTGCTAGTGATCCTCTAGAAGACCTCTATCTCTTTTGCCCTTAGCAAGTGGAACTCTTTCCATGGAAGACACCTGTCTTCTCTGCCCTGGCTGGAGATCTCTGTCCTCAACTCTGTCATAGAAAGCTGGTCCTCTTTTTTGCACCAAAACCCAGTCCTTCGGTCTGGCACAATTCTGTCTTCTTCCTCTGTTTTTTTCTGCACTTGGTTGGAGAACAACTTTTCACTGCCGTTCGTCCTTCACAACTGTTCGCAATTACAGCAGCATCTACTTCGCCCACTTTGCTTTCTTTTACACAGACTGCGTGAACATAGTTGCAATCACAACTTTCCTTAGATCAAATTCCACCCTTTGCATAATCTTCACAATCACTGCAGCATTCGAAATGCACAGCAACTTATGCGCCTATGTGCAACCACAATAGCTCATTCTCTTCGCACAGTCTTCTCATGAACTTTACTCTCTCTATTTTTTGATGATCGAACCTCACTTGTTGCATTGACTCTGCGAACGCCACTCTTCGAATGCACACTCGATCGACACTCCCAAATTGCTCAAATAGTTCTCCTTTAAATACTCACAATCTCAAGATGAAATCTTGTTCTTTAGTCAGCTTTTCAACCTTCTAACACGTCGGCTATAAAACCTTATACTTCGTCGGCCAAGGTTAACTTCGTCGGCTTCAACCCCCTCTGCTGTTCTGTGGCTTTTCTCGCGCGACACTCAACCATGTTGCGATATCACTACGCCTTTGTCTGTCGTACACCTTCTTTGGTTTGTTGTCGCGAAATCGTGACACTACAGCTTTTGTTGATGTCATCATGAATCTTGTCGCAAAATTGCGACGCTCTAGACTTCAATGCCTTCTTCTTCGTTGCTATCGCGAAATCGCGACACCTTTGCCTCTTGCTGACATCATCATGATTCTTGTCACGAAATCGTGACACTCTAGACTTCAAAGCCTTCTTCTTCGCTACTGTCGTGAAATCGCAACACCTTTGCCTCTTGCTGACGTCATCATGATTCTTGTCACAAAATTGCGATGCTCTAGACTTCAAAGCCTTCTTCTCCGCTACTGTCACGAAATCGCGACACCTTTGCCTCTTGCTGATGTCATCATGATTCTTATCGCAAAATCATGACGCTCTAGACTTCAAAGCCTTCTTCTTCACTACCGTCGTGAAATCATGACATCTTTGCCTTTAGCTGATGTCATCAGCAACTCTGTTGCAAAATCATGACACCTCTTGCTCCTTCATCCTTTTCTTGGTTTGCACTAGCGAAAATGAAACATGTCGCAAAATTGTGACGCTTTCGCTGCCTTAAGCTCTTTCTTGTCAACTATTCGCAAAACTGGAACATGTCACAAAATCGTGATGCTTTTGCCAACTGCAAGCTGCCAACTCAACCTGTCACGAAATCGTGACACTTTCTACATCCGTACAACTTCTTCGAAACTTGTCGCAAAATCGCGACACTTCCTACAACTCAACACTGCCAACTCAACTTGTCACGAAATCATGACACTTTCTACATCCATACAACTTCTTCGAAACTTGTCGCGAAATCGTGACACTTTTGCCCACTTTGCCCCTGCCTTCCTGCATGTCACGAAATCGCGACAGTTTTGGCCAAACTTTCTCTCTCCTCAAACATGTCGCGAAATCACGACAGTTTTTCCTGTTCTGCCTCTACCTTCCTGCATGTCGTGAAATTGTGATAGTTTTGGCCAAAATTTCTCTCTCCTCAAACATGTCATGAAATCGTGACAGTTTTGGCCAAACTTTCTCTCTCCTCAAACATGTCGCGAAATCGCGACAGTTTTTCCAGCAGCCTGCAAACTTTTTCTAACTTATCTTTTTTTGGATTTTTGGCAACTGGGCTACTCTGATTTTCTTGGAGACTTACTGACCAGCTGAAACCTTCATCAAAACACATCCTTAGACATAAAAACAAATTGCTCCAAGAACTCCTTGACATCAAAAACAACATCTACCAAAAGCTCCTTGACATCAATGACAACAACTAAACTTAGGAAAAGGCAATGTACTCAAGGTACCCAAAATTGCCAACAAATTTCACTCCACTAGTGGAGCGACTGAAATTTTAACCACTTTGACCTTTTGTAATTAACCCTTCTAACCCATTTTTTTCTTGGAGTGTCGTTCCATAGGTGGAGCAACTAGGGGATTCGCTCCAGTTAGTTGAATAACTGCAACCTTGATCCTGCTTTGACTTTCCTTCACACACTTACCATTTTTGTTTCTTTAAAGCCCTTTTTGGCCTTTCGCTCCTCTAGTGGAGTGACTAGGAGGTTCGCTCCACTGGTGGAGCGACATCACCTTTTAATAGAAAAACATTCTAAAAAATGTCTAAGTGTTGGAAATCACTACCATGTGTGCAGATATGAAAAGAACTTAACTTTCAAAACAATAGTAAGGAAGAGAACCCATTCATAACATCGCCCATGCTAAAATATCTACAATTTTGCATGTGACATGACAGGAAAAAGTGCAGCCAAAATAGAGAAACCACAAAATGTAAAAGAATATAGTCCTAAGTTTAAAGAGACAGCTGGTGAAAACACAACATAACATCTTGACCATTTTTAAATGGAAAAAGAGAAGTTTTACAATGATTGTCTCAAAACTGCATACAACATGAAATTTGACAATATGTGGCTAGAATGGCAACATCTCTAGCGGCTCACGGGGTATTGAGCCTGCCTCAATGCAAATATCCTAGGCCTTATCCTTGGGTTTTAGAGTCTTCTTCGCTCTAAAGATTTTAAGGCTACTCTTTAGATTATTCTTCATTGTTGCTTGGTACCTCCTCGAGCCTTTCTTTATCTTATTCTTCTTCATCTGCCTTCGACTCTTCTCCTTTCCCTTATGATTCTTATACCTTGGAATCTGGCTCGCTTTCCATATTTTTTTACCATCTCTTGCTCATGCAGGTGGGGAAGGAACCTATCTAGGGAGCTCTTAAACACATGCTTATATACTACGAAAGCATCAATCCAGCATTCAATGGAGAAATTTGGTTGCTTTTGGAGCTCCTAGATTAGGCAACGGTAGGTCTCGATGCACTCAATGTCAACAAAATCCAATCTTTAGTTGAACTCCTGCAAGAAAGACTCAATTTGGGTGTACTTAGCCATGAAAATAATCACTTGAGCATCTAAACTTGGGTCCTCCCAAGCATCAATGTCTGAGGGGCTGTCAACAAATGTCGACCATATGGGCTCTAACTCCTCAAGTGACGGAATGGGTCCTTTAGGGTCTACAAAGCTGGGGATGCTAATTTTAGCGAGGATATTGAAGTACTACAATAAAACCTCTCTTTCTTGCTTGAGGTCATCCGAGAGCTAGCGATCTTTTTTGGCTAATGGCTAATTCAACCTTCATGAAGAAAAAGTGTAGAGTCATATTTGTTGTATCCCAAGATTAATCCAGAGGGATTATAGTAGTAAGGTGAACGGTCACGTCTTAAAAAATTTTGGATTTGCATAGCCAAGTCTAGCTAATGATTAATGTCTACTTGGGTAGGTTCCAAAGTTGAGTTACCAGTTGCAACTGCCTCTTGAGCCTCCTTGAAAAATGCCCAAATTATAACTGCCCATGCAGCTCTTGTTGGGAAATCTACTAGGAACTGCAAGCGCATCTCCTTGAGGTGCTCCTTAGAGAAGGTGATAGGATTCGTTGCTTTCTCCACTAAATTATCCCATAATTCATGGTTTTGAATGGTGAGTGCTTGAATATCCTGATTGGCCTTGGTGCATGACCTCACATGGTGATCGCATGCCTTGGAAAGTTCATCATTCTCTTCCTCTAGCGAAAGGATTTTTTGCTTCAGTGGTGCGGCTTCAGATTCCAACGCCTCAATCTATCTCTTTGCTCCTGCCAAGGCCACCTCCAGTTCATGAATTTTGGACTCTGCTTCAAAGAAGCGTTACTTGTAGTATTCACCATGAACATATATGGAGCCCATGCCAACTTGAATGTCACCCATCCTACGTGTCATATCCATATTGGTGATGTCCTCCATGGTATGGTAGAAAGCATAATCAATAGGAGTCATTTCTACCAAGGGCTTCTGGAAAAGTGGTATTTTCTCCATGGTGTGCAGCTCCATCTTCTCTAGGTCAATGATTGACTTTTTATCAGAATGCACTAGGGCCTGCACCTCCTTCCTCTGTCGGTCCTTCAGCCAGTGCATTGAAATTTTACGTACCTTGCAGATACTCTCCACAGTAGCAATCTGGTGAGTCATTTCTAACTCTGACTCAAGCAGCTCCTAAATACCCACTTTGAGGATTGGTGTGAAAGTAAGAATGGAAGGTGTGACTCAATATCGGATAGCACATGAAAGAAAAAAGGGGAAGTGACTACGCTAACCCTTAAGGGATCTTGGGTCTGGACTACCAAAATAGTGGGCATAGGTATTGAAACATCGAGAGTAGTCGATGCCATGGTGGTGGAGGGTGAAGAAATGGAGGACAAGTTGACTTCTACAGTAGCCAAAATATTTTCAATAGGGTCCTCTATGATAGAAAAGGGAAGGCTAACAGATGCAAAAATTGCAAAGGCATTGGGGCTACCAACAAAAGATATGAAAGTTGTTGATAATAGCGCTGAGAGGACCAGGGAAACTAAAAAATTGGCAACTGTTGAGAAGGACAGTGGGATAGAAAAAGAAGTAGAGACCAAGGGAATAGATACCATTATAAGAATTTTTGGCACTAATAAAATGGCTATTATAGAGGGATGGGAAGATAGGTGCGTACTTTTAGGCTTCATGATCAAAGGAGTCAAGGAATATGGACACTGCATCTCTGATTCTTCTTCCTCCTCCACTTTTGGTGTGTCTACATCGACAATCTCTACGTTCTTAACCTTCTACTTCTCCAACTGTGCAACCATGGGAACTTCGAGGGACGATAGACATTGAGTGTGTGATGCACACATTGTGTCTATGTTGACAACTTTCACCTTTTCGAGTACTGCCTTGGAGCTCACCTTGGCAGAATTTTTAGTGCTAGTACATGACTTCTTCACCACTTGTTGCAAGAGAGGTACCTCCTTACCTTTTTTTTTTTAAATGTACTCTTCTTTTTATGTGGCGATGGCCCTTTCTCACCAGTCGATAATGGGTTGTCCAAGACCACCTTGCCCTTGCCTTCTACATACCTTAGAGTCGTTAGGTCATCTATATCATCAGGGTTACACCCACTTCGGGGCACAATCTCAAAGAATTAAAGGGCCTGATAGGTGTTTATGTTCTCATCATAGTGCTTGGAGAACTTTTCATCTATCATCAGTAGATATTCTGAGGACATATTGTCATTATAGACACTCATGATCCACCACTCTTTGATTTTGTGGTTGGACCAATGCTTTAGCTTTACCTTCATTTCTATAAAAACATTCTTGGGCAGCTTCTGCTTTGGGTTGATAGTCGGGTCACACTCGCTCTCCATGGTGTAAAAAGCATGCTAGGGGGGCAAAGGCACCATCTCGTTAACTCGAGTTCCTTAGGATTTTTCCACTGTTCAACCATGTTAGGGTGAGGGCAGCAGTGAAAAGACTTCACCTGAAGGTGCTCTCAAAATATGTTGCACAGGTCATACCTCTAGCATTGGGGAAGCTCAATCAAGTCATAGTCGAATAGCGTAACTGTAAGCATAGTGTTCTGACTACACTGCGTGACCTTGATATCCTCGAACTCAAATAGTAAAGGGTAGCAGGTCTTCTTCCCCCTATCATTCCAGTATACTTCATTGGTGTGATCACGTTGTCGGGCGACCTCTAGGGCAAAAATATAGGGCATGTCGTAAAAGGGTAACAAAAAGGACTTTTCCATAAACCCAAAAATCCTGATGATCATGCCCTAGCTAAGCAGAAATATGTCCCCCTCATTCCTCGTATACCACTCTATCTCGCATCTCCATGGGAATTCGGTCACATCGGTCATAGAGCAGCTCTAGTGTTGGCCCCAATAAAACCTGATTAAACACATAATATAATTCCTCTCTAGACAAGCTTTGTCTCTAGAGATAAACTAGAACACCTTGCCTTGGTCATCAGTTTGGTTCTTGGGGATATAGGGGAACTTATCATGGAGGTGGTAAAACAAATACCACACTAGGGTGGAGCAAAGCCTGAACTGGTTGTCTCTTTTGTTCTCCAAGTAGGCCAATGATCTATGCAACTATCATGCCAAGAATTTTGTCCAATCGAAGAAAACTAGGATAACATCAAGCTTCATCTTTGCAGGGAAGTAAATCTCATTCTCAAATATAGACTGCACCATGGACACTTGCTAGTCATAGACTACCTTGTTGATAGAAAGCCCCATCACCCAAGCCATAATTGAATAGATTTCATGATGTACAAATTTTTTTAGGTGCTTGGGTATCTGGGGAAACTCCTCAGATGACGTTGCCTCCCCTACCTACTCCCTCATAAACTGGTGCATCTCTGGCATGGGGAATATATCGGGCACTTTGCTCAGAAGTGTTGATTTTTTTTGGAGTGAAATCTGAAGAGGGTGCCTTCCCACAGGTGAAGGCTGCTCGAACAACATCAACCGTGATGGCAAACAATATTCTTCCTTTGATATCATGCATCTTCCTTGTTTGAGCATCATAGAAATGTGACACTGCCTACACAAACTCTAAGCAATGGTGTATAGATGCGTACATGTAAAATATCAAGTGCAAATGATAAACTATAGTCAGTTTATTTCTAGTTGAGCTCTATCCATGTGCCTTCTCAACATACTAGCATATTTTTTCCATGTCCTTACATTTCATCATGCAATCTCAAAACTAGAAGAGACCGGCTTCGGGCATTATCAAGTTCTTAGGCTTCTTCGAGCCACTCTCCTTCCAGGGTGTCGCCTTCTCCTCGAGCACCTTCTATTTTGGTTCCTCACTCTTCTTTCCCATGGCTACTGGATGAACTACTACGACTTGAATTTTAATAGAGAGATGTTTGGAGAGAATACCAGGCGCTAGGGCAGTAGTAAAATAGAATTGCAACTGAGTGATGGAAATTCTCTTAGAAAACTCTTCACCTTATAGTTCCAGCTTCAAATCTACCACCCTAAATTTGCACGTTATAAGTTAATGCAGGTGAAGATCATGGGCATAATTGTGTGTCTTTGATTTTCTCACGTGTGGATAGCTAGCCTTGAAAATGATAAAAAATGGTGATGTCAGACAAACTTCCTTGGGGCACATGCACTTATCAGGAGGAGTGCTTCACTTGAACTTGCTATGGAGGCATACTTCAAACGCTTTGAGGTAAAAAATACTTTTATAGGATGGAAATCAAGGGGTCCCACTTTATAGTGTAGCGCTAGGGTTAGAAAATGCCTTCAAACTCCATCCTTGCTTGACATTTGGTACGATTTTCTGATTGGACAACTTTTAGAAAAAGAAACTCTTTTTTAGGAAAGGGGGGAGACTTTCGCTCCACTAGTGGAGTGAAAGTGAATTTATTTACTTATGCTTTTCCTTGAAATAGATCAGGGGGGAATTCACTCCACCATTGGATAAAATGGGACTTTTTCTCCACTAGTGGAGCAAAAGGAGTTGTCACTTCACTAGTGGGGCGATAGAGGCTTTCGCTCCACTAGTGGAGCAAAAGTTGCTTACTCAGTTTTAGGAGAGGGAGTTATCTCTCCACAAGTAGGGTGATAGGGGCTATCGCTCCACAAGTGGAGTAACAGAGAGCCTCCTCCGTTTAACTTTATTTTTGAAGCTTAGCTCCAAAGCTAGATTGACAACAAACTATACACATGCATCATTGAAACATATATATAAAAAATACCTCATAGATCAATGGTTTTCCTCAGAACTCGATGGGTGATAAGCTTTCATAAGAAATCCATTCACTGAAATTAGTAGGGTGAAACCCTCCATGGTTTGTAGGATGAAAGAGTTCATCTGATTAACATTGGAGACTAGAAATGTGCCTTCCCAAAAGGAATCAAACTTCTCATGGTTCCTCAGCTTGGACTTGTTTTCATTCCACTTCAAGACCAGGTCCCCAATGCTAAAAATTTTGTTAGAAGTCTTTTTTTCGAACCAGTCCTTGGTAGATTTGGCATGTTTCATGAAATATTTGTAACATTTCTCTCTTTCTTCTTCCAACTAGAGTAACTATGCTAACCTTGCATCCATCGGGTCAAATTTACCTCCTTCACTGTCAAGCCACTTAAGTAACTGCAACGCGGGTAGCTTGATGTGCATAGGTAAGACTGCATCTTTTCTATACACCAATGAGTAGGGCAATGTCTTGATCGATAGTTTAATGGAAATGTGGTCAATACAAAACAATTGGTCTAATATTAAGTGACAGATTCGCTTATTCTTTTGTAGAGACCTCTTCTATATTCACAACAGGTTCTTGTTTTTAGACTCCGTAAATCCATTGCCCTACGAGTAATAGTTAGACAAGATCTTTAGGTGGATGTCATATCTAACTGCAAATTCGTAGATCCTCGCACCAGTGAAAGAAGATTCATTATTATACACAATCACTTTGAGCACACTAAATCAAGTGATCAACCCTTCAAGGAAGGAGATAACCACGTCTTGGTTAGCCTGCTTGGTCAAAATTGCTTTCGGCCATCGAGTGAGGTACTCTATGGTAGTAATAATGTATTTGTGGCCGATGGAGGAGTTGAGATTGATGATATCAATGAAGTATAGGCCCCACTACTGGAACGGGGCTTCTACTTGGATGGGGTGAATAGGAAGCGATGCATTCTAGATTTTGCTTGAGTAGCACTAGCAACTGTTGCAACACTGGTTGACTTTGAAAGCCTTAGTGAAAAGGGTGGGTTAGTAGTAGCCTACCTTAATTATTTTCAAAGCCATTGACCTACCTAAAAAATGACCTCCCAAAATCTTAGAGTGAAATTCCTCTAATATTTTCAACTTCTCTGAATCTTTGATACGCCTCAAGAGGACTCCATCAATGTTTTGATAAAATAGTCCATTGGGTATCGAAAAATACTTGCTAGTCTGCAAGAAAAATATCTTTCTTTGTGAAGCATTGAAGCGAGAAGTGCATCTTCCTGTGTCAAAATATTTGACAAGGTCATCTATCCAATCTGGACTATCAACCGATAGGTTGGCAAGATTTCTTTCAAGCGTAGGATTGTCTAAGTTGGGGTTCACAGTTTTGGCTGTGGAATTTTTAGCCAGCTCTTAACAGAGCACTCTACCTCATACTAGCTTGGTGGGGTGTACTTCGATGTTGAACTCCTATATCTTGGTGATCCATCCAGCTATCCTATTGCCAAGCTCCCCTTGAATGATAAAATTCTAGATGTCAGGGTGTATTACATACACTATCGTCTTACTCTAAGAGACAAAATATTGAAAGTTATGGAGCAATTTTATCACCGCATACACTTGTCACTCAATAAAGTTAAATTTTTTTTCATGTGGTTGGATGATTTGGCTAAGGAACTCTATTGAGACTTCATCTCCATCTCATCCCTTCTGTGTCAGAATAGTTGCAAAGCTTTTTGGCTCTTCGACTGCGTATAAGATAAAATATTTTGAATAGTCAGGATTGACGAGGACTGGAGCTTGAGTGATCCTCTTCTTGATTTATTGAAAAGGCTGCTTCCTTTCATCAGTCCACTTGAATTCAACGTCCTTCTTCAGTAGCTCAGTCATCAACTTCACTACTTGGACGAAGTCGGCCATGAACTTCCTGACGAAGTTTATTTATCCAAAAAAGTACTACAAGGCTTTTTTATTTGCTAGCAGTGGAAGGTGGAGAAGTGATTTAGATCGGACGGGATCAACATTCAATCCCTTTTCAAAGATCAAGTGCCCGATAAGTTTGCCCTCCTTTACTACAAATATTTATTTTTGGGGATTTATGGATACCCCAAACTCCTGTTATTTTTTGAAGACTTGCTGCAAATGTAGGTTGTGTTCCTCCTGCTTATGAGATAATATTGTCATGTCATACAAGTAGATCATGATGACATGATTTAATAGTTCATTGAATGTGTGGTCCATCACGTTGGTAGGTGAAGGTTCCCCACTTGGTGGTGAACGCAATCTTGTACTGGTCTTCGTCCTTGATCTAAATCTAATTGTAACCGAAGAAGCAATATAGCAAGTAAAACCTCTATGATCCTACCATTATGTGTAGAATCTAGTCAATCTGTGGTAGCGGGTAATGGTCCTTGAGCGATGCTTGGTTAAGATTTTAGAAATCGATAAACAAGCGGATGTCATCATTCTTCTTTCACACTGGAACAAGTTTGGCCACCCAAGAGGAATTCTTGATCAGATAAATGATTTTTGCTTCAAGCATTTTATATGCTAATCCATAATCAACATCTCGATATTTGGTTTGACAAGCCTCTGCTTCTATCTGAAGGGTTTGATCCCTTATTCCAACTCAATGGTGTTTTGGATGATGTTCTTGTCATACCCCCTTAAATCTTGGTACCACCAAGCGATGATGTATGGGTACTTCTTGCACAGGGTTTGAATTTATTGGAGCTCTTTGACTGTGCAGTCGGCTCCTATCTTGATAACTTTTCTCGGCTTTAACTCTAGGTCCATGAACTCTTTCTGGTCCACTTTGATCTTATGGCTGATAGACCTATCGTTTCGCTTAAAAATACTTTCTAGCATGATCAGAACCTTTGGGATATGGTCATTTTTCAATTGAATCAATCCCTCTTGGTCTTATTTGTTCATAGTTTGTTCTTCAATAGAGGATGCTTCATTCACCAAAAAATTGACAAGTTTCTAGTCATTGTCAAACACCTACCAATGGAGTTTTTTATCAAGTACTGAAGACTTGTAGATCAGCCTCATAGTCTTTGGCTTGTATATCATGTTATCTGTTAGTGAAAATTGAGTGTCGATGGAGGCTAAGATGTCTATAAGCTTGTTTCACTCTCACAAAATTGACTTGATATTTAGTTTTGTGAAGGATTAAAGCAAATCCCACACTTTTTTGCAGTATGTCTTTAAATAGTGCTACTTGGAAACGCAATTGTTAGTAACTTGGTTGTAAATTAATTTAGAATCCCCAAATATCTATAACTGCTTGATGTCAAGCTTTTTGGATTTCTTGAGTCTAAGGCACAAAGCCTCATACTTTATTGCATTATTCATACAGCTCCATGCGAGCCTGTACAAATAATATTTTTGTTCATATTATGGGGAAATGAGAGCGATGCCAGCTCCTACACCAGTCTTGCATCGTGCACCATTGAATTATAGCTTCCATAGCTAGTCAAGTATCGAGGATTATTATTTGGGTGCTTTTGTATTAGTTTTTTCATGCTTGGTGAGTTAGTAGCACCCCAAATCTATCCCAATAATGACATTAAAATCTATCATGGATAACTCACCTTCAATTCAGAGCTCTCCAAGAGATTCTTCCATTACGTCCACTATTTGTATCTGCTCTATCATCAGGTTGACAGTGATCGATCCTTTCTCCTCATCTTCAAGTTTTTCAACATGAAAACTATTGGGCTTTTCATTGAAGAATTTAATTTTTCTCTCCTTGAAGGGGATCTCCAAGTGTGAGTAGTCGAGGGAGAGATAGCCTCTCAGCTTAGTCATAAATTCTCGTGAGAGGCACATACTAAAGTATGGTTCTAAATCGACCACCACAATCTCTTGAATGATCGTGACCTATGATATTTTATGGATTTGGATCGAGATATCTTTGATAACTCCTACCATCTTCATAGGAGTCTTTTCTAGCTGCAACACTTTGGGGTTACTCCGGTATACTCCATGCCCATGATATCACACACTTCTTTGGGCATAACGGTCATCACAACACTAGAGTCAATCATGCAGTTATGCATGATCCACCCTTCCATCCAAAGGTAAAGGTAGAATGGTGGGGCCTATTATTACCTGTGGCCAAATTCATCAGTGATTGTACAAACACCATCTACGTTAGCCTACTCTCCTTATCCTTAGCAGACTTGAGGGATTCCTGCAAAAGGTCAACTTGACCCAAAAGTTGGAGTGCATCATAAAGGCTTACCTTAGTGGGTGCCTTCTTCATTTCTTCAACAATGCTATATGCCAAAGTTTTAGGATCTTCAACTATCTTTTTAGAGTCATAATTTTTTTGGTACTGCTAGGTGGCATTCATCCTTTGATGCTTGGTTAGTTAGGGGTACCAAAGCTTCTCCCTGTTCTAGTCTTGCATCTTGGCTTATGGCTAAGAAGTCAAATATTTAGCCTAAAACATCCATTCTCTAGTGTGAGGTGACAGGTAGTCTTTTAGCAAGTCAGACTACTTCGATGTTACTACTAGATTGGGAGATTTTGTCAGCTATTGGGTCTTTTGTCTCCATGGCTTGGGTGTAGTAGGTACTTTTAATGGATCCATCTAGGCTGGGTCGATAGGCTTCTTTCCAACCTTGGTGAGGACGGAGACTTGCTCGATAGAAGACATCACGAAATTATGACCAAATTTCTTGATCATATTGACTTACTCATAAGAACCATCAGATAGTTTTTGAACATAATTGAGGTGCACCATGCAGGTTTTTTCATTGTGCAGATCATTGCACATGGTATACCAATATGTTGGGTTCAAATTTTTTGCCTCTTCGGTGCTCATCATGGTTGAATTTATTTCAGAAGGCCTGTGAGCATTGGAAGATGTTTATTCTTTCATGAACGAGGGAAGAGTGAATATCCTTTTCTAGAAGCCTTGGTCATCCTGCATCCTTCTCATGATGCTCATCTGATTTGCCATTATCTTCATGTATACCCATAATTCTTGCAACTCTTTGGCCTAGTCTACCATGGTGGTTGCTTGATTGGCAGCTATCTGGTTTACAGGTGATGGCAATGGAGCCATGATGTAGGTAATACCGAATATTGGATAGAATTTGGGAGTTGTGGAATGGTGGGTGCTTGATATGTCAATGCAAGTACCATTTGATATTGAGCTAGAGGATTCCACAATTGACTACAATACATCTTGGATGTATGCAAAGCGAATGGACTTGGGTCAGTTTAACTAGTCAATGCGGTCCCTTATATTTTTGGGTATTCCATGGCAGTTCTAGGCAATTTGCACTATGTTTGGGGCCTGCTAGGTGCTTCACTCCATAATTGGAGTGACAAAGTCTTTTCATGCCTTAGAAACTTTTTCAGTGTTTCTACTTTAGGTATCGCTCCCTAGGTAGAGCAATAGAGTCCTTCGCTCCACTGTTGGAGCACTTGGAGGGTTCGCTCTATTAATGGATTGATAGATACTTTGACTTCCCTGACTCTTCTATCAAGCTTATCACTCCCTAGGTGGAGCGACAAAAGCTTTCACTCCACTAGTGGAGCGACATGGACTTTTGCTCCACTAGTGTAGCGATAGAGACTTTCGCTCCACTGGCAGAGCGATAGGCCCTTTGACCCAAAAGTTTGACTTTTTGGGACTTGCCTTCTCTAAACGCTTCACTACGCACCTTTCTGAAGTATCGCTCCAATGGTGGAGCGATAGGGAGTTTCACTCCACTGGTGGATAAATTGAAGGTTTGACCACTTTAACCTTTTGTACTTAACCCTTCTAACCCATTTTTTGCTTGGAGTGTCACTCCATAGGTGGAGCGACTAGGGGATTAGCTCTAATTAGTTGAACGACGGTATCATTAACTCTACTTTGACTTTCCTTCACACACTTAGCCATTTTTATTTTTTTTTAAACCTTTCTAGCCTTTCTCTCCATTGGTGGAGCGACTAGGAGGTTCGCTCCACTAGTGGAGTGACAACACCTTTTAACTAGAAAAACATGCTAAAAAACATCTAAGTGTTGGAAATCACTACCATGTGTGCAAATATGAAAAGAACTTAACTTGCAGAAAAATAGTAAGGAAGAGAACCCATTCAGAACATCACCCATGCTAAAACGTCTACAATTTTACATGCGACATGATAGGAAAAAGTGCAGCCAAAAAGAGAAACCACAAAATGTAAAAGAATACAGTCCTAAGTTTAAAGAGACAATTGGTGAAAACATAGTAACATAACAACATCTTGACCATTTTTAAATGGAAAAAATAAGCTTTACAATGATTGTCTCAAAACTACATACAACATGAAATTTGACAATATGTGGCTAGAAAGGCAACATGTCCACAAGCTGAAAATAGTAGCAGTGAAGAGGAAAAGGAATACAAGAAAAATAAAGAAAGAAAATTTTATCATGAAAATAAAAACATGCATGGTCAAGGCAAGCATGAGAAGAAGATCTTTCAAAGGCACAAGAAAATTTTTTATGTTGAAGAAGCAAGCAATGCTTCCTGTGATAGTGATGAAAGTCCCTCCGATAGTGAAAAAGAAGAAAAAAAAATTTTGGTCGTAGAAGAGAAAGAAGATGCACCTGTTTTCAAAGACCAAAAAAAAGAAAAAGAATATGCCCTTGTTATTGAAGACCAATAAGAAGAGAAAGTTTTAGAATACAAAGAGGAAGCCACAATTGATATGGAAGAGGAACTTGTTATTGATCTTGAAGAGTTGAAAAGGGAGAACTTAAGATTGAAGGCTCAAGTATAAGAGGATGAGAAAACAAAGGCAAATATTCTACAAGATCTCATTGACTTAAAAATTTAAGGTTGAAGAGGCAAGGAAAGTTGAAGAAGGTATGGTTAAACAGTTAAAGGCAAAAGAGCTAGAATGTGAAATACTAGAACATGAAGCTGAGATTCTAAGGAAGGGACTTGAAAAAATTAATAATAAGATATATCAATTTAGGAAAAGATCAAAATATTTGGATGATATTATCAAAACACAAAGATATCCATTTATGAAGATCAGACTTGGTTTTAAGGAAGATCAAGAAGTATAAAAAGAGAAGTCAAGCTCAAAAGAAATAGAAGCATCAAATAAGGCATTTGAAGAAGAATATAAGACATATACTAATGATTTGAGAAGTGGAAACATCAATGGGGAAGAAAACAATGCACCATCAAGGAACAAGGACCATCACAGAAAAGCAAAGAAATAATCATGCGACCATATCCTCCAAGGCAAGATGAATACTTCTTCCAGGGTTATTGCTTCTCATGTAATAATTTTGATCACAAAGCTATACATTGTAGAGTTCATAGTAAGAAGGATTATGACTTCACCAAGAGAAACTTCAATTAATTTGCACCTTTCAATATTGAAGTACTATAACATCATGTGTTTCAATTGCAATAATTTTGGGCATAAATCTAATATGGTGTAGAACAGAGTTTTCAAAACTTCCAAAGACAAGCAAGAAAAACGAGGCTCAAAATGTTCAAAAGGGTATGACTACAAAGGTGTGGAAAAAGAAAATTAAAAAAGAAAAAGAGGATTGTAATTTGGGAGTAGTTTTACCCCCATCTCAAAATTTATCACCTCAAGTAAAGGAGGTGGTGAGGGAGTTGTGCTAAATTTCTTACTTTTGGCCCCAATGAGACCTTTGCCATTGATTTCAAAGGAGGAGAATTCAGTGAGGAGGAGTAGCTTGTCAGGGGGAGCATATTTAGAATTCATTTGCAGTAGAAGAAATTTTTTGTAGGGTTGCCATCATTGACAAAGGGGGAGATTGTTAGAAATATTGAGTTGTCATTTATGTCAAACAGTGCATGGTATTCAAGGTTGTGAAGTTTACAAGGCTGGACAATATATCAATTGTGTCAATAATTGACTATTGTGAATAGAAAAAAATGGATAATTATTCAAGGTAAGGTATATCTCAAAGCAAAGGCAAATATTTTTCAAGCAAAGGATTATAATATTTAAATATCTTATTTAAATATTATAAAGAGAATATTACAAGAGGGACAAAGGTTTAAAAGTTGCTTGGACAAAAAGAAGGATAAAGGTTTAAAAAGTTGCTTGGGATAAAAAGGTTTCTAAATTTAAAAATTATAAACAAAATAGTTTAAAAAAAAAAGGTGCCAAAAATTGAAAATAAATTGAGTCAGCCTTACAAAATGAAATCGAAGGAAATGGAAAGCATATATATACATGGCATTATAAATCCTTGGAGTGAAAAAAATCATAATTTAAAATCCATCATTGTGCATGCGAACAACAGAAAGAAAACATAGAGGAAAAGACAATAAAAATCAAGGTAGATACAGACAAAGAGAAATATCACTTTATACGCCTGAGGTTTCATTCACTGGGATAGCCTAGCTGGTAGTGTGGCTTTGCATAGAGCATTGTTGGGCAGGATTTCACGGGGTTGAATCTGGTCGATACCATTTTTCATTGAGTTTTTCTGATTGAGGAAGACTTGGATAAATATCACTATGAGTACCTTTGGTTTTCATTGTTGGGGTAGCCCAGCTGGTTGTTGGCTTTGCATGGAGCGCTGCTGGACAAGAGGTCATGGGGTCGAATCAGGTCAATGCTATTTTTGATGAGGTTTTGCTATTGATAAAATCACAAGGACACAGATATATATTGGGTGCCTCCATTTTGGTCTTAGCTGCCATGGTAGCATAACTGGTCACAAAGCGCTTGGGAAAGAACTGCATTTCGTGATATTAGGGTTTCGATTCTCAATTGTGCAAATGTATTAAATTTTTTATTAAATTTTATTTTGAAGGAAAAATAAAGGTCAAGGTGTTGGCATAAGAAATTGTGATTTTTGCAAATTAGAAAAATGAGTTATAAGGTGGATGGTGGTCAAGTTTATTTATACTTTTGCATGTTAGAAAAGGAGAAATAAGGTGTAATTGTGATTAATGTTATATTGTATTTGACATATTATAAAAAGGGATATATAATGTATAATTATTTTTAAGATTTATCATGCACATTTTTTTTAAGGACTTTTAACATGAATGATTTGATATCTATTCAAGAAAAAGATATTTGCTAACCAATTTTGAAGTGGCAAAAGAAAAGGAAAATATTTTTGTCAAGACGGGCACATGCAAAAGAAGACTATCATCATTAAGGCAGATTTAGAGGTATGGTGATTTAATTCCTTTCTCAAGGGTGTTTTTGTTTGAGGAAAATATTTTTGATGTCATATGGTTGGAGGTATAAGTATTGATTTGATGTGCACTAGTCTTGATTAAAATTGGGAGTAAATGTGCAAAGGTTATAGGTCATATTTATGAGTAAACTTATGCATTGGTCTTGATTGAAATTGGGAGTAAATATGCAAGGGTTATAGAATATATTTGAAAGCAAAAGTTGTGCATTGTTCATGATTAATTTTGGGAGTAGATCTAGAGGGCAGATTTGAGCATTGTGATTGGCTTTGAAGTGCATAAGGAAATAAGCAAATAGTCTTACACATATAAAAGTATTATTTTAAAGCAAGTCAAAGTATCACATAGTGCAAGGATATTTTGAAAAGATTCAATTGAGAAGAATAACGTATTGTGTAATTGTTATTGCATATCATTCTCTATATGTTCATGAAGATAAAATAATACTGGGTAGAATATGTCTAAATTGCTAGAGTAGAGGAAAGCACATTGAGAAAGTTATGAGCATTGTTTGTATGCAATATTTGACAATTGATAAGCATTATTTGTATGAGTGGATGAGCATGATTTTGTGAGCATATTTGAGTAGATTTTGTGAGTAGAGTTGAGTAGGTTTTTGTGAGAATATTTGAGTAGGTTTTGGAGCTGATTTGAGTAGGCCTTCTTAGCAAGCTTGTGAGCATATTTGAGCAGATTTTATGAGTAGAATTGAGCAGGTTTTTGTGAGAATATTTGAGTAGATATTTTGAGCAAGCTTGTGAGTAGATTTAAGCAGAGTTGTGAGTAGGCTTGGAGCAGATTTGAGTAGAGTTGTGAGCAAGATTTGGAGCAGACCAGAGTAGAGGAGATTGGTGTCTCTTGTGGATAAAGGTCCACAAACCAGATCAGAGGGGATTGGTGTCTCCCTTGGATAGAGATCCACAAATAAGAGCAGAGGGGATTGGTGTCTCCTATGGATTGGGGTCCACAAATATTGTAATAGGGAATTGATTCCCACAAAATTTGTTGAAGAAATTTATAAGAAAAATTTCTTCATGGATGTAGCCCACATTGGGTGAACCACGTTAAATATGTGTCTCTTATGTGTGTGGTGATTTGTGCATTGTTTAATTATTGCAATTGATAATATTGGATGATATTAATTTGGAAAGAAAAGTAAAATCTTTATCTTATACTGTTCAACCCCCTATTAGTATAAGCTTGTGTTCTTCAAAAATATTGTAGGATTGGCACCATGACTCGATACCACAACCCAGGAAGTTTAATTTTTTTATTCCTCCATCAATAGTAATTAAATCACCTTTATCAAGGAAGTACTACAGCTCTACCACCATGGTATGCTTGTTGCATCGTATGGATTTGCCATTGAGAGGGAACCCCATAACTTCAACCAATATGAGAATAGCGATATGAAATTCGAGGTCTCTGAAAGAGACATGACCACCATTCCAAGTGTTAAAAAAAAAATTGGATACATCTTCATCATTTTCGATGAACTTCAGGAGGAAGGGTAGGCAATTTTGACTCTTCAGGATGTCTTTGATGATAGGGTTGAGTTGAAGCACTGAGGGCTCAAGAAGGGCCATGGAGGGACACGCATGGGGATGTGAGACTTGGCATGGGGGCTAATGAAATGGGGATAGATAGTGAGGTTGAGATTTGGGTTAAGGTGGTACTTAAAATACTGTTTAGCTCGCATGTCAAAGAAGATGGGAGAAGATTTGCACTGGACTGAAGTAGAGTTTGAAGGACGATGCTTCTTGGGTTGCACACCTGCAAACAGAGCCCAAATTCTACAATGGTAATGAACCACGAGGGTAGGGTAATTTATGGTGGCACTGGGCATAACATGAAAAGAATATTTTAAATTAATTAGTTTATGAAAATAATGATTTAAATTAATTAGTTTATGAAAATAATTATTTAAATTAATTAGTTTATGAAAAGAATGATTTAAATTAATTAGTCTATGAAAAGAAATATTTAATTTAATTAGTTTATGAAAAAAGATGTTTGAAACTAATAGTAAATGAGAATTTTAAGTATTTAGTTAATTAGGGTTTATGGGGCCCTAGTCAGCTAAAGAAAATGGATGTTGAGTATTTAGTTAATTAGAGTTTATGGGGCCCTAGTTAGCTAAAGAAAATAGATGATAATTATTTAGTTAATTGGGGTTTATGGGGCCCTAGTTAGCTAAATAAAATGGGTGTTTTAAGTATTTAGTTAATCAGGGTTTATGGGGCCCTAATTAGCTAAAGAAAATGGATGTTAAGTATTTAGTTAATTAGGGTTTATGGGGACCTAGTTAGCTAAAAAAATGGATGTTAAGTATTTAGTTAATTAGGGTTTATGAGGCCCTAGTTAGCTAAATAAAATAGATGTTTTAAGTATTTAGTTAATTAGGGTTTATGGGGTCCTAGTTAGCTAAATAAAATGGATGTTAAGTATTTAGTTAATTAGGGTATATTGGGCCCTAGTTAGCTAAATAAAATGGATGTTAAGTATTTAGTTAATTAGGTTTTATGGGGTCCAAGTTAGCTAAATAAAATGGATGTTAAGTATTTAATTAATTAGGGTTTATGGGGCCCTAGTTAGTTAAAGAAAGGAATGTTAGGTATTTAATTAATTGAGGTTTATGGGACCTTAATTAAATTAAAGGAATAAGTGAGTTTAATTGGGAGGGCTCTTATGTTCAAACATGAACCTTTGATTGATTAAAGGATGTTATGATGAAAAGAAATATGACCTTCCTAGTTATTGAATGAATAAACTATAAGGATGTATTGGTGATTGTATAGTTGTAATTTGGCATTTTAGATGCACTAGATTAAATGATCATCTAGTAGATGCATGATTCATAGTTTCACCAGTTATCCTTATACCTTACTACCATAAATTGAGTGATGAGTGAGCTAAAGGACTAGGGAGAACATAAATATCCAAGATAGATACTTGCTCATGTTATGAATGAAATATTATTAGAGCAAACTTTGTTTATCTAATTGTGTAATGTTCTATTATTTAATAATATAGGTTATTTTACCATACTCAAACTATGTAATGACTTATTGATGATTGGAAATATATCTCCTAATTATAATTTATGATGCACCTTATTTATTAGATATGTTAGCCTTTATTTATGCATGTTCTAGTTATATTGTCTCCTTTTAAGCATATCTTTTATATTCCTCTTATTTATTATGTTCCATGCTTGATTTAATTGATAGAACTAGTATTTGTTCTTCTCTAGTGATAGATTAAAAGTGATTAGAGTATTTAAGTAAATTATTTAAATAATTAAGGTTCTCAATGAATTGAACAAAGTAAAAAAACCTAAGGAATTATGGGATTTCTTAGGACCAATAATGGGTGAACTTAGTTTGAGAGACCAAACTGAATAATATTTACAACAACTAGTAAGTTTGAAATAAAATAAACTATCTATGAAAGGATTGGACTACCCTGTCACAAAGATGAGATAAGTAGCCAATTTGCAGTACACATCATATATCCACACAAATAGACTTGTGTATGGTATAGACATGAGCATACCCTTTGATTGACTAAAGGAGATAAGCTAACCCTAACAGAAATAGGATTAATAGCTTATCATAATACACGTAGTATACCTACGTAGATGGACTTGTGTATGGTATGGAGATGGGTGTATCCTGATTAGATGTTAGGCATAAGTTTAGTGATGATAAGAATGATAGACGAATTGAACTTAGGGTTAACTTAGATCTCTTGTAGTTTCACGTCCTAATTGAGATAAGGATCTCTCTCTTGGTATGTGCTATTTTAGCGAGGTGTGTGTTTGTTAAAAATAAATTAGCAACCCCTTAGATTTTGGGTTGTTACATGGATCATGGCTCATTGTTATTTAGTTCATATATATGCTCATTTCATGCATTTATATTTATCATGGGATGATGATGCTAGGGTTCATCACTTGATTCTTCATGCAATCACACTCTTATTTTCCTATTACCTATCTTGTATATCCCTTGACCTTGAAGGTGTATATGCATTTTTTGTTTTACCAAGTCAAGGGATATACACTTCTCTTCTTCCTTCTTCATGTACTCTCAATATTTATCTCTTGTATATCCCTTGACCTTGTAGGTATAAGTACATTCTTAATCTCCCCAAGTCAAGGTATATATGCTTTCCTTCTCCCTTCTTCTTCTTCTTCCTGAAAAACTCCTAGATAATCAAGTAGGACATCGTATGATGTTTGTGGATTATCACACATCATTTTTAGATTATGATCATCCTTGGATATTATATGACATCTCTTCATGGTTATCTGTGAGTTGGTTGGGACTTCCTTTCTTCTTTTCTTCGTCTTATGCATTCCCTTCTTTTCAAATCACTTTTCAACAACTAAAATAATTTACTAAGCTTTTATTGATTAATATTTATATCTACTAACCTAGTTAATAAAACAAAGTAAATAATATGGTAGCAAAATCAAGCAAATTTCCTTCTCTATATGACCGTCTCTCTCAAAAGCATCCTCTTCTTCTCATACTCCTCTTGATCATCTCCCAGATCTATCACAATTACCTCTGATTTTCTTGATTAAGTCCCTATCCATACAATCAATAGAACAAATAGGTACATTATGATAGCATATAGTGGGATGATCCCTCTTCTTTTTTCTCCATCCTCATTAGCCTTTTGATTGTCAAGGAATTCTCATAGGATAGGATAGATACTGTATGAATATCATTTTATGGTATTCATCCAACCTTTGGCTATTCTATGACCATATATCAACTATCAAGATGTTAATAGGGATATATTTTTCTTATTATGTTCTCATGCTAACAAAAGTATGGGGGCAACATATACCTATTTCTATGACATTTTTCTTATATCTTGCCTTCAACCTTTGTTTTCCCTTTTTTCTTGATTCCATCTTATGTTCTTTCTCATTATTCTCACTAATGAGAGTATGAGGGTAGGATATACTAACTTCTTAATATTATGCCTCTATACATTAATGCTAGGTTATTGGTTATCCTTCCAACATCTCTCATTTTCCCTTTGCATGATTTTTCTTATCCCTTTCATGCTTGGTTTGCATACTTGTACATATTTTACATACATGTATATATTTTCATATATACTTGTACATATCTTGTATATAGCACATGCACACACATGTAACTTAATTGGTCAACTACAAATGTACCTTAACTGATCAACTGTAAATGTACCTTAACTAGTCAACTCCAAATGCACCTTAATTGATCAATTATAAATGTACCTTAATTGGCTATAAATATACCTTAACTGGTTTCCAACATCTTAGGCCTTAACTGGCTATGGATCATTGTACATAGCTATATATAGGCCTTATGGCTACTATTTATATATAGGGTCATATTTCAACCACCAATCCATTCACTTTAGCTTATGTAATTCTTGGTCACATTGATCTTCACTTATATACACTGATCCTAGTAGCATAACCTAACCACCCTTTCTTCTTCTTGACTTGTTTTACAACTTCTCCTCTCTTTTCCTCTTCTCCCTAGATTTTTGCCCTTTTATCTTTCTTCCATAATTTTCTTTACTTAAATAGAACAATCTAATAATCATAAAAAAATTATATAATAACACACTCAACATCATTCAGACTCATTTTTACTCAATAAAGACTAGTAAGATGTCATTGAATCTAAAAATGGGTGTACATCCAACCCAATGTTTTAGTGTTCCACAATATAAAAATTGACACACTCGACCATCCTCTATCCCCTACCCATGGGAAGCATGTCATGCTCAAAATTGGTATGTCATCCCTCCTATTCCTAATCCTATAAGCCTAACTTGCCCACTCCTCTAGTTGGTGGTGTCCATGGTGGTGGCATGTTCATGGACTATGAGATATTCTAGGTTTGATACTATGTCCTACTTTGAGAATAGTGCAAAGGTGGTAGGAGCCCTTTTCTCTATAGGAACTATCTGATATTACATCATCTAGTAGTGCATCTTCCTTTATGTGAATACCTATAGGTCCTCCCTCACCTATTCAAGATCCTACTACAATAATCTAATCCCCTAATCTGATGGACCACCTATGATAATGGCCATCCCCTCTACTTATGCTTGCTACCTCTCCTCTCAATAAATCTACCTTGGCCCTCACCATATCCCTCTCTATCCTTAGTTATTCTCACTCCCCTTATACCTAATATTTCTCAATTATTATCTCATTCATTGCTCCTCTCAACCCTACTAGCCTACAAGCCCTATCCTTGTAGAGTAGATATATCTCCCTTTGTAGCCAAGAAATCTTTGCTTGTAGAACCTTCCTCTTTGCATCAAGATCATCTCGACCCACTATCCCACTAGGACCTATCTTTGTAGTCTTGGGAGTAACTCTTGCCACCTCTTCTCTTATCATCACTATGCAAGTGACAATAACCTCTACTCTGATAGTGATGACGATCACTATCCTCAACTATAATCGAGTCTACATAGGTTGTCCTACCTCTCTATGGTACCTCTCAATTGTCCATTGTGTGGTCTATCATAATACTTGAAGCATCCTTCACTCCATCACTTGGCAGCTATGGATCAATATTGCTAGTGAAATTCTCATCGACATGATGCTCTTGTACCATCGATGGTATCCCAAAGCCACACCAACATCATACACCCTTGGATTGATGCATAATAAGTTATCAATATCCCCCTCAATAAAAATAGTGGGATCAAGTCACTCACCTACTCCTATTGGGTCTCTTACTATCCTATGATACTAGAAGTGCCCTCTCTGGTATATGTTACACTAACCCAAACTACCTCTACACCCAGTCAAAATAATGTAGCTCTTGCTCATTCTAGTCTGTAATGACCTAGAAAATCCATTGAAACCACACTAGCTCTACTTCATCCTTTTCCCAACTTGAATGTAGATGCCATAACCACCAAATCATCTTCTTGGCCTGAATCTCATCTATTACTCTCCTCCTTAATGCTAAAGACCTAGCAAAGGTCTACTACACATGCTCAAAGTGAGGTGCCTATTGATATGCTATAGGTCTCTTTGGACTCGATAAGGGCCCTAACAACCCTTGTGGTCATTGCACAATAATAACCTCATAGCACCATACCTATAGGAGGTTCACACATGTAAAACCATGATTCCCCTTATACATAATATTATATAATATCTCGTACAATCTAGCCAAAACTAGTGGGTCCCACATAAACTATGTTTGATTATCCCTCATGTATGCAAATACCCCTGCTAGTGCCTATGGCATGTGTCTCCTACTAGTATGGCACACTAGAAACCCTTCCACCACCCCATAGAGTACATAGGTGAGATCTGAGATGCCATAGTACTCTATCATATCATCCACATGCAAACTATTTCTCTAGACCTCATGATATGGATCCCTTGATAGCCTCTACAATACCTCATGCTATCTCAACACCCTATAGACCTCCTTGCCCCTTATTAGGATCCTCAAAATCCACCATACATCTTGTAAAGTGATGGTATCCTCCCCTATCAATAGCCTAAATGATAATTACTTAGTGTACCATCTCTCCATCAATGTTTTTAGCACCACCCTATCGCACTCTACCCTAGGAATCTCTACTATATGAATTAATCCCATTACCTCCAAAACACCTCTGTCATTGGTCATTAGCTCTCTCAGAGACATATCCAATGACCATGGTCCCTACTTCCTAGACTCTAATACATCTAAATACAAAAACACAACACAAGATTTTCATCAATACTCCATGTCATCAAAAAAAACTAATAACCTTCATCATTCATCTATGTCATTATCTACATTCTCACTGGTCACATTCCTAACACTCATTTTCTTTTGTTCTTATTTTTCTTTCCCTTTCCTATCTTCACTCTCCTATTTTCCATTCTTTATTTTTTATCTCCCCTCATCTTCTATGATTTTGTGCCTCACTCTTATGAAGAATAAAATCATCAATTCATGCCCTGCATTTGCAATCCATGAATTTTTCCATCACCTTCTACAAAATTTTGTAGACTCCCCTCATAATTTCATAATTTCCAATAATTGCATAGGAGGCCCTGCAAATTCGTGTGATAATTCATAGTGACTTTTCCCAAAAAATTCAAAAGAATCTAAATTTACCCTAAATCTACTTCCTAGTACTAGTCTACCAGGAAATATTAGACGCTTATCCAAGCCCTCACCTTTCGTCTACTTGCTTCACCCTTGGCATCACTGCATAATATGTTAGTAGTGACATCTCCTTGTGTGAAAGAGGAAATACACCATAACAATTAAAAATAGATAAAAAGCAATATAAAGAGATTTACAATAGATTTGATATTGATAAGCTTTATCTTTTACAAATTAGCCTTTTCGATTATAATCTATGGTGTCACAAGTTATCTCCACGAGCACACAATGGGTTATGGGAGGTGATGGAGGATGATAAGACTTATAAGCCTCCACTTAGGCGAGTGTGGAGTTGTTGTGGGGATAAATATTGAGGGAATGAGTTAGGTGGTAGGGGATATGATGAAGATAAATCTTGGGGAGCAGGAGGTGATTAGACATGGTAGATTAGATTGGTGAAAAGGAGGTGGGCTGTATTGAGATCAATGGACGTGATGTTTGGCTCAGGTGGATAAAGGGGAGTCTCAAGATAAGGGGACTCAGAAGGGTTGGTGTACATGATATGGTGGTTGCCACCTTGATCAGCCCCAATGTGAGGAGTCTCAGGTGGGGGAGATATTTAATTATGGACATCACCAGATTCTACCCTGATGGATTTGGGATGCATCCCTCTGATAATTTAGAGGAGCAATTGAAGAATAGGTTGATTGACCTGAATGGTCCATGGAGACTTGGGTTTGGTAATGATACTTTGCTTGACTGTGGATCATTACCATAGGTTATCTAGAATGAAAGAGTGTTGGTAGATGCTCTCTTATTATTTTTAAGTAAAAACAAACTATCTATGCAAACAAAAAAGCAAGCAAACAATGATTGTTTTGATGCTTTTGTTTTTGAATTTTTTTATTATTTTGATGTTTTTGCAATGCTTCTTTTTTCTTTTCAATTTTTATGTGTTTTATGTTCCCTAGACCTAGTAACTATGAATGGGTGATGGAATGAAATCTAGGAAGGTGTAGTTTTACCCACCCCCTAATGAGGAATGAGACACAAATGACTAAAAAGGCTTCCTAGTATGGTGGGTTGCCTCTAGGTGTCCTAAGGGTATAAAGAAACCCTCTTAAGAGAGGCCACACTGTTTATGTACTACTACTTTTCCACCAAGGATTCTGCTTCACCCTTAATCAAGCTTGGATATAGATAGTTGCGAGTCAAAAAATTATTAAGCCCTATGAACGAAAGGGCATCTAGCCTCAAAATTACCCTGAGCTAGTCCCAAGGGTAAATAACTTCTTGGTGATGAAATATAGGAAAAACTATGTGATCTAGATATGGTGTCTAAAGGCTCAACTGATGGTTGGTGGTGAAATCCAATGTCATTGAGAGGTTTTTCTCATAAAATCTTTGTAAAATGTAATGTGCAATTGCATGTGATTTGATGTGATTTTTTATTTTTATTTTGTTTTGGATTTTGTTTATTTTATTCTTTGATGCCTATTTACCATGCAAGTTTAGAACTAACCCTAAAGATGCAATGAAAACAATGATCTAATGTGCTATTAAAATAAATCTTGATCTAAATGAGCTTATGGAAGCATGCACAAACTGATATACTGAGCTTGGAAAGGAAATAACAACTTAAGCTATGGAGTTTTGAAAAGCAAATAATGACTAATCTAATGAGTCTTTGAGTTTTTGAAAATAAATAACAACTAATCTAATGCACCTTGAGTGTTTTGAAAGAACATAAAGAAATTATTAAGTGATTGTGCCTTTAAATTTTTTAAGAACAATGGAAAGCAACAACTAAACTAACGTGCCTTTGAGTTTTTGAATAAGAAAAACACAAAACAACTATGCTAGTGCTCTTTTTTTTTAATTTGAAATGAAAAGGGGAGAAAAGATATTCAAGCAAACAAATGCAAGGAACTACACTACGAAATTTTGCACAAGATTAAAGGACATGAGTGACTAACCTGTAAAGCTATCTTGGAAAGAAAATAAAATAAGCATATTGTGTCTTTAAACCTGAGCCTATGCAATGGTTTTCTAGGCTTGAGGGCTACCCTAGGTAGTTGGTTCTAAGCTTAATAACTACCATGTGTGGTTGAGATTGAGCTTGAGAACCACCATGTGCAGTTGAGAAATCTTGATAAATGCCCTAAGCAATTGATACTAAGCTTGAGAACTACCCTATGTGGTTGATACTAAGCTTGAGAACCACCTTAAGTGGTTGTGCTTGAGTCTATAAATGGCCTTTTGTGGTTTTCTGAGCCTATGAACCACCCTATGAAGTTTTTTGTGCTTGTGAACTACCCTATGCAGTTGTACTTGAGCCTATGAGGGTAGATCTTGTAAGATCTAGCCCTAATTTGAGAGGTGTGATTATGTCTTTCTTTCCTTTGGGTGCCTTTAATAGATAAAAAATGTAGGATAATAGGAAAGTAAGCTAAAAAAGCATTCAAACACAAAGAATCCTAAGCAAAACACATAAGACATGTTATGCCTGATGCAAGTACCAAAGCTCATTCAAAATGATAGGTGTCAAATGTGTTGTGGAAAAGGGTCCCACCATGAATGTCATTTGTGTGAAAGAGGAAATACACCATAATAATTGAAAATAGATAAAATGTAATATAAATATATTTGCAATAGATTTGATATTGATAAGCTTTATCTTTTACAAATCGGCCTTTTTGGTTACAATCGACCTCCCAAAATGGAGGGTTTTCTTTTACAAGTAAGATCTATGGTGTCGCAAGTTATCTCCTCGAGTGCACAATGGGTTGTGGGAGGGTTTAGAAGGCGTATTGCTTGACCTCCCAAGATTCCATGCATATCCAATACCTACACACAAGCTCACAATAACAACATCAATAGCATATGCAGGGCCTTTCAGGATGAGGTCCAAGATCGTGAAAGAAGATTACAAAAGCAACTAAAACATTACAAAATTTTACAAAATCAAATGCAAAAGTTACAAAACTATGTGAAATGCCTACAAAACCTAACAAAATACCTGATTTACCTTTTTGTGCAGTCTTTGGTTGGTCTGGAGTTGTTATTTTCCTTGAAGCTCAATCGCCCATGGTGGTTGGCTCTATGGGTAACCACCCTATGTGGTTGTGCTTTTGGATAACTGCCTTGGGTGGTTGAGACTCTAGGTAACCACCCTATGTGGTTGTGCTACTAGTTAACCACCCTGGGTGGTTGAGACTATTATCTAGCAGAGGGTTTTGATCCTAAATCTGAGCCTTCCTGGATTTGTTTTGGGATCTTTACTGTAGATCTGATGCATTGTTGGATATCGATTGTGGGTGTGGCTGCAAAAATAAATGTTAGTGAACAATTCCAAGAGCCTCCATGGTTGATGCCTTTGAGCTCTCTAAATGGTAAACCTACAACCACAATGTCAAACAAAACACAACAAAATTGAATGAAATTTGAGTAGATTTTCATTATATTTTTGTGCACATATGAGAAATGAAAATGGGGACCTATTTGTAAAGTCTCCCATGGGTGGAGGAGAGTGGGGAGGATGGAAGAGGAGTGACAAGTGGCATGGGTGCGTAAGAGAGGAATCTTAGGGATTCCTCACTTGGGTGGACAAATGTGCAACTTTCCTTGTTTGGCCTATGATGTCCTATGACACCTTATGATGTGCCATAACACCTCATGACATGCCATGATGCATTATGACGTGCCTCACTAATGCCCTCTTTGTGGAGAGATTCCTCACCCACCAAATTGGCATTTCTCATCAATGTGCCTGGGTGGAGGGAATCCTCACCCAAATGCATTGAATGCACTTGGAAAGTGGAGGAAAGAGGGGAAATAAATGCTAATCAAATTTAATGTGAACCAGAGTTAAAAATAGCATAGTGGTCTCATGATGACCGTGATTAAGCATAGGAAGGGGCTAAAGTGGGTCAAAGGGGCTAGAATAGCCAATATTAATAATTTCTAAGGTTTGCAATACATTAATTAAAATAATTGCACACATTATTAAATATTAATATTAACCATTGCAAATGTGACACTTTTTAGGTGTCTACAAATGCCCCTTTTTGTACCACATTGTGTGAAAACACAATATGGTGCAAAAACCAATGACACCAACTTTTGGATTGATGATGGATAGAGGAAATGATTGGTGAATGATGAAAGTGACTTTTGCCTTGAGGAGGGTGATGCAAGATTATCTCAAATCAAGAACAATGTAAGATGCCCTAGTTATGGAAGCAACAAATATCCTTGAATATTTACCTTTGATGAATTGATGAGATCGATTTGATTAGAATTTTGAGTCTTGGAATCAGGGTTTTGATTAGAAATTTTGAAAAAATAAATATGAGTTCTGCTATTTTCCCTAGTAGAGGGAGGGTTAATGATAGCCTTAGGCAAATATTCTTGGACTTAAGTGACTCCAAAATTGGGTGTGTGTATTGATTTTATTTGAGATGAAATTTATGGGTAGTTTTCAAGCCCCTCAAGTGATGAGTGGATGACAAAAAATGGGAAACAAACACGATCCAATTTATAAAATATGGATGAAAAATGTAGCAGGAAAGAATGGAAGGTGTACAAAATGTGATTTTGGGATTCAGGTGTAAAATTTAGGAGTTTTTGTAAAAAACTCCATGGAAATCACCCAGGGTGGTTGTTAAGTACTTTGGGAACTACCTAGGGTAGTTTTCAAGCACCATGGGAATCACCCAGGGTGGTTGCCCTATGCCTTGGTGACCACCCAGGGTGGTTGGGAACTTATTTGGGTAGTTACAGTTCAAAGCTATAAATAGGGCTAATGGGATCATTTTTGCAAATGTGAAGGGTGGTAGAGAAGAAGGAGAAAGAAAGAGATAAATGTGGTGGATGAAATGTGAGGAACAAGCTCAACGACTGGAGTTGGAGGATGTGCAGAGCTAGTAAGTACCTTGGTTCCTTTTTTTTGTTGTGTGTTTTTGTTTTTTTAGAACTTAGAAATTAGAAATGGTGTGTGAGATTATGATGTGATGGGATGGGTAATTTTTTTTTAGAAATTTGGAATTTTTGAAATGATGGGTGAAATTTGAAATTGAGACAGTGCAGAATGGAAGGAAAAAATTGCTTTTGTTTTTATTTTTGTAGTTATATATTTTTTATGATATGGGAATTATGGGCTGATGACTTTGTTGTGGTGATTGTAGTTGAGGATGCTACGACCATGACACCGATTTGGCATTGTGTTTCCAAGTGCTAGGGACAAGTTGACAAAGGTAGACTAGGATTGGTTGGAGGTGATTGGTTTGAAGGAGGTGGCATAGATAGAGCCTATACACATGGATCGAGGGTACCTTTCTACCTTAGTAGAGTGATGGGACCCAGATAGGGGGACCTTCCACCTTCCGATAGGGGAGATGATAGTGACCTTGGAGGATGTGTATCACATATTTTGACTACCTAGTGGAGGGTATCCCTATCCATGCAGCCATGGATAGGGAAGAGGTGTTGATGGAGGTATATGGTGAGGAGTGGGAGATAGTGGATACGAATAATGGTGGGATACAATACTTGGTAGAGTATGGTATGAGGAGGCTAACACCATGATAGCTGGTTGTGATGTTTTTGATATTGAATGTGATACTACTAAATTTTAATGGAGCTTGATTTCCATAGAATCTATTGAGATTTGTGGTAGAGCTCATTGAGACACTAATAGTATATGCATGGGCACCAACACTATTGACCCAACTATACATTGAGTTGTATGAGGTGCGATAATGGAGGAGGATGGGCTTGGATTGTAGTGTATTGCTACAGGTTTGGGGGTGGGAGCACTTTGTGATATGTCAACCAGTGGGGTTACCATGTGAGCTAGAGGGGGAGGTAATGATTGAGTGACCCTACATGTTGAGATGGTGACATGATAGGAAAGGACCATGAGGATAACCATGAAAGAAGGGTGGGGAATACTATCAACAACTATGGGTAGAGCTGAGGCTAGAGGTAGTGATATGGAGGCCATGGAGGGTAGGGCCCACATGGATAGAGGATGGGGTGCACTTGAGTCAGGTGCGATGGATGAGATGGTTGACTAGTCAACATGGGATAGAGCATGAGTTATTCTAATTTTCTAGGGTGCTATGATAGTTTAGTTTGTGATAGAGGGTTCTAGAGCCACCTATCATCTATAGGAGATGGTATGATGAGGTCGCCTTACCACTGCCATAGGTAGAGGGAGTCAAGGAGGAGGTAGATGAGGATACTAAGGTGGAAGATATGGATGATGTTAAGATGACCCTAGAGTATGATGCATGGTGGGAAACATAATATTAGGAGCCCAAGAGGGTGACCCAATGAGGTGAGCCCAAAGAGTCGATAAAGAGGGTGGGTGATGAGGATGTCATAGGGGGTGATGGGGGAATGGATGTGGTGGGTGAGGCAGAGGAGGTGGGGGAGGTAGAGGAGCCACTAGTATGATGATGATGGGTAGATAATGTGGGAGACCCACCTAGAACGATGGAGGAGGAGGTAGCAGAGCTTTAGGTAGAGCGAGATACCTTACGAGTGGAGCTAGGATGGCTGGGAGCATGGTTTGTAGAGGTGGAGTGATAGTAAGCTCTACTAGTGGTCGAGAGAGAGGAGTGGGTAGGAGGGAGAGAGGAGGAGATGGGTAAGTGGGATAGGCTGGTGTGGATACTAGTAGAGCTTTAGGAGGATATATTGGTAGTAGTGGTTGAGTAGGATGAGCTAAGATGATAGGTAGAGATGGTGGTGGTTGAGAGGAGGTGGTGTGTGATAGGGAGGCTCTATATCACCAGCTAGATGTAGTGATGGTAGAGAGGGAGTGCATGATAGTTGAGATGGAAGAACTATAGAAGACTAATGAGGCACTATAGGTTGAGTTAGCTAGAGCATGGGTAGAGGTAATGGTACCCTAGAGTAGAGTGACTAGGGCCATAGCACAATGATGATTGGAGGTAGAGAGGGCATTGGATATGGAGGATATCCTAATGAGGGAGGGATTGGATGTCCCTCCATGGCTGATATTGATAGGGTCACAATGGAGCTTGGCTAGTGGACCCTTAGGTACCATGGTGAGGCCATGACTCAGAGAGCCACCTATGTCATGAGCTTCGGGTGTTAGATCCTCTCGAGGGGATGAGCAACAAGGATAATGAAGTGGTAGTAGATCGAGGTGAGAGGGGAGTGACCAAACAATGTCAAGAAACCTTGAGGTTTGAGGTGGTGATGATGTGACCATAATTTTGTAGGCCGCTAGGCCATGATGATGTAGCCTATGGGTCTAACCTTATTATGATGTATGTATAATGATGATGATATATATACATATTTTGTGCAAAATTATTGTGTGTTTGTGATGATGATGTGATGTGTTATGAATTTATTGATGATGCATGGATAGATATAGTGATTGAAATGAGATGCATGTGAGGATACTCATGATAGATGGTTATACTTATGAAAATGATAAATGTGACTAACATGAAATGGAATGGTTATGAAACTATGAATGCAAGAAGATGGTAGATAAATGCATGTTTGATTATTGTTTGAAAATGCTTAATAACGTATCGCTCACTCATGAAGTGACTGATTAATCAAGGGCATCAACACAATGGTACTGACATAACTGTAGAATGGAATGGAGTGAATGTGATACTATGGAAATAGGGGATAAATAAACTGTAAGAACAAAGGTGGCATGACTTGTCATTTTTCCTATCCTAGGAAGGAAGGATCAACAAGTGCTTTCAAGAAGCTCAAACACCCTAGTGACATCGATCAAACTCATCTACTGATCAAATAAGCTCTTGAAGATACTAAGACCAACCAAGGGAGTCAAGTTGCTCAAAGACCAATGTGTGTGTAGTGATGTTCATTTTTAATTTTGAGAGAGGTAGGATTGACCAATTGTAACTCAAGCCATTATAAGCTAGCTCATCCATGAGTGGACATAGGTCTATACAAAAGAAGGTTACTAATGTGATAGACATGTCACCATGTGAGGGCATACTCCACTACTAGTTAGGTATCTATAGCCCCGATGGAGATAGCCCCATAATCCTTCGATGTTGCTCCACTACCAACCAAGCATCTATAGCCCTAATGGAGACGTCTAAAATTCCCTAGGATCCATGATAATTGATACAATTGATGCTTTATTTTTTTGCTTTTTTTTTTGCAAAATGGATCCTTGGGGTCGGATTATGGCATGATAGGATGAGTAAGGGAAACTATTTGCTTTATGGCTTAAAGCTACACATGGCTTCATCTTTCCTAGACTCAAAATATGATTAATATGTGAAATGTGTATGGTCCAAGAGAAAACTTGAGGTAACTAGGAGGGCCTGTAGCACTCAAGTGATACATGACTTTCAATGAAGGTTGATTGAGACACTAGGTATGGTTGAATGATCGAAAGAACCCAAAGATTCTCCAAACCTATGAGAGGAAAGAGACAAAGCATGGTGAACAATGAATGGTGGACATAGTGGATATGGTGAAAAGGTGCATATAAAGAGGTTAGACAACTATGACTATGAAGACACCCTTGATTAACACAACCAAAATCCTTCATGATGATAGGTGTCAAACTTAATCGAAATAGCATTAAGACAAAAATGAAAGTGCAAAATGAAGGGGTAATGAGCTGGTGGTGGCATGAAAAATGATATAGAAGGAATAAGAAAGAAAAGAGAGATAAAGAAGATAGAATGGAGAAAGAGGGTAAAAGAGGGAAGGAAGAGGAACACACAGATCTATGGTACGTAGTTGTTCAAAGTATGACCATACAATGAGGAGCAATGTGTAAGGAATGATCAAAGAGAATGGAAGGAGGAAAGAAAAATTGAAAACAATGATGATATGGATGATAAGTGGTCAACTAAAAAACGGTTGTGACATGAGTGTGTTGTGTGTTTGATTTTCTTGATTTTGATTGATTTTTTTTATTTTGAATTTTTGATGATGGGCATGCCTCATTTTCATCCAACCATTCCACAACAACTTTTAGTGTCTTCATTGTAAGTGTGGCATCATGTGCTAGTGATATGTTCATGATTTTCTCTTGTTAAGACGTTGGAGAATGGTTGGATAAAAATGAAGGATGACAGAGGAAAATCCCCTTTTTATTATTATTATTATTATTTATGATTGATGATTTTTTTTAAAATTTGATTATGTTATAGTGTGATAGTAGTTAGGCATTGAATGCATGCAAATGAAGAATATTAATGGGCTCAGGTTCCTCAACTCCCTCAAGAGTCACAATTTTATAGGCCTCAAAACCAAATGATTGTTTGATAATGAATGAACCAAGCCAGTTAGCAATAAACTTATCACATAAGTGAGGTGGAAGATTCAAGTTTTGTTGATTCTCTTTAAGCATGAGATCACCAACTTGGAATTCTCATGGATGAATTTTATGATCATAGGCTCGTTTGATTTGATCTTGGTAAATACAAAGGTGCTCAAGAGCATTGATTTGATGTTCATCAAGAAGAGTGAGTTGATCGAGCCTAGCTTGATGAGTTGTGTCCTCATCCATGAATTCTTGCAAAGATATGCATAGAGTTGGGATCTCGAGCTCAAGAGGCATGATGGCTTTGATACCATAAACTAAAGAGAATGATGTTGCTCCCATTGGCATGTAGATGCTAGTTCGATAGGCCCAAAGTGCCAAAGGGAGTTGAAGGTGCCAATATTTATGATTCTCTTGTACCATTTTCTTGAGAATGACACAAATAGTTTTATTGGTTGCCTTAGCTTATCCATTGCTCTGAGGGTAATAAGGTGTTGAGAAGCTATGTTGAATATGGTACTTGTTGCACAATGCTCGAACATCCTTATTTTTGAATGGGGTCCCATTGTCAAAAATGATTTTTGAGGGGATACCAAAATGACATATGATGTGCTGGAGTATAAACTCCATAATTCGGGGTCCTATCATGTTGGTGAGAGGGATAGCCTCAACCCACTTGGTGAAGTACTTGATGGTAGTGATGATGAAGGTGTGATTTCTCAAAGATGGAGGGGAGATTTTCCCAACTAGATCCAGTCCCCATTGTGAGAATGACCATAGGGCTTGAATGGGTTGCAAGGCTTGTGATGGAAGATGGGTCAAATTGGCATGATGTTGATATTTGTAATATTTCTTGATATATGTGCAACAATCATGTTCTATGGTGGGCCAATAATAACCCATGCACAAAATGCACTTTATGATAGCCATCCCACTAAAATGACCACCACATGTACCATCATGTGCTTGAGACACTACCCAATTGGCTTCTTATGGTTTGAGATAATGAAGGAGGACACCATCATAGCCATGATGATAGAGCACATCTCCTACGAGAGTGTATCGAGCTACTTTTTGCTTGAACATGCATTTAGCAACTGGGGGTCAAGTCAGAAGGAAGGGTACCAAGTTTTAGAAAATCCTTGATTTGCATGAAAACAACATGGTAGGGTTTGGCCTAAATTAGATGGACATCTCGTTCATCATTAGATGACTCTCGAGAGATAGCCAATTTGGACAACATTGTGACATGAATGAGGGTAACTTTATCAATGGGTTTCTATGGGATAAGGGATCCGAGAGAGGCCATGGTGTCTGCAAAATGATTGGATGACCTTGGTAAAGCTTCTATGTCATACTAGTCAAAATTGATGAGTAACTTGTCAATGATTTGCTTGTAGGCTTTCAAGATCAGGCATTTGCATTGGTAGACCCCCTTGACTTGATTGATAATGAGTTGGGAGTCACCTATGATGTGGATAAATTTAATGCACATTGCCATAATGGTCTGAAGACCTAAAATTAATGCCTTGTACTCTACATTATTGTTGGTACAAGGGAAGTCAAGCTTAAATGATGAAGGGATGGGAACCCCTTGAGGTGTGAAGAAAATAATTCTTGCACCTCCCCCTTGTTCACACTTAGACCCATCAAAGAAAAGGGTGATATCAACTTCATATTCAGGTTCGACATGCTCTTCGAGCTCGGTAATATTGAAGATAGAGTCATCTGGAAGCTCTATGATAAGAGGTTTATCATCTTGAAGAGGAGCTTCAGTGAGTTGATCGACGATGACCTGACCCTTTATGGATTTTTGGCTTATGAATTCTAGATCAAATTCTATTAATAGCATTATCCATTTTTTCATGTGGGTATTTGTGTAAGTGTGACTCATCATATACTATAGAGGATTCTCTCTGGCAATGACATACGTTGTATGATTGAGCATATAGTGGTGAAGCTTTTTGGTGGTAAAAACCACAAATCATAGCTTCTCCACATATGCATATCTTGTCTCGTAACTACCAAGATATGGCTAATGTAAAAGATAGCCTGATCATGATTGGTGTCATTAGTTTGAGCCAACATAGTTCCTAAAGAGATATTAGTGGATGATATGTACAAATGGAATGGGTGTGCTTGGTCTAGGTAGGGAAAAAACTGGAGGGGAAGCAAGGTAATGCTTGATGGTATCAAAAACTTCCTGATACTCTATGGTCCATTGAAATGTGACCCCCTTTTGCAATAGATGATTGAATGACTTGCATTTATCTAACAATTGAGTGATAAAGTGATGGATCACTTGAATCTTACCTTGCAAGTTGTGAAGTTCTTTAAGGGTCATAGGGGGTTGCATTTTGATGATGGCCTTGAACTTATTAGGATCCACTTCGATGCCTCTCTTAGAGATTATGAACCCTAAAAGCTTCCCTAAAGTGATACCAAAGATACACTTTTTAGGATTAAGTCACACGTTATGCTCGAGAAGGTGATCAAAAACTTTGCATAAAACATCGATATGCTCATGGTGCATTTTGGATTTGGCCAAGAGATCATCAATGTAATATTTGATGATTTTGTGCATGTAATCATGGAAGATGTAAGTCATGGCTCATTGGTATGTGGCTCCTATGTTCTTGAGACCGAATGACATGACTTTGTAGCAAAATGTCCCCCAAGGAGATGTAAAAGTTGTTTTGTGTTGGTCATCAAGATTGACTCAAATTTGGTTATATCCTAAAAAACCATCCATTAGGGAGAGCATTTCATGGCCCATGGTGGAATCCATGAGTGTATCGATGTTAGGGAGAGAAAAATCATCCTTAGGACATGCTTTGTTGAGATCATAAAAATTAGTGCAAATGTGTATCCCCTCGTTAGGTTTACCAATGGGCACCATGTTTGAAATCCACTCTAGATAGTCAATTGGTTGAATAAAGCCCATGTCTAAGAGTTTTTGCAACTCTTCTTTAACCATGAGGGCTATGGTAGGATGAAGTTTCCTCAACTTCTGTTTGACCGACTTAGCGCTAGGGTTTAGCATGAGGTTGTGGATGACAAGGTTTGGGTCAAGGCTAGGCATGTCTTTATAGGACCATACGAAGACCTATTGGTATTCAGTTAGGAGTGTGATAAAACTTTGTTGCTCTTCGATTGAGAGACTTTTCCCAAGCTTGATGATTTTGGGGTTATCTAGATCTGTGCTAATGTTGATGTCGATGGTTTCCTCGATGAGCATGTGGGAACCCTCCTCAAGTTGATGAGGGGTGGGGATGAGATGGATGTCATCTATGACATTATCTAGGAGAGGTAGTGCAACCTCACTGACTTTGGCATTATAAACAAAAGAAGGTAAAGAAGGGGGTGAAGAAGGAAAGTAAATGTTTGAGTCTCTAAGCAATTGATCTAAGGGATAGAAATTGAATATAGTTGGAGGGGATGAAATATGCTCAAATTCAATGAGATTGGTATCAATGGGGATGGGATGTGAAGGATCATATGGATTATGAAGGGGTGTGCATAAGTCAACAAAAATTATGTTGACTTGGGGAAATGAAGGGTGTTGTGGATTGGAGTCTGGGTTCCCTTGCACATGCTCTCGAGGAAGGATTTGATTGAGAATAGGTGAGCAAGGATCAGGTGGTGTGGACATGGTGTTTTAGAGTATATTATATTATTTGGGAAATTCTTACGTACCACCTTGGGTACATAACTAGAGTAGGATTTTACTTTAAAATGAGGTTTGAGTTACTTCATGCGATGTAATAAATGCACAAGTGTTAGAATGTGTAATGATGTAAATGTGCATGTAGTTCACATGTACATAAGTCATATGACAGGTAGATGAAGAGTCATGGGTAGAGTAAAGGCCAAGGAATATATCTTCCTATATAGGCCTTTAAGATATAAAGTGAGATAAAATGTTACTATATAGAGGTAGATTATAGTAGTGAGTAGGTACAATGTACTTCATTTAAAATGTTGGAGTGTTCAGGTCCTTTATTATATTGCATTGTACTATTTTTATGAGCTTTCAATGATAGTATTTTATTGTGTTATTGTAGAAGTATATTCTCTTATTTTCTTGCATATTTTAGTTTCATTATCATATAGTTATCATAGCCTGCATATTTTACATCTTGTGGTTGCATTTCCTTTAATATACATCACCAAAATCTAACATGGTGGAGGTGGGATATTGATGGGTGCGTCAGGGTGCTCCAATAGAAGGAGCATAGAAAAATAGGGAGTGGCAATGGGAATGGATGTAGATAAAACTTATTTTTATCTATGATGGGGACAACAAGAGATGATTCATCTTTGAAGCTATTGGAGAAAATCAAAATTTCCTCAAATGACTCATCTAATTCATCATCTAAAGTGTGGTATGAGATGGCATAGATGGTGAAATTTTGGAAAAGGTCCATTGGCAATATGAGAACATGCTTAGGATCAAGACATTCATCCTTTATTTCCTCCTCAAGGCCAAGGGTAATGGATTGAATATCATCTTGGAGTAGATTGATTGGAGAATGTTGATCATAGCCTAAGACAAATTTATCCTAAGGAAGCTGAGAATGAGGATCCAAAATAGTTTGCATTCCTTGCTCATAGCATCCAAGACCACATCCTCCCAAATTGAAATGATGGAATTACTTCATGGTGAATGACGGATTATCCAAAAATTTAATGTTTTCAAAGAATAAGGCTTCCAACTATTTATCGAGATGTTTATCTATTGATGAATCGATTCTCCCATACACAATTTGTGTGATTAGAGGAGCCCACTAGGACAATGGTACCAATAGTTACAGGGGTACGACTAGGTAAACCAAAATATCTAATTGATTTTATAACTGGGGATAAAATTGTTATATTATGTACAAGGTAATCTCCTATTCTAGGAGTGGTCATATGTACATCGACACTAGGGGTCTAGGATGAGAGCATCAGAGAGGGGGATGAGGATGACAACTCCACATTATCCATGGAAGTGGATTAGGGTATAGAGGATGGCAGAATGGGAGTGGATATCCCTTGAATAGTGTTAAGTATAGGTATGTGTGTCTTAGATGAATTTGGAGGTGGGGTGGATCAGGTGTTATGGAAGAAGACATGGTTTGGGATGCATGCATGGGCATAGGTGTGGGGATGATAGAAGGGGTGACAATGGTAGGAGTGAAGGTGGTGGTAGCCTATGCGATGGGAGAGGTGACATGAATAGGAGGAGACCTGATATGGTGATTGGGAATAGTGGAAGAAGTAGAAGGGTGTGATCTAGATGGAGTTGGCAGGGGGTGGTTGACAAAAGTATTTAAAGGAGGATGTGATATGAGTGTGATGTACGAGGTTGAGGATGGAGGTATTTTCACTAAATATGGAGGAGTATAAGGATAATATAGAGGATGAATAGTTTGGGGATGGGGTTGAGCGGCTTGTGTGCTATAAGAAGGATGAAATGGTTGAGCGTTGGGAGAAGGATAGGAAGAAGGTGAGTAGTGTTGAGGAGGAAGGTGTGAATAATATGAATAATATGGATGATTTTGGTTTGGAGGAAAGTGAGGAGTGTGGTTAGTGCTCAAATATGAAGATGGTAGATGGTTGTGTTGTTAGGGCAACAACACAAACAAGTTGTGTTTGGGTAGATGGTTATACCAATCCAAGTATCCTCCTGCAAGGAATAGCAAAAAGGTAAAAAGCATGAGGGCATCTATCTCATTTATGAGATAGAGCATGCATTGATGAATGTGATCAACTAGTCTTGAGGATCTTCTTTGCACTTGAACTTGTTGAATTTGGGCATTTTTAATAGGGGAGGATAAGTTTGCAATGGGATTGAGGAGTTGATGGGGTAGTTTTGAATTTGACTCAAGTTTGGCTTTTCATACCCCATGCTTGTAAATTGAGATTCCAAACTATTGACCTTGTTGGCTAACTATTGGAATGCATCTAGAGTGGCTTGGGAAGTTAAATAGTGGGTTTCATGATGAGTTGGATGAGATGGATCAATGGGAAGATATGATTGGTGTGAATAGAGGTGATGGTAATGGTGGTGGTTAGGGTCAGAATATTGAGCTTGTGGGACCTGAGACCTCAAGGGCATATATTGATGATGTTGATGAGAATGATTGTGAGCATGTGCAGAACATGATGATGGTTGTTGAGTGTGATGCTAATGATAAGTAGGTGACTAAAGTGGTGGATATGATGATGGGTAGGAATGAAGGTATTGTATAGAAGTCATATGATGCATGTTTTGGGCGGGGTGTGATTGGTATGGTTGGGATATTGAGGGTTGATATATATTAGAAGTGGAATGGTATTTATGAGATGGTGGATGACTGGGGTGTGGGTTATGTGACTGCATCAAAGGCCATTGATGAGAGTTATGAGGATGAAAATAAATTTTAGGTATCGTGAGTGGACAAGAGGCCCATGATGGCAATTGAGGAAAGAATGATCCCTGGGCCAATGGATGATATGAAGGATGGGGGATTGAGGTGGTTTTTGAGGAATGTGGGTGGTGTGAGAATAATTTATGTGACAATATGGGCAATGATTAGGAGGTTCTTTATGGGAAGACAACTAATGAGAAGATATCCTAGGATTGTAGAATGGTAGAGGACAAGCAGAACACGTGGTAGAAGAATTTGCAACATGTGCTCCAATGATATGAATGATGGGGGATGAAGAATAAGTGGTGGAAAGAGCGGCATGGAGTGCCACAAATTGGGGAGGCAAGTTAGAAAATTGGAAAGAAGAAGATGGATTGGATGAGTGTAGATGGGAAGTAGCACAAACTTGGGCTGAATGATATGGGTGAGAAGTGTGTGTGATGTAGAAATATGCAAGCATTATGATGAATGGACATGATTGGAGGAATGCGGGTGGTTAAGATAGATGGCCTTAGACATTGGGTCTTTGGTGTGCTACAGAAGGGTGGCATTAGTTCCCCTAGGTGGTGAAGATACTAATAACATTTCAAAAGTATGCACACTTGATGTGTGGTGAAAACTAGAAGATGCGAGAGGTGATGGAGGATGATAAGACTTATAAGCCTACACTTGGGTGAGTGTGGAGTTGGTGTGAATGAGAAAGGTTCATGGGGGTAAATATGGAGGGAATGAGTTAGGTGGTAGGTGATATGATGAATATGGGTCTTGGGAAGCAGGAGGTAACTGGACATGGTATATTGGATTGGTGAAAAGGAGGTGGGCTACATCGAGATTAATAGGTGTGATGTTTGGCTCGAGTGGAGAAAGGAGAGTCTTAGGATGGGTTGGTGTACGTGATATGGTGGTTTCCACCTTGATCAAACCTAATGTGATGATTCTTGAGTGGGGGATATATGTAATGATGGACATCACCAGACATGCCACCCTGATGTATTTTGGATGCATCCCCCTAATAATTTTGGGGAATGATTGAAGAATAGGTAGATTGACCTAAATGTTCCATGGAGAGTTGGGTTTGGGAATGAGCCTCGGCTTGATAGTGGATCATTACCATATGTTATCCATAATGAAATATTGTTGGTGGATGCTTTGTTTTTTAAGGAAAAACACACTATCTATGCAAATAGAAAAGCAATAAAACAATGACTGTTTTAATGTTTTCGTTTTTGAATTTTTTTATTTTTTTGATATTTTTGTAATACTTTTATTTTGTTTCCATGTGTTTAATGTTCCTTACACCTAGGAACTATGAATGGGTGATGGAATAAAATCTAGAAGGGTATTTTTATGCTCACCTCCTGATGAAAAATAAGACACAAATTAGGAAAAGGGCTTGCTAAGATGGTGGGTTGGCTCTAGGTGTCCTAAGGGTATAAAGCAAACCTCTCAAGAGAGGCCACACTATCTATGTCCTACTACTTTCCCACCTTGGCTTTCGCTTCACCCTCAAATGAGCTTGGATATAAACGATAGTTGCGAGTACAAAAATTATTAAGCCCTATGAACGAAAGGGCATCTAACCTCAAAAATACCTCAAGCTAGTCCCAAGGGTAACCAACTTCCTAGTGATGAAACCCAAGAAACTATGCGATCTATCTATGGTTTCTAAAGGCTCAACTGATGGTTAGTGCTGAAATCCAATGTCATCAGGAGGTTTTCCTCACAAAATCTTTGTGGAATGTAATGTGCAAGTGCACGTGATTTGATGTGCTTTTATATTTTTATTTTTTTTGGGTTTTTTATTTTTTTCTTTGATGCCTATTTACCATGCAAGTTTGGAACTAACCCTAAATATGCAATAAAAACAACTATCTAATGTTCTATTAAAAAAATATTGATCTAAATGAGCTTATGAAAGCACGCAAAAATTGATCTACTAAGCTTGGAAAGGAAATAACAACTTAAGCTATGGAGTTTTGAAAAGGAAATGATGACTAATCTAATGAGTATTTGAGTTTTTAAAAATAAATAACAGCTAATCTAGTGCACCTTTAGTGTTTTGAAAGAACAAAGAGAAACTATTAAGTGATGATGCCTTTGAATTTTTTAAGAGCAATGGAAAGAAACAACTAAACTAATTTACCTTTGAGTTTTTGAAGAAGAAAAACATGAAAAAACTATGCTAGTGCTCTTTTTTTGAAAAGTTAAAAGGAACTATGCTATGAATTTTTGTGTAAGATTAAAGAACATGTGTGACTAACTTGTAAGCCTATCCTAGAAGGAAAAGAAACTGAGCATATTGTATTTTTGAACTTGAGCCTATGTAGTGGTTTTCTAAGCTCGAGTACCACCCTAGATGGTTATGTTTGATTTTGAGAACCACCCTGTGTAATTGAGACTGAGCTTGAGAACCTCCCTGTGTAGTTGAGACTAGGCTTGAGAACTATTGACAATATTGTCACATTCCACCAAGGGGCAGAAAAATTAAAACTTTGTATGATATTTGTTTGGTTGAAAGTTTTCTTTGTTTATAAGTTATAGCAATTTTGATTTCCCTATCGCCCCCTGGTGGACAAAATGAAAAGAAAATAGTTTAGGGCCCGAAGCGCTTCAAATCATCACTTCAGGTGAGAAGTTTGTTGAGAAAGCAAAAGAAACGCTTTGCACCTGAATCATTCCCAGCGACTACTTCAGGTGAAGAGTTTTCGAAGCGGCATCCAAGCAAGTTCGTCGAAGAAGAAAAGATAACCCGAATCATCTAAGGCAAAGAAAATACTTCGGGCCCGAAGTATTTCTAAAATCCACTTCGGCCATATTTCTCCCGAAGCAGTATAAGTCAAGAAAGTGCTTCGACCAAAACTCCCCCGAACCACCATTTCAAAAGAAAATTGGTCCGAAGTGTTTGTCCCAACCCATCAACGAAGCAGTTTTGTCAGCGAAGCAACGAAGGACAAAGGAAAATCGGCTTCAGCACTCTGTGCCCCCGAAGTAATTTTGTGAAGCAGAAATCAGTGAGGTGCTTTCTAGGAACACTTCTCGAGTTGGGTGTTTTTCTCGAGGCAGTCAGAGAAGCCTCATAAAAGCATATTTTCTTGCTCAATAAGCCCGCTGCTCATTTTTGGCAATTGGATGCGAAGTATCAGCCTGAGAAGAAGAGCCCGACAAGCATGGCCACCACTCGAGCACCGCACCTGCAATCCAAGGACACCCGGGTGGCTCATTTAATGTGTCTTTCCCCGGTTGACTCGGTCACCGTTACCAGTTTTGGTAGCCGATTTGAGAGATCGTCCGCAGCAACAGCGAGGAGCCGATTTCTCAGGGCCCGAGGGTGTACTCTGCCATTTTTTGTAATAATGATTCAAAGGGTCGGGTCCTCTATAAAAACCTAGGCTTTGTAATGTAAAAGGGGGGGAACTTTCTACTAGAAAGCTACTGTAACTTGATGTCCTGCATTTAATTCTAAAGATCTATTGTGTTCCATTTCTCTCTTTTATGCTGCCTTTTGTGCTTAATTCTTTTGTCTTTTCTTGTTTGTGTATCGAGACTCTGAATCCTGAATCCGATGTGCAATCGGGGATTGAACCCCTAAAATTCGCCCTGAAGGATACATAGGAGAGGAAAAACATCCCTGTTGCTTTCTTTTATGCTGCCTGGTGGATCGAGGTTTCTGTTATCCCTCGTCTTAATCGTTGTTACTCTGAACCTTGAATTCTAGCGAGAGAGAGAGGAGAACCCTGTGAACCCGTCTAGAGGATACATAGGAAGGTTGGCATTGCGTTTCTTTCATTTCATTCTTGGTATTTCCTGCTACTATTCGAGTGATTAGTGAGTAATCGTGCTTCATGTTCTCTCCCACCTCAAATCATCATCTCCTAACCCTTACTCTTTTTATTTCTTTCTCTAACCCTTACCCTCTTTTATTTTTTTTCCTAACCCTTACTCTGTTTATTTCTTTCCTGCACTCTTATCTCAAACCCCCAAAAGTAGATTAGTATAGGATCCGACCTTTCTCCGAATATTGGCACGAGGGGCATCTCTTCCCCTTGGCCTTTCAATGTTGGTCGCAGGTCCAGGGTGCGCAAACCCACTGAAAGTCCTTTCCTGTGCGAATTTGATGACCAACAATTTTTGGCACGCCCGGTGGGACCCAAGGTCCCATATTTAAGAAAATTTCTAGCCCGTCTTCACCAAAGCCAGTAGTTCTAACAAGTTCTCGATGAGACCCGGTTAGTCTCATCCCCTAAGTAGTAGTGAGAATCGATGCTTTCATTACTAAGAGACTCTTAGCATCCGATGACTCTGTTTTACCCGAGAATCTTTAATTCATAAAGACCAGTACTAAAGCCTGTGCCTTCATGCAAACAAGATGGAGAGTTAGGAATAGAGGAGAGGAAATCGAATTCTTTGAACTTGACATTGACACCTTTGGGGAACGCTCTAGGTTAGTTACCCCCGAATATCTCTTATGCGAGACATCCTCGCAAGAGGCTGTTGTTGACGAGCAAGGCCTAACTTTCGATAGCACAGCAGCTAGTTTTCATCTGAATCCTCCCAACTCATCGAAGCATCCTAGTGCCTCTGTTCCCTTTGGCCTTTCGATGAGCAACCCATGAGGGACTTTGGGGATTTCTGTTCCATAGAACCCAGGCACAAATATGGCACAACAACAACAACAATAGCAACCGTCGCCCAGATTATTTCTAGCATGGAATTCTTCGTCACTGTTGAATCTCATGGGCGAAGGGCAAGTTCCACCTGCTGCAATCAAAAAGCTCTCAATGTTCGACGGAATTGAAAAGACTGCTCTAGAGCATATCCAGGACATCATTTCCCTAGAGGCAATCCATGATATCACAAAAGAGCGAGTGATGGTGAAGCTCCTGGTTCTCTCCCTTAGAGGAAAACTCCTCTATTGGTACAGATCTTTGCCATCCAGCACTATTACAGGATGGGACCAGTTAGCCGGGTAGTTGATGCAAGGCTTTAACGAGTCCGCCAATCCAATTTCTCTTTTGCAGCAATTCACTTCAATCCAAAGACATCCACAAGAAGAGATTGCAGACTTCAATGTTAGGTTCGCCTGAACCTGGCAAAGGGTCCCAATTGGACTTCACCCAACTGACGAAGCCACGACGTACTACTTCCTTCGGGCCTTCAACCCTAATATCGGTCTTATGATAAGGTACTCCAATGTCAATACTTTTCCAAAGTTGTATGGGTTAACCAAAAAAGAAGAAACGGACCTCATAGCCATGGGTAAATTCCCTCAAAGAATTCCAATGCCCATACTCCCTAAGTTCTTTCAAGCCCAGTACGCGAGCGCAGTCGCTCCATAGATTTCTGCAATCCTTGCATATCCGATCTCATCTTGGAACCTAAATCTTGTTGTGTCGCAGATCACTGCTCCACAGATATATTTCCCCACACTTTCAACTACGTCGCCCACCATCACTCCAACGTTTCCAATGTTGCCAACACCCCTCCAACATCCTGCCCTGCCTCCGATACCGACTATGGCTTCTTTACCATCAGTTCCCAAGGCCGATGATATGCAAGCCAAGATACTGCAATAAATGCAATCGTTAAATGCTATAGTGTAGACCTTGTCCAATGACATGACCATTGTCAAGAGAAGCAAGCACAACAAGAATTTCTATCGAGAAGGTCTTATCCCACGCCTGCACTTACCAAAGATCAAGTTCATCAAGGAAAAGCTTTGGCAAGAAATGCTGAGATAGAAGAAGCCCCAAGCACTTCCAATCATGTATATTGGTGCTTTACATGTAATGATCCTCACAAGGAAAATACATGCATGTTGCATCAACACTACGTGCAGACACTAACAAGCAGTAGTCAAGGAGGCCAAGTCAACGTCATCAGACAATTGGATCAGAACTTGTCAATCGGCGAGGAAGAGCCAATCACGGTCCTTACCAAAGGAGGTAAAAGGTCTATAGAGGTGGATGCTACTCAGATGGCTCCTTTGAAGGTACATGCTCGATTTGAGAAGGGACAACCATCCTCTTCGGCCCTGAGCGAAGCTCCTCTGCTAGCTCTAGTCAAGGAAAAGGCCCAAAAGGCCACTGCCAAACCACCTCAGGTGGAGACCAAAGAGCAGGCTAAGGAGAAGCTCAAGTTTCCCTCGCTCACCAAGCGACAAAGGGTCGAAGCAACAGAGCAATATCATACCAAGTACAAACCAAGAAAGGAACCCGAGGTGCATAGCTCCCCAGCCTACAACATTGTAGAAGAGTTGAAGATAATTCCAACCAAAATCAGTTTGTATGATGCTCTGCAACTTCCTGGACAAGTGGACCTGCTGCAAGAGTCATTGAAGAGGATTAATACAAAGAAGGCAGAGCCACCCGCCCTGGTGCAGACCCTGTCCACATCCATCATGGGAAAAATAGACCACCACCATTCTACTTATCCTTACAAATGGAAGGATATATCGTGCATAACTGTATGATAGATTCTGGAGCTGCGACGACAGTAATGCCGAAGGCGGTATGCGAGGAAATAGGCATGGAATATACACGAAGCAGTCACAGAGTCCTCTAGTTGTACGGTACCCTAGTGAATACTATAGGTATCATCAAGGACATTCCTATTCGGCTACATAAGACGCCTCAAATCATAGTCATACAAGAGGTGGTAGTCGTGGACCTTGAGCCCTACTTCACCATGTGCCTGTCGAGGGAATTCACGACAAAACTGGGTGGATATCTGTCCATGGACTACACTCATATAGAGATCCCCTTCAAAGGGAAGAAGTTAAAGATCTATAATGAAAAGCCTTCTACATTCCTGGTTCAGAAGATGTCCGAGGTAGAGAGCAGTGACCCTATGCATACGATCGCGGAGGAACTAGAGCAAGTGGATTTGGTCTAGGAATCCCTTGCACAGTTGTGTTGTGAAGATGAATTTTTATTGGCAGATTTCAATGCCATGATAGAGACTAAGGTGGGGTGCTACACCATCGCCAAGTCCAAGAAACTAGCCAAAATAGAAGGAAAGGTTTCTGCTCAAGAAGGACTATGGAAATTGTTCTTCGACGGTGCCCGATGCAAAAATGGTGTCGAGGCAGGAATCCTTCTGATTTTGCCATCCGGTGAGCAAAAGGAATATTGCTACCGATTGACATGGAGCTGCACCAACAATGCAGCAGAGTATGAAGCCTTGTGCTTAGGACTCAAGAAAGCTGACAAGTTAGGCATAAGGCATCTTCAAATCTTTGGAGATTTCGAACTAGTTTGCAACCAGGTCACCAACAGATGCTCTTCAAAGAAGCACTATCTTAAATCATACTGCAATAGGGTATGGGACCTGTTCAACCAATTTGAATCCCTCAATCTACAGTCTATTTCACAAGAAAAGAATCGACATGCAAATGTCTTAGCATCCATCGCAACCCGATATTCTCCAGTGGATGATATGGTGCATAAGTCGAAGGCTGTAAGGATGATCTATAGACCCTTTGTCCCTGACAAAGATTTACACTGGCAAGTTTTTGACAACGATGAGCAGATCGTCAATTTCATGATCCAAGAAGCCACTACAGTCGAATATCGAAGCCCGAATGAAGAAGAATATGAAGGATTGGTCCAGTTGAAGAACAACCATGTTCCCAAGGGATTGATCATGCTTGAGAGCCTTTTCGATCAAAATGATTGATCGCTTTCTCATAGGATCCATATCAGCATGCAGCAATATCAAGATTTAGAACTGGAACATGGGAAAGTAATAAAGGTTGAGACCGATTGTACTTCGAAAGAAAAAGAGCAAATTCGATGTTTGTGTAAGAAGTACCCAGATATCATGGCTTGGTCCTATCACGACCTCAAGGGATATGATCGGCAGTTGATCCAACATACAATCAAATTATAAGAAGGGGCCAAACCTTTCTGACAAAAGCAAAGGCCGGTTAATCCAAAGATCGAGGTCCTGATGAAGGCCGAACTGCTTAAAATGCTTGAAGCAAAGATCATTTATCCTATCAAGCATTCTTCCTGGGTAGCAAACTTGGTCCTTATCAAAAAAAAGAACGGAGACATCTAGTTATGCGTGGACTTCTGCAACCTGAATCATGCTTCCATCAAGGACCACTATCCCCTCCCGCAGATCGATCAGATCTTGCATTCGATGGCTGGAGCTCAACGATTCTCCCTGCTTGATGGTTTCTTTAGATATAATCAAATCTGGGTCAGGTACGAAGACCAACATAAGACCACGTTCACAACCAAGTCGGGCACATATGCCTATCAGTGGATGCCCTTTGGCCTCTCGAATGCGGGAGCTACTTTCCATAGGGCAATGGACCTTGCTTTTGGTGAGATTTTGAACAAGGTTATTGTTATCTATTTGGATGACATGACCATTTTCTCCCGAAGGAGGGAGAACCACCCAGAACACCTTCAAAAAAAAATTGAAAAATGCTGAGAATTTGTCATTTTAATCAATCCAAAGAAGTCTATCTTCACGGTCAGCGAAGGAAAGTTGCTAGGACACAAAATTTTGGAAAAGGGTCTTGCCGTGGATCCTGACAGAGCTGAAGCTCTGATGAAGCTCCCAATCCTAGCAGATAAAAAGGGCCTTCAATCTTTCTTCGATCAGATTAACTTCGTAAGGAATTTTGTCCCAAACTTCGCCTAGGTCATTAAGCCGATGTCTGAGCTTTTAAAGAAGGGTGCAAAATTCGTCTAGACAGAAGAAAGTAGAAAAGCATTCAAATAAATCAAGGCCTGAATTGTTCAGGCACTGATCTTGATCAACCCCGACTACAACTGAGATTTTATCCTGTATGCAATAGGAGAACCTAAAAGCTACGTCGCGGTCTTGACGAAAAAATGGGATGATGGAGAGGAACGTCCCATTGCATTCCTTAGCCAGATAATCAATCCCCATGAAGACAAGTATAATTTCATCGAGCGACAAGTGCATGCAGTGATGAAATCTCTCAGGAAATTCAAACAGTTCATTTCCCATAGTCAAACCACAGTCTTCGTCATTCACCCCGTTGTGCGTAATTTCATTATTCAAGGGGAACTGAGAAGCAAGAGAGCTGGTTGGGTGAGCGAAATCCAAGAGTTCGATATTGAGATCAAGCCCACCAAACTAGTTTGCGGTCGCGCACTATGTCAAGAGCTGGCGAAAAGCGCAATGGCTGAAATAACAGACTGTCAGTCGGATGACTGGCCAACGGGAGAATGCCTCGCTAATAAGGAAGAGGCCGAGAAAAATTGGGTCAGTGAAATAGTGGAATATTTCAACACCGATAGATGCCCCTCACATCTAAATGCTTCGCAGCAAAGACATTTTAGGATGTGGTCCGCCCGATACACTATGCGCCCGAAAGGCCTGTTCTTCAGGAACATTGATGGCATCCTCCTCAGATGCATAAAAGATGATGATAAGAGGAGAATCCTGGGTGAATTTCATTCAGGACTATCTGGAGGGCACTTTGCTGGAAGAGCGACAGTGCTAAATATAATCAAGGCAGGTTACTATTGGCCCACACTCTTTGTCGATGCCTTCTCCGTTTGCCGAAGGTGCGAGCAATGCTAGAGATTCACCGGTCGAAGTAGAAATGCTTTGATGCCACTCCGACCGATACAAGTGGAAGCCCCCTTTTAGCAATGGGGACTAGATTTCGTAGGAGCCATATCGCCAAACTCCTTCGTTGTGCACAAATTCATTCTGACTGCGATCGATTACTTCACCAGGTGGGCCGAGGAAGTTCCCACAAAACATTTCGATCAAGACACCATCGTCACCTTCCTAGAAGGATTGATTACCCGCTTCAACATCCCCGAAGCAATTATTACAGATAACGGTCCTGGTTTCACGGGAGCAAAAATCAACGAGTTCCTATACAAGTATGGGATATATCACAAGGTGTCTTCCAAATATTACCCCCAAGGCAACGGATTGGCAGAATCCACCAACAAAATCCTATTAAGGATACTGAGAAAGTCGATTGATCAAAACAAAAGAACTTGGCACCTCCTTCTGGATCGGGCCTTGTGGGCCGATCGAGTTTCTGTCAAAAGGTCAATCAAGACTTCATCGTATGCTCTGGTCTATGGCAAGGAGGCCATCCTGCCCACTCACATCGAGATCCTTGCATTGTAGCTGCTAGAAGAAGATGAAGCTAACCCGATGGAGGAACGCCTGGTTTAGCTACTACAACTAGAAGAGGAACATGAAAAGGCCTACCAAAACTTCGCACGGCATGCTGAGGTCACCCGAGAATGGTTCAAAAGGAAATCATCCGATCACACATTCAAAGCAGGAGACCTAGTATGGAGGTGGGATTCATGGAAGGCCAAGCCTGGGAATCATGACAAAATGGATGCGTTCTGGGACGGACCATTTGAAATAGTAAAAGTGAATTTGGCTAATTCCTTCATCCTCAAGGATGTGAATGGCCAAGTTTTACCAATCTCAGTCAATGGTCTTCACCTGAAGATCTTCAATCGCTGAGGCATGTATAGCTCTGATAATAAAAAAAAAAAATCTTGCACATATTTTTGTATATAGGATTTCAATGCTTTGTATATACTCTGTTCAAAATATCGTGGAGAGCAAGTGCCACTTCAACCACAAAAGCTAGATTCCTGGCTTCGGCTTCACAAAGCGTGATCGAAATCGCCTTCGGGGGGTTTCGGTCCAAAGTAGCCGACAAAGGGAAGTTCACTGCGAAGCAGTTCTTCCTCGTAGAACCAAACCACATGCAGATCAAGGACGTGGAAAATGCTTCGCTAAAGAAATGTGCCAAAGGCATTGTCCAAAGTAATTCTTGGCAAAGCCCTCCTCGATGAAATAGGTTTCGGTCGGCGGTATTCATGAACCAAAGCAACAGCATAGCAAAGGGGAACTTCGGGCCCGAAATGAAGAAAATCAGCCCGAAGAAGAACTTTACGGCAAAGTATTTTTGCCGAACCCCGCTTCGAGGTGAACACATTTAAAATGTGCCCCGCGAAGCATGTCAACAATAGCCTCAAAAGGGGACCGAAACAGACAAACTCAATGCGAAAGAGGTGGCACTCATCCCAAGGCAATTCATCAACCCAAAAGTCGCGCTAAAGTACCAGGTGGCAGCGATTCGCACTCTCGATACAAAATCAAATCGTCGAATTGCATGGCCCCACGTACGATGTTGCCATATAGCCAATCAGATGCCGCAACGATACTTTCGGGCCAGGCCCATGAAGTAATTACGATGGTTGCCATAAATGTTGGAATTTGCCCTCCGAAGCTATAAAATGCAGATGCCCATTAAGAACAAATCATTTGCAAGTGTGAGGGTCGAGTTTGCATTTAGTCACCTCGAAAAGCTTCTGCATCAAAGGTTTTGCTGTTCACCGTGATTATCCTATCCCTTGTTTTATGGTGCTGAACTCTTTTACATCACAAGTTACTCTGTTGCAATCGTTCACAATGGGAAGGAAGAACCCCACGCGGAAGGGAAAGGAACCAGAGGCGACGGTTCCAGAGAAGGCGAGAGCCATGGAAGAAAAGAAATAGACACCCAGGAGGGTCAATCCTCCCCCACGCATAGGAAAATAGGTGATGGAAGGAAGGGAAGAGTCCGATGATGAGCCCAGTATAGAACCACCCGTCGATAAGTGGGCAAAAATCAGAGACCTAGAGCTCTCAAGAACCATGGCCGAGCTTCGGTATACCATCGACTTCATGAAAAGTAGGCTCTTAGTAGAGAACAAGAGGGCCATGGCATATTATTCCCACATATACTAGTATCTGGTCCTTCCTACACATCACTACCCCGAGCTCATATACGCCATTGCTCAGAACTACCAACCGCAAACTAGGCAGGTGTTGGATGCCTCGGGTAAAAAATTATTTTCCATTCTAAAGGAGGATGTGTAGGTAGTGTTCGCACCACATCAAATGCCACCAAAAGGCTATACCATTCGCAATGTCAGCCTGAGTGAACAAATGGATAAGTTCACCTCTAATCCCTTCATTCTGAGATTTTTGCGTGAAAATCTCAAGAGCGGACTTCCTTCCGACAAGCGACCCCAGATGCCTCTGCCCTTGGAGGCCTTTAAGAACATAAATATATTCTCTATCATTGCATGGGTAGGGGGTTTGTCAAGCGATACTTTGGTATGCCCATGGTAGGTGTCGCTAGCCGAATGCATTTCCCGAGGAGAGTTCTATGCTCCCGACACTTCACGGCCGAACACCAACCCAGTTTTCTTCGATTGGGGAGAATGGGTGGCCCAAAATCTACATATGCGATTGTCATCCATGAAGGATGCTAGCAAGGAGCCGCACTTCTAGCCTTGTTCCTTCTTGGTTTGGCTCTTCTTCTTTCATGTACATAAAGCCCTTCCCCATTGTGATGTTTCACCAGTCGACAAGGATGGGATCCCTTTGCCTGTATATCAGTGGACCCGTCTCCTGCTGAGGTCAGAGTCCTATTACCCTTTCAATCAACAGTTTTTGGGACCTACGATGCACATTCTGACAGGGTCTAGCCCTCGGGTGCCTCTCGGCCTTAGAGATAAAGTGGTACTAGAGAGAAGAGGGGATGTGTTTCAATTGACACAAGGGCTTGTGATCCACCTTTTCGGCTTCACAGGGAAGCCCTTCTTGCTGCCCTTTTTCCCTTCGGAGTACCAATTTGCCCTGGAAGTTGCTTGGCAAAGTGACGCGATCGACAAAACCTATGGCCACGGGTGGAAGTGGGCACACACCTGCGATTTCCCTTTCAAGATGGGAGTAATCAAAGTTTTTGCCTTGAAGTAGAACATATACCTGGAGGAGAAACTCGCTGATTTTGGTCTGCTCCAAATACCACGGAGGTGGCTCTATGACCCATTGGGGGTGATGAGAGACCATTTGAAAAGCAAAAACTTCCATGTCTATCCTCGCCCCGAAATTTTGGAGCAGAGGAATAACCCCAATGGTATGGACCTAGAGTGGCACTTAGAGGAGATGAGGACGTTGCCTCCTTGGCATGACTTCTATCCTATGGAGGTCGAATTCGACCTAGACCAGTACCCATTCCCAACTCCCGACTCCACTTTCTGGAAAAAAGCAAGGGACGATTTAAAAGAGGAGTTGAAGGACTAGGACGAGGAGTAGTTAAGAGAATGGTGGATTATGAGAGTCCATCATCGAAAGATGAATTCTTACGGGCTTCTAACAATGGATAGGGAATTCGTAATTGTGTATCAAACCAATATTGGGTCTTGGAAACCCTTGTCCTTCGTTGATTTCATTCCACCGGCCACTCCAAGTCCAGACAAAGGTCTCGGGAAGACTGATAATTCCCCCAAGGAAAAGGCAGCCAGGGCCGCACCAAAAGCCTTACTACAGAGTCCGTACGAAGACCTCGAGACAGCAATAGAGGAATCAGAGCAACCCCTCAAGAGGAGGAAAAGAAAGGAGTGGGAACCTACATAGGCACCCCTGAACTTCCCAAAGTGACCACGTACAAGCATGCCGAGCGCCCCTGTCGAAAGATCAGTATCGGGCTCGGCCGAAGAGAATGACGGAGGAACTCCACCAAGTGCCGAAATGATCCCAAACGTAGATGTCATCAACGTGGAGGAACTCGTGGAAGTCATGGCAGCCGAGAGTACTGAGGCCCAGAAGGAACAAGAGTCGATCACCCAGGAGATCACCATGGCCGCTTTGCCAGGAGGGCACGTAGGTATGTTCTCTTCACCTTATGCTTTGGTTGCTCGTAAGTCTACCCCGACCCTAGCTGAAAGCTCTCACCTATCCACCCCACCTCCACAAGGTCAGTCACCTTCTTGCATCATGTCCCTAATTACTCCCCCTGAGTCTTCCGGCCAGGACAAACCAATCGAAGCCACTTCGCCCAGCCACACCACCAATCCTCCAATCATCAACTAGGGTGAAGCTAATAGCCCGATGCCGAACCTCGAGGCTCATTCCTCCATTGTACACAACGTGCTCCCACTCGTCAAAGCCCCCATCACCCCTATTGCCAAACCTTCGGGTGAGGCTATCCCCTTCAACTCCTTATATTTGTTCAATCCCTCGACTGTAGACCCAGCCGCATTCGACTCCAAGCTGTCCTCAATACGGGAGTCCCCCTTGGCCAAAAAACTCCTCCAAGCCCGACAAAACACAGAGAGAATGTTGAAAGAGGCAAGAAAGAAGAGAGGGCGCTCGCTCGCTCAAGTTGAGAAATGTGTCATCTTCAATTTTGAGGTGAGAAAGGTGCATAAAGTAAAGAAGATACCCAAAGTCCAAAAGCCCCTGGATGAAATGACTCCAACGGACTATGAATATCAAGATAAAGAAAAGGACCTGGAGCATCTGAACATGGACAAGGAGTCTGCCTCTATGCACATTGGAATCAAGACCTTCAAAGCGCATGCCAACATTGCCAACAAACACAGGTTTGAAGCTGAGATCGCTAACATCAAGCTAGAGGAGGAGCTAGTAAGGGCTCACTCCAAATTGGCAGAGGCCGAGGAGCAGTGTAAGCTGATGCAAAAGGAAGCGCATGCCCTAAAGCTATGGATAGCATAATTGGAGTGCACAACCGAGAATCAAGCACAAAGGTGGGCCAAAAATGATTTGAGGGCCAAGGAGCTTGAAAGTAGGATCTTGCAAGCTCAGATCCAGTTGCACGAGAAGGAAAGCCTAGGGCTATTTGACAGGAGCAAAATCAAGGAGATTCGCTCGCATCTACTCAAGAATTTCAGGTCTCGGGCTGTCAGTGCCCTTTCAGTTTTAGTCTACACCATAGAAGCCCAAGTTGCCACCACCGAAGGAGGGCCAATCGTCGAAGAAGTCATTTAGAATGTTAGAGCCCGACTCAAGCTAGCCCTCAAGGTCCAAGATGCAAGGTATCAAGATTTGAAGCTCGCAGCGATGAGTCGGATAGCAAGGGATTGGTCAATAGCCCAAGCCATAGTTCGTGCCTTTTTCTCCATAGCCAAGAAGGCTCAAAAGGCAAAAATCCTACTAGACGCATTCAAAAGTGAGAGGCGCATGTCAATGGGCTACTTCGAGGATCTCTTCTCCTTAGGCTTCCCGAGCTTCACGGATGATGATGGGAAGCCCTTAGCCAAGGAAGAAATCATGTCAAAGTGGCAATAGTTTGAAGGCAACGTCTCGGAGATAGACGAGTGGGCCGAACCAATAACAGAGAAGTAGGTTGCTGATTACATATTGAAATATTGTAGAATCGTCGCTTCCCTAAACGATCTATATACTAGGTCCCAGCATGTAGAAATCGGGCAGATCGATAGGTTCCATGCCTTGGTCAAATCTCTAGGAGATCAGGAGTTGTTCACAAAAAGGTCTGGTCTCAGATTCGCCGAACCTTAAGAAACATCCGCGTCCGCCTGGCCCCATTGCCAATGGCTAAAGACGTAGCAGAAGTAATGGCGACAGGAGAAGAAGCAGTAGAAAAAGAAGAGGAAGAGGAAGGACAAGCTGTGGAAGCATCCCCAAAAAAGGAACAAGGAGAAGGGTCTGGAGGTAACTCTGGCCCAATGGATGAAAGTTGAGGGTTCTACCACCGAGACGAGCTCGTTGCCCCGCGAGCCACCAAGAATGTTGACAATATTGTCACATTCCACCAAGGGGCAAAAAAATTAAAACTTTGTATGATATTTGTTTTGGTTGAAAGTTTTCTTTGTTTATAAGTTATAGCAATTTTGATTTCCCTATCGCCCCCTGGTGGACAAAATGAAAAGAAAAGAGTTTCGGGCCCGAAGCACTTCAAATCATTACTTCGGACGAGAAGTTTTCCGAGAAAGCAAAAGAAACGCTTCGCACCCGAAGCATTCCCAGCGACTACTTTGGGTGAAGAGTTTGCAAAGCGGCATCCAAGCAAGTTCACCGAAGAAGAAAAGATAGCCCGAATCGGCTAAGGCAAAGAAATTACTTCGGGCCCGAAGTATTTCTAAAATCCACTTCGGCTAGATTTCTCCCAAAGCAGTAGAAGTCGAGAAAGTGCTTCGACCGAAACTCCCCCGAACCACCGTTTCAAAAGAAGATCGGCCCGAAGTGTTTTTCCCAACCCATCAACAAAGCAGTTTTTTCAGCGAAGCAGCGAAGGACAAAGGAAGATCGGCTTCGACACTCCGTGCCCTCAAAGTAATTTTGCGAAGCGAAAATTAGTGAGGCGCTTTCTAGGAACGCTTCCCAAGTTGGGCATTTTTCCTGAGGCAGTCAGAGAAGCCTCATAAATACATATTTTCTTGCTCGATAAGCCCATTGCTCATTTTTGGCAATTGGATGCGAAGTATCAGCCCGAGAAGAAGAGCCCGGCAAGCATGGCCGCCACTCGAGCACCGCACTTGCAATCCAAGGACACTCAGGTGGCTCATTTAATGCATCTTTCCTCGGTTGACTCGGTCACCATTACCAGTTTTGGTAGCCGATTTGAGAGATCATCCGCAGCAGCGACGAGGAGCCGATTTCTCAGGCCCGAGGGTGTACTCCACCATTTTTTGTAATAATGATTTAGAGGGTCGGGTCCTCTATAAAAACCTAGGCTTTGTAATGTAAAATGGGGGGAACTTTTTGCTAGAAAGTTGTTGTAACTTGATGTCCTGCGTTTAATACTAAAGATCTATTGTGCTCCATTTCTCTCTTTTATGCTGCCTTATGTGCTTAATTCTTTTGTCTTTTCTCATTTGTGTATCGAGACTCTGAATCCTGAATCCGATGTGCGATCGAGGATTGAACCCCTGAAATTTGCCCTGAAGGATACATAGGAGAGGAAAAACGTCCCTGTTGCTTTCTTTTATGCTGCTCGGTGGATCGAGGTTTCGTTATTCCCTCTTCTTAATCGTTGTTACTTTGAACCCTGAATTCTAGCGAGAGAGAGAGGAGAACCCTGCGAACCCGTCCAGAGGATACATAGGAAGGTTGGCACTGTGTTTCTTTCATTTCATTCTTGGTATTTCTTGTTGCTATTCGAGTTGTTAGCGAGTAATCGTGCTTCCTGTTCTCTCCCACCTCAAATCATCATCTCCTAACCCTTACTCTTTTTATTTCTTTCTCTAACCCTTACCCTCTTTTATTTCTTTTCCTAACCCTTACTCTGTTTATTTCTTTCCTTCACTCTTATCTCAAACCCCCAAAAGTAGATTAGTATAGGAGCCATCCTTTCTCTGGAGATTGGCACAAGGGGCATCTCTTCCCCTTGGCCTTTCAATGTTGGTCACAGGTCCAGGGCATGCAAACCCATCGAAAGTCCTTTCCTGTGTGGATTTGATGACCAACAAGAACCACCTTATGCAATTGAGAGTGAGCTTGAGAACTACCTTGTGCAATTAAGATTGATCTTGAGAACCACCCTAGGTAGTTGTTCCTAAGCCTATGAACTACTTTGTGTGGTTTTTTGAGCTTGTGAACCACCTTATGCGGTCGTTTGAGCCTGTGAACCACCCTAGGTGGTTTTACCTAAGCTTGTGAGGGTAGATCTTGCAATATATATCCTAGATTTGAGAGGTGTGACTATGTATTTCCTAACCTTGGGTGCCTATAATAGAGATAGAAAGTAGGATATTAGGAAAGCAAGCATGAAAATACAAATAACCCTAAGCAAAGTACATGATATACCTAATGCAAGTGCCAAAGCTCATGCAAAATGATAAGCATCAAATGTGTTGTGGGCAAAGGGTCCCACCGTGATCACCATTTGTGTGAAAGAGGAAATACACCATAACAATTAAAAATAGAAAAAATGCAATATAAAGAGATTTGCAATAGATTTGATATTGATAAGCTTTGTATTTTACAAATCAACCTTTTCGATTATAATCAACCTCTCAAAATGGAGGGTTTTCTTTTACAAGTAAGATTTATGGTGTCACGAGTTATCTCCTAAAGCATATAGTGGGTTGTGGGGGGGTTTAGAAGGCATGTTTCTTGACCTCCCAAGCTTACATTCATATCCAATACCTGCACACAAGTTCACAATAACAACACCAATAGCATATGCATGGCCTTTCAGGATGAGGCCAAATATCATGAAAGAATATTACAAAAGCAATTAAAACATTACAAAATTATACAAAATCAAATGCAAAAGTTACAAAACTATGGGCAATACCTACAAAACCTAAAAAACTACTTGATTTACCTTCCTATACAATATTTAATTTATTTGGATTTATTGTTGTCCTTGATACTCAACCACCCATGGTGGTTGGCTCTCTGGGTAACCACCCTATGTCGTTGTGCTTATAGATAACCACCCTAGGTGGTTGAGACTCTAGGTAACCACCCTATGCGGTTGTGCTACTAGTTAACTACCCTATGTGGTTGGGACTATTATCGAATAGAGGGTTTTGATCCTGAATCTTAGCCTTTCTGGATTTGTTTTGGGGTCTTTATTGTAGATCCAGTGCACTATTGGATATTGGTTGTGGGTGTGGCTACAAAAATAAATGTTAGCGAATAATTCCAATATCCTCCATGGTTGATGCCTTTGAGCTCTCTTAATGGTAAACCTGCAACCACAATGACTAAAAAAATTACAAAAAAATTGAGTGAAATTTGAGCAAAGTTTCATTTTATTTTTGTGCACCCATGAGAAATGAAATGGAAAACTTTTTGTAAAGCCTCCCATGGGTGGAGGAGAGTGGGGAGGATAGAAGAGGAGTGACAAGTGGCATGGGTGTGTAATAAAGGAATCTTAGAGATTCCTCACTTAGATGGACAAATGTGTAGCTTTTCTTGATGGGATATGACGTCCAATGAGACCTTAAGACATGTCATAACACCTCATGACATGCCATGATGCATTATGATGTGCCTCACTAATGCCTTTCTTGTGGAGATATTCCTCATACATAAAATTGAAATCTCTTATCAATGTGCCTAGGTGGAGGGAATAATCACCCAAATGCATTGAATGCGCTCAAAAAGTGGAGAAAAAAGGGGAAATAAATGTTAACCAAAGTTAATGTGAAATCGAGTTAAAAATAGTGGAGTGGTCTCATGATAACCATGGTTAAGGATAGGAATGGGATATAATAGAGAATATTAATAATTTATAAGGTTTACAATACATTAATTAAAATAATTGCACACATTATTAAACATTAATATTAACCATTGCAAATGTGATACTTTTTAGGTGTCTACACTCCTCTTTGTAGCCCATTTTCTCCTTTCTCGCATGGTAGCAATGATTTTCTTTTTCACCCTCCTTTCTTATTTACCTCTCCCTTCTCTTTTTCTTTTTCCCTTTTCATTCTCCTCAACTTTCTTCCTCCACCATTTTGAGTTTCTTTAGGAAAATCTTCCCTCTAAAACTTGACGGCACCCCAACCCTAGGGATAATGATGTCATCAAAGCCTTGTAAAGTGTGTAAAATATTCAAAGTGTTCAGAATCACACTATTTTTGTACCACTTCGTCTAAAATTCTTACCCTTTTAGTACCCTTCTTTTCAAATTCAAAGGTATCTACAATTTTTTGATGCATTTATTGTGTCATAAATGCATCAAAGAGGGGATAAAATGTAGACACCAAAAATTGACCCAACCAAATAAGTCAATTTTCCCTTAGAAGCCTAAGTAACCCTTCAAAATTATCAAATGCAATTTTTGTATCCTTCAAACCTTAATTTTGAGATATTTCTCATTATTAGCAATTTCGTGCTCCTCCTTGATAGACCACGAAATTGCATTTCAACCACTTTCTACCTGGTTTTCAAAAAGCCATTCTCAGTGATTTTGTGCTCCTCCTTAACAAACCATAAAATTGTATCTTAGCCACTTATTACTTAGTTTTCAAAAAATCTAGTTGGAACCATTTGTCACCACTTAATATGACCTCCAATGGTTATATTTGTGAATTCATGGTCGACCAAGACCAATTACAAAATTTCATCCTCGAGATGAAATCCAAAATCTTGGATTCTTGACCTGCCTAGGGATTTTAGACCATTTATGGTGCCACCCCTCAGATATACCTACCCTATTGCCAACTTCTAGGTGCCTCCCCCTTACCTTAGTGGATTTTAAATTCACCCACGTCCTCTTCTTTGCAATAAATACTCTTCCCTCTCTCCCTCCATGCCCCAAAACTCTATAAATTGAGGCAATGGGCCTTCATTTTCATAACACTCTCATGGTAACAAAAATCTTGCAAATTTGTGGTCTAAATATCTCAAATATCAAGTGCACTTAACTTTTTTGAGAACTTTTAAAGGATTCTACTTGGCAAAGTCTTATGGGAATTACTCCTCTATTGGTTGTAGCTATCCCCTTCGTATATTTTTTTTCAATTTGCTCTTTAGCATAGTAGTTTGATTATATTTCTTTCATATTTAGTTTTTGAATTTATTTTCTTGATTTAACCTTGCTTCTAGTCAGTGTGCAATACAAGTTAGGCATAGGTCAACCTCTCCTCACCTCTCCAGCCTTTGAAACTTCTTATTTTGGAATACTTTTTCCTTGGACCTTCCCATAGGGTGATTTCGTGGTCTACCAATATTAATCATGAATTCATCACCAAGCCATATTAGGGTAGACCCCACATTTCTACCCATTCCTCTTGACTTTCTTTAGTCTTCGTTGCATGGTTTCTACCCCTTTGATGGTCAAAAATCTATTTCCCCCCTTCTTTGCTCTTTGTCTGTGTACCAAGTCTTGACAGAACGATTTCATAGTCCGTCCTTATAGGGAACAAATTCTCTCTAAGCAAAAGAGGCCAAAATTGTTGTACCCCTCTAGTCCTTAATCCACTTTCAAACTTTCAAATCCTATTTTATCTTTATTTAACCATTTAATCCTATCTTCATTTTGCCTCTTGTCCTTTGTTTTATCTCCAAGTTGTAGTAGAACAATTTCGTGGTCGAGCCTTACCAATCATAAATTTGTCCCAAGTAGCCTTGGGGGTAAATTTATGTTGCCTTCATAAACCCTTATCGTATCCTATATTTTTTTTGTCATATACTTCTTATTCCTTAGACTTAACTTTATTCTATTCTTTATTTACCCCTTTTAAGTGGATTCATGGTTCATCTTCATCGATTGTGAAATCGTCTGAGGTGACCTTTAAGGCAGCCCTCACCCGAGATTGTCATATTTCAAAAAACTCCTCATTTATAAACCCCATGAATACCTTCATATTTAAGTTTTAACTAAGATAAAGAATATTGATTTGTTATCTATCTAATTCTATCACCTCCAATGATTTTACGGTTAGCCTTTATGGGCCACAAAATAATTTTAATCGTTGATCCACTTTTTAGATATCCACAATTTGTTCTTTGTTTCTTATATCCTCTTAGTGATTTTGCACTCGTTCCTTGCAGAGTGTGAATTCACCCCTACAACTAAGGTCATTAATTTCATCTTTTTATTTTTTAAAATAAAATGACCAAGGGAGTTTAACTGCATAATCTATGAGCCTTCTATCCTCTCTGGCTATAGCAGACCCTCAAATGATGATCATCCTCTTTCGATTTTGTCATTTTATAAGTTCTAAAAATTTGTGATCATGTTTTCTAGGGTGTGAAATCAAGTTCACGATTAGGAATTATACGGAACACAATCATGGCAACCACCAGATAAGGTAACTGCCCTTGTTAGTTTTGTTAGCAATTTTATTTATGTTCTATTTTTTGCTATTTTTTGTCCTCTATTTTTTGTAAAACACATAAAAGTGAAAAAGGAGATAAAAGGGACCTTAGTTTATTTCATGTTTTAGATCACTAAATAAAAGGATAATCAAAGAATCTAGTTTCACTTCGACTTGTTTATATCCTCTTATATTCTAGGCATTCAAAATATAAATAGCATATAGTTTGCATTTAGGCTAACTTGTATGTGCATTCTCTTATCTCTTTCTTTAGAAGGAAAATATTTTACTTTTTTTTTGTATCTTACGATTAGTTTTTATTCGAAGAAAAACTAATTCTAGGTTAGCTCTTTTATTTTGCATCATTTATTTTATGCATATTTAGATTCTAGTCTATTTCATAATCTTAGCACTTAGTCTTTGAAACCTAGAAATTAGGTGTTTTTCAAAATACACATCAAACAAAAGGATTTGGAGTGAATCCTTAAAACACTCCTAGTGAACCCCTCAACATATCATATATCAAACCCAAAACACACCAGTTGATGTGAAGACGATCATAAAAGGATTTTAGCCCTAGCAGATTTGCTAATATTTTTGCGAAACCTCCTCACAAGATGAAATACCTTCAAGGATTTTGTAAATAATGATTTTGATAGAAAAATTAAATATCTTGGGATATATGGGTGAGGTGAGTATAAAATTCATGCCTTTCACAAGTTTTTTCATTTCATGGGATTACCTTTTAGAGGACTCTTCACTATACCCTTGAGCAAAATGGTATGTCTAAGAGGAATAATAAAGTGATCTTGGAGATGGCATGACATATGATTCATATCAATGGCATGGAACACAAATTTTGGGTTTAAGCCATCACTTGTACAATATACATCATTAATAGGGTTCTCATAAGGGCAGTGTAGGCCATGATACCTCTTAAGAGGTTGATAGGAAATAAGCTTGATGTATCTCATTTTTATATATTTGGGTCTTCAGCTTGGTATTGCATACCAAAGATATTCAAAATAAGTAGGGACTAAAGAGTCACAAATGCATATTTGTGGGGTATTCATATACCTCAAAGTCATATCATCTTTATAACATTTTTTATAAGATCCTTCAAGATGCTCCTTCCAATACACCATGTAAGCTTATGGTGGATGACTCTTCTAATCCTATAATTAACTTAGATTAAGTCATTCCTTCAAATATTTTGATAATCTCTATTTTTATTAGATCATCTTCATCTTTGAGTAGATTTATATTACCTATTGATTTTACCCCTTCATGGAAAACACCATTGGTAGTACCTTCTTTTCTAGATCCATGGCATGACGAATAAGACACATCAATTCAAAGTACTTCAACTTTACATGATGAGGTGAGTGGTGATTTTGATTTGAACTCTTTAGTTTTAGCTTTTGATGTTGCTTTGACATGGAGCGCACATGATTCTTCATTATTTTGTCCAATATCAAAGTGTGTTAAGACATTTTTGAAGTATGCTCATTGTATATTGTCTTTGGAGTAATGTTACAATGCTCCTTCTCAAGCATTTATCTCAAAGGTTACTTGTTCTTTGGATCCTCTTACATATTCTTAGGCTAAGGGCTAGTCAAAGTAGGAATATGCTATGCTTGAAGAGTATGATGTGATGGAGAACGAGACATGGGATCTTGTTCCTCTTCTAGAAGGGAAGAATATAGTTGGATGCAAATGGATCTACAGGACCAAGTGTATTTTAGATAGTCAAGTGGATAAATACAAGGTATGCCTTCTTGCTAAGTATTGAAATTGTAATTTGATTCATGGCCAAGGATGATATTATATGATGTAATATTGCATAGACCTAAGGGCATTCATTGTAAAAGTATCAAATTTATTATAATATTTTATTATGTAATCACTATGGACCATGGTTAACATTGTTAAGGTTAAACCCATCTTTATAAACTTGTATTTAATAATCTTAAAACATTTCTTGTTGTGTTATCTTAAGGTTAAGTTTATGGATTTATGGATTTGGTATTGGTATAAAAATTCCCACCACTTATTTTAGTTATTAGAGTGTTGTGAATATTATCTATAGATAATACAAGGATTCTTTATGGAAAATATTATGAATTTTGACATGGTATTAGAGTGGGTATGATGCTACCTCACTTTTTCACATAGAATCATTCTTTGGAGGCTCCAATATTTTTTCCAAATTTTTGAAAAAGAAGTAAAAATGAGGTTGTATTCTTCTTTTCTTCATTTTTTATATTGAGAACAATGAAAAATTTTAATCCTCTCTTTCTAAATATAAATTTTAGAAATTTGATCCTTGATTGTTGAAGAATCAACACTCGAGGTAGTTGCTTCAAAGAAAAACGGGCACATAGAATTTTAAATTTGAGTTTGCCATGATTCCCATGTGTAGACTTTGGATTGGCACAAAAATAGTCCAAAGTATGTAGGAATCCTCTTTATAGATAAGGTCCAAACTTATCTCCACTATGTGAAGTGATCATTGCATCCAATAGAACATTGGTTAGAGCACTCACATGGATTTTGCCCAAGTTCAAATTGCTATAGGTGTCATTTTTGCATTAACTAAAAAACAATTTTAATGAAATATTTTTCTCCATGTTATGGCATAGCCTAGTGGTTTGGAAGGTGCATTATAAGGAAAAATTCATGTATTTGATTCATGGTATATTTTTTCTTTGTAACTAATAGGAGGTTATGTGCCTTTTATAGAAGTATTTCCATCTTTATTACTACCATACATGATATTGGACTAACTAGTAGGAAGATATTATAAAGGAGATGGTGTGCATTTAAATATTTTGTATGACCTTATTGGCACTACACATGCCCTTTTTGGCTGAGATGACTTGGCAAGAATACAAGAAAATTCCTCCCACCTCCCAAATGCATGGTTGCCATATTAGTTAGTGCAATGTGCTTGGAGGCTATGAGATTAAGGTTTGAACCTCTTTGGAACTATCAAGGAATTTTTAAAATACAAATGAAGTTTCACAGATGTATGGCATGACAACAAAATATGTCATGCATGATTTATTTTATTATATATATGAGACTCAAACCACTTGCTGATCACAAGTGTCAAAGTTGCATAGGATAAAAGGCATTGAAATGACAAAAAATAAGTGGAATACATAAGAAAATAATAGATTTCCAAGTGGCAATAGAAAATTTAACTTCCCTCTTCTAAGTTTTAGTCTTTTAATTTTTCATTTTTGGGGGTCCATTAGTATAAATCTTCTAAAGGCCATAACTTTTGCATACAAAAGTAAATTGAGACTTTTTTTTAAATCGCATAACTTTTCAAGCTCTACACATTGGTGGCATCAATTTGTAGACCTAATATAGTGTTAGGGATAAAAATGTATAATATGGATCATAAATCCCTAGTTACTTGCCTCAATGGATGAAATTATAGTATTTGGTCAAGCCAAACAATTGGCCTATTACACAGTAAGAACTTGTGGTAATATTTCAAGAAGATAAAGCATCATCCCTTGATGAAGAAACCCACCACCAAAGACAAGAAGAGGCTCTTGGATTATTTTTCTTACTAGTTGAACCAAACTTACTCTTGATCAATTATTTTCTCTCTTAGTTTATTTTCAAGTGGCAATGAGGAATTATGGTGGTACTTCACAAATTCAGGCTCATGCAAAGTAATTCAAATCTAAGGAGACTAAGACCTAGGGGCCTAAGGGCTAGGCTAAGTCCTCAAAGAAGTTGAAGACCATTTGTAGATACTATAAGAGGGAAGAAAATACAATGAATAATTGCTTACTAGAATTATAAAGGATTGAATTTGAGTTCTTGAGAATAGGTGGATGTTTTCTAGAAGATGAAGGATATTTGAAGAATGTAACTCAATCGTAGAGGTCCACTAGAGAATCCATTTTTGGAAAAGATATTATTGTCACTAATGTCTTCTCTCCTTGGCCCTTCAATTCAGATTAAGGGGGTGTTGAAATTGTAATTTGAATCATGGCCAAGACCAATATTATATGATGTAATATTGAATAGTCCAAAGGGCATTTATTGTATAATGTATTGAATTTATTTTAATATTTTTTTATGTAAGCTCTATAGGTTGTGGTTAAACTTGTTATGGCTAAACCTACCTTTATAAAATTATGTTTAACCTTAAAGCCTTTCTTGTTATGTTGACTTAAGGTTAAATTTATATATGTATTTGGGATTTGGTATTGGTACAAATACCCCCCACCACTCATTTTAATTATCAAAGTATTGTGAATCATATTTACAAATAATGAAATGATTATTTATGGTGCCTAGGGTAACCCCAAATCTTCATGTCTTTTTTCCTTTAATTTTTCCTTTCATGTTTATTACATAATATTTGATTGGATGGATTGCTTCTATTTATTTTTGAAAAATATTATGAATTCCAACTCTAACGGATTCTCTAAATAGGAGGGAGATGATAATTTTGAGATCTTTTCTCTACTGGCTAGAATGTACTTAGTCAATATTATTCTCTCTATCATTGTTTAATATTGATGGAAGGTATAGTAGATGGATGTGAAGATTTTCTTTCTATATGGGGGTCTCAAGAAGGATATCTACATGTGTTAGCCATATAACATTGAGCTTGAGGACCTTGCTTCTTTGGTTTTCCATTTGACTAGGTCATTATATGGACTTAAGTAGGCTCCTTGTGCATGGTATGAGAAGATTTGTTCTTTTTTTCTTAGTTGTGGATTTCAATGATGTAAGGACAAACATAATTTTTACATCAAACATAAACATGGGGAGACTTTGGTAATTGTTTTGTATGTTGATGATATTCTCATTACTGATAGCTTCGCTAATTTGGTCTAAGATATGAAGTTACAACTTTATTCCACTTTTGAGATGATAATTTTAGGGTGTTTGCACTACATTTTGGGAATTCGATTAGACAGATTATGGCATCATTATTTCATAGCTCAAGTATAGCTTGGATCTTCAATGTTTTGGATAGAGGATTATATTTTTTCTTAAAATACTTATACTTTAGGCCTAAATCTTAGGTATGATTGTACCATTCCTTTGGTAGATGCCATATTTTATTGGTCTCTTGTTGAGGAATTCTCTATATCACTCACACAAGACTTGATTTAACTTTTTTTTTGTAATTTTTCTACATATATGTAGGCACCTTAAGAGATTGATTGGACCATGACCAATAGGATTATTGAATACATCTAAGGGACTTATCAACTAGGCATTCACTACTCAATTGGATTTCGTCTGATTCCAATAATATTTTTAGATGTTGATTGGACCAATGATTTAGATGAGAAACAATCCACCAAAGGCTTTGTGTTCTCTTTGGGATACAACTTTGTTTCTTGGTATTCTAGATGTCAATGTACTTTTAGTCTTCTAAGAAATCCAAATTTGTGGTGCCAATGAGGTAGCTAATTATTTTTGGTGGATGCTCATGATTTTGGAGGAGATTAGTATTCGTTAAAAAACTTCTAAACAATCTTTGATGCGATAATTAGAGCATCATCCACATTATCCATATCCAATGTTTTGTAGAGTTGTTATTACACCAAAAGCTTGAGGTCTTAGTGTCTGATACAATCTCTATATTTGAAAACCTCATAGGGTGGTTAGTTCTAGGGCCCAAGGTGGTGATTAGTCCACTAAATCAAATCCATGAGGTACAATGGTTAGTCCAACACCTCCTCTTTGACATGACTCAGGGGGATTTGATCCTAGGATGAGGCTCTAATACCACTATAGAGTTATAATTACATGAAAATATAAAGATTTTAGTGTATGATACAATCTTTGTATTTGAACACCTCACAGGGTGGTTAGTCCCAAGGCCTAGGGTGGCAGTTAGTCCACTAAGTCAAATCCTTGAGGTGTGACGGTTAGTCTAACATATTTTGGTATCAAACAAAGCACATAGATATTTGGATTCATACACATGGGATGCTTAATCTAGTTTTTTTATCTGTAATAGAGCAAACAACAAATGTCCTAACCAATATCATGACCAAGGTCACTTTTGTGCACATGCAGGAGCTACTTGTTATAGGAAAGTGTCCCTTAAGGGCGTATGACAAATAAATGTCTCTCTGTATCTCAATTTATATTAATAGGAGATGCTAGAATAAGTGGTGATTAAGCTTCTCTTGAGGCCATGATCGACTTTTGTAGTATATTATTTATATAATCCCTTTGGGCCCTTGTAAACCTTGAAGAAGGTAATATTATAATATTTTACTATTTAATTCTTAAGGTCTGACACTTATCCTTGAACTAAAGGTAACATATATTTGGGTGTAAATACCCCATACTACCAACCATTTCATCATCGATTGGAGTATAATTATATTTATTTATAGTGATATTCTTTTATGTCCATAGACACTTCCATATACTATTGGATTGTTTTATGTGTATTTTTTTAGCAATACTAGGTAATGTTTTGATTCCATTTATTTCTAGAAACTACTATGAAATATAACATCTCCTTAATTATTATATTTGGTTATAAGGTATTTTAATCTCACTCTTTCTATGTACCTCAACAATATCCCATCATACCCCTTTTTAAAAAGTATTATCCCACGCATAGTCCATAGATTTTGCTTGAATCTATCCTTCTATTTTAGTATTAACCCTTTGGAAAACTCTCCTAATAATATATACCACTTCATATCTCCCATCCATCCATAAGTCCCCTATATTGAGTTCTTTAATGAGTGCCACTTGCTCCCCTGGATAGACCATGACTAGGTTCTCACACAAGGCCATTCTTTTCACCAGTTCAGTTGGTTTTATTTTAATGTTAACTCTAGAACTCGTTGATCCATCTTGAATTCTTCTCCTCCAATTCTCCATCAAGGACTATTGGACAAATTTCTATATGTATAACAAAGATAATGGTGTTACTTTGGAGCAAATAATATCTATATGTTTTTAATACCTTCATCATAGCAAATAATTTTTTCTTAATGAAAATGCTTTTTCTTTGTAACTATGAAACACCTAATGCATGAAAGAGATAGGGTGTTCTTCATATTTTTCATCATTTTGATTTAAACACATTTCTACACTCTCATTAGTGCTAAATACATATAGATGAAAGTCTTTTATGAATCAAATTTGATCAAGATAAGTGCCTTTGTGATAACTTCCTTAATTTCATGAAATGCTCTCTTTCCTTATTTAGTCCAAACAAAGGTGGCATGTTTATTTAGTATTTTAGTTATCGTACAAACTAGTTATGCAAATTTTGTTATGAACTTGGATATGAACTAGATTTGACCCAAGAAGGATATGATCCCTTTGAATAAATATGGTAAGGAAAAATTTTTGATGAATTTTATGAATTTAGATTTGATAGCTAGTTTGTTATTAGGCACCACATGGAATAAGAGCTTTATTTATTATCTAAATAAGATCTATTACGTAGGATTTAGGGATCTACCAAAATTTTGACACCTTTTGAAAAGTACCTCTAGTTGCTCAATGTGCTTCGACCTCTCTTTTGAGAAAATTATCAAGTTGTCTAGGTATACCAAATTATTTATTCAATAATAACCATAAGTATTATATTTGTATCTCTCTAAAGGGTATCACCAATGCTACAAAACCCAAATAACATCCTTTTATAAGAGAAAATTCACCATTAGTTGTGAGATTAATCTTTCTTCCAAATTTGGTTGTATCCAGTGTTCCACGGAGATGTGTCCCCCTATTCCCCCCGTCCTCCAGCATGGGGGGATGGCAAGGGAGACATTTCCCCCCATCCCCCTTTTTAGTGGACGACTGGGAAAAATCCCTGGGACGGTTGAGGCCTATGGCCTCCCATCCCTGGGACATCCCTTTTTTGGGACGTCCCTGGGATGGCCAGACCTATGGCCTCCCATCCCTAGGACATCCCCTTTTTTGGGCATCCCTAGGGATGGCCAGTCATCCTCGGGGATGGTTGGGTCCCATTGGGGATGCTCGGGTCATCCCCGGGGACGCCCAACCATCCCTAGGGACGGTCCGAGCATCCCCTATGGGGCCCAACCGTCCCCCACGGCTGGGCGTCCTCCCCCAAAGGGGAAATTAAAAATAATAATAATAATAAAAAGGTAAGGGGTGGGACCCATTTTAAGTCTCACCCCCCCCCCAAACCCTAAACCTAAAAGAAACTCTATATAAAGTGAAAACAAAAAAAAAATTCAAAACAAACTTACTCATCTTTCAAGTTTCAAGAGTGAAGAAGAAAAAGAGAGTTGGGAGAGCAAAAGGAGGCAGCAGCAGTAGGCAGCAAGGGCAGCATAGCAACAAGCAACAGCAACAACAAGCAACAACAAAAGGAGGCAGCAATAGCAGACAACAAGGGCAGAGATAGCAACAACACTAGCAGCCAACAACAGCAAAAATAACAACACTAGCAGGCAACAACAACACTAGGTTTTCAAATTTTTTTACCTCTTCCAAGCTGTTTTCAAATTTTATATTTTAATTTCAACATAAAACATGGCCAACAGTGCATCAGGTTCATTTGAGGTTAATTTGGAGGAGGGAAACCAAACTGAAAATCAAAATATAAACATGAATGTTGTTGTTAGGGATTCATCCTCTACCATCCAACCCCAAACTTCCAAAGGGGATAGCAATGCTTCTCAACCCAGTTTTGAATGCCCATCTTCGTTATTAAAAGAATATGCCAAGGGTCCATTTAGTATCAAAAAACCTCTGCTGCAATTTGTAACTAACTGTGACCAAGGAAAAAAATTTTGGGGGCTCAAGAACATGGCTGTGTAATTTTTGCAAAACTACATTTAAGGGCAGCTATACTAGGGTTGAGTCTCATCTCATGGATAAGGCAGGAACAGGGGTTAGGGCTTGCCAAAAAATGACCCGGGCACAAGTTAATGAAGTCCATAAGATTGTGCAAGAGTCTAGATTTAAAAATTGTGGCTTGTCTTTACCTACAGCTGGCCAATCATTTAGAGAGGACATTGGGGCCTCCTCAGAACAGCCACAAGAATCAACCCAAACATCTAGTATGCCACCGCTGCCCTCAAAGAAAAAGGGAACCGTAAATGAGATGTTTAATGTGCAAGGAAGAGAAGAAGCAGATGATGCTATAGCAAAATTATTTTTTGCACATGGGCTTCCTTTCCATATTGCACGCTCCCCCTATTTCAAGGACGCAGTAAGACAAATAGCCAAGGCAGGGACTTCATATCTACCGCCTGGAGAAACTAGGCTGCGTACCTCTCTTTTAGACAAACACTATTCCAAATGCAGTGTGGTTATGGAGCAGATGAGGAACACATGGTTGACTCATGGATGTTCTATCATCATGGATGGGTGGACTGACATTCGTCAACGTCCACTCATCAATATCATTGTCACATGTAAAGCAGGTCCCTATTTTCTTAAAGCCATTGATTGCACGGGGAAAAAAAGGATGTTGAGTTCCAGTTCCTTCAGTTGAAGGAGGCTATTGAGGAGGTTGGAGCCTCCAATGTTGTACAGGTAATCGATTCGACAATTTCCGTTTTGCTTTTAACTTTTAATTTTTTTTTCAGATTTTCTTATGAAAATCAAAATCTTTAAATTTTAAAATTATAAATCTAGATTCTAAATGGTTGTTAAATGAGACCATTTTTGTTGTACACTACAGGTAGTTACAGATGCAGCCCCTGTTTGCCAGTGTGCAGGGAAAATGATAGAACAAGAATATAGACATATTTTTTGGACCCCGTGTTGTGTTCATGCATTGAACAATGCATTGAAGGACATTGGGAGGATAGATTGGGTGAAGGCTATGGTTGCACAAGCCAGAGATATACAAATGTTCATTTGCAACCATCACACTTCGTTAGCCCTCTTTCGGTCCTTCTCAAAGAAGGAGTTCATCAAACCAGGAGACACTAGATACGCCACCTACTTCATTTTATTGGAGAGGATGATTGAGGTGCAAGATGCTCTACAATCCATGGTAGTATGCACGGAGTGGAAGAGGTGGCCGGAATCAAGGACAGAGGAGGGGAAAAAAATTAGAGACAAAACATTGGATGATAGTTGGTGGACTCAAGCCAAGTAAGAAACCAAAATGTCATTTATGATTTTTCAATTTTCATTTTTTGTTTCAAATTGGATTGCTCATATGACAATGTGACATATAGTCTAAGTTTCTAAATTTTGTTTTTGATTTCTTGTAGGTATATTGTGTCTTTTGTTGCCCCAATTGTTGTTGTCATCAGATATGCTGACACAGATGCTCCTAGTCTAGGAGAGATCTATGAGACTTTTGACAACATGTTGGGGGAGATTAAAAAAATCATTTCTGCTAGAGATCCATCCCTATTATTCTATGAGGCCTACATCAGGCCTATTATACAGAGGAGGTGGGATAGGATGAACACCCCCCTTCATATGGCAGCATATGCAGTAAACCCAAAGTGGTATGAGCCTAGGCCTGGGAGAGTGCCTCCCCATGAGGATCCAGAGGTGAGAGAAGGGTTTTTGGATGCCCTTAGAAAGATATATGCGAGGGAGGAGGGCTCAACTCTTAGAGATGAGTGGCTCAAATTTGCTAATCTCGAGGGCCCTCGCTTCAGCCACCCAAAGTGTAGGGAGGATAGGGCTACCATTGCCCAAAGAAATCCCATTGGATGGTGGCAGCTATATGGGGATAGCACACCTAACTTGAAACATTTTGCAATTAGGGTTCTTTCACAGGTTGCTAGTTCCTCTGCTGCTGAGAGGAATTGGTCTACATACAACTTTATCCACAATGTGAGGAGGAATAGGCTTACCTCTCGCAGAGCGGAGAAGCTAGTTGCAGTGCATAGCTCTCTTCGTCTTCGTGAGAGAGTTAAGCCAGAGTACAAGCAATCTCCAGCTACACGATGGGATGTTGATCCAGAGGATGCAGGACAGATTGATGAGGATGAGAGTCATGAGGGGTTGGTTGGAGTTTCATTGGAGGATCTTCACTTAGATGATGAGGGCAGCTCATCAAATAGTGATACAGATTTTGATAGTGATAGCCCAACAGAAGTTCCATAGGAGTTCCATACAGTCTCATTCCTATTTTTACTATTTTAGTATTTACTAATTTAGTTTTATGATGTACATTGTATACTCTTTTGAGTCTTTTTGTTGTAAATGAGCATTGATACTATGAGTATTTCAGATTTCTGATTGCTGTCATATTTGAACAGTTAGTGACTGAAAAATTTAAAAAATGACAGTCTTTGTTTGAACATTGGTGGCTGAAAAAATGATGACTGTTATTACTTAAAATGATGACTGTTTGAACATTGTTTGCACTTGATATCCTTGGCTGAACCTTCAAGTTATAGTTGTTGAACTTGAAACAATTAAATGGCTGCACTTAGTAACTAATATGAATATCCTAATACACAATTCCACTTATGTGTTAGTAACTAATATGAATATGAATGGCTGCACTTACATAATTGATTACTAATATGAAATATCATTTTTGTTGGGTGTAGAATTCTGAATGTGTAGATTATTCTAAATTTCTAAAAAAATTCAATTTTTATAGTATTATACCAGCCGTCCCCCCAACCGTCCCCGAGCCGTCCCCTAAAATCGGCCTGCCGTCCCCCACCATCCCCGAAACCCGTCCCCCCATCCCCCAGGCTCATGGAACCTTAGTTGTATCTTAAAAATCCATCTAATAGAAACATCATATGTGGTCATGTGGATTAATATAGGATCTGATACACGAAGGGGAATGCATATTAATAGTCCTTTAAAAAAGCCGTATTTAAATTTTTGAAATCAATTCATAGCCTTATGTCTCCATTTTTCTTCCTCATGGGGACTAAATTAGCCACACAAAAGGAGTGTTTGATGGAAAAAATAATATGGAGTTGTGGTAGCTTGATGAGACCCTTATTCATCATAACATCAATCTTTAGATAAATTGGTATTTGCTTCTATAAAAATAGATTTCCTCATAGTTCTAGATCGATGGTATTTTCAATGATAATTTTTAATATACCTTTAGGTCTTCATAACTCTAGGCAAATACATTATCATATTTACTACAAATCTCTTTGAATATGTGGACCTATTTTTCTATGGATTCCTTCCCAATTGGGAGGTTTCTTACTTTAGTTACTTGAATAGGATGGTATAATGGGGGCTTCACTTTGATGCTAGACATCTTGGCACCGTTGTTAGGTTTGAATATATTTTCTATCATGATTAGACATTTTCATAGGTGATGGGTAATGAGTTGGAACACTCCATCTTTAATGTCATATCCATATTCATTTTTATCCTCAACATATTAAGCCTTCCTAATTAGAAACTTGAAAAATTACTCATCATTATTGAACACCTTCTAGTGATCAAAACTATCTAGAACCATAGGTCCAAATACTACTTCTAATTCCTTAGGCTTGTCCCACATATTTTTTGTGGGATCAAATCTCAAGACCACTATAGACAGTTTATCTACTTTGGTGTTTGTTTCCCTTGGTATCACAATAATTTTATAGGCATTAAAACTTTCTAACAAGTCCCAAACTTGATGTTAATAGATCTTCATCTATCAATTTTTGGCAACATAGGCTGAGTTTACTTGATTTACAATGAGTTTAGAATCATCAAATTTTTTTAACCTTTTAGCATCCAACATTTTAGCTTTTCATATCCATATGCACAAATCTTCATATTCAACTGCATTATTAGTGCAATTTAATATGGTGTGGCATGTATAGTTTATAACTTCACCCCATGGGCCACTAATCTCAATTTCATATTCTATTCCATTCTTGGTTCTAGCACTATCAAAATGCATCATCCATGTTTGGCCTATCTATTGGGATTCTTGGCTGTTCAAAGCTAGGACCTTAATGGGTTCTTCTAGTATAAAGTAGTTTTCCAAGTTTATTTCTTCATACACCAATTCTACTTCTTGATCACCTTCATCTTGTAGTATCCAAATAATCATATCTATTTATGAGGTTATTTCTTCCTCAATAGATTCATCATCTACAAATTTAGGAAGGTCATTCCAATTAATCGCTCCATATTCACTCAACTTATGTAGGAGGTAATTACTAGGAGGGTCATTCTTAATGTGGATTATCTTACCATCTTTAGGGACCTTTATATAGGTGTAGTCCATCACTAGATACCCATTCTTAGGCAATTTATTGGTCCATTTCCTAGATAATACCATCTTGAAATAGGGTGGAAGATCAACCACAGTCACTTCTTGGACTACAACAAATTCTAGATGCTTTTCCATAATCATTACTAGATTTTTTAGTACACCTACAATGTTGACTTGTATTCCATCCATTTGATAGGCCTACTAGCTATTGTTGTACATGGTAACTTAATATTCTTATAAATGGCCTTTAGCATTATACTTACTATGCTCTTGAATCCGCAATGTAACACCTCAAAATGTAATTCTCAAATTTTAAAGTGATTTAAAATAGCAGTGTCTTTATTATGTTTGGTTTTGGATCATTCAATACATCCATATAATTTATTTGTATATCTTCAATATCTTGAGCCATCAGGTTTTGTTGTGTAGAGGTATTGGGTTGATTATTAACAAGAGTTTTACCTCTAGCATAACTTCATTCTTTCTCTTTCAATACATCTTGAATTAAATCTCTCTATCTTTGTAAATGTAAGGTTTCCAACATGCTCACCTCATCTGGTGTCTTCTTTAATTCTTCAACAATGTTAAATCTTGTTCCAATAAGAATACCTTTGTTCTCAAGGATAATATTTTTATATTAATTATTGTTTACCAATTGACCCTAACAATCAAACAAGAAAATGTCAAGTGTCTACCTTCTTTCTTTCAAAAAAATTTCTATTCATTTTTTATTTTAATATCATTATTTTCCCCATCTCCTTTTGAATCTATAATAGCTTCATGAGAATCAAAAATTTGTCCTTTCTTAAGTAATGAAGAAGATTTTTTCCTAGGTATTTCTTAGGTTGTACCTCTTGGTTCAATCTTCCTTCAAATTATATTGCTTGGTTTAAAGCTATTGAATCCTTATATTTAAATTAGAGAGGATATTTTCCCTTCTAAGGATTACCATTTTTACATTAGGATTAGGTGTCTTAGGTGGTTTGGTTTGATTACTTGAGGGTTTGGTTTTTTCCTCTACTACTTTCCTTCTATCCCTCATCATAACCCCATTCTACATGTTAATTAGGATTACTTGTTCTTGAATAACCTCACCCTCATCACTACATTCATCAAAAATTACTAGGACGGTGTTCCTTGGATTTTACAAGTTTACCACCCATTGTTGGACCATCCCCAATGAGCATAATCCATTTGATTTTTAATTCAGGTTTTGTTAGTGGAATTTATTGCAACTCATCATCTTTTCTTATTGTGACTAGCACTATTGATTGTATATTAGAGTAAGCATTTCTTATTGCAATATTTTATCTAACATTACATATCAGACACCACAAGGTATTTATGTTTTATGTTCTTATTGATCATATTATTTTTCCCTTGGTTACATCCCTAGCCAACATTCTATCAAGGCACCTAGTCCTTGGTGAGATAGGGATCTTCCTAGGCTACCAATATTTTATTGTTATCATATGCTATTTGGTTTCCACTGCCTTTTACCACTATTATTTTGATTCATCAAAGTATTGACCTTATTTAGGATATTTAGGATCTCCTTAACTCCATTTAAAAATTTTATTTTTATAGGACTTTCCTTTCATCATTAGTCTATGAAGAAGGGAGTAAGGCTAGTAACTAGGGCTAAAATATGATAGTGGATGGGGAGTTTTGACTTGGATGTGTGACAATATTGTTGGGACCAATTGAAGTCACAATGTATTGATGAAATAAGTTACAATATATAGGCATCAAGCCTATGTGAGATTTGACAAGTGTCATAACCTTCACTCCAAGTGTCATGCATAAGACAAGTGTTATGCATAAGATAAAATAAGGTATAGTGCACATTATAATATTCTAACATCCCCCCTTAATGTGCACTATCCTAACTATAGACAAAGATAAGTCAACATTAGATAACATCCCCCCTTAATGTTGACTTCTATTACATACATAGAGCATTTTGCTAAACTGTGAAAACTTGTCAAGCCCAAGTGACTTGGTGAAGATGTCAGCCACTTGATATTGAGTTGGTACATACTCCATGTGTATAATGTCTTCTTGGACCATTTCTCTGATGAAGTGATGATGGATCTCAATGTGCTTTGTTCTAGCATGGAAGACTGGATTCTTGGTCATCTTAATGGTACTTTGATTGTCACAATATATATAAGTTGGACCATCTATGAATAGCCCAATATCCTGAAGTAATTGCCTCAACCAAATTGCTTCCTTAGTTGCCTCAATTGCTGCTCTATATTCAGCCTCTACTGAAGATAATGAAATTGTGTTCTACTTCTTGGTGCTCCATGAAATTGAGCCTTGACCCAACTGAAAACAATAACCTGAAGTGGATCTTCTAGTTTCAGGACAACTAGCCCAATCTGAATCTATGTACCCAATCAAATAAAAATCATCACATGATGTGTACATAAGGCCATGATGAGGGGTGGCCTTGAGGAATCTCAAAATCCTCCTAGCTGCTATCCAATGGCTCTTCTTAGGATCCTGCATGAATCTGGAAACAAGGCCAACTGAATAGGAAATATCTGGTCTAGTTGAAGTTAAGTAGATCAAACTTCCAACTAGCTATCTGTAAAGGGTGCCATCAACCCTTTCTTCATCATCACTATTAACCAATCTCAACCTGGTTTCCATGGGAGTGAGGGAGGGCTTACACTCCACCATGCGAAACCTCTCCAAAATAGATTGAATGTATTTAGCCTATGAGACAAAGATCTTACCAGGTTGTTGCCATACCTCTATGCCTAAGCAATAGTGGAGGAGGCCTAAGTCTGTCATCTCAAAATTTTTACATAAGTCCTCCTTGAGCAATCTTATTCCATCTATGTCATCACCTGTAATGAGAAGATCATCCACATACAATGTAACCAAAATGATGTGGTTCTTCCAATGTTTCACATAGAGAGTAGATTCTACTATAGATCTAGTGAAACCAAGGTTGATGAAATAGGAGTCAATTTTTGCATACCAAGCTCGGGGTGCTTGCTTCAACCCATATAGAGCTTTCTTCAATCTGAGGACTTTGTTTTCTTGGCCTTTGACTATGTACCTTGGTGGTTGGTTCACATACACTTCCTCCTTCAATGAACCATTAAGAAATGTACTTTTTACATCCATATGATATATAGGCCAATGTTTTTGAGCTGCTAAAGCAATAACTATGTGGATTGTAGTCATCTTTGCCACAGGAGCAAAAGTCTCCTCATAATCAATTCCCTCTTGTTTCTTATAGCCTTGAGCTACTAAGCGAGCCTTGTAGCGATCTAGTGAGCCATATGATTTATACTTTGCCTTGTAAACCCATTTTGTGCCAATGGTAGATTTACCTTGGGGTAAATCAACTAACTCCCATGTGTGATTCCTTTCAATGGAATCCAATTCTTGATCCATGGCAAGAACCCATTTAGGATCACCAAGTGCTTCTTTGACATTAGAAGGTTCAGGTTGGCTAAGGACTTTGGCCATGAGGGCATAATTCACTTGGTGTCTTAGGGCTGAAGGCCTTTTACCTGTATAAGTGGGCAAATGACTTTGGGCTTCATCTATGGTAGATTGAACCCACTTAGGTAAAGGATTGGATGATGTGGCTTGATCATTAGATGGAGGAGTAGAAGGAGATGGAGGACATGGATCATTTGTGGGGAGTTCTTCATGTGGAGGAAAATCTTGATTTATGAGTGAAGAGGAAGGACTAGGTGATATGGTAGGTGCCAAGGGAGCAACTATTTCATTAGTTAATTGAAAAGTGGGGGCCATAGGAGGAGGATTATATGGGGGATACTCATGAAAGGTAACATCCCTAGATAGAAATATCCTCTTGGAAATAGGCTCATATAACTTATAGGCATTAGCACTATCACTATAGCCAACAAAGATGTATTTTTGGCTCTTATCATCAAACTTCTTCCTTTTCTTATGAGGAATGTGAGCATAGGCATCACATCCAAAGACTCTAAAATGGCCCACATAGGGCATCCTTCCACTCCATGATTCTTCAGGTGTTCTATCATGTAAGGCCTTAGTGTAGGACCTATTAGTCAAGTATGCAATAGTAAGAACAACTTCTCCCCAAAATGTGTTAGGCAATGTAGAAGCAAGTAACATTGATTTTGCCCTATTTGTGATTGTTTGATTCATCCTCTCAGCTACTCCATTTTTTTGGGGGGTATAAGGAGTTGTGAACTGCCTCCTTATCCCATGGTACTTACAAAAATTGAAGAATTCTTTGGAGACATATTCTCCACCATTATCTGACCTCAATGTTTTGATTTGATAGCCACTTTCCCTTTCTACAAGTGCCATGAAGTCTTTGAATGTATCTAGGGCTTGCCATTTGTATTGAATAAGATAGATCCATACTTTCCTACTATAATCATCAATGAAGGTGATGTAATATCTAGCCCCAGTATGAGAGTTAACAGACATTGGCCCACAAATGTCTGAATGTACCAACTGTAATGGTTTGTTGGCTCTCCAAGCCTTTCCTGACTCAAAAGGTTGTCTATGGTGTTTGGCTATAACACATGGCTCACAAAAGCATTTTGACTCCCTAAGGTGAGGAAGCCCTTTTACCAAACCCTTTCTTGCCATCATTTGAAGATTATGAAAATTCAAGTGACCCATTCTTTCATGCCACATGTACTCCAAAGAGAAAGTAGTAGTTGTATGCAAAGAGTTTTGAGTTATAGATTTGGTAAGGAGGTAGTAAACACCATCCTTTTTTACTCCCATGGCTTTGACAGTGCCATTTGGTTCCTGAATGTAGCACTTGTCTTTTTCAAAATAGACAATATAACCCTTATCTGTAAGTTTCCCAATAGAAAGGAGACTCCTCTTAAGACCAGGTACATACAAGACATCTGTAGCAGGAACATTATTCCCATCATGTAAAGCAAGTGGTGCCTCTCCAACACCTTCAATGGGAAGAGCACTCTCATCTCCAAAAGTAATGAATTGATTAGAAGTAGGTTGAACCTTGGTCAACCAATCTTGCCTTCCTGTCATGTGCTTAGCTACCCCAGAATCTATATACCAACAATATTTATCTTCAACATTAATTTGATTTGCTGCATACAATGTGTTGAGATTATTGTCTTGTGGACCCCTTTGATCTCTTTGTCTTTGATAACAATTAGTGGCATTATGATTCCATTTGCCACAATAATCACACCCTTGTTGATTGTTGGTGTGATGGGGTTGAGGCCTAAAATTTTGAGGCCCTCTATTAGGATGACCCCCTTGGGGAGGTCTTGTTTGCCATCTTGGCTATTGATATGGCTGCTGATGATTCTATTGTGGTTGTTGTTGATGTGGCTATTGATTGTACTGTTGAGGGTACTACTGATGTGGTTGTTGATGGTACTATTGAGGTTGTTGTTGATGTGGCTGCTGAGGGTATTGTTGATTCTGTCTACCTCTGTGATTCTGATGTTGCTGATGTGGACCCTTGTTGTGTCTAGGCTGTAAGGATGCCTTGGTGGCAAAATTTGCTGATGTGGAATCAATCTCTTCATCTTTGATTAGGGCTTGCTCATGTTTCTTAAGTAGAATTTCAATCTCCTCAAGTGATGAATTCATAGTTTTACCACTTAGATCTAACATGGTAGCATAGGAATGAAATTTGGAAGGAAGGCCATGTAACATTATAGGAATCAACTCATTATTGTCAAGAGTTTTACCAGCAGCTAAGAAATCATTCCTAATAGACTTCACTTCCATAAAGTAATCAGTAAGTGAGCCTTTCATACAAATATTGTGCAATTTTTGTTTTAGATACAAAATATTGTCTTGACTAGGCCTATCAAACAATCTTATTAGAGCATCCCAAGCTTCTTTAGGTGTAGTTGCAGCCCTTACAGTTTCTCTACATTGAATTCCTGTGGCTAGCTTGATGAGACTTAAAGCTATATTGGAATTCTTTTCAAATAGTGCTTTTGTTGTAGGGTCTTCAGGTGCAGTGAGTGGGTCTTCATCTTGTTTCCTATCTCTTACAAAATCCCACATGTTATTCATCATTAAGATGGATTCCATTTCATATTTCTAATTTGCAAAAGAGTGAGCTCCTTCAAGCTTTTGTGTGAGACCACTTAGTAGATTTGTGGTAGCCATGATTAGAAAATGATTGAGAGAAGAGGGAGCTCAACAAAGGAGGTAATGAGAAACACAAATGCCAAGAAAGAGCCCTCAAAAGAATCTAGGGTACACCACTTAAAATCCAAAGGAGGGTTCACCTAGTTCTTCCACTCTGAATCATCAAGTGGTTCCAATAGTGGGAGGGATAACTTGAACACAAGTGCCCTATTCCAACCTAAGAGAGTAAGAAGAGGAATTGCTTATTACAATATTATGCTTGCTTGCTTGCTTGAGAATAGTGTTACAATAGATGTGCCAAAGAGTCAAGTGCTTTAGATGTGTGACAAGGGTGCTTGTGTGCTTGCTTGCTTGTAGATGTTGCATAAATTCAAGTGTGTATATGCAAAGGAAACTACACTTGATTACAATGAAATAAACCCCAAAGACATGCAAGGGTTATAGCAAGCATTAAAATGAAGGACAAGCACAAATGAGTAGAGGTAAGCACCAAACACAATGTGGCCAAGACAATGCCACAAGAGACTCCACAAGCAAGGGACAAGGGGCCCTAAATCACCCCTTGAGTTGATGATTGTATTTAGAAAATATGGCTCAAAAGATAGCCCCAAATGTGCCTCAAAAAGTGATACAATATCAATGCCTCCAATGATAATAATGCCTCCAAATTTACCAAATACAATGAATAACTTGGCCTAATAATCCCCCAATAGCATAAAAATGAGCTCCCCTCAAGTTTGCCAAATGTTTTGTCAAGAAGTGTCGGATACTACCGAAAATGCACTCCGATTTACAATGTCAACTTTAAACCATAATTCAGCCTAGTAAATGGTCTCAAAACTGGAAAATAACTGCACCAATGGATCCACCTCGAAAAAATATTTCCAATGAGTATATATAAGGGTATACTCGATCACAAAGTTTTGCTTAAAAAATGCAAACAAATATACTATTTCAAAGAATTGGTGTAGCTCTTGGACTTCCCAAGTGGTAAACCATCCTAGTACCAATTTGGGATAAAATGCTTAACTTGGAAATTTTTATAAAATTTGCTACCAGAAAACCAACCTCCAAATATGGAATTAAAACATCAACAAAGATATTTTTAAACAGAAACCCTTTTCAAATAAGATGCCCCTCCTTTTTGAAATTGTGATAAATGGTGGTCAAATGTCATCTCCCATCACAGCAATATGCAAAGCCGAACAAAAATTTCCAACATGAAATTATAAAAAAAAATATTTCCCCCCCTTATGACAATATTTCAACATCAAAAAAAAAATTCCCCTTGTGCAGATTTCAAAATTAAAATTTTCTTCCTTGCATGTTTAAAAAAAACATAAAAGTCAAGCTCCAGTATGTGGCTCAATATGCAGCAACATTTTTGATGATTTTTCGACAAAGTGAGGGCACATTGGACATCGACAGATCGTTGTGTGCAAGAGGAAAAAGATCTCCCCTTCATGTGGATAACAAGACGTCCCCTGCGTGGACAAACGACTCCTCTTCACTTGGATAACAAGACATCCTTCGGGAGGTGCAGCGACAAAGTTGGGAGCTCATACACGGACTCCCTGTCACGCACTTGCGCTATGAATCTCTCAACAACACTTTCAAGCGCGCTCTCATCACCATTCACAAGATGCGCGCTCTCATCACCATTCACAAGATGCCCTGCATCTGGATCATGTACCTTCAATAGACCAAAAATGGTTGACTCGGATGCGACGCACCTTTGATAGGGTGCTATGCTCATTTCTCGTGATGCAACATGACATAATCTGGGAACCCTATCTCCAAAATGATAGATTTTTGGCTCAAATTAGCACGAATTTATCGCTTTCCAATAAAATTATCCTCGCTCCTATAGATTTGATCATTAAATTTGCAAAAAAAAAAACAATAATGTATGTTATCTCACTCTATGCCTTCGGTAGGGGAGCTCCTAGATCTTAAGGTTCAGGCTCAAACAGACTAAACACCATAAACAGAAGCTTTCAAATGGGAGAAAATTTTTATATCGTCCTCCACTAACAACGTAGAAAAGACAAGAGTTGTCTGCACATTCTGGAAACGCACGAGCTGGCTGCAAAGGAGCAATATTGTCGAGGGATTGCAGAGGTAATCGAGACGAATATGCAGACGGGGGATGGCAGAACTCTATGCCATCCAAAAAAATGTGGGTGATATGGTACTGGTCCGTAGATCAGGCAACAACAATAATAAACAAGTTTGCGTGGAAGTTGAATCTTAGACCACACGCTCTAGAATGTTGAAAAACTTCAACAAAGCTTGGACTTCAAAAAAACAACTACTCTTCCTCTCGTTGGTGGAATTTTTTCTAGTGAAGGCGGATGCATGTTAACAACCAAAACGGCCACTTCTCAACATCTGGTAGCACGAACAATGATCTGGAGAACAAGCGTGACTTCCTGGCTATGACAACAGTATGCTTCTCAATTACTTTTCAAAGCCACAACGGATATCTGCATGACTCATCAAGCATTCACGACATTTGTGGTGTGATGTTGTTTGCTATCACCTATCACAGATGGGTATAAAGGATGCACTGCAAATAAAATCACCAGATCTAGAACCTTGTTTGGCAAATTTATAAAAAAATGAGCACGATGCCACGCTACTATCAATGCATCCACGGTTTAGTTTGAGCCATCTCCTCCTTGTGTTAAGTTGGCAACAGATCAATGGTAGGTCCATCAATGTTTTGACGATAAAACAAAAATTTCAATCAGGTTGCTTCCAATTTTCGATGGACTGGAGTAGGACAGAGTGTCACCAGAGCACGGGAAAATACACCACTCAAATCTGAGAAACACCAGGTCCTCTTATAAAAAATTATTTGTTTCTCATTCACAAGATCAACTTAGCAAGTGAAGAGGATACTTTGGAGAAAAAATAAATCCTAAAATAAAACTCTCAAACCCTAAGGGTCCCCACAGGCAGATCTCACCGCTCTGATACCAAATGTTGGGACCAACTGAAGTCACAATGTATTGATGAAATAAGTTACAATATATAGGCATCAAGCCTATGTGATATTTAACAAGTGTCATAACCTTCACTCCAAGTGTCATGCATAAGACAAGTTTATGCATAAGATAAAAGAAGGTATAGGGCACATTATAATATTCTAACAAATATATGGGGAATTAGACTAAGGATAGGTAGATGCATAAGGTTGAGACTAAGTATTAAGAAGGGGATCAATTTCATGTGAAGCCCTTGATACTAATGGATTGATGAAAGAATTTACATATGAAGAATAGGTCATGGGAAGGGTAGGTGGTAATATCCCAACTCAAATTAGAGCATCTTTAGCTTAACTGACTTTTTCAAAGACTCATAATAATGTTTGAGGGTTGATATTACATACCATGAGAGCTAAATCATAATGTAGTCCTTAAATGTGGTACAATAGGATTTGTTATTCTCTTGTTGAGCTAAAAAAAGAACTGAATACCCATTTTTAGGGCTACCAATTCTCCTAATTAATTTTTCTATTATCAAATCCCAATTAGTTATAGATTTTTTAAACAATATCTAATACTCGATAACAATTTTTCTCGTAGTAAATAAGTTAGCATTTAGACCATAATAGCCTCCTCTAGGATCTTGTATATTGATTTCAAATTGGAAAATTCATTTAATTCATACAAGGTGGTATTATTCCCATTGTCATGAATCATTTGTAATTATTCCATAATAGAGGATAGAATGGGAGAATAAACCAACAAGTTTGAGGGCGTGTAATATATCCAATTAGGCAACTATTGTTGTGGTTTAAGGGGTACCTAGGCTTGATGAATCTATATAGGATATGTGTATGGTCCTTGTGGAAAATAAGGCATTTGCTACTACGATGGAAAAAATATCCCTAATTTTATTCTGCATAAGGGACTCGTTGTTAGGGGAAAACTTATTGTTAATTTTGGTTTATTATAGGAGGAGGATTGGGCATAGCCTAATTATAAATATTTGGGTTTTGGTGTGGTAGCTAATTAGGTGGGATTTGTAATTCATACATTTGGGAACTTGTTGATGAATCTATCGATTACCAAGAGGAGGTAAAATGTTGAGCAAGGATGCCTCTCAAGAACCATGGTAGGTTCTCAGCTTCTACCTATGAATTTGGGTTTAGATGGTATTAAGCAATATTTAGATTAGGTAGGGGATTGGACAACAACACATTTTTTCTACCTATAGATACATTTGGATTTAGTAGATTCTACAGGTTCTATTGGTGAAAATGATTAGGAAGACTTTTAGGACCCTTGATTGGTTAGAATATAAATGATAGGTTGGGTAGTCTTGCTTAGATACTAAGTCAATACTATAAGAGGGTAGTCATTTGAATGGAGGGGAAAATCTATTGTTGGAATACATTTGGCACATGGTTGGTATCGACTTTTAATGGATTAACATTCATTTGATTACTAGAGTCAATTTATGAGTTATGGTTTGGTTGTGAGGGAAATAAATTAATCATTCATGTGATAGGATAATAAGTGGTACTATTTCCTTGAGACATTAAGAAATAAGAACTAGATGGTGGTATGTTTATGTTAATTTGATTTGATCGGGTTTGGGGTATTTGGTTCTTATTGAACAAGGGATTATTTGTGATGTTTGAGACTGAAGGAGTTGTGGCATAAACTTGCTAGTTTCTAGATAGACAATATTGATGTACCATTGGTGGATGATTAAGGAGAGGGATTTCTTCCCAAGATGTGGATGGGAACACAAACTTAGGGGCTATAAAAATGAACATGGAATTTTGTTTAGTTTGATCTATATGATCCTTTTCTAATTCTTGTACCCAAACAATATGTGATTGTTTCTTCCCTTTATTCCCTTTACACTTGTACTCAATCCACTCTATTTGTTTGTGCTATTTATCTTTGTCTTATGCTTTGGATCTTGTATTTTTAAGATGAACAAAGACACAAAATTTGGAAGAGATACTAGTGTTGCAATAGGAATAAAATAGAGGTTCTTATAGAATTGCTAACTTTCTTTGACCAACTTGATGAGTTATAATGATTCACTCAAACCAAAACGTAACTTTAGAGAGCTTGGATGGAACCATAATTTCATGTTTATGCTAGTAATCTGGTGCAATAAATGGATAGTTAGATACAGTGACGATGAATATGGAACGTATTCTAAAGATGATCAAAATATGTATTAGAAATGGATAACATAAAGGTGTTCATCAATGCCTATTTTGGTAAATCATTGTCTAGTTTCAATGAACTGTAGGGTTTCAAACTTAGATTCAAAAGTGATTATTCCAATGTGGCAATGTTGTTGGAAATTTGAGTTAATTTGAGGTATTTTATGTTGTCATTGATGTCACATGGATCACATTTGGTTTTGGTGGCCAAAATATTTCATAAATAAGCATTTATGATATTTTGGAAAGCATGGCTATTTACAAGGTTTTTATGAAAACCAAGGCAAGTAAAATAAAAGGTTTTATTTAAAACCATGGTGGGCTTATGTGGAAAGGGCTTTTCTTAAAAGCCAAGGTGGAATTTTGTTTCATCGAAAAAGGACCTCCGGTGATGAAGATATTAAAGTTTAAAGTTTAAGTTTAAATTAATGGAGGGCCGACCTATGTGCAATTAATGGAGGTTGGCATATATATATATATATGTAAAGGTTTCAATTTATTTTGGAAAGGGGGCATATTATATATCGTCGGAAAGCTTATTTCGAGGGCTATTTGACTAACTTATTTAGAAGGAGAAATAAGGTGTGTGTAAAGAGATATTTCTGATTTTGCAAAGGGGTTCCAAAAGTGAAGTTTGCCTTGTTCTTTTTCAAGAGGATTAATTCTTTCATGAGGTGACAAGGTATGCAATATTGTGATTTATTTTATTTTATGGTATAAGTGGTTTTGGGAGTGAAAAGGTTATGCAATGTTTTGATTTATTTTATTTTATGGTACAAGTGGTTTTAGGAGAGATAAGGAAGTTGTGCAATTAAAGGCCTTGGTGATGATTATTGAAAAGTGGAGTAATGTTGATTATTTTGTGATCTACTAACCCTTGTGAAGATTGGCAAAAGAATTTTGTGATTGTGGCAGATTTACAAAGAGGTTTTTTCATCTTCATAAAAGGTATGGGCACATTCTCCTATTGATTGTTTATGGTGGTTGATTTCTGAAATATCATTGGAGGGAAAAGGATTGTTTGTGGTTTCCTTTTCGAAAGTGGTTGGTTGAATGCTTCAAGGTTTTCTGAATTGAGAGTTGTGTCTAAACCTTGTTTGATAAGCATAGTTGTTGAAGCCCATTGGTTGTGAAAGAACTTGAGTTAGAAAAGAACATGAGTATCATTGTTATGTGAGATTTGTGGTTGAGCATTGTTGGAAACATTTGAGTTGGTTGATACATACTTGGACTAGGGTTGTGTGAGAGAGAGTTGTCCCTTGTGATGATTGGTTGAGTTGAGTTGATTGAGCCTAGTCAAGTGATGTGTGAAGTGATTGTTCAAGTTCTATGAAATAAACTATTCCATCATTCTATGTTGAGTTGAGATTAAGATTAGAACATATTGAGTCTCTAACAATTCTCTTTATGCTTCTATAAGATTGACTTGAGTTGAGTTGAGATTGATTTGAGTTGATTTGAGTTGAGATTGATATTAGAACATATTGAGTCTCTAACAATTCTCTTTATGCTTCTATGAGTTGATTTGAGTTGAGTTGAGTTGAGATTGAGATTAGAACATATTGAGTTTAGAGTAATATTAGAACATATTGAGTCTCTAACAATTCTCTTTATGCTTCTATGAGTTGAGTTGAGATTGAGATCATTGTGGATCATTGTTGTCATCCATTGAAGAGTACATTGCCATTCATTGTTGAGTTCATCTTTGAGCTTTGCCTTGATAGATTTGTGGATGATATTTGAGTGCTACTTGAGCATGATTGATTGAGCCTTTGAGAAGGCCTTTGGGATAGATTTGAGGATAGTGTTGGGATAGATTTGAGGATAGTGTTGGGATATATTTGTGGATAGTTTTGGGCAAGTTCTTGGTGAGCTTGCTAGAGAATATTTGGGCAAGTTCTTGGTGAGCTTGCTAGAGCATATTTGGGCAAGTTCTTGGTGAGCTTGCTAGAGTAGATTTGGGCAAGTTCTTGGTGAGCTTGCTAGAGCATATTTGGACAAGTTCTGTGTGAGCTTGTTATTCAGATTTGACAAGTTCTGTGTGAGCTTGTTAAGCAGGTTCTGTGTGAGCCTATTGAGCAGGTTCTTAGTGAGCCTATTGATAGAGCTTTGGAGGTGACAGAGTATAGAGGATAGAGTCTCAGTGGATAGAGATCCAACAACCAACATAGTTGAAGATAGATCTGAGTGAGGAGTCTTCAAGTGGAGAGAGGTCCACCAGTTAGTGCAGTAGAGACAAAGTCTTCTAGAAGATCACATAGCCAGAGTAGAAGGGGAAAGAGTTCTCCTATGGAAGAGATCCATGAACTTGAGATTAGGGGATCAACATCTCCTTTGGATAGAGATCCATAAACATTGTAATTGGGAGTGATTCCCAAAGAGATTGATTGAGAAAGTTTTAGTAAAATATTTTCTTCGTGGAGTAGCCCACATTGGGTGAACCACGTAAATTATGGTGTCTCTATTGTGTATGGTTTATGTGCATTGCTTTGATTACTGCTATTGATACTGCTATATTTACACAACATAATATTGAATTGGAAGAAAAAGTAAAAAGTGGTCTTATACTGTTCACCCCCCTCTCAGTATAAGCTTGTGTTCTTCAATTGGTATCAGAGCGGGTTCCTTCGAAAAGGCTAATAGCTTGAGGGCAGATTCTACAAGAACACAGATGGCTTCATAGAATGGATTATCTACAAATAAGGCTCCATTGTTTGATGGTAACAATTATGCTTTCTGGAGCATGAGGATGAAGAACTACTTGATATCACAAGGATATGAGGTATGGCAGATGGTTGAAAAAGAGTATAGGGTTGAAGGTGATCTCGAGGAAGATAAGACTACTAGGAAATTGGTTGAGATAAATGCAAGAGCAATGAATTGTATTTTGAGTGGGCTACATGAGACAGATTTTGCAAAGGTCATGGTATGTACTTCAGCTAATGAGATGTGGACCAAGTTGAGGAATACTTATGAAGGAGATTCCAAGGTAAAGTTGGCAAAGAAATCTTACTACATTGTAGAAGCAAGTGATAATTCAGATTACAGTGATAAAGATCAGTCAGATGAAGAAGAATGTACATTCTTTGGAATAAGTGAAGAAAAGCAAGAACACCTATTCCTAGGTATTGAAGTTAAAGAAGAGGATGTGCCTATTGAAGAAAGACATGAAGAGCTTGCCATAGCCATTGAGCAAGCAGATAGGTACAAGAAAGGTCTAAGGATACTAAAATGCTTCATATGTGGAGATTTTGGGCATATAGATGATGATTGCACATACTACAACAATTACAACAAGGAAAGTGTATTTGAAAAAGAAAGCAGTAGTTCTAGTGACAATTCCAACAGTAGTGAAAACAAAGAAGTCTCATTTTTGGTAATAGAAAAGGAAGAGGATGAGCCAAGTAAACAAAAATCAGAAATCAAAAGGTTAAAAGAAGAATACAGGAATCTTGAAAACAAGATTCGAACAGATGTCAAAATCAGAGAAGAACTACTTCAAACAATCAGTAATCTCAGAGAAGAGCTTCAAAATGCAAAAAGGATAGAAGAGAGGATGAATGAAGAACTAAGGGTAACAACGACAAGACATGATACATTAGATGAAAAGATTCAAAAAGGAGTGGAAACTTATTTTAAGGTTGTATCTTACTTCCAAGAAAAGTCACACTCAAAAGGAAAGGAAGTTCTAAAAGATGAAAGCAAGGAAGCACCTAAGATTTGTGAGGAAAGTTCCAAAGTTCCTATGGCTCCAAATATTCAGTTTGGTTCTTGTTTTGAGATAGGTGAATCAAGTTCAAAGGGAAAAGAAATTCTTGAAGAGAAAGGCAAGGAAGAGGAAGGTTTTAGATGCTACAAAGAAGGTTCAAGAATGCAATGCACAAGTTGAAGATGATCATAAGGATAATGGTCAAGAAAGGTATGAGGAACCAAGGCATGAACAAAGGGCTTTTCAAGGATATTGTTTTTCTTGTAATGGATTTGGACATAGGGCTATACATTGCAGGATCCATGGATCAAAGAAGTTTGATTTTGCTAGAAGAAACTTCAAGGGAAGAAGGTATGGTTTTCAGGGACATTGCTTCTCATGCAACAGGATTGGTCATAGAGCTTTTCAGTGCAAAGGAAATGAGCAACATGGTTTTGGTTTTAGAGCTACACAATTCAGAAGTCATGGTTATAATGGTCATGAAAATAGAGCTTCACAATACAGGGTTCAGGAAAGGAATGGATATGGAAATTATTTCAAGAATGATTTCAGGACATGGGCACCATCCAAAGGCTACAATATCAAGTGTTTTAATTGCAATAACTTTGGGCATATTGCAAGATGGTGTAGGACTCAATTCCAAACAGGTTCTAGACAAGAAGATCAAGTAATTCATCAAGAGAAGGATATCAGAAAAACATGGAAGGAAGTTGATAGAGGAAAGAATCAATGTAATATGGGAGTAAAGGTACTCCCACCCCAAAATTAATCACCTCAAGAGAGAAGGTGGTGAGGGGGCTATGCTTAAGAGTCATATCTTTTAGCCCCATAGGTGTCCCTTTTGCCATTGATGTCAAAGGGGGAGAGATTTGAGTAAGGGGAGAGCATTGAGTTAGGGGGGAGCCTCCAAAGAGAGCATTGAGTTAGGGGGAGCAGCCTCCAAAGAGAGTATTGAGTTAGGGGGAGCAGCCTCCATAGAGAGTATTGAGTCGGGGGAGCAACTTTGATTCTCAGAGATGGTTTTTGAAGTGATTGTGGTGTTTGCATTAGAGGTGTTGCCATCAATGACAAAGGGGGAGATTGTTGGAAATTTGAGTTAATTTGAGGCATTTTATGTTGTCATTGATGTCACATGGATCACATTTGGTTTTGGTGGCCAAAATATTTCATAAATAAGCATTTATGATATTTTGGAAAGCATGGCTATTTACAGGGTTTTTATGAAAACCAAGGCAGATAAAATAAAAGGTTTTATTTAAAACCATGGTGGGCTTATGTGGAAAGGGCTTTTCTTAAAAGCCAAGGTGGAATTTTGTTTCATCGAAAAAGGACCTCCGGTGATGAAGATATTAAAGTTTAAAGTTTAAGTTTAAATTAATGGAGGGCCGACCTATGTGCAATTAATGGAGGTTGGCATATATATATATGTAAAGGTTTCAATTTATTTTGGAAATGTGGCATATTATATATCGTCGGAAAGCTTATTTCGAGGGCTATTTGACTAACTTATTTAGAAGGAGAAATAAGGTGTGTGTAAAGAGATATTTCTGATTTTGCAAAGGGGTTCCAAAAGTGAAGTTTGCCTTGTTCTTTTTCAAGAGGATTAATTCTTTCATGAGGTGACAAGGTATGCAATATTGTGATTTATTTTATTTTATGGTATAAGTGGTTTTGGGAGTGAAAAGGTTATGCAATGTTTTGATTTATTTTATTTTATGGTACAAGTGGTTTTAGGAGAGATAAGGAAGTTGTGCAATTAAAGGCCTTGGTGATGATTATTGAAAAGTGGAGTAATGTTGATTATTTTGTGATCTACTAACCCTTGTGAAGATTGGCAAAAGAATTTTGTGATTGTGGCAGATTTACAAAGAGGTTTTTTCATCTTCATAAAAGGTATGGGCACATTCTCCTATTGATTGTTTATGGTGGTTGATTTCTGAAATATCATTGGAGGGAAAAGGATTGTTTGTGGTTTCCTTTTCGAAAGTGGTTGGTTGAATGCTTCAAGGTTTTCTGAATTGAGAGTTGTGTTTAAACCTTGTTTGATAAGCATAGTTGTTGAAGCCCATTGGTTGTGAAAGAACTTGAGTTAGAAAAGAACATGAGTATCATTGTTATGTGAGATTTGTGGTTGAGCATTGTTGGAAACATTTGAGTTGGTTGATACATACTTGGACTAGGGTTGTGTGAGAGAGAGTTGTCCCTTGTGATGATTGGTTGAGTTGAGTTGATTGAGCCTAGTCAAGTGATGTGTGAAGTGATTGTTCAAGTCCTATGAAACAAACTATTCCATTATTCTGATTTGAGTTGAGATTAAGATTAGAACATATTGAGTCTCTAACAATTCTCTTTATGCTTCTATGAGATTGACTTGAGTTGAGTTGAGATTGATTTGAGTTGAGTTGAGTTGAGATTGATATTAGAACATATTGAGTCTCTAACAATTCTCTTTATGCTTCTATGAGTTGATTTGAGTTGAGTTGAGATTGAGATTGAGATTAGAACATATTGAGTCTCTAACAATTCTCTTTATGCTTCTATGAGTTGAGTTGAGTTGAGATCATTGTGGATCATTGTTGTCATCCATTGAAGAGTACATTGCCATTCATTGTTGAGTTCATCTTTGAGCTTTGCATTGATAGATTTGTGGATGATATTTGAGTGCTACTTGAGCATGATTGATTGAGCCTTTGAGAAGGCCTTTGGGATAGATTTGAGGATAGTGTTGGGATATATTTGTGGATAGTTTTGGGAAAGTTTTGTGGAGCATTTTAGAGCATATTTGGGCAAGTTCTTGGTGAGCTTGCTAGAGCAGATTTGGGCAAGTTCTTGGTGAGCTTGTTAAGTAGGAGTTCTGTGTGAGCCTATTGAGCAGGTTCTTAGTGAGCCTATTGATAGAGCTTTGGAGGTGACAGAGTACAGAGGATAGAGTCTCAGTGGATAGAGATCCAGCAGCCAACATAGTTGAAGACAGATCTGAGTGAGGAGTCTTCAAGTGGAGAGAGGTCCACCAGTTAGTGCAGCAGAGAGACAAAGTCTTCTAGAAGATCACATAGCCAGAGCAGAAGGGGAAAGAGTTCTCCTGTGGAAGAGATCCACGAACTTGAGATTAGGGGATCAACATCTCCTTTGGATAGAGATCCATAAACATTGTAATTGGGAGTGATTCCCAAAGAGATTGATTGAGAAAGTTTTAGTAAAATATTTTCTCCGTGGAGTAGCCCACATTGGGTGAACCACGTAAATTGTGGTGTCTCTATTGTGTATGGTTTTTGTGCATTGCTTTGATTACTGCTATTGATACTGCTATCTTTACACAACATAATATTGAATTGGAAGAAAAAGTAAAAAGTGGTCTTATACTTGTTCACCCCCCCTCTCAGTATAAGCTTGTGTTCTTCAAATGCATGACCTCTTCAATGAATTGTTGGAATACTTTAGTAAACCATTGAAAACTAAACATAATAAAAAAATTTGATTTAACTTCATAATGGAGTCACCATCCACCCTATCTATTAGTTCTAAGTAAATTTATTTAGGTCTAAGCGACAAGAAAAATCTAGATCTATGATAGAAAGGACAACAATCTATTGAATAAAAAATAGATTTTGATAGATCAATAAGGGATAAAATAAGAGATTCAACAAAAGTGACATAGATTTATGTTTAATTATTGAAATTATTATGGGATAGGTCCCACTAGGTATGCTAGTTGAACTATTCCTATACAAAATTAGTTGATCTCTTGACAACACCTAAGCCAACTCTCTACATTGAACATTTAGAAAAAGTGGGTTGTTAATCCCCTTAACCTCTAGATTTAGGATGTCTCTCCACTATCCTATGCTAATCTAATCTAACCCTATGCTATTATAGGAAAGTAAATTCTAAATATTAAATGTTCAATATTAGGGTACGAGAGGTTAGAAGTAAATGTAGAAAAGTAAATATGGCCAATTACCATAGCAAGGATAGTATATGATCAACTTCAATAAATCATAAAAGCTAAATAAAAATAGTCAAAATCAATCCCAAATATATGCCCAAAGTGGAAAATAGGACTAATAGGCACATTAAGGTATCATTATTCACACATACACACAAGAAAATATTTGACCAATCAAGACATAGTCTTACATGAAGTTCAAGAATAGTTTTACGTTAATCAATGAATGAGAGATTATATTCAAAGATCATATCTCTAGCCTTTCCCAAAATAGCCTGAAGATGTTTATAATGAGCCCTAAGCTCTTATTATAACAAGGGATTTCCCCAGTTTTCTCTAAATGGAAAAACTCACATGTATGCTTTATAGCAAAAAATGTGGCTTTTATTTCAAATTTGCTTAAGTAGGCCATTCTATCATCAATTTGTTGAAATTATGATGGTTTGAAGCTTGGTAGAATGCAATTTGGTTAATTATGGATTGCATTAGTTGTTTCTTGTTGTAATTTACCTCAAAATGGCTAAAATTGTTGAATTCTCCTTGTTAATTTTAGGGAACCTTGCTTCTTGTGTATAATAACTATTGTCAAGCTACTTGCTATGCATTTAAAGATAATACCTCATTATATAGAAAGGAAAGTTACCACCTACCCTACCTATGGCCTATGTTACCCATATCACACAAAACCCATAAACTATTAGGCCTATAACTTTCATTTTGCTTAATGTTGCTAAAAATAGATTGAATTATTTTGACAAAAAAACACCTCTATACTAATTTTATTTCTATTGCAAGAAAAAGGATTTTATACTACTTGAGGAAAATGAAGATAATTTACTTAGAATAAACTTAACCTCTTTCTCCTCCTTTGGTTAAAATTTTCTCCTAATCTTCCTTTCCACCTTTAATTTCTTCTAAATTTGAACATGTATATTGTGTTTCCTCATACCTTGTATCCTTCTTTGTTTCTTCTAATAGTTGATGCGGGTGAAATATAATGGCCTTTGTCATCTAATGTTGCAAATAGGCTTGTTTTACCTCTTTTTTGGATTGCAAAATCCTTGATTTAATCCAGCTTCTACTATAGTATGATTTTCTTGCTTCATCTTGAAGTTTGTCTCATGACTATTTTTTTGTCTCTTTCTCCATAATTTTCACTTTGTAATCTCTTATTGTGTGTCCAGTATTATAACAATTGTGGCATCTAAATACAATACTTTTATAATCCACTTATTGATCCCATTCTCTTGAGTCAGATTTAATCTTAATGGATTGTGGTAAAGGTTTTAAAATATCTATAACAACATATATGTCCTTAGTAATTTCTCCCTCCTAGATGAACTCCCCTATAGGGTCCTTCCAATATTTTTTAAAACATCCTTATTGATAAGCTAATATGGATGTCCAAAAATCCTAACCCACATTGAAATTTTTTTAATAGTTTTTGTATTGATAGAAAAATTCTCACTTTGTGGTATTATATATAGGGTCTCCCCTCCTAAATTATAGGTCAACAACTATTATTTTATTTCTTATTTCTAAACTGGAAAAGATGATGGGGAAAAATATTTAAGAAGAAAATTCATTGAGTAATTTGAATTCAATCCCACTTCCACTTAATAATTAATAATGTGTTATATACATCAGGATTAACTACTAATATCATTTTAGTTTCTTAGCTTATGGATAAAAATTTTGTAGTGGAATTTAAAGTTATCAAAGGAAGAAAACAATGTCATATTATCAAGTAGGGAAAAGTGATAGCTTCAGGATCTTATAAAGATAGTTTGTTCACTCTAGATATAGTAACAAATATGACGCTATCAGTAGGAATGTTTGCAACAAAAGAGCTTTGGAATAAAATACTAGGACATACAAGTGTATCATAATTGAATGAAATAACTAAATATCAAATGGTAGAAGGATTACCAAAACTCTCTTGGGAATGTATAATTTGTCCAGAATGTCTTGTAGGAAAACATAGGATACTTTTTCAACTTCATCAACATAGAGCTCAAAAACCATTGGAATTAATATACAGAATTATGTGGTTCAATGAATATTACTAGTATTGGAGGGCATAAATATTTTCACCTATTTATTGATGACTATTCCAAAAAAATGTGGGTGTACTTTATGAAATACAAATATGAAGTATTTAGTTGTTTTAAACAATTCAAACTTCTAGTTGAAAAAGAATCAGGAAAAACTATCAAGAATCTTCATTCAGATAAAGGAATTGCATTCTTGTCAAAAGAATTCAATCTATTTTTAGAAGAAAATGGAATAAAAAGATAACTTACTGCAACATATTCACTACAACAAAATGGTATTGTAGAAATTGTATAATAGAGGTAGAACATTTTTCACTTTAAAAAAATATATATATAAATAAATAAATAAAAAATAATAGAGGTAGAACAATTTCAATCCCATATAATAAATTTAAAAATATTTTATACTAAAATTTATATAATTTAATGGATTAGTTTGTTTTTAATAAATTCATAATTTAAAAATATATATATATATATTAATTTACATGGTGGAATCGATAGCCGCCAAGAATCCAGACAGGTTATCCGATTTTTATATATATAATTTGAAAGGGAGAAGTTGGTTGGTAGGTCCTATTCTCGATTCTCATACCATTATGTGGTTTTTTGTATAATAGAAATAAGAATTGTTTCAATCCTATCTAATGAATTAAAAAAAAAGCCCCAAGGGTTAAGTGGATTGGCAGTTTCTTGTTTGATCGGACATTTACCAATAAGAGACTTAGGTTCAAACCTTAAGGACATGTATGTTTGTTTGCAAAGTAATAGTTTGATCTAAATCCTCTAAGTGCGCACTAGACCGACGATGGTACAAATTTCGAATGATTGATGGTTCTCCTCACAGTGGATCAACAATAACGAGGTGGCATAGGCTTGTTGAGAGGAGCCCCTATGGTTTGAACCCTACACTTAACAACTACTAAAAATAGTGTGGATGTAACCAACTCCCTTATGTATAAAAAAAAGAAAAGTTAAAAGAAACTATACTAAGTTCCAAGGGAATAGCGCAATGGTTCGGGCTTTGGATCTTCTTCGGGAGGTCCAAGGTTCAAACCACGGTGTGGGCAAGTTTGTGAGGGGATGGGTGTGTAGTGGTTGTGTGTTAAATTCTTTTTTAATAAGCATAGCTCTCGACTTTACAAGGGATCATAGTTGGGAGGAGACTGTATATTGATAGTAGGAGTTTCTCGCACTAACCAAATAAAAAATAAATAAACAAATTAAACTAAAAAAATATATAGTTTAATCAATTAATTAATACATAAATTTATAAATAAATATTAACAATAAATAAATAAATATAATAAAAGAGGGATAAATTGATTGGTAGGTTTGATTCTTAACTTTATATTTACTTAAGAATAAATTACATCCAAATCAGGCCTCTAAAACAAATTCTTTTAATAAATTAATACTTAAATTTATAAATTTAAAAATAAATATTAACAATAAATAAATATAATTTAAAAGGAATAAATTGATTGGTGGGTTCTATCTTTTATATGATTACTTAAGAATAAATTACATCCATCCAAATTCCATTCCAAATCACCCCTCTAAAACAAATTACCTTGCACAAAAAAAATATATATATATATATATAAAATTAAATTTGAATGTATAAAAATACATGAATCAGAGTCTCTGGACGTGAATGTCAAATCTTGTTGTCCAAGGAGGGAAAATCGAAAAAGGACACAATTGAAAATCCTTGAAAATAAAATACAATTTTAATACAATACAAGGATGAAATGACTACTCTAAAGACATTTCCAAATTCTATGAACTTAGTAAAAATATAAAGAAGGCACAATCGTACTTCACGTCAACATTCAACTTACCCAATCAACACGATTATCAAAATCGTCTTACCCATCGACTATCAAAATCGTCTCATTGTGCGCATGAACGCTATAAAGTAAGACATACTATACTTACACGCAAAGCAATATTTAAATCACAATCAACAAATCACTCCATTACTTTAAAAAATAAAAATATAATATAAAATAAAAGAATGTTATGCTCTATTATATCTATTTGGTGTCTAATCCGGTTTAACTTTTTAATTTAAGATACTCATATTTTATTTTTCTTAAATCTTTATCTTTTAAATATTTTACAATAACTTTCATATTAATGTTATAAAAAAATAAAATCTTGCTTAAATAAATTAAATTTTTTAATATTGATTATTTTACTTTTTAAAATTATTATGTTTTAATAATTAATTTTTTGATATCATTTTATTTTTTAAAAAAAAAATTTAGACCAAATTTCTTCTAACAAAATTATTTATTATATATTTTTTAATAAATATAATAAATTTTCAATACTACATAATCTTGATTATTTTAACTATTTAAAACTTTTTTCTTCTAAAAGTTTTTTAATAAATATAATAACATTTTCAATAATACATACTCTTAATTATTTTAATTATTTAAAACTTTTTCTTCTAAAGAGTTATTTTTAAGAGGTTTGTCTATAAAGGAAGGGACCTAAATAAACAATACATCGTCCATTTCCTTATAAAATTATTACATTTGATTATCAAATTAAAACATATTCATTTTATTAAAAATATATATTTAAAATAAGTTTTTTTTATTTTAGATTTGGTTATTGTGAGAAACCCCTATGACCCACGTACACAGCAGTCTCCTTTCAACTATGACTCCTCGCAAAGTTAAAAGCTTTGCTTATCAATAGGGAATTTAACACAAAGCCACCACACACCCACCCTCTCACACACTTGCCCACGCAACGGTTTGAACCTTGGACCTCCCGAAGAAGAGCCAAAGCCCGGACCGTTGCGCTGCACCTCATGTGCATATTTAAAATAAGGTTTTGACTTGAGTTTTCATATCAATTATAATATTTTTACGTTATCATCATTAATATTATAATATTAGTAAAAAAATTTGTTATGTAGATTTGAACCGTGATGTAGATTTGTAGATTTGAACCGTTATGTAGATTTGTAGATTTGAACCATAATTGCTAGTAAAAAATGATTAGAATGTAACCCATTCCCTTATCTAAAAAAAATATTTATATATATTTTTTGTTTTTTTATTAAAAAATATATTCTCCCTTATTAAATGATTATTTAAAAAAAAAATTAAATTTGTATTACATACATTGACAACAGGTATAACTATTGAACAATCGATTATCTCATATCATATTTTTCTTAATTGTGATGGAGTCTATTTTACTTGTTTTATTTGATCTGCATTTATTGTATAACTTAATTGTTCTATTTGTTTTATTTGATCTATATTTATTGTATAAGTTGATTGTTCTAGATGTATTGTTTGATCGGCATTTATTGTATAAGTTAATTTTTTTTGTTTTGTTTGATCCACTTTATTGTATAAAGATTATTTTACTTTTATTACAGAAGACTTTCTATGAAAAGCTAGAGACACATCGGGGCCACCCTCCCCCTGAATTGAACTTGGGTCTCTAAAAAGCTAGGGACAGATCAGGCCCACCCTCCCCGTGAATTGAACCTGGGTCTCTGTTAGAAGAATCCAATACCTTTTACCATTGTAATGTCTTTGTTGCTTTTTGGACTTCTATATCAGCTTATCAATAAGGATGTTTTTGAAGAATATTGGAAATACCCTATAAGAATTCATTAAGGAAGGACTAACCATTAAGGAGTGGAAGCATGCTATATATATTAGAATATGTATTGCTATGGATATTTCAAAACCTTTGCCACAACCCATTAAGATTAAATCTAAATCAAGAGAATGGAATCAAGTGGATTATGAAAAATTTGTATTTAATTGCCACAATTGTTATGAGATTGACCACTTGGCAAGAGTTTGCAAAGTGAAAACTATGAAGAAAGAGACATAATTTTGGTCATGAGAAAAACTTCAAGGTAAAGCAAGTAAATCATACATTAATAGAAGGCAGATCAGATCGAGGATATTCCACTCCTAAAAAAGGGATAAAGAAAACCTATCTACAACATCTTATGAAAAATAACATCATAACTCGGATCAACACTTAGAAGAAACAAATACGGATATAAGGCATGAGAAAGTACAATATGTAAGTTCAAATTTAGAAGGAATTTAAGGTGCAAAGGTAATTGTGAAGAAAAATACAAACACAAAGATGAAAAAATAGGTCAAGATATTTCTAAGTAAATCATCTTCATTTTTCTCTAGTATAGAATCCTCTCTTGGTAATAAACATGAAAGTGGTATAGAGGTTATCCCTTACACTTTAGGGTTTCAAAAGTAGCATAATAAAGAAATGAGGATGAAGTCTATAACAATTTAGGATTTTAGGAAAAAATAAGAAAGTAATTGCATTGGAAGAGCATCCTTGCACTTTAGGATTTCCAAGGAAATATAAAGAATGTGCTTTTGAGGTTATTCCTTGCTCTACAAATCCTACGCAACAAGACAAACCTATAGATGATAAGTCTTACTTTGAGTAGTGTGAGAAGATTGAAGATATGGATGAAGATGAAATTATTGGTGGAAATGAAAAAAAAAGAGGAAGACCCAATAAGCAAAAACAAAGAGAAAAAGAAACCTAGAGGGATATTGATATGGGAAAACAAAAGCAAATAACGTCGGGCCAAACCTACAAATAAAAACAAAAATAATAATGAAATAATATCTTGGAATATTATGGGCATAAATAAGAACCCTAAAAAAAATGCTAAGAAACTCTCATATTGTTAAAGATAATATATTTATATTTATATATATGAAAAATGAGCAGCAAATATTTTAGCCATTTATGGTGTTAAATTTTATTTGACAAAATTTCAATTTCAAAAGGCATCTGTATGAAATGATAAAAAGGAATTGATTGTGAAAACTCAACAATGAGGAAGATGGCAAATCTCTTTGATAAGAAAGGAAAATGAAGAATATTTTTGATAGAAAGGTAAGTTGGATATGAATTAATTAATTTGATACAAATGTAATGAGAGCAATGATACATTTTTGTTTTTGTAATGGGAGTGGTCCCTAATAAAAGCCACACATAGCTTATTCAAAAAAATATTATTCTCACTTTAATAATTCTTCTCCCTTTGTAAAAATTCAACTCATATTAATTAATCTCCTTCAAATAATTCAAATTCTTTCTTTTATTCAAATTTTATCTTCTTAAAATATTTATCTTGTTCCTTTATCTCTTTAATAAGTCTTCTTCTAATAAATTTATTTTTCTCACAAATTCAATAACTTCTCTTTTTACTTTAATCTTCTACCTTTCTTTTTTTTACATGGTTGGAATCGGTAGCCACCATGAATTTGGGCAAGCTACCTAGCTTTTATGGCCGCCACAGTATTTTGCGTTGTCCACCCCAGAAGCCACCACATAGTTCTTTGCACAGTCTGCCCCTATATCCACCATGCCACAATCATTTTAAAACTTTTACGCCGTTGAAAACACTCTTTTACCTTCTTTTTAAGTAACTTCATCCAAAAAAAAATTAATATTTTCTTCTCAAATAATTTCTAGAATTTGATTCTCTTCTAAAAGTTAAATTCCTTTCAACTTTAATTTCATTTCATTTCAACTTTAATCTCCTTTCACTAATGTATTATGCAAAAATTTTGCCAATAATATACCTTTTAGTGTTCCTATCTCTTCTCTACATCTCCAATGAACTGTTGAATTATTACTTCTAATGCACTACTTTTGATTTGCACTACTGTAACTTCTATTTTTGACCAGGTGTCATTTCACTCACATTTTCAACTTTTCCAATATGTTACACATGTCTCTAGTATCTTTGTATCAAATGCTACTATGATATCTCTTCAACAATTATCCCTTCAATGTTATGGTTGTTAGCTTTTGATGATATATATTAAAGGAAATGCAACCACAAGATGTAAAATGAGTAAGCAATGATAACTATATGATAATGACACTATAATATGCAGGAAAATTATAAGAGAAACTTCTACAATAACTCAAAAATATGCCATTAATGAAAGCTCATGAAAATAGTACAATGTGATATAATGGAGGACATGAACACTCCATAAATACATGAAGGAACTACATTGTACTCACTCTAACTAATGCAACTAGTCACTATTGTATCTTCTATCACCTCTCTATATCCATCACTCACTCTTCTACCTCAAAGGCATATATATAGGGAGATAAGTCCCTTGGCCTTTCATCTACCCTATGACTCATGTACATGTGGACTACATGCACATTTACATCATTGCACATTCTAACACTTGTGCATTTATTACATTGCATGAAGTAACTACTCAAACCTTACTCTAAGGTAAACTCCTACTCTAGTTATGTACCCAAGGTGGTACATTAGCATGTACCCAATAATGTAATATACTCCAACACCCCCTTGTATTACATTATTTGGGTATTGAAGACTTTAGTCTTCAATATGGGTCTTCATCTTTTGAATATTCTTTAGCCTGATCATATTCTTTCTCTTCTTCTTTAGTTTTTAGATGGCCAAGAAGTCCATAGTTTTGTTGTCCTCTCATCCTTTTAATTTTGAATCTTCTATTCCCTCATCTTCTTTATGATATATAGGTTCTTCATTTTCTGCAATATGTTCCTCAGAAAATGCATTAGTATTATTTTGAAATACAACAATATCTTGTGAAGTCTTAATTGAATCTAGAGCATATATATCTTTGTGGATTGATCCAGTAGCTTCTATCTCATTTTTATTTATGATGAGACACATATTGACTCCATTTAAGTATCTGAAATCAACCATCCTTTTGCTTTCCACTAGCTTGGCTACTAAAATAAGATTAGATGTTAATCCAGGAACATACATCACATTATATAACAGAAAGTTAGGAAATTATTTACTAGGTGTTACACACCTATATCCATGTATAAGATAGGTTTTGTCATCTACAATTTTCAACCTATAATTATTAGTGATTTCAAGACAATCAGACTATTGTAAATTTCCTGTCATATGATGACTAGCACCACAATCAATATACCAAATATACTTTTCAATTTGATTTGTAGAATTATTTGTGTTGGAAGTAATTTTATATTATAGTATTTCTTATGTATTCTAATCCTTTTGACTTCTGGATTCTAACCTTCAACTCTTGTAGTATATGATCAATCAATAGAATTCTTTTAGCTCTTTAGTATTTTGAGAATACTTTTGATAGAACCTTTGAAGTAGTCTACCTTGTGACTCCCTAGTTTAGAGTATGTGAACTAACTTGATAAAACCTTTTCAAATCTTAGGTTTTGTAGAATCCCTTATATCTCCCAAGTGATTGAAATTATGGTCTTGATTAAGTGCTTGATTTAAATTTCCTTTTGAGTTGACTCCCTAATGTTTTGAAGATAATGTTAATATAATGATCAACTCCTATTTCACCTTATCTCTCCCTATTGAAATATGCACTTTTCAATTTGATGAAGTTCTCTATTTTTCAAGACTCTATAGTTGGATTCCTTTTGTCCCTTTAATTTGTATATGAGACAAGTATAAGCAATAAATTCCAACTTTAAAGCAATCAATGATTTTGCTTCTTTTATCCTTAATTTTCAATGGTTCAATTTTTCTAAATTCCAATGATCTAAAGTTTGATGTAGTACTCCTTATATCTCCCTAATTTGGAAATTTAGAAAATGATAATATTTGCAAAATAATATTTCAATTTTTCAAAGGTAGAAAACCTTATATCTCCTAGTTTAATTATTTGCAAATACTATGATATTTGATTCTCAATCTAATGCAATTTGAAATTTCTCTTAAGGATATAATCTCCTTGTTTAATTGCTTTCTAATCAACTAAGGTTGTAATTTCTCAATGCAATAATTGAATAAACTCAACCTTATATCATGCACCTTATAACTCCTTATACTTAAAGAAAGCAAGTATTAAATCATGTAAAAACTATACCTTCCTTGCAATGTGAAATGCGTGCATTGATTGGCTTCTATTTTGACTCCTTTATTCAAGCTTCGAGTGTTGTATCTATTCTAGTCTACGACGTATGATGCTACGCATTAAATGAGCTTTGTTCTCTTGTGCACCTTGGATTGTATTACCTCCTCTTTCAATGTTGTTGACCTCTATGAAAGCTCTCTCTTCACGCTCTTCTTGTGTAGTGGTTATTAATACCTTTGTCCTCCTTGAAAGGTATGCCAAGTGGCACCTTCATTACCTCGAGCTTGAGACTTCTTGCTAGGTGGCATGAATGTTAGATGATGTTATATTGGTGTAGGTGTTTTGATAACATAGATGTTATACTAGGCCTTGAATAATGACTGAGCGTTACTTTAGGATGAGCACTCTTTTCTCTGAGAAGACGTTAAATTGTAGAGGTATTTTTGTGTATATGAAGATGCTCTTCTCCCTTGTGCCAAGTGGCACGATATTCCTTTGCTTGAGGTGGCAAGTGGAAGGTCTTTCCCTTGCATGTAACTACACTTTCAACATCTTATTTCTTCAATGTTCTTGACAACTATTGCAAGTTGTTTTGGCTTACAATGTGCTTTCTCTAGTGAATGGTGGCGCTCTTCTCCCATGAAGGTGGTTCTACTTTAGTGATGGTGGCTCTAAGGTGCTTCAACATTGTTGTCTAGGTGGTGATTTCATCCAAGCTATTATCATTATTTGCTTGGGTAACGTGCCTTGCTACTTACACCTTGATTTTTATGTTATTCCTTAATGTTGTTCTTCTTGCAACTAGCGATGTGTTATACTACCTTGCTAATATCGTTATGCTACCCAACTTGGTCTCTTCTCTATTGCAGGTTCTTATTGCCCCTTGAGCACTACTTTCATGAGACCTACAATGCTGAATATGGTGTCTTTAGACACCTTGGAAACTATGCTATTGAGCCCTTAGTTGGCTATCTTCCTCCACTTCGATGACTTGATGCTTGAAGACTATAGTATACTATTGTTTGAGTGTTTTAGAACACTTCAACTTTTGTCCTCCTTTTTTACGTTGGAAAGGACAAGACCGGTGCAATTTTGTAATGTAAATAATGTTGTAATAATTAAGATAAGATATCTTAATTTGCACCTTCACTTTGAGACCTTTAAGTCTTCTTTTTGAAGCTTTCTTTCTTCCTTAATATGGTAGCTTCTTCTCTATTCCTTGGTGGTTATAATGCACCTTTTGATGGCTTCTCTTCACCAAGATTTGTTGTTGTTCACTTGTGCTTAATGGTGTCTTTTGACACTCCAACTCAACCCTACTTGTGCACTAATATTTCTTCCTTTGCTAAATACTTAATGCACTTTAATAACTCTTGGAAAATTAACTTGTATTAAGCACTAAAGTCTATTCAACCTTCACTTTAGAATAATGTCTTCTTTGCTTTCAATAGAAGGTAGGATGTTGATATTTTTCTTTCTTTCAAAATATATCTAACTCCTCTTTCTTATGTGTAGGTTTTAACCTTGTAATAACTATCTTCTGCACTTCCTTGAAGACTTAAATATGAACCCTTCTCCTTTGCAACTTTAAACTCTAATTTGGTGCTTAATGAAACTTAATAATGAACTTAATATAAGTGTTCAAATAATGAACCTTTTGCACCTAAGTTGCATAACTTTTTAACCTTCATAGATGATGTAATTCTTGGTGATTTGGATCACCTAATTGCTGCCCTTTGTTTGATGAAATCACAACTCTTTCTTGCTGTCCAAAATAACTTTTTAACTCACCAATTTGCAGCTTTGAAACTCTTCTAACTTGCTGCCTAAAAATGTGGTTTGGTGGCTTTAACTCTCCTTCAGGATGCTCCCTTGAACTCTAAAACTTAGCAGCTATTGATGCTGCCCAAATTGTTACTCGTAACTATGAAATTTTTAGATTGTAATGTAGTTAATTTCTCCTCTGGAATGTTATCCTTGAATCTCTCAAATTTGGTAGGAAACTCCTCCAAATTGTAGCTAAAACTTTCCTTCTAGAGACCTTCAATTTTCTCTTGTAAAATCAGAAAACTCCTTTCTCTGAAATAGCCTTCAATGGTAATCTCCAAATATCTTAGATTTGGTGGCTTCTTCTAACTCCTTTCTCCTTCAACCTCCTTGTCAAATTCTGACTTCAACCTTGGCCTATCTAGTGGCCTTCTTCTCAAGAATCTGAATGTCTTGAGGTCTTCAGTATTCTCCTCCAAAATTTGGCTAGCTCCTTGCCAAATATTTCTCCTTTTGGGCTTGTTGGGATGGTGATAATTATCCCAAATTCTGTTCTATCAGGAACTTCTCCTTGCTAGCTATCTTCTCCAATGAGTTCTCCTAAAAACTTCTCCAATGGCCTTCTCCAAATCTCCTTCAATGGCCTTCTCCAAAATTTGCAATGAGGCTTTCCTAGCCTTCTCCTTCTTTCTCCTTTCAATCCTTCCTTGAGACCTCTTCTCTTGGGTCTCTAATTTCTATAGCTTCTCTAATATTCTCAAAACTTCAATGAGACCTTCCCTTGATCTCTTCAATATTTCAACTATGAAGTTTTGCAATGAGATCTCTTTCTTGGATCTTTGAAATCTATTGCTTCTAAAATCTGTAGTAGGACTTTTGCTAGTCCTTCTCTATCTTCAATCTTCCAAATCTGGAAGTTCTTCAATGGGACCTCTTATGGGTCTCTTCAGCTTCTTGAGTTATTTTCTCCTTCTCTCACTCTACAATTTGTAGTCCTCAATCTTCAATGGAGATCTCCAATCTCCAATCTTCTCTTGGACTCTTTTCTTTGAGTCTCTTCTTCCTTCAATGGGGTCTTCTTTCTTGGACCTCCTTCTTGATCTATAGTTTTCAATGTGGCTTCTTTGGCCTCCTCCTTTCTTCTCAATCTTTAGCTATGGAGTCTTCAATCTGCAATAAGGCTCCTTTGGCCTTTTTCTCTCTTCTGCAATCTGTAGGTCTGCAACTCTTGCAATGGGACCTTTTCCTTAAGGCCTCCAAATCTTCAATCTCCAACTTGTTGCTTTAGGTATTGGATTGATTCCAAAGAAGATATTCTTCCTAGATCTTTGTAGGAAGCTTCCCAACTTTCTTTGAATCAACTTTTTCTGCAACAAAGTATTAGAAACTATAATGGAGAAATATTTAAATCTAGAGAGAATAAACTTCACTAGTTGATTTGTCAATCTAGTGGAATCAATGTTGAGTCCTAGTCTTCACAAGTTTTTCTGCAACTCTGTGGAAAGACTCTAGCCAAATATAATTTTTAGAAATTCTAAAAATGAGATTTTTGATCTCCTCTCAATCTCTCTTGTGGCTCTCTCTATTTCCTATTGATCTACCATGTGCTCTGATACCACTGTTAGCTTTTGATGATATATATTAAAGGAAATGCAACCACAAGATGTAAAATGAGTAAGCAATGATAACTATATGATAATGGCACTATAATATGCAGGAAAATTATAAGAGAAACTTCTGCAATAACTCAAAAATATGCCATTAATGAAAGCTCACAAAAATAGTACAATGTGATATAATGGAGGACATGAACACTCCATAAATACATGAAGGAACTACATTGTACTCACTCTAACTAATGCAACTAGTCACTATTGTATCTTCTATCACCTCTCTATATCCATCACTCACTCTTCTACCTCAAAGGCATATATATAGGGAGATAAGTCCCTTGGCCTTTCATCTACCCTATGACTCATGTACATGTGGACTACATGCACATTTACATCATTGCACATTCTAACACTTGTGCATTTATTACATTGCATGAAGTAACTACTCAAACCTTGTTGAAATATTTTCAACATTGCCTCCTTAGTCCTAAGTATTAATTCCTAGTATTTAGTTTTAGTTTAATGTTTTGATTTACATATTTTTAGTTAATTTTATTAGCATATGTTGAGGTTTTGGCTTGGTTGGTCAATTTTTGACCATAGTCCAAGATTAGAATGTTGTTAGGATAAGAGCTATCTTTAAGTTAGTTTGTTGTAATAAGTTTGAGAGGATTTCTCTCAACCACCGTGTCTATTTTTAGTTCTTTCAAGAACTATAAAACTATGTAATGCATTGTTGATCAATAGAACAATTTCACCATTGTTTCTCATTTGGTATCATAGTAGGTTTTCTCATATGGATCAAAACCTGTGGAGAGTGGCGTGAAGAGATCTGAAGCACACACTTTGTCAGAGAAACTCAAGTGGCCAGCACTCAGCATATTTTCAAGGAAGAGCTTAAGTAAATCATTAATATCTCACGCATTATGAGGTATTTTATTATGAAATTTTGAGGGTTGTTAGATAATTGTATCAAGAGGATGAAGTAAAAATTTTAGGTGATTTTGAGTTAATTTGCTAATTTTATTAGCATTTTGAGTTTTTCAATAAAATGGTTGTATAAGGTGGAATACAGGGTATTTGCTTCTCAAAATTTGGGAGAAATATTATTTAGATAAAATCATAATTCAAACAAAATTTTAGGTCATTTGGATCTGTATTGATTGATTTATGTGAAGAACATTGAGGTTGTCTCAAAAACACTCTAAGATCTAGAAAGGGCAAAAGTAAATTGATCACATATTTCTCATTTGTGTGAATTTGGATCTGAAATTTAGTGGATTTTTAGATAAGTATATCAAAATTCTATAGGAAAAATTTTAGTTTGTTTCAATTAGTATTTGCCGATTTATGATAAATTGGGTGCTTGAGACTTTGGTAAATAAAAGGAAGCCATGTATGCAGACTTGGCTGTACCAAAATTTGATGGAGATAATTATGCTATTTGGAGCATAATGATGAAGACCTTCTTGAAGGCTCAAGACTTATCGGATATAGTTCAAGAAGGCTATGATGAACTCACTTGGAGCAAGCTACAAGGTGAGGAGAGAAAAGAGAAGAAGGAGCAACAATATGCAAATTGCTTAGATCTTATGGATTTGAGGAGAGGAATGGAAAAGAATGTTTTCTCTCATAGCCAATTATATATAAGCTACAATGGCATGGCAAGTGTTGAAGGATGCTTATGGGTTTGATGAGGACACCCCTAAAGCCATGTGTGACAATCATGAAGATTGTTTAAGCAAGGAAGAGCCTTGAAGACACATGATTTAAATCAGTGATCTATTTTGTACTTCTTTGTACACCTCTAAGGTAAACTCCTACTCTAGTTATGTACCCAAGGTGGTACATTAGCATGTACCCAATAATGTAATATACTCCAACAATGGTTCCTTCTATGTCTTGTACTCATTTTTCATATACCTTGGGCATCTTGTAATTGCATTACCACCTACTCTTGTTTATTTCTCAAGTGTATCTTTTCCTACAATCACTTAATTTTAGATGAAGGCATGATAAATACGTTATTGTCCTTGCCAAACATTTTTTTAGAGCTTTAATACACTTTCTTTGTCAGGACACTTAACCTTTGTATGGATTCTAACGAGAATAAATACTTCTCCTCCAACTTTCACATATATGCTTCTTCCTTGCTATAAGGGTATGACACACAACAACTTACTTTTTTTGCTTTGGTTTCTTCCTTCAACAACTCTCCAAACCAACAAATTACTTCTTTGATCACGGGGATACTCCTATGTTCTTAAAAATTCTCACACTCAACAAACTAACAACTCCTCACGAAACTTCTATGATTCTCTAGATTCTCCAACTATGACTCTCCAACTTGGAATTCTTCATTTTATGGTTTTGATACCACTATTAACATATAAACAATTTTTTCATAGGATATTAAGTTTAAATTCTCACATACATTCAACAATAATAATGATAATATATCACTTAAAATATTATTGATAAATATATCTATTTAGAGCTTATTCAATCATCATTACAATATTTTGTCTTCAATATATACAACTTGGACATAAGACTCTTCACATTCACAAGACTCTTGACCTTTCTAATTTCACTAACTCTTCATCTCCTCAAACTCACAAGAGATATGAATCTTCATATTTCTCATTTTATACATATTTTATTGACTCCTAATAATAAAAAACTTCTAATTATTACTAAATGATAAATATTTACTTAACTCCACACATATTAAATACTTACATGACACCTAATATTTACAAAACTTTAGACTCAAATATTTATAAACTATTTACAAGGTACTTGCAATATTCATGCAAGGTACCAAATAATGTAATACTTCCAACAATAATGTACTTTATATGAGTTTAAGCTTCCAACCATGGTTAAGAACTTAAATTTCGAACCTACCAAGCAAGAGTTTGTTCTATCTAAACTTGAGTTCCAAAACTCCTTTTCTTATTGAGACAAAAGGAATGCGTAAATATGTTGATGGAAATTTTTAGTTTTAAACCCTAAAATATCCATAGTAATATATTGTAAGTCTAGGGTAGTGTATATGAAAATGATTGATGGTTTTGTAGTATTATCCAAATGTTTAGTAGCCTTCTAATAGCATAATAGTATTGATTTAAAATCCATGTCCTCTCTCACTAAGGCATGACCTAAATTAAAAGTATCGTCAACAAATTTGAGAAGATTGTCCATCATAGTAGAGTAGTTGGTTTTTGGTACATGGTCCCAAAATTAATAAACAAGAGGTCTAGTGTTCAAACCACCCCCATGCATCTTTGAAGTGCAGTTGGTTTTCGATACATGACTCTGATATGAAAGGGAGGTTCAATGTTCAAACCAACTCTTGTGTTGTCTTTACGAACACAAAATAATCTCCTGCGGCTTTCCTCTAGATAGTGGTATATCTAGATGGGATAACACTATTGGCCACTTAAAAGCAGCTCTAAAGGTTTCTCTCTAACCAATATTTTTAGACCCGCAAGGGTGGTGCATTGGTGATTGCTAACAACTCCCTCCATTTGAGAGGTCCCAAGTTTGAATTCCTAGACAAATGTGATATTTGAGTAGGTATCAAAAAATTCCATGTGGCTTCCTTCTAGATAGTGGTATAACAGGTTGGGACAACACTATCTACCACCTAAGAGCACCTCTATCGGTTTCATTCTAACCAAGAGTTTTACCCACAAGGGTGGTGCATTGGTGATTGTGAACAGCTCCCTCCATTTGAGAGGTCTAAAGTTTGAATCTCTATACTAACATGACATCTGTGTAAGTATCAAAAAATATCTTATGTTATGGATTCCATTTAGATAGTGGTATACCCATATGGGATGACACTATCAACCACCTAAGAGCAGCTCTGAAGGTTTCTCTCTATCCAAGAGTTTTGTCCATCATTTTAGCATAGTTGGTTTTTGGGACATGGTCTCGACACTAATAAATAGGAGGTCCAATGTTCAAACCATCTCTTGTGCATCTTCAAAGTTTAGTTGGTTTTTAGGACATGGCCCCAACACTAATAAATGAGAGTTCTAGTATTTGAACTACCCTCTGTATTATCTCTACATACACAAAAACTCTTCTATGGCTTCCCTCTAAATAGTGGTATACCCGAATGGGATGGCATTGTCGGCCACCTAAAAGTTTTATCCTGGCGGATAGCACAATAGTTCGGGCTTTGTCTCTTCTTTGGAAGGTCAAAAGTTCAAACCATGATATATGTGTGTGTGTGTGTGGATGTGTGTTAATCCCCTATTTATAAGCTTAGCTCTCGACCTTATGCAAGATCATGGCTAGGATGGGAATGCTCAACCCTAAGTGTTGGTCATAAAGGTTTCTCACACTATCCAAATCCAAAAAAACAAATTCGAGAAGATATTTGAAAGGTATATATATTGCAACCTGAATATCTTTAATTTTTCCTTCCATAATTTCCTTTGAGAAAGCTCTCCTTAACACCTTTGCAAGATTAATAAATAGATATGGAGATAGTGGATCACCTTAGAAAAGTCCATGGAATGACTCAAAGTATCTAATAAGGGATCCATTGATCAAAACAAAATATTTTGGAGTGTTATAACAACATCCAATCCACTTTTTTGAGATTCAAAAGATTGGGGTTTGCCTAGAGTTTCACGTAGGGTATTTTTCTAAAAAATATCTCATCTTTTAGGAGCCATATCTTCGCGAAGGGTTATCCGATTCAGCTGATTCTTGGACCAACTTGTGCAGAATTTGAATAGCTTTAAAATGAGTGGTCATATGAAGGAATCCAAGCAATATTGAGGGAGATACGACCCTATGAAGTCAACCATCCGGAACAAGGGCAGTGACGATTTTTCAAGTCGCAAAAAATAAAATTGCAAATATTTGTCAGCTAGGGTTCGGATGATGGGAAGAGCAATGAAGGGCTAGGACTTCAATGAGGCAAGACATTCTATCTAGACATAGAATTTTTTAGCTAAGTTTTTTTTCCTTTCTTTATCTTAGAAATTTTGCATGCAAATTATTATAAATTTTTTATCAAATATTATATTTGCTATAGGATATTCTGATAAATTTCAATAGATTTTGAGTTTTAGTTTCCTTTCCATGGACCGATTTATAGTTAAATCCTTAGAATCATCTCTAGTGGTAGAGGTTAGTGAGCGCACCTCAGAGAGATCCTCGTTGCTCCAAGATAGGGTAGTTTTTGGTAAATTTAATGGGTATTGGCTAGGGGCTTCAACCTTGAGAAAATGGATTGATAGGAGTTGGAAGTCTCTAAGAGTGATTCTATCCTTTCTTCCCAAAGGTTTCTTCCTAGCCATTTTTTGTTCTAGGGAAGAAAGAGAAAAAATCCTAAAAGGGGGTCCTTGGTTTATGGGAAGAGCATGACTCTTCCTTACCCATTGGTATGAAGGCTTTTCACCTAAAAATGTAAATCTATCCCTAGTACCAGTCTGGGTTAGGATGTTTGGGTTACCCATTGAATTTTGGGAAATAGATACCTTCAAGGCAATAGGCAACACTCTAGGAGAATTCCTTGAGATTTTAGATACTATGAAAGATGGATTCTTGGCTATTTATGCTCGGATATTGGTCATGATTGATATAAGTAAAGCTTTACCAAAATCAATCATTCTTAAGTATGGGGATAAGATGTGGATCCAAACCATAGATTATGAAAACATATCTTTTAGATGTAGAATATGTCATGAGGTGGGGTATATTGAGAGATCATGCCCTAAGAAGAGCCCAACATAATCATATGTAGAAAATCGTAAGAGAAACTTACAAATGGTTATGGATGAAGATGGTTTTCAACTTCCAAAAAATAGATCTAGAAAAATGAAAGAAAATAAATAGTGGAGACCAATAAGGAAGGATATTGGAAGAAATACCAACTCTTTTGAGGCTTTAGCCTATGAAGAAAAAGTAGATCAAAACTTAGAGGACACAGTACAACAGGTTCAACATATTAACAAGGAACCATCTATTCAGTATGATCCTGATTTAAGGAAGAACATTCTCGATGAACCTAAGGAATGTGTCTCATCAGATTTTGAAGACTCTCTTGAAGTACCATGCACCATTTAAGAGAAAAAAATTGGTAAAGAAAATGTAGTTTTAGAAGTTAATACCTCTACCATTAATAAGGAAATACCAAAAAATGAGCAGGACAAGTCAAAAGCTTCTGTAGTAGAGCTAGGAGAGGATAAATATGATGAAAAAAAAATTGTGAAAGAATATTGAGGAATAGAATAATAAGACCTACTCCTGATATAGGCAAGGCAAAAAGAGGAAAACCCTCAAATTATCAAGCAAGATCCAGGGAAGCAAGAGCAAACATAGAGAAAGGAACACAAACTAAGTTGGTTGAACTTCTCTTTACCAAACAACAAAATGATATTGGTAATACGTAGGTGAGGCCAATAGCCCCTAATGAGACATGATTATCATCTCATGGAATATAAGGGGTGCTAATGCCCCCTCAAAGCAGAGGTGTATTAGGGACCTATGTTTAAGTAATAAGCCTGATATTCTTTGTATCCAAGAAACTAAAATGACAAAAGAAGTTTCAAAAACTATGAAAGTAGTATGGGCAAGATGTGAATGGGATGCTATGGATTTTGAAGGAGTGATAGGGGAATTCTAACTTGTTGGAATCCTTCTAGAACCTCTTGTGTAACCATTCATAAAACTAGGCATTGGATAGCCTCTTTAGTCACTTGCTACTTTGCATATATTTATTTCATCCTTATCAATGTCTATGGACCTACAACTCAGTCAGGTAGATTAGAAGTTTGGAGTGGGATTGAAGCCTTTATGAGAAGTAAAGACCAAGAAACTTGATTCATGATCATAGGAGATTTTAATGCCATAACCAAGTTGGATGAAAAATTTGGAGGAATTAGGAAATTAACCCAAAGTATGAGAGATTTCTCAACTTTTATTCAAAATAATAATCTATGGGAGGTTGAGTTTGAAGAAGACAACTATACTTGGACCAACAATAAGAGAGGCTAGAACCTAATAGCAAAAAATTTAGATAGATGCATACTCTCAGATCATTGGCTAGATGAAGGAACTTGTGCTAAAATTAATACCTTAACAAGGATTGGTTCAGATCACTAGCCAATAAGAGTTAAAATGGTGGTAAGTGAATTCAAAAAATATCATATTTTAAATATGAGCAGATGTGGGAAGACCATCCTCAATTTGTTGATATGATAGCTCAAACATGGAATTCTTTAGGTAATGGTGGGTTGTATGCTCTTCCAAAACAAATTAAATCTATGACATCTAGATTAAAAGAATGGAACAAGAACACTTTTGGAAATATTTTTGAGAAGAAAGAAGAACTAAAAGATAAACTTTCAAAATTCTAAAAAGGTGATCATAATAATCCAAGCTCAGAGGAAAGGGAGTTGCTTAGTGAATATCATAATATTTTGAGTAAGGAAGAGAAATTTTGGAGATTAAAATCAAGATAGACTTGGTTAAAAGGAGATAAAAATACAAAGTTTTTTCATAGGATGGCTATAGTATAGAGATCAACATCTAAAATTAGTAGAATTAAATCAATAGAAGGGGTTTGGATTGAAGATCAGAGTGAAATTAGAAAAGAGGTAAAGTCTTTTTATCAAAATATTCTAGGATCAGAGGAGATTGAAGTTCTTAATGATAAACTTCTTCAAGATGTACCTTCAGTTATAATGAATGAAGACAATAGGAAATTGATGGAGCCTATTACTCTAGAAGAAGTTCATTTAGCTCTTTTCTCTTTTAATAAGGATAAATCCCTAGGTCTAGATGGGCTCTCTACAACTTTTTACCAACATAATTGGGATATAGTGAAGGATTCTTTATTGGTGGTAGTGGAACAATCTAGGGTAAAACAATACATACCTTATAAAATAAATGCAACATATCTTACCCTAATTCCAAAAAAGAAGGATGTTGAATTGTTTGATTCTTTTAGACCCATAAGCCTATGTAATATGGCATATAATATTATCTCCAAAGTGATGGTAAATCGATTAAGGCCATTGTTAGACAAAATTATTTTAAAAGAGCAAGGAGGATTTGTGAAAGGGAGACAAATTTTAGATGGGATCATAGTAGCTCATGAAGTTATACATTCAATAACTTCAAGAAAAGAGAAAGCAATGATCTTAAAACTTGATATGAGTAAAGCCTATGATAGGGTTAAATGAGATTTTATTTTTGCAGTTTTAGAAAAGTTTAGATTCGGGAAGAAATGGGTTAGATGGATTAAAGCTTGTGTCTCTACAATTTCTTATTCAATGTTGGTCAATGGGTTAGTAATAAAATATTTTAAATCCAAGAGAGGCCTTAGACAAGGAGATCCTCTATCTCCTTATTTGTTCATTATTATGGTAGAGGTTTTGAGTAGGAACTTAAAGAAGGCTTACAAATATGGGCTTATAAGTGGACTTAAGGTTAGTAATAACATCGACAACATCACCCATCAATAGTTTGTAGATGATACAACCCTTTTGGAAGGGCAAGGATAAATGAGGCTAGAGCTTTGAATAAATTTTTAAAGGAATATGAAAGAGCATCAAGGAAAAAATTTAATAGGACAAAATCCAAAATTTACTTCCTTAACACTCCAACTAATATCAAAGCAAGAATTTATAGGTTACTTCAAATGGAGGAGGTAAATTTACTAGCAACTTATCTAGGGATGCCTTTATTTGAGGGGAGAATGAGGATAGAATTATGGAATCTAGTTATTAGTAAAGTTTAGAATAAACTTCCAGCTTGGAAAGGTAGATGGTTATCGTTAGCAGGAAGAGTGCAGTTAATTAAGTCAGTCTTACAGGCCATTCCAACATATTATATGTCATTGTATACTATGCCAAAATCAGTTGAAAAAGTTTAATCTATATTATGTGATCCTTTTTATGGTCAGGTTTACATGATAAAAGGAAATTTCCTTTGGTGAAATGGAGCAAGGTGTGTGATGATAAAACTAGGGGAGGTCTTGGTTTAAGAGTTCTTACAGATGCAAACTTAGCTCTTAGGGGAAAAGTAATTTGGAGATTGTACAAAGAGAGTCAAAGACAATGGGCAAGAATTCTTCTAAGTATGTTGAGCCCAATGACCCAAGTTTAATATTTACTGCATTCTCTCTACCAAATGGTTCTGCTCTTTGGAATGGTTTAAAAAATCTATTGATCTAATGATTAAAGGTTTAATATGGGTGGTGGGAATTGGAGAAAAAATTCTATTTGGATGGATACTTGGTGTGATAAAAAACCACTCAATTTAGATCCAATTTTGAAACCTTGGATGAGATTGCTTCAAGATAAATATGGTGATAGGGTTTCAAACATTTTGTACAAGGATCAGGAAGGAAGATACAAATGGAAAGAAGATTTTTTTACAAGTATACAAGACATTGATGCTAGGAGGCAATTGAGTAGAAAGATAACAACTATGATTATTTCAGGGGAGCCAAGGATAAATTGATTTGGGAGTTGAATAGCTCAGGATAATACACAACAAGAAGTGGATATAATGTAAAACACCAACAAAATAGTAATATCACTAGAATATGGAGAGATATTTGGGATAGCCCAAGCATTCCTAAAGTCAAAATGTTTGTTTGGCTAGTAGGTCATAGAAGAATTTTATCCTAGGGATAACCTTATGAAAAGGGGTTTTCATGGCCCCTCTCAATGTGTTCTTTGTAAAAAGGAGGAGAGTATAGACCATCTCTTGGGACATTGCTCAATAGTCTGGAAACTATGGCAATGGATTCTTAATATGTTTGGTAAATGCATGGTGATGAATAGCAGAATTGAAGATTGGTTAAAGCAATGGCAGAGCACTTATAAAAGTGAGGCTTTACAGACAATATGGGATATATCAAAAGATACAATACTTTGGACTGTATGGCTAGAAAGGAATAGAAGAATATTTAAAGGAAAGGAAAGCAGTTTAGAGGTAATGAAAAGGAAGATATGTTTAGCCATAGAGGAGTCTAAACCAACCCTATCAACTCACCCAGTCCCTAATCTGGAAGCAGAGAGCCTTGATAGATGGAGTCAAGTCATTAAATGGAATTATGATGTTGGGTACAAGAGAAGCAAAAAGAAGGCAAAGAATATAAAGTGGAAACCACCAGATGTGGAGTGGGTTAAATTGAATTTTGATGGAGCATCTAAAGGAAATCCAGGACCAACTAGGAGGAGGAATAATTAGAAATAATAGAGGAGAGATTTTGTCTCATTACGCTTTCAATAGTGGATTTAAGACAAATAATGAAGTTGAAGCTTGGGCGGCTTTAGAAGGGTTAAAAATATGCAAACAAATGAAATGGAATAGAGTATGGATGGAAGGTGATTCTCTCATAGTAATAAATGCAATTTTGAGGAAAGCAAAGGCTCCATGGAACATACAAGAGATAATTATGGAAATTCAAGATCTTGCTAAAGAGTTTGAAGAAATTAGGTTTACACATACATTAAGGGAAGGAAACAAATGTGCAGATAGGCTAGCCAATAGAGGGGTTTTGATTGAGGATCGTGAAGTTAAATTCTCCTTTCCATGGTTAGAGGAAGTAGTAAGTTTAGCTGAAGTTGACAAGAAAATGTTGATTGCCTGAATCAAATAATGATTAAGATTTACTTTAATGTTTTCCATTGGTAATATCTGCTTTATTTTATAATTGTAGGCCCAAAATGGCCACATACTTAGTAAAATTTTGTATAATTTTGACCAAGTGATAAAATCATCATTTCGCAAACCTTGTAGTACGCTTTGAAGCAGAACCGAGTTAGAGGATATGAATCCTCTCAACAGTTAGTGAAGTTTTCGTGTTTGGAGCGATTTTGGGTGATTTCACTCCGGCTCTAGAATGATGGCAGATCTCAAATCTGCAAAATTTCCTAAGAGATGATGATGTCAGCGGTGGAAAAGTGCGAAATGGCATCTTTGTATATTGAATATCTGATTCCAAAAAAGTCCTTTTATTTTCGGCTTCGGATTAATGCTACCTTCAAATCCGCAAAATTTTTAAGGAGATGATGACGTTAGCGGCAGAAAAGTGTTGATTGGTGATTCGAGGAATGAACAAGTCTTTCCTTTTCGAAATGAAGATAAGACGGGGCAACAGAATAATAAAAGTATGGATTCATGACGAAATAAGTATGTGACTAGCTCCAGACCCGGATTGAAGAATATAATGCTGAATATAATAGATCTCGAAGTGGATTCGATGTTCAGATATTAGATATTCGGATTGGAGATTCCGTTGCTTCTAATTAAAAGATGACACCATTAATTTTAAAGCGAAATGGCATTTAGCTTGTGCTGGATTGAATCTGAATCATGTGATGAAGAGAATCAACGATGGAGGTTAAGCTGCCAAATCTTGGTGGTTTAAAAGATATTGCTGAGTTGAAATTTGTAACAGTCGATTGGAAGATGAAGTGTCGAGGGTTTTCCAAGAAGATCGAACTAGAGGCGGTTACAAATCGAAGGTGGTAATTCACTCCTAATAAGGATCGGCGAAAACACATGATATTTAACGATATGAACTTTAGTTCCACTGAGCGATCAACAAGTTGCAGAGACCTTGAGCTGCCATGGTGGCCTCCCCTCCCCTTTATTAAAAGCCAAAGCCAGTTTTGCCTTCCCATTTTTAAAACATGGGCATGGGGGTCCTCCGGTCTTCAATGTATCTATCTTGTATAAGATCGTCTTAAAAGAGTCCTCGGGTCTTCAATGTATCTATCCTGTCCTAATATTATCTTATGGTTCTCCTTCTCCTTGTCGTTACAATATATAAAGGGCCCTCTGATAGGCTTAAAATAAAAAGGGCCCTCTCTCTTCCCTTTCGTACATAGCCTTTCCTTGGTAGTGTATCTCCCTCGTAAGGGTTCCTCCCTATCTCCCAACAATAACAAGAAATGGCTTGAATAAGAGAATCCAAAACGATCTTTACCTTTTCTTTAACGAAATTCTCGGAGGATGGACCAATGAGCTAATTCCAGCTAAATACCTTTGTTGTGTTTTTGTAACAAGATCTTTGGTATTGTTTCTTGATTATTGTAATAAGAAAACTATAAGTAGAGATCGAACCCCTGTTTTTAAGGATAGACTCTAGCATGTTTGCCTGTACCATTGTAAATATTTTTGAAGAGCTAAATGAAAGGAGCAATACATTGATCTTCGCCTCAAATTCGCGTTCTCATGCTTGATGTCAGGTTCAAATTTCTTAGTTGCATTTTTGTAGATACTTTGATGGTTAGTTTGTGTCGAATTTTGGATTACTAGTTGTTACAAGTAATTAAAATTTGCTTTTGAATTCATTCTATGTGGTTAGGAAGTACATTTCTATAAAATCTAAGTGTTTGGTGAATTCTATTATTTAGATTATCATTCCCTGGATATTGAAATTGCTTGCTGCAACATTTATCTGTTGTGCTTTAATATATGAAACAATTTGTTTTGGGATAAATGTTGATTTGAGTATATGTCCTTAACATGGTTTTTTGGGAGCTTTTTATTGTAGTGCAATGTTGTTAACCTATCCTTCCACTATTATCCACATCTCTCTAACCCTAACCTTCTCTTACCCTAAACTCCAAACCCTAAGTGAGCATAATTGTGTCAACAACTTGCTAAGTTGACAAGGAACCGACCTACTCTGGATGTTGGATTGGAAACTCCTGTTTTGGTCCATCCAATGTTGAGTGGTGAGCTGCAGCTATCGGGTGCAAGCCTGGATAGAAAGTAGGAAGATAGACAGCCGTAGTATCAAGTGAAAAAATGGTGCAATTCAGTACCCAACAGTAACAATAATGTGTTTTCATATAAACTATTTATTATAATTTTTATGGTTGCACTTGTGTTTCAGGAAGGAAACTAGCAATCAAAATTTGGTAAAGTGGACTATGATTGTGCGATGTTTTGGAAATATTACTCTACTAAGATGCAATGCATAGATAGTAGAGGTGAAGTTTTATATTGTGAAGGCTTCTATAAAAAAATGTCAAAAAAGATGTTGAATTATAGAATATTTGTATTCATACATAAATTTAAAAAGATCCAAAAAATAAAAATTAAAAATCCAAACAATTTATGTAAAATGATGTAGGTTTCTAACTATAACATCTCAATTGAGATGAGAAGTGTATCTATTTGTAAACTCTAAAGCTCTAAAGAAGAGAGTTGTAATTTTTCAAGGGTGGGAGACTTGAGTACAACTCCTTATTATTTAGCCAAAAAACATCCAATCCACTCACCAACCTTTGATCAAAACCATTTTTTTTAGAATATCATTTAGAAAACTCTAACAAACCATAGTGACTGAAATAAATTTTTCTAAACTATGTCATTTATTGTTTTAACATCTTAACATTGACACCAATTATAATATAAATGCTTATAATAATTTTACCTCATAAATATTAATTTTTAGGGTTTTACCTTAGAAATTGAGATTTTAAAATCAACTACGCGAGGTGATTATCCTTCCATCAGTGAACATCAAAGATTTGTGGAAAAAAAATTAGGGCACTCTTATGCTATTTTAGGGTTTTTACTCATCTTTGGAGTTTGCGAAAGGTTGTGCATCTTATAGGGATTAGAGTGAAGAATTGGGACAATCGTCGCCATCCGACGACAAGCCCAACTTTGCAGTGGAGAAGTATAGAAAAATAGTTTGCACGGGATGTGAGGTTTCTATGATGGAAGAAACTCCATCCCTCAATGATCTTGAATCTCAGGTTCCCTTGACTCCCCTTGGGAACCTTGAAAACAATTCCATGGAGAAGCCTGCAAATTCGGAGAGCGAGAGGAGCTTACCAGAGGGCTACATTGTTGATCCATCAAACCCTAATCCAGCAACATCTCAACCACATGCAAAGCAAGGTAAGCCCCTTTCAGTTGTTCTTCCTGATTCCTTTGTTGAAGTTGTTAATGACTTGTCTGAACGTATTGTTATTTTATTTTTTTACGTGGGATACCACCTGAGGCTGAATTTCTCAAATGGGTCAGGGGGGTTTGGGAAAATACTAGAGGTTGGATAGTTGAGGCTATTCGAGGGTTGGGAAGGGGGTACATAGCAGTCTCCTTTGCGAATTTTGAACATGCCAAAAAAGCCCTCCAATATGGAACTTGGGTTATCTACGGGTAAACTTGTTATCTGCAAGGTTGGTCTTTGGATTTTCATCCAGAGGGTCCCTCTAGGGAAAAATACCCTTTGTGGATAGAGTTGCCCTTTTTATCTCTGTCATGTCGCCCATTTCTCAATAAAATTGTTGTTGTTCTTGGTAAGGTTTTGTGGTCTCACCCAATGTCAGAAAAACTATCTAATTATAGAGTGCACCCTCGTATTTGTGTAGAAATGGACATATCCAAGCCGTTTCCCCCCTCCCTGGAACTCAATGGGCCAGGTTTCCAAGTAAGTCAGCCTCTTGTCTATCTAAACTTACCTAATGCATGTTTTTACTGTAGAGAAGTTGGGCATTTGATCAAAAATTATCCGAAAAAAATAGCTAAAAAGGAACAAATGGAAGCAACTGCTAAAAAAATTGCAGAAAAAATCCCAACTAATGGCCCTCATATGGAAGTTGTTAATGAAAATTTAGCCAAGAAATTCCCTACCGATGGCCCTCAACACTCCCCTGTTCCTGAAAAAACTTCAACTTCTCAGGTTGTTCCTCCCAAGAACCCTCTTGCCTCTTCCATGGCTCAGACTAAGTACTCAGATACTCTTGTTAATCCTCAAGCCCCGCTAATTTCAACCACGAATCTTGAGTTAGCTCTCGTTCCTTCACCACAACTCTTGAAAGATAGTCTTATGACAGATGGGTGGAGAGTGGTAGGCAAGCGACAACGTTCGTCAACCCCCCAAGATCACTCCATCCATTCAAAGGAAAAAAACCCTCTATCAAAGATCTTGCTAGATCCTTCTCTCAAGTGTCTCAAAATAAGGTTCATGCTCAACAAACTCATCTGGACAACACGCAATTGTTGCCAATCAGTGAAAACATTTTCCAGGCTCTAAATCATGAGGTCGAGCAACCTCTAAATCACCCCTCATGAATTTAAATCTTCTATCCTGGAATGTTAGGGGTCTCTCCCTCCCTTACCGTAAGTTTCAAGTTCGAAAAGTTGTTGCTGAAAATCATATTTCTGTTCTTTTCCTTCAAGAATTGAAAGTCATTGGTCACACTCTCACCCATTGTATGGATATCATTGGTGGTGGATATGCATCTGCCTTTACTACTTCTCATGTTAATGGTAAAGGAGGTGTTGCCCTTTCCATAGCCAAGTCTCTTTGTTATGCTATTCTAGACCATGGTGAAGACCCTGCTCATCATTGTGTATGGGTTAGATTGGCTCTTAACTCTCAAGTTATTGGATTTTGTTCTATCTATGCCCCTAATGACCCTCCTAGTCGTATAACCCTTTGGGAATGGTTAGTTGTTTCTCTCCCTCCTGTAGAATGGATCCTTGGAGGTGACTTTAATATGATTGAGAATCCTAGTGACAAAAGTTGGACTGGTAGTAGACCCCTTTCTAATGCTGAATTTGGTAGTTGGTTGTTTTGTCATAATCATTTAGGTGTGCATGACCCTCTCTTTGGTAAAGCCTCCTCTCATAGAGATAATTGGTTTACATGGTCCAACTATCGTCAAGGTTCTGCTAGGAAGCTTGTTCGTCTGGACATATTTTATTTCAGTAATTATTTCCTGGATAAATTCTCTATCCATGAGCAAGTTCGCATCTTGTCTCACACTACTTTGTCTGATCACCTTCCTATCTTGTCTTCTATCCAAACTTCCTCAATCTCTCTTAATTCCATGCCACTTCCTTTCAAATTAAATGTGTCCCACCTTGACAATCCTGCCTGTTGTCGCCTTGTAGAGCATGTCTGGAATAGATTTCCTAGACCAACTGGTAATACTGGCTGGATCAAATGGTTTGAAACAATGATTTCCAATACGGTTTCATCCCTTAGATGGTATGGGCGCTCTATTTCTAGGAGGAAGAAGATTCAAGAGAGTCACCTTCATAAGGAGATCTCTCATCTTCGTTCCATGCTTATGAAAGACCCTACTAACACTGTTATTCAATGCGATCTAGCTAATGTTGAAAATCAGGCTAGAGTTTACGAGTCTTACCGTGCTAGAGGGGCACATGTTAGGTCTCGCCTCAATTGGATCTCCTAGGGAGACAAGGGAACTAATTTTTTTTAACTACCTCAGACATAAGAATATTTTGGAAAGGATCACTGAGTTGGAGGACCCTTCAGGTCATTTTATTTTTGACTCTAAAGAGATCATGAATCGTTTTGTAGCTCATTTCTCTCAACTTTTTACAATGGAGCCAAGGGATGAAATCCAATGTATCTTAATGGAATACATGCAAGAACATATTCCCACCTTAGTTGATCCCATTATTTGAGATCAACTTGAATATCCTCTTTCTGTGAATGATCTGCAAACTGCTCTTTTTTCTATGAAGAATGACAAAGCTCCTGGCTTGGATGGGCTTCCAGTGGAGTTTTATAAAAATTTTGGCATATTCTTTCCTTTGATCTTCATCACGTTTACCTGGAAGCTCTTCATAATAGTTCCCTTGGAGCTTATATCAATGCAGGGCTTATCAAGCTTATTCCTAAAGGTACGACTCGTAACCAAATCTCCAATTGGAGACCTATTACCCTCCTCAATGTTTCTTACAAGATCATAGCTAAAGCTATAGCTTTAAAAATCAAAATTGTTGCTCAAGCGATTGTTCACCCTGAACAATCTACTTTTCTTAAAGGTCGTTATATTTTAGATAATCTTATGATGGCTTGGGAAACTTCGCAATGGGCTATCGATTCTAATCAAGATGCCCTCTTGGTTAAGTTAGATTTTGACAAAGCTTATGATAGAATCAGATGGGATTTTATTCTGAGTATGCTTTCTTGGCTTGGTTTTGGTCCAAAATTCTGTAATCAAATTGGTATGCTCTTTGGTGATGCTTCAACTTGTGTTCAGGTTAATGGAGCTCTTTCCCCCTCCTTCCCTCTTCAACGGTCTATCAGACAAGGTTGCCCCCTTGCTCCTTTTTTGTATGTTTTGGTTGTCGATGCTCTTGGTTATCTTCTTCATAAGGCTCATTCTGATGGCCTCCTTCAGGGTATTAAGCTTCCTGGGGATAAGCATGCTCTTAACTCTCATTTTGTTGATGATTCCCTTATTTTTCTTCAAAATACCCAACAAGAGGTGGAAATGGCTAAAGAGATTGTTCAATTGTTTTGTGATGTCTCTGGTTCTCGTATTAACGATTCTAAAACTGAAGTCTTCTATACCTCTTCCTCTCCTCATGGATGCAACTCCTTAATTGAGTGGAAGATCATCCCTCATGGTATGATTGTGCGTTATTTGGGAATTCCCTTTGGGATTAATATCTCTCCTAAGGATATGTGGAACTGGGTTATGGAAAGACTTCAAAAAAATTTAATGCTTGGCCAACTCGGTTTCTTTCCTTAGCAGGAAGAATTCAAGTTGCGAATAAAATTATGGCAACCTCTCATGTTTATTACTCCTCTTGTTGGATGGCCCCCAAGGTAGCCTATAATAAATTAACTCAGGCCATTCGTAAATTTTTATGGACTAAATGGGATGGAGAGGTGGGTATGACACCCATCTCTTGGAAACTTTGTACTCAACCTAAGGCTTTAGGAGGTCTAGGCATCATTGATCCTCTTACCCAGAGCAAAATTTTAGTTGCAAAATGGGTTGCTAGAGCCATTATTGGTGATGAAAATTGGAAACACCTATTTTGGTATAAAATCTCTCTAGCTACTCACAAAGGTAAATGGAAAGAAACCCCTTGGGAGGATAAGGTCCTTAATGCACCTTATTTTACAGTTAAAGGTTCTATTCCAATTACCCAAAATTGGAAAGCTTGGCAATCAGTTTCTCATTTATTGGCTTGGAAGTCTGACTCCTTGAGACATGGTCTGAGCATCGGTCTAAATAGTCTTTGGTGGAATAAACTTATACTCCATAATGATAAACCTTTAGCTTTATGCAATGCTATTCATGGGCTAGCTTTTTTGAAGAAAGGAATTAATAGAATTAGAGATATCTGGGATCCAGGTAGCTGCTCAATTCTTACCTGGAACCAGATCTACAATAATTGCTCCCTTCCCTCTAGGTTCAAAGAGTCTTATGGTTTAGTTGTGGCTTCCATCCCTTGTGAGGTCCTTATGAAGTTGGGAACAACTGCCCATAATATTTGGAATGACTGGAGATGGCTTAATGGTCATAGAATCTCTTCCATTACTTCTAGTTGGTTATACAAAAATCTTCTGTGTCCACCTTCTTTAGACTCTAAGCTCAATGTCAAGTGGCAAGTGAATTTTACCAATGCCCAATGGCAGTTTCTTGCTACTCAAATTTGGAAAGCTCCTGTTGAATCAAAAACTCAACTTCTTGGTTGGCAGATTTTGCATCAAAAACTGCCAACAACTGAAAGTTTGGCTGTGATTTTACACATTCCCCCTCAATGCAATTTTTGTAATGCTTTAGAAACTCTTATTCACTTGTTTTGGTTTTGTGGCATGGCTAAACAGTTTTGGGATATCTTCTACTCTTTTCTTTTTCCCTCTTTCACTAGATCTTGGAAGCTTTCTCTGCTTGGTTTTTCTCAGCTGGATCAATGCCCCAAACTCTGGGATGTTTGTAGACTCATCCTTCTCAAGCACATTTGGAAGTACAGATGCAAAAAGGTGTTTATTGGATCTGCTCCTCCATGGGATATAGTTTTGGCAGACTTGACCTTTGATCTTTTGTTACATGTGGGACACATTCATTCCCAAGTCTATGGACCTTCCAACACGCCTCGAGATGTTATTGACAGACTTCATCAACTTTCTCATATGATTCAAGATCTTCAGAAAGTCCAACAGGAAACTAAGAAGAAGACAGTTAACAATGATAAGCAAGTTCAGGGTTTGATTACTTCTTTTTCTTCTCTGAAGACTTCAGAAGATATCACGGAAGACATGCCTAGAATTTCTTCATATAACAGACTCTCCCACAGATGAATGTTGATATCTGGTGTATTGCAACAAGATATAGCTATAGGCTTTTTGTTGATATTAGCTTCTATTCTTATGTATATTCAGTTATGGATGCTTTACTCCTGATCCACCTCATTTTGTTTTTTAGCTGGTGGACAATGCTAACACCAAAATATTGTAATGTTCCGGTTAATGATATAATATAATCTAGCTTTTTCTCAAAAAAAAAATAAAAAAATTAAAAAAATAAAATTTGTAAACATTATTAATTAGATAAAACATTCTCACTTTTTATTACTACAAAATTTTCAGTCATTAATTGGTTGATTAAAAATTGACTGAGACAAAAAATTATATTTTTAAGATGCATATATGAAAACAATAATATTATAATTTTTAATTAGTTTAAAATAATTTATTTGCTTATAGTATTTATATTTTAGTAGGGGAACACAATTGATATGTCTTTGGTTTTTCATCAAAGAAACCCAAGTTCAAACCATGGGTGGGTGAGTGACCTTGTTATGCTTCCATTTTAAAAAAATATTATATCTTCATCAAATAAAATGAGGTATATATAACTATCAAAGATGAAAGATGATATATGGTTATTGTATAATAAAGATAGGACGTGTTTCAATCCTATATGAATTAAAAAAATATATTCTATACTAAAAACTATATAACATAATAGATTGATTATGTGTCCGAGGGTTAGGTGGTTTCGTAAGATGTTGGACACTTACTAAGAGGAGACCTAGGTTCAAACCTCGGGGGCATGTCCAATCTGGGAAAATGTAGTAGTTTGACCTGAATCCATAAACTTGATGACATCGATACCAACATTGATCCACCGAGAGTCTCTATCACTCCGGATTGTGTTTACCAAGACGAGATAGGGGTTATAGTGGTAACACCATGATTTAACGCTACAATAAGAAACAATACAACTTGATTCTATGACCAGTTTTTAAAAAGAATAGGTAGTTTACTGATTCCTCTATGTATAGAAAAAAAAAAAATAGAATGATTATAATATTATATGTATAATAGAGGTAGGAATCGCTTCAATCCCATATATTAAATTTAAAAAATTCTATACTAAAATCTATATAATATTAAAAAAATTCTATACTAAACTCTATATAATTTGTTCCAAGGAACAACCACACTGTTTGGGTTTTGGTTCTTCTTCAGGAGGTCCAAGGTTCAAATTGTGATGTGAGCGAGTGTGTTAGGGGATGAGTGTGTATGGCTATGTGTTTGTTTGGGTTTTGGTTCTTCTTCAGGAAGTCCAAGGTTCAAACCGTGACGTGGGCGAGTGTGTGAGGGATGAGTGTGTATGGCTATGTGTTTGACCCTTATAATTGGTAGGTTCAATTCTTCCATTCTCTAAAAATAAAAAAAAAGGAGCCGAATGACATTTGGTGTAATGGCAGTTGCCTATTTATTATCATCCATGTAATTGTGAAGTCGATTCCTCTTGTGTTTGCTCGAACATTTGTAAATATTTGTAAACGATGTTTAAAAAAAACAAAATAAATACAATTTTAATATAATAAAAAGGGTGAAATGACTACATTTCCAATTTCTATGAACTTCGTAAAATAAATAAATTACCCTGTAAAGTAGGCACCATCGTACTTCACGTCTACATTCAACTTACCCAATCAACATCGACTATCAAAATTGTCTCATTGTGCGCATGAACGCTATAAAGTAAGACATACTAAGCTTACACGCTAAGCCATATTTAAATCACAATCAACAAATCAGTTGATCCATTACTTTAAAAAATAAAAATAAAATATAAAATAAATTTTTTATAATTTACTATATGTTATAATGGTAGTATTATGATTTGATATTATCATAGAAGTAATGTGATTTGATATTATCATAAAAGTAATGTGATTTGACCTTGTGTAACCAGTTGTTAAAAAAGTGGTAGTATTATGATTTGATATTATCATAGAAGTAACGTGATTTGATATTATCATAAAAGTAATGTGATTTGATATTATCATAAAAGTAATGTGATTTGACCTTGTGTAACCAGTTGTTAAAAAAGTAGTTACTATCCAATATACATAGACAGTGGTCTAGATCCGATTCTTCTAAGTGGTGCGCCAGATTAATGATGACGTTGCAACCCCTGTGTGTCCGGCGGTCCCCATCTCATGCTGGGTTACCATGTACCGAGACTGTGGAAGTCCTGGGAGCCTTCGTAGATAGTTTGAATCCTACCAGCTGATATATACTCATAATTAAAGATACTTATCAATTTAATTTTTAATTAAAAATACTCATATTTTATTTTTCCCAAATCTTAATATTTTAAAATTTTTACAATAACTTTTATATTAAAATAAAATCTCACTTAAATAAATTGAGTCTTCTAATATTGATTATTTTATTTTGCTTAAATTATTATATTTTAATAATTAATTTTTTGATATCATTTTATTTTAAGATAAAATTTTATTAAATATATTTATTATATATTTTTAAATAAATATTCTTAATTACTTTAATTATTTAAAACCTTTCTCTACTAGAAAGTTTTGTAAGAGGTTTGTCCATAAAGGAAGAAACCTAAATAAACAATACATGGCCATTCCCTTACAAAATTATTGGACTTGATTGTCAAGTTAAAACATATTCATTTTATTAAAAATATATATATTTAAAATAAAGTTTTAATTAAAATTTTCACATCAATTATAATATTTTTATATTATGCATTTTTTAATAAGTTATATATTTTTTGTTATTAGGATTTGAAACTTAATCCATGGTTAAAAATGATTGAGATGTACCCTATTCTTCTATGTATTAAAAAAAATCTTTATATTTATATTATTTTTATTAAAAACATAAAATATTTATTTTTAAAAGGAAAATAAATTTATATTGTATAGATAGACTAATGACTGTACAATCAATTATTCCAATCATATTATTTGATCGGCATTTATTGTATTGTATAAGTTAATTGTTCTTATTTTGTTTGATCCATTTTATTGTATAATAATTATTTTACTTGTATTATTAAAATTTAATATAAAAAACTAGAAACACATCAAAATTAAACTCAGATCATTTTATTTGTATCATGCAAAATTTACTTAAAAAACAAGAAACACATCAAAATTAAACTTAGATTAAAACTAAAAACTAAAATACTTTATTATTGTGCCATAAATTAAACTTAAATCCTCCTTAAAAAATCTAATGCCAGACTAAAAGTCTTTATTGTTGTCCACGCAATTTCCTCCTTCGTTGACGAAGTCTACTCAACTTCCATAAATCGTTTTCTTCCCACTAACGACGTTTCTACGGCGTTTGTTCATAAAGGCGGTGGGCCCCAAAAACGAAGAGGAATAAGCAACGTCCTAGCGTCACCTTAACGGCGGTGGCCCCAAAAACGAAGACGATTAAGCAACGTCCTAGTGTCACCTTAAAGGCGGTGGGCCCCAAAAACGAAGACGAATAAGCAACGTCCTAGTGTCACCTTAACACAAGAAAATAAATAACAAGTGTATGAACCAAAGTTGCCCTTTTGAGGAGCATCTGTGATTTCTTTGTCCAAAATAAACCACAGTCACCCAGCAAAGTATTCTTAGTCAGCTGGGAATCGAACGCACGACCTTGTACTCTTCCGAACACTATTTCGTGCGCCGAATATTCCAATGACATTCGAGTTCGCCAGCCTCCCCTGGCCTTAAAACTGTCATTGCCTAAACCACATTACTTGAGCCGTTGCAAGCGGCAAAGGTGAGCAGAGCTGGAGGTCGCGATGTCGAGTCTCGTGCTGAAGCCTGCGAGCTCTCCTGCGGTGGTGGTGGTGGGATCGGCGAACGCGGACACATACGTAGAAGTCGAGAGAATTCCGACGGAGGGAGAGACCGTGGTGGCGCGCACGGGGCACACGCTCGCCGGAGGGAAGGGCGCCAACCAGGCCGCCTGCGCCGCCCGGCTTTCCCACCCTACCTATTTCGTTGGCCAGGTTCACGTGTCAAATAAAACCGCTTTAAGCGAAACCGTTTTGCATTTTGTCATTTCAAAGCTCAGCATTATGTAATTTCTTTGCAGAGTTCTTGGACTTTGTAGTGGATTGTAACTAAGGCGCAAATTGCAGGAAACTTTGTTGAGAATTTAGTTGCGGTTCTTGTTATTTTTCGGTTATTTTAAATTTTGTAGCTTATTGTGACCAAGACGCGAATTGCGCGGAAATTCGAAGAAAATGAGTTGTGTGTCTTGTTATTCTTCGGTTTATTTTTGGACTTTGTAATTTATTGTGACTAGGACGTAAATTGTGCGGAACTTTGCTCAAAATTTAATTGTTTTTCTTGTCATTTTTCGGTTGTGTTAGGACTTTCTAGTTTACTGTGACCAAGACGCAAATTGCTGGAAAGTTTGCTGAAAACTTAGTCGTGGTTCTTGTTATTTTTCGGTTATTATGTGTCTTTGTAATTTATTCTGACCAAAACTTAAGTTGCGCGGAATTTTGTTGTAAATTTATTTTTGTTTCTTGTCATTTTTGGATTTTGTAGTTTATTGTAACCAAGATGTAAATCGCGTGGAGCTTCGTTGAAAAGATAGTTGTGTTTGTGTTTCTTGTTTTTTTAACGATGATATAGGGCACATTTATGACATTTTAAGGCTTTTTGTTGGAAGTTATCAAGGGTTTGACGATGCTGACGATGATTTTTAAGGTCTTTAAGGCTTGTGAGGTTACGTAGGACCTTTTTAGATATGTCATTTAGTAAATAATTCTTTTGAGTGTTACGGTTTGAAGTGAATTCTTGGATTTTGTTTTTTATCATGACGTAGGCGTATATTACACTGAACTTTTTAGAAGTTTGGGCGTCCATGGTCAAGTAGGTAATTAATTATGTATGTATGGTAGTCTAAGTTTTCGTATTTACCAACTTAATATATTACTATATTTTTTTTTTTGTTTATTTTATGCAGGACATAAGTATGGCATTTTAGGTTTCTGGTTAGAAGTTGTCCAGGGTTTAGCTATGACCGTGACCTTTGAGGTCGTCCAGGGTTTGACAATGATGAAGACCTTTAAGGTCCTTTATTTAGGCTGAACACTTAGGAACTTTTTATACATATCCTTTTAAGAAATAATTTTTTATTCTTTTGAGAACACGAGAACAGGTATTAAAAAGCTTTAATGAAATTATATCATAAAAATACGCCATTGGAAATAACAACTTATATAAGGACAGGTATATGGACGAGTTTGAGAGTTGAGGTTTGAAATGAATTTTTCAAAGTTTAGTTTGAATCTCTTGACTGGAGGCTTCATGTGCAAGGATATGATGGCATATATGGAGCAAGTGGCATTGTGAAGTTTTGTTTTAGGGAGCCAACTTCAGGTTTCATGTGTAGGATTGTGACTGCAACTGTCGAGTGAGTGAGCATTAGCGTAGACTAGTCATGATTTTCAGATTTCATGTTGTAAAGCTTCGTTTCATTGTTTGATTTGAGGTTTCATGTTAAAGATGGTGGTTGTAAATGTTGAGGGTCTGATTATTGTTGTCAAGCTTAGTTAGTTTCCTTGTTAGTCTTGATTTAAGGTTCCATGTATAAGATTGTTTTTGCAAATGTGAAGTAAGTGGCATTGTTGTCAAGTTTTGTTTTATTTTTATTAAGTTAACCTGAGGTTTCATGTGCATTTAAGGTTCCATGTATAAGATTGTTTTTGCAAATGTGAAGTAAGTGGCATTGTTGTCAAGTTTTGTTTTATTTTTATTAAGTTAACCTGAGGTTTCATGTGCATGATTGTGATTGTAGTGTTGAAAATCTTCACAAGTCTATAAGTCCTAGGGAGTGCAAGTTATCCCAACCGAGTCAATTTGAGCCCTCTTGGGTCTCTTTTTGTGAAATTTAATATATTGTATTTTTTTAAATTTACCAATATATTACTGAGTTTTTACTAGACCTTCGCCTGAGCCAAACTCTGGGTTAAAAGGCAGGCATGCCAAGTTTGAGACAAGTCCGCATTATAATTGTGATTGCAATTGTTGAGTGAATGAGTGTTGCTGTAGAGATTGGTTTGGTTGTCTTGACTTAAGGTTTTATGTATAAAGTTGGATTGCAAAGGTTGAGTAATGGTGGATAAAGTTTAGTATGGTAATCTTCATATAGAGCTTCACATGCAAGATTGTGATTATAATTGTGAAGGAATTGAGCATCGTATTGAATTAAGGTTTTATGTGCAAGAATTTGATTGCAAATGTAGAATAAGTAGCACTGTTATCCGGTTTAGTTTAAGCTAGTTGACTTAAGGTTTCATGTATAAGGTTGTGATTATTAATGTCTATTAATTGAACAAATGGTATTAGCTCAAGTGGTTATTTTCCTCGACTTTCAAGGAGGAGACGCACTGTTATCCGGTTTAGTTTAAGCTAGTTGACTTAAGGTTTCATGTATAAGATTGTGATTATTAATGTCTATTAATTGAACATTGGTATATTAAATGGTATTAGCTCAAGTGGTTATATTCCTCGACTTTCAAGGAGGAGACGCAGGTTTGAATCTTGCCAAATGATACATGCATAATAACCTATCTGTTGTAATACCACTATGTAGTGATGATTTAATATGGGTGGGGCCTGTTTCAATCCCACATGACTAATTGAAAAGAATAATTGAACATTGGTGTAAAGTCTACTTTGATAATCTATATTTAGAGCTTTATATGTGAAATATTGATTGCAAATGTCAAGGAATTGAGCATTTTCTTGAATTAAGGTTCTATGTGAACTGAGCATTTTCGAGTTGAGTTTCATTGTTTTGATTTAAAATTTCATGTAGGAATCACCGTATTTTGCTATCTTGATCATGCTATCTATTATTGATGAATGATGATATAGAAAGGCCAGTTAGAGGAGCTCCTTGTTAGATGAGACTGTGATTGCATATGGAAAATGTCAAAATAAGTAAGTGTTACTGCAAAGCTGGATGTTAAAAGGAAGTTGTTTTCATCATCTGCTTCTTTTGAATGAGATGTCCTAGAAGTTTTCTGTTCAAATGGCATCCTTGAACAAGTCCATATGTTTGTTTGTCCATCTTTTAGCTTTAACTGTGATGTTTTGATGATTTTTTGATAGGGTTGTGGTGCTTGTGATATATATTGAATTCACACATTCGCAGTTTTATGTATGCTCAATGGTGGTGGAAAACATTTTCTTGTGTTATGCTCAGTTCAAGTGTTAGTTGTAACATTGTCACTAATTCTTTGATTATGTTGTTGTTTTTCTGTTCCTGTCTCCCTGCTTTTGTTTGTTTATGTTTAGTGGTGGTTCAATACTTCGGATATAATACATGCTGAAACTTGGCATTGTATTGGTTGAACTAACTTTTTTTGTATAGTATGATCGAAGCTCTGATTGCATAGTTCCTTTTTGGTTTCTTTCCTTTTTTTCCTCTTCTGTATTTGTGGAATTCAAAACTTTTATGTTTTGTTGTTGGGGCATGTGTTGAATTCAAAGATTTGCTATTTCAAATAGATAAATATTACAAAAGGATTTTCATTTATTTTCTTAGACTACTTTTATGTGTCAAACAGAAACAATTCAAAGTTTAGGTCAAAATTGAGAAGTTATGAATTCATTTTAATTTTGTACATTATAAGTTGTATAAGGAAAGCTCTCCTATTTCTTTTTTCTTGTTCATTTCTTTTTGTAGAGCTGAACTGAAGCATTTAACAGTTTTTGCTATAAATAAAGATGAATTGAAGAACTTTGAGGTTATGATTGTGATGTGATTTAGAAATCATAGCTAGTGAGGTAAGTCATTTATGGTTTTGATAATATGTTTGCAAAGCGCCCTTCATTTCTCTAGTTTCTGTCGTAGATCTGCTTTTCTTTATCTCTTATTTTTCAATTATTTTGCTGGGTAGGTCAGTGAACACGGGGATCCATCTTTTTGTTAAGTGCATGGGAAATTGCACTGTCCAGCTTAGGATATTATTAGTCTAAAGCCAAAATTTATAGGAGAATGCACTATAAACATAGAATACTGTTCACCTTAGCCGTAATGGATCAGAAAATGCATTATTAAGCTTAGAATGGAAATTGTTTTAAAAGTAGTCCATCAAATTACTTTTGTCAAAATTATCTAGGACCTATACCTGGCCTTGCTCAGATTGACTTACAGTAGCACTGCTGTATTAACATTTCCAGAGAAATTGGACATAGTTTATGATTATGACAATTGGTTTGGATTACTGCTAAATCATGGCCTGCTCAATTATTATGTGCTAATTGATGCATAGGATGGTGCTAATTGTAATTGATGTTGAACTAGGTATTTTGGGGTTTCGGACTTCAGTTATAGCCTTCAACAAGAATTGTCCATTCTTTTACAGTATGGCTTGCGAGTTCCAACGAGAAAGCCAGTGAAGGTTGGTGTGTCCAATTGTGAGCGAGACAAAAGTCCAAAATGGGAGCAACTGTAGGATGGTGCTTCCAACAGTACATGGGATAGAGTTTGGCACCGGAGTAACTTCAGTGCAGTGTGTGAAATGAGTACAACACAGGAACAACTGTAGTGTTGTGTGTCCAGCAGTGTGCATGACTAGCATCTGAAATAGGAGCAATTGCATGCTGACAAATCCAGTGGTGTGTATGACAAGAGTTTGACATGAAAGCAACTGCAGTTTAGTGTGTTTGATGGTGTGCACAGCAAGAATGTGACATAGGAGTGGCTATTGCCTATTCTGAGTCAATTGAATCAACTACTTATAGTGACAACCAATGATGGGGTGATGCCAAAGTGTCCCATGTCTCATGGTGGTGAAACAAAAGATGTTTTCAGACATCGGAAAATCTGCTTCACGATTTTGAGGGCCAATGGACAAATGAATGAGGCATACTGGAGGAGATTATTCCCTGCAACACTATGTGGAACCATAGGATATTGGTATGTGGGATTGCTAGAAGCTAATCACTCGACCTTGGAGGAGTTTTGGGAAGCCTACAGGAAGGAATTTAAGTTGTTGCTTATTGATGATGAGGTCATCACAAAGATTTTTAAAATATAGCAAAGTGAGATAGTTTGTTTGGTCATACAACAAAAGGTTGAAAGTGTTGGCTGGCCAACTGGAGAAGGAATTGCCCAACAAACTCAAGAAAAGGTGGTTTGTAGAAGGCCTTCGTATAAGAAGAAGATCAAGGTGGTTCCTTGGATGTCATATCAAGAGACCCTTGAGTGTCTCATGGCGGTGAAACAAAAGATGTTTTCAGACATTGGAAAATCTGCTTCACGATTTTGAGGGCCAATGGACAAATGAATGAGGCATACTGGAGGAGATTATTCCCTGCAACACTATGTGGAACCATAGTAGATTGGTAGGTGGGATTGCTAGAAGCTAATCACTCGACCTTGGAAGAGTTTTGGGAAGAATTTAAGTTGTTGCTTATTGATGATGAGGTCATCACAAAGATTTTTAAAATAGAGCAAAGTGAGATGGTTTGTTTGGTCCTACAACAAAAGGTTGAAAGTGTTGGCTGGCTAACTGGAGAAGGAATTGCCCAACAAACTCAAGAAAAGGTGGTTTGTAGAAGGCCTTCGTATAAGAAGAAGATCAAGGTGGTTCCTTGGATGTCATATTAAGAGACCCTTGAGTGGGCAATGTACTTAGAAAACAATTCCAAGATACCTTTTAGATGTTGGGGTCAAAAAATCAATGACTCCAAAGAGATGTGAGGACATTAAATGTAAGAGATTTGCCAAACAAAAACCACAAATATGCAAAAAAACAATTGTTGAATTGAATACAAAATATTGTGTAATTTACTTATATATCCCGAATCTATACAATCTATCATGGACCTCTTCAAGGGGGAACCTCCTTCAAAGCAACGCTCATACAAAATAATATCCAGGATAATCATCCTCTTCCTTACAATTTTAATATATGATCATCCAAACCCTAACCTTAATGCCCTAGGGACGGCCAAAAGTCTTAAAATAATCACCCAAGCTAATTAACCCTACCTCTAGTGCTCAAGGGTTGGTTCCATATACAAATTAGGTGTTTGAGCTAATTAACTAAACTATGACTATTACACTCATAATAATAAAAAGGTTAGGACACAAGGGTTCTAAGGTGCCCTCCTCCTTCAGAAAGCTTTGTCCTCAATGCTTTAGTTGTGGAAATTGTTGCTGGAGAGGTTCCCAAGTCTCATCTTTTGATTGCAAGCCTTGCCACTAGACCAAAACATTTGTTATGGTGTAGTTATGGAGTTGGCATGAATGTTTGTCTAAAATAGCCTTAGGTTCAAGGATGATGGATTCTTTGTTGTCTAATTTGGGAAGTGCTGACTAAGCTTGAATGTGTTGTCTAAGGAACTTCTTCAAATATGATATATAGAAAATAGGATGTATCTTGGAAGATGGTGGTAGGTCCAATTTGTATGCAATAGGGTCGATCCGTTGTAATACTTGGTAAGGACCATAGAACTTTGGTGCTAACTTCTGACTACCTTTGAGCTTCAAGTATGTTTGGTTGCACAGTTGTAGGCGGAGAAAGATGATGTCCCCTTTGGTGAGTGTTTGCTTTGAATGTTGTTGATCTACCTATTGCTTGGTATGATTTTCAACCAATGGTGAGTTGGCGTTAAGAGTTTGGAGTAATTTTCTCAATTGCTGAGGGCAGAATTGACGACATGTACCTTAGAGTTGCTTGGAAGTAAGGATGTGAGAGATGGTGATGGTTGGTCATATACTATTTCATATGGTGTCATCTTGTTTGTAGTGTGATAATTGGTGTTGTATCACTATTTGTACAAAGGTAACCATTTAGACTAGTGTTTTTGTTGCTTCAAATTGAAGCTATGTAAATAATTCTCCAAGCATTTATTGACTATTTCTAACTAACCATCAATTTGTGGGTGATATGGTGAGATCATGTTCAGTTGTGTTCCTTGCAGCCTAAAGAGTTCCTTCCAAATTGTGAAGGTGATATTATGGTCACAAATAATGGAAGTGGGCATACTCTAGAGTGTTAGGAGGTGAAGTCAATATGCAGATCTTTGATGTTCTTCAACAGAGTGGTGCATGGTGGTGCAGCTTTTAAAGTTGCTTTTGCTTTTAAAGCGCTTTTGCTTTTAAAGCGCTTTTGCTTTTAAAAGCTACTTTTGCTTTTAAAGCTGCTTTTGCTTTAAAAGCTGCTTTTGTTTTTAAATTATGTTTGTTATAGAACACAGTTGATAAATGCAATTTTTTAATAAAACACTTCTATCTGGAATGTGCCGTGGCTTTTATGGAATCTTGCTTTGTATTTCTATAAAAAGGGGAATGCCCTTTGCATTTGAACAATGCGAATGTATGAAAGCTTGCTGAGAATAATAAAAGAGAAAAGCTGCCTTTTGCCCCATGGTTTTTCCTTGCACTTTGCAGGGGTTTCCACGAAAAATCTCATGTGTTGTTTATTGTTGTTTAGCTTGCTTGCTTCTAATTTCCTAACATCTGGTATCAGAGCGAGGTTCTTTGAAAACTTGTTGGTCAAGGTTTTGTGCGAGTGGGAGCTGCAACAATGACAGGAGGTGTAACCAAGTTCGAGATTGAGAAGTTTAATGGTAAGAATTTTGCTCTATGGAAGATGAAGGTGGAGGATTTGTTGGTTCAAAATGAGCAAGCCATAGCCTTGGAAGGGCTCGGGGGTAAACCTGATAGCATGTTAGATGAGGAGTGGTTAAAGCTGAACAAGAAGGTGATGTCTGCAATTTGTAGACTCTGTCTTGTTCAATGTTGCTGAAGAAAGGTTTGTAGAAGCCCTTTGGAAAAAGCTTGAGAAGTTATATGAGACTAAATCAGCAACAAATAAGGTCTTCTTGAAAAAGCAACTTTATAGCTTGAGGATGAAGGAGGGTTCATCTGTGGCAGATCATCTGAATGAGTTTAATACTCTAATTAGTAAGCTGGTCTTTGTTGATGTGAAGATGGAGGATGAAGATAAAGCAATCACCCTACTTTGTTCTCTTCTAGACACCTAGGATCATTTGGTGATGACCATCAACAATGCATCATCTGGAGCTCTAAGAGTTGATGATGTCGTAGCCACTTTGTTGGCAGAAGAGTTGAGGCGAAAATCGTCCCTGGAACCTTCAACCATTGAAGACCTAGTTGTGAGAGGTCGATCTAACATAAGGAGTCAACAAGGTAGATCACAGTCCAAGTCTAAGTCAAAAGGACGCAAGAGGAAAGGGAGGTGCTGGCATTATGGGAAGCCAGGGCACTCAAAGGAGGACTGTTGGCATTTGAGAAAGGAGAAGAATGGTGAAAAGCAAAATCAACCATCAACTGAGGCCAATACTGGAGATGCAGTAGATTTGGCAACATGTGAGGCCTTCTGTACTAGTAATAGCAAATCTATATGGATGAATTAGAACCCAACAAGTCATTTAGAACAAGAGTCCCACAAGTGTAGCTACCAATAGGCATTGGGTTTAACAAACCTTTGCAAGCAAGCACACATATAGTCTAATCAAGCAAGACCACTTTCAGTTCAATCCTGGTAAGGAAACCATGGTAAGCTGGATTCTGATGGGAAATTCAGTTCTACCTTGTGGCCTTGGGTTTTATCTAGTGTTTGGCGGGTGTGGACTCCATAGAAATCTGTACACGTCCAATTATTTGCAGCCTGTATTGTGCACTGGGTGCTGACCATAGTGTCAATTACGTTGTTTTTATGTTATTCATATCAGAAAATATTGAAATTTCAAAGAACAAAAAAATAGGGTGCGTTTTTTCTCTCATTTTGCTTTATTGTCTATGCCATAGTAGGGAAACTTGGACTTGGTGGGGAATCGACAAGGTCGATTTTTGACTCTGACTCAGACTCAGCAAAAAACTTGGCCAAAAAAACCAAAGAAAATGCAAATTTTCATTGGAAAAAAGTTTTTTTCATGCATAACACAGTTAACTAACATTATACAAAACCAAAATTAATATTGTAAGCGATACAACCTCAAAGTACACATGAAAGTGACAAAACACATATCAATGTAACTGCTGGGTGGTTGTTAGATTCAGTCTCGGAGCATTTGCAAGTCCTTTTGGTGTCATTTAACATGCTGTTTATTTGTAATTATTTCCTCCTGATGAATATGTAGTGTTTGCTGATATTTCATATTGAGTCAGAGTCCAGAGAGAGTACATAAGGCTGGTACATACCCCTTCTAGTTTCTATTGTTCTCAGATTGTGGCTATACTAGGGGATGCCTCCCATAAACAAATGGTTATATACGGGTTAGCGGCTACTGTTAGAAAGTTATCTTTCATTTTGGTTTTGTGGCCATACATAGGTGCAATGCTCAAACCAACACTGAATATGGTTGATGCTATTCTTTTGCAGAGTATGGATAGTATATTTTCCTTCAAAGGGGATAACTACATATCAAAATTATCGGTCAATTGTCTTCCTTAGAAAGAAACCTCAAGGACATTTTGTGTTTCTTCAAATGGCCTCTTGCTGTTTTATGTGCATCTTATGAATCTCACTAAGATTGTGAGAGGGCCCAAGCATTATACTGTTCCAATCTTTTGTGTCTAATTCATGATGCCTTTGAATTGCCTCAAACATGGTGAATGTTTCCTGTGTTGGTTAGGATTTTGGAAGCATTTGTTTGTTCCTAGGCACAGTGGTTAGATGAATGTTCTAGAGAATGTATATTATAGGGAAGTGCAAAGAAAGTTTGCTCTTGATTATTGAACGTGTTACACTTTGCATGGGGTGGGAAGTTTTGGTCTCAACTTCCATTGTTGATCTTCTTTGACCTTAGCCGTATACTCTGTTGACTAATTTCTCTACTCCTTTTGTCTTTGGTCATTTGTAATCAGGTGAGCCTTGTGGCATTAGCCTTCCTCTTGGTTCTTGTTTTTTACCTCAAATGTAACTGTTGGGTGGCTAATAGATTCTTGAAAACTAGGGAAACTTTTGGTTTAGGATGCAAATGAGTGTTTTTTTGGTTCTGATTTTACCTTCTCCCTGCTCTCTCTGCAAGTGGAAACAGCAAAAATGAGGCCAATTTAGAAAAAAAAAATTAATGCTGTTTTTCTGTATTTTTGCTGCCACAGCTGAGTTTTTCTCTCGGACTCACACAAGTAAAAAAAATTTGGTGAGTCCAGAATAACTCGCCAAGCCAAGTAAAAAAAACCCAGGAGGGCCGACTTGGGTGTGGACTTGTTGAGTTTTTCAAAAATTCGCTGAGTTTCGTAACTATGGTCTATCCTGATATCTATTCTAGTTTAATAACTAAGAAGTAGCACTGAAACCTGATACTGGGGATTCAGCATTACCTATCGAATGTCCAACAAAGTTTAGACTATGATGCAGAAAACACACATGAAAACAGTCCAGAAATGTAGAGAATCCTTAGTCCTTATATGATGCAGGCAGTATTAATAGAATTATATAGTCCTCATGAAAGGACTAACTTTTGGGATTCAAAATGCTTAGGTTCATTGAAACATTGATATAACCCTTTCATGAAGATTGAAAACATTTTAGGAAAAATGGAGTTGGTAGGTTAGGGAAGGTTTCCATCAGTGCAGTTTTTATTCTTTCTAAAATTAAATTAAGAAAGGAAAGTAACATCTGTTGCTATAATTACCACGTACAGATGTTTGGTTTGTACTGAAGGACAATGTTTTTTGAAGGTTTAGTTTTCCTGAAAATGTTTGGTGATATAGATATATGTATAACATAAACATATGCACAGTATATTAGCTCAATATCATCTACACCTCCCTCTCTTGATAGTGTCTCACCTTACAGCCTCGATGGTTGTGATACAAGGCATAAAGATCAACAGCTTCAAATGAGTTTGATTAGAAGTTTAAGGTTAGGAGTTTGGTTTGAACGGAAGGACAATTTTTTTTGGAGGTTTAGTTTTACTGAAAATGTTTGGTTCTCTCTCTCTCTCTCTATATATATATATATATATGGACAGAAGTACATTAGTTCAAAATCATTTTCACCTTCCTCTCTCAAAGGTGTCTCACCTTACAGTCTCGATGGTTGTGCTACAAGGCATAAAGATCCAACAGCTTCATATGAGTTTGATTAGAAGTTTATAGTCAGGAGAGTCTTATAGAAGATGGCTACTTACACTTTTCAAAGGCATTTTTCAATATTTCAGATTAGTCATGCTGGATTCAGCTTCTACTGTTTCCTTTATCCCTGTGGAACCGATGGTTTGGTCTCTTGAATTTCAATATTTCCTTGCCATGCTTGAAACTTTTTATAATCCTTCCTGACGGAGATGATTTTCATCCCAGACTTGTTAGTAGAGCACTAATGATATCTGAATGTCAGTAAATTTCTTGCTGCCTCTTCAAAGGAAGTGATAAGCATGTTCACTTGCATACTCTTATTTACTGGACTTGGTCAATACTAACCTTAGCCATCTAACTGACAGGGCTTCTTGTATAAAATTTATGCAGCTTGTCTCATTATTAGATTATGATTGATGAAGTATGGAAAAGCTTATGTTTGTGTAACAGTATTTGTTGCATGTCTCATGAGGCTGTGCCCTCAGCAAAGAACTGAAATGATGCACAAAGGAAGTTTCTTGTTAGTATCGATAAATTGTGAACTGCATGTCTCATGTGAACAAAGAACATAGAAAATAGAGACAAAGAGAATATAATTCAGATTTTGACTTTCTATACATCTTACCCTTTGTCATTTGTGTGAACAGATCGGAAAAGATGCACATGGAACGTTAGTAAGAGATACTCTCGCTTCTTGTGGAGTTCGTCTTGACTTCCTCAACACTATAACAGTCTCAACTGGCCATGCTGTTGTTATGCTGCAACCCAGTGGGCAAAACTCCATTATTATTGTTGGAGGTGCGAATGTTTCCTGGCCAAGGCTAGGAGATGGTATGAGTCGCCTTTCAACAAATGCCCAGCAACTAATACGTCGAGCAGGAATTGTACTTTTGCAGAGGGAAATTCCTGATAATGTGAATATTGAAGTTGCTAAGGTCATTATTAAGTTCAAATCAGACCTTTCTTTGTTTTGCAATGGTTTTCTTTCTTTTAATTACTGATGAAAAACATTGCAGATAATTCTCTCTTATTAAGAATGCTTGCGTAAAAACCTCTCTTACAACAATTGTAGGTAACATTTAGTTTTTTAAACTAGTACAATTCTATTGGTTTGGCTACAAATGTCTTTTCATGAAGAAGATGCTCTATTTTTTCTATCATTTTGTTGCTGTATGTTCCTTGTTCATTTCATTAGAAGCTTCCTGCATAAGTAGCAAACAGTCAAATTGTACCAGTTTTGTTTTGTTTGGGGAAGTGTCCGTGGTCAATCATCTCTTTCAAAGATATTAGTTGAGTTGAATAGCAAAACCTACAGACTCTTAAGAAGATTAGAATATTAGAACTAGACAGCTGCATATCTCATTGTGTAGGAATTGCTTTCTGATGTCCTAATATGAAATGAGGCTGTTTGTAGGATGCACTTCAGAGTGCTAATTGAAGAAAAATGCTTCCACGTTTCTGTTGTATCTGCAGTAATTGCAAACTCTCAAAGTTTTGTGCCCAGCTAAATGTATAAAGTTGATGCAATGATTTTGAAAATGCTTCTAAGCTTGTAACCTTTGTACCTCAATTGTTTGTTATTATTATTTGTTTGGTCACTCACGACAAGGCTACTTTAGCATTTTCTAAGTAATATAATGATCTTATTTTTATCCCTTAAAAAGTGATGTACAAGTCTCTATTTATTATTTTTAATTGGTTATGTGGAACTGAAATGGATCCCATCCTTATTACATTGTGACCACCTAGTGGTATTACGACAGCTCTGCAATTATGCATATATTTCTTGGCAAGATTCGAACCTGGGTCTCCTCCTTGAAAATCGAGGAAGTTAACTGGTTGAGCTCCTTCTGTTTGATTGTATAGTCGGTCTCTTATTCAGAATAACATTGGGCATTTTATTCTCCAACTTTTTGAAGAAGAAGATATTAATTGATATGAGATAATCTTAATGCTTTTTCTTTTTGGGTGAGTCCGACCATTTTGTAACTGACTATAAGCCATGTTAACTCTGCAGATTGCAAAAAGTGCAAATGTTCCAGTCATTCTTGATGCAGGAGGCATAGAAAGTCCTATTCCTGAGGATCTTCTTAAGTATATTACTATTCTAAGTCCAAATGAAACCGAGCTATTCCGCTTGACAGGAATGCCGACTGATACAATTGATCAAGTTATTGAGGCTGCTGCAAAATTTCATGAAATGGTAGCTCTATAATAAACTTCTTTACTCAATCCTTTTGAATCTGTTTTATAATACCTCAGATAGGTATGATGAACTTGCTATAGTTGTGAACACGAAACAATCTGACACTAATTAATATACAGGGTGTTACACAAGTTCTTGTGAAACGAGGAGAACAGGGATCAGTCCTTGTGACTAAAGATGCTCTTCCAATAATACAACCTGCTATCCTTGCACCTATGGTACTAGATACAACAGGAGTGGGGGATACTTTTACTTCTGCGTTTGCTGTAGCTCTTGTGGAAAAGAAGTCGCCATCAGATAGTCTTAAGTTTGCAGGTTTGTGTGCTTTCACATCATTTTTTAATGCAAGTTTCTATCCTGATAATTTTTTTTGATTTTTTAGTATTGAAATTCCAATGTTTGGCATGAATTGGGTTTTCAGTGGATGTATATTGCAGTTTGTATGGAATAGGGCCATCATACCTAATTATAAGATGTGGTGCAGACTCTACCTTTATTAGTGCGGGATGCACATATTTGCACCTTTTATTTGAACCAAATCGTTCAGTGTTGTTATTGTCATGTTAATCCTTGAAAAAAATGGAGTTGACAATTTCATAAGGCAGAGATAGTTATCAATATTTCTTCTGATAATGCTTGAAGCTTTGATGATTTACATTATGAAATGAAGGATATTTAAATACAATGAATGCCCAATTTTGGCATAACAAACCTTAACTAATCCTGCAACTACCCTTGACCTCTAGTGGACCTTACGTACCATGTGTTGAGTGGTTACTCAACTTACATTCACATTATCTATGATGTAATAATTCCTAACATACCTTTCCTATTACATCATAGTCTTAGCTCTGGCTTTGGCTCTTGATTTGAAGGAAAATGTTTTCTAGGGTGATGTTGGAATCTCTTGATTGAAAGAGAGAAATTCCCCCCCTCAATGTAGACTTTATACTATAATACTTGGGAGTGTCGGATTCCATTGATCATGCATTCCAAAAACACACATATTACAACATCTAATATTCGAAGATTCAATTCAAGAAATATGTGCCTCTTCCAATTTCTTCACATGGAGGATTTTTGTCATGTGCTACCATGCATCCTGTCTCTACTATTGAATTGACCGGTCACCTTTATTTGTCTTGTGATGCCATGTTTTCTGCGCTGATGGATTTAATAACCTGTTTCCATTTCATGTTTTGATCATCACTTGTTGTAGTGAGATCAATCACCTTCTGCTTCTTCTTCTTTACCCTGACTTTATTCATCTGCTTGTGAGAAGTGATTTATTCATGCTTCCTTGCATGGTGCGTTGTGGGTGGAAAAGGTTGAATATTGAGTACTTTATTCGTGACTTCTTGGTCCTTTTCTTCTGCTTCTAACTTTGCTACTTCGAGTTGCTCCATCTTGGGTGCTTGAATCTGCTTCATTTGTGGGCAAAATTTTGTTCTTCCGTTGGTTCTCCAGTGTCTTGGAGCGATCAACTAAGCTTTTGATGTCATTGGTTGCGTTATATTGTAGAGATACTTTTCCTGTATGACTTGGATGAAATCAATTTTCTTGATGGTTCATAAGATTGGTTGCCTCTAAGTCGTACCAAACATGATTGGGCTTAGTTGTGCATGTGCAACAAATACATCCTCTTCTTTTTTTGCATGATCTTTTTCTTCTTCTTCTCTAATTTGGTTCTCTTCAGCTACATTACTTTGTTGTACCTTTTTCCAAATTGGATTTCTCTTATATGATGATGACTTGTTTTGCTGTTGATGCATCTCTTGTGAAGAAGACCCATTTGTGAAGGGATTGTGCCAACATTCCTTCCCTATGTGGCCATTCTTACCACAAAGTTCACACATATTTTATGTGTGAAAATTGTTTTTCTGCTGCTGATATCTATGCATGCGAGAGTTGTTTCTTTGTTGCTGGAATCGCTGTTGAGGTCTTGTGCCTCTTTTGAATGATTGCTTCCCTTTTTGATTTGTAAGATGTGTTCTTCTTCTTGTGTTGTATGTGAGGCCTCTACTTTTTGAAGTAAGTTCACCAACTTTTCAAATGTTGGTGTTTGCTCAGTGACATTCAAAGTTGTCACAAATACATTATATTGAGAAGGGAGAGATCTTAAAATAATAGCAACAAGTGTTTCGTCAGATACTTTTTCTCCTAAGGCTGTTGGCATATGATGCTGACCATGTACCTTCTACAATAATTGTCATCTGCACATTTCAACTGTTGTAATTGTTTTTGTTGCCTTACATTTATAGTTATTTGTTTCCATGAGGTATTCAGCTATAGTTGCAAAAAACAAGAAATGAAGAAGGAGAGCCTATTGTGATAGTGCATTGGATGTACCTTCTACGATAATTGTCATCCGCACATTTCAACGGTTGTAACTGTTTCTGTTGCCTTACCTGTATAGTTATTTGTTTTCATGAGGTATTCAGCTATAGTTGCAAAAAACAAGAAATGGAGAAGGAGAGCCTATTGTGATAGTGCATTGGCTGCATTTTTGGTTGCACTTTGGCTGCATTATTATAGAAGTTTGGCTGCAGTTTTACAACAGCTTGGCTGTTTTTCTTTGTATGGTGTATTGGTTGCATTTTGAATATTGAAGAAGAAACTTTTATGATTGCAATTTATTTAAATTTGGAAAATAAAATTTCTTCTTGGCTTTAGAGAAAAGCAGGGCTGCTTTCTCTCATTTTCTACATTTGGTATCAGAGCTTTGGTAGATCACAAATTGGGTTTAAGCATTTTTGTTGATATTCTTTCTCACGATTGAACATGGCCAACACTAATTCACTTCCAATACCAGAATTTAATGGTGCTGATTATGAATATTGGAGTATTAAAATGAGAACCTTATGGGAAATTGTAGAGACTGGTTATGAAGAACTAGATGATTGGGCCTTTCTGCCCCATAATGACAGACAGGCCAAAAGAGAAGCCAAGAAGAAAAACTCATTGGCACTATATCACATACAATCAACCCTTGATAAGAGCCTTTTTCCAAGAATAGCAGATGCCAAAACAACAAAAGATGCATGGAAGGCCCTACAAGAGGGATATGAAGGTAGTGACCAGGTGAAGGTTGTTAAATTGCAAACCCTAAAAAGAGAATTTGAGAATCTTAGAATGCAAGCAACAGGAGTTAGTGACTATTATGTGAGAGTTAAGGATGTGGTAAATAAAATGGCCACATTAGGAGAATGCATGGATAGAGAGACTATAGTAAAGGAGGTCTTAAGAACATTGACACCGAGGTGGAACAATGTTGCAATCATCATAGAAGAAAGCAAGGATTTGAAAACCCTTGAGTTTGATAGCTTGGTTGGTTCTCTTATGTCTCATGAGGAGAGACTTAGAGATGCCTTTGAAGATGAAGAAAAAGCATTTGCTTCCAAGTTGAAGATTTCTGGGAATGAAGGAGCAAGCACCACCAATCAAAGTAATTGGCAAGACCAAGGAAGAGGCCAAAGTTCAAATTCACCAAGAGGAAGAGGAGGAAGAAGAGGAGCTTCAGCAGCAACAGGAAGAGGCAGATTTAACAAGAGAAATGTACAATGCTCCTATTGTAAGAGGTATGGTCATTATGAAAAGTATTGTACAATTAAGGCAGCTATTGAAGGAAGAAGAGCAAATTTTGTTAATGAAGAAGAACATGATTCACCAAGTCATTTATTCATGTCATGTGACAAAGAAAAAACCAGCCCACAAGAAGTTTGGTACTTGGATTTAGGCTGTTCCAACCACATGTCTGGCAACAACAATGTGTTTTCTACCATGGATGAGAGCTTCAAGAGCAAAATCAAACTTGGAGACAACAAATCTCTTGATGTTGCTACTAAAGGAGTAATGGAGGTCAACACAAGTGAGGGTAAGAAATACATAAATAATATCTATTATACACCAGATTTGAAACATAATTTGTTGAAGTGTTGGGAAGCTTTGTGAAAACAATTATAGGGTGATTTTTGACAATAAACAATGCATTATTTATGATAAGAATCAATGCAATAGAAGGAATAGGATGTTTCCTTTGACAATTGGAAAATATAGCAATAGTCTTGCAAATGTCGCATATGAAGATAAAAGTTTATTGTGGCATCTTAGATATGGCCACTTGAATTTTCAGAGTTTGAAGTTTCTTACTTCACAAGATTTAGTTCATGGTTTGCCTAACATTCAAGAGCACAAGGAAGTGTGTGATGGTTGTGCTAGGGGCAAACACACAAGAGAAAAGTTCAAAAAGGAAAAGCATGGAGAGCATATCATCCACTTCAGCTAATACATTTTGACATATGTGGCCCAATGCAAACAAAGAGTATGGGTAAGTCATCATACTTTATTACTTTCATTGATGATTACTCAAGGAAGTGTTGGCTATATTTTTTGAAACATAAGGATGAAGCACTTAATGCTTTTTTGAAGTTTAAAGCAGTTGTAGAGAATGAAAATGGATACAAAATAAAATGTTTAAAGACTGATCGAGGTGGAGAATTCTCTCCTAATCAGTTTATGAGTTTTTGTGACAAGTTTGGGATAAAAGGCAACTACCTACAACTTATACTCCACAACAAAATGGAGTAGTAGAGAGGAAGAACCGCACCATTGTTGAAATGACAAGAAGTATATTGTAGGCTAAAGGTGAATAATGTTTTCTGGGGTGTGAGGCTGTAGACAAGCAAATTGATATTTCCTTATTTGCTGAATCAGTTTTGGTATTGTAAATGTACGCAAAGTGTTTGACGAAATGCGCGTGCATATATTTAATAATGTTGTAAAGTGCAATTTAATATTGTACGTAAGAATAAAGTCATGTAATTCAATTATGTCGGCTAAATTAGAATTATAAGCTATTTCGTCCTATAGTGGAAATGTCATGTAATGCAAAAGCAAATGCACATGAAATGTAATTTGAGGGAAGTTATGAGGTAGTTGGAGAACATAACTACTTTTGGGTGTATAAATAAACCCCCCCTCATTCATTCAAGTTGTTCACCCATAGAAGATGTGCAGGCAGTAAGGAGAGCAATACATGGAGATTGATGCAGTCCATTGTTGTGTGCAGCCATGAAGAATGTTCAGCCTAGGGTTTGTAGGCTGAGATTGTAATGCTGAAACTGTAATGCTTTATCATAAATGCCATTGTTAATATAAAGTGCTGTATCTATTGTTATCTATCATTGCTGTTGTTATTATTACTGTTGCAGGTTTTGTGTGCATTATCATTGCTATACTACAATAATTGCAGATCCGTAGATTATTTAAGTGGAAATGGAACTGTTTGTGAGCATGTGAAATTTCATTTCTACAGAGGCGGTTGCTACAACTGTATATATCCTCAATAGGAGCCTATTGGATCCCCAAAATCCAAACTTAAATGTTATCCCTAATTTCAAATTTTTAATGAGTCTTGTGGAGTCTCAAGTCTAGTTTATTTTGTTGAGTCAAGGTTATATAGCTTTCAAATTTTTGCAAATAAAGGTGGTTAGCATAATTCAAAGTGTTATCTTTGTATATAGTCATGTCTAATTGTCCTTTGCAATTTTTTGTTTTGGTTGATAGCATGTCCGTTCTTAAAAACATCCTCAAGGTTTTGGTGTTGCAAAGTCCTAAATTCATGGGTCTTAGTCCTTCAATTTATGGTCCCTAAGGTCATTGCTGAAAAATCCTTAACCATCAGTTTCCATTCAATTTTTCCACTTCATAAGTCCCTAGGCCTAATGTTCTCCAAATATTATTTCCAAGTCCTAAGCCTTAGGTCAGTCATACATCATCTTCTTCCCATTTTTTCGCATTTCATATCACCATAAAGAATCCACACTCACAAAGCCATCCGAAAATAATCTTCATAATTTTAAGGTTCAAGTCTGTACCTCTAGGCCCCCATGTTAATTATCCGCAAGCCGATAACATTCCTAAGGTCTACACCATAAGCCGCTCATTATCAAAATTAAACCTTATTCGAGACTATTTTTCCCAAGCCCCCCTTAGTCCATGTTCCCTCTTTCCCATCTTATTCCATTCCTAAGACCTAAATGCAACTTCACGAAACAAATTTATTTCTGCCACTTTAGGTTTCCCCAAAAATTAGATGGACGACTCAAAGAAATTCGACCGAAATCAGATGGACGGCTTGGAAGAGTTCGGTCGAAAGTAGATGGACGGTCTAGAAGAGTTCGGTTGAAATAAAGTGAGTGGCTCAGAATTGTTGCAGGAAAACTTAGGTGTTCGAATTGGATGGCTCCAACTAGATATTATTATCAAAATAGGTACACTATATTTTCCTAAAGTTTAAGGGTAAAATTCATGTGAAATATTTTTTCCCCTTTCTTTTTTGCCTTAATAAATTCCTTGTTCTTTTCAAAGGTTATTCCCTAAGTCTGAGAGCAATTTATCATGCTATTACCTGAAGTCCCCTACTAAGCCAAAGAATTTTACTTGTTTTTAATGACGACAACTTACTCCCCTAAATGAACGGGTCACCGTAGCCTAACCTTTTTCCTAAGAGTCTAGATTCCTTTTCTATGTCCTAAAGTCCGTGTCTCAAAATTTTAGACTAAGGTCGAATTATTTGGTTGAAATGTTTCACGAGGGTTGTAGGCGGTACCCTTACCTCGCCCTTCGCTCCTCGATGGAACTCTCTTTGAGTTCTCGGGGAGGCCGGAGGAGTTGGTATTTTCAGGTTTCTGCTCTCTTGGCCAGCATTCAGATATGGATAGACAGGCTCCCCCCTTATTCTTTGGGGGTTCTCCCCCCTCTCGGCTTAGTAAGGAGAAGATGCTCCACGAGATTCGGAAGGATGTTAGTCTCCAGTACACTAGATGCACATGGATCTCTTCTATTGCCCTTCTTTCCCCAAAGTTGTCTTTCTACCATGAGCACTTCTTACAGATACAAGAAGGGCAGAATAGTTCCTCTACAATACCTTCAGCAACACACAATGCATAGTCTTCGAATCACTATTGGACAACTCAAGGTGTGTTTTCACCAACTCCAAATTGAGTTAGATCACCATATTTCGACGGAGGAGGGGATTTGCTTGTTTTGCTCCATGGGTGAAGTTGAAACCCTTCATCACCTTATTTTTTTGTTGTCCCATTTATTAGGAGATTCGGGGTAGGTTTGATTGCCTTTTCAGGGACAACTCTCGATCTGTTTCTACCTTCTTCAAATACCCGGACCAGCGTTGTCTCGCACTCTTTCTTAGGGAAATAACTCATCTTCGACGACAAAAAAGTTCTCCAAATGGATCTCACCCTCCTCATCATCGACTCATCACAACATACTTCAACTCCGACGGACGAGGTGACTTTGATCGGAAACGCCACACATCATCCAGTTTGAACAGAAGCAGGGTCACTAGACAACGCACCAACAGTTTGTCAGGGTTCCGAACTAGCAATGGGCAAAGACATCATGGAATTCTTCAGCTCCAGTACTTCGGCCTCGACTGTTAGGAGAGATTAGTTTTGGGGTGTTCTTGGATCTTGCCCCTCCTGGGTTGCTCCCTCCCTCCTCTCTCTCGATTCTTCTTGACGTGCACTCCTCTCTGTTGGATTGCAGCCCTCCCCCCTCTGCTCTCCCTTTTCTTTTCTTTTCTTTTCCCTTTCTCTTTGGCCTATTTGTCGGGTTTCATCTTGTTTTTTTCTTAGTTCTTTTCTTTGTTGGGCTTTTTAGACTACTAGTTGGTAGTCATTATTGTCCTTATAGTCCCTTGGGTCTTATTTTGGCCCACCACGGACATTAATAATATTTCATTTCATTTCATGAGGGTCCAATCATGTTCTCCCCCTTTCATTATATGATGCCCGAGTCATCTTATTTTCCTAAAGCACACCAAATAGATACTTAACCCCGAAGGTCATCCATTCTTACCTACTCCCTTCAATTAAGAAATAAGAATTCGTGACCTTCGGGGTTAAGTATCTATTTGGTGTGCCTTAACCTTAGTAAAATAAGATGACTTGAGCATCATATAATGAAAGGGGGAGAACGTGATTGGACCCTCATGAAACATTTCGGCCAAATAATTCGACCTTAGTCTAAATTTTGAGACACAAACATTAGGACATAGAAAAATAATCTAGACCCCTAGGAAAAATGTTAGTCTATGGTGACCCGTTTGCTTAGGAGAGTAAGTTGTTGTCATTAAAAACAAGGAAAATTCTTTGGTTTAGTATAGGATTTTAAGTAAGAGCATGATAATTTGCTCTCAGACTTAGGGAATAACTTTTGAAAAGAACAAGAAATTTATTAAGGCAAAAAAGAAAGGGGAAAAAAATATTTAAGCTTGGCTCAAAAAAATAACCTAGACCTAGGACTCCATAAGACTCATCAAAATTTGAAATTAGGGGTAACTCTTAAGTTGGATTTTGGGTATCCAACAAAACCCTACAAAAACACTCCACAAAATGATACCGTATGAAAGATGGTATGACTTGAAGCCTAATGTCTCTCATTTCAAAGTTTTTGGATGTTTGGCTTATGTTCATGTTGTTGATCAGCTTAGGAGAAAGCTTGATGCTAAGAGTGAAGCATGCATATTTGTTGGATATAGTGAAGAAAGTAAAGGGTATAGACTCTATAATCCCATCACTCATAAACTTGTTGTTTCAAGAGATGTTATTTTTGATGAAGGAGGAGTTTTTGGTCAGTAAAAGGATCATGTGAGTTAACCTCAAAGTGTTGATAATGGTGATATAGTTTATATTCATCCCATTAGTGGACCACTTTCTCAAGGAGAGCAACCAACCAGCCCTTCATCAAGTTCTATAAGCACGAAAGGAAAGAGGATTATAACATCTCATCCTCCTAGCCAAATGTTAGATACAAACTTTGAAAAAAGACTCACAAGGAGGCATGCTTATGAAGCTGATCATGAAGAAGACCCAATAGGTGAGGCTGTCAATTATGCATTGTTATCACAATCAGATTTTGAATAAACTTTTACTAACAATGTTTGGATGCAAGCCATGAGGGGGTTATGTATTTAGTCCATAAAAATGATACACGGGAATTTGTAGAGTTTCCAAAGGGAAAGACTTGTATTGGTACAAAGTGGGTCTACAAAAACAAATTTAAAAGTGATGGTAGTCTTGACAAGCACAAGACAAGGCTAGTGGCAAAAGGCTATACTCAAAAGTATGGCATTGACTATGAGGAGACATTTTCTCTTGTAGCTAGACAAGAGACCATTAGGATGTTGATCTCTTTGGCAGCCCAAAAAAAGTGGAGTATTTATTAGTTAGATGTGAAGAGTGCTTTTTCTTGAATGGATACTTAGAGGAGGAGATTGTTCAACAACCTCAAGGTTTTGAAGTTCAAGGCAAAGAGGGCTATGTTTACAAATTGAAGGCAACCTTGTACAACCTTAAACAAGGTCCAAGGGCATGGTATGCTTGTATTGATGGCTACTTTCAAGAAAGAGAATTCATGAGAAGTAAAGAGTGAGCCCACTCTTTACTTCAAAAAGGAAGGTAATAACATTTTTCTTGTTTGCCTTTATGTTGATGATTTGATCTTCATGAGTAGTTGTAATGACCCAAAACTAACCAACCTAGGAGAGAATTTTTTTTTTTTAAACGAGGTTCACAGCCAAGGCTACAAAAGATGACTTCATTGGGATTTACATTGTCAAGGCGTTACTACATTTCGATACTATAACGTTGCAGACGTTTCTCGAGTGGATAGGAGAGGCCAATATCCCATACAAGGCGTTACTACATTTCGATACTATAACGCTGCAGACGTTTCTCGAGTGGATAGGAGAGGCCAATATCCCATACAAGGCGTTACTACATTTCGAGACTATAACGCTGCAGACGGTTCTCGAGTGGATAGGAGAGGCCAATATCCCATAGATACTGGGGTTTACCTTGTATACCTCCGCGGCATAAAGGATGCCTCAAACGGTCACCCTACATTTCTTACATTCTCCGTGAATGTAAGACATTTTGACCAAAGCATGGGATTCTTCTTCCTCAATCTTTCGAGAAGGGGGACACCAATTCCCTTACCAACATAAGTCAATCTATGTTGGTTCATTTGAGCGTAATGCCTTTTAGTCGTTTGCACCTCCGTGGTGGAACTACCAAACTTCAGTGCATAACTAACCCATATTTGCGATGGTTTTAGTTATGGTGACTACCTCTTTGCGTGATAGTATCGCATGGACATCTGAACCTACCCGCTCAAGATGCCATTACTTAATCCCTTGCACATGGGTTCCTAACCTTCGCGGTTGGAAATAAGATTCTAGCTACACCACTTAGAACCTTATCCAAAGACCTGTCTTTGGATCACATTCGAGTTCCCCAATCGAAATGTGCCCATTGCATTAAATCCAGAGTGTTGCCTCCATGCAACCCCCTCAGGTTTGGTTTCGTCCTATGGTTTTTGATCAAGGTTACTCAAGGCCTCTATTTGAAAACCCTCAACCCAAGAAACCACATCAAAAAATAAAACCTTATCCAACTCTCTCTCGCTCATCCATAAAATAACATTCATTTTGCTTACTCAAGATATGCCATAAACCTTCACAGCACACACACACACACATATATATATATATATATATAAGCGGAAATCATTGAAGCATAAATGAACATGAACATGCTTGACAAGAGAATCTATAACAATACTTATTAAAGCATATAGTCTACAATAGAAACAATTCTAAGTGAATCCTCATTTCAATAAAATGAAGTAACCATAAGAACACTTGAAGCACTAATCACAAAGGTCTTAGATAAATGGTTATTTATTACAAAGAGTCGAAACCCACATAATACATATTACATCACATCCCTTTATGTGAGATATCCAAAAGCATATTTAACATATACACTTGAAACTTTGGAATACTTGATAGATCTCTGATGGCTTTTGAAGCCTAATACTTAATGTAAATCTTACAAGAAAATAATCACAGGATCAAATATAATAAAGTTGCAATATAATGAATTCAATAGAGATAATTCAGAATATAATATCAAATAGAATAACACAAGAATAACTCAGAAATACTCACAGAATAATCACATGGAAATGCTAATGGAAATACTGAAAATTCTATTGAATAAAGGTCTACTAATGCATGCATGAAGCTATGCATTTTCAATACGAATTACAATGCTTTGTCACAAATATATAATTGTATGTGACTCCTCATATGGTGCACTCTTGACCTTCACTCTTCTTTGTAACTCTTCACTTTCCTATTCTAAGGACACGTGCACTCTTACATAATGGACACTTGTGCACATTTACACTCACAACACTTGCACACATAATTACATGACACTTGTGCATTTCCTACACATTATTACATTACATAAGATATAAACTCATACTCTAATCTAAGACACACACCTAATCTAATAATGTACCAAGGTGGTACATTGGCATGTACCAAATAATGTAATATTCTCTAACACCCCCTTGTATTACATTATTTGGTTATTGAAGAATATGGGTCTTCATCCTGAAACTTGTGCTGTTCTTTCTTGCCTTCTTCAATCTCCAGCCTTTCTGTATTTTGATCAAATGAGTGATTAGTATCTTTCAAAAACTCTTCTTCATGTATTACTAATTTTGCTGAAAGAGCCTTGACTTCATTTTCTTCTGTAGTTTCTTCTAGTTCCTAAATTTCTTGAGCTAAATGACCATTTTGATTCCCTTGTCTATATTGTAGTTGTGATTGATTATATTGATACTAAGAAGGATACTATTGTTGAAAATGTTGCTGATGTGGACAATATTGAGTTTGGTATTGTCTTTGATTTTATTGGTCTATTTGCTTGACCATTTTGAATTATCTGATTTCCCTTTTCCCTTAGACTGATTCCTTGAATTTTATCTACAAAACTTTGTATTATGATTCTCCTTCTACATATTTGAGAATATTACTCCTATTAAACCTGTCTCTTGAAGTTGAAGTAACATGACTTTGTGTATTATCTTTAGTTACGATGCATTGTTAGTCATTTCATATTTGATAGAATTCTCAACTTCATACTCTTGTAGAATATTGACTAACTCATCAAATGAAATGTCCTTGCTAAGGATTTACAAAGAAGTAACTAGGTGTTTGTAATTTTCTGGAAGAGCTCTTAGGACACTTGAACAAGCAATTTGTCTTCTACCTTTTTGCCTAAAGTTAATAGTTTTGCTTTTACGTCTTCCACTCTTCTTAAAAATAATTCAATGCTTTCACCACTAATAATTTTTCAAGAATGCAATTGAGTCTGAAGATTCAAAATAGTAGCTTTGTTCTTTCCTTCAAATATTTTGGCTAAAGTATTCCATGCTTCTGTAGAGGTTACTGTTGAGCTTATGTATGACTATATCTCATCTGTAATTGCAAATCTTATTATCATAAGAGCTTTAGCTTCTTCTTCATACTTTTGAATTTCTCTATCACCTTCAGAAGGTTTTGTTTTGGTTCCTCTAACAATGTCCCACAACTTTTCTACTATCAAGATTGATTTTACTTTGTTTTTCCATGAAGCATAATTAGGACCTTTGAGAAGTTGGGACTTTGAGAGAAAGAATTTGTTGGACGACATGGTGATACTCTAATAACCCTGAAATTGACTACCTAGGTTATGAATGATGGATTTCTCAAGATTGTGAATTCTTCAAAATTTTAGATGTTGAATTCCTTATGTCTCCCTAATTAATTAGAAACTAGGAAAATAAGAATGTTTGCAAATTTTAAAATTCCTAAGTTTGAAGTAGAATTCCTTATCTCTCCATAATTAAATTATTTGCAAATATTCTATGGCTTTTGAATTTCAAAAAATAATAAACCAATAAAGCTTTCAAATGTTAAATAACCCTTTAAAAAAAACTTCAAATTAAATATACTAATGCCTACTTATCACTCCAAAACTTTAAAAAGCAATTAAGGTATTAATTTCCCTATTAACCTTCTTATCTCTCCATTAAACTTAATAAACCTTAGAAAAATTAATAATTAAAAATATACACTCCTTATTTCTCCTTTTAACCTTAGTAAAATTTAATAAACTTTTAGAAACCCTAATTTACCTCCTTAATGGCACATTTCTTGGAAAACGTTCTCTGCTGCTACATTTCACCGTGCTTCCCTTGTCTCTGAATGTGTGAAGAGAGGATGATCGCTTGGTTTCAATCGTGTGAGGCTTGGTCAAGATTCCTTTGCATGGATCCCTATTTGTAACTCTCTTCAAAATGTCTCAAACTCTACACGTTCACTTCCTTCATGTTACATGGCAGAATCCATGCAATGTTGGTTGGCGCTTGAGATAATTTCAAACATTCTAATGCTTGGAAAATAGTAACGCTCGGCTGCCCTTCAACTACTTGGCGTTTGTGCATAGAAAACGATTTCACTTCCCTTTCTTTGGCGCTTAACATTTCAGCTTGTCTCAGTCCTGTGGTGCTTGCGTTGCTCTATGATGCTTGTGCTTCTCTATGGCACTACGATGGTGTTTTGACTTCTCAACAATGTTGCCTCTTGTTGATGTTCATCTCCACTATGGCGTTGTTTGCTTTGATGGCACTGTTTGCCTAGATGGCGCTTGTCACCTTGGTGATATTTACTTCCATGGTGGCTTCTTGATGGCACTGTTTGCCATGATGGCGCTTTGTCGCCTTTGCTTCCACGTTGTTCTAAAAAGGCACTGTGTTGTTGGAAGTCTAAATGACACTGTATATGTATTTTTTATGCTGGATGCCTAGATGGCTTTGTCTAGCTAGCATTGTAGTCTGCAATGACGCTGGTCGTCTACTGAGCATTGTATTCTGTGATGACGTTGGTCGTCCAGTGGGCTTTGGATGTCTAAGTGGTGCTTATCTATTTGATGGAGCTTGTCTCCTTGAGACGCTGAGTACTGCGAGTGCTATTGCACTCCCTTCAAATATTTTGCTTCTTTACACTAGCGTCTTGCTATGGTGCTGCATTTGGCTGACTTTGAATGATGCTCTTCTTCAGATTAATGGCACAAAGAATGATCTTTCTTTTGCACTCTTCTTTATCTAACACTGCAATCATTTGTTGTCCTGGCTTTTCTTTTCTTTTTGCAGGTGCAAATATCAAGTTGGAAGAACTTCTTATATCAAAATTTTGACGTGCCTTATAAGACTGGCATTTGAAACCTCTTAAACTCTTTAATCTCCTTGTTGTCTTCCTTGCTTGTGTTGTCTCCCTTTGTTGTCCTTCTTGCAGGTGCAGGTGTAGGATACTCATGCGCTAGATTACTTTAATATGCAACGTTCATTGCCTTGTATATTGTTGTTTTTTAAACTCTTCAATTTGCTACCTTTGATATCTTGTCTTCTTGCCTTAATATTGCTGCTTTCTTAGATGTCTCTGACCTTTACTTTCAATCTTTAACTTGGTCGAATCTTCTTTGTATATTGTCCTTTATTTCTGCCTTGTCTCTAATTTCAGGCTTCTTTATTCAAGTCTATTATTGAACAAGCTTTTTCTTTAGAGCTTCTCAAACTTGATGGGTGTATACTTTTCTATGCCTTCGACTTCGCTAGTGCTCTCTGGCTACCCTTGAATCTATCTTTAATCTTCGTTGTTCTGACTTCTTTACTCCTTATAGCTCCTTTGTACCTTAATTATTCCCCCTGTGCTCAGTTTAATTTTGAGCATTACTTTTCTATATCTATGGGCTTGTCGTCGAATGGCAATGATTGTCCCAAATCCAGTAAGATTTTTCTTGAAACTCTTCTCTTTCTCTTCAATGTTCTTCTGCAGCCCTCCCCCCTCTGCTCTCCCTTTTCTGTTCCGTTTCTCTTTGGCCCGTTTGTCAGGTTTCATCTTGTATTTATCTTAGTTCTTTTCTTTGTTGGGCTTTTTAGCTTGCTAGCTGGCAGTCATTGTTGTCCTTCTTATAGTTCCTTGGGTCTTATTTTGGCCCCCCACGGACATTAATAATATTTAATTTATTTCATTTGTAGATTTCAGTCTTTTTCTTGACTGAATATGCTACCTTCTCTAGCTTCAAGTCTTCTTGTTGTGGTGCTATTGTGGCGCTTATCTTGCTTATGGAGGATGCAATGAACGCTGCCTTGTGTTCTCTAGACGACTTGTCTCTTTTATTTAACGCTGCCCTTGTGGCTTTCAAACACTACCTTACTCTTCAATGTTGTCCTTGTGACATTCAAACACTTTCAATACTACCCTTGTGGCATTCACTTGCTTTCAATACTGCCCTTGTGGCATTCACTCTTTCTAAATACTGCCTTGCTCTTTTGCTAACTTGAATTTTCTGATTTTGTTGTCCAATGTGGACTACTAATATGTTGCCTTTAATGTGCTATGTGCTGTCCTTTAACTAGGACTGTCCTCAAGACTTTTTGTTGTCTTGAAGTCTTCTTGCTACCTTCAAGTTTTCTCAATATCTTGAAGTCTTCTTATTTCTATCTTTAATATTCAATATGACCTTCTTCTTGGGTCTCTGAATCTGCCTTCATGGGACTTTTTTCAAGTCTTCTTTGTCTGCTTCTAGTGGGACCTTTTTCAAGTCTCTTTTCTTTGTTGCTAATGGGACTTTTTCCAAGTCTCCTTTCTTTATCAATATCAAGGTCTATCTCCAAGACCTAAAACTATGTTGTAGACTGCCTTCTATTCCAAATATATTCTTGGAATAGGTAAACTCAATCTATTTAAAGATTATCTTTTGCTGCAACAACTTGAATTGATTCTCTAAAATCTGAATCTTTAATCTTCACTGGTTGTCCTTCAACCTAGTGGTATTAATTCTTGGCTTCATTGTTTTTCTTCAACTCAGTGGAAATACTTGTCTTCATTGGTTTTTCTTATCTAGTGGTAATATCCTTAACTTCACTGGTCTTTCCTTAGCTAGTGGAAATGTCCTTAGACTATTTGCAACTTTTAAAAACCTGTGCAAGTAACCTTGTTGTGGCTCTGATACCACTAATGGATTCTAAAGCAAGTCTTACAAGAAAATAATCATAGGATCAAATATAATAAAGTTGCAATATAATGAATTCAATAGAGATAATTCAGAATATAATATCAAATAGAATAACACAAGAATAACTTAGAAATACTCACAGAATAATCACATGGAAATGCTAATGGAAATACTGAAAATGCTATTGAATAAAGGTCTACTAATGCATGCATGAAGCTATGCATTTTCGATACGAATTACAATGCTTTGTCACAAATATATAATTGTATGTGACTCCTCATATGGTGCACTCTTGACCTTCACTCTTCTTTGTAACTCTTCACTTTTCTATTCTAAGGACACATGCGCACTCTTACATAATGGACACTTGTGCACATTTACACTCACAACACTTTCACACACTTGTGTGTATTTCTTACACATTATTACATTACATGAGATATAAACTCACACTCTAATCTAAGACACACACCTAATCTAATAATGTACCAAGGTGGTACATTGACATGTACCAAATAATGTAATATTCTCGAACAACCTCTTTCTTCAAATAATGTTCGCCATCTTCCTTGAACTCTTTGAAATATGATTGGAGTAGGGATTAGGACAACTCTTTTTATGCTTATGCATTCCTAAATGCATTTACATATATTCCTTGCACCCATAACAATATGCAAACCATAGTTGTCAAACTCGGACTCGGCTTGAACTCGATGAGATCAACTCCAGACTTGGACTCGGGACTCGACAAAACTCGGCAAAAACTCGGCCAAAAGAAAAATAAATTTTCATTGAAAAAATAAGTTTTTTAATGCATATTACTTATTAGTATGTTCTAACACACTTAACATTTTTTTAAATTCTTTATTAATAAGATATTTATTAAATTACTATCTTTTGTTTTTTTTTGAAGAGGTTGAAAGGCTGGGGCATATAGGGGCCACTCTTCCCGTGAATTGAACTTGGGTCTTCGTTAAGAGAGCCCAACGATTTTTGCCATTGCAGTGTTCATCCTGGGACAAATTATTATCTTTTGTCAAATATAAGGTTTTATCAAGATTAAATATACATTTCTAAGAAGATATTTTCAAATGTAAGGTTTTATCAAGATTAAATATTTTCAAATTATTATCTTTTGTTAAATATAAGGTTTTATCAAGATTAAATATACATTTCTAAGAAGTTATTTTCAATTTTAACTTATGTACTATTTAAGTTTAATAATTAAAAAAAATTATATATTTTTTAACTATATGGAATTAATTATATATTATATTTGTATTACATTTTAATTCTATCATTATACTATTTCTCTTATTATTCAGTTTTCTTATCATAAAAATATTCATTATAAAAATTTGAATTGAATTATATCTATATAAAATTTTAATTATTTTAAATAATATATCTATATATATTCTAAAGAATATAAAAAATATATTATTTAAAATATATATATGAAAGGAAAGATGAAATTTTATTTAACAAATATATTATATAAATAATATTATTTAATTTGATTTTAAATTTAATATTTGTTTTTTAAATAATTAAACAAAAAGTTAAAATTTTTTAATAATTTTTTCTTATATTATTATTGTAAAGTTTCTGGATGACTTTCATGTTATTTTTAATTTCTCTCTTTTAAAAAGGATAATTTTTTCAAATTTTAAATTCATTATTATTATTTTTCTTTTAAAAGTTATGACTTTATGGAAACCTGGTCTGATTAAAGATAAGCTAATTTATATTTTTATATGAAAAGGTTTTTTTTCGTCTTATTTTTAATTTAGATTTTACTATTTTTTTAAAGTTGTCTCAAAATTCTGACTATACTATTTTTAAGTGTATATTAAAGAAAAAAAAATTAAAATTTCCCTAACTAAATACTTTATTTAAAAATATACGTATATGTAGCATCATTGATTGTGTTGAAAACAAAACTCTTTATTTCCCTACCATTCTTTAATACAATGGCGTGGGCTTAGAAATTTACACCTCCACTTTTGATGTGGTTTTACTTCCTGAATACGAAATTGATTGGAAATATTAGCATTTGTTTGAATGATGCAACATGTTGGTTGCTAAAGGCATAGTAGCAATCATATACTTCGTAATGTTTATCTTTATTATTATTATTTATTATTTTAAACGAATTGATGCATTATTGTATGATGCTTCCCATTCATTATTTTTTAATTAATTTCTAATCAATAAGATGTAGAGACTCCCATTTACGGGTCATCTAGTTATGCAAGAATAGGATTGCATTTATTATGCACAAAAGCCATTTGCAAATATTAGAGGGAAAATATAGGCTTAGTCATCTTCAAGCGGAAACCCAACACCAACTGCGTTCCATGCCACTTGAGTGGTTGTCTCGCTTCTCTCCACTGTGTAAAATGATGATCCTTTGCTAAATTCTAGCACTTCCCTCGCCTATGCCATGTTCTCTTCTCTTATCTCAACACCTGCTCTGCCAAATCCACACTTGCCCGGATATTGAGAAAGCTTCCCACAAATTATTTCTTTTACATTACACAGACTTGTAGAAACTCTTTTTTGGATTTTCCTGGGCTGGCCGAGTCCCGACGTCGGGACTTGTGAGTCCTGGTCAAACTCGGACTCGATCCCAGACTCGGCTGGATTCGCCTGAGTCCAAAATAATTGAGTTCGAGTGGAGTCGACTCGGACTCGGCCGAGTCTAACTACAGAGATGAAAACACAACCATGCATATATCTATTCAATTTAATCGATACATCAAACAGATGAGTCAATATGATCCTTTCCGTTATCTACATCTTTTTAAAAGGAAAGCATCACAAGAGGAAACCCCATTATTTCCCCTTTTCAAGGTAGGACTCCACACCCTAATCGACTATTCTTTTCCCAATTGACTATTCTTTTCCCTTAAAAATAAACATCCATACAAGTGAAACTTAAATTCTTGAAACATACTTTCTTAAATGGTTTTTTATTTCTTTTATAATCTAGAACAAGCCTTCTGATAGCACTCTAATTATAAAAGATCATACTAGCATTCTAATTCATGTTTCATTATTCTTAATACTAAAACAATCCCTTATATGCATTATAAGACAAAGGGATTAATACCATAATGTTTCTAAATAAAACATTAAATTTAGAAAATACATTAGAGAGTATTTCTACTCCCCTATAATTCAACTCCTTCAAGAGAAAAGCTATAACTTCAATCTTTAAGAAAACAAAGTAACTCTACCTTAACTACTAAGGCATATTCACCTTTCTACAATATTTAAAAGAAAAAGAAGAGAAGTTCAATCCATAACATCTCACAGTCCAGAACTTTATCTCTTACCAAACTGGTCTGGAATTAAAGCCTTAAAACATATTCCTCCTTTAACCTCATTAGTTTAACATAATAAGATTATTTTCCTTTCATGAACATCATTATATTATAATTTAAGGGAAAGCATTAATTTATAGGCATTACCCTTTATCCATTTATATTGCTACAAATGATCAAAGTAATTATTAGAATTGCCACTAAGAACACAATTGGAAAGTGTTTATATAAATTCTCCCAACCATAGCAACCTTATATAAATTCTTCCAACCATAGCAACCTTAGGAACTTCAAAGAAAGAACTTACTTATATAAAACAGGCTTCACTAGCCAGGGCTATTAGAATCATTCTAATTTACTTCTTAAGCTAAAAACCACCTGGATCCTGGATTAAATACAGTTTAATTTATTCCATCTAGAGAACAATTTAATAAATTTATTTATTTATTTATTTTTTCTTTTCGAGGCAGCCAAACATTAGGGATGCATACTAAGAAAGCAAAATTCCTCCCGAAAAACAATTAACACTTTAATAATAGCCAAAGCATCAAAATCAATTACATTGCATTCAAAGAAAGGCAAAATCTCTCTTGGAAAACAATTAACACTTTAATAATATCTAGGCATCAAAATCAATTAAATTGCATTCAAAGAAAGGCAAAATATCTCCTGGAATTCAATTGAAAACTCTAATAAATTTCCGAGAAGCAAATTTAATTAAGTTGCATTCAAAGAAAGTAAATCTCTCCTGGAATTCAATTGAATACTTTAATAAATTTCCAGACAACAAATTTAAATAAGTTGCATTCAAAGAAAGGTAGACCTCTCTTGGAATTCAATTGAAAATTTTAAGAAATTTCCAGGCAGCAAATTTAATTACATTGCATTCAAAGAAAGACAAATCTCTCCTGGATTTAATTGAAAACTTTAATAAATTTCCAGGTAGCAAATTTAAAATAAGTTGCATTCAAAGAAAGGTAAATCTCTACTGGATTTCAATTGAATACTTAAATAAATTTCCAAGCAGCAAATTTAAATAAATTGCACACTAAGCAATGCATCACAACAAGAAAGCTTTAAAAATGAGAAAGCTACACCATCAACTAGTCAACCATAGAGGTACCTCTTCAGCAGCAGCTTCAAATCTTTCTTTCACCCACTGCGAGCTTCCTTACTCTCCTTTCCACCTGCCAACCCCTCTTTTCAGTTGCCTCTCCTCCTTTTAATTTCTCTCTCGATTCAAAAGTGGAAAATCCCCTTTACTCTCTCACTCATTATTGCTCACCCCCTAAAGAAGAGGGGAAGGAGGGGAAGGAAGCGTTTTTCCAAAGAATTGCACACCAACACAACCAATTTTATGGTTTCCCTAAAATAATTATTATTCCCTAACGTTTCTTGCAAAAAATAAATGGCATTAAGTACCTTACATAATTAAAGCTAATAATTAATCTCAATTATTGTTTTAATATTCTTTTTACAAATATTAATACACCATCGTTAATATTAAGAATTAGTTAAGTATTAATATTTCTTCTTAAATATTAATACACCCTAATTAATATTATTTTTTGCTGGAAAATAAGGGGTTGTACTCGGGTCCCCCAACCTTGACAAATTACAACTCTCTTCTTTAGAGCTTGAGAGTTTACAAATAGATACACTTCTCATCTCAATTGAGATGCTATAGCTAGAAACCTACATCATTTTACATAAAATGTTTGAATTCTTGATTTTCATTTTTTGGATCTTTTCAATTTTCTATATGAATACCAAAACTTCACATCTACTATCTATGCATTGCATCTTAGTAGAGTAATATTTCCAAAACATCGCACTATCATAGTCCACTTTACCAAATTTGGATTGCTAGTTTCCTTCAGTCATCCATTTTGACTATTTTTCTTCTGTAGCATAGGTTCTTCCTCCTGTAGAGTGGCAAGATCTAAGAATGCATTTTTGCACTTCAAGCTCCTGAGGTAATATCTAGTTGTAACACATTTTGTAGGATCTTCATTTTTAGAAAACTGATCGTCATCGATTGTTTCATAATTAGCTTCAAGAATACCATCTGAGGTGCTAATATTTTCCATGGAACCATCTGGATGGTCTTCAGTAACTATTTGACTTTCATCAATGATCTGCTTCAAATTCTCCTTTTGGAGTTGAGTCTTTTGTTGCTTGCTTGATTCTTGCTGGACAATTGGTGCCTCTGGAAGATGAGCTTCTTTCTTTTGAACTGGGACATTTGAAGATTTTGAATCATTCACATGCAAGGCCTTCTCCACCATGGAGGAATCAAAGCATGATCGGATGTTCGAGCATCTCTTCTTCATGTGGCCATATTGCTGACAACCATAACATCTTAGGGAGAAGTTTTCATATTCAATATTTTGGATCCATTCCCCTTTGCTCGAGGAGATAGTAATGGATTGAGGCCAAGGAACTGAAACATCCATCCAAACAACCAATCTTGCTTTTTTTTATTTGTGGAAAACATCCCAAAAGGGATGCCACTTTCGGGTAAGACCCAAGGAGGCAGGGGTATCCATTCCGCCAAAAACGCCCAGGACTCGGACCTGGCCTACCACCTTTGACATACTCAAGGAGCAAACAAACACACAAAACCAATTTAAAAATAAGTAAATAACAACAAAAATAATAAAATAAAATAAAAAACATGCTCCTTGAGTGTGTCAAAAACAAAAGCACAACCAAACACGCACAATAAGATAAAAGAAACCACAACACAAACCACATAGAAAAACACAAGAACCACATAACAAAACACAAACAAGACAAAAACAACATAACACTACAAAGACATAACCCAAAAAAAACATGAAAAATAAACACAACCAAAACCTAAAAAAAAAAAATAAAAAAAAAATTAAAAACAACCAACAACAGACAATAAACAAAAACAAAAAACATAGAAAACACTCACACATAAAAACACGAAATAACACAAACAAAGAGAAACCCAAGAACAAGAACGAAAAAAACACAAGAACAATAACAAAAAACATAAAAAAAAAAAAAAAACAACAAAAACACATGAACAACAAAAAACAACACAAAGAACACAAAAACAAAACAAAACAAAAGAACCCACCCACCTTAAAAAACTAAACAAAAAAAACAAAAAAGAAAAAAGAAAAAAAAATTGAACATAACAATGACCTATCTAGACCAGAAGACTATTAAGGCAAGAATCAACAGAGGAAACAAAATAAAGAATAGAATGAGCTAGGGAACTAAAAAAAACTGAATGAACCAAAGAGAAGCAAAAAAAAAAAAAAGCAAGAAGAAACTAGGTACCTTCGAACTTGGAGCCATCCAAAGAAATGATAGAAAGAAGAGCTTCCCTAATTTGAGAAGCCCACCATATAGGAGGGTGGCCATAACAAGTAAGATCACCTTTGTCCAAAGCCCAATTAGCTAAAGCATCAACACTCTTGTTTTGATCTCTCGACCACATGATTGTAATCAACTTTCAAAAATCCCATCCTGGATTAATTGAATCTTCTCAATAATTCTTTTTATTCTCCAATCCACCTTATGATTCTTAGAAGGAGTCTTCAAGAGATTAATCATAAGTTGAGAGTCGACTCAACTAACACCTTTTCCCATCCAACCTTAGTAGCCTCCTCGAAGGCCTCTGAGGATACCATACCCCTCAACAAGGTTATTGGAAAGAATACCCAAATTCTCAGCAAAAGTAAAAACCAGGGAGCCATCTGAAAGTCTACCAATTCCTCCCACACTGGCTTTTCCAGGGTTCCCTCTAGAGGCTCCATCAGTATTGACTTTTCCAAAATCCTTAGGAGGAGGTTGCCAATTTCTAGTCCTATCCATCTTACTAATACTCACATTCCCTTTAAGTTGGTTGCCCTTAGAAGATTTAATCTTCAATCTTTGCATCACTTGATCCCATCTTTGGTGGGAGTTTTGGGGGTGATTAAGGAGTTGATGGACTGATTCAACTAAGTTGGCTATGGTCTTTTGCCAAATATAGTGAATATCCTTCCTATCTTGATTAAAAATTCGGTTGTTCCTTTCATTCCAAATATTCCAAAGAAGAATGGTAGAACCCATCCAAACTAATTGCCTAATAAAATGATCAACACCCTCTTGATTAGGCCAATCCCTCCAAAGCTGTTCAAAAGTAAAAAAATTGGACCACTCGTAAGCCAAGTAAAGTGGCCATTCTCCTCCATAGCTCGGAGGCTAAAGTACACTCAATAAAAAGATGGTTGAGATTTTCTACATTCTCTTCACACATTTCACATCTAAAAGGGCCATGAAAACCACGCTTCATAAGTTGCTCACCAAGTAAGCACCCTACGATGCAATAAAAGCCAATTAAAGAACCTCACCTTAGGCCGGAGCTTTTGAGCCCACAATCGAGAAAAGATGTCAAAGAATGGTTGGGATTATTATGGCATAAGGTCAAATAACCTTGAGCAACCGAATACTCACCCTTAGTAGTGTTGTTCCATCCAAAACAATCTTTTTCATGGGACCAAGAGAGGGATCTCATATGAAGGATGCCTTGGATATCTTGTCTTTGCCTTTCTGGGATTTGAATAGGCCAGTCCTCAATAGGGATCCAATATCTACCAACCTTTGAATTACCAAGATGGTACCGACAGTAATTAGCCACCTTTATCCAATTAGCTCGGTGAAGCTCCTCCATCCAAGGCCTCAAATCAGGAAACTGAGTTATCAAAGGCTTGTGACCATCCCAAGAATCTGTCCAAAAATTTGCCTCGTTGACCATTATGAATGATCCAAAATAATTTTTTCTTTATCAAATCCTCACCAGCCTTAAGAACTGCTAAAATGGGAGAACCTTTGGTAGGAAGTTGATAGCGAACAAGGTCTTCAGGACTTTTGTTCTCAGCATATTTAGCACGGAGATTATTGGCCCAAAGAGCATTGGGGTTATGCAACATCCTCCAATATAATTTAGCAGCTAAAGCTTTGTTGTTATTAATAGAAGACCGGAATCCTAACCCCCCTTCACTCTTAGGAAGACATAAAGTATCCCATTTCACCAAGGCCCATTTTCTTTTCTCCTTAGTACCACTCCAAAGGAAACGATGACTGATTTGATCCAATTCTCGAAGAACAGCCTTTGGGATATTCAAAACGGAAGAAACATAAATAGGAATAGCTTGAAGGACTGATTTTACCAAGGTGATTCTACCCCTTAAGAAAGCCACTTGTTGGTCCACTTTCCAATTTTCTTCTTGACTTTGTCCAACAACCAATTCCAATCTTTATTTTTCTGCCTTTGAATATTTATGGGAATACCTAAATAAGTGATTGGAAGAGAGGTCTTCTTATATCTTAATTTATCCAAGACCATGGATTCCTGTCTAGCAGAAGCAATGAAAGAAAATAACTTTAGATTTGTCTTCATTGATCAACCGCCCAAGTAGCCTTAGAAAAACAGCTAATGATTTGCTTAATATTAGAAGCTTCCTTAACCGTAGCTTTACCTAAAAGAGTAGAGTCATCCACAAATTGAAGATGAGAGATAGGTCTAGCTCCATGAGCAATGGTAACTCCCTCAAGGGTTTTGTTTTCCCTCTTTTTGGTTATAGTCCTACCCAAGCATCAAGCAAGAATGATGAATAAATAAGGGGATAGCGGGTCACCTTGCCTAATACCTCTGGAAGCTGGGAATGACCGAGAAGGCCTGCCATTGATAAGAACTAAGTAGGAAACCGAAGAGATACATCCCATAATCCAATCCATCCAATCCTTAGAGAAACCAAATTGCCTCAAAACTTTGATAAGGAAGTGCCAATCCACTCGTTCATAAGCTTTGGATAAGTCTAACCGAATGAACATGGAAGGAGAATTTTGCATATCCATGGAATGGATGGCTTCCCGAGCAAGAACTATCTCATCTACTATTTGACGTCCTTCCACATAACCCCCTTGCTCTGGGGAAATAATCTTATGCAAAAGAGGCTTCAACCTTTCTCGCCATGATTTTAGTAATGATTTTGAGAAGAACATTACATAAAGCAATAGGTCTAAAAGCCGAGATATGATCAACCTCTTGAGCTTTTGGAACAAGAGTAATATAAGTTTTATTGATAACCTTCAAAATTTCTTTGGCTTTCCCGGCTTCTTCCACCACCTCTAATAAATCAACATGAAGGATATCCCAAAACTCTTGGTAGAACTCAATGGGAAAACCATCAAGACCTGGGGTTTTTCCTTTTTGCATTTTAAAAACTACTTGTTGAAGCTCATTGATAGTAACAGGAGCAGTCAAAATAGAGTTCTCCTCAGTAAGTGATAAGAGAAGGGATTGCTTGAAGAACATTTTGTTGTGAAGCTGAGTCAAGAGGAGTAGCAACAAAAAGATTGGAAAAGTAATCAACAACAATAGAGTTCATGCCATCCCAAGTATAAACAACATCTCCAGTATCTGATTTTAAGGAAGAAATAAAGTTGTGAGATCTTCGAGCTAGAAGAGATTTGTGGAAGAAATTTGTGTTTCGATCTCCTTCTTTGAGCCATTGAATTCTAGATTTTTGCTTCCATAAGATTTCTTCTCTTTTTTCCCATTCCTCTAACCGAGTTGTGAGTTTAATTTCATCTCGCACTTCTCTTCTCTCGTGAGGCCATCTAAACGGATTTTCTTATTCAAATTTTCAAGATGAGCAATAACTTCATGTTTTTTTTTATGAACATCCCCAAACTCTTTCCAGCTCCAAGTCTTGATTTTGGATTTAATGTATTGCAGTCTTTTGGCAAAACAGAACATCTTAGTCCCATGCCTAGGTTTACCTTCCTTCCACCATTGTTGCACACGAGGTCTGAAGGAAATGTCTCTAAGCCACATTAATTGAAAACGAAAAGGAGAGAAACTCACATTGGTTTTCCACATTTCCACCATGATCGGCCAATGATCCGAACCAACATTATTAAGAGTCTTCACTTTAGGAATGTGACCATGGATTAAGAAATTTTCAGAGAGCAAAAACCTATCCAATCTCTCCATTATACAAGCTAAGCCTTGCCTTCTCGTTAGACCAAGTCATAAGGCCATTATTCAGTTGGATATCCACAAGATGGAGGTTTGCAATATATTCGCTCATGAGGTCGTTGCTTTTGTCCAAATTTCTATTTCCCCCCTTTTCTCATCCAGAGAGAGGATGGTATTGAAATCTCCTCCGATCAAGATCCAAGCTTTAGGAAAATGAGAGATAATATGAGTAATATCCTTCCACTGCCTTCTTTTTTCCTCCAAAGAAGTCGGAGCATAAAAAGTAATGCAGAGCATAATCTGGTTGGAATGTCTACTTTGAATAGCTATAGCCAACAAACCCCAACCGCCAACCATATGGTGAATAACTACCTCTTTTGGGTCCCAAAGACAAGCAATGCCACCCGAAGTCCCTTGGGAACCGAGGGAAACCACTTTTCCAACTGGCCAAATTTTACCGGCAATTGAGTCCATATCCTCCATTGACATCTTTGTTTCTTGAAGGAAAACAAGATGTGGATGATTTATCCGAATCATTCTTCTAATTTCATTTTGTTTTGAAAGACTCCCTTTGAGTCCTCTAATATTCCAAGTGATGATCTTCATTAATACTCGGGCTAAAAAGTTGGGAAGGGCATTAATCTTACCTTCCTCTACAAGCTTTTCACCTTCTTTTACCATATGATATTGATTGGTCTTGCGACCTGCTTTTTGATTAGAATCCATCTTCAATTTTTTTTTCCCCGTTTCTTGACTTATTCCAATTGAATCTGAGATGGCTTCTAACCTTGAAGAATGCTCGTACACAACCAAAATTTTACTAGATGGTTCAACGGAGTCTATATTGGGACTCGCATTATTTGAAGTTTTGACATTTGAAAGATTGTTTTTCTTGTGTAAATTTTCTCCTTTTTTTTCTCGTTGAAAACCTTTGATTTGTTGGTTTGTCTCCGAGTTCTTCCCTTCATATTTAAATTGTGTTTCTAAGATTTCAGTTTCCATTATTTCCTCTTCCTCACTTGGGACATCATTTGTGGAAAGGATTTCAAACATATTAGCAGATGACTTTGATTGATCCTTCATAACCGGTTTTTTCTCGAGTGTTCTTCTTCTTAGGTATTTGGAAACCTCGCTGAGTTTATATCTTCTTTCTTTTGATCAGGAATTTTATTTGGGCAAGCACCGGCCAAATGACCATATTCATGGCAAATTCTACAACGAAAAGGAATGTTCTCATAGTCCACTACTTGCTCCCAAGTGTCTTCCCCAAATTGTAATGTGATCTTTTTAGGTAGGGGTTTGTCAAAATCCATTAAAACACAAATCCGAGCATAAATAATATGTTCAAAATTTTGAGTACAATCAGCAATCATCATAAAAGTTCCTAAAGAGTTTCCAATTGAAGAAAAAAAAGTAGGATTCCAAAATTCAATAGGGAGGCCAAAGAGTCTAACCCACACGGGAGCTATAGAAGGCATCTCTTCTTCGGCTTTAAATTTAGTATGCCAGGGCTTCATGAAAAGCCCCGCCCTTCCAAAAAACCAAGGACCCCCTTGAAAAGTTTTCTCTCTATCTTCATTATTAGCAAATAAAACAAGAAAATAACCATTTGGATAAATAGAGATTTGTAACTCACCTTTAGTTTTCCAGCTTTTTGCAGCCCAGACTTTGAAAGCAGATAGACTCGAACGAAAACCCACGAACCGACAAATTAGTCCTCTTTTTTCCAAATCTTCAATGCCAGTCCGAATGTTACCCATATCAAGCTTAACAATAGGAGTTCCATCAGCCGCTTTAAGATATCCTGACTCCGTTTTCCTGGGATCAATCTTAGGCATTCTTAGAGGTTTATGGGAAGCCCTAAGATTGATATTAGCATTGGGCCGAGGCTGTCCACCACGAAGGGCATCCCTAAAATTCATTTTTGGGACCGAGTCTTCGAAATTCTTACCCTTGACAGGGGTTTTCACAGTAGAATTATTTTGTGGGTGCACCTTAGCACCAGATTCACTTGAGATATGAGCCATTTTTTGATCAACTCGCTTGAAACTTGTTTCGTGATCTCTTTAATCCTTGCCCTAGACGCCGTGGAAAGGTATGGTTTTCACTTTTCTTTTGTGCAGCAAATTGGAAGCCGTTGTCACTCAAGTTCACAGTATGATCCGTTGAAAGACAAATTTCTAACCCATCTTGGATCCCCCGCAACATTTCCTCGCTAAAATATTGAGCATAAACCACAAAAATATTGGCCGCTAGGGCCCGAAGGCCCTAAAAACCAACCTCTGGAGCTGCTTGCACTCAACCCGGATGAAACCCTCGCATAGCCGCTTGCCAAATATCTCGTTCACACATAGGGATGCGCTAGGATCTGTGTTGCTCCAAATGATATGAAAATTGGTGGAGACGTTCTAGGGTTTTTCAGGCATCTACCCTCAAAATTTCAGCTCAATCCGAGTCCGGATGAGTGAGATATGGCCGAAACGAGTTCGGCAGTTTGGGCAGTCCTGCGAAAAACGTCTAATCACCCCTGTATAGTGCTATTTAGAGTCAATTACATTATATGAATTAAAGTAGGAATAACAAAGGAATCCCAACCAATCTTGCTTTACTCATATTAATTTTACTGGATAAATTTTCCTCTGTTTGGGCATCAATATATTGGAATGCACCAATCATAAGGTTGATTGGAGAATAAAAAGAATTGATAAAATAAACCACTTATCTTTGATAAAATAAAGCAAGATTAAGTATTGAAAATCCATCCATCAATACATAATTAACATCAAAGATAAGTTTTGCCAAGGAGGGTCATGACAGTAGTTGTTCTAACATGAAGGATGAGTTTAAAAGTGCCATGATGAAAGAGTTTGAAATGATGGACTTAGGGCTGATGCAATACTTCCTTGGAATGGAAGTGCATTAGAGTAAAGATCAGATTTTTGTATGTCAAGCAAAGTATGCTAGGGACATGATGAAAAAGTTCAAATTGGAATATTGCAAACCTGTTCCTACTCCAATTGCTCATGGAGTAGTTTTATGCAGAGAAGATGGAGCCAATAAAGTAAATTCTACAGCCTATAGAAAAATAGTTGGGAGCTTAATGTTTCTAACTCATACAAGACCAGATATTGCATATGCTGTGTCACTCATTTCTAGATACATGAGTGCACCTTCTGCTTTGTGATCAACTTGTTTCTCCGCTCAGCATCAAGGGGGAGAATGTTGGCATATGATGCTGACCATGTGCCTCCTACAATAATTGTCATCCACACATTTCAATGGTTGTATCTATTTCCGTTGCTTTATCTTTGTTGTTATTTGTTTTCATGAGGTATTCGGCTATAGTTGCAAAAAACAAGAAATGATAAAAGAAAGCCTGTTGTGATAGTGCATTGGCTGCATTTTGATAGAAGTTTGGCTGCAGTTTTTCATAGGATTTTGGCTGCAGTTTTACAGTAGGTTGGTTGTTTTCTTTGTATGGTGTATTGGTTGCATTTTGAATATTGAAGAAGAAACTTTTATGACTACAATTTATTTAAATTTGGAAAATAAAATTTCTTCTTGGCTTTAGAGAAAAGTAGGGTTGCTTTCTCTCATTTTCTACAAAGGCTTGTAGTGATGCTCGTAGTTCAACAACTCTCAAGAAGTATTTGTGTTTTTCTTCATTTTCAAGCCATGAAGTTGACTTCGGAGAAATAGGATTTGATTTTGGTTCCTTGCCTCAAATACTGTCTGACGTTTCTGTCAAGAAGGATTTGTGTTTTTCTTCATTTTGAAGCAATTAAGTTGACTTTGGAGAAATAGGATTTGATTTTAGTTCCTTGCCTCAAATACTGTCTGACGTTTCTCCCAAGCATCTTTAGCTGTGGTAGAATTTCAAATGTATGGTTGCACCTCATCAGCTACCCCAAACACGATGATCAATCGTGCTTTTCTATCCACCTTATCAAATTTTGTATGCTCTTCATATTCTGCATTAGGATGAGTAATGGACTCGTCTACAACTTCCCATACTTCCTCAAACTTGAGTTGTGTTCTGGGTTTAGTCTTCTAAGAAGCATAATTATTCCCATAGTTGAGAAAATCGAAATCAGCAAATGACTGAATTGGCAAAAATCGGGAATCAGCAAAAAATCAAGGAACGAATCGGCAAAAAAAAACCAAAGAAAACAAAATTTTTCATTGAAAAAGGTTTTTTCATGCATAGTATGTTGAATTAACATTATGCAAATCAAATATTGCAATAAAAACAATAATTCATGTCAAGACACCATACAAGGCTCAAGCTTTTATAATATGAAATAGTACAAAGTTAAAAGTAACTAGGAGGAAAAAAGGGTTTCATTTTTTATATGCCTGCACATGGAAACAAGTAACAACAAAGTTACAATCACTTGAAAAAAAGGAAAAAAAAACTAAACCCAAAACCAAAAGGCTAGCCACTTTACTTGGCTTACAGTGGTCCAATTTTTTTACTTTTGAACAACTTTGGAGGGATTGGCCTAATCAAGAGGGTGTTGATCATTTTATTAGGCAGTTAGTTTGGATGGGTTCTACCATTCTTCTTTGGAATATTTGGAATGAAAGGAACAACCAAATTTTTAATCAAGAAAGGAAGGATATTCACTATATTTGGAAAAAGACCATTGCCAACTTAGTTGAATCAGTCCATCAGCTCCTTAATCACCCCCAAAACTCCCACCAAAGATGGGATCAAGTGATGCAAAGATTGAAGATTAACTCTTCTAAGAGCAACCAACTTAAAGGGAATGTGAGTAATTGCAAGATGGATAGAAGAAGGAATTGGGAACCTCCTCATAAGGATTTTGGAAAAGTCAATACTGATGGAACCTCTAGAGGGAACCCTGGAAAAGCTAGTGTAGGAGGAATTGGTAGACTTTCAAATGGTTCCTTGGTTTTTAATTTTGCTGAGAATTTGGGTATTCTATCCAATAACCTTACTGAGGGGTATGGTATCCTTAGAGGCCTTCAAGAGGCTACTAAGGTTGGATGGGAAAAGGTGCTAGTTGAGTCTAACTCTCAACTCATGATTAATCTTTTGAAGACTCCTTCTAAGAATCATAAGGTTGATTGGAGAATAAAAATAATTATTGAGAAGATTCAGTTAATCCAAATGGGATTTTTGAAAGTTGATTACAATCATGTGGTCAGAGATCAGAACAAGAGTGTTGATGTTTTAGCTAATTGGGCTTTGGACAAAGGTGATCTTACTTGCTACGGCCACCCTCCTAGATGGTGGGCTTCACAAATGAAGCTCTTCTTTCTATCATTTCTTTGGATGGCTCCAGTTTTGGAGGTACCTAGTTTCTTCTTGCTTTTTTTTTTTGCTTCTCTTTGGTTCGGTCAAGGTTTTAGTTCCCTAGATCAAACTAATATTTCATTTGTTTCCTCTATTGATTCTCGCCTTAAAAGTCTTTTGGTTTAGAAAGGTCATTGTTGTATTCTATTTTTTTCTTTTTTCTTTTCTATTTATGTGTGTTTTTTTGTTTTGTTTTTGTGTTTTTTTTGTTGTTCTTGTGTTTTTGTTATTTTGTGTTTTTTGTTGTTGTTCTTGTGCTTGTGTTTCTGTATGTTTGTGTTACTTGGTGTTTTTGTGTTTTGTTGTGCGAGTGTTTTCTATGTTTTTGTTGGTTGTCTTTGTAATGTTCTGTTGTTTTTTGTTATATTTGTGTTTTGTTATGTTGTTCTTGTGTTTTTTCTGTGTGGTTCATGTTGTGTGTTTTTTTTTATCTTATCGTGTGTGTTTGGTTGTGCTTTATCTTTTTGACACACTCACGGAGCATGTTTTTTTTTTTAATATTTTTGTGTGTTTGTGTTTGTGTGTTCTTGTGTTTTTGTTGTTTCAGGTTTGCTCCTTGAGTATGTCAAAGGTGGTAGGCCAGGTGCGAGCCCTGGGCGATTTTGGCGGAAGAGATACCCTTGCCTCCTTGGGTCTTACCCGAAAGTGGCATCCCTTTTGGGATGTTTTCGGAAAAAAAAAAAAAACCAAAAGGCTAGGGTTTAAAATTGAAACATTGACAACTAAAAAATGGGCTTGCATACATAGTTATGAGGCAACAATATTTACTTAAAAAGAGGAGGAAAAAAAACCCTAAACCCAAAACCCTAGGGCCTAGACTAGGTTTTAGGGTTTAAACTTCAAGTTCAAAGTTCAAAGTTTCAAATTCAAACATTAACAGCTGAAAAATGGGCTTGCATACATAGTTACTAGGCAACAATATTTACTTAAAAGGAGGAAAATAAAAATCCCAAAACCCTAGGGCCTAGCCTAGGGTTTAAGGTTTAAACTTCAAAGTTCAAACATTAACAGCTGAAAAATGGGCTAGCATACATCAGGCAACAATATTTACTTAAAAAGAGGAGGAAAAAAAAAACCTAAACCCGAAACCCTAGGGTTTGAACTTTAAACTTTGAAGTTCAAACATTAACAACTGAAAAATGGGCTTGCATAAAATAACCCTAAGTCGGCCGCAACCTTAAAAAAAACCCTAAACCCTTTAAAAAAAAAAATCAACAAAGAATTGCCAATTCGTTGATTCTTTGCCGATTGCATCGACATGGCAAAAAATCGGCAAAAAATTGTGATTCTGTCGATTTTTTGCCGATTTTCTCAACTATGATTATTCCCCCACAATAGTTGGGAATTGGGCAACAAAAACTTCGGTACATCACTAGCCATTTTAAATTTTCACAAAAGTGGAAAACTCAATTCCACTGTATCGGCCTTAAAAAATGCTTTCCAACGAGTATATGTAAGGCGATACTCGTAGCTTTGATGTCGCAAATTTCGAGAAAAACAATGTCTCGTCGGGCAAAATATTAAGTAGAGGAAATTTTCTTCCTCCCATGAATATTCTCTAGAATATTCCGATTCTTCAAAATTATATGCTTCTCCTTTTCACCTGCAATAATAAAGGGAAAAAACAAAGTTGTTATAGGTTCTAATGAGCCTCCCCACTATCAATGTGGGATTAATTCAATTGAGGGTTGGTTTTGAGTGTGTTTATAGAGGTTGTCCATGAGCTTGAATTGGTTGATCTGATATTTTACTGGTGTGGGCAGTTGACCTCTGTTGAATCTCACGTGGAGATGACTTCGGATGATTTGGTCCGAATGTCTCTGGCTGGCATAGGGATCACTTGTTGAATGACTGATCCAAATGTCTTTGAGCTTGTACAAGGAGTGTGCACGGTGAAGAGTGCTATTGCAAACCTCTTTGGACATGCATCGAGAGCGTGCGCGGTGAAGAGAGTCTATAGGAAGTGCGCGTGGTGACAGATGTTTCCACAACTTAACACCTTTCGTATTCTGTTTCAATAGTGACGTTAACAATGCATTGCTTTGTTGCTTCTCTACGTAGCAAAGAGCCTTGGCGTTGTGCTCAATTCATCGTCCAAGTTTTATTCTACTTGGTCGAGACTCATTTGAATATTTTTGTCTCCTATGCTATATATTGCACAATGTGATTGATGTGTGTTGTTATTTCCGTTAGAACAAAGTGTTTGGGAAGAAATACTTTGACGTTTTAACTGATCGCCAGTTTGAGCTTGTGTCCGCCTTATGTGTGTCTTCTTTGGTTGTGCATGTATCAAGTGAATATGAGATTCTTTTGTCTTTTGTCGAATCCGGTCGTCAAAGCTAACGGCCTCAAGAGCGTTCCTTATCTCGTGCAAATTCGATTTTTGGAATGACATCTTCGTAAAGTCGTCTACCAACCCTGTGAATTGGTGAGTGATGGTTTCGAGGAAGTTTCTCTTAGAAGGTTGTACCCATCTGTTGTCGGTGCATCAATCTACTTTTGTTGGGTGCAAATATGGTTCAGATTGTTAGCACCTGCTTTTCCTCCGTCAATCTCATTCACGATCTTGTTTTGAGTGGCAAATGTATTCGACTGTTCATTCTTCTCTTAGACACCCTTGTTCTTGTATGTGTGTCCTGTCTTCTTGGTTTGAATTCACAGTGTAAATATTCTTTCCCTAGAAAGGATTGATAGCTGAAATTTTACCAAATTCTTTTTAAAATACAGGAATCTTTTTGAGCACTTCAAATCAGGATATCTTATTCTTGCTAGGTGGAATGTTGGTTCCTCTCGATGGTTCGTGTTCGGGCATCATCCAAATCTTGCTGAGACTTTTTTTTTTTTTATTTGTGGAAAACATCCCAAAAGGGATGCCACTTTCGGGTAAGACCCAAGGAGGTAGGGGTATCCATTCCGCCAAAAACGCTCGGGACTCGGACTTGGCCTACCACCTTTGACATACTCAAGGAGCAAACAAACACACAAAACCAATTTAAAAATAAGTAAATAAATAAGTAAAAAACAACAAAAATAATAAAATAAAATAAAAAACATGCTCTTTGAGTGTGTCAAAAACAAAAGCACAACCAAACACACACACAATAAGATAAAAGAAACCACAACACGAACCACATAGAAAAACACAAGAACCACATAATAAAACATAAACAAGACAAAAACAACAGAACACTACAAAGACATAACCCAAAAAAAAACAAATAAACACAACGAAAACCTAAAAAATCAAAAAAATAAAAATAAAAACAACCAACAACAGACAGTAAACAAAAACAAAAAACATAGAAAACACTCCCACAAAAAAACACGAATTAACACAAACAAAGAAAAACACAACAAGAATGACAAAAACACAAGAACAATAACAAAAAACATAAAAAAACACAAAACAACAAAAACACAAGAACAACAAAAAAACAACACAAAGAACACAAAAACAAAACAAAACAGAAGAACACACATCTTAAAAAACTAAACAAAAAAACAAAAAATAAAAAAGAAAAAAAAATGAACATAACAATGACCTATCTAGACCAGAGGACTATTAAGGCAAGAAACAACAAAGGAAACAAAAGAAAGAAAAGAGTGATCTAGGGAACTAAAAAAACCTGAATGAACCAAAGAGAAACGAAAAAAAACAAGAAGAATCTTGCTGAGATTTCTAGATTTGGAATCTTCCATGGGATTGCTTCATGGAAATGATGGTTACCTTTTTTCTTGAGGTTAACCTAATCAGTCTTCGGTAGGGTACTATTCTACTACTAGACCACCTTTAGACAGAGTGCTTTTATAGCATCTTTGGAACAAAGCTAAAGGAATGAAGGAGAGATGCCTCTTCCTTCAACCTGCTTTGATACCACTGATAATGCTTGAAGCTTCGATGATTAACATTATGAAATGAAGGATATTTAAATGCAATGGATGCTCAATTTGTCATAACAAATCTTAACTAATCCTACAACTACCCTTGACCTTAGTGGACCTTAGTACTATGTGTTGAGTGGTTACTCAACTTACATTCACATTATCAATGATGTAATAAGTCCTAATATCTTCTATTTTCTTATGCACAGGATACCCAACAAGTTGCTTTTCTAATTTGTCATACTCTGCATTTGCTTTCATTCTCTGTGCCTATTCTATCCGTAGTAGGTTAATCTAAACAAGTCTGTTTTGTTCTAATCCCATAGGAAATATTTAATGTTAAGATATACAATTACATAAATAAATACAGTTCAATTAATGAAGTTCCCATTTTCATTTAATATAACTAAAAGTGCATTTCTAAAAGGCCAAGAGATACTTTCTAAAATTTTCTGTCCTCGCTGATTTCAAGATGGTTTTTTAACAATTTTGCGTTCAAGAGTGACTGCTAACTTTTTTATTAGTTTGGTTAGATTCTTAATATGCCTTCGATTTCCACTGGTCAAGTCTTGTTTTCCTCTTTTTTGAGGATGCTCATAACATTTTTAGATAGTGATTTACACACATCTTCACCAAAGTATCACATTTAGGATGTCAGAATTGTTCAATGGGTGGCACTTCGTTTCATTGTGCTTGCTAGCTTAAGAAAGTAACACACAAATTAACATGTTTTTTGGTATATGGGTGCTATCGACCTTTCTATTGAATAAATGTTTTTTTGGCATCTTTGGTTCACAATTATTTTTCTCTATGGCTGCCATTGGCCTTTCTATTGAACAACATAGAATTTTTTGGCATCTTGGGGTATGGCTGCTATTCGCCTTTCTATTCAACAACATAGAAATTAAAATTTAATATGTATGGCTGGAAGATTCATCCCAATTTGTTTGTATTTGCTCTTTTGGCAGCTGCAGCAGCATCTTTGAGTGTTCGGGTCAAAGGTGCCATCCCTAGTATGCCTGATAGATCGGCAGTATTCAAACTTTTGCAGGATAATATCATTTAAATTTTCCAGGGCTGAGGACCAAGATACTTGTTTGTAACTTCGGGTCTCTTCATTCCAGTCTATTGTATGTTATATATGCAAAAGCTTTTACAAAATTTGAGAAGAGAGGATTTCAGAGTTGCTATAAGTTTGGAGGCCTTGTATTGTCCATAGTTTCCACATATTTTACTGGAAGAAGAATGTTGAGCATCTAGCTTCACTATTTCCAGGTGATGTTGTAGTGAAATTTGTAACATGATTAAATGATAATGTAATGATCAATATTTTAAAATTTTGTCATTGTAATGTGCAGTGGATTCAACTTGCAGGAATAAATTACTGTATTGCTTTCTGCAAATTTCTTTCTCAAAAATTGGATGCTGGTATCCTGACATGATTGCGCAGGAGTTAAAAATTATATATTTCTTGTATTTTAGAGCTTCTTCCCCTCCAATGGGTCTCAAGAAGATGGATAACTAGTCTCATTGTAAATCAGTTTAATTTCTAAGCATTTTGAACTCAAGATAAATATGGTTATCAAATAGTTGTATTTGATCTATATTGCTTTTTCCGGAAATTTCTTGCCCAAAAATTGCATGCTGGTTGGTACCCTGACATGATTGCGCAGGAGTTAAAAATGATATTTTTCTTGTATTTTAGAGCTTCTTCCCCTCCAATGGGCCCTCAAGAAGATGGATAACTAGTCTCATTGTAAATCAGTTTTATATTTCTAAGCGTTTTGAACTCAGGATAAATATGGTTATCAAATGGTTGTATTTGATCTGTGGTTTTGTGTTGGTGAAGCAGTGTTCAGGTAGATAACCAGCTTTTCCTAGTGTTCTTAAAGCAGTGTTGCAAGAAAGTCAAGGGAATGTTTCTTGCAGAATGTTAAATGGCAGCAGCCATCTATCCTGCTTCTGTTACATGTACAAAGTCATGTGTCAGTGTCTGTTGCTGAACATAGTGATGTGACAGGACTTTGGCAGAAATTCTTGTGCAGTGAATTTATGCTTCTTCTGTTAATTGTGCAACTATATGTCGACTCTGATAGGGGCTCCCTTTTTAAATGTTATGATAGTCCTATTTGCAATCCAGTTATCTGGTTAACTACTTGTATATGCAATAAATAGCAAATTGGTATACCTGGAGGTGGAAGGTTTGGATTGTACTCAAATAGTGTGAAGATAAATAAAAGAGAAGATGTACTCACGCTCAATGATTATATTGTTGTGTATAAATATGTACTGTTAATCTCTTTCTCTGTCTCTCTTTTTTGAGATAAATATTAGGCTTTTAACATTTTTATGCATCTGCATCATGCTATACCTTACTAGAAATCTTGGCATACTTGGAGGTGGAAGCTATGGATTGTACTTGAATATTATGAAGATTCTTGAAATCAGGCTTAACAAATGTATTGTTCTGTATATAAATATTTATTGCAATTATCTCTCTACTAAAAAGAAAAAAAGTTAGGCTTGTAGCATCTGTTTATGCTTCATGTTATGTATCTTGAATTAGATTTCTCTCAACTTTCATGTAGTTTTCCAATATATATATATATTTGGTATGGTGTAAAGGGGTTGTACTCGGGTCCCCCACCCTTTGTCATAATAAGGTTTTGACTGGGTCCTCAAACCAGTTACAATATCTCCCACATTGGGTGTCACTATATCAACTAGTTACATTGAGCTATATAATATCTCTCATATTGGATGTCACTATATCAACTAATTACGTTGAGCTATATAGCCCTTTTGGTGCTGTCAAATTTTGAACCTTGGTGTGGCCTATATTACCCATGTCTCAACCATTGAACCAAGCCCCAATGGCTTTAGTTTTTCAATATAGCTATACCTTTGACTATGATTTAAGCTTGATCAAGGTTTGAAACTTGAAGTAAGCTTGAACTAACAATATAGGGTAAAGTGAAAACTCTCATTTAGACAAGATGGTCTCATACATAGACATGTTGGCTTGGTTGTGGCTTAAAAGCACTTATAATCATAGACACTAGGAGACGAGTATTGGTATGGGTATGGAGGCACAGTGATGCCAAGTTTTAGACATTGGGTATGAAGGTGCTAATAATGCCAAAATCAGTGAATAAATAAAAACGTGATATTTGATTTTTTTTGTTTGTTTGAGTAATACTTCTTATACACATCCACCATGGGGATTGAACCCGGGTCACATCACCGATAATGCAAGTGGCGTCCTTGTCGGTAGACCACACTCAAGGGGATGTGATATTTGAAATTTTAAGACTCAAATTATACCAAAACACAAACAAAAAATAATTTAAAAACAATGAAGATACAAAATGCCTAAAGCTTTAAGTAATTTACATTAGTAGCTTTGACAGTCATAACCCTTCCTATTGACCTCTTAATAAAAAACTAAGAAATCCTCAAGTACATGGTAAGGTGTATTGTTTATTTCATAAGTTTAGGGCCTCTGAAAGAGTCATAGAAAGGGGTTTTTGGAGTGCTTATGTCCTATTTAGGGCCTTCCAAAGAATCATTTAATGTTTTGATGTTCATAATTGTATGTAAAAATATTTTTTGTTCTTTTCATAGGAAGGGGAGGCAAAGAAATGTCCTTTGTTGAATGCAATCAATTTTATCTAAGCTTATTTCTAAAGCATGATCCATTAGGTTGGTAGTAAAAAAATGTCTTCTCAACCCCCATTGTTTTTGTTTTGTTTTGTTTTGATGCTTAGATTGAATATGAAGGTGACAAACTAATACAAAATGCTCATGCACAGATAAAGCATCACAAAAAATCATACCATAGGGCTCTTACAATAAGAACAAAAATATTAGAGAGAAATTTTTTTTCTAGAAAAATGTCTTTTTTTTAGGAGCCATATATTTGTGAAGGATTGTCCAATTTAGATGATTCTTAGACCAATTTGTGCATAATTTGAAGAGCTTTAAAATGAGAGGTCATATGAAATAATTCGAGTAGCTTTGAGGGAGATACAACCCTGTGAAGTTAGTCATCTAAAATAAGGGCAAACTATTTTTCAAGTTGTAGGGAACAAAATTGCAGATATTTATCAACTAGGGTTTGGATGATGGGTGGAGCAATGGAGAGCTAGGGCATCAACAAGGCGAGACATTCAATTTGCATAGAATTTTTTATGTAAGTTTCATTTATCCCTTCATTATATTAGAAGTTTTACATGCAGATTATTGTAGGTTTATTTTCAAATAATATAATTGCTATAAGATATACCAGTAAATTTTAGTAGATATCGAGTTATAGTTTCCTTTCCATGGACCAATTTTAGCTAAATCCCTAGAATCATCCGTAGTAGTAGAGGTTAGGGAGAACCTCACATAGCAAGAATCCTCATCTCAAAGATAAGGTAGTCATTGGTAAATTTAATGGGTCTTGACCAAAGGCTTTGACTATGAGAAAACAATTTGATAGGAGATAGAAGTCTCTAAGAGTGACTATCATTTCTTTCTAAAGGCTTCTTCCTAGCCATTCTCTATTCTAAGGAGGAAAGAGAGAATCGTGAAAAGGGGTCCTTGATTTATGGAAAGAGCAAGACTCTTCCTTACCTACTGGTATGATGGCTTTGCACCTAGAAACATAAATATATCCCTAGTACTAGTATGGGTCAAGATGTATGTGTTGCTCATTGAATTCTGGGGAAATGGATACCTTCAAGGCAATAGGTAACACTCTAGAAGAATTCCTTGAGATTTTAGAAACTACAAAAGATGGAGTCTTGGCTATTTATGCCTAGATATTGGTCATGATTGATATCAATAAACCTTTACCATAATCAATCATTCTTAAGTATGGGGGTAAGTTGTGGAATCAAACCATGGATTATGAAAACATATATTTTAGGTGTAGAAAATGTCATAAGATGAGGCATATTGAGAGATCATGCCCTAAGAAGAGTTCATCAAAAACATATGTAGAAAATTGCAAGAGAAACTTACAAATGAATATGGATGAGGATGGTTTTCAACTTCCAAAAAATAGGTCCAAACAGATGAAAGTAAATAAATAGTGGAGACTAGTAAGTAAGGATATTGGAAAAAATACCAATTCTTTTGAGGCTTTAGCCTATGAAGAAAAAACAGATCATAGCTTAGAGGACATGGTACAACAAGATCATAATATTAACAAGGAACTGTCTACTTAGTATGAACTCAATTTAGATATGAACATTCCTACAAAACCTAAAGAATGTGCCTCATATGATTTTGAAGACTCTTGAAGTACCATGCACCATTCAAGAGAAAGAAAGTGGTAGAGAAAAATAGTGTTAGATGTTTAGTACCTCTAACATCAATAAGGACATATCAAAAAATGAGCAAGAGAAGACAAAATCTTCCTTAGAAGAGCTAGGAGAGGATATACTTAATGAAAAGGAAAGTTGTTAAAGAATATCGAGGAATAGAATAATAAGACCTATCCTTGATACTAGTAAAAAAAAAAGAGGAAAACCTTCATATGTGCAAGTGTGAGAAAGTGTAACACTTGAAGATTATTTAAGCATAAAATTGACCGAAGTAAATGAAGACTCCAAAACTACTATAAAAGTACCTATTGATACAAGGAAAACAACATACATGACATTACTCTCTTTAGAAGTTCAAATAAAATAAATAATTTTCTTTTGTCAAATATCAACTACTTTGATCAAGAATTTGATGACAAAAAGGACTTAAAAATTGAACAAAAATATACAAAATATATGAAGTCATCAAATGACAACAAGAATCATGATAAGCAATCAATTGACAATGAATGTAAAAATAGTGAATCTTTACATTCTACATTTGATAACAAATTAGATGGCAGTGGAAATAATATGATGAAGAATGTGTGTCATTGTGATTATTTGTTTAGAAATGTAACAAGAGTAGGAAAGAACTCAAAGAAACAAAAGAAGAATACCAAGACCAAGACAAAAAAGCACCAAACAAATAGGCAAAATTAGAGGATGAAGACAAGAAGACGAAACAAGATTGAATAGGGGGTGTTAGCAATATTTACATTAATTGGTACTTTGAGTACCATTGTAAATATTTAGATTAGGAGTGTGTGTTTATTATTTAGTATGTGTCAAGCTATGAAGAGTGTTTGTGTCATCATGTAAGTGTGAGAAAGGTGTCAAGTATGCAAGTGAAGAGTCATGAAGAATAGGTGTCAAGTAAGTGAAGATTCATGTGTGATGTGTCAAGATTAGATGTAGAAAGTTATGTAATTATGAGAGACTTTGTCATAATGTAAGAATGACATATGAAACATTGCATCTTCCTATTGGCAATTGAATCGGCCTAGATACGGGTTTTCTAAGTCTGTAGTGCCCTAGACCCGCTGCCAAGCATTGAATGCCCAAAGGAAAGAAATGTCCTCCATGGCAATATCTAGTAGGGCTGGTTCCAAAAATAAAAATGGGGTATTGGAGATAAGGGTTAGGAAGATACTGAAAGGGATAAAATAACTAAAAGGAATGGGAAATGACTAAAAGCCAAAAATGCGGGGTGATGGACCGGAAGCACAATAGACAACCTAAGTACTTGAACCAACAACAATCAAAACAATAGAATTTTAATAGAAACCAGTATAAAATCCTCAGAACTATGTAAACTCCAACAAGTATTCCAGAGACTAGCCTTCTATTGATAGTGAAATCTAGAAAATAGAATTAAACTATGATAAAGAGACTAATTTAATAGAAATTATAGAATAGAAGTCATACACAAAGATAGAGAAATTAAAACCGGAGCCATAAGCCTTTATTTCAAAAGCAAAATTTGAAGTACAAAGTTGCTTCTCTAGCAAAAGTTATCCATCCTTAGTTACAAAGAAGAAGCCGACTTTTATAGAAGAAATCTACCACTTAAAACATTAATGCCCAACCACTCCCATGACAGGTAGACTTGATCTCGATGATAACCAAAAACGATCAATTTTAGCCTTATTGATAACTTAGTATTGAAGACAAAAGGTTCTGATAACGACTTGAAACAGTCAATTCAGATTTACAGATAACTTGGTATTGAAGTCAAAAGGTTTCGGGAATGATCCACGATCAGACGACTTAGAGTGCAGCTTAGGGCTGTCTAACCAGTAAATGCTAAATCCGGGCAGTTCCTGATAGTTTCGGGTGTTCCATGGTGGTTGTGGGTAGTTCGGACTACATTTTAGGTCTATATGGAACATCGCTCCACGATTGGAGTGCTTTGTACTTTGACTGAATTACCCGCTTTTTCCTCCTTCTGACCCCTCTTACCTTGTTCATCTTTCACTCTTTTGGTTTTGAAGGAACGTTCAACTGGTGGAGCGCTTTTGAAGAGGCGCTCCCTAGGTGGAGCACTTTTGAAGATGTGCTCCCTCAGTGGAGTGCTTTTGAAGAGGCACTCCTTGGGTGGAGCGCTTTACCTTTTGACCATAGGTTGACTCTTCTTTGTCTTTTACACCAACACTTAATCTATCTTTCCTTTGTCTTGGGGAGGCGCTCCACTGGTGGAGCGCCTTAGGCTTTGACTGCTTTTGACTTTCACTTGCTTTTTTAGCCAAGTGTTTCTCTTTAAGCCCTCTGGGAGAGACACTCTATTGGTGAAGCGCTTTTGAAGAGGCACTCCCTAGGTGGAGCGCTTTCCCTTTTGACCATATTGACTTTTACACTTAGTCATTTTTACACTTGTTTTTGCCATTTTAGAGTATCGCTCCATGGGTGGAGCACTTTGCAAATTCACCCCAAGAGTGGAGCGCTTTCAGTCCTGACTATGTTCAGGCTTCCTTTTCTATACTTAGTCATTTTTCCTATCTTTACTTATTGCCAGAGTGATTTTATAACTTAACAGGAAAAATGACAACAAGCGCCTAAGTGTCGAAAATTACAACCATATGTGTCGATATGAAAAAGAGAGTATTTAAAGACAAAAATGAGGAAGTGAAACCATCAAAAAAATGCCCATGCTAAAACATTCACAATTTTGCATGCAACATAACAAGGAAGAGTATAGAAAACGTAGAGAAGTATAACAAAGATGAGGAATCACATAATGTAAGAAAATATAGTTTTAAACTAAATGAGACAGCTGATGAAAGCACAACAACATAACCACATCTTAACCATTTTTTATGGAAAAAGAGAAGTTTTTTACAATGAATGGTCTCAAAACTGTATACAAAATGAATTTCAACAAGGTGTGGTAAAATTGGCAACACATATGGCGGCTCACGGGGCATTGAGCCTGCCTCAATGTGAAGATCCCAATATTTATCCTTGGGCAGCAGAGTCTTCCTTACTCTCAGAGCCTTCGGACTGCTTCTCTAGTTTTTCCTCACTGCTGTTGTATTGTTTATCTTCTTCTTCCTCTACATCTTCTGATTCTTCACCTTTTGAATCTACGCCACTGTCCATCTCTTCTTCTTGTTCATCTGTCTCTCCAACCTTTGAATCTGTAGCATTATTTGTTTCATTTTCTTCATTTTGCTTGGGCGGCTGAGGGAGATATTGGTCCAACGACTTGTTGAAGACATGCTTGTACACCGCGGAAGCATCAACCCAACGTTCCAAAGGGAAAGTCGACTGCTTTTGAAGCTCCTGGATTAGGCAAAAATATGTTTCGATGCTCTCAACCTCAACAAATTCCAGTATTCTATCGAACTCTGTCAAACATGATTGAATCTGGGTATACTTGGCCATGAGAAGGATTATCTGAGCATCAGAGCTTGAGGCTTTCAAAGTGTCGATGTTTGAGGTATTATCAACGAAGGCAGCCCACATAGGCTCCAACTCTTGAACTGATGGAATGGGCCCCTTAAGGTCGGTGAAACCCAGGATGACCAACTTCACAAGAGCATCTAAGTATCGTAGTGAAATGTTTCGCTCTTGCATAAGGTAATCTAAGAGCAAGCACACTTTTTTGGCCAGCTCCACCTTTGTGAAGAAGTAATGCAGAGTTGTTTTTGTCGTTGCCAATGACCGAGCCAGATCGTTCATAGGGGTAAGGTGGATAGGCACATATTCTATTTTTTTGAGCTGGGTGGCCAAATCCAATCGATAGTTGACATTTTATTGAGCTGACTCTAGGATAGGACCACCAACAACAACTGCCTCATGCGCTTCCCTGAAGAATGCCAAGACTATAATTCCTTTCATCGCTCTTGCTAGGAAATATCGCAGGAAGTCTAGGCGCATCTCCTTGAGGCGCTCTCTAGAAGGTAGAATAGGTTGCTCATTCCTTTCAAATAACTTAGTTGGTAACTCATTTCTCTAGATAGTGAGCGCTTGTATTTCCTGGTTCACCTAGGTGCATGCCCTTACATTGATATCACACAACTTGGACACTTCATAATTTTCATCTTCAAGCAACTAAATCCTTTCCTTCAATTGCTCGATCTCAGACTCCAACGCCTCAACCTATTTATTTGACTCAGACTGCAGGGCTTCAATCTACCTTCTCACCACTGCTAGAGCCTCCTTGAGCTCATCATTTTTGGACTACGCTCGTAAGAAGTAGTCCTTGTAATATTCGCCATGAGAATAAATGAAGCCCATGCCAACTTGGACATCCCCCATATTTTATGCTGTGTTCATTCTAGCGACGTCTTCTTCGGTATGGCGAAAGGCATAATCCATCGGGATCATTTCCCCCAAGGGCTTTTGGACTAGCGATATTTTTCAATGGTATGCAACTTCATAATTTTTAGGTCGATTATGCAAACCTTTTGAGCCTGTGCCTCTCTCTTTATGCTATCCTTTAGATAGCACACCGTATTCATGCACGCCTTGCAGATGCTCTGTGCAGTAGTGAGCAGGGACTCCTGAACGCCTATTCCAAGGACTGGCGTGAAGGGAAGAAGTGGGAGCAGGGGCTTGAAATCATACATTGCATGAGAAGCCAAAGTGGAAGCAACTGCACTAACCCTTAGAGGTGTTTGGGTTGCCACTATGGAATCGATAGGATGGGGCATTGAGAAACTAGTAGAAGGAGGTGTGATGAAAAGTGTATTTAGCTCTCTAGTGGAAAATATGTATGTAATGTGGTCCTATGACATAGAAAGGGGATAACTGAACGAGGTAGGTACTAAGAAAGCATTAGATTTTCCCACAAAGAACTCAAACTTTACAGACAGAGGAACAAAAGATGACTTGGATAATGGTACAAATAATGCTGTGCAAGCATACAAACTTGGGAGAGTGGACTGGGGCAATGGATCCGCACTTGATGTAGGGACCACTGAAACTATCATTGTCATAGATAATTCAGGCATAGAGAAAATAGACACTGGAGTTAGAGAAAATGATAGTGTAGACGAAGAAGAAGAAAAAGGAAGAGATAAATGAGTACCTTGGGGCTCCATGATCAAAGGAGTTGTGGAAGATATGCTCTAGGCTTGCGCTTCTCCCTTTTGTTCCATATCTGACGCATCCTTGCTAACATGTTCTACATATTCATCCCTTTGTTCCTCATACATGCTGACGTGCTCTTCGTCTCCATCCTTGTGCTCCTCAGTCTGTGTTGCCATAATCATTCTGATGGAGCTCACCGAAGGGGGCTTAGATGTTGCCTGAAATATTGTGCCAAAGGGTTTCTAGGAACTGATGCATGACTTATTTGTGGGTGGTTGCAAGAAAGGTGTCTCAACATTTCATTTTGAGGAGGCATTCATATTTTGATGAGTCAATAGCATCTTCTCTTCACTAAATAATGGGGTACCCAGGATGGCATTGCCCTTGACTTCATGTCTTGGGTGTTCCAAGTCATCCACTTCATCAAGATTGTGTCCGCCACAGGGAACAATATCAGCAAATGAAAGAGGCTGATAAGTATTTATGTTCTCATCGTAAAACAATGAGAACTTGTCATCAATCCCCAACGGGTTTTTTGAGGATGTCTTATCATTGTGGACCCTCATGATCCACCATTGTTGGATTTTATGGTCAGACCACTGTGAGTGTCTAGCTTTTATCTTGGCGATGACAGACCTAGGCAATTTCTACTCATGATTAACAATTGGGTTATATTCAGTCTCCATGGTGTAAAAATCTAGCCAAGGAGGCAAAGGCATTATTTCTTCCACATACCATTCTAGCTCGAGGCCTAGTGGATTGTTACGTTGCCTCTCCATGTCGTAATTAGGGCAAGAATGAAAATATATTACCCCAAGGTTTTTTTGAATAATACCAAGTAGATCCCATTTCCAATGGTGGGGAAGCTCAATCAGCCCGTAGTCTGAAAGCATCGTCATAAGAACAATGTTCTGACCACACTGTGTTATATTAACATCTCCAAACTCGAAAGGAGTAGAAATTATAACTCTCCTTCCTCGACCTTTCCCATACTCCTCATTGGTGTAGTCAAGCTATCGAGCCACTTCCAAGGAAAACAGATAGGGCATGGCATAATAGGGTAATAAAAAAGATTTTTTTGTAAACCCATAGATTATGATAACCAGGCCCTGGGTGAGCAAAAAGGTATCTCCTAATCGCTCGTCTATGACCTTTTCTCTCAAATTTATTGGAAATAATTCGCACTCGCCATATATCATCTCCAGTGCTAGCCCAAGGAAAACCTGGTTGAAGGTATAGTACGATTCCTTTTTGGATAAGCTATAGTGCTAGCCATGGAGACTTGGTAGTCTTATACCCACTCATATGTTGGAAGTCCCATCACCCATGCCAAAATGGAGTATATGTCACGATGGGTGATTTGCACCATGGGCTTCGATAACTAGGGAAATTTATCAGTTGATACCGCGTCTCCCAACTAATCCTTTATGAACTGATTCATTTCTAGCATTGGTTTATATCTGGTGCCCTCTTCATTAGTGTAGATCCTCCTTGGAATAAAATCAAATGAGTGCTTTCTCCCACAGGTGAAAGCATCCTGGACAACGTCAGTTGTAATAGCAAACAATGTCTCCGCCTTGGCGTTCTGCACCGTCCTTGACTAGGCATCATAGAAACTTGATATGACCTTTATAAAATTTGGACAGTGATGCACATGCTTGCACATGTAAAAGTACAAGTGCGAATGATAGACAATGACGAATGGATTCTCAGTTGGGTTTTCTCTATGCGCCTCTTCAACCTCTAGGCATAATTGCTCTATATTCTTATTTGTGACCACACAATCCCGATATCAGAAGAGAGCATGTTGTAGAGTTGTCAACTCTACTAGTTTTTTCTCTCGCTTTTGTGGCTTATTTGACTTCTAAAAGTTGGATTCTCCTGCATGTGCCGCTTTTTCCTTGGGTTCATTCTATTTTTGTGGCTTCCCCTTGGTTTCTTTACTCCCTTTACCCATGGCTACCATATGTATTACAACAACTCACACTCTGAATAGTCTGGCTCTCTGGACGAACGCAAGGCTCTAGGGCAGATGAGAAAATGGAAATGCTACAGATGGTTTTAAATTTTTCTTAATAAATTTACCACCTTATAGTATCAAATTTTGATTTACCACCTTTTAATGTCGGGTACCTAAAGTTAATGCCGGTTGAGTACGTGCATGTAAGCTTATGCCTTGAATTATCCACGTGCTGGTGGTTGCTTTTGGAAATGATGAATAACAACAATAAACAAGGACACTTCCTTGGGACATGTGCTGCTTATTGGGAGGAGTGCCCATCCAAATCTTCCATGAGGACACGCTTAGGCTAATGGAGAGCGAGAATGTTTTTGATTGGATCGTTGTACGACTCTCACCTAAAAATACTACGCTTTTAGAGTTTGAAGATAACCTCTTTACAAATTATCTTATCTCTCTGTGACACTTAGCGTAATCTGGATGGATAGCTTAATATACGCTAAAATAAAACTAATGCTTTTTTAAATGGGGATAGGGCAAGTGCTCCTTGGGTGGAGCGCTTTTGAGAAAGTGCTTCCTAGGTGGAGCGCTCTAGAAGGAGCACTCCCTTTTCTTTCGACTGAAAAACCTACTTTTGGCTTATCACTTGGCGAGAATGGGATTGGCCTACTCCTTAGAGATCATCCATGCCTTCACCTGGTGCAAGAATACTTCCAACTATCTCATCGTGGCTGTAAAACCCTTTCAACAACCCACTTGCCCCTTATTCTAATAATAGTTTAACTTTCGTGACAACTTTTCAACTCTTACGCTCAAATCTTACCATGGCGTGCACCAACTGGGACAGTTCTCAGAAGGTCACCCATCCGAGAACTACTCCACCAGGAACTACTTAAATTTTAGTAAAATGCTGAAATGAGCACATAGAAGTTTCGAACCTACCAACCCATCGCCCCGCCTGATCGTCATGGAACATCTGCCTAACTCTGGGGCAAAAACCTTGCACTTATACAACTCAATGGGCCCAAAACTATTATGCCTCTTCGGGCGCTCCTTGGATGGATCACTCTTGGAAAAGTGCTCCAACAGTGGATCACATTTGGAGAAGCGCTCCCTAGGTGGAGCGCTCTTGGAAGAGCGCTTCCCAGGTCTCAAGAAACCTCCCTCCCCTTTTTTCATATGTCCCCTAGGTGGAGTGCTTTTGGGGAAAGCGCTCCAGCAATGGAGCGCTTTGGGAAAGTGCTCCCTAGGACTTAGAGAGTTTTTTTTAGAGAATGGGAAGTCGTCGCTCCACTAGTGGAGCGACGGAGGGCTTTCGCTCCATAAATGGAGCGAAAGATAACTCCCTCTCCCTTATCAATTTTTTTAGTTGTGCTAAAAAACTAGAGTGACAGGCAACTATACAAACTTTGAAAAATATTATATACATGAGAAATACCTGGTGGGTCAATGATCTTCCTTAGAGCTCGGTGGTTGATAAAATTTCAAAAGAAAGTCGTTCACTGCAATCGGAAGAGTGAAACCTTCCATGTCTTGCAGAATGAATGAGTTGATCTGGTTAACGTCGAAGACTCAAAATGGGCCTTCCTAAAAGGCATCAAACTTCTTATGGTTCCCCGTCTTGGACTTGTTTTCATTCCACTTTAAGACCAAATATTCGATGCTGAAGGTTCGATCGAAAGTCCTTTTTTTGAACTAGCCTTTGGTGGATTCGACGTGCTTGGCGAAGGCTTCATAAGATTTCTCTCTTTCTTCCTCTAACTGCAGCAACTATGCCAACCTCACATCCATCGGATTGAATTGGCCCTCTTCGATGTCGAGCCACTTAAGCAACTGCAATGCGGGTAGCTCGATGTGCGTGGGTAAGACTACGTATTTCCCATGCACTAGTGAGTAGGGCGATATCTTGATTGATCACTTGATAGAAATGCGGTCGACCCAAAGTTACTGGTCCAAGAGTAGGTGCCAGCTTCACTTATTTTTCTGCAACATCCTCTTCAATATCCATAGGAGGTTCTTGTTTGTGGATTTTGTCAGTCCATTGCCCTACGAGTAACATTTAGACAAGGTTTTCAAATAGATTTCATACCTAGTTGCAAAATCATAGATCTTTGCATTGGTGAAAGGGGAGCCATTATTAGACACGATGGCTTCAGGTACATCGAAGTGAGTGATCAGTCCTTCAAGGAAGGAGATAACCACTTCTTGGTCAGCCTACTTGGTCAAAATTGCTTTTGACCACTAAGTGAAGTAGTCTATGGTGGTCAAAATGTATTTATGGTCGATGGAGGATTTGGGGTTGATGATCCCAATAAAGTCCAAACCCCACTATTGGAATGGGGATTCCACTTGGATGGGGTGGAGAGGAAGCGATGCATTCCTAGTCCTGCCCGAGTAGCGCTGGCAACTGTCACAACGCTAGCTAACCTTGAAAGCATCAAAAAAAGGGTGGGCCAATAGTAGCCCACTTTGATGATCTTCAGTGACATCGGTCTACCTGCAAAATGCCCTCCCAAATCCAAGAGTGAAACTCCTCCAAGATTTTTTTCTTCTGTGACTCCTTGATACATCTCATGAGAACTCCATTGATGTTATGATAAAACATTCTATTAGGAGTTAGGACATACCTGCTAGCCTGTAGGTAAAATCTCCTCCTTTATGAAGCATTGAAGTGATAAGGGCACTTGCTTGTGTCAAAGTATCTAACCAGATCATCTATCCAATTTGGACTATCGGCCAATAAATTGGCAAGATTGCTATCAAGTGCAGGGTTGTCCAAGTCGGGGTTTGCAACTTCAACGGTGGAATTTTTGGCCAACTCTTGGAATAGTGCTTTGCATTGGACTAACTTGGTGGGGCACATCTCTATGTCAAAATCTTGAATCTTAGTAACCCATCCAGCTCTCCTATTGCCCAACTTGCCTTGGATGATGAAATTTTGAACATTTGGGTGTATCATGTACACTATCGTTTTGCTATGAGAGATGAAATGTCGAAACTTCTGGAGCGACCTCATCACCGCATGCACTTTTAGTTCAATAAAATTGAAATTTTCTTCGTGTGGCTGGATGATTTGTTTTAGGAAGACTATCGGGTGCTCATCTTCGTCTTCGCCCTTCTACGTCATAACATCTGCATAACTTTTTGGCCCCCTGACTGCATATAAGATAAAATCCCTTAAATAGTAAGGGTTGATGAGGATTGGAGCTTGAGTGATCCACTCCTTAATTTATTGAAAAACCTACCTTCTTTCATCGGTCCACTTGAATTCGACATCCTTCTTTAGGAGCTTGACCATCGGCTTTATTACTTGGGCAAAGTCGATGATGAACTTCCTAACAAAGTTTATCTATCCGAAAAAGGACTGCAGAGATTTTTTATTTATTAGCAGTGGAAGGAAGAGAAGTGCCTTTGCTCAAACAGGATCGACAGTTAACCCCTTTTCATAGATTATATGCCCGAGTAGCTTTCCTTCTTTCACTACGAATATTTATTTCTTAGGGTTGATGAAGACCCCAAACTCTCAGTATTTTTCAAAAACATATCGTAAATGTAGGTCGTGTTCCTCCCTCTTATGGGAGAAGACTGTCATGTCATCTAAGTAAATAATGATGACATGATTCAACAGTTCACCAAAAGCAAGGTCCATCACCCTCTAGAAAGTTGCTCTGATATTTGAAAGGCTGAAGGGTATGCGTTGGTAGGCTAAGGTCCCCCACATGGTGGTGAAAGCAGTCTTGTGTTGGTCTTGATCCTTGACCCAAATTTGGTTGTAGCCCGAGAAGCCATCTAGAAAGGAAAATATCTGTGCTCCCGTAACTACGTGAAGGATTTGATCGATCTGAGGTAGCTGGTAGTGATATTTGAGTAACACTTGGTTGAGATTTTTGAAATCAATGCACAAGTGGATGCCGCCATTCTTATTTCACACTGGAAAAAGGTTAGCCACCCAGGAGGAATGCTTGATTGGGTATATGATATTTTCTTCAAGCATTTTTAAAAGCTAGGACCTCATTAGCATCTTGATTTTTGGGTTAATGGGCCACTACTTTTGCCTGAATGGTCTGAATCCTTCCTCCAACTCTATGGTATACTAGATGATATTCTTATCATATCCCCTTAGATCTTGGTACTACTTGCACATGGTATGAATCTGCTGAAGCTCTTCAGCTGTGCAGTCGATCCCTACCTTGATAACCTTTCCTGGTTCTAACTCCAAGTCCATGAAATATTTTTGGTCCACTTTGATCTTGTGGCCAATAGACCTGTCGTTTCGGTCGAAGAGACTTTCCAACATGATCAGACCCTTAGGGATGTGGTTATTTTTCAACTGAATCAATCCCTCGTGGTATTCTTCACTTAAAGTCCACTCTTCGATGGAGGATGCTTAATTCAACAAGAAATTAACAAGCTGCTCATCATTATTGAACACCTACCAGTGGAGTTTTTTATCAAGCATAAAAGGCATGTAGATTAGCTTCACCATCTTTGGTTTATGCATCATATCATCCGCTAGTGAAAATTGGGCACCGATGGAGGTTAAGATGTCTGCAAGCTTGTTTCACTCTCACAAAATTGACTTGATGTTCAATGCATTGAAGGATTCGAGCAAGTCCCACATCTTGTTGTAGTATACCTTCAAATAGTGCTGCTTGGAGATGCACTTACTGGTAACTTGGTTGCAGATTAATTCAGAATCCCCAAATATTTGCAACTGCTTAATGCTGAGATTTTTGGCTTTCTTGAGTCCAAGGCACAAAGCCTCATACTCTACTGCATTATTCGTACAGCTCCATGTGAGCCTGTATGAATAATTATTTTGCTCACCTAATGGGGAAATGAGCACAATGCCATCTCCTATGCTATTCTTGCATCACACACTATCAAAGTACAACTTACATAGCTGATCAGGTACTGGGAGCGCTTCTGTGGGTGCTTTTGTTTCAACCTTTTTAGGATTTTTTAGTGAATAGCAAGCTAAATTAGTCCCAATGACAACATTAAAATTAGTCATAGAGAACTCGTCTTCGACCTGAAGCTCACCAAGATATTCCTCCATCAGGTATACCATTTTCATTTCTTCCACCATTAGGTTGATAGAGACTGAGATCTTTTCCTCATATTCGAGTTTTTCAACATGAAAAGTGCTAGGATTATCATTGAAGAGATTGAATATTTTTCCCTTGAATGGGATCTCCAAGTGTGAGTAGTCGAGGGAGAGATAGCCTCCCAACTTATCGATGAATTCTCATGAGAGGCACATACTAAAGTATGGTTCTAAGTTGACCACCATGATCTCTTGGATGATCGTAACCTGCGGTATATTGTGGAGTTGGATCAAAACATCTTTGATAACTCCCATCGTCTTCACGTGAGTTTTGTCTAATTGCAACACTCTATGACTGCTCTAGGTGCACTCCATGCCCATGATTTCATAGACTGCTTTGGGCATGATAGTTGTCATGGTGCCAGAGTCAATCATGCAATTATGCACAACCCACCCTTCCATCCGAAGGGAAAGGTAGAAAGGCAGGGCTGATTCTTACCTATGGTCAAAATTGTCAGTAGTAATGCAAACACCATCTGTGTCGACTTACTATCCTTGTCCTTAAAAGACTTGAGAGATTCCTGCAAAAGGTCAACTTGGCCCAGGATTTGGAGGGCATCATAAAGGCTTACCTTGGCTGGAGCATTCTTCATTTCTTTGACTATGCTATACATAGAAGGATTTGGTTCTCTTGCTCCCTTTGCATATTCATACATTTTTTGGTATTGTTGTGTGGCATAAAACCGTTGGTTCTTGGTTAGTGAGGGGTATTTGAGCTTCTCCCTGGGATGGTCTTGTGTCTCGGTTTGTGGATGAGAAGTCGGAGCTCTAGGATGGAACACATTTTCTCTAGCACGAGATGACAGGTAGTCCTTCAGTAATTTAGGAGGCTCTAAGGTCATTGTTGGATTTGAATATTTTTTCGAATGTTGGGTCTTTTGGTTCCATGGCTTGGCTGGAACTAGCACCTTTAGTAGCTTCATATGAGATGTATCTGCCACAATAGAATTCTTCCCAACTCTAGTGAGAACTGAGACTTGCTTCACGAAAGACATCATAAAATTATGACCAACTTCCCTGATCATGTTGGTTTGCTCATAAGCACTGCCAAATAGTGTTTGAACATAGTTGAGGTGCACCATGTAGGTTTCTTCACTGTGTGGATCATTGCACATGGTACACCAATATGCTAGGTTCAAAACACTACCCTATCTGCTGCTCATCATAGCTGAATTTCTTTTGGATTGTTAGTGAGTGGATGATGCTTGCTCTTTCATGATCGGGGGAGGAGGGAATCTTCTCTATTGGAATCCTTGATCGTCTTGCCTCCTTGTCATGATGGTCATCTGATTCACCATCATATTCATGTATGCCTTCACCTCTTGTAACTCCTTGGACTGGGCCTCATTTACAATTGCTTGATTAGCGGTTCCCTGACTTGTAGATAATGGTAATGGAGCCAATGGTGCAGGTAACACCAGATATTGGATAGGAGTTGGAAGCTGAGAGACAACAAGTGCTTGATATGGTAGTGTAGGTGTTTAGAATTGCGGAGTGGGTACCGCTTGATACTAAGGGAGAGGATTCCATGGTTGGATAGGATACATATAAGATGTAGGTAGAGCGGATGCGCTCGGGTACATATTTTGCAAAAAGTTTGAATAAATCAAAGTTGTCACCTTGAGGGTAACTTCCCGATAGCTATCAGGTCAGATTTCACATTCTGTGTCTGCTCATATAGAGCGAGGAATATACTAATATTAGCATGTTGGATGCTCATGCTAATATCCGAGTGAAAATATCTCAAGTAATAGAATGCAACCTTCTTTGATGTAGGCCTAAGATCATCGATGACTCTCTTCCAGGTTCGGACGAACCTAAAATTGAAGTCAGCTACGTCTTCTTGAGGATGCCTTTGAATAGTGGTAAAATGGTGCAACAGAGAGAAGGGGTATACTTATTTGTTGAATCCCCTTATAATTTGTCCTGCCAGTTGGTCCCATGAGGTGATGGTGTCAAGCGAAAGCGATCGGTACTAGTAAAAGAGCTTACCTCTCAGTGAAAGAACCAACAACTTCACCATGACGTCTTCTTCAATGATTTTGTGGATAGTTGCCAGTACCACGATGTCTTGGATGTGCTCGTGCATCATATTTATTGTACCATCATAAGTTGGTAAAGCTTTCAAGGCTATGGAAGGTACAATGTGCTGATCCTACAGGGTGAGTGGTCCCGTATGATTCCAAACTGGGAACAACCTGGGTGGATTTGGCTATGCCATATGGGGTGGCAGATTTATATGGAGCAGTAGAGGCAGTAGAACTTACTGAGCCCGAAATACTTAGACCACCTAGTTGAACATTTAGTGGGGCTGAAGTATACTGATGATTCGGAGAATTTTGTGGATTTGGAGGTAAGCTGGTTACAGTGTTGTCAGGAGTTGAATTTCATGTAGCAACGACAACTTCTTGTGAAGATGTCCCATCTAGCGGTTTATTTAGCCTGACTATAGTCTTAGGTTAATTAGAAAATTCTCATGCTTTATTAACATCAAATATAATAGTTACAAGCTTATATAGCATTAGGAAATGCTAAAAATAAAGATGCTACAAATTAGGGAGAGAGAATAGGGAGGAGGAAAGATAGGGAGGAATAGGAAAATAAAATTTGAACTCTATGACTTAAATATCGGTGTCGTCCACTTGAAACCTTCCGTCCACCTTTATCTGTCGTCAAGTCAAAAGTAAAAGGTAAAGTAAAAAACCCAATTTTTACTTTAACTTCCAACATTCTCCCCCTTAAAGTTGAGAGGTCTGACTATACAGTCTCTCAACTTTATATATTGAGCTTTAGCTATGCCTTTGGTGAAGATGTCTGCAATATTGTTCACAGTGCTGCAATGTTCAAGCTCAACGATCTGTTGTTCCACCATGTCTCGGATGAAGTGATACTTCATATCAAAATGCTTTGATCTGCTATGGTGGATTGGATTGTATGCCAACTGAATGGCACTCATGTTATCACAATACAGTCGAGTTGGACCACTTTGTCTTTCTCCAATCTCTTCAAGGATTTTTCTCAACCATAGGGCTTGAGTACTAGCATGTGTGATGGCTATATACTCAGCCTCAGTAGATGACAATGCTACAACAGTTTGCTTCTTGGAACTCCATGTAATTAGTCCTGACCCTAGACTAAAACAGTTCCCTGATGTAGATTTCCTATCATCTATATTGCTGCCCCAATCACTATCATTGAAGCCAACTAATTTCATAGAATTACATTTGTGGTAGTGGATTCCAAAATCCAATGTACCTTTTACATATCTTAAGATTCTTTTAGTTGCTTGTAGATGCAGCTCAGATGGACTTGCCATAAACCTTGAAACTAGAGAAACAACATATTGAATATCGGGCCTTGTGTTGGTGAGAAACATCAGACTCCCAACCATGCTTCTGTAAGTGGTCATGTCAACCTTTGGTGCTCCGTCATCCTTGCTCAATTGGATCCCATGTCCAGTTGGAGTTGCAACTGACTTGCATTGCTCCATGGCAAATTTCTTGATCATGTCTCGAGCATACTTGTGTTGACATATGAAGATCCCTTTATTTGATTGATGCACTTCCATGCCTAGGAAGTATTGCATTAAACCGAGATCTTTCATCTCAAACTGTTTCATCATGGAGTTTTTGAACTCCATATTCATTTTAGTGTTACTACCCATAAATATTAGATCATCCACATACAAACAAACTATGAGAATGTCTACTCCATGCTTTAGGTAGTACAAAGTTGGTTCACTTTTGCTTCTAGTGAATCCATACTCGCTGAAATAGCCGTCAATGCGTGAGTACCAAGCTCTTGGTGCTTGCTTGAGGCCATAAAGTGCTTTTTTCAATTTGTAAACAAGGTTCTCCTTTCCTTGTTCTTGAAAGCCTTGAGGTTGTTGAACATAAACCTCCTCAGTCAAGTATCCATTCAAAAAAGCACTTTTCACATCCATGTGTTGAATGTTCCATCCTTTATGGGCAGCTAAGGAAAGAACTGATCTGATTGTCTCTTGTCGTGCAACAGGAGCAAAAGTTTCCTCATAGTCAATGCCAAATTTCTGAGTAAAACCTTTTGCTACTAATCTCACCTTGTGCCTCTCAATGCTTCCATCAACATTGTATTTGGTCTTGTAGACCCATTTACACCCAACACATTTTTTTCCTTTGGGTAGCTTTACTAGCTCCCATGTATCATTATTTTTTATAGAGGTTATTTCCTCTTTCATGGCTTCTTGCCATACATTTTGAGTACAAGCCTTCTCATAGCTAGCTGGTTCTAGCTGTGCACTAGTCAATAAAGCATAATTGACTACATCTCCCTTAGGATCATGGGAGTCATCATCCCCATACAATTGCAAATTTTCAAGTTGCTGCAAAACTGTATTCATTTCACTAGCTTGGCTTCTAGTGAATCTTTTCTGGAAATTTTGATCCAACATTTGAAAGGATGGATGATGTTGTAAAGTTCTTTTGCCTCTTGATGGAGAGTCACTGTCAATGTCCATCGGTGAAGAACTTACTGATCTCTGTGGAGAAGGACTTGGAGTGGCGGTTGAAGTACTTGATGTAGTACTCCTGCTTGGGCTTGGAGGGGGTGGTGTGCCTTTGCTTTTGTTGGGAGACACCTGCTGTACCTATGAAGAATTTACATCTTGAGACTCATCATCAACAAAAATTCTTTGATGACCCCATTCTCCCCCTTCATCAAAAATTACATCCCTGGAAAGTACAATTTTATGAGTCTTGGGATTGTAGAGTCTATATGCTTTTGTAGACTCACAATACCCTACAAATATACAAGCTTGACTTTTGGGATCAAGCTTCTTCCTTTTCTCATCAGGAATGTGTGCATATGCTAAAGAACCAAAAACTTTGAAGTGCTTTACATTTGGTTTCTTTCCATACCACCCCTCATAAGGAGTGATGCCATCTAAACTAGAAGTTGGACTTCTATTTAGAATGTATACATTGGTTCTTACAACATCAGCCCAATACATATTAGTTAGATGCTTAGTCTGAAGCATCGTTCTCGCCATATCAACTATGGTGCGGTTCTTTCTCTCTGCCACACCATTTTGTTGTGGGGTATAGGCAGTGGTGAATTGCCTTTTAATCCCACTTGCTTTACAATATTTCAAGAATTATTTTGAGGAGTACTCACCTCCTCGATCTGTCCTAAGACATTTTACAAAATACTCACTTTGTTTCTCTACATTGTTTCTGAAATCTATGAAGCAATCAAAAGCTTCATCTTTATGTTTCAAGAAATAAATCCAGCACATTCTAGAGAAATCATCTATGAAAGTGAGAAAATAGGAATTGTTTTCGATACTCTTTGTCTGCATTGGACCACAGATGTCCGAATGCACTAACTGAAGTGGATAGCTGGCTCTCCACGCTTGTCCTTTTGGAAACTTTGACCTTGAGTGCTTCCCCAAAGCACATCCTTCATAGAATTCCTTTTGTTCATTGATTTTGGGAAGTCCTGTCACCATAGCTTGAGAAGTTAGCAGTTTCAAGCTAGCGGAATTAAGGTGACCATATCGCAAGTGCCAAAGCACACTTGGATTTGCTATAGCTACATTTGCAAGTTGAGCTCCCCCTGGCTCACCAAATTTGAGAGGGAATAACCGATTCTTGGTCATTGGGACCTGTGTGATGACACGATTACAATTGTTTTTATCAAGAATGATACATTTTCCTTCATCAAAAACAAGTTTGTAATTATTCTCCATCATTTGCCCAATGCTTAGCAGATTGTGTTGGAGCTTTGGAGTGTAGTAGATGTCATTCACTTTCTTTAGGCCTTCTTTTGTTGGAACCTCCATGGCTCCAATGCCTTCGACTTGCAAAGCTTTATCATCCCCTAACTTGATTTGGGATTTATAAGTGGAATCTAGAGTAGCAAATAGATTTTCTTTGCCACTCATATGGTTTGAGCAACCAGTATCCAGAATCCATGTGTCATTTAGATTCTGTTCTGATTGTCCATATGATAGAAAAATATTAGAGGTATCATCTTCTTCTCCATAATTTCCATATTGACTGTTGCTGCCTTGAGAAGATTTTGACCAGCAGTCACGAGCAAAGTGACCTGGCTTGCCACAGTTGAAACAAGCTATTTTGGACTTGTCACTTCCTCGCCCTTGATTTCCACTTCGTCCTGGATTTCCTCCTCGATTTTGGTTTCCACCTCTGTTCTGATTGCCTCCTCTGTTGGAGTTGCCTCCTCTGTTCTGATTGCCTCCTCTGTAGTTGCCTCTGCCTCTACCTCTTCGCTGGCCTCTGCCTTGACCTCTTCCACGTCCTCTTCCAGTATTTTCATTGGATGTGAAGGCTTTATCATCGCCTCCATAGCTGGTTGAAGGAGATTCTTGTAATCTCTCTTCATGAGACATTAACGACCCAATTAATGCATCAAATGTTAAAGTGGAAAGATCTTTTGACTCTTCTATGATTATGGCTATGTGATTCCATCTTTGAAGAAGTGTTCGTAACACTTTCTTTACAATTGTTTCAGGCTTAATTTCTTCGCCAAGAGTAACCATTTTATCAACTACTGCTTTCACTCGACACAGTAGTCACCAACTTTTTCGTCTTCTTTCATTTTGAGATTTTCAAAATCTCGTTTCAGTGTTTGAAGCCTCACTTGCTTCACTTGATCACTTCCCTGGAATCCATCTTTCAAAGCTTTCCACGCATCTTGTGCAGTTATACAAGCGGCTATTCTAGGGAATATACTCTTCTCCAATGCTGCTTGGAGATGAGAAAGAGCAGAAGAGTTGCTCTTTTGCGCTTCTTTCTTTGTTTTCTTATCTGCAACACTTAATGTTATCCAATCTGTGGGTTCGGTGTAACCCTCTTCTACTATGTCCCACAAACCTTTCCCTATGAGTAAGGTCTTCATTTTGATAGACCAATACTCGTAGTCATATCCGTTGAATTCTGGAATTGGTAGACTGTTATGTGAGGCCATAGTTGCTATAAACTAAAACACTCTCTTTATTTCTCGGTTACAATAAAGCACTCTGCTTTTTCAAAAGAAGGAAGAAGGAAGAAAGAAGAAGAAAGAAGAGATTACAAATTTAAGTCAAATCTGACTTGATTTACTCTTTCATTGATTGCTTGTTCCTCTTGTTGTGGGGCTGCTATCTCTTGATTCATGAAATTGTCTGCTACTTGTTCTTCGTCGTCACTGATCAATATTATTTCTGGTGATTCTGGTTCTAGAATTTCCACTGAAATACTATAATGAGTATATTCAGATTCTTGTGGTGCAACTGCTATGGATTCAGATTGCTCAAATTGACTCCTGAAAGAGTTATCCTCAAAGTCTGCCTCGTACCCTGAGTCTGGATGTCGCTGGTGTGCTATTACTGCGTTTTGTAGCTGACTAAACACAGTATGGAGTCCAAGAGTTCTTACTTTTTCATCAAATATTTCGGCGTTTTCTCTCACCAAAAGTGCACAAAGAGCATGATAACAACCACTTGATCGTATCATCTATGTGCCTTTCAATGTGCCTTTACAACAAATTTCAAGTCTTCTAGTCCTTTAGACTTTTACAAAGAAATTTTAAGCCTCTTAGGCTTTTTACACAATATTTCCTCTTAGGAAATCAATTTTAACTCTTAAAATCTCTGAAATTTCACCTTTTCAAAGTGTGAAATTTAAAAAACTCTTACAATTCACAATTTCAAGCCTCTAGAGCCTTTACAAAAAAAAAATTAAAATTAAACTTGATAAAGTAGTTAAATATTTGTATTTAATAAAAATAAAATGCTTATAATTATTAAACTAAAAACTTTTTTTTTAAATAACTATAAAGCATTTTTAATTTTATTAAATTAATATTTAAAAAACAACTTTAACAAAGTTTTAATTAAAAAATTTAATCAAAATGAAAAAACTTTTAAACTTTTGTCAACTCGAACCTGCGACCTGTATCATGCCACCAAACGGTTTCGCCAATGCGCCCCCGTGTCTCTTTGAAATTGAGTATGTGCCCCCGCGCCTTTATATCCCTGCCAACGACGAGCAACCAAAAAAAATTGTTAATCTTTGTCCTGGCGGATTTCGAACCCGGGACTTCACGCCTTCAAACCTACCGCCTTCGCCACTCGGGCTACGCCCACTGACGCGCTACCAAAAGGAACCATTAAACACTTAAACAGATCGCGACGTCAGTTTTTAAAACAAAAAACACATAATGATTTATCCCACATCGATGCGAAAATCGCCTGTAGGGGTGTTTTAAAGCTCTAACGCACATAGTTGAAAATGATTGCCTTCGGGCAATCACGCCGCTCCCTTTTGCCATGCACAGTCAATCACAAACCGCCACCTCAACATCTGCGTCCAGTCAATCTATCATGCTGTCCTCCACTCTGTAGCCGCCACGTGTCGCCTCGTAGTCCATGTCAGTCAGATCTATGCCTGTTGTCCACGTTTGTAAGATCTATGCCTGCTGTCCATGTCAGTCAGATCTACGCCTGCTGTCCACGTCAGCCACTCAGTAGCCACCATGTGTCGCCTCGTAGTCTACTCCTATCAGGTCCCTCGGGTTTCGAGCCTATGGGCCCTCTCCTGGTCCACCTCGGGTTTCGAGCCTACGGGCCCTCTCCTGGTCCGCTTCGTGAGCTTCGAACAAACCCTCCTTAGCCTCAAAAATTGAGGTAGCAGATCTATCAGATCTGTCTCCTCGAAAATCGTGCCCGACCCTGTCCGCTCGGCTCCTTCACGCTCGCTCTGATACCAAATATAGTCTTAGGTTAATTAGAAAATTCTCATGCTTTATTAACATCAAATATAATAGTTACAAGCTTATATAGCATTAGGAAATGCTAAAAATAAAGATGCTACAAATTAGGGAGAGAGAATAGGGAGGAGGAAAGATAGGGAGGAATAGGAAAATAAAATTTGAACTCTATGACTTAAATATCGGTGTCGTCCACTTGAAACCTGTCGTCCACCTTTATCTGCCGTCAAGTCAAAAGTAAAAGGTAAAGTAAAAAACCCAATTTTTACTTTAACTTCCAACACTAACCACTCTAGGATGTTCTCCCAGAGCATCGATGTCAAGCTCGTAGAACTTGATGTCGTCTTCTTGTTTTATGTTTCTAAATCTCCATCTCGTATGTATGAAGGCGTGAGTTTTTAGATTGATATTTAAGACTTGGAGGTATCTGAGTTCAACAGAGTCACCATATGTTCAGATTTGATAGCAATAAGATGAACATAACTTCTTAATACTATTTTAACGTGGACCGTTTGCGTCCCACCAGGCATGCCAAAAATTATTGGTAATCGAACCAACCTAGATACAAATTTTCTAAGTCTGTAGTGCCCACTGCCAAGCATTGAATGCCCAAAGAAAATAAATGTCCTCCGTGGCAATATCCAGTAGGGCTGGTTCTGAAAATAAAAATGGGGTATTGGAGATAAGGGTTACGAAGATACTGAAAGGGATAAAATAACTAAAAGGAATGGAAAATTGTTAAAAACCAAAAATACAGGATGATGGATCAGAAGCACGATAGAAAGCCTAAGTACTTGAACCAACAACAATCAAAATAATAGACTTTTAATAGAAACTAGTATAAAATCCTCAAAACTGTGTAAACTCTAACAAGTATTCCAGAGACTAGCCTTCTATTGATAGTGAAATCCATGAAACAAAATTAATCTATGTGATAAAGGGACTAATTTAATAGAAATTACAGAATAGAAGTCATACACAGAGATAAAGAATTTAAAATCAAAGCCAGAAGTTTTTATTTTGGAAGTAAAATTCAAAGTACAAAGCTGCTTCTCTAGTAGAAGTTATCCATCCTTAGTTCCAGAGAAGAAGCCAAATTTTATAGAAGAAATCTACCGCTTAACACATAAATGCCCAACCACTCCCATGACAGGTAAACTTGATCTCGATGATAGCTAAAAATAGTCAATTTTAGTCTTATTGATAACTCAGTATTGAAGAAAAAAGGTTCCTATAATGACTTGAAATAGTCAATTTAGATTTACAAATAACTTGGTATTGAATTTAGAAGGTTTCGGGAATGATCCACGATTAGACAACTTAGAGTGCAACTTGGGGTGGTTTAACTAGTAAATGTTGAATTCGGGCAGTTCCTGATAGTTTCGGGTATTCCATGGTGGTTGTGGGTAGTTTGAACTATGTTTGAGGTCTATGGAATTTCACTCCATGATTGGAGCACTTTGTACTTTGACTGAATTACCCCCCCTTTTCCTCCTTCTGATCCCTCTTACCTTTTTCATCTTTTACTCTTGGTTTTGAAGGAGCGCTCAACTGGTGGAGAACTTTTGAAGAGGTGTTCCCTGGGTGGAGTGCTTTTGAAGAGGTGCTCCCTGGGTGGAGCGCTTTGCATTTTGACCACAGGTTGACTCTTATTTGTATTTTACACCAACACTTAATCTGTCTTTCCTTTGTCTTCGGGAGGCGCTCCACTGGTGGAGCACCTTAGGCTTTGACTGCTTTTGACTTTCACTTGCTTTTTTAGCCAAGTGTTTATCTTTAAGCCATCTGGGAGAGGCACTCTACTAGTGGAGAACTTTTGAAAAGGCACTTCTTGGGTGGAGCGCTCTACCTTTTGACCATATTAACTTTTACACAGCCATTTTTACACTTGTTTTTGCTATTTTAGAGTATCGCTCCATGGATGGAGCACTTTGCAAATTCACCCTAGGAGTGGAGCGCTTTCAGTTCTGACTATGTTCAGTATTCATTTTCCATACTTAGTCATTTTTCTTATCTTTACTTATTTCCAAAGTGATTTTATAAATTAACAGGAAAAATGAAACCAAGTTTCTAAGTGCCGAAAATTACAACCATATGTGCCGATATGAAAAGAGAGGATTTAAAGACGAAAACGAGGAAGCGACACCATCTGGAAAAATGCCCATGCTAAAATATTCACAATTTTACATGTAACATAACAAGAAAGAGTACATAAAACGTAGAGAAGTACAATAAAGATGAGGAATCACATAATGGAATAAAATATGATTTTAAACTAAACGAGACAACCGATGAAAGCACAACATAACCACATCTTAACCATTTTTTTATGGAAAAAGAGAAGTCTTTTACAATGAATGGTCTCAAAACTGTATACAAAATGAATTTCAACAAGGTGTGGCAAAATTGGCAACACTTCCATGAATTTGAGGAGAGCAAAAGTCAGGAGTATTGAAGAGTCTTATGTAAGGTTATATATTGATGATAAAGATCTATGCAATGTAAAGAAGTAAAATAAGAAAGAAATTGATTTTGTATGAAGTATTTTATTATCAATAAAGTTTTATTTTATGCAATATTGGTGTTGTGATTATATGAGATAATTTTTCAAGTGATTATACGATCCTAGAAATAGGGACATGTGAAATATTTGGGCCCATTTACTAACACAATGATCAACATCCAAAATTAGTAGAATTAAATTAGTAGAATAGGTTTTGATTGAAGACCAAAGTGAAATAAAAAAGGAAGCAAGATATTTTTACCAAAATATTCTAGGATCAGAGGAGATTGAAGTTCTTAATGATAAATAACTATAAGTACCTTTAGTTATAAAAATTGAAAATAATAGCAAAGTTATGGAGCCTATTACTCTGAAAGAAGTTCATTCGACTCTTTTCTCTTCTGATAAGAATGGATACCTAGGTCCAGATGGTCTCTCTGCAACATTCTATTGGCATACTTGGGAAATGGTGAAGGATTCTTTATTGGTGGCAATGAAATAGTCTAGGATAAAAATATATATACCTTATAAAATAAGGATGCATAATTGTTTGATTCATTTAGACCTATAACCCTATGTAATATGGCATATAATATAATATCCAAAGTGATGGAAAATCAGTTAAGACCATTATTAGAAAAAATCATTATTAGAAAAAATCATTATTAGAAAAATTCTGGACAAGATCATAGTAGCTCATGAAGTATTGCATTTAACAAATTCTAGAAAAGAGAGAGTAGTGATCTTAAAACTTGATATGAACAAATCCTATGATAGGGTTAAATGAGATTTTATTTTTTGCAATATTTTTTGTTCGTAGAAAACATGCCATTTCATTGATATAAAAAAAATGTATTACATAAATATTGCAAATGCCCCTTGGGCTACAATAAGAGTCTTCTAGTGAAGAACCCTTCTTTCAATGAAGTTTATGGCATCAAAGCTTTCTTTGACCACCTTAGGGAGGTGGGTTTACCGATTTTGTACCACTGTTAGTTGAATAGATTCTCTAAACCTACACAACCCAAAACAAGGAGTTAGTAGCACCTGTGGGCCTACCTTGATTAGACCCTAATTGATAAGATATAAAGAAAATGAAAATCTAATCTATTTCATGATAACATAATTGAAATAAGCTAAAGACAGGGAAAAATAGTGATTCTTACCTTTGTTTTTGACCTACCGGTTTGCAACTAATTGGAATAGGTTCCTGGAGGGAACCATACCCAAGGGTAAGATTTTGACTACAACCATACCTATCCTTGTGATTGGCTCAATGTTGGTCAAACAAAAAATTTCTTCGTAGGGGAGATTATTCTAGTTCTCTAGAAGCTCCTGCTCGAGTTTGATGATTATCTGAATCCACACCTGCAAGCAGTTTATAAAATAAAAAGAGATAACAAGGGATATACAAAAGTATCCATGGGGGTTAGCATCAAAGAGGGTTTGAATGCAATGGGGGCTAGAGTAATTTTGGTAGATTTTTGGTAAGCAATTGTGTTTTTTCTAAAATGAAGTAAATGACCTTTTATTTATAGAAATTGGCCAAGGTTAAGGGGGTGAGGTGTCCAGTGAGGTGGCCTATGAGGTGGAAGGGTGCACCATACCTCATCAATGCCTTTGGGTGGAGGAAAGTCCTCATCCACCCACATGCATTAAATGGGCATGGGTGCACCATGCCTCATAAATGCATGGGGTGAATAAGTCCTCACCCTCATTATGGCATATGGATGCAAAGTCATCCATACCATAAATGCATTGAATGGGAAAAGTCTTCATGGCATTTAAGGCATTAAATATACATGGGGATGTGGAGAGTAGGGGGTAGAGTAGGCTAGGGTGAGGTGGAGGCTAGGCTAGAGTCAAAGGGTATACTAGGGTGAGGTGGCCTTAGGCTAGGTTAGAGGAGTGGTCACATGGTGACCAAGGGCTAAGCGTAGGAGGGGGCTTAGGTGGCTAAAGGGGCTAAAGTGGATGAATAGTGTTTTTAGGTAAATTAAGTAAATTTTGAGGGCTTTTAAAAATTAACTAACCATTAGCACTACATAAGGGATAATGTGATGTTTTTAGGTGTCTATATTTACCATTTTTTGTACTGTTGTGTGTGTAAACATGTGCAAAAATATATGACATTGGATTGGTGGCTGACTATGAGAAGGATGAGTTGAATGATTATGGTTGACCATGACTTTTGGCACATCATAGAGACTGTTGAGGGAGGAGATGAAAGATTATCTTGAATCATGAACAATGTGAGATTTACCAATTATGGAAGGGATGAATATCCTTAAAACTTTACCTTTGATGGATTGTTGAGCTTGATTGATTTAGTAAGTTGAATAGCCATTGGTAGGTATCCTTGTGATGATTTGATCGATTAGATAAGTGGGATTGATTGGCCACCTTGATGAAGTGAAAATATGAGTAACCATACAAAAATTAACATGGAGCATACCAAATTTTATTATATTAGAGTTTGAATTGATAAGAGAAATTTTGATTTTTGCCCTAGGAGAGAAGGGCTTGTGATAGTCTTAGGTATAGTTCTTGGACAAACACGATTCTGATATTGAATGTTTGATATTGATCATGTGAAAGGAAGCATTTATGGGTAATATCTATCCCCTCAAAGGGTGATTTGATGAGTGTAGAAATAGAACCCAAGAAAATGCTTGACAAAAAATGTTTCACAACCACAGAGTGGGCATGATGAAATGTGGGAAAAATTGGTGAAAATTTTAAAAATTATGGGGACCATATGGATTGGCATGTTCATTAGTTGTACAGACATGTATGGTAAAAATCCATACAAATTCATACAATTGAGGTGCGCTTTAGGTATAAAAGAATGATTGCAAGGCAAAGAGGTCATTTTTACAACTTGAGTGGGAGAAATTGAAAGGAGAGTGATGAGTGAGGAGAAGAAATTGATGCAAAACACTATTGAATTGGACACATGAACACACAATATGGTAAATTGCAATGTAGGACCTATCTATGTAGTGCCAGTTAGTAGAATTTTATCCCTTTTTCTCCTATGTTTTTGTTTTCAAAATAAAGTGAACCCAAGGGCCCAATTTATAGAAAAATGAAACCAAAGAAGAATAGGATAGTTTAGGATGAAATTCTAGATATGTTGTATGTGGGATATGCATGCATAACTATTTTTTCTTAATTTCTATTTATTTTTATTTTTTTGGGATAGTTTTTGATGTGAGTATTGTGCATGTGCATTATTTTTGATATGTTTTATTATTTTTGAATTGTTTTGCATTTTTTTAGTTTTTTTGCTGATTTTAGTATGTTTTGGGCAAATGGGTATTCAAAAATATCCTTTGTTTGGTCTATATAGTCATGAAAATTGTATGGATCTGTATATTTGTTTTGGAGTTAGATTTAATAGGAGGATGATTTTGACAAGGGGGAATGATGACAGGTGAAGATGCTACAACCATAACATCGAATTAGGTCACTTGCCAATAGGATTAAGGATGTATAGGGGAAGGATGATCGAGAGTGGTTGAATGTGATCAGGTTTGATGGGGTTTCTCATATGGTGATAGTGCATTCCAATAATGCATACCTATCAACATTGTGTGATCATTGGGACCCAAATAAGAACACCTTTCATTTCTTGATAGGGTAAATGACTATAAAACTTGAGGATGTCTATAGGATATATCAATTTTTATGGGGGGTTGCACTATCATAGTTGTGAGTGCCCTATAAAAGGCAACTATGACGGAGAGGATTTTTGGAGATGGTTGGCATGTGGTGAACATGAATGGTGGGGTGTTGTATGAGCTCTATTACGAGGTAGCCATATTGATATTAAGACATGCATTAGTGATGGTTCTGATATCTAGCTTCGTGCTGCTAGACTCATTAGGTGCATAGTTCCCATGGAACCTATTGGGAATAGTGTGTGATCTAGTGGATTTTGTAGTGATGTATGCATAAATTCTAGTCTTACTAGTGGACTTACAAGGAGCTACATGATGTGATGACTAACATGACAAGATTACATTATATTCTATTGATACAATTGTGGGAATGGGAGCACATTACAATCACAAGGCCATAAGGGATACCTTATAATGCACATAGGTTTATGGGGTAGGATGTGCCATACGCCTTGAGGTGGTGCACAAATAGGGAGAGAAGAGTGAGGAGGTCTCACTAGCTATTCTATTGGGAGATATTTGGGAGCTTCAGGCCATAGGATATCAGATGGTGACCATGGAAATGAGGGATATCATGAATAAAGGATGGAGAGCACCTATATCAAGTGTAATTGATGAGATGGTTCATTAGGTGTAGGAGCACATAGATTGAGTTCTTCCAGCATACTCGAGTACTTACACAATTTAGATTACAATAGGGACTGCTAGATCCATTGATAATATATTGAGGGATTAAGGATGATATCAAGATTCCACCATGGATAGACCCTCTTAGTGTGGATATGTATGAGGATATAACACTACCTAATATAGATGATGTAGGTATTACATTAAAGTATCATAGATGGTGGATGACACAATAATGGTACCTAGGGTGAGTTGCAAATGAGGATATGGATAGGGAGGAGGGCTCAAAGGTAGATGTCAGAGGAGGGGAGGTAGTTGGTGGGATAGAGGAGGCAACTAGCAGGGTAGAGGAGACAACTCGGTAGGTGGAAGAGGATGAGGAGCCACTAAGAAAACAAGTCTATCATTGAGTAGATGAGGGAATAGGCCCATTAGGGGTGAAAACTGAGGAGGGAATAACAACAAAATTTAGAGGGGATGATAGAGCTAATATTGAATTTGATAGGCTATAGTGGGGTGAGATAGATGCAGTGGAGGAAGCAAAGATGATTAAATATCGAGTTCGACATGTAGAAGCACAGTTGGCTGACCAAGAGGTGATAGGGGCACTAGAGAGGATGGGGTTGTAGAGTGAGAGGGACATGCTGCAGAGCAAGAGAGACACTACTATTACAAAGAGGGATGTAGTTTTAGGAAAGAGATATATACTCCAAGGGCGTCTATAAACTATGACCTATGAGTAAGGTAGGATATAGTTAGAGAGAGGTTTTGTAGAGAGAGATATGTCATGATGGATAAGAGAGACAAGATCCAAGAGGAGGTAGAGGAATTAAGGGGTGGGGGAGATATGGTAGCTACATAAGTGAAGATTGCATGACTATGACATGCTTGGAATGATTATAGGAGAGCTTATTTACAATAGAGGGATAGAGTGGTAGCTTGTGAGGATGTGCTGGCAAGCTAGGGATTAGCAATTCTATCTCTTCTAGATTATGATGCATCCATAGAAGAAAAACTTTAGTGGTCTTGTCAGTACCATGTTTTATGGAAACAATAACATCATATGTGAGGGAATCAACTCTATTAAAATGTGGTGAGAGGAAATAGGGTAGCAGGTGTGAGATATCATGAGGTCAGGAGGGGAGTGGAGAGACTCCCAGTAGTTAGTGGGGATGATTCTATTTTTGGTGTGGTAGGTGGGCAATAATTTTTGTAGAGCACTATTTTTGGTGAGACGAGCATGATGGATAGTGCAGTATATGTAGATTTATATATGACGAGCCTATGGGTATTTTTTATGATAATGTACTTATGATAATCAATTTGATATTTATTATGATGTGATGCATATTTATGACATTGTTGTGATGCGATGATTCATGCATGTGTGTGCTAATATAGATTATATGTATTTGATATGGTTGATGTTATGGATGATTATGTTGTTAGATTTTGATGCTATATATTTAAGGAAATGCAACCACAAGAACTTAAAATGAGCATGCAATATTAACTATATGATAATGGCAATATACTAAGCAGGAAAAAAATTATAATAAAATTTTGCAATAACTCATAAAATTGCCATTAATGAAATCTCACAAAAATAGGATGTTCATACAAAATATGGAGATCTTAAATGCTCCATGCTTCATACAAGTTCTACATTATGTCTAACTTGTATTCCACTCTCCTATCTATTCTCCACTATCCTTTATGCTCACTCTCTCTTCTATCACTCTATCAAAGGCCTATATATAAAGAGATATGTCTCTTGGCATTTCACCTACCTATGACTCTTCATATTCCTATTCTATGACTCATGTACATGTGGACTACATGCACATTTACATCATCAAGTACTTTGCACATTCTAACACTTGTGCATTTATTACATTGCATAAAGTAAATACTCAAATCCTAATCTAAGACAAACTTCCTAATCTAAAGATGTACCCAAGGTGGTACATTGGCATGTACCAAATAATGTAATATATTCCAACACCCCCTTGTATTACATTATTTGGTTATTGAAGACTTTAGTCTTCAATATGGATCTTTATATTATCTTCAATTTACTTTGCATTATATGCCTCCTTTGTCAGTTTTCTTCTTCTTCTTCTTCTTTATCTTCATCATTAGAGTTAGTATTTGTGCTTTCATGAGTTGTCATGCTATCATCATATTCCTACAAAAATATTTTCTCTTTGCCTTTGTCCTTCTTATCACAAGTCTTATTTAGTATACAATATTTTGAGCAATCACTTAAAGCATCATGATAAGATCTTGAGTTAGAAAAACTTGAAGTATCAATATTGCATGAAGAATGAAATATCTTCTCTAAGAAGGATTCATCTATTTTTGTTTTCTCTTTAAGTGATTCAATCAATTCCTTTTGCTCCATATTTTCTTCTTTGTAATATTTGAATATAAGTAATGCCATATAATATGCTACCAATGTCTAAAGGAATTAGAATATCATATTTTCCATTATCAATTGCTTCAATGATTCTAGCATGTAGATAATATTCTAAAGTTTTAAAATTTTCTTCTAAGGCTTCACTATAGATCAATTTTGAAGTAAGATCTAAGTTTCCTTCAGTCTTTGTAAGTAAATTCTTGATTCCAATTTTTATGATATTTTCCCTTTCCTTTCTAATGATGTTTTCCATATCATTATTCATTGTATTATTTGAAGTAGACATCCTTATAACTCCCTAGTATTATGTATTGAGAATAGTTTTGATAGAATATTTTAAATTTCAAAATTTGTGAGGTTGATTACCTTATGACTCCCTAGTTTAGAGATCAAATTCAATGAACTCTTTTCACTTCTCAAATTTGTAGGATACCCTGAATTTACTAATGGTTTTGTCAAGGTTTTAATTTTTCAAATCTCCAAGTAGAATTCCTTTTAACTCCTTAGTATTTTGATTATGAGATCAAATTTGATAAAACCTTTTTAATTCTCAAGTTTTGTAGAATCCCTTATATCTCCCAAGTGTTTTGAATATACTATGGTTTTGATAAAGTGCTTAGCTTTCTTAGTTTTCCTTTGAGTTGAATCCCTTTTATCTCCCTAATGTTCAACTACTATTCTTCACCTTATTTCTCCCTATTTGTGAATAGAAAGCTAAAAATAATTTTAATGCACTTTCAATTGATGAAATTTTCTATCTTCAAGACTTTAGAGTTGGATTCCTTATGTCTCATTAATTTGAGCAAGAGACTAATTTCAAGTGTAGTTTTCCAACTTTCTAATAACTTTATGTTTTGCTTTCTATATCCTTTAAATTTCAATGATATAGTTTCTAAATTTCAAGCTATTTAATTTGGTGTTGAACTCCTTATATCTCCCTAATTAGAAATTTAGAAAATAAAGGATATTTGCAAATTTAATGTTTCAATTTCAATGTAGAAAACCTTATTCCTCCTAGTTAAATTATTTGCAAATATTTCAATACTTGAACTTCAAATAATGCAATTTTCAAAAGGCTCTCAAGTTATATTCTCCTTACTTCAATAGATTTTCTAATCAATCAATAAATCATCTAAGGTTGTAATTTACCAATTTATTTCCTTATATCTCCATGTATTTAATTAACTAAACTTAACCTTAGAATTGATAAACCTTATGCCTCCTTAACCTTAATGAATATGCAAATAATATTTGAATGTTAATATACCTCCTTGGAGATGAGGCGCTATGTATTGGTCTACTACTCCTTTGACTACAACTTGCATGCTAATTTGGGCCCTATTCTCCTCTCAGTCTTCAATGCTTGGCAAAGTCCTTTCATTGCATTTATTGCTCTTCCTTTTTATGGCACTCTTTTCAACTTTTGACTATCCTCCTCTTGCCTCTTCAATGTTCTCTGACCTTGAATGCTTAGTATGCATGCTCTATTAATGGTTTGGGCTCTTCATACCTGACTATATTCCTTTCCTTACGTGCCACATGGCACTCAATGTAATATTTGGATGTTACTCCTTGTTGCTCTTCTCTGTTAGGTGGCATAGGCATTACTTTAGATGTTACTCAAATATTTGGATAGTGTAGGCATTACTTTATAACATGTGGCCTCCTTTCTCAATGAGCGTTGGTTTGGAATATTGGCGCTCCCTTTTCTTCTATGCCAAGTGGCCTATGAAGTCTTTAACCAACGTGAAAAGTGGTGGCTCCACTCCTCTCTTGCATGTAACCTTTCTTTTGGTGCTCAATATTCCTTTCTTTTCCTTAACATTCTTTGCCAACTCTTCTCTCTTTCAACGTACATTGTTTGGTCTTCCTTTTGCAACTACTGAGTGCTTCTTGATTTCCAACGTTTGGTGGTGGCTCTTCTCCTTCAATGGATGCTCCTCTTCAATGGTGGTGGCTCCTCCTTTGGTGGTGCTTCAACACTTCTTCTTTGGTGGTTGTTTCACCATTGTTCTGCCAGATATACAAGCCTCTTTACCTAGGTAAAAACTTTGTTACTTGCTTTATTTTTCTTCCTTAAGACTTGCACCTTTGTCCTTGCTTTGGCTCTATCCTTATATTATTTTTGTCTTCTTTCTTTTGCTGCAGGTTTTGATCCAATGTGGGTGTTACCTTCTTGGAGTTTTAGCACCCTATTTGGTGTCTTTAGACACCTTGAATATGCCAACTTTGAGCACTTATTTGGCTCTTTCTTCTTCACTTCGTGGCTTCTCCTTTTCCACTTGGTGATTCTACCACTAATGGCTGCAATGTTTTGTGCCCCTTTGGTGTCTTTAGACACTTCAAATCTTGCCTTTATTTTGCTACTTTAAAAAACCAAATATGGTGCTTTTAAAAACTAGAAATGAATATATTTTAAACTTAGATAAAATACCTTTATTGCACCAAAATTTTGAGATCTTTTAAGTCTCCTTTTGTAGCTTACCTTATTGACTTTATCAAATGGCCCTTATTTGTTTTAATATGGTGGCACCTCCTCTTTCTCTTGGTGGTTTTACTACTCCTCTGGTGGCTCCTCTTCACCAAGACTTGCTACAGCTTTTACCTGTGCTTTATGGTGTCTTTGGACACTCTAACTCAGCCTTGTTCTTGTGCACTATACATTCTCCCCTTGCTTAATAATATTGCACTTTGATAGCTCTAAAAAATAACATGCATTAAGCACTATCTACTTCTTCTTATTACTCCTTTCAAGCAACTTTTAACTCAATCTTGTGTTGATGTATTTTGCAGGTTTCAAGATGATAATGCTACCTCCTTTCTTGACTTGAAGACATTTAACTTAAAATCCTTTATGCTACCTTTAATTTAAAATCTAATATGCTACCGTTAATAACTCTAATATGGTATCTTCAAGAAACCTAAATAATACTTGGATAAAAAACTTTAATAACACCAATTTTCAAACCTTATTTTGGCCTCCTTTGTAGCAAGCTTTCTTGGTGATTTGGTTCACCTATTTGCTACCCTATATTTGTATATTTTTTAGATCTCCTTTCTACTCAATTGTTACCTCAAAATTATCAATTTTGTAGCTTCAATTCCTTGTGCTTTGTTACCCTAAACTTGTCAATCTTACAACTTCTAATGTTAGAGCATATTACATTATTTGGAATATATCAATGTACCACCTTGGGTACATTTATAGATTAGGATTTTATCTTAGATTAAGGTTTGAGTAGTTACTTAAAGCAAGTAATAAATGCACAAGTGTTAGAATGTGCAATGATGTAAATGTGCATGTAGTCCACATGTACATTAGTCATAGGATAGGTAGATGAAGAGTCATGGGTAGAGTAAAGGCCAAGGCACATATATTCCTATATATATGCCTTGAGGTAGAGATGGTGATATATAGAGTGAAATAGAGACTGAAGTTACTATAGTGATTTGTGATTAGAATGCAATTTACTTCTTTCATTAAAATTATGGAGTGTTCATGTCCTCCATTATAATACATTGTAATATTTTTGTGAGCATCCATTAATGGTATATTTTTAAGTTATTACAAAAGTTTATCTCATGGTTTTACTACATATTATAGTGTCATTATCATATACTTATCATTGCTTGCTCATTTTACATCTTGTGGTTGCATTTCCTTTAATATAAATAATCAAAAGCTAACATTGGTATCAGAGCACACAATACATCGATAGGAAATAGGGAGAGCCACAAGAAAGAATGAGAGGAGATAGGAAATCTCATTTTTAAATTTTTTGAAAATACATTTGGTTGGAGTCTTTCCACAGAGTTGCAAAAAAACTTGTGAAGACTAGGACTCAACATTGATTCCACTAGATTGACAAATCAACTAGTGAAGATTTAGAATCTCTAGATTTAGAGATTTACCATTTTCTAGTTTCTAACACTTTGTTGTAGGAAAAGGAGATTCAAAGAAAGTTGGGAAGCTTCCTACAAGAAATCTAGGAAGAATATCTTCTTTAGAATCAATCCAACACTAAGAGAAGACTAGAGAAGCTACAAAAAATTTAAGACCTTAGAGAAGAGGTATTAAGGAAGGATTGGAAGGAGAAATAAGGAGAAGGCTAGGAAAGCCTCATTGAAGGAGTTTCAAGGAGAACTCATTGGAGAAATTTACTAGCAGGAAGGAGTTCCTGATAAAGGAGTTTTTTGGAATAATTATCACCATCTAAAAACAAGACCAAAAGGAGAAGGATTTGGCAAGGAGTTTGCTGAATTTTAGAGGAGAATAGTGAAGACCTCAAGACATTCAAATTATTGAGAAGAAGGCCACTAGATAGGCCAATATTGAATTCATAATTAAACAAGGAGAAAGAAGGAGAAAGGAGTAGAAGAAGCCACCAAATCTGAGAGATTTAGAGATTGCCATTGGAGGCTATTTTAGATAAAGAAGATTGCTATTTTTACAATATAAAAGTGAAGGTTTCTTGAAGGAAAATATTAGCTGCGATTTGGAGGAGTTTCCTACCAAATTTGTGAGATTCAAGGACAACACTTTAGAGGATAAATTAACTGCTTTGCAATCTAAAAAATTCATATTTGAGGATATTAAGAAAGCAACAATTTGGAAAGAATTAGTAACTGCTAAGTTTCAATTTTTTAGGGTGCATCTTGAAGGAAAAGCCACCAAACTAAATTTTTAGGTAGCATGAAAAAATTACAATTTCATCAAACACGAGATAGCAATTAGGTGATTCAAATAACCAAGATATCCATCATCTACAAAGGTTATTAAAGTATGCAACTTTGGTGTAAAAGGTTCATTATTTTAACTTTTAGATTCATCTTATTATTAAGTTTCATTAAGCACCACATTAGATTTTAAAGTTGCAAGGGAGTAAGTTTCAAGTTTAAAGTCTTCAAAAAAGTGCAGAAGTTAATTTCTTTAAGGATTAAAACCTACACATAAGATAGGGGAATTAGATATATTTTGAAAGAAATAAAATATCAAAATCCTACCTTCTATTGAAAGCAGAGAAGAAACTACTCTGAGAGTATAGATTGCATTTTATATAGTGTAAAGTTATGCCATACAAAAAGGCATAATAGTTGCTTGATTAAAAATCTTGTATTAATTAGTGCAAAGGTAACCAAGCAAAGGAGCTAGAGGAGAGAGTTGTCTAGTAAAGAAGGCAACATTAAATCTCTATTTACCAACAAGGAGTAAATCAATAAGCCACCATATCAAGGAAGTAATATAGCTTCAAAATGAGACATACGGTCTCAAAATTTTGGTGCAAATTTAGGTTAGACTTATTTACAACATATATTTGCACAATGCTTATTTTGTCCAACATATCAAAGGAGGATAAAAACTAGAGTGTTTTAAGACACTACAAAAAAAAGCATATAATTATCATCAAGTGACCATATCATCGAGGTTGAGGAGTAAACTTTGAAGCAGAGGAAAAGATTCAAGTAAGAGCTCAATAGCAAAGGTTTCAAGGTGTCTAAAAATACCAAGTACAACACCGTAGGTCTCATGAAAGCATCACTCACAATGTAAGAAAAACCTGCAATAGAAAGAAGATCAAGTTGAGCAGTGTAATGACAAGGTGGTATAACACATCACTATCTAAAAAGGAGAAAAATTTAAAGAAGAAATATAAAAATATCAAGGTGCAAGTAAAGAGTACATTACCCAAGTGAACTACAAGAATAGCTTGGACAAACCACTAGCTAAGAGGATAGTGTTGAAGCACCTTAGAACCACCATAATTGAAGTAGAAATACCAGCTAAGAGGATAACATTGAAGCACCTTAGAACCACATAGATGGATCCAAATTCATGAGAGAAGAGCACCACCATTTTGTAGAGAAAGAACGTGGAAAGCTAAGCCAAAAAAACTTACAATTTTTGGCAAGAAGTATTGAGGAAATAGAAGACATTGAAAACACAGTTACATGTAAGGGAAAGACATTCCACTTGCCACCTCAAGCTAAGGAATATCATGCCACTTGGTACAATAGAAGATAAGTACCAATATATCCTTATAACATCAATATTATAATGCTTGCACTGAGGAAGGTAATGCCTAGGCATGAGATAATGCTCAACTTGAGCATTGAAGGCATCATTTTGCAATGTTTAAATGTTGAAGGTATCATAATCATTGTGCAACATCCAAATGTAGATGGGAGAATTGAAATCTCACCTAAGGTAACACTCACAAAGAATGTAACCTCAATTCACCACCTATGCATTTGAGCAACATAACATACCATGTGACTAGTGTTGCAAGAAGGGATAAAGGATATTGAAGAACCTAGGTTGAGAAGATTTTGAATAGTGAAGCACAAAGAAAGAGCATTGAGATATCTCCAGCAAGTCTTGAGCGTAGAGAGGTCAAGTTGCATTAAAGGAGGAGAAGACCATCATAGGAGAGCACCACTCAAAGGAGATCATTGAATGCTCACTATCATAAGGTGAAGACAAAGATTTGCAGTGCTCCAAGCTTGGATAGTGAAGACAAGACCAAAGCCAATCAACACTCAACATTAAGAGGTATATTTATGTTGATATTTGCTTTCATTAAAGTGAAAAATTAGATATAAGGTGTTTCATATATCTAAGGTTAAGCTTATATTGCATTGGAGAAATTATAACCTTAGAATAGAAAGCAATTAAACCAAGGAGTGCAAAACCTTAAGAAATATTTCAAGGTGCATTATATCTAATATTTGCAAATTAATTAAATAGGAGTTATAAGGTTTTATACCTTGGAAAAATTAAAGTATTACTCTTTTGCAAATATTATCATTTCTAAATTTCCAAATTAGGGAGATATAAGGAGTACTACATCAAACTTTAAATATTTAAAATTTAGAAAATTGAATCATTGAAGATTAAGGTTAAAGAGTTGGAATTTATTGATTGCTTAAAAGATTTGGAATTTATTTCTTATACTTGTCTCATATTCACATTAAAAGAGACAAAAGGAATCCAACCATAGAGTCTTGAAGTTAGAGAACTTCATCTAATTAAAAGTGCATATATCAATAGGGAGAAATAAGGTGATATAGGAGTTGATTATTATCTTCAAAATACTAGGGAATCAACTCAAAAGGAAATATAATAGATGCTAAGCACTTTATCAAAACCATAACATACTATAATAACTTGGGAGATATAAGAGATACTACAAAGTCCAAGATTTGATCAAGTTAGTTCACATACTCTAAACCAGGGAGTCATAAGGTAGACTACTTCAAAGGTACTATCAAAAGTGTTCTCAAAATACTAAAGAGCTAAAATAATTTTATTGATTGATCATATACTACAATTTCTTAATGGATAAATTAGCAAGAGGGACATATCATCACAAGGCACACTACAAAAATATTCAAGGTCAAAACACATACAATATACCATCTCAAAGATGCAAAATTACTTCTAGCTCAAACAATTCTACAAGTCAAATTGAAAAGGACATTTGGTATATTGATTTCGATGCTAGTCATCACATGACATGAAATCTACAATGGTTTGATTGTCTTGAAATCACTAATAATTATAGGTTGAAAATTGTAGATGGAAAAACCTATATTATACATGGATATGGGTGTGTAACACCTAGTAAATAATTTCCAAATTTTCTATTACATAATGTGATGTATGTTCCTAGATTAACATCTAATCTTATTTCAGTAGCCAAGCTAGTGGAAAGCAAAAGGATAGTAGATTTTAGATACATAAATGGAGTCAATATGTGTCACATCATAAATCAAAATAAGATAGAAGCTACTGGATCAATCCATAGAGATATATATGCTCTAGATTCAATTGAGACCTCATAAGATATTGTGATATTTCAAAATAATACTAATGCATTTTCTGAGGAACATATTGTAGAAAATAAATAACCCATATATCATAAAAGTATATGAGGAAATAGAAGATGCAAAAATAAAAATATGAGAGGAAAAAAACTATGGACTACTTGGCCATATACAAACTAAAGAAGAAGGACCAGATCAAGATGAAGAATATTTGAAAGATGAAGATCCATATTGAAGACTAAAGTCTTCAATACCCAAATAATGTAATACAAGGGGGTGTTAGAGTATATTAAATTATTTGGTACATGCCAATGTACCACCTTGGGTACATTTCTAGATTAGGAGTTTATCTTAAATTAAGGTTTGAGTAGTTAAATAAAGTAATAAATGCACAAGTGTTAGAATGTGCAATGATGTAAATGTGCATGTAGTCCACATGTACATTAGTCATAGGATAGGCATATGAAGAGTCATGGGTAAAGTAAAGACCAAGGCACATGTATTCCTATATTTATGCCTTAAGTTAGAGATAGTGATATATATATATATATATATATATATATATATATATATATATATATATATATATATATATATATATATATATATATATATATATATAATAGATTGAAAGAGAGATTGAAGTTACTATAGTGATATGTAGTTAGAGTGCAATGTAGTTCTTTCATTGAAATTATGGAGTGTTCATGTCCTCCATTATAATACATTGTACTATTTCATGTAAGCATCCATTAATGGAATATTTTTGAGTTATTGCATAAACTTATATTATAGTTTTTCTACATATTATAGTACCATTTTTATATACTTATCATTGCTTGCTCATTGATGAGCATCAAATTTACTCATATTTTTGTATGAGTTTTAATGGTTTTTGCGTGGTATTATAATAAGAGTTGTATATTTCTATGAATTATTATGTATCTATTTAATAAAATTATGCGCATTATCTAATTTGTGTGTGAAGTGTGTTTTGTGTAGATATTTGCTGATTTTGTCATCTTTTGCTCAATCGAGGCTCTACGTGGACCTGGTATGCTTCTGCTTTATCAGTATAATGTATATTGGGAAGGTGCCTTACTCTTCAAGTAGGCACCTTACTCAAGTAGGTTCCTTACTCTTCAAACAGACACCTTACTCAAGTAGGTGCCTTACTCTTTAAGTAGGCACCTTACTCTTCAAGCAAGCACCTTAATCAAGTAGGCACCTTACTATTCAAGCAGGTGCCTTACTCAAGTAGGTGCCTTACTCTTCAAGTAGGCACCTTACTCAAGCAAGCGCCTTACTCTTCAAGTAGGCACCTTACTCAAGTAAGCACCTTACTCTTTAGTAAGGCACCTTAATCAACATTTAGTGCTCTGATCGGGAGGCTGAAGAGGATCCCGTTGACCACAGTAAAACCTTCAACTCCACATAACATAGGATATCCTTGGGAGACCACCTAATATATGAGATATCCCAACTGTATTGGATGACCGCGTAACCACTCAATGAAGCAAAACATGAAAAATGTAGATATTGAACCTAAAAATATTTTATCTCCAATCGTGCACCTGTTACAGTAGCTAAACTGTCTTAGTTTAGACTGTAACCAGGCCTTCTATTGTAACAACACTATATTAGGAAGTTCTATGTGTGTTATATAAACACACAGAATTATCTGAATAGGGGAGGTAGTTTTTCTAAAAGTATTGGCATATGTAAATATTATAATGCAATATTAATAAAGCTCGAGAGTTATTTCACCAGCACGTTATCTTAATAATCAACCAAGTGGAAACTACTGGAGCTTGGGCCCACTCAAAGCTAGAATTCCTCCTCTACCTCTTACTGTTTTTTAGATTAGATTATTCGTTTTAGTGTGTTGTATCTTTTAATTATGCAAAGTGTGTTTTACTACTTTCATTTAATTTTCAACATAGTGTGTTGTAATTTAATTTCACGTATATTTATTTATGCATGGATTTAATTTGGTATGGATGAATCAATGCCATTTTATAAACACCCCCCAACGATAGGTTAGCGGACTCATCTCAGGAATGGTATTGTGATTGACCTTAACCATGGCACTTCAAAAGTTTACGAGCTTCTTGGTCTGACAAATTAAATGTGAGGGTTGTGATAGAAATAGAGTATATTTAACCAATGTTTTTACCCCAACACTCATTTTACATCTTGTGGTTGCATTACCTTTAATATAAATCATCAAAGGCTAACATCCAATGTTGTCATTATTTTTTAATTTGCTAGCTTAGATTGCTACCTATTTCTCCTTCAAATGTGTTGTCCAAGGGCTCTTCAAAATATACCCAAATATTCTTCAAATTGCAACTATATATCACATTCAATTTTCTAGCCTATGAATCTTCAATTTCTACTATAAAATCAACAATATTATCTTCCACAAATCAACCTTCAAAATTCTAATGGCAGTCTTCACATTTCTCTAATCTAGCGGTCTCTTCTAGCTCCTTTCTCCTCCAATCTTCTTATTGAATCCTAACTTCAAACTTGGCCTATTTTCTAGCCTCCTTCTCAAGAATTTGAATGTATTGAGGCCTTCTAGAATCCTTTCTAAAATTTTATAAACTTCTTTCCAAATACGTTTTCCTTTTGGGCTTGTTGTCGAATGGCAATAATTGTCTCAAATTCTTCTTTGTTAGAAGCTACTCCTTGCAATATCCTCCCTTGATATTTCTTCAAATCTCCTCCAATGTCCACTTCTTCAACTTTCTTCAATAAGGATTTTCTAGCATTATTCTTATTTCTCCTTACAAGTTTGTTTGAGACCTCTTCTCTTGGGTCTTAAAATTCTACAACTTCTCAAATCTTCAATAAAAATTTTCCTAGTCCTCCTCTATCTTCAATCTTCCAAATATGGAAGTTCTTTAATGAGATATTTATCTTGAGTCTCCTCTTTCTCAATATGTAGACAATATTCTATGGGAATCTACTTCTTGATTCTCCTCAATCTTCAATGTCTACTTTTTTATAACAAATAACTAATACCTCACAATAAAAGCACATAACTTTCAAGAAATCAAAGATGAAATTCCCCTCTATCCGTTGTAGAAAGTTTCTCAACTTTTAAGAACTAATTTTTTGCAACAAAAAACATAGATAGTAGCAAGTAAATCCATGTAAATATCTAGATCTTTATAATTCAATAAACATCACTAGTTATCCTTAAATCTAGTGGAAAGAGATCTATGCTGAGTCCTAGTCTTCACAAGTTTTTCTACAACCCATGGAAAGACTCTAGCCAAATAACAATTCCAAATTTTTTTTAAATTCTGGAAATGAAATCTTCCTATCTCCTCAATATCTCTTGCGGCTCTCTCTATTTACTATTAATCTACCTTAAGCTCTGATACCATTTTTAGCTTTTGATGCTATATATTTAAGGAAATGTAACCACAAGAACTTAAAATGAGCATGTAATATTAACTATATGATAATGACAATATACTAAGTAGGAAAAACATGTAATAAAATTCTACAACTCATAAAATTACCATTAATGAATTCTCATGAAATTATGATGTTCATACAAAATATGAAGATCTTAAATACTCCATGCTTCATACAAGTTCTACATTGTGTCTAACATGTATTCCACTCTCCTATCTATTCTCCACTATCCTTTATGCTCACTCTCTCTACTATCACTCTATAAAAGGTCTATATAAAGAGATATATATCTTGGCCTTTCACCTACCTATGACTCTTCATATTCCTATTCTATGACTCATGTACATGTCGACTACATGCATATTTAAATCATCATGTACTTTTCACAATCTAACACTTGTGCATTTATTACATTGCATAAAGTAAATACTCAAATATTAATCTAAGACAAACTTCCTAATCTAAAGATGTACCCAAGGTGGTACATTGGCATCTACCAAATAATGTAATATATTCCAACATATGTTTCTACTTATATGCATGGTTTAGACTTCACATGTGTTTGTTTAATCCAATTTTGGCTATGAATATTTTAATTTCACAATCACAAATGGTTTAATTAATTAATGATAAGTTAACAGTCACAAAGATATATTAACATAATATAAGATAATAACATGTAATGGATATGATGAATGCAATGCTAATAATGATACAAATAGACAACTAGGATAATAAATTAATCAAAAACATAATGATAAAGGAATACTAAACAAAAGGAATAAAGTGAATGAAAACTGAACTAATGACTTGAAGACATAACTAGTAAGTTGAAGCTAGTCATGATGTGGTTTGCTCACATTTCCAAGGATTTTTGGATGCTAGAAGAATTTCTATAAAGTCAAACACCTTAGTTTGAACAAACTCATTAAATAGCAAGTCAATATCCCTTAGAAATATAGACCATCCCAAATAAGATAAAGTCTCTCATGGATTGAAGTGTGAGTAATGATGTTCATTTTCCATTTTGAATGAGATTGAACTGACCAATTGTAAAATTAGCTAGTATAAGCTAACTCATCCACCAGCACATAGTGGTTTATATAAAAGGTTGTTAATGTGATAGACATATCGTCACTTGTAAGGCATACTCCACTACCAAACATACATCTATAGACTTGATGGAGGTTAGCTACAGAATCCTTCAATATTTCTCAACTACTAGCCAGACATCTATAGCCCTAATAGAGGCATCTAAAATACCTAAGGAAACCAAGAATAAGTTTCTTGGTAGATCTATTTGTATTCTTCTATTTTTTCATTTTTTTCTTTTTCTCTGTATTTTTTTTGTAATTTGTTCTTTGGATCCTCAAGTTTGGATTATGTGAATGATAGGATAAGCAAGAAAAATTTCACTTTATGGAAAGACTACGGATGGTGATGTCTTCCATAAAATCATAATTTTCTTAATGTGTGATATGTGATTAGTCCAAGAAAGAACTCAAGTCATTCAAGGGAAGCCTAAAATTATATTAGAACATAATGAAATTTGACAAAGGTTGATTGGATCAACTAGTAATGGTTGAATAACATAAAAGACTTCTATTACCAACCAACCTACAAATATAATTGAACAAGACATAATGATCATTAGGATAACTAGTGCATGCTACTTAATTATTTACAAAATATTATGATGCTTATGTGCAACCTAATTAACAAGATGATGTGACAAAGGGTAAACCTTACATTTATACATATGACAATAATACAAAAACACAATGCACATAGATGGAAAGAGAAGTATATGACAAACATATCATTGATTAATTATGCCAATTAGGATTATTCAATGCATATTAATGGATCCAAAATACGACCAAATTAGCATGTTAGGAGTGTTATTATGTGTATGCATGAATGCAATGTGAGAGAATAATGAGAGAGAAGTGCAAATGCTTACAAGAAGAGAGGAATGATGTAGAAAAGAATGTATATTGGGGAAAAAAGGATGAGGGAAAGAATAAAGTGGATAAATAAGAATAGAAAGAAGAAAAGGATGGGAAAGAGGAAAAAGGACCAGTCAAAGGTATGTAGCCACTTGTGCATGACCATACAACATTGAAAAGAAGCCTAAGAAGAGAATAAGGAGAAGAAAAGGAGCATTAGAGAAGGGTTGGAGTAGAGGGGAAAGGAAAAACACAAATGAGGAAGGATAAAATGAATTGATAGGTCTTGAGGTCCTCTTAGCTAAGTGGGGGGAGAAATAATAGAAGTAATGAAAGAATGATTTGAAAATTATTGTTGAATTGATTTTCTTGTGTCAGTTTATGTTGTTTTTGTCTTTATTGTTTTTTGAAATAAGAATTTACAAGAATGTGAGAGCCTTATTTGATGATATTACATGTAGAAAACATGAATATGAATGATGTTGAGAGGTTATTCCTTCAATATTGACAAGGTTGTAAGCTATACAACCAATTTTTTACTTGACAATGTAAGGACCTAGCTGATGCGTTGTCGTTATGCACATCATTAATTCTCAATGAATTTGTCAATCCAGGGCAGTGTACAAGGCTATTTGCGGAAGGAGTGAACAGGGCTATAACTTAGGTCATTTGGGAGCAACAAGTCTTATTGGTGAAACCGATTGTGTGGGGGATTTAGGACATTTTTATCTCTAAATTGCATAAATTGAAATTTAATCTAATTGCAAGAATGAAAACTAATTACTAACTATAGAAATGAAATCCTAGTTACAATTACAAAATGAAATCTAATTATGTTGCAAAAATAACTCCCTAGTTACAGTTGCAGAATTAGAAATCTAATTATGATTACAGAAAGGAAGTCTATTTACTTTTGTAGTAATGGAAAACTGATTGTAACATGGAAATTAAGTCCTGTCAATGCTCTGTAATAGAAGGTTGTCAATATTCTATGCAGGGGTTGACAACAAAACATAAAATGCAATAAATTGCAAAAAATAGTAAATTTTGGAAATGACAATTTGTAGTAATTTGAAAGCTTGCTGAAAATGGAGATTACAACCAAACCTATCATTAATCACAAGATCATCCTAATCATAAAATAAACTAAGATTGCAAATACTGTTAGCTATTTACAAGGAAATGAAATGACAAGTTTTACAACTTATTCTACTGCAGCAAAATCAGAATAAAAACCTGCTATTAGTCCTCCTCCTAGGTCTAGAAGTGGCCAGCCTCCTTGTCCAGAAGAAGGTATGAGTCTTTCTCTCTCTCTAGATCTTACTCACACTCATTCACAACAACATGAATAGAAAAATTAGTGCACTTTATTGATTCAAGAACATAATTATAGTATTGCTGCTAAAAACCCTGTTACAGGACTATAACAGTCACTTTTCTGCTATTTTCTTATTATTATACTTCTTTCTTATTTTCCCCTCCCTTGTTCAACTTGGATTGGAGCTATCTATTTATAGATATATTAAAATCTATTTACAAACTGAGAATATCTCATTCCTATCTTACAGATCTATTCCTATTATGCTGTAGTATTTCCTGGGTTTATCCTAGAAGAGGATCAAAATTGATCTTTTTCATGAATGGTGGCTTTGGACGACAAGGACGACAAAGTCATATGGGAGATATTTTCCTTTAACCTTTTCAACCTTATTTCCATTTTTCCATCATTAGAAATCAGTCAACAAGTCAAAAAGCACTTTCTGTTCTCATTCCAAAGATAAGTGGCTCATTCCGAAGAGACTGTATTTCTCATTCCGAAGATGTTCACTCATTTCAAAGAGACTGTATTTCTCATTTCAAAGATCTTCAGAATGAATAAATGTGTGCTCTTCAAGTGATTTCATCTACATTTCTTAGTTGGGTTAGCTCTCAGGATCAGATTGCAATAGCCTTCATTTCTCTTCATGTGTGAATTCCATGCCTTACCATTCATTGGCAACTGGCTAGAATTTATATTGAAAAACCAATTTTTGCTGCACAATAACAGTTTGCTTGCACTATTTGCTAGATTTAGATAAATAAATGCTTGAAACACATCAAAAAAAACTAGTGAAGTGCTGCTATCAACCTAAGCATACTTCTCATTTAGCAAGTCATGACAAAGTAACATAAAACTATGCAAAAACTATAAAAAATAGAATATAGTATTTCTACACATTGATCATGCAAATAGTTAATACACAACATATTAAATCAACTTAACTAGAATATCAGATTAAACACAAGAATTTTTAGGTAGTTTCAATGTTTAAAACATGCTATGATTGAGGCATTTACAGGCCTCATCACTAGCCAATTGGGAGAGAATTTGTCCCTTAAGTGGCATGGTTGATTTGGATTCTATTGGTTCCCTTTAAGCACAATGTCTCCAACTTAGAATTCATGCTCATGGAATTTGTTGTTGTATGCACTTTGAACATGATCCTAGTAAATCCAAAGATGGTCAATAGCATTTATTCAACGTTCATCAAGAAGTGTAAGTTGGTCTAAATGAGCTTGGCATGCATCATCAATGAACTCTTGCAATGAGATTCATAAAGAAGAAATTTCCAATTCTAGGAGCATAATGGCCTCAATGCCATATACTAATAAAAATGGAGTTGCCCTAGTGGGTGTGCAAATGTGTGTTCTATATGCCCATAGTACTAAAGGAATTTTATTATTCTAGTCGTAATGAGACTACAATTATCTTGCAAAGGATGATGTAAATGGTTTTATTTGTGGCTTTAGCTTGGTAATTGTTTTGGGGATATTAAGGAGTCGAGAAGCTATATTGAATGTTATATTTTTTACATAGTGCTCGAACCTCCTTATTCTTGAAGGATGTACCATTATATGAGATAATTTTATAGGGGATGCCAAAATGATATATGATATGGTGCATGATGAATTCGATAATTTTAAGACCATTAATTTGGACAAGAAAAAATTAGAACCACTTGGTGAAGTACTTAGTTGTGATGATGATGAATTTATGTATTTTTGATGAAGCTAGAGAGATATTTCCTACAAGGTCAATATCCCATTGGGAAAATGACCATAAGGATTGGATGGATTGTAGGGCTTGTGAAGGTAGGTGGGTTAAATTGGCATGTTTTTGGAATTTAAGATATTTCTTAACATATACATAACAATAAAATTCCATGGTGGGACAATAATAACCCATGCACAAGATGTTCTTAGTGATGGAAATTCCACTAAAATGGCCACCACAAGTATCATCATGAGCTATAGGGATGACAAGGCTAGATTCATGTGGTTCTAGACAATGGAGGAGGATACCATCATAGTTGCGCTTATAGAGGATGTCCATAAGAGGGTATACCTCACAATTTTTTGCTTGAAAGTTTACTTCCTAGCATGAGGTAAACCATGGGTAAGAACATTGAGTTTAAGAAATCCTTGATTTATAAAAACCAAGCATCATAAGGATTTTCTTGAACAAAATTGATGCCCACATTGGGAAAGGTCTTCTAAGAAATAGAAAATTTGTGGAGGGTGGTTACATAAATGTGGGTTACTTTATCATGTAGGTTCTTAGGGATAAGAGATTCGAGAGAGGCCATGGTGTCAGCAAAGTGATTTGTGGACCTTGGAGAGGCTTCAATATCATACCATTCAAATTGTGATAACTCTTCTACAATTTGCTTGTAATTTTTGAGTATTTCACATGAACATTGATAGATGCCCATAACTTGGTTGAAAAATAGAAGATAATCACCAATGATTTGAAGTCACTTTATGTGCATAAAAATTGTAATTTGAAGGTCGAGGATGAGAGATTCATATTCAATATTATTGTTGGTGTAGGGGAAGCCAAACTTAAAATAAAAGGGAAGCGAGCCCTTTACAGTGTGAAGAGAAAAATTCTAGCACCTCCACCTTGATTGCACTTAGAATCATAAAAAAAGTATTAGGTCAACTTTATGTTTAGGTTCAACATACTCTTTGAGCTCAATAGCATTGAAGATAAAATTATTGGGAATCTCAATGATGAGAGGTTTATCATCTATAAGTGGATCTTTCACAAGTTGGTTTGCAATGATTTAACCCTTTATATATTTATGATTGATAAATTTGAGGTTGAATTTTGTTAAAAGCATTATCTATTTTGCGGTTCTATTGTTATTGTAGGATCTACCCATCATGTATTATAATGGATTTTTTCTTGCAATAACATAGGTGGTATGGTTGAGCATATAATATTAAATTTTCTTAGTATTAAAAACTACTTCTAAGAACACCTTCTCCATATAAGCATATCTTATTTCATAGCTCACCAAGGTACGACTAATGTAGTATATGGATTGCTCTCAATTGACCATGTTCTTCTGAGCCAAGATGGCTCCTAAAGAAAAATTGGTTGTAAAAATGTATACATGAAAGTGGAAACCTAACCTAGGTGGGGACAAAACTAGAGGGTATGTGAGGTATTTCTTTATTGCATAAAAATTATATTGACACTCTTGGGTCCACTCGAATGTGACCCCCTTTTGAAATATGTGGTTGAATGACTTTCTTTTGTTTGATAGTTGCACGATGAAGTAATGAATTTCTTAAATCTTATCTTGCAAGCTACATAATTGCTTTAAGTTTGTAGGAGGTAAAATTTTTGTGATGGTCTTCACTTTTTTGGGGTCCACTTCAATACCTCACTGATAGATGATCAATATAGTAAGTTTGCTTGGGGTAACACAAAAGACATATTTATTATAATTCAGTCTCACATTTTGTTCTAAAAGTTGATTAAAGACTTTGTGCAGGATGTTGATGTGTTGACTACACTTTTTATATTTTGTCAATATAGTGTCCATATAATCTTCCACAATGTCATGCATGTAGTTGTAAAATATGTAGGTCATGGCACATTGATATGTAGTACCTATGTTCTAAAGGCCAAATAACATGACCTTATAACAAAATATCCCCTAGGACATGGTGAAAGATGTCTTATGTTGATCATTAGGATTAACTTGGATTTAATTATATCTTGAAAAACCATCTGCTAGGGAGAAAATTTCATGACTAACTATGGAATTGACCAATGTATAAATGTTAGGAATGAGAAAGTTATCCTTGAGACATGCTTGATTGATATCTTGGAAATTTATGCATATGCGTATCCCCCCTTTGGATTTCCAATGGGTACCATGTTTGATACCCACTCAAGATAGTCGATTGGCTGAATGAATCCCACATATAAGAGTTTTTGCAACTCTTATTTGACCATTAATGCAATAGTGTGATTCATTAATTGATCATATTGGTGTTGTTGTCTAGGGTTAAGTTGTGGACCATGAAATTTGGATCAAGGCTAAGCATATATGTTTAGGATCAAATAAACACCTTATTATACTATGTTAAGAGATCTATGAAGCTCTCTCACTCTTCCTTGGATAAAGTATTTCCAAGTTGTATGATACAGGGGTTGGAGGGTTCTAAAATAAGGTCAACGTTGATTATATCTTCCACAAGAATATGGGATCCATCCTCGAGTTGGCAATATTGGGGATCAGATGCAGATCATCCACTGCATTCTCTACAAGGACTTCCTTATTATCAATGACTTCAACTTGGTTTATATAAGAAGCACAATGAGGAGGAGAAGAGGGAAGATAGACATTTGATTCTTGTATGAGCTACTTTTTAGGGAGGAAATATTAAGAAGGATTGAGAGGAATTTGGTTGAAATTGATATAACTTGGGTTGATGTTGATAATTCCATTGGAATCAACTGCATAATGAAGTGGGGTGAAAATATCAACATAAATCATATTAATAGTATGATGGTGATGAGGTGGGGGCCATCGAGGTAGAATAAGATGGGGTGGTTGATCACTAGGATGCTTGGTTATGGGGAGGATGTGAGATGACACATATTTAGAGCTATAAAAAACGACTAAGATATTATCGTATTGCTCATTGAGCACATCTTTAGAAGTGTTGGATGATGTAGTCTAGATCATGGAAACTTGGAAAAATTTAGGAGGAATGAGTGAGGCAATATTAGGGTCACTATATTCATCAATGTCATCCTCTACGAGGTTATGATTGAGGCACTCAAATTACTTTGAAAGGAGAGTGACTATGTGATCTTGAAAATAGCCTAATCCAAATTTATCTCATAGAAAATGAAGGGTTGGACATACAATTGACATTTTAGCAAAACTATACCTCAGGCTCTTTGGGCTCAAGGTTCTCTGAAGAGGTGTCAATACCTCCATATTATTTTTATTTATTAAGGGACCAATGTGAACAACTACACCTATGGTTAGATAATGACCAAAATATCTTACGATTTGGATGCTAGTAGGGGAGATAGTAGCATTATGTACAAGGTACTCCCCTAGACCAGGACTATACATATGTATAGATACACGAGAAACTCCCTGGCTTGCTTGCTACGGTGAAGAACCATGATTTTATAGGATTAGATGGGAAGAATAATATGATGAAGGTTGGAATTTAGGATAGAGGGTGATGGAAAGAGAATAAATGTATGGAATAGGTTCAACAAGTTGAGATTCAAATTGACGGGTATGGCACTCCCAAGAGTGAAACTCTCGAGGAGTAGGCGAGTGAAAAAATGCAACATGAGAAAACTATGAGGTAGATATAGAAGTTTCAACAAGAGGAAGAGATCAAGGGCTAAATTATCTTGGGAATAGAGCTGGTCAAGGAGAAATATGGGGAGGAGTAGGAAGAACAAGCTCACTAGAATTAGCAATAGGAGAAGGCTATGATCAAGGAGGAATACGAGTCGAATACAAGGGAGGAGGTGAACTTGTCAAGGAAGATGAAGAGGGGAGGTCAATTGAGGAAAGGAAGCTACACCATAGAGGAGTGGCTAGCTAAGGTGAACGATTTGCTGAAGGGGAAGGATTAGGAGAAGGGTTTGCTATTGGAGGAAAGGATTGAATGATAGGTGAGGGTGCTAATTGAATGGGTATGGTAAGATGAATAGTGGTAGGAGTAAGGTGAGTAGAGGGAAGAGTGGGGCCTTGCGAGAGAGTAACCATGTTATAAAATTTGAATGAGTCATCATCGGTAGGCATGCGATGTAACTTTCCCTCATAAATTTACTTCAAATAATGATAAAGGGTAGAAGGCACACATTACATCTCCTTGATCCATGATTTCCATAGAAGGAAATTATATTTTATTTCTCCTTAATGACATGGCACAAAGTGGGTATACTTTTGAAACATACCTGAATATGTAGGACTATCATACCTAGAGTTGAACATAGATTACCATTGAAGGCCTATAAATCGAGGGTTAGATTGGTGAGATAGCTGAATGAGAGATTAAGATGCTTTAGGATAATGGTGGAGATTATGTTGATGGAAGAGTTGGTGTCAACAAAAACATTCTTGAATGTGGTGCCATTGATGCATGCCATGATATGCATATGGGAATTAACCCATATTACCTCAAGATTTGTGATCTCATTATCATAAAATACATTTGAGGGTGACATGCATGTTCTTATATTGTTCACAAAGTTAAAAAAGGCATTAGTGTCATTAGTCTAAATATATATATATATCACAAAATATCATTCAAAGTCTCATGATGAGGTTGAGATTGTTGTAGGTCATAGATCAATATTTTTGATGATACTATTATGAGTTGGTGTGCAAGGCTACTCCTTATAGTTATTATAGGTCATTGAGGAGGAGAAGGAGCACCTTGCACAAGATAAGTAGTGGAATAAGAGGGCATGATAGGAGGATCACGTTGCTAAGGAGGTCATGTTAGCTACTGCTAATTCTTGGTTACAATGTTAATCATCCCAACAAAACCTTGGTGGCAAGGGATGCCATTGACATGGTTAATATTTTTGAGGCTTGGATTAAGATTTTGAGTCATTTATTTTTTATTGTTACATCCCATGTTGGGGCAAGGGATTTCTAAAGATGCTAAGGTTTTGATTAGGAGGAGATAGGGGGTTATCAACCTGAATGACTTTGCGATCGATGAGATCTTGAACTAGGTGCTTGGAGTTGTGGAATCATCAATGTTATACCCTTGTTGTTGATGATAGACATAAAAATTATGTTTGTTTTAACCTTTTGGTTTCATCCAATTTGGTTATTTTGGTAAAATATCAGGTGAGCTGATGGTTTTGACATAGTGCAACTTTTGGAAGATGTTGACTAATGACTTTGAAATGGGAGTCTAGTTACAAAGTATATAAGAAGGGAATTGGGGGTGAGCAAAATGTTGGTTAATTTTGAGAGGGAGAAAATCATGCTTAGGGTGTTGATAGCCTTGAAACCATGGTTGAGTATTTTATTGTGGCGGGGCTATTATTGTACTCAACATGACTTGGTTAGTTTGAGGAGCTCTGGGATGATTAGGGTTGGTGTTTCCCCTATTGAACTTGGGGAAATTAGTATTCTTATGAATTTTAACCTCCCCCTTTTGGATAATGATATCCTCTATAAATTTTGCTTGAGTAATGGCATCCTCGAAGGAGCAGTGTTTTTGAATTTGTAGAGTTGCAGAGATATGCTTGGCATAACTTTTAGTAAACATTTTGACCAACTCAGTGGGGAGAATATAAAATGTTAAATTTTTAATCACCCTATGCCACCTAGAAACATAATCATTAATGGGTTCATCATAAAATTATTGCAGACTATAAATATTAGGTAACAATATTTTTTTAGATGTTAATTGAGAAATGTTCTAAGAAGAGGTTGGCTATTTGCTTAAATGAAAAGAGGTTATGCTAGGATAGGTTATTGAACCAGTCCAAGTTTTGGCCCCCAAGGGACAAAGGGAAAGTTTGGAGTATGAGGGGGTTGTTGCTATTAATGTGGTAAAATGCAAAACTTGTAATTTCTTCAGTTCTCTTTAGGATATTCTTTTTCCTTGAACTTTTCACACTTTGGTATCTCAAAGCAATAGAGATACAGGTGCATAGGAATCAAGGGGTTAATAGGCTCATTTTAGAGTTGAATATAGGTGGGATTTTGGTACCCATAAGCACTTGTCTATAACTCAATATTTTTGAGTTTCTCCTACATTATCTACATTTAATCAAGGAAGGATTACGAGTTATCAAGGGAGGCTGAATGCGCATATCTACAAGGGGTGGTTTAGGGTAATAGAAGTAGGGACAGGTATAATGATACGATCGCAAAGATGAATAATATGGGTGGGGAACTTGGAAAAAATAAGTCATGGGATTCACATGAGAGGAGGAAGGTGGTGGTTTAATAGGTGAAAAATAATATGGGTGAAAGGGGTAAGAGGATGGAGGAGGTTGATACTATGGTGGTATATCTTATTGATTAGCTTGGGCTATTAGGGGTTGATTTAGAATTAAGGGAGGCTAATTTTGGATTGGGGGAGCTTGATGTTGGGTTGGAAGGGCGTGATGGAAAACTTATGATTGAGAAGGTGGAAGAGGTTGGAAATAAGGGGTGATAAGTGGAGTGGAAGTCCAAGAGGGAGGAAGAGAAGAAAAAAGTTGGATTAGAATGAGGAAGAAGAGGAGGTTGATTAAAGAAAGAAGATTGACTAGAAGGAGAAGATGTGAATAAATTAAGATGATAATAAAGATGAGGATGAGGATAAGAAGTTATAGATTGTGCATGTTGCTTAGAAGAATATAGAGAAGGGTGTTGGAGATAAGAAGGATGCTGAGGGTTGAACAAAGCTTACAAATTGAGAGAAGTTTAAGGATTAGAAGAAGGTTGATGAAAATGAGGAGGTGAAGGAAGAGTAAAAGGAGGGAAATAAGTTGGATAGAGAGAAGAAGCAAAAAATTGCACACCACTAGGAGTAGGATTAGGAGAGAAATTTAAGAAAGGAGTGATGTTGGATTCATTGAACTTGTACAAAGAAGTGGGAGAATAGAAGGTTACTAAAGGAATAGAAGAAGAAGCAAAATGAGATGTAATCCCTACACGTGGATCAAGAAAGGGATGAGATTCAACAAAGGAAAATGAGGGTGGAGTCTAAGAAGTAGGATTTTTTGATGAAGAAGAAATATTAAAAGAAGAGGTATAATAAGGGTTGGGAGGAATGGGAGTGGCTGATACTATGCTAATGATTTGTGCTAAGGTCATTCAAGACTTGAGAAAAAGGAGAATAACCATGATCAAGAATATGGAGAGGGGTAACATAGCTCAAGGTGAGTCCTATCGTAAATGATGTGGCTAAAGGCGATGTTGAGAATGGGGAGAAGACGAAGGTGGAGAATGATTGACATAGGAGGTATAAGGCATAAAATTACCTAGCTCAAAATATAAAACATGCGGGTAGGATGGTGAAGAAATTCTCTTGCAAGGACTCTTGAGTGGAAAATTGTGACTGGCTTGCTACGCTAGGTCTTGGTTGCAATACGAAGGCCTAGGTTATGATAGCTCACTTGGGTATTGGATATGAGAAAGGGCAGACAAATTTTTAGGTGAAGTGGAGGTCGTTTCCTTTGAGTACCCAAATGGGTTGGTTGAAGGATGAGGGGTTACCCTACAAGCTTCCATAGCTATGCGCTCTTGCTCTTGAGATTGGATTTGGGTAATAACCATGGAGGAAGGGTTCAAGATGGGAATATGACTATGGAAGAGGATTTTAACTTAATTTTAACAATAATTATACCTCTTTGTACAATTTTAGATAAAACCATACCTGTCACTACGGTTCTTATAAAAAATAGGTTACATGGGCTGGGGTGAAGGAAAAGCAGACATGGAGTGTTTTCTGATTAGTTCTACTTTGGTTGTTCTATTTTGGCTAATTTTTATGTTGAAAATATCACTAATCTAGCAAACAATTTAACAAATAACAAATAACAAATAATTCAATTGTAAGTATTTTTTAGTGTGATTGTGTGCTGATGTGTTTGAGATTTCTTAAGAATGTAATTATTTTGTATTTTTTTTGTGTGAATTTAAGTGTTTTTGGTGTGTTGTATTTTTGAGACTCCTAGAAATCAAACAAGGGTGAATGAAGTAAATCTAAAAGGTATGCCAATGCATGCTCTCCAATATACTTGAAGGTATGTAAATAAAAATAAAATGCACAAATAAGCGAAGGCTTCTTAAGGTAGAAATAACTGGGCGTATCCAAAAAATAAAACATAAACCTCTTACACAAGAGGTGGCACTATCTAAAACCTATGACAACGTAGTCAAATTTTACTTCACCTTTGGACATGTATGGTCAATAGCAATAGTTGCACACTCATGAATTATATAGCCTTATGAGTGGGGCATCTATCCTAAAATACCCTAATATAATCCTAAGGGTAGTTAGTTTTTTGGTGATGAATTTCCAAAATCTATATGAATGGCTACTATGGTGTCTAGGGGATGAGTCGATGGTTGGATATGAAGCCCAATATTGTTAATCTTGACTAATAGCTGGTGATGAAATCAAACATCTCCAATGTATCTAGTACGTACACATGTGTAAGAGTTTGTTTGTTTAAATTTAGATGCATATACAAGAACTATTTAATGAGTGCAAAATACAAATTTTGATTTGAATTTTTTTATTTTCTTTCAAAATAAAGACAAAATGAAAAGCGAGATGCAATGCAAGAAAGCAAACTAGACTAGCAAAGTCAAATTGCAAATGTGATTTGAAACAAGGCTTAATTTGAAGGAAAAAAATTATGAGGTTGAAAGGGGAAAGATGCATGAAAATTAACCTATCTTAAAAAATAAATATGATACCAAAAAGAAAAAGCTTTTGAAGCAAAACTATGTCAAAGAAATGAAAGTGTGAAACATAAATTTAGATGGATTTTGAAAGCATGATAAATCCTTGAGCAAAGGAAATAAACAAGACATTTAAATGCTATGAAGCAAAAGGGATCCTTAATAAAGGAAGATGCAATCACTTATGAATGCTTTTGAATCAAATTTACCTCTAAGATTTTACTTGTTTATAAATCTATCTAAACTGGTCAAGATATGTCGATTAAGGTTATGACCAATTATCTACTGAGAGCTTTATGCATGAGATAGATCGAGATTTGTCTTAGCTCATAGAGATAAATAAATTTAGGGCTTTATTTCAATCCTTATGCATATGATTTTCCTATGCTACTGAAAGACAAGGATGCAAGCATAATAGAAAATAACTTGAAAGGGGATTGCATTTTGAAATAAAAAATACTTTTGAAGCCAAATGAGAAGGAAATTAGATTTTTGAAACAAAATAGAGAAAATTGTATGCTTTTGAAGTAAGAATTTAAGGAAAATTTGACTTTTTAAAATAAAATAGATCAGATTTTATGCTTTTTAAGCTAAAAGAAAAGAAATTTTAATTTTTGAAACAAAATAAATCATATTTGATGCTTTTGAAGATAAAAATTTGATTTTGAAACAACAAATTTAAAATTGTGACTCAAAGGAAGTATACGAGTGCTTACCTGAGGTCCTATGCTATCTAGATGCTACCTAAAGATGTTGCACAAGCTCTAGATGTCTAATTTGTGTTGTCTAGAAGCAATCGTATGGTTCAGTACAATCCACAATGATGGCCATATCTATAGGTATGATTCATAGAAAGAGGGGTTTTTGGAGGCTCTCTCTGTTGCTATTTATTGGTTTGATACAAAATACTACTTTTGTGAAATTAATCTACAAGAACAAAAGATAGAAAGTTAAATTTATTTGAAATAAGCATTGAAAGAAACTAAGAATAAGCTGTTAAATGTTAGGAACCTACTATTAAAATTAAAAAAAATCCCATAAAATACTAAAATTAAGCAGAAACTCATGCGATATCACAATGCAAAAAGTAAATGCAGAAATAAACACTCTCATAATAAATACTGAATCGTAGGCCTCTTTGAGGGGGTAACCTCCTTCAATATTTCATTCACTTGCAAAAATATACATTTGTACATGGATTCATAGCTTTTAAAGAAAGACTTCATGCAACCCTAATCCTAAGCTCAAGAGTTGGCTTACATGTAAAATGCCACTCGAGCTAGAATCTTCTACCAAACATCGGTTACAATCTTGATAATGGTTACATAAAATAGCCCCACTTGGCTAGGAGCCTAACTTGCCACATACATTAAAAAATATTGCAAAATAATATTATAGATGGGATCCCCCACGTTGTAAGTGGGTCATTACATAAGCAATGAGAATTACAAAATAATGTTAGGATGGGATCCTAACATGTATTTCCCCTTCAAAAAGTTTTGTCCTCAAATATGAAGATGAGGAAACTGGTGCTGGAGCTAATGAAGAGACTCCCATGTAGCATCTTCTGGCTAGGGTCCATGCCACTGAACAAGGACCTTAGTAATGATACGGTTGCAGAGAGTATGAGTCCAATGATCCAACAACTATTTAGGCTCGATCAAGATAGAACCTAACCTTCTTCATCTAACTTTGGGAGTGTAGATTGAACCTGTACCTAAGTGCCCCCCATATTTTTGAAAGAGGAAACATGAAAAACAACATGGGGTTTGGATGTAGGTGGAAGGGTCAATTTGTAGGTTGTGGCACAAATCCACTATAAAATTTTGTAGGGCACATAGTATTTCATAGCAAGTTTTTGGTACCTACAAATCTGTAGGGATAACTATTTGTACAACTTCAAGTGAAGGAAAACCATATCATCCACATAAAAGCTATGCTCAAAAAATGTTGGTCAACCTATTGGTGCATCTAATTATGGGCTGCACATACAAATTCATATTTAGTTGACAAAGGACATCGACATGTTGACTGAGAGTAGTGTCAACTGCATCGACCTTGGAGCTACCTAGAATGTAGGAGGAAGGCATGAGTGGACAACACCCATAAACTACCTCAAAAGGGGTAAACCTTGGTTGTTATGTGATAGGAAGTGTTGTACCACTATTGGACCAAAGGAATCCACTTCACCCATTGCGTAGGATGATCAGAGGTAAAGCAACGAAGGTAGATATCCAAACATTTGATGACAATCTCCGTCTAGCCATCCATTTACAGATGATAAGCTAAAATCATTTTGATCTGAGTTCCCTGTAAATTAAATAATTCTTTCTAGAAGTAACTGTAAAGTTTGGGTCCAAGGTTATGCATAGTGGTGAATATTCAAAAATTAGGAAAATATTAGGATTTTCAAAATTAGAAATTGGCAAATATGAGGATCCTCAACGTCGGCCTATTCACCTAAAATTTTTAGAACCAATTTTTTCTTAGGGTCAATTCACCATAATATATATCCAAACATAGGCATATTTATACTCATTGAAAAGCTCTTTTCAATCCTGATCTAATGGTGGTGTTTTTATGAAGTTATAAGGTGATTTAATAGGTCAAAATTTATCCTAAATATGAACTTACTTTTTAGGGCTTCAAATGCCCTAAATTTTGGTGTGAATAAGATTGATTTGATTTAATTAGGATTTGCCTTGATTCACCTTGATTTCGATTAGGATTCACATTTTTTTACAAGTATATTTTGAGTCCAACCTCTTATGCATAACCATGGTTGGATCATATTGGACACGATGGAGGTGGGCATACCATGAAGGCGAAAGAAAAAATCAAGAAACATTTGGGTAATGGTGGAAGTTGTGTATGGATGGGAAAGGGAAAAAAAGTGAGCATAGTTCAAAAGATGATCTACTAGCACAAAAATAATGGATTTACCTCTAGAATTAGGTAAGCCTTGAATAAAATCCATGGAGATATTGGTCCAAACCTGGTCAAGACTAGGCAATGGTTGGAGAGTGCCTAGAGAATGCATCGTTTTGCCTTTCATACGTTGATAGCGATCATAAGCTGCCACAAAATTTTAAATACCCTTTTTCATGCCTTTCTAGAAAAAAGTGTGCTTAAGCCATTTATATATTTTGAGCAATCATGAATGGCCGGTAGATGGGGTGACATGCAGTTCCTTCATGAGAAGTTCCTAGAGGGATGATGTGTGGGGAACAACAAGGCATTGGTGGCAATGCAAATCATGGCCATCCCAAGTGTAGCCTAGACATGAAGTAGAGTTAGTGTATAGAGAGACAATCAAAGTCTGCAAGTCTGAATCCTGAAGTAACTCCTATCATAAGGAATCGATCCATTCTAGAATGGATGATGAAATAGTGCATAGCATACTATGATCCTCAAATTGGCAAGAGAGAGCATCAACCACAACTTTCTCCTTGCCCTTATTATAAGTGATACCATAATCATAGCCCATGAGATTAGAAATATATTTTTTTTGTTCGAGGGTGGCAACCCGTTGCTCCAAAAATTATTTGAGACTTTGATGGTTAGTTTTAATGGAAAAATGATGCCTAATGAGATACAGTCACCAATTGGTTACCACATGCAAAATTGCTAGTATTTCCTTAGCATTAGTGGATTTTCCTATATTATGAATAGAAAGTGCTTTACTAGTGAAAGCCAAGGGTCTCCCTTCTTACATCAACACTACACCAATACCATGACTAAAAATATCACTTTCAATGATAAAGACTTTGGAGAAATCTGGCATGGCTAAAACTGGCGTAGTGGTCACAACATGCTTCAATTTTAGGAAAGCCTATTTAGTGAGTCCCATCCAAGTAAAAGAGTCCTTTAACATGGAAGTGAGGGGAGCTACAATTTTACCATAGTTATGAATAAATTTATGGAAATAACCTATAAGTCCTAAAAATCCCCGAAGACCCTTGAGAGTGCAAGGTTTTGGCCATTCTTGAACCGCTTGGATCTTCTTGGGGTTAAATTTGATGCCATCCTTGGTGACAATGTGTCCCAAATACTCCACTTATGTCAACCCAAAAGAACATATGGACCCCTTATCATAGAGTTGATGTTGTGCCAATAGTTATAGAGTCTGATGCATATGAACAATATTGATGTAGAATCAAATGTGAAGCTATTTTATTCATTAAATGCACATAATATATAGGCATACATAGGAATCTCATGTAGGTTAAGTGGTTGCAACAATCTACCACATATGGCCAACCACTTAACTAATGGTTAAAAATATGCTAACCTAGGATGCCAACTAACTGCTAGAAGACAAGAGAGATCTCTAACAGCTAACAACACACCCAAAAACTAAAAAACTTATTTCCAACATGGGTATACTATGCCTCACGTGAATACAAAGTGCAAGAAATACGAAATATAAATAATAATAAAATTTTAACTTAGGCTTAAGTGGATAAGCCTAAGTTATCCTCAACACTCCTCCCAACCATATAAGCATTGGACCCTAATTCTCTCAACAAATGTGGAAAGCCATGGGCCATCTCATGGTGAGGAATCCAACGAGACATGTGTGTAAAGTGATCATGCTGAGTGACAAGGTAGGTAGTGGAAGAATCCTGTCTAGTGAAAACTCTATCAAAAATGAGTGAAAGCTGACGATCAGGTGCCACTGCTCCTATAGGACTTAAAACAAGATCATGTACCAAAAGGGGATCCTAAAATGGTGTCTCTGAAAAGCGGCGCTCATCCAAAGGAACCCAAAATCTACCTCCAACCTGTGGTGAGTGAGGCTTGTAATGCTTACGCACCCCTCCCTATGGAGTCTCCTGCTAGTCTTGTGGTATCTTGCCTAGAAGGCTCTTTCGATGCTCAGTGAAGGAAGTAACCTTAGCTTGCTCCTCCATGTGTGTAATGGTGGGAGTGGGCAAAGCCAAAGGTAACTTATATGGAACAAGTGGTTCAGTAGCTGTAGGTGTACCCAAAATTATACCAATGAAATCAATGGCATCTTTCTCAAGAGTGAGAATGGTGGGTTTCTTAACAACTTGCTCTTGTGATTGTTCATTATGTGGGAGTGAAACTTCTTCCTTTGCATGTTCCTTAGGTGGTTCTTGTTCTTAATTTTGTGTGGAACTGATGCTAGTAGGAGCCAAAATGAGTGCTTTACTTAATGGCTTCCTTAATTTCCTACAAATCAACATCAAATTGGAAGTAGGTGTAGTGCTTTGTATCAAGTAGGTTTTACCATGCAAATCCAATGTGTAGGTATTATTTTTAGCATGATAAATAGCATTCCTATCAAATTTATAGGGTTTATCTAGCAAGAGTCCACAACAATCTATATCTGTGATATCACACCTAACTTTATCCATAAAATTATCACCAAAAGCAAAAGTCAAGGTGCAAGTATGGGTGATGTTGGATGTGGAGTCTACATCTTTCCACCCAAGTGCATAAGGTTGGTGATGTGGTTTGATGGGAAGTTTCAACTTCTCCACAATGGAATTTACAATGAGTTTCTTTTGTGATCCATTATCAATGATACAATCAACATAGAAATCATGCGTCAAGTGGGCTCTAGTGATAAACAAATGGTCACTCCCCCTTGAGAAAATACATTGGCAATTAGGGTAACTTTGTTCAGTTTACCCTTTAAAGAAGGATATTCTTCTTCTGTCCCTGTAGCCAAAATGAGACCATCTTGTGGTTCCTCATATTTAGGCTTTACAATTAGGGATTTCTTCTTCTTAAACTTCTCAAAAGTATAGCATTTGGATTTTACATGTCCATGCTTTTTACAAAATTCACAATACAATAAAGAAGAAGAATCTTTAGAATGAAAGGAAGAAGAATATGCTTTAGGAGAAGTGGGAGGATAAGAAGAATGAGAGGAAGAATGAGAATTGTTCTTCACCTTATGTTGATGCTAATTCTTGCCTTTGGAAGAGACCTCATGTGAAGAACGAGACTTTTGATATCCACCAACTTCCTCCTCTGTAAGAATGGTATGATTGAATGCCACATCCAAGGTGAGGAAGACATTGAATTTTATCTCCTTAAAAATTTGATCTTGCAAGCCACGAGTGAATTTATTAATCAAATCTCCTTCTGAATCTTTCACACCAAGCAATACCCTTAACCTATTGAATTCAAAAATGAAGTCAGAAACCGACATCCCATAGGTTTACCTCAATCTATACCACTTGGTAGTGAGGTCACTTTGGTAGTTTGGTGGAAAGAATGTGTTTTTCAGAATATGAGTTAATTCTTCCAAGTCATTGTGGCATTATGGCTCTATCTTTCTACAATGATAACTTTTTCTAAACCTGTAAGTTTGAGTGTAGCAAATGTAGATTGTTCATCCTCTAGGATTTTAGCATAAGAAAACCAAGTTTGCATATCCAAAATCCATGCAGATAAGACATCCAGATCTCTGTATCCATCATACATATTAACCTCACATTTAGCTTTGTTGGCATGATTATGGTGAATTTTTATTTCAGTAGGATTGAATTCACAACAATTTCTCTTAAAATGTCTACTACTTCAGTGAGGTTTTCCATGTTGGTTCTGAGGTCATGAGCCATTTGGTTTCTCGTATATGCCAGACTAGGAGGATTACAAAATGGTCTTTGCAAGAACTAATCTAGGCTTTAGGAATTTGACAATGTTCCTAATGCAGAAAAATCCCTAGATTTTACAAAAAATTTGCCTTCCAAAATTACAAAAATTAGGGGTATTTTAGTGCTTTTACAAAATGGACTTCAATTTTGTAATTTTAAAAATTTAGCACTAAAAATTGTAATTTTTAGCCTTTACAATGCATAAATTGGATGAGGGGGTAAAATATTAACAATTTGCTGAAAATTTGCAACACAATGCAAAAACATTTCGCTGAATTTAGGAAAAATTTGAGAAAGTTATCACCTTTTGAATTTTTGGTGTCCTTTGTTGCATTTTTGGCACGAAAAAGGTAAAATTTGAATTTAAATTTTCAAATTCTCCCGCCAAGTCATATTTCCCACCAAAAAAATTCTCATGCACCAAAAAATATTTGTTTGATTTTATGGACGGTCAACCCGTCGGTCAACTACGGGTGACTGTCAAACAAGGCCTAGCAACCGCCCTGAGGACTGCAAGAACTCTATCCCAACAATGACCGGTCAACAAATTTTCACCATGTGGTGCAAGCAATAGCTATTGTTGGTGCCTTAAGCCGCCTGACCATGCGAGCTGTCTATGTGAGCACCGTGAGGTACTCATGATTAACCCTCCGCACCTCCACACTTATGAGGGTTTCTTGGGCCTTCGGCGTGCCCAATGTGGGACTATTGTCCATGTTTAAAAAAAAATAAATTGCAATACTCCTCCATTGATGGCTGTTAGAAACCTTTGAGTTGCCGAAAAATTGATGCCGAATAATTAAATTAAATTTTAAACCTTTGCAAAAAATCAATTCGTCTGTCGGGAAACTTCGCGACCGTCAAAAATTAAGGTTTTAAACCTTAGGTTTATTTAAATTTTCTTCTTCGTGAAAATACAGAAGTCGTCGGAATACGCAGTGTCGAGTCGGGATTTTGCGATGGAATCTGGTTTTTGATTATTTAGTCATCAAAAATCATGAATCTTTGTTGGAAAACACAGATCTAATCACGTCTTCACCGATTTTTTAAATTTATTTGTTGAATTGTACAACAGTTGATGTAGGGCTGCCTTGAGATTCTGTGAAAAGTTCCCATCGTCTATGGTCTATTCTTGTCATGGTCAAAAACAACTATACCATAGTCATCTACAATTCATCAAAAACCGTGCCACAATTGGCTTTGAACAGGGGTCTTTGGAGGAGTGCATGACATCGCTGGGAATGGGGACGTCGACGCTGCTTCTATTGTTAGGTGATCGACATTGGTGGCGGTTGGGTCCTTGCTACTGGTTTGCTGGTGGTAGCCGAAGATGGTCAGCACGGTGCTGGCCGGTGGTCGACCCACTGGTGTTGTTTTCAAAGGCCGACCGGTGGGCGTCGGCTTCTACCTGTTGGCAATTTGAGTTATTTTGTGTTGTCATTGATGTCACATGGATCACATTGAGTTTTGGTGGCAAAAGCACTTCATAAATAATCATTTATGATATTTTGGAGAGCATGGATGTATACAGGGTTTTGTGGCACAAGAGGCATATAATATTTAATTTTTAAATATTATATTAATGGTTTTTATTAAAACCAATGGTAAAGGTTTTTATTAAAACCAATGGCAAGGGTTTTTATTAAAACCAATGGTAAAGGTTTTTATTTAAACCAATGGAAAGGGTTTTTATTAAAACCATTGGAAAGGGTTTTTCATTAAAACCACTATGCTAAGACTTCTCCAAATAATGATGGATGAAAAGGTTTTTCAAATAAAACCTAGGTGCAAAAAGTTTCATGGCAAAATTCAAAAGAATGAAGGAGATATCCCAATTCAAAGTTAAGAGGTGAATTATTAAATTCTTATTTAATAATTCTAAGGTCTAAAGTTGAATTTTATTATTCATCGATGTGCAATGGTTGGGGAGATTAATAAAATCCGTCGACGTCATTCGAAGGCATGGAGGTGCATATAAATAAAAGGTAAAACCTTTGTTTATAAGAGATTGGGAATATTGCGCATGAGTGAGAATCGTCGAAAGGGGAGCAGCGAAGAAATAAAGAAAAATAATTTTCATTTGAGAGCAAGGTCAAGGAGACAGCATGGGAAAGTGACATCACGCAGGAGCCTATAGCACAGTTGGTAGCGCACAAACTTTGCACAAGGCAGGTTCGTTGTTCGAATCCCGCCAGGGGCAAAGTGTTTTGCTAAGGAAGGCAATTTGAGTTTTCAGATTTGAGCACAGGCAAAGTTGGGTGTTTGGGATTAAATCCCAATGTGGGCTGACGCCCACGTGGTAAGCGCTTCACAGCGCTAAGTGAGAGGAACAGAGTTTGACTCCCGCAAAGGTGTGAAGGCACATTGTTTTTGGCAAGGCATTAACGATTTTGAAGATGGTGAAGGCACATTAATTTTGGCAAAGGCATTTCGTAAAAAGGTATTTATCTCTAGCGCATGGTAATATTTGATATTGCCAAAGTTTTGGTGCATTGAAAATCATTTCTATTATAACTAGGGAGTTATAAGGTATTTAGTAAAAATAAATGATTGTTGTATGTGCTTAGGGAGTTATAAGGTTTGAAGTTAAATATTTGTGATTGTTGTATGTGGAGTTATAAGGTGTGGAATTAAAAATAAAAGCATAGGTGTTTGTTGTATGTATTAATAAAAATTAGGGAGTCATAAGGTTGGAAAGTGTTGAACTTGTTATATGTTCTAGTGCATGATTTAATTATGAAATTAAACTAGGAACTTGAGACCTAGTTAATTGCCACCTTGAGTTAGAAGACATGCACATGAGTTAGGGTTTGAAGTTGAAGACAAATTGCTTGATTATGTGCCTTGGCTATTAAGAAGAAGTGGATGGATTAGAAAATCAATTTTATGGATAAAATTGATGCTTGAGTTCATTATTGCTTTAGTGGAGTTCATTGAGAGTATTGCCATTATTGAGGAGGTTTTTGCCATTGCTTGAGGAGATTATTGTTGGTTACTTGTTGAGTACATTGCCACTATTTGAGACCATTGAGGAGATCATTTTCTAGTCACTTGTGGATACATTTATCTTTCATTTGAGGAGATCATTGTTGGCTATTTGAGAGCTCTTTGCTTGAGGGAGTTGTGCTTGTTTCTTGAGAGCTTATTGACATTGCATGAGGAAGATATTATTGAGAACCTATTGCTATCACTTGTGGAGATTGTCCTTGGTTGGTTAAAGTCCTCATTGTTATTGCTTGGAGAGGTTTTCATTAGAGAGCTCATTTGCCATATATTTGAGAGTTCATTGTTGAGCATTGTTATCATCCATTTGAGAGAGTATTTGTCATACATGGTTGAGAGTTCATTGTTGAGCATTGTTATCATCCATTTGAGAGAGTATTTGTCATACATGGTTGAGTTCATTGTTGAGCATTGTTATCATCCATTTGAGAGAGTATTTGTCATACATGGTTGAGTTCATTGTTGAGCATTGTTATCATCCATTTGAGAGAGTATTTGTCATACATGGTTGAGTTCATTGTTGAGATGTTATCATCTAGAGAGAGGTTGTCATACATTGTTGAGATCATTGTGGATCATTGTTGTCATCCATTGAAGAGTACATTGCCATTCATTGTTGAGTTCATCATTGAGCCTTGCCTTCATTGATTTGTGGATGAGATTTGAGTGCTACTTGAGCATGATTGATTGAGCCTTTGAGAAGGCTTTTGGGATAGAATTTTTGGATAGATTTGAGGCAGCTTTTGTGCATGATTGAGTGAGCCTTTGAGAAGGCTTTTGGGATAGAATTTTTGGATAGATTTGAGGCAGCTTTTGTGCATGATTGAGTGAGCCTTTGAGAAGGCTTTTGGGATAGATTTTTGGGTAGAATTTGGGATAACATTTGAGTAGGATTGTTTGAGCCTTTTGTGAAGGCCTTGAGTATAGATTTGGGACAACATTTGAGCAGGATTGTTTGAGCCTTTTGTGAAGGCCTTGAGTATAGATTTGGGATAACATTTGAGTAGGATTGTTTGAGCCTTGTGAGAAGGCATTGAGGTAGATTTATGAGTAGTGAAAGAGATAGAACAAAAATAGAAAAACATACCAACACCATTTGCCTAGCTAAGCAGATCAGTGAAGAGCCCACCTGAGAATCATGATTGCCTAGCTGAGAAGATCAATGGATAGCCTAGCTAAGAAGATCAGTGGATTGCCTAGTTGAGCAGATCAGTGGATAGCCTAGTTGAAAATAGTGGATAGCCTAGCTGAAGAAGATCAGTGGAGCCCACCTGAGCAGATCAGGATAGCCTAGCTTTGAGCAGATCAAAGTAATCATTTGTATTGGGATAAGGATCCCTATTTCTTTATGAAATATTATAAGGATATTATCTTGTGGACTACCCCACATTGGGGGAACCACATTAAATCTTGTGTCTCAATTGTGTGTGGTGATTTGTGCACTTGCTTACTATTGCTATCTATGTCATTAATGCACACTACTATATTTGGTTATTGCAATTAAGGACACTAATTGATATTGGTTTGGAAAGAAAGTAAAAAGTGGGTGCTATACTGTTCACCCCCCTCTCAGTATAAGCTTGTGTTCTTCAATTGGTATCAGAGTGGGTTCCTTCTGAAAGGCTAACAACTTGAGGGTAGATTCTACAAGAACATAGATGGCTTCATAGAATGGATCATCTACAAGTAAGGCTCCACTATTTGATGGTAACAATTATGCTTTCTGGAGCATGAGAATGAAGAACTACTTGATATCACAAGGATATGAGGTATGGTAGATGGTTGCAAAAGAGTATAAGGTTGAAGGTGATCCCGAGATAGATAAGACTATCAAGAAATTGGTTGAGATCAATGCAAAGGCAATGAATTGCATTCTGAGTGGGCTACGTGAGATAGATTTTGCAAAATTCATGGTATGTAATTCAGCTAATGAAATGTGGACCAAGTTGCAGAATACCTATGAAGGAGATTCCAAGGTAAAGTTGGCAAAACTACAAACTCATAGAAAAAGATTCGAGGAATTGAAAATGGAAGATTCTGAAGATATTGCAAAGTTTTTACTTCGAGTTGATGAGATTGCTAACACCATGAGAGGTCTAGGATTTGAGATGAAAGAATCAGATGTTACTCAAAAGGTTTTGAGATCACTTCCCATGAAGTATGATGCAAAGGTTTCAACAATAGAAGAAACAATGGATATCGACAAGCTAACAATGGAAGAACTACAAGGAACTCTCACAGCTTATGAGATGAGGATAAGTAAGCATCAAGTTCCAATAAAAGAAATTGCATTCAAGGCTTCAGAGAAAAATAAAGGGAAAGTTTCTAGAGACAGATAGAGATTCAGATAATGATGAGGAAGCTAACTTCATCAAAAGGAAAAAGGACTTAAGAAATTACAGGGATATGAAGAAATTCAAATGCTACAAGTGTGGTGATTATGGTCACTATGCAAACAAGTGTCCACATGAAGAAAATAGTGATGATGAAAAATAGGGTCACAGAAGAAAAGAATATGGAAAGCATAAGCATGACAAAGATGACAGGTACAAGCAAAGCAAGTATGAGAAGAAGAAAAGTTTTCGTAAGACAAAGAAAACTTTCTACATTGAAGAAGCAAGTGATAGCTCAGATCACAATGATAGAGACAAGTCAGATGATGAAAAGGAAGAACATCTATTCCTAGGAATAGAAGGTGAAAGAGAACAATGCTTTGTGTGTGGTCAAAGAGATCACAGATCAGGATATTGCAATGGCTTCAATGATAGTGAAGATGAGATGACACATCAAGGAAATATGCATGGTCAAAGAAATCATGAGAGTTTGTTTGCTATAGAAGATTATAATGATCTTAGTGATAGTGAAGATGAAGAAGGGTTTTTCTATGGGATAAAATAAGTAGAAGAAGAACACTCACTCCAAACAGAAGAAGTTAAACAAGAGAATATTGTAAGAAAGATAGATGTCTCAGTTGATCTAAAAGAAGACTTCAATGATATCCATGAGCAACTACAAGTGGTTAAGGAGAATCTAAAAGAATTGAGATGTTCTATACTTGAGAAGTTTGATCCATCACATGACTCAAAAGGTCAAGATATTTTCATTGAGAAGGAAACATGTATTTTAGAGACAATAGAGATGGATGCCAATTTGCTATTTGACACAAATGAAGAGAAATAAGAGGAAGGTTCCAAAGCACCAAAGGTCTCATATTTTAGGTTTGGGGAATCACACTCAAAAGGAAAGGAAGTTCTAAAAAATGAAAGTAAGGAAGCACATAAGATTCATGAAGAAAGTTCCAAAGTTCCTATGGCTCCAAACATCCAGTTTGGATCTTGTTTTGAGATAGGTGAATCAAGTTCAAGAGGAAAATAAATTCTTGAAAAGGAAAGCAAGGAAGAAATTAAGGAAGAGGATTTAGATACTACAAAGAAGGATCAAGGATACAATGCACAAGTCAAAGATGATCACAAGGATAATGGTCAAGAAAGGTATGAGGAACCAAGGCATGAACAAAGGGCTTTTCAAGGACATTGTTTTTCTTGTAATGGATTTGGACACAGGGCTATACACTGTAGGGTCTATGGATCAAAGAAGTTTGATTTTTCTAGAAGGAACTTCAAAGGAAGAAGGTATGGTTTTCAAGGAAATTGCTTCTTATGCAACAGGATTGGTCATAGAGCTTCTCAGTGCAAAGAAAATGAGCAACATGGTTTTGGTTTTAGAGCTACACAATTCAGAAGTCATGGTCATAATGATTATGAAAATAGAACTTCACAATACAGGGTTCAGGAAAGGAATGGATATGGAAATTATTTCAAGAAAGAATTCAGGATATGGGCACCATCCAAAGGCTACAATATCAAGTGTTTTAATTGCAATAATTTTGGACATATTGCAAAATGGTGTAGGACTCAATTCCAAATAGGTTCAAGACAAGAAGATCAAGTAACTCATCAAGAAAAGGATATCAGAAAGATGTGGAAGGAAGTTGACAAAGGAAAGGAACAATGTAATATGGGAGTAAATGTACTCCCACCCCAAAATTAATCACCTCAAGAGAGAAGGTGGTGGGGGGGCTAAGCTTAAGAGTCATATATTTTAGCCCCATAGGTGTCCCTTTTGCCATTGATGTCAAAGGGGGAGAGATTTGAGTAAGGGGGAGAGCATTGAGTTAGGGGGAGCAGCCTCCAAAGAGAGCATTGAGATAGGGGGAGCAACCTCCATAGAGAGTATTGAGTCAGGGGGAGCACCTTTGATTCTCAGAGATGGTTTTTGTAGTGATTGTGGTGATTTGCATTAGAGGTGTTGCCATCAATGACAAAGGGGGAGATTGTTGGCAATTTGAGTTATTTTGTGTTGTCATTGATGTCACATGGATCACATTGAGTTTTGGTGGCAAAAGCACTTCATAAATAATCATTTATGATATTTTGGAGAGCATGGATGTATACAAGGTTTTGTGGCACAAGAGGCATATAATATTTAATTTTTAAATATTATATTAATGGTTTTTATTAAAACCAATGGTAAAGGTTTTTATTAAAACCAATGGCAAGGGTTTTTATTAAAACCAATGGTAAAGGTTTTTATTTAAACCAATGGAAAGGGTTTTTATTAAAACCATTGGAAAGGGTTTTTCATTAAAACCACTATGCTAAGACTTCTCCAAATAATGATGGATGAAAAGGTTTTTCAAATAAAACCTAGGTGCAAAAAGTTTCATGGCAAAATTCAAAAGAATGAAGGAGATATCCCAATTCAAAGTTAAGAGGTGAATTATTAAATTCTTATTTAATAATTCTAAGGTCTAAAGTTGAATTTTATTATTCGTCGATGTGCAATGGTTGGGGAGATTAATAAAATCCACTGACGTCATTCGAAGGCATGGAGGTGCATATAAATAAAAGGTAAAACCTTTGTTTATAAGAGATTGGGAATAATTGCGCATGAGTGAGAATCGTCGAAAGGGGAGCAACGAAGAAATAAAGAAAAATAATTTTCGTTTGAGAGCAAGGTCAAGGAGACAGCATGGGAAAGTGACGTCATGCAGGAGCCTATAGCGCAGTTGGTAGCGCACGAACTTTGCACAAGGTAGGTTCGTTGTTCGAATCCCGCCAGGGGCAAAGTGTTTTGCTAAGGAAGGCAATTTGAGTTTTCAGATTTGAGCGTAGGCAAAGTTGGGTGTTTGGGATTAAATCCCAACGTGGGCTGATGCCCATGTGGTAAGCGCTTCACAGCGCTAAGTGAGAGGAACAGAGTTCGACTCCCGCAAAGGTGTGAAGGCACATTGTTTTTGGCAAGGCATTAACGATTTCGAAGATGGTGAAGGCACATTAATTTTGGCAAAGGCATTTCGTAAAAAGGTATTTATCTCTAGCGCATGGTAATATTTGATATTGCCAAAGTTTTGGTGCATTGAAAATCATTTCTATTATAACTAGGGAGTTATAAGGTATTTAGTAAAAATAAATGATTGTTGTATGTGCTTAGGGAGTTATAAGGTTTGAAGTTAAATATTTGTGATTGTTGTATGTGGAGTTATAAGGTGTGGAATTAAAAATAAAAGCATAGGTGTTTGTTGTATGTATTAATAAAAATTAGGGAGTCATAAGGTTGGAAAGTGTTGAACTTGTTATATGTTCTAGTGCATGATTTAATTATGAAATTAAACTAGGAACTTGAGACCTAGTTAATTGCCACCTTGAGTTAGAAGACATGCACATGAGTTAGGGTTTGAAGTTGAAGACAAATTGCTTGATTATGTGCCTTGGCTATTAAGAAGAAGTGGATGGATTAGAAAATCAATTTTGTGGATAAAATTGATGCTTGAGTTCATTATTGCTTTAGTGGAGTTCATTGAGAGTATTGCCATTATTGAGGAGGTTTTTGCCATTGCTTGAGGAGATTATTGTTGGTTACTTGTTGAGTACATTGCCACTATTTGAGACCATTGAGGAGATCATTTGCTAGTCACTTGTGGATACATTTATCTTTCATTTGAGGAGATCATTGTTGGCTATTTGAGAGCTCTTTGCTTGAGGGAGTTGTGCTTGTTTCTTGAGAGCTTATTGACATTGCATGAGGAAGATATTATTGAGAACCTATTGCTATCACTTGTGGAGATTGTCCTTGGTTGGTTAAAGTCCTCATTGTTATTTCTTGGAGAGGTTTTCATTAGAGAGCTCATTTGCCATATATTTGAGAGTTCATTGTTGAGCATTGTTATCATCCATTTGAGAGAGCTCATTTTCCATATATTTGAGAGTTCATTGTTGAGCATTGTTATCATCCATTTGAGAGAGTATTTGTCATACATGGTTGAGTTCATTGTTGAGCATTGTTATCATCCGTTTGAGAGGTATTTGTCTACTGGTGAGTTCATTGTTGAGCATTGTTATCATCCATTTGAGAGAGTATTTGTCATACATGGTTGAGTTCATTGTTGAGCATTGTTATCATCCATTTGAGAGAGTATTTGTCATACATTGTTGAGATCATTGTGGATCATTGTTGTCATCCATTGAAGAGTACATTGCCATTCATTGTTGAGTTCATCATTGAGCCTTGCCTTCATTGATTTGTGGATGATATTTGAGTGCTACTTGAGCATGATTGATTGAGCCTTTGAGAAGGCTTTTGGGACATAATTTTTGGATAGATTTGAGGCAGCTTTTGTGCATGATTGAGTGAGCCTTTGAGAAGGCTTTTGGGATAGATTTTTGGACAGATTTGAGGTAGCTTTTGTGCATGATTGAGTGAGCCTTTGAGAAGGCTTTTGGGATAGATTTGGGACATTTGAACATTTGAGCAGGATTGTTTGAGCCTTTTTGTGAAGGCCTTGAGTATAGATTTGGGACAACATTTGAGCAAGATTGTTTGAGCCTTTTTGTGAAGGCCTTGAGTACATATTTGGGATAAAATTTGAGCAGGATTGTTTGAGCCTTGTGAGAAGGCATTGAGGCAGATTTGTGAGTAGTGAAAGAGATAGAACAAAAATAGAAAAACATACCAACACCAGTTGCCTAGCTGAGCAGATTAGTGAAGAGCCCACCTAAGCAGATCAGGATTGCCTAGCTAAGCAGATCAATGGATTGCCTAGTTGAGTAGATCAATGGATAGCCTAGTTGAGTAGATCAATGGATAGCCTAGTTGAGCAGATCAATGGAGCCCACCTGAGCAGATCAGGATAGCCTAGCTTTGAGTAGATCAAAGTAATCATTTGTATTGGGATAAGGATCCCTATTTCTTTGTGAAATATTATAAGGATATTATCTTGTGGACTACCCCACATTGGGGGAACCACGTTAAATCTTGTGTCTCAATTGTGTGTGGTGATTTGTGCACTTGCTTACTATTGCTATCTATGTCATTAATGCACACTGCTATATTTGGTTATTGCAATTAAGGACACTAATTGATATTGGTTTGGAAAGAAAGTAAAAAGTGGGCGCTATACTGTTCACCCCCCTCTCGGTATAAGCTTGTGTTCTTCACTACCGATCATAGTTTTCGGTGTCGGCTATCTGTTGTCGATGGCTGGGGGCGTCGACTGACGGGTGGTCAATCAGATGCTGGTCGATGCTGGCTTTGGATGAGGATGGGGCTAGTTGCTGGGCTAGCACTGGTCAAACGGTGGCACTGGAATTTTGAATGGCCCACCAATAGACTACCAACCTTGTTAAAAAAATTCATGCAGGCATTTTTTTTTAGATAAAATATTAGTAAAATATTAATATTTTATAAAAACTTTTAATGCATTAAAATTAATGCAATTCTTTGAGTTGAGTTATAGTTGACTCAACTTTTTTTTTCCTCCTAAAAGAAGAAAAATTGGAGAAATTTGCTTTCAAAGATTCAACCTCTCTTCGAAAAATCTTCGACAAATATTTTCTTGGCCATAATTTGACCTCACAGTATGGAAATACTTCTTAACACCTAGTGCAGGGGTAATTTCTACCCTCTATCACCTTAGCTTAACTTGGTGTTGTGGATGGATTCAAGTCAACTCCACACAACACCTACCTAGGATCTAGCAGTGAAGTGGCAATTATGTCCCCCTTCCTACAAAATTTTCCTTAGGCTAACTGATACCAATGATGTAGAATCAAACATGAAGCTATTTTATTCATAAAATACACATAATATATAGGCATACATAGGCATCTCACATAGGTTAAGTGGTTGTAACAATCTGCCGCATATGTCCAACCATTTAACTAATGGTTAACATGTTAACCTAGGATGCCAACTAACTGCTAGAAGACAAGAGAGATCTCTAATAGCTAACAACACACCCAACAACTAAACAACCTATTTCCAATATGGGCATACTATGCCTCACGTGAATATAATGTGCAAGAAATAGGAAATGTAAATAATAATAAAATATTAACTTAGGCTTAAGTGGATAGGCCTAAGTTATCCTCAACAAATATGTTCTTCCCATGAGTAGCTATACATCAGAATGTCATCAAAGAAAACTAAGATGATTTTTTGAAGGAATGGGTAAAAATTTTTGTTCATGAGGCTTTGAAAAGTGGAAGGAGCATTAGTCAAGCCAAATGGCATCACCAAAAACTCATAGTGACCTTCATGAGTACAAAAATTAGTCTTGGGAATATCCTTATCCTTGAGGTTAATTTAATGATACCTAGAGCGATGTTCTAATTTGGAAAATTACATAGTCCCATGTAGTTCATCCAATAATTCATCCACCATAAGAATAGAAAAATTATCCTTGATGGTGAGTTTATTGAGCTCATGGTAATCGATACACAACCGCCAAGACCCATATTTCTTGCACACTAGTAAAACTAGAGAAGAGTAAGGACTGTTGCTTGGCCGAATGATGTCAAATTTTAACAATTCCCATAATAAATTGTCTATTTCTAACTTAAGAGCATGAGGATACCAGTACAATCTAATGTTGGGTGGTGTATTGCTAGGTAACAAAGGAATAACATGGTCATTAGAGCGACAAGGAGATAATTATAATGGTTAAAAAAAAATAGAATTGTGCTTGGCCAAAATAAGTTTTAAATATGTGGAAACAAAATCCTCCTTAGAAGGGTGAGGTTGGATTGCAAATATCTGAGTTATGACACCTTGAGATGACTTTTTAACAACTTCTCCGTCTAGCTTGAACTGATAATCTATGAAGGCCCTACTTTTGAGCCATGGAGAGTGTGAGACTGTTCACTCTATGAAATTTACCTTTAGAGCTCAAAAAAGTTCCATGATATGGTTCTCAATGTGCCCAACCATTGAGCTTACAACACGATATCACGTCCCCCTAGTTGAAGTACAAACATATCTTGTTTGAGCTCATAGTCCACAATTTTTACCTTAAAATTATGACATTTGATGAGCACCAAAAATGCTCATTTTATTTACATTTATAAGGGCATCATTACTGGTTTAATTAGCATTAGAGATGTATTTTTATATAAATTTTGCTTATAATTAATATAAAATGAAGTATTATTCTTGATTGGTGTTTTTAGTGGAACATGTGCGTAGATGTAGGTTTTTGCTACTAATTTGGTATTTTAGAGTTAACATTCCATTCGGACCTAACAATGCATGAATAAAGAGAACTACGATGAATGGTATAGGAAGGTACTCATCTCCCAACAACAGGTTGGCATCTGTCTCCCAGTGCATATCTCCTAGCAGTTGGTCACTGCCTACCACCCAACAGTAGACTAGCATCTGTCTCCCAATAGCATGTTGGAGCCTATCTCCTAGCACCTGTCCTAGTTGACTAGTTGACCGATTGACCAATTCAACGTTGATCGGTTGACCAATTGACCAATTCAACATTGACCGGTTGACCAATTGACCATGCAATTTTGAAGGAAGTTGTTGCAAAAAGATAACGAAGAATCATTCTTTTGTATGCATATAAAATCATTAATTATGGTTAAAATAGAATAAGCGCTTATATCCTAAATATTTATGGTTTACTGATTGATCGGTTGACCATGTAATGTTTAATAAAAGCGTTATTTTTAGAAATAGTTTGTTGTACACACCTAAGGAACATTAAACTTATCCTTTGGTGATTAAAATCAAACGACCATGCTTTTAATAGAAGAAAATAACAACTATGCATGAAACGGTCGTAGCAAATCATGTTGTGTGATTCAAATAGACCGAGCTATTTTTGTAATAGGATTGGCTACATTCTATATAAGAACATAGACCATTCATAAGAATCAGTCAATCAGCAAATTCAATATCTCCAAGTGTACTGTATAATTTATAATAAAGTCTTTGAAGTGTTCTTCTATTTGCATAGATTAAGAGTGTGATTTTTATATAGTCAACTAGGCGGACCATCTGCGGTAGCTTGGGCCCACTCCAGGTAGTAATCCTCCCCTATTTATTATTTCATTTATTTATGTTGCGTGACTTTTCCTGCTTTATTTATTTTTGCAAGTGTGAATTTCTTGCTTTATTCATTTTTGCAAGTGTGTTTATTTCCAGCAATTTATTTTCTAGTTATATGCTTTTTTTTTTTTTTTGTAGTTAGTTTTGTTGGGTTGGATGAACTAAAAATACACGAACAAAAACACCCCCACAAAACCAATAGGTACAAAGGGATTCATTATCCACACTACAGGCATATACTGTGCGTGACACTCACAAGTTTATGAACTACCAGATTGATAATTAATGGAAAGGAAATGACTTTTTTTATAACATAATTTTTGCTTACCAATAGTTACCTTTGCAAGGTAAGGTCCCGCCATTGGCTATCATAACCTTAAAGAAATTATATGTATGTACGTAATAATTTGCTTACTTGGAAATGCAAGGGTCAATAAATTTGTGTGTAATACCAAAATCAATCAGATGGTAAGATGTAGGTCTTTGAAATAACCCACAACTTTCAAAAAATTAGGTCTTTGAATAAAATTTTTTTGTTCATTCTAATTTTGGAATCTAGGAGGGAAGGAGGGTCTAGCTTGTGGAAACTTAGATATGCACCTCTGAGCTAAAAATTTGAATTCAGTCAAATGAGCCAACTTGATATCCTACATCATGAATTATGGTTTAAACATCATGACCTCAACTTGGAGATATTCCTTTGAACCACTAATGAAACAAATCATATAGCTTGGAGATATTCCCTCAAACTACTAACAAATTAGCTTGATAGCCTACATTTTTTTATCCTCTATTTTGACAATTCTATTGGTGTGGTCAGTTTTTGATTTAGAGATACAGTTCAAAATTTGGGTACTGGATCAACTATCTCTAACCTGTGCATTCTGCATATTGATCCCTATGTTACTGTTTTGTCCCTATCTCTATCACCTATATTTTAGTTATTGATACTATTCACTTCCCTGACTCAAGATTCTCTGTTTTGTGTGGTTACTAACATTGATAGTTCTATTTTTGATACTGACAACCTATAGTATCTGACCAGTATAAATGACTATTACTACAACTATCAACCTGATTGTTACTGTCATTGAATCGAATATTATTACCATTGACCTAGATGGTATTGAAATATTACTAACTCTCATAGACACTTGCAGACTTTGTCCTGACCCTTCAATGCATGTAAAATTTTGTTCTTTGGTGATAAGGAAGTCCTTCGTATGCTCACTTTTGTGGGTCGTAAATTTTGGTTTAGTATAATAGGAGGATTTTTGTTTTTGCAAGATGAATTTTTGACACAACCAAGATATGCTAGGCAAAGGAGTATGTAATACACATAGGCCCTTTGTTATACTGTAGTGGCGAACAATAGTGCTCAAAACAATATTTTAGGCCACTACCCAAGGAGGATTCCTCACATACCCTTGAGCACACTATCTACCTCATTGACAGTACGAAAGTGTAATCATCTGGGATGTTATGTCCCATGGACTATGGATAATACAAGGCCGAAAAGCTTCCTATTGGATAAAATTTTGTTTAAGCCTAAATGGTCTCCCAATACACCCGAAGATGCATGGGAGCTCAATTCTCTGCATGAGTGCTATCTGAGGTCTGGGTATTAGAGCTTGATCACCCCTCACTTCACTAAAAACTTAGCCAATAATGATAGCTCCTTCATGATATTTTAAAACCCCTGAACTACTATAAAAAATTGTATTTCCTTTGATTTTCTAGTTTTGCAATTTTTTTTGCTTTTTAAATAAAGAAAAACAAAAATGAAAAACACAAGAAAATTATATAGGCAGAATAGATGAGCAAGAATTAGCACAGTCGCAACAGAACTTAGACTTGAAAAGTGCTCTGATACTACTTGTTAGAAACCTTCTATTAAAATTAAGAAAACTCACACAAAATACTGAAATTAAGTAGAAATGTGATATCATAATGCGAAAAGTAAATGCATAAATAAATACTCTCACAATAAACATTGAATCATATGCCTCTTCAATGGGGCAACCTCTTTCAATATTTCATTCATTTGCAAAAAGATACATACATACATGGCTTCATAGAGTTTAAATAAAGACTTCATGCAACCCTAACCCTAAGCTCAAGAGTTGGCTTACATGCAAAATTCTACTCGAGCTAGAATTTTCTACCAAATTTCTATTACAATCTTGATAATGGTTCATAAAATGGCCCCACTTGGCTAGGAGCCTAACTTGCCACATACATTACAAAATATTACAAAATAACATTATAGATGGGATCCCCCACGTTGGAAGTGGGTCATTACATAAGCAATGAGAATTACAAAATAACATTAGGATGAGATTCTAACACTGAATAAGAGTTGCATAATGGAAATAAATTGAGTATGCTAAGTTTAAGAGGTTGATATGTGAGTGATTACACCTTGGAATACCATTTTTTAAGGTGATTTGGACTAAGAAGGCAATTTGAGAGTGAGATAGTAATATGATGATTAGGTGGAGACATATTGTTCCTAATTTACCTACAATTGTTGTGGTTGTTGTGATATTTGTGTAGAAACTAGTACCTACCCTAATGGGTCCAATTTTTAGAGCTCTTCAGTGATTGTACAAATTTGTATAGTTTTGGAATTGACTATACCTCTCTGTACAATTCTATCCTATAGACCAAAAAAGGCTTTTGCCTTAGAATTGACTTGAGGGGGCTTGGTTTTGAAGGGTGTGAACTAGATTTTATACATTAAAATACAAAAAATGATAGCAAAAAGTAAACAAGATAGCTAAAAAGCTAATAAAACATAACATGAGGGTTTAGAGGTCCCATTGTGATTTCTAAAATATGTTCATAGAAAACATACCATTTCATTGATATAAAAAGATATATTACATAAACCTTGCAAATATCCCTTGGGCTACAATAAGAGTCTTCTAGTGAATAATCCTTCTTTTAGTGAAGTTTATGGTACCAAATATTTCTTTGACCACCTCGGGGAGGTGGGTTTACCTATTGTGTACCACCACTAGTTGAATAGATCCTCTAAATCTACACAATCCAAAATAAGGAGTTAGTAGTACCTTTGGGACTATCTTGATTAGACCCTAATTTATAAGAGAAAACAAATGAAAATCTAATATTTTGCATGATAAAAGAACTGAAATAAGCTAAAGATAGGGAAAAACAATGATTCTTACCTTTGTTTTTATTTGTTGGTCATATATGCATGGGGTGAAGATAGTTCTCACCCTATTTATTACATGTGGATGCAAAGTCATCCATGTCATAAATGCATTGAATGGGTAAAGTCTTCATGGCATTTAAGGCATTAAATATGCATGGATATGTGGAGAGTAGGGGGTAGAGTAGTTTAGGGTGAGGTGGAGTCTAGGATAGAGTCAAAGGGTAGACTAGGGTGAGGTGGCCCTAGGCTAGGTCAAGGGGGTGGCCACATGGTGACCAAGAGCTAAGCGTAGGAGGGGGGTTAGGTGTCTAAAGTGGCTAAAGAGGATGAATAGTGTTTTTAGGTAAATTAAGTAGATTTTGAGGGCTTTTGCAAATTAACTAACCATTAACACTGCACAAGGGATAATATGATATTTTAGGTGTCTACAGTATTAAAAAAGTTTGAATTTGAGAATAAATGGGTTGGATGGATTAAAGCTTGTCTCTCTATATTTTCATATCTGGTGTTGGTCAATGGTCTAGTAACATAATCATTTAAATCCAAGAGAGGTCTTAGACAATAAGATCCTATATGATCATATATGATCATTATTATGGTAGAGGTATTATAAAGGAACTTGAATAAGGTATACAAATATTGGATAATAAGCAAACTTAAGGCTAGTAATAACATCAACATCACCCATACACAATTTGTGGATGATACAACCCTCTTTGGGAGAGCAAGGAAAAATGAGGCCAGTGCTTTGAATAACTTATTAAGGGAGTATGAAATAGCATCAAGATAGAAAATTAATAGGACAATATCTAAAATTTACTTTATAAACACTCTAGCTAGAATCAAAGCAGGGATATGTGGGTTACTTCAAATGGAGGAGGTAAATTTTCCAACAATATATCTAGGGATACCTTTATTTGAGGGGAGAATGAGGATAGAACTATGGAATCCAATTATAATTAAAGTTCAGAATAAACTAACTATATAGAGAGGTAGATGGTTATCATTAGCAAAAAGAGTGCAATTAATTAAATTATTCTTACAGTCCATTCCAACATATTATATGTCCTTGTGTAGTATGCCAAAATTTATAGAAAATTTTTTAATCTATATTATGTAGTCATTTTTGTGGTCAAAATTACATGATAAAAGAAAATTTCCTTTGGTGAAGTGAAGCAAGGTGTGTGATGATAAAACTAGGGGAGGTCTCAATTTAAGATTTCTTATGGATGCAAAATCTCTAAAGGGAAAATTAATTCAGAGATTGTACAAAATTCTTCCAAGTATGTTGAGCCCAATGACCTAAGGTTAATATTTACTGGATTCTCACTACAAGATGGTTTTGCACTATGGAATGGTTTAGAAAAAATAATTTATCTAGTGATTAAAGGTCTAATATGGGTGGTGGAAACTAGAGAAAAAATTGTATTTGGATGGATACTTGGTGTGATAAAAAACCACTCAATCTAAATCCAATTTTGAAACCATGGATGATATTACTTCAAGAAAAATATAGTGTTAGATTTTCTAACATTATGTACAAGGACCAAGAAGGAAGATACAAATGCAAGGAATATGTTTTTACAAGTATACTGGACATTGTTGCTAGGAGCCAATTGAGTAGAAGGATAACTACAATTATTTCAAGGGGAGCCAAGGATAAGCTAATTTAGGAGTTGAATAACTTAGGAAAATACAAATCAAGAAGTAGATATAATGCAAAGCACCAACAAAATAGGAATACTGCAAGAATGTGGAGAGCTATTTGGGATAGCCTAAGCATTCTAAAACTAATAATATTTGTATGACTAGTAGGTCATAGGAAATGTTTTTCTTGGGATAACCTAATGAAAAGGAATTTTCATTACCCCTCACAATGTGTACTATGTAAAAAGGAGGATGGGAGTATAGACCAGCTCTTAATACACTACTCAATAGTTTAGGAACTGTGGCAATGGATTCTTAATATGTTTGGTAAATGTATGGTGATGAAATGCATAATTAAAAAATAGTTAAAACAATGGCAAAGCACTATTAAAATTTATGTGTTACAAATAATATAGGATACATCAAAAGATACCATACTTTGGACTATATGGATGGAAAGGAACATAAGAATATTTAAGGGAAAGGAAAGTATTTTTTTTTTACTTGATAAAAAGGGGTTGTACTCGGGTCCCCCACCCTTAAAAAATTACATCTCTCTTCTTTAGAGCTTGAGATTTTACAAATAGATACATTTCTCATCTCAATTTAGATGCTATAGTTAGAAACCTACATCATTTTACATAAAATGTCTAAATTCTTGATTTTCATTTTTTGGATCTTTTCAAATCTCTGTATGAATACAATTACTCTAGAATTTAGCATCTTTCTTGAAATTTTCCTATAACAGCCTTCACAATGCCAAAACTTCACCTCTACTATCTATGCCTTACATCTTAGTATAGTAATATTTCCAAAACATCGCAATAACATAGTCCGCTTTACCAAATTTGAATTTCTAGTTTCCTTCTTGAAACACAAGTGCAACCGTAAAAATTATAATAAATAGTCTAAATGAACACACATTATTATTACAAAATAAAACAAATATTACCAATGGAAAACATTAAAGTAAATCTTAATCATTAATTGATTTAGGCTTCAACTAAACTTTCTACTTCCTATAACCATGGAAAGGAGATGTTAACTTCACAATCCTCAATCAAAACCCCTCTATTGGCTAGCTTATCTGCACATTTTTTTCCTTCCCTTAATATATGTGTAAACTCAATTTATTCAAACTCTTTAGAAAGATCTTGAATTTTCACAATTATATCTTGTATGTTCCACGAAGCCTTTGCTTTCCTCAAAATTGTATTTATTACTATGAGAGAATCACATTCCATCCAAACTCTATTCTATTTTATTTTTTACATATTTTTAAACCTTCTAAAGCTACCCAAGCTTCAACTTCATTATTTGTCTTAAATCCACAAATGAAAGCATAATGAGACAAAATATCTCCTCTATTATTTCTAATTATTCATCCTCCTCCTGCTGGTCTTGGGTTTCCTTTAGATGATCCATCAAAATTAAATTTAACCCACTCTACATCCGGTGGTTTCCACTTTATATTATCTACCTTATTTTTGCTTCTTCTTGTACCCAACATCATAATTCCATTTAATGACTTGACTCCATCTATCAAGAATATATGATTCCAAATTAGGGATTGGGTGAGTTGATAGGGTTGGTTTAGAGTCCTCTATGGCTAAACAAATCTTATTTTTTATTACCTCTAAACTAATTTCCTTTCCTTTAAATATTCTTCTATTCCTTTCTAGCTATATAGTCCAAAGTATTGTATCTTTTGATATATCCCATATTGTCTGGAAGCCTCACTTTTATAAGTTCTCTACCATTGCTTTAACCAATCTTCAATTATGCTATTCATCACCATGCATTTACCAAATATATTAAGAATCCATTGCCATAGATTCCATACAATTGAGCAATTTCCCAAGAGATAGTCAATACTCTCCTCCTCATTACAGAAAACACATTTAGAGGGGTCATGAAAACCCCTTTTCATAAGGTTATCCTAGGATAAAATTCTTCTATGACCTACTAGCCAAACAAACATTTTGACTTTAGGAATGCTTGGACTATCCCAAATATATCTCCAAATTCTAGTGATATTATTATTATGTTGATTTTGAATATTATATCCACTTCTTGTTGTGTATTCTTTTGAGCTATTCAACTCCCAAATCAATTTATCCTTGGCACCCCTCGAAATAAATACAATTGTTATCTTTCTAATTAATTGCCTCCTAGCATCAATGTCTTGTATACTTGTAAAAAAATATTCTTTCCATTTGTATCTTCCTTCTTGATCCTTGCACAAAATGTTTGAAACCATATCACTATATTTATCTTGAAGCAATCTCATCCAAGGTTTCAAAAATGGATCTAAATTGAGTGGTTTTTTTATCACACCAAGTATCCATCTAAATAGAAAAAATTTCTCCAATTCCCACCACCCATATTAAACCTTTAATCATAAGATCAATAATTTTTTTTAAACCATTCCAAAGAGCAGAACCATTTGGAAGAGAGAATGCAATAAATATTAAACTTGGGTCATTGGGATCAACATAATTACTTAGAAGAATTCTTTCCCATTGTATTTGAATCTATTTGTACAATCTCTAGATAAATTTTCCCCTAAGATCTAAGTTTGCATTTGTAAGATCTCTTAAACCAAGACCTCCCCTAGTTTTATCATCACACAACTTGCTCCATTTCACCAAAAACAATTTCCATTTATCATGTAAACCTGACCATAAAAGGATCGTATAATAAAGATTAAACTTTTTCAACTGATTTTGGCATAGAATACAAAGACATATAATATGTTGGAATGGCTTGTAAGACTGACTTAATTAACTACACTCTTCCTGCTAATGATAACCATATACCTTTCCAAGCTAGAATTTTATTTTGAACTTTACTAATAACTAGATTCCATAAATCTATCCTCATTCTCCCCTCAAATAAAGGCATCCCTAGATAATTTGTTGGTAAATTTATCTCCTCCATTTGAAGCAACTTATAAATTCTTGCTTTCATATTAGCAGAAGTGTTAAGAAAGTAAATTTTTGATTTACTCCTATTAATTTTTTGCCCTGAAGCTCTTTCGTACTCTTTTAAAAAGTAATTCAAATCTCTGGCCTCATATATCCTTACCCTTTCAAAAAGGGTTGTATCATCTACAAATTGTTTATGGGTGGTGTTATCCATGTTATTACTAACCTTAAGTCCACTTATAAACCCATATTTGTAAGCCTTCTTTAAATTCCTACTCAAAATGTTTACCATAATAATGAATAAATAAGGAGATATAGGATCTCCTTATCTAAGGCCTCTCTTGGCTTTAAAAGAATCTGTCACTAACCCATTGACCAACACTGAATAAGAAACTGTAGAGACACAAGATTTAATCCATCTAACCCATTTCTTCCCAAAACCAAACTTATCTAAAACTGCAAAAATAAAATTCCATTTAACCCTGTCATAGGCTTTACTCATATCAAGTTTTAATATCATAGCTTTATATTTTATGGAAGCTTTTGAATGTATAACTTCTTGAGCTACTATGATCCCATCCAAAATTTGTCTCCCTTTCACAAAACATCCTTGCTCTTCTGAAATGATTTTTTCTAACAATGGCCTTAATCTATTCGCCATCACTTTGAAAATAATATTATAAGCCATATTACATAGGCTTATGGGTCTAAAAGAATCAAACAATTCAACAACCTTATTTTTTAGAATTATGGTAAGATAAGTTGCATTTATTTTATAAGGAATATATTATTTTACCCTAGACTGTTCCATTGCCACCAAAAAATAATCCTTCACTATATCCCAATTATGTTGGTAAAAATCTATAGAAATCCCATCTGGACTAGGGGATTTATCCTTATTAAAAGAGAAAAGATCTAAATGAACTTCTTCTAGAGTAATAGGCTCCATCATTTTCCTATTGTCTTCATTTGTTATAACTAAATGAACATCTTGAATAATTTTATCATTAAGAACTTCGGTCTCCTCTGAACCAAGAATATTTTGATAAAATGACTTAGCCTCTTTTCTAATTTCACTCTAATATTCAATCCAAACCCCTTCTATTGATTTAATTCTACCAATTCTAGAAGAATATCTCTGTACTATAGCCATCCTATGAAAAACTTTATATTTTTATCTCCTTCTTTTAACCAAGTCTGTCTTGATTTTAATCTCCAAAATTTCTCTTCCTTACTCAAAATATTATGATATTCACTAAGCAACTCCATTTCCTCCGAGCTTGTATTATTTTCATCACCTTTTTAGAATTTTGAAAGTTTATCTTTTAGTTTTTATTTCTTCTCAATTTGTTTTTCACAGGTGCTCTTGTTCCATTCTTTTAATCCAGAAGTCATAGCTTTAATTTGGTTTGGAAGAGCATACAACCCAAAACTACCTAAATAATTTCATGTTTGAGCTATCATATCAACAAATTAAGGATGGTCTTACCACATATGCTCATATTTAAAATATGATTTTTTTTTAATTCACTAACCACCATTTTAACTCTTATTGGCCAGTGATCTGAACCAATCCTTGTTAAGGTATTAATTGTAGCACAAGTTCCTTCATCTAGCCAATGATATGAGAGAATGCATCTATCTAATTTTTCTGCTATTAGGTTCTGGTCTCTCATGTTGTTGGTCCAAGTATAGTTGTCTTCTTCAAACTCAACTTCCCATAGATTGTTGTTTTGAATAAAATCTGAGAAATCTTTCATACTTTGGGTCAATTTTCTAATTCCTCTAAAATTTTCATTCAGCTTGGTAATATCATTAAAATCTCCAATGATCATGAATCGTGTTTCTTGGTCTTTACTTCTCATAAAGACCTCAATCCCACTCCAAACTTCTAATCTACCTTACTGAGTTAGAGGACCATACACATTGATAAGGATGAAATGAATATCAGCAAAGTAGCAAGTGACTAAAGAGGCTATCCAATGCCTAGTTTTATGAATGGTTACACAAGAGGTTCTAGAAGGATTTCAACAAGTTAGAATCCCCCTTGCTGCTCCTTCAAAATCCATAGCATCCCATTCACATCTTGCCCAAACTGCTTTCATAGTTTTTGAAACTTCTTTTTTTATTTTAGTTTCCTGGATACAGAGAATATCAGGATTATTACTTAAATAGAGGTCCCTACTACACCTATGCTTTGATGGGGCATTAGCACCCCTTATATTCCATAAGATGATAATCATGTCTCATTAGGGGCTTTTGGATCCTCTTGCATATTACCAATATCATTTTTTTTGGTAAAGAGAAGCTCAACCAGCTTAGATTGTGTTCCTTTCTCTATGTTAGCTCTTGCTTCCCTGGATCTTGCTTGATAATTTGAGGGTTTTTCTCTTTTTGCCTTACCTATATTAGGAGTAGGTCTTATTATTCTATTCCTCAATATTATTTCACCATTTTGTTTTTCAACATATTTATCCTCTCCTGGATCTATTATAGAATCTTTTGACTTATCCTACTCATTTTCTAGTATTTCCTTATTAATGGTAGAGGTATTAACTTCTAAAACTATATTTTATTTACCAATTATTTTCTCCTGAATGGTGCATGGTACTTCAAGAGAGTCTTCAAAATCTAATGAAACACATTCCTTGGGTTCATCGAGAATGTTCTTCCTTAAATTATGATCATATTGAATAGACGGTTCCTTGCTAATATGTTGAAATTATTGTCTAGTATCCTCTAAGTTTTGATCTACTTTTTCTTCATAGGCTAAAGCCTCAAAAGAATTGGAATTTCTTCCAGTATCCTTTCTTATTGGTATCCACTGTTCATTTTATTTTATTTTTCTAGATCTATTTTTTGGAAGTTGAAAACCATATTTATCCATAACCATTTATAAAATTCTCTTATGATTTTCTACAAAATATTCTATTGGGCTCTTCTTAGGGCATGATATCTCAATATGCCCCACCTCATGACATCTTCTACATCTAAAAGATATGTTTTCATAATATATAATTTGGGTCCACATCTTATCCCCATAATTAAGAATGATTGATTATGGTAAATCTTTAATTATATCAATCATGACCTATTTTCAAGCATAAATAGCCAAAATTCCATCTTTTTTTTGTGTCTAAAATCTCAAGGAATTCTCCTAGAGTGTTGCCTATTGCCTTGAAGGTATATATTTCCCAAAATTCAACGGGTAATCCAAACATCTTAACCCAAATTGGTACTAGGGATAGATTTACATTTTTAGGTGAAAAGCCTTCATACCAGCGGGTAAGGAAGAGCACTGCTCTTCCCATAAACCAAGGACCCCCTTTTAGGATTCTTTCTCTTTCTTCCCTAGAACAAAAAATGATTAGAAATAAACCTTTGCGAAGAAACGATAGAATCACTCCTAGAGACTTCAAACTCCTATCAATTCATTTTCTCAAGGTTGAAGCCCCTGGCCAATACCCATTAAATTTACCAAAAATTATTGTATCTTGGAGTAATGAGGATCTCTCTGAGGTGCGCTCACTAACCTATACCACTAGGGATGATTCTAAGGATTTAACTATAAATCGATCCATGGAAAAGAAACTAAAACTCAATATCTAATGAAATTTATTTGAAATTTCTATAACAAATATGATATTTGATAAAAACTTTATAAAAATTTTATGCACAATTTCTAAGATAAAGAAAGGGAAAAAAGAACTTAGCTAAAAAAATTCTTTGTCCAAATAGAATGTCTTGCCTCATTGAAGTCCTAGCCCTTCATTGCTCTTCCCATCGTTCGAACCCTAGTTGGAAAATATTTGCAATTTCATTTTTCGTGACTTGAAAAATCGTCACTGCCCTTGTTCTGAATGGTTGAATTCATAGGATTGTATTTCCCTCAATAGTGCTCAGATTTTTGCATATGACCACCCATTTTAAAGCTACTCAAATTCTTCACAAGTTGGTCCAAGAATCAGTTGAATCAAATAACTCTTCTAGAATATATAGCTCCTACAAGATGAGATTTTTTTTAGAAAAGAAACCCTAATCCTTCGCACTTTGCAATTTCGTTTTTCATGATTTGAAAATTCATCACTATCCTTATTTCGAATGGTTGACTTCACATGGTTGTATCTCCCTAAATATTTCTTTGATATTTGCATATGAACACTCATATTAAATATATTCAAATTCTACACAAGTTGGTCCAAGAATCACTTGAATCGAATAACTCTTCGTGAAGATATGGCTCCTAAAAGATGAGACATTTTTTAGAAAAAAACCCTAATCCTTTACACTTTATAGTTTTATTTTTCATGATTTTGAAAGGAAAGCATTTTAGAAATAAAAATAATTATTTTTTTAGCCATAGAGGAGTCTAAACCAACCCTATCAACTCCCTCAATCCTTAATATTGAAGTAGAGAGCCTTGATAAATGGAATCATGTCATCAAATGAAATTATGATGTTGGGCATAGAAGAAACAAAAGGAAGGAAAAGAATATAAAATGGACGTCATCGAAAGTGGAGTTGGTGAAATTGAATATTGATGGAGCATCTAAAGAAAATCCAAGACCAATAAGAGGAGGAATAATTACAAATTTTATGGGTTAGATTTTGTCACATTACATTTTTAATAGTGAATTGTAGGTAAATAATGAAGCTAAAGTTTAGGTGGCTTTGGAGGGTTAAAAATATGTAGACAAATGAAATGGAATAGAGTATAGATGGAAGGTGATTCACTAATTAATAGTAATAAATGCAATTTTTAGGAAAGTAAAGGCTCCATAGAACATACAAGAGATCATTGTGGAAATACAAGACCTTGCTATAGAGTTTGAAGAAATTAGGTTTACACATATGTTAAGGGAATGGAACAAATGTGTAGATAGGCTAACCAATAGAGATATATTAATAAAGGATTGCGAGGTTAAATTCTATTTTCCACGGTTAAAGAAAGTAGTAAGCTTAGTTGAAGTTGACAAGAAAAATTTGAAGGGAGAAAATTTAAAATAAAGTTCCAAAGGACTACCAGATGTTTCAAGGGATCCATTTATAGATCAATGCATTGAAAGAAACTAACAATCTAATTTGGTAAAGCAAGCTATAATTTAGTGAAGTGAGTAGAAGTTTTGTATGTTGAAGTAGAAGAAGATGATATCAAATGGACTTCATGGTTGAATGGATTATTTGAGTTATTGGTTGGATTATGGGACAAAGTATGGATTGAAAATTTCAATTTTTTGGGACTGCTAAACTATTTATTAATATTCTTGTGGTTGCACTTATGCTTCAGGAAGGAAACTAAAAGTCTAGATCTGGTAAAGCAAACTATGATAAAACAAATTTTTGGAAGTATTACTCAATTGAGATGCAATGCATAGACAATAGAGGTGGAGTTTTGGTATTATAAATACTGCTATAGGAAAATGTAAAGAAGAAGGATGTTAAATTCTAGAATATTTGTATTTACAAAGAAAATTAAAGAAGATAAAGAAAATAAAAATCAAGAATATAGATTTTTTATACAAAAAAATGTAGGTTTCTTTCTATAGCAACTTAATTGATATGAGAATTGAATATTTTGATAAAATCTCAAGCTCTAAAGGAGAGAGTTATGATTTGTTAAGGGTAGGGGACTTGAGTATAACCTCTTTTTCTTTAGCCAAAAAAAAAAACTTATAATCTATTTTATTCTTCAAGTTTTAAAATATCCATATATTATGCATGTTTTCATGTTAGTCTTCACTTGATTTCTAGGCATTGTTAATGGTGATTGCATGATTCAAATAATGATAAAGATTTACTTTAATGTTTTCCATTGGTAATATCCTGTATTTTACAACATTAATGTGTTTTTATATAAACTATTTTGTGACTGCACTTATGCTTTAGGAAGGAAACTAATAGTCAAAATATGATAAAGTGGATTATAATAATGCAAAGTTTAGAAATATTACTCTAATAAGATATGGTAAAGTGGACTATGATAACATGTGAAGTTTTGAGAATATTATTCTACTAAAATGCAGTGCTTAGACAATAGAGGTAGAGTTTTGGTATTGTGAAAGTTACTGCAAGAAAATATCAATAAAAATGTTGCTAGATTTTGAAATATTTGTATTTATAAATAAAATTTAATAAGATCCAAAAAATAAAAACCAAGAATTCGTATTTTGTTTGAAAAAAATAAAGGTATCTAACTATACCAACTCAATATAAATGAGAATCAGTTTTGTTTGTAAACTCTAAATTCTAAAAGAAAAAGTTGTGATTTATCAAGGATGGAAAATTCAAGTACAACCCTTTTTTCTTTAATATATATATATATATATACTAATTTATTTTTAATATAACATTTTTATGGGTTGATTGCAACCAAATAAAATCAAATTCATTTATTATATAATAATATTTTTATAATAAAAAATAATATTTAAAATATTAATTTATGTAAGATATGTTTAATATTTATCAAAATATATTTTTATTTAATTACATATATTTTATATTTAAAATTATTATAGGCTTTAAAAATCATACAACTTATTTAAATCATTTAATACTAATCACTTAAAAAATAAATATATTACTTTAAAATAACTAAAATTTACATAATTATAAATTAAATTACAAATAATAAATTAATTACACATTAAAATTCAATAAAAAATACTTACAAATACAATAAAAAAAAATGATTAGTTTTAATATAAATCTTCAAAAACTCTGATACTTCTCATCCTCGAAAACTCTGGTACTTCTGTAGACACCAAAACAGCACCATTCGATTAAGTGACTACAAACACTGATCGCATGCACATACACAGCTTTCAGGGCAGCCTTTAGAGGTTAGACAGTGGTCTTGGCCACTTGCATAGCAGTTTGAAAGGTCAAAAAAAGAACAAAGCAAACCTTCACCAAACTTTAACAAAGCCTTTAAGCAAACCTTCACCAAACTTCAAGCCTTGAGCAAGCAGTAAGTAAAAGCAGCATTTTTAACACGTAGGCAAGACCAAAGGTTGCCTGTCGCGATATCGCGCGACCGCGATATCGTGACCGTCGCGATATCGCGACAACGCTCACCATACGCCTTGTGTCTTAGGCATCAAACATTAAAAACAAAGGCAATACTAAGACCATCGAGACCGACGTAAGACAGGTGGCGGCCCAAGTCGTGGAGGACTTTCTTACCTCCCGGGAAGGCGTGGCTACCATGTGGCACCCTTACGTGCCCCTTTCAAAGGAGACCCCGTGGATCTGCAGAGCGGCGGGCTTTAATGAAACAAGCGTCTTCAAAGCAAATCTGATCCGAGGCCACGCCTCATAACTTCTAATGTCAGTGCGAGCCATGTCTCATAATGGCCCGATAAGGATCAAATCGCAGCGGCCCTTGCGGATTTAGGGTTTTAACATTAATGCTCTCAGAGGCCGAATCCTCTATAAAAAACCGGCTCGATACAATGTAAAGACGGACACAGAAGCATTATTAGAAACGCAACGAAGTGCTGTTGAACTTGATACCCGACTGCACCTTTCGATTCATTTCTTCTACGTACATGATATGAAGAACATGAGTCTGGATCCATGATCCACCCATTCGCCGACAAAGCCTAGTGTATTTTTAGTTACGTGTTTTGCTCTAATCATCCATGCGTGTTTTATGTGTTTTTAAGATTGAATGCATATTTACATGCGGGTTGTGCTGTTATTTCATTCTCACTAATACGCAGGTTTCAAAGTATTCTGATTTCTTTAATCTGTTGTTCTGTATTTTTAAGACCGAATGCTTTGTTTTAACAACAGGTATTACTAAATGGTTTTGTTGTTTCTCTGACCGCAGGAAATACAGCAGCAAGCAAGGACAAATTAACATAAGCGGCAGCAACACTGGCCTGCCTATTTTGCATGTGGGCATGCGGGAAGAGAGATCACTATTCATCTGGTGTATTTAAAAATACGTGTAACAGAGGAGACATATTGTAACCGAGCGAAATTACGTTAATAAAAAGGGCTGTGCTCCTATTTTTAATTTAATTCTATCCGTGTTATTTTATGCATCAATTTAGTTCTGTTTTATTGCATCTCAGTGTTTTATTTCCGAAATCTCATGCTTTCAACTTCTCCTATTTTTATACCTCTAAATAATAATAAAATTCATTTCACATTAATACATCTTTTCTTCTAAAAAATTATAAAATACCTTAAAAGCCTTCTCCTCTTTCCCTTGCTCATTTCCCCTTCTCCATTTGTACGACTGGAAGGCTCGAAGATATATTTAATATTTATCAAAATATATTTTTATTTAATTACATATATTTTATATTAAAAATTATTATAGGCTTTAAAAATCATACAACTTATTTAAATCATTTAATATTAATCATTTAAAAAATACATATATTACTTTAAAATAACTAAAATTTGCATAATTATAAATTAAATTACAAATAATAAATTAATTACAAATTAAAATTCAATAAAAACAACTTATAAATACAATAAAAACAAATTAAAATTCAATAAAAAAAACTTATAAATACAATAAAAATAATTGATTAGTTTTAAAAGAGTTAATTACAATCAATATAAATCTTCGAAAACTCTGTACTTCTCCTATCTTTATACCTCTAAATAATAAAAAAAAAACATTTCACATTAATACCTCTTTTCTTCTTCTAAAAATTTATAAAGTACCTTAAAACCCTTCTCCTCTTTCCCTTGCTCATTTCCCCTTCTCTATTTGTACGACTGAAGGCTCGAAATCTAAACACAGTCTCGCCACCTTCCATGAAGTCATCATCCAAGTGAAACTGAAAACCTTTGGGGTTCACACCTTATATAGACTTGTTTCCCCTCTAACAGAGCTACAATCTCGGCTATAAAATGGTGCTGAACCCATCTGAGAGCTACAACATATAACAAAGCCTACTATCAGACAGCTTGCAATCGACAGAGGCGATTTCATTTGGCATCGCCATCTGTACTTGCTGGAACGATGTAGCTTATCAGCTACAGTGAAGTTCGGGAACCTGAGAGAGCCTAAAACCGACTCCACATCCTCCTCTGCCCTTCCCACTATGACAAAATTCTTAGTGAGACACGTTGTCACATTGATTCACAGTAATAATTATAATAATCATTAACACATCGATCAAGTTTTATTACCATTATATTTGGAGGAATGCATGTTTCAATAGCTGATCTGCTCTCTGCTTTAATTTGCAGCTCTAATTTGCAGTGTAGTCAATTTATCCAGGTTCTTCAAACCTTTTATAGCTGGTACCTTCCAATTAGTCTCCACATGCAACGTTTTCAATGATCTCAATTCTTCTGAGTGCTAGATTTCCGTGACTCTGCTGGAGATTTCAATTTCCATTTCTTGCAAGCAAGTGCAACAGGCGAAACTGGGCAGCAGCTCGTCCAACCATAACCGTTGAAGTTCCACAAGACCCACAAAACTGTGCAAACATTTCAACTCGGGGCAAACTTCAATCTTCAATCTCCAACTTGATTAACGAGGTCGGCAAGCGTGTCATGCAAGGGCCTCCTATTTCCAGCACTTCCAATTTGGTCAGTCTATCGATGTCAGCAGGTAATTCCCTCAATCCGGTAGGTGACAAACAGAGCTCTCTCAAATACATCTGCCTTGTAATTTCACTGGGCAACTGTTGCAATTTGGAACATCCACCAAGTCTTAGTTTCTCAAGTTTTGTGATGTTTTCTAGAATGTCTTTTCCTTTCTAACTGGAGATTCTCACACCCTGCTAAGTCAAGATATGGTAGCTCGGTTAACTAAGTCAAGATATTGTAGCTCGGTTAACTGGTTAAAAGACACTGGCAAGACCGTCAATGTCTGGCATTCCCACAAATTTATATACTCAGCTTTCTCAAATTCCCAAAATGGGTAGGCAGGGATAAGAGATGAAAAACATGACAGCTCCAGATGCTCCAAGGATTCCAGAAGACAAAACTCTTCTGGAGACTGCCTAACTCAATCTTATTCTCTCTAGCACCACCCTTCAACACTATTTTTTGCAAGTGCTTCAGGAATCCTATTGTCTCCGAATCATTTGCAAATTATAGAAGTCTGAGCTCTCTCAATTGCGAAGGAGGCTGCAGCCAAATTTCAAGCAAGTAAGGAGTAAACCATTATGGAACATATAGTTCAATTAGAGCGGTCCAGGAAGATACTCATTATTCCCCTACAATTATAATTTCTTGGGCTGATAAAGCTCTAAAACTCTTACTTTTATCGTTGAAAGCCACGACGGGAGCTTTCCATGCTGAAAATCATACCAGCGAAGCCAGACCAGCTCTTCTGATAGCTTCGCGGATTGTTCATTAAATTAATCGCCTCTCACAACAAGAAGTTGTAACCGCAAGGGCGGAAGGTGTAAGACTCCTGGACCGGCTAGTTGAGTGCTACGTTGATAGCTGCATGCACGCTTCCCAAGGTGGCAAAATTAAACCAGATTTTGACACCTTTAGCCCGTGATTCGACTGCAGTTGTTCGGAAAGTTTTGGCAGCATGTTTTTCATTAATGTGTGTCAGAGTTTTGGTAAGAGTTTCTCCCATTTCCCATCCTCAATTTTATATATATATATATATTTATTTGTTTGGCATTTGCTACGTGAGAAGAAAAGGAGCCGAAGCGTGAAAAAATTTGAAGGAGAATACTTCGATGAGCAAAACAAGAGGGTGAAGCTGCGGCTTTCACAGACTTTCCTTTTGAGTTTCAACTTACAACATCCATTGTAAATGAATGTAATGTGTAAAGTCTTTTTATTTTGTAAAAATGCATCAATCAATTTATTTTTATTTTCAATTAATATAATTTATTTGTGCAAGTTTGATATTTCGTATATTTATTTATCTTTATTTATTTTTTATAAATCTATGGTTGAAAAATTAAGATCGAAAATAAACATCTTACCATTTTCTTAAAGTCATTATTAAAAATTAATTTCTAAAAAATTATTAAACTCAATTGGATATCCAAAATCCAACTGATTGTCAAAATCCAATTGATAATGTTGGTGGTCTTTTAAACCAAAGCGACCCTACAAAAAAAATTTCGCTACTTTTCGCAAAAAAGAGTTTGACTGCTCTTTGACTTAATAAGTCCGTGAAAGCAAATATTTCCGTGTTTCACAGCCTTGGTAAGCGAAACTCCTGTTTCGTTGTATGCTCGCGCGAAACTAATATCAGACAAGTTTTATCCGAAAATGATATCGCGCGAAACTCTCTCGAAAAGCAATTTCGGGACGTATTTGCCCGAAACGGTGTTTGGGGAGTCCTTTATCCCGAACTCCCTCCGTTCCGAGCGAAACCTCTTGTCGCCCGAAATCATTTTCGGAGGGGCGAAAACGCCTAGTCTAGCGAAATCAAATCCAGTCAATTTTAATTGTCTTTAGCCGCTGCCGTTTGTTATTATTCTTCCAGCTCATAATTCAATGTAGTATAACCCTCAAAGATGGAACCTGTTGAGGCCATTAACCCCATCATGGGCAGTCTCTCCCGACTGACAAACATTATATTGGAAAATGATAGAATAATTGAACTAAGCTCACAGAAATAGAGCAGATTTAAATGCATCTTATTAAAAAAAAAAATTAAGCTCACCTCGAGGGGAATCTCTGACGAACAAAAAAAATGCGAATGGGAGCAAAAACAAGGAGACGTTTTTTTAAAAGCACTCTTTCCCTAAATCACGAAGGTGATGATGCATTCTTACACGGTTCTCATTGTCCAGCTCAACAAGACACTTATCTTCAAGATTTTGAAAACTTTGCAAACCGCTGCGAATGGGAGCAAAAACAAGGAGGCGTTTTTTTAAAAGCACTCTTTCCCTAAATCACGAAGGTGATGATGCATTCTTACACGGTTCTCATTGTCCAGCTCAACAAGACACTTATCTTCAAGAATTTGAAAACTTTGCAAACCGCTCCAAAAACGATCTGTCGCAACATAATCCACCCCATTTCGAAATAACCATGTCTTTCTCTTGTCCAGTGAAGAGACACGCTATATCTTGGAACTTTTGTTGCAGTTCTTTATCCAGGGCATCAAAGCTTACTTTCACTCTGTGCATTTTTCATACCCCTTCACGATAGTCACGCGTTGTGACTATACTCAAACTATCTGGTTTCAAATTGCCCAAAAACAACAACATGAGTTCTATTTGGTCGATGTGGTCTACATTATGAAATACAGTGAGTGCCCTCACATCGCACGCGATGCTCCAAATTTCTCTTGTCTTCATTATGGCGAATTGCCAACCCTGTGATACGCAGCAGGTCTTCTAGAAGTTTTATTTTCTGTAAGTCATGCAGCCTATTTTTAGCTGCAGCATCTTTGACGTCAAAAAAAAAAGTGGACCGTGCGTAGGAATAAATCGTCGCGAACGCCGATGCCGGACGACAGCGGCGTCGATGGAAATTAGCATTTACGCATAATCTCAGCACCTTTCTTATCTCAGCCCCTCGATAGAAATTAGCATTTACGCATAATCTCAGCACCTTTCCCATCTCATCTCACCCTTAGAAATTAACATTTACGCATAATGTCTCACCATTCTAATCTCAGCACCTTTACTATCTCATCTCACCCTTAGAAATTATACGCATAATGTCTCACCATTCTAATATCAGCACCTTTCTTATCTCAGCCCCTCTCGATAGAAATTAGCATTTACGTAATAATGTCGCACATTTCTAATCTCGGCCCCTCCCCTCGGCCTCGGCCTTTCGAATATTGTGACTGTATAATGTCGCACATTTGTAATCTCAATGCATTAAATGCACCTCCAACAACTTAATCGTAAAGCAAGACCCGCGGTATTTGAAGTGTGTCCAATTGGTGTCTCATTAAGCGTAATGTCTTAAGGATTGCGAGGTCCAATCAATTATGGCTTTATGTGCTTTGTCTAGTTTTTTTTTTTTTAAAGTTTCTCTGCTGATTTTTAGTGTTTCCGTATAAATCGTGGTTGCATGGTTGTAGCTGCTGAGCACTTCGAGTTCATATTTTTCATATTTTTCTGTTTGCATGTTGGCGGAACTATGGCAGTGGAAGACTCAGAAATATTTATCCCTCCCCTGCCTCGCCTCCCTGTCTTTCCCCTACTTCGCCCCTTGCTTCTCCTTGCCTCCCCTGTCTTTTCCCTGCCTCGCCCCCTGCTTCTCCTTGCCTCCCCTGTCTTTCCCCTGCCTCGCCCCTGCTTCTCCCTGCCTCCCCTGTCTTTCCCCTGCCTCAGTTTCGGCAAGGAGAAGCAGGGGGCGAAGTAGGAGAAGCAGAGGGCGAAGAAGGATAAATATTTCGAGTCTTCCACTGCCATAGTTCCGCCAACATGCAAACCGATAAATATGAACTCAAAGTGCTCAGCAGCTGCAACCATGCAACCACGATTTATACAGAAACACTCAAAATCAGCACATAAAGCCATAATTGATTGGACCTCGCAGTGGTTCAGATGCTTAAGACATTACAACATTGCAACTATTGAGACATCAATTGGACACACTGTGCGCAGCTATGCAGCGACTCATACGCACGCTTCAAATGCCGTGGACCTTGCTTTACGATCAAGTAGTTGGAGGTGTATTTCTAAGTCACAAATTCGAAGGGCCGAGGCGGGGTATGAGGGGTTGAGATTAGAAATGTGCGAGGGGTTGAGATTAGAAATGTGCGACATTATGCAGTCACAGATTCGAAGGGCCAAGGCCGGGTATGCAGTCACAGATTCGAAGGGCCGAGGCCGGGTATGAAAAGAAAGGTGCTGAAATTAGAATGGTGCGACATTATGCGTAAACGCTAATATCTAAGGCTGAGATGAGATTAGCAAGGTGCTGAGATTATGCATAAATGTTAATTTCTATCGAGGGCTGAGATAAGGAAGGTGCTGAGATTATGCGTAAATGCTAATTCCCGTCGAGGCCGCTACCTTCCGGCATAGGCGTTCCCGGCGATTTATTTGCGAGTTAAGAGTTTCGAAACACTGCTTCTCACTCTCATTGTGTCTGAGACAACAGTTGCAAGTGAGTTTTTAAGAGTTTTGGAACACTGCTTCTCACTCTCATTGTGTCTGAGACAGCAGTTGCAAGTGACTTTTTTCGATCCTCAAGCTGTTGTGGCGGATATCATCCTTTTCATATGTGGAAAATGGTTCATAATAAACTCCCTCCCATGAGCCACCCATCGTTCCCATGAGCCACCCATCGTAGATCTGAAGGTCATCCAGACATGAGCGATTTGGAGAAAAAAAAGGCAATGTGAACAAAGGCACTCGACAACCGTTTCCGTCGTATTATCTTGACGAACACGATTCAAACTTCACTTAGAATAGCTCAGAATTGGATTATTGCATGGGAGATCTATTCCCGCTTCCAACTCTTCTCTCTCCATAAAAGCTCGCACCCTTATCAAGCCGAGTGTATGGTAGGTAGTGCTTGCAAGTGAGTTTTCTACGTCAATCCCGCAATGATAGATAAAATCGTCATACTTACCACAACGAAGCAGTGGTTCACGAGCATTTCCAATGGAAGAGGAAGTAGAGGCCATTGTGGTCGAGGTAGATAGATGGTTGTAGCAAAGCGAAAGTGAAGTGCGTTGTGTGATAGAATGTGGTATAATTGGTGGATCTATCCTTGGTGTTAATTCCAAGATAGAATTCGTCACTCCAGTTAGGAATAGAATGTGGCATAATTGGTGGATCTATCCTTGGTGTTAATTCCAAGATAGAATTTGTTGTAATTGGATTGTTACGTATAAGTGCAATTGAGAGAGACTGATGTAAGTGAGGATTCTTGGTGTAACCATTGAGGAAGATTATAGTAGTTGGTTGTAGGTGGATCCCTTTGGTGCTTGGAAGATAATAGAAGGACTGAAATATTCTCCGTGGATGTAGCCCACACTGGGTGAACCATGTTACATCTTGTGTTCTCTTGTTGTGTGAGATTGTTTTACTGTTTTGATTAAGTTTTTCTTCTGAAAATCATATGTGATTTATTGCTCATAATTATTGGTAAAAATAATTGAATCCTAACAACTGGTATCAGAGCGATATTTTTTGTTGGGTACTCGACATAAGGGTTTCTGGATCGAGTGGGAGCAATGGCGAAAGATTTGAAGTTCAGGGTGGAAAAATTTAATGGCCAGAATTTCCAACTCTGGAAAATGTAGATAGAAGATTATCTCTATCAGAAGGACCTCTATCTACCTCTAGAAGGTAAGACAAAGAAACCAACTACAACGTCTGATGATGAGTGGGCTCTCTTGGACAGAAAGGCATTGGGAACGGTGAGGTTGTGCTTAGCAAGCACGGTTGCCTTCAATATATCCAAAGAGAAGACTACGAAAGATGTCATGGATGCACTGGCCAGGTTGTATGAAAAACCCTCTACTTCTAATAAAGTTTTTCTCATGAAAAAGTTATTTAATATGCAAATGAGTGAAGGAGAATCTATTCAGGATCACTTGAATACATTTAATATTGTTACTAATCAGTTGAGTTCAGTGGGTTTAGATTTTGATGATGAAGTCAGGGCCTTGTTGATTTTGTGCTCATTGCTAGAGAGCTGGAACAACTTGGTAATGGTCGTGAGCAATTCTACTTCAAGTTCTAACAAGTTGGTGTTTGATGATGTTGTGGGTATCATTCTAAGTGAGGATATGAGGAGAAAAACCTCGGGTGAAGCATCATCATCAGGAACGACTCTAACTATTGAGAACAAAGGAAGACAGAGGGAAAGAGGTAAGAGTCCAAATCAAGGTAAATCAAGAGGAAGATCCAAATCGAAAGGAAAAGGAAAAGTGGAGTGTTGGTATTGTGGGAAGAAAGGCCACCTCAAGAAGGACTGTTGGAATCAAAAAAATGATGGAAAAGGAGATGATGAGAATAGAGGTAATAATCAAGAAGCTAATATTGCTGGTGAGATTTTACAAGATGCATTAATTTTATCTCTTGATAAAAATAATGATTATTGGGTTATTGATTTTGGTGCTTCTTTCCATGCCACTTCTCACAAAGATTATTTTATAGAATATGTCCAGGGAGATTTTGGATAGGTATTGTTAGGTGATGATCATCCCTGCAAAATTGTGGGCATGGGAAAGATCAAGATGAAATTGCCTAATGGGAGTCAATGGATGCTTAATGAAGTTAGGCACATTCTGGATTTGAAGAGAAACCTCATTTTGACAAGCAAACTTGATAGTGAGGGTTACACTACTGCATTTGGTGATCACTCTTGGAAAGTGACTAGAGGTTCTATGGTTGTAGCTAAAGGTAAGATGGTTGGTACTCTGTATTTTCTTATTAATACATCTAACTGCACCATGGACTTAGTTGCTACAGGAGAAGATGCAGCATTGTGGCACCACAGATTGGGTCATATGAGTGAGAAAGGTATGAAAATTCTACACTCAAGGAAGTTACTACCAAAACTGAAACAAGTTGACTTGGGGTTTTGTGAAGACTGTATCTATGGAAAGCAGAAGAGGGTGAGATTCCTCAAGGTTGGAAAGGAGAAGAAGAAAGAAAAATTAGATCTTATGCACATGGATATTTGGGGTTCAGCTCAGGTAACTTCTCTTGGTGGTTCCAATTACTATGTAACTTTCATAGATGATGCTACAAGGAAAACATGGGTTTACTGTATAAGGAATAAATTTGATGTTTTTGACACCTTTCAGAAATGGAAAGCCTTAGTGGAAAATGAGATAGGTAACAAGGTAAAATATCTCAAATCAGACAATGGTGGAGAGTACTGCAACAATAATTTTGACAATTATTGTTCACTCAACGAAATCAAGAGAATAAAAGTGACTCCAAGGACACCTCAAGAGAATGGAGTTTCAGAGAGAATGAATAGGACAATAATGGAGTGTGCTAGGTGCTTAAGGTTGCATGTCGGTTTACCTTTATATTTGTGGGCTAATGTTGTTGATACTGTTGTGTATTTAATCAACAGGGGACCATCTACTACTTTGGATGGTGGGATTTTGAAAGAGGCTTGGACAGGTAAAACTATCAATTATTCTTTTCTTAAGATATTTGGGTGTGAGGCTTTTATGCACATTGACAAAGAAAATAGGAAAAAGTTAGATGCTAAGTCTCAGAAATGCTATTTCATTGGATATGGGATTGATGGTTTGGGATATAGGTTATGGGATAATGTTAACCATAAAATCATCAGGAGTAGGGATGTCATATTTAATGAAAAGAGCTTGTATAAATATTAGTTGCAGGGAAAGAAACAGGAAAAGGCAAACACTGAATACATAGAGCTTGATGACCACACAAAAAATGTAACTCCAAAGGTGGTAGAAAATCAAAATGTTCAACAATAGCAGCAACAAGCACCTCAATCTCCTGCAAGTGTTGTTAGAAGATCTACCAGGACAAGTAGAATCCCTCAATGTTTCTCTGATTATGTTTTGTATACTGATGTTGGTGAGCCAGAATATTTTGAGGAAGCAATGCAGGTGGAAACCAACAAGAAGTGGGAGCTTGCTATGAATGAGGAAATAGATTCACTTATTCACAACCAAACTTGGGATTTGGTTGAGCTACCTACTGGAAAGAAAGCTTTACACAATAAGTGGGTTTATAGAGTGAAGGAGGAAGGAGAAGGCCAAAAATGGTACAAGGCAAGGCTTGTGGTCAAAGGATTTGCATAGAAAAAAGGTATAGATTTCGAAGAGATATTTTCTTCGATTGTGAAGATGACTTCCATTCATACTATATTAAGTTTAGTGGTTGTAGAAAACTTACATCTGGAACAATTAGATGTTAAGACTACTTTTCTTCATGGTGACTTAGAAGAAGAGATCTATATGCACCAACCGGAGGGATATGAAGTCAAAGGTAAGAAAGATCTTGTGTGTAAATTGAAAAAGAGTCTGTATGGCCTTAAACAGGCTCCTAGACAATGGTACTTAAAATTTGACAAGTTTATGGCTGATCAAGAGTTTATGAGATGTCAATCTGACCATTGTGTGTATTTCAAAAAAATAAAAAATGGAAATTACCTCATTCTTTTATTGTATGTTGATGATATGTTGGTAGCAGGTTCTAATATGCAGGACATTAATGAACTAAAAAGGAAATTGGCAAACTCTTTTGCCATGAAGGATCTAGGTGCAGCCAAACAGATTCTTGGAATGAGGATTACTCGAGACAGGAAGAAACACATGCTAAAGTTATCTCAAGAAGAGTATATTAAAAAGGTGCTAAAGAGGTTTAACATGGGAGATGCAAAACCGGTCACTACACCTTTAGCAAAGCATTTTAAACTCACCAAATATTTGTATCCCAAAACACTGAAGGAACAAGAGCACATGGCCAAGGTTCCTTATGCTTTCGTAGTTGGGAGTTTAATGTATGCTATGGTCTGCACAAGACCGGATATAGCACAAGCAGTGGGAGTGGTAAGTAGATTCATGAATAATCTAGGCAAAGGACATTGGCAAGCGGTAAAATGGATATTCAGGTATTTAAAAGGTACTTCTACTTATTGTTTGAATTTTGGAGGTTCTGATATTTGTTTGCAAGGTTATGTGGATTCAGATATGGCAGGTGACTTAGATGGTGGAAGAAGCACAACGGGGTATATCTTTATCGTAGGTGGAACAACGGTTAGTTGGATTTCCAAACTACAATAGGTAGTTGCTCTTTCAACCACAAAATCAGAATATGTAGCTATTACGGAGGCAAGCAAGGAATTCATATGGTTGCAGAGATTGATGGAAGAGTTGGGTAAGGTGCAAGAAGATGGTAAATTATGGAGTGATAGCCAAAGTGCTATACACCTTGCTAAGAACTCAACTTTCCACTCAAGGACCAAGCACATTCAACTCAGATATCACTTCATACGTTCAGTAATGGAGGATGGTTCTTTGAAGTTGGGTAAGATTCATACATCACAAAATCCTGTTGATATGCTTACCAAGGTTGTAACAAGGGAGAAGTTGAGCTTTTGCTCTACTTCGGTTGGTCTTAAGGAGTAAGATCAAAGATGAGAATGTTTCAGTCCTATGTTGTAAGGTGTTGCAGCGGATTTAGTCTCCAAGTGGGAGATTGATAAGAATGGAGCCTAAAGATAGAATTTGTCACTCCAGTTAGGAATAGAATGTGGCATAATTGGTGGATCTATCCTTGGTGTTAATTCCAAGATAGAATTTGTCACTCCAGTTAGGAATAGAATGTGGCATAATTGGTGGATCTATCCTTGGTGTTAATTCCAAGATAGAATTTGTTGTAATTGGATTGTTACGTATAAGTGCAATTGAGAGAGACTGATGTAAGTGAGGATTCTTGGTGTAACCATTGAGGAAGATTACAATGGTTGGTTGTAGGTGGATCCCTTTGGTGCTTGGAAGATAATAGAAGGACTGAAATATTCTCCGTGGATGTAGCCCACACTGGGTGAACCACGTTACATCTTGTGTTCTCTTGTTGTGTGAGATTGTTTTACTATTTTGATTAAGTTTTTCTTCTGAAAATCATATGTGATTTATTGCTCATAATTATTGGTAAAAATAATTGAATCCTAACACTGTGAATGAACTTCCTGATATGTGAATATGTTATTACAAACTTGAGCTCATCGTAAAGGGGATGATGGGGGTAAGCAAAGCAGTGTTGATGAAGGAAAGCGTGTGGAGAAATGGGATTTGTTGGTGATGGAAAACATGCAAAATTCTAGTGCTGAATTTTGATGCACGTAATTTTTGCTTTCATAGGGATCCACCTTTGCTTGCATTGAGTGGTGGAAATTCCTAAGAATAAGTTGCTAGTATTTTTTTAAATAATTTATTTAGTATATAAAATAATATTTTTGAAAAGGTTGTTTTTAATATTTTAATTATATTGAGTTATATAACTTTTATAGTATCATTCAGATTTGAATTCTGGTCTGAAATTTGGTGTAAGCTATGTTATTTATATGCTTTAACCGTTGGACTATGGTTGTATGCATTTGGTGAATTTTTTAATAATAAATATATAAAAATACACAAGCCTAGGTATAGGGCATTTTGTGAGGGGTTTTACACAAGCCTAGGTATGAGGGGTACTTTGGAAGTTTAAATCAAATCCAATATATTGACATATATTCTCAAGGTTAATCATAATAGTAATTCCTTTCTTCAAGAGTGGAGAGCTAAACCATATTTTAAATTATTAGATTATTATGGTTAATTTCCTTTTCAATACTCTTTAGAAGCATGGTTGATAGTACAATTTATAAGAACATGGAAGAAAATGAAAAGAGGGCTAAAGGATAAGTAAGTTTTATACCAAAACACTCAACAATAAGTCATGACATCACTTTGAGTCATATATGGGTGTGAAGTGTGGGCTAGTAATACATCAAAATTAAATTGGAGACAAATAAGGAGGATATAGAGGCATCTAATTACAAATAAATTCAAAGTAAAAGCTTTAGTTCCATATGAGATTATTTTAGCTAAATCATGTAACTTTTCTATAGAAGTAGTTGTTATGGTTTGTCTTGTAGGATATCTAAAACAATAAAACATATGAATGTAAATAAATGACCTAAGTTTGTAGTAGAAGAATATTTGAATAAGAAGAAGAATACATGGATGGATAAAAGCCACAAGTGGATGAACAAATAAAATATTAACTTAAATGAATGTTGATAAAAACAATGGCAAAGACATTTATTAAGGAAAATTCTAGAGTAACAATGTCAAAAAAGAAGTTAGGACTTGTTGAATTTAACCCTACATATAGTCAACCATCAAAAGGACTATATAGAAGCAAACATCAATTGGGGAGAAAATATGGTCATGGTCTAATTAAGGACTAACTCACACCAACTTACATGTGAAATAAGAAGATGGAAAAGAAAAAAAAGAATGAGAGAAGGGGATATATACCTTTTACACATCAAAGGTAATTGAGATAAAGAAACACTTTAATTTGGAATGCAAGGCATATAGTGATATTTTAGCTAGCTATGTTGATAATCTAGTAGTAGAATCAATGCATGATTTGCTTGAAGAGTAGACACTAGAGAAAGTAGGATATTTCATTAGCAAATCCAATAACAAAATATCAATTTTACAAAAAGAAAATAATTAGGTCAAACTTTGTGGTTAGTGACCATTGTTCTTTTTGAAGCTATCCCATAGACTACTTTGGGTCCCATTGAAATTATCAAACTTCAATTCTATTCTATTTAATATTATAATGAGGGACTTCCTACAAATATTTTTGAGATGAATTTCATATTATTTCCTGTTGCTATCTTATGAGGGGGATTTACCTTGGACTTGGGTGTATTCTAGCCTACACCATCCTACACCACAAACAATGCTTAAGTTTAGTCATGTATTCTAGCCTACCACCATCATGTGAGGTATATTCTCCATACTAATTCTTGAGGTAGATCATGTATTGGAGCATTAGCCTAAACCTAGATATTCAAAGTAGCCTCGCCCACACATTCTTGAGGCTCATAGTGTATTCTAGCCTACCATTATCCTATGAGTAGACTTTAGCCTAAACCTAGATATTCAAAGTATTTCAATCCTAACTCCTTGCATGCATACTCAAAAGTGATTGCATAGTCTAGTAACTACTACCTTGTGAGAAGGATCTAGTATGGACTTGGGTGCTTGAATTTTTTTGGATACCTAAAAATTCTCAAGGTTGGGTGGCCCCATGTACATACCCAAGACACTTGAACATTCAAGTTCTTGGCTTCTCATTCACATATTTGAGGGTGATCATGAAACTCAACTTAAATCATCATATTGAAAATATTTTGGATTGATAAATTGATATGTAGGTGATATGTGGTGGTAGTCTAAAGTAGATATTTAACACAACATAAACATAATAGAATGAACAAAAAATAAAATTGTACAAAAATCCTTTGAAAAAATACTTCATTAATTTCTAAATCTATACATACTACTTCAATACAATGCATGATATTTATATATACAATAGGATGTCTCTTGGTTGTCTCAAGATACTCTTGATGCTTCACATTCTCTCTATCTTTGGATAAGAATATTCTTTGTCCTTTTATTTTAAATTTTATCTCATTTAGAATGGAAATTTTTTATATTCCTCCTTGAGGTTGAATGGGAAAATTTTCATTCTATTTATAAGAAAATTAAGCTAATTCATTGCCACTATCTTTGTTAAACTATCTCCATACTGATCTTCTATGCTATTGTGTTTCAATTTAATATTTTCTTAACCAGTTATAAAATAAAATAATGCTTCAATTTAATGTGCTTTGATCTTGTATGAAAAATAGAATATTTAATCATTTGAACTGCACTCATGTTGTTACAAAAATAATAGTTGGTCTTTCTTGATTTTCACCAAGGTATTTTAGGATACACCTCAACCATACTACTTGTGTGCTTATTGATGTGGCTACTATATACACTACCTCTATTGTTGAGAGTGCAACTATTTCTTGTTTCTTTGAACTCCAAGTTACCAGTCCATTTCTCAATGAGAAACAATTTTTTATTATAGATTTTATATCATCAATTGAACTTCCCCAATTTAAATCACTATATCCATCCAAGTGAATTTTACTGATTAAACTATATGTTATATTCTACCCTAGAATGGTAGATACAATAACCATTCACAATGAACTCAATAGCAATTACCACTCACAATAACCAACATTTAATCCTTGCTAAATAGCAATAATAATGCACTAAAAATACTATCACATAAATATTCTTATGCAATGCAAAAACAATGTATTGCAAAGCTTCTTTGATCATACATAACAATGTATTGTCTTCAATATATGACTTAGAACATGATACTATTTATATTCATTGGAATATTGACCTTTATACTAACTCTTCATCTCCTCAAAATCACGGGAGATATGACTACGTATTTCTCATAAGAGATATATTTTTAACTCTCTAATAAAGATAAACAACTAATGTTTACTAAATGAAAACTATTAACAATGTTATTTCAAACCAAACTATTTACAATGTTCTTACAATGTACTTGCGAGGTACCAATTAATGTGATAATCTTCACCAGCCTCTCGTATTACATTATTTGACATGCTTTCAATCTTGACTCTGGTCTTGGCATTCCTACTCTAACTTTGTTAGTGACTTTGGCTTTTGCATTATTTCCAGGTTTGGTTCTATTCTTGATTCTTTACTTATGATTTTGACTTGTATTTTTTTTTCGGACCAATTGTATATTCTCTCTTTCATGCATGTTTAAGTGTTATTTATTTTACACGCATAATTACTATAGAAACATTTATGGATGAGTGTATGCTTATTAAGCTCTTTTCCTAGAAACACTTCATCATTTTCATAATTCTATTCCATTTTATTATGTTTATCCATCCATAATACAAATCTATTTTATTTTTCTTTTCTTGACAATTTTTTTGAGATTGATTCTTTTCTCTACAAATTTTACAAATTTGGAGGATTCACCATTTCTTTTTATGTCCATGTTTGTTATAAATTTTTCTTGTTTCCTTTCTAATACATTATCTTTTTGTCAATGTTAGTTGTGTTATTTGCTAAAATGAAAGCATTGTTTGAAAATTCTTTTCCTACTTGATTCATTTCTCTCATCATGAAATCCATTTGTATTATGTTATCTCTTTGATGATTTATGCTTCTTCATTGATACTACAATTGTGATTTGTATTTCTCTCATGGTAATAGTTGGTTCAAGTGTTTATGTTATGAACCTGCAACATGAAATATGAATTGAATGCAGAAAAGAATCGTTGTTTGAATAGAATCACAGTTTGTATTGAAAGGCAGAAACCCACAATATAATAAATTAATGTTCTTGGATGATCTTTGGAGCATCCTCCTTGTCCTATTTACATCTATCTAAAATGTGTGAATGGTGAAGGGATGTGCCCCTTTATAATACAATATAATATAATATGATTAAGAGTTATGTTAGGATGGTCCTAACATGCCACCCTCCTTTGAAAAAGCTTTGTCCTCAAAGTTGGAATTACAAAAATTGTTGTTGAATCTGGTGGAGTGTCTCCCACGTAGCATCCTATGGAGGTAGACCTTTCCATTTAATCAATGCCTCGGTGATGGTGAGTTTACGGAGGCGGTGCATACGTCGGTCTAGGATAGCTTCTAGTTCAACCATGAGAGCTCCATTATCTAAAAATTTTGGAAGTTGAGTTTGCGTAACGATGTTAGTGCCTATTACGACTTTAAGACAAGAAACATGAAATACCGGATGGATTTTGGAAGATTCTGGTAATTCAAGTTTATATGCAATGGGTCCAATACGCTGTAGAATTTTATAAGGGCATACAATTTTGGTGCTAATTTTTGTGACCCTTTTATTTTCAATGAAGTTTGACGATATGGTTGGAGGCGAAGAAATACCATATCCCCTTCTTGAAAAACTCTTTCAGTGCGATGTTGGTCTGCTTGTTGTTTCATGCGGTGTTGAGAGATATGTAGATTGTACTTCAAAAAGTGAATGATATTATCTCGAGTGACCAGCTCCATCTCTACGACTGGTACTTTTGTACTTCCTAGAAGATAAGAGGTTAGAGATGGGGGTGATAGACCATATAATGCTTTGAAATGGGTCATTTTTATGGTTGTGTGATATGTGGTATTATACCACCATTCAGCTAGTGGAAGCCATTTAACCCAGTGAAGGGGTTTTGTGGAAATAAAGCATCGGAGATAGGTTTCTAAGCACTTATTGACAATTTCAGTTTGACCATTCATTTGTGGGTGGTAAGCGGAGCTCATCCGAAGTTGCGTACCTTGGAGTTTAAATAATTCCTTCCAAAAATTACTAGTGAAAGTGGGATCACGATCACTAACGATAGTAGAAGGCATGCCATGTAATTTAAAAATATTGTCAAGGAAGATTTGAGCAATAGTACTAGCGGTATAGGGGTGAGCTACTAGAAAAAAATGGGCGTATTTAGATAAATGATCTACCACTACTAGGATCATTGTTTTTCCTACGAATTTTGGAAGACCTTCAATGAAATCCATTGAAATATCCTCCCATGTCCTAGTTGGTATGGGTTGACGTTGAAGAAGGCCCGATGTTGCCACTATTTCACCTTTATTTCTTTGGCATGTTTCACATTCATTGACGAACTTCTTGATATCATTTTTCATCCCTCGCCAATAAAATGATTTAGTCACTCTTTTGTAGGTTTTTAGGAATCCAGAGTTGCCTGCAGTAGGTTTAGCATGTAGCTCATGTAGAAGCTTTGGACGATAAACCAATGTAAGTGAGAGGACCAGACATTCTTTGTAACGGAGCATGTTACCTTGCCGAGAGTAGTGGGGTTTACTTATGGGATTTTGTTGTAGCTGTTGAATTATGGTGTGTATAGTAGGGTCCGCATACCATTCATCCTTGACTTGTTCGATCCATGTAGGGATGGGGCAGGAAAAAGCATGTATTTGTGAAGTTTCTTTGAACTTTTTGGAAAGTGCATCCGTAGCCATGTTATCTTTCCCTTTTTTGTAGATGATTTCATAATAATAGCCTAATAGTTTTGTTACCCACTTTTGTTGTTCGGAGTGGTTATCCATTGTTCAAGAAGGTATTTTAGGCTATGGTGGTCGGTGCGGATAATGAAATGTTTTCCAATAAGGTATGGTCTCCAATGTTGGATAGCATGGACTATAGCTAACATTTCTTTTTCATAAGTGGAACGTGCTAAATTATTTTTGAAAAATACTTTACTAGTAAAGGCTAAGGGCTTCTCATTTTGCATGAGCACCACTCCCATTCCCAATCCAAAAGCGTCGCTTTCAATAATGAATGATTGGGAAAAATATGGCATAGCTAGGATGGGGGTGGTACACATGGCGTTTTTCAAAGTCATGAAAGCTTCATTCACTTTTGGATACCATATGAAAGCATTCTTTTTAAGTAGGGTTGTTTTTTTTTTTTTGAATTTACATGGTGGAATCGGTAGCCGCCACGAATCCGGGCAGGCTGTCCGGCTTTTTATGGCCGCCATAGTATTCTGCGTTGTTCGCCCCTAAAGCCGCCACACAGATCTTCGCGCAGTCCGCCCCTATAACCACCATGCTATAATCATTTTAAACCTTTTACGTCACTGAAAGCACCAGGAAAGGGACAAGCGTTCAGTCCAGTGAGGCCCGAGATTTGAACCTTGGACCTCTGCCCCCTTATGGGGTTTGATGAACCAATTGGTCTACACCTCGGACCTGTAGGGTTGTTAAGGGCGTTGTTATTTTCTCATAATATTTAACAAATTTGTGATAATAGCCCATTAATCCTAAGAACCCATGCAACCCTTTTAGAGTTTTTAGAATTTTCCAATTTTCCACATCTTCAATTTTTTGGGGGTCTACTTTAACTCCTTCCTTGGAGACAATATGTCCAAGATATTCAATTTCTTGCTTTCCAAAGGAACACTTTGATATTTTTGCGTATAATTAATTTTCTTCCAATATTTTGAGTGCTTGCGCTATATGTGCTAAGTGCTCTTCCCATGTCTTGTTGTAAATCAAAATATCATCAAAGAAAACTAAAATAATTTTTTGAAGGAAGGGAGAAAATACCTTATTCATAAGACTTTGAAATGTGGATGGAGTGTTGGTGAGGCCAAAAGGCATCACCAAGAATTCATAATGTCCCTCGTGGGTATGAAAAGCAATTTTGGTATATCGCTTTCCTTAACTCAAATTTGGTGGTAACCTGATCGTAAATCGAGTTTAGAAAAATATGCGGCTCCATTTAGTTTATCCAGTAGTTCATCAATGACTGGAATAGCAAATTTGTCTTTAATAGTTATTTTTTAAAAGCACGAAAATCCATGCATAGGTGCCATGATCCATCCTTTTTTCTTACTAGTATGACTGGCGAAGAGTAGGGACTTCTACTAGGTCGAATGACCCCTGCCCTTAGTAGGTCTTGTACTAATTTTTCTATTTTCATATTTTGTAAGTATGGATATCGGTAAGGTCTAATATTTGGAGGTTGGTATTCCAGAATTAATTGAATAGCATGATCATGGCTTCGTTGTGGAGGTAATTCCTCTGGTTCTTTGAATATTTTATCATGTTGCTCTAGGAGTTCTATTAATTTGGGTGCCTTTGGTTGATCTTCGGTGGTGTTTTGCAAGGAAAATAGTTGGGAAACCATGCCTCTTCCTACTTTTCGAAGAATATTTTCCATTCTATGGGAACTTATGATTTGTGTGGGACCCATTTTTAAACCTTGAATTGTGTATGTTTGGTTATTTTGTATAAATTGCATCCATAACTCTTCAAAGTCCCATTGAATTTTTTTGAGCATTCGTAGCCATTGTACACCCAAAACAATATCACATCCTCCTAATGGTAGTACATACATATCTGATTTCATGTTATATTCCCCCATCGTGAGTTTGATATTCCTGCATTTGCATTTACATGCAATTTTTCCTCCATTGCCAATCATGACTTCGAAGTTATTGTAGGGGTATATAAAGCAATTAACTTATTTGGCCAAACTAGGGTCTATAAAATTGTGAGTGCTACCAGAGTCTAAGAGCACAATAGGTTTTTTTCTTAAAATACCCTTTTACCTTCATTGTTTGTGGAATCGAGTATCCTGCTAATGCGTTAAAGGATATTTCTATTTTATCTTCTTGGTTTTCTTCTACAACCTCAGTTATTACTTCCACTTCTATGCCATCCTCCTCTTTGGGAGTGCAATCATCTGTGTCCAAAATATATAATTTCAATGAGATGCATTTGTGGTTGGGGGTAAACGTTTCGTCACAATGGAAACATAGGCCCTTTTATCATCTTTCTTTTAGCTCCTCTTGGCTAATTCGTTTAATTGGCATGACCTTATTCAGTTTTTGGCTGGTGTAGGTATTTGGTGTTTTTCCTGAAAAAACTCTTCCTATTCGCCTTTGGTTATTGTTCTTCTCTTCTATCATTTGTGCTAATGCCACTGCATGCATCATATCGATAAGATTTTTATTTGTACCTCCATTCTAATGTCTTCTTTTAGGCCACTAATGAAACAACTTTGGAAGAATGATGCATCTAGTCCTGTTGTAAGGTTCACCAATTTCTCAAATTGTGCTTGGTATTCCCTTACGGTGGAGGTTTGTCGCAGTTTAGTGAGGGCTCTTGTGAAGTCTTCAAATTTTGTGGGGCCAAATTGCAACATTAAGTTTTTTGTGAATTCGGTCCATGTGGACGGACCTTTCATTTTCTCATACCATTGATACCCTTGGGTAGCAATTTGTTCCAAGTGAAATGATGTGATATGGACTTTCTGAATCTCTGGGATTTGATATAAGGTAAAATATTAGTCTACCCTATATATCCAATTTGTGGGGTCGCCTCCATCAAATTTTGGAAAATCTAGTTTTGTGGTATGGGAAGGATTGATGTATGTGGTACCCCTATTAATGTTTGTTGTGGTGGTGTAGTATTATGTTGTCTGTTTTGCATGAGAAGAAAATTTTATTGTACTAAGTCCATGGAATGGGTTGTAGAATCCAATTTAGTGGATCAATTTGCATTCGAGTCGGTGATGTTTATGGTTAGGTCTATAGTTTGGTAGCGATTTTATATTCTAAATTGTCCTTCCAAAACACCATTCCTTGCATCATGTCTCTCATTTCCTTGGAAATCTCCGAGTTTCTTTCATAATTTCTTTTGAAACCTCCTTCACAATCTCCTTCGTTGTGTCTTGAGATCGTCTTCCCTCGGCAATTTAGGGTGTGGTTGTTTTATAAGTGATTTTAATATGCAAAAATTAGTTTTGTCAAAAAAATTGTCTGTCTCCGTCGTGTTTAATTTCGCGTACTTGCTGCTCTTTTTTCACACCGAATTATATTTTCCTCGCCTGTACTCGGTAATGCGTGATGTTGTCCAAAAAATTTTGTATGCTACCTTTGCTGGTGACTGTGGCCAACTATGTAACAATACCATCAGTAATGGTTAGAATGTGTGCTGAAAAGAAAACGTTGTCAAGTAATGGCTTGTCAGTAACTAGAGCGGGGTGGGGAAAAAATTTCAGGTCTTTTTAGCTCTGATCCAGTTGTTATGAACTTGCAACTTGAAATATGAATTGAATGCAGAAAATAATCGTTGTTTGAATAGAATCACAGTTTGTATTGAAATGCAGAAACCCATAATATAATAAATTAATGTTCTTGGATGATATTTGGAGCATCCTCCTTGTCCTATTTACATCTATCTAAATAGTGTGAATGGTGAAGGGATGTGCCCCTTTATAATACAATATAATATAATATGATTAAGATTTACGTTAGGAGGGTCCTAACAGTTTATGAGAAAGTGATATCATATCCAAGGCAAATATCCCATTTTTGATAGAACCATTGGCTTTAATTTCTCTTTGTCTTTTGATGAAGCATTTTTTATTTTCATTGACTACCCTAAATTCAACTGTTCTACCTTTATCCAATAATTATGACATTGATATCAAGTTTTCCAATTTAGGTATATAAAATACATTTTCAAGTGTGCATTCAAAAAATGGAAGATTGAGTGAAACATTACCTACTCCTTGAACCTGGTAGATTTTATCATCTACAATTTTAATAGGTATGCTTTGTTTTACTTGGATAGAATCAAACCAATGTAGGTTACTAGTCATGTGATTGCTTACCCTTAATCAATGCACACATAATCATCCTCTAATTTTATGTCATGTACTTTTCCAAACTTTTATTTTGAATTTGATTTCCCATTTTTCTTTTAAAGAATATGGATGTTTGACCCATTTGACCATGTTCTTCTTTGAGACAAAATTTTCTATGTTTTTGAGTCCCTCTTCTAATAAAATTTGGTTCTTCAAACAAGTGAGACTTTGTAGGAAGAGTTTTTGATGAAGACAACTATTTTTCAACTTTTCAAAAAAATGTAGAATTTCTTAATTCCCGTTCTATCAAATTAATTCTTTTAATTATCAAGTAGAAATATTTTTAACTCCCTATTTCAATATTTATTTATTTGACCCTTTTCAAATTTCTTATGAATTCCTTTTATCTCCCTAATCATTTCACTATCATTTATTCTTTGATCAACAATTTTCTTTAAATTTTCATTTTCTTTAAAAGTTCCATTCAAGGTTCCTTTTCAAATATTCTTCCTTAATTCAATTAAAGTATCCCTTTTAATATTTTCTTCCTTATAAGTTTCTTATCCTCAAATTCACTTTCACATTTTTCTTCAGATTATTTTTCTCTATTTTCAATTATTTCTCTCTCAATTCTCTTTTCAATTTTCATATTCAATAATTTTCTTTCTTTTTCAACCTTCTTTCCTTCCCTTATAATAACTCGAATTAAAAATTTTTCCAATTCACTTTTAGAAAGGGTAATTTTTGTACCTTAAAAATAGCCTTCAAATGTTTATTTTTTACCAAATTTTGCTTCGATACCTGAGCAATTGCTTCAAATATCTCAAAAGGTGCCAAATCAATCAATAATTTACCTTGGATGTTATTTTCCAACAACACATTAATGATTTGAGCATTTTATTTTGTAAGCTTTCATTTTAGATTTGATATCTTCCCTTTGTCTTAGACCTTTACTACCACTTATCCAATCTTCAATGAAATATTTTTCATTTTTGGATCCTTTTCAATGTTCTCCTCTAACTTCTTAGATATATCTTCTCCAATGGATCCATATTTGGCATATTTGACTCCTCAAGAATTCTCATTTCTTCTCCAATGTCTTTAGTTCTTCAAGCATCCTTTTTCTTCTTTTGCATATTAGTATACTCTTCTCCCCTCCTATATTCTTTTGACATCTAATTTGCACAAGTTCTCTAGGATCTAATATCCTTCTCATGTTCTAGTTATCTTATTAAATAACTATAAAATCTTCTCTAACTATCTTCACTTGGAAAATTTTCTATCTTCACCACCTTAGCTATATGCACATCAAATTCCACTATAGTTCTCCTTGAATGTCTTCTTCATAACACTCTCTTTGAAGGTGCCTAATATTTTTGGTTGTCTTCTCTAATCCAATTCTCCTAAAACACATACTATCTTCAAAATTGAACACCCTAGTTTTGGAAATGGTGGCTTCACGCTTATAAACTTACAATCACTTGCTTCTCATGTACACTTCCCATGGACAATCTTTTATTACTCTCTTTCAGATACTTTCTATCTGCAAAAAACTTTCTACTAGTGGAGATTTTCAATATTTGCTCCTCTCACAACATTTACAACATTGCTCTCTATCTCATTAGGTGATTTCAACTTGAATCTCTATCTCTCTCACCAGGCTCTCCCAATGTGGCTCTAATACCACTATTAGATTTTACCCTACAATTCTATATACAATAACTATTCACAATGAATCCAATAAAAATTACTACTCACAATAACCAACATTCAATCCATGGTAAATAATAATAACAATGCACCACAAATACTATCACATAAATATACTTAATAAATGCAAATACAATGTATTGTAAATCTTCTTTGATCATACATTACAATGTCTTGTCTTCAATATATACACCTTAGAACATGAGACTTTTTATATTCACAAGAATTTTGACCTTTCTACTAACTCTCCATCTCCTCAAACTCACAAGAGATATGACTCTAGATATTTCTCATAAGAGAAACATATTTGACTCTCTAATAAGGACAAAACACCTAATGATTGATAAATGACAAATATTTATAAAACTCTTTCAAACCAAACTATTTACAAAGTATTTACAAGTTTCTTGCAATGTACTTGCAAGGTACCAACTAATGTAATAATATTCAATATTATAATGTATTCTATAGCTTAATGTTTCTTTCACATGATTCAAAATTCTCTTAGTTACTCTCGTATTATCCTCTAATGTTCACTCATGAATATTTAAATCAAATAGAACACAAATATAACATATGGTCTTGTTGTTAAGTACATAAGGCTTCTAATCAAACTTTTGTACTTTCTCTCATATACTCTTCTACTTCCATCATCCTTACATTTTATTTTGCCTTCTGCAAGTGGGGTAGAAACATATTTGCAAATTTCTATGCTAAATGCCTTCAAGATATCACATTCATATTTATATTGTAAAATAAATATCCCACCATATGTTTGATGTACCTCTACTGCTAAGAGAATATTAATGCTTTAAACACAATTTTCTCATTTCAAATTCTTGCATCATGGATTTCTTGAACTCTCTTTTCATTCTTGATAAACTTGTTATAAAATTTTGATGATCAACATAGAAGAAAACAATCAAAATATCATCACCTTTACCTTAGTAGTACAATGTGGGCTCATTATTACTTATTAAAAATCCCCATTTTAAAAAGCATGCATTAATTATTATATACCATGCCCTTGGTTATTTTTTTAGTACATATAATATATATTTTTATAATTTGTAGATGCACCTCTATTTACCTTTCACTTTGAATACTTGTGGTTGTTCAACATATACTTATTCTTTAATCTTACTATTCAAGAATACACTCTTTACATCAAGTTGATGTACATTCCATTTTTTTGGGGATATTAAGCCTAAGAACATTTTTACTCTAGTTTTTATTACAATAGGTGCATATATCTCATCATAACCTATGCCAAATTGTTTGCATGCCCCTTTATGAGTTGCATCATTTTGTGACTTTCAATTGTTTTATTAGTAATATAGTTGGTTTTAAAAACTCATTTCACTCCAATTACCTCCTTGTTCTTTAGAATTTCACACAACTCTATAGTATTATTATTTTTAATCACATTTAATTATTTTTTCATAGATTTGATCTATATATTGCCTTGGGATGCTTATTCAAAACTTGAGGGATCCATTTCAATCGTATATAATAGTGCATAACTCACCATATTATTATTTTTTGTTTGTTCTTGGGCTTGTGCTTGGCTTCTTGTGAACCTTTTATCCAAATTCTAATCCAATATTTGGTAGCTTGATGTTATTGTAATGTTCTCTTCCCTTTTGTACCTATCTTTAGAGAAATATTTGTGCCTCCACTTTATGTTTATGACACACCAAAATATTCAATTATGATTGTCTTATTAATATTTTTATCTTTTTATCTATGTACTCATCCTTCATAGAAAATAATCTCTAAACGCAATGTGTTATCTATATTTTGGGTTATAACATCTATATGCCTTGATTTCTTTAGAAAATAATAAATGCAGGCTTAAATACTTGTATCTAACATCTTTATTTTCTTATCTTCAACATGAACATAATCCAAACACTCTTAAGTGACTTATCAAAGGTCGTTTCCATACCATACCTCATGAGGATTCATGTTCTTTATTGCAATTATGGGACTTCTATTAGGATATATAATGTTGTTCTAACTACTTAAACCCAGAATAGATTCCTCAATGCTTTTTATAGTACTGTACTTCTTGTCATATTCATCATGTCTTATTTTTATTTATGTCATTACATTTTTCTAAAGTGTACAGGGTGTTGTCAATTATCTTCTTATCCCATACTTATCATAAAATCGATTGAATTTCTTGGAACAATACTCACTAACCATGATTAGTCCTTAATATTTTGATTCTATATCTACTTTTATTTTCTTTTATGGTTTTGAACCTCTTTAATACTTCAAAAGCATCACTCTTATTCTTCAAAAAATGTACATAAGTTTTATAGTGTAATAATTAGTGGAATTGATAAACCAGATGGATGAAATAGTTAGGAATAAGGGAGGAGGAGCGTTGGCAAGTGAAACTCCATTTTTTGAATCATCATCGAGTGGAAAGCAGAGAAGCTGCAGTTCGGGATCAGGCAACGATATGGGCGTAGTGGAAGTGGGACCAAGGATGTAACCGATGACTAGGGAAATGGGAATAGGGCCCTAGATAAGTCTGACCCTATGGCTTCAGACGATGGAAATGATGCTTTTATGGGGAAAGAACCCCTAGATAAAATAGTGGTAGGTAATAGGAAACCCAAAGAAACATCATTTGTAGAAACTCTCAAGGGAAGGATTAAACCCTCCTCAATAACATCACGCATATTTCTTCCTAATGGATGCGATGTAATCCTGCAGGAAGAAGTTATGGTTGGGTAGATTTCCCTTGATTCCTTCTTCCTAGTCAGGAAGTTTATAGGGGGAAGACCTGATATGGAGGCTATCAGGTGATGGGTGATGGTGAAATGGAAAACTAGGGGTTGTCAAGTGGGATGTGGATTTTGATCCAGAAATCTAGATAATCAACACAACTCCCATTTGGGTCCATCTTCCAAATTTACCCTCTCACTTTTGGCATGAGGATGTTCTACAAGGGATAACTCGAGCAATTGGAGATTTTATCTCCATAGACCCTGCCATGCGTGCTCGATCAAGAATGACACAGGCCTATATTTATGTTAATGCAAATTTAGAATCTCAAATTTTGACCCATGTGAATTTTATTTATGGGTCTAACCATCGATGCCAAGTGGTGGAGTATCATAACAAACCCTTCTTTTGCATTGAGTGCCACACCCAAGGGAACCTTCGAAGCTAATGTTTGAAACTAAGACTTGTCCTAAAAAATCACCAAGAGATGCAATACCCACTCAAGGGAGAGGATTAGAGAATGAGAGCTAAAGTGGATCCATGTTATGAGCCCAAAGTTAACCAACATGCTCCCCCATCTCTGAACGGTGACAAGAAGAAGGCAAGTTCCCTATTTTCTTTTTCCAATAGGTTCAGTTTATTCAATAATTTAGATCTCAATGCAAATAATGATAATGAGGAGATTCCTAGAGAAAACTTCCTTGGCTCAAATCACCCTAATCAATCCTTCAAGAAGGAAAACCCTCCCCTACAACCTCCTCATTCATTCCCTAACTCGTGTCCAAAATTCCCTCCGACCATGACTATTGCTCCTCATCCCCCACCGACCAATCTCCTACCACCATCTAATCCCCCACCTAGTTCCCCCCATCCTACAATAGGTCTAGGCCTTCTAACCCCCCACCTAACCCCCATGATGACGAGGTTGAGAGCCCTTAGTCGTCTAGTGATTATCCCAAATCTTGGATACCTAAACAAACCAGAAGTATTAAAAAATCCCTAATTGATGTCAAAAGTGAAAAAAATATGGGTAAAACCTCTGCTATAGAGCAAAGAAACATAGATATAGTGAAATACATAGCCAATGGCACCCAAAAAACTCTCTTTCAAGAACTAGGAATTTCCAACAGAGATGAACCAAAGAGAACCAAACCTCCTACGCAGCAAGGCAAAGGGGGCATAAAACCCTCCAAGAGTTCCAAATGAGAATCCTCTTCTGGAATGTTAGAGGGTTAAACATAGCAGCAAAATAGAGACTTGCTACTTCGATGTAAAAGGATTCAAACCCTACATTTTGTCTAATTCAAGAAACCAAACTAGGCATGCAGTCCTCACTGAAAGTTGCCAAAATTATATGGAGAAAATATGAATTTTCCTTTATTTCAACATTTGGAACCTTTGGCATCCTCCTCTACCTTTCGGACCCAACCAAGGTGGAAAGAGTAATTTTTGGTGAGGGGTGAATTTCTAATATTTTTTTCCATGATTCTGTTTCTAAGCACTCTTGGGTATTGACGAACGTCTTTACCTCGAATTATCCTCAGGATAGGTTGAACCTTTGGTATACTCTCACTCAGATGCGTGAGGCTTTCAATAATATCCTTATCCTTACCGGGGATTTCAATGCTTCGTTGTATCCCTCTAAGAAAAAAGGAGGGAAAGAGATCACTCACAGAATCATGGGTGACTTGAACAATTTTGTGGATGCTAATGAGTTAATGGATGTTCAACTAAGGGATCTCTACTTACCTAGAGAAATAGAAGGGTAGGGGGTGATATCATTCAAGAAAGTCTTGACCATTTTATTCTTTCTCATGATGCACTACTTCTGTTTGGATATGCTAGTTTACAGGCCCTACCAAAAATTGGGTCTGATCATATCCCCCTTATTTTTGAAACTACCAACAGACCTTCTTTCAAAACTCCCTTTCATTTTGAGGTAATGTGGATCCAACACCCTAACCTTAAGGCCTGCATTGCTAAATGATGGAGAGAGAGTTTCTCTAGATCTATCACCAATCAATTTACTTAGAAGTTGCAATCTATAAAAGCCAAACTAAAGATATGGAATAAAGAAGTTTTTGGAAATATTTTTGAAAATAAGCAGAACATCAAGGACAGACTCCAAATTATTGAAAATAAGTTTCAACAGGGTCAAGGGGATGCCAGTTTGGGAGCCAAATAAAAGTAATTGCTTTCATATTTCCATAACATTTTGAAGAAGGAAGATATGTTTTAGCATCAAAAATCAAGATATTTGTGGTTGAAAGAAGGATTTTCCAATTCAAAGTTTTTCATATCTTTACGCTCAAGCACAAATGGGTAAACATGATCAAGGGTCAAATCAGAAACAATGGCATCTTCACCTCCAATATTCATGAAATTCATGGCGAAGCAGTCCTTCACTTTAAGTCCCTCCTAGGTTCTTGCCCTCCCCATTCTACCCAAGCCATGGATTCCATCCTCATGCATATCCCCAAAATCATCACTAATAGCATTAATGCCTACCTTCTTAGTCCCTTAATTTTTGAGGAGATCCACCAGGTCCTCTTCTCCATGTAGCTAGATAAAGCTCTAGGTCCTGATGGATTCTCCCCAATGTTCTTCCAAGCCTTTTGAGAAATCACCGACCTTGACCTATGCCAAGCCATCAAAGAAATGTAAAAATTCAGAGTCATTCCTAGAGATGTGAATTCTACTTTTTTTGGCCCTCATCCCTAAAGGTCCCAATTCCATAGTCCTCTTTGATTGACCCCTGCCAAGGAAGCTTGGTTAAAGGTGAAAATATCATGAACGGGGTCAACCATTCATGAGTTGATCCACTCAACCCATAAGTCCAAAAAATTAGATTTCTTCCTAAATCTTGACATGAACAAGGCCTTTGATAGAGTGGATAGGGAGTTTCTATCTAAAGTTCTCTAGAAGTTTGGGTTCCATTATAAATGGGTTCATCTTATTACATAATGCATCTCAACTTCTTGGATTTATGTGCTCATTAATGGATTTGTTGTAGAGTACTTCCCTAGTAATAGAGTACTGAGACAAGGTGACCCTTTATCCCCCATCCTCTTCATTATTCTTACTGAGAGCCTTGGAAGAGCCATAAAATTTACCTTCTTCATGGGTCTTATATCTGGCATCAAAGCAACACCCAATCTCCAGCACTCAACCCACCAACAATTCATGGATGACACTCTATTGGCAATGGTTGCATCTATTTCTAAGGCAAGAGTCATCAAAGCTATCCTCAACCTCTATGAAGAAGCAGCAAGGCAAAAAATCAAATTCACCAAGAGTAAGATTTATTTCATCAACACTCCAATGGCCTGCCAAGTCAAAATTGTGAATATTCTGGGATTTTCTACTACAACATTTCCAACTTCTTATCTTGGCCTCCCAATTTTTCAAGGGAATCCTACCAAGATGATGTGGAACAATGTTATTGATAGATTTCACAAGAAAATCTTAGGGTGGAAAGGTGCCCTTCTCCCTTCTCTCTCAGGTAGGTAAAGCAACCCTGGTCAAGTTAGTGCTTCAAAGCATACTTGTATATTTTCTTTCAGTTTTCAAAATCCTTGTAGTAGTGGGACCATGATTGAACAAATACAAAAATGTTTCCTATGGGTCAGAGCTGACAATAAAAAAAGTTCCACTTAGTGGCCTAGGACAAAGTATGCTCTCCAAAATATAAGGGTGGGCTTGGATTTCATAGAATCAACAAAATGAATCAGGCCCTTTTAGCTAAGCAGGCTTGGAAATATTTCATTAATGAAATTTTAGAATGGATTTCAATCATTAAAATAAAATATCTGTAGCACCACTCCTTCATAGATGAAGAAATATCCCAAATAGGGTCTCATTTTTTGTGGTCTATCATCCAAACTAGACTTCTACTCCAAAGAGAAACTATATGGTAGCTCAGATATGGAAGATCCATTAATTTCTAGCATGATCCATGGGATAGGGATGAGCTTCTTATCAATGATACAGAAATAATTTCCATTAAACTTCTAACAAATCATATGTTTGATCTGATAGTTGTTGAATTCATTGTGCAAGACCAGGACCACCCCAAGTGGAAGCAAATTCAGTTCAGAATAAGCAATGCAATAATTAACAGAGCTATCACCTCTTTACAGGTGATTTTCAAAGCAAACTTCATACCCAGGACCCATAAAAAAGACAAACCATTTTGGAAAGGTACTGATGATGGCTCCTTTTCGGTCAAGTTTGCATTTTTCTTGCTAGATTCCCCTTAGGACCTACCTAAAAACTAGGTTGCCCCAATTGTCATCAAGAGAATTTGGCTCAAACATCTCATCCCAAAATTCACCCACTTCTCTTGGTTAGCTTCCCAAAATAGAATTCTCACTATAAAAAATCTGATCAAGATGGGTGTCATAGTTCCCAACAGATGTTACTTGTGCTTACAGGCATGGGAATCCACTAAGCACATGCTGCTCAAGTGTCCCTTCACCTACACTGCTTTCTCAATGTTGGTAAACATAGTTTAGGTCAAGTTGGTATGGCCCTTGTCAATCACTGACCTTCTTACCCAATGGTCCCAAGTGTTTTGTAACCCAGGCTCAAGTTTTTGTGGGAAGAAGTATTGCACCATACCCTATGGTAAATCTAGCTTGAACATAACAACAAAATCTTCAACGACTATTTTAGGGATCCAAAAGTAGTGGCTAATAAAGCATTATGCTTTGCCATTGAAAATGCAAATTTGGTCCCTTATCCAAATATTCCAGCGTCTAGGTTGGAAGAATTCTTGTTCAAATTCCTCGGCATCTCTTCTGAGTGCACCAGATCCTAGACCCAAACTAGTTGCAAGTCCATTGTCAAGTGGATTCCTCCCCCATTAGGATGGCTCAAGGTGAATTTTTATGGATCATCTAAAGGCAACCCCGAATATGTTGGGGTTGGAGGAGTCATTCAGGACCATGAGGTAAACATATTCCAAGGTTGGGTGGAATATTTAAAGGATCATTCATGAAAGTCAATCCATCCTTAGGAAGCGTTCGCTCAGCACAATCCAGCACGTTTTTAGAAAAACCAATGTTATGGCAGATTTGTTGGCTAACAAAGCAGCCAATCAGAACAATCTCACTATATGGGAAGACACTTTCCCTCAAGACATCATAGATGCTGCAAAAAATGATGTTGAGTGCAATTCCAACTAAAAGTAAGTGTAGTCCCAAAGGTGTTATTATCAACACCAAGGGTGTTCACATTAACACCATGGATATTTTTTCCCCTTCCCATCTTATCATTGTCTTTCGAAATACTGATTTTACTTTTTTCCATGTGGATCAATAAAATCGGGGTAAAGCTTCGTGATGCCTGAAATAGAAGGGTGTAGAAGGATCGCAAACCTCACCCAAGATCATTTTAGATAATGAGGAATATGTTGGGTGCAACACTGATGATGCACATCGAACCAGCACCATCAATAATGTATCCAGAGCGATGGAGCAACTCCAAGCAGCAGCTAACATGATCAGGGAGGCGGGTGTTATCTTTTCTCACACCATCAAATAACTCCAGGATCTCCTAATTGCCCTCAGTATCCTCATTGCAAAGGACCAGAACGCTGGCACCAAATAAGAGGATGAAGACAATTCCCAGTAGTTTTGGGAATGGAGTAGTTGGCAGATGGTTTGTCAATAGTTTTTTGAATTACATAATGTTGTTGTTTCCCTGTTTAGGGTTTCTAGTATGTGGATCTATTTTAATTTTCCTGTTTAGATTTTGGATCTAGTTTGTATCAGGTTTTTAGAGACTGTTGGTTGTCCTCACGTCCATCCCTGTGATAGTGGGATGCATAAAATTTTATACTATTGGCATTCTAAATGCCTAATATAACAGGGATTGGGTCCTTTCAACCCAACAATTAATTAAAATATTTACCTACAAAAAATAATTAATGAAGTTGATAAACTAGAATGATTTTTCAACACTTGGTATATGCATTGAACCATAAATAAATTAGGTACAATAAATATGATTCTCTCCATTCTCTTCCTTTTGGAAATATCTCTTTATGATGTTTTCCATTATACAACCCTCACACACTCCACTTCTTGCTTATATAGAAGGCATTCCATAGACCATTTATTTTTATGGTTTTGGCACTATACTATCTAACAAGAAACTTAAGAGATGAGCCTCAACATATTCTGTTGTATATTAAAAATAGAATGATACAATTAGAATGGAACTATGAGTCCATTATATAGGAAGAGAGGTTTCTTGGTCCTTACTCTTCCTATGACACTTGGTACCTCTTACATGACACTTGGCATGATAGCCAAATAATGGAATATATTCCAACACCCCCTGTATTACATTATTTGGTATGAAGTTCTTTTGAGTTGCATAGATGATCTCTGAATGTTTGAAACTTGGTTTTTCCAAGTGCTTTTGTGAAGATATATGCCAGCTGATCTTCTATAGGGACATGCTTGAGAATGATATGATGATTCTGGAAGTGGTCTCTGATGAAGTGACATTGTGCTTCAATATGTTTAGTTCTTTCATGTACAATTGGATTTTTGATCAGATTGAGTACTCCTTGATTGTCACAAAATATCAAGGTTGGAGTTCATCTGATGCCCATGTCTGATAATATGTATTGTAGCCACAATGCTTCGTAGGTAGTGTCTCTTGCTTGCTCGATATTCTACTTCAGTTGATGATTGTGCCACTGTATGTTGTTTCTTGTTGTGCCAAGATATAGGTCCTGATCCAAGGTAGAAAACGTATCCTAAAGTAGATTTTCTATCATCAATGGAGCCAGCATAATCTGAATCTGAGTAACCCTGAAGACAAAAATATTTGACATTCTTCATATAAGTTAGTCCATAATCAGTAGTTTTCTTGATATATTGCAATATTCTTTTTGTAGCTTTCCAATGACTCTCTCTTGGTTCTTGCATGAATCATGAAAGATAGTTTACTGCAAAAGCTAAATTTGGTCGGTTGTTTGTTAAGTACAGTAGACTTCCAATTAATTGATGATACATGGTTGCTAAAACTAGTGGTGTTTCATAATTCTTAGATAACTGAATCCCTTGTTCCATTGGTGTATCTTTCGGTTTACAATCCTTCATTCTGTATTTTTCTAGTAGAGTTTTTGCATATTTGGATTGAGTAATAGTAATCTTATCTTCACTTTGATGAATTTCTAAGCCAAGATAATAGTTCATTAATCCTAGATCAGTCATTTCAAATGCTTTTTCTAGATCTCTTTTAATATCACTTATTAGTTTTTTAGAAATTCTAGTGATTACTATGTCATCAACATAAACAATAAGAATTATTATGTGATCTCTGATTTTCTTTGTATACAAACTAGGATCGGATGTACTTCTTTTGAAGTCTTGTTGTAATAAGTGATTGTTGATCTTTATATTCCATGCTCTGGGAGCTTGCTTTAGACCATATAGATATTTGTTCAATTTACACACTTTATTTTCTTGTCCTTTAATAACGAATCCTTCTGGTTGTGACATATAGACTTCCTCTTCTAAATCACCATTAAGGAAGGCACTTTTTACATCCATTTGATGAAGCTTCCAACCTTGATGAGTTGCTAGTGCACAAACTATCCTGATAGTAGTCATTCTAGCCATTGGAGCAAATGTTTCTTCATAGTCAATTCCTTCAGTTTGTGTGTATCCTTTTGCTACTAATCGAGCCTTGTACTTATCTAAAGTTCCATCTGCTTTATATTTGATTTTGTAAACCCATTTACAACCCACTATTTTCTTTCCTGGAGGTAGTTTCACTAGATTCCATGTTTTATTCTTTTGAAGTGATGCATATTCAGATTCCATAGCTTCCCTCCAATGTGAGTCATTCAATGCCTGAAGTGTTGATGTTGGTTCTATTGTATTGCTTATTAGTCCTCTGTTTATTCTGGTTTGACTACGAGTTTGAGGTCTAGTAGAAGTGAGGTCTGCATTCTTTCTAGATTAGATTCCCTAAGAGTATCTCTGAGCCATATTGGTTCCTTTCTAGGAATTGTAGATGTTTATGTGTATTCTTCTTCTTGTGATTCTGATTCTGATTCTTCACTTGTTGTGTCTTCTTCAGAGTAATTTAGAAGAATATATGTATCCTTACTAGGTTCTTCTATATCACTTTTTAATTTTTCATCAAATATTACATCTCTACCAATGTAAACATTATTTGTATGTGGATCGAGTATTCTATACCCAGTAGATTCAGTGTCATAACCAACAAATATGCCTACCATAGTTTTGTCATCTAACTTTATCCTTTTTTGTTTTGGAATATGCATGTAAGCTTTACATCCAAAAACCTTGAGTTTTCCTATATTTGGTTTTTGTCCTGACCATGCTTCTTCTGGTGTAGTATGTCTAAGTACTCTTGTTGGTAATCTATTTTGTATAAAAATTGTTGTTTGTACTACTTCTGCCCAGTATTGATGACCAATATTAGCTTCCTTTAACATACATCTTACCATTTCCATTATTGATCTATTTCTTCTTTCTGCAATTTTGTTTTGTTATGGAGAATAAGTTGTAGTGAGTTGTCTTTTAATTCCATTTTTTTCTAAAAATGAGTCAAATTCTTTAGATACAAATTCTCCTCCCCTATCTGAACGAAGTGCTTTTATAGTCTTCCCTGATTCTTTTTCTACTTGTAGTTTGAATTGTTTAAAACAACCAAATGCCTCTGATTTGTATTTCATGAAATATACCCACATTTTCCTAGTGTGATCATCAACAAATAATTGAAAGTATTTATGTCCTCCAATACTATTGGTCTTCATTGGTCCACATAAATCTGTGTATATTATTTCTAGTGGTTGTTGAGTCCTGTGTTGTTGAAGCTCAAAAGGAATTCTATGTTGCTTACCTGCTAAGCATTCTGGACATATGGTAGATTCTAGAGATAGATTAGGTATTCCTTCAACCATTTGATATTTAAGTAATTCTTTCATAGTAGATTCACTAGTATGTCCTAGGCGTCTATGCCAAAGATCTGAAGCTTTAGCTGAAAGAGTTGAGTGAGTGGTAATATCTAAAACAAATAGACCATTTTTGTAGGACCCTGATGCTATATTTTCCCCTTGTTTAAGAATGTGACATAGTTTTCTTTCAGAAGACACTTTGAATTCTATAGTCATGTTTTGATCCATGAGTTGAGAAACTGAGAGAAGATTAGTAGTCAAACCTAGGACATATAATACATTTTTTATCATCCCTTTTCCATCTATTAGATCTACTAGAATGTTTCCAATTCCCTTTACTTCATATGTTTTGCTATCTGCTACAACAACTGGTTTCTCATTTACCTTATGAAGAGATTCAAACAAGTATATGTTTCCTGTCATATGCTTGCTTGCTCCTGAGTCTATATACCAATAATCCATGATTTGAGACCTTGTCTTGATATGTTTAGTTCACCTTCTAAGTTGATTTTGTAATGTTTTGAGAATAATCAACTTTTAATTTTGCCTAATCTTTCTCAATGAAGTATGCTTTGATAGTTGGATTTCTTCTTGTCTCCTTAGAATGAGTATGAGACTATTCCAACTCTATATGTAGGCAATTGATTTACTACTCTTTCCAATAGTTTTAATTTTCTAAATTCCAATTATATGTATATAGTTTGAAGTAGTATGCCTTATATCTCCCTACTTTTTGGAATATTAGAAAAATAATAATATTTGCAAATAAAGTTTTAATTTTCCAAGTGGAAATCCTTATATCTCCTACGTTACAATATCTCCTACGTTACAACTTGCAAATATTGATCTATTTAGATGTATAGATAATACTTTCAAATATGGTTGATTTTGCTATGGTTTCAACCTTATAATATACCCCTTATAACTCCTTAATGAAAGTAAATTTAATTAAGGTAAATCCTTACCTTTATAATGTTGCAAATGGGCATTGTAGTCTTTGATGTATGTGCACTATGATATTTGATGTATGGATGTTATGTTCTCCAATCGTATGGGCACTATGTTATTCATTGTATGGCACTGTATTCTTCAACGTATGGACGTAGATGATGATGGCAGACTTTAATGCTTCTCTTAAATTAGTGGGTGTTGTCACTGTTGTAGATAATGGTGGTAGGCTTTGATTACAATTCTGGATATCGGATACCTCAATCTATGTTGCTTTGACTCTCCTTGACCATGAGCTTTTAATGCTCTTATCTCCTCTTACACGTTGTGCTCTATTGCTTGCTATGAATGCATTGTTCTCCTTGAGCTTTGATGCCTTAAATAGAATAGATATCACTTGACATTGGACAAGTGTCCTAGGAGTTACAATGAAGATAGGTGTTGAGATTCCTTCAACGTTCATTTCTTTGTGCGATGAGAACTTAGATAAGTAACCTCCCTGATGATTTTGTAACTCCACAAAGTAGGCACTGGATTATTCCTTGAGCGTTGAGGATTGAGATGATGCTTAGAATATTTGTGCCAAGTGGCACTCACGGTATTTGCATGTAGATCTTTTCTTTAATGCTCCAAGGATGAATGTTATAACCTTCGAGTTATTTGTTGGCTTGCTTCATTTCTTGGATAGCAAGCAATCTCTCTTTTGCATGCTATTTTTATGAAGATGATGGGTGGCTCCAGCTGTGATACTCTAAGGTTCTATGGAGCTCTGAATGGTGGTATGAGTGCTTCTCCTAGGTGGACATTCTCTTCAAGCTATAGCTTTGGGTATAACACCTTTTCCCTTGTTCTCTTATGCTTCCAATGTGTCGATTGAGTGTTGCTTATTTGATGTAGATAATGCCTTTGTGATGGCTCCTTGCACTCGACTTAATAATGTTGTCTTGTCCACGTAGATAGATGTATATCTTGATGCTATTTTATGTAGATAAGCACCTTCAAATGTAGACCTTAATGCTATCCTTTCTCCACGTAGATATCTATAGATGATAGCCTTCTTGTATTGGTTGTAATATTGTAGGTGGACGTTTGCTTTTGGGTGCTTGATTTGACATGGAGTAATGGTGTCTTTAGGCACCTTGAATCTTGAGCAATATGAGCTCTTCGATGGCTCTCTTCTCTTGCTCGAATTCTATCCTTATACCTACTGGGATGACAATCGAGCTTTTCCTATAATATGAGATCTTTTGCCCTTCTTGAAGGAACAAAAGTGGTGCTTGTAATGGTTAGATTTGCACCAATATGATGGATCGAATGTCTCCCTTTTCTGAAATACCTTTTAATTTTGATGAGGTTACTCCTTGCCTTCACTAATTCTCTTTTTTTTTTTTTTTGATAGTTTAGTAAGAATAGATCCAAGCTAATAATATGCATATAATATGCTCCTCTTTGAAGTAAGGATTTTTGCACTTACTTTTAAATGAAAACCTTATATATTCCTTGAATCTGAGACTCACCAAGTCTCAGTTTTTAATCCTCCTTAAAGTATTTTAATGGTGGATTCCTTCTCCACTCTTTGATGGCTTCTTTTGACCATGAAGTGTTGCAGGTTTTGGAAACCAAATAGTATCTCTAGACACTTTGATAATATGTTGGTTGTGAGCCCTTGATCTTAACAATCAATAACACAAAATAACCCTCTGAGAGTAACTAGTTAATTAACAACTAGTATAGTGCAATGAATCAATAATACTTTCAACTTAATGCACTTTAAAGATAACAATAATCTCACATTATTGCTCCTATAAATAACCTCTCAAAGTAGTTTCAAATGCACTTAATGATCACTGCTAATTTCTTAATTTAGTCCTTTTCTCAATAATTAGATAATAGGAAGAATGTATCTAACTCCTATTAATGTGTAGGTAATAAATCTTAACAGAAACTATCTTCTACACTTTTGAGGACTTAAAATGCAACCTTCTAATTTGCAACTTTTTGAATTCTAATAAGGTGCTTAATGAAGTTAAGTAGTAATCCAAATTAAGTGTTCAAGTAATGAACCTTTTGTACCTAATTTGCTTACCTTTGATGATGAATATCTTGATGAATTGATTCACCAAATCTCTTGTTTGGAATGGTGGTTGCTTGCAGCTATGAATGCTTCTAGTCTGCTACTCTGAAATTGTAGTAGATGATTTCAACTTCTCCTTTATGATCTGGCTTGGAAATTCGAAGTCTTGTAGCTAGTAATGCTATCTTGATTGTTATTCTCTAGAAGTCAATCTATTCACTAAAATATTATCCTTCTTTAGCTATGAAGGATGGTCTTCAAATATTATTGTGTTTGAAAGATTTCTTCTATCTAATTTTTTCTTCAGATAGGGCTTTCTTCTCAAATAATTTGAAGGTCTTGAGGTCTTCATGAATCTTCTCTCTAAAGTTTGACAAACTATTTGCCAAATATTTCTCCTTTGGGCTTGTTATTGTATGGCGATAATTGTCCCAATTCTTTCACTATCTTTGTAGTGAATTTCTCCAATGAGTTCTCCTAGGAACTTCTTTGATAGCTTCTCCAATTCCTACAATGAGGCTCTCCAAGCCTTTTTCTATTGATTTATCATGGATCTGATACCAATTATGGTTTTGGAACTATACTATATAACAAGAAACTTAAGAGATAAGCCTCAACATATTCTATTGTATATTAAAAATAGAATAATACAATCATAATGGAACTATGAGTCCATTATATAGGAAGAGAGGTTTCTTGGTCCTTACTCTTTCTATGATACTTGGTACCTCTTACATGACACTTGGCATGAAAGCCAAATAATGGAATTTATTCCAACATATTTAGCATTCAACAAAAATCAAAAACATAAAAATTTTGGTGACCATATTTTTGGTGCCATAATCAATTGTTGTCCTCAATGGTTGTATGACATAATTTTCTTTCTTCTTATCCAAGATTCAAAATAAATATTATGCTATTTGTCTTAGGTACAACAACCACTACTTGGTTCCTATTTTTTTATCATAAATGATGTACTCCTTATTATCAAACACCACTTTGTATTTTTTTCTCTAGAAGCCATCCCACAATCAACCAATTATGCTTCAAGATTGTTTTAAAGTAAGTATTTTAAATATTTTTCTTTGCATATTTTGTGTCAATTTGTAAGATTTATTTCCTTCAACCTCTAATATTTTTTTATCTACACCTTGCTCCTCTATGATTTAACCAACTCCATAAAGGATCTCGCATATACATATTTCTAGTATGGAGTATATTATTGTGGGCTAGACCCCACATGTACCATATTGGTAATGTATCTGAGTGGTCACTTCCACGTATCATTGGCAACCCACATATCAATATTCCCTCACATATCAATAGGTATATAGATAGGAGTCGGGCTTATCATAACCTTTGGTATATAGGAATGCCCTTGAGGTATATAGGTTATATTCAATATATTGAGGGAAGGGGATATAAGGTTGCTAAAACATCTTCTCTTTCTTCTTTAATCAACTCTATAAATTTTAAAACTTAATTAATATTTCCTTTCCTTCCAAACCTATGGTTGAGAGATGCTACCTAACTCATAGCACATCTTATCAATTTATCATTAACCCTAGCCCTCTTGTGAGAGGACATGATGAGTAAACCACATTTTAGAACCCAACCTTTGATCAAGAAGATGATGTTTCTACACATTTGGGTTCTCTAAGCCCTATCCATGATGAGTAAGGAAGAGTGGCTTTCCAATCTATAATTCACATAGCTTATTTCTTGAAAAAGCATGGAAATATTATGGAGATCTTTATTAGGGAAGCTCTTGACACCCTAGGCATCTCTATAGGGGTGGGTTCACTTATGGACCATCCCCAAAAACCCAACTCAATTCCTTTACAATTAAACCAATTAGATTCATCCTTGGATATCTAAATACAAACCTTAATGCATCAAATTCTAATTTTATTGATTCAAACTCTCTTATCATCATTGTTTCTATAGAGGTTTGTAGACACAATCTTCTTCTATTTTTTGGACATCACTCATCTTTGCCTACGCTTGAGGAATTATTACAAGGTAATGTAGATTATCATGTATCTCAATAAGTAGGTACAATATAAACTCCTAATTAGGATGTGCCATCAAGTGTTCCAATCTCTAATACCTATTTCAACAACCTTCATTCTAATATCATAAGCATGAGTGTGGGATTCACAAAAAACCCTGACCCTAAATATTTCATTCTTTATATTCTAATCCTTTCATATTCAATACCTTTGGAATAAATCATATGATGCCAATTTTAGCATCATACACCCAAGTATATCAATAAATTCCTCATATATCTTATCACATCCCTTTTATGTCATAAAATACTATTTCTTCCAAACTTCAAACATTAAATTATCATCTAGAGCTATTGAAACAACAAACAATCATCATCCAAGGGAGTTTGTCTAGTTACAAGTACTCTTACGGTGACTTGTGCAACCAACCCCTAGATCCTTTTGTCACTAGTCAACCTTTTCCTCCCAAATTTAAAATTCCTAAGTTTAAAATGCATAAAGGAAAGGAAGATCCCATAAACCACCTTAGGTTATTTATAATCACTTGTAGTGATATTTCTTATGATGATATATTGCTACATAATATCTTCCCTAAGAGCCTTAGTGGTACTACCTTGGAATGGTATTACCAAATACCAATGCACTTTCTAAAAGCACTTAGAGATATTGTTGAAATGTTTGTCAAGAAATTATCTCTCTACATTGAGAAAAAGGTCAACATTAATTATCTATACCAATTTAAGTAGTCCAAATACATGATTTTTTTTTACTTCTTAGCAATATGGTGAGCCCTCTTGGGGAGAATCCAATATGTTCCTCCACCTAGATATATTTTATAAATAATTGAAGAAAACCTTAATTAAAAATTATATTTCTACTTAGAGATGACCAATGTGTCTTCTCTTAAAGATGCAATTGACATGGAAAAGAGAATAGAGATTGTCCTTGTCAAAAGAGATAAATTAAAAGCCAAATCCCACAAAGAGGAAGATAAGTATTCCTCTAATCTAAAGGGATAGTATAATAATAAACACGTTGTAGGTGATGGAGTTACAAAATCATAATAATCCAATGAAATTAGTTCTACCACAAACCTTCAAAAGATTTTCTTAGGGAAGCCACAATAACAAAAATCCAAGACAAAGTACTCTTGACTAGAACAACCTTTTTCAACAACCCTAGATAAATTCTTAGCTAAATTAATGAAGCTTCCACCTATCAAGATTCTTGAATCATAAAGGGAAAAGGCTCTTTGGTTTTGTCCCAATGAGTAATGTGCCTTTCACTACATCAATAGTCATGTGATTAAAAAATGCATGAGCCTTAAAAATATGATCCAATACCTAATTGATAAAGGTCAATTTTTTCTCAACGGATTTGATTTTCAATCCTCTTCTAATTAAGATATTGGATTTTTATAGAAAATTTTACCCAATCATAATCAAAATCAAAATGTAGCAAATAAATTTTAATACAATAATGTTCCACCTCCTAACCAACGGATGGTTGGGGCACCACAATATTCTAATCATATATATTGTATTTTTGTTGTAATTAGACAACAAAAGTGTAAGGGATAACCTCTACACTATTCCATTTCTATTGTAATGAGGGGATTTTAAACTAATTCAACAAAAAAATATGATTTACCTAGAATAAACTTGACCTTTTTTCCCTCTTTTATTTTAAATTTTTCTCCACACTTCTTTTGCACCTCTGGTTCCTTCTAAATTTGAATTTAAAAATTACACTTCCTCATCCCTTGTATCATTATTTTCTTCTTCTAAAAAATAATCTAGTTTATTATGATAGCATTTTTCATGTAATGCTTCAAATAGGTTTTATTTACCTTTATTTTGGGCCTAGAATATCCTTGATCTAGTCTAGATTCTATTGTAGTATGATGTCCTTGCTTCATCTTGAAGTTTATCTCATTACCAAATTCTTTGTCTCTTTCTCCATCATTTTCTCTTTTACAATATCTTTTCATGTGTCTAGTCTCATAACATTGTTGACATTAGAATACAATGTCTTCATAATCCACTTGCTGATCTCATTCTCTTGATTGAGGATTAATATTGATGGATTATGGAATAGGTTTTAAAATATCCATAGTAACACATATTTGGGTATGAAACATTTTTTTCTCCTTGGTTATCGGTCCCTCCTTGATGAATTCCCCTTAGGTATTAATAAATGGTTCCAAACATCCTTATTGATAATTTGAAATCAAAGTCTAAAAAACCTAACCCACATTAATTTTTTTATAGATTTTGTATCCACAAAATATTTTTCACCTTATGGTCTCATTAAGTTTTCTTTTCATTGTTTTTTTATCCACAAAAAGTTATAACTCTATGGTACTAAATACAGGTCATCTCTCCCCCTCTAAATTATGGGCTACCATTCATTATTTTATCATTGAATTTTGAACTAAAAATGATAATGAGAAAAAACTCCTTCAGGAAGAAAATTCATCGAGCAATTTGAATTCATCCTCACTTCCATTTGGTTCAATTTTGAATTTCTAAAAACCTTGGCCAATATCTATGGAACTTACATATTAACCCCATGCTTTTAAGAACCATTATATCATACTTGATCATATCATACTTGGTAATCACTTTTGATGTAATATTTGTTGCATAGATAAGACTTGACATATATACTTTATTCTTACTATCTCCAACTTGGGCATCTATAATTATAGCTAGGGAATTATTACTTCCAATTATGGTTTTCAAATATGGCTTTCCTTCTATGATAACTAGCATTTTCTTATATGAACCTATATTTTTTAAATTTCCTGGAAGATCTAAAGCTAGAAAAGCTTATGATTGCTCTTTACTTGCACTGGCATCTTATTTGTACAATATTCCTACTCTTTTCTAAAGATCCAAAATAATAAAAGGTGTGGCTCTCTCCCAAGTCCCATCCAATGGATGTATGTAATTCTAATATTGTTATATTAACTATATATTTAAGAAAACTTCTATGTAAAAATGAGGAGAGTATAGACCATCTCTTGGGACATTGCTCAATAATTTGGGAACTATGAAAATGGATTCTTAATTATTTTGGTAAATTCATGGTGATGAGTGCAACGTTATGCACAATGATGAATATTCACAAATTGGGCGAATATTAGCATTTTTGAAAATGCAAATTTGCGATTTTGGGGGACCCTGGACGTCGGCCATTTCGCCCAAAATTTTTGGGTCAAAAAATTTTGAAGTGTCGATTCATCGTGCATTGATAATAGTATTACGTATTTTTTTTAAATTCGTCGACACTCCCGCCTAAGTCGTGGACCATTTTTGCCAAATTTTTTTTAATTTTTAAATTATCCCACCAAATTCGCTAACTATACCACTATATATAAGTAACAAGCCAGAGATAGTTTTCATTTATAACATTCAAAAAGTAAAACTCTAAAGCGAAAATATGAACTGAAACATTCGATCTATTGCAGATTCCACCAAACTTCAGCCTTGTGCAGAAACCAATCGATTCGGATCAAAACTATACTCGAACTAAAACCGGACCCTTTTCTGCACTCGAAACGATGGTTGGACAGAGTTCTGTACATGGATCGACACGACATAGTTCTCCACCCGACCCGACGATCGAACATTATTTCCACCCGGATCGGTAGTCGGTCTACTTGTTCCACCTGGACATATTGTCGGACAGCTAGTTCCAACCGGGCCATCTACTGGACTGCCTATTCCACCCGGACCGTTGGTCGGTTCGCTTCTTCCACCCGGACCGGTTATCGAACTTCTTGTTAAGCATAGTTCGATGACCGACCATTATTTCCACCTGGATCGATTACCGGTCTTCTAGTTCCACCCGGATCGATTGTTGGTTCTAGCGGACCGCAAGCCGGATCGATCGTTCGCCCGGACCGACCACCCGTTGGACCTTTTTTCCACCCGAACTGACTATCGATCCTCGTTTCCTACACGAACCATCGGTGGGTCTCTTTTCAGATGGACCTTTTCCTACAACAGGTACTCTGTTTCTCTTTAGACATTTGAATCTGTGATCCTGTGTTTTTTGGTTTTATAGAGAATAATAGTTGAAGCACTTGTAATAATAAGATCTATTTTTTTGTCATCTAATTGTTGGTTTTTCTTTTGCTATTTTTTTATCATTTACTGAAAATAAGTCAATGCTCTGTTCTCCATTTTTCCCCTATTTTCTATCTATGTTAAAACTCTTTGATTCTCTATTTCCATTAAGATCTCCTTTTCTGTTACAAGATTTTTAAATAGGTAAATACTTTGGTTCTCTATGGACATAGTGATGCTCTACTTCTTGTCCATTTTGTACTAGAATTTTATATTTTTCAACATTTGTATCTCTGATTAAATCTCGCATAAACAAAAAAAATTTCTTACACTTTTTTCAAATTTTATATTGATTGGTTTTTTGCTCTTATTAGTTACAGGTACTATCTCTAGAAAATAGAGTATTTGAATACTCTAAAAAAATCACAATAAAGAATGATTGGAAATAGGTATTTATTTTCTACCAACCATCTATACGTTTATTCTAATTACAATATTATCTTAAGGCTTCATAGAAGTAAGATGTCTTCAACATTTTATTACTTTTCTAAATTGAAAAATATTTTCTTTACAAGTAAAATGTCACCTACTGGTGATGCAAAGAAGGGGGCCAAATCTGAAAAGAGTATCCTGAATTATTTTAGCCATATGTTGAAATCGAGCGAGCCATCGACATCTGTGCAAATTCAAGGTACAAATGATTTTTGACTACTTAACAGTTAGGTGTATTTGTTAGTTTAAATAATGCTTTCTTCCTCAAATGGTTAGGGTGCCTCTAGCCATATTGCATGATGATATAAATCATATTTTTGTTTGTTAGTTTATTTTGTTAAATTAAAAAATAATTAAGAATAGTATTGTATGCTACTATGCAGAATACCATGTGGACCTTGATATGCCTCCACTTGAAGATATTCATCACCAAGAGATGACTTCTAATGAAAATTCTCTTAACAATGACATCCAACAAGCACTTGAAGATAATCCTCAAAATAACATGTCAGTTGAAAATGAAAGCGATAAATCAAATACATTACAAACTTCTTTTGAATCTACAAGCGAAAAAAATAAAAAGTGGAAGGCATCTAACTGGGCTATTGGAAGGGCATTTAAGAATGAATGGGCAGAAAAATTTCCATGGATAGAGCCTATCCTAACTAATGACAACCAAGTCGATGATAAAGTATGTAGATGCAAAATTTGTAGTTGGAAACTGGGCAAGGAGCATAGGTTGCAAAATAAGATAGATACAATAGAAAAACATGTTGGCAAAGTTTATGTAAAAGTTAAAGGAAGTGATGGTGAAATTAATAAAATAGTTAGGTGGAAGGATGCATCAAAATGTATGCATGTCAGATATGCAATAGAATATGACAATCACTTAAAGGAACAACAATCTCTTGTTGAGAAAGGTGCAACGATTGAAGCCCATTTTCAAAAAATGAAAAAGATCACCTTAGGGGTAAAAGGTTTACAGTTTGTTGTTGTACTTAGTATTCTCAAGAAGGGTAGACCCATGTCCGATTTTATTGATTATAAGCACCTATTTCAGCTGGTTGGTTTGCAAAAAATTTGAGTTGCCATTGGTCTGATCGAAGTGGTTGGGAAATGGTAAAATATCTATCATTAGTAGAGAAGGAGGACCTGAGGGAGAAAGTAAAACTTTCCAGATTCATTTCACTATCTATTGATGAGGTGACGGTTATGGACAACACATCCTGGATTTGTATGCATGTGTATACTTTTCAAAACAATGTCAGGCAGCCTAGTTTGCTAGGATTACATAAGATGGTTGAAAATTCAAATGCAAAAAATATTTATAATGTTGTTGTGACTAGTTTAAAAGATATTGCGGGAATGAATGACATAGACATAGCCTCAAAGTTAATATGCATTGGAGCTGATGGAGCTGCTATAATGCAAGGGCATAGGAGTGGTCTCTATGTTCGACTGCAAACCACAATTGCACCATATATGATACCCATTCATTGCATGGCTCATAGAGTGAATCTTGCATATAAAATCGTGAGCACTTTTGAAAATGTTGCGAGAGTGGAAGACCTCATTCATGAAATACATTCTTATTTTTCTTGCAGTCCAAAAAGGTTTTCAAAGTTTCAACAGTTTGCACTAGGAGTTACAGAAGGAAAAAAATGTTAAAAGATGTAGATACAAGGTGGATTTCATTGTATCAACTTGCACACATAGTTTTTATAGAATATCAATCATTAATAGGGTTTATGTATGCAAGTAGTTGGGGAGTTGATAAGGCAAAATATTTGTTGTTTCGTTTGACTAACTTTGAAACCCTACTGATGTTATGTGGTATTCTTCCAATGTTACAAGAAATGAGTAGATTGATTAAATTTGCACAAGAGAGATCCATCTATATCATTGATTTCATAAGGATGAGAAAACAAATATGTATTGTTATTGAAAATTTATGTGTTCAAAGCAGATTTTAAAGATCCCTTGTTTCATAGTTGGAATACATTGACAAACGTGAACGATCCAGAAAGCTTTTTGAAGTTTGACATCAATGATCATCTTTGTATTAACAATCATGGAAAGTTGATACCTCTTTATTGTTTTGAAAGGCAATCAAGTATAGGTATGGACGGTGTTGAACAAGTTCCTGTAACACACAATAGATTTCATGTTGTATTACAGAAAACTAGAACAAATTTGTCCAATATAGCAAAATATTTGACAAGTGAGATAAGAGATCGGTTTCAGAGAGATGAGTTGCTTGAGGCCATGGGTGTGGTTAACCCCATGTTTTGGGCTTCTAATAGTGACTTCAATTCTACAAATGAGTTGTTTGTTAAATATATGATGATACTTATTCAACATTTCAGTAAAATTGTGGAAATGAATGGTGTTAAAATCAATGGTATACTCAACAAAAATATTTTGAAAGAACAGTCAACACATTTTGGAAGAACAATGGTTGGGCAAACATCACTTTTGAGTAACATCCATGAGACTGGTTCCATTGCACGTTTGTGGCAAAAATTGTATCCAAGTACTATCCTACAAGATACTATAAGTGAATACTTTTGTTTATATGAATTATGTCAAACAATGATTTTGGGATCAGTGGAAGATGAGAGGGTTTTCAATGCACTATATTTTGTGAAATCTAAGCTTCACAATAGGCTGGACAAAAATTTAGAAAATTGTTTGAGAATTTATGTATCATCCTATCAGTTGGAAAATTTTCCCTATGATAGAGCAATTGCATTCTAGAATTCCCTTGCAGATAGAAGGAGCGTGTTGAATATTACCGATATGGAAGATAATGATGCTTTCAGTGATCAGATTGTGGAGACATAGATATCCACTATGCTTCATAGTGATGTTGAACAAGCTGAAAAATATTTGTTTAAGCTACCTGATTTGTGATTTTTTTAGTATTATAATTTTTCAAGTATTTCACAATTTGAATTCATTTGACATCAGATTTCACAATAGAGATTCTGGACAAGTTGAGCATTGTTTGTTTTAGCTACTTAATTTGTGATTTAACTAGTATTGTGATTTTTCTAGTATTTCACAATAAATTGGAATTGATTTGATATCAGATTTCACAAAATTTGATTATTAAGAAGTTTTCATGTTCTGCCCTTTGTTGTTTTTGAAATAGTTTTAATTATCTTTATATCATAGTATTTGTTTGTTTCAATTACATGAATTGTAATTTTTTACAAGTATTTACAACATTGATCAATATGAATTTGTTAGTTATCATTTTCATCTATAAATTTTTTACAAGTATTTACAACATTGATCAATATGAATTTGTTAGTTATCATTTTCATTTTCAATATGAATTTGTGTTTATTTGTCATCACAAGATTGTTTCATCTATCTGAATTGTAACTATGATTTATAACACAACATTGTCTTTCAAATTATATGTTTTATGATTTATAACATAGCATTGTCTTTCATAACCGATTATAAATGTATGAGTATTGTTGTTTTTGAAATGATTTTAACTGCATTCATATTACCAAAGTTTTGGACAAGATGAGCATTCATATTGATTTTAACTGCATTCATATTCGTATATTGTTGAATTACTGTATTTGTTCTTTGTTTGAGATTAATATAGTATATATAAAATTGTATTGTCATAGATGAAAAATGCATCAAAATATTATAAATAGGAAGAACCACAAAATTAAAGAGGATACAAAATTTGTAAATTACCTTTTTCATATATAGATTTAAAATATATTACAATGTCTTTAACTATTCTGAAAAACAACAAAATTTTCATTCAACATGAAAATTTTTCAAACTACTTTTGACATTCTGGATGTTCTGCCGATGATTGTCCTAGACCTGAGGTTTCTCCTGGACCTGCATGTTCTATTACTTTTTCTACTTCTTCTACACTAGGCGTTGGTAGTGCTCCGGATCTGACTAAAATTTCTTCTCCTTTCTTAAAATTTTCCAATAGCCCAACTTCTTCTTTGGCGGGATCTTGAAACACTTTCAAACTAAGATTTTTCTCCAGTCCTTCCCTTATCAGGAGATCCGGATCCACTTTAAGTTTATCTCGCAAATATTTTTTGAGAATGTTATTATCTCTTACTTTCTGTTGGGTTGTTCTCTTCATAATAATGGTCGTTTCCAGAAATTTCTTTGCAGCCTCTATGTTGACTTGCATGCTCTGAACTTGTAATTTCAAATTTTCAAAATTTGACTGCAAAAGAAAAAAACATAAGTTAGTAGAGTTATATGACATAATTTAAGCAACTTCAATAGTTTTATGACATAAGTTAGTAGAGTTAGCAAAAGAAAAATATGCATCTAAATTCTCACCTCGGCCACATCTCTTGCAACTAAAGCAACTTCAACAGTTTTCTTGTTGAAAGCCCATTGGTTATAGTACGCTTGGGCTTCAACATTGATGTTCTCAATTCTATTCAACATAATATTTAAAACTTCATCATCGGATGAAGTCCTACACGTCACTAATCCTGATCTGGCCTATTGTAGCAGACCACTAAGCTTCTCTGGTTCATTCTCATATCGAGAAAAAGAGTCTCCCTTCTATTAAAGTTTTTATAATGGGTATTTATTTGCTTAATAAGCACTTTAGCCCAAATTTCCCACTGTTTCATAACTTGTAAATCTTTAAGCACCCTCTCTTGGAGGGTTGCTTCAATACCATCACTCATAGATGACTGAATATCAAATTTAACTTTGTCATCCTCGGATTGAGGATGACAGTGGGCTTCCATAGCAGGAGTGGATACTATTTGCTCAGTTGTTGGGGGTGTTGTTTCTTCTACCTCTGCATGTGGATCTTCAAGCACATCTATCGCTTGAAAGCCCTCAATGTTTCCTTGCAAAAAAATTCATCATCAAGCGAAATATTATCTAATCCAACATTTGCGGTTGACACCTCTGGTACTTGACTTGTGTTAAATGAAAACGTGGGGAAAACACCTTGCGATCTTGGCTGCATAAGTGTTTTTCCCCTTCCATGGGCCATATTGATTTGGCCTCTCATTTGTTGCACCTATGGTTGTTGTCGTGTTGGCGGTGGCCTCATGACTTGCTGCTCCTGGCTTCTCACGATTTGATCTTGAGAGCCACCTGACATTCAAATAAGAAATTGCCAAAATTATTTTTAAAAAATAAAAAAAACTTTAATTTCAAGTAAAGAGAATGATTTACCTGATGACGATTGGATCTCATGTACAATGTTGTGGTCGGGGTTGTGCGTAATTCTGAAAACATGAAAATTTTAATAAAACTTATTATAATTTTATGTAACACACTAAGAAATATACTTGATAAAATATTGAAAGTGAAACTTACGTGTAGGATGGTTGATCTGACTAGATTCAGGTCGATTTCCAAATGGAGGTGGATGAGAAGGAGTAACCTGTCATGTACGTTTTGTTGGCCTCGACAATGGTGATGATTCTGATTCATTTTCTTTAGAATCACCACATACCTCATGCATGTGACCCCTTACACCAACATCCTATTTTTTAGTTTTTGTCACTGCCTTTCTCTGCAATCAGGTGCAAAAAAAATTAAAACTAAAAATAGAGCTAAAATATATTAAAAAAATGGATGTGAAACATGGACTTACCCTCAATTCCTCTGAACTCATACCCAAGTTCAGTAGTGTGGGATGCAATACTGTTGGTATTTCAGTATTTTTAAATCATGAAAACTTTCATAAAAAAGAGCTAAAATAAAGTTAACGATCACCACCATTTTGACTTCCTCTGTCCCGATATCGTGCAACTCTGTTCTGATGCATTCTGAAATGTACGTGCACTAGTCGAACTACGCATCTTGAACGGTGTGAATGATATAGGTCAATACCCATAATGGAAGTTATGTTCTTCCAAGAAAAAATAGTCTTGCTTGGAAGAACTCAATAATGGCCTTCAGAGATTTATTTTCAACGTAGTTGTTTGTTAAGCCTCTCTTAGACTTAGCCACGAAAGCTGCATAAAAAAAATTAGATGAAAAATAAAAAATGTTAAATTTTGAACAATAATAGAAATAATTGATGAGAATTATACCTTCAACCACTTTCCAGGGAAGATCGTATTCATCCTCCAAGTATTTTTTATCATGCTTACCCATCGAGAACCTCGGAGACACGATAAGGAAACTCTTGTGTGGAAGTTCTGTTAACCTCTGTATGTCCAAAGGTGTGATGGTGAATGACACTTGTTTATTCTGAAATATGACATTCATTATTGCATGGTCATGGTCGTAACCATCAATGATACTCTGTAAAAGGTGCTTGTCGGTCTTGAACTATGATATTGTTAGCAAGTGTTGCAAACCTGATGCAGATAGCCACGTATTGTCATAACCAGGGGTGGTTGACAAATCTATCATGGCGGTACAAGTAGCATTCTTGAAAACCAAATTTCCAATGGCAGTTTGAGTAGAGGTGGTAGGATTGGCCATTGTTCGTTGATAAAGTAAAAGGAGAAACTAGATTGCAAAGAGTGTGGGGTGATGGTGTATCGAGAAGAGTTCGAGAGCAATCATAGAAATGTAACCAAAAAATGACTTCTCGATGTCTATTTATAGATAGAAATGATAGGATTTGGACACGTGGTAGAATGTCATTCGATATTCAATGAGGTTGATCGATCACCTAACACATGGTAGAGTAAACATTGGTCCAGTGATGGATCTTGCATTCCACCCGATCGGTATGTCGGACTTCATTTTCACCCGGTCCATTTGTAGGACCTCGAAATTCACTCGATCCATTAGCCGGACTATGGTTACCATCCGGGACGTCTGTCGATCAATGGTTTCCATCCGGGTCATTGGTCGGTCTATGATTTACACCGGTCTACTATTTGAACCTCATTTTTCACCCATACTCTATATTTACACCTCATATACCTTATCTTTATTTTCACCCGACCCATTAGCCGACCCTCGAATTCCACCCGAGCCATTAGTCGATCCTCGATTTCCATCCAGGCCATTACCCGGTCCTCGATTTCCACCCGGGCCATTGGTCGTTCTTTGATTTTCACCCGACCCGTATCATCGGTTCTTGCTTTCCACCTGGTCGATCATCGGTCCATGTTTTACACCCGATCCATTTCCCAACTTTGTTTATTACCCAGTGCAAAATCGGGCTGTGTTTTCACCCGATCCATTCCCGGACTGTGTTTTCCCTCGGTTCGCCAATTTTTTTCAATTTTTTTCAAAAATTAAGATAATTCGCCATGTCCTCCGACATGAGGTTGACCTGGATTCGCCAGGGATTCGCAACGGATTCACAATTTTTTTACAAGGACATTTCGGGTCCGACCCCTTATGCATAACCCTGGATGAGTGATAGAATTGAAGAGTGGTTAAAGCAATGATAAAGCAATTTTAAAAGTGAGGCACTAGAGACAATATGGGATACATCAAAAGATACAATACTTTGGACTATATGGTTGGAAAGGTATAAAAGAGTAATTAAAGGAAAAGAAACAAATTTAGAGATATGAAGAGGAATATTTGTTTAAACATAGAGGAGTCTAATCCAACCCTATCAACTCACCCAATCCCTAATATTGAAGCAAAGATCCTTGATAGATAGATTCAAGTCATCAAATGGAATTATGGTGTTGGGTACAAGATAAACAAAAGGAAGAAAAATAATATAAAGTGAAAACCACAAAAATTAGGGTTAATCAAATTGAATTTTTATGGAACATCTAAAGGAAATCCAAGAAAATTAAGAGAAGTAGGAATAACTAGAAATAATAGGGGTGAGATTTTGTCAAATAATGCTTTTAGTAATGGATTTAAGACAAATAATGAAGCTAATACTTGAGCAACTTTGAAATAGTTAAACATATGCAGATAAATAAAATTGAACGAAGTATGGATGGAAGGTGATTCACTAGTAGTAATAAATGTAATTTTGACGAAAGTAAAGGCTCCATGGAATATACAAGAGATTATTGTGGAAATACAAGACCTTGGTATAAATTTTTAATAAATAAAGTTTACACATAAGTTAAGGAAGGGAACAAATGTGTAGATAAGATAACCAATAGAGGGGTTTTAATAAAGGATTGTAAATTTAATTTCTCTTTTCATGGTTATAGAAAGTAGTAAGTTTAGTTGAAGATGACAAGAAAAATATGAAAGGAGCATATTCAAAATAATGTTTTAGAGGACTACAAGATGTTTTAGGAGATCCATTTATAGATCAATTCGTTGGAAGAAACTAACAATCTAGATTTGGTAAAGCAAACTATGATTTAGTGTACTAAGTAGAAGTTTTGTATGCTGAAGTAGAAGAATATGACATCAAATGGAATTCATGGTTGAATAAATTATTTGAGTTTTCAGTTGTTGGTTGGATTATGGGATAGAATATGGATTAAAACTTTCAATTTTGAAATTGCTTATAGTTCTTGTGGTTGCACTCATGCTTTAGGATAGAAACTAATAGTCTATATCTGGTAAAGTGGACTATGATAACACAATTTTTTTGAAGTATTACTCTACTAATATGTAACGTGTAAATAGTAGAGGTGGAGTTTTGGTATTGTGTATGCTGATACAAAAAATGTCAAGAAGAAGGATGCTAAATTCTAGAATATTTATATTTACAAAGAAAATTGAAGAAGATCCAAAAAATGAAAATCAAGAATTCAAAATTTTTATAAAAAAGATGTAGGTTTCTAGCTATAGCAACTCAATTGAGATGATAATTGAATATATTTATAAAATATCAAATATCTAAAGGAGATAGGTGTGATTTACCAAGGGTGGGAGACTCGAGTATAACCTTTTTTTCTCTTTGAAAAAAAATATGATCTATTTTATTCTTTGAGTTTGATGATATCCGTATATTATGTATGTTTCGATGTTAGTATTCACTTGATTTCTAGGCATTGGTAATGTTGATTGCCTAAATAAAATAATTATTAAAATTTACTTTAATATTTTCCATTGGTAATATTTTTTGTATTGCATAACATTTATGTGTTTACTATGATAACACAAACTTTTGAAAATATTACTCTACTAAGATGAAGTGCATATATAGTAGAGGTGAATTTTTGGTATTGTGAAGGTTGTTGTAGTAAAATATCAATAAGGATGTTGAATTTTAGAAAAATTTTATTTACAAAGAAAATTGAAGATCTAGAAATTGAAAATCAAGAGTTCATATTTTTTATATAAAAAGATGTAGGTATCTAGTTGTAACAACTCAATTGAGATGATAATCAATTCTATTTTTAAAATCTCAATCTCTAAAGGAGAGAGTTATGATTTATTAAGGGTGGGAGACCCAAGTGCAACCCCATTTTCTCTAGAAAAATAAAGAATAAAAATATTTAATTACGTATACAAGATAAGAAGTGTATACAATGGTGCTCATGACACTAATGAGTATATTTGGTATTCTTATTGAGTCTCCACATCATGCAAATTAATACAATGACCATATCCCATAATCCCACCCAAACAACCCTTTGAAACACCCTCTATAAACATGCACTATTCCTATGGCTAGCTAGGCTAACTAACCTTCACTCCCTTGACTATCACTTGCTTGAGCTCTAGAGTGGCAATGGGAGAGATCTACCTAGTTATAGGCTCATGGGACCTAAATGTTTGATGCACAGAGAAATATAGATGGAAAAAACACCAAAATATTTTAGATATCTCTTGGACTCTTCCCATGATATCTATAATTACAAGAAATAGTCAATATCACATGGTTCTAGATATGTTCTTTTGGACACTTCTCAAGATATTTTATAAATACAAACGATACTCAAAATATTATATGACTAGAAATTTTCTCTTGGACTTACATAATACTTCTATAAGTATCTTAGACAACTAGATATACTCTAGAAATTCTATAAAATATACTCGTTTATTTAAAGAATATTGAAAGGTACCTTGACTTTGTGATGAGAATTTATGATGACATTCACATATTTTTTAATATGTTATATGGGATTAAAATGACCCCATCTATATTACATCATGACCATAATGGTATTACAATAGCTTTGCAATTATGTATGTATTTCTTGGCAAGATTCAACCTACATGTCTTTGAAAGCCAAGGAATTTAAGTAGTTGAGCTCATGGCATTTGATCATGACACTTACAATTACTTTTAATATCTATTGTTAATTTTTACCGTGACTTGTTTTGATCACTATATTCTTATTGTACTTCTTTCATATAAACATTCTATTTGTAGTACAATTATTTCTTAGAGATTGTTGAAATATTTCCAAACAAGCTACTACATTGTAGTTATCATAAATAAGCTATTATGTTATACTATTCCAAAACAAGTAACCTAATATTATACTATACCTGATCATTATGCTATTATACATTCAAACAATATGACAAGTTTTATGCCATCATTTTTACCCTCCTATTTTTTACTCTATTCTTGAAGTAGGTTTATCATCTCCTAGAGGATGAAATAGTTTAATCTTGTCATGGCTAACCCATTTTCTAATAGGTGTTCCATCCAACTTCTTGATCCTATGTTCACCATTGTCATCCACTATTGTAACTTTATAAGGATACATCCATGTCAAATCAATCTATGATGCTTTCTTTTCTAATGTATAACAAATAAGATTCTTGACCTTCATGTCAACATATTTTACTTATTTTATCATTTTCCTTATACTATGCCAATTGTGCTTCTTTTGATTAATGAATTATTTATTGATCTGCTTAAGTTGCAATACTATTTTATGTACAAATTCCTATTTATACCCATATAATTCCTCCTCTAGACCAATTAGAAATTATCTAATGCTACTACATTCTTCTCAAGATTCACCAAACCTAAAACCATTATTTTTTTTTCTCTATTTCTGGGCATCACCTGGATCCTCAATGATTATGTCTTGCTTTACCTAAAATACATCAAAAGTTAATCATCTATTATCATTAACCTCAATATTTTATTCCATATTAAAAATATATTATTTGATATAGGAATTTCCAATGTGATGTTATTATTCTTAGATACTTGAGTACCTAACTTGAAAGTAAACTCCATTGGTGAGAATTTGAATTCTATAAGGGTAGGGTTGTATACCATATTTTTATAACTAGATAATGGTTGAATAACCATTTATTATGCAAACACCATCCTCCCTGGGTATAGTCCTATATGGCCAATGATATTTTGTATATTAAAAACTACTTAACCTTTACCTTCTAGTTGTAGAGAAGGTTTAGGAGCCACTTCTTTTTCTTCTAATAGATACATTGCTAATTGTTCTATCTTGTAACTAAATATTTTCCTTTGTTTAGTAAAGTAGATAGAAGAGCAATTCTTACTACTAGTTGTTGAATAACCTAATTTCAGGCTATTGGATCAAGTAGTACATGAGACTTTGCTTCCTCTTCCAAACTCTTCTCTTTTTATTTTGTTAATCGCATGTGCTTGCTAAATAGTGGCCAATTTCACATACTTGATCCATGGACCAATTATTACCTTCAAGCCTAGAACAAAATTCTTATAAAACATACTTTCAAAACCATCCATTAGGCTATTTTACAAGTCTTACTCATGAATATAGGTATTGACCTTGTATTGAAGATCCTCTGCTCACATAATAGTCTCAAACTTTCTTCTTAGCTCCTTGGACTAGTTTTATGATCTTAATAATAAGGTCATTATATTTATTCTATAGACTATATTTATCAATAATGCACTCCCTAACCTAGTCCCATTAATTTTTTATCTCACCCTCTTCCATCTCTTACCATCACAATGTAGTAGCATCCAAAATGTTGGAAGGAATTCAACCCTTTGCTTCTTCCTTGTCGAGCCATTATAGATGCAAGCTATTTTATGAAATTTTTAGTATATTTAAAGGATTGGGATGAAAAGATAAGTATTTTATTCATATTTACTTTGATAGAATTTTTAGAATCCTGTGTATGACTAGAATTGGGCATATAAGTTATGTATTTGCGATATTGTTTCAATATATATTATTTGGACTTCCTACATAGATGAAATAAATATTTTAAAAACAAAAATTTACTAGATATTACAACCCAGTGCCCATAATATGTAACAAATACAAACCTATAAAGGACTATAGGACAAACCAAACAAGAAACTAGTATAGGGTGATCAGACAACTTCAAGAACAATAGGATGTATTAACCAATCTCAACCATAGACTAACACTGCAAACATAAAAACCATGACCCACAAGAAAGGTATTTCCTAGAGAGGTAAATTGATAATGACCATAGATAATATGATGGAGAATACAATAAATTCTAAAATTAATACAATAAATTGATCTAATATTAGTAACATTCGAATTATCAAAGTAACAATAAAATATTTTTGTTGCACTGTAAATTTGAAAGCTATTACGATTTAAGTAAAAAATGGTAAAACAAAGTTACTAGAGAGGTAAAATATAGTTACTATAAGACACCACTAATATAGAGGAGTTGTTCCATAAGAAAAATATAAAAAAAATTCCTTGAAATGAACATAATATCTTTCCATTCCCTCTATAATATCTCTCTGTAGGTGTCAAAAACACACTTTAAAATTTTCACTTAAAGAAAATAAATTTAGAAGCTTAACCATGTTTACATGTAGGTCACACAATCAAGGGTGTATAAATAAACAATATTGTGTGTAAAATCTGACCATAAGGGTAAAATCACATTTAATAATGTTTAGTTACAAAAGGAAAAATTAGCACTCATGTTATTAATTTGGGCTTGGAACTATCTGAACACCCACATTCACATTATCCAATCAAGACAATAGTTGTGGGAAGTCCTTTGCAGTTTCCTCTTCCTAACACTTATTTTATGCATAGGGAGAACTAGACTTAATGCATAACTTGGACAACTGTAGGCTAATTAATCGAATAAATATTATTTATGCAAGGTCAATGTTCATTTTTGAAAAGCTTTATTTTAACTCTAACCAAGTTTTGGACTTGGGCACCAATAACATCATAATGATTAATGCTTACTCATATAAAGTCAAAATTATAGAGAGCCAACCCATTAACCCAAAGATCAGGGATTCCCTAATGTCCTTTTCATGTTGAACTACAATTTCATGGGTGCATACTTTATATCATATGATTTTGTGGATCATGAGTTTTGGCATGTCTAATAGGACACATCAGTATGATTTATTTGAGAAATTAAACCAGTTACATTTGCATTAGTTAGATGTATCATTTTTGGGCTTACTTTTTAGATCTATGCAAACCCACTTTGAATATCTTTAGGTATGTTAAAGGGTTTGTTCATAACAATAAATATAAAAGGTTATCTTTTCACTTGTGAATTGGCTTGTTGAGGTTGTAGAGTAATACTAGGCATAAATTATAACTTTTGGGGGTCAACTTCATGCTTATTGCCTCGAAATATGAGGAAATTTACCCTCTCTTGTGGAAGAATTTTGTTATATTATATGTAACACATATTCAAGGGAAGAGTCAAGGAGAAACTAACAGTATGCTATGAAGATGAAGTGGAATAGAGGTGCCTTAACTGAGTATTTCTTTTACATTTTTACTAATCTAAAAGTAAACTAGAGCCCCTTGGTAATTAGTGTTTTTGTTCCTTCCTTCCTTAATTACAACATAATTGAAAAAATTCCCATTTTATTGTAAGTTTGAGTAAGTGGGTGGTTAAGGTTTACTATCAAAGATCATGGGGTCAATTTAGAGTTCCCCATTATAGATGACGAGGTTTTTCCATAATATTTTATGGTGAGACACACATGCAATTGGGAGACTAGGGCCAAAGCCTCCTAGGGTCTAAAAGATATTGATGAGACCTCCAAGGGTTTGGGAGAGGGCAACGGATATTTTGAGGATTTTGGAGATTGGGTTTTGAGTGGATGTTTTTTTTTCTTTGTAATGGTGACAATGGTGGGTGGGAGAGGTCATGCATTTGAGATGAAAAAAGTGCATGGCATAAAAAGGTTTGATGGACTCTAGATCTAGTAGCAAATATCTCTATATTCCTTGCAAAAGCCTTTTTGAAATCCAAGTGGCTACTCATTTTGATGATGCTTTCCTTAGTCAAAACTCAAACGAAGTCTTTGGAGGACTGGTTTCTAGCTTTTTTAGAGATCTCTTCTAGGAAGGAATTGCTTTCAGTTGTGTTTTTTTGTTAGAAATCATGATGTAGATCATCATTTTTTTCCAGCTTCATTAGTGGACAATATTCCTAGCTTGGGTAGTTATCTATCGAGGAGAGTACTTGATCTGGGTGTTGGTTCTTCATACTTTAATTCTTATCCCAATAATATGTTGATATATTTTTTACCTTACCCTATGGATATGTGCTTTTTGGATGGTGATATAGGGTTTATGGAAGTGTGGTCTTGGGAGGTTTATACAAAGAGAAGTTTTTAGGAGCTTGATGGTGGAGAGTCTAGATTTCTTTCTGGTATAGGATTCTTGGAAGGAATTATGGAGAGAGGAGAGCTGCTTGGTTTTTGTAAGGAGGAGAATGCTTCAATTATTGATAACATATTTTACTCAAAGAAGAAGAAAAAAGCATGTTAAGCTCAAATAAGGGAGAGTAAATTTATTTTTAGGTAAAGACATCCTACTAGATAGATTTCTAGATATGGAAGGAAAAAAACTAATTAGGAGGTTTGTGTTATAGTTAGAGTACATTACATCATTTGGGTCATGTAAATGTACCACCTTTGGTACATAGTTAGAGTAGGATATTACTTTAGGGGGAAGCTAGCTACTTACTTCAAGCAATGTAATAAATACAAAAGTGTCAATGTGTAAGTTGTAATGTGTAAGGTGTCCCCTTGTACAACTAGGTAGAGTGTTGGCCAAGGAATCTCTCTTCCTATATAAAGTGCCTCATAGTGATATCAAATATACACACATCAAGCATATCAAGTGCATTATAGTAGAGAGTAGTAGATAGTGGTAGAACTTCTATATGGAGTACAATGTAATTATTTAGCTTATATTAATGGAGTGACCATCACCTCCATACTGCATTGTATTTTTACCACTTTCTATTTATAGTATAATTTAGTCATATTGCAGAATCACTTTCTCTCATATTTTGCATCTTATTAGGACCTGTGTTAGATCTCTCCGACTGCATATATTCCCAAAAGCTAATAATGGTATCAGAGCCACGGTGAACCAATAATAGGATGTCCTACATCCATGATAGTTCCTCTTTGCATTTTTACAGATCGGACTCGTCATTGTGCACCACCACTTGCAAAAGTCATCATAAGAGAAGTCTAGTAGGTCAATAATAATAGGGAGACACAAAAAATATTGAGATGACTGAAATAAATCTTAGTTATAGAAATTTTGAGATTACATTTGGCTAGAATATTTCCATAGAGTTGCAAAAAAACTTGTGAATACTAGGACTCAACATTCATACCACTAGATTTACAAATAAACTAGTGAATATTATTATCTCTAGAATTATAAATTATTTCATTCCAGTTTCTAACTTGTTGTAGGAAAAGGAGATTTAAAAAAATGTTGGAAAACTTCCTACAATATATTTAGGAAAAATATCTTCTTAGAATAATTCCATCAATTGCACCAACAAGGAGAATACTAAAGATTTCAAAGTCCACAAAAAAAGGTTTCATTACAAGAGCTACAATCCTGCAGATTGCAGAAGAGATAAAAGGTCACAATAGACTTATAGCAGACTCAAGAAAGAAGAGACTCCATAATATAAGTCAATAAGGAGATATGATATTGGTGATCTCCATTCAATATCAATACCTAGAGATTGTAGAAGCAGAAAAGGCCATAGAATTCTTGATCCTAAAGAAAGAGCCATAAAAGCCTTAATTTTGAAGAAGAATTCGAAGAAGAGTTCCTGATTCAAAAGAAGAGTTATTGATTCAGAAGAAGACTCTAGAGAAGAGTTCCTAAAGTAGATTTCAATGAAGAGTTCTTGATTTAGAAGAATAGTTACTAATTCAAAAGAATACTCCATATAAGAGTCCACAAAATAGGATATTGGTGATCTCCATTAAAGCCTAAAAATTATAGAAGAAAAGAAGGACAAGCAAGGTCCCATTCTAGAATTCAAAAGCAGTAAATTAAGAGATCCTAGAAGAATATCTCATCACCAATGCTTCAAGAAGTAGAAGGTTGAATAAAAGGTCTCAGTTGGACCAGAGAAGCTACAATATATAAGACCTTGGAGATGTCTCGAGGAGGAAAATAAGAAGGCTTAGAGATCCTTGTTGCAGAGCTCATAGAAGCATTATCAAAAGAGTTCCTAGAAGATCTCATTGGAGAAATCCACTACCAAGGAGAAGCTCTTAATAGTGAAGGACTTGGAACAATTTTCACCATATGATAACAAACCCAAGAGAAGAAGAATTTAGTAAAGAGTGCCAAATCCATAAGAAGAATCCAGTGAAGACCTCAAGACATTCAAAATCTTGATAAGAAGAAGATCCTATTTGAAGTTACAATTCAACAAGAATATTGAAGAAAGATTCCTAAAAAATCCAAGATATTTGGATATTACCTCTCACAGTAGGAAGGCACATTTTAGAAGAAAATACTTTCTAAACCTACTATACAAAATCGAATACCACTAGAAGGATCAAGCCACTAAATCCTAGGCTCAAGATAGAAAGTTCAAGACCACAGTTTGGTGAAGCAAGAAGTTGTTTTAGACAACCAATAAGAAGTTGTGAATTCATCCATTACAAGGTAGCAACTTGGTGAATCAAAACACCAAGATCTACATCTACAACAAAATCCATTAAAGGTAAGCAACTAGGGTGCAATTAGTTGAAATTCAAATTAGGGTTCATTATCAAATTCCATTAAGCACCATATTTGGACTAATTTGCAAGGAGAAGAGCTCATATTATAGTCTTCAATAAAGTGCAAAAAGGAGAGTTTATTTTAACATATATTTACACATTAAATAGGATTTGGATATTTTTTGAAAGAAAGAAAATTACCACCTACCTATTATCTATCTAGAAAGTAAGAATACTATATCTTACAATATTGATTGTAGTGAAAATTGTAGATTATTCATTAAGGGTTCTTTACAGATTAATCTTAAAAGTTGAAGAGATTATTAAGTGCATTTGAAATTATTTTTGAGAGTTTATTTAACAGAGAAATAGGGTAAGATTATTTTTACCATTAAAGTGCATTATTAATCCATTAGCACTATACTAGTTGATCTTTAACTAGTTACTCTCAAGAAATTAGTTTGTGTCTTGTTAAAGGCACAAAACTAGCATATTATCAAAAGTGTCTAGAGACACTATCTGGTGCACAAAATTTGCAGCATTTCATGGCCAAAAGAAGCCACCAGTACAAGTAAAAAATGTGGAGAATGAAGCCACCATTTTATCCCTTGAAGGAAGCCTCAAATCGAGACTTGGTGAGTCTCAAGATTCAAGGGATATATGAGGGTTTCATTTAAGTGCAAAGTGCATAAATCCTTACTTTAAAATCATCATATTAAGAGTATCTTATTAGCTTGGATTAAATCTTATTAAATTATCCAAGGAAGAGGATTAGTGAAGGAAAGGAGCTACCTCATCAAAATAAAAAAGGATTTCAAAAAAAATGTTCGTCATATTGGTGCAAATCTAACTATTACAAAGCACCTCTTTTGTTCCTTCAAAAAAGGACAAAATAATCTCTCTTTACAGGAAGCAACATGACCTTCAAATCAGTAGGTATTAGGGTAGATTTCAAGCAAGAGCAAAGAGCCACGAAGAGCTCACACTTCTCAAAATATAGGTGTTTAAAAATACCATTTTTCACATCCAATCCAACCCTCAAAGCAAATATTTCACCTGCAATATTGGATCCATTACAAGAGGCTATTATCATCCAAGTCTATGTAGAGAAAGGAAAACATACATAAGGATATTATCTATGTGGAATAACACTATCAAGCTAAGCACAAGGGGATACTACAAAGGATACAAATAAGAATTCAAATAGGTTACAAAAGCTACACAAACAACATATTACAAGCATCAAGGTATAAAGCAAAAAATGCTATACCCAAGGCCATTACTTGGAGAGAACAACCACCAAAAAGGAGCACAAAAAGCTACCACAAGACCACCATTAGGAGAACCATAGAACCTTGGATCATTATAGCTGGAGCCACCCATTATCCTCATCAAGACATTGTGCAAAAGGAGAAGAGGAAATGCTTGCATTCCAATAAATATAGCAATCCAATGTACAATAAAAATATATAGGCAAATATAGGGTTACAATGCTCATCCTTGGAGCATTAGAATAAAGGATTACATGCACAAGCTTTGAGTTCCACTTGGCACAAGAGTTCTAAGCAACCCAATGTTCATGAATAATCCAAAACTCACCTAAAAAGGAGTTACAAATATTTGGGAGGTTACCACCAAACTCATTATTGCATAAAGGTACATTGGAGAAATATCATCACCTACTTAGTAACGTCCAAATGACACTTGTCCACAATCTATAAGAAAGCAGTCTTATTTAAGGCACCCATTTTGGAAAAAGAGCAAAGAACGAGATCAAAGGAAGTCAAGCATTCTAGAAGGTGTTGACTGCCCATGAGCACCACATTCTAGAAGGTTTCAAATCCACCACCTCACAAAATCAAGGTAATATAATCCAAAAGGTTTATTAAGGTAAAATCTCATATTATTTATTTCTTGCTATAAACTAAAGTTATGTTGGAGTTATAAGGGTATATTATGTTTACTATTGCAATCATCCATTTAGCATTAATAATATATTAAGCAAGTAGATTTCAAGAATATTTATATTTACAAATAATGAAGTAGGAGGTATAAGGGTTTCAACTTGGAAATTAAAACCCTATTATTGCAAATATTATTGTTTTCTAATATTCCAAATTAGGGAGTTATAAGTAATACTACACCAAATAAAATATTAAAATTTAGAAACAATAAAGTATCAAATATAAAAGGCTATAAAAGGAGGTTCATTAAGGATTATCAATATTTGGAAATTAATTGTTATACTTGTCTCAAAAACACATTAAAAGGATAAAATAAATCCAACCATTAGGACCTCATCAAATTAGAAAGTTCTTAAGTTCAATAGGAGTAATAAGGTGTATTAAAGTTGATTTATGCTATTTACAAAACATTACAAAATCAACTCAAAATTGAACTACTATAAAAACACTTTATCAATCATATAGCATATCAAAAAACACTAGGGAGTCATAATGCATTCTATAAAACTTGATAATAATATCATTTATCAAATTTTATCAAGTACTCAATCCATTTGGGAGTCATAAGGTTTCTACATAATATATATTCTACAAGGATTATATTAAATCAAATTCACATCTCTTAACTAGGGAGATATAAGGAAGCCTACAAAACCTAAGCTCTAAAAATATTTTATCAAATCAAGCTCATATACTCTAAACTAGGGAGTTATAAGGTAGACCACTTAGAAGATTCTATCTCATAAGATACAGGCTCTATCAAAGCACTTTATACTCTAATCTAGGGGGCTATAAGGATGTCTACCTCAAGTAATACAACAAACAAATACATGAATAACCCCTTTAGAAAGGAAAAATCAAGTGCCATAAAAATTGGAATCATGAATCTACTTATAAAGGGTGAAGCATATTTAGATCTTACTTCAAAAATGATTCATAGTGAAGCCTTAGATGATGAATTTGATACCATGGAACATTATCTACAAGCTCAACTCAATGAAGCAATTGAAAATGGAAAGGATGACATTCTACTTTCCTTATATTTTGTAAGCATATTGTATATGGCATTACTTACATACAAATGCTACAAGAATGAGAATGTAGAACTAAAAGGATTGATAGAAGCTCATAAAAAGAAAATAGAACTGAGTGAATCATACTTAGAAAATATATTTCAATCCTCATGCAATATTGGTACTTCAAGTTCTACTAATTCAATATATTATCTTGATGTCTGGAGAGGTTGTTCAGAAGCTTCTGTATCAAGTAAGGACAAAGAAGGAGAAACTTTTTTTCAAGAATCAAACAACAATACTACCACCTATAGGAACGCAGAGACCAGATTCAAAGGAAAATCTAAAGAAGAGGAATATGAACCAGATAAAGAAGATTTACAGTGCAAAAGTCAATTGATGAAAGAACCTGATCAAGCCAAAGATCATCCACAAGAAGAAGATCCTTATTGAAGATTGAAATTTTCAATATTTAAATAATTTAATACAAGGGGGTGTTAGAGTTAGAGTATATTACATCATTTGGGTCATGTAAATGTACCACCTTTGGTACATAGTTAGAGTAGGAGATTACTTTAAGGGGAAGTTAGCTACTTAAAGCAATGTAATAATTGTACAAGTGTTAATGTGTAATTTGTAATGTGCAAGGTGTCCCCTTGTACAGCTAGGTAGAGTGTTGGCGAAGGAATATATCTTCCTATATAAAGGGTCTCATAGTGATATCAAATATACACACATCAAGCATATCAATTGCATTATATTAGAGATTAGTAGATAGTGGTAGAACTCTTGTATGGAGTACAATGTAGTTCTTTAGATTATATTAATGGAGTGACCATCACCTCCATACTGCATTGTATTTTTACCACTTTCTATTTATAGTATATTTCAATCATATTGTAGAATCACTTTCTCTCATATTTTTTGCATCTTAGTAGGACTTGTGTTAGATCTCTCCCACTGGATATATCTTCAAAAGCTAACAATTATATGGTAGATTATACTAAGAAAAATTACTTGCTCAATGGTTAGAGAGGGTGTGGAACCTATTTTAGGATATATCCCTAGTTTTTATGTATTGGTCAAAGGTTGGTTAGCCTTTTCCTTCATATAAATGGAGGATGTAGGTAGAACACTATAGAGAAGGTGAAACTAGGGTTTTTATACTTTGTCTTTGAACTGGTGGTCCCCTTGTTTCGATCCAATAAGGGAGTCCAAATTGATTCAACATATTTTGGTCAAGTTTATAGGATTACCCTTGGAGTTGTGGTATTCTAGTATTTTGAAGTAAATTGGCAATTGTTTAGGAACATGTTTGGATTTGGATCAAGCTTGCTTTAGTGTTTCCTCTCATTCTATTATGAGGATTTTTGTGGATTAGATCTGCAGTAGGGTCTTTTAGAGACTATATAGATTGATATTGGAAAGTCACATTATGTTTAGATTCTTGAATATATAAATATATCATTTCATTGCTCACAGTGTCATGTGTATGGCCACCTAGTAGAAGATTGTGGTTTAAAATTGACAGGAAGGGATTAGAGAATAATATTTGAGGAGAACCACAGTTCTAGGGTGAGAGTGAATGGATTGGTTAGTAATGTGGAGGAAGGCATAAGAAGACAAAATCTAGGTCATAAACCTCCTTGGATGGAAATGGGGGATTGGAGAAAGGTCATAACATTGTTGTTGAAGATCTTCATATACCAAATGTTCAAGATAGTGGAGTTGATAAGGACTAAATCATGGGATAGAATGAGGGTCTGTTTGTACCTACGCATTTAAGAAAGGTAGGTCTTTCCCCTATATCGAAGGTGGTTCTCCTACCACATAATAGTTCTCTTAGTTCTTTGAATAACTCTTTGATATTAGGATGACTCTTGGGGAGGAGTCAATTACCTCCTTTTAGTCCTCGACTTTGGAGGTAGGAAAACAAAAGTATCTCTTGAAGGGAAATGACACCAAGCTATAATAATTTCATAAGATCATTATTAGTCATCTTTCTATCATTCCTAAAATATCTTCACTATCAATATCTACATCTCTACTTTCATCCTCTTTTATGGTGGTGAGTCTTGCAAGGGGCCTAATAGATATTTTATTAGATCTCATAAATTAGTATATGTTCTTAAGGAGTCTGTAGTTGCAAGAGGGCTTGGCCTAGATGTTTTTACCACTCATATTTAGGGGAGAAATCTCATATCCATATTTCCAAGGATAAATCTTTGAGGGAGGAGAAGAGTGAAAAAAAAAATCTATAGTTGGGGCACTTAGAGCATGTCATACCCCAAAATTGGTTAATTAATGTTAATCCTTTCTCATAATATTTGGGGTTTGGGAAGTGACTCTAAAAAGACTACCCTACATAGGTTAATGCAGTTACAACAACCAGATATTTTGTTACTTCAAGAGACTATGAGCGTGGGTACAAATTTTGAAGGTATTATTCAAATTTTTTTAAAAGAATGGGATCTTCTCTCTTTGGATTCTAAGTGCAGATTTGGAGGTCTAGTTTTGGGTGGAAGAAGAGGGCTTTCAAACTTATCAATTCTATTTTTCTACCTCTGGGATAAGAGTTGATATTTTCTTTCTAGAGATGGAAAAATCCTTTGTGATGGCCAACATCTATGGGTCTTATGAGAATAAAATATAGTTTTGAGATACACTTTCGTTAAATGAATTTTTCTAGCAGGGGATAGATATGAGGTTTGGAGGACTACAACTAGATGTGACTTACACATAAATTTGAAGAGGTTGATCTAGTTAATATGGAACCTATCAAAATTATCCCTAACTAACATAATAATAGGGTGGTAGAGGATTATGTTGCTCAAATATTGGATAGATTTTTAGTATCTGGTTGCCTTTTGATGGATGGTGAGAGAATTAGATCATGTATGGATCCTGGAGGTAACTCATATCATTTTCCTATCTTTCTTCAAGTTGGCAATAAGGATAGAAAACCTTCCAACTCAGTTAAGGGATAAGGATTTCTAGGAACTAGTTAAAAAAAAATAGATCACTTTTGGTACTAATTTGGGAAGTTTTGCATGTTTTCAATTTGCTAACAGTTTAAGAAAAGCTAAAGTTATTCCTTCTAAGTAGGCTTTTAATAAGCCTAGACAATAAATGTAGGAACTTACTCATTTAGAGAGGCATATTGCTAACTTTTATAAGGATATGAATGAGGGTGTTTTCTCAAAGGAGTCTAAAGAAGTTATCAGAGTACTTGAAGAGAAAAATGTAATATTTTGCTAGCTAAGGAGGCTCAATGGAGGTTTAAAAGTAGAGCTATCTAGTTGGATTCAGGGGATGAACATACAAAGTTATTTCATAAATTTTCTAATTATAAGATAAATATTATTAACATTTGGGATATGCCCAATGGAGATGGGTCAAAAGCTAAAACTTTCAAACACCTAGTAGCTCTTAGTATTAAGCACTATAAAAACTTCATAATTTTTTTTCGAAAGATGAAATTTGTTTAGTTCGAGTAAGAAAATTAGTTGCACTTTATTTTTTTTGGAAGAAAAATTACAAATCTAGTTGTCTATGTGTATTTTAGCTTCAACTTAGTAGGAAGATATTTATTTCCATAAAACCCTAGTTTGCATTAGGGCATGATATATATTTTCAAAAAACCCTAGTTGCATTAGGGCATCAACTATGGCATTGTAAAATTTTAATGGAGAAAATGATATTGATGTGAGAGAGTGGTTGAAAATAGTAAAATCTCAATATAATATTTTCAACCTTTCCTTTCGCAATTTTTTGCGGGGGAAGCTTTAGAATGGGTAGACAACTTTGCTAGGGGTAAATTCTTGTGCACTTGGGATCAAATTGAAACAATATTCTTAAGCACATGGGTACCTATTCAATTACAAAGAAATTTATATTGTAAGAGATATCTTAAGAAGTACTTAAGAAAAGGGATAAAAAGATAGATAGCTTGATGGATGTCATCATAGACCTAAAAAAATAAACTATAGGGATTTCAAAATGAGCAGAATGAAATGAAAGGAGAATGAAAAGTTTTCAAGAAACAGAATGAAGACTATGAAAAAGAAATAAAATTACTCAAGGAGAAAGAGGAAAAGGTTAGGGAAGATAATGAGAGGAATATAGAAGGCACATCATTGGATTTACAAAATCAAGAGCAGAATAAAAAAGGTTTAAATTCAACTAAAAATTCTATTTTGTAGGTTCATGGAAGCATTCAAAAGGAATAGGTTATTATTTCCATTGACCCTGGTAGTAGATATAATTTTATTAATATTGCTTTAGCTAAGAAGTTGCAAGTTCAAGCAACAAAATTAAGGACATACAACTAGAGGGTGAGCATCTTCAAATTTTTGAAGATTTGAAGATCACCATGGATAAATATGTTTTACATTCAGATTTCTATGCTATTGAGATGGATGATGAGGATATTGTTTTTGGTTATCCTTGGTTAGATTATTTGGGTACTATTAACATTAATGTACAAAATAAGTTTATGAAGTTATGGTACAAGAAAAATAAGATAACATTGTAGGATATTTCTTAGCTTAAGGAGCAAGGATACAAGGAAAATCAATAAGTGGTTGTAGAGAAACAAATTGAAGAACCTAAACAGAATCCAAGAAGGTAGTAGCAAAAACAAATTCCATGGAAGATGTAGCAGCAAATGATTCAATGGAAATAACAGTAACAGAATCCAAGGAAGCTTTGATAGAAGAGCACAAGGACACACCAAACAAAGAGAACATGAAAGAACAACATGTAGAAGAATTTAAAACAATGGATCCAAATGTTGAGAAGTCAAAGAAGGTATAACATCAAGTTAAGGTTGTAACATATCACCATACACACCAACATGAGTGGCAACAATCTTGGAGGTATGGTTCAAGGCAACAATATTATGGTTTTACATGTAATCATAAGGGCACCAACTATGGCAGTGTTTGGCAGAGAAAGAATAGTGATCCTGGTTTTCAGAGTGGATCATTAGCATCAAGGAAAAAGTGGATCCATCATTCAAGTTATAAAAATACAGTAGCAAAAGCATGGAGCCAACAAAGTAGATTTGGATACTCAAGTAATAAAATGGCATACCAGCATCAACGTGTTTCACTTGGATGGATGGATGATCGATATTGGTACCAGTTGCTAACATTGCTTAGCAAATCATATTATCTTATTTCTTCACATGTTTCGAGGACAAAAAATTTGTAAGAAGGGTGGCATGTTAGGGTACCTAGGAATAGATATTTGGGTATATATTATTATATTATATAATGGTTGGCATGGGTCACACATAACCCAAGGTTGATTGTATTATAATATTATATTAGTAGTAGGCTCCCCAAAGTAGAATAATAATATGGATATATAAAGAAGATATACTTATCATTGTAATCATGGGAGATGAATCTTATATAATTGTCTTTGCCCACGAAGTGGCTTACGGGACTTTGCCCTCCTTAAGTGGCATCTCTCATCTTGGGAGATCTTGTGGAGTTGTTCCTTCCTTAAGGATTATAATTGGTGTTTACCTACCTTAAGAGTATTATCTATTTCTATATCATTTGTGGATTGTTATTGTGGATAATTATTTGTGGATGAATGATTTGATATTTTTGCATATTGGTGAATGATTTATGTTAATAATAATAAAGTTCTGCAACATATGTTTTGTTGTTTTGTGATGGATCTCTCAAGGATGTTAACAAGTTCAAGGATATCTTAAGGATATACTATATTACCACTAGTATGGAATCTAATTTGGAGAAGTCCACCTTATCTTGTTTCGGTCTTATAATTGAAGAGGAAAGCCTTTTTGAGAGGGTACTATCCTTTTACAATATTGAGCTATAGGTAGGGATAAAATATGTGGGTTTCTTGTTGAAGCCAAATGACTATGGTATTAGGGATTGGGATTGGTTGGTGGATAATATTAAAAAAATAATATCTTTATGGTACAAAATGTGGCTATCTAGTGGGGGTAGATTGATGCTTGTTAAATATATTTTGGAGGTTAATCCTTTCTATTGGCATGGTATGGCTTTCATACCTATTGCAGTGTTAGAAAAAAGAGATAAATATGACATAGTTCTAGTCAAATGGAAACTTATAGAAAAACCTAAGAGTGTGGTTGGGGATTAGAGAACATACACCATTTTGGTAAAGCCTTAGCTTCTAGGAGTTTATGGTGACTGACTACTCAAGACAGTATTTGGAGAAAGGTTATTATGACCAAATCTATTGAACCACTTTCAATTAAGGAGTGGATAAGAAACTTGACAAGTCTATAAGCAAGGTGTTCATCTTTTGGAAAGTGGTTATCCAATATTTTCCACTTATAGGCAATTGTCATGCTTGGAAAGTTGGTAATGGTGCTAAGGTAAGAATTGGTGTTGACCCCTAGGTTGGAAGTGGTAATGAGTACAAAATTCCTAAGGATCTTTTACTACCTCTACAATATGCTAGTTTTTTAACTCTCTCTCAGGTGGTAGACAATGATTCTTCTTCTTTGTGGCAACAAGGTTGGAAGAGTGTTCATCAACTTGGTCTTGAAGGAAGGAATGACAAGTTATGGCATGCTTATGTGAGGGTACTCATCGCCAGTCATGTTAGGATTAGAATGGATGAGGATGAACTAGTATGGACAAAAAATCCTATGAAGGATGTTTATAATGTTAAGATGGATTATATGATAGGCATGAGGAACATGAATAGTGGTGGAAACCCATCTGGAAGGTCATGATACCTTTAAAAACTATAACATTTTTGTGGTTGGCTATTAATAATAGAGTTTTAACTTGATATGTTTTAATGAAGAGGGGGTTTTAAGGTCCTAGGAGGTGTACTCTTTGTCATGTGGAACTGGAAATATCAACCATTTATTGGTTGACTATGCTTATACTAAGTCTATATGGATGGAGGTAGAGGTGCTAATTGGAAGTATAGGTAATTGGTGAGGGGACACATTTTAAGAGTATATGAAGAAGTGATTTGACAAGAGTGATATGAAGACCTACAAAGCTCTTCCATTTGTGGTGGTATGGAGAGTGTGGTTAGCTAGAAATTTTGATATTTTATAAAATTTCACTATTGATTTTCAAGTTGCTACTCAATTTCATACTTTGCTTAATGGAATTATGAAACCAAGCCTTCCTACCAGTGTTAATAAAACTATTCATTGAGGATATTTTAATGGATCTTGTCAAGGTATCCCACTTTTATGTGGGGTAGGGGGAAATTTCTATTTCCATGATTCTAATTTCATAAATTTCAAGGTGTGCTTGGATACGAACACTAATAATTATGCTCAATTAATAGCATTGAAGTTGTTCTTGAAAATTGAACTTGATTACAATGTTTTCTAGGTCCAAGTGTTGGGGAATTCACTTGTTGTCATCAATTGGATGAATAAAATGTGCATAATGGAGAACTTACCCTTGTGGCCTATATTTGAATAGGTGAATATTTTAGTGGGTGTTTTCAATCTCATCATCTACAAACATGTATATAGAGAACTAAATACTCTTGTGGATGCTCTATCAAAAAAAAAATTGTTGTTGGCATAGGGGCAATGGAAGTAGATTGAAATCAAATATGGTGTGACTTTATATGAGGTTAAGATTTCCATTGTTGATCCTTAATATTTTATGGTGGTTATCCTTATTCTATTATTTTCCTTGTGATAGTGTTTTGATATTTTGGCTATGTTGCTCTTGTATTTTTACTTTGTTGTTGTGGCATTGTTTGATGGTTCTAGAGTTGTATTACTTTTTTTATGTTGGGGTAGTTCTCATTGTTCTTATTTTCTTTGTATGCCTTGGGAAATTATGTTATGTAATATTCTTTTCTATTAGAATAGAAATTATGCTTTTTTTTTGGAAAAAAAGAGAGTCAAACTTGTAGAGAGAAAACTAATTTTTCTAAAGGATACAAAAACTATATATTTTTTTTTTGAGGTTGACATATGCACAATAGAAACCTCATGTAGACTTTACCCAAGTTTTATACTAATATAAAACACGTCATACTACTATATTTTATGTGAGCAAAGTTAAACTTGGGAAAAGATAAGTTGCTTATTTAAATTTAATGTGCTTATAGGAAGGTTCTTTCAAACACAACCAAAGTCTAGAACCTTTGTATCAAGAACAACAATATTTTGAGCCAAATTTATTTAGGATGAGGTCCGTTTGGGAAAAATCAAACTTATCTAAGGAAAGGTTTGTTCAACAAAACCCAACCTTCTTAGGGAAATACTTGTTTGATCAATATCAATATTTAATAGAGGTATGTCAACTATTAAGCATTTAAACCAATTTATCATTTTAGTCAATCAAAGTTGACCATATTCAAGGATCAATTTCTTAGCACTCACTTAATTCTTGTAAGGTTTGGTAGTTGAGCAATATAGTGCTATTTAAAAATAACTATTTTCTAAGGTTTATTTTTGGATTCAAAAGCTAGGTATAAAGTTAAAGGGTGTCCATGTGTTAGATGCAATGTTACCCAAGGTTTAAACTTGGGTACTTGAATTGGATAAAGGTTGTAAACATGTTAGGGATGATGCTATCCAATTTTTAAACTTGGTAACTTGTAGTTAACCCAACTACAAATCATATTTAGAAGTTTTTATGGGTTTTGAGTCCAAATTTTTAAAGGCTTGAAATCCAAGGATCATAATCCAAAACTTAAAATCAAAATGTTAATCAAAGTTTGAATATATAAGTTTGATTATCTATTGTTTAGTATTTAAACTTTAGCATTCAAAAAACTAATGTCTTGTTATGGTGAAGGGGTAGTTCGTACATTGACTTGGCTAGTTCTTCCCCTAGGTTTAACAATTTATTTAGTTCAAGCAATTAATATACCATAAAGAGAAAATATATTTAATTTGAAGTAAACATAAGGATATTTCTACTTCAATTAAGATTACCCAAAACCAAATTCTGATGATAGAAACACTAAATTTCAAAATATAAAGGTGGAAGCTTGAAGTTCAAAGGTCTAAAGTTAGGAGTTTGCTCAAATGGTACCCAAGCTCCAAACTTGGGTATGGACCTTAGCCAAGTTTTCACATACACATCATTAACATCATTGAGTCTCCATTTGATCTGAGTAATACTAGGGTTACACTATGTTTCTAAGGTTATGACAATAGAATATCATAATCCCATGGGTTTGATGCCTCACATAACTTTTTAACTTAAAGTCTAGTGCCATGGATGCTTACAATACTACTACTAAACATGGAACCAACTTTGCCCTTAGTACCAAACCATTTTTGTGATAGAAATTATTTTTTTATGGTGGTAATGGTGCCTTCATAATAGATACAATTTTAGTTATTATGCCTTGACCATGGTGCCTATTTTTGCTTTGGTGTCAATCTCCTTCGACCATGGTTCTCACTCCACTTTTTCACCAACATTAATTTCTATCATCAATGTCAATTGCAACATTGGCATCAATACCAACTAATTGGAAAATAATTCTAAGCTTGGAACCAACCTTATTAGTATTGGAACCAACCTATATATTTGGTGATACCCTTAATTCCTTAGTACAAACATATTTCTAGAATATTATAGAACCAATCCATATGGTGCTAGTGCAAGTTTTGGTATCAATGCACTTAATACCAATGGAAATAACAAAGAGAGTTTTTAGAGGATAGATATTATTTATTTGAATGATTGAAAAAATTTCTTGAGGAGATGCATCTTAAGGAAGGTTCTCTATCTAGGACCATCCTTTCTTAAGACTTTTTCATTATGTTCCAACCAACACACACAATTAATCTAGTTATAAATTAAATCATAAAACTTTTTTCATCAAGGTTTAGCAAACATAACATAATTATTTTCTAGGTAGAATGGGAATGTTGGCAAGATTCTAAGTTTAGTTAACACCACTCCCTATGTTGAATCCTTATGAAGGTGCACCTATTTAGGTTGGAACTAAAGTTGTTAATCTTGGTGCCATTATCTAAAATTTATGCTACAATGAACATATAGGTTCTAGAAGCTCCTTTTAATATGATAACACAATTGAATTGACTAAGATTACAAAATATAAATTAATCATCACTTACATTGTCATTTTATTTGCTTATAGGTAAAGTTACAAAGTGCATAGAGAGTTATCATAAAATTTCTCTTCTAAAACTAATTAAATAATGCATTTCAATAAATGGTCTTATATCCATTTAATAATTTGATGGAATTTATCATTAAACAAGAAAATAAACCTACATTTATAGTTTACACATTAAACATCAAATCATACTTTCCATTTTTCTTCCTTGAATTATATGAATTTAGGGCTAGACGTGGTTTATAATCATCTTCTAGGAAATTTTAATGTACACATGTTCCTCATTTGAATGAATAAATAAAAAACTTTGAATAGGTTTGGTATTATAGTTACATGAGCCCAACCATTTTGGTAAACAATCTTACTCCTTTCAATCATACTATGTACATTAGGCAACACAAATCTATCCTAAAAGGCTTTGTCAGCTTACCTTGTTGTAAGCCCAATTTTTTTTTAATAGGATAATATAAGGCTTCTATTACTATCTTACTAGACCAAAAATATAGATAGATGAAGACCATAGTGAAATAGCATATACATAGGATAAATAAACACATTAGATGGTCACAAGAGCAACACATAACATTTGAAGTGGATATGGAATTACAATTAAGTTTCTACCATCCTTATGATGGGATTGATATCCATGGAACACACTCATATTTGGAGAAGCCCTAATTACTCTAGAAATTTCCTTACCTAGAGGTTGCATCCCTCTCTAGAGAATTCACACTTGCTTCAATATACTTATATGAAAAACATTGAATAAAGTAGAGACACATATTGGTTCTTATGCAACTATATTTAAGCTACTGACATCCTTACTAAGTTATGTTAGCATACATATGATATGTCCATCATCACATTAAGTTATAAATTAAAATAATATTATTTATTTCACATATCTATGTAGTGGGTGCCATTGTGATATCCATCTCCATGATAACTACTCGTACACTTTGACACATTTTTTTTTTGAGTAATACTTCTTATACACATCCACCATGGGGATTGAACCCGGGTCACATCACCGATAATGCAAGTGGCGTCCTTGTCGGTATACCACACTCATGGGGATACTTGCACACATTTTACCACTCTCTATCTTCATAAATTATATTTTGTTCCCACTTGTATAAAATCTTATTCTAGGATTAATTACATGTAGGATTTTAAGAACCATAGTCTAGGCATATAGAATAGTACTAATTTTGGAATGGTTAATATGGATATCAACTCCTAACTATGTTGATCAACTATGGTGAAAATTGAATAAGTAGTTTTTTTTGTTGCATTCACATTGTCGAAGGCTACATAGAGGATATAGTTGGTATAACCAATGTCAACAACCACAACAATTGTAACATTTAGTTCCACAGTACACATCTCAGGTTATGATACATGTACCATAATTTCAAAATCCAACATAATTGGACAAAGGCACCAAGCATCCCAAAAATCCCTATTAAAACTACATGGTGCTTTCAAAATCTTATTCAACAATTTTTCAAAGGCTTTATGAAGCACAAGAGATTGTACTTCCATAAATCAAATCAAGTGATCTTAACAAGACACATGGAAAAAATTATAAGAAGCACTTGTATTGTCCTTATCATCAACAAACGGGCCATGACATCAACAACTACCATGTATTTAAAGATGTTGTCCAAGATCTTATTGATCTGAAAGTATTTCCCACAAACGGTCAATCCAACCCATCTAATCAGGACATTGGTACCAATTCAATCATTAAGCATACTGGGGATTCTCAGGATATTGCATCCTACCAATCACTTACATCATAAAACAATATGGGGATGCCTAATGTATCGCACCTTCCCCCCCTAAAAAAAAGCTCCAAAGGTACCTAACACCTTTGGTCACATCTCAATTTCCAAAAAGCTCCAAAGGTACTTAATCCCTTTGGTCACAACTCAATTTAAAAAAGCTCCAAAGGTACTTAACCCTTTGGTTACATCTCAATTTCAAAAATCTCCAAAGGTACTTAATCCCTTTTGTCACATCTCAATTTCAAAAATCTCCAAACGTACCTAATACCTTTGGTCACATATAAAAAAAAAAGCTCCAAAGGTACCTAACACCTTTGGTCACATATCAATTTCTAAAAATCTCCAAAGGTACTTAATCCCTTTGGTCACATCTCAATTTCAAAAAGCTCCAAAGGTACTTAATCCCTTTGGTCACATCTCAATTTCAAAGATCCAAAGGTACTTAATCCCTTTGGTCACATCTCAATTTCAAAAATCTCCAAAGGTACTTAATACCTTTGGTCACATCTCAAAAAAAAATATCCAAAGGTACCTAACACCTTTGGTCACATATCAATTTTCAAAAATCTCCAAAGGTACTTAATCCCTTTGGTCACATCTCAATTTCAAAAAGCTCCAAAGGTACTTAATCCCTTTGGTCACATCTCAATTTCAAAAGGCTCCAAAGGTACTTAATCCCTTTGGTCACATATAAATTTCAAAAATCTCCAAAGGTGCTTAATCCCTTTGGTCACATCTCAATTTTAAAAAGCTCCAAAGGTACCTAATCCCTTTGGTCACATCTCAAAAAAAAAATCTCCAAAGGTACCAAATCCCTTTGGTCACATCTCAATTTCAAAAACCCAAAGGTACTTAATCCCTTTGGTCACATCTCAATTTCAAAAGGCTCCAAAGGCACCTAATACATTTGGTCACATCTCAATTTTCTAAAAGCCCAAAAGGTAATTAATCCCTTTGGTCACATCTCAATTTCAAAAGGCTCCAAAGGCACCTAATACCTTTGGTCATATTTCAATTTCAAAAGGCTCCAAAGGTACTTAATCCCTTTGGTCACATATCAATTTCAAAAGGCTCCAAAGGTACTTAAAACCTTTGGTCACACGTCAACTCAGAGTCATTTGCATCTATCTGAGTTCACAAGATTCAAGGAGCACATTAGCTTACCAGGTTAGGGGGAGTAAAAGAACTCAGACCATTGAACATCATATTGTAGACACTAAAATCACGTCAATCCGATTAGACTACTAAGATAAGTTATAATCAAAACCATATGGCCCTCTTGGGCAACCCTCAGATGTTACATAGTGGTCCTAACCACTTTTGGGAGGTTCTACCCCACTTTTGGGAAGTTTTGGGCCATGTAGGCATGGTTGTCCCACCCTAGGATGACCACCAACAGTCGTCCTTGGGTGGAATGACCATGGCCTTGGACCCTCAAAAATTCAAATGTAGGACAAATGGCACCCAAAAAATACCATTTATCCTATCCATTCAAGCATGCAAGTCTGAGAGCACATAATTATCATGACAAGTTGTAAATTGGAGTCCTAAAATGGAGATTCCTTCCCATTCCAATGCATGGTGAGCTTTGGATAAATGGCAACACTTGCCTCGCATGGCCTCGCGTGCCCATTTGACCATAGGCCCCCTTGGGCTATAAAGTGGATAAATTCCACCCAATTTTAGGGAGGAGTATTTATAACATTTGCAATGAAGTGCTACCAAGATTTATCCCCATATTATTATGCATTTTCCCTTGAGATCTCTACCTAGCAAAGGAGGTTTTCAAGTGATTCAAAATGCGCAATTTATTTACAAAATCAACCCATTTGAGTGAATCAAATCCCCAAATTTGATGACAATACCCCTGAGAGTGTTTTGGACCAAATCCCAGAGGAATTGGTGGTAGAAACCATCATATTTGGTGGTCGTCCCATCCCAGGATGGCCCCTAAATTATGATAGTCCTAAATGGCTCACCTTGGGATGGCCACAAATTGGAGTACCATTTTGTTAATTTTTTTGCATAGGTCAATTCTAGAGTAGAATATATGCTTGTTGTTCAAATTTGGTGCAATTTGGAGTTGTTTTGCTTCTGTTATCATGCTTTTTGTGTTTTGCAGGCCTGAATGGCTCACCCGAGATGTCCAAAAATCTGAGCATAATTTCCTTGCTATATTTAATTAGATCATTTAAAAAGCATATAATATGCATGAATCTATATTTTGATAGCATTTGCAGCCATTTTTAATAATCTATTGCACTTTTCCTCTTTCAATCTCATTGATGCATGCACCTTCACGGTTTCATCTTAATCTGCACATGCTATTAATGAATTTGGTTTTCTTGTGTGTAGATCCAGGTATCAAAGTGCACAAGTAAGAAGCAACAAGTTACAACATCAACATAACATTACAGCGACATCATAATCCTGCTCTCTTCAATTGTGATTGCTAAGAAGATAGTGCAAGCATTTCTTGGATTTCTAGGACTTTGATCCTTGAGTATTTGTAACGAGTGTATTAATTGAGATCCCTTAAGGGAATATTTTATAATTGCATATTTGAAATTCATATTAATATAAGGAGACCCACCCATTTATTTCATATGCTTATCATTTTATGCTTGCTTGAAGTGTCGCTTTCGTAGCTCTTAGATCAAGTAGAACAATAGATGCATCTCATTTACCCTTGCAAGGCATGCCATTTTTTTGCTCTACAGTGGTGATCACGGTGGGAACCCTGTCCTATTTTATTTAGCCAAGTTTTGACCATTTTTATGTCCTTTGAATGTTGTAGGTTTTGGTCGTTTTGGCCTGAAACGGCCCCTGATTCCCTAATTGGAACACCTAGGGATGACCACAGTAGTCGTCCCACCCATGTATGACCCCCAAATTTGTAATCGTCGCACCCCAGTACAACCACAAAACAGAGGGTCTACAACAAAAAAATCCAAAAACAGCAACTTCTTAGGCTTTCAAGGTAAGTACCTGGACCTTTACTTTACATTTTTACTATTCATAAAAGCTTAAATTTGGTTTTTCTTGCTCCCTTTGTTTTCTTGAAAGGTAGATCTCACTTTTCTTTAATCGCAAGAATAACAAAGAGAAGAAATACAGAAAAGAACTAAGTAGAAATGCATTTGTATGGTTTTCTTGCTTGCAACCTACCTAACGGTTAGGTTGCCATATAGGATATACATTTTGAAGGTTCCATTATTCGTGCAATAATTTTGAAAATGAAACGTTATTTTTTGTATTTAGTGAAGGCTCATTGAGTGCTCTCTTGTTTTACTTTCTTTAAGTATAAAAGGAACCACACACACCATGTTCCATTTAAACATTAGTGAGTTGGACTTCATCCCCAACCACTAATCGAGACCAATGATGGTGGGCTTCATCTCCATCCATTGGCTCACATGATTGATCAAACCTTGAAATCCTTTTAACATAAGAACATCATCCAACAATAGAAAAACACATGAGAAGAAGTCTCTTTGCAAAACAACAAATCTAAACACACCAAATAGCTTAGGGATTCACATATAAAACTTAAAGGAGATAATCACATTATTTGCTTGTGTGTTTCTTTGATCATTTGATTATGTATTTCTAAAATCTAAAAGAGATGATCATATTGTCTACATTGTGTGTTTCTTCATTGTTTGGGTAGTCAACATAAGATCCTTAATCTAGGACCCAACCCTAATTTTTCAAAAAAAATACTACTTTTTGATTTTGCATCCAACAAATCGAAATTCGTACAAATCAAAGCTATAACAAAAAATTTATGTTGGTTTTATGATTACTCTATTTTGAGTTATTTTCAAGCCAAAAATAGGAAAAACTACACTAAAATAGTCATAAAAATCCCTAGACAACCCAAAAAATTGTTAAATTTGTTTTGTTGTCTTAGTTAGCCCCTTGTGCACCTCTCATAGAAATTTTGAGTCCTAACTCTTTATTTCTCAAAATTTCCCAAAAATTCCTAAAATTGGGCATTTTTCCACAAGCCCTGGTTGGCTAAATATTCCAAAAATACAATTTTTGACGAGTAAGTCATTTTTTTTATCCCTAGCCCATTGTGATAAGTTCGTCGCGTTGATCATTTTTGTATATAATACCCATAACATTTTTGGAAGTCAGAATTTTCTACTATGAACGAGGGACCCCCGTTTTATGGATTTGGTCCAAATACGATTGAAAGACCTCCAATTCAGAGAGAGAATCAAGCTCCATAAATAGTGAATATATCCAAATAAGTCCAGAGAACATACCCATACCTGAATGGCATCCCAGGTTTTATCATAACAACAATGCCATCCCTAGGGAGGCAAACCTTCGAGATATCCCTTCTAGGGAAGCACCCATAGCTCCTTTAGGAAACCTTCCTGACTAGGATACCCTGATGGAATTCTATATAGTGAATAATCCACCCACTGAGGGGCCTAGTAGGTCAATATCGTGGATTCACATCCCAACTTGCTCTATACATCAATCATAATATGAACATGAGAGTACACCATGGCCTAGCCTAGATGAGCAAACCACCTCGTTTGATCGAGTAAGTCACCCACATACTCCTCACAAAGAGCACTCAATGTGCATACGTCGTGCTTCTGCACAGCCTGCATATACAAAGCTTACATCTAAAATTGAATATGAGTCTTTCCTTATATATGAGGAAGAGGACCCAAGTCATCCTCCTACTCCTCATGAAGAGTACTTGGGGCAATCACGTTGCATATCTGCATCGTCAGACTATACAGAGCCCATTCATAAACTAGGGTATCAGGTCAATGCAACCTTTAGGGAGCATGGAAAACAAGAAATAGATCCTACTAGGGGGGAAAGACATGATAAATCCATCTGTATTTCAAGTGAGGACACACAAACCCCATATAATTGAGCAATGAAATCATACTCATCAAACACTTAGTCCCAATATGAATAGACAACAACATATGGATCAACTTCATTTGGATCAACAATAATTAAATCAATAATGTGTGGACTCACAACGAGCACACCTACAAAGGTTGTATCAATGAAAGATACAAGAACAATAAAATATACAAGAGCAATTACAATATGCATTACATGAAGTAGTGCTTACACCTAGCACCTATAGGATGCAACAACGCACAAGGCGTCCAATACAGTCTTAAAATACCACACCAAAATCGTGTTCAAAATCAAAGGCCATACATATTTTGAGTTAAGAACAAAAGAGGAACCTAATCACTAGAAGGAAGTATCCTTCAAAGAAATTAAGAAGACAAAGGATCAAAAATTAGAATCGAGCAATGAGTCATCCAGTGATGAAGAATCAAATTATGATAGAAGGAATAAATATTCAAGAAGATTGAAACAAAAAGAAGGCAACAGAGTAGGAATGAGCGAGATGGAGGAGAGGAGCAGCGGCGGCGAGTTTTCAAATTTTTTAGGCGGGAAAAGCAGCGGTGGTTCAGAGGGTTTGGGTAGGACCCTTGAGCTTGATCCAGGCACGGATCCAGAGGATGGGAGGCCAGCGGCGGCAGCAGAGGTTATCCAGAGAGAGTGCGACCCCCCCCATAAAGACCCGGACAAAGGGACCCAGCTGAGCGGGGCGGGCCCCAGAGGAGCCCGATCCTTTGCGGATACAGTCTTAGGGAGAAAGAGTGTCTTTCTTTCTCTCCCGCCCCTCATTTCGATAAATAACAGGGTAAAGGCACCTATCGATTCGATGGGGCCATGTTTAGCCATGGAAGAGTTTTCTTTAGTGGGCAAGTTTATGGGTGGAAGGCCAGATATAGAAACTATTCGTTCTTGGGCCCTATCCAAATGGAGGACGGCGGGTAGTTTGGAGGTTGTTGCCCTTTCCAGGGGGTTTTTCATCTTAAGATTTAACAATAAGGAGGATGCGAGCCGCGTTCTCACTGGAGGACCCTGGTTTTTAGGGAAACGCAGCCTTTTCCTTAGGAAATGGGGTGAAGATTTTGACCCTAAAAAATAGAACATTAATACTGCTCCCATTTGGGTGCGGCTTCCCAATCTTCCAGCTCAGTTTGTCAACGAGTATTGGCTACATGGCATCGCCAGAACGATCGGTGAACTGGTGTCCATAGATCATGCAACCTTGGCTAGGACAAGGATGACTCATGCAAGACTCTGCGTCAATGCCAATCTTGAATATGAACTGCCAAATGTTGTGGAACTTGAGTATGGCAACTATCTTAGATATCAGACGGTGGAATACGAAAATAAGCCAAACTTATTGCCCTGAGTGTAAATCACAAGGCCACCTGCAAAATCAGTGCCCTACACTAGCAGCAAAGAGAGACATCCCCAGATCGGAAAGCAATCACGCAAATGAGAAAGGGCTTCCTAGGAACCTCCCTCTAAAAAGAGGCCCTGGTGGCAAAGGAGGGTTTAGGCCGTTCAAAAATAACTACATGTCTCAGGAGAAAGACTATCAGAGTGCAAGGCATTCTCAGAGCAAAGACAAGCATCATCTCACCAAAGATCCAAAAAACCAGGTAAGCCCTAAATCTCCAAGCTCAAATCGGTTCAATATTTTAGCCGATCTACCGGCGAGAAGGGGAGATCGAGGAAGTAGAAAGAGGATAACGAGGCAATGTGCTCTCCCTGAAACCCTAGAATCCCCATCAAAGGTGGGCCCGTCTAATCCCATATCAAATATCCCTCCAATCCCTCAGGAAGGGGCTAGGCTTAGCCCCAGAGATTATAGAAAAAGAGTGGAGGAGATTTCGTCTTCTAAACCAGACCTCCCCAATATCATAGCTAGAAGTCCGCCCAACCAGATAGAAGATTCTTCTTTCAAACCAGGAGAATACAGGAAGAAGATGGAGGAGTTAGACTCGAGGACTGAGATGATAGAACTGGATGATTTCGAGGAATGTGGGAGTCCGGTTCTTCAACAGTTAGATCCCCCTCAATTTAGCCCCAAAAAGACCAGGAGCACGACTAAGTCACCCATTGACTTTGGTTGTGAGAGAAAGAAGGGGAGGATTTCAAACGCAGAGCATAACGGAATGAGGACCGACAATGAAATTGCCAGCGGTAAACGGAAAACTACGATCCAACAAGTTATCCCGGGGTTCGAAGATAACAAATCGGGAAAACCTCCTCGGGGAAGGGGGAAAGGGAAGAACTCTAAACAATCTAAATGAAGGTTCTCTCATGGAATGTGAGAGGCCTCAATGGCCGACCCACTCAGAGAGTGGTTAGTTCGCTAAGAAGGCAGTACAATCCAACAATTTTGATGTTGCAAGAAACAAAATTAGATGAAGTCCAGTCAAAATCGATAGCTAAAAAGATGTGGAATCAAGGGGAAATGGTGTTTATTCCAGCAAGGGGAACGTCTGGGGGCCTCATGGTTTTGTGGGACCCTCGGGTAGTGGAAGGCAGTGTCATCCAAGAGGACGACAGGGTGTTAAGTGTGTTTTTCCATGATTTTGAAAATAATAGATCGTGGATCTGTTCCAATGTGTATGCTCCTAACTCTGTTCAGGGGAGAGCCTCTTTGTGGGAGTTTTTGGGCAATCTGGGTGATGCTTTCCATGACATCCCCTGGGTTGTGGCAGGTGACTTCAACACGCCGCTATACCCATCAGAAAAAAAGGGTGGATCTGGGCTCCCCTCCAGAAGCATGGAAGACTTCAATGAGTTTGTTAACTCGAATCAACTGATGGATGTGAAGCTAAGAGGAGCCAAGTATACTTGGAGCAACAGGAGGTCCGCGACCAACCGATCCAAGGAAAGACTTGACAGGTTCTTCTTATCCAAGGAGGCGATGGCTGGGTTTGGAGACTCCACCTTGCATACCTTCCCCAAAATCTCTTCTGATCACAACCCCATCCTCTTGGAGGTCCCAAAGTCTAACTCTTTCAAAAAACCCTTTCGTTTTTAGTCGATGTGGATCAGACACCCGGATCTAAAAGAAAGCATGTCCATTTGGTGGCAGCAACCTTTCCATGGAAGTTCAGGTTTTATTCTTGCTCAAAAGCTGAAATTAGTTAAGAATAACCTTAGAACTTGGAATAAGGAGGTTTTTGGGAACTTGTTTGAGAACAAGGAAAAAGTGAGGGAAAGGTTGCGGGTCATTGACAACTCGATCCGAGTGGTACCAATGATGAAGCTACTAGGAATGAGGAACAAGCCAATCTGCCAGATTATCACAATATTTTAACTTGTGAGGAGACCTACTGGAGACAAATCCGGGGCTCTATGGCTAAAGGATGGAGATTCGAACTCAAAGTTTTTTCATGTTACCACCTTGAGGAACGAAGTAATAATAAGATCGGAGAGTTAACCAAAGCTGATGGATCCAAAACCCAAGATTTAATGGAGATCGGGGAGGAAGCGGTAGCTTACTTCGGCTCCCTTCTCGGGGATGAATCCCAGGTTAAAGAAGAAGCCAAGGAAACCCTCCTTCAGTCCATTCCGAGTTTGGTTGGTGAGGCCATAAATGGTAAGCTTCTTGCTCCCTTCACTGACGAGGAAATTAGAAAAGCCCTGTTTAGCATGGATCCTGAGAAGGCCCCTGGCCCTGATGGGTTCCCTCCTCGGTTCTACCAAGCTTTCTGGGATACGGTAGGACCGGATGTCATCTCTGCTATCAAAGAATTTCAGGCTTCAAAACATATACCGCGAGGGTTCAAGTCCACCTTTATCGCCCTGATTCCTAAGGGCCCATCTCCTGAGACCATGGCAGATTTCAGACCGATTAGTCTTTGCAATGTGTCCTACAAGATATTTTCAAAAGCCATTGCTAATAGGATGAAAGAAATTCTTCCCCTCATTATCGATTCAAGCCAAGGCAGCTCTGTCAAAGGGAGATCGATTTTGGATGGTGTGATTATTGTCCATGAAGCTTTGCACTCTGCAAGTCAAACCAACAAGGCGGTCTTAGCCCTAAAGCTCGATATGAACAAAGCTTTTGACCGTATCAAGCGGGATTTTCCGACGGCTGTTCTCCTGAAGTTCGGTTTTCATCCTCGGTGGGTCGGGCTGATAAAAGAGTGCATTTATGAACCCTGGTTCTCGGTTCCGGTCAATGGTACGACAGTTGGGTACTTCCCGAGTCACGAGAGGGCTCGGACAAGGAGATCCAATTAGCCCAATGTTGTTCGTCATTGTGGCGAGAGGCTCTGGGAAGAACTATTAAAGCAGCATGCAATACTGGGTTAATTTCAGGGATCAAAGCCACCTCTCTCATCAACCCTATTAGTCACCAACAATTTGTGGATGACACTTTGTTGTTGACCCAGTCGTCTGTGGTTGAAGCTAGAAGGATCAAGCTCATCCTCCAACTCTATGAAGATGCGGCGGGCCAGAAGGTGAATTTTAACAAAAGCAAGCTTTATTTCCTTAACACCCCAAATCAGAGACAAGCCAGAATTGCTCACATCTTGGGTTGTTCGATAGTGTCTCTCCCGACCATGTACCTAGGCCTCCCCCTCTTCTATGGCTCTCTGTGTAGTTCTATGTGGGATAGAGTGGTAGAAAGAATCCAAAAGAAACTGGCTGGTTGGAAAGGTCATTTTCTGTCTCAGGCCGGGAAACTCACCCTCACCAAGGCCTCCCTCCAGAGCATTCCAGTTTATTTTCTTTCTGTCTTTAGAGCTCCAACCAAAATTTTTCAAAAAATAGAACAGATTCAAAAGAACTTTCTCTGGTCTGGATCTGAAGAAAAACAGAGGATCCACCTTGTGGGCTGGGGCAAGGTTTGTAGACCGAAAGAATTCGGAGGGCTTGGACTGAGAAGAATTGCACATCTAAACACAGCTTTAGTAGCTAAACAAGCTTGGCGCCTTATTAACAATGAGGAAAATGAGTGGACTGCCATAATTAGAAGGAAATATCTTCAAGATCTTGATTTCCTAGATGATACGGTGCATAGAAGAGGTTCTACGTTTTGGAGAGCTATCCTATCTAGCGAGAGAAGTCCTAAAGAAAGGCCTAAGATGGGTCCTTGGCAATGGTCGAGAAGATCGGGTTACGGGATGACAGGTGGGCCAAGGAAGTAGCTTTGTCTCGGGTTTCTCACCTTGCTAGGGTCAAAAGAATCACGGAGGTTTTATATGGAAGGAAAGTTGCTGACTTTATGAGGCAGGATAGAGGAAGGCTTAGCTGGAAACAGATTAGGATCCCTGGGCTTGAAGCAGTCTCAGAAGAAATCCAAAGCATATTGCGTCTTCAATTCATTTCCATGAGTCCTGGGCAGGATCAGGTGATTTGGGCACCTTCCGAAAATGGGCAGTTCACAGTCAAATATGCTTATATGCTAATGGTTGATTCTCAGGACCCCATCCTCCAGCCTCAGTTGGTGTGGGTCAAAAAGCTTATTCCCAAAGTTGCTATGTTCTCGTGGTTGGTGATCCAAGGCAGGATTCTTACTATTGACAACTTGATTAGGAAAGGTTTGATTGTTGCTAACCGTTGCTGTTTGTGCGGGGGCCAATTGGGAGTCCACCCTCCATATTTTCCTTGAATGCCCGGTCTCTTCGAGCATCCTCAATAGGTTATTGCAAGCCTTTAACATTTGTTGGGTCAGACCTGCTACCATCCTTGACCTCTTCCACCAATGGCCAAATCCCTTTGTCAGCCTTAGATTGAAGTTTTTTTGGAAGGTCTGTCTTCATCATTTTCTATGGCAGATTTGGCTTGAACGAAATCATAGAGCTTTCCATGAGTCCTGCCATGATGCCTCTTCCATCACCAATAAGATCATTTCCTTTGCCCGTGAAAACGTTAGCCTTATCCCCCTTGAAGCTCGCAACCCTCCCCTGCGGGAGAGACTGATCGCTCACTCTTTAAATTTTACCCTGGCTGAAAATCCCATGACCCCCAAGGTTAATCCCAGAGTTAATGTCAAGTGGAATCCGCCCCCTGTTGGATGGCTCAAGCTCAACTTTGATGGGGCTTCCAAAGGTAATCCTGGCAAAGCAGGGGTTGGAGGTGTAGTGAGAAATCATCAAGGATGTTTGGTGATGGCCTTTTCTGAGCAGTTAGGAACCAGAACTAACAATGAGGCGGAAGCTAGAGCGCTCTGGAGGGGTCTTCAGTTGGCTCAGGACATAGAAGATAATCTTATTGTTGAAGGAGATTCCATGCATATCATTAACCTTATCAACAATGGGAAAACTCCTCTCGTGGCGGTTTAAGGCTGTCATAGAAGAGGCGAGGTACCTCTACCAAGCCAGGAATGAGCGAAGAGCCGAGCATGTGTTTAGGGAAGCTAATAAATCTGCTGATATCTTAGCCAATTTAGGAGTGGAAGGCGATGGTTTGGTCACTTGGGAACTCGGGGTTCCAAGTGAAGTGGACAAGATTATCCAAAACGACCGCCAATGATGTTGCATCTGTGGAAGTTGGAAAAAGGAAGAGAAGTGTTCTGTCTCCCGAAGATTTTCTATTGCGTTTTCGTGACCAAAAAACACAAGTGTGACCATGTTCCAAAACTGTCGCGATATCGCGACATGTCGTCGCATCGCAGTCAACGCAGAGCTACAAAGGTTTTGACCATCAGTTGTCACGATATCGCGACTTGTCGTAGTGTCGCGCTCCAAAGTTGCAGTGAAAAGCTCATAAGGTTTTTGTCGCGATATCGCGACGTGTCGTCGTATCGCGGTCAAAGTAGAGGCGGCGATGTGTTGACCCAAAATTGTCGTGAAATCGTGACTTGTCGCGCTTTCGCGCCTATGAGAAGCAGTGTTGAGCTTCATGATTTTTTGTCGCGATTTCGCGGCTTGATGCATTTTTGCGACCTGCTGAGTTTTCGTGGTGCTCGAGGCTGGAAAAAGCTAAGTGTGGAAGTTTGGCGCGATTTCGCGACCGACAGAGTCAGAAGAGAGCGCCCTACTAAACCGTCGCGATTTCGCGACGTGTCGCCCTTTCGCGGTCAAAGCAAAGCAGGAGTGGCGTTGACCAAAAAGTGTCACGAAATCGTGACATGTCGCGAATTCGCGACATGTCGCGTTGTCGCGCCCAAAAGAAACATTCAAGAGCTTAGAGTATTTTTGTCGCGTTTTCGCGGAGTGTCTCATTTTCGCGGCTTGATGCAGTTTCGCGGCGCCCAAGCTTGGATTTTGCTAAGTATGGAAAGTTGTCGCGATTTCGCGACCAACAGCGGCAGAAGGAAGCTCCCGGCAAGTATGTCGCGTTTTCGCGACGCGGATGTGACTATGGTGCAGAAGGCTATTAGATGTCGCGAAATCGCGACATGTCGCATTTTCGCGACTTGTCACGATTTCACGGAGATGCAGATAGTGAAACTAAAGGCAGATAGATGTCGAGAGAAAAAGTTAAAGTTGAAGTTAATTTTGATAAGACTTTCCATTTTTGTGACAAGGAGCGAAATCGTGAAGTGGTTGGAAATTGTTGCTGAAGGCAGAAAATTGTCGCGAAATCGCGACTTGTCGCATTTTCGCGACCTGTCGCAAAATCGCGGGCGGGTTTGCGGGGCAAAGCAAAAGGGAAAAAATTGTCGCGAAATCGCGACGTGTCATTTTTTCGCGGCTTGTCGCGAAATCGCGGTCTTTGCATGAAGGTGAAGCAGAAGGCTCGTTGTTGTCGCGATTTCGCGACTTGTCACCTTTTCGCGACCTGTCGCGAAATCGTGGATTTTTTGGCTTTGGATACTGCTGGATGTTTTTTGTCACGAAATCGCGACATGTCGCATTTTCGCGACATGTCGCATTTTCGCGACTTGTCGCGAAATCGCGGTGTTGCTGAAAAGCGTAGCGCTTGGCCGGTTGCTGTCGCAATTTCGTGACTTGTCTCATTTTCGTGACTTGTCACGAAATCGCGGAGGTGGGGGTTATTGGTGACAGGTGGCTATGGTGCGCCCTTTTGTTTTCTTATCCATAACAGCTCTGTGTTGATTATTGTAAAAGGTTTTGGGTCAACCTAGGAAACCCGTTTGCAATGAAATTGATCCTTAATTACCAAAAAAAAAAAATCAAAGGCCATTATCTGGTTATCATCAAAAGCCTCATACTCCTCAATAGTACCAAGATCAAGATGATGAAGAATCATATGAAGAGTCCCAATGGGAACATCAGGATCAAATAGATGCTTACCCTGAATCTAGTTATGATGAGGTACCTAATGATTATACTTATCATCCACCTCAACATCAAAATCGACCTCCTCTATCTAATCAAGGGTGACAACAGGATGATCATATCATTTTGTCAAGGCCATACAAAGCGCTAGCTGATCAGATTGAATAAATTCATTCAAAAAACAATATCAAAGTTTGGTTTATCAAAAACCTACACTAAAGTAGCTTAGCAATCAGCCTTTGCATCCATCAGTGTCATCACTGACATACCCATCAAATTTCAAGATGCCTAAACTTGAAAAGTTCAAAGATGATGATGATGCACGAGAGCACGTGATAAGCTTCATCCATATGTGCTTTAGTTTTCAAGATAATGACCCCTTGATGTTGAGAATATTCCTTACAACTTTAGTTGGGGATGCTTTGGAATGGTATAATCATATGACACATCATAGCATAAACACCTTTGAGCAATTGGTCGATGCGTTTTTGGGATGTTTTGCCTCTAGCGCTAAGGAAATGATAAACTTGACTGACTTGTCTAGCCTTCATCAACTTGATGATGAGCCAGTTATGGAGTATGGCAATAGATGGAGGAAGGTGATGTCAAAACTACCTTTCACCCTACCCATAATGGAACTCACCCAAATGTTTACTAGAAGTTGTTCAAAGCAGATTTTGCTTCTCTTACAATTACAACAGTATCAAACATTCGAGGAGGCCTTAGCATAGGCCAAGATCATTGAGGACATCAAGGTCTAGGAGGGTGATGTTCAACTCCACAAAGGGGAATGGCCAAACAAGAATATTAAAGGTGGTAACACGCAACAAAATGTGGCCCCAATCAATCAAGTGGTTTTGAGTATCCCTGAACCCTCAAACCAGGCTCCACCACTGCAATTACTAGTGCAACCTAATTACCAGGCTCAACCTCCATTGGCCAAAAATCATACGCAACAAAAGCAAAGACAAGGCCAACCCCATCGGCCACCATGACAATATACTCATTTTTCAAATCCCTTAGCATCGATCTTCAATCGATTGTATGAGGCACAAGCAATCATGCTTCTCGAGATATGTCCATTGAAACCTAATAAGCGTAGATCAAAGGTGCACAGGCAAAACCTATATTGTGTTTACCATCGACAAAGGGGTCATGACATCCATACATGTCATCCCTTTAGATATTTAATACAGGATATGATCGAGAGGCAAGAACTTCATATAGGAGTCTTCCAAGACCCCTTTCCTGCACACGAAGCAAACATAACACCTATCAATCAAGTCGAACAACCTAATCAGGTGCACATTAATCTACCTCCCCAAGAGTTTGTGGGAATGATCAGTGTTGTAACAGAGAAACATGAATATCAAAATCGATCTACGCAACTTGTGGCATCATCCAATGTTTCACCTTCGCTTATCTCATCTCAATGGGACATTGGCACTGCATAAAATTACACATCACAATAGGGGGTTGATTTCTACTACTCCCCCTAGCCAAGCCAATCACAGTGCATCAAACACAATGCACATTGGGGGTCTTCAAGGTGTCACAACTTCCCCATCATCCACATCATGATCAATGAAGCAAAGTGAGACCTCCAAAGGTATCACACCTCCCTCACTTTCATTGACTAGCACACACACTAGGGGTACCTAAGGTAGCATACCTTCCCCTTTAAAAACATAAAAACAAACAAAAATCATAAAATATCAAAATTTCAAAAAACATTCAAAATAATCAAAATTTCAAAAACAATTGAAAATCAAAATTTCAAAACAATTGAAGCACTCAAATTCAAAAACAATTTAAAACATCAAAAATAAAAATCATAAAATTTCAAAAACATTGCAAAACATAAAAAACACAAAAATATTTACATTTACATTTTGCATCATATGCATTCATTTAATTGCATTACATTAGGTATTTTCATCCATTGCACTTGCATTAGGATAGGTTGTGTTTACAATCTTACAAATGACACCACGTTTGTATCTCAATCATGCATCTATTCATCATCATCATCCATCACCCTTGTGAGTAATTGTGTTTTTCAACACAACCCTTCCTATTGCTATGAGGAATATACTAGGGTTTTCGATCATTCAGCCATACCTAGTGATCTTCTCATATTTTGTAGAAAGCTATCTTCACTTTTAGAAGATGAGGTCTAGTTTTGATAGTACCTTGCATATCTCAAAATCCCATCACAATTTAAACATTAACAATCCTAGTCTGAACAAGGAAAGATGAAAACTACAAAGTGGTCCTGGTCACCTTAAGCGAAAGGTTTTTACTTGCTCACCTTGTGATGTGCATGGTCTAGGATGTTGGTCATTGACAAAAGGACAAGCTCCCCCTACCCAAAGAAATCCCTTGCTTTCATAAAAATAAGCAAAATCCCAAAAAGCAAAAATCAAAAGCAAAATAAACAATGATTTTCATCACTAAACAAATCCCTTGCTCAAAGAAAATAAAATACAAAATAAATAGTGATTTTCATCACTAAGCATGAGCAAGTATCCCACATCAATGTGAAGAAAAGAAGGGGGTGAAGAGCTTGAATCCCTAGAATGGTCAGTATTCTGAAACCATCGAGTGATCCCTAATACAACAATGGGTTGAATGAATCCCGCTTGGCATTGGGGTAGTTCTAAGCAATTTACAAAGTGAGCTAGCTTTAGGTGGCTTGTATCGCCTAGTGGTCTAATCCAACTAAGTCCAAACTTAGGATCATGATGAACATATGGTGATCCTCATTACAACAATGGGCTGAATGAATCCTGCCTGGAAATGAGGTAGTCTTATGTCTCATCTAATATATTCATTTGCACACACATGGATAATGAATATCTTGGTCTTCATAACAAAAGATTATCTTTTATTTTAAGAGTCTTGTATAGTCATTATACAACTTTTGATTAATCAACTAGGGTGTTTGAGTCTCATGGAAAACCTCAAAAATTCCCTAATAGCAACAAATCATTACATCAATCATACACATTTTTCTTTATGAACTTTTATTTATTAAGTGGTGTTCATGAAATAGGATAGATACCAGATAAATATCAACAATGATATTTAGATGACCACTGACTATTTTATGCATATATTTTAATTTATAGAAGCTTATAGAGAAAGCCTACACATCTCACAATCATATCATTTCACATATGGATGCTTAAATGATTAATTCTTATGATAAGAGTTATCATTTTCATTCATGATTTTCATACATTCTATGGTGTCATCCATCAGTTTGTCAAAACACATATTAATTGCATTCCTTATGTTTTAAGTGATTAAAGCATACAGGTTCATTTACATTAGATCATCATCATGTAAATAATGCATTACATACATTGCATTCACCATATCATACCAACATAACTTAAGTGCATAAACAATTGAAACAAATTAAACATGCATTTAACATTCACCATTGCATCCATATATGCATACATAGTAGAGCATCTACACATCTAGATCACAACATCTAATCATACATTTATCATCTAGCTAGTGCATGTCATCAGTACATCGCATACATATAGCATATTGACATCATCAATAGGTATTACATCCATTATTGCATCCATAAATCATAACACATAATGCATCTAATGGTCCAAAATCGCACAATTGCAAATCACACAAATATTTTTTAAACATCAACTAGGGCATTATTGGTATCATACCTCCCCTAATCAACAATCAAACAGTTAAGAAATCAACCTCAAAAAGCCCCAAAGGTATCCATAAATCCCTTTGGTCACCCAAAATTCCCCAAAGGTATCCATAAACCCTTTGGTCACCCAAAAATCCCCAAAGGTATCCATAAACCCTTTGGTCACCCAAAAAGTCCCAAAGGTATCCATAAACCCTTTGGTCACCCAAAATGCCCCAAAGGTATCCATAAACTCTTTGGTCACCCAAAATTCCCAAAGGTATCCATAAACCTTTGGTCACCCAAAATTCCCAAAGGTATCCATAAACCCTTTGGTCACCCAAAAATCCCCAAAGGTATCCATAAACCCTTTGGTCACCCAAAAAGCCCCAAAGGTATCCATAAACCCTTTGGTCACCCAAAAAGCCCCAAAGGTATCCATAAACCCTTTGGTCACCCAAAATGCCCCAATGACATCCACTAAGCCCATTGGTCATAATAACATGTATAATCCAAATCAACAATTGATAACTTAATCAAGTTAATCGCATTCGTCTTACGAATCATTGCCGAAGACAATCATGCCCCTCCTTGTTTGGGACAACTAAGAAAAATATCAAAAGCAAATTCAAGCAAACCACTAAGCTTGTCTCCTAATTACCATCAAGGCTAGGATTTGACTTAAGCTTATCTCCTAATCACCATCAAGGCTAGGATTTGACTTAAGCCTTATCTCCTAATCACCATCAAGGCTAGGATTTGACTTAAGCCTTGTCTCCTAATTGTCTTCAAGGCTAGGATTTGACTTAATCTTGTCTTCTTAAGATTATCTCCTAATTGACGCCAAGGCTAGGATTAGACTTAAGCTTGTTTGCCAATATCTCAAAGATTACCAAAATCAAGTTCCTTAACTTGTCGAAGGTAATGATTCTGAGATGCACACCCTTTCCATGATTGGGGCATCTAGCATTGATGAGGTATTCATTTCATTTCTTCTATGAAATCTCATCAAAAATAAAAAATTCAAAAACAATTAAAACACCTAAAAAATAGCAAATTTGTTCATGGATGAATTGAAAAGTCTCTACTTCAATCCCTAAGAAGACCATTGTGGTTGGACCGCCCCACAAGAATGAGGTATTCGATTTCTTTCTTCCATGAAGTATCAACAAAATCATCAAAATCCTCATAAAATAGATAAATTTTACAATGGGTAAAGTTGAAGGAAACCCAACCAAGTCATATGGGTCAAGCGACTCATCACTTTTATCACTGGTCATTCCCTCATCGACTCTTCGCTTGAGGGGGTAGTCATAATTAACAAATTCATAATCAAAATCAATAATCAAACACTCAATCATGCAAATTGCGTTCGTCCAATGAATCATTGACAAAGACAATCACGCCCCTGCTTGGGGTAGAAAACAAGAAAAAATTTCAATTAAATAAATTCTTGGTATGATAGAAGCATGAAGGATCACATGCTTCGCCTCTTCATGAACTGAACAATGTCCAAGATCAAGTAAGCCTTACATGAGAGGTTGTACTTGAATCAAGTTCCTTAGCTCATCAAAAGCAAGGATTCAAGAACGCATGCTCTTTCCATGATTGGGGCATCTAAATTTGGTTAGGTTACTGAATAACCTTAATCATTTGACATTTTAGTCATCTATTTTTTCTCTGCATTGTGCTACACACAATGCATCCCAAAAAGGGGCATCTATAGACACTAAAATCATGTCAATCTGATTAGACTACCAAGACATGTTCTAATTGACACCATATGGCCCCCTTGGGCAACCCTCAGAGGTTAAATAGTGGTCCTAACCACTTTTGGGAGGTTCTACCCCACTTTTGGGAAGTTTTGGGCCATGTAGGCATGGTCGTCCCACCTTGGGATGGCCATAGTTCATGGTCATCCCACCTAGGGATGACCACCAGTAGTCATCCCTAGGTGGGATGACCATGGCCTTGGACCCTCAAAAATTCAAAGGAGGGATAAATGGCACCTAGAAACTACCATTTATCCTACCCATTCAAGCATGCTAGTATGATGGTGCATAACTCTCATGCCAAGTTGCAAATTGGAGACCTAAAATGGATATTCCTTCCCCTCCAATGCATGGCAAGCTTTGGACAAATGGTGACACCTACCTCGCATGGCCTCGCATGCCCATTTGACCATATGCCCTCTTGGGCTATAAAGTGGATCTATTCCACCCAATTTCAAGGAGGAGTCTTTGCAATATTTTACCACGAAGTGCTACCGAGATTTATCCCCAATCTATTATGTGTTTTCCCTTGAGATCTCCATCGAGTGAAGGAGGTTTTCAAGTGATTCCAAAATGTACAATCTATTTAAAAAACAAACCCATTTGAGTGAATCAGGTCCCAAAATTTGATGACAATACCCCTGAGAGTAATTTAGACCCAATCCTAGAGGAATTGGTGGTAAAAACCACCATATTTGGTGGTCGTCCCACCCTAGGATGGCCCCCAAATTATGACAGTCCTAAATGGCTCACCCTAGGATGGCCACAAATTGGAGTCCAATTTCTCTACTATTTTTGCATAGATAGATTCTAGATTATATTATATACTCTCTGTTAAAATTTGGTGCAATTTGGAGTTGTTTTGCTTCTGTTATCATGATTTTTGTGTTTTGTAGGCCTGAATGGCTCACCCCAGGATGGCCACAAATATGAGCATAATTTCCTTACTATTTTTAATTAGATAATTTATAGAGCATATAATATGCATGAATCTAAATTTTGGTAGAATTTGGAGAAATTTTGAATAATCTATTGCACTTTTCCTCTTTCAAGCTCATTGATGCATGCACCTTCACGGTTTCATCTTAATCCGCACATGCTATTAATCGATTTTAGTTTCCTTTGTGTAGATCCAGGTATCACAATGCATGAGGAAGGAGCAACAAGTTAGAACAATGATATAACATTACGATGGCATCAAAAGCCCGCTCTTCAATTGTGAGTGCGAGGAAGACACTACAAGTGCACCTTGGATTTTTGAAAGGATTTGATCCTTTGAGTATTGTAATGAGTGTATCAATTAAGAGCCCTCAAGGGGACATTTTGTAACCACATATTTGATATTTTTATTTTATTTTATTTTTTGAATTTACATGGTGGAATCGGTAGCCGCCACGAATCCGGGCAGGCTGTCTAGCTTTTTATGGCCGCCACAGTATTCTGCGTTGTCCACCCTAGAAGCCGCCACATAGATCTTCGCACAGTCCGCCCCTATAACCACCATGCCACAATCATTTTAAACCTTTTATGCCATTGAAAGCACCAGGAAAGGGACAAGCATTCAGTCCGGCAAGGCCCGAGATTTGAACCTTGGACCTCCGCCCCTCTTATGGGGTTTGGATGAACCAATTGGTCTACACCTCAGACCTTATTTGACATTTATATTAATATAATGAGACCTGCCCATTTATTTCATATACTTATCATTTTATGCTTGCTTGAAGTGTCGCTTTCGTAGTGCTTAGATCAAGTAGAACAATAGATGTATCTCATTTACCCTTGCTAGGCACACCGTTTTTATGCTCTACACATACACTTGAAAGCATTCCATGCTTAGTATGATTTATATATATGTATATATACATGGCTAATACACAAAAACAAAATTACATTTCATACAATTACATTACATTTCGTTTGCACAAATTTCATTTAAAAACAATTGCATGCATACACTCCATTTCACAAAATTGCATTTCATATATTCCATCCACATTTTGCATCTCATATTAGGGATCATTGATTCAGTTCAAAGTTTTAATTGGTCTAATAAAGTCATGTTGCCTTAATCAAATGCACCTTCCCAACATCATTTACACCATTCCACCAAGTCAAATTGTCATTTGCCTCCATATATCCATAATGCCTAGGTGTTTTGGGTCACTCAGCCAAACCTAGTGTTTTAAGCAACCTCTAAAATACATGTCAAGTTCTTTTTAGGACCATTACACATATTCATTAAGAAAATCTTGAGTTTTGGGAATTGACTCCAAAACATTTTTGAACCAAACACAATTTCACATCTTAAAAAATATCTTTTGCCAAAGAGGGATAACACAATACTTGGCTTGAACCTCGAAGTGAAAAAGGTATTCCTTGCTAGTTTCATCATGCAACATAGTCCAAAAAAATAGTGGTTTTCACCACTATCACAGTTGCTTCCAAATTCAAAATATAGAATAGTAAGGATAGGGTACAATTCTCATCACACTTAGATTGAGAATTTGATTCCCTAGAGCTCTAAATATTTCATCACACACCACTGATAATTTGGTTGTAAGGATCATACTACATTTCCAGTTAGATGATTAAGTATTCATACCCAAACCTAAGAGATCAAATCCTTGTACTATGGAGTTAACCTCCATCAGAGCTATAGATGCTTGACTGGTAGTGGAGTACGCTCATGCATGGAGAAACGTCTCTTTCAAAGAGACCTCTGATTGCACATACAGACAAGCTAGCTTCTTGGTTTCATCCATAATAGGTCACACTCAATTTACTCAAGATGAGTTAATGAACTCACTTGCACACACATTGGTTCTTGATTACCTTGAGTCATTACCATACTCTTGATTTGGTAAATGAATTCACTGCACACACATTTGGTCCTAGAGGGATTAGGTAGTTTTAGTAAGTTTGTTTGATATCACTAGTATGTCTGAGTCTCTGCAAAACAATCACTTTTCCATATCAACATCCATATATTCTTTCATATCAACATCCATATCTTCTTCCATGTCAACTTCCATGTCATTTCATAAGTCTCCCATTTCACATGCCACCACTTTGGTGCCCTGATTAAACAACAATGCTAAACATGGACAAACAAAATCTAAACTATAAATGATCATTAGAGCATTAGTTCATTTGCATCCATGACACATTATCATATGTATTAATCATCCATATACACATGCATCCACAACAAGCATTCACATAAAAGTATAACACAAAAGTAAAATCCATGTATATATATAATTTGCATATGCAAATATCGCAAGAAAGTTCAAAAAATGTCACAACTTGGGGGTGTTCAAGGTATCACACCTTCCCCCTCATCAAGCAAACAAGCATACATCTAGGGGTGCTCAAGGTATCACAACTTCCCCATCATCAATAAAACAAGCATACATCTTGGGGGTGCTCAAGGTATCACACCTTCCCCCCAATAAAACAAACAAACATCACAACTTGAGGGTGCTCAAGGTATCACACCTTCCCCACCAATTCAACAAATAATTCAATCACTCAATCACATTACATCATCAACCCATCCATTTCTAGGTTCAAAAGATTACATTCTTTTGTCAAAGGTTGTGCTCTTTACCTTGCATTCACATCATCCACATCAATTGCTAGGTTCAAACGATTGCGTTCTTTTGTCGAAGGTTGTACCCTTTTCCTTGCATTCATTCCTTGCAAAAAATTCTTCATTTGTTAGGGAAAAAAAAGATCACATTCACATTCAACATCATCAATTTCATTCATCATTACACCTTCATTCAATATTTTCTAAATATATTTTCAAATACAAGTGAATCTCATATTTAGTGGTTTATCCTATTAACGTGGCAGTTGCAGTGATTGGTTATCCATGCAATTCAGTAGGATGGACAAATCACTACAAGGACACTTACATTATCAAAACCCCTTCATCTATTAGGGAAAGAACAAACACAATCATCACATTTTCTCCATTTCAAAAACCCCTTCATCTATTAGGGCAAAAATAGACACAATCATCACATTTTTCCCATTTCAAAAATCCCTTCATATTTTAGGGCAAAAATAGACACAATCATCACATTTTTCCCCATTTCAAAAACCCCTTCATCTGTTAGGGAAAAGAGTAGACACAATCATCACATTTTCCACATTTAAAAACCACTTCATCTGTTAGGGAAAGAACAAATACATTCATCATATTTTTCTCCATTTTAAAAATCCCTTCATCTATTGGGGCAAAAAACAACACAATCATTTCATGGCATTTTCCCCATTTCAAAAATCCCTTCATCTGTTGGGGCAAAGAACAAACATAATCATTTCATCACATTTTCTCCATTTCAAAAACCCTTCATCTATTAGGGCAAAGAACAGACACAAGTACAAGTGAACCTCATATTTAGCGGTTTATCCTAGTCACCTAGTGGTTGTAGTGACTAGTTATCCATGCAATCCAATAGGATGGGTAGATCACCATAAGGACACTTGCATTGTCAAAAACCCTTCATCTATTGGGGCAAATAACATACATAATCATTGCATTTTTCACAGTTATTGCATCATACACATGTCAAAAACCTCTTTCATCTATTGGGACACAAACAAACTCAGTCACTTGGATCCATATATTCAAAAATATAGCTTACCTTCACAAAATCACTCCATTGCATCCATCAATACATTTCTCATCATCACATCTTCATGTCACCATCAAATCCATCAACAATTACATTTACATTCAACATTTGCCAAGTTCATATACAAATTCAAGTGAACCTCGTATCTAGTGGTCTAGTCTATCTCCTTGGCGATTGTAGCGATTTGCGTCCATGCAATTCGGTAAGATGAATAAATCACCATAAGGACACTTGGCCATTTTCATCATCCACTATCTCCTTGTTCAAAAACAAAATCAATTTTGGTACCTCATTTTTAGAGTGAAACTATGCCAAGACCAATTTTCTCAAAAGTTATCATTGATGGCCTTGTTCATGGGGCTTGAAACACGAACAAAATCATAACTTTTCATCATCTCCTTTGCAATTACACCAGTCTCCGAGGATACAAGCCAAGTAAAGTGAATGAGCAACTGTTTAGGGATTTTGTGTAGGAATTTCTGCAATCATGAGTGACCTCGAGGATAGACTATTTTTCTTTTCTTTTGCATTTGTATACTTGCTTTTCAATGATTCCAGAAGACACATTCTTCAACAACATGGAATCACCCCAAACTTGGGGCAATCACATTTGACTTTGATTTTTCCACAACGAGATACATCTTATATGATCATGGCATCTACACTTGGCAAAAATCCCTTTCAACCATTGGGGCAAAAATAGAATCATTTTACATCATTTATATCATCCACAATTACACCATTCATCCATACAATCATTTGCACTCATTTTTCAATTGGCTCATGAGATTCATCCGTAAACTCATTTGCCAATTGAGGGGGTAAGCTACGCAAATCCAAATTCTTTATTCTTTTATCTTCAAGCTCATCTATCACATCTCAAGAAAAAGTTTCTTCTACGCCTAGTCCAAGCAGGTGTCTCGTTTTTTTGCACTTCATTATGTTTCACGCAACGCAGTATAAAAAGGGGTATTTGTAGACACCAAAATCTAGCCACTAGTCATCCATCCAGGTCTTCCTGCCATTTCTACCCATTTATTTATATATGTTTAGGTATATTTGTTAAATATATGTAATCCATGCCACACCCGAAATTAATATCCACCCTCCGATGTGTTTTAATCTAAGCCACATAATTCGTGTCGTTCAAACCCTAACATACCCTAGTGTGGATTATTAATAGGAGCCATTTTGATGGCTCAACCCCTGAGTAATTTGTTTTGGCCCTAAGCAGTTCGAGTCTATCTAAGCATCCTTGCTATCCATCCTCGCTCACCCTCGCATTTGCATCTGTCGCCACACATTTCACTCAGCCAAATCTGCTTTTGCAGATCTTCACGTCAACTCTCAAATGCCTTCGGGTGCTCCTTGTCACCATCGAGCGCCTCTGAGCATTTCCCCTCCATCGTCAAGCGTCTCTGAGTGCTTTTCACCATTCTTGAGAATCTACAAGCATTTTTTGCTATCATCGAGCATCTGCGGGTGTCTCAAACCAGAACGTTGTTGCCCTACTAATCCTCGGGTGATGTTAGGGCATCGCCACACCAACTTCCTGCAATAATTTTCACAGATCATAAAACGGTAAGTTCACCAACTTCCTGGTGACGCTAGGGCATCGCCGCACCACTTCTTGCAATAACTATCACAGATCATAAATCGATAAGTTCAACAAGGTAAGAGTTTCATTGTTATATTTATTTTAATCTTCTCCTATCTATTTACAGTATTTCTATTACACAACTAGGGTTTGTTGTTTCATGTCTGAGGGTCTCACGTAGTGGAGCCCTCATAGTTGCTACTAATATTTTGTTGTTATTTTTTGTGTGCAGGTTTGAGAAGATACATAAGCATTGTGCAGTTGCTTAAGCTGGAGTGGCCCAGTATTGGATAGTACAAAGCCCACTCACCTCTATTGGAATCAGAAGCAAGATTGAAGATACCACCAGTACTGTTCACTAGGGTTTCTAAGAATCCTAGTTATTGTAAACATGTGTATCAAAGAAATCCATTCTTTCATTGTAACATTGGAGAGTTGAGGCTCCCCCCATATTAATAAAATCATCTCTTTTTGTGCAATACTGGGTCTTGATTTCAATTTATCTTGTTATATATTTTAGTGTTTCGCTTTTGCATCTACACTCACCTTGGGAGGTGTGTATCAAAACGTCTCTTAATCACAATTGTATCCTTAATTTTGGGTTTTGAGAAATCTAGAAGGAAAAAATATCATAAAAAAACACAAAATGTAACAATTGAACGAAGAAAGAGAACCAAAGGTCCAAAACCATTGGCCAACATGGCTTGTTGTCATCTTATCCAAGGACTAACAAAGTTCAACCTTGTTCATAAATAGAAGGACAAAACTCTCCAACACCTATAAAGTTAGTTGTTAGTACTTTCTTTATAAATACAAGAGACTATTATAGATATGCTCTTCCTCTTGTCCCCAACTAGGGCATCTATACTTCCAAGTAAATCATTCTTACTTTTGATTTGGACTTTCATAAATGCATTTCCTTTCATGTTACCTTGTTTTTTCTTATAAGAATCCTTTATTTTTTAAATTTTGCTAAAGATCTAAAACAAGAAAAAACGAAATTGCTTCCTATTTTCACATGCTACCTACATTTTTCAAATTTTTGAAAAAAAAAATAAAACTTAATCCTATTTATACTTGCTTCCAAATATATATAATGATATATATTATATAAAAGGATATATAATATAATGATATATTAAATGAAATGATATATAATGATAAATATAAATACGATGAAAAAATAAAATAATTAAAACATTTAAATATAAAATAATTAAAAACCATTTGTTTAACAATCTTGTCTTACTCCGACATACCATTGCGATGTAAAAGGAACATTTTTAATTGTTTTATGATCACAACATTTTCCATTGTAATAAGGTTTAGCGGTCGATGTGTGGACACTTGAATGGTTAATCACTTAATTGTTTAGCAATGCAAAATTATTTACACTCTTAAAGATAAAAAATAATATGTTTTTTTAATTTTTTATTTGATTTGGTCAGTGTAACAATGTAAAATTATTTATATATTTGTAAGACTCTTAAAGATGAAAAAATAATATGTTTTTTTTAATTTTTTATTTGATTTGGTTAGTGTGAGAAATTCTTACTACCAACGCATAAGGTTGAGCAGTCTCCTCTCAACCATGATTCTTCGTAAAGTTTAGAGCTATGCTTATTAATAGAGAATTTAACACACAACCACCCTTCATATACTCACTCAAGTCGCAGTATTTTTTTAAAATTATTATTATTATTATTATTGGTTGCATAAGAGAGTTGGTTACAACCACTATTTTTAGTAATTGACTAGCGCAAGGTTCAAACCACAAGGACTGCTCCCAACAAATCTATCGGTCTTGTTCTTGTTGACCCAGCGTAATATGGGAACCACCGATCACTCGAGGTTTGTACCGTAGACGTTGGTCTGACGCACACTCAGAGGATTCAAAGAAAACTACTTTCTTTGCAAAAGGTTAGCTTCCCCTCAAGGTTTGAACCTAGGTCACCTAGCTCCCCTTGGAGGTTTTTTAAATTATGATTATAAAGAACTAAGACCGCAAGGATCATTGTCATTTGTCAAGGAAACTTAAAGTCTTTCATGATTTTAGATACTCGTTAAACATTTATTTGTTTAGTGATATAATTTTTTTTTGTTGAAGTAATGTGAAATATAATGGGTAACACATCTAGGACCACACTCCCCAAGAATATAGGGGGTTGTCCTTATAATTCGAACTTCGTCATCGAAATGAAACACCCTCAACATACCATTGACACAAGAACATGATAAAAAAAAATCCATTTAATATCTATGGCATTTCATCTCAGTTACCTCAATTTATTAAAAAAACTAAAAATGTACTCCAGTTGTACTATTCATTGCACTTTGTATTACTAAAAATAAAAATATTTATATATTAAAATATTATTTACATCAATAGACCTAAGAAAACTCAAATCCTTTATTTTTTTAAGTCTGTGTCCCCACTCACCAATCAGCCAATCCTTAACTTCTTTCACTCATGAAAACATTTATGGTTGTTTTTTTTTGGGTTTATTATGTAGAGTCATACACACCCATCCTTTTATAATTGTTTTTTTACATTTTATATTTACTTTTACAACGATGTTTTATTTGTAATAGTCAAGTGTTTGTTGATGAATTGTTCTTATTCGATATTTAAAAAAAATAGAACAATTGCTTTTATTTTTTTAATTCGGATAATGTGATAAACCTCTCAGACCGAAGCAATCCTCTTCCAACCATAATCCTTCTTAAAATTGAAAACTACACTAAAAAAAAATTCATACAACCCACACATAAACCATATTTAAACCTTAACATCAATTAAAAACAAAAAAAAAATTATAAAAATTAAATCTCCTACAATTTCTTCTCATTTAACTACCTACCTTTGTTGTTTCTTAAAATTATCACAGGAATCCCACATCATTGTAGAGGGAACCGACCAATTCCCATTGCACCTCCGTGAAAATAAATAAGTATTAAAAGCGAGCCAACAATGTAGTGGTGGAAGGTCCGAGGTGTAGACCAATTAGTTCATCCAAAATCCATAAGGGGGCGGAGGTCCAAGGTTCAAATCTCGGGCCTCGTCGGACTGAACGCTTGTCCTTTTCCTGGTGCTTTCAGCGGCGTAAAAGGTTTTAAATGATTGTGGCATGGTGGTTATAGGGTCGAACTGTGCGAAGATTTGTGTGACGGCTTCTGGGGTGGCCATAAAAGCTGGACAACGTGCCCGAATTAGTGGCGGTTACCGATTTCACCATGTAAATTTAAAAAAAAAAAAAAACAATGTAGTGGTGGAGAATGGGTTGACTAACATTAAGTAAAACTTATTTGAGGTTCAAATTTTAGGTAGCTTGTTTGTATTGTAAAGGTAGTAGTTTAATCTGAATCTTTTAAGTGTGCGCACCCACGATGATGGTACGAATCTCGAGTGACCGATGGTCTCCTTCACGTCAAGTCAAGGATAACTAAGCAAAATAGGATGATGACAATACGAATCCCGAGTGACCGGTGGTCCCCTTTACGCTCAGGTCAACAACAACGCAACAAAATAGGTTTGGTGGAAACAACCCCTATGATTTGAACCATGCACTTGTTAGTTATTAAAAATAATATCTTGTTAGTTACTAAAAATAATATGATTTGTAATAAATAAAATTATAATTATTTGTAAATTTTATATTTTTTATTTAAACAAATTTAAAAAATATATTTTTATTTAAAAATACTAGATTAAAAGTTTAATTAAAAATACTGATTAATAGACTACACTGTAGAGGTGAGATCTTTTAGAGACATATATTAGAGCTTCATATAATACAATTTTTTTTGTAAATATTTTTTTTTTATAATATCTATTTTGTTAAGTAAAGACGAAGTTAAAGGTTAATATAGTTTGTTGTGGTCTTATCAAAGGATTAACAAAGTTAGTTCATCTTTGGACAAGACTCTCCCCCACCTAAAAAGTTAGATGTTAATGTTCTTTTTGCAAATACAAGGAGTTATAATAGATATGCCCTTCTTCTTGTTCCTATTTAGGACATCAATGCTTTCAAGTAGGGCATTCTTATTTTTGGTTAGGACTTTTATAAATAAAATTCCTTCCATGTTACCAAATTTTTCTTCATAAGAATTCTTTATTTTTTTGAAAGAGCTAAAACAAGAAAAGATGAAGTTTTTTCCTACATTTCCTCAGTTTTATTTGCACTTGCTTCGCTCTGCCTCTGCCCTCACCTCCCCTCCTCTATACACACATTCTCACACATATATACAATGATAAATATAAATATGATGAAAAATAAAAATATGAAAATAGTTAAATATAAAATAAATTAAACTACAAGACAAGTGCAAGCATAAATGGACACTATAGCAGTCAATTATGTCCACCTACTACTACAAGTCATCCTAGGGATGTCTGATAAGGAAACTTAGACCTAGGGGCTAATTATTTTTTTAGACCTAGGATATGTTAATTAGGACTTAGTAATCGGAATAATCAACGTGAGTTGTTTTCTTTCCTCCGTTGAATGGTCTAGGTCTAGGTGTCTTTCTTTTCATTATTTTAGGGCTTATATCTTTAGCCTTTCCGTGATTGTGTACGTAAATCCTTGGAGCAGTTCATGATTTCCAGGATTACGGTTTTCCTTTTGGACTTATTTAAGTCCTATGTTTTTAATAATATTCAGCTTCATTTTATTCCATATCAGTTGGTATCAGAGCGAAGAATTTTTGGAGATTTTGGGTCATTTCCGATCTCCATAGAGTGGTTTGGATCAATGGTTTGGAGAATTTTTGGAGATTATGCGAAAAATATAATCGCGAGAATAATTTTTATCCTTCAAACTATGCCACTGATCGCGAGAATTTGTTTGTGACTACAGTCCATCTCAGTGACACCTTTATGGTTGATTGTATAATCTATAGCGGCTCGTAGAAAAATCTAATTGCGATGTCCGTTGTTGAAAAACTGAAGTTACCGATGAATCCCCATCCTCATCCTTATCCTTTGGCATGGAAGGACAATGGGATTACATCCGACATCACACACACTTGCACTGTGAATTTTGCTTTCAATCCTTCTTTTGTGGACTCGGTTGTGTGCGATGTAACTCCAATGGATTGTTGTGGCTTGTTGCTTGGAAGACCCTATCAATACGATAGGAGGTCTATACATGATGGGTACAAAAACACATACACTTTGCACAAAGACAATAAGGCTTTCATAATCAGAAGTACACAACAAACACCACATAATTTGATGTTGAGTTGTAGACAAGCACGCAAAGCTATAAATCAAGCAAAGGAATTAGCACTCATCTTCATCAGACCAATTCAAGAAGGAAAGCAAGCACTTAAGCACACTAATAATAGGAGTTCTTCAGTTCATTCAATACTTCAATCATTTTTTGATGTTTTTCAATAACCCACAAGTCTTCCTCCTGAAAGACAGATTAATCATAGTATTGAGATTGTTCCTGCATCTTCTCTTCCTAATTCTTCAATGTATAGACAATCAATAGTGCAAATGGAAGAAATTAAGAAACAAATTCAAGAATTGTTGACTAAAGGGTTCATCAAACCCAATACTTCCCCTTGTGCTTCTCCTATCTTGCTTGTGTTGAAGAAGGATGGCACATGGAGATTATGCATTGATTTCAGGGCACTCAATAAGATTACAATCAAGAATCGATATCCACTTCCTCGCATTGATGATCTCTTGGACCAATTGCAAGGTGCAAAATTCTTCTCCAAGATTGATCTCAAAAGTGGGTATCATCAAGTGAGAATTCAAGTAGAAGACACTTGGAAAACAACATTTAAGACCAAAATGGGGCTCTTTGAATGGCTTGTCATGCCCTTTGGCCTTACAAATGCTCCAACTACATTCATGCGGCTGATGAATGAAGTATTCAAAGATTGTTTGGATCAATTTGTAATCATCTATTTGGATGACATTCTTATATATTCTTCTGCTTGGGAGAATCATTTAGAACACTTGGAAACGGTTCTTCAAACTCTTTGAAAGAACCAATTGTATGCAAATTTTCCTAAGTGTTCATTTGGGAAAACATTCATTGCCTATCTTGGGTTTGTAATTAGTGAAAAAGGTGTGCAAGTAGATCCTTCAAAAGTTGAAGTTATCTTCTCGTGGCCAACTCCTACCTCAGTCATAGAGTTAAGGAGTTTTCTTGGACTTGCTAATTTCTATCGCAAGTTCATTGGAGGATATTCTTCAATTGCTGCCCCTTTACACTATTTGACAAAGATCAAAGTTCAGTTTCAATGGACAAAGGATCAACAAAAAGCCTTTGACACATTGAAACACAAATTGAGTACTGCACCAGTTCTTGTTCTTCCTGATTTGTCTCAACCATTTGAGATAGAAACTGATGCTTCGCAAGTTGCACTTGGAGCTGTGCTCATGCAGAATGGCCATCCAGTGGCTTACCATTCAGAAACATTTTCAGAGGCCAAGAAGAACTATTCTACATATGATAAGGAGTTCTATGCTTTGGTTCAAGCAATCAAGTATTGGAGGCATTATCTCTTGGGAAAAGAAACAATTGTTCATACAAATCACATGCCCCTTAAGTTTCTTCAATCTCAAACAAAAATTGAGGAAGCTAGGCACATGAAATGGGCATCGTACTTGCAACAATTCCATTTGGTAATCAAGTACAAGAAAGGACAAAACAATGCAGTGGCTGATTGTTTGAGTCGTCCTCCTTCTACTCTTGTTTTGATAGTTGTCACTACATCCCATCTTGGCTTCCAAACTTGGCCTACACAGTATCCTATGGATCCAGATTTTGGCAAAGTTTTCCACCAACTTTCCAATCCTTCTTCAAATTTGAGAGCTCTTCAGGACTTTCATATTCAGGATGGAATGTTGTACAAATTGGACAAACTTTGTGTTCCTCATGGGAACAGGGAGTCTCTTCTGAAGGAGGCTCATTCCACACTCTATGGGGGACATTTTGGTAGGCAAAAAACTCTTCATCATCTTCAACGGTTTTTCTTTTGGCCACACATGCAAAGAGATGTTCTTCGATTCTTGCGATAATGTGCAGTCTATAATCGCTCCAAATTCGCCAATAGGACATTGGGAATGAGCATGCCTTTGCCCATTCCTTCTCATCCATGGGAAAGCATTTCCATGGATCTCTTGAGCGGTTTTCCAATGACAATACGCAAGCATGATTGTGTCTTTGTTGTGGTGGACAGATTCAACAAAATGGCCAAGTTCATTCCTTGTCGTAAGACAAGTACTGCACAGGATCTTGCCCAACTCTTCTTTGAGGTGGTATGGCATTCTTTTGGTCTTCCTACCAGCATTGTCTCTGATCGTGACTCACGCTTTGTGGGTCACTTTTGGCGATCACTTTGGAAGATTTTGGGAGTATCTCTTAACTTCTCTACTACTTATCATCCTCAATCTGATGGGTAGACATAGGTGGTTAATCGTAATCTCGTGTAGAGTTTGAGGATTTACCATCATTCCACTCCAGCCAAGTGGGACCTAAGCCTCATTCACATTGAGCACGCCTACAACAGGGCCGTCCACAGTTCTACCGGGCACTCTCCATTTGAAGTGTGTTTTGGTTTTCAGCCACTTGCTCCTTATGAGTTACCTTTGTCTTTGCCTTCTTCAACCACAATGCACATTCGGAAGGAACAAGACAAGGCCAACTATTTTGTACAACATTTGCAGAGTCTTCAAGCCAAAGTGGTTCAAATTCTTTAGAAGACTCAGCAAAAGCAGAAACAACAGATGGAAAAGCACCGCACACCTCATTCCTTTCAAGTTGGTGATAAAGTATGGTTTCATATTGACAAACGATGATTTGCAGATAAGGCACATAGCAAAATAAAGCCTCTTCGTTATGGGCCTTATACTATTCTTCAACAAATCTCTGAGAATGCCTTTCGCTTGGACCTTCCAGCTCATCTTGGCATTCACGATGTCGTCAATGTTGATCTTCTCAAACCATACTATGATTCGACATTGGAAACAGTTCCAGCCATCATACATCCAGTTGATGTGGTTCCTGATGCTCAGCTTTCGCTTGGCGTCGATACAGTCTTTGATACGAAGACCCGACAAACACGCCAAGGTGCTTCTACTTCATATCTTGTGGCCCGACAAGGCCAATTTCCACATCAGGCTCACTGGATTTCTGCTCACATTCTGTCCCGGGATTTTCCCTCTTTGTTAAAAGCATTGGAGTCCAATGCTTCTTTTGTTGGGACGAATGATAAGGAAACTTAGACCTAGGGGCTAATTATTTTTTTAGACCTAGGATATGTTAATTAGGACTTAGTAATCGGAATAATCAACGTGAGTTGTTTTCTTTCCTCCGTTGAATGGTCTAGGTCTAGGTGTCTTTCTTTTCATTATTTTAGGGCTTATATCTTTAGCTTTTACGTGATTGTGTACGTAAATCCTTGGAGCAGTTCATGATTTCCAAGATTACGGTTTTCCTTTTTGGACTTATTTAAGTCCTATGTTTTTAATAATATTCAGCTTCATTTTATTCCATATCAATGTCAACCTCCACCATGAATGATACACAAGTATATGTTCCCAAATCCAACTCATGTCACGTTGTTGATGATGGAAACATTGCTTGGTAAGTCACATCCACCATAATAGAGGGAGATGAAAGATAAGGGCAAGAAAGTCATGGACTATATACACATTATAACTCACCCTAAAGTGGTAGTCTTGTACCATCAAATTTTGAGATGCATGGTTTGGGGGTGTCATGTCAAAACAACCCTTAATCATGACTCTATCCTTAATTTTGGGTTTTGACAAAGTTAAGAGACAAGAATATCATGAAATATAGTGAAAAAGTGACATTTGGATGAAGAAAGGGAAGCAAAACCATTGTCCAACATGGCTTGTTGTTTGTCTTATCAGAGGACTAACAAGGTTAGTTCACCATTGTCTTATAAATAGAAGGACGAGACTCTCCACTACCTACAAAGTTAATTGTTAATGCTTCTTTTACAAATATAAAGGGTTATCATAGATATGTTCTTTTTCTTGTCCCTAACCAGGGCATCCATTCATTCAAGTAGGGCATTCTTATTTTTGGTTAGGACTTCCATAAATAGATTTCCTTCCATGTTGCCATGTTTTTTTCATAAGAATCCTTTATTTCTTAACTTTTCTTAAAGATCTAAAACAAGCAAAGATGAAGTTTTTCCTATATTTCCTAAAAGTTTTAAAATAAAAATGTGTGAGGCTTGCTCTAATTTACACTTGCCCCCCACACGTACATATGTACAATGATAAATACAAATATTATGAAAAATAAAAACATTAAAACAACTAGATATAAAATTAATTTTCTAATAATATTATCTTACTCTAACATATAATTATTATGTAAAAGAAATATTTTTAATTGTTTTAGAATCCAAAATTCCATTGTAATAAGGTTGAGTGATCCCGAAAGAAAGCCCAAAGCCCTAACCACATGGGTGTCCTCAAACCACCGTGGGGTGTGTGTGCGTGTGTTAATGAGCTTGTGTACAAAAAAAAAGTTGAGTGGTCCATGTGCACACACAAGAATTGTTAAACATTTAGGTGTTTGGCAATGCAAAATTAATTGCATACTTGTAAGACTCATCAATAAATTACTTATTTAAAGATGAACAAATTATTATTATTATTATTTTATGACTGAGAGGGCTTGAGCCTCACCATCGTAAAGAGGGCTTGAGAGGACTTGAGCCTCACCATCGTAAAGAGGGTCTGAGAGAGCTTGAGCCTCACCATCGTAAAGAGGGTCTGACAGAGCTTAAGCCTCACCATGGCAGAGAAGGATGAGATAGCTTAAGCCTCACCATGGCAGAGAGGGTTGAGAGGGCCTGAGCCTCACTGTGGCAAAGAAGGCTTAAGCCTCACCATGACAGAGAGGGCCTAAGAGGGTTTGAGCCTGCATTTTTGGAAACATGACTCTATAGCCTAGTGGATGCCCTTTTGGGTAGAGAATGACTTTGGTAGATGGCCCTGCTTTCACTTGTTAGTCTGCAACCCGGAGGAAGGTTGGGTCAGCTAGAACCCTAGTTGGGGAGTTGGGGGATGGCTGGGTAGCTAATGGATCCGCTTCGATTGGTCGTGAATATGGGATATTGGGTGGTTTTATTCGTTCTGGGTTGCAGAGATCTTTGGTTTGGTTGGTTTTTTATCCTCTTGAGTCCTTGTTGCTGGTTGCTAGTGATCAACAGTCGGGTTTCTCTCTATGAAATTCTTTGGTCTTACCCCTTCTCTGGTTAATTTATAGGGGGAGATCTTATGCCTTCAATGTTAGTAGATATATGCTTGTGCTGTCTAGTCACTATGACTGGTGGGTGTTTGGTCTTTTAATTTGACAAATTTTTAGGAGGTATTACTGTATGTGGGTGTTGATTAGAGGGTTCCTTCTTTGCAGTTCTTTTTGGTCTTACCCCTTCCTTGACCAGATTCCAAGGGGAGAACTTGTGCTCGATGGATGTTGAGGAAGGAGTTTGCTATTGGCCCCTACATCTGGTAGGGTCTCCTAGTTTCGTTGGGTTGTTGACAGTGGGAAAGTTGACAGATCTAGCTTCTTTGGTTGTGATGGACCCCAAGGTTTCAAAGCTCCATTTTTTGATGGGTTTTTTTGGAAGGCCCCTGTTCTTCATGGATTGTTGTAAATATGGGGTTGTGTTTAGGCGAGATATTTTTTTCTTGGGATTTTTGGTGGTTTCAACTATTGGTTGGACCACGTGTCTCCGAAAGGTTGGGTTCCATGGTTGGTTTCTCTCATTCGAGGAGTTTGTGTTTTTTTCTAGTGCTCCTAGGATTTTACATTTTTTCTTCTTTGAGCGCTCAGTTTTCTTTCATTTGAATTTTGGGTGTGATTCGAGGGCTTCATAGCAAGCCAAATTTTTTTATTTAATTCCTTTTGCTCTTCTTTTCGTCGAGTGAATCGAGGAATTTCATATTTCAAGTGAAATTTTTTATTTTATCTCTTGCCGGTATTTGTCAATGTCTCATCCTTGTTATCCAGTTGTTTCTCTTCGTGCTTTGTTTACAGTTCGTTGGTGGCTGCTGTGGATCATTGGTTCGTTAGACTCTCGTTCGACGAGATTTTTTCGTCTTTAATATTTGGCAAAAATTTTGTTTGAGTTTACCCAGCTTTCTCTCGAAACTCACGAGTGTTTTCTCTTCTCTTTTTCAAATTTGAATCTTAAATTGGAGTTAAGACTTCTCTTTTTTTTTCAAATTTGAATTTTAAATTGGAGTTAAGACGGGATTGTTGGATTCATTATTTATTTGATGTCAGATCCTCTTGTCAAAAGTTGGATTCAATCCCATTGATGTATTTCTTTTGAGCTTATTGAATACTATTTGGCTTTGTAATGGTTTGGAGTCCCTTTCAAAACCCTTTCACTACCTAATTAAAAATATATATATATATATATTTTTTATTACAATAAATATAAATAAATATAAATATATATATATATATATATATATATATATATATATATATATATATATATATATATATATATATATTTATTGTATACATACATACACAAAGACATACGATGACAAAAAAAACATTTTATGTTTTAGATACTTGTTAAACATTTATTTATTTAAAAATAAAAAATAATAATAATGTTTTATTTTTATACATAGGAAAATTGGTAATACTATTAACATGGAAATAGGACAGCCAAACAGGCACTCATCAAGGTGAGAGGGGGAGGGTCCTGCTCCCTCTCCCTGCTCCCCCTCCCCTGGTTCTTGCCCAGTCCTTGGCTCATCTCGGGTCATCCCACTCTGGGAATGCTTTGTAGCAGATGATCTCCTTGGGGGGAGATCCTTCTCCACTTTTTGCTCCTTTCCCAGTATTTTTAGGGTTTCCCTGCTTGAGCCTGTGATCTGGTGCATCCTAGGGTTCTTCTAGGGTTTTCTACATGTTTTTGGGATCCCTTCCCCCTCAGGATTTCCCCTAGGGTTTTTTGTAGGTTTTTTTCTTGGATCCGGTTCCCAAGGCCTCCTCGATCGATGGTGGTGGCAGGTTGGGTTTTTGACTGCTTCCTGGTGCATCCTGTGAGGTCCTCACTGCTTGGGGGTTGGTCTGGGGGGGCAGTTTCCTATTTTGCCAGTGACTCCTCTTGGGGGTGGGCCTCCTCCTGTTCCTGAGTGGTTCCCAGTCCCAGTTCTAGTTCCCTAGATCTGTTCGTGAGAGAGGACGGTGGTTCCTAGGTCTTTTTGTTGGAGTGGTGGGGGTTGTATTTTGTTTTATTTTGTCTGGGGATGGAGATCAGTGTATTTACAGTTGTGGTCCCTCCTTCTTCCTCCAGTGTTGGCTTCTAGGGATCCTCTCTTTGCGCCTATTGTTGTTGTCCCTGGATCCTTTCAGCTTCCCTGTATTTCACCTTGTTGTGCTCGAGGATATCTTGACCTGTAGATATCCCCAGTAGTGTTGTTCCACTTTACAGGATCAAGTAGAGGCTGCCCGTTATTTTTCTTTGAGGATCTTGATACCATTTCCCAGGTTGTCCTGTTGTTGCGCCCTAGACTGTATCTCGTTGCTGCTTGCTGCTTTTCTCTTGCTACTCTACTACACCTTGGGGTGCATCCCGAGTCATCCCTAGGCGAGGGTCCTCTCTAGTTTTCCAAAAATTCCTGCTTCTGGTTTTCAGGCAGGATATTTGGTTTCAGCCTATTCTTGGCCTTCCCACTCTCCCTACTCAGGTCTGGGCAGGTGCGCTGTATCCACCCCTGAGAGGATCCCAGACTGAATGCATTAGGAGGATGGTGTTTTGGCGAAGTGGGTCTCACTAGTTGGTACTAGAATTTGGTCTTTCTGCTAGATCAAGGATTTTTTCTACTCTTTTCCTTTCGGTTTATGTTTATTTCCATGTACTAAGGCATTGCCTAAAATCTCAATGCTACGATCCTTTTTGTTATAAGGTTTTGAGATCCTCTTAAAAATCCAATTTGTATATAAAAATCAATTTAACAAAAAAAAAAAATAAGAGAGCCAAACAAACACTTAGTAGTTGCCATCCAACCTATTCCCTTGCAACACTCGGTTGTTGCCATCCAACCTATCCCCTTCTAAATTCCCTTGCAACACTCGGTTGTTGCCATCCAACCTATCCCCTTCTAAATACGCTCTGATTTGAACCTTAAACTTCCCTCAAAAAAACAAATACCCTAACCATTGTCTTATCTTAAGTGGACAAATTTCTAAAAAAACAAATACCCTAATCATTGTCTTGACTTACGTGGATACATTTCTTTTAATGTTATTTGCATGCATGAGAACTTAAGAAAACTCAACTTGTAATGTTATTTGCATGCATGAGAACTTAAGAAAACTCAACTTTTTAGAGTGTGTAGCCCACTCACCACTCAACCAATCCTTTTTTTTGTTGCATAGGAAAACTTCTATAATTCTTGGCTCAAAATTTATTTTTAATGTTATTTGCATGCATGAGAACCTAAGAAAACTCAAATTTTTACAGTGTGCAACCCACTCACCACTCAGCTAATCCTTAACTTCTTTTTTGTTGCCTAAGAAAACTTAACCCCTTGAAAAAAAATTAATAAATGAAACCCTACCATCCAAAAAATCACGCTCACTCCTACTATTAATTCTTATCTTCTTTTAAAAAAAAAAAAAAAACCTTACTATTTTTTTTTCAAATCTCATATTTACCTTTACAAAGGAAGCTCATATACAAAGCAAAACGAAAAACACCCTACTCATGTTACTATTAATTCAAACACCCTATTACTATTAATCCTTATCTTCTTCTTAAGAAAAAAAAATAAAACTTCTATTTTTTTTTTCAAATCTCATATTTACCTTTACAAAAAAGGCTCATATACAAAACAAAACGGGAAACACCCTACTCCACTCACCCGTACCAACTATTAATCCTTATTTAAAAAAAAAAAACTACTATTTTTTTTTCAAATCTCATATTTACCTTTACAAAGAAGGCTCATATACAAAGCAAAACGGGAAACACCCTACTCATGTTAAAAGCATCGACAAAAGTAGTTCATTTATAATTCTTTTCTTTGTAGAATCTAAGTCTTCATCATCCAAAAGGCTACACTACAATCACATGCCCACATAAAGTGCCTTAAATATTTTTTTATAGGTAGATTGGTAAAAGTTTAATTGGTCAAGTACTTGTTAAGAGGAGACGTAGTATAAATTTTGAGAGCACATTGTCAACTTTAACAAAGGTAATAATTCATGCTGAATCTTAGTGTGCATCAGATAATACAAATCCTAAGTCACCGATGGTCTCCACATTGCCAGCTTTAGCAAAAGTAACAATACGTGCTGAATCTTCTGAGTGTGCGTGGGACTGACAATGACAATACAAATCCTGAGCGACTGGTGGTCTCCATCTCACACCGGGTCAATAACAATAACAACAGTACAAATCCTGAATGACCGGTAGTCTCCGTCTTATGCCAGGTCAACAACAACAAGACAAATAAACTAGTGAGAGCAGTCCTTATAATTTAAATCCTACACTTACCACTTATTAAAAATAGTGACTATAACAAACTGCCTCTGCATAGCCACAAAATTAGTTTGTTGTTTCTTAAATTTATCACAGGAATCCCACATCAATGTAGAGGGACCTAACCAATTCTTTCGAACCTCACGTCCTGCAACGAAAATAAAAACTTTCAAAATAATGTCGGCCATTTTAATGCACCTCTATAAATGTGAAAATAAATAAGGTACTAAAGCAGTTATTTAAATAGTTAAAATTGTAATTTTTTAAAAATGTTATTATTAAAAAAATACTAGTTTAAAAGTTTAATTAAAGATACTATTTAATGGACTTTACATATTAGTTTAAGATTTTTTAAATATAGTATACTAGAAATGATTTTCTAAAGAATCAAATTAGGATATCAACATTAATATGTTGAATGAACCTGACCTTCAAAGAATTAAATCAGGGCAGCCTATCCACAAGCATTCTCTTATCAAAAAGCTCTTAAATTTTATAAAACAAATCAAAATAACTTATAACAAACACTTTTCACCACCAACCAGCTTATATAAACTTTTTTATAAAGATTATCTATTTGAAATATAAAAAATAAACAGAAGTCCACATCAAAAATACAAAAATTGCCGGGAACATGATCTCTAATAATTTTGAAGACGAATAAATCAGGCAGAAACAGGTAATCGTGAAATTAAGAATATATTTATTCTGGGCGGCAGGTACATGTTAGTCTGTGACGGACAGCATTTGCTGCCACTGCCACCTTATCTCTGACGCCCCCGGACAGAATCCACGTGAACGAGGTCCTCGACCGCCGGGCAACGCAGCCCACCCTACCTTTCAACCCTGGGCCTGTATATAAATCCATCTCCATCCATCCCCTCTCCCCTGTACTAACCTACAAGCTCAGAGGAACAAATGGCTCAGAAACTAGCATTATTTTTCATGGCGTGCGCCCTGGCGGCAGCACAAGCCAGGGCCTGGAAGGCCAGCTGCGAAGACCCATACTACGGGAGCTGCTACGGCATCGCCCACGCCTGCCCCCCTGGCTGCCCTAGAACCTGTGAAGTCGATTGCAAGCTGTGCAAGCCCATCTGCGGTAAACACAAGCAATAAAATAGTTAGTTTTCACTTTAGCCTTCCGTAGTTTTTGTAATCTTTCCCTCTATAGATACGTCTGTCAGTGTAGTTGACCCTCTTCACTTTCTGATAGTTAATATCAAGTAATGTTCTGTCTGTAGGGATAGTTTGGTTTTTTTAATCGATTAAAGGATAATAGCAGCAAGAGCTTGTTCGATGGGTTACTTCATTCAAGTTTTCATTAGTAACATTGAGTAGTAAAGAAGCTTATCCATGGGTTGCTTCCTTTCAAATTTTCATGAGTAACATTGACTAGTAAGAGAAAGGGATAATCTGATTAATAGCGGCAAGATCTTGTGGATGGGCTGCTTCATTTCAAATTTTTATCAGTAACATTGAGTAGTGAGGGAAAGGGATAGTCTGAGCTTATAAATGGGCTGCTTCATTTCAATTTTTTATGAGTAACATTGAGTAGTTATAAGGGGAAAGGGATAGTCTGATTAATAACAGGTGGATCGGCTGCTTCATTTCAATTTTGAATGATTAATATTGAGTAGTAATAGGTTTTTGTAATGTAGTTCACTGGTTAGAAGGAATTTCTGGTTCTCGGCATTTTAACATCTAATGCTATATTAGGTCTGCTCTGTTAATTGATTGGTGTTTTTTGTAGCCTGTGATAAGCCGGGGGCGGTGTGCCAGGACCCGCGGTTTATTGGGGGAGACGGCATAATGTTCTATTTCCACGGCAAGAAGGACCGGGATTTCTGCCTGGTTTCGGACTCGAACCTCCACATCAACGGCCACTTCATCGGGAAGACGAAAACCCGGGGGCTGAGGCGCGACTTCACGTGGGTGCAGTCAATCGGCGTGCAGTTCGACTCGCACCAGCTGTATGTGGGCGCCAACAAGGTGGCCGCGTGGGATGACGGCGTGGACCAGCTGAAGATCCAGCTGGACGGGCAGGAGGTCGTGCCGCCGCCTGGCAAGGGCGCCGTGGCGTCTTCGGGCGAGGTGACGGTCACGCGGGTGCAGAACGCCAACGCCGTGAGCATCCGGGTGGGGGAGAGGTTTGCCGTTACGGCCCGGGTGGTGCCCATCACGGAGGAGGAGTCGAAGGTGCACGGCTATGGGATAACGGCGGACGACTGCTTTGCGCACCTGGAGCTGAACTTCAAGTTTTATGAGCTGAGCCCCCGGGTGACCGGTGTGCTCGGGCAGACGTACGCCGCCGGGTTCAGGAGCCCCGTCAAGGTGGGCGTCGCGATGCCCATCATGGGGGGCGAGGATAAGTTTGCCGTGTCGCATCTCTTCGCCACCGACTGTAAGGTCGCCCGCTTCGGCCAAGGGGTCGGCGAGGCTCTCGGCGTTGAGTTCCCTGCCGTTTCGTGTGCCAGCGGGAGCGCCGCCGGCCACGGCATTGTCTGCCGCCGGTAGAACAAGAATTAGAGGTTCTAGTGTAATGTATATGTATGGCTACTGAATGTTGTAATGTGGGTTTGGTCTCAGCTAGAATTAGGGCTAATGGGAACCGGAATAATGTGATGTTTTTATGAGACTTCAAATATAAGCTATTACGTTGATGCATCCATATGTTGAATGTAGCTGGAAATGTATGGAATAATGTGGTTGGAATATCAAAAGTTTGGTTTATTTCGACCGTCCTAAGTCTCTGGCAAAAGTTTGGTTATTGAGTTTGGGTATTTGTTTTTATAAATGTTTCTTAAGAGTATTAAGTTTAGAACACCTAATTATTGCTTGTTTTATCTTGTCAAATCTTTAAACATTACAAATAAAAAGCATTACAACTATAACATAGCTGGAAATGTATGGAATGATGTGGTTGGAATATCAAGAGGTTTAGTTTATTTCGACCGTCCTAAGTCTGGTTTGTTTCTGGTAGATGTTATATTCCATTATATGGCTGATGTTCTTCTTTCTACAAGCAATATGATTGAAGTTCGTTCCCCTTTAATACTGGTTCTCCTTAACAATTTCAAATCGTTTGAAGATTTTGGATATATATATTTTTTCCCCAAAAAAAATCTGTGTGAAATTTGAGAAAATGGATGGAATAATGGATTTTGGATGTTAGATAGTGGGTTTTCAAATGGTTTTGCTTTTGATTTCTGAAAGGTATACTCTCAAAGTTTTTCATTGGAAATTAGTATTCATTGCTAATTTCTATGTTTGTGATGGGAAGGGGAAGTAAATAGAATGGATAACCATTATTGAGAGCCTACGGAGTCTGGTGAGCTTGTCGAATAAAGTTTTGTTTTCAACCTTTCAATGAAGGCTCTACATTCAACTGCTCCACGTTTGTATAATTAAAGATCCTGGAGCAGTTACTCATAGCAATCAATTCTACCATTAGTAACTGAAGTGAATCAATGACAACCAACTCGTTTAAACTTGTCTTACGATGCCGACACTGAAGGTTCCAGCGGCCCACTAGCGGATTTGACGTCTGGAGTAGTCCAAGAAGTCACAAGATGGAAAATGAAAGCTTTGTCATGGACAAACCATTGCATGTGATTGCTGTACCACGGAGGACAGATGTACCTCATTTTTTATTAGTCATTTGCTTCAGTCTGGTCCACTTGGGCCTAATCCTTTCTACGAGGCAAATAAAACAATTACACATGCCTTATAGAGAACCAGGTGTAGGTGAGACAGGATAATAGAAAATATATAATAGAAAACTGCGCCTGGAATATCTAGATGTACCTCTTTTATAGAATCATGTTCTCGAGATTTGAATGCCTAGATTTTCACGTAAAAACAAATGAAAAGAGAGGCGAAAAGGATTCCAAGAGAGAGTACATATGGACTTGGATTTCGCTCATAGTTGGAATTGTTTTACTATATAGAAGGGAACACAGTTAATTAGTTGATGCGAGACCAGTAGAGTGCGGTGGATCTTGTTTTTGCAAGTACCTTTTCTACTATATACAAGAGAACATAATACCAGTTGAGGGCGGTGGATCTTGTTTTTCTAAGTACCTTTTATACCATATACAAAGGAACATAATACCAAATGAGGGCGGTCGGCGGTGGATCTTGTTTTTGTGAGTATCCTTTCTACTTTATACGTACAAGGGAAAATAACACCAGTTGAGGGCGGTGGATTTTGTTTCTATTTGTCCCTCAGTTAGAATGACTCTAGTTGCAACACCAGAAGAATGAGTTCATCTAGCCCTTGGCCTTTTTAAAAGGAAAGTGCCACATGGATGACTAGGAAGAACCCAATTTATAGATTAAGAGGCATTCCTCGAATATTTTAAGGAGCTCCTAAAGATGTTGCAACTCCATAGCCAACTTTTTTGTATTTAAGATTAAATCTATAACACCACATTCGTAATAATAAAAATATTTTAAGAACAATGAGTGATGAGGGCATCAAATTTTTAATGTAAACTAAGGTTAATTCCTTAGTTAGACTAAGTCTTAGTTAGGGCTTGGTCTTATTGTTTTTGGTGAGACTTTGTGCTCACGTAATAAATTGCTAGCCACTCTAGATTAGGCTAGCTGGATGGATTAGTCAACCTCCTTTGGAAGCGTGCCGACATTTCCCATTTGGGAATTTGTTGCTCCTTCGTAGGGGTTTCGTTATGTTTTTGGGCCTATATTAGCCCTTTCTTTTATTAATTTAATTAATCTGGTTTTATTCCACATCAATAAGGGTAATAATTTTTTTTTGCTTTTTGTATTTAAGATTAAATCTATAACATGACATTGGCAATAACAAAAATATTTTAAGAACAACAAAAATAAAGGAGATTTGAGTTTGGAGGGCAATAATTTGTTTTCCTTCCATAAAATAAATAAGATCTTTGTTCTAGTGATATGTCACAACTAACCAATAGGGATGGTGTTGTGGGAGCATTCAACATAAAGATTTTTATGGACGAGTTGCTTAATAAATTGTCAATCTATTTGTAATTGCGAACCTTGTGTGTATAAAGGAACGAGAATAGGAAGAGAACACAAAGATTGGTGCTCAGAAAGATAAGAGAAGAAGGGGGAACAATGTGCAAAGTAAGATAAAAAAGAGGAGAGTAAAGGGAAGAGGCATAATATTGGATGTACAACCATTTGGCATATTGACAATACCATTACTATTCTATTGGTTTGTTTGGGATGGGTGCATAATATTGGATGTACAACCATTTGGCATATTGACAATACCATTACTATTCTATTGGTTTTTAAGTCAGATAATCTTAGGTCCTAATATTTTGAATCTCGAGTATTTCTAAATATAAGAGCAATCAATAAATAAGTCGACCAGTATAAATAATAATAACATTCATGAAAATATAAATTATGAATATAAAATGGCCAAAATCACTCATGCAGTAACATAAAGAAACTTACAGTAGAATTGCTCAAAATATGAATACAATCTTTAATATTATTAATGCTTGAATGTGATCTTATTTGATAGTCTTTGATCATCATACAGTACATGGAGTTTTGTCTCCATAATATAGCCATACAAGATGACTCTTCAAGTACTTGACTATTGCTCTCCATATGACAACTCTCACATGTCCTTTGGCTTCTCATCTTGCCACTTGTATACATGACTCTAACTCTCTACTTACATGCATACTTAACTCTATGACACTCACACTCTTTTACATGATACATACTCTTCTACATTCACACCTAATACATGACACTTGTGCACATCCTCACATTACATATATGCACACTTAATTATATTACACGTGCACTTTCTCATTAAATACTTGCACTTTTATTTACATGATACTTGTGCATATTTTGCACATAGAAACTTACATAAAGGGTAAATATAAATCACTCTCCTAAACTATAGACTCAAACCTTAATCTAATATTTACATTTGTACCATAGGTACCATGGGGGTACATTAGCATGTACACAATAATGTAACATTCTCCAACACCCTCTTGTATTAAATTATTTGGTTATTGAAGACTTTAGTATTCAATCTTCATCTTCATCTTGGTGACTTTGCATTCTATTTGAGATCCTTATTCATTTTCTTTCTTTATTTATTCTAGTTTTGCTTCTTTGCTACGAACTTTTGAATATTACCCATAAATTGCTTGAGGTTCTCTGTTGTCTTTAGCTTTTGGTTCATGTGCTTATTTTGTTTATGCATTCTTGCAATCTTGTTGTTGTCCTGTAATATTTGAACATTCACTTAGAGTATCATAATAATTTTCTGAATTTTATGAACTTGGATTTTCATCCTTACTTTCATATAATGACATTTTATTTCATGTTTCTTGAAGTGTATGCTCAGTTGATTTTCCTTTTAGAGTTTCAATCACTTTTTCTTGCTTTTGACTTTTATCTTTATGAAGTTCAAGTGAAAGCAATACCATATACATTATGCTACCTATATCAATAGGTATTGTAATATCATATTTAGAGTTGTCAATTGCTTCAACAAGCTTTGAATACAAATAATATTCAAATATTTCAAAACTTTCATTCATTGCTTCTCTATAGATAAATTGCATTGTCATATCTTGTTTTTCATCAGATTTTTCAATCAAATTATGTATGCCAATTTTAATAGCTTCCAATATTTTCTTTCTTATTATTGTCATCAAATAATTCTCTTCCATAATCAAATGCCTTTGAGGCTTTGTGAGAGCTTTTCTAGGGTTTGCACACAATGCCATATCTATTGCATGTAGAAGCCTCATTAAGGTGGAATGGATATGGAATGCAAGGCTTAGATTGGGATTTCTTTGTATCCAACACTATTAAAAACTACATGTAATTTTTATTTTTGGTATCTTGTCACAAAGAACACAAATTAAAATTGCTTTCTACCTATCCATGGCTTCTAGTGAGGGCCCTCCCTCTACCCCCTTCTCCCTAGCGGTATTTTGCAGACACAGTGAGGGAGAGAAAAGAAGCAGAGGATGAATGTTTGAGCAATGATGTCTTAAAATCCATCTTCTCTGTTGTAGCAAAGAAGAAATTTTTTGAAGGGGTGGTTAAAGGCACCAACAGTAAAATTAATAATACTGAAGCACAAGCCCATAAGATTATGCAAGAAACTAAAAAAAGAAAAGAGAAGGAATTGGAACAAGCGAAGTGAAATGGATGTTTGTCCCAAATAGACTCCACGCCTATCCTGGAGATAGCTAAGGAAATAATTGCTGAGGATATTGTCTATAGATCCAACCATGCACTTATTTGCAAATTCGTAGGTCTAAGACCCTCAAACAGGTTCCTTTATAATTGGGTCTGAAAACACTAGGATCCTCAAGGGAAATTTGAAATAATTCTCCTACCCAATGGTTATTTTGTGATAGAATTCATTATACCTATAGATAGAGATGCAATTATTGAGGGGGGGCCTTATAATATTGGTCCAACAGGCATTTTCATGCAACACTGGAAGCCAACTTTCAACCACACGCATTGAGCCATTTGTAGTGCCCATTTGGCTCAAACTATTTGCCCTACCCCTAGATTTTGGAGGGATGACATCCTCAAGATGATAGGTGATCTTCGAAAAACCTACATAGGGAGGTCTAGAGACACAATAGAAGGGGGTTTGATAACATATGCTATAATTTTTTTTGAGATGTATTTGGAAAAACCACTTTCAACTAAATTTGAGCTAAGAGTGGGGAGGATTTCTTGGAGGCAATAAATGGACTATGAATCAATCCCCTTCAGATGTGGAACATGTCATGAATATGGTCACCTAGTGAGATAGTGCCCAAAACTAATTATGATGGTCGAGGAACAAAGTCAACCAAACCTAGGAACTGTTACCCAATTAGCACAAAAGGAAAATTAGGAAAGATTCCAAATCATCTTGAGGATAAATGTGTAATATAGCACCCAAGATAGAGGAATAAGCCAACCAAAAGTAGGTAATCCAAACAACCACTCAAATGGGAGAGTCCTATCAAACAAATACAAGTTCCTTAGGCTCGATGATCCAATGGATAAAGCATACTTAATAGAGTACCCCTTACATTCCAATCTAGAACTGATAGCTACATATTTGATCCATCCTTCCTAAGAACTTCTCTCCCCTCCAAAATATAAGGATTGCAATCCAAAATATTCAACTGACCCCAGCCAGTCCCTTTGTCCCCCTCTTAATAACCCACATTAGTCGATTTGTTTCTATATTGATCAAGCGAACCCTCCCATCCCATTTTAACCTCATGATTGGTATAAGATCATCGTGGTTCACAACGAGGACCATCACCAGCCATAGGATGTGATTATGGGACTTGTTAAGAAAAATAGAGAAAAACCAACTCTCGAGATCAAAACAATTGAGAAGAGATGGAAGAATGCAACTTCATAGGGAGAAGGAAAAAAAAATCAAATAAAGAAAAGATTCAATAATAAGGAGAACATCTAAGAGAAACAAGATTGGTCAAGTCAATAGTGACTTTCTACAACATCAATTCCTAATTTTAGTTCACACATGGAATGTGAGGGGACTCAACAACCACCCTAGACAATTGACCATCACAAGAATAATAGTAGAAACCAAGCTGGATGTTATGTTACTGTGGGAAACTAGAACCTCTGTAGAATCAATAAGAACCATATCAAGTAGAAATTGAAAGCAATATGGCTACACAATCCAAATCTCCCAAGGCTTTTTAGAAGGCTTTCTAATATTGTGGCATAAACATACTTTCCAGGAAATCATTTCGACAACCACCAAAGGAGTTCTTATGATAAGACTTAAGAATAAGAATACATATATGGGATGAAGGATGTTAGAGATAAAAAATCCAATGGAAAGCAGTTTAGGCTATTAGAGAAGCCTACCCAAAGGACCTTTGGATAGTGGGTGGAGATATGAATGCTAAAATGTTGATAAATTATTAGGAAGGGGGAAGAGCATAGTGGAATGATAAGGACATAATCCTCATCACCCAAGCAAATTAACTAGAGCTTATTGATATTCCTCCTCCAGGTTGTACCAATACTTGGACAAACAAGAGGAAAGAGGGGGACATAATAAAATCTAGGCTAGATAGATTCCTAGTAGGAGAGGAAGCATTCTAATGATGGTAGTGTCAATCAAATATTCATAACCACTTGGCCTCCAATCACTTCTCAGTTAGTCTATCCATAGGCAAAAGAAAGAATAACCTTAAAAGTCCATTTAGATTTGAGAATTTTGGGCTTCAAAATGAAGACCTTCTAGATCTGATTCATCAATAGTGGTAACAAGGAAAACTGTCCCATGGGATGACCCAATTCCAACTCCACTTACAACTCAAGCACGTAAGACAAAACTTGAAAGATTGGAGTCAACTCCAACAAACTAACTTTCGAAAGCAACGGGCAGAGATCATAATAAAAATTTAAGAGGTGGACACCAAAATTAGGGAAGGGGTAGTATCCAAAGAGCTTCTTTCTCAGGAGGAATCCCTTCTAAAGAAAGAGGAGGAAGCATACCAGAAGGAAGAAGCTTATTGGAAACAAAGGGTAAGGATAACATGGTTACAGGAGGGAGACCAAAATACCAAATTCTTCCACTACTCTGTAACTACCCACAATCTTCATAACCATATGAATGCTCTTCTCAATGACCAAGGTTCTAGACATGACACTACCCCAAGTATGCAAAAAATAGCTAACAATTTCTTTAGTACTTTGTTTACTACAGATCCAAATTTATCTCCAACCCACCAATAAGAGATCTTCGACAATATCCTAGTTTGATCTCCTAACACCAAAATGAGGAACTTATCAAGGCAATTACTATAGAGGAATTCAAATAAATTATCGTTAGTATAAAAATTAGCCTAAATCGGATGGTCTTCTTGTAAAATTTTTCAAATATTAATTGGATACAATAATAGAAGATGTTACAAAAGTATTAGAAGAGATTAGATCCAATGGTCAGATCCTCAAAGCCCTCAATCACACCCACCTAGTTTTGATTCCAAAAGGTGAATATATGGAGGGCATCGTAAAATTTTGTCCCATTGCTCTCTGCAATGTGATCTACAAAATCTTCACCAATATGATGATATAAAGGCTTAAAAAAATTCTTCCAACAATTATATCTCCTAAACAAGAAGGATTTGTGCAAGGAAGACAAATTCTAGATGACATCATCCTAGCTTAGGAAAATTTCCACACCCTCATCAAGAAAGAGAATAAAGGAATGTTTCTAAAAATTGATCTCTCCAAATCTTATGATAGGTTTAGCTAGGACTTCATGGTAAAAATCCTCGAGAAATTCAATTTTGAAAGAGAATGGATTTTATGGGTGCTAGAATATGTCTCATTGGCTTCCTTCTCAGTTCTCATAAATGGAGTTCCATCCCAACCCTTCCGAGCCTCCAAGGGGACTAGACAAGGAGACCCTATCTAACCATACTTATTCATTATTTATGTGAAAGGCTTAGGGAGATATATTAGATGAAAGAAGGTAGAGAACATCATTACAGGATTACGTATCAGCCCTGGTCTGGATCTCACTTGAAATTTATGGATGATACCACAATTTTGGGTGAGGCAACCAGGGTTATGCATAAGCGTGAAATATCGTAAATTAGATCTATTTAGGATTTTCAAAATTTAAAATTGGTTAATTTTGGATCCTTTCACCGGGGCATATTCACCCAAAATTTACGGGGTGGAAGTTTTTTTGGGGTAAATTCACCCGTCGTTGATAATAATTATCCTATTTTTATTTTAATTCGTCGACCACTTTCGCCCCATTCCATGGACAATTCACCTTCAAATTATAAATTATTTTGATAAAATTTTATGATTTATGCTTTATCATTGAGTAAACCATGCATGCATACATAACTAGTAAATATTTCGTAGTATCATTAGTATGTATGATTTGAATCTAGAAGTAAAAATGCATGTAGAATATTACTCTAGATATCGAAAATGAAAATTAAAACCCATTCATAGATAAATCCATCATAAAATCACTTTGAAATATAAAAACAATATAACATAATACAAAAAACCATACTCATTTTTAGACAACAACAAGAATGATTATGAATAAAATGAAAATTTAAACCCATGCATAGATATATCCTTCATAAACTCACTTTGAAATATAAAGACAATATAGCATAATACAAAAGACCATACTCATTTTTATACAACAACAAGAATGATTATGAATAAAATGAAAATTTAAACCCATGCATAGATATATCCTTCATAAACTCACCTGAAAATTAAAATATAAAAATAACATAGCAATGGAAATTGAAAATATAAACCCATTCATAGATATATCCATTGTAAACTCACTTTGAAATAGAAAAACAATATAGCATAATACAAATGACAATACTCATATTTATACAACAACAAGAATGACTATGAATAAACTGAAAATTTAAACCCATGCATAGATATATCATTCATAAACTCATTTGAAAATTGAATTATAAAAACAACACAACATAATCCACAAGAAAATACTCATTTTTATATCACAAGAAGAATAACATTGAAACATATGCATACATATATTCTTCTTAAACTCAAGCATATTTGAAACACCATAATACTCAAGAGATGAAAATAACACACAATTATAAATGTAAATAGTAATAGTAAAATAATAAAAGCAAGTATCTTGTTTTCAAATGAAAACATATGAAATGTCATAAAATAGTCTTTTTGAAATATCAAATTTTGAAATTCAGTTTCATGCTTCAGAATATTTTCCCCATTCCACCACTCATTTTTCCTTTTCAACATATTCCACATTCTGCATAGCAATGGATCCTCCCTCATCTTTCCCATGTTCAAATCCTTTTTCCTCATCCACTACTTCCACAATTTCCACATTCTGCATTCCAACGGCTCCTCCCTCGGGTTGAGTAACAATACTCTTAATTGCTTCAAAATTGACAAGGATCGTCTCAATATTTTCCAATCCATCGAGCAGGGTGTTTTCCTCTTTGAAAACATCTTCATATGTTGGTCCTTGAACTTATTTACCCTTCTACTTTAACAGAACATCAAGATCCAATCCGTTACGGATAATGATTTTCTGCAAAATGTTATTTTATCGAACTACTTCCTGAGCTCTTTTTTCATTGCCTTGGAAGAATTTAAAAACTACTTTGCCACCCTGAGATAGTCTTGTAGGTTTTGAACCCGCTTCTTGAGATTATCATACTTTACCTACAAAAAGGAAAAATAGTTAGTCAAAAGATAATTATATTTGAAAAAAGACAACAAATTTTTGAACACATAAATGACTAAGTCAAACCTCAACAACATTCTTTGCAGCTACAACAACAACAACTTTTTTCTTATCACTTACCCATTCATTGTAATAAGCTTGGGCCTCACCATTTATGTTCTCCAATCTGTTCACCATAAAATTTAAAATTTTATTCGTGTAAGATGTATTAACCTTTACAATACTAGATTTTACTTGCTATAGTAGAGCCTCCATATTTTCAAGTTCATTTTCAACAATAGAAAATTTATTTTCTCTTTTTAAAAAATTATTGTATCGGGCATTAATTTCCTTTATCAAAACTTTGGCTCAATACTCCCATTTTTTCATTTATGTTATATTTGGAAGTAGTAAATCCTTAATGGTTGATTCAACGTTATCAGAAACCATATATTTTTAAAAAATATTTAATCTTTCATCCTCTTGTCGAGGACGAGCCTGAGGGGTGTTGGTTTCCTTAGGAGGAGATTTGCTTGAACATTATGCTCCTTCATTATCTTTATCTCAGAGCAGTTCTGAAACTTGGAAAGTAGCGGGTGTGTTGCCTTGCAAAAAAAAATCTTGATTGAGTGGAACTTCATCCAACCCAACACCAAAAGCTTTCGGTACACCATTAAAATTAAAATTAGCAAGAGAAATATGATCGAATCCTAAAAATGTCTTTGATGCTTCTTTCTCTGAAAATTGATTTGTTGCTTCTCTTTGTGGCCTAGATGGAAGAATGTGTTTTCCAACTGGGAAACATTTATCTCGCATTTGAGGTTGGCATGGTGGAGGAGGGGGCGACATCGATTGTTGATTTTGTTGATGGAATTGTTGTATAGGAACTTAAAACATCATAATAAAAATTAGTTATAAAATTTGTGAAGGTAGATTATGAAAATTGGTTAAAAAATTTGTTATAAAACTTACTGACAGAAGAAGAGACATATTGCATAGCTGCAGATGCAAATGGAATGTGGGCATGTCATACATCTGAAAAAACAAAATAAAATTTAATAAAAAACAGTAAAAATTTTGTAAATTTTTTGTTTCGGTAGTCATAAAAACTTACTCCCCGAAGATGAAACCTCTTGCACAACTACGTCCGATGGAAGTGGATGTGCAGTCATTTATGGAGGTTGTCGAGGATCAGGAGAGCTAGATATTATACGTTTCCTTGTTGATCTTCTCTTTAACGATGACATTTTTTCCTTCTAGTGTAAAATCAGCTACAAGAGACCAACAAAATGGACTCCAATCACATAACATAAATGCAATATAATGGAAGAAACATACAAATCGATATTCTTCTCATTTCTGAATTCACACTCCTTTTCCAAGAGAATACAATCCATCATATAGCCACCAAAAACCAAAGAAACCCTAAAAACATTTTTTTTCTAAAAATTGCTAAAAATAGAAATGAGTCGGATTGCACCCAAATTCGGTGTACACATCTCTATTACAATAATGAATGTTACTTTAAATTATTAGGTCTCAAATTAAGGTATAAAAAAATATAATAAACTTCTAACATCCAAAAAAACCTAAAAAACCCAGGAACATATTCTAAAAGCTAATTTTGGGACACTAGATGGAGGAGTTAAGTCCTGAAAGTATGTTTTTTGGAGGATTAGGTGCATAAAATATGATCCTAATGCAGAACACGCACGTGGAACCACCTGTTAAATTTCAAGGCAAACGGGCGTACGGTTCACAAGTTATGGCTCCGATAAGGTGCATCACCTACATAGGTCTTTTGGAGTCTCTTGATTCCTCTGGATTATAACCTATGAAAGTAGCATCCCACTTTGAAGAGGAAGAGGATGCCCTTTTCTATGTTTTGTATAAAATATCAAAATTATAAAAATACAACCATATGAAAATAAAACTTTTACTTAAATATTAACTAAAAATTACTTGAACTTGATGTTCTGTCATGGCTATATTGGCTAGGGTTGAGTGCCAAGATGTCGATACTTGAGTGTTCTGCAAATGATAAAAATATTCACAAAAAAACAATAATATAGTTGCATGTGGTAACTATCAGTGAGGGTGAAGTGTCGGTTATCACGTTCTTGATATCCAATCTGATCCGATGTGAGACATAGCTGGACCGGTCAAATTGCTAGTGTGCAACACAACAAACCAAATATGCTAAGGCCCACATCAGAATTTTTGTCGGCATTCCTTGCAGAATGAGTCTAGCAAGGAAGAATTCGCAACATACCCAAAGAAATTTATTTTCAATAGCTGGTACAATTAAATATCTTCTGTACTTGGTGGTCGTAACTACAAAAAATTAAAATCAGTAATTGTACACTAGTGACTAGAATTTAAATTCAATTAAATAAAAAAGATAGTTATACCTTGAAAAGATTCTGGTTACACATTGATTTTTGTCTCCAGGTAGAGTTTGTATTCATCAATTAATGCGTATTTGGATGTGATAGACTCACAACTAGTGTGGGGTAATGTTGTCAATCTGGTGACGTCAAAGGCTGTGAAAGAAAGAATGACATTTTTATTGTCAATGACAACATTTACCTTACCCGAATCATTATTGTAATCTGCAATTATTTTCTCGAGTAGTTTAGTGTCCATGTCAAACTGCGATATCAAAACCAGACCCCGAAGACCAGAGTCCGTGACCCATGACATGTCGTAACTTAGTGTTGATAAAATTTCAAAAATCAGGGGGCAAAATAGATTTTAAAAGTTAATTTTAGATGTTCCAAGGGTGATAGGGGATGCCATAGGGTTGTTTGGTTGTGTACGATAATATGGATCAGAAGATACAGTGAATGGTATTCGACACTTGACGAAAAAGGGTTCAAAAGAGAGGAAAAGGGTTAAAACTCCCTTAAAACCTAAGGTAAATGGCTAAAACTAAGATAAAACAAGAGGAAAAGGGTTACAACTATCATAGAAAAGGTGAAAAATGATTGTTTATCCCTTTATATAGACTTCTCTACATGCAATCAACTCATGGATGGATGACACGTGGCATTTGCATGCAATTTTTTCATGGATGGTTGACACGTGGCACAAATGCACCGCATCGACAATTCAAATGATCGGGTGTGCTACAACCAACTAGGTACTCTGCAACACATCAAATTTCATGCAATCGATCAACTTTGTTGCAACCAATTTACATTATTGCAACTGATCGGTATTCCTACAACCGATCGACATTCCTACAATCAATTTTCATTCTTGCAACCAATCATCATTCCTATAATTGATTGGTATTTTTGCAACCCATCGTCATACCTGTAGTTAATCGTCATAGTTGCAACTGATCATCATGGCTGCAACATATCGATATAGATACAACACTTTGGCATTTCTATAATCGATCATCATGCCTGCACCTGATCGTCATGCCTACAATCGACCACTATTTTTGTAGTTGATCATCATGGTTGCAACCCATCGTCATGCTTGTAGTTGATCATCATGGTTGCAACCCATCGTCATACCTGTAGTCGATCATCATAGTTGCAACCGATCGATATGGCTACAACACATCGATATAGCTATAACCGAACATTAGTTTCAATGAATCGATATAGATGCAACCAATCATTATGCCTACATCCAATCGTCATACCTACATCCGATTGTCATACCTACATTCGATCATCATATATTTAGTCAATCATCATACCTGCTACTAATCGTCATGTCTGCAACCGATCATCATACCTGCAATCGATAATCATATATGTAATCGATCGTCATACTTGCAATCGATCGATATGGATGCAATCAATATTATTGCAACCAATCAACATTGTTGCAACACATAGACATATCTGCTCGTAATAATTTTTCCCGATTGGCATGTCTATAATCGATCAATATTTCTTGACCACCATGCTTGTAGGCAATTGTCTCAAACCGATCGTCATAAAGCATAAAGGCTTAAAGTATTTCATGTTAGATGTACATTCCTAGAATTTCTAAAAATGATATTCATAGCCCCCAACACAGAAAAATTTGCCACGGTTTGAAATTTTTTGGAGAAAAATGAATGCAATTCGCCATGTATCCTTCGACATAATTCATTGGGATTCTAAGACAATTCACCTTGATTTTATAAATATATTTCGGGGTCAACCCCTTATGCATAACCCTGGAGGCAAAAATCTGAGAAGCATTTTGTTAGGTACCAAAATTAATATCAAATACCTATCTTGGTACCTAAAATATTTAGCATAGAAAACCTCCTTGATTGTTATATAAAATCCACTGGTCAACTCATACAAAATTATTTTCTTCAATGTTACAAAGATATTTTAGGAGAGGATTACCCAAATCCTAAGATTCAAGGAAGTTTCTCCTCCTTTGGAATACCTAAGAATCCCCCTCTCAAGAAGAAGTTTAAAAACTAAGGATTGGAGAACAATAAAAGATAGAATCTTTTCTAAGCTAAATCACTAAATGAACAAATGGCTAAGTTTTGGAGGTAGAGTTACATTACTAAAAGTAGTCCTTCAAGCAATGCTTGTGTACAAATTCTTAGTCTTAGTGACCCCAAAAGGTGTGTTGAAGGACCTCAATAAAATAATACAGATATTCTTATGGTCCAGTGTCAAAGGGAGTCAAAAAATGGATTTGATCAGTTTGGAAAATATTTGTCATCCAAAAGAGGATGAAGATCTTGGAATCTAAGTGGTAGTAATAATAAACCAAGCTCTAACTAGAAAAACATATTGGAGGTGGTTATCCCATGTAGACCAACTTTGGTCCAAGGTTCTAGTGAAATACTACCCATATCACACAGGAGTTGACCTTCCCCGAATCCCAATAATAGGGGAAGGTTCAAAAATCTATAGAACACTGAAGAAAGGAGCTCCTATCATTACGAAGATCTTATTCTAAGGAATTGGATATGGGAGAAAAACCAGATTTTAGGACAACTCTTTGGAACACTACCCCCCATGGATGTTCAATATATCCATCTAAATGACCTACAACTAGAATTCTATGAACATGGATGGGTCAGTGTGGACCTCTATCTAAAAATATTGAACAACCAATCCCTGGTACACCTCCTATGACACCCTTTGAAAGAATGACCATGTGAAGGATGAGAGGTGGAGAAGACAAAACTATAGAAAATCCTAACTAGAAGAAATTGAGTGAGGAAAGTAGAATGGGATAAAATAGCCTAGGGTTTTGGCACCCTTGGTATTTACTCGGTCCAAGAGGGTTATAGATCCATCTCTTCTATCCATCAATTTCTTAATTCTTTCCCTTGGTCAAAGTTGTGGCAACCCTAAAGGTTGTACAAAGATCAGTTGTTTCTCCTGGTAGGTGGCCCACAATAGTATCCTAACTTAAGATAACCTATGTAAGAGAGGCTTTAGAGGTTCGAACTAATGCATAATGTGTAACAGTGAAGAGGAAAATATCCCCCACCTGCTCTTTACATGCCCATATACCCAAATGATCTAGCACCAATGGTTCAAAATTTTCAACCAACAGGGGACCTCACTCCCAACCATGGAAACCTTCTGGAACTACTAGAAAGCCAACAACTTCACATCCACAAAAATTAAACATGCTTGGGATCTAGGTATTGGTTTTATATTGTGGTAACTATGGCTGGAGGGAAATGGAAGAAATTTTAGAGAATACTATAAACCAATAAAGACAACCTAGAACACCTTAACAAGGAAGCTAACTGAAACCCTAGAGGCAAAAATATTAGAAGAATTTTAAATACCTGATGAGGAGGAAGCAATATGGAACACTCTAAGGAGAGGAGCAACATAAGTGACTCAGATCTGAGGTCAACAAGATACCATAGATAACAAGGTATCGAATGGAGATGATCAAACATGTGCGTACCTTTTACAAATAAAAAGGAGATAATGACAAGATGGAAAGAGAAATGCAAAAGGAATCATCTCCTAGCTATAAGGCTCTTTGGTGATAGTGTGTATGCTAAAAGAAAACTTATTTGTAATATGGACCTAGCTAAAATATAGAGAATTCTTTTCCTTTTAATGTATTTTGGTTTCCATTAATAGAATCGTAACCTTTTCACTCAAAAAAATCAAACACCTTTTTTTTTTTAAAAACTGTTGGATTTGAATTCCGTATTACTCCAAAGTTCAATAATTGCAAAAAATAAAAAAAATTCTTTTTAAAAATATTTCAAAATAAAATTTGCAAATTTAAATATTTTCAAATCCTTTGAAGTAGCAAAATTTTTAATTCCCTAATTTATTAAATTTTTTAATTCTCTAAATCCTTCAAATATCAAATTTTATAAATATTCAAATATTCAAATTTGGAGTGGAAATCCTTAATTCTCTAAAATTTAATAAATTTTCAAATTTTTGAAATATATTGCAATAATTAATTGCAAAAATATATAATATCAAATATTTTCTAAAAATTAAAAAATAAAGTTGAAGTCCTTATAACTCCCACCTTAATATTTATTCCTATGGAGTTGAAAACCTTTTAACTCCCTCTCTCAAATAATTAAAGTGCCTAAGTTATCCAATTCCTTCAAATTAAACTCAACTTAGGACTTTAGCACCAAATTTAATAAATTTAAATTATAAGGTAATGTGCTTACCTTTATTTCCAAATTAACTCTCATGAATTTAAAATGACTTCTAGTTGAGGGTATAAAACCTCTTAATGGCAAATTATGAATGCAGACGTTACACTGAAGTGCATAGGTGTAACACTTTCTTTTCCTTCAAATTATGCCACTTTAATATTATGCTCAAAACCTAGAAATTATTGGTGCTTTGACTATTTACCTTCCTTTGGTCGAGTTTGAATTACTAAAACAATATTAGCTCAAACTTGAAATTGAGCTTTGGCTTAGATGATCTGGCTTGGCCTTAAATGAAATGGTGCTCAAGTTCAGGTTCTTTGGCTTTGACACATATAGTTTCTCTAGATCAAGTGCTATGACTTTGATAATAAATCACTCTTTAGTTTAGGTGCTTTGGATCAGACATAATATAGCTCTCTAGTTTAGGTGCTTCAAATTGGATAACAAATCATTCTTTGGTTTAGTTGCTCTAGATCAAACAAAAAATAGCTCTCTTGTTCTGGCTCTTACAACAAATTGCTCTTTGGTTTAGGTGCTTCAGCTCAAACATCAAATATCTCTTTGGTTCAGGCGCTCCAAATCAAACTAGAAATCACTCTCTTTTTTTAGGTGCTTTATATGGATAGCAACCTAGCTAAATAACACTCTTTCTCTTATTTTTTATTAGGCTCTTGAATAGTGCTTTGACTTACCTTACTCTTGGCTTGATGGTTCTCTTGATGAATGGAACTCTGATTTTCCACTTATCCCTGCTTTGATTTTCTTTCTATCTTGGATAGCTTCAATGATTTATTTATTTTTTCTTCTACTACTTAGGTTCTTTCCTAAGCTTTCTCTTTTTTACTTTTCTTCTTCTCTTAGATTCAAGTTTGAGATTAATATTTCTCCTTTAGTATAAAGTCTCACTGGAGTACTATACTCTTATTTTTCTTTTGTCTTATGTCTAGCTTGAGTACTATAATCTTCTCAAGTACTTGCCTAAGTTATATCTTTTTAGGTTCTTGCCTGAGTAATATATTCAATATATTATTAGCCTTCTTGAGACTAAAACCTTATATGTGTGCTATCTTGTTAGGGTCAAAATACCCAAAATTTAAAGCACTAAAAATTTCTCAATATATGGTTCTCTATATTCAAAGAGAATCCAAAAAATTAGGGTGACTTTTGATTTATCCCCTCAATTAATAATTCGAGTCCTAGTCTTCACTTCTTTTTAAGTGGAAAGACTCCAACATATAATAATTGGGCCTTTATCAAATATCAATCTGCAAATTCAAAATTTATAGCAATTCGAGTCTACGTTTTCTTCACATGAATCTAAATATAATTCACACCAAATATTTCCTCCAATGTTATCAATAGAGACCACTTGAAGTAGATCTAATACCATTGTTGGCTTTGAATCTAGATTATCTTAGGTCCCAATATTATGAATCTTGAGTAGTCTCAAATAGAGCAATCAAAACATAAATTAGCCAATATAAATAATAATAATTTTCATGAAAATATAAAATATGAATATAAAATGGGTAAAATCATTCATGCAATAACATGAATAAGCTTACACTAGAATTTCTCAAAACACACATTCAAGATTTAATATCATTAATGCTTGAATGTTATCTTCTTTGATAGTCTTTGATCATCAAATAATACTTGGAGTTTTGTCTCCATAGTATATCCATAAAAGATGGCTCTTCAAGTACTTGACTATTGATCTCCGTATGACAACTCTCACATGTCCTTTGGCTTCTCATATTACCACTTGTATATATGACTCTTGACTATCTACTTATATGCATACTTAACTCTATGATACTTGCACTCTTTTACATGATACTTACTCTCCTACATGCATATCTAATACATGACACTTGTTCACATCATCACATTATATATTTGCACACTTAATTACATGAAATTTATGCACTTTCTATCATTACATAGATTCACTCTTACTTACATGACACTTGTACATATCTTGCACATAGGCATTTACATAAAGGGTAAATATAAACTACTCTCCTAAATTATAAACTCAAACCTTAATCTAATATTTATATTTGTACCATAGGTAACATGGGGGTACATTAGCATGTACCAAATAATATAATATTTTCCAACATATTCACTTTGAATTTCTTGTGTATATGTGTTTGAATGATAACTATGACGTGCTATTTGAAATATATATCATAGATTGCATGGACTAGTGTGTGCAGGATGCAATTGAAGATAAGGTATTGCAACAGTCCAAGTGAAGATACCATTGAGTGAAAGTGTGATTCAAACAAAAGCATGAGAGCCATCTTAAAGGGAACACCATATTGGAAGTATCATTGTGGCAAGTGTCATCATGCATTATATTTTATCTTGGAAGTGTTTTCATGGCAAGTGCCATCATGCATTTCATGTCATCTTGGAAGTGTTTATTTGGCAAGTGTCATTGGAGTAATGAAAGGTGCAATTATGTAGGGAGCCTTCTGAAGGAATTCGTTAGATCAAGGGGTTGTCTTGAGAATACCATTGTGAAATTTTAAGAAAAAGAGGCATATGGAGATTACCATTGTGCCATTTAAAAAATATTATCATGGCATCAAAGAATCTATGTCATCATATTATTGTTGATTGAAGACCAAAAGTCTTGAGCACTATCGTCTTGAAGCAACATCATATAGAAAATTTTCATTAGAGAAATATAATCTTAGTACTATAGTATCATTTTTAAATAAGAATTAGTGCCATGAAGTCGAAATCATTCTTGTTGCTAGGAGAGGTTGTTGTTCATTTGACCCCCTCTACCTAGACTATATCATTTGGTATTAGATCTAGATTTTACTTTTAGAGATCCATAATATGTGTTGGATAAGTATGGCATAATGAGGAAGAGGAATACCATGAGGTCTTGTGCTACAACCAATGGACATAGCTAAAATATTGAGAGGAATCATGACTAGACTAGGTTAGTGATAATGAAGAGGAGGTTGGTCACTCAAAATATTAAGATGAGAAGCAAGGAAAAGAACTAGAGCAATAACTAACTCGAGCAATATATTGCATGGAACCTAAGTTGAATATAGATACTCCCAATTTTAATGGAAGTTTGAGCCAAAAGAGTTGATAGATTGGATAACAAACATGGAGAGATTCTTTGAATGTGAATCTATGGTGGACCCAAAGCAAGTCAAATTTGCTTGCATAAGGATGAGGGGACATACTTGGATTTGGTGGGATCATGTCCAAATGAAGAGATAATGAAAGGGCAAGGAGAAAATTCAAACTTGGGATAGGTTTGTTTCCAAATTAAAATCTAAATTTTTACCTATAAATTATCAAATTGGGTTGTTTAGAAGACTACAAAACCTCAAGCAAAAGGAACAGGTAGTAAAGGAGTATAAAAAAATCTATAAATTAACAATAAGATCAGCCCATATTGAAGATGATGAGGATAAAGTGGTAAGATACATAAATGGTCTTAGGCTATCCATACAGGATGAAATTGGTATGGTTTAAATTAAAATAGCTGAAGAGGTATATCAATATGGACTCAAAGCCAAAGATAAGTTGACATGCATGCAACAAAACAATATAAGAAAGAGGATGATATTTGAGAGGAATAGGACATTTCAATTGGTGAAGAGGACATCAAGCTCAAGATGGAGGAGAAAGCTTCTCACGAAAAAAAAAATTCAATCAAAGTACCTAGGATAAGGGTGAATCATTGAGAGGATGAGGTGGATTTGGTAGAGGAAGAGGATGTGGTTATTCTAGAAAGTGTTATAGATATTTGGAGGAAGGACATAGGGTATACAAGCACCCTCAAGCATACCAGACTAGTAAGCATTGAAAGGAAGATCATAGCCATATTACACAACCATATGAAGAAAGTGTACCCTCACCAAAGCAGAAAGAGAAACCATAACAAGGAGAGTCACTTATGATGAAAAGAGTATTGTTGAAACCAACCAAGGAAGTGCATGGATATATACAAATAAGGAACCAATTTAGGATAATTTGTAAAGTATGAGATAAATATTGTAGGTGATTGTGGATGGTGGAAGTACATATAATTTCGTGTCAAAAGAGATGGTGGAGAAAATTGGCTTGAAGAGAATTGATCATTTGAATCCTTACAAAGTGTTATACAAAATGGAAATAAAATTTAGTAATTGAACAATGTATGGTGAATTTTCAGATTGGTTCTTATAAGTATGCAATTCTATGTGATACTATATTGATGGATACATGCCATATTTTGTTAGGTAAATAATGGAAATTTTTCAGGAAAGTGGTATATGATGGTAGAATGAACACTTATTCAATTGCCAAGGATGGTAAAAGTTATAGACTAATTCCATTGAAGGATAAAACATAAGAGGTGGATAGTAGTTCTAAAGTTTTCATAACCTTAGGAAAATAACTCTTGAAGGGTTTGAAGAAAGAGAAAATATGCTTTGCATTCATTATGAAATATGTGGAAGTTAGGGTAGCCAATGAAATGGATAAAATTCCTCATAAAATAGCTGATATGTTGGAAGAATTTATAAATATTCTCTCTAAGGAGTGTTCAAATGGATTACCACCTAAATTAAGCATTGGTCATAACATAGACTTAATACCTAGAGCAAGTTTACTAAACAAGAAAGCCTATAGGATGACATCCAATGAAAATGAAGAAATAAAAAGACAAATCCAAGAGAGATTGAACAAGGGGACGTACTAGAACCAAAGAAATGTTGAGAATGGTGTATGTGCACAAAACCCCAGGATATCAATAATATTATAATAAAATATAGATTTCCATCACCTCACATGGATGGTTTGATGGATTTTTTAAGTGGAGCAAAGTATGCCACAAAGATTGATTTGAAGGGTGGTTACCACCAAATTTGAATCAAATAAGGATATGAGTAGAATATTGTGTTTAATACCAAAGAGAGATTGTATGAATGGCTAGTCATGGCATTTGGATTGAAAAATACAACTAGCACTTTTATAAGATTGATAAATGAAGTCTTGAAGCCATTTCTTGGTAAGTTCATGGTAGTTTATTTGGATGATATTTTGGTGTTTAGCAAGACAATGGAAGAACATATAATGTACTTAAGGTTATTTTTGTAATGGTTAATGTAGTGAAGATCACTACAATCTAGCTAGGTTGTATTTGAAGATGATATATAGCCTTGGAAAGAGGTAGAAGACCTTGAATCATTACTAACTTATAGAAATTTTATGTCAAGAATCACCAAGAAGATATCTACAAAGGGTGAAGATGGGTGTAAATACCCTCATGTTGTGTGGCCAAGATAATCATAATATTATTATATATAGAGGTCCATGGTATTTTTTTATTAGCCCTTTTGATGATATATGAATCAAACCCTGCCATTGATAGTGGTTGATGAGCCATTTTGGTGATAACTAAAGAAGCCCCATAATTGGCATTGGTTCAACCCAAACAATGATTATGAGTGAATTGGCATAACTGGTTATCATCCATATTTGTTGGTTTTCATGGCCTCTAGCACTTTATCTATCATCTCTCCACCTCACCTGCAAGGTAATACCTAGTGGTGAGAGATGGTTGAGGAGGATTCAGTAATTGAGGGAAGAAGGTAAAGACTTGTGGGAACTCTACATCAATAGATATCATAGGACATTGAATTCCCTATATTCAACACAAATAGGTCACCTAGGTGAAGCTTCTCTACACCAGCCACTCATCCAATAGGAAGAGCAAATCAAGATGATAGTAGAGTAACAAATATAGAAATATATTCTATAAAAATCTTGATGGACTAAATGTCATCATATGTAGTTCATACCACAAAGGAATTTAAATGATATTTCCTTAAAAGGAATAAAAGTAGTAATCATTTGATGAAGATGTAAAGTTGATGGAGGTAAAGGAAGGAAATGAGCTGCATCGAAGACATCCCAGAGGTCAAAGAGGTACGATTAAAAGGTGCAAACAAAAAGAGAAGATCAAAAGTTTTTACCAATAACCGACCAAGGTAGAAGATAAAAGTTCAATAACGCAACTGAAGACAATAAAAAAATAATGATCAAGATTTTTTTTAAGTTTCAAAGAAAAGAAGTAGAAGTTTTGATAAGCTATTGTTACAAGATTAAAAAATTCTAAGGAGGTAAGAAAAAGTTTCAAAGAGGTAGCTAGACATTTTGATAATGTTGGAGAATATTAAATTATTTGGTACATGCTAATGTATCCCTATGGTACCTATGGTACACTGTAAATATTAGAATAGGGTTTGATTCAATAGTTTAAGAGTGTGATTTATATTTTCCTTTATGTATGTGTCAATATGTAGGATGTGCACAAGTGTCATGTAATTATGTAGAGTGAGAAAGTGTGCAAGTGTCATAGTGTAAATGTGCATGTAAAAGTCTACAAGTGTCATATAGTAAAGTGTGCAAGTGTGCATGTAGGAGTGTGCAAGTGTCATAGAGTAAAGTGTGCAAGTAAATATAAAGTCAAGAGTCATGTATACAAGTGGTAATATGTGAAGCCAAAGGACATGTGAGAGTTATCTTACGCATGAAATAGGAAAGGTTGCATCTCCTATATGTGTGAGGAGAGCAATAGACAAAGAGTCCAAGAGTCACCTTTATAAGGTTATATTATGGAGATAAAGCTCCATGTATTGTATTGAATATCATATTCAAGAATTGATAATATTGAAGCTTGTATGCATATTTTGAGCAATTTTACAGTAAGTTTTATTCATGTTATTTCATGAATGATATTGGCCATTTTATTCATATTATTGTTATTTTTATGAATGTTATGTTCATTTATTTTGTCCATTTAATATATTGATTGCTCTTATATTTGAGACTACTCAAGATCTAGAATATTGGGACCTGAGATAATCTAACTAAAAAGCTAACAAATAAGTGAAACACAATGAAACAAGAAAGACAAACATGAGTAATGGAGCACAAATTTCCTAGAAAAGTAGATGAGCCAGAATAATGCGCCATTACTAAGAAAATATAAATTTATCTATGGACATGTCAACTCAATAATCTAAGAAAATATAGGTAATCTATTGAATATGAAGAGATGAAAATTGCATCAGTAGCAACCCAAGACCGACAAGAGTAATGAAAAAATATATCTACATTCAATTCTTATAATCACCATAAGAAGTAGCTAAGAATGTTAAATCACCCTGCAATTTTTAGAGTGAAATTCTCTCTATTGTATCTATAAATACTAGTAGTGTTAGATTTGTAAAGGATCGATAAGTTTGTAAAGCTTTCATTTCATTCTCCTTGTGTAGCAGTACGTGCATCTCTAGGCCATATTACAGGTAATAAAAACCCTACTCTTAGCATAATCTCTATAATCCTACTTGCATATATATATATATATACATACATACTGGAGGCCTATGCTTCTATTTTAGGTAGCCATTTGTGGTTCTCATACTTTAACCCATATGTATTATGTGTGTATGTAATATTTACCTAATTCATAAGTTTTACTTGTATATGTGTGTATACTAGAGGTCTACACATCTATTTTGAGTAGTCATATATGGTTCTCATACTTTGGCTCATCTCTTTTATGTGTGTGTATGCCTATGGTTCTCATTTAGGCTCATATATATCAAGGAGAGGAAGTGTTCACACTAGTGCATTATGACCAAAGCTACCTTGTAAGGGGATCTTATATGATATTTTGTGCCTGACCACTTTGTTATCTTAGGATCCTTTCTTCATTTCTACTATATTGACTTTTCCTATTTTTCTCTAACCCTTTTTTCTATAAGTTGTTAGATTAGAAAAGTGTGCCTAAATATCACATCTTAACAATGAAACAACCTTGTAGAAAGCTCCTAGAGGGCCCCCATTGAGACAAACCCCCATGCTATTAGTATTGACCCTACCATGTCACTCTACGTGACGTATGATAGTCTTGATTCTCTTCCCATGAAAATCAGAGAGGACAATAGTTTAATGGTATACCCAATGGGATCCTAGTGACACATCATTGGTACTATAAGTGCAACAAGTTAGGATTAGAATTGGTGAGGGTCTTTGCCTATTTTTGCTTGTTGAAGCATATTTGAATCACCTAGAGACTCCACTCTAGAATAAACATTAGAACAAGCTATTTTTGGAAGACACCAGATTGAGGTTTCAATGAAGGCCTTAGTATTTTTGATCTTAGAGAAAAAGCTACATTTATCTAACAAATCCAATTCCAACAAAGAACCTAAAATATATAAATGAAATATTTACCTTTAGGTATCTTGCTAATAAAACTTGGCAAAATTTCCTACCACCACTCTTCACCATTCCATGAAGAAAAAGAGCCACAAGCCATAATATGGTTGCTCCACCACCACCACCTAGGATATTCCCTACTTAGTATGATAGAGGTCCCTTGGTGCCTCCCAGTGCGCATGAAGTATGGAAGCAGGTACCATAGTATTCTCTTATATCACTCACATACTTAACATGAGAAGATCTCATGACTCCCATTGAGCATATGAACCATGTGGCATGCACACACTCCATATCATAACAAAAAAAACATTGCTATGAGATTATTGATAACTTATTTTAGGCAAAAATCCTAATAATGGTACCTTGCACTCCAACTTGACTCGATAGCTAATTGGGGCCAGATTGGCACTTTATTCATTGATTTATTCATAAAGTCATATGGGGTGTCCCTCCTGGAACAATTATTGACCATAAAGACAACTTCCATGGAGTCGATAAAAGATTTCAACCTTAGATTTCACAAGTCCTAGCACTAAATACCTAAAGAGCTCCATCCTCACCCAAGTGTGGCATTTGTATATTATCTGAAGGCCTTAGATTCTAAAATATCATTAATGATTGTATTAAAGTAGAAATTCTCTACCATATTCTTATGGTATAGCCATATAAGCTAAATATAATTTAATATAGATTGGAATACTAGCACCTAGGCCTTCCATACATTTATATCCCAAAATGTAAACCTCATACTAGCATTCCTTGGTTGTTTAGTCAACCTTAATCTCACCTATAGTTACTCTCATCCCACATGCTCTAGTCCTACCCACTCTAGAATACCTATAGAAGAAAACATTACAAAAATTGCTTATGACCATTACCAATGAGGTGCTAGCCATGAGGAGGCAATGAAATGTCCTAAGATACCCTTATCAAAACAATCCAAGACCTCTCTTCCTATAAGGGAATCAAGGCTATAGATCTCCATCTAATGGGTACCCTAGGCCTTAGTTCTAAAATAATCAAGAAAATGACCAAAACTAAAATAAAAAAATAGTCCTGGTACTGACCCTTTGTAGACAAAATTCCCTAATCATGCTAGGGAAATAGCCTCATTCTAGAGAAATTATGTAGAGGAGTCCACCTCTTGGCACTACCCACCCCCAAATTTTTAATCTAGACAAAAAAATGTGGGAGAAATATCTCAACTCCTTTCCATTGCAATGGATGAGATAATTCTGTCTTAGACATCTACTTCATATTCAAGAATTGAGAGATAAATGGTAGAGTAACACACCTCTACTTTCTATTTCCTAAAGCTAAATTGTGCATCTCAAGAATAAGTACTAGTAACCTAGGATGAGGAAGAGGTTTATGTAGTATCTGATGGAGTGGGCAACTTGATGCTTAATAGATCATAAGTTCAATCAGATTATCTAACACCATCCAAGAAGCAAGCAATGGAGGAATTAAATAAAAACAACTTATTAGCCTCTCATAATTAGCACAAGATAGGCCAACCATAGTGGAAACCTTCCATTATGGCACCTCAATAATAAAAGGCACCTATACCTACTACTATTACTCAACAAATAAACTAGAAGACTACAGGTAACCAAGCCAAAGTAGTTAGCATCAGCTTTGGGCCTCCAACAACACCAAAAATACCTTGACAACCACCAAGAAAAGTACCCCAAAAATCTTGAGGTAACAAGTGTCGCCATAAAAGTTAATTATCAAATAAAATTAGTGATTATTCCTACCACACACCACCTAAAGGATGATAACTCTCAAATATTTTAGTATAATGGATCATCTAAAGAAATCCATGATACCAATGCTAGTTTAGGATATCTTAGCCATCTTGATATAGAAGGAGCATCTAAGAAAAGATATCAAATAAGAAGAAAGAAAGCAAGGGTAGCAACAAGCTACCGCAATATTGCAAGTTTCAACCGTGGAGCTAATAAAAGTCAAACCTCCCTTTTTATTTGAATTGTCTACCAAGACAAACTGATCCATAATTGCATGATAGATTCAAGGGTTAGTACATATATTATACCAAAGGGAGTGGTAGATGCGATAGGCTTGAGATATCAACCTATGAACAAGAGGGTGATTTACCCCTATATTTTAGCATCTGCCTATCAAGAGTTTTTACTACCAAACTAGGGGGATTCCTATATTTGGATTGAAACCTCATATTCTTAAGGATGCAATATGGGACCAAGATTAAAATCCTAATAGAGACCCTATATCCCTACAATGTAGAATAATTATCCCTATTTAGATTCATTAAAGGCTAGATCCTAACAATTGAAGAGGAATGCCATGAGTCCTAGAAGGGGACAAGAAAATTACCCCCTATTGATCCAAAAATTCAGCTTAATCAGTAAACAATAGAGGTTTGGGATTCTGATATTCCAAAAATATATAGACAAACATGCATGGGATAGGAGTTGTTGGAGACAAGACCTAACCCTTGAGAGGGTCATGTAAATATGTTTAAAAAAATACAAATAAAAAAAATAAAAATAAAATTCAAGATGCCTTTTTAGAAGCAAGAGTAGTCGAGCTATTAATAGAGAGTACCCTCGAGATCGATGTCGAAGTAAATAAAATGGTCAAATCAATTATTATGGAAATATCACATAAGCCCAAAATAAATAAGAAAGGGAGATGAGCATATTATGCACAAAAGAGCGACATATCATATAGAAAAATAATGGGCTTGAACCAAGAATAAGGATAGTGAAAATAAAAGAGGTACAGGCTCAAGAAGAATACAATTAATATGGGTAGTTGCCTCATCCTCAAGAGAAGGCTATAAAAGAAAAGTTTAACACTCTCTAAAGATATATTTTAATGACTCTACACCCAATGGATAAAGCCTTATTCTCTGAGTTCATCTCCTCCTACAAGTAGAATGTCCCTTGAGATTCACCAAAATTGTAGTGAAGATTCATTATAATCTAGCTAGGTTTCACTTGAAGATGATGTAGAGCATAGGGTAGAGGTAGGAGACCTCAAATCATCACCAAATTATAGAAATTTCATTTTAAGAATCACCGAGAAGATATTTACAAAGGGTGAATATGGGTGTAAAAACCCTCATGTTGTGTGTCCAGGATAATCACCAAATTTTTATATATAGAGGACATGATAATTTTGCTTAGCCCTTTTAGTGATATTTGAACTAAACCTCACCATTTATAGTGGTTGGTGAGCCTTTTCAATGATAACTAAATAAACCCTATCATTGGATAAGGTTCAACCCAAACAATGATTATGGGTGAGATGGCATAGCTAGATATCATCCAAATTATTGGGCTTTACAGCCTCTAGAACCTCATCCATAATATCCCCATCAAACCTACAAGGTAATACCTAGTGGTGAGAGATGGTTGAGGAGGAGTCAATAACTGGGGGATGAAGGTAAATACTTGTAAGAAATCTAAATCAATAGATCTGATAGGACATATACTTCCCTACATTCACCACAAAGAGGTTTCTTAAGTGAAGCTTCTCTACACCAACCACTTATCCAATAGGAAGAGAAAATCAATATTATAGTAGAGTAGTGAACATGGAAGTATCCGAGACAAAAAGTCCCATGGACTAAATACCATCAATTACAATTCATACCACAAGGGACTTTAAATGATCTTGCCTTAAAGCAAGAATATGATGAAGACGTAAAGTTGATATAGATAAAGGGAGGAAAGGAGTTGCATTGAAGATATCCTAGAGGTAATAGGGAAATAATATTTTAAATGCATAAATAAAAAAATAAGATCGAGAATTTTTGGCAATAATTGACCAAGGAAGGAGATAAAAGTTCAATAACATGATTGAAGACAACAAGAAAACTAATGATTTGGAAATTTTGAAAGTTTTGAAGAAAATAAAGAAGATTTTTTTTTGATAAGCAGGTGTTGCAAGATTAAAATATTTTGAGGAGGTAAGGAAAAGTTTCAAATATGTGGTAGAATATTTTGATAAGTGAAACACATCAGGACAAGAAAGGTAAACATGAATAATAGTGCACATGTTTCCAAGAAAAATAGATAAGCTAGAATAATTTTCCATTACTAAGAAAAGATAAAATAACCTATCAAGGACATGCCAACTTAGTAATCCAAGAAAAGGTAGGTAATCTATTGAAGACGAAGAGACGATACTTGCATCAATAAAAATCCAATATTGATAAGAGTAATAATGGAAGGTATCTACATTCAATTTTTAGAATCCCCAAAATTAGGTTAGAAATTCAAATCATCCTATAATTTTTGGAGGGAAATTTGTTAGCTTATGATGGGAGGTAGTATAACCACAAGATATCAAATAACTAACCCGAGATAACTATAAACTAAAAGCACAATAATATGTAGGAAAATAATAATATGAACATCTGTAAATAACTTAGAAATATGCCATTAATGAAAGTGATGAAAATAGTACAATGCTATATAATGGAGGACATGAACATTCCATGAACAAATATGAAAGGACTACATTGTACCGTACTACTAAAATATAACACACTCTCTATATTCACTGCCTCTTATAAAAAAATCACTATGAGGCCTTTATATAGGAATATAGATTCCTTGGCCCTTATGTACATGTGGACTACATGCACATTTACAACTTGCACATTGACACTTATGCATTTATTACAATACTTGAAGGAACTAACTTACTTCACTCTAAATCAAACTCCTACTCTAGTTATGTACCAAAGGTGGTATATTTACATAACCCAAATGATGTAATATACTCTAACACCCCCTTGGTATTACATGTTTTGGGTATTGAATACTTTAGTACTCAATACAGATCTTTCCCTTTAGAATAATATTCAACTTGATCTGGTTCTTCTTCTTCTTCTTGATCAGTTTTCATGTTGTTTCTTCTTGTCATTTTCATTCCTCTACCTTTTGCTATTTCTAAGTTTTTGGAATAATGACCACGTAGTCTTCTAGGTATATTTGATGGACTAGTGATCTCATAATTTTGCAAGTCATAACTGGATCATAACTGCTTCCTTTTCTGCTTGGTGGTTTCCTGTATGATTTGTTTTCTTGATCTTCAAAAAATTCAAGCTTGAGCTCATTGTTAGTGCATGCTTATGAACAATAGCTTGGAAGAAATAGTCTAATCTAAATATTAATTTCTTCTTGAATATTTTATAGTATTTGTCTTTGTTGTAACAACAATAAGAAGGATGATATTTTCCTCCACAATATTTACATGGATGGAAACTCCAACAGTTAACCTTCTCATGACCACATTTGCCATAGTAGGTGCATAGTAAAGATATCCCAATGTCTTTGTTATCTATTTTAGGAATATCATGTTTATCTATTTCTTTGATGAAATAGTTGAACCATGTGTGTACAATTGAATCTATTCTAACTTTAAATTTTTCATAGATTTGTATGAGATATTCTTGATCAATATTCTTTTCTACATTTTGAATATGATATTTATTATCATCAACTCTCTTTACTATCTTATTAGAATATGTGCTTGAAGAATCTACTTTCACAAAACTATTAGTTTATGAGTTTTTAGAAATTCTTTTAAATTCTATTGATTCTTCTCTTTCATTTGCATATTCTTTATTATCCATTGAGTTTTTTAAATCATAAATCATGCTTTTAAGTCATATTGGTATTTTTATTGCTCCTTTTCTTATTACATTATTTAATGTGTTCTTTGGAGTAGACATCCTTATAGCTCCTTAGTATGTGAATAAATTTGATAAAACCTTTTCAGGCATAGGTCTTGTAGGATTCCTTATGTCTCCCTAGTGATTAGATAAGTTATAAGCTCAATAAAGTGCGCAGTAAGTAATTCACCTTTGAGTTAATAATAATCAACTTCTATTTAACCTTATCTCTCCTAATGAACTATGCAATTAATTTGAAGTTTTCTATAGTTGGATTTATTTTGTCTCTTTGGTATGAGTATGAGACAAGTGTAAAATAATTCTAACTGCTTTAAGTAAATAATAAAATTCCTTTTATACACCTTAATATTTAATATTTTAATATTTATAAATTCCAATAATCTATTTTTGATGTAGTATACCTTATAACTCCCTAATTTAGAATATTAGAAAATAATAATATTTGCAATAATAGAGTTTTAATTTTCCAAGTAGAAACCCTTATATCTCCTATGGTATTTAATTGCAAATATTAAACTATTTAAGTATATAAATCTCCTTTAAATTTGATTTCAAATGTATGGTTGATTTTGCTATTATTTCCAAAGTAAATAATAGAAGAGTTTCAACCTTATACTATACTCCTTATAACTCCTTAATGAAAGCAATTTCATTAAGGTAAAAACCTTACCTTTATAATGATCCATATCTTAAATAATGGGTATTGGATGCTATCTTATTGTGCATTACTCTCCTTCAATGGTAGACGTATGATAATAACAATGAGTCTTTAATGCTGCGTTGACCCTCTTGAAAACCTTAACTTCAGTTCTTTAATGTTGTTTGCTCCTCTTTCACTATGTATGGATTTGCTTTCCTGCTCGTTATGGATACACTATTCTCCACCTTGAGTTTAGGCACTTTAAATAGCATGGATACATTTTGACATTGGACAAGTGGCACTTGGGAGTTATGTTGAAGATGGGTGTCGAGACTTAGGTTCTTTCAATGCTTGTTTTGCCTTGCAATGATGACTGTGGCAAGTAATCTATAAATGATGCTCTTGACACTTGGTGCATATGTTGCTAAAAAATGAGGATGGAATATAGACATTATAATATCTTTGAATGTTTGTTAATGAATCTTCAATGCTCTCATTTGGTTGAAATGATTATTACACCTTTCAATCCTTCGAAAGATACCTTTAACGTTTCTAAGGTGAGCGTTATGTTTTTTCTAGATGTTCTCTCACTACGCAAGCATTATGTAACACTTTATTTTGTTCCACAAAGTAGCACTTGCATGTGAGAACATCTCTATCATCTCCTTATCCTTCAATATTTCTTCTTTGATGAGTGCAAGTTGTTCAATATTGGCTTTAACGCTTTTCTCCTTATTTCTAGTTAGTGCAATCTTGTGCGTTTTCTAGCAACTAATGATGATATTCTCCTCAAGGTTGGCTCCAAATATTGCATTTTTAGGATGCGCCAACACTTTCCTTTTTGCATAGTATAGGACTTCAATCGATGGTCGCTCTTGGTTGCTATGATCGTTGTTTTCCTAGCTAGTGATTAATCTCTAATCGATGATTGAAATGACCCAAATTTAGTAATAAGAAAAAAAACAAAAAAGAAAATATTTTTTTACTAAGGAGAAGGATTCATAAACCCCTGACCAATATAATATTAACCTATTGTTTAAATCCCCTAATTTTTCTCAAAAATCTACATCTCACGAAATACCCTCACACAAGTCCATATGTGTAGGCATATTATGTGTTACTGCAAATAAGTCTATCCATATCATCATTCTTGATGAGCTAAAATTATCACCTTTAGTAAATCGAAGGTATACATGAATCACCATACCATACACAAGCCAATATGTGCAGGTATGCTATACATATTATGAGTTAAGCTATCCATCTCGTCTTCACAACGAGCTATCTTAACTCAGATGTAGAATTTCCACAAACTTAGTTACCATTCTCCCTAAGGGGTCTTAATCCCTTAGGTATTCCTATGTTCACCCTAAGGGGTCTCAATCCCTTAGGTCACCCTCTAAGTTCACCCTAGAACTTATTTCTTAGGTTTTATTAATTAACAAGAAAACCAGAACAATTCTAGATACTAAATCTAACAAAAAGTAATCAAAGATACTAGGAAAGAAGTAACATTTTAAAGAAGGTAAACATTAATTGAAAGAGAATATAATACAAAATATAAATAACTCAAATAGTAAATTGAAAGATATAATCCTCATCATTCCATAATTATTACATACATCATAGTATGGTAAAACCTCCATACTTTTAAAGAATAAGTAATACATCATGATAAATTAGGGATATCTCCCTATAAATCTAGTCTATTTGAGCATAAGTAAGTAAATGGTAAGTAGAGAAAAAACTAGTGCATTAGTCCCATCCACATCTTTGGTCCTCCTCTTTCCATCGATCATTGAGGATAGTAGGGGATCAGGGCACTCATGGTTCAAGATAGGCATGCCTCTAAATGCATCTAATATTTACTTTTCCAAATTGCAACTATACAAATTTAATCAAGTCTCTAACCATCTAATGCATAGTTAATATCACAAAAGAATCATTACTTTTATTTTCCCTCTCAAATACCCTTAGAGAGTCATTCAACATGCACATATTAGATCACAATTTTTACTTTAATCAAGTTTGTCTTTGTTCAATAAATTAAAGTCCCATACCTTTAATCTATAAAACAATCCTTTCATTTATTTACTAAATTAAAGCTTCACTACTTCAATTTAAAAATAAATCATTTATTTTCATTTATAAATCAAAGTTCCATTACTTTAATCTATAAAATAATCCTTCTATTTATTTACTAAATTAAAGCTTCACTACTTCAATTTAAAAAATAAATTATTTCTTTTCATTTTATAAACCAAAGCCCCATTACTAAAATCTATAAAACAATCCTTCTATTTATTTACTAAATTAAAGCTTCACTACTTCAATTTAAAAATAAATCATTTCTTTTCATTTTATAAACCAAAGTCCCATTACTTTAATCTATAAAATAGTCCTTCTACCTTTACTTTATAAACTAAAGTCCCATAACCTTCAATTTATAAAGTAACCCATTTCTTTATTTATTAAATTAAAGCTCCCTACTTTAATCCATAAATAATCAAATCCTTTATTTGATAAAACTAAAGACTAATTTCTTTATTAAATCAAATAAATCATTTTACCTTTACTTCATAAACTAAAATCCCATAACCTTTAATTTATAAAGTAAACCCATTTCTTTATTTATTAAATTAAAGCTCCCTACTTTAATCCATAAATAAAAGGTTCATTATTTAAGCTAATTAAACAACTATAATGCTTTTAAAACAAATAATTAAACCCTTTCTCAATAGCTTTTGAAATACTCACATAAAGGTACAGTGATAGAACCCTATTGTTCAAACTAGCGAGATTGGTGTCCGTTAAGTCCAAACCTGGCCTCCATAGAAAGTGTGACCAACCACGATCCCTATGGATCAATAGCAGAGGTGGTCATGCTAGGGTTGATCAGAAGGGAGAGTCCTAGGAGGATGTTACTGGACTCGTGGCACTTTCATAGTTCTTAGGTAGCTACTCAGCTATGACAACCTTCACCCTTAGGTGATCCTATGATGGGTGGGTTGGCTAGAATGAACTCTAAGCTACGCTAGAATACATGCTCACCCAATACTTGCTTGAATTAGGTTCAATATTAACAAAAAATGGTTGGGTGTGGCTAATATTGAGGTTGCAAACACAAACACCTATAACACACCTATTGAGGGTAACTAACACTAGTAAACATGCCTCGCTGCAACCCAACACACCAGCCATAACTTGTAGCTACAATATGCTAACAAAGCCCCATGGAAACTCAACCTACTAGCAAAGGATCTATGGATAATGTGATAACCTCTCAAAGTTTAAGTTGCTCAAGATAAGGAAGGAGCACAACAACGACTCAACAAACTAGGCAACGCCCGACTCACTCAAAGGATAGAGACAACAACGAATCTGACTCGAAGTGAAAGATAACAAAAAACCAAAACATCATTCAACAATCACATTGAGGTTTGTGTAAACTCTGTTACCAACCTGATATATTTCCAATAACGTAAGGGAGAGTATGCTTCTATGCTAACGACTTGTGCTCAAGTTGCTAGCTTTCCTTACAGTTCATTCGATCGCATTCAAGTTTCCTCATTTTTCTTTTTTTTCATCCCATATATCTATCTCCTATCTTCCTTATGGTATGGCCCTCTTTTTTGGCTTCCCTCTTTTCTCATCTGCGCAACTTACCAATTCCTTAGAGTCACACTGGCCACCATTACTTCCCCAACTACCCCTACACGACAACCAATATGGGATAATCTTATTAAAATCCTTTGATAAGCTCGTCATAAATGGAACCCTTCCATTCAACATTGGCAAGCACCCCTCCCATCAACTCGAACATCCCAACTTGCAATTTGTTCAAATGGGAATTAAAAATATCTTGGTTGATTTATCAAAGAATTCGATTATCTCAATAATATTTTATTATTTAACTAAATCAACTATTGTTTATAAAGGAGACTCTTTTACTATTCAAAATAATTAATATTTATGAATGAGGCTCCATTATCATTTAAACAATCCAAATATTATTTATAAATGAAGTTCTTATTATCATTTAAAATAATTAAAGTATTATTTATAGATAAATTTTCCTTTATCATTTAAATAAAATAATTATTATTTATAAATGAGACTCATTTATCATTTTTAAAATAAAACCATTATCATTTGCAAATGAAATTCATTTATTATTTTAAAATAAAATAATAATTATTTATAAATGAATTCATTTATCATTAAAAAAAATCAACATACTATACACACACACACATACACGCGCGCGCGCGCGCACACACACACACACATATATAGATTAAGTATTTTTTATTATTTATCAAATACTAACATCATGTTATTCTTTTGAAGGATTTAAGCAAATCAAGAGATTTTCATAAAAATAACAAATTTATGCATGTTTTTTCCAAACCATTGATGCAGTGAGTGATGAAGTAAAAGACAATCAAACATATGTAGCAGACAAAGAGGGAGTCTTTCCATCAACTCAGTCACCCATATCAGCCCAAGAATTTACGATAGCTACTAGGCTATCAACTTGAGGCTCAAGGTGGCTAGATATTGACAATTATCCCTAACCAATAATGCATACCTATATAAATGTATCTATCCATGTTACCCTCAAGATGCCTTAATCATAACTTTCCTAACCTCAAGTACCCCACTTCTGGTGGATGATTCTGCTTCTTCCACCTATGAGTGTACCTGATCCTGCACATCTTAGCAACATGTTAGTAGTATCATGCTCTTTCAAATCAACTAAACATTGTATAGCTGGTTCAATTGCTCCACTTAGGTACTAAAGTATTATATATTAATACATTGTTTCTTTGTGCCAAAAATTCCGCTAGGGAGGGTCATGACAATGATGGATTTCTATAGCTTTAGTTGGTAGTAAGTAATAATTTGGGTAATGTACACCTTATCCACCTCTTGATTTTACATATTATGTGCTTAGTTATCCTTAGATATATCTACCTTACAAAGAGTGCTATTAATCCCTTTATGTGTTGTAGAGTCTTATTAAGTAGATGTTGATTTGGTGTTTTTATACACCTTTGGAAAACAACTTATGAGCATTTTTTATGGATCAATTTATCTGCATTGATGTCGATGATGTAGCCACTTAATGACTATATGATTCTAGTCATTGTAATACCTTTGCATTGTTATAACATTTGTCATTCTATTATTGTTTAAAGGACAAGAATGGTGCTCCTTTTCAATGTAAATATAGCTATAATAGTTAATATAGTATACCTTAAATTGCACCAAGTTTTTGAACTGAATGTCTCCTTTTTCCAAGTTCTCTAGCTTCTCTGATAAGGTAACTTGAGAGTAAATTATGTTGCCTTACTTACTAGACAACACTAACCTCTAATTTCTATACTTGGATAACTTAGTAAGAATAAATCCAAGTTCTCAATCATGCAATTAATGTGCTATTCAAGAGGTTTAACTTTGCACTATTATTCACTTTAACTAAAGTCCTTAGTGAACTTTGAATAACTAATATAATGCAATAATAATTAACTCTCAAGGTAACTCAAAGTATGCACTAATTTCCATTGTAATCTAAAAGTACTTAATGCATCTAAAGAAAAAATAGTATAGTGCAATATTAATCTCACCTTATTACTCCTTCAAATGAACTTGAAATATGCACTTAGTAATTGCTCCTTATAGAGAATTATAATCTCCATAACTTAACACAATCTTCTTTGCTATCTCTGGATAATAGGAAGATGATAATTTTATTTCTATCAAAATATATCTAACTCCTATTTTAATATGTAGGTATTGACCTAAATTTTGCACTCCCTTTGAAGAATTTAAAATAAATCCACTCCTTGCAAATTTAAACGTAGTTTAAAGTTCAACTAATGAATCTTTTGCACCCAAGTTGCTTACCTTTAATAACTTATGAAGATGGTGGATGTCTTGGTGATTTGATTCACCAAATTGCTACCCTTGACTTGATGATCTTGTAGCTCTTCTTGGCTATCCATAATAGCTCCTTAACTCATCAATTTGTAGCTTAGTAAATCCTCTCTCTTACTGCTTGAAACTATAGTATGGTGGTTTCTATTCTCCTTTAGAATGCTCTCTATAGATATAAAGTTCTGAAACTAGTAATGCTATCCTTATTGTTGCTCTCTCGTATAGTCAATTTGTGCACTAAAATGCTATCCTTGAAACTAAAAAATTTGGTAGGGAATTCCTCCAAATTGCAGTTGAGTTTTTCCTTCAAGAACCCTTCAATATTATGTTGAAGATTCAACAAACCCCTATCTCCGAATGAGCCTTCTAGCCTTCAATGATAATCTTCAAACCTTTTAGGTTTGATAGTAAAGTTAGGCTCCTATATCCTTCAACCTCCTTGTCAAATTTTGAATTGAATCTAGGTCTTCTTATCAAGAATTTGAATATCTTGAGGTCTTTAGAAATCTCCTCCAAGATTTGGTACTCCTTACCAATTTATTCTCCTTTTGGGCTTGTTATCGGATGGTGATAATTATCCCAAATTTTGCTCTGTCAATAACTCCTCCTTGTTGGTAGGTTTTTACAATGAGTTCTCCTAGGAACTCCTTTAATGGCCTTCTTTGAATTATAAACTAAGGCTCTCCAAGTATTTTCCTTGTTTCTCCTTGAGACCTCACAAAGGTCTTCAATCTTACAACTTCTCTAGTCTTCCAAATGAGACCTTTCCTTCAACCACCTACTATGGAATTATAATGATATCTTCCTCTCGGATCTCTAAAATCTACTGCTACTAGAATTTTCGAATAGGATCTTACTGGTCCTTCACTTCTGCAATATGTAAGCTTTAATAGAGATCACCAACCTCTAATATTCTAGAACTGTAAGTTTTGTAACTGGACCTTCTAAGGGTCTCTTCAACTTATTCAGGATGATTTCTTTAATTTATTGTCTGCAGTCTTTAATGAAGATCACCAATCTCTAATATTCTTCTGGGCTCTTATTTGGAGTCTCTTGAATTAACTATAAGGCTACTATGAACTTTTCTTCTTCTACACATTGCAGGTCTCCAATATCTAATAATGGGACCTTTTCTTAGGTCTCTAAAATCTTTAGTCTTCTATTTGTTGTTGCAAGTGTTGGAATGATTATAACGAATATGTTCTTCCTAGCTCTATGTAGGAAGCTTCCCAACTTTTTTGAATCTCTTTTTTCCTACAACAAGATGTTATAATCTGAAATGTAAGAAAATATTAAATCTAGAGATGATTAATATTCACTAGTTGATTTGTCAGTATAATGGAATCCACGCCGAGTCCTAGTCTTCACGAGTTTTCCTATAACCTTGTGGAAAGACTCTAGCCAAATGTAATATCAAAAAGTTTGTAAATGAGATTTTTTGATTTCTCCCAATCTTACTTGTGGATATTCCTATTTCCTATCTAATCTACCATGTGCTCTGATACCATTGTTAGCTTTTGATGGGAGGTAGTATAACTACAAGATGTAAAATAACTAATATGAGATAACTATAAACTAATGGCACAATAATATTTAGGAAAATAATGAGATGAACATTTGCAAATAAATTAGAAATATATCATTAATGAAAGTGACAAAAATAGTACAATGCTATATAATGGAGGACATGAACACTCCATGGATAGATATGAAAGGACTACATTGTACCATACTACTAAACTATAACACACTCTCTATATTAACTGCCTCTCATAAAACACTCACTATGAAAACTTTATATAGAATGATAAATTCCTTGGCCCTTACTCTATCTAGGACTTATGTACATGTGGACTACATGCACATTTACAACTTACACACTAAAAATTGTGCATTTCTTACACTACTTGAAGTAACTGATTTCACTCTAAAATAAACTCCTACTCTAGTTATGTACCAAATGTGGTACATTTACATAACCCCAATGATGTAATATACTCTAACAAAAATCTCCCTATTGCATCTATAAATATTACTAGTGTTATATTTGTAAAGGATCAATAAGTTTGTAAATATTTCCTTTTATTTCTCCCTATGTAGTAGTACGTGTATCTTTGGGGTGGTCTTGCGGGTAACTGAAATCCCACTCTTGGTATAATATTTGTAATATTGCTTGCATATATATATATATATATACATGTACTGGAAGTCTACATGTCTATTTTGTGTAGGCATATGTGGTTCTCGTGCTCTAACCAATCACTTTTATATGTGTGTATGTTTATAATATTTACTTGATTCATGAGTTTTACTTGCATGTGTATTTCCTAGAGGTCTACATGTATACTTTGAGTAGCCATCTGTGGTTCTCATACCCTAAACTATCTCTTTTATGTGTGTGTATGTCTGTGGTTCTTATTTGAGCTCATATATGTTGAGGAGAGAAAGTGTTCACATAAACACATTACGACCAAACCTATTGTGGAGGGGGTTCTTATTTGATCTTTGGTGCATTACCATTTTGTTAGCTTAGGACCCTTTTTTATTTTCACTATCTTGGATTTTCCTATTTTTCTATAACCCTTTTTCCTCCAAGTCATTAGATTACAAAAGTGCACCTAAAGATCACATCTTAAAAAGGAGTCAACCTTGTGAAAAACTCCTAGAGACCCTTGATTGAACTAAACCCCTATGCTCTAAGGACTGGCCCTACTATTCACTCCACACTAGGCATGATAGTCCTGATTCTTTTACCTAGGACAATTGGAGAGGACAATAGTTAAAAGAGGAGCAATTGTTGATTAGCTTGAAGAAATGTAGTTTTATTAAGAAGGAATTAATATATGGGCTTTGCCAATTCTAAGTATGGTTTGTAGATGAATCTAGCAAAGGTAAAAGCTATTTTTGATTGGCCATCACCTAGAAGTATGTTTGAAGTAAGAAGCTTCTATGGGTTGACAAGAATTTACAAGAAGTTTATCAAAAATTTCAATGAAAATTTTGCTTTAATCACAAAAACAATGAGTGGTGGTACACATGAGTTCAAACATATGAGTGCAGTGGAAAAGAACTATTAAATTTCAAAGGATAAAGTCACAAAATAACTATTTTTAGTATTGCCAAACTTTAACAATTTTTTCCAAGTAGATTGTGATGCAAGTGGAACAACCATTGGAGGAGTTTTGAGCCAAGAAGGTAAGCCTATTTCTTATTTCAGTGAGAAGTTAAATGAAGGCAAGAGAAAATATTTAGTTTATAATAAATAATTTTATGCTATTATGCAAGCGATTAATAAGTGGAGGTATTACTTATTACAAAAATAATTTATATTGTTTATGGATCATCACGATTTGCAATTCATTAACAACAAAAAAAATTGAACCAAATACATATGAAATGGGTGGAGGATCTTCAAAGTTATTCATTTGTTTTGAAGTATAAAAGTAGTAGTTCAAAATAGGCTGTTGATGCCTTGAGTAGAAGAAGTTTGATGATGAATACAATGAGGATTGAAGTTGCAAGTTTTGATGCCATGAAAGAGATTTATGTAAATGATTTAGATTTCAAATAATATTGGACAGTGTGCAATAATCTTACTATAGGTGATATAACACCATGGATGGATATTTTTATCTAAGAGGGATTATTATTCAAGGGACATCAATTATGTAAACTATGGAGCTCAATGAGAAAGAACTTCATAAGAGAAAATATAGTGGAGGAGTTGTAGGACATTTTGGATTAGATAAAACCATGGGATAACTCTAGAAGTTGTTATTGGCCAAGGATAAGTGTAGATATAAGAAGATTTTTATGAGGTTGTCGAGTTTGTCAATATGCAAAGGGGACAAGTCAAAACAATGAAGAACACAAGCTTATACTGAGAGGGGGGTGAAAAATATAAGACCACTTTTTACTTTTCTTTCCCAAATAATATTATGCAATATATCAATGGAAATATCAACAATAATAATCAAAGCAATGCATAAATCACCACACACAATAGAGACACCAATTTAACGTGGTTCACCTACTGTGGGTTACTCCATGGAGAAAATATTTCACTAAAATTTTCTCAACAAATATCTTGGGAATCCTTCCCTATTACACTGTTTATGGACCTCTATCCAAAGGAGACACCAATACCCTAATTTATTTGGTGGGCACCAATCCACATGAGACACCAATCTCCTTTATTGGTTCATGGATCTCTATCCATAGGAGAACTCTTTCTCCTCTACTTTGGCTGGTGATCCTCTAGAAAACTACTGCCTCCACTACACTGGCTTGTGGATCTATCTTCATTGAAGAATCTTGTCCTCACTCAGAAGACCTCTATCTTCACTACCTTGGCTAATGGATCTCTATACACTAGAGACTACTATCCTTTGCTTTGTCACCTCCAAATATTGATATCAAATGTGTACTAAATAGATTCCTTCATTATAGCACAAATCTGCTCAATATTTATCTCAAATATGCACTAAATACATTCCTTCAGTCTAGCATAAATCTGCTCAATATCTATCTCAAATTTGTACTAAACACAATCCTTCAATCTAGCACAAATATGCTCAATATGTATCTCTGGTATGACATAAACCTATCCTCAAATATGCACCAAACTATGTCCTCAAATTTGTCCTCAAGCCTTAACACAAAGCTTGATCTAATCACAAATCAACTCTGCTAGATTTGGCCAAAAATTAACTTAAGGTTTGAATAAATCAATCAATCAACTTTGCTCACAAGCCTTCTTAAAGACTTGCCTCAAATCTATCTACAAGTCCTCTCTAGAACTTGCTCAAACTACTCTCAAGTATTCACCAAGACTTACCTCAAATCTACATTGTAAACTTCCACAAAATCTCACACTAATCTATCCACAATTCTTCACCAAGACTTACCTCAAATCTGCTCAACAATTTCTCACTAGAACTTTCTCAATCTTCTCAATAAGTCTTCACCAAGACTTACCTCAAATCTGCATTGTAAGCTTCCATAAAAGCTTACTCAACTTAGTCCTTAAGTCGACTCTAGGACTTACTTCAAATATGCTCATAAGCTTTCACAAAATATTTCTTAACTCTGTCCTGAAGTCCACTCTAGGAATTATTCAAATCTATCCAATAGCTTTCGCAAAAGCTTATTCAACTCAAATCAATATATCACAGAAAACCTCTTCAATCACACAAACAAGTTTCACACAAAATCTTGTTTAATATCACAAAAAAATATAAATAATGGTTAGAGACTCAATATGTTTCACACTCACAACAATACTTAATCACTTTCAAACTCTCTAGTTTAACCATAGAAACATATGGAGAATGGTTAGAGACTCAGTATGTTTCACACTCACACAACACTCAATCACTCTCAAACTCTCCTTCAAATCAATTTATAATAAAGAACAATTTGTTTCACAGAACTTGAACTATCACTCCAACACTCTCAATAAATAATGCTCATCCAATTCCATTCAACCATCCACTCAATGAAAAACAACTTGCTTACAAACCCTAACCAAGTGTTTCACAATACTTCCAATAACTCTCACTATGGAACTCAACCTTGACTCAAGATGATTCCAAATTCACATAACAATGATATTCAAGATCTTTCACAAACCCTAGTCAAGCACATAAAATATTACTCAAATATTTCCAACAATGCTTATCAAACAATCTCACATAACAATGATACTCATAATTTTGCACAAACCCTAGTTCAATATAGTTCTCAATTTCACACTCAATTATCCTCACAAAAATTCACCAATCATGCATGTGAAAAATCACTCAATCATTTTCAACAATGCTTATCAAACAAAACCTTTTCACTCTATCTTGCACTTCACAAAATTCAATAATATTTCACTCACAAATATGATATGCCCATACCTTTTATCTTGAAGAAGTTTTGACCTCAAGATCTGTCTCAATCACAATCAACCTCTTTGACAATATCAATGGTTAGATGTCAAAAATCTATCCTCAATAATTTCCTTCAAAAATATTTCACCATGCCAAAGTATTAAATCTCAACTATAACTTATTTCTCCTTTCAAAACATTTTCACAATATGACTTTATTTCAACATACACCATTTAACATTCTTTACATACCTTATTCTTCCTTTTATAAACTGTAACCACCAAAAATTAAAATAAAATATTTCAACTTTATTTTCCCTTTTATATCCCTCAAAATCTCATAAACCCTTTTAAATTTTTCCCACTATGCAATTTCCAACTTAATAAAACTTTGGAAAAATTAAAAAATAATTTATTAATTTCCACACCACGTGATTTTTGGATTCACCACAACCTTAGAAAAATTGTGAGCACATACCTTTATTAATCACACCAAAAGAGCCTTGATGGATTTTGAACACTTGATCCCTTATATCAAAGCATCTCCGCACAATGCGCACCCACCAACTGGGCTACGTGCCATCACATAAAAGGAAAGTCGCACACCTCCTTTTTATTCCTTGACCGACGATGCAAATCAAACGACTTTTGTCTTGCAAAACAATGATCGCGTGGATTGAACACGTGACTTGGTACCTATGAGCATCTTAGCGCAGCCTTGGCTACCAACTGCGCTACCCAATGCTTAGCACAAACGATGGTGTTCCCACTTGCTTTTATTTCTTCGTCTACCCTCTTAAGTCTTAAACTCATGCAAACCTTTCCTTTACAAACACACAACGCACAATTTACTTGGGCAATTAATCATTCGCATGGATGATGTTTAAATTAAAACTTGCCCCCTTTTATATGTAATGTGCCATATATCCAAAACATCGACGATCCTTGAAATTCAAATTTAAATTTGACTTTGGTGCCTTAATTAATTTAAATTTAAATTTTAACCTTAGGGTTAAAATATTTAAATTTAAATAATTTAAACCTTAGACTTTAAAATCTGTCACATGGGTCTTTTGGAGGAATTAGAATTTTATAACTCCTTGGCCTTCGTTTTTCTTCAAACCAACCTATAACCTGAAATATTATAATATTATTAATTCCATTGAACCTGCTTCTTTGCCTTGTTGGAAAAACCATTGGAGGACATTAAGAACACCGAAACTTAGACATAAACCTTTTTACATAAATGCATAGATGACAATGAAACATGGTCATCATATTCTTGACATCTTTTTTTTGTGTGGAAAATATCCTAGAAGAGATGCCACTTTCGGGTAAGACCCAAGGAGGCAGGGGTATCCATTCCATCAAAATTGCCTAGGGCTCGAACATGGCCTACCACCTTTGACATAATCAAGGAGCAAACAAACACACAATAATATTAAAAAAAATAAAAAATAAATTAAAATAAAATTAATAAAATAAAATAAAAATATGCTCCTTGAGTGTGTCAAAAATATAAAGCACAACCAAACACACACACAATAAGATTAAAAAAACCACAACACGAACCACATAGAAAAAATATAAGAACAAAAAAACAAAACACAAACATGACAAAAACAATAGAACACTACAAAGACAACCAACAAAAACATGAAAATAAAAAACAACCAAAACCTAAAAAAAAATAAAAAAAAAAAAAACAACAGACAATAAACAAAATAAAAAAACATAGAAAACACTCACACACAAAAACATGAATTAACACAAACATACATAAACACAAGAACAAGAACAAAAAAAACACAAGAACAATAACAAAAAAATACAAAACAACAAAAACACAAGAACAACAAAAAAAACACACACCTCAAAAAACTAAACAAAAAACAAAAAAGGAAGAAAAAATTGAACATAACAATGACCTTTCTAGACCAAAATACTTTTAAGGCAAGAATCAACAGAGGAAACAAAATAAAGAATAGTTTGAGCTAGGGAACTAAAATACCCTGACCGAACCAAAGAGAAGCAAAAATAAAGCAAGAAGAAACTAGGTACCTTCAGAACTGGAGTCATCCAAAGAAATGATAGAAAGAAGAGCTTCCCTTATTTGCGAAGCCCACCATCTAAGAGGGTGGCCATAATAAGTAAGATCACCTTTTTCCAAAGCCCAATTAGCTAAAACATCAACACTCTTGTTTTGATCTCTGACCACATGATTGTAATCAACTTTCAAAAATCCCATCTGGATTAATTGAATCTTCTCAATAATTGTTTTTATTCTCCAATCAACCTTATGATTCTTAGAAGGATTCTTCAAAAGATTAATCATGGTTTGAGAGTCAGACTCAACTAACACCTTTTCCCATCCAACCTTAGTAGCCTCTTGAAGGCCTCTGAGGATACCATACCCCTCAACAAGGTTATTGGAAAGAATACCCAAATTATCAAAAAAAGTAAAAACTAGGGACTCATCTAAAAGTCTACCAATTCCTCCCGCACTAGATTTTCCAGGGTTCCCTCTAGAGGCTCCATCAGTATTGACTTTTCCAAAATTCTTAGGAGGAGGTTACCAATTTCTTGTCCTATCCATATTACAAATACTCACATTCCCTTTAGTGGTTGCCCTTAGAATATTTAATATTCAATATTTGCATCACTTGATCCCATATTTGGTGGGAGTTTTGAGGGTGATTAAGGAGTTGATGGACTGATTCAACTAAGTTGGCTATGGTCTTTTTCCAAATATAGTGAATATCCTTCCTATATTGATTAAAAATCTGGCTGTTCTTTTCATTCCATATATTCCAAATAAGAATGGTAGAACCCATCCAAACTAACTGCCTAATAAAGTGATCAACACCCTCTTGTTTAGGCCAATCCCTCCAAAGCTGTTCAAAAGTAAAAACATTGGACCATTGTAAGCCAAGTAAAGTGGCCATTCTCCTCCATAGCTCAGAGGCTAAAGTAAACTCAATAAAAATATGGTTGAGAGTTTCTACATTCTCTCCACACATTTCACATCTAAAAGGGCCATGAAAACCATGCTTCATAAGTTGCTCACCAGTAAGCACCCTCCGATGCAATAAAAGCTAAGTAAAGAACCTCACCTTAGGCCACATATTTTGAGCCCATAAATGAGAAAAATATTAGAAAAATGGTTGGGATTATTATGGCATAAGGTCAAATAACTTTGAGAAACTGAATACTCACCCTTAGTAGTGATGTTCCATCCAAAACAATATTTTTCATGGGACCAAGAGAGATCTCATATGAAGGATGCCTTGGATATCTTGTCTTTATCTTTCTAGGATTTGAATAGGCCAATCCTCAATAGGGATCCAATATCTACCAACCTTTGAATTACCAATATGGTACCAACAGTAATTAGCCACCTTTATCCAGTTATCTCGGTGAAGCTCCTCCATCCAAGGCCTCCAATCGAGAAATTGAGTTATCAAAGGCTTGTGACCATCCCAAGAATCTGTCCAAAAATTTACCTATTGACCATTATGAATGATCCAAAATAAATTTTTCTTTATCAAATCCTGACCAGTATTAAGAACTGATAAAATGGGAGAAACTTTGGTAGGAAGTTGATAGCAAACAAGATCTTCAAGACTTTTGTTCTCAGAATATATAGAATGGAGATTATTGGCCCAAAGAGCATTGGGGTTATGCAACATCCACCAATATAATTTAGCAGCTAAAGCTTTTTTGTTATTAATAGAAGACAAGAATCTTAACCCCCCTTCATTCTTAGAAAGACATAAAGTGTCCCATTTCACCAAGGTCCATTTTCTTTTCTCCTTAGTACCACTCTAGAGGAATCGATGACTTATTTGATCCAGTTATTGAAGAACAAACTTTGGGATATTCAACACGAAAGAAACATAAATAGGAATAGCTTGAAGGAATTATTTTACCAAGGTGATTCTACCCCCAGAAGAAAGCCAATTATTGGTCCACTTTCAATTTTTCTTCTTGAATTTATCCAACAACCAATTCCAATATTTTTTTTTTACCTTTGAATATTGATGGGAATACCTAAATAAGTGATTGGAAGGGAGGTCTTCTTATATATTAATTTATCCAAGACCATGGATTCCTATCTGGAAGAGTAGTGAAAGAAAATAACTTTAGATTTGTCTTCATTGATCAATTGCACAAGTAGCCTTAGAAAAACAACTAATGATTTGCTTAATATTAGAAGCTTCCTTAACTTTAGCTTTACCTAAAAGAGTAGAGTCATCAAAAAATTGAAGATGAGATATAGGTTGAAAGGTAGAATTACCCTTTGTCTGTTGTTCACCCTGATAACATCGTATATGCCGAAACTATATAAATTTAACAGAAGGGAATTAACACAGATAACCAGCTAGCGGATGCTACTATTTGCAAATATGAATATAAAAATCAATTGCCACTAGGAGGGCAGATCCCGTCATGAAGGCAAAGTGCGATTACGCAGAGAATAAAAAGCAAAGATGAGATAAATGAATTAATTAAACAACTACCCTAATAAATATGAATTTTTTATGCACTTGGAGAACCTAGCCGACGGCTAGGTTTGGTATGTAGCATGACTCCCCTCCTCGGAAAGCTTTGTCCTCAAAGCTGGAAATGTCTGGAAAATACTTTCGTGTTCCCATGTGGCATCTTCCTCTGGTAGGTCTTGCCATTTGATGAGAAATTCTTGAATCTGGCATGATCTTAGTCTTCGTATTCTGTGTTGTAATATATCTTCAGGTTGGAGATGTATGCGTCCTTCCTCATCGAGCACTGGTAATTCTGATTGACTTTGCACTTTCTGACCAATTACTTTTTTGAGACATGAAACATGAAATACCGGGTGTATTCGTGATGATGAAGGTAGCTCTAATTGATAGGCTACTTCTCCAATGCGGCGCACAATTTTGTAAGGACCATAGAATCATGGAGCCAACTTTTGACTGGTCTTTATCCTTAACGATGCTTGTTTGTAAGGTTGCAACCTTAGGAAAACCTTGTCACCGACATTAAAAGTTCGTTCTGATCGGTGCAAGTCTTGTTGTTGTTTCATGCGATTTTGTGCTTGGAATAAATTCTCTTTGAGTATGGTGAGTGTAGACTACCTTTGTTGAAACCAATCATCCACTTTGTCTACTTTGGATGAACCTGGGACGTAATCTGCTACAATTGGAGGCTTGGTTCCATACAATGCTTCAAAGGGAGACATCTTAATTGAATAATGGTAAGAAGTGTTGTACCACCATTCTGCCATTGCTAGCCATTGGCTCCATTGATATTGTTTATCTTGAACGAAACATCGTAAGTATGTACCCAAACATTTGTTAACTACTTCTGTTTGACCATCTGTCTGGGGATGGTAAGTTGAGGACATGTTCAATTTGGTACCACTAAGTCGAAATAATTCTCGCCAAAAGTTACTAGTGAAGATGGGATCTCTATCACTTACAATATTTTTTGGCATACCATGTAATTTGAAAATTGAATCCATAAATACCTTTGCCACCTTGCTTGCGGAAAATGGATGTTGTAAAGCCCGAAAGTGAGCGTATTTGGATAACCGATCTATGACTACGAAGATTACCGTCCTCCCTTTCCGACTTTGGAAGACCTTCAATAAAATCCATGGATATATGTTCCCACCGACGTTCAGGGATGGGTAAGGGTTGTAATAACCCTGGTGATTTGATTGTTTCTCCTTTATTGTGCTGGCAAACTTCGCATTCTGCTACCCATTGTTTGACTTCGGCTTTTAATCCTTTCCAACAAAATGATTGTTTGATCCTTAAATATGTTTTCAAAAATCCTGAATGTCCCGCTGATGGAGAAGCGTGCGATTCGTCGAGGATCTTCGATTTGAGTTCTGAGTTGTGTGGAATGTAAATGCGGTTCTTCTTCCGGAGGATTTTATCTTCATAAGAGAACAAAGGGTGTTTAGAGGACCCTATAGATAATTCTTGAATTATCTGAGCAGTTTCGCTATTGGACAACCATTCATCTTGTAATTGATTCACCCATTGGGAGCAAGGACCTGAAATAGCGTTAATGACTACTTCGTCTTCATATTTCCTGGATAGCGCATCGGCGACTACATTTTCCTTCCCCTTCTTGTATTCGATAACAAAATCATAACCCAATAGTTTGGTTAACCACTTATTTTGTTTCGGATAGGAAAACCTTTGCTCAAGAAAATGTTTGAGACTACTATGATCTGTTTTTATAATGAAGCGGCTACTGATTAGGTAGTGTCTCCATTTTTCTACCGCGTGAAGAATAGCCAACATTTCTTTTTCGTATGTTGATCTTCCCAAAATTTTCCTCGATAGTTGTTTACTTTCAAATGCCAACGGATGACCTTCTTGCATTAATATAGCCCCAATTCCTGTTCCTGATGCATCACATTCGATAATAAATGGTTTGTGAAAATTGGGAGTTGCTAAAACTGGAGTTGTACACATGGCCTTCTTAAGAGCTTCGAAGGCTTGAGTGGCCTCTTCCGACCAACGAAAAGCATCCTTCTTTGTGAGTGCTATGAGAGGTGCTGCAATCTTACCATAATTTCGTACAAACTTGCGATAGTAGCCCGTGAGACCCAAAAAACCATGAAGTTTCTTGATGGTTTTAGGTAAAGGCCACTCTTGAATTGCCTTAATCTTATTGGGGTCGACTTTGACGCCCTCGTGTGAAACTATATGACCAAGATACTCGACTTCTTGGACACCAAATGAACATTTGGAACGTTTGACAAATAACTTTTCTCTGTGTAAAATGTGAAGGGCTTTATCCACATGATGTAAATGGTCCTTCCATGTTTTGCTATATATGAGAATGTCATCAAAAAAAACTAACACAAACTTACGGAGGAGTGGACGAAACACTTGGTTCATGAGACTTTGGAATGTGGATGGTGCATTGGTGAGACCAAAAGGCATGACCAAAAATTCGTAATGACCTTCATGAGTACGAAAAGCAGTTTTGGGAATATCTTCTTCTCTAGACATGGATTTGGTGAAATCCCGAGCGAAGGTCTAATTTTGTAAAAAATTTTGCACCATGCAACTCATCTAGTAGGTCATCTATGACAGGGATAGGAAATTTGTCCTTGATAGTGAGTTTATTGAGAGAACGAAAATCAGGACACATACGCCAAGAGTTATCTTTTCGTCGAGCCAGAACTACAGGTGAGGAATAAGGGCTAGTGCTGTGACGAATGACTCCATGATCTAGCAGATCCTGAATGATCTGTTCGATTTCTATCTTTTGTGGTTGAGGATAGCGGTAAGGACGATTGTTAGGTGGGACACTCCCTGGAATCAAATGGATGGCATGGTCATGAGATCGTTTAGGTGGTAATCCTTTAGGTTCTTGGAAAACCTCTTCGTAATTTGTTATGATGTCTCATAAATCTGGAGCAGTAATATCCGAAGTTGCTCGAGATTGTTTTTCCAAACAATTAATTTGAGCTATAAATCCATATCCACCCTTTTTTAACATCTTCTCCATACTATGAGAGCTCACCATTTGTGATGGAGGAGTAGTAATGCCTTGTAAGCGAATGACTCATCCGTTTTCCTTCCATTCCACAAATAATTTTTTGAAATTGAAGCTAACCGTGTCTAATGTTTCCAACCATTCAACTCCCAAAATGACATCAGAGTTCCCTAAATTCATGACAAAAAGGGATCCAAACCAGGTATAAGTTCCCATTTTTATGGAAACTTGAGATGTTCGACCAACACATTGCGCGTTCACCCCGTTGGCCACTAGAACCTGGAATTTGTCTTTGTTGGAAGAGTTAATGAATAAATTCAAAGCTTTTGCTATTTTGATGTCGATAAAATTGTGGGTACTGTCGAAATCAATTAGCACATTCACCTTTTTCTGGCGGAGAAATCCTGGTACCTTGATGGTATGGTGGGCGGTTAACCCCATGAGGGCATGCACGGAGATCGCCATTGTATCCTCTTCCTTCTCTTCTAAAGTACTTGGTAGTTCTTCTTGCATAGGTTCTTCTTGGTGGTAAGTTTCTTCTTCTTCTCCTTCATATTGATCGCATTCAATATGAAAGTTTTGTTTTTGGGCACATGCTTGTTCCCTGGGGTGATGAGTGCGACATTTATAGCAAAAGTATCTTGATGGTTGATCATTTCTACGAAAGGAATTGTTGCGATATGAAGGACGACTATAAGTTTCACGTCGTGCATACAACTGAATTCTCTTCTCAGCCTGACCTTGGCTATTCTTATACAATCGTTCAACGAGGTTGGATTTTGAATGTCCACCTCCACCCTAATATTTTCTTTCAATCCATTGCGAAAAGCTCCTACCACTGTGTCGGGACTGAGGTCTAATGTATATGGTAGTAAACTGGTGAATTCCGAAACGAACTCGCTAACCGATCCTTCTTGTTTAAGAGATAACAGTCTTACTGTGTATGACGATGTAGCTCCTTCATCAAATCTTTCTAAAAAATAGGTAGTGAATTTTTTCCAGTTAATAGTAGCTCCTTTCTCTCGCTTAAGCCATACGAACCATTGGTAGGCCTCAGTGCCTAATTTTGATGCAGCGAAAGGGACTTTATCAAAATCCTTAATTTGGTATAAGTCGAGAATGCCTTCCATTTTGGCTATCCAACCACGAGGATCATGACCCTCAAAAGTGGGCATATCAATGCATGGAAAATTATTAGGGCCTCTCGGTTGGTGATAACCCATATCCCTTTCCTGATCTTGGTTATACCGCTGTCTATGATAGCGATCCCTATAATTATCCGGATTGCCTCTTTGCTGCTCCCAATCGTCATCCTGGTCGTCATTTTCTTCATTCCTTTGTGCATGGGAGTGATTTTGGGGATTAGTATTGGGATTAAGTCGGTTTTGTGCGCTCACTAGGTTTTTTAGGTTGACACTAATTTCGTGCATACCATCTAGTAAGAGTCGAAGAGTTTCATCCGTGGTAATGGCCGAGTTACTTGAGTCTCCTTGTGTGATGTTTTCATGAGTTGGGGGAGGGTTAGTAGCCATAGGGTCTACCAGTGGATGATGTGGATTATAACTGCCAATTTTGAAAGGAGAAGGAGAATTTTTTGTACCTTGGCTTCGATGAGGTCTTCTTGCATTTTTATTGGGGGTCTCCGAGCTTGATAGTCGACCGTCAGGTCCTTTGGTCCAACTTCTACTCATGCACTGTTTAAACTTTCCTGCTTATTAATCCTTGAACGTCCAATTCTGAGAAATTTGGTTGAATTCGGCAAAAATATGTTTGGATTCCGCTTCAGCTGTCGCTCCAACTGCGATGCGGATTTTAATGTGGCACTAATCCTTGACTCCCCGAATTTTAGTGTAACTCACCTGAACCTGACTGACAGCGACAGTGAGGACTGACAACGAGGACTGACAGTGATAGCGCACGTGAACTAATAGCGAGGATGGACAATGACAGTGACGATGAGGACTAACAATGACAACGCATGAGAATTGACAGTGAGGACGGATAATGACAACGCACGAGAACTGACAGCAACGGTGAGGACTGACAATGCACAAGAACTGACAATGACGATGAGGACTAACAGTGAGGACTGACAGTGATGGTGAGGATGAGGACTGATAGCGACAATGAAGATGAGGACTGAAAGTGCACGAGAATAGTGAGGACAACAACCAAGGAATATGCAAGGTGAAAAATTCGTAACTGACAAGACACCAAGCTACGACGCGGACCAACCACCCAATTGCATCGAGGACATGTCAGACGGTGACACGGGAGCAAGGAACAGCAATGTGACCAGAGTCACAACCAAATAGGGTAGTGGGTTTATTTTTAAAATGCACGACGACCACCCTATAACGAATGTGGGATAACGATTGAGCGGAAAAAAATAAAAAAAATATTTAAACGTTTGGTACCTTAGGTTATGTACCAATAATCGATATTTTCCTTGCTTCTGATTGGTCGATTCTTGCGAGCAAATTTTCTAAGGTCTGCGGAGTGATTGCTCGACGAAAACCGCGAGCGATTTCCTGCGATGTGATTCAATTTAGTTTTCTGCTGCCTGCTACGGTGAATTTCCGGTGAGTGAACACACAAATCACCGGTGATTTGCTCCTTAGAGTGAACTGAAATTCTGTGTATCCGACGGAGTGGTTTGCTCGACGAAAATTTTTGCTGCCTGCTACGGTGAATTGTCGATGAGTGAACACGCCGAACGCCATGGCGTAAGTCACGTGTAGTTGTTTTAAAAATGACAGAGTTCTCCAGGCGTGTTGGATCATCCAACCTGATACCACTTGAAAGGGTATGATTACCCTTTGTCTGTTGTTCACCCTGATAACACCGTATATGCCGAAACTATATAAATTTAACAGAAGGGAATTAACACAGATAACCAGTTAGTGGAAGATACAATTTGCAAATACGAATATAAAAATCAATTGCCACTAGGAGGGCAGATCCCGTCGTGAAGGCAAAGTGCGATTACGCAGAGAATAAAAAGCAAAGATGAGATAAATGAATTAATTAAACAACTACCCTAATAAATATGAATTTTTTATGCACTTGGAGAACCTAGCTGACGGCTAGGTTTGGTATGTAGCATAGGTCTATATCCATGAGCAATGGTAAATCCCTCAAGGATTATTTTTGCCTCTTTTTGGTTATAGTCCTATCCAAGCATTCAACAAGAATTATGAATAAATAAGGGGATAGCATGTCACCTTGCCTAATACCTCTAGAAGCTGGGACCAACTGAGAAGGCCTGCCATTGATAAGAACTAAGTAGGAAACTGAATAGATACATCCCATAATACAATCCATCCAATCCTTAGAGAAACTAAATTGTCTCAAAACTTTGATAAGGAAGTGCCAATCCACTCTATCATAAGCTTTGGATAGGTCTAACTGAATGAACATGAAAGGAAATTTTTGCATATCCATGTAATGGATGGCTTCTTAAGCAAGAACTATCTCATATGGTATTTTATGCCCTTCCACATAACCCCCATGTTCAGGGGAAATAATCTAATAAAAAAGAGGTTTCAACCTTTTTGCCATGATCTTAGTAAATTTTTGAGAAGAACATTACATAAATTAATAGGTCTAAAAGTTGAGATATGATCAACCTCTTGAGATTTTGGAACAATAGTAATATAAATTTTACTAATAACATTCAAAATTTCTTTAGCTTTCCTGGCTTCTTCCACCACCTCTAATAAATTAGCAAGAAGGATATCCCATAACTCTTGGTAGAACTCAATGGGAAAACCATCAGGACCTGGGGTTTTCCCTTTTTACATTTTAAAAACTACCTGTTGAAGCTCATTGATAGTAATAGGAGTAGTAAAAATAGCACTCCTTAGAAGTGATAAGAGAAGGGATTGCTTGAAGAACATTTTTTTGAGAAGCTAAGTCAAGAGGAGTAGCAACAAAAATATTGAAAAAGTAATAGACAACAATAGAGTTCATGCCATCCCAAGTATAGACAACATCTCCAGAATCTAATTTCAGGGAAGAAATAAAGTTGTGAGATCTTCAAGCTAGAAGATATTTGTGGAAGAAATTTGTGTTTTGATCTCCTTCTTTGAGCCATTGAATTCTATATTTTTGCTTCCATAAGAGCTCTTCTCATTTTCCCATTCCTCTAACTGAGTTGTGAGTTTAATTTCATCTACACTTCTATTCTATGTGAGGTCATCTAAATGGATTTTCTTATTCAAATTTTCAAGTTGAGAAATAAATTCATGTTTCTTTTATGAACATCCCCAAACTCCTTCCAGTTCCAAGTCTTGATTTTGGATTTAATGTATTGCAGTCTTTTGGAAAAATATAACATCTTAGTCCCATACCTAGCTTACCTTCCTTCCACCATTGTTGCACATGAGGTCTAAATGAACTATCTCTGAGCCACATTAATTGAAAATAAAAAGGAGAGAAACTCACATTGGTTTTCCACATTTCCACCATGACTGACTAGTGATCCAAACCAACATTGTTAAGAATCTTCACTTTAGGAATGTGACCATGCATTAAGAATTTTTTAGAGAGAAAAAACCTATCCAATCTATCCATTATACAAGCTAAGACTTACCTTCTATTAGACCAAGTCATACAACCATTATCTGGTTGGATGTCCATAAGATGGAGGTTTGAAATATATTCACTCATGAGGTCAGTGCTTTTATCCAAATTTTTATTTCCCCTCATTTTATTATCCAGAGAGAGGATGGTATTGAAATCTCCTCTTATCAAGATCCAAGCTTTAGGAAAATGAGAGATAATATGAGTTATATCCTTCCACTGTATTCTTTTTTTCTCCAAAGTAGTCAGAGCATAAATAGTAATGTAGAGCATAAGTTGGTTGGAATGTCTACTTTGAATAGCTATAGCCAAAAGACCCCAACTGCAAACCATATGGTGAATAACTACCTCTTTTGGGTTCCAAGGACAAGCAATGCCACCATGAGTCCCATGGGAACTGAGGGAAATCAATTTTCCAACTGGACAAATTTTACTGGAAATTGAGTCCATATCCTTCATTGACATCTTCGTTTCTTGAAGGAAAACAACATGTGGATGATTTATTTGAATCATTATTATAATTTCATTTTGTTTTGAAATACTCCATTTTAGTCCTCTAATATTCCAAGTGATGATCTTCATTAATACCAGGGCTAAAAAAATTGGGAAGGGTATTAATCTTACCTTTCTCTACAAGCTTTTCACCTTCTTTTACCATATGATATTGATTGGTCTTGTGACATGCCTTTTGATTAGAATCTATATTTAGTTTTTTTCCCCTTTTTCTTGACTTACTCCAATTGAATTTGAGATGGCTTCTAACCTTGAAGAATTCTCGTACACAGCCAAAATTTTACTAGAGGGTTCAATAGAGTCTATATTGGGACCTGTATTATCATATTATTGACATCAATGACAAAAAAACTTGCTCATATTTCCAACAATATCCCCCTTTGTCATTGATGGCAACCCATTTTATTTTTACCATTTCCTTTACCTTTTTGTGTTATGCTCCCCCTAAGAAACTGATCCCCCTGACTGAATGCTTTCCCCCTAACTCAAATCTCTCCCTCTTTGACATCAATGGCAAAGGATCACCTTTGGGGCTTGGGTCTAAGAATGAGACTCTTAGTTTAGCCCCTCCTAGACCTCCTATTTTGAGGTGGTTAATTTTGGGGTGGGAGTATTTATACTCCCAGCATACAATGATATTTACCTTTGTCCACCTTCTTCCTCAGTTGATCCTTTTGATTCCTCTAACTATTCATGTTCCTCCTTATCTTTGGAAGTTTTGCTCTACACTGATTGGCTATATGCCCAAAATTATTGCACTTATAACACTTAATTTTGTTATTCCTTAAAGGTGCAAATATCTTGAAGTTTCTCCTGGTGAAGCCATATCCATTCCTATCATGAACCTTGCAATTAATTGCCTTGTGACCAAACTGATTACAAGATTAGCAATACCCTTGAAAGAGATGTCTATTTTTGAAATTTCCATATTCTTGTATTTCATGTGTCCTACACTGTGTAGTCTTGTATCCAAACCTATGACATGAGAAGCATCATCCATTGAAAATGCCTTGCCTTGACCCCATTGGTATCTTAGTCTCTTTTACCCTTTGCTGATTCCTGTTCCATATGTTCCTCATTTTGTGCATTGTTCCTTCTCTTATTGAACTTTATATTATCCAAATCATCCTTAGAAGTATCACTTTCTCTTACATTCTCCTCTTCTGAATCTTCTTCTTCTTTGGAGCTTGAGATTGACTCCTCTCCTTGTTCTTTTTGTACCTATTCAAAACCAAGACCTGTCTTGTTTGATGAAGATTTTTGTACCTTGATAATCTTATCCAAGGTCTTTGAGCTTCTCCCAAACCTGTGTAACTTGTCTTTAGACTCTTTTAATTCCTTCCTTAATGAAGCTACTTCATGCTATAACATTTCATATTCTAAAACCTTAGCTTCTATATTCTCTTTAAATCTCCATGTCTTAGCTATTGAGTTGGTTATATCCTCTATAACCTTTCCTTTATCTTCATCACATTATTGAAATTGAAGCTTGAGTTTTGAGTTCTGCTTTCTTACCTTCCTTAATTAAGGGCAGAAATAAGCTCACCCTCTAGATCAAATTCTCCTTCCTCTGATTTTTTTGATTCTTCCTCTATTCTTTTATTTTCAAAATCATCTTTATTATTTTTTGATTCATTTCCACTAGAAGCACTTCCTTCTTCTTCTATCACCATAAGAGGACTTTCTTCTTTCGGACCTTCACTAGAATCTTCATATTCATCTTCACTGAAACTGAATCCATTCCTTGTACACCTATCTTCAAGATGACCAAAGTTACCACATATAAAACACTTGAGGATTATTGGTGATATTTTTCTAACCACTTATTTTTCTTCTTCTAGAAATAGAATTTCATCTTCATCATTATTTGAGGAACTTCCATCACTATCACTTGAACTCTTACCTACCTTATCTACTTAAAACATTTTCTTATGCCTTTGGAAAAACTTATTTCCTTGCTTATCTTGTTCATCCCTACTTTTCTTTTGGTACATGTGTTTTCCTGTTTCCCTGTTCTTATGATCCTTTTTTCTTCATTATTGCTATTTCCAGCCTCTAGAAAATTAGATGCATAGTGACCATATTTTCCACAATTGAAACATCTAACTGATTTCATACCTTTATATTTTCTTGAGTCCTTATTCCTTTTGCCATAATTTCCTTCTTCATCATTGGATAACTCATTACTTGAATCTAACTTCTTACCCTTTTTCTTCTTAGTATCTTTGAAAGATACTTCTTTCTAGGGAATAGGTTCCTCTTTTGTTCTCATCTCAAAAGCTGTGAGAATTCCATGTAATTCATCCCTTGTCAAAATTTCAATATCTTTTGACTCTTATATAGCTAAAATATTTTCACTATACCTTTTTGGGAGTGACCTTAAAATCTTATCACAAACATTTGTTTCTTCAACTTTAAACCCAAGTCCTTGCATGGAGTTAAAAATTTCATGCACACAAAGTAGGTATGCAACAATGTTTTCATCATCCTTCATCTTTAGGTATTCAAATGTTCTCTTGTAATTTTACAACTTTACCCTTTTGATATTTTTGTCTCCCTCATAAATACCTTTTAGCTTATCCTAAATTTCCTTTGCTGATTTGTAGTGCACAACCTTTATAAACTATATTTCACGTAAACCATTTAAAATTCTATTCATTGCCTTTGAATTATTCAGATGTAGGAGCTTACCATATTTATCTATAGGTGGAGTAGCTGGTAGTATGTATCTATTCTCAACTGCTTCCCATATTTTATTTCCAAGTGCCATTAGGTGAATCTTCATTCTCATACTCCAAAGTACATAATTATTCCCATCAAAAAATGGTGCTAAATTTCTTGAAGATCCATTCTGAGAATCCATTTGTGTTCTTGTGATATTTTCCTTCAAGATGTTAAACTCTTTCGAAGGAATCCACTCTGATGGCAATTGAATAACACAAGCTTATACTGAGAGAGGGGTGAACAGTATAAGATCACTTTTTACTTTTCTTTTCCAAATAATATTATGCAATATATTAATGACAATATCAACAATAATAATCAAAGAAATGCACAAATAACCACACACAATAGAGACACAAATTTAACGTGGTTCACCCAATGTGGGCTACTCCACGGGGAAAATATTTTACTAAAATTTTCTCAAAAAATATCTTGGGAATCATTCCCTATTACAATGTTTATGGACCTCTATCCAAAGGAGACACCAATCCCCTAATTTGGTTTGTGGGAACCAACCCATAGAAGACACCAATATTCTTTGTTGGTTCATGGATATCTATCCATAAGAGAACTCCTTCTCCTCTACTCTGGATGGTGATCCTCTAGAAGACTACTACCTCCACTACATTGTCTTGTGGAGCTCTCTCCATTGAAGACTCCTATCCTCACTCAGAAGACATCTATCCTCACCACCCTAGCTAATGGATATCTATCCACTGGAGACTACTGTACTTTGATCTATCATCTCCAAATATTGATCTCAAATCTACACTAAATACAGTCCTTCGGTCTAGCACAAATATGCTCAATATCTATCTCAAATATGCACTAAAAATAGTCCTTCGATCTAGCACAAATCTGTTCAATCTCTGTCTCAAATATGCACTAAACATAGTACTTTAATCTAGCACAAATATGCTCAATATATATCTCTAGTCTGACACAAACCTATACTCAAATCTACACCAAATTCTATCCTCAAATCTATCCTCAAGCCTTAACATAAAGCTTGATATAATCATAAATCAACTCTTCTAGATCTGCCCAAAACCTTAACTCAAGGTTTGAACAAATCAATCAATCAACTCTGCTCACAAGTCTTCTTAAAGACTTGCCTAAAATATTTCTACAAGTCCTCTCTATAACTTGCTCAAACTACTCTCAAGTCTTCACCAAGACTTACCTCAAATCTGCATTGTAAGCTTCCACAAAATCTCACACTAATCTATCCATAAGTATTCATCAAGACTTACCTCAAATTTGCTCAACAAGTTCTCACTAGAACTTATTCAATCTGCTCAATAAGTCTTCACCAAGACTTACCTCAAATCTGCATTGTAAGCTTCCACAAAAGCTTACTCAACTTAGTCCTTAAGTCCACTCTAGGACTTACTTCAAATATGCTCACAAGATTTCACAAAAGCTTGCTTAACTCTGTCCTAAAGTCCACTCTAGGACTTATTCAAATCTATCCACTAGCTTTCACAAAAGCTTATTCAATTCAACTCAATCTATCATAGAAAACCTCTTCAATCACACAAACAAGTTTCACACACAAAATCTTTTTTAATCTCATAGAAATATATAAATAATGGTTAGAGACTCAATATGTTTCACACTCACAACAATGCTTAATCACTTTCAAACTCTCTAGTTTAACCATAGAAACATATGGAGAATGGTTAGAGACTCAGTATGTTCACACTCACACAACATTCAATCACTATCAAAGTCTCCTTCAAATAAATTTAGAATAAAGAACAATTTATTTCATAGAACTTGAACTATCAATCCAACACTCTCAATCAATAATTCTCATCCAATTCCATTCAACCATTCACTCAATGAAACACAACTTGCTTACAAAACCTGACCAAGTGTTTCACAATACTTCCAACAACTCACTATGGAACTCAACCTTGACTCAAGATAATTCTAAATTCACATAACAATTATACTCATGATCTTTCACAAACCCTAGTCAAGCACATGAAAGCTTACTTAAATATTTCCAACAATGCTTATCAAACAATCTCACATAACAATGATACTCATGATATTGCACAAACCCTAGTTAAATATAGTTCTTAATTTCACACTCAATTGTCCTCACAAACATTCACCAATCATGCATGTGAAAACTCACTCAATCCTTTCCAACAATGCTTATCAAACAAAACCTGTTCACTCTATCTTGCACTTCACAACATTCAATAATATTTCAATCGCAAAGATGATATGCCCTACCTTTTATCTTGAAGAAGTTTTGACCTCAAGATTTGTCTCAATCACAATCAACCTCTTTAACAATATTAATGGTTAGATGTCAAAAATATATCCTCAATAGTTTCCTTAAAAAATATTTCACCATGCCAAAGTATTAAATCTCAACTATACCTTATTTCTCCTTTCAAAATATTTTCACAATATGACTTTATTTCAACATACAACATTTAACATTCTTTACATACCTTATTCCTCTTATAAAATTAAACCACAAAAATTAAAAAAAAATATTTCAACTTTATTTTCCCTTTTATATCCCTCAAAATATCATAAACCCTTTTTAATTTTTCCCACTATGCAATTTCCAACTTAATAAAACTTTTGAAAAAATAGAAAATAATTTATTAATTTCCACACCACGCGATTTTTGGATTCACCACAAACTTAGCAAAAACGTGAGCGCATACCTTTATTAATCACATGAAAAGAGCCTTGACGAGTTTTGAACACCCGATCCCTTCTCTCCAAGTGCCTCTACACAACACGTGCCCACCAAATGGGATATGTACCCTCATGTAAAAGTAAAGGCACACATATTCCTTTTATTACTTGACCGACTATGCAAATCAAACGAGTTTCTGCCTTGAAAAACAATGATCGCATGGATTGAATCCATGACTTGGTGTCTACGAGCGTCTTAGTGCAGTCCTTGGATTCCAACTACGCTACCCAACGATTAGCACAAACGTTGGTGAAGAACACAAGATTTATTGATAGGGGGGGTGAACAATATAATACCACTTTTTACTTTTATTTTCCAATAAATAATATGCAATGCATCAATAGCAATATCAACAACAGTAATAAAATTAATGCACAAATAACCACACACAACAAAGACACCAATTTAACGTGGTTCACCCAATGTGGGCTACTCCACGGAGAAAATATTTCACTAAAATTTTCTCAATAAATCTTTTGGAAATTCTTTTCCTATTACAATATTTATGGACTTCTATTCAAAGGAGACACCAATCCCCTAATAAATTTCATGGATATCTATCCATAAGAGAACTCTTTCTCCTTAGCTCTGGCTGGTGATCTTCTAGAAGAACTGCTACCTCCGCTGCACTGGCTTATGGACCTCTATCCACTGAAGACTTTTACCCTCACATAGAAGATATGTCTTCACTACCCTGGATAATGGACCTCTATCCACTAGATATTGTCATCCTCTATACTTTATCACCTCCAAATCTTGCTCTCAGATTTATCTCAAATTTGCACTAAACACAATCCTTCTATCTAGCACAAATATGCTCAATATTTGTCCTCAAATATACACTAAACACAGTCCTTCGGTCTAGCACAAATCTGCTCAATCTTTGTCCTCAAATATGCACTAAACATAATATTTCAGTCTAGTACAAATCTGCTCAATCTTTGTCCTCAAATCTGCACTAAACACAGTCCTTCAATCTAGCACAAATATTCTCAATATTTGTTCTCAAATATTGATAATATTTGATACTCTAGTTCACAAATGTTCACAAATACCCTAGTTCAATATAGTTCACAATTTCACATAACAATGATACTCATGTTCTTGCACAAACCCTAGTTCAAGATAGTTCACAACTTCACATAACAATGATACTCATGTTCTTTCACAAACCCTAGTTCAAGATAGTTCACAACTTCACATAACAATGATACTCATGTTCTTGCACAAACCCTAGTTCAAGATAGTTCACAACTTCACATAACAATGATACTCATGTTCTTGCACAAACCCTAATCATGCATATGAAGATTCATCCAATGTTTCCAACAATGCTTATCAAACAAGGTTTCTATCTTCAACCTTTATTCTAGAAAAACCTTGAAGCATTAATACAAAACCAAACTCAACAATGGTTACCAAACAATCCTTTTCACTCCAATTTTATTTTCAGAAAATCTCAACCAATCAATTACTTCAACCAAGGAAGAATGTGCCCATACCTTTTACTTGATGAAGAGTAGACTTCAAAACCTGTTTTAACAAGATCAAACTCTTTGCCAATCTCAAGGGTTAGGTTACCACAACCTCTTCACAAAATAATTTTTACACAAAACATCAAGTCCTCTTGTACACCTTATAATATCCAAACTCAATATTTTAACTCAAATAATTTCATCAAAAATAACATACATAGCAATTTTCCTTGTACACCTTATAATCTCCAAACTCAATATTTCACTTCAACAATTTCATCAAAAATAACATACATAGCAATTTCCCTTGTACACCTTATAATCTCCAAACTCAATATAATAAAATCATTCACCACATACACAAATGTCACAATAAAAATATTTTAATCTTTTCACCTTATAACTCCCCTAACACTTAGCATCCATAAAAATTAAAATATTAAACTTGCATACCTTTTATTTCCTCCACAACCTTTGGTGCTTTCGACCATGACTTAGGCCCTCCAAGGGCTGCATCCTCACATGGGACACTCGACACTCACTCCTCAATGACTCTCCATAAAACACATCGAACGCAAAAAGGGTAAGCGCCAATCGATCGCGGGAGTCGAACCGTGGTCACACCACAAGCAAAGCCTTAGCAATTTCAAACTTGTCGCCTATGCTATCACCATCGGTGGGATAGCCAAAGTCCATGCTATCCAAAAACCTTAAACCCTCACGTGCATGGAATGAAAAAACATTCCCTCCTCCTCGGATGCAGCGAACGAATCAACACAACACATGTAATAAATTGGAGATCATTAAAAAAATTGCTTGGTAGACTTTGGAAATGAAATCATTTCCTTATTTATATGCATGCCCTTTGTCTTCAATACGTCGACGGACATTCAAATTCGAATTCGAATATTAAAATTAATTTTAAATATTGAATAAATATTTAAATTAAACCTTAGCACCCATCATTATTTAAATTAAAATTTTAATCAAAGATTAAAATATTTTAATTTAAATTAAATTTGCTTGTGGGTCTTTTTCAACTTGGTCCTTGATCTTCTTTAGATTGATTTTTGGCCTGAAATAATAATAATAAAATATTATTATTTAATTTGAACTTGCTTCTCCTTCCTTGGGTCTTCATCCTTTGGGCCCTCCTAGGTATATAATATTTAAAAATAAATATTATAACCTATTGCTTTTCAATACCTTCTTGCTTTTGGAAGAAACACTTAATGTCCTCAAAGATGATGAACATAGCACAAAAATGCTTTTGACATCAATGACAACAAATCTTGCTCATATTTCCAACAATCTCCCCCTTTGTCATTGATGGTAACCCATTTTACTTTTACCATTCCTTTTACCTTTTTCTGTTTTGCTCCCCCTGACTGAATGCTCTCCCCCTAACTAAAATATCTCCCCCTTTGTCATCAATGGCAAAGGGTCACCTTTGGGGCTCGGGGCTAAGAATGAGACTCTTAGCTTAGCCCCTCCCCCACCTCCTCTTGAGGTGGTTAATTCTAGGGTGGGAGTATTTCTACTCCCAACATGCACTTCTCTTTTCCTTTGTCCACTTTCCTCCTCATCTGATCCTTCTGATTCCTATGACTATTTATGTTCCTGCTTGTCTCTGGAATTTCTACTCTACACCACTTTGTTGTATGTCCATCATTATTGCACTTATAACACTTAATGTTATTATTCCTTGGAGGTGCAAATATCTTGGGATTTCTCTTGGTGAAGCCATATCTATTCCTATCATGAACCCTGCAATTCATTTCCTTGTGACCAAATTGATTACAAGAGTAGCAATACCCTTGAAATAGTTGCCTGTTTCTGAAGTTCCCATATTCTTGTCTTTCATGTGTCCTACACTGAGAAGCTTTGTGCCCAAATCTATGACATGAGAAGCATCATCCATTGAAATTTCCTTGCCTTGACCCCATGGGTCTTTTATTCTCTTTTACCCTATGCTGGTTTTTATTCCATATGTTCCTCATTTGTGCATTGTTCCTTTCCTTGTTGAACTTTCTGTTGTCCAAATCATCCTCATAAGTCTCACTTTATCTTACACTCTCTTCTTCTGGAGTTTCTTCTTCTTCAGAACTTGAGATTGACTCCTCTTTTTGTTTCTTTTGTACCTGTTCAAAACCAAGACTTGTTTTGCTTGATGTAGGTTTTTGTGTCTTGATAATCTTATCCAAATTCTTTGAGCTTCTCCCAAACCTATGTAACCTGTCCTTAGACTCTTTCACTTCCTTCCTTAGTGAAGCTACTTCATGCTCCAACCTTTCACATTCTAAGACCTTTGCTTCTAACCTATCTTTGAACTTCCTTGTCTTAGCCATTGACTTATTTAGATCCTCTATAAGATTTCCTTTCTCTTCATCACATTCTTGAAACTAAAGCTTAAGTTGGGAGTTTTGCTTTCTTACCTTTTTTAATGCATCAAGAGCATGAATAAGCTCTCCCTCAAGATCAACTTCTCCCTTCTCTGATTCTTCCTCTATTTGTTTACCTTTGAAAACATCTTCATTCTTTTTTAACTTGTCTTCTTTAGGATCACCTCCTTCTTCTTCTAGAGCCATAAGAAGATTCTCTTCTGGTCCTTCAAGTGTATCTTCATATTCATCATCACTAAAACTGAAACCACTCTTTGTACAACTATCCTCAAGGTGACCAAAGTTACCACATCTAAAACATTTGAGGATTATTGGTGTTCTTTTCCTAACCACTTCTTTTTATTTTTCCAAAAATAAAACTTCATCTCTATCATTATCTGAGGAACCATCATCACTATCAGTTGAGTACTTACTTGCCTTATCTGCATAGAAACTCTTCTTGTGCCTCTGGAAAAACTTATTTCCTTGTGTACCTTGTCCATCCCTATTTTTCTTTTGGTACCTATGCCTTTCTGCATCCCTGTTCTTATGATCCTGTTTCTCATCACCACTGCTATTTCCAGCTTCTGGAAAATCAGATGCATAGTGACCATATTTTCCACATTTAAAACATCTAACTAATTTTGTACCTTTATATTTTCTTGAGTCCTTGTTCCTTCTGCCATAATTGGCTTCTTCATCACTGGATAACTCATTGCTTGAATCTGACTTCTTACCCTTAGTCTTCTTAGTGGCTTTAAATATTGCTTCTTTCTAGGGAATAGGTTCCTCTTTTATTCTTATCTCAAATGCTGTGAGAATGCCATGTAATTCATCTCTTGTCAAATTATCAATATATTTTGACTCTTCTATAGCTGAAATATTTTCACTAAACCTTTTTGGGAGTGACCTTAGAATCTTATCACACACATCATGTTCTAAAACTTCAAGCCCAAGTCCTTGCATGGAGCTAACAACCTCATCCACACGAAGTAGATATCCCATAATATTTTCTTCATCCTTCATTTTTAGGTCTTCAAATGCTCTCTTGAAATTTTGCAACTTTGCCCTTTTGACCTTTTTATCTCCTTCATATATGCCTTGCAACTTATCCCAAATATCCTTTGCTGATTTGCAATGCATAATATTTATAAACTCTGTTTCACGTAAGCCCTTTTGAATTGCATTCATTGCTCTTGAATTATAATGATGTAGAAGCTTACCATATTTATCTGTAGGTGGAGTTTCTGGTGGTGTGTATCCATTTTCAACTACTTCCCACACTTCATTTCCAAGTGCCATTAAATGAAACTTCATCCTTGTGCTCCATAGTGTATAATTGTTCCCATCAAACAATGGTGCTAAATTTCTTGAGGATCCACTCTGAGAATCCATCTGTGTTCTTGTAAGCTTTTCCTTCAAGCTATTAAACTCTTTCGAAGGAACCCGCTCTAATACCAATTGAAGAACACAAGCTTATACTGAGAGGGGGGTGAATAGTATAAGACCACTTTTTACTTTTCTTTCCCAATCAATATTATGTAATGTATCAATAGAAATATCAACAAAAGTAATCAAAGCAATGCAAAAATCACCACACACAATAGAGACACCAATTTAATGTGGTTCACCCAATGTGGGCTACTCCACAGAGAAAATATTTCACTAAAATTTTCTCAACAAATCTCTTGGGAATCCTTTCCCTATTACAATGTTTATGGACCTCTGTCTAAAGGAGACACCAATCCCCTAATCAAGTTCATGGATCTCTATCCACAGGAGAACTCTTTCTCCTTAGCTCTGGCTAGTGATATTCTAGAAGAACTACTACCTCCACTGCACTGGCTTATGGATCTCTATCCATTGAAGACTCTTGCCCTCACATAGAAGACCTATCTTCACTGCCCTGGCTAATGGACCTCTATCCACTAGAGATTGTCATCCTCTATACTCTATCACCTCCAAAGCTTGCTCTTAGCTCTATCTCAAATCTACACTAAACACAATCCTTTGATCTAGCACAAATTTGCTCAATATCTATTCTCAAATATGCACTAAACATAGTCCTTCAATCTAGCACAAATCTTCTCAATCTCTATCCTCAAATCTGCACTAAACATAGTCCTTCGATCTAGCACAAATCTACTCAATCTCTATCCTCAAATCTACATTAAACATAGTCCTTCGATCTAGCACAAATCTGCTCAATCTTTATCCTCAAATATACACTAAACACAATCCTTCGATCTAGCATAAATTTTCTCAATCTCTATCCTCAAATTTGCTCAACAAGTCTTCACCAAGACTTACCTCAAATCTACTCAACAAGTCCTCACCAAGACTTACCTCAAATCTGCTCAACAAGTCCTAACTAGAACTTGTCCAATCTCATAGAAACATATAGAGAATTGTTAGAGACTCAATATGCTTCACACTCATCACAATTCTCAATCACTTTCAATCTCTTTCTCAAATCAAATTAGAATATAGAACAATTTGTTTCACAGAATTAGAACTATCACTTCAACACTTCCACTTGACTAGGCTCAATCAACTCCACTCAATCAATCACTTAATGGAATACTCCTTGCTTACAAACCCTAGTCCAAGCATATGAACATTCACTCAAATATTTCCAACAATGCTTATCAACCAATCTCACATAACAATGATACTCATGTTCTTTCACAAACCCTAGTTCAAGATAGTTCACAACTTCACATAACAATGATACTCATGTTCTTGCACCCCCACAAACCCTAGTTCAAGATAGTTCACAACTTCACATAACAATGATACTCATGTTCTTGCACAAACCCTAATCATGCATATGAAGATTCATCCAATGTTTCCAACAATGCTTATCAAACAAGGTTTCTATCTTCAACCTTTATTCTAGAAAAACCTTGAAGCATTAATACAAAACCAAACTCAAAAATGCTTACCAAACAATCCTTTTCACTCCAACTTTATTTTCAGAAAACCTCAACCAATCAATTACTTCAACCAAGGAAGAATGTGCCCATACCTTTTACTTGATGAAGAGTAGACTTCAAAACCTGTTTTAACAAGATCAAAATCTTTGCCAATCTCAAGGGTTAGGTTACCACAACCTCTTCACAAAATAATTTTTACACAAAACATCAAGTCCTCTTGTACACCTTATAATCTCCAAACTCAATATTTTAACTCAAATAATTTCATCAAAAATAACATACATAGCAATTTCCCTTGTACACCTTATAATCTCCAAACTCAATATTTCACTTCAACAATTTCATCAAAAACAACATACATAGCAATTTTCCTTGTACACCTTATAATATCCAAACTCAATATAATAAAATCATTCACCACATACACAAATGTCACAATAAAAATATTTTAATCTTTTCACCTTATAACTCCCCTAACACTTAGCATCCATAAAAATTAAAATATTAAACTTGCATACCTTTTATTTCCTCCACAACCTTCGGTGCTTTTGACCATGACTTAGGCCCTCCAAGGGCTGTGTCTCCACATGGGACACTCAGCGCTCACTCCTCAACGACTCTCCATAAAACACGCTGAATGCAAAAAGGGTAAGCGCCAACATCGATCATGGGAGTCGAACCGTGGTCACACCACAAGCAAAGCCTCAACAATTTCAAACCTACCACCTATGCTATCATCGTCGGTGGGATAGCCAAAGTCCATGCTGTCCAAAAACCTTAAACCCTCATGTGCATGGAATGAAAAAATGTTCCCTCCTCCTCGGATGTAGCGAACGAATCAACACAATGCATGTAATAAATTGGAGATCATCAAGAAAATATTGCTTGGTAGTCTTTGGAAATGAAATCATTTCCTTATTTATATGCATGCCCTTTGTCTTCAATACATCGACGGACATTCAAATTCGAATTCGAATTCGAATATTAAAATTAATTTTAAATATTAAATAAATATTTAAATTAAACCTTAGCACCCATCATTATTTAAATTAAAATTTTAATCAAAGATTAAAATATTTTAATTTAAATTAAATCTTCTTGTGGGTCTTTTTCAACTTGGTCCTTGATCTTCTTCAGCTTGATTTTTGGCCCGAAATAATAATAATAAAATATTATTATTTAATTTGAACTTGCTTCTCCTTCCTTGGGTCTTCATCCTTTGGGCCCTCTTGGGTATATAATATTTAAAAATAAATATTATAACCTATTGCTTTTCAAGACCTTCTTGCTTTTGGAAGAAACACTTAATGTCCTCAAAGATGATGAACATAGCACAAAAATGCTTTTGACATCAATGACAACAAATCTTGCTCATATTTCCAACAATTGCCACTCCCACTTGCTATTATTTCTTCATCTGCCCTCTTAAGTCTTAAACACATGTGAACCTTTCCTTTACAAACACACAACGCATGATTTACTTGGGTAATTAATCATTCGCATGGATGATGTTTAAATTAAAACTTGTCCCCTTTTATATGTAATATGCCATATATCCAAAACGTCGGCGATCCTTGAAATTCGAATTTAATTCAAATTTAAATTTAACTTTGGCACCTTAATTAATTTAAATTTAAATTTAAATAATTTAAACCTTAGACTTTAAAATATGTCACATGGGTCTTTTGGAGGAATTAGAATTTTATAACTCCTTGGCCTTCATTTTTCTTCAAACCAACATGTAAATCGAAATATTATAATATTATTAATTCCATTGATCTTGCTTCTTTGCCTTGTTGGAAAAAGCACTGGAGAACATTAATAACACCGAAACTTGGACATCAACCTTTTGATATAAATGCATGGATGACAATGAAACTTGGTAATCATCTTCTTGACATCAATGACAACAAAACTTGCTCATATTTCCAACAAACAATAGGTTGTATCAACCATTACCAATACCAAAAAGGCCATGGTAATACATTAGAATGGTATTTATTCTTGAATTACCTTGAACACAAAGAGATAATGATTTATTTTTTGTTCTCGTTGATAGATTTTTGAATATGGCGTAATTCATAGCTTGAAATAAAATAAATGATGCTACTCATATTGGAGATTTGTTCTTTAGAGAAGTTATAAGACCATGGTTTACCAAAAAGCTTTGTGTCAGATAGAGATACTAAGTTTACAAGTCACTTTTGACACACTTTATAGAAGAAGTTTGACATAAAATTGAGTTTTAGTTTAGCTTATCATACACAAATGGATGGACAAGTAGATGTTATGAATAGGAAATTTGTTGAGTGTTTAGCTAGAAAGAAGCCAAAGTTATGGGACACTATCTTGGCACAAGTAGAATTTGCATATAACAATTTGGTCAATAGAAGTATAGGCAAGAAACCATTCCAAATTGTGTATGGAATCCATCCAAGAGGTATGGATGAGTTGCAAAGTATAACTAATTTGTGGAGACCAAGTGTAGTAGCAAAGGACTTTGTTGATTACATGCATAATGTACATTGGGAGGTGCAATATGATTTGCACAAGAATACTATAAAATACAAGAAATATGTCAATCTAAAATGTAGGACAAAATAATTTTAGGTTGAGGATTTGGTTTTGGTTCATTTACGAAAGGAAAGATTCTCAAAAGGCACTTGCAAGTTAAATTGGAATAATATTGGACCTTGTAAGGTATTAAAGAAGTTTACAACTAACACCTACAAAGTTGAAAGTTCAAAAGTAGTAGACATATCCCCAATATTTAATGTGGTTGATTTGTACCCATATTATGACAAACCAATATATAATATAGAAGAAATAACTTCTAATTTTATGATAAAAGAATAGATACAATAGATGCTAGACAAGGAGTGGGATGAAATTGAGGTAATAGTTTACTCTATAGTGGTCAATAAGATAAGAGGTCAACAATATTATGAATACTTGGTCAAGTGGAAGAATTAGACAATTGAAGAAGCAAAATGGATGAAAGTTGTCAAGGTTGCTAAGCATGATATCTAAGTTACATATTTCCACAAATGTTTATGAGATTATCTCATAAAATATTTCTTCTTACCCAACAAGTATGATGTGAGAGCATCCAACATAAAGATGATTATGGATTTTACCAATATGTTTGTAACTATTAACCTTGTGCATATAAAGGAATGGAAATACAAAAAGAATACCAGGGTTGGTGCTTAGAAATATAAGAGAAGAGGAAGAGGGAACAACATGCAGAGTAAGATAAAAAGAGAAAAGTAGAGGGAAGAGGCTTGTGAAGAGACAAGCATAAGAGTCTAGGACAACTGTAAAATATTGGATATACAACCATTTGATATATTGGAAATACTATTACTATTCACTTCAAATTTATTTTGTATGTGTTTGAATGATAAATATGTTATGCTATTTTAATTGTATGTTGTAGATTGCATGGATTAGTGTGTGCAAAATATAGTTGAAGAAAAGGTTTTGTAGTAGTCCAAGTAAAGACACCATCAAGTGGAAGCATGATTCAAATGAAAGTGTGAGTCATTTAAAAAGGAATACTATCTTGAAAGTGTTAGTGTGTAGTGCATGTCATCTTGGAATTATTGATATGGCAAGTGTCATTTGAGTAAGAGGACATGGCTGTGAAAGGTGCAGTCATAAAGGCAGTATTCTAAAGGAAGTTATCAAAGCAAGCGATCATCTTGAAAATATAGTCATGTTGTTTTATGATAATGTTTTATAGAGACTACCATCATGCCATTTGGATAATACTATCTTGAAATCAAGAATCCATGCTATCAGAATGATGTTGATTGAATACTAAAAGTTGAGCATTGTTGTTTGAAGCAATACTGTCTAGAACATTACCATTAAAGGCATATGATCCTAGTACTATAGTGTCATTCATAAGAAGACTAATTGCCATGAATCCAAAATTGTTTTACTTATAAGGGAGGTTGTTGTTCAGTTGGCCCCTTTCTCCTAGACTGCATTAGATGGTCTATCAAGAGAACATGCTTCTAAGAAAAATATTTTATATGTAAGGATTTATTAAAAAAGAAAGAAAATACAACCTATAATTCTTGAATTTTAGGATGAAACCATAAAACATGTTTTAAACATCTCAAAATTATTATAAAAGACACATAAGGGGATGCAACTAGAAAAAAAATTCAATCACTCTCCATGTGGAATATCTTGGCATAATAAGCACCAAAGAAAAATCCTTCTTGGAATTGATAGGAATATTCTAATTCTATTATAAATGTTTATTCCAAAAGGTGGTTTTAGAAGAAAGTTCTTAGTGCTTGTTAAGTCATTTTCATATGGATTTGCATCCATATGGTTGTGCCATAGGTTATCAAATTTTGTAGTTGTCCTAATGCTTAAGAACCATTGATACCTATTATCCTTACCTTTGAGGGTACATCCACTATTTTGTTTAAATTTGGAAGTCATTGTGATTTGTGACACTACAAAGACCTAAAAGAGGTGTGTCAAGGTGTGAAAAAGGAACAAATGACTAAGTGAGGTAAAATGTGCCAGTATATAATGAACCAAGTGATGATAATGAATGATTGTGATTCACTAGTCCTTGCTCACTATCCAGGTAAAATATCTTTTACAAATGATGAACTATACAAGTGGCTGAGTTCTAGTGCAATAATATGATGATTTGGCTAAATATGAAGTACTAAAAAAAGGGTGTGTGGCCCAAATTGAAATACTGCAAATGAATGTAAAATCTAATATCTCAAAAATATGAATGTGTAGGCCAATATATCCAACACTAGCTTACACAACTAAATACCAAAATGTGGGATGTGTAAAACTAGTAACCTCAATATTATAATTGCAAGTAGGCGAGGTGCTAAAACTTGAAGAGGTATAATGAGCTTTTCACAAATTAAGGCCTTCACTTGGATTCCCACATACATATGCTCTGTGATTAAAATTTAAGCCATGATGGAGCTCAAGTCCTACAAGTCCTCACCCTGTTTAGTATGGTCAACGATATACTCTCTGAAGAGAAGTACATACTCTATTACATAGCTATGACGAATATTGGACTGACTTAATTTTAATATTGATTAAGAGTTTTTAGTTTTTTGAGCACAGGCAAAAGGATGATCCCTTTCCAAAGGTTCGTGGGTATGGCTAACCCCCTTCACTATGTATTCTCGTTAATTCCAATCCAACATTGACTTATAGGGTCTTTAATTTGGATTTACCACCACCAAGACTCTTAGAGTCTTTAGGGTCTTTCATGGGTATGACTGTAGAATGAGTTATCGGATGCATTCCTTTTAGGGATGATGCAAATATGTGAATCAATTTACAATGAAAGAAAGCAAATAAAAACTAAAAATAGACTTGGAGTACATATGGAGTGCTACTATAGTGCTAATGTGGTAATATGTATGTTAGGTGTGATCCACTAGACCTTGCTCACCATCCAAGTGGAATCACTTTTACAAATTAGGGCTATAAGTTAGCCAAAAGCAATGTGGAAAATTTTTTAAGCCACTTATACAAGTATAATAGAGAGACTAGAAGCTTGTTGTGCTGGCAAAAAAAAAATGATCAGTTTACATAGAGGCTGATTTGACTATATGGTTATGTAAAAATAAACACAGTCAATTTACATAGAGGATATCGAACTCCGTTAGATTCAAATTTTAGAAACTATATGCTTGTGTCAAAATGAACATGATCAGTTTACACAGAGGCCACCAAACGCGATCAGATATAGATTTTGAATACTGTATGGTTGTGTAAAAAAGAACATGATCAATTTAGACAAAGGCTTCCAAACTTGATTAGATCCAAATTTTGGATACTGTATGGCTATGTAAAAATAAACATGATCAGTTTACATAGAGGCTATTGAACTTGATCAGATCTAAATTTTGGATACCTGTAAATAGAGATACAAGCTAATATTTGCAATAAAAATAAAATCTATGGAGGTTTTATGAAACCTCATGCAACATCCTCATGCTCTCCTTCAACTCAACACATAAATTTGTGGAGGAGGAGAGGATGGGAATTCAATTCTTCTCCAATATTGGTTATAAGAGGGGAAAGCATCCAAGCTCTGATACCACTTGTAGCAAGGATCAATGCTATATGTCCAAGATCAACCAAATGAAACAAAAAAAAAGGAGGAGAATATTTCTAACAATGGATAGAATGAAAAATTACATCTCTCCCTTTGTGTTATGGAATTATATATTGAGAAAAATGATATTGGAATGAGGGTTCCCAAATCCATATTACATGAAATTCAAATGAACATGAAATGATATTATACATTAAAATAACCTATTCTAATGAGGTCTTATTAAAACCTCATAACAATTAATTTGGAACCTAACTAATAAACATGACCTTGTAGTATTAACATGTCTTCACTCTTCATGTTCTCCATTCAATTTAAGTGGGGTTGTTGAAATATGTGGTGGTTAATCTTCTCTTAAGGCCATGGTTGACTATTTGCATAAATGTTTTTTGTAATTTTTATATTATTTATTCCTAAGGATTGATCTCACAACCTTGACCTAAAGGCATAATGTATTTGGGTATAAACACCCCTTCTCATCAATCATTTAATTAATTGATTGAAGTGTAATTTTATTTCCTTTAGTGAAGATAATTTGGTGTCCACATACATCCCATTATATTTTGTGTTCTTTATGTTGTGTACTTCTTTTGTTAAGAAATATTGGGTAATGATTGATTCCATTCATTTTTAGAAACTATTGTGAAATTTGACACAAGGACCTCATATTTTATAATTTATTGAATATAAACATATTCTTGGAATTTAAAAAAAAATATCTATATTGATAAGAACAATGTTTCATACTTGGTTATATATCTTTGTTAATTATCTAATTGATAAGGCTCCTTTTGGTGGTTATTGCTTTAATTGAATGTATTACAAAATTAGGAAACCTCTTATAAATGAAGGTAGTGGTATAAGTATCATATTTGCTTCCTTATTTGAGAGTCATGGTTATTCAATATTTTTTATAATCACTAGATAAAGTCATATAACTTTAAATAGTTTAGAGGAAGTCATATTAGTTGTATTTGGGTGATTAGTTTTAATTATTTATAAAACAATAACCAAAATTATGCTCTTTTAATTTAAAAAAATTGATAACAATATCCTTAAAAATATTTTGACATGCATAATATGAGAATCATTACATCAAGACCTATATCCTTACTCATATCTATCTATCTATCTATCTATATATTATAAAAAACCTATCGCATATTGACTACATCATATTTACCACAAAAATAAAGTTGAGATTTATGAAGTCAAGGCTCTATGTGGTATTTTATGCTTGGAATGTGCAAGTATTCCTATGAATTTAAGTTACAAGTTCATATAACACTTATAAGTTTGGAGATGATGAATATATCTTTGACTCATTATTAAAAAATTCAACTTTGATTTAATAATAGCATAGAAGTTTATGTCAATGAATAAATAACACCCAATGATCCTAATATTATTTTCTCTATAGCTACTACTAAGTAGATCCAAATTTTATATTACATAGATCTGAACTCATAGAACAAAACAAAAAAAAAAACCTAAAAAATGGCCTTTTGTGATAATAACTTAATTGGTAATAATAGTGAAGAGAGAACCTTTTGATATTGCTATAATTGTAATGTAGATAATATAAGTAAGATACAAATACTATATCATATGAAATATATTACTTTATGAGATTCTTCTTTTTTAAAATAAAAGTTTTATATTATTTAATATAACACAAATATTACAAGTTGGCTAGGTTCCACAAGCATCACAAAAAAACCAAAGATGCATGTAACCAGAGCTAGAATATCACGAGGGCAAGAATACCTATAAAAAAAAAATCTCTTCCCAAGCATATTCAAAATAACTAGAACAAATAAGTCCTTGGTCTATAGCAATCCATAGAACAAACACAACCAATATGCTTAGTCGGTGTGGTCATCTCTTAAGTTATCAAAATTCATAGTTTTATACTTCTATGAGCTAAAGAAGGATGCAAAATAAATCCTTCATTGATATTTTGATGTACCAAATGGTTTCACTTCCTAGGAATGTGATGCCAATTATTCTTGTCAAATTTTCCCAAAATCTTATAGACTTGATTCAACAACAACCAAAGCAAAATAGACTTGACCTCTTGTTTGCTAGAAAGAAATTGTATGATCAACTTAGAGTCCCCATAAACTAAAAGGGTTTTGACATTTTCTCTTGCTACTAGAGTGAGACCAAATTTATAGCCCATCAACTTAGCTACATTATTGATGGTTTGTCCTAAATTTAGGTAAAATTCAAGAATCCTAGAGTGTGGTCTTGATCGTAGTTGAAAATATTAAAATCAAATTGGAATCGACATGGAAAACAAATCAAGAAAAATTGGGAATCGATGAAAAAATAATGAAAATTGATAATTTTTAATTGAAAAAAGTGAAGAAAATGCAAATTTTCATTGAAAATATATTTTTTATGCATATCACAATTTTTTGGAAAAAAAATTGGGAAAAATCAACTAGGTTGTGAATTTGGAAAAATTGACTCGAATTGGGATTTTTTTGTGGATTTTTCAACTATGGTCTTGACCATAAAACTCCTTCAACAACAACTATTCCAAGGCTAGACCATGAATCCCCATAAAATAAAAAAAGAGTTGGAAAACTAGGACATTGAAGTGCTAATTGGATCTTGAAGTTTTTGATTTTTGAAGATGCATAACTCAACTCTAGAAAGAGCATTATAATATTGCTTAGGCTTAAAGCAGGCTCAAAATTTTTTCATAATAGCATGACTTATCTTGTGTATCAAAATAGCCCCGTGAGGTGATTTTCCTTCAAATATTCTATAGTTCCTTTTCATCCATATATACCACATGCAATAATAAGGAATTGAAGACCATAAATTTTTATGAGAGGCTTACCTTGAAATGAGTTGAGGTACTTCTTGTTTTAGATTTTAGTACAAGATTCAATATTTAATATGCTTCTAATGCAGACTCCAAAGCTAAGAGCAAGCGAGACTCAAAGTGTAGTAGCTTACTCACATTTGAAAATAGATGGGCTTGAGTTTCACAGTATATTAAGCATTTAGAACAAATATGGGGGCCCAAAATATCTCTTTTAGAGAGATTTTTCCTAGTTATAATTTTGTTTTGCTAAAGTAGCCATTGACAAAATTTTATTTTTGGGGTGATATTTTAACCCCAAATGTGATTCAAATTTATGTCCAAAGGCTCACTTCTCAAGAGATATGCACTAGCCTTGATGGAATAGTTGCCTGAACAATTATTTTTTCCCCAAATAATGTAGTCTTCATTATTTGGGTTTGTTGGAAGACTACCAAAAAATTACTTTTGGACCTGAGACCACTTCCTTTGTTATTTCACATCCAACCCATGAAGTTGAATCCATTTTGGATGATTTCCTTCCCAATTGATGAGATGGAAAAGTTTGTCTATCCCAAGATGAATCATGAACTAAAAAAATTCCTTAGAAATGGAATAAATTAAGGGTTTATAACCAAGAATAGAATCATCTCAACACCTGATACCATTACCATTTCTTGGGTACCAAGAGATGTTATCCTTAATGATCTAAATTTATTTAACAATCAATGCCTAAATTTTAGAGATGCCTGATTTTTTATGGATACCTTTGAGTAGTAGCATGCCATGATTGCCTTCACTATACTTGTGAATAAGAACCTATTTCCAAAGTTCTATTGGAGGGTTTATTAAGTTCTAGACAAGTTTGGACCCAAGAGCATTGCTCATACTAAAATGAGATTGGATACCCAAGCCCCCTTGATATTTTCCTTTTGTGACTTGAATCAATGGAATTTCTTCCTATGAGATTGCCTTCCTCATTGTCAAATAAAGATCCTAATTTTTTTGTTAAGTTCTTGGATGATTGAGATAGGAGCATGATAAATCACAAGGTGGTATATAGGCAAGCTTGCAATGACAAATTTAATCAAAACTAGTCTGCCAACAAGACTAAGCCACCCATTGCTATAAGTTAATATTCTCCTATCAATATTTTCCATTAAATTAGACCAGTAATCAGAAATATTTAGCTTGAAACTCATAGGCACCCCTAAATATTTAAAGGGACCAATTCCACCATTAGCAAATTAAATAATTTGAGCAAACCACCAATTTAGTAGCTCCAAAGGCATTTAGAAAGAGGTCTAGGTAGCCTTTAATCCTTTTGATGTTTAACTTGGAGGCTTCCCCCATCATTATGGTATCACCAGCAAATTGTGCATGAGTAATATCCTTGATCATATCAACTATCTTAATTCCAATTATTTTTTTAGCCCTTATTTTAATAGAGATAGATCTACCCAAATATTTAGATAAAATAATGTAAAATGCTAAAAGCTCTAAAGAATCTAGTCAGAGAGCCATTTAAAATAGGGGCAACCCATGGGTCTTTTATGCAACTAAAAATCCACTTGGAAAAAGATAGAGAAAATCTAAAATAAATAAGCACTTGATACAAAAAGTCTAGATCCACTCTATCAAAGGCACTGACCGTGTCAAGTTCAACCATGATACTTTTTTTAAGTGTAGTTTTATTGAAAATAAAAAAAATCATTACAAAAGGGTAGCGAAGTCGAGTGCAACAATGCTAGGGTAGCGAAGTCGAGTGTAGTTTTATTGAAAATAAAAAAATCATTACAAAGCTAGGGTAGTGAAGCTGAGTGTAGTAGTGCTAGGGCAACAAAGTCGAGTGTAGTTTTATTAAAAATAAAAAACATCATTGCAAAGCTAGGGTAGTGAAGGTGAGTGCAGCAGTGCTAGGGAAAATAAGTCAAGTGCAGTAGTGCTAGGGCAGTGAAGGTGAGTGCAACAATGTAGGGCAGTGAAGGTGAGTGCAACAGCGTTAGGGCAACAAAGGTGAGTGTAGTGTTGAGCAATGTTAGGGCAATGAAGGTGAGTGCAACAGTGCTAGGGTAGAGAAGGTGAGCAAAAATGGAGAAATTCTAGGGTAGTTTTGAGCAATAGAAACATATAATGAATATGATAGATGTGATCTATGGTTTTTCTAGTGCTCAATGAAATTTTACATTTAAAGGGGATGGAAACCTACTTTCCAACAAAGGTGATGGTGATCGATGGAAGCCTGCTTTTGATGATGATGCGGTGAGACCGAAAGGAGTCATGGGTGGTAGAGCTAGGCCCTCCATAGACCTTAACCCTAACCAACTTCTTAGACAACTAAAACCCTATTTTGCAGATAAAGTTCGTAAAAATGTAGATTTTTCTTCTCTAGTTGTTTATTCTATCCCCTCGGTTGCCTCATATCCTTTTATCCCAAACCAAGGAGTGTTGAAAATTCTAGAGTCTCTCATGCACTCCTTTGTATCCTTGGAATCATTCTCTCTTTGGCAAGTTCAACATTTATAGTTTTTATCCCAAAGTTGATGGGTGCTAAATATTACTCTGATTTCAATCCCATTAGCCTTTGTAATACACTTTTTAAAATTCTCACTAAAACTATGGCGAACAGGCTCAAAGTATGCCTTTCAACAACTATTGACCATATTTAAATTTGTAGCAGACAAACAATTTTTGGATGGTGTTATTGCAGTGTATGAGTTAATTCATTATGTATACAAGAGTAGAAGACCAAAAACTTTCCTATTAGCTTTTGATGTAGCAAGCACTGGGAGATAGCAATCACAAGATGCAGAATAATATGAAAGAAAGTAAATCTGCTAGATGACTGAAATATGCAATAAATAGAAATGATATAAAAGATTACAATGTAGCTATGGAGGAAATGAACACTCCATTATAAAGCTACTGAACTACATTGCACCCATCACCAATGGATGGTGACACACACAAAACTAAGCTACACTATGTCCCCCGACTCTCTATGTATCTATGACTCTATATCTATCTATCTATGAGGCCATCCTTATATAGGTAAAATAGGATACTTGGCCAACACTCTATCTAGTTGTGCAAGGGACAACTTGCACATGTAATGACACTTGTGCATTTATTACATTGCATGAAGTAACTAGATAACTTGCCCCTAAAGTAATCTAAGTATGTACCTTGGAAGATACATTTACATAACCCAAATGATGGAATAGACTCTATTTCTAACACCCCCTGTATTACATTATTTGGGTATTGAAGACTTTAGTCTTCAATATGGATCTTCTTCTTCTTCCTCCTGATATTCTTGCTGCATTCTTTGTAACCTGTTCAAGCAAATGATTAGTGTCTCTATAATATGTAGCATTTGTTGATAAAGCTTTCACCTCATAGGTATCTGTGGGTTCTTCCAGTTCTTCAATTTCTTCTATCCTCTGTACCAGGTGTCCCTTTTGATTTCTCTTCTGATATTCCAGTTGAGGATAATTGGTTGGTCACTGAAATTGCTGTTGATGAGGGTTCCTTTGATATTGTCGAGTTTGAAAAAGATTCCCACTATTCATCTGATTTCCTTGCTTTCAATTTTTGGGATTGTATCTGCAATAGCTGGTACTATGACCTTTCTTTCTGCATATCTGACAATACCATGTTTTCCGTCCTCTCGCTGAAGATGCAATATTTCCCTGTGGATTATCTTTTGATGCCAATGCAGTGTTAGTCAATTCATCTTTCATAGTATTTTCTACTTCATATTCTTGAAGTATATTGACTAGATCATCAAAAGAAGTATCTTTACTTAAAACCTGTAAAGATGTGACCAAGTGTTTATAACTATCTGGAAGTGCTCTCATGGTTACTTGAGTGAGAAGTTCATCCTTAACTGATTCTCCTAAGGTCAATAGTTTACCTTTAATATCTGCAACCTTCCTTAGGAACAATTCTATGCTTTCTCCACTATTCATCTTTAAAGAGTGAAGTTGAGTTTGGAGATGAAGGATAGTCACCTTATTCTTCCCTTCAAATATTTTTTCTAGACTTGTCCATGCATCTGAAGATGTTTTGGCTGAACTGATATATGGTTGAATCTCATCAGTGATAGCAAAAGTTATTATCATTAAGGCTTTTGAATCATTTTCTTCAAACTTTAGGATTTCAGTTTCACCTGTAGTAGGTCTTTGTGTTTTCCCTTTGACAACATCCCAAAGTTTTTCATATACTAAGATTGCTTTCACTTTATTTTTCCAAGAGAAATAATTTGGACCCTTGAGTAGTTGAGATTCTGCTAGGAAGAATTTGTTTGATGCCATTTAAATCTCCCTAATATCAATCCTTGGATATGTAGGCTTCCTTATGTCTCCCTAGATATGTTTTGGAGTATGATATAGTGCTTTTGTAAAATATAGTTCAATTTTTGGTTGATTTTGTATAAGTTTTGTAAAGATCAAAAATCAACTTCTTAACTCCTTAATACTCCTATTGAACTAAGCACTTTTCAATTTTTGAAGAGGTTTTAATGTTGGATTTCTTTTGTCCCTTTTGAGAAATTTTTTAAGACAAGAATATAAATTTCCAACTTTGATAAAATATTTTAATAACCCCTTTTGTAACCCTTAGGATTTTATTCAAGTGTTTCTAATTTCCAAAAAACTAGTTTGAAGTTGTAACCCTTATCACTCCCAAATTTGGAAAACTAGAACACATTAATATTTGCAAACATTAAATGGATTAATTCCAAGTAGTATCCCTTATTTCTCCTAAGTTATATTTTGCAAATATTATATTAATTTCCCTAAGTTTTGCTTTCAAACAAAGATTGATTTCAATTAATATATCAACCTTATCTTATAACCTTATAACTCCCTTTTTAAAATGAAAGCAAATTAGATGAGGAAATTTGATTAAGGCTTTGTACCTTTATGAAGTCGGATGAATATGGTAGTAAACTCTCCTTCTTGAGCATGAATTCCCCAAGGTAAGTTGTGGCTTTAATGCTCTTCTTAAATGTTGGTTGATCGAGAGTCTTTTCAACTGTACCTGACTTGCTTTGGATCCTTATCGAATCGCACCCGAACTACCATCGAGCATCTATCATCGATCTATCAAAGTGCCATCAATCCACTATCGAGTAGCTTCCAAACTACTGCATGTATCACTTTCAAACTGTTGCACTTCCTTTCCAAGGTCCAAGGCATCTTTAATATGTGATAGGATGAGTGACAAGTGTCATGGTAGAAGTTTTAAATGCTCATGGAAGCTTCGACTGTTTGGTGGAGGTGTCAAACTCACTCCACTATTTGTGACAAATGTCACCTTTGGATTGAGATGTTTTGATTCTCCTTTGAGCATTGTCCAAGAAATGCTCCTTCTTCAATGTCTACAAGACTTCCTTGTTGTAACGTATATCAAGCTATTAGTTGTACGTAACTCCTCTTTTGCATGGAGTATGGGCGCCAAGAAATGTAACATCTTCTTTGTGAGTGTTATAGAGGATCTCTCATAGAATGACAAGTGGCAGTTGCATGCCCTTCTCTTTATCAATGCTTACTTGAAGACTCTCCAATGTGTTTTCCACCTTGATCTTTGTTGTTTTATGTAGATGCTGAAATATCTCCAGCCAAGCAATGCTAATGGTTGAGTTGTGGTGGAGATATGGTGGAGCTTTGGTGGAGATATGGAGGAGCTTTGGTGGCCCTTGAATGGAGTCTGAATGGTAGCGCTTGGATGAAGACTCCTTGATGCTTCACTCCACTGTTAGCTTTCACTTATGGTAGAAATGCTCCGTAGCTTGCTTTGATAAGAGTGCTCCTTTGCTTTGAGTTTGCTTTGATAAGAGTGCTCCTTTGCTTTTACGTATGCTTCCTCTTTTGCTTTATACACTGCTTGATCTTCCCTTGTGCCTTGTCTTCTTACAGTTTGGCCATCCAAGATGAGCCCTTTGAGTGGCTCCTATTGCTTGGGAAGAAGAGTGCTTACGTTCGACCTTTCTTGGCTGCTTTTTCCTGTGGATATTGTGCCTTTTTGGGGCACATTCAAATCTGCTCTTGGGCTGTAAAAAACCAGATTAAAGTAGTGCAATAAAATGTACTATAGATTGTACATAAACCTCCTTTGATGCACCTTCTTTTGCACTCTTATTTCAGATCATAAATTCTGGTTTTATGGCAGATTTTTCTCCTACAATACAAGGGTTTTGAGGTTGTCTTTTATGAGTAGACACCTTCCCCATTTTTGCTTGGACACTTTGATAACAACTCCAAGCTTAGATAATAGTAGATAGAAGCTTTTTAATTTATGCAATTTTTTGCACTTTCTTTTCTTGCATTCAATCTTGTAATGCTTTGGATTTGAGACTCACCAAGTCTCAATATTTGAAGCTTCTATTTCTATTTTTGGTTAGTTGTGTTCTTCTCCAAGTTTTGGAGGATTCTAACCTTTTTGGGTGGCTTCTTTTGGCCACTACGAGTTGCAGATTTCTGTGCTTCAATAGTGTCTTTAGACACTTGATACAAATCAGATTTTGTGCCCTTCAAGAACACAAAACTAATTTCTTTTGAGAGTAGTATAATAGTACAAGTCTTTCACTTTTAATGCACTAAGATTACACCTTATCACTCCAATCAACTCTCAAATTAATGCACTAAGAATTTACTGCAACTAATCAAGAATAACCTAAAATGAATCTTTAAGAGTTATTCTACAATTTCACTACAACTAATATTGTAGGACTTAGTCTTCTTTTTATTTTTCCAAAATAGATAATAGGTAGTTGATAGAAGCAATTTTGAAATCTAATCAACTCCTAATTAATGTGCAAATGAACCTTAAAAAGAACTTTTCCTTTTTGCACTTTCGAAGACTGTAATCCAATTTTCTATTTGCAACTTTAATCCAAATTCAGGTGCTTCTAACAAATCTGATAGGTAAATGAATTAATGAACCTACTTGCACCAAAAATTTGCATACCTTTTTTGTAGTAGCTCTTTTATCACTTCTGTAGAGGATGTAGATCTTGGTGTCTAGGATCACCAAGTTGCTGCTACGAGTATGTCCTTGCAGCTCTTTGTAGACTATCTTGAATAACTCCTTCTTCACCAAATGATGGTCTCGACCTTTCTTTTATGAGCCTAGGATTTGGTGGCTTGTTCTCCTCCTTCTGCTGCATATTTGGAGAAGTCTTTGTCTCTGAAGTGATGCCTTCTTGCTATGAGAGGTAATATTCAAATCTTCAAGATTTGGTGAGCTTCTTCTATCTTCAAGTCTTCTTGTCGAATTCTGACTTCAAGCAGGATCTTCTTCTGAGATTTGGCACTCCTTGCCAAATTCTTCTTCACGAATTTGGCACTCCTTGCCAAATTCTTCTTCTCTTGGGCTTGTTGTCGGATGGCGATAATTGTCCCAAGTCCTTCACTATCAGGGGCTTCTCCTTGGTAGTGGATTTCTCCAATGAGTTCTCCTTTGAGAATATCTTTAGTAAGGCTCTCCTAGCCTTTTTCTGGATGCTCGATAAGACCTTCCCAAGGTCTCTGATCTTACAACTTCTAATGGTCTTCCTTGAGACCTTTTCTTCAACCTTCTACTCCTGGAAGTGTTGGTGATGAGATCTACTTTTGGATCTCTAATTCTACTACTTCTGGATTTGAGCAGGACTCACCTAGTCCTTATTCTCCTTCTCCTTCCTTGACTAGAAGTTCTACAATGAGATCTTCTCCTGATCTCTTTGATTTTGCTTCAGGTGTTGAATTGATTCTGAAGAAGATACCCTTCCTAACTTTCTTGTAGGAAGTTTCCCAACTCACTGAATCTTCTTTCCTTGCAACAAAGTATTAGTACTAAAATATAGTCTACTTCTAAATCAGATATTCTCTTCGAATTCTTCTTCAGGATCAAGGCTTCTATGGCCTTTTTTAGTACCAAGGCTTCTATGGCCTTTTTCAGTATCAAGGCTTCTATGGCCTTTTTCAGTACCAAGGCTTATGTGGCCTTTTTGGTATCAAGACTTCTGTGGCTTCTCCTTCAAGGCTCCTATGGCCTTTTATCCAAGGCTTCTATGGCCTGTTCTTCAACTTGTGAAGTTCTTTGATTCAACAATGGAGATCTTCAGTCTCCTGACTTCACCACAACTCTTCACAAGAAGTCTTCTTCCATAGTATTCTTCTCTTGCACAAGGAACCAATCTCTGCACTATGAGGGCACACCGACCTTCGAGCAACGAAGTTGGAGTCTCCTAGATTTCTATCGTAGGAGGAGTCCCAATCCTCTGAGAATTAGTTTTCTGCAAACAAAAGAAACTTTAGGCACTAGTTAGAAAATTCCAGATATCTTGGATGATCCTCACTGGATGATTTATCAATCCAGTGGCTTGAATGTTGAGTCTTGGTCTTCACGAGTTTTTCTTGAAACTCTGTGGAAAGACTCTAGTCAATTGCAATCTCAGTATTTCTTGGAACTAAGATTTCTTTCAGTCCTCACTCGTGACTCTCCCTAATTCTACCACCTAGATTCTTCTGAGAGCTTTTGATAGTGGTTGGTCCAACGGCATGTCAGTTTGTCAAAACACTCAGGCTCAATGATAATGGTGGCTTCCCTATTGACCTACATAGACTAGATCTACCATAGCTCTGATACCACTGTTAGCTTTTGATGTAGCAAGCACTAGGAGATAGCAATCACAAGATGCAGAATAATATGAAAGAAAGTAAATCTGCTAGATGACTGAAATATGCAATAAATAGAAATGATATAAAAGGTTACAATGTAGCTATGGAGGAAATGAACACTCCATTATAAAGCTACTGAACTACATTGCACCCATCACCAATGGATGGTGTCACACATAGAACTAAGCTACACTATGTCCCCCGACTCTCTCTGTATCTATGACTCTATATCTATCTATCTATGAGGCCATCCTTATATAGGTAAAATAGGATACTTGGCCAACACTCTATCTAGTTGTGCAAGGGATAACTTGCACATGTACAACTTGCACATTGACACTTGTGCATTTATTACATTGCATGAAGTAACTAGATAACTTGCCCCTAAAGTAATCTAAGTATGTACCTTGGAAGATACATTTACATAACCCAAATGATGGAATAGACTCTATTTCTAACATTTCCTCAAACTTGATATGAATAAAGCATATGATTAGGTCTCGACCTCGTGGAGCTTTTTTCTTGGATTTCTAGGAAAATTTGGTTTCAAGCCTTGCTAGATTATATTGGTTAGAGCTTGTATATCATCAAAAAATTTCTCAATATTAGTTAATGGATTATCGGTTGGTTACTTTAGTAGTTATAGAGGCATTCATCAAGGGGATACTATGTCTCTGTATCTATTTATTTTGTTGGTTGAGTCTTTGGGAAGAGCTCTGAAGGTGAATCCCACAGTGTTGGGAATCAAACCTGCAACTGCCATTGACCTGATCTCACACCATTAATTTGTTGATGACATGTTATTATCCTTTTTATCTTCAATCCCTCAGGCCAAAGTTGTCAAAGAGATCCTCCATGACTATGAAAGAGTAGTTGGGTAGAAAGTGAGTTTGAGGAAAAGTAAGGTGTTCTTCCTGAATACTCCTCCTGACAGGAAGAGGAAAATTGTTGTGATCTTGGGATGTGATATTGAATCCCTTCATTCGATTTATCTAGGATTGAAAATGTTCAAATGGGGGATTAAGACTTCTCTATGGGAACCAGTTGTAGAAAGAGTTCAAAAAAATTGGTGGTATGGAAAGGGGCACTTTTGAGCCAAGTAGGTAAAATCATGCTAGTTAAGTCTACTATGTAGAGCATACCAGTGTACTTCCTTTCTCTCTTTAAAATTTTGAGAAAGATTCTTCAAAAAATTGAACAAATTTAGCAATCCTTTCTCTGGTCTGATTCTAAGAAGAAGAATAAATTCTCACTTGTGGTGTGGGATAAAGTGTGTAGTAGGAAAGAGTTTGGAGGTCTGGGCTTAAGATGAATGAAAACGTTAAACAAAACACTAATAGCTAAACAGGGCTAGAGAGTGTTTAAAAAAGATAACATTAATTGGGTTAAAATATTTTCAACCAAATATTTAGGTAACACTAGTAATTTTATCATAGACCCAAGTCATGCCCTTGGCTCAACATTGTTAACAACCACTCTGATATTGTAAAGGAGGGAAGATGGGTGTTAGGTAATGGGCAGAGCATTGATTTTTGGAAAGACACTTGGGCAGTTGATAGATCGTTATAATCATATCCTCACCTGAGTCTAGTGGAACCAATCACAAGCCAATATTTTGAGTCGAAGGTATGTGACTTCATTATCTCTGTTAATGATAGAAAATATTGGAAACCTTTTGTTCTTCTAGATATTTCTCAAGAAGAAATTGCATTAAAAGCTCTGATGGACATCCTAAAGTGGATGGTTATTCCTAACCAGGATAGGCTAGATAGATTGGTGGGGGGTTGAGAAGGACGATTGCTTTTATGTTAAGTCAACCTACCTATTGTTAGATGTTCCCTTTGATCCCTAGTTTCCTATTAGTAATATCTGGTTGAAGGGTCTTACCCCCAAAGTTAATGTTTTCTTTTGGTTGGTGACTCAAGGGAAGTGCTTTACATTGGATAATTTGCAGAAAAAAATATTGGTTATCTCGAATAGATGCTACCTATGTGGTAATGCTAAAGAATCACCTGTGCACTTGTTGTATGATTGTCCCTTTTCTTAGTTTATCTTCTTCCAGTTCCTTAGGATTGTTGGTGTGGTTTGGATTTTTTTAAAGTTGTTTTATGACTTGATCATTCAATGGAGGTCTCCCTTTCTATATTTTCATCTTTGGGCTTTTTGGTCCTTTGGTTTACCTCATGTTTGGTGGCATATTTGGAAGGAGAGGAATTCTAGAGCCTTTAAAATATCTCCCATCCAACTGAGTTCATGGTACTTTGGGCTATTGCTGCCATTGTTGAAAATGTGGATGTAATTCCTTTAGATAAGGTCACTTCCATTGGGGAGTTGGTAGTGGATATGGTTCTTGGATTTAGAGATTATTCTCCCAATCATCGCCTTGAAGCTCCTGCCAGAAATACTTTTTGGGAACCTCCTCCTCCTGGCTAGTTGAAGCTAAATTTTGATGGAGCTTCTAAAGGGAATCTGGGACCAACCAGTGTGGGAGGATTGGTTAGAGACTATAACGAGAGGATTTTTTTGGTTTTCATTAAAAATTTAGATCATCAGACCAATCATTTTGTGAAGGTGTGAGATCTCTTTCAAGTGGTTTTTCAACTAGAAATTTTGAATGGTAGGAAGATAATTATTGAAGGGGATTCCCTCAATATCATTAATATGATCAAAGGTGTTTAGGTCCCTTCTTGGACGATCGTGAACAAACTTGTTGAAACCCAAAGATAAATTTTAACCCTCAAAGCGGTTGAGATTAAGCATGTTTATAGGGAGGGAAATAGATCGACGAATTTTTAGCAAACTTGGGATTTTTGCAGGAAAGATGCACAATTTAGCAAGAAGATTTCCCAGATGGATTAAATCAAATAGACAATGAAATCTTGAGGAGATAATTTGTGTTTTCAAATGGATCTGATATGAAGCAGTAGGGACTCCTTGGGAAAATTTGCTAAACACAAGAGTATGTACCTAAACAGTGGCCGAATTTCGAATTTGAATTACAGAAGAATTCGTGCCACAAATAGTTGTTGTTGTTGGATGTCCTTTCTAGGGGTTTCTACTTGACTATGTTTTTCATAATAGGTATAGTCTCCTGCCTGAGATATGATGTCTTTTTTGGGGTTCTAGTTGTTGATAGTAAAAACTCTAGTGTGTTAATGGTTTTAGTTTAGGTTTGTCTTGCTCAACTATTATGTAGCTTTGTTATTTGTCTGTTTCATGGATCCTTTTTGGTTTGCTATGTTGATCCCTATATTATTTGTATCCAACTGGTTGATTGATTCACCTTTGTAAAAGGTTTGGGGCACCTTTCAAAACCCCTTCATCCATTTTATCAAAAAAAAATTATTATTTTATTTTTATTCCTTTCCTTTGTTCCTTCCTCCACACGGATTCTATTTTGACAGCCCTATAAATCTTATCCCATATTTAGGCCTAATTTTCAACTACCTAGTGAAGGGTCCATTTTAATGTCTAACTACATATAGAGATCACTGAAAGGTCCATTTCACTGTCTAACTACATATAAATATTACCTCCAAATTAGTCATTCCTGGCAGTCTGAACTATGTCTTTTATTCCCATGAAAAGTGCGTTGATGACAACCAGTAGTTTTTTTTTTTAAATGTTATTGGGAGTTATATTAAAAGGGATAAATCCTTTAATAATGAGTTTCATTCACTTGATCTTTACTTACAAACATAAAAATTATAAATTTAAAAAATATATATATTATTTAAAATTTAAAATTATAAAAATGTTCAGTCGATCTGTTACATCTTCACAGTTACCACACACCATTAACTATTTCGAAAAGACGTATTAATTGACCAACTACTTTTTATCTATCTTAGCCCAACTCTCTACTCTACCAAAACCTCGTAGTCAACCAGTTACTTATTTGTCTGGATGATTCAATTAGCGAAATCAGACATTACTCCAAAAAGACCTTGTTGATATCCAATTGTACTTGTCTTATATTCATTCGCTACCCTACCAAAACCTCTAATAAAATGACTATTTTTATTTGTTTGAGTATATGGACATGTTGTGGCTGATCCACAACACACCCCAAAATTGGGGACCCACCTTTTTTGCATGCTTTCAAAGAAGACCGCAGTGGCCCAGATGCTAAAAAAATCAAAGGAAGAGCAAAATATAGCAAGAAAAAGAAAGTGTCGCGATATCGCGACATGTTGCTCCGTCGCGACCAGAAATGAAAAGTTGTCGCGATATCGCGACATGTTGCTCCGTCGCGACCGAAAATGAAAAGTTGTCGCGATATCGCGACATGTTGCTCCGTCGCGGCCGAAAATGAAAAGTTGTCGCGATATCGCGACATGTTGCTCCGTCGCGGCCGAAAATGAAAAGTTGTCGCGATTTCGCGACATGTTGCTCCGTCGCGGCTAGAAATGAAAAATTGTCACGATTTCGTGACATGTTGCTCCGTCGGCTAGAAATGGAAAATTGTCACGATTTGCGACATGTCACGTTTCGCGGCTAAGAGCAGTAGAATGCATCATGAAGAGAAAATGTCACGATATCGCGACGTGTTGTGAAATCGCGGGTCATAGAAGAGAGAGAAAGACAGAATGGAAAATTGTCACGAAATCGCGACATGTCACAAAATCATGGTCAAACCAGTCAAACAGGGCAAGGCACTAAAGATGTCGCGATTTCATGACAGAAGCAACAGAAAGCAGCCAAGGGTACGAAGATGAAAAGCGTCACGATTTCGTGACAGAAGCAACCAAGGGGTACAAAGATGAAAAGCGTCACGATTTCATGATAGAAAGCAACAAGATGGTATGAAAGAGAAAACTTGCGATTTCGTGACAGGTAGCATCTTTACAACCCAAAAGAGAAAAACGTCATGATTTCATGACAGGTAGCATCTGCACAACCCGAAAGAGAAAAATGTCATGATTTCGCTATAGGTTGCATTTGCTCTGTTGACATAAAAATGTCACGATTTCGTGACATGTCTCATTTTCGCGATGCATGATGACAAACAAGGCTATTGACAGAAAATGTCGCGATATCGCGACATGTCTCATTTTCACGATGAAAGAAGAAAAGCTAAGCTGCATACATAAAAATGTCGTGATATCGCGACATGCTATTTTTGGTCACGATTTACAAGGGGCAGTTACGAAACATGCAGAAAAGCACGGAACACGTGGCATAAAGGTGTAAGGGTTACAGAGGCGTTACAGTTCATAAAAAATATTAAACGTTTCGACGTAGAACATAAAGTCAAAGACAACGAAGAGGCATGGAAGACGAAGCGATGCAGTTTGGGAAATGAAACGAAGCGTCACGGAGCGAAACAGAGAGCATTGCCAGAAAGTATAAAAGCAGAAGCATAGATTGGTACAGGGGTCGAAAACCACTATGGGCAGAGTTGCAGAGCCAAAGGCAATAAGCCATTCTAGGCCTGCTTTTGTGGTGTTTTTCTTCCACTTTGTCTGGATATTTCCTTTACATTGGACTGGGTAGGAAATTGTTGTAAGCAGAGTTGCAGTGCTGAAGGCTAGAGGGCCATTCTGGGCCTGCTTTGGAGTGTTTTTCTTCCACTTGTTCTGGGTTTGGGAAACCAGAGATTCTGTTGTTGTATAATGACCAATTTTTAATACAGAAAATTTAGAGAGTTGCACCTCATTGGCAAGAAAGAAGGAGTTATTTTCTGCATGCAGGATTGAATGTTTATCTTTCCCCTTTTCAGATTTCTAGGCTTATAGGTGAAGTTGAATGCAAGTTCTCTTGGTTGCTTCATGCGAATGTCTAAATCTAAAAATCATAGTAAAACCCCAGAGACCAACACTTAACTTATCTGGATTGTGCGTGTTTTGCAGGTTCAATAGGTTAGGTTGTATGCATGGAAACCTCATTAGCTTCGGTTTTGTCAGAGCAGGATAGCATCATACTGAATGCACTTTTCATTTTTCTTTTGCATTTTATTTTCATTTTTTTCTGCACTTTATTTTATTTACAGGCATTAAAATAAAATAAAAAAATAAAAAACTAAAAAATCTCAAAGTCAAAAAATAGAAAATTTCCATTTCTAGGCCAGAATTTCATTTTATTGTTTTTCATTCATGAGCAGATGATGATATTCCCTTCATGAAAATTCCAATTTCATTGAAGGGGTTATGTTTTATGGCATTTCATCAATTTCCATTTTGAAGTTACAACTTGGTCATATAGAGATCAAATCACATTTGCTTTATTCGGGTTCAACGAACAATCATTAAAGTTTCACAATAAAATAAACCAACATTGCCCCTTGTTTTCAATTACTTGCAACCACTAAGGTGTTCCAAGCATTTTAATTGAATATCTTTATTTGAGATTATTAATACACAGATGTAAAATGCTAACATAGCGGAACCTTGGAGAAATTGTTTATTAAATTTCTTTGCAAGAGAGGATTTAGAACCCAAATCCTATCGGAGAGTGTGTTTTCACAATCGGGTGAAAATACCACTCAACAGATTGGCGCTAGAAGGAGGTCTGGATGGGTTTATTTTAGTGAGATTTAAAATTTTTGTATATTTCATGCCCTACTGATTGTTATCTTTAGTCTTCTAACACCACTCAATAGATTGGTGCTAGAAGGAGGGCATGAAAAGGTTTATTTTATCATGATTTTAGATGCTACAAGTTTATAATTGTTTAAGAGCTTTACATTGCTAAATATTTCAAGTCCATTTGATTAGCATCTTCGGCCTCCTCTAACACCACTCAACAGATTGGCGTTAAAAGGAGGGCCTGAACTGGTTTATTTCACGGTGATTTAAGTGCTATAGGGATTTAAATTTTGAATATTTCATGCCCTGTTAATTGTTATCTTTACTCCTCTAACACTCGGCAGATTGTTAAAAGGAGGGCCTGAATTGGTTTACTTTATTCTATTTTAAGCAATTCAGGTATGTTGTATATTTTTTTGATTGTTCATACAGAAACAATGTGATTTGATTTAATTTTGAAAATTTTGGTTTTGACTAACAAAGTGTTGTTTTCATGCAATTACTTTTCATTTGATTTTAATGAATACATCTCTTAGTTGATGCTAACTTGATTTTTTATACATTGCAGGTTGAGTATTCAACAGATTTGGTTCTAAAGATACATTTTAAGTTTCACTAATGGCAACACTTGAGGAGCAAATGGTATCCCTAAGAGCTCAAATAGCATCTCTAAGAGAAAGAATGGTATCTACAATGGAGGATCATTATAAGGGTTTGTCTATACATGTGATACCCTATCATATTCCTAAAATGTTATTGGATTTTTTACGGTGTTTTAATCAAGAGGTGCCACTAGGATACTTGCAAAGACTGCATGTCTACAAGAATACATTGTGTCAATTCCAGATTTTCTATGAGGAGGTGGCTTGTAAGTTATTTGCATACATTTTGGATGATAAACCATTCTTTTGGTATAGCCAACTACCCATGGAGGTTAGGACTTCTTGGATACAACTAGAAGCAGCCTATCTTTATCATTTTGGTAATAAGGTTGACTTAGAAATCTTGAAAAATCAGTTTACCTCCATATGTAAAGAGCCTAATGAATCCTTGAGTCAATTCAATGGAAGATTTCGTGAGTTGCACTCCCAAATGTGGGAAAATTTTAACACATTAGAAGAGGAAGCCATGGAAGTATACCTAGGAGCCATACACCCCACACTTGCTTCACACATTGAGGAAAAAATGAGTGGTTTGTCTCTAGAGAAAATCCATGAGATCTTGGAAGAGATAGAACGACAAGGTCTTGAAGAAGAAAAGGCACAACATGTTCATATGAGAGATTGTTCTTTTGATGCCAACCTACACCAACCATCAAATATAGCACCCTCCACTCCAATGATATCTAAGGTAAATGATCAAGGGGATGAATTTGAATATCCAAATTTTACAACCACCTTAGATGTAGTCCACGAGGAGGTGCAAATTGCTAAGCCAACATCCGCTAGTGAGGATTATGCAGAAATGATCTCATTCATAGAGATACACGATTATCCGGATGAAGGGGTTCTAAATTCAACAATGTTTGATATATGTGATAGGATGGAACCCACCATAGAATTGAATGAAGTGGTTGAAAGTGAAATGGAAAGAAAATCAATAAATAAATTTGAAGATATGATAGAATTTCACCACTTGTTCTTGGAAGATACTATTGATGAGATGTGTAAAATTAACGATCAAGAAATTCTTCACCCTCCAAATTATGATAAAATTGAATCATGGGTTACTAATTTGGACGATGATAGCCTTACAAATTTGAATTCAAGAAATGACCCACTTTTGGAAATAATTGAACCATCTAAGGAAGGTGAAGATGAATTTGATGAGAAACACATTGATGAAATGGAAGATGTTGAAGAAGTAGTTGAACGTCACCACTTGATTTTGAAAGAGGATTATTATGATGCTTGGAAGAAGTGGGAAGACTACACTCACTCCAAAACTACTAATGAAACTTGTGTGCCAATTGATATACAGGACAACATAATCGCCTACTCGAAGGAAGATATTACAACTCCTGTACAATTTGAGGATGTTTTGGAAGAGGGTTTCAAATCTCATCAAATTTTGGAAGATTATAATGATTCTATTACCAAGGACAAAGAAGAAAATGAATTGATGAATGAATCAAAAGATCATGTCACAAATACCATGGAGTTTCATCTCATGGATTTGGATGACGATTTTCACAATGGTTGGGGGAGATATGATAATGCATTCTTTTCTCACATCCCTATAGATGAAACTCATATTTCACTTGATATGCAGGATGTTGAACCTTCTACATCATACGAAGATCTCATATTCACAAGATTTGAAAAGGTGACAAAATTCGATCATGTTGAATATAAATTCATTGAAGGTGCGGATGCAAGTTTGCATGATGATTTGGAGGATTCAAATGAAGAGATACCATGGATAGTGAACAAAGAATTGGAACCAAATGACAAAGAGATTGATCAATTGGAAGCAACTCAAATGAAGGATCATCAAGATGAGTCATGGGACATACACTTTGACCAAGAATGTTTGAGGATTGAAAAGGATGACCATATTTTGAATTTAAATAATGTTTATGGTGAAATGTCATTAAAGGTAAATGAAAAACAGGGTATGATTTCTAATCACACCTTTGATAACATTGTTTTAATGAATGGAAAAGAAGTTGATGCACTTGAATTGTTAAATCAAATTCATCAACAATTACTAATTGAATCTAGGGTAAAAACTTTTAATGATCCTAATTTAGTAAATATCCTAGATGCTTGCAAACTGTTACACAAATTTGATTGGCCTACAAATTTGGAAAATAATTTGGCTTTAAAATTTGTAGAAATAGGCTCCTACTTACAAAATTGCATATTGGAAGAAGATAGCCTAATTCTAAATCAAAGATTGAATTTTGAAATGGAAGTTTTAGAGAATAGACAAGATAAAATTGAATATCAATCATTGTCTAATCAATTTGAAAATTTGAAGCTCACCTATGGGAATACTAATGGAACTAAATTTAATTGGTGGGGTGAGAGAGGAAAGTTGAAGTGGGTTGCATTGTTTGGTCTAGTCTTGTTTTTGTTGGATTCCCACAACATTTGGCATGCATATCATGTTATATTTTTGTTGAAATGTTCTAATCATGTTTGGGATCCAGGAAAGTGATAGTCCAAGCTTTGCATCATCTTGTATTATAGTGTACATTTGTATATAGATTTTGGTTTTTGGTTTTGGGTTTGTGTTTTCAAGTTTCATTTTGGGATTGCTATTTGGATTTGGATTTAAGTTGTGTGTTGGTCCTTTGGACATTTTTGGTTTGTTTATGAAAAAAAAAAAAATTGGTTTTGAGATGTCAACTTATGCCTAAAATCAGGAGAATATGAAACATTGGAATTGTGTTGTAGAAAGCTCCACAAGTAACACAAACATTTAAATAATATCGTTTGAATCTTGTGATGCATGAAGTTGTCAGTTTTGCACATTATGGTAAAGTAGATGATATATTCCAAAAGAAGCAGTGCATTCACATCTCATGTCACATTCCACATTGCATATATACATGTCATCTCAAGTTACATTTTCATTTCATGTGCAATCATTGAGAAGGTGTCGAATCCTCTTAGGGTTATTCTATAACATAAAACATAAAAAAATCCTAAGGTTGGGAACTGATGTCCGAACTATCTTGAACCAAGCACATTCCATGCACATTAAAAGAATCTTGAGCAAAATGGTCAAAACCATACTTGGATGAAAAGGTGAGGTGAAAAGAATATTTCATGTTTGTCCTATCATGCAACATAATCCTTGAAAAAGTGGTTTTTACCACTCCCATAAAAGCTTAAAGTCTAAAACCAGAGTAGTAAGGATAGGGTTAAATCCTCATCGAACTTAGGTTGAGGATCCAACTCCCCAAAGCTCTGATTTGACCTACATGGAGTAGTAAGGATAGGACATAATTCTCATCTCGCTTAGGTTGAGAATCCGATTCCCCAAAGCTTCCATTTTTCCCACTTCATCATAAAGCTTGGATTGGAAGGATAGTACTACATGTCCTCTGCAAAGGATGGGTAGTCATCCCAAAGGTCCAAGTAATAAAATTAACTAATATTTCCCATTTTGTCTTAATATTGGATTGGAAGGATCGTACTACATGTCCCTAGCAAGGATGGGTAGTCATCCCAAAGGTCCAAGAAGTAAAAAATTAATATTTCCCATTTCATCTCAATATTGGATTGGAAGGATCGTACTACATGTCCCTAGCAAGGATGGGTAGTCATCCCAAAGGTCCAAGAAATAAAAGAAAAAGAATGAATGAAGCCAAGCCAGGGATTATGGGGTTAAGTATGCTCATGCGTGGCAACATGTCTTGTCTAAAAGCAAGACCACTGATTGCTCATATGGATAGACTAGCCTGACCATTTCATCCATAACAGGTTAAATCATTTTGTTCAAGATGAGGTAATGAACTCCAAATCAGAATAGTAAGGATAGGGTTAAATTCCCATCTCGCTTAGGTTGGGAATCCTATTCCCCAAAGTTCTGATTTCACTTACACTTGCACATGGGTTCAAGATGGTAGTGACACATAACCAACTTTGGGATCTAATAAATTAATTTAGTAGACATATATTTGGTCCTAAGAGGGTTTGACAACTTTAATATGTTTGTTCATGATATTAGAAGGGTTGAGCCTTTGCAATGCAGGTTGTTATATCTTTAGCATCTTCATCATGCATTAAATCCTGCACAAATTATTCATAGCCTTGCATACAAATCATAAGTGAAACCGACAATGGAATGTTGATCAAGTTCAAGCGATAGGGAATGAAAACACATTGCACACACCGAGCTGATACTTAATGATTCTGATGTTTCATGTATTTCTGATCTATCGGTATTAGTTTATCCTTTATGTGCTGACGCTTGTATCTAAGCTTCTATATTTCAGGTTGGGTTCTCACCAAAATGCTCAGGAGCATTTGACAACAGAGTCGCCATTTGTTGTGGCTGATCCACAACACACCCCAAAATTGGGGACCCACCTTTTTTGCATGCTTTCAAAGAAGACCGTAGTGGCCCAGATGCTAAAAAATCAAAGGAAGAGCAAAATATAGCAAGAAAAAGAAAGTGTCGTGATATCGCGACATGTTGCTCCGTCGCGACCATAAATGAAAAGTTGTCACGATATCGCGACATGTTGCTCCGTCGCGACTAGAAATGAAAAGTTGTCGCGATATCGCGACATGTTGCTCCGATCGCGGCGAGAAATGAAAAGTTGTCAGCATATTCGCGACATGTTGCTCGGGTAGAAATGAAAAGTTGTCGTGATTTCAGACATGTTGCCAAAATGAAAGTTGTCGATCTAGAAATGGAAAGTTGTCACGATTTCGTGACATGTCGCGTTTTCACGGCTAAGAGCAAAGAATGCATCATGAAGAGAAAATGTCACGATATCGCGACGTGTTGTGAAATCGTGGGTCATAGAAGAGAGAGAAAGATAGAATGGAAAATTGTCATGAAATCGTGACATGTCACAAAATCATGGTCAAACCAATCAAACAGGGCAAGGCACTAAAGATGTCGCGATTTCATGACAGAAGCAACAGAAAGCACAAGTGGTACGAAGATGAAAAGCGTCATGATTTTGTGACAGAAAGCAAGGGGTACGAAGATGAAAAGTGTCATGATTTTGTGATAGAAAGTAGTAAGGGATGAAAGAGAAAAGCGTCATGATTTCATGACAGTAGCATCGACAACGAAAGAGAAAAACGTCATGATTTCGTGATAGGTAGCATCTGCACAACCAAAAGAGAAAAACGTCATGATTTCGCTACATGTTGCATTTGCTCGGCTACTGACAGAAAAATGTCATGATTTCGTGACATGTCTCATTTTTGCGATGCATGATGACAAACAAGGCTGCTGACAGGAAAATGTCGTGATATCGCGACATGTCTCATTTTCGTGATGAAAGAAGAAAAGCTAAGCTGCATACATAAAAATGTCGTGATATCGCGACATGCTATTTTTGGTCATGATTTACAGGGGGCAGTTACGAAACATGCAAAAAAGCATGAAACACGTGGCATAAAGGTGTAAGGGTTACAGAGGCGTTACAGTTCATAGAAAATATTAAACGTTTCGATGTAGAACATAAATTCAAAGACAACGAAGAGGCATGGAAGATGAAGCGATGCAGTCTGGGAAATGAAACGAAGCGTCACAGAGCAAAGCAGAGAGCATTGCCAAAAAGTATAAAAGTAGAAGCACAGATTGGTACAAGGGTCGAAAACCACTACGGGCAGAGTTGCAGAGCCAAAGGCAATAAGCCATTCCCGGCCCCCCTTTTGTGGTGTTTTCTCTTCCACTTTGTCTCGGATATTCTCCTTTACATTGGACTGGGTAGGAAATTGTTGTAAGCGAGTTGCAAGGTCTTGAAGGCGAGAAGGCCATTCTGGGCCTGCTTTGGAGTGTTTTTCTTCCATAGACTGGGTTTGGGAAACCTAGAGATTCTGTTGTTGTATAATGACCAATTTTTAATACAGAAAATTCAGAGAGTTGCACCTCATTGGCAAGAAAGAAGGAGTTATTTTCTGCATGCAGGATTGAATGTTTATCTTTCCCCTTTTCAGATTTCTAGGCTTATAGGTGAAGTTTAATGCAAGTTCTCTTGGTTGCTTCATGCGAATGTCTAAATCTGAAAAATCACAGTAAAACCCCAGAGACCAGCACCTAACTTATCTGGATTGTGCGTGTTTTGCAGGTTCAATAGGTTAGGTTGTATGCAGAAAACCTCATTAGCTTCGGTTTTGTCGAAATAGGATAGCATCACCTTGAATGCACTTTTCATTTTCCTTTTGCATTTTATTTTCATTTTTTTTTCTGCACTTTATTTTCATTTACAGGCATTAAAATAAAATAAAAAAATAAAAAACTAAAAAATCTCAAAGTCGAAAAATAGAAAATTTCCATTTCAAGGCCAGAATTTCATTTTTCAGCTTTTGTTTTTCATTCATGAGCAGATGATGATATTCCCTTCATAAAATTCCAATTTCATTGAAGGGGTTATGTTTCATGGCATTTCATCAATTTCCATTTTGAAGTTACAACTTGGTCATATAGAGATCAAATCACATTTGCTTTATTAGGGTTCAAAGAACAATCATTAAAGTTTCACAGTAAAATAAACCAACATTGCCCCTTGTTTTCAGTTACTTGCAACCACTAAGGTGTTCCAAGCATTTTAATTGAATATCTTTATTTGAGATCATTAATACACAGATGTAAAATGCTAACATAGCGGAACCTTGGAGAAATTGTTTATTAAATTTCTTTGCAAGAGAGGATTTAGAACCCAAATCCTATCGGAGAGTGTGTTTTCACAATCGGGTGAAAATACCACTCAACAAGACATTAAGGGTCCAGCTAGCCAGATTGGACATCTTGCCGAGATGTCCAGTAATTATTGATAGGAGAAGACCCCATTCAAAGAAATCACAAGACAAGATAGATATTGAAAAATATGCTATAGACAAATCTTTCCATGAGTTAATGACGCCTTCTTATTAAATACTGGAGGAGAGAGATGCGTCGTCTGCTATTTGTCCTTGCTTCGATTTGGGCCCATTGGGCCTGCACTTCATGCTAGGCAAGTCAAAAAGTTGCATATTATTTTTAGAGAACGACATGCAAAACATGAGAATTTAGAATTATATATATATATATATATATATATATATATATATATATATATATATATATATAAAAAGCAAGGAATGATATTATGGAAACAATGAAGTGACTGACAATTTTTTTTTGTTTTGAGAATATTGTCCTTGGAAATTTGGATTTGTAGACCTCACATCAAAAGCACAAACAAGAAGAAAAGACATATTGAGAGAGGAGATAAAATATTCCACGTGCATTCTTCATTATCATCAATGATGGACAAAAATTGAAGACATCTACATATCTTTCTCAGTCATCAAAAGTCTCTTACAGTGAAAGATGGACATGTATAAAAATGTAACCTTCCCAGGGCTGGAGAATAATTGTTTTAGGCCTGGAATATCATGTGGGTCAGATACACAACTCATAAGTTATCTCTAATCATTTGATAGATGGTAATTGGTGTGGGTGGATCTGGGTTGGATATAAGACAGGTATTAACAATGTGGAACTAAATTTCAAGTATGGAATTTGTTATTAGATTTGCATCATAAGATTAATCACTTAGAAAGTGAGGGTCCCTATACACATGCCCAAACTCAAAGTTAATCACTTAGAAAGTGAGGGTCCCTATACACATGCCCAAAATCGAAGTTAATAAATTGTCTCTAATCATTTGATAGAGGGTAATGGATGTGGATAGATGTGAAAACCAAGCTACCAAGTGACCTATCTGTGGAATTGAATAGGGGCACTACCATCCAACCTATTCCTTTTCGGGCCTAAAATTATAAGGCAGTCTATTAACAAGCACTCCGCAACTACCAACAGGCCTATCCCTTCATAGAATTGTGAGGCAGTCCACTAGCAAGCACTCCGCAGCTACCAACCAGCCTATCCCTTCATAGAATTGAACCAGGGCATCCAACTAGCAAGCACTAGCTCACTACTATCCGACCTATTCCTTACTAACTGGTCTATCCCTTCATGGAAATAAAACGGGAAAACTAACCGTCAAGCACTCACTTGCTACCATCCAAAGTAATATTTTTAGGCCTAAAATTGAGTAGCTCACTACCATCTGACCTATCCCTTGCTAACTAGTTTATCCCTTCGTGGAATCAAAACGGAGCAACTAACCAACAAGCACTTGCCTACTACCAGTCGACCTACCTTTCTAGGCCTAAACTTGAGTAAAAAAGCATAGGTTCTTACGAGGGCTCTCAATTTTCCCTTGCATTAGGGTTTAAACCTGAGTCTCTTGAATAAAATCCAAAGACATATCATTGGGGTATCTCTCACGGAACAAAAATGTTGAGTTAAAAATACAAGTTTTTATATGAGGGGTTGAACTTTACTACTATGTATCCCTCATAGAACTAATGGATGGACAATGTTACTAATGTATATAAGATTTGAGACCATTGAAAAAATATTCATATTTTATTAAAGTAACACATTATTGTTTATGTGCAGAAATTTATATTTTTAAATATTTTTTATTTAATTTATTTTATCAATATTTATAAAAAATTGATTAATTAAAATAAGAGATATATGTATGTATATTAATTGTAATAAATAATTTTATTAAAAATTATTATTTTTATAACTATATTTTATTTTGCAAGATAGAAGATGAGAGTTTTATTTTAATAATAGAATGATATAGACTTTGTCTATAGTGAGGTCACAACAATTCACTTGGGATCAAACATAGATTTGCATATATATTTTTTAGACTATCAAAACAAGCACCTAAGCCTTCTCATTGGAAGTGGCCTATCTCAATCATTTAAGCTCTTCTACATGAACAAATAAAGATAAAAGGTAACGAAAGTGTTTTGCACAATATATTAAAAGAAAAAATTATATATATATATATATATATATATTCAATTGGTGGTATGGGATTGAAACAGGTCCCACTCGTATTACATCATCACCATGTAAACTTGGATATTATCCATGTATTATTTAGTAAGGTTTTGTTAGGATAAATTATTATATTAGTTGGGTAATCTAGAAGGAGCATTGTTTATAATGATCTCCTAGTATGTAACAGTCATTGATTATAATGATATTTGATCGTAGCAACCCGGTCTATATTAAATATGAAAATGTTGAATAAAATTACTTGTATTATTATCCCAACATTGGTATCACAACAAGGTTATACTCTTAGCAAAGGTAATTTGAGTATGCTCTAAACCTACGATATTAAGTTGGTCTGGTTTAGTAGAAAGAAATCCTTGCTTAGGAATAATCTACTTGAGCTGGTTTCGATATAACGTAAGACAATTTGCACATTTTCTCCATCAACACATGCTAGAGGAGGTCTAAGGCATGAAGAAATACAAGAGTTTTGTGCATGATGAATAATATTTGTTCAAGTTATCGAGATATTTCAATTTTGATAACAATGAAGTTTTTAGTTAGATCAAACTTAGTATCCCATTAATGGCCTTGGAATTGGGACAAACATGTGAGTGTGAATAATTTTACCTTGTAATCCAAATTCCTAATGCCCCTTTATTAAACCAATAGGGTTACAATTGTTTACATCTCCTACATAGCCATAGGCTTATTTAGATTTCCTAGGATGACTTCATCCATCACTAGGTCCCCTTATTTTTATTTTTTTGCCTTTGATAATTGGAGCATCACACTATTAAACTAGAGAATCGCTAGAATTACTTGAGTGGTGTATATCATAGGTCTATGATATCATAAAAAATTGGTCAATACTTGAAATTGATCCCAAAGTTGACATCTTAAAGACCTTTAGAATATTTTGATCATCTCAATTCCACTTGATTCAACTTGATGACAATGGTACCTCTAATTGGCCAACACTTTAATTAAGATGAACTTAAAAAATAAAGTCCTATAAATGGAACATTATAGTCTCAACCTTAGTCAAATTCCATGATTCACAATTTGCATACTAGTGATTGCTTCAATGGATTATTTGATTCTTCTAAAGACTACCAAATGTTCTTCCTTAGTCTTCTCTTCTTCTTCCTAAGATAAGTCATCCAAAATACTTTAAAAATCTTCTTTTGTCTACAACAATAACATTATATCACTTGGATCATAAGAACCTTATTCTTCTTTCTATTTAGAAAGCCATCACCCAGTAAGGAGTCTTAACTGCAAGGCCATCTTAGTTGGGCCTGTACATGAACCAATTTGTTGATGAGAAAGGATTGCAAACTACCAAGGATGTAATCAAGAAAATTAGGTATGCAAGCCAAGGATCTCTCTCTCTCTCTCTCTCTCACACGCACACACATTATTATTGCATATTGACTATATTGCACTTGCTATGGCTTTGCTTTATTATACATTGTATATTTTGGTCAATTGCTTATACCATCTTATTTCTTCCTCTCTTCTCCACTTGTCTTACTTTTATTTAGTTTCTATCATGTCCTTTTTACACTTAGGATTGTTTATGTTTGAGCCTTGAGTAGACCATACCTATTATATTCCTTATTTTTGTACACTATTGTGACTACACCTTTTTGGAGTTTTATCCTAGGTTTGGATTGCATAAATATCAATAAAAAATTCCTTCATAGTCTAAGGTCCACTAATTTAGCATAAGCAATTATGATAGACATAATTATTAAGATTTTGTTGATTGATATGAGCTTTATTGCTAGGGACTTTATCATCCATGAATGGGTCATTAGTGAAAATATTAACTAGGTTAGTATCCACTAAGCATGACTATGACATAGACAACAAATATAATTTAGACCTACTCAGAAGGAGTGGTTTATGTTGGGTTTATTAAGATATTCTACTTGAATTTAGATGAGTCTAGGAGGACACTATATCTAGTAGGTAAAATAAATTATTCTTTAGATCTCTAATACGGGATATGATGAAATGATATTCAAGGGAATCTAAGTAAATGAATCTAGGAGAGCACAAAACATGAGTCTTGCACCTATGCCATATGAAATATGTTAGTTTTGTTTTTAAAAATAATTTATTTGAAGTTCTATTTGTAGTACTTTAATTTTTGAATTCATCCTAGTTGGTAAATCATAGTGGTATGTCTTTGGGTTCTCATCCACGAGATCCAAGTTCAATCCATTGCATAAGGGACAAGGACCCTTTCAAAAAAACCCATGCTTTACCATAAAATTTTTTAGAAGGACAATAATTTATTGTTAGGCTAGTGAGTGAATTAGTCCCTCCCATACATAGCTAATTTTGTACTTGATCCCTATTTGGACACCGTAATTGTATGTATTTGGGTTATCATTCAAGAGACCTAGGTTCAAACCACTACACAAGGGATAGGGACCCTTTCAAAAAACCTGTGCTTTACCATAAAATATGACTTTACATTTTGGGACTTATAGATAATGGTGTTGTTATAGAGTAGTGAGTGATTGTGCTGCTAAATAATACTAAAAGTAGAGTAGATATACAGGGTAAGTTTATAGAGCTACGATCAAGAGCTAGAGGGTTTGCATAACAATTTAAAAATAAAAAAATAAAAAATAATTTTGAGGCCTAGGGTTTGTAGAGTAGGTCTGTAGAGGGGGTTTATGGAGAGGGTTTGCAGAGAGGATTTCCATTTTGTTTAAAAAAAGAAAAAAAGGAAAGACAAAAAGAGAAGAAAAAACAACAAAAAATCTCTCATTTATAGAGCAGGTTTGTAGAGCGACAGCCGAGAGCCAATGGGTTAGCAGAGTATTTTTTTTTGGAAAATAATTTGAAAAACTTGTATTAAAACAAAGATCATTTACAAGTTGGGATGAGACTTCTCCTAGCCTTAGCCAAAGAGAACACATGTGGAGCCAAATCTCTTAAACCATATTTCTACAATGGTTGTTCACTTGTTTACAACTATAAAATAAGATCTACATTGGAGCACAAATCTCCTAAACCATATTTTAAGAATGATTATCCAAATTAGCTAAAAACTGGATTTTCTCACCAACCTGCCTAATCATCTCATCCTCAATAGCCATATCACTGTGCCACTAAACCCCTACCTCCTTATCAGTGTCTATCTTAACCAGGAAGTCTGCCACTTTATTTAGATCTCTACTCACATAAAATAGAATCACATCATCTAATTCCTTCCATAATTCCTTAATTTGAGTGACAAGAATCCTCAACCTCCATGTCTTCAAAATAAAGTTCCTCATGCAATATAGAGCTCCAACCATTATTTGAGAATCTGATTCTAGGATTATCCTCCTATAACCTTGTTTTATTGCCCAAATAGAAGTAGATTTGATAGCTAACGCTTCCACTTAATTGTTTGTGGCTCTTCCCAAGCCTTGCAATTCCCAATAGAGCACTATTCCAACATGATTATGGCAAACCACTCCAATTCCAGCTCTACCTGGATTACCTTTTGTAGCTCCATCAATATTAATTTTAATTCAACCTTCTAGGGGTGGTTTCAAACTAGTTCTGTCCTGCCCCTCTTACACTTCAACTTCCTTCTCCATTGCCCCTATAACAATCTCAGCTTCCTATTTAGCATAGACTGCCACAGTTTCTATGAATTTGCTCCAAATGACTTACCAAACTCCATCTAAATAAGAAAATGTTTCTCTAAAGTTTTTGGCATTTCTCTCCAACTCCAAAAAATTAATTTTAATCCAAGCTCCCCATAAATACAAAGAGCTTTATATTTAAACCTACCTCTCTTCCATATTTCCCAAATATTAATCTGATTCAAATCACCATTAACTCAAATTTTATAATATAAAAACCATATCTCCCAGATCTTGTGCATGAATGGCCACTCAAAAATCAAGTGATCAACTGTTTCCTCACTCTTGTAACATAAAACACATTACGATGGACCAATGATTCCCCAACATATGAGATTATCAAAAGTAAGAATTCCATTATGCATGAACTGCCAGGCAAAAAAGTTTAGTTTCGACCAACCCTTGGAATGCCAAATATTTCTCCAATCCTCAACTTGATATGTATGAGGAGGAGGATCTGGAAGGATATTATCATATCCATCCTTCACTATGTAGAAACCAAGGCTCCCATAGCCCCAAGCTAATTCATCCTCTTCATATCTACCTGTGAGATATATTTTTGCCAAGATTAGTCATGATGGGTGTCAAATCCAGAGGGATTGAAATTGGCCAATCATCCAACTTCTTAAACTACTTAAACTTATAATCCTCCAACTGACTAGTGTTGAAATAACTTTCAATTTGGACCCAAACCCTAGTTTCCATGATTATTATTTTTGTTTGTAGTTTAGGAAATTCAACAATGATAGGTGCGTATTGATCCCATGAATTTATCCAAAATCGTGCCTTCTCCTCTCCCCCCACTTTAAAAAATAATCCATCTTTTACTCCTTGAGATCCTAACTTAAGAGCCTACCACACTAAGGATCCATTACCATCAAAAGGGAAATGACCCACCTCATTTGGGTTTACCTGTCCCAAATATTTACTAGTTAATATTCTACTGAATAAAGAAGTTGGTTGGGAAATCCACCTCCAGTAAAGCTTTCCAACCAAAGCTTTATTATTTAACTTTGATCTTCTCAGTCCCAAACCTCCATTTACCTTGGATTTGTTTACTTTCTCCCAACCTACTAAGGTCCATTTACTCTCTCCTTTTACTCCTTCCCATTAAAATTTTCTAGCCATCTTGTCCAACTCTTTTCATATGGTATGTGGGGCAACAAGGATAGAAAATTTATAAATTGGCATGGCCTGAATGACTGACTATAAAAAAGTTAATATACCCTCATAGCTTAACCATTTGTGAGACCAATGATTAATTATTTCCTTGATACAATTCAAAATATTCCTCCAAATTTCTATTTTGAGTTTTTTAAAATGCAAAGGAATCCCCAAGTATACCACTAGGAGAGAAGTCCTTGTGAATTCCAAGATCTTTAAAATTCTACTCTGAAGCCTTTGATAAATATTAAAAAAGACCACTTTGGATTTTTTATCATTGATAACTTGGTTTTTAGCCCTAAGGTAGACATTAAGTGTATCTCTAATCATTCTTGCTTTCCTGAAGCTGAACACTCCCACCAATCTTGTGTCATACACAAACTGTAGGTGAGTCAAAACTTTCTCACCCACCTTGATACCTATTAGAAAACCTTGTTGTCTTCTCCTAAATATGAGTCTACCCAAGCCTTTAGCCACTATGAGAAAAATATAGGAGGAACAAGGATCTCCTTGATGAAGTCCTCGAGTAGCTCCAAATGGTTGTGAGGGAACAACCTTGATTAACACTGAGTATGTCGGAGTAGAAACACAAGTCATGACCCATTCTATCCAATCCTGAGAGAAACCAAAGGCTACCATCATATTTGACAAGAATCTCCACTCCACCCTATCATAAGCCTTTGACATATCCAATTTTATGAACTTTCCTCTATTACCAGATGTTTGCATTGAATGGATTACATCATCTAGAACCACACCATCCAAAATTTGACTACCCTCTACAAAACCCCCTTGCTACAAGGAGATAATTCTATATAGAAGAGGTTTTAGCTACTCAACCATTACCTTTATGATTATTTTATATATGACATTGCATAAGGCAATAGGCCTATAATCTAAAATATGTACCCCTACTCCCATTTTGGAATTAAGGTAATGAAAATATGATTTAATTCTTTAAGCATTCTTTTACTACCTTTGGACTCCTCTATAATAACGGTTACATCCTCCTCCAAGTTGTCCCAGAAGGCCTAAAAAAATCAATTGGAAAGCCATATGGACCTGGTGTTTTTCAAGTGCTCATTCTAAATACTACATTCTTCAGTTCCTCTCTATCAATGGGTTTAAGTAGGGCCTAATTTTCTTCTTCAAAAATAACAGAGGGTATGACAACAAGAACTTCTTTTTGAGCCTCTTCATCTTGCACCATACTTTCCTTAAATAGTTTAGAAAAATAATCCATTGAATGAAAATGCATACCTGGAATTGTATCAAAGGAGTATCCATTCTCATCTTGAAGAGCTTCCATGTTGTTCATCTATATCCTAGCATAGGCAGCCCGATGGAAAAATTTGGCTTTTTATCACCTTCTAATAACCAAGTGGTTCTTGCTCTCTATTTCTAGTAGGTCTCCTCTTGGTTGTCAATGTCCTCAACCGCTTTATGCAATGCATCATCCTCTTATTTGAGATGCTCTGTAATTGTTCCTTCCCTAAAGTGTTTTTGAAATTCATCCCATCTGGCCACCAATGGAGCTCTTTAGACCTGGAAGTCTATCTTGTTATCTCACCTCCATTGTTTCAGTTGATTTTTGACATAATGAAGATGTTTGTGGAATCTAAACATTGTTGTACCATATGTTGGGCGGTCTTCTTCCCACCACTATGGAATTTTCTTTTGAAGTTCCTCTTTTTATAAACAAAAGTTTTCAAATTTAAATGGTTTGTGATGCTGCACTATCTTGATCCCTCCTTCCAACAAAATGGGAAAGTGATATGAAATTGGACCCTCCAAAATCTAGAATTTTATATTCCATTTTACAAATGCCTCCTCTGAAACCAAAAAATGGTCTAACTTCACCTTCATACTATGTGGCTCCCTCCTCTTATTAGTCCAAATATAGTTGGTTCTAGGGCATCTAATGTCCACCAAGTGTAATGCCTGGACTTGGGCAATCATAAGTCAATCCCCTGGGTCTAAAATTGGGGCTCTCCCTTCCTGATATATAAAGGATAATTTAACATTAAAATCCCTAGCAATAATCCAGTATAACTCTTCTCTTGAGACTCTCATGTTATGCACAAATTTCCATTGATGCATCTGACCATCTAGTTTTTGAGCCCCATAAAAATTTGTTATTAAAACATGTTAAGTTGTGACATTGTTCCTAAAATGTGATGTGAGAACACCCATCCAAGCTATATGTTCTATTGCAATCCATTCAAGAGAGTTCTAAAGAGTAACTATCCCCCTTGAGGCCCCTTGGACAACCACTTCTTTATGACCAACACCCCTCCAAAGTCTATTTATTTTTTTACACATAAGATCCAATGACATTTTTGTCTCGTGGATAAGCAAAAATTTTGTTTTACATTTTTATAAGAGTCTTCGAACATCAGAATGATGGATTATACTATTTAAAACCCTAACATTCCATGATTGTATAATCATTGGTTACCTTGAGAGCAGTAAAAATATATTAGCCTCATTGATCCTCTAGTAATCAGTTTGTATCCTTGAACTGCTATCAATTCCTTATTTAATTTTCTACCCACTCCTTGAGAGCTGTTATTTTTTGATCTCTTTTCCACCTGAGTTATCCCTAGAGTTGGCCTTTCTATGTTCTTTTCTAATGTTCCCATGATGACATCCTTAATTATCGATCGCTCTTGGTTATGCACTATCAATGTCCTTGCACTGTCTAATTGTGGTAAATCACTACACTCAATTACCTACTCTATGATGGGAGGATATGAAAGAGGGGCTTGAACATGGCTGTTATTATTTTTATTATTCCCATCCACTCCTTCCATGAATTTTTCTTCTTCTTGGTCCATTAGTATCTTAAAGATATCATACCTATTGGAGGGCTTGAGTTGGGTTTGCTCTTTACCATATTTTTTCTTTTGCCTTCTCCTTATTTTGGGTTGTTCAAAACCATCTCCCTGTGCTTCTTTACCCTGAGAAATATTGGTTATTTATTTATTGATTGTTGACTTACCCTCCTTAGGAATATTTGACATTCCCAAAGGAGCCTCCATTTTTATGTTCATATTATTTGGGAAATATCGGGCCAAATTCCCATATTTATGGTAAACTTTGCATCTAAAGGACAATGCCTCATAATCTAGTTGTTGAATCCAAGATAGTCCTGCAAGTTTGAAATCTACCTCTGTCAAAAAAGGCTGGCTAAGATCCATTTCCACACAAAATATTACATAAACAACTATGTTTCCTTCCATTGTGTCTTTCGAAACACCCATATGTCTTCCAATGGAATTACCAATAATTTCCAATACCTACTCACTGTAAAACTCCATTGGAAGTGCATACAAATGTATCCAAACCATGACAGTAGTGGGTTCCATTTGAGGATCAAATCCCACTCTCCAGGGTTGAACAAATAATCCTAATGGACCATGATTTCTCTTTTCTGATTCAAAAGCCCTATTTCTATTAGCAAGTGAAGAAAAACTAACAATAAAATATCCATTTCTAGTAAACCACAAATAATACTCACCAAGAGACTCCCAGTTTTACTGGACCCATGAATGCAAAAAATTTAGGGTAGGGTGAATATGCATGAATTTACAGATCAAATCATGATTGGCTCTATATAAAATTGTTTCTTTGACCATCCTTTGCTCAATGACAATATTTGGCCTTGATTATGACTTTGGCAAACATCCATTAACTCGTTGAGATGTTGATCTATTTCCAGCAGTTGTAAAGAGCATTTTTAATGAAGTTTTTATGCTTCTTCAATCTTTGATGGAGATTTATCCTTTAACAAATCTGTAAAAGAACTATATATCTCTAAAAGAGGATCCCAAGGTGTCCCCATTGGGCCCTCTCAGAGTAGTAATCTTGTCTTCAAATCCATAGTAACCAAAAATCTCTTCGGCTATCCAATTGATGCCCTAGTTTTCTCTTCCAAAGCTCTCACCAATCAAAAAAGAATCTACGATCGATTAGTAGAGTATTTTAAAAACAAAAAAAATATATTTTTTACATCATAGTGTTTGTAGAGGGTTTACAAAAATGGTTTGAAGAGAGGGTTTCCATTAAAAAAAAAGAGGAAAAAAAAAAAAGAAAAAAAGGGAGAAGAACAAAACCTTGCATGCAACATTGCTTTTTAGGACTTTTGGAAAATTATGGTGATGTAGAGCATTGAGCAATTGTGTTGCTAAAGAATACTAAGGGCAAAGTATATTTATAGAGAAATGACCAAGAGATAGAGGGTTTGTAGAGTGTTTTAAAAATTAAAAATAAAAAAATTCATAGCCTAGGGTTCATAGAGTGGGCTTGCAAGTGGGTGTCCAAAGTGGGTATACAAAGAGGGTTTTAATATAAAATAATGGGAAAAATGAGGAAAAATAGAAGACAAAAAAGAGAAGAAAATAATAGCAAAAAAGTCTTTCATTTGCAGAGCAAGTTTGTAGAGTGACAACTGAGATCTAGAGGGTTTATAGAGTGTTTTAAAAATAATTAAAATATATATTTTTGTAGCCTAGAGTTTACAAAGCAAGCTTGGAGAGTGGGTTTATAGAGATAGTTTGCAGATAGGATTTCTATTTTAAAACAAGGGAAAAAAGAGGAAAAACATAGAAGACAAAAAAAAGAGAAGGAAAAAACAAAAAAAGTCTCTCATTTTTTGTTTTATAGGATCCTATTTTCGATGCTTAATAAGCATATGCATTATGCTAATAACCTCTTGTAGGGTTGGATGCAAATCCTGATCGCTTAATTGGGAAAAGACTTGGATTAACATATTGCTCTAAAAATCATTATGATGAGTACCCTAGGAACCCCAAAGTAACTAGTTTGAGTATGTTGCTAGTGAAAATGGTCAACAATCCTACACAATTTTTAGTAGTTTTTTTATCCTAAGAGATTATACAAAGAGTTTTCATTTGGAGATAAACCCATGGCTAGTATTTTCATTTAATATATCATGGTAGGAGTGTTGTTGGCAATTAAAGAGTGATACTCGCTTAAACAACCCTTGTGGTTTATGACGTTCTCCTTAAGCCACTAGAAAGCCATAGTTTGGGGCCCAATTTGTTGCCTAAATTTCCTCAAAAATTCTATTTGGATGTCACCAATAATTTTTGCAATAGTTTTCATAGCTTCAATAAAGTAGACAATTCCAAGTAAGTGCAAAACATACCTAGTTGTAGTCCACCAGATACTCCATAAAAAATAGTCTTCAAAGTAGCAACCTAGAGGGCATACCTCCGATGAAACATAGAAAATATTTTCACATGAAAATGGAGAGAGAAGTGGAGTTGGAACAAAACATGGCTGAAGCATCTACAACACTAGCAAGAATTCAAAAATAAACAAGACAACATGCTGATGCTAAGGATTATGAATGTGTGTTTTCAACGCTCTAGCTTCATAAAATCCATATTTGTTGATACTAAGGAGAACCCAAAAACCATTGCAAGAGAGTATAAATAAGATCAAGGACAATAGAATATGGGTAGAATAATTGAAGATGAAGAGAAGTGGGAAGGAAAACAAGTAACAACAAATCTGATCAAGACCAACAAGGGATTAAATCAAGAAATGAATGGATAATCACTAGAAAGTTAAAAGATATGTAGAATTAATATTTTTGCCAAAAGGATTTTTACTTGTTTTTTTAACAATAATGAATATTGTCATAGGGATCTACTTGGAGGACCATGTTTTATGGGTAGATCTGGCTTATATCTCAAGAAATGGGCCCCTAGCTTTAATCCCAATATAGAGAGGATTGATGTGGCCTCGGTATGGGTAAGGCTCCCTATTTTACCTTTATAATTCTAGGAGGAGGGATTATTTGAAAGCATAGCAAACTATTTTGGGTGCTTTCTCATAGTGAATTTTGTTACCAAATAAAGATTTGTTTTTGCTAGCATGTGTGTCTTGGTTGAATCAAGACAAAAAATACCTAAGGAAATCAATCTGATCTTGAGATGGGGGGTATGGAATAAAAGCATAATTTATGAGAATGACCCCTTTGGATATAAAATATATATCAAAATAGTTCATCTAGCAAGGGATTACTCAAATAGACAGAGGAAAAATTACAGAGAATTATTGCTAAAACATACAAATTTATAAACACTAAGTGCCATTACAACCTACTATACCACTAACAAGTGGTGGAATAAAATATTATCCCCTAACTTTAGTGGATTAATAAACTAATAACCACTTATGAAAGTGGCTTACATGGGGCAAATAAGATGTGACTTACCACTAAACTATCTAGAAGGAACCCCATGTGTCCTATGAGGTCATCTATGAGGTCATTTATTTAATATTATGAGTCCTTATAATTCCTCCCCACTAGAGAAGCATTGGTCCCCAATGTGTACACATAGTAAAGGAGAATCTGGAGCAAAAAATAGGAACACCGAGAAGATTCGAAAGATGGTGAGGATCCAATAAAATCAATGTCAAAGGAATTGATGTAATGTTGCATTGTAAAAATTTTATGAGTCTTGCTTGTAAAGACATAAGCTGAGATGAAAAGTTAAAATACTAAAATCCACTAAGATAGATAGCAAATTCTACTAGATAATGAAACCAAATCCAATAGGAGTACCAAATATTGTGAGAGGGCTAAACCAACTCCACTAAATATTGATAACTCTCTCCTCAAGTCTTTTATGGAATATTGAATTGGAGTACCATATGTGATACCATGTGATCACATACATATATGAATCTGAATCAAAATTTTATCCACAAATAGGAGGATAAGTCTCCCATAAAAATTACCTCAAAATAGGAGATAGAATAAGGTTGCCACAACACTTACTCTAATGCCAAAAGTGGATTTGACATGATACAATTTTTTGAAAGAAGAGCCTGTAATGACAAGTGTCTTTATGGTGATCTTCTCATCCTACTAGAATGCATGGATAACCAGTCACTACAACTACCAAGTACTATAGGGAAAATCACTAGGTACTAGGTTCACTTGCATTGTGATGAGGAGTGTCGGGTACAACCAAATATGCACTCCATGACACAAGTGTTTTTACAAGCAATTTGGATAACATAAACTTCAGAGCATCAAATTTCAAAGTAGACCTTTACAAAATTATAAAATACTGCTTCTACTATATTCAAATTGAAAATATATTTTCAATGACTATAAATAAGGCTATCTTTGGGTTTGAATGAGGCCTTGATCTACGAAAAAAAGAATAGGGCTCGTGGGCAACAAAATAAAAGGGATAAGATACCCTTTACAATTTGAAATATTTTGCAGAATATGCTATGCTAGAATATTATTTTACAAGATGATTTATTTAAAATATTAAAGTGACTCCCTTAAAAAAGAAGCACCCAAATATATTATTTCATGCAAATGTTTAGAAAGGGAAAAAATAGAATATAAAATAAATTTACGATTCCCGCAGCCCATGTGGGATAACGAGTATGAAAAGCCTTTAAGTCATGGTTTCACATTGAAAGTGGGGCATCTAATGTGAAACGTGTCAACCTCAATGGAGAACAAGTATTGGCTAGTAAACAGGAAATGCAGTCACGTATCTCATAAATAGTCGAGAATCAAATATGAGGTAGACTACATGGATGATGTATCAATGATAGACATGAGATACGATAAGCTATGGAACAATGTTGACAATTTATTAGTAGTTTAGAGAAATATGTGAAACACCTCAAGAGCTATACATATCCTATGTAATTGCTGGATACACTAGGGAGAGCTCACATATTGAAGAAAGCTACTGATGTTGGTATGGAGGACGTCAAGTTGTAGGACATGTGATGAGGCAGAGTGCATGACAACATTGGGACCACCAAATACTATAGTTCCAATTGGTGCATTGACCCATAAAATAGGATATTATGGAACAAAATCCTTACAAATATAAAATTATTAGAAATACTATCAAGAAAAATAGGAAGATCCTCGAATGGTGTTATGCATATGGTATTGGGAACATCTTTGTGGTGAAAAATGACCACAAATTAGGGGTCATGAGTGATACCAGTGGCTAAGAAGAAAAATTGATGTAGGGTTTGGGCTAAAAATAGACTAGAAATTCTTGATAGGACCTATGAATGCCACATGGAGGGATCTGGGAACCCATGAATTTGTCCTCGTGGATGACACCAACAAACTGCTCAAACGAAATGACGTATGCAAGGAAGGAGGAGAAAGCATTTAGAACATACAAAAGAAAATCCAAAGCCTCAAGCTATTACATAAAACAACAAAATATTACATAATATGTCGATCAAAAGCCTCAAGAGGGCTAGTATAAGGTCCATATTTATTAGATAGATCATTGAATATCCAAAGATAGAACATTCACAAAAAATGGGAGGCTCCCTTAGACACAAGAATAACAAGGATGAAATTGAAATTCCCCCTCAAGATATAATCTATTGCTTTGATACCAATATGATATGGATCTTTAATATAAATTGGTATATCATTGTCAAAATATATAAATTTATAGGCACCAAGTGCCCTTACAACCTACTAAACCACTAACAAGTGGCAGAATAAAATATTACCCACTAGCTTTAGTGGACTAATAAACTAATAACCACTTATGAAAGTGGCTTACATGTGGAAGATAACATGTGAATTACCACTAACCTATTTATAAGGAACCCCATGTGCCCTATGAGGTCATATATGAGATAATTTATTTAATATCATATGAGTCCTTATCAGAAAGCTAGAGCAAAAATGAAGAAAGGAAAAAATGTTTACTATGGAATAAAAAGGGGCAGATCTTTGAGGAGAAGGGTAAAGAGATTAAAATATAAGAAGTTGAGGAGAAGAGGAAGCTAGAATAGAATAAGGAATAAATAAAGGAATATGGCATTGGTATAGGTAAGGAAAAATCATAGAAGAAAATGAATACAAAAGGTGAAATACAAATTCTAAGAGAGTGATCTAAAATGTAGGAATCTAGGATACTCCTCAAAGGATAAACTCTTCAATACTTTTTGGTATAAAATATGCCTAGTATATGGATTGGAAATGCATCTAGACTTTAACCAATAGTTTTATTAGATGAATGATATTTATATCTATTCAACCTCCGAAGAAGGTTGGCTCCTTAGAGTGCTTATAAGTAAAACAAGAGTTTTAAGTTAAGGGTAAAGGGATATAAAGGTTGAGGAGAGGTAAGGGTATAGAGATGTAAGATAAAAGTGGATGGGATATTGTGTAACAATATTGGACAATATTGTGTAACAAGCTAACACAATCAACTTAAAGGATACTTAACAGACTAGCCATTGTTAGGAGCAATTACAAATTTAATCAATCTCAACTATTTGCTTTAATCATTCCAAAGACTTAAATGAATAACAATCCAACAACAATCCAAATAGTAGAATTTGCTTTAACATAATAAATCAAACATGAATGTGTAACAAAAATTACTTAAAGCAAAATACATTCATAAAAACCTATAATTACATGGCAATGGAGGTCAAACAACTATCACTTAAAATTAATTGGTAGCAAGGCTACACATCAAGTATCTAGGCAAAGACTACAAAGCCGATCCTTCAACTAGAGGTGTCATGGTTTATTTATAAGTTGCATTTTGAAAATTAAAATAAAATAATTACAATTAGTTACAGGACTATTATAAAAATAGCTTGGCAGAGGAAACTCAAGATGCTAATGTGGTCGTTTTAGATTTTGTATTGCATTTGAACTTGAATTTATGTGTAATCCACTCTATTGATCTACAAATTCCTGTTGGAAGTGGCCAAAATGCTATAACTAATTTGTTAGAGTTGTCACTTTTGAGCTTCCATGTCATTAAATGGAATAGCTAGAAGACACTGTGGTGGTTGCAGGTCTGAAAAATATATTTTGTGAGCACCAACTTTGAAGTCGAGATGGTCACTTTGCTTATAGATCTTCTTGGAATAAAATTGAGGCTTGCAAATATTTTGATGGCATCATTTTAAGATACTTTGGATTTGTTAATTTCTTAGCTCATATAAAGCCTTGGCATCATATGCCTTTGACTTTGTTCATACCAATTTCATGCATTGGATCTCTTTTTGTGATCTCGGATGTTGGCTTGGAGATACTAGCATCATCATCAAAGGTTCCTCGAATTTGTGCACTTTGGCTTCTTACATACTAATTGTATGTAAATAATTCTCTGGTTTTATGCATCTTATTCCTTTTACACAATCCTAGGATTTGGTGTGGATGTGCTTACATCATCACCAAAAGAGGCTCAACCTTGTGCCTCTTAGTTTTAATCATCGCAGCTTTATGCAAATGGCCCTGGGCACTTTTGCTTACATGAATTTAGGACCTTTTTTTTCCTTTCATTGATGTTATTTACTAAAAGTACCTATATTTTTAAATTACAACTTTGTGCATCTATTCTTTTGTGTGATGGTAGACTTGGGTTTAGGGATGCTAACATCACTGCTAAGGAACACTTGAATTTGTTTATTTGGACCTTGAACACTCCAACTTTGAGCGTCTTGGTTTTGTTCATAATGCACATTTTTGGGCTTTTATGATGCCATGTTGACATCATCAGTGAAGGGCCCCTGACTTTGTGTAGCCCCTTAGATTTTAAAATACTTAGAAAAATTTTTAAAAGAAAAAGTTTGGTTTCTTGCACTATGAATGAGTTCATGAATTTCACCTACATTCTTGGTGCCTCCCAAAGGATTTTTGCTTGTGGAAATTAATAACTCAAAGGTCCTAATTCCATTGGGTACAAAGTTGAAAGGATTGTGAAATGAAATGTAAATGGAGTTAGTATGATGGAAAGTTATTTTGTAAATGAGAGATGTGATGAGTGGGTGATTTTGTGTGAAAAATGGAAAACATAGACGACTTATAGTATGAAATAAAATGATTGGTAAAATGGATGTTGAGATGGAATAGAAGTGAATCATACCTTTTTTGAACCTTCTAGGTGGCTTATTCTATTTTGTACACCTTGTGCTTTGTCTTTTCCTTCATGGTGCAAAGGTATCATGCTTTGACCATTCATCACTCTAGCATTGCTTCTTGCATGCCAAGTGTCCCTTGACCATTTTTTGCTCCAATAACTTCATTTGGGGTAATTTTCGTTGTAGTGGTTCTTTATATTTCTTCATTCCCTTGAATTCCTTCATCAACAAAATTTTTTTCTACTCTTTTGAGGACTTGAAATACTAATGTCTAAGTCTATGAGGAAGGGTTCTTATGTCCCATGACTTTATCATGCATTCTTCTTAATTGGTAGGGTTCTTATGTTTCATATATAGTGTTATTTTGGATGATTGGTCTTGATGGAAAATTTTGTGGTGATGGAGAAAGGGATGGAACATCAATGGGGATAAAAGGAATAGAGGAAGTAGTAATAGGGTTTGGAGAGATCATACTTATCTCTATCATTTGAGGCTACTCTCCTGCTAGCTTGATCACTACTCCAATTGCTAGGGGTGTCCCTTTGGTCTTACATTTTTATGAGCCCTTTCCTAAAAATCCCTTATAGGGTTAGCCTTTATTTTGATCACTATTTATTATTTTGTAGGAATTGAGCCAATGGAAGGAGGTGTCCCTAGAAATTATTGCAAGTATGATATTATACTCACATCAAATCCCTCATTTTTTTTGGTAAGTTAAAAAATTTTCATTGATGAGGGCATTTTAAAGGCACCCTAACACCTTAATACATTAGAGAAGAATAAGTATGCATAGACCACAAAAACAACAAGCATCATTGAGGACTTGAGTATGGAAAGGAAAGCATGAGCAAAACAAAAAGAAACAAGAAAAAACCCATAAGGGACGAAAAAACAAGACCACAAAACAAAATCCAATCAGGAAATTACAGATTCATTGATGTCATCATTATTGACATCCTTAACATCATCCTTAGGGATGTCCTTGAAGATTTCCTTAGCTATTTCCACAACTTCTTCATCCTTAACTTTTGGTTTAGTTTCAGCAGTAGACTTAGCAGGAGTATCTTCTACGAAATTATCACAGAAAAATAGGAGATTTAGAGCATTCCTATGCTCTTTCATTTGTGAAATTGCTCCTCCAATTGCATACATGGCACTCTCTAGGTGATCAATCATGATTGAAATGGTCTTAATAACATTTTTCTAAAGAAACGTCTCCACTGGATCGTTCGGATCATCCTTAACAACATCTTGTAGCTTTCTTGGACTCAAAAGTTCCATGCTTTTGAGGCATTGAGAGATCCTTGTGGGAGTTACCTCAACCTTGGTCCTATTTTTAACCAAAAACTATGGAACCTAGTGTCTTTCCTCCATATTATTCCTTTTGGAACCATGAACATCAAATACCTCATTATTTTCATCGATTTGACTTGGTATTTGTGTGTTCCCTACTAGAACCTCTTATTCTTAAGGGCTTTGATTTTTTGTTGGCCTTGGAATGAACTTAGGAACTAGCCTAAGTGGGGACTCTAATGTTTGTCTCTAAATTATTATCCTTTTTACTTCTAAAGTAGGGGATCTAGGAAAAAGTGCTCCCAGTGCTAGACTTTGTGGGAGTTGTTGCACATGTATGAGCTCTTGTGGACTAGTGGTTATTTTTTCCATACCTCCTCCAGTATATCCTATTTTTCCTATGATTTGAGATCCATTTGGATATATATCCTATTGTAGTTATATTGGAATTAGGGTTATAGCTTATTGGTTTGGCCCTTATATCTCTTTTTTGTTCACTTGCTTCTTTGGACCCATCACAACATTGTTATTAGCTAGTTGCTCTTTTGGCATTTGTGCATTTTTTACAATGTGATTTTCTTTAGAAGTTACTTTTTCCACTTCAACTCCATCTTATAGCATTGAATAATCTTCCTCTTACACTTCTTCCCATTGGCTATTAAAAACTATGGCCTTAGTTTGATCTTCTCAAGGTTTTCATTTTTCTACATTTTTATCATATTTTTGGGAAAATATTTTTCTTATTGATAGTGGATACCTAGACTTTTGAGTGCCTTGTTCACACCTAAACATCCACAACTCCATAATATTAGCTTCATCCTAGTCAGTTTTATTAGCCATAGTATTTATTTTATTTTGATTCATCCTATGGTCCTTATTATTTTTCTAGATCATAATCACATTTTGGCTCGTAAAAAATCTCTCGAAGGAGACAACTCTTGCATTTTGTTGATTTTCCAATTAAGCTTGTTATTCTCAAAATTATTCTGTAGTTGCTCAATGTTAGGTCAATTGAACTTTTTGAATGCTAGTGGCTTACATTTATTCAATATGGCTATATTTTCCTTGAATTTATCTTCAATATCATACTATGAGGTATTGTTTGTAACCCCAATTTTTTGAGTTTGCTATAGAGAAATTTCTCTTGTCCCTTCAATGTTATTGTGATTGGTTCAAAAGTGAAGGGATATTCATAGGTAAATATTTTATTTATTCCTGTGACAAATACTATGTTTATGTCATTGGTATGCCAACTATACTCCATGGTAAATACTTGATCTGTTACATAGTATGATAGAAAAAAAAGGTTTCCCTATAAAATTGTATAACCTTATCATTGTTTCTTCTATTAAAAAGTACTAGTCCCCTTATTCCATCTAAGGAATCTATAATATCACAATTTTTGTTTGAGATAGTAGAAGTATTTTTTTGATAAACGAGATTTAATGTTGATCTCATTAATTGTCTATTAAAGCGATAATGGGACTCAAAATCCCTAATCAAAGTGGTCTAGTCTACTACTGCTCTTTTCTATCCTTGGTCATTTACTTTGTTCATACCTATCCATAACATATTGTCTATGGTACTATATAGGAAGACCCAAGCTAGGTGTGAATAATATTGAAAGGTGCCATATGGAAAAATTTGCAACTATGTGAGCTACTCATGCATTCTTTCGTACAAAACTCTAGCCCAGTTAAAGAAACATAGATTGGTGAATTAATTTAAGCAGGACTCATCATAATAATTTGGATTAAAAATGGCATATGATAGGGCAATCTAGTAGTCATGAACTTCTTTCTCTATGGATTGGAGTTTTGGGAAGTTCATTACTAAATGGGGGGTTGTATAGCTGCTATTTTAGCTAGTTTTTGAATATTTTACCCCATTATTTATGCCTCTTAAGGTCATAGTACTTTCATTGTTTCCTAGAAGTAAAATACTTAGGTCATGCTTTAGGTCTAGCTCTTATGGCAAAGGCTTCAATGAAAAGGTGAGGGGTGAGTTGAAACAATAGTTGCCCTTTACAGTTCTAGACTGTCCTCAATTGTGGGTTATAGAATTGGGCAACAACCAACACTAGTTTAGGGTATAGATAAATAGGTTTATACATATAATAGGATAAAAAAGAGTTCCAAGAAAACACACTTGGGTTTCTAGGGGATACCTTTTTTTTTTGTTGTTCAGCTGCTTCTTAAAGTTTCCTTTGTTTCAATTTTGTATGTTCGGTATTGAAGTGCTTTATTTTCCTTTTGAGCATTAGAAAGGAATTTTATATCATTGACCATTTATAATCAATTTGTGCTTGTATATTCTCTCATATATATCTTCTACAAATTATACTAGTTATTGGTTATGCAACTCTAGCTCAATATAATTTGTTAGCTTGATAATTTTATTCCTTATCAATTTTATAGGGCATAAATTTTGGTGAAGTGTCTGCTTTATAGGTGTTATAATGATCATTGTGTAGTTGTTGTGGTAGTTTAACTTCATGTTTGATTTTATTTTATGGTCATATTTCATGTTTAGTTATTATGACCCTTCGACGAATGAATGCGTGAGGATACAAAATCAGTATTAGTTAATTCTAGTCTCGACCAATTAGCTTGCAGTTATTTTCAAAATTGTTGTGGATTATTTATTTTACACATATCTATATACATATAATACAAAGGGTGGTGGCACCCTCAAAAAAATCTTTAAATGGTGGTCATTTACCAATATCAAGAAAATTTATCCATTACCATTTGACAACTCATGCAAGTTGTGCTCTCATTTTGTGGTGATATGGTATGGTCTAAGACCAAAATGAATCAAAATTTTGGTGGTTCCCCAGTTTTGATTTGTTCTCATCCCATTTGAGAATGAGTTCACCAGATTGGTAATATTGAAGTATTATTTTCTTACCGAACCATTACTTCATTGTGACTAAATGTATTTGTAAATTGTCATAGGTATTTTTTCCCTATTCATCTAATAGCAGCAATGGTGTTATTTGAGCCTCGATCATTTCCATATTAGAGAGCTCTTCTTGGGCTATTAAATTCAATGCAAGTAGCTCAATGTGTAATAGGAGGACAACCTCCTTTCCATTGACTAACGAATAAGGCAAAGTCTTTAATGCTTTTTCACTATAATTTGATTTACCCATAATGCTTGGTTGAGTAACAAGTGCCAACTTTTCTTATTTTTGCCAATAGTTCTCTTAATAATTTTCAACAAATTTTTATTGGTTGATTTAGCCAACCCATTCCCCTAAGGATAGTAATTCAATGATGTTTTCAAATAGATACCATATCTACTAGAAAAATTAATGAATCTTACCCCTATAAAAGTGGATCCATTATTGGTTACTAAAGTATCTAGGATGTTGAACATTGTGATTAATTTTTCTAGGAATTACTGTGTCCTAATTGGCTGATTTCATGGCGATCAGTGTCCTAATTGGCTGATTTCATGGCTATCACCTTAGTCCATCAAGTAAAATATTTTATTGCTATTAAAATATATTTGTGTCCAACTAACAAATTTGGATTTATAATCCCAATGAAATCTAATCCTCATTGTTGAAAAGGCTCCTGTACTATGACTAGCTATAGTGGTAGTGTTGGTTTCTACTTCTTCCAATGAATTGTTGACATTTATCACAAGCTCTAGCCACTTTGAATGAAACTGCAAAGATGGTGGGTCTATAATATCCCACTCTAAGGATTTTGGTGATAATTTTTTTTGTCTTGAATAATGTCCTCCAAATAATCTTGAGTGAAACTTTGCTAACAACTTCTCAACTTGTTTTGAATTTATGCAACGAAGGAGAATTCCATCAAAATTATTTTTATATAGTCCCTTCGATAACAAGATGTACTTCAAATCCTATAATCTATATCAATGACTTTGCAAAGCATTCAAAAATTTATGGCACCTTCTTGTTTAAAAATAGTTTATTAGTTTATCCACGCAGTAGGCTCCTCTAAGGGTTTCTCAATTTTAGGATCTCCTTTGACATTGTCTTCTATGCACATGTTATAGTCTTGCTTTAAAGTGGTAGCTAATTATTGACATAAGGCTCTACCTCTCTCTAATTTAGTAGGGTTTATCTCAATGTTGTATTCTTGTATTTTAGTAAACCATTCAACTATTTTTTCTCCTAGTTCTCCTTGAAGGATAAAATTTTTAACATCTGGATGCACACATAGACTATAGTTTTTCTTCGTGATAGATAATGCCTATTTTTTTTTTAGAAATTTCATGATAGAAAACACTTGATTTTTTTATAAAATTATAGTTATTTATATAATCTTGAAATATTTGGTTTAATAATAACATTAATAACATCGAATGTTCCTCTTATTTATCATATTTCTAAATCAGAACCATGACATAATTATTTTTAGACCCAGATGCATATAGGATGTTCTTACTAAAATCTAGGTTGATCAAGACTGAAGCTTTTGTAATGGTCTATTTGATCTACTCAAATACCTTTTTCCTCTTAGGATTCCATTCAAATACTACATGTTTCCTTGGGATCTATGTCATGGGTTTGACTATCTACACAAAGTCAAAAATGAATTTATAGACAAAGTTGATCTACCCAAAAAATGATTGTAGGGATTTCTTACTAAGGGTAAGTGGAAGAGATAAAATAGCTTGAATTATTTCTAGATCGATATCCATTCATTGTTTGGAGATAATGTATCCCAAAATTTTCCTCTCATGCACAAACAAAATTGATTTCTTTGGATTAAGTGATATTCAAAACTCACGGTACCTCGGAAAGACCATATCTAGATGATCTAGGTGTTGTTGCTTGTTATGGGGAGAAAACTATCATTTCATATAAGTAAATTATAATAATATTGTTAATCAACTCACCAAAAGCAAATTCCATTGCATTCTAAAAAGTATCCCCAACATTGAACAAGCCAAATGACATCCTTTGGTACGCAAATGTTCCCCATTTGGTGGTGAATATAGTTTTGAGTTGATCTTCATCCTTGAACCTTAATTGATTATATCCTGAGAAACCATCTAGGAGTAAAAATATTTTTCTCTATGGTAAAGGATAATGTTATTTTATATGATACCTTGTTTAAATTCCAAAAATCAATGCAAAGGTGGACATCTCTATTCTTCTTCCTTACTGGCACCAAGTTGGCCACCCATGTAGAATGTTTGATCGGATATATGATTTTGGAATTCAAAACTTTAAGGAGTTCCTACTTCATTGCCACTTATATTTTGGTATTAACCAATCTATTTTTTTGCCTAAATGTCTTGGCTTGAGGTGTTATCTCAATAGTATGTCAAATTATCTCCATGTCATAATCCTAGAGATCATCATAGATCTATGATATTATGTCTTAGTACTTCTTGCAAAACAACTTGAATTGATATACTTCTTCCACAGAGCAATGAATTTTGACCTTCAAACTTTTACCTAGTTCAATTTGGACTTCTCTCTAAGATTGCTCTTTTATTTTCATTGTATGCCCTATATTCCTATCGTTATTATCAAAGAATATTTCTAGAGTGATATATCCTTTCAGGATGTGACTATTTTTAATTGAATGACTTCTTCTTGGTCAAATTCTTGTCACATTTATTTTTTTTAAGTTGAGTAGATTGCCTCACTTATCAAAAAATCAATAATTTGATGATCACCTTGAAATACATGCCAAAATATTTCTTTATCTAGGATTGATGGCCTGAAAATCATATTTAATTTATTCCTCCTTTGACCTTTGTAGTGGGCATGTAATTTGTGTAACCACCAAAAAGGCTCTTGCTATCTAATCTATCTATTACAATTGACGAATTAAGCATAAATGAGAAAACATAAGTTGACAACAAGAAATAGAACAAATATAAAGAATCCATTTATTAATTTCAATGAAGCCAAGTTACAGATTTGTCCCTCTTAGGGATACCCATTTGATACATCAATTACAATAGAGTTTCAAATCCCTCTCAAGGGTAGATGCAATCAAAATGTCTTCCAGGGTGACATGAAATTCTCTAGGGTGTCGATGACCCTCTTCTCCATGTTTAGAGGCATTTGTTGCCTTGCATCCCAAAATCATGTTAGTCCTACATGCAATAAACAACAAGAAATGTTAAAAGCAAATGAGACCTCTCATGATGAGGCTTTAAAAGGATATTTGTACAAAAGATAACATGATAATCAAGAAATCAAGAAATCAATAAAGTGATTTAGTGCATGTAAATTGATCTAAAACATGATAATATGCCATTAGAAACATGCAAGAAACTAAGATAAATCTATCTAAGCTCCTAATTAGCCAATTGAAGACATGAAAGCATGAAAAATATTCGTTATGCCTACACTACAATAATGAAGGAAAATTGCAATTAACTCCTAATACGTCGGTCAAATGTCTCTAAAATACTAAATTAACCCTATAAAATCATAGGTTGGATGATGATCATTAGTCTGATCAATATTAGATGCCCAAGTCCTACAAAAAGGACATGCATCCTAGAATCATTGCTTCCAACTAGAAGGCTTAAATTTGAAAGGGTTTGCACTCATCATCAGACATTTGGGTAGCTTTGGTGCTACAATAGGAGTTAGGCCTATATAATTGAAAGGAGGAGAGCTACAAGCAAAAGGGTAAGCTTATGATAGTCTTTGGCAATGATTCATAAGATGAACACAATTTTAACAAGATAAAGGGATATTCTATTGACTTTGATTATGATTTGATATTATGATTACCCCCTCAAGCGACGAGTCAATGAGGGTAATGACAATAAATGAAGCGACAAGGTCGCTTGACCACTATGAATGATCTTGAAAAATTAAGATTTAGAATTTGAATACTTGGCAAGGCCTAATCAGCTATGATTGCAACTATTAGTAGTAATTGCCTAATTCTATCCCATGGAGCGGCCCACCCATGAAGGCCTTCTTAGGGAATCAAAATGAATACAATCCCGATTAGGCATGTGTTGAATCATATTGTCGATGATATGCTAAAAATATCATAGGATAATTGCGATGAATATCTCATTCCCCCGGAGTAGTTCGGTCATCAAGGCCTTCTTAGGGATTGAAATGAAGCATACAATTCCACGATAATAGATTTGTCCCAAATGTCCTTATTATAATTTACTCATATTTTTGGATTGCATGGATCGCAAGTCGTTGCAACCGCTAAGTGTATACGGTAAATTACTGAATACGAGGTGCATTTGAATTTTGATTTGATTTTTTTTGTTTTATTGGCTGGGAGGTGTGGCACTCAAAGAAAGGATTTCCATAGCGATGACCTTGGTTGAATGTACTTTGTAATCTCAGCCAGTTATTCTATTTTTGCCTTATGATGACATTTTATAATGTCATTGTACTTTGTTTGGCTTATTCTGATTATTTTATATTTTTTGTAGCAATTCTGGTTTGATGAAAAAATTTAATTTGACCTTTTAAGGCTCTCCACAATGGGAATTTTGAGCATTTATTTTGGTTTGTTGACCACACTTGTCATAAGAGGGTAATTTCCTTAACCACGGTTTGAATTCATGATCACAAAACCCTAATTCAAGAACCGCGGTTGTCAGCCATGGGCTGACCCAAATTCAAAAATTAAAAAAGGTTTTGAAATTTGAATTTTTTTTATTATCTACCTGACATTGATAGAAAACTTGAGAGCTCTAAGAGGTAAACAATAAAATTGACCCGGGATGTTGCCGAAAAATTGGCTTGCTCACTCTACACCCACCCAGATGGCAGACTAGCCAAAGGCGTTGACCAGTGGAGGAGTCGGTGCCACTAAGGTAACTCAAAAACCGAGACCACACACCTAATTACCGGATTAAAATTAACCACACTAAGTAATGGGTAAATGAACCACATTAAACTGTTGGTAATGAACCTCACCCTAGTTAGATTTAGCATAGGTTAGTTTAGGGGGTGGGTTTTAATTTTTAGGGCTTATTTTAGGGAGGATGGGGCCCAAAAAGGGTCTCACTCCTTAGCCACGGGTGGTAGCCGTGGCTCCCAATTGGCATATTGGGGACCGTGACTATCAGTCTTGGCGGGATTTAAATTGCAACGACCACTTTTTTTTATCATTACACCAACCGCGGTTAGGACCTGCGACACACAAACTTTATAAAAAGTTTTCAAAATTTTTAATTTTCCTAGAAATTAATCCCTTTTAATACATTTTTGAAGTGCTATTTTGATTTTTCTTAAAAATTTTGTATGTTTTTTTGTTTTGATGAGCTTTTATGATTTGTTTGTCATTTTTAGGTCTGTTTTTAATTGTTTCTCTTCTTGTTTTTACTTTATTGTTGTCACTTAGGCCTTGACTAACAGAGAGAGGGAGACTGATCTCCTTTGTAGCCTACACCACACTCTTACTAACATAGAGTGGGGTTGGTTTACTATGGTGGGGTTCAGTTACATCTTGGACCTCCCCACCATTAGAGTTGACTAGTCCTACCTGACTACTTTGGCCTGTCGTTGGGATAAACCAACACATTTCACCTATCGACAAGTGAAATAACTGTGACTCTAGAGGATGTCTACCACATCTTCCACATGCCTATTTATGGTGAGGCCATCACCTCCTCTCCTACCATGGTGAGGAAGTATATTTTTGATGCTATCTTTGGTTAGTGGAGTTGCAACGTGAAGGGTCACATCGACCATGGAGGCATCCACATCCAGGAGTGGTTCCAATCCAACTTCTTCTAATAGTAGGAGGTTGTTTTTATGCACCTGATTATTCAGATAGTCCTCACAGACTCCTCATGTGTGAGTTTCCCCTAGAACCTCCTGGCTAGGACCAGGGAGGTGATGGTAAATTCAACCGAATGACCTCTCATTATGGTATGTGGGAGCACTCTTCTTGCATAGATCTACCATGAGCTATACCAGATCATAGGTGGCAGTAGAGTGGGCATAAGCTACAACATCCTTCTACATATTTGGGATTGGAAGCACATCCTAATAGAGCACCCCATTGATTTACCCTTGGAGATCACTATCATTTTTGTCGATCGATAGTGCTATGCAGCCTGCTAGCCCTGGGATCAAGAGGTCTTCAAGAGTAGGTCTCAGGCAGGAGACCTAGATAACTACATTAGTCACTTTGCACAATTTTGTATTGAGTAGATATGGTGGTGACCCTACATGGATTGCCAACCCTGGACAAAGGCAAATAGATACCTATGTCATGCGCACAGAGACAGGTGGATCATTGATCAAAATATCGATATACATGAGTACCAGTTCTACTCTCACGTCCTAGATATGCCTACCATCTATAGGTAGTTTAGGATCTGTTAGGATGTCCCAGATATACCTACCATATATAGATACTTGGTCCTAAAGAGGGACTTGACCTAGCCCCAGGTTACTCCACTAGGGGATGCTGATGATGACTTTTAGGAGTCAGGCCTGGCAGATGCAGGAACTACGGTAGATTACGATGGCTGGTGGTCAAACTTCTAGTGGCACAAAGAGGGTCCACTAGGCCGACCAGCTGATGGGTTTGCAGTAGATGGTGTAGAGGGCATAGAGGTGGGTTCTCATGGGCATAGGACCTGCTAGTGGACAAAGGGCACATGGGATGCAGGGACCGCAGTAGAGGAGGGCCCATAGGTAGAGGCAGAGAAGGAGGCTTTCGAGGAGGGTGAGGCAACTCTGGATAGTGAGGTAGGTTAGCTAAGAGTATAGGTTGTCAATATCTAGAGCTAAGTGGGGAGACTCTGCACCCAACTCCTACATAGGGACACTTCTATCGCCACTCTAGAGGTGAGGCTAGCTCATGGGCAGAGGCAATGGTGCAGATACAAGGAGGAGAGGGTAATTCTCTAGGCATAGGTGACCCAAGAAGACACTCAAATTAGGTAGCTCACTAGGGAGCATGATCTAACATAGGTACAACTAGGTGCAATGACCCTGGAGTGAGACCTACTTAGGGTGGTGAGGGGAGATCCCTCATACTCACAGGCTATTATGGTACCTCCTGTAGCACCATCTACTTTAGTACCATCAAGATTTGATCCTATGGTAGAGATTAGGAGGTTACATACCCTCGTAGAGGAGGGTAATGAGCAACACACAATGGATACAACCTGTAATTATTAGTTGGAGGGCATCATCAGGTTGCTCGATGGGCAGGTTCTGGAGAGGACCACTACTACAGGGTCACACCAGACCAGGACCAAGACCAGGGAGACAAGGCAGTCATCAGCTAGCTCTAGCCATAGGATGCATAGGTCTAACAAGATCATGGTACCAGCTCCTGAAGGACCCACAAGTATGGTGAAGGTGACGACCATGCCTCATAGATTGGGGGCAGAGGCCCTATCTAGTACTGATTTTATACATATTATTGTATCATTTTTAAGTGTAAGGTGGAGGACCTACACATATGTAGCTTGTAGATATTTTGATGTACCCTCCTATGATGTACACTTGACACACACACACACACACACACACACACACATATATATATCATATGATAGTTCATATCAATACATGTGTACTTTATTTTTGGTATTTTATATTTTATGTCATGCATATGGATGCAATGCATTATTGATTAGATGCTATGCGATGTGATGTATGGATGATATGTACTAGATAGCTATGCGATAGATGATTAGATGCTATGAGTTATGTATGCAGATGTAATACTTATGATGGATGCATTATGAGTGTCATATTTTGATGTTACATGCATGTATACTTTGCTTACCGGTATGCATTTATTTTATGCTGTTATGACCTAATTTATGCCATGTATGTACTACATGTATTTCTTTTTTTCTTTGAAAATGTGTTTGTAAAATAGACATGTATGATTTAATCACATAAAACATAATGTATGCAATATGAATTTTAATCAATCTAATGGATGACACCACAGAATGTATAACAATCATGGATTGTAGTTGCTTTATATTTTTGAATGTTTGATAACTTGTACACCCGTATGTGAGATGCAATGGTATATGGTTTCTATTCATGGGATTTTGTAAATTAAAAGAATATGTATAATATAATAATTGACCATCTAAATATCATTTATGACATCCATCCAGTATCTAATTATATATTAAAAATAATTCTAATAAACAAACTCCCATAAAAGAAATTGATGTTTTGATAACTGCTTGAAAATTGTTTGTTGTTATTTGGGATTTTTTGAGGTTTTCCATGAGACTCAAACACCCTAGTTGACTTGTCAAAAGTTATATATTGACCATACAAGAATTCTAAAACATAAGACTTTTGATAGGATAGGCCCTAACTATTCATTATCCCTATGTGTGCAAGTGAGTATATTTGATAAGGCATAAGCATACCTCGATGTCAGGTGGGATTCTTTCAACCCATTGTTAAGATCGGGGGTCTGCAAATATCTTACCCAATCCCAGGTTTAGATTTCAGTTGTACTAGACCACTAGGCGATACAGGACACCTAAAGAAAAATGGTATGCACATAAGAAAAATGCTAGTGCATCAGATATATCGTCATGCATAAGGTACAATAGTGTTGGCAATTCCAAGGATTAAAGTTCACCCCTTATTTTCTTCAATTTTTTGGGATACTTGCTCATATATAGTGACAAAAATCACTATTTATTTTGTGCTTTAATGATAAGAATCACTGTTTATTTTGTACTTTCTTTTTGAGAAAGGGATTTGATACTGATTTGAATCTGAACTTGATTTTGATCTTCATTTGATCTTGATTTGAACTTTGATTTGAATACTGGGGATTTTGACTTTGAGATATCAATTTGGGATATCGATCTAGGATATCAATAGGGGATATCAATATTTGATATTGATCTAGGATATCACTCTGGGATATTGCTCCTTCATTTGTAAGCAAGGGATTTATATGGGTAGGGAGTAAACCTGTCCTTTTGCCAATTGCCCACATGTCCCAAACCGTCCACATAGGGGGATAAGTAAGAATAAATATTTTTGCCTTAGGATACTTGGTCCTGCTTCATGGATTTCATCTTCCCCTAGTCCTTATTAGGATTATTTAATTTCTTGATTAGTGATAGGATTCTGATATGCTAAGGGCTATAATAACTAGACATCAACTACAAAAGCAAAGCAAGCTTTCTATCCACTCTTGAGAAGACCTCTAGGTATGGTTGAATGACCTAAAAAACCCTGGTATATTCTTCATAGCAACATTTGGGGTTGTGTTGAAACACACAATTACTCACAAGGGTGATAAATGAATGAAGAAGATAGTGCATAGATGCATGATTGAAACACAAACGTGGTGTCATTTGTAATATTGTAAACACAATTTATTCCAATGCAAGTGCGACGGATGAATATGCCTAATGCAAAGGTGAAATGCAAAATGAAATGCAATGCAATGATGCAAATGAAATGCATTGGTTGCAACATGAAATGCAAATGTTTTTTATTTTTGATATTTTTCCAAATTTTTATGGATTTTAACATTTTGACCAAGGGATTTTTAAAAACCATTGGAGCCTTTTGGGATTGACCAAGAGGTTTTAAGAGACCCTTGGAGCCTTTTAGGACTGACCAAGCGATTTTGAGAGACCCTTGGAGCCTTTTGGGATTGACCAAGCAATTTTGAGAAACCCTTGGAGCCTTTTGGGATTGACCAAGTAGTTTTGAGAAAACCTTTGAGCCTTTTTATAAATGACCAAAGGACTTACAGATGCCTTTGGAGCCTTTTGTGGTTCTTAGGCATAGAATGCTTTAAGATGAAGGATATTGAGAGGCTCAGGCTCTTCAACTCCTCCAAGAACTATCAAGTGATATATCCTAGGTCCAATATTCTCTGATATCATATAAGGACCTAACCAATTAGCCATGAATTTATATTGTATTTCTAGTGGTAAAATTGAGTTATGTTGGTTCTCTTTCAGCACAAGATCACCAACCTCAAAGTCTCTCATATGGAATTTGCTATTGTAAGATTATTTTAAGTGCTCTTGGTAAACACAGAGGTGCTCGAGGGTATTCACACAATGTTCATCAAGTAGCATCAATTGATCTAGTTGAGCTTGTTGCGTAGTGTAATCATCAATGAACTCTTTCAATGTGACGTGTAGCATTGAAATTTACAACTCTAAGGGCATAATGGCCTCAACATCATATACCAGTGAAAACAGAGTTGCCCCAATGGGTGTTCGAATACTAGTCATGTAAGCCCATAATGTAAGGGGTAGCTAGATATGCCAATCTTTGTGGTGCTCTTGTACCATATTTTTCAAGATGGATACCACTATCTTATTTGAAGCTTCAACTTGCCCATTTGCCTGTGGATAATATGGAGTCAAAAAAATATGTTTGATTCTATACTTAGACATCAAAGATCTCACAATTTTATTGTTAAATGACGTTCCATTATCCAAAATTATCTTGGATGGTATCCCAAAATGACTTATGATATTGGTGAGTATAAACTCAACAATACATGCTCTAGTTGTCGTTGTTAAGGGAATGGATTACACCCACTTAGTAAAATACTCAATAGCTGTAATTATAAAAGTATGTCAGCCCTATAATGGAGGAGAGATCTTACCAATGAGATCAATTCCCCACTGAGAAAATGGCCAAGCCGCTTGAATGGGCTATAAGGCCTATGATGGCAAGTACATAAGATTAGCATTATGTTGACATTTAACGCATTTACTGACATACACATTGTAATACTTCTACATAGTGGGCTAATAATAACCCATGCGAAGGATGCGCTTGATGATAGCCATACCGCTGAAATGGCCACCACACATATTGTCATGAGCTTGCAAAATTACCCAAGATTACTCTTGGGTATCAAGACAATGAAGGAGAACTCCATAGTAGCTTCTACAGTATAAGATGTCTACTAACAAGACATACTTTGTCACTTTATATTTAAATGTGCGTTTTGCGATTGACATAACTATGGAGCATGCGCCTTGCTAGGCGATTGATCTATACCAGCAGAAAAGCACAAAGATCCACACAAATACATAAATTGAACAAAGAAAACCAACGTATGCAAATTTTCTTATATTAATATTTAAAGGATCTCGGATTACAAAAATGCCCTCTTAGGGTCACTCAAAAGATGATATAGATGTTACAATTGCCAATGCCCTCAACAGGGTAGGCACACTTATTTTGCTTCGGTGATTACTCACAAACTGCCTTGGGGTAGAGCTAACCCCCTTCTCTGCGATGTGGAAGGATTATGATATAGGATCCTTTCTGCACTTGTCTCTCTGAGAACAAGAAACAACAACACACAATTACAAAGATTGATAGCCTCTCGTGATGAGGCCATTTAAATAAATATGCATGTAAATACCATTAAACTAGTAAAACAAGAAAGCATAAAGAAAGACTTTAAGCTATTCTAATTACATCAATAATTATGCTAAACATATAAGACATGAATAAGCAAATGATGCGTAGATAAAATATCGAATTAGAAGCAATAAAGCACATAAAATATCCAATGTACTCCTACTTAATGCAACACATGAAATGTCTAATTCCTACGGTCAAAGTTTCCCTAAGATGTAATTAAACCTATAAAAAGACTAACATGACTAATCTATGTGATCAAAAGTAAAGTAAGTAAGGTGATCATTAACCTATTGCAAACCATAGTTGTGAGGGGTAGTCTGCACTATGAACCGCGGTTGACAGCCACGGTTTGACCTCTGATGGGTTTGCCCTCAGAATTAGGGGTAGTGGGCTTGACCTCCTTGTTCGAATTGATGTTCAAGGGTCACCTTTGTCGTCCTCTGATAGATTTGGTGGTCAAATCACTATGAAGGGCCTTCATTTGCTCAAATTTACATTTCTTGATCCTCCTAAGAACCTAGTGAATCCATGGCTAATTGGTATTTAGATGGATAACAAAGGGGCTCTCAAATGCACAAAGTCGGTATGCAATTTGATAGGGCTTCACTGCTCTCTTGATCAGTTAGCTCTCACTCCATAATTCACCAGCACTTCGCTATATAAATTATCTCTCCTCTTCATCCCCTTGGAGGGAGGTATTTACAGCATGACCCTAGGGCTAGGGGTGGCTTCATGGAGAAGCCAAGACCAAGAAGGTTGGTTAGGACAACTGGGATGGAAGCCTTTGGAATATTTCATCCTCCAACTGCCTACTTCTATATCTCTTAGTCGTTCCAACCGATTTGGCTCGAATGGAAGGCCTAACTAAACTCCAGTTTAGACCGTAGGTCACAATTGTGGTCCAGACTATAGACCACAGGTGTCAACCATGATTTAGAATAGAGACTATAGGTTTGGGCTACAGTTCATAATGCTTATGCTAGAATACCTAAATTGAGTGATTAGAACCATTGCTTTATCTTGGAGTCTATCAAAGATCCTTCATATAATTTTGTAGCATGTCCATATGAGTAGTCACCCTTAGCATGACACATTTTAGGTGTCTACAGATGCCCCTTTTGAGATGTGTTGTGAGATAGAACAACGCTGAGCAAAATAGACCTCCTAAAATGATGCCACGAGTTCTATGATGATCATTAGTGTGATCAACATTAGATGCCCCAGGTCCAGCAAAATGATGTTCATCCTGGAATCATTGCTTCCAATGTGGGAAGGCTTATGATGAGGCTTGGATAAGCCTCATTTATAGCATGTTTTAAATAGTTAAAACTACCTAAAACTCTTGTGAATTATCTTATATGCTAGTTAAGTTGATTTAATATGCTGTGTATTAACTGTTTGCATGATTGAAGTGTTAAGGACATTATATTCTAATTTTTAACAGTTATTGTATAGTTTTATGTTATCTTGTCATGATTAGGTTGACAACAACACTTAAATAGTCTTATTTTGATGATCATTAAGCATAAGTTTCTCTAAATTTAGCAAATAGTACAAATACTTATTACTATGCAGCAGAAAACTGGTTTTTCCATATAAATTTCAGCCAACTGCCAATGAATGGTAAGGCATGAAATTCACATCCAAGGAAGAATGAAGACTATTGCAATATGATCCTGAGGTCTAATACACCTGAGAAATGCAGCCAAAACAATTTGGAGTCAAAACAGTTGGTCATTCTAAAGATCTTCGGAATGAACACAGTGTCTTCGAAATGAACATAGTGTCTCCGGAATGAACACAGTGTCTTCGAAATGAACACAGTTTCTTCGGAATGAGAAAACACAGTGTCTTTGGAATGAGTGGATCTTCAGAATGAGAATTGTAGTATCTTAGGAATGAGCGGATCTTCGAAATGAGAAATTTAGTATCTTCGGAATGAGCCACTTATCTTCGAAATGAAAACATAATGTACTTTTTGACTCATTGACCAAATTTTGACGCTGGAAAAAGGGAAATAAATATTGAAAAGGGTAAATGAAAATATATCCCATATAACTTTGCCATCCTTGCCGTCCAAAGCCACCATTTATGGAAAGATCAAGTTTGATCTTCTTCTAGGATAAACCTAGGAAATTCTGTAGGATATCAGGAACAACATATTTTCTGTTTGTAATTAGATTTTAGGCATCTATAAAATATAGCTCCCGTCCAGGTTGAGCTACTAATTAGATATATTAGATTAGATAGAGGAGATAGAAAATAAATAGGGAGATAATAGAATAGTGATTTCAGACTCATAACAGATTTTAGCAGAATTGTAATTATGTTTTTGAAGCAATAAAAGTGTAGTTTCATTCCATTTATTTTGTTATGTATGAGTGTGAGTAAGACTTAAAGAAGAATTCAAACCTTCTTCTGAGAAAAGATTCTGGAAACTTATAGACCTAGGAGGAGGACTGACAGACAGGTTTTATTTTGATTTTACTACAGCAGAATAAGTTGTGAACTTGTCATTTTCATTCTTTTGCACAGCTAAAATTCCTAGTTGTTTAATTCTTGTTCATAATGTTTTTGTGATATGATTAGTGGTAGATCTGGTTATTCTTTTCATTCCCAGCAACTTTCCATTTCCAAAAATTTACAAGTTTTCTGTAATTTCCCTGCATTCTTGTTTTTGTTGTCAAAACCCTGCACAGAAGATTGACGACCTTTTGTTATCGAGCATTGACATGATCTAGTTTTTATGCTTCATTTCAATTATTGTAATATTAAATAGACTTTCAATTCTGCAACTATAACTAGAGTTTCAATTCTGTAATTTAATTAGATTTCATTCTTACAACTGTAACTAGGGTTTCATTTCTGCAATTAGTAATTAGTTTTCATTCTTGCAAATAGATTAAAGTTTAATTTATGCAATTTAGGGGTAGAAGTGACACAAAACCCCCACACAATCAATTCCACCAATAAGACCTGCTGCTTCCAAATGAACTGAACTACAACCCTTCTTGAACTTTCTCTCGTAAATAGCCTTGGACACTACCCTGGATTGACAAATTCATTGAGAATTAATGATGTGCTTAACGACAACCCATCATTTTGGTGCTGTTGCCGGGGAACACGGTGTTGTTAGAAGGTGAAAAGCAGTCCAATAATTATTAAATATGCTAAGTTGTGAATTTTAGGGTAAAATTTGAATGTAATGACTGGTATAAGTAATTGTTATTGGTAAATTGTATTTCAATCCATTTAGGAAATAAGCAAGAAACCACAAGAAGAAAATTTTAGAAGAGGTTGAAATTATGTCAAAAATGTCTAAATTTTTTATTTCCAAAAATGTTGGAATTTTCAAAGAATCCCAATCATCCACTTCCAGCACTGCAAGATCCTTTGAGAAATCATTACAAGGAGGAAAATCAAGTAGTTCAACACCATTTTATCTTGACAAATCCATAAAATTAGGAAAATTTGATAAGATTTATAATTGTATTTGGGAACCTACAATGGAAGGCTCACAAGAGAATCAAGGTAGAGCCAACAATGTGCTCCACCCTAGTGCAACTAGTGCACCTGCTAGAACTTTTCAAAATCCCATCCAACTAGATCTTAATCAAAATGCTCCCATGAAGGTCATTTCACTTGCAGTATTACCAACTTTCAAGGGAATTACATTTGAAGCTCCTGATATGTTTTTGTTTGAGTTTAAAATTGTATGTAAAGCTCATGATTACACTAATGACAATCAAAAGCTCAAACTATTTCCTTCCACTCTTAAAGAGTTAGCTCTACGATGGTTTATCACCTTAGAACCTGACTCAATTAGAACTTGGGATTAGATGGAAAACATATTCTTGGAGAGATACCAAGAATATTGTCAAGTCAAGAATCAAATTGATGAAATTCTTACAATGAAACAAGAGGAAAATGAAATCTTAGAAGATTATCTAGACATATTTTATTTTGTTCATAAGAGATGTGGAAGTGTTGAACCTGAAATTTGCAAAGTCATATTCTTAAGGGGACTATTAGATGAATCTAGGGATGCATTGGATATCTTGGGAAGAGGAGATACAAATGCACTTAAATTTCAATAAATTATTAAACTCTGTAAAAATTACTCTCATTCAAGGCATAGAAAACACAGAATTGGTAATGAAAAACATGTTTTGAAAGAATGCATGAAAGAGGCTGATATTTTAGTACATGATAGAACATTAGATGAAAAAAATGAATCTACTAAATCTTCAGCCATCTATTGTTCAGAATGTAAAAAGCAACATTCTCTTCATGATTGTCCTTTGAAAAAAATATTTATACCTGCTACATGTAGCATTTGTCAATTAGGACACCCCATAGATCAGTGTAGTTTATTGCCAGAACTTAAAAGTTTCTTTGAAAAATAGTCTCAACCTATGAAAAAAACCAATTTTGTAGGACAAGGACAAGGGAATAATTTTCATAAATTTCCATATCATAATGCTTCTCAATTTCCTGCACATTGGGGAAATAATCCTTGGTATATGCCATGGTCTGCTTCAAGTCCACTTCAACAATGTTGGAGTCAACCACCATGGGCATACTCCCAAGCATGGTCTCAACATGGCTGGATGCAACAACAATGGAATCAACAACATCCACCATGGTTGCAGCTAAAATTACAGGGATATCAATGGGTACAAAATAAAAATATGTACAAAGGGTAGCACCATTGAAAAAAACAAAATTCAAATTTTTTGCCTAATTATACCCATAATTTCTATCGTGGACAACAACAACAAAAATTAAAACAACCTTTGTTTTCAACTCAACCTGTGGTCAGTCCAAATTATGTTAAACAGGTAACCCCTGTCTCTGTGGTTGAATAAAAAAATACAACCCTAATAAATGTTAGTGACTGTGTTAAAACTCAATTGTGTTCAGGTGAACCACAACTTGAACCTATTCCACTTATCGGTGTAGAAAGTGAAGTTAAAAAGAATGAACATGAAAACAAATCCACACTAAAACAACATCAAGAAGAACAAGATACCTCATCAAATAAAGTATCATATTTTGAACAATCTGAGATATCAAAAGTAACATCTTCACAATCAGATTTGATAAAGGAATTAGAACATTTAACTGTTACAATCCCTTTACCTCAAGTTGTACCAATCATTAATAGGATTTTTCAAGAAATGTGTTTTAGAAAACCAAGAGAAAAGAAGAAAGTATATCCTAAAACCATACAAAAAGGTGGAAATTTAGTTAACTTGCTTTTAGGTAAACTTATTACACCTAAGTATGATTGTACAAAAAGCCCACAGTTTCTTAGAACACATAAGGAAAATGAAAAGAATATTTTAGTTTTGGCATCCATTGTTGTAAATAAAAATGTTTCTCCAAGAACCAATTCAAATCAGTTTGGTACAAAAAAAACTAAAATACAGCCAAAACAACCTTTGAACAACAATAGTTGGTTGACTAAAAACCAAGGAGTAAATTTGTTTGATATATTGGTGCAACATCCTAATGCTTTACTAACATTTTATGCATCTTTAGCAGTTGGCATTGAGTTGTTGTAGGTACAAAAAAAACAAATTTTGTAGTTGAATGCATTTGATGAAATTTGGTTGGAAGCACTTCACCAAATAGAGTTCACTCAACAAAAATGGAAAATGTGGCATGATGATCACATTAAGAGAAGCAAGGATGAACCAGGGGAGTTTGAGAATGAAGTTGTTCAACTTTCTTTAGTTGATGATTTAAGGAGGATATTAGTGGTAAATGGACATCTTTTACAGTTGTACCATAAACCACTAACAAAGGTGGAATTTTCTCGGTATTTCACATAGTTACATTTGAAAGAAGAGGCTTCTTATTCTGATAAATATTCCAAATGATCATATCTTTGAATCTTAAAAGAAAAATAAAAAAAATCAAAAAAAGTAGAAAACAAAAAGATGAATAAATTCTGATTATGAATTCTTTCATGGGCATGATTTCAAGAAAATCATGAAATACTTCATGGGCATAATAAAAATCAAGAAAAAAGAGAGAGAAAAGGAGAGGAAAAAAAAAAAAGGAAACCAAGAAAAAAAAAAAAAGATAGAAAAATGAATAACTCAGCAGTGAAAACCTTTTCTAAGGCACTACTGGGTTGGTATGCATGAAAACTAGTTTTCTGGCATGCATAACCTTGAAATTTCTGAGTCACCATTGTACAAATACACCAACCGCACTTTTTTTGAAGTGTTGCAGGAAGCCTCAGCAGAATATCAACCGAAGCAGTCATCTTTCAAAACTTGCATTAACTTGTTTTAACCAGGTATATATGTTTCTTGCACTTTTCTCATTGTAAATATTTGATATATAGTATATGATAATTAACCATTAGTATAAAAGTGTTCATAAGAGTTGGCATAAACAAAACATGCTTGGAGAAAGAGAAAAATGTTGGTTTCTGCTATGTCTTCAGAATGACTGTTGTATCTTCAATAACCGTGGTATCTTCGGAATGAAGCCTTTGTCTTCGAAATGAAGGTTTGTCTTCGAAATGAAGGTGTGTCTTCGGAATGAAGGTTTGTCTTCGAAATGAAGGTGTGTCTTCAGAACGAAGGTTTATCTTCGGAATGAGGTTATCTTCGAATTAAATGGCTAGCTTAGTCTTCGGAATGAAACATAATCTTCGGAATGAAGATTTAACAATCTGTTTCCATGTGGCATCCAAGGAGGGAGAAAAAGACATAGTCAGTAGAATTATTTTTTACTCCATGTGATCATTGACACATGTCAGTTGGCTTATGGTTAGATTCATCTCATATTTTGCACCCATCAAGGAAGTATGAGAATCACAGGGAAAATAACCAACAAACATGCCACCACCATTCATTGCTAATAACCACTCATGTGGGAAAATTTGCATGCAGAATGGACAAGCTAAAAATAGTAAAGAAAAATTGATGGCAAGGATGTCCAATGATTGATGGCTAGGTGTTCAGAGCACAGAATGAGGAAGTTTGCCATATTTTCTTTATGAAGACATATTTGCTAATGATTACAAGGAAAAGTAAAATAAAATTAAAAGTTCTTTCTAAAGAAGAACAAGAGCAAACCCTGTAATTCTGTAGAAACTAGAAATCAGTGACCTAGCAGCAGAAGAGAGCAAGTCTTCTTAGCATCGGAACGAGAGAAATGAAGTGAAAAATGAAAAAAGGGCCAGCCTACAAGAACCCCGGAATAACGTAACCACATGGGTTACGATTTTTCAACCTCGTGAAGGGTAGTATGTAATTTTGTCGAGGCATCATTTCAAAATTATAAACCACCTCAGGCATGGTAGGCAACAACCTAAATTTAGAATGAATTTTCTAGCATACCTGCACCAAGAACTACAGAGCATGGCAAAACATTATCAAGAGGAAAAAAAAGAACCCTCATCATCATGGTCTTATTAAACTGGTGTGCCAACATCATTTTAGGGGAAACCCTATAAGATTTAATAGGTTTTATTCTACCCTAACTAATGTAGTTTTTGAAGAATAAGATGAAGGAGAAGAGGATACATATGTTGCTATAAAAAATATGCTACTGAGGAAGAAGAAAAGGCTAAAAAAATGCTATTGTAGAAAAGGAAACACACCAAGCAAAAGCAACAAAGCATTTTTCTCGAGAACCATCAACCTCACAAACTAAGAAGAGAAGGGCTAAAACTGACAGTAGAAAAATAAAATAGAAGAGGGTTAATTTTTATAAAGATGTTATTTATCTGTCAGAATAGGAGAGTGAAGTTCCCAGTGAAGAGCCTGAAGCTATCCCTACAACCCCTGTTACCATAAGAAAATAGGGCAAGGAGAGAAAATATACATTAAGGACTAGGAGGTCTGCAAGACTCCAACAAAAAGAGATAAAAGAACAAATGATTGAAGAGAAGACCATACAGGATAGCCATGATGTCATAGAAGTGCAACAAGCCACTGAGAATTTAGATGTAATCATAGATAATTTCATGGAACCTCCTGTACAGGAGTAGGGGTCTGAAGCAGAGGATGAAATAGTTGTTGAGCAGCAAACTGTAGTTGATTTGTCAGTATTAGGTTCTGAGTCGAACAAAGAAGAGGAGGTGGACATCACAAAAAAACTGAGAGCAGCCAAGAGTGTTATAAAAATACAAATGATATGAATTGAGGAAAGAAAAGATGTTATTGAAAAACATGAAAATAAAATTAGAGAATTATAGCAGAAAGTGGAGAACTAAAAAGCAGGCTGTCATAAGTTGAAGAACAATCAACTACATCAAATAAAGAGGAAGATTTGGTTTAGTTAATACTTGGATTATCTAGGGAATATGAAGACACAGGTGCTCATTCTGAAGTAGTGCCCCTCCACTTTGAAGCAATGCCCTTCCATTCTGAGGCATTGCCTTCTCAATCTAGAGAAATACCTTTATGCAACATTATTGGGTAGGTCTCAGATTTAGGCCTCCAACCATAATTACTCTGGTTCCCTCCTATTTTTAAGAGGATTCCCAACCAGATGATCAGTTTGAATAATGACTAAGAAACCTTCATGAGAAATTACACAGGCACTAAATTGTTCTATGAAACATGGAATATGAGTATGGACATTTGTGACTCCATAACCCACTGCAATGCATGAGGGCATGCATTAATATAAGTTGGGGGGAATGATGAGGCCTGTATAAGCCTCATTTATAGCATGTTTTAAATAGTTAAAACTACCTAAAACTCTTGTGAATTATCTTATATGCTAGTTAAGTTGATTTAATATGCTGTGTATTAACTTTTTGCATGATTGAAGAGTTAAGGACATTATATTATGATTTTTAATAGTTCTTGTATAGTTTTATGTTATCTTGTCATGCTTAGGTTGACAAAAGCACTTCACTAGTCTTATTTTGATGATCATTAAGCATAAGTTTCTCTAAATTCAGCAAATAGTACAAAGATTTATTACTGTGCAATGAGAAAACTGGTTTTTCCATATAAATTCCAGCCAATTTGCCAATGAATGGCAAGGCATGAAATTCACATCCAAGGAAGAATGAAGACTATTGCAATCTGATCCTGAGGTCTAATACACCTGAGAAATGCAGCCAAAACCATTTGGAGTCAACACAGTTGGTCATTCTAAAGATCTTCAAAATGAACACAGTGTCTTCGAAATGAACATAGTGTCTCCGGAATGAACACAGTGTCTTTGGAATGAACATAGTTTCTTCGAAATGAGAAAACACAGTGTCTTTAGAATGAGCGGATATTTAGAATGAGAATTGTAGTATCTTAGGAATGATCGGATCTTCGAAATGAGAATTGCAGTATCTTCGGAATGAGCCACTTATCTTCGGAATGAAAACATAATGTACTTTTTGACTTATTGACCAAATTATGACGCTGGAAAAAGGGAAATAAAGATTGAAAAGGGTAAAGGAAAATATCTCCCATCTAACTTTGCCATCCTTGCCGTCCAAAGCCACCATTTATGGAAAGATCAAGTTTGATCTTCTTCTAGGATAAACCCAGGAAATTTTGCAAGATATCAGGAACAACATATTTTCTGTTTGTAATTAGATTTTAGGCATCTATAAAAGATAGCTCCCGTCCAGGTTGAGCTATTAACTAGATATATTAGATTAGATAGAGGAGATAGAAAATAAATAGGGAGATAATAGAATAATGATTTTAGACCTATAACAAATTTCAGCAGAATTGTAATTATGTTTCTGAAGCAATAAAAGTGTAGTTTCATTCCATTTATTTTGTTATGTATGAGTGTGAGTAAGACTTAAAGAAGAATTCAAACCTTCTTCTGAGAAAGGATGCTGGCCACTTCCGGACCTAGGAGGAGGACTGACAGACAAGTTTTATTCTAATTTTGCTGTAGCAGAATAAGTTGTGAACTTGTCATTTTCATTCTTTTGCACAACTAACATTCCTAGTTGTTTAATTCTTGTTCATAATGTTTTTGTGACATGATTAGTGGTAGATCTGGTTATTCCTTTCATTCCTAGCAACTTTCCATTTCTAGCAATTTTTTTTGTAATTTCCCTGCATTCTTGTTTTTGATGTCAAAACCCTGCACAGAAGATTGACGACCTTCTGTTATAGAGCATTGACATGATCTAGTTTTTATGCTTCATTTCAATTATTGTAATATTAAATAGACTTTCAATTCTGCAACTATAAATAGAGTTTCAATTCCGCAATTTAATTAGATTTCATTCTTGCAACTGTAACTAGGGTTTCATTTCTGCAATTAGTAATTAGTTTTCATTCTTGCAAATAGATTAAAGTTTAATTTATGCAATTTAGGGGTAGAAGTGACACAAAACCCCCACACAATCAATTCCACCAATAAGACCTCGCTACTTCCAAATGAACTGAACTACAACCCTGCTTGAACTTTCTCTCGTAAATAGCCTTGGACACCACCCTAGATTAACAAATTCATTGAGAATTAATGATGTGCTTAACGATAGCCCATCATCTTACATTTGAAAAGTCTGCACTCATCATCAGACATTCGGGTAGCTTTGGTGCTACAATAGGAGTTAGGCCTATATAACCGAAGGATGAGAGCTACAAACGAAATTTCATATTTGCTATTTACCCCAAGCAGAGGGGGAAGCTTATGATAGTTGTTAGCAATGATTCGCAAGGACGAACGCAATTTTGACAAGATCAAGGGATCTACGATCTTCGGGATCTTCTGTTGATTTTGATTATGACATGAAATTATGACTACCCCCTCAAGCGACGAGTCGATGAGGGTAATGACAATGTCTGAAGCGACGAAATCGCTTGACCATAATGAATGATCCTGAACAACTTTAGATTTGAGACGTTTAATGCCTTGGCTAGGCCTAGTTCAGCTTATGATTACAATGCTTAGTAGTATTTGCACATCTCTATCCCATGGAGCAGTCAAGCTATGATAGCCGTCTTAGGGAGTCAAAATAATACAAATTCAAGAAGACTTGTGTTGAATCATATTGTCGATGATTTGCTGAAAAGATGTCATAAAAGAAATGACAATTTTACCCCAAATGTCCTTATTGTGATTTACTCATCTTGCCGGATTGCATGGAGCGCAAGTCACTGCAACCGCCAATTTTATAGGATAAATCACTGAATACGAGGCGCATTTGGTTTTTCATTGTTTGATTTTTTTTGTTTAATTTGGCATTTATTGGATTGATCCTGGTGCTTGTAACATCACCAAATTTGCAATTGTGATCATGTATTTTGATTTTTATCCACTGGGAGTCATTAATTTACCTTTTCAGACCTTCCCACGGTGGGTTTTTAGTGCATTTATTGCTAGTTGCGGACCGCAGGTATGGTCTGTGGTTTGCACTTCCAAATTTTGGGGACCGCAGGTCAGACCTGCAGGCGAAAAACCCTAGTTTTGGAACCGTGGGTGTCAGCTACGGTCCGTAGAGACTAGGAGGACCTATAAATTGAAATCCCATTTGAAATTTTTCATTATTTTCTTGCAACCCTTAGCAAATTGAGAGCTCTAAGAGAGAGAAGACATTCCTTGATACGAAACACTGTCAAAACTCGACCACCATTATACTCGTCTTCCCTGATGGCGGATCCTGATCAGCCATCGACTAGCCGGGGGTAGGGTGCGGGCAAGGTAACTCAAAACCGAGACCTCGCACTCAATATCAGTAAAATGAACCACACTTAAGAAATGCAGAAATTGAACCTCATTAAACTATCGATAATGAACCCCACTAGTCTAGGTTAGCTTAGGATTTAACTTTTATGCTTCAGTGGTCTAGGAGGGTACCCAAAATGGGTGCCACTCCTAAACCATAGCTGGTAGCTATGGTTCCTAGTTGGCAAATTGGGAACCGCAGGTTTCAGCTACGGTCTCCAATTTCCCAAATTGGGGACCGCAAGTTGCAGTTGCGGTTCCCAATTTGCAAATTGGGGACCGCAAGTTGCAGTTGCAGGTTGCAATTGCTAGTTTTTTTTTTTTGAGATTTTTAGTTTTCTTTAGCTCTGCTTAGCTAGATTTAGCTTACATTATGTTTTTTTTGCTTTTTAAAAGTTAACTTCTAGAGCACGGGAGCCTGACTTGATGAAGACTCTCCGCGAGGCCTTATCGGATGATGACCGAGCATGGTTCCGAGCCGTCGGGTTTGGTTATGTCATGGATCTACCCACCATTAGGGTAGATCAGGCCTATATCACTACGTTGGCCCGACGCTGGAATGCATGGACCAACACATTTCACCTTCCTCCCGGTGAGATGACCATCACCCTGGAGGATGTCTACAGGATCTTTAGGATCCCCATCGATGGTGAGGCTATCATTTCCTCTGCCTACATGACAAAGGATGTTATTTTTGCTACCATCTTCGGTGATCAGAGCATCGATGCATAGGATGATGCAGACCATGGAGGGGTGCACATCGGTGACTGGTATCGGGATGATGTCTTCTCTGTTTGAGAGGCCCTCTTTATGCATCTCATCATTCAGATTGTCCTTCTAGACTCCTCGGGTGTGAGGATTCCCTAGAACATGCTGGCCCCTGCTTGGAGGGTGCTTTAGAGCTCGATGGAGGAGCCACTACTGCTGGCCTAGGGGAGCACCTTACTATGCTAGCTCTATAGGGAGTTGTACTAGATTATAGAGTGGAGTCATAAGGGCATCAGTTGTAGCCTATTGCTATAGATCTAGGGGTGGTAGCACATCTAGATCGAGCATCCTGCTGATCTACCTCTATGCATCACTACCCTAGATGATGATCATCAGTGTTACACCACCTACTGGCCTCGTGCTGAGGAGGGTATCTATAGTAGGGCTCATGCTGGGGACATGGAGCATTACATTATTCAGTTTGCATCACTTGGGTTGGGGGACATTGTTTGGCGCCCCTACATGGATTGCCTTGCATGGCCAGAGGTGGACGAGTGGCTACGATGGGCCCATCGAGATAGATGGCTTATCTGGCGTAAGCTAGAGGTTTAAGAGTATCAATTTTTCTCTCGTGTCCTATGATAGTTTGGCATAGTGTAGGACCTACTAGATATGCCCCTTAGGTATAGATGCCTAGCTCTAGAGAGGGATATCCCATTGATAGTTCCTCCAACATTAGGAGATGCACCCGATGACTTCCAAGAGTCAGGTGTTGAGATAGCTGGGACCACGCTTGACTATGATGGGTGGTGGTCTCTATTTAGATGGCATGGGATAGGGCCTCTAGGTCGAGAGCCAGCTAAGTAGAGGTAGAGGTAGATCTTGATGGGCATAGGGTGCACCAGCATACTAAGGGTGGTTGGGGTATAGAGGTCACCATTGAGGACCTATCCAGAGATCGACCTTGAGGAGGATGCTCTAGAGGAGGGTGAGGTCCCTCTTGATAGTGTAGAGGGATGGCTGTTGGCTTAGGTTGTTGACTTGCAGAGTCATATTGGGCACTTTCATACTCAGTAGCTTGAGAGAGATACTACCATCACCACTCTGGAGGTGAAGGTATCTGATAGGGAGTGGTGCCTGACTGAGGTGCAGGGCTAGGTATAGGAGCTCATGACTCGAGCTACCGATGTAGAGGCCTAGGTGTAGAGACTATAGACTACCCTAGAGTTAGCACAGGTGTAGTGGACTATAGTAGAGGTAGAGTGAGATCTCGTGCGAGTAGCGAGGGGGGCTATGCTACCTCCTCAGGCTATCATGGGGCCTCCTTTAGTACCATTAGTAGGTACAGTAGCTACATAGGATCCGATTACTGAGGTGACATGACTACACGGTATGGTCATGAGGACCAATGAGATGCATGTAGCTCGGCTTGCTCATATTGATCAGCTAGTTGGCTATATAGAGATGCATGGGCTATAGGTTCTTAAGGATCCTTTCGCATCAGAGTCTCAGCGTACCAGGTCTAGGACCTCAGGGTAGTCGACAATGAGCTCGAGTCATAGGACTCATAGGACTGAGAGGACGCATAGGTCCTCTAGTACACACATGGAGGTCGTAGGCCAGGACTAGAGATCCAGGGTAGACATCAGGGGCCTCTAGTCAGAGGACTAGCCTACTATAGTTACCAGTTTCTCATGTGTTGGGTGCGTTAGGCTTTGGAGGTAGGCAGGATCCATAGCAGGATCCACCATAGGTGCCAGGTCAGCCAGGAGAGCAGGCTCCAGAGCACAGTGTAGAGGGAGGTGGTGAGAGCTCCAGTACAGGGGGAGCAGCCTAGATCTGGGTTATAGCAGCTATCGGCTATAGTTTGGATGTTCTTATTTTACATGTAAGGTCGAGGACCTACACATAGTTGTAGCCTACGGGCATTTTGCACTCCCTATGTACTCGTTTGGACACACATATATATGATATGATATTTCATGGCTCATTATGTGTACATGTTTATTTATTATTTTTGATTTTATGTTTATTTGATGCACATGGATGCAATGCTTATTTAAATGCTATGTTTATATGATGCGATGTATGGATGTCATGCACTAGATAGCTATTCTACTTTATGATGATGATATGCAGTGATCTAGATGAGTAGATGTGCGACATATGATGTATGTAGATGGATGCGATGTTTATTTTTAACGCATATTTATTTTTGCTTTGTGGGCATGCGTATATTTTATGCAGTTTATGATATGCTATGCAATGTATGGTAATGCATTATGTACAGAATCATAATCTAATGGAAATGAACCTGTATGCTTTAATCACTTAAAACATAAGGAATGAATGTAAACTGTGTATATCAATTTTTAAAATATGACACCACAGAATGTATAACAATCATGCAAAATAATTGATAATTCTCATTACAAGAACTTAATCAATTAATCACCCATATATGAAATGCAGTGAAATGGATTGGTATAATGCTAATGAATGAATATGTCATTCTGTATATTTCTTCTTTGCTGCACTATATAGTCAGTGGCCATCTAAACATCATTTCTGATATTCATGCGGTATCTATCCTATATATTTGATTGTGCTTTGTAAAAATGCATTCTGATGAATGAATGACTCATATCTCTGAAGTCTAATGATATTTGGTATCTTGTTGCTATTGGAGCACTTTTTGGGGTTTTCCTTGAGACTCAAACACCCTAGTATACTTCTCCAAAAATCACATACTAACTGTACAAGGCTTATATTGGACAAGGCTTTTGCCGTGACAGACCCAACTATTCATTATCCCTGTGTGTGCATGTGAGTATTTTTAGATAGATCGTAAGCATACCCCGTATGTCAGTCGGGACTCTTTCAACCCATATGTGAGATAAGGTTCCTCATACGATCGTACCATCCTTGTTTCAGCTTTGATTAGACTTATACAGCTAGACAATCCTAGGTACCTAGAGCTAGCTCATCTTGCAAATTGATCAGGGCTACCCCTCCAAATGCAGGCGGGACTCTTTCAACCCATTGCTACGTTTGGGGATCACCCAATAGAACTACCCCTCCGATTGCAGGTGGGACTCTTCCAACCCATTGCTGCGATCGGGGATCACTCTATGGCTTTCGAAAGGTGGACAATCCAGGGATTCAAGTTCTCACCCTTCTTACTTGCTCAGATGTAGTGATAAAAATCATTGTTAGTCCACGTGTTACCATTTTCTTTGAGCAAGGGATTTTTATAGTGCTTTTGATTCACTATGTCACTTTACATTTTGAACTTGAAATTTGTACTTTTTGTTGCACTTTGTAACTTGGGATTTAACTTTTGTGACTTTGGGATTTATAGGGGAAATTCTTGTCCTTTTGCCAAAGTACACCTTTCTAGACCGACTATTTGCAAGATAAGCAGGTCATGAAACCCATCTCTCTAGATACCTAAGACTGTTGTCATAACTTTCATCCTCTCTCGTCTTAGCAGGATTTTATATTGTTTTGCTTAGTGATGGGATTCTGATATGTTGAAGCACTATCCCAACTAATGACCTTGTCTATAATAGCAAAGCAAGCTTTCTACAATATCTGAAGAACTCACTAGGTATGGCTGAGTGACAGGAAAACTTTAACATACATATATGTTTCTCCGCAATAGGTATCGTGTATGAATGCAATGAATTATGATAAATGCAAGGGTGCATGATTGTCATACAAACGTGTGACTATTTGTAAAATTTTGATAAACGCATTACACTCTACTATGGAATGCAACGGATGACAAATGCCTAAATGCAATATGATGATGTGAATGCATGTGTGAATGCAAATGAAAATGCAAAATGTAAATGCAAATGTTTTTGGATTTTAATCTTTATCAATTTTTTTTTTGACTTTTACACATTTTTCTTGATTTTTATAGATTTTTGAGCTTTCATATTTGACCAAATGATGAGTACATGTCCTTGGAGATTTTTAGGGTTGACCAAGCAATTTTTAGAAATCCTTGGAGCCTTTTGAATTGACCAAAGGTTTTACAGCCACCTTTGGAACCTTTTTAGTTGACCAAACTCTCAGCAAGAGGGCGTGGAGCCTTTTGGGATGACCGAGAAGCTATAGGAACTCTCGGAGCCTTTGGGTTGACCAAGCAATTTTTGGAAATCCTTGGAGCCTTTTGAATTGACCAAAGGTTTTATTTGGAACCTTTTAGTTGACCAAACTCTCAGCAAGAGGGCGTGGAGCCTTTTGGGATGATCGAGAAGCTATAGGAACTCTTGGAGCCTTTGGGTTGACCAAATGATTTTTGGAAATCCTTGGTGCCTTTTCTTGACCAAGCTTCTTAATCAGAGAGCTTGGGGCCTTTTGGGATGACCGAGTGATTGAGACAAAACCCTTGGGGCTTTTGGGTTGACCAAAGGCTTATAGATGCCTTTGGTGCCTTCACTACACTCTCAAGCATAGAACGCCTTAATATGGATGATATTGAGAGGCTCAAACTCTTCTACACCCTCTAGCGACGTTAGGCGATAGGTTCTTGGACCAATATTTTTAGATATGATGTAAGGCCCTAGCCAGTTAGCCATGAATTTGTCTCGCATGTCAGGTGGAAAATTCGAGTTCTGTTGGTTCTCTTTCAGCACAAGATCCCCAACTTCAAAGTCTCTCTGGTGGACTTTGATATTGTAAGCTCATTTTAATCACTCTTGATAAATGTGGAGATGCTCGAGGGCATTCACACGATGTTCATCAAGCAACATCAATTGATCGAGGTGAGCTTGCCACGTGGTGTCATCATCGATGAACTCTTTCAATGCGATGCGCAACATTGGAATTTCCAACTCCAAGGGCATAATGGCCTCAGCGCCATATACTAGTGAAAATGGCGTTGCCCCAATAGGCATCCGAATGCTAGTCCTGTAAGCCCATAATGCAAGGGGTAGTTGTATATGCCAATCCTTGTGGTGTTCTTGCACTATCTTTTTCAAGATGGCTACCATAGTCTTGTTTGAGGCCTCAGCTTGCCCGTTTGCTTGCGGATAATATGGAGTTGCAAAACTATGTTTAATGCGGTATTTAGATGTTAAAGCCCACATAGTTTTGTTCTTAAAAGAAGTTCCATTATCCAAAATTATTTTGGATGGTATCCCAAAATGACATATGATATGCTCGAGAATAAATTCTGTGATGCGAGCTCCAGTGGTCATTGTAATGGGAATGGCTTCCACCCACTTTGTAAAATACTCAGTAGCCATGATAATGAATGTATGTCGGCTTGATGATGGAGGGGAAATCTTGCCAATCAGATCTAGTCCCCACTGAGCAAATGGCCAAGCCGCATGAATGGGTTGTAAGGCCTACGATGGCAAGTGCGTAAGATTAGCATGATGCTGACATTTAACGCATTTCTTGACATACACATTGCAATCCTTCTCCATAGTGGGCCAATAATAACCCATGCGAAGGATGCGTTTGATGATAGCCATGCCATTGAAATGGCCACCGCACGTACCATCGTGAGCCTCTAAAATTGCCCAAGATGACTCTTGGGGCTCAAGACATCGAAGGAGAACTCCTTCGTAGCCATGTCGGTACAAAATATCTCCTATCAAGACATACTTGGTCACTCTCTATTTAAATGTGCATCTTGCGGCATGCGACAATCCCTCTGGGATCATACCAAGCTTTAGGAAGTCTTGGATTTGCAACATCCAGCTTTGACAAGCCTCAGCTTTGACTGCTAAGATGACCTGCTCCCCCTACGTATTTAACTTTGCAAATGTAGACTAGGAAACAACCTTGTGGTGAATGGTAGTACCACTCCCCGTAGGACTCTGAGAAGTCAATGACTCCTAGGGTGCCTGCTTAAGAAAGTCTTCCACTCTATGGAACCAATCAGTTGTTGGTTCCATGATAATCATGTTGACTGACTCTTTGTTATCAAAGGTTGCACGCTCCGTTGTTGGGTGTGAGAGCATTCTAACATGGATGGTAGTAAAATTGGCAGACAGATTCTGAGGGATCAAGGACCCCAAAGATGCCATGGTGTCTATGAACCTATTTGATGAATGAGGGATTGCCTCGATGTCATACCATTCAAGTTTAGCTAGATAAGTGGCAACAAGATCTTTGTAGGCTTTTAGTATGGGACATCGACACTGAAAGAGCCCCTTAACCTGGTTAACTATGAGCAGAGAATCACCAAAAATGTTCAATATTTTAATACCCATGGCGATGGTTATGTGGAGGCCCAAAAGTAGGGCTTCGTACTCAACATTATTGTTGGTGCACGAAAAGTCTAACTTGAATGACAAGGGCATTGGAGCTCCTTGTGGCATGAAAAACACTATTCCTACACCGCCCCCTTGCTCACACTTCGAACCATCAAAAAATAATGTAATATCAACATTATTCTCTGGTTCCTCGGGTTCGGGAGCTTCAGATATTATGAAGACCGCATCATCTGGAAGCTCAATGGTTAGAGGCCTACTGTTGGACAGTGGTGCCTCAGCCAGTTGATCAGCTATGACTTGTCCCTTGATGGACTTTTGGCTGATGAATTGCAAATCAAATTCTATCAATAGCATGATCCACTTTGCAGTACGTGTGTTATGATATGTCTTGCTCATCATGTACTGCAAAGGATTCTATTTCGATATAACATATGTTGTATGACTTAGCATGTAATGCCATAATTTCTTGGTAGCGAACACTATTGCTAAACAAAGTTTTTCAACATATGCATATCTTGACTCATAACTCACCAAGGTGCGACTGATGTAATATACGGCTTGCTCTTTGCCTTGCACATTCTTTTGGGCTAACATGGTCCCTAATGCAAAGTCGATTGCCGATATATATAGCAAAAAGGCTCATCTGGCCTTGGTGGAGCTAGTACTGGTGGCGTTGCTAGGTATTGCTTAATCTCAGCAAAGGCTGCTTGGCAGTCCTTGTCCCAATCAAATGGGACCCCCTTGTGTAGCAATCGATTCATGGGTCGACACTTATCCGATAATTGAGCGATGAATCACTTTATGGATGCTACTTTGCCCTGAAGGCTTCTTAGTTCTTTGATATTAGTGGGAGGACGCATCTCTAAAATAGTCATGACCTTTGTTGGGTCTACTTCGATGCCTCATTTAGAAATGATGAATCCCAAGAGTTTACCTGAAGTTACGCCAAATACGCACTTCTTAGGATTCAACCTGACATTGTGCTCTATCAGGCGATCGAAGACCTTCCTTAAGACCTCCGCATGCTCTTCTCACAGCAACGACTTAGCTAGTAAGTCATCGATATAATCTTCTAAGATTTTATGCATGTAGTCATGAAAGATATATGTCATAGCCCGCTGATATGTGGCACCAGCATTTTTAAGACCGAATGGCATAACTTTGTAGCAAAATGTCCCCCATGGCATTATGAACATGGTTTTATGCTGATCTTCGGGTTTAATCCGAATCTGGTTGTATCCAGAAAAACCATCCATAAGGGAGAGCATTTCATGACCTATAGTGGCATCTACCAAAGCATCGATATTTGGCAATGAAAATGAATCTTTGGGTGTTGCCTTGTTGAGATCTCTAAAATCCATACAAATATGGACCCTTCCATCTGGCTTTCCTACGGGCACCATATTGGACACCCATTCTGGATAGTCGATGGAGATGATGAACTCTACGTCCAACAACTTTTGTAACTCGTCTTTCACCATTAAGGCTACTGTTGGATGCATTTTTCTGAGTTTTTGCTTGACTGGCTTCTTCGATAGATCTAGCGATAGGTTATGAGTAACCAATTTTGGATCTAGACCCGACATGTCTTTGTAAGTCCAAGCAAAGAGATCAGGTCTCTCTTTCAGTAGAGGGATGATGCTATCACGCTCATCCGAGTGAGACTCTCTCCAAATCTAACCTTCTTTGGATTGGTGGGATCTTTACTGATATCCACATCGAAGGTTTTCTCTACTGACATATGTGATCCCTCCTCAAGCTGGTGAGGCATAGGAATCAGATGGATGTCATCATCCGGGTTCACATGTTCCTCTCGAGAAGCATTCTCGATGTGACAAACATCATGAGCATAGCCTGGCGCAAAATGAAATGGTTGTAACATTTCTTCATTAGGGAAGAAATCTTCAGGCTGGATCGATGAGTCAATGTGATCCCAATCGATAGCATCCATGTTCAGATGCAGTGGTTTGGATGGATCTACTGGATTGTGGAGTGGCATGGTCAAATCAATGGAGACCATATTGATGGAATGGAATTGATCTTTGAAACCACATGGACAAAACCCTATCCCTGAAGCGTAGCTTTCATACCCAAGATCTGGTTTGGATGGTATGGGCACAAACGGATCCTCTCTATGGGATGTCAGTATAATTGGATCCTCTCGATGCACTGGCTACAAAATGGGATCTCTCGACTCAAGGAGCTCCACGTACGTAGGTGGATCGGGAAAGAGTTCTTGATACCTCTCTTCGAGCTCTCTTCTTTCCCTCAGGCTACGATGGAGATTAATCTCCCGATGCAAACCTATAGTTGTAATAGGTGGGGGACCTCTAGGTGGAGGCCTATTACGTAAGTGGTGAGGTCCCAAATAGGCCATCTCCATCGAGTCCTCATCATCATTGTACAAATACAATCTATCACTTCCCCCCTCTTCTAAGGAGCGATTTGGTAGATGTGGTCCCATGTATCTGATTCTACGGTCGCTATCATCACTATCTAGATAAATCCGATAGAATGATCGTATATATGATACTACCATGTAAACTGGCACTACTCTTTCCTCAGAGCACTCAGTGTTGGGAGGGACTTCCTCCATAACATGCTTCGATTCCCTAGGCAATAGATATTATGGATACATGAGCCTGGAATCGATCCTCTCATCTACATCATCATGGTCACTACCATGGATGGGCCACTCTATTATGTCTATGCATAGTGGGAGATTAGTTGGGTGAGGCTTTAAGCAAGCCTCCTCTATTTCATCTTCATAATCACTATCGGCTATGAAGCGCTCGTTCATCTCTTCCACTTGTTCCATAGGTAGCAGATGGCGTATAAACATCGGCCCTAAAAAATTTGGCTTGATTTCCTCCTCAGATTGATCATCATTTGAGGATTCATCATCTGCATAATAACTAGGTCCACTCATTTTGGAGGTGGACTCCTCTCCATCATCATCGCAAAGATCTCCTAACTTGAGATCACCTACAATAGTGGGGTTATGCCCCTGCATACCAGTGTCATTGGTAGCACCATAGATTTGGTTACCCAGGTTGTCTCTAGGGTTGTCCTCTAAGGGCCCATCATGGTATGAATCAGGTGGCCCTATGGTAACAAATGATACCATCTGGTGAGTCCTCCAATAGCTGGAAGGATTAGGGTGATATGGATTAAAATCCACATCATCCCCCAGACTCAAGTACATGTGATCTAAGGATGCAGCAAGCAGATCATCATGACCCCATACTTGTAACCCTAACTCGAACCTATCAGTAGCTAACTGATAATGAGGTTCGAGTGGGGTTCTACGTCCCTATTCAAAAAGACCAAGGTCATGCCCATGCCAATGATACGACTCAAAAATGTGCATGGCATATTCTGGGTTGGATAGATAGCGCACATTCATAGTGAATGGCTCATCATCATCTTCATCTATGGACATTCTGGTGGGCGCTTGATCTAGCCCTATGTAGACGAAGTTTGTTTGGTTGGGTGGCTCACCCAACGACACTACAGATCCAATCAAAAATTGATGGGCGTGCGGTCGGCCCATCTCTTGTGCAGTTTTTAGGATAGGTCTGAAAGTAACATTTTGCACAAGATACTCACCCAACCCTGTGCTGGCTAGATGAACGGTCACCTATGGTGCAGATGACCCTGTTGAAGATGTAGGTGAAGCAGGCTGAGGTGCCTCCTCGACTTTGTCTTGAGGTTCTTCCACATCCATGGGAGTGGGAGTCTCATTGGCGACTGGTCCGGGCATATGATTTTCCACTTTCTCACCCAATTTTACCTTTAGCTTCTCGACTTGCCGATGCATTGCTGATGCAATCAATTTTAGAGAAGTTGTAGTCGTATGCTCAGATCTGTGTGACACAGATGTCGATGATTGAGCATGGGCTGCTGGTTTACCTCTTGGAATCTTAACCGATGAAATAGGTCGGATATCCAAGTGCATCGATGGGAGTACAAAACCCCTAGGCAAATCTGCTAGGTTCATGAACTTGAATGGTTCTTCATCCGAGGACACTACGTGAACTTGTCCCTCATGAATGTATTTCATGCATTGATGCAAGATAGAGGGGATGCAATGCATTTCATGAATCCAAGGCCTTCCAAGAAAAATGTTGTACTGCATGGCACCCTCTATCATGTGACACATCATAGAGATGGTCTTGAGTCCCACCTGAATAGGTAGAACAATTGTACCAACCATCGAGCATAGTGCATCGTTAAATGCTCTCAACGTAAAGGTGGTAGGCACAATGTGTGATTTGGGTAGCTTGAGATGGCTCAGTGCCTTGGTCGTAATTATATTGATCGAGGACCCAGTGTCGATCAAGACCCTTTTGAAAGGCATGTGGTTAACACACATGATAATATGCAATGGTGGGTCAACCATAATAGTAGGAACCATCTTCACTTCATGATCATAAAATTGTATCGTGGGTTCCTGACACTGTTGTACATGTCCCACAAAATTTGTAAATGCATGGGCATCTTGGGATTGTACCTCAATGGACCTCAGAATGTCCATAAGAGTCTCCCTGTGTCTAGGGGACTACTGAATAAGCTCATATATTGACAACTTTGTAGGAGTTGTCTACAGGTTCTGAACTAACCTGCTCCTTATGGTCACCACCGGTCTAGTTGGTGGGCCTAGAATGTTCTGAGCTGGTCATTGATCCGACGTAGCTTGTATTCTAATGGGAGCATGAGGTTGATTCGGTTGATCGTACCTCCCATGTCTAGTAACAACATTGACCATGCCTACGAACCCCTAGGTAGGTGGTTCGATTCTCACTTGATTGACCTGGTCGACATTGTTACGAGGCACCTCATGATTAGGAAGTGGATTCTTGAAAATCCCCATGTTTCTATTGTCGGGCGCCTATGGGTTTCCTGGTACTACCAGCTCTCCTTTTTCTATCATGTTCTGCATGATGTGTTTGAAGGACCAACATGTCTCGATGTCATGGCCTTTCACTCTATGGAATATGCAGAATAGATCATCTTGATGCCACTTTGACTTTGGCACATTCGGATCTACTAATTTGACCTCAGGCAATCGTATGGCCTTGGCCTCACACAGTTGATGGAAAATCGAAGTCATCGATTCCATCAAGGGCGTGAACTGGCGAGGTGGGCGCTCTTCTTTGTTTTTGCCCTTATAGTTGTTTTTGCATGTCTCATAACACGTAGGAGGAGGTTGGGCCTGATAATTAGGCTTTTGTTGTCCCTTGTCTTCTCCTCCGAGATTTAGTACTACTTGATTTACATGGGCCTACTTGCCCTATTGTTTTGTAGTACTCTTTTTAAACCCCTCTTTCCTGGTCTTGAGCTTCAAGCTGCCTTCTTGCAACTTGATGTCCTCGATCACCCTGGCTTGCACCACAACTTCCTCGAATGTAGGGTACTGTTGTAGCTACAATAGTAGCGAGATGTGTTTGGCACAACTCTTTGTAAACATTCAGGTCAGTTCAGCCATAGGAATAGGGAATGGTAGCTTTGCCATTATTCTATGCCATCTCTTTTCGTATTGCTCGATGGGCTCATCGTCACGCTGAGCTAGTGCCACAAAATCAAAAAGGTTGGCCTGTCTCTTGATGCCAAATGAATAGCATTCAAGAAATGCATCGGCCAACTGCTCAAAACTAGTAATACTATGTTTCTTCAGTTGGTTGAACCACTCTCGGGCCGGGCCAAAAAGTGTCGTAATGAAAGTGCGCAACAACAAGGCATCCTGACTCTCTATCTAGAAACAAGCATCCAGAAAACTCGTAACATGCTCTTGTGCATCCTCATCACCCTTGAATTTTTCCAACTTGGGCATATCAAAATGCTCGGGATATGGAGGCGTAGGCACCGAGGGGTCTAGAGGTTCATTGTGTATCTTCCTCAGTGTCAGCTTTTGCATAGCCGTGCCCTACCTCTCTATTGCTTTGACCTTATCGACCAAAACCTTGTACGCCTTAGAAGATAAAAAGTCCTCCTCCCTAAGCTGACATGGAGGTGGTCTAGGAGGTAATGTCTTCTTTGAGGGAGGTGGAGGACATGGCTCTTCCTCCTCCTCAACTTGGTAACTCTCAGGATACCCCTGATCGTATCTGTCTGCATCTATGTGCTCATGCTGCCTCTATCTAAGATCATTGAGTGATGACAGTCGCTCCCTCTATTGGGCACTGACATGAGTACGAGCATCTCTTCGCTCCTCATGCATATCGGCTAGGGACACAACCCTCCTATGCACATGCTCTCTATGCTCCTCGGGAGGGTATAGGCCAGCCCTGGCTAGCCGATCCTCCTGCTCTATGCGCTCCTTCTAAGCTAGAATACGCTCCTCGTGCATGCGCTGCTCATATAATCTCTATCGTAGGAGCCTTTGCACTTGAATATTTTCATCTTCAATATGCTGCCTCTCTAGGCGAGCATCATCCAATTGATCTTGGAGGAGTTGACATCTTTGCTCAGACACTAGTCTATGTGATCTATCGATCTGGTCGACCGTAGGAGGCCTCCGATGTGTGTGCTCTATGCGAGCTACCTTATGGGTTCTGTACCCATCAAAAAAATGTGTGGATGGTGGACGTGTGACATGAGGGCGCTTAGAAGCCTCTCCATGCTCTCTAGTGATCTTGATACAACTACCGCTATGCTCACTCGAAGCATGAGTGGGCGGAGCTATAGGCTTGCAGCCTAGCTGCTCAAGAACACTACCTAGACCATCTAACTATCTAGACCTCCACCACTCATGCGGTGGTGTTCCATTAGCTCCCACCTTTGATATATCAATGGTGATCTTGCATGGTGAGCCATGCATGGGAGTATGGGTGGACCTATGCTCGAAAGTGAGCCTGTCCTCCTACCCCTGAATGGATGGATCTCTGATCCATCTATACTCTGACGGTGGAGGGTTAGAACCTCCTATGGACTTAGTACGTATGGGAACCAACTTGGTCCCCTACACAACATATTCCTCGACCGATCCCATGGATGCGCGTGTAGTGCGGTCTCGGTAATGGCTTTGGGGGAGAGCATCCTCATGCTGAGAAGCTCCATGCTCTGTCCTATGCCTAGAAGAGTGTACTGAAGCTCCTCTATCGGGGGTCCACTCAACGGGATCTCCCCATGTCGAGTTGTCACCTCTAATGCTTGTCGAACATCGTTCGGTTCGCTCATGTGTATGAGGACTCGACACATGCTGCTATGAACCAGTTGGGGGTTGATCATGGGCATCGGTCCGAGACCTTTTTCGATCACCCCGTGTGTTCACCATTTGTGTACCTAACATCTAGATGTGTTTTATTATGCAAACAAAGTATACAAATGATGATTATCTCCTTTTAAATTTTTATTGTGAGCCCTAAACTGTTTGATGTTGTTTTTAGATGTGTTGTATCAGTGTTAGAAACTCTCACGTGTTTTGAAATATTATTGGATTTTAAACTCAGTTAAATTGGCTTTCACCTATATACTCGCACAAGCCGAATATGGTAATGAAGTCCATACTCAACGAAGTAGCATAGGTACTACCAACCCTCACCCAACACACCGTGCATAGCGATACACCCTTTCGAAGAAGAGTGCATGCTATTTTGCATGGATAGGATAGTTCTTGGGTCGGCCTTGGCAATGAGCGGGTCCCGATAATACAATTTCAAATGAGCCAACCAAGTGGTAATGACATCCATTGTTGGTCTCAATCAAGTGGGTTGGATGTGAGAGCCCAATGCCACTGATGTTTAAATGGAACGTGGTGTGTGTGGTTCCTTTTACTTTGCAAAAATGACAAATGCATCGAAGAGCATAATGATCATTCCTACATGATATGCATGAAAAGAAAGGAACATTTCAAATTCAGAAAGAATGCATGCTAATGTCCTATATGATATTTTGATGATGCAATTACAATGACATGGCCATTGATTGGGCCTCAAGCATGCAAATGACACACAATCCTTATCAAGGTCATTGTATTTAGGGGCAGACTGCACTCAGAGGTCCGCTATTCCCAACAACGCCTTTCTATTGAATGAAAAATGAAAACAAACTAGGACTTGTTCATTGACCCCTTATATATATATTTTTAGTTCCTAGTTTGCAATGGTTCGATGATTTCTGGAAAGATACAGAGCAGAAAATTCAACACAGAAGGTGAAATTGGGACCTACCTCAGCTCCTGCTCTACTGCCCACTAATTTTCCTATTGTCTACCTTTTCCTCTATGAACCGTAGGTCCGATCTACGGGCTGCAGTGGAGACCACAGGTTACAACCATGGGCCAAAAAATAACCATAGCTGAAAGCTACGGTTAGCACCTGTGAAAAGAAACAACCAAGAACAGTCAAAATTTAGGGCTAAAATTATGGGGTTCCATCATGATCACCATCTGACGTAACCATGGAGCGCACGCCTTGCTAGGCGTACTGATCTATACCATCACAAAAGCACAAAGATCCACACAAATACATAAATTGAACAAAGAAAGCCAACGTATGCAAAGTTTCTTATATTAATCTTTAAAGGATCTCGGATTACAAAAATGCCCTCTTAGGGTCACTCGAAAGATGATACAGATGTTACAATTGCCAATGCCCTCAACAGGGTAGGCACACTTATTGTGCTTCGATGATTACTCACAAACTGCCTTGGGGTAGAGCTAACCCCCTTCTCCGTGATGTGGAAGGATTATGATATAGGCTCCTTTTTGCACCTGTCTCTCTACGAACAAGAAACAACAACACACGATTACAAATATTGATAGCCTCTCGTGATGAGGCCCTTTAAAGAAATATGCATGTAAATACCATTAAACTAGTAAAACAAGAAAGCATAAAGAAAGACTTTAAGCTATTCTAATTACATCAAGAATTATGCTAAAACATACAAGACATGAATAAGCAAATGATGCGTAGATCAAATATCGAATTAGAAGCAATAAAGCACATAAAATATCCAATGTACTCCTACTTAATGCAACGCATGAAATGTCTAATTCCTACGGTCAGAGTTTCCCTAAGATGCAATTAAACCTATAAAAAGACTAACATGACTAATCTATGCAATCAAAAGCAAAGTAAGTAAGGTGATCATTAACCTATTGCAAACCATAGCTGTGAGGGGCGGTCTGCACTGTGAACCATGGTTGACAGCCATGGTTTGACCTCTGATGGGTTTACCCTCAGAATTAGGGGTAGTGGGCTTGACCTCCTTGTCCGAATTGATGTTCAAGGGTCGCCTTTGTCGTCCTCTAATATATTTGGTGGTCAAATCACTGTGAAGGGCCTTCGTTTGCTCGAATTTGCATTTCTTGATCCTCCTAAGCACCTAGGGCATCCATGGCTAATTGGTCTTTAGATGGATAGCAAAGGGGCTCTCAAATGCACAAAGTCAGTATGCAATTTGATAGGGCTTCATTGCTCTCTTGATCAGTTAGCTCTCGCTCGATAATTCGCCAACACTTCGCTATACAAATCATCTCTCCTCTTCATCCCCTTGGAGGGGGGTATTTATAGCATGCCCCTAGGGCTAGGGGTGGCTTCATGGAGAAGCCAAGACCAAGAAGGTTGGTTAGGATAGTTGGGATGGAAGCCTTTGGAATATTCCATCCTCCAACTACCTCCTTCTAGATCTCTTGGCCATTCCAACCGATTTGGCTCGGATGGAAGGCCTAACTGAACTCCAGTTCAGACCGTAGGTCACAGCTACGGTCCAGACTATAGACCGTAGGTGTCAACCATGGTTCAGACTGGAGACCATAGGTCTGGGCTACGGTTCAGACTGCTTAGGCCAGAATGCCTAAATTGAGTGGTTAGAACCACTTGCTCTATCTTGGAGTCTATCCAAGATCCTTCATATGGTTTTGTAGCATGTCCATATGAGTAGTCACCCTCGGCATGACGCGTTTTAGGTGTCTACAGTGACACACGATAATCCTTGAGGGATTACACCAAGTTTAAGGAAGTCATGTATCTGTGATGTCCAATTATGATAAGCTTCAGCCTTGATTGACAAGATAACATGTTCCCCCTATGGTTCTACATTTGCAAATGTAGACTGGGAAACAACCTTGTGGTGAATGGTAGTACCACTCCCCGTCGGATCCTGCGAGATCAAAGACCCCTAGGACGCTCTCTTGAGAAAGTCTCTAGCTCTGTAGAACCACTCATGGTTTGGTTCTACATGAATCATGTTGATTGACTCTTTGTTATCCAATGCTTCATGCTACACAACAGAATGTGACAATGTTTTTACATGGATGGTAGTGAAATCAGTAGACAGATTCTGAGGGATTAGAGATCCCAAAGATGCCATTGTGTCTGCAAATCTATTGGATGAATGAGGGATTGCCTCAATGTCATACCATTCCAGTCGAGCTAGATAAATGTCAACAAGATCCTTGTAAGCTTTCAATACCGGACATCAGCATTGAAATAATCCCTTAACTTGGTTAACAATGAGAAGGGAATCACCAAAGATATTTAGCCTTTTTATCTTCATGGTGACAGCTATTTGGAGACCCAAAATTAGGGCTTCGTATTCAGCATTGTTGTTAGTGCAAGGAAAGTCCAACTTGAATGACAAGGGCATTGGAGCACCTTATGGCATGAACAACACTATTCTTGCACCACCCCCTTGCTCACACTTTGAACCTTCGAAGAATAAGGTCATATCGGCTTTGTTGTCCGGTTCCTCGGGTTTGGGTGCTTCTGATAAGGCAAATACTACATCATCAGGAAGCTCTATGGTGAGGGGCCTACTATTTTTGAGAGGTACCTCAGCTAGTTGATCTGCTATGACTTATCCCTTAATGGAATTTTGGCTTATGAATTCCAGATCGAATTTTGTTAGTAGCATGATCCACTTTGCAGTACGTGTATTATGATATGTCTTGCTCATCATATACTACAAAGGATTTTGTTTTGATATGACATACGTTGTATGACTCAACATATAGTATCATAATTTCTTGGTAGCAAACACTATTGCTAAACATAACTTTTCAACGTATGCATATCCTAGCTCATAACTCACCAAGGTTTGGCTAATATAATATATGGCCTGTTCTTTGTCTTGCACATTCTTTTGGGCTAACATGGTTCCCAGTGCAAAGTCGGTTGTCGATATATATAGAAAAAATGGCACATCTGGCCTTGGTGGAGCTAGCACTAGTGGCATCACCAGGTATTGCTTAATCTCAGCAAAGGCTACTTGACAGTCCTCATCCCAGTTGAATGGGACCCCCTTGTGTAGCAGTCGATTCATGGGTCGACATTTATCCGATAATTGTGTGATAAATCACTTTATGGATGCTACTTTGCCCTGAAGGCTTCTTAATTCCTTGATGTTTGTGGGGGGACGCATTTCTAAAATAGCCTTGACCTTTTCTGGGTCAACTTCGATGCCTCATTTTGAAATGATGAATCCTAAGAGCTTTCCTAAAGTTATGCCAAATACGCACTTCTTAGGATTCAACCTGACATTATGCTCTATCAGGTGATCGAAGACCTTCCTCAGGACCTCCGCATGCTCAGAATGCAATAATGACTTTGCCAATAAGTCATCAATGTAATCTTCTAAGATCTTATGCATATAGTCATGAAAGATATATGTCATAGCCCGCTGATATGTGGCACCAACATTCTTAAGGCCGAATGGCATAACTTTGTAGCAAAATGTCCCCCATGGCATTATAAACATGGTTTTATGTTGGTCTTCGGGCTTAATCCGAATTTGATTGTAACCAAAAAAACCATCCATTAAGGAGAGCATCTCATGACCTGCAGTTGCGTCTACAAGAGCATCGATATTCGACAATGGAAATGAATCCTTTGGTGTTGCCTTATTTAGGTCTCTAAAATCCATACAATATGGATCCTTCCATCAGGTTTTCCTACAGGCACCATGTTGGATACCCATTTTGGATAGTCGATGGAGATGACAAACTCTACGTCCAATAACTTTTGCAATTCATCCTTAACCATTAAGGCTACTGTTGGATGCATCTTCCTGAGTTTCTGCTTGATTGGCTTCTTTGATAGATCTAGCGAAAGGTTATGAGTAACCAATTTTGGATCTAGACCCGGCATATCCTTATAAGTCCAAGCAAAGAGAGCAGGTCTCTCTCTCAGTAGAGGGATGAGGTTGGCATGCTCATCAAGAGTCAAAATTTCTCCAAATTTAACCTTCCTTGGATTGGTGGGATCATTACTGATATCCACTTCGAAGGTTTCCTCTACTAACATATGGGATCCCTCCTCAAGCTGATGAGGCATAGGGATCAAGTGGATGTCATCTATTGGGTTTATAGGTTCCACATTGGAAGCATCCTCAGCATGATAGACATCATGTGCACAACCTGGCACAAAATGGAAAGGTTGCAACATTTCTTCATTAGGGAAGAAATCTTCAGGCTCTAGAGGTGAATCAACGTGATCCCAATCAATAGCATCTACATTTAGATGCAATGGTTTGGATGGATTAGATGGATTATGGAGTGGAGTGGTCAAATCAATGGAGATCATGTTGATGGAATGGATCATGTCTCCAGGACCACGTGCAAGTGACTCAACATTAGCAAAACTTCCATCCCCGAGATGTGGTTCTAGGGGTATGGGGATCTCTAGATCCGGTCTATGAATAGACTATCGGATGGGATCATTGGGCTCAAGGAGCTCCACATACGTTGGTGGATCGGGAAACACCATGTGATAGATCACATTAAGATTCGATGGCCCTCCCCTAAGGTGAGGATGGAGATTGATCTCTCGGTACATATCCTCAATCGTATAAGGTGCATTACGATAGCATAAGTAGGGAGGTCCTAAATAGGCTCTCTCCATCTCATCCTCATCATCACTATCATAATAAAGACCCTCACCTCTACCTAATGGAATCGGGTGATGCTCTACATGAGGCCCCATGTAGGCTATCTCTTGATAGCCATCCTCATTGTCGAAGGGCTCTTCGCTCATGTTCATTGATTCCAAAGGTAAAATATGATGCAAGAGTGTAGGGCCCAAGTAGGCCAACTCGGTTTCATCCTCGGATTGCTCATTGTTTGAGGATAACTCAGTGTCATCTATTCCAGAATCGTAGTCTGGTCCATCACTTTCGATGATGGATACTACATGAATGTCCTCAGAAGCAACTTCTGATTTGGTGTCTATAGTTGTGTCCAGATTCTGGAAGTGCATACCAATATCGTCGGTAGCTCCATGACTTTGATTGTCCAAGTTAGCTCTTGGAATGAGTTCTAGGCCAGTCTCCACCAAGATGTTCGCATGATATCTCTCGGGTGGCTCCATAGTGACATAAGTCACTAGCCGGTTATCCCTCTGAAATGCAGAAGGATTAGGGTGATAAGGATTGAAGTCAACTTCACCCCCTAGACTGAGGTACAGGTGGTCTAAAGATGCCATGAGGAGTTCAGCCTATCCTCCAATATAGAATCCCAACCCAAACCTATCAGTAGGTAATTGATACTATGGTTCTATAGGCCTCTTACGCCCCTGCTCGAATAGTCCAAGATCGTAACCATGCCAATGGTAATGTTCAAAGTATCACATGGCATAGTCTAGGTTGGATAGATAATGAACATTCATAATGAATGGTTCATTATCATCCTCATCCATGGGTGTGGGAGATGCAACCTGGTCTAGCCCTCCATAGATGAAGTTGGTTTGGTTAGGTGGCACCCCTAATGGTTCCACCATCCCTATGGGAAGGCGATGGGCTCACGGTCGGCCCATGTCCTATGCAGTCTCGATAATAGGTATGAATATCATGTTCTACACAATATATTCCCCTAATCTAGGATTAACCAAGTGGATGGTCACCTACGGTGCAGATGACCCTGCTGAAGATGCAGGTGAAGTAGGCTGAGGTACCTCTTCGACTCCTCCTTGAACTTCCTCTACTTCCATGGGAGTAGGGGCTTAAACGATAATTGGCTTGGGCATTTTCTTTATCTTCTTTTTGCCCACCTTTTCTTTCAACTTCCTATCATCCCATTGTATCATGGATGCAATCGGTCTAATAGAAGTAGTTGTGGTGTGCTCCGATCATTGAGATACGGATGTTGTAGGTCTAGCACACACTTCTTTGATTTTACCTCCTAGATATTTGATTGGTGATGTTGGCCACACATCCAGGTGCATTGAAGGGAGCATGAAGTCCCTCGGTAAGTCTGCTAGATTCACGTATTTAAAGGGTTCTTCATCCGAAGGCACCATGTGAACTTGTCCCTCATGAATGTATTTGATACACTGGTGTAAAATAGAAGGGATGCAATGCATCTCTCTGATCCAAGGCCTCCCTAGAAGTATGTTATACTACATAGCACCTTCGATTATGTGACACATCATCGGGATGGTCTTCAGTCCTACCTGAATAGGTAGAACTATAGTATCGACCGTTGAGCATAATGCATCATTGAACGCTCTCAACGTGAAGGTAGAAGGGATGATATGCATCTTGGGTAACTTCAAGTGAGTTAACGCCTTGGTAGTTATGATATTGATCGATGACCCTATGTCAATAAAAACCTGCTTGAATGGTTTATGATTCACACATGCAATAATATGTAGTGGTGGGTCTGCTATAATAGTGGAAACCATCTTGACTTCATGGTCATGAAATTGAATGACCGGTTCCTGACACTATTGCACATGCCCCACGAAGTGTGTAAATACTTTGAGATCCTGAGGTTGCACTTCTATGGACCTTAAAATGTCCATGAGCATCTCCCTGTGCTTAGGAGACTGCTGGATTAGCTCATAAATCGACAACTTTGCTGGAGTTGTCTGTAGGTTTTGGACCAACCTACTTCTGATGGTCACCACCGGTCTAGTTGGTGGGTTGGGCACATACTGGGCTGGCCTTGGAGGAGGCATAGCTTGGACTCTAATAGGTGTTGGAGGTTGATTCGGTCGTTCATACCTCACATTTCTTGTGACAACATTGACCATACCGATGAACCCCTAGGTTGGTGGTTCGATTCACACTTGGTTGACTTGGCCAACATTATTCTTTGGTGCCTCATGATTTGGTAGAGGATTTTTGTAAATCCCCATATTTTTGTTATCAGGCGCTTGTGGGTTGTCGACAAGAAGCGTACCTCTTTCGATCATATTTTGCACAAGATGTTTGAAAGACCAACATACTTCAATGTCATGGCCTTTCGATCGGTGAAAGATGCAATAATGATCATCTTTATAGCCTTTAGGCTTAGGTTGGTTAGGATCCATCATCTTGACTTCGGGTAAGTTTATAGCCTTCACCTCGCATAACTGATGAAAAATCAAAGCCAAGGACTCTGATAACTGAGTGAATATGTGAGGTGGGCATTGTTCCTTATTTTTACCCTTATAATTGTTGTTGCGTTGCTCATACTACGTAGGCGGAGGTTGGGCTTGATAGTTTTGCTTTTGCTACCCTTTTTCTCCCTTTTGAAGGTTCAACACCACCTGATTAACATGGGTCAGCTTGGCCTGTTGTCTCTCAGTGCTTTTCTTGTGCCCCTCCTTATTCTTGAGCTTCAAGTTACCCTCCTGTAACTTGATGTCCTCAATCACCTTGGCTTGCGCCAAAGCCTCTTCGAATGTCTGGTATTGCTGCAATTATAGCAACAATAAAATGTGCTTGGCACAACTCTTAATGAACATCCACATTAATTTAGAGGATGGGATGGAGAATGGTAGCTTTCCCATCATCTTCCTCCATCATTTTCCATAATCCATCATTGGCTCATCGTCATGTTGCGTTAGAGTGGCTAGGTCGGATAAGTTTACCTTCTTCTTGATGTCGAAGGAGAAGCATTCAAGAAATGCATCAGCTAGTTGTTTGAAACTAGTGATGTTGTGCCTCTTTAATTGGTTGAACCACTCTCGAGCTGGGCTTGAGAGGGTCATGATGAAGGTGCATAGGAGCAAAGCATCATTGCTCTCAATCTGAAAGCACATATCTAGAAAACTAGTCACGTGCTCCTGTGCATCTTCCTCTCCTTGAAACTTTTCCAGTCTAGGCATCTTGAAATGCTCGGGATATGCTAGAATAGGCACTGACGTGCATAGAGGTTCATTATGAATTTTGTTCAAGGTAGGCTTCTGATAAGCCATCCCTTGCTTCTCTATGGCTTGGACCTTCTCTGCTAAGGTCTTGTAGGCTTACGAGGAAAGAAACTCCTCCTCTCGAGATTGCCTTGGAGGCACCTTCGGAGGTAAATTCTTCCTCGATCGAGGTGGTGGACTAGGCTCACCCTCCTCCTCGAATTGGGAGATTTTTAGATATTCTTGTTCTAATTCCTCTCCCACTTCTTCCTCATACTACCTATGCTCACGTTGTTTGGATGCTGGATGTCGATCTCTGTGTTGAGTTGCATGGCGAGTATGTGTGTCTATGTTCTCAGGGTGTAACTCAGGCTATGAAGCCACTCATCTATCGACACGCTCCCTGATCTCACTATGAGGAGGTAAACTAATGCTAGCCAATCGATCCTCTCTCTCTACATGCTCCTTCTGATCGAGGATGCATTGTTCATGCATGCATTGTTCATATAATTTCTGTCTTATGAACCTCTACCTCTGAGTATTCTCATTTTTGAGGTATTCTTTCTCTGCGTGAACATCCTCCAATTGATCTTGGAGAATCTATCATCTCTGCTCTGACATCAGTCTATGAGCTCTATCAAGATGATCGGCCATTTGAGGCCTCTAGGGGAGTGCGCTCTATTCGAGCGACTTTATGGGTATGTCCTCCAATGGATTGATTTACCACACTCTTGCCTCTATCTATAAAGAGGGCATTCATGTCAGGTTATCTCCTATACTCTATCCCTGCATGGGATGCAGGAGCACGCATGTCTCGAGAATGCTTGGAGCACTCTCCATGTTCTCGAGTGGTCCTAATGGTGCTTCCGCTACACACGCTCGTAGGATGAGAGGGTGCAGGCGTAGGCTTATATCCTAGATGCCCTAGGACTCTGTCTAGACCATCTAATTATTTGCTATACCATGGCTCATGAGGTGGCATGCCATTAGCTCCCACTTTGGATATATCTATGGTGAACTTGGTAGGTTCACCCCTATGGGGAGTCTGCATGGGCCTATGCTCGGAAGCGAGTCCCATCTATTCACCCTTGAATGGGTGGATCTCGGACATGTCTATACTCTGATGGTGGAGGTCGTGAGCCTCCCTTAGATACAGGTCGAAGGGGTACCAATCTGGATCCCTCGATGACATATTCTTTGGTAGAACCCATGGATCCATGCGGAATGCGGTCATGGTAAATGCTACCATATGTGGAACCCCCATGTTGGGAAGTCCCATGCTCTGATCTGTGTCTAGAGGGATGTCTAGTACTTCCTCTAATCGGGGTATTCTCAATGGAATCCCCTCATGTAGAATTATCCCCTCTAATGCTCGTTGAATGACGTCCAGGAGGATTCTGTGATTGAGGGCGTTCTACATCGTGTTGTGCACTAGGTGGAGCTTGGGCTTCGATCTCGGGTCTATGCCCGGGTCGGCCTCTCCGTGTTTGCACCATTGTGTATCCTATGTCTAGATTTAACTTTTATTAACACACAAAGAATACAATGATGATTATCTCTTTTTACAGTTTTAAAATGAGCCCTAGACTGTTTGATGTGTTTTCAATTTGTTGTATCAGTAAAGTAACTCTTGTCATGTTTTGCAAAATGTTGATGATTTTCTCAATTGTTTAATGGCTTTCACCTGTATGCTCATAGCTCGACAACCTGGCTATGAACTCCAGGTCGCGTAATCCCCCAAAGTGCGGCAATGAAAGTCCACACCCGGGCAGGGAGCACAGGTCCTCCCAGATCCTCACCCGTTTTCACCTAGTCAGCATCATACCCTCCGAAGAGGAGTATATGCAAATTTTCTAGGCTACGAAAGGTTCTTGGATCTGGTATTGGTCTAGAACATAGGGTACATGGGAGTTGGGCCAACGGATGGAAATCACCTCCACCATCGTTGAAACCCTACTAGTGGTTGGATGTGACTCCCAACTCACTAGCATTTAAATGCATCGTGGTGTGTGTGGGTTATTTTTAATTTGCATAAAGGAAATATGCATAATACAACATTAACATGATCATTTCCTACATGATATGCAATAAAGAATGTTTGATATTCAGAGGTATATGCACACTATGCTACGTGATGTTCAGAGAATACAACTAGTATGAGTAATTGGCCACTGATTGGGCCTCATGCAAGCAAACTCTAACATTCATATGGCCTAGACCACTGGAGACTAGGGCAGGCTACACTTAGAGACCCATTGTTCCTAGTAACGACTAGTAGAAGCACCAAATAAAAACCCCAAGGACCTAATTCATTTTATTGTTCTTTTTATCCTTATCCTAGCTAGGTTTCATTTTTGATGTTCTAGAAAAATACAGAGACAGAAAATAGAAATAGAGGGTGTCAGAAGGGCCTACCTCAGGTCCTCATCTGATTCATATTTTTACTCCTACTCTGTGGTTGGTCTATTTTTGACCGTGGCTCTGATGCGCGGTTGCGACTATTGCCCGTGCTTGTCAACCATGGGCCAACTTTTTGACCATGGCTGTCAACCGTGGTGAGTACCTACCACAAAAACATAGACCAAATTCAGTAAATCATGGCTAAAAATATGGGGTTCCACCGTGATCACCTTCTGTAACCACCAAAAAGGCTCTTGCTATCTAATCTATCTATTGCAATTCACGAAATAAGCACAAATGGGAAAACATAAGTTGACAACAAGAAATGAAACAAATATAAAGAATCTCTTTATTAATTTCAATGAAGCCAAGTTACAGATTCGTCCCTCTTAGGGATACCCATTTGATACATCAATTACAATAGAGTTTCAAATCCCTCTCAAGGGTAGATGCAATCAAAATGCCTTCTAGGGTGACACGAATTGCTCTAGGGTGTCGATGACCCTCTTCTCCATGATTAGAGGCATTTGTTGCCTTGCATCCCAAAACCCTGTTAGTCCTGCGTGCAATAAACAACAAGAAACATTAAAAGCAAAGGAGGCCTCTCTTGATGAGGCTTTAAAAGGATATTTGCACAAAAGATAACATGATAATCAAGAAATCAAGAAAGTGATTTAGTGCATGTAAATTGATCTAAAACATGATAATATACCATTAGAAACATGAAAGAAACTAAGATAAATCTATCTAAGCTCCTAATTAGCCAATTGAAGACATGAAAGCATGAAAAATATTCATTATGCCTACACTACAACAATGAAGGAAAATTGCAATTAACTCCTAATCTATCGGTCAAATATCTCTAGAATACTGAATTAACCCTACAAAATGATTAATCTAATCTAGTTAAACAAAATGTAAAACTGAGAACAAGGAAATCAGGGATTACCCTCTGACCATGGGTCCTTCAAGCGGTGGGCACTGTTCACCATGGCTGACAGCCACGGTTGAGCCTGAAGTAAGTTTACCCTCCAAATCAGGGCCAATTTCTCTGATCCTCCTTGCCAAATTGATGGTCAAGGGTCACCTCTATGTCCTCTGATAGATTTGGTGGTTGAATTGCTCAGTGAGTGCACGGATTGCACGGATTAGCATTTCTTGGCTCTCCTATCCTCCTAGGACCTCCATGGCAATGTGATCTCCAATTGGGTAGCAAAAGTATTCCTATCAATGCATGTGAATGGGTATGCAATTCGATAGGGCTTCGCTGCTCAATTGATTATGCTTCTCTCTCTCTTTTCCCTAATTTGGAGGGGGATTATATAGCAATTGCCAAGGGCTAGGGGTAGCTTCCTGAAGAAGCTTAGATCAAGATTGGGTGGTTGAGCTTGTTGGATGGAAGGATCCAGAACCTTCCTCACTCAAACCACTCCAATCCACAACCAATTGGCCATTGCAACCAATTTTGGGTCGGATGAAGGCCAACTAACTTTGAGTCCTGACCGTGGATGACAAGCGTGGTCAGCACTGCTAACCATGGGTGTCAGTAGTGGCTAGCACTGACTAGGCAAAGGTGCCCAAATTGAGTGGTAAAAACCACTGCTATACCTTGGAATCTGTCCAAGGTCTTCCATATGGTCTTCTAGCATGTCCCATATGAGTAGTCGCCTCGGCATGATGCATTTTAGGTGTCTATAATTTGCTCCTTAAGAAGCTAGTGTGTCAGCTAGCTCATTTTGATCTTGAGGAATGGCTTTTATATTCAATGCTTTGAAGCCTTCCATCAGATCACATACCCTATTTTGGTATATTTTTAGGTAATGATGTTTACTATTATATTTCTCTATCACTTGGTTGACCATGAGCTCATAGTCACCATAAATTGAGAGTAACTTAACACCCATTATTTTTGCTTGCATTAAGCCAAGACACAAGGCTTTATATTCAACAAAATTATTATTGCAGCTCCATGTTAACTTATAGGATAAGCTTTTGGTTCCTTCTAAAGGATATACTAGCACTATCCTGACTTCAAATCCATTCTTGCATCTAGCCCCATCAAAGTAAAGCTTTCAAATATCTATTCTTCATAGTTCTTGATTTGTCATAGCTGGGACCCCTTTCTATTATGGGTTTGTGATGTAATATGTACCAATTTTGATTTTGATCAAGGCATTATAGTTTCTTAGAGATAATTCATCTTTTATTTGCAACTATTCTAGGATATATTCCAAAGGGTCTATCTCTTCAATAATTGTATTGATATATTCCTCTTCTATCTTCTCAATGTGATAAGGTGTTGGTTTCTCAAGGATAATTTTATTTTTTCTACCCTTATGTGGGATTATCATATGATAATAATCTAGGTACATATAACCTCCTAATTTTGTTATAAATTCTTAGGAAAGTTAAATACCAAAATATGGCTCAAGGTCGATAACTACCACTTCCTGAATCATAATAATCTCTGGTGCTTTGTGCAGCATCATTGGAACATCTTTGATAACATTCACTATTTTTATAAGAGTACCATCTAATTGCAAAACTTCAATATATGAGTGAGTATACTCCATAGCTTCACATACTTATTTAGGCATCATAGTAGTCACAACTCTAGAATCAATCATACAATTATGTACAACCCATCCTTCCATCCTTAGGGACATGTAAAAAGGGGGTGGCCAAATTTTTAGTAAGATTATATTCTAAATTTGAATTGTCTCCCAATTTGGTCATTTTTAATGAAGCTCTAAGCAAATCAACTTATCCAAGGATTATTAGGGAAGTATACATACTTGTTTTAGGAGTCTTCTTGAATTCTTCAATAATGTTGAAACTGGATGTTTCTATCTTATTCTTTTTTTATTTCTTTCTAGTTCATCAAACCTCCTCCTATATTCTTGAGTGGATTCTATACTTTATATCTTTGTTATAGAAGGGTATTTGAGATTATCCCAGGCTTGATTTTTTGACTTGTAAAGAGTCTCTTATACTTTCATTTTTTTGTTTTGATTTTGATTGCTTCTTTTATGTAGGAAAAACCTTTCTTGGTTCTAATTGAGCTGGGGATTTTTGATATCATGCAATGTCTACTCTTTGGGATTTTTAGGTTAATATGGGATTCGAAATGGACCTAAATTTTATGGATCCACCTGTAGTGGTCTTTTTCCAGACCCGATCAACACTGATATATACTCTTCTTCCAAAGGATCGTAAGTGATCATGACCTACTCTAGTTCCCATAGCATATTAATTTGATCCTTGTGAGCTTTTTTATATTTTACTATGGTTTCTAGTTGGGTTTGGTGCTGATACATTACATAAGTATTTGTTTTGTGAGGGTCACTATGCACTAAGAACCAAGGATGACCTTCTAGCTTTGATACTATTAATTTTATTTTGTGATTATGACAACTATTATTGACCTTTTATATGGTATTACTTTTAAAAGCCATTTTATCCTTGACAACATAAAGAAATTTCCTTGGTTGATATCTTTTAACTTCCCTATAATCAATAGCCATCACCTTATTATTCAATGTCTTCAGGGTAGACAACACCTCTATTCGTATTGGATATTCCTTTGGCTCAAGTGCTGGTAAGGTTGACAAAGTTGGTATCAGGGGTAATGCTTTAGGAGTAAGAATATGAACAACTAAAGCAATATGTGTAATCATGACAGGAGTTACAAGAGTTTCTTTCTACTGAGTGGGTTGAACTATCTCTAGAAAATAGGACATTACAACTCTAGGAAGTAACCTTCTTATAAAGATTAGTGTATTTTTGGTAGTAATAGTTACTTGATAAACCTAGGAAAAAGTCATTACATTAGAATATTGTGTTTGTAGTCCTAATTTAGGACCTAATGTTATGATATAATAGATATATGCCAAGGGACCAGGAGGTCTAACATTTTGTAGAATGTATTTCCAAGTTCTACTAAACCTAATATTAAAATATGTGATAATTTCTTGAGGATGTCATTGAATGACTATGAACTGTGTAAGAAATTAAAAAGGATCTTCCAACTCATTGAATTATTTAAAAAAATACCTTTCCAAATTATTTTATGAGTGGATACTTCCATATTCTAAGGTTCGTTACCAGTGTAGTATCTTCACTCTAAAACATGAGGTAAGAAGCCTAACCATAATATCTTCCTCCCATATGTTATGAATTGCAGCCAATGAGATCAAATCTTGGCAATGTTCATAGGTGGTTTTACCTGTACCATCATTGATAGGTAGGGCTTTGAGCATTGCTTGAGGAATATCATTTACATGTGCTAGACCTAATGGTCCAATGATATTCAATTAAAGAACTATTGAGGGACTTGTTGTTGGTTGTGAACCTTGAATTCAAAACTAGACATTCTTAAGGATAGAGCTAGAAAACATGGAATCTACACTTTTCAAACAAGATTCTAGGGGTAGAGACTTATTTTACCTCAACTTAAAGGAAGGCAATTCTAGAAATGGTGATAAATTCTCTAGTTTCTTAGTTGTGGATCTTGTCAGCATACAAAACAAAGTAAAATATATAGGCTAAAGTATGATAGCAGTTAGGTTTAATAATTTTCTTATAAATCAACAAAGTCACCAGGTAAAAATAATTTCAATGATATTTTATGACATAAATTCACCAAGATTCTTGTCTAAATCATATAGGTGAGCGAATTGTCATAATTCATCCCATTGAGCATACCAAAAAAATAAACTGTTGACACAAAATTTGCCTAGTCTTTGGATTAGGAATGTGCCCTAGATTTTAGCCAATGGTTTGATTGGATGAATGAAATTTCTCTTGATTCAACCTCTGAAGAAGGTTTGCTCCTTAAAGTGCTTATAAGTAATACAAGGGTTTTAAGTTAAGGTAAATATATAGAAAGTTTGAGGAGAAGTAAGTGTTTAGAGATGTAAGCTAAAATTAGATGGTATATAGTGTAACAACATTGGGCACTATTGTATAACAAGCTAACATGATCAACTTAAAGGATATTTAATAGACTAGCCATTATTAGGAGCAATTTCAAATTTAATTGATCTCAACTATTTACTTTAATCATTCCAAAGATAAATAAATAGTAATCCAACAATGATTCAAATAGTAGAATTCTCTTTAATAGAATAAACCAAACATGAAATTGTAAAAAAATGACTTAAAATAAAATAAATTCATAAAAACTTATAATTACATATCTATGAAGGTCAAACAATTGTCACTTCTCATAATTGGTAGCGATGTTACACAACTAATATCCAAGTAAAGACTATAGAGTTGACCCTTCAACTAAAGGTGTCATGACTCATTTATAAGCTGTATTTTAAAACTTATAGAAAATAGTTACAATTAGTTACAAAACTATTACAAAAATAACCTTATAGAGGAAACTCAAAATGCTAATGTGGCTGTTTTAGATTTTATCCTATGTTTGAATTTTAGTTTCTTTGTAATAAACTCTTTTTATTTGTAAATACCTAATGCAAGTGGTCAAAATACTACAACTGATTTATTAGAGATTTCACTTTCAATATTCCATGCCATTAATTAGAATAGCTAAAAGGCATTGTGATGGTTGCAGGTATGAAAATATATTTTGTGAGCATCAATTTTGAAGTTGGGCTAGAAACTTTGCTTGAAGAGCTTCTTGGAACATACTTGGGACTTGTAGCTATTTTAATGATATCATTTCAAGATGGACTTCAACTTTATTCATTACTTAGTTCATATAACACTTTGGCATCATCTAACTCTAACTTTTTTCATCCCTATTTTGTGCATTGGATATCTTTGTGTGATCCTAAATGTTGGCTTGGATATGTTGATGTCATCATCAAAGGGCACCTGATTTTATGCACTTAGAATTCTTACATCCTAGCTTTCAGCAAATAATGCTTTGGTTTTATGCATCTTATTACTTTTGTATGATCCTGGGCTTTGGTGTGGAGGTGCTTATGTCATCACCAAAATAGACCTAACGTTGCATCTCCTAATTTTATTTATTGTATCTTTGTGCAAATGATCTTGGGCACTTTTACTTGCATGACTTTGGGTACTTTTGCTTTCATGGCTTCAGGCCCTTTTTTCTTTCACTAACATCACTTACTAAAAGTTTTTTTCTTTATTCATCCATAATTTTTGCATCTACTCTTTTTACGCGGTGTTAGACTTGGGTTTAGGGATGCTAACATCATTGTTGAGGAATGCCTAACTTTGTTCATTTGGAAATTGAAGACTTTGGCTTTGGCATCTCATTTTTATTCATCATGCATATTTTTGGGATTTCATGATGCCATGCTAATGTCATTAGTGAAGGCCCCCAAATTTGTTCACCATGGCTTTGTGCAACCCCTTAGCTTTTAAAACACAACCAAATTTTTAAAAGAAAAAGTTTGGCTTCTTGCACTGTGAATGAGATCAGGAATTTGACCTACAATACCATGGTATGATGTGATTTAAAAGGATGAAGAAAATGGAACAAATGAAATAAAATAAGAAAAAATAAATGGCATGGGAGATGGAGGTCCATGGAGGATAAAATCTAGAAGTCGTGTCATGTATAGTTAATCAAGAAGTGGATGTAGGGACTTCAAGAAAAGTACCATAACTAAGGATATTGAGGAGTGCTAAGAAGTTTCTAGACATAGGAGTAGAGGAGGGAAAGGAGATGGGAAGTCCATATTTGAAGTAAAAATGCTTAAATAAAATAAATAAATATTTGAAAAATGAAAAGCAGATGACCATATTCTTGAGTGGGTAGAAGCCCACTACAAGAAGTAAAATATGAAAATCATATCATGGAATGTTAGGGGAATTAATTCCCCTAACAAACATAGATTAGTGAGATCTATGTTGAAGGAATATCAACCTGAAATTATTTTATTACAATAAACTAAATTAACTTGTGTAAGGTGGGAAAGAATTTAGAGTGGATTATGGGAGAAGAGTAATAGTTGTCAGGTGGAAGCCATGGGGTCTTTAGGATGTTTCTTAACTCTATGGAAATATGACCTTTGTGAGGGAGAAGCCATATCTAAAAGCGTAAATTAGTTATATGTTCTTATATTGACCAAGTCTTCAAAGTTAGCTTTCCTCATTACAAATGTCTACGCTCCAAATGTAAGTAGATTGAGAAAGGAGTTTTGAAAAGAAATGGAACAAATGGGATAATAGGTCAAGAGATAATATGGATAGTGGAAGGAAAATTCAACACTTTATTAAGTCTAAGTGAGAATAAAAGGGGACCCAAGGATTTACCAAGAGTATGGAGGACCTTATAAATTTCATATCAACATCAATTTTTTATGATGTTGATTTGGCTGGTAATGCATTCATGTGGACTAACAAGAGATTAGGGGAGGAATTGATCTAGGTGAGATTGTATCGCTCCAAATTTTTTGCATCCCTACCTTCAGGCTATAGGATCCGCGCCCGGAAGGAGGATGGGAAAAGGATGATGCGGTACCTCGGACGAGAGGACTTTGCGAAGGTCCCGCCTCTCAAGGGAGGTGTATTTTGGTGATTTTTCGATGGATGGTGGGTTCACCAGGAAACATTTAATGGCAGTTTCCACGCCTAGGTTTTGGAATGTGTTTAATGAGTTCGTTTTAATCTTAAGCATTCATCCTAGGTTTGGCCGAATGAAACTAAATTAAACTATATGAAAATGCAATTTTTCATGAACACAGTAGACAGATTTAAAAGCAAAGAACAGAGAATTTACAGGAGGAAAACGGAGAATACCTGATCCGGATGTCTGAAGAAGATTCTGATTTTGAAGCGAGTCCCGATCGTCTGAGATTCGACAGAATCGTCTGCAATCAGACGAGATCGTCTGAGATCTGACGAATTCGTCAGACGAATTCATCAAAAACCTGCAAAACAGAGAATAGATGCAAAATGCAAGAAATAACACTATGCTAACGAGAGGCAAATTACACCAAATGATAATATGAATGCTGAACACTATTCAAGAACAGAAATTAATGCAAATTACCGTAGCTTAAATGGCGAGATCATAAACTTAGCATGCAATCTAAGCTAAATGGGTGAACTCCGGATGCAAAATAGGATAAAAACTGAATATATTATCTAATTTGCAAAACAAAATAACGAGAGACAAAGTTGAGAAAAGCAAACTCCGAGCACCGATTGCCTCGATGTGGGCTGCGATCGAGATCGTCTCGCATCGATACGAAATCGTCTCGAATTCGACAGGATCGCCTCCGATCTGGACAGGTTCGTCGACGACGATGGGTGCTGGCTCCGGTTGAAAATCAATGATATACCTGCATCAAAATTGCTATGGGACTAATGCAAAAATAAGATTATGATGTTTTAGCGCAGAGGGATTCAATTTGCAGATAAATTCAGCCAGGGGTTGGGGAGGGAAAATCCTAGAAGTTAAATAGGCTTAGGGGGAGTTGTTGGGAGGTTGGAGATCATCCCAATTTGGGAGATCTCCAACGGGGGAGGGTCCCAACGGTGCAGACACGCTTCTGCCCGGATTGGAGACCCGTTGGAACGGATTCCAACTATGCAAATTCAGTTTTGCGACAAGATCGTCTGGACGACCTAGTCCAGACGAAATCGTCAAATACGAGGCGATATCGTCTGATCGGCGACGATATCGTCAAACGGTCAAAACAACCTCTAAAAATGGCACGAAAAAGGGGGAAACGGATTTCCCGACGGTTAACGGGCGGTTTGGGAGGTTAAATTTGATTTTTAAATTATTTACTAAGGTGAATGTAAATTTTATAATTTTGACTGCGCCAATTTTAGGGTGCTACATTTTGCCCCCTCTTTAGCGAATTTTTCGAAGAAAATGCGTTAAAGATGAGTTCTTCTCGATCTACGAGAAAGCAAAAAATTATACCCATTTTTAGGCGACGATTCTTGGTCGAATCGTACGACAACTTACTATGGTGCCCCCTCCGTGTTTTTACCCAAATCGAACGTTTGAGGTAAAAACGCGGAAAAGCAAAAAATTATTGTTGAATAAAATTAAGAAAAATAGGGTAAAACCCTAATTCATTGTTACTATTCATTTTTCTTGTTTTAGAGCTCTGAAGCAAAAATGGTCGAGACAACGCACAGATCTGCAGAGGTCCGACGCGGTCTACGGGTAAGGGTCTAAACTTAGTTTAGAACTGATTTAATTTGAATTTACATGCTTTTTAGATAGTTTTTAGGTGAATTTTGAGCATCGCGGCCGTTTTTGGGCCGTCGACGTCGTCGGGATGAAATCGTCTCAATTTCGGCAATTTCGCCCGAGGGCGAAATCGTCGAAAGGGGGACGATTTCATCAAATTAGGGACGATTTCGAACTACGAAATCGGAGACGATTATGCTCAGATTTGGGACGATATCGTCCAATAGTGGGCGATATCATCAATTGCAAAAAAATTGAATTTTTAACTTGCATTATTGATTATGTGAATTATTGATTAATGATTATTTGTTGTTTATTGTTTATGTTGTTTATGTTTGCAGAGAGGATTACTAAAGAGCGGGGAGTGGAAATATGGAGGATTGAGAGACGACTTGGCCACGCTCACACAGGCAGAGCAGGATCTGCTAGCACAGGCCGGCTTGCAGCATGTGGCGGAGATGCCACAAGTATCCACGAATATGGGGCTACTGACAACCCTAGCGAGAGAGATGGTATCTGGGGTCTTCCTATTTCTGGCTACCGACAAGGGAGATGACTCCCACACTGGAGGATGTATGGAGGATTTTGAGAATCCCCATACAAGGACGGATGATCACTCCTGCGGCCAACCAGGGCCACGCTATGGGACGGCTGTGCGGTGACCCGAGCTTCGCCCTAGAGAAGGGCGGAGTGAACATCGAGGCACTACGCCAGATGCCTGGGGCATCTACACTCACACGGGTACTATCTGGGGTGGTTGGTGGACTTCTGCTGTGCCACCAGAGCGGGTGTAGGGTACCATGGATGCTCGTAGATGTGATCTATGATATGCGGGACCATGGGTACGGGTTTCTTGGGGCAGCTTTGTTCTATGCCGGTTGTACAGGATCCTGTATGGGGTCGTGTACAAGGGCGGCCGATGTCTGGTGATGACATCGCTACTACAGGTTTGGTGCTGGGAGCACATTGCGGTGCGGAGGCCGGTAGGGCTTCCACTGACAGGGGTAGACGGGGAGAGGCCCCGAGTCTTCTACTGGTGGCTCCGAAGAGGGGCACAGCGACGGATCGACCTGCCGATGTCCCGGAGACTACTTGATGAGTTGATCCCGGATCAGATCACCTGGAGGCCATGGCGAGGGCACCCAGGGTGGGCCGAGGATGGACAGGAGCTGGCTCGCATCAAGCGAGTCTGCTGGCTGAGGATGGAGAGGGGAGAGGTGGAGCTCCACCGCTACGACCGAGTTTTGAGGCAGTTCGGTCTACAGCAGGGGATCCCATCTCTCAGGGATTATGAGTTTTCTCGGATCGTCCGGGATAACACCACGGTTAGCGGGGCTCCGGACATGCAGCGATTCTGGAGTCAAGATGCAGATGATGCCCCCATCCAGCCAGTGGATGGAGACGACGCAGGGGTAGCTGACGGCTACGATGCCTGGTACGTAGGCATCCGCCCTCCTCGGATGACGAGGGCTCAGGGTCCGATCCACGCGGTCGTGCGTCGGATAGGGAGGCGATGCCAGGCAGCGATAGAGGCGGCCCAGGGTCACGACGGGAGAGAGCAGAGGAGGCCACGGGCACAGGAGCGGCCACGACAGCGGGAGAGGAGGGAGGAGAGACCCCCATCTCCACAGAGGCCACCATCGCCCGATAAGGGCAAGGGTGTGGACATAGGAGAGAGTAGCGAGATGGCTACTCTCCGAGCGGAGAGAGATCGTCTGCAGGCTCAGGTGCAGACGCTACAGGATGCGGCTGCACGACACCATGCTGAGGTGTCACAGCTACGGGATGAGATTGCACGCCTCAGGGCACGGGGCGGAGGGGCGAGCTCAGGAGAGTTGACACGGGCTATCGCCCAGTTGACATTCTATCAGACATCTGTATCACCAACTGGTGCCAGAGGCAGATAGACTACCCCTGCCAGCTAACATCGCAGATCCGATCAGGATCGGGTCATCGAGGACCACGTCCCGATCGAGGACTAGGACGACACAGACTGCGATGGGGCCACCTCGTCCACCTCAGGGCGGGGGAGGAGATGAGGCAGAGAGCTCGAGGGGCTCTCGAGGCTAGAGGGCTGCACATTGATGTTGTATTATATATATTTTTTGTTTGATAGAGGATTGAGTATGCCGAGGTACAGATTGTGGCATACCAATCCAGTTTTGATGATGTACATATATTTGTGACATATATAGATGAGATATTTTTGATCATATGACTTGTGTCTTATGTATTTTTATGATGCTTTTAATGTTTTGATTGATTGATTCGATGACTCATGTAATTATGTCATTTTGAAACATTATAATTTTGATGTCATGCTGTAAGATTTTAAATGAAATAATCTGATGTAACAAATTGGTTGTTTGTAATGAAAATGTGATAAAAAATAAAAAGAGACTTCTAACAATAATTTCAAAGGACATTGTCGCTATTATAGACCATTTCATGGAGTCGCTGCTCACTCGGTCGTCAAGCTAATCCCAGGATAGAAATATTGCGAAAAGTAAAAAGAGTGCTTAAGAGACTGTCTTAAGACTTTGGTGCAATGATGAAAAATGATGGTGATGATAATGATTTGTTTTCAGATTTTCATGAAAAATATTTGTACATGAAATATTTTAAAATGATTTTTGCTAGGCATAAATTCCTAAGTGTGATAAAATTTGTGAATAATTCCTTAGGAATTATACCATCATTGCAAAGTTAAAGGTTGACATAATGATATGAAATAATGAAAATGGGTTTGATTTTGAAAAGCATAATTTGTGTAACATAATGAAGTCATATGGTTTTTATGATTTTTGATAAATGGGGAATAAAAATTGTTACAATGGTTTGCGCTAGGCATAGAATATGTAGGTATAGACTTATACCATCATCGCGAAAATCCAAAAAAAGTTAGTTTTATTGCATGATTGATGTTTGATGAACAGAAAATATGAAAATGAGGACTTGCGCTAGGCATACAATTCCAATTTTGGTTGTGGAGCTATACCATCGTCGCGAAAGTCAACCAGATATATATGATTTGATTTGTGTATTTTGAAAGAAATTTTTGATTTTTCTATGATATAGTTGTCTTTGTGAAAACAACTGTACTTGATTTATTCCCAAACAAGTTGCAAAAATAATATTTCAAAGTATTTTGAAGACAAAAGTTAGATTTATAAGGAATCCCATGTGCATATGTGAATTCATTTCCGATCTTGATTTATCATAATGATAGACAAAATCTCTCAAATACAAATGTGTGTGCAATTGCATTGTTCATTTACCTAGTTTTGAGCAAGATACTATGATACAAGTGATTTGAAGAAACCAAATAAGTGTTCATTAACCATGATGTAGATGCATATAACCATATTAGACCACTATGTAGATCGGATTATCAAGAGCTAGCTAATCCATAAGCAGACATAGGTCTGTACAAAAGAAGGTCGCTAATGTGACGGACATATCGCCACGCTAGGAGTTACCCAAGGCCAAGCGAGGTTGGGCACAAACCACCTGTTATGGGGCTTACCTCACGAGTTTTGAATAATTGAGAATTCCAGGGATTCAAGCTCATCAACCCTTCTTTTCTTTTCAAAGGGTAGGGAAAGGGATTTTATTGCTTTCTTGCTTTCTTTTGAACTTTGCATATTTTTCTTTTTGTATTTCTTTTGCTTGATAATGCTTGGAACATTGCTATAATGATATAAAAGAACATTTCTCTTTTCTCTTTTTCTTGAATTTTTTCTTTTCTTTTTCTTTGTTCTAGGGATACTTGCTCGGATTAGCTGTAGAGCAAGGGATTTTTATTCTGGGTAGGGGTGAGCTTGTCCTTTTGCCAATTCTCAAAGATTCTAGACCATGTGCATGATAGGATAGCGGGGAAACTTTTCGCTCAAGAAATCAGTTCTACTATGTAGCAAAACATGGAAATTACAAATATAATCATTTTATTGTGAAAAGATGTGCTTGGTTTAAGTAAATAACAAGATCAATTCTCTATGCTCAAACTTTATTTAATTGAATTTTGTGAACTTTGATATAAGAGAGATTAGTAATCATGCCAGATAAAATCAAGATATTTATTTGTTGTGAGTGTGCAAGTGAGGGATTCAAAATAAATGCTAATTTATCCAAAATAAGTTGAAACATATAACTGCAATAATTGTAAGAAAATATATATAAACACTTTTGGAGAAGTTTTGAGAATGTTGACTCTCTCTTTCTTCTGTATATTGTTTTGGTTTCGAAAGAGTCAAGCATATAGCTGTTTTTTAGATTTTGATTTTTGATTTTAGTTTTTGAGCAAACAATTTAACAAGTGCTTTAAATAAATGCAATAGATAGTTTTTGAAGATTTTTGGAGATTTATGAATGTTTTTGATGTTTTTGGATTTTTATAAATTTGAAAGAAATACAAGATAGTAATTTTGAACAAATATATACATGGATGAAATGACCAAATTTATGCATAGTAACGTTTAAGATGCAAAATATTCATGGGTTCTTTAAGTTCTTTACCATCTAAGGTAGATAATTTATATGCTCCTGATTCAAATTTAGCAGTAATGATGTATGGTCCAAGCCAGTTGGGCTCAAATTTACCTTTAAGTTCCTTAGTTGCATTTGTATTTTTTTTGAAGATTTTGAGGATTTTGATTTTTTTGTATTTTGATTTTAATTTATGAATTGAAATTGGTGGTATATACAAGATGATCTATATACACTATACAAGGTTATTTGAGTATAGCATGTCTAAGGTTGCTTCAAAATCAAAGGAGGTTTTGAAGGATAATCTGGTTGAGGTGAAGGTAAGAATAAAAGGTGATGAATAAAAGGTAGTGATAACAAAAGCTTTGTTATAATGTAGAATAATGTAGCAAAAGATTTGACTTTTATATGTGGAAAATTGATCATGTTACAAAATAAAATGTCAGAAGGATAAGAAAGTTCTTCATTCTTATTACTATAATCCAAGTCTTGATAAGATGGAGAAAGTATATGTGAAAGATATGCATGGGTGTTATTTGGTAAACAAGGATGATCATATATGGATGAAGAAAAGTGATGGATAGAAGATAATTGTGATAATAGAGAATGTATAGAACTTGATGTTTCAATCGTTAAATATTCTTCAAATGGTGTTGGGTCACCATGTATGGTAACAATTTTATTTGCAAGTTCAAACTTCAAACATTGGTGAAGAGTGGAAGGGACAACCCTCATCGTATGAATCCAAGGACTTCTGAGAAGTAGGTTGTAAGGTGAAGGACAATATCCTACATAGAATAAAGTATCCAGGATCTTGGATCCAATATTAAGGGGAAGAATTATAGTACCTTGAGCTTCTTGAATTTCATTGTTAAAAGATTTTATAATAACATTTGATTCATTAAGATCTTCTTCCTTTGATTTGAGTTTTTGGAATAATTGATAAGTGCATAAATTAAGAGAGGAGTCATTATCTACCATGATAGTTCTAACAAGTGTTTCTTTACGAGATCCGGTAATGTAAAGATAGGAGTCTTCTTGTGGAGTAGAGGAAGGAATATCCTCATCATAGAATGAAATATGGTTAACCTCAAGAGGGTTTACACCATTAATTATGTTCTTAGAGAAAATATGATGAGGAACAAATTGTTGGCTAGGTATTTTGAACAAAATTTCCTTGTGATAAATTTGTAATACTTCTAAAAGGGATATCTTTGCTTGAGGATTAATCACTTGTTGTTGGTTATCAAAGTGGATTTCAGATTGAGATTTTGATTCTAAAGATGAGCTTTCTATGCTTACATTCCATTTTGGATCATTCTCTAGAGCCAAAGATAGTTTTGAAGGTTGGTCAAATGAGGAATCCATATCTTGAATATCGGATTGAGTTGATTGAACTTGAGGTTGCTCATTTGTAGTTTTTGTTACAATATTAATAATATCATCATGATGGGACACATTAACATGCAATATTTGATTGGTTTCTTGTTGTTGATAATTGAATAGGGGTTCTTGGGAGATCCCCATGTCTTGATTGATTATTGGTATTTGTTGTGTAGGAGTTTGATTGTTTACTGGAGATTTATAATGAGTTGTAGATTGTAATTCCTTTATATTAAAAAGACCCTTATCAATCAAATCTTGAATTGCACATCTTAAATCTTTACAATTTTGTGTCATATGTCCATCTACTCTATGATATTCACAATGTAGCTCGGGTTTAAACCAATCTGTTGTGGTATCAGGTTGTCTTATGGAAGGGAGTTCAATCTTATTTGTGTCAAGTAAATACTTGAGAATTATATCCATTGGTTGATTGAGCTTAGTAAATTTACGTGATGAAGGTTTTTGAGAGGTTTTTGATAAATGCCTTAGGAATTTCGTCATAAAAGGACCTAATGGTTTCTCACCTCTACTTTCTTTATTATGGGTAGAATGATGATAGGAAGATTGCGAAGTATGAGGTGAGTGCATGGTAGAATTGGAAGAATAAGTATTTTCTTGTTGAAATGGATGTGTTGTATTGAAAGAAGAGTATTGAAAAGGTGGCGGAGGATTATATGTGGATTGATAGACATAATATGGATATATGGGAGAATAGATAATATCGTTATGAAGAGGATTGGCAAAGGGATTGTCTTGTTGGGTTAAGGATGAAAAATGAGAAAAGTGTGATGGAGGTGATGTTGAATAGGGATAAGGTTGGTCATAATCAACAAATGTATTTGGCTGAATTCTTCCAACATTACTAATGGGCTCATATTGATTTGAGTAAAAACTCATGGTTTCTTTAGTACTTCTAAAAGTAATATTTAGCATCTACTATTTAGAATTGAATCTAAAACATACAAACTTGAAATGATGATTTTGTTTTTGTTTTTCTTGTATACATATATATTTTTGTTTTTTTGTTTTTGTTTTCAAAAGGTTATGATGCATTCACGTCGGGTTCACCAAAATGTATCGCTCCAAATTTTTCGCATCCCTACCTTCAGGCTATAGGATCCGCGCCCGGAAGGAGGATGGGAAAAGGATGATGCGGTACCTCGGACGAGAGGACTTTGCGAAGGTCCCGCCTCTCAAGGGAGGTGTATTTTGGTGATTTTTCGACGGATGGTGGGTTCACCAGGAAACATTTAATGGCAGTTTCCACGCCTAGGTTTTGGAATGTGTTTAATGAGTTCGTTTTAATCTTAAACATTCATCCTAGGTTTGGCCGAATGAAACTAAATTAAACTATATGAAAATGCAATTTTTCATGAATACAATAGACAGATTTGAAAGCAGAGAACAGAGAATTTATAGGAGGAAAACGGAGAATACCTGATCCGGATGTCTGAAGAAGATTCTGATTTTGAAGCAGTCCCGATCGTCTGAGATTCGACAGAATCGTCTGCAATCAGACGAGATCGTCTGAGATCTGACGAATTCGTCAGACGAATTCGTCGAAACACTGCAAAACAGAGAATAGATGCAAAATGCAAGAAATAACACTATGCTAACCAGAGGCAAATTACACCAAATGATAATATGAATGCTGAACACTATTCAAGAACAGAAATTAATGCAAATTACTGTGCTTAAATGGCAGATCATAAACTTAGCATGCAATCTAAGCTAAATGGGTGAACTCCAGATGCAAAATAGGATAAAAACTGAATATATTATCTAATTTGCAAAACAAAATAACAGAGACAAAGTTGAGAAAAGCAAACTCCAGGCACTGATTGCCTCGATGTGGGCTGCAGTCGAGATCGTCTCGCATCAGTACGAAATCGTCTCGAATTCGACAGGATCGCCTCCGATCTGGACAGGTTCATCGGCGACGATGGGTGCTGGCTCCGGTTGAAAATCAATGATATACCTGCATCAAAATTGCTATGGGACTAATGCAAAAATAAGATTATGATGTTTTAGCACAGAAGGATTCAATTTGCGAGATAAATTCAGCCAGGGGTTGGGGAGGGAAAATCCTAGAAGTTAAATAGGCTTAGGGGGAGTTGTTGGGAGGTTGGAGATCATCCCAATTTGGGAGATCTCCAACAGGGGAGGGTCCCAATGGCGCAGACACGCTTCTGCCCGGATTGGAGACCCGTTGGAACGGATTCCAACTATGCAAATTCAGTTTTGCGACAAGATCGTCTGGACGACCTAGTCCAGACGAAATCGTCAAATATGGGGCGATATCGTCTGATCGGCGACGATATCGTCAAACGGTCAAAACAACCTCTAAAAATGGCACGAAAAAGGGGGAAACGGATTTCCCGACGGTTAACGGGCGGTTTGGGAGGTTAAATTTGATTTTTAAATTATTTACTAAGGTGAATGTAAATTTTATAATTTTGACTGCGCCAATTTTAGGGTGCTACAGAGATTGTATAGGATTTTTCTATCTTTAGAGTGGTTTGAGGAAAATTGTGAGCATACATTGGAACCATTGCAATAGAATATTATCAAACCGTAACCTTCTTGTATTTTTGTATAGTCTAGAGGATAGAAAGAAAATAACCCCTTCAAATTTAAATTCATGTGGCTACAACACCCAAGAAATTATGAGAAATAAAAATATGGTGGATGAATCCTATCCAAGGATCCAAGATGTATGTGGTTATTGAGAAATCAAAACATGTGAAGAGGGAAGTAAAAATGTGGAATAAGGAGATCTTTGGAAACATCTTCTTACAAAATAAGTAGTTCAGGAAAGAATTAAGTTGTCTTGAAAAGGAAATAAATAGGATGGACTAGGTCATTTATAGTAGAAAGAAAATTATCCAAGTGAATTGCATACAATGATGGTAAGGGAGGAGATATACTGAATATAAAAATCAAGAAAACAATTTTTGATGGAAGGATATAGAAAGATAATATTCTTTCATGTATCTACCATGAGACATACAAGTGTAGCAAGGATAACTGAAATTCAAAAATAGGATGGAGAAGTAAAAATAGAGGATGATCAAATTAGACAAGGGGTAGTGAAATTTTTTAAAAAAGAATAGGGAGGATGATTGGGAAGCTATGGAAGAAATAATTCAACATATCCCAAGGATTCTATCTAGATATATGAATGCAAAACTTATCAAAGAGGTGAGTGAAGAGGAGGTAAGGGAATTAGTCTTCTCATTGGGAAAATATGAAGCTCTAGGGTCTAATTAATTTCAAGTGGGTTTCTTCCAAAATTTTTAGAGTATAATGAGTAAGGATGTAGTAGTAGTAATAAGAGAGTTGTACAATAATTAAATCTTTGACATAATTTTTATTGAGAGATAAAATCTCATTGGAGCATGAAATATATTGTATAATATATAGTTAACATCGAGTGGAAGAGTATGCTTGAGATTATGATGGAATGAGAGGACGTTTTTCATAGGACTGTCCAAATGGTCGAACTTTTTTTGGTCATATTTCACTCATCCAAACTCATATTGAGCTAAAATTTTGAGGGTAGATGCCTAACAAACCCTAGAACGTCTCCACAATTTTTTATATCATTTATAGCAACACAAACCCTAGCACATCCCTATGTGTGAACATGATTTTTGGCAAGCAACTATGCAAGGGTTTTATCTGGGTTGAGTGCAAGCAGCTCCAGAGGTTGGTTTCGAGACCTTCAAGCCATATCAGCCAATAGTTTTGTGGTTTCTGCTCAAGAATTTAGTAGGATATGTTACTAGGGATCCAAGATGGGTTAGAAATATATCTTTAAATAGGTCTTCATTCTATGAACTTGATTGACAATGGCTTCCAATTTGCTGCACAAAAGAAATATGAAAAGCATACCTTTCCACGACAACTAGGGCATGGATTAAAGAGATCACAAAACAAGTTTCAAGTAGATGATCAAAAAATAGCTCAAATCTCAAGTGAATATGGTTCTAAGGTGCATCCACAAAATAAATCCACTATTGAAACCCCTGTCAAGGGTAAGCATTTCCAAGACTCAACCCCAAAAATGAATTTTAGGGATGCCTTTCATGGTGAACAACCTTAGCCTAATGCTAATATTAATATTAGGGCACCCTATAAACCTCTAAGAATGCCTAATATGGATCCTAGTAAAATGGAGTCAGGATGTATTAAAGCACCTGATGGATTTCCTATTGTTAATATTGATATGGGTAACATTCAAACTGGAATTGAAGATTAAAAAAAAGAGGACTAATTTATCATTTCGTGGGTTTTCATTTGAGCCTATCTGCTTTAAAATTTTGGGCTGCAAATAGTTGGAAAACTAAATGTGAGTTACAAATATCTATTTATCCAAATGGTTATTTTCTTATTTTATTTTCTAATAATGAATATAGAGAGAAAATATTTCAAGGGTTTCCCTAGTTCTTTGGAAGGGTAGGGCTTTTCATGAAGCCCTGGCATACTAAATTTAAATTCGAAGAAGAGATGCCTTCTACAACTCATGTGTGATTTAGACTCCTTGGCATCCCTATTGAATTCTATAATCTGACTATTTTTTCTTCAATTGGAATATCTTTAGGAACTTTTATGATGACTACTGATTGTACTAAGAAATTTGAACATTTTATTTATGCTCAAATTTGTGTTTTAATGGATTTTGAAAACCCCTACCTAAAAATATCACATTACAATTTGGGAAGGATACTTGGGAGCAAGTAGTGGACTATGAGAACATTCCTTTTCATTGTAGAATTTTCCATGAATATGGTCATTTGGTTAGTGTTTACCCAAATAAAATTCTAGATCAAAAGAAAGAAGATATAAACTTAGTAGGTTTCCAAATGCCTAAGAAGAAGAACACTAAGAAAAACTAGTTATGAAGGATCAATATAAGTTATCTACTAATATGTTTGAAATTCTTTCCACAAATGATATCCTAAGTGAGGAAGAGGAAATAATGGAAACAAATATTTTAGAAACATAATTTAAAATGACGGGAAGAGCTCAAGGATAAACCAACAAATCAAAGATTTTCAACAGAAAAAAGGGAGAAAATATACATAAGAAAAACAATCTTTTAAATGTTAAAGCTTCAAATAATACAGGTTCTAATATAGACTCAGTTGAAACTTTTGGTAACACTTTGGTTGTGTACATGCATTCTTCAAGTTTAGAAGCCATCTCAAATTCAATTGGAGTAAGTCAAGAAACAAGGAAATAAAATCTGAATATGGATTCTAATAAAAAGTCAGGTCACAAGACCAATCAACATCATAGGGTAAAATAAGGTGAAAAGCTTGTAGAGAAAGGTAAGATTAATACCCTTCCCAAATTTTTTAGCCCTAGTATTAAATGAAGATCATCACTTGGAATATTATAGGACTCAAAGTAATTCTTTTAAAACAAAATGAAATTAGAAGAATGATTCAGATAAATCATCCACATCTTATTTTCCTTCAAGAAACAAAGATGTCAATAGAGGAAATGGAATCAATTGCTAGTAAAATTTGGCCAGTTGGAAAAGTTGTTTCCCTCAATTATCAAGGAACTTATGGTGGGATTGCTTGCCTTTGGGACCCAAAAGAGGTAGATATTCACCATATGGTTTGTAGTTGGGGTCTTTTATCTATAGCTATTCAAAGTAGACATTCCAACCAAATTATGCTCTACATTATTTTTTATGCCCCGACTACTTTGGAGGAAAAAAGAAGATAATGGAAGGATATAAATTATATTATCTCTCATTTTCTTGAATATTGGATCTTGATCAGAGATATTTTAGTACCATCCTCTCTTTAGATGAGAAAATAGGGGGAAAAATAAATTTGGATAGAAGCACTGACCTCATGAGCGAATATATTACAAACCTCCATCTTCTGGAAATCCAACCAGATAATGGCCTTATGAATTGGTCTAACAAAATACAAGGCTTAGCTTGTATAATGGAGATATTGGATAGGTTATTACTCTCTGAAAATTTCTTAATCCATGGTCACATTCCTAAAGTGAAGACTCTTGACAATGCTAGTTCTGATCATTTTCCAGTCGTGGTGGAAATGTAGAAAACCAATGTGAGTATCTCTCCTTTTCATTTTTAGTTAATGTGCCTTAGATATAGTTCCTTTAGAGGCTTCGAGTGTAAAAATGGTGGAAGGAAGGTAAACATAAGTATGGGACTAAGATGTTCTATTTTTCAAAATATTACAATATATTAAATCCAAAATAAACACTTGGAACTGGAAGGAGTTTGGGGATGTTCATAAACAAACATGAAGTTATTGCTCAGATTGAAAATTTGAATAAGAAAATTCGTTTAGATGTCCTCACAAAGAGTAGAAGTGTAGATGAAATTAATCTCATAGCTCAGTTAGAGGAATGGGAAAAAAGAGAACTCTTATGGAAGCAAAAATCTATAATTCAATGGCTCAAAGAAGGAGATCGAAACACAAATTTCTTCCACAAATAGTTTCTAGCTCTAAGATATCACAACTTTCTTTCTTCCCTAAAATCCAATTTTGGAGATGTTGTCTACACTTGGGATGGCATGAACTCTTTTGTTATAAATTACTTTTCTAATATTTTTGTTGCTACTCCTCTTGACTTAGCTTCTCAAAAAAATATTCTTCAAGCAATCCCTTCTCTTATCACTTCTCAGGATAAATCTATTTTGAATGCTCCTATTACTATAAATGAGCTTTAACAGGTAGTTTTTAAAATAAAAAAAGGGCAAACCCTAGGTCCTGATGGTTTTACCATTGAGTTCTACCAAGAGTTTTGGTATATCCTTCATGCTGATTTATTAGAGGTGGTGGAAGAATCCAAAAAAGCCAAAGAAATTTTGAAGCTTATCAATAAAACTTATATTACTCTTGTTCCAAAAGGTCAAGAGGCTGATCATTGTTGGGGAAAAAACATTGGTTAAATTATATGTTGATGTCACAACCCTTTCACTTAATTTTCAACCCAAGGATGTTTGTAAACTTATGATATACCAAGAAGAGATATACTACAATACCTCTAAGATGAGTCCACTAACTCTATAGTTTTGAGGGTGTTGTTTGTATAGCATTCGTATCAATCAAAAATACTTTAATCTACAGAACATAAATTACTGAAAATGAAATCACACCACACTTGCAAAAATGAGAGAAAGTAGTAAATAAATCAAATTGTAGAAAAACAATCGAATGCAGGAAAATAGAATAAATAAAACTAAAAATAAATTACATAAAAGTAAAGGAGAGGGGAAGAATACTGGCCAAGAGTGGGCCCATGATCTAGAAAATTTTGTTCAATTAAATACATACACCGAACTAAATTAGAGAACTTCAAATGAATTTTATTGCATAAATAGAATTACATTATAGTTCATTTCTTTTGCTAATTTTCTCCTCCTCTCTTAGAGAAGTCTTGTGCATTTATATTTTGCACATGTTTTCTTTTGTAATATTTGATTATAGTAACAAATATCTACTAAAACGTGATTACAATAAAAACACACTACTCTAGGAAAATTCGATGTACTCAGAACAGATTCTATTTGTTGCATCATTTGTCTATGATCTGATTAAATCAAATGAATTTTGGTCTTATCTCATCGTCTTCACTCGCGTTCTACCTTTAGTAAGTCATTACTCTATTTAATACAAAAACAAAGTAGCTAACATGTTCATAGATTAACTAAAGTTAGGCACCATCAGGTCAGGAGTTAGGTGCTTCATTTTGCTTACGTGGAGTCAACCATATTTGATTTCATCAATAGAAATAATGTGCCTTTCCATCAGAAGATAGGAGCAAGGTACCTTCCCATCAAAGACAGGAGTAAGATGTATTGTTGTCAGAAGACTAGAGTAAGGCATCTTCTCGTTGGAATACGGGAGTAAGGTGTCTTCCCGTCGAAACATGGGAGTAAGGCGCATTCCCACTGAAATAAGGGAGTAAGGTGCCCTTCTCTTTTATGGTCAAAATCCTTCCTTAAGATTCATTAAACTCCTTTTGAAAATGGATGATTCTAGGTCCAAGTGGGGACTCGATGTAGTTATGTAGAAAACAACTAAAGTAATCAAATCTACACATAAAGCACACTTTTCACACAATTTAGGCAACATACACAATTTTACCATTAAATACATATAAAAATTCATAAAAAGTACAAATTTGATAAAATAATGCTGCACAAAACATTAGAAACATATGCAAAATATGAGCAATTTTGGTGCTCATCATCCCCCATGCCTAAGGATTATCACATCCTTGTGGCACCTTGTATTGGTAGTCCCCTATTTTGTCTATGACCTCCCAGTAAGCCTTATTCCTCTACTTCCTCTTCTTGGTGGTGGCCTTAGCTCTTTCCTTATATTTGGGCTTCCTTTTCTTGGTGGTTTGTGGGGCATTGGCCTCTTGTTGTAGCTTTTACTAGCAAGGGCTACGCCTAACTATTTTGTTAGACCTGGTACTTGTGCTTAGTGGCTTTGTTACATATGTTTTTTGGCCTGCTTTTTCCTGCATGTAATATCCTATAAAGGTAGTGTTTCCTTTCTAGAATGCAGACTCTACCTCCTTCCAGAGCTTATAATATTGTGATAAGGGCTTTGTGTCTGGGATACCTAATTTTTCCTAGAAAGGGATTCGAGATTCCTCCACTACTTCGACCTTCTATGATTGGGCCACTTTAGGAGGAATCTTAACATATTCAGGTGGTTTTGTACTTCCTTCAAAAAGTAGCTTCTTGCTGGTTGCTTTACCTTGGGCTATGACTACCTCTAGGTTGAATACCCCCATCTCCTGTAGGTATCTTTTTATTTTGGAGGGTTGATCTCCAATAGACCCATACGTCTCCCAAAATTACTTCTTAAAAGTAGGATTAATGTTGATCCTAGGTTCTCTGATCACCTTTTTGAAGGTCTTTATTACCTTCTTTCCCTCCTTAAAATCTTCTCGGAGATTATCAAATTACTTCTTATGCCTAGCAAAATCCTTCAGGGACCCAACCCATTCTTCATTTGAATCAAGGGCTGGTTGGGTCTCCTCTTTTATAGTGATTTCCCTGGTTCTCAAATTCTATACTTCTATAGTTCTAGCTTGGGTTATTGTCTTCTATACTTCTACAGTTCTATCTCTAGTTATCGACTTCTATTCCTTTGTAGTTCTAGCCCTAGTTCTAGGCTTCTGAATTTTTGTGGTTTTGGATCTAGTTCTATGCTTCTTTTGGGGTGCCCTAGTTGCTTTCCTCTTAGACCTCAACCGCACCAAGTGCTCTAGGGTGGTTGTGTGAGGGGGAATTTTATCCTTAGGTGTAGGTGATTTTTTTTCTCTAACACTAAAGGATTTTGATGCCTAATCCTCTAGTTTTGCCTATGTAGATACTTCCTCAGCTTCTTGCTCAGTTGCTAGTGTTTCTTCAGTAGGAATTTCTTTAGCTTTCTTCTTGGTTGCTGGTATTTCTTTAGCAAGTATTTCTAGCACTTCCTGCTCTATCACTGATGTTTTTACAGGTGACTAGCTTCCTTATTTCTCTGTAGAGGGTTTTGATTACTAATGTTGTGTTATCTTTGACTTTGCTCCCTACTTAATTTCTTCTTCATCAGGTTGTTGATTATGGACTGATTGCTCAGCCTCAACTCCCTGCTCCATATCTTCTCCAGATTGTTGATTGTGAGTTGATTTATTACCCTCATCTTATGAGACCTCAATTATAGGGGGCTATTTTTGTAACATGGGATCCTCCTACTTATCATCAGATGCTCTGGTAGAGGTGGATGAAAGTTCCCCTACCTCTGATTCATTGTTTTTGGCATCTGACTAGAATGGGCCAGAAGAAACAACTTTCTCCACAAAGTCTAAAGAAATTATGGGTACTTCCATTATCTAGTCTATTTGGGTGGTAGCATCCACCTTTGTTGTGTAGCCAAACTTCAGCTATTTATTTTCCTATTTAAGTTGTTGCACATTTTGCCGCAGCTAGTGTATGATGTTATCCAATTCTAGATGCTTTTATGCAATTGCTTTCTTGGAAACTTTAAAAAGTGTCTCCTCTACCTTGAATTTACCTTCCCAGATGAAGGCCTATTATTTTACCTTTTGCAATTGTTCCTACATATTTCCTTGAGTTTCCTAGAAAGAGGGCTCACCACTAGCCAAGTTTTGTGGCACCTGGACCATAGTTTTTCTGCGATAATCTCAACTTCTTCACCATCACTAGATGAGTTGTGGGAGATCGAGGCTGCTAACTGCTTCATCCTACTCTTTGTTCTTAGGTAGTTAGCTTTTAAAATAGGGCTAGAGATGCTTTGCCTAACCTCTTCATTATTTTATGGAGAGGCGATCGATGAGCTTTGCCCTGCTTCCCCTTCAACTAGATCATCCTGGAAGTTGAGTGTTTATTCTATTGTAGGCTCCTCTAAAGTTGATGGTTGTTGCTAGAAGGTAAGCACTTTGGTCCTCTTCTCCTCCATGTTTGACACTTATATATGTGCCTTCGTAGCTGACTATTATTGGGAGTTAGGTGCCTCAACCCTCTCCTTCTCTACTTCTGGAATTTCTCTTTATGCCCCTGCAATTGACTATTATTGGGAGTTAGGCACCTCAAAATTCTCCTTATATACCCTTGGAACTCCTTTGTGTGCCTCTACGTACTGGATTATGGTTGAAATTAGCTTCACCTAGGCTGAATACCCCCATCTCCTACAAGTATCTTTTTATTTTGGAGGGCTGATCTCCGACAAACTTATATATCTCCTAGAACAACTTTTTAGGAGTAAGATTAATGTTGATCCCAAGCTCTCTGATCACATTTTTGAAGGTCTTTCTTGCTTTCTTTCCCTCCTTAAAATATTCTTGGAGCTTTTAAAATTACTCCTTTTGTCTAGAAAATTCCTCTAGGGACCGAACCTATTCTTCATCTAAATCAGGGGTTGGTCGGGTCTCCTATTTTGTAATGTTGACCATGGTTCTCAACTTCTATACTTCTGCAGTTCTAGCTCAGGTTATTGGCTTATGTACTTTTGTAGTTCTAGATTTGGTTCTCAACTTCTATTCCTCTACAGTTCTAGCCATGGTTCTAGGCTCCTACACTTTTCTGGTTTTGGCTCTGGTTCTACACTTCTTTTGGGGTGCCCTGGTCACTTTCCTCTTAGACCTCAGTTGCACCAAGTTCTCTAGAGTGGTTATGTGAGGGGGAATTTTATCCTTAGGTGTACATGATATTATTTCCCTAACACCATAGGGTTGCAGTTCCTGATCACCTAGTTTTACCTCGATAGACACTTCCTTAGCTTCTTGCTCAGCTGCTAGTGTTTCTTTAGTAGGATTTTCTTCAACTTTATGGTCGGTTGCTAGTATTTCATTAGCAGGTATTTTTGGCACTTCTTGCTTTATCACTGATATTTTGACAGGTGACTGGCTTACTAATTTCTATGTAGAGGGTGTCAATTGCTAAGGCTGTATTATATCTGCCTCTGCTCCCTAATTTATTTCTTCTTCGTTAGGTTGCTAACTATGAACTGATTGCTCAGCCTCTGCTCCCTGCTCCATCTCTCCTCCAGATTGCTGATTGTGAGCTGATTTATCACCCTCATATTCTAAGACCTCAATTACAGGAGGAGATTTTTATAACATGGGTTCTTCCTACTTGTCATCAGATGCTTTGGTAGAGGTGGATGAAAGTTTCCCTACCTCTACTTCTTTCTTTCTAGCATGTGATTGGAATGGGCCAAAAGAAACAACTTTCTCCATCGAGTCTGGAGAAGTTATGTGTACTTCCATTGCCCAGTCTATTTTGGTGGCAACATCCACCTTTGTTATCTAGCTAGCCTTCAACTATTTATTTTCCTATCTAAGTTGTTGTACAACTTACTGCAGCTGGTGTATGGTGTTACCCAGTTCTAGCTGCTTTTCTACAATTGCTTTCTTGGACACTTTAAAAAGTATCTCCTTTACCTTGAATTTGTTTTCCTAGATGAAGACCTATTTTTTTACCTTTTGCAATTGTTCCTATAGTTTTCCTTGAGTTTTTTGGAAAGAGGGCTCACCACTGGCTAGGTTTTGCAGCACCTAGACTATAGTTTCTTCTATGATTATCTCAACTTGTTCACCATCACTAGATGAGTTGTGGGTGATCGAGATTGCTAACTACTTCATATTACTCCTGGTTCTTGGATAGTCAACTATTCGAATAGGGCTAGGGATGCTCTACTTGAACTCTTCATTATTTTATGAAGAGACTACCAATGAGCTTTGCCTTACTTCCCCTTTGACAAGATCATCCTAGAATTCAAGTGTTTATTCTGCTACAGGCTCATCTACGATTGATGGTTGTTTTTGGGAGTTAGGCACTTCGATCTTATTCTCCTCCACCTTTAGCACTTATTTGTGTGCCTCCGTAGTTGATTATTATTGGGAGTTAGGCACCTCGACCCTATCCTCTACTTTTGGCACTTATCTTTGTACCCATACAACTAAATATTATTGGGAGTTAGGCACCTTGGCCTTCTTCTTATTTACCTCTGGTACTTCTTTGTGTACCTCTGCATACTAGATTAGAGATCAAATTAGCCTGTGATGTGCTAGGGCAGAGGCTATACCTGCCTAATATCACTTGGCTTCATCTTGCAAAGCACAGGCCAGGTAGAAAAAGATTTTTTATCTTTGTTCCATGCAGTAGGTGGCTTAGGAACCTCATATGGTTGGCATTCAGGTGCGTATACTTACCCATATAAGTAAATAACTTGGCCACTTGATCAAAAATCTATTTCTAGAGCCCTAGGAGGTCATGTTTTAGCAACCTTGAGCACGTAAATTCCATTGTTAGGTACCTAAGGAGTTGTTTTGCATACTCAGCTAGAGATTCTTTCTTGTAAATACGGTATCCTATTTGAGGGAGACCGGTTACAGCTGCAACATACTCCTCTATGACTGGAATTTCTAGTCCATGTATTTGAGCAACTTCCTTATCCACAGAACTCCTTAGCTGCTTCTAAGTCTTATTTCTAGCTGACCAGGCAATAATAGTCGATCTACCTGACAAATTCAAATTGGGCTTGAAAATCTTTGTTAATTCCTTCCATATTTTAGGGTTCACTTTTATTCTAACTATGGTTCATTGATTTTCCTCCCATTATGGAAAATTTAATTTGTCTACTTCTACAACTTTTCTTTGTTCTATAGGTTTGTCTGTAATTGTTTTATCATTTTATTGCATGAAGATGCATCTTCAATTATGGAGGAAGGTGCATTTAGTTTTGCATGGAGGACTGTGAGGGTGGCCTTTCCCAATCGATGTTTGACATGTCACATCAGATAGAGTGGGTGATCGATGGTTGGATGTTCTTGCTAATGTTGTTACGATAATTTTTTTAGAAATTTTCTAATTATAAAAATTATATGCATCTAAAAGATATCATGTATGTACCTCATTTGTGATCCATGCATACTAAACATGATGATGATCATGGAGTGTTCTGATTCATTGTTCGTTACAACCAAAATGACTACATATTGACCATGTGAGAAATTTCTTCAGACTGTTCTTCTTGGGTACTACAAAAAATATTATTTTAAAGTCTTATGCTGAAAATAAAAATATCAATGGTCTACGTAGGATGACACACATCCCAATGTTGATTGCTTTGGATTGTGTTGAAATCCTCCACAACATTTTGTAATAATTTCTCATGAAATATTTGACCTTTTTGTCATGTGGGATGCTGACATGGCTTCGACCACTTCCCAATGCCACCAAATTATGTATGTCATGTACAAGCTCTTAACAAAAAGTAGGCACCTTTTGTTGAGAAATAGGTGCCTTAACTAGAATGTAGATAAGCACCTTACTTTAGGTACATGGGAGTCAGGTACCTTCCTAACAAAATTTAGGTTTCTTCCTCCAAATACATGGGATTTAGGTGCCTTCCTAATGGAATTTGGGTGCCTTCCTCCAGATACACGAGAGTTAGATGCCTTCCTAACATGATTTAGGCACTGAACCCCAACATATGTATCGAATATCAGTTTTATCTTGATGATAGGCACCTATCTCCAGTGGATGGGATATAGGTGCTAATATGTCACTTTGAAAAACTCTCAGGTCGGGTGCCTTTATGGGAATTAGATGCTCTTCCTCATATACAATACTTTTCAATAGGATTTAGGTGCCCTTGAAGTACTTGGGAGTTAGGTACCTCCATTTAGCTAAAACATCAACATCTAATAGCATATTTTATGGTCAATGCTTTCCAGTTGCTTAGGCCTTTCAACACTTCCTCCTTCTCGAGCTCCATCAAAAACTACTTATCCAAGAATGCAGATGGGCATTTCTCTTACAAATATTTCACACCCACATATGTATTCGAATTGTGACTATCCCCTCCATATGATAATAATAAAGCTTCTAGTACTAGAAATTTGGAAATCATGCAGTTTCATGGATATTGTGCCTATTAGACCTAGGTATCCCAGGTTGCCTACAACATGCATTTAGGGCATCATACCTACAAAAGCTAAAAATAAAAACTAAAAGAAGTAAGATGTAAGTAAGTGGAATCTATGCCTGATAGGCCTAGGTTTCCCAGGCTGCCTATAGATTGCACTCAAAGCACTGTACCTGCAAAATAGAAACATAAGCAAAGAAAGAAAAATAAAATAATAAATTATTTTTAGGTGGATATTTCTGTCCACTGATTGCTAGAAATTTAAATATTTTAAATCAAATGGTGTCTCCCCCATGCCTATATTATACTCAATTGCAATATTTTTAGATATGTGGTAAGGCCAGAGCCTATGATCGTTAACTATCAATACAATGTTGCTGCCATCAATAGTTTTGATGCACACACCATTATTGATCAGTTGAATCACTTCATATGGTCCCATACATCATTGCATAAACTTGTATTTTTGCTCCTAAAATAGGGAATCATATAGTAGTACCCACTCTCCTACTTTAAACTGCTTCAGCCTAATGTGGTGGTTATTCATTGTGTCCTTTATCTCTAGATGACCTATGTTCTGTGTAGAACATCTAATCAATGCTCATCCAACTGATTCAATTGCTGAATTCACTCTTTTTGTGCATCATCCAAGTTTAGGTTCAATTCTACTATAGTCTTAAGGGTTTTGATTTTAAACTCAATGGACATTATTGCATTCTTCCAATACACCAATTAGAAAGGTGTGAAACCAGTAGTTGTTTTCCATGTAGTCTTATAGGCCCATATTGCCTATGGTAACCTCAGCCCAATATTTTATGTGCTATTGTATAATTTTTGTGAGGATATTCTTCAACTCTCTGTTGATGATCTCTACCTATCTATTTACTTGAGGATTATTAGGGGTGGTCTTGGTATTCTTGGTCTTGTATTGTTGCATTATTTCTTAAATTAATCTTGATGTGAATTAGGGACCCTGATCAGTAGTGATCTCTCTGGGTACTCTAAACCTTGTGAAGATGTGTGAAAATAGGAATTCTACTATAGATTTCTCCTTATAATCCCTTAGTGCCTGTATTTCAACCCACTTGGTTACATAATCAATATAAACAAAAATATACCTTTTTCCTGCTGACTATGGTTTCATTGGCCCTATGAAATCCATCCCCCATTTATCAAATGGTTCAATGTGAACATGTGATTAGTATAGAAACTTGCGAAGCATTCGATACATTCTCATTGATTGCAATATAAAGATTTACAAACAGTTGAAAGCAGTTGATAACCGATGAATTGGTTAATCAACCTAACTTCCTAACTTGGAGATTGCCTACGAGCAATATTTTTATAATAATGAAATACAATATGTCATATGCGCTAACATCCCCCCTTATTTCATTATTGGCAAATTCCAATAGTTGCTCGAAATTTCTCATATTTGATACGGCCAAGTGCTTTGGTAAAGATATCGGCAACTTGCTCATCAGTAGGAATGTATTGGAGTTGTATATGGTGCTTTGGAACTTCATCCCGAATAAAATGACATCTGGTATCAACATGTTTGGTACGTTCATGAAAAATTGGATTTTTTACAAGATTCAAAACACCTTGATTGTCGCAAAACAAATGAAGTGGAAGATTCTTTGGAAGGCCCATGTTTGTAAAAATGCGACTTAACCACATTATCTCGCAGACTGCTTCACTGGTTGCACGATATTCTGCTTCTGTTGAAGATAGAGCAACCACATGCTGTTTCTTACTGTGCCATGAGATTGGTCCAGACCCGAGATGAAAAACATATCCAGAAGTGGATTTACGATCATCAAGAGATCCAGCATAATCTGAGTCTGTGTATCCAAGTAAGAAAAATTTATTATTCTTTCTATATTCCAGGCCATAATTTGTACTACCATGAACATAGTGAAGAACTCTTTTTGCTGCTTTCCAGTGACTCATCTTAGGCTCTTGCATGAATCTTGAAAGATATCCCACAACAAAACTGAGATCTGGCCTGGTATTTGTCAGATATAGGAGACTCCCAATCAACTGACGATAGAGAGTTCCATCTACCTGAGGTGACTCATCATATCGAGATAACTTAAGTCCTTGCTCCATTGGAGTTGCTTTGGACTTACAATTAGTCATCCGATATTTTTCTACTAAAGTCTTGGCATATTTTTTTTGTGTTACTCGTATATGAAATTGTTCTTGAGTAAATTCTAAACCAAGACAATAGTGCAGAAGTCCTAGATCTGTCATTTCAAATGATTGCTTCAAGTCTTTTTTTACTAAGCTAATCATACTTTCTGAGCTTCTTGTAATGATCAGATCATCTACGTAAAGTACAAGAATCACTATATCAGACCCATTTTTCTTGATATAGAGATTTGCATCTGAAGGACTTCTTTCGAATCCATGCTTGCACAAGGTGACTGTCTATCTTGATGTACCAAGCTCGAGGAGCTTGTTTTAGCCCATACAAGGATTTAATCAATTTGCATACTTTTTGTTCTTTCCCCTTGACCACAAATCCTTCTGGTTGAGTCATGTAGACTTCTTCTTGTAAGTCACCATTCAAGAAAGCACTTTTAACATCCATCTGATGTAATTTCCACCCAAACTGAGCTGCCATGGCACAAAGTACACGAATGGTAGTCATTTTTGCAGTAGGGGCAAAAGTCTCTTCATAATCTATGCCTTCTTTCTGAGCATACCCCTTTGCAACAAGCCGGGCTTTATGCTTATCAATAGACCCATCTGCCTTATATTTCACTTTGAACACCCATTTGCAGCCTATGGGTTTCTTCCCTTTTGGCAGATCGACTAACTTCCAAGTATTATTTCTAAGGAGAGATTGATGTTCTACATCCATGGCCTCTTTCCACTGTGGTTCATCAAGTGCAGATTGAACCGTTGTGGGTTCGTTTGTATTCAATGTAGACATATAAATTTTTTCTCCATCCTTTTCTTCCTCTCTATCATTTTTTGTACCCACTGACAAATCATCAAAGTGTTGACAAAGTTCGTCAACCTCTGAAGTAGATTCTTCTGCTCTCATCTTTTGAGTCATACTGCGAGTACATGGCCTATCAAGAGATAGATCTGGAAGGGATTTCAACTTAGCATCTCTCAAAGTGCTAGTATACCATTTTGGAATTTTTTGTTTTTGCTGTGGAAGTTGAACCTCCTTCTTAGGCTCTTCTTCATCTAGGTATACAGTTGTGGATGTGTCTTTTGATGTGAGAGTTTCATCAAATATAACATCTCTACTTACATGTGTCTTCTTAGTCTTAGGATCAATCAATCGATATCCTTTTGAGTACTCATCATAACCAAGAAAGATACACTGCAGGGTTTTCTCATCCAGCTTCCTCCTTTTCTGTTTTGGAATGTGCATGAATGCTTTACATCCAAACACCTTCAGATGAGCAATGGAAGGTTTCTTATCACTCCATGCTCCTTGTGGAGTCTTCCCTTGTAGAGCTCTAGTGGGTGCTCTATTTAGAAGGTATGATGTTGTATTTTATCGCTTCTGCCCAATATTGATCCTCAAGATGTGCTCCTTTTAGCATACATCGAACCATTTCCATAATGGAACGATTTCTTCTTTCTGCAACTCCATTCTGCTGAGGTGTATAGGCTGTAGTCAATTGTCTTTTGATCCCATGTTCCTTAAGAAACTCTGAAAACTCTTTAGAGGTATATTCCCCCCCTCGATCTGAGCGGAGGGTCTTGATCAAACATCCCGACTCCTTCTCAACAAGTTTCTTGAATCTGTTGAAAGTAGAGAAACGCTTCTGATTTCAATCGAAGAAAGAAAACCCACATCTTCCGTGAGTAATCATCAACGAATAGTTGAAAATACTTTTTTCCCACCATAGCTGGTTGGCATAGGACCACACAGATCGGTATGTACAAGCTCTAAAGGTTTTGCAGCTCGGGAGGAGCTGGCTTCAAAAGGCACTCGATGTTGCTTCCCTGCTAAGCAATCCGAGCAAACTGGTAAGGTAGATGAGAGGGGTGGAAGACCTTTCACCAACCCATATTTGTGTAATTCAAGCAAATATCCAGAACTGAGATGACCATAACGTCGATGCCAAAGAGAGGTGGCCTCCTTTGTAGTTGCAGCCAAAGCAATATGGGGAGTGGAAATAGCATCGAGAATAAACAAGCCATGTTTGTAAGAGCCAGTTGCAACATGTTTACCACTGTGTGTGATAAAACATCTCTTCTTGCCATTGACAATGCGAAACACGACTTCCATGTTTCTATCCAACATTTGTGGAACTGATAGCAAATTATTGGCTAAGCCAGGAACATAGAGAACCTTTTCAATCTGACACTTACCATCAGGAAGAGACACAAAAATATCTCCTTCTCCTTGTACTTGATATACCTGATTGTCAGCAATTGTGACTGGCTTGCCCTCTTTCGCCACAAAAGTATCAAACCAGGATTTATCGCCAGTCATGTGTTTGCTAGCTCCTGAGTCAATATACCATACAACATCTATCTGGGAAGACGAAGTATGTGTCATGAGCACCTTGTGTGCTCTTTCAGAGTCAGAATCTGAATCAGACTCAGGAGAATTTGAGTCAGAGTTGGATTCAGCATAAGCAACATGGCCTTTAGATTGCTTATGCTTATTGTATTTTTTCTTGTGCTTGCCCTTCTTCTGTGGACCTTTGTCATTTGGTTGCTTGTTTTTAAACCAACACCTGTTGGTGTCATGGTTATTCATGTCACAAATTTTGCAATATTTTGTATCTTGTTGTTGAGATTGCTTCCCTTTTCCTTTGGAAGAAGCACCTCCTTTTTGAAACTGACCTTGCTTTTTACCACTTTGTTGTGTGGATAGAGCATTATCAGGCATATCATCTTTCTGGACCTGAGTTGCCTCTTCAGTTTGAAGCAAGTTTACCAGTTCCACAAAAGAGACTTGTCTACCAGAGACATTGAGAGAAGTGATCAACATCTTGTAGGAACTTGGTAATGCTCTCAAGATAACAGAATTCAAGACATCATCATCCACAGGTTTTCCCATAGCATTCAATTTTGCTTTCAAGTCTGCTACTCTGCAAAGGAATATGTCAACTGTTTCTCCAGAACTCATACTGAGATTATGTAGTTGAGTTTGAAGATGAAGGATAGAAGATTGATTCTTGCCTTCAAAAACTGTGAGCAGGGCATCCCAGGCTATCTTACTGGTTTTTGCATCACAAATATGAGGCTGCACCTCATCTGTAGTAGCAAGTAAGATAAATACAAAACTCTTCTTGTCTTTTTTATCCCAAGCATCTTGATCTGTTCCTGATGATGTAGGACGTGTTTCAGTGCCAGTCACTACATCCCATAAATCTTCCAACTGAAGTATGGCTTTCATCTTTGTCTTCCATGGAACAAAGTTAGGACCTTTCAACAATTGTGAGTCTGAGAGATACTTATGAATGGTGGCCATTATGAAGGTTCCTTATATCACCAATTGGTCTCCCTTTCTTTATACCTGCCAGATCTTTATACTGTAACCATTCAACATATACCCGCCCTTACGTGAGGGAAACTATAGGTATATATGAACAGTATACTACTCAATATGTACTCGCCCTTACGTGAGGGAGACTATAAGTACATATGAGAAGCACAATATATTGAACATAGGCGATACTGAAAGGGCATCGTGTTGTTAATGACACCTACCATAGAAAGTTTTATTCCGCATGCGTGGGGCGTAACTTCCCCTAAACACTTTGGAAAAAACTTTCGTCAGGATTTACGCCTAACAACAATCACGATGTGGGTATGAAGTGGAAAAAAACAAAAAAACAAGTTTGCCTTATTTCTCCCCGACGATTTATAGAGAACAAGCTCAGACGTCGTTGTTGCAGCTATATTAGGCGGCGAATACAGTAGTCCAAAGCACGACAACATTACCTGTAAGTGTGGACCAGAGGTATCTCAAATACCGAACGCTGCTGTGCAATAAATTGCACAAATAGGGTATAAATTTGGGGTCTTATATTTAGTTTAATTTATGATTGTGAATGCAAGAAAATAGTGTATTTAAATGCAAAAAAAACAATCATAAATGCCCACAAATTATAACTCCTATTACACATTCCCCCCTTTATCTGACAATTTTGCAAGTGAAATCAAGTGAAATCCCCCCTTCAATTTGCAAAATAGATAAGAATGTGAAAAAAAATACCTGAAAACCCCAAAAGAATAGAAAATGGGAGTCTTCAAGACATCATTGGGTTTGAATGACACCTTGTTGGCGTCAACGGCCATCAATTCTGTGTCACTGCCATCATTTGCCCCTTTCGGGCGTCAAAAATAGGAGCCGATCGTCAAACGACCGTGCCGGGCGTCAATTCGACCATTCGGGCGTCAACGCGACCATTCGGGCGTCAACAAGGCATGAGCGTCACGAAAAAAAATCATCCAAAATTTCCCCGACGGGTTTCGAAACCATAACCTGCCGCCAAGCAAGAACCATACCAACCACAGGAGCCGGAGACCCCGATGAAAGAAATCAGGAACACGCCGGTTTTATACACTGGGAGGGCGGAGAAGTTTTAAAAAAAACTTGATCCCACATGGCCTATGCGGCCACTGTGGGAGGGTGTAAAAACCATGGAGAACAAACAACCTTTCGGTTGCCTTCGGGCAACCACCCCCTCCCTTTTGCCTTTGCCTCCTCAGCCGCCGTCGAAGCACCCCGAACCGCGAACCACCCCGATCCGCCATCCTCGGTCTGCGCGTTCTGCCGTCCGGTTTTCTGTGTCCGTCTGTGGCTTGTCAGGTCTTCTGTGTCTCGTCTGTGGCTTGTCTATGGCTTGTCAGGTCTTCTGTGTTCGCCAGTTTTTGTCTGCTGTCCAGTCCGTCCGCCCGCCAGTCTCTGTCGTCCGTTCGGTTAGATCCTGTCTGCGTCGTCCAGGTTTGTCTACCAGTTTGTCTTCGGTCCGCCAGTCCGCCAGTACGACCGTGGCTCTGATGCCATATAGAAACTTGCGAAGCATTTGATACATTCTCATTGATTGTAATATAAAGATTTACAAACAGTTGAAAGCAGTTGATAACCGATGAATTGGTTAATCAACCTAACTTCCTAACTTGGAGATTGCCTACGAGCAATATTTTAAAATAATGAAATACAATATGTCATATGCTTTAACAATTAGAGGGGTATCTTAGATTTGAATGTTGGTCTACCCATCCTTTGGTATTGATCATACTAATTTACATATTTGTCTACATCATTGAATATCGAGGACCAGTAATATACGGTCTGCAATATCTTGAACACAGTCCTTTTTACTCAAGTGACCACCACAAGGTTCATCATGATAGGCTTTATGGATTTTTGAAAATTCATGCTCAACACACCTCCTCATGATTTGATTAGGTCCTATTTTGAGCAGACAACTATCAATCCATGAGAAGGTTGCACTCTTCTCTATTAATGTTGAATTTTCATGGGGTGAGAGTGCAGGGAATACTCTACCAGTGGTTAAGTAATTAGCCATATATGCATACCATGGTAATTGTTCACTCAAAGAGAAAATATATTCGTATGGGAATTGGTCTTCCGTATTTGAATGGTCTGGAGGTGTTAGCCTTAATAGAAAGTCCACAACTACATTATTCTTACCTAGTTTGTCGATTATGGTAACATCAAACTCTTGTAGGAGTAGAAGCCACTTGATTATTTTATCATTAATTATAGGTTTTTTCATAAGATATCTAATGGTTGCATGGTCAGTGTGTACAAAGACCTTGTACCTTATAATGTAGTGGTAGAATTTGTTGATGGCATGGACAACTGCAAGGAATTCCTTCTCAATGATAGTGTAGTTGAACTCAACCCCAATGAGATGCTTGCTGACATAGTAGATGGCATAAAATTCCTTACAATATTTCTATCCCAAAAATACCCCTATAGCATTGTTAGATGCATTAGTATATATGGAAGGGGATGGCCCAATTTGAGCCCCATAGTAATGGAGCAGTGATCAACTTATCCTTTAAAATTTTTAAGGTTTGTTTACACTCCTCTGTCTAGACAAACTCTATATTTTTAGATAGAAAATTGTGCAGTGGTTTGGTAATTTTGTTGAAGTCTTATATGAATCTCATGTAATACCCAACATAGCTAAGAAATTTCCTGACATCTCTCTGTGTTGTAGGACTAGGAAAATGTTTAATAAGTTCAATATTTTTCTTGTCCACCTCTATCCCTCTTGTAGAGAGGTGGTGCCCTAGAAAAATTCCTCCTTGCATCATCATGAAGCACTTTTTATTGCTCAGGGATAGGTTGGTATCTTCACACCACTGGAGTGCATGTTCCAAGTTGGTCATAGCCTCTTCAAAGGTTTTGCCATATATAGTGAATTTTTCCATGTATATCTCTATTGCTTCTCCCATCATATTAAAAAAAATGCTCAGCATTACCCTCTAAAAAGTGGTTGGTGTGTTGCACAGACTGAAGGATAGAACTCTATATAAAAAAATGTACCCTAGGGAAAAGTAAATGTTGTCTTGTACTGATATTCTTCTCCAATATAGATATGGTTATACCCAATAAATCCATCCAGAAAGGAGTACTTCCTTCCTGTTAGTGTATCAAGAACCTAGTCAACAAAAGGTAGTGGAAAATGATCCTTTTTAGTTGCTTTATTCAAAAATCTATAATCAACATAGATCCGCCACTTACCATTCTTTTTGGGCACCACCACCAGAGGTGACACCTACTCACTGCCAGATATGAGGTAAATAAATCTAGTTGATAGGAGTTTTTGCAACTTTGCCTTGACTATCTCCTTCATGATGGGGTTCATTATTCATTGTGGCTACATGATAAAACTTTCCTATTATTCCAAGTAAATTTGATGGATACAAGTCTCCAGAGTGACCCCTCTCATATTTGAATAATCCTTGGAAAAGGTCTATTGATGTCTGGTCAGTATCTCTTTCAATGTCGTCAACTGAGTTGGTGTCAAATCACTGTTGACATTCAACATTTTTCCAGGCTCAATCTGAATTTGTTTGACATGGTTGTCTTGGCTGCCTACCAATGGTGACTCTAGAGAGATGTAGAAGGATTATCCATGGAAGAAATTTGTAATAAATCTATCCTCTTCAACCTCATTCTCCAACTCCATCAATTCCATTATAGGCTACACCATTGATAATGTTCCATCCTGATTTTCCCATATGGGTTATTCCAATGTGTCAACGAACTGTGGAGGTGGAGAGATGGTCAGAGTTTTAATATTTTAACCATCCAAATTAGTTATTTGTCTATTTGGGTAGATTATATATGCATCTACTATGGCTATCCAAGGCCTTCCTAGGATGAGTGGATAACCCCCCAGTCCAAACTTGGACTGTAGTACTAGAAAGTCTATTGGGTATTCCCATGCATCCATTGTCACAATGATATCTTCCAATATTCCTTTTGGTAATACAATTGATTTATTATCCAACTACAGAATAGTCTTGGTAGGCTTTAGGCTTGCGAGCTTAAGATTCTACATGGTCTATTTTGGTATAATATTGATGGTTGCTCCTAGGCCCACTAAAGTTTTGGCCAGTGAGTGGCACCAATCTTCATTTTCAAGACTAAGTTATTTGGGGTGGTAGGTATTTCCTATAATTAGGTTAGCCAGTTTCTTGATCATTTTTATTATATGGGCTGGCTTACGACATAGACTTCTTAAACATAGCTCCTTGATAGCCTTAGTGTAAATCAAGACATCCCTTATGGCTTGGAACAAAGGTATTGTCACTATAAAATTATTCAGACTTGATAGGATATCAAATTCTAGTTTTATTGGCTTTCTTTGCTCCTGTAACCTTTTGGGAAAAGGATGAGCTTCTTCTTCAATATTCTTAGAAGCTAGTTCTTCATCAACCTCTTCAAATAGAGGTGATTCTCCTACTGTAATATGTACATCCTCCTCATATTCTATAAAAGGAGGAGCCTCTACTCCTAATTTTCTACCTGACCTTAATTATATAGGATTGCAATTCCTAATATTATACATAGGAAACACCTCACTAAGTGGTATTATTTCTAGTTTATCTTGTTGTTGGTATTGACTATGGGCTGCACTAGGAGTTGTGTAGGCCTCACTATAGGGGAAGCTGGTAAGATTTGTTGTAGTGGAGCATGTACTACATTTTGTGGAGGTACATTCTATGGGTTGTAGTTTCTCCATTACTACCCTTCTTGCTGATATGGCATCCATGGGTACATATTTGAGAATGATGCTCCCTGGGAGGTATTCATCCAAGTTGTTTGTCCTCACCATCCCATATTGGGTGGCTGGGCCTACCCTTGTGGCATGTAATTTTTCCCTCCATAGGGAGGCATTCCTGTTGGAATATTCCCCATAGGGGATTGCTACCAGTTTCTCTAGTTTCCCATGAAGTATGCTTTTGAAAATTCAATATCCTCTTTGACATTTGGTAGTTGTGGCCATAGTTTGGTCTTATGATTATTTTAACAAATAGTGCACACCTTGATCTTGTCTTTAGGACATGCATTTTTTACATGCTTTCCTCTATATTTTGGATAAAAATAATCCAATGCTACCTCATTATCTTAATTCTTCTTTGCTAGTAGGAGAGTATCCATTTGCAGTGCTAGGGAAGACAAAATTTTTCTCTTCAAGTCTTCCAACATGTTGCCTATCTCTGTCTTTGTGATTGAGGTTGTTGACTTAGTGATCTTGGAGGTTGGTTTACCTTTCTATTGAGAATAATTCTACCATAATTTTTAGATTTATGACATCTGGTGCTGGTAAATATATTCTCCAGAGATCGTATTCAACGCTTCAAGAGATTCACTATTGAGTCTCCATAAGAAAATTATTCTAAGGGACTTATCACTTAGCTTCGTATGGGGAGATATTTGCAAATTAAAACTAAATCTATCCCAATACTCCTCCAATAATTCATATTCCTTCTACATCATGTTAAAGAATTCCTCTCTTGAATCCTTATGCTCTACCAAAATCTTGGTATTACTCTAGGAAGAGCTTTTTCATCTCCTCCTAGGTAGTGATCTGCTTGTTCCCCAAGCTTATGAACCAGTGTAGGGCTGAATCATCCAGTATTGAAGGAAATAATTTCAACTTCTAGGCATCCATATTATAGTCCACAAACTTATACAATACATCAAACTTGAACAAAAATAGGTCCAAGACTTTTGTTGGAAATCCTTTGAAGGTAGGAATATGGGTAGGGGATATGTTCTTCATTTTTGTTTCTCCCCTAGCCTCTTCTATTGGGAAGTTAAATTTGGTTGAAGTCTCTTCTACCTCAGCCACTATTTCAAGAAATGTGGTCTCTAGATCTATTATCCTTGAAGCAATTTCTAAGGCCTTCTGGTCACTTTGGGTTTTCTACACAAGAGTCTTCAAATAAGTTGGTGTAATGGTTCCATATTCAAAAAAATTCATTGCTTTTCATACAATAGATCCTATTTATATGGAATTATTTAAAAAAAAAGGATTATGTATTATTCGCTCTTCACTTATATTTGGATGAATTGGTATGAAAGAGCTTTGTACAAAAACTAGGTGTTCAGTCCAATGCACTGGTTGAAGTTACTGTGGGAACACTACTTCACTACTTCAGGTTTAGAGTCTTCAGCTGGTTCAAAATTTTCTTGTGGGATATTAATTTTAAGAAAATTACCGTTTGGTCCTCTATTTCTTGGTGGACTCATGCACTATCAAAAGGAAAAAGTTCTACATGCTTGAATTAAAATTCCTACAAAACTGGGTATTGTAATGGTATCTACTATTGGCACATACTCGACAACAGTGCCAAAATATTGAGACAAAAATATTGGTTAAATTCTACGTTGATGTCACACCCTTTTCACTTAATTGTCAACCCAGGGATGTTTGTAAACTTATGATGTACCAAGCAGAGATATACTACAATACCTCTGAGATGAGTCCACTAGCTCTATAGTTTAGGGGATGTTGTTTGTATAGCATTCATATCAATCCAAACCACTTTAATCTATAGAACATAAATTGATGGAAATTAAATCACACCACACTTGCAAAAATGAAAGAAATTAGTAAATAAATCGAATTACAAAAAAACAATCGAATGCTAGAAAACAGAATAAATAAAACAAAAGAAATTATAGAAAAGTCAAGGAGAGGGGAAGAATACTGGCCAAGAGTGGGCCCATGCTCTAGAATATTCTACCCAGTTAAATACATACACTAAACTAAATTAGAGGACTTCGAATGAATTTTATTCCATAAATGGAATTACATTAAATTCTGATTCTTTTGCTATTTTTCTCCTCCTCTCTCAAAGAAGTCATGTACGTTTATATATCGCATAGGTTTCTCTGTTGCAATATTTCTATTAAAGTAACAAATCTCTACTAAAAATGTGATTACAATAACAACACACTAATCTAGGAAAATTCGGTGTACTCAGAATAGATTTTGTTTGCTACATAATTTGTCTATGATATGATTAAATCAAATGAATTTCGATCTTATCTCATCATTATCACTCACGTTCTACCTTCAGGAAGTCGTTACTCTGTATTAAATAAAAATAAATTAGCTGACGTGTTCATTGGTTAACAGGATTTAGACACCATGAGGTCGAGAGTTATGTGCTTTGTTCTGTCTTTGACTTCGTCAATGGAAATAATGTGCCTTTCCATCAGAAGACGGGAGCAAGGCACCTTCCCATCAAAGATGAAAGTAAAGGGTCTTGTCATCATAATATTGGAGTAAGGCACCTTCCCATCAGAATATGGGAGTAAGGCACTCTTCTCTTTCGTGGCCAAACTCCTTCCTTAATATTGATTGAACTTTTGAAAATGGATGATGCCAGGTCCAAGTGGGACCTCGACATAGTTATGAAGAAAACAACTAAAGTAATAAAATATACACACAAAGCACACTTTTCACACAAGTTAGGCAACATACCCAATTTTACCATTAAATACATATAAACATTCATAAAAAGTACAAATCTAATAAAATACTACCATACAAAACACTAGAAACATATGCAAAATATGAGCAATTTTGGTGCTCATCAATCATATCTCAACTTTTAGACCTATTGCTTTATGTAATGTTCTTCTCAAAATCATTACTAAGATCATGGTAGAAAGGTTGAAGCCTATTTTGCATAATATTATTTCCCCTAAACAAGGGGTTTATGTGGAAGGATGTAAAATAGTGGATGAGAAAGTTCTTACTTAGGAAGCCATCTATTCCATGGATATGCAAAAATATCCTTCCATGTTCATTTGGTTAGACTTATCCAAAGTTTATGACAAAGTGGATTGACACTTTTTTATCAAAGTTTTGAGGCAATTTGGTTTCTCTCAGGATTGGATGGATTGGATTATGGGATGTATCTCTTCAGTTTCCTACTTAGTTCTTATCAATGGTAGGCATTCTCATTTTTTCCCAACTTCAATAGGTATTAGGCAAGGTGACCCCCTTTCCCCTTATTTATTCATCATTATTTCTAAATTCTTGGGTAGGACTATAACAAAAAAGAGAGAAAACAAAATCCTTGAGGAAGTTACCATTTCTCATGGGGATAGACCTATCTCTCATATTCAATTTGTCGATAACTCTACTCTTTTAGGTAAAGCTATAGTTAAGGAAGCTTCTAATATTAAGCAAATAATTAGCTATTTTTTTAAGGCTACTGGGCAATTGATCAATGAAGATAAATCTAAATTCATTTTCTTTTACTGCTTTGCCAACAAGGAATCCATGGTCTTGGATAAATTAGGATATATAAAGACCTCCCTTTTGATCACTTATTTAGGTATTCCCATAAATTTTCAAAGATAGAAAAAAGAAGATTTGGAATTGGTTGTTGGACAAAGTCAAGAAGAAAATTGGAAAGTGGACCAATAGATGGCTTTCTTCTGGGGGTAGAATCACCTTGGTAAAATCAGTCCTTCAAGATATTCCTATTTATGTTTCTACCGTTTTGAATATCCCAAAGGGTGTTCTTCGAGAACTAGATCAAATAAATCATCGGTTCCTCTAGAGTGGTACTAAGGAGAAAATAAAATGGGCCTTGGTGAAATAGGACACTTTATGTCTTCCTAAGAATGAAGGGGGGTTAGGATTCTGGTCTGTTATTAATAACAACAAAGCTTTAGCTGCAAAATTATATTGGAGGATTTTGCATAACCCCAATGTTCTTTGGGCCAATAATCTCTATGCTAAATATACTGAGAACAAAAGTCTTGAAGACATTGTTTGCTATCAATTACTTACCAAAGGTTCTCCTATTTTAGCAGTTCTTAAGACTAGTGAGGAGTTGATAAAGAAAAAATATTTTGGATCATTCACAAGCCTTTGATAACTCAGTTTCCCGATTGGAGGTCTTGGATGAAGGAGCTTCATCTAGTTAATTGGATAAAGGTGTCTAATTACTATCAGTACCATACTAGTAATTCAGAGGCTGGTAGATATTGGATCCCCATTGAGGATTGGCCTATTCAAATACTAGAAAGGTAAAGACAAGATATCCAATGCATCCTTCATATGAGATCTCTCTCTTGGTCCCATGAAAATGATTGTTTTATATGGAACAACAGTACTAAAGATAAGTATTTAGTTGCTCAAGGTTATTTGACCTTATGCCATAATAATCCCAAACAATCATATAACATATTTTCTTAGTTATGGGCTCAAAATATTTGGCCTAAGGTGAGGTTCTTTACTTGAATTTTATTGCATCGTAGGGTGTTTATTGGTGATTAGCTTATGAAGCATGGTTTTCATGGTCCTTTTAGATGTGAAATATATGGAGAGAATGTGGAAACTCTCAGCCATCTTTTTATTGAGTGTACTTTAGCCTTTGAGCTATGGAGGAGAATGGCCACTTTACTTGGCTTATAGTGGTCCAATGTTTTTACTTTTGAACAACTTTTGAGGGATTGGCCTAAACAAGAGGGTTTTGATCATTTTATTAGGCAGATACATTGGATGGGTTCTACCATTCTTATTTGGAATATCTGAATGAAATGAACAATGAAATTTTTAATCAAGATAGGAAGGATATTCACTATATCTAGCAAAAGACCATTGCCAACTTAGTTGAATTATTCCAAAAAATTCTTAATCACCACCAAAACTCCCACCAAATATGGGATCAAGTTATGCAAAGATTTAAGATTAACTCTTATAAGGGAAACCAACTTAAAGGGAATGTGAGTAATTGCAATATGGATAGAACAAGGAATTAGCAACCTCCTCCTAAGGATTTTGGAAAAGTCAATACCGATGGAGCCTCTAGATGGAACCCTAGAAAAGCTAGTGCAGGAGGAATTGGTAGACTTTCAAATGGCTCCTTGGTTTTTACTTTTGCTAAGAATTTGGGTATTCTATCCAATAACCTTATTGAGGGGTATGGTATCCTTAGAGGCCTTCAAGAGGCTGGTAAGGTTGGATGGGAAAAGATGATATTTGAGTCTAACTCTCAACTCATGATTAATCTTTTGAAGACTCCTTCTAAGAATCATAAGGTTAATTTGAGAATTAAAAGAATTATTAAGACGATTCAGTTAATCCATATGGGATTTTTGAAATTTTATTACAATCATGTGGTCAGAGATCAGAACAAGAGTGTTGATGCTTTAGATTGTGCTTTGGACAAAGGTGATCTTACTTTCTACGACTACTCTCCTAGATGGTGGGTTTCACAAATAAGGGAAGCTCTTCTTTCTATATTTTATTTGGATGGCTCCATTTCTTGAGGTGCCTAGTTTCTTCTTGCTTTATTTTTGCTTCTCTTTGGTTCGGTCAAGGTATTTTAGTTCCCTAGATCAAACTAATTTTTATTTTGTTTCCTCTGTTGATTCTTGCCTTAAAAGTCTTTTGGTCTAGAAAGGTCATTGTTGTGTTCAATTTTTTTCTTTTTTATTTTATTTTTATTTTTTTTGTTTAGTTTTTTGAGGTGTGTGTGTGTGTGTTTTTTGTTTTGTTTTGTTTTTGTTTTTTTTTGTGTTATTTTTTGTTGTTCTTGTGTTTTTTTTGTTTTATGTTTTTTGTTATTGTTCTTGTGTTTTTGTTGTTCTTGTTCTTGTGTTTATGTATGTTTGTGTTAATTGGTGTTTTTATGTTTTGGTGTGTGAGTGTTTTCTATGTTTTTGTTTTTGTTTTTGTTTGTTGTATGTTGTTGGTTGTTTTTTTTGTTTTATTTTTATTTTTTAGGTTTTGGTTATTTTTATTTTTCATGTTTTTGTTGGTTGTGTCTTTGTAAAATTATGTTGTTTTTGGCATGTTTGTGTTTTTTTATGATGTTCTTGTGTTTTTCTGTGTGGTTTGTGTTGTTTATTTTTCTTATTTTGTGTGTTTGGTTGTGATTTATCTTTTCGACACACTCAAGGAGCATTTTTTTTAATCTTATTGTGTGTTTGCATTTGTGTGTTCTTTTTTTTTGTTGTTTCAAGTTTACTCCTTGAGTATGTCAAATTTGGTAGGCCAGGTGTGAGCCTTGGGCGATTTTGGTGGAAGAGATAACCCTACCTCCTTGGGTCTTACCCGAAAGTGCTATCCCTTTTGGGATGTTTTCCACAAAAATAAAATAAATAAGATATTTGTACCACTAAAACAAAGTGTTAAGAGAATATAATAATAATTTTCTAGTGCTCATTCCAAAGAAGCCTAAGATGAAGGGATTTAAAGGTTTTAGGCCAATTAGCTTGTGTAACACCATTTATAAAGTAATATCAAAAGTGATTGCATTAAGACTAAATTCTATTCTCCAAGAGATCATTGTAGATCAACAAGGGGACTTTGTAAAGGGTAGGTAGACTTTGTATGGAGTAATCACACTCCATGAAACCATGCATTCAATTAAAATTAGTATCAGAGATGAAATGATGTTAACATAAACAAATCCTATGACCAAATCTCATGGTATTTCTTGGATAGAGTCTTAGAGAAGTTTGGCTTCAATACACATTGGAGAAGGTGGGTTAATAGCTACTATGGAAGACCTAAATTATTAGTTATAGTAAACAATTATTTATCTATATTCTGTTTAAGGCAAGGGGAACCATTGTCCCTATCTCTTCATAATAATGGTAGAAGCATTGGAAAGGTGCTTTGGATAAAAAATAAGTGGGAACACTAAGTGGGTTGAACCATCTATATCCATAGAAGGTATTATTGACCAACAATTTGTGGATGATATTATTTTTTTAGGGAGACCATCAGTAGCTAAGGTGAAGGAATTTAGGAGGATATTAAATCTCTATGAAAAAACATCCCAAAAAATGATCAATATGGGTAAGAAAAAGGTGTTTTGAACAAACACTACAGAGAATCAATAGAGAAGAATTGTAATAGAGCTTGGATGTAGTGTTTCAAATCTTCTTCCTATTTACTTGGGATTGTCAATGTTCATAGAGGTATGCAAGGATCAGGTGTGGAATGTGCTGATTGATAGGGTCTAGAGTAATATGTTGAGTTAGGTACGTAAGTTACAACTTCTTAAGAGTACACTCCAAGAAATATATGTATAATTATTATCAGTTTTTAAGATCCCACTTAAAGCAACTAATACAATAGAAAACATTTAGAGAATATTCCTATGGTCAAGACCAGAGGAGAAGAGAAAAATTCCACTTGTAGCTTGGGAGAGAGATTGTAATGATAAACAAAGTAGAGGAATTAGGATTAGAAAAGTAAGGGACATGAAAAAGGATTTAGTAGTAAAACTAGGATGGAGGCTAGTGAAGGAGGATCATTCCTTATGGGTAATAATTATAAGAGACAAATACCTTAAAAACTAAGAGGATAGTAGAAATTTTACCACACTAGAGCCCTGGTGAGGATTTTTATTACGGAACCACATATTAAAGGGTAGAAAGATGCTATGGAAAGGCAATAAATGGAAGATGCAGTTTTTTCCACTTCTAGGAAGATGCATGGCTAGAGAAGTACCCATTTGTGAAGGATGAAGAGTTATAAAGAATTAGAGTAGAGTTGGAATAAAATTATGGGAATATGGTGAGTTATTACTTGGCCATAGAAGTAGGAGAGATAAGTTGGAAGGATATGAGGATCCATAATTATTCTGAGGAAGAGATAAAAATGTAAAAACTAAACTAAAAGCTTATTATGTAAGCCTCAACTTGGAGGATGATATAATAGTATGGGAAGCTACTCAAGAAGGGTCATTTATTATTAGATCAACATATGATCTTTAACTTGTAGCTCCTAGGGGAGGTTTCAATGGGATCAGTTATGAGGAAGTAGGAGAGATAAGTTGAAAGGATTTGAGGATCCATAATTAGTATGAGGAAGAGCTACAAAAACTAACAACTAAACTGAAATCTTATTATGTAAGCCCCAATTTGGTTTAAGATACAATATTATGGGGAGCTACTCAAGAAGGTTTGTTTACTATTAAATAAATTATGAGGAAGGAAAGCAATACTAAAGGTAACATTTTTTCTTTTGATGGCAATCTAAAACAATATTTAAAATTGTAGATAACCTACATAAGAAGGGTTTTTAATTCTATAGTAAATATTACCTTTGTGAATCTCATGAGAAATTTGTGAGTTAGATCTTTCTAGAATGTAAATACTCAAAATATTGTATCCTATAATAAAGAATATGGGGATTATTTGGGTAGAAGAATGGGAGAATCCATTAAGATCCCAAGACTTAATCAGATTTCCAATCTAATTCTCTTTTATTATGCATGGGGAGTTTAGTTGAAGAGAAATAGAAGGATTGTTAAAGGGGAGAAGAGATATACAAATAGGAACAAAGATCACACCATAGCATCCATATTGGAGAATATTAAAGTATTGAAAGTGCATGTGAGTCCAAAGTCATTAGAGAAGGTAAAATTAAGTGGACATTGGAACCTAAGTTTAGTTAGGGTGAATGACAATTCCCAAGGAGATTTAATGAGCTTGACCAAGTGGAAACCACCCAAACAAAAATGAATGAAGCTAAATTTTGATGGGGCTTGTAAAGGAAACCCAGGGAAGGCTAGAGGAGGAATACAAATAAGGGATAGCCAATAAATGGGGACCAAAGTAAGGAGTGAGTACTTTGGAATTATGACTAGTCATCAAGCTAAAGTTAGAGTGGTCTTAGTAGGAGTAAAGATGGTAGTTCAGCTGGGGACTAAGAAATTAATAATTGAGGCAAATTCATTGAATATTGTTAATTGCCTCAATAAATGGTGGTGACAAGCTAGATAGTAGTAGACATAGTGATGGAAACACTATGATCCCTAAATTCACTAGAAGAATTTTATATGGTACATGTATATAGAGAAGAAAATAGAGTGGTCAATTGGCTAGCCAATTGGGGAGCTATTAGAGTGGAGGATAAAATATAAACAGCACTATATGACAACCATCTAGATGTACTCTAGTTATTGGTGAAGGCAAAAGGAAATATAGAAAATCAATTCATTGGGTAAAAGTTTCAATTTTCATAATGTCTATAGTAAAATTATTTTCTCGAGATCTATGGACTTGTTTGTTGAGGGTTTATTTTTTATTGAAATCTATGAAGTTTTTCTGCTTTTAACCATAAGAAGTTGAGAAATCTATCGATTTGGATTTTTGAGGGTTTTATCTACTAAGGATTTCATTTTTTGGAGATATATGGATTTGTCTGTTGAGGGTTCTATTTTATAAATATTTATTCATTTATTTGCTAAGGGTTCCATTTTCTAGATATCTATAGATATTTTTGTTCAGGGTTCCATATTTTGGATATATATGGACTTGATTGTTCAGGATTTCATTTTTTAGAGATCTATGGACTTGTGCACTAAGGTTACCATTTTTTTGAGATCTGTGGATTTGTGAATTTTTTGATGTATTGTGAGGTTCCAAGTGAGAAATACACCAGTTTGCATTTTCATGGGATTCACTTATTGAGGGTTTCATTTTTTTGGATATTTGTGAATTTGTTTGCTTAGGGTTCTATTTTTTTAAGATCTATGGATTTTTCTATCGAGGATTCCATTTTTTGGAGACTTTTCATAGATATGAATGTAAATAGGTTGGTAATGAATGCAAATATGTAGAGTTTTGAAATGAGGTAGTTCAATGTATTGAGAATCCTATTGCCTTTGAAGATGAGGCTTTTTGATTGGTAAAAGGGTTTGGACCCTTTCAAAAACCCAAGATTTTACCTGGATAAAAAAATAATTTGATTGTTGATTCCATCTTGGCAAGAGCATTGACTGACATAGCCACTCTCATTGGCCAGGCAAATTAAAAAATGATAATGTAATAGAGGCTTAATTAGGAAAAAAAATAATGAATTTTGAGATCAATTTGATATTTTGATGTGTTTTTAGTGAGAGAACCTTGACTATGCACTCTTGATAAGATCATTATGCTTTAGATCAATGTTGTTGCTTTGAAAAAATAATACTCTTATTGAAAGATTGGTTTTCTTACCAATAATGCAATAAAGGATGAACTTGACTAAATTAAACCATTCCTAGGACTATCTTATGGACATATAAGGGCATTTAATTGATTAATAATGAAGATATTATCCTAGAAGTGGCTTGGTAAAAAGGTAAGAGAAATAAAAGGCCAACTATGACATATGAATCTAAATGTCTACCCTTTCTTTTGGAAGCAATCAACTGAGAAAGATATATATATATATATATATATATATATATATATATATATATATATATATAGTGTATGGCGTTTGAAATTGGAATTGATGCTTTTTCTTATATACACATAAACTCTTTCTTTTGTGGGATTTATAAATCTTTTTCTTAAATATTATTCGTATTGTTAAATATATTTTACCAACCTTTTGAACATAACACGACTCGATAGAGTTTCAATTCTTTCATGAAAAATTTTTGTTACATTGAAATATCTAATAAAAATAATGCATATGAAGTTAAGGATTTCAAAGTTATATTAAAAAAATGTGATCGTTAAATTTTTTTAACGGTAGTAGCACTTCTAGATCCATATGGCTAAAACTCTAATTGAATATGAAGAGTATTATACGTGTAAAAATAGACATCCTTCTTAAGATGAAAATATTAAACACTTCTAGATCTATATGGCTAAAACCCTAATTGAATATGAAGAGTATTATACATGTAAAAATAGACATCCTTCTTAAGATGAAAATATTAAACGTAGTCTCCTTGTTCTAGAGGAAAAAAAAAGAAAATATTAAACTTAAAAAGTAAGTTGTTTAATTTATACTATCCATATTGTTGGGACATAATTGAATTTCTTAATCAAAGACTTAACAGACTAGTATTGATAATTGTAAAATATACTAAATCTCTAAAATTACAATTCAAATATATTATACATGTATAAATAAACCCTTAATTTTTAATATCAATTGATTTTATACATGGAAAAACACATCCTTATATATCTTGATGAAAATCTCATAATTATCCTAATCACTTTTTAGCCTTTCATATATATTAAGGTAATAAATTTTTTGAATAGGTTTAAAATTTGGGGTACATCGGGGGTCACTCTCCCCATGAATTGAACTTGGGTCTCTGCTAGGAGAGCCAAATTCCTTCTACCATTATAGTGTCCTTGCCGAGACTATATAAACATTAACTTTTATTTATTAGGATAAAAAGAGGTTTTAGGGTCCCTAAACCTGTACATCAAGTTGTGTGAGATATTACAACTACAATAACCTTACAAAATATTATCATCCACTTACTACTACAACTAAACCTTAGAATACTGCATATTGAAAAAACAACTTCCAAAACATGACAAATTAGTAGACCACTTTTAAAACAAAAAATTTAAAAAAATTGTAGTTACCACCCAATCATAACAAAAACAATAGTCCATAACCATTGGGGTTGTTACGGAGTTCGTAGTCGATGGGTATTTTGATTGATTTTTTTTTGTATAATAGGTTCTTCCTCTAGAGTGACAAGATCTGAGAATGCATTTTTGCACTTCAAGATCTTGAGGTAATATCTAGTTGTAACACATTTTGTATGATCTTTAATTTTAGAAAACTTATTATCACCAATTATTTTAATTAACTTCAAGAATACTGTTTAAGGTGTTAATATTTTCCATGGAACTGACTAAATGGTATTTAGTAACCATTTATCTTTTATCAATGATCTAATTTAAATTCTCCTTTCAAGGTTGAGTCTTTTGTTGCTCGCTTGATTCCTACTAGACAATTGGCACAGCTAGAGGATGGGTTTTTTCCTTGTGAATTAGGATGTTTGAAAGCTTAGGATATTCGCATGTAGGACCTTCTCCTCTACCAAGGAGGAATCAGAGCATGATCGGATGATCGAGCATCTCTTCTTCATGTGGCCATATTGTTGACATTCATAACATTTAAGGGAGAAGTTTTCATATTCAATATTTTGGATCTATTTCCCATTGCTTGAGGAGATAGTAAGGGATTGAGGCCAAGGAACTAAAACATCCATCCTAACAACTAATCTTTCTTTACACATTTATTTTATTAGATAAATTTTCTTTTGTTTGGGCATCCATAAATTGGAATGCACCAATGATGTTACCAATTTTGGCAAATATCTTCTCCCCAAAACTCCATAGGGAGAGCATATAGATTCACCCAGACTGGGAAGACATCAAATTCTTCTATAAGGGGGTTGAAACCAAGAGTCCAAGGTCGTATATAAACACCCTTTTATCCGAAAAACCAATTGTATCTATAATAGATTACCCTATCTCTATCCTCTAAATTAGAAAAGGAAACATAAAAGAAATTTTTGGGTAAGAGTTACTTGGAATTTACTAGACCACCAAAGTTTAATGTATCCTTTGAGCTCCTCCAAGCCTGGTATTTTACCCCTAAGTTTGTAGATAATTGTTCGGGATTCATGATCAATAAGATCCAACCCAAATTCATCCTCCAAAATCTTGATAGAGGATAAAGGTTCATTAGAAAGATCTACCCGCAAACCCAAATATCCCTAACAAATATTTATTTTGACCGAAGAGGCTTTCTCATAGACTAAAGAATGACTAATATCCTCCTGAGTATAATGAGTGGGCTGCAAACAACCCTCTTTTTGCAATGCTTGACTACACCTAAGGTTTGCACCTCTTTCGCTCTGTTCCATCCTTATGTCCTCCTAAGTACAACAAGCGGATTGCAAACAACCCTCTTCTTGTAATGCTTTACTGCACCTAGGGTTTACACCTCTTTCAGTTTGTTCCATCCTCATGTCCTCGTGAGTTTAACAAGTGGGCTATGAACAACCCTCTTCCTACAATGCTTGATCGCACCTGAAGTTTGCACCCCTTTCGCTCTGTTCCATCCTCACATCCTTTATTTAAGATAATAATTATAATCAAACTTTTAAAAAATAATTTTAATAATAATCTCATACCAAACATTTGGTTTAATTCATTAATTAGAAACCTCCTAAATCTATTTTTATATTTAAGAAAACATATCATAAATAATATTATGAATAAATATGTTCAACATATATTAAACTTGACTACTAAATTATTTAACTACATTATCCATATTATTAAAATGTGTTTGAATTGCTTAATCAAAAACAAAAGAAACCAATATGAATAATTAAAAAATATACTAAAACATTAAAATTATATTCAAATATAACTTGTTTTACCGTAGTTACTACTTTACCACTTATAAAATTGAAATATGAAAAGATGACCTTATTGATAACATTTTAATTATAAATTTATAAAATAAATAGTCTTAAGTATAGGTTTGGTCTTGGTTTTTTTAGGAGGTCCAAGATTCAAACCACGGTTTAGGTGAGTGTGTAGTGGTTGTGTTAAATTCTGTAATGATAAACATAGCTCTCCAAGATTCAAATTGCGATGTGGGTGAGTTTATAGTGGCTGTGTGTTAAATTTCCTATCGATAAAAATAACTCTCGACTTTATAAGAGGTTATGATTGAAAGAGATTGCTCAATCCTATACATTTGTAAAGGTTTCTCACACTTAAAAAATTTATAAAATAAACTTTTAATTATTAAAATTAAATGACTTGATATATAAGAAAAATGCCTTGATCTTCACCAGGAAATCTTATAATTTTTTTAATCATATTTCTTACACTCTCACACAGTTTGTTACAGGTAATGATTATAATTAAACCTTTAAATAGTAATTTTATTATTAATATATTATATTAAATATTTTGAATTGGTAAAATTCATTCATTATAATTAACGTTATGAATTTATTTGAATCTTTAAAAAATAAGATATTAGATTAAGATATCATAACCATATAATTATCAATTATAAATACATATGTTAACATGTATATTATATTGTATATTATACGGCATATATTTTATTCAAAATTAACTTGAAAACAAATTTTATTTGTCCTTTTGTGCATTTTTAAGGTAATAGTTTGACCAAAGGAAAGTTAACACACATATTATTAGGTAACAATATTTAGAAATTTTAAATTGAATATGAAAGTAGAGTTTATATTATTGAGCTCTTACTAAGATCTAAGGTTAATATATGCAAAAGATAACATTTTTTTTTTTATTGGTGATTTTTGATTAATGGTAAAAAACAAGGTTTTGAAAGGTCCCAGAATCGTTTACATTAGAGGAGGTAAAGAAAGATAAGGCTAATTAAGCACAGGCTAACCTATAAGGCTAAAAGAAATAGAAATTAAACTAAAACAACCAGGGTTATGCATAAGGGGTTGGAATCAAAATGTACTTGTAAAAAAATAGTGAATCCTAATCAAAATCAAGGTGAATCATGGAGAATCATAAGCAAATCAAATCGAGCATATTCACACCAAAATTTGGGGTATTTGAAGCCCTAAAATGTAAGGTCATATTTGGGGCCACTTTTGACCTATTAAATCATCTTATAACTTCATAAAAACACCACCATTAGATCAGGCTTGAAAATATCTTTCCAACGAGTACAAATATGCCTATGTTTGGATATATATTGTGGTGAATTGACCCTAAGAAAAATTTGTTCTTGAAAATTTTAGGTGAATGGACCGACTTTGAGGGTCCTCATATTCACTAATTTTCAATTTTGGAAATCCTAATATTCGCCCAATTTGCAAATATTCACCACTATACATAACCATGAAAACACCCATCCAAAAGCAAAGACCAGCCCACTACTCACCAGGGCACAAATAAGAACATCAAGATGCATATAACAAAACTCCAAACTTAGAGAGCAAGGATGAAAGCAAAACACCAAGCATATTCCTTGAGAATGGTAACCTTTAGGGAAAAAAATGGTCAGCCCCCAAAAAAACACCCCCCAAAGAGAGGATCACTAGAACATAACTGAGATCTCATCCAAGCAGAAAGACAATAAAAATACATACTAGATAGGTAGGCCCAATGCTTCCAAAGCAATAATTGTTAGTAACCACGAAGGAAAATTGTCTTCCTAAATTCTGAATTGGCCACTATCCACCCCCAAATTGGCCATAACATCAGCAACCTAGTTACCTTCCTTATAAATATGCTCAATTTTAACTTCTAACATACCTTCCAGAATATTTAATGTGTCATTAATAATATTATGGATAAAACAATTATCAGTATTTCCAACCTATAAATTTTAAATGATGTTCAAGCAGTTACCTTGAATGAGAAGTCTTTTGAAGTCCCTCTAAAAAAACCTGGTGAATGCCCGAGAAAAGAGCCTTAGCTTCAGCTAGGTGGTTGGTTTGAATACCATAATCTTCAGCGTAAGCCCAAATGACCTCACCATTATCATTTTTGACAACATCCCCTCCACCAACCCTCCTAGGATTACCTTTGGCAGCCCCATAAAATTTTAGAATGACCCATCCTTTAGTTAGTTTATGCCATCTAGTAGCCAATATTTTTTGAATAGTGGATACAAAAACAAAATTCTCTAGATTCATATTCCAACTAACAACAACCTCTTTCTCCACAACTTCCTCCTTACCATTTCCAACATCAAAGCCATCCTCTCCCACCAGATACCCCATAAAAAAATGAGGAAGGACTAGATCCCACACCCTAGTGAGGCTATGACTGATGAAGGAGGATTTCCACTGAGTAAAAAGTTCCTTGAAAGCTTGAGGTAAATTCCATTTGGAAAAAGAATCCAATAAAGCATTGAGCACCTTATTTGAGAAATCACAATGGATGAAAATATGATCCATAGATTCAACATACTTAGAAAACAAGAGAAAAATATTGGGAATATGGAATCCTTTCTTACATAAATTATCAACAATCAAAATTTTATTTTGCAAACATAGCCATAAAAAAAGTCTTGGGGATCAAATGAGGATACCAAATATTTTTTGCTGGAAAAAATCCTCCCCTGGATAATGATTGGGCCTCATATGTAGTATTGATAGAAATAAAGCCTTTAGGAGAATGAGTCCATATAAGGAAGTCCCTGTCATTCTGTTGAGGAAGAAAGTATTGTTGCAGAAACATGTTCAACCTTGCCAAACTCTAAAGGATCTGAAGATCAGTTGTATATAGAGTTAGATGCTTCCAAGTCCTTGCCATTAGTGATGATTATGTAATCAATTAATTTTTCTCCATATTTTAATGATAAAGGAGCCTTCAACTCATAAAACTCGGGACTAAGAAAGAGAGGTTCAGGAAGAATCCAAGTATCCTCCCAAAATAACACATTCTTACCATTCCCAATCTGCCACCGCATACCCTCTGTAACCAAACTTCTGACCCCCAACAAACCATTCTAGATCATAGAGCCCCTAGGAGGAGCAAAAATTCTAAAAAAAGAATGTGATTTTTCAGATACTTACCTCTCATAATATCTTTCCACAGATGGTCCTCCTCAACACATAATCTCTAGGCTATTTTTACAATCAATGCCTTATTGAACAACAACAAATTTTTGATCCCAAGACCACCTTTTTTCCTAGAAGAGAAAACCCTATACCAAAATATAATGGACACCCTCTATTTATCCTCCACCCTCGCCCATAGAAATATCCTAAAGATCTCGTCAATCCTCCTAACTTTGAAGGGCATTATGAAAAGAGACATGCAATAGACGAGAATGTTTTGGAGGGTATCTTGAAGCAATTGCAACTTACTTGCTTGGCTCAGAGATTACCTTTCCACCCAGCTAACTTATGTTGAATCCTATCTAATACAGGAGACCACAACTCCTCCTTCATCCTCCCAGTAAACAATGACATACCTAGATATAAAGAAGGAAGGTTAGCAATGCCACAACCAAAAATTCCTGCAATTCTATGTTGAAGCTGCCTCCCAGTATTCACAAAAAATATTTGAATTTTATGAAAGTTAATTTGTTGGTTGGAAGCTTTCTCATACAACTGCAAAATATTTAGGAATACCTTAGCCTCTCTCAAAGTAGCCTCCCCAAGAATTATAGTGTCATCTACAAACTATTGACAAGAAACTACCTCTACAATACTAGCAGGTCTAATGCCCTTAATATTAGAGGATAAGGTAGCAACAAGAATTGATATTCCTAAAGCTTCAACCATTAAAATGAAAATATATGGAGACAAGGGATCACCTTGCCTAATACCTCTTTTACCACCCAAAAAACCACTCGGTATCACATTGATGATGATAGAAAATTTTGTAGATGAAATACAAAATCTAATCCACTTCCTCCATAGATCCCCAAAGCTAAATTTTTGCAACACCTTGTCAAGGAACTCCTAGGAGACCCTGTCATAAGCCTTTTGCATATCAAGTTTAATAAGCATTCTAGCCAACTTGATTTTGGACAAAAAATGTAAAGTCTCATGAACTGTAATGATCCCATCCACAATATGCCTACCATGAACAAAACCACCTTGAAGAGAAGAAATCAAGATGGGGAGAAGCCTTTTCAACCTACTAACAAGTGTCTTAGTAAGCAGCTTATATATGGTATTACATAAGCTGGTAGGTCTAAAATCCTTTAGAGAAGAGGTACCATGTTTCTTTGAAACCAAAATAATAAAGGTAGTATTCCATGTCTGCAACAAGGAGGAAGAAGAATATAATTCTCTTAAGGCTTATGGAATATCTGAACCAAGAAAGTGCCAAAACTTATGAAAAAAATCAACAGGGAACCCATCCGACCCAGGCGCTCTGTCCTTATTCATGCTTGCAACATCTTAGTGCCATAGACATTCGTATTCCACCAAGCCTTAATCAAGCCTTCAATATCCGGATGAGAAAGCCACATTGTCTCAAATATGAAAGGATAACCTTTCGAACATTTCTCCTCCATGAATTCTAACAGTAATGGGTTGTGGTTAGAAGTAATTCTCGATAAAATCCTCAAAGAGAAATCTTGAACCATGGTAAGCCAACTTACTGAAGCAAGGACCCTATCAATCCTAGATTTAATTAGACCCCCACCACTTCTCCAGTTGGACCAAGTGAATTTAGAACCTTGTAAATCAATATCTACTAGTCCCATGGAGGTTAAGAACTCTCCAAACTCCTCCATACTATCAAAAAAAATAGCCGAGCCTCCAAGTTTCTCAATAGGTAGAAAAATGGAATTAAAATCACCAACAACCAACCATGGTAGGTCAAATGAAGAACCAATAAAAATATTTTTTTTTTTATAGATAAGGGGTTTTTAAAGGATCCCCAAACCTTTTACAAGGAGGAAAAAACAAGAGATACATCCTCCCAAAGAAAATCCAAAGCATAAAATTTTTAGTCATTTTATTTTTTTTAATAAATTTATTTACGTATATATTTTTTAACAAATTTATTTATGTAAATATTTTTGATAATTTAAATTCAAAAAAAATAAAACCCTAATAATTACACTATATTATCCAGACAACTATATAAATATTTTGAATTTGATATAAATACTTTCCATTTATAAATTCTAAATTTTGAATGATTTTGACACCATTCTCCTAATCCATGTTTTGGAGGCATAAAAATCAACTATACACTTTTAATATTAAAAAGCAAACGGAAAACTATAGTTTGGGAGCACCATATATGGTGTTTGTTAATATTTAATATAATTAAATCTCTTGATAGTTATAGGTCATAATTTTATATAAAAGATAATAGTATTAGAAAAAAAACTAATATATATTTTTAAAAATTTATAAGATATTTTAAGTATAAATAATTTAAGGTCTGAGGTGTAGATCAATTGGTTCAACAAAATCCCAAATCTTGTAAGGGGATGGAGGTCCAAGGTTCAAATCTTGGGCCTTAACGCATGAACCTTTCTTGGTGCTTTCAATGACATAAAAGGTTTAAAATTATTGTGGCATGGTGGTTATAGGGATGGACTACGCGAAGAATTGTGTGGGAACTTTTGAGGCAGACAAGACAACGTAGAATACTGTGGTAGCCATAAAAGTCGATCAGTCTACTCAGATTCGGGGCGACTACTGATTCCACTATGTAAATTAAAAATATATATATAGAGAGAAAGATTGTGTTTGATTTTAACATTTAAAATAAAACTTATGTTTTTTAAAATTATATAAGAATTGTTTTCTAATGGTATTTTATAAGTTTTTATTTATTTTTTTATTTTTAAATTTACATGTTAATTGTTTATATATTTATAAATTAAAAATAAATACTTAATATAAATAAATTATATATTATTTTTAGGTAGGTTTTTATAATTCATTTATAAATTGAATAATTTATTAGAGAAATATGGAAGAATGTCAAGATAGAAAGTTAATAAGACAAAATCCAAAATTTACTTCTTAAACATTTTAGCTAGAATCAAAGCATGGATATGTAGGTTTTTTCAAGTAGAAGAGGCAAATTTTCTAGCAACATGTCTAGGGATGTTTTTATTTGAGAAGAGAATAAGGATAGAATTACGAATCTAGTTATAAGTAAAGTTTAGAATAAACTAAAAACACAAAAAAGTAGATGGTTATCATTAGTAGGAAGAGTGGACCTAATTAAATTAGTCTTATAAGCCATTTCAACATATTATATGTCCTCATATATTATGCCAAAATTAGCATAAAAAAGTTTAATCTATATTATACTATAATTTTTGTGGTCAAGATTACATGATAAAAGGAATTTTCCTTTGATTAAATGGAGCAATTTTTGTGATGATAAAACTAGGGAGGTCTTGGTTTAAGAGCTCTTACATCACAAACTTAGCTCTAAGGGAAAAAATAATTTGGAGATTGTACAAAGAGAGTCAAAGACAATGGGTAAAAATTATTTTAAGTACGTTTAGTCCAATGACCCAAAGCTTAATCTTTACTACATTCTCACTACAATAAGGTTCTTCACTATGGAATAATTTAAAAAATCAATTCATCTAGTGATTAAAGGTCTAAGATGGGGTGGTGGAAATTGAAGAAATTTTTTCTATTTGGATGGATACTTGGTGTGATAAAAAACCACTCAATTTGGACCCAATTTTGAAACCATGGATGAGATTACTTCAAGAAACTATGGTGATAAGATTTCAAACATTATGTACAAGGATTAGGAAGGAAGATACAAATGGAAAGAAGATTTTTTTACAAGCATACCTGACACTGTTGCTAGAAGGTAGTTGAGTAGAAATATAACAACAATGATTATTCTAAGGGAAGCCAATGTTAAACTGATTTGAGATTTATATAGCTTAAGAGAATACACAACAAGAAGTAGATATAATGTAAAGCACCAAACAAATAGGAATAATGAAAGAATGTGAAGATATATTTAGAATATCGTAAGCATTCTAAAATATAAATTGTTTGTATGACTAGTAGGTCCTAGGAAAATTTTATCCTTGGATAAACTAATGAAAAGGAGTTTTCATGGCCTCTCACAATGTGTTCTATGTAAAAGGGAGGAGGAGAGTATAGACCATCTTCTAGGACACTTTTCAATAGTTTAGGAACCATAGCAATGTATTTTTATTATGTTTGGTAAATGCATGGTGATGGATGGTAGAATTGAAGAATGATTAAAGTGATGGCAAAGCACTTTTAAAAGTGAGGTGTTATAATAAATTTGGGATATGTCAAAAGATACAATACTTTGAACTGTATGAATGGAAAAAATAAAAGAATATCAAAAAGAAAGAAAATCATTTTAGAGGTAATGAAAAGGAATATTTATTTAGCCATAGAGGAGTCTAAAAAAACCCTATCAACTCACCCAATCCCTAATCTTGAATCAGAAAGGCTTGATAGGTGGAACCAAGTAATCAAATAGAATTATGATGTTGGATACAAGAGAAATAAAAGGAAGGCAAAGAATATAAAGTGGAAACCACCAAAAGTGGAGTTGGTCAAATTCAATTTTGATGGAGCATCTAAAGGAAATCTAGGACCAATAGGAGGAGGAATAATTAGAAATAGTAGGGGTAAGATTTTATCACATTATGCTTTCAATAGTGTATTTAAGATAATGAAATTGAATATTGGGTGGCTTTGGAAGGGTTAAAAATATGTAGACAAATTAAATGAAACATAGTATAGATGGAAGGTGTTTCACTAATAATAATCGTACAATTTTGAGCAAAGCAAAGGTTCGATGGAACATACAAGAGATCATTGTGGAAATACAACACCTTGTTACATAGTTTGAAGAAATTAGGTTTACACATATTTTAAGAGAAGAGAAAAAATGTATACATGGACTAGCCAATAAAGGGGTTTTAATAAAGGATCATGAAGTTAAATTCTCTTTTCCATGGTTAGAGGAAGTAGTAAGTTTAGCTAAAGCTAACAAGAAAATGTTGACTACCTAATTCAAATAATGACAAAAATTTACTTTAGTGTTTTCCATTGGTAATATTTACTATATTTTATAACATTTATGTGTTTTTATATAAACTATTTATTACAATTCTTATGGTTGCACTTATGCTTCAAGAAGAAAACTAGCAGCCTAGATCTGGTAAAGTTTTGGAAATATTATTCTACTAAGATGTATTGGGTAGATAGTAGAGGTAAAATTTTGGTATTGTGAAGGCTATTATAGAAATATGTTAAGAATAAGGATGCTAAATTTTGGAATATTTTTATTTACAAAAAAATAAAAGAAGATCTAGAAAATGAAAAAAATAAGAATTCAATTTTTTATGAAAAAAAGATGTAGGTGTCTAGATATAACAACTCAATTGAGATAAGAATTAAATCTATTTGTAAAATCTCAAGCTCTAAATGAGGGAGTTGCAACTCTCAAGGGTGGGGGATTTAAGTACAACTCTTTTTTCTCCAAAAAATAAAAGCTTTATAAATAATAATAAATAAAAAACAATTTAATAACAACAATTCAAGGCCTTGATTTTTATATAACTTCAGTAACCTATTAGTTGAGACTTTGAAACTTTGAACAGAGGTTCAAGGTTTGTGTATACACCCAATATTGGCACACTTCAATCCTCCATCTCTATTGAGCCAAAAAAAATTCATCATTTCTCATACAAAATTTACAACATTTATCACACCTAAGTGTAATAATGTTTCTTATAACATTATATTTCATGCAAACATCCATAAATGTACAAAAAATATGTCTGTTAGATTGGGATCAAAATGATCTTTCCAAAACATACCTATATCCCTTTAACAATAACATCCTAAAATTACTAAAGTTTAGATGTTGATTCCGGTGATGCATCCATGGCAACAGGGATGGCATCACTTTTGAGGATCATACCCACTCAAATACTCATAAAAATTCATAAAACCACCTCCTTTAGATTAGGCTCAAAAGTAAAATTTCAGCAAGTATATATATGCCTATGTTTGGATAGTGTTTGATGCCCAAAAAATAATTTTTCTTGCATGCTTTTTGAAACCCTGCATAGCATCCTTTCCAATTTACACAAACTTTCCAATTTGTATCCTTTCCAATCTATGCCAACTTTCCAATATGTGCAAGATTTCCAATATGTACCCTTTCCACTCTACACCAAATTTCCATTCTACACTTAGCTCTACATCCCATAATGTTTTTCTCTTCTTGCACTATGAGACTCTTCTTACAGTGATAGACCCTTCTCGTACTACAAGACTCTTATTGTAATGATAGAGTCTTATAGTAGCAATACTGACACAAACTCTTGGAGCAACCAAAATACAATAAATCTCTCTCCATGCCTAGAATCACAAAAAATGTCCAAAAATCACTAGAAAATGTAGAAATCATTGGGAAATTGCTAGGATTTCATTGAAGTCATTGAAAAACACTGGATAACATTAAAAATCAATGTAAATAATAGAATTTAAAAATAATTTCCAAAAAGTCTATTACAGTTAAATTAAAATTAAAAGTGCTAGCTAGCAAGTGTGGAATAGGTTTTTTAGATAGTGAGCATGGAATAGAGTTTTCAGACAATGAGTGTAGATTAGGGTTTTTAGACAACAAGCATGGAATGGGATTTTTAGATAGCATATGGCAAGAGACAGTGGATCACCTTGACCAGATATTTTTTAGTGAGGAGGTAGGAAACCTAGCAGGAAATGCAATTTTGAAATGGATAAGTTTAGGGTAAGATCAAATATTCTAGAGAGTGAAAAATCTTAGTTGTAGACTAGCGGTCAGGATCTACAGGTTGGAGCCTTTATGGGTGGTCATGGAGCTAGAGTAGGTGATCTAGATGATGATCTAGTCTAGAGAGAATTTTTAGGTCAGTTATAAGGGTTTTTGGATGGTGTGCTAGAGGGAAACTAGGGGTTGTAGTTTGGGGCTTCTACTAGCGATCAAGGTATGTTCATTGGTACTTTGGATGGTGATCAAGCAAGTGTTATTGGCAATTAGGGAAGTTTCATTGGTCCCTAGGTTGGTCATGGGTTTTTTGCTAGCTTAGAGACTATAGGTCAAAATGACTACATCAAGAAAAATAAGGAGATGAGCTTCTAAAAATATTGAAGTATGAAATATAAGCATGGTATCGCAACTTGCTTTGATACCACTAGGAAAATAGCCTAAAAGACTCCAAGTGTAGGAAAGTGTCATGATTCTATGATAGGTCATGATTTCATTAGCAAGAATGACCAAATGGACCTAAGTGCAAGAAAGTATCATGATTTCATGATAGGTCATGATTCTATCGATAAGAATGACCAAAAGAGCCTAAATGCATGAAAGTGTCACGATTCTATGATAGGTCATGATTCTACTGGTAAGAATGACCAAAAGGGCCTAAGTGTAGGAAAGTATCATGATTCTATGATAGGTCATGATTTCACTGGTAAGAATTACCAAAATGGCCTAAGTGCATGAAAGTATCATGATTCCATGATAGGTCATGATTCCACCAAAAAGAACGATCAAAAGGGTCTAAGTACAAGAAAGTGTCACGATTCCATGATAAGTCATGATTCTACTAGAAAGAATGACCAAAAGGACCTAAGTGTAGAAAAGTGTCATGATTCCATGATAGGTCATGATTTTGCTGGCGCTAGCACCAAAACAATCCAAAGGTAGAAGAGTGTCGCGATACCGCAACATGTCTTTATGTTGTGGTCATTACTAGTTACAACAAGCACAATATTTTGTAATAGTTTTAGTTCACCATGGTCATTGCAAGATCAATGAAGATGGGCACATCAGAAGAATGATAGATGGATCAGATTTTAGGATCACCTCCACTACCTACCTGCACACATGGAGCAATCAACTTATAGTTAGAGATTGAGTATTCTATTCCATTTTTGGACCAATGATATTGCACGATGCTTGTACCAGATTGGCCACCTGGCATATTGTTATAACAACTTTTAATTAAGCTAATTTTGTATTTTGAAATATTGAACCATAGAGGTGTTATAAATAAGAGTATCGACCTCTTGTTAAAGGGTCGGCTCTTAGGCGTTTACAAGTTGTATGGATTAAGAATTTTGGAAGGAGCAATACAATAAAGATCTTTGTTTAACCTCTGGTTCAAATATCTTGCAGAACAAGTATGTATGAATGGATGAATGTTTCTAATTTAGCTAAGTAAATGTGCATGACATTAATTCTGCTTTCTGGATTCTTGTTCATGTTTATTTCTTAGTCTTGGAACTACTAATCCGTAAAGCTAAACATTGATTAGACATTGTTATGTGTATGGTAAATAACTGGTTGGTCTGTTAGGAGGTTGTAGTAATTGCTTTATTCCATGGTTTTCTTCCATTTCTTGTTGTTGCTTAATCTGCACCATATCAAGTTCTAGCCTCGGCTACATTTATATCTCTTTCAAGCACTCTTTTCTCTCCCCCATTAATTTTTAGCTAGTTAGAACTTCTCAAAGGAACCAGCCTTCTCTAGAGATTGAACAAGTTAAGCCTTACAGTTTGACCATTCATTCAATGTTGGCCATGTCTTGGGCACAATAACCAACCATAGGTAGATTTTGGACCAATATTTTTTGGCATGCCCGATGGGACCAAATCCCACTACATACATAGGTTAAATATTTGGTGTTTATCTTTGCTCTATTTAAATTTAAATCACTTGGTGACTCCATTTAAAATATCAAACCCAAAAAAGCTTTATATCCAATTTTTGGTTAAGTATTGAAATACATGAGAACTAGATCAAAAGCTAAAAATTTAGAAGAACCCATTGAGTTTCTAGAATTGCACCTTGGTAGTCTCAAAGTAAATCCTATTTTATCTTCTAGATCAACCTCTTCCTCTATCATTACTATCGGATCAACCAATGTTGTAAATCCTCCCCTTGCAATTCCTCCTAGTACAACTACCAATGGATCTTCTAGCATAGCCAATCCTACTCCTGCAACTTTAGTCAACATAGTAGTGATAATGGCTACCAATCAAAATCAGAACATCTAACCCTACCCTACATGGAATAATGTGGGTCCCTTGAATCTAATAGTTCAAAACCCCATTCCCCTAGTAGCTTTGAAAGTGCTACCCATGTATGATGGCACTAGAAAAATTACTTATGAACACTATCAAGATGTGGCATCACTAGTAACAATTCATAATATCATAGAGGAAAATATTATGGTGAAGTTACTGGTTATATCCTTAAGAGGAAAAATATTGTACTGGTATAGAACTATCCCAGACCAAACCATAACCACATGGGCAGAACTTGTTGGTAAATTGGTAGAAGCATTTAATGAATAGGTTGATCCTTTCTCCCTGCTCACTTAGTTTACTATTATGCAAAAACACCCACAAGAAGAGATAGTTGATTTCAATATTAGGTTCAATCGTACATGGAGAAGAGTACCTAATGGCCTCAGGCCAATGAATGAGCAAGCAATGTACTATTACCTAAGGGCTTTTAACTTAGATCTAGGGATGGCAATAAGATAATCTCAAGTATTTACTTTCCCAAAAATATTTTAGGAAGCCTTAAAAGTAGAGAAAGATCTTATTGCTATTGGAAGGTTACCACCAAAAATGATAATACCTATATTTCCATAATTCCCTTAGGTCCCTAGTACAAGCACATCATATCCTACTTTAGCTCCTATAATAGATCTCCCAAAATGGTTTGGACTATCAACTCCCCTAGCAATACAAGCTCCCCTAGTGTTTCCAGCTTTGCCTCTAATACCCACCTTACCAACACCTAATCCTCAGTTTGTAGTTCTCCTAGAAATACAGACAACTATGAAAAATTTGACTAATGATATGACTTCAATGAAGAGGAGGGAAGCTGAAAGGAAATTTCAGCCAAGAAGGTTCCCACAGGTAACAAAATATCAAGCTTCAACCAACAAGTACCTAGAGAAGTTAGGAATAATATATGCTAATCAAGAAAATGAACCTTCTACATCTCTAGTTGAATCTGATTATTGGTGCTCCACATGTAATGATCCCCATGGGGAGATTTTATGTATGGTTCACCAACATCATGTACAGATGGTAGCTATTGAGAAAGTAGAAAGAGCTCATAAAGGACAAGTTAACATGATTAGAGAAACTAGTCATAATTTTATGATGCCATCCATGGAATAGGTTGTAGTCTTAACTAGATCAGGTAAAAATCCCCTTAAATTGGATCCCAAGGAGCTCAATACCCTGAAATTTTCCTTAGAAATAAAATTTTAGGTATGTACCACTAAAGGAACTACTCATGGACATGTACCAACAAATCCATTTTAGAAGGAGAAGGTAGAAACAAACAAGAATGATGTACCACTAAAGGAAACTAAAACTCAAGAATAGGCAAAGGATAAATTGAGATACCCTTATTTAACCAAGAGATAAATAATAGAGGTAACTCAAGGGTATAGGAATATATATGATCCACCTACAAAAGAAAAGGATAAACAACCTGACACAACTACCTTTAGTATAGTAGAAGAATTGAAGAAGACTCCTTCAAAGGTAAGCATGTATGATGCATTGCTCCTCCCAGGGTAGATTGATTTACTGCAAGAATCTCTCAAGTCAATAAAGAATAAAACTAAACCTCACCCTCAATTGAATCTAGCTCAAGGTAATTCAATACCAACCATAGGAAAAAATAGGCCTCCTCCCTTCTATTTATCCCTACAAATGGAAGGATGGGTGGTACACAATTGTATGATAGACTCAAGTGCAACAACTACAGTGATTCCTAAAGTTGTGTGTGACATCATGGGAATGGAATACACTAGAAGTAGCCTAAGAGTTTTATAATTAGATGGCACTCTAGTCAAAATTATAGGAGTAATCAAAGATATCCCTATAGTATTGAATAGGATGCCCCAGATTACAGTTATACAAGAAGTAGTGGTGGTGGACCTGGAACCTTATTTTGGGATGTATCTTTCAAGAGAATTCATAGCCAAAATAGGAGGATATCTCTCACTTGACTATTCACATATGGAGATTCCATACAAAGGAAGAAGGATTAATATTTTCAATGAGAAACCTTCTTCTTTTCACATTGAAAAGATAGAAGAAGATAACAAGCATGCAAATAATGTGTCAATAATTACTGAAGAGATTGAGGAGATGGATCTGATGGATGAAGTTCTGGAAGACCTCCAAATCGAAGACCAATTCTCTTTGGGAGACTTTAATGCTATGATTGAAATAGGGATTGGAACTTATTCAATTACAAAAACTGAAATGGTTGAAACTCCTATTTTACCAAAACAAGATCTCCCCACCAATCAGATCTGGAAACTTTTCTTTGATGGTGCTAGGTGTAAAAATGGAGCTAGGGTAGGTATAGTACTGATCTCACCAATAGGGGATGAGAAGGTTTTCTCATATAGATTGACATGGAGCTGCACCAACAATGTAGTAGAATATGAAGCACTGTGTTTAGGCTTGAGAAAAGCTAAAAAGCTAGGGGTCAAATAACTACAAATATATGGAGACTTAGAGTTAATCATGAACCAGGTCACAGAGAAGTGTGTCAACAAGCAACATTACTTGAAGGCTTATCAAAACAAGGTATGGGATTTGTTTGAGGCTTTTGAGGCATTGAACATTAAGTCTATTCCTAGAGAGCGTAATACTCATGCTGATTTACTAGCATCTATGGGAGCCAACTATTGCCCTATAGCCAATGTTATATAGAAGTCAAAAATAGTAAGGCTAATATATAGACCTTCAATCCTAGATAAGGATATCTTCTAGCAGGTCTTCAAGAATGATGAACAAATATTAGACTTCTTGATACATGAGATGAACTGTTCAAGTGATCGAGCCTTAGAGGATGAGGAAGATGATGGGTTGATTCAACTTAAGAATAATCATATACCCAAATGTCTAATAACTCTTGAAATCTTGTTTGATAGTAGTGATCGACCATTGGGCCACAAGATAAAAGTTGATAAACAAAAGTACAAAGAGATGTAGATAGAACCTAGAAAAGTGCTCAAAGTTGGGGTTCAATGTTCAAAAGAAGAAGCTAACCAAGTTCAAGAACTATGTGAAGAGTTCAATGATATTGTGGCCTAGACATATGATGATCTCAAGGTATACAATAAATAAATGATACAACACACTATCAAACTTGAGCTAGGATCAAAGCCCTTTTAATAAAAACAATGCCCTATCAACCCAAAAATAGAAGCACTAATGAAGTAGGAGTTATTGAAACTACTCAATGCCAAGATAATCTACCCTATCAAGCACTCCACATGGGTTGCTAACCTTGTGCTAGTTAGAAAAAAGAATGGTGATATTAGACTATGTGTAGATTTCAAGAATCTAAATAAGGCTTCGCTAAAGGATCATTACCCCCTACCTCAAATAGATCAGATATTACATATTATTGCAGGGGCAAAGAGGTTCTCACTACTAGATAGATTTTCTAGTTACAATCAGGTCTGGGTCAATTATGAAGATCAACACAAGATTGCGTTCACCACCAAATGGGGAATGTTTGCATACCAACGAATGCCTTTTGGTTTGTCTAATGCAGGGGCCACTTTCCAAAGAGCAATGGACTTAGCATTTGGGGAACTTGTAAATAAAGTAATAGTCATTTACTTGGATGACATGACAATGTTCTCTCATAGAAAAGAAGATCACGTTGGACATCTCAGGATGGTTTTCAAGAAGTGTAGAGAGTTTGGTATTTCCTTGAACCCAAAGAAATCAATCTTTGTTGTCGAAGAAGGAACTCTATTGGGACATGTTATTTCTGAGAAGGGGCTGGAAATTGACCTAGAAAGAGTGATAGCTCTTTTAAATCTCCCTTTACCATTGAATAAGAAAGGTTTACAATATTTCTTTGGATAAATCAACTTTGTATAGAAATTCATTGTAGACTTTACACAAATAGTAAAACCTATTACTGAACTGCTAAAAAATAATGTAGACTTTAGGTGGATAGACCTGAGGAAAGAAGCATTCAAAAAGGTTAAAGAAGCAATTTCCCAAGCACCTATACTCATCAATCTAGATTACTCAAGGGATTTCATCTTGTATGCAGTTGGTGAACAAGAAAGTTATGTTGCAGTTCTCACCCAAAAGGGAGAAGATAATGAAGAAAGACCTATTGCTTTCCTGAGTCAAACTATGCAAGATCATGAGGAAAGATATAACTTCATTGAGAAACAAGTGTATGTTGTCATGAAGTCCTTAAAGAAATTCAAACATTTTCTATCCCAAAGCAAGACCCTGGTGTATGTGGTGCATCCTAATGTCAAAAATTTCATAATATAGGGAGAGCTTGGTGAAAAGAGAGTTGGATGGGTGTCAAAAATCTAGGAATATGATGTAGAAATCCACCCAACTAAGTTGGTAAGGGGTAGAGCATTATGTCAAGAATTGGCAAAAAGAGCTAGGATAGACTATGTGGCTTGTCAAGCACTAGAACTAGTCTAAGAGATCGGATAACCCTTAGAAGATTCAGATTGGGTTGATGAACTCACAAACTACTTCCAAATAGGGAAATGCCCAATGAATCTGAATGCTTCACAAAGAAGAAGGTACAAGTTGCAGGTCCTAAAATATGTCCTATTACCTAAAGGTTTGTACAGAAAAAACTTGGATGGCATCCTTTTGAGATGCATCAAAGATGATCAAAAACAAAATATCCTGGAAGAATTCCATGGAGGCTTATCAGGAGGACACTATTCAGGAAGGACTACCACATTAAAAATACTTAGGATAGGTTGTTACTAGCCTAACATCTTCTTCGATGCTTTCAAGATTACAAGAGCATGTGAAGAATGTCAAAGGTATGTAGGGAGAAACAAAAATGCTTCCTTACCGCTCAAGTCCATCCAAGTAGAGCAACCTTTTTAGCAATGGGGTTTAGACTTCATAGGGGTAATAGAGCCAAATTCATCAGCTAGACACAAGTATATTTTGACAATAATAGACTATTTCACCAAATGGATAGAAGCAATACCCACAAAGAAAGTTGACCAAGAGGTGGTGATTGAATTCATTGAAAGTCTGATTACAAGGTTCGGTATACCTGATGCATTGGTCAGTGACAATGGCTCATCCTTCATTGGAGTAAATATGACTAATTTTTCTAGAAAGTATGGAATCTACCTAAAGACTTCTTCCAACTATTACCCACAAGGAAATGGTCTTGTAGAATCAACTAACAAGAATTTACTTAGGATCCTAAAAAGAACTTTGAAGGATAACAAGAGGAGTTGGCATTCCCTGATAAATCAAGCACTATGGGCTGATAGAATCACCATAAAGAAGTCTATCAACACATATCCTTATGCTCTAGTTTATGGAAAAGAAGCTATCCTCCCCATACACATGGAGATACCAGCTCTAAGATTGCTCGATCAGAATCAAATGAAAGAAAGTGACCTAGTGGAAAATAGATTGATGCAACTTTTGCAATTAGAAGAACAAAGAGAACAGGCCTATGTACAATACCAAAAACATCTAGGGGAAACCAAAGGATGGTTTGACAGGAAGACTACCTTCAAGAAATTCATGGTTGGAGACCTGGTCTTAAGGTGGAGCGAAAACAAGGCAAAACCAGGAAATCACCAAAAGTTTGACTCCTTTTGGGAAGGTCCATTTGAAATAATTGTAGAAAAGTAGCATAATGCTTTTCAACTCTAAGATGAATAGGGAATAATTCAACCTATCCCTATCAATGGTTTTCATTTGAAACTATATTTTCATTAAGGAAATCCCACCCCTTGTATTTTTATGTATTATATGTACTTTTATGTATGTTTCTTTTAAAATTTTGGTCATGGTTTCATGACATATCCCAAAGTTATAGGTAGGAAAGAAGAAAATACACGTGATTTCATGACATGTCTCAAAACTATGGTAGTAGTAAATAGATATCTCTAAAAGGAAGAAATTGATGTGATTTCATGACAACTCATCATATCATAGTCAAAATGGTCAAAACACTCCCAACAGTCGTAGTCATGCAACAAGCGAGAAAACTAGTTTTGAATTTCAAGGAACAATGGGAAGCATGATGCCATAAATGCAACATCAATTATGATTCACTAAGAAAAGGTGGCACACGAGTTGGAGCAGATACAACATCCAAATTGATTCGATAAAATGAACAACCAACTACTAGAGTTACTACATGTTGCCCTAATTCCTGCACAAACACTATATATGGTCAAGAAACCCTAGCAGCTTCCATTTCTTCTAGAATATTCTTGCAAATTATTTTTCCTTGCTAGTTTTCTCTCACCGATGCTTTCAAAGAAACTCTTACTAGTCATCAGCTCGTATAGGTGAAAGTACCACAATGGCATCTTCATCCTCAACCATTGGAGTCACAATGCATGATGAAGATGATAGAAACATCCCATTTCAAGATAAAGATGCAAGAATCATGGACATAATGGTCACATTCAAGGAGATTACATGGCTAAGGTCAGACATTGAAGATAGACTCCAAGTAGGTATTACTCCATCTAGTCCCAAGACTTTCACCTTCCATTCTCTGCTTTCCTTTTACATCTGTGACCTAGTGCATCCATACCCTAAGCTTGTACACACGATTTCTAAGTACTATGACCCTAAGCAAAGAATTATCTAGAGTAATATAGGTAGATGCCTTTTTACCCTTAGCTTAAAAGCTTTCATAGTCACATTCACCATAGGATATACCCCTACCTTTAAGCCCAAGGATTTTCACCTGAATGATCAGGCCAAGTATTACATCTCAAGAAAAGCCATGAGAGATTTCATAGAGCTACAAATGAAGAAGCCACTAATAGGAAGAAATTTTCTTAAAACCCCCATTCCCCTCATTGATTTCAAGCACCAAGAGTTATACTCAATGCTGGTGGTCATAGCGGGTTTGCCATCAGATGAATAGGTTTATGGTTAGCAAATCTCCACTACTCAATGTATCTCTAACCCCAAGTTCTATGATACCTCTATTATGGACCAGAACACTAGGCTTATTTTCTTCAATTGGCTAGCCTTCATATACCAGCAAATCCATGAATAATTGACCAAAATAAAGAGAGGTGCCCAAGTTTCCTTCTGGTACTGTTCTCATCTGACTTGGATTTTCTTTTTCTTCATGGCAAAAGAAATGCTTTTCATACCAATAATAAACCAAGATGAGAAGGGAAGAAATTTACCAGTATATAAATGGACCTTTATGCTTACCACTTTCAAGACCTACTATAACTTCAACAAGGAGTTCCTAAGACTTTATCTTAAGCTTATATATGGAGAAATGGATAGATTGTCTCCAATGGTGAAGAGTGTCCTACAGAACCAACATGCAGAAGGAGACTAGTTCATATTGACACAAGGTGTAGTCATCAGGTTATATGGGTTCATCGAGAAGCCATTCTTGCTCTCTCACTATGTCACAAACTAGTTGTTTACATTGGAATATTATAGATAGACCATGTACATAAATGATAAATTTGGTACAAGCATAGGTAGAAAAGGGACTTGCATCCTACCATTCAAATTTGAAGGTATAATCCTATCTAAAAATAGGCACCATGAACAAGTTACTCAAGCTCTGAGAGACCTAGGGTTGGTAGAGTTACCACAATGATGGAGGTATGACCCTATCGATAAATTTATAAAAATATTAGAAATTCTTAATGATAGTAAAAGCAAAAAAAAAAAATCAGGGAGCACATAGAGTAGCAAAGGAATAATCCTGAAGATGAAGAGTTGGAATGGCATATAGAGTAGATGCAACCGTTGCCCCCATGGCATGATTTCTATGAACAAGTTATAGATTATGATCCCAAGAATAATAAAGATCACTTCTTAGAAGAAAAGACTATTCGAAGGATGCATAAGAACAAGAAATGGATGGAAGCCAAAATACATGCTTGGTGGGTCATGAGATGTGAAACTAATATGACTCCCTCAAGATATGGTATCAAGAGTGATGATGAATTTTCCCTCAGATATGATCGACACTTCGAGACCTAGGTAGAAACCATTGGAAATAAAATTACCCTAAGTTTTTGTAGTACTCAAAAAGAGGGAACTATTATAGAAGGTACTTCTAAGGAAGTAAACATAGAAAAAGGAAAAAAATTTCCCAAGTTCCACTGTAGATCACTACAACTACAACACCTTCCTCTTCTTCTACAAAGGGAAAAAAAAAATATACACATAAGAATAGATGGAAAAGTATGTAAAAGCACCTACCATAATGCAAAAAATGGGTTATGAAGGAGAAGGCCTTGGAAAACATGGCCAAGGGATCATTGAACCCATCCGGGTATAACAAAGATCGAAGAGTTTAGCCTTGGGAGCAAGAACTACTAGAAGTAGGAGTTCAAGATCAGCTGCTTCAATATTTGTAACACCAAGTGAAGATACACCTCCTCTGATCGAGGTAACATAGATGTAGACCCAATAGTTAGAATCAGAAATAGACTCTGATGAGCTCCCTCTTATAAGAATATCTAAGAGAAAAGCAAAAAAGGCATCTAAAGAGAGAGCACAAAATAAGAATAAGCAAGAAAATGTTGTAGAGGAAGTAGTTTCCCTAAAGCAAGGAGATATAGAACAATCCCCTCAATAATTAGATGTAAGTGCCCTTTAGCAAGAGGAGATAGTTGAGAAACCACCAATTATGGAGGAAATACAGAACAACCACCAATCATAGAAGAGATGCTACAACCTCATTAAGAGGCTTCAAAGTATGGCAATTTCTTCCTCTCCTCTTCTTCTTTCTGCTAATCCCTCAAAGGAACTCCCTTCCATTTCTGGTGAAAAAATTGTTCAATCCTCTCCTCGAAAACATCCATCCTCACCTCCACAACATCCAACTTCACCACCATCATCTCAACCATCCTCCAATTGAAATAGTCCACACTTCATCTCCCTCAATTGAAATAATTATTGCTTCATCACTCCCATCCATGGTACCACCCCTGGTCACCACTATACCCTCTATAGTAGTATCCATTGCATCACCCACAAGTGTAGATTCCACACTTGTAATAGTCCCATTCTCCCCTCTAGTCATTTCCCATTATTGTAATCCCTTCCCACCTCTTCAATCGATGCTCATCCTAATGTTGCAAAGATCAAGAAATTCAAGAAGACCAATAAAAGAGCCTATGACTAGTGGAATGAGAAATGTACTCAGTCTTCCAAAAGACCTACCTACTACATAAAAATGATGGCACTAGATCCAAATACCATGCAGAGGACTAAAATGAAGATCACACCTTTAGTGGATAAGCCGGTGGAAGACTTGACCATTGAATATTACCAGGTTGAGATAGTGGTAGAAGACATCACTCAGCTTCCAATGCAAGATGAGTATGGATATGCAAGAGCTCATCTAGAAACCATTTATGTACATGGGGATTACTTCAAGGAAAAGTGTAAATGGGTTGAGGAAACAATCAAAGAGCTTGAAGTAGCATTGAGTGAACAAAGTAATGTCAAAAAGGTATTGAAGAATGAGGCTAAGAAATGGCAAGTCAAGTTTTAGGAGATGGCTAGATACAAATAGGAAGCAGAGGATGCTAACAAGCAAAATTAGATTTTGGTAGAATAACTCAAAGACCTCCAACAACAAATTCAAGAAGAGAGAACCAAAGCCATAGGGTTCTCAAAGGAGAAGGTAAAGCAGGCAAGAAAGGAAATGTTTGAAGATATCATAGAAATGAGCCTCAAAGTGTGGCCTATATTACTCTATCTAAAAGAAGTGAAAAGGGTATTGGAGATGGTAGAAGATGAATTCAAAGAAGTTGAAGGCTTCTTGCAATCAAGATTATCTACAACCACAAATATCCAAGCTCTAGCCAAAAGCAAATATGGATGGATGGCAAGCAGAACCCCCAACCAAGAGTGGTCTAACACCAAGATTATGGCTAGATCCTTCTTCAAGAGATATAGGCTCATGAACCAAGGTTGGCAACTCATCCAAGACCTCAAAGTTGAAACCAAGGGGATACTAAAACATCTGAGCCTAGCTGAGAAATATGGATTCTTTGGATTTTAGGATGAAGATTCTAACATCTTAGGAGAAGAAGAACTCAAAGCTACCTTGAAAGTAATCATGGAGGATGAATCTAACATAAATGAATGGCTAGAACCTGTGCAATAGGAACATATCTTCAAGCTCGTACAAGATCTTACTCAGATCAAATCTTGCTTGTATGAGTTGATCTTGAAATCTAAGGCCTTCTCCTATGATAATATATTTTAATTAGAATACATCCATCACCAATTCATAGAAATGTTAAATCCCAAAAGAGAAACCTAGGAATAGGCTTGCAAAGCCTACAACAACATTGCTAGGAGACTGCAAGATCAAAAAGATGATAGTAGAACCTAGGAAAATGGAGAAATCGAAGACAAAGCGAGAGATAGAGCTGAAGAGGAAATGAAAGAAGAAGTTGGAGGAGACATAGAAGTGGAGGAAGATGAAGAAGTAGAAGGAGAGAAGTCCCTAGGTAATCAAAGAGCTGAATAAAAATGCCACCCATTCATCTTTTTTGCCATCTCATCCATCCCCTTTCCCTCTAAAATTTTCTATCTATACATCAACCCCAATTTATCCTTTTTGTTCTATTTTTTCTAAAGGACTCTACTCACCCAATGGATAAAGGCTCTAAGTTCTAAAATTTTTCTAGCAAACTACCTCAGGAGGCACCAATAATGTAGGTCAAAATGACTACATTAGGAGAAATAAGGTGATGAGCTTCTAAAAATTTTGAAGTATGAAGGACAAGCATGGTATCATGACTTGCCTTAATGCCACTAAGAAAATAGCCTAAAATACTCCAAGTGTAAGAAAGTGTCATGATTCTATGATAGGTCATGATTTTATTGGCAAGAAAAACCAAAAGGAATTAAGTGCAAGAAAGTGTTGTGATTCCACGATAGGTCATGATTCCATCGACAAGATGACCAAAATGGTCTAAGTGCAAAAATATCGTAATTCCACGATAGGTAATGATTCCATCAGTAAGAATGACCAAAAGGGCCTAAGTGTAGGAAAGTGTCATGATTACGTGATACGTCGTGATTTCATTGGTAAGAAGGACCAAAAGGGCCTAAGTGTAGGAAAGTATCATGATTCTATGATAGGTCATGATTTCACTGGCAAGAAGGATGAAAAGGGCTTAAGTGTAGGAAAGTGTCATGATTCTATAATAGGTCGTGATTCTATTGGCAAGAACAACCAAAAGGGCCTAAGTGTAGGAAAGTGTTATGATTCTATGATAGGTTTTGATTCCACTGGTAAGAACAACCAAAAGGGCCTAAGTGTAAAAAAGTGTCATGATTATGAGATAGGTCATGATTCCACTGGTACCAGTACCAAAATAAGCCAAAGGTAGAATAGTTTCATGACACTACGACATGTCTTTATGTCATGATAATTACTAGTTACAATAAGCATAATATTCTGTAATATTTTTAGTTCACCATGGTCATTGCAAGATCGACAAAGATGGGCACATTAGAAGAATGATAGATGGATCAGATTTTAGGCTCACCTCCACTACCTACCTACGCACATGGAGCAATCAGTAGAGATTGAGTATTCTATTCTATTTTTGGACCAATGATATTGCATGATGCTTGTACTAGATTGGCCACCTAGCATATTGTTATAACAACTTTTAATTAAGCTAATTTTGTATTTTGAAATATTGAACCATAGAGGTGTTATAAATAAGAGTATCGACCTCTTGTCAAAGGGTTGGCTCTTAGGCATTTACAAGTTGTATGGATTAAGACTTTTGGGAAGGAGCAATACAATAAAGATCTTCGTTTAACCTCTGGTTCAAATATCTTGCAGAACAAGTATGTATGAATGGATGAATGTTTCTAATTTAGCTAAGTAAATGTGCATGACATTAATTCTACTTTTTGGATTCTTGTTCATGTTTATTTCTTAGTCTTGGAACTACTAATCCATATAGATAAACATTTATTAGATTTTTTTTGTGTATAGTAACCAACTAGATGGTCTATTAGGAGGTTGTAGTGATTGTTCTGTTCCATGGTCTTCTTCCATTTCTTGTTGTTGCTTAATCTGCACCATATCAAGTTCTAGCCTCGGCTACATTTAAATCTCTTTCAAGCACTCTTTTCTCTCCCCTCATTACTTTTTAGCTAGTTAGAACTTCTCAAAGGAACCAACCTTCTCTGGAGATTGAACAAGTTAAGCCTTATAGTTTGACCATTCATTCAATGTTGGCCATGTCTTGGGTGCAATAACCAACCATAGGTAGATTTTGGACTAACAACGACACATTGGTCTCCCAATATTTCCTTTACGACATTGGTGGTAGAATCTGGTCATTTTACTAGGATTTCAGAATATTGCTTTGATATTTCCTCTATTTTGGGTGTTATCAAAGTGTCCAAGGAGCTTTATGTGGCTATATTGAGTGAGGGATCCTATAATATGGTTGGTAAGCTTTCGGGTAGTTGATCGGCTGTAATAGCTTACATTTAATTTATCAATTCGAGGGTAATCAAGGTTATATTTGAAGAGTAGGAATATACTATAGATTGTATCATGGGGATCAATGCTAAGCTTAATTCATATTTCTTATTTTTAGGTGTTTGCTAAAAAGTAATAAATAGAAATTAAATTATGCAAGAATGAAAATAAAATACAATTTATGATTTATGCAGTAAATATGATAATTACCTACTGATGAAGTGATATATTAATGAGGATAACTAATAATAATTACCTATTGATGAGTTGATCTATTGGTGAGGATCCTCATGTAGTTAGTTTTATTTATCTATTTTGACTTGATGCTTTATGAGAATGCAATTTAATTTATTTTATATTCTAAGGTTAATTAAATATTTTTAACCTATTGTATGGGTGAGAGATTAGAGACTGGATGTAGGAGTGGGCCCTACCTCCTAGAAGATAGTGTAAGTCTTTCTCCCCTAAACTAATTTATTTTAGTAACTAAAATGCATAATTATTCCTAACATTATTATATTCTATGAATGAAGGATAATTATAGTTACAACTACATAGAAGAAATTAAGCAGTAATACAAATAACACAGTTACGATATGCAAAGAATGAAGTGCTACTTTTATTGCTGGAAATTCAAATGTACATGCTGGTGCATTTCCTCAGAAATTGTACAGACACATTGAACATTTGATATTTCTCCCTTATATTATTCAGTTGTAGACAATTGAACATTAGATATTTCTCTATTAGACCTTTTAAAAGGTCTCCCTATGTAACATATATTATGACTTGGAAAATTCTAAATAATACTTTTCCACGTATTTTGCCATGTGGAGTTGTGGACTTGATAATACGATAACTATGCACTAACAAGAATAATCTAAACTAATGAAATTCCTAATTCTGCTTGGACTCATTAAACATCCTAAGTGGTCCAAGTGGCACTTTATGAGCTAACATAACAACATAATACTAACTTAAACATTTCGTAAGATATACACATAACCACATGTCCTTTATTATCAAAAAGGACCAAACAATCTTGCATCTAAATCTAATCATCCTAACAATATTCCAATTATACAATGTTTACAAAATAAAGTTATAACAAATTTATTAATCACAATATCCTCTTGAAGAATATGTGACAATTCAACTAATCTAAGTTGACTATAATCCTTTATTGCCATGTAAGAGTGCCATGTTGTACTGATGTGGCATGCAACGTCAATTAACTAACTTGGTCAACTCTCTTTGATAACTGCTGGTAAAATTTCACTTCGGTAATAGTATTTAGTAGCTACCTTCTACAACATACTTCAGTAACTATCTTTTGTAACATACTTTAGTTACCATATTTTGTAATAGTCTTCAGCCACTATTATGTCATCGCACCTAAAGCTTCCTTAATCCTTTGTCCTTACATCCATCTTCTCACATCCAAGGTGTATCTCGAAGCTTGCACTACTGCATCGTGCATCTATGGAACACCCTTCAATACTTTCCTGCATAATTACCCATAACTTGGATGTATTTTACATGAAATGCACACATTTGTCAGATTTAACTGCATTCATATTTTTACTAATAATTCATAGAAATAAACAAAAACAACTCACTTAAAATACATTATAATCATAAATTAAATATAAAAATGAAACAATTTACTATGAAAATATATGCCAAATAATAACTCATCACTTTCCATCAAACTAAAATATATGCATGTCCTCATGCATGGGAATAAAATGATACAAAAAGAATATTACATATATTACACATATATCAAATGTCATCATCAAAATATTTGCAAATAAATGAAATATTAAAATCAATCAAGATTTACATTTTCTTTCAGAAAGTCATTTGCAAGTTCATGAAACATGACATCACAATTATTTTTCAAAAATAAGCAAATAGGTTATCAAATATTATCTCCAAAAATCATTGGTAGCAACACTGAGAAACAAACATTTTCAGAGATAATTTAAACATAAGCCAACATATTACAATATAGCACATAGTTCCAATCAGATATCCTGTAGCAAAATACAATGTTTCAGATTTTTAAGGATTATTTTCATGACAACATAAATGTTATAGATTCTATCAAATAGATTAGAAATTACTGATATTTGTAGTTGGAAGTAGAATATTCCAGGTTGTCATAAATCATTCCTATGACAATACAAATTTCTCAGAAACTATTAAGTGGATCAGAAAATAAAGATTTCTGGAATTGCTTGTAACATAAATATTTTTATCAATTAAATGCAGAACATCTGATCATCTACAAAAAATAATATTGTTTAAAATTTCTTTCAGAGAATAGTTCCTGCAAGAGCATAATATCATAATAAATTTTTAGCAAAAAAATGAGTTCTCCAAATTATTTCACTACAATAATGTGCTAAAATTGTAATCGTAAAACATCAAACACTGCATATACGAATAGGTTCAAATATAAAATACTATTTACAATATTATTTCATATATATATATATATATATATATGTTAGTAAAATATCTACAATTTTTTTTTTTGAAAATTTTACTAGATAATAACAATATATACATATCAAATATTTAAGTCTGAAAATCATAAAATATTGAAACAATTTTTTTTTTTTAGTTTATCTGACTTATGTCCATTAGGTGGAAATTCTTGACGATGGGGGTCTTGTTGACAATAATTTTTTTTCCCGTTTTACCTTCTGTACATGCTCTTTGGCCTTTTGTTCATCAACTGGTGTTTCAACCATGATATTTTAAATATATTCAACTTTGAGGGAATCCTCTTTCTGCTTTGCATCTTTCATTTGAGAAGGTGGAGGTTTATCAACTGATGCAACTATGTTGTCTATTACTGCATTAATATCTAGAGGCATCTAGATATTTAAGACAATATTCTCAGGTGTAGTTCCCTGTAATGTCATACCCCTTTCGAAGGCAAATCAATTTTCCACCCAAAGAGCCAGGTTCCGGTATTGGGTTCCAAAATGAAAACTTGAATGTCTTGTTTTATGATTGCTTTGATATCAAGTGATTTACGCAAATATGATTTTTTTATACTTTTTGCAATAATACAAATTTTGGAAATTAAAATAGCAGCAAACTAGAAATGCTTGTATCTTAAAAACTACTCCTCCAATGACTACAAAATTTAAGCACAAACTTCTTCTAATGATATTGAGCAAACCCAATGAAGGAAATTGTACAAGGATAAGTGTACCCAGAGATATAAAGGCCTGATATCATTCTGGAAGTTAACACCAACAACACCAAACTTATATATTCATTAAATATGCTTGTAATACAATTTCTCCAGCATACTAATTGTTGTTTGGCTGTCCAAAAAAGAGAATACCTCATACAACACAATGAATACTCCAAATAGGAGGCATTTGGCCTCAATAAGTGCATGCCCTTCACTGCAAGTGGTACAACCTGTTATAACCCTTCACAAATGACATAGATCCCTTCCAAACTACTGAAGTGTACGACTAATAAGCTGATCAAAAACTATGAATAATCAGCAATACAAGCTTCTTCAAAAACCCAAGCAATCTAATTCAAAATAGCCTCTAATGGTTTGGCCTCACTGGAAAAATCTGCAATCTGAAGTAACTCTAAAATGGCACCAAGTGCACCCCAAAACTCATCAACAACCTGCAACTTTGAAGCTCAAATCATTCCCCATCACGGAAATGCCACAACCACTCCAAGGATATCTTGCAATCCAAAAAGTGATGTTCCTGTTGGAGGGTTTCGTCTCCAAACAAGCCAAATCTACCCTTGCCTATGGTTTTTCGTCACAAACAAGCTGGATATCTTCCTGCAAACTCTGCTGCAAGCAAACTCCTCTCTCCAAACATGAAATGTAATAACCAAAGCCTTTTCTCAAATGCTCTCACAACCTCTATTTATTATTTTCTCGAGCTGGTCGATCCAATGTGGGTAGAATGTGGGATTAAACTTCTTTCTTTTTTACTTGCTTTATGTCAATAATTCATTTACTAATGAGCACATATAATGACTTAACTCCACAATATCACTTAATCATATTATAATCTCCAAAATTGGCATCCAAGCTAGGCATTAATAAAACCACATTAAAATATACATTATTTCCTTCAAAATGAGTACTCATAAGCCCCCTAACAAATCATAAAGTCATACTTAAGAGAATAATATAATAATTTAATGACTTTATAATAATTATAACTTCGACGATTAAAAACTCCATGACCGCTCATCCAAACTCACATCCGAAGATAGAAATGAGTACCCATTTGGCCGAAGATGCCAGTCATACTTTTCATTTCTCGAGAATCCAACCCTAACTGACTTACTAAAAATAGTAAGTCTCTAAAAATACTGCCAAAAACGGTCCTGAAAGCTAACAACTATGAATGCATATCGTCCAACAATATCTCCATAACACCTAGTGGTTCCTAAACACTCGACATTGCCTACAAAACCTTATTAATAGGCAAGTCCATATTACGCTCTGTTAGCTGACTAGGATGGGGTCATTACAATCCTCCCTCCTCGAGATTGCTTGTCCTCAAGCAATCCAATCTCAAAACATGACAATATCAAAAATAATTGCCATGCAATCCCTAGATCCCAGATGAACCAATGAGATTCATATCTCCAACTGAGATAAATCCTACAATGCTGACCCTTTGAAAGTGTCATCTCGTGTAGTCCTCTATCCAGAAGTGCAATCAGTCTTTGAAATAGTTCAACCAACTCACAAGTAAACTACTCTCCATAATCCTGGTCAAGATCTGCCACCACACTAAAACTGAGCATATCCTCTAAGTCCTAAATCAACATCCTATCAGAACTAACATGCTGACGCTGCGCCACTCTGATCAAAACTAGAATCTCATAGTAAAACAACTGAACACACCTCATTTGTATTCCCAGAATGACAACACCCCAAAGTAGACTAAAAAATTGGTGTGAGAGGACAAGTAAATCAAGGATGGTAAGTTGAGGAGATGCTAGAATCAACCCCCCAACAACTCCCAACAACCAAAGTAACCGATCCCTGACCAAAAAATCTCTCCAATATTTCTGTTGACATAAGATTGGAATTAATTGGTTGCTAATCCACAACCGAACAATAATGACCCGTCTGGGAGTCTGAACTAACTCCTGCCACCAAATAACCAACGAAAGTGACATCAAGGCACGATCTCCACAGATCATTGACCTCCATGGGCACACACCTCCCGGATCCCATGGGCCAAAGAATATCCTAGTAGTCATGTCAACTGCCAACTCGGTGTAAAAACAACTAAACCATTGACAACTACCTAGATCCCAAATCCATATGTGGTCCCCTACCATATTGCCCGAACCAAGGAAAAATCCAAGATCCAGCATCGAAATATCATAACTGCATACAAGCGAAGAGTTGTTCAGCCATAACTCTGTCTTTGCACTACAACCATCATGTTGAACCAAACAATCATCCAAGCAATGAATCACCTTACCCTCTAATGAAGAAGGCATCTCATACCCTAGTGAAGTATACAACTCGCTATAACCATTTTTCAACCCACCACTATGTGTCATCCAAAAAAATTTCCACTCATCTACATGTGGGCTGAAATCAAAATGACTAGCATACCTCACTATACAATCCATATGAACCTCATCAACTGAACCCCTGTGAACATCCAAAGAATCCCCTGAAGTATGGCTCGCATCATCATCCTTAGGATCGGAATCAGGTAATGTACCATCATCTACTGCACCAAATGAGGAAGTAGCATCCATTAAAGAAATCATATCACCACTTCGCTTATGCACATACTGATCGACTTCAGTGAATGCGGAATCATTATTACTAATCAATCCTTCCTCATGTCCAATCTCATGTATCCCCTCAATCATCTACTTAACCACCATAGTATCCGAATTAGTCTCTGAATCATGTTAAATGGATGCAAAAGATGACTGAATTTTCACTATGAAAAGAGAATGATGAGCTAAACTCAACTCAAGATAAAGCTCATCAATCTCCTCATCTTTTCGAGTGAGTTCTCGGGAAGTCTGCTCTACAAACCACATAACCCGATCCCTATCAGATAATAGCCTCAAGTAATCTAATTTTATTACCTCTAATGCTCGCTTGATGGCCTGCAAATCTGTAGCAGTAGCTCCAACTATCAACTGGTGTCGTCTCTCTCCAAGTTGGGCTGTCTGATAAAGGCATTCAACAAACTCATGTGTGCTATTCAAATGTGTCAATGTATGGACAACCTGCTCATCTGTATCCTGTATGTGATCCTGCAATGAACTGGAATCATAAACACAAAATAACTCTCAGGTGTATCCTCCAATGCATGATGATCAATCTTAGGCCCTTTCACTGCACTGCACTCACCACCCTCATACTCTGAAGTGATGACAGAACTATGCTCATCCTCTAAATCACTAACTACATCAACAACTGAATCCTCAACCACAAGATCAGTGTGCTCATAAATACACACCTCTCCAATATCCAACACACAAGATGAAGTGACCTCACCCTCATCAATTACTATTGCTACTTTGTTTTCCCCATCAATACAAGAATCAAGTTGAACCTCGATTATGCATGAAACATTGTCTAAATTTTCAACCTCCTTGTTTTCCTCTTCGCTGTCCACAACTGTGCTTGGCTGCAATGCGTCATTTCCCTTTGTCCTTGTTTTTATTCCAACTACTAATGGAGGCTTCAACCACTTAGGATGATGTTCTATTATTGTTGTAAAAAACTCATTTTGTTCTTGAAATTTTTGCATCAGCTCTATCATGAGTTCCTGGATAGTAGCCATTACCAACACACTACTACAACTTTGTAACCCTCAGGCTGGCAGGATAAGCTGTGTTCTGATACTACTGTAATGCCCTACCCCTTTTGAAGGCAAATAAATTTGCCACCCAAAGAGCTAGGTTTCGGTCTTGAGTTCCAAAATGAAAACTTGAATGTCTTGTTTTATGATTGCTTTGATATCACGTGATTTATGCAAATATGATTTTTTTATACTTTTTACAATAATACAAATTTTGGAAATTAAAATAGCAGCAAACTAGAAATGCTTGTATCTTAAAAACTACTCCTCCAATGACTACAAAATTTAAGCACAAACTTCTTCTAATGATATTGAGCAAACCCAATGAAGGAAATTATACAAAGATAAGTGTACCCAAAGATATAAAGGCCTGATATCATTTTGGAAGTTAACACCAGCAACACCAAACTTATATATTCATTAAATATGCTTGTAATACAATTTCTCTAGCATACTAATTGTTTTTTGCCTGTCCAAAAAAGAGAAGACCTCATACAACACAATGAATACTCCAAATAGGAGGCATTTGGCCTCAATAAGTGCACGCCCTTCACTGCAACTGGTACAACCTGTTAAAACCCTTCACAAATGACATAAATCCCTTCCAAAATACTGAAGTGTACGGCTGATAAGATGATCAAAAACTATGAATAATCAGCAATACAAGCTTCTTCAAAAACCCAAGAAATCTAATTCAAAATAGCCTCTAATGGTTTGGCCTCACTGGAAAAATCTGCAATCTGAAGTAACTCTAAAATGGCACCAAGTGCACCCCAAAACTCATCAACAACCTGCAACTTTGAAGCTCAAATCATTCCCCGTCACGAAAATGCCACAATCACTCCAAGGATATCTTGCAATCCCAAAAGTGATGTTCCTGTTGGAGGGTTTCATCTCCAAACAAGCCAAATCTGCCCTTGCCTATGGTTTTTCGTCACAAACAAGCTGGATATCTTCTTGCAAACTCTGCTGCAAGCAAGATCCTCTCTCCAAACATGAAATGTAATAACCAAATCCTTTTTTCAAATGCTCTCACAACCTCTATTTATTCTTTTCTCGAGCTGGTCGACCCAATGTGGGTAGAATGTGGGATTAAACTTCTTTCTTTTTTACTTGCTTTATGTCAATAATTCATTTACTAATGAGCACATATAATGACTTAACTCCACAATATCACTTAATCATATTATAATCTCCAAAATTGGCATCCAAGATAGGCATTAATAAAACCACATTAAAATATACATTATTTTCTTCAAAATGAGTAATCATAAGCCCCTTAACAAATCATAAAGTCATACTTAAGAGAATAATATAATAATTTAATGAGTTTATAATAATTATAACTTCGACGATTAAAAAATCCATGACCGCTCATCCAAACTCACATCCAAAGATAGAAATGAGTACCCATTTGGCCGAAGATGCCAGTCGTACTTTTCGTTTCTCGAGAATCCAACCCTAACTAACTTACTAAAAATAGTAAGTATATGAAAATACTACCAAAAATGGTCCTAAAAGTTGACAACTGTGAATGCAAATCATCCAACAATATCTCCATAACACCTAGTGGTTCCTAAACACTCGACATTGCCTACGAAACCTTATGAATAGGCAAGTCCATATTACACTCTGTTAGTTGACTAGGATGGGGACAATACATTCCCATTTTTGTGGAAGGAACCAACCTTTTCGATCAATTTTGCTGTGTTAGACTGGTGAATGGTTGGGAAATTTCTTCCTTAATAATCTTAGAAAAGCCAAAGGGCTTGTTGGTGTAGGCCTATTTACTAAAATTAACAGACTTTTTTTACTTTCTACCGGTGGTGGAAATTTTGTTAGGGAAAGCATCGACAGGTGGCGGTCGGTTGACAGAATCAACATGTTTCGTCACCTTATCCACTGAGAGTTGTTTAATCATGTCTATTTAGAGGGCAAGGGATCATTGAATCAATTTTGAATGTTCTACGAAATCCTCCCTTAATTTATCAATTTTTATTTGCAAAATAGTATTTTGTGCCCACAGGTGAGACAGGGTTTCAATAACTATTTTAGGTGTAGGTAAGTCAAATTCATGCCCTGATGTATTTCCTTTCTCAGGGGTTTCAGGAGTGTGTTTCTAACGTTGGGTATTTCATGCAAGCTGAATTGGTTTAACAGTTTTGGTAGGTCGATGTTTGTATTTTGGGGACTCAGGTTTTTCCTCTAGACTATCTAACTCATGATCTTCCTCAGATAGACTATCTTCCTCAATCTCATTTTTAGTCAACTTAGAGTATTCTGGCAGGTTACATTCCTTGACTATTCTATTCCAAGCTATTTTAACTTTGTGTGATTTTTTCAAAACTATTAATTTGATAAGGCCATGGTGTGCAAGTAAATACAATTTAGGTTTTTCTTGAGGGTTTTTAGACTAAACACAAATAATGGTGGACTTTAGAGACTAAAATAGAAAGTACGGTAGGTTGATAACATAGTCATTATTCTTTGAGACTTTTAAATTTATCAACATGCAAATATGGTAGGCTACACAGGTGGACATACGTCCTTCTAGGGTGAAGAATTTGATAATTAGGATGACGACTTCCTGCCACATGAGAGGAAATGAAGCAGTAGCAACACCCTTAATCCATCCCTCTTTGTCTCGAATAATGGTGCATTTTTCTACAAATTTTTCCACTAGTTGGATGATGCTTTTAGAGGGGTTTTTATAATATGGCAGCCCTACCTCCAGTAAACCTATCACTTCAGAAATAATACTTGGTTTAAGGTCAAATTGGATGTCTCTGACTTGTGTAGTCATTTTTGCAGGGTTATAGTTTAGGACAAATTGTTTGGCTACCCCCTGGTCGTGCCCTTTGAATTATGTGAGGGCATCCCACTACCTAGCTCTTTGAAACAACTCTATTACAAAATTGCTAATATTTTGTGTTTCGACAGACGGGGGTTCACTGCATTTTTGAAACATGGAACAGGGCATGGATTTTAGGGTAGAAGGTAGATATGATTCTATGGTAAATTTTTTTATAATTTAGGAGTTGAGAAACCTGCAACAATATTTCACCCACAAATAGAAAAAACACATCTTACAATTTTTTTCAAAATAATTCATTATCTTCATAAAGGGCTAAGCAAAAACGTAGAATTTTAGGAGTAATTTTCATAAATTATTTAGCATTAAAATTCATAGAAACTGATAAGTTCTGTTATCGACATAGATAGTTTTAATTATGACCTAACCTTCTACATATCTCCTAAAAATATTTTTTAATTACTCCATAATAGACAACGTTAATTTTGAACTAACCTTCTGCATGATTTCCTAAAATATATTCGTTAATTACATTTGTAGTAGAATGATCAGGGTATTTAAAATATCCAATTCTACGACTAAAAACAAAACCAAAATAGTAAAATATTTTACCTGTCGTTTTCACTTTTTGTCTCACCAGAACTCTATCACCCTACATCATAATTCTCTGAAATATTTTTCCCGCGTTTCCTCATCATAATTTCACAGTTCGATATCATTTTTTTGGTAGAAAATCTGTGATGTTCCAACTTCATTTCGATTACAGATAATTTTTGGTGATAAATTTTTTTATGACCTACGAAAGGAAAAAGAATAGTTCTAGGGTTTATTTTCCTCTACATGGAGTTTTAGCCATGCAGAGGTTTTACACCATCCAATTTCCCTTATCCAATGATAGTGACTAGTTTAACTCTCATCGATCATGGCGACCATTCTAAATCTTATCGACGATGAAGAAATTATCGTGTCTGGTAGATTTACATTCATCAATTTAGATTTAATCGATGGTAAAGAAATTAAATCCACATCCTGATGTATAATTGGTCGATTAAATCCATGCATCGGTAATCGTCTCCCTTCGTAGCTATCATGGTGAAGCTTCTAGACTCGTTATGGGTTTCCTTCCTTCCATTGCAACCCTCCATTCAAATATTAATCAATGGCTAGCATTGTCCATCCACATCATCTCCTATGATTGGCAAAAGAGAATCCACTTGTCATTCATCGGTATAGGTTCTAGGGTGGTCGGTTTTCTCTTGGTGCCAAACCTACCCGCCACCTTGCATGGTGAGGGTGGACTTTATTTTCCAAATGTTATAATACCTTTAGTCACCCGATGGTTAGAAAAATATTATTTTAATCAATTGTTATTTATGCCATGTTTTGTCTATGTGGCACTTTATTGTTGACGCAGCCAAGTAGATTGGTCCACATCCTCATTTATTTACTTTTATATGCATGCATTCCAATAAACCATCATTCTTTGAACTCTTATTTTCAACCCTGAGAACATCTGTGCTTCCAATAGGGGTTTAAAAATTAACGACACGTGGCACCAGTTTGTACATACACGTCATAAGAGGGCGAAACATGGTGCTAGTTTGGGGGTACACGTCATAAGAGGGCTTCTCATTTCTGCCTTCGTGTACACATTTAAGAAATATTTTATTAACATATAATTTTTTATTTTATCATCCTCGATTTTTTATAGAATATTACTGTCGTATTTCCCTTGTATTATTTTTTTATACGCATTTATCACTTGTCTTATTGTTTTTTGAATTTTCATGTCTCTCATATCCGAGCTGATTTAAGCTTTGACACTTACGAATATTTCATGATATGAATTACGGATAACGTCTATGGATGTTTCTTACAGAAGATTAATATAGAAGATTGTTACAGAAGATTATGACAAAAGATTGTTACATAAGATTATTACAAAATATTGTTACAAAAGATACCTACAGAAAATGTTTACAAAAGACATCTATGAAATATTTCTACATAAGACATCTATAGAAGACCTTTATGGAAGACCTCTACATAAGACATATACAGAAGAGCTCTACGAAAGACCTCTACAGAAGACATCTACAGAAGACGTCTACCTAAGATACCTATAGAAAATGTAGTTGTTTTTGAGAAGATACTTTACCTGTTTCTTCCCTTCCAAAATATATTGTGAACTTTGTATACCTCTATTTACCTCCCCCCCAAACTATAATTTTGGCTATATAGACAAAACAAGATGAAGGATGTTTTATTTATATTGGTGGATAATATAATAATAAGTTTTATTTATGGGGCTTTTTTATAATTTTTGTGATTGTGCTTCCTGAATTTCATTAAGGAGTATTCAAGTGAGAGAAAAATAATGATTATAGAGCTTGATATCAGTCATCAATGTATGCAAAAATAGATATCTCTCAAAGGCTTGGGATATTCTCAATCACTTATAAAAATGGAATAGATATTATGATATTCTGATGGCTTTTGCTAAGAGATACAAGGTTTTGAGAGATACAAGCCATATTTTTGTAGGAGAAAATAAACCATGGCACTTTCATAGGAATTTGCTTTTGATTTTTTTTTGCTTATGATATTCTAAAGTTATTTCTCAAAGACTTCAAACATCCTAGTTATTTTTAAACAACTTCATCTATTCATTTCACAAATCAATATGGTGTTAGAGTTATCTTAATATTTTCAAGTTTCTCAAGGATAAACTATGTGTGCAGTGATTATTCATTTCCCATTATGATTGAGGATTGAGTAACAAAAAAGGTCACTTATGGCAACAAGCTAGCTTATCTATGAGTATCCATAGATCTTGTCCAGACTTAGTGCTACTGCGTAAGGATACCTTATTGCTAGGTGGATTTCATTCAACCCATTGATGTAATGAGGATCACTCCATGGTTTTCGAGCTACTAAGAATTCTAGGGTTCAAGATATTTTTCCATTATTTGAATTTTCATGAGATACTTGCTCATTTTGAGAGGGAGCAAGGGATTTTTATTACTTTTTGGGGTTCTTGCCTATTTTTAGGGGAAGTAAGAAGATAATTTTTGGGATACTTGCTCGATTAGATGAGGAGCAAGGGATTTTTTTTCTGCGAAGGAGTAAGAACTTTGGGGAATTGGATTCTCAACCACTCTATCAAAGTCTTGATGGGAATTTGATCCTATCCTTACTATTCTTCTCCTTTTCTTTTCTTTTTAGGGGTGAAGGGTGAGTTTATCCTTTTGCCAATTCATTAGTACTCTAGACCATGTGCATAGATGGATAAGCAAGGGAAACTGTTCACTTATGGCAATAGTAACACATGAGTTAATCTCTCCAAATCTCATAATATTTTCATATGTTCAAATGTGCATAGTCCAAAAAACTTGATTGACTAGGAATAATTCACAACATCAATAGATTGTTTAACTTTCAATGAAAATTTGCTCAAAACACTAGTGTTGTTTGAGTAATTTAAAAGAACCTAGATTTTATCTAGAAAACAAGGTATTATGCAACATATAATAGTTATTTTCCTATAAATGTTTTAAAGAAATATCCTCTTGGGCTATTTTTGAAACATTGACATGAAAATTGATGAAAATAAGATAGAAATACTACAAATATAGAAACTTCATGATGAAGCAAAGGAAGCATAATATTTTTTTTTGTGAGAGAGAATATATTATTCAATAGTGGCTAATTGCAGTTTAGAGATGCACTTCAATTCAGCTTGTTGCTTAAGGTGGTATATGCATTCTTCCTTAGATAATGGATTCTTATAAATTTTAAGACTATGGTAATTTACTAGTAGTTTTCTTGTTGAATCATCTATAGGCTTAAGCTTGACTATACCATTTATAAATATGTCTTTAATTTTATAGGGTCCTAGCCATCTTGTCCTCAACTTACCTTGAAAGTCTTGGTAACGAGAGTCAAACAACAAGACCCAATCTCTCGATTCGAATGTACATGGTACAATGTGTTTATCATGCCATTTATTTAATTTTTGTTGGGTTATTTAAGTCCTATGTAATGCCTCTAGTCTTCTTTAATATAGAATGTTTAACTATTCCAATCTAGCTTTATGTGCTTTTTCCACATTCATGTCAAGTTTTACCATTGTGCGAAGAGTTTCTATTTCAAATTCGATGGACATGATAGCTTGTTTTCCATAGAGCATTTCATAAGGAGATAATCCTATGGTAGTTTTCCAAGTTGTATTGTATACCCATATAGCTTCTTTCAATCTCTCAGGCCAATCACCTTTGTTAACAGTTATGGTTTTTGTAATGATATTTTCAAGTTCTCTATTTGTAACTTCTACTTATCCATTGGCTTGAGGGTGATATGGTAAGGTTTTACTATGTTTTATTTGGTAGATAATAAAATATTCAATTAATTTGGAGAGAAATTGGGCTCCATGATCTGAAAATAACTCTCTAGAAACTCCAAAGCATAGCATAATATTTTCATATAGAAAATCAGCAATTGGCTCAGCTTGTGCTTGTGGTAAAGCTTTAACTTCAACCCACTTAGTAATATACTATGTACACACAAGTATGTGTTTATTACCTTCACTTGGAGGGTATATTGGTCCAAAAAATTTAATTCCCCATTTCTCGAATGGTTCAAACACTACTTGCAAAACCAAAGGCATCTCCATAAAAGGGGTAGGCTTACTAGCTCTTTGACAAGCGTCACATCTATCAATAAATTTATGGACATCTCTATTCATGGTAGGCAAAAAGTAACCAATTTGAAGTATTTTATTAACTGTATTTTGGGTGGCATAATGGCCTCTATAGGGTTCTTCATGTGCTATCCGAATGATGTCATATACATCATCTTATTGCACACATCTCCTAATTACTTTGATGAGGCCAGGAATTGCCTCATCCATGAACACTTTTTGATACATTTTTGACTATTTGAATTACCCTTTTTACTATGATTTTTATGTTAATTATGGAAATATGCATTATATAATGATGTTTGCAAATTCTGGAATGACAAAGTGCATATGCTTTTTTTTACTATTTTTACTGCAATTTCACCTTTTTTTCAGTTAATTAATCGAGTAGTGTTATAGCAATTCAGAACTTGTTTGAATATCCGATGCTTGGTAATATGGTGTTCCTTTGGTTAAACTAATTCAAATGGAAAAGGGTGCCAAGAATTCGATCACTTGTAGCTGATCGTGCAGGAAAACGAGTTGTAAGCCGTGACGAGTTCCGATTAGTTGTACATATACAGCAGGGCTTGGAATTAGTCACTCCAGCACATGCCACTAATGCAGAAGGGTGTGCACGAGGGTGGAGAAGTCAACATGTTACTTCATACATGTTTGGACCACAAATCAACAACAAATGGTCACCTACCTATTGTTTCGGAGTAGTGTAGGAATAAGCGACGCAGGAATAGGGAATAGCACAGGAATAACTGAAGGTGGTCAAAAAGCAATAAACCAATGGAGAAAAGTATTGGAAATTGACCAGGAGGTTGTCCCAACTCATATTAACATGATTTCCTCAACAGATGCAGCCCAAAAATAATGAATGGATAAATTTTTGACAAAGTAATTCCTGCAGTCTAGGAAACTGTTATGTAATTAGTTGTAAATCCCTGCAAAACAGTAACCAAGCATATCAGTGTTATCTTATAAATAATAAAGCTCCTAGATGGTCGATCATATATACATATATAGATAGAAATATAGATAGATAGGCAATAGAGTACCAAAATTAGCATAGATTAAAGTTTTATTATAGCAGAACAATAATTTGCAGGTTTTTCCTGCATTACTGTAATGCATTTTTAGATTGAATAAAAAGGTGCAATCTTTAGTTTTCAATTGGTATGTTAAGGTTTATGAGTAACAGCTAGATCTTCTTAGCATAACTCCTCACCTTCTTCTGGTTCTGGAAGGAAGGGCCCACTTGCAGGCCAAAGGAAGGCAGTTTTTGACAGAATTTCTTACTGAATTCTTGCTACGACGAGGTTAGCAGAACTTTGCCAGTTTGCATTTCTTTAAGTAGTTTTCAATACGGTTTTCGGTAGTGGACAACATTTCCTTGTATTTACAGCAATTCCCAGATATTTTGTCATCTTGCAGTTTTATAGTCATTATTGATTCAATTTTGCATTACACAACAATTTCCAGATATCTTGTCATTTGGCAGTTTTTGTTGATTCAGTATTGCAGTAGTTGAAATTCTATTTTGATATTATCTATTTGATTTAATTTCATGCAAGAGTGTGTGTTTTTAATTCTGCACTTTACTTTTCTGTCATTTCAATTTAGCAACATTTCATTTTCTGCAATTTTTAGATTCTGTCATTTCATTTCCTATAATTCTATTTCTGCAAAAGTAAAGAGGAGTTCATGTTAATTATTAAGAGTTAAAGGTCACAACAAAACCCCCAAATGCTAACCGATCAACCAATAAAACCTGTTCTTGGATAAACTAAACCTACAACTATAACACCTCCTATCGTATACAACCTCTAGACACCGCCCTGGATTGACACACATAATGATTAAATGATGAATGATCAATGACCCTCATCATTTTTGGCATTGTTGCCAGGGAACAAACGGTGTTTTTAGAAAAAGTGACACAGGTCAAGAATTGTGTTACAGTTTTTGAAATATTGTATTTCAGTTTATTTATTTAATAGGCATGAATGCATAGGACAAGAGACGAAAGAGGGAGGTTTATCAGAACTAGTTCTAAACCACCAAGGCGTTCTTCACAATCAGATGAAGAATTGCCAGAGCAAGAAATACCTTCTTCACCAACTGAAGCTTTGGACAGATTAGAACAAGAACTTCTGGCAACACTTTCTGCTAAACATTCTCTTAATATTGAACCATCCACATCAAACTCAAAGAAAATAACTATGGCAGCAGCAGCACCACCACCAGGTGGGTATGTTGATGATCCTCCTAGGACTTTTGAATACCCCATATGGTTGGATCCAGCTCTAGATGCTCCCATGAAAACTATTTCTCCATCCATATTGCCAATTTTTAGGTGAACTGTTTCAAAAGATCTTGATCGGTTTCTGTTTGAATTCAAAGTGTTATGTCAGACTTATGACTACATAAATGATAATCAAAAATTAAAATTGTTTCCTTCTACACTTAAGGATGCTGCTCTCTAATGGTTTATGAGTAATCTTGAACCTAATTCAATTTGTACTTGGGATGACATGGAGACTACATTCTTACATAAATACTAGGATTACTGTCGAGTATGAAATAGAAAATATGAGTTGTTTCAGATCAAGCAAGAAGAAGATGAAAGTTTAGAGGATTACCTTGATCGCTTTGCCTTTGTCCAAAAGAGATGTGGTCCTGTAGAACCTGATTTCTTAAAGCCTATCTTCTTAAGAGGATTACATGATGAATCTAGGGAAGTGTTAGATTTAATGGGAAAAGGAGACATAGATCAACTTGACCTTGAAGATATTGTGGAGTTATGTAGAAACTATTCCCGTACTCACCATCGGAGAACGAAAAGGAATGCTGACAATAATGGCATAAAGGAGTTGATGGAGGAAATGGCTAATTTAAAAATTGATATCCTTGTTTAACTCAATTCTGCATTAGGTGAGAGAAACATAAAATCCAATTCTACACCACCTTTGGCAATTTATTGCCCGAGATGCAAGAATAAGCATGCCTTGTAGGATTGCCCTTTAAAAAAACTTCTATTTGTGGAATTTGTTACAAGGAACATTCAATAGATAGATGTCCTTTGTTGCCTCATCTAAAATCTATCTTAGGCACCCAAACAGAAGAACTTAATGCTATTGGGCAGAGATCTGGTGGTGGCTACACACAATATCCCAATGCTCCTTGGTTTCCAAACTAGGGACAATCTCCTTGGAATATGAACATGCCATGGGGACATGTAGAAGTCCCTGCACGACCTTGGAACCAACCTTGGATAGCTCCTCCAGATTGGTCACATCTTGGATGGATGAACCCACCTTGGAATGCAACTCATCCACAGTGGACACAACAAGGACAAAGATGGGGAAAACAATATCCACCATATCAAGGACATCAAAGGTATCAAGGGCAAGATCAAAACTTGTTGCCAGCTCCTAATCCAAATTTTTAGGGAAGAACACAACATCAACAAATGCAACCAGTGAAACAACCTCCACTCCCAGCTCAGACTGTGACTAACCCAAATAATACCAGACAAACAACCACTGTTTATGAGGTTGAGTCTAAACACTCTGCTGCAGTTCATGTACTTGACTGTAGTAACATCCAGCTGCGGTCAGGGAAGGTTTTACCTAAACCTATTCCACCCACCATTGAAGAAATAAGTGAGAAACAAGAACCTCCATATCAGGAGACAGTGCAACAAAAACAAAAAGATGAAGTAACAGAAAAAATACAGGAATCTTCTCTAGTAGCGTTACCATACCCTGAAAAGTTTGATCACATTGATACTACCCCTGAATTAGAATTAGTGATAGAACTTAAAAAGATGTCAATTTCTCTCCCTTTGTTGCAGGCAATAAGGGATGTGCCTTCACTCAAAAAAACTATTCAGGAGTTATGTATCAAGAAACCTGGTAAAAAGAAGGCCTTTCTTAAAAATGTTCAGGTAGAAGGAAAATTAGGTGATTTATTGTCCAGGAAACTAGTTCCTCCCAAATATAGTGACCCCGGTAGTCCAATAATTACAATTACTATTGGATTAATGTAAATTCCTAATGTGCTAATTGATATTGGAGCTACAATTAATGTTATGACTAAGGACACAATGCAAAAATTACAGCTCAAGAATCTCAGTCCTACTACCACAATTTTGGAAATGACAGATAGGTCAGTTGCTAAACCTGAAGGTATCCTAGAAGATGTAGCCATTGAAGTATCTTCTTGGGAATATCCTATAGACTTCTTAGTGTTGCAACCTAGAAAATCAGTCAATGGATACCCTATCATTCTAGGACGACCTTTTATGGCTACTACAGCTGCTTTTATAGACTGCAGGTTAGGAGAAATGACCATTTCTAATGGTGTTGACCTACAGAAAATTTATTTGTATCCACCTGCTCAGCATTCAACTAATTTTTTTGGACAAATTTGGCATCTTGAATCTAATGAAGAACATGAAACCATTTCCACTTTGGCTACAATTATAGTTAAAGAACATATTGAGGAAATCACTACACCTGAGAGAAATATTCGAGAATGAAACTGTCCTAATTGAAACATTACAATCAAAAGGACTAACTGATGATCAAACTCTTGTTCATCGGTTGTTGTGACAAGAGGAGGAACAAAATTCAGAACTTCTGTCATCTATGCCTAATCAGGAAAGATCATTCATTCTACCACATGGATGGCATCATCATCTCCTTAACACCTTCAACTGTCCTCTGACTCCACCAGGTATCATTTCTGAGACAGATTCTAGAGTATTTCATACTCTACAGCCACATCATTGTCCATTAAATGCATTAATCAATAACTATGAAGCATCTAGTTCTATCTATCCAGGGATCAAACAAATTGAAATCCAGCCAGGTAAATTTTTGAACATTAATAGCTGGCTAACGAGGACCAGGAAGCCAAATTATTTGTTGTCTTACAAAGACATGTTCAGGATTTTGCATGGAATTATAAAGACATGATTGGCATTCATCCTGAGGTATGTACCCATAGGATATACACAGAAAACGTAAAACTAGTAAGGCAACCTCAAAGACGCTTGAATCCTGCTCTAAAGGAAATTGTGAAAGATGAAATTGAAAAACTCTTAGATGTTGGATTCATTTATCCAATTTCATATAGTAAGTGGGTTTCACCACTGGTCATTGTTCCAAATAAAAATGGTAAAATGATAGTATGTGTGGATTATAGGGAGTTAAATAAGGCCACACATAAGGATCATTTCCCATTACCATTCATAAACCAAGTATTGGATACCCTTGCTGGAAAGAAATTTTTATTTTTTCTTGATGGTTTCAGCGGGTATAACTAGATACAAGTTGCGCCAGAATATCAGGAGAAGACTACCTTTACATGTCCTTGGGGAACCTTTGCTTACAGGGTCTTACCCTTTGGTTTATGTAATGCTCCAGCAACATTTCAGAGAGCTGGTTTAGCAATTTTTTCTGATTTAACCAATGAAAGTGTTGAAATTTATATGGATGATTTCACAGTGTTTGGAAATAGTTTTAAATATGCATTAGAACAACTTGAAAAAGTGTTGATTCGCTGTGAAACATACCACCTCTCTCTGAATCCTGAGAAATGTTTTTTAATGATGGAGGAAGGAATTGTCCTTGGACATCATATCTCTTCTTTTGGAATCAAGGTTGATCCTAAGAAGGTTGAAGTCATCAAAAACCTCCCTCCTCCACAAACTCAAACTGATGTACGCAATTTCTTAGGGCACATTGGTTTTTATCGTAGATTCATTGCTAACTTCAGTACTATAGAAAATCCTATGTTTGCCCTACTCATGAAGGACTCTGAATTTGTTTGGTCTCTGAATGTCAAACTTCTTTTGAAAACTTAAAGGAAAAATTAACTACTCTACCTGTATTAAGAGGTCCTAATTGGGAGTTACCTTTTCATATTCAAACTGATGCTTCCAATATTGCTATTGGAGCTGTGTTAGGAAAGATTGAAAATGGGGAACATAGTAAACAAGCTTGGGAAATCTAATGTAGTTGCGGATTTCTTGTCAAGAATACCAAATGCAGATACAAGGGAAGTTGTGGAGGATACTTTTCCAGATGAAAATTTGTTTGTTGTATCTGTACAATCTCCATGGTTTGTAGACATAGCTAATTACTTAGCTACAGGGAATATTCCTCTTCACTTTACCCCCAAACAAAAGAAACAGTTAATCAAGCAAAGTGCTTCTTTCCAATGGATAGAGGGCTTACTATTTAAGTGCAGTCCTGATCATGTTTTACGTAGGTGTATCCACCAGGATGAAGTATATGATATCCTACGGGCATGCCATGATGAACCATCAGGAGGGCATTATTCAGTCAAAAGCACTATTTGCAAAATCTTGGGAACCAAATATTATTGTCCATCTTTGCATAAAGATGTAAAGAGGTACGTTAGACATTGTGATGCCTGCCAGAGAATGGGAAAACCTAACTTTACTAATGAAATGCCATTACAACCTCAAATAGGACCAGAACCATTTGAAATATGGGGTTTAGATTTTGTAGGACCCATTAATCCTCCTTCCCAAGGCAAAGTGCATATCTTGGTATGTACTGATTATGTTACCAAATGGGTAGAAGCTCGTGCTTTTAAGCATGCTAGAGAAGAAAAAGTTGCCAATTTTCTGTTTTCATAGATTTTTCTGTGTTTTGGAGCCCCATAATCTATCACCATAGATCACGGACCCCAATTTACTTCCAAGGTTATTGAAGCCTTCACTCACCTCTATCAAGTCAAACACAGAAAATCCTCACCTTATCATCCACAAGCCAATGGCCAAGTTGAAGTGACCAATAGGGAATTAGAACGAATTCTGACCAAAACCATAGCAGTCCATAAAAGAAATTAACTGGACAAGTTACCAGAAGCTATTTGGGCTTATAATACCACTTGGAAATCTACCACTGGATTTACACCCTATGAGTTGGTCTATGGAAAAAAACCGCTTTTTCCTATTGAGTTTGAATTACTAACTCTTCGAACTGCTTTGGAAGTAGGTATTGATCTGTCATAGGCACAAGAAGAGTGTATTCTACAACTTGATGCATTGGATGAACTACGCATGGATGCACTACATCAGACAAATATAATCCAAGCACAACGGAAGATGTGGCATGATAGTCACATAAAGCAGCAGAAATTTTAGCAAGGTGATTGGGCCTTGTTGTTTGATTCACAATACAAGGATTTCCCTGGGAAGTTGCAGACCAGATGGCTTGGACCTTACAAAATTGAGGAAGTATTTGACAATGGAGTTGTTCGTCTTACACCTATTGATGACTCACAATGCAAGTTGGTGGTGAATGGACATTGTCTTCGTATGTACCACAAACCATACAACAGGGAAGAATTTCTCAAGCAAGTGGAAAATTTGGATGTACACATTTGGGAAGAAAACACTTCTTCCATACCAAATTCAGCAGATTGACACAAGAATTTGATTTTGAAAAAAAAAAAAAAAAAAAAGAAAGAAAAAAAACAAAAACAAATAATAATTCAGGAAGTGAAAACCTCTTTGAGGCACTCCTGAGTTGGGTTTACATGAAAACCGGTTTTTCGGCATGTTTACCTAGTTGGTTTCACTATCATTGTTCGGTCTTGTCTCATGACCGTGGTTTCATCTATTTTTAGATTGCACCTACCTAAGTTCAAAGATTGATTAGCTGGAAATCTCAGCAAGAGCACCTCGAAATGTAGATAAAATGGTTATAACAGGTATGTGTCTTTTTCATTCTTCGAATAATGTAAATCATTAGTATATAGTGTATATATCCTTGATTATTATAAAAGCATGTAAAAAGGGGGAATCAAACATGGAAAGTCCTTGTCAGTAATGCCTCTGCCTAATTCTGCTCTAGAATGAAAAAAAATAGAAGTGCGCTGGAATAGGGAAGCGCAGGAATAACCTGTTATATTCCAAAGCACAAGAATAATCCATAAAGCGTAGAAATAAACTGTTTATATCCTAGAGCACAGGAATGATTTAACAAGTGCAGGAATAAACTGTTTATATTCCAGAGCACAGGAATGATTGACTAATCACATGAATGAAATTATGTGTAAAAATTGTTTATGACACGTGGCATGTGGTGAGTTAATTGGTTTAAAAGGAAAAAGATAGGTCATCGACTCACGATTGCATGTGACAGCTGGCGTCCATAACAAAAATGTGAGAAGTTACGAGTGATAACTTCACATGCACTGCCATGTCATTATGCTGCAAGTTCTGAAGTAGTTCCTATGCTGCTATTATTCCTGCTATGGCGATTGAAACCCTAAACCAGATGCACGCTCATACTTTCTGCCAATTTACAAAAAATACAGAACAGAAGGCAGGAAATTACCCCATGGGGGGAAAGAAAATCAGATCCGAACCTAAAAATATTAGCTACCTGGAAAGTGACCCTACATCCCTACAAATATTCGCTGATGGAGGATTTCTGCCGTTCCTACGAAAATTTGATGGCTATTCCGAGGGCTTGGTGGCAGAATTCGCACGCACCTTCCGCAAAAATTGAGTGCACATTAATGGGATGACTATCCAGGTAACTCCCAAAATACTCAGCCAAGTCACTGAATTACCTCTTCAAGGCTTGCAGATTGTAAAAACTAGGCGAAATATTTTAAATGACCTAGTTAATCAGTTTAAGGAAGAAGGGGATGGAGAAATTGAGTTCTTAATGCATAGAAATGTTTATAATTGGGTTAAAAGACTTAGTTTACTAGTCCCTTGGAATGAAGTTGCAATGTGGGTTATGAGGTACATCACTTGTGATAGCCAATTTCCTGTTGTATCTGGCCCACACCTTCGTTTCCTCAATCATTTGTGCCATGGAGCAGTTAAACCAGAATGTAGGGTTAATGTGCCCTTATACATTTTTTAGGAGTTATAGGCTATGTCCAGCAAATACCAAGCAAGGAAGGGAAGCCCTAAGCACCATGGGCTCATCAAATTGATTTGCCAGTATCACTTGGGTAGAAAAAAATGACTCTAATCCTGCATTAGATGAAAGGGAAGTAGAGGAAGAGGAAGCAGAGGAAGAGGAAGTAGAGGAGGAAGAAGTAGAGGAAGAATATGCAGGAAACCCTAGTCCAAAACCCTCTAAAATTAGAATTTCCCCCTCTCCAGATGGTCCCCCATCTTCACAAACTTAGAAAAAGCAAGCATCCACATCTGGTTCTCAGTCAAAAAGAAAAAGGGTAACATTTGCAGATATGGTACAATCCAGTGGGGAAATTGGAAGTGCAAGTGAACATGCACCTGCTCCAAAATCTGCTCCTGAAACAGTAGAAACATCTTCAGTTGTTGCAGAACATCCAAAAATTGCACCTGCTAAGAAGTATCCAGGGTCTACAGGGTTAATAAGGTCTGCTAGACTTCAGAAAACTAAAACCCTGCCAGAAGACCTAATAGATATCACAAACCCAAGTGAAGGAGAAACCAAAATAGAGGATGCACAGGAACCAAATATTGAAATAGAAATGATAGACACAGGTATACAGACCATGGAGCTGGATACAACTATGGATGAAACTTCAATAAGCCCTGTATGTCCATTAGTTGATTATTCTGACTCTGATTCTGAGGAGCCGCTAAAATTTAATTTTGAACCAGTTGGGGATGATATGAATATTTTAATGCATGCTAATTCTGAGCAGTATTCTGAGTCTGATTCTGAAGAGGAAATTGATATCCACACTCAATTGCATGTTGCAAAGAGTGTTGTTAAAACTCAGACCCAATGGATTGAGCAAGCTGAAGAGACCATAAAACAAAAGGATCAACAAATTGATCTACTTCAGCAAAAAATTCAAGAGTTGCAAAACCAATTGTCTCAACTGGAATATCAGTCTACAGAGGTACCAGAAGCATCACAAGATGAATGGGCCTAGATTCTCTTAGATTTAGCTGAACATTCTGAGGCCAACATAGCACCTGCATAGAGATCACCTGACAGAGAGGAAGCAGGAATGGCAATATCTGATGATGAGAGTCCATCAAGAATTCTACTGACAAATTATACTACACTTCAGTAGGAAACACAGACACCTTCTGAAGAGGAACAAGAAGTTGCAGCACAAGATCAGGTATCCACACCCTCTCCTATCATTGCTATTACAACAGAACAAGGAACACAAATAGATTTGTCTGTTGTAATACCAACTGTGGAAGTTGGTGTACAAGTGAATATAGTGGCACAAATGCAACCTATTGTAAGACCCCTAGACACAGTGCCTTTAACTAAGTACAATGAAGACCTGGCATATTGGATGACTCAGTGTCACCAGTTAGAGGGCAAGATTGCCACTTTAAACTCTGAAGCAGCCAAAGTAGCAGAGAAGGAAACATAGGTGAATAGGTTAAAAACATAGGTGTAGGATGTATGTCAGATTGTAGAATATGCAATACAGTGCAGAAGACCACCTCGGTTTTATAGCCTCCTACTCAAGGAGAGATACCTTCACTGGCAAATCATGAGACTTGCTTCTGAGCTGCCTCATCAGTTGAACACTCCTGAAGAATTCATAGAGGTATTTATGCAGAGTCCAATAGAGCAAAAAAACCTGTTATGTGAGTTATTCTTGCATAATTTATTTTTTCCCATAGAAAGTATGTTTCTACCTCACATTTATACAGGTGATTTACAACTTAGAGCTTTCATGTCCACTCTGCAAAATCAGATTTACTGGGACACAGAAAAGAAGTTCACCAAGGAATTGGAATCACAGGTTGTTTTGCTTATCAGACCTGCTCCCCTAAATCACAGAGATTGTACAAATGCTCATTATACTTTCATGAGGGATATCAGAATGAAACAACTCTATTTAAGGAACCTTCATAAATGTATAATCCAATTTTAGAATTTTTGTGCAGATTTCTTTGATGATGATGTAGCAGCTTGTAAAAATATATGGGGTGAGTTATTTATCTCTCCCCAAAAAAGAGAGCCAATTTCTACCACCAATTTTCTGTGGTCAAGGAGAAGGGCAGAAGGCATTGTCCTAATTATATCAAAAATCAAGGAGCTTTGGATAGGTCTGAGATATAGGATGCCCATAATTATTACTCTTGTCCCCTACTTCTTTGATACTGACCCACAGCCTGATGAGCACTTCCAACAGTGGTTTCAGTCCATCAAGGCAGTCAGTGGATTCTATAAAATTGGTGGCGCATTACTCAAATTTCATGAAAGATGTCTAGACTTGGATCTGTGTGTTGTTGTCGCTATACAAAATGCATGAGGACATGCATTACCATAAGTTGGGGGGAATGATGAGGCCAGGAATTGCCTCATCCATGAACACTTTTTGATACATTTTTAACTATTTGACTTACCCTTTTTACTATGATTTTTATGTTAATTATGGAAAAATGCATTATATAATGATGTTTGCAAATTCTGGAATGACAAAGTGCATATGCTCTATTTTACTATTTTTATTACAATTTCACCTATTTTTTAGTTAATTAATCAGTATTGTTATAGCAATTCAGAACTTGTTTGAATATCTAATGCTTGGTAATATGGTGTTCCTTTGGTTAAACTAATTCAAATGGAAAAGGGCACCAAAAATTCGTCACTATAGCTGACTGTGCAGGAAAACAGGTTGTAACTGTGATAGTTCCAGCCAACTGTACATATACAGCAGGGCTTGGAATTAGTCACTCCAGCACATGCCATCAATTGAGAAGGGTGTGCACGAGGGTGGAGAAGTCAACACGTTACTTCCTACACGTTTGGACCACAAATCAACAACAAATGGTCACCTGCCTGTTGTTCCGGAGCAGTGCAGGAATAAGCGGCGCAGGAATAGGGAATAGCATAGGAACGTCAAAAAATGATAAATCGATGGAGGAAAGTATTGAAAATTGACCAGGAGGTTGTCCCAACTCATATTAACATGATTTCCTCAATAGATGTAGCCCAACAATAATGAATGGATAAAGTTTTGACAAAGTAAATTCCTGTAGTCTAGGAAATAGTTATGTAATTAGTTGTAAATCCCTGCAAAGCAGTAACCAAGCATATCAGTGTTATCTTATAAATAATAAAGCTCCCATATGGTCGAGCATATATATAGACATATAGATAGATAGGCAATAGAGTACCGAAATTAGCATAAAGTAAAGTTTTGCTGTAGCAAAACAATAATTTGCAGGTTTTTCCTACATTACTGTAATGCATTTTCAGATTGAATAAAAAGGTGCAATATTCAGTTTTCAATTGGCATGTTGAGGTTTATGAGTAACAAATAGATATTCTTAGCATAACTCCTCACCTTCTTCTGGTTCTGGAAGCAAGGGCCCACTTGCAGGCCATAGGAAGGCAGTTTTTGACAGAATTTCTTACTAAATTCTTGTTGCAGCAGGTTAGCAGAACTCTGCCAGTTTGCATTTCTTTAAGTAGTTTTCAATACAGTTTTTAGTAGTGGACAACATTTCTTTGTATTTATAGCAATTCCTAGATATTTTGTCATCTTGTAGTTTTACAGTCATTATTGATTCAATTTTGCATTACACAACAATTTCCAGATATCTTGTCATTTGGCAGTTTTTGTTGATTCAGTATTGCAGTAGTTGAAATTCTATTTTGATATTATCTAGTTGATTTACTTTCATGCAAGAGTGTGTGTGTTTTTAATTCTACACTTTACTTTTTTGTCATTTCAATTTAGCAACATTTCATTTTTTGCAATTTTTAGATTCTGTCATTTCATTTCCTGCAATTCTGTTTCTGCAAAAGTAAATAGGAGTTCATGTTAATTCTTAGGAGTTAAAGGTCACAACAAAACCCCCAAATGCTAACCGATCCACCAATAAAACCTGTTCCTAGATAAACTAAACCTGCAACTGTAACACCTCCTATCGTATACAGCCTCTGGACACCGCCCTGGATTGACACACATAATGATTAAATGATGAATGATCAACGACCCTCATCATACTTGGTCAGGACATATTCTAAACAAGAATCTATGGATCCATATATAAGGAGTGTTTTGATGTATTAATTTTCTACACTCTTGCGATGTATAGTTTTAGGTATTTTTCCTGTTACTAAGTAATTTACAATATCAGCATACCAAGGAGCAAAAATAGAAATAGTGAACAAATTTTCATCTAGAAAATGATTAAAAATCAACTAATTATCATCAAAGGTTTGCATATGCGATAGGTGGTATGCAATGACCTTATCCTCTCCTACCTTATCTATTATTGTGACAGTGGACTCTTGTAGCAAAAGAAGCCATCTAAAACGAGTTCTCCAAATTATTTCATTGCAATAATGTGCTAAAATTGTAATCGGTAAAACATCAAACATTGCATATACGAATAGGTTCAAATATAAAATACTATTTACAATATTATTTTAGATATATATATATATATATATACGTTACTAAAATATCTACATTTTTTTTTTTTTTGAAAATTTTACTAGATAATAACAATATATACATATCAAATATTTAAGTCTGAAAATCATAAAATATTTAAACATTTTTTTTTTTTAGTTTATCTGAATTATGTCCATCATGTGGAAATTCTTGACGATGGGGGTCTTGTTGACAATAATTTATTTTCCTGTTTTACCTTCTGTACATGCTCTTTGGCCTTTTGTTCATCAACTGGTGTTTCAACCATGACAGTTTAAATATATTCAACTTTGAGGGAATACTCTTTCTGCTTTGCATCTTTCATTTGAGAAGGTGGAGGTTTATCAACTGATGAAACTATGTTGTCTATTACTGCATTAATATCTAGAGGCATCTAGATATTTAAGACAAGATTCTCAGGTGTAGTTCCCTGTAATGTCCTACCCATTTCGAAGGAAAATAAATTTGCCACCCAAAGAGCCAGGTTCCGGTATTGGGTTCCAAAATGAAAACTTGAATGTCTTGTTTTATGATTGCTTTGATATCAAGTGATTTATGCAAATATGATTTTTTTATACTTTTTGCAATAATACAAATTCTGGAAATTAAAATAGCAGCAAACTAGAAATGCTTGTATCTTAAAAACTACTCCTCCAATGACTACGAAATTTAAGCACAAACTTCTTCTAATGATATTGAGAAAACCCAATGAAGGAAATTGTACAAGGATAAGTGTACCCAGAGATATAAAGGCCTGATATCATTCTGGAAGTTAACACCAGCAACACCAAACTTATATATTCATTAAATATGCTTGTAATACAATTTCTCTAGCATAATAATTGTTTTTTGGCTGTCCAAAAAAGAGAATACCTCATACAAAACAATGAATACTCCAAATAGAAGGCATTTTGCCTTAATAAGTGCACGCCCTTCACTACAACTGGTACAACCTATTAAAACCCTTCACAAATGACATAGATCCCTTCCAAACTACTGAAGTGTATGGCTGATAAGCTGATCAAAAACTATGAATAATCAGCAATACAAGCTTCTTCAAAAACCCAAACAATCTAATTCAAAATAGCCTCTAATGGTTTGGCCTCACTGGAAAAATCTGCAATCTGAAGTAACTCTAAAATGGCACCAAGTGCATCCCAAAACTCATCAACAACCTGCAACTTTGAAGCTCAAATCATTCCCCATCACGAAAATGCCACAATCACTCCAAGGATATCTTGCAATCCCAAAAGTGATGTTCCTATTGGAGGGTTTCATCTCCAAACAAGCCAAATCTGCCTTGCATGTGGTTTTTCGTCACAAACAAGTTGGATATCTTCCTACAAACTTTGCTGCAAGCAAACTCCTCTCTCCAAACATGAAATGTAATAATAACCAAAGCCTTTTCTCAAATGCTCTCACAACCTATATTTATTCTTTTCTCGAGCTGGTCGACCCAATGTTGGTAGAATGTGGGATTAAACTTCTTTCTTTTTTACTTGCTTTATGTCAATAATTCATTTACTAATGAGCACATATGACTTAACTCCACAATATCACTTAATCATATTATAATCTCCAAAAGTGGCGTCTAAGCTAGGCATTAATAAAACCACATTAAAATATACATTATTTCCTTCAAAATGAGTACTCATAAGACCCCTAACAAATCATAAAGTCATACTTAAGAGAATAATATAATAATTTAATGAATTTATAATAATTATAACTTCGACGATTAAAAACTCCATGACCGCTCATCCAAACTCACATCCGAAGATAGAAATGAGTACCCATTTGGCCGAATATGCCAGTCGTACTTTTTGTTTCTCGAGAATCCAACCCTAACTGACTTACTAAAAATAGTAAGTCTCTAAAAATACTACCAGAAACGGTCCTGAAAGCTGACAACTATGAATGCAGATCGTCCAACAATATCTCCATAACACCTAGTGGTTCCTAAACACTTGACATTGCCTACAAAACCTTATGAATAGGCAAGTCCATATTATGCTCTATTAGTTGACTAGGATGGGGACATTACAGTCCTCCCTCCTCGAGATTGCTTGTCATCAAGCAATCCAATCTCAGAACATGACAATATAAAAAATAATTGCCATGCAATCCCTAGATCCCAGATGAACCAATTAGCTTCATATCTCCAACTGAGATAAATCCTACACTGTTGACCCTCTGCAAGTGTCATCTCGTGTAGTCCTCTATCCAGAAGTGCAATCAGTCTTTGAAATAGTTCAACCAACTCACAAGTAAACTGCTCTCCATAATCCCGGTCAAGCTCTGTCACCACACTGAAATTGAGCATATCCTCTAAGTCCCAAATCAACATCCTATCAGAACTAACACGCTGACGCTGCGCCACTCTGATCAAAACTAGAAGCTCATACTAACACAACCGCACACACCTCATTTGTATTCCCAAAATGACGACACCCCAAACTAGAATGAAAAACTGGTGTGAGAGGACAAGTAAATCAAGGACGGTAAGTTGAGGAGATGCTAGAATAAACCCCCCAACAACTCTCAACAACCAAAGTAACCGATCCCTAACCAAAAAATCTCTCCAATATTTCTGTTGACATAAGATTGGAGTTAATTGGTTGCTAATCCACAACCGAACAATAATGACCCATCTGGGAGTCTGAACTAACTCTCGCCACAAAATAGCCAACAAAAGTGACATCAAGGCACGATCTCCACAGATCACTGACTTCCATGGGCACACACCTCCCAGATCCCATGGGCCAAAGAATATCCTAGTAGTCATGTAAACTGCCAACTCGATGAAAAAACAACTAAACCACTGACAACTTCTTGGATCCCAAATACATATGTGGTCCCCTACCATATTGCCTGAACTAAGGAAAAATCCAAGATCCAGCATCAAAATATCATAACTACATACAAGCGAAGAGTTGTTCAGCCATAACTCTGTCTCTGCACTACATCCATCATGCTGAACCAAACAATCATCCAAGCAATGAATCACCTTACCCTCTAATGAAGAAGGCATCTCATACCCCAGTGAAGTATACAACCCGCTATAACCATTTTTCAACCCACCACTATGTGTCATCCAAAAAAAGGTCCACTCATCTACATGTGGGCTGAAATCAAAATGACTAGCATACCTCACTATACAATCCATATGAACCTCATCAACTGAACCCCTGTGAATCTCCAAAGAATCCCTTGAAGTATGGCTTGCATCATCATCCTTAGGATCGGAATCAGGTAATGTACCATCATCTACTGCACCAAATGAGGAAGTAGCATCCATTAAAGAAAGCATATCACCACTTTTCTTATGCACATACTGATCAACTTGAGTGAATGCAGAATCATTATTACTAATAAATCTTTCCTCACATCCAATCTCATGTATCCCCTCAATCATCTGCTTAACCACCATAGTATCCGAATTAGTCTTTGAATCATGTTAAATGAATGCAACAAATGACTGAATTTTCACTATGAAAATAGAGTGATGAGCTAAACTCAACTCAAGACAAAGCTCATCAATCTCCTCATCTTTTCGAGTGAGCTCTCGGGAAGTCTGCTCTACAAACCGCATAACCCGATCCCTATCAGATAATAGCCTCAAGTAATCTAATTTTATTACCTCTAATGCTCGCTTGATGGCCTACAAATCTGTAGTAGTAGCTCCAACTGTCAACTGGTGTTGTCTCTCTCCAAGTTGGGTTGTCTGATAAAGGCATTCAACAAACTCATGTGTGCTATTCAAATGTGTCAATGTATGGACAACCTGCTCATTTGTAACTTGTATGTGATCCTGCAATGAAATGGAATCATCAACACAAAATAAAATTTTAGGTGTATCCTCCAATGCATGATGATCAATCTTAGGCCCTTTCACTGCACTGCACTCACCACCCTCATACTTTGAAGTGATGACAGAACTATGCTCATCCTCTAAATCACCAACTACATCAACAACTGAATCCTCAACCACAATATCAACGTGCTCATAAATACACACCTCTCCAATATCCAACACACAAGATGAAGTGACCTCATCCTCATCAATTACTATTGCTGCTTTGTTTTCCCCATCAATACAAGAATCAACTTGAACCTTGATTATGCATGAAAAATTGTCTAAATTTTCAACCTCCTTGTTTTCCTCTTCACTGTCCACAACTGTGCTTGGCTGCAATGTGTCGTTTCCCTTTGTCCTTGTTTTTATTCCAACTACTAATGGAGGCTTCAACCACTTAGGATGATGTTCTATTATTGTTGTAAAAAACTCATTTTGTTCTTGAAATTTTTGCATCAGCTCTATCATGAGTTCCTGGATAGTAGCCATTACCAACACACTAATGCAACTTTGTAACCCTTAGGCTGGCAGGATAAGCTATGTTATGATACCACTGTAATGCCCTACCCCTTTTGAAGGCAAATAAATTTGCCACCCAAAGAGCCAGGTTCTGGTCTTGGGTTCCAAAATGAAAACTTGAATGTCTTGTTTTATGATTGCTTTGATATCACGTGATTTATGCAAATATGATTTTTTTATAATTTTTACAATAATACAAATTCTGGAAATTAAAATAGCAGCAAACTAGAAATGCTTGTATCTTAAAAACTACTCCTCCAATGACTATGAAATTTAAGCACAAACTTCTTCTAATGATATTGAGCAAACCCAATGAAGGAAATTGTACAAATATAAGTGTACCCATAGATATAAAGGCCTGATATCATTCTGGAAGTTAACACCAGCAACACCAAACTTATATATTCATTAAATATGCTTGTAATACAATTTCTCTAGCATACTAATTGTTGTTTGGCTGTCCAAAAAAGAGAAGACCTCATACAACACAATGAATACTCCAAATAGGAGGCATTTGGCCTCAATAAGTGCATGCCCTTCACTGCAACTGGTACAACCTGTTAAAACCCTTCACAAATGACATAGATCCCTTCCAAACTACTGAAGTGTACGTATGATAAGCTGATCAAAAACTATGAATAATCAGCAATACAAGCTTCTTCAAAAACCCAAGAAATCTAATTCAAAATAGCCTCTAATGGTTTGGCCTCACTGGAAAAATCTGCAATCTGAAGTAACTCTAAAAATGGCACCAAGTGCACCCCAAAACTCATCAACAACCTACAAATTTGAAGCTCAAATCATTCCCTGTCACGAAAATGCCACAATCACTCCAACGATATCATGCAATCCCAAAAGTGATGTTCCTGTGGGAGGGTTTCATCTCCAAACAAGCCAAATCTGCCCTTGCCTGTGGTTTTTCGTCACAAACAAGCTGGATATCTTCCTGCAAACTCTGCTGCAAGCAAGATCCTCTCTCCAAACATGAAATGTAATAACCAAAGCCTTGTTTCAAATGCTCTCACAACCTCTATTTATTCTTTTCTTGAGCTGGTCGACCCAATGTGGGTAGAATGTGGGATTAAACTTCTTTCTTTTTTACTTGCTTTATGTCAATAATTCATTTACTAATGAGCACATATAATGACTTAACTCCACAATATCACTTAATCATATTATAATCTCCAAAAGTGGCATCCAAGATAGGCATTAATAAAACCACATTAAAATATACATTATTTCCTTCAAAATGAGTACTCATAAGCCCCTAATAAATCATAAAGTCATACTTAAGAGAATAATATAATAATTTAATGACTTTATAATAATTATAACTTCGACGATTAAAAAATCCATGACCGCTCATCCAAACTCACATCCGAAGATAGAAATGAGTACCCATTTGGCCGAAGATGCCAGTCGTACTTTTCATTTCTCGAGAATCCAACCCTAACTAACTTACTAAAAATAGTAAGTCTCTAAAAATACTACCAAAAATGGTCCTGAAAGCTGACAACTGTGAATGCAGATCATCCAACAATATCTCCATAACACCTAGTGGTTCCTAAACACTCGACATTGCCTACGAAACCTTATGAATAGGCAAGTCCATATTACGCTCTGTTAGTTGACTAGGATGGGGACAATACATTCCCATTTTTGTGGAAGGAACCAACCTTTTCGATCGATTTTGCTATGTTAGACTGGTGAATGGTTGGGAAATTTATTCCTTAATAAGCTTAGAAAATCCAAAGGGCTTGTTGGTGTAGGCATCTTTACTAAAATTAATAGACTTTTTTTACTTTCTACTGATGGTGGAAATTTTGTTAGGGAAAGCATCGACAGGTGGCGGTCGGTTGACAGAATCAACAGGTTTCGTCACCTTATCCGTTGAGAGTTGTTTAATCATGTCTATTTAGAGGTAAAGGGATCATTGAATCAATTTTGAATGTTCTATGAAATCCTCCCTTAATTTATCAATTTTTATTTGCAAAATAGTATTTTGTGCCCACAGGTGAGACAGGGTTTCAATAACTATTTTAGGTGTAGGTAAGTCAGATTCATGCCCTGATGTATTTCCTTTCTCAGGGGTTTCAGGAGTGTGTTTCTAACGTTGGGTATTTCATGCAAGCTGAATTGGTTTAACAATTTTGGTAGGTCGATGTTTGTATTTTGGGGACTCAGGTTTTTCCTCTAGACTATCTGACTCATGATCTTCCTCAGATAGACTATCTTCCTCAATCTCATTTTTAGTCAACTTAGAGTATTCTGGCAGGTTACATTCCTCGACTATTCTATTCCAAGCTATTTTAACTTTGTGTGCTTTTTTCAAAACTATTAATTTGATAAGGCCATGGTGTGCAAGTAAATACAATTTAGGTTTTTCTTGAGGGTTTTTAGACTAAACACGAATAATGGTGGACTTTAGAGACTGAAATAGAAAGTACGATAGGTTGATAACATATTCATTATTCTTTGAGAATTTTAAATTTATCAACATGCAAATATGGTAGGCTACACAGGTGGACATACGTCCTTCTTGGGTGAAGAATTTGATAATTAGCATGACGGCTTCCTACCACATGAGAGGAAGTGAAGCAGTAGCAACACCCTTAATCCATCCCTCTTTGTCTCGAATAATGGTGCATTTTTCTCCAAATTTTTCCACTAGTTGGATGATGCTTTTAGAGGGGTTTTTATAATATGGCAGCCCTACCTCTAGTAAACCTATCACTTCAGAAATAATACTTGGTTTAAGGTCAAATTGGATGTCTCTGACTTGTGTAGTCATTTTTGCAGGGTTATAGTTTAGGACAAATTGTTTGGCTACCCCTTGGTCATGCCCTTTGAATTATGTGAGGGCATGCCACTACCTAGCTCTTTGAAACAACTCTATTATAGAATTGCTAATATTTTGTGTTTCGACAGACGGGGGTTCACTGCATTTTTGAAACATGGAACAAGGCATGGCTTTTAGGGTAGAGGGTAGATATGATTCTAATGTAAATTTTTTTATAATTTAGGAGTTGAGAAACCTGCAACAATATTTCACCCACAAACAGAAAAAACACATCTTACAATTTTTTTCAAAATAATTCATTATCTTCATAAAGGACTAAGCAAAAACACAGAATTTTAGGAGTAATTTTCATAAATTATTTAGCATTAAAATCCATAGAAACTGATAAGTTCTGTTATCAACATAGATAGTTTTAATTATGACCTAACCTTCTACATATCTCCTAAAAATATTTTTTAATTACTCCATAATAGACAACGTTAATTTTGAACTAACCTTCTGCATGATTTCCTAAAATATATTCGTTAATTACATTTGTAGTATAATGATCAGGGTATTTAAAATATCCAATTCTACGACTAAAAACAAAACCAAAATAGTAAAAACTTTTACCTGTCGTTTTCACTTTTTGCCTCACCAGAACTCTATCACCCTACATCATAATTCTCTGAAATATTTTGCCCGCATTTCCTCATCATAATTTCACAGTTCGATATCATTTTTTTGGTAGAAAATCTGTGATGTTCCAACTTCGTTTCGATTACAGATAATTTTTGGTGATAAATTTTTTTATGACCTGCTACAAAAGGAAAAAGAATAGTTCTAGGGTTTATTTTCCTCTACATGAAGTTTTAGCCATGCAGAGGTTTTACACCATCCAATTTCCCTTATCCAATGATAGTGACTAGTTTAACTCTCATCGATGGTGGCGACCATTCTAAATCTTATCGATGATGAAGAAATTATCGTGTCCGATAGATTTACATTCATCAATTTATATTTAATCAACGGTAAAGAAATTAAATCCACATCCTGATGTATAATTGGTCAATTAAATCCATGCATCGGTAATCGTCTCCCTCCGTAGCTATCATGGTGAAGCTTCTAGACTCGTCATGGGTTTCCTTCCTTCCATCGCAACCCTCCATTCAAATATTAATCAATGGCTAGCATTGTCCATTCGCTTCATCTCCTATGATTCGAAAAAGAGAATCCACTTGTCATTCATCGGTGGTGGTCGGTTTTCTCTTGGTGCCAAACCTACCCGCCACCTTGCATGGTGAGGGTGGACTTTATTTGCCAAATGTTATAATACCTTTAGTCACCCGATGGTTAGAAAAATATTATTTTAATCAATTGCTATTTATGCCATGTTTTGTCTATGTGGTACTTTATTGTTGACACAGCCAAGTAGATTGGTCCACATCCTCATTTATTTACTTTTATATGCATGCATTCCAATAAACCATCATTCTTTGAACTCTTATTTTCAACCCTGAGAACATCTGTGCTTCCAATAGGGGTTTAAAAATTAACGACACGTGGCACCAGTTTGTACATACACGTCATAAGAGGGCGAAACATGGTGCTAGTTTGGGCATACACATCATAAGAGGGCTTCTCATTTCTGCCTTCGTGTACACATTTAAGAAATATTTTATTAACATATAATTTTTTATTTTATCATCCTCGATTTTTTATATAATATTACTGTCGTATTTCCCTTGTATTATTTTTTTATACGCATTTATCACTTGTCTTATTGTTTTTTGAATTTTCATATGTATCTCATATCTGAGTTGATTTAAGCTTTGACACTTAAGAATATTTCATGATATGCATTATGGATAACGTCTATGGATGTTTCTTACAGAAGATTAATATAGAAGATTGTTACAGAAGATTATGACAAAAGATTGTTACATAAGATTATTACAAAATATTGTTACAAAAGATACCTACAGAAAATGTTTACAAAAGACATCTACAAAAGATTTCTACATAAGACATCTATAGAAGACCTTTATGGAAGACCTCTACATAAGACATATACAGAAGAGCTCTACGGAAGACCTCTACAGAAGACATCTACAGAAGACGTCTACCTAAGATACCTATAGAAAATGTAGTTGTTTTTTAGAAGATACTTTACCTATTTCTTCCCATCCAAAATGTATTGTGAACTTTGTATACCTCTATTTACCTCCCCCCAAACTATAATTTTGGCTATATAGACAAAACAATATGAATGATGTTTTATTTATATTGGTGGATAATATAATAATAAGTTTTATTTATGGGGCTTTATTATAATTTTTGTGATTGTGATTCCTGAATTTCATTAAGGAGTATTCAAGTGAGAGAAAAATAATGATTATAGAGCTTGATATCAGTCATCAATGTATGCAAAAATAGATATCTCTCAAAGGCTTGGGATATTCTCAATCACTTATAAAAATGGAATAGATATTATGATATTCTGATGGCTTTTGCTAAGAGATACAAGGTTTTGAGAGATACAAGCCATATTTTTGTAGGAGAAAATAAACCATGGCACTTTCATAGGAATTTGCTTTTGATTTTTTTCTGCTTATGATATTCTAAAGTTATTTCTCAAAGACTTCAAACATCCTAGTTATTTTTAAACAACTTCATCTATTCATTTCACAAATCAATATGGTGTTAGAGTTATCTTAATATTTTCAAGTTTCTCAAGGATAAACTATGTGTGCAGTGATTATTCATTTCCCACTATGATTGAGGATTGAGTAACAAAAAAGGTCACTTATGGAAACAAGCTAGCTTATCTATGAGTATCCATAGATCTTGTCCAGACTTAGTGCTACTGCGTAAGGATACCTTATTGCTAGGCGGATTTCATTCAACCCATTGATGTAATGAGGATCACTCCATGGTTTTCAAGATACTAAGAATTCTAGGGTTCAAGATATTTTACCATTATTTGAATTTTCTTGAGATACTTGCTCATTTTGAGAAGGAGCAAGGGATTTTTATTACTTTTTGGGGTTCTTGCCTATTTTCAGGGGAAGTAAGAAGATAATTTTTGGGATACTTGCTCGATTAGATGAGGAGCAAGGGATTTTTTTTTTGCGAAGGTGTAAGAACTTTGGGGAATTGGATTCTCAACCACTCTATCAAAGTCTTGATGGGAATTTGATCCTATCCTTACTATTCTTCTCCTTTTCTTTTCTTTTTAGGGGTGAAGGGTGAGTTTATCCTTTTGCCAACTCATTAGTACTCTAGACCATGTGCATAGATGGATAAGCAAGGGAATTTTTTCACTTATGGCAATAGTAACACATGAGCTAATCTCTCCAAATCTCATAATATTTTCATATGTTCAAATGTGCATAGTCCAAAAAACTTGATTGACTAGGAATAATTCACAACATCAATAGATTGTTTAACTTTCAATGAAAATTTGCTCAAAACACTAGTGTTTTTTGAGTAATTTAAAAGCACCTAGATTTTAACTAGAAAACAAGGTATTATGCAACATATAATAGTCATTTTCCTATAATTTTTTTAAATAAATATCCTTTTGGGCTATTTTTGAAACATTGACATGAAAATTGATGAAAATAAGATAGAAATACTACAAATATAGAAACTTCATGATGAAGCAAAGGAAGCATAATATTTTTTTCTTGTGAGAGAGAATATATTATTCAATAGTGGCTAATTGCAGTTTAGAGATGCACTTCAATTCAGCTTGTTGCTTAAGGTGGTATATGCATTCTTCCTTAGATAATGGATTCTTATAAAGTTTAAGACTATGGTAATTTACTAGTAGTTTTCTTGTTGAATCATCTATAGGCTTAAGCTTGACTATACCATTTATAAATATGTCTTTAATTTTATAGGGTCCTAGCCATCTTGTCCTCAACTTACCTTGAAATTCTTGGTAACGAGAGTCAAACAACAAGACCCAATCTCTCAATTCGAATGTACGTGGTACAATGTGTTTATCATGCCATTTATTTAATTTTTGTTGGGTTATTTAAGTCCTATGTAATGCCTCTAGTCTTCTTTAATATAGAATTTTTAACTATTCCAATCTAGCTTTATGTGCTTTTTCCACATTCATGTCAAGTTTTACCATTGTGCGAAGAGTTTCTATTTCAAATTCGATGGACATGATAGCTTGTTTTCCATAGAGCATTTCATAAGGAGATAATCCTATGGTAGTTTTCCAAGTTGTATTGTATACCCATATAGCTTCTTTCAATCTCTCAACCCAATCACCCTTATTAACAGTTACGGTTTTTGTAATGATCTTTTCAAGTTCTTTGTTTGTAACTTCTACTTATCCATTGGCTTGAGGGTGATATGGTGAGGTTTTACTATGTTTTATTTGGTGGATAATAAAATATTCAATTAATTTGGAGAGAAATTGGGTTCCATGATCTGAAAATAACTCTCTATAAACTCCAAAGCATTGCATAATATTTTCATATAGAAAATCAGCAATTGGCTCAGCTTGTGCTTGTGGTAAAGCTTTAACTTCAACCCACTTAGTAATATAATATGTACACACAAGTATGTGTTTATTACCTTCACTTGGAGGGTCTATTGGTCCAAAAAATTTAATTCCCCATTTCTTGAATGGTTCAAACACTACTTGCAAAACCAAAGGCATCTCCATAAAAGGGGTAGGCTTACTAGCTCTTTGACAAGCGTCACATCTATCAATAAATTTATAGACATATCTATTCATGGTAGGCCAAAAGTAACCAATTTGAAGTATTTTATTAACTGTATTTTGGGTGGCATAATGGCCTCTATAGGGTTCTTCATGTGCTATCTGAATGATGTCATATACATCATCTTATTGCACACATCTCCTAATTACTTTGATGAGGCCAAGAATTGCCTCATCCATGAACACTTTTTGATACATTTTTGACTATTTGACTTACCCTTTTTACTATGATTTTTATGTTAATTATGGAAAAATGCATTATATAATGATTTTTGCAAATTCTGGAATGACAAAGTGCATATCTCTATTTTACTATTTTTATTGCAATTTCATCTATTTTTCAGTTAATTAATCAGTAGTGTTATAGAAATTCAGAAATTTTTTGAATATCTGATGCTTGGTAATATGGTTTTCCTTTGGTTAAACTAATTCAAATGGACAAGGGTGCCAAGAATTCATCACTGTAGCTGACTATGCAGGAAAATAGGCTGTAATTGTGATAGTTCTAGCCAGTTGTACATATACAACAGGGCTTGAAATTAGTCACTCCAGCACATGCCACCGATGCAGAAGGGCATGCACGAGGGTGGAGAAGTCAACATGTTACTTCCTACACATTTGGACCACAAATCAACAACAAATGGTCACCTACCTATTGTTTCGGAGCAGTGTAGGAATAAGCGACGCAGGAATAGGGAATAGCGCAGGAACAACTGAAGGTAGTCAAAAAGCGATAAACCGATGGAGGAAAGTATTGGAAATTGACCAAGAGGTCCCAACTCATATTAACATGATTTCCTCAATAGATATAGCCCAGCAATAATGAATGGATAAAGTTTTGACAAAGTAATTCCTACAGTCTAGGAAACAGTTATGTAATTAGTTGTAAATCTCTGCAAAACAGTAACCAAGCATATCAGTGTTATATTATAAATAATAAAGCTCCTATATGGTCGAGCATATATACATATATAGATAGACATATAGATAGATAGGTAATAGAGTATCGAAATTAGCATAGAGTAAAGTTTTCCTGTAGCAGAACAGTAATTTGCAGGTTTTTCTTGCATTACTGTAATGCATTTTTAGATTGAATAAAAAGGTGCAATCTTCAGTTTTCAATTGGCATGTTGAGGTTTATGAGTAACAGCTATATCTTCTTAGCATAACTCCTCACCTTCTTATGGTTCTGGAAGCAAGGGCCCACTTGTAGGCCAGAGGAAGGCAGTTTTTGATAGAATTTCTTGCTAAATTCTTACAGCAGCAGGTTAGCAGAACTCTGCCAGTTTGCATTTATTTAAGTAGTTTTCAATACAGTTTTCAGCAGTGGACAACATTTCCTTGTATTTAGAGCAATTCCCAGATATTTTGTCATCTTGTAGTTTTACAGTCATTATTGATTCAATTTTGCATTACACAACAATTTCCAGATATCTTGTCATTTGGCAGTTTTTGTTGATTCAGTATTGTAGTAGTTGAAATTCTATTTTGATATTATCTAGTTGATTTACTTTCATGCAAGAGTGTGTGTGTTTTTAATTCTGTAGTTTACTTTTCTGTCATTTCAATTTAGCAACATTTTATTTTTTGCAATTTTCAGATTCTGTCATTTCATTTCTTGCAATTTTGTTTCTGCAAAAGTAAATAGGAGTTCATGTTAATTCTTAGGAGTTAAATGTCACAACAAAACCCCCAAATGCTAACCAATCCACCAATAAAACTTGTTCTTGGATAAACTAAACCTGCAACTGTAACACCTCCTATTGTATACAGCCTTTGGACACCGCCCTGGATTGACACACATAATGATTAAATGATGAATGATCAACGACCCTCATCATTTTTGGCACCATTGCCAGGGAACAAACAGTGTTGTTAGGAAAAGTGACACAGGTCAAGAATTGTGTTACAATTTTTGAAACATTGTATTTCAGTTTATTTATTGAATAGGCATGAATGCATAGGCCAAGAGACAAAAGAGGGAGGTTTATCATAACTAGTTCTGAACCACCAAGGCGTTCTTCATGATCAGATGAAGAATTGCCAGAGCAAGAAATACCTTCTTCACCAACTGAAGCTTTGGACAGATTAGAACAAGAACTTCTGGCAACACTTTCTGCTAAACATTCCCTTAAGATTGAACCATCCACATCAAACTCAAAGAAAATAACTATGGCAGCAGCAACACCACCACCAGGTGGGTATGCTGATGATCCTCCTAGGACTTTTGAATACCCCATATGGTTGGATCTATCTCTAGATGCTCCCATGAAAACTATTTCTCCATCTATATTGCCAATTTTTAGGGGAACTATTTCAGAAGATCTTGATCAGTTTTTGTTTGAATTCAAAGTGTTATGTCAGACTTATGACTACATAAATGATAATCAAAAATTGAAACTATTTCCTTCTACGCTTAAGGATGTTGCTCTCTGATGGTTTATGAGTAATCTTGAACCTAATTCAATCCCTACTTGGGATGACATGGAGACTGCATTCTTACATAAATATCAGGATTACTATCGAGTACGAAATAGAAAAGATGAGTTGTTTCAGATCAAGCAAGAAGAAGTTGAAAGTTTAGAGGATTACCTTGATCGCTTTGCCTTTATCCAAAAGAGATGTGGTCCTGTAGAACCTGATTTCTTAAAGCCTATCTTCTTAAGAGGATTACATGATGAATCTAGGGAAGTGTTAGATTTAATGGGAAAACGAGACATAGATCAACTTGACCTTGAAGATATTGTGGAGTTATGTAGAAACTATTCTCGTACTCACTATCAAAGAAAGAAAAGGAATGCTAGCAATAATGACATAAAGGAGTTGATGGAGGAAATGGCTAATTTAAAAATTGATATCCTTGTTCAACTCAATTCTGCATTAGGTGAGAGAAACATAAAATCCAATTCTACACCACCTTTGGCAATTTATTGCCCGAGATGCAGGAATAAGCATGCCTTACAGGATTGCCCTTTAAAAAAAACTTCTATTTTTTGGAATTTGTTACAAGGAACATTCAACAGATAGATGTCCTTTGTTTTCTCATCTAAAATATGTCTTAGGCACCCAAACATAAGAACTTAATGCTATTGGGCAGAGATCTGGTGGTGGCTACACACAATATCCCAATGCTCCTCGATTTCCAAACTGGGGATAATCTCCTTGGAATATGAACATGCCATGGGGACATGCAAAATTCCCTGCACAACCTTGGAACCAACCTTGGATAGCTCCTCTAGATTGGTCACATCCTGGATGGATGAACCCACCTTGGAATGGAACTCATCCACAGTGGACACAGCAAGGACAAAGATGGGGACAACAATATCCACCATATCAAGGACAACAAAGGTATCAAGGGCAAGCTCAAAACTTGTTGCTAGCTCCTAATCCAAATTTTTAGGGAAGAACACAACATCAACAAATGCAACCAGTGAAACAACCACCACTCCCATATTAGCCTGTGACTAACCCAAATAATACTAGACAAACAACCCCTATTTATGAGGCTGAGTCTAAAGACTCTGCTGCAGTTCATGTACTTGATTGTAGTAACATCCAGCTATGGTCAGGGAAGGTTTTACCTGAACCTGTTCCACCCACCATTGAAGAAATAAGTGAGAAACAAGAACCTCCATATCAGGAGACAGTGCAACAAAAACAAAAAGATGAAGTAACAAAAAAAATACAGGAATCTTCTCCAGTAGCATTACCATACCCTGAAAGGTTTGATCACATTGATCTCGCCCTAAATCAGAATTAGTGACAGAACTTAAAAAGATGTCAATTTCTCTCCCTTTGTTGCAGGCAATAAGGGATGTGCCTTCACTCAAAAAAACTATTCAGGAGTTATGTATCAAGAAACCTGGTAAAAAAAAGGCCTTTCCTAAAACTGTTCAGGTAGAAGGCAAATTAGCTGATTTATTGTCCGGGAAACTAGTTCCTCCCAAATAAAGTGACCCGGGTAGTCCAATAGTTACAATTACTATTAGATTAATGCAAATTCCTAATGTGCTAATTGATCTTGTAGCTACAATTAATGTTATGACTAAGGACACAATGCAAAAATTGTAGCTCAAGAATCCAGTCCTACTACCACAGTTTTGGAAATGGCAGATAGGTCAGTTGCTAAACCTGAAGGTATCCTAGAAGATGTAGCCATTGAAGTCTCTTCTTGGGAATATCTTGTAGACTTCTTAGTGTTGCAACCTAGAAAATCAGTCAATGGATACCCTATCATTCTAGGACGACCTTGGTTGGCTACTGCAGCTGCTTTTATAGACTACAGGTCAGGAGAAATGACCATTTCTAATGGTGTTGACCTAAATAAAATTTATTTGTATCCACCTACTCTGCCTTCAACTAAATTTTTTGGACAAATTTGGTATCTTGAATCTGATGAAGAACAAGAAACCATTGCCACTTTGGCTACAATTGTAGTTAAAGAACATATTGAGGAAATCACTACACCTGAGAGAAATATTCAAGAATGAAACTGTCCTAATTGAAACATTACAATCAGAAGGACTAACTGATGATCAAACTCTTGTTCATCAGTTGTTGTTGCAAGATGAGGAAAAAAATTTAGAACTTCTGTCATCTCTGCCTAATCAGTAAAGATCATTCATTCTACCACATGGATGGCATCATCATCTCCTTAACACCTTCAACTATCCTCTGACTCCACCAGGTATCATTTTTGAGACAGATTCTAGAGTATTTCATACTCTATAGCCACATCATTGTCCATTAAATGCATTAATAAGTAACTATGAAGCATCTAGTTCTATCTATCCAAGGATCAAACAAATTGAAATCCAGCCAGGTAAATTTTTGAACATTAATAGCTGGCTAACTAAGGACCAAAAATCCAAATTATTTCCTATCTTACAAAGATATGTTCAGGATTTTGCATGGAATTATAAAGACATGACTGGAATTCATACTGAGGTATGTACCCATAGGATATACACAGAAAACGTAAAACTAGTAAGGCAACCTCAAAGATGCTTGAATCCTGCTCTAAAGGAAATTGTGAAAGAAGAAACTGAAAAACTCTTAGATGTTGGATTCATTTATCCAATTTTAGACAGTAAGTGGGATTCACCACTGGTCATTGTTCCAAAGAAAAATGGTAAAATGATAGTATGTGTGGATTATAGGGAGTTAAATAAGGCCACACATAAGGATAATTTCCCATTACCATTCATAGACCAAGTATTGGATACCCTTGCTAGAAAGAAATTTTTCTTTTTTCTTGATGGTTTCAGCGGGTATAACCAGATACAAGTTGCGCCAAAAGATCAGGAGAAGACTACCTTTACATGTCCTTGGGGAACCTTTGCTTACAGGGTCTTACCCTTTGGTTTATGTAATGCTCCAGCAACATTTCAGAGAGTTGTTTTAGCAATTTTTTCTAATTTAACCAATGAAAGTGTTGAAATTTATATGGATGATTTCACAGTGTTTCGAAATAGTTTTGAATATGCATTAGAACAGCTTGAAAAAGTGCTAATTCGCTATGAAACATACCACCTCTCTCTGAATCTTGAGAAATGTTTTTTAATGATGGAGGAAGGAATTGTCCTTGGACATCATATCTCTTCTTTTGGAATCAAGGTTGATCCTAAGAAGGTTGAAGTCATCAAAAACCTCCCTCCTCCACAAACTCAAATTGATGTACGCAGTTTCTTAGGGCACATTGGTTTTTATCGTAGATTCATTGCTAACTTTAGTACTATAGCAAATCCTATGTTTGCTCTACTCATGAAGGATTTTGAATTTGTTTGGTCTCCTGAATGTCAAACTTCTTTTGAAAACTTAAAGGAAAAATTAACTACTCCACCTGTATTAAGAGGTCCTAATTGGGAGTTACCTTTTCATATTCAAACTGATGCTTCCAATATTGCTATTGGAGCTGTGTTAGGATAGATTGAAAATGGGGAACATTATGCTATTTATTATATCGGTAAAAACTTGACAGGAGCTAAGAAAAACTACACTACCACTGAAAAAGAATTCTTGGCTGTAATCTATGCTATTAACAAATTTTGATACTATATCACTGGGTACCAAGTATTCATCCATACAGATCATATTGCAATCAAATATTTGATGAATAAACCATTGGTTAGTGCAAGAATTATTCGTTGGTTGATTCTATTGTAGTAATTTGATGTTACCATAGTAAACAAGCTTGGGAAATCTAATGTAGTTGCAGATTTCTTGTCAATAATACCAAATGCAGATACAGGGGAAGTTGTGGAGGATACTTTTCCAGATGAAAATTTGTTTGTTGTCTCTGTACAATCTCCATGGTTTGTAGACATAGCTAATTACTTAGCTACAGGGAAGATTCCTCTTCACTTTACCCCCAAACAAAAGAAATAGTTAATCAAGCAAAGTGCTTCTTTCCAATGGATAGAGGGCTTACTATTTAAGTGCAGTCCTGATCATGTTTTACGTAGGTGTATCTGCCAGGATGAAGTATATGATATCCTACGGGCATGCCATGATGAACCATCAAGAGGGCATTATTCAGTCAAAAGCACTATTCATAAAATCTTGGGAACCAAATATTATTGGCCATCTTTGCATAAAGATGTAAAGAGGTACGTTAGACATTGTGATGCCTGCTAGAGAATGGGAAAACCTACCTTTACTAATGAAATGCCATTACAACCTCAAATAGGAACAAAACCATTTGAAAGATGGGGTTTAGATTTTGTAGGACCCATTAATCCTCCTTCCCAAGGCAAAGTGCATATCTTGGTATGTACTGATTATGTTACCAAATGGGTAGAAGCTCGTGCTTTTAAGCATGCTAGAGAAGAAAACGTTGCTGATTTTCTGTATTCAAAAATTTTTCTACGTTTCGGAGCCCCACAATCTATCACCACAGATCATGGACCCCAATTTACTTCCAAGGTTATTGAAGCCTTCACTCACCTCTATCAATTCAAACATAGAAAATCATCACCTTATCATCCACAAGCCAATGGCCAAGTTGAAGTGACCAATAGGGAATTAGAACAAATTCTGACCAAAACCGTAGCAGTCCATAAAAGAAATTGACTGGACAAGTTACCAGAAGCTATTTGGGCTTATAATACCACTTGGAAATCTACCACTGGATTTACGCCCTATGAGTTGGTCTATGGAAAAAAATTGCTTTTTCCTATTGAGTTTGAATTACTAACTCTTCGAAATGCTTTGGAAGTAGGTATTGATCTATCACAGGCACAAGAAGAGTGTATTCTGCAACTTGATGCATTGGATGAACTGTGCATGGATGCACTACATCAGAAAAATATAATCCAAGCATAACGGAAGATGTGGCATGATAGTCACATAAAGCAACAAAAATTTTAGCAAGGTGATTGGGCCTTGTTGTTTGATTCACAATACAAGGATTTCCCTGGAAATTTGCAGACCAGATGGCTTGGACCTTACCAAATTGAGGAAGTATTTGACAATTGAGCTATTCGTATTACACCTATTGATGACTCACAATGCAAGTTGGTGGTGAATGGACATCATCTTCGTATGTACCACAAACCATACAACAGGGAAGAATTTCTCAAGCAAGTGGAAAATTTGGATGTACACATTTGGGAAGAAAACACTTCTTCCATACCAAATTCAGCATATTGACACAAGAATTTGATTTTGACAAAAAAAAGAAAAAAAAAGAGAAAAAAAAAAAACAAATAATAATTCAGGAAGTGAAAACCTCTTTGATGCACTCCTGAGTTGGGTTTACATGAAAACTGATTTTTCGGCATGTTTACCTAGTTGGTTTCACTATCATTGTTCGGTCTTGTCTCATGACCGTGGTTTTTTCTATTTTTAGATTGCACCTACCTAAGTTCAAAGATTGATTAGCTAGAAATCTCAGCAGGAGCACCCCGAAATGTAGATAAAATGGTTATAACAGGTATGTGTATTTTTCATTCTTTGAATAATGTAAATCATTAGTATATAGTGTATATATCCTTGATTAGTATAAAAGCATGTAAAAAGGGGGAATCAAACATGGAAAGTCCTTGTCAGTAATGCCTCTGCCTAATTCTGCTCTAGAATGAAAAAATAGAAGTGCGCTGGAATAGGGAAGCGCAGGAATAACCTGTTATATTCCAAAGCGCAGGAATAATCCATAAAGCGCAGGAATAAACTATTTATATCCCGGAGCATAGGAATGATTTAACAAGCGCAGGAATAAACTATTTATATTCTAGAGCGCAGGAATGATTGACTAAGCGTAGGAATAAAATTATGTGTAAAAACTGTTTATGACACGTGGCATGCAGTGAGTTATGTTATAATCACAATGACACTGAGAGGGGGGGTGAATCAGTGTGTTCTTTAAAAACTTAAAATTTAAATAAATTGCAGTAGATTAAAACAGAAATAATAAAAGTACTAAGAGCATCACACATAACACAACATTTTAACGAGGTTCACCGATGTGGCTACTCCTCAAAAAGACTGCTTGGACTACCATCCAAATCCAGTCAATGCAAAGCTACAACTTTACATAATCATTCACCGGCACCAAGCTGGTAAGAGGCACCAACCTCTAAATTTTATCTGCTACAACCAGAATGGAGCACCAACTCCAATTTTTCCAGCTCCAACTGGAAAGAGGCACCAACCCCTTTTACCAAGCTACAACTTGGAGATAGTAATAAAAATTGTAGAATTAAACTGTCACCTCAATTTGCACGATCTGCTGTTTTTCTTGCGTTCTGCTGCTTGTCGGCATTCGACTGCTGCTGTGAAAAATGATTCACACTTTTTCAACCACTCCTCTATATCTCTCTGCGTTCTCTGCTGCAACTTCATAGAAATATTACTTCTACAGCCAGCACACTGTCATTTCACACTCGAAACATGACTTTTGCATACCGCGTTCTTATCTTCTCTTTGCACCACTCACTCTGCTGCACCTTCCATGAAATCTCACTTCTACCATCTGCGTATTTTTGCCTCAAACTTTAAACACGCCGTCTGCATATCGCTCTCTTTGTTCTCGATCAGTCGATACGCACTCACTCACTATCTCATCACTACGATCTCTTTTCTTTAACTCCAAAGAACTATCACCAACTTACACTCTGCTGCACACGAACTTCATTTGCATATATCGCATCACGCCCACTATGCAACCTTGCAACAGTCCCGCCTTTTTATAGAAGAGAATATCCCATCAAAACATTCTCAAACACGTCGGCTGCAACCCTAATTAGGTCAACATGAAACCCTAGAATTTTTTGGTTGCTTAACCTTGCTTTGTCGCTGGAAACCCTAATTGATCCGTTGCAAAACCCTAGCAACGTCGGATTTGAAAACAAGCCGGTGAACGACTTTAATTTAATTTTAAAATATTAATTTAAATTTTAAATAAATAAATAAAATTTAAACTAGATATTTAAAATTAAATATCTTCATCATCGGAGCACCTTTTTCAACAAAACGAAGAGCTAACTTGGGTTTTAAGAAAAACCCATTTCAAAACTGCTGACCATGGATTTAAACAAAACCTATAATTTAGTCTGCCTTGGTTTTCACAAAAACCCTTCCGCTCTTTGACATCAATGACAACATCAACACTTGAGCAAGGGCAATGTACCCAAGGTACCCAAAATTGCCAACAATCTCCCCCTTTGTCATTGATGGCAACCCTTTACTAAAAACACATCTTCAAGAGCCAAAACTGAAATCAATCTCTTTGAAGTTTTGCTCCCCCGACTTGAAGCTTTCCTCTTCACTTGAAGCTCTCCCCCTTACTCATATCTCTCCCCCTTTGTCATCAATGGCAAAGGGCCACCTTTGGGGCTCGAAACTAAGAATGAGCCTCTTAGCTTAGTCCCTCCCCCACCTCCTGATGAGGTGATTAATTCTGGGGTGGGAGTAAAACTCCCATTAGGCACTGATCAACATCAACGTCTATAAATTCCTTGCCGGGTCTTCTCTTGAACTCTTTGACCATATTCTTGTTCCTGTCATTGTTCTGATCCTTGGACTTGATCATGCCACTGTTCCTGTTCCTATATCCTAGAATTTCAACTCTGCACTGTTTGACAGTGTGACTTTTATTGTTGCACTTATAACAAGTAATAGTGTTGTTTCTTTTAGGCATACCTGTTCTTTGAATCCACATGTTCTGACTAAGCCAGTTCTGACTAAACCTGTTTTGACCAAGCCTGTTAGTGTGATGTTCTTTTGTTTTAAATGAAAATCTGGTATGTTTACCCTTATGAAATGAAGCACACATACTATTTGCAGGTTTTTTAATGATTGGAATATCTCTCACTGCTTGTTTAGCGCTAATTCTTACCAGATTATCAAAACTTATGTGTCCAAGCCTCTTATGCCACAACTAGTTCTCTTCTTCTTGTCCCATGAAGCACATACCTTCTGAAAACTCTGAGAGTGTGTACAGATTGCCAGGACGTCCTTGAGCTGGTTGCTATTAATTTCCTACTGTTTATTTTTCTGACTTCACAACCATGCTTCTTGAAAACTACTTCATGTCCTTTGTCACAGATTTGACTCACACTCAATAGATTATGTTTCAAACCATCCACATATAAAACTTCCTCTGACTTGATCTTTCCTTCACTAATTTTGACCGTTCCTTTACCTATTATTTTGGCTCCGTCATTGTTGCTGAATTTTATAGAACCACCCTCATACTTTTGTAGATTTTCGAATTTCTGTTTGTCACCTATCATATGACTTGAGCAAACACTATCAAGAATCCAAGGAACATGTTTATTCTGAGCTCTAAAAGTTATACGCACTATTAAAGAATCTTGTTCTTTCTGAGATTATTCTTTTTATTTCCATTCTGTTTTAAGCTGTGGTATTGGGTTCTAGTTGTGACTTCCCCTTTTTAGAATTTTGCACATATCCTTCGAGTATAAATTCTATTTTGTTTTGCTCTATACGGTTAAAATCTTGCTTTCATGAGGTTGATATGAAACAGACATACTACGACAATTTACGGCAATATGACCAAATTTGTGACACTTAAAACACTCTACTGCATAAATCATTAAAGGAGCAAACACATTTCTACTAGTGAAACTTCTTGGACCTACGTTGTATTTGCAGTCAACAATTTTATGCCCATAAACATTACACTTGAAACAAAAACTATAGAAATAATGATTAAACCTGAAAGATGGTCTTGGCCGAGGTTGTTCTTTGGAGCCTTGGATCTTCTATTCTTTTGATGTGTGACCTTAGTAAAGCCATCATTGTCAGCTGCTATTTTAGGTCTGGCATTATATCTTTCTTTTGCCTGATTCTTGTCTTTGTTCTTTTCACTTTCAACATTGCTTGCTTTTGGTCCAGTTGATGATTCTCCTTCAGAAAAGCCGAGACCAAATTTGATACCTGTGGATCTTTGATCGCTCAAAATTTTGTCCAATTTCATAGAGCTTTCTTCACGTTTTACATGACAGTTGATTTTTCGATCTAGCTCTTGTATCTATATTCGAAGAATCACATTTTCTTCTTCCAATTTCTTTGCGAGTGGTCTATCTTCATGGATACTGTATTTCCAGGATCTTCGAGACATTTTCTTGTATTCTTCGATCTGTATTTTTAAGCTGGCAATAATTTTGTTTGCATCCTTAAGTTTCCTTGACAATTTTTCATTCTTCTTTTTCTTCGATTCCCATTTCGTAAGGCGAGACACTAGCTCACCCTCTAAATCAACTTGAGCCTCAACTTCTTCAACTTCGAGTTCATTCCTTCTGCCATCTTACGGTTCAATTTTCTCAACCATAGGAACTAAAACTGGTTGGGATGCCTTTTTGGATGAGGATCTATTTTGTACTAATCCAAGATCAACCCTGACTGATTTAGCCAAAATTGGGAACCTTGCTCTGATACCAATTGTTATAATCACAATGACACTGAGATGGGGGGTGAATCAGTGTGTTCTTTAAAAACTTAAAAGAAATTTAGACTTTTAAATAAACTGCAGCAGATTAAAACAAAAATAATAAAAGTACTAAGAGCATCACACATAACACGACATTTTAACGAGGTTCACCGATGTGGCTACTCCTCAAAAAGACTGCTTGGACTACCATCCAAATCCGAGTCAAATGCAAAGCTACAACTTTACATAATCATTCACCAACACCAAGCTGGTAAGAGGCACCAACCTCTAAATTTTATCTGCTACAACAGAATGGAGCACCAACTCCAATTTTTCCAGCTCCAACTGGAAAGAGGCACCAACCCCTTTTACCAAGCTACAACTTGGAGATAGTAATAAAAATTGCAGAATTAAACTGTCACCTTAATTTGCATGATCTGTTGTTTTTATTGCATTTTGCTGCTTGTTGGCATTCGACTGCTGCTGTGAAAAATGATTCGCACTTTTTCAACCACTCCTCTATATCTCTCTGTGTTCTCTGCTGCAACTTCATAGAAATATTACTTCTACAGCCAGCACACTATCATTTCACACTCGGAACACGACTTCTGCATACCACGTTCTTATCTTCTCTTTGCACCACTCACTCTCCTGCACCTTCCATGAAATATCACTTCTACCATCTGCGTATTTTTGCCTCGGACTTTAAACACGTCGTCTGCATATTGCTCTCTTTGTTCTCGATCAGTCGATACGCACTCACTCACTATCTCATCGCTACGATCTCTTTTCTTTAACTCCAAAGAACTATCATCGACTTACACTCTGCTGCACACGAACTTCATTCACATATATCGCATCACGCCCACTCTTCAACCTTGCAATAGTCCCACATTTTTATAGAAGAGAATATCCCATCAAAACATTCTCAAACATGTCGGCTGCAACCCTAATTAGGTCAACATGAAACCCTAGAATTTTTTGGTTGCTTAACCTTGCTTTGTCAACAGCAAACCCTAATTGATCCGTTGCAAAACCCTAGCAATGTCGGCTTTGAAAACAAGCCGGTGAACAGCTTTAATTTAATTTTAAAATATTAATTTAAATTTTAAATAAATAAATAAAATTTAAACTGGATATTTAAAATTAAATATCTTCATCATCGGAGCACCTTTTTCAACAAAACGAAGAGCTAACTTGGGTTTTAAGAAAAACCCATTTCAAAACTATTGACCATGGATTTAAACAAAACCTATAATTTAGTCTGCCTTGGTTTTCACAAAAACCCTTCCGCTCTTTGACATCAATGACAACATCAACACTTGAGCAAGGGCAATGTACCCAAGGTACCCAAAATTGCCAACAAGTTAATTGGTTTAAAAGGAAAAAGACAGGTCACCGACTCACGATTGCATGTGACAGCTGGTGTCCATAACAAAAATGAGAAAAGTTACGAGTGATAACTTCACATGCGCTACCACGTCATTATGCTGCAAGTTCTGAAGCAGTTCCTGCACTGCTATTATTCCTGCTACGACGATTGAAACCCTAAACCAGATGCACGCTCATACTTTTCACCAATTTACAGAAACTACAGAACAGAAGGTAGGAAATTACGCCATAGGGGGAAATAAAATCAGAGCCGAACCTAAAAATATTAGCTACCTGGAAAGTGACCCTGCATCCCTGCAAATATTCACTGATGGAGGATTTTTGCCGTTCCTATGAAATTTTGATGGCTATTTCGAGGGCTTGGCGGTAGAATTTGCATGCACCTTTCACAAAAATCGAGTGCACATTAACGGGATGACTATCTAGGTAACTCTCGAAATACTCAGCCAAGTCACTAAATTACCTCTTCAAGGCTTGCAGATTGTAAAAACTAGGCGAAATATTTTAAATGACCTAGTTAATCAGTTTAAGGAAGAAGGGGATGGAGAAATTGAGTTCTTAATGCATAGAAAATTTTGTAAGGGGGTAAAAATACTTAGTTTACCAGTCCCTTGGAATGAAGTTGCAATGTGGGTTATGAGGTACATCACTTGTGATAGCCAATTTCTTGTTGTATCTGGCCCACACCTTCGTATCCTCAATCATCTGCGCCATGGAGCAGTTAAACCAGAATGTAGGGTTAATGTGCCCTTATACCTTTTTTAGGAGTTACAGGCTATGGCCAGCAAATACCAAGCAGGGAAGGGAAGCCCTAAGCACCATGGGCTCATAAAATTGATTTGCAAGTATCACTTTAGGGGAAACCCTAGAAATTTTGACCGCTTATTTACCCCTTGGGTAGAAACAAATGACTCTAATCCTGCATCAAAGGAAAGGGAAGCAGAGGAAGTGGAAGTAGAGGGAGAGGAAGTAGAGGAGGAAGAAGTAGAGGAATAATCTATTGGAAACCCTAGTCCAAAACCCTCTGAAATTAGAATTTCCCCCTCTCTAGATGGTCCCCCATCTTCATAAACTCGAAAACAGCAAGCATCCACATCTTGTTCTCAGTCAAAAAGAAAAAGGGTAACATTTGCAGATACGGTACAATCCAACAGGGAAATTGGAAATGCAAGTGAACATGCACCTACTCTGGAAACTGCTCCTGAAATAGTAGCAACATCTTCAGTTTCTGTAGAACATCCAAAACCTGCACCTGATAAGAAGTATCCAGGGTCTACAGGGTTAAGAAGGTCTGCTAGACTTCAAAAAACTAAAACCCTGCCAAAAGACCTAATAGATATCACAGACCCAAGTGAAGGAGAAACCAGAATAGAGGATGCACAGGAACAAAATATTGAAATAGAAATGATAGACACAGGTATACAGACCATGGAGCTGGATACAACTATGGATGAAACTTCAATAAGCCCTGTATGTCCATTAGTTGATTATTTTGACTCTGATTTTGAGGAGCCGCTAAAATTTAATTTTGAACCAGTTGGGGATGATATGAATATTTTAATGCATGCTGATTTTGAGTAGTATTCTGAGTCTGAGTCTGAAGAGGAAATTGATATCCACACTCAATTGCATGCTACAAAAAGTGTTGTTAAAACTCAGACCCAATGGATTGAGCAATCTGAAGAGACCATAAAACAAAAGGATCAACAAATTGATCTACTTCAGCAAAAAATTCAAGAGTTGCAGAACCAGTTGTCTCGACTAGAATATCAGTCTACAGAGGTACCAGAAGCATCACAGGATGAATGGGCCCAGATTATCTTAGATTTAGCTAAAAATTCTAAGGCCAACATAGCACCTGCACAGAGATCACCTGACAAAGAGGAAGCAGGAATGGCAATATCTGATGATGAGAATCCATCAAGAATTTTGTTGACAAATGATACTGCACTTCAACAGAAAACACAGACACCTTCTGAAGAGGAACAAGAAGTTGCAGCACAAGATCAGGTATCCACCCCCTCTCCTCTCATTGCTATTACAACAGAATTAGGAACACAAATAGATTTGTCTGTTGTAATACCAACTGTGGAAGTTGGTGTACAAGTGAATATAGTGGCACAAATGCAACCTATTGTAAGACCCCCAGACACAGTGCCTTTAACTAAGTACAATGAAGACCTAGCATATTGGATGACTCAGTGTCACCAGTTAGAGGGCAAGATTGCTACTTTAAACTCTAAAGTAGCCAAAGTAGCAGAGAAGGAAATAGAGGTGAATAGGTTAAAAACGCAGGTGTAGGATGTATGTCAAATTGCAGAATATGCAATACAGTGTAGAAGACCACCTCAGTTTTATAGCCTCCTACTCAAGGAGAGATACCTTCGCTGGCAAATCATGAGACTTGCTTTTGAGCTACCTCATCAGTTGAACACTCTTGAAGAATTCATAGAGGTATTTATGCAGATTCCAGCAGAGCAACAAAACCTGTTATGTGAGTTATTCTTGCATAATTTACTTTTTCCCATAGAAAGTATGTTTCTGCCTCACATTTATACAGGTGATTTATAGCTTAGAGCTTTCATGTCCACTCTACAAAATCAGATTTACTGGGACATAGAAAAGAAGTTCACCAAGGAATTGGAATCATAGGTTGTTTTGCTTATCAGACCTGCTCCCCTAAATCATAGAGATTGTACAAATGCTCATTATACTTTCATGAGGGATATCAGAATGAAACAACTCTATTTAAGGAACCTTCAGAAATGTATAATCTAGTTTCAGAATTTTTGTGCAGATTTCTTTAATGATGCTGTAGCAGCTTGTAAAAATAGATGGGGTGAGTTATCTATCTCTCTCCAAAAAAGAGAGCCAATTTCTCCCACCAATTTGTTGTGGTCAAGGAGAAGGGCAGAAGGCATTGTCCTAATTATATCAAAAATCAAGGAGCTTTGGATAGGTTTGAGATATAGGATGCCCATAATTATTACTCCTGTCCCCTACTTCTTTGATACTGACCCACAACCTGATGAGCACTTCCAACAGTGGTTTTAGTCCATCAAGGCAGTCAGTGGATTCTATAAAATTGGTGGCACATTACTCAAATTTCATGAAAGATGTCTAGACCTAGATTTGTGTGCTGCTATCGCTGTACAAAATGCATGAGGACATGCATTACCATAAGTTGGGGGGGAATGATGAGGCCAGGAATTGCCTCATCCATGAACACTTTTTTATACATTTTTGACTATTTGACTTACCCTTTTTACTATCATTTTTATGTTAATTATGGAAAAATGCATTATATAATGATGTTTGCAAATTTTGGAATGACAAAGTGCATATGCTCTGTTTTACTGTTTTTACTACAATTTCAACTATTTTTCAGTTAATTAATTAGTAGTGTTATAGCAATTCAGAACTTGTTTGAATATATTATGCTTGGTAATATGGTGTTCCTTTGGTTAAACTAATTCAAATGGAAAAGGGCACCAAGATTTTGTCACTGTAGCTGACTGTGCAGGAAAACAGGCTATAACTATGACAGTTCTAGCCAACTATACATATACAGCAGGGCTTGGAATTAGTCACTCCAACACATGCCACTAATGCAGAAGGGTGTGCACGAGGGTGGAGAAGTCAACACATTACATCCTACATGTTTGGACCACAAATCAACAACAAATGGTCACCTTCCTGTTGTTTCGGAGCAGTGCAGGAATAAGCGACGTAGGAATAGGGAATAGTGCAAGAACAACTGAAGGTGGTCAAAAAATGATAAATCGATGGAGGAAAGTATTGGAAATTGACCAGGAGGTTTTCCCAACTCATATTAACTTGATTTACTCAACAGATGCAACCCAACAATAATGAATGGATAAAGTTTTGACAATGTAATTCCTGTAGTCTAGGAAACAGTTATGTAATTAGTTGTAAATCCCTGCAAAATAGTAACCAAGCATATCAGTATTATCTTATAAATAATAAAGCTCCCAGATGGTCGAGCATATATACAGATATAGATTGACATATAGATAGATAGGCAATAGAGTATCGAAATTAGCATAGAGTAAAGTTTTCCTATAGCAAAACAGTAATTTGCAGGTTTTTCCTGCATTACTGTAATTCATTTTTAGATTGAATAAAAATGTGCAATCTTCAGTTTTCAATTGGCATGTTGAGTTTTATGAGTAACAGCTAGATCTTCTTAGCATAACTCCTCACCTTCTTCTGGTTCTGGAATCAAGGGCCCACTTGCAGGCCAGAGGAAGGCAGTTTTTGACAGAATTTCTTACTGAATTCTTGTTGTAGCAGGTTAGCAGAACTCTGCTAGTTTGCATTTCTTTAAGTAGTTTTCAATAAATTTTTCAGCAGTGGACAACATTTCCTTGTATTTATAGCAATTCCTAGATATTTTGTCATCTTGCAGTTTTACAGTCATTATTGATTCAATTTTGCATTACACAGCAATTTCCAGATATCTTGTCATTTGGCAGTTTTTGTTGATTCAGTATTGCAGTAGTTGAAATTCTATTTTGATATTATCTAGTTGATTTAATTTCATGCAAGAGTGTGTGTGTTTTTAATTCTGCACTTTAATTTTCTGTCATTTCAATTTAGCAACATTTCATTTTCTGCAATTTTTAGATTCTGTCATTTCATTTCCTGCAATTCTGTTTCTGCAAAAGTAAATAGGAGTTCATGTTAATTCTTAGGAGTTAAAGGTCACAACAAAACCCCCAAATGCTAAAATATCCACCAATAAAACCTATTCCTGGATAAACTAAACCTGCAACTGTAACACCTCCTATCGTATACAGCCTCTAGAAACTGCCCTGGATTGACACACATAATTATTAAATGATAAATGATCAATGACCCTCATCATACTTGGTCAGGACATATTCTAAACAAGACTCTATGGATCCATATATAAGGAGTGCTTTGATGTATTAATTTTCTACACTCCTGCGATGTATAGTTTTAGGTTATTTTCTTGTTCCTAAGTAATTTACAATATCAACATACCAAGGAGTAAAAATAGAAAGAGCAAACAAATTTTCATCTAGGAAAATGATCAGAAATCAACTCATCATCATCAAATATTTGCATATGCGATAGGTGGTCTGCAATGATGTTATCCTTTCCTACCTTATCTATGATTGTGACATTGAATTCTTGTAGCAAAAGAAGCCATCTAACCACTCTACCTCCTACTATCGCTTTGTTCATTAAGTATTTAATGGTAGAGTGATCAGTGTGAACAAATACTTCATACCCTGTTATGTAATATTTAAATTTATTGATGGCATGGACTACAACTAAAAATTATTTTTTAGTAACAATGTAATTAAGCTCGGCTCCATGCAAATTTTTACTTACATAATAGATAGCATAAGGTATTTTGTTCTCAACTTGTTGCAATACTACCCCTATTGCGTAACCTGAAGCATCACAATGTATGTGGAATGGTAATTCCCAATTTGGTCCTCTAAGGATTGGAGCAGTTTTCAATTTATCTTTTATAACTTCAAAGGCTTCTTGACATGCTTCAATCCAATTGAATTCACTTTCTTTAGTTAAGATTTTAAGCATGGGAGCAACGATTTTATTGAAGTCTTTAATGAACCTACGGTAGTATCTTTCATGTCCTAGGAAACTTCTCACCTTTGTTTGTGTTTTTAGAGGTTGAAGGGATTGAATAACTTGTATTTTTGTAGGATCTACTTTAACACCTTCTTATGATATATAATGTCCTAGAACAATGCCTCCTCTCATCATCATGAAACACTTTTCATGACTCAAAGAGAGGTTTTTCTCTTGGCATCTAATAAAAAAGTTTTACAAGCTTGACAAGGTTTCTTCAAAGGTATTACCGTAGACTATGAAGTCATCCATATAGACTTCTACACACTCATTTATTAAATCAGCAAAGATAGCCAAAACAACTCTTTGAAAAGTGGCAGGTGCATTGCATAATCCAAAAGGTAAGACTTTATAAGCATAGGTGCCTACTGGACATGTGAAGGTTATCTTTTCCTGATCTTCCTTAGCTATGGAAACTTGATTATAGCCACTAAACCCATCTAAAAAGCAGAAATATTTCTTTCCAGCCAATGTATCAAGAACTTGATCAATGAATGGCAAGGGAAAATAATCTTTCTTCGTTACTTTGTTTAATTCCCTATAGTCCACACAAATCCTCCATTTTCCATTCTTTTTAGGGACTATCACAAGAGGTGACACCCATTGACTGTCAAAAATTGGATATATAAATCCTGCCTTCAAGAGTTTAATGATTTCTTCTTGAACCACATCTTTCATAGCTAGATTCAATATTCTTTGGGGTTGTCTTACTAGATAACATCCTTCTTGGATAAAAATACGATGGGTAAAAATATTTGGATGTATCCCTTTCATATCCTCGTAGTTCCATGCAAATGTCGATTGATATTTCTTAAGCACATCTATTAATTGTGATTCTTGTATGCTTGTGAGCTCATCATTGATATTCAAGGTTCTTCCTGGTGTGATATCTATTTGCTTGCATTTTTCTATGTTTGCATCTATCCCCATTATCTCATGTTCAAGAATATTTAAGTAATAGTCATATGGTATCATTTGTTGAGACTGACTTGTGCTTGCCTCATTAATAGCCATAGTAGATTCAGATGAACAACCATTATCTTGACCTTGATCTTCTTTTTGATTTCCTAACAATAATGGTAATGGTCCCTCAACCTCTTGTTGAAGATGTTCACTCAGAACATTGATTGATAAGGTTTGAATTTCATCAAAATCATGAGGGAAATCATACCATAATTGCTTTGGAAATTCATCTTCTATTGTTGATTCAGGGAATAGGCTAAGGTCTTTAGTATTCTTGCCATAAGAAATAGTCATATTTCTTGATCTACAACTAATGTAAGCATCAACTATTGCGAGCCATGGGTGCCCTAGAATTAAGGGATGTCCCCCTAACTTTTTCTTGGGTTGTAAGACTATAAAGTCTACAGGGTATTCCCATGAACTTATGGATACTATAACATCTTCTAGTTTTCCTTCTGGCTTAATGGTAGACCTATCTGCGAGTTGGAGTACAATAGAAGTTGATTGTAATTTATGTACCCCTAAAGATTTCATTGTTTCTTTAGTCATGATATTAATAGCGGCTCCCAAATCAACCAAAAAATTTTGCAAGGCTATGTCACCGATGTGTACCATGAGTATAGGTATTCTAGGATCTGTGTATTTTGGTAATGACCTACCTCCCATTATTATCTCAGACAATTGTCCAATGACTTGAATAGTTTGGGCTTCGTTCTTATTTTTCCTTCCTAAATTTGTACATATGTTTTTAATGAGCTTGGAATAGATGGGTATATCCTTGATAGCTTGTAATAAAGGAATCTTGATAGTAACATTTTCTAATTCCTAAAGGAAGTTAAAGGCTGGCTTAGATGGTTCTTTTGGTATTGCCAGTATTTGAGGAAATGGTATCTCTACTTCCTTCCTTTGAGGAATTTGGATTTCTTGTTGTTTTGTTGGAATGTTCTCTAGTGAATTTTCTATTTCCTTTTCATTGTTATCCTCCTTTTTGAACAAATATTGTAGTGGGGTTTTCAAGCTCTGTGAGAGTTACATTGTTTTCCAATACTTTTCCCGATCTCAATTGAATTTGTTGACAAGGTGCTATAGATATAGAACACGTCTCACTAGTTTCATAGGCTTGTTGAATGTTCTTGTTGTTGTTAGGATTAGGGACTGGTTGAGCTGGAAGAGGAGGTTTCTTAGGAGGATTATTATTATTAACTGGAGGTGGAAGAAGTCTATTTTGAGGTGGATTTTGAGGGGCTTGTCCCCTAAATTGGTTTTGAAAGTTTTGTTGTTGCGATGGATTTTGAGACCAACCAGATCCTCCCTGGTTATATTGGCCATTAGTATTCCAACTATTTTGACTTGAAATTCCTTGATTCCATGGTGGATTTCCATAGGTATTGGCCATAAAGTGGGCCCATGGGGGTATGTTCTAGTCTTGATTGTTTGAATAAGAGTTCCAATTTGTCCAGTTTGGTGCATTAGACCATTGATTAGGCCTTTGCGAGTTGGAATAACTAGGGTTTGACCAATTTGGTGGTCCATTGAATGGACCATTCCATATTTGGGCTACAAAATAAATGTCTTCTACCTCTTCAACTTCAGGTTCCTTTATGGTAGCTTTAACAACGGAGATGTATTTGCAGTTTTTAGTTTTGTGACTTTTATCACAAATTTTACAAGTAGCAATATTGGAAATATTTGTAATGTTGAGAGGGCATTCTCTCAAGTTGTGCTTTTTCCTACATCTATGACAATAGATTTCTTCATTGTCCTATTCTTTTGGCTTCCTATCCATTAAATCCAAAGATGTAGTCAAGGTACTTAACAAATCAGTTTTTAAACCTTCCAACATGTTTCCAATTTTTGCTCTTGTCACTCCTCCTGTAGATGTATACTTATTACTCCTTAGAGGTTTATTTCTTGAATAGTTTCTGCAAAGGTTCACAATTTCTTCAAACACCATAATATGGATATCTCCTTTTGCCATAAGGTTCAGAACCTCAAGGACATCTTCTTTTAGTCCTTTTAGAAAGAGTTCTTTTAATATTTCTTCATCAAGGTCTATATTTACTCTAGACCCAACAAATAGAAATATCTCAAGGTAATCCTCCAAATATTCTTCTTCTTTTTGATTCATGTGGAATAGCTCAGCTTTCTTATCCCTAACTCTAAATTAATCCTGATATCGTTCAAGGAATAGCTCTTTTAATCCATGTTCTCCATCCCATTGATTACAAATATTTTCTCCTAGACCCATGAACCATATTAAAGTTGCATATTTAAGAGTAGAGGGAAACAACCTTAGCTTTTGTTCATCGGTAGTGTAAAAGTAAGCTTGGCACACTACTTCAAATTTGAAAAGAAAAGCATCTGGATCTTCGTGTGGTTTCCCATGGAAGGTGGGCAATACAAAAATAGAGACTGACTTAGGTTCTCTTGTTGTCCCATCTGTATGTAATATTGGGAAGGCAAATGTCTTCCTTTACCCATTTCTTCTTTGGTATCTATTCTGTCTTTGTTCATTCCCCCTTTGGTTCTCTTCTACTTCTCCCTGCCCACTTTGTTGGTCAGCCATAATTGAATGTAAGATTTCAAGAATTGGACCAGGTATGGGTTTAGTAAAAATAGAAGAAGGATCTATGTGATTGTCAAATTTTGGTTTCGGTAATAAGTATGAGTCGGGATCTTGTTCTAGGATTTCATCTTGATTGGTTGATGTTGTTGTTTCAAATTCTTCTAACTTATAAATTCCAGGCTGCCTACTAAAGTCTCTTTGGAAATTTCCTTCTGATTTGCTAATCTTTATAAATATTCCCTTAGAGTCTCTAGGTCTGCTCATGAATTTTCTAAGTTCTCTTGTTTTTGCAACACGTCTAATATTCCTTGAATAGTCTATGAATATCGTTGATTGGATCAAGTTGTTCGGGTGTCATGAAGTGTTCTTCTTCAAAATAAAAGTGGTCTATAACCAATTGAATCAATTGAACGAGAAAAGCTTGAGTTGGAATGGGGTCAGGATTTCCAAATTGTAACTCACAGTGTAAATCTTGACATAGCTTCCTAAAGTGCACAACTCTAGGTATCCTATGATATTTCTTGCTATATTCTAGGGCTACTTATTTCTTTTCTAGGTCTCCGAGGAACTTGTGAATGAGGAGGGAGTCTTCAAAATATTGATTCCAAGGGTAAATTGTTGGATTTATTGTTGCTCTTCTATCCCAAATCCAATGCTCACAACTCCTTTTAAGATCCAGGTAAGATGAATGGTAGTTCATCCCTAGAGTTTTTGCTATGTCAATCCTTTTGATTTCCTTCAGTTCATCTGATTTTTCTTTAATAATGTCAATGCGTTCATATAGACACTCCCACTCCTTACTAGATGCTCTATTTCCTTGCTCAAAAAGAAGGTTAACTTCTTATTTTATCAATAGTTATCTAAGGTCTATAAGTGCAGACTGATTCAGACTATTTTCCACCATCTAGCAACTTATTTTTTATTTTATTTTATTCTCCTTTCTCTCTTTGGTTTTGGTTTTGTTTGGGTTTTGATTTTGATTTTCTATTTTAATCCCATTGTTGTCAAGTTTAGATACAAATCACAACAATTGAATTTATAACTATCCTTAATACAATAGGGAACAATTGAAATAAAATTTCACAATAATCCTAATATTTTTCTAAAATTAGATGCAACTCGCGTTCCTACGAATCTTTATACAACCAACCTTAGCACACTAGGAATAATATGAAATATTGCTGAAAAAGTAAAATTTAACAATCTTAATATTTTGCTAAAATTAGGTACGACTCGTGTTCCTATGAATATTTATACATTTAATATTAGCACATTAGGAATAATATGAAATATTGCTGAAAAAGTAAAATTTAACAATCCTAATGTTTAGCTAAAATTAGGTGCGACTCACGTTCCTACTAATCTTTATAAATCTAATCTTAGCACATTAGGAGCAAAATAAAATACTGTTGGAAAAGTAAAATTTATTGAAAATAAAAGGTTAAACTATTACTGTTTGTTTGATTGTTCAGGAGGGTTTCACTATGGTTGTGTCACTCAACCATACCTACTTCCTACTTTTGATAGGGTCCTAAGCCAAGTTTAGGGGTATTTTAGTATGGTTGTCTCACTCAGGCATACCTACTTCCTATTTTTCTCATAGGTCCTAAGTCAAACTAAACAATAATAATCACCCAAAGCTGGAAAATTTGTAGAAATTGAAATTTGTAGGAAATAAAATTTGCAGAAATTGAAATTTTCAGGAAATAAAATTTGCAAAAAATGAAATTTGCAAGAAATAAAATTTGTAGAAAATAAAATTTGTAGGAAATAAAATTCTAATTATGAAAGCAGTAAAATTGATTCCTCAAGAGAAATGAACCTGGAAACATCGAACGAAGGGGCTTGTTGGGACCATATCGTGCCACTCTGACTCATATGCATGCCAAGGACTCATACATACCTCTTTCCACATACAAGTAAGCCTCACCTTTTTGCATTGCCAAACAACTTTTCTGATTAACCACTACGGTGCTACTCTCCCTGGAAACGATGCCAAAATGATCGGTTGTAATAGCTTACATTTAATTTATCAATCCAAGGGTAATCAAGGTTAGATTTAAAGAGTAGGAATCTAGTATAGATTGTACCATGGGGATCAATGCTAAGCTTAATTTAGATTTCTTTTAGTTTTAGGTGTTTGTAGAAAAGTAATAAATAGAAATTAAATTGTGCAGGAATGAAAATAAAATGCAATTTATGATTTATGCAGTAAATATGATAATTACCTATTGATGAATTGATCTATTAATGAGGATAACTAATAGTAATTACCTATTGATGAGTTGATCTATTGGTGAGGATCCTTGTGCAGTTAGTTTTATTTATCTATTATGACTTTATATTTTATGAGAATGCAATTTAATTTATTTTATATTCTAAGGTTAATTAACTATTTCTAACCTATTGTAGGGGCGAGATCTTAGGGACTGGATGTAGGAGTGGGCCCTGCCTCCTAGAGGACAATGTAAGTCTTTCTCCCCTAAACTACTTTATCTCAATAACTAAAATGCATAACTATTCCTAACATTATTTTATTCTATGAATGCAGGATAATTACAATTACAACTACATAAAAGAAATTAAGTAGTAAATACAAATGACATAGTTACCATATGCGAAGAATGAAGTGCTACTTTTATTGCTAGAAATTCAAATGTACATGCTCTGGCGTATTTCCTCAAAAATTGTACAGACACATTGAACATTTGATATTTCTCCCTTAGATTATTCAGTTGTAGACAATTGGACATTAGATATTTCTCCATTAGACCTTTTCAAAGGTCTCCCTATGTAATATATATTATGACTTGGAAAATTCTAAATAATACTCTTCCACATATTTTTCCATGTGGAGTTGTGGACTTGATAATGCGACAACTATGCACTAACAAGAATAATCTAAACTAATGAAATTCCTAATTCTACTTGGACTTAGTAAACATCCTAAGTGGTCCAAGTGGCACTTTATGAGCTAACATAACAACATAATACTAACTTAAACATTTTGTAAGATATACACATAACCACATGTCCTTTATTCTCAAAAAGGACCAAACAATATTGCATCTAAATCTAATCATCCTAACAATATTCCAATTATACAATGTTTATGAAATAAAGTTATAACAACTTTATTAATCACAATATCCTCATGAAGAATATGTGACAAGTCAACTAATCTAAGTTGATTGTAATCCTTTATTGCCATGTAAGAGCGTCATGTTGTACTGATGTGGCATGCAACATCAATCAACTAACTTGGTCAACTCTCTTCGGTAACTGTTGGTAAAATTTCTCTTCGGTAATAGTCTTCAGTAGCTACCTTTTGCAACATACTTTGGTAACTATCTTTCGTAACATACTTTAGTTACCATATTCTGTAATAGTCTTTAGCCACTATTCTATCACCGTACCTAAAGCTTCCTTAATCCTTTGTCCTTACGTCCATCTTCTCATGTCCAAGGTGTATCCCGAAGCTTGCGCTACTGCATCGTGCATCTATGGAACACCCTTCAATATTTTCCTACATAATTACCCATAACTCGGATGTATTTTACATGAAATACACACATTTGTCAGATTTAACTGCATTCATATTTTTACTGATAATTCACAAAAATAAACAAAAATAACTAACTTAAAATATATTATAATCACATATTAAATATAAAAATGAAATAATTTACTACAAAAATATATGCCAAATATCACTCATCAGTAGTAGGCCTAACTTGGATTCTCTTTGGAGATGGTTAATATCCAGATGCAAGTCGAGGGGCTCTCTCAATATCATTGTGGTCCCAAATTCCTTCTTCAAATTTGATTCCATTATCCAAAGTATTGACATGATGCCCATCTAGGTAGGACTTCCTAGGATCGTGTATCATTTTTGGCACAATGACATCCTGAGAGTTGTAGCGAAGGATATTGGAACCTTGGTTTCTATTGATCCAGCTACTAAGGATAGAAAGAAGATGATTTTACATATTTCTATGTTCTAGAAAACTTGAAAGCCAATATTCTAGAATCCATCATATTAGAGGTTGATGTTGAAACCAGGATCCAACCAATTGAGTATGAGAACTTCCATTTCTGATATTTCACTTGCAATAAATTTAGACATGCAGTTGCTCAGTGCCCTCTGAAGTCTTATGTTCCAGTAGGAAAGATGAAATTGTGTTCCAACAAGGGTAAAGTTACTATGAAATATCCCCCTTCTCTTTTATCCTTTTAGCCTACAATTGTTTAAGGCCCTTAATTTGGGGTTGTTGAAGGCCCTCAACCGGTGGCTATTAAAGACACTTAGCCTACAGTTGTTGAATATCCTTAGCCTTCCAAGACCTTAGATTTGGAGCCCCCTTATGTGTTTGAGGAAATCCCTAAGGTTCCTAAGGAGGCTTAGTAAAAATCTCAACTTACCCCATATAAGGTGTGTCCTGTGTCTCTTTGAAGTCTCCAGCTCCTGGGGAGTTTGAAATGCCCTCCTCTTAAGTGTAGGTTAGTAGTCCTCTTAGTATTAATGTTGGTTCTTTTGTTCCTATCAAAACCCATTTGAATACCTCAACGTAAACTCAAAACCTACTCTTGGTGAGGTTCTACTGAACATGTCTCCCCTCAATATTGGCATGGGATTATCTCTTCTAAAAGGCTCCCACACCAAAAAAACATAGTAAAAATAATCCTTTGGATGTTGAGAAAAAATACAAGGTGGTTAGACCCCCTAAAAAATCTTGACATGTGAGAGAAGTTGAGATTGGAATAACATATGGTACCCAATCCATGCTAGATGCTAATTCTTTCAAGAACTAGGGAGGTAAGTAGCTAAGTCTGGAAGATTTTTGTCACTTTGCTTAACCCTTAAGGGGCAAGAAGCAAGGATATGGAAGTCACAAATTAAAGTCATTTCCTATAATATTAGAGGTCTAAATGGGACCTCTAAGCAAAGGGTGTTGAACTCCCTAAGAAAATAAAAAGGCTCATCTATTTTGCTTATCCAAGAAAGCAAAATAGAAAGCAAAATAGAAATAAAAAAACTACATTCTATCAAGAATGCAATATGGAAGGAAGCTAAAGTGGTGGCTAGTTTAGCTACTTGGACTTCTGGAGGATTAGCCTATTTCTAGGACCCATCTAGGGTGTCTAGATCAATCTTATCTATTTTTTTTGTGTTATAAATATTTTGTTTTGTTGTAAGGCCATAGGGACTAGGTGGATTATGTCTAACATATTTACCCCTAATTCCAAAACTGATAGAGAAATATTTTGGTCCTATCTAGCACAAATGAGAGGTATTTAAGAAAGAGGCATGGATGTTGGTAGGGGAATTTAACACCCTTCTTTTCATTTTGAATAAAAAATGGGGATATGCCTCATTTTATAGAGGAATGAAGGAATTTGCTAACTTTATAAATCAGTAAGAACTAATGTATTTATAGCTCAAAGGATCCAGGTATACTTAGAGAAATTGGTGACTAGAGGATCAACACATTCAAATAAGATTAAACAGAATGCTTATCTCTAAAGAAGTGGTTTCGGTGTTTGGAGATGTATCCCTTTGCACTCTCCCCAATGTGGGGTCTGATCATAACCTCCTACTGCTAGAAAATATCCCTTTATACCCATTCTTCCCTAGACCATTCAGATTTGAAGCCATGTGGCTTTCTCATCTAGAGCTCGAAGACTGTATCAAGAAATGGTGGTCCACAAATTTTATGTGCTCACCCATGGAGATAGTGACTTCCAAGCTTAGGTTCATCAAACTTAATCTAAAAATGTGAAATAAAAGAGTATTTGGTGATATCTTCGAGCAAAAATATAAGCTCAAAAATAAAATACGGGTCATTCAAAACTCCATTGAAAGGAATGCTCTATATAATGAGTCTAGAGTGAAGGAGCTCTCTACCCTGGTATATCTCCACAACATTCTAAGAAGATAAGAACTATTCTGGAAACAAAAATCTAGATCCCTCTAGCTTAAGTAAGGTGACAAAAATACTAAATATTTTAACTCATCTACTTTAATACACAAAGGCTATAATAGAATTAGAAAAGTTATCATATCTAACGGGTCTATCACTAAGGACATTCAAGAGATAAAGAGTGAAGTTGAATCCTTCTTATAATCCTCACTCTATGATATTCCTCTTGGAGATCCTGAAGCAAAAGAGAGGCTATTGATAAATATCCCAAAATTGGTCTCTTCTCAATCCAACAATGATCTTAACAAGCCCTTTTCAGACGAGGAGATAGGAAACATAGTTTTCTTGATGGATGATTTAAAAGCTCCAAGATTGGATGACTTTCCCCTAATTTTTTTTCAAAGTTTTTGGCAGCCCTTAGAAGTGTCTAGTCCTCAGCTATTTTTCCTAGGAATTTCAACTCTACTTTTTTGGTTTTGATTCCAAAATCTGTAGGGGCTAATAAATTCTATGAATTTTTATCCTTCAACCTTTGTAACACAATTCAAAAAATCTTCACCAAAGTTCTAGCAAATAGGCTCAAGCCACTCCTCCCTCTTCTTATTGATCCTACCCAAATTGGCTTCATGCTTGGCTACTATATTCTTGATGGAGTTATTTATGTCCATGAGCTTATTCACTCGATGGATAAAATCAAGAGAGTTGGGGTAAATCCTATGATAGGGTCTCCTAGGAATTTTTACTAAATGTACTGAGAATATTTGGTTTTTCTAGAGCAATGGATAGGCCTAGTCAATTTGTGCATTTCCTCAGCTAAATTTTATGTGTTGGTTAATGGTTCTCTAGCAGGGTATTTCAATAGTAATAGGGGCATTCAAGAAGGAGATCCCCTATCCCCTTCCTCTTCATTTTGATGGTGGAAGTTTTGGGTTGCTCCATTTTTCTACAAATTCTAATATCGTGGGAATTAAACCTGCTCTCGGGTCTAACCCCATATCTCACCATAAATTTGTAGATGATACCTTGCTCTATTTTTTGGATTCTATCCTTTAGGTGTTCTCTATTAAATCTATTCTCCTTGACTTTGATAAAGTAGCAGGCCAACAAACTAGTTTTAGAAAAATTAAATTATTGTTTCTCAATACTTTGGTGGCTAGATAGAGGAAGATAGCCAATATTCTTGTCTATGAAGTGGCCTCCCTACCCCTTATGTATATTGGGTTACCTTTCTTCAAAGTCTACTATAAATTGGATCTCTAGGAACCTATGGTAAAAAGGATCCAGTGAAAGCTTGCTAGCTAGAAGGGAGTTGTTTTAAGCTAGGTCAAGAAAGTGCTTAGTTAAGACCTCCCTATAGAGTATTCCTATATACTTTATGTCACTCTTCCAGATGCCCAAAAATATCCTCCAAAGACTTGATAAGAGATTTGTTATGTTCTAGCTCTGAGATCAAGCATAGATTTTACCTAGTGGCCTAGGATCAAATCTACAAAAAAAGGGAAGTGGAGGCCTAGGTTTGAGAAAAACTAGTCTCATGAACAAAGCCTTGATTGTGAAACAAGGTTGGAAGTTGGTCCAAAATGAAGTTGTAGAATGGATCAAAATTATTAAGGCCAATAATTTTATTATGGAGAACAATATGTTGACCTTATTATTTTTTGGTCGACCTTCTAGTTGAATTTATGTAAGTCCAAAGACTTGATCTATAAGGGAGGGAAATGGCTAGTGGGAAATGGTTGGGCTATCGACTTCTAGAATTATCCTTGGTTTATGGATGATCCCTTAGCTTCTCACCTTTATTTGGTTGTGGCTAAAGCCTCATGTAGATGGTTTTTTGGCTCTAGATTTTTTGATTTCATTGTTTCCCTTTCAAATTTTAGAATCTAGAGATCCTTATCCCACCCCAATATTTCTCCAACTAAAACTTGTGCTCTCAACCTCATTGATAATCTATTAAATATTTATGTGCTCAAGATAGAGCTAGATGATGATTCCTTCTATTGGAATGTGGACCCCTTAGGTTCTTTCTCAATTAAATATGCTTTCTACCTACTTGAGGAACTAGTTCCCCCTATCCCCTCTACAAATTGGTCTGGAACAAAGGTATCATCCCAAAGATTAATATATTTCTTTGGTTTTTGGTGCAACATAAAGTCCTCACCTTATATAATCATAGAAATCATGGCCTAATTTTACCCAATCGTTGCTATATGTGTGACACCTCTAATGAATTTCCAGTCCATATCTTTAATCTTTGTCCATTCATGAAGGAAGTTTTTGACTCTTTTTTTGGTCTTCTGGGAGTCTCTTGGGTCCTCCCCCTTTTCATTCCTAATTTTTTGGCCTATTTATCATCCCCATTCTCCTCCAAGCACCTTTAATTTTTTTTATCTTTTAGTTTAGCCCAATTTCTATGGGGAGTTTGGAAGGAGTGCAATTAACGAGCCTTTAACAACACCTCTAATTCATCTGGATTTGTATTTTCCATGTGTTTGGATACTATTGTGGAGAATGTATCCTCGTGTTGCATAGAAGATAAACCCAAGGAGTCTGAGTTTTAAACCAGCTAGGGAGCCAACTTTATCTGCTATGACTAATCAGAGATTATCCACCATTTGGATTCCCCTACCTTCTGATTGGTTCAAATTAATTTTTTATGGTGCTTCAAAAGGTAACCCTAGAAGAGTAGGTATCAAAGGGGTATTATTAGAGATCATAGGGGTGATATTACGCTGGCCTATGCTAAAGGAATTGGAGTCAACTCTAGTCATTTCGTGAAAGTTAAAGCCCTTTACCAAGGCATCTAGTTCGCCAGCTCGTTGGAACTCCATAAAATTTTCATAGAAGAGGACTCTCTTACTACCATTAATTACATGAAATGTGTTGCATAACTTTATTATCATTAACATAAATCATTCACCAATATGCAAAAATATCAAATCATTCATCCACAATACATTATCCACAATAAAAATCCACAAATGAGAGAGAGATAGATAATACCCTTAAGGTAGGAAAACACCAATAATACTCATTAAGGAAGGAATCACTCCATAAGTTATCCCAAGATGAGAGGCCACTTAAGGAGGGCAAAGTCCCATAAGCCACTTCATGGGCAACAACGATTACATAAGATTATTCTCCAATGATGATTACAATAACAAATATTTCTTTATATATCCTTATTCTTATTCTACTTTGGGGAGCCTACTACTAATATAATATTATATTATAATATAATATTATATTATAATACAATCAACCTTGGGTTATGTGTGGCCCATGCCAACCCTTATACAATATAATAATATATACCCAAATATCTATTCCTAGGTACCCTACCATGCCACCCTCCTTACAAATGTTTCGTCCTTGAAACATATGAAGAAACATGATAATATGATTTGCTAAGCAAAGTTAGCAACTGGTACCAATCTCGATCATCCATCCATCCAAGTGAAACGTGTTGATGTTGGTATGCCATTTTGTAACTTAAGTATCCAAATCTGCTTTGTTGGCTCCATGCTTTTGCTGTTGTATTTTGATAACTTGAATTATGGGTCCACTTTTTCCTTGATTCTGATGATCCACTCTAAAAACCAGGATTCATATGCTTTCTTTTCCAAACACTACCATAGTTGGTGTCCTCCTGATTCCATGTAGAACCATAATATTGTTACCTTGAATTATACTTCCAAGATTGTTGATGTTCATGGTGGTGTGGATGGCGATATAGTGCAACCTTAACTTGATGTTCTACCTTCTTTAACTTCTCAACATTTGGCTTCATTGTTTTAAGTTCTTCTACACATTGTTTTTTCATGTTCTCTTTGTTTGGTGTGTCCTTGTACTCTTCTATCAAAGCTTCCTTGGACTTTGTTATTATTATTTCCATGGACTTAGTTGCTGCTACTTCTTCCATAGACTTTTTTGTTGCTACTACCTTCTTGGATTCTATTTCAGGTTCTTCAATTTGTTTCTCTACAACCACTTCTTGATTTTCCTTGGATCCTTACTCCTTAAGCTGAGAAATATCCTGTAATGTTATCTTCTTTTTCTTGTACCATAACTTCATAAAATTATTTTACACATTAATGTTAACAGTACCCAAATAATATAACCAAGGATAACCAAGAATAATATCCTTATTATCCATCTCAATAACATAGAAATATGAATGTAAAACATGTTTATCCATGGCGATCTTCAAATATTCAAAAATAAATATTAATAAAATCGATGGATAATTTTTACAATCTCACCCTCTAGTTGTATGTCCTTAATTTTTGTTACTTGAACTTACAACTTCTTAGACAAATAAATATTAATAAAATTATATCTGCTACCAGGGTCAATGGAAATAATAACCTATTCCTTTTGAATGCTTTCATAAACCTGCAAAATAGAAATTTTAGGTAAATTTACTTTTTTTTATTCTGCTCTTGCTTTTGTAAATCCAACGATGTGCCTTCTATATTCCTCTCATTATCTTACCTGAACTAAAAGTCTTTGTCCTTGAGTAGTTTTATTTCTTTTTCATAGTCTTCATTCAGTTTCTTGAAAACTTTCCATTCTTCTTTCATTTCATTTTGCTCATTTTGAAATCCCTGTAGTTTCTTTTTAAGGTCTGTGATGACATCCGTCAAGCTATCTATATTTTTATCCCTTTCCTCAAGCAATTTTGTAAAATATATTTGTAGTTCCTCTTCGTATTCCCATAAAGTAGCTATATTTTTATAGGGGTTCCAATTACTTATTAATTCATGCTCCATTTATTCCCAAGACAACTCATTATGGGTGCCACTAAGACTATAAAACCAAGAGAGAGCAACTTCTCCAAGAAAATGAGGAAGCATACTTTTCCAAAGAGGATGTCTATGATACAAGGATTTAAATTTTTTCCACCAATCCCTAGCATCAATATCATATGCTCCAAAATTTTTTGTAGTTCCATAGTTGATACCCTAATGCAAACTGGGGTTTTTTGATAATATATATCATGCCCTAATGCAAACTAGGATTTTATGGAAATAAATATCTTCCCACTGATTTGAAGCTAAAAATCCACATAGACAACTAGATCTACTATTTTTCTTCCAAATAAAATAAAGTGCAACTGATTCGCTTACTCGAACTAAAAAAATTTTATCTTTTGAAAAATTCACGACTTGAAAATTCATCACTACCCTTGTTCCAGACGGTTGACTTCAGAAGGTCGTATCTCTCTCAATACTACTTGAATTACTTCCTATGACCACTCATTTTAAAGCTCTTCAAATGTTGTAGAATATGATCCAAGAATCACCTGAATCGGATAAACTCGCGCAGAGATATGGCTCCTGAAATATGAGATGTTTTTTCAAAAAAAATTGCCCTAATTTTGCAATTTCACACAAAAATCCCCACCTTGCAAAAATCGTTGATCTAATACCATTTGTTGCATAACTTTATTATCATTAACATAAATCATTCACCAATATGAAGAAATATCAAATCATTCATCCATAATACATTATCCACAAATGAGAGAGAGATAATACCCTTAAGGTAGGAAAACACCAAAAGGATGGCCCCCGAGAAATATATAAAAAAAAACATGATTTTTGAAGCTAAAAGAGTCACCTTACTTTACGAGGATATCACATTTAACATAATTTTTAGGAAGGTAATAAGTCCACAAATGACCCAGGTGTTGTATGTGATTTGGAGAGGAGAGGGCAATCCTCCAAGGGAGGTCCCTGGTTCAAATATCCACTCTACAAAAAAGTTGAATTGGGTACCCAAAATCCAATTGATAATGTTGGTGCAGGCAATGCTGAGTGTGAATCTTGGGTGACTTTGACGGTGTAGAACCCCCTGGTCATGGTCTCTCAGACCAAGGTGGCCCCACAATGGGTTTTTTTCTTAAAAAAAAAGTAATAAGTCCATGGACTTCATGGTAAACTTGGGTGTGGACCACCTTGGACTCCGTATTTGGTGGGAGGACTTCCCTTAGGGCTTGAGCTCTCTAGATTGGAGCATGGTTAATTTTTGTTGCCCATATTGTACATGGTCCAAACAATGACTCTTCATATTGTAAGCCTAAGTAAGGGCCTTTTTCATAAGTTTTTATTTATGGCTCATCCATCCCACCTCCTTGCATGGAAGTCCTTTTCAGTTTTCTTTAATCTATTTTTTTGTGTTTCTCTTTGTGCTTCCCTGGTGGTTGTGGGGCTAGGGTTTGGAAGCTCCATTGGTTTCTTGTTTACATACTGCTAGTTTGCATATGTTGGCTTTCTGACTCTCAACCAATCTCTTTTTGGCCTTGGCTTGCTTTGTAAAAGGTTTAGGTATCCTTTCAAAACCCCTTCTACCTTTTATCAAAAAAAATAAATTAAAACTAAACTATTGTTAAAAGAAATTTTGCCATTCTATTTAATTGAATCTATTTATAGATTAAAAGAGAAAATAAATTATAAATTAAAATTTTTATTTTCAAACATAGGTAGAATATAAATAAATTTAATCCGATGACTTAGTGAATTTTGAAATCTTGGCTTGCATTTATGCCATGTCACAATAAATAATAAATATGCCCCACCTTGATGCAAGTTGCTCAAACAAGAGTATCGATCAATAACTTCATGCCTTAACCATTACAAACAAAATCCTAGAATATCTCCTTGATACTTTTAATGATCAACCTATTTTAGGAAAGTGAATGTGATTGCTTAAGCAAACCTGTCCTAATCAACCATACTAGATCATGATAAGCAATCCATAACAATTGCAAATCTTCAATTAACATGAGTCAATGACCATGAATCAAAGCAAATAAGGCTCAAATTAGTGTCACATTCCCTGCAATAGCCTAGAAGTCAAAATTTGAATTTTTCTCTATAAGTACCTCCCTAATAAAAGGGTGGGTTAAACAACAATATGTAAAATTAATGGGCAAATAAATGAAAGAAACTATTAACAAAATAAATTATGCTCATTGCGATATTCTTGCCAAAGTACTTGGTAATTACTAACTACATTTGTAATCGAATCTCACTAGCTACATGTATATTATTTATTGCTATAGCACAATAGTTTATTAAGAATTATTGTCATCTCATTTCGATCACAATCCGTATGCTTCTATATTCAGTCATATTTATTTTATTTTCAACTCATCGTAAATGGAACTAGGGATTGTAGCATAGGGGTGTAGTATTCTCAATGGGGATGTGGTTCTCAAGTCTTAGAATAATAAATTTTCTATTCCCAGTCAATGGACCAAATTGTACAACCGTACAGTCTTTACAACTATCAGTTTGTGATAATAGAACAACTTGTATGGAGCCCAAATCGTACCACTATATGATATCAAATCATACAGTGACAACGTTTATATGATTTTACACTCAGCCAATCTTTCAGATTTGGTTTTGCAAGCTTCCGTACACAATTTTATAACTAAATTGTTTGATTTCCCAATGTTGACAATTCAGGTAAATTTCCCTTTATCACATAAATTGCCAAATCAGGTAAGTACCTTATTTACGATTTACAAGAACTCTGGTATACAATTTGTATGAAACAAAGGTTCAACCAAGTGCCAAATTGGATGTTATCCTAGAAAAATCTCTCTCAGATAAGTTTTGTAAGGATTTAATATGGCAATCAATCCCATTTCTACCAACATGCAAGTTACTTATCAGGGTTCGAGAGAGTTCTATATCCAATGGCAACGTCCAAAAATTGTACAATAGACTTCAATACATATTTACTGATATGATCATCACAAATCATTTATCAAGTCCACACAAGTGCTGGTTTAATACAAATCCTCCATAGCAATGCATTGGAGATAAACTGTAAAATACTATTCTACCATTCCATGATCGTACAATACGTTGAAGAGACTATGAATTATAATTATTCTTCATTAATGCTCAATAATGTCATACAAAAATCATAGATATGCAATAACACTTCACATAAAAATATAGCAAAAACTTTTAGCATTCCCAGACTAACCATAATGTAATTAGAATCTCAAAAATGAAAATGGGGCCTTATATAATGTTGCTCAGGCCATTCCAAGCAATTCCTGAGGCAATTCATTATTCACAACTACCCATGCATAACAAAATGTATAATTATGAATTTTACTAATTGTAAACACCTTATTTATCAAATTCATGTGCAATTACAACTTAAATTGTATTTCTCGTGTATTTAATTTTATTTCATTGCATATTGTATGGTTTACCTTCACTTTGTATGGTTTTCCATTCAGGTTTTACAGTTTACTCCTACCCTTACAATTTACAAAAATTGTCAAAATTTTCAAGCTTGGGTAAATCCTCTTGTCACTTCTTCTTCTTCTGGGAGGTGGATTTGCTACCTACATCTACCCTCCCCTTTACTTTGGTCAATGTCCTCACCGACTCATATTTCTGTTTCAATTACACCTCGTAATCTGTGACTATAGATTTTAGGTTGTCCACTTGGTTTTGAAGAATTGTGTGTTGATTCTTCAACTTGGCTGCGTAGTTGCCCATTTCTACTGCTTTCAACCCATGGTGATTGGATTTCTCTTCAATAGTCTTTAGGAGTTCCCTCAATTTCTTTTCATGATCAATGACACTCTTCTTCAACTTCTCTTGCAAATGTGCTTCTATTCGAGCTACTGCTTGTAATTCTTCACTCTTATTTGTAATGGTCTATATATGGTGATGAATATATACCTCTAAAGCATGAAAATTCTCATCCTTAACACTCAATTGTGCTTGCTTATCCAGGACTATATCATTATACCATTTATTGTCATGTGTGAGCTCTTCTATCTTCTTAGCCTGCATCGCCAGTTGTTCATCTTTCTCGACCAACTACATTTTCAACTGTTCATCCTTTTCTCTGAGTTGAGATTCCAACTCCTTAATCTTGTCTTCTATCATTTGTGAGACCTGTCACTTCTCATCTTCAAGAAAACTAATTTTGACCTCAAAATTAGCCCTGGTACATAGCAGTTCTTCCAATTTCTTTAATTTCTCCTCTTTTGTAGCATTAATATTCTACAATTCTTCCTCCATTGCAATCATTTATTTTTTACTGGATTATGTCTCCTCCTTCTATGCTTCCTTGAGCTGATAGATTTTCTCCAATCCTATGCTCAATCAATTTATCCAATGTGTTAGGAAGTTTAACTTCCTTAGAGTGATATCCAATCCTATAATAACCCTCTTATATTCCAACTCCACTGTATTCATGGGATAAGTCAGATAGTTAGCTCTATCTAGGTCCAACCTCAGATGTTGTCTGTAATTGGTTCTCACTCCCTTTTGCAAGTCATATCTTCCCAAAATCGTGGTTACCTCTTCCCTGGATAACTTCCATGGTTGTTGTACATGAATGTCCATAATTATCCTTATATGCTACTCATTTATCACCCATTCTATTATCTTCTCCAATTTTAGAAACACTTGTTCTTCCCATAGCTTCTCCTCTCACATGCGTCAAACACAAAAACTTAATTTAGAACTATCTATGGCATTGCCTATCTAAGATAAGAAATGTTCCACCTTATCTTCTACTCCTTGCACATCCTCCTCAATTTCAATATTTGCAAACTACAGTACATCCAAGAGATAACTTATTTGTATTCTTTGCAGTTCCTCATCTGTAGGATTTCATTCTTCCTCTTCTTTCCTATGGTGGCTAGAGCTTCCCCCAAGCTCCAGTAGTACTCTTTCCATGTTTATCTTTTTCTATGGTGGAGTTTGTTCCAAAGTCTTCTCCATATCCACATATTTTTCCACATTCACAATATCCTATTGAGATTGTTGTTGTTTTGTCAATTCTTGGGCTTTTTTTTATTCAAGTAAGCCTACCTGTTGTTCTTCTATCACCTGCTTTTCTTCTTGATTCTGCTAGGTTTCCATTATTGTGAATTTTTCAACAACAGGTTCTTCTTATTTATGTGATGCCTTCGTATCTTCTTGTACATCACTCTGATTATTTTTATTTGAACCTCCTCCCATCATGAATTTGAAGTGATGCTTCTGATTTTCTCTAGACTCTTCCTTTGAGGTTTCCACTCTCACTTCGGCTTTCTCTTTTTCCTCCTGAGTAGTGTCTGCTACTTCCTGTGCTATCTGCCTCACTTCTATATCCTTAAATTTTTTTTAAGAGTCTAGAATTTTAATTAATCATGCTGGAAAATTTGTGGGGATTCCACCATCTCCTCTGATCCTATCCAATTCCAATCATGCAAATCCAGCTTCTCTGAGTCTGACTATTCTTCTTCTTGTTGATTCTTATATGCAGTCTCAACTTGTTTTGTGGAAAGAGATTATTTACCATTATTTCTTGTTGTCTCCTTGTTCTTACTTGTACTAGACTGGATTTCCTACCCATAATTTTCTTCCTTTCCTGAACTGACGACTGCTCCTATTGTCATTGCTAAAGTGCTTATTATTCTAGTTCAGGTTCCTCCTAGGCATTTTTCTTTGAGGATGTACATCCTCCTCTGAATAATTTTCCTCCTATACTATAGTGGCTTGCTACTCTTTCTTTGTTTGAGACTTCTCTAGAGTCTCCCTTTGAACCGATACTGACTTTACCCACCTCAAAATGGTTGGTTGTCCTACCTTAACGTTCCTAGGTTTTGTCAAACATGGAAAGTGGATTCTCATCTTCATAAAAAAATTTAATAATAATCCAATGGCATGGAAATTCATCCTAAAATTCTTAGGCCTCTTTATTAGTACTTCATGCATATTTTTATCTAAATAGGTACCCCAACCATACTTGATTCCTTTGGTGATACCCTCTATGTATTGAGCCATCTAGATTGGTATCTGTGTGGCTCGTGTATCCCCTGACAGTTGATCCATCATAGTATTCATAGTGCATGGACAATATTTCCCTTTCAACTAGCTCTGTTTAATTCCTCGAGTCCCTACACCCAAGATCTGCATCAATTGATGATTTCACAGAGGTAATTGAAGTGATGATGTGATTTATCTCAATCGGATCAACCACCTTCTTAACTACATCTTTGCCATATGCTAGCAATCTAAATGTTTTCCTGAATGCCTTTATTGTAACTTCTACTTTCACCGATCGCTTTCCTACATTGATATAGGTAATTCTAGTTGCAGGATTATATGCCTAAACCATTTGCAACAAATAATTATATAAAAAGGTCTTTTCGTGTAGTGGCACTTATGCTATTACATCTACACTAGCCTTCTCAAACTGTGTCCTCCATGGGTGGTTCTTGTTTTCATTGTTACTCCACCACTTTTAGTATGCCTCTCCTCCATGTTGTACTAATGATATACTCATTATCTCAACCTAGATTTCCTTAGGTTTGCTACTCATATACTCATCTAGATATAGGTAATGGAATTCACTTCTCAAATCCCTCCTTGAGATCCTCTCCTGTGCAATTTCCTCCTCTCAGAATCTTGGTGGTGTCCTTCGATCAGCCCTCCAATACCTTTGCCCTCTCCACAACATGTATCCTCCTCTCATTCGAGGATGAGTACCACACCAACCATGAGACTGGAACTGTCACCCTTGGTATTATCACGGATGTGACTCTCTCTCGTGTAGGGGTCTTGGTGACCGTTCCACTCTATTGGCTGTAATATTTCTTAACCAGTATCCAAACTCTTTGAATGGAATCATTTTCCTACCATTCCTCCAGTTAGCTTGCTACTTGGATATCACATATTCTAAAATTAGAAGTGTTCCAAAAATTGTACAATCTACTATAAATCATACAATACACTCTTCAACTTGCTCCTATACGGTTTCCTGATCAACAATTCTCATACAAATTGTACAATCTCTAAAATTGCTTCAAACTATTCAATATTTCACAAATCATACAACTACTACACAAAAACATACAGGGTCATACCACTCCATAAAATTTCCCTATCTAGTTGCTTACCTTCATCGAATCTATACACTTCTATACGATTTGCTCAAAAAACTTAAAACAACCCAAAAATTACCTGAAATCATACAATCATTTTCTTGAGATCATACAATCTACTTCCAAATCATATAATACATCTCTTGAAAACCTTGTTCACCTAAAACTCATGTTTTTCACCTCTCCATGATTTCTCACCGACCCAGTTGTTGAAATACCCCGATCTATCTTTCCAATGTCATTCGAAAGCAATTCTTCAATTTTTCACCACTTGGTGCAATTTTCCTCCAAAAACAAAATTTCCCAGCTATTTATTAGATTTGTACAGTCTTCTCCTTCCTTCCCTTTATCTTCTCTAGTTTTTTTTTGGCTACTTTTATCATATTAGGGTTTGTAATCTTCTTTCACATGCAATTTCTCTACTCCAATTCCAATCCATAACCTCCTCAAACCTTGGCGTACATTTTTCCCTAATCTGGTTTATTCTTGGATGCCTTCTACTGCAAAACCTCGTTTCCCTTCGGTTGAATTCAAAATCTGCTTTTAAATGGAGTCGAATCCTTTGCTTTTCTTCTTCGATTTGATTTTCTTGAGTATGAACTCCCTGGTGTGAATTTAAAAATGGATCATGCAATATTGCAACTCACTGATGAATTTTAATGCCCATGTAGTTGATTCCATTTAGTTGCATGCTTTTCACCTTCATCCTCCTAAAAAATTTGAATTCCTCCTTGTACGGTTTGTAAAATTTCTAAGGGTAGCCTTGTATTTAAATTGTTCTCAAACCCTAACTACTCCAAATTTGAAATTGCACCACTTTGCATGTCTTTTCATCTTCCTTGTTGGATGATTGACAACTCATCACTTTTCCATGTGATTTTAAATTTTTCTCGTGCTTTTTCGACAACACATCGTTCCACACATGCAAACATTAAATGCGATGATTTAAAATCATACAACTACACCCAGAATCTACACTATACGATCTAAATCGTAAAACATGCCTTCTTGTATGATTTTGCATGTACTTTTTCCAACTTTGCTTGTACGATCTCCCACTTATACTTTTTCAGCTTTAAATTTGACTTGTACGATCTATCACTTAGAGAATTTTTCTATTTTCTCTCTCTTTGAAGAGGTTGTCGTTTCTAGTTTTTAACCCACTTCCTTCTTAATTATGTCGTGAGGTATTTTCACAACTAAAGTATTTTATTTTATTTTATTTTTGAGACTACCCTATATAACTTACAGTCGTGGGAATCACACAGTGACATTCACTTGTTCGATATCATCTGATTTTTGCCTTGGAGGTTCAATCATGACATTCCTATTAATTGTGTCCTCCAGAGCCACTTGGACTTCCATTACCATGTGTAAAATTTTGGGATTAGGTAAGATCCCTCTCATCCTTGGTATACATTGCAGATTCCTTGTCCAGTTCAAACATGCTAGAGGTGCATCTCTCGACCATATAGGAGTAGGGGTTCGTAATCTTCCTTGTCCTCTTACTCATTTGACTATAACAAAACCTTTTCCTTGTTCATTCCATGGTCAAATACCTCCTCCCCTTCCTAGCTGAAGCCTTAGGAGTCCTTGTCTATTCCTTCCTCTAATTGCTTGGTTATTAGGAGTTATCTCTACCAATTCAATGTTGGCTAGTGGACTTCTACTTCATCTTGTACTTGGTGATAATTGTTGTAGTACTCTAATTCTATTATATGTACATGCTAAGTGATGTCTCCATATTATTTTCTAAAAGCATCTTTGTGGATATGAAGTTGCCAAGATCTCTCTATATGCATCAGAAAAATTTGTCTTAGAGTTTGAGTCATTCCGATTATCTTCTCTCTATTCCATCCAATCTATTAGTAAATTTATGAGTCTCTCCAATATCCTTACTTCTCTCCTTTGTCTTCTTAACTATTTATGGTCTATTATATATGCTTACGAATCAAGGTTGGTTTGATGCTCTTGTGATCTCCCTCATTATCGATGTGTTGTTGTACATTTTGGGGGATCACGGTCACCTTGAGGATTCTGAGGATTCCATGGGTAATAATCATCATAACTTCTTTTCATGCTAGGTTTTCTTACTAGCCAAGACATTCCTTCATCAATGGAGTCACTCAAATCTAGCCGTGCATTACCTTGTAATTCAGGTGATGTGGTTGCTTCCTCAATGTCTCGCCAAATCATCTTTGCATCTTCATTCCTCATTGGTGGATCACTTGGTGGTACTTGTAAACTTGTGTTTGCACCATAATTTCTTATACCACTCCTTGGAGTTATCCCCTAATCATACTTAGCTTCACCACCTAGCTCTTGTAGCCTAGCTATTCTTTGTTCATCCAACCTTCGTATTGTGTTATCCAATTCTTGGGTGGTTTGTTATCTCAACCTTGTATTATGACCTCGTAATGTATGATATTCCTCCAAAATTTGTTATATCTGTAGTTGCATTATCTACTGTAATAGCCCTATCTAAGCTAATAGAGTAATTCCAACAAATTCTTCATCGATGGTCTTATTTCTATTCTCTTCTAGAAATTCCATTTCAAAAGTGTCCACTCTATCCTCATATTGTACTATTAACCATATCCTTCTTTGTCCTTTAGCTTGTTGGGGTAGTTCCCTATGCTCCACCCGAGGATACATCGTATTCCTATTTACTTAGGGTGCTTCTTCTTGGCTTTCCCTATTTCTAGGTAATAGTACTATCTCCTGATATCCCCTCTCATTTGGAGGAATCCATTCTTCATCTTCCTCTGTTACTCGTTCGATCCCATCTATAAATTTGACATGCACCTGTAATCTTCTTTTTTCTTTGGGTCGAGGTGCCAAATTATGTTGTTCTATGATTGATATTGTCTCATCCCCTTATACGAATAAGTGTGCAAGTCCTATTGCAGGCTCCTCCTGTGATGGACCTTGCTCACCTTGAGTCCTCCATTGAGCTTCTGCTCATATTTTTCGTTCGATTTCTTCTGAAGAAATGGATAAGCACTACACTTTATAAGGTTTCAACTTTGAACCATTTACAATGTTGGGTACCTCTATCCCATTCAATTTTTGCAACTTTAATGCTCCATTATTCATTACTTCAACCACTTTATAGGGATAAAGACATAATGTATTCAACTTACCGGGCTTGATTTCTCGCTTTCCATTAAACTTTATAACCAAGTCACCCGGACTAAGTTCTAACTTCCTCAAGTGTTTTTCATGCCACAAATTCCTTATTTTCTAATATACCTCAATCACCTATTGTGCCATGACTCTTATTTCATCCAACTTGATCAGTATTGTCAATCACTTTTCCAAAAAACTTTGATCATCCAAGCGATGCTCCACCTTGAATCTCAAACTTGCTATCAAGAATTCAACTGGCACTGCTGCTTCTTGTCCATACATCAACTGGAAAGGTGTATGCTCTATTGTTGGTTTAATTTTTTTTTAATTACCCACAAAATAGATGGTAGCCTTTCCTCCCAATCTGCTCCTTCTATTCCATAGGTTTTATACAAAGTAGATACCAAGCCTTTATTTGTTGATTTCACCTACCCATTTGCTCTGGGATAGTACGAACTAGAAAATAAGTGCAAAATCCTAAATTTTATTGTCAACATATTGTTGAATTCATTGACAAAGTGTTCTCCTTGGTCACTCATGATCTATATTGAAATACCAAATCTTGTAATTACCTGCTTGTACAAGAATCTTGTTGTACTTTTAGCTGAGTTATCAGGTAATGCTCTCATTTCTATCCATTTTATCAAGTATTTTGTTACTACTACAATGTACCTTCACTTACTTCTATGAGATGTATTCAAATTTTTGATGATGCAAAGGCATAAAGTCCCTCTTTACTGGATTTCCTACCCTTTGACAAGTTTTGCATGCTTTCACATACTCTTTTGTATCATTATACAATGTGGGCCACCATAATCCTGCTAGTAATATCTTCCTAGCGGTCGCATTTGGTCCCATGTGCCTTCTTGCTAAGCCTTCATGAGCTTCCTTAAATACCACTTTAAATTCTTCTTCCATCACACATCTTTTTAAGATACCATCACTTCCCATTTTATATAGAAATCCCGCTATTAACTAGAAAAGTGTTGACTTCATAATCACTTTCTTTTTCTTGGTTGTCATCATTTCCTATGGCAAATATCATGTGGAAAGGTATTGGCCAATAAAATTATACCACAATGGAACAACATTGATGGTAAATAACTATGCATCAAGGAATTAATCTGGAACCCCTATTTATGCAAGCTTTCCCGATTGTATTCGAGATAATTGGTCTGTAATTATGTTCATAATAGGTATCACCACTACTCAAAATATGAACTACTATAGGGTGATGATCCATATTTTAACCCATACTTTTATCACCAATTATTTTATCAAGTACAACATGGCTTGGTGATCTACGTAGAAAGCAAAATGATTTTCCAGTAGGTAATGCCTAAAATTTTGGACTGCATATACCATTCCCAAAGCTTCTCTTTCTATTGTACTATAATTTCTCTCTGCCCTTGACAATAGGTTACTATCAAATAAAATAGGTTGATCCAGCCTAAACTATCCTTCTTGTGCTAAAGCACATCCAATTGTAAAATTTGAAGCATCAATATGGACATGGAATTCCTTATCCCAGTTCAGGAACACCAAAATTGGGCTACTAACAAGCTTAGCCTTCAACTCCTCAAAGGCTCCTTGGTGCTCCTCTGTCTATCTGAAAGTAATATTCTTCTTCATCAACGAATCCAATGGATAGGATACATGTACGTAATTCCTGATAAACCTTCGATAATACCTAGTCAATACAAGGAAGGTTTTAAGTGAACTCACATCATAGTTTTATTCCATGTGCAATATCACATGTATCTTATCAGGATCTATTTTTAATCTTTCACTACATACTATGTGTCCTAAAAATTTTCCATATGGTACCATCAAGTAGCACTTTCCAATATTTAATGATATTTGTGCATTTTTGTACCTACTCATGCATTCATTGAGGGCAAGAAGATGCTTCTTGATCTTCCCATAAATGGACCAGTCATCCAAAAATGCTTTGAAGTTCCCTGTTGCCAACTGATCAAATATATACAGTATGATGCACTAAAATGTATTTGGGACATTGCAGAGCATGAATAACATTCAATTGTATGCATAGATGCCATTTTCCACAATAAATATGATCTTCAGCTTATCCTCCTTGGCGATACTTATTTTATTGTAACCCGAAAATCCATAAAAAAATGAATAGATCTCGTGTCCTGCAACTTCTTCCAGGATGGAATCTATGAAGGGAATAGGGAAGATAGTTACTGTGTTTAGACTCCTAAAGTCCACACATATTTTGATTTTGTCCACTTCCTTCTTCAAGGTGACCACTATAGGTGATACCCACTCACTGGTCATAACCCTAAAGATGATTCATGCCTCCAACATCTTCCTATCTCTGCGTTCACTAATGCATCATATTTTGGATTTATTCTATACAGTATCCTCTTTATGGGTTGTGCTCTAGGCATTAGTGTATTATTATGGACACATAACTGATGTGGTACTCCCTTCATGTACTAAAATTTATTGCTTTCAGTATAGGGTTCCAATCATCACCACAGTGAATCATCCTAGGTTCATCCTCCATCCCTAGATTGATGTCCACTATCCGAGGTCCTTCATATTTGATATTCTTAGGATTACTTGTTTCTTTCTCCACATTCTTTGGGTATTATTATCTTGCATAAATTTCCACATCTCCTACTGTATACTCTGCAAAACTCTCTAGGAATGTCCTTTTATCTTCCACCTCCTTCTTAGGTTCCTGGTTGACTTTGGGTTCATCTTGTTTTTCCTTGATGTCCTATGAGTCAATACAGAGACAATTGGGCTAAAAAATTTCATACTCCATTTTTCAATGAAGAAGTCCGCTATCAAATCTAGCTTCATCTTCACTACATTCATAAAGGTACAACATTCCTTCTCCATCTAGTTCATATCCTTCATATCCTAAGAAATTTTTTGATTCATCGGTCATAGCTACATCCTCACTAACATTTTAATTAGTCAAATTAATCATATATTTGTGTTGTCCTTTCTTAAAAGTGATCGTACTATTTCCCCAGTTGTGATTAACTTTGGCTACACGTAGCCATCCTATTGCTAATAGAGCATTGTATGTAGGCTTCTACATAGTAATCACAATGAAATATAGGACAAACTCTTGGTTAGTGATCACCACTTGTTGTGTCATCAAGACTCCCTTCATCTCGATACCATACTGGTCAACACCATATAATCAAAATCTTGGTGCCCATAGATATGGAGTGCCTAGTTCTAGCTAGGTTATTTCAGGTAGCACATTGACACTAGATCCTCCATCCATAATAACTTGTGTTAATTTGTGCCCTAGGATCTCCATATGCACTAATGCAAGTTTCTTTCCCACATCAATCATCAATATAGTTGGATCCATGAATTGGTCTTTCTATTTATTTTCCTGAATCGGTTGACTCTACACTTCCATCACCTTATGTGGTTGTATCTCTTCCATCATTGCTTTCTATAATGATGGGATAGATTCCAATAGGTTAGCCACTTTGATATCTACTGTGGTTTCCAAAACTTGTGCAGCCAAATTTTGCACAATTGCCTTCTCTTTTGACAGTTTTTTTAGTTTCTTTTCTTCTGCTAACTTCACTTGATTAGCTTTTTATGCTTCATCTTGTAGTATTTTCTTTGTTACTTTCTAGCGCTGATTTTACTTTGTTGGATTTGGATACTTATTCCTTTTATCCTGATTCCTTGTCATGGCTAAAACTTCATGGGTTTCCTCCTTAACTTAAGTAACCTCGATATTTAGATGATTTATATTCTATGGGTTACTTGAACTCGTCTACTTGGGGCAATTTTCTTCCTTGTGGTTCCCCAGACCACACCACCTACACATGTAGTATTTTCTTTCTGTGTCTCCTATATCGGAGGTAAAGGATAATTTTTCATGAAATTCCCCCACTCTTGGTAATTACAAAACCATATGATCAGTATCCCTTTCAAATCATACTACAAATGACTCTGTATTCCTTTCTGATTGCCCTAGTTCTGCCTTCCACCTCATCAGATATTTCTATAACTGCCACTTGTTGCTTGTTGCCCGCTTCCTAGGGTCTTTAGTTTCTCTTTCTGCTCCTAGATTGTTAGGACTTGTAGGTGTACTCTTGCATTATATGGACATAGCATCACCTCATGTCCCATCATGTTACAGATGTGAGAATAATAATTTTATGGACACTTTACATTTGTATGACCTTTTGTCTTGCATTCTATGCACCAAATGTCATTCCTGTCAGGTTTGCTTCTTTGTTCATTCATGAACTTGTTGAAATCCTAAAGAAATGATGCTACTTTTATTTGTATAGTGTCATATTCTCCATTATATGAATCATTATACTTGCGATGAGATAAAATTCTTGTGTACGTTTGTTTCAATTCACTTTCAAAATTCTTTGCATGCTTTACAACTTCCTCATATGTTTTTTATGGTACTGCTTTCATATATTTCTTATATTTTAGTAGCAATCCATATACAAACCACCGCTTCACAAATACATCTACCAAAGGCATATACATTTTATCTACTAATTTCTTTAGTCTTCGGTTGTATGATTTTACATATTTGTCAGGATTTTACTTTGTCATACAAAGTTCAGTAACAATATCTCCATCATCCTTCAAAGGTTGAAATTCTTCAATGAATTTTTCCTTTACTTGATTCCAAGTCTAAAAATCTACTATATTTTCCCTCTGAAGATAACAATCGATTGCCAATCCTATCAATGTAGCAATAAATAAATTTATCTAGTCATCTGGCCGATCTACAACAATTTGCCCTCCAAATGGTTATACAGGTTCTGATATTTCTTGTGGGGTCTTCCTTACCCTTACCTATAAAATGTGGAAATCTCTACTTGGATACCTTGTTAGCCATATTTGGAGAATTATCCCCATCACTTGAGGTATCCCGTGGAATCTCTATCTAATTCCTCCTTAGGGGTGTTTTACTACAGTCATTGTCAAAAATTTCTATTCAAGGCATCTTATTTTGTTCCACCAATCGTTGACCAAACTCACGTGCATCTTCACTCTGTGACTTCCTTCACTAATGTGATGGATATGGTCTTGGTCATTCCTCCTAAGACCTCGCATCCTGTTGCTCTGGTACCTGACTCCCGTCCTCTGTACTTCCTTGCAACCCTTTCATCGCTTTCTCAGGTGTCACCATCCACTCTCCTTCCTCGTGCACTGCTTCTATATCAACTCGTACATCTACACTAGGTGGTTCTGGTACCTCCTCTTCTATCTCTATCAACAATACCTCAAAATATCCTTCTTTAGATGTCCAAACTTACTCTATTTCTAGTTCATGTGTACTATGCCCTGAGTTACTTGCATTCTCTCTTCGAGCAATTCTCGTGCTCCTTACTGGAATTTTCTCTCGTACTTCCCATATCCTACATCTTTGCAAATTGGTGTTTGTCATTCACCTACAATTTTGTAGTATTCTTACTTTTTAATTTGACCCGTTTTAACAAAAATTCTAGATTTGATAAGGCAACAGTGCCAAATGTAGCACACTTTGACGCAATTTATCAAATGGTAATAGGTCTATCCAACTACGAAAATAGCATAAAATGTAGCATAGGGGTGCAATATTCCCAGTTGGGAGGTGGTTCTCAAGGCTTAGAATGATCAATTTACTATTCCTAATCAATGGACCAAATCGTACAACCATACAATATTTATAACTATTAGTTTATGATAATAAAACAACTTGTACGAAGCCCAAATTGTACCATAGTACAATTCCAAATCATACGGTAACAAATTCTGTATGATTTGACACTCATCTAATATTTCAAATTTGGTTTTGCAAGATGTCGTACACAGTTTTGTAACTAAACTGTTCGATTTTCCAATGCTACCAATTTGGGTAAATTTCCCTTTATCGCATAAACTGCCAAATCGAGTAAGTACCTTCTATACGATTTTTAAGAACTCTGGTGTACAATTTATACAAAATAAAGGTACAACCAAGTATCAAATTAGATTTTCTACTGGACCAATCTCTCTCAAATAAGTTTTGTAAGGATTTAATATGGCAATTAATCATATTTCTACCAACATGTAAGTTACTTATCAGGGTTTGAGATAGTTCTATATCTAATGGTGACATCCAAAAATCATACAATAGAGTTAAATACATCTTTACTAATATCACCATCATCACAGATCATTCATCATCTCCACACCAGTGCTGGTTTGATACAATTCCTCCATAGCAATGTATTAAGTAACAATAACAACCAAAAGGAAGTACATGCAATAAATATAAACTATAAAATACTATTCTACCATTCCAGGATCATACAATAAATAGAAGAGACTATGAATTATTATTATTCTTCATTATTGCTCAATAATTTCATACAATAATCATAGATATGCAATAACACTTCACATAAGAACATAGCCAAAATTCCTAGCATTCCCAGACTAACCATAATGTAAATAAACTCTCAAAAATGAAAATGGGGCCTTATATAATGTTGCCTAGGCTGTTCCAAGTGGTTCCTAATGTAATTCGTTATTCACAACTACCCATACATAACAAAATGTATAATAATAACTTTTACTAAGTCTAAACACCTTATTTATCAAATTCATGCACAATTACAACTTAAATTGCATTTATCGTGCATTTCATTTCATTTCATTGCACATTGTATGGTTTACCTTCACTTTGTACGGTTTGCCCTTCAGGTTGTATGATTTAATCCTACCTGTACGATTTACAAAACTTGTCAAAATTGTCAAGCTTGGGAAAATCCTCTTATCACTTTTTCTTTTGGGAGGTGGATTTGCTGCCTACAGGGACTAATTTTTTGGTCAAGAATATGTTTCATCTACCTTGATACCAATAGTCCTAAAAAATGCTAAAGCTTTTGCTATATTTCTATAGATATTTTTATTATACTTTCTCTATAGGTGATACCCCTTTTTGTTAAAAATTGAGGAGTAATGAATAGCTAACCCACACATGAAACACAAGTATACCTACAAATGGCCAAAATAGAGGAACCTTTAAATCCTCAAATCATATAACAAACCTATCATAATAACATAAAAATACCATCTCTAATTTTTTTCATAATATTAATAATGAGCAAAAATTCCCTTAAGGGAATATTCCCATGGGAATTACCTTGTTCCCTCTAGTCCCAACCATTCACAAGGTACCTCTCTTATCAATAATATTCCTAAAGCATTAAAACTCAAGACACTCAACCTCATGATGAATTGTAGGAATATGACATAAGTTGCCTTTTATTTTAGCAAACTAGCATGGTGCAAACCCCTAATCTAGGTGTATCTATTAACACTTCAATTTCATATCCCTTCATCAACACTTCCTCTAATACCATTAGTGCAAATATGATCTTGGCTCAAAAATTTATACCTTTTGCCACTTGTTCTACATTTATGAGATATGTTAATCCAAATAATTTGGGGATGAGCAGTTTGATATTATCTTTCATACCATCCCCTCCAATATTTCAATCTTATCCACATGCTATTTTGCAACCTCCTCTGGTATTTCCTCAAGAACCTTCAACTCCACCTTATTATGAATGTCCTAACATAAATTGTAATATGGAAGAGGAGTTGGAACAAATAAAACTACAACTGGCCTCCCTCAAGGAATTATCCTCTAGTAAATAGTATGTTTTTTATGAATTTTGTAATGAACCATTGGATTTTGTTGTGATTCACCATCCTTCCCCACTAACTTTAAAACTCCCAAATTCCAAATATATAAAGGGAATGTAAATCCCATTATTCATCTTAGATTTTATCGAATAACTTGTAGTCACCTCAACCATGATGAAATGCTTCTTCTTAGGCTCTTTCTTGTGATTCTTAGGGATTTTGCATTGGATTGGTATTTTCAACTACCTCGTCACTCAGTTACGAGTTGTAAGAAACTTGCATAAACTTTTATCTAATATTTCATGGTATACATTACAAAAAAATCCATAGTTGATTATCTCTATCAACATAAGCAAAGTGAGGATGAATTAATATGCTAATTTCTTATCTAGATGGCAAGCCCTTATGAGGAGACTTCAATATATCCCTCCATAAAATAATTTCCTACATATCTTCATATGTATCCTACATGATCAATTAGTATACCACTTAGAAATCATTCCTATTCCTTCTATTGGAGTTGCAGTTGATATTGCCAAACAAGTAGAGTTTGTTCTCTTGTGCAAAGAATAGCTTAATCTCAAACATGAAGGAGAAAAGACTAGCCATGAGATTAAACACAAAAATGGGCTTATACTTAGTGATAGGGTCACAAAATCCTATCAATATAGTAGTAGAAACATAGTAGCAACCATTCGAGAGCTTGTCTTAGAAAAGCAAAATGGACCTACATGCAACTTCACTCAATTGGATCAGTCTCCTATTGCCATTTTAGAGCAACCTTTTCAAACCAAGATGATAGAGATCCCATATATCAAGTCTATAAATCTAAGGAGGAAGAGAGCTTTTTCATTTCTTCCAAATTATTATTTCATCTTCCATCATGTTTATTGGCCACTCAAGCAACAATAGTAAAACTCTTAGAAATTTGATCCAAGATATCTTAGATAGAGGCCAACTTGCCTTTTGATGAGGCTTGAAAATACCTCCATCATAGTATGTTTTGAACTATTAAAAATGCCTAAAAACTCTGTGATATGTCTTATATGCTGATTAAGTTGATTTAAATATGCTGTATATCAAATATTTGCATGATTGATGTGTTTAGGAATATTATGCTCTATTTTTGCAGTTTTTATAGTTTTGCATTACTTTAGCATGATTTATTAATGAAGGGCATGCATGGTTTGAACAAAAACATTTTAATACCTTTATACTTATATTTTCTATGCAATGATTTATCTAAATCTGGAGAATAGTGCCAAAATACTGTAACTATGCAACAAAAACAAGATTTTTATGTAAATTCTAGCCAATTGCCAATGAATGGCAAGGCATGGAATTTACCAATGAGGAAGGATGAAGTCAGTTGGAATCACCTCCTGGGAGCTGGATTTAAAGACCTACCTAAAAGAAGCAACCAAAACAAGCATTCTGAATATGTTTGAGCTTAAATTGCACCTACAGCCAATTATTCCGAAGATCTTCGAAATAACAGGGGAACACACTTCTTTTGACTTTTTGTGGTTTCCAAGTGGTTGAAAAGGAAACTTAAGGTTGAGGGAAGATAGGAAAAGTCTCCTACAACTATCCCCACCATTCCTTGCTGACCAAAAGATGCAACTCATGAGAAATATCAACTAATGCAACTGACCTATCCTGAAATAGACCCAGATTAGTTGTAGCATAATAGGCAAATAAGTTGCAAGATAGAAATGGCATATTTTGTGTATGTAAATAGATATTAGATATTTATAAAATGCGTAGCTCCCATATTGGTTGAGCTAAGTAGAAAGTAGCTATTAGTGAGGAAATAGAAGTTAGCAGAATAGGTTCAGATTTATAGTAGAGTGCAACAACAACATTGTAATGTTATTTATGGAATAATAAAGTGCAGTTCTTTCATTATCTTTGTCATATATGAGTGTGTGTGAAATTTAGTAAGTAAGAGGAGTTCATACCTTCTTCTGGAAAAGGAAGCAAGGGCCACTTCCAGGCCTAGGAGAAGGACTAACAAGATAGGTTTTCTTCTGATTCCTGTTGCAGTAGAATTAGTTGAATATTTGTCAAATTTCATCTTTTGTTTCACACTAACCTTTGTTGTAGTTTTATGATTTATTTCTTGTTTAGAGTAAACTTGCAAGAATTTCTAAATAGGAGACCTTTGATATATTAGTTACTGTTTCATTTTATTACAGTATTGCTTTTGGATTCTTTCATTTCAGTAGTTTTTAGTAGTTTTCTGTATTTTCCTTTTTGTTGTCAGCTACTGTACAGAAGATTGACAACCTTCTGAAACAGAACACTGACATGATTTAGTTTGTGTGTTTATTACTCAGCAATTCCATTCTTGTAAAAGTAATTAGATTTCATTTTTGCAATTGTAACTAGGTTCCAATTTCTCTAACTTAAGGACTAGATTTTCATTCCTGCAAAAGTAATTAGATTTTATTTTGCAATTGTAACTAGGTTCCAATTTTTGTAACTTAAGGATCAGATTTCCATTCCTGCAAGTAAATTAGTTTGTTTTATGCAATATAGAAGTAAAGGTGACCTAAAAACCCCCAACACAATCTATTTTACCAATAAGACCTGCTGCTCCAAAGTGAGTTAATTTGTAGCCCTGTTCAACACTTCTATCGTAGATAGCCTTGGACACCACCTCGAATTGATAGATCATTGAGATTAAATGATGTGATTAATGACATGCATCATTTTGGCACCATTTCTAGGGACACGGTGTTGTTAGAAGAGAAGAATAGTCAAATAGTTGTTAAATATACTGAGCTATGAAAATTCAGAGTAAAATTTGAATATAATAGCTGGTATAAGTAACAATTATTGAATTGCAATTTAGATCATTAAGGAGTAAGCATGAATGAGTAGGCCAAGGGATGAGAAAGGTAGATTTATCAAGACCACCCCTTTACCTACCATAGGAAGGCGATCTTCACGCTCAGGAGGTGAATTGCCTATGTTTGAAATTCCTGATAGACTTAAACAAAAACTAGTACCTTCACCATCAGGAACTGAAAGATCTCTTGAAAAAGAAATTTTAGAAGAATTATCTACTAATTCTTCTCCATCTACTTCTGAGTCTATACAACTAGAGCAATTTGGACACATCTATACCAAAGTTTGGAACAACATTATGGCAAAAATTCTAGAACACCAGGATGGAGGTAGTAATATCCACAATAGACCAGATAATCCTCATTCTTCTAGGACTTTTGAGTACCCTATTCAATTAAATCCTACGTAGAATTCTCCTATGAAAATAATCTCACCTTCAGTACTGCCAATATTTTGGGGGGTTGTATCTGAAGATCCTGACCAGTTCTTATTTGAGTTCAAAGTAGTGTGTCAAACCTATGATTATGTAAATGACAACCAGAAACTCAAAGTTTTCCCTTCTACACTCAAGGATGCAACATTGTGTTGGTTCATGAGTCTAGAACCAGAATCTATTTGAACTTGGGAACAAATGGAGAGCATATTTTTGGATAAATACCAAGATTATTGTAGGGTAAGAAATAGGAAGGATGAATTATTCCGAATTAGGCAAGAAGATGATGAAACCTTAGAAGATTATCTTGATAGGTTTGCATTTGTTCAAAAAATATGTGGACCTGTAGAATCTGAAATGTGCAAAGCCATATTTTTGAGAGGACTCCAAGATGAATCCAAAGAAGTATTGGACTTAATGGGAAAAGGGGATGTAAGTACCCTTAACAATGAAGAGATTGTGGATTTATGCAGAAATTACTCCCGCACTAAACAAAGAAGAAAGAAAAAGAGTGCAAATGGCAATGATGTGAAAGATCTAATAGAAGAATTTGCAAATTTAAAAACTGATATTCTTGTGCATCTAGACACAACACTAGGGGAAATGAATGCCAAAACCAAATAAATAGAACCTCTAGCAATTTATTGTCCAAGATGCAAGAATAAACATGCTTTGCAAGAATGTCCTTTAAACAAAACATCCATTTCAACCATCTGCAGTATTTGTTCAAAAGGACATCTGACTGATAAATGCCATCTGCTACCACAACTCAAAAATGCTTTAGAAACTCAGACTGAAGAACTCAATTATGTTGGACCAAAATAGGGGGAAATTTCTCTCAATATCAAAACACCCCTCATTTTCCTACAAATTGGGGACACAACCCTTGGAATATGCCATGGGGATAGTCAGAACCACCCCAACGCCCTTGGAATTATTCTCCTTGGATAGCTTCCCAAGAATGGCCACAGTCAGGTTGGAGTAATCCATCCTGGAATCAGAATAATCCCTCCTGAATCAGAGTAATCCATCCTGGATGCAAAATCAACAATAGTGGGGACAACAATACCAATCCTATCCAAGGCAACAAAGAAATCAAGGTCAAACTCAGAATTTGTTGCCTGCACCTAATCAAAATTTTCAAGGGAGACCAAATCAACCACAACAAACACAAGAGGTGAAGCAACCTCAACTTCCAGCCCAACCAGTGACTAATCCAAATAACATAAGACAGGCATCCCCTGTCTATGTGGTTGAATCTGAAGAAAATGTTGAAATACATGTTCTTGATTGCAGCAATATCCAACTTCGTTCAGGAAAAATCCTACCTGAACCTATTCCAATTGAAATTAAAGAAAATGAAATGCAAGAACCCTTGGAACCAAGCAAAGTTAAATCAACAGTAGAGAAAGAAGCAAGAGAAACAAAAAAACACAGGAAGAACAATTACCTTCATCAGGGATAATTCCATATCCTGAGAGATTCAACATTATAGCAAAAAATTCTGAATCAGACCTGGTAAAAGAACTTAGAAAGTTAACCATATCACTCCCCTTATTGCAAGCCATTAAGGATGTGCCTTTGATTAAAAAAATTATCCAATATTTGTGTATCAGAAGACCAGGGAGAAAGAAGAAGTCATTCCCTAAAACTATTCAGGTTGAAGGAAAGATAGTTGATCTCTTGTCAGGGAAACTAGTACCTCCAAAGTATAGTGATCCAGGGAGTCCAGTTATCATAGTTACTATAATATCAATACCAATTTCAAATGTCTTAGTTGATTTAGGAGCTGCAATAAATGTAATGACCAAGGATATAATGGAAAAATTACAGCTCAAACATCTAAGTCCTACATTTACAGTGTTAGAAATGGTTGATAGGTCAGTTGCAAAACCTGAAGGTATCATTGAAGATGTCCCCATAGAAGTTTCTTCTTGGGAGTACCCTACAGATTTTTTGGTTTTACAGCCTAGAAATTCAGCACATGGTTACCCCATTATTCTAGGAAGACCTTGGCTTGCAACTGCAGCAGCCTTTATAGACTGCAGATCAGGAGATATGACAATCTCCAATGGTATTGACTTAAAACAGATTTCTCTGTATCCCCCTGCAAGACCTTCAAGCAAATTTATAGGTCAATTATGGTTTCCTGATTTAGATGAAGAACAAGAAGAGATCATCTCCACACTAGCTACTGTAGTAGTGAAGGAACATATAGAAGAGATAGACTCCCATGATGAAGGAAATGTTGAAAATGAGACAATCTTAAATGCTCTGCATGAGCAAGGAATGGAGGATGAAGTAGTAAATGTTCATCAATTGTTAGGAAATGAGGAAGGTCAAAGTTTTGGAAGCAATCCATCTACACCATTACAAGAAAAATTTGTTTCACTACCACATGGGTGGCATCATCACCTACTCCCTTCTTCTCATTGCTCCATACAAAACATGCTTCCATCAGAAATCAGTGTTCAAAATGAGACAGGAGTTTCTCATTCCCTCAAATCTCATCATTGTCCACTAAACTCCTTAATAACCAAGTATGAAGGAGTAAATTCTGTCCTTCCAGGGACAAAACAGATAGAAGTTCAGCTAGGTAAATTTTTGAATATTAATAGTTGGCTTACTAAGGAAGAAGAAGCAAAACTATTAGCTATTTTGCAGAAACATATCCATGCTTTCACTTGGGATTACAAAGATATGTCAGGAATCCACCCTGATGTATGCACTCACAGAATCTATACTGAAGATGTTAAACCAGTGAGACAGCCCCAATGAAGATTGAATCCTGCCTTGAGAGATATTGTCAAAGAAGAGATTGAAAAACTTTTAGAGGTAGGGTTCATTTATCCAATTTTTGATAGCCGGTGGGTCTCTCCATTGGTTATAGTTCCAAAGAAGAATGGAAAAATGAGAGTATGTGTAGACTACAGAGAATTGAATAAAGTAACATACAAAGACCATTTTCCATTACCATTCATAGATCAAGTGTTAGATACTCTTGTTGGAAAGAAATACTTTTGTTTTCTTGATGGATTCAATGGATATAATCAAATTCAGGTTGCACCTGAAGATCAGGAGAAAACAACTTTTACATGTCCATGGGGAACATTCGCTTATAGGGTCTTACCTTTTGGCTTGTGTAATGCCCCAACAACATTTCAGCGAGCAGTTTTAGCAATATTTTCTGATCTGACTACCGATAGTGTTGAAATCTATATGGATGATTTCACAGTATGTGGAGAAACTTTTGATTTTACATTAGAACATCTTGATAAAGTTTTAACTCACTGTGAAACATACCAATTATCCTTGAATCCTAAAAAATATTTTATGATGATGGAGGAAGGAATTGTTCTTGGTCATCACATCTCTCCTCAAGGGATCCAAGTTGATCCGAAGAAGGTGAAAATAATCAAGAATATTCTCCCTCCTAAGACTCAAACTGATGTTAGAAGTTTCCTTGGACACATTGGTTTTTATCGCAGGTTTATTCCCAACTTTAGTACAATAGCCAATCCTATGTTTGCCCTATTGACTAAGGATTCTGAATTCTCCTGGACTACAAAGTGTCAGGAATCATTTGAAGCTCTGAAAGAAAAATTAGTAACTCCACCTGTGTTAAGAGGACCTAATTGGACATTACCATTTCATATCCAGGCTGATGCTTCCAATACTGCAATTGGAGCAACACTAGGACAAATTGATAATGGTGAACATTATGCCATCTACTACATTAGCAAGAATTTGACAGGAGCAGAGAAAAACTATACCACTACTGAGAAGGAATTCTTGGTAGTAATTTATGCTATCAAAAAATTCAGACATTACATCATAGGTTATCAAATATTCATTCATACAGATCACACAACCATTAAATATTTGATGAATAAACCTATGGTGAGTGCAAGAATTATCCGTTGGTTACTGTTGTTGCAAGAATTTGATATCACAATAATCAACAAACCAGGAAAAGCTAATGTTGTAGCAGATTTTTTGTCTAGGTTGCAGAACATAGAGGAAGGAGAATTAGTTGAGGATACTTTTCCTGATGAAAAATTATTTGCTATATCTATCCAATCACCATGGTTTGCAGATATAGCCAACTATTTGGTCACAGGGAAAGTTCCTCCACATTTCACTTCAAAACAGAAGAAACAATTGATAAAACAGAGCTCTTCTTTTTCATGGATTAAGGGTATACTTTTTAAATGCAGTCCTGACCATGTGTTACGTAGGTGCATCCGAAAGGATGAAGTATATGATATCCTTCGAGCTTGTCATGATGAACCATCAGGTGGACATTATTCTGTAAAAAGCACAATTAGAAAATTTTTAGGAACAGGGTATTATTGGCCATCTCTTCACAAGGATGTAAAAAAGTACATCAGGCATTGTGATGCATGCCAAAGAATGGGGAAACCCACTCACACAAATGAAATGCCACTACAGCCTCAATTGGTTTTAGAACCATTTGAGAGGTGGGGGCTTGATTTTGTGGGACCTATTGACCCACCTTCTCAAGGAAAGGTGCATATTCTAGTATGCACTGATTACCTGACAAAGTGGGTAGAGGTGCGTGCTTTCAAACATGCTCGTGAAGAGAAGGTTGCTGATTTCTTGTATACCCAGATTTTTTAGAGATTTGGAGCTCCACGGTCTATTACCACAGACCAAGGACCCCAATTTGCATCTAAAGTTATTGAAGCTTTTACAAAATTATATGAAATCAAACATAGGAAATCATCACCTTATCACCCACAAGAAAATGGTCAGGTTGAAGTAACAAACAAGGAGTTAGAATGGATTTTGACTAAAATAGTAGCTTTTCATAGGAGAAATTGGCTAGATAAACTACCTGAAGCAGTCTGGGCTTATAATACTACATGGAAATCCACTACTGGTTTTACACCTTATGAACTGGTTTTTGGTAAAAAGCCTCTTTTACCTATTGAATTTGAGCTACTAACATTGTGAACAACTTTGGAAATTGGAATTGATTTGTCATAGGCACAAATGGATAGAATTCTATAGTTGAATGCATTGGATGAACTTCGGTTGGATGCACTACACCAAACTGAAGTAATTCAGGAGTAGAGGAAGTTGTGGCATGACAACCACATTCAACATAGGAAGTTTTAGCAAGGAGATTGGGCTTTGTTGTTTGATTCTCACTATGAGGATTTCCCTAGAAAGTTGTGGACTAGATGGCTTGGACCTTATCAAATTGAAGAGGTATTTGACAATGGAGTTGTTCATCTCTCTCCTATCGATGATTCATGAAGAAAGTTGGTAGTGAATGGGCATCACCTTCGGGTATACCATACACCACTAACTAAGGAAGAATTCTTGTAGTAGCTTGATAGTTTGGATGTACAATAGGTGGAAGAGATTCCCTCTTCCATCTCAACTTCAATAGATTCAACATGATAATGGAGTTTCAAGAAAAATAGAAAATGAAAAAAAATTAGAAAAACAAATAAAAAAAGATAGAAAATGAGAAGTGAAAAATAAAGAGATAAAAGGAGAGGTGAAAAGAAAAGAGAGAAAATGAGAGGTAAAAAAAAAAAATAGAGAAAAATGAATAATTCAGCAGTGAAAACCTCTATGAGGCATTGTTGAGTTGGTGTGCATGAAAACTGGTTTTCTGGCATGCATAGCCTTGAAACAATCTACATCATCATTGTAAAAACTCACCAATTGCACTTGTTTTGAAGTGTTGCAACAAAAATCAACAGGACATCATCAGAAGCAACCATCCATCAAAATATGCAAATAAATTGTTCAAGACAGGTATATGTTTCTTGCACTTTTATCATTGTAAATATTTAGTATATAGTGTGTAAGGATTAACCATTAGTATAAAGACATCCATAAGGTTTGGCATATTCAAAACATACCAATCTACTTGAGGAAGAAGAAGGATTCTAGTTTCTACTCGATCTTCGGAACGGGAATGTCAAAAGTTGCTTGATCTTCAGAACAAGTTATATTTAGAATAAGCATAGTTGATCTGATCTTCGGAATAGCAAAAATTTTTTATCTTCGAAATAGCAGAATTTGTTTATCTTCGAAATAACAAAATAATTTATCTTCGAAATAGCAGAGTTTGTTTATCTTTGGAATAACGAAGTTTGTTTATCTTTGGAATAATGAGAAGTCATTTAATCTTTGGAATAAGAAAATTATCTTCGAAATATAGCAAGGGCAAAGTTTGAAAATTGAAATGCGCGATAGTGGAGGAAAATTATTCCATGTGGCATCTAAAAAGGAGAGAGAAATATTGTTTGACCACATGTGATTTTTTTGATAGGAGTAATCAGGGTTTTTTTGAGGAAGGTATATCGTTGATCGCATGTTCTTCGCACCAACCAAGAGGTTACGGTAATCTATGAAGATGACGATGAATAGCAAACAACCAAACATGGTGGGTGATAACCAAGTATGCGAAGGATCTACATGTAGAATGGGCTCATTAATCAAGACAAAATAGATTCTAACGACATAGAATAACAGCTATTCATAGATGGCCACATATCCCAAATAAAATTAGTAATATGTGCCACCTTATTTCCAAAGACGACTCACCTGTTGTGCAACTTGAACTCTCATAATTATGAAAAAAAAAGGTGATAATTTTTTTTGAACTTACCATATTTTTTGAAGGTGAAAGATGAAAAAATCCTATAAGTTGTAGAGGACAATAATAGTTTTCAATAGTTTCCTGTATTTCCTTTTTTACTGTCAGCTACTGCATAGAAGATTGACAACCTTCTAAAACAAGGTGCTGATAGGATTTAGTTTGTGTCTTTTGCTCAGCAATTCCATTCCTGCAAAAGTACTTAGATCTCATTTTTGCAATTGTAATTAGGTTCAATTTCCTGTAACTTAAGGATCATATTTTCCATTCCTGCAAAAGTAACTAGATTTCATTTCTGCAGTTGTAACTAGGTTTCAATTTTTGTAACTAAAGGATTAAATTTCCATTCTAGCAAATAAATTAGTTTGTTTCATGCAATCTAGAAGTAAAGGTGACCTGAAAACCCCCAACACAATTTGTTTTACCAATAAGACATATTGCTCCAAAGCGAGTTAATTTGTAGCCTTGTTCAACACTTCTATCGTAGATAGCCTTGGACACCACCCCAGATTGATATATCCTTGATATTTAATGATGTGATTAGCGAAAAACATCACCTTTAGTGACTTTAATCCTCATTGCTCTTCATATCAAGACCTTTAGGTTTTTTGGGATCCGCTTCCTCATCATAAATAACATTATTTGGGTCATCAAAATTTATTATAAACCTCCCTAAAATCACATACAAGCCTTGCCATTGAAATGTGCTTGAAAATAACTTTCCAATAAGTATAAACATACATGCTTATATTCTAGCAATAAACCTCGATGTGGAGTCACCAATATCAGAGGTCGCAGGCTTGAATTAATGCAATACAATAATAACAATCATAAAAAATAATAATAAAAGAAAAAATATTATTTAAAACAAATTAAAATTAATGTAAAAATATATATGATAATTAAAATTTTAAATTGTGTAATCTCAGGAAACAACGTAACAATTCGGGTTTTGGCTCTTCTCCGAGAGATCCAAGGTTCAAACCACGACATGGGTGAGTGTGTGAAGGGATGAGTGTGTATGAGATTATGATTAGGATGAGAATGCCTAGCCGTGAACATTGATCGTAGGGATTTCATGTACTATATATGTATAGAAATTTGATGGTGTTAGTGATCATGGTTTTGATTAAAATAATTTCTTTCTTGTTCTGGCTGTGTGGTTGTATGTTAACAAATCCCCCATTACAAAAGGTCAAAATGTCATTCATTCATATATATATATATATATATATATATATATATATATATATATATATATAAACATCCACTCTCTCACAGATTTAGAAATTTGATGGTGTTAGTGATCACGGTTTAGATTAAAATAATTTATTTCTTGTTCTACTTTTGTATTAAATTTTCTATTTATAAGGTCAACTCTCCCTTTACAAAAGGTCACCCTAAACATAGGTTGTAAGAGATTCTCATATTAACCAAATCTTAAAAAGAAAATTATTTCCTATTGAGGTGTGGAGTAGTTTTTAAAAAGAAAATTATTTCCTATTGAGGTGTGGGGTAGTTCAAACCAGAATCACCGATATGACTGTCGAAATTAAATTTGACCACACGTTATTCAATCCATGGAGTTCTAATTGAAAAAATATATCTTATAAAAAATAAAATTTTAAGGTTCCACATGTTTTGTATAAAAAAACATATCTCTAGTGTTATTTATTTGTTTTTTATATTTAGTTAGTGTGAGAAATCTATAATATTGAATATTTAGGGTTGAGTATCCCCATTCCACCATGACCTCTTGTAAGAGCAAGAGTTGAGCTTTATCAATAAGGACCAAACACACAATAATACACTTCCACCCTCTCATACACTTGCCCATGCTACAATTTGAACCTTGAACCTCCGTGGTTTGAATCTTCACCCAACCAAACGTACATTGGGTACCCAAAATCCAGTTGATAATGCTAGTGTGGTTAGGGCAAAGTGTGACTTCCATATGATTTTGACGGCGTAGAACCCCATGGTCATGGTTTCTTAGTCCAAAGCAACCCCACAAGATATTTTTCACTAAATTTAAAAAAAAATTACATTAAAAAGAATTAATAATAAAAATGTTTAAATATAATAATATAATAATAATAATAATAATTATATATATATATATATATACACCTGTTTGCAGGATATATTATGCGTTCGTTTTGAATATATATACCCTTCAAATATTGCAACACGAAGTAATAATAAATGACTAAATAAACTCTCAATATTTCAAAAATATCTCCTCAATCTTCTTCATCTTACAATCTTTCATTAATTTTATAAAAAATCTATTTGATGTCTTATTTTTTCCAATTTTTGCCAACAAATAATGATTGTCGGTTTTTTTTCTTCTTAAATCTTTGCAATTGCATTAACATGACACAACAAAATTGTTTGGTTCAGAGATACAACAAGAGTCCAATTCTTTGTTGGCTCTATCATCCACTAATGCTTTTTTTTGTTGGCTCTATAAATTAATCCAATTATGTGCCTTTAAATAGAGCAAATTAACCTCTATACTCTTAAATGAGCCAATAAGCTTTTGTGATCTTGAATGAGCCAATCAACCATGTGCTCTTAAAGGAGCCAATTCACTTATGTACTCTTAAATTAGACAATCCATTATATGCTCTTAAATGAGGCAATATATGTATAGATTTCAATTGTGGCCTTAAATTGATTGGCCAATACATTATAAAGTATTATAATGTGTCCTTAAATAGATCACTTTGTATAGAAATACATTACAAACAAAATCACAATGCATCCTTAAATGGGCCATCTTTGTACATAAATAGAATTAAATTGTCCTTCAATGGACGACTCCGTTTTGTGCTTGGTAGAAATTGGTATATTTTTCTTCTCCCTTGATCACTTTTTATCCTCCTTTTTATCTCTTTTTAGTTGTTTTGTTCTTTTCCTTTACTAATCCAATCCTTTATATTTTTCAATTTCTTTGTATTCTTTTAGTCCATTTTCACTGACTTATCCCCATGTGAATCGAGTTTCCTCGATTCAATCGGGTCTCCCTCTAAAACTCAAGGGGGCACACACACACATGGGGGCACATAACAAGGGTGGGACAACATTTAAGCTATCCAAAGTGGAATCCCTAAAAAAACTTTAAGCAAACAACCTTGACATCCATTAAGTACCAACACAAAATTAGGGGCATCTACATAAATTATGTTGATGCATTAATTATATAATGAATGCATTAAAAGGAGTAAATATAGACACCCAATTTTTACACACTTCAATCCTCCATATCTAATAAGCCAAACAAATTTTATTAGATCTCATACATGATTTACAACATTTATCATCCCCAAGGTTAATGGTGTTTCTTATAGCATTAGTTCTTCATTCAAACATCCACAAATGTATAAACAAATATGTCCATTGGATTAGACTCAAAGAGAGAATTCCAATGAGTACAAATACACCTATATCCATTTCACAATAATGCTCTAATATTGCTTACATTCAAATGTTGAGTCTGGCGATGCATCCATGGCAGTAGGTATGTCATCACTTTTGAGACTCACATCTCCCTAAAATATTCATAAACATTTATGAAACCACCTCCATTTGATTGAGCTCAAAAAGATATTTTCAATGAGTAGAAATATGCTTATGTTTGGATAGATTTTGATGCCCAAAAATATTTTTTTCCACAAGCTATCTAAAACCTGTGTAGTACCAGTTTAATATGTGTTAACTGTCTAATTTGTACCCTTTCAAATGCATGCAAAATTTTTAATTTGTACCCTTTCCATTCCATGCCAACTATGTGTATGATTGCACCAAGAAGACCGAGAAATGGCCTGACCTTGTCCGCTTCAGCATGTCACATTATTCCCTATCACCATCCCACTATGTTTTTCTCTTCCTACACTACGAGACTCTTCTTGTAGTGACAGACCCTTCCCGCACTATAGGACTCTTCCCATAGTTATGGAGTTCCATAGTAGCAAGATTGCCATGGACTCCTAGAGCAACCAAAGTATAATAAATCTCTATGCATACCTAAAATCATTGGAAATTCCTAGAATTGCTACAAAATGTAGAAGTTACTAGAAAATTACTCCCTAGAAAATGCTAGATAACACTAAAAATCAATGTAATTGAAAATAAATTTCAAAAAATCTATTGAAGTTAAATTAAAATTAAAAATAAACTATCAAAATAAATTTCGATATTTTGTATAATTGAATCCATTTACAAAATAAAAGGGAAAATAAATTAAAATTAATTTTCCATTTTCATACAAAAGCAAAAATAAAAAATTAATTTAATCACGATCACTTAATTAATTTTTAAATATTAGCTTATATTTATGCCATATCACAATCAATAATAAATATATCCCACCTTGATGCAAGTTTCTAAACTAGGAGTATCGATTAGAATCTTTACGCCTTAACCATTAAAGATAAAAAGTCCAAAATATCTCCCAAAGACTTTTAATGATCAACCTATTTTTAGGAAAGTGACTATGATTGTTTAAGCAAGCCTGTCCTAATCAACAATACCAGATCATGATAAATAATCTAGAACATCAATAATATTTAGCCAACATGAATGTTGGAGATTGATGCTGACCCAAAAAAAGATAAAATCAAAAGTTCTCCCACGAATTTGAAGAAGCCCAAAAGTTTCTATAGGCCTTTAAGAGTCACTGTTGGACTTCCAAAATGTGAAATGAAGGGTTGTAACACAATTTTATCTCTTGTAAATATATAATAATGTAAAATAGCTATAGAAAAAAGTGGAGAAAGCATTGTAATACTTCTAAGTTCATTTGGAATAAAAATTAACATTATATTCCATTCATTTTGTGAAATACATGCTTGTTGTCCTTGATTTTCTTAAACTTGCAATCAACTTGCAGAGCTTATAAATTTTGTTTTACAAATCCATTTTGCACGTGTCATACACCATTCAAAAGGGCTTTTTTTTTTTTTAATGAAATAAGTTATATTATATGGAGGATACACACAATACAAAAAGTGGATGGATACACACAACTTAATATTTTTGTGTTAGCCAACTAAAGTATTTTTATTTAACATTTTTCAAAAGGTTATTTTGTGTAGAATCCACTCACAAAATTTTATTAAATTTTGAGCAGTTTTGGTCCCTCAAATTTTGATTATCCCGTTGTTGCAATTTTTAATTATTTTTTGTTCCTCATTTTTGGGTCAAATACTTTATTTGGTATTTGAGATTGGATGGTTTTTGGAATTGATAAAACTTGGGTTTGTGGTTTTTGGACAATTTCATTGAAGAAAATATTCATTTGTTGTTGCTTGAGTCTAATGGCCAACTTCAACAACTCATTACCCATTCCAAAATTTAATGGGTAATATTATGATTATTGGAGCATAAAGATGAGGACATTTTTAATTGGCAAAGATCTTTGGGAGGTAGTAGAGAGCGGTTAGGAAGAACCACCTGATTGGAACATATTACAAGGAAATGATAGGACAAAAAAAATGGAAACAAAGAAGAACTCATTATCCCTCTATCATATTCAGTCTGGTCTTGACAAGAGTTTATTTCCATGTGCTTTTGCTACTACATCAGCAAAGGAGGCTTGGAAGTCTCTTCAAGAGGCTTACCAATAAAGTGACCAAGTGAGAATAGTTAAGTTGCAAACCATGAAGAATTTTTTTAGAATTTTTAGATGAAAGAGGTTGAAAGTGTGGGTGATTATTGTGTTAGAGTGAAGGATGTGGTGAACAAGATGGTCACCCTTGGAGAGACCTTGAGAAAGGAGGTAGTTGTGAAGAAGGTATTGAAATATCTTACCCCTAAATGGAATCATGTTGTAATAATTTTATAGGAGAGTAAATATTTTTTTACACTTGAATTTGATTACCCAGTTGGTTCTCTTATGTCACATGAGGAAAGACTAGGAGAAAATAGTAAATAAAATGAGGAGAATGCTTTAAATTCTAAATTGATTTTTTTTTAGAATGATGAATCTGGTCCAGACACAAGTAAAAATATATATGGAAGAGGAATAAATCATAATTACTCAAGAGGTAGAGTAGGAAGAGGAAGATGAGCTATTTCTACTAGAAGAGGACAATGAAGAGATGATAAAAAAGAGTTGAATGCTACAATTATCATAAAATGGGCCACATTACATGATATTACAGAGTGAAAACAAAAAATGGAGACAAAAGATATTACTATGTATGTGAATATGTATGTGAGGATGAAGCTTCACAAGGTAATTTGTTTTTGACTAGTAACAAGGCTAAAAAACTAGTCAAGAAATTTTGTATCTATATTTTGGTTGTTCTAACCACATGACTAGAAAGAAATAGTTGTTTGTTGATGTGAATGATACTTTCAAGGCCAAGTTCATTCTTGGCAACAATAATGCTTTGGATGTGGTTGTAAAAAGCACCATGAAGGTTGGCACTAAATAAGGTACAAAGAAAATTCATGATATCTATTATGCTCCCATTTTGAAGAATAATTTGTTAAGTATTGGACAATTTGTAGAAAATAAATATAAAGTTGTGTTTGATAACAGTGAATGTATTATTTATGATAAGAATAATAGGAATCGTGTGGTCACCAATGTTCCTATGTCAAAGAACCAAATGTTTCCTTTGAAGTTTGGAGGGATTATGAACATGGCACACATGGTACTTGAAGATAAGAATTGGCTTTGGCATCTCATATTTGGATCTTAAATTTTAGAAGTCTAGAATTTTTGTCTTCACAAGATATGGTAAATGGACTACCTAAGGTTGGAGAGCACAAGGGTGTGTGTGAAGCATGTGTGAATGGAAAGCATGCAAAGAAAGAGTTTCCAAAAGGAAAAGCATGGAGGACCTCATAACCACTCTAAATTTACATTCTAATATTTGTGGACCTATGCAAACACAAAGTTTGTATAAGTCTTCTTATTTTTTTACATTCATTGATGATTTTTCAAGGAAGTGTTGGGTGTATTTTTTAAAACATAAATATGAATATTTTGGTATGTTTAGGAATTTAAAAGCACTGGTTGAGAATGAAAGTGGACATAAAATAAAGTTTTTGATATTTTTCTGTAGGGGAGAATTTTTCTCAATTGAGTTCAATAATTTTTGCAAACAATATGGCATCAAGAGGCAGCTCACTTATACACCATAACAAAATGGGGTAGTTGAGAGAAAAATAAAACCATTGTAGAAATGGCAAGAAGCATGTTGAAAACAAAAGGTTTGAGAAATTCTTATTGGTCTTATGTAGTTGATACAACAATATACATTCTCAATAGATGCTCCACAAAAGCACTACACAAGAAGACTCCACATGAAGTATGGTATGACACAAAACCCACTGTAAGTCATTTGAGAGTTTTTTTTTTTTCTTGCATATGCACATGTGAATTATGAAGTGAGAAATATGTTGTAACCCAAGAGTGAGCTATGAATTTTTGTGGGATATTCTAAAACGAATAAGGTATATAGATTGTATAATCCAAAAACTCACAAGTTTTTAGTCTTTAAAGATGTAATTTTTGATGAAGGGGGAGTGTATAGTCATAAAAAATCTATAGAAAAAATATTTTATGTTGAAGAAGATAATATAGTTGGGGTACAACCTTCAAATATTCCCTCTACTTCTCCAAGCCCACCTAACAGCCCATCAACAAGTTTAAAGGAGACTACACCAAGTTCAAGTACAAGAAACTCATCTACAAGTCCCACCAAGAATACAAATAAAGAAAAGAGAATACTCAAAGCACATCTAGCCAACCAAATTATGGACAAGAACCTTCAAAGGAGGTTAACAAGAAGCCAATTGCAAGAGTTGGACCAAGTTGTTTCAATATTGGAGAAGCTCCAAATGTATGGTGATGATGAAGAAGAACCAAAAGGTGAGTTGGTGAATTATGCTCTATTTTTTTAAGCTAATTTGGAACCTTCATGTTATGGATATGCTTGTACTAATGATGTCTGGGTGCAAGCAATGAAAGAAGAAATTCAATCCATTGGAAAAATTGATACTTGGAAACTTGTGGAATTGCCTAAGGACAAGAAGATAGTTGGATCCAAGTGGGTATACATAGTGATGGAAACATAGAAATATATAAAGCAAGGCTGGTTGCAAAATAATTCACTCAAAGATATGGCATGGATTATGAAGAAACATTTTCCTTTGTTGCAAGACAAGAGATAATTCAAATGGCTCTTTCATTGGTAGCCAATAAACAGTGGAAAATTTATCACATGGATATGAAAAGTGCATTATTGAATGATTATCTAGATAAGGAGGTTTATATTTAGCAAACTCAAGGCTTTGAAGTGGAAGGAAAGGAAAACCATGTTTACAAATTGAAGAAAGCATTGTATAGACTCAAACAAGAACCTAGAGCATGGTACTCAAGAATTTATGGGTACTTCCAAGATTATGGTTTCAAGAAAAGCAATAATAACCGCACACTCTATTTTAAGAGTGAAGGTGATGATATTCTTCTTGTGTTCCTATATGTTTATGATTTGATATACATGAGGATTAGTTCAAAGATGATGAAATATTTTAAGCATACTATTATGAAGGAATTTTATATGAAATATTTAGTATTGATGCAATACTTTCTTGGTGTGGTAGTACATCGAGGTGATGGAAAATTTCTATTTATCAATCAAAATATGCAAAGGATATGTTGAAGAAATATGGCATGAAATGTTACAAACTAGTTTGGACACCTGTGGCACATGGAGAAGTGTTGTGTAGATATGATGGAGAAGAGAGAGGATGAAAAATTGTTTTTAAGTATTTTTAGGAGCTTAATGTTCCTTACTACAACATGGACTAATACTGCTTTTGTAGTTTCACTTGTATCAAGGTACATGAATGAACCTTCATAAAACCACATGATATTAGCCAAGAGAATATTGAGGTATGTCAAATTAACCTTGAATTTTTACATACATTATGATGCTAACAATAAAATGGAGCTTGTTGGATACAATGACTCAGATTGGGGAAGTTGCTTGGATGATAGAAAATCAACTTCTGAAATATTTTTCACTTGGTTCAGGAATGATAACATGGAACTCAAAAAATAAAGTATTGTTGCTTTATCTTCTACGAAGGCAAAATATGTTGTAGCTATTGCAACAAGTACACAAGTACTTTGGTTGATACAGGTACTTGAAGAGATTGGTGAAGTTAAAAATAGTCCAGCAATAATTTTTTGTGACAACACAAGTGCAATCAAGATTACAAAAAAACTAGTCCATCATAGTAAAACTAAAAATATTAATTTGTTTACCAAAGGTGTCAATAAAGAATAATTTTTTAGATTGAAATAAAAAATTGTCTCACCACTCAAAATTAAGGGGGAGTATGTTGGATATTGATGTTGACCAAGAAAAATATAAAATCAAAAGTTATCCCATGAATTTGAAGAAGCCCAAAAGTTTCTATAGGCCTTGAAGAGTCATTGTGACTGTTGGACTTCCAAAATGTGAAATGAAGGGTTGTAACATCATTTTATCTCTTATAAATGTACAATAGTGTAAAATAGATATAGAATAACATGGAGAAAGTATTGTAATACTTTTGAGTTTGTTTGAAATAAAAAATAACATTCTATTCCATTCATTTTGTGAAATACATGCTTATTGTCCCTAATTTTGTAAAACCTGCAGTCAACTTGCAGAGCTTATAAATTTTATTTTCCAATTTTTTTTTGCACATATTCCACACCATTGGAAACGTTATTTTGTGCTGAATATACTCACAAAAATTTTATCAAATTTTAAGCAGTTTTGGTCCCTCAAATATTGACTGTCTCGTTGCTACAATATTTTGTTGCTGTAATTTTTGCTGCACTTTTTTGCTCCTAGATTTTGGGTCAAATACTTCAATGAATTAGTGGCCATGATTAAAATTAGATAATTAATTAGATCAATGTCACATCCATTACAATGGTCTAAAATTTTATGTTGGAGGTATTACATTAATTGGTACCTTGAGTACTTTTCTAAATATTTATATTAGGGTGTGTGTTTATTATTTTAGTCAATAGTATGTGTCAAGTTGTGAAGTGTGTTCATGTGTCATGTAATCAAGTGTGAGTTATGAGTGAAAGGTATCATATGTGTGAGTGAGGAGTTGTGTGAAGTATCTTATATGAGTGATGAGTGTGATGTGTCAAGTTTAGAAGTAGGGAATTATGTGTAATCATAAGAGACTTAGTCATTATATAATATATGATATTTATCATGTAAAGAGATAATATGAAAGGTTACATATCTCATGAGTTTGAGGAGAGAAAAGGTAAAGATTCAGGTGCATGTGAAGATTCATATATCTATATATTGAATATAAAGCTCTATGTATTATAACGAATTTTGGATTGAATCAATAAAGTTATTTTTATGAAATAATAGTGTTATTATTGAATGAGATTATATGTATAAGATATTATGATCCTAGAAATTATTTACGTGTGATATCTGGGTCCATTTGTTAACAATGTTATTAGATCCACTTTAGTAGGCTCTATATAGGATGAATAAATATGAAGATATTATAGAAGGATATTAGAGAATGAGTGGAAGACAACTAGCACCAAGACTGGTGTGAATTGCAAGTACAATGTAGAACGATAAGTACAAAGGAAAAGGACTGGTGGTTCAAACTAGGAGGAAGGTGCAAGCTATGAGAGAAATTCATGTGGAGTAGAATTATCTTGAGGTAACATAAATGGAGAAATTTATGTTGAAGTGCTTGAGCATTGTAGAAAGGAACAATACCTACAGGTAAAGCATTGAGTGTAAAAACTTGGATATTTGGAAGAATTGTAGGTAATGTTGAGCGCTTAGAAGCTACGATCACTACAAATGATTGAGGATGAGTATTGAAAATTGAGACAATTGAAATATTGGAGGAATTTTGGATGGAGTAGAGGAACATGTAAAATATTAAAGAGACATATGATGCCTACGTGCAAAAGGATTGAGAAACATGAAAAGGATGTTGAGTGATTATAATATGAGAGATGAAGAGCAATAAAATGTCTGAGTCAAATCAAGTCTAAGAGTGGAAAAACATGGGAAAGCATTGGATTTGTACCTAAAATATTGGTAACACTAGAAATGCTAGTGTAGAAGGAACACTTGGAACATGGACATTTTGTGAAACATTTTTATCTAAATGCCCTATTGCAATTAACGCGATGATATTCTAGTGTATGAATGAAAGGTGTGTTAGAGAACGTGGGCACCACATTGAGGTATTTCTTGACTTCAATGATTATTAAGAAAAAGGACATATCTTTTTAAAATTAGTTGTTCGAGAAATATAAGGTGTTTAAACAAAATTAAGAATGAAGTGAATGTGAGGAATAAGGTAAGTACTTTATTGAAAAAAATAATTAATTAAGGATTGAAGGAGAAAATTGAAATTTTGAAATTGAAAATTAGGGAGACAAAATAAGATTAAGGAATTTGAAATTGGTTGATGGGAATTTTTTTTAAGGAAGAACTAAAATTGATTTGAAACTTGAAATTAAGATTGGTTGGAAAGGAGTCATTGTTGGAAATTTGAGCATGTTTTGTTGTCATTGATGTCAAGAGGTTTGATGTCCCAATTTGATGAAATTAATGTCAAAAAGGTTGATTAATGTCTATAGGTTAGAGGTCCTAATTGATGGAAATATTTGTGAGAATATTTCTCTTGATGGCACATGAGGTATAAGGCAACAAGAAGAAAGGAATACCTCTCCATAATATTTGAAAAAGGATTTATAAATTACCTTGGTGGTAATTTGGCAAAGGTTAAAATATTTATTAATGGTGGCAATAAATTACCTTGGTGGTAATTTGGAAAAGGTTAAAATATTTATTAATGGTGGTAAGGTTATCCCTAAAAGAAAAAATCCCAAAAGGTTTTTAATATTTAAATTATAATATTTAAATCCTTTAGAATTTAAATTATTATAATTAAATATAATAATTCAAAATATCAAAATTCGAATTACAAAAGGAATTCAACATCAAATAAGAAGTTGTGCATGTGTATTAATAAGGCTAAGGTTTAGCCTAAGCCTTGGAGCAATTAGCATGATAAAATTCCCCGAAGTAATAGCCTTGTAATATTAATTCTCGCACGTAGCAGAGGGAGATAGTCACAGGTTTTCACATTTTTTGGAGCAAGCAGTAGGTCAAACGGTGGAAGGGACTTGTCCCCATCAAAGAGAGGTGGTAGCCAAGCTATCAAGCTTGTCTTGTACAATGCGTTGGGAGCAGCAAGGTATGAAGTTCGATCCACACGAAGGTTTCTTTTGGGCGTAGACTTTTTGACTTTCGCATCGATGGAGAAGGATATTAAGGAGCGTGTGCTCCTTGATTCACGTGGGCAACATAGACCTGTTATGGTTCATCCACAACACACCCCAGAAGTGGGGACCCACCTTTGTTTTTGCAGGTTTTAGGGAAGATCTCAAAGACCCGGATGCTAAAAATGAAGAAGAGAAGAAAAATGCCTAAGTGTTGAAAGGGTCGCGAAATCATGACATGTCACGATATCGTGACATGTCGCAAAATTGCGACCTGTCTCTCCATCGCTACGAGTTGCCGAGAGGAAGCACAAGGTTCAAAGTGGTAGCGAATCGCTACCACTTCGTGAAGTGGAGGCTCGAAGGAAAAGTGGTAGCGAATCGCTACCACTTCGTGAAGCGGAGGCTCGAAGTAAAAGTGGTAGCGAATCGCTACCACTTCGTGAAGTGGAGGCTCGAAGGAAAAGTGGTAGCGAATCGCTACCACTTCGTGAAGCAAAGGCTCGAGACCATAGTGGTAGCGATATCGCTACCACTTCATCGAAGGAAGGCTCGGAACCAAAGTGGTAGCGATATCGCTACCACTTCATCGAAGGAAGGCTCGAAACCAAAGTGGTAGCGATATCGCTACCACTTTTTGAAAGGAAGGCTCGGAACCAAAGTGGTAGCGATATCGCTACCACTTTTTGAAAAGAAGGCAAAGCAAGGTCGGTAGCGATATCGCTACAACGAGCTACTACGGGCATACGGACCAAGAACATGTCGCGATATCACGACATGTCACGATTTCGCGACATGTCGCGTTATCACGGATAGGAAACATAAGAGGCCAAATGCAAATTCTGTCGAGATTTCCGCGAGAAGGCGTTACGAAAGGTGCAGGAGACGCAGGACACGTGGCAAAAATGACAGAACCAGAGTAACGTTTCATGACAACAGTTACTGGCCGCAGATCGAGCGTTACGATTGCACGCAAAGGTTAGAATACCAAAAGGCGGGAATTGAAGCGAAGGGTCCCGGGAGTTGAAACGAAGCGTCATGGAGCAGCCGAGAACGCGCGACGGAAAGGTTAAATAGCAAAAATGTAGATGGAGACAGGGGCTGGAGACTGTAACAAAAAGCATTACTTATTGAAATAAAAGATTTTTCTTTGGTAACATGACTTTTGTGTGTAAAATCAAAAGGAGATCGAAGCCAAAACTATTGTTTTATTGTCAATATTTCCGTTGCATCATTTTGTCTTGTATCTATTTTGTTTACGCCATGGGATGGGTTACGATAGGTGAATGGTAGAGTGATGCAGTTATATTCTTTTCCTTAGAGTCTTGAATCTGATCTGATTAGATTGTGTGTTAGTACAGATCTGATCGGTTGGGTTGTTTTGGGGATTTCATCTCTTAACTTGGGATTTTGCAGGGAGGAGATCGTGAACCATTTTAATATCCTTCATTATTTTCCAGCTGATTCAAAATAACAGTTTTTGTTTTATTCCTTGATATGCTTAATTTCATGTCAGAGACTAACACTGAAATAACAGAACTATTGAATGGAGATAAAACGAACAGGTTAACCTTAGAATAAATTGTGAATATTAGAATATCAAAAGGATTTTTTTATTATTTTTGATTCATCAAACAAGTCAAGATTATAAAGTTCATTGAGAATCAACAAAGGCCCCTTGTTAACAGCTATCTGCAGGATTTTGAGTTATTCTGGGATATATCAGTTGTATGTATTAAATTGAAATTCATTTTTATATACGTAAAAGTTGTTTCACGAAGAAGCTTGGAGAAATAATAAAAGGAAGGAAAATAAAATAAATTATTTCTTTGCAAGAAAGAATCTTTTGTTCGAGACTCTAAGTTGCGTGTTATTATTTGTAATATGACAAATTAACACTCAACATTTTGGCGCTAGAAGGAGGGCCTTCTGTATTGCTTTGCAATTTTGATTTGTTCTAACAATTAACGTGGGTAGTTTTGTTTCCACCTATTGTGCTTGCAGGTGTAACATCCAGACATTTTATCTGGCAGCAGATTTGATACTTAAGTGTGTATTTCAGGAGATATCTAGTTTTGTGTCAATGCTGTAATTTAGTTTCTTGATGTGCAGATTTGATATGTTAGTATGTATTCATTTTTTATTTCAGGTTTTTCTTGTATTAATGTTGGGTTTTTTTTTTTGCGTTTGTGTGCAGGTTGGACATTTAGGCGATGGTGTTCCTTTGATTTCCTTTTCATTGCCTTTAAAAAAAAAAAAATGGGAATAAAAGCTTGATGTTGAACGCATGCCTAAGATTGGGAGAATATGAAACATTGGAATCATGTTGTATAAGCTCCACATGTAATACAAACAGTTAATTTAGATCATTTGAAGCTTGTGATGCATGAAAAAGTTAGTTTTGCATGACAAATCATCTCATTTGCAATTCAAGAAATAATGCATTCATGTTCCATCTCACTTTTCATACATTTCACCGTAGTGGCATATGCATCTTAGGTGCAATTCATTTGAGTATGTTGAATCCTCTTAGGGTTATGTTATAACATAAATTTAAGTAAATCCTAAGGTTGGAAACTGAGTCTTGAAGTATCTAGGACCAAGCACGTTTCATAAATTAAAAGGGATCTTGAGCAAAATGATCAAAACCTAACTTGGAGGAAAAGGTTGGGCGAAAATGGTTTTCATGTCTATCCTATTATGCAACATGATCCTAAAAATAGTGGTTTTGACCACTTCCATAGAGCTTAAAGCCTAAAATCGAGTAGTAAGGATAGGGTTAAATTCTCATCTCGGTTGGTTGAGAATCTAATTCCCCAAATCTTTGATTGGACCCACATGGAGTAGTAAGGATAGGGCACAAATTCTCATCTCGGTTGGTTGAGAATCTGATTCCCCAAAGCTCTTATGTTTCATTTCGTATTAAGTCTTAGATTGTAAGGATCGTACTATTTGTCCTCTTGCAAAGGATGGGTAGTCATCCCCAAGGTCTAAGTAACAATATTAATATTTTCCATTTACATTTAAAATCTTGGGTTGTAAGGATCGTACTATTTGTCCCTAACCGAGATGGGTAGTCATCCCCAAGGACCAAGAAGTAAAATAAATAAATTTTTCCCATCTCATCCTTATATTGGATTGTAATGATCGTACTACTTGTCCTCTGCAAGGGATGGGTAGTCATCCCCAAGGTCCAAAGAAATGAAGATAAGTTTTGGATTATGGGGTTAGATAGGCCCATGCATGGCATCATGTCTTGCCTAAAAAATAAGACCACTGATTGTCTAGAGGGTTAGACTAGCATGACCATTTCTTCCATAATTGGTTTAGTTATTTTGCTCAAAGTGAGGTAAAGAATTCTAAATCAGAATAGTAAGGATAGGGTTAAACTCTCATCTCGGTTGGTTGGGAGTCTGATTCCCCAAAGTTCTGATTTCACATCCACTTGCACATGGGTTCAAGATAGTAGGGACTCATAACCAACTTTGGGATATAATGAACCGTTCACTAGTGGATCCTAAGAGGGTTTGGCAGTCTTGAATGTTTGCACATAATACTACAAGAGTGACTATACATTTTCTCATGGCATATTCAGTAGGATACGCAAATCATTCACAATTTTACATATGCATTCATGCAAAACCGATGATGGAATGTGGATCAAATTCAAATGATAAGGAAAGGAATTCATTGCATACACCGAGCTAGTACTTGATGATTCTGATAATTCATGTACTTCTGATTTTGGGCATTAGTTATATTGATTATGGGCTAACCCATGTTTTCAAATTTGTGATTTGTGTTAGGTTGGGTTCTTACTAAAATGCTCAGGAGCATTTGACAATAGAGTTGCCATTTGTTGTGGTTCATCCACAACACACCCCAGAAGTGGGGACCCACCTTTGTTTTTGCAGGTTTTAGGGAAGATCTCAAAGACCCGGATGCTAAAAATGAAGAAGAGAAGAAAAATGCCTAAGTGTTGAAAGGGTCGCGAAATCGTGACATGTCGCGATATCACGACATGTCGTGATATCACGACATGTCACGAAATCGTGACCTGTCTCTCCATCGCTACGAGTTGTCGAGAGGAAGCACAAGGTTGAAAGTGGTAGCGAATCGCTACCACTTCATGAAGTGGAGGCTCAAAGGAAAAGTGGTAGCGAATCGCTACCACTTCGTGAAGCGGAGGCTCGAAGTAAAAGTGGTAGCGAATCGCTACCACTTCGTGAAGTGGAGGCTCGAAGGAAAAGTGGTAGCGAATCGCTACCACTTCGTGAAGCAAAGGCTCGAGACCATAGTGGTAGCGATATCGCTACCACTTCATCGAAGGAAGGCTCGGAACCAAAGTGGTAGCGATATCGCTACCACTTCATCGAAGGAAGGCTCGGAACCAAAGTGGTAGCGATATCGCTACCACTTTTTGAAAGGAAGGCTCAGAACCAAAGTGGTAGCGATATCGCTACCACTTTTTGAAAAGAAGGCAAAGCAAGGTCGGTAGCAATATCGCTACAACGAGCTACTGCGGGCGTACGGACCAAGAACATGTTGCGATATCATGACATGTCACGATTTCGCGACATGTCGCGTTATCGCGGCTAGGAAACGGAAGAGGCCAAATGCAAATTCTGTCAGGATTTCCGTGGGAAGGTGTTACGAAAGGTGCAGGAGACGTAGGACACGTGGCAGAAATGATAGAACCAGAGTAACATTTCATGACAACAATTACTGGCCGCAGATCGAGCATTATGATTGCACGGAAAGGTTAGAATACCAAAAGGCGAGAATTGAAGCGAAGGGTCTCGGGAGTTGAAACGAAGCATCATGGAGCAGCCGAGAACGCGCGACAGAGAGGTTAAATAGCAGAAATGTAGATGGAGACAAGGGATGGATACTGTAACAAAAAGCATTACTTATTGAAATAAAGGATTTTTCTTTGGTAACATGACTTTTGTGTGTAAAATCAAAAGGAGATCGAAGCCAAAACTATTGTTTTACTGTCAATATTTCCGTTGCATCATTTTGTCTTATATCTATTTCATTTACGCCATGGGATGGGTTACGATAGGTGAATGGTAGAGTGATGCAGTTATATTCTTTTCCTTAGAGTCTTGCATCTGATATGATTAGATTGTGTGTTAGTACAGATCTGATCGGTTGGGTTGTTTTGGGGATTTCATCTCTTAACTTGGGATTTTGCAGGGAGGAGATCGTGAACCATTTTAATATCCTTCATTATTTTCCAGTTGATTCAAAATAACGAGTTCTGTTTTATTCCTTGATATGCTTAATTTCATGTTAGAGACTAACACTGAAATAACAGAACTATTGAATGGAGATAAAACGAACAGGTTAACCTTAGAATAAATTGTGAATATTAGAACATCAAAAGGATTTTTTTTTTATTTTTGATTCATCAAACAAGTCAAGATTATAAAGTTCATTGAGAATCAACAAAGGCCCCTTGTTAACAGCTATCTGCAGGATTTTGAGTTATTCTGGGATATATCAGTTGTATGTATTAAATTGAAATTCATTTTTATATACGTAAAAGTTGTTTCACGAAGAATCTTGGAGAAATAATAAAAGGAAGGAAAATAAAATAAATTATTTCTTTGCAAGAAAGAGTCTTTTGTTCGAGACTCTAAGTTGCATGTTATTATTTGTAATATGACAAATTAACACTCAACAAGACCATGCGATGGTGGCCCTTGTGTTAGGGCGCATGGGGCCAAGAGGTCATGGGTTCGAGTGACGACAACAACAATTAATTTTTGATTAAGGTATGTGTACTTGTCTTAGTTGGGAGTCATAAGGGTTAGTAAGTAATGTTTTTATTTTAAGGATTGAGGAGAGATTTTTCAGATTGCTAGGGTTTGATGATGCATGGAATAAAGTATTATTTTGAAGACCTTATTTAAGTGCTTTATTTTTAAAGAAGGAGATATAAGGTGTATGTGAGAATTTTTTTTATGTGATTGGTAACTCTTGTTGATGAAATTTATTGGCAAAGATAGGAGTAATAAGGTGTATAAGTGGTTTGGCATTTTATAAATATTTGTATGGTGAAATATTTGTTGAGGTGAATATCCATGTGGAGATTTTGAGATAGATTATTGCTATCTAACCTTGAATTGGTAAAAAGGATTTGGTTGTAAGTAAGACAAGTTTTGAAGATATATCTCCATCAAAGCAAAGAGGTATGGGCACATCATCTTTTGTTTGAAATGTTGGAATGAATTTTGTGAAATATAAGGTGGAGTGAAAAGGATTGTTTGATGAGCATTATTGGAAATATTTGAGTGACTCTTATATTCTTAATTATTGAATGTTTAGAGAACATTTGGGATATATTAAGAATTATTTGAGTTAGGGTTTGAGACCCACATTGTGCTCTTTGTTTGAAGAAGTATGAAAACACTTGTTTAGGGTTTGTAAGCAAGTTGTGTTTCATTGGTTGAATGATTGAGTGAAACTTTTGAATGTTGGTTTGAGTGTGTTTGTGAATGAGCAAGTCCTTGAGAGGACTTGAAGGCAGAGTTGAGCAAGTCTTGATGAAGGCTTGAGAGCAGATTGAGCAAGTCCTTGAGAGAACTTGAAGGTAAATTTGAGCAAGTCTTATGAAGATTTGAAACAACATTAAGAGTATGGTTGATCTGTTCAAGCTTTGTGTTAAGGCTAGGGGTAGATCTAAGAAGATTTGATTGGTTATTAGATCAAGCTTTGTGTTAAGGCTTGAGGATAGATTTGAGATAGAGGTTTGTGAGCATATTTGTGAGAAGAGTTAGAGTAGATTTGTACTATACTTGTGATAGAGTTTGGTGCAAATTGGAGATAGAGTTGAGAGTAAGCTTTGGAGGTGACAGAGTAAAGAGGACAATAGTCTCCAGTGGATAGATATCCATTAGCCAAGGCAATGAGGATAGAGGTCTTCTATGGAGAGAGATCCATAATACAGAGCAGTGGGGGCAAAAGTCTTCTAGAAGGTCATCATCCAGAGCAGAGGGGAAAGAGTTCTCCTGTGGATAGAGATCAAAAAACTAGTGCAGAGGAGATAGAGTTATCCTATGGATAGAGTTCCATGAACCGAAGTAAGGTATTGGTATCTCCTTTGAATAGAAGCCCATAAACATTGTAATAGGGAATTTATTCCCAAAATATTTCATTGAGAAAATTTTATAAGGAATATTTTCTCCATGGAGTAGCCCACATTGGGTGAACCATGTTAAATCATGTCTCTCATGTGTGTGATGATTTGTGCAATGTTTACTACCTTGATATTGTTGATGGTATTATATAGATTGAAATTAAAAAAGTTTTATCTTATATTTTTTGCCCCCTCTCAGTCTAAGCTTATGTTCTTCAGTCATTACATAATAATATGAGAATTACATAATAATTTTAGGATGGATTCTTAACATGCCTTCCCTTTCAAAAATATTTGTCCTCAAAGCTGGAGATGAGGAAAATATTGTTGTATCTACTAGAAAAATTCCCAAGTGGTATCTTTAGGTTGTAATATATGCCATTGAAAAAACCTTAGTGATGATATAGTATCGAAGAGTGCACAATATATGATCCAAAATTTGCTCAGGCTCGAGCAATATGGAACCCTCTTCATCCAATTTTGGTAAAACAGATTGAAACTATACCTAATTTTCTATAACCTTATTGAGAAAGGAAGCATGAAAAACTGGATAGAGCTTTGACATAGCCAAAAGGACTAGTTTTTAGGTTTTTGTACCAATCCGCTATAATATTTGGTAGGGACCATAGTATTTGGAAACTATTTTTTAGCATCTATAGAGCTAGAGTGATAACAATTTATAGGGTTGTAGGTGGAGAAAAACTACATTGTCTACTTCAAATATGCACTTAGAATGATGTTGATCATCCTGCTGATGCATATGGTTCTAGGCCAATTCATCTTTAGTTGATGAAGGATTGCTACATGTGGGATGCGTGTAGTATTGATAGTTTGAACCTTAGAGGTTCCTAGAATGTAGGAGGAGGGCATTGATGGATGATAATTGTAGACTGCTTTAAAAAGGCTAATCTTGGTCACGGTATGATATGAACTATTATACCACCATTTGTCCAAGGGAAGCCACTTCGCCCACTATGTAGGATTTTCAAAGAAAAAATAATGAAGGTAGATCTCCAAACATTTGTTAACAATTTTTTTTTGGTCATTCGTCTATCGACGATAGGCTAAACTCATTTTGAGTTGAGCTCTCTACAACTTAAATAGTTCCTACCATAAATGACTAGTAAAGGTAGGGTCTTTGTCAGACACAATAGATGCAAGCATGCCATGAAGGTGAAAGATGAAGTCTATAAATATTGAGCTACTACTTAGGCTTTGTAGGGATGAAAGAGGGAATAAAAATGAGCATACTTGGTGAGACAATCCACTACCACTAGAATAACTAATTTTCCTCTTGACTTAGGTAACCCTTCAATAAAATCCATGGAAATATCTATTCATACTTGTTTTGGAATTGGAAAGGGCTAAATATTTTGAGGGGAATACACCATTTTTCCTTTCATTCTCTAGCATATGTTACATTCAACCATACAAGTTTGAATATCCTTCTAGAATAAAGTACACTTAATACTTTTATAAGTGTTTAGCAACCTAGAATGTCCTACAGTGGGTGAGGCACACATTTCTTTCAATATGAATTCTTGTAGTTGTGAAGTTTGGAGAATAACAAGGTGATCAAGATATCATAAATCTTGGCCATCCCAAGTGTATCCCAGACATGAATTATGTTATGTTTGAATTTTGGTGATCAAATTTTATAATACTGAGTCTTGTATCACATCCTCTCTAAGAGAAGTAATCCATTGAGGTATGGAAGAAAATATAGTATTTAACATACTATGATCCTCAAACTATTAGGAGAGTGCATCGAAAATGATGTTATCCTTTCCTTTTTTATATATGATCTCATTATCATAGCCCATTAATTTAGATATCCACTTTTATTGTTTTTATGTGACAACCCATTGTTCTAGGAAGTACTTAAGGCTTTGGTGTTTTTTATATTGAAAATGGTGCCCAATCAAATAAGGCCTCCAAAGATTAACCACATGCAAAATAGATAGCATCTCCTTTGCATTAGTAGATTTACCCAAATTGTGGCTTGAAAGTGCTTTACTGGTGAAGGCCAATGGTATTTCCTCTTGCATCAACATGGCCCCTATGCCATTTCCCGAAGCATCACTTTCAATTACAAAAGGTTTGGAAAAATTAGGCATTACTAACATAGGGGTGGTTTTCATGGCATGCTTTAAGTCAAAGAAAGCCTTCTCAATTGGGTTTGACCAAGTAAAAGAATTCTTTTCCAACATAGTTGTTAAAGGAGCTACTATTTTCCATAGTTTTGGATAAATTGTGGTAATGCTTTATTAGTCCCAAAAATACTTGTAGTCCCTTTAGGATGTGAGGCTTTGTCTAATCTTGAACAACTTGAATATTTTTAGGGTCAACATTAATTCCTTTGGTTACAATGTGATCCAAATACTCCAATTTTGTCATCCTAAAAGAACACTTAGACCTCTTGGCATAAATTTTATTTTGAGATGAAATTTGTAGAGTCTAATCCAAATGTACGGGGTGCTCCTCCCAAGAGTGACTATAAGTTAAAATATCATTAAATAAAACTAGAATAAATTTACAAATAAATGGGTAGAAGACATGATTCATGAGGCTCTAAAATATGGATGGTGCATTCATTAGGTCAAAAAGCATGACAAAAAATTCATAATGGTCCTCATGAGTTTGAAATGTTATTTTGGGGATATATTCTTGTATCGCTCCAAATTTTTTGCATCCTTACCTTCAGGCTATAGGATCCGTGCCCGAAAGGAGGATGGGAAAAGGATGGCACGGTACCTCGGACTGAGAGGCCTTGCGAAGGTCCCGCCTCTCGGGGGAGGTGTATTATGGTGATTTTTCGACGGATGGTGGGTTCACCAGGAAACGTTTGAATGGCAGTTTCCACGCCTAGGTTGGGAATGTGTTTTATGTGTTCAATTTTATCTTTAAACATTCGAGTCCTAGGTTTGGCCAAATGAATCTAAGTTATACTATTATGAAAATGCAGACTAGATGAAATACAACAGACAAATATGAACAAAAACAGAGAGAAAGAGCTAAATTACAGAACCATACCTGATCCGGATGTCTGATGGAGATTCTGATTCTTGAAGCAGTCAGGATCGCCTCTGATTTGATAGGATCATCTGCTATCAGACAAGATCGTCTGAGATTTGACGAATTCGTCAGACGAATTCGTCAGAGACCTGCAATCGAGAAGTAGACACAAAATGCAAAAAATGCAACTATTCTAACAGAGGGCAATGATGTAGAATAACAACAATAACATTAAAATGATGATAATAAGCAAAATACGAGTGCACTACAATGATTTGATGACAATTGGTGACTTAATTATGCATTTAAAGCTACATGGGTGAACTCCAAAATGCAGAATAGCAGAAAATAATAAATAAACTAGCTAATTGCAGAATAAAACAACAGATGAAAAGAGGAAAATGCAAACTCTGGGCACTGATTGCCCCCAATGATGATTGCAGTCAAAATCGTCTCTGATTTGACAGGATCGTCTCCGATCTGAACAGGATCGTCTGCGACGATGTAAGCTTGCTCCGGCTGAAAAATGACAAGGTTCCTGCAAGAAAATTGGATGCAACAAATGTAGATGGTAATACAGATTATTCTAATGCGTGTGAAGGTCGATTTACAGGAAAATTCAGCCAGGGGAAGGTTAAGGGGAGGGCCTAAGTTTAAATAGGCTTAGGAGGGAGGTTAGGAGGTTGGAGATCATCCCAATTTGGGAGATCTCCAACGGGGAGGGTCTCTAACGGCACAGACACGCTTCTGCCCGGATTAGAGACGCCGTTGGAACAGAGGCTAATTGAGAAAAATTAGTTTTGGGACAAGATCGTCTGGACGTCCTAGTCCAGACGAAATCGTCCGATCTGAGGCGATATCGTCTGATCGGCGACGATATCGTCAAACGGTCAAAACAAACTCTAAAAATGGCACGGGAAAGGAGGAAACGGGTTGCACGACGGTTTGGGAGCGGTTTTGGGGGTTGAAATTTGAATTTGAATATTTACTTAGAGTAATTGTAATTATTAAGGTTTTACTGCGCCAATTTTAGGGTGCTACATTTTGCCCCCTCTTTAGCGAATTTTTCGAAGAAAATGCGTTAAAGATGAGTTCTTCTCGATCTACGAGAAAGCAAAAATTATTCCCATTTTTAGGCGACGATTCTAGGTCGAATCGTACGACAGCTTACTATGGTGCCCCCTCCGTGTTTTTACCCAAATCGAACGTTTGAGGTAAAAACATGAAAAAGCAAAATTTTTAAATGTTTTTAGTTGTTTTTGAATAAAATTAAGAAAAATAGGGTAAAACCCTAATTCATTGTTACTGTTCATTTTTTAGTTTTCTGGTTTCTGGAGCTCTGCAGACAAAATGGTCGAGACAACGCATAGATCGACAGAGGTCCGACGCGGGCTACGGGTAAGGGTCTAAACTTAGTTTAGAATGCTTTACTTTAGAATTTAATGCTTTTTAGACTAGATTTGCTTGATTTTTGAGCATCACGGCCATTTTTGGGCCGTCGACGTCATCGAGACGAAATCGTCTCGATTTCGCCGAAATCGTCTCGATATCGCCGATTTCATCTGGGGACGATTTCATCAAAAAGGGGACGATTTCGACTGGCAAAATCGGAGATGAATTTGCTCAAATTGAGGACGATATCATCCAATTGTGGACGATATCATCATTTATGAAATTGAACTTATTTTAACTTGCATTTTTAATTAATGATTTAGTAATGATTTTTATTGTTGATTTTGTTTATGTTGTAGAGGGGATTACTAAAGAGCAGAGAATGGAAATATGGCGGGTTGAGGGATGACTTGGCCGCCCTGTCTCGAGCAGAGCGAGATCAGTTAGCACGAGGTCGGCTTGCAGCATGTGGCAGAGATGCCACAGGTATCTACAGATATGGGGCTATTGACAGCCCTAGCAGAGAGGTGGTATCCGGGTTCTTCCTATTTTTGGTTATCGATAGGGGAGATGACTCCCACACTGGAGGATGTATGGAGGATATTGAGGATCCCCATACAAGGATGGTTGATCACTCCTACGGCCAACCAGGGTCATGCTATGATGCGGTTGTGTGGCGATCCGAGCTTCGCCCTGGAGAAGGGCGGAGTGAACATCGAGTCGCTGCGCCAGATGCCTGGGGCATCTAGCCTCACACGGGTTTTGGTCAGAGTGGTAGGTGGACTTCTGCTGTGCCACCAGAGCGGGTGCAGGGTACCATGGGTACTGGCAGATGTGGTCTATGACATGAGAGACCATGGATACAGGTTTGCTTGGGGGAGCTTCGTGCTCTATCGATTGTACAGGATCCTACATGGGGTCGTGTACAAGGGCGGCCGATGTCTGGTTATGACATCGCTACTACAGGTTTGGTGTTGGGAGCACATCATGGTGCAGAGGCCGGTAGGGCTTCCACTGATAGGGATTGATGGGGAGAGGCCCCGAGTTTTCTATTGGTGGCTCCGAAGAGGGGCACAAGGCGGATAGATCTACCAGTGTCCCGGAGACTACTAGATGACCTCGTCTCCGACCAGATCACCTGGAGGCCTTGGAGAGATCATCCAGGGTGGGCCGAGGATGGACAGGAGCTGGCTCGCATCAGGCGAGTCTGCTAGCTGAGGATGGAGAGGGGAGAGGTGGAGCTCCATCGGTACGACCGAGTTTTGAGGCAGTTCGGTCTACAGCAGGGGATTCCATCTCTGAGAGACTACGAGTTTTCTCGGACTATCTGGGATAACACTACAGTTAGCGGGGCTCCAGATATGCAACGATTCTAGAGTCAGGACGTAGATGATGCCCCCATTCAGCCAGTGGATGGGGACGACGCTGGGGTAGCCGACGGCTATGATGCCTGGTACACAGGCATCCGCCCTCCTCGGATGACGAGGGCTCAGGGCCCAATCCATGCAGTTGTGCATCGGATGGGGAGGCGGTGCCAGGCGGCCATTGAGGCGACACAGGGTCACAATGGGAGAGAGCAGAGGAGACCACAGGCACAGCCGAGGCCACGATAGTGGAGAGGAGGGAGGAGAGACCCCCTTCTCCATAGAGAGAGAGGCCACCATCGCTTGATAAGGGCAAGGGTGTTGACACTAGGGAGAGCAACGAGACAGTGACTCTCCGAGCGGAGACAGTCCATCTCCAGGCATAGGTGCAGACATTGCAGGATGAGGCTACATGCCACCGAGCTGAGGTTACACAGCTCAGAGATGAGATTGCATGCCTCAGAGCACGGGGCGGAGGAGCGAGCACGCAGGAGCTGGCATGGTCGATTGCTCAGACCACGTTCTACCAGGGCATCTACTTCCAGATGGTGCCAGAGGGTCAGAGGGTACAGCTGCCAGCCGACATTGCTGACCCGATCAGGATTGGGTCATCGAGGACTTCCTCTCGATCGACAACTAGGACTCGTAGTACCACACATACTACGATGGGGCCACCTCGTCCACCTCAAGGTGGGGGAGGAGATGAGGCTGAGAGCTCGAGGGGTTCTCGAGGCTAGGCTACTGCACAGATTGATTGTATGATTTGAGAGGATTGAGTATGCCAAGATGTAGATTGTGGCATACCAATCTATTTTTGAGATGATGTACATATATTTGATATATATATAGATGAGATATTTTTTTGATCATATGACTTGTCTTATGCGTTTGTATGATGCTTTTAATGTTTTGGTGTGATTGATTTAATGATTCATGTAATTATGTCATTGGAAATATGTATGGTTTTTAATAAATGCTTTAAAATTTAAATGAAATAATCTGATAGAACAAATTGGTTGTTTGTGATGAGGTGATTTGATAAAAAATAAAAAGACTTTTAACAATAATTTCAAAGGACATTGTCGCTATTATAGACCATTTCATGGAGTCGCCGCTCACTCGGTCGTCAAGCTAATCCCAGTATAGAAATATTGTTAAAAGTAAAAGGGTGCTTAAGAGACTGTCTTAAGACTTTGGTTGTGAGGATGCAAATGATGATGATGATGATTTTGTTTTCAGACTTTTCATGAAAATATTATGCATGAAATATTTTAAAATGGCTTTTGCTAGGCATAAATTCCTAAGTGTGATAAAATGTTGAATAATTCCTTAGAAATTATACCATGGTTGCAAATTTGCAATTTGACATGATGACATGAAATAGAATAGGTGTTTGTTTGTTTTTAAAGCATAATTGTGTAACAGAATGATTTAAGTCATATGGTTTTTTATGATTTTTAAATAAATGGAGAATAAAATTGGTATAATGGTTTGCGCTAGGCATAGAATATTTAGGTATAGACTTATACCATCATCGCGAAATCCAAAAAGAGATAGTTTTATTGCATGGTTGATTTTTAATAAACAGAAAATATGAAGATGAGGACTTGCGCTAGGCATAAAATTCCAATTTTGGTTTTGGAACTATACCATCGTCGCGAAAGTCGACAATATATATATGTATATTTTTATTGTATGGTTTGAAAGAAATTTTGATTTTTTTGATTATGCATGTAGTTGTCTTTATACTAAACAACTGTACTTTAAAGAAGAAAATGAATTTATTCCAAACATTTTGCAGAAATATTTCAAAGTATCTTAAAGACAAAGGTTAGATTTATAAGGAATCCCATGTGCATATGTGAGTTCATTTCCAATCTTGATTTATCATGATGATACACAAAATCTCTCAAATACAAAATGTGTGTGCAATTGCATTGTTCATTTACCAGTTTGAGCAAGATACCATGATACAAGTGATTTGAATGAACCAAATAAATGTTCATTAACCATGATTGAGATGCATATAACCATACCGAGACTACTATGTAAGTCGGATTATCAAGAGCTAGCTAATCCATAAGCAGACATAGGTCTGTACAAAAGAAGGTCGCTAATGTGACAGACATATCGCCACGCTAGGAGTTACCCAAGGCCAAGCAGGTTGGGCACAAACCACCTGTTATGGGGCTTACCTCACAGTTTTTGAATAATTGAGAATTCCAGGGATTCAAGCTCATCAACCCTTCTTTTCTTTTCAAAGGGTAGGGAGAGGGATTTTATTGCTTTTGCTTTTGCTGTCTTTTGCTTTTCTTTTTCTTTTGTATTTTTGCTTGATAATGCTTGGAACATTGCTGTAATGATATAAAATAACATTTTTTTTTCTATGCTAGGGATACTTGCTCGGATTAGCTGTAGAGCAAGGGATTTTTATTCCGGGTAGGGGTGAGCTTGTCCTTTTGCCAATTCTCAAAGATTCTAGACCATGTGCATGATAGGATAGCAAGGGAAACTTTTCGCTCAAGAAACCACTTCTACTATGTAGCATAGCATGGATATTACAAATATAATCATTTTATTGTGAAAGGATGTGCTTGGTTTAAGTAAATAACAAGATCAATTCTCTGTGCTCAAACTTTATTTAATTGAATTTTGTGGACTTTGATATAAGAGAGATTAGTAATCATGCCGAGATAAAATCAAGATACTTATTTTTGTGTTTGCAAAAGTGAGAGATTCCAAATAAATGCTAATTTATCCAAAATAATTTGAAATATATAACTGCAACATTTGTAAGAAGAAATATATACAAATACTTTTTTGAGAAGTTTGAGAATGTTGACTCTCTCTTTCTTCTTTATTTGGTTTTGGTTTCGAAAGAGTCAAGAGTATTGTTATTTTTATTTTTATTATTTTTATTTGTTTTTGTTTTTGTGTAAACAATTTGATATATTTTTTTAAAATAAAACAACATGCGAAATATGTACAAATGATGAAATGATTAATTTTTGTTACGCATAGTAACGTTTAAGATGCAAAATGTTCATGGGTTCTTTAAGTTCTTTACCATCTAAGGTAGATAATTTATATGCTCCTGATTCAAATTTAGCAGTGATAATGTATGGTCCAAGCCGGTTGGGCTCAAATTTACCTTTAAGGTCTTTAGTTGCATTAGTATTTTTTTGATTTTCTTTTAAAACAAGGTCGCCGATCTCAAAGGATCGAGGACGAACTTTTTAGCATATGATCTTTTAAGCTTGTTTTGGTAGGCACGGAGATGCTCCAAAGCATTGATGCATTTTTCATCTAGGAGTTCCAGATGATTGAGTCTGCCATCTCGATATTCATCTCCTACTTCGGTATCTTGAAGTAGTAGAGCCAAAGAAGGAACTTCTAATTCAAAGGGAAAAATGGCTTCAGCACCATAAACCAAAACAAAAGGTGAAGTTCCAGTGGGAGTTCGAACACTAGTTCGATAGGCCCACAAGGTTGGATATAATTGAATGTGCCAGTCACGACCAGTTTTATTGACCAATATTTTGAGAATTTTGATTAAGGTTTTGTTAGATGCTTACGCTTGACCATTACCCTGAGGATAATAGGGAGTGGACCAGCGATGTTGAATCTTATATTTTTGGCATAATTTCTTGACATCTTTATTTTTGAAACAAGTTCCATTATCAGAGATGAGATTTGCAAGAATTCCAAACCTACAAATGATTTGATTAAAAATAAATTTAGAAACTTGTGTGCCAGTGCAGGAAGCTAAAGGCATAGCTTCAACCCACTTCGTGAAATACTCAGTGGCGGTTATGATGAATTTGTGTCCATCAGATGACACAGGATTGATTTTGCCAATAATGTCTAAGCCCCATTTTGAAAAGGGCCAAGGAGATGAAATAGCCTGCAGCTCTTGTGCAGGGGCATGGACAAGGTCAGCATGTTTCTGGCACTTGTCGCAATGGCGCACATACTCATGTGCATCATTCTCCATGGTAGGCCAAAAATATCCTATCCTAAGGAGCTTTTTAGCAATGACACTACCACTGAAGTGTCCTCCACAAGATCCATCGTGGGCTTCACTCAAGGCTGATTTGGATTCTTCTAGATTCAAACATCTTAATAGGATACCTTCAAAAGATCTCCTATATAAAGTATTGCCAATGATTACAAATCGACTTGCGCGTCGACGTAATAACCGACGTTGGTTTCTATTAGAATTGGCAGGGAAAGTCCCATTTTGAAGAAAATCAAATATATCTATATACCAAGGTTCAGGAGTAGTTTCATTGATTAGAAACACATCCAAAGGTTCTAAGCATGACTTATTTGAAGCCGGTTCCTGGAGTCGACGAATAATGATAGTGGCATATTCGTCATCTAACTCCAAGGGCAGAAGAGATGCAGCTGCGGCCATAGCGTCAGCCGCACGGTTGCAAGTTCGAGGAATAGCTTCCAAGGTAACTTGATCAAATAGAGACATTAATTGTAAAACATAGGCTTTATATGGGCACAGTTTATCATCTCTGGTCTGATAAACTTCATTAATTTGGTTTATGACAAGTTGAGAATCACCAAAAACTAACAGATGTTTAATTTTTAGCGCCAAGGCAGCTCGTAATCCGAGGATGAGAGCTTCATATTCAGCAGTGTTATTGGTGCAAGCAAATGTTAATTTGAAGGATAGAGGAATAAGATGTTTTTGTGGGGATATTAAAATAATACCCGCACCAGCCCCACTCATGCATCGGGCTCCATCAAAGTATAAGGACCATTGCTCAATATGGTCTGCCTCTAATTGAAGGCATTCATCAGGAAACTCGATGATGAGGGGATGGGTAGACTCTAAGGGTGCAGCAACTAATTGATCTGCTATGATTTGACCCTTAACAGACTTTTGTCCTATGAATGTGAGGTCAAACTCGCTTAGAGCAAGAACCCACTTGGCTGTACGACCCGATAAATAAGGTCGACTCATGAGATACCTCAAGGGATCATATTTAGCAATGACATAAGTTTTTTGACTAAGCATATAATGGCATAATTTTTGCGTAGAAAAAACAACTGCTAGACATAGTTTTTCTAACGCTGTGTAGCGGGTTTCATAACTGATGAAGGTTCGGCTAATATAATAATTAGCACGTTCTCTCTTCGCATCATCAAGCTGAGCTAACATAGCTCCTAAGGGAGAATCTGAAGCTAAAATATACAGGAGAAATGGGCGATCAGGTTTAGGTGGTGAAAGCACAGGTGGGGTAAGGAGGTATTGTTTGAGAAGTTCAAAAGCTTCTTTACATTCGTCATCCCAATTAAAAGGGACATCCTTCTTAAGGAGCTTAAGAAAGGGACCGGTTTTGTCCGCCAACTTATCGATGAAGCGACGGATAGCTTGAAGTTTACCTTGTAAACTTCGTAATTCAGATATATTGGTAGGTGCGGGCATATCAGTGATAGCCGCAATCTTGAGAGGGTCAATTTTGATACCACGTAAAGAAACTATAACCCCTAATAGTTTACCGGACTTAACTCCGAATATGCATTTGGCTGGATTTAATCGAATAAGATATTCTCTTAAGCGATTAAAAACTTTTCTCAAATCATCTAAATGATTATCTTCATTAATAGAGCGAGCTATAATATCGTCTACATAATCATGTAGGATATCATGCATCATATCATGAAAAATATAAGTCATAGCTCGTTGATATGTTGCACCTGCATTCTTTAAGCCAAATGGCATCACTTTCCAACAAAAGGTACCCCAAGGGGTAATAAAGGCTATTTTAGCCTGATCTTCAAGAGCTATCCTGATCTGATTATAGCCAAAAAATCCATCCATTAGGGACATCATTCCACTTTCGACAGTAAATTCAATGATTTGATCCATGTTTGGAAGAGGAAAATCATCCTTAGGGCATGCAACGTTAATATCTCTAAAGTCTATGCAAACCCTAACTTTGGTAGCTTCTTTCTTGGTGACTGGAACTACATTTGAGATCCATTCAGCATAATCAATAGCTTGTATAAAAACAACATTTAGGAGTTTTTCTAACTCCCCTTTGACTAGCAGGGCCACTTTGGGATGCATTTTTCTAAGTTTTTGTTTAACAGGTTTAGCATCCGGATGGACTACTAGATGATGCATGACTACGGAAGGGTCCAGACCCGGCATATCTTCGTATGTCCAAGCGAAGACATCTTCATATTCTTTAAGGAATGCAATGTATTGCTCTTGTTTTTCTTGACTTAATTCTGACCCAATATTGATTATGTGAGGATTATCCTCAGTTCCAATGTTAACTTTAATGACGTTTTCGACTTCCATGTGTAGATCTCTTTCAAAATTAGGTGGGGCGGGTGAGACGCCCAATTCTTGTAATTATTTTAAGGTTAAGTTGGATAATTCATCTTGAGGATTAGTGGCCTCAAGCTGGGCTATAGTTGGTATAGAACCATCAAAATAAAATCCATTGTGTAACATCTCTTCAACGGAGACATCGTGGAAGATATCTCCTTCCAACTCCTCATCGGAGTCAACAATCAATTCAGGGTAAGCTATGGATAGCATGTTACATGTAAATGGCTGATTTTTTAGAGGCAAATCATCACGCCTATCTAAATAATCTTGATAACATATGAGTTGATCATCATCTTCAAAAGGAAAGGGTTGACCCTTACTAGGAAATAGGCCCACACCACATCGGGCAGGCCACGGTTCTACCTCGAAAGGTTCTTTCATGCCATTTTGGAAAGGTCCCAAGCCTTTCCCTTTATATCCCATTTTAAGCATTATGGGTTTAGCTTTAATATACTCATTAGTAAAATAACACCGAGCATATCCATCATGATGAGTTTTGATATTCCGAGGTATTCTTCCCCAGTCATATCCTTTATAAATAAAAGCACAACTCCCGACTTGGTAAGTACTTCCCATAGGTTGTGGGAGGCCCAAGGTACGAGGAGATGGCGGCAAGTTATTGAAAATAATTGAATCTTGCATGAAAGCATTTGTTTTTTCTGATATTAAGATTGTGGATAAATCTGGTAAAAGTTCATCAAAAAGAGCGTAAGATGTAGAAGGATCATTCCCTATATCTTTAGATGTGGAAGGTATGATAGATGTTGATAATGTGGAAGTGTTAATGAATGGGTCTATAGGTTTTGAGATTATAGGGATGGAACATGAAGAATTGGTTGTAGATTTAAGATCTTTTTGAGGTTCTAGTGTGATTTGTTCAGAAGATGGTTGAGTTAAATGTATAGGTGTAGTTGATGGGGTAGATGATGTTATGTGTGTGTGTTTCACACGTTTAGATGAAAAATAAGAACTAGGATGTGTGGATGACAGAGCGGGGCAAAATTGCACTCCAACAGGTTCTGCCAAAGCACACATATCAAAGGGTCTAGGGTCACCATGGATAGTGACCAACTGGTTTTTAAATTCGAATTTAACACATTGGTGTAAAGTTGATGGGACAGCCCGCATTGCATTGATCCAAGGATGACCCAAAAGTATATTGTACGATGTTGGGCAATGTACAATAAACACGGTTGTATCTAGGGTTCTAGGACCAACTTGCAATGGGATGGTAATAACTCCACACGTTTCTTGTGTTTCGTCATTGAAAGCTTTTATGATCATGTCAGTTTTCTTCATTTCATCACTTCTAAAGCCAAATCGTTGGTAGAAGTCAAAAGTGCAAATGTTTAGAGATGAACCATTATCAATCGGGACTCTTTTAACAGCTACATCTCCAATTAGAGCAGTAATATATAAGGGATTATCCTTATGTAAACTGTGTTGTGGGATATCTTTATCCCGAAAGTCAATACAATCGACTTCTCTAGTGATGATAGTATTGGCCATGGCTTCGAGGTTGAATGTTTTGAGGTACCATCATTTGGCTTAATGTAAGCATCAACTCATCCCTATGGGTAGGAGAAGATCTTAATAAATCCAAAAGGGAAATTCTGGCTGTAGTATTGGATAATTGCTCATTAATATTGTAAGGGGGTTTAGGTTGAACATTAGGAGCATGATTCCCTTTATTGGGATTTTTCAAAACAAATGGAGCTGATCCATCATTCTGGTTTGGTTCTTGTTGAGAATTTTGAGCCTGTTGTCGGGTAACGACTCCGATGGTACCTACAATGTTATATTGAAGACGTTGAACTGGTCTCGGTTGAGCGTTTATGGCTTGTTCATTAGAGAGGAATTGATTAGAAGAGGGTCGAGTAGTAACTCTTCTAGGAAATGGTTCTTCTGGAACCATAGCATCTGTGATAGGTTGAATAGGATCTGATTCATTTTCAGAACTATTCGATTGGTTTGAAGTGATGTCTATTTCACTTTCAGTATCTGATTCTACATCACTAGGATCGGGAGTTTGAAAATTATGTAGGGGCCTGGTTGTGACCAGGGATAAGGTTGTGTCAAATATTTGAGGATCCTGAACAGGTAATTGTCCGCTAATAGTCCCTACATATCGGGTAGGAGGGGGAACATTATGATGTTCGATTTGATTGGCCACCTCTTTACCATGTCTTGGTAAAGGATGTTGAAATATGTCTAATGATTGATTAGCATTTTGATTTTGATTTTGGGGAATGGTCTTTTGAGGATTATTAGGAGTATTTTGTTTAGGTTGGAAAGCTTGCACTTCCATTTCATTATTATCAATCAAATCTTGTATTTTATGTTTCAACCTTTTACAAGCGTTGGTAGAGTGTCCAGGTCCTCTATGAAAATCACAGTGTAAGTCAGCTCTGTATCCGGGTATGGTTGGATCAGGTTCTCGGATAGCTGGTAATTGAATCAAACCTCTTTCGAGTAATTGAGGTAAAATAGTTGATAATGGTTGATTCAATCTAGTAAACTCTCGAGGAGGTTTATCAGGAGGTTTCAATATAAATTTTTTTGTTGTCTTCGTTGCATTGATATTAGCAACATTTCTGCTATCAGTGACTCCGTCACCTACGACTTGTTTGTTTTTATATTGATTTCTGGATGTTTTCTCATCATCCTTCTTCCTAAGTTGGCCTCTCCTAATGAGGGCATCTTCTACTCTTCGAGCTAAATCTATAGCTTGATCGAAGGTAGTTAAAGTAGCAGTTGATAACTCATAAGATATTTGTTCTTGCAAATTATTGATAAAAATGTCCAACATTTCTCTATAAGGTAGCACAAAGTGCAGTTTTCCTATCAACTGCCTCCATCTAGCTAAGAAATCAGCAAAACATTCATCCTTGTCTTGTTTTAAGTTGTATAAATCTTTAATGGTGACATGCCTCTCGATGTAGGCACTAAATTGATGGACAAAAGATTCAATTGTTTCTTCAAAGTTTCTCAAAGAATGAGTGGGCAATTGATAGTACCACTCTAATGCCATTCCACCTAAACTTTTCGGGAACATTTTTAGTAATAGCAAGTCATCATGTGATATATCATGACATGCTATCCTAAACATGCGAAGATGCTCTATGGGATCTTCAGTTCCTTTATATATAGGCAGGATGGGCATGGGAAAATGCTTAGGGTACGGTTGTGCTACAACTATGGGATCCAAAGGTTGACTACATATCTCTCGATAATTGTACGAGGGACGGTAGGGATCTATCTGGTCCATACGCGAAGCTAACTGTTTCACCATGGCTTCCAGATTACTAGTTTGCCCACCATATTGGTTCGGTAGGGCATTGATATGGGATTTGTGAGCATATGATGGAGGGACATGCATATTAGATGCTATATTGCTATTGTGTAAATTGTTGGTAGGAAAGGTGTTATGAAGGAATTTTGAAGTTGTATTATGTTGTATTCCAGATTGTTGAAAATTGGTGTTTGGCTTCATTTTAGATTTTTGTTTACTTGAAGCATATTGATCAATAGTTTGGCGAAGTAAAGCAGTGAAGGAAGTTTTCTTTTGTGTGGGAATGATTTTAGGCTCAATAACAGGTTCCTTAGGAGGTTGGGTAACCTGTTGTTTTGGCATGTTTTGAATCATAGTGACCATATCTCTATTGGATGGTCCAGCCTTATCACTTTCTTGATCAATGAAAGACAAGGGATTAGTGTGCACATCAAACATATGTTCCATGGCTGCTTGAGTGTCACTAATTTGCCCTTTATCAATACGAACTGCCATATTAAGAGCGCCAATGTTATTATTGAAAAATTTCTAGAAATGATCTAGGTTATCAAAAGCAATAGTTCCATCTAGAGCTACTCTAGGGGATGAGGATCCATCCTCTTTAACATTTTCTTCTTGTTCATTGTCTTCACCTAGGTCATCTTCTGGTTGATCTAGAGTTTCTCCTTCCGAAATTGGATCCTCAGGAAGGACATTTGGGTTTCTAGTTTTATCTTCTAACCAATCTTCTTCTTCTCCTTCAGTTTGTTTACCATTCCTAAGTTTAGGCATTGTGCTTAACTTAGATTTCAGCAAATATATATATATATATATATATATATATATTTTTTTTTTATATATATATATGCAACAAGCTTAAGAGGTATATATTAATTATATACCTACTACAATATTTAAAATGAAATGTTTTGGTTTTTATGTTTTTTTTTTAGTTTTTCTTGTTTTTGTAATAATATTGTAAAGATAAGAAACAACACAATAAATGCAAGAAATAATGAAAGCAATGATCTAGTTTTCTATAAATAATTTATAAATGTCATTAATGGGCTCAAGTTCTTCAGGAGTCATGAAGTGTTCTTCTTCAAATTGAAAATTTTCTTTCAAGAATTTAATGAAAAGGGCTATAGTGATATTATCTGTCTCAGATTCTGGTTGATAGAAGTAAAGCTCATGGCAATACTCTCGATATAACACAGCTCGAGGAACTCTATTCCATATTTCTCTATCCGTAAGAACGACCTCTTGGTCTTCTATACGACCTAGGAACTGGTGTATAGTGGCTGCGTTCTCGAGGTATTCCTCGAAGGTGAACAATTCTGAAGACACAAGAGCTCTCCTATAAGCTAACCATCTATGGCAGGCTCTCTGAAGTTCATGATAAAAGACAAGTTGATGAGGATCCAGGATTCTATCTAGGACAAGCCTTTTGATTTGTCTAAGTTCGGTTGACCTAGATGAAATGACACCTAGTCTTCTATCAAGTTCGTCCCACAAAAGTTGATTTCTATCTATTTCAGGCACACTAAGCACAGAATTAACTTCTATGGCAGCCAATTGGTTTTCAACATTTATAATAACTGCTAATATTTTCCTAGGAGCTACCATCTAAACATGATATGCAACTTATTAGTTTTAAATGATTTTAAATGCATCTATGTTTTTTTGTTTTTATTGTTTTCAAAAGGTTTTAGTTTCACGTCGGGTTCACCAAAATGTATCGCTCCAAATTTTTTGCATCCTTACCTTCAGGCTATAGGATCCGTGCCCGGAAGGAGGATGGGAAAAGGATGGCATGGTACCTCGGATTGAGAGGCCTTGCGAAGGTCCCGCCTCTCGGGGGAGGTGTATTATGGTGATTTTTCGATGGATGGTGGGTTCACCAGGAAACGTTTGAATGGCAGTTTCCACGCCTAGGTTGGGAATGTGTTTTATGTGTTCAATTTTATCTTTAAACATTCGAGTCCTAGGTTTGGCCAAATGAATCTAAGTTATACTATTATGAAAATGCAGACTAGATGAAATACAACAGACAAATATGAACAAAAATAGAGAGAAAGAGCTAAATTATAGAACCATACCTGATCCGGATGTCTGATGGAGATTCTGATTCTTGAAGCAGTCAGGATCGCCTCTGATTTGATAGGATCGTCTGCTATCAGACAAGATCGTCTGAGATTTGATGAATTCATCAGATGAATTCGTCAGAGACCTGCAATCAGAGAAGTAGACACAAAATGCAAAAAATGCAACTATTCTAATAGAGGGCAATGATGTAGAATAACAACAATAACATTAAAATGATGATAATAAGCAAAATACGAGTGCACTACAATGATTTGATGACAATTGGTGACTTAATTATGCATTTAAAGCTACATGGGTGAACTCCAAAATGCAGAATAGCAAAAAATAATAAATAAACTAGCTAATTGCAGAATAAAATAGCAGATGAAAAGAGGAAAATGCAAACTCTGGGCACTGATTGCCCCCAATGATGATTGCAATCGAAATCATCTCTGATTTGACAGGATCGTCTCCGATCTGAACAGGATCGTCTGCGACGATGTAAGCTTGCTCCGACTGAAAAATGACAAGGTTCCTGCAAGAAAATTGGATGCAACAAATGTAGATGGTAATACAGATTATTCTAATGCGTGTGAAGGTCGATTTACAGGAAAATTCAGCCAGGGGAAGGTTAAGGGGAGGGCCTAAGTTTAAATAGGCTTAGGAGGGAGGTTAGGAGGTTGGAGATCATCCCAATTTGGGAGATCTCCAACGGGGAGGGTCTCTAACGACGTAGACACGCTTCTGCCCGGATTAGAGACGCCGTTGGAATAGAGGCTAATTGAGAAAAATTAGTTTTGGGACAAGATCGTCTGGACGTCCTAGTCTAGACGAAATCGTCCGATCTGAGGCGATATCGTCTGATCGACGACGATATCATCAAACGGTCAAAACAAACTCTAAAAATGGCGTGGGAAAGGAGGAAACGGGTTGAACGGTGGTTTGGGAGCGGTTTTGGGGGTTGAAATTTGAATTTGAATATTTACTTAGAGTAATTGTAATTATTAAGGTTTTACTGCGCCAATTTTAGGGTGCTACAATTCCTCCTTGAGCCTTATGTAATTATAGCCCGAGAGAAGATACAACTTGGAGAAAAATATTACACTATATAGCTCATCCAATAAATCATCGACCATTGGTATAGGAAATTTATCCTTAATGGTGATCTTATTAAGCCCATGAAAATCTATACACAACCACCATGACCCATATATTTTTCTAACCAAGGGTACTAGAGAAGAATAAGGACTATTACTAGGTTGAATAACCCTTGCTTGTAGCAATTATTATACCAATTTATCAATTTTTGACTCAAGAGCATAGGGGTATCGATAATATCTAATGTTAGGTGGCATGCTATCGTGTACCAATGGTATTGCATGGTCATAGGAATGATATGGAGGTAATTCTATCAATTTTATAAAAATTGCATCATGCCCATTCAGAATAAATTGCAAATATTCTTGGGGCTTGTCTTCTCTAAATTTTATGATTGAATTGCAAAGATTTGATCTACTACCCCACGTGAAGATTTTTTTGAACTTCTCCATTCGGATTGAAAAAATAATCTATAGAGATCTTATTTATGAACCATGAAGAGTGTGGGACTTACCATTATGTGAGAAATGCATCCTTAATTCTATAAAGTTCCAGGCTATTATTCCCAAGGTACCTAGCCATTGATCTCCAAGCACAACATCACATCCTCCTAGTTGAAGAGCAAACATATTAGTTTTGATTTTATAGTCTCATATCTTCAACTTAACATTGTGGTATTTACCCTTACAAGGTAATTTTTTGCCATTTTCCACCATAATCTCAAAGGAGTTGCAAGCATGTATGTAGCAATGTGCTTGCTTGGCTACTTGGATATCAATAAAATTATGTACTACCTGAATCAACGAGAATTGTAATATTTTGCCCTTTGAAGAAACCCACTACCTTCATTGTCTAAGGGGTAGAAATTCTTGCAAGTGCATGGACAAATATTTTGGCTATGGTTCTTCTTGTGTTTCACCCTCATCCTAAAGTTGTTCCTTTGGTGGTTTTAAGTCTTCATCAGGTTGTTCACTGCTTACTGATTCCTCTACTTCCAAAAAAAATAACTTCTTTTAGGTGCATTTATACCCTAGTGAATACTTATCATCACAATTATAGCATAAGCCTTGTTCTCAAAGGACATCTATTTATTTCATACTCAAATACTTGAATGGGATAGACTTATTACCATATTTGGTGTGAACTTGGAAGGAAATGTGGGTTTGGCCTGCGAAAATTTAGCTGGTCTCATTTGAGACAATTTATTTTCTTCAACTAATCTAACTAATATTATGGATTGCATCATAGACTATGGTTTGAATATTTTTACCTCCACCTTGATATCATCTTTCAATCCATTTATAAAAAAACTTTGAAAAAATCCTTTGTTCAATCCCTTTGTCCTATTAGCTAGTTTATTAAGTTGGGTCTAATATTTATAGATAGTAGAGGTTTGTTTCAATTTGATCAAGGCTCTTGTAAAGTCCTCATATTCACTAGGGCCAAAACAAGTTAGTAATTATGATTCAAAATCCTCCCAAGAAGGGTTTGGAGTCATGTTTTGTAACCATTGATACCATTGTAAGGCTTCTATTTTAAAGTTAAAAGATACCATTGTGACCCATAAATATTTAGGTGCATTATGAAGTTTGAAGAATTGATCTACTTGACATAACCAACCATCAATATCCTTTCTAATGAACTTAAGAAAGTCTCATTTAGGCATCTTAAATAGAGTGTCTATGTCAAAAAGAGAATGATAGCCTTATTTCTCTTTATGGACTCCCTTCTCTTTATTGCCTAAATTTCCACCTGGTTTTTCAATGTTAAGATGCTCAAACACCTTTGGGCCTTCCCTTAATTTATCCTCAACCTCTAGGAAGTTTTCTTCAAATGCAGCTTTGGATCTAAGATGGTCATCTCTCATAAGTGATACTTCTTCCCTCATCTATTAAATTCATTTCCAAGGTTAGTGACTATGCCACTCATTTTTTCCATAAGGTTGTTTTATTCTAACTCATTTTGGTGTCCTCTAGTTCCTTCGACCATTTAGGTATGATTTGAACCACTCTCATTGACTTACTAAAAATAGAAGTATTGTTCCAAGATTTTTTATTTTTAGTGATGGGCCAAAAAAAGTGTTTGGATTTTTTATATCAAAATGATCAGCTCAAAAGGATGAGCATAGTGGACTAGGTCTTCCAATAACATTTTTGGCATCCCAAACTTTTTTCTAGGGGAGTGTTGTATTCTAGTGTTGTCCATTTTTCTCCAGGAGTCTTAGTTGACTCAAAAAATTGACTTTCATTTGACAACCCCTTACTCGAATTTGCATTACCTATTAATAACTCTATTTTGACTGACATTGTTCTATCATTGACATTGTAGCTCACTATCTTTGGTAACTGTCAAAACTACCTCTATTACTAATAAATTCATTGTTTGTTATGATTCCCAAATGTTATAGGTAATTGTTACTGATGTTGGTAGAATCTGTCTTGATTGTTGTTGAGTGCTACTTGACTGTTCCTAACAAACCATGTAGTTTTTTAACATGCAAGATAAATAAAAATAGGGCACTCTAAGCCAAGGTGTGTGTACTACCCATAGGCCCTATGTTATACCATAATGATGAATGATAGTGCTTGAACCAATAGTTTAGGCCATTACTCAAGGATTCCACTCATACCCTTGAGCACACTACCTGTGTCTCTAATAGTATGGGAGGGTGATCTTCCTAGATGTTGTGTTTGATGTACTATGGAGAATACATGATCAAAAACCTTCCTAAGGCTAAAGGTTTCTCCTAATACTAGGAGGTCTCTTGATATACTCCAAGATACATGGGAGCTCAATTACATATACAGGTGTTGTCTGAGGCTTGGGTATTAGAGCTTGATCACCCCTCACTTCACTATATGCTTTATGAGCAATATAGCTTAGCCAATAACAATAGCTCCTCTATAATATTTTAAAACCCCTAGAACATGGTTTCTAACCTAATAAACTAATGCAAAAAAATGATATTTTTTAATAAGAAAATAGGTGAAAAATGAAAATGCAAAAAATTTATACCTAAAAGTCGAAATGACAGGGAAAAAACTATTGTAGTCACAATGGAACATGACCCTAGAAAGTGCTCTGATACCACTTGTTAAGAACCTTCTAATAAAACAAGCACATTCACATGAAAATTGTAATAAAAATAGAAATTCATGAAAGAATAAAATATTGCAATACGAAATGTAAATGCAGAAATAAATATCATAAACCATAACATAAAATTGCGAGCCTCTTCGAGGGGGCAACCTCATTCAATATGCAAAATATATATTTGTTTATGGACCCTTGTATTTTAAAGATACACTTCATGCAACCCGAACCTATTGCTCAAGAGTTGACTTACATGCAAAGTGCCACTCGAGCTAGAATTTTCTACCAAACAACAATTACATTCTTGATAATGGTTACATGAAATGACACCACTTGTCTAGGCACCTTAATTACCACATACCTTTACAATATATCATTATAATGGTATCTCCACATTGGAAAGGGGATAATACATAATAATATGAGAATTACATAATAATGTTATGATGGGTTCCTAACAAAAACTAATCTTAAAATAAATGGCCAAATAATGAAAGATAAGAGTTAGATATTATATGTAAGAATAATTTATACCAAATAATGTAATATAGGGGGTGTTTGAGGTATTACATTATTTGGTACCTTAGTATTTTTATAAATATTTAGATTAGGGTGTGTGTTTATTATTTTGGTCAATAGTATGTAATAAAGTGTGAATTAAGAGTGAAATGTATCATGTGTGTAAGTAAAAAGTTGGATGAGGTGTCTTCTATGAGTTGAGTGTGATGTGTCAAGTTTAAAAGTAAGGAGCTATGTGTAGTCATGAGAGACTTAGTCATTATGTAATATGTGAGATTTATCATGTAAAGAGGTAATATGAAATGTTGCATCTCCCACGAGTTACAAGTTTGAGGAGAGAAAAGATCAAGAGTCAGGTGCATGTGAAAAGTCTCATATATTTATACATATACATTGAAGACAAATTTCTATGTATTATAATAAATTTTGGATTAAATTAATAAAGTTATTTTTATGTAATATTGGTGTTATTATTGAATGAGATTATATGATCATGAAAATTATTTACTTACAATATTTAACCCATTTGATAACAGTAAAAAATTGAATCTTTATCTATAAATATTCCACTAAGAAAATGGTGAATTAAATAAAAATTTATAAAATTAATGAACAAATAAATGAAAGAAGTAATTAACAAATTAGTTGATGCTCACTGTAACATTCTTGCCAACAATACTTGTTAACAACTAACGACCTCTACAATTGACTCTCATCAATTAAGTATGTATAACGACCTCTACAATTGACTCTCATCAATTACGTATGTATTCTCTGTTAATAGTTTATTAAATATTTTATTATTATCGTCTCATTTTTTTTTTTAAAGCAAAAAACTCCTTGTGGAGCTGTCTTGGTCAGAGAGACCACAAGTAGTGGGTTCTATACCGTCAAAGTCACCCGAGAGTCGTACTCGACCCTGTCCGCACCAACATTATCAATTGGATTTTGGATACCCAATTCAGCTTTTTGGTAGGGTGAAGATTTGAACTTGGGACCTCCCTTGGAGGATTGCCCTCTCCTCTCCAACTCACCTACAACACCTGGGTAGATTATCCTCTCATTTTGATCACAATATGTATGCTTCCATATTTGGTTATCTTTATTTTATTTTCAAAAAACCATAAAGAGAAGTGGACATTGACTGTTTGACCAAGGATATGTTTCATCCACACTAATACCGACAATCCCAAAATACTAACACTTTTGCTATCTTTATGTAGATGTTTTTATTACACTTTCTCTACAAGTGATGCCCCACATTGTTGAAATCGAGCAGTAATTGTCTTTTTATTTTTCAGTAACGCTTTCCTTTTTAATTTCAAAATCCAATTTTGTTTATTATGATTAGTTAATGTGTCATTTTAGTTATTTCATTATGTTGTATTATTATTTTATGTAAAAGTAAGAACGTGTATAGTTGTGAATAAACTGTTAATAAATCGACCCCATATATGTTCCTGTATATTATATTTTTTTTGGTTGTGTAAATTAGGTGAGGAAAGGCAAATGATTTTTTAAAGTAGGTATTTTGTTAATGTTACAGTGTGAATTTTATTGAAGTAGGATTACACACCATGCTTCAGTAACTTGGAGTATGATTAAATAACTATACATTAAATAAAACACGAGTTATTTCATATAACCTATAATTTGAAAATCTTTAAAAACTATTTCATAAATTAAATATATTAATATTATTACTCTATTATAATGAAATATTATTATTATTCATATTATATTACTATTTTAGATAATAATACCTTCAAATACAATTTTTATATGGACATGTACAACTAAAGTCTCTATTAGCGGTAATCACAAAAGGAAAAAATAAAAAAAGAATTTAAAACAATAATAATCATAATATCCATAAAATTCTAGACGTTAGGAAAATCTAACTAGGCTTTTAAACATAAGAATAAAATATCAAAATAATTATAATAAGATATTATATTTATAGAATTCTTAACTATGGGTTTAACAACCACCTAAAATGCACAAATGAAAGGAGGGGTGAAGAGACCTATATTGGGGTTTCTATATTCAACAACATTGATTTTAGGATATTTTATTTTATAAAGAATTGGGACTTTCTATGAATCCATCCTCTCTATTGAGGTTTAAGATTGTTTTTCAATTTCTAAGGTATCCTTTGCGTTTATTTTGATTCAAATAATATTTTTCATTAATAACTTGGCTTCATTTAGAAAACAATGGCGCTTTGACTTAAAATAATATCATGCTAATAACAATTTAACAAATCTATTGTTTTGGATATTTATTGTATTGGATATTTGCACATGATGTTCCTTCAATCTAGTTTTTATTAATATTTTAATTTTATCAATGTAGAATCCCCTATACAATTAATTGTTAAAAGTGTAATCTGATTCATGGTCAAGGCTGACATTGTATAATGTAATATTTATAGGCCTAAGGGCACTCATTGTACAATATGTTAATTTATTATAATAGTTTATAATGTAAACCCCATGGGCTATAGTTAGTCTTGTTATGGTTAAAGTCACTTTATACATTGTAATTAAACTTAATCCCTCTTAATATGTTATCTTAGATTAAATTCTAAACTTAATCCCTCTTATTATGTTATCTTAGATTAAACTCTATTTTGTAACTAGGATTTTGGTATTGGTATAAATACCCGCTTTCCACTCTTCATTTGATTATTAGAATGAAATGAATGTAATCTATGGATTGCCTAGTAATTATTTATGGTACCTATGGGTGCCCTAAATATTGGCATCTATTTTCTTTTTTTTGTCCTTTATTTTAACTTTTGTAGAAGATTTGAGTGGATGTCTTGCTTTTGTTTGTTTTGTGAAAAATAGTATGAATTCCAACATGGGATTAAAGTGGGTATGGAGTTACATCACTTGCTTCACACAGAAGCACTATTTGGATCATTTAGTTCTTCTTCCAAATCCTAGAATGATTCTCTCTATGTCTCTTCAACAAAATTTTACCTTCTAATTCTCCTTCTCAAAAGCATTGGAAAATAACCCTAATTTCTCTTACAAAAATTTACTTTAAATGGTTGTTCTCCATTTTGTCGTGGAGGCTAGAAATTACTTTCTAAAATTTAAAATTTTAAAAAAGATGCTTCCTATCTTTGTGCTTGGTCTTGGTATCCATACAATTAAGATAATGTAACACCCTTTTCCATGGAGAAGGTACACACCCCTACATAGTCTATAGCGAGACCATTATGAATAGGAGACTAGAAGGTAGATATTTTTGTCATGTTGTGCCTAAGTTTGAATCTCCATATGGGCACTTTTTGGTCAACAAGGGTAGTATGATGTTTGTTACTGATTCAAAATTAAGGGAACTATATTTTGGAGCTCACTATTACTGTTTATCTATTAGCATAGTGTGGCAATTTATGATTTCCATAGGAGAGAAGAGGGCCCTAGTTCAAACTATTTCTCTTCTATTTATAGTAAAATAAGTGGCTATTCATTTATTAGAGATCAGGGCTATTGAGTGTCATTGCATGCTATGGATGGATGAGTAGCAATTTTTTTTTAGGAATTTGGGGTCTTGAGGTCGAATCATGGTTTGGATACCCTTTTTTATGTTGTGGATAGAGATAAGGTGTTATGAGTGGGAATGAATTCTCCTCTCCAAAGATAATGATAGCTTTTTGGTTAGTGTTTGTGTTTAGCTTAAACATACCATGATTCTAGTCTCTTCAATGCTCATAGATTTTTTTTGAGCAAGGATAATCATCTAGTCAATATGGCAGCCTATGTGGCAATTGATGTGACATTTTATGCCATGTCATTTCAAACTTTTAATATTTATACAAACATGACCAATTAAAAAGGGGTAAGTGTTGACAACACACTGGTTGAGGGTAGTTGAGGTGGAAAAAATAAATTAAGTGCAAATTAGAGACTATCAAGTGGGAGCTTCTACATTCCTAAGGTTTGAGCAATTATTTTTTTATTTTTTGGTCAATTAGGACAAAAATTTTGAAGGCCATAACTTTTGCATACAAAAGTATTTTGAGACATTTTTCTCAAATTGAATGATTTTTTGAACTCTATGTGTTGGTGGTATTAGTTCAGATACCTTATGTGGCGTTAGGGGTTAAATTGTGTAAAATGGATCACAAAGCCCTAGCTACTCATCTTAATAGATAAAATTACACTATTTATGGAACCCAAATGATTGGCTTGTTATGAAGTAAGAGCCTACGGTCCATCTTTCAAGAAGATAAAGTAGCTATTCTTGATGGAGAAACACATCATCAAAGAGAAGAAGATGCTCTTGGCCTACTTTCCTTGTTGATTGAATTAGAGTTACTTATTTCACATCAAAGGAGAGAGTGATCCTATCAAGGTATGGTCAAAATTGCATGAATTATTTGGGAACATTAATACTAATGATGTAAGTTTCTTAGAATTGAAGTTGTTCTTTCTTAAATTGGTTGAGTTTGATAATGTTAAGGACCATATTGCAAGACTCAAGGTATTGAGGGCATGTATTATATCTTCTAGAGGTAAAATACAATATGATGTAGAATGTGTGAATATTGTCCCTGCTAATCCCTCCCCTTCTTTTCAGATGTTGAACCTAATGGTTCATATGATACTTATGCTCTTGGAATCTCAAAAGACTATTGTTTATTTTTTCTCTCTCCTAGTTCATTTTTAGGTGGCAATGAAGAATTATTAAAGAAATCCACAAATATAGGCTCGTGTAAAGGCATTCAAATTTAAGGAGATTATGATACAAGATATTAAGGGCTAGGCTAAGTATTCAAATAAGTCAAAGACTAATTTTGGATACTATAAGAGGGAGAGACATCTAAAGAAGAATTACTTGCTAAATTATGAAGTACTGAAGATGAATTCCTAAGGATCGGTAGACGTCTTCCAAATGATGGAGGATATTTTGAAGGATTTGCCTCAATTGTAGAGGCCTATTAGATCATAAATTATGAGGGGAAGATATTATTGTCCCTAATGTTTTCTCTCCTTGGATCTTCAATTCAAATGATAGGTGGTGTTGAAATTGTAATTTAATTCACAATCAAGGTTGACATTGTATGATGTAATATTGATATGCCTAAGGGCACTCATTGTACAATGTATTAATTTATTGTAATATTTTATAATATAATCCCGATGGGCTATAGTTAGCCTCATTATGGTTAAAACCACTTTATAAATTGTAATTAAACTTAATCCCTCTTAATATGTTAGCTTAGATTAAATTCTAAACTTAATCCCTCTTATTATGTTATCTTAGATTAAACTCTATTTTGTAACTAAGATTTTAGTATTGGTATAAATACCCGCTTTCCAATATTCATTTGATTATTAGAGTGAAATGAATGCAATCTATGTATTGCATAGTAATTATTTATGGTGCCTATGGGTGCCCCAAATATTTGTGTTTATTTTATTTCTTTTGTCCTTTATTTTAACTTTTGTAGAAGATTTGAGTGGATATCTTTATTTTGTTTGTTTATTTAAAAATAGTATGAATTCCAACATGGGATTAAAGTGGTTATGGAGTTGCATTACTTGGTTCACACAAAAGCACTATATGGAGCCTACAGTTCTTCTTCCAAATCCTAGAATGATTCTCTCTATGTATCTTCAACGAAATTTTACCTTCTAATTATCATTCTCAAGAGCATTGGAAAATAACCCTAATTTCTCTTACAAAAATTAACTTCAAATGGTTGTTCTACATTCTATCATGGAGGCTAAAACTTACTTGTCAAAATTCAAAATTTGAAAAAATATGCTTCTTTTCTCTATACTTGGTCTTGGTATCCATAAAATCGAGAGAATGTAGCACCCTTTTCCATGGAGAAGGTACACACCCCTACATAGTCTATATCGAGACCATTATGACTAGGAGACTAGAAGATAGGGATTTTTGTCATGTTGTGCCTAAGTTTAAATCTCCATATGGGAAGTTTTTGGTCAACAAGGGTAGTATGATTTTTGTTACTGATTCAAAAATAAGGGAACTATATTTTGGATCTTATTGTTACTATTTGTCTACTAGAGTAGTGTGGAAATTTATGATTTGCATAGTAGAGAAGAGGACCCTAGTTCAAACCATTTATCTTCTATTATAGTCAAATAAGTAACTATTCATTTATTAGATATCAGGGCTATTGAGTTTCATTTCCTGCTATGGATGGATGACTAGCAATTTGTTTTCAGGAATATAGGGTCTTGAGGTCGAATCATGGTTTGGATACCCTTTTTGATGTTGTGGATAGAGAGAAGGTGTTATGAGTGGGAATGACCTCTCCTCTCCAAAGACAATGATAAATTTTTTGTCAGCGTTTGTGTTTAGTTTAAACATACCATGATTCTAGTCTCTTAAATACTCATAGATTATTTTTTGAGTAAGGATAACCTTCTAGTCGATATGGTAGCATATGTGGCAATTGATGTGACCTTATTTTATGTCATGTCATACCAAAATTTTAATATTTATACAAACTTGACCAATTAAAAAGGGACAAGTGTTGACAACACACTGGTTGAGAGTAGTTGAGGTGGAAAAAATAAATTAAGTGTGAATTAGAGACTATCAAGTGGGAGCTTCTACATTCCTAAGGTTTGAGCAATTAATTTTTTATTTTTTTGGTCAATTAGGACAAAACTTTTGAAGGCCATAACTTTTGCATATAAAAGTATTTTGAGACATTTTTTTCAAATTGAATGATTTTATGAACTCTATGTTTTGGTGGTATTTGTTTAGATACCTTTGATGGTGTTAGGGGTTAAATTGTATAAAATGGATCACAAAGCCCTAACTCCTCATCTTAATAGATAAAATTATAATATTTGGTGAACCCAAATGATTGGCTTGTTATGAAGTAAGAACTTATGGTGAATATTTCAAGAAAATAAAGTAGTTATTCTTGATGGAGAAACACACCATAAAAGAGAAGAAGAGGCTCTTGTCCTACTTTCCTTGTTGATTCAACTAGAGTTACTTATTTCACATCAAATGAGAGAGTGATCCTATCAAGGTATGATCAAAATTGCATGAATTATTTGGGAAAGTTAATACTAATGAAGTAAGTTTCTTGGAATTGAAGTTGTTCTTTCTTAAATTGGTCGATTTTGATAATGTTAAGGACCATATTGCAAGACTCAAGGTATTGATGGTAGGTTTTGTATCTTCTAGAGGTAAAATAAAAGCTGATATATAATGTGTGAATATTTTCCTTGCTAATCCCTCCCCTTATTTTCATATTTGAACCTAATGGTTCATATGATTCTTATACTCTTGGAATCTCAAAAGACTATTGTTTATCTTTTCTCTCTCCTAGTTCATTTTTAGGTGGTAATGAAAAATTGTTATAGAACTCTACATATATAGGCTTGTGTAAAGGAATTAAAATTTAAGGAGACTGCAATCCAAGAGATTAAGGGCTAGGCTAAGTCTTCAAATAATTCAAAGACCAATTGTGGATACTATAAGAGGGAGAGACATCTAAAGAAGAATTACTTGCTAAATTATAAAAAATTGAAGATGAATCTGACGATCGATGGATGTATTCCAAATGATGAGGGAAATTTTGAAGGATTTGCCTCAATTGTAGAGGCCTATTGGATTATCAATTATGAGGGGAAGATATTATTGTCCCTAATGTCTTCTCTCCTTAGCCCCTCAATTTAAATGATAGGTGGTGTTGAAAGTGTAATCTAGTTCACGATCAAGGTTGACATTGTATGATGTAATATTGATAGGTATAAGGGCACTCATTGTACAAGGTATTAATTTATTATAATATTTTATAATGCAAGCCCGATGGGCTATAGTTAGCCTTTTTATGGTTAAAGTCACTTTGTAAATTATAGTTAAACTTAATTCATCTTAATATGTTAGCTTAGATTAAATTCTAAACTTAATCCCTCTTATTATGTTATCTTAGATTAAACTCTATTTTGTACCTGGGATTTTATTATTGGTATAAATACTCTCTTTCCACTCTTCATTTGATTATTAGAGTGAAATGAATGTAATACATGGATTGCATAGTAATTATTTATGGTGCCTATGGGTGCCCCAAATATTTGTGTTTATTTTCTTTCTTTTGTCCTTTATTTTAACTTTTGTAGAAGATTTGAGTGAATGTCTTTCTTTTGTTTGTTTTTGAAAAATAGTATGAATTCCAACATGGGATTCAAGTGGGTATGGAGTTGCATCACTTGGTTCACACATAAGCACTATTTGGAGCCTCCAGTTTTTCTTCCAAATCCTAGAATGATTCTCTCTATGTCTCTTAACAAAATTTTACCTTCTAATTCTCCTTCTCAAGAGAATTGGAAAATAACCCTAATTTCTCTTACAAAAAATTACTTCAAATGGTTGTTCTCCATTTTGTCATGGAGGCTAAAACTTGTCAAAATTCAAAATTTGAAAAAATATGCTTCCTATCTCTGTGCTTGGTCTTGGTATCCATACAATCAAGAGAATTTAGCACCCTTTTCCATGGAGAAGGTACACACCCCTACATAGTCTATATAGAGACCATTATGAATAGGAGACTAGAAGATAGGAATTTTTGACATGTTGTACCTAAGTTTAAATCTCCATATGGGCACTTTTTGGTCAATAGGGGTAGTATGATGTTTGTTACTGATTCAAAAATAAGGGAACTATATTTTCGTGCTTATTGTTATTGTGTGTCTACTAGCATAGTGTGGCAATTTATGATTTGCATAGGAGAGAAGAGGGACCTAGTTCAAACCATTTCTCTTCTACTTATAGTAAAATAAGCAACTATTCATTTATTGGAGATCAAGGCTATTCAGTGTCATTGCATGCTATGGATGAATGACTAACAATTTATTTTCATAAAAATGGGGTATTGAGGTCGAATCATGGTTTAGATACCCTTTTTGGTGTTGTGGATAGAGAGAAGGTGTTATGAGTGGGAATGACTACTCCTCTCTAAAGATAATTATAGATTTTTGGTTAATGTTTGTGTTTAGTTTTAAAATACCATAATTCAAGTCTCTTCAATGCTCATAGATTTTTTTTTGAGCAAGGATAATCTTCTAGTTGATATGGTAGCCTATGTGGCAATTGATGTGACCTTCGTTTATGTCATGTTATACCAATATTTTAATATTTATACAAACTTGACCAATTAAAAAGAGGCAAGTGTTGACAACACACTGATTGAGAGTAGTTGAGGTGGAAAAAATAAATGAAGTGTGAATTAGAGACTATCAAGTGGGATCCAAAAATATACTTCTACATTCCTAAGGTTTGAGCAATTAATTTTTTATTTTTTGGTCAATTAGCCGTAACTTTTGCATACAAAAGCATTTTGAGATTTTTTTTTCAAATTGAATTGAACTATATGGTAGTGGTATTAGTTTAGATACCTTCTATGGTGTTAGGGATTAAATTTTGTAAATGGATCGCAAAGCCCTATCTACTCATCTTAATAGGTAAAATTACAATATTTGGTGAACCCAAATGATTGGCTTGTTATGAAGTAAGAACCTATGGTAAATATTTCAAGAAAATAAGATAGCTATTCTTGATGGAGAAACACACCATAAAATAGAATAAGAGGCTCTTGGCCTACTTTCCTTGTTGATTGAACTAGAGTTACTTATTTCACATCAAGGGAGAGAGTGACCCTATCAAGGTATTGTAAAAAATGTATGAATTATTTTGAAAAGTTAATACTAATGAAGTAAGTTTATTGGAATTGAATTTGTTCTTTCTTAAATTGGTTGAGTTTGATAATTTTAAGGACCACATTGCAAGACTCAAGGTATTGAGGGCAAGTATTGTATCTTCTAGAGGTAAAATAAAATATGATGTAGAATATGTGAATATTATCCTTGCTAATCCCTCCCCTTCTTGTCATATTTGAACCTAATGGTTCATATGATTCTTATGCTCTTGGAATCTCAAAAGACTATTGTTTATATTTTCTCTCTCATAGTTCATTTTTAGGTGGCAATGAAGAATTTTTATAGAACTCCACAAATATAGGCTCATGTAAAGAAATTCAAATTTAAGGAGACTATGATCCAAGATATTAAGGGATAGGCTAAGTCTTCAAATGAGTCAAAGACCAATTGTGGATACTATAAGAGGGAGATACATCTAAAGAAGAATTACTTTCTAAAGTATAAAGTACTAAAGATGAATTCTTGAGGATTGGTGGACGTCTTCCAAATAATGAGGGAGATTTTTAAGGATTTACCTCAATTGTAGAGGTCTATTAGATCATAAATTATGTAGGGAATATATTATTATCCCTAATGTCTTCTCTCCTTGGTCCCTCAGTTCAAATGATAGGTGGTGTTGAAAGTGTAATATAATTCACGATCAAGGTTGACATTGTATGATGTAATATTGATAGGCCTAAGGGCACTCATTATACAATTTAATAATTTATTGTAATATTTTATTATGGAATCCCTATAGAACATGGTTAATCTATTGTAAAACCCACTTCATAACTTATAATTAACATTAATCCCTCTTGTTATATTAGATTAGGTTAATATCTATTACATAAATTGGGTTTTTGTATTGGTACAAATCCTCTCTTTCACTCATTTGATTATTAGAGTAAGGTGAATGTAATCTATGAGTTATTTAGTGCTTGTTTATGGTGCCTATGGGCATTCCAAATATCTATGTGCATTTTTTTTCGCTTTATGTATAATATTTGAGTGGATGGATTGCTTCTATTTGTTTTTGGAAGATATTGTGAATTCCAACAATAACAAATTATATAGACACCCTTATAAAGTTTCGAATTTACCTTATATTTAAATATATATAATTTTCCTTTCAATGTATTAGTAGCTCTAGAATTTTTATTCAAATTATCTCTTTCTAAATTTTTTGCTAATATTTCAAATGTTCCCTGGATGTATGGCAAAGTAACTATGATGCATATTGAATCTCTATATTTTTCTTCTATAGTTTTGGTCTTATAAAACCCTTGCAAATTTTATTTTTTTGATTTAATTATCCTTAATGGGACTTAAAATATAATACTTATCATATTCTAAATGTTCTATATCAGAGACTCTCTATCCCCCAAATGCTAATGTATTTAGTGTTGGAATATATTACATTATTTGGTACATGCTAATGTACCACCTTGGGTACATCTTTAGATTAGGAAAGAGAGTCCTAGATTAGAGTGTGAGTATTTACTTTATGCAATGTAATAAATGCACAAGTATTATTAAAGTGTGCAAAGTATTTTGGTAATGTAAATGTGCATAATAGTCCATGTGCACATGAGTCCATAGAGTAGGAAGATGAAGAGTCTCTAGAAGAGTGAAGGCCAAGAGTGCTCCATATGAAGAGTCACATTCCATTATATATGTGTCTATGAGTGTGTGTGTGTGAGATATACAATTGTACAATGAGAGTGTGGAGAAGTATGGAGTATTTGAGATCTTTATTCAATTGAGATACAATTTTCGTGAGCATTTGTTAATGGTATTTCTATGAGTTATTTTTGAAGTTATTTATGAGTTTTATATGTTTAGTATTTTTCCATTATCATATATTTCATATTGCAACTTTATTTTAGATCTTGTGGTTATTTTATCTTAAGTATTTAGCTTCAAAAGCTAACAGTGGTATCAGAGCCACAACAAGGTTTTGTCTTGCACAGGTTTTTAAGTTGCAAAGGATATTTCCACTAGTTAAGGAGAAACCAGTGAAGTTGAAGAAATTACCTCTAGAAAAGAAAACCAGAGAAGATAGTATTTTTCATTGTGTTGAAGGAAAACCAGTGAAGGTTGAAGATTTACCTATTCCAAGAGCAAATTCAGAATAGAAGGAAATTTATAGGTCTTGAAGATAGACCTTGACATTGATGAGATTAAGAGACCCTAGAAGGAGGTCCTATTGAAAATTTTGATAGAGAGAAGAAGATTCCAGATTAATATTTGGCTAGAGTCTTTCCATAGGGTTGAAGGAAAACTCGTGAAGACTAGGACTCAACATAGATTTCTTTCCACTAGTTTTGAGAATAACTAGTGAAGTTTATTGATTTTAGAATTCTAGAAATTTGAATGTATTTGGTTACTATTGTCTAAGTTTTTGTTGCAGAAAATTAGTTCTCAAAAGTTGAGAAGCTTCCTACAATAGATAGAGAAGAATTTCACCTTCGGTTGCCTGAAAGTCTATGTGCTTTCCTCGTGCAGGGATTAGTTTTGAGTTGTAACAAAAGAGTAGACATTGCAGATTAAGGAGGTCCAAAAAGAGGCCTCATTGAAGATTGAAGACTATATATTGAAGTTTGAAGAGACCCAAGAAAGAGGTCACATTGAAGAACTTCCAGATTTGGAAGATAGAAGATTGAATATTGAAGATAGAGAAGGACTACGAAAAGGTCCTATTGCAGAGTTGAGAAGCAATAGAATTTGGAGATCCAAGAAAGAGATCTCATTACAGAATTTCCATAGTTGGAAGATTGAAGAGACCAAGGAAAGGTCTCATTGAAGTTTTGAGAAAAATAATTGAGAAGTTGTTGAATTAGAAGACCCAAGAGAAGAGGTCTCAAGAGAATTTGGAGAAGAAGAAGAAGGCTAGAGAAAGCCTCATTGCAAAGTTGAAGAAGTGGCCATTAGAGGAGATTTGAAGAAAGTTCATGATAGAATATTGCAAGTAGGAGAAGCTCCTAAAAAGAAGAATTTGGGATAATTGTCGCCATCCGACAACAAGCCCAAAAGGAAGAAGGATTTGGCAAGAAGTTTGCCAAATTTTGAGAAGGTTTTTGAAGACCTCAAGACATTCAGATTCTTGAGGAAGAGGATAATGAAAGAGATCAGATTTGAAGTTAGAATTTGATAAGAATATTGAAGAAGGAAGAAGAATTGAAGAGGCCACAGTTTTGAGAAGTTTGAGGACAACCACAAAAGTTTTTGAAGGCTGATTTGCAAAGGAGGAGGTTGCTGATTTTTGAGGTAGAAGTTGAAAGGTAATAGGACAACAAATTGAAGAAAGTATAGAGCTACAATTTTGAAAAGTTTAGGATAGTTTTGAGAGAATATTTGGGCAGCATTAGAAGGAGAAAAGTGAGTTGCATTTTGAAGGAGTTTAGGGATATATTTGGAAAATTTTAGAAGTTGAAAGCATACATTTGAAGGAAAATAAGGAGAAAAGTTGATAGCAAGAGAAGCTGATTTTTGGGCAGCAATTAGAGCTACAAAATTGATGATTCTAGAGCAGCAAATAAAAAGGGAGTGGAGCTACAAAAATTCATAAATTTGAGATAAAAAATCACCAAGAAGACTAGCCACAAAGGAGGCCATAAGAGGTGTGTAATATTGGTGCTATAAAAGTGTTCTTATACAAGTATTAAAAGTAGTTATTTCAAGTTTTTAAAAGCACCATATTAGAGTTGTTAAAAGTTAGCAAAAATAAGTCTGAGTTAAGTGTCTCCAAGCCAAGGAAGGAGACATCATTATTATTCTTGAATCTACAAAATATAACAGCAAGGATTGGAGTTAAAAGTGCTTGAAAGGGAGTGATAAGGAAAAATAATATATGTTATTTTTTAATCAAAATAAGTGCAGACTAGTTATAAGCTCTATTGAATAAAAGAAAGGCCGAATAGTGCTCAAAGTTAAGGTAGATTTAAGGTGTCTAAAGACACCAAGAGGAGCACCAAAATTGCTAAAAATATTGGTGAAGAAAAGTCACCAAAAAGGGTGGTAGATCCACCAAGAAAATGTGGAGGCAACACCATATTGAAAGAAGAGCCACCATCTTGCAAAAGAAGCCACTGAATGTAGAGGAGAAGAGCCACCAGGTAGAAGAGAGGAGCCACCATCTATAGGAGAAGAGACACATAGAGCACTATTTTAGAGAGCCACCATTGAAATGTGGAGCCACCAAGCCTAGGAGGAGGAGTAGTGAAGCACCTAAGTGGAGAAGAGCCACCATTGGAGAAGAGGAAGCATTGTTTGCAAGCTCAAAAATGTAAGTAACAAAAGAAGACAATATTTGGATATTGAAAAGGCATAAGGAGAAACCAAACATCTAGGGTTTTGCAACTACCAAGAAGGGAAGCGAAGAATTGGCATCCATAACATTGCATTGCTTTGTTGAGGATGTTACATAGGCGGCCAAGTGTTAGAAGAAGAGGAAGAATGCAGTCAAGGAGAACAATACGTTACCTAAAGCATGAAGCATTGAAAATTATCATTTGCAAGGTTGGTTGAATGTTATAAAATTGTTCATACCACTTGTCACAAGGAAGGAGTGCCATAAGCCATTTGAAGTAAGAGAATCATTTCAGAATATGTTAGTAAGAGCAAGGAGGATTATTTGGCACCATTTATCACTTGGTATTCAATAAGCCAAGGGAAGATATAACATCTTGAAGCACCCATTTATTGCATGAGATGAAAATACACTTGCACAACCACATTTACTACAGCAAGGAGGATGTACGTTAAAGTTTCAAGCACCTTGGAATAGCTTGGAGAATAGTTGACTAGTCAAGGAGGAGAGAGAGCACCCATTTTCCAAAGCAAGTCAGAATATGATAGCAAAGCAGGAGCACCTCAAGTTTTGGAGGTAATACATTTCATTTGAAATTAATTATATGCCAAGATAGGAGTTATAAGGTTAGAAGAGATTATTATTGTCTAAGGTTAAGTTGAAATTATTTTATTGGAGAGATAAGACCTTGAAGTATTATTTAAAACCTTAGAAATTTGATTATTGCAATTTGAAAGCTTTTATAAAGATTTGAAGATTGATTTGAAAATTGAAGTAATTATTTTTGAAGTTTTGTAATTAGATCATTTGAGTTTACAAAACAATTTGAAATATTTGCAATTTGATAAGTTTGGAGAAATAAGGTATCCTACATCAAATTAGGAATACAAAACTTGCAAATATTCTTTTATAGAATTTCTAAATTTCTAAATTTGGAGTTATAAGGAATTCAACATCAACATAGATTTATGAAATTTAGAATTGGGGAATTATATTCTTGAAATTTGGGAGATAAAAGGAATTTAACATAGAACTTTTGACAAAGGAAAATTGCATTGATAATTTAGTCTCTAATTCAAAATTGGAAGAGACATAAGTTTGAAGACTTGAAAGATTGAAATTGCATTCAAATTATTGATTGATAAGAGGAAAATAAAAGTAGTTATTTTGAAGAATAGAAGTTGAAAAATTATATTATCATTCAATGGGAGATACAAGGTATTCTACAAAACATAACATTGAAGAATTATATTGAAACTAGGGAGATAAAAGGTTGTCAACATAAAGTCAAAAATTGAAAATTATCCTTAGTCTATCATTCGAAACTAAGGAGAAATAAAGAATAGAGAATTTGAGATTGCATCAAATAATTGTTTGATAAACTAAACTAGGGAGATATAAGGTAGTCTACTCATGACAACAAATAAATTCTTTCTTTCAGAATCTCAACTACTCAAAGGTCCTAATTACACCTCATGGAAAAACAAAGTGAGATCAATATTGATAGTAGAAAAGCTTTGGGATATTGTTAAAGGAGCAAAAACTAAACCTACTGAAGATGCTAGGGAAATTCAAAAATATGAGGAAGATGAAGCAAAAGCACTCATGATAATAACATTTGCAATTACAGATGATATACAACCATACATTAGTTCAGCAGTAACTTCTATAGAAGCATGGAATACTTTAGCCAAGATATTTGAAGGAAAGAATAAAGCCACTATCTTGAATCTTCAAACCCAATTGCATTCTCTAAAAGTCAATAGTGGTGAAAGTATAGAATTATTTCTAAGAAAAGTGGTAGATATAAAAGGAAAATTATTAACCTTAGGAGAGAAGGTAGAAGACAAGTTTCTTGTTCAAGTAATTTTGAGAGCACTTCCAGAAAGCTACAAGCATCTAGTCACATATTTACAAATTCTAAGTAAAGATACATCATTTTATGAGTTAGTCAATATACTACAAGAATATGAAGTGGAAAATTCAATCAAATATGAAATGACTAACAATGCCTTAGTCTCAAAAGATAATCCACAAGGAAATATTGTTTCTTTCTCAAGGAACAAAACAAAATGGAATGATAGATATTGTCAAGTTTGCAAGAAAAGAGGACATAGTACAAATTATTGTAGATTCAATCCAAGAAATTAGTATCAAGGGAATCAAACAAATTCAGGAAGCCAATAAAATAGGTTATTTCAACCAAGACAATATCAAAATCAATATAGACCACATCAACAACAATTTCAGCATCAGTACAATCAACCTCAACTACAATATAGAGAAGGAAATCAAAAGGGACACTTAGTTCAAGAGATACAGGAAATTCAAGAACTAGAAGAAACTACAGAAGAACATGAAGCTAAAGCACTTTCAGAAAATATAGTATTTTATGAAGATACTAATCATTTACTTGATCAGGATACAAACAAGGAGCAAAATGAAGAAAGCAAAAAATAAGAGCACAAGTTCTAGAAAAAGGATGAAGATCATATTGAAGACTAAAAGTCTTCAATAACCAAATAATGTAATACATGGGGGTGTTGGAATATATTACATTATTTGGTACATGCTAATGTACCACCTTGGGTACATATTTAGATTAGGAAAGAGAGTCCTAGATTAGAGTGTGAGTATTTACTTTATGCAATGTAATAAATGCACAAGTATTATTAAAGTGTGCAAAGTATTTTGGTAATGTAAATGTGCATAATAGTCCATGTGCACATGAGTCCATAGAGTAGGAATATGAAGAGTCTCTAGAAGAGTGAAGGCCAAGAGTGCTCCATATGAAGAGTCACATTCCATTATATATGTGTCTATGAGTGTGTGTGTGTGTGTGAGTGGATATACAATTTGTACAATGAGAGTGTGGAGAAGTATGGAGTATTTGAGATCTTTATTCAATTGAGATACAATTTTCATGAGCATTTGTTAATGGCATTTCTTTGAGTTATTTTTGAAGTTATTTATGAGTTTTATATGTTTAGTAGTTTTCCATTATCATATATTTCATATTGCAACTTTATTTTAGATCTTGTGGTTATTTTATCTTAAGTATTTAGCTTCAAAAGCTAACATTTAGAACTACAGTCTCTTTAGTTAGGTGATGATATTAATTTTAGCTTAGATGTAAATATGTGTGGGTTTTATTCCTATGTACACCAAGGTATAATGTGTCATCTTTTTTTAATCAATCAATATATCCAAGTGATGGTAGATATTTTTATCTTTTTTCCCCATCATTTAACTTCTGAATTTTTAGCAATTAAAAAATTTATGTTTGTTAGAGTACTAGTATATTTCATGCTACTCCTTCATTTAGTTCATTTGGGGGGAAGAAAACTAAGAATTTTTCTTTTGAGTCACCTTGAAGTTAAATTACCACTAAGCATCCAAAATCTATGGGTGGAGAAAAACTCAAATTCATTTCTATTTTGAAAACCTTAGTTTCCAATGGTAAAGTCTAAAATAGTATTAGACTATGAGTGAAAGCTTACCTTTACTTTGGTCTTGCTTTGTATTATCTTATTTCAATTTTTCCAGTATGTACTCAACACCATTTGCACATAGATGAAGCCTAAAATAAACTATGTATTAGTTCCTTTGATAGAACAAGAGAGCACAAACTAGTCCAAAAACCAAAGTCACATTGGGGAACTCATGAGTTTGCAATGGTGCTAATTCATAGTTTATCATCAATGAAATCCCACTTCATTATCACTTTTGTATCCTCCATTTTGCTTGTGCCATGTCTCCCTCAACTATTAATCATTATGTCAATTTTTCTAATAGTTGCTATGATAGCTAGTGATGGTACCCAAAATTGACAAATATGGTATAATATAAATAACCATTAACGTTATCAATGGAATTTTACTAGTTGTAATTATTGTCATTAATAAAAAAATTTCCAAGTGTTTATGATTTTTCTTTTTTGTTGATTTGCTCTTTGTGTTAAAATTTGTAATTTATTTATCTCTCTCATCACATTTTATCTTTCATTATTAAAATTCAAATCCAACCATGATCCATTTCTTAGCGTGATGTACTCCATCTAACGATAGATGAAATATGACATTTCAATGGTCCAAGTTCCAAAAATGCTACTTTAAGGATTTATTTAGGTAACAAAAAAGTTTTCCATGTTTCTTCTCTTTATATGAACTTCTCCCTAAAATTCATGAAGGTTTCTCCTAGATTATGTGTTTGATATTAAATAACATCAAATTGTATTTTGGGTATGTTTTTACCATATCATGTGAAAAATCAATGCATGCCTTAAGTGGTAAGGATTAAGTTTTGATTTCAATGTTTTAATTATTTAGTAGTGTAATTTTATTTTAATAATAAATTCAATTTGTGGTTGAAAGTAGAAATCATTTGATAAATTGACCTAGTGTCCAATTTTCTGAGATCTATAATTTTTTCTTTTACTCTTGAATATTTCTTTTTCCATATTGTACCAAAAAATATACTCAGTCATTTATATTATTATTGGTCATTGCTAATGTGTATTATGACTTGTTATTTTGTCAAGTCAATGTGTTGACCCTTATTTATAATGTGGATGCCCTCCTAGCCTATTTGTATTTGTACACCTATGGTCTTGGGTTTTTGTTTATTGATACATAAAAGTATTTTCTTTTGTGGGATCATAATATTTGAATTCATCCTTGCCACCTCAACCTAAGAATATGTCTTGTTGCTTTTTACCTACAATAATACACTTCCCTTAAATCCTAAGTTTTCTCTCTCTACTATAATAAATATCCTTAGAGTAACTCCAACATTGGATGAAAAAGAGTTACTAAGACCACAATTGTATAGTCCTCTTATAAATTTATCTATGTATTATAGTTTTATGAGAGCAAGAAAATTCAAGTTGAAAATGTTCAACATGAGCACAAAGTGTTTGCAATCCTAACAATCTACATATTCTCAAAAATATCCAAGTATGCAAAATCTAATACTTGTCCTTTACTCTATTTCTAAGTGTATTTAATTTATTAGAGTTTATATTTCCCATAGTATCCTAAGGAAAAATACTAGTAATGTTACTCTATGGATGCATGATCCCTTCTGCCTAAACCAAAATTTCATATTTTCTTATACACATATTTCTTATCCAAAATTTGAAGGTCCTAGAATTTACTAATTGGCACTCTATAAGAGCAAATGTATCCATGTTTCTTTAAATCCATTGAAAAGGTCTATGTATTTTGCAACCTATAATATTTGAAAGTTTGGCTAATTATTATATTTATGGATGTAGACATGGGGAAGGTTGGTAGCCCACTTAGCCATCTTATTGTATATTTGCATCTACATGTTATCTCTATGGATAAAAGTACTTGGTCATTTTCACTAAAAATATGTCTTTAAAAGCAACATTCCCTAAAGACACTATTCAAGAAATTTTACTATATCTCCCCATGTTGTAAAATTCCTAAGGAATCTACCAATTGACTCATTTTTCATAAGGTGAGAACCCTTTAAGCATGAAATAATTCTTAGGGAGTGAAAGGATCATTGGTACACACTATTACAAAAGATAAAACCCTCATCCTCAAAGGGAAAGAGGGAGATAAAATAAAAATAAATTAAAGGATACCTATTGGTAAAAAATATTCCTAATTGGTAAGATGCGCCTTAAATTTTGGCCAACATTGGATGATTGGGGTTTCTCCCAAGTTCAACCTCTAGAGCAGGTCTACTTATAGTAATGCTTGATAAATTGAAATAGGGGTTTAAGATAAAAGAAAGAAATGGAAGGATTAATAAAGGTTAAGGGTTAAGATAATTGATTGATGATGTATGGAATATAGCGTAACAATAATGAATATATGCAATACGAGAGTCATACATAATTAACTCCTAGTGAAACTTAATAGACCAACCATCATCAAATGCATCACAAAGTTCATTCAATTCTAGTTATATGCTTTAATCATTCCAAATACTTATGAAAAGCAATCCAATAGTGATCCAAAAAGTAGAATTCACTTTAACATAATAAACTAATCATAAAGTGTAATAGAAATAAATTAAAACATAACATTCATTCATAAAAACTAGTAAATGCAATCGCAATGGAGTTCAAATAACTTTTAATTTTCATTAATTGGTAGTAGCCATAATACAATATATATTAAATAAAATTCTATAGATTCGACCCCTCATTATGAGGTTCATTGGGCTATTTATAATATGCTTATGAATCTTGTATTGTAAGTTTTACAAAGAATCAATTACAGGTCTATTTAGAAATAACCTAGCAAGAAATGCTCATCGGAATGGATGTCTATATCACCACTTAAATTTTGGTAGATATGGCTAGCTTAGGTTTGTTCTAATATATTTGGTTCTAGAAGATCCATTGATCTCCAATAGTCTCCTACAAATTGCTCGACCACTATAAACATTTGTTAGAGATATCACTTTTGCACTCAATAGTTTTGTCTCGGATAGCTAGAAGGTACTAGGGTGGTTACTATATTTGATAGGAGTGGAAAAAAATGCTTTTGAATGAAATTTTATCAAAGATAGGCTTTTGGAGAATCATCAGGTCTTTTAGTTTCTTGGTAAGCCTTTTGGATGAAACTTAGACTTTTGAGATATTTGGTTGATGTCATTTCTTGATAAAGTATAAACTTGCATCAATTTTGCTCCTCCAATTTTGTAAAAGTGATACTTCTCTTGAGAAATATAACTTTGTTCTTCTACATATTTTTGGATTTTAACTAGGCTTGTGTTGATGCACATACTTACAAAGTCTAGCTTTGTTCTCCTCAAACTTTATGCATTATTGGCCCATACTTCTTGGAAGACCTACATTTTTTCCACTCTATATTTGTGCAAGGTCAGAGTTGAATTGTTCTTTCTTACTTTATTTTGGACTTTGTTACATATTTTTATGACATCACTTTTGTGAAAGTCCAAAGTCGATCAATTCTAGGTTTGTGCATTGTTGAAATATTTTAGGACTTATTAAAATTTTCTTCAAGCCCAAATTACATTATGCTTATTTACTTCTCATGATATTGAATCTACTGCAAAGTGTCTTGACCATCTTAGAACATAGCCCAATTTTGCTGCATTGTATTCTTTGTTGTCTTTATTTATGTTACTTATACAAATCTTTGAGTTATTTACCTTAGCAAAATTTTGGCAACATAGGTTTTCCTGACTTGCAAAGGATTATAATGTGGGTGTCTTTTTTATCTACATTCTTGGTGCCTCCCAAGGATATTTGTTTATAGAAATAGAGAACCTAAATGACATTATTTATGGAATACAAGACTATAAGGGGGAAAAGGAGTTAGAAGATAAGATGACAAAAATTGGAAGGATAAGGGCTACAAGAAGTGATAAAGGTATGAGTATATTGAAATGGAGTGGTCGGAGGTGGTGGAGAGATATTTAGGTAGAGAGGGTGCAAAAATAGGATGGAAATATGGAAAGGAGAGAATAATGGGAAATAAGTAGAGATACCTAAAGGATGGTAGCCCCTACAAAATTGGTACTTGCTTGAGTGTAGTTCACCATAGATAAAATCTACTTCGAACCCAAGTAAAATGCCTTAGGTGAATATTCTAGAAACTTGCAAATTAGAGCCTTTAATTACTTTACACCTATATTTTCTTCATGAAGTTGCACATGAATTCCTCTTTGATATTGCAAGAATTTGCATAGGGTTTCAGGGCTTGAGATATGAGCATGACTACTTTGATACTCATCAGTAGAATTATGATTAGACTTACATTACAACTTGGTATCACTTCTCTTTATAAAGCTAATTAGATAGCTATGCTAGCTAATTGTCACAATGATTGTAGATATCATCTTCTAAACTGGCACTTTTCTCAAAAAAAATATGACTTGTGTGGGAGGTTTATTTGCATTTCTTTTATTTTACATATTCAATGGTTTATTTCCAGCTGGATCTTTATTATTTATATGCCTTATATATGCTTATATTATCAAGGATCCAAAGTGTCCTACAACATTCATTGTACATCATCTCTTGCACTTGTGTTTCATCTTCTCACAATTCTTAATTGGTTAGAGTGCCTTTAATTGCTTATAAGTCTAACTATCCTATCTATTAGGCTATGGAGTTGAAAGGAAGTAATAGAAAGAGTTGGAACCATAAGGAATTGTTAGGGAATAAATGTAAAGTGTGATAGGGATGGAAAGGGTTGAATGAGGAGATGGAGCCATGATGAGGATCAAAATATTATGAGTAAGGATGGATGAAAAAATAAAAGGAATCATACATAAGGATGGCAAATTTCTCCCCAGACTACATTCAAAGCTTTTATTTAGCCTTTAGCTTTACCTTATTACTTTATTGCTATTTCTCCCATGCTCCAATCTATACTTAATCATGGATTCAAAGAAATTCTAGTTTAGTCGAGTTTGAAGAGTGTTCATAGTTACACAACTTGAAAGCATACCTAAAGGTGAGCAACTATAGAAATTCCTTAGAATTGTTCATAGTTACACTACAACTATATTTTCTAATCAACCTTATCAATCCCTTAGATTGCCTCTTTTCTTATCTTTCTTTTTTTCTCTTGGTATTGCTTCTTTAGCTGCCCTTGAGATGACAAAGCAAAAGTGTGAAAAAAATAAGAGGGACGACCAAAGAAGTGTAGTTGTATCTTCTATACCTCATTATAAGCTAATAGATCTACCATAATTATATCAAAATAACATAACCACTAGTAAAATTGGGAATAGTAGGGAAGTGAATATTACCCAATATAGCTCTTCCATCTGGAGGACCTGCTAATTTGTCAATAGGTTCATCTTTTTTTCTCTAGACTAACATTCATTTACTTTAAACAGGGGGTATTCTAAATGTATCCAACTCAACACCCCATATAATCTGCTCCTATTTTCAAAATATCATGCATGTGAGCTGCCTAATGTCTATTCAAAGTGATATTTCTATGGTGTAACTATGCCTCTTGGCCAATGGCCTTATTTTTATCTGTATGTACTTGCTATAAGATTTATTTACATGTTGACTATTTTATACAAAGTTGTGGTATGCCTTTACATGCTGATGGAAATGGGCTTCACCCTCTCAATAAAATTTGCAATGGATAGACCATATAATTCCAAACTTAAGGTTCTCTCTCTGAAATACTTGTTGAATCACATAACTTGTTCTAGTTAAACCTTGAAGTTGAGTTGACTTCATGAAATTTTATTATCAAGTATTACCTAGCATAGGGCATCAAGAATCAACACACATGGTTGCTCTCGAGGAAATAATTCATAGAGCCTCATATATTTATGCATTGGTATGTGTGCCAACTCAACAATAGATATTTTTAGGGTTCCTAGAAGCATATTTATCATGAGATCTATGTTCATCGTGTCATATTATACTACTGCATATGATTTTTTTGTTGGCTTCCCATGACCTTATAGCCATGTTTGTCATGGTTGTGACTTGTGATTTTCCAATCCATTAAAAAGCATGTAACCAACTTTTAAATTTAGCTATTTCTCTAGATTTTAAGAAACTACCATCTTGGGATTGTGACTACTCAGTGAGAATTCATGTCGTATCAAATTATTTTCTTCTTTTGTCTAATAAAATACCTTCATATGTGTTTCTTCAAAGGATTCTCCCACTAAATTTACCTTTATATGTGTTCCTTCAATATGATATGGATTAAGCCTTTTACCAAATATATAGATCATTTTTTTGTTGTAGGGGATAGCCATGTTGATATGGTATGGGGCTAGGTGTCCTAATTTCTTCAAATTTTTCTTGGACAAACACATCTCAAACAAGGATGATAAATCAATAATTATCATGTCTTGTAACACTGCAAGGTGTGGACACTCTTGTAGTAGTATCAAAACATTTTTAATAAATCCAACTATCCAAATTTGTACCTCATAAAAATACATTGGTATGGACTCTAACTAGATGTAATATAAGACCATGGCCTTGCAAACTACTTGGGGTATGACTATGACAATAAGTCTTGGATCTACTATACAATTTTGTAATATCCAACCTTCCAATTAGAGAGATAGATAAGAGGGAGAGGATCGGGTCTCACCCATGCTTAATAGTGGTTGCTTGCTTGCTAGATTCTAGGAATTAGTTATATCTTTTGATATTTTTAGCATCAAATTGAATGAATTCACTCATTTGGATACCAAAAAAATTTAGTTTAGGCCTTTTAATTATTCTACAATGCTATCTCTTGATTCATTTGATAGCATCAACTTTTGGGCTGATAGCGAATAGTTTTAGATATTGTTTAGCTATGTTTGCTCTTTGTCTCCAAGTTATGGTTGGGAAATGCAAATTTCAATAGGCTTCTCTCCTTTGTTGATTCAACTGCCATGTTTCTATACTTAGAATTTTTAAGATTAATACATCAGTGTATGGTTATAGCTTTCTCTCTTCCCATTGTCCTTCATGTGAGCATGATGTTGATTCTAGTTGTTCTTTTTTAGCTTGTTCCATCCTATTTTCTATTTATTGATTCCTATTTTCTAAATTTCTAATCCTCTAATCCTATGTTGTTAATAAATTGAGGCTCAATCCTTTATTTATGAAATATTGCTCTAGATTCACTATGAGAGCTACAACATTGCTCATTTTTGGAGTTGTCTTTAAGTAGAGAAAAGGTTGACAAGATCGATAGTTGTTATCTCTATAACTATAGTCAAACACTAAAGGCTTGCACATAACCATATTTGAGGGTTCTTCTTGTCTCTGACCTCTTCTATCAGCTTCAATACTACATATTATTTGATATTCTAGAATCTATTTACCTCAAGGGTCTATCTCAATATCTACTTAGGTTCTTGTCCTTCCACCTTATTAAGCTCCTTCATCAATTGCTTAATTAAAATTCTTAATTCTTGCATTATTTGAGAGTCTAGGATAGGTATGATGGGAGTGTATTCTATCATGGATGAATCATATGGATATGTCTTGGACATCCTATTATGCATTGGGAAAGGTATGTTTAGAAATGGGACCTATGGGATAATTTGATGAGTTTGAGGGATATCCCACAAGGCGATTCTAAGGGGAAATTTTCTAGCTGAAAAAAACATATTTTTTGCTATTATGATCGTTTGAAATATTTGTGGGAATATTTTTTCATTGGACTATTGGATTAAAGTGCTTAAGCTTGTAATTAAAGCATGAATATAATAAATGTAGGCTCGGGTGTGAGATGATTGTATTTCATGGGGGATCCTTCTCTAAACTCTTTTGAACTAGGTACTTAAAGTTAATTTTGAATGAAGGAAAATTGAGTGTGTAGTAAGAATGGGTCTCCTAGGTCATAAAATTGTAATATGAGGGATTCAGCCAGGTTGTCCCATGTATTAATGTTTTTGTATTCTAAGGAATGATACCTCGACAATGTTTTTCCCTAAAAATATTGCGCAAGAATTCTGATCATCACATATTCAAAGGTAATATTATAGGTAGTAGCCAAGGTGGCCATAATTTGACAATGCTTGTAAGTTTTTTTCCCACTACCATCATAAATGGGTAGAGTTTTCAGGGCATCATTAGGGATCTTATGAAGATTTGGAATGTCAAAGGGTCCAACACTATTCTAGGCTAGACAAATTTGTTTGACCATGGATTGGTACTTGTTGTTGCCATTGCACAACTTACCCCAATTTGGGGACCCACTTGAGACTTTGGTTTTAATTTTTATTTTTTTGTTTACATCAAGAATTTGAAATTGCTTACATTGATCACATTAAGGTTTTAAAATTGTTTGCATCTAAACATTTGTGAAGGATGAGATTTAGCTGCATTGATTTAAATTGAATATTTTTAAATATTTGTATATGAATTGCATTATTTTAGATTCAATATTTCAGAAAATTTGATTTTCAAATGTTTTTCAAAGGTTTAAATATTAAATTTCATTTTAGGGTTGTTTAAATTTTATCACTTTTGCCCTACAATTTGATGTAAAATTAAAATGGCCATAACTTTTGCTACAAAGATCTATTTAATGTGATTCAAATCCTAGTGGATAGATATTGAAATTATATTTAGAATGGTACTATGCTTGCATATACAATAATAATACTTTAAGAAATTTGGTAAAAATATCATTTAGTAACCCTAATTTTCTCGTGGTAGCCCATGAATTTCTAAATGCAATAAATCTTGAACCACGATGATGTTTTAGGTGATCTTAGTGGTTTTCAATACCCATTTGGCTCATTTAGAAATGTGGAATTTTAAAAAACATTGGGCACTTTCAAATTTTGCCATTTTTCTTAACCTACGAAAATGCTCTAAGCTTCTGATCCTGGATTAATGTCTAGTTAATTCAATATTTAATGATAATTTACCCATGGATTAATTTTATTTTTAATTCTTAGTCCTAAGGTCTCTTCATAACTTCAACATTCACACAGTCCAGATTAACAAAGTCTTCTCCCCTAAATGACTTAAGTCTATGCGCCCCATTAGTGTTAAAATTCTTGCATCTCCCTCACACCTGATAATACGTATGTACTAGAATAACATCCAAAGGTATACCTGTATCCTCAAATAATCAATCCTCCCTCACTATAATACCAAACAAATATTTTTCCCAAGGTCCAAAGCCTAATAAAACAAATATTATGGAAGCAAAAATCTAGAATTCAATGGCTCAAAGAAGGAGATCGAAACACAAATTTCTTCCACAAATCTCTTCTAGCTCGAAGATCTCACAACTTTATTTATTCCTTAAAATTCAATTCTGGAGATGTTGTTTATACTTGGGATGGCATGAACTCTATTGTTGTTGATTACTTTTCCAATATTTTTGTTGCTACTCCTCTTGACTCAGCTTCACAACAAAATGTTCTTCAAGCAATCCCTTCTCTTATCACTTTTGAGGAGAACTCTATTTTGACTGCTCATGTTACTATCAATGAGCTTCAACAAGTAGTTTTTAAAATGCAAAAATGGAAAACCCCAGGTCTTGATGGTTTTCCTATTGAGTTCTACCAAGATTTATGGGATATCCTTCATGTTGATTTATTAGAGGTGGTGGAAGAAGCCAGGAAATCCAAATAAATTTTGAAGGTTATTAATAAAACTTATATTACTCTTGTTCCAAAAGCTCAAGAGGTTGATCATATCTCAGCTTTTAGACCTATTGCTTTATGTAATGTTCTTCTCAAAATTATTACTAAAATCATGGCAGAAAGGTTAAAGCCTCTTTTGCATAAGATTATTTCCCCAGAGCAAGGGGGATATGTGGAAGGACGTCAAATAGTGGATGAGATAGTTCTTACTCAGGAAGCCATTCATTCCATGGATATGCAAAATTCTCCTTCTATGTTCATCCTGTTAGACTTATCCAAAGATTATGACAGAGTGGATTGGCACTTTCTTATCAAAGTTTTGAGGCAATTTGGTTTCTCTAAGGATTGGATGGATTGGATTATGGGATGTATCTCTTCAGTTTCCTACTTAGTTCTTATCAATGGCAGGCCTTCTCAGTATTTCCCAGCTTCCAGAGGTATTATGCAAGGTGACCCGCTATCCCCTTATTTATTCATCATTCTTGCTGAATGCTTGGGTAGGACTATAACCAAAAAGAGGGAAAACAAAACCCTTGAGGGAGTTACCATTGCTCATGGAGCTAGACCTATCTCTCATATTCAATTTGTGGATGACTTTACCCTTTTAGGTAAAGCTACAATTAAGGAAGCTTCTAATATTAAGCAAATCATTAGTTGTTTTTCTAAGGCTATCGGGCAATTGATCAATGAAGACAAATCTAAAGTTATTTTCTTTCACTACTCTGCTAGACAGGAATCCATGATCTTGGATAAATTAAGATATAAGAAGACCTCCCTTCCAATCACTTATTTAGGTATTCCCATAAATATTCAAAGGCATAAAAATAAATATTGGAATTGGTTGTTGGACAAAGTCAAGAAGAAAATTGGAAAGTGGACCAACAAGTGGCTTTCTTTTGGGGGTAGAATCACCTTGGTAAAATCAGTCCTTCAAGCTATTCCTATTTATGTTTCTTCCATTTTGAATATCCCAAAGGTCGTTCTTCGAGAATTGGATCAAATCAGTCATCGTTTCCTTTGGAGTGGTACTAAGGAGAAAAGAAAATGGGCCTTGGTGAAATGGGATACTTTATGTCTTCTTAAGAGTGAAGGGGGGTTAGGATTCTGATCTTCAATTAATAAAAATAAATCTTTAGCTGTTAAATTATATTGGAGGATGTTGCATAACCTCAATGCTCTTTGGGCCAATAATCTCCATGCTAAATATGCTGAGAACAAAAGTCCTGAAGACCTTGTTCACTATCAACTTCCTACCAAAGGTTCTCTCATTTTAGCAGTTCTTAAGATTGGTGAGGATTTGATAAAGAAAAAATTATTTTGGATCATTCATAATGGTCAAAATGCAAATTTTTGGACAAATTCTTAGGATGGTCACAAGCCTTTGATAACTCAGTTTCTCGATTGGAGGCCTTGGATGGAGGAGCTTCATTGAGCTAGTTGGATAAATGTGGCTAATTACTGTCGGTACCATAATGGTAATTAAAAGGTTGGTAGATATTGGATCCCTATTGAGGAATGGCCTATTCAAATCCTAGAAATGCAAAGACAAGATATCCAAGGCATCCTTCATATGATATCCCTCTCTTGGTCCCATGAAAAAGATTGTTTTGGATGGAACAACACTACTAAGGGTGAGTATTCAGTTGCTCAAGGTTATTTGACCTTATGCCATAATAATCCCAACCATTCTTCTGACATATTTTCTCAATTGTGGGTTCAAAAGCTCTAGCCTAAGGTGAGGTTCTTTAATTGGCTTTTATTGCATTGTAGGTTGCTTACTGGTGAGCAACTTATGAAGCATGGTTTTCATGGCCCTTTTAGATGTGAAATGTGTGAAGAGAATGTAGAAAATATCAACCATATTTTTATTGAGTGTACTTTAGCCTCTGAGCTATGGAGGAGAATGGAAACTTTACTTGGCTTACAGTGGTCCAATTTTTTCACTTTTGAACAGCTTTGGAGGGATTGGCCTAATCAAGAGGGTGTTGATCATTTTATTAGGCAGTTAGTTTGGATGGGTTCTACCATTCTTATTTGGAATATTTGGAATGAAAGGAACAACCAAATTTTTAATCAAGATAGAAAGGATATTCACTATATTTTGCAAAATACCATAGCCAACTTAGTTGAATCAGTCCATCAACTCCTTAATCACCCCCAAAACTCCCACCAAAGATGGGATCAAGTGATGCAAATATTGAATATTAAACCTTCTAATGGAAACCAACTGAAAGGGAATGTGAGTATTAGTAAGATGGATAGGACTAGAAATTGGCAACCTCCTCCTAAGGATTTTGGAAAAGTCAATACTGATGGAGCCTCTAGAGGGAACCCTGGAAAAGCCAGTGTGGGAGGAATCGGTAGACTTTCAGATGGCTCCTTGGTTTTTACTTTTTCTGAGAATTTGGGCATTCTTTCCAATAACCTTGCTAAGGGGTATGGTATCCTTAGAGGCCTTCAGGAGGCTACTAAGGTTGTATGGGAAAAGGTGTTAGTTGAGTCTGACTCTCAACTTATGATTAATCTCTTGAAGACTCCTTCTAAGAATCATAAGGTGTATTGGAGAATAAAAAGAATTATTGAGAAGATTTAGTTAATCCATATGGGATTTTTGAAAGTTGATTACAATCATGTGGTCAAAGATCAAAACAAGAGTGTTGATGCTTTATCTAATTGGGCTTTGGACAAAGGTGATCTTACTTGTTATGGCCACCCTCCTATATGGTGGGCTTCTCAAATTAGGGAAGCTCTTCTTTCTATCATTTCTTTGGATGGCTCCAATTCTGAAGGTACCTAGTTTCTTCTTGTTTTTTTTTTTTTGTTTCTCTTTGGTTCATTCAGTTTTTTTAGTTCCCTAGCTCATTCTATTCTTTATTTTGTTTCCTTTGTTGATTATTGCATTAATAGTCTTCTGGTCTAGATAGGTCTTTGTTTTGTCCATTTTTTTTCTTTTGTCTTATTTGTTTTTTTGTTTAGTTTTTTAAGGTGGGAGGGTTCTTTTGTTTTGTTTTGTTTTTGTGTTCTTTGTGTTGTTTTTGTTGTTCTTGTGTTTTTGTTGTTGTTTTTTTTTATGATTTTTGTTATTGTTCTTGTGTTTTTTTCGTTCTTGTTCTTGGGTTTCTCTTTGTTTGTGTTATTTAATTTTTTTATGTGTGAGTGTTTTCTATGTTTTTTGTTTTTTTTTATTGTCTGTTGTTAGTTGTTTTTATTTTTATTTTATTTATTTTATTTTTTAGGTTTTGGTTGTATTTATTTTTCATGTTTTTTTGGGTTATGTCTTTGTAGTGTTCTGTTGTTTTTGTCTTGTTTGTGTTTTGTTATGTGGTTCTTGTGTTTTTCTATGTGGTTTGTGTTGTGGTTTCTTTTATCTTATTGTGCGTGTTTGGTTGTGCTTTTGGTTTTGACACACTCAAGGAGCATGTTTTTTATTTTATTTTATTATTTTTTTTATTTACTTTTTTTAATTTGGTTTTGTGTGCTTGTTTGCTCCTTGAGTATGTCAAAGGTGGTAGGCCAGGTCCGAGTCCTGGGCATTTTTGGCGGAATGGATACCTTTGCCTCCTTGGGTCTTACCCGAAAGTGGCATCCCTTTTGGGATGTTTTCCACAAATAATAAAAAAAAAAAAGCCTAATAAAACCCACCTAAGCAATCTATGTCCATCCACCCCTTTCATGCTAAATTTCGTGCATATTTTCCAAATTTGATGGTCCTCATGCATCCAATAAGATCTAACAGTATGCACGTAACCTCTGAAAAACCATCCTCATTGCATCTTAATGTTAAATAATTATTTTGTCAAAAATCAATGACTTAAGTCTCAAAAAACATGATTAATAAAATTGGCCTAAGCTTTCTTGAGGTCATTTGAGTCATGCGCCCCCTTTACATTAAATATCGAGCACCTTATCTCAATCATAAGGTACACATGAATAATTAATATAACCTAAGGGCACACACACATCAAAGGAAAGCCAACTTGTCTGAGGTTTAAAATTCAAAGTGATCATATTTCATAAAACATCGCCTCCTAAGTCATAAAACCAAGCTATTAATAAAAATAACCTAAGGTTCACCTTCACCTTTTTCCCATGTTGAATGTACCCCTTTCATAAAATTCATGTAACTTTTCCAAAATAAGTGGTACTCACAGATCCTAGATAGATCTAATGGTACGCATAAATAAAAAACCACCAAAACTTAAGGCAAATTTTGACTTTTTCAACTTGGTTATATATACCTTCAAACATTCATAGGAGTTACAGACCAAGGCCATTAAAATATTAAACACAATACTAAGGTCTCATCAAAGGCCTTCAAAAAATCAAAGTCAATTATTTTCTAAAAATTCAAAAAAAAATTAACACTTTTAAAACCCCTTTATCACTAAAAGACGTGCAGGTCTCAGAGATCCAACAACACTCATGCATCATGGCAAGATCCAATGGCACATGTGAATTAATGTTGGGTGCACTAATTTTAAATAAAAAAGTCCCAAAAGGTGAATTTATCTTATTTGGCAGGAGATCCGATGGTACGCATCGATCGAAGCTTAAATGACATGCATTTTCTAAGATCAAATGGTATGCATACATCCTAGTTTGCATAAATTTAAATAAAAAACTAATTAATTTCATTCGTATTCTTCAATGATAAACCCTAAGTCATAATAATGAAAATTTCCTAAGGTTTTAATGCAAAATTTTTCTTATTGATGATTAAAGTGCCTTGGTTTTAAAAGGTCAAACATTGCTAAAATTAGTGCACCTCTCCAATATTTTATAGTACGTATGAACGTATGTATTGAGGAAATTCATCGTACGATACACAACAAATACCCTTACTAAACATTTAATATGTAAATTAAATGCCATACATTAAATATTGTGCATATCTCTAGGATTGAATGGTACACATCAATCAAAATATAAGGCAATACAAATTATTAAACCTGATTAAATAGCTAATGATCATTCATTAACCATTAAACAAAATTAGTGGATAATAATTCTTGATTAAGGCCAAATTTAATACAATAAAGCCACACAATTTTTGGATAAAGACCTTAGGCGGGTAATGATTTAATTGAAATATTTCCTAAGCATTGGACCATTCAACCTTAGCATTTCAAATCTAAAAATTAAAAGCAAAGGGAGATAAATACCACCAAAAACCTTTGGCATACATAAGGTATGATCCTCAGACTTAGACCTTCGAATTTTAATGGTGATAAGGCTTCGGTATTAAATTCAATATCATGGACATATTAAAATTAAAATAAAACCTTAGTATCAATACTTTGAATATTAAAATTAAAATGGGAAAACCTTTGAAAATATATGGATGAGTAAAATAATAAATAAATAAGGATACAAATAATAATAATATAATAACAATAATACAATGAGAATTATAAATAATAATAATATAATAATAATGAAAAAATAACATAAAATTGGATTTAATACTTTAGCAAATAATATAAAAATTAAAATGAAATTTAATGTCAAACCTTAGATAATTATTTAATAAATTTATTTATAATCAATCTTTACCAATAATAATAAAGAGATAACAACTAAAACTATTATTTTTCTTACTGCCAAAAGTTCTAAGTTGAATTTTTCTTTTGTGTTACAGACGATAGAACCAGAGGGAGCAGAAGCCGAAGCATTGAAAAAGGGAAAATAATGTTCATTGAACCTGGAATGGATTTCACTCACCTGGTGCTTGACAACCGAATAAGCTCAATAATTGCATAATCGATAAATCAACAAGGATAAATAATTGTAGTCATCCATGGCTAGAATTGTATATCTAGATCAAGAAACAAGACAGGAAGACACATCATATAGAAGATAACTCATCGTCCAACTGTAAACCATTGAATTCCAATTATAAACCACTAAAAGTATAGTTGTAAAGCACTGAAACACCATTGTACAACACTAAAATTTAAAATTGTAAGGCTATAAATAGCCAATGAGACCCCATTTCAAAGGGTCAAATGTCATTTTAGTGAAACATTTAAAAAAAAAATTATTTTCTTTGGTAGTTTGATTTGCATCTACGTCCATGTCATTGTAATTGGAGAATTTATGCCTTGTAATCATACGATGCAAGTAATTTCTAAGAATTGTAATAATTGAATACCTCTATTAATACAAATTCTAGAGTTTAATGATGTATTCTACACATGCTGATGGTGTTTAAATATGAGATAATTCTAGTATTTGTTTTTTCCCTCTAAAGACAACACCACTTTGGTCTCAAATTATGCAAAGACTGGTTGAGCTCGGAGCTGGTTAAGATCAAAATTATTGCTTCTACAGATTCAGCATAAGGCTTCAACTACACTGGCTTGTTTTATTTCTTCCTTTAACCCTTTCCTTTTGATTTTTTTTGAAACTTGCTTATAATAGGAGTAGATTAGTCCAATTTCATTTTTGAAGCTCATTTTATGTGATATACTCTTAAGTTTCAGAAGAATTATTGTCAAATGCTATAATATTTTATGGATATGATGCAATGAATGATATATCAATGATAATTTTAAGGTAGTAAGCCTAGAATCTTACTTTTCTATATTTCTTTGATGCAATATTGATATTGAATGCTTATATAATTTACTGAATTATTGAATCAAATCTATGTTTGACAATGAATTGACACTCGCACTTGTTAATAGTTATATGGTCCTATGAATTATCCATCTAATTTTCATTTTCATGTTTTTGTTTATAATTTGATAAGGACATAACTAAGCTAGACCAACCTTATCAGAAACTTGGGGAGATTTATTATCTCCTTTCAATAGAGGACATATCGAATGAGTCCTAGTCGCTGGTATATATTTACAAAGTGGACAAATATATGACTCAATAGGAAATAGTCCTAGAAGGAGGGCAAGAAATTGTTTAGTACCTAAAATCTCTTATTCATTGTTACAGTAGGTCTGAAAAACTTAATAGCCTAGTGCATATGGTTTGATTATTAGAGAACATTTAATTTTGAGCTTAATTTCTTGAGTTTTTTTAACTTTAATTGCTTAATTCTCACTATTATACGTTTTCATACATCACACTACTTGACTGTTAAAGCTGGAACCTAGGATTATTAACACTAGGTCTAAGTATTTTGAAGGTAATACTAAACTCCACACCTTTTCTCCTCCTAGAAGATCTAAAAATATTAAAGTGCAATCGAGCACTCTTCCTCATATTAATACCTCATCTCAATCCATAATACCATTTGTTGATATATTTTTCACTCCACTAAGTACACCAATGGTAGCATTTACACCTTGGTTAGGTGGCAATAGTCCACTGAGTATTCCTAGACTAGACCATGACATGCCCAAAAATGTTGAAAGGTATTTTCCTAGGTACAGATATGATGGAGCTACTATAAGTATGCTTTGATTCGATTACAGGTTAAACATGAAGATGTTGCATGTAGAATGTTTTCCCTCACCTTGGATGAACTAGCATATGACTGGTACATTACTTTACTTGTAGATTCTATCGCTTCCTAGGTTGATCTGGAAGTAACATTCATGAGCTAATTTAGATTACCCATTGACCCATATATCATATACCATCAGTTTGCAGTAGCCATAAGGGAGCCCAATGATCCTCTAAGGCTATTTAATACTAAATTTTATAATTTATATAATAGAATGACTCCAATATACACTCTTAATGTTGATGTAGTCGTGCAAATGTATTTTAGATATTTAGATCCTCTTATATCCATGTTTGTAAGGACAGCACCTTATATTATCACCCTACCCATGGAATACAATGAACCCTTGACCAAATTTTGGAATAGGTCAATTACATTCACTAGGACAACCAGGTGCATTCAATCAAGTGCCAATGATTAATCAATCCCTTACACAATAGATACCAATGTTAAATACTCTACCATATATAAATTTTAATCAGTCATATAATCCTATTACCACTCCCACCCATCCTATTACTCCACCATACTTAGATAACTAGTTTATTGCTCATAAGAATACTAAAACTAATGTGTAGATTGCACCTACATTTTTTAACACTAACCCTATTCATAATATGCCAATATTTCTAAATGTCAACCCTAATAAGAATATCCTAGCATTTTTAAATTCTACTCAAAACCAAAGCATACTTGCTTTCTTAAATTCCACTACATCTAAAAATAATGCAGCAAATTAGACTAGTACAATACAAAATAATAATGCTAACTCCCAATTGGATAATCTATAGAGATTAGTCCAAAAACTTAGCAATGATATGGTTTAATTGCAGAAGCAAGTACCTCCAAATCCTCCTCCCAATAATCCACCTCATAATAGAAATGTTAATTTCTAGAGATTCAACTACCAATGGAACACTCATCCAAACAATGGAATACCCAATCCAATCGCCAATCAGCTTAACATTGTTACCAATCAAAATCAAGCTAATACCATAGTCAATATTTTAGATTTGGCATTAAAAAATTGGTGTAAAGTACATTCCACTACACAACATAGTGAAAGTGACTATCCTAAATTCAAAATAACTTTAGATATACTTTAGAAAGAAATGGAAAACATGGAAATAATACCAAATGAAGATAATTCAAATCAAGCAAGCACTAGTAATGGAACAACTTTGGTAGTGGAAACTTTTGAATCATAAAAAGGAGATGAAGAAGGATATTATGGATATTTAGAAGAAGAAGTACAAGCCTATATGCAGTTCAAGAAAGAAAATAACAATTGTATGCTTAAAATCAAAGGTAAAGCTCCAGTCACTTCCTCTACTCCACCTAATCATACTTCCATTCCTCCTAATTCTCAAGCCAACAATAATTCCAATACACCTAAGGCTAGTGTTCCACTACAACCACATAAATTTTTAGAACAGGATAAACCTACATATAATATTGTGGAAGACTTAAAGAAAATAAAAGCAAACATATGCTTATTTGAAGTTTCCCAAATGGATGATTAGTAACAACTACTAATTCAAGCATTTAGTGATCAAAATAAAGTTGAATCCAAGACAACCATGAATGCTCAATTTGTATCATGAAAGAATAAATGGGAAGCCCATCCTTTCCTCTTGACTATTATAATTGCAGGTAAGAATTTACACCATTATATTTTTTAATTAGGAGCCTTGGGTAACGTCATACCGCATGTTGTTTGTCAAATGTTAGGTCTAAAACTTGCTCCTTCCAATAGAGTGGTTGTGCAGTTAGATAAAATAAAAGTTAATGTTATTAGTGTACTAAATAATATCCATATACAGTTAGCATCAAAGCCAAAAATCCAATAGTACATAGATATACAAGTAGTAGATATCCCAGATGAATATGGAATGTTACTCAGTAGAGACTGGTCTAGAAATATGAATGGATATATGGCCACTAATTTCTCTCACATGTGGTTGCCTTGGTGAGGAGTTACAAATCACATTAGAATAGAAAGAGAACCTAGACTTAAATATCACATCATAGATTACAATAAAACCAATGAAGTTCTCTATAATGAATCATAATTATAAGTTTACACTCTTGATGCTAAATAGATCTCAAATAAGTTTGAAATTGGAATATCACTAAGTAAGCAAAGTAAAAATGAAAATCTGGTTTGGACTCTTAAGTTTTATGGATCCAAGTCTAGTAAATGTAGTGGAGTAGTTTTTGAGCTAATTAGTATAAAATAAATTGTATTTAGCAGCTTATAGACTGCAATTCCCTTGTACCTACAATACTACATAATATGAAGCATTGATATATGGACTATAATTAGCTTTAAGAAAGAATATTAAGTGCTTAAAAGTGGTAAGAGATTTTGAGTTGGTGGTTAAAAAAGTGAAAATTCAATATGCTTGCCATGATAAAAGTTTTATCTATTATAGGAATAGAGTAAGAGATTTAATTAATGAATTTCATATTTTTAACATTAAACTAGTTTCTAGAAGAAATAATAGAATTGCATATTCCTTGGCAGTGGTAGCAAGTACACTAAAACCTATGGATAACAAGATACTTAAGAAAAATTTCATATAATTAGTAGCTTGTCCATCCATACCTAATAATGTGTAAAATTTTGAAGTGTTTGAAGATCACAAACATATTTTTTATTTTGTTACTAATTCTAGTATTTTTGAAAACCAGGTTATTAATGAAGAAGAAAGGATATAAGACGAAGCATAAGAAGATCAAGAGGTAAAACTGAAAAAAAATTCAATTCCTAAAGGTATGGTCTCTCTTGAAAAGTTGTTTGATATTGATTATAAAATTAAAAAATGCAATAATTATTCATTTCAAAATGATGCATGTAATAGTATAAATATAGGGACTAGTGAAAATTCACATAATGTGTTAATAGGAAAAGCATGCACCTGTCAAGATAAGGAATTATACAATCCATTAAATATTATGGAGACGTCATAGCTTTGAGTTATGAAGATCTAAAACATATAATTAGGAAATTATAACTCGTACTATCCATTTAAAACCATACACAAATACATTTAGGCAAAAACAAAGACTTGTTAATCCATTGTTAGAACCCCTTATTCATAAAGAAGTTGAAAATATCTTAGATGTATGTATTATATTTCCCATTAGGCATTCCACCATGGCAGCTAACATAGTACCTATTCATGATAAAATTAGAGAAATTTGTCTATGTATTGACCTTAGGAATATTAACAAGGCTTCTCAAAAATATAGTTATCCTTTGCCTTCCATAGATCATATTTTACAAATGGTAAATGAATTTGAAATGATGTCTTTCTTAGATGGATATTATGGATATAACCAAATTATGATAGATTCTAAGGATAGAATGAATACCACATTTACCACTAAATAGGGTGAGTTCTAATTGGCAAGTGCATAGCTATCTATGTTGATGATATTCCTGTGTTTTCAAATAAATGTGGTAATCATGTCAATGATTTAAGAAAATTATTCCAAAAATGTAGATAACACAGTATCTCATTGATGCATTGTCATTAAGCACATGATTAATTCTCAATGAATTTGTCAATTCAAGGCAGTGTACAAGGCTATCTGCGAAAGGAGTGAACAGGGCTATAATTTAAGGTCAATTGAGAGCAACAAGTCTTATTAGTGGAACTGATTGTGTGGGGGTTTTTATGTATCTTCTACCTCTAAATTGCATAAATTGAACTTTAATCTAATTGCAAGAATGAAAACTAATTGTTGATTACAAAAATGAAACCTTAGTTACAGTTGCAAGAATGAAATCTAATTAAATTGCAGAATTAAAACCCTAATTACAGTTGCAAAATGAAATTATATTTACTCTTGCAATAATGAAAACTAAAATTAAGTCTTATCAATACTCTATAACAGAAGGTTGTCAATATTCTGTGCAGGGGTTGACAACAAAAACAATAATGCAGGAAAATTGCAAAAAATTGTAAATTGTTGGAAATGGAAATTGCAGTAAATTGGAAAGTTGTTGGAAAGCAAAAAGACAAATAAGATCTATTGCTAATCACATCACAAAAGTATCTTGAATAGAAAATAAATTATTAGGATTGAAATGGATGTTAACTACTACAAAAGAATGAAATTGACAAGTTTCACAACTTATTTTGCTACAGCAAAATCAGAACAAAACCTATCTGTTAGTCCTCCCCCTAGGTCTAGAAGTGGCTAGCCTCCTTTTTTAGAAGAAGTTATGAGTTAATATCTCTCTAAATATTACTCACACTCAAACATAATAGAATGAATAGAAAAACTTGTGCTTTATTGATTCAGAACATGATTACAAATCTACTGCTAAAACCTGTTACAAAACTGTAATAGTCTCAGTTTTCTCGCTTATTCTCTATCTATATTTTCTCTACTACTATTTCTACTACTATTATTATTATTATCTCAACCTAGATGGGAGCTATCTTTTATAGATGCCTAAAATCTAATTACAACAAAAAATATACTCTACAAAACAATTCTTGTTATTCTGTAATATTCCCTGGGTTTATCCTAGAAGAGGATCTTTTCCATAAATTATGGCTTTGGATGGTAAGGACGACAAAGTTAGATGGGAGATATTTTCCTTTAACCTCCTCAGCCTTATTTCCATTTTTCCACTGTCATAAATCAATCAACAAGTCAAAAAGTGCTTATTGTTCTCAATCCGGAGCTAAGTGGCTCAATCCAAAGATATTCGCTCAATCCGAAGAGATTGTATTTCTCAATTCAAGGATCTTCGGAATGACCAACTATGTACTCTTAAATTGATTTCAGCTGCATTTATCTAGTGTGTTAGTCCTCAGTATTAGATTGCAATAGCCTTCATTCCTCTTCATGTGTGAATTCCATGCCTTGCCATTCATTGGTAGTTGGCTAGAATTTACATAGGAAAACCAGTTTTTGCTACACTGTAACAGTTCTTTGCACTATTTTCTAAATTCAAAGACCTTAATGCTTGAGAAACATCAAAATAAAAATAGTAAAGTGTTGCTATCAGCCTAAGCATATCCCTTATGTAACAGGTCATGGCAAAGTGACATAAAACTACACAAAAACTGTAAAAATCAGCATATAATATTCCAAACACATCAATCATGCAAACAATTAATACACAACATATTAGATCAACTTAACTAGTATATAAATTAAATCGTAGAGTTTTAGGTAAGTTTTAGTTGTTCAAAACATGCTATTATGGAGGCATTTTCAGGCCTCATCATTTCCACCCCAACTTATATTAATGCATGTCCTCATGCATTTTGTTGGGCTATAGAATCACATATATCCATATTCAAGTTCCATGATCTGTAGAACAACTTTTTACCTATATAGTATCCTCTGTTCTCTTTAAGGTTTCTGAGCAAATTTTCAAATCGCTCATCTAGTTGAGGATCCTCTTCAAAATAGTAGGGAACTGGAGTAATGATGGTTGGAGGCCTAAATCGAAGACCTACCCAGTTATGCTGCATAATTTCAATAAGTTGTATCACCCCTTCTGCTCTTCTTCTAGATCATTCCATATTAATGGGGGAGATAGTCTCCCTTTTCTGTAAATACATGGAAAGTTCTGCCTATCTGTTTCTGCAATGTGATAATGCTGGAACAAAATTGTCATTATAGAATTTTTGGAATTTAGTTACACAGTCTCTCAAATTTCTCAAATACATCCTTTTGATATCGTCTTTGTTAATCATGAGAAAATGATGTCTGGTGATAATCGGATGATTTGGCTGAATTGCTCTGACTAGCAATTCAGCTCTTAATTCAATTTCCTTATTTTACCTTTTTTCTTGATCCCAATAAAACTGATTTTGTAAGGTAGACATAAAAGCTCTCAATTGCACATCTCCTATGCAAATCTAGGGGTGAAATATACATCCTCTAGAATGAAAAAGCTATACAGAAATAACTCACATAGTAAGTTTTTATGCTCTGTAGGACTGTTGAAGTAAGCTTCTAAAAAATCTTCAGCTTTTTCCAGTTTATAGGGGAGACCTGAGCTAATTCTCATAACCTGCCATCTCAAATATATTTCCTTCAGAATGAGACTGTAAAACCTGGAAAGTCTTCTAAATTGAACCAAAAATTCAACAATTTGACACAGGTCAGTTAATTTTTCATTCAATGTACTGATTTATGTGTCCTTTATCTCCAGCTATTTTCCTACCAGTTTCAATTTCTCAACCTGTGTGGCAAGCTTTTCTTATTTTATCATCCAGTTAGCAATATATGTATTATACTACTCCAAGGATATAGTATTGGGTGATCTAATTACGGGTTGAAACTTAGGCAATAATTCCACCTATACCTCTTTTTCTGCCACTTCTACTGGTTGGACATCTGATAGTAATTCTACTTGTATCCCTTTTTCTACAAAAATCGTATTCAGAGGAGCACTTGATTATTTACATTTTGTTGCTCAAAATGCTCCTGTGTTGGTGTTTCTTGTAGAAAAAACTACTGTGACTCTCCACAGATATTCTATTTTGGGCTCCTGATCGATTCTGGAGCATCTCCAAATTGAGAAGGTGTTGCTTCGGAATGGAAGGGCACTACTTTGGAATGAGCTCTTGTGTTTTCATCCAAATATGCCTCTATCAAGGGAGAAGAATTATCTGCCCTAGATAATCTAAGTAGTAATTGAGCCAACTCTTCCTCATTATCTACTGTAGTTGACTATTTTTTCAAATTGTAACAGTCTGCTCTTTAGTTCCTCCACTTCCTGCTGCAACTCTGCAATTCTTTTTTCATGTTTTTCAATGATATTTTACTTCTCCTCAACCCATATGGTTTATGTTTTAATCACACTCTTGGTTGCTCTCAACTGTTCTACAATGTCCACCTCCTCTTCTGATTCAGAATCTAATGCAGACAAATTATCTGTAGTTTGTTGCTCTACCATTATCTCACTTTCAGTTTCAATTGTTTGGTCATGTTTAGAATGTTCCATAAGGTTATCTATGATTGCATCCAAGTTTGCATCAATTTCAAAATTGTCTTGTCCAGACTCTTCCTCAACCAACTATTCAGGAAATTTTGAAAAATCCTCCATGGTGGTATTTATAGTGGTTGGTTGTATTTCTGTGACATCAGGACTACCTTGGTTGTTTTCCTCTTCAATCGTCTATTTTTATGTTTCTTTCAGGTGGAGTCTTGTAGACCTCCTAGTTCCTGGTGTATACTTTCTCTTCTTTCTTTGTTTTCTTGTGTCAATAGGTGCTATAGAAATTGTATCAGGTTCTTGTGGAGTTTTCTCTACTTCCACTTCTATCTCTTCTCCAATTTTTTTGGGAACTTCACTCCCCTGTTCTGTCACATCAACAATATTCTCAGAAAAATGGAACCTCTTATATTTTCCTTTTCTGTTGCTAGTTCTAGACCCTCTCTTAGTTTGTGAGGTTGAAGGTTTTGGGGAAAGGTACTCTATTTCTTTTGTAGCAGCATCTGTTTCCTCCTCTACAGCAACATTTGTGTCTTCTTCCTCCTCATCCTATTTTTGAAGACTACGTCAGTCAAAGCAGAGTAAAACCTATCAAATCTTCTTAGGTTTCCTTTGAAATTATGCTTGCAGATCAATTTGATAATACCATGGTGGCAAGGGCTCCCTTTTCCCTCCTGATAGCGTTTTGCCATGTTTTGCAACTCCTGGTGTAGATATAGGGGAAGTATTACCCTAACCTTAGGTTGTTGCCTACCATGTCTAAGGTGGTTCAAAATTTTAAAATGATGCCCTGATAAAACTACATACTACCCTTCATAGGTTAAAAACTTGATTACCCATGTGGCTACTTCATCCCAGGGTTTTTGCAAGCTGGTCCTCTTTACACCCATACACATTTTATTTATCAAGTATTCTGGTTCTTTATCATCTTCTTCCAGAAATTGACTAACTATGTTTGCTAGTGTATTCTTGCCAGTTCTAGAAATTTGAAGACCCTTTAATGGAAGTTCAATAATTTGACTAAGAACTTCAGGGGTTACCTCAATTCTCATGTCGTTGATGTGCACCCTATTGTTTCTAAATGTGCAGGCAAATTTGGCAGCCAAATATTTAGAGCTTCCATCGAATTTGTCTAAAAATGGCATAAACCCTCCATCTTCAAAAATTTGCAACACTTCTAGAATCTCTCGAAGGATAGTAGTATTTGTTGGTTCCATTTTTATCTTTTGTCCCATTTTTTTGTTCTTACTGTGCTGAAAATACTGCTCACCTCTGCTGCTACAACCGTCCGCTAGGTCACTTGTTTCTGGTTTTTGTAGAATTACAAGGTTTTCTCTTTGTATTTGTAATGTTTTGTTCTTCGATAATAAATTCTTGTAGTCATGTTGCATCAGTGGTTACATCTTTAGAATGAAGAGTGGCACACTTCCCTATTTTTGACTTGGACACCTATCCATCAATCATTGGATAGACGTCCTTGCCATCAAATCTCCTTAGCTCATTTGATCTGCACGCGATTTTCCCACATGCATGGTTATCAACAACGAACGGTGGTGGCATGTTATTAGTTATTTTCCTTGTGATTTTGTACTTCCTCGAGATGAGACAAATTTCATCGTGAACTAGCTGACATGTGTCAATGATCACATGGAGTCAAAAAAAAATTTGAACGTGTATTTTCTCCCTCCTTGGATGCCACATGGAAACATAACATTAAGTGCTCATTCCAAAGATTAAATTTCATTCCAAAGATAATTTTTATTCTGAATACAAAGGTTCACTCCGAAAACAAAGCCGGAATTGTCATTTCGAAGATAGTTTTCAATTTGAAGACAAGGTTGTACTTGTCATTCTAAAGATAATTTTCAATTCAAAGATAAGGCTAGACTTGTCATTCCGAAGACAATGCAGTAGTCATTTCGAAGACAATGCAACAGTCATTCCGTAGATATAACAAAAACCAACATTATTCTTTTAAAACATGTTTTGCTTATGCCAACTCTTATGAACACTTTTATTCTAATGGTTAATTGTCATATACTATATATCAAATATTTAAAATGAGAAAAGTGCAAGAAACATATACCTGGTTAAAACAAGTTAATGCAATTTTTTGAAAGATGACTGCTTTTATTGATACTCTACTGAGGCTTACTGCAATACTTAAAAAATATATATAGTTGGTGAATTTATACAATGGTGACTCAAAATTTTTCAAGGTTATGCATGCCAAAAAACTGGTTTTCATGCATACCAACTTAGTAGTACCTTAGAAAAAGGTTTTCAATGTTGAGTTATTCATTTTTCTCTTTTTTTTTATACCTCTCCTTTTGTCTCTTTTTTTTTTTTTTCATTCTGATTATGCCCATGAAGGAATTCACAACCAGAATTTATTCATCTTTTTTTTTTTTTTTTTGTATTTTTCTATTTTCTTGAAATCCATGATTATGCTCAATCTATGGCAATTGTGGTGGAAGAGGGAATATCTTCTACCTATTGTGCATCCAAGCTATCAAGTTGTTGCAAGAACTCCTCCTTAGTCAGAGGTGTATGGTACACTTGAAGGCGATGTCCATTCACTACCAAATTTCTTCATGAATCATCAATGGGAGAGAGGCGAGCTGCTCCATTGTCAAATACTTCTTCAATCTGGTACGGTCCAAGCCATCTAGTCCTTAGTTTTCCAGGGAAGTCCACATAGCGATAATCCAAACTCCTTGCTAAAATTTTCTCTATTGCAGGTGGCCATCATGCCACAGCTTCCTCTACTCCTAAATTACTTTAGTTTTGTGCAGAGAATCCAACCTAAGTCCATCCAATGCATTCAGCTGTAGAATCCTATTTGCCTGTGCCTATGACAATTCAATTCCAATTTCCAATGTTGTGCACAATGTTAGTAGCTCAAATTCAATAGGTAGGAGGGGATTTTTACCAAAAACCAATTCATAAGATGTGAATCCAGTAGTGGATTTCCAATTAGTATTGTAATCCCAAACTACTTCAGGTAATTTATCTAGCCAATTTCTCCTATGAACAACTACTATTTTCGTCAAGATCCGTTCCAATTCTCTATTTGTTACCTCAACTTGGCCATTTTCTTATGGGTGGTAAGGTGATGATTTCCTATGTTTGATTTCATACAACTCTATAAAAGCCTCAATAACTTTAGATGCAAATTGGGGTCCTTGGTCTGTGGTGATAGACCGTGGAGCTCCAAATCTCTAAAAAATTTGGTTATACAAGAAATCAGTGACCTTCTCTTCACGAGCATGTTTGAAAGCACGCACCTCTACCCACTTTGTCAGGTAATCAATGCATACCAAAATATGCACCTTTCCTTGAGAAGGTGGATCAATAGGTCCCACAAAATCAAGCCCCCACATCTCAAATGGTTCTAAAACCACTTGAGGTTGTAGTGGCATTTCATTTGTGTGAGTGGGTTTCCCCATTCTTTGGCATGCATCATAATGCCTGATGTACTTTTTCACATCCTTGTGAAGAGATGGCCAATAATATCATGTTCCTAAATTTTTCCTAATTGTGTTTTTTACAGAATAGTGTCCACCGGAGGGTTCATCATGACAAGCCCTAAGGATATCATATACCTCATCCTTTTGGATGCACCTACATAACACATGGTCAGGACTACTCTTGAAAAGCATACCTTGAATCCATTCAAAAGAAGAGCTTTGTTTGATCAATTGTTTTCTTTATTTGGAAGTAAAATGTGGGGGAACTTTCCCTGTGACCAAATAGTTGGCTATATCTGCAAACCAAGGTGATTGGACAGATATAGCAAATAATTTTTCATTAAGAAAAGTGTCCAGTAATTCCCCTTCCTCTGTGTTCTACAACCTGGACAAAAAATCTGCTACAACATTAGCTTTTCCTAGTTTATTGATTATTGTGATATCAAATTCCTGTAGCAATAGTAACCAACGGATAATCCTTGCACTCATCATAGGCTTATTCACTAGATATTTAATGGTTGTGTGATCTATGTGAATGAATATTTGATAACCTGTGATATAATGCCTTAATTTATTGATGGCATAGATTATTGCCAAGAATTCTTTCTTAGTTGTGGTATAATTTTTTTTAGCTCCTATCAAGTTCTTGCTAATGTAGTAGATAGCATAGTGTTCACCATTGTCGATTTGTCCCAATGCTGCTCCAATTGCAGTATTGGAAGCATCAGTCTGTATGTGGAATGGTAATGTCCAGTTAGGTCCTCTTAACACAAGTGGAGTTACTAATTTTTCTTTTAGAGCTTCAAATGATTCTTGACACTTTGCAGTCCAGGAGAATTCAAAATCTTTAGCCAATAGGGCAAACATGGGATGGCCTATTGTGCTAAAGTTGGTAATAAAACTACGGTAAAAACCAATGTTTCCTAGGAAGCTTCTGACATCAGTCTAAGTTTTAGGAGGGAGAAGGTTCTTGATAATTTCCACCTTCTTTGGATCAACCTGGATCCCTTGAGGAGAGATGTGATGACCAAGAACTATTCCTTCCTCCATCATCATAAAAAATTTGTCTGTATTTAAGGATAACTGGTAGGTTTCACAATGAGTTAAAACTTTATCAAGGTGTTCCAATGTAAAGTCAAAAGTCTATCCACAGACTGTGAAATCATCCATGTATATTTCAACATTGTTGGTATTCAGATCAGAAAATATGGCTAACACTGCTCTCTAAAATTTTGTTGGGGCATTACACAAACCAAAAGGTAAGACCCTATAGGCACATGTTACCCATGGATAGCTAAAGGTTGTTTTCTCTTGATCTTTAGGTGCAACCTAAATTTGATTATATCCACTACATCCATCAAGAAAACAAAAATATTTCTTTCCAGCAAGAGTATCTAACACTTGATCTATGAATGGAAATGGAAAATGATCTTTGTATGTCACTTTGTTCAGTTCTCTATAGTCTATACATACTCTCATTTTTTATTTTTTATTAGGCACTATAACCAATGGAGAGACCCATCGACTATTAGAAATTGGGTAAATGAATCCTACTTCCAGAAGTTTTTCAATTTCTTCTTTCACAATATCCCTCAAGGCAGGATTCAATATTCTATGATGCTGTCTTACAGGCTTGACATATTTAGTATAAATTCTATGAGTACATACATCAGGGTGAATCCCTGACATATCTTTGTAATCCCAATCAAAAACATGGATATGCTTTTGCAAAATAGCTGTCAATTTTTCTTCCTCTTCCCTAGTAAGCTGGCTATTTATGTTCAAAAATTTGCCTGGCTAGACTTCTATTTGTTTTGTATTTGGAAGGACTGAATTTACTTCTTCACAATTGTTGACTAGGGAATTAAGAGGACAATGATGAGATGGGAGGACATAAGAATTTTCTATCTCATTGATTTCTGATGGAAGCATATCTTGTATGGAACAATGAGAAGGGAAGATCAAGTGATGGTGCCACCCATGTGGTAGTAAAACATATGTTTCTTGTGATGTTATAGATGGACTTTCTTTAGAACTTTGACCTTCTCTCACTAGCAATTGATTGATATTGTCTACTTCCTCTTCTAACCCTTGTTCATGCAGAACATTCATTAGGACTATTTCATTTTCTAAAAATTTTGTGTCATGGAGGTCTTTTGTGTGTTCCCTTACTACCAAGGTGGCTAGTGTGGAAATAACCTCTTCTAGTTCTTCATATGAGTCAGGAAACCATAACTGGCCTGTGAAATTACTTAAAGGTCTTGCAGAAGGATATAAATAACCTCTTCTAGTTCTTCATATGAGTCAGGAAACTATAACTGACCTGTGAAATTACTTAAAGGTATTTCAGGAGGATATAGAGAAATCTATTTTAGGTCAATACCATTTGAAATTATCATTTTTCTAGATCTGCAGTCTATAAAGGTTGTTATAGTTGTAAGCCAAGGTCTTCCTAGGATAATGGGATAGCCATGTGCTGAGTTTCTTGGTTGTAAAACCAAAAAATATGTAGGGTATTCCCAAGAAGAAAATTCTATAGGGACATCTTCAATGATACCTTCAGGTTTTGCAACTGACCTATCAGCCATTTTTAAAATTGTGAATGTGGGGCTAAGATGTTTGAGCTGTAATTGTTCCATTGTATCCTTGGTCATGATATTTATTATAGCTCCTAGATCAACTAAGATATTTGATATTGGTACTGAGCTTATGATCACTATGATAACTAGACTTCCTGGGTCACTATACTTTGGAGGTACTAGTTTTCCTGACAAGAGATCAACTATCTTTCCTTCAACATGAACAGTTTTAGGAAATGCTTTATTTTTTCTTCCTGCTCTTCTATTGCACAAATCTCAAATATTTCTTTTAATCGCGGGTATATCCTTAATGGCTTGCAATAAGGGTAGTGATATGGTTAATTTTTTGAGTTCTTTCACTAACTTTGATTCAGAATTTTTTGTTGTAGTGTTAAGTCTCTTAGGGTATGGAATTATCCCTGATGAAGGTAACTGTTATGCCTATGGTTCAATAGGTTCTTGAATTTCATCTTCTTTCACTTCAATTATAACAGGTTCAGGTAAAACTTTCACTAAACGTAGTTGTATGTTGCTAAAATATAGAATTTGCATATCTGAATTTCCTTCAAAATCAACCATATAGGTAGGAGTTGCCTGCCTTATGTTATTTGGATTTATTATAGGTTGAGCTAGTAATTGAGGTTGTTTCACCTGTTGCATTTGTTGATTTGGTTTTCCTTGAAAATTTTGATTTGGTGCATGCAGGAAATTCTGAGTTTGACCTTGATTTCTTTGTTGCCTTGGATAGGACTGGTATTGTTGACCCCACTACTGTTGATTTTACATCCAAGATGGATTACTTTGATTCTGAGTCCATGGTGGGTTATTTTGATTTCATGATGGGTTATTCTAGTTTTGATTCTAGGATGGATTATTCCAACCTATCTGTGACCATTCTTGAGAATTTGTCCATTGAGAATAATTCCAAGGATGTTGGGGTGGTTCTGACTATCCCCAAGACATGTTTCCATGGTTGTTTCCACAATTTATAGGAAAACAAGGGGTATTTTGATACTATTGAAATTTTCCCCTTGTCTTGGTCCCATATAATTGAGTTCTTCTGTTTGAGTTTCTAGGACAATTTTTAGTTGTGGTATCAGATGACATTTGTTAGTCAAATGTCCTTTTGAGAAAATACTACAAATGGCTGAAATGGATGTTTTGTTTAGAGGACATTCCTGTAAGGCATGTTTATTCCTACATCTTGGGCAATAAATTGCTAAATATTTTATGGTTTTTTCTTTAGCAGAAATTTCTCCCAGAGTTGTGTTTAATTGTACTAGGATATCAGTCTTAAAATTTGCAAGTTCCTCTATTAGGTGCTTCACATCAATGTCATTTGTACTCTTTTTCTTTCTTTTATGCCTAGTGTGAGAGTAATTTCTGCAAAGATCCATAATCTCATCCATATTACGAGTACTTACATCCCCATTTCCCATCAAATCTAATACCTCTCTAGATTCATCTTGTAATCCTCTTAGAAAAATGGTTTTGCACAATTCTGGTTCTCCTAGTCCACACCTTCTTTGAATAAACACAAATCTATCAAGGTAATCTTCTAATGTTTCATCATCTTCTTATTTAATTCTAAACAACTCATATTTCCTATTCCTTACTCGATAATACTCTTGATACTTGTCTAAAAACAAAGTCTCCATTTGATCCTAGGTTTGGATGGAATCTGGTTTTAAGCTCATGAACCAGCGTAATGTTGAGTCCTTGAGTGTTGAAGGAAAAACCTTGAGTTTTTTATTATCATTTATATAGTCATAGGTTTGGCACACTACTTTGAACTCAAATAGGAACTAATCAGGATCTGCAGATGTAACACCCCAGAAGTTTGGAAGCACTGAAGGTGAGATTGTTTTCATGGGAGAGTTTTGTGTGGGATTTAGAAGAATAGGATATTCAAATGTTCTAGGAGGTTGGAACACATCTTGATCATCTTGATCATTTTCATTATGGACATGGCCATGCTGGCCATCCCTATCTGGATTACCTCTTTCTGCCATAATTTCTTGTTCTTCAGAAACAGTTAAACCTATCCAAATTTCTTTCTCAAGAGGTCCAAAATATTATTTTAATAATGATTCTGGTAACTTTTCTTGCTCAGGAGATTCTGATGATGATGAAGCTGGTGGTTTTTATTTTAGTTTTTTTGGTAGTTCAAACACAGGTGATTCACCCCTTAAGCATGAATATCTTATTAATGGAATAATCCAGGGATCTCTTTGGATAATTTTACCTTCTCTAGGCCTGCTCATTCATGCCTACTCCTTAATGACATAAATTGTAAGTCAATAATTGTTACTTAACCAGCTGTTATATTCAACTTTTACCCTAAATTTTCACAACTCAGTATAATTAACAACTATTGAACTGTTGACACCTTCTAAAAATACTCTCCTCAGTAACGGTGCCAAAATGATACACTATCATTAAGCACATCATTAATTCTCAATGAATTTGTCAATCCAGGGCAGTGTACAAGGCTATCTGCGAAAGGAGTGAACAGGGCTATAATTTAAGGTCAATTGGGAGCAGCAAGTCTTATTGGTGGAATTGATTGTGTGGGGGTTTTTAGGTCTCTTCTAACTCTAAATTGCATAAATTGAACTTTAATATAATTGCAAGAATGAAAACTAATTGTTGATTACATAAATGAAACCTTAGTTACAGTTGCAAGAATGAAATCTGATTAAATTGCAGAATTAAAACCCTAATTACAGTTACAAAATTAAATTCTATTTACTCTTGTAATAATGAAAACTAAAATTAAGTCCTGTCAATACTCTATAATAGAAGGTTTTCAATCTTCTGTACAGGGGTTGACAGCAAAAACAATAATGCAGGAAAATTGTAGAAAACTGTAAATTACTAGAAATGGAAATTGCAATAAATTGGAAAGTTGTTGGAAAGCAAAAAGACTAATTAGATCTACTGCTAATCACATCACAAAAGTATCTTGAATAGAAAATAAATGATTAGGACTGAAATGGATGTTAACTACTACAAAATAATGAAATTGACAAGTTTCACAACTTATTCTGTTGTAGCAAAATTAGAACAAAACTTGTCTGTTAGTCCTCCTCCTAGGTCTGGAAGTGGCCAACCTCCTTTTCCAGAAGAAGGTATGAGTTCCTCTCTCTCTAAATCTTACTCACACTCAAACATAACATAATGAATAGAAAAACTTGTACTTTATTGATTCATAATATGATTACAAATCTGCTGCTAAAACCTATTACAAAACTATAATAGTCTTAGTTTTCTCACTTATTCTCTATCTATATTTTCTCTACTACTATTTATACCGTTATTATTATTATTATCTCAACTTGGATAGGAGCTATCTTTTATAGATGCCTAAAATCTAATTACAATAGAAAATATACTCTGCAAATCAATTCCTGTTATTTTGCAGTATTCCCTGGGTTTATCCTAGAAGAATATCTTTTCCATAAATTGTGGCTTTGGACGGCAAGGAAAGCAAAGCTAGATGGGAGATATTTTTCTTTAACCTCCTCAGCCTTCTTTCCCTTTTTCCATCATCAAAAATCAGTCAACAGGTCAAAAAGTGGTTTTAGTTCTCAATCCGGAGCTAAGTGGCTCAATTCAAAGATATTCATTCAATCCGAAGAGACTGTATTTCTCAATCCAAAGATCTTCAGAATGACCAACTATGTAATATTCAATTGATTTCAGCTACATTTCTCAGGTGTATTAGTCCTTAGGATCAGATTGCAATAGCCTTCATTCCTCTTCATGTGTGAATTCCATGCCTTGCCATTCATTGGTAGTTGGATGGAATTTATACAGGAAAACCAGTTTCATTGCACAGTAATAGTTATTTGCACTATTTGCTAAATTCAAAGAAATTAATATTTGAGAAACATCAAAATAAGAATAGTAAAGTGTTGCTATCAGCCTAAGCATATCCCTTATGTAACAGGTCACGGTAAAGTGACATAAAACTACACAAAAACTGTAAAAATTAGCATATAAAATTGCAAACACATCAATCATGCAAACAATTAATACACAGCATATTAGATCAACTTAACTAGTATATAAAGTAAATCACAGAGTTTTAGGCAAGTTTTAGTTGTTCAAAACATGCTATGATGGAGGCATTTCTAGGCCTCATCACTCATTAAATCCCAAGAAATGTATTTTTGAAGTAACTGAAGGAAAAAATTTAGGTCATGTTATTTCTAAAGATGGTATTTTAATTGATCTTAAAAGAGTAGAGGCAATACAAAAAATTCGTCTCCCAGATAGTAAGAAAGAATTGATATCATTCTTTGGAAAGATTAGTTTTTTTAGAAAGTTCATCTCAATTTTTGTAGATATAGTCAGGCCATTGAATGATATGCTTCAGAAATATGTTAACATCTGAATCCCAAGCAACATTTTAAGGAATTAAAGATGCTATATCAAATGCTCCAATTTTAGTGATTCTTGATTACACAACCACTTTACATTTATTCATTTTCTTCTAAACATTCAAATGCTAGTGTCCTAACATAGAAAAATAAAAATAATGAAGAAAAACCAATAGCTTTTATGAGCTCCCCATTAAAAGATGCCCAGCTAAAATACATAGTTATTAAAAAACAGGTATAGGATTTAGTAAAGGTAGTGAAGAAGTATAGGTATTATATTTTACATAGTAGAATCTTTGCAATTATGTCAGACCCAGTTGTTAAAACCATGCTAATGCAAAATGAATTAGGAGAAAGAAAAGGTAAATTAATGACTACATTACAATAATTTGATTTAGAGATCCATCCTATGAAATTGGTTAGAGATCAAGGGCTAAGTAAAATGTTAGCTAAAGTATATCCTCAAATCCTCTATCAATGATATTATGTCGATAACATCATAAGTGATGAGTGGTACCAAGATATTGTGTACTACTTGTTGAATAATAAATACTCAAATAATATTAATGCTACTCAAAGAATAGCATTACATTTGAAATGTGCTAGCTTCATGATCAAAGTAGGTGTTCTGTATAGAATAAACCATGAAGGAATCTATCTTAGGTACTTTTATAAATGGGAGGTGACTCAAGTTCTTAATAAATTTCATGGCAAATATGGAACCAGACATGGTTCAACCAATGCCACTACACATCAAATATTTAGACCTGGATACTATTGGCCTCATATTTTTAAGGATGCCCATACCCATGTTAGATCTTGTCATACCTACCAAATTACTGCAAATAGAGAAATAAATGCTTCCATACCCTTACAACTAGTATTTGAGGCATGTAATTTTTCTCAATATGGATTAGACTTTCTAGGAGTCATAAATTCCAATTCTTTAGCTAGTCACAAATACATTTTGACTATAACAGATTACTACACTCATTGGACTAAAGTTGAGGCTACTAAAAATTGTACCATTGAGATTGTAATTAAGTTTCTAGAAGAAAACGTTGTCACCAAATTTGGAATACCTTAATGTTTAGTTTGTGATAATGGTTAAGCCTTTACTTCACTTCAGTTTACAGAATGGAATCATGATAACAAAATGACCTTAAATTTTTCTTCTAACTATTATTCATAGGGAAATGGTTTAGCAAATTCTACCAATAAAAGCTTGCTGACTATAATCAAGAACCTTCTAAAAAGAAATCCTAGAGATTGGAACAATAAACTTAAATATGCTTTATGGGTAGACAAGACTAGAATAAGAGCTTCAATAGGTTAATCACCCTATCATCTAGCATATGGTCAAGATACTATCTTTCCCACCAATTTGAAATTGTTGACACTTTAGTTTATAAAAAACTACTTGCAATCTAATGATAAAGTAGAATCTAGGTTAACCAAATTGATGAACTTAGATGAAAAGAGAGAGGATGCCCTACAACACTTCAGTAAGCATCAAGGGATAATCAAAATATGGTTTTATAAGAGATCCAATATCAAAGCTTTTAGAATTTTTGACTTAGTCTTGTTATGGGATAAAGCACATGAAAAAAAGGGAGACCATGATAAATTTGACAACCTCTGGTTAGGTCCCTACCAAATTTTGTAAATGCTTGGAGAAAATAATTTCATATTGAAGAATATGAGTGGAGAAGGCATCCTTTTGTCTATCAATGGGAAATTCCTAAAACACTACTTTCACCCCTGAGATAGTGCAGTGAAACAGATTGTATCATAGTTTCCTATTTTGATGTACTCTTCTTTTTACTTTGTTTTGATACAGTTTTATTTTGTTCATAGTTAATTTTTTTTTCTTTTATTTTGAATTTCTTTTGTTCATTGTTTAGTATTTTAGGTTACTCTAAAGGAAGTCTTTGTTCATTGTTTAGTATTTTGAATTTCTCCACTCATTCATTGTTTAGTATTTGAATTCAATTTTGAATTTCTTTTTTTTGATACAATTTAAATTTTGACAAGTGAATTCAAATTGCAATCAACTTTTGGTTACTCTAAAGGAAGTCTTTCTTATCGATTAAATATGGAAGACTTTCTTGAAATTAGATGAAACTAAAATTTAGTGAATCAGGTTATTTAGTAGTCATCCTTGGATTATGGGCTAAAACAAAGGAAACTAAAATAGTGTAACATATTGCTAAAGCTTCACATCTACCACTATATTTAAATGATTTTTGGATCATAAAGAATGAAATCATCTTGGTTTGATAATTAGGCAAACATATATACACTCCATCATTAGCCTTATAAGATATCTAACCCAAAAGGGCACATATAATATTTACAATTTATCTAAATACTTCTTAATCAAGAAGGAAAATAATAATAATGCAAATCAATCAAGTGCTTGGGTCACCTAGATAAACCTCTACCGGGGCTATAGACATCTGACTACTAGTAGAGCATGTCTAGAAGGGATCAAGGTCATATCCACTAGAGCTATGGATACTTGAATGGATGTGGAGAATTGCAAAGGCAAATATTTATGAGTGATATCCTTAATAGCCTAACTTCAAGCCAAATTATAGAATTTTAATTGATTCAAGAATAGAGAATGAATGCACAAAGCACACACTAAGCTATGGCAAATGGAACATCCATTTTCAGTTAAGATTTTTTAACTCCATATTTTGAGGATGTTGCTAAGTGGTATGCATTTCACTAGTTTAAATTTTATTTACTTCAATTCAGGTTTTTTATCTAAAATGCTCAGGAGCATTTTCTAGTAGTGTCACCATTTTTTGTTGCCATTGCACAACTTACCCCAATTTGGGGACCCACTTGAAACTTTGGTTTTAATTTTGATTTTTTGTTTACATCAAGAATTTGAAATTGCTTACATTGCTCACATTAATGTTTTAAAATTGCTTGCATCTAAACATTTGTGAAGGATGGGATTTAGCTGCATTGATTTAAATTGAATATTTTTGAAGATTTTGTATCACCTTGGGGTGCACCAGTACTATTTGTAAATAATAAGGATGGTTCCTTGAGATTATGTATATATTATAGAATTTTAAACAAGGTAACTGTCAAGAACATATATCCACTACCGAGAATCGAAGATCTCTTTGATCAATTCAAAGATGTCGCAATCTTTTCAAATATTGATCTGAAGTCAGGATATCACCAACTAAGAATTGATGAGGAGGATACTCACAAGACAAAATTTAAAACTTGTTATGGATATTATGAGTTTGTTGTTTTACCTTTTGGTTTAACAAATTATCTAGTGGTATTTATAAATTTTATGAATAACATCTTCAGAAAATACATGGATATATTTGTTCTGGTATTTTTAGATGATATTTTGATATAATTCTAGAAACAAAATAGAATACGATGAGCACCTCAGGATTGTGGTAGAGCTATTAGGGAAAAATCAACTGTATGGTGATTTATCCAAGTATGAATTTTATGTGTCAAAAGTGCAATATTTAGGACACATTTTTTCGACTGATGGGATCATAGTGGATCATAAGAAGATAGAAGCCATTTTGAATTGGTCACCACCTATGAATGTGATAGAAGTTTGAAGATTCATGGGCTTTGTTGGACATTTTGAGTAGATAAGTTGTCATTGATGTCAAGAGTGAGTGGTCATTGATGTCAAGCTTTCAGCACCAGTCAGTGGCAGCTTCAGTGGGCAGCATCAGTTTCAGGTTCTCTAATATGTGCAAAATATAACCCGGTTTCAGGAGATCATATGTGGACCAAAGTGCAAAAGAAGATGCCCAAGTAAATAATATTATAATATTTTTATAATATTATAAAAGGAGGTTTTAAATTAATTATAAATTAATTAATATAATTTAATTTACTTAACCTAAGTTATGTAAATTAATTATTAATTAGTTTTAATATTAATTATAAATTTAATTTATATTAATGTTTTAACCCAAAGGTGGGTTATTAAAATCATAATTCGAATTTTAATTTGAATTACTAAAAGCGCCGACGTGGGAGAAAAATCAAATCATGTATAAAAATGGGGATCCACCCACCTTAGAACTTACCATGCCTTCATTCAAAAATTAATGTGAATTGCTTGCGATGCGTGCTACAATGAAGTGGAGAGAGTAGTGGACTTTGAAGAAGTCAAAAGGTGCACGAGGCATAAGGTGGAGGAAGTGCTTTTTCCTTCACGTGGGGACTATAGCCCACGTGGTGGGCTCCCAAGCGCTAAGGCGCTTAGGCCTTAGGGAGACGGCGGATCGAATCACGTCGAAACCCCTTTTTGGGGAAAGCAAGGTATGCATTGGAATTTAGGCATCGAAAATTTTGGAAGTGGTTGTTGAAAAATTAAAAATTAATTTTTGCATTATATTTGGTTTATAAGGTTGCATGGGGAGTTATAAGGGTTATGCAAATTAAATTTTTTGATGTCATTTGCTTTAATGGTTGGAAAGAGTTGTAAGGTGTTTGTGAAGTGTTGGATATTATTTTAAGTTGGAGTTTATAAGGTGTATCAAAGAAATTATTTTTCATGTATGGTATGATGAGTGTTATTTTTAAAAGGAAGCAATAAGGCATAAATTGAGTTGTGATTATTTTGTGTCTAAGGAATATTTTTGAGAAAGTGTTGAAGTGATATTGTTGTGTCTAACCATTGGAATTGGAAAGAAGGAAATTGTGATTGAGACAGGTTTTTCTAAAGGCACCTTTACATCCAACAAAAGGTATGGGCATATTCTTCCTAGTGAGTGATTGTTGAAAGTTGTGAATGAAAAGTTGGAGTGAAAAGGATTGTTTGGTTAAGCATTGTTGAGTGTGTTTTTAATTAATGCTTCAAGGTTTTCTGGAATTGAGAGTTGTTGATAAAACCTTGTTTTATAAGCATTGTTGTTGAAGTGATTAAGTTGAGTGAAGAACTTGAACTAGGGTTTGCAAAGAACATGAGTATCATTGTTATGTGAGATTGGTTGATAAGCATTTTTGGAAACATTTGAGTGAGTGTTCATATGTTTGGACTAGGATTTGTGAGCAAGGATTATTTCATTGAGTGATTGATTGAGTAGAGTTGGTTGAGCCTAGTCAAGTGGATGTGTGAAGTGATAGCTCAAGTTCTATGAAACAAATTGTTCTATATTCTGAATTGATTTGAGAGAGAGGTTGAGTGTAGGTGAATGTGAAGCATATTGAGTCTCTAACAATTCTCTATATGTTTCTGTAATAAAAGAAAGATTGAAAGTGATTGAGAGTTTGTGAGTGTGAAGCATATTGAGTCTCTAACAATTCTCTATATGTTTCTAAAAGAGTGAGTGAAAGTGATTGAGCATTGAGGTGAATGTGAAGCATATTGAGTCTCTAACAATTCTCTATATGTTTCTAAAAGAGTGATTGAAAGTGATTGAGCATTGTGATGAATGTGAAACATATTGAGTCTCTAACAATTCTCCTTATGTTTCTATGAGATTGGACAAGTTCTAGTGAGGACTTGTTGAGAATATTTGGACAAGTTCTAGAGAGGACTTGTGGACAGATTTGTGTGAGCTTTTGTGGAAGCTTACAATACATATTGAGAGCAGAGTTGGACAAGTTCTAGTGAGGACTTGTTGAGCAGATTTGGATAAGTTCTAGAGAGGACTTGTGGATAGATTAGTGTGAGCTTTTGTGGAAGCTTACAAGGTAGATTTGAGATAAGTCTTTGAGAAGACTTGAGAGCAGAGTTGATTGATTGATTTGTTCAAACCTTGAGTTAAGGTTTGGGGTAGATCTAGTAGAGTTGATTTATGATTAATTCAAGCTTTGAGTTAAGGCTTGAGGATAGATATTGAGGATATATTTGTGCTAGATTGAAGGACTATGTTTAGTGTAGATCAAAGGATAGAGATTGAGGATAGATTTGTGCTAGACTGAAGGACTATGTTTAGTGCAGATCATAGGATAGATATTGAGGATAGATTTGTGCTAGACTGAAGGACTATGTTTAGTACAGATTTGAGGATAGATTTTGGTGCAGATTTGAGGATAGGTTTGTGCCAGACTAGAGATATAGATTGAGCAGATTTATGCTAGACTGAAGGACTATGTTTAGTGCAGATTTGAGATAGAGATTTGAAGGTGATAGAGTATAGAGGATGACAGTCTCTAGTGGATAGAGATCCATTAGCCAGGGAAGTGAGGACATGTGTCTTCAGTGGATAGAGATCCATTAGCTAGAGCAGTGGGGGTAATAGTTCTTCTAGAAGATCACCAGTTAGAGCTAAGGAGAAAGGAGTTCTCCTATGGATAGAGATCCATGAACTTGATTAGGGGATTGGTGTCTCCTTTGGATAGAGATCCATAAACATTGTAATAGGGAAAGGATTCCCAAGAGATTTATTGAGAAAATTTTAGTGAAATATTTTCTCCATGGAGTAGCCCACATTGGGTGAACCACGTTAAATTGGTGTCTCTATTGTGTGTGATGATTTGTGCATTGCTTTGGTTATTGTTATTGATATTGCCATTGATTATATTGGATAATATTGTTTGGGAAAGAAAAGTAAAAAGTGGTCTTATATTGTTCACCCCCCCTCTCAGTATAAGCTTGTGTTCTTCAATTGGTATCAGAGCTGGTTCCTTCGGAAAAGGTTTAACAGCTTGAAGGAAGATCTTACAAGAACACAAATGGCAAAGAAAGGTAAAAGTAGAACCATGAGACACAAGAATAAAATAACACACATGGTCATGAAAGAAAAGGAAGATGAATTCAATGTTGTTGTTTTGGGAGGAAGAATGGAAATAGATTCAAGAGATGAATCAAGCAGTGGAGAGATAACCAGATTGATAAAGTTTTGTACCAAATGTAGGAAGATAGGTCACCTTGTAGCTCATTGTTCACAAGAAGGTGAAGAATGTTTTGTTTGTGGTCAACTCGGTCATGATGCAAGTTATTGCAATGGTTTTAGTAGCGGTGAAGATGAAGATGATACTTTCAGAATTGAAGTTCTAGAGGATGGTTCAAAAAAGGATAACAGGGATAGTCAAAATATGTATGAAGAAGAAACTCTACTTTGGACAATAGAAGAAATTGAAGACCAAAGAAAATAAAAAGAGAAGGAAGTCACTCTTAAGGAACTCGTTGAGTTAAAAAGGGAGAACTTAGAATTAAAGGCTCAAATACAAGAGGATGAGAAATATAAGACAAAGCTTCTACAAGATCTCTCTGACTTGAAAGATAAGGTTGAAAAGGTAAGGAAAGTTGAAAAATGTATGGTTGAACAATCAAAGGTAAAAGAGAAAGAATGTGAAAGACTTAGTGTTGATCTCGAAGAATTAAAAAGGGAGAACTCAGGATAAATTTGGGCACAAGGCTTCACAGTGCAGGACACATGAAAGACAAGAAAATGGGAACTTCAGAAACATACAAATTTTCCATGGGTATTGCTACTCATGTAATCAGTTTGGTCACAAGGCAATGAATTACAGGGTTCATGACAGAAAAGAATATGGCTTCACTAGGAGAAATCCCAAGACATTTGCACCTCCAAGGAATAATAGCATTAAGTGTTATAAGTGCAATAATGATGGACATACAACAAAGTGGTGTAGAGCAGACATTCCAGAATCAAGCATGAATAGGAACATGAACAGGAATAGAAATATGGACATGAACAGGAACAAGAACAGGAATATGGATATGAATAGGAACAGGAATATGGACATGGACAGGGACAAAAATATGAACATTAAAAGAAATCAGAAGGATCGTATGAGAAGGAAAGAGGATAAAGGTAAAGACCAGTGCTTGCTAGGAGTAGAAATACTCCCACCCCAGAATTAACCACCTCAAGAGGAGGTGGGGGAGGGGCTAAGCTAAGAGACTCATTCTTAGCCCCAAGCCCCAAAGGTGACCCTTTTCCATTGATGTCAAAGGGGGAGAGATTTGAGTAAGGGAGAGATATTTGGTTTAAGGAGAGAGCATTGAGTTAGGGGGAGCAATGTCCCAGGGGGAGCAGAACAAGAAAAAGGTCAAGTGTTTGGTAAAAAGAATTTGGGTTGCCATCAATGACAAAGGGGGAGATTGTTGGACATTTTGAGTAGATAAGTTGTCATTGATGTCAAGAGTGAGTGGTCATTGATGTCAAGCTTTCAACACTAGTCAGCAGTGGGCAACATCAGTTTCAGGTTCTCCAATATGTGCAAAAGATAGCCCGATTTCAGGAGATCAGATGTGGACCAAAGTGCAAAAGAAGATGCCCAAGTAAATAATATTATAATATTTTTATAATATTATAAAAGGAGGTTTTAAATTAATTATAAATTAATTAATATAATTTTTATTATAAATTAATTTATAATTTAATTTACTTAACCTAAGTTATGTAAATTAATTATTAATTAGTTTTAATATTAATTATAAAGTTAATTTATATTAATGTTTTAACCCAAAGGTGGGTTATTAAAATCATAATTCAAATTTTAATTTGAATTACTAAAAGCGTCGACGTGGGAGAAAAATAAAATCATGTATAAAAAGGGGGATCCACCCACCTTAGAACTTACCATGCCTTCGTTCGAAAATTAATGTGAATTGCTTGCGACGCATGCTACAATGAAGTGGAGAGAGTAGTGGACTTTGAAGAAGTCAAAAGGCGCACGAGGCATAAGGTGGAGGAAGTGCTTTTTCCTTCATGTGGGGACTATAGCCCACGCGGTGGGCTCCCAAGCGCTAAGGCGCTTAGGCCTTAGGGAGACGGCGGATCGAATCACGTCGAAACCCCTTTTTGGGGAAAGCAAGGTATGCATTGGAATTTAGGCATCGAAAATTTCGGAAGTGGTTGTTGAAAAATTAAAAATTAATTTTTGCATTATATTTGGTTTATAAGGTTGCATGGGGAGTTATAAGGGTTATGCAAATTAAATTTTTTTATGTCATTTGCTTTAATGGTTGGAAAGAGTTGTAAGGTGTTTGTGAAGTGTTGGATATTATTTTAAGTTGGAGTTTATAAGGTGTATCAAAGAAATTATTTTTCATGTATGGTATGATGAGTGTTATTTTTAAAAGGAAGCAATAAGGCATAAATTGAGTTGTGATTATTTTGTGTCTAAGGAATATTTTTGAGAAAGTGTTGAAGTGATATTGTTGTGTCTAACCATTGGAATTGGAAAGAAGGAAATTGTGATTGAGACAGGTTTTTCTAAAGGCACCTTTACATCCAACAAAAGGTATGGGCATATTCTTCCTAGTGAGTGATTGTTGAAAGTTGTGAATGAAAAGTTGGAGTGAAAAGGATTATTTGGTTAAGCATTGTTGAGTGTGTTTTTAATTAATGCTTCAAGGTTTTCTGGAATTGAGAGTTGTTGATAAAACCTTGTTTTATAAGCATTGTTGTTGAAGTGATTAAGTTGAGTGAAGAACTTGAACTAGGGTTTGCAAAGAACATGAGTATCATTGTTATGTGAGATTGGTTGATAAGCATTGTTGGAAACATTTGAGTGAGTGTTCATATGTTTGGACTAGGATTTGTGAGCAAGGATTATTTCATTGAGTGATTGATTGAGTAGAGTTGGTTGAGCCTAGTCAAGTGGATGTGTGAAGTGATAGCTCAAGTTCTATGAAAAAAATTGTTCTATATTCTGAATTGATTTGAGAAAGAGGTTGAGTGTAGGTGAATGTGAAGCATATTGAGTCTCTAACAATTCTCTATATGTTTCTGTAATAAAAGAGATATTGAAAGTGATTGAGAGTTTGTGAGTGTGAAGCATATTGAGTCTCTAACAATTCTCTATATGTTTCTAAAAGAGTGAGTGAAAGTGATTGAGCATTGAGGTGAATGTGAAGCATATTGAGTCTCTAAAAATTCTCTATATGTTTCTAAAAGAGTGATTGAAAGTGATTGAGCATTGTGATGAATGTGAAACATATTGAGTCTCTAACAATTCTCCTTGTGTTTCTATGAGATTGGACAAGTTCTAGTGAGGACTTGTTGAGCATATTTGGACAAGTTCTAGAGAGGACTTGTGGACATATTTGTGTGAGCTTTTGTGGAAGCTTACAATACAGATTGAGAGTAGAGTTGGACAAGTTCTAGTGAGGACTTGTTGAGCAGATTTGGACAAGTTCTAGAGAGGACTTGTGGACAGATTAGTGTGAGCTTTTGTGGAAGCTTACAAGGTAGATTTGAGACAAGTCTTTGAGAAGACTTGAGAGCAAAGTTGATTGATTGATTTGTTCAAACCTTGAGTTAAGGTTTGGGGCAGATCTAGCAGAGTTGATTTGTGATTAAGTCAAGCTTTGAGTTAAGGCTTGAGGATAGATATTGAGGATAGATTTGTGCTAGATCCAAGGATTGTGTTTAGTGCAGATCATGAGGACAAATTTGTGCTAGACCAAAGGACTATGTTTAGTGCATATCAGAGGACAGATATTGAGGATAGATTTGTGCTAGATCGAAGGACTGTATTTGAGTATAGATGTTTGGTGTATATTTGAGGATAGGTTTGTGCCAGACCAGAGACATAGATTGAGCAGATTTGTGCTAGACCGAAGGACTGTGTTTAGTGTAGATTTGAGATAGAGCTTTGAAGGTGACAGAGTATAGAGGAAGATAGTCTCCAGTGGATAGAGATCCATTAGCTAGGGTAGTGAGGATAGGTGTCTTCAGTGGATAGAGATCCATTAGCCAGAGTAGTGGGGGCAACAGTTCTTCTAGAAGATCACCAGTCAGAGCTAAGGAGAAAGGAGTTCTCCTATGGATAGAGATCCATGAACTTGATTAGGGGATTGGTGTCTCCTTTGGATAGAGATCCATAAACATTGTAATAGGGAAAGGATTCCCAAGATATTGATTGAGAAAATTTTAGTGAAATATTTTCTCCGTGGAGTAGCCCACATTGGGTGAACCACGTAAAATTGGTGTCTCTATTGTGTGTGATGATTTGTGCATTGCTTTGGTTATTTCTATTGATATTGCCATTTATTATATTGGATAATATTATTTGGGAAAGAAAAGTAAAAAGTGGTCTTATACTGTTCACCCCCCTCTCAGTATAAGCTTGTGTTCTTCAGGCTTAACCAGATATTATAGGCAATATGTGAGGGACTATGCCAAGATCACCTCACCAATTACTAACCTTTAGAGGAAAGGAAAATAATTCAAGTGGACAAATAAATGTGAGGAAGCCTTCAATTTGCTTAATAAAAATCTTACCATGCCTCCTATACTAAGGAAACTTGATCCTTATGGAAGTTTCTCTATTTATACATATGCATCATTAGAAGGTTTGGGAGGAGGACTCTCACAGGAAGAAGTAGTGGTAGCCTATGGATATAGAAAACTAAAAATGAATGAGGTTAATTATGTAACTCATAATTTAGATTTGGCAGTTGTAGTATTTGCTCTCAAGAGTTGGTGACATTATCTAGTCAAGAGACCCTTTGAGCTAAGGATAGACCATCAATGTCTGTAATATATATTCACTCAACCTTTACTCAATGTTAGAAAAATAAGGTGGATGGAATTTCTTGCAGAATATGATTTTGGTATTGAGTATATAAAGGAAAAAGAAAATAAAGTCATTGATGCACTGAGTAGGAGGATACATATAAAAGTTTTGTATTGCATCCATGTCAACTTGATGAAACAAGTCAAGGGAATGTAAAATCAAGATACCTACTACAACCAAATTTGGAAAATATGGAAAGAAAACCTGATGAATGCAAGGACTTTGGCATCAATGATGGTTTCTTATGTTTTAAGAATAGGGTAGTAATTACTAAGACCAAAAATTTGAGAAGGATGATTATGAATGAAGAGCACATATCTCCATATTTTCTTATCTAGGAGGATAAAATATGAGGGATAATATGAAAAAGATATTATTCTAGCCACGAATGAAGAGAGACATAACTGAGTTTATCTCTCAATATCTCGAGTACCAAAAGGTACAAGCAGAACACAAACATCTTGTTGGATTGTTGTACCTGCATGATGTGCCTATTCAAAAATGGCAAGTAATTTCTATGGATTTCATAGTAGGAATACCTAAAAATAGGTTTCAACATGACATAGTCCTAGTAGTGGTTGACAGACTGATCAAGGTTATGTATTTTATACCTAGGAACACCAAGTATGATGTTGTGGCTATGGCTAATAGATTTTCCAAATAGATATTTTGACTTCATGGTTTTTCAGAGGTAATCATATCAGATAGGGACCCAAAATTCACATCTATTTTTTTATAATCCTTGCATCATGCCATTGGTACTATATTGAACATCAATTGTGCTTACCATCCAAAAACTGATGGGCAAACTAAAAGAATGAATCAGGTGCTGGAATATATACTTTGCATGTACTGCATGGATCAAAAAAATCATTGGGAGGATTACTTGCATTTGGTAGAATTTTTCTATAATAACGGTAACCATTCGGCCATAGGCATGGCACCATTTGAAGCTTTGTATGGTAGAAAGTATAGGATAACATTGACATAGGGCAATCCAAAAGACTAGATTTTGCTTGGACTAGACATGGTCAAAGAAATGGAAAAATAGTTGAAAGTGATCCAAAAGAGGTTGAAGGAAGCTACAGACTGTTAGAAAATTTATGCCGATATTAAGAGATACCAAAAAGAGTTTGTTGTAGGTGATAGAGTGTTTTCAAGGGTAAAACCAAGAAAGAGCATAATTAAGTCCACAAAGCTAGATCCTCACTTTGTCAAACCCTTTGAAATCATAGAGAAGATTAGTCTTGTGGCATATCAACTTGCCTTACCACCCAATCTATCCAAGATTCACAATACTTTTCATATTTCTTTGCTTAAAAAGTATGTTGCTAATCCAGAGCATGTGTGGGACTTTTCTAATTTGCAGATGGTGAACCTAGAGGCTATAGAGGTTCAACTAGTAAGAATCCTTGAGTTTTGATCTAAATTGATGAGGAAAGGAACTTTGGAGCAGTGCAAAGTTTAGTGGGACTATTATTCTAAAAGAAATGCTACTTGGGAGAAAGTAGCAAATATGCAGAAACATTTTCCATTTTTGTTTGAAAATACTTTGTAATTACTATTTTATATTCATGCTTTGATGTCACATAGAGGACTGTGTTAAGCCTAAGGAGGGTAGGATGTCATGATCCTACCTTGGCAAAATTCTAATTTTGTTGGACCAACATTTTGTGGAATGTTTTATTGAATGGAATGCTTGGATATTCCTTGTTTAGATGCTTAATTTGTTTAAATATGAGATTTATTGAGTATAAATTTTATGAGAAAATGTAATCTATTTTATCAAATAAATTATTGTGTAACATAGAAAAAGCACACCATAGCATTAAAAATGAATCATTTTATTATATTGTAAAATGGATCTTTTTATTACAATAAACCTCTTTGCAAGGAGATTTTACAATACAAATGCTCAAAGGGGATGATCCCATTTTACAATAAAAAAATGTTGTATTCGCTTCTTCTGTGCCACAATCAATGTTATATGGTGGATTTGTGGTTATGACCACCATAATGGATTTGTGAGCTCTCGAATCTGGAACCTGCACACATGAAAAGAGACAGGTTTAGTAGCACCTGCCACAATGAATACGATAAAATGACTAATGCAAATTGAAAATAGACAATAACTATTGCATACATGAGTCATGAATTGATAAGCATAACGTTAGCATTCTCTTCCTATTTTTTCTTGGTGAAGTGATGGTGCCTTTATAGGCCTTTGGAGGTTTTGGATGGAAGGATAGGTGTAAGTTAGGGCTACCAAGTGGTAAGGACTGGATAGCCACCTATCTTAGATAGTTGTAGTGAGTCACTAAGAGTGTCCCACTTAACAATGTGGCAAGTGGATAGGTGGAAGTGGAGTGAAGTGTGGAGTGAGGTGTGATATGTGGCAATTGGGTAGGTGGAAGTGGAGTGAGGTGTGAGATGTGGCAAGTGGGTAGGTGCAAGTGAAGTGAGATGTGGAGTGAGGTGGCAAGGTGAGGGGTAGTGGTGGCTAGGACACATGTCACATGGGGAGACAAGGTATCCTAGGGGGATTTTCCAAATTTAATAAAATCTAGAAAATAGATTAATGTGTAGGATTTTTATACCTAAGTTTAGACTTAGGCATATATTATTATGTAGAATTGTGATGTGCAATGTGGGTGAAATGTACAGGAATTAATATGCCTAATTTTATACCTAGGCATATATTTTATTATGTAGAATTATGTGGTGAAATGTAAATACCTAGTTTTTGGTGTCTACAGATGCCCCTTTTGTACCATGTTGCATAAAACACAATATGGTGAAAAAAAAGACACCTAGATTTATTGGATGGAGAAATAGACACAAATTTTCTTGATGCAAATAATGAATGACTTTTGAAAATTTTAATTTTAGCTTACCCCCTCAATTGGTGAATGGGTGAAGAATGAAACCCACAAGCCAATTGACCAAATGTGAATGATGAAAAGGGATGAATTTGATGGATGCAAATGTTGGAAATCAAGATCAAGTTGGATATCCCAAGTTTGGGGTGGACCTGTGTTGTCGTAAATTTACCTTTTGGTATGACTAACATGCAAGATGATGAAGGAACCAATAACCCTAGGATCCCATATTCCTAGTGATTGTATCAAATTCCTTAATGCAAAATGGTGAAGTATGAATTTTTTGTATCTTTTAACCCCACAAAGAATGCGTTAATGACAACCTTGGGTAAATTTGCTTGAATGCAGGTCACTCAAAAATTGAGGGATCAAACTAATTTAATTTAAAACATGATGATATGAAATGATTTTGAATAAGTTTCCTTATGGTAATTTACCCATCCTACCAAATTGTATGGATAACCAATCACTGCAACCGCCAGGTGTCTAGAGTAAATCACTAGATACAAGGTTCACTTGAGATGATGATGATGTAATATTATGATTTGAATGCATTTGTGTTGATTTTATGGGGTTTTTGAAGCCGTTTAAATTTGAAGGAGAGTTGTGTAATATGGTCACAAATAAAATTCAACTTGGGTTTTCCCAATCATGGAAAATATGCACATTGTCGAATCATTACTTTCGAAAAATTGATGAACATAATTTTGGTAAACCTTGCATCCATGGGTAGACAGGCTTGAGTCTACACTTTAGGCTTTAGGAATACCAAGTGTTTATTTTATTGATATTTTTTGTTTGTGATCTTCCATAGTAAAAAGGGTGTATGATAGTCTTTGTTAATGATTCTTGAACGAATGCAATTTTCAATATTGGGTGTTTGGAGTATTGACTTGATTTGAGACTATAACTTGTAGATATTGTCTACCCCTTCAAGCAATGAGTCAATGGCTAAGAGATGAAATGATGAAAGCGATGAAGAATGATAAAGGTGAGAATGATTAAAATGAAATGGATGTTTTTATTTTTATTTTTTTTAACAAGTGTACTTATGGTGAGCTACCCATCCTACCGGATTGCAAGGAGAATTAGTCACTGCAACTATAAGTATTTAGGATAAATCATTGTATACAAGGATTACTTGAGGTTGAGTGGAAGAAGGAAATGTACACCTTTATCCCTTGGAGTAGTCTAGCAACATGGATTTCTTAGGCAATTGAGATGATAACACTTTGATTCTTTCGTAAGCCTTTTGAAATGAATTTGACCAAAGGAATTAGGGTACCCTTCGAGATTTTTGGATTTGAAATTGACCAAAGGATTACCTTTGGAGCTTTTTAGATTGAGCTGACCAAAGGTGTAGATGCCTTTGGAGATTTTTGAAATTGAGCAAAGTAATTTGGCCTCTTTGGAGCCTTTTGGATTGATTTGACCAAAGGTTTAGGTACCTCTGGAGCTTTTTAAGATGAAATTTTACCAAAGGGGTTAGGTTCCTTTGGAGCCTTTTGAATTGAATTGGCCAAATGGATGCTTCCTTTGGAGTCTTTTAAATTTAATTGACCAAAGGGATGATTGCTTTAGAGCCTTTTGAATTTAATTGACCAAAGGGATGCTTCCATTGGGGCCTCTTGAATTGAATGTGAGCAAAGGGGTGTGGTTCCTTTAGAGCCTTTTGAATTAAATTGACCGAAGGGATGTGGTTCCTTTAGAACCTTTTGAATTGAATGTGATGGAAAATTTTGATTTTTGACTTACTCCCCTAAGTCACAAAATGGGTGAAATATGGAATGGATGAAACCCATGAGTCACTTGACAAATTTTGGATGATTGAGTTGTTGATGCCTTGCTTTTTCTTGCTTACTAATTTCTCTATCATCTGTTGTCACAAATTTTTGGATTCAAACTATAAATATTGAGGATTGAACATGAGAATATCAAAGCCTATTTTGGCTTGATCTTGCACTTAAGAAACTATGAGCATGTAGTTATATATCTAAAGAACCACGAACATGCAGTTGGAGTCTCGTAGAACCGTGCACCTACGATCATATAAGAGGGGGCAAAAAAATGATTGTAGGTCTGTACATTTAAAACTCTCTCTTTATTTCACTTTAGTATTAAAAAAAAAAAAATCTCTTCCTTGTCGGTCTTGTTTGATGTGTGCATATAGGTTTTAGGTTAGGTTCAAATTCAAAAAAAAATAAAGGTAATAAAAAATCTGCATTTTAGGTTAGATCCTAGATCATTTGCATTGTCTAGATAGGAACATTCTAGGCATCTTTCTTTGGGGTTTCACATTAGTCTATCTTAGCTCTGAAGTATAGTCACAACCATGGATTGGTGGTTGGACATCTCCAACCATGGACCCATGGTTTGTTAACCGCCCAATGATGGTTGACCAGACCTAACCACCCAATGGTAGTTGGCTCTATACTTCAGAACCCTTATAGGCTTGGTATGAAATTTACCTTTGGGCCCCTAATATTTTTCTGATTGTACCTATTTATTTTTTTGCTTCTACATATAGGAAATAATCAAAATTGCATCTTAATTTGCATCACACCATAGTAAATAAAAACCCTCACACACTTGCACGTGAACATTGGTAAGGTTGGATTTCATCACCAACCCCCAATCATTACCCCATTATTTTGGCCAAGTTCAATCCAAGAATCATCGTATCTATGGAAAATAGCATGCATTCCTCTTCAGAGGGTGTATCGCTAACCATGGTGAATTGGGTGAGGACTGGTAGTACCTAGGCTCCCTCATCGAACTTGGACTTTATCACCAAGCCTTGATGGGATTCACAGCTTGGATTTCATCACCAAGTTAGTGTGTGCGAGTATCTGGGTGAAAACCTTAGATTCATTGTAGGGTTAACCTTGCACTTTCGTTTACAAAAAAAATGAAAACTTTTCAAAACTAAAAAACAAAAAAAATCAAAACCTTGCAAAAACTTAGAAATAAATTTGTTTGTTTGTTTTCTTTGCATGTTGTTTGTTTGCACTTTCACCACATATTCACACACGTACCTTCACACTTTCCACCTCATCCCACCCTTAGCGTATGGTAACAACCCATAGTCAAGCTAGAAAGCTAGCCCAAGTTTAGAATCAGTTACCCTCATCCATGGAGTTTCCACCTCAGTCCTCTCAAGCCCCTACCACTTTAGTGGTAGGGCAAGTCAGTGTAGCCCCTACTATGTATTTGAACTTGAATGTTAGACCATCTAGTGGTGCCCCCACTTTAGACATAGATATGATGCAGAGAGCTACTCATGCTACCATTCCTAAAACTCCTAGGAGTGAGCCACCCACGCCATCTAATGGTCGTGTCACATATGTGGATATGGATGTCATTAGGCTATATCTGAATGTAGCTAGTTTGGTCTTTCCATCATTGCCTCCACTTACCATTCCACCTTGCACCATTCCCACATTACAGTAGGAAACCATCTTCTCACACCCACAACATGCCAATCAAATCATCACGAATCCACTCTTTGAACCAACTGCTACAACCATGACTAACATCCATCCATCATCATCTCATCAACACCCCTCCATCTTGCTGAATCAAAACATCATTTGTACTAACCCCCTCTACGAAGCACAAGTCAATGTTGCTTCATAGATCCCTACATCCATCCCATCCACTACATTTATAGATACCATACATCATAACATCCCTCATTCAGTGGCAATACCTTTTGCCACTTACCCTCTACCTACATCCACTCACATGGTTGCCACCCAACTAGCCCAATCATCTACCACCTATATGGCCATACCATCTTCATCTGTGATTGCTATGCAACAAGCATTTCTATAGTTACAACAATTGCTTATGGATAATGCTAATCAAAGCATTAATCCTGATCCATAATGGTAGTCATAGGGGGTAGATCCTAACCAACCATCCACATCTCATCCACACACCTTCTTCACTCAAGATGCATCTTGGGTGTCACGACCCCCAACCACAACCATACCTACCCATTCACTTCATCACATGTATGCTAACTCCTTAGGGTAACATACCATCATACCCCCATCTCCTCCTCATCATCAAAGTCATCAACAATAATAATTTCATAATCCATTTCACACTAGCATCCATCATCAAAGTCATCAACAATAATAATTTCATAATCCATTTCACACTAACATCCATCATCAAATACCAACTAACAATGCGCATCATTTTTAGTAGCAACAAATCAATCAAGGTTTTAACCCTTTGCTACAAGATCCTAAGTTTAAAATTTTGTAGAGTTATATTAATAGCTTAGCCATGCAAACATTGGGTATGCAATATCAGAAACCCACTTTAAGGCAGCTAATAAATCACCCCATTCATGCTTTGGTACCATCACCACCTTACCCGATAGATTTTCAAATACCAAAGTTTGATAAATTCAAGGGGGATGAGGACCCTCGGGAGCATGTGAGCGGATTTATCAATGCATGTTTTAGAATCCAAAACAATGATGCACTTATGCTCTGCACCTTTCCTCAGATATTTGGAGGGGATGCCCTAGATTGGTACAATCATCTCCCGCATCAAAGTATTTATACTTTTGAGCAACTAGTAGACCAATTCTTGGAACGTTTCTCTCTAAATGTTAGAAAGAAAACAACATTGATCGATTTGCTCAATTTATGACAATATGATGATGAATCGGTCTATGACTTTGGAAACCACTGGAGGGCTATCATTACCAAATTGCCATTCTCCCTCCCCATGGTGGAATTAACCTGAATGTTCACAAGGAGTTATTCCAAACCAATCTCCTTGTTACTACAATTACAAAAATATAGAACATTCGAGGAAGCACTTGCCCAAGCTAGAGTGATAGAAGAAATCAAAATCCAAGAGGGTGAGATAAAACTAAAAAAGAAATAATGGAAAAAAAAGGTCAAAAGGGGAATAACCATGGTCAATCCAAGGCTGGCTAGGTTAATCAAGTAGTCTTGAGCCAACCTCCATAGCAAATCCAACAAGCTCAAGTGCAAGTACAACAACCCCTACAACAACAACAAAAACCACAACAATAAATTTATCAAGTGGTTCCACCCCCACAACAAATGCAAAATCAAGCCCAACCTACAGATAATCATCAATATCAATACAATCAGCCACCCCACAATTACACCCCATTGCTCGAACCATATTCATCCATCTTCCAAAAGTTGTATGATGCATAGGCTTTCACATTGCCAAAAATGAAGCTTGAAGATCCAAATAAGCCAAAACCTAAGAGCTATAAGGAGCATTTGTATTGCACCTATCATCGATAGAAAGGCCATGACATCGAGACTTGCTATGCGTTTAAGAACATTGTGCAAGATTTACTTGAAAAGAGAAAAATCAAGATTGATAACCCCTTAGCCCAACAAAACCAAAACCTTGGAATATATCAAACACCATTACCTCATCATGAGGCAAATCAACAAACAATGGGAGCATCAACTTCTACAGTTCCTCCCAATCAAGTCAATCATGTGTCTCAATTATACCAAGGTTTTATGGGGGCTATTCACATAGTCACCCAAGGGTAAAAAAGAGCAAATCGCATGCAAGAAAATGAGCCAACTCAAGTAGTACCAACTCTTGTAGCACAACCAAATGTGCCCATACAACCAAACCCCACCATTCCATCTCCACCCATTCATATTCTAAGTCATCCACCTAGACCAATCATCACATTGAGAATTCAGTTGACACAGAGCTTAAGGATGGCCTCAGCCAAGTTGTCCATATATGAGCTCATACAACAATCTCCCCCACATCGTGAGGCATTGATGGAAATCTTAAAATCCATCAAACTTCAAATAGAATATCCCAATACCTTCAACACTTTTGTGGGGAGTGTTCAGAATTGTATGGAACCTTCAATTACATTCTATAATTTTGAAGAAAAGAGCATATCATCGGAGTTACCTGATCCTCTATTGCATATTGTAGCTCATATTGATCAAAAACCCTTCAAAAGAGTGCTCATCGATACTAGCTCCTCTATCAATCTCATCACTACCCCAGCCATCAAACATCTCAACCTACCATCATCTCACATCACCACATCCACCTTCACCCTATGGGCATTCAATGATGCTTTGTGCTCCACTATAGGAAATGTAGTTCTACCCATGATAGTGGGGGTGAAAACAATCCATGTACTCTTCCATATCTTGGAAGGAGCCATGCAATACAACATACTTCTTGGACATCCCTGGATTAGGAAAATGAAGTGTGTTCCCTCGATATTACATCAATGTTTGAAATATGTGCACGAGGGAAAAGTCCATTGCATTCCAGCTGACACTGAGCCATTCAAGTACTGCAACTTGATATCCAATCCATATGAGCCATCCCTTCCATCTACCCATCTTTCCATTCAGCCCCTCATCGTTTGAACCACCCCAAGTAGCAATACCTCATCCAAAGCACCCATCCTGGAGGCTTTGCCAATAGTTGATCATGCCTTTGCATCTCAAGCCATCAACCCAAGCCAACCCTCATCCACTTCATACCATTTTTCCATCACACCTGATCATCCCACCAATCAACCATCATCTTCATCAACTACACCTCCCACTTCACAAACACCCTTCATATTTTCATCCCAACCCAATCCACCAACCTCTAACCAATCCATTAAACCAAATCCATCTCAAACCTTGCCACCCATTGTCTCACAGATAGGGTCACCTATCCGAGAAGAACCATTTTTGAATGAGCCATCTCCTCCATCTGAACCATAAGCCACCATTGAAGCCTCCACCTCGGCACCCAATTCATCCACATCCCAGCCAACTCAAGTTGTAGTCCATCTCACCAATCCAAGTATTGGTGAGTACATAGTTGAGAGTGTCACAATAACACCACCTATCCAGTCTATTAGAGATTATGATCACCCATGCGACCCACCTTTGGCCATAGGTGCAATGTATATAATGGGTTTTGAGCCAAACAGGATTAAATTTGTATATAGGGGAGTGGATTCTTCATCCAATCCACCTCCTCCTAATGAAGAACCCATGCAGGAATTTTGTGCTAACTTAGAATATTTGTCCAACCTAGATTTCCCCATGTGATATTTTCATCGGGTTAACTGGTAGGGATTTGGTCTTGGATGACATGAATAGGGTCCACATCATATCATTGAGCCCCACTATCGAGAAGCACATGATCGCTCTGGCTTAGGATACATGCCATCATCCTCAAACTCCTCCTTTGAGCATACATTTTAGCAACTCACCTTAGAGTCCAAAGAGGAGGATGAGGAGAGTGAAGACAGTGATGATAGTGATGATGAGTATTTAGACCCTGAGTTTGCACCTTATTTACATGAGGCCTTTTCAAAAATGAGACCACATATAGCTATGATCAATTACATTTTTGATGATGATTTTGAGGATTTTCCAGAAATGGGACCAAACATGGACATAATCAATCCCATTTTTTATGGTCCCCAAGAAGATGTGGCCCCTATAGAGCCCATTGAGAGAGATGAGTACTACATTACAATATTTCCTATCCATCGATCCATATTTCACTTGCATCTTCCATGAGAGTGACCCAAACCAGATCCACCACCACCACCTTGGTTGCATTCACAAAATCATAATTCATCCACCATAGGTCAGTTTCTCCCTAGAGAGAGTGAGCAAGATAGTTCACTCTCCAAATCGTAGCCACTTCATTTCCACCAAGTTAACATGATTTATATTGACTTGTTCACCCCACTCCACAATCCATATGATTTGGCAAAGTTGATTCCAATCGACGCTAGCCTTATCGACATGGATAGGATTTCATCCCCACCATCCATAGCCGAGTTCATCCTATTTGAAGAATTACTAAGAGCTTCCAATGCTTATATTCCTCAACAATCTTCACCTTCGCCTACTTCTATTTTTCAAACTGAAGTAGAAGAAACCTCGCTCGAGTCCTTTGAAAATGTGGAGGATGATATTCATCTCATTCCTACTCCACATCAGTTAGAAGAAGGTTCTCACATGCTTATTGAAGAATCCATTGATGTGAACCTAATTCAAGATGTAGACAATCCCCAAATTGTGAAAATAGCAAAAGATCCTATCCGTAGAAGAGAAAGAGTACATCCTAGATGTATTGACAAGGAAGAAAGAGATCTTTGCATGGTCATACAAAGATATGCCTAGCCTTGACCCCAACTTGGTGGTCCATAACCTCACCTTAGCTCCCAAAGCTAAACCATTCAAGCAAAAATTGAGGAAACTTCATCCTACCATAGCCCTCATTGTCAAAGAAGAGCTACAAAAATTACTAGATGTGGGTTTCATACAACCCATTGATTATCCCGAATGGCTCTCAAACATGGTACCCATTCGCAAGTCGAATGGGGGGTATACGTATGCACAAATTTTTGAGACTTAAACAAAGCATGTCCCAAGGATGATTTTCCATTACCAAACATCGATCAACTTGTAGACTCTTGTGCAGGCCATGAAATGCTTTCTCTAATGGATGGTTTTTTAGGATACAACCAAATTCGAATCAATCCTGATGACCAACATAAAATAACATTCACCACACCTTGGGGCACTTTCTGTTACAAGGTGATGCCATTCGATCTCAAAAATGTAGGAGCTACTTACCAATGTGCCATGACGTATATCTTCCATGACTATATGCACAAAATAATTGAAGACTATGTGGATGATTTAATCACTAAATCCAAAACACGTCTTGAGCACATCGAAGTACTAGAAAAAGTCTTTGATCGATTACTTGAACACAAGGTGAGATTAAATCCTAAGAAGTGTGTATTTAGAGTCACATCAGGTAAACTTCTAGGATTCATTATCTCCAAGTGAGGCATTGAAGTGGACCCTGATAAGGTCAAGGCCATTGTTGAAATACCCCCTCCAATAAATCTTAAAGAGTTGTACAGTTTGCAAGGAAATATTCAATCCATTCATCGATTCATTGCACAACTCTCAGATAAATGCAGGTCATTCAATCACTTGCTACAAAAGGGGGTCACCTTTTCCTGGACAAAAGAATGTCAAGAGGCTTTTGATGACATCAAGAAATATCTAGCTTCACCACCAGTACTAACACCACCTCGTCTAGGAGTCCCTTTTCATATTTACATTTCTACCATAGATTTTGCATTAGGGATAATGCTTGCACAAAAGAATGAAAATCAAAGAGAGCAAGCAATCTATTACATTAGTCAAACTTTGGTGAGTTATGAAACAAGATATGCTTATGTTGAGAAGTTGTGCTTAGCAATGGTTTTTACCACTAAGAAACTCAGATATTATATGCTAAGTAACACTACCTATGTCATAGCTAGAGAAAATCCTCTACGTTATATGATGACTCGCACATACAACAATACCCAAACCATAAAATGGATAATGCTCTTAATAGAATTTGATCTTGAATTCATTAGCCAAAAATCCATCAAGGGTCAGGTGATAGTCGATCAACTCGTAGAAGCTCCACTTCCAAATGATCAACCCCTTTTTATCGAGCTTCTAGATGATTCGATATTTTCTGTCATTGAACAAGAAGAACTAGTCCCTCCTGAGGATGATGTTGACATCACTCTCTTCTTTGATGGGTCAAAGTGCAAAAAAGGACAAGGTGTTGGAGTCATGTTTTATACACTTGAAGGAATACCAATTCCTTTATCATTCAAACTTGACTTTCCATGCACAAATAACAATGTAGAGTATGAAGCCTTAATCTTGGGGCTTCAATCAACATTAGCTATGGGTATTAAGCGTATAAGCATTTTTGGTGATTCCCAACTTGTCATTTGCCAAGTGAAAGGAACTTACCAATGTAGAGAACCAGTCTTGAAACAATACCATGAAATAGCAATGAAATTGCTAGCAAAGTTTGATTGGTACGAGATTGACAACTTACCTTATTTGACTAATAGGTTTGTGGATGTGATGGCTTCTTTAGGATCATTGATTCCAAAGAGAAAAAATGGAGAAGTCCAACCACTTATCATCACAACAATGTCCAAATCCACAATCTCACGAGCAAAATCTGAAGGTGAAAAGAGTGTTTGTTTCATTCACGTAGAACCATATGAGTCTTACCTTGGTCAAATAAAGGACTTTCTCAAGTTTGGGACCCTCCCATCATATTTGATATGAACTACAAAGAGAACATTCAAACAAAAAGTAGCTCGTTACACTCTCTTGGGGGATGTGTTGTATAGACATGGCTATGATGGAATCTTACTTCGATGTCTAGATCCTGTAGAGGCACAAAGAGCCATAATTGAAGCCCATGATGGTACTTGTGGTGGCCACTTTAGTGGAATGGCCATTGCAAAGCATATTTTGTGCATGGGTTATTATTGGCCCACCATGGAAAATGATTGTTGTCAATATGTGAAGAAATGTCAAAAATATCAACAACATGCCAATTTGACTCATGTACCATCACAAGCATTACAACCCATTCAAAGCCTTTGGCCCTTTTCATAATGGGGCCTAGATTTGATTGGAAAAATTTCACCTACCTCCTCGGGACAACACAAATTCATCATAACTACCACATAATACTTCACCAAATGGGTCAAAGCGATCCCAATGACCACTATGACTAGACCTCGAATTATGGAGTTCATACTCCAACATATTATCTATCATTTTGGGATTCCCTCGAAGATCATTTTTGATAATGGTAAGTCTTTTAAAAATAAGGATGTTCGAGCATTATGCAACAAATATAATATCCAACATAGTTTCTTGACTCCTTATTACCCACAAGAAAATGGACAAGCTGAAGCAACCAATAAGACCTTGATAGCCATTCTCAAGAAACTTGTCAAAGAGAACCATAGAGATTGGCATACTCAACTCCCCTTGGCATTATGGGCTTATCGAACAAGCATCTAAATGCCAACAAGGGCAACTCCATTTTCATTGGTCTATGGAGCCAAAGCAATCATGCCTCTTGAGCTCGAGATCCCTTCTTTATGAGTTGCATTACAAGAATTCATGGATGATGACACAACTAGACAAGCACATCTTGACCAACTTACACTCCTTGATGAAAGGTGAATCAATGCCTTAGAACATTTATGAGTATATCAAGATCGCATCAAGCATGCTTATAATGCAAAAGTCCATCCTCATGAATTCCAAGTAGGAGATCTCATTCTTAAAGAGAATCAATAGAACACCAATGCATTACCGCACTTGAGAGATAAATTCATGGCTAATTGGTTAGGTCCATACATTTTCAAGAAAAATTTGGGTCCAGGAACATATAGACTTGCAAATTTAGAGGGAACATTGGAACCTGAGCCATTAAATATTATACACCTAAAGGCATTCTATGCTTAGTGCAGATTGTAAATATGTACATATACATGGCTTAAAAAATAATTGCATTTTGCATACATCCATCCATGCATTCCACCTACATTTCATATACGCATTTCAATCATTTACATTTGTTCATACCATTCATCATATTAGAGACCATTTGGTTAATTTGGATAATTGCTAGTCCACTATGTCTTGTTGCCTTAATCAGGGGCACCTTATATCAAACATTACTCAACAATCCATCAGCCACAATAATTTACAACTTTCCTTATGATATTTTGATGATTAAGGGGTCCACATAAACTAGGATAGATACCATATAATCATTAGCAATAATGATTATGCAGCCACTAACTATTTTATGTACACCTTTTAATTTTCAAAAGCTTGTAGCGAAAGTATCACCAAATCTCACATAACACATTAGTCGATAAGCAAAATCTAGGTGTTTTCAGTCACTCAACCACTCCTAGTGTTTTGAGCAACCTCCATTGAAAATCAAATAATATTTAGATGCAATAAGTTGTTCTTGGTCAATCAAGTTTCCTCTTGGACCATGCACATCAAAACATATTAAAATATTGTGAATCTTAGGAATGATGAAGTCATGAGTTGTTATTGCCATAAAGTGAAAGGTTTCCCCTATTCATCCAATTATGTGCATGGTCTAGAAATGCTAAAGAGTTGACAAAAGGACAAGCTCCACCTTCATCCTACAAAAAAAAAATCCCTTGCTCTTCCTCAAAATGAGCAAGTATCCCAAAAATATCCAAAAAGAAATAAAATTCCCTTGCTCTTCCTCAAAATGAGCAAGTATCCCAAAAAGAAAAAATAAAATTCCTTTGCTCTTCCTCAAAATGAGCAAGTATCCCAAAGGAATAAAATTCCCTTTCTCCACTCCAAAATGAGCAAGTATCCCAAAAGCAATAAAAATCCACTTTGCTCCAATACAAAAATGAGCAAACTCAAAAATAAAATTCCAAAAATCCAATAAAATAAGGGAAAGGAGCTTGAATCCCTAGAATTCTTAGTGTTTCAAAAATCATGGGGTGATCCTCATTACAATAATGGGTTGAATGAAACCCACCTGGCAATGAGGTATCCTTATGCGTGGTGCCACGTCTATCACATTAGCGACCTTCTTTTGTATAGACCTATGGATGCTCATGGATGAGCTAGCTTATTGGCATAAGTTACTATTGATTAGTTTGACCTAGCTCATAATGAGAAATGAACATTCATTTGCACACACAATTGGTCCTTGAGAAATTTGAAACCACTAGGACAACCTTAGCATCATGAAGATTTGCGAGATACATAGATGAGTTTGTTTGAGATCACTAGGATGTTTGAGTCTTTGCAAAATAACTCTAGATCCTTTATCCAAACCATTCCATATCATTTCCATTATTACATCCCATAATCCATTTCATTTATAAATACCAAATGTTAGTGCCCCTGATTAAACAACGAAGATAAATTTGATCAAGAAAAAGTCTAAAACATACACAAATGATCTTTAGAACATAAAATTCACCATTCATTTCACTCAATCACTACATCATTTCATATGCATCCATACATACAATAAAACAAAAGCGCAAACACAAATGATCATAATAAAAGCCATGTATATGTATATATATATATCACATAGTACAAAAATCACCCAAAATGTTGTATACATCAGAGCACTAAGGCTCATAAAAAAAATAAAAACTACAAAAAGAGGTAATAAGCACTCCTAGCTAGCACCACCATGACCCCTAGGAGGACCATAAGCTGATCCTTGTGAACCTGAGGGAGCATGGAAACTAGGAGCCCGAGAATGTGAACCACTAGGCCTAGACTCACCCTACCTACTAGAGCTAGAAGTTGATGAAGAAGGTTGCACAGGTAGTGGGATGTGATGTTGAGCAAGCCTATCCTCTAGAATATGAATGTACCTAAGATATGATTAAGAAATAGATATATCTTAATTCTTATGCATCTCTCACTCTGCTAACTTAAAATAAATCCAACACCTCCACTAGGTGCACTCTGTAGCCCATCCACCTCACTCTGTAGTCAAGCTATCTCGACATCCCAAGCTACCAACACACTTTGTAACCTCATGATATCTACATCATGAGCCACTATAATCTAGCCCAAGCTATCTCACTCAACTTAAAGGACACCCTAATCCTCCTTAGTATGACATGGAGGTAGATCCTACCCTCCATCATCACCACCACCATCACCACTGCCTCCATCCCCATATCCATCTCCACCACCCCTAGCCCTAGTGTTTGTAGGTTGATCCACATCTACCCCATATCTTACCCCCTACTACCACTACCTTGATGATATTTTTACCATCGAGGAGTCTGCTCACTAGTATCTTGCTCATCACCACTCACCACATCATCAACAACCTAACTCGGTGCCCATGGAGGTTATAAAGCAAACTAGACATCATACTCAATTATAGTCCTAACATCATCTACATTTAGGACATTTATGACCTCATCATCTTGATCATCATCCATAGTCTAAAAATTAGGAGTAATAGGGAGACTAAGCTCATCACCCCGATGCCTATATACAACTGGAGCATCAGGGACTCCCTACACCAAACCAAACTACCACATCACTCAAGAGAATTGAATGAACTCCATCTCTCACCCATGATACCCAACCAACCACCTACCTCACCTAATCTATTGAAGTTGTGCCACATCACCATCCCAAGTGAGGCCTCACCATGGTCACCAAATGATGTCACCACTAGTCAAAGCAGCAAATATATCCTGATACTCCTAGCCACTATGGCTAGGGTGACTCAGTAGAGCCTCCTCGTTGGTCCACCAATGAAGAGCACAAGGCAATGAGTGATCCCACTCACAAGGTAGACCCTCTGGCTGAGCAATCTTGATGTGCTCCCAAGCCCAAAGCTGAAGAAGTAAACTACAATCGAGTCCCTTCTGCTCCCGCCTCTTCACCTCATAGAGCTCCACATACAACTGGTAAAGTAGGGTGAGAGCCCAAGCATAAACTCGAGGCTCATCAATCAGATCAAGCACAAGCCTCACTTGGTTCCAAGGGAACCTAGATCCCATGTTGTTAGGCAACAACATGTTGCCTAAGATGTACATCACAAAGGTAGGAAGTGCTCCTAACTTCCCATCCTTATACAACTGAATATATTGAATACCACCCTTTCTAACATCCACATCCCAATCATCACCATATATGGGTCTCAACTCATGCTCCTTGTCATGGCCAACCTAGACTGGTAAACCCTTGATAGGAACATGAAAGATGTGGTAAACATCCTCTAGGGTAATAGTAAGCTCCCCTATCGAAAGCTAAAATGACCCCCTATCAGGGTCCCACCTCTCCACCAAAGTAGACAAGTACTCCTCATCTACCCTAACAACCTCCACCCACCCACAACCATCCAACCTCACCATCTCCAACCACTTCCAATCATCATCAATCAGTGCCTTCCACACCCGAGATATGATATGAGGCCATCGATGTCGAGCCTCAATAAATTTCACCTACAAAAAGCACAAAGCAAATCCAGATCAGTGCATACGTCATTTTAAAAAAAACATAAAAAAACAAAAAACATTTTGCATTCTTTTCATTTTAAAAAAACATAAAAAACATAAATATTTTGCATTCTTTTCATTTCAAAAACATAAAAACACAAAACAAATTTGCATTATTTTCATTTCAAAACCATAAAAACACAAAAGTATTTCATGCATTCTTTTCATTTCAAAAACATAAAAACAAAAAAATATTTTCATACATTCTTTTAAAAAAAAAAAAATTGCCTCCTCCTTTATCATTTCAAAAAAAAAAAAAAATTTACCATCCCCTCTTAGTTTTCAAAAAAAAAAAAACACAAACAAAACCAAAATAAAGGGAAGGGCCTCAAAAGCATACCTCCGCCACCCGTGCACCAACTCTAGCTCCAGTCGAGCCGCCAACCTTCATCCCACCAACCGCTTCGCTCGCCTCACCAACCATCTCCATCACTCAATCTCTCAACCGCTCAAAAAAATTCAAATACACAAATGAATCCAAACTGCCAACTCATACATATTTATAGCCACATTTTGTGGAGCCAATCGCGTATCCACATTTGGTTGCATCCAACAACCAAGTGTCCACATTTGGTGGTGCCAACCGTGGATGCGTGGTTGTCGGGTGCAACCAAATGTGAACACGTAGTTGAAAAAAAATAACAAACACCCCCCTAAAACAACAAAATGCATTCAATCATCATCTTCAACCATCATCATCATTTAAAGTGACCCTTGTATCTAGTGAGTTACTCTAGACACCTGGCGGTTGTAGCGATTGGTTATCCATGCAATCCGGTAGGATGGGTAGCTCACCATAAGGACACTTGTTCAAAATCATTCAACATCATCACATGTGGCATTAAATCAGCTGGGTCCCTCAATATTTGAGTGTGACTATGTTCAACCTAATTTGCACAAGGTTATCATTAAGCCCTTTCCATTGGGTTACAAAAGCGGAAAACAATCAACTCACAATTTGGTAATAATTGCCAAAATCACTAAGGTGTCTGAGCTCCCAGAGTGCCTGGTTCCTTTAACACCATATCATTTGGTAGGAATTGCTACAGTCACATGGGCACCCGAACTCCCACAGTGGTTGGTTCTTTTACCACATCATTTTGCACCTCATTGCAACCAAAGGTAAATTTGCAACATCACAAAACCACCCCAAACTTGGGGTATCAAGTTGATCTTCAATTTCACACATTTGCATCCATCACATCCACCCCTTTTCATCATCCACATTTGGTCAATTGGCTTGTGGGTTTCATTCTTTACCCATTCGCCAATTGAGGGGGTAAGCAAAAAAATCAAAATTTTCAAAAATCATTCATTCTTGTGCATCAAGAAGATTTGAGTCCATTTATCCATCCAATAAGGATATGTGTCTCTTGTTTTTGCACCACATTGTGTTTTACACAATACGATACAAAAAGGGGCATCTATAGACACCAAAATCTAGGCATTTGCACTTCACCACATAATAAAATATATGCCTAAGTCTAAACTTAGGCATATTGATCCTTGCACATTCCACCCCACATTGCACAATACAATCCTGCATAATATATGCCTAAGTCTAAACTTAGGCATAAAAATATGCACATTAAAAGTATTTTCTAAATTTTCTAAATCTAGAAAATCTGCCTAGGATACCCTGCCTACTCACTAGACATGTGTCCTAGCCACATCACCACCACCCCTTGCCACCTCTCACACACCCATTTCACCCTTGTCCCTTCACATGGGACATCCCTCACACCTCACTCCACTTGCACCTACCCACTAGCCACATCACCCTAGTTAAGTGAGACACCCTAGGTGACTCACTATAATTGCCCCTTCCATTTAGTAGCCTTGTTCCCTGTAATCCTGCTTCCACTTGGCAGCCCTAGCTTACCACTTGGTAATCCTGGCTTGCCACCTCCCTTTCCCTCCAAAATCCCAAGGGGCCTATAAAGGCACCTTCATCCCATCAACCAAAGGAGGCTAGAAAAGAACATACCATCAGGCTACCAAAATCATGCTAGGAGCTCACACGCATCCCGAGGAGATCAAGGATTCGAAGCCTCGAAGTGCCATTTTGAAGTTTTCTACCATCCAGCCTCAACCACCCGTCGATGGTTACATAGTTGCAACCGCCCTCCCATGGTTCCCCAACCACCCTCCCATGGTTGGCTAGACCCACCCACGCACCCATGGTTACTCATAACGCATCAGAGCCCTTGATAGCATAGATCGGTAAGCTTTAAATTGTTAGCAAGGCATTCATGTTTGATTTACTTGCTTCCCATGCCATTGCTTTCTTTTCTGTAGCCATTGTGTCAAGGGTTTCATTTGTATTGGTTTTCAATCATATATGCAGGTGCTACTAAACCCTTGTTTGCATTTCATGTGTGCAGGAGATAGATCCTTGAGCAGCTACTGAAGCTAGAGTGGCCCTATTCCCAGGATACTCAAGCCCACTCAACCTTTGAAGTTGTAGCAGAGGAGCGAAAGACACCAGTTTAACTTGCTTGGAGAATAAGAGACCATCATTTGAAGCATTGTATTTTGTAAAAGAAAGCATTGTAATATTTACCCCTTCACATTGGGGCAACAACATTGTAAAAATGGGAGATCAAGGCTCCCCTATTTAATACAAAGATCATTCATTATATTGCAATCGCTTCATTTTCATTTTATGTGTTTGGTGTCATTTCTTTTGCTGCAAACATCTAAAATTCTATTATTTCTTTCATTCTATAAATTCTAGCAAACAATTATGGGATCAATCCTCTATATAATACATAGTGATTAAAATTTAAAGTAATTAATCCAATATTTCTTAACTATTTCATTGTTAATACAACTATCCAATTTATTTTTGTATTTTTAAAACGTGAGAAATAATGATGTAAGCAAATGGACAACAAAGCAATAAAAGATCTCATGTTCCTAGATCTATCCTTCATAAGGAACCCTTAATATGTCCATTATATCCTCTTGTTTATAGATATTAAACTATAATCAAGAATATTTTCTTTGAACCGTGAATCAAAGGAATGCTTAGACTTTAAGGAGGGTGTCAAGTGAGCAAACATCCAAGAAAAACAATTGTGAGTAGGAATTTTTTTTTCTCTAGTTTATTATATTCCAACTTGATTGAGTATCCACCACCTTTTTCTAGATTCCAAAAAAAATTATCCTTTTACATAAAATAGTATAATAGAGATCATGAGCCATCTTTTGAATCTCATATTTTATTTATGAGGTTATCTCCTTATTGATTTCTAATTGTTCCATAAATATATTTTTTGGCATTTGAACCTCTACAAGTTAAACATGCCCTACTTCAAGCTAGTGATTTCCATTTTACATTATGAATAAGTTAATAAGGATTTAACCAAGCATTTGACCATAATTTTATATTATCCTTTTTATTTAATGTTCATCAAATATATTTCTTTTTCAATTGTAAACTATTTGATAGAGAGTGCTATATTGTTGAACATTTATATTGTGTTTCTTTTTTGAATATTTTATTATGTCAACAAATCCTATATATTTTGAAGTAACATTTTTGCCTATCCCTTTTATTAATATTTAAATTAAAATCAAACCATGCTTTTCTCCTAATGCAAAACTCATAAAGTTTAAATCTTTTAGTCCTTCTCCTCCAATATTATTTCATTTACAACTTGAGTGAGCCTCATGATAAGTACAATTTGAGTGGGACTAATGGTCAGACATTGGAACTTTGAATATGAGGTCAAATGTTTTAATACAATAAGGGGTTGAGTTGTACATTGTACTTTAGTAACTCGATTTTGGTTGAATAAACACACATTGGGTAAACAACATCCTCAATGAGGATTTTCTCATATGTCTTATGGTCTTGTGGATGTTTAAACTACTTTACCTTTACTTTACATTAATCCACTAATAAAGAGGAAGCACCATTTTTTCTTACATCCTTTCCAATGAAAATATCTTTTAATTTTATCAAATTTTTATGCTATACATGTTGACAATCTTAAAAGTCATCATATATATAGGTATAGTTTGTAATATTGTCTTTATGAGTTGTAGTCCTTTATCCATGGTTAGGAACTTACCTTTTCTATCATCCAAAAAAGTTTTTTTCTATATGCAAAATGGAGGTTGATATATTCTTCTTTTTTCCTTTATCAAGCAAAGTAACAACTAGACATGTTGATTGAAATGTTCCAACTTTAACCCCTAAAATATTTAAAATAATTAATTATAAATTTAGCATAGTCTTAATAGAAAAGGTTATAGAATTTAAAGTATTAATCATCTATGCAATAAATTTATCATAGCATGATAATATAACTAACCTCTAGTCTCCGTAACTAAGGATTACCTAAAACAAAAAGTATCATTAACAACTTAGAGATGATTGTCAAAGGTATCATTTGTTTCAGCTTAAATACCTTTTGTTTTTCCATTTATGTTTTCCTTTGAGAAATTTCTCCCTACTGCCTTAGCAAGAGTAACAAATAGATAATGATAATGGATCACACTAGTAGAGTTCAAGGAATGAAGCAAAGTATTCATTGGGTTTCCATTGATAAAAATATAATATTTTAAAATATTATAAGTAAATCCAACCCATTTGGAAGAGTCTCATTCAAGACCTTTTTTTTAAGAATAACATGTACACAATTTTTTGATACCCTATCATATCATTCAATGTTCATATATCAATTTATAAGAATATTTATTATTTCATGAAATGAATAGAATGTATGGTGCATTTTATAAACATTAAATCACTAATCTTGATTGATTTTGCTATAAACAAAACTACTTTGTTCTAATTAGATAAAATAATTTAGAATTATTTTCAATATGTTTCCCATAATGAAATTATCTTATAGATCATACTACAATGGATCATAAGATGCAAATAATAAATATATTATCATTTATTAATTGGGAACCAATGTAATAAAGGTCACATAGATGTCACTTATGATAGCCTTTATTTCCTTCCATATTCAATTGAAGTGAACACATATCTTTAAAAAATATAAAATTATTTGAAATAAAACTACAAGAAATCCATTAAGGCAAGGTGTATTATTATGATGGAAAGAGAATCTCCTCCATACTGATCTTCTTCATCAATCTTTCATTCTAACCTTCTCTAATAATTGATGCAATACTTTGTAAAATCTTACTTTGAGCTTCCTTCTCTCATCTACTTTTTTTATAGAATATATTTGAAATAATTAATTCCTTGCTTCATAATATATTATTTTTCCTCAATAATTCTCCCTTATTGAGTTGAAATATTTTTTATCCAAAGCAAAGACATCTATTTTGGTCATAGCATAATTTTTTTGATATTTTTATCTCATTCCTTAATCCATCTGTTCATATATTTTTGGTACCAATAAGACTCCCTTTTTTTAATACATTATTATAATAAGTAATTGCTTTTCTTGTAGATAAGCATCTTGGATTATTCCATTGATTTCTACTAGATCTTGTAAATTATTGATCTTGGATTATATAATTTGTTTTTGTAGATATATTATCAAAATATTTGACACCCCAATTTTTCATATCCTTATTTAAACATTTCATCTTTTAGATAAATACTTACACCTTCAAACCTTACTTCATCCTACCATAACATAACCATTAGGAATAAATCAAGATCTTGGAACATGTATACTAAAATTAAAATGGATTTAGATGACCATTATTAATTAAATCACATATAAAAAATGGTATTTTGGTTTGATCCTACTCATAGTAAAATGTCTAAGGAGATTGTATACTTTATTTGCAACCATATATTAGATAACACAAATAAATCCAATCTTTCTATTGAGTGTATTTTCCCAATGGATTTGTTTTCCCATGTATACTGAAATATTGAAGTAATAATGTCTTAAAGTTTATTTGAATTAATAAATGGAGATAAACTATCCACTAAATTAGATCATCCAAGAGTAACATAGTTATTTTCAAAAGGTTGTAGTGTTAGAATCCTTAAAATAATATAAAAGCACATCCACACAATAATGCAATAATAACATAAAATACACTTTAAATAAAAAATATTGCAATATGAAATAAAATGCAATAGATTATATTGTAGAAAACAAGAACACATTACATAATTGTAAGCCTCTTTGAGGGGGCAACCTCCTTAGAAATAGAGCTTCAATACAACAAAATATGAGATGACTCTTCTCTTGCCCCCTTGGCTCTTTTATAGACTTGGCTACCCTAACCCTAATGCTCAAGGGTTCCCATCCATGTGCAAGTGGGGGCCCAAGCTAGTAACTCCTAAATAATAATTGTTACATCTTTAAATAACATCTTTTTTTTAATAACGGTTACATCATATGGGCCCATAAACCTAGGTGTTCGAAGTGCTACACGACCAAAAAATTATTAATAATATTAGCATGAGTCTTAACATGGCCATACCCTCCAAAAAATCTTTGTCCTCAAAGGTGGAGATGAGGAAATTGTTGCTAATGTTGTTGGAGAGGCTTCCATGTGGCATCTTCCTTCTGTAAATGCCACGACTAAACCAAGACTTTAGTGATGATGTAATTACAAAGAGTGAAAAGTTTGTGGTCCAAAATGTTGTTAGGATCCAAGATGACTAAAACTTCCTCATCCAACTTAGGGAGTGTCAATTGTACCTAAATGGAGTTTTTGAGTACCTTCTTGAGACAAGAGACATGGAAAATTGGATGTATTTTGGAAGAAGGTGATAACACAAGCTTATAGGCCACTTGTCCAATCTATTGCAGTATGTGGTAGAGTCCATAAAACCATGTAGTCAACTTTTGATGAGCATAAAGTTGCATTGAAGATTGCTTGTAGGGATAGAGTCAAAGGAAGACCATATTACTTAAATTGTAGTTGGACTCAAAATAATGTTGATCAATCTATTATCACATCTAGTTTTGAGCCCTAACTAAGTTCTCCTTCAACTACTATAAAAGTTGGGTATGTTCTTGAAGAGTTGCATCCACCACCTAAACTCTAATTTTTTTAGGAACATATGAAGAGGGTGACGAAGGTGGGTATCCATAAATTGCCTAAAATGGAGTCATTCTAGAGGTTATTTGAAATGAAGTGTTGTATCACCATTTAGAAAATGAAAGCCATGTAGCTCACCGTGTTGGATGCTTAGGGTTGAAATAGCAAAGGTAAGATTGTAAACATTTATTGACACTTTTAGTTTTTCCATAAGTTTATAGATGGTAAAATGAGCTCATTCATATTTTTCTCCCTATAGTTTCAACAATTCTTACCAAAAAATTATTGGTGAAGGTGGGGTTGCGTTCAGACACAATGCATTTTGGTAAACCATGGAGTTTAAAAATGGAATCCATGAATATTTGAACAATGGTGGAGGCATGGTAAGGATGGACAAGGGAACATAAATGAGCATACTTTGAGAGATGGTCCACCACCACAAGAATGACCAATTTTCGCCCAAATTTAGGAAGCCCTTCAATAAAATCGATGGAAATATCAATCCATATATTCTTCAATATTGGTAAAGTTTGTAAAGTGCCTACGGTACAAAACATTTCTCCCTTCATCTGTTGGTAGATTTCACATTCTTCCATAAAAAAATGAATATATTTTTTCATTCCCTTTCAATAGAATGACCATTTAGCTCGCTCATATGTCTTAAAAATCCTATGGCCTATGATGGGTGAATCATGCATTTCCCTCATGATGTCCTCATGAATCAATGAGGTTTTAGGAACCATAATGCAAGCTTGGTATCTTGACAGTCATCCATCCCATGAATACCTATAGTATGAATTGGGATCCCTTTCAAGTTATTCTTGCAAAATTTTCAATGGTAGGTCATTGGCTACTTTTTCTAGTTAGGAGACCCATTGAGAAAGTGGGAATGAGATGGTAGACAATGTTACCCGATCTTCAAACTAATGGTAGAGGGAATCTACCATAATATTTGTGTTCCATTTCTTATAAACAATATCATAATCATACCCAACAAATTTTGAAATCCATTTATGTAATGCTAGAGTAATGTAATGCTAGAGTAGATACCCTATGTTCAAAAAAAAAATGTCAAACTCAAAATGCCTCTCAATTAGATAGGATGATAAAGATCTATCTAGGCATATTATTATTTTATTGTAAATATGAGATTCACCTTAAAGCTCACGTGGAGTATCTGTTTATGTTGTTTAAGAGTAGTTACAGCAGAAAGATTGGATTCTTTTGTTGGCTGCTTAAGTTAAATTAGCATATTGTTGGCTAACTTTAGTTATCATCTTGTCAGTTTCTACTCTACATGTTTTGTTATGTTAATCTATTTTGTGCTTATTTAAGCATTTGGAAATAATGCAAAAGGGAGATGAATTTAGATCCACATCAATGGTATGAATGCTACACGTGGGTTGCACTTCCAGCTGTGTGAGGCCCTTCTCCACATGCCATTACCAAGCCTTTTGCCCTACTAAGGACAGGTGTCCAATATTCTTATCCCCCGGCCCCTAGGCATATGGGATGAGGATTCCCTCGGTCCCCTAGTCTATGCTATAGCAGTACTTCTACGTCATCGCCAAATAGACAATGCAACAAATACAACTATGATTTTTGTCGCCTATTCCACTATGGCTAAACAGACTATGGCAAACAAGATTGGGGCAAAGATTTCGGGAAAAAAAAACATACAAAAAGACCTCTAAACCATCCAAAGCAAGCAATCAGACGATTTTGGTGTGGATCCCGCAGTGAAAGCCCTTCTTGGCCTTATTATGCGCCCTTCCTCCATCAATGTTGCCACTAGTGGTTCATGATTACAGGGCCCTGCTCGACATCTGGCAGACCCTTGCATGACACTTGGTGGCCCTTCCGATGGCCTCCCCCTTCTTCAGTGGCCACCACTCCCCGATGACCCCTCTCCCTCTTATGGTGGCATAACGAATTTCCAGCGACATAGACTCGATGGCGTATATAGTTTTCCTACCTCCCGGTGGCAATTTTGCGATGACAGTTTTATTTTTGTTCTCTCAATTTTTAATCCCACAGCATGGGGTATGGGGAATATTAATGTTTTAAAATGTCATTCCTCAGGCCTCAGAAGTTACCGCCTGTAAGTCGTCAGACAATGGGCATATGGTGAAGCTTTCACGCGTAGTTAACGCATGGTATTCCCAAATCGACATTCACTTTGGCCTGCATTGATATAGTGACACATGACGGCATTAAATAATGTGTGGACACAACATTCTATATCTTATGTTTATCTCTTTATCCCACATTCGTGGACAGGGTTACTTATATTTGGTTTATATTATATTCACAACAATTGAATTTTGATTGCGTGTAGCACGGTCTAACCGTGAGTTGTTGTGATAACGATGGGTTTTAAGGAAAAATTGGCATTAATAGTGACTCGTGACGGTGACACGTGATGTGTGGACACAACTTTCTATAATTTATGTTTATCCTTTCATCCCACTTCGTGTGGAGAGTAACTTATGTTTGGTTTATATGATATTCACAACTGGGTGAATATTGATTGCGTGTAGCGCGGTCTAATGGTGATAAATATATTTTGAAGGAACACCGGCAGTTTGGACAGCATCATAGCGAAGTATACTAGTTTTGATTCCACTAGTGGTTTTGATGTTCTAAAGAAAATGTCAATCTAGAAAGTCTTAAATTTAAAATTAATTATTTGTTTTTTTATTGATTGAAGGAATGTTTTATTATTATTATTATTATTATTATTTTTTTTTTTTTTGAAAAAATTGAAAAAAACTTGTATTAAAACATTGATCAGTTACAATTGGGATAAGATACATCCCAGCCGAAAACAATGAAAGCACATGATTACAAGAGAAGAGGAAGATTTGCACTGGATCCAAATCTCTTGAACCAATACCAAGCTAGCTGAGAGAGCTGATAGGTCAGTTACAACAACTTATCGCGAAAACACGCAACAAACACCAACTTCACCTCTGTCCGCGAAAAAGCTACAAGTCGCGAAATCGCGACACAAGACACCTCTGACCGCAAAAAATTCAACCTGTCGCGAAATCGCGACATGTCGCGAAATCGCGACAAAAATCCAGCAGCAGCCACAACGACGCAACACGTCGCGAAATCGCGACAACTTTCCTCCAGCGGCCGCGACGGCGTAACATGTCGCGAAATCGCGACAACTTTCCTCCCTTGGCCGCGACGGCGCAACATGTCGCGAAATCGCGACAATTTTCCTCCCTTGGCCGCGCCGGCGCAACATGTCGCGATATCGCGACAACTTTCCCTCGGTGGCAACGACGACAACATGTCGCGAAATCGCGACAACTTTCCATCCTTGGCCGCGACGGCGCAACATGTCGCGAAATCGCGACAACTTCCCCTCGGCGGCAGCGACGGCGCAACATGTCGCGATATCGCGACAGTTTTCCTCCAATGGCCGCGATGGCGCAACAAGTCACGAAATCGCGACAAAAATCATACTTAGCTTTTTCATTGATCATTTGTCTTAAGGATCTTTCAACGACAACTTCCCCTCGGCGGCAGCGACGGTGCAACATGTCGCGATATCGCGACAACTTTCCCACATCGGCAGCGACGGCGCAACATGTCGCGATATCGCGACAACTTTCCCTCGGTGGCCGCGACGGTGCAACATGTCGCGATATCGCGACCACTTTCCTCCCTTAGCAACGACGACACAACATGTCGCGATATCGCGACAGTTTTCCTCCAATGGCCGCGATGGCGCAACAGGTCACGAAATCGCGACAAAAACCATACTTAGCTTTTTCATTGATCATTTGTCTTAAGGATCTTTCAACGACAACTTCCCCTCGGCGGCAGCGACGGCGCAACATGTCGCGAAATCGCGACAACTTTCCCACATCGGCCGCAACGGCGCAACATGTCGCGATATCGCGACAACTTTCCCTCGGTGGCAGCGACGGTGCAACATGTCACGATATCGCGACCACTTTCCTCCCTTGGCCGCGATGGCGCAACATGTCGCGATATCGCGACAGTTTTCCTCCAATGGCCGCGATGGCGCAACAGGTCACGAAATCGCGACAAAAATCATACTTAGCTTTTTCATTGATCATTTGTCTTAAGGATCTTTCAACGACAACTTCCCCTCGACGGCAGCGACGGCGCAACATGTCGCGATATCGCGACAACTTTCCCACATCGACCGCGACAGCGCAACATGTCGCGATATCGCGACAACTTTCCCTCGGCGGCAGCGACAGCGCAACATGTCGCGATATCGCGACCACTTTCCTCCCTTGGCCGCGACGGCGCAACATGTCGCGATATCGCGACAACTTTTCCTCGACGGTCGCAACGGCCCAACATGTCGCGAAATCGCGACAATTTTCCCGCATCGGCCGCGACAACGCAACATGTCGCGATATCGCGACAACTTTTCTCCAGCAGCCGCGACGACACAACATGTCGCGATATCGCGACAGCTTTTCGCCAATGGCCGCAATAGGTCGCGAAATCGTGACAAAAACCATACTTAGCTTTTTCATTGATCATTGTCTCAAGGATCTTTCAAGGCCCTGCCTAATCACCTCATCTGCAATAGGCATGTCACCGTGCAGCTGCACCCCTACCTCTTTCGCAACACCCATCTTAGCCAGGAAATCGGCCGCTTTGTTGAAATCTCTGCTCACATATACAGGAATCACATCATCTAATTCCCTCCATAATTTCTTGATTTGAGAGACCAGAATCCTCAACCTCCAAGCGTTCAATGAAAAGTTCCTCATGCAGTCTAGAGCTCCAACCAGAATTTGAGAATCAGATTCAAGAATTATCCTCCTGTGACCCCGAGTAACCGCCCAAATAGAGGCGATTTGATAGCAATGGCTTCTGCTTCATTATTTGTGGCTCTACCCAAACCCCTGCAGTTCCCAATAAAGCACCGATCCCTCATGATTTCGACAGACCACGCCAATACCGGCTCTACCCGGATTGCCCTTTGCGACTCCATCGCTATTGATTTTAATCCAGCCTTCTGGGGTGATTTCCAACTGGTTCTGTTCTGTCCCTCTCTCTGGTCAACTCCCTCTTCCATTGGCCCAGGAACAACCCGAGTTTCCTCTTTAGCGTAGACGGCAACAGTTTCGGTGACTTTGCTCCAGATGACCTGCCAAACTCCATCTAGCGAGGAAAAGGTTTCTCTAAAAATTCTAGCGTTTCTCTCCAACCACACTTGCCACCAAATGAAGTTTAAACCAAGCTCCCACCCAATTTGAAGAGCTTTGGATGTAAATCTACCCCGCTCCCATCTTTCCCAAATATTAGTCCGATTCATGTCACCATTAACCTGGATTTTATAATGAGAGAGCCAGCGCTTCCAAATCTGACGCGTGAAAGGGCACTCAAACATCAGGTGATCAGTCGTTTCTTCGTTCTTATGGCATAAAACACATTGAGAAGGGCCGATGATTCCTCTACATCTGAGATTGTCAAAAGTGAGAATACCATTGTGCATAAACTGCCAAGCAAAAAAGTTTACTTTCGGCCAGCCCTTAGAGTGCCAAATCTTTCGCCAATCCTCAACCGAAAAAGAATGGGGGGAGGGTCTGGGAGGATCTTGTCATATCCGTCCTTCACTGTATAAACACCAAGGCTCCCATAGCCCCAAGCTAATTCATCCTCCTCGTCTCTCCCAGTGAGAAACCTTTCTGTCAAGATTTTGGATAAGATGGGTGCCAACTCCGGGGGATAGGAATTGGCCACTCCTCCAACCTCTTAAACTTCTTAAACCTATACTCCCCAGCTGAGAAGTGTTGAAATAACTTTCAATTTGGACCCAACCCATGATTTCTATGGCAGATTTTATTGGAAGTAACTCGGGGAACTCAACAATGATGGGTGGATACTGATCCCAAGAATCAGTCCAAAAACGGGCCTTCTCCCCTCTCCCCACTTTCCAAAATAGCTCGATCTTTAATAACCCGAGATCCTAGCTTGAGAGCTTGCCACACTAAGGATCCAGTACCACCCAGAGGGAAACGGCCCACCTCATTGGGGTTAACTTGACCCAAATATTTACTCGTGAGAATTCTACTGAATAAGGAAGTTGGTTGGGAAATCCACCTCCAGTACAACTTTCCAGCCAAGGCTTGATTATTTAACTTGGATCCTCTCAGTCCCAGTCCACCTTTTACCTTAGGCTGAGTGACTTTATCCCAACCCACTAAGGCCCACTTTCTTTTTCCGTTAGCTCCTTCCCACAAAAACTTCCTAGCCATCCTGTCCAACTCTTTCCATATTGTAAGTGGGGCAGCCAGGATAGAAAATTTGTAGATTGGCATGGCTTGAATGACAGACTGTAAGAACGTTAATCTGCCACCATAACTTAACCACTTGTGAGACCAATGATTAATTTTGTCCTTGATACACTCCAGCATATTCCTCCAAGTGTCTAATTTCAGCCTCTTGAAGTGCAAGGGGATACCCAAGTAAACCACAGGGAGAGAAGTCCTAGTGAATCCCAGGATTTCTAAAATTCTGTTCTAAGCCTCGTGCTCCGCATTAAAAAAGACCACTTTGGATTTCTTGTCATTAATGACCTATTGAGTAGCCCCGAGATAGACATTAAGAGTATCTCTAATCGTTCTAGCTTCCCTGATGCTGGCTACTCCCATCAAACCAGTGTCATCCACAAACTGCAGGTGCGATACAACTTCATCCCCCACCCTAATACCCAATAATCTGCCTTGCTGTCTTCTCCTCGTTAAAATTCTGCCAAGACCTTCTTCCAGAATGAGAAAAAGATAAGGGGAACAGGGATCCCCCCGGCGCAGACCCCCGAGAAGCTCCAAAAGGTTGCGAAGGAAGGCCCTTGATAAGCACAGAGTAAGTCGGGGAAGAGACACAACTCATAATCCACTCAATCCAGCCTTGAGAGAAGCCGAAGGCTGCCATCATTTTAGCCAGGAGGCTCCATTCAACCCTATCATAAGCCTTTGACATATCCAATTTAATGAACATCCCTTTATTACCCGAAGTGTGCATTGAATGGATTGCTTCCTGGGCCACAACCACCCCATCCAGAATCTGTCGTCCCTCAACAAAGCCTCCTTGCTCAGAGGAGATAATGTTGTGAAGAAGAGGTTTTAGGCGCTCAACCATTACCTTTGTGAGTATTTTGTATACCACATTACATAAGGCAATAGGCCTATAATCTGAAATATGAACCCCCTCCTCCCCTTTTGGAATCAAGGTAATGAACGTGTGGTTTATAGCTTTAAGCATTCTCTTATTTTCTCTGGATTCTTCAACAACAGCCCTTACATCTTCCACTAAGCAGTCCCAGAAAGCCTGAAAGAACTCAATAGGGAAGCCATCTGGACCAGGAGTTTTACCAATGCTCATTCCAAAGACCACGGTTTTCAATTCATCCCTATCAATGGGTTTAAGGAGGGCCTGATTTTCATCCTCCGAAATAATAGCAGGTATGACAGAAATAACTTCATTTTGGGCCTCTACATCTTGAACCACACTTTCCTTAAAAAGCTTTGAAAAATAATCCATAGCATGGGAGTGAATACCTGGAAGAGTATCAAAGGAATGACCGTTCTCATCTTGAAGGGCCTCCATCTTATTCATCTGTCTTCGAGCACAAGCAGTCCGATGAAAGAATTTTGTATTTCTATCCCCTTCTAATAACCAGGAAGTTCTTGCTCTCTGTTTCCAATAGATCTCCTCCTGGTTGTCAATGTCCTCAACCGCAGAACGCAAGGCATCATCCTCAACTTTGAGCTGATCAGTTATTACTCCTTCTCTAAACTATTTTTGGACCTCATCCCAGCGGGCCACCAACGGAGCTCTTTGGGTCCTGGAAGTCGGATTTATTAGAACGCCTCCAATACTTCAACTGAGATTTGACATATTGAAGTTGTTTGTGGATTCTAAACATAGCTCTCCCATAAGTCGGGCGGCCCTCTTCCCACCACTCGTGGAATTTTCTCCCGAAGTTCTTCTTTCGAAGCCAAAAATTCTCAAATCTGAAAGGTTTGTGATGGATCCCCATCCTAGTCCCGCTTTCCAACGTAATAGGACAGATGATCAGAAACAGGGCCTGCCAAAATCTGAAAATTGATATTCCATTTTACAAACACCTCCTCTGAAAGCAAAAAGCGATCTAGCTTCACCTTCCTACTATGGGGCTCCCGCCTTTTATTAGTCCAAGTGAAGTTATTGCCAGGACATTTAATGTCCACTAAGTGCAAAGCCTGGACTTGAGCAATCATGAACCGGTCCCCTGGATCCAAAAGAGGTGATCCCCCTTCCTGGTCTCTAGAAGATAATTTAGCGTTAAAGTCCCCCGCTATAATCCAGTCTATATCTTCCCTTGATGCTCGCATGTCATGCACAACCTTCCACTGCCGTCGCTGACCCTCTAGAGTTTGAGAACCATAAAAGTTAGTGACAAGAATGAATTCTGCAGAGACATTATTCCTAAACAGGGAAGTGAGAACACCCCTCCAGGCAAGGTGTTCTATTGCAGACCATTCCAGAGAGTTCCACAGAGTAACAATCCCCCCTGAGGCACCTTGGGCAGCCACATCCATATGACCAGCACCCCTCCAAATTCTGTTGACTGTTTTAGACATAAGATCCAAAGACATCTTGGTCTCTTGTAAAAGCAAAAAATCAGTATTGCTATGCTCTAATAATCTTTGAACAGCAGATTGATGGGTTCTACTGTTTAAACCCCTCACATTCCAAGATTGTATAATCATGGGTTACCCTGGGAGAAGTAAGAGTCAATTGTCCTCACCAATCCTCCCATGATCAATTTGTCTCCCTGGGCAGCTAGCAGCTCCTTATTGGATCTTCTACCAGCTCCCCGAGAATTACTATTTTTGGATCTTTTTTCTATCTCGGGTTATCCCCAAAGATGGCCTTTCCCTATTTTTCTCTCGCCATCCCCATGCGAACATCCCGAGAAACCGTCCGCTCCTGGTTATGGACTACTAAGGCACCAGAACACACTGGTTGTGATACCTCAGAGGGATCAACTATCTGCTGAATGACAGGAGAAGATGAGAGGGGGAGTTGCCCAGGAACAACAGAGGTTTCCTTGAAACCCTCCAAGCCCTCCATAGAGTGATCCTCATCATCAACCAATGACTTAAAAATCTCATACCTATTAGCAGGCCTGAGATGAGATTGCTCCTTTCCCTTCTCTTTCTTTGTCCGTCTTTTTCTTCTGGGTCGTTCAAAACCCTCTCTCCGAACTTCCCGGCCCCGATCGGTGCTAATAGGATCTTTATTGGGTGCAGCCTTATCCTCTTTAGGCGAGTTTGGCACTCCTGAGGAGGCCTCCATATTGGCATTCATATTAAGAGGACAGAAACGGGCCAAATGTCCATGCTTGTGGCAAACCCGACATCTAAAGGGTAGGGCCTCATAGTCCAACTGTTGAATCCAGGAAAGACCTGCCAGTTCAATTTCCAACTCTGTCGACAAAGGCTGGCTCAGATTCATCTCCACACATATTCGAGCATACACCGCCATGCTCCCTTCAATAGTGTCTCTGGCAACACCCAGATGTCTACCAATCGAATTGCCAATCATTGCCAGTACTTGCTCACCCCAAAATTCCATTGGAAGAGCATATAATCGAATCCACACTGGGACAGCAGTAGGTTCAACACGAGGATCGAATCCTACCCTCCAGGGTTGAACAAAAATCCCTGCAAGAGCCGAGAAGCTAACAATAAAATAACCATTACTAATAAACCACAATGAAAACTCACCGTGGGGCTCCCAGTTCTGGTGGATCCAAGAATACAGAAAGCTCAGGGAAGGGCGAATACCCATGAACTTGCAGATTAAATCATGTCTAGCTCTATAGAGGACAGACTCCTCCACCATGCTGGGATCAATGACGATTTTTGGCCTGGATTCGGCCTGCGGTAAACAACCATTCACACGCCGTGTTGAAGACCTATTCCCAGCAGTCGTGAAGAGCTTTCTATATGCCATCTTTTGGGCTTCGGCATTCTTCGGAGGAGAATCTTCTTTAAACAAATCAGCATAAGAGCTAGTACTTCCCGGAGGAGTCCCCATTGGACCCTCCCGGGGCACCGATCGAACCTTCATAACCACCGTACCCCAAAGACACCTCTGCAAGCCAGCAGAAGCCAAAATTTTTTCGAAAATCCAAAAACCCTAGTTCAGATTCAAAAATCGCCAGAGCTCATTTTCCCGCTCCTAACCGTTTTTTTCATCCCCTTTATTATTATTATTTAAAAAGCATAATATTAAAGAATAAAATACATTTAAAAAAATGGATAAATACATTACTTGGTTAATACCACCAATCAAAAAAATATCCTCGTTAATAGAGCGAGAACCCAAGCAAACACATTAGAGTTATTCAACAATCTCTTACATAACGAAACCAATTCCTAAAAGGGTGAATACACAATATAATTAGGCATAGCAAAATAAACTAGAAACCCTAAACTATAGAACTGTAACTCTAGGCACCAGGTAGCCTTACATTTTCCCAACGCAAAATTATTGGAACTTTTGGGCCAGATGGGTGAAACCATTTTTCAGGTAAAGTGTCTTCATCTTCTTTCCCTTGTCGAGGACTACAAGAACATCGAAACCACACAGAAGGGGAGGGAACTTTAGATTTTGCTTCCTTTGGAGGAACTGTCAATTCCATCGATGATGGCTCTGCATCCAACGACATATCCTCATCGTCGTTAAGATACTCCAACACACTGTAGTTGTTGCCCAATTGAACATTGGTCATATGAAGTCGCTTCTCTAGAGCAACATCTTCTTTTGCAGATCCCCTTCTCGGGCTACGGGAGCGCCTGACATTAGCTGGGGAAAATGTACTAGAGGACTCTGAAGCAAGCACTATTGCAACCCTTTGTTGAGATTGAGGAGCCTCATTGTTGGCAGTTTCAACTGCAGGATCAACTTTTTCCTTTTCATATCCTTCTTTTATTGGTTGTGAGACATGTGCCGACTTGGATTGTGTACCTTTAGAAGCAACCAAATGTGCATTTTTACACCCTCCCATAGTCGTCCAACCATCCTCCTGAGGTTGAGGAGTGGGTGCACTTGGTGTGGTGGGGCTCTACTTGTCCCTATTATATGGGATCAAGGAACATTATTTGATCTCGTGTGTTAAGGATTGACACCGAAAAAAAGTGGAGTAAATTAATGTCGAGGACCCGTTGGGATAACACAGTGTCACCAACATGTATGTCAATAGACTCCTTGAGATCTTGGGAAACATCAATCTCCAAACACGTTTTTGAGGGCGTGCATGGAAAAATTTGTTCGCCTCCACCAAAATGACATGCCCAAGAGGGGCTGCTATGCGATTGAGAAAGGGCCACAAAGGTAGAGGGAGTCCTGGGAATTCCACCCACACAGGGACTTTGGTAGATCTTTCCTCATAAACAAAAAAGTCACGAGTCCAAGGAGAAAAACAAATAGAGAGCTTCTCATGTACCAAGGACCATGTTCATAAATCACCTTAGCATGGGTTGTTTCCACAAAGTGAAATAGAAAAAATCCCTTTGTAAGGTTTTGAACCATCGTTAGCTTGACTCCATGAGGAGTCCAAGTTGTGTTAACCCAAGCCCTAAGGGAAGACTCATTAGGGATGCGTCCAACAAAATACCCGACAAGGGTGAAAGATTCTAAATTGTGACATGCAAAATCAACTTCAGGCAAAGAAAGAATTACATCAGGAGAACAAAGGTTACCTTGTGGACCATTCTCAGCACAAACCTGCACAATTGAATGAGAGGAGCCATTATTGCATGCATTCTCTTCTGCGGTGCCAATGTTGTGCATTGGTCCGCCAAAGTTGGGGACCATAATGATACTCAAAACCCTAGCATCTTCTTCCCATAACTTCAAAACCCTAGCATTCACTGCAAGCTCGCAGCCTAATTAAAATCAAATTAAACTTTTTACAAGTTTTTTGAAGGAATGGGTTTTGAAAGGATTTTCAAACCTTTTACAATAACTATGGTTTGAAGGAACATTGGCAGTTTGGACAACATCAAAGTGAAGTAGACTAATTTGATTCCACCATTGGTTTTGATGTTCTACAGGAAATGTCAATCTAGAAAATAACCATGAGAGGCTTAAATTTAAATTTAATTAATCAATTAAATTTATTAAATTAATTAGTTAAAAATCTAATTAATTAATTAATTAATTAATTAATTTTTGATTGATTGAAGGAATGAGTTTTGAAAGGATTTGCAAAACTTTTACAATAAAGGTGCATCAAAAGAGACTATCTCCTAGACAAACAAGGAACAACAGAAATGAGGAGACATTCTCCAAAGGATCAACTACCAATGAAAAACAAAGATAATTTAAAAAAAAAGGTTTTCTTACCTAAACAGGGAAATCCTGCTTAGAACATCATGGGAAGTATCTTGGGAGATGAGATCCACCTGCTCAAAGGGGACCTACTCTCAAATTTAAAATTCTCTGTTTTAAAGCTTAAAACGGAGAAATAGAGGTTCCCACTAATGAAATCAAATTTAAAACAAAGTTTCCTGCTCAAGAGAAACTTCACGATTAACTTAATAAGGAGTTAATCGTATTCCTAGCCTTTGAGTTTTTAAAAAAAAATTGTGTATTTGTTATAAGGAGTGCATGTTCGGTGGTACCCGACACTCCATTCTATGCTTTATATTGGATTGCAATAATTTGTGCCTTTTTCTTATTTTTTACACAATTTTCCTCACAGTGAATCGACTACAATTTCAAGATACATACTTGGCAGGAGGGTATGACCGTTAGTTTGAGGTGCATGCTTCCAGTTTTGAAGCATGAGTGATGTGAGGAGCACACAACATTTTGTGGAGAATATTGAAAAAAATTCCTACCATGGTCCTTCGGAGAATTGTTTACTTTTGGATACTCCATTCCTAGGAGTTGTGGTGATTCCATTAAGGCGATTGTATGCATAGCCTTTCAGAGGGTCTCTATCGTCTTCATCAGTTTGAGGATTGTATTTTGGGAGCTTGCACACTTTCTTGTAACAAGGATCTATCCAGGCATATTACTATTTTATTGTAAACATGAGTTTCATCTTAAAGCTCATGTGGAGTATTTGTTTAGGTTGTTCAGAAGTAGTTACAAATTAAACATTTGATTATTTTGTTGTTAGATCAAGTTAGCATATTGTTCGCTAACATTAATTAGCATCTTGTTAGTTTCTACTCCTATGTGTTTTGTTATGTTAATATGTTTTGTGCTTGTTTAAGCACTTGGAAATAATGCAAATGGGATATGGATTTAGATCCACATTATAGAATAACTAATGATTGATAGAATGGAGGATGGCCATAATTTATTTTTCATATGTAGACCCCCACAATTTTTTTTCCAAAAATACCTTACTAGTGAAAGTTAGGGGTCATCTTTCTTGAATTATTATGTAACCAATGCCATGATCCAAAGCAACATTTTCAAATAACTGGTTTGGAAAAATCAGGAGTGGCTAATATTGGTATCAAAATCATGGATTCGTTGAGATCTGTAAAATCTTTTTTGTAATGACCCAAAAAACAAGAAACAAGAAAATACATAGAAAGAGAAAGATTTATTTTGACTAAGAAGAGGGATTCATAAAACCCTAACCAACCTTGGATTAACTTAATGTTTAATAAATCCCCTAAGATTTCCCTGATGCAAGTCCATTTGCATAGGCATATCTCATGTTATGCACATAAGTCCATCTATCTCATCAATCCTCGATGAGCTAGACTTAACACCTTCAATCATTAGAAGGTGTACATGCATATCCATACTCTACGTAAGCCATTATGTGTAAGTATGCTACGTGTACTACGAGTTAAGCTATCATTCTAGTCCTTCCACAAGCTATATTAACTTAGGTACGATCTTTCATAAACCTAGTTACCATTCTCCATAAGGGGTCATAATCCCTTAGGTCTACAATGTTTACCCTAAGGGGGTCTCGAGCCCTTAGGTTATCCTCTCAGTTCACCCTAGAACTTGTTGAGTGGTAGTTTTACCCAATTGCAAAACCACACTCCCAGTTAGGATTTTGATTAGAAAACCCTCTCTTGCAAAGAAATAGAAATTTCTCCAAGGTTTATTTTACTTAACGTGTGCTTGTATCTTTGTGAAGATGTATCAAATAAGTGCTAGGAATACCTTAGTGATTTAGTGATTTGCAAGTAACTATTAAAAAGGGGCCTATGCTGGAACTACTTTATTGTGCTATGCTATTGTTTGTTCATGAAACTTAAAAGAAAAAAATGTGATTGACCCTCATATGACTACGATGTAAAGTGCAATAATTCCTTTTATCTTGAAGTGTTTTAGGTAGATTTTATCTTGTTTTGGTTAAGCATATTTTAAACAAGTTTTATCTTGCATTATTAAACCCTGCTTAGAGCATAAAAGAGAAGACTAAAACCTATATTTTGAAATGCAAAATTTGAATGATGATTGGATTAATTTTAACTTACTTTGAGCATGAAAATAAAATAATCTACATGATTAGATTTGAAAATGTGGTAGCCTTTGATATGCCCTATAAATTACCCCCTTTTAATGAAATTGTATTTTTCATAAAGGGAAGTAATTTATTGTTTTAAATACAATAGCCTTTGGAATGCCATATAAATTACCACTCTTTAATGAAATTGTAATTTTCATAAAGAGAAGTTAATTTATCGCTTAGAAAAAAAAGGGTAAAGCTTGGAATTTAATCTTCCTTTAAAATGCGAAAACATGTAAAATTTGAAATTACAAAAATTCCTTTAAAAACAAAAACTTTAAATATTTTTTTGTAATTTCGAAATGGCTTCAAAATAAAATCAAAATTGCTTTAAATGAAACTTTAATGCTTAAAATTGGAATCCGTGCATTTATTTTTGGAATTTTAATTTTTTTCGTATTTTTTATTTTACTTGCAAAAAATATTGTCTTGGAAAAAAAACAAAAATCTGGAACATGGACTAGAATGCTGAAAATGTTAAAGATAAACTACCATCAGTGTAATGCTACCCTATCCTACAAAATCGAAGATGTGAGAATTTTTGAACGTAACCTAATCTAACCAAAGCTGCATTCACACGGTCTAAAATAAACTAGGTGTAAGCTTCTAAGGAAATAAAATAAATTCCCTATTTCTAAGCATTCAATAGTGCAACCTATAAACTGCATTAAATTCTATCTATAAGCCTAAAAACATGGAAGGGAAATATAGACAATTAGCCCAATACATTCAGAAAATATTTCTCCTCCGATTTTGTTAACAAGGTGCAAATTTTTGAAGCATTTGCATTTAAAATAGAAAAATAATGTCCTTCATTTTAGAAAATTTCTAGCCATGTTATTCCCAAAATATCCAGCCTTTGTTCCTATGTTTTCATAGCTTTTTAACATTCCAAATGTTTTCACCTTTTTCTCATTGAAAAATTGTTCGTTTCATTTTCATCCTATTTGGCCACATGCAGTTTCCAATAATGCATTCCATTCATTTTTAATATTCCAATGTTTGGTTTCCCTCTGCTTGTTTTCCTATGTTTTCATAGCTTTTTAACATTCCATATTTTTTTACCTTTTTCTCGTTGAAAAACTATTCGTTTCATTTTCATCCTATTTGGCCACATGCAGTTTCCAATAATGCATTCCATTCATTTTTACTATTCCAATGTTTGGTTTCCCTCTGCTTTTTTTCTTCCCGTTGCCTTCTTCTTTTACTTTTTTATTGTAACAACAATGCATTCTCTTAAAACCTATCGAAAATGCCACTATTGTTATACACCACGCATATCATTTTACTTTCATGACCATAATTAATGGTATTAAGTCCTTTACATCTGTCGCTCTCCATAAGGCTCACACATGAAATCTATTTCATCAATAAATATAATAGGAGGTACAATCTCGGGTCATTTGGAATATATTTATGATAAATTTCTCCTTTCAATATGCCTAAACTTCGACTACACCATGACACCATAATGCGAGTCTAAACAGAACTGTGTGATGGTTTTCGACAACCGTGGAGCCATCCAAGCAAAATATTATAGTCATCCCTCTCTAGTCTTTATCCACTTGTAATCACTTATATTGCATACTCACAACGAGCAACTAGCCGTCTCTGCAAGATGTCATGTTATAGAAGACATTGTGTGAATTCTTCTTTTACGGTTATTCCATAACCACCCCTAGCTATGGATGAAGCATGTCCTCAGATTGACCAGATGCATGCGTAACCAACAAACTTAGACTACGTTACCTCAATGAAACCATCTTCCATGCTGAATGCTGCTCCCATGAAACTACCAGCGATTAATGGGGTCCTAGATTTCATAAAAATCATGAGTATGCATGTCAATCTTATTTCCGACATCCACCCATTTGTCTTTTTTGACTCGAAGTGCAGTTACAAAATTTGTCAACTCCTCTAGATACAACTCACTTTACCTATGTCGATGTCGGCTTCCCTAATGATTTCACTACTATTTTAAATGGGCATATTTCATATCTTGTAATCGCTGACCAATACTTCAAATGAATTTCATTAATATTAATGTGGAAGAGAATGTCATCTTAATTTTTGGGACATCCATCCCATAGGAGATGAAATACAATGCAATCCGTAGTGCTAACACTTTCTCCCTGCATATGGCCGCCTTTACTGAGTCATCAAGTCCCAATTGATCGCATCCATTTGATAGGGTCCACCATAATCTGTCCATGCTGGAAATCTTCTATGTCATATGCATCTTCATCATAGGTTGTAGTGTCGATGTCTTCTCATCTACCATCATCACTTTTAGCCCATGTTCATTTTAGTCTAGATCAGTAGTGTCTATATGTTCAAATTGTCACTGTATCCTTACCTGGTAAGCTGCCCTAGGTTGTACCCTATATACTCTACCACGTGGGTTAAAATATCCTTCACTGTCTCTAAAACTCTCTCAACTTTTGAATTGCTCAATTCCATGCTCGCTTTATGTCTCCAAATGCAGCTTCACCATTTTCATCGCTATTTACCTGTGAAGCCTTCAATACAAATACCTACACCAATCATGTCAAATTCCAAGTTGGCCATGCTACATTGGCCTCATAAGTCATGCGCCATATGTTGCAATCTTTGCTTACCATGGTGTCCGGGTCCACAATCTATTCGTGTACCCCAACGTCTAGGGACAAATTTCACAACGACCCATTTTGATCTGTCGATAATCTCGCCAGTCCATGTCATCCAGGTCAATCCCCATCTAAATTGGCAATATTCCACCATGGAAATCATGTCTACGTTATCATACATTTGTGCCATATGGGGTTCATGTCACGAGTAGTCCATGTTACCCCTAAGTTTGTCTTGAGTCTAACCTCAGTTTTCACTATGCTATCCAGTAGGGCCTGCTTACATCACCAAATATCTTTGCTTGGGTAGGTCTTGGTCTACTCATGGCCCTCGTTATTGCCATATTTTAGGTAGGGCCCACTAGTATCCTGGTCGCATGAACCGTGCTAATCGTCCATCCTCACCTACATACATAAGTTTAAGATTTGTTAGTATGAGACTATTCCATAAAGCTAAGAGGATGGCTATTATAATCATTCCATGTTGATTCAAAAATCAAATGAATATAAATAACCCTAAATGAACTTTTGCTCTTTTTACTCTTTCATTTATTTTATTTTATTATATATATATATATATATATTTATTTCATAATATATATATATATATATATATATATATATATATATATAATTTTTTTCTTTATTTTTTAATTTTTTTTATTATTATTTTTTATTATTTTATTAAAGGCATGGGCTTAATTAACTTCAAAGAAATCAATTTTGAATACTTTAGCTATCAAAATTCAATATAAAATGGAACATTAAACTCCATACTTAAAATATTAAAACAAAAATTTAAAACTATCAATCTAACCCAAAACATCAAGCATTGAAACATAAATGAAAAGATACACAACACAAAAATGAACCTTGGATTGCAAGCTCATGGCTAGAGATCTATGGAAATCATCACCTGAATAAAAGCAAAAATACCAAAAAAACCAAAATTTTAAGGTGGGTCCCCAATTTTGGGGCTTGTTGTGCAATGGCCACAACAAATGGCGACTCTGCTAGGAAATGCTCTTGAGAATTTTGGATGAAGAACCCAAATATGAAAACAAATAAACTAAAGATTAGAAAGACAAACCATTTAGCAACCTCCAAGAATATGCGGTAGATAACTGCAATTGAAACACATGAACCCTTTTCTTTAGATTAATATGTGTGAACATGATTTCATTTTGCATGCTTGAAAATCATCCAAACTCCAACACCTGTTTATCATTTAGGCTATAGAAATACTGCTCATTAACATAAATTTATTTAGACAAAGCCCTATTTCCAGGCAGGCGTGTATAGCCCCGGTAGGTTTATCTAAATTACCCTTGTGTTTAATTGATATTTTTGCAATACATTTTTTTTTTAACAAGTTTTGTCTAGATAGAGTCCTACTGCTAGTTAGATGTCTATATCCCCGATAGAGTTTATCCAAACTTGGTGACTGATTTTAATGTATTTTCCTTTGCAATTGAAACATTTGATTTTTTTTGTTGTTAGATTAAGTTAGCATATTGTTCGCTAACATTAATTAGCATCTTGTTAGTTTCTACTCCTATGTGTTTTGTTATGTTAATATGTTTTGTGCTTGTTTAAGCACTTGGAAATAATGCAAATGGGATATGGATTTAGATCCACATTATATAATAACCAATGATTGATAGTATGGAGGATGACCATAATTTATTTTTCATATGTAGATCCCCACATTTTTTTTTTTCCAAAAATACCTTAGTAGTGAAAGCTAGGGGTCATCTTTCTTGTCTTATTATGTAACCAATGCCATGATCGAAAGCAACATTTTTAAATAACTGGTTTGGAAAAATCAGAAGTGGCTAATATTGGTATCAAAATCATGGCTTCCTTGAGATCTGTAAAAGCTTTTTTGTAATGACCCAAAAAACAAGAAACAAGAAAACACATAGAAAGAGAAAGATTTATTTTTACTAAGGAGAGGGATTCATAAACCCCTAACCAACCTTAGATTAACTTAATTTTTAATAAATTCCCTAAGATTTCCCTAATGCAAGTCCATCTACGTAGGCATATCTCAAGTTATGCATATAAGTCCATCTATCTCATCAATCCTCGATGAGCTAGACTTATCACTTTCAATCATTAGAAGGTGTACATGCATCTCCATACTCTACGTAAGCCATTATGCGTAAGTATGCTATGTGTACTACGAGTTAAGCTATCATTCTAGTCCTTCCACAAGCTATATTAACTTAGGTACGATCTTTCATAAACCTAGTTACCATTCTCCATAAGGGGTCATAATCCCTTAGGTCTACTTTGTTTACCCTAAGGGGGTCTCAAGCCCTTAGGTTATCCTCTAAGTTCATCATAGAACTTGTTGAGTGGTAGTTTTACCCAATTGTAAAACCACACTCACAGTTAGGATTTTGATTAGAAAACCCTCTCTTGCAAAGAAATAGAAATTTCTCCAAGGTTTATTTTACTTAACGCGTGTTTGTAAGTTTATGAAGATGTATCAAATAAGTTCTAGGAATACCTTAGTGATTTAGTGATTTGCAAGTAACTATTAAAAAGGGGCCTGTGCTGGAACTACTTTATTGTGCTATGCTATTGATTGTTCATGAAAATTAAAAGAAAAAATGTGATTGACCCTCATATGACTACTATGTAAAGTGCATTAATTCCTTTTATCTTGAAGTGTTTTAGGTAGATTTTATCTTGTTTAGGTTAAGCATATTTTAAACAAGTTTTATCGTGCATTATTAAACCCTGCTTAGAGCATAAAAGAGAAGACTAAAACCTATATTTTGAAATGCAAAGTTTGAATGATGATTGAATTAATTTTAACTTATTTTGAGCATGAAAATAAAATAATCTACATGATTAGCTTTGAAAATGTAGTAGCCTTTGAAATGCCCTATAAATTACCCCCTTTTAATGAAATTGTAATTTTCATAAAGGGAAGTTAATTTATTGTTTTAAATACAATAGCCTTTGGAATGCCATATAAATTACCCCTCTTTAATGAAATTGTAATTTTCATAAAGAGAAGTTAATTTATCGCTTGGAAAAAAAGTGTAAAGCTTGGAATTTAATATTTCCTTTAAAATACGAAAACATGTAAAATTTGAAATTACAAAATTCCTTTAAAAACAACAACTTTAAATATTTTTTTGTAATTTCGGAATGGCTTCAAAATAAAATCGAAATTGCTTTAAATGAAACTTTAAAGCTTAATATTGGAATCCATGCATTTATTTTTGGAATTTTAATTTTTTTCGTATTTTTTATTTTATTTGCAAAAGTTAAAAAAAAATACTGGGTTAGGAAAAAAACAAAAATATGGAACATGGACAAGAATGATGAAAATGTTAAAGATAAACTACCATCAGTGTAATTCTACCCTATTCTGCAAAATCGGAGATGTGAGAAATTTTCAACGTAACCTAATCTAACTAGAGCTGCATTCACACGGTCTAAAATAAAATAGGTGTAAGCTTCTAAGGAAATAAAATAAATTCCCTATTTCTAAGCATTCAATAGTGCAACCTATAAACTGCATTAAATACTATCTATAAGCCTAAAAATATGGAAGGGAAATATAGAAAATTAGCCCAATACATTTAGAAAATATTTCTCCTCTGATTTGTTAACAAGGTGCAAATTTTTGAAGCATTTGCATTTAAAATAGAAAAATAATGTCCTTCATTTTAGAAAATTTCTAGCCCCGTTCTTCCCAAAATATCCAGCCTTTGTTCCTATATTTTCATAGCTTTTTAACATTCCAAATGTTTTCACATTTTTCTCATTGAAAAATTGTTCATTTCATTTTCATCCTATTTAGCCACATGAAGTTTCCAATAATGCATTCCATTCATTTTTACTATTCTAATGTTTGGTTTCCCTCTGCTTGTTTTCCTATGTTTTCATAGCTTTTTAACATTCCATATTTTTTTACCTTTTTCTCGTTGAAAAACTATTTGTTTCATTTTCATCCTATTTGGCCACATGCAGTTTCCAATAATGCATTCCATTCATTTTTACTATTCCAATGTTTGGTTTCCCTCTGCTTTTTTGCCTCCCATTGCCTTATTTTACTTTTTTTATTGTAACGACAATGCATTCCCTTAAAACCTATCGAAAATGCCACTACTATTATACACCACGTATATCATTTTACCTTCATGACCATAATGAATTGTATTAAGTCCTTTACATCCATCACTCTCCATAAGGCTCACACATGAAATCTATTTCATCAATAAATATAATAGGAGGTATAGTATCGGGTCATTTGGAATATATTTATGATAAATTTCTCCTTTCAATATGCCTAAACTTCGACTACACCATGACACCATAATGCGAGTCTAAATAGAACTGTGTGATGGTTTTCAACAACCGTGTAGCCATCCAAGCAAAACATTGTAGTCATCCCTCTCTAGTCTTTATCTAGTTGTAATCACTTCTGCTGCATACTCACAACTAGCAACTAGCCGTCGCTGCAAGATGTTATGTTGTAGAAGACATTGTGTGAATTCTTCTTTTACTATGTGACTTCATCCCTGTGACTTATGATGGATGCCTACTTAGGAAAGCTAACAGTTATTCCCATAACCACCCCTAGCTATGGCTGAAGCACATCCTCATATCGGCCCGATGCGTGCGTAACCAACCAAATTAGACTACGTTACCTCCATGAAACCATATTCCATGCTGAATGTTGCTCGTATGAAACTACCAACGATTACTGGGGTCCTAGATCTCATCAAAATCATGAGTATGCAAGTCACTCTTATTTTTGACATCCATCCATTTGTCCTTTTTGAATCGGAGTGCAGTTACAAAATTTGTCAGCTCCTCTAGATACGACTCACTTTACCTGTGTCGATGTCGGCTTCCCTAATGATTTCACTACTATTTTAAATGGGTATATTTCATATCCTGTAACCGCTGACCAGTACTTCAAATGAATTTCATTAATATTAATGTGAAAGAGAATGTCATCTTAATTTTTGGGACATCCATCCCGTAGGAGATGAAATACAATGCAATCCATAGTGCTAACACTTTCTCCCTACATATGGCTACCTTTGCTGAGTCATCAAGTCCCAATTAATCGTATCCATTTCATAGGATCCATCGTAATCTGTCCATGATGGAAATATTCTATGTTATATGCATCTTTATCAGAGGTTGTAGTGTCGATGTCGACTCATCTACCATGATCACTTTCAACCCATGTTCATTTTAGTTTGGATCAGTAGTGTCTATATGTTCAAATTGTCATCGCATCCTTACCTGGTAAGCTACCCCAGGTCGTACCCTATATCCTCTACCACGTGGGTTAAAATCTCCTTCGCTGTCTCTAAAACTCTGTCAACTTTTACATTTCTCAATTCTATGCTCGCTTTATGTCTCCAAATGCAGCTTCACCATTTTTATAGCTAATTACCTGTGAAAACTTCACTACAAAGACCTACACCAATTGTGTTTAAGTCCAAGTTGGCCATGCTGCAATAGCCTCAGAATTCGTGCACCATCTATTGTAATATTTTCTTACTGTGGTGTTCGGGTCCACAATCTATCCATGTACCCCAATGTCTAGGGACACATTTCACAATGACCCATCTTGATATTTCGATAATATCGTCAGTCCATGTCATCCAGGTTAGTCCTCATATACGTTGGCAATCATCCACCATGGAAATCAGGTCTATGTTACTATACATTTGTGCCATATGGGGTTCATGTAATGAGTAGTCCATGTCAGCCCTAATTTTGTCTTGAGTCTAACTTCAATTTTCACTATGCTATCCGGTAGGGCCTGCTTACCTCACCAAATATCTTTTCTCGGGTAGGTCTTGGTCAACTCATGGCCTGCGTTATCGCCCATATTTTAGGTAGGGCCCACTAGTGTCCTGGTCACATGAAACATGCTAGCCGTCCATCCTCACCTGCATACATAAGTTTAAGATTTGTTAGTATGAGACTATTCCATAAAGCTAAGAGGATGGCTATTATAATAATTCCATGTTGATTCAAAAATAAAATGAATATAAATAACCCTAAATGAACTTTTGCTCTTTTTACTCTTTTATTTATTTTATTTATTTCATTATATATATATAATATTTTTTTCTTTATTTTTTAAATTTTTTATTATTAGTATTTTTTATTATTTTATTAAAAGCATGGGCTTAATTAAATTCAAATCAATCAATTTTGAATACTTTAGCTATCAAAATTCAATATAAAATGAAACATTAAACTCCATACTTAAAATATTAAAACAAAAATTTAAACCTATCAATCTAACCCAAAACATCAACCGTTGAAACATAAATGAAAAGATACACAACACAAAAATGAACCTTGGATTGCAAGCTCATGGCTAGAGATCTATGGAAATCATCACCTAAATAAAAGCAAAAATCCCAAACAAACCAAAATTTTAAGATGGGTCCCCAGTTTTAGGGCTTGTTGTGCAATGGCCACAACAAATGGCGACTCTGCTGGGAAATGCTCCTGAGCATTTTGGATGAAGAACCCAAATATGAAAACAAATAAAATAAATATTAGAAAGACAAACAATTTAGCAACCTCCAAGAATATGGGGTACATAACTGCAATTGAAACACATGAACTCTTTTCTTTAGCTTAATATGTGTGAACATGATTTCATTTTGCATGCTTGAAAACCATTCAAACTCCAACACCTGTTTATCATTTAGGCTATAGAAATACTGCTCATTAACATAAATTTCTTTAGACAGAGTCCTATTTCTTGTCAGGTGTGTATAGCCCCGGTAGGGTTTATCTAAATTACCCTTGTGTTTAATTGATATTTTTACAATACCTTTTTTTTAACAAACTTTGTCTAGACAGAGCCCTACTGCCAGTTATATGTCTATATCCTCGATAGAGTTTATCCAATCTTGGTGACTTATTTTAATGTATTTTCCTTTGCTTACCAAAAGTTTATGCACCACATATGTTAGAAAGTATTTGAAATGGAGCATGTATTATTTTTGCCTTAATTTGCATACCAACATGATTTCATCCTTCAAGATTTCAAAGCATGCCCCTTAATATGATGTGTTCATGTGTAGCTTTAGCAAAATGATTTCGTATTCCAAAATTCACTATCGTAGTCCCAAAATCTAGGAGTGGTTACTAAACAACTTCATCCCCTTTTCCTTGATCCACATGATAGGTAATTCATCCTTCATGACAAAGGAACACAAAAATTATCAAGGGGCCATAAATTAGTAGCTACCACAACCCATACATCAACTAGAGGAACCAATCTAAAGAACACTTGAAAATAGGAAAAGAAAAACTCGAAGATAAATCTACACATAACCTAATGAAAATTTACAAGAACAAAACAAAACTTGCCAAACCAAAAATTAGTAATAAAATCCAAAAACAGAAAATATAAGAACAAAAACATGAAAACCAAAACTATATACAATAATATACAATAATGTACAATATGGTGCAAAATTTGGGCCATCATTTTCCTAGATCCCAAACACGATTACCACAATATAAATATTTACCATGATATGCATGCCAAGCTTTACAAAAATCCAACCCAAATAAGATTAGGCTACACAATGCAACAACTCTCATCTTGCCTCTCTCATCCCACCAATTTGATTCCATGATATTAGCATTTCCATATTGAGACTTTGATTTATTAAACATGTAAGCGAATACATGTTTTTCAACTATCTTTTGCTTATTCATAAAGGTGTAAATTTCAAAACTTGATTCATCATTCCAACTTGAGTTCTCATATTCACAAACAAATATGAGATCTTTCAAATAAGAAGCTATTTCTGAAAATTTAAAGCCAAGTCATTAACTACATATTTAGACCAATAATGCTTATGCAACAATTTGTAAGCATCGAGGATATATAAAATGAGTTTTTATTGATTGAAGGAATGAGTTTTGAAAGGATTTTCAAAAATTTTATAATAAAGGTGCATCAAAAGAGACTATCTCCTAGACAAACAAGGAACAACAGAAATGAGGAGACATTCTCCAAAGGATCAACCACCGATGAAAAACAAATATAATTAAAAAAAAATGTTTTCTTACCTAAACAGGGAAATCCTACTTAGAACATCATGGGAAGTATCTTGGGAGATGAGATTCACCTGCTCAAAGGGGACCCACTCTCAAATTTAAAATTCTCCATTTTAAAGCTTAAAACGGAGAAATAGAGGTTCCCACTCATGAAATCAAATTTAAAACAAAGTTTCCTGCCCAATAGAAACTTCACGATTAGGGAGGAACCTCAGAGTAGTAAACAATTGCTAGACATAAGGTCATCCACTCCCAAGAAACCTATAAATGATGTTGGCTAGGAAGAGGTATGCTCCAAGGTGCGATAAAAGGGCCTAAGATTAAAATTGCTTTCATTTTTTTTTGAAAGGCCTAATTTTAAAATCAATTAATTTAATTAATCAATTAAATTAAATAATTAAAAATCAAATTATTATTTTTACTTGATCGAAGGTGTTTTGAAAGGATATCCAAACTTTTTACAAGCAAACCTCTTCTGAGCCAACCTCATTTCTAGGTTTCTTAGGATTAGATGGCCTTATGTCTAGCAGTTTTTTACTACTTTTAGGGTTCTCCCTAATCGTGAAGTTTCTATTGGGCGAGAAACTTTATTTTAAATTTGATTTCATGAGCGGGAACGTCTATTTCTTTGTTTTAAGATTTATAAGAAAAAAATTTAAATTTGTAATCAGGTCCCCTTTGAGAAAGCAGATATCATATCTCGAGATGCTTCCTATGATGTTCTAAGCGGGATTTCCCTATTTAGGCAAGAAAACCCATTTTTTAAATTATCTTTGTTTTTCGTATGTAGTTGGTCCTTTGGAGAATGTCTTCTCATTTTAGTTGTTCCTTGTTTGTCTTTGGGATACAATATATTTTGATGCACCTTTATTGTAAAAGGTTTGGGGACTCTTTCAAAACACCTTCAATCAATAAAAATAAATAATTAATTTTATTTTTAATTAATTAATTTAATTAATCAAGAAATAAGAACCCGTCCTCTGCAGCCATCATGGAAGCACAAGGTCTCCCCCCAAGACCACTCAAATATGTAGAGAATAAGGTTCAATAGAACATGATCCTCATCAAATTAACCAGACCCCCAACCCCTCGAGAGTCAGCCTAGGAAGCCCTCAATGAAACCCCTCTACTACGGCCATCAAAAAAGCACATGGTCTCTCCCCAACGAGACCAAAACATATCATAGAGAAAAGGCTCACCAAGACTCCCTCAAAGGATGAACAAAATCCAAGGCCATCTAACCAAGAGGTAGCTTTCAAAACCCCTCCTCTATGACCATCGTGTAAGCCCATGGTCTCCCTCAAAGACCACAAAAAAATAATAGATAAAAGGGTCCCCCAAAACACCTCTTGAAAAGAGTTTTCAAACTAGGATTCCATCCTTAAAACTATTTCCCCATGTCATGAACGTGCCTGATATCTCCCCCAATACCAACCATAACCATGGAGAAAAACCCCACTGAACCACCTCACACATTAGACAAGCAGAGGATGAACCAACCACCAAGGAGGCACAACCCTCTTCCACAATTGCTATACCAGGAGGCTATCCTTAAAAACCCTTTCTCCACATCATGAATGTGCCTAGTATTCCACAATTGCTATACCAGGAGGCTATCCTTAAAAACCCTTTCTCCACATCATGAATGTGCCTAGTATATCCCCCAAGACCAACCAAAATCATGGAGAAAAAATCCCATAGGACCACATCACACATCAGACAAGTAGAGGATGAACTAATCAGTAACGAGGCGCTAATGATTCACATAAAAAAATACCATGTTCACTAGCCCAACCAACACCAAAAGAGTGAATAAAAAAAGGAAAATAAAATTGATCATCCCTAGAATGAATTAGGAGTGACCAAGATCATATTTGGATTGCAAAAACCCCAGGAAAAGAGAATGAGACCTCTTTCTTAGATAATGGGAGCTTGGAAGCTTTGGGAGTGGGAGGAATCTAGAAAAAAAATATGCACCTTATAATTAATTATTTTAAAATAATTAATTTCTTTCAAACTTTGTATTAAGGTGCTTCAAGTCCTATTTTGGACTTTATGCTTTTTAGCATTGTTATCCACTTGTCATTGTGGATTTTGAGGATTGAGTTGTCTTTTTCATCCTTCAAATTTGAGTTTTTAAATTTTTTTTGTGGATTTGTAATAAGGAGTGCATGTTCGGTGGTACCCGACACTCCATTCGATGCTTTATATTGGATTGCAATAATTTGTGCCTTTTTCTTCTTTTTTACACAATTTTCCTCACAGTGAATCGACTACAATTTCAAGTTACCTACTTGGCGGGAGGGTATGACTGTTAGTTTGAGGTGCATGCTTCCAGTTTTTAAGCATGAGTGATGTGAGGAGCACACAACATTTTGTTGATAAGATTGACAAAATTCCTACCATGGTGATTTGGAGAATTTTTTACTTTTGGGTACTCCATTCCTAGGAGTTGTGGTTATTCCTTTAAGGCGATTGTATGCAGAGCCTTTTAGAGAGTCTCTATCTTCTTCATCAGTTTGAGGATTGTATTTTGGGAGCTCGCACACTTTCATATTCTCTTCCACTTTCTTGTAACAAGGATCTATCCAGGCATATTACTATTTTATTGTAAACACGAGTTTCATCTTAAATCTCATATGGATTATTTATTTAGGTTGTTCAAAAGTAGTTACAACTGAAAAATTTGATTATTTTGTTGTTAGATAAAGTTAGCATATTGTTCGCTAACATTAATTAGCATCTTGTTAGTTTCTACTCCTATGTTTTTTGTTATGTTAATATGTTTTGTGCTTGTTTAAGCACATGGAAATAATGCAAATTGGCTATGGATTTAGATCCACGTTATAGAATAACCAATGATTGATAGTATGGAGGATGGCCATCATTTATTTTTCATATGTACACCCCCACATTTTTTTTTCCAAAAATACCTTACTAGTGAAAGCTAGGGGTCATCTTTCTTGTATTATTATGTAACCAATGCCATGATCGAAAGCAACATTTTCAAATAACTGGTTTGGAAAAATCAGGAGTGGCTAATATTGGTATAAAAATCATGGCTTCCTTGAGATCTGTAAAAGCTTTTTTGTAATGACCCAAAAAACAAGAAACAAGAAAACACATAGAAAGAGAAAGATTTATTTTGACTAAGGAGAGGTATTCATAAACCCTTAACCAACCTTAGATTAACTTAATTTTTAATAAAATCCCTAAGATTTCCTTGATGCAAGTCCATCTGTGTAGGCATATCTCAAGTTATACACATAAGTCCATCTATATCATCAATTTTTGATGAGCTAGACTTATCACCTTCAATCATTAGAAGGTGTACATGCATCTCCATACTCTATGCAAGCCATTATGCGTAGGTATGCTACATGTACTACGAGTTAAGCTACCATTCTAGTTTGTCCACAAGCTATATTAACTTAGGTACGATCTTTCATAAACCTAGTTACCATTCTCTATAAGGGGTCATAATCCCTTAGGTCTATTATGTTTACCCTAAGGGGGTCTCAACCCTTTAGGTTATCCTCTAAGTTCACCCTAGAACTTGTTGAGTGGTAGTTTTACCCAATTGCAATACCACAATCACAGCTAGGATTTTAAAATTTTTATTTATTTTTATATATATTTATTTATTTCATTATATATATTATATTTTTTTCTTTATTTTTTAAATTTTTTATTATTATTATTTTTTATTATTTTATTAAAGGCATGGGCTTAATTAACTTCAAAACAATCAATTTTGAATACTCTAACTATCAAAATTCAAACTAAAATGAAACATTAAACTCCACACTTAAAAGATTAAAACAAAAATTTAAACCTATCAATCTAACCCAAAACATCAACCATTGAAACATAAATGAAAAGAGACACAACCCAAAAATGAACCTTGGAATGCAAGCTCATGGGTAGAGATCTATGGAAATCATCACCTAAATAAAAGCAAAAATCCCAAACAATCCAAAATTTTAAGGTGGGTCCCCAATTTTGGGGCTTGTTGTGCAATGGCAACAACAAATGGTGACTCTGATGGGAAATGCTCCTGAGCATTTTGGATGAAGAAACCAAATCTGAAAACAAATAAACTAAAGATCAGAAAGAAAAAACCATTAATCAACCTCCAAGAATATGGGGTACATAACTGCAATTGAAACACATGAACCCTTTTCTTTAGCTTAATATGTGTGAACATGATTTCATTTTGCATGCTTGAAAACCATCCAAACTCCAAAACCTGTTTATAATTTAGGCTATAGAAATACTGCTCATTAACATAAATTTATTTAGACAGAGCTCTATTTCTAGTCAGACGTGTATAGTCCTAATAGGGTTTATCTAAATTATCCTTGTTTTTAATTGATATTTTTGCAATACCTTTTTTTTTAACAAGCTTTGTCTAGATAGAGTCGTACTGCAAGTTAGACGTTTATATCCCCGATAGAGTCTATCCAAACTTGGTGACTTATTTTAATGTATTTTCCTTTGCTTACCAAAATTTTATGCACCACATGGGTTAGAAAGTATTTGAAATGGAGCATGTTGTATTTTTGCCTTAATTTGCATACCAAAATGATTTCATCCTTCAAGATTTCAAAGCATGCCCCTTAATATGATGTGTTCATGTGTAGCTTTAGAAAAATGATTCAGTATTCCAAAATTCACTATCTTAGTCCCAAAATCTAGGAGTGATTACTAAACAACTTCATCCCCTTTTCCTTGATCCACATGATAGGTAATTCATCCTTCATGACAAAGGAAAACAAAAATTATCAAGGGGCCATAAATTAGTAGCTACCACAAACCATACATAAACTAGAGGAACCAACCTAAAAAATACTTGAAAATAGGAAAAGCAAAACTTGAAGATAAATCTACACCTAACCTAATGAAAATTTACAAGAACAAAACAAAACTTGCCAAACCAAAAATTATGGATAAAATCCAAAAAACAAAAAAGCTAAGAACAAAAACATGAAAACCAAAACTATATATAATAATATACAATAATTTACAATATGGTGCAAAATTTGGGCCATCATTTTCCTAGATCCCAAACACAATTACCACAATATAAATATTTACCATGATATGTATGCCAAGCTTTACAAAAATGCAACCAAAATAAGATTAGGCCACACAATGCAACAAATCTCATCTTGCCTCTCTCATCCCACCAATTTGATTCAATGATATTAGCATTTCCATATTGAGACTTTGATTTATTAAACGTGGAAGCGAATACATGTTTTTCAACTATCTTTTGCTTATTCAAAAAGGTGTAAATTTCACAACCTGATTCATCATTCCAACTTGAGTTCTCATCTTCACAAACATATATGAGTTCTTTAAAATAAGAATTTATTTCTAAAAATTTGAAGCCAAGTCATTAACTACATATTTAGACCAATCATGCTTATGCAACCATTTGTAAGCATCTAGGATATATATTAAATGAGGATCATTATAGGTTTTTATCCTAGATTCCACTATCAATTGTTGATGAATTCGATTTAATAACTCAAAGGCATTTACTTCCATCTTGTTTAAAATAGAAACCTTATTACTTGTGTGAGGAGAAGTCAACTAAAATTCTTTATTCACCAAAAATGGCATTTCATTATCAACATCATTTGAATCCAATATACCATTATGCAAAATCTTACCTAGATTTCAAATGGTTGAACATAAAATGTGAGATTCTACCTTTTGTACACTTCCATTTACCATGACTTGATGAGGATTTGTAATTTCTTATTTTTCCTCATGATCTCTATCATTATCATCTTGTAGCCCTTCATTTTCATCAATTACCTATTCATAAAAAACACCAAAATTAGGCACCCAATTAAACATGTGTCCATCATTTTCAAATCATAAATCTTGTCGATCAAGGGATGTGTCAAATAACACATCTCCATGATCAATTACTTGAGTTACTTCAAATAAAGCAATATTTTTATCATTTGGTTCCAATTCCTTGTTAACCATCCATAGTATTTCTTCCTTAGAATCTTCAAGACAATCATGTGAATTTGTACCCAAGTTTTCAATATTCCAAAATGAAAGAGGAGGTTTTACTTCTTCCTGATCCCAAACAACTGAATCATAAGAAACATTTACCATTTCTTCCTTTTCTATTTCAACAAGGTGTTCCATAAACTCATATTCAAAATGATAAAATTTAGGAACCTTCTTTGTTTTTGCAAGTGGCATGCCATTTTATAATTGTACATGAATTACAAGATCTTCATGCGAGATAACATTTTCAATATCCTACATATCAATAGAAATTTCGTCAATATGGGTGTGAAAAACTTCATATCTTCCCCAACCATTATAAAAAATTTCATCTAAATCCATGGGATGAAAATCTATTGTATCTTTGGCATGATCTTCAGATTCATCTATCAATTATTTTTCACCTTTATCCACCTTAATTTTAGAAAATTCATCTTCTTCAGATTCATGCTCCTCAATTTCAAAAAATTCATCTTCCTTAGATTCATATTTCGGTGGGTCAAGGGTTTCTACAATGGGATCAATTATTATATTCATATTTCTATGATTATCTCAATCCTCCTTTGTAAATAATGACTCTAAACCATTCATTTCTATTTGGTCATTATTTGGAACATGATTCGAAAGATGATCAATATGGGTATTCTAACATTGATTCACACTTGAGAATAATGGTTGATTTTGAATGGTAGGTTGAGGTGCACAAACTTTTGGGTGGGTAAGGGAGGTATTAAATGATGGAGAATTATACAATCCAAAACCCCCACCATAACCTTGCAAATTTAACTATTGTTCAAATGCTATTGCTTCGATGTAAGCTTGGGATAACAATGTGATTTGAGGCATCCCTTGCAAATACATAGAGATTGATGGGTCAAGAGAATTGAAATACACTTGGATAAAAACTCCCTCTAGAGGAACATAGGGTACCACCAATTGAGTATATAATCCATGGAACCTTTCAGTGAACAACTTCAAAGATTCATTTGGTCCTTTACGGGTAGCGATAAACTAATTATACATGAGGATTGGGTCAACTAGCTTTTTGTTAAAATGATTGAGGAACATTACCTCTAGTTGAGCCCAATAATTGATAGAACCTACAGGTAAACTAAGGTACCAATCATAAGAAAATTCATCTAATGTAGATGGAAACATGTTACAAGAAACATCATACATAATTTGCAATTGAATTAAAGTGCTCTTGTATTCCTTAACCGATTCTATTCCATCATGCCTAAAATAAGGTAGATAACCCAAAATATATATAGGCACATGATGTGAAGATCTAGATATGTTTAAAGGATAGTATGTCATCATTTAAGTAAACCATGCCATCAGTGGATCGTAGAGAATACGAATTTAATACCGATTTTGTTAGTCAAAAAAATATCTTGCAAAGAAGCATGAAATGATTAAAAATCCTCAAATGTTTCACATATAAATCATCATGTTTATCAACCAAAAGATATACATCACGTAAACCATAGCAATAAATAATACCCTTCGATTTACAAAAAAGGTTAGCATTAATGCATCATCAATTAAAATACTTTCCAATCAATGAAAGTGATCACATGTAAACAAAACCTCGTTAGTCAAGACCAATGCCTTCAAATAATATTTCAAATAAAAGTAAACAATTTAGCATTTCAATAGCAATAAAGTAAGGCAATTTAGGTCCTCCTTCTAGCACAAAAATGTTGAGTGGTAATTTTATCCAATTGCAAAACCACTCTCACAGTTAGGATTTTGATTAGAAAACTTTCTCTTGCAAAGAAATAGAAATTTCTCCAAGGTTCCTTTTACTTAATGTGTGCTTGTATGTTGGTGAAGATGTATCAAATAAGTTCTAAGAATACCTTAGTGATTTACAAGTATCTATTAACAAGGAGATTGTATTGGAACTACTTTATTGTGCTATGCTATTGATTGTTCATGAAACTTAAAAGAAAAGAAAATTTGATTGGCCCTCATATGACCACAATGTAAAATGCATTAATTCCTTTTATCTTGAAGTGTTTTATGTAGATTTTATCTTCTATTAGTTAAGTAGGTTTTAAACAAGTTTTGTCTTCCATTATTAAACCCTGCTTAGAGCATAAAAGAGAAGACTAAAACCTATCTTTTGAAATGAAAAATTTGAATGATGATTGAATTTATTTTAGATTGCTTTGAGCATGACAAGGAAATAATCTACATGATTAGCTTTGAAAATGTAGTAGCCTTTGACATGCCCTATAAATTACCCCCTTTTAATGAAATTATAATTTTCATAAAGGGAAGTTAATTTATTACTTTAAATACAATAGCCTTTGGAATGCCATATAAATTACCCCTCTTTAATGAAATTGTAATTTTCATAAATATAAGTTAATTTATCACTTGGAAAACAAAAGTGCAAAGCTTGGAATTTAATCTTCCTTTAAAATGTGAAAACATGTAAAATTTGAAATTACAAAATTCCTTTAAAAACAACTTTAAATAATTTTTTCTAATATTGAAATGGCTTCAAAATAAAATCAAAATTGATTTAAATGAAACTTTAAAGCTTAATATTGGAATCCATGCATTTATTTTTGGAATTTTATTTATTTTTGTATTTTTTTTTATCGACAAAAGTTAAAAAAAAGAAAAAAAAAAGACAGGGTTAGAAAAAAATAAAAATCTGGAACATGGACCAAAATGCTAAAAATGTTAATAATAAACTACCATCAGTGTAATGCTACCCTATCCTGGAAAACTGGAGGTGTAAGAATTTTTGAACGTAACCTAATCTAATTGGAGCTGCATTCACATGGTCCAAAATAAACTAGGTGCAAGCTTCTAAGGAAATAAAATGAATTCCCTATTTTTAAGCATTCAATAGTGCAACCTGTAAACTGCATTAAACACTATCTATAAGCCTAAAAACATGGAAGGGAAAGATAGAAAATTAGCCCAATACATTTAGAAAATATTTCTCCTCCGATTTTGTTAACAAGGTGCAAATTTTTGAAGCATTTGCATTTACAATAGAAAAATAATGTCTTTCGTTTTAGAAAATTTCTAGCCGTATTCTTCCCAAAATGCCCAACATTTGTTCTTGCATTTTCATGGATTTTTAACATTCTAGATGAAACCTTTGTTTCACCTTTTTCTCGTTGAAGAATGCTCTTTTCATTTTCATTCTATTTGGCCACATGCAGTTTCCAATAATGCATTTCATTATTTTTTACTATTCTAATGTTTGGTTTCCCTCAGCTTGTTTTCCTCCTGTTGCCTTCTTTTACTTTTTTATTTTAAAGGTAATGCATTCCTTTAAAATCTATCAAAAATGCCTCTATCGTTATACACCATGTGTCTCATTTTACCTTTTTGACAATAACGAATGGTCTTAAGTCCTTTACATCTACCGCTCTCTATAAGGCTTACACAAGAAAGCTATTTCATCAATAAATATAATAGGAGGTATAATCTCGGGTCATTTGGAATATATTTATGACAAGTTTCTCCTTTCAATCTGCCTAAACTTCGATTACACCATGACACCATAGTGCGAGTCTAAACAAAAATATGTGATGGTTTTTGACAATCGTGCAACCATCCAGACAAAAAATTGTACTCATCCCTCTATAGTATTTATCCACTTGTAACCAATTTTTCTACATACTCATAGCAAGCAACTAGACATCACTACAAGATGTTATGATGTAGAAGATATCATGTGAATTCTTATTTTTCTACACAACTTCATCCTTGTGACTTATGGTAGATGCCTTCTCAACAAAGCTAACAATGCTTCCCATAACCACCCCTAGCTATGACTGAAGCATACCCTCATATCGACCCGACGCGTGTACCACCAACCAACTTGGGTTGTGTTACCTCCATGAAACCACCTTCCATGCTGAATGTTGCCCCCTATGAAACTGCCAATGATTAATGGGGTCCTAGCTATCGTCAAAAACATGAGTACGTAAGTCACTCTTATTTTTGACATCCACCCATTTGCTCTTTTTGACTCGAAGTGAAATTACAAAATCTGTAAGCTTCCCTAGATACAACTCACTTTACCTGTGTTGATTCTAGCTTCCCTGACGATTCCATTGTTGTTTCAAATGAGCATCTTTCATATCCTGTAACCATTGACCAATACTTTAAATGAATTTCATTAACGTTAATGTGGAAGAGAATGCCAACTTAATTTTTGGGATATCCATCTCATAGGCAATGAAATGCGATGTAGTCCATAGTGCTAACACTTTCTCCTTGCGTATCACCACCTATGTTGAGTCATCAAGTCCCAATTGACTGCATCCATTTGATAAGATCCACTATAATATATCCATGTTGGCAGTATTCTATGTCATATGCATCTTCATTGTAGGTTGTAGCGTCAGCGTCAACTCATATACCATGATCACTTTTGGCTCATGTTTGTTTCAGTATGGATCAATAATGTCTATATGTTCAAAACCATCATCGCATCCTTGCTTGGTAAGCTACCCCAGGTTGTACCCTATGTGCTATGCCATGTGGGTCCAAATATCCTTCACCATATCTAAAACTCTCTCAACTATTGTATTTCTTGATGCCATGCTCGCTTTGTGTCTCCAAACATAGCTTCACCATTTCCATCGCTATTTACTTGTGAAACCTTCAATACAAAGACCTACACCAATCGTATTAAAGTCCACATTGGCCATGCTACATTAGCCTTAGAATTTGTGCACAACCTATTGTAATATTTGCTCACTATGGTATCCTGGTCTACAATCTATCCATGTACCCCAATGTATAGGGACATGTTTCATAGTGATCCATCTTGATCGATCGACAATCCCGTCAGTCCAAGTCATCTAGACCAATCCCCATCTATGTTGGTAATCGTCCACCATGGCAATTAGGTCTACATCACCATAAATTTGTGCCATATGGGGTCCATGTCACGAGTAGTCCATATTATCCCCAGTTTTGTCTTAAGCCTAACTTCAATTTTTGCTGTGCTATCCAATAGGGTCCACTTACATCACAAAATATCTTCACCCAGGTAGGTCTTGGTCTGCTCATGGCCAACATGATCATTGATATTTTAGGTAGGGCCCATTAGTATCATGGTCAAGCAAACCATGTGAACTGTCCATCCTCACCTACATACATAAGTTTAAGATTTATTAGTATGCGACTATTCCATAAAGCTAAGAGGATATTCCCTGTTGATTAAAAAATAAAATAAATTTAAATAACCCTAAATGAAAATTTGCTTTTTTTACTCTTTTATTTTTTAAATTTTATTTTATTATATATATATATATATATTTATTTATTTCATTATATATATATATTATATTTTTTTCTTTATTTTTTTAATTTTAATTTTATTTTATTAAAGGCATGGGCTTAATTAACTTTAAAGCAATCAATTTTTAATACTTTAACTATCAAAATTTAATATAAAATGAAATATTAAACTGCATACTTAAAATATTAAAACAAAAATTTAAACCTATCAATCTAACCCAAAACATCAACCATTGAAACATAAATGAAAAGATACACAACCCAAAAATGAACCTTGGAATGCAAGCTCATGGGTAAAGATCTGTGGAAATTATCACTCAAATAAAAGCAAAATCCCAAACAAACCAAAATTTTAAGGTGGGTCCCCAAATTTGGGGCTAGTTGTGCAATGGCCACAATAGAACTTACTACTCAATTCCGTGAAAGGTTATTCAATCATGAAAATAAAATATAGATCTAGATACTAAATCTAACAAAATATAACTCATCAAACATGCAAAAGATAACTAGAAACATAGAGCAATATTTAAAGAATAGACATGAACTAGAAAATATTTAGATACATTCACAATAAATCAAATAGAATATAAAGGTGCACCTACCACATTCGTCATTTATTACATAAGCATGTATGGTAAAACACCCATACCCTTAAACAATACATTACATCAGGGAAATCTCCCCATAAATCTAGTCTATTTGAACATAAGTAAACAAAATGTAAAGTAGAGAGTAAACTTGTGCATTGGTCCATCTATAACTTTGGTCCTCCTGCTCTTCCATCGATAATTTGAGGATAGTAGGAGATTAGGATACTCATAGTTTAGGATGGACATACCTCTAAATGCATTTACTCATTTCATTGCCAAATTGCAACTATACAATCAAATCAAGCAATCTAACTATTTAATGCATAGTTGTTATCATAGAGACTACTCTTTCTCTTTCCCCTCTCATATTCCTATGAGAGTATTTCAAAAATACATCTAGATTATAGGCTTTACTTGTAATAAATGACTCAACCCTTATTCAAAAATTAAATTCCCATACCCTTAATTGCCAAACAATCTAGGTTCCTTCAATCAAGAAATAACCATTTCTCTTTGTTCTATAAATTAAGTCTCATACCCTTAATTCACAAACAACCTAGTCTCTTATTTATTTATTAAATTAAATTCAACTACTTTAATCCATAAATAAACCTTTTCCTTTCATTTCATAAATTAAAGACCCATACCCTTAATTTATAAAACAAACAAATTTCATATTTATTTATTAAATTAAAGTCAACTACTTTAATTCATAAATAAACCATTTCCTTTCATTTCATAAATTAAAGACCCATACCCTTAATTTACAAAACAAACAAATTTCATATTTATTTATTAAATTAAAGTCAACTACTTTAATCCATAAATAAACCTTTTCCTTTCATTTCATAAATTAAATACCCATACCCTTAATTTACAAAACAAACAAATTTCATATTTATTTATTAAATTAAAGTCAACTACTTTAATCCATAAATAAATATTTTTCTTTCATTTCATAAATTAAAGATCCATACCCTTAATTTACGAAACAAACAAATTTCATTATAAATAAAGTTCTCTAACTCTACTTAATAATAATTCATAAATCATTTTATTATAAATAAAGTTCTCTAACTCTACTTAATAAACAATTCATAAATCATTTTATTATAAATAAATTTCTCCAACTCTACTTAATAAACAATTCATAAATCATTTTATTATAAATAAAGTTCTCTAACTCTACTTAATAATAATTCATAAATCATTTCATTAAGTAGCCAAAGCTTTAAAACATTAGAGAAGGCTCTATATTAATTAAAGCTACCAAAGACCCAGGGTTACACTAACAGGCTTGGCATCAAACATGATGTGCTCACAGCCGTGTAGTTCATTGCAGAGACAAACGATATTACTGGTTCATGGGTAGCCATACCTTCATGGCCCAAGTTATGGTAGGAGAAGGGAGGGTTACCTATTGCTATGAATGTCATACCCTTGCTAAAGAGTGATGACAACTTCTGGTTTGCAGGTCTAAGAGGATGGAGGACAATGGAGATGGAATATGCCCCTCAAACTTAAAAGCTCTCCCTAATGGATACCAAACCACAAAAGGTAACACAAAAGACAAAAAACAATGTGACAAAATCTCAGGCAGCTTGGGTGACATCCAATTTATGACAACAAAATGCTAATATATCATGGCTTACTAACTGGGCAAAACTCGGCTCCCATCCTATGTTGGGAGTCCTCCATAGTCAAAAAACAATGATGGCCTCTAGTTAAATAAAGACAACCACCATGATAGCTTAAGCTAATCCATGGTGGTGGTGTTGCAAGAGAAGCACAAGCAACCATGATGGAGGATTTTATGATAATAGAAACTCGTCTTTCCACAACCACAAATGGGTAGTGATAACCCAACATAAAACCATATAAATTTAAGAACCAACTAACAACACAAAGGTGATAGTGTTTAAATCCAACCTAGTTTACTGTTACTTCCTTTGATGTGGTTTGGGTAATGTTGTACTGACATGTGCTTTATGGAGCTCTCCTATCCTCTATCACATTTATCTGCCTTTGACTGGTTTTCCTTATTGAGCCGACATCTCCTCTCCCTTGCGTAGATCTCCTCTTGATCCTCCTCATAATTCTTCTAAATATTCCTATTGGTCACAAATCTGCCACAGGAAAGGATTTTATATGTATATGCGCCCTAGACTTGGCCAACATTGAAAGGCCGAGAAAAAGAGATGTCTCCCTGGCCAATCTCCAGAGAGGGTTGGTTCCCACAATAATCTAAACTGGTTTCAAGACTAGAGATGCAGGAAAGAAATGGGAAATGATACAAAAAGAAATGGGAAATAACGGAAAGGGATGTAAATATGGCCGAAGCCAATCGTTGATGGGGAGAACAACCTCGAACAATGAGATAACCTCAACTAGATCCTGAAGCTAAACAACAACTGACTCTTATATCACGTATTAGCCATGAGTTCACTTCCAATTGTACTCCAAATGCTCAAATGCAAATACAACCAAATCCAAAACAATAGAATTTAACTTATATTACACTGGACTACACAGAAGTAACTTAGACATAAAGCAAAACATGCACAACAATTTAGATCACCAACTCCAGAAGACACTAAGAATAGAAACAAATGCATCTAGGATTTCTGTTTTAATTTCTGCAAAAATATCCTCCTCCTTTTGCTTGAGTTTTACATTGGTATTTATAGAGGTCCGTCCTCTTCCTTTCGTATTACAACATTTAATACATGAAACAAATTTTAAGAGGAGCGATCCACAAAATCTGTACTTGAAAAGAGAAATTATTGCCCTCAATCTGCCTCAGAGAAATGACATTATCAGGGCAAGCGAGAAGTTGTTAAGAGATCACGAACAGGAGCTTTTAATATTGGAGGTATCTTTGATTTTGGTGGCGTTGAAAACTGCTTCGTGTTCTTCTATCTTGCGCACATCGATAATCAGCAACATTTAATCCTTGAGCCTCTTCGACCATGATCTCACAATCTGTTGGAGAGCTTTTACTCGATCCTTATATTTTCCACACGTTCTCCTATGCAATCCTGAAGAAAAATGCAAACAACACTGTATCGGGCCTTTGTTGTTGCTTCGATCGCAAAAATAAGACAGGTCACGAAAATGCGACATGTCGCGATATCACGACACTTTTACCTTGATGCCTTCTCTCTCCGCCACCAGTCATGAAAACATAACATGTCGCGAAATCGTGACATCTTCTTTTCTTTTGGCTCTTCTCTATGATATATCACGAAATTGTGACATTCACCTCTACTTTGGCTTCTTCGCTGCTCCTTATCGCGAAAATGAAACATGTCGTGAAATCATGACATCTTTCTCTTGCACTGTCTTTCCTGCCTTCTTACCCACGAAAACATGACAAGTCACGAAAATGCGACATGTAGCGAAATCGTGACACTTTCTCGCTGCCTTGTACTTCTCAGATTTCATCTCGCGAAAACGTGACAGGTCTCGAAAATGCGACATGTCGCGATATTGCGACGTTTTTTCCCATTTGGTTCTTTCATCTTCAACAAGTCATGAAATCATGACATGTTTCTATCTTTCTATATCTTAATGCTGTTCGGTCACGAAAACGCGACATGTCATGAAATCGTGACATTTCGTACAATATGGCTACCTCTGTGCTTTCTCCTCGTGAAAATAGAACATGTCACAAAATCGCGACATGTTTTTCCATTTGGCCTTTTCTCCACAATATGTCACGAAATCGTGACACTTTCTGTCTTCTTGCACTTTGCACTTTTTACCTCGCGAAATCATGACATGTCGCGAAATCATGACAATTTCTTGCCTTCTTCATCATTGCCGCTTCATGTCACGATATCGCGACAAGTTTCTCTTACTTGGCCTTGTCCTCAAAAATGTCACGATATCACGACGTTTTTTTACCATTTACTCCTCTGCTTTATGTCGTGATATCGTGACATTTTATATCACTCTGCTCTGTGGCCATCACAAGTCGTGATTTTGCGACATGTCGCGATATCACGACATCTTTATTTTAGTGCTTCCGTTGACTGCGTTGACCGCAAAAATGCGACAGGTCACGAAAATACGACATGTCGCAAAATTGTGACAATTTTCATACTTACTACCGTTGACTGTCTTGACTGCGAAAACGTGACATGTCGCGATATCGCGATAGTTTTCTGTGCTTAGCTCCAACACAAAAAATTGCAGAGATTTTTACATTTGCCCTTTCAAAATGCTTGAAGGAACAACAGAGGAGTTAATATCTCTACAACTTATGCATTCTTTACATTAACAGTAACAACAAAAACAATGTGGCAAAAATGAAAACATTCTTGGTGGCTCACGGGGTATACAGTTCTGCTATATGCACGAATCTGAGGCCTTAATCCATTGGGCAACAGAGTCAAGAAGCTTGAGGAGCAGAAAATGAATGTTGGTTGATGCTGGATGCATCGGTGAACTGTTGCAAAAATCTCTTGCTGGTACTTGGCACTCAAAATAGGACCTTCAACAGAAATTAATGGAAGAACAAAACTTCCTTTATTTATTTAGAACTACTGCATTTTGCCTAGCTCGGTTGAGCTGGGTAATCACCAGGTGCTATGCAAGGATCTCCATGGCAGTAGTGCAAAAGCACCTGTGTTACAAAATAGAAATGAATGGAGGGATGACCTGCGGATGCGCAGGCCATGGAACGAGAATGAGGAATGATGGGATGGTGAAATATGAAGGAGTGGAAACAATAGATACAAAAACAGGGTGCTACTGTGCTACCAATTGCTGGGATTCTATGAAATAGAAGTGGATGGAATGGAGGATGTGGGGTAGGAACTATGGAAAAGTGCTCAAAAACTTAGAAGAAAGGGAAGTGAAGAAAAGGGAACATCAGAAAGGGGAATAGAAACAATAGTAGTGGCTTGATTATTTGCAGAAGAAGAAGAAGAGGGAGAAGAAGGGAATGAAGTAAGGAAGTGGAAAAAATAAGTAGAAGAAATCCACTATCTGTTGGGAAGGAAAAGAAAAAGGAAAATAAGCGTACCTACGAGCTCGCATGCAAAAAGAGCCGGAGTTAACGAATTTTTTTTTTCTTTTGTCTTTTTTTTTCCCTATATATGTACAAGGTAACCCTCGAGTTTAGTTGTGAACTCTCTTGAGAGGCACATACCCAAACATGAATCTATGATCTCCTAGATCCTAGACCTTGAATATACACTCAGTGGTCTCCTGATTGATAATCAGCTTGGAGTCACCAAAGATTTGCAACTGTCATGCTCCAAGTGTCTCAACCTTCGTGGGACCTAGGCATAAAGCCTCATCTTCTGCTGTATTGTCTGTGCAGCTCCAGGTTAACTGGTCTGAAGAAGAACGTTGAATTCCAGAAGGTGACATTAGAACAATCCCAATACCAGTGCCATTTCTACATTATGCCCCATCGAAATGGAGCTGATCTTGACTTCCATCATTTTGTTATTGAGCCTTTTCAGTCTTGAGAATAGAATAACAACCAATATGAGTTTCCATCATGGCATTAAAATCAAGCATTGAAAAATCATCCTCCAAGAAAAGCTCATCCAAGACTTCACCCATCAAATCAGGATCTTCCAATTCCTCAATTATCATATTGACAGAATGGGTGGATCTTTCCTCTTCTTCCATCTTCTCTACACGAAAAGTAGAAAGCTTCTAATTGTCAATACAGACTCTTCTTCCTTTGAACAAAATCTCCAAGTGAGAATAATCCAGAGAAATATAGCCTTCCAGCTTAGCAGTAAATTCTCTCGATAAACACATACTGAAATATGGTTCCAAATCAACCACAACTATCTCCTGGATTACTGTAATCTGAGGCAGATTATGTAGAGCAATAGGAACATCCTTGATTACACCCACTATTTTTACGGGAGTCCCATCTAACTGCAAGACACCAAGGCTACTTCTTGTATACTCCATACCCATGGCTTCACAAACTGCCTTTGGCATGATAGTTGTTGCAGCACCGGAATCAATCATGCAGTTGTGCACAATCCAACCCTCCATTCTGAGTGACAAGTAAAATGGGGGTGGTCTATTTTTCCTAGTGGCTGAAGAAGTCAACGTTTGAGACATAACTATCTGGGCTGGAGCCTTTCCCTTACTTTGTATGGTCTTCAGGGATTCCTATAAGAGATTTACCTGTCCAGGTAGCTGCAAAGTGTCATACATACTTACCTTAGCTGGTGTCCGTTTGAGTTCTTCCACTATGTTGTACTCCATTGAGATCTGTTCTTTCCCTCCACTGGCAGATTCAAATTTGTTTTCGTACTACTGGGTGGCCTCCACTTGTTGCCATTTAGTCAATGATGGATACCGCAGTGTCTCTCTAGCTTGTTCCTTTGTTTTTGCTTACGGCTGGGAAGTAGAAGCTTTTTCCTTCTCTTTTGCTTGTGGTGGAAGTGGATCCTTCGGCAAAATAGGTGATTGTTGTGGAGCTAGAGGATCATGAGCCTTTGTAGGTATTTGCTGCTTTGTTACTTGTACAGAAGGCACTTTCAATGGCTCCATCTTAGCTGGATCTACCAACATTGGTTTCTTGCCGCTGCGTGTCAGGACTGCTAAGTGTTCCTCAAGAGACTTCACAGAATTAAGATCTACCTCTCGAATCATGTTTACATGGTTCCCTGCAAGAACTTGTAAATAATTTTGGTGGACCATGCAAGTGGACTCATCATGTGGGTCATTGCATGTAGAGCACCAATATGTTCCTTCTGCAAGGCCAGCTTCTTCATTCATCAACACAGTCAGGTTATTTTCAGGCACTTTGCTTGTTGATGCCACTTGTTCTCTCGTGATCGGCAGAGGTTGAAATCTCCTGGGTTGGAAATATCTCTTGGCTTGCTTTTTTTCAATGATCGTAATCTTATTTCCCATCGCTCTTATAACTAAATTAGCAGATTGTACCTCTTGTAATAGGATTGCAAAAGGATCAAGATTTGAAGGTGCAGGAGGTGCTGGTAGAGGTAGAGGCGCTAGCGATGCAGGCAATGTTGGGAATGAAGTGGGAGTTGGTAATCGTGGAATGCTCGGTGCAGGTAACTATGGAATAGTTGGAGCAAGGAGCTAGGGAACTGGAATGGGTGCGATTTGAGGTGCACTTGAGCTCCATGAGGGAATAGGATACATGGAAGGCATGGGCTGTGAAAATGAACCAGAGTACAAATGCTTAGGAAGATTAGGTAAGATGGGCATTGTTACCTTTGGTGGAAGCCTACCTATGGCAATCAAGTCAGCTTCTACATTTTGCGCTTGTTCGAACAGTTCTAGAAATGTAGTCACGTTGGACTGTCGGACATCCCAACCGATTTCTGTGTTAAATGCTCTCAGGTAATAAAATGTAGCTAGCTCATCGGCAGACCGAAGATCATCATGAATTCTCTACCAACTTCTGGTAAATCTGACATTGAAGTCAGCTATCTCTTCCTATGGGTGCCTTTGAATTACATTAAATTGATACAATAAGGAGTATGGATCAGCTTGTTCATGAAAATTTTTGACTAACAATTCTCCTAATTGATCCCATGATGTAATAGTGTCTGGTGGCAACGTTCGGTACCAATACAACAATTTACCTCTCAGTGATAACACAAACAATTTAATCATTACATCTTCATCTGCTATGTCATGGATGGCTGCCAAAGAGGCTACATCATTAATATGCTCATAAGCAGTATTACCAGTACCATCATAGGTCGGAAAAGCTTTCAAAGCAGCTTGAGGAACTGGATTTTGTGCTAGTAAGTTCAAAGCTCCCGAACCATTCCATGCCGAGAACTTCCTTGGTGGAGGATGCTGGGCCATTTGGACTACTGGATCTAGATGTAGCAAGCTCGTAGTAGTACTAGGAGGAGTCGGGGATGGCACAAACTGACCTGCAGCCTATGATGAGATAACAAATGATGGGTTCACAGGACTTACCAATCTTGAGCGCTCCCTCTAGTTCTGAACATCAATCTCAAAGAATTCGAATGGATCTTTTAATTCTTTGGCACTTGATCTCGTGATCATGAAGCAAATAATTTCACCAGCTTCATGATTAGAAATTTTTAGGTACTATACATTCACCTTCAGCAGAGTCACCAGATGAACTTACAATCTCCGCTTTGAGGTCAAGACAGTTCATCAAAATCTTGATTCCTTCGGGTGTCAATTTGAAATAATACTTGTCCCACCGATTGTGGATCTTTCAGAGACAGAAATAGTCTCTCCCATCGGGTGTGCCAAAAATTGTTGGCATCGGTGGGTTTATCAATTTGGAATAACACTTGTCCCATCGATTATGGATTCTTCTGAGACAGAGATAATCTGTCCCACCGATTGTGGATCTTTCAGAGACAGAAACAGTCTGTCCCACTGGGCATGCCAAAAACTATTGGTTGCAAATCTGCCACAGGAAAGTATTTTATATGTATATGTGCCCTAGATTTTGCCAACATTGAAAGGCCGAGAAAAAGAGATGTCTCCCGGGCCAATATCTAGAGAAGGTTGGTTCCCACACTAATCTAAACTGGTTTTAAGACTAGAGATGCAGGAAAGAAATGGGAAATGATATGAAAAGAAATGGGAAATAACATAAAGGGATGTAAATATGGCCGAAGCCAATCGTTTATGGGGAGAAAAACCTTGAACAGTAGATAACCTCAACTAGATCCTGAAGCTAAACAACAACTAACTCTTAGATCACGTATTAGCCGTGAGTTCGCTTCCAATTGTACTCCAAATTCTCAAATGCAAATACAGCCAAATCCAAAACAATAAAATTTAACTTATATTACACTGGACTACACAAAAGTAACTTAGACAGAAAGCAAAACATGCACAACAATTTAGATCACCAACTCCAAAAGACACTAAGAATAGAAACAAATGCATCTAGGATTTCTGTAATTTATGCAAAAAGATCCTCCTTTTGCTTGAGTTTTACATTGGTATTTATAGAGGTCCATCTTCTTCCTTTCGTTATTATAGAATTTAATACATGAAACAGATTTTAAGAGGAGCGATCCACAAAATCTGTACTTGAAAAGAGAAATTATTGCCCTCAATCTGCCTCGAAGAAAAGACATTATCAGGGCAAGCAAGAAGTTGTTAAGAGATCACGAACATGAGCTTTTAATATTGGAGGTATCTTTGATTTTGGTGGCGTTGAAAACTGCTTTGTGTTATTCTATCTTGCGCACATTGGTAATCAGCAACATTTAATCCTTGAGCCTCTTTGACCATGATCTCATAATATGTTGGAGAGATTTTACTTGATCCTTATCTTTTCCACACGTTCTCCTATGCAATCATAAAGGAAAATGCAAACAACACTGTATCGGGCCTTTGTTGTTGCTTCGATCGCAAAAATGAGACAGGTCATGAAAATGCGACATGTCGCGATATCGCGACACTTTTACCTTGTTGCCTTCTCTCTCCGCCACCAGTCGTGAAAACATGACATGTCACGAAATCATGACATCTTCTTTTCTTTTGGCTCTTCTCTATGATATGTCACGAAATCACGACATTCACCTCTGCTTTGGCTTCTTTGCTGCTCCTTATCACGAAAATGAAACATGCCACGAAATCGTGACATCTTTCTCTTGCACTGTCTTTCTCGCCTTCTTACCAGCGAAAATGCGATAGGTCACGAAAATGTGACATGTAGTGAAATCGTGAGACTTTCTCGCTGCCTTGTACTTCTCAGCTTTCATCTCGCAAAAATGCGACAGGTCGCGAAAATGTGACATGTCACGATATCGCGATGTTTTTTCCATTTGGTTCTTTCATCTTCAACAAGTCGCGAAATCGCGACATGTTTCTGTATTTCTCTATCTTGATGCTGTTTAGTCACGAAAATGCGACATGTCGCGAAATCGCAACATTTCGTACAATACGGCTACCTCTATGCTTTCTCCTCACGAAAATGAAAGATGTCACAAAATTGCGACATGTTTTTCCATTTGGCCTTTTCTCCACAATATGTCGCGAAATCGTGACACTTTCTGTATTCTTGCACTTTGAACTTTTTACCCCGTGAAATCATGACATGTCGTGAAATCGTGACAATTTCTTGCCTTCTTCATCATTGCCGCTTCATGTCGCGATATTGCGACATTTTCTATCACTCTACTCTGTGGCCACCGCAAGTCGTGATTTTGCGACATGTCACGATATCACAACATCTTTATTTTAGTGCTTCCGTTTACTGCGTTGACCGTGAAAACGTGATAGGTCACGAAAATGTGACATGTCATGAAATTGCGACAATTTTCATACTTAACTGCCGTTGACTGTCTTGACCGTGAAAACGCGACATGTCACGATATCATGACAGTTTTACGTGCTTAGCTCCAACACAAAAACTTGCAGAGATTTTTACATTTGCCCTTTCAAAATACTTGAAGGAACAATAGAGGAGTTAATATCTCTACAACTTATGCATTATTTACATTAACAGTAACAACAAAAACAATGTGGCAAAAATGCCAACAATTCCCCTCTCTTGTGTTCTCTTTTTTATCGTGATGCCCTCTCTCCACACTGTGACATCTACCTTATCCACCTTGACTACCATGCTCACCGTCTGCCATCACTTCCCATCCATTCTCATCGGTAGCAGGTCATCCACCCCATCCTCTACTCAGGATGTCATAAATGGAGCTCCCCTTTGTCAAAGTTGGTAGGCGCTCCCATACCCAAACACGTATTCTACAACGTCCGAACTTATGGCAGATCCTCTAAATATTATTATTTTAAATATTTAATTACTTAAGGGGGGTTTCAATATGGGAGTCCATATTTACCATTTCTTTTTTTTTTAAATGGTAAAGCCATTTATAATTGAATTTCATTAATATAATTCAAATATTATCTTGGAATGAAATCTCCTTTGTTATTTAAAATAAAATATTTACTAACTTTTAAATGAAACCTTTTATCATTTAAAATGAAACATTTATGGATTTTAAATGAATAAAAAATTTATAAATTTTAAATGAAACCTACTATCATTTAAAATAAAGCATTTATAAATTTTAAATGAAACCCACTATCATTTAAAATAAAGCATTTATAAATTTTAAATGAAACCTACTATCATTTAAAATAAAGCATTTACTTAATCACTCTATTTGCCTGAACACACAAGGAGTTATGAAGACAACCAATCCATCTATACTTCCCAAATCATTGAGGCAAATAGTGCTGAAGTAAAAGACAATCAAACATGTGCAATAGACAAAGAGGGGAATCTTTCCATCAATTTAGTCACCTGTCTCAGCCTCTAGAATTTATGATAGCTACTAGGCTATCAATCTGGGGCTCAAGGTGGCTAGCTATTGATGATTATCCCTAATCGAATGCATACCTATATGAAGGTATCCATCAATGTTACCTCTGAGTTGCCTTATCATCACTTCCCCAACCTCAAGTACCCTCACCTTTGGTGGATGACTCAACTTCTTCCACCTACGAGCATACCTGATCCTACACATTGGTAATTTGTTAGTAGTATCATGCTCTTCAATATCTACTAACATCGCATAGCTACTTAATTGCACAAAATCGAGTATTAAAGCACCATCAATTAATACATTGTTTTCCATGTCACAAGGTCCATCAGGGAGGGTCATGACATCCTCCCCCACTAGGACTAAACACCGTCCCGATGTTTCCTAGTTTTACACAATCACAAAAAAGTAAATTATTACATTTTAGAGATCTTCAAACAAAAAAGAAAAATATTTTTGCATATCCACCACTTTCTCCCAAGTGGTATTCCTTTCAGAGAAATGGTCCCACTAGACCTTACATTGCTCAAGAGTTTGATTCCGCATAGTCTTAGAGTGGAAAACTCGAGAATATTTATTGGAATTACTTCAATTGCCTTTGGATTTGCCATCTATAAATTAGAAACATCCCACACATGTTCAGGGTCAGCAATATATTTCCTAAGCAAAGATATGTGGAAGGTGTCATGGATTTTTGATAGATTAGGAGGTAAAGCAAGTCGGTATGAAACTAGACTAATCTTTTCAGTGATCTCAAAGGGTCCTACAAACCGTGGATCCAATTTTGTGGACTTGATCACACTTTTCATTGGTTTGACCCTTAGGAACACTTTGTCTCCCATCGAGTACTCCCTTGGAGTTCTCTTTAAATCAGCATAACTCTTCTACCTATCAGCATCTTCCTTGAGTCTTTGCCTGATTACCTTCAATTGCTCTTCCATTTCTCTGACCATTTCTGGTCCAATCACAACTCTATCCTCTAGGTTATCCCATGATAGTGGTGTTCTACACTTTCATCCATACAAGGCATCGAAAGGTGCCATTCCTAGAGATGAGTGATGCCCATTATTGTAGGTGAACTCTACCAAAGGTAGATAGTCTTCCCAGCGAGACTTGTGATCCATGCAGTACATGTGGAGCATGTCTTCTAGTACTTGGTTTACCCACTCTATTTGACCATCTATCTCAGGGTGGTATGCCGAACTCATGTTCAACTTCGTACCTATTTCCTGATGAAGGGCTTTCCAAAACTCAGAAGTGAACTTGGAATCCCTATCTGAGATGATTACCTCAAGAAATCCATGCAATCAAAACACTTCCTTGGCAAATCTATTAGCCACCACCTGAGCATCATCCTTGGTGCTCCTAGGTATAAAATGTGCAACCTTAGTCAATTTTTTGACTACTACTAGGATTGCATCATGTTGGTACCTAGTCTTAGGTAAACCTACTATAAAATCCATAGATATGACCTACCATTTCTACGTAGGTATACTATGTGGATACAACTATCCTATGGGATGCTTGCATTCTGCCTTAACCTTCTGACATTCGAGGCATCAAGCGATAAAATCGGTAATATCCTTCTTCATTCCTACCTAGAAGAAGGTTCTTCTCATGTTTTCCCTCATCTTAGCCCCTCTAGGGTGAGCTGAATAAGGAGATCTATGGGCTTCTTGCATTATTAGCTTCCTTAAATCACCCAATTTTGGTATGATAATTCTACCTTTGTAGCACAAAAGGTCATCTATCATTCCAAACTCCTTATTGCCCTCAGGGTCTCTGTCTATTCTAGCTTGAATTTCCTAGAAATATTCATCTTGATATTGCTCCTGCCTCACTTGATCCATGAGATTTATGTGACTCCTAGTTATGGTTGCTATGTGTCTCCTTCTGCTCAAGGCATCAACAACCTTATTCTCTTTTCCCTTTATGTACTCAATTTCAAAGTCATACTCAATGAGAAACTCGATCCACCTTCTCTGTCTCACATTGAGTATTGGTTGGGTAAATATGTACCTTAGACTTTGATGGTCATATTTTAACTCGAAAGGTCTCCCCACTAGATAGTGGTGCCAAAACTTTAGGGTATGCACCACAACGACTAGCTCTAAATCATGAGTAGCATAATTGACTTCATGCTTTTTAAGCTTCCTTGAAGTATAAGCTACTACTAACTCTTCTTGCATGAGTACTCCTCCTAACCCTTCTAGTGATGCATCAATGCATACTAAAAAATCTCCTTGAGGGTCTAGAATCTTCAATATTGGTGTGGTAGTGAGCTTCTGCTTCAACAATGCAAAGGTAGTTTCACACTTTTCTATCCATTTGAATTCCTTCCCTTTCTTCTGAAGGTTAGTTATTTCCGAAGCAATCTTTGAGAAATCCTTTATATAATATCTATAGTAGCCCATTAACCCCATGAAGCTTCTTACTTTAGTAATATTAGTAGGGGGTGGCCAATTTAATATGGCTTTGATCTTCTCTGGATCCACAATAATTCCTTCTACTGATATGATATGCCCTAAATATCATACCTCTAAAACATAGAAATCACTCTTGGCTAGATTTTTGTAGAGTTGATTTTCCCTTAGTAACTCTAACATGATCTTGAGATGTTTATCATGTTCTTCCTTGTTCTAAGAGTATATTAGGATATCATCTAGAAATACAAGGACAAACTAGTCTAGGTGCCTTCTGAACACACTATTCATTAAATTCATGAAGGCGGCTGGGGCGTTAGTCAGTCCAAAGGGTAGGACTGTAAACTCATAGTGTCCATACCTAGTCTTAAATGTCATCTTGTGAGTATCCTCCTCACGTATTCTTAACTGGTGATACCCTGACCTCAGATCTATCTTAGTAAACACCATGGCATCTCTTAGTTGATCAAATAAATATTTGATTCTAGGTAGGGGATATCGGTTCTTGATTGTAGCTTTATTCAACATCCTATAATCAATACATAATCTTAAAGAGCCATCTTTATTTTTCACAAATAAAATCGATGCACCCCAAGGTGACACACTTGGTTTTATCAACCCCTTTTCTAATAACCCTTGCAATTGTACCTTTAATTCTTGCATCTCGATAGGTGTCATCCTATATGGAGATCTATGAATTGGTTCCACTCCTGGCATAAGATCAATAGTGAAATCAAATTCCCACATAGGAGGGAGTCCAGGTAAATCCTCAGGAAATACATCCTTGAAATCTTACAAAATTGGGTGTGTTTCCAACACCTCTTTCTTTTAGTCTTCTCCAACTTCATTTAGCTTAATTACATAGACTATCCCTCCTTTCCTGAGGGCTTTATTTAATTGCATAGTTGACAACATCTAGGGTTTGAATACCCCCTACTCGCTATGAATTCATAGTCTTTCCTTACCTCCTTCAGAATATTTGATCCATCTATCCTGGAAATTGATTATGACTTTATGGGCCTGTAACCAATCCATCCCTAGGATTACATCGAAGGCATGAAGTGGAGCTACATATAAGCAACCTTCCATGGTTCCACTAGCTAAAGCAATTTCTATCATAGGAAAACATTGGTTTATGAAGTAGGTCTATCCAGAACCATACTCGACCTTCCATCCATGAGCCAAATATCTTGGCCTTTTCAATATATATTTTTCTAACTTACTAGAAATGAAGCTATCAGTGGCCCCACTATCAATTAAAATATTCACTTGCTTATCAAAAATATTACCTTTTATAATCAATGGGGTGGTTTGCCCCTCAAGCTTCTAACTCCCAGTTGCAGCGTAGATCTGGTGTGTAGGTTCTTTTCCTTTAATACTGGATGTGCTTGGCCCTAGTCGGTATGGGCACTGATTAGAAAAATATGGGCCTCTACAATGGTAACACCCATCCTTGGGCCCTTGCCACTTTTTTTATTTTTGCTCCTCTCCTTTGATTGTTGGAATTGAAGCTTATGGTTTTTATGGTTGAGGCTTAGCATTATTGGGGTTGTTGCCTTTCTTATAAAAGTTCTTCTTGAACTTCTTCTGGTTTCCATTAGATTTCTTCTCAGGATTTTGGGGGTTTTTAGCCTTCTAATCTTGTTCAACCTCCCATTTTACAAGCCCATTGCTATTCCTCTTCTTTAGTTCCTATCGATCTTGCTCAGACAAGGTGTCATATTTGTAATGGAAGTGTGACTCTACTTTCTTTGCTAGGTCATACACCTTTTGTAATGACTTAGGCTCCTGCATCTCTACATCATGCTTTATCCTAGATTGCAACCCATGAGTAAACTTATGAACCCACATTTTCTCATTATAGGTAGGTACATACTTCAACAATTTTACTAGATTTTTGTAGTATATCTCCACCAAGTTGGTTCCTTACCTTAAACTGGCAAACTCCTCAAATTTTAGGGCATAGAAATGTTCTGTGAGGAACCTCTTTTTGAATATGACTATAAATTCCTTCCATGGAATATCTACTAGTTCAATCTTAGTTTCCTCATAATAAGTTTCCCACCAGTCTAGGGTGGCCCCTTCAAGGTAGATAGTAGCCCAAATAGTTTGGGTCCCTGGGGAATATCCCTTTATCATGAAGTAAACTTCCAATTCCCTTAACCAAGCCTCAGCTGCATCTCCTTCTCCTTCTCCATAAAACTTGGAGATACAAACATTCTTTAGGTCTCTTACCATTTCCTTTTCTAGGAGGGTTCTAGCTTGTAACTGCTCTATAGTCAGCCCCTCAACTTGGTTAACTTCTGAACCTCTAGCTTGCAAATTTTGGTTCACAATGGTTTCTAACACCTATCTTAACTGATCTTGCATGGTAGCAACTATGGTAGTGAGATCTTCCATTCCCCTATTGGGAGTTTTTGGATCCCTTCTTCGACATTACTTTGTCGAGTTTGCCTAGGTGTAGGCCTCTCTCTTCTGGCCTTAGGTGGCATCTTGACCTAGTTTCAACCAAGAAAATGATTAGGTTACAACTTCATCTTAAATTGTACCACTAATTCAAGCCACAATACAGAGTTCTCTTTGCCAAAGCATTAGTAATCTAACTAGGATAATATTCCAATATTATGATGTATCATTAATACCAAAGCCCATACTGAGGTATCGTAACATTCATCCACCCTTGGGATCAATTCCCATTAGATTCTAATAAGCAGAGATTCTAGGTCATCCCAACTTTAGCTTAAACTTAAGCAAGCCTTCATTGGAGACATCCAAATATCTTTTAGCACATAAGAAGCTCTATACCCTCATACCTAGAGCTTTGATACCAAATGTAATGACCCTAAAAATAAGAAACAAGAAAACACATAGAAAGAGAAAGAATTTTTTTGACTAAGGAGAGGGATTCATAAACCCCTAACCAACCTTAGATTAACTTAATGTTTAACAAATCCCCTAAGTTTCTCAAGAACTATACCTCACAAGATTTCCCTCATGCAAGTCCATCTACATAGGCATATCTCATGTTATGCACATAAGTCCATCCATCTCATCAATCCTCGATGAGCTAGACTTATCACCTTCAATCATTAGAAGGTGTACACACATCTCCATACTCTACACAAGCCATTATGCATAGGTATGCTACGTGTACTATGAGTTAAGCTATCAATATCATCTTTTGACAAGCTATCTTAACTCAGGTATGATCTTCCATAAACCTAGTTACCATTCTCCCTAAGGGATCATAATCCCTTAGGTCCACTATGTTTACCCTAAGGGGGTCTCAAGCCCTTAGGTTATCCTCTAAGTTCACCCTAGAACTTACTACTAAATTCTATGAAAGGTTATTCAATCATGAAAATAAAAGATAGATCTAGATACTAAATCTAACAAAACATAACTCATCAAACATGCAAAAGATAACTAGAAACATAGAGCAATATTTAAAGAATAGACATGAACTAGAAAATATTTAGATACATTCACAATAAATCAAATAGAATATAAAGGTGCATCTACCACATTGATCATTTATTACATAAGCATGTATGGTAAAACCTCCATACCCTTAAACAATACATTACATCAATTTCATAAAGGAAATCTCCCCACAAATCTAGTCTATTTGCATAAGTAAACAAGATGTAAAGTAGAGAGCAAACTTGTGCATTGGTCCATCTGTAACTTTGGTCCTCCCACTCTTCCATCGATCATTTGAGGATAGTAGGGGATCAGGACACTCATAGTTCAGGATAGGCATACCTCTAAATGCATTTACTCATTTCATTGCCAAATTGCAACTATACAATTAAATCAAGCAATCTAACTATCTAATGCATAGTTGATATCATAGAAACTACTCTTTCTATTTTCCCTCTCATCATCCTATGAGAGTCTTTCAACAATGCATCTAGATTATATGCTTTACTTGTAATAAATGACTCAACCCTTATTCAACAATTAAAGTCCCATACCCTTAATTGCCAAACAATCTAGGTTCCTTTAATCAATAAATAACCATTTCTCTTTGTTCTATAAATTAAAGTCTCATACCCTTAATTCAAAAACAATCTAGTTTCATATTTATTTATTAAATTAAATTCAACTACTTTAATCCATAAATAAACCTTTTCCTTTCATTTCATAAATTAAAGACCCATACCCTTAATTTACAAAACAAACCAATTTCATATTTATTTATTAAATTAAAGTCAACTACTTTAATCCATAAATAAACCTTTTCCTTTCATTTCATAAATTAAAGTCCCATACCCTTAATTTACAAAACAAACCAATTTTATTATAAATAAAGTTCTCTAACTCTACTTAATAAACAATTCATAAATCATTTTATTATAAATAAAGTTCTCTAACTCTACTTAATAATAATTCATAAATCATTTTATTATAAATAAAGTTCTCTAACTCTACTTAATAAACAATTCATAAATCATTTTATTATAAATAAAGTTCTCTAAATCTACTTAATTAACAATTTATAAATCTGAAACTACCAAAAAGACACCATAAGACATTCATTCAAATATCATGGAATCTGTTGTATTTGTATTGATAATCATAAAAGGGGTTACAAGAGATGATATCCTTTTACAATTTTGCCCTGAAGGCTACAATAGGGTCTTCCCTTAGGAAGCCTCTTTCAGATGTGGTACAAAGACAACATGATTCGTCTTTTGTGGGTTCCTCGATGTAGGTGGGCTTCTTGCTCGTGAGCCACCACTTGTTGGAGATGTTTCCTTGAGCTTTTGCTGGACCTATAGAAACCTACAAAATCCTATTAGTGCGTTGGGGGGTCTACCTCAGTCAAACCCCATGGTTATGAAGACAAAAGACTCATTAAAAGTACTCAAAACATGAAATTAACCATTAAAAACTAGCATAAAACAATAAACTAAGCTATTCTTACCTGTCCGAATGGTTCTGGTGCCTATTGCAGAGGTTCGCACTCCTAGGGTGTGAACCACGAGGTTCGCACGTGTGAGGTGCGAACCGGCCCTTTTGAAGCCGGATTGCTCAGATGGGGTCCCTGGATAGTCCTGATTGGTTCTTTTGATGTACTTTATTCGGTAGAACTTCTGAACAACAAATCCTGATGGTGAAATCAACTTGTCTCACTCACAAAATGGGATTATGCAAGAGATAAACTGATTGTGATGCTTGTATGATGGATGTGTGATGGATGTATGATGGTTGTAATGGCTATAGTGATTTCGGTAGAGTTTCGGTATGCAAAAGTGAGTTGTGATCCTAAAATGGTGAAAATGGCCTTCTATTTATAGAGTGGGCCAGGGTGAGAGAAAGGGGATGAGGTGTCCCCTATGAGGTGGCTATGGTGAGGTGTCCACCAAAGAGGTGTCCCTTGAGGTGTCTTGGGTCATGAGTGAGGTTGGGTGAGAGAATCCCTCACCCATCCAAAAGTAATGATGATTAGGGATAAATATCAATTTGCAATCAATATTCACCTTTATTGAAATATCTTAGCATTAATTAATCATTTTTGTGTGCAAAAGTCTCCATCTTGCATTAATGACCCAGGGGCATGTGGGGTGGAGAAATATCTGGGTGGAGAGGTGGCAAGGCTAGGATAGGCTAGGCTAGGTGAGGTGGGAGGCTAGGCTAGTCAAAGTAGACTAGGTGAGGTGGAGGCTTTTAATTAAATCAAGATTAGATCTAATTAAGCATGATATTAGCCATAAAGCACAATTTGACCAAAATGTTGACTTTTTGACCATAAAGTGATTTTTGACTATGGTAAAGGTTTCAACCTTAGTTGAGTTGGCATGAGGTCACATGAGGACCTAGGGTTAAGCGTAGGAAAGGGCTTAGCTAGCCCAAAGGGGCTAATGATGATGAATAGTGATTTTTAGCCAATTTATGCAATTTTCAAGGGTTTTGCAAATTGATTGACCATGGAGATGGGGAGAGGGACAATGTGCGACTTTTTGGTGTCTACATTTTACCCCTTTTTGTACTGGAGTGTGTGAAACATGGTTTAGTACAAAAACTAATGATATGGATTGATGATGATTGATGGTTTGTGAAAGAGATGCATTGATAAAAAATGGTTTTGTGAATGATTGCTTTTGGGGAGGAAATCGCATGATTGCCTTGCACTATGATCAATTAGAAATGTTTCAATTTTTGGATGAAACAAGATGCTTTTGTTAACTTTTGCTTTCGATTGATTGATGAGCTCATTTGACGACATTTGATAAATCGTTGGAGCCTAAGGTAGAACTTCAGGATCTTCATTCACAAGTGGTCTTACGTCTGCCACTTATGATGATTGGAATCCATGCGACATCTACAAGCAGAGGTATTTTGAGATTTGGCAAACATCATTTTGTTTTGAATTGGAATTTTGGTCTTTGAAATAATCGTTAGCAAAAAATTTTGTAGGCATTTGTTGTATCCATGATTGGAATGTTTTTTATTGTTTGATCATGTGCAAGGTAGCTTTTGGTGTGATTGATGATAACCCCCTCAAGCGGTGAATTGGTGATGATGGTGAGGGAAAGTGGCGATGCGACGGTTGATGAAGATGAAAGGGCAAATTTGAAAAATTTGGCACAAAATTCGATGAAATGAATGATTGGATGGTTTTTATGGTGAAATTTGAGGTGAATGGTGAAATTTGGGGGTCGTACGGTTGGTTCGCACTTCACACGTGTAAACCGTATGGTTCACACCCTAGGGGTGCGAACCTATCGGTTCGCACGTGTGGGGTGCGAACCCACCAAAATTTGATTATTTAAGGGAAAATTTTCAATTTTGACATCATTTTTCGCATGCATACGGAGCTGGAGAGGTGGAGGAGAGAAGAAAAATGTAATGGAGTGTTGTTAAGTTTTGAATTGAGTGAAGCGGGATGGCGAGTGCATCGGGCAGTACCAGCATGGGGGCGGGGATGCCCGAGGTAGGTGTTTTTCAGCTTTTCGGCATGTGTGATTTTGGGGAGGGTTTTAAAAATAAAATTTTTGCTTTTAACACCATGAAATGAGGGTGGGGGTAGAAAATGATTAAAATTTGTACACAATGTGTAAAAATGGCCAAATGGGTATCCTGATCTACGTTTATTTTTTTGTTTTTATTTTTGGTGCATCGGGATGTGTGCATGGGATGTGATGTGGATGATGGGTGTGAAAAAGTGCATGTGGGTGGGCATGTGGGTGAAAAATGATTGATGGGACATGCTAATGGGCCAAATGGGTATCTCGATCTGCCTTTATTTTTTTGTTTTGACCTCGTTTTGACTATTTCGTTTTGCGTGCCAATGGGGAGGGTTTGAACGTCATTTTTTGCATTTTTGACATGTGTCTTGTCGTTTTCCGCATAAGTGTTTGGTACGGTTGGAATCAGCATAAAATTTTGCACCTAGCCATGCAATTTTTATTAGGTTTTGGAGGTTCACACATGTGGGGTGCGAACCAGGTTTTTTGGATTTTTTGGATTTTTGGGATCTGGGTTTGGCGTGATTTGCACAAATTCCTGATTTTTTGTCATTTTTCATTATCATTTTTTTGCATGTTTTTGTGGAATTTTTCATGTTTTTTCGATTTGCGTGTGAATGCAAAATGTGATGGAATGCAATATGTGAATGAGAAACTGAATTAAGTGTATATGTACATCGATGCAATTTCTATCTAGTGATGCTTAAAAATAGTAAAAAAATGTATGCATTTATGTTACATTCCTATTTATACAAATTATGTATAAAAATGTGAGTAATTTCTAACATGTGGTGTGTGTTATGGCAGGTGAAGAAAGTATTTACACGCCATCGGCTTCGGACTTGTAGGAAGGAGTTGGAGGCTCAGTGGAGGGAGGCAGATGTAGAGTGGTTGAAGACAGTGGGGCTTTATGGTGTATGGGTGATGCATGAGGTTCATGTGAACCACGCATATATGGCCACATTATGTGAGAGGTGGGATCCTGATAGGAACACCTTTCATTTATCGATCGAAGAGATGATGGTGACCTTGGAGGATATCTATCGGATATATCGATTGATGGAGTGACGGTGATGGTGGTGGGGAAGGAGGCACGGGATGGGATTCTTGAGAGGGCCTTTGGGGAGAGGTGGAGGTGGGTAGAGGTGAAGAAGGGGGTGGACTATATGTATTATTGGAGGAAGGAGTGGCTCTCGTTGCGTCATGCGATGGTGATGTTATTGATAGTGAGCCATGCACTACTAGATGCTTCAGGGGTGAAATTCCCCTAGAACATGATGGGGATTGTGTGTGACATGGTGGAGCGAGGGTGATGATATGCATGGGCACCTGCATTATTGACATAGGTGTATCATGAGTTACATGGGGTGGTGAGGATGGATAGGACTGGATGAGTATCCTTCCATTACTGTAGATATGGGCGTGGGAGCACATCACGATCTTGAGGCCTACAAATTTGCCATATGATGCACATGCTCATGAGGGGCGTGAGATACCCTATGCTAGGAGATGGTAAGCAGATATGGAGAAGAAGAGGGAGCACGATGGTGATTTGATGCACCATAGGGTGGAGTTGGGGTGAGTGACGATGGAGCATATTAGGTGGAGGCCATGGTGAGGAGGGCCTAGTTGGGATCAAGATGCCTTGCATTTGGCATGCATTTAGTGTGGTAGGTGGGTGGTGGGGAAGTACTTGGAAAGGGTGGAGTACTTTCCATTTTCTAGGGTGTATTGATAGTTTGGATTGGTATAGGGGTGACTTGATCCTCCTATGGAGATTTATAGGGTGAGGGGGGATAGGGGGCCATAGCCTGTAGTGCCACCACTAGACTTGATTCTAGATGAGGTGATTGATGTCTTGGATGTGGATAATGTCGGGATGATGACTGAGTATGAGTTGTGGTGGTTGAGGTAGACTTGGGAGCCTAGGTGGGGCATGGTGGATGGGTGGGTGGATGTAGTAGGAGCTACTTCCCTATGTAGGGTTTCCAGGTGGAGTGAGAGTAATGACACGTGAGGAGGTATAGGAGGAGGGGATCACCAAAGCTTAGAGAGGAGGAGTGAGTTAGACGGATGAGAAGGCATGTGAGGCCATGATGTGATGAGCATGATAGGTTGGTGAGTGATAGCGATGTGGGGCCATCAATCGAGGGTGGTAGGGAGGTAGGAGTTGAGGTCAAGGAGAGGGAGGATGTTCCCTCGATGGAGGTAGATGATTGGATGTTTAGGCTGATGGGTGGTGGTGGTGTTGGGGAGATGGGGGATGTTCCTTTGGAGGATGTGGAGGAGGATTTAGATGACTATGATTTTGGTGGGGATTTGGTAGTCGCAATCATGGCTGAAGGTGAGGTGGTGGTTTTGAGGAGGGAGTTGAAGAAGCTTAGAGATAAGCTTCTTGATACCAAGCTGGATTGGGTGGTGGATCGCTCTATGATAGAGGTAGAGGATAAGAGGTGGAGGTGGACTTGAGGGCTACTTTAGATGAGTGTGATGAGGCTAGGGTTTGCATGGAGTAGATGGCCAAGGATATGGAGGCACTCAAGATTGAGTGGGATGGTCTTAGGCTCGAGTGTGACACCATCTAGAGGGAGTGGGATGAGATGGTTGGGATGGTAGGATAGTTTTAGTTTTGGATGAGGCGAGGGCTGAGATGGAGGTTGTGAGAGCTAGCCATGTTGCGAGGGTGGCTGAGCTTGAGTAGACTATGTGAGAGGCATTAGCCTCAAAGGCATGGGTGGAGTGAGAGATTGAGGTGGCCCAGTTGGAGGTGTTACAAAGGGAGGTGGTGTAGTTGAGGATGTCAAATGCGAGGTTGCTAGCTTTGAATTCCAAGGAGGCAGGGAGGAGGAGTTGTGAGGGGGAGCTAATTGTGTGTGGGTTGGATATCCCATCATATTCTGGATCACTTGCATCTATCACGTAGTGCAACAGTAGAGTGCACCATTAGTTGGTGAGAGGGCTCAGGAGATAGTGGCACTTATGATGTCATAGGCACTAGTGAGGATGGGGCCACCAACGTAGGTGGAGAGGGTAGGAGTGGTGGGAGTTAGAGAGGTAGAGTCATTGTAGTGGGCGATGGGAGGAGGGGCAATGGGTGAGGGGAGTGGTGAGACATCGGGAGGATAGCAGCCATGAGGGCCTGTGGGAGCAGTTGGTGTGACTTTTTGGATTTTTTGTTTTTTGTAGGTGCTTAGGAGGAGCAGATTCTTTTTGTGGGGAGATGTACCTGATGATGGTGCATTCCTTATTGTAGTCGTATGGTAGTTTTGTGGATGGTGATGTATAGACATGGATATGTGATGATGTGCCCGTAAGGGCCCACATATTTTATTGTAGCCTGATGGCATCAATTTTTGATATATATATATATACATATGAGATTCTATGGCACTTGTGTCTATTTGCATTTGTGTGTTTGTTTCTTTTTCTTATGGTAGTGTATGATTAGCGTAGATGTGATAGTAGATAATTGGATGGAAATGGAATGGTGATATGTTTAAGTGATTAGGAACTAAAAAATAAGTTGTGAGATGAAACAAAAAATAAAAGGATATGCATGAATTTGCATGATATAAACACTTTGCTTAGGGATAGCATTTGCATCATTACATTACTCAAATGATGTGATCCATTCCATTATTCCAAGGAAGTTGGATATGAGGAATGTCATGAGGAGATTCGAACATTACAGTTTGTAAAATCAATCCCATTGACTAACTGAGCAAAACTTCTTGACTCACTTGGAGGCTATCTTGGTAAACAAGACCTCTATCCTGGACTTGTGTGTGGAAAGTGATGTTCATTTTACCATTCTAGAATAGGGTGGGTTATAACTGCATGCCAACTTTAGCTTGTATGCTAGCTCATTGGTAAAGACCAGAGGACTATAAGGATTCAAGTTGATGATATCTCGAGGCCTTTCCTTTTGTTTTTCCCTCGGTGTAATAATTTTCTTGGGTGGTGCTCTGTTATTCTTCTTTCTCTTTTCTTTTTCTTTTTTTTTTTTTTTTGGATACTTGCTCAGATTAGTTGTAGAGCAAGGGATTATTCTTTTTTTTTGCTTTTTTAGGATACTTGCTCAGATTAGATGTAGAGCAAGGGATTTTTATTCGAGGAGGGGGAGGGCTTGTCCTTTTTTCATTCCTCTGGTTCGAGAGAAATCATGTGAATGATTTAATGAGTGGAGTAATTTTTGCTAAGCATCAGCTGGCATGCAACGTAATCAGCCCCATTTCTAGAATGTTATTAGTATGTAAGACGTGCATGTAAGTCCAGGAAAGAGAGCAAGGTGACCAAGGGAAGCCTAAAAGTATTTCTGAAATATGCCAACTTTGGATGGTGGTTGATTATGTAACTATTTGTGGTTGAAGCAATCAAAACATCGCTCTAATCTTGTCTCCTGAAAAGGGGTTTTGGACATCAATTTGGCATGCTAGCATGTGCATTTTTAATTCCTTTCGCATGTTATTTACAATGAATATATGCAGATGCCTATATGGATGCAAAAAGCAAGTATTTATGTACAAGGTTGCCCCAGTGTTATGGACAATGGAATGGGGTATGAGGAAGAGTGGTATGCAAATGGAGAATGGAAGGAAGAAAATAAGAGATAGAAGGGGGAAAAGAGAAGAATTGAAACTTATCAAAGGTATGTAGCCGCTCGAAGCATGACCATACAACATTGACAAGTAACAAGAAGAAGAGGGTATAATAAGAAAAAGAAAATAAACCCATCAAAGGTATGTAGCCGCTCAAAGCGTGACCATACAACATTGACAAGTGACTAGAAGAAGTTAATATAAGAAAGAAGAGAAAAGGGAGAAAGAAAAAGGGGCAATGAAAGGTATGTAGCCACTCGAAGTATGACCATACAACATTCATTTATAGAAGAAGTAGGGAGGGAAGGAGAGAAATGGAGCAAGCAGATTTAAATGTATATGCAAGTGAACTTAGTGCCATCGAACCACAAAAATGATGATGTTGTTTTTGTTGTTTTTATACATATGTACACAAGTAATGATGAGTTGTAATGCCTACAACTAGGCATAAAATGCTCATAGATGAATAATGTTAATGGGCTCAAGCTCGGCTATTCCTTCCAACGTGGCCAGATGATATGCCCCAGATCCAAATTTATGAGTAACCATGTATGGGCCTAGCCAATTTGGTGCAAATTTGTCATGGAGATGGCACGGTTGGCTAGTAATCTGTTGGTTCTCTTTGAGGACTAAGTCTCCAACTTGAAATTCATGTTGGTGTACCTTTGAATTATAGGCACGTCGAAGATGGTCTTGATAAACACGTATGTGTTCAATGGCATGAATGCGACGTTCATCTAAAAGGGTCAATTGATCGAATCGAGCTTGACGAGTCATGTCATCATCAATGAATTCTTGCATGGAAACCCTTAAGGATGGTATTTCAAGCTCCAAAGGCATGATGGCTTCAACGCCATAGACAAGAGAGAATGGGGTTGCCCCAGTTGGAGTGTGAATACTAGGTCCGATATGCCCATAATGCTAAAGGTATTTGATTGTGCCAATCACGGTGTGACTCTGCAACGGTTTTGCGAAGAATGGCGATGATGGTTTTGTTGGTTGCTTCAGCTTGACCATTACCCTGGGGGTAGTATGGAGTAGAGAAGCTATGTTGGATGTTAAATTTTTTGCATAAAGTGCACACATTCTTATTCTTGAATGGTGTACCATTGTCAGTAATGATTTTTGATGGGATGCCAAAATGACAAATGATGTGTTGAGTGATGAAATCAACAATTTTGGGACCGGTCATTTGAACTAGAGGAATGGCTTCAACCCATTTCGTGAAGTATTCAGTTGCTGTAATGATGAACTTATGATTGGCAGATGATGCAGGTGTGATTTTACCGATGAGATCCAGGCCCCATTGTGAAAAAGGCCACATTGACTGAATAGGTTGGAGAGCCTGAGAAGGTAAGTGTGTAAGATTGGCATGATGTTGGCATTTAACACACTTTTTAACATAGGCACAACAGTCATGTTCCATTGTGGGCCAGTAATAGCCCATTCATAAAATGCATTTGGTGATGGCCATGCCACTAAAATGGCCACCACAGGTACCATCATGGGCCTCTTGAGTAATGCATTGGGCTTCGGATGGCTCAAGACAACACAATAGTATGCCATCATAACTTCGCTTGTAAAGGATATCACCTAGCAATGTGTAGCGAATAGCACACAATTTAAAAGCTCATTTGTGAGTATGACTTAAATCAGGTGGTAGGATATCGAGCTTGATGTAGTCCTTAACTTGGGAAAACCATGGATCATGTGGTGTAACTTCGATGATATTGATGCCATCGTCACAAGGAGGCGGCTTGTTGGAAATGGCGGAGTGGAAAAGGGTGTGAATGGACACGTGAGTGGTGTCAAAAAGTGGGTTTTGTGGAATGAGTGAGCCTAGGGAGGCCATGGTGTCGGAAAAATGGTTTGTGGAGCGCGGGGTAGCAGTGATGTCATACCACTCAAATTGGGCCAATAAATCTTTAGCTACCTATTTGTATTATTGTAGGACAGGGCAACGACATTGCCATTCTCCCTTGATTTGATTCACTATGAGGAGGGAGTCTCCAAATATGTCTAGGCAATAAATGTGCATGGAGAGCGCTTACTTTAGGCCAAGGATAAGAGCCTCATACTCAGCATTGTTGTTGGTGCATGGAAAGCCTAACTTGAAAGAAAAGGGGAGGGGCTCCCCTTGTGGTGTGAAAAAGACTATTCCTGCACCCCCAACGTGTGTGCATCGGGAGCCATCAAAGAACAAGGTTAATTCAGCAATGGATTCGGGCTCTACTGGTTCTTCGACTTCAGTTACATGAAATACTGAATCATCAGGAAGTTGGATAAGCAATGGCGCATCACTTGGTAATGGAGCCTCAGCTAGCTGATCAACAATGACTTGGCCTTTGATGGATTTTTGACTTATGAATTTGAGATCAAATTCTATGAGGAGCATGATCCATTTGGTCGTTCTGCTATTGTGGTAACTCTTACTCATCATGTAGCAGAGAGGATTATCATGGGCAACTACGTAGGTAGTATGGCTAAGCATGTAGTGTCACAAATTTTGTGTGGCAAAGACAACGACAAGGTAAAGTTTTTCCATGTAAGCGTATCACGTCTCATAATCAATCAATGTACGACTGATATAGTATACAACTTTCTCCTGGTCGCGTTCATTCTTTTGAGCCAAAAGCGTGCCCAGGGCGACATCGGTGGTGGAAATGTACAAGTGGAATGGGCATTCGAGATGGGGTGGAATGAGGATGGGTGGAGATGTGAGGTAGGATTTGATGGCATCAAATGTGGTTTGGCATTTACTATCCCATTTAAATGGGACCCCCTTTTGTAAAATATGATTAAACGGTTGGCACTTGTCAGAAAGTTGGGTGATGAATCACCGGATGGATTGGATCCTTCCTTGTAAGCCATGTAATTGCTTGAGGTTTGTAGGGGGAGGCATGTCAAGAATGGCTTGGACTTTGGTGGGATCTACTTCAATGCCTTTTTGTGAAATGATGAAACCCAAGATTTTTCCAGTGGTGACACCAAAAACACATTTCTTTGGATTTAATCGGACATTATGCTCTAATAGGCGATCAAATATTTGACGTAGGTCTTCAAGATGTTGACCACGAGTTTTGGATTTAGCTATGAGGTCATCAACGTAGTCTTCAATAGTTTTGTGCATCATATCATGAAATATGTAGGTCATGGCACGTTGATAAGTTGCCCCAACATTTTTGAGGCCGAATGGCATAACCTTGTAACAAAAGGTCCCCTAGGGGGTCGTGAAAGAGGTCTTGTGTTGATCTGTAGGATTGACATGAATTTGATTATAACCTAAAAAACCATCCATGAGTGACAGTATTTCGTGTCCAGCTATGGCATCGACCAAAGTGTCGATATTAGGGAGTGGAAAATTGTCTTTGGGACAAGCTTTGTTAAGATCCCTAAAATTAGTGCAAATGCGGATACCCCCTTTGGGTTTTCTGATGGGAACCATGTTTGAAACCCACTCAGGGTAATCGATAGGTACTATGAAATCAACATCAAGGAGTTTTTGTAACTCCTGTTTAACCATAAGCGCAATGGTGGGATGCATGCGACACAACTTTTGTCAGACAGGTTTGGCAGTGTCATCCAAGACAAGGTTGTGCACGACTAACATTGGGTCAAGGCCGGGCATATCCGTATAGGACCATGCAAACACCTTAATGTAGGACCTGAGGAAGTTGGTATAAAGGACACACTCTTCTTCGGATAAACTGGTGGTGAGGTAGATGATGTGAGGTTGTTCCGGATCATTGCCAATGTCAACTTCAATGGTATCCTCAACAAGCATGTGAGAACCATCATAAAGTTGAGTGGGTGTAGGAATGAGGTGAAGGTCATCGATGGATTCAAGAAGCTAGAATTCATCATCTAGATAAATATCTATATGATTGATCCATGGTAGGTGAGGTGGGATGGTAGGTAAAGGTGCATTAGTAGAGTGAAGCATGTGTGGTGTTGGAAGGAAATCAGCGGTGGATGGGATGGAGGAGATATCATCGAAATCGATGAAATCATCAATAGGAGGTGGTATGTAGTGAGGCTGATTCGGGTAGCGAAGGGGGGCGTATAGGTCAATAGAAATCATGTTGACCGATGCATTGTAGATGGAGGAGGTAGGTGAGGAAGGTTTCAAAGAATTGAAAGAGGATAGGAAGAAATCGAGAACCGATTGGTGGCGACCGAGATTCAATACCATAGGTGGCGAAGGTGAATGAGAAATTTGGCATCGAGATGGGATGGTCTCATGAATGGGGATGAATGGAGTAGAAGGTAGAGAGGAGGGTGATGGAGAGGGAGGGGAGGATGGATTGGTAGGTAGGGGTGAAGTGGTAGGTAAGGAGGGGTCGACCGGTAAGGATGGATCGGTAGGTACAGATGGATTAGTCGATGTAGATGGATCAGACAGTACAGATGGATCAGTCGATGCAGATGGATCAATGGCAAGATATGTGAAGTGATAGATAAGGATTTTGATTTCCTATGGTGAAAGGGGCTCATGGGGTGGAGAGGGAAAAAATAATGTGGATGGTATATCAATTATGGAATGAGGAGAAGAGCTATCAGGTGGCATAGTAAGTTCAAATTCCTCATCAGGTAGGAGATCAGGAGGATTAAGATCCAGATTTTGAAAGTCATGTTCAAGATTATGAATAGTGGCTGGATTGTAACCGACTCTAGATCGATCGGTGGGAAGGTGAGTGGGAGGACTGATATAGGAATGACATCCTTGTTCATATCTCCTAAGGCCATACCCATGCTAGTTATACTGATGCAGATATTTCTAGGAAAAAAGAGGATTAGACATGTGATTAAGATTACCATAAAATCTAGTTTGTGGTGGCGGAGGTGTTGGAGGATCTACGGATGAATCAAGTCCCCCATATACAAAGTTCATGGAATTATTGGGAGGACCAAGAGGAACTACTACCCCAATAGTCAAGGGCACATCATGAGGTTGGCCGAAATCATGGGTGGTTTGGAAAGTGGATGGTGAAACTCGGGAGTCTATAATGTTATACTCACCAAGACCAGGTGTGGTCATGTGGATAGCAACATGGGGAGGATCAGGATGCTCGGGTGGAGGAGAGGACCCCTTGTGTGGTAGTGGTGATGGTGCAGTAGGTGGAGGTGGAGTGCTTGGTGGGGCATGTGCATCAGTATAGGCAGATTGGGCTAATTGGTCATCAAGTCGAGCAACACATTGTGCCCACTCATAGCATTCGATCGGAGATCCGACAATGGGATGATTAGCATGGGGAAATTGGGTTGTAGGTGAAGGAGAGGGATTGGATGAATGGGGGACTACGTGTGCCCATGTTGATCATGGCACAAAGTGGTGAGTAGGTGGAGGTGGCGTAGGGAGGATAGGTGTGGGGTTGGATGATGATGGTGGGGTTGGCATAGCAAAAAAGGTGAATGGCGGCGGTGTGAAGGATGATGAAGCACTATGGGAGAAATTAGGAGCAGGCGGTTGTGGTGGAGGTTGAGGTGGATTGGATGAAGTGGAGGTAATATTGCTTAGGTTGGGTGCAGGGGGTGGTTGTGATGATTGTGGATAGGTGTTATCTAGTGTGCGGTATGGAATAGGGGTGAATTGCATAGATGATAAGGATGGACTAGGTGGAAGGCTGATGATATTGCAGAATTTGAAGGGATCACCATCGGTAGGGATGCAGTGGACTAATCCATTATGAACATATTTGATACAATGATGAAGTGTGGAAGGGATGCATTGCATGTCCCGAATCCAAGGTCATCCTAACAGGATGTTATACTGCATCTCACCTTCGATAACATGGAAGAGAGTGGAAATGGTTTTGGCACCTGCCTTGATGGGCAAGACAATAGTACCAATGGTGGGATGCATAGAGCCATCAAAGGCTTGAAGATCCATGGATGGTGTGGCAAGATGAGAAGGAGGAAGATGAAGGTGGTTCAATGTGATGGTAGAAATAATGCTGATGGATGACCCGGTATCAATGAGAACACGTTTATAGGTAACGACGTTGATGGAGGCTTGAATATGTAATGGGGGATCCACTCCCTCACCTACAACTTCTATAATTTCATGGTCATGGAAGCTGATAGAAGGTTGGAGGCATCTCTGAACATTGCCAATAAAATTTGTAAAAGAGTTTGCATTATGGGTGTCAAGATCGAGAGAGCGGAGGATAGAATCGAGAGCTTCACGATGAGGTTGGGATTGTTGTAGGAGGTCATAAATGGATAACCTTGTAGGGGTAGTACAGAGCTAGTGAGAAAGACTACCATGGATGGTGATGACATTCTATGGAGGGGATGGAGGAATTGGTGGTGTGATGATTGAGGTTGTGATGGGTGGTTGTTGTGATGTGGAGGGTTGTTGAGTGGTTGTAGGGGGTGGATAACGTTGATTGTGAGTGGTGATATTGATCATACCCACAAATCCCTATTGGGAAGGATCTCGATTGACATGATTAACTTGGAATGGATCATTTTGAGGTGGGTTACCCCCATGCTTGGGTAAGGGATTTTGATATATCCCCAAGTTTTGATTTTGTGGTGCAAGGGGGTTTGAGACCTGAATAGTGCCTCGATCGATAAGGTCTTGGACAACATGGTGAAAGATGCGACATGAATCAATGGTGTGGCCATGTTGTCGATGATAATCATAGAAGGCTTATGGATTGTAGTCCCATGGGAGAGGATGATTTGGATCGAGAGGTTGGATATTTGGCAAGTGGATGAGGCCCCCCTCAGTTAATCGATGAAATAGAGTGGGCATGGGCTCAGATAAAGGCGTCCAATTATGTGGAGGGCGAGGTGGACGTGGATTGCAACCTTGGTATGGATTGGATTGTGGTGGTTGGTTATTTTTTTGTGGAGTGGGAAGAAGTGGAGGGTTGGCTTGATACTAATTTTGAGGAGATCATGGGGGAGTGGGTTGTGGAGCTTGCACAGCTGCCACTTGCACTGGTGGATATGGAGAATTGAGAAGAACCTGATTGGTTTGCGGGGGTCATGTGGTGGGTGGTACATATGGAGGGTGATTGTAATGGTAATTGGTGGGGTAGGATTGTTTCTGATGCAACTTGATTTTTCTCGTATGGACCTTGATGTCCTCGATAACTTTGGCTTGGGAAATGGCTTCCTCAAATGTCCGACTCTGATGTATCTACAATGTTTGGGAGATTTGTTTATGACAACTCTTGGTGAAGAGTTTGATGAGCTCTGAAGGTGGGAGAGGGTAGGCGAGATCATGAAGGACCACTCTCCAATGGGTGATAAAATTAGTAATAGGCTCATCGTCCCACTGATGTAAAGCATACACATCGGACAAGGTAAGCTTGGTTTTGATGTTGATGGTGAAATGTTCAAGAAAAATATTGGCCAACTGCTCAAATGTATACAAGCTATGGCAAGGTAAATGGTTGTACCAATCTAATGCTTGACCTCCAAGTGACATGGCAAAGGTACGAAGCATAAGGGGATCACTTTCATGCAATTGGTAACAGGCAAAATGGTAATTATTCAGGTGCTCTCTAGGATCCTCCTTACTTTTAAATTTGTTGAATTTGGGAATCTCAAATATGTAAGGATAAGGATGGACAAGAATATATGGGTGAATTGGTTCATTGCACAACTCATCATATGTGGGTTTTTGAGGCCCATAACTAGTTGTACATAGATCCAAAGCACACAGTTACTCCTGCATGGCCTGAAACTCGCTAGAGAGCATGGTAGTGGTTTGAGGAGGAGCAAGAAATGGAGGGGGTGGTGCAGATGTAGGAGGTGGCTATGATGAGGCCTATGCATAATCCAAATATGGTGGATACTACAGTTGTTGTTCCTCCCACTGCTGATAGTAAGCATCCTGCTATGGAGTAGGTGCTGACGTCGAGTGGTACTATGGGATAGGAACCTGAGATGGATGAGGTGAAATGTATGAAGCCTAGGACATAGGTGGTGGCTGCTATGATGGGTCATAATATCCAGGGGGTGATGGACTAGGAATCAAGATCTGCTGCTACTACTATTGTGCATCATAGTAATCAGGAGGTGATTGGCTAGGCATGGGCATCTACTATTGCTTGTGCATACTAAAAAGTAGGTTGCGCCTGAGCAGTAGTAGTGGATGACCATGTGGGTGGGGTGGTAAAAAAGGTTGGAGGTGTGGAAGAAGGGGGTGGAATAGAAGTGGATGTGTGAAAGGAAAATTATTGTGAAGCAGCGGGTGGTATGGATGAGGACTGAGGTGGAGTGGATGGGGTAGCAAACAAAGAATTTAGTTGGATAGAATAGCGAGGTGGAACACCTTGATAGGTGGGGTGCAATGGAGGTGGTCGATATGAAGGAGGAGGGGGTAGCCAAAATGTATTGGGAGGCATTGATGGAGGACCATAGGTGGAGAATGGGGGATAACTGGTAGGTGGAAATGTGGTGAACTATGAGGTGGGCATTGGTGGTCGTGGGGTGAAGGATGTAGGTGGTGGAAAAGCTTGGATGGAGGGGTTTGTGAGACCTAGTGAAGTGGTGCGGTAACCCTGAGATGGGTGTGAATAATATGCTGGTGGACTAGAGGATGGAGGCTGAGATGAAGGTGGGTGACTGGATGAGGCCTACTGAGATACCGATATCTATGATGAAAATGGTGTGGAGGAAGAAGAGGTGGAAATCATATCGACTAACTGCATAGTGGTAACAACATCCATGATGATTTGGGAAATGACAACATCATCACCCAAGAGGGGGGGAAGAGTGATCAATGAAAGGATGAGTGGAGGATGGTGAAGGAGGGGGAGTGAGCTCCTCTGCCACCATAACTGGTATGGGGTGACCTGGAGAGGTGTAGATGACATGCTGGCAGAAAGTAGATGGAGGATTGGATGAAGAGAGATCCTCTAAGGGAGGGGGCCCTTCGAGATTCTCATCTAGGAAGTGAGATGGTGTAGGAGATGCCATGTGGGATGTAGGACTAGCCCTAGGAGTGGAAGGCCCCATCAGTAAATTAGGTGCAACTCGAGATGAAACCTACTCAGACTCGAAAGGTGGATCTATGGTCTAAGAAGAAGAGGCCCCTATGGTAAGAACAGTCCATTGGGCAGCCTCGGTAGCACGATGAAGTGCTTCACATGTATGACTACGCATAACTAGCATGGTAAAATGTGCAACAAGTGGAATAACAGTCAACAGGTGTGAAATCTGAACTCAAAAGCTATCTGTGACTGATCGGGATACTCTCTGGTGATAGAAACATAGGTTCGTAGGCTAGGGGTGCGGACCAAACTGGTTCACACTCTAGGGGTGCGGACCACCCAAAATGAAAACCAGAAGGCCAAAATGTGTAGTATGTGTCTCTGTGTGCTGTATGTGCAATCTGGAACCTAAAAAATAGGTTCGCACTCTAGGGGTGTAGACCAAAAAGGTTCGCACTCTAGGGGTGCGGACCACCCAAAAGTGTAGTAGAGGGTGAAATATGTGTTGTGTGTACCCTCTCTGTGTTGTATAGACCTGTGTGAATCAGTATGGTAGCTTGAATGCTAGATTTTTGCATAGAATCATGCGAAATGAGCTTGAGTGTAGGATGATCACGTTGGGGGGCGCAAATCACCTAAAAACAAGTTGTGCAGTGAAAATCATGGTAATGAAACTGTGGAACAATCTGTAAGTGAGTTATAGCACGTTTGATATGTTGTTGTAACCACTTTTCTCGAGACTCAACAAAAAGCAAAAGTTCTTTCTTTTTGGTTTTTCTGTGTGTTTTGATGATAGAATATATGACCTAGTAGCAAAATCCGGGTAGTGGGTGATCTTCTAATATGAATCAGGTATGTCGTAGCACAGAACCTTTTGCAATGCCCAAAGGCACACAAAATAGAACTATGTTTCCAATGGGCGAGTGGCTACCTAGATGGAATACGATACAGTAAAATGATATCCAAAAGGGGGAGACTCAAAATGCTCTAATGAGTCAAATAAACTCTCACGAAGAGAGGTCGCGATGTCAATGTGGTGCTACCAGCATACCCATGCTTTCGCTTAACCCTCACGTTTAAGGCACCCATAGTAATGATAGCTGCACCCACTAATTATTTTGAAAAGCCCTGTGGTAAAGGGGCTTTCTAAAACTACCCACTCCGAAGGTACCTTCCAGTGATGAATTATGGATAACCAACACTCAAAGTGGGAAGGACCGGCTGGGTATTAATGCCGGAATGATCCACCTGGGGGGAACTATGGTGACTAATCCGAAGGTGAGCCAGTGGAGAGTAATCCCAGACCTCACTGAACTCTGGTGGTGAATTGGTGATGAAATCCAATTTGTCCTGGAGATGAAACCCAGGGCCTTACACCATTTAAATGGAACGTGAGTGTGTGGTGTTTGTTTGTGCGGTACTATTTTAGAAGCAAATCTAGATTAAGTGCCTTTTTGAAGTAAACTATGTTTTTTTTGAAAAAATTGAAAATCTTGAATTAAAACAACGAGCATATACAAGAGGGAGCCAGAACATCCCTAACAGGAACCCAAAGACAAGAAACCTCAGCAAAGAGCGAGAGGGGAGCACAACCCAACCCAAAGCACAAGAAGAAGGCAAGGCGCGAAATCGCGACATGTCACAAAATCATGACATGTCACGAAATCGCGACAGTCAAGCCGACCGAGGCCATAACCGTGCCACAGGTCGCGAAATCGTGACGTGTCATGAAATCACGATGGACAAAGCCAGCAGCCCCCAACCGCAAAAGATGTCGTGATATCACGACGGAAACCTTACAGAGCAGACAGTCCATAAAATTGTCACGAAATCATGACACAAAATCCAATAGCCACCATTGCGCCAGAAGTGTCGCGATTTCGCAACATGTCATGAAATCGCGACAAAATCCAATAGCCACCATTGCGCCAAAAGTGTCACGATTTTGTGACATGTCATGATTTCGTGACATGTCGCGATTTCATGACATGTTGCGAAATCGTGACAACCAAATCCAGCGGCCCCCAACCACAAAAGATGTCGCGATATCGCGACGAAAACATCTCAAAGCAGTCAGTCCTCATAATTGTCGCGATATCGCGACGCATCCTCCAATTGTCACCTTTATGCCAAAAGTGTCACGATTTGGCGACATGTCACAATTTCGTGACATGTCGCAAAATCACGACAACCAAAGCCAACAACCACCGACCACAAAAAAAGTCACGATATCGCGACAAAAACCTCACAAAGCGGTCAGCCCTCAGAATTGTCGTGATATTGCGATGCATTTGCCACTTGCCAACATTAGGCCATAAGTGTCATGAAATCATGACAAAAAGACCTTTCTACATCAAAACATCCCAAGTGTCGTGAAAACTCGACAGGTTGCCCACTTGATGACCAGTCTTCAAAAAAGTCTCAAAATCACTATTGTTGTCCTCTGTGATGCCCCTGCAGCCAAAATGACGCGAAAAAGTAGCAATTTCGAGCCAAAGGTCCCAGCGACATAACATATCACAAAAAGTAGACATCTTCCAACCGTTAGTTGCAACCACCAAACCGATCATGATATCGCGACAGCAACTAGCCAAAGAGCGCATCGGCTCGAGATGTCGTGATATCGTGACAGGAAGTCTCCAAAGGCTGTGGCGACGGAACCTGTCGCGATATCACGACAGGTTGCCACCAAGGGTCGCGACATCACAGAAGGTCGTGAAAACGCGAAGAAAAACTCCCTTAACACAGAAGTGTCTCATTTTCTCAAAAAGTTAGCAAGCCCTTGTCGAATCATCGGATCTTCCACAGGCATATTACTGTGTAGCTGAACTCCAACCTCCTTCTCCGCACCCATCTTGGCGAGGAAATCAACCGTCGAATTTGAGTCTCGATTCACATGGATAGGGATCACATCCTCTAATTCCCTCCAAAGGACTTTGATTTGAGAGACTAAGATCTGAATCTTCCATGCTTTCAGAGTAAAATTTCTCAAACAATCAAGCGCACCAACCAGAATTTGAGAATCGATCTCCAAGATAATCTTTCTATATCCCTGAGTGACAGCCCAGAAGGAAGCAACTTTGATGGCAAAAGCTTCGACTTCATTATTTGTGGCTCTTCCTAGGCCCTGCAACTCCCAATAAAGCACAGTTCCAGTGTGGTCACGGCACACAACACCGATTCTAGCATTTCTCAAATTTCCCTTTGCAGCTCCGTCCATGTTAATTTTAATCCAGCCAACCGGAGGGGGTTTCCAACTAGCCACTTTTTCTCTACCTTGAGCCACAAATCTCTCTTCCTGAGGATCCAGATCACCCATAATATCTTCTGAAGCATGTAAAGCAACCGTCTCAGTGACTTTGCTCCAGATAACCTGCCAAACACCATCAAGGGAGGAGAAGGTCTCTCGAAAGAGACGGGCGTTTCTTTCCAACCACACTTGCCACCAGATGAAGAGAAGACCAAGCTCCCATCCCAATCGGAGGGCTTTTGATTTAAATCTAGATTTCTTCCATATTTTCCAAATATTATTTCGAGTCAGAGCACCATTACTCTTAAGTTTGAAATGAGAAAACCAACGATGCCAAATCTGACCTGTGAAAGAACACTCGAACATTAAATGGTCAGCAGTCTCTTCAAGCTTAAGACACAAAATACACTGAGAAGGACCATTAATTCCTCTGATTTTGAGATTATCATAGGTGAGAATGCCATTATGCATAAGCTGCCAGGCAAAGAAGTTCACTTTCGGCCAGCACTTGGAATGCCAGATTTTCTTCCAGTCATGAACCGAAAAAAAATGTGGAGGAGGTTCTGGGAGAATCTGATCATAACCATCCTTCACAGAATAAACTCCAAGATTCCCATGACCCCAAGCTAATTCGTCCTCTTCATCTCTGCCCGTGAGAAATCTAGCAGTCAATATGGTGGAGAGAATGGTTGCCAGCTCCGGAGGGATAGTGACAGGCCACTCCTCAAGACGCTTAAATTTCTTGAATTTGAACTCCCCCAATTGACTAGTGAGGAAATAGTTCTCAATAGTAACCCAACCCTTGGATTCTATGATAGTTTTAATTGGAAGCAGCTCAGGATGCTCAGCAATGATGGGTGGAAACTGGTCCCAAGAGTCAGTCCAGAAGCGAGCTTTGTCCCCTCTCCCCACTTTCCAGAACAATTGGTCTTTAATAATTTGAGAACCCAACTTAAGAGCTTGCCAAACTAGGGAACCGTTGCCATCCAGAGGGAAACGACAAACTTCAGAGGGATGGACTCTACCCAAATATTTGCTGGTCAAGATTCTACTGAATAAAGAAGATGGCTGAGAGATCCATCTCCAATACAATTTACCCACTAAGGCTCTGTTGTTGAGTTTAGAGCTTCTCAGACCCAGTCCTCATTTTTCTTTAGGCTGAGTGACTTTATTCCAGCCAACCAAGGCCCATTTCCTACCACCTTTTTCTCCTTCCCATAAGAATCGTCTAGCCAGTTTGTCCAACTCTTTCCAAATAGAAAGCGGGGCAGCCAAGATTGAGAATTTATAGATAGGCATGGCCTGAATTACTGATTGTAAGAAAGTTAAACGGCCATCGTAGCTTAACCATTTGTGAGACCAATGGTTCATTCTATCTTTGATGCCATCCAAAAGATCTTTCTAAATATCTTTTTTCAATTTCTTGTAGTGCAAAGGAACTCCCAAGTAGACTACAGGAAGAGAAGCTCTAGTGAAACCCAAAATCTCTAAAATTCTGTCCTGCAACCTTTGGTCGAGGTTGAAAAAGACCACTTTAGATTTTTTGTCATTAATAACTTGATTAGAGGCCCTAAGGTAAATAGAAAGAGAGTCTCTGATTCCCCTGGCTTCCCTAAGACTAGCCACTCCAACCAAGCCAGTGTCATCCACAAATTGTAAATGAGTCAAGACTTCTTCACCAACCTTGATACCTGATATCATGCCTTGAAGTCTTCTTCGCACGAAGAGCCGACCTAATCCCTCAGCTAAGATAAGGAATAGATAAGGCGAGCAAGGGTCCCCTTGTTGGAGACCATGAGAGGCTCCAAAGGGGGGGGAGGGAATCCCCTTGATGAGAACCGAGAAAGAAGGTGTGGAAACACAGCTCATAATCTAGTCTATCCATTCCTGGGAAAATCCAAAGGTGGCCAGCATCCTTGACAGGAAACCCCATTCCACTCGATCATAAGCCTTAGACATATCCAGTTTGATGAAAATTCCTTTGTTACCAGAAGTTTGCATTGAGTGAATAGCCTCCTGAGCAAGAATCACTCCATCCAAAATCTGTCTACCCTCAACAAAACCCCCCTGTTCTGAGGAAATGATGTTGTGGAGGAGAGGTTTAAGACATTCAGCTATAATTTTTGTGATAATTTTATAAATCACATTGCATAAGGCAATGGGCCTAAAGTTAGAAATGTGAACTCCTTCCTTCCCCTTTGGAATTAACGTGATGAAGGTATGATTTAGAGCCTTGAGCATTCTCTTATTAGATCTGGATTCCTCAGTAACAGCCAAAACATCTTCCTCCAAGATATCCCGGAAGGTCTGAAAAAATCAATAGGAAAACCATCTGGACCTGGAGATTTGCCTGTGCTCATTCCAAAGACCACATTTTTCAATTCATCCCGGTCAATAGGTCTGAGGAGAGCCTGATTTTCAGCTGGAGTGATAATAGAGGGAATAACAGCAAGAACTTCATTTTGAGCCCCCACATCTTGGTCCCTGTTTTCTACAAAAATCTTGGAGAAGTAATCCACTGAATGGGAGTGCAAGGCTGGAAGAGTATCAAAGGAGTGCCCATTTTCATCTTTTAAAACTGCCATATTATTCATCTGTCTTCTAGCACATGCCGAACGATGAAAAAATTTAGTGTTTCTGTCTCCTTCCAATAGCCAAGAATTTCTAGCCCGCCGCCTCCGAGAAAATTTCCTCTTGGTTATCAATGGCCTCTACAGCTTTACGCAAGTCATCATCTTCAGTTTTGAGCTGTTCAAAAATTAAACCTTCCCTAAATTGTTTCTGCACCTCCTCCCAGCGGGCCAACAAGGGAGCTCTTTGCAGCTGGAAATCCGATTTATTGGCATGCCTCCACTGTTTTAGTTTAATTTTGACAAAAAGAAGCTGTTTGTGAAATTTAAACATCGCAGTCCCAAAAGGAGGACGACCTTCTTCCCACCATTGCGGAAATAACTCGTGAAGGTCCTCCTTCTGGATCCAAAAGTTCTCAAATCTAAAAGGTTTGTGGAACTGCCCTATCTGAGTCCCACCCATCAGCATGATGGGAGAGTGATCGAAAATAGGGCCGTCCAAAATCTATAATTGCACATTCCATTTAACAAAAGCCTCTTCTGAGACTAGGAAGCGATCCAATTTTACCTTGCAACAGTGTGGATCCCTCCGTTTATTAGTCCAAGTAAAAAATGATCCAGGCCCTTGAACATCAACTAGGTGAAAAGCCTGCACCTGGGCAATCAGAAGCCGATCCCCCGGGTCCAAAATAGGGGAGCCACCCTCCTGCTCCCGAGCAGATAATTTGGCGTTAAAATCTCCAGCAATGATCCAGTCAAAAGCTTGTCTTGAGGACCTCATGTTGTGAACTGCTTTCCATTGTAGCCTCTGGCCATCAAGGCTTTGAGCCCCATAAAAATTAGTAATTAAAAATTGCTTAGCTGTGATATTATTCCTAAAAAGAGATGTGAGAACACCCCTCCAAGCTATGTGTTCTAGAGCAGACCATTCCAAGTGGTTCCAAAAAGTAACAATTCCTCCTGAGGCACCTTTAGCTGCCACATCCATATATCCATCTCTCCTCCAAATTTTACTAGCTGTTCTACACATCAGATCTAAAGACATTTTTGTCTCCTGAAGGAGCAAAAATTCTATTTTACCCTTCCCTATGAGTCTTTGAACAACAGATTGATGGGTTCTGTTGTTTAAACCCCTAACATTCCAAGATTGAATAATCATTGGAAACCTTGAGAGCAATATGAATCTATTGTTCTCACTGATCCATCAGTGACCAACTTGTCTCCTTGCGTAGCTATTAGGTCCCTGTTAGACTTCCTACCTGCTCCTTGAGAATTGTTATTCTTGGACCGTTTTTCCACCTACGTAATCCCCAGGGCTGGCCTTTCTCTAATCTTTTCTGTATTTCCCATGATGACATCCTTAGTAGCTGACTGGGTTGAAGAATGAATTACCAATGCCCCTGGGTTCTCTGTCTGCAAACTCTCAGAGGGTTCAGTCACCTGCTCGAGGACAGGAGATGAGGAGGGGGAAGCGTGAGAGTGGAAGTTAATAGCCTCAGTATTCCCATCCATGCCTTCCATGATATGATCTTCCTGATCCACAAGGGATTTAAAGATTTCATACCGGTTAGTTGTCTTGGGAGGAGCTAGGTCCTTGCCATTTCTCTTTTTGTTTCTCCTTCATTTTTGCTGTTCAAAGCCATATTTCTAGCCTTCAGAACCTTGGGGGGTGTTTTGTGATTCTTTGACGAGGGTAAACTTACCCTCTCTGGGGCTATTTGAGGTTCCAAGCGGGGCCTCCACTTTTGTGCTCAAGGTATTCGGACAAAACCTAGCCAAATGACCATGCTTATGGCAGACCCTCGCATCTAAAGGGAAGAGCTTCGTAGTCTAACTGTTGTATCCAAGATTGTCCCGCTAACTCCGGCTCCACCTCGGATGGTAGTGGTCGGTCGATGTCCATTTCAACACAAATTCTGGCAAAGACAGCAGTGTTCCCCTCTATGGTATCTTTGGAAACTCCCAAAAATCTACCTAGAGAATTACCAATCATCTCCAGAATCTGCTCGCCCCAAAACTCCATCGAGAGAGCATATAGCCGTATCCACACTGGAACAGCCGTGGGCTCAATGCGAGGATCGAAACCCACTCTCCACGGTTGGACAAATAACCCTGCCGGGCCGTGGGTCCTCTTCTTAGATTCAAAGGCTCTATTTCTATCTACTAAAGAAGAGAAACTAATAATGAAATACCCATTGCTTATAGGCCATAAGGAATACTCACCGATAGGTTCCCAGTTCTGTCTAACCCAGGTGTGCAGAAAGTGCAACGTGGGTCGGATACCCATGAATTTGCAGATCAAGTCATGGTTAGCACGGTAGGTGATCGTGTCCTCAACCAACTTTGGTTCTATGACTATCTTAGGTCTGGATGCAGATTGTGGGAGACATCCATTAACTCTGTTTGCAGAAGAACCCTTGCCAACATTCTTGATAAGCGCATGGTAGGCACCCCACTGGGCTTCATCGGAAGAAGACGCAAAGTTCTCCTTTAGAATCTCAGCATAAGAACTCTTCTTCCCGTCAAAAGATCCTGGAGGAGACCCCATAGGGCCCTCCCGGGGCAACGAAAAAGCCAATAGAGGGGAACAGAATCAAACCAACCGAAACACTGGTAGGAGCCATCTACCAGAACCCTGGAGCTTCGGCATTCGATAGTTTAGAAGGTTTCCCGCCAAATCGCCAGAGCTCGAATGCCTAAGTCCACAAATCCCAATTCATCCATCAAATTAGAAACAACATTTGAAGTAAATTATGTTAGAATGCCTTTTCAAAAAAAATTATTTACTTGGTTGGGTTGCAAAAACAACTTTAATCTATTGAATTTTGAAAGGGAAATCTAATTAAGTGATTTGCACAAAGAAAAGTTACTCTATTGATTTTCAAAATGTAAATCTAGTTAATTGCTTTTGAAGGGAAATGACTTGGAAATAAATGACTAGAATTGGAAGCTATACTAGGAAATGACTAAAAATTCTAGCTAAAACAAATAGGAATGTGTGATGCTATTGGAACTCGTAGCTCAACTCGTTAGATTAGCTTCAGAATAGAGAAAATTTAAATATTTTGACACAAAACCTGTGTCCAAGTGAGTGTAAACATCTCCTCTATGATCTCTGGTTGAATACTGTGTGAATTTGAGAGGTTCACACTCCTCAGGTGTGAACCTATCTTCTACTAAGGATTTCGCACTCCTACCATGCAAACTAGTATTCAAAGACAGAGCTCAATGGTTTTGCGATCTTGGTAGTGATTTTTATGTTCTTGGAGTATTTTGAGCATAGGTACTTGCACAAAAGATTCCAAAAACCCAGTTTAAGTACAACAAAACAACCAAAACAACAAATATTTCATGAATTCCTATAGTAAAGAAATGACATAAAGCAAATTAGCTACTGATTTGGTGCTGAAAGGTACAAGGAAACTTTAACCTTGCATACGCCATGGCAAGATACAATTTGTGGTCTAGGTATGAGGGCATGCAATCCTCAGGAACATGAGGCTCTTAACATCCCCTGACTTACCTTGATATTGGTTGTGGGTGTCTAAACCAATACCTAGGTATCAAGTAGTAGTTTGAGGTAGATTTGGGAATCCACATGCCCAAGTGTGTACTCACTACTCTCTTTGTAAGCTCATTGATGCACCAGTGGACCTTTTTATGGTGTGGCCTGAGGTGTCCATGGAATTTGTGGCTTGTGGTGTTCTTCAAAGATGAAAATTACCTACCATACAAAACATACCACAATTTTTGTTAGAAGGTGATTAAGCTAATTCTTGGTGGAGGTTCCATCGGGCATGCCAGAATGAAAATACCAAAAAGATGCTAAGACATTCATTCAATATCAAATAATCTACTGTATTTGTATTGATAATCATAAAAAGAGTTACAAGAGGTGATATCCTTTCACAATCTTGCCTTGAAGGCTACAATGGGATCTTCCCTTAGGAATCCCATTCAGATGTGGTACAAAAACAACATGATTCATCTTTTGTGGATTCCTCTATGTAGGTGGGCTTCTTGCTCATGAGACACCGCTTGTTGGATATTTCCTTGTACTTTGTTGGACCTATAAACCTACAAAATACTATTAGTGCATTGGGGGTCTGCCTCAGTCAAACCTCATGTTTAAATAGACAAAAGACTCATTAAAACTAATTAAAACATGAAATTACTTAGAAAAACTAGTAGAATACTAAAAACTAATCTACTATTACCTGTTCGGATGATTCTGGTGTCGATTACAAAGGTTCACACTCCTAGGGTGTGAACCACCAGGTTTGCATGTGTGAGGTGCGAACCGGCCCTTTTGAAGCTGGATTGCTCAGATGGGGTCCTTGGATACTCCTAATTGGTTCTTTTGATGTACTTTGTCTAGTAGAACTTCTAAACTGCAAATCTTGATGGTGAAATCAACCTGTCTCACTCACAAAATGGGCATATGCAAGAGACAAACTGATTGTGATGCTCGTATGATGGTTGTGTGATGGATGTATGATGGATGTAATGGTAGTAGTGATTTTGGTAGAGTTTCGATATGCAAAATTGAGTTGTGTTAAAATGGTGAAAATGACCTTCTATTTATAGAGTGGGCCAAGGTGAGAGAAAGGGGATAAGGTGTCCCCTATGAGGTGTGGTGTCCACCAAAGATGTGTCCCCTGAGGTGTCCTGGGTCATAAATGAGGTTGGGTGAGATAATATCTCACCCATCCAAAAGTAATGATGATTAGGGATAAATATCAATTTGCAATCAATATTTACCTTTATTGAAATATCTTAGCATTAAATAATCATTTTTGTGTGCAAAAGTCTCCATCTTGCATTAATGACCCAAGGGCATGTGGGGTGGAGAAATATCTGGGTGGAGAGGTGGCAAGGCTAGGATAGGCTAGGCTAGGTGAGGTGGAAGGCTAGGCTAGTCAAATTAGACTAGGTGAGGTGGACGCTTTTAATTAAATCAAAATTAGATCTAATTAAGCATGATATTAGCCATAAAGCAAAATTTGATCCAAATGTTGACTTTTTGACCATAAAGTGATTTTTGACTATGGTAAAGGTTTCAACCTTAGTTGAGTTGGCATGGGGTCACATGAAGACCTAGGGTTAAGCGTAGGAAAGGACTTAGCTATCCCAAAGGGGCTAATGATGATGAATAGTCATTTTTAGCCAATTTATGCAATTTTCAAGAGTTTTACAAATTGATTGACCGCAGAAATGGAGAGAGGGACAATGTGTGACTTTTTGGTGTCTACAAAATCATTTTATTATAAATAAAGTTATATAACTCTAATTAATAATAATTCATAAATCATTTCATTAAGCAGCCAAAAATTTAAAACATTAGAGAAGGTTGTATCTAAATTAAAGTTCCTAAAGAACCAGGGATACACTAACAGGCTCAATGTCAAACATGATGTGCTCACAGTCATGCAGTTCATCACAGATATGAATGACCTCACTGGTCTGTGGGTAGCCATGCCTTCATAGTCCAAGTTATGGCAGGAGAAGGGAGGGTTACTAAGTGCTACGAATGTTGCCCCATTGCGAAAGAGTGACGACATATTTTGGTTTGAAGGTCTAATTGGATGGAGGATAGTGGATACAAAAGATGGCCCTCAAAATTACAAGATATCCCTAATAGATACCCAACCACAAAAGGCAAAAAACAATGTGGCAAAGCCAAAAAAGGCAAAAAACAATGTGGCAAGCTCTTAGGCATCTTGGGTGAAAGATCTGATTTCCAACAACAAAATGCTAGTATGGTACGTTTTACTAACTAGGTGAAACTCAGATCCCATCCTACATTAGGAGTCCTACACAATCAACAAACAACAATGACCTCTAGTTAAACAAAGACCACCACCATGATAGTTGAATCTAAGCCATGGTGGTAGTGTTGCAGGAGAAGCACAAGCAACCATGATGGAGGGTTTTAATAGAATAAAAATTCATATTCCCACCACCACAGAATGGGTGGTGATAATCCAACAAAAAACTACACAGAACAAAGAATCAAATAGCAACACAAAGGTGACAATTTTTAAACCCAACTTGGTTTACTGTTGCTTCCTTTGAGGTGGTTTGGGGAACATTCTCCCAATGTGCACTTTTCAAAGCTCTCCTCTCCTCTATAGCCTTTCTCTGCATTCGTTTGGTTTTCATTATTAAACCAATGTATCCTCTCCCTTGCATATATCTCCTCTCAATCCTCCTCATCCTTCTTTTGAAAATTCCCCTCTCTTGCATTCTTCTCTCCTTTATTGTGATGCCCTCTCTCCACACCATAAAATCTACTTTATCCACCTCAACTACCATGCTCACTGTATACCATCACTTCCCTTCTATTCTCGTCGATAGAAGGTCATCCACCCCATTCTATGCTTAGGATGTCATAAATGTAGCTCCCCTTTGTCACAGTTGGCAGGTTCTACCATATCCGAACGCATATTCTACAGTGTCTAAACTTATGGCAGATCCTCTAAATCTTATTATTTTAAAGATTTAATTACTTTAGGGGGTTTCAAGATGGGAGTTCATAGTTACCATTTTTTTTAAATGGTAAGGCCATTTATAATTGAATTTCATTAATATAATTCAAATATTATCTTGGAATGAAATCTTCTTTATTATTTAAAATAAAATATTTACTAACTTTTAAATGAAACCTTTTATTGTGAACACCAAGATTTTTGGATGGATTCCTTGAATGATAAAACCATCCCCCCGTTAGGAAAAAATGGTGAAATTAGGGATATAGATGGAAGAGCTAGGGATCTAAGGAATGTTGATCGATGTGTAGAAAAGAGAATGACAGATGCAAAAAATGTTCTACAGGAAGGATCAAGAAAGGATTCTTGGGCATTGATTCTCAAAGGAAGAAAGGAAGTAATTAAAGGAGAAGTTGGTACAAAGATATCTCATGAAAACGAAAAGGTATGTATTGCTGACTCCCTAACATGGTAGGAAAATTTCTAGGGCCCATACCAGATTTAGATGTGCTTAGAAGATGACTTCATTCTAAAATTCAAATAAAGGGTTCAATGAATGTTTTTGGTTTGTCAAAGGGATACTTCTTAATTCGGTTTAATATTGAGGAGGATCCGGTGGGAACTTTATCAGGAGATCCATTTTTCTTTGGAAAAGACTAGATTTTCTAAAACATTGGCATCAGGGCTTCAACCCTCAAAAGGAAGATTTTTTTTCTTTTTCCATCTAGATTAGGTTCCTAGATATGCCTATAGAATATTAGGATGATCAAATTATTAAGGGCCTGGCAACACAAATTGGATATTTTATAACCATGGATCCACCCACCCGCAACAAAACAAGAATGTTGTGTGTAAGAGTATGTGTTAATATGAAGTTAGAACAAGACAAAGTGGAAAAAGTAAGTATCAAATAAATGCTTGGAGAATGGGAACAAAAAGTTGAATATGAAAACTTTTTGGTATACTGTAAGCAATGTAAAGTGTTTGGACATGTGGAGGGGAAATTTCATCTACAAAGACAAACCAAATTTACTAAAAAGTGACAACAAAAGGAGAATCAAATAAACCAAAGGACCACAAGAATGGAAAATAAAACTTCTAGCCCACAAGAAAGGGTACAAGAAAAGGAACAATATCGAGAAATTTATGAGGAGGTAAATGAAGAGGTAGAAAGTAAAATTAGTAATAGATGTTCTATACAGTACAAGGAAGAACAACAAAATCCTAACAAGACAATAGAGTATGCAAGTAAATGCATAGAGCTAAACCAACAAGCTGATGAATAACGTAATGAGAAACAAAACTTGAGTGGTTTTGGAAATAACACTAATAAACAAGAGAATAGTATCAATCAAGAAAAAAAATGATTATAAATATGGTAACCATAAGATGAAAACAAATATGATTGAAAATCATATAAATCTAGATACTAAGACACAACAACAAAATGTGATTGCAATCAAAACAGAGAATGCATACATTAATTTAGAAGTTGAAGAATAAATATTAGTATATGATGCTAAAATGGTAGAGGATACCCCATCCACTCAAATAGACTTAGAAAAGGAGAAGGATCATATTGAAGGAGTTTGGGGATTTAAAATAAAATAAATAGAGGGATGGCAAGGATTAGATCAAGTTTTAAGTTCAAAGAACGAAACCAAACAATTTGAGAAATATAAGGATATAAGCATAATAGAAAACTCAAAGTAGTCTAAGGAGGGCATGCAAACAAGATTCAACAAAATACTAGAGTTGGGTAAAACAAATCAATAAACAATAGAAGAATCTTCGATAGGATGTAACCAAATGGGAGAGAATGATCCTCCTAGAAAATATACAAAAAATACAAAGAATACATGTAATTATGGGAAAATAAATCAAGGAAGCCCCCCCCAAAACAAGAAGAACAAAAAATACCAGAGAATAGGGGACAAGAATTAGATCCAAATGAAGAATGGATGGTTAAGGGTAAAAGCCCATAAAAAAAAACCAAAAAATGAAAATCCTTTCTTGGAATGTGTGGGAGCTAAAATCCCCTGGGAAAATAAGAATTGTTAGAGATCTACTCATGGAAGTAAAACCTGATATTGTTTGTCTTCAAGAATCTAAAATTGACACAAAAAAACTTGACATTATTTAGAAAGAGATTTGGTCGAATGTTGAATGGATCATAAGCCCAAAAAAAGGTACTACTAGAGGTATTTGCATATTTTGGGACATAATGAATTTTGAGGGCACTTTAATTGTTCAAGAAGAGAGATTTTGCATAGTCAAATTGAAGAACAAAAAAACTAATTTTTTTTGGGTAATGACATGGGTTTATGCTCAAAATGATGATCGTGAGAGATTCCATCTGTGGAATAAGCTATCTTTTCAGAGGAGTATCTTCATTAATTTGTATTGTATGGCTTTGGGTGAATTCAATACAGTCTTAAGAACAGAGGACAAACGTGGAGAGAGGATTAACATCACTCAAGGTATGCAATATTTTAATGATTTTATTCAAAATAATAAGTTGATTGACCTTGATATGTGTAAAGGTAAGTTTACATGGACAAAAATAAGGATGGGGGATAATCATATTCAAAGGCGCCTGGATAGAGTTCTTATTTTTTATAGTTGGCTAAATATAAACAATATTCATAGACTTACATGTATGCCCAAAATAGGATTAGATCACAATCCCCTTTTTCTGGATATGGAAAAGGAGGGGAAGTAGGGAGGAACACCCTTTAGGTAAGAGCTCATGTGGAATATGCACATAGAAATTACTAATAAAATTCAATTTTGGTGGCAAGAGGAGGTTCAAGGATAAAAAATGTACAAAGTTACTCAAAATTTAAAGAACATCAAATATCAAATCAAAATTTGGAAAAAAGAGGTTTTTGGTAACATCAATTTAAGAAAACAACAACTTAAAAAGAATATCCAAGATATAGAGGAAACAATGGATAGGGAAGGGAGAAAACCAGAGTGGCATGAAAAGGAAAAACAACTCCTTATGAAGTATCATAATATCATTGCCCAAGAGTAAATTCATGGAAAAAAAAATACAGAGTTTTGTGGCTCAAGAAAGGTGATAGAAACACTAAATTCTTCCATGTTTTGACTATGAGACATAGGAACAACAATAAAATCCTCTACCTTATAGGGAAATATGGTAGAAACTATGAGGATTCAAATGATATTAAAAATCTGGCCATTGTTTTTTTAGAATCTTCTTCGTAAAAAAAAAATAGAGTGCAACATGGAAATAGAAAGCATCATTAACAATGTTTCCAAAGGAGTTAATGATATCATGAATGAATATATATGAAAGGTGATATATAAGGAGGAAATTAAAAGAGCTGTGTTCTCTATGGGAGCATCCAAGGCTCCGGGGCTAGATGGTTTTCCACCAGGTTTTTTCAACATCATTGGGATATTGTTGAAGAAGATGTAGTCAATGCAATCGAGGAAGCCCAAGAATCTGGTAAGTTGCTGAAAGAATAGAATAATACCTTCCTTGCTCTAATTCCCAAGAAATATGGGTAAGATAAATTTTAGGATTTTAGACCAATTAACCTATGTAATACAATTTATAAATTTTTAACTAAAATTTTGGCCAATCGGTTGAAAAACATCATTCCCTCAATCATTAATGAAGATCGAGGAGGTTATGTGGTAGGTAAGAAAATTACTAAAAGCATCATTTCCATTTATGAAAAAACACACTCTGTTCAAGGAGGAAAGGGCCAGACATGTTCCTTAAGATGGACATGAAAAAAACCTATGACAGGGTTTCGTGGTCCTTTTTAGATAAAATAATGGAGCGAATGGGTTTTAATGAAATATGGAGGGCATGTATTGGTGTGTGTATTTCTAACCCCCACTTTTCAATATTGATCAATGGAAAATATGTTGGGTTCTTTCATTATACTAAAGAAATTAGGAAAGGAGATCCGTTGTCTCCATATCTCTTTATCATTATGGCAGATGCCTAGGGAAGAACTTTGAAAAGAAAGAGAAAGGATGGTAATATCAAAGGTCTAAAACATTCATTCATTGGTGAAGATTTGTATCATCAATAGTTTGTGGATGATAATTTCTTGCTAGGGGAAGCTACAGAGGAAAAAGCTTTGGATTTTAAAAAAGTCCTTGATTCTTATGAAAAAGCTATAGGCCTAAAAATAAATTATGAAAAAATCAGGATTATATTTTTAAACACGAAGGAAAGTATAAGAGATCAAATAGTTAAAGTGTTGGGCTGTAAGGAGGAAAAGTTCCCTATCACCTATCTTGGTTTTCCTTTGTTTATAGGCAATATGAAAGATGAAATTTAGAATCTAATTATTAATAAATTTAATAGGAAACTTCAAGGTTGGAAGGGATCTCTATTATCCTCTACAGGGAAAGTACAACTCATAAAACACACACTTCAAAGAATCCTATTTATTTCATGTCTTTCCTAAGGATGTCAAGGAAAGTGGAAGAGACTTTAGAAAGACTATAAAAATATTTCTTATGGGATGGCACTGAATGAAAAAAATGTATATATCTGGTAGCCTAGAATACATGTTGCTCGCATTTATAGAATGGGGGTCTTGGTTTGAGGAAGTTGAGATATCTAAATAGATCCCTTATAGCTAAACATGGTTGGAGGCTTTGCACTAGAGCATCAGGTAAATGGGCTAGCATTATTCAAAATAAATACTTTGAGGGTATAAACCACTTTATTAGTTGTTCTAATCGTCCACGAGGTCTATTTTATGGCAAAATATAATCAATAGAAGGAAAGTTCTATGGCAAGGTCTAAAATGGAGAGTAGGCAGGGGAGACAAAATTAACTTTTGGAAAGACCCTTGGATTCAAGAGGAGACTTTAACAAACTATAGAAATTTTAAATATATTAAAGAACATTTAACCAAAACCTATGGTAAGAAAATTAATGGTTACATTCATAGGGTGGGTGATTTTTAGGAGTGGAAAATCATGCAAGAAGATATGCAAGACCCTGAGGGTAAATATATGCAAAACCTCCTAAGGAGTTATTATTTAGGTAGAGGTTTAGAGGAGGATTAGATAATTTGGGGAAGAAACCAGCAAGGCCAGTAATTGGTGAAGGATGGATATAGAGTCTTGGGCAAAGTAACCTCAGAGAAACCTGAGCTTAAAAGAATTTGGAAGCTAAACATAATTCCTAAGGTTGCTATGTTTTTTTGGACTGCCATTATCAATAAGATCCTTAAAAAAAATAATATGTTCAAAAGAGGAATTGTGGTTCCAACTGTTTGTGTCTTATGTAACAAAGCGGATGAGTGTGTGGACCACCTATTTGGAACTTGTGATTTTTTTTATGATATCCTAAATATGTTATTGAGAGAAGTTAATGTTGCTTGGGTCATTCTAGATTTTCTAATTAGGATTTGGGAACAGTGGTACTTAGAAAGTAGTATTTTTTGGCAAAAATGCATTCCACATATTTTTTGGGGGATTTGCTTGGAAAGAAATAGACGAGTGTTCAAAAATAAAACCAAAGGAATAATTAGGGTTTATGCCAGGATAAATATAGTCATATTGGAGGATTGTATTAAAAATATTGTTTGCCAGGAAAATCTTGCAATGATCCTTTCTAGAGAAAAAGACATCTTAAATATGGAGAAAATAAATAAGGTGAAACTATATACTAGATGGGAATGTTCCCACAAAGACCAAATAAAAATTAACTTTAATGGAGCTGCAAAAGGTAACTCAGGTCATGCTGGTGGTGGGGGTCTCATTAGGAATGATAGAGGTCAGGTAGTGGCTGTATATGCTGAGGATCTAGGAATTACCACAAATCACCAAGCTGAAGCAAGGGTAATGCTTACATGCCTTCGAATCACAGTGAATTTGGGTTTTAGGAGAATTGTTATTAAGGGGGATTCCAAAAATATTATAACTTTCCTTAAAAAATAAGAGTTAAATAATTCTGATGTTGCGGATATGTTATGTAATGGTTCCCTCGTGGTCACAGTCTGTTTACCCCTTGTGGCCACCACCAAAAAAAAAAAAAAAAGAGTTAAATAATTCTAGCATTTTCCAAATAATTACAGATGTGAGGACTATCTTAAGAAACCTAGAAGAAAGTCAAGTTAAACATATTTATAGAGAGGGAAACAAAGCTATCGATAAAATGGTGAATATGGTAGTTAAATCTAAGAATTTCAAGGTCTGGTCATATGTCCCCATGGAGTTGGAAGAGATTATAAGAACTGATAATGAAGCCAACATATAAAGAGGGTAGAGCAAAGTAGAAGCACACTAAATTACATTATTATCAGCAGGTTCATTATCAGTTATGTAAAGCATTAAGCACTGCATCATCCATGTTAAATAGAAGGATAGCAGGAGGAATATTATTTCAGTTTCTCCATCAAAAAATTTAGCCCAGGTTTGTTTTTTTACTAAGATAGGGCTATCTTGCATTTGTATGATCTTCTCTTGTTTTTTTCTTGTACATATTTTGAGCTCTGTGTAAAGGATCGGGGCCCTTCAACCCATTTTTTTTATCAATACCAAAAAAAATGAAACCTTTTATCATTTAAAATGAAACATTAATGGATTTTAAATTAATAAAATATTTATGAATTTTAAATGAAACCTACTATCATTTAAAATAAAACATTTATAAATTTTAAATGAAACCCACTATCATTTAAAATAAAACATTTATAAATTTTAAATGAAATCTACTATCATTTAAAATAAAGCATTTACTTAATCACTCTATTTATCTGAACACACAAGGAGTTATAGAGACAACCAATCCATCTATACTTCCCAAATCATTGAGGCAAATAGTGCTGAAGTAAAAGATAATAAAAAATGTATAGTAGACAAAGAGGGGAATATTTCCATCAATCTATTCACCTGTCTTAGCCTCTAGAATTTATGATAGCTACTAGGTTATCAATCTAGGGCTCAAGGTGGATAGCTATTGATGATTATCCCTCACCTAATGCATGCCTATATTAAGGTATCCATCAATGCTACCTCTGAGTTGCCTTATCATCACTTCTCCAACCTCAAGTACCCTCACCTTTGGTGTGACTCAACTTCTTCCACCCACGAGCGTACCTGATCCTACACATTGGTAATTTGTTAGTAGTATCATGCTCTTTAATATCTACTAACATCACATAACTACTTAATTGCATAAAATCGAGTATTAAATTACCATCAATTAATACATTGCTTTCCATGTCACAAGGTCCATCAGGGAGGGTCATGACATTTTTCTACTAGATTTGACCACACAAATGAGTTATTTTTTAACTAGGTAGTAAGTGGAGCTACTAATTTTACATAACCTATTAAAAATTATTAATAGTATCTAGTGAGACACAAAAATACTCAAAGCATATTTGACATTCTATAAATTAGGCCAATTTTGTGTAGTTTTACTTTTCTTCAGGTCAAATTTAACTCCCTCTTGCAAAATAATATGCTCCAAGTATTTAACCTATTGCATTCCAAAGTAACATTTGGATTGTTTGAAAAATAATTTATGGTCATGTAATAGTTGCAAAGTTTGATCTAGTTGTTGTAGGTGTTTTCCCCAAGTGTGACTACATATGAGAATATCACTGAAGAAGACCAAACTAAACTTGTGAAGGAATGGGTAAAAGGCATTGTTCATGAGGTTTTAGAATGTGGAAGGTGCATTAGTTAGGCCAAAAGGCATGACCAAAAATTTTTAGTGGCCCTCATGAGTTATGAATGCTATTTTTTGGAATGTCTTCTTCCTTGATCCTTATTTGATGGTATCTAGAGTGGAGATTTAGCTTGGAGAAAAGTTTGGTACCATGTGACTTATCCAACAACTCATAAATTATAGGAATAAAAATTTATCCTTAATTATGAAGTTATTAAGTTCATGCAATTCTATACATAACCACCACAACCCATCCTTTTTTATAACCAATAGTACCAGTGAAGAATAAGGATTATTACTAGATTGAATTATCCTTATTTTCAATAACTCTTGGACCAACTTCTCAATCTATAATTTTAGTGCATATGGATATTTGTAGGGTTTGATGCTAGGTGGAAAGCTACCTAAAGCTATATATATTTCATGGTCATGGGAATGAAATAGAGGTAATCTCATTGGTATTACAAAAACAACATTATATTTAGTCAAAATGAGTTGTAAATCCCCTTATGTTTTAGCTGCTTCAATATTCTAGGATTGGATTACAGATAACTAGGATATTATTCCATGTGAGGATTTTTTAGTAATTTATCCATTTGAATTGAACTAATAACTCGTGAGGATCCCTCATGTGAACCAAAAAGAGTGTATGATCTCCCATTTTGAGTGAATTACATCCAAATATTGAAAAGTTCTAGGATACTATACCTAGAGTATAGAGCCATTATGCCCCAACACAATTTCATATCCTCTTAAAAAAAGTGTGAACATAATAATTTTAAGATCATAATACCCTATCTTCAACTTAACATTTTGGAATTTTCCTATACAAGGTAATATTCTACCATTTACCACCATGAATTCAAAATAATTACAAGAATGTATGTAGTAGTTTACTTTCTTAGCTACTTGTGGAATAGAATTATGTGTATTACTTGAATCAATAAGAATTATAATTCTTTACCCCTTATAATATCCTACTACCTTCATAGTTTGAGGGATTGAGATTCATGCAAGTGCATGAACTAAAATCTCTAAATGTGGTTCTTCTGGTGCTTCACCCTCACTGTGATGCTCTTGTTCCAATAGTTCTACTTCTTTGTCATATCTTTCATTTACTATAAAGTCACCCACATACAAAAAATATAATTTTTACTATATAAAATTATGTCCTAGAGAATATTTCTCATCACAATTATAACATAACCCTTATTCTCTATGGGTATCCATTTTATCCCTAGTTAATTTTTTAACCAGTGGAGATTTATTGCTTGTATTCGATGTAATCCTAATAAAAAAGAGGGTTTGGCCTATGGAAATTTAGAAGAATACCTTTGAGCAATAAAATTATCCTCTGCTATTCTATCCAATATATTGCTTGCATCATGGATTGTGGTTTGAACACTTTTACCTTGGCCTTGATATCATACTTCAACCCATTGGTAAAACAACTTAAAAAAAATCTTCACTTAAACTCCTTGTGCTATTATCCAACTTCTCGAACTAAGTGTAATAATCATAAATATTAGAGGTCTATTTAATTTTTATTAAAGCTCCTATATGTCCTCATATTCATTGGGGCCAAAATGAGTGAGTAATTGAGATTCAAATTCTTCCCAAGAAAGGTTAGGAGTCATATGTTTCATCCATTGATACCACTAAAGGGCTTCAAATTCTAAGTTAAAGGATACCATTACGATCCATAAGTAGCAAGGTGCATTATGAAGTTTAAAAAATTGATCTATTTGGCACAACCAACCATAAAGGCCCTTTCCATTAAACTCGAGGAAGTCTAATTTGGGCATTTTATATAGGGCATTATTAATAAAAAGAGCATGATTTGTTTCTTGATCTATATTTCCCAAGCTGCCAACTATTTCTTCATTGTTAATATTTTGTTGTAAATGAGTAGTTCCTTCTGAATACACTTCAACCTTATGGAATTTTTCCTCAATACTCAATTTCATTTTAATCTATTCGGTTTTCAAGAGCTATATATAATTTTTCAAAATTTTAACTTCTTGTTCAAATTGGTTCTTTAGGTTAGTAAGTTACTTAATAAACCTATTTGTTTAATTAATTGGTTTTCTTCATCTTTCTCATTGCTCCTCTCATCCCTCCAGCCATGGATTTCTATTTTGAACCACCCTAACTGCCTTACTAAAAATATAAGTGTTGTTTTAGGAGTTACTATTTTTAGTAATGGTCTACGAAAAGCATATGGGTGCTATATATCAAATGATTAGTTTGAAAATACAATCACAATGGACTAGGTCTCAAAATAGCATGTTTTGGCACCCTATTTTTTTTAGTCAAGTGTTTATTTTTGTCTTAAAGTTTTTCTTCACCTAGGAAAATGTCTTTCTTCTCTATTCCTTGAAAATTGGCATATCTATTGCTTATTAATTTATTATCAACAACAACCTTGTTAGAATTTGTCTTGTATGTCATTGATACCACCCTATTTGATACTACTATTAAATTTTACTAACTATCCCAACAAACTCTATTTTAAATATTATTGACAACTTCCTTGATAGACAATATTTTTGACTATTATCGATAACTACCATAACAAACAATATTTTAACTGTTACTAACAATTGCCTTGTCTAAAACTATTCTTGATTGTTATTAATCCCAATATTTATTTTTTTTCAGTCAAGAATTTTTACAATGTCGTTAATTCCATTCTAAGTTTAGTTTTTTTAGTATGCTCAAATATATGGTTAGGGTTTTGGAGGTTTTATAGTCGGTATTAATATTTAATATATGATCAAAATAAGGTAACTTTAGGCTATGGTGTGTGAATTGTCCATATCCCTCTATTATACCATAGTGATAAAATCTAATTTTTAGATGAATATTTTAGGGAACTACTCAAGGAGGGTTACACACATACCCTTGAGTGCACTACTCACCTCTTTGATAGTATAAGAGGGTAATCATATTGAGTGTTGTTCTTGGTGTACTATGGATAAATACATGATTTAAAGGCTTCCTATGGCTAAAGGTATTCTCCTAAACCTAAGGAATCTTTATATATCCCCAAAAACATGTGGGATCTCAAGTATTTATATGGGTGTTATCTAAGGCCTAGGTATTGGAGTCTAATCACCCCTCACTTCAATATATGCTTTGTGGATAATATAGATAAGCCATTAATGATATCTACTCCATGATATTTTAAAACCCTTACATACGGTTCCTAACCTATTAAAATAAAATAAAATAAAAAAAATGCTTGATTTTTATTTATAGGATAATATGCAAGAAAATTAAAAAAAGAGAGGGAAAATTATACCTAACAGGTCAAAATTACATGAGATGAACTATTTGGATTGCAGTAGGACATGGAATTAGAAGGTTCTTTGATGCCACTTGTTAGGAACCTTATAGTAAAATAAAAGCATATCCATATGATATTGCGTTATAATAGAAAATAAGCTTGAAATTAACAATATTGCAATATGAAATAGAAATACAACATATTATATTGCAAAAAATAAGAACATATTATATAATCACAAGCCTCTTTGAAGGGGCAGCCTCCTTAGAAGTAGAGATTCGATACAAAAAAACATGAGATGACTTTTATCTTGCACTCTTGGATTTTTTATAGACTTGGCTGCCCTAACCCTAATGTTCAAGGATTCCCATCCATGTGTAAGTGGGAACCCAATTTAATAACTCCTATATAGTAACCATTACATCCTTAAATAACATCTTTAAAAAATAAAGGTTACATCATATGGGCCCATAAGCCTATGTGCTCGACGTAATATAACTAGAAAATCATTAATGATATCAACATGATCTTAACATATAGAAATTTAATAATATCCTCCTAAGAATCCATATATTAGAAGTATAAGTCACCATTTATTTGTTAAATGCACCTCTTCTACTCATGTCAATATTTTCCTTCAAATCCTTAACATAGAGTTGAACTAAGATACAAAATTCAATGCCAAAGATAATATAACCATGATTCATAGAATATTAATAAAACAAAATTCATTTTGATAACCAAAATATGCATGCATGAAACATAAGAACAATAATTATAGGAATTTAGAGGTTGACATGTTAGATATTTTCCGTAGGACTACCCAAACTGCTGAACTCATTTCGACCATATCTCACTCATCCAAACTCGGATTGAGCTAAAATTTTGAGGGTAGATGCCTAAAAAACCCTAGAACATCTCCACCAATTTTAATATCATTTGGAGGAACACAGATCCTAGCACATCCCTATGTGTGAACGATATATTTGGAAAGCGGCTATGCGAGGGTTTCATCTGGGTTGAGTGCAAGCAGCTCCAGAGGTTGGTTTTTAAGGCCTTCGGGCCCTAGCGGAAAATATTTTTGTGGTTTATGCTCAATATTTTAGTAGGAAATGTTGCAGGGGATACAAGATGGGTTAGAAATTTGTCTTTCAACAGATCATACTATGAACTTGAGTGACAATGGCTTCCAATTTGTTGCACAAAAGAAAAGTGAAAACCATACCTTTCCACGACGTCTAGGGCAAGGATTAAAGAGATCACGAAACAAGTTTCAAGCAGTTGATCAAAAAATGGCTCATATCTCAAGTGAATCTGGTGCTAAGGTGCACCCAAAAAATAATTCTACTGTGAAAACCCCTGTCAAGGGTAAGAATTTCGAAGACTTAGTCCCAAAAATGAATTTTAGGGATGCCCTTCATGGTGGACAACCTCAACCCAATGCTAATATCAATATTAGGGCTTCCCATAAACCTCTAAGAATGCCTAAGATTGATCCTAGGAAAATGGAGTCAGGATGTCTTAAAGCAGTTGATGGAACTCCTATTGTTAAGCTTGATATGGGTAACATTCAGATTGGCATTGAAGATTTGGAAAAAAGAGGACTAATTTGTCGGTTCGTGGGTTTTCGTCCGAGTCTATCTACTTTCAAAGTCTAGGCTACAAAAAGCTAGAAAACTAAAGGTGAGTTACAAATCTCTATTTATCCAAATGGTTATTTTCTTGTTTTATTTGCTAATAATGAAGATAGAGAGAAAATTTTTCAAGGGGGTCCTTGGTTTTTTGGAAGGGTAGGGCTTTTCATGAAGCCCTGGCATACTAAATTTAAATCCGAAGAAGAGATGCCTTCTATAGCTCCCGTGTGGGTTAGACTCTTTGGCCTCCCTATTGAATTTTGGAATCCTACTATTTTTTCTTCAATTGGAAACTCTTTAGGAACTTTTATGATGACTACTGATTGTACTCAAAATTTTGAACATATTATTTATGCTCGAATTTGGGTTTTAATGGATTTTGACAAACCCCTACCTAAAAAGATCACATTACAATTTGGGGAAGACACTTGGGAGCAAGTAGTGGACTATGAGAACATTCCTTTTCGTTGTAGAATTTGCCATGAATATGGTCATTTGGCCAGTGCTTGCCCAAATAAAATTCTTGATCAAAAGAAAGAAGATATAAACTCAGTAGGTTTCCAAATACCTAAGAAGAAGAACACTCAGAAAAAACCAGTTATGAAGGATCAATCAAAGTCATTTGCTAATATGTTTGAAATCCTTTCCACAAATGATGTCCCAAGTGAGGAAGAGGAAATAATGGAAACTAAAATCTTAGAAACACAATTTAAATATGAAGGGAAGAACTCAGAGACAAACCAACAAATCAAAGGTTTTCAATAGAAAAAAAAGGAGAAAATTTACACAAGAAAAACAATATTTCAAATGTCAAAACTTCAAATAATGTAGGTCCCAATATAGACTCCATTGAACCATCTAGTAAAATTTTGGTTGTATATGAGCATTCTTCAAGGTTAGAAGCCATCTCAGATTCAATTGGAATAAGTCAAGAAACAGGAAAAAAATATTGAAGATGGATTCTAATCAAAAAGTAGGTCGCAAGACCAATCAATATCATATGGTAAAAGAAGGTGAAAAGCTTGTAGAGGAAGGTAAGATTAATGCCCTTCCCAAATTTTTTAGCCCTGGTATTAATGAAGATCATCACTTGGAATATTAGAGGACTCAAAGGGAGTCTTTCAAAACAAAATGAAATTAGAAGAATGATTCGGATAAATCATCCACATCTTGTTTTCCTTCAAGAAACAAAAATGTCAATGGAGGATATGGACTTAATTGCCGATAAAATTTGGCCAGCTGGAAAAGTGGTTTCCCTCAGTTCCCAAGGGACTTCGAGTGGCATTGCTTGTCTTTGGGACCCAAAGAGGTAGTTATTCACCATATGGTTGGCAGTTGGGGTTTTTTGGCTATAGCTATTCAAAGTAGACATTCCAACCAGATTATGCTCTATATTACTGTTTATGCCCCGACTTCTTTGGAGGAAAAAAGAAGATAGTGGAAGGATATTACTCATATTATCTCTCATTTTCCTAAATCTTGGATCTTGATCGGAGGAGATTTCAATACCATCCTCTCTCTGGATGAGAAAAGAGGGGGAAATAGAAATTTGGACAAAAGCACTGACCTCATGAGCGAATATATTGCAAACCTCCATCTTGTAATGGCCTTATGACTTGGTCTAACATAAGGCAAGGCTTAGCTTGTATAATGGAGAGATTGGATAGGTTTTTGCTCTCTGAAAATTTATTAATCCATGGTCACATTCCTAAAGTGAAGACTCTTAATAATGTTGGTTCGGATCATTGGCCAGTCATGGTGGAAATGTGGAAAACCAATGTGAGTTTCTCTCCTTTTCATTTTCAATTAATGTGGCTTAGAGACATTTCCTTCAGACCTCGTGTGCAACAATGGTGGAAGGAAGGTAAACCTAGGCATGGGACTAAGATGTTCTGTTTTGCCAAAAGACTGCAATACATTAAATCCAAAATCAAGACTTGGAGCTGGAAAGAGTTTGGGGATGTTCATAAAAAAACATGAAGTTATTGCTCATATTGAAAATTTGAATAAGAAAATCCGTTTAGATGGCCTCATAGAGAAGAGAAGTGCGAATGAAATTAAACTCACAACTCCAGTTAGAGGAATGGGAAAAAAGAGAAGAAATCTTATGGAAGCAAAAATCTAGAATTCAATGGCTCAAAGAAGGAGATCGAAACACAAATTTCTTCCACAAATATCTTCTAGCTCAAAGATCTCACAACTTTATTTCTTCCTTAAAATAAGATTCTAGAGATGTTGTTTATACTTGGGATGGCATGAACTCTATTGTTGTTGATTACTTTTCCAATATTTTTGTTGCTACTCCTCTTGACTCAGCTTCTCAACAAAATGTTCTTCAAGCAATCCCTTCTCTTATCACTTCTGAGGAGAACTCTATTTTGACTGCTCTTGTTACTATCAATGAGCTTCAACAAGTAGTTTTTAAAATGCAAAAGGGAAAACCCCAGGTCCTGATGGTTTTCCTATTGAGTTCTACCAAGAGTTCTGGGATATCCTTCATGTTGATTTATTAGAGGTGGTGGAAGAAGCCAGGAAAGCCAAAGAAATTTTGAAGGTTATCAATAAAACTTATATTACTCTTGTTCCAAAAGCTCAAGAGGTTGATCATATCTCAGGTTTTAGACCTATTGCTTTATGTAATGTTCTTCTCAAAATCATTACTAAAATCATGGCAAAAAGGTTGAAGCCTCTTTTGCATAAGATTATTTCCCAGAGCAAGGGGGATATGTGGAAGGACGTCAAATAGTAGATGAGATAGTTCTTTCTCGGAAAGCCATCCATTCCATGGATATGCAAAATTCTCCTTCTATGTTCATTCGGTTAGACTTATCCAAAGCTTATGATAGAGTGGATTGGCACTTCCTTATCAAAGTTTTGAGGCAATTTGGTTTCTCTAAGGATTGGATGGATTGGATTATGGGATGTATCTCTTCAGTTTCCTACTTAGTTCTTATCAATGGTAGGCCTTCTCAGTCTTTCCCAACTTCCAGAGGTATTAGGCAAGGTGACCCGCTATCCCCTTATTTATTCATCATTCTTGTTGAATGCTTGGGTAGGACTATAACCAAAAAGAGGGAAAACAAAACCCTTGAGGGAGTTACCATTGCTCATGGAGCTAGACCTATCTCTCATCTTCAATTTGTGGATGACTCTACTCTTTTAGGTAAAGCTACGAGTTAAGGAAGCTTCTAATATTAAGCAAATCATTAGCTGTTTTTCTAAGGCTACTAGGCAGTTGATCAATGAAGACAAATCTAAAGTTATTTTCTTTCACTACTCTACTAGACAGGAATCCATGGTCTTGGATAAATTAAGATATAATAAGACCTCTCTTCCAATAACTTATTTAGGTATTCCCATAAATATTCAAAGGCAGAAAAATAAATATTGGAATTGGTTGTTGGACAAAGTCAAGAAGAAAATTGGAAAGTGGACCAACAAGTGGCTTTCTTATGGGGTAGAATCACCTTGGTAAAATCAGTCCTTCAAGCTATTCCTATTTATGTTTCTTCCATTTTGAATATCCCAAAGGCTATTCTTCGAGAATTGGATCAAATCAGTCATCGTTTCCTTTGGAGTGGTACTAAGGAGAAAAGAAAATGGGCCTTGGTGAAATGGGATACTTTATGTCTTCCTAAGAGTGAAGGGGGTTAGGATTCCGGTATTCAATTAATAACAACAAAGATTTAGTTGCTAAATTATATTGGAGGATGTTGCATAACCCCAATGCTCTTTGGGCAAATAATCTCCATGCTAAATATGTTGAGAACAAAAGTCCTGAAGACCTTGTTCACTATCAACTTCCTACCAAAGGTTCTCCCATTTTAGCAGTTCTTAAGACTGGTGAGGATTTGATAAAGAAAAAATTATTTTGGATCATTCATAATGGTCAACATGCAAATTTTTGGACAGATTCTTGGGATGGTCACAAGCCTTTGATAACTCAGTTTCCCGATTGGAGGCCTTGGATGGAGGAGCTTCACCAAGCTAATTGGATAAAGGTGGCTAATTATTGTCATTACCATACTGGTAATTCAAAGGTTGGTAGATATTGGATCCCTATTGAGGACTGGCCTATTCAAATCCCAGAAATGCAAAGACAAGATATCCAAGGCATCCTTCATATGAGATCCCTCTCTTGGTCCCATGAAAAAGATTGTTTTGGATGGAACAACACTACTAAGGGTGAGTATTCAGTTGCTCAAGGTTATTTGACCTTATGCCATAATAATCCCAACCATTCTTCTGATATATTTTCTCAATTATGGGCTCAAAAGCTCTGGCCTAAGGTGAGGTTCTTTAATTGGATTTTATTGCATCGTAGGGTGCTTACTAGTGAGCAACTTATGAAGCATGGTTTTCATGGCCCTTTTAGATGTGAAATGTGTGAAGAGAATGTAGAAAATATCAACCATATTTTTATTGAGTGTACTTTAGCCTCTGAGCTATGGAGGAGAATGACCACTTTACTTGGCTTACAGTGGTCCAATTTTTTTACTTTTGAACAACTTTGGAGGGATTGGCCTAATCAAGAGGGTGTTGATCATTTTATTAGGTAGTTAGTTTGGATGGGTTCTACCATTCTTCTTTGGAATATTTGGAATGAAAGGAACAACCAAATTTTTAATCAAGATAGGAAGGATATTCACTATATTTGGCAAAAGACCATAGCCAACTTAGTTGAATCAGTCCATCAACTCCTTAATCACCCCCAAAACTCCCACCAAATATGGGATCAAGTTGTGCAAATATTGAATATTAAACCTTCTAAGGGCAACCAACTTAAAGGGAATGTGAGTATTAGTAAGATGGATAGGACTAGAAATTGGCAACCTCCTCCTAAGGATTTTGGAAAAGTCAATACTGATGGAGCCTCTAGAGGGAACCCTGGAAAAGCTAGTGTGGGAGGAATTGGTAGAATTTCAGATGGCTCCCTGGTTTTTACTTTTGCTTGAGAATTTGGGTATTCTTTCCAATAACCTTGATGAGGGGTATGGTATCCTTAGAGGCCTTCGAGGAGGCTACTAAGGTTGGATGGGAAAAGGTGTTAGTTGATTCTGACTCTCAACTTATGATTAATATCTTGAAGACTCCTTCTAAGAATCATAAGGTGGATTGGAGAATAAAAAGAATTATTGAGAAGATTCAGTTAATCCAGATGGGATTTTTGAAAGTTGATTACAATCATGTGGTCAGAGATCAAAACAAGAGTGTTGATGCTTTAGCTAATTGGGCTTTGGACAAAGGTGATCTTACTTGTTATGGCCACCCTCCTATATGGTGGGCTTCTCAAATTAGGGAAGCTCTTCTTTCTATCATTTCTTTGGATGGCTCCTGTTCGAAGGTACCTAGTTTCTTCTTGTTTTTTTTTTTGCTTCTCTTTGGTTCATTCAATTTTTTTTTAGTTCCCTAGCTCATTCTATTCTTTATTTTGTTTCCTCTGTTGATTCTTGCCTTAATAGTCTTTTGGTCTAGATAGGTCATTGTTTTGTTCATTATTTTTTATTTTTTTTTTTAGTTTTTTAAGGTGGGTGGGTTCTTTTGTCTTGTTTTGTTTTTGTGTTCTTTGTGTTGTTTTTTTTTGTTCTTGTGTTTTTGTTGTTTTGTTTTTTGTTTTTATGTTTTTTGTTATTGTTCTTGTGTTTTTTTCATTCTTGTTCTTGGGTTTCTCTTTGTTTGTGTTATTTCGTGTTTTTATGTGTGAGTGTTTTCTATGTTTTTTGTTTTTGTTTATTGTCTGTTGTTGGTTGTTTTTTATTTTTATTTTTATTTTATTTATTTTAATTTTTAGGTTTTGGTTGTGTTTATTTTTCATGTTTTTTTTGGGTTATGTCTTTGTAGTGTTATGTTGTTTTTGTCTTGTTTGTGTTTTGTTATGTGGTTCTTGTGTTTTTCTATGTGGTTTGTGTTGTGGTTTCTTTTATCTTATTGTGCGTGTTTGGTTGTGCTTTTGTTTTTGACACACTCAAGGAGCATGTTTTTTATTTTATTTTATTATTTTTTTTGTTATTTACTTATTTTTAAATTGGTTTTGTGTGTTTGTTTGCTCCTTGAGTATGTCAAAGGTGGTAGGCTAGGTCCGAGTCCTGGGCATTTTTTGCGGAATGGATACCCCTGCCTCCTTGGGTCTTACCCGAAAGTGGCATCCCTTTTGGGATGTTTTCCACAAATAAAATAATAATAATAATAATTATAGGAATTTAGAATGAGAAGTGTTACTATCATAGGTCTCTTTGAGGGGGAAACCTCCTTACAAAATATGCAAATTCTTCTCTAACCCTTGATTTTTACATCCTTATAATTTTATAATATTTACAAGAATATTTCCTAACATATTATGATAATATTCTATGACATCATGTTATGATTGTATTCTATGACAATATTCCCAACTTACCTAATTTATAACAATTACATTCATAATACCGACAGTTACATTCGTAATTATATGACAAAAAATAAATTCTATGACAACAAACTCTCCTAACTTAACATGTGGTTCATTTCTAACTAAATACATGGTCCACCTTATCACAATAACATATACCCCAATGTATTACAAGTGTTGAGAATATTTCATGCCACCCCCTTAAAGAAGCTTTGTTATTAAAGTTGAAAGGTGGGAAATAGTTGCTATAAGTCCTACAATGGCTCCCATGTGGTATATTTTGGTAGTAACCCTTGCCACTATACCAACACCTCAATGATATCCTGTGATGAAGATGTCAGGTTTGGTGATCCAAAATGGTTGCATGTTATAAAACAATGGATCCTTCTTCATATAATTAAGTAAGGATAGTTTGTACTTGGGTTTGTGTGCCTACCACCTTATTCAAGCAAGTCACATGGAATATTGGGTGAATCTTGGATGTGGTTGGAAATTCCAATTTGTAAGCAACATCCCCTATTTGACACAATATCTTGTAGGGCCATAAAACTTGGGTGCTAGATTCTATTGACTTTTTTGTTTGAGGGGTAATTTTTTATAACTTGAAGATGAAGGAAAACCATGTTGCCTTCTACAAACTCCCTCTCAGTTTTGTGTGTGTCTGCTTTTTATTTCAGATGATTTTGGATAGTGGTCAAATTTTGCTTAAGAGCTATTAAGATTTCTTGCCTATGACTAAAGACTATATCCACTATGTCTACCCTTGAACTACCTAGAAAGTAAGAGATGAGTGTCAGGGGTTATTAACCATACACAACTTCATGTGGTGTCATCCTTGTGGTAGTATGAGAAGTAGTATTATACAACCATTTTACTATGGGAAGCCATTGACTCCACTTGGATTGATTCTCTAAAATAAAACATCAAAGATGGGTCTTAATAAATTTATTCACCACCTCTATTTAACCATATTTCTAGGGGTGATATGATGTGATTATTTTCAAATGATTCCCTTGAATGCGATGTAGCTCCTCCTAGAATTTACTAGTGAATATCTTATCATGGTCACTAATTATGGAACATGGGCTCCATGAAGTCAAAATATTTAATCCATGAAAATATATGCAATTGTCTTGGAAGTATAAAGATGACTAAAGGATAAAAAATGAGTGTATTTGGTCAATTGATCCACAATTACCATTATGGTTGATTTACCTCCTAATAGAGGAAGGCCTTCAATGAATTCCATGGAGATATCTATTCATGGGGACTCTATAATAGGTAAATGTTGAAGTAATCTTGATGTACTAACTATTTCCCCTTTTATCATTGACAAGTGTCACAACTATCCACAAATTGCTTGAAATATGATTTTAATCCTAGCTAATAGAAACTACGCTTTACCCATTTATAGGTTTATAATAAACCTATGTGTCCCCCTATTAGAGAGGAATGAATCTCTTGGGGAATCTGATATTTAAGTGTGGATAAATGTGGAATAATAATCTAATGCTTATAGCAGAGCTCCTCCTATTTCTAGGAATAATTGAGATGGCCCCTTGTTGTTTGTGAATATTGAATAATCTTGGAAATTGTGGTGTATACCTACTATTCATACTTAAGTCTATCTAACCAATAAACCTTAATTATGGACACTGCATACAATATACCCTATATTTTAGGCAACTTAGAAAGAGCATTAATAGTAATATTTTCCTTACCTTTGCAATAGACTATCTTGTAGTTATATCCCAAGAACTTAGTGACCCATTTTTATTGTTTTGGAAAATAAATTCTTTGGTCCAAGAGATACTTAAGTCTATGATGATCAGTCTTGATGATGAAGTGTCACCCCAATAAGTATGGTTTCCAATGGAGGATGACAAAGATGATGACCATCATATCTTTCTCATAAGTTGATTTGGCAAGGTTTCACCCTAAGAGGACCTTGCTTATGAAAACAAGTGGCCAACCTTATTGCATACATATTACCCCCAATCCAACTTTTGAGGCATCACTTTCAATGACAAAAGTTTTGGAAAAATTTAGTATAGTTAGGATTGGTGTAGGACATATGGTATCCTTCAAAGTAAAAAACACTTGCTCAGCTACACTGTTCCATGTGAATGCATTCTTATTAAGCATAGATGTTAAATTAGTTACTATCTTCCCATAGTCCTTGACAAAATTTTGATCATATCTAATAAGGCCAAGAAATCCCTAAAGGCTCTTCAATGTTTTGGGCTTGGGTCATTCTTTCATTGCCTTAATTTTACTTGGATATACTCAGAAACCATATTGGACCATGATATGCCCCAAATATTCTACTTCAATTATCCTAAATGTGTATTTATATTGCTTGACATGCAACTATTTTTGCTATAGGAGCTTCAAAACCTGATCAACATCATGTAGGTTCTCTTCCCATGTTCTATTGTATATCAGTATGTCATAAAAAATAAAGGCAAATGTTTAGAGGTAGAGTTTTAAAACTTGGTTCATCAAGCCTTGGAAAATTGATGGTACATTGGTGAGGCCAAAATACATGACCAAAAACTCATAATTCCTCTCATGGGTCTTGAAAACTATTTTAGGGTTGTCATCCTTGTGAACCCAAATTTGGTGATAAATCAATTTGAGATCCAACTTAGTGAAATACTGAGCACCATGCAACTCATCCAACAAGTTATCAATCAATGGAATGGGAAACTTATCCTTGATGGTAATATGATTGCATTCACAAAAGTCTACACACATTCACCATGACCCATCCTTCTTTTGGACCAATAATACTAGAGCTAAAAATTAGCTTGTGCTTAGATGAATGAATCTAGCATCCAACCAGTAATTCCTTTATCAATTACTCAATCTCATTCTTCTAGTGATAGGGGTACCTATATGGATGAATATTTCAAGGTTGGCTCCTAGGAATTAAATTGATTCTATGATCTTCCTATCGAATAGGCGATAGTTGTTTGGGTTCAAGGAAGACCCATTGATTCTTAATTAGAACCGTTGATAATTCTAGGGATACCTGCTCATCTTGAATAAATTGCATCTAATAAAATTTTCCCATAACTAGTCAATGGTCCTTCTTAATTAGCTGCTACATAAGGTGAGATGTTATAAGCTTAGGATTTGTTGGTCATGAATCTACCTAAGTGTAAAAATTACATGCCCTGGACCTAACCAACATGGAAAGGCTGAAGGAAAGAGATGTTCTTCGGGCCAATCTCTAGAGAGGGCTGGTTCCCATACTAATCTAACAATCAGTGTAAAAATTAGGGAGAGAGATTAATAGAAAGAGATGGGAAATATGGCTGTAATATAGAAACATAAAGTGGGAATAAACTAGAAACTAAAATCTAAATCAAATTTTAATTAGCATGTAATAGAAAGAAAAAATACAGTAACCATTCACAACTTGCAAATATGACTTCCAATAAATATTTCAGTATTCACTTCTTAATTAGGAATTAAATTCAAATGCATAATTTAAACTTATATAACAAAGACCATGAACATAACAAAAATGATAGGTAGAAAGTAATTGCATACACCACTAATCGAGGAACTAGAGCCAACAATATTTCAATTGATGTAGAAAATTAAACTCAAAGATTTTTTGGTAGAGTGTTTATCCTCCTTTTTTACATCAAGTTTCTTAGTTTTTATAGAGGATTTTACCTCCAAAATTAAATGCTTATTAAATAAAATGTTGTCTAGTAAAAAATTAAATAAAAATAATTCCTCCTTGGTATCAGCAAACCCATTGGGAAGTGTTAAGTGATTTTGTCACATGGTGTATCGGGATTGTGGCAAAAGTCATCGGTTTGATTTTAATATCCATGACGGTGCCTTAAAAATGAATATCCACTAAAGTGGATGGTGCTTTGAAAATGAACAACGATGGTGTTTGCTTCTAAAATGAGCTTTCGCTCAAAGTTACGCCCAAAATGGGCCTTTACATAATTTTGCCCAAGTTGTGCCCGAAATGGGATTTCATATGGACTTGTACTTGGAACATGCTCTTGACAATATTCTTGGCCAGGATGCGCTAAAAAAATGTATTTTTCTAAAAAACTATGCGAAATGGGAGTTTCGCTTGAAAAGTGGGCAAAATGGATTTTTGCTCCAACATTAGGTGAAATGGGAGTTTCACTCCAATAAATGCTTATTAAATAAAATGTTGGCTAGTCAAAAATCAAATAACAATAATTACTCCTTGGTATTAGCAATGAACAAATCAACAAACCCATTGGGAAGTGTCAAGTGATTTTGTCACATGGTGTATCGGGATTGTGGCAAAAATCATCGGTTCGATTTTAATATCCATGACGGTGCCTTAAAAATAAATATCCACTAAAGTGGATGATGCTTTGAAAATGAACTACGATGGCGTTTGCTTCTAAAATGATCTTTCGCTCAAAGTTACACCCAAAATGGGCCTTTATCATAATTTCGCTCAAGTTGTGCCCGAAATGGGCTTTCGTCTGGACTTGTGCTTGGAACGTGCTCCTGCCAACATTCTTGCCTGGGACGCGCTAAAAAATGTATTTTGCTGAAAAACTATGCGAAATGGGAGTTTCTCTTGAAAAGTGGGCGAAATGGAGTTTCGCTCCAACATTAGGCAAAATGGGAGTTTCACTCCAACATTGGGTGAAATAGGAGTTCCGTTCGAAAAGTGGATGAAATGTGAGTTTCACTCCAAATTGCCTCTTTTTTATGACTTCGCTTGGGAGGAGCTTGTGCTGCTAAAAGTGAAGCCCATATTGGAAACACGATTTCAATGTGACTACTACCCATATTTCGTTGAGAAATGAAGCAAAAAGTAATTTCGCTATAAATAGGAGCAAAACTACCAACAAAGGAATTTTACCAGCGAAATGGCCAAGAAGTGATTTCACTAGCGAAATGGCTAGGAAGTGATTTCACTATGAACTTGCCCAAAAAAGATTTTCATTGTTCTTGGGGGTAAAAAGGAATTTTTCTCGGGTTTTTTCTGAAATTGCATCCATTGAACACTTAGAAAAAAATTCAACAAACTTTTTTAATGTGGCGAAAATGCTTAAAATAGATTTTGCTGGAAAAATTGTTTACATATGTGGGCAAAATTTTAATAAAATTTTAATGTGGTAAAAATACAAAAAATTACTAGTTTTCACACCCTGAATGGTATGGGTTCTATTGTTGACATTGAACTACACCTAAAGTTTTAAAAAATTCTAAGACACCATTCCCAATGTTCATAACCAACGACACCTCAATACCATATCAAGTCCACCCAATGTGACTACATAGAGATTAGTCTGACAATGATAGTCACCAATGGATAGGAAAACATTACAACACTTCCCAATTCAAGTCATGATGTCCCCATTGACAATTTTCACTTGGACTCATTCATGACCACAAATGAAGTAATTTTCCCATTTTTCCATAGTTGGATCAGTAAAATTACCAGTGATACTAGAGTCCAATAGGATCAAAATATGATGCCCTTTGAGAAATACTTGGACTATCATACACAGTGGGGTGGATATTCCAATAATGGCATTCACATAAATAGTGGAAATTTCTTCTTCCTAATTTCCAGTTGTAGGTTTTACATCCACTAAATTTGGGAGCTCTTCCACTGAATCCATAAAGTCTTCATCCAGGTCTATAGAAGAATTTAAAGGATTTCTCATATCCAAGAGGTATAGGTATTGGGTTTTGCATTTGTGTCCCATGGCCTATTTTTCATCACACTTATAGTAGAGTCCTTAGCTCTACAATTGACCATCTCCTTCGAAGTTAACCTCTTAACCATTGGAGCTTTCGGAGCATTGTTATTGGTGGATGCAAAAGTTTTATTTTGAAATATAAGGGGTCTAGAAGCCTTTCTTTGAGCATTCCATTTGTTCTCTACAAGTTTGGCTAGCCTCATGGACATCATATAAGTGGCTAGCTTAAGAATATGCACCTCAGCCCTTATCTCTTCCTTAAGGCCACTAATAAAATAACTCTTAAAAAAATCATCAAGAAGGGCTTCATTTCTATTGGTTAACTCCTCAAAATATATAATATACTTAGGCACCATGCTTATTTGTCGCAACTTAGTAAGTAATCTAGTAAGGTCTCCAAACTCATATGGCCTAAACTAACAAAGGAGTTCTCTCTTGAAATACGTCCAACCAATATTGGGTATTTGTTTTCTCAACCATTGGTACCAATGCAATACTTTCAAATAAAAATTAAATACAACTATAAAAATCCTTTGGTCAAAGGGAGTTTCATGTAGCTCATACCATTGCTCAACCTTAATCAACCAACTTTGTGGTTTTGTTATATCAAACCTTGGAAAATCTATTTTAGGAATCATGGATTCATACCTCTATTGGTTGAATAATGCTCAGTGTTCTCTTCATTAAAGAATTTAGAATAGTCAGGGCAGTCAATATTTTTTCTCATTTTAACATCTAGACTATTCTTAATAGACCCATTAAAATTTGGATTTCTAATCTTGAGCACATTAGTAGCTTGAATCATATAATCCTTTTTATGTTAGTTATTTACTATTATGGTGACAAGAGAAGATAATTGATCCTTAAGATCCATGATGGCATCTAGTTTTCAAAGTTTCTCATCCATATTGTTCATTATAGACCCCATTACTTGATAACAGGTCTTTGAGGACATTTACTAAAAATAGAAATGCTATTTTTAGCAATTACTATTTTTAGTAAGGGTCACAAAAAATGTATGGATGCTATATACGAATACGATTATCTCAATGAGACAATCATAATGGGCTATATCCCAAACTGACAGTTTTTTGGCAACCTAGACTACTATTTTTAGTAAGGATCCAAAAAAGTGTTTGGGTGCTATATATCAAAATGATCAGCTCAATGAGATAATTGTAATGAGCTATATTGTAAAATGATATTTTTTGGTAATCTATACTTTTTTTAGTAGGGGAATTCAAACTACGTATATGCTCCCAAACTTGTTCAATTTCAAATTTTTTATTTTGTAATCTCTACTACTAATATGGTGAGCAAGAAAAGAATCGATTCTAGGTTAGGGTTTGTGTAATCTTCATAGCCCTCTATTTTACCACAATGGTGAACAATAGTGCTCAGATCAATATTTTAGACCACTAACCAAGGAGGATTCCACACATACCCTTGATCATACTACTTGCCTCTTTAATAATATGGGAGGGTAATCTTGCTAAGTGTTGCGCTCGATGCACTCTGGATTTTACATGGTTGAATGGTTTCCCATATATGAAGGTTTGCCTAAGGATTCCTATAAGGGTATCTTTATATACTCGAAGATACATGGGAGTTTAAATCTATGTATGGATGTTGTTTGAGGCATGGGTAGTAGAACCTAATTGCCCCTCACTTCACTAGATGTTTTACAGGTAATCTAGCTTAGCCAATAATAAAAGCTCCTCCATATTATTTTAAAATGGTTAGAACATCGTTTCTAACCTATAGACCTAGGATCAATAGAAGAGAAAAATGCTCATAGCATAAGCTTACAAAGCCCCAAAAAGGGCTCTAATACTACTCACAATGCACCTCTTTTGCTTGTGCCAATATTTCTCTTTAAATATTTATAATATAACCAAATATAATATAACCATGATTCATAGAATATGAATGAATACAAAATTCATAATGATAGCAAAAACATGCATGCATGAAACATAAGAATAGTAATTGTAAGAATTTAGAAAGAGAAATATTTCTGTCACAGGCCTCTTTGAGGGGATAACCTCCTTATAAAATATGTAAATTCTTCTCTAACTTGTGAGAGATACATCCTTCTCATTTTATAACATTTACAAGAGCATTTCCTGAAATTTTATGACAATATTCTGACATCCTACTCTGATAGTATTCTATGAAAATATTCTTGACTTACCTAATTTATGATAATTACATTTATAATACCAAGGATTACATACATAATTGATAACTACATTCATAATACCAATGGATACATTTATAATTTTATGACAACAAATAGAATCTATGATAACACACTCTCCTAACTTAACATGTGGCCAATTTATAACTAAATACATGGTCCATTATTATAAACACATATACCCTAATGTATTCTAAGTTTCAGGTATATAACAATTTGACATAACAAACTAAACTATGCTTTCAATATCTATCATGAAAAGTACCTAGATTTGCATAATACACATATGATTTCAACATTGATATTTTTCTATTTCATATAAAAGAGAATATTTATTGAATATACCAATTATTTATCATGTTTGTGTTTGTCCCATGTTGTTACTATACCACCTAAATATCCTTTACTATGGATTGGTAGACAATCCTCCATATCCTAAGCCTTTTGTATGCATCCCTATATTCCTCAATAGTTATTTTTATTTATTACACTAAACTAAAATTAGTACAATACCAATGTATGAATTTCTAGGCAATTCTTCCTTATTCGGTCTTATTCATACTCATAATATTCCATGATATCATTTTATATCACTAATATTATTCTTATTTAGATGCTTATTCCAACTTCTTGTTAGTACTTATGGTATTTATTTTTCGTTTCTCATATTTTTATTAAGAGAAATTAAGTTTACACGGGTTTTTACGAGGGGTCTCAGTCCCCTCTTACTGGGGTTTGAACTTGGATCTCCTTAATGAAAATCCAAGGACTTACCATTTTTTGGTTTCTCATAATGATATATATGAGTTTATATTTTTATATGTTATTTGACTTTAGGTTCTACTCCTTTTTCCATTACCACTACTCTTTCATATTTATTAACATCTTGAATGATTCCAAATTATTCATAATGAGAATTATCATCTATGGGTTTATGATATAACCTAGAGAACATGAAGTGCATGGAATAACATTAAAACACTTTCTTGTTTATGTTTGCATGGAAAATCCTATATAAAATGAACATCCTACATAGTATTTATTTTGTAATATGACCCAAAAAAATATAAATTAGCATGGATATCCTTTATATTGCTTTTTCATTATGCTTCTCTTGAAAACACTAAAGTGTAAGGGATAAACTTTATCTAGTTTCAATTTTATTACAAGAAAATAATTTTATGCTACTTTATGAAAATGAAGATAGTTTACCAAAATAACACTTGATGTCTTCTTCTATCATTGTTTAAAATTCCATATATTTCTTCACATCTTTAATTTATTATGAATTTAAACTTGTAAAATCTAATTCCTTATCCCTTGTAGTTATTATTGTTTCTTCTAATGGTTGATTTGAGTGAACCCTGATGGATTTATGTAACTTATGATAAATAAGGGATTCCTCACTATTTTAGGAGTGAAAATTATTGATCTAATCCAAATTCTACTATAATATGATCTCCTTGCTTCATTTGAAGTTTTTTTCATGACGAAAATTTTTAATATCTTTTTTTTTTTTTATTGGTGGTGGCCACAAGGGGTAAACAGGCTGTGACCACGAGGGAACCATTAAATTTTTAATATCTTTACTCATCATGTTCACTTTGAAATATCTCACCATGTGTTAAATTTTATAATCATTATACACCAAAATGTAATATTTTTTTAATCCACCTTTTGATTCCTTTCTTGGCAATTTTTTTTAAATATTCATGGCAACATGTGTATGGGTATACAACATGATTTTTCTCCTTAGTATTTTGGTTAATCTTAAATAAATCCACCTAAATTATTATCAATATTCTTTAAGACCACCTTATTAATAAGATAATATAGAAGTCAAAAAATCCTAACTCACACTAGAATCATTTTAATTACCTTTTTCTTTATAGAAAACATTTCACTTGATAGTATTAAATATAGTCCATCTAGTCCCCTTAAACGTCAATAACTATTAAATATTTATTGTTGATTTATGAACTTGAGAATATAATGAGAAAAATATTTTTGAAGAAAAGTTATAAAAAATATTGAGTTCAATTCCCATGTCCATTTAATCCAGTTTTTATTTTTTTAACAAGCAAGCAAGTACCTACAAAACATACATATTGGTCTTTTGTTGTTAAAAATCATTATAAAATGCTTGATCATTCTAACCTTGAATATCAGTTGTAGTGTAACATTTGTTATATGGATAGGGATTACCATAGGTATACTCTTCCTCTTGTCCCTAACAAGGGAATCCATACTTATAGACTGGACATACTTGCTTCTAGTTGAGGATTTCATAAATTAATCTCCTTTCATGGTATATATATTTTCCTCATAATTTTAACTTTTAATTTTTTTTCAATGATCTTAAATAAAATATTGGACTTTGTTTAATGTTCACACTCCCTTCATACTTATACTCCCTCCTTGTCTATAGTCAAATCCTATTCTTCTCCAAAGATCTAAAACAATAAATGGTGCATATCAATCTTGCTCACATTCACTTCCTACTTACACTCCCATTTTTAAATTCATATAAATACACCAATAATTATTTAATTCATATTTAATCTTCATTTCATTAGTAAAAATGCAAGTAAGAAACATAAGTCATGAGTACAATAAAACATTTTATTATTTGTATTTTAGGAATATATAACACCTTTATCTATGTATATCATAAAATGGATGAAACCATGCTTATTTGAATTTGTTAATATATTTATGTGAGGGAGGAATATTATTTGTTTGTAAGTATTTAGCTTACAATAAATACAATGATTATTGTAAATATAATATCTAATGTGTTAGGCAAAATTTTATCCTATTTAGATCCCTACAAAAATAGAAGCATAATATCATATATTTAAATTTTTCATTTTAAGGATGTTACATTTATGCTTGCATTGAATATATAGAAATAAATATTGTTGTTATCGCTCTTCCTTTATTATTAAATTTGTAATTATTTTATATTAATATTTTGTAACAATAATAAAACAAAAGTAAAAACATATAATATTTTAACTTTTTGTCCACTTGCATCAACATTTTTAAAATATGTGGATTTGTTTTTGTAAATATTAAATTTTAAAAATATTGTTAAAAAATAATAATTGAGTTAAACTTAAATTTGGATGAATAAGTTAAATGAAATGTCTTTTTTAGTTTATATATTTATGTATTTTATAGATTTTAATGATATATGAAAATTGCTTTAGCCATTTTATAACATATTATTTCATGAATGTTATTAACACAAATTTGGATTTACTATCATGGCAATATTTTAGTTTGAACATCAAAGTAAGATTATTTAAAAACCATCATTAAGCATGTTCAATTGGAAATTGGGTGCATTGAGAACTCCATATTCTTATCTTTTGCTTGATGATCCATTTCTAATTCAGAAAGTTTTTTTTGAAAAAAAGCAATAATATAAATATAAATTTTTCTAATTACAAAATATTATAGAGAACATGGGATTCCAATTTGGAGATTAAGATCAATCTTGCTAGAAAATTATGTATAATAATTAGATAAATATCACTATATGGTTTGTTAAAATATCATGGTAGCATGGTCATGATGTAATATAGGTGAAACCCATTTCAATTCCATATAACCAAATTTAAAAGGAAAATTTTACCACCTTAAAGCACCAACCACCCAACGGATAACATCAAAATAAGTTACAATAAAAGGTTTCTATAATATAAACAAGAAAAATCATGACTATAATATTTGTAGTACTTTAAGTACTAGTATGGGCATACAAGCCAAGAAAAATTAATATAAATGGTGCAATGCTCACCAATAGTGATAAAGAAAAATGTTAATAAATAAAGATATAATTTAAATCAATGATTTAACTCACTCTCAACCACCCCAAATGAAGTGTATGTATTATAAAAAATATATAAGAATAATAAATACAAAAAATGAATACCTAACATTTCACTTATTTTGTTTCTCCTTAACCCACCCTTTAATTAATCCTCTAATTTCTTATGAGATTCGTGCCCTACTAGAAGTTGTCCTTATTAAACAGAGTATAACCTTAAATTTCTGAAGAACAAAAAATTATGAGACTAATCATATAATAGCTAGCTCTAACTATAATTTATAAACAAGTCCCTATGAACAAGAAAGACCATGGTTGTAATATTTGTATTACTTTGAGTACTAGTATGGTGATACTAGTCAAGAAAATAAATCAAATGGCGTAATGTACACTAATAGTGTTAAGTTAAAATGATAAAATATGAATATATAATTTTAAATAATTTCAAGTGATAATATATGAACATATAATTTTAAATAATGTTTGGTTTAATCATTGGAAAATATGTCATATATTTTCTTTAGTCTATAAAAAAGCTAGCTACATTTGGTTAGTGTCAATAGAAGGTTTTTATATGATTTTATTATAGAATATGGCTTTTGATCAAGGTTTGCATGAAGGGATGGCAATTTGTTACAACACTCTAAAATTTATAATTTAGTGAATAGATTCCCACATGCTATAATTTGTATATGTCATTGACTCACCTAGAGTAACCCCAATCTCCTTATCCATTTATTATTCTTGCCAAGCAATTATAAAGAACTCTCTCAAACAAAATGATAGAAGATTGGCTGATGTGGCAAAATTTAGGATCTTTTACATGAACACATAACATTATTTATGGTAAGTTCTTTTGATATTTTAGTTTTTCATATTATAAATTAACATAAGAAAAAATAGATTTTCCCTTATTATAAAATGAAGTAAACCAAGCTTTTGGACGCAATATAGATAGAATGAATTCTTACTTGATTGTTTTAAAAGGAAAGTTCTAAACCATATTTGGATGGACATACTTGTAAAATTACAATTTTATGAATTTTAAATTAGGGCCAAAATATGGTTTGGGATTGTTTAAATATAAAAAATAAAAAAGGATGAATATATTACTTCAAAAAATATATAAATTTTATAAATGAATTAGAATTGCTAAGGAAATTAGGGTTCAACAACATGAAATTTTATATAAAACAACATATGGCTAGCCAACAAGGAGGATTCTATATATATTTTTGGTTTGATGTTGGGTTTAAGTCTTGTAATGTTAATTCTTATTTAAATAATTAACAATTTTTTAATGTTTTTAGGTGTGGATTTACAAAACCAAAAGATTATATTAATTTTAACAACAATTCTAAATATTGAATTTCTATAAGAAATATAGCTAAGGAATTCAACCTCAAACAAGTAGTAGATGATACATAAAATATGCTTTGAGCTTTATTTATTTATTTTCTTATGGATAGAAGAGTTGGTTTGGAATATATCAAAATATGATGGATACATGGTTACATTATGCTATACAAATACTAATAATTAAACTTATATATGATTAAATTTGAAATAATTTATGGTCAACTAAGGTCCTCGCTAAGGACTTGCCATTTCTTTAGTTAGTATTCCAAAGTAAAATTACTGAGGGTGAGAATTTATAAAGAAGAGAATATTATGGACATCTTAGGTGAACCTTTTGCAAAGAATATATATAAAAATTAGATAATATACTCCTTCATCGTCACTTTGCTTCCATATTTCACATTACTTTTCAAAAAGAGGAAATATATTAGGTTGCTCCATCAACATTAAAAATGTCAAAATTTATAAATTATTTCAAAACCAAAGCATTAAATTTTTTGTGAAGGATTAATCTTGTTATTATTTTTTGGAACCTATGGCTTGAAAGTAATAATAGAAATTTCAAAATCATTTCTTAGAATTTTATCCATGTTTGGATTTATACTATTTCCTTCTGTAAAATTTTGATATAATCAAAAGTGTGATGTGTGGATGATTTTTTTTTTTTGGTAAATAAAAATTGTCATTAATTATCAGGTTTTGCAGGTTAACCCAAAACCTAATACAAAATCTAGGCTTATGCTGAGATTGTGGATCCTGGTCATCCTTAGAATATTATTTTAAAAAATTATGTTGGTTATCCTACAACACCTTACACTTACTATGAGAAAGATAGTTCAACATGACAATTAGTATTACTTACAGCGATAGTCATTTGAGTTGACTTAGAGAAAAAATCTATGCTTATCATGAAAAATTTGAGAAAAATGTACCCTTCCAGCTTTCTCCTTAATCAGTAGTGTGCTTTTTAAGTCTAAGAATGTCTTCCCCCTCACGTGGTACCCCTTGTGTCCACATCATCAAACTTCTCGCATCAATACCCACATTGGCTAATTTGTCAGGCGCTTTGTTGGCCTCACGAAACACATGGTGAATTCTCCTGTCCTATCTTACCGCAAAAAGTATTCTTACCTCACGGATGACGACCTCAATCCTCCATGGAGGTTTTCCAGTCATTGGTTAATAGGTTGATGATATTCATTGAATCGCCTTCAATCATCAAATTTCCATGAGTCTCCTGGGAAAATTTTAACCCTCAAAAGGGCTCTAGCTTTCACCTCATTATTAGTTCTAATTCCCAATGGTTTAGTGAAGGCCTTAACCAGGTTTCCTTGATGATCTGTGATTACTCCTCCAGCTCCTGCTCTTCTCGGGTTCTCCTTAGTTGCACCATCAAAGTTCAATTTGAACCAACCCCTAGGGGGTGGCTCCCAAGAGACCCCATTTTTGGGATTAGATAGAGGGATGCACGACTTTTCCTCAATGCCTAAGGCTAAAGCAATTTTTCTTTCTTGGGGAAGGATTATATGGTTCTCCTCAGCAAGGATACTAATGTTTTCTTTCGCAAAGGTAAGGATTCTATTGAGGATTGTTTTAAGACTATGATTGGTGTCCTTAAAAGCTTTGTGATTCCTTTCTAACCATATATGCCATAAGAAATGGTGCCAACAGATTTTCCAAAGGTACTTAAGTTTCAGACTAACAAAGGGTTGAGGCCATTGTTGGAACACTTTAGAAACTGAAGCCGACTTGATCCACGAGATCCTAAAAGCCTGGAAAAGTTCATCAAGTATGGACGCTGCCACCTGACACTTTAGGAACAAATGTTGGGTTGAATCCCACCCAAACCTGCACATATGACAACGGTTAGCAATAACCATACCTTTGGTCAACATATTATCCATGGTAAGAATTTTTCATTGGATCACCAACCATGAGAAAAAAGATATTTTAGGGATTAAACCCTTGGTCCAAACCAAATTCGGTTGAAATTGTTGGTCTTCGTTGTTGAGGAGCAAGTTATAGGTGGATTTGACCGTAAAATCTCCACTTCTAGTCTCAGCCCAAGCAATGTGATCCTCATATTCTCTAGAGGGAAGAATTTGTTGTGTTAAAATATTATGAAGTTCTTCAGAATCAACTTCAAAACCTTGTACTCTGATGTATTTCCACCTAGGGGTGTTCATATCCTACTAGATGTAATCATCCACCCTTTGCCCAATATGTTGCTCCATGTGTTCTTGGATTCTAGCCAATCAGGGATTCTGGGATAATTTCTCAACTCTCACCCGTCGATCCTTCCAAAAGTTTATCATTTGCCCATTCCCAAGGATCAATATAATCCCTCTCTTGACTAGATATTTGCTTGTTAGGATTACCTTCCATAAAGTTGACCCCATACTCACCAGATTATCATTGAGGAAATTTGATCCTTGGAGGTATTTCCTCCTGACTATGGCCGTCCATTCATTTTTGAACTTGGTTAATAGCTGCCATGCTTGTTTGGCTAGCAGAGCTGTGTTGAGATTATTAACTCTCCTCAGCCCTAGCCCGCCCTGTACCTTAGGTTTGCAAACCTTATTTTACCCTACCAAATGGATCCTTTTTTTATCCTCGGTCCCTGATCAGAGAAAGTTCTTTTGAAATTACTTGATTTTATGATACACCTTGCTTGGAGCTCTGAAAATCGATAAGAAATATACAAGTATACTTTGTAGGGAGGCCATTGTTAAGATTGCTTTGCCTGCTTGAGATAATAAATTTCTTTCCAGCGTGCTAGCTTATTTTGGATCCTCTCTAGCACAATATTCCACATTGACCCTTCTGGTTTTCCATAGAAAAGGAGAAGGTCTAAGTAAGAGGTAGGAAGGGACGCAATATGGCATTCCAAAATTCTAGCAATGATGTTTTGCATGGGAATGGGGGTATTTATAAAATATAGCTTGCTCTTATTAAAATTCACTTTATGTCCGACCGCCTCCTCATACATCTTAAGAATGTGTCTGATCCTTCTTGCCTCAACCATTGAAGCCAACGTAAGCATTGATTATTTTACTAATATATTATTATAGGAAACAAATACACATATAGAAATCATATGTAGTAGTAAAGGTAATATAAAGGATCTAGATTCATCCTTGGTAAAATAAAAATTTCTAAAAGTTGGGTTCATCAAACTTATTTTTTAAAATATATCCAAAGAAAATATTGGGAATGTTAATAGAGGTAGCGTTTCTAAAAATAATCCAACTACTTAAAATAATTTGGAACTTACACGAATAGATATAACTATATATAGGTATGGGAACTTTTTGCAAATATCTTAAAATAGATGGAGATATGCTTTATTGAGGAGGATTTGATATTGTTTAAAAATAGATAGTAAGTGGTCAATACTAATATTTATTATTTATGTGAATGAATTATTGATGAGAATAATATCTTAGAATTGTCAACATACCTAAAAAAAAGTACTAGCAGAATTTTATAATATTTATTAATTATTCCATTGATTTCTACTAGCTCTTGTAAATTGTTGAGCTTGGGTAGTAAAAATTATTTTTCTTAGATATGTTATCAAAATATTTGACATCCCAAATCCTCATATCCCTCTTTCAACATTTCATATTTTAGATAAATATGTAATAAAAATTAGGAATAAATCAAAGTCTTGGAGCATGTTGACTAAAATTAAAATGGATTTAGATGATCATTATTAATTAAATAACAAATTAAATAATGGTCTTTTGATTTTATCCTACTCATAGTAAAATGTCTAAGGAGATTGTATACTCCATTTACTACCATATATTAGATAAAAAAATAAAGTCAATCTTTCTATTGTGTGTATTTGACCAATGCACTTGTTATCCCATGTATACTAAAATGTTGACAAAATAATGTCCTAAATTTAATTTTGAAATGAAGATAAACTACCCATTAAATTAGATCATCCAAAAGTAACACTACTATGTCAAAGGATAGCTGAAATGGGTCACTGAATTCAATGGAAGAAAACAACTGAAATATCAGAGAAGATGTAGCAAAAGATGCCTCAAACCATGTGCCAAACATAAAATTTTATTGTTGCGTCATTTAATCTATTTTAATTAATTCGTGGTTATTTTTGGGCCGCTTGCATTAAATTATTGGTGGATCGGGTGGACCGAGACAACGATCAATGGAGACGAAAGTGATGGATTAAATTAAATTAAATTTTAATTTAATTTAATTATGGGTTTATGGAAATGTGAATGTGCAATGATCAACAAAGAATATTTAATTTAACGCATAATTATGGTATTTAAAAATACTTGCGATATTAAATATTGTAATTTTAAATAAAATTTAATTTAATTTAAAAAAATTTCCAAAGGAAAAGGAACAATGACTATTATGGAATGACAATGGCTAATTTAATGGCACACGGGCAAGTGGCAAGTGGCAGGCATGTTTGACCGATAATAACGACTAGAAATCAACATGGGGTGATCAGAGGAGGCTATAGGGGTGCACGGGCTGGGGAAACAAATCGTTGATCTGTGATGGTGGAGAACGACCAAAACGGTGCTTGGTAAATCAAGAGCAGATCAGATTGGTATTGAAAAAGAGATATGACACTGGTAAACATCAGATCACCACCAAAAATGTGATGTTATAGGTATGAAGTGTGGAAGCAATGCTCGAAAACATAGAAACATGCTAAAAAACCATAGAGGAGCTGAGGAACCATCGAGAAAGATGGTATGAAAGTCGTGGGTAATAGATCATCACCTAAAATTAGGATATCATTGTCATAAATAGTGAATCATGCAACAATGACAGCAATTCAACGTTCAAAAATAGGAGAACATCACCAGGAGGAATAGAAATATTATGAAGTGTAGCAGACAAGATGACAAGGGCAGAGAGGGCAACAGGGTCATCAACTACAATAGATTTTGAAGAGCTTGGATCTACAACATCTGAATTGGCCTGATCTATAACAAAATCTTCAATTAAGCTCGGATCCGCATTAGGAGCCACATTGTCTAGTGGAAAGATGTTGGGTATATCACCTAGAGACCCTAGTTTGAATCTAGGTGTGGCTACAAATTATTCAAGTTCTGGATCATTGGTGAAATCTTAATCTTCTTCAATGATATCTTCATCAAAAATGACAATGATAATGATTTAAACTTGAAGCTGCTAAAAATTGGCAATCATTTCGGCATGGAATTATTTAAATTTTGCGGGGAAGTCAATAAGAAAAATGGTCAAAATCAACATCATGAATGACGGTCATGAACAAAGAAAATCAATAAATGATAAATCTAAGACGAATGCTTGGATCAAGAGTTGAGGGTCGGGAGTCAGAGGGACCCAAGATGAAAGTTTTCAAAACAAAATTTCTCAAAGGTATCTACGGAAGGAAAATAATGTTCACCACTCAAGATCAATGGGTTGGTTTTCTCATTCTTTTTTGAACCAATTTAGTCTTTGGAAGAGGATACTCTCCAAACCCTTGTACGTTGCTCTTATACCAATGATGTGGGAAACACTCTTAAAAAATGACACAAAATATCATAAATGAAAACTAAGAATTACATTTAATATGCATGATCTGTGTCAATATTAAATTTACAAGGAGGTATTTAATATGCACAATCCATGTTAATATTAAATGTAATACAATACTAATCTCTATCAACTTCAATACAAGAAAATATGAGATGAATCTTCTCTTGCCACATTGGCTCTTTTATAGACTTGTCTACCCTTACCCTAACACTCAAAAGTTCCAATCCATGTACCAATGGGGGCCGATCTAGTAACTCCTAAATAATAATTGTTACATCTTTTAATAACATCTTTTATGAAAAATAATGGTTACATCATATGGGGCCATAAACCTAGGTGTCTGAAGTGCCATAGAACTAAAAAATTATTAATATTAATAGCATGGGTCTTAACATGCCCATCTTCTTCAAAACATCTTTGTCCTCAAAGTTGGAGATGAAGAAATTGCTACTAAAGTTACTAGAGAGGACCCCATGTGGCATCTTCCTGCTATAAACCTCACCATTAGACCAAGAATTTAATGATGATGAAGTTATGAAGAGTGTAGAATTTATGGTCTAGAATGTTGTTAGACTCCAATGTGACTAAGCCTTCCTCATTCAACATAGGGAGTGTCAACTGGATATAGATGCAGTATTTGAGTACATGCTTGAGACAAGAGATATGTAAATATTGGATGGATTTTGGAAGAAGGTAGTAACAAAATCTTATAGAGAACTTAGGCAATTTTTTGCAATACTTGGTAGGGTTCATAATACCATGTAGTCAACTTTGGATGAACATGAAGTTGCATTAAACATTGCTTGTAGTGATGGATTTGAAGGAATGCCATATCACCCACATTGAAGTTGAACTTGGAATAATGATGATCAATCTATTGTTTCATCTAGTTATGAGCTATAACGAAGTTCTCCTTCAACTATTGTAAAATTTGAGTATGTTCTTGAAGAGTTACATCCACCATCTAAATTTAATAGTTTTCAAGAACATACAAAGAGGGCGACAAATATGGGTACTCATAAACTACCTACAAAGGAGTCATCTAGAGGTTGTGTGGAATGAAATGTTGTACCACCATTAAACCAATGGCAGCCACATAGTCCATTGTGTTAGACTCTCAAACGTAAAATAGGTAGACTTCCAAACATTTATTGAGAATTTAATTTTACCCATCAATTTGCAGATGATAGGATGAGCTCATTCACAATCATGTTTTCTACAGTTTAAACAATTCTTTTCCAAAATGTATTGGTGAAGGTGTAGTTGTGATTAAACAAAATAAATTTTGGCAAAGCATTGAATTTAAAAATGGAGTCCATGAATATTTGAGCAATTGTGGAGGTATGGTAAGGATGGGCAAGGGAACAAAAATGAGCATACTTTGAGAGGTGGTCGACCACCATAAGAATAACCAATTTTCCCCCAGATTTAAGAAGCCCTTCAATAAAATCCATGGAGATTTTAATCCACTTATTTTTTGAGATTGGTAACGATTATAGAGTACCTAGAGTATGAACCATTTCTCCCTTCATCCCTAATAAATTTCTCATTTTACCATAAAATTTTGGATAAGATTTTCAAATAACCTTCTCATTCAATTCGACTACATTCATAAATAGTCATTATGGTCATGAGGAGAAATATAGTAAATCATTGCTTGCAAGGTTCTATATGTTATTTGTTGTAACATATTCTTTGTTTCTTCACATCTTCATGTCTTTGTAGATAATTTTAATGTTTCACATTTTCATCTTTCTTCTCTCATGTGTGGGCCTTACTTCTACCACACATAACATTCATCCCATGGTTATCATCACTTCCTATTTCTATTTGATGATACTCCTACTATTTTCTTTTTATTTCATGACTTTCTTTGTTACTACTATATTCTTCAATTTTATTACTTGGAATATCATATCTTACTAATGTTTTTTTTTTTTTTTTTTGAATTTACATGGTGGAATCGGTAGCCGCCACGAATCCGAGCAGGCTGTCCAGCTTTTTATGGCCGCCACAGTATTCTGCGTTGTCCGCCCTAGAAGTCGCCACACAGATTTTTGCGCAGTACACCCTTATAACCACCATGCCACAATCATTTTAAACCTTTTACGCCACTGAAAGCACTAGGAAAGGGACAAGCGTTCAGTCCGATGAGGCCCGAGATTTGAACCTTGGACCTCCTCCCCCCTTATAGGGTTTGGATGAACCAATTGATCTACACCTCGGACCTCATATCTTACTAATTTTATGGAGCAAATGGGGCTCAATTCTAGGACCTCTATGTGTTGAGGTTGCTTCACTAATGATTTTCTAGCCCCTTCTTGAACCAACCTACAATTTACATGTAATATTGCTACTAATCATAGTTTCTAGATTCAACACTTGCTCTAAGATTCAACTACGGCTTTTCATTTAAACTAGTTATGATACAAAAAATTCTCTTATATCACAAATTATCTCACAATTTCATCATTGTGTAATTTTAGGAATCAAATACACATATAGAAATGATATGTGGTAGTGGAGGTAATATAAAGGATCTACATTCATCCTTAGTGAAATAGACAATTTTAAATGTTTGATTTATGAAACTTATATTTTATTATACTTCTATGGAATGCTATGGAGGTAGTGTTTTTAAATATAATCTAATTACTCAAAATAATATGGAAATTCAACAAATAATTATAACTATATATAGGTATGAAAATATATACCACTTAAAATAGATGAAAAAATATTTTATTAAGGAAGATTTAATATTTAAAATAATAATAATAACTAGTCAATAGTAATATTATTTTTATGTCAATCAATTATGCTAAGAATAATATATTTGAAATGCTAGTAGATAGTTTAACCACTTACAATATTAACCTCTATCTTTATAAATTACAAAAAATTGAAGGTAATTAATTGATAAATTTTATCTTAATAAATAAAAATTATTAAAAAATAAATAATAATTAAAAAGATAAAAATATCTTTTATAAAAAAATAAATTCAATATAATTCTAATTAACTAAATAAAAATATATATAATAGTATATTTTTGTGCATTCGTTATATCTCTTCATGATTGCAAATATGGAACAACATAGTTAAAGTTTTTTTTTTGAAATATAGCTTAAAGATTGACTCATTATTTTATAAAACCTTTATGCATGTATGATACATTGTATTGTATTGATGAATTATTAAATTTATTATATTATTAAATAAATTTAATTAATTTATTTTAAATATTTTACTTTATAAATTTTTTGTTTTTTAAATATTTTAGTTTATATAGATTTTTTAATTTATTTGGTGGAATCAGCAGTTAATGAATTGTTTGTTTTTTAGGTTTCACAGTATTCTACGTTGTCTGTCTTAAAAACAACCACATAATTCTTGGCGTGGTCTGCCCTATAACCACTATACTATAATCATTTTAAACCTTATACATACTAAAAGTACAAGAAAATTCATAAATTATTATTAATTGTGTAAATGTGTCATAATAATGAATGAGCTTATTACACTTATTTTTTAAAGGTTTTTTTGTGCAAGATTTATCCAATGGCTAACTTATCCACTGCCTAGCGTTTATAATCCAATTGATAACCAAGAGAAAGACTTTGTATACGTTCCAATACGTTTATGTTGGCCTTGAGGAATGAGGTAAGATTTGATTATTTTTATATTTTTGTTTTTTCTCTTTTAAATATTATTTTTATATATTAAAACTAAAAAATAATTAGTTTGAATTTTTTATATATAAATAAAATAAATAATTTGTATAAAAAAACATCACATCGATTAATAATCAAAAGAACCTGTATAGAATATTAAACTTTAGTTTGTGAGATTCTTTACTTTTTTAACATGAGTTTAGACATATATGAGTTTAGACATATATGGTTTAAAATGATAGAAATCTAATAATATTCTATAATTGAAATTTGTTCCACACCGTGTTCACTAGTCAGGTAGATTTAATTATTTAAACATCACTGTTTACCACTTCCTAAGAGATATCTGTTTAAAATCACATCTGATTTGGCTGCGGAATCTGTGTGCATCTCAAGTGTTTATTTTGGAGTCTGGCATCGACATGACAACACTTGTTTTACCGTTTCTCACATTGAGTTTGTTGTCTCCTTGTCGCATGGTAGGCTAATACTTCCATGTTGACATGCACGGAAAATGTAAAATCCGAAGTTAGCAACCGGGCCCATCGATAGCAACAAATTAAACGCAAATATGAAAAGTTCATCGCTATCAATGCACTTACAGAACGTATGTCCATAAGACAAGAAATTATTGACATAAAAAAAGTTCAATCGCCATCCATGCACTTACAGAACATATGTTACAGTGTGAGAACTATTCTGATTTCTCATCATTATAAGGAGCCATAACACGTATATAAACGTTGTTCTATTTCTTGATATAGATCGTTTTTTTTTGCTGTAAAGAGACAAAATAGAGAAAGGTGCTAGGTGCTTGGTGAGCTGGGTAGCTAGTTTGTGTTTACACATGATTATGATTATACTAGTTTACATATAAAGATATATACTATCTCATTTTTTGGGTATGATCTTCAAGATAGGTGCTGGGGATTGATAACTCTTTTTAGACATATCTAAGCTAGTTTAAATATTTTAAATGTTTGCAACAGTTGGTTAGTCGGCTGTTTTTAGTTTAAATATTTTAAAAGTTTTGTTAATGTCCATTTTTTAATTAAAAAAAAATTGTTTACGGTGTGACATGTATGACCTCTACCTCTCCCACCCCTCTCTACCATTATAGGAACGTCTCTCGATGTAATTACTTAGACATTACTTTACAAATGAGGGTACCATGTATACCTGTTGGAACCTTGTATAAGACAGACAAAATGAGAGTTTGGCTGTTTACACATTATTATGCATTTTTTCATTCAGCTTGGTTTTGAAAATAAAATTAAGTTTTTATTTAAAATTTAAATTATAATAAATAAAAAAATTGTTTACGGTTGATATGTATGACCTCTTTACCTCTCCCACCCCTGTCTGTCATTGTAGGAACGCCTCTCTGCATAATTACTTAGACATTACTTCCTGTATGACTTCTTTACCTCTCCCACCCCTGTGTGCTATTGTAGGAACGCCTCTCTGCATAATTACTTAAACATTACTTCCGGATTGAGAGTACCGTGGTATACCTGTTGGAAGAGAGCCTTGTATAGAGCCTTGTATAAGACAGACAAAATGAGAGTTTGGATGTTTACACATTACTATGCATTTTTCACTCAGCTTGGTTTTGAAAATAAAATTAAGTTTTTATTTAAAATTTAAATTATATTTTTTATTATTATTTTAATGTATGTATTTATAATTTAAATTTAATTAAAAACTTTCAATTTTATAAATAAATCTTAACACTTCAAATTTTTAAGGGATAAAGCCCTCTCGACTACACCGTAAGCCCATTTTATAACCTCTGGAAGAGAGTAATTAAAATTAAACTTTTGAATTATGCTTGTTATTATGTTATATTAGTTATATATTTTTAGAGTGAGATTGTTTTTAAATAAGTATTATGAAGTATATAAATTATTTTATAATATTATGTATATGTTTAGTTTAGTTTTAATTCCACCTTTTAACTAATTCACTCACTTAATTTAAGAAAATCTTAATTTTTTTTGAACAAAACTCTCTCATTAAATAAATATGGGTATACACTTATTACTTGTATGCACATTCACATATATTCAATTTTTTTTACTTATTCATTAATCTCTTTGGTTGAATGACTTTTCTAGTCCCTCTTATGATTATTTATTTTCTTCTTCAATAAAGATACGATACAATGACTCAACTAAAATTTCACTTATAGTAACATTCTCATCCAATCTGGTTATATTGATAACTTTTTTTTTTTGATAAAAAAAGGGCTAAATTTTTTATTGAAATCAAAAAAACATAAAAGAGTCAAGAATCAGATTACAACAAAACTGCCTCATCTAGGCATATCAACTTTCAATAAACTAGTAAGAGTTTGAGAGCACACTGAAGGAAGCTGATGCCACTCCCTAACACTCCAACCTTCTTGAAATTTAGAGGCCCATTTAACCAAATAGTCAACAACACCATTCCACTCTCTTAGAATATGAGTAAAAGCGATGAACTCCATATGACAACAAAAACAAAGAATCTGCCTAACCACCTATGCCAACCTCCAATTAACATTGGTAAGATTACAAGTATTCAACAAATTAATGATAATTTGAGAATCTGATTCATAAATTATCTTGTGCCAACCCGAAGTCTATCTTTGCTCCAATGCATAAAGAACAAAACGGGCTTCCATATAATTATTGGTATGCCTTCCTTTAAAACATGAGAAAAAGAAACATACCACACCACTACAATCACGTCCCACTCCATCAATACCAGCATTTCCAGGATTATCTCTTGAAGACCCATCAATATTAATCTTAAGAACTCCCCTAGGAGGGGGCTGCCATCTGCCATCTCTCTGCACTCTCTGTTATTGAATATCCTCATGCTAAAATAAATAGTAGCACATGGACCAGACACTGTCAAACCCAAAGCATGCATAATCTGGACCTCCACTATGTTCACAGGAATATTAATCTGATATTTAGTAGACACAGTTTCCTAGATCATTCTCAAAATTCTTTGCCAGAATTGAAAAACAAAGAGTTTTCTCCCTTGAAAAATTCTTCAATTCCTTTCAAACCAAATTTGCCAGAAGATGCAGGAGGAACCAATATGCCAAACAAATTGTAGAGTGTATTATGATCAAGAGGTGTATTATAGTAGATCATTGCTTACAAGATTCGATATGTTATTTATTGTAACATATTCTTTTTTGCTTCACATCTTCATCTCTTTACAAATAGTTTTAATGTTTCACATTTTCATCTTTCTTCCTTTATATGTGGGGCCTTCAAAACATTCATCATATGATGTAAGACTTAAAATAGATGGAGATGCTTTATTGACGAGGATTTAATATTTAAAAAATAAATAAACAATAAATCATCGAGAATAATATTTTTTTTTATGTCAATCAATTATTAATGAGATCTATTATAAATATTAATAAACCTTTAAAAAAAATATAGTAGCACATAATATAACCAATTACAATATTGATCTCTATCTTCATCGAATGCCAATTTTAGAATATATTTAACTGAAAGATGTTATCTACCAGTTAAAAAATAAAAAATAAAAAAATTAATAGAACATAAATAACAATTAAAAAATAAACAGCCATCGGCCACACCACACGAGGCTTCCTCCCCTGATTCTGATTTGATTGTAGGTAGCCTGAATAACATTCCAAAAACACACCCCTAAAGTGTTCTTGGGAGACTTTTTTTTTTTCACGCAAACAACATTGTTGCAATTCTTTGTAAAATATAACCTTAAATATTGACTTATTATTTTATAAAATTATAATGATATATAATACAATACCTTTTGTTAATTTAAAATAACTTGTATGAAATATTAAATTTATTGAATTAATCTAATTATTATTTTTTAGTTGATAAGTTATTTTTTTAATTTTTTATTTTCATATGGTGGAATGGGTAGCTACCACAATGTTTTAGGCATGTTGTTTGTCTTTTTATGGCCGCCACAATATTCTTCATGTTGTCAATCTTTTTATGATCGCTATAGATTTGAGATTAGGTAACACAACTAAGACACACCATTAAAGTGTCTTTGGGAGGGTTAAAAACCTAAGATTAGTTGTTTGCATGAAGGAAATTTGAAAATCAGACTGGTTTGTATCAGATTGAAATTACTTGACATAAAATACACTAGCTGAGACTTTGATTTATGGAGAGGGAGACAACACTGAAGTAAAAGCTTCTAGCAAAAATACCTTTCGAAAATTTTGAAAGACTCTTGTGCTAATTTTGGGGTTTTTACCCAATTTCAATTTGGGAGTTGAGTTTTTCAGAATAGCAACACATATTCTGAATAAGGTTTTGAAGAGCCCTTATGTGGTCATTTTTCTTTATGAATAGGGTTTCGAAGAGATGATCGCTTTTGCTTTCAGGAGCACTCTTGGTTTTAGCCTTCAACAATTCGAGGGCATTTTCCTTCCAAAGTGATAAACATTTTAAATATTTGTGGAAAAAATAGGGTACTCTTGTGCTATTTTTAGGGTTTTTACCCATATTTGGAGTTGCTTAAAGCTATGCATCTTTTAGGGCTTAGAGTAAAGAATTGGGACAATCATTGTCATTTGGTAGCAAGCCCATATTTGTAGTGGAGAAGCATTTGGGTACAAAAAAATAGTTTGCATGGGATGTGAGGTTTCTATGATGGACGAAACTCCATCCCTCAATGGTCTTGAATCTTAGGTTCCCTTGACTCCCCTTGGGAACCTTGCAAACATTTCCATGAAGAATCTTGTAATTTTAGAGAGCGAAAGGAGCTTACTAGAGTACTACATTGTTGACCCGTCAAACCCTACTCTAGCAACACCTCAATAGCATACAAAGCAAGCTAAGCCTATTTTATTTTTTTACCTAATTCCTTTGCTAAAGTAGCTAATGACTTGTTTGATTGTACTATCATTTTTTTTTACGAGGGATACCACCTAAGGCTGATTTTCTCAAATGGTTTAGGGGGTTTGGTAAAATACTAGAGGTTGGGTAGTTGAGGCTATTCAAGGGTTGGGAAGAGGATACATAGTAGTCTCCTTTGCAAATCTTGAACATGCCAAAAAATCCCTCTAATATGGAACTTGGGTTAGCCACGGGTAAACTTGTTATTTGCAAGGTTAGTCTTTGGATTTTCATCTAGAGGGTTCCTCTAGGAAAAAATACACTCTTTGGATAGAGTTGCCCTTTTTATCTCTTCGATGTCACCATTTTATAAATAAAATTATTGTTATTTTTGGTAATTTTTTTTGGTCTCACCCTATGTTAGAAAAAATATCTAATTATAGAGTGCACCCTCGTCTTTATGTAGAAATGGATATATCCAAGCCATTTTACCCCTACCTTGACCTCAATGGGTTAGGTTTTCATGTTATTCAACCTCTTATCTACCTAAAATTACCTAATGCATGTTACTGTAGAGAAGTTAGACACTTGATAAAAAATTATCCAAAACAATTAGCTAAAAAAGAACAAATGGAAGCAACCGCTAAAAAAATTGTAGAGAAAATCCTAACTAATGGCCCTCATATGGAAACTGTAACTAAAAATTTAGCCGAGAACTTCCCTATTGATGGTCCTCAACACCCCCCTGTTCCTAAAAAATCTTCTCCTTCTCAGGTTGCTACCCCCAAGAATCCTCTTACCCCTTCCATAGCTTAGGATAAATCCTTTGACACTCCTATTATTCCATAAGCCCCACCAAGTTCAGCCATGAGTCTTGAGTTAGCTCTTATTCCTTTGCCTCAACTCTTGAAAGATAATCTTATGATAGATGGGTGGAGAATAATAGAAAAGTGACAATTTTAACCAACCTCCCCAAAATCACACCATCCATACAGAGGAAAAAAACCCTCTATCAAAGATCTTACTAGATCCTTCTCTCAAGTTGCTCAAAATAAGGTTCTTGCTCAACAATCCCATTTGGACAACACGTAATTATTGCCAATCAGTGAAAATATATTTCAATCTCTAATTCATGAGGTCAAGCAACCTCTAAATCATCCCTCATGAATTTAAAGCTTATATATTGGAATTTTAAGGAGCTCTCCCTCCCTTACCGTAAGTTTCAAGTTTGAAAAGTAGTTGCTGAAAATCATAAATTTGTTCTTTTCCTTCAAGAACTGAAAGTCACACTCATTGTATGGACATCATTGGTGGTGGATATGCATCTGCCTTTACTACTTCTCATATAAATGGAAAAGGATGTGCTTCCCTTTCCATATCCAAGTCCTTTTGTTATGTTATTCTAGACCATGGTGAAGATCCTACTCATCATTGTGTGTGGGTTAGATTGGCTCTCAACTCTTAGGTTATTGGATTTTGTTCTATCTATGCTCCCAATGACCCTCCTAGTCATATCCCTTTGGGTATGGTTAGTTTTTTCTCTCCCTCATCGAGAATGGATCCTTTGATGTGACTTTAATATGATTGAGAATTCTAGTGGTAAAAGTTGGATTGGTTGTAGACCCCTTTCTAGTGTTGAATTTGGTAGTTGGTTGTTTTGTCGTAATTAATTATGTGTACATGACCATATGTTTGGTAAAGCCTCCTATCATAGAGATAATTGGTTTACATGGTCCAACATTGTCAATAATCTGCTAGGAAGCTTGTTCGTTTTGACAAATTTTATTTTAGTAATTATTTCCTAGATAAATTCTCCATCCACAAGCAAGTTTGTGTCCTTTCTCACACTATTTTGTTTTATTACCTTCCTATCTTATATTCTATCCAAAATTTATCTATATCCATTATTCCATGGTACTTTATTTCACATTAAATGTGTCCCACCTTGATAGTCCTACCCACTGCCACCTTGTAGAACATGTCTGGAATAGATTTCCTAGACCAATTGGTAATACTGGATTGATCAAATGGTTTGAAACAACTATTTCCAATATTGTTTCTTCCCTTAGATGGTATGGATGCTCTATTTCTAGGAGGAAGAAGATTCAAGATATTTGCATTCATAAGGAGATCTCTCATCTCTATTCCATGCTTATGAAAGACCCTACTAACACTGTTGTTCAGTGCAATCTAGCTAATATTGAAAATCAGGCTAGAGTTTATGAGTCTTACCATACTAGAGGGGCACATGTTAGATCTCACCTCAATTGGATCTCCTAAGGATATAAGGGAATCACATCTAAAAAAAACCTCAAATATAAGAATATTTCAAAAAGGATCACTGATCTGGAGGACCCTTCAGGTCATTCTTTTTTCGACTCTAAATATATCATGAATATTTTTGTAGCTCATTTCTCATAAATTTGTATAGTAGATCAAAACGATGACATCCAATGTATCTTAATGGAATATGTGCAAGAACATATTCCCTCCCTACAAGACCCCATTATTCATGATCAACTTGAATATTCTCTTTCTATGAATGATCTTCAAACTGCCCTTTTTTATATGAAGAATTACAAATATCCTGGCTTGGATGGTCTCTAGTGGAGTTTTATAAAAAAAATTAGCATATTATTTCCTTTTATCTTCATCATGTTTACCTAGAAGCTCTTCATAATAATTTTCTCACAACTTATATCAATGCAGGGCTTATCAAGTTGATTCCTAAAGGTACGACTCGTAACAAAATCTCCAATAGAGACCTATTACCCTCGTCATTATTTTGTACAAGATCATAGCTAAAGATATAGCTTTAACAATTAAAATTGTTGCTCAAGCGATTATTTACCCAAAAAAATCTACTTTTCTTAATGGGCAATATATTTTAGATAATCTTATGATGACCTAGGAAACTTTGCAATGGGCTAATTCCAATCAATATGCCCTCTTGGTTAAGTTAGATTTTAACAAAGCTTATGATAGAATCAAATGGGATTTTATTCTTAGTATGCTTTCTTGGCTTGGTTTCAGTCCAAAATTTTGTAACCAAATTGGTATGCTCTTTACTGATGCTTCAACTTGTATTCAAGTTAATGGAGCTCTTTCTCCTTCCTTCCCCCTTCAATGTTCTATTACATAGGGTTGCCCCCTTGCTCCTTTTTTGTATGTGTTGGTTGTTTATACTCTTGGTTATATTCTTCATAAGGCTCATTCAGATGGCCTCATTCAAGGCATTAAGCCTCTTGGGGATAAGCATGCTCTTAACTCACATTTTGTTGATGATTTACTTATTTTTCTTCAAAATACCCAACAAGAGGTGGATAAGGCTAAAGAGAATGTTCAATAATTTTGTGATGTCTCTAGATCTCATATCAATGACTCTAAAACTGAAGTCTTCTATACCTCTTCCTCTCCTCATGGTTGCAACTCCTCAATTGAGTGGAAGATCATCCCTCATGGTATGATTATGCATTATTTGGAAATTCTCTTTGGGAATAATATCTCTCCTAAGGATATGTGGAACTGGGTTATGGAAAGACTTCAAAAAAATTTAATGCTTGGCTAGCTCAATTTATTTCCTTAGCAGGAAGAATTCAAGTTATGAATAAAATTATGACAGTCTTTCATGTTTATTACTCCTCTTGTTGGATGGCCCCTAAATTAGCCTATAACAAATTAATACAGGCTATTCATAGACCAAATGGGATGGGGAGGTGGGAATGACTACCATATCATGGAAGCTTTGTACTCAACCTAAGGCTTTAAGAGGTCTAGGCATCATTGATACGCTTACCCAAAGCAAATTTTAGGCTACAAAATGGGTTGCTATACCATAATTGATGATGAAAATTAGAAATACCTATTTCGTTATAGAATCTCCCTAGCTACTCACAAGGTTAAATGGAAAGAAACCCCTTAGGAGGATAAGGTCCTTTATGTGTCTTACTTTACATTTAAAGGATCTATTCTAGTTACTCAAAATTGGAAATATTGACAATTAGTTTCTCATTTATTGGTTTGGAAGTTTAACTCCTTCAAACATGGTCTGAGCATTGGTCTAAATAGTCTTTGGTGGAATAAACTTATCCTCCACAATGATAAATCTTTAGCTTTATGCAATGCTTTTCAAGGTCTAGCTTTTTTTAAGAAAGGTATTAATAGAATTAGAGATATTTGGGATCCGGGTAGCTGCTCTATTCTTACTTGGAACCAAATATGCAATTATTGTTCCCTTCCCTCTAGGTTCAAAGAGTCTTATGGCCTATTTGTGGCTTCCATTCCTTGTAAGGTCCTTATAAATTTGGGAATAACTACCCATAGTATATGGAATGACTGGATATGACTTAATGGTCATATAATATCTTCCATTAATTCTAGTTGTATATACAAAAATATTTAGAATCTAAGCTCAATGTCAAGTAGTAAGTAAATTTTACCAATGCTCAATGATAGTTTCTTGCTACTCATATTTTAAAATTTCTTGTTGAATCCAAAACTCAACTTCTTGGATGGTGGTTTTTGCATCAAAAACTCCCAACTTCTGAAAGTCTGACAATGATTTTACACATTCCCTCTCAATACAAATTTTGTAATGCTTTAGAAACTCTAATTCACTTGTTTTGGTTTTGATATGGTTAAACAGTTTTGGGATGTCTTCTACTCTTTTCTTTTTCCATATTTCACTAAATCTTGAAAGGTCTCTTTACTTGGTTTTTCTCAGCTGGATCAATGCCCCAAAATTTAGGATGTTTGTAGACTCATCCTTCTCAAGCATATTTGGAAGTGCAGATGCAAAAAGGTGTTTACTGGATCACCTCTTTGAAGAACACAAGCTTATAATGAGAGGGGAGGGTGAACAGTATAAGACTATTTTTTACTTTTCTTTCCAAATCAATATTATGTAATATATTAATGGTAATATAAATAGTAGTAATCAACGCAATTCACAAATCACCACACACAATAGAAACACCAATTTAACGTGGTTTACCCAATGTGGGCTACTCCATAGAGAAAATATTTCCCTAAATTTTTCTCAATAAATCTCTTGGGAAACCTTTCCCTATTACAATGTTTATGGACCTATGTCCAATGGAGACACCAATCCCCTAATAAATTTCATGGATCTCTATCTATAGAAGAAATCCTTCTCCTCTACTCTAGTTGGTGATCTTCTAGAAGAACTGCTACCTCCACGACACTGGCTTATGGATCTCTATTCACTGAAGACTCATGTCCTCACTCAGAAGACCTGTCCTCACTACCTTAGCTAATGGACCTCTATCCACTGGAGATTTTCGTCCTCTATACTCTATCACCTCCAAAGCTTTCTCTCAGCTCTATCTCAAATATTTAGACTCTAAGCTCAATTTCAAGTAGCAAGTGAATTTTACCAATGCCCAATGATAGTTTCTTTCTACTCAGATTTGGAAATGTCTTGTTGAATCCAAAACTCAACTTCTTGGATGGTGGTTTTTGCATCAAAAACTCCCAACTTTTGAAATTCTAGAAATGATTTTACACATTCCCCCTCAATGCAAATTTTTTAATGCTTTGGAAACTCTAATTCACTGGTTTTGGTTTTGATATGGCTAAACAATTTTAGAATATCTTATACTATTTTCTCTTTCCATATTTCACTAGATCTTGGAAGCTCTCTTTGCTTGGTTTTTCTTAGCTGGAACAATGCCCTAAAATTTATGATGTTTGTAGACTCATCCTTCTCAAGCACATTTGGAAGCACAAATGCAAAAAGGTGTTTACTGGATCACCTCTTTGAAGAACACAAGCTTATACTGAGAGGGGGGTGAACAATATAAGACCACTTTTTACTTTTATTTCCAAATCAATATTATACAATATACTAATGGCAATATCAACAATAGTAATCAAAGCAATGCATAAATAACCACACACAATACAAACATCAATTTACTGTGGTTCACCCAATGTGGGCTACTCCACGGAGAAAATATTTCAATAAATTTTTCTCAACAAATGTCTTAGGAAACCTTTCCCTATTACAATATTTTTGGACTTCTGTCCAAAGGAGACACCAATACCCTAATCAAGTTCATGGATCTCTATCCACAGGAGAAATCCTTCTCCTCTGCTTTGGTTTATGATCGTCTAGAAGAACTGCTACCTCCACTTCACTGGCTTATGGATCTCTATCCACTGAAGACTCCTGTCCTCACTCAAAAGATCTATCCTCACTTCCTTGGCTAATGGACCTCTATCCACTAGATATTGTCATTCTCTATACTCTATCACCTCCAAATTTTACTCTCAGATCTGTCTCAAATCCACATTAAATATGGTCATTCATTCTAGCATGAATCTACTCAATATCTATTCTCAAATCTGCATTCAACACAGTCCTTCAATATAGCACAAATTTACTCAATCTGTGTCTTTAATATTCACTAAAAATAGGCCTTCGATCTAGCACAAATATGCTCAATATCTGCCTCTGATCTGCACTAAACATAGTACTTTAGTCTAGCACAAATCTTCTCAATATATGTATTTGATTTGCACTAAACATAGTCCTTCGGTCTAGCACAAATCTGCTCAGTATATGCCCTCAAGCCTTAACACAAAGATTAACTCAATCACAACTCAAATCTACTAGATATGCCTCAAACCTTAACCTATGATTTGGATAAATCAATCAATAAACTCTGCTTTTAAGTCTTCTCAAAGAATTATCTCAAATCTACATTGTAATATTCCACAAAATCTCACACTAATCTATCCACAAGTCCTTTCTATAACTTGTCCAATTGCTCAACAAGTCTTCACCGAGACTTACCTCAAATATTCTCAAAAAGTCCTCATTAGAACTTGTCCAATCTTCTCAACAAGTCTTCACCAAGATTTACCTCAAATATGCTTTGTAAACTTCCACAAAATCTTACTCAACTCAACTTAATTTAACACAAAATCCTCTTCAATCACTTAGACAAGCTTCACACATAATATTGTTTAATCTCACAGAAACATATAGAGAATTGTTAGAGACTCAATATGCTTCACACTCACAACAATGCTCAATCACTTTCAATATCTTTCTCAAATCAATTTAGAATATAGAATAATTTATTTTACAAAAATTGAACTATCACTTCAACACTTCCACTTGACTAGGCCCAATCTACTCCACTCCATCAATCACTCAATGAAATACTCTTTGCTTACAAACCCTAGTCCAAGCATATGAATACTCACTCAATTATTTCCAACAATACTTATCAACCAATCTCACATAACAATAATACTCATGATCTTGCACAAGCCCTAGTTCAATATAGTTCACAACTTCACATAACAATGATACTCATGTCCTTTCACAAACCCTAGTAAAGCATATGAAAGCTTACTCAATATTTCCAATAATGCTTATAAAACAAGGTTTCTAGTATCAACTTTCATTCCAAAAAACCAAACTCAACAATGCTTATCAAACAATCATTTTCACTCCAACTTAGCATTCACAACATCCAACAATCACTCACAAAGAAGATGTGCCCATACCTTTTGTTTGATGAAGAATTGACCTTAAAAACCTGTCTCAATCACAATTACTCTTTTGCCAATATTAAGGGTTAGGTAGCAAAAACCTTCTTAAAATTTCATTCAATAAATCCCTCACAAATTATTCTCACCATACAAAACATTAGATCTCAATTACACCTTATTACTCCTTTCAACACTTTAATCACCAAAATCACAATATAACATTTTATTTTCATAAACCTTATACCTCCCTAAAAGCTCATGCCAAACAAACCTTAGGACAAAGAATTAAATTTAAAAATTAAATACCTTTTGCCCTTGGTGGGAATCGAACCCACACTGCATTGCCACTAGCGCCCTAGCCGCGGCTTCAACTATCGTGTGAGCTAGGCACTCATGTGGTACCTAAGTGTACCTACGCACACTTATTCCCTACGTTGCTACCAAAATCTTTTAGAACAAAAAAACTTCCTCCTTTCGCAGTTGTAAAGTCTCGAACCCAAGACCTCCCCTCTGCTACAACTTAGCATCCAAGTCAATCACCGTCTGGGCTAGCTGCTCAGATGGTTCTTTGAATCTAGCATCGCTTCTCTTTATTCCTTTCCCTCCCTTTGAGTTAGCACTGACACACTTCTCCATTCTGCATTCGATCGACAAGCACAACCAAGAATACATGATTTTTGAAATTACACTTTTAAGCCTTTGATTAAGGCTATATTAATATACCTTTCAAGGCATTTACCTTCACGTCCACGGATAGAGAAATTAGACATTGCATTTCAAAAATAATATTTTAATTAAAATTATTTAAATTTAAACTAAATTTAAATATTATAATTAAATATTTAAATTTCCTTTGGGCCTTTTCAAATAAAATAAAATATAAACTTCCTTAGGTTTTTAGGGGAACCTTTTGCCATTATCACCATAGCAAAATAACCTTATTATTTTCTTTCAACCACCATGGAACAGAGATATCTTTTCAACCCTTTTATTTTACCCAAATATTATAATATTGTTATCCTTATTGCTTCTCTTTTGATGCTTCAACCATATAATATTTAAATTAAATATTATATCCTCTTAGAAAATCAACCATGAACCATTTGCTTATCATTATTTTGATATTTGCTTAGTATTCCTTTGACATCAATGACAACAAATCCTGCTCATATTTCCAACACTCTTCCATGGGATATAGTTTTAGCAGACTTGACCTTTGATTTTTTGTTACATGTGGGATGCATTCATTCCCAAGTCTATGAAACTTTTAGCACACCACGAGATGTTATTGACAAACTTCATCATATTTTTCATATGGTTCAAGATCTTCAAAAGGTCCAATAGGAAACTAAAAAGAAGATAGTTAACAATGATGAGCAGGTTCATGTTTTGATTACTTCTATTTCTTCTTTGAAGACTTATGAAAATGTCACGAAAGACACAACCGAAATTTCTCTATATAATAGACTCTCCCACAGATGAATGTATATTGTAACAAGATATAACTATAGTTTTTTTGTTGCTAAAAGTTTTTATTCTTATGTATAATTAGTTATAGATGTTTTACTCTTTATCCACCTCATTTTATTTTTTAGCTCGTGGACATAACACCATAATATTGTAATGTTTTGGTTAATAAATTAATATATTCTAACTTTTTCTTAAAAAAAATCCTAAAAAATAAAATTTTCCCACATAAACAACATTGTTGGATTTCTTTTTAAAATACAACCTTAAAGATTAACTTATTATTTTATAAAACCATAATGAATGTGTAATACAATACCTTGCATTAAATTAAAATAACCTGTATGAATTATTAGATCTATTAAATGAATCTACTTATTATTTTTAAGTTGATAAGTTATTTTTTTATTTTTTATTTTTATACAGTGAAATAGTAGCCGCCATAATGATTTAGGTAAGTTCTCCATCTTTTTATGGTCGTCATAGTATTTTGCATGTTGTTTATCTTTTTTTAGTTGTTCCAGATTTAAGGTAGGTAGCCTAAATAACAATCCAAAAACACACCACTAAAGTGTTCTTAGAAGACATATTTTTCACACAAACAACATTGTTGCAGTTCTTTTTAAAATATAACCTTAAAAATTGACTTATTATTTTATAAAACCATAATGAATGTATAATACAATATCTTTTTATGGCCGTCACAATATTCTGACGTTTTCTGTATTCTTATGGTTGCGACAATATTGTGCATTGTTCGCTCTTGTTTTTGTAAATGTATTCTAATAATGGGTGAGCTTATTTTTTTTCCATTGGTTATATGGGATTGAAACGAGTCGACCCTTATTACATCAATACCACATAGTAGTATTACAACAAAGCTTGGATTGTTCGCTCCCCAGTTGGGTGAATATATCCTAACAATAGGTGAGATTATTTTTTTCAATTGGTATGGGATTGAAATGTGCCCACCCTTATTACATCAAAATTACATAGTAGTATTACAACAAAGCTTAGATTCGCCCTCCCTCGGTTGTGTGAATGTATCGTAATAATATGTGAGATTATTTTTTCAATTGGTTATATGGAATTGAAACGAGCCCAACCTTATTACATCAACACCGTATAGTAGTATTACAACAAAGCTTGGATGATAGATGAGATGTTTTTCGCAGGACTACCCAAACTTCCGAACTCGTTTCGGCCATATCTCACTCATCCGGACTCGGATTGAGCTGAAATTTTGAGGGTAGATGCCTGAAAAACCCTAAAACGTATCCACAAATTTTCATATCATTTGGAGCAGCACAGATCCTAGCGCATCCCTATGTGTGAACGACATATTTGGCAAGCGACTATGCGAGGGTTTCATCTGGGTTGAGTGCAAGTAGCTCCAAAGGTTGGTTTTTAGGGCCTTCGGGCCCTAGCGGCCAATATTTTTGTGGTTTATTCTCAATATTTTAGCAGGAAATGTTGTAGGGGATACAAGATGGGTTAGAAATTTGTCTTTCAACAGATCATACTGTGAACTTGAGTGACAACGGCTTCCAATTTGCTGCACAAAAGAAAAGTGAAAACCATACCTTTCCACGACATCTAGGGCAAGGATTAAAGAGATCACAAAACAAGTTTCAAGCAGTTGATCAAAAAATGGCTCATATCTCAAGTGAATCTGGTGCTAAGGTGCACCCACAAAATAATTCTCTTGTGAAAACCCCTATCAAGGGTAAGAATTTCGAAGACTCGGTCCCAAAAATGAATTTTAGGGATGCCCTTCATGGTGGACAGCCTCAGCCCAATGCTAATATCAATATTAGGGCTTCCCATAAACCTCTAAGAATGCCTAAGATTGATCCCAGAAAAATAGAGTCAGGATGTCTTAAAGTAGCTGATGGAACTCCTATTGTTAAGCTTGATATGGGTAACATTCAGACTGGCATTGAAGATTTGGAAAAAAGAGGACTAATTTGTTGGTTCGTGGATTTTCGTCCGAGTCTATCTGCTTTCAAATTCTGGGTTGCAAAAAGCTGGAAAACTAAAGGTGAGTTACAAATCTCTATTTATCCAAATGGTTATTTTCTTGTTTTGTTTGCTAATAATGAAGATAGAGAGAAAACTTTTCAAGGGTGTCCTTGGTTTTTTGGAAGGGCGGGGCTTTTAATGAAGCCCTGGCATACTAAATTTAAAGCCGAAGAAGAGATGCCTTCTATAGCTCCCGTGTGGGTTAGACTCTTTGGCCTCCCTATTGAATTTTGGAATCCTACTATTTTTTCTTCAATTGGAAACTCTTTAGGAACTTTCATGATATCTGCTGATTGTACTCAAAATTTTGAACATATTATTTATGCTCGGATTTGTGTTTTAATGGATTTTGACAAACCCCTACCTAAAAAGATCACATTACAATTTGGGGAAGACACTTGGGAGCAAGTAGTGGACTATGAGAACATTCCTTTTCGTTGTAGAATTTGCCATGAATATGGTCATTTGGCCAGTGCTTGCCCAAATAAAATTCCTGATCAAAAGAAAGAAGATATAAACTCAAGAGGTTTCCAAATACCTAAGAAGAAGAACACTCGAAAAAAACCAGTTATGAAGGATCAATCAAATTCATCTACTAATATGTTTGAAATCCTTTCCACAAATGATGTCCCAAGTGAGGAAGAGGAAATAATGGAAACTGAAATCTTAGAAACACAATTTAAATATGAAGGGAAGAACTCAGAGACAAACCAACAAATCAAAGGTTTTCAACAAAAAAAAAAGGAGAAAATTTACACAAGAAAAACAATATTTCAAATGTCAAAACTTCAAATAATGCAAGTCCCAATATAGACTCCGTTGAACCATCTAGTAAAATTTTGGCTGTGTATGAGCATTCTTCAAGGTTAGATGCCATCTCAGATTCAATTGGAAAAAAAAATTGAAGATGGATTCTAATCAAAAAGTAGGTCACAAGACCAATCAATATCATATGGTAAAAGAAGGTGAAAAGCTTGTAGAGGAAGGTAAGATTAATGCCCTTCCCAACTTTTTTAGCCCTGGTATTAATGAAGATCATCACTTGGAATATTAGAGGACTCAAAGGGAGTCTTTCAAAACAAAATGAAATTAGAAGAATGATTTAGGTAAATCATCCACATCTTGTTTTCCTTCAAGAAACAAAGATGTCAATGGAGGATATGGACTTAATTGCCAGTAAAATTTGGCCAGTTGGAAAAGTGGTTTCCCTCGGTTCCCAAGGGACTTCGTGTGGCATTGCTTGTCTTTGGGATCCAAAAGAGGTAGTTATTCACCATATGGTTGGCGAGTTGGGGTTTGTTGGCTATAGCTATTCAAAGTAGACATTCCAACCAGATTATGCTCTGCATTACTGTTTATGCTCCAAATTCTTTGGAGGAAAAAAGAAGACAGTGGAAGGATATTACTCATATTATCTCTCATTTTCCTAAAGCTTGGATCTTGATCGAAGGAGATTTCAATACCATCCTCTCTCTGGATGAGAAAAGATGGGGAAATAGAAATTTGGACAAAAGCACTGACCTCATGAGCGAATATATTGCAAACCTCCATCTTGTGGATATCCAACTGAGATAATGGCCTTATGACTTGGTCTAAAAGAAGGCAAGGCTTAGCTTGTATAATGGAGAGATTGGATAGGTTTTTTCTCTCTGAAAATTTCTTAATCCATGGTCACATTCCTAAAGTGAAGACTCTTAATAATGCTAGTTCGGATCATTGGCCAGTCATGGTGGAAATGTGGAAAACCAATGTGAGTTTCTCTCCTTTTCATTTTCAATTAATGTGGCTTAGAGACATTTCCTTTAGACCTCATGTGCAACAATGGTGGAAGGAAGGTAAACCTAGGCATGGGACTAAGATGTTCTGTTTTGCCAAAAGACTGCAATACATTAAATCCAAAATCAAGACTTGGAACTGGAAAGAGTTTGGGGATGTTCATAAAAAAAACATGAAGTTATTGCTCATCTTGAAAATTTGAATAAGAAAATCTGTTTAGATGGCCTCATAGAGAAGAGAAGTGCAGATGAAATTAAACTCACAACTCAGTTAGAGGAATGGGAAAAAAGAGAAGAAATCTTATGGAAGCAAAAATCTAGAATTCAATGGCTCAAAGAAGGAGATCGAAACACAAATTTCTTCCACAAATCTCTTCTAGCTCAAAGATCTCACAACTTTATTTCTTCCTTAAAATCAGATTCCGGAGATGTTGTTTATACTTGGGATGGCATGAACTCTATTGTTGTTGATTACTTTTCCAATCTTTTTATTGCTACTCCCCTTGACTCAGCTTCACAATATAATGTTCTTCAATCAATCCCTTCTCTTATCACTTCTGAGGAGAACTCTATTTTGACTACTCCTGTTACTATCAATGAGCTTCAACAAGTAGTTTTTAAAATGCAAAAAGGAAAAACCCTAGGTCTTGATGGTTTTCCTATTGAGTTCTACCAAGAGTTCTGGGATATCCTTCATGTTGATTTATTAGAGGTGGTGGAAGAAGCCAGGAAAGCCAAATAAATTTTGAAGGTTATCAATAAAACTTATATTACTCTTGTTCCAAAATCTCAAGAGGTTGATCATATCTCAGCTTTTAGACCTATTGCTTTATGTAATGTTCTTCTCAAAATCATTACTAAAATCATGGCAGAAAGGTTGAAGCCTCTTTTGCATAAGATTATTTCCCCAAAGCAAGGGGGTTATGTGGAAGGACGTCAAATAGTAGATGAGATAGTTCTTGCTCAGGAAGCCATCCATTCCATGGATATGCAAAATTCTCCTTCCATGTTCATTCGGTTAGACTTATCCAAAGCTTATGACAGAGTGGATTGGCACTTCCTTATCAAAGTTTTGAGGCAATTTGGTTTCTCTAAGGATTGGATGGATTGGATTATGGGATGTATCTCTTCGGTTTCCTACTTAGTTCTTATCAATGGCGAGGCCTTCTCGGTCTTTCCCAGCTTCTAGAGGTATTAGGCAAGGTGACCCGCTATCCCCTTATTTATTCATCATTCTTGTTGAATGCTTGGGTAGGACTATAACCAAAAAGAGGGAAAACAAAACCCTTGAGGGAGTTACCATTGCTCATGGAGCTAGACCTATCTCTCATCTTCAATTTGTGGATGACTCTACTCTTTTAGGTAAAGCTACAGTTAAGGAAGCTTCTAATATTAAGAAAATCATTAGCTATTTTTCTAAGGCTACTGGGCAATTGATCAATGAAGACAAATCTAAAGTTATTTTCTTTCACTGCTCTACTAGGCAAGAATCCATGGTCTTGGATAAACTAAGATATAAGAAGACCTCTCTTCCAATCACTTATTTAGGTATTCCCATAAATATTCAAAGGCAGAAAAATAAATATTGGAATTGGTTGTTGGACAAAGTCAAGAAGAAAATTGGAAAGTGGACCAACAAGTGGCTTTCTTATGGGGGTAGAATCACCTTGGTAAAATCAGTCCTTCAAGCTATTCCTATTTATGTTTCTTCCATTTTGAATATCCCAAAGGTTGTTCTTCGAGAATTGAATCAAATCAGTCATCATTTCCTTTGGAGTGGTACTAAGGAGAAAAGAAAATGGGCCTTGGTGAAATGGGATACTTTATGTCTTCCTAAGAGTGAAGGGGGGTTAGGATTACGGTCTTCAATTAATAACAACAAAGCTTTAGCTGCTAAATTATATTGGAGGATGTTGCATAACCCCAATGCTCTTTGGGCCAATAATCTCCATGCTAAATATGCTGAGAACAAAAGTCCCGAAGACCTTGTTCGCTATCAACTTCCTACCAAAGGTTCTCCCATTTTAGCAGTTCTTAAGAATGGTGAGGATTTGATAAAGAAAAAATTATTTTGGATCATTCATAATGGTCAACATGCAAATTTTTGGATAGATTCTTGGGATGGTCACAAGCCTTTGATAACTCAGTTTCCCGATTGGAGGCCTTGGATGGAGGAGCTTCACCAAGCTAATTGGATAAAGGTGGCTAATTACTGTCGGTACCATACTTGGTAATTCAAAGGTTGGTAGATATTGGATCCCTATTGAGGACTAGCCTATTCAAATCCCAGAAAGGCAAAGACAAGATATCCAAGGCATCCTTCATATGAGATCCCTCTCTTGGTCCCATGAAAATGATTGTTTTGGATGGAACAACACTACTAAGGGTGAGTATTCAGTTGCTCAAGGTTATTTGACCTTATGCCATAATAATCCCAACCATTCTTCTGACATATTTTCTCGATTGTGGGCTCAAAAGCTCTGGCCTAAGGTGAGGTTCTTTAATTGGATGTTATTGCATCGTAGGGTGCTTATTGGTGAGCAACTTATGAAGTGTGGTTTTCATGGCCCTTTTAGATGTGAAATGTGTGAAGAGAATGTAGAAAATATCAACCATATTTTTATTGAGTGTACTTTAGCCTCTGAGCTATGGAGGAGAATGGCCACTTTACTTGGCTTACAGTGGTCCAATTTTTTTACTTTTGAATAGCTTTGGAGGGATTGGCCTAATCAAGAGGGTGTTGATCATTTTATTAGGCAATTAGTTTGGATGGGTTCTACCATTCTTCTTTGGAATATTTGGAATGAAAGGAACAACCGAATTTTTAATCAAGATAGGAAGGATATTCACTATATTTGGCAAAAGACCATAGCCAACTTAGTTGAATCAGTCCATCATCTCCTTGATCACCCCCAAAACTCCCACCAAATATGGGATCAAGTGATGCAAAGATTGAAGATTAAACCTTCTAAGGGCAACCAACTTAAAGGGAATGTGAGTATTAGTAATATGGATAGGAATAGAAATTGGCAACCTCCTCCTAAGGATTTTGGAAAAGTCAATACTGATGGAGCCTCTAGAGGGAACCCTAGAAAAGCCAGTGTGGGAGGAATTGGTAGACTTTCAGATGGCTCCCTGGTTTTTACTTTTGCTGAGAATTTGGGTATTCTTTCCAATAACCTTGTTGAGGGGTATGGTATCCTCAGAGGCCTTTAGGAGGCTACTAAGGTTGGATGGGAAAAGGTGTTAGTTGAGTCTGAATCTCAACTTATGATTAATATCTTGAAGAATCCTTCTAAGAATCATAAGGTGGATTGGAGAATAAAAAGAATTATTGAGAAGATTCAGTTAATCCAGATGGGATTTTTGAAAGTTGATTACAATCATGTGGTTAGAGATCAAAACAAGAGTGCTGATGCTTTAGCTAATTGGGCTTTGGACAAATGTGATCTTACTTGTTATGGCCACCCTCCTATATGGTGGGCTTCTCAAATTAGGGAAGCTCTTCTTTCTATCATTTCTTTGGATGGCTCTAGTTTTGAAGGTACCTAGTTTCTTCTTGTTTTTTTTTTTGCTTCTCTTTGGTTCATTCAGTTTTTTTTAGTTCCCTAGCTCATTCTATTCTTTATTTTGTTTCCTCTGTTGATTCTTGCCTTAATAGTCTTCTGGTCTAGATAGGTCATTGTTTTGTTCATTTTTTATTTTTTTTTTCTTTTTTGTTTTTTTTGTTTAGTTTTTTAAGGTGGGTGGGTTTTTTTATTTTGTTTTGTTTTTGTGTTCTTTGTGTTGTTTTTTGTTGTTCTTGTGTTTTTGTTGTTTTGTTTTTTTTTTATGTTTTTTGTTATTGTTCTTGTGTTTTTTTCATTCTTGTTCTTGGGTTTCTCTTTGTTTGTGTTATTTCATGTTTTTATGTGTGAGTGTTTTCTATGTTTTTTGTTTTTGTTTATTGTCTATTGTTGGTTGTTTTTTATTTTTATTTTTATTTTATTTTTTAATTTTTTAGGTTTTGGTTGTGTTTATTTTTCATGTTTTTTTTTGGGTTATGTCTTTGTAGTGTTCTGTTGTTTTTGTCTTGTTTGTGTTTTGTTATGTGGTTCTTGTGTTTTTCTATGTGGTTTGTGTTGTGGTTTCTTTTATCTTATTGTGCGTGTTTGGTTGTGCTTTTGTTTTTGACACACTCAAGGAGCATGTTTTTTTATTTTATTTTATTATTTTTGTTGTTATTTACTTATTTTTAAATTGGTTTTGTGTGTTTGTTTGCTCCTTGAGTATGTCAAAGGTGGTAGGCCAGGTCCGAGTCCTGGGCGTTTTTGGCGGAATGGATACCCCTGCCTCCTTGGGTCTTACCCGAAAGTGGCATCCCTTTTGGGATGTTTTCCACAAATTAAAAAAAAAAAAAAAAACATAGCTTGGATCTTGCCTTTACCCACACACATGAAAATAGGTCTCATTATCATGTATCACTTAACAATATATAAACTTTCATCTCCTTCTTAAATGTTAAAATATCTAATCCTTAAACTAATACCCCTTATAATGAGTAACCTTATTAATTTTTTTTTCTTACCGAAAAGTTTTTCGGTGCAAGATTTATCCAATGCCTAGCGTTTATATTCTAATTGATAACCACGGAAAGACATTGCCTATGTTCCAATATGCTATGTTGGCCTTAAGGTATGATCAATTTTGATTATTTTTTGTCTTTTTATAAATATTATATATTATTTTTTTATAAAAATGAGTATTAATATAAAAGTTAGTATAAATGTAAAGAATATTGTATAAGAAAAACATTATACAATAAAATTATAGTTGAAGTTAAGATTTTTATTTCCTATACGAAATCCATAATTCAAATTACAACGTATAAAAATCATATAAACCATTTTAAAAGTAAAAGAACCAATTGAGATTAGACTCCTAAACCTCTTTAGGAGAAAGGCTCACTACTCTGCGAGGAACCACGTAGATTTATTTCTTTACCGTGCACCAACCGGCTTATGCCAAACAGTCGTTCCACGACAAGCAATCATATACACATCACTGTTCACCACTTTTCTAAGAGTTATCTGTTAAAGAATCACATCTGATGTTGGCTGCCGAAATTGTGTGCATCTCAAGTGTTGATTTGGGAATCTGGCATCGACATGACAACACTTATTTTACTGTTTCTCCCATTGAGTTTGTTGTCTCCTTGTCGCATGGTAGGCTAATACTTCCATATTGACATGCACGAAAGATGTAAAATCTGAAGTTAGAAACTGGGCCCATCGATGGCAACAAAATAAAGACAAAGAAATTATTGACATGAAAAAGAGGTTGTTACAGTGTAAAAACTATTCTCATCATTACAAGGAGCCATAACACGTTTATAACTGTTACTCTATTTCTTGATACAGATTGATTTTTGCTGATATTGATTGATCGCTATCTACATTATATAAGGAGCATGGTTGAACCAATAGTTGATGTGAATTTAATTGTGGGAATGGTACAGAAATGTAAGGGGCTTCGGACATATATTTGAAGTAGAGTATGGATTTTACATTGTAATGCAGGTTTTAATTTTATAGATTAACAATTTTTTGTTTTAAAATTTAACGAATGAAAACCCAGACTTCAGACTTTGTTTGTTCTGATCCCTGTGATTAAATTACTTAGACATTACTTCCCGTTTGAGAGTACCGTTTTATACCCGTTGGAAGAGAAAGCCTTGCTCAGTAAAAGACAGAGAGACAAAATGAGAAAAAGATGCTTGTTGAGGTCGGCAGTTAGTTTGCCTGTTTACACATGATTATGTACATTTTTCATTCGGTTTTGACAATAAAATGAATTTTATTTAAAATTTAAAATATATTTTTTATTACTTGGATATATGTATCTATCATTTAAATTTGTCTCAATTTATATTATAATAAATTTTTAAAATTTTATAATTAAATATAATATTTTAATTTTATAAATAAATCTTAACGTATTGATGTATTAAAATTTAAGGGATGAAACCAAGAGAAGTTGTGCAGTATACAATTAATCAAGATAAAGTTAATGTAGGATCTTCAGGAAAAGTTTGAAAACTAAGGATGTCGAGGAGTGCTTTAAAGCTGAGATGTATAGGAATAGAGGAGGGAAAGAAGGTGGTCATCATCAACAAATAAAGAAAACAAATTAGAATTTGATAGATGGAAAGCAAATGACCATAGTTTTGAGTGAGGAAAAGCTTACTCTAAGAAGTAAAGCATGAAAGTCATACTATGGAATGTTAGGGGAATGAAAGTCCCTAACAAGCACAGAGTGGTGAGGTCCATGGTGAAGGACCACCAACCTGCAATAGTATTATTGCAAGACATGAAATTATCTTGTGTAAAATGGGAGAGTATTCAGAGTGAAATTTGGAAAAATAGTATGAGATGTGAGGAGGTTGCCAGAGTTGCCTTGGGAGGATTGTTAACTATGTGGAATTCTGACCTCTATGAGTGAGGAGTCATCTCAAAAAGTATAAATCAATTGTTAGTTTTATTTTTGGTAAAGTCTACAAAGATGGCTTTCCTTGTTACAAATATCTATGCTCCAAATAAAGCAGATTGAGAAAGGAGTTTTGGAAAGAGCTAGAATAGATGGGATAATAGATAAGGGGTTAAGATGAATAGTGGTAGGAGATTTCAACACTCTGTTAAGACCAAGTGAGAAGAAAGGAGGGTTCCAAGGATTCGCTATGAGTATGGAGGACCTTAGCAAATTCATATTAGCATCAAGTCTTTATGATGTTGATTTGAGTGAAAATGCATTCTCATGGACTAATAGGAGGTTATGGGAGGAATTGATCCAGGTGAGATTGGATAGGGTTTTGCTATCCCTGGAATGGTTTGAGAAAAATTATGAGCATACTTTGATACCTTTGCCAAGAATAGGGTCAAACCATAACCCTCTTCTCTTTTGGTGTAGCCTAGAGGATAGAAAGAAAAATAGCCCCTCAATATTTGAATTTATGTGGTTGCAGCACCTAGGCATTTATGAGGAAATTAAAATATGGTGGATGCATCCAATCCAAGGATCCAAGATGTATCTGGTTGTTGCAAAATTAAAACATGTGAAAAAGAAAGTAAGAAAGTGGAACAAGGAGATATTTGATAACATCTTCTTGTAAAAGAAGAGGTTAAGCCAAGAATTGTTTCAAATTGAAGAGAAAATAAGCACAAATGGGATGTACTAGATCCTTTTTAATAGAGAGAAAGTTATCCAGGTAGAATTGCATACAATAGCGGCAAGGGAGGAAACATAATGGAGATAAAATTCAAGGACCCAATGGTTAATAGAAGGAGATAGGAACACAAGATTATTTTATATCTCTACCATAAGATATAAAAGTTCAGCAAGGATATCTAAAATTAAAAAATGGATAAGCAATAAGAGCTGAGGATCAAATTAGACAAGGGGCAGTGGAATTCTTCAAGCCGCTACTAACAAAGGACAAGGAGGATGATCATGAAGCTATATATAAATTAATTCAACATATCCCCAAGATTCTAACTAGAGATATGAATGCAAAACTTATCAAAGATGTGAGTGAGGAGGAGGTCAAGGAAGTCATTTTCTCATTGGGAAAAAAATAAATCTCCAAGACCTAATGGATTTCAAGCCTTCTAGAACATAGTGAGAGATGATGTAGTAGCAACAGTAAGAGATACACCATTTAGGCAATGTGTTAAAAGAGTACAATAATACTTTCCTAGTGCTCATTCCAAAGAAGCCTAGGTTGAAGGGATTTAAAGTCTTTAGGTCAATTAGTCTGTGTAATGTATTTTATAAGATAACATCAAAAGTAATTACATTAAGACTAAAGTTTATTCTCTCAGAGATCATTACATAGGAACATAGGGACTTTATGAAAGGTAGGCCGATTTTAGATGGAGTAATCACAATCCATGAGACCATGCACTCAGTTAACATTAGCAAAAAGGAGGAAATATTGATAAATATTGACATGAATAAGGATTATGGTCGAGTCTCATGGCACTTCCTAGATAGAGTCCTAGAGAAGTTTAGCTTTAATAGACGTTGGAGAATATGGGTGAATAACTACTATGGAGGACCTACATTCTCATTTATAATGAACAATTCTTTAGCTAGATTCTTTGGTACTAGTAAGGGCTTAAGTCAAGGGGATCCTCTATCCATGTATCTCTTCATAATTATGTTAGAAGCATTGGGAAGGTGCATTAGAATAGCAAAGTAGGTAGTATCCTTAAGTGGGTTGAAACCATCTATATCCATAGAAGGTATTATTCACCAACAATTTGTGGATGACACAATTTTATTGGGGAGACCCTCTATAGCTAATACAAAGGAACTTAGGAAGATACTAACTCTCTATGAAAAATCATCCCATCAAAAGATAAACATGGATAATAGTAATGTAATAACCCCCCAGTTTGGCACTATTTTTTTTTTCAAACTGAAAACTAATTTTTCATTCAAATAGTAACATAGCACTGTAATAACCCTAGTTTGGGACTATTTGTTTTTTTGTTTTCTTTTAAAATCTGAAAACTAATTTTTCATTCACATAATAAACATAGCTTCAGATTGGGCGGCTTCTACCAAGCCCATTCAGATTACAATAAAATTGCAGATATATTAAACTCTTTATCAGTATTCAATTGACATCAAATACAATGATATTCAACAGGAATTACATATATCTCAGACCTGGAATTTAAACTGAGCGTTGATCAGTCAATGTCTGAAGGCATGAAATGACCATACAATGAGATATAGGCCTTCAGATTCACCGTTCAGTGCTGCTGTAGACAAACAGACCTAGCGCCTCAATTTTCAGACCTTATTCAACTTCAGATCTGCATCCTTTTGAATGGCACGATTTTTCAAACAGAGGTACAACCTCCCTGAACTGTACAACCCTCCTTGAAATTTACACAATCACCTAAAAATCTGCAAAATACCCTTAAAAGGGTCCCTCAGCTAGTCCAAATAAGATGCCAAAATGCCCATAACGAATTTTGAACAGGATTAAGAGCAATGAGCCAATATAAGGTTCTCCAGTTATGCCCAGAATGGAACGGCCAGATCTGGAAATGCACACTTCACACCAAAAACTAAAAATCTAACTCCTACCCACTTGATTCAAGCCAAAAATAAGACAACCCAGATGATCATTTTTTGCACACCAAAAACTTCAAAATCTTCAAACCCTAACATCCTAAAAATTGAAGCCCAAATGAGTTTCTTGAGATGAAAACTCCACAACTAGCTAGGGTGGATCTCTCACCATCGAAACTAGTTAATCCTGAAAAGGATTTTCGTCCTCAATAAGCCCTATTTAAATCTCTTAGAAGAAATTCGACAGCATTCAGTTATGTTGTCAAACTTGGATGGTGAAAATGAGAGCAAGTAGCTGTATAAATAGACCCCACGTTGAGATTTCTCCTTCTGGGCGCCAATGTGGGATTAAACTTAAAACATGTTTGCCTTAATGAGTCCCACGTCCCCTTTTCTCTCCCTAGGCATGCTTTTTTTGGGGGGTCAACAACTTAACATAACAACATAAAGTCACTTTAAAATTATAAAGTAACTTAACATTATAAATATGAAAATATTTCCTTTATGTACTGAAAAATGCTCTCTTTCACCTGAAATGGCAAAAAGGACCCGAATCCAGTCACTGAGAGATGCCATTGCCACTACCAGAAATAGAAAGGCCAGAAATAGCAACTTACTAAAAATAGTAAACTACCAAGAAACACCCTAAAACTATAGAATTCGAGTCACTCAGGACTCCTGAGCTCCCTAACCATCACTGCTTAGCCTACGGGAACCCAGGAATAGGCTAAACCACAACACCTGACTGACAGCTTAGAAAGGGGACATTACAGTCCGCCCTTCCCAAAGATTGCTTGTCCCCAAGCAATACCAAATCAACCTCAATTCATCTATCGGATCTTGGCTGCAGCCACAAATGATTCCAGGGTCCCATAACAGCCTCAGGAAAAACCCACCATGTTGACGCTGCACCACTCTGATTACAACAGAGCTACCAGCATGCCGAAACTGCACAAGTCTCATCTGCAACACCATGATGAAATCTCCCTCAAGTCTGGAGCTAAAATACCTGATAAGGCTGAAATGAAATATCTCCCGCCAAGTCATCTCAGAAAAAACATTATCAGATATCCCACTGCCCGTCACCGCCATGGGCAAAAGGAAAAGCAATTTACTCAATAGGAGAATGTAGTCCTCCACATCCCTCATCGTGAAGTCTCCATAGTAATGCAGAAAAGACCCTGCCAAAAAACTGACATTAAAGGTGACAGCAATACCAACCCTGGAAGTGCCTCCGTGGTCAAGAGCTAATATCCTCACATTGACACTAAACCTCCTAGTGTCAATTGGGCAGTCCCAAGTACACCAACCAACTGTAATCATCAAAGCTTCATCTGAGAAAATAAATGCCAGCACCATGGAAAGACTGCAGTAATCACCACTCAACCATGTGGGAATTAAAATTAACTGCACAACACCTAAAAAATTTCCCACATCCTGCTGCCCAAAAGCCAACAATGGATCAAAATCTATCTGCTCATAGCCTGATGTCACTATACTCAGCACCATAATGTAAGGGCAGCAACTAACATATTGGACTACTCCCGTATACACAAGAGATGTGTGTGTGGAAAAAACTAGGAAGTTCTCTCCAAAAGCCAGATTACCTCTATCAACCAACTCCAACGACCAAGTACTGTGCTGTTGAGTACCTATCAAGATAATATTCTGGAAAAACTCTGTAATATGGGCACTCAAAATCTGCAAAAACTCAGGAAAGTCCACAAGAAGCTGTTCACCATGATCACTAACCCCTGGCACCAAAGGAGAAAAATCATGAGAGTCCATGTCAACTCCCTCATTCACTAGACCCATCACTCCAGCATGAAGGCTGACACTACCAAGTAACCTGCTGTCTCTATCATGAGTGCCAAAAATTAAGGACACATAATCATAATTTGGTGCATGCACACCCAACCAAAACTGGAACTGATAAGCTAACCCAGTCATCCTCTCAATTTGTGGTCCGACAACAACCCTGACAATGGACTGAATGAGCTGAAAATACATAGATATACAGCTGTCCAAGTCTGAACTCTCACCTCTAATCATCCCAAAAGAAGAGCCAATGCTGCCACAATGAGAATCTCTGATCAAAAAGAATGTTCTGATCTCATCCTTAGGTAGAAAGAACCCCTCGGAAGTCACCAACTCGGATATGTACCAAACTTTACTCAAAATTTCCCTCCAGTCCACTTGTATGTTCACAAATGGATTCATGAGGTGGTTGCTCACAAAGGGGACAACAGCGTACTTCTTGTTCATTTGTTCAACAACCTCCCATGGTTTGCCTCTCCTATCATCTTTGATGCCAAGAAACTCATACAAGTGATTCTGGGTGTAGGAACTTTCCTCCCAAGAAGCTCTGTCACACTGAAACTGCTCCATACCAATCAACATATGGATGTCATCATTAGTGGATTTAGGAAAGTGTGTAGATCCCACACAAGGCCTCTCCACCTCAATAGCCCCTGCATCAGGATAGAACTCCTCTCCTTGTGGTGAGTCCACAAGGTCCACCATCATGCCATAATGCTTTGAATCATCATGGTCATCATAAGGAAGCAAACCAACATCGTGCATCTCAAAGTGTGGATTGTCCAAGGATGACTCAGTATCCATCTCAAACAATGGATTGTCAAACAACTGAAAAATACCAGTATCCTCTTGCTCAACCCAATCTACCTGCTGATCCAAAATTGCATTTCCGAAGTTCTTGGGACATTGAACTAAATCAAAGTCCTCCTGTATGTTGTCAAGTTCTTCTATCACTCATCCAATCTCCTTAGCTCTTTCTTCATTTTCTTGTTCTCTAATTTTTATGACAGCAGCAAGTTTCCTTTCTGTTTCATACAATGTCACATGTGCATCTGACAGTGAGCCTCTAGTAGACTTAAGCTCAAGATTGAGCTTATCAACTTCGTCCTCTCTACCCTTAAATGCATCAAGGGTCTCTTCAGCAAGCTTGATGAAATGATCCCTGTCTGAAAGAATATTCATGAAATCTGATTTCATAGTTTCCAAGGCTACATTAACTATCTGCAGATCAACAATAGGGGTAATTCCTTCAACACCATTTTTCCTCCTCTCAACTTGAGCCTTCCAACAAAGTTCTTCAATGAATTTATGGGTGTTATCAAAATGGGTTAAGGCTGCAATAATTGAGTCTTCACTAACCCTCGGATAAAAATCAGATTTATGCATAAAAGTTTCTGATTTATTTACCTGATTATCCCCTTCAAAATCATCATCTGCTAAAGCTCCCTCTTCGCATATTATTTGCTCCAAAGATAGATCATCACTTTGGGTAAGAGAAATTTCATCCCAAAGTGATCCTTTGCCATAATTTGGGGCTGCAACACCTGGATCCCAAGGGATTAAGTGCTGATCACTTAATTCTGACTCAACATGAAAATTATGCTCATCATGCAAGTCTGTCACTGTACATAAATCATCCTGCAATGAAGTGAAACCATCTTGAATACATACCTCCAAAGGTTCGGTTTGAAGACCAAACCCGAATCCACCTGTGCTAACCTCACTGGATACTGATAAAGAAATGTTACTATATGCAATTTTGAAAACTTCATTATCACTACCACCAACATGCACTAAATCTGAAATTGCATTTGTGTTCTCATCATTATGAATTGAATGCTTATCTGCATCATACTCAATATGCTTAACATCTGAATAAGCATTGGCAAACTCATCGGGATAGAAGGCAACAACACTCTCATCATGCTCTTTTCCAACAAGAGTGTTAGTGATCTCAACCATATTAACATCACTAACATCAATTCCACTAGTCTCATCAAAGCAACTGTCAATCTTAGGGTCTTCAATAACTTGTTTCACAGTCACATCCAATGTTGCTATTTTAATGTCTTCATCATGCGCAACTTCATCATTTGTAGGTGCATGCATGCCAATAGAATTAATTTGAGATTCAGCCATACATACCTCATGTGATGAAATCTTGTCTTCATGACAAACTTCTGTTTTGGGTTCTTCTTCTTCTGTGTGCTCATCATTGACCAAGAAAGATTGCAACTGCTCCTCGCACTGTTTGACCCATCCATGAGCAGTAGTAGAAGCAACCCATTCTTGCCTCCTTTGCTCAAATTTGTGTCCTCCATCCTTAATATCAATCCATATCTGTCTCAAGAACTCATCAAAAGACCATACTGCTTTTAGGCCCTCTGGAAAAGCTACATATTCTTGCCAATATTTTGTCATATTACGCTGGTCTTCCCAATACTCAAGCTGACTTTGCCAATACTCACGACGAAAACTAGTCCCATCATTGGGTGGCTCCATGAATGTGAAAAATAATCTATGTGTCCACGGGCTGGCAGTGTTGAACCTTGCTCTGATACCACTGTAATAACCCCCTAGTTTGGCACTATTTTTTTTACAAACTGAAAACTAATTTTTCATTCAAATAGTAACATAGCATTGTAATAACCCTAGTTTGGGACTATTTGTTTTTTTGTTTTCTTTTAAAATCTGAAAACTAATTTTTCATTCACATAATAAACATAGCTTCAGATTGGGCGGCTTCTACCAAGCCCATTCAGATTACAATAAAATTGCAGATATATTAAACTCTTTATCAGTATTCAATTGACATCAAATACAATGATATTCAACAGGAATTACATATATCTCAGACCTGGAATTTAAACTGAGCGTTGATCAGTCAATGTCTGAAGGCATGAAATGACCATACAATGAGATATAGGCCTTCAGATTCACCGTTCAGTGTTGCTGTAGACAAATAGACCTAGCGCCTCAATTTTCAGACCTTATTCAACTTCAGATCTGCATCCTTTTGAATGGCACGATTTTTCAAACAGAGGTACAGCCTCCCTGAACTGTACAGCCCTCCTTGAAATTTACACAATCACCTAAAAATCTGCAAAATACCCTTAAAAGGGTCGCCCAGCTAGTCCAAATCAGATGCCAAAATGCCCATAATGAATTTTGAATAGGATTAAGAGCAATGAGCCAATATAAGGTTCTCCAGTTATGCCCAGAATGGAACGGCCAGATCTGGAAATGCACACTTCACACCAAAAACTAAAAATCTAACTCCTACCCACTTGATTCAAGCCAAAAATAAGACAACCCAGATGATCATTTTCTGCACACCAAAAACTTCGAAATCTTCAAACCCTAACATCCTAAAAATTGAAGCCCAAATGAGTTTCCTGAGATGAAAACTCCACAACTAGCTAGGGTGGATCTCTCACCATCGAAACTAGTTAATCCTGTAGAGGGTTTTCGTCCTCAACAAGCCCTGTTCAAATCTCCTGGAGGAAATTCGGCAACATTCAGTTATGTTGTCAAACTTGGATGGTGAAAATGAGAGCAAGTAGCTGTATAAATAGACCCCACGTTGAGATTTCTCCTTCTAGGTGCCAATGTGGGATTAAACTTAAAACATGTTTGCCTTAATGAGTCCCACGTCCCCTTTTCTCTCCCTAGGCATGCTTTTTTTTGGGGGTCAACAACTTAACATAACAACATAAAGTCACTTTAAAATTATAAAGTAACTTAACATTATAAATATGAAAATATTTCCTTTATGTACTGAAAAATGCTCTCTTTCACCTGAAATGGCAAAAAGGACCCGAATCCAGTCACTGAGAGATGCCACTGCCACTGCCAAAAATAGAAAGGCCAGAAATAGCAACTTACTAAAAATAGTAAACTACCAAGAAACACCCTGAAACTGTAGAATTCGAGTCACTCAGGACTCTTGAGCTCCCTAACCATCACTGCTTAGCCTACGGGAACCCAGGAATAGGCTAAACCACAACACCTGACTAACATCTTAGAAAGGGGACATTACAAGATGGAGTAATCACAATCCATGAGACCATGCACTCAGTTAACATTAGCAAAAATGAGGCAATATTGATAAAGCTTGATATGAACAAGGCTTATGATCGAGTCTCATGGCACTTCCAGGATAGAGTCCTAGAGAAGTTTAGCTTTAATAGACATTGGAGAAGATGGTTGAATAACTACTATGGAGGACCTAAATTCTCAATTATAATGAACAATTATTTAGCTATATTCTTTGGTAGTAGCAAGGGCTTAAGGCAAGGGGATCCTCTATCCTTGTATCTCTTCATAATTATGTTAGAAGCATTGGGAACGTGCATTAGAGCAGCAAAGTAGGTAGGATCCTTAAGTGGGTTGAAACCATTTATATCCATAGAAGGTATTATTCACCAACAATTTGTGGATGACACAATTTTATTGGGGAGACCCTATATAGCTAAGACGAAGGAGCTTAGGAAGATACTAACACTCTATGAAAAAGCAACCCATAAAAAGATAAGCATGGACAAAAGTAAGGTATTTTTTATAAATAAAATAGAGAATCGAAAGAGACATATACCAAAAAATCTTGGGTGTAGTGTTTCAAATATCCCTTTTGTTTACTTGGGCATACCAATGTTCACTAGGGCATGTAAGGATCATATATGGAATGTGTTGATTGATAATATACAAAGTAAACTATTTATATGAGAGGGGAATTTTTTAAGTCAGGTAGGTAAGCTACAACTTCTCAAGAGTACTCTCCAAGAACTACCTGTAAATTTGTTATCAATGTTATAGATCCCATTCAAAGTAACTAATACAATAGAAAGTATTCAAAAACAATTCTATGGTTAGGAATAGAGGAGAAGAGTAGAATTCCACTTGTATATTGGGAGAAAGTGTGCAAGGATAAATCAAGTGGAGGTATTGGGCTTAGGAGACTAAGAGATATGAACAAAACCTTGGTAGAAAATATGGGATGGAGGTTAGTGAAGGAGGGTCATGCCTTATGGGTAAGAATCCTAAGAGAAAAATACCTTGACAACCAAGAGGATAGTAGATTTTTTACTACACTAGATCCCTATCGAGGATATTCTTTATGGAACCACATAGTAAATTGTAGAGAGCTACTATGGAAATACACCCAATGAAAGGTATGGAATGGTAGGTCTATCTACTTTTGGGAAGATGCATGGCTAGAAAGGTACCCATTAGTGAAGGACGAGGGGTTAGCAAGTATTAGAATAGAACTAGATTTAAATTATGGGAAAATGGTGAATGGTTATTTTACAATAGGAGGAGAGGTAAGATGGAAGGATATGAAAATCCATAACTAGTATGAGGAAGAACTCCAAAAGCTAACAAATAAATTAAGGGTATATTATGTAAGCCCTAAATTGGATTAGGATACAATAGTATAGGAAACTACTCAAGAATAGATGTTCACTGTTAAATCAACTATGATTTGTCATTTGCAATTCTCGAGGGGCGCTTTCAATGGAAACGATTATGGGGAAGGAAAGACATTCCAAAGTTAGCAATTTTTCTTTGGATGATAACCCAAAATAATATTTTAACAATAGATAACCTTCATAAGAGAGGTTTCCAATTCCCTAATAGATGTTACTTGTTGACACTTTTTTGTCACATTATACAAGGGGTAGAAGAATAGTAGAACTTTGTATAATATTTCCTTGTTGATAGTTTTTCTTTTATTTTAAGTTAGAAAAATTTTGACTCTCCCTATCGCCCCTTTTATAAAATGAAGAAGAGAGAGCTTCGCTACCAAACAGGCCAAGGAAAATAGCTTCATCGAAAGAAAAGAAGGAGAATATGAAAAGAGCTTCGGGCTCGAAGCGCTTCAAATCACCACTTTAGGTGAAAACCTTGCGAAGTAATTTCGCCGAAGAAAATACAAAGATAACGCTTCGCACCCGAAGCATTTTTAGCAGCTGCTTCGGGCGAAAGTTTTGCGAAGCGTCATCCAAACGACTTCGCCGAAGGAAGAAAGCATAATCCAAATCAGCTAAGGCAAGGAAACTACTTCGGGCCCGAAGTATTTCTGACACCTACTTCAGCCAGTTTTCACCCGAAGCGATGGTGCCCAAAGCAAAATGGCAATATTTTGGAAACAGAGAAGTGCTTCGGGAGGATATTCCCCAAACCGCAGTTTTGAGAAAGAATCGGGCCGAAACATTTTCCAGTCGAAGCAGTTTCACCAGCAAAGGACAAAGGCCCCATTTCAAAGATGGATTCCACTCGGCACTCGACATTCTTGAAGTAGTTTCTGCGAAGCATTATTTTGCGAAGAACAAATCAAGGAGAATCTACTTCGGCCCAAAGCTTTGGTGAGGCGGATATGTAGCGAAGCACTTTTTGGGCCCACGTTTCGAGGCGGGCGGCTTCCCAAGGTGATCGAAGGCCCCTTATAAATACCCCCTTTCTTGCCCGATAAGTCCGCTGACCATTTTTGGCAAACGAAAGGGACGTAACAGTCCTCGAAGTAAAACCCGACGGGCATAACGATCACTCAAGAACAGCATCCAGAAGCCAGGGAAATTCGGGCGATGCATTAAATGAATGTTTCCATGGTTGACCTAGTCACGGTTGCCAGTTTTGGCAACCGATTTGAAAACTCAGTCGCAGCAGTCACGAGGAGCCAATTTCTCAAAACCCGAGGGTGTACTCTGTCGTTTTTAATAATGATTCAGAGGGCCGGGTCCTCTATAAAAACCCAAGCTTTGCAATGTAAAAGGGGGGGAACTTTTTGCTAGAAAGCTGCTATAACTTGATGTCTTGCATTTAATACTAAAGACTTTTGTGCTCTATTTCTCTCTTTTATGCTGCCTTATGTGCTTAATTCTTTTGTCTTTTCTCGTTTGCGTACTAAGACTCTGAATCCTAAATTTGGTGTGCGATCGGGGACTGAACCCCTAAAATTTTCCCTGAAGGATACATAGGAGAGGAAAAATGCCTTGTCGCCTTCCTTTATGCTGCCTGGTGGATTGAGGTTTCTGTTATTCCCTTATCTCGATCGCTGTTACTCTGAACCCTGAATTCCAACGAGAGAGAAAGGAGAACCCTGCGAACCCGTCTAGAGGATACATAGGAAGTTCGGCATTTCATTTCTTTCATGTTATTCTTGGTATTTCTTGCTGCTATTTGAGTTGTTAGAAAGTAATTGTGCTTCCTGTTCTCTCCCACCTTAAATCATCATCTTCTAACCCTTACTCTTTTTATTTATTTCTCTAACCCTTACCCTTTTTATTTCTTTTCCTAACCCTTACTCTGTTTATTTCTTTCCTGCACTCTTGTCTCAAACCCCAAAAGTAGATTAGTATAGGAGCCAACATTTCTCCGGATATTGGCACGAGGGGCATCTCTTCCCCCCGACCTTTCAATGTTGGTTGCAGGTCCAGGGTGCGCAAACCCACCGAAAGTCCTTTCCTGTGCGGATTTGATGACCAACAATTTTTGGCATGCCTGGTGGGACCCAAGGTCCCATATTTGAGAAAATTTCTAGCCCGTCTTCATCGAAGCCAGTAGTTCTAACAAGTTCCCGATAAGATCCGGTCAGTCTCATCTTCTGAGTAGTAGTGAGAATCGATGCCCTCATTACCGAAAGACTCTTAGCATCTGGTGACTCTGTTTTAACCGAGAATCTCTGAAGTCGTGAAGACCAGTACCTAAACCTAGTTTTTGTAACCAGGAGCCCCCATGTTTTAAGAAAGTCTGAGTTCGGTGAAGCTCTGGCTTGTCTTCATCCGATAAAATCACCTGGCGACTCAATTGAGCTGAAGATCCAGATTCCATGGTCATAAGAACCTTTCAAAATCTGAAAGAAGATATCCCGGAGGAATCAAGGTTCGGTGCGCAGCCTTGACCTCATAAGCAAAGAAAGAATGTCCACCTAATGACTTCGACTCAGCGGCGACAACCGTGATTTCCATAGGCTGCTGTCATAATGGCTAGGAGAAGCTTTCCTAGCTGGAACGATCCAGGCCCCATGAATATCCAAAGCTACCACAAGATTCCCAAAAGTGCCTTGAAATCATTGACAAAATACAGTGACACCGCGGGAATGGCCCGAGAACACCTTGAAGATGTTGTCGATTTAGCGACCCTCCATGACATTATCCATGAAGATGTCATGATTAGACTTCTTGTTCTATCTCTGGAAGGAAGGGCATTGCGGTGGTATAGATTTCTCAAGCCCAAAAGCATCTGCTCATGGGATGACTTAGCGGGGGCATTGATCAAAATGTTCGATGGCTCTCAGGACCCCTTCCATCTCTTCACATATCTCTCCACCATCAAGAGATCACCTTCGGAGGGTATCACGGACTTCAATGTCCAATTCTGTAGAAGTTGGAAGATAATCCCACTGGAGATCCAACCAACGCCCGCCCAAGCCCATATCTTCTATGTTCGGGCCTTCCACTCGGACGTAAGCCTCATTCTACTACAATCAGGGGAACGAAGGTTCCCTCAAATATTTGAGGAGGCAATACAAGCGGAACGACTTTTGCTCCTATCGAGAAAGTGGCAGTGGAGAGAAACTTCGTTGCTTCCTCCGATAATTACTGCTCCTATCCGACCAACGCAGTACTCATCATGGGGCATTCCTCACACTGAGCCAAGGCCTGAGATGTAATCATTTGGAGCTCAAGAGGCAGACCTCATACTAGCCCAACAATGGGATTACAAAAGCACGACCCACCTAATGAACAACATGGCTGCTCGCGATCTCCATCAAGAGGTGAACCAAGGAGAGAAGCAGACTCGAGTGGTAGAACCCGAAAGCAAAGAGGGCACATTTTTGCACCCTTTTTGTATCCCAAGAGATGGCATGCAAGTGTTCAGCCAAAGCTCATCAAACCTGTCCGATTTAGAGGATGAGCCCGAAGGGATTCTGGAGGACTACTCTTCGACAGAGGAACCTTGTTACCATATCAGTGGGATGGAAGAACATGTACCTGACATTTATTTCGAAGAATTCATAGAATTCTAGCATTGGGTCTGGTATTGGTTTCGGCTATCCCTAAGACCGATGCCCCAAGAAGGCTTTCAAGTGGCGAACTTCTTCGCCAATAATCTGGGCACTGGCATAAATGAAAATTGGCTGCGTTGCTTCCTATTCGCAGCATGGACAACTTCAGGTAGAAATGATCCGAGCTCCGAAGGTCAGCTAAAGTTCAATCTGATCTGGTCGGGTCACTGTCAATTTACCGGATAATCACCTGAAGTGAATCTATAGTAGTGACATGCCAATTATGTCGCAAGCTTGTGAATAGTGTAAATAGTTTGGCTGATAAATAAAGTGTTGCTTAGGGACTCAGGTCGAGTTTTACCTTGGCAGCTATATCTAAAAAAAAAAAAACTCCTTCGGGAACTTGGCTTGTGAAGTAGTGGATGCAAAGTGGTTCGCAGTGAAGTACGATTAGCCGAGCAGGGTCCCAACTAAGGTATGAAAGATGCTCACCTAAGGATAGTCTGAGCGAGCTACTTTTTAAAAGGGAAACAAGCTTCGGGCCCGAAGCATAAAAATGTTCACCGTGAAGTATGTCAGCTCCAATTTCGGCTTCGCTGACCCAAAGATGCACAAGGCAGAAGCATTTATTGCATGCCTAGAGGAGCATGCCGATAGCCGCCTTCAAAAGGCATCCAAAATAGGTGAGTTAAATGAAAAGGCATCGGGTACATCCTCAGGGGATTCGGCTGAGAGAAAAGTCTGCCCCCAGGTACCAGGTGGCGGTCGACTACATTCCCAAAGCAGCCACAATCATCATAACGCATGGTCCTATGTACTATGCCACCATAGGGCCAATCAGATGAATCGATGATCTCTCAGGTGACAAGTGCAGGATTAATTGTGGCATAGGCCATAAATGTGGGTAGTTGTCTTTGGCAGCTATATAACGCAGACTCCAAGCAGTCGATGGGATTACTCGTTCAACGAATCATACAGACCTCACTGCCAACCTGCAAATTTTTTCCACTTCATACTATAAATCTTGTTGCCCTAAATAGTAGCTATGGGCAAGGAAAGTTCCAAGGAAAAGGGAAAAGAGCCAGAAGTATTGGCCCCCGAGAAGCCAAAGGCAAAAGGCCATGAGAAAAGGCCAAAGCCAAAGCCCGTTGATTCGGGCCTCCACCTAGATAAACGTGTCTTAGAAGAAAGGGAGGATTCTGAGGACGAGCATCCTCTAGAACCACCAGTCGACAGGTGGGAAAGAATCAAGGATACAGAGCTGTCCAGGAGTGTAGCTGAACTCAAGAGCACCATCGAGTTCATGAGAAGCAGGCTCCCAATAGAGAGCATACGAGCTGCAACCTACTACTCCCAGATATACTGGTATCTGACGCCCCCCACACACCATTGCCCTGAGCTGATCAATGCCATCATGCAGAATTACCAGCCCGCCACCAGACAGGTGTTAGACGCATCTGGCCAGAAGTTATTTTCAAATTTGAAAGAAGATGTACAGGCAGCTTTTGCGCCACAACAGGGCCCACCCGAGGGATGTATGGTTCGCAACATAGTTTTGAGTGAACAAATGGAAAGGTTCACGTCTACTAGCTACATGATCAATTTTTTGTAGCAGAGCCTCAAAAGCAGGCTTCCTTCGGGCAGATTGCCCCAAATGCCCCTTCCCTTGAATGTTTTTAAAAATGCCGACCTCTTCTCCATCATTGCATGGGTGGCAGGCCTATCTATCGATGCTTCGGTATACCCATGGCATGTGTCCTTAGCCGAATGCATTTCCAGAGGGGAGTTCAATGCCCCCGATACTTCGAGACCTGGTTCCAACCCAGTATTTGTCGACTGGGTAGAATGGGTGGCCAGGGGCTTACATGCGCAACTCACCAGCATGAAGAATGTTGGGACTAGCCAATGCTTCGCGCCCTGCTCCTTTCTTGTTTGGTTACTTTTCTTTCATGTACATAATAGTTTTCCTCATGTTGCCATTACGGCAAGTGGCAAGGATGGAAGTCCTTTGCCCGTATATCAGTGGACTCCCCTACTATTGAGATCAGAGTCCTACTATTCCTTTAATCAACAATTCTTGGTACCCACCATGTGCATGTTGGCAGGATCCTCCGCGCGAGTTCCCCTTGGCTTGAGAAACAAAGTGGTCTAGGAGAAGAGGGGAGACATTTTTTGACTAAGGCAGGGGCTGGTGATTCGCATCTTCGGCTTCATAGGGAAGCCCTTCTTACTGCCAGTTTACCCCTTCGAGTATCAATTCGTGTTGGAAGTCGCTAGGCAGAGCGATGCAACTAATGCCATCTACGAAAAGGGTCAGAAATGGGCCCACACTTGTGACTTCCCTCTCAGGATAGGAGTTATCGAAGTGTTCGCCCTGAATCAAAACGTCTTCTTGGAAGAGAAGCTTGCCAAGTTTGGCCTACTCCAAATTCCCTAGCAATGGCTTTATGATCCTTTGGGAGTGATGAGGGACCATATACAGGTCAAGAGCTTCCATGTTTTCCCCTATCTAGAAATTATGAAACAAAGAAATAATCCTCGGGGAGAGGATTTGGAGTGGCATCTGGAGAGGATGGAAGCCTTGCCTCCCTGGCATGAATTCTACCCAATGGAGGTCGCATATGATCCAGATCGGCATTCACTATTGAGCCCCAACTCCACCTTCTGGAAGAAAGTGAAAGATGACTTGAAGGAAGGAGTAAAGGATTGGGACGTGGCTCAGCTGAGAGAATGGTGGATAATGAGGGTCCACTGGAAAAAAATGAACTCTTATGGATTCTTGGCAATGGACAGGGACTTCACAAAAATTTATGAAGCCAACGTTGGAAAGTGGAAGCCTTCGTCCTTCGCCACCCTCATCCCTCTAGCTATCCCAGGCTCGGGTGAAAGCCCAAAAAGATATGATACTACTTCAGGAAAGGAAAGAGAGGAGAAGGCCCAAGCTACACCTCCAAGATCACCTCAGGGGCCTGTAGGAGGCCACGACTCGAGCACTGAAGGGTCAGAACAGCCGCTGGTGAGGAGGAGAACGAAAAAGCAAGAACAGACCCTGGCACCCCCAAAATACCCAAAGCGACCTCCCACAGGATTTGTAAGTCCCTCCACTAGGCGATCGATATCAGACCCATCGAGTGCCGAAACTGAGAAAGAACAAGATGCGGATGCACCAAAAGTCACCACTGCCACAATTCCAGTAGGGCACACAGGTATGCATTCTCCACCACTTGCCCTAGCCTTACACAGTTTTTTCGAAAGCCCCAATTGCCGAAATTCCCACCACGTATGTCACCGAGCCTTCTTGTGAGGCATCCCCCATACATTCTTTATATTTGTTTACTCCCTCGGCTGGAGATCTAGCCTTATCTAAATCACAGATGTCCTTAATTAAGGACTGCCCCCTTGTCGAGAAGTTATTCCAAGCATAGCAAAACATTGAGTAAATACTAAGGGAGGCAAGGAAAAGAAGAGGGCGCTCGACGACATCAGTTGAAAAATGCATCATTTTTGATTTAGAGGCCGGAAAGGTGCATAAAATCAAGAAGGTCCCCAAGGTACAAAAGCCTCTGGATGAAATGACTCCAACAGACTATGATTATCAAGAGACACCTAAGGACCTGGAACACCTAAATGTTGATGATGAATCAGCCTCTATGCATGTCCGAATCGAGACTTTTCAGGCACATGCAACCATTGCTAACTAGCGCAGGTTTGAAGCTGAGGCCACCGATGTCAAGCTAGAGGAAAACCTGGCAAAGGGCCACTCCAAATTAGCAGAATCTGAGGAGCAATGCAAATTGATGAAGAAGGAGACGCTCGACCTAAAGCAGTAGGTTCAACAGTTCTAGTCTACAGCCGAGAGCGATCTAAAGGCCAAAGAGCTGGAAGGCAGAATTGCACAAATACAAGCCCAGCTGTACAAGAAGGAAGACCTGACGGTGTTTGACAGGAGCAAAATTAAGGAGATTCGTGCCCATTTGCTCAAGAATTTCAGGTCTCAGTGTTCCAGCGCACTCACGATATTAATCTTCATCATCGAAGCCCAATGCGCTATTGCCAAAGGAGGGCCAATCATTGATGAGGTCACGCAAAAATCCAGGTGCCGGCTTAAGTTAGCCTTCGACGTTCAAAATGTGAAATATCAAGACTTGCAGGTCACTGCGATGACTCAGACGACTAGGGATTGGTCCATGGCTCAGGCCACGGTTCGTGCCTTCTTTTCCAAGGTGCGAAAAGCTCAGAAGGCGAGAAGACTCCAAGACATTTTTGACAACGAGTAGCGTGCCTCGATGAATTATTTTCAAGACCTCTCCTCCTTGGGTTTCTTGAGTTTCACAGACGATGACGGGAACCTTCTGACTAAAGATGACCTCAAGCCATTCTGGCTCCAGTTCGAGGGTGATGTCTTGAAGATAGACGGGTGGGTGGAGCCGATCTCAGAAGGGTAGATAACCGACTTCATCTTGAGATACTGCAAGATGGTAGCATGCCTAAATGATTTATTCATCAGGGCCAAACATGCTAACATCGGGCAAATTGATCGGTTTTGCATTTTGGTAAAGGCATTACAGGATCAAGAACCATTCCAAAAGAGTGCCTGGACTCATGTCCGAAGAACGATGAAGCGCATTCGTGATCGCCTCGAACCTTCACCTCTGCCAGAAGCCATTCCAGAGGAAGAAGAAGAAGAAGAAGGAGAAGAAGAAGGAGAAGAGGAACAAGAAGAGGGATAGACTGCAGAAGCAGGGTCTTGGGAAGATCAATAACTCTGCAGCCCAATGGATCAGGACTAAAATGTTCTTTTGCCAAGACAAGCTCGTCACCCCGCAAGCCGCCAAGAATGTTGAAACTTTTTTGTCACATTATACAAGGGGTAGAAGAATAGTAGAATTTTGTATAATATTTCCTTGTTGATAGTTTTTCTTTTATTTTAAGTTACAACAATTTTGACTCTCCCTATCGCCCCTTTTATAAAATGAAGAAGAGAGAGCTTCGCTACCAAACAGGCCAAGGAAAATAGCTTCGCCAAAATAAAAGAAGGAGAATATGAAAAGAGCTTCGGGCCCGAAGCACTTCAAATCACCACTTCGGGCGAAAACCTTGCAAAGTAATTTCGTCGAAGAAAATACAAAGATAACGCTTCACACCCAAAGCATTTTCAGTAGCCGCTTCGGGTGGAAGTTTTGCGAAGCGGCATCCAAACGACTTCGTCGAAGGAAGAAAGCATAATCCAAATCAGCTAAGGCAAGGAAACTACTTCGGGCTCGAAGTATTTCTAACAACTAATTTGGCCAGTTTTCACCCAAAGTGGTGGTGCCCGAAGCAAAATGGCAATGTTTCAGAAACAGAGAAGTGCTTCGGGAGGATATTCCCTGAACCGCAAATTTGAGAAAGAATCGGGACAAAACATTTTCCAGCCGAAGCAGTTTCACCAACAAAGGACAAAGGCCCCATTTCAAATATGGAATCCGCTCGGCACTCGACATTCCTGAAGTAGTTTCTACAAAGCATTATTTTGCGAAGAACAAATCAAGGAGACTCTACTTCAGCCCAAAGATTTGGTGAGGCGGATATGTACCGAAGCATTTTTTGGGCCCACGTTTCAAGGTGGGCATCTTCCCAAGGTGATCGAAAGCCCCTTATAAATACCCCATTTCTTGCTCGATAAGTCCATTGACCATTTTTGGCAAACGAAAGGGACGTAACAGTCCTCGAAGTAAAACCCGACGGGCGTAACGATCACTCAAGCACAACATCCAAAAGCCAAGGACATTCAGGTGGTGCATTAAATGAATGTTTCCATGGTTGACCCAGTCATGGTTGCCAGTTTTGGCAACCGATTTGAAAACTCAGTCGTAGCAGCCACAAGGAGCCGATTTCTCAGAACCCGAGGGTGTACTCCGCTATTTTTAATAATGATTCAGAGGGCCGAGTCCTCTATAAAAACCCAGGATTTGCAATGTAAAAGGGGGGAACTTTCTGCTAGAAATTTGTTGTAACTTGATGTCCTGCGTTTAATACTAAAGACTTTTGTGCTCTATTTCTCTCTTTTATGCTGCCTTCTGTGCTTAATTCTTTTGTCTTTTCTCATTCGCGTACTGAGACTCTAAATCCTGAATCCGATGTGCGATCGGGGACTGAACCCCTGAAATTCGCCCTAAAGGATACATAGGAGAGGAAAAACGCCTTGTCGCCTTCCTTTATGCTACCTGGTGGATTGAGGTTTCTGTTATTCCCTTATCTCGATCGCTGTTACCCTGAATTCTAGCGAGAGAGAAAGGAGAACCCTGCGAACCCATCCAGAGGATACATAGGAAGTTCGACATTTCGTTTCTTTTGTGTTATTCTTGGTATTTCTTGCTGCTATTTGAGTTGTTAGCAAGTAATCGTGCTTCCTATTCTCTCCCACCTTAAATCATCATCTTCTAACCCTTACTCTTTTTATTTCTTTCTCTAACCCTTACCCTTTTTATTTCTTTTCTTAACCCTTACTTTGTTTATTTCTTTCCTGCACTCTTGTCTCAAACCCCCAAAAGTAGATTAGTATAGGATCCGGCATTTCTCCGGATATTGGAACGAGGGGCATCTCTTCCCCCCGGCCTTTCAATGTTGGTCGCAGGTCCAGGGCATGCATACCCACCGAAAGTCCTTTCCTGTTTGGATTTGATGACCAACAATTACCTTTGTGAAGATATTAATAATTAGTGAATCATACATTATTAGAATGTAATTACTCCATAAAAATATTGTATGATATAATATATAATATGGGGGTGGTATGGGTGATGGCTAATAACATGGAAATATGGATAGAACAGTGGGAGAAGCCTTTTTAAAGCTCAATATTGAATCATATTTGGAATTTTAATCTATTTCATTATGCATGGGGAGTTTGGTTGAAGATAAATAGAAGGATTTTTAAATGGGAGAAGAGATCTATAGCTAGATATAGATAATACATCAGAGCATTCATAGTGGAAAATCTCAAATAAACAAAAGTGCATGATAGTATAGAGTCATTGGAGGAGACTAATTTAATCCCAAATTGGAACCTAAGTCTAGTTGAGAGGAATGTGAATCCCCAAGGAGGCTTGATGAGCTTGACCAAGTGGCAACCACTAATACAGGGATGGATAAAATTAAATTTTTATGGGGCTTCTAAAGTAAAAACAAGGAAGGCTTGAGGAGGAGGAGCGTTAAAGGATAGCCAAGGAATGGTGATTGGAGCTGAGTGAGTCCTTGGGCATAATTACTAGTCATCAAGCTGAAGATAGAGTAGTGTTGGCAAGAGTAAAGATGGTAGTTCACATAGGGGATAAAATATTTATAATTGAGGGAGACTCATTGAATATTGTTAATTGCCTGATTAAAAGGTCAATAGAGATTTGGAGAGAAGTAGACATAGTAAAAAAATCACTAAGGTACCTAAATTCATTGGAATAATTTCAAGTGATACATATCTATAGAGAAGGAAATGGGGTGGATAATTAGCTTGCCAACTGGGGAGCTCTTAGAGAGAAAGATAAAATATGGATACCACCAGATGGGATACACCCAAATGTACTACATTTTGGGGCAAAGGAGGGAGAACATTTAGAAAGTCAAGCCAAGGGATGAAAGTTCCTATATTTATCCATAGTAAACTATTTTTAGGAAAGTTATGAAATTGGAAGCTCTAGGACAATTTCCTTGGGAGATATTCAATATTTTTAAGCTTGCACCTAGATAATTCTAAGAGTTTTTTCTAATGAGGATTCTATTTTTTAAAGATTTGTGTATGTAGATGAATCCAATTTTTTAGATTTATTTGTTAAGGACTCCTTTTCAGAAGAGCTATGGACTTGTTTACAAGCTCCATCTTCTGGTGATCTATGGTATGTCCTACTCAAGGGTTAAAATTTTTGAAGACCTATGTATTTTTGTGTGGAGGGATCCATTTTTTGATGATATTTGGACTTGTCTACCAAGGGTCCTATATTCTAGAGATTATGAATGTAATACAAGTGAAGTATGGTGTATGTTTATGTACCAAGAATAAATTGAGGATCTAATGCAATGAATGCACTAAAGTTTTGGGGGTTTTGTTGTAGATGAAATAAAAATAATAGTAGATGTGGGATGCTGTTTTAATAATGTATATGAAGATTTTTAAAAGGGTTCAGGCCCTTTCAAAAATCCTGATTTTATCCCTATCTATATTAACAATTAAATCGTTTAAGTAAAATGGAAATATATAAATGATCTTATAGTTTTATCAATTTACAGATATTTAATTATATAATTCATATGGTTAATATAGGTTTAATTTCACTGCCAACCAATTATTTTCAATCAATAATAATTGTGGAAAATTTATTTCCATTCAAGTCCATACAATAGTCTTTGTAAGAAATTTAGTGTCATTCAACATTCACCATACAATATTCTTCACTACACTAAAGATTTGGTGTCATCCTTTTTTGCTCTATATAATCCAATTTTTGGATGATGCATATGTTGGATCAATCAACTCGTGAGTGATACAACATTATGTAAAATTAGTACAATGTCAATAATCTCTTTTCTAAGCTATAATTTTATTTTTTTAGAACTTTATTCTTTATGTTTGCATCCACTTTTCTATTTTCCATTTGCATTTAAATTTTAGAATTAGTTTTCTTATTTTTTCCAATATGTTTTCTTCTTCTCTAGAAAATACTGACATGTGCTTTCTATATTAAGCATCATTTTCTCCAACATCATTCCCCTTAATGGTTAATGTTTTGATTTTTTTTTTTTGGAACAATATTCTAAATTTCTTAAATAAAACTTTCTCATCAACTTAATGATGCATATACACCTATTACTTGCACGCACATTCACATATCTTCAAACTTTCTAGTTACTTACTCATCCAACATCTCTAGTTGAATAACTTGTTTGATCACTCTTTTAGTTGTTCATTTATTTTATTCTTCAACATGGATAAGATCCCATGACTCAACCAAAATTTCCTTATGGTAACCATCCCATCCAATTGAACTACATGGATAACTAGTCATTATAATCATGAGGTACAATATAGTAGATTATTTCTCACAATGTTCACTCTATTATTTGATGTAATATATTGGTTATTGCTTCACATCTTCATCTCTTTGTAGATAGTTTTAATGCTTCACATTTTCATCGTTCTTCTATCATGTGTGGGGCCTTACTTCTACCACACAAAACATTCATCATATGGTTCTCATCACTCTACATTTCCATTTAAGGATAGTCCTATTATTTTTCTTTCTATTTCATGTTTTTTTATGTTTCTATTATCCTCTTCAATGTTATTGCTTGGGCTATCATATCATGTCAAAGGTATTGTCCAATTGGGACTCTAATTTAGGACCTCTATATGTTTAGGTTACTCCACTAATGAGATTTTGGCCCCTTATTTAACCAACTTATAATTTATATGTAGAATTTCTATTAGTTATAGCTTCTAGCTTCAACACTTACTCTAATATTCAATTATGGATGCTCACTCACATTGGTTACAATACAAAATATGAGGATAAAATACTTTGATAATCAACTTTCTCTTATATCACACAATATGGAAGCATATAAATTATCTTAAAATTTATATTACAATTTATATGCTCAATCTGGATTCAGCTGCAATACTCAACTACATCAGTAAATTATTAATTATTGTGGCTGATTTGCTACAATTTAACTCTATACATATTATTTGTAGGATATTTTTTCATTTAACTTTTACTATACAATATTCTTCACCACACCAAGTATTTATTGTTATTTTTTTTGTGGATGATGCATATGTTGTATGATACACCCATGTGAGGATCACCAAAATAATCAACTTGTGGAAGATACATCAATATATAGAATCATGAAAATTCTAGTAATAAATTTTTAAAATTATTCTTTTTATATTTTTAGAACTCTCTTCTTTATTTTTGTATTAATTTTTCTAAATTTTGAGTTACCTTTCTATTATTAGATTTGATTTTTCATATTTTCTTTAATATGTTATCTTCATCTTTAATAAAATTATTTCACATGATTTTTATGTTAAGCATTAATTTTACCAACATTATTTTCTTTAATGTTTAATATTTCAATGGTTGAATTCTTGAAATAAACTCTCTCATCAGCTTATTGATGTATAAATACCTTTACTACTTTGCACACACATTTATAAATATTCAAACTTCTCACTTGCATATTCGTCCAACTTATTTTTCTAAATAACTTATTTGATGACTAATTTGATTATTGATTTATTTTTTTTTCTCATTTTGGTTATGATCCTAATGATTGTACCTAGATGCGCTAAATTTAACCTTAGCATCCTATTGGACTATATGAATAACTAGTCATTGCAACCGTCAGTGCAATATAATGTATTGATGCTTTTAAGGTCACTTTATTGTTTATTGCAACATATTATTTGTTTCTTCACATATTTATCTCTCTAAAATTAGTTTTATTGCTTCATATTTTCATTTATTTTCTCTTATGTGTGGGGCCTTGCGTCTACCATACAAGACATTCATATCACAATTCTCATAACTCCCCCTTTATCTTTTGAGGATACTCCTATTATTATCCTCTCTTTCGAAGATTCTCTTGTGGCTAGTATCTTATTCAATTTTATTACTTAGGCTATCATACAATATTATTTATAGGATATTTGTTGTCATTAAGCTTTCACCATATAATATTCTTCACTACTCCAAGCCTTTGTTGTCATATTTATTGCCTCATATAGTCTAACCTAACTATAAATTATGCATATGTTGGATAATCCACCCATGGGATGATGGACAAGTGAATCAACTAGTTGGGGATACATCAATATATAAATTGATGGCAATGCTAATAATATCTTTTCGAAGTTATCCTTTTTTATATTTAGAACTTTCTTTTTTAGTTTTCCATTTCATTTTTACATTAAACATTATTCTTTCCAAAACAAGCAATGTTATCTAAGTAATATTATCTATGTGTTTGCACTCCTATCATTCCTAAACTATATATTTGAGTAAGTGTACCATAATTTTATGGTAAATATATTAAATGTATCACCAAGATATACACACATTTTGATTTTTCATCAATACTCCTAGTATATACACTCCAACATACTTTATGATCTACACTAGTACATCTTCACCCCTATACTATCAAATACCATATATCCTTTTGACTATTATTTTTTTAAAATAATAACATATTTATAATTGTCAATTTTTATCTGAACTTGTTCTTACTACTTACTCATTAAAACCATGTAAAATCATAAACAATGTATAAAGGAAGCATATATGAGAAAAACAACCATGACCATCTTGACTAAATATAAAAATCATTAATTCAATATTTTATATTAAGAAAACAAAATATGAACTTAATAGTGACATTATTATTGTTTCATAAAAATCTTTGATATCATTGATTTAATTAAATTATAAATGGATTAGTTCAAAACTTGTTCTTAACTTTTAGATCAATATTTTAAAACTAAAAAATAATATGCTTATACATAAAATATATGATATATTATTTGGTTAGAAATGATAATTTTAAAATAAAATTAAAATATATCTATTTTTATTACAAACATAAATATTAGGATTGAAAATTCTTTGATATTGAAGATCAAAAATTTAATTTTAGTGTAAATTTAAGGTTAGATGATTACTATTGTTATGCTATTAACTAAATTTAGGTCATCCCATTTAATTCCTCAACATTCAAGGAGGAACCTTATATTTGAATCTTGCCTAGCAATACATGCATAAAAATCTTATTATTGTAATACCATTAAGATATCATGAAGTAATAAAGATGTGACCCATTTCAATCCCATATAATCGATTAAAAAAATTTACTATTATTTTGTTTATGTAAATATGTGAGTATTATAATCAATATTATATTATTAAATCTATATATAAGATTATTAAAATCTTATGTTTAATATATTTTTCATTATCCAAAAAAATAAATGACTAGATATATTTTTTAATAAGTTATTGTTGTTGTCTTTGATCACACCTCGTAGGGAGCAACATAGTAGGACTAAAATCGAGAGCATGGGGTTTGGCTCAATTGGGGTCCTTTGAGAGTTTTTTACAAGGCCAACTCCATGTTAAGATGTGATCTTTTAGGTGCACTTAAACCCAATAGGGGAAAAAGGGGTTTGCAAGAGATAAAAGGGAAATAACTCAACAAAAGAAAAAGGTAGCGATGCACCAAAATATCCATTAAGATTTTCCTACAAAAATAGACCTAGATGCTATATAGCAGTGGTGAAAACTTCCTATCCTTTACACAAATAAGCATAGAAGAGAGTCATCAACATAGGCATGCATAAATATATGGGTCCCACAAGATACCCACAAATGGCTAGTCTAAAATAGACATAGAACCCTCACACACACATACACCGATAAAATCCAAAACAAGTAAAATATTACGAACACACACATACACATAAAAATTGGTCTGTAGGGAGCCATAAATGGCTAAACAAAAAATTAATGCAGGCTTTTGTATATATATATACATACATGCTTTGTATATTTTTTCAAAGGTAATATTATTTATGCCCCCCTCCCTTTTTTGGTGTTAATCATTGATGATGATGTTTAATCCCTAGGACCTTTACCTAGGATGTTTCCTTTGTGCAAATATGCTAAAAATTCAATTAATTTCCATTGATGTAGAGAGGATTTCACCTTAGTCACCTCTTTTGATGAGTGTGGAGAAGTATATATCCTTCAAAATCCATTGGTTTATAGTTATCACAAGGATCCATCCTCTTCCCCCAGTTGTAGGTTCCCTCTCAGCCATCTTCCACCATTAGAGATAACCTTAGATGTGTGATGAAGAGATAACATATGAGGTGCTAGAGGCTAAAAATTCCACACCAATATAGATGTGAGTTAGATCTATTAGTTCAACTATAGATGTTTTTTATTTTGATCCTCCTCCTATGATTAAGCCTTTTATCATAAAAAATGTTCACTAGCTCTTATCAAAAGTGAGGTTTGGCTCAAATATCATCTAAAAGGCTTTAGATAGTTCACTATGGATCACTACCTTATTAAGGTTGGGTGATCAACTTGTTGACACAATGTGAGGGTTTTCACACCTATTCTTACCCTTTGGAGATATTTGTTTGGTGATATTTGATGTAATTCCTATAAGTTGGTATTTATGTGGTCCCCTTGTCTCTGATTCGAGTCTTTCATCATATTTGGGGTGCAATCTAACCGTATTGTAGTGATTTAATACTACAGTTATAATAAATATGAATGAAAACATTTGATCAAAATTAAGTAATACTTTTACGCTATGTAGTTTTATTTCTTCACTACATGGCCCTTGTGTTTATTATCTTTGCAAAAGGGAAATAAATACCTCTACATTTATAATTTGATGCTAGACACCTCTACTAAAACATTAATAATGTTGAGTAGGATGACAAAAATAAATATAATCATTTTTCAAATGAACAATTGTAATAATTTGTTGATAGTAAAATAACCAATTCATGTAGTATCTAAATTTGGTATTTAATCATATTTAGGGTTTTTCTATTTTGAGGATATTTTCTTAACCATAAGTTAATATAGTTTGTATTCTCCACCTCTATTATTCAATTTTATTCTCACTGGAACACTTTTTAAAAATAATCATTCATACATCATTATTATTTTAAAGCATTTCTCCTCAAGCTTAAAAATAACATAATTAATGTTGTATGAAGAGGGTTGTTTGTAGCCACTAGTTGTACTCAAGACGACATGAGGATGGAATGGGGTGAAAAACGTAGGTGCAGTCAAATATTACAAAAAAGTATCTTTTATATCCCGCTCGTTGTACTCAGGAGGATATTAGTCGCTCTTTAGTCTATGAGAAAGCCTCTTCGGTTAGAAGAAATGTCTCTTAGGGATCTTTGGATTTGTGGGTAGAGCTTTCTGATAAACCTCTTCCTTACATTAGGATTTTGGAGGATGAATTTGGGTTGGATATGATTGATCATGAATCCCAAAAAATTATCTATAAACTTAGGGGTAAAAGACCAGGCTTGGAGGAGCTCAAAGGATACATTAAACTTTGGTGGTCTAGTAAATTCCAAGTAACTTTGCTACCCAAAAAAATATTTTCTATTTCTATTTTTTATTTAGAAAATAGAGATAGGGTAATCTATTATAGATACAATTGGTTTTATAGATAAAATAGTATATATATATGACCTTGGATTCTTAGTTTCAACTCCCTTACAGAAGAAGTTTATGGATTCCCAATCTAGGTGAATCTATATGCTCTCCATATGGACTTTTGGGGAGAGAAGACATTTATCAAAATTGGTAATTTCATTGGTGCATTCTAGTATGTGGATGCCCAAACAAAGGATAATTTGTCCAGTAAAATTAGTGAGTAAAGCAAGATTGGTTGTTTGGATGGATATTTTAGTTCCTTGGCCTCAATCCATTACTATCTCCTCAAGCAAAGGGAAATTCAATACAAAATATTGAAAATAAAAACTTCTCCCTGAGATGTTATGGCTATCAACAATATGGTCACTTGAATAAGAAATTCTCAATCATCTGATCATGCTCTGATTTCTCCTTGGTGGAGAAGAAGGTCTTACACATGAATGATATTGAACCTTCAAACATCCCAATTCACAAGAAATAAGCACATCCTCTAGATATGCCAATTATCTAACAAGAATCAAGCAAGCAACAAAAGACTCGACCTCAAAAGGAGAATTCAAATTAAATCATTGATAAAATCCAAATGGTTACTAAATACCATCTATGCAGTTCCATGAAAAATATTAGCACCTTATATATTATTCTTGAATCTAATTATGAAAAAATCAATGATAATCAGTTTTCTAAAAATGAAGATCATATAAAATGTGTTACAACTAGATATTATCTTATGATCTTGAAGTGCAAAAATAAATTCTCAGATCTTACCACTCTAAAGGAGGAAGAACCTATGCTGGAGAAGAAAAACAATTAAAAGACTCATCGGTTATGAACTCCATAACAACCCCAATGATTTTGAATTGTTATTTTTTTTATGATTGGGTGGTAGCTATAATTTTTTTTTTTTAAGTTTCTATTTTAAAAGTGTTCTACTAATTTGTCATGTTTTGTATCCTAAAACACCTTTTTACCCTAATAGAAAAAGTTAATTTTTTTTATAGTTCCAATAGGGAAACCAATGGCAAAAGGTATTTGAATCTCCTAGAAGAGACCCAAGTTCAATTCATGGGGAGGGTGGCCCCTGATGTGTCCCCAAATTTTCAACCTATTAAAAAAATAGCACAAATAATGAAAATAGATTGATATATATATATATATATATATATATATATATATATATATTTAAAATAGACATCATCTAGATTTATCCTCAACTAAAGGGAGATGATAGCAAAAAAGGTAGTGGTGGTAGTGATAGAACAATGCAACAATGGTTTTGGTGGTAGAACAACCATAGGCATCGAATTTTCTAACTAGAGTTTTGTAGTAATTATGAAATGGAGCATGATTTGAGGTTTTATGTGGAGGGTAGATTTGGTGGTGGAGAGGAACAAATTTTTGGAGGCATCAACTCAGTAGACACACCAAAACCAAGTCTATAGTAACCTTCTCCAGTTGGGCATGGTGACAAAGAAAGGAATGGAGAAGTGGGAAGAAGCTTCCAACACCAAATTTTTTATCCAAGGGAAAAATCTTAATGCAGTTAAAGGAAATCAAAGGAAGCAAATCAAGAGTTTTAACCTATTAATGGAGGAAGGAAAGCTGGTAATACCGGATGAACTGGCAGAAATGGGTGTTGCGCAAGGGGATATCTATTTAGTGGAGAAATTTTTGGGTGTGAGACCAGATTTGGATATGATAAAAAATGGGCTAATGAAAAGTAGAATCCCTTAAGTCATATGGAGATTTTAGCGCTACCCAAAATAATTCTTGGTAAGATTGAACTATGTAGAGGATATTGATCAAATATTGTGAAGAGGACCTTATTTTTTTGGGAGGAGGGGTTTGTTTCTGAAGTGTCGGACTCCATAATTGGATCCTTATAGTCAACCCATTCTTGAAGCACAAATTTGGGTCAAGTTACCAGGACTACCATTGCAATTTTTACATGAGGATATTTTTGAAGGAATTACAAGATATTTTGGCTAGCTCATTATGGTAGATCCAACAATAGTGGCAAGATTGAGGTTGATTTATGCTAGATTTTGTGTTAATACTAATTTGGAAAGGGATCTTCCAAATTCATGTGAGCTTATCTCAAAATTTGACAAATGGTTGCAAATAATAGAATATGAAAATGTGCCAACCAAGTGTAACATCTATAAAAAATTTGGACATCTTGGAAGATTCTGCCCTAATCAATTTGGGAGAAAGCATTATCAAAAGATTTGGCAAAAGAAACAAAGTAAGGAGGAAAGGAATGATGGATATTATGATGTGAAGGAACAAAGGATTGTTGATCTAAAGGAGATTCAAGGAAAATATGCTTTAGAAAATACCACATATGAAGAAGGTGATATTGTTGAAGACCTGGATAAAGTAAGTCAACTTGCTTCTGATTTCAGTAATACTAGGAATGAAATTTTAACTAAGAATTATTTTGAGTCTTTGGAAATTTTAAATGTTGAGGAAGATAATGCAGAGAAAGGTGGGAAAGGGGTAAATGAAAATAATGAATCTATTGAAAAAAAACCAGATATACCCGATGAAATAGAAGGAAAAAATAATTTGGAACTAGGTAATATGAGAATTGGCTAAAATAATACTTCAATAAAAGGAAGTAAAATCCCTAATCCAAAAAAAATAAATAGAAAAAATAGAAAGGGTGGGATTTATTTTGGAGTGGAGTCAAATATAGGAAGACCTTTGAAGTCAAAAATAATGTAGAGAGAAACAAAAATTGATGTGGCTAACGGAATCCAAACAATTCTTAATCTATGCGAGAAAATATAACTTGCTAGATCTAAGAAATGAAGGTTATTTATTGGAATGTGAGGGGTCTCAATGCCCCTTAAAAACATTGGTTAGTGTTTTCATTGAGAAAAGAGACAAAACCATACATTTTAGCTCTATAAGAAACTAAGATATCATAACATAATTGTGAAAATATAAAGCAAAAGATTTGGAAAGAAGTAAAATTTATAGCCAGTCATGCTAGTGGGGATTTAGGAGGTCTAATATGTTTATGGGATCCAATTAAAGTGGAAGGAATGGTGATACAAATTGCATAAATATTTATCTCATTTTTTTTCTATTTTATTGATATGAAACAAAGTTGGATCTTAACTACAATTTATGCACCAAATATAGTTGTAGGAAGAAGACAATTATGGCAAGAGTTAACTTATGTGAGGAAATATCTTGAAAATAATCCTTGGATTTTAGTTAATGAATTTAATCCTCCAGTTTTTCCTTCTAACAAAATGAGAGGTAAATCTTCAATTTTTGATGGCATGATAGATTTTGAAACATTTGTAAATACCAATGAATTGATGGATATGGAATTAAGAGGTAGAAAATTTATATGGAGTAACAGAAGAATTGGTGATCAACTTATCTAAATAAGGTTGGATTATTTTTTTATTTCAAAGGAAGTGTTCCTTACATTTGGGATTTCTACACTTTCAGCTCTAACAAAGATTAAATTTGATCATAATCCTTTAGTTTGAAAAACAAAAATAGGAACAAGAAATTTTAAAAGTCAATTTAGGTTTGAATTGATGTGGCTAAGACATGATGGTCTACAAAAGGTAATTAAAGAATGGTGGAAAAAACTTTTCGAGGCCTCTAATCTCATAGATTGCAAAGAAACTAAGGTACATAAAACATAACTTAAAAATTTGGAATAAGAATCTTCTTGGAAATATGTTTGTTAAGAAGAATGAATTAAAATAACAGTTGATGGATATTCATGTATCTCTTTACAAGGAGGATCTATTGGATGATATTCAAGAAAAAGAAAAATAATTGCTATCAGATTATTATTATTATTTTTTTTTTTTGGTGGTGGCCACAAGGGGTAAATAGACTGTGACCATGAGGGAACCATTACATAAAATATCCGCAACATGTGAGGCGAGAGATTAGAACCTTGGCCTCTCAGCAACTAAAGAGGTTTAACTACCCACATGCTCTCCAACTCCTCTACATGGACGGATTATTATAACATACTATATAACATACTAGTTAGTGAGGAGGTTTTTTAGAAACAAAAATCTAGAGTTTTATGGCTTAAAGAAGGTGACCTACCTTGGAATGCCTCTTTTTAGTGGAATAATAAAAGAGGAAATGTGGAATCCGATAGTTGAAATATTTGCTAAAAAACTTACAAGTTGGAAGGGTACACTTCTTAGCTAGGCAGGTAAGGCTCAATTGTTCAAATATACTCTCCAAAGTATTCAAATATACTTTATGTTCCTTTTTAAAATGCCTAGGAAACTTTGGGAAAGAATTGAACAAATTCAAAGGAACTTCCTATGGATTGGAATGGAGGAGAAGAAAATAATAGCTCTTGTTTCTTGGGATAAGGTTTGTTCTAGAAAGGAGGTGGGAGTCCTAGGTTTTAGGAAATTAAAACAAATAAACAAATATCTCATGAGAAAGCAGGGGTGGAAAATAGGTACAAATGAAAAAGTAGGATGGATTCTGATCTTGAAAGCAAACTATATGAGAAATAAAAATAATTTTTTGGTAGAAGAAAATATAATAAAAGGATATTTTTTCTAGAATAATCTTAAAAAATTAAACCTCTTCTTCAAGAGGGGTTAATATGGCATATTCGAAATGAAAGAAAAGTAAAATTTTGGAGAGATAGATGGATCAAAAATATCCCTTTGAATCTATAGAACTAGAACAATTTTTTTTTTATCAATATGGACAATGGGTTCACAATTTTATCATTATAGATACTAATGGCAAAATATGGAAATATATATGTTGAGGGTATATGATAGGAAAAAACAAGTGGTAAAGAAATTGAATAGAATGTTGTAGGTATATTTTCAAAATCAAGGTAGACTAGAGGATTCTCCAATTTGGAAATGCATGATAGGTAGGAAGTACTCTGTAAAATCTAGGTACTTTCTCTTGGAATATGTAGGATTGGGATGGTTATCGGTAAGAAAAATCTAGCTAAAATATCTAACTCCAAAAGTGGCCTTCTTATCTTGGCTTGCAATTCAAAACAAAGTTCTCACAATAGAAAATTTTCTTAAGAGAGGCATATAGATCCCTAACAGATGCCCATACGTGAAAAGGATTAGAAGGAGGTATGGCATTTGTTTTTTGGATGTTCATTTTCAAATGATTTGTTTAACAACATCCTTGAAAATTTTTGTACATGGGTCTTGCCAAATTCTATTGTTGATTTGTACTTAAATTGAGAATCACCTTTTAGGTGCAAAATACCAAGTACTTTATGGAAATTTTGTTTACCTCACTTTATGTGGGATATTTGAAAAGAACAAAACAATGGATTTTTTAAAGGATGCAAGAAATATGTGATGTCAATAGTGATCAAGATCTACAATACTATGAAGGAGAACATTTTGATAATCAATTTCAAGGACTCATGGGAATATGATGATGAAAAATTTATTGCAAATAGTTGGGGGTTAGATTCTTGCAGTGTTTAGCCATTAATTTCTTCCAAGCTTAAAAAAATTCAAATAAAATGGGAGCCTCCATCGCAAGATTGGTTAAAATTTAATTTTTATGGTGCTTCAAAAGGGAATCCAGGTATAGCAGGTGCTAGTGGTATTTTTTGGAATGAAATAGATGAAGTGGTATTATTGTATGTCGAGAATCATGAAATTTAATTTAATAATTTTTCTAAAACTAGAACTTTATTCCTAGGCATTAGGTTGATTGATAGAATTGGAGTTAAAAATATCATCATAGAAGGAGATTCATTAAATATTATCAACCTGATAAATGGTAATCAAGATTCAAGTTAGGACATAAATGATATGATTCAAGAGGTTAGACTACAAATTAGGAATTTGAAAAATGTGCAAATTGTGCATATCTACTGAGAAGGCAATAGGTTTGCATATTGGGTATCCAATTGGAGAATTCAAATGAAGGATATGTAATCTTGGAAGATAATTTTCTACAAGAAATTATGGAAATTAGCAATACTAAATTTCAAAATGCAGTTATTTGATATAAGGATTAGAAAAAGGGATTCACAAATCCAGGATAGTAGAGAATGTAAAAAAACTATTTTTAAGTATTTGTCTCAGTGTTGTGTTTTTGTTGTTAAGTTTTTGACTAAGTTAGCTTTCTATAGTATAATATGATATAGTGTATGTGGGCTGTATTTTCTGTTAGGACACCGCTCGGAGGAACCAATATAATACAATAAATAATATAAATGAATCACTGTTTTATAAGGAATAAGATAAATGAATCATTGTTTTATAAGAATCACTTTTGGAAATATTGAGTTTAACCTGCAATATTGATATATATAAATGAATGTATTTGATTTGATGTTCTAAAATGAATATGGTGATGTGCATAAATATGAAGGATGGGGTGCGATTGGAAAGATGCACCCCTAATAAATATATAATTATAATATGTTAGGAGGGTCCTAACATGCCACACTCCTTAAAAGAGATTTGTCCTCAAAGCTCAAAGTAAGGAGCTTCGTTGCTTGTTTTCCAAGTTGAATTTGCGCAATTTATTGTACTATCTTGATGTCACTTTTTCGAAGGCAAGGATATCTTGAAGGTCGAAGTGTTAGTGGGGGATTGCCAGGAAAAATAGTAGAATTTTCGTTAGGAGAATTGTGATGACGGTAGGCTTTCGCTTTAGCCGATTCTTCCTGTGTAGAATGAAGGGAAAATAAAGGTGCACTCACTTTTTTGCCCCTTTCTGAATCAGGTTGCCTATACAATGAGAACTCACTATTGGTGATGAACTTGTGTGTAGTTCGTTGAGAGTGTATGTCTCACCTTCATTATTTACTGCATGGATGTCTACCTCATCGTTTCATGGTGCATCAAGCACTTTCGACAAATCGACCTCATTTCCTTCATTGTTATGGTCAGGTGTTTTGGTCATGTCATGCACATATTCCTCACCTTCTTCATTGATGTGAGTAGGTGCACTGGTCGCTTCGGACACAACTACCTCATCTGCTTGCTCTATGGAGAGACAGGGATCAACTTTATGCAATAAATACAATGTTTGTGTAGCACAACAATGAAGGGGCCCAAATTGCTCATCACAAGTATAGCAGAGGTCTTTCGCTCGTCGCTCCTCCATTTCTTGTAGGCTAAGGTACTTAACTGGCAAGGGTTTGTGTTTTGGAATAGTGTGCATGAATGTCGATTTATCAATAGGTTGCTCTCCATGTTGACATTGAACATTGAATGTATCGTCGGCTAACAAGGCTAATCCAATGGCTTCTTGTAGGGTGCGAGGAGTGTACATCATGATCTTCACTCTAATTTCTTCTTTCAATCCATTGATGAACCCACTTATGAGGACTAATTCGTCCAACCCTGTGATGCGATCGGCGATATCCTGGAATTGAATTTTATATACACGCACTGATGTGATTTGACATAGGTGGGCGAGATTAAGTAGCAAAATTAGGTTGGTATCATGATATATTCCGTCGTCGGTCATTTTTGTAATCGTCATTGGAATTTGTTATTAAATCGTTGAAAATCATCATAAAAACTTGTCGTCAGAAATTGTCATCCAAAATTTTATCGTCAGCAATTTTCGTCAAATGTTGCAGCAAAAATCGACAAAAATTGGTGTCAACTTTTTGTCAGCGAGAATTGGGTGTTTTCAATTTTTTTGGGCTGCGACCCGAGCGCTGGGTGTTTTCAATTTTTTTTTTTTGGGCTTCGACCCAAGCGCACGAACAGGGACGAGAGAGGCGGTGAGGGAGTAGAGCGACTGAGTGGGGGGTGACGAGACAATGAGGCAGCGATAGAAGAGTGGCAGGGTGGCAGACTGACAGGCGGCAGATGATGAGGCCAAATATTGCCTCATTTTTTATTATTTTAGACATCCTTAATAGACCTTTTTGATATGTTTTAATGTTAATTTTGTTGATGAAATGCAATATTTACTACTATTTACATGTTTGACTGTTTAGAAGCATAATATTCTATTTTTACTAATTTTATGTATTTTCTGCATAAGTTTTGTTGATAAATAATGATTTATTGTGAAATGTGTTAAGTGCAATCACGTGTGGAATATATATCATTCATATCATGCTCTACGAAGTTGTCAAATGCAGAAAATAGCACTAAAAATAGGTCAAAACTGCAAGCTGTGCAAAACTATTTTTAACTGTTTTGACTTGGACAAATTCCAGCCAGATTTGCATGGCTTGGGATTTGGTCAAATTCAACTTAGGAAAGCGTGTGACCAGGTTGTTGAAAGACTTACAAGTCTGGTCCACCCAATGCTCGGCCAAAGAACCGCAAACAGTGTTGAAAACAGTCATTCTGGCGCTGCTCTGGAAAAAATAGGGATTCTGCTCCGGAATAACAGGACTGCTCCGGAATAACCGAAAACGCACAGTTTTGACCAGAACAGCTCAGGAAAGACAGCAAATTGCAGGAGAATGATAGGGATAGCTATGTAAATCTGTTATGCATCTTTTTCAATGCAGAAGACCTCCAGCAAGTGTGCAATGAATAGATTTCATTCATGTAACCATATTCTGCATTTTAGGAATGCAGTTTTAACAACATTCCTAAAATGCTTGAAATCTGAATCATTCCACATTTGATTTAGCATATTTTTAATATAAATAACTGGCTCCCATACGGGTTGAGCTATGTAGGAAGAATTAGGATTGCAATTAGTGTAATTATGAATATTGTGAAATCAGATTTATGTAGCAATAATATGCAGAATTTTCCTGCATGTTTTTAAATCAATAAAAAGTGCAGTTTTTGTCAATTTCACTTTATGATTGAAGGAGTGATTAAGTAGAACACCAGAGCTACTTCTTCACCTTCTTCCGAACCAGGGAGCAAGGGCCACTCCCAGGAGCAGAAGAAGGTTTATACCAGGTTTTCTTGTTCAATTTTGTCTGCAACCAGAATAACAGGAAACCTGTCATTTTCTGCATTTCTTTATTTTGCTGAAATTATTTCCAGTTTTAGAGTTTGTAGTTTCATTTTCATTTCTGAGTTTATTTTTAGATCTGTTCTTTTATTTTGCAAGATAGTTAAGTTTATTTTCTGCAATTCTAATTTCAGCAACTTTCATTTCAGCAATTTTAATTCAGTTTTTGAGTGCATTTTCAGATTCAGCAAGAGTAAAAATAGGTTTCTTTAACTGTTATTTCATTTTTGTAGTTTTATTTCAGCAAGCATAATTTAGTTTCCTTTCAGTTCATAGGGTTTAGAGTGACAGAAGAACCCCCAGCAAACACTAAGCTGTTCTACCAATAAAGCCATTTTACGAATGGAGTGTCTTACACACTGCTGAATTGACTATCGTAAACGACCTTAGGACACACGCCGGATTGATAAATAATGATCAAATGATGAATTAAACGACACTCATCATTTTTGGCACCGTTGTCGGGGATCATGGTGTTGTTAGTCAAATCTAAGTAGGTCAAGAACTGTAGGTTGGATACAGAAAATAGTTCTTGTAAATTCTACAGTCTGTTTAGTAAATGTGTATGAATGCATAGGCTGAGAGACGAAAGAGGGAGGTTTATCCGAAGTGGCTCTGAGCCACCAAAGAGACCTACTCGGTCTGATGAAGAATTGCCTTCATTTGACATCACTGAGGAAAAGCCAGACATACCTTCTTCATCAGAAGAATTGTTGGAAAAATTAGAAAAGGAGCTTTTTGAAGCACTAGTTGCTAAACACTCCCCTCTGACTAAACTATTTCCAGCATCCTTTAGAAAGAAGACAACTATGGCTGCAGCAGCAACAACAAGTGGATATGTTGATCCTGATGATGCTCCTAAAACTTTTGAATATCCTATTCGGTTGGATCCACTTCTAGATGCCCCCATGAAAACAATCTCCCCATCTATATTGCCAATCTTTAGGGGAACTGTTGCAGAAGATCCTGATCAATTTCTGTTTGAATTCAAAGTGTTATGTCAGACTTATGACTACATAAATGATAATCAGAAATTGAAGTTGTTTCCTTCCACACTTAAGGACGCTGCTCTCCGATGGTTCATGAGCAATCTTGAACCTAACTCAATTACTACAGGATGAGATGGAGACGCATTCTTAAATAAATATCGGGATTATTGTAGAGTAAGAAAAAGGAAAGATGAGTTGTTTAGGATCAAGCAAGAAGAGGATGAGAGTTTAGAAGATTATCTTGATCGCTTTGCCTTTGTCCAAAAGAGGTGTGGTGCTGTAGAGCCTGATTTCTTAAAGCCTATTCTCTTAAGAGGATTACGGGATGAATCTAGGGAAGTGTTAGATTTAATGGGAAAAGGAGACATAGATCAACTTGACCTTGACGAGATTGTGGAGTTATGCAAAAATTATTCCCGTACTCACCATCGAAGAAAGAAAAAGAATTTTGGCAATAATGGTATGAAAGAGTTGATGGAGGAAATGGCCAATTTAAAAATTGATATCCTTGTTCAACTTAATACCGCATTAGGTGAGAAAAACACAAGAAATAATTCTACACCACCTTTAGCAATTTATTGCCCAAGGTGTAGGAGTAAGCATGCCTTGCGGGATTGCCCCCTAAACAAAACTTCTATTTGTGGAATTTGTTCCAAGGAACATTCAACGAGATAAATGCCCTTTGTTGCCTCATCTAAAATCTGTTTTGGGCACCCAAGCCAGAAGAACTCAATGCTATTGGGCAAAGACCTGGTGGTGGTTATGCACAATATCCCAATGCTCCTAGATTTCCAAACTGGGGACAATCTCCTTGGAATATGAATATGCCATGGGGACAGGCAGAAGCTTCTGCGCAACCTTGGAATCAACCTTGGACAGTTCCTCCAGACTGCTCACAATCTGGATGGATGAACCAACCTTGGTATACCATGCCTCCACAATGGACACAACAAGGACAAAGATGGGGACAACAATATCAAGGACAACCATTTCTACCACAACAATATCAACCTTATCAAGGCCAGCAATATCAATCCCATCAAGGACAGCAAAGGTATCAAGGCCAAACTCAAAATTTGCTGCCAGCTCCTAATCCAAATTTTCAGGGAAGAACACAACATCAACAAGCACAACCAGTAAGACAACCTCCACTCCCAGCTCAGCCTGTGACTAACCCCAATAATGTCAGACAAGCAGCCCCTGTTTATGAGGCTGAGTCTGAAGATACTGCTGCAGTTCATGTACTTGACTGTGGTAACATCCAATTACGCTCAGGGAAGGTCTTACGACCCTGCTCCACCTACGGTTGAAGAAATTCCAGAAATTTCAAGTCCAGAAAAAATACAATCGAGCAAAGGAATGCAGAAAACTTACAAAGAAAATCTGAACGTGTCACATCAGATTTACCATTTCCTGAAAGGTTTGATCATCCCATCACTACCCCTGAATCAGAGTTAATCACAGAATTAAAGAAAATGTCAATCTCACTTCCTCTGTTGCAGGCAATCAAGGATGTACCATTGATTAAGAAAACCATTCAGGATTTATGCATAAGGAAACCTGGCAAGAAGAAGAAAGCCTTTCCACAAACTGTACAAGTGGATGGAAAGTTGGCTGATCTTCTCTCTGGGAAATTAGTACCTCCCAAATATGGTGATCCAGGAAGTCCGGTAATCACCATTACTGTAGGATTGGTTCAAATTCCCAATGTACTTATTGATTTAGGAGCTGCAATTAATGTCATGACCAAAGATATTATGCAGAAATTGCAGCTCATTGATTTGAGTCCTACAGCTACAGTTTTGGAAATGGCGAGATAGGTCAGTTGCCAAACCAGAAGGACTTTTGGAGGATGTTCCCATTGAAGTATCTTCTTGGGAATACCCTGTAGATTTCCTAGTATTACAACCTAGGAGTACAGCTAATGGCTATCCTATCATCCTGGGACGACCCTGGCTTGCTACTGCAATGCTTTCATAGGCGTAGATCGGGGAGAAATGACTATTTCAAATGGAGTAGATCTTAAGAAAATTTCTTTGTATCCACCTGCTAAACCATCATCTAAATTTTTGGACGAGTTATGGTATCCCGAGTCCGATGAAGAACAGGGAGCCTCTTGTTACCCTTGCCACCATTGTAGTACAGGAACACATTGAAGAATTGAATTCACGAGAGAGAGAAATTTTTGAACATGAAGCAGTCTTGGTGAATACATTGCATGAAGAAGGCCTCGGGGATGATCAAGTTCGGTCAATCGCCTATTATGGAAAGATGATGAACAAGTTGCTGAACATTTACCATCTATTCCACTTCATGAAAGTTCCTTTACATTGCCACATGGGTGGCATCATCATCTTTGACTTCTTTCACTTGTCCTATGCCAATGCTTCCATCAGGTATTGCATTTAACTCAGAATCAAGAGTATTTCATGATCTGCAACCACATCATTGTCCTTTAAATGCTTTGATCAGCAAATATGAACATGTTAACTCTGTTTATCCCGGAGTCAAGCAAATTGAAATTCAACCAGGAAAACCTGTAAATGTTAAGGTTGGTTGGTGACGATCAAGAAGCCAAACTATTTCTTGTTTTGCGAAACATGTTCAAGCTTTTGCTTGGAATTATACGGATATGGTTGGAATCCACCCGATGTATGCACACATAGGATATACACTGAGGATGTCAAACCAGTTAGACAACCGCAGAGACGTCTGAATCCTGCTTTAAAAGACATTGTTAAAGAAGAAATTGAAAAATTGTTGGAAGTAGGATTCATTTATCCAATTTCAGATAGTCAATGGGTTTCTCCATTAGTTATTGTGCCTAAGAAGAATGGAAAGATGAGAGTGTGTGTGGATTACAGGGAATTAAACAAAGTCACACACAAGGACCACTTTCCATTACCCTTTATAGACCAAGTCTTTGGACACTCTTCTTGGTAAGAAATATTTCTGTTTTTGGATGGTTTTAGTGGGTATAACCGGATCCAAGTGGCACCTAGAAGACCAGGAAAAAACAACTTTCACATGTCCTTGGGGGACATTTGCTTATAGAGTATTACCCTTTGGATTATGTAATGCACCAGCAACATTTCAACGAGTTGTCTTGGCCATTTTTTCTGATTTAACCAATGAGAGTGTAGAGATTTACATGGATGATTTCACAGTGTTTGGTGACACATTTGAGTATACATTAGAGCAACTTGAAAAGGTTCTAATATGTTGTGAAGCATATCATTTATCTCTTAATCCTGAAAAATGTTTCTTGATGATGGAGGAAGGAATTGTTTTAGGACATCATATCTCTGCTCACGGTATTAAGGTTGATCCTAAGAAAGTAGAGGTCATCAAGAGTCTTCCTCCTCCGAAATCTCAAGCGATGTCCGTAGTTTCTTAGGACATATTGGCTTTTATCGCAGATTCATTGCTGATTTCGGTACCATTGCTAATCCAATGTTTGCATTATTAATGAAAGATTCTGAATTTGTATGGTGCGATGATTGCCACAAGTCCTTTGAAGCTTTGAAAGAAAAGCTAACCGGTCCGCCGATACTAAGAGGACCTAGCTGGGGCTGCCCTTTCATATTCGAGTGATGCCTCCAATACTGCTATTGGAGCCGCACTAGAGGCAGATTGAAAATGGACAACACTATGCCATTTATTATATTAGCAAAAACTTGACGGGAGCTGAAAAGAATTACACTACAAGCGAGAAGGAATTCTTAGCTATAGTATATGCCATTAACAAGTTTCGACACTATATCACGGGTTACCCTGTATTCATCCATACGAGATCATCTTTGCTATCAAATATTTGATGAATAAGCCTTTGGTTAGTGCACGAATTATTCGTTGGTTGATTTTACTACGGGAATTTGATATTACTATAGTAAATAGACGAGGAAAGGCTAATGTAGTGGCAGATTTCTTGTCAAGATTGCCAAATGCAGAAGCGAAGAACTAGTTGAAGACGCATTCCACGATGAAAAATTGTTTCTTGTCTCTGTTCAAACTCCATGGTTTTGCGAGATATAGCTAATTATTTAGCTACGGGGAAGATTCCACTTCATTTTACCTCAAAACAAAAAAAACAGTTAATCAAGCAAAGCTCTTCTTTTGAATGGATAAAAGGAATATTTTTTAAATGCGGTCTGATCATGTTTTACGCGGGTGTGTTCGTAAGGATGAGATATATGACATTTTGAGAGCCTGTCATGATGAACCTTCGGGAGGGCATTATTCGGTAAAACATACCATTCGAAAGATTTTGGGTGCTGGTTACTACTGGCCATCATTGCATAAGGATGTAAAAAGGTATATTAGAAATTGTGATGCATGTCAAAGAATGGGTAAGCCTACTTTCATAAATGAAATGCCTTTACAACCTCAATTAGGTGTAGAACCGTTTGAGAGGTGGGGGTTAGATTTTGTAGGACCTATTGATCCACCCTCCCAAGGGAAGGTGCACATCCTAGTATGTGTTGATTATGTAACCAAATGGGCAGAAGCCCGTGCCTTTAAGCATGCCCGAGAAGACAAAGTGGCTGATTTTACGTATTCACAGATTTTTCTGCGATTTGGAGCCCCACAGTCTATTACTTCTGATCAAGGACCTCAGTTTATTTCAAAGGTTGTTGAAGCCTTTGTAAAATTATATGAAATCAAGCACGGGAAGTCCTCTCCTTATCATCCACGAGGCCAATGGTCAAGTTGAAGTGACAAATAGGGAATTAGAGAAAATATTGACCAAAGCTGTAGCGAGTTCATAGAAGGAATTGGGTAGAAAGGTTACAGAAGCAATTTGGGCTTATAACACTACTTGGAAATCCACTACGGGATTTACCCCTTTTGAATTGGTTTATGGTAAAAAACCCCTTTTGCCCATTGAATTTGAATTACTAACTCTTCGAACTGCTTTGGAAGTTGGTATTGATTTGTCACAGGCACAAAAGGACCGGATCCTGCAACTCAATGCATTGGATGAAATACGAAGAGACGCTTTGCATCAGAGCGAGATGATTCAAGCACAACGTAAAATCTGGCATGATAAGCATATCCAGGAACGAAAATTCCAGCAAGGGGATTGGGCATTATTGTTTGACTCCCGTTATGAAGATTTTCCTGGGAAGTTGCAGACAAGGTGGCTTGGACCATACCAGATTGAAGAGGTTTTCTCGAATGGAGCAGTTCGTCTCTCACCAATTGATGATTCGCGAAGGAAGTTAGTGGTTAATGGACATCGTCTCCGGATTTACCATAAGCCACTAACTAAAAATGAATTCTTAAAACAAATAGAGCACTTGGATGTGCATTTAATGGAAGAATTCCCTTCTTCCACTGAAGCGACGGTAGTATAGTTTTTGTCAAAAAAAAAAAAAAAATTTAGTTTACATGAAAACCAGTTATACGGCATGTTTACTAAGTCCCATTCCATCACCATCCATTTCATCACTATCCATTCCATCGCCATTCATTCCATCACCATACATTTTCCGCCATTGTCATTCACCACCATTGTCATTACCATCACCCATTTTGTTTGTGTTTTTAGGATTACGATCTGCACTTGTCAGCAGACAAACAACAAAGCTAATCAATTGTATGAAATGTAGAAAGGTAGTCAAGACAGGTATGTGTTTCTTTACATTTTAAATATTGTAAATAGTTAAAGTATGTAGTGTATAGATTCACTTGATTAGCATTCAAAGCATTCATAAGGTTAAAATTGGGGATGTCTAAATTAGTCAATGAAAAGGGGGGGAATGACATATGCTTCGGAATGACATATGCTTCAGAATGAAGTTTGCTTCCGAATAACCACTGCTTCGGAACATCAAAAGCTCCGTAATAGTTGTGCTCTGGAATGGGTAATGACAGTTGTGCTCCGGAATGAGTATTGACAGATATGCTCCAGAACGACAAAATAACGACATGTGCACAGTGCGTCGGAATAAGTTGACATTTCTTAAAAGATTCATGCAGGGACACGTGGCAAGCGATTATGGAACACGTGATTTTTGAAATTCATGATATTTAGATATCATAATTTCGCGATACGCGTAATCATGGCACACGCATCAAAGCACATCGAAAACAGATTTTGTTTGCCTTGAAAAATTCACATCAAATTAATGGATGCCAACTCAGCAAACCGTAATCGCGTAATCTGCATTGGCATTAATTTTTCCTCATTTTCAGCATATTCCATCGGTTTTAAAAATAACGAATCAACAAGTTGGTTTTACATGCTCTGTTCCGATGCACGAACTATTATTCCAATGCATGTACGATAGAACTGTCATTCCAGTGCATGTATGCTAAGATGTCATTCAGCGCTTACGAAACATATTCGCGAACGAGCAAGGAAAAATGGGCGGCGGGAAGAACGAGGAGTGAACCAGAAAATGCCACCTTCATCTTTGGAAAATCCTCTGCTGCTGCAAATTTTCATCGATGCTGGTTTGATGCCGTTTCTACAGAAATTTGATGGGAACTCCGAAGGGTTGGCTGCAGAATTTGCACGAACCTTCAGAAACAACAGGATCAACATCAATGGCATGACAATCTAGGTAACTCCGGATATTTTGAGCCAAATTACTGAATTTTCTTTGCAAGGAATTAATCTTGGGAAAATAGCTAGAAATACCCTAAGTGAATTGGCCAACCAATTTAGGGCAGAAAATGATAAACCTATCGAATATGTCATGAGCAAAAATGTTTGTAAAGGAGTTAAAAGGGAAAGTCTGGAGTCTCCTCTGGGATGAAGTAGCCGAATGGATGATTAGATTTATTACTTGTGAAGGTCAGTACGTTGTTTTATCAGGGCACCATATGAGAATTTTAATTTATTTGAGATATGGCCACACAAACCCTGAATTCCAAGTCAATTTTCCCCTGTATTTTTATGAAAATTTAAAATCTATGGCCAAGAAATATCAGGAGGGAAAAGGAACCCCTAGGCATCATGGTTTGATTAAAATAATCTGTAAACATCACTTTAGGGGTAATTTGCAGAGCTTTGACAGATTCTTTGCTCCATGGGACGAAACTAGAAGCCCTGTATTTGCAGCTGAAGCAGAAGAAGTTGAAAGCCCTAGGTCTGCAGAAGAAGTTGAAAGCCCTAGGTCTGCAGAACAAACTGGAAATCCTGGCATGGACGAGGAAGAAATAGAAACACCTGAGCCAGTGATTGAAACAGAGTCTGTCCAAGAAGAGGGTCCATCCTCTCCACAGGGACCTCCCTCTTCTAGAACTAGAAGGCAAAGAGAAAAGCATCTTTGGAATAGACTACTGCTAAAAAACGTAGAAGGGTATCATTTTCAGCGAGATGTGACTATGTTGCGGTCCAATAGCTACGATGAGGTAGAACCGGGAGAATCTGTTCAGAAAATGCCCAAAACGGGAAAAAGAAAATCTCTGTTCAAACATTACGAAGGTGCAAGACTTCAAAAGGGTAAAACATCATTTGACCAAGGAGGTCAAGAAGCGATGAGAATCGGACTAGAATTAGCGGAACCTGCCACAAACATATCGAGCCTACATCCAACCTGCGGTAGTCTTGGTGGATTATTCCGATTTCGATTCTAAGGAAGAGGCGGAGAGGAAGAAGAGTCGGAGAGGGAGAAAAATCGGAGACAGAAGAAGAAACGAGAGGAAGAATAAGATATCCAACTACAGCTATTTGCAGCAAGAAGTGTGGTAAAAACACAAACGGGTTGGATAGAGAAGTGTCAAGCTTCTATTTCAGAAAAAGATCAAATGATTGCAATGTTGCAGAAAGAAGTGGCAAGTTTAAAGGCTAAAATTGCATCTTTAGAGCCACAACTTGATGAAAGTTTGCATGACACTCAATTGGCTGACATCTTGTTAGAATTAGCAACTGCTGCACATGTAGTAGAATCACCAATCAGGGAAGAACCTATAATGGATATTGAAGGAGAACAGGGACAAGAACAACTTCTGATCTCCTCAATTCCTGCTGCAGATATTGAACTATATGAACCCCTCATAGTAACACGGGACATGGGAATTCAAAGCTGAATTACCTATGACAGGAATAGAGGAACAAGGAGTACAGGTCAACCTACCTTTGGCAGAAATAGAAGAAAAAGAAACACAAACAGATTACATCGGGGTTGACATGGTGACAAAGAGATACGAGGTTCATATTGTTCCTCAAATGTAGCAACCTATTCGCAATCCCCTTATGGTTCCACTTGAGGAATATAATACAGATTTATCAAAGTGGATGATGAAATGCCAAAGGCTGGAAGAAAAGGTTTTAGCTTTGAAGCCTTTGGAGGAAAAATGTGAGGCTAAAGAGGCAAAAATAACAAAATTGAAGAACCAAGTGCAGGATCTCTGTCAGAATGCAGAGTGTTTAGTCCAGTGCGAGAAGACCTGCAAGGTTTTACACCTTAATCCTTAGAGAAAGATTTATCCGTTGGCAAATTATGAGAATCCACTCTAATTTGCCATACAAATTGGAAAATCTGAAGAATTTGTGGATACCTACCTGCATGACCATGAACGAGAAAAATCTTTGTGTGAGTTATTCCTACATAATTTCTTTATGCCCGAGGATGACACATTCCTACCTCACATTTTTACAGGGGATATTCAGTTAAGAGCTTTCCTGTCCACTCTGCAAAATCAGGAATATTGGGAACAGCAAAAGCAGATGATTAAGGATAATGAGGCAAATGCAGCACTATATCTGAGGCCGATGCATGGTGATTACAGGGGTGCAGCCAATCAACATTTTACTATGATGAGGGAAGAAAAGGTGAGAAAAATTTATGAAACCAATCTTCAGAGATGCTTAGTCGATTTTCAGAATTTTACTCACCAGCATTTTAATAGTGCTTTAGCAGCCTGTAGAAATCGTTGGGGAGAGTTACCTATTTCCTTGCAGAAGAAAGAACCTATCTCCCCCAATAACTTGCAGTGGTCAAAAAGAAGAGCTGAAGGTATCATGCAAGTTATTCAGCAGCTGCAACATCAGTGGATAGGATTAAGATACAGATTGCCCATTGTAATCACTCCTGTTCCATGGTTTTTTGATGAAGACCCCCAACCAGATGATCAGTTTCAGGCATGGCTCAAGCGAGATAAAGGAAATCAGAGGTTTTTACAGGATTCCTGGTCCAAAGTTCAGCTACCAAGAGAGAGTCATGGACAAGGATCTCTGCTCTATTGTAGCCTCACAGAATGCATGAGGACATGCATCAGAATAAGTTGGGGGGGATGATGAGGCCAAATATTGCCTCATTTTTTATTATTTTAGACATCCTTAATAGACCTTTTTGATATGTTTTAATGTTAATTTTGCTGATGAAATGCAATATTTACTACTATTTACATGTTTGACTGTTTAGAAGCATAATATTCTATTTTTACTAATTTTTTGTATTTTCTGCATAAGTTTTGTTGATAAATAATGATTTATTGTGAAATGTGTTAAGTGCAATCACGTGTGGAATATATATCATTCATATCATGCTCTCTGAAGTTGTCAAATGCAGAAAATAGCACTAAAAATAAGTCAAAGCTGCAAGCTGTGCAAAACTATTTTTAACTGTTTTGACTTGGACAAATTCGGCCAGATTTGCATGGCTTGGGATTTGGTCAAATTCAACTTAGGAAAGCGTGTGACTAGGTTGTTGAAAGACTTACAAGTCTGGTCCACCAAATGCTCGGCCAAAGAACCGCAAACTGTGTTGAAAACAGTCATTCTGGCGCTGCTCTGGAAAAAATAGGGATACTGCTCCGGAATAACAGGACTGCTCCGGAATAACCGGAAAAGCACAGTTTTGACCAGAACAGACTCGGGAAAGACAACAAATTGCGGGAGAATGATAAGGATAGCTATGTAAATCTGTTATGCATCTTTTTCAATGCAGAAGACCTCCAGCAAGTGTGCAATGAATAGATTTCATTCATGTAACCATATTCTACATTTTAGGAATGCAGTTTTAACAACATTCCTAAAATGCCTGAATTTGAATCATTCCACATCTGATTTAGCATGTTTTTAATATAAATAACCGGCTCCCATCCCGGGTTGAGCTATGTAGGAAGAATTAGGATTGCAATTAGTGTAATTACGAATATTGTGAAATCAGATTTACGTAGCAATAATATGCGAGAATTTTCCTGCATGTTTTTAAATCAATAAAAAGTGCGGTTTTTGTCAGTTTCACTTTATGATTGAAGGAGTGATTAAGTAGAACACCAGGAGCTACTTCTTCACCTTCTTACGAACCGAGGGAGCAAGGGCCACTCCCGGGAGCGAGAAGAAGGTTTATACCGGGTTTTCTTGTTCAATTATGCACAGCGAGAATAACGGGAAACTTGTCATTTTCTGCACTTCTTTATTTTGCTGAAATTATTTCCCAGTTTTAGAATTTGTAGTTTCTTTATCATTTCTGAGTTTATTTTTAGATCTGTTCTTTTATTTTGCAAGATAGTTAAGTTTATTTTCTGCAATTCTAATTTCAGCAACTTTCATTTCAGCAATTTTAATTCAGTTTTGAGTGCATTTCCAGATTTAGCAAGAGTAAAAATAGGTTTCTTTAACTGTTATTTCATTTCTGCAGTTTTATTTCAGCAAGCATAATTTAGTTTCCTTTCAGTTCATAGGGTTTAGAGTGACAGAAGAACCCCCGACAAACACTAACTGTTCTACCAATAAAGCCATTTTTTGAATGGAGTGTCTTACACCTGCCTGAATTGACTATCGTAAACAGCCTTAGGACACCTGCCCGGATTGATAAATAATGATCAAATGATGAATTAAACGACACTCATCAGTAGAGGTGATAGAGAGGCGACAGCAGGCAGGACGAACTGATAGGCGGTAGAGGACAGACTGACAGGCGACAGAGGCGATAGCAGGCAATAGAGAGCAGGCGGGATGGGCTGACAGATGTGTCTCATGGGATGGACTAACAGAGGCGACAGAGATGGACTGACAGAGCAACAACGAGCAAGCGGGATGGAGTGACAGAGGCGACAGCGAGCAGGCAGGACGGAGTGACAACGAAGGCAATAATCGACAAGCAGTGGGTATGCACAAAGGTTGGTCAAGGGCAGGCGTGATCGAAGTCACGCTGTAAGAAGCGTGCTGCCCACCTTATAAACTAGAAAAAAATTCCCGCACCCGCTATGTGGGATAATTCCCTACGAAAACCAAAAAAAAAAATTTCGTGTATACCCTGCGCTTTCACGTCGACGACAAAGCGCGATCGACGTCCTTTTTCCTAGCGTTTTGTCCGATTATAATCTGTTATAATATTTTGCAAGGAGGGTGATTATAATCTTCATTCCCGATGTTTTATGATTTTTTTATAACCTTCAATTTATAATATTTTGTTGTGTTTTCATTTAATAATGCGTCGCTGATGATTTTTTCTTTTGTATATATAAAAAAAAAAAAATTTATGACAACAGCAGGTGAAATCTGAAGCTCTGATCCAGATGTTAGGACACCGCTCGAAGGAACCAATATAATGCAATAAATAGGATAAATGAATCACTGTTTTATAAGGAATAAGATAAATGAATCGTTGTTTTATAAGAATCGCTTTTGGAAATATTGAGTTTAACCTGCAATATTGATATATATAAATGAATGTATTTGATTTGATGTTCTAAAATGAATATGGTGATGTGCATAAATATGAAGGATGGGGTGCGATTGGAAAGATACACCCCTAATAAATATATAATTATAAAATGTTAGGAGGGTCCTAACATTTTCAAATTGATGCCTCAGTTTATGTCACATTTTAGGATTTGTATCAAAGTATTATATTTTTATTTATAACAATGTAAAAGGGTTAAGACCCTTTCAAAAACCCCTTCCTCCAACATAAAAAAAAATAGACATCATCCATTGTACAACATACGTGACTTGAAGAGTGAAAGTGTGTACCTAAATATATTAAGAGACCCAACTTATTTTAAAATCATGTAGCTCATGATGGTAATGTTGAAATAACTTTTGTTTTTCGATGTTACAATTGCACTAAAATGATGCATAGGAGATATTAAAGTGATATTTTTACTAGTCATGCTACTCTTGATACAAAGTTGTTTGACTACTAACCTTAAATGAAAATTAAAGAAGAAGAAGAGTCTAATTCATCTTTGTAAACATTTTTATATTACATATCTCCTCTTAGTCTTATTTTCTCCTTCATCACTTGTATTTTTATTTACAATTTCATTTAAAAAAAAATTCTACCTTTATATCACTTCTTTTATAACAAAGAAATTCAAAACAATAAATAATGAATAATAGCATTTGAATTGGGAACTTAACTAAAGGAATTTTTTTTTTAGTAATTTAGAATAAATAGCATACTTTTTTATCTTATTCAAATGGCCATAAAATCTTTATTATTATGTGATAACCTTAAAATTTTATTTCAAAAATAGTAGGGTTTTCATAATGTTCATTTGCTAGTTTAAAACTATTATTTTGAAGAAAAAACATTAAAAGAATGGAGAAGAAATGAGAATCATTCATAGAAGGAACCCTATAAAAAGAAAAAATATTGTTAAGGGAGGTTTAAGTGTATTCTCAATATAGTTATTAAAATTTAATATGAAATATTATGGTTTATGTTAGAACTTAATGCTTTGATTGAGTGTATTATAGAAGTGATAGGTATTTAAATACATAGGATGTCTAGTTTGGGCATAACAAACCTTTAACCAAACTTGAAACTATCATTTCCTATACAACATGCATAAACCTTTTGAGATGTGGTTATACAAGTTGCCACTTCACATGGTCTATGATGTAATAACTCCTAATATACTCCCTTATTAAATCATTAGTCATAGCTCTAATTATAGATTATGACAAAAGAATAATGTATAGGGTTATGCTAGAATATAATAGATAAAATACCCCCTTATTGTAGACTTACTAATTTGATACTTAGGCGTATCATGGTCTACCAATCATGCACTTCAAATACATTTATTACAAAATAGTCATTCAATAAATTCTAATGCTTATGCAAGAATTATGTGTTTTCTTCAATGTAGAGGGTATTCATCAATTATATTAGTTGTTGATTATACTACCATGTAAACTTGTTGCCAAATCTTGTCTTGATCAATACCTTCTACTATGCTAAAATCAATCACTTCTTGTCTTTTCATATTTGTCATGGATTCATTCATTTTATTAAGCCTTTCCTTGTGATGGACTTCCTTTGATCTTTAGTGTGATGAGCTACCATGCATCCCATGTTGATTATTGAATTGATTTGTTTCCAACATGTTTTGTGTGTTTTCATATATTTTGCGTGAACTAGTTTCCATTTCATCTTGTTGAGTGGTATTTTCACCCAGTTGTGAAAACACACTCTCCGATAGGATTTGGGTTCTAAATCCTCTGCTTGCAAAGAAATTAAACAAGTAACTTCTCCAAGGTTCCTGTTATGTTAGCATTTTGCATCCGTGTATTAATAATCTCAAATAAAGATATTCAATTAAAATGCTTGGAACACCTTAGTGGTTGCAAGTAGCTGAAAACAAGGGGCACTCGTGGTTTATTTTACTTGTGAAACTTTAATGATTGTTCATTGAACCCTAATAAAGCAAATGTGATTTGGTCTCTATATGACCATGCTTTGTAACTTCAAAATAAAATTTAATGAAATGCCATAACATGAAGGAATTATTTATGGATTTTGAAGTTTTTTAATTTTTTTATTTTATTTTAATGCTTGAAAAATTAAAATTGGAACTTCTGAAAAATAAAGTGCAGCAAAAAGAAAATAAAATGCAAAAGAAAAAAGAATTAAAATTGCATTCAGTTTGATGCTATCCCGTCCTGGCAAAACCGAAGATGTGAGGTTTCCATGCATGCAACCTAACCTATTGGACCTGCAAACACGCACAATCCCGATAAGCTAAGTGCTGATTCAAAGGGTTTTGAAATAAAATTCAAATTTCGAACATTCGCCTAATGCAACCCACAAAAGTGGCATTTAACATTATCTATAAATCCGAAATCTGAAAAATGAAAGAATAAACATTAAATCTATAGCATGCACAGAAGATCTCCTTCTTTCTTGCCCACAAGATGCAAATTTCTGAACACTCCTGCATTAAAAATAAATCCTGTTACAATAGCAGAACATCTGGTTTTCTCAAAACCAGAAAAAGGGGAAGAAAAACACTCCCAAGCAGGCCCAGAATGGCTTCTCGCCTTAGGCACTGCAACTCTGCCCGCAACGGTTTCCGACCCCTGTACCAATCTGCGCTTCTGCTTTTATACTTTCTGGCAATGCTCTCTGTTTCGCCTTGTGACGCTTCGTTTCATCTTCCCGATCGATTCGTTTCGTCTTCCAGATTGCTTCGTTTCACCTTCCCCGCTTTTTCACTGCTTTTGAATTCATGCTCGAGATCTTCTCTGTGAACTGTAACGCCTCTACAGCCTTTACACATGTACGCCACGTGTTCCACACTTTTCTGCATGTTCTGTAACGGCCCCATGTAAATCGCGACAAAAAATAGCATGTAGCTTTACTCCTTTACTTTCACCGCGAAAACGCGACATGTCGCGATATCGCGACATTTTTTTGCCAACAACCTTTCCTGCCTTCATGCACAGTGAAAATGAGACATGTCGCGATATCGCGACGTTTTTCTATCAGTAGCCCTGTTCCTCTGCCTGCACAACAAAAATGAGACATGTCACGAAATCACGACATTTTTCGGCCAACAGCCTTGTCTACCATCACGTCTAGCGAAAACGCGACATGTCACGAAATCGTGACGCTTTTCATCTTCGTACACCTTCGGCTACAACCTGTCGCGAAATCGTTACGCTTTTCTATTTTGGGCTGCTCTTGCTGTATTTGGTCGTGAAAATGCGACATGTCACGAAATCGTGACATATTTTCCTTTCGTACCACTTCGCTTCTTGGAGCCCCGAAAACTTGATCTGTCGCGATATCGCGATGTTTTTTCGCTTCGTGCCCCTTTGCTGCTTTTTGTCACGAAATCGCGACGCTTTTAGTGCTTTGCCCTGTTTGACTGGTTTGACCATGATTTTGTGACATGTCACGATTTCGTGACAATTTTACATTCTGCCTTTCTCTCTCCTCTCTGGACCGCGACGGAGCAACATGTCGCGATATCGCGACACTTTTTCATTTTCGGCCGTGACGGAGCAACATGTCGCGATATCGCGACACTTTTTCATTTCGGCCGCGACAGCGCAACATGTCACGAAATCGTGACAATTTTCATTTTTCGGCAGCGATGGAGCAACATGTCGCGATATCGTGACAATTTTCATTTTTTGGCAATGATGGAGCGACATGTCGCGATATCGCGACACTTTTTATCCTTGTGCAATTTTGCCTTTTTCTTGATTTTTAGCATCTGGGTCATTGAGATCTTCTTTGAAAGCATGCAAAAAGGTGGGTCCCCAATTTTGGGGTGTGTTGTGGATCAGCCACAACAAATGGCGACTCTGCTGTCAAATGCTCTTGAGCATTTTAGTGAGAACCCAACCTGGAAGTATACAAACTCGGAAACCAGCATTAGCACATAAGAAATATAAACAAATGCCCATAGATCAGAAATACATGAATCATCAGAATCATTAAGTATCAGCTCGGTGTGTGCAATGTGTTTCATTCCCTATCGTTTGAAATTGATCAACATTCCATCGTCGAGTTTTACATGAATGCATATGTGAGATTGTGAATGATTTGTGTAACCTAATAAATATGCTAAGAGATTTTGCTTTTATAAAAGGCATAGTCTTTCTTCTAGTATCATACACAAACATTCAAGATTATCAAACCCTCTTAGGATCAACTATATGTATAATGAATTGCTTTATTAGATCCCAAAGTTGGTTATGAGTCCCTACTATCTTGAACCCATGTGTAAGTGAAAGTGAAATCGAGCTTTGGGAAATCAGACTCCCAACCTAATCGAGATGGGAGTTTAACCCTATTCTTACTACTCTGATTTGGAATTCATTACCTCACTTTGAGCAAAATAATTTAACCAATTATGGAAGAAATGGTCATGCTAGTCTAACCCTTTGGACAATTAGTGGTCTTGTTTTTTAGACAAGACATGTTGCCATGCATGGGCATACTTAACCCCATAATCCATGACTTAGCTTCATTTCTTTGGACCTTGGGGATGACTACCCATCCTTTGCGAGAGGACAAGTAGTACGATCCTTCCAATCCAATATAAATATGAGATGGGAAAAATTAATTTTTTACTTCTTGGACCTTGGGGATGACTACCCATCCTTGCTAGGGACATGTAGTACGATCCTTCCAATCCAAGCTTTGGATAAAAATGGAAAATATTAATTTTATTGCTTGGACCTTGGGGATGACTACCCATCCTTTGCAGGAGGACAAGTAGTACGATCCTTCCAATCCAAGATTTATCATGAAATGAGACATAGGAGCTTTGGGGAATCGGATTCTCAACCTAAGCGAGATGAGAATTTATGCCCTATCCTTACTACTCCATGTAGGTCAAATCAAAGCTTTGGGGAGTTGGATCCTCAACCTAAGTTCGATGAGGATTTAGCCCTATCCTTACTACTCTGATTTTAGGCTTTAAGCTTTATGGAAGTGGTCAAAACCACTGTTTTAAGGATCATGTTGCATAATAGGATAGACATGAAATACTTCTTTCGCCCAACCTTTTCTTCCAAGCAAGGTTTTGATCATTTTGCTCAAGATCCTTTTTAATGTGTATAAAATGTGCTTGGTTCTAGATATCTCAAGACTCAGTTCCCAACCTTAGGATCTTCTTCTTATTTATGTGATAGCATAACCTTAAGAGGATTTGACACACTTTAATGATTTGTATTTGAAATGCATTTGCAACTAAGATGGCATGTATGTGCAAAGTGAGATGTAATATGAATGCATTGTCTTTTGAAATGCAAATGAAATATTGCCATATAAAACTGACTACTTCATGCATCACAAGTTTCAAACGATATTATTAAATTGTTTGTATTTCTTGCGGAGCTTTCTACCACATAATTCCAATGTTCCATATTTCCCCGATCTAGAACATAAGTTAGCATCTCAAGGCAACTTTTTCATCATTTTTTTTATTTTTTATAGACAAACAAAACATGTCAAATAAACACACAACTTTAAATTAAAACTTATTCAATCCAAAACCAAACTGCAATCCCAAAAATGAAAATTTGAAAACACAAACCAAAAACCAAAAACCAAAATCTATATACAAATGTACACTATAATACAAGATGATGCAAAGCTTGGATTATCACTTTCCTGGATCCCAAACATGATTAGAACATTTCAACAAAAATATAACGTGATATGCATGCCAAATGTTGTGGGAATCCCACAAAAACAAGACTAGACCAAACAATGCAACAAATTTCCACTTGCCATGCTCACCATACCAATTTGATTTAGTTCCAATAATACTCCCATAGGTGAGCATCAAATTACTAAAATGATTAGACAATAAATGATTTTCAATTTTATCATGTCTATTCTTTAAAATGTAAACTTCATAATTCCCTCCTTGATTTAGAATTAGGCTATCCTTTTCAAATATGCAATTTTGTAAGTAGGAGCCTATTTCTACAAATTTCAAAGCCAAATCATTTTCCAAATTTGTAGGCCAATCAAATTTGTGTAACAATTTACAAGCATCTAGGATATTTACTAAATTAGGATCATTAAAAGTTTTTATCCTAGATTCAATTAGTAATTGTTGATGAATTTGGTTTAACAATTCAAGTGCATCAACTTCTTTTCCATTCATTAAAACAATGTTATTAAAGGTGTGATTAAAAATTATACCTTGTTTTTCATTTACCTTTAATGACATTTCATCATTCAAATTCAAAACATGGTCATCCTTTTCAATCCTCAAACATTCTTGGTCAAAGTGTATGTCCCATGACTCATCTTGATGATCCTTCATTTGAGTTGCTTCCAATTGATCAATCTCTTTGTCATTTGGTTCTAATTCTTTGTTCACTATCCATGGTATCTCTTCATTTGAATCCTCAAAATCATCATGCAAACTTGCATCCACACCTTCAATGAATTTATATTCAACATGATCAAATTTTGTCACCTTTTCAAATCTTGTGAATATGAGATCTTCGTATGATGTAGAAGGTTCAACATCCTGCATATCAAGTGAAATATGAGTTTCATCTATAGGGATGTGAGAAAAGAATGCATTATCATATCTCCCCCAACCATTGTGAAAATTGTCATCCAAATCCATGGCATGAAACTCCATGATATTTGTGACATGATCTTTTGATTCATTCATCAATTCATTTTCTTCTTTGTCCTTGGTAATAGAATCATTATAATCTTCCAAAATTTGATGAGATTTGAAACCCTCTTCCAAAACATCCTCAAATTGTACAGGAGTTGTAATATCTTCCTTCGAGTAGGCGATTATGTTGTCCTGTATATCAATTGGCACACAAGTTTCATTAGTAGTTTTGGATTGAGTGTAGTCTTCCCACTTCTTCCAAGCATCATAATAATCATCTTTCAAAATCAAGTGGTGACGTTCAACTACTTCTTCAACATCTTCCAATTCATCAATGTGTTTCTCATCAAATTCATCTTCACCTTCCTTAGATGGTTCAATTATTTCCAAAAGTGGGTTATTTCTTGAATTCAAATTTGTAAGGCTATCATCGTCCAAATTAGTAACCCATGATTCAATTTTATCATAATTTGGAGGGTGAAGAATTTCTTGATCCTTAATTTTACACATCTCATCAATAGTATCTTCCAAGAACAAGTGGTGAAACTCTATCATGTCTTCAAATTCATTTATTGGTTTTCTCCCAATTTCACTTTCAACCACTTCATTTAATTCTATGGTGGGTTCCATCCTATCACATATATCAAACATTGTTGAATTTAGAACCCCTTCATCCGGATAATCGTGTATCTCTATGAATGAGATCATTTCTGCATAATCCTCACTAGTGGATGTTGGCTTATCAATTTGCACCTCCTCGTGGACTACATCTAAGGTGGTTGTAAGATTTGGATATTCAAATTCATCCCCTTGATCATTCACCTTAGGTATCATTGGAGTGGAGGGTGCTATGTTTGATGGTTGGTGTAGGTTGGCATCAAAAGAACAATCTCTCATGTGAACATGTTGTGCCTTTTCTTCTTCAAGACCTTGTCGTTCTATCTCTTCTAAGACCTCATGGATTTTCTCTAGGGACAAACCACTCAGCTTTTCCTCAATGAGTGAAGCAAGTGTGGGGTGTATGGCTCCTAGGTATACTTCCATGGCTTCCTCTTCCAATGTGTTAAAATTTTCCCACATTTGGGAGTGCAACTCACGAAATCTTCCATTGAATTGACTCAAGGATTCATTAGGCTCTTTACATATGGAGGTAAACCGATTTTTTAGGATTTCTAAGTCAACTTTGATTACCAAAATGGTAAAGATAGGCTGCTTCTAGTTGTATCCAAGAAGTCCTAACCTCCATGGGTAGTTGGCTGTACCAAAAGAATGGTTTATCATCCAAAATGTATGCAAATAACTTACAAGCCACCTCCTCATAGAAAATCTGGAATTTACATAATGTATCCTTGTAGACATGCAGTTTTTGCAAGTATCCTAGTGGCACCTCTTGATTAAAACACCGTAAAAAATCCAATAACATTGTAGGAATTTGATAGGGTACCACAGGTATAGATAAACCCTCATAATGATCCTCTATCATTGATACCATTCTCTCTCTTAGAGACACTATTTCAGCTCTCAGGGATACCATTTGCTCCTCAAGTGTTGCCATTAGTGAAACTTAAAATGTAATTTTAGAACCAAATCTGTTGAATATTCAACCTGCAATGTAAAAAAAAAATCAAGTTAGCATCAACCAAGAGATGTACTTATTAAAATCAAATGTCAAGTAATTGCATGAGACCAAAATTTTCAAAATAAAATCAAATCACATATTTCTATATGAACAATCAGGAAAGTGTTAGAATAATATACGACATACCTGAATTGCTTAAAATAGAATAAAATAAACCAATTCAGGCCGTCCTTTTAAAAATCTGTTGAGTGTTAGAGGACTAAAGCATAAAAAATTTAAATTTAAATAACACTAAAATAAACCCGTTCGGCCCTCCTAGCACCAATCTGTTGAGTGGTGTTAGAGGAGGCTAAAGATGCTAATCAAATGGACTTGAAATATTTAGCAATGTAAAGCTCTTAAACAATTATAAACCCGTAGCATCTAAAATCACGATAAAATAAACCTTTTCATGCCCTCCTTCTAGCGCCAATCTGTTGAGTGGTATTTTCACCCGATTGTGAAAACACACTCTCCGATAGGATTTGGGTTCTAAATCCTCTGCTTGCAAAGAAATTAAACAAGTAACTTCTCCAAGGTTCCTGTTATGTTAGCATTTTGCATCCGTGTATTAATAATCTCAAATAAAGATATTCAATTAAAATGCTTGGAACACCTTAGTGGTTGCAAGTAACTCGAAAACAAGGGGCACTCGTGGTTTATTTTACTTGTGAAACTTTAATGATTGTTCATTGAACCCTAATAAAGCAAATGTGATTTGGTCTCTATATGACCATGCTGTAACTTCAAAATAAAATTTAATGAAATGCCATAACATGAAGGAATTATTTATGGATTTTGAAGTTTTTTAATTTTTTAATTTTATTTTAATGCTTGAAAAATTAAAATTGGAACTTCTAAAAAATAAAGTGCAGCAAAAAGAAAATAAAATGCAAAAGAAAAAAGAATTAAAATTGCATTCAGTTTGATGCTATCCCGTCCTGGCAAAACCGAAGATGTGAGGTTTCCATGCATGCAACCTAACCTATTGGACCTGCAAACACGCACAATCCCGATAAGCTAAGTGTTGATTCAAAGGGTTTTGAAATAAAATTCAAATTTTGAACATTCGCCTAATGCAACCCACAAAAGTGGCATTTAACATTATCTATAAATCCGAAATCTAAAAAATGAAAGAATAAACATTAAATCTATAGCATGCACAGAAGATCTCCTTCTTTCTTGCCCACAAGATGCAAATTTCTGAACACTCCTGCATTAAAAATAAATCATGTTACAATAGCAGAATCTCTGGTTTTCTCAAAACTAGAAAAAGGGGAAGAAAAACACTCCCAAGCAGGCCCAGAATGGCTTCTCGCCTTAGGCACTGCAACTCTGCCCGTAACGGTTTCCGACCCCTGTACCAATCTGCTCTTCTAATTTTATACTTTCTGGCAATGCTCTCTGTTTTGCCTTGTGATGCTTCGCTTCATCTTCCAGATCGATTCGTTTCGTCTTCCAGATTGCTTCGTTTCACCTTCCCCGCCTTTTCATTGCTTTTGAATTTATGCTCGACATTGAGATGCTTGATCTTCTCTGTGAACTGTAACGCCCCTGCAGCCTTTACACATGTACGCCACGTGTTCCGCACTTTTTTGCATGTTCTATAATGGCCCCATGTAAATCGTGACAAAAAATAGCATGTAGCTTTGTTCCTTTACTTTCATCTCGAAAACGCGACATGTCGCGATATCGCGACATTTTTTTGCATACAGCCTTTCTTGCCTTCATGCACAGTGAAATGGCGACATGTCACGATATCATGACATTTTTCTGTCAGCAGCCCTATTCCTCTGCCTGCACAGTGAAAATGAGACATGTCGCGAAATCACGACGTTTTCTGGCCAACAGCCTTATCTGCCATCACGCCCAGCGAAAACGTGACATGTTGCGAAATTGTGACGTTTTCCGGCCAACAGCCATGTCTGCCATCACGCCCAGTGAAAACATGACATGTTGCAAAATCGCGACGCTTTTCATCTCCGTACGCCTTTGGCTGCAACTTCGTCGCGAAATCGCTACGCTTTCTATTTCGGGCTGCTCTTGCTGTATTTGGCCGCGAAAATGCGACATGTCGTGAAATCATGACATATTTTCCTTCCGTACCACTTCACTGCTTGGAGCCATGAAAACTCGACCTGTCGCGATATCGCGACATTTTTTCGCTTCGTGCCCCTTTGCTGCTTTTTGTCGCGAAATCACGATGCTTTTCGTGCCTTGCCCTGTTTGACTGGTTTGACCCGCGATTTTGTGACATGTCATGATTTCGCGACAATTTTACATTCTACCTTTCTCTCTCCTCTCTGGACCGCGATGGAGCAACATGTCGCGATATCGCGACACCTTTTTCATTTCGGTCGCGACGGAGCAACATGTCACGATATCGCGACATTTTTTCATTTTTGGCCGCGTCAGCGCAACATGTCGCGATATCGCGACAATTTTCATTTTTCGGTAGCGATGGCGCGACATGTCGCGATATCGCGACACTTTTCATTTTTTGGCAGCGATGGCACGACATGTCGCGATATCGCGACACTTTTTCATCCTTGTGCAATTTTGCCCTTTTTCTTGATTTTTAGCATCTGAGGTCACTGAGATCTTCTTTGAAAGCATGCAAAAAAGGTGGGTCCCCAATTTTGGGGTGTGTTGTGGATCAGCCACAACACATCTTTTGATTATCTCTTTATGTAGTGAGATGAATAATTGTTTTCTTCTTCTTGGCATTGTTCATTTAGAGAAGATGTTGTTTATGTAAAACTATGTATTTATATTTTATTTTTTTTGTTTTTGCTATTTGAATCTTATATGATTGTTGCAAAGGTTCCTAATTTTCTTTGCTCTTTCCTATTTCAAATTCTTCTATGGATGGTGAAAAATAAAATTCTGAGTGTACATATTCACTGTTAAGTGCCTGGCTCTTGATATCCCTAGTTTCATTTGAATGAACCCAAATTTATTGACTTGTCATTTTTTGGAGTCATACCAAACATCATTATGCTATCTCAGTTGTTCTTGAGCAATATACACATATTCCTCTTCTTATTCTTCATTATGTTTTTTCTTCTTCTTCCTTGACTTGATTTTCATTGGCTATATTATTTTGATGTGCCTTTTTGCGACTTTGATTTTACATTTTTATAGATGACTTGTCTTGTTGGTGGTTCATATCTCACAAAGGAAATATATTTTTGAATGGATTATGCCAACACTCCTTCATGGTATGTCCATTTTTACCATAATGTTCACATGTTATTTGCATATGGAAAGTATTTCCTTGAGAATTATTTGTTTTATTCTGCTATCTTTGAAAATTATTTCTTTGTCAAAAGTGTTGCAAAGGTCTTGTGCCTCTTTTGAATGGTTGCTTCTCTCTTTGACTTGTATGTAGTAATTGTTCTTCTCCATCTCCTGTATGTGCAACCTCTACCTTTTTAAAGTAGGTTCACTAGATTTTCAAATCTTGGTGTTTTCTTAGTAATATTTAATATAATCACAAAAAAATTGTACTTTAATGAGAGATCTAAACATGATTGGGACTATAGTTTCATTAGATACATTTTCTCCTAATGCTCACAAGGATGCTTGCAACTTAACTATTCTCTTCATGAATGATTCCAACTTTTCTCCACTATTCATATTCAAACAATGGAGCTAGCTAGTTTTTAAATTCTCTCTTGCATATTTGGATGTGGTTGAATCTCAAATGTATGCTTGGAACTCATTTGCTACTCTTAACATGATGATTAGTCTTTCCCTTCTATATACCTTATAAAACTTGGTATTCATTTTCTTCTTTAGGATAGGTACTGGTCCCATCTACTACTTGACATACTTCCTCAAACTCAAGCTATGTCCTAATTTTGGTCTTCTAGGAAACATAATTGTTTCCCCTCAACAGTTGGGAATCTAGCAATAAAAATTTTAATGCTCCACTAGCCATAGTAAACCTTTAAAAAAATTGAACATCCTTCTTTTACTGAATTTGCCTCAAAAACACTTTCCAATAAGTATATATAAGCCTATACTTGATTTTCAGTTGATGCTTCAAAAATGTGAGAAATATTTGGCTCATCAAATAAGGGTGTTTTCTTCCATCCCTTTTGGAATTTTCCCTCTTTTTTTTGAATATTTATTTTTCAAAATACTAAAGGTACCTTTTTGTGAGTGGTACCTTTTCTATATTTTTAAAAACTTTCTACTTTAAGTGTGGGCTACTAAAGATTGCATTAATGTGAGTTCTCCCTTATGCACTAAATATTTTACTTTGAGCAATATTAAATCACATTTTTTTATCAAATCATGTTTTGTTTCTCAGTGCACATGATTGCACGAATATCTATCTTGAAAATACATCATTCTCGATTGAAGACTATCTACTTTAAATTTCTTCTATTCATCAAAACATTCTTGTTTTGGAAATTTACCTCTTCCTTAGATGACTTTCATACTAGAGAGAAAACTACCACTTTATGTTTAGCAACTAGCTTTGTCTAGCACCTAGGATTTTTATACATCTCTACCTCTCATTACTTTATTCACCGTTTGAACATTTAATTGGTTTAATTATAAATTATTTCTATGGGTTGAAATCTAAACTAAGCACTTACAATAGGTTACATCAAAATTTCCTTCTATATTCAATATTCAAACATTCTTAGAGAATGTTATGTTGTTATTTTATGCTTTAGGTTGTCTTGCCAGATTTAATTTAGTGTTTTAATTTCTTTCCTTGAGGCTTCTTGGTTTCTTTGGTGTGATGAACTAGAATTGGATATTTTAGGTTTGTTATCTAATGTTTATTCTACTATTTCTCTCTATATATTGCTCTTGTATTCTAAATATGGTTTGATCCATCGAAACATGGGACCTTTGCTCTTTTTTAATTTTTTCTTGTCACAAGGTTTCCAAATATTTTTATTTGAATGTGAACAACAAAACTTAGCTTGAAGTTGTGTTTCTAATGATCCTCATCACTTTTCTAATTTTGATCACTTATTGTTTAGAAGTATTATATGCGAGGTCATCTTTACTTTAGTAGTTCCAATTGGAATCCTCACTTCATACAATATGTTTGTCCTTTGTAATTCTATTGTATGAGATTCTTCTACCCTATTTGGATATCTACCTTTTTTTAAAGTACTTATTGAGAGAGGGCACCTATAAAAATATTTCACTTTGAAAAATTTCCTCTCCTTGTGAATTCTTGAAAATTTGCGTGAGTCTAGAATTCTTGATTTTCTATTTTAAGAAATTAAGCTTTTCTTGAATTGTACTTTTATCATATTCTCTTGAAAATTCTTCTCTTTGTGAGCTGATTCTAATTATAATGTTGCTTCTTTCTGCAACATTGAGAGCTTCTAGTTTTCATTTTTATAAGCCTCTTTGGACTATGATTTAACCCTTTTAAGGGTAACTATTTATTCTACAATTTTCTTACAGTGCTTTGAAAAGCCTCAATCACTTCTTTATTTTATTTTAGTTTTTGAGGAGCTTATTATGCCTTCCTTTCTTACCACAATTGGCTTGGTTTTTTATGTTGGAAAATATGGATATTACATCATTTGGTTATTTCCTAATGTACCCTCATGGGTGCATATTTGGTTTAGGGTTAGCTTAGGAGTTATTGATTTATTAATGTAATAGAATAATGCACAAGTGTAAGAATGTGCAATGATGCAAATGTGAACATAGTCCACATGTACATGAGTCTTAGGGTTGAGAGGCAAGGAATCTATATTTCTATATAAAGGCCTCATTGTGAGTGATTGTGGGTAATTTTGAGTAGTGCATAGGTGAGAGTAGTAGTAAGCAAAATGTATCTCCCTTTTTTTTATCATGGAGGAGTTGCAAACTCCATGGGAGGAGCATTGTAATTTTTGTGAGCTTTCTCATATGAGTATTTCTAGAGCATTGTATCAAGTCTTCTATCATATTTTCATGCATGTTAAGTTTTCTTTATCATAGTTATAATATTGCATGCTTATTTCAATACTTGTGAATGCATTTTCTTTATGTTTAAGGATCCAAAATCTAACAGTGGTATCAGAGCCATGGTGGATCAAAGGAAAGCCACAAGTGATCACCATTATTATTGTTGAGTATTTACAAACCAGATCAGCCATAGTGTGTCATTGCATGCAAATACCATCATAATAGATTTTTTGATAGAAGTAGCTCTACATAGAAAAATAGAAAATAGAGAAAGCCACATGATTTACCTAGAGTTTTTCCATAAGAGTTGTAATGTTTGTGAAAACTAGAACTCAACATTGTATCAACTAGATTAGAAATCCAACTAGTGAAGATTATTTTTTATAGAGTCATAGGAATTTTTATTATCTCTAATACTCCATTGCAAGAGAGAAAAATAAGTTTTCAAGAAAACCATTGGTTTACTATCATATAAGTTTTTCTTGTTGCAGAAAAGTAACTCTCAAAAGGTGGGAAGTTTCCTACAATAGATAGATAAGAATTTATCTTCGTTGCTTGAAATTTGAAGTTACTTTCCTCGTACAAAGACTAATTCTTTGTTACATAAAAATAAGGATTGAATATTTAGAGGTCTAAGGAGAAAGGTCCCATTGAGAGATTTACAGATTGAAGACTCCTAGTTTAAATATTCAAGAGAGATCTAATGGTCAAGGAAGCCACATTGAAGATTACAAATCTAGGGAGGTCTTAGAAAGAAGATCCTATTGAATATTGAAGAGACTCAAGGAGAAGAGTCTGTAGCAAGTGTGAACGCTTAGTGGTTAGGCTAGGTTTAGTTGTCGACAAATGTTGACATTATTTTTACGTTAATAAATTCTTCTCTTCCCCTTATCCCTCCATTCCCTCCTTTATTCCCTCTTCCTCCTTATCGCTCCACCTCCTTTCCCCTTATTCCTCCAACATCCCGTCCTTTCCTCTCTGTCGACTTCCTCCCTTCCCTCTTCTAATATAAATTAAACTATATCCTATGTTCTATGGTTGTTGTAATAGCTCTACAAGATTATTAATTAAATTTGATTTATTTAGTTAATTTTTACCTCCTGGTCCAAATTCAATATTTGGTATCAAAGCACTGGTCGGGCAAGCGTGCTGGGCATGAATCTCGAGGTCGCATAGGCACAAATATCGAGGTCGCATGATGATTGGATGGCGAGCATGTTGTGCATGTATCCCAAGGGCACATCATGTTCAAGGAGCTGGCGATCGGATCGAGAAGGTGGCAGAGCACAAAGCTTGGCATGCATTTTGAGGTGGCACGTGACAGAGCCGTCATAGAGCGGATAGTTGATGTGGACACATAGATTGAGGTGTTGAGGTGGACGCTGACGTGGCGACAACTGACACATGGTAGGCGCTGATAGAGCACTGACTAGGTGAACCATGAGCAGACATGGTGGTCGACGTGGTGCTGACGTGGCGATCGACGTGGCAAGCTGAGGTGATGTGGCAGTCAAAGTGTGTGTGGTGGCACAAACTGGTTTGTCCAAATTGCAGATGTGGATTCATCTGAGGGTGACACATGGCAGACGCAGATTGGCCAAGGAGAAAGCATAGTGTTGAGGAGCGATTGCCCGAAGGCAATCGAATGTTAATGCGCCTTCGCATATATTTGAAGACATATTTGTATTTCGCCCACTGCATGTGGGATAAATCCTCAGATTTTTTTTTTAAACAAATTGTCGTCGACGATAGTATAAGAAATAGCCCGTTCCTTTGGTCTCCAGCCGAAGGGCGTAGCACAGTCGGTTGAGTCTCTAGCTTGCGGAATAGAGGTCCCGGGGTCGAATCCCGTCGGGGGTTAAAAAACAAGTTTTTTTTGTTTTTTTTTGTATTCGCCTAGCACAGCAAAGTTTAAGAAGGTGGAGGTTGTCCTTCTTACCGTCGGAGCCACGTGGTGCAATGACTATTGCCTGCAGGTAGGACACGGAGGTCCTGAGTTCGAATCCCGTCGGGGATTTCGCGACGAGAATAAAAAATATAAGGTTTTTTAATTTTAATTTTTCATTATTAGTTTTTAATTAAAGTTTTTTAAAAATATTTAATAATTTTTTATTTATATTTTTTATTAAGTTTTTTTAAATAAACTTTTATTTAAAAAACTAATTTAAAATATCTATAGAAAATTGTTAAAAATTTTAAGGGCTTTATTAAAACAAATTTTGAAAAATTGTTTTAAAAAATTAAAAGGGTGAAAAGTTTTTTTTTTTTGGCATCATTATTGTAACCCAGTGCATGCGGTGTAATTTTGGGTAGATGATTCGATCATCTGGATGTTATTATGCGTTGCTCTCTCTGTTGAGAAGAGAGACTTATGATTCCTTTGACAGGAAAGTCCAGCAGAGTGGACTTCATACAGTGTTTTGTTAGTTGGAAAACCAAGTGATTGCACATCAGAGAAAACCAGATTCTGGATATGAGGTAGATTCTAAAGATAATATCTTCGAGCAAAGAGTAGTTGAATCCAAGATAGTTGAAATAGTACCTAAAGGACAATCAAGTGACAGTTATACTCCTGCAGTGCCTGAAGTTGAAACAAGTGAGAGCTATACACCTCGTTCTCCTGATCCAGAACCAGCAGAAGCAGAAGCAGAAGTAGAGGAAAAAGAACCAGTGGAGGTGAAACCTACAATTGAAGAATGAGTTGTTCTCAAAAGGCATCTTGAGCCAGCAGCAGCAGTAAAAGAAGTCATTATCATCAGTGACGACGAAGCAGACAATTTCACCTTTCCAGTTTTGGGAAATCCTCAAGAAGAAGAATGCCAAATCAGTGAGCATTTTAAGAAAGCTAGATTTGATTTAAATCAGTAAATCAGTGATCTATTTTGTACTTCTTTGTATAGTTTTTTTGAAGTTGAAATAAAATTTGCTTTCTAAAATGGCTTCCAATACTAGTTTACCAATCCCTGAATTCAATGGTGGTGATTACGAGTATTGGTCAATTAAAATGAAAACTTTGCTGATTGGCAAAGGTCTTTGGGATGTGATTGAAGAGGGATATACAGAACCTTCAGCTGCTAAGTGGGCAGTTTTGAGTGGTGCTGATAAAAGGGCTAGAAAAGAAGCACAGAAGAATAATTCTTTTGCCCTTTATCACATTCACGCCGCCCTTGATAAAAGTATTTTCCCTAGAATAGATTCTTTTAAAACTGCTAAATCTGCTTGGAATGCTTTACAAGAAAGTTATAGGGGTAGTGACCAAGTCAAACAATTTAAACTCCAAACCTTGAAAAGAGAGTTTGAAACTCTTAAAATGCAAGAAAATGAAAAATTTGGTGATTACTGCGTGCGTGTGAAAGCCGTAGTAGATAAGATGGTCACTTTAGGAGAAGATGTAAAGCCTGAAGTTATAGTGAAGAAAGTGTTGAGAACACTTCTTCCTAAGTGGAATTCAGTAGCCATCATTATAGAGGAATCTAAAGATCTAACTTCTCTGTCTTTTGAAACCCTCATTGGCTCACTTCTCTCACATTAGGAGAGATTACAGCCATCTCCTTCTACAAATTATGGAGGAGATGATCAAGCCTTTGCTTCTCAAGAAGGCAAAGGTAGAGGTCATGGCAGAGGAAAGTCTAGAGGAAGAGGCAAAAATAATCAGAGAGGTGGAACTCCTAACAGAGGAGGAAATCAGAACATAGGAGGATTTTCAAACAACAATGAACAACAATCGAATAGAGGAGGACATCAAAATAGAGGGAAACAATCAGGCAGAGGTAAAGGAGGAGATAAGTCAAAATAATCTTGCTACAATTATGGCAAACTTGGCCATTATGCTCATGACTATTGGACTAAGACTTCACAAGGAGCTAGTAGCAGCCAGAGCAGTCAGTTTGGAAACTTTGGAGAAGAGGAAGAGGCCACAAATCTCTTTCTCTCATATGGTCAGGGAGATCAAAACATGAATGATACATGGATCTTGGACACTGGGTGTTCAAACCATATGAGTGGCAAAGAAGAGCTCTTTGCTACTCTAAACTCCTCCTACAAATCCAGCATCAAATTGGGAGATGATAAATCATTGGCAGGCGAAGGCATTAGAGCTATGGCCGTTCCAACAAAAGAATGAATCAAACAAGTAAGTGATATCTATTATACACCCCATCTCCAACATAATATTTTAAGTGTTGGACAAATGTTAGAAAAGAAATACAAGTTGCTTTTTGATGAGGGTAAATGCACTATTTTTGATAAAAATAACAATAATAGAATCATTACTCAAGTGCCAATGTCAAAGAATAGATTGTTTCCTTTAAAGTTTGACCATCCAGGGGGAGATAAGTTAGCAAGTGTTGCTATTTCCAATCCAAGTGTTCTATGGCACTTGAGATATGGCCATTTGAATTTTGCTAGTTTGAAAATGCTAACTTCCCAAGCCATGGTCACTAGACTTCCTAAAGTTCAGGATAGTAAAGAAGTCTATGAAGGGTGTGCTCTTGGGAAGCATGCCAGATCAAAGTTTCCTCATGGACAAGCATGGCGGGCCAACTATCCACTCCAGCTAGTGCATACCGACATCTGTGGTCCGATGCAGACACATAGTCTAGGTAACAACTCTTACTTTCTACTCTTTATTGATGATTATACTAGAATGTGCTGGATATATTTTTTGAAACATAAGGATGAAGCATATGAATGTTTTCTCGATTTCAAAACAAGAGTTGAAAGTGAGAGTAGATATTTTGTAAAATGTCTTTGATCAGATAGGGGAGGAGAATATTCCTCTAATGAGTTTGTGAATTTCTATAAGCAACATGGCATTAAGAGGCAGTTCACTGCTGCCTACACTCCATAGCAGAATGGTGTCGCAGAGAGGAAGAATCGCACCATTGTGGATATGGCAAGGTCTATGCTTCAGACGAAGCATTTGACTAATTCATATTGGGCAGATGCAGCAAGGACCAGCGTATATATCTTGAAAAAAAGTCCTACTTCAAGTTTGAAAGGACTGACACCTTACCAAGCATGGTATGGTAAAAATCCAAATGTTAAGCATTACAGAGTGTTTGGCTCGCTGGCCTATTCTCACATTCCTGATGAGCTTAGGAAGAAGCTCGATCCAAAGAGTCAGGCATGTATCTTTGTAGGATACTATGAGAATACAAAAGCTTACAAACTCTATAATCCTCGGACTAGAAAGCTTGTGATTTCCAGGGATGTGATTTTTGATGAAGGGGGAGAATGGGGTAAGCCCCAAATATTTAGTGATGTTGAATCCACTGATCTAGTTTCTCAGTAGGTGCAACAACAGACACCACAGAAAGGAAAGAAGTCTCCTCCAACAAGTCCAAGTTCATCTTCTGATTCCTCTTCTTCACCAAGTCCTTCTCCAAAATGATCTGTACGTTCCTCATCAATGGACATTGATTCTCCATCCAAAGGTAAGAGAACTCTACAGTATCATCCATCATCTCAGATGTTGGATAAATTTTTTTCAAGAAGATACACTAGGAGTCAAGCTAGTGAAATGGATTCTATTTTACACATATTAGAAAGTATGCACTTATATGGTGATGATGTCTCCCAGCAGGAACCTAGGGGAGATCAAGTTAACTATGCTTTGTTAACTAGTGCATAGCTTGAACCTTCTAGTTATGAGAAGGCATGTACTCAAAAAATTTGGCAAGATGCCATGAAAGAGGAGATAACCTCTATAAAAAACGACACTTGGGAGCTGGTTAAGCTTCCTAAAGGCAAGAAATGTGTTGGATGTAAGTGGGTCTACAAGACCAAGTTTAATGTTGATGGTAGCATTGAAAGGCACAAGGCGAGACTAGTTGCAAAGGGATTCACTTAGAAATATGGAGTTGATTATGAAGAGACTTTTGCTCCTGTAGCCAGACAGGAGACTATTAGAATAGTTCTTGCCTTAGCTGCAAATAAGGGCTGGAAAGTTCAACACATGGATGTGAAAAGTGCATTTCTAAATGGTTACTTGACAGAAGAAATGTATGTTGAGCAACCACAAGGATTTGAAGAGAAAAACAAGGAACATCTTGTGTACAAACTAAAGAAGGCACTTTATGGCTTCAAGCAGGCACCATAAGCTTGGTACTCACGCATTGATGGGTACTTCAAAGAATTTGGGTTTACCATAAGTAGAAATGAACCCACCCTTTACTACCTACAGCAAGGAAATGACATCCTCATAGTTTGCTTGTATGTGGATGATCTCATATTCATGGGTAGTAATGAAAAACTAAATATGAAGTTCAAACACTCCATGATGGAGCAATTTGAAATGAAGGATCTTGGATTAATGCACTACTTCCTTGGAATGGAGGTTCATCAGTAAGATACATGGATCTTCATCTATCAACATAAGTATGTTCGGTACATGATTAAGAAGTTTGCTATGGAGCATTGCAAACCAGTTGCAACTCCAGTTGGACATGGGATCCAATTAAGAAAAGATGATGGAGCATCAAAAGTTGATGTGACCACTTTCAGAAGCATGGTTGGGAGTTTGATGTTTCTCGCCAACACCAGACTTGACATTCAGTATGTTGTTTCTCTTGTCTCTCGATTTATGTCTAATCCTTCTGAGTTGCATTTGCAGGCAGCTAAGAGAATTCTCAGATATGTAAAGGGTACATGGGATTTTGGAATCCATTATCGTAAATGTAACACTATCAATCTTGTAGGCTTCAGTGATAGTGATTGGGGTAGCAACATTGATGATAGAAAATCAACCTCAGGGAACTATTTTAGTATGGGATCGGGACTAATAACTTGGAGTTCCAAGAAGCAGACAGTAGTAGCACTATCTTCAATAGAAGCTGAGTATATAGTGGTCACTCATGCTAGTACTCAAGATTTGTGGCTACGAAAGGTATTAGAAGAAATTGGAGAGCAGCAACGTGGTCCAACAAAGATATTTTGTGACAACATTAGTGCCATTCATTTGGCATACAATCCTGTCCACCATAGTAGATCCAAGCATTTTGATATGAAGTACCACTTCATCAGAGATATGGTGGAAACTGAAACTGTTGAGCTTCACTATTGCCCCACTTTGGAGAATGTTGCAGACATCTTCACCAAGGCGCTGACTAAAGCTCAATTTGTAAAGCTGAGAGACTGTATTGTCAGACCTCTCAACTTTAAGGGGGAGAATGTAGCAAGTGTGAACACTTAGTGGTTAGGCTAGGTTTAGTTGTCGGCAAATGTCGGCATGATTTTTAAGTTAATAAATTCTTCTCTTCCCCTTATCCCTCCATTCCCTCCTTTATTCCCTCTTCCTCCTTATCACTCCACCTCCTTTCCCCTTATTCCTCCAACCTCCCTTCTTTTCCTCTCCGCCAACTTCCTCCCTTCCCTCTTCTAATATAAATTAAACTATATCCTATGTTCTATGGTTGTTGTAATAGCTCTGCAAGGTTATTAATTAAATTTGATTTATTTAGTTAATTTTTACCTCCTGGTCCAAATTCAATAGAGTCCTAGAAAAATATTGGATATTGGTGATCTTCATTTAAGAAGAGGTCCATTGAAGACCCTATTGAATAATAGGTCCATTGAAAGCCCCATTGAAGAAGAGGTCCATTGAAGGCCCTATTGAATAACTTCAATAGTGTAATATTGGGCATTGAGAACTTACAAAAGTTCTATTATAGATTTTAGTAGCAGTAGATTCAGGAGATCCTAGAAGAATATCTCATTTCCATAGTTGAATATTGAAGATGCCAAGGAAGGTCCCATCGAAGATTTTTAAGTTGCAATATTGAGAACCTTGGAGAGGTCTCAAGGAGAAACAATAAGAAGGCTTGGTGAGCCTCATTGAAGGAGTCCATAGAAGGATTCATTAGGGAATTTACTACAAAAAATAAAGCTAAGAAATTGGGACAATTGTTGCCATCTGAAAACAAGCCCAAAGGAGAAGTTTTGGCTAGAAGATTATCAAATTAAAAAGGTAGTATTGAATAGATCTCAAGATTGATAGATTGTTTGAGGAGAAGATCTACTTTGAAGTCAGAATTTGATAAGATAAAAAATATAGAAGAACCACCAAATCTAGAAGATTTGAGGTTCATCATTGAAGGGCTCTTGAGAAAATATCTCAGCTGTGATTTGGGGAGAATCCCACCAAATGTTTAGGATTCAAGGATAATTTTTCAATAACAGTATTGACTGCCTTACAATCTAAAAAATTTCAAATTTGAAGACAAGGAAAAAGTGGCACATTGAAAACATTTAGAGCTGTAAAATACAGAGTTCGTGGATAAAAAAAAAGGTAACAAATAGGAGTTAAAAACAAAATTTAATAATGCATTTAGTGTTGAAAGTTTCAGAAAATTTGAGCAGCATTAGTGATTAAAAATCAGATTCTAGAAGAACATTTTGAAGGAATTTTCAAGCCACCAAATTAGAGTTTTAAGAAGCAATTTGATAACGTATTGAAGCTATAAAAATGTGAGCAAAGAGTTGTTTTTGGATAGCATATAAGAGCTAAAAAATAATCCACAAAAGGTAGCCATTGAGGTGAGTTGAATCACCATCATATTCATCATCTACAATATTAAAAATGTTTGCAATGGAAAGGTGCAAAATTTTATTAGTTGAGCTTTCATATTTGGTTTCTTATTAAGGTTTATTAAGCACCGATTTCAAGTTTCAAAGAGTTGCATAGAATAGTTTCATTTCAAGTCTTCAAAAATAGTGCAGTTATAGTTTACAAGGATTAAACCTGCACATAGAAGAAAATAGAAGTTAGGTATATTTCAAGAGAAAAAATGTATCAAAATTCTATTGCTCATTCTAAATAAAATAATACTATACTTTCATCAGATAGAGTGAAAATATTTCATTAAGGATATTGTATTGATAAGTGAAAGAATAGCCAAGCAAGGAAGATATTGCCAATGATCAAAGGCAATAATAATACCAGATTTATTTCAGCCTAATTAGTGAACAAAGGTAGATTTATCAAGAGCTCTTTTGAAGAAGTTAAAGGCAGAATTTTGTGGTAAGGAATAGCCACCAAAAAGGGTAACATTACCTCCAAAATTTGGAGAAGAAAGCGAGCATATTATGGAAAGAAAATGAGCTTGAAAGGAAGAAGGAATTACAATTTTAAGGCACAAGTAAAGGCCACATATCCAAATGGATTTTGTAGACAGTTTTGGAAAGGACTAAAAACAAGTTTTGGAAACAAGGTTGGGCCATACAAATAAATATCCAAATTAGAAAATTGAAGCTAACACTCTAAGTAAAGTAAAGGATATGTTTCCAAGCATAGGGGAATGTGGGAAAATAGGTCTAAATATCAAAAGAGATGTACTTGATCGTACCTTCTTATGGCGATTTTTTGACGAATTGGTTTTAGGGTTCACTAGGAAATATTTTATGGTAGTTTCCATGCCTAGGTTTGGGAGTTTGTTTTGATGTGTTCATTTTATAAAATCTCACATATACCTAGTTTTGACCAATATGCAACTACACTAAACTATATGCAATTTTGATTTATATGTAGACATCAAACAACAGAAGACAATGTTTAGATAGACAACGCAGTGCTTAAAAAGTAATTTAGAACTCTTATATGTATCTGAAAGTCTAAAGAAGATTTTGATTTTTTATTGTAGTCCAGATTGTACACAATTGGGAAAAATCATATGAACAAAGCAAGATCGTACAGATACAATTAGATATTGTATCTGTCGATCCGAGATTGGTAGATCCGATATTGACAAAAACCTGTAGTTTTATGGATAGAATGCAGAAAATAAAAAACTTATACTGCTACTATTTATTTTTAAGAAAAATGAGATTTAATATCGGCTATTGAATATTGTAGTTCATAGCAAACAATCAGATAATTGTTTTAAGCTACATGCAATATGCGATTATATGCAAATCAATGAACTCCAAGAATGCAAATGAATAAATTATACATTCTATATGGTACAAATAATAAGTAAAATGATAAATCTAAAAAGAAACAGAGTTAAAATATACAAACCAACACTCAAGGTTGCTCCAAGTGATCTCAGAGCAAAATAATATAGTCTAAGCAAGATCGTACAACTCCGATTCAAGATTGTATCATCCGATCGCTGATCATATCATCTGATCCTGCACAAAACAAATAAATGCCTAGACCTAATACCAAAAATACAATGAATTGAATGCAAAAACTAAGTTGATATGGCAAGAGCACTAGGAGAGAATCTGAGGGGAAGGGTGTCTGATTAAATAAGCTAGGTAAATCCACCAAAATAGGTTGAAAATCAACTTAGTTGCAACTCCTTCCAAGATGGGACTGATCAGGAGAATTCGATCCCATAACCATCGTGTAGTTGCACAAATAGAGACAAAAAATGTTATAGCTGCTTTTATTGCTTTGCTAAGTTGAGACTTTATTTTTGAGCAAGATTGTATGCATACGATCAGTGATCGTATCATACGATTCGAGATCGTATCGTATGATCCTATCTAGATTACTCGATCTCACCAAGAGGGCACAAAAATCGAGGCAACCGGCTAGAAGCTTATTTTTACAAGTTGTTTGTCCTTAGTGCAAATTATAATGAGTCATTTTTAGGGTGTTACATTTTTCCCCCTCTTTAGTGCAATTTCGAAGGAAAATATGTTAAACAAAAGTATAACACGCTTTACGATAAAGCAAAAATTTATTGTAAATTTCATTGATGATTTCAATTTTTATTGTTAAATTATTTTAGGTATGATACCCCCTTCGATTTTTGGCACCAAATTCTAGGTTTGGTGAAAAACTCAAAATTTGCCCATTGTTAGAATAATTCTAGGTTTGGTGAAAATCTTGTGTCATATGTGCATTGTGTGTGCAAGTGAAATGTTTATTAACCATAATTTGTTCATGCTAGTGTACTGAAATACTACGTAAGTCAAGTTACAAAAATATAACTAATCCACCAGCGGACATTGGTCAGTACAAAAGAAGGTCGCTAATATGACAGACATGTCGCCACACGAAAGGGATTACCCAAGGTCAAGCGGGTTGGGCACAAACCACTTGTTATGGGGCTTACCTCATGGATTTCAAATAATTGAGGAATTCCAAGGATTCAATCTCACTACCCCCTTATTTTCTTTTAATTTTTGGGATAGGGATTTTTGTTCATTTTGTTTTAAACAAGGGGATTTTATTGCTTTTGTTTTTTCTCTTTTATTTTTCTTTTTATTTTTATTTTTCTTTTGGGGATACTTGCACATATTAGGTGTATGGTAAGGAATTTTATTTGGGTAGGGGGATAAAGCTTGTCCTTTTGCCAATTCTCAGTATTCTAGACCATGCGCATAATAGGATAGCAGGGGAAAATTTTAGCGTAAGGAACTAAGACTACTATGTAGTATCCTTTTCTAATTACAACAAACCATTTTTAATATGTGAAAATGTATTCTTGGTTCAAGAAGTAGCAACATCATTTCCCAAAACTCAAAATTTATTTAATGAAGTAATAGTGCTTTTCGATACAAGAGAGATTTCTAATCAAAATGACAAAATTAAAATTATGAAAGTTGTAAATTAAGTGCATGGTTCAAGATAACTTTTGAATTTATATAAAATACAATAAAATATAACTTGGATTTTTGGAAAATAACACACATTGATGCAAAATGAATAACTTAACAATTTTGAAATGTTTTTGGAAATTTTCATAATTTTTGATTTTTTTTTGTTATTTTGATAATATGAGGGTTGCAAATGATGAAGAAATTTATTTACAATTATGTACAGCTATGAATTTTTTTTATTTTAATGCATAATATCTCTTCAAATGCATGATATTCATGGGTTCCTTGAGATCTTTCCCATCCAAGGAAGCCAATCTATATGCACCTGATCCAAATTTAGCAGTGATGACATATGGCCCAAGCCAATTAGGTTGACATTTTTCTTTTAGATATTTTCTTGCACTAGTATTTTTTTATTTTCTTTTAAGACTAAATCTCCAACTTCTAAGGATCGACTAAGAACTTTCTTTGCATATGATCTTTTAAGTTTGTCTTGGTACACACAAATATGCTCTAAAGCATGGATGTGTTTTTCATCGAGAAGTTCTAGCTGACTAAATCTTCCAGTGTGATATTCATCTCCTACTTCAATATCTTGAAGCAAAAGAACTAAATAAGGAACTTCTAATTCAAATGGAAAAACTACAACACCATAAACTAAGACAAAAGGTGAAGCACCTGTAGGAGTACGAACACTAGTTTGATATGCCCACAAGGCAGGATATAATTGTATATTCTAGTCACGGCCATATTTATTAACTAATATTTTTAGGATTTTGATTAAGGTTTTATTTGATGCTTTAGCTTGGCCATTACCTTGTAAATAATAAGCAGTGGACCATCTATGTTGGATTTTATATTTTTGACATAATTTCTTAACATCTTTGTTCTTAAAACATGTTCCATTATCATGTATGAGATTAGATGGAATTCCAAATCTATAGATGATTTGATTGAAAATGAATTTAGAAATTTGAACTCCTGTGCAAGAAGCTAAAGGTATAGCTTCAACCCACTTTGTAAAATATTATATTGCATTTATTATGAATTTATGACCATGAGATGAAATAGGATTGATTTTACCAATAATATCTAAATCCCATTTAGATAAGGGCCAAGGAGAGGATATGGCTTTAAGTTCTTGAGTAGGAGCATGGATAAGGTTACCATGCTTTTGAAACTTATCACAATTATGCATATAATCATTAGTGTATATTTCCATGGAAGGCCAAAAATATCCCATTCTAAGGAGCTTTTTGGCAATGGCACTTCCACTAAAGTGTCCTCCGTAGGATCCATCATGGGCTGCAGTTAAGGCTTTCTTAGACTCTTCTATGTTGAGACATCTTAATAGAATACCTTAAAAATATCTTCTATATAAGGTATTACCAAAAATTATGAAGCAAAAAACTCGCTTTCGTAGTAGCCTATGTTGGTTTCTATCTAATCCTTCTGGTTTGAATAAAATTAAAGACATATGTATACCAAGGTTCTAGGGTAATTTCATCAATCAAAAACACATCTAATGGTTATAAACATGACTTAAAAGAGGTAGGTTCTTGAAGTTGGTGAATAATGATGGTATCATACTCATAATCCAACTCCAAAGGCAACAAAGAAGCAACCACAACCATAGCATATGTAGCAGAGTTTCTAGTTCTAAGAATAGCTTCTAAAGTTACTTTTTCAAACAATGATATAAGATTAAGGACATATTCTTTATAAGGATGAAGTTTCTCATCTCGTGTTTGATAAAATTCATTGATTTTATTTATCACAAGCTGAGAATATCTGAAAACTAACAAAATTTATCTGCCAATTTATCAATGAAGTGACAGGTAGATTGAAATTTTCCTTGTAAACTTCTTAACTCTGATATGTTTTTAGGAGTTGGCATGTCAAGGATAGCTTTAATTTTGATAGGATATACTTCTATACCACACATAGAAAAAATAACCCCTAAAAATTTTCCTTATTTAACTCCAAACACACATCTGTCTGGATTTAAACGTATCATATATTCTCTTAGTCTATCAAACACTTTTCTTAAATCATTAATGTGATCTTCTTCTTTTTTGAACGAGCAATAATATCATCTACATAATCATGCAAAATATCATACATCATATCATGAAATATGTATTTCATAGCTCTTTGATATGTTGCTCCTAGATTTTTTTACCCAAAGGGCATTACTTTCCAACAAAATGTCCCTCAAGGGGTAATAAAGGTTGTTTTAGATTGGTCTTTAGTAGCTATATTGATTTGGTTGTATCCTAGAAAATTTTCCATGAGGGATAACATCCCACTATCGGCTGTAAAATCTATGATATGATCCATATTAGGGAGGGGAAAATCATCTTTAGGGCATGCAAAATTTATATCTCTAAAATCAGTGCAAACCCTAATCTTAGTAGCTTCTTTCTTAGTCACTAGAACAATGTTTGATATCCATTCGGCAATATCAATAATTTGTATAAAAATTATATTCAAAATTTTTTCCAATTCACTTTTGAATAGTAGTGCTACTTTAGGATGCATTTTTCTAAGTTTTTGCTTTACAGATTTAGCATCAGGGCGTAATACTAGATGGTGCATAACTACAGAAGAATCTAGGTCTGGCATATCTACGTATATCCAAGAGAAAACATCAACATTTGATGTGTGAAATTCAATATATAACTTTTGTTTTTGTTCACTTAATTATGATCCAATTTTTACTAGGCGAGGGTTCTCTTCTGTTCCAATATTAACTTTTAAAGTGTCTCCAACAACAATATTTAAGTCTTTCAAATTTGGGTGGTGCGGGTAATACACCTATTTGGCTAGTTCTTCTTGAGGAGTAGTTGCTTTAGCATGAGATATACATGGCATAGATCCATCAAAGAAGAATTTATTCCTCAAAACTTCATCAAGAGATATATCATGAAAGATATCACATTCTAAACATTCATCCGAAGAAGCAATCATTTCTAGATAAGCTACAGTTAACATATTGCAAGTATAAATATTTTTAAAGAGCTCTTTTTGTTCCATATGTTCTTGATATGTTATGAGGTGATAATCATCTTCATATGGGAATGGTTCTATTTTTATGGGAATATAACCAAGACCACATCAGGTAGGCCAATCTTCAAATTCTAAAGGTTCTTTCATACCATTTTCATGAGATCCTAAACCTTTATCTCTATAACCCATATTACACATCATTGGTTTTTATTTTATATATCCATCAAAAAAATAACACTTAGAAAATCCATCTCGATCAATTGTAACTTTTACAACTGAAAATTTACCCCAATCATACCCCACATACACAAATGCATAACTCTCAATATGGAAAATGCTTCTTGTTGGATGTATCTCATGCTTTGTCGAGGAAATACTGTATGGTAGACACGAGAGGATAAGAGGAGCGAAGCTCCTCAAGAGGAGGGCGAATCCCTCCCCAGGCATGACGGGGGGTCCAGGGGGCCGGTAGCCCCCCCGACCATGCTAAAGGTGTTCGGCATAACGCGCCAAAAAAATTTCCCCTTTTTCAAAGCAATTTTTGGGATTCCCATGGTTGGTGGGTGTGGGTGGTTTAGCCCATGGTGTTGTGCCCATTGTATTCTAATACCACATAATGGTTTAGGGTTGTAAGAGTTTCCTTTATATTTTATTGTAATGTCCCATTTTTGGGCAAGAAAGAGAATAATAATATCAAAGGAGTGGCTCTCGTTTTGCTAGAGTAGCCCACATCAGTTGAACCAGGGTGAATCTCATGTGTCATATGTGCATTGTGTGGTGTAATTTCTTCTAAGTTATTTATTTTTGCATTATTTATGGAATACATTTTTCATAGATCTCTTCATTTGGTATCAGAGCCAGGTTGTTAGCCATAGGAGGATGCCTTTATTGTTAGGGTTTCATTTCATCTAAATATTTTCTAGGGTTTCTAGGAGTTAGAGAAAACCTATTTCAAAGTGTGAGGTTTTTTACAAGAGTTTGAAGGAAAATGATGGGAAGTCAATAAAGTATCGAGATCGATAAATTCGATGGAAAAAGCTTTGAGGTATGGAAGTTAAAGATGGAGGATCTGCTTGTGGACATAGATCAGTGGGTTGTTATTTTTGAGAAAACAAAATGCAGCTACATCAGATGAATATTAGGAAAATATGAATTGAAAATCAAGGAGTCTGATTCGACTGTGTCTTGCAGATTCAGTCCTAATCAATGTTTTCATAGAATCTACTGCAAATGTTCTCTGGGAGAAGTTAGAGGCTCTATATCAATCTAAGTCCCTGGTGAAAAATTTATTTTTCCAAAAGAAATTGTACAATATTAGGATGAATGAAGGGGGTTCAATTGTAGATCACCTAAATACGTTCAATACAGTGGTAAGTCAACTTACATCTATTGATATTAAGTTAAGTGACGAAGATAAATGTATTAATATGCTATGTTCTTTACCATATTCGTGGGATAACCTAGTTGTAGCAATTGGTAGTACAAATTCATCCACATTGAAGTTTTAGGATATTTTGGAATCTCTAATATCAAAGGATATGAGGAGAAAATCCATGGAGGGCTCTTCAAAGGATGTTCTAACAGTGAGAGGGCATGTCAAGTAAAAGGATAAAACAAGATTTGGTGATAGATCTAAGTCTAGAGATAGATCCAAGTCTCGTGGAAAGTTTAAGAGAAAGTGTTGGAAGTGTGGCAAGTCTGGTCACATGAAGAAGGACTGTGGATCAAAGAATGTTTATTTTGGAAAGAGGTTTGATGAATCCACTTCCATAGAGACACATAAATCTACTAATGAATGAGGGGATGTATAACTGGCATCCTATTCGACATGATATATAAAAATGATTGGTTTATCAATATTGGTGCCTCTTTTCATATGACTCCTCATAGGGGGTGGTTCAATGAATATGAAAGATATGATGGAGGGGAGGTACTATTGGGAGATGATTCCCCACTTAGAATCATTGGTCATGGAAGGACAAAAATTTTGTTGCAGGATGGTAGGGTTAAAACCCTCCTAGGTGTGATGCATATTTCAAGCCTTGCTACAAATTTAATTTCTATAAGCAAAATGGCTGATGCAGTAGTAAATGTCAGTTTTAGCAAGGATTCATGCAAAATGGTTCATGGATCTATGGTGTTAGCAAGAGGAGTTTGGATTGGAACTTTGTATAAGTTATTGGGAAGCACTGTGATGAATGAGTGCAATAGCTCAACTGTTCTTGAGGCTAAATCAGATAAAAGCTCTACACTTTGGCATCAAATAATGAGACATATTGGAGAAAAGGGATTATGTACCCTGCACACAAAATGTATGGTTCATGGTATCCCTGATTGCTCAATGGTTTTTGATTTCTGTGAACATTGTATTTATGGAAAACAAAATCATGTGAGTTTCCCATCTGGTGCTGCTAGATCAAGAGGGGTATTATATTTGATTCATAGTGATATATTTGGTCCTATTCCTATACCATCCCTTGGAAAGTCATGATACTATGCTTATTTTGTTGATGATTTTTCAAGATATGCATGGATTTATTTTCTTAAGAGTAAAGATGAAGTGTTTGATAAGTTTAGAGAATTTAAAGCACTTGTTGAAAATCAATATGGGAAAAATATTAAGGTGTTGAGGTATGATAATGGAGGAGAGTATTGTTCAAATAAATTTGAGGATTTCTGTAAGCAATTTGGTATTGCAATATAGAAGACTACTCTATATACACCCCAATAGAATGGAGTTATCGAGAGTTTGAACATATCACTCATGAAAACGGCTAGAAGTATGCTCAATGGTGTAGTTTTGGCACATGAATTATGGGTTGAGGCAGTGAGTGCAGTATGCTACTTGTGAAATCAATCTCGTACATCAGAATTTTTGGATCAAACTCCATTTGAAGCATTGTTTGGTAATAAACCCTCTGTCACACATCTTATATTTTTTGGCTGTGATGCATACATGCATATTCCAAAGAAGAAAAGAAGATTGATAATAAGGCTATTAAATGTATCTTTATTGGTTATAAATATGGTGTTAAAGGATATAAAATTTGGAATCCATAAAGTAAAATTACATTCTACAGTAGAGATGTGGTGTTTAGGGAAATGAAAAGTGATCACAAGAAGGAAGTAACAAAAGAAGAACCTGAAAAGGTCCAATTTGATATCATGGAAGAAGATCACACATAAGAGGATCTGGAAGAGAAACAGATAGATGAGGATCTGGATGAGGATGAACAAGAGGTTCATACACCTATGGTAAGGAGATCAACACGAGAAAGAAGACAACCTGAAAGGTACAGTCCATCTGCTTTTTCTACTTCTTTTGTATTATTTGTTAATTGATGAAGATCCTAGAATAGTTAGAGAAGTTAATTTTGAAGAGGCAAATTGTTGGGAAGAGGCCATGGATGAGGATATGATGGTCCTGAAAAATAACATAACATGGGATTTAGTGAAATTTCTTGGTGCAAGAAAAGTAATAGGTTGCAAATGGATTTTCAAGAAGAAGCAAAATATTGAAGGTAAAGTGGAGAAATACAAATCCCGCCTAGTTGCTAAAGGTTATTCTCAGGTAGAGGGAATTGATTATGGTGAAGTATTTTCTCCTGTTGCAAAGCTAACCTCAATTAGATTTATGTTATCTATGGTTGCTACTTTTGATATTGAAATAGAGAAAATGGATGTAAAAACTACATTCCTTCATGGAGATTTGGAGGAAGAAATCTATATGAGGCAGCCTGAAGGTTTCATTGTTGCAAGAAAGGAGGATCTTGTATGTAAGTTAAAGAAATATCTGTACGGACTGAAATAGTCACCTAGAATGTGGTATCATAAATTTGATACTTATGTCTTAGGAATTGATTTTGTTCATAGCAATGTTGATCATTGTGTATATTCAAATAAAATTGGTAATGTAATTGTCATTATAGTTTTGTATGTTGATGACATGTTACTAATTGAAAAAAGTAAGAAAATTATCAGGGAAGTGAAGTCTCAGTTAGCATCTTAGTTTGACATGAAATATCTTGGCTCTGCAAATTTTATTTTGGGTATGAAAATAAATAGAGATTGTTCTAACAGAAAGCTATGCCTAGATCAAAAAAAATATGTTGAGACAATGTTGAAGAGATTCAATATGCAGGATTGCAAACCAGTGAAGGTACCTATTCCATTGGGTGAAAGATTATCTGTTGAACAATATCCAAAAATAGAAGAAGAGGTAGAAGAAATGTCCCATGTTCCTTATGCAAATGTTGTAGGGAGTTTAATGTATGTCATGGTATGTACTAGACCTGATATTGCCCATGCAATGGGTGTTTTGAGCAGATATATGTCTAAACCTGGTAAAGAGCATTGGACTGCTATAAAAAGGGTTTTCAGATATCTAAGTGGTATTTCTAATTTTTCAATATGTTATTGGATATAGAAGGGTTTGTTGATGCAGATTGGGTTGGAAATTTGGACAATAGAAGATCTAATAGTGTTTATGTATTCAATTTGTTTGGAGGAGTTGTTAGTTGGATGAACAAAAGGTAAATTGTTGTTGCTCTTTCAACCACTGAAGCTGAGTACATGGCAACCACTGATGCCAGTAAGGAAGCAGTATGGCTACAAAGACTATGTGCTGAAATTGGGTTTTTTTAGGGAGTTGTGAAGATAAATTATGACAATCATAGTGCTATATTTCTGGCAAAGAACCCTACTTACCATTCCAGAATGAAGCACATAGATACAAAATTCCATTTCAGCAGGGATATGATTGAATAGAAGAAAGTGATGCTATAGAAAGTGGATACGAAGGAAAATATTGTAGATGCTTTAACCAAGGTAGTTAGCACATAAAAGTTTAGATTTTTTACAGTTGAAATGGATCTGGCAAAGTATTCAACAAGTGGGATAATGTTGGACATGTCTCATCCTTTGACAAGGAAATATTGTATGTTAGATACGAGAGGGTAAGAGGAGCGGAGCTCCTCAATAGGAGGGTGAAGCTCTCCCTAGGGGTGCTGGGAGGTCCAAGGGAGAGGGGGGGTAGCCCCCCTTGGCCACGCCGAAGACATTCGATGCAATGCATAAAAAAAATTTCCCCTTTTTTTGGAGCCATTTTTGGGATTCCCATGGTTGATGGGTGGTTGGTGGGTGTGGGTGGTTTAGCCCACGGTGTTGTGCCCATTGTATTCTAATACCACATAGTGGTTTAGGGTTGTAAGATTTTCCTTTATATTTTATTGTAATGTCCCATTTTTTGGCAAGAAAAAGAATAATAATATCAAAGGAGTGGCTCTTGTTTTTCTATAGTAGCCAATATCAGGTGAACTAGGGTAAATCTCATGTGTCATATGTGCATTGTGTGGTGTAATTTATTCTAAGTTATTTATTTCTACATTATTTTTGGAATAATTTTTTTGTAGATCTCTTCACTTCCCTTCTTTGGCAAGACCAAGGTTCGGGGAGATGGAGGTAACTTAAATAACACTAAGGAATCTTGGATAGCAAAATTAACTTCTTCTATATTTGCAAGGACTAAAGATAAGTCTGGTAATATTTCATCCGAAAGAGCATATGAGGTATATGGAATATATTCCTTAACTGGTTCTTTAGATGTTGTGAATTTAAACACTGTAGACTCAAGAGGTGGATATGATAATGTGGATTTAAAAAATATATTGGATATGGGCTCATAAGATGATGATGATAATGACTTAGAATTTTTTGATGTTGGTGATTTAGAACGTGCTTTTGATGATATGGGTTTAGAAGTTGATGATGATTTATATTTAGAACGTCTTGATGATAAGGGTGGAATGGGATGAGCAGAAGATATAACAGGACAAAACGAAACCCCTATAGGCTCTGCCACATCACACATATCAAATGGTATGGGATCCCCATGGATGGCGACTAATTGATTTTTGAACTCAAATTTGACACATTGATGTAATGTGGAAGGTATTGATCTCATTGCATTGATCCAAGGTTGACATAGAAGAATGTTGTACGATGCAAAAACAAGGTACAACAAATACAATCATATCCAAAATTCTTGGTCCAACTTGCAATGGGACTATAATTACTCCACATGTTTCTTTAATTTCATCATTAAATGCTTTAATAATCACTTCAATACTTTTCATATCTTATTTTTTAAACCCAAATATTTGAAAAAATTATATGTGCAAATGTTTAAAGATGATATATTATCAAGTAGAACTCTTTTGAATCCTATGTCTCTGATCAATGTTGTAATGTATAAAGGATTATCTCTATGCAAACTTTGAGGAGGAATATATTTGTCACAAAAATCTATGAAATTTATTTCATCCATAGTCAGAAATTCACCACAATATTAGGTTCAATATCTTTAGGTACCATCATCTTGCTTAAAGTTCTCATTAATTCTTCCCTATGTATGGGGGAAGTTCTTAAGAGGTCCAAAAGAGAATTCTTGCTGTGATGGTAGCTAATTATTCATTAATATCATATGGAGATATTTATCATGAACTTAATGGATTATTTCCCTTAGTGGGAGTTCTAAATACAAAAGGAGTTTTTTCATTTTGACTTTGTGGTTGAGAATTTTGAGCTTGTGCTTGTTGTCTTGTGACAACCCCAGTGGTACCCACAATGTTGCTATGTCGAGGATTATCAAAATGGGGTTTAGCATTTTTTTCTTGTTCATTTGAAATCCATTGTTGATATTATGGTCTAGTAGTTACTCTTCTTGGAAATGGTTCTTCTGTAACTAATAAATCTATAATAGGAGTAACTTGATCCGATTCATACTCAAAACTATTTGAAGCAATTTCTAGTTCACTCCCTATTTCACTTTTTGTGTCACTTTTTGTATTACTTTTAGTATCTTCCAAAGATGACTGAAAATATTGTATTGGTCTAGTTGTGACCATAGATAAAGATGTTTGCAAATATTGTTGTGGTAAAAAGCTACTAATGGTTCCCACATACCAAGTTGGATGAGGAACATTGTGATGATATAGTTGGTTCATTGCTTCTTTACCATGGTTGGGTAAAGGATGTTGAAAAATATCTAGGTTTTGATTTACATTTTGATTTGTTGGTTTTTGGGAATTATTTTGAGTATTATTGTTTGCAGGAAATTGTTGAACTTCCATTTTTCCTTTGTCAATTAAGTCTTGTATTACATGCTTTAAACTTTTACAAGAATTTATAGAATGTCCATCTACTTTATAGAAATTGCAATGTAAGTCAACCCTATATCCAGCTGTAGTAGTATCTGGTTGTCTTATTTCAAGTAACTGTATCAAGCCTTGTTCCAATAGTTGAGGTAAAATCATTGTTAAGGGTTGGTTTAATCTTGTAAATTCTCTTGATGGCTTATTAGGGACTTTAAATAAAAACTTTTTAAATATTTTTACAACATTAACAATTGGAGTATTCTTGCTATCAGTAACTCCGTCACCCACTACTTGTTTATTTTATATTAATTTTTATAAGTTTTATCTTTATACTTATTCTTAAATTAACCTCTTCTATTAAGGGCTTCCTCTACCCTTGCTAAATCAATGGCTTGATCAAAGTATGCTACTGTAGCAGTAGAAAGCTCATAAGATAATTGTTTTTGTAAATTACCAATGAATATATCCAACATTTCATGGTGAGGTAAAGCAAAATGTAATTTGCCTAAGAGTTGTCTCCACTTAGTCAAGAATTTAGCAAAATTCTCATCTTTTCCTTGCTTCAAATTATACAAATATTTAATAGTCACATGCCTCTCTATGTAAGAACTGAATTGGTGAACAAACATATTTGTTGTTTCTTCAAAATTCCTTAAAGAGTTTGTAGGTTACTGATAATACCACTCTAAAGCCATGCCTTCGATATTTTTAGGGAACATCTTTAACAACAACAAGTCATCATGATAAATATCATGACATGCTATCCTAAACATGCGAAGATGCTCAATAGGATATTCGGTTCCCTTATATATTAGAAATACATACATAGGAAAATGCTTAGTATATGGTTTAGCAACCACAATAGGATCCAAGGGTTGGCTACACATCTCTCTATAACTATAAGAGGGACGGTAGGGATCCATATGATCTAGTCTTGAAGCTAATTGTTTAACCATGGCTTCAAGTCCTTGTTGTTTTCCACCAAATTGGTTTTGTTGCATCATAGTGTTGTGTCTTCAATAATAAGTTGGTGTTGTTGCATAATGATTCCCAATTGAAACACTATCATGTAAAGTGTTACTAGCGGGAGTATTATGAAGCTGATAGGGATTTTGAAGAACACAAGCTTATATTGAGAGGGGGGTGAACAATATAAGATCACGTTTTAATTTTTATTTTCCAATTAATATTATGCAATGTAAATATATCAATATCAATATTAGTAATAAAATAAATACACAAATCACCACACACAATAGAGACACCACAATTTACATGGTTCACCCAATGTGGGCTACTCCAGGGAGAAAATATTTCACTAAAATTTTCTCAATAAATCTCTTGGGAATCCTTTCCCTATTACAATGTTTATGGACCTCTGTCCAAAGGAGATACCAATCCCTTAAATCAAGTTTATGGATTTCTATCCACAGGAGAACTCTTTTCTCATTTGCTCTGGTTAGTGATCTTCTAGAAGAATTATTGCCTCTACTACACTGGCTAATGGATCTCTATCCACTGAAGACTCTTGTACTCACTCAAAAGACCTATCCTTACTACCTTGGCTAATGGATCTCTATCCACTAGAGACTATCATCCTCTATACTCTATCACCTCAAAAGCTTGCACTCAGCTCTGTCTCAAATCTATACTAAACATAGTACGTCGATATAGCACAAATATGTCCTCAATATCTATCTATGGTCTGGCACAAATCTATCCTCAAATCTACACCAAAATATATCCTCGAATCTGTACTGAATACATTTCCTCGTTCTAGCACAAATCAGTCCTTAATCTCTGTCCTCAAGCCTTAACTCAAATCTTGACTCAATTTCAAATCAACTCTACTGGATTTGCCCCAACTATTAACTCAAGGTTTGAACAAATCAATCAATCAACTCTACTCTCAAAGCATTCTCAAATACTTATCTCAAATATTCCTTGTAATATTTCATAAAAGCTCACACCAATCAATCTACAAGTCCTCTCTAGAACTTGTCTAATCTTCTCAATAAGTCCACTCAAGAACTTAACCAAATCTTCTTGATAAGTCCTCTCAAGGACTTAACCAAATTTGCTCAATAAGTCCTCTCTAGGACTTAACCAAATCTGCTCAATAAGTCCTCTCAAGAACTTAACCAAATATGCTCAATAATTCCTCTCTAGGACTTAACCAAATCTGCTCAATAAGTCCTCTCAAGAACTTAACCAAATCTGCTCACAATTTTTATTGTAAGCTTCCACAAAAGCTTACTCAAATTTGTCCACAAGTCTTCTCAAAGACTTACCTCAAATCTGCTCAACAAGTCCACACTAGAACTTGTCCAATCTCATAAAAACATAAAGAAAATTTTTAGAGACTCAATATGCTCTATACTCATCACAATGCTCAAACAATTTAAATCACTCTTTCAGAAACATACAAAGAATTATTAGAGACTAAATATGCTTCAACTCAATCACTTTTTCAATTCAATTCAAAATATAGAGTAGTTTTTTTTATGGAACTTGAACAATCACTTCACACATCCACTTGACTAGGCTCAACCAAATCTACTCAACCAATCACTCAATGAAACAATCCTTCCTTACAAACCCTAGTCCAAGTATATAAACACCAACTCAAAATATTTCCAACAATGCTCAACAACCAATCTCACATAACAATGATACTCATGTTCTTTTCAAACCTTAGTTCAAGTTCTTGACTCAACAACTCACTTCAACAACAATGCTTACAAAACAACTCTCACATAACAATGATACTCATGTTCTTTTCAAACCCTAGTTCTTTGCTCAACCAATGACTTCAACAACAATGCTTATAAAATAAGGTTTTAATAAAAACTCTTTATTCCTGAAAACCTTGAAGCATTAACTCAAACACACTCAATGAGGAATCCCTAATCAATTCATTTTCACTCCAAACTTATTTTTATAAAATTAATCAATCAACTCAACTATGGAAGAATGTGCTTATACCTTTTCTTGATGATGAAGGAACCTCAAATATCTGCCACAACCACAAACACTTCTATGCCAAACTCAAAGAGGTTAGAAGATAAATATCTATCACAATGTAATGCAAAAACTCAATTACACCTTATCACTCCATATTTAAAAACAACCATCAACATACATAAAATATTTATCTAATAACACCTTATAATATCCCAATTAAAATAAATTTAACATCCACCAAAATTAACTCAAAAATATCTTTAACTAGATTTAATGGCAAAAAGAACCTTGGCAAAAATCAAATCCACTTTCCTTATAACTCCAATAACATAAATTAATTACCAAGCAAGCAACCTCTCATATACCCTTATAACTCCAAATAACATCTTAAGACAAACATTATGCAATTAAAAATATTTAATTAAAAGTACCTTTGCTACTTGTGGAATTCGAACCGACAACCACCACCTCCTTCTAGATCCTAGCCATGGGCTTGACAATCGTGTGCACTAGGCACACACTTGGAAGGCTAAGAGCACCATGTGCTCTTTCTTCCTAAGCCTGGTGCTCTAAAAAGTGCATGCCAAAATATTTCCACCACGGTGCTCAAGACAAACACACCAACAACCTCCACGTGAATCGATCGTGGTCACTTCCATTCCAAAGACTCTCACAAAATGTGCATTTCCAATGGACCACACTGTCTAATGGGAGTGAGGCCTTACGTCCTCCCCACTAGTCTTCTTCCTATTGCTAAAAGACAAAACAAATCTTATCTTCTTCCTCAATGATTTACACGAAATAAACTCTGCTCGGTTGCTTGAATATTAATTGAAGAAGGTAAGGTTTGAATGCCCCTTTGGCATGGAATTTATACATGAAATCCACCATTTGACTTAGACATCGATGCTCCACTAAATTTGATGACGTTGGAAGGAAAAAGACAATTGCAGTTTAAATTTAAACTTTGCCAACCTTACCATAAGGTAATTTAATTAAATTATAAACTAATTAATAATAATATTAATTAGTATAATTAAGTTATAATTAATTTAATAACCAAAAATATTATTAAATTAAATTACAAATTAATATATAACTAAATTATTATAATTAATTTAATTCCTTAGGCCTCTCCATAGGTTTTAAGAAAAACCTTTTATTTTTCCATAAATGGTTTTGAAAAAACCATTTAAATCATGCTTTACATAAAGCTCTTTTGGAACCAATAAAAATGCAATCCTTCTTAGAACCTTTTGACATCAATGACAACTAATATTCCTCAAAATTTCCAACAAAATTTTATTTTGTTGAACCCTTTGCTAATTTTGACTAAGATGGTGCATCTTCTTAATTCTTTGTGCTACTTTTTGTGAAGCATAAAATGGTTGTTTTTGTTTGGAATTTGAATTTATTACTGGTGGTGGTTGTGCTATATTATAATTCAAATTTTGATTTACATTTTGATATGTACCAGCTTTATTTTTGTTCATGTATGTTAATGTATTTCCATTCAATCGGAGAGCAACCTCTATGGAATCCTTCGTCGATTAATCTCCCATAGGGAGTTGAGCTTCTATCTGTATCACATGAATAATGACATCTATATTGTATTTTAGAAACTCAATGAAATATTGTGTGGAGGTAAATTTAATATTACCTTCTTCATATACTTGAGGCCTATGATAGAAGACTTCTTCTTCTTTATCATGGTTTTCCTCATCTGATTATGATGATACATAATCTTCAATTCAAACTTCATCTTCAGGATTTTCTTGATCTTGTTCTCCTATATGTTCATGTTCTACTTGTTTTCCACTTCTTAATTTAGGAATTTTACTTAAAATATTTTATCTTGCAGATATATATAATTATATATATGTGCTTAATTCTTGGGGTATATATGTTATACATATACCTAACTAATATATTATATTATGTTTTTGGGTTTTTGGCATTTTTGGATTGCAAACAAAAGGCAAATAGAACAGAAACTATAGTATTATAGATATTATACTTTAAATTTCTTGGAAAAGTCTATAGATATCAGTAACATGTTCCAATTCCTCAGTGGTCATATAGTGTTCTTCTTCAAACTGAAAGTTGGGTTTTAAGAATTTTATGAAATGAGCTATAGTGATGCAATCAACTTCACAGTTTGACATATAAAATTACAATTCATAGCAATATTCTCAATAAAGTATAGCCCTAGGAACTTTATTGAATCTTCTCTTATCATCTAAGATAACTTCTTAATTTTCTACACATGATAAAAACTTATGTACCATTATTGCATTCTCAATATAATTTTCAAAGGAGTAAAGACTCGAGGAAATGACAACTCTCTTATCCACTAGCCACCTATCGCATGCTCTTTGAAGGTCAAAGTAGAAAGGTGCACTATCGAGATCCAGGATTCTAGACAAGTCAAACCTTATGATTTTCTTAATTTCAGGTTCTTTAATCTTTATGATTTCTAATATTCTCCAAATCTCATGGTATGGCACACTACCTAGTGAAGAAAACTCTTGGGTTGAAAATATTGTGCTAACACTAATTCAGATAGTTCTCTTTATGTTGTAATCTACCATCTATGAAATGCAATATTATGTGACTTAAACCAATGTTTTTCTTAAATTTTTATTTTTTTCTATATTTTGTATTTTTTATATTTTATAAATCAGAAATATGTCTAATGTTTTCATGTCGGGTTCACCAAAGAATGTATGTCTAAAATTCACACACTCCTTTCCTCTAGGCTAATGGATCTACCCCTCAAAGGGGAATGTGGGAAAATAGGTCTACACCTCAAAAGAGAGGTACTTGATCGTACCTTCTTATAGTGATTTTTTGATGAATTGGTTTTAGGGTTCACCAGGAGACATTTTATGGCAGTTTCCACCCCTAGGTTTTGGTGTTTGTTTTGATGTTTTCCTTTTATAAAATCTCACATATACCTAGTTTTGACCAATATGCAACTACACTAAACTTTATGCAATTTTGGTTTATATGTAGACAACAAACAACAGAAGACAATGTTTATATGGACAATGTAGTGGTTAAAAAGTAATTTAGAACTCTTATCTGTATTTGGAAGTCTGAAGAAGATTCCAATTTTTTATTGTAGTCCAGATCATACGCAACTAGGCAAGATCGTATGAACAGATCAAGGTCATACAGATATGATCAGATATCGTACCTATCGATCTAAGATCGGTAGATCCGTTCTTGAAAAAAACCTATAATTTTATGGATAGAATGTAAAAAATAGAAAACTAATATTGCTACTATTTATTTTTAAGCAAAATGAGATTTAATATCGGCTATTGAATATTGTAATTTAGAGCAAACAATCAGATAAGTGTTTTAAGCTACATGCAATATATGATTATATGCAAATCGATGAACTCCAATAATGTAAATGATTGAATTCTATATTCTATATGATGCAAATGATAAGTAGAATGACAAATATAAAAAGAAACAAAGTTAAAACATGTAAACTAGCACTCGAGGTTTCCCCTAAGTGATATTAGAGTAAAATTGTACAGTCTGAGCAAGATCATACACCTTCGATGCAAGACCATATCGTCCAATCACCGATCGTATCTTTCGATCCTACACAAAATAAATGCCTAGGCATCCTACTAAAAATACAATGAATTGAATGCAGAAACTAAGTAGATATAGCACAAGCACTAGGAGAGAATCTGAGGGGAAGGGTGTATGATTAAATAATTTGGGAAAATACACAAAAATAGGCTAAAAATCAACTTAGTTTCAACTCCTTCTAGTCTAGGACTGATTAGGCGAATTCGATCCCGTAACCGTCGTGCAGTTGCACAGATGGAGACAAAAAAATTATAGTTGCTTTTGTCTCTTTGCTAAGTTGAGACTTCCTATTTTGATCAAGATCGTTCGCATACGATTAATTATCGTATCGTACGATCCGAGATCGTATCATACGATCTCATCCAGATTACTTGATCTCACTAGGAGGGCACAAAAATTGAGGTAATCGGTTAGAGGCTCATTTCTACAAGTTTTTTGTCCTTAGTGCAAATTATAATGAGTCATTTTTAGGGTGCTACAGAAACTCCACAAAGGACATTCTACAAAGCCCTATAGCCTTTGGAAAGTAAAATAAAGTACCATTCAAAGAGGTATAAATTCCAGTTATTTGAGGTGTCAAAATAACACCCAATAACACCCAATAGAGTGTCATAACCATCAATTTTTCCTCGTACACAGAGGACAAAACCAAACCTACAAAAGAGAGAATACAAGTGAAAATAAGAGGCTAAACGTTAAGGTCATAGTGAAATTCATATGTTATCACAAAGGAGGTGCCATCACCATTGAAGCTATCTATAAAATAACAATTTTACACATCCAATAGTTTCATAGAAGATAGTTGAAGCATTCTACCAAGGAAAAGATATAGACAACAAGAGAAGTTGTAAGAGTTGAGCACTGGAAAGATTCAAGGAAGTTGAAAAGGAGTTAGAAACCTTTTTCCACATGGAAGGAGTTTTTCCATGCATCTAAAGTGAAGAGTGCCACACTGAAGAAGGTTAAATCCCCAACATCATAGTATAATATATCAAATTTGAAACTCCCACAAATATGAGATAAAGGAGCACCAAACATCATAGTGTATATATCAAATTCAAAAATCCAAAAAACATGAGACAAAGGAGTGCTAGCATCATAGTATAACATCTCAAATTTAAAACTCCTACAAAGACGAGACAAAGGAACACCCAAAATCATAGTGTAACATCTCAAATTTGAAACTCTAGCAAAGACAAGACAAAGGAACACCAACATCATAGTGTAACATCTCATATCCAAAAATCCAAAAATAGTGTTGAGAACCCTCCATATGTGAGCACCCAAAATGGAGGAAGAAGGAATTAGGAATCATAACAATCATCAACAACCAAGAAGCCGAGCACCACTCATTATATGCATTGAAAGAAGGAGCTACAACAAATATTTCCAAGAAGGAATAAGAAGACAAGCACCATGTGTCACAAGTGAGAGAAGAAACATTTTCAAGAAGGTTGAAAAGGACAAGTACCACTTGGCACTCCCATCTCACATTGCATCAATTTAAGAAGGCACCCACATACGTAAATGCAAAGGAGGAGAGCTAAATAAATATTTAAGGTAAAGTAAAAGGCTATTGTTTTGAAGAGTATGTAGAAACCAGAAATAGAAAGACTACTACTTACAAGTAGAAGACTAGATTTGAAGAGAGTCCAAGCCTCATATAGTGCACATAACAACCAAGGATAAAGAATGTAGATTAGAGTGCATATTCAGCAAACGTTCGATTGGATATAGGAAGACAAACCAACCCATTTACAAGAAGGATAAAGTGCACAAACAATATGAAGAGAAACAAGTGAAATCAGCCCTTGCAAATAGTATACACTCCAAACAACTTGTAAATCAAAATCAAGTATAAAAAAGGTGAGAATTATTCATTATTATATTGCAAGTTTGATATCAAATTCCATTACATATTCTAGAGATATTAGTAAGAGTAATAAGGTGTTGAAACTCTAGAAAATAATATTGGTTATTTGAAAGAAAGGTTTTAAACTAGAAGCATTCAAACTGTTTGCATTGCTTCAAAAGAACATTTGCAAACATAAAAACATAAGGAGATATAAGGAGTAGAAAAATCTAGTTTGCAAATACTTAATATTTCTAAAACTTCTAATTAGGGAGATATAAGGAATCCTACTTCAATTGAATTTCTAGAAGTTTAGAAACCAATTATTGCACTAATTCATAGTTATTAAAATATTGAGTGCATAAAAAATTATAGTTGGAAAATTGATTTAAAAGGACATAGACAATCCAACTAAATATATAGAACTCTTATCTTTGAAATAGCATTCTACAAATAGTTGGTTGCAAATGATAGAAGTGAATCATATTTATAGCATACCTCAGTCTCTAGGGAGTCAAAAGGGATTCTAAAAAATTCAATATTAGAAAGTCAAACATAAGCATCAAGTTCATATCTTGAAAATTTGGAGAATTAAGTCCAATATTGTTCCTACAAACAAGGAAAATAAATTAAATCCTTTTAGTATGGATAGATTGACAAGAGGAACATATCATCACTATAATCAGACTCAAGATCAAAACACATCCAATATGTCGTACCAAAGGTATAGAATTAGTACAAACTCAAGTAATCTCACAAATCAAAATTAAAAGGACATTTGGTACATAGATTTATGTTCAAGTCATCATATGACCAGAAACTTGCAATGGTTTTATGATTGTCTTGAGGTCACCAAAAACTACAAACTAAAAAAATATAGATTAAAAATTCTACCATATTCATGGTTATGGATGTGTAGCTCCTAGCAAATTATTTCTAGATTTTGTACTACATAATGTCATGTATGTTCCAGGGTTATCATCCAATCTCATTTCAGTAGCAAATCTAGTAGAGAGCAAAAGGAAAATTGACTTCAAACACTCAAATGGAGTCAACATGTACCTCATAATAAATCAAGAGGAAATTGAAGCTATTGGATCAATTTGTAAAAATATAAATGCTCTGGACTTTATGAGAACATCATAATATATTATTGCATTCCAAAATATATTAATCCATTTGTTGAAGAACATGATGCAGCATACATAGATCCAACATATCACAAGAATAAATAAAAAAATAGAAGACTCAAAATTAAGAGAATGAGAGGACAACAAAACTTCACTCTATTCAGCTATCAACAAACCAAAGAAGGAGAAGAACAACATCAAGATGAAGGATATCCAAAAGAGAAATATCCATATTGAAGACTAATGTCTTCAAAACCAAATAATGTAATACAAGGGGGTGTTGAAAAATATGGATATTACATCATTTGGTTATTTCCTAATGTACCCTCATGGGTGTATATTTAGTTTAGGATTAGCTTAGGAGTTATTTCTTTATTAATGTAATATAATAAATGTACAAGTGTTAGAATTTGTAATGATGTAAATATGCATGTAGTTCACATGTACATGACTCATAGGGTTGAGTCGGAGGCAAGGAATCTATCTTTCTATATAAAGGCCTCATTGTGAGTGATTGTGGGTAGTTGTGAGTAGTGCATAGGTGAGAGTAGTAGTAAGCACAATGTAGCTCCATTTTACTATCATGTAGGAGTTGCAAACTCCATGAAATAAGCATTGTAATTTTAGTGTGCTTTACTATGAGTATTTTTAGAGCATTGTATCAAGTCTTCTATCATATTTTCATGCATGTTAATTTTCCTTTATCATAGTGATAATATTGCATGCTTAATTAAATACTTGTGAATGCAATTCCTTTATGTTTAAGGCTCCAAAAGATAACAATTTAGTTGTAGAATTTTACCTTTGATAGGGTTTTTAACCCCAAAATAGTTTTAATGACTTCACGATGACATTCTTCCTCTATTTTGAGGTTTACTTTTAAACAATTTTATATGAGGTAATATTACGCCTAAAATTTATTTTCTCAAATAGAGCACTCTTTGGCTTCTCTATGTTGAAGCTAAAGGAGGACTAGAAGTAGGATTATGTATTCCTTCTATATACTCTAATACCACATATTAGATGTCAATGCTTTAATTGAATGTATTATGAAAGTTATAGGTATATAAGTACATAGTTTGCCTATTTAGGCATAACAAACCTTCAACCAGTCTTGAAACTATTTTTTCCTATACTACATGCATAAACCTTGTGAGGGGTGGTTATACCACTTGTTGCTTCACATGGGCTATGATGTAATAATTCCTAATAGTTTAGAGGTGCAAATTTTTAATCCTTTTATTTTCACATTTTTATATTTGCTCAAGAGTCCATCATAGAAGTTAAGCTCTAATTTTAATAAAAAATAATAATAATTATTATGTAATAATAAATAATTTATATTGTTTCCAAGTATTTTGTAGTAAATATATTGAAGTAAAAAATATTTACACCATAAGTGAGCATTCTAATCCCATGTGTGAATGTTAAAAAAAATTCAAGGGATTTGGGATAGGTAGTAGGAAGCAAGGGATTTTACTATCTTTATTTTTGAATTGATACTCAAAAAAGTGTAATCAATATATTAAGAGGGTCATATTATAGAAGGCATAACTTGGACAATAATATATTTATTTTAATCCACTCTCATGCCACCATAAAACTTATTTCATATAGAATTCTTTCAATGATTAGTAACTATTATTCCTAAATTTGGACCCTTTTTAGAGCTCTAAAAGTCCTCAAAATTCAAAAATGAAGATGTAGTTCTAAAAATGGATAAGTATGGAAATTATGATGAATTGCAATACCTTCCAAATGCTTATTCATGGTAATATAATCATCCTAATAATTTATAATTAATCATCCTCAATGAATTAGCTAAATAAGTTAACATTTATATTTATCCAAAAGAGTAAATGATGATAGTGAAACTAATAGAAAACAATTTTGAAAATCATGTTTACTTTTCAAATGTAGTATTCTTTGAAAAGTTTATCTCGTTCAGTGGATGATTAGGATTGTGTGGTAAGTTTCATTTAAGTGTATGAAGTTTTCGATATAAAGGGTTTTCTTCTTCCTAAACTCTCAAAGGTAAATAATTGATATCATCAAGAAAATGCCTAGTCAATGAATGAGTGAATTACAAAAATATAAAGGCTCCAAGCCTTGGCTTAGGATGAAAAGTTTTAAAACATTCAAATAATAGCCTCAACCATGGATTTTAGATGTGAATCCCTATTTAAATACTCACATCAATCCTCCTAAAGCTAAGATCAACACTAAGCCCAATTACTAAAATCAACAAGGTGATCGAGTGGCCAATTGAAAAGCATATTGGATATTACAAAGAGGAAAGACTTTCTGATATGAAGATAAATCTTCCAACTATCCAAGGTAGGAACAAGTATACACAATTTTAACATAAAAATTATGATAATGAAGGAAGCAATAACCTCTAATGTGGGATTCACATAATAACAATGTGACATCTAAAATAAAACATACAAAATATTAAATTTAAAACCATTCACATTGGAAACAAGGATAACATCAAAACAAATACGCTTATAATAATTAAAAGAAAACTATATATGGCCATATCTCTTGAAAACTAACACTTGTATATGTATTTAAAAACACTAATCTAAAGACACTATAGAATCAAATGGGTTTAAAACTAGATAGAGTTTAATACAAGAAGCATGTCTTGAATATTTAAAAATTCAAACCCCAGTGAATAAGATGGAAGAAGCAGGATATGGATAAAGTTCTTTTGCAATTTATTGTACTAGAACCTATAAGATGAAAATAATCAATAGAGTAATGGATCATTGATGCAAAATAAGTAAAAAGAGTATATTAGAGTTGCTTTCAAATCTAAATAAAATAGACTATAGTCTAGGTAAGAACTTATTTTAGAAGGTAGTCTTTTGGAACCCAATATTATAGTTAAACAATTTTACAATCTATGAATAGTTTTTCTTGAGCAATTACTTTTAAGGATCAATCATGTTGTGTGATCTACCTTTTTTTTATAATAGTTGTAGTTTATAAGCATATTCTCCCATACCTCTATATAGTTAATGCAGGGGCACTAGTGCTTTTTTATTATATTTTTCTTATGATATCTTTTACAATTAGAACTCTAGTTATTGAGAGTATGGCCTCATTTTTTGGTACTTTTTATTTTAATATAATTTTTGTGGGTAATTTTTAGCATGGTGTTGTTGATAAGAGTGATATTTTAAGTTTTTCATTTTTTCTTATGATTATGGTAGGTATTTGTCCCTATACAACTTTGTATCAAATTATCTATCTCTTGTAATTGGAGTACTAAGCTTGTTAACCTTATTATATAACAACAATTTTCTTGGGAGGGTTACTAAATTATTTTATTCTCAAGTTTGATTGTGGTCATTTCTATTTTATATTTTGTGTTCTATTAAGATTAAATTATATATTATTATAACCTTTGAATGTTATTATGAATTATTTTTTCTTTTTTCTTTCAAGAAATTAGTTTACATTAACATTCACAGAACAATACATCTCTAGAGGTTGTTTAATACATAATAAGAACATCTAATATACTAGTAGTGGAAAATAAGTAACTAGCCTAGAAATCAATTGTTGTTGGTTGCTCAATTATATGTCATGGTAAAGAGTAACTCATTAAATACCCTAGAAAATGGGATAAACAAGAGGAAGAATAAGGTCAACATGGAAATATTCCATTGAATGATGCATTTAAAGCACATAGATCTTAACTATTAGGGTGACCAAGTGCATTATGCTAACTACATCATCAATAAGACAAAATTATATAATCCAAGGGATTAACTATCAAAAATATGCGATAGAAAATATTAATTTTGTGTTGCTAATAAAAAAATTAAATTTGATTATATGTGAACCCATTTCTAATTATAAGTACTATAAGATTCAAACAACATATCATAGATTCCCTATGGTACATAATGAGGATTCAAAATCATGTCAACTCTATGGCATAGTTGTCAAATATGTTAATAGTAGGTGACATGTTTAATTTGATAATGTCAATTCTTTTGAATATTATGGATCTATCCTTTATATTCTTGATAAATCCTCTTGATCTTGTTTGTTTCTTTACATTTTTCCTAAACCACCTACTTATAGTTGATCTTCTAGACATTTGGTTGCTTCAAATGTTGCACTTATGCATTTATTTTTATAGATGCTCATGGTAGAAAATTTAGTTATTTTGATACTATAGGCATTGTAATTGATCATCCTTAATATATATCTTATATAAGGTTTAGTATCTTTAATATAATGTTTTATTCTTTTATTTTTCTTCAAAATTTATGATATGGAGATGTCATTGGTTATCAAAGTTATTTTTATTAACTAATTTCTATGTATTATGATCCCTCAAATAAAATATACTTTGCTCAAATAGGATTGATTTTTTGTCAAGGAAAAGAACATATTTTTGTAGAAACAAAATTATCAAAATCTCTTATATATTGTTACAAAATTTGAATGGTGTTGGAGATACTACTACTCATCATGTTAGATAATCATCTTTATGAGTTGATAGTGTTATCTAAGGGAAATAATATTGCTGGTTTTAAAATGTTTTACAAGACCAATTTTGGTATTGATGAATAGATTGAGAAGCATAAGGGTCATGTTATTGCTAATGGGTTCTCTCAAGATAAGTAAGTTGACTACTGGATACTTGCATCCTTATGTCTCATATAAATCCCATTCATATCATTCATTTGATTATTACAACACTATGTGATCAAGTTAATCAAATGGATGTCAAGAGAATTTATTCATGTGGATATTCAAGAGGATATCTACATATAATTATTCCTAACATTAAAAAGGATGTGTAAATATATTTTGTGTACAAGATCAGGAAATCCTTACTTGGTATAAACTAGATACCTAACACATGGTATAATAAAATAAATACTTTATTTCATTCTTGTAGATTTTGATAATATAAGTTTTGGTATTTTTTTTTTGGTAAGAGAATATCATTAAAAGGGTTTTAACTGGGTCCCTATCCTAGATTTACATCAAAAATGCATACAAAATTCTAGAGAGAAGGGTAGTGAAAACCCAACACAGAGGACAGACTTGTAACAACCCAATGCACATAGACAACAACACTGGAAGACCCACAATACAGAGCGTAAACCACCAGACATGAACTGAACAAAAACCAGCATGCGAGGACAGAGCCCGCTGGACACGAAGTGGGGGGGTCAACCCCCAACTACGGATCAACATCCATGACCTCCTCATCAACGTTCTGCTTGATAGCCTATTTCAAACCTTCGATGGTGCTAGTGAAAGCAGTGATTAAGATTTGGTAGAACATCCTTCTGATCTGAATAGAAAGTTCAAAAAGAGTAGCCGAGTCATCGAAGAGATCACATTCACCACTAGAGGGGGAGGGGTGGATGTACAGAGCTTTGGGCCTTTTGATGTGAACCGAGTGATGAACTGGAGGGGTGGCCTTGACAGAATTAACTTTGCGCTTGCTGCCATTCCTGCACCCAAATGGAGTTGGAGCATGGGGGGGCGATGTCTTTGGAAGGTGAGGCAGTGGAGTTGGGCAGAGGAGGAGGTTTGGTGGGGGAGGCAAAGGATGGGGGGGGACCCTGGTTTTTAGCATGGGTGGGAAAATTCACTGAAGAAGCACAACCAACTAAAGGAGCAGGGGTGGCATCATCAGAGCCGTGTTTATCATTGGAAAGCGAAAGGGCAGGGCTAGGAGGAGCATCAGGGACCGAAGCCACTGAGTTCAGGGGAGAAGTGATGATAGGGGGGTTAGCCATCATGTGGTAAAAAATTATGGCAAATAGGCCTTGGTGGGTAGGGGTGGTGGAATTGCTGCGGGCAGCTTCAATGGAAAGTCAAAGAGAGCAATGGAAAAATCTCGGGATGTTCTTGGGGCAGTAGCCACGAACATGATTGACAAGGGCAAGGTGAAATCTGGCCATGGGTTTGGAAGGATCATCGTAGGTGAGATACTACATAAGGGGAATAGCCAGTGAGGGGAAAACATCAGGGAGGGAATCGAGGATCAGGGCATGGCCATCCCATTGGAAATTCTGGTAATTGGGAAAACTAGCCAGCTCTGGATCCCAGCAGTGCTTGTCTTTGTGGACCAGACGACCATCGACCGAAAGAGCAGCAATGTCACCAAGCAAATGAGGTGTTACCTCAAAATAGAAATTGCAAAAATAGACATGACCATTGGACCAAGTGCGAACATAATTAGACATAATGTCCTTCTCTAAGCTGCAAAATTTGGATTTCAATGTCATCAGCCGACAACCATGCAGGTAGCCAGAGGTGGTGGCATCAAAATGGATGGAATTGGGTTCGATATACGCCATGGAAGGAAAGTGAAAGATGAAAGGGAGGGGTGGTGAAATGGGAACACACGTAGTCCAATGATGCAGAATGATGAGGACAGGGAGGATTGGCCTAGCGATATGATTTAAAAGGGTTAGGAATGGCTGGAAGGACAAGCCATAACAGGCAAGATGGTGACACGTGGACTGGAGGCCGATATGGAGATGGGAGAATGGGGGTAAGGGCATTGGGGAAAAGTCCACATGGGTGGAGATGGATGATAGCGAGGTGGTCATGGATTGATGGGGGGAGCCATAGGGGAAGAAAGCCACGTGGGAAGCATTGAGAGAGTGTAGAACCCCTTGGGACACAACACGGATAAACCTTGATATGCAGCTGCGTAGAAGAACCATGGTAATCAGAGCTTGGAGAATCATCATGGCACAGAGCCAAATATGGTATGTCTGTCGTGGCCTTCCGAAAGTGCCAACCAAAGGAAATCTGGTGGGAAGGAGTGGTGCCACACTTCCAATGAACATTTACCCAAGACAATATTTGCCAACTTGTCAGCAATCCTATTTGCTTCCCTGAACACGTGATTGGTTTCCACTTGGCTGTGTCTGCAAAGGAGGGCCCGACATTCATTTATCAGAGTCCTAATGTTCCATGGAGGGTCCTTGTTAGAAGTCAAGTAGCCAATGACGATGGCAGAATCACCTTCAATGTGGATTCCAGAAATATGATGCTTGGTGAGCTAGAGGCCATGCCACAAAGCCCAAGCTTCAGCCATATTGTTGGTCCGCAAATGCAAGAATAATGGAACCATTATGATCCCACATGACACCCCCCGTAGCAGCCAGCCTAGGAATTCCCTTGGAAGCACCATCGAAATTAGATATAAGTTTTGGTATTAAATGTCTATGTAATCACACATTTGTAAAATGGATTAAATTCCAAGGATGAGGTTTGGATGTGTATGTAAGGATGAGGTGTCACCTTGCATGCACATGTGAGTTGGTGACCTTGTAGAAGACACAATGTAGTATTTATTTGAGATAGCTAATGGAAAAAACTAGAGTGTTTGGACATCCCCCAAGGGGGTGTTTTCCATTACATTAAAACCTTGAGGTTTTAGTGTGTGATACAATATCTGTATTTTAACACCTCATAAGGTGATCAGTCTTAGGTCCTAGGGTGAAAGTTATTCCACTAAGTCAATTCATTGAGGTATGACGATTAGTCCAACCCCCCCTCTCTAATGTAACTCAAGAGCATTTGATATTGAGGTAAGGATATGATACCACTATAGATTTGTTGTTACACAAAAACCTTGAGGTATTAGTGTCTAATAAAATCTCTTTATTTGAACACCTCATATGGTGGTTAGTCCAAGGGCCTAGGGTGGCGGTTAGTTCACTAAGTCAAATCCTCAAGGTGCAATAGTTAGGCCAACACTAAGGTGGAGTATGATATCTATATTAAATTATAATTATTATATTATATTTTGAAGATCTAATCGTAACTTGAAATTTATCTTCCTTAATTTAACATGTAATATTAGACTTTATAATAGTTCACTATTTCTGGATAATTCAGATAGTTCAATCTTCTCTAGGTACATATGTTTCTTACCATTAGTATGACTTTGATGTACTACAATATGCTTGTATAAATGATAATAAGTTTATATCACATCCAATTTGATTTTAAATTGAATGTATAGGCTAGCCACTTAACTCATTTGCTTGATGATATTATCTATACTTGGCATGTATTATTTTTACTTGCTTATACTTGTTTATAGATATTTTTAACTATAAACATATATTCTAGGTACATGCAAGAGTATCATAAGAGTCACTTTAGATGAGTATTTACTATTCCACTAAAGCTTTCTCTATGATGCAAGTATATTTTGATGTGGATTTGGCTAGTGATCTTGATGATGATAAATATGCTTCTATATTTAATTGGTCTTGGTTTGACCCTAATTTCTTATATATATATATATATATATATATATATATATATATATATATATATATATAACATTACCATGAATTTCCAAGCCATGAAGTAACTTAGGTTGACAAAAAATATTTTGAGTAGTTGAAGTATCTTCCTCAAAAGGCCTCAACAGTCCATATTGTGATAATCAAAGTGTTAGTCAATTCACTTTCTAGTGGGGCATCAATAAATAAAGCACATTGATATTTATATGGGATATTTTATTTAATATTATGCATAATATTTTATGTGTATGCCTTCAAAAAATAGATTTTTAAATATCTTAATGAATGTCATGCTTCATGTGACACTTATCAAATTACAAGATTTTATTTATGTGTTAAAATATATATAAATAAGGGATTTTTCATAAGGTTTTCTTTGCATGGCCCCCATTAAAATTAAGAGATATGTTAATATATATTTAATATTTACTTAGGCCATAATTGACATTGTATTATCACTATCCATTAGGGTGATGTTCACCTTACACCCTTCTTAACAATCTTTGTACATCAAGACAATTTTCTTTATCTACTAGAGAAACTATTTTTATCTATGACCACTCATCATACTTTATATGTCATTTTCATGGTTCTATATTTACTTTTGTCTTGTTAATAACCTAGGTAACGATTTGATGTCAATCAGGAAATTTTTATTATAATTTTGTATGGTTATTAACTTGGAAATAATTAACGTTTGTGCAATTCATATTATTTTTTATATAAATTTATCCTTTACATAAACCATTTAGGTTTGAGTATAATAATGTATCTATTTCATACAAAAATAACTATAAAACTATATGACATGATATATTAAAGTGTTTATTATTATTTATTTTAATATCAAAAACTTGTAGTAGCAAGGATCTGAAATAAATATTTATAGCTTATTTTCTCTCGTAGCTTTATGCAAGTAAAAATAAAGAAAAGTTGAACCTTTGTAGAAATTTTAACTACCTTCATTTTCATTTTTATTTTGACTACATACTTTTGAGAGGTGTGGGGTTTGTTTTTGTCTAGGGCTCTACTTGGGATCGAGAGTCCAATTTTCTAATCGACGAGACCATGTAGCTTTCATTAGCAAAAGAATGAGAGACAATAATGAAAATAAAGTGTTTGTTCAAGCTGCAAATGCACCCCCTTATACATGAAATTCAATTTTTCTTTTCTTAATTGAGTAGTTTTAGTTTATTTGTATCTAAGCATCCATATATGTATAATAGTCAAATTGAGTAGGTGAAGCATACCATAAAGAAAAGTTGAACCTTTGTAGAAATTTTGACTACCTTCATTTTCATTTTTATTTTGACTACATAATTTTGAGAAGTGTAGGGTTTGTTTTTGTCTAGGGCTCAACTTGGGATTGAGAGTCCAATTTTCTAATCGACGAGACCATGTAGCTTTCATTAGCAAAATAATGAGAGACAATAATGAAAATAAAGTGTTTGTTCAAGCTGCAAATGCACCCCCTTATACATGGAATTCAATTTTTCTTTTCTTAATTGAGTAGTTTTAGTTTATTTGTATCTAAGCATCCATATATGTATAATAGTCAAATTGAGTAGGTGAAGCATACCATAACCTGTACATATAATTTATCCAGGTGTTGTAGGTGAGTTGGAGAGGAGAGGGCAATCCTCCAAGGGAGGTCCCAGGTTCAAATCTCCACCCTACCAAAAAGTTGAATTGGGTATCCAAAATCCAATTGATAATGTTGGTGCGAAGCGGTGTCGGGTGCGACTCCCGGGTGACTTTAATGGTGTAGAACCCCCTGTTCGTGGTCTCTCAGACCAAAACGGCCCCGCAAGGGGTTTTTCGCTAAAAAAACCTGGACATACAATTCACTAGTAAAGTTTTTGTTTTTTTTTTAAATAAACTATTATTAGAATGATTTTTATATTAAAACTATATCCTTGGAAATATTTTTAAATGAATATTTGATAAAATGATCCTATGTAAAATAGAAATTAAATAAGGTGTTGCTTAATCAATGCATATTAAAATTACCATAAAACTAGAAGAGGATAATAAATTTTTTTTTTTTTAAATAAACTATTATTAGAATGGTTTTTATATTAAAACTATATCCTTGGAAATAATTTTAAATGAAGCTTTGATAAAATGAACTCATGTAAAATAGAAATTAAATAAGGTGTTGCTTAATCAATGCATATTAAAATTACCATAAAACTAGAAGAGGATAATAAAATTCTCAACTCGATGTAACAATATATTAGAATAAAATTAGTACTTTGTGTCATGTGTTTTACACAAATAACATCCATATGGACTTATACCCAAGTGCATATTTGCACCACACTCTTTTTTAACTTTACTATGTTTTAACTACACTATCAACTAGACCTTTTGATTTATTTGATGTAAAAGAAATGGAAGACAAAAATCTTACTTTGAAAGGTATTTAAAGAGAATTTAGATAGAATATAAATTTTGTAAGTATTTCCTAAGGGAGAAACTATAGAGAAAAAGGAACATAAAGAACAATTTTTTTTAGATAGATTATGGGAGGTACTATCAAGTGTTGAGGGGTTATAATTATTTTTATGTAATTATTTATTTATTCAAAACCTTATATACAAACAAGATAGGAAATAGTCTATTAAATGGGTGAGGCAATGTTAGATAAAAATAAAATATAACAAATTTATAAAATTAGCTCTTGGTTGATCATTCTTTCAATATGGGGAACTATACTTTACAAAACTTTAAAATATATTTTATACAATAATATGGAGTTATGTTCAATGTAAAGGACTAAGCATCAATGTTTGAAAAGAGTCCCTTGGAGATCCGTAGAAAAAATTATATTAAGCTAATTACTTTGAGAATATCCTTAATTGATCAAATTAAAAATGATCATAGAAAAATAACCTTTCTACATTTACATAACTCAAATTCATCTTTGATAAGTTAAGTCATTTGTGGATTCCAAGTTGTTATTTCCTATACTTGCATATGTTTCATATGATATACTTGTAGAATATCAATTAGTAGTCCATAATTTTTTTATATATGTATGAAAAGAATATTATCCTAAAATGTCAAGCCAAAAACCCATTCACTTGGCGTATTTAAAAACATCACACACAAAATTTATTATCACAAGCTATATTCTTTTTATAGTATCAATCACAGTAGTTGTATTTAATTTGAGATCATGCTTATTCATTTTATTTATATTTTACCACTAATCAATAATGCCTTTGATCATAAATTAAAAATGTTTAAAAGTATAAATTCCTTATAGCAAGGAATCCTATAATCATCACACTTCAAAAGGACACTAAATACTTTAGTGTTTTAATGCTAATATATAAGGCTCGTCTCACACTTTTTAAATATAAATTTTCAATTAACAATTCTCCTTTTTAATGTCTTTAAATGCTTAACATTTTGTATTTGCATTACATTATATTTTAATAAAAATAGTCTCTTTGAGTATAAAATGCATATTATGTCTATGTCTAGATGTGTCGTTATTTCATCTCAATGACCTCAGTTAAAATCATGGGGAGGGAGACCCCTTGTTGCTATACCCTTGGGAAGCATGTCCCCTAGTTGTGCCACCTGTTATACTTCACATTACATAAAATAATTTATATTATTAAATTATTTATTTATAAGTTTAGTATGTTTATAGACATGAATGCACATACATACATATAAAAGTTATATATGAATTTTCATATTTTTTGAGGTATTATCGTAAATACAAATCTAACCTATGGTTATATTTCTTAAGTAGGATAAACACTTGCAATAATATATGATAATATAATTTTCTCAAAATATTTCTATAATAAATCTCGTGAGGGATACCATAGTGTTATGTCTTTGGATTTTATTTTAGAGACCCAAGTTCAAATTCTAATATGAGGGGATTAGGACCTCTTGTAAAAACCTACTTTTGAACTCAAAATCTTAGTTCCATGAGCGATATTGTAGTGGTAAGTCTTTGGGTTTTTATCTAGGATACCCAAATTCAAAATTTGATACAAGGAGACTGGAACCCCTCATAAAAACCCATATTTTTAACTCAAATTTTTATCTTATGAGGGATACCATAGGGGTAAGTCTTTGGATTTTCATTCAGGAGACCCAAGTTCAAACCTTGGTATGAGAAGCTTAGGACCCCTCATAAAAATCCATTTTTTTAACTCAAGTTTTTTTCTCATGATGGATAATATAGTGGCATGTATTTTGGTTTTCATTGAGATGACCCAAGTTCAAACCCTAGTACAAGGGGACTAGGACCTCTCATAAAAGTCTATATTTTAAACTCAAAATTTTAAGTAAACATTAGACTATTTAGCGAACAATCATTACCATTTGATGGACTTGCTATTGCAAATCATAGTAGATCAAATTGAAGACACCAAAAATAGAGTACATTATGGGATTTATTTGAAAAAGTGCAGGTAATTTTTATTTTTCTTTTATTTTTTTCTTTTTGGAGCAAATTAGGGTCTTAGATACCATTGTTGTTGTATCATGGCATTGGTAAAGGGAGTGATTCATCCTCCCTAAACCTTATTTTTGGGATTTGGTACATTTGGGAGGTGGAGGACACTTGGATAACACCAACACCAGGTTTCTTTGTAGACCTCTAAGAATATCATGAATAGACCCCATGAAGAATGCCAATGGATGCATGAATGTAGCAGATGTCTCCTTGAAAATTTAGATAAAAATGGTAAATATTAAAACAATAATATAGGACATATAAAGGAAAGGTTTAATCTATAGATTCATGGGTTTTAGATCCCAACTATCAAATTTTAAGGATTTGGCATCTAGGAACTGGCAAACTAAGAGAGAATTTCATATTACAATTTATCACAATGGTTATTTTCTAGTACTCTTTGAGTGTGAAAATGATTGAGATTATATTTTCCAATGAGGCCATGGTTTCTTTAAAGAATAGGTTTATTCATGAAACCCTAGCATATGAAGTTTTGAGTGGAGAAAATACCTTTTATGGGTACCATGTGGGATAGGTTATTTGGGTTAACAACTAAATATTGGAACCCCGTATCTTTTGTAGCTATTGAAAATACTCTTGGATCCTTTATGATGGTTTTTGATGGTACTTATAGTTTTTACCAAGTGATATATGCTATAATATGTGTCCTAACAAACCTCAACAAACATCTTCTAGAAAATATCATATTACAAACAAAGGATGAAGCCTAGGATTTGATTATGAAAATATCCCATTTAGATGTTGGGTATGTCATGAGTTGGGCATTTGGTGAGAGACTATTCATAGAAGTTATTAAATAAAACACATCTAAAAATTACATTGCAGACTTTCATAAACCTAAAAAGAAAGCACATCTAAAGAAAAAGTAGATGATGAAAGTAGTATGACACCAAATAATAAATTTGATCCTTTGATTTATGAAGATCCAAGTGTGGGAGAAGATCATCAAATGGAGGTAAAATTGATGGTGGACCAATTATTTAAGAAATTGGCTAGTAAAAACTAGGGGAACAAATAATACCAAAAATATATGATAATTAGATCAACATGTAGATGGATACAAACTTGAACCACAAAAATTGACAAAGGAAAAAAATAGAGAAGGAGCTAAAAAAAGATATGTATACTTATTAAACACACATAATAATTCAAATTGAAGTATGAGGAGATAACTTGATTCCTCTTAAGATGGCCTTAGTGTTATATACAAAGGACCATGAAGGAGGACCTACCCAAGATCCATATGGTATACAACAAGAAAAAATCAAGAAAATGAATATTGATATCAATCAAAAAGTAGAACATAAGAAAAATTATCACCACTTAGCAAAAGAAGGTGAACCTATTATTTTTTAGGGTAATGTGACTCTTATCACAAAATTTTAAGCCACCCATCCCCATGAGACTTCTTTCATGGAATGTAATGGGCCCCTTTAAATACAAAAAAATAGAAGGTTGATTTAGAAAAATAAGCCAAAGCTAGTATTTCTTTAAGAGATAGTTATCAATAGAGGAGATAGATATAGTGGCTAAGAAATTATAGCCCATGAGTTTAGTAGAATATCCCATTTCTCAAGGAGCATTGGGTGGGATATCCTATCTATTGGATCCAAAGTAATTTGTGGTGATGGAAACTATGGGAAGTTGGGGTATTTTGGGACTTCATGGGCAATGGAGGAAAAAAATACAACTCCTATGTATTAAAATATATGCAACCACTTCTATAGAGGATAAATGGATACAATGGGATTATATCCAATATCTCAAGATCTAGTTTCCCAATGATAATATTGTCCTAGGAGGGGATTTAAATACCATTCCTTCTTTAGATAAAATTATGGAAGGGATGAGAACATTGGACACTGTGACTAATTTAATGCAATAGAACTTAAGGCATCTCCACCTAATTGATGTTAAATCCAACAATGGAATAATAACGTGTACAAATAGACAATAGGAACCCACATGCATCCTAGAGTGCTTAGACAGGTTTACCATTTTGGATGACCTTCTTTCTCTAGAAGTAATTCCAAAAACTCTTATCCTTAATAATGTAGGATCAGACCATTGGACTACTTTGCTAGATCTTTGATAATCTACTAGGAATTATTTACTCTTTAAATTATAGCTTATGTGGTTCAAAGATACTTTATTTTAAGCCATTTCTTATTTAGTGGAGGAAAGGAAAGCCAAGATATGACACCCATATGTATTGAATTTCTAAGATATTATAGTTCATCAAAACTAGAATTAAGAAATAAAATTGGCATGAGTTTATGAATGTGAGTGCTAAAAATATAGGTTTGATTTTCTAAATAGAGCAAGTGAATGCTCAAATTCACTCTTTGGGACTTACAAAGAAGCTTAGCAAATAGGAAATCCAAGTGTATTTTGAGTTAGCAGAATGAGAAAAGAGGGAGGAGCTCTTATGGAAACTAAAATCTAGGATCTAGTGGTTAAAGGAAGTGGATAGAAACTCTACTTTGTTTCACAAATATCTTCTAGCCAGAAGAGTTTCAAACTTTGTATCTTCCTTGAAGACCAATAGGGGTAATCCAATTTACTCTTAGTATGGGATGAAGAAAATTACCATTGATTACTTTGAGAAAATTTTCTCTATAGTCCTTCTAGACTCTAAGGCTTAAGGGGATATTCTATATGGAATACCTTCCCTTATTAAGGAAGAGGATAATGAGGTATCGATAGCCCTGGTTCCTATGGAAAAGTAAAGGAAGTGGTTTTCAAGATGAAAATAAAAAATCTCTTGGTTCAACTAGTTTCCCCATCTAGCTCTTCCAAAACATTTGGGACCTACTTAAGGATGATCTTCTTGCACTAGTAGAAAAATCATTTGTGGAAAATTCAGTTTTGAAAGAAATCAATAAAACCTACATTGCTCTCATACCTAAGTCCCAAGAGGTAGATCATTTTTTTGGCTTTAGACAGATATCTCTATGGATTTTTCTCCTCAAAATCATTATGATAGTTATAGGTCAAAATTTGAAACCCTTCCTTCTTGTTATAATCTTACCAAAATAAGTAGGATTTGTGAGAAGAAGACAAATTATAAATAAAATAGTGCTTACTTAGAAGGGCCTTCACTCTATGAAAGCACAATGATCCCCCTCCATGAATGTCCATTTGGATTTCTCCAAGGATTTTGACATAGTAGGTTGGGACTTTCTTTTCTATGTCTTGAGAAAGTTTGGCTTCTCCCAAGATTGGATGGATTGGATCAAAGGTACTATTTCCTCAATATCTTATGTTGTCATGATAAATGGTAGTATGCATCCTCTATTTATTAATTCCCTAGTATTATGCTAAGGGGGTCCTCTTTCCCCTATAACTTTATTATTTTGGTAGAGTGTCTAGGTTGTATTATCTCTAAAGAAAGGACTAATAGATCTATTCAAGGGATTAAATGTGCATCAACAACCTCTTATCTCTCTCATTTATAGTTTATATATGAATCAAATTTTATGGGTTGTGCTACTGCATAGGAAGAATCCAAATTCAAAAGAGTTATAAATATCTTTTTGATATCCATAGGACAACTTATTAATGAGAAAAAGTCTAAGATCACATTCTTTCATTGTACTGCTAGAATGGAGACCATGATTATAAATATTTTGAATTTTAGGCAAGCATCTCTTCTAATATCTTACCTAGGACTTCCATTAAATTTTGACAAGAAATCAATGGTATAATGGAGTTGGCTAATAGAGAAGATAAAGAGTAGGCTAAACAATTGGATCAATTAGTGGTTTTCTATTATAGGTAGGTTCACTTTTCTTAAATATATTTTACAATCTATTCCCATCTATGTCTCCTCAATTTTGAGTATTCATGTAGGTCAATGTGATTACCCACATTCACAAGTCCTTGTAGATCAAGTTGGATTGTGATTATATTTATATTTTATCAAATTTTGCTAAGGAAAGGGGACAATATCTTGACCAAAAATATTATTTTTGCATAAGAAAATTACCAGTGTATATACCCTTTAAAAAAATTGCTAAAGCAGGGCAATAGACACCAAACCAAATAATAATATGTCATCCAGATATGTAGTACCACCTCATTGAACCGAATATTTGGCTAAGGTAAGGATGTTTGACATTTTGTTACATCATTGATCCCAAGATTTGGCTAAGGCAATGAGGTTTTGTATGTTGCCACATTTTCAGAATCAAAATTGGGATAATTCAGGAGAGGTGGCTATAGGAGGGCTAGAATTCTAAGAATCTGACATCATCATAAAGAGCAATAAATTCCAACACAATAGAAAACCCAACATGGAAATTCTAGACTTTCAAGGTGTTGATGTAATCACAAGGGAAATGAAATTCCAACATCTAGCATTTTTCCACATTGTCTAGCTCAAAATTTTTCTAAGGAAGAGAGCCCAACATGAAAGAGAGTCAAACTGTAGAAGTGTTGACATAATTATGGGGGAATAAAAGTATAGCATCTCATATTTTACCATATTTCTAGATTTAAAATTTGGTTAAGTTAGAAGACTAAGGAGAAAGAGGACCAGAGGGCCAAACTTTTGAAAGGCTAACATCATTTCAACATCATAAGTCTAGCCCAATCTATGAAACCCCATTAAAAGCTAATTTAAGGAACCTAGTAAGTCCTACAAGCCTTTGCATTAAAAAAAAGGCTCCTAGACATGTCCCTATTAAACAAGTTTAAACATGTTAACCTATTACCCATATCAAAGCTATTAGGTTGAGCACTACACCTTAGAGACATTGGCACTACAACAAAGCATAGTGGTAAAAATATAGAACCAAAATTTTTTCTCAAAACTCTCAAAGATACATGGAGGCCAAGCTCATGGAAGAAATAAAAATCAACCACATCAACACAACAAATTAATAATAGTGGAACCATGCTGAGCTAGAAAGTGATGCCCATACTCTGCACTCACCCATGTTAGACCTGCAAGTAGTATTTGTGTAATAATTAGAGCTAATAGAAAGAGGATGTAATCTTATAAATAGCTCAATATACCTCTTAAAGAGGTTTTGCTCTTTAGTGTATGCTTGTATGTTCCCTGTAATTGTTACTTCCTATTCAATATAAGCAAGTGTTGTTTGGCCTCTATTAGAAGGTGTTGTAGAATTTGATTAAGAATGTGAGTTATATTTTTGATGCATTTTTATTTATGATTTATGAATAGTGTATTATATTAAGAAATTCTATTCATCTAGGTTGTTTTTTTTATTACTATTAATTTAGTTCCTATAATGCTTAAGGACATATAAAATGATTTAAATTATGTTCTCCAAAACTATATGTTACCTGGTCTATTAGGCCTTGTTTTAGGTTGAATAAGAATGGTGCTTATGCAATATACTTCAATGTTGTTAGATAAATCCTAGCCACTTTTAGATTGAATACCTGACCCCTACATTCTTTCCTAACCCTTGCATTTCTCACTTTAGTCTCAAATCCTATTTATTTTATTATTTTAACAAGGAACTGACCTTATTCGAAGGTTTAGCTTGGGAGAAATCCTAGTCATCCAATCTTGGCTAAGATTTAGGACACATATCAGACATTCGATATATTTTGGACCAAGAGTTTTTAGCACACCCAATGGGATAAATATATCCTAGTTATAAAGATAATAATGAGATATCAAAAGTTGAAATATCCACCATGTTGACCAATAATTTATGGCATGCTCAATGGGATAAACTGGTCTAGTTTGTCTCACAAATAATCATGGAGGAAATCCTAGCACCAAGACCACCTAATTAGGAAGAAAAACTTTGATCAAGTAGAACCTTGATGAATTTATACTCATTAAGATCAAGAAACTATTTTACTTAGCAACCCCACTATCAAAAACCTAGAGGAATTGGTGACTCAACTAGTAAAATTATCTCTAGAATTGTATGATAAGGAGACCAAAGCCCAAGATATCTCAATTTAAATAAATAGGATCAATATCTCCATAGGCATCATAATACATCACCCTTGGATGCATGGTGAGATGAATATGTCTGACTTGGAATAAATTTGAGCTCCTTAACCTTCTAGATCTCCATGAAATCCCCCAAGCTACATTAAAAACCATACCCACTTATGATGGTAGTGGTAAAATGACTTGTGAGAATTATAAAGATGTTGCTACTTTGGCCACCATTTATAATATTACAATTGAAGCTATAATGGTGAAACTTCTTGCATTGTCATTTTGAGGTGAAGTGCTTATATGGTATTGCTCTTTAGAAGATAATAGAATTAGGGCTTGGGTTGACCTGGTTGAACCCATCATATTAGTTTGTTGATCCAAGAGACCCCTTCCTATTTCTCACTCAATTTTCCTTTATTCAAAGGCATCCTTATAAGAGCATATCTAATTTAAATTAGAAGAACCTAGAAAAGGGTCCCTAAAAAAATAAGGTCATCAATGCCCAAGCCTACATCTATTATATTTATGATTTCACCTCAAACCTAAGCCTTTAAATCTAGTAGTATAATGAAATAAGGTTCCCACAAAATGTTTAGTTGACTATCATAGAAAAAAATATGCTCATATCAATGGGAAAGCTCCCTCATAGAACTATCATGCTAGATATCCCTCAAATTTATCAGAAAAATCCATAGGCTCCTTTTCTAGCCTTATCTTTCCCTTCATTGGATACATTGCTTCCTCCACCTCTTGTCTTGATAAGATTTATGCCAATCATACCCAAGATATAATTTAAAAAGGTATAAGAACTAATAGTTATAATCCAACATTTAACAAATGAGCTTGATATTGTAAAGAAATAGAATGCTAAAGTAGGATTTGAAGTATGTCTTCAAATGGAATCTTCCTCTACATCAAAAAAATTAATTATGATTATTAGTGAGTTTTATGGAAATTATGGTTGCATTTTCAATACTCAATAACAAATAGCATTCTCTAATCTAGAAAAACATGAGCATGTAACATGTGAAAATCATTACAATGTTAATGCCTATTAACGCTATCAACCTCTCTTTTGCCCAACTGTAGTTCAGGAATTAGGTGATATTATAGCCATCATGATGGATCTAAAATAATATTTTGTAGTTGAAGGTCCAATCAACCTAGCTACAAAATTTGAGCATGTTTCTTTGTCATTATATGCTTAGATAATTAAATATCTAAGAATTATAGAGGAAAGAATAGAGAAAAACAAGGTACAATCTAAATAGTAAGAGTTAGAAGTAGCACTATACCTTAAATAAGGTAGTAGGAGGAACAAATATTAGATTTATTTACAAAACAGGACAACCTAGAAGCATTGCAAATATATTAGCAAATAAAATAGTCTTACCAAAAGTTATACTACCTAGATATTACAAAAATATAGAGGGAAGAGGTGGATGAATGGTATCAAGGATTATTCAAGCAATTATCTCATAAGGAAGTGAAGTTGCTAGATACTACTAAATATAGGATTGTGAAGGAAGTGAAGAAATTAAAAGAGACTCTCAAATAGGTAGACATGGTTCAAGCAGCTCTAAAATACTCAACAGGTGGAAAAATTACCCTTTTGTACTTCAAAACAATACATAGGAGAATATCTTTCAGTATGGTTAAGACTAAGTATCTACCCTTTTGTTTGTCACTATGATTGGAAGGTTGGGTGATACATAATTGAATAATGGATCTTACATATCTTATCACAATCATGTCTCATGTAGTCTGTGATGCTATGAAATTGAAATATAATATGATTAATTCTAGGATGCTACATTTCAAGGGAATACCAATCCAAATAGTTAAGGTTGTAAAAAAAATCCCAATATTGTTGCATAAGTTGTTATACCTTATAAAAATTCAAGACATGGTCATGATTGACTTTCCACAGCTACTTGGGATGTGCCTCTCAAGTAAGTTCATGGAATAATTTGGGGGACACCTAACACATGATCATACTCACATGATTATCCCTTGCATATAGAATTTGGTCCATGTTTATGGTAAGAAGCTAAGGCCCTATCATATTAAAAGATATGGAGAATGAAATACACATATGGTGAAATAAGTTAGTGATAATTCCTAGGTGGAAATAGAAGACTATGTTAGACAAGCCTTTGAAATCATTCCTAATTAAGTCCAATTGTATGATAACCCTTCACCATAATAAGCTACATGTTCAAAGGAGTTAATAAGAGGGAAAAACAAAAATTTGACACTATATGTTTTGGTTATTATAGATTACGATAAAGAGTATAAATTAAGAACTACTAGCATGAGAACGCATGCCACAATTTTGTGAATATATGAAACCCATAAATAAAACTAATCACAACTAAGAATAATAAGATCATTAGAAAAGTAGGCAGTTGAATAATATCCTTATGAAGTAGTCTTAAATAATGTGCTAGATAGAATACACATAAGAAATCAGAGTTCCAAGACAAGTAGTCATGTTGATTGACAATGTAATTGTATTGAGAAGATCCATGGAAATGAGATAAATAAAATGATGATGGGTCTAATAGCTAGTTTATTTTGCCTAAGGAAGAAGACCATATAAGGAACCTGAAACTATATGATTTTTAAAGTGTAAATCATTCATAATTTCTAGAGTTTTGTGTGAAGAGAAAGTAAGCAATAAAAGTAATAAAGATGTCATTATGCTTCCACTTCTCTATTGTAGTTGATATAGTAGAGAAGCACACAAATAATGGACTTAAATAAAAATTGTAGATGGACCTAAAGATTCCTATGCCATGATGATCTATTAACCCATAAAATGCAAATAATGATCTAAATTAACCTTCTCAATGATAGCTAAAGTATAAATTTTCATTAATGGTATCCCAATAGAAATATCGGTGCTAGCTAAATCCATATTGGTGTTATCTAAAACCATCCCATTACTAGCTAAAGATGCTTTCCCATTGACAATGTTTACAATCAAATTGTATTTTTTGGTTCACCTCTCAACCCATAATTTGGGCCAACGAATACAACCACACCATTTTGATAATTGGGTTTCACTATTTCTCAAGGGCATCAAAATTATGCAAAAAGATCAAAGTCCAAGGATAAAAGAAAAAGAAAATAAGAGGGACAATCTCAGAGGTCGGTAATATTATCAGGCCTGAAAATCCTAAGTACTCAGTAAGCTCATCAAATGAGCTTGAACAAACAATAATACTCCTTCAATCCATGGAAACTATAAATATAGAATACGAACAAGAAGAACCATGATCTCGAAGAATTCCTCAATCGAATGGGAAGCTTTAGCCTTTTTTCTTTATTGTTGTTTGAGGTTTCAAATAGCAAACAACAATAAGGAAGAAAGGTGAAGCTAGTGGAGAGTGATGAATGTCATAAAAAACATAGAAGTCCTCATTGTCAGGTATAATTACTCTCCCTTCTTCCATAAAACCATTTCCCTTTCCTTCCCACCACCTTTTGTATCCCACTAATATTCTTCATTCTTCTCATTCCCATTCCTCAAATCATTCCATATTCACCTATTTATTCATAATTACTTATAGTCCAACTATTCTCTAAGTTCTCTTCATCTTCCAAACCCTTACTTATTTTTGACTCCGTAACCCAATGGATAGACTAGCTTTGATTTTATTTTGTAAATAATATAAAGTGCCCTAGATTATCAAGAGAATATTAAAGATGAACAAGAGGAAGAGTCAATAGGGATATATGAAATGCAAGCACAAAAGGATGTACACCATAGTATAACACCTTAGTACTTTGATGATGTAAGCAAACACAAAGTGTCGAAGTGGAAAAACCTTGTTTGTGAAAGACTATTGGTAGTATACAAGGAAATTGTTAGCCACATGAGGTGTAGAATTTTTTGTAAAGTGTGCCAAATCATAAGAAGACACCCATAGTTATTTTAAACTTTAGCTAGCATGATCATCAATATAAGCTATAAAAGGAAATATGAGCCTAAGTCTAAGCATAGAAGTTTTGAGTTGAATATTTTTGTTAAGAAACAAGGTAGCCTTGCACTTATCATAAGCAATAGGATGCTATGTAGGTATTTGCAATTCTAAAAAAAAGTACCTATGTAATTTTGTAAAGATGAAAGTAGTGACAAACCCTTATTTATGAGTGCTTGAAATATTTACCTAAGGCAACTAGCCTAGGCCTGAAGTAGCTTTCAGCTATGGTGGAATATTCTCACAAAATATTCAAATTTTTAAGAGGTACTACTAGCTAGGTGTCTCCATATCTCTTCCTTCCTCTTTCTCTTATCATTTTCCCTCCTCCTTTTGATTTGGTATTTATTTTTAATGTTCTCTTCTTCCCTTATTAACCTCCCCATAATTCATGGTTTCTTAAATCATTATCTTCTCCATTCATAATTATTTCTACTTCCTAATCCATTTCACCTAGATTAGCTTTTCATTACCCTTTGCTACTTCTAGTACTTTGCCTTCTCCATATTCGATAACAACCCATATTTTTTGAATGCAAATGGGATGGGGCTTATTTAGAGGTATCTTTCAATACATGAATTAAGGCCTCTATTCCAACTACAAAATCCATATCCTATCGAGTATTTAACATTAATTTCCTTCACAACTCCATGTTTCCCTTCCCATTTCATTATTTTGTAGTTCTTATATCTTGAGAATTATTGACTTTGCACCCAATAGATAAGACCCTCTAGGTTATTTATTTTTGAAAGCATAAATACCTAGAAGGTGATAATAATATGGATCAATGTGATTACTCACATTCACAAGTCCTTGTATATCAATTTGGATTGTGATTATACCGAGATTTTATTAAAGTTTACTAATGAAAGGGCCTAAGATATTCATTGAAAGCATCACTTTTGTATAAGGAAACTGTCAGAGTATATACCCTTTATGAATTTACTATAGTATGGAAATGAACACCAAACCAAAGAATAATAAGGTAGTCAAATACATAGTAGCACCTCATTGAAACTAATATATGGCTAAGACAAGGAGGTTCAAATTTTTTTTTGCATTGTTGACCCCAATATTTGGTTAAGTCAAGGAGGTCTGATATGCTGCCACATTGTTGGACTCAAAGTTTGGCTAAGTCAGGAGACTGGACTATAAGAGGACCAAACTTTGAAGAAGATAACGTCATCACAAAGAGTACTACATCTTGGCACAATAGAGAACCTAATATAAAAATATTAGACTTTCAACGTGCTAACGTAATCACAAGGGCAAGAAAAGTCTAGCATTTGACATTTTTCCACATTGCCCACCTCAAAATTTTGCTAAGGTAGAGAGCTTGGGATGGAAGAGATACAAACTTTAGAAGTGTTGACATCATTATGGGGGGAAAAAAAAATTTGCATCCAACATTTTTCCACATTATTAGATTCAAAATTTGGTTAAGTTAGAAGACTAAGGAGAAAGAGGGTCAAAATTTTGAAAGTCTAACATCATTTCAGCATTAAAATAACTTTGTCTAAATCTATAAAACCTCATCAAAAGGAAATTTAAGGAGCCCAATAATGCTTCTAAGATCTAACATTAAATAAAAGGCTCTTAGACATGTCCTTGTTAACCAAATTCACACATGTCAGCGTACTACCCATATCAAAGCTATTATGTTGAGATGACACCTTATACAAGTTGATGCTACAACAAAGTGTACTAGTGAAAAGATAAAACTTATAGAGTTCTTCACACCTCTCAAAGACACATGGATGCCAAGATCATGAAATAAATTAGAACTCACCACATAAACACAACATAATTAAAATAGTTGAACCAAGTTGAGCTAGAAAGTGATGCCCATTGTAATCACCCCTGTTAGGCCTACAAGTAGTCTTTATGTAATAATTAGAGCTAATAGAAAGAGGATGTAATCTTATAAATAACTCAATATACCCCAAAAATAGGGTTGTCTCTTTATTTGTTGCTTGTATATTCCATGTAATTATTGATTCATATTCAATATAAGCAAGTATTAGAAGGTGTTATAGAATTTGATAAAGAATGTAAGTTATGTTTGTTATGCATTTTTGTTTATGCTTTATGAATGATGTATTATAATAGAAAATTTTATTGATCTCGATCATTGTTTGGATTATTGTTCATTTATTTCCTAGAATGCTTAAGAATATATAAATTGATTTAAATAATGTTTTGCAAAACTATATGTTAGTTGGTTTGTTAGGACTTGTTTTGTGTTAAATGTGAATTATGCTTATGAAGTATACTTCAATTTTGTTAGCTGAATCTTGACCATTTTTAGATCAAATTCCTAATCCTTACATCCTTTCCTAACCCTTACATTTCTCACTTTAGTATCAAATCCTATTTATTTCATTAGTTTAAGAAGGAATTGACCTTCTTTGGAGGTTGAGCTTAGGAGAAATTCTAGTCATCTAATCTTGGATGAAATTTAGGGTACATCTCATACATAAAATAAAATTTAGACCAAGAATTCCTAAGGATGTTCTAAGAAAGTTGTGCAATATTAAAAAGTAGAGTGTAAGTGGGCTCTAGTGAAGAGGGATCAACTTTATATTTTAAAAAATAGGGAGGCTTGGGCCTCTAGTGAGTGGTTAATAACAATTTAGTCTTGTCAACAAAATTATATTAGTGAATAATTACTTCACCTAATGAGTTATGGGAACAAATCTTGAGGGGAAAGTATGCAAAAAATAAAGATCTAAAATAATTTACTACATATCAGCTTTCTCAACAATATTTTTGGTTCTTGAGGTACTAAGGATAGGCGAGAAAATTATCAAACTACAACTATTCTAGATAGTGGGAAATGGCCATCAAGCAAATTTATGGAGAGAAGCTTAGGATGATTTACCTCCATTATCTCAACAATTTTTAGAATGATGAGACATCATGGAATGACTCCATATTTGAGGTTGGATAAATATATAATAATATTATAGAAACTATGGGGAAAGGAATTTGGAGGATAGAGTATAGATTCTAGTAAGGGACTAGCCAATCTTGGAAATAAAGTATTTCAAGGAGGCTATACATCAGATTCTTAAAATATGATCCCTTTCTTGGGTGAAATACAAATATAGACTAGTATGGGATTCAAATTTGATGTGTATAATATAGCTCTAGGATATTCATCCCTCACTCATCATAGAATAAATCCACTTAGTTATGTCTTCAACTAGATTTTACAACTTCTGACTTAGCGTAAAGCGAGACTTTATTTGGCTCTAACTCTACAAGAGAGTTCTTATAGGAGATCAATTAATGAAACAAGGATTTTATGGTGTGTTTAGATGTGAGTTATGTTGTTTAGAGAATGAGACCTGGGACCACCTTTTTTTCTTCTATCCCCTAGCCATTCAATTATGGAAATGGTTGGCAACCTTTTTAGATCTAATATTCTAGAAATTCACCTCCCTTGAGTAGGCATGGAGGACTTGGCCGAGAGTGAATGGTTCGGATAGTGTAGACACCAAAATCTAGCCACTTGTCATCCATCCATAGTTTCCCACCACATTATCCATTATTTATATATATTTGTTTAATATATATTTAAATAATAATATTATATATATATATATTTAATAAATATATGTATATATGTATGAATTAATCCCAACCATCCATCATGTTTTAATCCTAGCCATCCATCCACCTTAATCCATGCCACTTACCCAGATTTAATCTCCACCCTTCATCATGTTTTAATCTTGGCCACACAAATTGTGTCATTGAAACCCTAATGTGCCTAAGGGAATATTATAAAGAGGAGTCATTTTGATGACTCAACCCCTAATTTTGTTGAGTTTTTGGAGTCCCTACCATTTTTTGAGGTCTTGAGTTCCCTGAGCCCTTGTGCCCTAAGTCCTCAAGCACCCAAGCATCCTCACCACTTCCATCCTCCATCGCTCCCTCTCACCTCCTCCGCATCCACCATCGTCCACCTCATGAACCAGATATGGTTCTACGACCTTCCCCTTAGCCACCGAATGCCCCCCAGAGCTTCCTGAGCGCCCACTGGAGTCTATAGAGCACCCACCAGAGCCTACCAGGTGCCTCTGGGCATTTTTGGTCAGCACCAAGCACCCATGGGTGTTTCCCATCCTAGTTCTGTAGCCCTACGACCCTCGAGTGCCGCTAGGGCACATCTGCATAATCATCCTCTACAACAACAATGAAGATAGAAATGACAAGTCAATGAAGACAAGGTAAATATTTTTGTGCACATAATTTTATGTTCTTATCATTTGTTTACAACTTTTATGCAATATTAGGGTTAGTGATCTCATTTCTGAGGGTCTCACATAGTGGAGCCCTCACAGGTATTATTAACTCTTGTCATTGTTTGTTGTGTACAGGTGTGAGAGCAGTATTCATTGAAGGTTGTTGAAGCTCGGGTGGCCCTATCAAGGATATCAAAAGCCCATCCACAATCTGTTGGGATCAGATCAGGCGTGAAGACACCACAATCATTTGTTAACTAGGGTTTTGGAGAACCCTAGTGTATTGTAATAATTGTATCAAATAACAAGCTTTGTAAACCCCACATTTGGGGTATTCTTGATTGTAATATTGGAGATCCACCGACATTAATAAAAGAATCTATTTCCTTGTGCAATCATTTGTGTATTTATATTGCTTGTTTATTTCAATATTCTATATTTGGTGTTGCTTGATTTTGCATTCACAAATGGTGATCATGGTGGGACCCACAAAGGGTTCTAAATTTTAAATTATCTTGTCACTGACTTGTGGTTTTCTATTTTTATTTTGCAGGTTTTTAGAAAAATGGATCGCATGAATTTCGTAGAATCAGGGTTTTTGAAGAATTGCAGAAGTTGCAGAAGTTACGTAGATGCCCTACGACACTCGAGGGGCACCCTCTAGAGTTTATAAGGTGCCCTGGTGCATTTTAGAAGCACCTAGAGGTATTTCACAGAGAGGAAGAAAAATACGTAGGCTTATCTGTAAGTCTACCTCAAAACCCTAACCTCTCTATTTTGTGTATTTTTACGTTTTTACAGATATAATGCTAAAAATAACATCATTAAATGTCTGTTAAAAACAAGCAAATTAAATCTACATCATAGGCATTTAGAATAATTTTTGCATCCATATTCAATCACAAATTTCACATTTCCAATTAAAATTTCATTGTTTTCTGGTGTGGTGCACTTAAAATCCTGCATTCTGTTTTCATATGAATTGTTAATTGCATGAAATAGTTTGCATTATAGGGTTAGGAATATCTCTTTTTTCTTGTCTAAGTAGGAACAATATCAGGATATCAAAAGTATTCCCACATTTGGTGATTCAAGGTGGAAGAGTAGATGAACCCTCCTCTATTTAGAGAGTGGTCTTAAGCGGTGTACTCTACTTCTTTTGAAGAAATTGATATCTCTGTTGTTGGCTTCTGATTTAGACTTGGAAAATTAGTTATTTTTGACATTGTATGTACACCATAAAAAACTTGAAATTTTAAAAGGAATCACACACAACACGTATCACATTAAATAGTAATGTGTTGGATTTCATCACCAACCATTGCTTGAGATTTGGTGATGGTGGGCTTCATCTCCATCCACCAATATCTACCCTTAGCCACCTTAGGATACCCCTAAGCAAACTTCCTAGACTTCATCACTAGGAAGAATCTCATTGCCCATCCAAGCCATAGATTTCACCCATCATAATTCAGATTAGTACATCAAAACACACAAAAAAAAAGAAAAAAAACATTAAAATGAGATAAAAAATAACAGAAGGTAAGACACATTTGTTGCAAAAACTTAGAAGTGAGTTGTTTTACTTGATTTCTATGAAGTTTTTATTTACATTATTGTATTACACATTGCATATATTTGATTCATTTAGCTTATGGTCTTAACTAGAAATCAAAAAAATAAAGAAGCATTGAATCAAATTTCCATCTCACAACACATTGCATCCATGGATAATTCATCATCCCTCCCCACCACTTCTATGGTCAATCCCACTAGTGTGATACAGGTAAGTCATTCAGATTTATCTATGGGTCCCTCACACACTGTGTCATCCACACAGTCATTCCACATGGCCATTCCACAAATTGAATCATCTTCACCTACCTTTGGTCACCACATCACCCATATAGACATGGCCCAAGTAGAAGCTCTTCAGATATCTGCTAACTATGTCTTAGAGTTAGTCCATAACTCACCTAGGTATGATCCTTCTTTCTAGTAGGAACTTATCTCCTCCCAACCTTCAAGCCTTACCTAGGTGTATAATAATCCTCTTTTTGAGGCATCAACTACACCTTCCCAACATTGGTCCATCCCCCAATCATCATGTGCTCCAAGCACATCCATCCCATCATCTTACACATCTACCTATGTCAATCCTTTGTATGAAGCACATGTCAATGCTGCTTCATAGATGCCAACATCCACCTCATCCAATGTCACCAATACAATTGTAATTCCTATTGCAACTTGTCATCCACCCACCTCATCAGTTCCATCCACATCCATGCCTTCCACTTTATATATGGAAATACATGAAGCATGGGAACACCTTAACAAATTGCTTAAGAAGTGATAGAATGCTCAACAACAAGTTCATGTGGTCAATCCTAAGCCTCAACCTATTTCCACTCAACCCACCTTTATCACCCAGAGTCCATCATGGGTACCACAATATTCTATGGTTTCCATCCCCACACCACCATCAACCCATACTCATGCCATTCCCATCAATAATAATTATAATCATAATCCTCATACATCATCTCCATTTCAACATTCACCATAATTTCTTCACCAACCTCATTATCATCAATTTCAATCCACTTCACCTCATCATCAAAATCTTATTATACCTCAACATATTTCCACCCCACCTTCACAGAATCATCAAGTGATTCAGGGTTTTTGCATTCCAAGGGAAGACCCTAGGATCCAAACTATGCAACAATATATTGATAGTCTGATGCAACATACTCCTGGTTTGATGAACTAGAAGCCCACTTTACATCAACTGATCAATCAACCAATTCATCCTTCGGTACCATCACCACCATATCCGATAGACTTCACAGTACCAAAGTTTGATAAATTTAAAGGGACTGAGGACCCTAAAGAACACGTGAGCACATTCATCCATTCATGCTTTAGAATCCAAAATAATGATGCTCTTATGCTTAGAACATTTCCTCAGACATTGGGGGAGATGTTGTAGAATGGTATAATCATTTGCCTCACCATAGTATTTATACTTTTGAGCAATTGATTGACCAATTTCTTGAAATATTTTCCCTTAATGTTAGAAAGAAAGTCTCATTATCCGATATATATGGTCTAAAATAATATGATGATGAGTCTATCTATGACTTTGGCAACCATTGGAGGGTCGTTATCACCAAATTGCCATTTTCCCTACCAATGGAAGAGCTTACTAAACTATTCACTAAGAGTTTCTTAAAACCCATCTCTTGGTTGTTACAATTGCAACAATATCGATCATTTGAGGAAGCTCTTGCCCAGGCCAACATAATTGAGGAGATAAAAATCCAAGGAGTGCTCAAGCCTAAAAATAAAGAATGGAAAAGTAAGGGCCAATATAAAAGTAATTATTCTGGCTAGTCAAAATCAAACTAGGCCAATCCGGCCAACCAAGCTAACCAAGTTAATCAAGTGGTGATGAGCCAATTGGTAATGGCTCAACAACAAAATGTGCAATAACAACTATGATAAATTGAATATCATGTGGTTCCCTCAACAACTCAATCAAGTCAAAACATAGTGCTAATTGTGGAAAATCGACCACATCGACAATCTATTCGACAACCTCATCAATACACCCCATTAGCCAAATCTTATGCTTCCATATTTCATAGGTTATATGACACTAACCAACTTGCTTTTCCTGAGGTTAAACTAGATGATCCCACTAAACATGGTAAACATTACTAAGAACATTTGTTTTTCCCTTATCATAGGCAAAATGGACATGATATTAATAGTTGCCATGTATTTAAAGATAGAGTGCAAGATCTCATTGAATTGGGGGCCATCAAGCTTGATAACCCCCTAGCTCAACAAAACCAAAACCTTGGTATCTTTCAAACACCACTTCCTCATCATGAGGAAGTGCAACCAACAATAGGAGGGTCTAACACCAAGACTCCCCCAAATCAAGTTAATCATGTGCAACAGTACCAAGGTTTTATGGGTGCTATTCATGTAGTAACCCAAGGTCAACAACAACACACAAATCAACAAAATGCATAACAACAACCTATTCAACCACCCATACCTCCACAAGCAAGTGTGTCTCAACCTACAAATTCATCATCACCAATCCAAATTTCTACCAATCCATCACCACCAATCCATATTCTAAGTCATCCAAATCCACCCATTCATCCCATCAATCACCCCCAAGGCCAATCATCTCATTGAGTAGTCGGTTAACCACAAGTCTTAAAATAGCTTCAACAAAACTATCTATATACGAGCTCATTCAACAATCTCCTCCACATCATGAGGCATTAATGGATATTCTAAAATCCATTGAACTTCAATCCCAAGATCCTAATGCCTTTAGCAATTTTATGGGGAGCATCCAAACATGTATGGAACCCTCCATCACTTTCTATGATTTTGAGATCAAACCAATATCATCAGAATCGGTGGACCCTCCATTACATATTATGGCTCAAATTGATAGGAAGCCTTTCAAAAGAGTTTTAATTGACACCATCTCCTCCATCAACATCATCACCACATCTACCCTTCAACATCTCAAGCTTCCACCAGATCACATTACCAAATCCACTTTCACCTTGAAAGCATTTAACGATGCTCTCTGCTCTACAATTGGCACTATTGTTTTACCCATTGAAGTGGGGGTCAAAATATTGCATACTATGTTCCACATCTTGGAAGGGTCCATGGCGTATAATGTACTCCTTGGATGACCTTGGATGAGAGAAATGAGATGTGTCCCTTCTATACTACATCAATGCTTGAAATACGTACATGAGGGACAAGTACATTGCATACTCGATGGATGTTGAACCATTCAAGTATTACAATTTTATCTCAAACCCCTATGAGTCCATGTTACCTTCCACTCATCTATTCCTCACTTCATCAACCACCTCATCAACCACCCCATCCATATCTTCATCTAAAGCCCCTATTCTAGAGGAGCTTCCCATCACCACTTCACATCAAAAATCCACTTCCATACCCCCATATTCATCACCATTGACTACATGCACATGTGGTCAAACTCAATCTACATTAGCCACATCATCAACATCATCACCTTCCATAATTACTCCTTCCAAATCATCATTATCCACCCAACCAAATCCATCTCCATCCCCATCAACCAATGTCTCACAAGTCAAAATGATGGATTATGAGATACCATCAACCAACCATGAGTCAGTTCCATCTACATCCAATCCATCCACATCATCCCAAGTCGAGGTCCACCTCACTAATCTTGGTATTGGTGAATATGTGGTCCAAGACATCATAGTTACACCACTCAACATTCAAACTTCTAAGGATTACGGTCACCCATGTGACCCACCCTTATCTATAGGAGTGGTATATAACATGGGTTCAATGCCTAATAGCATTAATTTTGTATATGGGGGGCTTGATTCATCATCCAATCTAGTTACCCCAGATGAACCCAAATCACCAACACCTACCAATATACAACATATGTCAGGTTTTCCATCCCAATATTTTCACATTGTTAATTGGCAAGGACATGGCCTAGGATGACACGAATAGGGAATGCATGAAATTATCGATGTTTCATATCGAGAAATACATGATCATTCAGGTTTAGGCTATCATCCACTTTCATCCACTTCTTCTCTTGAACAAGCTTTCCAAAGCTTAAATTTAAATTTAGGAGAAGATATCCATCACATCGATGACTTCAAAGATGAAATCTATGAAGAATTTGACCTTATGTCGATAGCTTCTGATGAATCTAAAGAGGAATCAAACCCCATCATCCCACACACTGAACATGATGAGTTTTACCTCAGAATGTTCCCCATCCATCAGCCCATCATTCACTTGCTTCTTCCACAAGAGCGAGCTAACCCAACCGGTGAACCACCACCTCCATTCCATTGATCCACATCATCGACCATTTTTCTTGTAATATATGTACATAACTCAAATTTAAAAAATAAAAAATAAAATCAAAATCAAAATTTCAAAAAAAAAATACAAAAATAAAAACATTTTGCATTACATGTACATTGCATTTATTTGTATTGCTTGTTGTTATTCAGGTTTAATAGAGTTCTAGCATTGGTTCTACCAAACAGGATCCACCCATCCATTCACCTTTCCCAACCATCCATTTTTCCCTTAATTCAACATGAATCTTGTTGACTTATTCACCCCACTCCACAATCCATACGATTTGGCAAAGCCAATTCCTATTGACATGAGCCTTATTGATATGGATTAGATTTCCTCACCACCATCCTTTTCTAAGTTTGTCCTATTCAAGGAATTGTTAAGGGCTTCAACCAACTACATTCCTCCATCACCCCCACCTTCACCTTCACCTTTAGATCCTGAGGTTTTCTAGGCAGACATAGACAAGGTTGAGTCAGAAGAGTTTGATGACATCATAGATGACATTCATCTGATCCCAATGCCCCATCAACTTGAGGAAGGTTCTCACATGTCTATTGAAGATACTATCGATGTGAACCTTAGTTCAGATGTAGACAATCCCCAAATTATCAAACTTGGAAAAATTTTATCCATATATGAACAAGAGCAATTAATTGCTCTCCTCAAGAAGAAGAAGGGCATTTTTGCATGGTCCTACAAGGACATGCCCGATATTGACTCTAATTTGGTTGTCCACAATCTCACCTTAAACTTTGATGCTAAGCCGATCAAACAAAAACTTAGAAGGATGCATCCTACCATTGCCCTCTTGGTCAAATAAGAGCTTCAAAAGCTATTAGATGTGGGTTTCATTATCCCCATTGACTATCTTGAGTGGCTCTCAAATATGGTACCCATTCGTAAGCCTAATGGGGTGATACATATTTGCACTGATTTTTGAGATCTTAATAAAGCGTGTCCTAAGGATGATTTTCCTCTTCCAAACATTGATACTCTTGTCGACACCTACGTTGGCCATGAAATGCTTTCTCTCATGGATGGTTTTTTAGGATACAACCAAATTCGAATAAATCTTGATGACCAACACAAAACAACATTCACTACACCTTGGGGAACTTTTTGTTACAAGGTGATGCCCTTTGGCCTTAAAAATGTAGGTGCCACTTATCAACGTGCCATGACATACATCTTCCATGATTACATGCATAAGATCATCAAATATTATGTGGATGATCTCTTGGAAAAATCTAAAACTCGACAAGAACACATTGGTGTATTGGAAAAAGTCTTTGATCGACTTTTAGAGCATAATGTAAGGTTGAACCCCAAGAAATGTGTCTTTGGTGTTACCTCTGGAAAACTACTAGGGTTCATTGTCTCCAAAAGAGGTATTGAGGTGGACCCAAACAAATTCAAGGCCATCATGGAGATGCCTCCCCCAACAAACTTAAAGGAATTGCATAGTTTACAAGGAAAGATTCAATCAATCCATCATTTCATTGCACAACTTTCTGACAAATGTAGGCCATTCAATCACTTGCTACAAAAGGGGTGCCATTTTCATGGATAGATGAATGTCAAAAATCCTTTGATGATATTAAGCAATACCTGACTTCTCCACCAGTCTTAGCTCCTCCTCATCTGGGGGTCCCCTTCCATATTTATGTTTTAGCAATAGACTTTGCATTAGGGACAATGCTTGCACAAAAGAATGAAAACAATCGAGAGCAAGTTATCTATTACATTAGTCAAACATTGGTAAGCTATGAAACTAGATATGCTTACATGGAAAAATTGTGCTTAGCAGTGGTTTTTACCACTAAGAAACTTAGATATTACATGCTTAGTCACACCACATATGTCATAGCTAGAGAAAATCCTCTGCGTTATATGATGTCTCACACTTATAATAACACCCACACCACTAAATGGATAATGCTTCTCACTGAATTTGATCTTGAGTTCATAAGTCAAAAATCCATTAAAGGTCAGGTTATAGCTGATCAACTTGTAGAAGCTCCACTACCTAGTGATCAACCTTTGATTATTGAGCTCCCAGATGATTTGGTATTCACTATCACCAAACAAGAAGAAGATGTCATTCCAGAGGAAGATGTCGATATCACACTATTCTTTGATGGTTCTAAGTGCAAAAAAGGTCAAGGTGCTGGAGTCATGTTTCATACACCCTAAGGGGTGCCTATCCCCTTATCATTCAAACTAGACTTCCAATGCACAAACAACAATGTAGAGTATGAAGCCTTAATATTAGGTCTTCAAGCAGCTATAGCTATGGGCATAAAGTATATCAGGATATTTGGTGATTCTCAACTTGTTGTTAAACAAATAATAGGAGAATACCAATGCAAAGAACCTACCATAAAACTTTACCATGAAGTAGCAATGAAATTGCTCTCTAAGTTTGATTGGTATGAAATTGATAGTTTGCCATGTTTGACTAATAGATTTGCAGATGCGATGGCCTCTCTTGGATCATTGATTCCAAAGGATACCTTAGGAGAGGTACAACCACTCATTATCACAATGATCTCTAAATCTGCAATTATCCGTGCTGAATCTAAGGATGAAAAGGATGTTTGCTTTATCCATTTGGAACCATATGAGCCTTGGTCAAACCAAATAATAGCCTTTCTCAAGTTTGGAACACTCCCATCAGATATGTCATGGACTGCTAAATGCACTTTCAAGCAAAAGGTAGCTCGTTTTACTCTCTTGGGGGACGTGTTGTATAGATGTGGTTATGATGGAATCCTCCTTCATTGTCTCGAGTCTACTGAGGCACAAAGAGCCATAGCTGAAGCTCATGATGGTACTTGTGGTGGTCATTTTAGTGGAATGGCCATTGCAAAGCGTATTTTATGCATGGGTTACTATTGGCCCACCATGGAACGAGATTGTTGCACATATGTCAAACATTGTAAGCAATGTCAAGAACATGCTAATTTAACTCATGTGCCATCACAAGCATTACAACCTATTCAAAGCCTTTGGCCCTTTTCACAATGGGGTCTAGATTTAATTGGAAAAATCTCACCTCCTTCCTCGGGACAACATACATTCATCATCACAACCACTGAATACTTCACAAAGTGGGTTGAGGCAATTCCTCTAACCAGTACGACAGGGCCTAGAATTGTGGAGTTTATACTTCATCATATCATTTATCGTTTTGGTATTCCCTCAAAAATCATCTCTGACAATGGCAAGTCTTTCAAGAACAAGGTGAAGAACACAAGATTATACTGAGAGGGGGGTGAAAAATATAAGATCAAATTTTACTTTTCTTTCCCAAATAATATTATCCAATATTATCAATTGCAATATAAATAGTAGTAATCAAAGCAATACACAAATCATCACACACATGAGAGACACAAATTTAACATGGTTCACCTAATGTGGGTTACATCCACGGAGAAAATATTTCTTCTAAATTTTCTCAACAAATATCTTGGGAATTAATTCCCTATTACAATGTTTATGGACCTTTGTCCAAAGAAGATATCAATCCCCAATGCTCTGATTTGTGGATCTCTCTCCATAGGAGAACTCTCTCCACTTTGCTCCAATTTATGGATATCTCTCCATAGGAGAACTCTATATCCTTTTTTCTAGTTTGTGGATCTCTCTCTATATGAGAACTCTATCCACTTTACTCTAGTTTGTGGATCTCTCTCCACAAGATAACTCTATCCCCTTTTCTCTGGTTTGTGGATATCTCTCCACAGGAGAACTCTATCCCATTTGCTTTGGTTTGTGGATATCTCTCCATAGGAAAACTCTATATCCTCTACTCTATTTTATGGATCTCTCTTTGAACTATGGAAAAATGGTGCACCAAATGATGATAAACAATATGTGTATCTATGTCCTATTGCTTATGAGCATCAAACGGAAACATGCAAGTAATATGGAAAAGACATCAAATAACAAGAAATGAGGTAAGGTAAATTGCTTTCTTATTAATAAAATGGATCAAATATAGGTTATAGAATGTCCCCTTTGAGGGCTCAAATGACTGATACAACTATTTACAAATCGGGTGCCCAAGGATCAAAATCTTCAACTCGGGTGCACATCCAATGCATTTCCTCGTACCCACAATCGAAGTGGGTGGGCCAATGCTGCTGCAACTTGTGTATTTGATATTTGTGTCTCAATATTATCTAACCTGAACCTGCACATAGAGAAACAAGGAATGTCAAGTAGCAAGTGCGTATGATGTAAAACATGCAATCCCCACAGACACTAAAAGACTAGAAGTAGCACATGCATATATATTATATCAAATCAATCCCAAATGACATGAAATTATAGAGGGATGTAAAACAGAAGATTTTGGGAAGATATCACCAGAAATTGCGCTAATATTGAGTCCTTTGGTGCCTCGTAATTGCAATGATTGTACACAACCTGTAAAACACAAAGTAAACAGTTTGTAGTCCTACACATATCCAAAATGCATGAAAATTGGCAAGAATACATAAAAGGATATTTTAAGAAAACCCATATGATCATATTTTTAAAATTAGTAACATTTTAGGTGTTTCTTTAGATGACTTTCGGAGACCTGCATGAGATCCTACAAAACACTAAAATTGCAATCTCGGTGAATATAGCTCAGAATGAAATGAAATTTGAATTGCAGCATAATAATAACATGTAGAAAATAAAAAATAAAAAATATTTGTAAAATTTTTCACATATTTCTATTTGTCATAGGATGGGATGAATAATACTGTCACAAATTGGGGGCCACCAGGGGTGGGACGCCCATAATTTTTGCCTAAATTTTACCACCAATTCCACTAAGGATTGATGAAAAACACTATGGTATATGTTTTCATAAAATTTGGTGAGGAAATTCACTCAAGTTTGGTTATGTGACAAATTACGCCTACTAGTTCCCTCGCAAAACCTCCTTTGCTAGGTAGAGATTCCAAGGTAAAAATGGGCACAAAAGCATGAAATGAAATATTGGTAGCATTCTGTTGCTTTGTCCTCAAATTCCTCTCTCCATTTTATATGGAAATTAGATCTACTTTATAGCCCAATGAGGTTCATGGGTCAAAAGTCATGCAAGGGCATGCAGGGCAAGAGGCACCACTTGGCCGCTAGGGCGGCATGCATTGGAGGGGGAATACAATCTCCCAATTTGGCCTTATTCATGGAGCATGTCATAATTTTTGTTGTGTGCCCTAACTTGTGGGTGAGAATAGGTAATAATCTGACTGTTGCCTAGCACCATTTGTCGAGATTTGAATTTTTACTGGTCAAACCTACTATTCATCCCACCCTGGGATGAATGCTGCTATTCACTCTAGGGTGGGACGAATAGGAACTATATTCATCCTAGGGTGGGACGAATAGAAACAAGATGTTCAAAAGATCCCAAAAGTGTCCTAAAACCTTCCAAAAACTTGCACTGAGTGGTTAGAACCACCGTATACCTATTGAGGGTTGCCCTAGGGGCGTTGGTATGTCATTTTCATCATTGCTTACGGTAGCATAATCAGATTGACTAGATTTTAGTGTCTACATATGTCCCTTTTTGGGATGCATTGTGTGCAGCACAACACTGAGCAAAAATAGATGACTAAAATATTCAATGATTAGGGTTACTAAATAACCTAATGATCTTTAGATGCCCTAATCCTGGAAAGAGCATGTGATCTTGAATACCTACTTCTGATGAGCTAAGGAAATTGCTTAAGCTTAGATATTTTCTGTCATGAAGAGGTGAGGCCTATGATTCCATGATTCTAGCAATTCCAAGCATTTTAATATGATGTTTTGTGCTTGTTTGCTTCTCCAAGTAGGAGCATGATTTTCTTTGTCAATTATTCATTGCACAAATGCAACTTTCCTAATTGACTGTGTGCTTGTTAATTTTGAACTGAGTATGACTACCCCCTCAAGTGACGAGTCTATGAGGGAATGACTCATACGAAAAGTGATGAGTTGCTTGAACCAGATGAATTTTTTTAAGGTTACCTTCCGTTGTATCCATTGAAAAATGGCACAATTGTGAAAGGATTTTGATGATGCTATGGAGGTTTCTTGCAAGAAAAGAGTTGAAAAATTCATTACCGTGGGGTGGTCCGGCCACACTAGCCTTCTTGGGAAGTTAAGTAGACCTGAATGAATTCCATCAGATTTGACTTGTTTTTGGTGGGTTTTTGGACCCTTTTCTTTGATGCTTCATGGAGGAAAGGAATGGAAAACCTCATTCCCGTGGGGCGGTCTATCCATACTAGCCTTCTTAGGGATTGAATTAAGGTTCTTTCCAAGTATCTAGGAGTGTTGTTTTTTTTTTTTTTGAAAAAATGAAAACTTGTATTAATACAAAGACCAGATACAAGCGGGAGAGAGCACATCCCGACCCAGAGCCAAGAGCAACACAACAAGGACAACGCACAAAGGCAACACTAGCAGCCACAGGGCAAAGAGAACAAACGATGCGAAAATGCGACATGTCGCAAAAATGTGACATGTCACGAAATCGTGTCAGGCACCCCCGTCACGACCGCTTCGGTGCCAACAGTCGCGATAACGCGACATGTCACGAAATCGCGACATGTGGCGATATCGCGACATGTCGTGATATCGTGACAGGAAGGGCCCTCGACAGCCGCCGACAGAAGGCATCACGAAAACGCGACGAAAAAACTAAACGACACTCATGCCGCAAAAGGGTCGCGATATCGCGACAATTAACCATCCAAACACTTAAGAGCCAAACGTGCCGCGATATCGTGACAAAAATGCCAAACTGCTTCCAATTAACCAACCTGTCGTGAAATCGCGACACAATACCACCTTTGTACTGCATCTTCAAAAGAAGCGCAATATCGCGAGAAAAACCCAACAAGAGCCGTGACAGCGCTACATGTCGCGATATCGCACAAGAAATTCGCCAAAGGCCGGAAAGGCACAACCTGTCGCGAAATCGTGACAAAAACCAACTCGAGGCCGCGACAGCGCTACAGGTCGCGATATCGCGACAATTTTCCACCCAGCCGCTTAAGTGCCAAACGTGTCACAAAATCGCAACAGGATTTCCTTACAGCTTCCCATTCTCAAACTTGTCACGAAAACGCGATGAAATTTTAACTTTGCTTTTCAACTTCATAAAGGGTATGAAATCGCGACAAGAACTCCACACGGACCACGAAAGCGGGACATGTCGCGATATCGCAACATGTCGCGATATCGCGACAGAAACCCACCAGAGGCCACGAAGGCTCAACCTGTCGCGATATCGCGACATCAACCATCCAGAGGCCACGACAACACTACATGTCACGATATCGCTATAAAAAAGATCCTTAGCAAAAAAAACTTTGCACATTATTTCAAAAATTGTTCAAGGCCTTGTCTAATCTCTGCATCCTCCACAGACATATTACTATGCAGATGCATCCCAACCTCTCTCTCAGCACCCATCTTAGCAAGGAAATCAGCCGCTTTATTAAGAGATCTACTAGCATAAACAGGTATCACATCCTCTAATTCCTTCCAAAGCTCTTTAATTTGGGAGACCAGAATCCGTAGCCTCCAAGATTTTAAGGCAAAGTTCCTCATGCAATCAAGAGCACCAACCAGGATTTGGGAATCAGACTCAATGATTATCTTTCTATGACCTTGCTTGACGGCCCAGATGGAGGTAGATTTAATAGCAAAGGCCTCAGCTTCATTGTTTTTGGCATATCCCAGACCTTGCAATTACCAATAGAGCACAGTCCCAGCATGATCACGGCAGATAACTCCACTACCAGCATTGCCCCGATTGCCTTTTGCAGCTCCATCAGTATTGATTTTGACCCAGCCTTCTAGGGGAGGTTTCCAATAACTTCTTACCTGTCTCTCAAGATCAACAGCTCTCCCTTCCAAAGGCTTAGAAGCAGGCTGAGTTTCCTCCTCAGCATAGATGGCAACGGTTTCCACAACTTTTCTCCAGATGACCTGCCATATCCCATCCATCGAAGAGAAGGTTTCACGAAAAATACGAGCATTTCTTTCCAACCACACCTACCACCAAATAAAAAGGAAACCGAGCTCCCAACCAGTACGAAGAGCTTTAGATGTAAATCTACCTCTCTTCCAGCTTTCCCATAAATTGGTCCGAGACAAGTCTCCAATAGCCTAAAGTTTAAAGTGGGAGAACCAACGATGCCAAATCTGCTGTGTGAAAGGACAATCAAACAGAAGATGATCCGCAGTTTCCTCATTCCTATAACATAAAACACACTGGTAAGGGCCAATGATGCCTCTAATTCTGAGGTTGTCAAAGGTCAAGATACCATTATGCATCAGCTGCCAAGCAAAGAAGTTCACTTTCGGCCAGCCCTTGGGATGCCATATCTTCCTCCATTCTTGAACTGGAAAAGAGTGTGGGGGGGGCTCAGGAAGGATCGAATCATAGCCCTCCTTCACAGAATAAACCCCAAGGTTCCCAAAGCCCCAGGCAAGCTCATCCTCCTCATCTCTCCCAGTAAGAAACCTTTCTGACAATAGTTTTTCTAGAGTTGGAGCCTGCTCCGGAGGGATTGGAATAGGCCATTCACCCAGCCGCTTAAAATTTTGAACCTTATACTCCCCCAATTGGCTAGTATTGAAGTAGCTCTCAATATTAATCCATCCCTTATCTTCAAGAGCTGATTTTAACGAATGCAAATTAGGAAACACAGCAAGGATAGGAGGATTCTGATCCCAAGAATCAGTCCAAAACCGGGCCTTCTCCCCTCTCCCAACTTTCCAGAACAATTGATCTTTGATAATGCGAGATCCAAGCTTGAGCGCCTGCCACACAAGAGATCCATTACCCTCCAAAGGAAAGTGGCCCAAGTCGTTGGGATGAACAAGACCCAAGTATTTACTAGAAAGGATTCTGCTGCAGAGGGACGTAGGCTGGGAAATCCACCTCCAATACAATTTACCAGCCAGGGCCCGATTGTTAAACTTGGAGCTTCTTAAACCCAGCCCACCTTTTTCCTTGGGCTGGGTGACCTTATCCCAACCAACCAAGGCCCATTTCCTCTCTCCTTTGGAACCTTCCCAGAGAAAACTTCTAGACACTTTGTCCAGCTCTTTCCAAATTGATGGAGGGGTGGCCAGAATAGAGAATTTATAAATTGGCATGGCCTGAATAACAGACTTCAGGAAAGTTAGTCGGCCCCCATAGCTTAACCATCTATTAGACAAGTGATTAATTCTCTCTTTGATGCCATCCAAAAGGTCCTTCCAGAAATCAGCTTTCGGTTTTTGAAATGCAGAGGAACCCCCAGATAAACAACAGGAAGAGAGGTCCTAGTGAAACCCAGGATCTCCATAACTCTCTCTTGTGACCTTTGATCAAGGTTAAAGAAGACCACTTTTGATTTTGTTTCATTGATGACTTGATTAGAAGCCCGGAGGTAGACGTTAAGAGAATATTTGATTCCTCTTACTTCCCTGAGGCTGGCAACTCCCACCAAACCAGTATCATCCACAAACTGTAAGTGAGTCAAAACTTCAGCCCCGATTTTAATTTCTGTTATCTGTCCTTGACGTCTTCTTATCAGGAGGAGTCTGCCTAATCCTTCAGCCAAGATGAGAAAGAGATAAGGAGAGCAAGGGTCTCCTTGGCGGAGACCCCGAGAGGCTCCAAAAGGTGGCGAGGGAAGTCCCTTAATTAAAACAGAGTAGGAAGGCGTAGAGATACAGCTCATGACCCAGGCAATCTAGTCCTGATAAAAACCAAAGGCTGCCAACATCTTGACCAAGAATCCCCACTCTACTCTGTCATAAGCCTTAGACATATCCAGTTTGATGAAAATTCCTTTGTTACCAATCTAGGAGTGTTGTTATTTGCCTTTTGATTGATAAAAAAATTTTGACTAAAAAGGAGCTATTTTTGTGGGATTTTGGACCCTTTTGGTGCATTTTAAGTTGTTTTAACCTATAAATTATGTATTCATTCCAGGGTGGAACGGATACAAATTTGGTATTCGTACGAGGGTGGGATGAATTTTCAAAAGTGTGTTCATCCCACCCTAGGATGAATAGAGCTGTTGTAGGCCTATATAAACCCCAAATGCAAGTTTTTTATTGTATGTTTTCTTTGGCAATTTGAGAGTGAGGAAGAAGAGGATTATTTTTTTGTAGAAAAGCGCTATCGAAATCACCCCACAACCACCATGAGTCAGCAAGTAGAGGCATCCAACAGAGGATCCGATGCGAGGCGGGTATGTGGTGACTCGACTCCCTCATTATTTTTGCTTTTAAAATTATAATTTTGTTTTGTTGTTTATTTGATTTGTATAAAATAAGTAATTAAACCTATTTTAACTGGAATACACCAAATTTTTAACTTATTTTAATCTTCGGTAATTAAACCTAATGTAGATAAAATATACCAGAATTTTTTAAGTTTTGTATTTTATTTTTAAACATATCACATTACGAGATAGGGAATGAAACCCTAGTGTAGATGTAACATGCCAGATTTTGTTGATTTTGTATTTTGTTTTTAAACATATCACATTACGAGATAGGGAATGAAACCCTAGTGTAGTTGTAATATGTCAGATTTTTTTGATTTTTTATTTTTTTTTAAACATATCACATTATGAGATAGGGAATGAAACCCTAGTGTAGCTGTAATATGTCAGATTTTGTTGATTTTGTATTTTTGTTTTTGTGGAGCTAAATTACTATAATGGATTAGTTGTGCATTTGTTTTTGGGCATTTCGAAAGCCATTGTGAAGCATGATGAATGTTGAATTATTGGGGTTCTTATTTATTTATTACTTTACTAGGTGGTGAAGAGTCGGTATCGCACACCTAAACTCTTCCAGACCACCCGAGATGCCTTTACTGAGGCTGACTGGGAGTGGCTTGATGCCATGGGGCTCAAGTAGGTTACCTGATTGGAGCCTTTGATAGGTGACCAGGCCTACCTAAATGCTATTATTAACCTATGGGACTTGCACACCAACACCTTCCACCTACCCACGGGGGAGATGATGATGATGCTAGAGGATGTCTATTGTATTCTATGGATTCCAATAGAGGGATGACCGATCCACTCTATGCATCGTGACCAGAGAGGTACAACATCGACGAGGTACTTCGATGAGGATGCAGATTCAGTAGAGCTAGAATATCAGAATGGAGGGATACTAGTGGGGTTATGGAATGAGGAGAGGGTGTTGGAGGTGAGGCATGTGCTACTGATGACCCTCATCTCCAATATGCTCCTCCCAGATTATTCAGGAGCCAGGTTCCCTTGGAACCTTCTAGAGATGGTGTATGCCCTAGTGGGGTGCACCAAGGAGGATCCTCTAATGATGTCTTGGGGGACTACACTACTAGCATATACGTATGATGAGCTATACGAGATCCGTTTTCATCAGCAAAAGGGATTGGGGTGTAGCTTCTTTTTGTAGTGCTGGGGATGGCAAAACATAACTGTGGAGCAACCTCATGGACTATCATGGATGACTTGAGTGCAACTAGTATATAGGGAGATAGGATATGATATCCTATGGTAGAGGGCACAGGAGAGAGGGTAGATTCATTGCCATGTAGGCAATGTGGATCACTATGTCGATGCATTCTCATGACTGGTTCCAAGGTAGGTGGTATGGTGACCATACAGGGACTGTCCGACTTGTGTAGATGCTGAAGAGCAGCTTCGACGGATGAGGTAGGGCAGATGGTTAATTTCTTGGCATGGTACTAAGTAGGAGTACTTCCTGTTTACTCGAGTGATGACGTAGTTTGGGTTACAATATGGATTGCCTAGGGAGCAAACAGTATATCAACACCACGAGGATGAGAGGACATTGGGTTGGCCAGTAGTGGAGGAGGTGGGAGAGGAGGTAGACCCTATAGTATATGTTCTTGACATGGATGACATTGGTACCATAGTGGAGTATGACTCATGGTGGGTGATGCATCAGTGGTGAGGCATAGGGGCTCTTGGAGGTAAGGCAATTGGGATAGAGGATGAGGTGATGCAGGATGCTCCAGAGGAGGACCATACAAAGGTGGATGAGCCACATGGGCATCACTAGTAGGCAGACAAGCAGGTGGACCTGCTAGACTTTGGGTATCAGGGTCATGAGGGGGAGGCTTAGGATTAGGGGGTATAGGTTTAGCAGTGTGCACAGGGCAATCGATACCTAGAGCTGTAGGTGGAGATGGTTAGGGTCAGACAGGATAGGGATATCATTCGTGCATAGGTTTAGGAGGACCAAGCTAACATATCCTCCCTATGGGTATAGTTGAGAGCATAGGATCCTGGGTAGGAGGGATCCAATATTGGAGAGGTAGAGAGGCTATGAGTAGAGGTGCTATAACTACAGTCAGTGGTGGATATATACCAATCACGGGGACAATGGAGGTAGGCTTATGTGGATCAACTAGATATAGAGTTAGTGCACCTTGGAGGGCATATTACTAATGATGGGGATACTAGTGGCTTGCATCATACTTAGTAGAGCAAGATAGTGTAGTCATCCTCTAGGTGGAGGACTGACGAGGCTAGTGGTAGCAGGCCTAGGGGATCACAGTGGACCCGGACTACGGGTGGTAGTGTGAGTTGCAACACCGGTCCTGCGTGACCATGGTGATGGATACTGTTGAGACTCTTTTTGGATTTTTGACATTGGTGAGGTGTGAGGACCTAATTTAATATATCCCATGGGTATTTTTGGAATTTGTGATGTATATTTTTACCCCATATATATATATATGATATTTTGTTATGGTCCTAATATATCTCTTTTATTATTTTATGATATGAATGCAATGTATGTGTGTGATGTATGATGGTATGTTAAATGCTAATGATTGATGTAGATGGGTATTGTTATGTGATTTGTTGTAGTATTGATGGATGTTGTACCATGTATGCATATGTATGCTTCTATGATGTAATGCAATGGTGATTGATGTTTATTGTTCATGCATATGGATGCTTTTGTGATATGATTTGCTGCTATGTATATGTGTGGATGCACAATGAGATGGATGAATTGAGTGCTTTGATATAATGAACTGTGACTAATGATTTGCCCCACTATGTTAGCACCATATACTGTATAAACTACATCAGTTCCTTTTGTTTCTTTTTGTACTATTTTTGTGTAATGGATATATGGAAATGTGTTATTGCAATGTGATGTAATGGAATAAGTAAAATGAGATGTTAAAGAATGTATATGAGGTTTTCTTGAGACTCAAACACTCTAATTAACTTGATCAAAGATTATATACTGACTATGCAAGACTTTTTGACAAGGTATGAATCTTCTAGGGTGACCAAGATACTTCATATCCCTATGTGTGCAAGTGAGTTCATTCATGTGAGACACATAAAGATACCACTATTACCAGATAGGCTATCCACCAAAACTGGAATGAGGATCACCCTATGAATATCACAATCCTAGGTTCATACATGGTAGGATTAGACCACTAGGTAGTATAGGCTATCAAAATATAGCTCATCCACATGCAAAAATTGGTCTGCACACATGAAAAATCTAATGTGATAGACATATCATCATGCGGGAGGCTACCACCATTGATAGATAGGCTATCCACCAAACCTGTAATGAGGACCACCTTATGGTTTTTTGAATGTCGATAATTTCATAGATTCAAGCTCAAGCTCCCTTATTTTCTTCAATTTTATTGGGATACTTGCTCATGTGTAGTGATTATAATCACTATTTATTTTGTATTTTGTTTTCTTTGAGCAAGGGATTTGGGAAGTGGTGATGACTAGGATAACCATTTTGCTTAAATAAACCTAGACCACTTTGTGGGTTTCATATTTCCTTGCACAAAAATTGGATTGATTAATGTGTAAATGTGTTGGGATTTGTTGTATACAAGGTACAATCTAAGCAAGACTCTACCTCCTAAAAATCATGATAGCTTTCTATAAAATCTAAAAAGAAAACTAGAGATGGTTGAGTGACTAAAAATCGTGAAGACATTCTAGAACAAATGACTATGTGATGGGATACAGACACTATTATGACCAATGTAAAATGCAGGTAAACATGATAAGTGGAAAACTGAGATGATGCAGATAATGATTTTGACATAATTGTGGCCTTATATATATATATATATATATATATATATATATATATATATATATATATATATATATATATATTTATTTGTACTGATGTAGGATGTACAATCTTAGTGCTAGACACGTATGAGCAACTTTATAGTGCAAAGTATCATAATGAGTATGCCTAATGCAAATGATTTTGATAATGCAATGAGATGTGATGTAATTACATGCAATATGATATTTTTGTCCTTTTGTTGTTTTGATGATGGTTGAAAATGCAATGTGATGCAATATTTTTGTATTTTTTATTGATATATATGATGTTTTTTATTTTGAATTTTTTTATTGATAGATATATACATGTGACCAACGGGCTTATTGGGGGCCATTGGGGCATTTGGGGTGACCAAAGGACTTATGGATGCCTTTGGGGATTTTTGGGGTGACTTAGATGGTTATAGACCACCTAAGAGCATTTTAGGTTGACCAAGTGGATTAAAGGCACCCTTGGAGCATTTTGGGGTGACCTAGACGGTTATAGACCGCCTAGGAGCATTTTAGGTTGACCAAGTGGGTTAAAGGCACCCTTGGAGCATTTTAGGGTGACCTAGATGGTTATAAACTACCTAGGAGCATTTTAGGTTGACCAAGTGGGTTAAAGGCACCCTTGGAGCATTTTGGGGTGACCTAGATGGTTATAGATTACCTAGGGGACTTTTAGGTTGAGCCAAGCAGGTTAAAGGCACCCTTGGAGCATTTTGGGGTGACATAGATGGTTATAGACCACATAAGAGCATTTTAGGTTGAAAAAGCGGGTTAAAGGCACACTTGGAGTATTTTGGGATGACCTAGATGGTTATAGACTGCCTAGGAGAATTTTAGGTTGACCAAGCGGGTTAAAGGTACCCTTGGAGCATTTTTGGGTGACCTAGATGGTTATAGACCGCCTAGGAGCATTTTTAGGTTGACCAAGCGGGTTAAAGGCACCCTTGGAGCATTTTGGGGTGACCTATCTAGTTATAGACCACCTAGGAGCATTTTAGGTTCACCAAGTTGGTTAAAGGCACCCTTGGAGCATTTTTGGGTGACCTAGATGGTTATAGACCTCCTAGGAGCATTTTAGGTTGACCAAGCGGGTTAAAGATACCCTTGGAGCATTTTGGGGTGACCTAGATGGTTATAGACCACCTAGGAGCATTTTAGGTTGACCAAGTGGGTTAAAGACACCCTTGGAGAATTTTGGGGTGACCTAGACGGTTATAGACCACCTAGGAGCATTTTAGGTTGACCAAGAGGGTTAAAGGCACCCTTGGAGCATTTTTGGGTGACCTAGATGGTTATAGACCTAGGACCCTTTTAGGTTGAGACACAACACTCTAAGCATGGAAAGGCCACAAGTGAAGGACGTTCAAGGGTTCAAGATCCTCGAAACCTTCAAGGGAGGCTAGGTGATAGGTTCTAGGTCCAATCTGACTAGTAATGACATAAGGACCTAACTAGTTTACCATAAACTTATCCCTCATATGGGGCAAAAAATTAGAATTTTGTTGGTTCTCTTTCAGAATGAGATCACCAACCTAAAAATATCTAAGATGGACTTTCATATTGTAGGCTCTTTTAAGTCACTCTTGATAAATGCATAGGTGCTCGAGAGCATTAATATGATGTTCATCAAGCAATGTAAGCTGATCTAGGTGAGCCTACCGCACGGTGTCATCATCAATGAACTCCTACATGGATATGCATAGTGATGGGATTTCTAGCTCTAGAGGCATGACTACCTCGACACCATACACTAGTGAAAATGGGGTGGCCCCAGTGGGCATTCGAATGCTAGTGTGGTAGGCCCATAGAGCAAGGGGTATTTGCATGTGCCAATAGATGTGATTATCTTTGATGGTTTTCTTGAGAATGACAATCAATGTTTTATTGGAAGCCTCTACTTACCCATTTGCTTGCGGATAGTAGGGCATCAAAAAGCTATGTTGGATATTATACTTTATTGTTAAAGCACACACATATTTATTCTTAAACGATGTCCCATTATCCAAAATGATCTTGGATGGAATACCAAAATGACAAATGATATTATGCAGAATGAACTCCACTTTGTGGGGTCCTATCGTAGTGGTAAGGGAGATCACTTCCACCCACTTTGTAAAATACTCGATAGCTGTAATGATAAATGCGTGATGGCCCAAGGATGCGGGGGAGATTTTCTCTATTAAATCTAACTCCCATTGCAAAAATGGCCAAGCTAATTGGATCGGTTGTAAGGCCTAGGAAGGTATGTGTGTCAAGTTAGCATGGTGTTGACACTTCATACACTTCCTCACATATGCACAACAATCTCACTCTAAAGTTGGCCAATAGTAGCCCATGTGAAGAATACACTTTGCAATGGCCATGCCACTGAAATTACCATTGCATGTACCATTGTGTGCTTGGGTGATTGCCCAAGTCAACTCTTGATGATCTAACCACCTAAGGAGAACCCTTTCATAGCTTTGATGATACAAAATGTCTCTTAGAAAGACATATTTTATCTCCTTCCATTTAAATATTCTTTTAGCGGTGTGCAAAAATCTAGGAGGGAGATTACCTAGATTTAGATACTTCCTAATTTGTGTGGACTAGTCCTATTGTGAGGAAGCCTCGATCGCGTGAATTTATTGTCCCTCTTGAAATTCATCTCGAGAAAATGTTGAGTGGGAAATAATTTGTAAGAATAGCATTGTACTGCTATCAAAATGGGCTTGAGGGAATAATATCCCCAAATTGGCATTATTCAAGTGCTCATGAAGGTGCGATAATCTCTCTTGATGAGGTTCAATTTGAATCAATTGGACTTCTGGCGTGGTTTGAGTATTCTCACTCTCAACTATAGACTGTGAGAGTGTTTTGACCTGAATGGTTGTCATCTCATCAGCAGGGTTCTATGGGATAAAGGACCCTAAGGAGGCCATCGTATCTGTAAAATGATTAGATGATCGAGGGAGCGCCTCGATGTTATACCATTCAAAATTTACTAGGAATTTATCCACAAGGGCTTTATAGACTTGCTAAACTGGGCACTTTCATTGGTATATCCCTTTAACTTGGTTAATAATGAGTAAGAAATCACCAAAAATGTTAAGCTTGGTTATTTTCATAGCGATAGCCATTTGAAGACCTATGAGTAGGGCTTCATACTCGACATTATTTTTGGTTCACGGGAAGTTGATTTTAAATTATAGGGGTATGGGAGTCCATATGGTGTGAAAAACATGATTTATGTGCCACCCCCTGCTCGTATTTGGAGCCATAAAAAAATAGAGTCATATCTACCTGTAGCTTAGGCTCATCAAAATCAGGTGATTTTGATATTTGGAAGACTCCATCATTGAGAAGATCCATTCTAAGAGGTTGATCATCCTAGATAGGAGCCTGTATGAGTTGATCAACGATGATCTGATTCTTAATTTATTTTTGTTTGATTAATTATAGGTCGAACTCCATCAACAACATGATCCATTTCACCGTACGACTACTATGATAAGTGTGACTCATCATGTATCACAATGGATTCTCTTTAGATACAAAATACATGGTATGGCTAAGCATGTAATGTCATAGCTTCTTAGTGGAAAAAAACACCACTAGACATAACTTCTCCATGTATGCGTACTTGATCTTATAACTGACCAATGTGCAGCTGAGGTAGTAAGTAGAATGTTCCTTATGCAATTCATTGTTTTGGGCTAACATGGCACCCAATGCAACCTCAGTAGCTGAGATGTATAAGTGGAATGGCACTCCTGGTCAAGGTAGAGCCAAAAATAGCAGCAAATCTAGGTACTATTTTATTGCATCAAAGGCCTCCTAACACTCATCATCCCAATGGAATGCGACCTCCTTGTGCAATAATTTATTCATGGGTCAAAACTTGTCTAACAATTACGCTATGAAGCATTTGATGAATGCGATATTGCCCTGCAGACTTCAGATCTTCTTGATGGTAGTCAGGGGGCCATCTCGAGGATGGCATTGACCTTATTGGGGTCCACTTTGATGCTTCATTTAAAAATTATAAATCCCAAAAGATTTCCAGATGTGACGCCAAAGATGAACTTCTTGGGGTTCAGTCTCACATTATGCTTGATAAGGTGATTGAGGACTTTGTGCAAGACATCGAGATTCTCATGGTGTAACAAATATTTAGCTTGGAAGTCATCTTGGGCGCGGGGTTGGGTGGGTGGGGGGTGTGTGTCAAAAAATTTTAAAAAAATATTTAGCTAGTAAGTCATCCATGTAATATTCCAAAATCTTATGCATGTAGTCATGGAAGATATATGTCATGGCACGTTGGTAGGTGGCACCGGTATTTTTAAGGCCAAAATGCATGACCTTATAGCAAAATATTCCCCAAGGTATTGTGAACGCTATTTTGAGTTGGTCCTCTAGGTTGATACAAATCTGATTGTACCCAGAGAATCCATCCATAAGGGATAACATTTAATGGCCCATTGTGGCATCTACCAGGGCATCGATGCTCGACAAAGGAAAATCATCCTTAGGACTCGCTTTGTTTAGGTCTCAAAAATTGGTGCAAATACAAATCCTCCCGTCAGGATTCTTGATGAGAACCATGTTGGGCAACCATGGTGGATAGTCTACAAAAATGACAAAACTGGCATCCAACAACTTCTATAGCTCATCTTTGACCATTAAGACCACTATTGGATGCATCTTCCTTAGCTTTTTATTAATAGGCTTGGCCTTGGTATCAAGCGTTAGATTGTGGGTGACTATATTTGGATCCAGTCCCAACATGTCTTTGTAAGACCATGCAAAAGTTGCCTTCTTCTCTATGAGAAGGGCTATGTAATCAACTTGCTCTTCGAGGGATAGAATTTCCCTTAGCTTGATACATTGTGGATTTTTAGGATTTGAGCTGATATTTTTATCAATCATAGGCTCGATTGACATATACGACCCTTCATCCAACTGGTGGGGAGTAGGGATCAAATGGATGTCATCAAATGGGTTTAAATCATCAATGGGAACCTTGGGTTACTCCTTAGCATGGAAGACATCATGATTTGGCCTTGTAGATAAATGAAATGGTTGTAGCATCTCATCGCAAGGCCAATACTCAGAAGGTGAGGGCAGTGAATCTCCTTGATCAAAGTTGATTTCCCCCAAGTCGAGGTGCAATGGCTTCAACGGGTTATTCGGATCTCATAGGGGTTTGAAAATATCTATGGAAATCATATTTATGGATGGATGATTTCCCCTATGTGGTTGATGGTGTCCACGGACCTCCGTATGTCACAAGAGCTGAGGAGGTGGCTGTGGTGGTGGTGGAATGATCGATGGTGGTCGGTGTGGCTGTAGGCAAGCTTGCTCCTATAGAGGTAGAATTTGTTTCCAAATAGGATTATGTAATGGGAAAATGTGCAAGATATAACTCATCCTCATCATCTATAGGGATGACACAAGAGCCTTCTATGTCTAAACTACTAGATTCAATAGGCATGAATCCATAATCTGACTCATCGTCTGATGTCCACTCATAAGGGGGCCCTGAATCTTCTTCATCACTATCATGGGGAAGAGTACGCAAACCTTCACCTCTATCATAAGAGTGAATATCATCATGAGGTGGTTCATCATCTCCCAAGGGCATAGGGAAGTAGTCCCCCAATGAGTAGACATGATTGGGGTTGGTGAAAGTATCTCGCGCGAGCTCATTTCCACAATCTAGAGTCATGCAATCTAAAATGTCTATGAGGATGTCTAAGGACATAAGCTTGTTGAGTCCCAAGCAAGCCTTGTCATAAGGCATTTAATATTTTGGCTAGTAGGGAACTCGAGTACCCTTCTCATACAGGCCCAAACCATAACCATGCCAATTGTATATGTCAAGGTACTTCTGAGTGAAGTTAGGGTTGGACAAGTAGTTAATGTCTTCTTTGAAGGACTCTTCATCTTCTTCCTACTGCTGATAAGGTTCGATGCCATAGTCAAGGCCCCCATAGAAGAAATTCATTTTATTAGGGGGAGGCCAAGAGGCACGATGGTGCCTATGGGAATATGGGGTCGACCCATGTCTTGCACCGACTCTAGAGTAGGGGTAGTTATAACATTCCTAACCATGTATTCTCCCAATCCGGTGGAAGACATGTGCACTGTGACCTGAGGCTACGGATAGAAGAGGTATGAGAGTGAGATCTGATCTGATTCATTTTTTGTCTCATGCGATAGCTCCTCATCTACTTGGCTAGGAACCTCCTCAGTGGAGATGGTGGATATGATTGGCTAGGCCTCCTCAATAGGTTGCTTTCTCGAGTTCCTAGGAAAAGGATCCACATGCATACTAGATATCTATGGGGGTGCCGATGATGTGGATGGTATGGCCTATGATGGTAACAAAGTCAAAACTTGGCTAGATTTATTCGGTTGAAAATACAAATGGGTTGATGGTAAGGTTGAATCAAGGAGCTGTTGCACCATATTACAATACTTGAAGGGCTCTAGGTCCATAGGGACAACATGAACTTGCCCTTCATAAGTGTACTTAAGGCACTCATGAGTGATGGAAGGGATACACTTCATATCCCTGATCCATGGTCTGCATAATAGGATATTGTATGCCATCTCACCCTCCAAGATGTGGCACAATGTCAGGATGGTATTTTCTCCTACCTAAATAGGCAAGACGATCATACCAACCATTTATCATATGGCATCATTTAAGGCTCAGAGAGTGTACATAGATGCAACAATGTGGGATACTAGGATATTCAAATGCTTGAGATCTATTGTCATGATGACATTGCTAGAAAACCTAATGTCTCTCAACACTCTCTTGTATGGCGTTCTATTCAAACATGTGATGATGTGCAAAGGGGGATCTACCATATCATTTGGAACCGGTTTAAGCTCATCTTCTCTAAAGGTAATCATCGATTCCATGCATTGTCGCACATGCCCCATGAAGTTGTTGAAGGAGTCAGACTCCCGGGGCTGAAGCTCGATTGCTTTAAGGATATCCATAAAGGCTTCCCTATGAGGTGTCGATTGTTGAATGAGCTCATATATGGAGAGCCAATCATACATTGTTCTTAAGCTCTGAGTGAGCTTACTCTTAATGGTGACCACAAACCTAGGTGGAAGGCTAGGCATAGGAGACAGTAATGGCTGTGATGTTGAGGGGACATCACTCTGATACATAGGTGACATAGCTAGACTTTGGTACTGCCTATTCCTCATTACAATGTTTATCATGCCGACATGCCCTTACTTAGGGGGGCATGGTGAACCTCATTCACATGGGGAACTGGCTTGGCCTGCTCCGCATGGGTAGGCAAGGGATCTTTGTATACTTTCATCTATTGGTTGTTTAGAATGATAGGGTTGTATACATGAAGGGCATTCCTATAAATCATGTCTTGCACCAAATTCTTAAACTTATAACACATTTGCACATCATACCTATTTTGCCTATGAAATTTACAATATAGGTCTTCTTTGTATCCTTTGGGATTTTGTGCATTTGGGTCGATAGGTCGACTCTCAGGTAGGTGGATCGTATTGGCTGCTAAGAGGTGCTCAAAAAATGAGTCCATAGAATCTGTAATGGGTGTGAACTGTCACATAGGGCAACGTTGTTGATTTTACCCTTGACTATTCTGGTTATCCTTGGAATAGTTCTTGGGTGTGGCCTGATAGTTAGGCTTTTGAGGCAGCGTAGTTTGCATTGGTGCCAACACACTAATGGAAACCTAATTCACTGTTGTTGGCTTAGACTGCATTGGGGTGCTCTTAGAATTATTGTTCCACTCTTTCTTGTGAGGCTTTGCAATTTTTCCCTCTTGAATCTTGATTTATTCGATGATCCTAGCCTGTGCTAGGGCATCTTCAAGAGTCGCATACTATTGCAAATGCAACAACAAGGATATAGGCTTCAAGTAGCTCTTGGAAAACATCTGAGTCAACTCAGACATGGGGAGAAGATAAGGTAGCTTGGTGAGTAGGGCTCACCACCTATTTCCATAGTTTGTTATTGACTCATCGTCATACTATTTCAACCCAGCTAGATCGGCCAACATCACCTTCCTCTTGGTGTTGAAGGCAAAGCATTCTAGGAATGCATCTGCAAGTTGGTCCAAGTTGTGGATGCTATGCTTAGGGATTTGGTAAAACCACTTCGATACGGGACATGAGAGGGTATTCATGAATATCCGCAAAAGCAAAGCATCATTGTCATGAATGCCGAAGCATTGGCCTAGAAATATGGTGACATGTTCCTGCGCATCTTCCTCTCCCTTAAATGTAGCTAGTTGAGGCAACTTAAATTTCTCTATATAGGGAGGTGTAGGCACCGAATAATGGATGGGTTGACTACGTAATTGATGCATAGTGGTTTTTTGAGATCCAGACCCATAGGTCTTGTTATCTACTGACTCTAGGTGCTCTAGTAGCTATTTATATGGGTCTGAGGATTTTATCTCCTCATGCTTACTCACATCCTATAGTGGAGGTCTAGGATCCTCCAACCTATTTTGAGGTGGTGGCATGTCACCCCCTACCTTGGTAAGGCGTATCCAAGTACTCTACCTCTAGCTCATGCTCAGTGTAAACCCCATAGGGAATTTCTTGAGCCGATCTATAGAGAGGGTTATCTACCCACTATGGGCACCCTATGTTTGGCCTGGGAGGCACGTCCCGATATGGCCTAGGAGGTCATGGAGGCAACACTGGATAAGGTCTAGGAGACCTATCTTGAATGAGTGTGGGTTGTCTTACTTGGACCTCCTGCCTATGTGTATTACGGGTGGGAACCCTCTCCCGTAGAGTCTTTTGGAATAGCTCGTTAGTCTATCATTCGATTATCTCTTTTTCAAGCTAGTGCAAGTGGTCTAGTTGCTCTTTATCTCACCGAAGCTATTGAACTAAGGTTGGCATTCTGTGTATCTTGCAACTACTTGATTAATTTTTTCTGTTGTATGTGGCCTAAGAGGCCTAGGAGTCTCACCCTGAGGTTGACCTCATTCAAGATAATCTATGATATCCATCGTGTGCTTCCCTCAATCGAGGGTCACCGCATTGACTTGAGGTTTGGGTCGAGGAATATGCTCATTGTACTTATCTGGCATGGAGGCACATCGTGCATGCATGGAATATTTCTCCTAAGGAAAATTTGGGATATCCTCATGCCTTCCTTCATGGATGAGGAAGGGTAGGGTGTATTTGGCTCACCTTGAGCGATGAGTATCATACCCGTCATGTTGCCTAAGTTGTTTTATCCTATCAAGGCAATGTGTAGGCAAGGTTGTGTCAACCTACTCTACCTAGTGTGTGAAGTCAAGTTATGGGCTATTAATAGGCGTGTCAACTCTAATAGGTACACAAATGTGTGGCACCACTCTATCTACTAGCACCTCAGCACGTTGTTGCATTTCATTCAAGAAGATGTGTGATATATCTAATTACTGGGAACACTCTCCCAAGTAATGTCCATAACCCCTAGGTGTGTCCTACATAGGGCTCCCTCATAGGTGTGGCTCGTGACCCACTATCTTGGGGCTAGTGTGGGTAGAGGCTCACCAAGGAGGTATGACTAGGTCCTTGGGGCTATAGCAGAGATGACTCATGTCTCCTAGTCCACTCTTCATAGCTTCTGCCTATGACTAGGCTTGGCTATAGGTGCACACCATCGTAACTCTCTACCAAACCCTAGATGATTATCTTCTTTTACAAATTCTTAATGAAACAACAAACAAGGAAGGAAACACTCAATAAGACAAATGATTATCTCTTTTAAGTTTTAGATGTGAATCCATAGACTGTTTTATTTGTGTCACATGTTTGAAATATTTTTGAATGATAATCTCATGTTTAATTGGATTTCACTTGTATACTCGTAGCTCAACAACCTGGCTATGAACTCCATGTTGTGTTATATTACCTATAATGTTTGGTGACAAGGTCCACACATAGTCATGGAGAACAGGTCCTCCTAGTTCCTCATCTAGTTCACCCACAGTCTATAATATACCTCTCCGAAGAGAGATATGTGCTATAACCCATGGGCTATGATGGATCTTGGAACCAGCCTTGGCAAAGAATAAGGTTCATGGGATTTGAGACAATGGGTGGAGATGAAATCCACCTCGTTGAACTCTACTAGTGGATGGTGATGAAGTCCACCTCACTAGCGTTTAAGTGAATCATGGTGTGTGTGGTTCTTTTTAATCCCAAGAAAGTAAAAAAAGAAGCATCCGATGATTATTCACTAAATGCATGCAAAATGTGTGTTTTAATTTCAGAAATTTAGTATAAAAAGAACTCACAAATGTATCTAGAAATACAAAATCCTAAATGCTAGCCTACCCATTGGGTAGACTACAAGCAAGCAACCCAAAGAGATGCATTCCTACTTCAGATTTCTTTTTAATTTATTTCATTTTATATGTTTTTGTTATTTTTTTTTAAGAAAAATAAAAATTAACTTTTAAACTTTCTAAAAAATAAAAATATGCGAGAAAAACCAAAATAATACAATTTATGAAAATGAAAAATAGATATGGAAGATTCAGACGCCTACCTCATCACTATCAAAACTTGTTATTTCTGGAATTCTGCTAAGAAAACTCTCTAGTTTCTATTCTCTCCAGGGTGATAAGAATAGTAGGTCTGCATTCATTCTAGGGTGGTATGAATTCACATTCATCCTAGTGTGGCACAAATTTGCATTCATCCCAGGGTGGCATGAATAACAGGTCAAAGTTCATCTCAGTCCAGAACGAATAGCACCTACAACATGAAAAGATGAAAAATGAGTTTTAAAATTCACCTAAAGCAAAAGGGATAGGGTCCCACCATGATCGCCACTGAAGTAGGGAAAAATAGTGCACAAAATTATGATAAACAATATGTGTATCTATGTCCTATTGCTTATGAGCATAAAAAAGAAACATGCAAGTAATATGGAAAAGACATCAAATAACAAGAAATGAGGGGAGGTAAATTGCTTTCTTATTAATCAAATGGATCAAATCCAAGTTACAAAATTTCCCCTTTGAGGACTCAAATTATTGATACAACTGTTTACAATCTCAAATGCAGGGCAAGAGGTGCCACTTGACCGCCAAGGCGGCATGCATTGAAGGGGAAAGAGAATCTCCTAATTTGGTCTTATTCATGGATAATTTCATAAGTTTTGCTGCATTCCATGACTTGTGGGTGAGAATAGGTAGGAATCTAAACGTTTCCTAGCACTATTTGTCCAGATTTGACTTTTTTCTAGTCAAACCTGCTATTTGTCCCACCCTAGGATGAATGCTGCTATTCGCTCCAGGGTGGGATGAATAGGATCTGTATTTGTCCCAGGGTGGGATGAATAGAAATAAGGTGTTCAAATGGTCCCAAAAGTGGCCCGAAACCTTCCAAAACCTTTCACTGAGTGGTTAAAACCACTGTATACCTACTGAGGGCTGCACTAGGAGCTTGGTATGTCATTTTCTCTGTTGCTTATGGTAGCACAATAGGATTGACCAAATTTTAGTGTCTACACTCTCCATAGGATAACTCTATCCCTTCTGCTCTAGTATATGGATATCTCTCCATAGGATAACTCTATCCCCTCTACTCTGATCTACTCCAAAGCTTGTTCTCAACTCTATCTCAAATCTGCATGAAATATTATCACAAGGCTAGCACAAATCTACTATGAATCAACTCACAAATATTTGTATCAAATCTGCACCAATGCTACTTCAATTATTCTCAAAAGACTTGGTCAAATATACCTTCAAGCCTTCTCAAAATACTTGGTCAAATCTGCCTTCAAGCCTTCTCAACCGACTTTTTCAAATCTACCTTCAAGCCTTCTCAAAAGACTTGCTCAAATCTTCCTTCAAGCCTTCTCAAAAGACTTGCTCAAATCTACCTTCAAAGTTGCTCACTAAACTTGCTCAAATATTTCCAAATATTGCATACAAACAAATACTTATATCTCTTTCAGAAATACTTTCTTCAACTAGACAATTCAAACATATTCTACCTAGAATTTTTTTAACCTCTGGAACATATAGAGAATGATATATACTATCAAATGCCCAATATGTTCTTCACATTCACAAATATTGCTTTCATCTAATCCAATATCTACCTCTTGCAAAATCCCTTTCAAATCAAATCAAATTGGTGTATAACTTTGCTTCACTAATCTGATTTCTAACACTTGCACATTCACTTTCAATATCACTCAAACCAATGCCTGAGAACTTCACAAATCCATTCAAACAATGAAGCACAATTTCTTCACAAACCCTAACACAAGTGTTTCCAATTTCTTTCAACTATAATGCACATGTAGGTCTCAAACCCTAATTCAATTGTTTCTAAATTTCAACAATAATGCACATGTAGGTCTCAAACCCTAATGCAAATATTTCCAACAATGTGCTCCAATCAATCCTTTTAACTCCACCTCAAAATTACTTTCTCAAAACACAACCACCTAGATAAAAAGGTGAACCACCATACCTCAAAATGCTTGATGAAGAAATATCCTCAAGAACCTATCTCACAAACAACCAATCCTTCTTGTGCCACTTCAAGTGTTAGATAGCAAGGTACTTTTTCAAAACTTCAACATGAAATTTCTTCTCAAAATAATGTGCACAATGAAATCTGAAAATGATGCTCTAAGTCCCTTCTTTTGTTCTAAAAAATAAAACATTAATACTCAACAAAACCTTTCATATCTTCCTTTCACCATGCAAGAGTTATAATAAAATATCAAGCAACTTATCACACCTTATTACTCCTAATCTTGCAAAATAATGTTCAACCCAACAAAGCCACAAATTACACACATGAATTTTTCATATACACCTTATACCTCCTACTTGAAATAAAATATTTTAATGCACTTCAAATGACCATTAAAACATCACTTCATTTTATGCACCACTCATAGCACTAGCAATCTGAATTATAAACTCCACTTTATCCCTTTTTAATTCAGAAATTAAAACACCACTTTAACCCCCTTTTAATTCAAAAATTAAAAGCAAAATAATAACCTTATGACTCCCTAAGCAAGTGCATACCTTAGTCTTGGCAAATATTTATTTCACAAAAATTATTGCCCCCTTAGCTATCGTCACCGCGATTCGAACCTGCATCACTTGTTGGCCCATGCCCTAGCTTTTGCTAGGCCACCATGTGGGATAGCTACCCACACAAAACCTAAGCGTACGCACTCTTCCTTATGCACAATCTTCGATGCAAAAAAAGATTTTTCAACAAAAACTTTAACTCCTTGCCTCCGCCGTGTCTCGAACTCGAGATCTCCCTTCTACCATGCCTTAGTACCGAGGGATCTGTCATCTAGGCTAGCTACCTAAATGGAGCCAAAGTCTACTACCCTTATTATTTATCCATGTGCTCTACCTTAAAACACGAATTTGACCTTTGTCTTCTTCTTCTCCTCTATCACGAATGGACAATTTTCAAAGAACATGATTTTTATTCATTGATTTTTCACCTTAGCTTTGCACTTTAAATATGCAAACGTTTACTTGGTCCTTGACGTCGGTGCATGGAAATATTTGATTTCCAACCTTAACCTTTGGTGCTTAAATTTAATTTTTAATTATTATAATATTTTAAATCTACATAGATTTAAATATTATAATTTCTTTTTCTTCTTTGGGCCTTTTTCTTAGGATAAAGTCTTTGCCACCATAAATTATTTTCTTTTTCCTTTGCAAGTACCACCATGGTAAATCAATTAAACCTTTATTTTTCCTTTGACATAAATGATAACCAATGTCATCAACTTATGACATCAACCCTTTGACATCAATGACAATAATATACTCAAAATTTCCAACAATCTCCCCCTTTGTCATTGATGGCAACCCTTTCTAAAATTTCCATTTTCAACCACTGGATTCCAAATTTGCCCCCCTGAGAAACTGCTCCTCCTGACTGAATGCTCTCCTCCTTACTCAAATATCTCCCCCTTTGACATCAATGTCAAAGGAACTCCTTTGGGGCTAAATATAAGACTCTTAGATTATCCCCCTCCCACCTCCTTTCCTTGAGGTGATTAATTTTGGGGTGGGAGTAATTCTACTCCCAACATACAATGCTCTTCTTCTTTTTCAACACCTTTGTAGTCATACCTTTTTGATATTTTTGAGTGTCCATGTTCTTTCTTGACTTTGGTAGTTCTAGAAACTTTGTTCTACACCACTTGGCCTTATACCCAAGATTATTTCACTTGTAACACCTAATGTTGTAGTTCTTGGAAGGTGCAAATGATTTGAAGTTCCTCTTGGTGAAGCCAAAATCCTTTCTATCATGAACCCTGCAGTGGATATATTTATTCCCAAAGTGATTACATGAGTAGCAATACCCTTGGAAGAAATATCCATATTTGAAATATTTGTAATTCCTTTTAGTGAGGCCATACTCCTTATTTCCATGAATCCTGCAATGCATAGCTTTGTGACCAAAATGATTACATGAAAAACAATGTCCTTTGAAGAAATTTTGTTTTGAAACCTCTGGTCTCTTAGCCTTTTCTTTGCCTCCTCTATGATGATCCTTGTTTCTTGTTTGTGCATTATTTACTTTCTTAGTGAAACTTTCCATCTTCAACTTATCCGGATAAGTCTTAGTTTCTTCTTCACTCTCTTCCTCTAAAATTTCCTTTTCTGTTGAGCTTGAGCTTGATCCTTCTTCTTGTTTCCCAAAACCAAGTCCTATTTTGATAGATGAAGATCTTTGTGCATTGATGATCTTATCCAATTTTTTGAACTTTTCCCAAAATTTTTCAGCTTATCCTTAGAATATTTCACTTCCATCCTTAGATAAACCACTTCATGTTCTAATATTTCACACTCTAACTCTTTTTCTTCTAACTTTTCAACCATGACCTCTTTAAATATCCTTGCCTTAGCTTTTGAGTTTGTTAGGTCTTGTAGAAGTTTTTATTTTTCTTCCTCACGTTCTTGAACTTGAGTCTTTAGTCTTGAATTCTACTTTCTTACTCTTTTCAACTCTCTAAGAGCAACAATAAGTTCTTCCTCTAGATCAATTGTACCTTCTTCTTTTTTATATTCTTTTTCTAGGTCTTCATTTCTAGGAGCATCTTCTACTTGGTCTTCAATAGGAGTGTTTTCTTCCTCTTCTATTGCTAAGAATAGAATATCCTCTCCTTCACTATATGATAGTCTTTTATCACTATCACTTGAAGCATTGATTGCCTTGTTAACATAGAAACTCTTCTTGTGCCTTTGAAATAAATTCTTTTCATGCTTGCCTTGACCATACCTATTTTTATTTTCATGCCTAAATTTTCTTTCTTCCTTATTCTTATAATCATGTTTCTCTTCACTGCTACTGCTTACAACTTGTGGATAATTAGATGCATAGTGACCAAAGTCACCACAATTAAAGCATTTCATAGTTTTTATATCTTTGTGCTTTCTTGAGACCTTATTATTTCTTCTCACATAGTTAGCTTCTTCATTATGGCTTGACTCATCACTTGATTCTGGATTCTTATCTTTTGTCTTCCTTGAAGCTTTGAAAGTTGCCTCTTTCTTGGAGTTGTGATCCTTTACTATTCTCATCTCATAATTTGTGAGAATTCCATGTAACTCATCCATAGTCAACTTATCAATATCTCTCATCTCTTCTATAGCTGAAAACTTTCCATCATACCTCATAGGAAGTGATCTTAATACTTTTTGAGCAACACTGGAGTCTTCAATTTTCAATCCAAGTCCATGCATGGTATTAACAACCTCATCCACATGAAGTAAGTATGTAACAATATCTTTCTCATCTTCCATATTCAAATATTCAAACCTTTTCTTATGGTTTTGTAGTTTTTCCAACTTGACCTTATTATCTCCTTTATATGTTTGCTTCAATTTGTCCCACATCTCTTTTTCTGATTTGCATTGCATAACTTTCACAAATTTTGCTTCACGTAATCCACTTAAGATTCCATTCATAGCCTTGGCATTATTTACATATAACTTTTTACCATCCTTATCTATGGGAGGAGTAGTTGTAGGTGTGAACCCATCCTCAACTAATTTCCATGTCTCATATCCTTGTGCCATCAAGTAAGTCTTCATTATTATACTCTAGAAGGCATAATTGTTCCCATAGAACAATGGAGCCTTATTTTATGAAGATCCATTCTAAGATGCCATCTGTGTTCTTGTAATATCTTCCTTCAAGTTGTTAGAATTTTTTGAAGGAACCCACTCTGATACCAATTGAAGAACATAAGATTATACTGAGAGGGATGGTGAATAATATAAGATCAACTTTTAATTTTCTTTCCTAAATAATATTATCCAATATTATAAATTGCAATATCAATAGCAGTAATAAAAGTAATGCACAAATCATAAAACACATGAGAGAAACAAATTTAACATGGTTCACCCAATGTGGGTTACGTCCACGGAGAAAATATTTCTTCTAAATTTTCTCAATAAATCTCTTGGGAATCAATTCCCTATTACAATGTTTATGGACCTCTATCCAAAGGAGATATCAATCCCCAATACTTTGATTTTTGGATCTCTCTCCATATGAGAACTCTATCTCCTTTTCTATGGTTTTTGGATCTCTCTCCATAGGAGAACTCTATCCCCTTTGCTCTGGTTTGTGGATCTCTCTTCATAGGAGAAATCTATCCCCTTTGATCTGGTTTATGGATATTTATCCATAGGAGAAATCTATCCCCTTTGCTCTGGTTTGTGGATATCTCTCCACAAGAGAACTCTATCCCCTTTTCTCTGGTTTGTAGATCTCTCTCCATAGGAGAACTCTATCCCCTCTTCTCTGGTTTGTGGATCTGTCTCCATAGGATAATTATATCCCTTCTGCTATGGTTTATGGATATCTCTCCATAGAATAATTCTATCCCCTTTGATATGGTATGCTCTAAAGCTTGTTCTCAACTCTATCTCAAATCTGCACCAAACCTTGTCACAAGGCTAGCACAAATCTGCTCTAACAATTTTTCTCCATTAATTTTTCCACCTTAGCTTTGCACTTTAAATATGTAAACATTTACTTGGTCCTTGATGTCGGTGCATGGAAATATTTTATTTCCAACCTTAACCTTTGGCGCTTAAATTTAATTTTTAATTATTATAATATTTTAAATCTACATAGATTTAAATATTATAATTTCTTTTTCTTCTTTGGGCCTTTTTCTTAGGATAAAGTCTTTGTCACCATAAAACATTTTCTTTTTCTTTTGAAAGTACCACCATGGTAAATCAATTAAACCTTTATTTTTCATTTGAAATAAATGGTAACCAATGTCGTCAACTTATGACATCAATGAAAATAATATACTCAAAATATCCAACACAAGGATGTTCAAGCACTTTACAAGAAATATAATATCCAACACAACTTCTTGACTCCTTCTTACCCACAAGCAAATGGACAAGCCGAGGCTACCAATAAGACCTTAATTCCTATTCTCAATAAACTTATTAAAGAAAATCATAGAGATTGACATACATAATTTCCCTTGGTATTATGGGCTTATCAAACAACCATCCACACGCCTACTAGGACAATACCATTTTCATTTGTCTATGGAGCCAAAGCAATCGTGTCTCTTGAGCTTGAAATCCCCTCGTAATTTTTAGTACAAGAATTTATAGATGATGACACTACTAGACAAGCACATCTTGACCAACTCACGCTCATTTATGAGAAGTGAGTCAATGCTTTAGAGCATTTAAGAGTATATCAAGACTGCCTAAAGTGTGCTTATAATTCTAAAGTTCATCTACATGAATTCCAAGTAGGAGATCTTGTTTTAAAGAGAATAAACAAAAAACCAATGATTTGCCACATCTTCATGATAAATTCATGGCTAATTGGTTAGGTCCATACATTATTACTCAAAAAGTGGGTAAATGAACTTATAGCTTTGCTAGTCTAGAAGGAGTTGAAGAGCCCAAACCACATAATGTTATACACTTAAGATAATTATATGCATAATGTGATATATTTATATATATACATGGCTATTATACAAAAAAACAATATTGTATTTCATACATTTAATTTCACATATTGCATTGTATTACACATATTTTATTTGCATACATTTCAAAACTCACATTTCATTCATTGCATTTGCACCATCATTTTCACACATTCCAAATCTCATATTAGGCATCATTTATTCAATTTAGATATTAATTGGTCCAAAAAAATCATGTTACCTTAATCAGGGGCACCTTCAAGCATCATCCATTTCATTACACCATTCCATAAAACAAAATTGTCATTAGCAAAGTCACATGTCTACAATTCCTAGGTGTTTTCGATCACTCAACCACTCCTAGTGTTTTAAGAAAACTCCAAATACATGTCAAATTTTATTTAGGACCAAAACACAATTTTCACTAAGAAAATCATGATTGACTCTAAAAATCCTTGAAAAAATATCTCATATCAAATAGGGATAATACCATACTTGGATTGTACCTCAAAGTGAAAAGGGTAATCCTTACTTGTCCCATTATGCAACATAGTCCACAAAAATAGTGGTTTTCATCACTATCACAAATTTCAAAATAAAATACAGAGTAGTAAGGATATAGTACAATTATCATCACACTTAGGTTGAGAATCTAATTCTCCAAAGCTCTAAATATTTCATCACACACCATAGATCCTCAAGCTATAAGGATAGTACTACATTTCTAGTCATATGGTTAGGTAGTCATCCCCAAAGCCTAAAGATCAAAATAATTGGACTATGGAGCTAGTCTCCACCGAAGCTATAGATGCTTGAATGGAAATGGAGTACACTCATACATGGCGATATCTATATTTTAAAGAGACCTCTTACCCCACATAAGGACAAGCTAGCTTCTTGGTCTCATCCATAATAGGTTTAAACCCAATTTACTCAAGATGAGTTAATAAACTCACTTGCACACACATTGGTTCTTGATTACCTCAAGTCATTACCATGCTCATGATTTAGTAAATGAATTCATTGCACACACATTTTTTCTTAGAGAAATTAGGTAGTATTTATTGAGTTTGTTTGATGCCACTAGTATGTCTAAGTCTCTGTAAAATAATCAGTTTTTCATATCATCATATATATCTTCTTACATATCAACATCCATATCTTCTTCCACATCAACATCCATGTCATTATATGAGTCTTTCATCCCATGTACCACCAATTTGGTGTCCCTGATTAAAAAATAATACTAAACATGGACAAGAAAATTCTAAACTATGAATGATCATTAGAACATCTGTATTCATACACAATATTACTTGCATTAATCATCCATATACATTTGCATTATCACTTACATTAATCATCCATATACACATGCATCCACACAAAAACATCCACATATAAAATTCACACAAAAGTATAACATAAAATTAAAAGCCATGTATATATATAAATGTCATATATACAATGAACACTCAAAGGCTATATAAAATGGAGCACCAAGGCTCACATACAAAAAGTGCATCTAAGCACTAGCTAATTCCTATAAGAGGACCATTGTGATCCTAAAGGAGCCTTAGATCTAGAGCTATACCTAGACTCACTAGGCCTAATAGACCCAAATATGGATGAGGAGGATGGATCTAAAAGACCAATGTCATGCTCCATCAACATATTCTCCAATAACCATATGTATTTATCCCAATATTGGAGGCATTGTACATCATATCTATATCAATGAATCTTCTCTAGTAGCTTTTCCTAGAGCATTTTGATCCTATCCTCTCCTCCACCTATAGTCGTTCGTACCTCTAGCTTCATCCACAATTGAGCTATCTCCACATCCTGAGCCATCCCCCATCCCACAACCGAGCTATCTCTATATCCCAAGCTACTACTATATCATCTCACTCTTCCACCATCTGCTCCAGCCTTTCCTAATCCTTCTCACTCTGACTAAGATACCCATCCAAAATCTCCTCTCTATCCTCCATAACACCTCCATAACTCCCACTCTCTAGAGCCTGCTCAGCTATATCCCTTGACCACCAATTTCGACTACTAGCTTGAAGGTATCTCCAATTCTTAGGAGCCCCATCGACCTCCTCAACCTCTACCTCATCCCCATCCTCATTTCCCCCATCTACTACTATACTTAGTACCCATGGTGGCTATGTAGCAAACCATACATTGTACTCCTCAGTAGTCCCTACGTCATCCATAATCAGGGAGATCCATCTCCTTTTCATCCTCATAAGTCATCCTCCATGCCTCAACACAAGAGAGACCCATCTCATCCCGATGATGCTTGTAGAGCATTGGAGCCTCGGGAACTCGCTACCTCAATCCAAAATATTGTAGTACCTGTGATAACTAGATCAATTCCACCTCACTCATGTGCTTCCCAAACACCCACCTAGCCAATGTTTTTCTTAGTGGTAAATATTCGCAAATTGGGTGAATATTAGAATTTTTAAAAATGCCAATTTGCGATTTTGAGGGACCTTGGATGTCGGCCATTTCACCCAAAATTTTTGGGTCAATTTTTTTTTGAAGTGTCGATTCACCGTGCGTTGATAATAGTATTAGGTATTTTTTTTAAATTCACCGACACTCCCGCCTAAGTCGTGGAGCATTTTTGCCAATTTTATTTTTAAAATTTTAAAATTATCCCACCAAATTTGCTAACTATACCACTATATATATAAGTAACAAGCCAAAGATAGTTTTCATTTATAACATTCGAAAAGGAAAACTCTAAAGTGAAAATATGAATTGAAACATTATATCTGTTGTAGATTCCATAAAAATTCAACATTGTGCATTGTACACGAATCAACATGACATAGTTCTCCACATGGCACAATGACTAGATGTTATATCCACTTGGATTGGTAGTCGGTCTACTTGTTCCACCCGAACAACTAGTTCCAACTGGGCCATCTATCGGACTGCATATTCCATCTGAACTGTTAGTCGGTGAGATAATTCCACAGACTAGTTGTCGAACTTCCTGTTAATCACAGTTCAATGACCAACATATAATTTCAAACCAGATCGAATACCGGTCTTCCAGTTCCACCTGGACCGCAAGTTGGATCGACTGTTCACCCGGACCGACAACCCGTTTCCTGCACGAACTGCCCGGTGGGTCTCTTTTTAGACAGACCTTTTCATACAGTAAGTACTCTATTTCTCTTTACACATTTGAATCTATGATCCTATGTTTTTTGGTTTTACAAAGAATAATAGTTGTAGCACTTGTAATAAAAGATCTATTTTTTTATCATCTAATTTCTGGTTTTTCTTTAGTTGTGTTTTTATCATTTACTAAAAATAAATCAATGCTCTATTCTCCATTTTTTCTCCTATTTTCTATCTATATTAAAACTCTTTGATTCTTTATTTCCATTAAGATCCCATTTTATGTTACAATATTTTTAAATAGGTAAATATTGTGGTTCTCTATGGACAAAGTGATGCTCTGCTTCTTGTCCAATTTGTACTAGAATTTTATATTTTTCAACATTTTGTATCTCTGATTGTATATATGATTAAATTGTATTTCAAATTTATATTTATTGGTTTTTTTCTCTTATTAGTTACAGGCACTATCTCCAAAAAATAGAGTATTTTAATACCCTAAAAAAATCACAATAAATAATGACTAGAAACAGGTATTTATTTTCTTCCAACCATCTTTACTTTTATTCTAATTACAATATTATCTTAAGGCTTCACAAAAGTAAGATGTCTTCAAAATTTTATTACTTTTCTAAATTTAAAAATATTTTCTTTACAAGTAAAATGTCACCTACTAGCGATGCAAATAAGGGGGTCAAATATGAAAAGAGTATCCTGAATTATTTTAGCCATACATTGAAATCGAGCGAGCCATCAACATCTATGCAAATTCAAGGTATAAATGATTTTTGACTACTTAAAATTTAGGTGTATTTGTTAGTTTAAATAATGCTTTCTTCCTCAAATGGTTAGAGTGCCTCTAGCCATATTGCATGATGATATAAACCATATTTTTGTTTGTTAGTTTATTTTATTAAATTAAAAATAATTAAGAATAGTATTGTATGCTACTATGCAGAATACCATGTGGACCCTGATATGCATCCACTTGAAGATATTCATCACCAAGAGATGACTTATAATGAAAATTATCTTAACAATGTCATCCAAAAAGTAATTGAAGATAATCCTCAAAATAACATAGTTGAAAATGAAAACGATAAATCAAATGCATTATAAAATTCTTTTGAATCTACAAGCGAGAAAAATAAAAAATGAAAGGCATATAACTGGGCTATTGGAATGACATTTAAGAATGAATGGGTAAAAAAAATTCCATGGATAGAGCCTATCCTAACTAATGATAACCAAGTCGATGATAAAGTATGTAGATGCAAAATTTGTAGCTAGAAACTAGGTAAGGAGCATAGGTTGCAAAATAAGATAGATACAATAGAAAAACATGCTAGCAAAGTTTATGTAAAATTTAAAGGAAGTGATGGTGAAATTTATAAAATAGTTAGGTGGAAAGATGCATCAGAATGTATGCATGTCAGTTATGCAATAGAATATGAAAATCACTTAAAGGAACAACAATCTCTTGTTGAGAAAGGTGCAACAATTGAAGCCTATTTTCAAAAATGAAAAATATCGACTTAGGGGTAAAAGATTTAAAATTTTCTATTGTACTTGGTACTCTCAATAAGGGTACACCCATGTATATATTTTTATTATAAGCACCTATTTTTGTTGGTTGGTTTGCAAAAAATTCCGAGTTGCCATTGGTCTGATCAAAGTGGTTGGAAAATGATAAAATGTATATCATTATTAGAGAAGGAGGACCTGAGGGAGAGAGTAAAAATTTTCAAATTTATTTCACTATCTATTGATGAGGTGAAAACTGTGGACAACACATCCTAGATTTGTATGCATGTGTATACTTTTCAAAACAATGTCAGGCAACCTAGTTTACTAGGATTACATAAGATGGTTGAAAATTCAAATGCAAAAAACATTTATAATGTGGTTGTGATTAGTTTAAAATATATTGCAAAAATGAATGACATAGACATAGCCTCAAATTTAATATGTGTTGGAGCTGATGGAGCTACTATAATGCAAGGGCATATGAGTGGTATCTATGTTTGACCGCAAACCACAATTGCACCATATATGATACCCATTCATTGCATTGATCATAAAGTGAATCTTGCATATAAAATCGTGAAATTTTTTGAAAATTATATGATAGTGGAAGACCTCATTCATGAAATAAATTCTTATTTTTCTTGTAGTCCAAAAAGGTTTTCAAAGTTTCAACAGTTTGCACTAGGAGTTACAAAAGGAAAAAAATGTTAAAATATGTAGATACAAGGTGGATTTCATTGCACCCAGGTGTTGTAGGTGAGTTGGAGAGGAGAGGGCAATCCTCCAAGGGAGGTCCCAGGTTCGAATCTCCACCCTACCAAAAAATCTGAATTGGGTACCCAAAATCCAATTGATAATGTTGGTGTGGGCAGGGTTGGGTGCAACTCCCGAGTGACTTTGATGGTGTAGAACTCCCTATTCATGGTCTCTCATACCAAGGTGGCCCCACAAGGGGTTTTTCGCTTAAAAAAAGAAGAAGGTGGATTTAATTGTATCAACCTGCACATAGAGTTTTTAAATAATATCAGTCATTAACAAGGTTTATGTACGCAAGTAGTCGAGGAGTTTATAAAGAAAAATATTTGTTGTTTCATTTGACTAACTTTAAAACCCTATTGATGTTATGTGGTATTCTTCCAATGTTACAAGAAATGAGTAGATTGATAAAATTTGCACAAGAGAGATCCATCTATATCATTGATTTCATAAGTATGAGAAAAAAAAAATGTGTTGTTATTGAAAATTTATGTGTTCAAAGAAGATTTTAAAGATCCCTTGTTTCATAGTTGGAATAAATTGACAAACATGAACGATACAAAAAGCTATTTTAATTTTGACATCAGTGATCATATTTATATTAATAATCATGGAAATTTGATACCTCTTTATTGTTTTGAAAGGTAATCAAGTATAGGTGTGGATGGTGTTGAACAAGTTTTTGTAACACACAATAGATTTCATGTTGTATTACAGAAAACTAGAACAAATTTATCCAATATAGCAAAATCTTTGACAAGTGAGATAAGAGATTAGTTTCAGAGAGATGAGTTTCTTGAGGCCATGGGTGTGGTTAACCCCATGTTTTAGGGTTCTAATAGTGACTTCAATTCGACAAATGAGTTGTTTGTTAAATATATGATGAAAATTATTGAGCATTTAAGTAAAATTGTGGAAATGAATGGTGTTACAATCAATGGTATACTCAACACATTTTGGAATAACAATGCTTGGGAAAAGTTCACTTTTGAGTAACATCAATGAGACTGGTTCCATTGCACGTTTGTGGTAAAAATTGTATCCAAGTACTATCCTACAAGATACTATAAGTGAATACTTTTGTTTATATGAATTATGTCAAACAATGATTTTGGGATCAGTGGAAGATGAGAGGGTTTTCAATGCACTATATTTTGTGAAATCTAAGATTCGCAACAGGCTAGACAAAAATTTAGAAAATTATTTGAGAATATGTGTATCATCCTATTAGTTGGAAAATTTTCCATATGATAGAGCAATTGCAGTCTGGAATTCCCTTGCAAGTAGGAGTGTGTTGAATATGACCGATATGGAAGATGATGATACTTTCAGTGATTAGAATATGGAGATATAAATATCCACTATGCTTCATAGTGATGCAGAACAAGCAAAATTTTTTTTGTTCAAGCTACCTGATTTATGTTTTTTTTAGTATTACAAATTTTCAAGTATTTTACAATTTTAATTCATTTGAAAATAGATTTAACAATCTAAGCATTGTATTTTTCGGCTACTTGATTTGGTATTTATCCGGTTTTGTATTTTTTCTAGTATTTCATAATAAATTGGAATTGATTTGATATCAAATTTTACAATATTTTATCAGATTTGTTAGATTTCAAAAATTTGATTATTAAGAATATTTCATGTTCTGCTCTTTATTTTTTTTGAAATAGTTTTAATTGCCTTTATATCATAGTATTTGTATGTTTCAATTACATGAATTGTAATTTATTTCATGTATTTACAACATTGATCAATATTCATATGAATTTACAACATTGATTTTTTAACTATATTCATATTCTTATTGAGATTATAAACAGTTAAAATCATTTCAAAAAAAAAAAAGTGCATTCATATTGACACAAGAAGAGCATTCATATTGATTTTATCTGACACAAGAAGAGCATTCATTTTGATTTTATCTGACATAAGAAGAGCATTCATATTGACACAAGAACATCATTCATATTTATCATTTTGGACAAGAAGAGCATTCATACTGAATTTAATTGCATTCATATTGATTTTAACTGCATTCATATTCATATTGAGATTACAAACAGTTAAAATCATTTCAAAAACAAGAAGTGCATTCATATTGACACAAGAAGAGCATTCATATTGATTTTATCTGACATAAGAATAGCATTCATATTGATACAAGAACAACATTCATATTTATCATTTTGGACAAGAAGAGCATTCATACTGATTTTAACTGCATTCATATTGATTTTAACTACATTCATATTCATATTGAGATTATAAATAGTTAAAATCATTTCAAAAACAAGAAGAGCATTCATATTGACACAAGAACAACATTCATATTTATCATTTTGGACAAGAAGAGCATTCATACTTATTTTAACTGCATTCATATTCATATTGATATTATAAACATTTAAAATCATTTCAAAAACAACAATACTCATATTCATATTCATATTTTTATAGACGAAAAATGCATCAAAATATTATAAATAGGAAGAACAACAAAATTAAAGAGGATAATAAATTTGTAAATTGTCTTTTTCATATATAGATTTAAAATATATAAGATGTCTTTAAAGTTTAACTGTGTTGAAAAACAACACAAAATTCCACTCAACACTGAAATTTCTCTAACTATGTTTGACATTCTAGATGTTTTGTTGATGGTTGTTCTGCTGAGGTTTCTCTTGGAGCTGCCTGTTCTATTACTTTCTCTGCTTCTTCTACACCAGGTGTTGGCAGTGCTCCGGATCTGACTAAACTTTCTTGTCCTTTATTGAAATTTTCCAATAGCCCAACATATTCTTTGGCAGGATATTGAAGCTCTTTCAAACCAAGATTTTTCTCTAGTCCTTCCCTTATTAGGAGATCTAGATCCACTTTTAGTTTTTCCTGCAAATATTTTTTTAGAATGTTGTTATATTTTACTTTCTGTTGGGTTGTTCTCATCATAATAATGGATATTTCCAAAAAATTCTTTTTAGCCTCTATGTTGACTTGCATGGTCTGAATCTGTAATTTCAAATTTTCAAAGTTTGACTACAAAAGAAAAAACATAAGTTAGTAGAGAGTTATATGACATAATTTAAGCAACTTCAACAATTTTAAGACATAAGTTAGTAGAGTTAGCAAAAGAAAAACATGCATCTAAATTCTCACCTCGACCACATCTCTTGCGACTAAAGCAACATCAACAATTTTTTTGTTGAAATCCTATTGGTTATAGTACACTTGGGCTTCAACATTGATTTTCTCAATCCTATTCAACATAATATTTAAAACTTCATCATCGAATGAATTCCTGCACATCACTAATCCTGATGTGGCCTGCTGTAGCAGACCACTAAGCTTCTCTGGTTCGTTCTCATATTAAGAAAAAATATTCTCCCTTTTTTAAAAATTTTGTAACGGATATTTATTTGCTTGATAAGCACTTTAGCCCAAATTTCCTACTATTTCATAACTTGTAAATCTTTAAGCACTCTCTCTTGGAGGGTTGCTTCAATACCATCACACATAGAATACTGAATATCAAATTTAACTTTGTCATCCTTGGATTGAGGATGATAGTAGGCTTCCATTGCAGGAGCAGATACTATTTGCTTAGTTTTTGGGGGTGCTATTTATTTTGTCTCTGCATGTGCATCGTCAAGCACCTCTGTGGTCTAAAGCCCTCAATATTTCCTTGTAGAAATAATTCATCATCAAGCTAAATATTATCTAATACATCATGCACGGTTGATACCTTTGGTACTTGACTTGTGTTAAAAGAAAAAGTGGGGAAAACACCCTACGATATTGGTTGCAAAAGTATTTTTCCCCTTGCACAGGCCATATTGATTTGTCCTCTCATTTTATGCACCTATGGTTGTTGTTGTGCTGGTAGTGGCCTCATCAATTGCTTTTTTGGGCTTCTCATGATTTTATCTTGAGAGCCACCTGACATTCAAATAAGAAATTGCCAAAATTATTTTCCAAAAATAAAAAAACTTTAATTTCAAGTAAATAGAATGATTTACCTGACGAAAATTGAATCTCATGTACAAATTTACGGACGGGGGTCGTGTGCATTTCTAAAAACATGAAAATTTAAAAAAAAACTTAATATAATTTTATGTAACACACTAAGAAGTATAATGATAAAATATTGAAAGTGAAACTTACGTGCAGGATGGTTGATCCAACTAGATTCAATTTCAGGGAGACGAGGAGGAGTAACTGTAACCTGCCATGTACGTTTTGCTAGCCTCGACAATGGTGATGATTCTGATTCATTTTATTTAGAATCACCACATGCATCATGCATGTGACCCCTTACACAAACATCCTATTTTTTAGTTTTGGTCACTGACTTTCTTTGCAAATATGTGCAAAAAAAATGAAAATTGAAAACATAGCTAGAATATAATAAAAATTGGATTTGAAACATGGACTTACCTTCAATTCCTCTGAACTCATACCCAAGTTTAATAGTGTGGGATGCAATGTTGTTGGTACTTTGGTTTTTTTTTAAATCATAAAGACTTTCATAAAAAAGAACTAAAATAAAGTTAACGGTCACCATCATTTTGACTTCTTCTGTTTTGATGTTGTGCAACTTTATTTTGATTCATTTTGAAATGTACATGCACCAGTCAAACTGTGCACCTTGAACAGTGTGAATGATATAGGTCAATGCCCATAATGGAAGTTCTGTTCTTCCAAGCAAAAATAGTCTTGCTTGGAAGAACTCAATAATGGCCTTTAGATTTTTATTTTCAATGCAGCTATAAGTGAAGCCTCTCTTAGACTTAGCCATAGAAGCTGCATCAAAAAATATTCGATGGAAAAACATGTTAAATTTTGAACAATAATAGAAATAATTGACGGGAATTATACCTTCAACTACTTTTGAGGAAAGATCAAATTCATACTCCAAGTATTTTTTGTCATGCTTAGCCATAGTGAACCTCAGTGTCACGATAGGAAAACTCTTTTGTGGAAGTTCTATTAACCTCTGGATGTTTGAAGGTGTGATGGTGAATGATACTTGTTTATTCTAAAATGTGACATTCACTATTGCACATTCATGGTTGTTACCATCAATGATACTCTAGAAAAGGTGCTTGTCGGTCTTGAGTTGTGACATTGTTAGCAAGTGCTACAAACTTGATGTAGAGAGCCATGTATTGTCATAACCAAGGGTGGTTGACAAATCTATCATGGCAGTGCAAGTAGCGTTCTTGAACATCAAATTTCCAATGATAGTTTGAGTAGATGTGGTAGGATTAGCCATTGTTCGATAAAGCAAAAGGAGAAAGTGGATTTCAAATAGTATGGGGTGACGGTGTATCGAAAGGAGTTCAAGAGCAATTGCAAAACTCTAACCAAAAAAATGACTTTTCGATGTCTATTTATAGATAAAAATGATAATATTTGGATATGTGGAAGAATATTATTCAGAATACATTGAGGCTGACAGATCGTATGACATGTGGCATAGTAAATGGTGGTCCAGTGACAGATATTTTCCATCTGGTTAGTTTTTCAAACTTTTTTTTCACCCGATCCATTTGCCAGACCTTAAAAATCACCTGGTCCATCAGTCCAACTATGGTTTCCATTCGGGTCATCACCGGTATATGATTTGCATCAAGTCCACTATCTGGACCTCTATTTTTACTCGGCTCATTAGCCAGTTATAAAATTCCACCCGGGCCATTGGCCGATCGAGGATTTCCATCCGAGCCATTACCTCATCCTTGATTTCCACCTGGGCCATTTTTGGTACTTTCATTTTCACCCGGCCCTTATCACAATTTCTTGCTTTCCACCTAATCGATTGTCAGTCTATTTTTTGTACCCAGTCCATTTCCCATGTTTGTATATTACTCGATATGTAATAGGGATGTGTTTTCACCCGGTCCATTCCTGGTCTGTGTTTTCCATCTGTTTGTAAATTTTTTCCATTTTTTTTTAAAATTAAGATAATTCACCATGTCCTTCGACATGAGGTTGACCTAGATTTGCCATGGATTTATAATTTTTTTACAAGGACATTTCCGATCTGAACCCTTATGCATAACCCTACACCTAGCCTACTGTACTCACCATAAATTCTCCCCATCACCTATCCATATGGCACCTCACCATGGCCTCCATATCATCTGAGCTACTGTCAATCCAACCTAGAGATCCTGGTACCATTGACTCATTTCAATAGGATGACTTAGTTGCACCTCCTCTACCATAGGCCACCTCATAGAATAAGGCTTCTCCCTATCCCACATCATAGCAGGTAAACCCATTGATCGAGCCACACTTAAGTGCTTCCAACCTTAGAACTATAGTAGCAAACTGCAACCTAAACCCTTCCACCTTTGCCTCCCAATCTCATACAGCTCCTGGTACAACTATGCTAATAAAGTATGAGCCCATGGATAGACTAGAGGTTTATTGATCATGTCACACACAAACCTAATAAGGTTCCATGGGAACTAAAAAATAGTGCTATTTGGAGCCACTATGTTGGCCAACATGAACATCACCAAAGCATGAAGGAAATCCAACTTCTTATCATTATACATGGACAAGTATGTAATGCCTCCATCCTTCACATCCACATATTGCCACCCATATCTGAATAGTAAGCTCAATTCATATCCCTTATCGTGTCCAACCTTGACATGTAAGTCATCCACTTGCAACTTGAGGATGCAATATACATCCTCAAGTGTCACAATCATCTCTCTAGTAGGGAGCTAAAAGGTCCCCCTATCTAGATCCCATCTCTCTACCAAGGCAGAGAGATACCCCTCATCCACCCTTACCACATCTATCTAGGTTGCCCTTGCCATCCCCACAGCCTCCAACCACTTCCAATGATCCTCCCACACCACCTTCTTCATTCTCAATATGAGAGGTAAGAATCGATGCCAAGCCTCCAAAATCCTCAACTGCAGCACAATAAATAAAGGTAAAATACTAAATTAAAAAACATAAAAAATATTTGCATAAAAACAAAGATCTTCAAATATACTTACCTTGACAAAATGTATATCTTCTCCTGCTGCTGCATCTACTCCCTCCATCACCATAGCTTTCGCATCACCTCACACACTCCACTCTTCACTCCACTTCCTCAGACGCAACTTCAAAAATTTACAAATGCACAAATAAACTTGTTTTCCTTTTAAAATCTATTTATAGCTATTTTAGGTGCATTGAAATGCCCATGGGTGCTTCCAGGTGCATTGAAACACCTTTCTGCATTTGGAGAATAGTAAAAATTTGGCAGGTGTTTGCACATGTAGTAGGCGCCCATCAACGTTTGTTTTCAAAGTTGAAAAAAGATAAAAAATGACAAAAAAAGTAGCTTACATCCACAAAATAATTTCATATTGCATCCTTACATCAATTTCATCATAATATCATATTTTGTGAAAACCAAAATTGACTTGGAATCATAATTTTTGCTTGCGACCAAAAGTCACAAAATTACATTACAAGTTACAAAACGTTTCAAAACGGTCTAAATTTTCAGACCATTTTCATCATTCTCATAATCAATCCCATCACTGCATTCAATTTTGTGATACTATGAATTGATTTGGATGGCTAATTTTTATTTGCACCCAAAAGGTGCAAAAATTGTTCAAAATTGCTTCAAATGCTCCAAATCAATACAAAATTTTACAAATTTTCTTATTTCAATCATCACATGCATTTCTCATCATCCCACCTTAATTCAAACATTATTTCCACCCATCAATCATTGCATTTGAATATTTTCCAAGTTCATATACAATTTCAAGTGAACCTCATATCTAGTGGTTTGTTCTATCTCCTTGGTGATTTCAACGATTTGCATCCATGCAATTCGGTAAGATGAATAAATAACCATAAGAACACTTGGTCATATTCATAATAAATTATCTCCTTGTTCAAAAACAAAAAAATCAATTTTGGTACCTCATCTGTAGAGTGAGACTATGCCAAGACCAATTTTCTCAAAATATGTCATTGATGGCCTTGTTCATTGGGCTTTAAACATGGATAAAATCATAACTTTCATCATTTCCTTTTGCAATTACACTAGTATCTAAGGATATAGGTTGGGTAAATTGATTGAGCAATTGTTTAGGGATAACGTGTGGGAATTACTATAATCATGAGTGGCTCCAAGGGTAAGACTATTTTTCTTTTATTTTTGCATTTACATACTTGCATTTCAATGACACTAGAAGGCACATTCTTCAATAGCATGGAATCACCCCAAAATTGGGGCAACCACATTTGAATTTGATTTTCCCAAAATGAGATACATATTACATGATCATGGCATCTACACTTGGCAAAAACCCTTTTTTTTTTGTTAGGGCAAAAATAGACTCAATCACTTGCATTTTTCAACAACCCCCTTCCACCGTTGGGGTAAAAATGACATCACATTTACATCATTCATATCATCCACAATTGCACCATGAATTTCATATAATCATCTACATAAATCTATCAATTGGCTCATGAGATGCATTTGTCACTCATTCTTCAATTGAGGTTGTAATCTACATAATCAAAATTTATTTATCTTCAATTTCATCTTCACATTCCAACAAGAGAAAGTTGCGTCTTCATTAGGTCAAAACCAGGTGTCTCATATTTTTGCACCACATTGTGTTTCACACAACGTGGTATAAAAAGGGGTATTTGTAGACACCAAAATATAGCCACTTGTCATCCATCCATAGTTTCCCACCACATTATCCATTATTTATATATATTTGTTTAATATATATTTAAATAATAATATTTTATATATTATATTTATATATTTAATAAATATATGTATATATGTATGAATTAATCCCAACCATCCATCATGTTTTAATCCTAGCCATTCATCCATCTTAATCCATGCCATTTGCCTAGATTTAATCTCCACCCTTTGTCATGTTTTAATCTTAAACACACAAATTATGTCATTGAAATCCTAATGTGCCTAAGGGAATATTATAAAGAGGAGTCATTTTGATGACTCAACCCCTAAGTTTGCTAAGTTTTCAGAGTTCATACTATTTTTTTGAGGTCTTGAGTTCCCTGAGCCCTTGTGTCCTATGTCCTCAAGCACCCAAGCATCCTCAACACTTACATCCTCCATCACTCCATCTTACCTCCTCTACATCCGTTGGCATCCACCTCGCGAACTAGATCTGGTTTTGTGACCTTCATCTCAACCTCCAAACACATCCCAAAGCTTCTCGAGCATTCGTTGGAGTCTACTAAGCTGTTGAGAAGCAACACACCCCCACTGAAAAATGAATTTTCATCCTTTGAAAACATTGAGCTTTCATTTTGCAGTAGGGACCCTCTTGATGATTTTCAGGTTTTAAATTTTACTTGCCTCTTTTCTTCAAGTTTTGCCTGTGTCAAAGTATCCAAGTATTCTTGCATTCTGGCTTTGTTATCTCAGACTTCACTTTTTACATGCTAGAATCATTCATGGATAAAGAAAATCTTACTCCGGTACGAAAAAAATGCAGAAAACAGATAGATAAATTTATGAAAAATCAAAACTTTCCATTTTTGGAAATGTCGCGATATCGTGACACTTCCATTTTTGGAAATGTCACGATATCGCGACAGGTTTCAAGAAAATCGGCTAAGTCAGAAAAACGTAGCGAAATTGTGACACTTCCATTTTTGGAAATGTCGTGATATCGCGACACTTCCATTTTTGGAAATGTCGCGATATCGCGACACTTCCATTTTTGGAAATGTCGCGATATCGCTACTGGTTAGGAGAGAGAAAGCAAGTCGTATGGAACGTCGCAAAATCACGACATGTCACGAAATCGCAACGAGTTTGGAGAGAGAAGGCGAGGATTGTACGGAATGTCGTGAAATCACGACGAGTTTGGAGAGAGAAGGCAGGATTGTACGAAACGTCGCGAAATCGTGACATGTCACATTTTCGCTGCAGAATGAGGGAAAAATCGACTAAGGCATGAAATGGTCACGATTTCGCGACATGTCACGAAATTGCGACATGTCACGTTTTTGCGACAGATGGAGGCAGAAGGAAGCAAGTCAAGAAGTAGGTCACGATTTCGTGACACGTCGCGAAATCGCGACATTTTTGACAAGGAGATCCCAGGGCATACGGACTGTCACGATTTCGCGACATGTCGCAAAATCGCGACAGGTCCAAGGTCAGCAAGCAAGAAGTCTGGAAAGAGAAGTTAAATAAAAAACAACTAAGGCATTAAGAGTGTAGTGATTTTGTGACGTCGTGAAATCGCGACAAAATTGGTGGAAGAAGCCTGGGTTGTACAGACTGTCGCGATTTCACGACATGTCACGAAATCGCCACAGGTCCAAGTCGCATGAAGAAAGAGTTGCAGCCAAAGAAATTCTAAGGCAAGGTTGGCCAGAAAGAATGAGAAAAGTCTAAGGCAAAGGAAACAAGAAGAAACCAAAGGAAGAGGCCAAGGTAAGAACATGTCGCGAAATCGTGACATCGCGATTTCACGACGTCGCGAAATCGCGACATGAAGGAAGAAAGTTGTACGATGTCAGGAAAGGTCACGATTTCGTGACATGTCGCGAAATCGCGATATGTCGCATTTTTGTGTCTGACGGAGCAGAAGAGTGCCGAAGGGGGAGAAGGGTCACGATTTCGTGACATGTCGTGAAATCGCGACATGTCGCATTTTCGCGGCCATAAGGAGAAAAGGTTGCCGAAGCGCTGGGGATGTCGCGATTTCGTGACATGTCACGATTTCACGACATGTCGTGAAATCGTGACATGTCGCGATTTCGTGGCTTGTTAGTAAGAAAGGTTGCCAGCGCTGGGGATGTCGTGATTTTGCGACATGTCGCGAAATCGCGACATGTCACATTTTTGCGACTTGCACAGAAAAAGAGCCCGTAAAGGAAAACAGCTGGAAATGGACACATGTCGTGATTTTGTGACATGTGTCAAAACACTGCAAGCCACGTATCAGATAAATAAAGCCGACATGTAAGTAAACATTAGGGTTTTTTTAGTCTGATTTATTAATCAAAGTTTTGATTTAATATTTTTAAAGTACTAATCCGTCTTTTGTCCTTTCATGCAGGAAGCCATCTGGCACTTACGGGATAACGGAGAAATGGCCATAAAGGCAAAGTTAAAGTGCAAATTAACCGAAGACAGCCATATTGAGAGGAAAGATGCCGAAAATTGCTGCTTCATCCAATTTTTTCAGATCTGGCCGCAAAGAGACTTTACGGTGACTAAGCAGCTGCCCATAGTGGAATATGTCGGGAATTGGCCGGGAAGTGAAAATATATGCACACAGTTGCCAGATTTTGCCGGTGAATGCATTTAATAAATATTTATGGCAGAATTAATAGCGTGCAGATATTTTCAACTTAGGGATGGCTCTACGGAGGTGAAATGTCAGAGAAGTGGTGACTCATCCAGCTTACCCGAGGGAATTAATGGGTCATTTATTTACAGTTGCGGGTGAATGCAAGTGGCATTCGAATTCTATCTTCTCCATTTATGGAAAGTGACTACACTGAGTTGCAAAATGGTTAAGTTTTGTCCGAGCTTTGTTTTAAATGGCTCTACGGAGGTGAAATGTCAGAGAAGTGGTGACTCATCCAGCTTACCTGAGGGAATTAATGGGGCATTTATTTACAGTTGCGGGTGAATGCAAGTGGCATTCAAATTCTATCTTCTCCATTTATGGCAAGTGACTGCATTGAGTTGCAGAATGGTTAAGTTTTGTGCGAGATTTGTTTTAAATGGCTTTATATTGTAAAACCCGGGTCCTAAGGTTTAATGTGATAAGATTTAGGGTTTGAGAAGAGGATATTTTGAAAAGATCAAGGTCTGTCCTGAGTCTATAAATACAACTTCTAAATGTAATCGCGGGAGGCAAAAACTTAGAAATAAAAGGCTTTTGAAGCAATTTCTTGCAAAGATTGTTAAATACTTTGTTTCTAGACTTGGAGTTGATGTGCTTTTGTTTTCTATGATAGCATGGCCAAGAGCCTAATATTTTGCATATTGTGATAAGTTCATCTTCTTTTGTTATCCATTTCATTAAAGTTTATTAGATATATGTTGTAAATCGGTGTTATCATGATTAAATATGCTGTTAGGCTTCATTTGTTTTATTGTATGCTAGGGAAATTACAGATTTAAGGTTTAAGTCTATTCTAATTGCTCTATCCTCACTGTGCGAGCTAGGTTGTTGGTGAAAGATATCAATTTTAATCGACTTCCCTTCGGCTTATAATTTTCTGCTAGAGTTGTTCCATCTCTGCCTTATGCTCTTAGTAGGAAGTGATCTTAGAAAGCTGGACACTTTCTTCTTTGATTTGTTCCGTTGTGAAGCTGATAGTATAAATAAAATTGGTAGTTTTGTTTTACAGTTAAATTTGATAAACTTCTCTTTCTACCTTACCCTACCCTCTTTGTTTTACCGTGAAATGATCCATTTTTATTTTCTTTATTTGTATTTTATTTAAATCTGCTGACCTATGAGAGCTAGATCAAATAATTAATTTTAAATCTGATTGTCAAAAAGTGACAACTTCTGAACATTACTGAGCAAGTTCAGTGAGCCTGTTGTAAGGTACGAGACGAGTCCATATTGAAATCTATTCCGGAAGCGAAAAAGAGTGAATTGACATTCGACCCGACTACTGTAACTCACACCTTGGATAACTAGCTAGATCCTAAAGTGAGTGGGATTTATCCCGTATAAGTGTTATCAGAGTTTTGTGCTCATTCTTCACAGGGTGTGTATGAAAGTCGGACCAACATTTAAAAATGACGCTAGAAGGAGGGCCTACTAAAATTCGGTCAGTATTGTAAGTTGTCAGTACAGTATTTTAAGATTGCCAAAAAGAAGACCTCAAGTTCAGTACTCTGTTAAGAACTGTAAGTTTGTAAGTGCTTGTGAAAAGTTGGATTCTACATACAGGGTAACAAGGTCCCACCCTAGAGCTGGAGAGCTCCTTGTCCCTGAATTAGAAACTCTGAGAAGAAGTAGCCTCAGAAGGGCTAAGTCTCTGTCAGAAATAGTTTTATCACCGCTGATAGTTACCCCAACCACAACTCAGAATATCACTAACAACCAAGTAGTGATTGAAAATTGGTTGGGCTCCACTGCTTTGAATATTTCGGGTATTTCCCATGACCTACCCAGAAATCCGGAAAGATATCTCCCCAGATATAAACATGATGGGACAAGAACTGCAGAGGAACATTTGGTTGCATTCAAGAATGCTTTGAAATTATTAAATGTACAGCATGAGGATGTTGCTTGCAGACTATTCCCGTTCACTCTCCAGGAGGGAGCTTATGATTGGTTTCTAAACCTCACTAATGATTATGTCACCAGCTGGAATGACTTAGAAAAAGTTTTTGTGTCACAGTTCGAGGAAGTGATAGATCCTAGTATATTGTACCAGCAGTTTTATGGCATCAAAAGAGAATTAAGTGAATCTATCAGATCATATAATGTTAGATTTTAGAAAGCTTATTGCAGACTTACTGGGTATTATGTACCGAATGCTGACCTGGCATTAGAGATTTTTAGAAACTCTCTGGATCTGATGACCTCTGTCTTTTTGAAGAGAGATCGCATTGTTACTAATTTGACATAAGCTTATAAAGAATCTTTGATTCTAGAAATACAGTTGGGACCCCAACCATTAAATGCTCAGCAAGTTCCTCTGGTTGCACAAGCTACCCCTATGTTCCATCCTATTCCACATCAGGTAATGTTGCCAGTTTGTCAGACTCTACCATTAGCAAATCCACTGGCTGTAGCACCTGTTGAGAATGTACAGCACCTAGGCAAAGAGGTTGACAATGCAAGAGTGGAGGAAGTCTCAAAGACTGTTCAGAAGCTGGCCAATGATTTCTTGAGTTTTAAAAGGCAAGTTTCTACTGGGGACAACTCCAAAATATATTCATATCAACAAAACAGATTCAACAGGCCCCCATATGAACCTAATAAATATTACAAGGGCAAAGGCCATGATGTGAACATTTATGATTTAGCTCTGCCTAAGCCGGTGCGAGAATACATGCCACTTCACGGAATGGGGAGTTGGATTGTCCGGAATTTTGCAATGCATTTGAAGCTTTGTCTGGAGATTTGATCTCCCCTGAAAATCAAAGAACTGTTGATGGCCCAAGTTCATCCGACCACAGTGCAGCTATGGTCCTGGATTCTTTCACTTTCTTGGATGAATATGAGAATGTAGTTGAAATGCCTATGGATGAGGTGCAGGATTTCCAGCAGTACAGAAGAGATAATTACAACCTGAGAAACAGGAATTCGGAGCCTAATACTACATCAACTCCTTCGGACAACTCTCATAATGTTCCTCCCGACCCCTCTCCAAGCAATAATCCATCTCCACCAAAAGGAGGGAATTTGAGAGGACCAGATGCTTTTGTCCCTCCACTTAACAAAGGATATAACATAGTGGAGGATATGAAAAATATTAAGGCCAACATTACTCTACATGAGTTGGCACAGATTTTAGAGCAGAGAGACAATCTGATAAAAACATACTCTAGCCCTGCTACTAAACCTGTGGACAAAGGAAAGAAAATAGCACATGCCAATCTAGCCATGTACAAAGAAAAAACTGAAGTTCCCCTATTTTTATTGACTGTCCATATTTTTGAGAAGAACTTGCATAATTTTTTGGTAGATTCAGGTGCATCTGCTAATGTTAAGCCTTTGGCCATTTGTCAGCAGTTGGGTCTCACCCCAATGAAGTTTGAAAGGAGAGTTGTCCAATTAGACAAATCAGAGGTTAAAGTTGTTGGAGAGCTTCAAAATATTCATATCCAATTAGCATCTGAGCCAAGGGCTCAACATAAAATTAAAATTCAAGTTGTGGATATCCCTGTGGGGTACGAGATGCTGTTGAGTAGAGATTGGTCGAGATCTCTGAACGAATACTTGGCAACAAATTTTTCACACATGTGGTTGCCATGGAAAGGAGTGGCAAATCAATTACGGGTTGAAAGAGAACCCAGGTACAAGCATACAATTACTGAGTACAATGTAGAGAATGAAACTGTAAATATTGCAAAGGTAGATATTGGAGTCTACAATTTAACAATGAGACAGATTAACAAGTTTAATAAAGCTCATCCTATACATACTAATGAAGTCTGGACACTTCATGTGGATGGGGCTAGATCTAAATAGGGTTCTGGAACAGGGGCAATCCTTAAAGGGCCTGAAAGTCAAACATATTTTATGTCTTACTGCCTACAGTTCCCTTGTACAAATAATTTAGTAGAGTATGAAGCTCTGATTTTAGGTTTGAAATTTGCATTGGAAAAAGAAGTAAGAAATATTCAAGTTTTTACTGATTCAGAATTGGTGGCAAATCAAGTCAAGGGTAAATTCCAGTGTAAGGCATCTTATTTAAAAGGATACAAACATCGGGCTTGGGATCTTGTAGAAGAATTTGATGCTTTTAATCGACACATATACCCGGAGAGCGAGCTCCCATGCGAGATGTCTTGGCTTCTTCAGTTGCAAGTTTAAAACCATTGGAAGAATTTAAATGGAACAAGTTTTCAATTGAGTTAGTCCCTTGTCCTTCAGTTCCAAACAATATAGATAATTTTTAGGTTTTCTCTGATGATCAACAGATTGTAAACTTTTTGTAGAGTACTAACACATTTGAAAATGCTATAATCGATGAGGGCCAAAGGGATACCCTGCTGGAACAATTAGATGATGACAGGGGAATAATGAGGTTGAAAGACAACGAGAATTCCAAAAGGGATGGTGGAGCTGGAGCGGCTCTTTGATGTTGACAAAATCAAGCAAAAGATGAATTCTAAGGATTATATGGGTGCCACGAGACGGTGGCGAAGACCCTGAACATGGGGACTGAAGAAGATCCCAGGCACATCAAGTTGGCTAAGAACTATGATCCAAAAATAAAAAGAAGTATGATTGATTTTCTTCACAGGTCCAAGGATGTTATGGCCTGGTCATACAAAGACTTAAAGGTATTTGATCCTAAAGTTTATACTCATATTATACCTTTAAAAGAATTTTGCAAACCTTTCAGGCAAAAACAGAGGCATGTCAATGCTCTGTTAGAGCCCCTCATCCAGAAAGAAGTAGAAAAGCTATTGAGTGCAGCCATTATTTTTCCCATCAGGCATTCTACTTGGGTGGCCAATCTGGTGCCAGTCAGAAAGAAAAATGGAGAGATCCGCCTGTGTGTGGATTTTAGAAATTTAAACAAGGCATCTGAAAAGGATAATTACCCTCTGCCTTCTATGGATGAGGTGCTGCAGATTGTCAATGGTTCGGAGATGATGTCTTTCCTGGATGGTTTCTCAGGATATAACCAGATATTGGTTGAGAAGGAAGACAAAATGAAAACTGCTTTCACAACTAAGTGGGGAACTTTTGCTTACAAGAGGATGCCATTTGGATTAATAAATGCCGGAGCTACATTTCAACGAGCAATGGATCATGCTTTCAAGGGCCTTATGGGTAAATGCATTGTTGTTTACATTGATGATTTAACAGTCTTCTCTAAATCTCGGTTTGACCATGTAAAACACTTGGATTCTGTGTTTAATAAATGCAGGGAGTTTGGTATTTCTTTGAATCCGAAGAAGTGCATTTTTGGTGTAACATAAGGAAAGCTCCTTGGGCACTTGGTCACAAAAGATGGCATTTCCATGGATCCGGGCAGAGTTGAAGCCATATTTGGCATACCATTTCCCAACTCCAAGAAAGAGTTGAGGTCCTTCTTTGGAAAAATTAACTTTGTCAGGAAGTTCATCTCTGATTTTGCAGAGATAGTCAAGCCAATGAATGACATGCTAAAGCAAACTGCTCAGATTGTCTGGACCACCGAAGCTAAAACTGCTTTCCATGAAATCAAGATAGCCATCAAACAAGCACCAGTTCTGGTAAGCCTAGATTTCAGTGCAAATTTTTATCTGTACACCTTCTCTTCTGAACACACACTTGCTGCAGTTCTAACCCAACGGAGGGAAACCGGAGAACATCCAATTGCTTTCAAGAGTACCAATTTGAAGGGGTTGAGCTGAAATATTCTCTTTTATACAAACAAGCTTATGCCTTGGTGAGAGCGGTTAAGCAGTTCAGGCACTATATATTAAGAAGCAGAATTCATGCTATAGTCCCAGACCCAGCTGTTAAATACCTTCTAAGTCAGAATGAGCAGGGTGAACTAAGGGGTAATTGGGTTACAAGGTTGCAAGAGTATGACTTAGAGATTCGGCCTGCTAAATTGATCAGAGGACTTGGTTTGTCCCAACACATTGCCGAAGTACCTGTACGGGAAGAAGTTAATCAGTTAAATTTTGAATCTGATGACTGGTATGGAGATATCATTCATCTGCTGCAATTTGGAGTTTGCCCGTCTCACTTGAACAGAACCCAAATGAGAGCATTAAAACTGAAAGCTGCTCATTATCTCCTCAAAGTAGGTAATTTTTACAGAGAGAATTATGCTGGAATTTTCTTGAGATGCATTTCTCGGAGTGAAGTCAATGAAGTCATGTCCGAGTTTTCATGAAAAGTTAGGGGCAGGGCATTCATCAGGATCTGCTACTGCGCATAAAATATTGAGAGTAGGCTATTACTGGCCTACACTATTTAAAGATGCACATCAGCATATAAGAACTTGCCATCAGTGCCAAACTTTTGCAGCCAAAGAGGCCAACCGGGCTCTACCATTGCAGCCTGTTATAATAAATAAACCTTTCATGCAATGGGGACTTGATTTTGTGGAAGTGATTAATCCAAATTCTTCAACAGGGCATAAGTATGTTCTAACAACTACTGATTACTGCACAAGATGGGTTGAAGCAACAACCACCACAAGAAGTACAACTCATGAAGTGATTGAATTTCTAGAATCAAATGTCATAACTAGGTTTGGGGTTCCTCTAAATTTGATGTGTGATAATGGACCAACCTTCCAATCATTGGATTTTGTAGAATGGGCATACCAGATGGGGATAGTTATCAGATTCTCATCCAACTATTATCCTCAAGGAAATGGACTGGATGAGTCCACAAACAAGAATGTAATGAATGCCATTAAGAAATCTACAGCAGACAAACCCAGGAAGTGGCATACATTATTGAAATATGCACTTTGGGCTGATTGGATAAAATATAAAATGGCTCTTAAAACTTCTCCTTTTGCTTTGCTGTATGGTACCCAACCAATTGTTCCCATCTCTCTGAAGTTACCTACTTACCAATTTGTCTTAGACTATTTTGAGGATCAAGATGATGTAGAGGCTCGTGTTTTAGATCTAACTAACTTGCAGGATGAAAGACTCCAAGCCCTGGAACACTTCAGTCGGCACCAAGAAATCGTCAAGCGGTGGTTTGACAAGAGGGCCAAAGTGAAATCTTTCAAACTGGTAGACTTGGTGCTTCTATGGGACAAGGCCCATGAGAAGAAGGGTAAGCATACAAAGTTGCAGCCACTGTGGATAGGCCCCTACCAGATTGCTGAGATTCTGGGTAGTAATGCATTTCGTTTACAAGACCTTGATGGTAATTTTCTGGACCTCCCTGTTAATGGTCAATACTTAAAACATTATTTCTCGGTTGTCCCATCCAATATATCATTTGAATGAGTCATAAAGAAGTTGTAACATGTGTATACATTGTGAATAACTCTGCAGTTTTATTTTGCTTTAGTTTAATTCTAAATGCCTGTACAGTTTTTAGTTGCTTTGCTTTAACTTAATTTTAATTGTCTGTACAGTTGTTTAGTCTAGTTTACTTTTAATGTCTGTACAGTTGTTAGTTTAGTTTACTTTTAATGTTTGTGCAGTGGTTTTATTTTTTAGCTTAGTTGCCTATACAGTTTTTAGTGTTCTTTTGTTTTATTTAATCCTAATTGTCTGTGCAGTTTTAGTCTGTTTTGAATTTCTATATTTTATTTCCTTTGTAAATAACCCTGTAGTTTTATTTCCTTTCAGGTCTGTATATTTATGTATTCTATTTCCTTTGCTGTCTGTACAACAGTTGTTTTTTTTAAGGTTCTGTATTTTATTTTTATTTAAGGTCTGTGCAGTTTATTTCCTTTGTGAATAACCCTGCAGTTTTGTTTCCTTTGCTGCCTATACAATTTTATTTTAAAGTTTGTGCAGTTTTTATTTTATTTTGTTCTTAAAGGCCTGTGTCTGTCCTTGGAAGTCTATACAAAGTTCTTTGGCTTTCAAAATTCTATTCTTTAACCTTTGCCTGAGCATCAATAAAAGAAGTCAGCCTTCCAAAAATTGTTCTTATTCTGAGCTGATCAATCCAGTGTTCATTATCATAATTGTGAGATAGTCTGTTGAAACTGAACAGTGGAACTATTTTGTTATTTAGAACAATAGTAGAAGGATGATTGGATTTTGTGTCTTGCTTGCCACAGTTGTTTTAATTATAAAAAAATTGCTATGCTGTTTGGTTGGAGAAACTCCCGGGGAATCCAAGAAAAGTTGGTTATAAGAGGGGACTATGATTCTTGTAATTATTTGAGTAACCATAGAGGCTATCAGTGCCTAGGCTGAAGCAGTTCTAGATTGATGAAATGTTAAAAGAAAATTGTTATTCTTTCTAAGGCTTTTCAGATGTTGGTGTATTTCAAAAGAAAGAGATGAAAGTTGAGCAAGCACCATAGAATTGGCACTCTGCTATTTCCAATATATATATAAAAAAAGAAAAAAAAGAAGAGAGAGATAAAGAAAAAAAGAAAAAAGAGAGTTATATAATGAAGGAGGCAGCCAAGATTTCAAAAGATGTTTTTCTTCTACCAAGTTATAAATCCTACCTTACAGTTGTAAATTTGGGTCGTGTAAATCTAAAGGGTAACTCTGTCGGGGCTATAAAAGGCTAAACTAGTAAACAAAGCTCTACTCGGTTTCCCTTTTTTTACAATCTAGAAAAGCTGATCAGTCCAGAGTTCAACATTCGATCCAGTCATTCTTGAAGATAGTTTTATATGCTTGTAATTGCACATCAGAAATCTTCTTTAAGTAATTCAGCCTAGTATGTCCTTGGGAAATTTTGACAAGTATCAGTTAGTAGTCAATTTATTTTGAAGAATATCTGTGGCAAGGCAAGATACATGGTCTATGTTATTTTGAAACTAGAGTCCTGGGTTCTAAAATAATGCTACTATTTTACCTGCAGATATCGCCATTTGTTGAGAAGCAACACACCCCCACTGAAAAATGAATTTTCACCCTTTGAAAACTTTGAGCTTTCATTTTGCAGTAGGGACCCTCTTGATGATTTTCAGGTTTTAAATTTTACTTGCCTTTTTTCTTCAAGTTTTGCCTGTGTCAAAGTATCCAAGTATTCTTGCATTCTGGCTTTGTTATCTCAGACTTCACTTTTTACATTCTAGAATCATTCATGGATAAAGAAAATCTTACTCCGGTACGAAAAAAATGCAGAAAACAGATAGATAAATTCATGAAAAATCAAAACTTTTTATTTTTGGAAATGTTGGGATATCGCGACACTTCCATTTTTGAAAATGTTGCGATATCACGACAGGTTTCATGAAAATCGGCTAAGTCAGAAAAACGTAGCGAAATCGTGACACTTCCATTTTTGGAAATGTCACGATATCGCGACACTTCCATTTTTGGAAATGTCACGATATCGCGACACTTCCATTTTTGGAAATGTCACGATATCGCGACACTTCCATTTTTGGAAATGTCACGATATCGCGACACTTCCATTTTTGGAAATGTTGTGATATCGGTATCGGTTAAGAGAGAGAAAGCAAGTCATACAGAACATTGCAAAATCGTGACATGTCACGAAATCGCGACGAGTTTGGAGAGAGAAGGTAAGATTGTACAGAACGTCGTGAAATCACGACATGTCACGAAATCGCGATGAGTTTGGAGAGAGAAGGCAGGATTGTAAGAAACGTCATGAAATCGCGACATGTCGCATTTTCGTTGCAGAATGAGGGAAAAATCGACTAAGGCATGAAATGGTCACGATTTCGTGACATGTCGCGTTTTCATGACAAATGGAGGCAAAAGGAAGCAGGTCAAGAAGTAGGTCGCAATTTCGCGACACGTCACGAAATCACGACGTTTTCGGCAAGGAGAGCCTGGGGCGTATGGACTATCGCGATTTCACAACATGTCACAAAATCGTGACAGGTCCAAGGTCAGCAAGCAAGAAGTCTAGAAAGAGAAGTTAAATAAAAAATGACTAAGGCATTAAGAGTGTAGCGAAATCGCGACGTCGCGATTTCGCGACGTCATAAAATCGTGACAAAATTGGCGGAAGAAGCCCGGGTTGTACGGACTGTCGTGATTTCGTGACATGTCATGAAATTGTGACAGGTCCAAGTCGCATGAAGAAAGAGTTGTAGCCAAAGAAAGTCTAAGGCAAGGTTGGCTAGCAAGAATGAGAAAAGTCTAAGGCAAAGGAAACAAGAAGAAACCAAAAGAAGAGGCCAAGGCAAGAACATGTCACGAAATTGCGACGTCACGATTTCGTGACGTCACGAAATCATGACATGAAGGAAGAAAGTTGTACGATGTCAGGAAAGGTCACGATTTCGTGACATGTCGCGAAATCATGACATGTCGCATTTTCACGGCTGACGGAGTAGAAGAGTGCCGAAGGGGGAGAAGGGTCGCGATTTTGTGACATGTCACGAAATTGCGACATGTCGCATTTTCGCGGCCATAAGGAGAAAAGGTTGCCAAAGCGCTAGGGATGTCACGATTTCGTGACATGTCACGGTTTCGTGGCTTGTCAGCAAGAAAGGTTTCCAACACTGGGGATGTCGCGATTTTGCGACATGTCGCAAAATCGTGACATGTCGTATTTTTGTGACTTGCACAGAAAAAGAGCCCGTAAAGGAAAACAACTGGAAATGGACACGTGTCGTGATTCTGTGACACGTGTCAAAACACTGCAAGCCACGTATCAGATAAATAGAGCCGACATGCAAGTAAACATTAGGGTTTTTTTAGTCTGATTTATTAATCAAAGTTTTGATTTAATATTTTTAAAGTACTAATCCGTCTTTTGTCCTTTCATGCAGGAAGCCATCTGGCACTTACGGGATAACGAAGAAATGGCCATAAAGGCAAAGTTAAAGTGCAAATTAACCGAAGACAGCCATATTGAGAGGAAAGATGCCGAAAATTGCTGCTTCATCCAGTTTTTTCAGATCTGGGCGCAAAGAGACTTTACAGTGACTAAGCAGCTGCCCATAGTGGAATATGTCGAGAATTTGCCGGGAAGTGAAAATATATGCACACAGTTGTCGAATTTTGCCGATGAATGCATTTAATAAAGATTTATGGTAGAATTAATAGCGTGCAGATATTTTCAACTCGGGGATGGCTCTACGGAGGTGAAATGTCGGAGAAGTGGTGACTCATCCAGCTTACCCGAGGGAATTAATGGGGCATTTATTTACAGTTGCGGGTGAATGCAAGTGGCATTCGAATTCTATCTTCTCCATTTATGGCAAGTGACTGCATTGAGTTGTAGAATGGTTAAGTTTTATCTAAGCTTTGTTTTAAATGGCTCTACGGAGGTGAAATGTCGGAGAAGTGGTGACTCATCCAGCTTACCTGAGGGAATTAATGGGGCATTTATTTATAGTTGCGGATGAATGCAAGTGGCATTCGAATTCTATCTTCTCCATTTATGGCAAGTGACTGCACTGAGTTGCAGAATGGTTAAGTTTTGTCCGAGCTTTGTTTTAAATGGCTTTATATTGTAAAACCCGGGTCCTAGGGTTTAATGTGATAAGATTTAGGGTTTGAGAAGAGGATATTTTGAAAAGATCAGGGTCTGTCCTGAGTCTATAAATACAACTTCTAAATGTAATCGCAGGAGGCAAAAACTTAGAAATAAAAGGCTTTTGAAGCAATTTCTTGCAAAGATTGTTAAATACTTTGTTTCTGGACTTGGAGTTGATGTGCTTTTGTTTTCTGTGATAGCATGGCCAGGAGCCTAATATTTTGCAGATTGTGATAAGTTTATTTTCTTTTGTTATCCGTTTCATTAAATTTTATTAGATATATGCTGTAAATCGGTGTTATCATATATCAAGATTAAATATGCTGATAGGCTTCATTTGTTCTATTGTATGCTAGGGAAATTACAGATTTAAGGTTTAAGTCTGTTCTAATTGCTCTGTCCTCACTATGTGAGCTAGGCTGTCGGTGAAAGATATCAATTTTAACTGAATTCCCTTTGGCTTATAATTTTCTGTTAGAGTTGTTCCATCTCTGCCTTATGCTCTTAGTAGGAAGTGATCTTAGAAAGCTGGACACTTTCTTCTTTGATTTGTTCCGTTGTGAAGCTGATAGTATAAATAAAATTGGTAGTTTTGTTTTACAGTTAAATTTAATAAACTTCTCTTTCTGCCTTACCCTACCCTCTTTGTTTTACCGTGAAATGATCCATTTTTATTTTTTTTATTTGTCTTTTATTTAAATCTGTTGACCCATGAGAGCTAGATCAAAGAATTAATTTTAAATCTGATTGTCAACAAGTGACAACTTCTGAATATTACTGAGCAAGTTTAGTGAGCCCATTGTAAGGTACAGACAGTCCATATTGAAATCTATTCTAGAAGCAGAAAAGAGTGAATTGACATTCGACCCGACTCTGTAACTCACACCTTGGATAACCAGCTAGATCCTAAAGTGAGTGGGATTTATCCCGTATAAGTGTTATCAGAGTTTTGTGCTCATTATTCACAGGGTGTGTATGAAAGTCGGACCAACACTAACCTCAGAGAGACTCACCTCATGTTTCAATTTTTCACATTCCAACTCTTTTACCTTTAATTGCTTAGCCATACCTTCTTCAATTTGCTTTACCTCTTCAATTTTCACTTTTAAGTCAATGAGATCTTGTGAAATATTTGCCTTTGTCTTCTCATCCTCTTGTACTTGAGTCTTCAATCTTGAGTTCTTATTTCTAATCCTTTTCAAATCTTCAAGAGAAAAAACAAGTTCCTCTTCTATTTCAACTATGTCTTCCTCTTAATTTTTTGGATCTTTCTCCTCTTCTTTTTTTTCAACAACGAGAACATATTATTTCACCTCCATGGCCAAAAATAAGATTTCTTCTCTTTCACTATCGGAGAGAATTTCATCACTATTGTTGGAAGAACTGCTTGCTTCCTCAATATAAAGACTCTTCTTGTGCCTTTGAAAAATCTTCTTCTCATGCTTGCTTTGAACGTGTTTACTTTTCTTTTCATGATGAAATTTTATTTCCTTATTTTTCTTGCATTCCTCTTCTTCTTCATTGCAACTACTTCCAGCTTGTGGGCACTGAGCTACATAATGACCAATGTTACCACAGTTAAAATATTTCACAGTATTCTTACCTTTGTGTTTTCTTTATTCCTTCTTATTTCTTTGCACAAAGTTGGCTTCTTCTTCACTGTTCGACTCTTCACTTGACTCTGGTTCCTTATTATTTATCTGCTTTTAGGCTTTAAACACAACCTCCTATTTGGATGTTTGATTTTTTTTAGTCCTCATCTCATAGGCTATGAGAATTCCATGTAGCTTGTCTATGCTTAAGGTTTTAAGATCCTTTGTTTCTTCGATCATCAAGACATTCGCATCAAACATCATGGGAAGTGACATTAATATTTTATAAATAATCTTAGAGTCATCATTACTTTCTCCAAGTCCAAAAATGGTGTTGACAATTTCATCAATGCAGAGGAGATATTTGGTAATATATTCCTCTTCTTTCATTTTTAAGTCTTAAAACTTCCTCCTATGGGTTTGAAGTTTTTCCATTTTAACCTTGTCGACTCCTTCATATGTTCTTTGTAACTTGTCCCATATTTCTTTTGCTGAGCTACATTGCATGAATTTCACAAAATTTGATTCACATAATCCACTTAGTATTACATTAATTACCTTGGCATTATGTTTAAATGGTTTTTTGCTATTTTGATCCATGGGAGGGGTTGTAGATGGTTTGAACCCATCCACAATAGATTTTCATATATCATAGCCATGTGCCATCAAATAGGTTTGCATCCTCATACTCCAGAAGATATAGTTAGTCCCATCAAACAATGGAGCCCTATTTTATGAAAAAAATTCTTGGTAAGCCATGTGTGTTCTTGTAATATCTTCTTTCAAGTGGTTAGGCTTTTACTAAGGAACCTACTCTGATACCAATTGAAGAAACACACGCTTATACTGAGAGGGGGTGAATAGTATAATATAAAACCTTTATTTCTAATCAATAACTTCAATGATATGAATGCAATAACAAATTAATGCACAAAATCCACACACATAAAAGATAAGAGTTTTATGTGGAAACACCCTCTCAAGAGAAAACCATGATAAAATATTTCTTATATTTTGGGCACCAACCCATATGAGACACCAATCCCCTTACAAAAATTTGTGAGCACCAACCCACATGAGACACCAATCCCATTATACAATTGTGTGAGCACCACCCCATAGGAGACACAGATCCCCTTATACAAGTTCATAGGAACCAAGCCACAGGAGACACCAATTCCCTTATACAAGTTTGTGGGCACCAACCCATAGGAGACATCAATATCCTTGGGGTTCCAAACTTAGATATAAAGGTGCCAAACTTGATCAAAAAATAGAGAATTATATACTGGTGTTGGAAGCTTCAAATGGCCAAAATGTCCTTCACATTCATTAATTCTGTCACTTCCATATGTTACACATTTATTACATTTAAAGGTAGCCTAATTCTAGCACTAGATAACTTACTTGCATGTTGAATTGGAGATGCTAATATATTTTCTTTAAATCTTTTATCCTTCCATGTTATGAAGCACTTCTCAAGCTCTTCAAATTATGATTTTGAAACTTGCTTAGGTTTGCTCCTAAATCTAATCCAAAACTTTGCTCATAAATCTTAAATTCATCAAATTTATTATACTCTTCTCTTGGCAATCAAGATGACTTTGAACTTCTACTTCTAGAACAATACTGGCCACTCTAATTACTAAAAAAACACTATCATAGTGTGCTACCACAAACCCTAATATCATTTGATATATATTTGGTTTGAGTGTCACATAAAAATAGCAAATCTAACTCTCCACTTCTAGTCTTCTGAATGTTTCATTGTAAACCAAAAAGGATGGCATATAAAAAACATGAACATCTTTATGCTAACATTTGTAGTCACAAAATGTGTACTTACTTATTTGTAGCTCTTCCTCTTACACAATAGTTTGCTGATATGTTATTGCATAAATATGGTAACTTACATATATAGTCCACGTCTATTTGAGACCAAGTATTTGTAGCTCCTTTTCAGTGACTCCACTACCCAACAAAATGGTACCTTAATATTTAAATCATGTCATGTGCTTGAGTCTACTATTCTATATCAAAATTCCATTTGTTGTCCTTAAAAAAATCACTTCTTACTGGTAAGAATCCTTTCCTCATGGTCTTCATCAACTAATGTTACCACAGTGCTATCAATAGGGATGCACCAGCCTATCCACTCTCTATCAAATTTGCTAGGGCTGAATGGAAAAAAAAGTCTTTGCAATGCTATCAATACCTTAAAATTCATTGTGTATCCTTAAGACATCATTGTATATATCTTCAACGTATCTCCTTTATGTGCATGTGATCTATGTATGTGACTTGGTTGTCTATGTTCTTTCTTTCAATGATGTTGCTAGAAAATGAGATACAATGCATCAGTAGTATTTGTTGAGATCTATAATGGTCAGTAAAAGCCAATAATTCTACTCCTTTTAGTAATATTGCTACCTTTTGGAGTGGAACGTATCTCCAAGACAACGTAGTAGACTTGGCATTCCTATTTCTACCTGATGTATAAGCTTAGATACCGTGTTCCACAGATTCTAATGTGACTTTGATCTCTACTTACTACCCTATGCTCTCTTTATGAGCATACACCACTTTTAGAGGATGCTTCAAATATGCTGGTTGGATGTGCACTTCGATCTTCTTATGTTTTACTTCTTAATCAAACAAATTTACTATATTATTGCTACTTGAATTCTTTCACCATATCAGAATCATACATGCTCTTTAATCCTATAATTCATCTCCTTCATACTCACATTGTTTTTAGATTAATGTTGCTTTGTTTGAGAACTATACTAGTGCTTCTATTTGAGGGTGTTCTTTGTAGGATGGTGAATTGATGCTCCTCTATCTTGGCTAAGGTGCACCCAAATGACCTTCACTAATATCTGCTATGCTCTCCACTTGTTATAAATCAAACATCAATGATACATCTCACCTCCAATTGCCACCCTTGAACATATGTAAATACCTCCAATACCAATCAAATCACTCCACACTTTATTTTGTCGCATCACCGCTTCTTATCTCATCTAAATTGATGATGTAGATCATGTTACACTAGCAACACCAAAAAAATGATACACAGGTATTTTTCCTTTTTTACCAATCAGAGAATCAAACCTTTCATTACTTTCATGCCAAAAATAAGGATACAAGAGAAGAAGCCCCTTTACAATTTTGAAAATCCCTCAAATACCCTATTTTCCCTTTTTCCCACCTAAAACCATTCAAATTGAAATTTGAATTTTGGGGGCAACTTGTCGAGGTCATAACTTTGCACTCATTGACCCGGTTGACTATTACAGCATGTTTTCAAAAATGACATGAAACGAGATAAGCAAAGCGACTTTGGCTCTTCGTGCCAAGGCTCGTGTCTAGCCAAAAATCCTCAAATTTGACTTCTAAGACCTTCAAAAATCTCCTGCAAGTTAAACTAGTTTTACAAAATAAAATAAATTACAATTTTTTTTTTCGGGTGATGCAAGATCACTCTTACACCACTGGATGCTCCTGCATCAATTGAGGATCTTCAATTGAAAGCTTGATTTGAAATGAAATCCAACCCTTGTATTTATATGCAACCAACATAATTATCCTGAGGTCGACCCACTCAACTTTATATTTTAAAATCACTTCTATAATATAATATTTGAATAATTAAACTTTTTATTCAAACTATATTTAATTATTTTGATTTAAATATATCAAACCTTTGGCTCAAATTAATTATAAAATATCACTTTAATATTTAAATATTTAATTTAAATATTAAAGCATACTTATATAATTAAATCATCCTTGGGGATATATCTTCTTTGAATAATTTTCCCAAACATGCCACCACTTACTAGCAACCAAATCATCCTTTGATATCAATTACAACTCAATAATTCTAACAATATTCCCCTTTGTCAGATGGTAACCCTGCAAAGAAACTATCCTTTACTGCAGCAAAATCACAAGATGCTCCCCCTAACAAGCTGCTCCTTCTTACTAAAATTCTTCCCCTTTGACATCAATGGAAAAGGCTTCTTGGGGCTAAATGATAAGGCACTTGACAACGCCCCCTTACTAACTGCTCTAACTCAAGACTTCAATGATGATATGGGAGTGAAAATCCCAAATTACTATGCTCCTTTTCTTGTTCTATTTTCTTTTTCCAAAATTTGGAGGGCATATGCTTTTGAACATTTTGACCATCCTCCTTATTGGATTTTGGAAGTTCAGGGAACACGAATCTACACCATTTAGCTTTATGCCCAAAATTATTACATTTGTAACAAATGATGTTGTAGTCCATGAGAGGTGCAAATGAATTGAAATTCCTCTTGGTGAAACCAAATTTATTTTTAGCACGGACCTTGCAATTTACAACTTTATGACAAAATTTGTGATATGAAAAGCAATAACCATGAAATAAATATTGAAACATGTCTGATTTCCTTGGAGGATATGGTCGCATGGTTCTCTGATTGTTGTTTCTATGATGGTCCTTGGTCCGTGATGATGATTTGTTTTCTTCATTCTTGATGCTTCCATTTCTCAGCACATCAACATAGGTCTTAGGCTCTTCTTTAACTATTTTCTTTGATGCCTCAGTTCCTTTTGATCTTGACTCCTCCTTTTGTTTCTTTTGACTTTATTCAAAACCAAGTTCAATATTTATAATCGAAGATACATGTGCTTTGATAATGTCATCCATGATTTTTATGCTTTTCTCAAACTGATGTAGCTTATAATTGGATCCTTCTACTTCCTTCCTCAGAGATACAACATCATGTTCTAGTTTTTTACATTCTAACTCTTTTGCATTTAACTGCTCAACCATACCTTCTTCAATTTGCTTTACCTCTTCAATTTTCACTTTTAAGTTAATGAGATCTTGTGAACTCTTTACCTTTGTCTTCTCATCCTCTTGTACTTGAGTCTTCAATATTGAGTTCTTATTTCTAATATTTTTCAACTCTTCAAGAGAAAAAACAAGTTCCTCTTCTATGTCAACTATGGTTTCCTCTTCATTTTATGGATCTTTCTTCTCTTCTTGTTTTTCAACAATAGGAGCATATTATTTCACCTCCATGGCCAAAAATAGGATTTCTTCTCTTTCACTATCGGAGAGACTTTCATCACTGTTGTTGGAATAACTGCTTGCTTCCCCAACATAAATACTCTTCTTATGCCTTTGAAAGATATTCTTCTCATGCTTGCTTTGACCGTGACTATTTTTATTTTCATGATAAAAAAATATTTCCTTCTTTTTCTTGTATTCCTCTTCTTCTTCACTGCTACTACTTCCATATTATGGGCACTGAACTGCATAGTGACCAATGTTACCACAGTTAAAATATTTTACAGTATGCTTACCTTTGTATTTTCTTGATCCCTTCTTATTTCTTTGCACAAATTTGATTTCTTCTTCGTTGCTTTATTCTTAACTTGACTCTGGTTCCTTATTCTTTATCTTCTTTGAGGATTTAAATGCAATCTCCCATTTGTATGTTTGATCTTTTTTAGTCCTCATCTCATAGGTTATGATAATTCTATGTAGATCATCCATGCTTAAGGTTTTAAGATCCTTCATTTCTTCAATCATTGAGATCTTTGCATAAAACCTCATGGGAAGTGACCTTAAGATTTTTTGAACAATCTTAGAGTCATCAATACTTTCTCTAATTCTATGAATATTTTTGACAATTTCATTAATACAAAGCAAATACTTAGCAATGTCTTCATATTATTTCATTTTAAGTCTTCGAACTTCCTCCTATGGGTTTGAAGTTTTTCCATTTTAACCTTGTTGTCTCCTTCATATGTTCTTTGTAACTTGTCCCATATTTATTTTTTTGAGGTGCATTGCATGAATTTCATAAAATCTGATTCACATAACCCACTTAGTATTGCATTCATTGCCTTGGCATTATGTTCAAATGGTTTCTTGCCATTTTTATCCATGGGAGGGGTTGTAGGTGGTTTGAACCCATCCACAACATATTGCCATATATCATAGCCATATGCTATCAAATAGGTTCACATCCTCACTCTCCAAAAGGCATAGTTAGTTCCATCAAACAATGGAGCCCTATTTGATGAAAAAACTTCTTGGTAAGCCATGTGTGTTTTGGTAAGATATTCCTTCAAGCAGTTAGGCTCTTACGAAGGAGCCTGCTCTGATACCAATTGAAGAAACACACACTAATACTGAGAGGGGGGTGAACAGTATAAGATAAAACTTTTATTTTCAATCAATAACTGCAATGATATGAATGCAATAATAAATTAATGCACAAAATCCACACACATAAGAGACAAGAGTTTTACGTGGAAACACCCTCTTGGGAGAAAACCATGATAAAATATTGCTTATATTTTCTTCAAAAAAATTCATGGGCACCAACCCACAAGAGACACCAATCCCCTTATACAATTTCATGAGCACCAACCCACAAGAGACACCAATCCCCTTATACAATTTTGTGAGCACCAACCCACAAGAGACACCAATCCCCTTATACAAATTCATGGGTACCAACCCAAAGGAGACACCAATCCCCTTATATAATTTTGTGGGCACCAACCCACAGGAGATACAAATATCCTTGAGGCTTCAACCTTATATCTGAAGGTACCAATATTGATCAATAAATAGAGAATGATATATTGGTGTTGGAAGCTTCAAATGGCCAAAATTTCCTTCACATTCATTAATTCTATCACTTCCACATGTCTCAAATTTATTACATTTAAAGGTAGCCCAAGTCTAGCACTAGATAACTTGTATTTTGAATTGGAGATGCTAATACCTTTACTTTCACTCTTTTATGCTTCCACGTTATGAAGAACTTCTCAAGATATTCAAATTTTGATATTGAAACTTGCTCAGGTTTACTCCCAAATCTAATCCAAAACTTTTCTCATAAATCTTAACTTCAGAAAATTTATTATACTCTTCTCTTGGTAATCAAGATGACTCTGAACTTCTACTATTGACCACTCTAATTACTGAAACAATAATGTCACAGTGTGTTGTCACAAACCCTAATATCATCTAATATATATATTTTTTGAGTGTCACATAAAAACGACAAATCTAACTATCCACTTCTAGTCTTCTAAATGTTTCATTTTACACCAAAAAGTATGGCATATACAAAATATGAACATATTTATGCTAACATTTGTAGTCACAAAATGAGTACTTACTTCTTTGTAGATCTTCCCCTTACACAACGGTTTGCTGATATGTTATTACATAAATATGGTAACATACATATATAATTCACGTCTATTTGAGACCAAGTATTTGCATCTCCTTTTCAGTGACTCCACTGCCCAAAAAAATGGTACCATAATATTTAACTCATACCATGTGCTTGAGTCTACTAATCTATCTCAAACTTACATTTGCTATCCTTCAAAAATTCACTTCTTTCTGGTAAGAATCCTTTCCTCATGATCTCTGTCAACTGATGTTACCAAAGTTCTATCAACGGGGGTGCACCAGCCTATCCACTCTCTATGAAATCTTCTAGGGCTGAATGGAGAAAAAAATATTCACAGTGCTATCAATGCCTTAAACTTTGTTGTGTATCCCTAAGACATCATTTTATATATCTTCAACGTATCTCCTTGATGTACATGTGATCTATGCTTGTGACTTCACTGTCTATGTTATTTCTTTCAATTATGTTGCTAGTGAGCAAGATACAATGCATCAATAGTCTTTTTTGAGATCTATAATGGTAAGTGATAGCCAATCCTTTTGCTCATTTTAGTGATGTTACTACCTTATAGAGTGGAATGTATCTCCAAGGTGATGTAGTATGAAGAACACAAGCTTATACTGAGAGGGGGGGTGAACAGTATAAGACCACTTTTTAATTTGCTTTAAAAATCAACTTTCAAAATAGTATAATGCAGTGTACAGATAGCAGTAATAACATCAGTAATCAAAGCAATGCACAACACACCATCCACAAAGTGACACAGCAATTTACATGGTTCACCCAAAGTGGGCTATTCCACGGATAAAACTTTTCTCTAAAAGCTATATCATAGTTCTTTGGGAAACCTTCCCAATTACAAAGTTTATGGGCACAAACCCAAAGGAGACACCTTCCCCTAGCTCTGCTCTTAGTGGTGATCCTCTAGAAGACCTCTACCTCCTCTGCCCTTAGCAAGTGGAACTCTATCCACAGAAGACACCTGTCTTCCTTGCTCTGGCTGGAGATCTTTGTCCTCAACTTTATCACTGCAAAGCCATTCCTCAAATTTGCACTAAACACAGTCCTTCGGTGTGGCACAAATCTATCCTCTTCCTCTTTTCTTTTCTGTTACAATTGCACTTAGTCGAAACCAATTTTTCACAGTCTGCACAAACACAACAGCACTCGATCTACTTATGCTCTTCTGCAAAAACATAGTAGCACAATCTTTGCACATCCAACACAAACACAACAACACAGTCTTCGCACATCCAGTGCAAACATAGCAGCACAGTATTTTCACTCTTGCTCCAACATGATAGCACTGTCTTCACAACCTCTGCGCAAACACAGTAGCACAGTCGTTGCACACTCCACACAAACATAGCAGTCGCTCAGACTTCCACTTATGCACCTCTGCGATCGAACTTCTCCCTACATTCTATCTACGTAAATCGCACTTCGAACACACACTTGATCGATGCTCAAACTATTCAAACAACCCTCCTTTTATAGAGTAAGATTCAAGATCATTACAATCAATCTTAGTCGGCTGTTACTCTTCAACTGCGTCGGCTGTAAAACCCTGTGCTGCGTCAACCCAGATTTTAAATTTGTCAACTCAAAGTTTAACTCTATCCTTCAACCGCCACTGATTCTGTAGCTGTCCCTATGAAACTACAACATGTCATGATATCGTGACACCTTTTCCTGTCGTATGCCTTATTTTGCCTGTTGTCACAAAATCGTGACACTACAGCCTTTGTCGACCTCCTTTCTGCTTATGTCACAAAATCGTGACACTTCCTGTCTTTGCTGATGTCACCTTCTCTTCTATCGCAAAATCGTGACCCTTCTGTCTTCATGCCCTTCCTCTCAGATTCTGTCGTAAAATCATGACACTTTCTGCTTTTGCTGACATCATCTTCTCTTCTATCACGAAATCGTGACCCTTCTATCTTCATGCCCTTCCTCTCAACTTCTGTCATGAAATTGTGACACTTTTGATTTTTGCTGATGTCATCTTCACTCTGTCACGAAATCGCGAGGCTTTTGCCTTCGAGCTCTTCCTTCTTCAGTTCATCACAAAATTGTGATGCTTATTTTGATTAAGACTTGTTTACTGATTCTGTCATGAAATCATGACACCATCTCCAACTGCAAGCTACCATCTCAACCTGTCGTAAAATCGTGACATTTTCTACATCTGTACAACTTCTTTGTAGCCTGTCGCGAAATCGCGACGCTTTCAGCTTTCGAAAGCTTTCCCTGCAACCTGTTGCAAAATCATGATGTTGCTCCTTTCAGACTCTTTCCTTTGCTGCATGTCATGAAATCACGACAGTCCTCAACTCGACCTCTGCAGAATGTCACAAAAATGCGACAGCCCTTACTTGGAACTTTGCATCATGTCGCGAAATCGTGATAGTTCTTGAATCACTTTATCTCTCTTCAATCTTGTCGCAAAATCATGACAGATCACACTATGGACTTTCTCTTCTGTAACATGTCATGAAATCATGAAACTTTATTGTCCGTATAGCCTCATTTGCAGAATGTCGCGAAATCGTGACACTTTTCTTTCTCTGCCTTCCTGCACTGTTCGAGTCGCAAAAATGCGACATGTCATGAAATCGTGACAATTTTGCCTGCTTCATCTCTGCCTTCCTGCATGTCGCAAAATCGTGACACATTTGCCCAAAATTTATCTCTCCTCAAACATGTCATGAAATCACAATAGTTTTGCCAGCGCTTTCTCTCTCCTGAAACATGTCACGAAATCATGACAGTTTTTCTAGCTGCCTGCATACTTTTTCTTACTTGTCTTTTTCTTGATCTTTTGCAACTGGGCTACCCTGATCTTCTTGGAAACTCACTGTCCATGCTGAAACCTTCATCAAGACACATTCTTTGACATCAAACCAAATTGCTTCAAGACCTTCTTGACATCAATGACAACATCTACACTTAGAGGAAAAGCAATGTACCCAATGTACCCAAAATTTCCAACATAGTAGACTTGTTGCTCCTATTTCTACCTGATGCATAAGCTTAGATACCATATTTTTTAGATTCTAATGTGACTTTTATCTCTACTTGCTACTCTACACTCTCTTTATGAGCATGCACCACTTTTGGAGGATGCTTCAAATATGTTGGTTGGATGTGTACTTTGATCTGCCTATGTTCTACTTCTTAGTTAGAAAAATTTACTATATTATTGCTACTCAAATTATTTCAACATCTCGGGATCATAAATGCTCTTTAATCCTATAATTCATTTTCTTCGTACTCACACTATTTTCAGATTGGTGTCCCTTTTCTTGAGCATTATACTAGTGCTTGTCTTTGAGAGTATTCTTCATAGGATGGTGAATTGATGCTCCTCTATATTGGCTAAGGTGGACCCAAACAACCTTCACCAATATATGCTATGCTTTCCACTTGATGTGAATCAAACATCAGTGATACATCTCACCTCCAATCACCACCCTCAAATATCTGTCAACACCTCCAATACCAATCAAATTGCTCCATGCTTTGTTCTGCCACGCCATCGCTTCTTCACTCATCGAAATCGAGTATTTTCAATCAAAATATTGATTTGGAATGAACTCCAACCTTTGTATTTATATGAAACCAACATAATTATCCTGAGGTCATCCCACTCAACTTTATATTTTAAAATCACTTCTATAATATAATATTTGAATAATTAAACTTTTAATTCAAACTATTTAAATATTTTGATTTAAATATATCAAAACTTTGGCTCAAATTAATTATAAAAATATCACTTTAATATTTAAATATTTAATTTATCTATTAAAGTATACTCATATAATTAAATCATCCTTGGGGATATATTTACTTTGAATAATTTGTCCAAATATGCCACCACTTTCCAGCAACCAAATCGGCCTTTGACATCAATGAAAACTCAATAATTCTAACACTTTGGGAATTTTTGGTCGGCACCAAGCACCCACGAGTGTTTCCCATCCTAGTTCAATAGCCCTACGACCCTCGAGTGCCACTATGACACATATGCGTAATCATCCTCTGTAACAATAATGAAGACAAAAATGACAAGTCAGTGAAGACAAGGTAAATGTTTTGTGTACATCAATTTATGAACTTATCATTTATTTATAGCTTTTATGCAATATTAGGGTTAGTGATCTCATTTCTAAGAGTCTCACATAATGGAGCCCTCACAAGTATTATTAACTATTGTCATTGTTTCCTATGTACATGTGTGAGAAAAGTATTCATTAAAGGTTTTTGAAGCTTGGGTGGCCCTGTCAAGGATATCAAAAGCCCATCCACAATATTTGGGATCATATCAGGTGTGAATACACCAAAATCATTTTTTAACTAGGGTTTTAGAGAACTCTAGTGTACTGTAATAATTGTATCAAATAACAAGCTTTGTAAACCCCACAGTTGGAGTATTCTTGATTTTAATATTGGAGATCCACCGACATTAATAAAAGAATCTATTTTCTTGTGCAATCATTTGTGTATTTATATCACTTGTTTATTTCAATATTCTATATTTGGTGTTGCTTGATTTTGCATTCTCAGATAGTTCAATGAAAAGATGGCCTTGGTCATATTCTATTTGATGCTCTAGAATCTATGTAAAGAAAGGAATAAAATAGTATTTAAAGCAATTCACCATAATGTTCAATATATTTAGGAAAAAATTATAGCTAATATTAGGAAAAAAAATCTACATACATTAAATCCCCCTTCATAGTATATCAATAGTGGTATAGTTTACTCTTAAAGATGAACCCCTTGTGGATGAATGGAGATGTAGGTATCCACAAGGTCTTTGGCCTACTATTCAAAGATATAGACCATGGGAATCTCCTCCCAAAGGTATGGTAAATATCAAAACTAATGGTGTGTCAAAATGTAATTCACAAATAACAAGTATAGGAGGCATAGGAAGATTCTTAGATGGTACTCATGCTTTTCTTTTTGTATAAAATATTGGTATCCTCTCTAATAATCTAGTAGAAAAATATTTTATCCATTATGGCCTTTAAAAAGTTACTAATATTGACTAGTTTGTAGTACAAGTATGATCAGACTCACAGGTAACCATTAATCGGTTGAAGGTATCCACTAGAACCTTTGCATAGGATTGAAAGTTACAAAGAGTGATTAACAAGATTTCTAGATTTTGATACTTAATACTTAATGAGAGATCAATAACAAGGTATAAATTGAGCATGCAATATTAAATATATGATAATGAAAATATTCTAAGCATGTAAAACTCATGATAAACTTCTATAACTACTCATAAATCAGCCATTAATGAAAGCTCATGAAAATTTTACATTGATAAAAATGAAGGTCTTAAACTCTTTATATTTCTTACATGTTGTACATTGTATTTACTACTACTCTACTCAATGATATATACCTTCTCTTTGTTCTTCTCAAAAATTCTTATACAAAGGCCAATATATAATGGATGTGACTCTTGGCCTTCCATATTCCTATGACTCTTCATATTCCTATTCTATGGACTCATGTACACATGGACAACATGCATATTTACATCATTGCACATTCTAATAATACTTGTGCATTTATTACATTGCATAAAGTAACTACTCAAACCCTAATCTAATATTCTCTCCTAATATAAGGATGTACCCATGGTGGTACATTAACATGTACCAAATAATGTAATATATTTCAACACCCCCTGTATTACATTATTTGGTTATTGAATATTTTAGTCTTCAATATGGATCTTCATATTTTAAATATCTTCAACTTGATCAAGTTATTCTTCTTCTTTAATTTGTATATGGCCAAGTAGTCCAAACTATTTTTGTCCTCTCATCTTTCTCATTCTGCATATTTTATTTCCCCATCGAATTTTATGATATATAGATTTCTAATTTTTTGTAATTTGTTCCTCAAAAAATGCATTAGTATTGTTTTGAAATACAACAATATCTTGTGAAATCTCAATTGAGTCTAGAGAATATATATCATTGTGGATTGATCTTGTAGCTTCTATCTCATTTTGATTTATGATGAGGCACTTATTGACCCCATTTATAGATCTAAAATCAACCATCCTTTAACTCTCTACCAACTTGAAATAAGATTTGATGTTAATCCAGGAACATACATTACATCATGTAAAATGTTTTTCATAAATGATGTAATAGGTGTTACACACCCATATCCGTGTATAAGATAGGTTTTTTAATCTGCAATTTTCAACCTAATATTGTTAGTGACTTCAAGAAAATTAAACCATTGTAAATTTTCTATCATGTGGTGACTTGCACAAAAATTAATAAACCATGTCTTTTGTATTTTTACTTGTAGAGTTTCTTGTGGTTGAAGTAATTTTGCATTTTTGATATGGAATATTGTATGGATTTTGATCTTGAATCCTTTTACAGTTTATCTTGTGATGATATGTTGCTTTTTATAACTTATCCATTATCTTAAGAAATTGTAGTATTCCTTATGTCTCTCAATCTTTTCACCTTCTAGATTCTAACCTTCAATTCTTGTAGTATATGATCAATCAATAATCAAATTTCTAGATATAATTCCTTTTAGCTCTTTTAGTATTAAATATAGAATATTTTATCTTTCAAAGCCTTTGATATTGACTACCTTATGACTCCCTAGTTTTGAGTATATGATCAAGTTTGATATGATCTTTTCAATTCTCAAATTTTGTAGAATACCTTGTATCTACCAAATGTTTTGAGTATAATATAGCATTGATAAAATACTTAGAGTTATTAATTTCCTTTGCATTGAAATTCTTTTACCTCCCTAATGTTTTGATGATAATTTCAATATAACGTTCAACTCCTATTCTTTAAGAAAAGCACTTTAATTCTACCTATAGAAAGCTAAAGATAATTTTGATGCACTTTTAATTTTGATAAGGTTCTCTATTTTCAAGACCTTTAAGTTGGATTCTTTATGTATCATTTATTTAAGAAAGAGACTAATATCAAATGTAATTTCCAACTTTTCAATACCTTTATGTAGTGCTTCAATTTTTAATAGTAAGGTTTCTAAAATTCAAGAACCTAAATTGACGTTGAACTCCTTATAAATCCCTAATTATAAATTTAGAAAATGTAGATATTTCCAAATTAAATATTTCAATTTTGATGTAGAAAAACTTATTCCTCAAAGTTAAATTATTTGTAAATATTTCTATGCTTGAATTTCAAATAACACAATTTCAAAAATATTTCAAGTTAAATCCTCTTTACTTCAATAGTCTTTCAAATCAATCAATAAATCATCTAAGGTTATAATTTACCAATTCATTTCCTTATATCTCCATTCACTTAATTAATATTAAGCATAATAGATTAACTTAACCTTAGTATTGATAAACCTTATATCTCCTTGACCTTTATGAAATGCAAATAGATTGAATATTAATATACCTTCTTGGTGATGAAGCACTATGTAATGGTCTGTTACTTATTTGATTGCAACTTGCACTCTAATTTTGGGTTCTCCTTTAAATATTCAATGCTTTACATGATGTCCGTATACTATATTTATTGCTCTCCCTTGTATATGACACTATATTAGACTTTAACTATCCTCGTATTTTCTATATGCGCTCTAAATCGTGAATATGCGTGCTTGTCATGAGCCTCCTATGGTAGACTTTTCCTTGTATGGATTTATGTTTTGCTATGTTGTGTTATTGATGGAATGATTGGATAATTCATGAATAGTTATGAAAGGCATATATTTTATGAAAATGTATTGTATTTAAATATATCAAAGAATTTGATTGTAACTTAAGTTATCTTTATCTAACAATTAATAATTGGTGATAAATTTCCAAGAAAACATATGGAATTATTTAGGTGGAGATATACCTAAAATGGAAACACAAACTAATATTCATGTCTATATTAAGGTATAAGAGAATAAGTGAATAGATAATACTCTAGAACGAGAGAATGTACTTGGGAAGACCTAGTGGTATGATAGAGTAGAGATGTGTGGTGACCTTTATTCAAACATTGAGTGAAACTTACTAAGTGAGGACTAGCTCATCAAAATGATGATATCGATAGACTTGCTAGGTGAGGACTATCTCCTTAGTATGATAAGATGGATAGTCTTACGTAATGCTTAGTACACATACATAAAAGGGCATATGTATGGTGTAGATATTTGTGTGTTCTCGTCATTGGCTAAAAAGTAAAGCTAGCTTCCCAAAAGGATATTGATAGCTTAATATTTGCTTATGGTGTCTATCCATAATAGGAGTCAGATAGCTCAATTAAGGAACACTAAGTTTATGAGAAAACCTTAGACCTTTTCTTAGGGTTTCAAAAAATAATCTAGGGAATTATGGGTAGTGATATTTGGTATCAGAGCAAACTTGGTTCATAGGGATATAAGCTTCCTTGTGTAAGACTAGTTGGTGGTATGTATTAAAATATTTACCTATGAAAGACTATACTTTACATGAATAAAATTTCTATCAATATATATATATATATATAACTCCATTTGTCTTGTTAAGATAACAAGGTAGTTAGCTACTAGTAGGAGGAACAATTTGGAAATGTAATTGTGACCTAACTCCTACTATCCCTTCTATGTGTGGCCAAGGACAATACCACCAAGGAAGAGGAGAGAAAGTATTGTCCCATAAATGAGGAATACACAATGAACTAATGTTGAGGATAGTACCCCAAATCTTGGTGTAACAAATCCTACTAATGGCGATGAAGACCTCATTGCAATAATTACTTTACTATGAGAACAGATGGAAACAAAAAAATAATTATTGGAAGCTATAGTGAATTAGGAATCACAAGCTGGGAACTATAGGGTTGTTCAAGTAAATAAACCCACTACAGAGGTACAACAGGCTAGAATTTGGTTAGAGGTAGAAATGGGTAAGGACCTAAAGCATGTGAAGTCCAATATTTTAATATATAAGAGGGTGATGATGTAGTTGAGGTCTGGTTAAAGGAGTTGGTAACCTTCTGTAATATGAAGAATTACTCCACTTGAACTCAAATTTCCTATGCCACCTTACACTTACAAGGTTTTGCTCTAGATTGGTGAGAAAAGTTTAGTGGAGAACAAGGAATTGAAGCAGTTATTGATCTAAAATGGGAGGAATTTGTGGTAGCATTTAAAAATAGGTTCCTCATGGAGCATTTCTATACTCAATATTTTGAATAATTCACCAGAATTGATAGGTAAATAAGATAGTGGAAGGTTATTACCAAAAAATTTAAGTTGTTGAAGTATGTGCCTATGTATAATGAGAATATGAAGGTTCATAAATTCATATTAGGAGTTGATCTAAAAATAGGGTATGAAGTGAACATGTGATAACCTAGTAGTGTTTAGAAGGCTTATGATATGTCCAGGGAAGATGAGACTTACCTTAATCTCTACTTTGATTATGAAGAAGATTCTGAGCAAGACAAAAAAACACTAAGGAAAATAAACATTGTAGGATTCTTGAAATGGGAGGGGGAAAAGGCAAACAAAAAATCCCAAGGATAAGATAAATGAAATGAAAATAAATAAGGAAATTTTAGGAAGAAATTTCTACGAAAAGAACAACAATCCTAAAAATCACAAAAATGGTAATAACATATCATCACCACAAGGGAAATCCAACCCTCTATAGACGGTGAAATTAGAAGGTTAGAAGCAAAAAACACATCTAGGACCCAAGATTGGATGCTTTGATTATGGAGGACCACATTATGCCAATAAATGGCTACTCAGAGTAGGATCAAGTTCAAAAGGAAAAGAGTCTGCTTATAAAGAACCTACACACAAGGAACCTGCTCATAAGATTTATGCAGCAGTAGGATATCAAAATTTAGATGGGCAAGCCACTCCATTGATTATTAAAGGTTATTAGATAGTAGAGCTACATATAGTTTTGTTTCTTATAAATTAATTAAGGATATATTAGAAAGGTTAGGAATATTGGCACATGGGTGGAAGGTTGAGTACGGTTTAGAGAAAACTTATTCTATATATCAATGTTATCCTATTACTGAAATAACCTTACCTACTGGTACAACTGTTGGATGTCTTTTTGTAGCGCCACCACACACTTTTGATGTAGTCCTAGGAATGGATTGGTTACAAGTGCATAATGCAATAATAAAATTTCAAAAAAAATGGATTGAGTATTCTAAATATGGTACTAAAACACAAAGGGAGTATAACTTACAAGGGGATTTTCAACCCCATATCCTCTCGATAATGTAGTTTAATAAATCCACTAAAAGAGGAGGATCAATTTATGTACTTAAGATGAATGAAATTGAGAAGGAGAAGAAGGAATAGGTGTTTAGGAAACACCTAGTACTTTAGGATTTAAGGGATGTATTTTCAGAATATTTACCTGGGATACCCCTAAAACATGAATTCAATTTCACAATTGAGCTTAAACCCAAGATACAACCTATCCATAGGGATCCTTATAGAATGAATCCCATAAAAATGTAAGAGCTAAATGTATAGCTATATGGTTGCTGGAGAAGAGATTAATCAGACCAAGTGTGTCATCATGGGATGCATTAGTGCTATTTGTTAAAAAAAAGAATGGTTCCTTGCAATTATACATAGATTATCGAATATTCAACAAGATAACCATTAAAAATAAATATCCTTTACCTATAATTTAGGATCTATTTGATAAGCTCAGGGATACTACCATATTTTCAAAAATCGACATAAAATTTGGATATCATCAATTGAGAACCTGCAAAGAGAATACCCATAATACAACATTTAAAAATTTATATGGACATTACAAGTTTACAATTTTGCCTTTCAGTCTAAAAAATGCTCCAACAACATTAATAAATTTGATGAATAGTGTATTTAGGAAGCACTAGATCGATTTGTCCTTATATTTTTGGATGATATTTTGATATATTCCTAGAATATGTCAAAGCACGATAGACATCTTAGTATCATGCTAGAGTTATTCAGAAAGAATCAACTATATGGAAATTTGTCTAAGTGCGACTTCTATGTATCAGAAGTACAGTACTTAGGACATATCATATTGGCCAAAGGTGTAGAAATGGACCCTAAAAAGATAGAAGCCATACTAAATTGGCCAGTGCCCACCAACATGACTGAAGTGTGAAGCTTCATGGGATTGATTGGGTATTACAACTTCTATGTGAAAGACTACTCCAAGATAGCAACTACAATAACTAACCTTCAAAGTAAAGGAAAGGAGTTCAAGTGGATAGATAAATGTGAGGTAGCCTTTAAATTGCTCAAACAAAAACTTACTACTAATCCCATATTAAATATTCCATACCCTCAAGGTAGTTTCTCAGTATGTATGGATGCATCATTGGAAGGCTTGGGTGGAGTACTTTCACAATATGAAAAAGTTGTGGCTTATGGTTCAAGGAAAATCAAGAAACATGAGGTCAACTATGCTACTCATGACCTTGGGTTGGTAGCAGTTGTGTACACTCTAAAAGTTTGGAAATATTATCTAGTGGAAAAACCCTTCAAATTGAGAACTGACCATCAAAGTTTGAAATATATATTTACTCAACCTTTTCTTAATGCTAGGCAATGGAGGTGAATGAATTTTCTTGCTAAATATGGTTTTGGAATTGAATACATCAAAGGGAAGGAAAACAAAAATTTTTTATGCTCTAAGTAGGATAAGGCATATTGCTACCCTAACCCACATTCATGTAGACTTGATTGATCAAGTCAAAGAAAAGCAAAATCAGGATGTGTATTGTAATAAAATTCAGGAAAAGATGGAAAGAAAACATGAGAAAAGCAAATATTTTGGTATTAAGGATGGTTTCTTGTGCTTCAAATATCAGGTAGTAATAACTAAGATAGGTGGTCTAAGAAATATGACCATGAAAAAATCACATAGATCCCCTTATTTCACTCATATAGAGGGAGATAATATGAGGAAAACATGAAGAAAACCTTTTATTGGATAGGAATGAAGAAGGACATTACTGAATTTGTTACTCAATGCTTGGAATACCAAAAGGTTAAGGCCAAACATAGACACCTTGCAGAACTATTGTATCCACACCCACGTAAAAATAACAAGTGATTTCAATGGATTTCATTATTGGTTTACCAAAATTAGGTTTCAACATGATGTAATATTTGTTGTGATCGACAGATTGACCAAGGTTGAACATTTTATACCTAAAAATACCAAGGATGATTCCATGGTTATGGCTAATAGTTTACCAAGAAAATATTTAGGCTTCATGGTTTTTTGAAAGTGATATTTCAGATAGGGACTCAAGATTTACGTCTATGTTTTGACAAGCTTTACACCATGCCATTGGTACTAGGTTAAATATTAGTTCTACATATCATCCAAAATTGATGGGTAAACAAAAAGGGTGAATCAGGTATTGGAGGACATGCTACACATGTACTATATGTATTAGAAGTATCATTGGGAATATTATCTGCACTTGGTAGAATTTTCTTACAATAATGGCCATCATTCAACCTTGGGCATGGCTCCTTTCAAATATTTGTATGGTAGGAGGTGTAGGACACCCTTGTCATGGGATAATCTAGAGGATCAGGTTGTACTTGGACCAGACATGGTTAGGAAAATGGAGAAGCAGTTAAGGACAATCAGAGTAAGCCTTAAGGAAATCGTAAATCATCAAAAATGTTATGCTAATATTAAGAGATCACCAAGAGAGTTTTTAGTAGGTGATAGGGTGTTTCTAAGGGTGAGACCAAAGAAGAGTGCTATTAAATCCATAAATCTAGATCCTCATTTTGTGGAACTCTTTGGAATTATAGAAAATATTAGTCTTGTGGTGTACAAACTTGCCTTACCACCTAGTTTGTCGAAGATTCATGACACCTTTCATATATTCTTGCTTAGAAAATATATTGCTAACTCTGATCATGTATGGGATTTTTTGTTGGCAATTTTGGGTACCTTGGGTATATTGCCTTTGCTCAAGTGTATAAGTTGTCATTGATGTCAAGAAGCTTTTAAAGGAATTTGATTTGATGTAAAAGAATTTGTTTTGATGAAGGTTTCGGCATGAAAGGTTCGAAAGAAAGTAAGTTTGAAAAATGTCGCGATATCGCGACATGTCGCAGTTTCGCGACTTAAACAAGAGAGAGAAAGATTTTTAGAAAAGTGTCGCGATATCGCGACATGTCGCATTTTCGCGACTTGAGCAGGTGAGAGAAAGATTTTTAGAAAAGTGTCACGATATCGCGACATGTCACAATTTCATGACTCAAAGAGGAGAGAGAATGTTCGAGTCAGAAATGTCGCGATTTCGTGACATATTGCAAGGAAGGTTGGTCGGACGAAAAAGTGTCGCGATTTCATGACATGTTGCAGGAGAGAGAGTCCAAGAGAAAAAGTGTCACGATATCGCGACATGTCGGGTTTTCGCGACTCGAAGAAAAGAAAAGCGCTAAGGAGAAAAAGTGTCACGATTTCACGACATGCTACAGAACTCGAAGTGAGAACTGTCACGATTTCGTGACATGCAGCAAAGGGAAGAGTCTGAAATGAGAACCGTCATGATTTCATGACAAGTTGCAAAGAAGATGTACGAAAGCTAAAAGCGTCGCGATTTCACGATAGGCTGAAAAGAAGTCGTACGGATGCAAGAAGTGTCACGATTTCATGATAGGTTGAAGAGAAAGCTTATGGATGCAGAAAGTGTCATGATTTCGTGACAGAGACAGTAAGCAAGTCTTCAACAGAAGAAGCATCATGATTTCATGATGAATTCAAGAAGGAAGAGCTCGAAGGCGAAAGCATCGCAATTTTGCGACATGTTCTAGTTTCGTGAGCATAAGGCAGCAAAAGTGTCACGATTTCGTGACATGTTCCATTTTCGCTAGTGCAAGTCGAGAAGAGTGCAAGGAAGCAAAAGTGTCACGATTTCATGACATGTTCTGCTTTCGCGGGTGCAAGCCGAGAAGAGGTTGAGAAAGCGAGAAATGTCATGATTTCATGACAGAAGTGAAGATGACGTCAGCAGAGGCAGAAGTGTCACGATTTCATGACAAAATCCAAAAGAAAGTGTTCGAAGGCAAAGGTGTCGCGATATCGCGACATGTTGTAGTTTCACGAGAAAAGCTACAGAACCATAGAGGCAGTGAAGCCGACAAAGTTAAATTTGGGCCGACGAAGATTAGGGTTTGCAATCGACGTAGTTTAGGGTTGTGTAGCCGACTAAGATCAAGGTTTTGATCTTGAAAGTATTAGTATAAAAGGAGGGCTGTTTGAAGAGTTAAAGTATCGATTTTGTGTGTGCGTTCGAAGTGCGACATTCATAGATAGAGTGTGGGGGAGAAGTCCGATCGCTGAGAGCAGAGTGCAAAATTCAATAGTAGTGTACAAAGTGCTTTTTGTCGAATTGTCTAAGTGAGAGAGATCGCAAGGAATCAGAGTGCGCAAAGACGGTGCTGCTGAGTTTGTGCACAGAGAGCAGAAAAGTGCAAAGCTATGGGGTGCATCATTTTTGTGACGTTCTATGATTGTGTGCAGGCTTTGATGGTTTTGGACAAGTCATTGAGAGGGATTGTTGCACAGATTTGAGCAAGTTTTTCTTGAGCTTGTGAAGCAGTTTGGGCAGGTTCTAGTAAGAACTTGCAAAGCAGATCTGAGATAAGTCTTGGTGAAGACTTGGGTGAAGATCAAGCAAGCTTTAGTGAAAGCTTGTGAACCACTTTTGTGAACCATATTTGAGGACCAGTTGAGGATAGAGATTGGTGCAGATTCGAGGACATTTGTGCCAGACCGAAGGACTGTGTTTGGTGCAGATCAGAGAAAGAGAACGAGGACATTTGTGCTAAACCGAAGGACTATGTTTAGTGCAAATTCGAGGACCAGCTTTGGAGGTGATAGAGTTGAGGGCAGAGGTCTCCAGCCAGAGCAGGGAGGACAGGTGTCTTCTATGGATAGAGTTCCATTTGCTAAGGGCAGCGGAGGCAGAGGTCTTCTAGAGGATCACCAATCAGAGTAGAGCTAGGGGATTTGTGTCTCCTTTGGGTTGGTGCCCATAAACATTGTAATCGGGAAAGGTATTCCCAGAATTTGATTTGATAAAATTTAGTGAAATATTTTATCCATGGAGTAGCCCACATTGGGTGAACCACGTAAATTGTTGTGTCTCTATTGTGGATGGTGTTTTGTGCATTGCTTTGATTACGGCTATTGATACTGCTATCTATACACTGCATAATATTGAATTGAAGTATAAAGGAAAAAGTAAAAAGAGGTCTTATACTGTTCACCCCCCCTCTCAGTATAAGCTTGTGTTCTTCAATTGGTATCAGAGCGGGTGCCTTCGGAAAGTTTAAACAACTTGAAGGAAAAGCTAGTTAAGAACACAATGGATTATTCTAGCGGCAATGCAGCACCTATTCTTGATGGGTCAGATTTTGGTCTTTGGAGTGCAAGGATGAAGGTTCATCTAATGGCACTTGGTAATGAGGTATGGGAAGTAATTGAAGATGAGTACACTATTCCTGTACATGGTCCAAACACTAAAGAAGAAAGGCTCCTACATCACAGCAATTCAAAAGCAATGAATGCAATCCTGAAAGGCTTACAGAAAGCAGATCTCACCAAAGTGATTCACTGCAAGACAGCGAGTGAAATGTGGAAACAATTGCAGGTGGTTCATACGGGTGATACAAATGTCGGAAAGGCCAAGTTGAGACACTTCAAAGGTATGTTTGAACAACTCAAGATGAATGATGATGAAAATATTAGTGACTACATGCTTCGTATGGATGAGGTTGTTAACTCCATGAAAGACTTAGGTCTTGAGCTTGCTGAAAATGATGTTTGTGATAAGATTTTAAGATCTCTTCCTAATAGATTTAGTGAAAAGATTTTTGCTATTGAGGAAGCTAAAGATTTGGATAAGTTGAAAAAGGATGAGCTCCATAGTATACTTGTAGCATTTGAGTTGAGAACTCAAGTGAAGGTTGACGTCAAGAAAGAGGCAACTTTCAAGGCTACCAAGAAATCCAAGGGTAAACAACTTCAAGAGAGTGATGAGTCTTCTAGTGATGAAGAGGCATATTACAGCAAGAAAGGCAAGTTCTCTAGAAAGCACAAAAGCATGAAAAATATAAGATGTTTTAATTGTGGAAAGTTTGGTCATTATGCTATTGACTGTATTGTTCTCAAGAATGAAAGTGATGAAGATAAACAGGATTCTAAAAGCAAGGATTCTGAAAAGCACAAGCATCACAGGAAGAACAAAGATGAGCACAACAATCAAGGAAAGAGGTATTCTCACAAGCACAAGAAGAGTTTCTACCTAGACAAAGCAAGTAAGTGTTCTAGTAGTGATAGTGAAAGTTCTTCAAGTGATTATGAAAATGAGATGTTGTTCATATCAAAAAAAGAGGAAGAACCGAAACATAGATTCATTATCATGAAATGTCTTAGATGTGGAAATTTTGGTCACCTTGAGGATGATTGCACAAACAATGATTTGGTTTCTAGTATGTATGAGGATGCTTCAGAAAACTATAAGGAAGATGCGTGTATGGTTTTTGAAAAAGGTAGCACCTCTAGTGATAAGAAATCTGAAAAAGGCTTCGATGATTCAGAAAGCAAACAAATAAAGGATCTTGAAAGTGAACTTACTAACGCTCTTAGTGTTTTGAAAAAGGAAAGAAAGAAGAATGCTAGACTCAAGGATAAGTTAGATGAATGTTGTATGGAGAGAGATGATCTTATAGAAAGTCTTGACCTCTCTATGGCTAAGACACAAGAACTCAAGGATGAGTTAGAGTCTAAGGTTCTTGAGTATAGTGAGTTAGAACAGAAAATGGCTTCTTTGAAAGAGGAAACTAGAGAGTACAAGGATAAGCTTTACAGGTTTCAAGACAGCTCCAAAAATGTTAAGTCACTCATCAAAGGTCAAAGAAAGACAACGGATAAAACAATCCTTGGTTTTGTCAAGGAACAAGCTGGAGAGTCTAGTAAGAGACTCCAAAAGGAAGAGAGTTCTGATGAGGAAAGTATTTCAGATTATGAGTCCTTGGATGATAGATGCGTAGAAATAGAAAATGAAATTCAGAATGAGAAGAAGAAGTTTTCAGGACCCAAGAGGTCGAATAAAGGAAAATTTCATGGCAGATGTTTTGCGTGTCATAGGTTTGGTCACATGGTTGCACATTGCATGGCTCAAGTGAAGAAGGTAAACGGCAATTTCAGAAGCGCTAGTTTCTTTCAAGGTTATTGCTACTCTTGTCAACAGTTTGGGCACAAGGCAGTCTATTGCAAGGTTAATTACAGGAACAGGTTTGATCAAAACAGGTTCGGCCAGAACAGGTTTAGTCAGAACAGGCAGATTCAAAGAACAGGTATGCCTAAAAGAAATAACAGTGTTACTTGTTATAAGTGTAACAATGAAGGTCACACAGCTAGACAGTGTAGAGCTAAACTTCCAAGGTATAGGAATAGAAATAGTGGTATGAACAGGTCCAAGGATCAAGGCATGGATAAGAACAGGAATGATAACAGGAACAAGAATAGTGACAAGAATAGGAATACGGGCAAAGAGTTCAAGAGAAGGCCCGAAAAGGAAGTGATAGACGCTGATGATGATCAGTGCCTAATGGGAGTTTTACTCCCACCTTGGAATTAATCACCTCATCAGGAAGTGGGGGAGGGACTAAGCTAAGAGGCTCATTCTTAGTCCCGAGCCCCAAAGGTGACCCTTTGCCATTGATGACAAAGGGGGAGAAATATGAGTAAGGGGGAGAGCTTCAAGTGAAGAGGAAAGCTTCAAGTCAGGGGGAGCAAAACCTCAAAGGTAGTTTCTCAGTTGTTAGCATAGTTGGTTTCAGTTTTGGCTCCTAAGACGTGTTTTCAGTAAAGGTTTGCCATCAATGACAAAGGGGGAGATTGTTGGCAATTTTGGGTACCTTGGGTATATTGCCTTTGCTCAAGTGTATAAGTTGTCATTGATGTCAAGAAGCTTTTAAAGGAATTTGATTTGATGTAAAAGAATTTTTTTTGATGAAGGTTTCAGCATGAAAGGTTCGAAAGAAAGTAAGTTTGAAAAATGTTGCGATATCGCGACATGTCGCAGTTTCGCGACTTAAACAGGAGAGAGAAAGCTTTTTAGAAAAGTGTCACGATATCGCGACATGTCGCATTTTCACGACTTGAGCAGGAGAGAGAAATATTTTTAGAAAAGTGTCGCGATATCGCGACATGTCGCAGTTTCGCGACTCAAAGAGGAGAGAGAATGTTCAAGTCAAAAATGTCGCGATTTCGTGACATATTGCAAGGAAGGTTGGTCGAACGAAAAAGTGTCACGGTTTCGTGACATGTTGCAGGAGAGAGAGTCCGAGAGAAAGTGTCATGATATCGCGACATGTCAGGTTTTCGTGACTCGAAGAAAAGAAAAATGCTAAGGAGAAAAAGTGTCACGATTTCACGACATGCTGCAGAACTCGAAGTGAGAACTGTCGCGATTTCGCGACATGCAGCAAAGGGAAGAGTCTAAAATGAGAACTGTCACGATTTCACGACAGGTTGCAAAGAAGACGTACGGAAGCTGAAAGCGTCACGATTTCGCGACAGGCTGAAAAGAAGTCGTACGGATGCAGAAAGTGTCGCGATTTCGTGACAGGTTGAAGAGAAAGCTTATGGATGCAGAAAGTGTCGCGATTTCATGACAGAGATAGTAAGCAAGTCTTCAATAGAAGAAGCATCACGATTTCGTGACGAATTCAAGAAGGAAGAGCTCAAAGGTGAAAGCGTCATGATTTCGCGACATGTTCCAGTTTCATGGGCGTAAGGCAGAGAAAAGCATAAGGCAACAAAAGTGTCATGATTTCATGACATGTTTCGTTTTTGCTAGTGCAAGTCGAGAAGAGTGCAAGGAAGCAAAAGTGTCGTGATTTCACGACATGTTCTACTTTTGCGGGTGCAAGCCAAGAAGAGGTTGAGAAAGCGAGAAATGTCACGATTTCGTGACAGAAGTGAAGATGACATCAGCAGAGGTAGAAGTGTCACGATTTCGTGACAAAAGCCAAAAGAAAGTGTTCGGAGGCAAAGGTGTCGCGATATCGCGACATGTTGTAGTTTCACGAGAAAAGCTACAGAACCACAGAGGTAGTGAAGCCGACAAAGTTAAATTTGGGCCAACGAAGATTAGGGTTTGTAGCCGACGTAGTTTAGGGTTGTGCAATCGACTAAGATCAAGGTTTTGATCTTGAAAGTATTAGTATAAAATGAGGGCTATTTGAAGAGTTAAAGTATCGATTTTGTGTGTGCGTTCAAAGTGCGACATTCGTAGATAGAGTGCGGGGGAGAAGTCCGATCGCTGAGAGCAGAGTGCAAAATTCGATAGTAGTGTACAGAGTGCTTTTTGTCGAATCGTCTAAGTGAGAGAGATCACAAGGAATCAGAGTGCACGAAGACGGTGCTGCTGAGTTTGTGCACAGAGAGCAGAAAAGCGCAAAGCTATGGGGTGCATCATTTTTGCGACGTTCGGTGATTGTGCGCAGGCTTTGATGGTTTTGGACAAGTCATTAAGAGGGATTGTTGCATAGATTTGAGCAAGTTTTTCTTGAGCTTGTGAAGCAGTTTGGGCAGGTTCTAGTAAGAACTTGCAAAGAAGATCTGAGATAAGTCTTGGTGAAGACTTGGGTGAAGATCAAGCAAGCTTTAGTGAAAGCTTGTGAACCACTTTTGTGAACCATATTTGAGGACCAGTTGAGGACAGAGATTGGTGCAGATTCGAGGACATTTGTGCCAGACCGAAGGACTGTGTTTGGTGCGAGATCAGAGAAAGAGAACGAGGACATTTGTGCTAAATCGAAGGACTATGTTTAGTGCAAATTCGAGGACCAGCTTTGGAGGTGATAGAGTTGAGGGCAGAGGTCTCCAACCAGAGCAGGGAGGACAGGTGTCTTCTGTGGATAGAGTTCCATTTGCTAAGGGTAGCGGAGGCAGAGGTCTTCTAGAGGATCACCAGTCAGAGCAGAGCTAGGGGATTTGTGTCTCCTTTGGGTTGGTGCCCATAAACATTGTAATCGGGAAAGGTATTCCCAGAATTTGATTTGATAAAATTTAGTGAAAGATTTTATCCGTGGAGTAGCCCACATTGGGTGAACCACGTAAATTGTTGTGTCTCTATTGTGGATGGTGTTTTGTGCATTGCTTTGATTATGGCTATTGATACTGCTATCTATACACTGCATAATATTGAATTGAAGTATAAAGGAAAAAGTAAAAAGAGGTCTTATACTGTTCACCCCCCCCTCTCAGTATAAGCTTGTGTTATTCATTTTTTGAAGATGGTGGACCTAAAATCTATAAAGGTGCATGCAAAAAACATCCTTGATTTGCATTCCATACCAATGAGGAAAGGGACTCTGGAGAAATGTAAGGTTCAGTGGGACCATTACTCCAAGAGAAATGCTACTTGGGAGAAATTTATAGATATGCAAAAATAGTTTCCTTATTTATTTGAAACTATGATGTAATTATAATTTTTATGTATGAAATTTAATGAAACATAGAGGACTATATTAAGCCTAAGGGGGTTGGATGTCATGACCCTCCCTTGGTAGACTTTTCATTGGATGGATTTATGTTTTTCTATGTTGTTTTATTGATGGAATGATTGGCTATTTCATGACTAGTTATGCAAGACATATATTTTATGAAAATGGATTGTATTTTAATTCAACAAAGTATTTGATTCTAACTTAAGTTATCTTTATTTAACTACAAATATTTGGTGATAAATTTCCAAGAAAACATATGGAATTCTTTAGATGGAGATATACCTAAAATTGAGACACAAGCTAATTTTACTGCCTATATTAAGGTATAAGAGAATAAGTGAATGGATAATACTCAATACTCTAGAACTAGATAACATACTTGGAAAGACCTAGTGGTATGATAGAGTATATATGAGTGCTGACCTTAATTCAAAATAAAATGTACAAAAGTTACCATTTGATCAAACATAATACAAAACATGCAAATGCTCATAATATTGTTCTTTATTCATTAAAATGAGTCCATGGGTTACAAAGAGGATTGTCCCAAATCCTTTTTATGAATATCAAATATCTGATAGCTCCTTTTGAGATTCCTCAATGTAGGTGGGCTTCATGCGTATGTGGGCCACTGGTAGTGTTGATGTTGATGCTTCTCCTTTTTCACCTATTTTGTGACCTAAAAAAGAGGGTTAGTGTGTTTGGGGGCTTGCCTTAGTCAGGCCCCATATTGATAAAATATAATAAAGACATGAAGGAAAATTATGCTAAAATGTGATAAAAACTGCATAGAACATCATAAAAACATAAAATAAAGCATACCTAATAGATTTACTGAGAAAAACCTATTGTAGGGTCAACTCGTAGGTCAAGGGGTGAATTGGAAGCCGGATTCATGGGGCAAGGGGATGAATTGAGTTGCAGGTGCTTTCTATTGGAGATCCTTGTCCGGATGGGCTCTTGAGATGGTGTTATGTTGTCTGCATGGTGCAGATATGTCAGATTGTACTTCTAGCTAGATTTTTGCAGAGTTTCTGTATGTTAGCTAAAAGGGGAGAGAGAGTCTTAATGAAGGATTTGGTCCTCTATTTATAGAAGAAACCAAGGTGTAGGGGGTGTGGTTAGGTGTACTAAACCCTAGGGTCAAGTCCTATTGTGGTCAGGTTAGGGTTTGTGAGGTGGCATGTCTAGTCATCCTCTCATATGCCCTAAGAGAAATATCCTATCCTCACACATGTGTGAGCAAGGATTAGGATTAACTAGGGTTGGTTGATCCCTAGGTTAGATGAGGGTTGAGTTAGGGTTTCCTAGGAAATATCCTAACTAATTTGGTGCACACATGTGTGAGGGAATAATTAGGACTAATTTGGGTTTAGAATCCTAATTAACCTTTTTAATCCATAAAGTGCACTTAAGTGAAGTGACTTTCAAATTAGAAATTCAATTAACTTAATTAGGAGTTTTGGGAACTAATAGTCCCATGGGGTCCTAATTAGGTGTGGGAAAAGGGCTTAGGTTGCCTTAGGGAACTGATAGGTGGCCTCCTGATAGATAGAAGGTGGTTGGATCATGAATTGTGTAGTTTAGTAGGGTTTCATGCCTATAGACCAGTGAAATGGCCTACATAGGTCTACGAAGGTCTATGATAATCTAGAGTGATCTACGCTGGTCTAGAGTGGTCTACAATCTAGAATAGTCTATAGTGGTCTACAATGGTCTACGTTGGTCTACAATAGCCTAGAGGGGTCTAGGATGGTCTATGCAAACCTACAAGTTTCTAGATAGATCTACAAGTACGTAGAGGTAGACATGTGCAACTTTTGGGTGTCTACATTTGCCCCTTTTTGTACTATACTGTGTGGAACACAGTTTAATACAAAAATATGATGGGAGAAAGTAGAATATGAGGGAAATAAGGGGAGAATGGAATCTAATCAATGGTATGTAGCCACTCGAAGCGTGACCATACAACATTGATCGAGAATCCAAGGAGAGAAGAGAGGAAGAAAGGAGAAAGAAGAAAGAAGAAGAGAGAGAAAGAAAGGGAGGAAGAGAAGAAGAGGGGGAGAAGAGAGAAAAGAGAAGAGAAAGAAAATGGAAAATGTTGATGATGAATGCAAATGGATGATTGCGGATGCAATGGATGATTTTGCCAATTTAGTACAATATTCATGATATCATACTTGGTTGTTTGTGAGGGCAACTTATGACTGCTTTGCTTTTGCGACCAATGCAAGATGGTCCAAATATGAATAGAACAAATATCTATTTCAAATTTTTGCTTTTGATTGATTGATGAGTACATGGTGACATTTGTCAAACCATTTGAGCTAGGTGACATGGATTATTCATATGTACCATTCAGTATACGGTCAGGGCCACTTTACCTGAATGCCAGAATGACATCTCTGAATGTTGCACTAGGATTATTCAAATGTACCATTCATTATGTATTCAACATACATGAATGCCAGAGTGACATCTCCATGGTAATGCATAGCTCTCATGATTTAACAAATATCTGATTGGGATTGAGATTATTATCATAAGATAATCTTCAGCAAAAAATTTTGTAGGCAGATGTGATATCCATGATTTGGATGTTTGATTGTTTGGTTGCATGCAAAGTGGATTTTGGATATGAATACCCCCTCAAATGAGGAATCAACAATGAGGTGAATGAAATGTGGTGATATGATGATGAATCGATTGATAGAAGAAAATGCATGATAATATTGATGAAAAATTAGATGGATAGGAAGATGGGAAGATTTCCTAGGGTTTGGGATGAAATTTTGATGATTTTGGGGTTCATAGGTGCAATTCGTAGGTCAGGGGGTGAATTGAACCTGAATTCATGACATAGGGGGTAAATTTGACATAAATCATAGGGCAAGGGTGAATTAGAGTTTTAGGTATATTTAAGCCTTTTTTGAAGCGTGGGGGGTCATTTTCATGGTGACGACTTTGGAGAGTGAGTAGTGAGCAACGGTTGGTGATGTGGAGCTCTTGTGGTTGATAGATTTGGGTGCAAGGATGGTGAGGGGATGGACTGGTGCTGGCAGTTGACGTGGAGATCCACCGGTAAGTGTTCGTTACTTGTTTTGTTTTGTAATTTTATTTCTGGAAAAGCGTGAAATGGGGGAGGGGAGGTTTTTGCATTATTTTTAAAATGCATGTTAATTTTAATTGAAATTGGAATACAAAGTGTTAAACAAGCCAAATGGGTACCCAAAAGTGTAATCAATTTTTAGGTTTGACCTATTTTTGTGTTAGTTTGACCGGTTAATGGGTAGTGTAGTTGCATAGTTTGACTTTGCTTTTTGGGAGCCATGGGGTACTATTTTTGAAATGTGATTGAATTTTATCTACAAAAGTGGGAAATGGGTATCCAAATGTGTGACTGTGTTTGTATTTTGCCTTCGTTTGGCATGTTATCTGAATGTGAGCTTGTGTGATGTAAATTGATTAAATTTGACTATGAATTTTACCATTGTGGGTGTATTATTTTTGACAACCGTTGACACTTTCACTATAAAAGGATGAAATGGGTATTCAAAAATGTAATTTGTTTTCGTGTGTTGTTGCATTTGGTATATGTTTGAATTGCGTGCCATGATGTAGGTGTGGGTGAATTTAAAATTGGTTGTTGGGATCGCGATATGCATTGTTTTTTACGTCTGTTTGAAAATATGCTATGATTGTGTTTGCATTTTGTTGTGTTGTGTGGATTGTGCATGTTTTAATGTCTCGAAATGCATGACAAATTAAATGAATTAATTTGTGAGTGTGAAATGTGTGTGAGAAGATTGATTTTTGTTTATTTCGAGTATTTGAATAGAATTGTATATGGAACTGATATGAATTTTGTTGTGTTTGTTTGTGGATGAATAGGTGAAGAATATCGAGTCGTGACATCGTGTGCATACGATGAAGGTTGAGTTGGATGATCTTATGAAGGGTAAGGAAGATCAAGAGTGGTTGGATGTAGTGTGGTTCAGAGGAGTGTGGGAGTGTAAGAGTATTCATGCTAATAGAGCGTACATATCAGCATTATGTGAGAGGTGGGACCTGGATCAGAATACCTTCCACTTTTTGATGGGTGAGATGATGATCACCTTGGAAGATGTGTATAGGATCTACAAGTTGCCCATTGAGGGTGTTCCAGTGAGGGTAGTAGTAGATGATAGGTAGGCGGTTGTGATGGAGCATGCCTTTGGGGATAGGTGGAGGGAGGTAGATACTAAGAAGATGGACTATGAGTATCTTTGGTGTAATAAGATGTTGTCCAAGCGTCAGTGCATGATGATGGTGATGATTTCCACTTATGCTCTACTAGATACTTCCGGGGTGTTGTTTACCTAGAATATGTTGGATGTGGTATGTGATATGGTGGAGCGTAATGTTGTATTTGTATGGGCACCTGCATTGTTGGCCTAGGTGTATAAGGAGTTGCATGATGTAGTGTATGCTGGGAGGAAGGGGTTGAGCTGGACTCCTTTGCTATAGGTGTGGGCATGGGAGCACATAGCCCTAGAGTGACCATCATTGTTGCCTTATAAGGCTCACGTTGATGGATAGATACACTTACCATATGCATTGAAGTGGAGGATGGATGAGGAAAAGGGGATGAAGAGGCCACATGAGGGTGATCCTCTATTTTGGAGGGTGAAGTTTGGAGAGTTGGTGCCTAGTCTCATCAGGTGGAGGCCTTGGAGGGATGGGGTGGTATGGGAGAAGGATGATGAGTAGCTAGGTGCTATCCATCGAGGGAGATGGTTGGTGGGGTGGTATACTCGATAGGCTGAGTTCTTCTAGTTTAGTCGAGTGATGCGATAGTTTGGGCTATGATAGGATATTTTGAGGTGCCTATTGTGTATTATAGGTGATGAGGTGATAGAGGGAGCAGTCTATGGTATTACCATGGATAGTGAGAGGGATCCATCGATGGTGATTCTAGATGTGGATGATGCAGGCATGACACCAGAGTATGATGCCTGGTGGGTGACTTAGAGTTGGGAGCTAGGTGTTGGGGTGATTGATCGATGGATACAACCTAGTGGTGGGGTACCTATGATAGAGGGGTGGGTAGTGAGAGGTACTCGATCTAGGTCATAGGATAGAGTTGGAGGTGAGATAGAGGTACCTCTTTGATGGTCTAGGTGATGATTGGGTGGTGCATCTAGTGCATCTATGGAGAGGGTGGAGGAGGCACTAGTGAGTAGTGGAGCACAGCCTATGGAGGAGGTAGTGACCATGGAGGAGATGGGTGAGGATGTGGGTAGAGATGTAGGTTTTGATGATACCATTGATCTAGGATATCTTGGTGATATGGGAGAGATTCCTATTGAGGAGCAAGATATGCAAGATGTGGAGGAGGAGGTGTTGATGCTATGGGAGTGAGTGCATTAGTTGGAGGGAGAGCTTTAGGAGAGTGAGAGAGGTCAAGTGGTAGACCTGGAGGATTTGGAGGATAGGTTGATAGCCTTGGAGACTACTAGTGATGTTGAGTGAAAGGTCTTTGAGTTATGAGATGTTGAGTAATGTAGGAGGCTTGAAGTTGTAGAGGTGAGGTATGCCAAGATGGTGGAGGAGATGGAGTATTGAGGGTGGAGATGCATAGGTGGTAGTTTGTGGTAGAGGCTTAGGATGTAGAGATTGTGGAGTTGCATGTTGAGGTGGAGAGATAGTAGTAGGTATGAGAGGAGGCTTGAGCGAGCCAGGGTGATAGGGGAGGTGCCTGTAGATGTGGTTGCCTTGAGGGTAGAGATAGAGAGATTGTAGAAGGGTAGTGAGGATGTGAGAGGGTGGCTGGTTGAGGAGGTAATGATGTGAGTAGAGTGTGAGTTTGTCTTGCTGATGCATGGGATTCCACTCCCTGATTATGGCTAAGCATGGTCATGGTCGAGGTCATGATTATGAGTATCGACACATTCATAGTAGAGTCATCAAAGTACAACTTTGGTGGCTCGAAGGGGTATGGGGATAGAGGCACATGATGTGCTATAGGGAGTAGGTGTTGGTGCTAATTTGGAGAGGGTGTTATCTCCTATAGGAGTTTAGGCACCTGGGATAGGGGTGGAGTCTAGTAGGGCTACAATAGCATGTGTGGTGGCATAGGATAGGGTGAGCCATGAGGGGAGTGGAGAGACTCCTAGTGATAGTTAGAGTTGATGGTTGTGCTCTTGAGAGTCTATGATTTTTGTAGCCTATGGGTATTTTGGATGATGGATAGTGGGTATGGTCCCATTTTGTAGCCTATGGGTATTTTTGATGGATTATATATATACACATTTTGGTTGTGGCTATTATATATACATGTGTTATGATTTTGATTTGAATGTGTTTGAATTTCTTTTGCATAGATAGCATAGTATAATTTGTGAGTAAATGTATGATGAATGAATATATGTGTATGTGGTAGTGTGTAGGAAAATGATTACACTGTAGCATAGATATACTGTAGAATGATATGAAGAAGTGTATATTGGATGCAATGCTATGTGATGTAATGCAAGTGTGACAATGTATGTTAGAATTTTGGTAGATGCATGTAACATAGATGCGATGATGCAATATCAATAAATGCATGTAGGATAAATGCAATGATGAAATGTTTGATAACTCTATGTAAAATAGATGCACTGATGCATGTATGGGAGGAATGAAATGCGTAAAGGAAGCACTTGTATCATGGCATAGACCGATGTGAATGTGATCCATTCCATAATCTCAGGGATGTAGGATGGTATAAGGCATATGTAATAACCTTGACAATCATAGTTGTAGTAATCAAATCTCATACAAAAATTATGCAAGCATTGGTGACAACTCATAACTAATCTGAATGGTTCAAAGTCTATCATGGACTAGTGTGTGTAAATGAGTGAGGTTCATTTATCCATTTTGAGGGAGGTAGGATTAACCCATTGTAAACATAGCCAAACTAGCTAGCTCATCCACAAGCATGTAATGATCTATACAAAATAAGGTCACTAATGTGATAGATGTGTCACCACTTGTAAGACTATTCCACTGGTAGGTAGGCTCTTAGGGCCTATAGCTAGTGATGGAAATCATCCCATGATGTTATGTTGAACCTAAGGACCAAAGGCGATGAAGCATAACATTGGTGTTTCTTGGAGGCTTTTCCTTTTGTTTTTTGCCCCTTGTTTCTTTTTTTTTTTTTTTTTTTTGTAATATGGGCATTGGCTTTTGTTTTCTGCCTATTTGTCTAATTTTTTCTTATGCTTATCCCTTTGTTTATCCCTAGGTCGTATGTTGACCATGCAAATGATAGGATGAGTAGGGGAAACCATTCACTAGATGGTGATATCTATGCAAGGTGTTATCTTCCCTAGACTCAAAATTTGCTTAAGTGTGTAACCTGTGTGAATGGTCCATGAGAGAAGTTGAACCAACCTGAAAGAACTATAAGGAGTGTATAAAACTTATCAGCTAGAGGTGATATTTGATTGACTAAACTATTGAATGGTCAAAACTAAACAAGACACCTGTATACGCCTTAATCCTAAAAAGGGGGAATGGACATCCAAGTGGTGATGCTAACAAGTGCGTATGTTATTCCTATCGAAGGCACATTTTTTTGGGGGGAAGAATATACAAACATGAAATGAAATCGTAATGAAATATGAATGGATATATGCAATGGATGTAATGTAACCGATGCAACTAGAAGAATGAAATATCTACAAGAGGAAGACCATGAAATGTAGCGAAGGAATATTGAAAAGCCTATTTACAAATGAGTATATGGTGTGATGATGATGAAGGTGAGAAGTTGTGATAATGGTTGCCCCAATATGTGGGGTGTGTGTAGTAGGAGAATAAGATGTAACTGGTGGGAATGCATGTGATAAAAATAAAAAGAGGAAGAGTTTGAAGGTGGAAACTACAGATGGAAGAAATAAGAAGAAATAAGAATTGGTAACCAACAAGATAAGGGGATTACTAGAGGAAAAGGGGGTGAGAAGAAAGAAACTAGATCAATGTAGGTATGTAGCCACTCGAAGCATGACCATACAACTATGTGAGGAAGCAAGAAGAAGAAGAGGAAAGAAATAAGAGGGAGGATGAAAAGAAACTAATGATGGGTGAAGTGATGAGGGTTAGGTCATGAATGAGGAGGTGAGGTGATGATGTTGCTAGGGCTCTAATGGTTTGTATAGTTTGACATGTGATGGATATAGCATGATGGAGCTATCATAGATTCATGTGGTGGAAAAGTGTGAGGGATGATGTGATGTGGAGGACTCTGGAGTTGGTTGGATGAAAATGAGTGCTCAGGTGATGGGATGTGGTCACCAAGCAACATGTTATGTACCAAGGTTTCGAATGTATGACATGTATCGATGTCATGCCCTGGATGATGGTGGTATATACAAAATTGGTTCTCTTGATAATTTTATGGTTTAGGATATGATGGGTCAATAGGCTAGATTTTGGGTAACACAAGGAGGCCTTGGTGAAGGATATGATGAAACATTTTGGATAATGGTATGGATGGGAGAGGCATGGGATAGATGTAAGGCTCTAAGGGAGGTGAGTGGGAAGCATATGGAGTGAGGTTGAATGGTGGAGGTGTGGGTCAAGAATATGATGTGGGTTAGATCTGAGGATGAGGAATAGACCTAGAAGGAGGTGAAGATATATGGGCCATGGTGGACTGGTGAGTAGAGGTGTGGTAGTGATAATGACTTAGGTGTAGCTTGAGAGCATCGAGGTGAGAGAGGATATGTTGGATATCAAAATGTGGGGGTGATGGGATTGGAGAAGGTGGAGAGTAGGACTCCAATGTATAAGGAGGAGTATGATATGGGTGTGAAGATGGATTTGTATGAGAGGATGAAGGGGGTGAGTGAAATGACTTTGTGGATTGTGGGGTTGGCTAAAATGGTAAGCCTCAAAGTGGAGAAGGTGGTGTCTAAAGGATGGGTGGTGTAGGAGATGGTTGTGGGTAATGATGTATATGGGATGGAGGTACATGCATAGAAGTAGCTTGGGAGGCATGCAAATGAAGGGCTTGGGTGTATGGGGATATCTCACTCGAAAGTGGGGGAGGTAAGCATGAAGGACGCGTGAGATGAGGTGTGTATCCTCTATTGGGGGCTGATAAACTCTTGATGGGTGATGAGTAGAAGTAGATGGTGAGTAAGGGTTCCTTGTATCATCAGATGGAGGGGGAGGAGACCCTTGTGTGTGGGAATGGGGGTTTTCCTCCTTGTCTACAAAGGAGGATAGGGAGACCTGATTGTCTCTTGAGTGAGGTGAATAAGATGAGCCTCTATGGTGGGGTGAATGGCATTGGGGTGGAGTGTGGTGGTCTAAATGGGATGATGGTGAGGACTATTAGATATGTATAGAGTTAGGTGGCCTAGCTAGGTTGGTTGGTGTAATTGGGATTAGAGGTAGTGTGGGAGGATCCTACATGGTGGTAGAATGAGATGTTGATAGTATGCATGTATGATCATGTATCTCTACTGAATATGTAGTGGTGGATGATGTGAACCCTACAAAAATAAATAGATACCAATAACATATAAATGACATAAAAAGCAAAGGTGCATCTATTGTGTAATAGAAAATAAATATCATGTGTGTATTGTGATGTGCATAGTGAGTGATGTGTGTGTAGATAGCACTATGTACAATTTGTGGTGGTGAATACCTATGTGGGCTAAGCATTGAATGCATGAAGGTGAAGGATATTGATGGGTTTGGGTTCAGTGAGACCTTCAAGATTAGCCAATCGATAGGTACCTAAACCAAATTTGTGTGTGACTATGAATGGGCCCAACTAGTTTGGGGTAAACTTATCTCATTGTTGGTGGGGTTGACTTGTGATTTGTTGGTTCTCTTTGAGAACTAGGTCACCAATTTGAAATTTATATTGATGTACCTTACTATTGTAGGCACGATGAAGGTGGTCTTGATAGACATGTGTGTGCTCGATGGCATGAATGTGATGTTCATCGAGGAGTGTTAGCTGATCGAGATGAGCTTGATGAGCGGTGTCATCATCAATAAATTATTTCATAGATACTCATAGGGAAGGTATCTCAAGTTCAAGGGGCATGATGGCTTCAGTGCCATAGACTAATGAGAAAGGGGTTGCCCTAGTGGGAGTATGGATGCTCATACGGTAGGCCCACAAAGCTAAGGGTATTTGATTATGCCAATCATGATGAGACTCTACTACTATCTTATGAAGTATGGAGCAGATTGTTTTGTTGGTAGCCTCTACTTGGCCATTACCTTGTGGGTAGTATGGGGTAGAGAAACTATGATGAATGTTGAATTTGGCATAGAGGGCATGGATAATTTTGTTTTTGAAAGATTTCCCATTATCAAAGATGATTTGGGAGGGGATTCCAAAGTGACATATGATATGGTCTGTAATGAATACTATAATATTGGCTCCTATGGTCTGGACAAGTGGGATGGCTTCGACCCACTTTGTAAAGTATTCTATGGTAGTGATGATAAATTTGTGATTGTTTGATGAAGTGGGTGTGATTTTTCCGATAAGGTCAAGGTCCCATTGAGAGAAAGGCCACATGGACTGAATAGGTTGGAGCACTTGAGATGGCATATGTGTGATATTTGCATGTTGTTGGTACTTGACATAGTGCCTTACATATTCACAACAATCATGTTCCATCTTGGGCTAGTAATAGCCCATGCGAAGGATGCATTTTGTGATTGCCATGCCACTGAAGTGGCCACTACAAGTACCATCATGGGTTTCTTGTACAACCCACTGAGATTCATATGGTTCTAAACAATGCAAGAGGATGCCATCATAACTATGATGGTAGAGGATGTCCCCCAGCAATGTATAGTGAATCACCCTTTGTTTGAATGCTCGATGATGAGCATGTGGTAGATCACATGGTAGGAATCCTAACTTAATATAATCCTTAATTTATGCAAACCAAGGATCATGTGGTTCGGTATTGACCACATGAATACCACCATCATCTGTGGGAGGCATAGGTGATATGGCAGATTGAGTGAGGGTGTGAATGGATACACACATGGTGTCTGATAGGGAGTTTTGAGGGATTAATGATCCTAAGGAGGCCATTGTATCAGCAAAATGGTTTGATGATCATGGAGCGGCTTTGATAGCATACCACTCGAATTGGGAAAGAAGTTGTTGTGCAATCTGTTTGTATTGTTGGAGAACTAGACAATGACATTGCCAAATCTCTTGCACTTGGTTTACTACCAAGAGGGAATCACCTATGATGTGAAGGCATCTGATGTGCATGGAGTGGGCCTATTTTAATCTAAGGATTAAGGCTTCATATTCTGCATTATTGTTTGTGCAAGGGAAGTCTAATTTGAATGAAAAGGGGAGTGGTTCCCCTTTGGGTGTGAAGAAAATAATGCCTACACCCCTAACGTGAGTGCATCAAGAGCCATCAAATAATAGAGTCAGATCGATCGATGTTTTTGGCTCGACATACTCTTCAGCTTCTGTAATGTGAAATATGGAATCATCAAGGAAGTTGAATAAGGAGAGGTTGATCATCTGGCAATGGAGCCTCTACAAGTTGGTCTATGATGACCTATCCTTTTATGGATTTTTGTGAAATGAACTCTAGATCAAATTCAGTTAGAAGCATAATCCATTTTGTTGTACGAGAGTTGTGGTAACTTTTTTTCATCATATATCGAAGTGGATTGTCTCGAGCGATGATAAAAGTAGTGTGATTTAGCATGTAATGGTAAAGTTTTTGGGTGGCAAATACTATAACTAGGCATAGTTTTTCCATGTACCCATAATAAATTTTGTAGTTGACTAGCGTACGACTTATATAATATATAGCTTGCTCTTTGTTGAGTATATTATTTTGGGCTAATAATGTGCCTAGTGTAAAATCTATGGTTGAGATGTATAGAGTAAGTGGTAGTTGTGGGTGTGGGGGAGACATAACTAGTGGAGAAGTGAGGTAGGCTTTGATAGAATCAAAGGCTTGTTGATAGTTGTCATCCCATTTGAAAGTGACTCCTTTTGTAAGATATGATTGAATGGTTTGCATTTGTCTGATAGTTGTGTGATAAAGTGATGAATGGAAGTGATTTTGCCTTGGAGACTATGCAATTGCTTTAGGTTGGTAGGTGGGGCATCTTGATGATGGCCTTTACTTTGTTAGGGTCTACTTCGATGTCGCGTTGAGAGATAATGAACCCTAGGATCTTGCCTAAAGTAACACCAAAGACACACTTCTTTGGGTTAAGGTGCACATTATGTTCTAGTAAATGATCGAAGATCTTACGGAGATCATCTAAATGTTGTGAGCATTCCTTGGACTTTGTGATGAGGTCATCAACATAATATTCCATAATTTTATGCATGTAATCATGAAATATGTAAGTCATTGCATGTTGGTAGGTTGCCCCAACATTTTTAAGGCCAAAGGGCATGACCTTGTAGCAAAAATTCCCCTAAGGGGTTGTGAATGAAGTTTTGTGTTGATCAATAGGGTTGATTTTGATTTGGTTGTAGCCAGAGAATCCATCCATAAGGGAGATCATCTCATGGCCTATGATGGAATCAACTAGCGATTCGATGTTAGGTAAAGGGAAGTTGTCCTTGGGATAAGCTTTGTTTAAATCATGAAATTTAGTGCAGATACGAACCTCATCAAAAGGTTTTGGCACTAGAACCATGTTGGACACCCATTCAGGATAATCTATGGGTACAATAAAATCTATGTCTAGGAGATTTTGGAGCTCAGATTTTACTACTAATGCAACTGTAGGGTGCATGCATCATAATTTTTGTCTGATAGGCTTGGCATCTTTGTCTAATGTGAGATTATGGACTACAAGGGTAGGATCGAGGCCTAGCATATCCTTGTAAGACCATGCAAAGACTCTGATATACTTTTTGAGGAAAGTGATGAATAAAATGTACTCTTTAGGTGAAAGGCTAGTGGCTAGTTTGATAATGTGAGGGTTTTCAGGATCATCATCGATGTCTACATCAATGGTTTCCTCGATTAGCATGTGGGAACCATCACGAAGTTGTTCTAGAATTGGAATAAGGTGTAGGTCATCGATAGCCTCTAGGATATCATATTCATCATCTATGTAGATGTTGTGTGGTGAATGCATAGAATGTGAGGTGGTGTAGAAGGTGAAGGAGCGTTAGTGGTATGTAGGACATGGGGTGAAAGTAGGAAATCTTGGGGTGAAGGTATAGGTGAGATGTGTGTGAGATCGATAAAATTTGGATTTGGTGTGTCATCATGAATCTATGGTGTGTATACCAAAGTGGGGAGAAGAGATCCATGTTGACCATGTTAACCGATGTCATGGGGGATGTGGGTAGTGAAGAGTTTGATGATGAAGACTCCATAACCTATGAACATCGTAGGAGGCTCAATGGAGGGCATAGGACAATAGGTGGAGAATGTGGTCGATTAATGGAGTGATGGAGTTGTCGATGTATAGGTAGGAATGTGGCCAAATGTGTTGGTGATGATGGGGGAGATGCCATGTCATGCTCTGGATAATGAGTATTTAGAGATAAGGTAACAAATTGGCTTGTTAATTCATCAACACAACATGATGATGTGGTGTCGAAAAAGGAGTTTCTTGAAATAAGTCACATGGAACTATGATGGTTGAATGAGGAGATGGGTTATCTTCTAAAATATCCATATCAATATATTCTTCCAAGGTGTGTGTTGGAAGTGGGGAAGGGTGTAGAGAGAGATCCTAAAGTTCATCCTCAAGTGTGTGAATGGTGGTAGGGTGATAGCCTAGGCTAGATTTGTTAGTAGGTAATTGCACATGTGGATTGATGGGTGCATGTAACCCTTGTTCATAATGGCCTAATCCAAATCCATGCCAATGGAAATATTGAAGGTAGCATAAGGTAAAATGGGGGTTAGCCATGTGATCTAATGTACCACAAAAATTAGATTGTGGTGGTGGAGGGACTATAGGTGGGAGTGAGGAATCGACTCCTACATATACAAAGTTAGTTTGGTTATCAGGAGGCCCTAATTGTATGATAGTTTTGATAGTCAAAATTGAGGTTGAAGGGTGGCCAAAGTCATGCATGGACTGGACTATAGGTGGGCGTATGTGGGCATCATGCACATTGTAGTCACCTGGACCTGAATTTATCATAAAGATAGAAATGTGGGGTGATGTATGATGTGGTGAATGGGGTGGTGAATCTAAATTAGAATATGAGGATGTGATCTAAGAATCTCTTATGGTAGTAGTAGAGGGGTGTAACAATTGATCATCAAGGTGAGAAGCTCATTGCTCCCACTCATGGCATTCAGCTATCGTAGTTGGGATAGGGTGATCTGCATGTGGAAATTGTGAAGGAGGAGTGGGCATTAGTGTTGGACTATGAGGAGATGTGAATGACCTAGGTCATGGGTAGAAAGGAAGGGGAGGTGTTTGAGGTGTAGGAAGGAGAGGAGGTTCTATAGAGGAAGATGGGTGAGATGGAGTGGTAGGTCATGATGCAAGTAATGAGGATGGTCTCGACATCATGGATGGATTTGTGGAAGATGATGGTTGAGATGGTGGTGGTGGCCATAAGGAAGGTGGTGAAAAAGGTATGGTAGTAGGATTAGGTACTATGATGGTTGGTGCTAGTGGTGTGGACATCGAGGTGTGTGTCCTTGATGAAGATTATGGTAATGAAGTGGATGTGGGGGAAGATGTCGATGCTCTGATAGATTGATGAGAAGAAATAGGAAAGAGTTGTGTGGAAGATGATGAAGGTACTGGTGGAAGGTCTATGATGTTGTAAAATTTGAAGGGGTCCCCATCGGTAGGAACATAATGGACAAGTCCATCATGGATGTATTTGAGACAATGGTGTAATGTAGAAGGGACACACTACATGTCCCTGATCCATGGATGACCAAGTAGGATATTGTACTACATTTCACCTTGAATGATGTGGAAGAGGATGGGGATGGTGTGGATACCCACCTGAATGGGTAGGATAATGGATCCTACTATGGGTCACATGGAACCATCGAACGCATGTAGATCGAGTGATGGGGTGGTAAAATGAGCTGGTAGGATATGCAGATGATGTAAAGCTATTATGGAAATAATACTGATAGAGGAACCCATATCAATGAGGACACACTTGTAGGTGATGTCATTGATGGTTTCTTGGATATGAAGAGGGGGATCCACTCCTTCTCCTATGAGTTTTGTGATCTCATGATCATGAAAACTGATAGAGGGTTGAAGGTAGCATGGAATGTTTCCTATAAAGTTCATGAAGGTATTCATGTCATGAGTCTCAAGATCAATAGAATGTAGGATGTCATTCAATACCTCATGATGGGGTTGGGACTACTGTAGAAGGTCATAGATGGATAATCGGGTGGGAGCATTATGCAACTAGTGGGTAAGGCTACCATGGATTGTGATGACATTTTGTGGTGGAGGAGGTGTGGTGTTAGAAGTCATAGGAGATTGTGGAGATGTAAATGGTACCGGTGAGGAAATGATAGGTGTGGTTTGGCATGAGGGATACCATTGATTTTGAGTGGTAAGGTTAATCATGCCCACTACACCACATGAAGGGGGGTCATGTTGGACACTATTGACCTATCTAGGTGGCCCTGAGGGGTTAGGTGGAGTTCTTTGGGGGTTAGTCCCCCTGTGATCAGGTAAGGGGTTTTGGAAGATCCCTAAATTTTGATTTTGTGGAGCGAGGGGGTTTGAGACCTGGATGGTACCCCTATCGATGAGATCTTGGACATAACCATGGAAAGAGTGACAAGAATCGATATCATGGTCATGCTATCGATGATATGGATAGAAGGCTTGCTCGATATATCCTCGAGGCTTAGGTTGATTTGGATCAAGTGGTCAGATTTTGGGTAGGATGATGTGGCTTACATCATACAATCTATGGAAGAGGGTTAGCAAAGGTTTAGAGAGTGGTGTAAGGTTGCATTATGGAGCCTATGGTCATAGGCCATGAGGCTTCTGAGGCCTAGGAGGGAGAGGTGCATTGGTCTAAAATATTTGTTGTTGTGGAGGAGGGGGTCATGGGACCGATGAGGGTGCTAAGGTAGCAGTTGCCACTTGGTTGGCTTGTGGTGGTCTAGGAAAAGGTTGATTAGGTGTATTTCTATTGAAATAGAAATTGGAGTTGTAGGATGGTTTCTATCTCAACTTGATCTTGCTCGATTGGACCTTGATGTCCTCAATGACTTTGGCTTGGGCAATGGCTTCTTCAAAGGTATAACTTTGATGAAGCTGCAAGGAGGTGGAGATGTGTTTATGACAACTCTTGGAAAAGAGTGTCACTAACTCAGTAGTGGGGAGGCTATGGGTGAGGTCATGTATGATCGATCTCCACCATGAAACAAACTCAGTAATGGGTTCATCGTCAGCCTATCGTAGGGCGTAGACGTCTGAAAAGTTAGTTTTATTTTTATGTTTATGGAAAAATGCTCTAGGAAGGAGTTGGCCAACTGTTCAAAGGTGTACAGGCTATGGCATGGGAGCATGTTGTACCAGTCAAGGGCTTGTCCCCCAAGTGAAAGGGAGAAGGTACATAACATGAGGGGGTTGCTACTATGAAGCTGGTAGCAAGCTGAATGGTAATTACTCACATGTTCTTGAGGATCTTCCTTACCCTTGTATTTATCAAACTTTGGGATCTCAAAGTGATAAGGATAAGGTGGGATGGGAACTGATGGATGGACTGGCTCATTGTAGAGTTCATCATAGGTTGGTTTCTGTGGTCCGTAATTGGTTGTGCGAAGGTTTAGCATCTTTACTTCATCTTGCAAAAGTTGAAGTTTGGGTGCTAAAGGTGTGGAGGATGGTGCTAAGGTGGGTGGAGCCTGAGAGTGTGGTGGATATTGGAGTTGTTGTTCTTCCTAGTATTGAGGGGGAAAGTATTGCAATTGATCCTGGTGAGGTGGTTGTTGAGCGATGTATGGTGTCATGGCCAATGGAACACTAGGCTATGGAATAGGCATTTGTTGAGGGTAATAGTATTGTGGCTGTGGGGTGTGTGGTTGTGGCATGGGTATCTATTGGAGATGAGCCTATTGTAATGGTTGGGTCATAGGAGGTGATGACCAAGAAGGGGGAGGCATAAAGAATGTAGGCCTAGTAGATAATGGTGGAGGTATCGAGACTAATGGTGTGAGAGGTGGGTGAGATGAGGTGTCAAAGGATGGTACCTACATCTATCCTGAGGGATAAGATGTGGGAAAACTAAACTGCATGGAGTATCTTGGGGGAGTAGGGGTATAGGCTGTAGGTCTTGGTCCATAGGTGGGAAGAGGACCAGTGGTCGGGACCTAAAAAGGAGGAGGAGGGGGTAATCTGAAGGTAGATGTAGATGAAGGTGGAATGGAAGATTGGGTAGCATACATTCCAGACACCTGAGATGTAGGTGGGAAGGATGAGGAGAAAGGAGGATAAGCTTCTAAAGTAGGAGCTTGGGAAGGTGGAGTGATGAATGTGTTCACTCCAGATTGGGTGTGGGTGATTGGTTGATGTTGTTGGTATTGCATCGGTTGCGTTTGAGGAGGCGGTTGTGACATGTCCTCAAAGGATGGGAAAAATGGTTGTTGGGAAGATGATGGTTGTGACTCTTGGGAAGAGTGTGGGTATGATGGTGGAGGTGGTGCTTGCTACTATTACAAGGGGGGTTGTTGTGGTGTAGTTTGAAATGATGGCATCTGGGTGCCTGGTGTGGAAGAGGAGGGGTCTAAAATCATCCCTATGGTAGGGGTAAAAGATGCAACCTTAGGGTGAGTATGATTTAATAAAGAGGAGTCATTCTCAAAGAGGGATTGAGATAGACTCTGAAAAAAGGGTGTGCAAAGGTAGGAGATGTAGGTGGGGTCTCCTCATCTATGGTGAAGAAAGGATGGGGATGTCTTGGAGTAGTATAGATCACATGGTCATATAATGTAGAAGGTGGATTAGGTGATGATGAAGGGGAAATGAGTGGATGATCTTCTTTGAATGAAGTGGCAAGGGCTTCACTCAAAGTGGATGTCTCACCTTGAGACATCGTGTGTGTGTAACGTGGATCAAACCCTATGAGCAGATCTGGTGTGCATGTGGATTTTCCCTTTGTGAGTGAAGGAGGAGGGGTAGATTGACTAGAAGTGGTGCTAGAAGCCTCCTCTATATGGTGTGCTTGCTCATGCGCTCGACTATGGGTAACAATAGGTATGATGGCGTATATCATGTCGTGAAGCTTTAGAACTACACAGAGACTAAAATCTGAGGTTTTGGGTGTGATGTGTAAAGGGGTTTTGAAGCAACCCTATGAAGTTTGGACTCAAATTGTAACTAAGATAAAATAAAAGTAGTGATAGACTATAGATAGCTTAACAACAAAGTGTTGAATGGTGAAATGTGCTGAAACTAGTTTGTGATCATGCAAACAATGTGAAACTAGAGTCAGTTCTAAATGTAGAAAAGAAAGTGTTTTGTTCGTTTGAGTGTGTTTTGATGTTGAAAATATACTTCCTAGATAATATCATAGGTAGTGGGGTGAATACTCTAGAAAATTAGGAGTTTCATCGATATAGAACCTCCTGCAACACCCAAAGGTGCATATAATAGAACAATATCATGACGTGTGAATGGTGACTTGTATGGAAGGTGTAGTAAAATGATAACCTATGGGGGAGAACTCAAAGTGCTAAAATGAGTTCATTGTATCCTCTCATGAGAAGAGGTGGTACTATCTGAGACCTACTATCGGCATACCCATGCTTTCGCTTCACCCTCGGGTGGGATTAGTCAATAACGATAGTTATCATGTTCACTAATTATGTAAGCCTTGTGAACGAAGGCATCTAATCCTATCCCACTCTGAAGGTTACTTTTGGTGATGAATTCTAGAAGACCAATCTCAAAAGTGGGGGATTTTCGGTGATGAAGTCTATAAAACCACTCCTGTGGGGCTGCTAGGTGTCTAGGGGGGAGTTGGTGGAGGGTAAGACTCCTGCCTCACCAGTATCTAACGATGGATTGGGGATGAAGTCCAATCTCACCATTTGTTTTAAACCATGTGCGTGTGTGGGTTTATGTTGTCTAACGATGATGTAAAAATCAAGAAATCTAACTAAATACCTTTTTGAAATGAAAATCTAGCCCTAGATGCACTTTTTGGAAGCAAAAGCTAGATTTAAAATGTGTTTTGAAAGCAAAGCTAGTCCTATGTGCCTTTTTGAAAAGAATCTAGGATCTATGCTATGAAGTATGTAAACAAGCAATGTGAAGCATGTGATAAGAGGGATTTTGGAACCCTAATCTTGCAATATGAAATAAGTTTGAGAGAAATTGTGCAAAAGTAAATTGAAATTCTATGTTAGAAGATGGGAAAAGAGATTGAAACCCTAATCTAATGATATGGAAAGAAATATGCAAATTACCCAGGGGATTTGTGAAAGAGATGGTTAAATTTCTAATCTAAAGACATGAGGAAAGAACATGCAAGTTACCTAGAGGATTTGTGAAAGAGATATAAATTTTAATTAAAATGAAAAATGAATTGATTTGTGAAAGAGATGATTTTAAAAAAAAATGATGTGGAAAAAGATGAAATTTTAATCTAAGTGATTGAAAGAAACTTGAAAGTTACCAGGGATTTGTAAAAGATATTTTAAAATCCTAATCTAATGACATGAAAGAGATCTAAAAGTTACCTAGGATTTGTGAAAGAGATTTAAAAACTCCTAATCTAATGACATGCAAGAAATCAAAAATTTGAAATGCACTTTGGAATAGAGATTGATGGAATGACACAAAAGGGGAAAGAAAAATCTATTTAAAATGCGATTTGAGCAAGGAAATGAAAATGTTTTTGAAAATATAAATGAACTGAACTTTCTGATTTAACGCAAGTTTTTGGAAAGAAATTTGAAAGATCTAGCTATTGCAAGAAAAAGGGCTTTAAAAATTGTGATTCACAAAAAGAATGAGTAGAAATGAAAGCCTATTTTAATCCTTTAAGCAAAGAGGAATGTAACTCTGATTTACACATAGAAAGAGAAATATAGAGCAACTAAACTAAATGTTCTCAGTATGATAAATGCATTAAAACAAGAAATTCACCGAATGACATGATGCATTTACTAGTGAAATTTTCCTTGCAAAAAAAATGATAAAATATAGAGGTTTAAGGGAAATACCTGATTCCTTTTGTTCTAGATGGATTTTTCTATCTTTCTACTATTGACCTCTACAATTTTGAGGGTTTTTGGAGTAGTTATGCTCAATTCATAAGGTGGGGGTGAATTGGATCTAGATTCATAGGTCGAGGGGTGAATCAGATCTAGGAGCCTAAAACTCTTGTTCTGATGACTTGAGGGGGTTGTCAGGGTTTTAAGGGTCTCTGTGATGTCTGGATATGGTACCTACAACAAAATAAAAATAGAAAATTGTGTTAGATTCACAATAAAAACTAGTCTAGCACAACTCTTTGTGGGGGTCCCACTAGGCGTGCTAGAATGAAATGTACAAAAGTTGCCATTTGATCAAACATAATATAAAATATGTAAATGCTCATAATATTGTTCTTTATTCATTAAAATGAGTCCATGGGTTACAAATAGGATTTTCCCAAATCCTTTTTATGAATATCAAATATTCTGATAGCTCCTTTTGATATTCCTCAATGTAGGTGGGCTTCATGCGTATGTGGGCCACTGGTAGTGTTGATGTTGATGCTTCTCCTTTTTCACCTATTTTGTGACCTAAAAAAGAGGGTTAGTGTGTTTGGGGGCTTGCCTTAGTCAGGCCCCATATTGATAAAAGATAATAAAGACATGAAGGAAAATTATGCTAAAATGTGATAAAAATTACATAGAACATCATAAAAACATGAAATAAAGTATACCTGATAGATTTGGTGAGAAAAACTTATTGTAGGGTCAACTCGTAGGTCAGGGGGTGAATTGGAAGCTAGATTCATGGGGTAAGGGGTGAATTGAGTTGTAGGTGCTTTCTATTGGAGATCCTTGTCTGGATGGGCTCCTGAGATGGTGTTATGTTGTCTGCATGGTGCAGATATGTTAGATTGTACTTTTGGTTAGATTTTTGTAGAGTTTTTGTATGTTAACTAAAATGGGAGAGAGAGTATTAATGAAGGATTTGGTCTTCTATTTATAGAAGAAACCAAGGTGTAGGGGGTGTGGTTAGGTGTACTAAACCCTAGGGTCAAGTCCTATTGTGGTTAGGTTAGGGTTTGTGAGGTGGCATGTCTAGTCATCCTCTCATATGCCCTAAGAGAAATATCCTATCCTCACACATGTGTGAGGAAGGATTAGGGTTAACTAGGGTTAGTTGATCCCTAGGTTAGATGAGGGTTGAGTTAGGGTTTCCTAGGAAATATCCTAACTAATTTGGTGCACACATGTGTGAGGGAATAATTAGGACTAATTTGGGTTTAGAATCCTAATTAACCTTTTTAATCCATAAAGTGCACTTAAGTGAAGTGACTTTCAAATTAGAAATTCAATTAACTTAATTAGGATTTTTGGGAACTAATAGTCTCGTGGGGTCCTAATTAGGTGTAGGAAAAGGGCTTAGGTTGCCTTAGGGAACTGATAGGTGGCCTCCTGATAGATAGAAGGTGGTTGGGTCATGAATTGTGTAGTTTAGTAGGGTTTCATGCCTATAGACCAATGAAATGGCCTACATAGGTCTACAAAGGTCTACGATAATCTAGAGTGGTCTACACTAGTCTAGAGTGGTCTACGCTGATCTAGAATAGTCTACAATGGTCTACAATGGTCTACGCTGGTCTACAATAGCCTAGAGGGGTCTAGGATGGTCTATGCAAACCTACAAGTGTCCGGATAGATCTACAAGTACGTAGAGGTAGACATGTGCGACTTTTGGGTGTCTACACAAAAATTGAGTAAAATGTATTGAGTGAAGACTAGCTCATCAGAATTATGAGATCGATAGACTTGATGAGTGAGGACTAGCTTATAAATATGATGAGATGGATAGTCTTACCTAACACTTAGTACATCTACATAAAAATACATATGTATGGTGTAGAGATTTATGTGTTTCCTTCGTTGTTCAAAAGGGAAAGCTAGCTTCATAAAAGGAGGAGATTTATAGCTTAATCTATGCTTATGGTATCTATCCATAATAGGAATTAGATAGATCAATTAAGAAACACTATATTTATGAGCAAACCTTAAACTTTTTCTTAGGGTTTCAAAAAAAAAAGATAAGGAATTTTGGGTAGTGATAGCATTGTAGATTGTTTGGGCTTCTCCAACCTATCTATATTCTTCTTTTCATGTGCCACATGGCACTCGATGTCTTATTTAGGTGTTTATTTAGCTACGTTACTTTTTCCTAGTTTGGTGATGCTATGATATCATGGGTGTTACCTTTGACAAGTGTCTTCCTTCCTCAAATGTGCTCCTAATTGGCTTGAAGTATTTTCTTCCCTCAATGACTATTGGTGCTTCCTTTCCTCTACACCAAGTGGAATCCAACTTATTTTAGGTTCTCAACTAAAGTGCCAAATGGTGACTACACTCATCTCAATGCGTGTATTCAATTATGTAATATCTATGGTGATCAAACTTGCTTGCCCTTCCTTAATGCTTACAATATCTTTTGCTACTTGATAGTTGTAACTTCCAATGTACATACTTTGTAACTCTTCAATGCTTGTTGGCCCTTCTTTACTTCTAACACTTGGTGGTGGCTCTTCTCCATCAATGGTTGCTCCTCTTCTACAGTGGTGGCTACTCCTATGGTGGCACTTTCATCCCTAGCTTCTCAACGTTGTTTGACTAGATATCCAAGCTTCTTCACTTGGGTAAAATCTTTGTCTTTACCTCCTAAAACTTGCACCCTTATCCTTGCTTTGGATCTGTCTTTTCCAATGCTTTGTCTTTTCTACGTATGTCCCTTCAATGTCTCGGCTACCTTTGTTTGAAATTGCATTGATGCTTCACTTTCCTTTGTCCTTTGTGAAGCTTGGTTTTAGGTGCTAAACATGGCATACTTTGCTTCCCTATGCATGGCTCACAAACTTCTTCTTACTCGACTTGTCTACGTAAATGACACTCTTTCTTTTTGTGTTTGAATTAGCTTTGTAAATGGTGCTCTTATAGGTGCTTAACTTCAATAGAGCTTCATGCTCTTTTGCTGTCACATCTTGTTGACTTAACGTTGTGCTATGGTACCTTCCTTGATGTTGGTAATGGCCCTTTCTCCTTTGCAATGGTGCTATCTCCTTTGGATGGTGCTTTCTCCCTTTTGCAATGTTTCCTTTACTTGTAGGTTATGGAGTATAACATTGGATATCTTCCTTGCACCTTAAATGAGCAATAATGCTCTTCAATAGCTCTGAAAACTAGATTTTTGTTGCACCAAACTTTCCTTCTATTCGTTGGTCGAATAGAGATGCTTCTCAATGTAGTAGCATTCCTTTGCTATCTTATTTTGGCTGAAATTTATTCTACCTTCTAATGCTTCTATTTATCTATTCAACATTCACTATGTTATATCTCCTTATTACTCCTTTCAAGCAATACTTTTAACTCAACTTTATGTTGTTTGTGTTTTGTAGGTTCCAAGATAATAATGATGTCTCCTTTCTTGGCTTGGAGATACTTAACTCAAACTAGCTTTTGCTCCTTAAATAACTCTAATATGGTGCTCCAAAAAACTTTATAATAATACTTAAATAATGAACTTTCATAGCACCACTTTTATGCACCTTTTGACCTCCTTTGTAGCTAGTCTTCTTGGTGATTTGGTTCACCTATTTGCTGCTCCAAATTTGTGAAATTTGTAGCTCTTCCTTTCTATTCAATTGTTGCTTCAAACTTATCAACTTTGCAGCTTCAATTCCTTTTGCTTTGCTGCCCTAAACTCCTCTAATTTGTAGCTTCCAATGCTACCCTTATTTTTCAATTTGCTAGCTTAAATTGTTGCCTATTTCTCCTTCAACTGTGTTGTCCAAGAATGTATATTTTTGCAGCTATAATGTTGTCCAATATGTTACCTTCAACTTCTAAAATTTGCAGCACCTTTCTTTGACCAAATGCTATCCAATGCTCCTTGCAAATCTGCCTCAAAATTCTCCAAAATGCAGCTATCTTTTCTCCTTTTAATGTTGCCCAATATTGTAGTCCAAATCTCTTGATTTGTTGCTCTCAAAACTCTAATTTCTTCTCCTTATCTTGTTGTCCAAGAATCCTCCTAACTTCTCCAAATTGCTGCCTTCTTTTACTTTCAAACCTTCCTTCAATTGGTTGTTCAAGGGCTCTTCAAAATCTACCCAATTCTTCTTCAAATTATAGCTATTAGTCACCTTTAATTTTTTGTCCTGTGACTCTTCAATTTCTGCTGCAAAATCAGCAATCTTCTCTTTCACAAATCAACCTTCAAACTTTTAATGGCAGTCTTCAAATTTCTCAAATTTGGTGGCCTCTTCTAGCTCCTTTCTCCTTCAATCTTCTTGTCAAATTTTGACTTCAAATCTAGCCTCTTTCATTGGCCTCTTTCTCAAGAATTTGAATGTCTTGAGATCTTCAAAAATCCTTTCCAAAATTTAGCAAACTTCTTGCCAAATCCTTCTTCTTTTTGGGCTTGTTGTCGGATGGTGATAATTGTCCCAAATTATTTTTTTAAGATTTATTCCTTCTTGCAATCTTCTACCTTGAGCTTTCTTCAAATCTTCTCCAATGGCCACTTCTTCAAATTTTTCAATAGGGCTTCTTCTAGCCTTCTTCTTCTTTCTCCTTCCAAGTTTACTTGAGACCTCTTTTCTTGGGTCTTCAAATTTTGCAACTTCAAATCTTCAATAGGACTTTTCCTAGTCCTTCTCTATCTTCAATCTTCAATATTCTATCTTCCAAATCTGGAAGTTCTTCAATGGGACCTCTTTCTTGGGTCTCCTCCTTCTAGAGCTACTTTCTTCTTTCTTCAATCTACAATCTGTAGTCTTCAATATTCTATGGGGATCTCCTTCTTGGGACTCCTTGATCTCCAATCTTCAATAGGGCTCCTTTGGCCTCTTCCTCTCTTCTCAATCTTCAATCTTCAATTTTGCAAATTTTGCAATGGGACATTTTTCCTTAGGCCTCCAAATTCTTCAATCTTTGACTTGTTGCTGCAAGTATTGGATTAATTCCAAAGAATATATTCTTCCTATCTCTTGTAGGAAGCTTCCCAAATTTCTTTGAATCAACTCTTCTCTGCAACAAAATATTAGAAGATAATAATGCAAATTCTTCAAATCTAAAAATAATGAACTTCACTAGTTGATTTGTCAAACTAGTGGAATCAATGTTGAGTCCTAGTCTTCACAAGTTTTTCTGCAACTTTGTGGAAAGACTCTAGCCAAAAAGCAATTTCAATTTTTTTGAAAATGAGATCTTCCTATCTCCTCTCAATCTCTCTTGTGGCTCTCCCTATCTCCTATCAATCTACCTTATGCTCTGATACCACTGTTAGCTTTTGATGCTTAATACTTAATGAGAGATCAACCACAAGGTATAAAATGAGCATGCAATATTAAATATATGATAATGGAAATATTCTAAGCATGTAAAACTCATGAGAAACTTCTATAACTACTCATAAAACAACCATTAATGAAAGCTCACGAAAATATTACATTGATAAAAATGGAGGTCTCAAACTCTCCATATTTCTTACATGCTCTACATTGTATCTACTACTACTCTACTCAATGCTCTCTACCTTCTCTCTATCTCTCTCCAAATGCTCATACAAAGGCCAATATATAATGGATGTGACTCTTGGCCTTCCATATTCCTATGACTCTTCATCTTCCTATTCTATAGACTCATGTACACATGGACAACATGCACATTTACATCATTGCACATTCTAATAATACTTGTGCATTTATTACATTGCATAAAGTAACTACTCAAACCCTAATCTAAGATTCTCTCCTAATCTAAGGATGTACCCATGGTGGTACATTAGCATGTACCAAATAATGTAATATATTCTAACAAAGATACATGCACTTCATTCTAGATTCATAATAATAGGGTTTCTTCATGCTCCTAAAGAATAAAATAATATTGTAGATGCCATGGTGAATTGAGCTTTAGACCATGGGGATATGACTGGTTATGGATATCCTCCATGATGGTGGGTGCAAAAAACTAAGGAAGATGTATACCATATATTATATATCGATGTTGATAAATCTAGTTCATGTATGTTGTGAGTCATAGAAAGTCATAGATTTATTTGTCCTTGTACTAATAGAATGCACTTAATACATATTTTTGCTCTTCTGTAAAAGCCATGTTTACATGGCAAGGTAGAGTGATGCAACTTTCTTATTTGCTTATAATTAATACTATATATATATATATATATATATATATATATATATATATAAAACCTAAAAAAGACATGCATATATAGTTATAATTATCTAACCATCCAACTACTAAACAATGAAAAATCTTAATGTTAAACTAAATATTTTTGCACAAATTAAATTTAAACTTTTATTCATGTTAAAATTTCAATATAAAATTTAACTAAAGATAAAATAAAAGTCTAAAGTAACAATAATTCGTGATCTTTTCTTATTTAGATTTTTTTAATATCATTTAATTTTAAAAAATTAAATAGTAAAAATAAAAAAACAACTTAATTAATAATAATTAAAAATTAAAAAACAAATAAATAAATATTATCTTCCTACTTAAAATTTTTATTTATATTTAACTTTAAAAAATAACTTAACTTGATTTCAAATACAAGCTCAATCTTATATATGCTCGAATTAATAGATCTACAAATAAATGCACACTTTAAAAGAGAGCACCATATAATGTTTGGTTTAAGTATTTATTTATTTATATATATATATATATATATATATTACTACGAGTTTAATAATTATTGGAAAGCCTTAAACTCAAATCTTATAAATAAATGATTACCAAGGTATTCGCTGCTTCCCAAACAAACAAAAACACTCACACAAACTGTCCCGTCTCATGTTCATGACATGTAAACAGAAAAGGAAAAAAAAAATCAATCATACCTACCAACAAACCCTCCTCAAAAAACTCACAACTGTTCCATGTCCATGACATGTCAAGAGAAAAGGAAAAAAAGTTCAATCATACCTACCAATTTTCCTAGAATAGGTCTTCTAGGACTATAATATTTTTTTGGACTGCCTTTGGTGCTTCTCTGATTGACACTGGTCATCTCATTGTTGTGGTCGGTAAACAATGCATTGGGCATCAAATCAGATGTAAAACCTTTTGTTGGTAATAGATTAAGGCCAACACAATGTAATCTATTACTAATCATACACTTCTACTACATCAATCCATTGATCAAGCAACCCATTGATACCTTAAACCCTGGTCACATCAACCCATTGATCAATGATCAACTATTGGTACCTTAAAGCGTGGTTACAGTGAAGTGAGCAGCATTTTAGAAACTTTTTTAATGTCTGTCTGATGTGGCTTTGATAGGAGAGATGAGAATAATCCATTTCATATTCTTAAAGTTATATACTTCTATAGATGACTATAATATTTTTGTCTCATAATTGACTGAAATGATTCAAACATGATGAGGTTGAAAGTATTGTGCACTATCTTGTGTCTGGATAATGTTTTCCTGCATGGTTGGGCTACGACCGAATCAATAGATAACTGATAACGAACTTGTTTTTCTTCGTATCTTTTTCAGAACTACCTCTTTGATACTTGATATGTTACTGTCGTAGAATATGGACTTAAATCTATGACAAATGTGATTGAGAGCCGATTGAAATTAAGTTTGCTGAGATTCTTGAAATTAAGTTTGAAGAAAATGTAAATTTGTCATCTTTGCCGGTATTAAAAGTTTGATCTCACTATGTGCATTGTTAAATTTTCAATTTTGGGATAAACGATCATGCAACATAAACATGTATTAACAGTCTAATATATTTTTAACGATAATAACTAGTTTAACTGAATTAATTGTTGTCTAACGACTTGTTTTCATTGTTGAAGTGTAAAATAATTTCTACCTGGCTTTGACTTGGGATCCAATGTACATGCCCTAGCCACTAGACCCTGCAATTCTACTCATTATAATATGAACCAAATAAATGGTATATTTAGTGGAGATCTTTTTAGGAATTAAACCAGATTTTACTTTGGAAGATCTTTCACATATCTTATCTTTTGTGGATATTAGAATCTACTGCCAGATATTGGAGCACTTAAATTCATTTCAGGGTGTTGCGGTTGTTCAGTGATAAGCACCATTTTTTGTTTTTTTTAATTAATGTGTGTCAGAATGTTGGTGAGCCTTTCCCTCCAATCCCTAGTTATATATATATTTATATATAGCTGTTATTATTCTCATTTTAAAGAATATGAACGGATAATTAAAAATTGATAGAATCTAGAAAGATGAAGGTGCAGTTTAAGCAGCAGGAGAACCTTTTGGGTGGCGTAAACTTGAAACAACGTTGTCTTAGTTGCAGAAGAGTGAAAGCTTCTAAGAAAGAAGATTTTGATGTAAATGTCTCTCCCTCCTTGTAAGCTTCAGCAACGTGTTTGTATTATTGATTATATAAGAAATATATTTATGCATTTGTGTTGTGTTAAATTCTTTGCGAGCATATTTGTTTAAGTATTTGGTTTCTTAGGACTTGGCATTAATTTGTTTGTTTAAATGTGCAAAACTTCAAGTTTTAGGGTTTGATATTTTCTTGGCCTTGGAAAGTTCCGCATATTCCCAAAGTTGAGGTAAAAATTGTGTTGACATCATGTGACAAGTGAAGAGTTTTGGTCTAGGGCATACTCAGACTTAGCCCTAGCCTGCTCATCTTAAATTTGAGCAAGTTTCAGGCTTGAGAAAATTTGAGGAGTTAGTCCCAGGCCCGTGAAAGTCCCAATCCCATGCAAGTTTGAGAGCCTCTTCATCCTGGGCTTGAGATATCTCGGCCTCAGGCAAGTTGTGCATTATGAAGTGCAAGAGATTTAAAGGCTCTTGAGCCCCAATCACAAACCGCTTCCAAACCTTTAGTTTCAAAAAGAATGAACAATCTTATCCTAGACCACCGTGTCTCTCAAATTCAAAATGAAATGTTGCTTTCATTTAGTGTAGTTGTAAAAAATGCTACATTGTTGTGGCACCTTAGAATTAGTTACTTGAGTTTTAATGTCCTGAATTTGCTACACAAAAAGCAAATGGTGGGATTGCCTCTCATAGAGCAACCTAATCAAGCATGCAAAGGTTGCTTAGTAGGAAAGGAGCATAGGGATGCATTCTCTATAGGATAGTCATGGGGAGCTTCACATCCATTGGAGCTGGTGTATTCAGATACTTGTGGGCCTATGCAAACTAGCTCATTTGCCAAAAAAAAATACTTTATGACATTTATAGATTATTTCAGTCGGAGGACATGGATATATCCCATAAAATAAAAGTCAGAAGCATTTCACAAATTTAAAGAGTTCAAAGATTTGGTTGAAAAATAGAGTGGCTATTATGTGAAGACTCTTAGAACATATGGAGGAGGTGAGTACATCTCCAATGAATTCCACAATTTCTACAAAGCAAATGAAATTAGAAGGCAATTTACATCCAAATACACATTGTAGTACAATGGTGTTTCAGAGAGAAAGAATGGGACAATAATGGAGATGGCAAGGAGCATGTTTAAGGAAAAGGCATTGCCAAATAAAATTCGGGTAGAAGGTATAGCATGTGTAGTTTATCTATTAAATAGATATCCCACAAAGAGTGTGAAGGACATGATCCCACAAGAAGCATGGAGCAACCAAAAGCTAAGTGTTGCTCAATTGAGAGTTTTTGGGTGCATAGCATATGTACACATTCTAGACGATAAGAGAATAAAGCTAGATGACAAGGCATAAAAATACATCTTCACTAGATATAGTGAAGAGTGAAAGACCTAGAGATTGTATAACCTTGTTAAAAATAATATGATCATAAGCAGAGATGTGAAGTTCATGGAAGATGAAGTTTGGAACTACAAATCCAAGACTGGTTAGTAAAGGCTAGCAAGTATTGAGTCTAATGACTTGAATGGAGAAAGCACCAATCAGCCCTCAACTTCAAGTAGTAGTACTTGTGTGAGCAACAACACTGCTTTATAATCAAGGTCGCCTTAAGTTGTAAGAATGATTTCCAATATGGGAATGCCAAAAAAGACTAGGAGCTTACAAGACGTATATGAGGTAACTAGAAATGAAATAGAAGATGAAAGACATTACGATTTTTCTCTATTTTCTAGGTGTTATTTTATTTAATTTGAAGAAGAAATTAATAATAGAAAATGGGTGAATGCTATGGATGATGAGATAGAAGCTATAGAGAAACATCAAATTTGAGAGTTGATGGATCTTCCAGTAGGAAAGAAGACCATTGGTATAAAATGGGTATATAAAACCAAATTTAATGTCCGAGGTGATGTTGAAAGGCATAAAGAAAGGTTTGTTGCAAAAGGTTACAAGTAAAAATTAAGGATTGACTATCATGAAGTGTATGCACCTGTAGTGAGATTTGACATAGTCAATATGATTCTCGCATTGGTAGACCAAAATATATGGAAAGTGTATCAGATGGATGTCAAGTCTACCTTCCTAATTGGAGTGTTTGAAGAATAGGTCTACATAGACCAACCACCTAACTATGAGCGAGAAGGGCAAGAAGAAAAGGTACTAAAATTAAAAAAAAAACCTATATGGGTTGGCGCAAACACTCAGGGCTTGGTACAACCACATTGATGCATATTTTTAGGAGAATGGATTCATTAAGTGCCCATATGAGCATAAATTGTATATTAAGACCAATGCATACGGATATATGATAATAATTTACTTGTATGTAGATGATTTGATTTATACTAGTAATAGCAATATGCTATTTGACTACTTTAGAAATGCAATGAAGCATGAGTTTGAGATGATGAATTTGGACCTAATGAAATATTTTCTTGGCATTAAATTTACTCAATCCATAGATATTATCTTCATATCTCAAGGTAAGTATGCAAAATATGTATTTAATATGTTTATAATGGAGGAAAAAAAAGTAGCCATCACTCTATTTTCAATAGGTTTAAAATTGAGCAAGAAATATTGCAGTAACAATGTTGATCCAATATTCTATAAAAGATCAGTTGGAAGCATTATGTATTTGACTGCAACCAAACTAGACCTAATTTTTACAATGAGCTTAATTAGCACATCTATGGAAGCACCAAAGAGCACTCACTTGTAGGTAGGAAAAAGGATACTATAGTATGTCAATGGGACTAGAGACCATGGAATCTTTTATGCAATAAAATACCAGCTTGAGCTTGTTGACTACAAAGATAGCGATTGGGTTGACAATATAAATGATAGGAAGAGCACTTTTGATTATGCATTCCATCTTGGATCAGGTACAGTTTCATGGTTATCAAAGAAGCAACCAATTGTTGCATTATCAACTACTGAGGTAGATTATGTTGCCACCACTTCAGCCACATATCAAGTAGTTTAGCTGAGAAGAATTTTAGGTGAGCTAAATAATGAAAAGAAAGGGGTACCTATAGTATTTTATGATAAAAATTCTATCATAGCACTATCAAAGGATTTTATGTTTTATGGAAGAAGCAAGCATATTGACATCTGATATCATTTCATTAGAGAGCTGGTGAAAATAATGAATTTGAGTTACTATTTTGTAGGTCCAAAGAGTAGGTTGCAAATATCTTCACAACACCTTTGAAGGAGGAAGATTTTAAAAGGTTGAAGGATATGATTGATATCAAAGTTTTGTGAAATATGGTTTAAGGGAGGATGTTATAAATTAAACCAAAATTTATATACCATATTTGTAGGAGATCTTTGTCAGATCTTATTTTATGTGGATATTAGAATCTATCGCTAGATTTTGGAGCACTTGAATTCATTTTCTATGCTTATAGTTGTTTGATGATCTGATAGGCACCACTCTTTAGCAATTCGTGTGTTTCAAGATGTTGGTGAGCCTTTCCCTCCAATATCCAGCTCTCTCTATATATAGTTGGTATTATTCATATTTTTAAGAAGAGAAGATGATTAAATATTGAGCAAATTTAGCAAAAAGTAGTAGAAGCTAGAAAGATGAAGGTGCAATTGAAGCAACAATCTTCTGGAGAACCTTTTGGGTGGTGTAAACCTGTAATAATATTATCTTAGTTGTAGAAGAGTGAAAGCTCCTAAGAAATAAGCTTTTGGTGTAAAACTCTCTCTCCCTCCTAAGTTGCCACAACAACATATTTGTATTATTGATTATATAAGAAATATATTTATGCATTTATGTTGTGTTAAATTATTTGTGAGTATATTTGTTTAAGTATTTGGTTTCACAGGACTTGGCATTGTTTGTTTGTTTAAAATTGCAAAAGTTCAAGTTTTAGGGTTTGGCATTTTATCGGCCTTGGAAAGTCTTGATCCTGTGCATATTTCCAAATCTGGGGTAAAAGTTGTACTGTTGTCATCTGACAAGTGAAGAGTTTTGGTCTAGGTCATATTCCTAAAATTGAACTTAGCCCTAGCCTGCTCATCCCAAATTCGAGCAAGTTTTAGTCTCAAGCACATTTGAGGAGTTAGTCTCAGACTCCTGAAAGTCCCAATCCCATGCAAGTTTGAGATCCTCTTCATCCCAAGCTTAATATATCCTGACCTCAGGAAAGTTGTGCATTATGAAATGCATGAGATTTAAAGGCTCTTGAGCCTTGAACCTGGACCATTTCCAAAGGTTTAGTTGCAAAGAGCATGAGTGCTCCGATCTTAGACCACGACGTCTCTCGGATCTAAGTAATTCAAGGTAATGATATTTTAGCCATGAAATCATATGTTTGAATTCCCTTAATCTTTTAATCATGTAACTAAGTAAAGGAAATTTAAATGATATAATTAAAATATAAATTTTAATATAGTAATTTAGTTTAAATTTATGCGATTTTATATAAATTTTAAAAATATTTACAATTAATTAATAATTAAAATATTGATATTTTATATTTACATAATGTTTGTTGGTATTATGTTATATTATTTCACATGTTAATTTCTCCAAGATAAAATATCAATCACATAAATCACATTTACAAATAATACAATTATTTCACAATAAAAATCTCACTATTACATTCATAAATCATCAAGTTCTCAAGGATTCAAATTACACAGTATGGAGCTTTATCTCCAATACATAAATTTACTTGAAATTTGCTCTCCTCAACCTTCTAGGAGATGCAACCTTTCACATGCTTCACATTACGATAAAACTCTCATAATTACATAACCTCTCACTTTACATCTTGACACATATTTATGACTCTTCACTTGCTCTCTTAACATCTTGCACTCTCACAACTCACAATTTTACACCTTGCACTTGCACTCTTGACACCTTGCGCACTTTATTACATCCCACTCATCACACTTTGACACATATTTTAGATAAATATAAAACACACTCTTAATAAAATATTTACAATAGTACTCTATGGTACTTTAATGTTACTAAATAATGTAAAACCTCCAACACCATCCCTATTACATTATTTGGTGTGAAGAATTTGTCTTCAATATTTGATTTTGGTCTTCATCATTTGGCTTTGACCATTGCATTACTAGGATTTTTGGCATTGATCTATTGACATATTCCCTACAATGTCTGTCAAACTTCCTTTGTGCTTATAAAAACATTATAACATGTCAATGATCTTGTTTCAATATAATTTATAGATCCATCCATAGTGTACTTCAATTTTTGTTATGTGACATATTTTTTGTTTGGCTCTTTCATAAATTTTACAATTCTAAAATGATTTTGATTTTAATTTGTGTCCTTCAACTAATTTTGTTGCCCTACTTTTGTTTCATATTCTAAAAAATCAATACCTTCAAGATTTTTTTAATGATTTGCATTATCATTCTCAATTTGGTCTTCATATTTAGTGTCTATAATCCTTCTTGTAAGGGCTTTTATTTCATTTTTAGCTTCAGTTTATGTCTCTTGAACTTCTTGAACTCTTTGAACTAAATTTTCTTTTTGAATTTCTTCTTTTGGTCATTGTTGTTGTAGATTTTGATATCTAGGCCGATATTGTTTGGGTTCAAACCTTTGAACAAATTTATTCATTTGATTTCCTTGATTAATATAATTATATCTTCAATAAATTTTAGTTTAATTTTCTATATTGCATATGTGACAATATCTTTGTCTTTATTTAGGTTGAGATTGTGATGATGTTGCAATGTTATTTGATACATTTTTATTTGATATCAGAGCATTATTAGTTATTTCATCTCTAACTAGATTTTCCACTTCATATTCTTAGAGAATATTAAAAAATTCATTAAAAGTTTAGTCATATTTAGCACTTGAAGAGAAGTGAGTAAATTTTTTAATGTGTCTAGGAGTGCTCTTAATGTAACTTGGAAAAGTATCTTGTCTTCTACTTTTTCTCCCAAAGTTAGTAACTTAGATTTATATTTTGTTATCCTTCGAAGAAAAGGTTCTATACTTTATTCACTATGAACCTTTCAAGAATATAATTGTGACTACAAATATAATATAGTTGCTTCATTCTTTCCTTCAACTATTTTGCATAATTTTTTTCCAAGCAATTTTTAAAGTCTTTGCTTCCCTTATATATGGTTGGATTTCATTAGTTATCCCAATTGTGATTAGCATAAAGGATTTTTTACATTATCCCAATTGTGATTAGCATAAGGGATTTTGCATCATATTCTACGATTTTTTTTTCCTTTTTCATATTCTAGCATGTTCTTTGTTCCATTCATTAATTCCCAAAGTTTTTTTTAATAATGAGAATTTATTTTAATTTATTTTTCCATAATGCAAAGTTTAGTCCTTCCAGAAAGTTGTGATTTAGAAAGAAAAATTTAACTATTTGTGATAATGGAATTCATTCAATAATCAATTTTTAAATTCATCAAATTTTAAATTCAATCTTTCCTTTTATCTCCCAAATTTATTTTTCACAAAAAATCTTCACTTAATTTCATTCCAATTTGACCCAAATTCTAATCAATTCAAACTTCAATTTAATTTTCAAATATTTAGTTTCCTTATATCTCCTAGTCATTAATTCATTCCTCCTTTAGTATTCAAATTTCAAATTTCTTCTTTCATTTTTATCAATCAAAAACTTAATTTTTTTTGGTAGATAAGATACTATAGCATTAATACCGGGTTTTACAGGTTGACCTAAAATATTTTACAAAAATCAGCCCAGGGCTGTTGATGAACATGTCCTTACTAAGGATCCTATATATGTAAAATTTACATGCTGCCAAAGCCATTACATCCGGTAATGCATATAGCCTGTTATCAAAAAGAAACTTCGCATACAAAATTTTGGGTATACCCCAAGAAAACACACCTGCATCATAATTACAAAAAAAGAAACAGACACAGATCCCTTCCTTGAAATAGTGGAGAAACACTGCAGACACACATACCAGAGTACTAAAAAAAACTCCCACAAGCTCTGTATTGATAATTACTCTTAATAATTCTTTGGTAATTGCTTTCTTTCGTATATGACATGCTTTGGAACCACATCTTGTCTTGGCCAATCAGCCTTGGAGAAGTGAACCTGATGGCTAGATTTATGGCAATGTCTATCTGGTGGTCCTCGTGGCTCAGGTTCAAAGTCTTATATTGTCATTTCTTTCCTGCCCTATGATTATAAACCAACCTCAAAGTACTAATATGACTAGGAGCCATGTTATCTGACATGTGACTATCCCCATTAGTATTTGTGGTATTTCCAAGCAGCATCCACCAAGACTGACAACTCGGATAATTTTTATTGTGAGTCCATTTCAAAAAAGAGATAGGAATACTCATAGCATTCGAAATTACAATGCCTTCTCTATTGGTAAATTCGACTATCATTCTTAGAATTCTTGTTTAATAAGCTCCTCTACTTCGCTTGGGACACCGTGTTCCCATTTGAAAAGTTCGTCACCATCGACACCCAAATTGGCCAGCTTATCAACAAATTTGTTAGCTTCCCGAAAGACATGTTGGGCTTTTCTATCCTATCTTCCCTGGAAAAGGATCCTAGCCTCTTCAACAATTGTTTTAATCCTCCAAGGAGGTGTTTTCCAATTATTAAGGAGATTTATAACATGCATAGAATCTTCTTCTATGATCAAATTTCCTTCTAATTCTTGAGTCATTTGAAGGCCTCTCCACATAGCTCTAGCTTCAGCTTCTTTGTTCATCCTTGTTCCTAAATATTTAGAAAATGCAAGCATCATATTCCCATTATGATCTCGCACAATGTTGCAAGTGCCTACTCTTCGAGGATTGTCCTTAGCCGCTCCATCAAAATTAAGCTTAAACCAACCCGTAGGAGGTGGGGACCACTTAACATTGGCTCTGGGGTTGACTACCCTAGGCATAAAATCATCTAACAAGGTTAAGCTTAAATATTGAGCAATCGTGGTCTCCTGCAAATGAGGTTTACGACTATCAAAAGGGATAAGGTTCACATTCTCGTTGGCAAAGGATAGGATCCTGTCAATGATAGTTTGATGATCATGGATAGACTCATTAAAGAATCTATGGTTCCTTTCTAACCACACCTACCAAAGATAGTGATTGAGACAAATTTTCCACATGTATCTAAGTCTTTGGCTTGAAAAGAGGCAAGGCCACTGGATGAAAAAATCAAGTACGATGGCTGGTTTAACCCAAGAAATATTGAAGGCCTGAAAAACCCCACTTAGGACAATCAAGGAAAAAGGACACTCAAGGAAAATGTGATAAATGGTCTTCCAATTAGCCCTACATAGATAACAACAATTAGTGATACAAATACCTTTACGCATCATATTATAAATGGTTAGAATTCTTCCTTGGATAACCAGCCATGAAAAGACTGCAATTTTTGGAATTAAATTTTTTATCCAAACTAAGTCCTTTTGGAGGACAAAATCCTCGTCATCAAGCAAAAGCTTGTAAATTGATTTAACAGTGAACTACTCATTTTTCGTAGGAGCCTAGGTCACTTGATCCTTGGGTCTCATGGGGATAAACTGTTGCCCGATAATATTACAAAGATCATTTGATTTCGCTTGAAATCCTTGAATCCTTATTTGTTTCCACTTCATTCTGCCTCTGTCCTCAACCATATAATCGGAGACTTTTTTGCCAATGAGTTATTTTGTGATATCTCTGATTTGGGCTGAGTTGGGATATTGTTTCAGTGGTTCATCCTTAGCCCACCTGTCATTCCAGAAATTTATCCTCTCACCAGCCTAAAACCCATATTAAACCTTTTTTGATGATTTTATTACAATTGAGAATTGCTTTCCAAAAAGCAGAACTTCTGATTGGAACTGAGTCACTTAGAAATTCCATATTTTGAATATACTTTCATTTGATGATAGTTTTCCATTCATTTTATTCACCAGAAATGAGGCGCCATGCTTTCTTAGCTAGTAAAGCTAAATCCATATGATCAATTCTACTCAGACCTAAGCCCCCATTTTTCCTAGGTCTGCACACTTTGGTCCATCCTACAAGGTGTATCCTTTTTTTCTCCTTTGATCCAATCCATAAAAATTCTTTTTGGAGTTTCTCAATTTTTTGGAAAACCTTCACAGGGGCTTTGAAAACGGAGAGGAAATAGAATGGAATGCTCTGAAGAGAGGCCTTAGTGAGGATCAACTTTCCTTCTTGATATAGAAGATGACCTTTCCATACAACAAGTTTTTTTTGAATTCTTTCAATAACCCTGTCCCACATTGACTCTCTCGGAGAACCAATGAAAAGAGGGAGACCAAGATACAAAGTGGGGAGGTTTTCTATATCACACCCTAAAATTTTTGCAATCCTTCCTTGCCTCTGAATGGGGGTGTTCAAGAAATATAACTTCCTTTTACTAAAATTAACTTTTTGAACAACAACGTCCTCGTAGAGTTGCAGGATGTATTTAATTATTTTGGCCTCAACCATCGACGCCTTAGTCAATAGAAGGGTATCATCGATGAATTTTTGGTGAGAAACAACCCTAGTGAGAGATGTTGCCTTGATTCTTGATATTAGCCTTGAACTGCAAGCATTTTTGATGGTTCTACCTAAAACTTCTGCCATAATGATGAATAACATGGGGTTGATAGGGTCCCCCTACCGAATTCCTCTATGACTTTGAAAGTAACCGACCGTTTTTCAATTAACCAGAATCGAGAACCATGCTTTAGAAATATATTCTTTGATCAAATTAACCCATTGGTGGTGAAAACTAAACTTAAGGAGGACAACAATAATAAAGTCCCAATTTAGCCTGTCAAATGCTTTGTTCATATCAATATTGAGTGCAAAAATAGACCTGTTAGTCTTATGAGCAGAGTGTAGATCTTCATGAACTATGATAACTGCATCCAAGATTGACTTGACCTTGAAAGAGCTTCTCTGGCATAGATCTATGATGCGGGGTAGAACATCTCTCATTCTATTTGCAATGGATTTAGTTAGGATCTTGTAAGAAATATTACATAGACTAATTGGTCTGAAGTCAGCCATAGATTCAAGGGTTTGCTTCTTAGGAATTACAGAAATAAAAGTAGAGTTGAGACATTTTCGGATATGATTGCTTGCTTGGAATTATCTGACAGTAAAAATTACATCCTCACTTACGATGTCCCAAAAATCTTGATAGAAATGAGGGGGAAAGCCATCAGGCCCCGGGCTTTGTCTGGCTCCATGCTAAACAAGGCTTCCTTAATTTCCTCATTAGAAAATGGAGTTAGAAGCTTAAGGTTTATATCCTCATTTATTATGCTAGGAATGGATTGCAAGAGAATATATTTTACCTCCTCATTGCACTACGATTCCTGACCAAGGATAGAATTGAAATAAGTTACTACCTTCTTTCTGATTTCTGTTAAGTCTTGAGTAATAGAACCATCTACTTTTTTTTAAAAAATTATCTTGTTATTGCTTCTGTTTCTAAGTGTGGTGATGTGAAAAAACTTGTAATTTGAATATCCATATTTCAACCAAAGAGCCCTTGATTTTTGCCTCCAATAGATTTCCTCACAGGCCAAAATGTTATGAAACTCTACTAGTTTTGTCCGTTCCTCCGGCCTAGTAGTTTCATCATCATCACAATGTTGAATCCTCTGATCAATTATCTTCAAACTTTCAACAACCTATTTTTTATTTTCAAAGAGGTTCCCAAAGACCTCTTTTTTCCAAGTTTGAAGCTTTTCCTTAAAAAAATTTAATTTGCCAGCAAGTTTAAAAGTTGCACTGCCCCTGACGGGTTGCTGCCACCACTGAATTAAGTTATCTCTGAAACTGGAATGTTTGATCCACATACATTGAAATCTGAAAGGTTTCTTGAAGGAGAGAGAGTTAGGGATCTCCAAAAAAATGGGATTATGATCAAAGATAATTTTAGGAAGGTCTTCCAGGGTAGAATCACCAAACAGAGTTGTAGCCTCCTTTGATAGAAAAAACCCGTCAAGCCTTCTTGAATGATATGACACCCTATCTGCCGATTGCTCCAAGTATAATTTGATCCTCTAAGTTTTACACCCATCAACATGTTGGAGTTCACAAAGTCATTGAACTCATCCATGCTCCTCATAGGTGGTCCATTTCCACCCATTTTGTCTGAAGGGTAAAGAGGAGTGTTAAAATCCCCAGCCAAAATCCATGGGACATTATGGAAGATTTCACTTAGATTTCCTAAGTACTCCCACAATAGATATCTCCCTTGAATTGAAGTTAGGGCATAAATATTTGAAAGGATCCATGACCTTTTGTTGTTTATTTTCTTAAATAAAACACTAAGAACCCTGTCATCTTTCTGAATAATGGTGCCTTCTACTATCCGGGGATCCCACAAAGTCATAAGGCCTCCAGACACTCCGTTGGCTTATTTTCAAACCATCTCCCCTTGATTACAATTTTTTTTTGCTATTTTTTTGACTGAATCTCATCAGTTTTTATTTCTTGCAACATGATAATAGTTGGATTCACTTGATTTCTTATTGCAATGACTTCCCTGTGTTTGGGAAAGCCATTGAGGCCTCTCACATTCCATGAGAGGAACTTCATTTAGATTGTTTGGGATTTCTTCCTTGCCCCCTACCTTGAGGAGGTTTTCCTAATTTGTTGTCTTCAGAACCCGAAATAACCTGTTGAAACAAGGTTCTCTATTTTCCATTGGCAATGTCATTATCAGTTTTAATTTTTTGATGCTCATCATTTGATATTCTCCTTCTTATTTTTTCACTACCAAAATATATAGGAGGCTTCATAGTGCTCCTCGTTTGTTTAGGACTAAACTTGGGGGAGGCAATTTGTTGCAGAACCGAACTGCCATATTCCTTAGTCTGAAGAGTTTCACATATCTCCACCCCTACATCCAAATCTTATCCTTTTTTCCTATATTCCCCTGGTCTACGGGACAACCCCTCAATAGGATTCACCTGGCTCCTAGTGATGATGTTAGGGAGATGAGATTTTTTATTTTCCAATGCCTCAACTTTCTTCCTAAGTTCTTCATCCTTCATCAATTTTCAACTTTCCTTAAAAATTCAATCAATCAAACTTTCAAAAAAATAATTCCTTTTTTATTTCTCCCAAAGCAAATTTTATTTTTTTAATTATTATTTTAATTAATTAATTAATCCAATTAATTAAATATTTTATAAACTCCATTCATATCACTTCCTCCCATTCAATTCATTCTCTACTTTCTTAGTCAAATTTTATACCTTCCACAAATTAGACCCTTCCAATAAAACCTTATAGCTCCTAAGTCTTTGATTGAAAAAAAAAAAATCACTTTAAAAACTCTGCCCAAAATTAGCATACACCTTCCTTAATAAATCAAAATTAAAATTTACCTTTTCTTGGGTGCCACATATTAAATTCAAATTAGGAAAAAATTGATGTTAGATTTAGTAGGTGCAGACATTACTTTTGCTACGACAATCTACATTATTTTATTCCCACAATACATTGAATCTTTTGTGGTGTGCTTTGAATTCCTCCTCTAGAACTAGACTCATAGACAACTTTGGATTCATAGACTCACATTAAACATAGCTCTCTCTTCTTTCGTAGACATTATTTCTTCTCTGCAACCATCTAGATTTAGCTTCAACACAATGTTCTTTCTTCTCTAATGTTCACCTCTCTTCCATGTTTATTTTCATCTTCAAATATTCACTTTTAGCTACATACATTCACAACTTTGGTATTTATATATCTCTTCTTAAAAACCAATCCTTCATAGCCTAAAAACTCCTTTATAAATTATCCAATCACAATATCTTCACAATATCCTTCAATAATCATTCAATCAATCTCCTTTTCTCTTCAAACTCTTCAATCTCTTAATTCGCCCAACAATATTCTTCTATCCTCCTTCACCTTTAAACTTCTCACTCTCTTCTTCAATCCTTTCTACTTCCATTAACTAATTAATTATTTCATTCACTCCATTCATTTCACTTCCCCCCAATTCAATTCTTTCTCTACTTTCTTAGTCAAAAGTTATAGCTTCCAAAAATATGACCCTTCCAATAAAACCTTATAGCTCCTAATTCTTTGATTGATAAAAATACTCACTTTAAAAAATCTTCCCAAAATTAGCATACGCCTTCCTTAATAAGTCAAAATTAATTTTTACCTTTTCTTGAGTGCCATGTATTAAATTCAATTTAGGGCAATTTTGATGTTACATTCACTAGGTGTAGGCATCACTTTTGCTATGATTATATAGATATTTTTCTTCCCATAATACATTGAATATTTTGTGGTGTGCCTTGAATTCCTCCTCTAGACCTAAACTCATAGACTTATATAGATTCATAGGCTCACATTCAACATTGCTCTCTTCTCAATGTATTTTGGTAGATGTTCTTTCTTCTCTGCAATCCTCTATATCGAGCTCCAAAACAATGATATTTCTTCTCTAAAGTTCACCTCTCTTCCATGTTTATTTTCATATTTAAATCTTCACTCTTAGTTGCATACATTCACAACTTTGGCATTTAGAAATTTCTTCTCAAAAACCAATCCTTTACAGTCCAACAACTCCTTTGGAAATCATCCAATCACAATATTTTCACAACATCCTTCAACAATCATCCAATCAATCTCCTTTTCTCTTCAAACTCTTCAATAACTTAATTCATCTAGCAATATTCTTCTCTCTTCCTTCACCTTGAAACTTTTCACTCTCTTCTTCATTCCTTTGTACTTCCATTTATTAATTAATTATTTTGTTCACTCCATTCATTTCACTTGCTCCCAATTCAATTCTTTCTCTAGTTTCTTAGTCAAATGTTATACCTTCCACACATTTGATGCTTCCAATAAAACCTTATAGCTCCTAAGTATTTGATTAAAAAAACTCACTTTAAAAACTATGCCAAAAATTAGCATACACATTCCTTAATAAATCAAAATTAAACTTTACATTTTCTTGGGTGCCACGTATTAAATTTAAATTAGGCCAATTTTTATATTACATTAACTAGGTCTAGGCAATACTTTTGCTACAATAATCTAGATATATTTCTTCCCACAACACATCGAATCTTTTGTAGTGTCACTACAACAAAAAAGGGCTTTAACAACAGCTAAAATAAGGTATTTTTTAATGGTGGTAAAAAACCACCCTCTTAGGATCACCCTAAGAGGGTGGTTATAAAATGTCGTCATAGGGTGACCTACGAGGGTGGTTTATAACCGCCCTCTTAGGGGAACTTGAATTTTTTTTGGGTGCCTCTATGAGGGTGGTTATAAACCATCGTCTTATTCTTAAGAGGGTGGTTTATAACAACCTTCTTAGAGGTATTTTAGGTTTTTATACAAATAAAATCATAATAGGTAGGTTTAAAAAATACCCACATGTTGACATCATTTTTTCTTCGAAGATTTCATTTTTTGTTTAGTAGTCTATTTGGCTTAGCTACTGCACGAATAGAATACAACCCCCACACCACTCATTGAAATTATTGTTTCTTCAAAACTTTCATTTTTATTTTAGTAGTCCATTGGCTTAGCTTCTCAGCACTGTGTGAATAGATACAACTTCATACTGTGTGCTGACATTATTGGTTCTTTGAAGCTTTCATTTTATTTTAGAAATCCATTGGCTTAGTTGCATAGCACTATGTGAATATATACAACCTCCACACCATACGTTGATATTATTGTTTCTTTGAAGCTTTCATTTTTATTTCAGTAGTCAATTGGCTTAGCTACCCAACATTATGTGAATATATATAACCTCCACACCTCTCAAACCAAGCCTCATCTCATCTATCATACTAGGGCTTGGCTAGTGTTTATCCTAAAATTTCTTTGGAACTTCTACTACTTTAACCCTGGTTCTTCACTTCATTGAATAAATATATAACTCAAAATGGCAAGAGATGCGGTTCGAAGCAAAATTTAAAGGTATAGAATGGGGTATGAAGATGAATTTAATATTGGAAGAGATGAGGTTAGTTAGATTAAGTGAATTTTACATTATTTCAGGTATTTTTATGATTAGGTTTGGAATTTTTTAGTTTGTAAAGTTGTGTTTACACATGAGATTTGTAAAATTTAAACCTTATATTAAACCCTACATTTGTAAAATTTAAACCCCAATTTAAACCCTAGTTTGTAAAGTTATGTTTAGAAATGCTAGGTTCCTTTCTTTCTACTACTAGTGTAAATTTTCACATCCAATTATACACCCACTCAAAGTCACATTTAGATTTAATTTTTAGCACATTTCAAGATAGCAACATTGGCCTTTTCATCAATGCGTCTTAGTCTAAAGTTAGACCTTGTATTAGTAAACAAAAATGGCTATATATTGAATTGCATGCTCCATGTTTTGTAGGCACAAGAATGGCCACCTCCATAAATTTTTTTCAAATATGTTGATATTTTTTAGCTATTAAATAACATTTTTTATTATAATATAAACTAGTTGATAAGAATACATGGAATACACTAAACTCAACTCTCTTTTATGTAATAATGAATGCATAATACTAGAGGACATGGTTGTTTTATTCTTGTTGATATTCCTTTCCAAAAGCTCAAAAATGGTTTATGTTTGATGGAAAGTTAAAGGTTTAAGTTTTGTTATAACCTCTCCAGGTCATCATAATTCCATTTTTGGTTTCCATCTAACTCACAACTTTCCATTCCATATGTGGAATCTAAAGAAAAAACACCTGTTCTTTTCAAGGTCATAACTTTGTACAAAGTGTTACATTTAGTATGGAAATAATAGTCCACTAGAAAAGCTATAAAAATATCGAATAATCCAAAAAAGTGAGTTATATATATATATAGATATAGATATATAATTTTCTATGTCAATATCAGTGTCCTTATAAAACTATTATATTCATAATAGACTTGACATGTTGCTCATTTCGTTGTTATTTCTACAAGATACCATTGTCAACCTATTGAAATATCCTCTGTTATCCTGTCATTAGAAGTAAAATTATATAGATAATAACAATAAATGATAAAAATTATATAAAAATATATAATTTTTTTTTGTCAATGTCAACATCCTTATAGAATTGTGCTATACAAAACAAGGAAGAAACTTGATATGTTGCTATTTTCATTGTTATTTCTACAAGATACCATTGTTAAACTATTGAAATATTATCTGTTATCACTATCATTGGAAGCACACTTAGAGCATTTCACTTCTTATAGACTTGATCAATTTATCTTTTCACTATTTTTTACAAGATACCATTGTTATTGTAAGTAGAACTAGAAGTAGAGAATTCCACTTCATTCATGTCAGAATGTCACATTGGATTAGAGTTTCATATTTTTCTAAGTCAAACTACAACGTTAACCAAATCCATATTGAAAGAGTAAACTTCAAGTACAACAAATGTGATTCCAAATAAGGCTGTATTTGATAACTATGGTTCCCATGTAGCAAATTGTATTTTTGTTTTTCTGAAGATGGTTTGGTCAGGATACTTCCACTTAAAATTTATGTCATTTTATTTTCTGGAATTGGCACTATTTGGAGGGGATATATTGATCCATATTAAAAAGTATGTGAATTCCTGTTTACTTGGTTCTGGTGCTATTGTGTCTTATATGTATTTCCTGTATTCCTTTCTATTTGACATGTATGGGAAATAATTGCATATCTTTTATAAATAAAATCTTGTTGTTTATTGACCTTTCTTCATGTTATATGGAATTATTTTGAAATTTGCATTTCTTTTAGTAGTTTGGTTATATTTATAGTTGATTTATGGCAATTTTTCTTTTTGTCTGTGTACTTGTAGTTTTCAAATAAAATGCAAGTTTTCTTCCTTTCAATCATTTGATTGTTACTGTCCTTGATTGGCAATGAGACTTAGTGTTTTTATAACATTTTGGAAGTTATATTACTCTATGAAATACTCTCTTTTGGATGCATTTTGGTCTTCTTTTCTAGGATTTGTAAAATTTGTAAATTTATTTACAACCCTGATTTGTCATCCTTCCAATTGTCATTTTACTTTGCTATTGGGCATTGTAACTATTGACCGTGACTTTGAAAACACAACTCTTTTGCTGCAAACTTATGATTCATAGAGTAAAAAAAATATAGAGATACCATTTGTAATAAAATCTTATGGAATCTCTCACTTTTCATAAGGTTTTCTATGGGAGTTATAAGGTTTTCTACCCTAATAGTCTATGAAGTTTATTCTTGAAAATATTTAAACTTGTTTAAGGTTTGGATCGTAAAGGATTTATACTGGGATTTAGTTATTTTTTAATTTTAATTTTTTTTTTAAGATTTAAATATTAGAAGACCTATGTTATTTAAGTTTCTATTTGAAAGTAGAGGAGTTAAAAGGTTTTGAAGATTTAAATTTGATTTAAAGTTATCTGAAGCTTTTTAAATTTTAAGTTCATTTTGTTAGTTTAAAGTTATTTCAGATTAAATCTTTTGCTTGTGCTCTTCTTCAAACATAGTACATAGTCATAGCTAAAATAAAACCTTTCAAATCAAATTAGGAGGGGCATTATGAGATTTAAATTGATCATAAACTACAATAAAGGAGGGTTTCTTCATTGTATTTTCTCTGACTAGGAGTTCCTACAACAATATTTGGTGCTCTATATTCACCAATACTATTACTGTCAGTTCATCTAAATAATTTTGATCTATTTGATCTATTTGAAACTTTGTTTGTAGACCTAGAAAAGGTCACCAAGGTTGAATAACAATCCTTTTCTGCCTATATCTAGATGCTAAAAAAATGGATCTACCACTCAAATTACAAGTTGAAATATGGTGTTGATTTTAGATGTGTTATAACCTGAGCCTATCTATTTAGAGACATCAAGGCTTGACTTGAAGATCCATATAGTGGTTGTTGCTTGAATTTGTGAATTTGGAATTTACATGGAAATGGAAATCCAGATGCATTATTGTTGGCTTTAAAGCTTTATGACAAGCTTCCTTCAAATATGGGAAATTTATGTAAAATATTACCACCTATTAACAGTCTTGGGGATATGTTCATAATTGATCATATGTTATTGCTTGTTTCTTCATTGAAGAAATCATCCTTCTATCATCCTTGGGTTCACTCTATTTGGTAAGCTTTATTAGACATTTTGTTTGTAGACCTAGAAAATATCACCAACCATACTCCGATTATCGAAACATGGTTGAATGATAACTTAAAAATATATGTAAACTATTAGTACCTCCAATTGGTATTATTTAAGTTTATGTGATATATTTCTTACCATCTAAAAAACCTGTACAATATAAATTATCATACACCCAGATGCATCTACATCCTTTAGTTAGATGTCCTTATATCTAGAATCGTATCTCAAGGTAGCTATTTTAAAAAAGATATATCTTTTAATCTACTAGAAAGTTAGAAGTTGAAAAAATAAACAAACAATTTACTAACTTATAATTGAAATGCTTTGGACAAAGAGTTATTATACTAATTGTATTTTTTAATCAATAGGTTGAATTTAAGTTTTACATTGGTTTATTTCATATTGCAGGAGTTAATTTGAGAGAGTACATTTGCACAAGTTTCCTTTTTATTGCATATGTTATCTGTAAGTCTTCAAGCAATGCTTTCTCTCTAACTCTCCAAGAAAATTTGAGTTTGATTAATAAATCTGGTTTCTTAGGGCCAATAAGTTATAATAACAATCCTTTTCTACCTATATCTGGATGCTAACAAAATGGATCTACCACTCAATTGTTAAAATTACAAGTTGAAATATGGTTTTTATTTTAGATGTGTTATAATCTGATCCTATTTATTTAGAGACATCAAGGCTTGACGTGAAGTTCGAGAGAGTAGAAATATTTCCATCCATTTGTTGAGCTATGGTCATGGGCACAAATTGCAATTGCCAATTTCTAGGTTCAACAACTATACACTAAATCAATTTCAACTCTAGTAGCAACAATAGCTATCTAGTAGTAGTAAATTCAAACATATACTTTATTCTCAAAGTTTACTTTTAATAAGGGGAGTGCAAGGGGTTTGGTTTGTAGAGCAATCAGATAACTATGTTATATATGCCATTCCTAGCTTACACATGCATTAAATATGTCATTACGTAGGTTCATCACACATAAAACATTATTTGAGATTAAACATTGAATTAGATAGTTCTCAATTCTCATTACAACTAATGAACTTATCAGCTTTTCTCTATTTATAGGGATCCCTTGCATGTCTATGCTATGTGAATTACATATACACTATTATTTGGCAGTGTCTTCCTTGAGCACTTGACATACTTATATTTTTTGTGTTTATGGGTTGTGTACTTTGTAGATTGGAAAATCTAATAGTGTTCACTCTAATAAGCTACAATCAATGTTTCTAAAGTCCATCGGTGATGGGGTAGGATTGTATATTCTAGTTTGTGGAAATACTGATCCATACAGGTGTTCCTCATGAATTTACATTATTGGTTTACTATTTATATTATAGAATTGAAGCTTATTATACCAAACCCCTTTTTGTAGATTTCCTTAGAATTCTTCCCAATTTTTAGAAAAATATTTCTTAGACCAATTACAGGCATGTGTTATTTTCTAAAATTTTGAATAACTAATGTCTTTGTTCCATTTCATCAAAATTTCTTATTTCTCCATTTGTAAATTCAATTTTGATAATATGACTTGATGAAAAATTGGCATCTTTGATGCATGCATTTAAATTGTTTGTGGTATAATTGTAAATTAAATTATCATTTGGTCTAACTTCTAGTCCCTCCAACATGGATCGCCTCCTTTAAATATATATTAGGGTGGGACCATACGAGGGTAGTTTTAAACCGCCCTCTTAGCATTAAGAGATCTTAACCTTAAGAGGGTGGTTAATAAACCGTCCTCTTAGTTCTAAGATGACAGTTCACAACCACCATCATAGTCCTAAGAGGGAGGTTTTTAGTTGTACTCTTAGACCCTAAGAGGGTGATTCTTTGAGGTGGTTTTTAGCTGCCATCATATGTCACAGGATTTTTAAGATACCTTCATAGATGACAATTGAATAACCACCTTTAAAGGTCTTTAAGGGTGGTTTATAAGCATTGTTAAAGCCCTTTTTTGGTGTGGTGTTTATTTTGAATTCCTCCTCTAGACCTAGACTCATAGACTGATCTAGATTCATAGGCTCATATTCAACATTGCTATTTCTTCTCAATGTATTTTGGTAGACGTTCTTGCTTATCTACAATCCTCTAGCTTGGGCTCCAACGCAATGTTACTTATTCTCTAATGTTCACCTCTCTTCCATGTTTATTTTCATATTCAAATCTTCACTCTTAGCTACATACATTCACACTTTTGCATTTATAAATCTCTTATCAACAACCAATCCTTCATAGTCCAAAAACTCCTTTAGCAACCATCCAATCATAATATCTTCACAATATCCTTAAATAATCATCCAATCAATCTCTTTTTCTCTTCAAACTCTTCAATCTCTTAATTCATACAATAATATTCTTCTCTCTTCCTTCAACTTTAAACTTCTCACTCTCTTCTTCAGTCCTTTGTACTTTCATTATTTAATTAATTATTTCATTCACTCCATTCATTCAACTTCCTCCCAATTTTATTCTTTCTCTACTTTCTTAGTCAAAAATTATATCTTCCATAGATATGACCCTTTCAATAAAACCTTATAACTCCTAAGTCTTTCATTGAAAAAAAAGAACTCAATTTAAAAACTCTTCCCAAAATTAGCATACACCTTCCTTAATAAATCAATATTTAACTTTACCTTTTCTTGGGTGCCACATATTAAATTCAAATTAAGACAATTTTGATGTTACATTCACTAGGTGCAGGCATCAATATTTAACTTTACCTTTTCTTGGGTGCCACATATTAAATTCAAATTATGACAATTTTGATGTTACATTCACTTTTTCCATTCAAAATTAGATGCCTATCTTTAGTTACAGGTTCTTATCTCTTGTATACAATTTGTCTTCATTATTTTCAATGGTGGAGTGGAAACCATTTTCAATGGTAGAGTGGAAACTATTTTCAATGGCTAAATAGAAAATTATTTTTAGTGGCACTATTTGACTGCATAGTGACCTGTTTGACTGCACAGTGACCTGTTTGACTACACTATTTATAGTTTGGTTATTTCCAGTTTGCAATTTCTAATTTCTAATTTCACAGTCCATAGTTTAGCTATTTCTAGTTTGGTTGTTTTCAGGTTGACTATTTTTAGGTCGATTGTTCCTAGTTTCATAGTTCACAGTTTGGTTGTTTCTAGTTTGGTTGTTTTCATTTTAATTGTTTTTAGGTTGACTATTTTCAGGTTTACTGTTCCCAGTTTGACATTGACCAGTTTGGCTGCATAGTTTCCAATTTTGATCGATTCCTACACTTGGAAAAGTATTGTAGTTATTATTTAATCTTCCCTATCAGTGAGCTATCCAATTTTTTCAAAATGTAATTATTTTAGACGTTACGCAACATTATAAACCTGGAGTGCATATATCAATTTATTTTACAATTTTTATGTAAATGTCATAAACAATTGTAAATGCTATAATAATTGTTTAGTGTTGTAAATGCTATAAATAGTTAAAATATTTTGTACAATTTGGTGCTACAAATGAGGTTTAATGCCGCAGTTTTAAATGTCAACAGGGTAAAATAAATATTGTAACAACTCTGCACATGTGGAAAATGAGTGGGGGAAAAATTAGAAGGCTAGAAAAATATCTCTTTCTATAAAAAATATTTTCTTCAGATATTTAGGGGGGATTCATTCTATCACTTGCAAACCTTGTAGTACTATGGAAAATAATATAAAAAATTATTTGAATTGCAGGTTGTGTATTTTTAGTTTAGTTGGATTGCATGTGGCATTGGACCTTGGTTCACCAACCTTATCTGTTGCAGTTTATTCATGATTTATTTTATGTCTTGTATTACATTGTGTCTCTTTTGGAGTTATAGGTAGATAAAACAACCAAATTGAATTTGGTGGATCACCTCTATTTTTTATTTTATCTATCTAATTTGCAGTCCCTTTTATTTTCCTTTCCCCTTTTTCCCAATGAGTTAACAGTGTAGTTTTTTGTTTTATTTTTATTTATTTATGTCTATTTTTTGGAAAGTAAGTGCAGTTGTTTTATTTTTATTTTACTGTGCAGTTTTTAGTTATACCCAGTTTTTATTTTAAGTGTAGTTTTTATTTTATAGTTTTAGTTTTACTTAGTTTTGTTTTTTTTAGAGCCAACTCTCTCCGAAGATTTTTTCCTCTCAATCAGTCCCACATGAAAGGGATATTTCCATGTTGCTATTGTACATGGGTGCAGTGTAAATGTACATTTTTAGACATCAATAGTTAGGGCAAGTGTTTTGTGTTGATTGACAGTGGATGTCTCCATTGATAATTATTGGTGGAAGTGGGTGTTCGAGTTTGGAAATTATTCTTAGTTTTCCTAACTAATAAGTATGCATCACTTAAAGTGATCGATTGAGTGATGGATATTTGGTACTCATTTCTTGGCAAGGAGTTTCCCTAGGCTAGCATAAAAAAATTATCAAATTCAGCAATGTGGTGACTGCAGATATTATAGAAATAATTTATTTATAATTGAGGTGGTTTTTCAAGCTTCTCTTAATCCCCTTTGCTCTTCTTGGCATTATTTCTAGTCATTAATATGACACCGTGAGAAGGTTCTATATTATAGGGCATCTGCATTTTCAACCATGAACCCAAATTTTTGGGGGGTTGGAAGCAATATTTGTCAATTGTTGCTAGTTCTCAAGGTTTTTAGGGATGCTGCTTTGAGTCATTGTTGAACCTAAATTCCTCAATCTCCTAGACCTTTATATTTATTTTTTGAGCCTATTTTATTTCCATCCTATTGAAGAGTTGCTAGTGGTCTAAGTCTATGTCCTCTACCCAAGTATTTTTTGGGGTACTCCTGGTGGAAAATGGAAGGTGTTTTTTCTAGAACCAAGTATTTTACATGTTGAAGAGGATGTGAAAAAGATATTGGAAAAGTAAGGGCTCCTTTAGTGCCTACTAATATTTTATGGCTTCAACAGATATATCTTGCGATAGTTAGTGCATTCCTGGAAGCAAGGAGTGGTGAGAGTGGAAGTTCTTGAGTTTGATGTGAACATCCCTTTGGTTGTAGAGGTGGAAGGTATGGCTATGGATGGCCCAAGCCCAAAATATAGAATGGGTATAAAATAAGAGCGCTCGAAGACCCTTGAGCTTGGGTGGCAAAGGTATTCATGGATTACTTTGTTGGATAAAACCAAGGAAATATTATGAAGCTACCACATCATGTTCCTAAATTATCTACAACATAACATGGTGATGAAAATTCATGCCTTCTTGATTAACTCATTGGCCAAGTCAACTGAACAAGTCAAAGAAGAAAAAATCATTGAACCATTACACAAGGGCTTATTTTTCTTATTTTTAAGCACATGGTGAGTATAAAGGGTGGGGCAGGAAGGGTAACCCCCAACCCAGTGACCCTTAAATCTAATTCTTTTGACTCTAAGGATACTTTGGATGGGGGCCACTCTGATCATACTAATATTAATATTATAGAGGAGGTTTTACCTAGCCCTATTTTTACTAAAAGGAAAGAGAAAGAAATTTTTAAGGGACCTGGGGAAACTTTGCCACCCCATGATGGTAAGGAGAAAGCAAGGATATCCAAGTGTTTGGTTGCAAAAGATTTTAAATTTGATAAAGCCCCTACGTATGTTGAGATTTTGGAGGTAAAGGACCCTCTTACCATGAAGAATAAGGTGAAGCCATTTTCGAGATCGATTAAGGGCAAGGATAAATGTGCTCCAAGCTTACATTTAGATTTTTCTATGGTAAATTCTATTATTGCCTTGGTGGTTGATTACTAGTCTTCTCTCACAAACACTTTAAATGTGGTTATTTCTTGTATGGAGGACATTAAGACCATGTTGATGTGGAATCGAATGACTTCCAAAGCTTCTAATTTGGAAGCTAGAGGTGAATACTCTCCTGGAGTGTGAGACCCTTCACCCCTGGGTCTTTTGTAAAAAAATTGGCTATATTTTGGGTCTATTTTGCTCTGGTTACATTCTCTAACCTATGTGCTTTGGTTATTCCTTGGTATTTTTTATATTCCCTATGGGCTTTACATATCTATGGCTAAGGGTGTTGGTTTCTTGGTTGTTGACTATGTTGTAGTTAGGTGTTGTTTCTTAGTTCTAGTTCTTATGATATTAGCTTTTGGACTTATGTTGTGTAGTGTATCTCTTGATGTGATAGTTTTTGGGAACCTTTAAAACCCTTTCTTGTATCTAATCAAAAATATATATTGCATAGTATGGATATTTATCTCTAATATATAATTTTACATGGATTTTTATCTCCTTAAGCTTTCAATAGATGCAACCTTTCACAAGCCTCAAATTATGAAAAAAATATCATAATAAAAAACCTCCCATTTCACATATTGACACATCTTTATGAATCTTCACATCCATACTTGACACCTAACACCTATGAATATTTATTTGCTCTCTTGACACCTTACACTCTCACAACTCACACTTGCACACTTTACACTTACACACCTTACATTTGCACTCTTGACACCTTTCACAATTTGTTACATAAAACATAACACTCGTCACAATTTAACACATACTGTAGAAAAATATAAAACACACTACCACTATAATATTTATAATAGTACTCCATTATACTTTAATGTTACGAAATAATGTAATATCTCCAACAATATTAGTGTTTACCTTTTATATTTAAATTTGATAGAATTTATTTTAGATAATAACAAAAAAAATATAGATCAGTTATGTCTTACCATATATTTATTTTCATTTTAATCACTATCCATTCTAATTATAAAATTAAAAAGCAAAGAAAAACAATTTAAATTCAACATTCATTTTAGAATGGTCAAAGTGCCTAGCTTATAATTAGGAAGTCACATATTCATTTTGTATTAGATGTATAATGCACACAACTATTTTTTATTAATAATTTTAGCACTAAATCAAAGATTCAATGAAGCACATATGTTTTCATTAAAAATATATATTTTTCATGAAGAGAAGAGGATATTTTAATTGAATAATTTTCTCTCTTATGAAATAATTATCGTTCTATTTATTCTATTCTATACATTTCAATAATTCTATATTTAAAGATAGTAGATATTCATAGGTTCCATAACTAATATTTATTCTAGTATTTCTCTCTATATATTTCTCTTGGATTTTGAAGATGGTTTGATCCATTGGAACATGGGACCTTTGTTATTTTCTAATTTTTGCTTGTCAAAAGGTTTTCACACCTTTCTATTTGAATGTGAATAACAAAACTTAGCTTGAAATTTTGTTTCCCATGCTCCTCACTTTTCTAATTATGATCACTTATTTTTTGGAAGTATTATATGCAACATCCTCTTTGCTTTTGTAGTTCCAATTGGAATTCTCACTTCAAACAATCTATTTCTCCTTTGTAATTCTATTGTAAAGGATTTTTCTACCCTGTTTGGGTCTCTACCTTTTGTCAAAGTATTTATTGAGAGAGAGAACCTATAAAAAATGTTTCACTTTGGAACGTTTCCTCTCCTTGTGATTTCTTGAGAATTTCCTTATGTCTAGAATTATAGATTTTCTATTTTAATAAATTAAGCTTTCCTTGAATTGCACTTTTATCACATTCTCTTAGAACTTCTTATCTCTTTGTGATATGATTCTTTGTATAATGTTGGTTCTTCCTATGACATTTAATGTTTCTAGTTTTCCTTTTTATGAGCCTCTTTGGACTATGTTTTAGCCCTTTGATGGGTAATTATTTCTTTTACAATTTTTTGCAATGCTTCAAAAATTCTCAATCACTTATTTATTTTCTTTTAATTTTTGAGGAGTTTTTTATGGCTTCCATTCTTGCCACAATTGGCTTGATTATTTACTTGTAGAATTTTACCTTGATTAAAGGTTTTTCATCCTAAAATATTTTTAATCCTACCATGGAATTTTGCTTCATGATGATATTCTTACTCTCTTTTGAGGTCTACTTTAAAATAATTTTATACAAGATAATATTACCCTTGAAACTTCTTTTCTCAAATGGAGCACTCTTTGGCTTCTCTATGTTGAAGCTAAAGGAGGACTACAAGGAGAATTCTTTTTTCTACCAGCTTAGATACCACATGTTAGATGTTTATTATTATTATTATTATACTCAAGGAATCAGTAAAACATTACAATTTTATACACATCTTCATGTGTTCAAATTTTACTCCTTGTCGCCACTATAACATCCAGTTGCATCGAGGTAAGCCTTTTATGTAGCCGGTGACACTGACATGACACACCCACCAATACTACGATGTCAGAGAAATTGGAACCCTGGTCTTTGTGCTCCTACATAAGTATTTTGACTATTTAACCAAGCCCTTGGACCTGATACCACATGTTAGATGTTAATGCTTTAACTGATTTTATTTTTAAAGTGATAGGTATATAAGTACATAGGATGCCTATTTTAAGTATAACAAATACTTAACTAATCTTGAAACTATTTTATATTATACTACATACATAAACCTTGTGAGGTGTGGTTATACCACTTGCCACTTCACATGGGTTATGATGTAATAAATCCTAATAATTTAGGGGTAAAAATATTTAATCTTTTTTATTCTCCCATTGTTATATATGCTTAAGAGTTCAACATAGAAGTTAAACTCTCATTCTAATAAACTATTAAATAATTATTAAGTTATAATAAATAATTAATAAGTATTTTTGGTACATAGATTGAAGTGAAAAAATTTACACCATAAAATGAGGGTTCTAATCCCATACATGAATTTTAAAATAATTTTCAATGGGTTTGGGATAGGTAGTAGGGAGCAAGGGATTTTACAATCTTCATTTTTGAATTCATGCTCAAAAATGTATAATCAATATATTGAGGATCACATTCTAGAAGGCATGAATTGGACAACAGAGATTTATTTGACTCCATTCTCATGCCAACATAAAACATATTTCACATAGAATGATTTCAATGAGTAGTAATTATTATTGCTAAAGTTTCCCCCTTTTTAGAGCTCTAAAAGTCCTCATAATTAAAAAATGAAGATGCAGTTCTAAAAAATGGTTAAGTATGAAACTTAGAAGGTATTGAGATACCTTTCAAAGGCTTATTCATGGTAAGCTAATCATCCTAATAATTTATAATTAATCATCCTCAATGAATTATATGAATAAGTTAACATTTATATTTATCCAAAAGAGTAAGTGATGCTAGTGAAACTAATAGAGGATAATTTTGAAAATCATGTTTTCTTTTCAAATGTAGTAGTATTTGAAAAGTTTATCTTGTTCAATGGATGATTATAACTGTGTGGTAAGTTTTATTTAAGTGAATGAAGTTGTTGATAGAAAGGGTTTTCTTCTTCCTAAAGCTCTCAAATAATTGATATCATCAAGAAAATGCCTAATCGATGAATGCGTGAATTAAAAAATTATAAAGCTCCAAGCCTTGGATTAGGATGAAAAGTTTAAAACATTCAAATCATAGCCTCGATCATGAATTTAAGATGTGACTCCCTATTTAAATACTCACCTCAAGCTTCCTAAGCTAATCTCAAAACTAAGCCCAACAACTAACATCAACAAGGTGATTGGGTGGCCAATTGACAAGCGTCTTGCATATTACAAAGACGAAATACTTTAAGATATGGAGATAAATCTTCCAACCATCCAATATAGGAACAAGTATACACAATATCAACACAAAATTTATGAGTATGTTTACCATCTCATTGATAACCAAGGAAGTAGTAGCCTCTAATGTGGGATTCACATAATAACAATGTGACATATAAAAAAAGACATAGAAATGTAAATTTTAAAACCATCCACATTGGAAAGAAGGATAACATAAAAACAAATAAGCCTATAAGAATTAAAAGAAATTTATATATGGACATCCCTCTTGAAAACTAGCAATAGTATATGTATTAAAACAATTGATCTAATTTTCTTGCTCATGTTATTGGTTCATGTGTCATACCTTGTTTTGTCTCTTCCCACCTCTTAATTATCATCAACCCTTGGATTTGTGACCTCATGCTCTTGATATTAACAATTTTCATGCATTTATCCCATTGTTTGTACCTCAAAACTTTAATCTATTCCTTTGTGTGATAGTTTATTTCCATGTTTCTTTGCTCTTAGCCTTCAATAATTATTTGATAAGTAGTTGGGATCACATCTCTCAATATTAGGCCCATTTATAGAAAAGAAAGCTTTACGATATCTTTCTAGCTGTTGTTCATTTGCCATATAGTTTTTTGTGCCATGTCAATTTTCTTCTTTTACTCTCCTTCAAGTTGAAGGTGTGGTTTGGTCAACCTTTATCTTTAGTGATTATCATTCAATTATTTCAATGCATACACCATGTATCTCAATATTGGTCTCATTTCTACAAAAGGGCCCATGGTTATGACTTTCAAGCTCTTGTTTGTATGCCAACGAGGACTATGTTTCATACTCCTATTTGCCCTCTCTACTCCATTACACTAAAGTTGTGGATTTTTCACCCTACTCATTTCAATAATCACCATTGTCAGCACCCATTATTCCTCACCTCATGCTGCAGGAAAGTGATGCTTTCAAGGAGGATTACTCAGCATGGCATAGATTTTCACCAAATATGGATGATGATCTTGTTGGATATTTTGAGGAATATTAGTTGTCATTGATGTCAAAAGGTTCTAAGAAGAATTGCATTTTGATTGGTTCCAAAAGAGCTTTATGTGAAGCATTATTCAAATGGTTTTTATCAAAACTATTGATGGCAAAATAAAAGGTTTTTCTTAAAACCTATGGAGAGGTCTAAGGAATTAAAATAATTATAATTAATTATAATAATTTAATTATATATATTAATTTATAATTTAATTTAATAATCCTTTTGGTTATTAAATTAATTATAACTTAATTATATTAATTAGTATTATTAATAATTAATTTATAATTTAATTAAATTACCTCATGTTAAGGTTGGCAAAGTTTAAATTTAATTGCAATTGTCTTTTACCCGCCGACGTTATCAAATTTTGTGGAGCACTAACGTCTAATTCAAATTATGGGTTTCATGTATAAATGCCATGCCAAGGGGCATTCAAACCTTACCTTCATCGATTGATTTTTAGCGATCAAGCAAAGTTTATTTCGTGCAAATCATTAAGGAAGAAGACAAAAAATTATTTTGTATTTTAGCACCAGGAAGAAGACTAGTGGGGATGGCTTAAGGCCTCACTCCCATTGGATAGTGTAGTCCATTGGCAATGCGTGTTTCACGAGAGCATTTTGGAGTGGGAGTGACCATGATTGACTTGTGTGGAGGTTGTAAGCGTGTTTTTCTTGAGCGCCGAGGTGGAAATCTATTTGGCACATTATTTTTAAGTGTCAGGCTTGGGAAGAAAGAGCATGTGGTGCTCTTATCCTCCCAAGTGTGTTACTAGCACACGTGGTGGTCAAGATCGTAGATAGGGCACACAAGGAGGCCGTGGTCATGGGTTCAAATCCCACAAGTGGCAAAGGTACTTTTAATTAAATATTTTTTATTTGCCTAATATTTTTCCTAAGGTGAAAAAGGGAGTTATAAGGATAAATGAAAGGTTACTTTCTTGGTAATTAATTTATGTTATTAGAGTTATAAGAAAAGTGGATTTGATTTTTGCCAAAGTTATTTTTGCTATTAAATTAAATTATGGAGGTTTTTGAGTAAATTTTAGTGGATGTTAAATTTTATTTAATTGGGAGATTATAAGGTGTTATTGGACAAATATTTTATGTATGTTGATGGTTATTTTTAAAGATGGAGTGATAAGGTGTAATTAAGTTTTTGCATTACATTGTGAGATAGATTTATCTTCTAACCTCTTTGAGTTTGGCATAGAAGTGTTTGTGGTTGTGGCAGATGTTTGAGGTTCCTTCATCATCAATAAAAGGTATGAGCACATTCTTCCATAGTTGATTTGATTGATTGGTTTTCTAAAAATAAGTTTGGAGTGAAAAGGAATTGATTAAGGATTCCTTATTGAGTGTGTTTGAGTTAATGCTTTAAGGTTTTATGAAATAAGGAGTTGTTATTAAAACCTTTTTTTATAAGCATTGTTTTTGAAGTGAGTTGTTGAGAAAAGAACTTGAACTAGGGTTTGAAAATAAAATGAGTATCATTGTCATGTGAGATTTGTTGTTGAGCATTGTTGGAAATTTTTTGAGTTAAGGATCATATGCTTAGAATAGGATTTGTGAGCAAGTATTATTTCATTGAGATATTGGTTGAGCCTAGTCAAGTGGATGTGTGAAGTGATTGTTCAAGTTCCATAAAACAAACTATTCTATATTCTGAATTGAATTGATAAAGTGATTGAGTTGAAGCATATTGAGTCTCTAACAATTCTCTATATATTTTTGAAAGAGTGGTTGAAAGTGATTGAGAATTGTGATGAGTATAGAGAATATTGAGTCTCTAACAATTCTCTTTATTTTTCTATGAGATTGGACAAGTTCTAGTGCAGACTTGTTGATTAGATTTGAGGTAAGTCTTTGAGAAGACTTGTGGATAGATTTGAGTAAGATTTTGTGGAAGCTTACAATACAGATTGAGAGTAGATTTGGATAAGTTCTTGAGAGGACTTATTGAGCAGATTTGGTTAAGTTCTTGAGAGGACTTATTGAGCATATTTGGTTAAGTTATTGAGAGAACTTATTGAGCATATTTGGTTAAGTTCTTGAGAGGACTTATTGAGTAAATTTGGTTAAGTTCTTGAGAGGACTTATTGAGAATATTTAGTTAAGTATTTGAGAGGACTTATTGATTAGATCTGGTTAAGTTCTTGAGAGGACTTATTGAGAAAATTTGGTTAAGTTATTGAGAGTCCTAATTGAGCTGAATTGGAAAAATTTCTAGAGATGACTTAAGGACACATTGGTGTGAGCTTTTGTGAAAGCTTACAAGGTAAATTTGAGACAAGTCTTTGAGAAGGCTTGAGAGCAGAGTTGATTTATTGATTTGTTCAAACCTTGAGTTAAGGTTTGGGGTAGATCCAACATAGTTTATTTGAGATTGAGTCAAGCTTTGAGTTAAGGCTTGAGGATAGATATTGAGGACTAATTTGTGCTAGATCGAAGTACTGTGTTTAGTACAGATTCGAGGATAGAGTTTGGTGTAGATTTGAGGACAGGTTTGTGTGATACCAAAGATAGAGATTGAGGACATATTTGTGCTAGACCAAAGGACTATATTTAGTACATATTTGAGGATAGATTTGTGTCAGACCATAGATAGATATTGATGATAGATTTTTGCTAGACCGACGGACTGTGTTTAGTACAAAATTTATATAGATCTTTGGAGGTGACAAAGTTGAATACAGATATCTCCAGCTAGAGCAAGGAAGACATGTGTCTTCTATGGATAGAGTTTCATTTGCCAAGGTCAGTGGAGGCAAAGGTCTTCTAGAGGATCATTAGCTAGAGTAGAGACTAGGAGATTGGTGTCTCTTGTGGATAGATATCCACAAAATTGATTTAGGGTATTAGTATCTCATTTTGATAGAGGTCCATAAACATTGTAATAGGGAAAGGATTCCCAAGATATTTATTGAGAAAATTTTAGTGAAATATTTTCTATGTGGAGTAGCCCACATTGGGTGAACCACACAAATTGTGGTGTCTCTATTGTGTGTGATGATTTGTACATTGCTTTTATTACTACTATTGATATTGCTATATTTATATTTCATAATATTGATTGGTAAAGAAAAGTAAAAAGTGGTCTTATATTGTTCACCCCCCTCTCAGTATAAGCTTGTGTTCTTCAATTGGTATCAAAGCGGGTTCCTTCGGAATATTTTAATAGCTTGAAGTAAAATCTTACAAGAACACAATGGATTCCAAGAATGGATCATCAAAAAATTTAGCACAATTATTTTATGGAAGTGATTATATATATTGGAGTTTGAGAATGAAGATCTACCTGAAGGCACTTGGCAATGAGATTTGGAAAGTAGTTTAAAATGGATATGACACCTCAGTTGATCCACCTACAGATAATGAAGGTAAGCTTCTACAATATTATAATTCAAAATCAATGAATGAACTTTTAAGAGGTTTACATAGAAAAGATTCCATAAAAGTTATGCATTGTGAAAATGTAAAAGAAATGTGGGATAAGTTGCAAAATATATATGAAGGAGATAAAGGTGTCAAGAAAGCAAAGATACAAAATCTCAAAGGATATTTTGAAGAGTTAATAATGAAATATGATGAAAACATTAGTACTTATCTACTTCAAATCGATGAGGTTGTTAATGCTATGCAAGGACTTGGAATGAAGGTTGATGAATCAGATGTTTGTGATAAGGTCTTAAGATTTTTTTCAAAAATATTAAGTGAAAATATTTCTTCTATAGAAGAGTCAAAGTATGGTGATTCTTTGACAAGAGATGTGTTGCTTGGTATTCTTACAAATTTTGAGTTAAGAACAAAAAAACTTATTCCCTAGAAGGAAGCATCCTTCAAAGCAATCAATATGACAAAGGGTAAGAAGTCAGAATCAAGCAATGAGTCATCCAGTAATGAAGCTAATTATGGTAGAAGAGATAATGATTCTAAAAGATCTAGAGATATAAAATCTGTTAGATGTTTCAATTGTGGAAAGTATGGCCATTATGCAACAGATTGTGAAGAAGCTAAGAATAACAATGGTGAAGAGAAATAGAATCATAGAAATAGGGAATTAGAACAAAAGAAAAGTAAGGATGGATAAAGAAAACAAGGAAATAAGTTCTTTCAAAGACAAAAGAGGAGCTACTATGCGGATAAGGCAAGTAAGTATTCAAGTGATAGTAATTCTAGATTTTCATAAAATGATAGAGATGAAGTCCTATTTATGATTGAAGAAAAAAAAAAGTTAATATAAGGACTCCAAAAATTGTCAAGTGTTTTAGATGTGGTAACTTTGGACATATTGAAGATAGTTGTACAAGAAATGGTTTCAGTTTTAGTGATGATGAATATGAAGATACAATTGAAGGACCATAAGAGAATATTCTAATGGCACTAGAAGAAGGAGAAGGTGATCCTATAGAAAACAAGTCAAAATAAAATGAAGATGTGGACAAAGGTAAACAAATAGATAAATATTTAGATAAATATGGATATTATCTCAAGGGAGAACTTATCTATGCCCTTGACATAATGAAGAAGGTAAGAAACCAAAACTCTAAACTTGAAATTTAGTTTCAATAATATTATGAAGAGATAAGGATGCTTATAGAGGATCTAGAAAAATCAAAGGCTAAGGCAAATAAGTTCAAGGATAAGTTATAAGCAAATATCTTAGAATGTGAAAAGTTAGCACAAGAAGTGGCACTACAAAGGGAATATTTAGAAGACTCCAAATTCAATCTAAAAGGGTTCAAAAATATCTCAAAGAAATTGCATAAGTTCATAAATATACAATAGCCTACATAAAGAAAAATAGGTCTTGGATTTAAACAAGGATAGAAGAAATGGGAAGGAAAGTCAACCTCAAGTCCCGGAGAAGAAGAAACTTTAGATGAATACACTTCAGAAGAAGACAATATAAAAGAAAGTGAAACATCTAAGGATGATTTGGACAACAGAAAGTTCAACAATAACAGGAACAATGCACAAAGAAGATATATATGGAATAACAATCAGAATAGGTCAAGAGAGACTAAGAGACCAATGAGGTCAAGGAAATAAAACTTCAATGGAAGATTTTTTTCATGTCATAGGTTTGGGCACATGGCTTCATAGTGTAGGACACATGAAAGATATGAATATGGGAATAGACAGTGTTTCAATGGGTATTGCTACTCATGTAATCAGTTTGGTCACAAGGCAATGAATTGCAGGGTTCATGACAGAAGGAGATATGGATTCACTAGGAGAAATCCTAAGACATTTGCACCTCCAAGGAATAATAACATTAAGTGTTACAAGTGCAATAATGATGGTCACATAGCAAAGTGGTGTAGAGTAGACATTCTAGAGTCAAGTATGAATAGGAATAGAAACAAGAATAGGAACAAGAACATGAATATGAACAGGAACAAGAACATGGATATGAACAAGAATAGGAATAGGAACAAGAAAATGGACATGGACAGGAACATGGACATGGAAATAAATAGTCAAAGGAATCAGAAGGATCAGATAAGAAGAAAAGAGGATAAAGGTAAAGAACAGTTCTTTCTAGGAGTAGAAATACTTCCACCCCAGAATTAACCACCTCAAGAGGAGGTGGGGGAGGGGCTAAGCTAAGAGGCTCATTCTTAGACCCGAGCCCAAAAGGTGACCCTTTGCCATTGATGTAAAAGAGGGAGAGATTTGAGTAAGGGGGAGAGATTTGGTATTTGAGCAAAGAGGAGAGATTTGAACCAGTGGGAGCAATGTCCCAGGGGGAGCAGAACCCAAAAAAGGTTAAGTTTAAGGTAAAAAGAGTTTGGGTTGCCATCAATGACAAAGGAGGAAATTGTTGGAAATTTTGAGGAATATTAGTTGTCATTGATGTAAAAATGTTCTAAGAAGAATTACATTTTGATTGGTTTCAAAAGAACTTTATGTGAAGCATGATTTAAATGTTTTTTCTCAAAACCATTGATGGCAAAATAAAAGGTTTTTCTTAAAACCTATGGAGAGGTCTAAGGAATTAAATTAATTATAATTAATTATAATAATTTAATTACATATATTAATTTGTAATTTAATTTAATAATCCTTTTTGTTATTAAATTAATTATAACTTAAGTATATTAATTAGTATTATTAATTAATTTATAATTTAATTAAATTGCCTTATGGTAAGGTTGGCAAAGTTTAAATTTAATTGCAATTGTATTTTCCCCACCAACGTCATCAAATTTTATGGAGCGCTAACATTTAAGTCAAATGAGGGGTTTCATGTATAAACGCCATGCCAAGGGGCATTCAAACCTTACCTTCATCGATTTATTTTTAGCCACCGAGCAAAGTTAATTGCATGCAAATCATTGAGAAATAAGACAAAAAAATATTTTTTCTTTTAGCACCAAGAAGAAGACTAGTGGGGAAGGCTTAAGGCCTCACTCCCATTGGATAGTGTGGTCCATTAGCAGTGCGTATTTGATGAGATTATTTTGGAGAGGGAGTGACCATGATTGACTCGCGTGGAGGTTGTAAGCGTGTTTGTCTTGAGAACCTAGGTGGAAATATTCTTAGCATGTGCTTTTTAAGTGCCAAGCTTGGTAAGAAAGAGCACCTGGTGCTATTAGCCTCCCAAGCATGTGCCTAGCACACACGGTGGTCAAGACAAAAACTAGGGCGTATGAGGAGGTGGTGGTTGTGGGTTCAAATCCCACAAGTGGCAAAGGTACTTTTAATTAAATATTTTTTATTTTCCTAATGTTTTTCCTAAGGTGAAAAAGGGAGTTATAATGGTAAATGAAAGGTTACTTTCTTGGTAATTAATGTATGTTATTGGAGTTGTAAGGAAAGTGGATTTGATTTTTGCCAAAGTTCTTTTTGCCATTAAATTTAATTAAGGAGGTTTTTGAGTTAATTTTGGTGGATGTTAAATTTATTTTAATTGAGAGATTATAAGGTGTTATTGGACAAATATTTTACGTAAATTGATGGTTGTTTTTAAATATGGAGTGATAAGGTGTAATTGAGTTTTTGCATTACATTGTGAGAAAGATTTATCTTCTAACCTCTTTGAGTTTGGCATAGAAGTATTTGTGGTTGTACTATATGTTTGAGATTCCTTCATCATCGAGAAAAGGTATGAGCACATTCTTCCATAGTTGAGTTGATTGATTGATTTTCTAAAATTAAGTTTGGAGTGAAAAGGAATTGATTAAGGCTTCCTTATTGGGTGTGTTTGAGTAAATGCTTCAAGGTTTTCTGAAATAAGGAGTTGTTATTGAAACCTTGTTTTATAAGCATTGTTGTTGAAGTGAGTTGTTGGGGAAAGAAATTGAAATAGGGTTTGAAAATAACATGAGTATCATTGTTATGTGAGATTTGTTGTTGAGCATTATTGGAAATATTTTGAGTGAAGGATCATATGCTTGGACTAGGGTTTGTGAGCAAGGATTATTTCATTGAGAGATTGGTTGAGTAGATTTGGTTGAGCCTATTCAAGTGGATGTGTGAAGTGATTGTTCAAGTTCCATAAAACAAACTATTCTATATTCTGAATTGAATTGATAAAGTGATTGAGTTGAAGCATATTGAGTCTCTAACAATTCTCTGTATATTTTTGAAAGAGTGATTGAAAGTGATTGAGCATTATGATGAGTATAGAACATATTGAGTCTCTAACAATTCTATTTATGTTTCTATGAGATTGGACAAGTTCTAGTGTGGACTTGTTGAGTAGATTTGAGGCAAGTCTTTGAGAAGACTTGTGGATAGATTTGAGTAAGATTTTGTGGAAGCTTACAATACAGATTGAGAGCAGATTTGGATAAGTTCTTGAGAGGACTTATTGAGCAAATTTGGTTAATTTCTTGAGAGGACTTATTCATCATATTTGGTTAAGTTATTGAGATAACTTATTGAGTATATTTGGTTAAGTTCTTGAGAGGACTTATTGAGTAAATTTGGTTAAGTTCTCAAGAGGAATTATTGAGAATATTTGGTTAAGTTCTTGAGAGAACTTATTGAGTAGATTTGGTTATGTTCTTGAGGGGACTTATTGAGCACAATTGGTTAAGTTATTGAGAGGACTTATTGAGCTGAATTGGACAAATTTCTATAGATGACTTAAGGATAGATTGGTGTGAGCTTTTGTGAAAGCTTACAAGGAAAATTTGAGATAAGTCTTTTAGAAGTCTTGAGAGCAGAGTTGATTGATTGATTTGTTCAAACCTTGAGTTAAGGTTTGGAGTAGATCTAGTAGATTTGATTTGAGATTGATTCAAGATTTGAGTTAAGGCTTGAGGATAGATATTAAGGACTGATTTGTACTAGACCTAAGGACTGTGTTTAGTACAAATTTTAGGATATACTTTGGTGCAGATTTGAGGATAGGTTTGTGCCAGACCAAAGATAGATATTGAGGATAGATTTGTACTAGACCAAAGTACTGTGTTTAGTATAGATTTGAGGACAAATTTTGGTGTAGAATTGAGGATAGATTTGTACTAGACCAAAGTACTATGTTTAGTACAGATTCGAGGAAAAATTTTGGTGTAGAATTGAGGATAGATTTGTGCTATAATAGAGATAGATATTGAGGACAAATTTATGCTAGACCGATAGACTATTTTTAGTATATATTTTAGATAGAGCTTTGGAGGTGACAGAGTTGAAGACAGATATCTCTAGCTAGAGCAGGAAATACAGGTGTCTTCTATGGATAGAGTTCCATTTTATAAGGGCATTGGAGACAGATGTCTTCTAGAGGATCACCGGCCAGAGTAGAGACTAGGAGATTGGTGTCTCCTATGGATAGAGATCCATAAACTTGATTTAGAGGATTGGTATCTCCTTTGGACAGAGGTACATAAATTTTTTAATAGGGAAAGGATTCCCAAGAGATTGATTAAAAAAATTTAGTGAAATATTTTCTCCATGGAGTAGCCCACATTAGGTGAACCATGCAAATTGTGGTATCTCTATTGTGTGTGATGATTTGTACATTGCTTTGATTACTGCTATTGATAATGTTATCTTTACATTTCATAATATTGATTGGGAAAGAAAAGTAAAAAGTGGTCTTATATTGTTCACCCCATCTCAATATAACCTTGTGTTCTTTAGATCTATGGAGATACAATTGTACATATTTTGGAAAGTTTCTAATTTACAATAGACTGATGAATTTTTTCTTTAAGTGTAGATATTTTCTTCAGTTCCCCTTCCATTGTATTCTTTTCCTTGGTTTCAATTGACTGTCTTTATATTTCTACATTTTTTTCTCCTTCACCACTCTCCTTGGCCTATTCTTGCTAGATTACCCTCCTCTCCCCATATTCATTCACCTTCTTTTAGTCTCATATTTGCCTTCCATTTTTATCCATCCCATTCCTATGCCATCATTTTTCTCATCCTTCTTTCTTTATCTTCCTTCCTTCCCTCTCCATGACTGAGATTGACTTTCATTTCAAACCTGAGGTGCTCAAAGTTGAGAAGTTGGTGGTAGAGATATTGGATGATGTTGGGATTTTTCCCTTTCTAAAAATATTTAGCAGCAATGATATAGATCTATCCAATGATTTGGCTCATAGTTGGAATGAAGGTAGGTTTAGTATGAAAGGGCTTAAATTCTCCATCATCATTGAATTTATCACTAAAATCATTGGATTCACTGACTCTAGTGAAATGCTCAATAGAGAAAACACTCAATGGCCATTGAGCTACTTATTTTTAAGGATAAAAGAGAAAATATTAAAAATAATAAGGGTGGCATTGTGAGGGAATCTCTTCCAAAGCTATGGGACAAGGTGGTTGTACCCATCATTTATTATATCACTCTAGATGGACAAATAAATATTTTAAGGAGCTTCCAATTTATTTTTCTCAACCACATTCATGGAAAGAAAAACATCATCATTCCTAAATTTTTGTATAATTCCTTTGTTAAATCCATTAACAATGTGTAGAGTGGGTTCTCGTCCTATCCTATCCATCAGGGACTTTACATGATTATCTATGATCATGTCATACAAATGGAAGTTTAGAAACCTATTCTACACATCATCCCAAGCAAAGGAAGCCCCTCAAGACACCCCCAACCAAAATAGCCCCAAATAGAGGTCTCTCAATTGAAGGTGATTATTGATAGCCCCACCAAGCATGACTTCACTAATTACACACTCTCCATACACCCTCCAAATTCTAACCATGGATTGGAGTATGATCCTAAAAATGAAGCAAGAATAACCAAATTCAACTTAACATACCACTTACAGTCAATCTCAATTAAGTCAAAATTTGAGAAAAGGGAAAAGTCTCCAATTCATATTGAGACAGACCACTCCTCATAGGAAGTTGTTGACTCTTTATCTATGGTTTAAAAATCAATAAATACAATCAATCATTGTGCACTCCTCCTCATAAGGTGACCACCTAAAGTAGCACTCTCCTCTTGCTAAAATTTCTCCTCCAAGATACATGTGTTCCCTTCATCAACAAGAAATGATATATGTAGGGGTTTGATTATTTATTTAGTGCAATGCTTAAAGTAGTAAAAATGAACATCTCCTTCATTTAACAGATGGTTGATTTTTTGGAAGAGTATAGAAATAAATATGAGGATGACGATCCTAAAGTGATCTCAGATTCCCCAGTGGCTATTGAATATAATCGATCCTCTTGACCATACTCTTTTGTTCTCCCTACTTTGCTCTCCCTTTCTTATTTTCTTGTTTATTTGTAAAAAAATTAGGGTACTCCCCTATTTTTCTTATGTTGATGTTTTTCTCCCTCTAGTACCTAGGAGTCTATATTGTAGATCCCTCTTCAAGGGCCATATCATTTTGCAAAAGTTTTGGGTACCCTTTAAAAACCCCTTCCACCATTCCATCAATAAAAAAACATTGATCTAAAGACACTAGATGTAGAATAAAATGGATTGAAAATCAAGTTAGATTTTAGTACATTTTAAAGAAGTATGTCTTATTTTAATAATTAAAAATTCATACCCCAATGAATAAGGTATAAGAATCAAGGTATGGATAAATTTTACTTTCAATTTATAGTGCTAAAACTTGTAATATGAAAATAATCAATAGAGTATGGATCATTGATGCAAAATAAGTATACTAGGTATATTAGAGTTGCTTTCAAATATAAATAAAGTTGACTATAGGCTAGGTAAGCACTTATTTTAGAATTGTAGACACCTAAAATGTGTAATTTTGAGGAGACTACCTAAATGGACTCCTTTTAGACCACATAAACCACCTCGGGAAGCCTTAGGTCTAAAAAAATGGTTTTCACCACTTAAACAGGTACAATTTCACATAAAACCATGGTCATATTGGCCCAAGATGACCACCAAACTATGGCCATATCGACCTGAGATGGCTGCCAAAAAGCAAGCTTAAAAATAAAAAGGTGCATAACTAGTGGTTGAAATTACGAGCTAACCCCACGCATGATTTCACAAAATGCATTAAGCACCCTACATGGGCCAAAATTAGAAAAAATGCATGCCATTATCAATTGCATTAGATTTTATAGATAAGCATACACTTTTCTTAATGTAAATTGCCTCTTTGCTTTTTTACAGGGTGCTTTGTCCATTCTTAGCTTCCATCCAAGAAGTCTATAAATTAGCACTCACCCCTCAGTTAAAAAATATCTACAACCAAAGTTTTTGAGCAACAAAGTGCTACCAAAATTCTACATAAAGCTCAAGTTTTCATACAATTTTATCCTTTTTATCCTCTAAGCCATCCCACTGCTAAAAGTCATACTACCAGATTGCTGAAAATGATTGGAAGCTACACTCTCGTCTTTCATGCAATAAAATACCCTTACCTTGGTGATCGATCTGACCCATCAAGTCACTCTCATGGTGCAATAATTAATTAATAAAATACCAAATTGATCTCATATGCCACCTCGACCTAGCCACAAAGAAACAGTCCTAGGATAGCAGTTGTCTCGACATGAGATGTCCTGTAATAAAAGTCATCTTGACCTAAGATGACCTTTGACAGAGATTTTTTTTTTCACTTTTTCTTTTACAATAGCTAAAATTTGCTTTTTCCTATTTTTTTACAGTAGGTTATGTAGACACCTAAAATATATTATGTTTAGGAGACTACTCATATGGGCATATTTGCAGACCATATGATTGATCTTGGAGCTTTCCAAGAGCTAGCAATGGTTCTAACCACTCACTAGGGGCAATTACGACCTATTCGGGTGTAGCCACTATTGACCAAAGTAGTTACAAACCTAGCCACTAAAGCTCAGAGTGGCTACGAGCTAGCCACTTCTGTGGAAAATGACTAGCACTAAGACAAATTTGACCATGAAATGCGGGCCTGAATCACACATGGTAACTAAACTTGCATTGGATTCATGTATTTTTGGGCATAAATCTCCTAGATTTCCTCCTAACTTCCACTCCCATGCTAGTATAGAATTGAGCCTTTCCCCCCAACAACTAGGTTCATGCAAATCTAGATAATGGTTTCTCCAAGAAGCCAAGATTTGGAATTTGAAAGACCTACATATGAACTCTTCCAAGAATAATATGATCCCCAATTTTATGTAGCGAAGTGCTGCCACATTGAGCAACAAATTGATAATGCTCTGAGAAGGGTCAAAGTGCTACCTGATTGCAAATCACCAAGCATACCATCAACAACGGAGCTTACACAAGGTTGATAATCCAATCATCCATTTGCCATCAATCTGTTGTAGATTCGAGAGTTTTCACTCGCAAATCCATGGTTAGACACACCAAAAAAACTTGAACATAAATTCAATCAAGGATTTATGAGTCGTAAAAATTGATACGAGGAGCAAAGATCATAGTTAGCAGCCACTGTCTTCGGCAACAACCTACAGGTATAGCCATCAACGGTAGCAGTGAGTAGCAGACCAACCACCCTGAGCGATAGCGGCTAGGGTTTGAGACATAGTTTCTTCTATTTCTAGTGTACCTTCATTTATGCATCATTAGTTTACCCTTGTTTGGATTTACTATTTTAACATATTTTCATGGTTTATAAGCATTGTAATAGACATATTTTGCTTCCATTTATATTTTTTTATGTTTTATTTATGCTTTCATACTATTTATTGTAGATTTATGGAATAAGCCCCATATCAAGAGGCATCATATTATTTTAATGTTTCTTGTTGTTTCCTTGCATGCAGGTAATAGATCTGTTTGAGAATAAGCCAGATTCAAAACATTCCCTTTGAATAATGGAGAATGAGGCATCTAGTAAGCCCTCACGTAAATTAGCATTGAATTGAAGACCCTTTGAGTGCTTCTCCCCTTTGATGGGCCCAACTGTTGTAAACATTGTATCAATTTGATTGACTCCCTGAGAGGGAGCTATTGTAACCGATATTTATCATTTTTAATAAAAGGACAACCCCATTTTCTTGATATATTTTATTTGTTCAAATGGTTACTTTATTTTTGTTTATTATATTGTTACATGGTTGCAACAACTTCGATGCATGGTTTTCACCTTTGTACAAATGGTGATCATGGTGGGACCACCCTATTTGTAATATGATTTGCTAACATTTTGTATGTTTTCTCTATACAGGTACAACTACTTTGATTTACAATGACTAGCAAAGCTCAACCACTTTTGAATATAGTGGTCAGTCAGAGCTACCCTAAGTGATAGCGACTGATAGAAAATGTGCAACAACAGACAACCTAATCTTCAACAGAATTGAATTCTAGGTTGGTTGGGATTCTCTAAAAATTTTGCTTCTCTGTCTGTGTTTTATCTCCCGAATGCAGTAGATGAAGTTGTCTTAATTAGAAAACATAGAGAAATTTTAAGGCAAAATGATTAAATTCTCTTAGATTTTCTACTAGTCATTGTTAGGAACAGTGGACTTTTGATTGCAAGCCACCTTAGTCTCCAGCAGTCTAGATTGTATGTAGAGTTTGCATGCTTGAGGTCTAATTAGAGGCCATTTCTTCATAAGTAATCTTGCATTCTTTGAACATCATGTAGTTCTTTAGACGTGTATTTTCTTAAAGTGAAACATTATTTTTAAGCATATAGGATAATTATTCAAGTGATTCATGATGCATTTATTCTTTATGCAAATTTAAAAATAACAATCACACACCACGTCACATTTAAACATTAGTGAGTTTGAATTCACACCCAACCACTAATAGAGTTCAACGATGGTGGGTTTCATCTCCATCCATTGGCTCAAATCCTATGAACCTGATCTATTGGCCAATACCAACTCCAAGAACCGTCCTATCTATGCAAAATAGCATGCAATTCTCTTCAAAGGGGTGTATCCCTTACCGGGTTTGGGCTTCATCTCCACACTTTTGTGGGTTTATGTGATCATGAATTTCATTGTTGGTTGTCAAGCTACAAGCATACAGGTGAAAACCATTAAACTATACAAGTATTTCATCAACATATTTCCAAACACAATGAGAAATAGTTAAAATTTTCAACAAATCTAAAACACACAAGACTAGTTTTAGGAACACCAAAAACATTTAAAAGAGAAACATTTTTTTCTACATTTTTTGTGTGTCTTAAAATTACATAAAATATAATTTCACATTGTCATGGTCTTCACGTGAAGCAACCGCTCTCGGTCCAACACCGAGGTAAAAAATACCACTTCATCCAACAACAATCACAACAACAATGATGTTGAGTTGCCCACATAGAATACCACATAACAAATTTCAACGAGTCTTATGGGGTATAGCTCAACTCATGGGGTAATTCTCGAGAAACCCCAACTAGAGAACCATATCCATTTTCTTCTCATGATAAACTTGAGGGAGCTTCAAGGCCCCAATCCTCACATGATAGATATAGAAAATATTAGCTCACTGAGGGGTAAAACACAAGGGTTATGTCCAATTGTAGAACCACCACAACTCTTAGCCACTTCAAATGTGGTAGGATAACAATAGACCTCAATATCATTGTTTCCAATGGAACTCCATGAGATCAACTATGGAAATCCAAATAACTTTTTGAGTTGGATTAGGTTTTCCTTAGACCAAATTATAGAAGCAATGCTACTACGCACTCCATTTTTGAGAGTTCATGCAGCTAGAAAGTAATGAGGTACACTAATGAGCAAGGAGAAGCTTCAAAGCACCCCCACAATATTCACACTACTTTTGATCATGGGTATACTAAACATAGGTCATTGTACATAAATCATGTTGCCTTGATAGATAGATGTAAAATCATAGTAGGAGCTCCTCCAAAAGGCCTCTCCATAAGGACTCCTCATACAGAGTTATAGAGTCAAACATTCAGTTGCAGATCAATCTAACCGTGTGCATAGGTTGTATGAAGATGCACAATATCAAGAAAAATTACTCCAAGAAAAATTGCTCTGATACCAAGAAACAGGCAAGTGGAAAAACTATCATGATTTCATGACATGTTGGAAGAGAGAAAAAGCAGGAAAAACTGTCACGATTTCACGACATGTTGGAAGAGAAAAAGGCAAGTGGAAAAATTGTCGCAATTTCATGACATGTTGGAAGAGAAAGAGAAAGCAAAAAAAAGTGTCGCAATTTTGTGACAAGTTCGAAGAAAGAGAACAAGTAAGAAAAGTGTCACGATTTCGCGACATGTCACATTTTCACGACTAAAATAGGAGAGAGAAAGTAAGTTGGAAAAGTGTCGTGATTTCGCGACATGTCGCATTTTCGCGACTAAAATAGGAGAGAGAAAGTAAGTTGGAAAAGTGTCGCGATTTCGTGACATGTCTCATTTTCGGGACTAAAACAAGAGAGAGAAAGTAAGTTTGAAAAGTGTCGTGATATCGCGACATGTCGCATTTTTGCGACAAAAGAAAGAGAGGAAACGTACGGAAGTAGAAGTGTCATGATTTCGTGACAAAAGTAGAGAATAAGACTTCGAAGGCAGAAGTGTCACGATTTCACGACAAAAGCAAAGAATCTAAGTACGAAAGCAGAAGTGTCGTGATTTCATGACAAAAGCTAAGTTGAAGAGTACAGAGGCAGAAGTGTCGCGATATCACGACAAAAGCAAAGTTGAAGTCTATGGAAGCAAAAGTGTCGTGATATCACGACAAAAGCAAAGACGAAGTATACGGAGGTGAAAGTGTCGCGATATCACGACATGTATTTTCGTGGGCCTAAGCAAAGAAAAAGAGCAAGGAGAAAAAGTGTCACGATATCGTGACATGTTGTATTTTCGTGAGCCAAAGCAAAGAGAAAGAGGAGAGAGAAAAAAGTGTCACAATATCGTGACATGTTGCATTTTTGCGGGCCAAAGCAAAGAGAAAGAGGAGAGAGAAAAAGTGTCATGATATCGCGACATGTTGTGTTTTCACGGCAACAGCAACAAAAGAAGCTTCAGAGGCAAAAATGTCGTGATTTTGCGATAGGTCGTATGTGTGCAAGACAAGAGGAAGAACCCCACTAAAATGAGAAGTATGACAGTGGACCGACATCTCTACAGCATTTACAGGGGCAAATACAAAGTGAATTCATGTAGCTAAAATATGAAGAGTGAAAAAAAGTCAGTGCGGCGGCTATAGGGACTGTTACCAAATGAAATCTTCAAGCGGTGGAATTACCGAATAACTTCATGAGTTGAAGTCGACTAAGACCGATGACAACCGACTAAGATTAGGGTTTACATTTGTTATGCAAGCCGACTAAGATTAGGTTTTTCATCATAAAAATATTGTTATAAAAGGAGGGCTATTTGGAGAATTGTGGTGTGGTTGAATAAGTTGTCGAATGCGTGTCAAAGTGTGAAATGTGGTCGTAAGGGTGCAAAAAGCGCAAAAGCGGTGAGATGATGGCGAAGTGCACAAAGTGAGCGAAGAGTCATGTTGAATTTTCCTAAGTGCATTTGTGAGTGCGTAGAGAGCGAAAAGGTTGAAATTCGACCAAGTGCAGATGTGATTGCGTAGAGAAAGCAGAAGGCACAGAGAGTGCAAAGGGCGAAGACAAACACAAAGTGCAGCTATAAGGGTGTAGAGTGTACGAAGACAGTGCATAGAGGGTGCATAGAGAAGCGACTCAAAGAAGGCAAAGTGCGGCTGTAGATCGCAGAAGATGTGTCTGTTCCATAAACAATGAGAGAGATTGGGTAAGCAATAGACCAGTCATGGTCTTGTAAAAGAAAAGGTATTTTTTTGTCAAACTTATAGATTCAAATTGAAGTCCAGGATGAAGCTTGGCATCAGGGGTTGGTGCTCCTTCCAATTGGTGCTGGTAAATCAGGGGTTAGTGCTCCTTCCAGTTGGTGCTAGTAAATCAGGGGTTGGTGTAGATAAATCAGGGGTTGGTGCTCCTTTCTATTGGTGCAGATAAATAAGGGATTGGTGCTCCTTCTAGTGGGTGTTGGTAAATTGATTGTAAAGTTGGTGCTTTGCAAAGGCTAGATTTGGATGGTAGTCCAAGCAGTCATTCTTGAGGAGTAGCCAAATTGGTGAACCTCGTTAAATCTTGTGTTGTGTGATGTTCTATTGTGATACTTGCTTTATCTGGTTTTAAGGTTTCATTATTTCAGTTTTAAGAGCTGTGAGTTTTAGTTTAAGGAACTACACTAATTTACCCCCCCCTCTCAGTGCCATTGTAAGACTAACAATATGTAGAATAAGAGCACCTAGAAATCCTCAAATAGGAGGAAGTATGGACACAAAGGAAAAGGCATTTGCACCTAAATGAGAAGTTCTTGAGGGAGCAACTTACCCTAGAGCAAATAGAGCATGAGGAATAAGCAAATAGGTTGGCTCGAGCCAATATACACATGGGCAGTGAGTATTACCAATCCAATAGATGTGTCATTTCTCAACATGAGAGACACACTAAACAAGTAGATGAATGCACTCACCACACATCACATCATGCTTCAAAACACCAACAACACCTAGAGCTAGAATAGGTAGAGCATGAACAAGAACAGGTGGAAATGGAGGATCAGGAATAGATGTATCCTAAACCCTCATACGTAGTCATGGGATATGAATATAGATGCCCAAAGTAGACAAATGTAGAGTTACCTCCCTGACCACCCCGAGTAAACCTTTGAGAACAAGAGATCATATCTTTAAAGGTATACAAGATACTCACTAAGAGAATCAAGTCTCTCGAGAAACAAGATATGGTTGGGTAGAAGCCAACCCTAAGCAAGATACACAATCAATCTTTGTGCCCTTCGGTACCAAGTCTTGCTTATCCTAGATACTTCGAGATACCTAGGTTAGATAAATTCAAGGGAGAGAAAGATGTGCAAGAGCATGTGACCAATTTCATGAACACGTGCTTCCAGCTCCAACACAATGATGCCCTAATGTTAAGAATGTTTATCATGACATTATCAGGTGCAACAACTAAGTGGTTTAATCAACTACCCAAATATAGCATCATCAGTTTTGAGTAGCTGGTGAATGCATTCCTTGAATGCTTTTATTTTAGCATCAAGAAGAAAATAAACTTGTCTAACTTGGCTAATCTAAAGCAATATGATGATGATCCGATCATGGACTATGGGAATAGATGGAGAAAACTAATGGTAAAACTACCATTTTTTATTCCCACTATTGAGCTCACTCGAATGTTCACTAAGAGTTGCGCTAAGAACATCTCATTGCTCTTGCAGCTACAACAATATGGAACATTTGAGGAAGCCTTGGCACAAGCCAAGCTGATAGAGGATATCAAAGTTGAATAAGGATATCTTAAGCTCCACAACAAGAAATATTGGAACAACAACCGCAACAACCAAAATCAACAATAGCAGGCCAAGCCTGCTCTAGTCAATCAGGTTGTACTAAATGTGCCAAAGGGAGGAAATAGCCAAAAACCATAGAATTACCAGGCTCAACCCCCCTAGCCAACTACAAAAAAATAATAACCAAGGCCAAAACAGGCAACATCGATCACCTCGCTACTTCACACCTTTGTCAGAATCGATGGCATCGATATTCAATCAACTAAGCGAGGCACAGAGACTGAGACTACCTGAGGTACAACTTATTGACCCTAACCATCCCAAGCCCAAGGGATATATGGATGATCATTATTGCCCATACCATAGACAATAGGGGCATGATATCAAAGTGTGCATCGGTTTCAAAAATTTTGTACAAAATATGATCGAGAAGGGTGAGTTGCAAGTTGATAATCCACTAGCACCCAAAAATAGAGATATGGGCATATTTAGAAACCCGTTGCCAAACCATGAAGCCCCTAGAAATTAGGGTGCTCAAGTAAATCAAATCCAAGTTGAACCTCCCACCCAGGGATTCATTGGAATGGTCGACATAGTCAACGTGGTTACAAGAAACTAGTGATACAACCAACCAAAGCCTCCAATGGCTCCTATTCGTATCCCGATTGCACCTCAATAGAGGCCAATGCAAAATAATCTTCCAGGTCCGCCAACACGACCTATGATAACTATCCAAAATAGACTTATGCAGAGTCTCCAAATAATGTTGACTAAGTTATCGATATATGAGCTCATTCAATAGTCTCCCAGACACAGGGAGACCCTAATGGAAATCTTGAAATCAATTGAGCTATAGCCCTAGAACCCTGACGCATTTACAAACTTTGTGGGGCAAGTACAATAATGTCAAGATCCCATGATTCATTTTTATGATCATGAAATAAAGGTAGTCCCTACTACCGTAGCAGACCCGCCTCTACACATCATCACGTGTATCAATGACATACCTTTCAAGCGGGTTTTAATCAACACAAGCTCATCTATTAACATAATAAAAACCAAGGCTATAGGGCACTTGAATATCCCTAGGTCAAACATCATCCCTACCTCCTACACATTGAGAGCCTTCAATGATGCACTATGCTCCATAGTGGGTACAATCATCCTACCTATGCAGGTGGGGCATAAGACCATCCCTATGATGTGTCATGTATTGGAGGGGTCCATGCAATATAATATCCTCCTAGGGCATCCCTGGATAAGGGACATGTAATGCATTCCCTTGATCTTGCATCAATGTATTAAATATGTGCATGAGGGACAAGTACATGTGGTACCATCAGATGAAGAGCCATTCAAATATGTTCATCAAGTTGACTTGTCAAGGGATTTTGTCCTTTCGTCCATGCACCTATACATTAGGCCATCATCCCCTACCACACATCTAGGAATCAAATCCAAATTAGTGTGAGGTGACCCATCCACATCGACACCACCTCCAACTTCTAAAGCTACTGGAACTTCTGAGAAACCAACAACGTCTAAGGCAAAAGACTCTCAAAAACTAAAAGCACCCTTGGTGGAGGAAAGACCTAAGGAAGTCCCAACCATAGCAATAGAAAAAATTCCAAATCCCATGGAGGAGGAATATTCCCAAGACATAGTCAAGGAGGTGCCTCAACCTACCTCACCTGCATCATCATCAGCATCATCTACACCGTAGGTGATAGTTCACCTAGCTAATACAGGACTAGGTGAATATCTTGTGTAGAATGTTACTTTCACTCCAATTATCGAGTCTACACAAGACATGGGATGACCAAGAGTCCCAAACCTACCCATAGGGATAGTGGTACCATTGGGGATCCCCCTAACCAGACCAATTTCATTTATGTTAGGTTGGATTGTGTCCATGATGCTTCAGATATTGAAGAGGATGAGGATGAGTCATTCACCATGAATGTTCATTACTTGTCCAATCCTGAGTTTGCTCTGAGATACTTTGAATGCTACCATTGGCATGGCTATGGTTTAGGTTTATATGAGCAGGGGTATCAAATTCCATTCCAACCACAATACCAGTTACCTACTGATAGGTCTGGACTAGGTTATCAGGGTCCTAGACAAGCTAAAATATTGGAAATAGCTTTGGAGAATCTAAGTCTAGCCCACGGGGAGGATATTGATTATAATCCTTATGCATACCCTAACCCTTCACATAGATGGAGGGGTGATAATCCAGTGATGATGGTCTCCATAGCACCCCCCTGGTTTATCATGAGAACATATCTATAGAGCAAGGTTTAGAACCCATTCTCGACATAGATTGGGTCATTACAAATGATGAATGGGAAAATAATATTGAGATGATACCGACTAGGTCTACCCTAGATGAGAAATCTGAGTTGGATGCTAGGTCTAAAAATGATGAGCCTAAACGCAATTCGAAAGGAGAGGATGATGAGTATACCCCTGATGATGATGAGTCAGAAGATTCAATCGAGATGGCCTACCTTGGGCCTCGACATTTGCATCACCTCATAGAGCCAATCAATATGGAAAATGGCTACATCATAGATAACAATGATTATGAGGATGAAATTGAATTGGCCTACCTTGGGCCTCAATATTTACATCACCTCATAGATCCAATTAATATGGAGAGTGGATACATCATAGATGATAGTGACTATGAGTCAAAATATTTGACTGAGATGGCCTACCTTGGGCCTCGACACTTACATCATCTCACGGAGCTAGTTGACATGGAAGAATTGTATCACATAGTATATCCTGGCCCTCGCATCCTGATCATACCTGCTAATCTAGATGAAATTTATCATAGGGTGTTCCTCGATCCTCCTACATTTAGAGAGCTACTTCAACCAAATGATCCCATCTTCTCATCTATCCATAGACTAGATCTTGTGATCCCCATACCCCTAGAGCCTCATCTTGGGTATGGAAGGTAAATCAACAATGCAGAGTTACACCCATGTGGTCTTGGAGATTCCATCTCATCCATCAACATGATCTCCATTGATTTGACCACTCCACTCCACAACCTAACCGATCCTTCTAAACCATTGTGTCTTAACTTAGATGCTATTGATTGGGATCATGTTGATTCACCCTTAGAGCCTAAATATTTCTTCCCCAATGAAGAAATGCTACAACCATTTCATTTTGCACTAGGTTATGCACATGATGTTTATCATACTAGTTTTGACCCTAATTTAGTTGAACCTTTAAACCTAGTGGATGACATCCACTTGATCCCCACTCCTCACCAGCTTGAGGAGGGGTCGCACATGTCAATAGAGGAAACTTTCAAAGTGGACATCAACGATGATCCTTCTGATCCAAAGAAAGTTAAGTTTAGAGAAATCTTATCTCTAGAAGAACATGCCACCATCATACCTCTATTGAAAGAGAGACCTAATATCTTTGCTTGGACCTACAAGGATATGTCAGGTTTAGATCTAAAATTGGTTGTCCACAACCTTTCGCTAGATCTCACAAAGAAACCGGTCAAGCAGAAACTCAGGAAGATGCATCCAACCATCACCTTGATGGTAAATAATGAGCTATAGAAGCTATTGGATGTAGTCTTTATTACCCCCATCGACTATCTAGAATGGGTATCAAACATGGTACCTATAGGAAAACTTGATGGAAGGATCCGTATTTGCATGAATTTTAGAGATCTCAATAAGGCAACATCGAAGGATTCATTCTCGTTGCCCAACATAGATGCTCTTGTAGATGCAACTGTAGGTCATGAGATGCTCTCCCTCATGGATGGATTTTTTAGTTACAATCAGATTCAGATTAAACTCGAAGACCAGCACAAAACCATGTTCACCACTCCATGGAGGACATTTTGTTACAAAGTAATGCCATTTGGTCTTAAAAATGTTGGTGCCACATATCAGTGGGCCATGACATATATTTTCCATGACTACATGCATAAGATCCTAGAATATTATATCGATGACTTACTGGCCAAGTCATTGCTACGTGAAGAGCATACCGAGGTCTTGAGAAAGGTCTTCGATCACCTGATAGAGCACAATGTCAGGTTGAATCCCAAGAAATGTGTCTTTGGTGTAACTTCAAGAAAACTCTTGGGATTCATCATTTCTAAATGAGGGATCAAATTCAACCCAACAAAGGTAAAGGCTATCCTAGAAATGGCCCCACCCACTAACATCAAAGAGTTGAGAAGCCTATAGGGCAAAGTAGCATCCATAAAGCATTTCATCGCACAACTATCGAACAAATGTCGACCCATGAATCGATTGCTACACAAGGGGGTCCCATTCCACTAGGATGAAGAATATCAGCAAGCCTTTGCTGAGATCAAGAAATACCTAGTGACACCACCAGTACTAGCTCCACCAAGGCTAGACGTGCCATTTTTGCTTTATATATCTGCTATCAATTTTGCTTTGGGCACCATGTTGGCTCAAAAGAATGTGCAAGATAAAGAACAAGTGATATACTATATCAATCGCACCTTGGTGAGTTATGAGCTAGGGTATGCATACATAGAGAAGTTATGCTTAGTAGTGGTCTTTGTGACTAAGAAGTTGCACCACTACATGTTGAGCCATACAACGTATGTGATATCAAAACAAAATCCTTTGTAGTATATGATGAGCAAGACATATCATAATACATGTACTACAAAGTGGATCATGCTATTGATAGAATTTGATTTGGAATTCATAAGCCAAAAGTCCATCAAGGGATAAGTCATAGTTGATCAACTGGCAGAGGTGCCTCTTCAGGATAATAGGCCTCTCATCATAGAACTTCTCGATGAGGTAGTCTTTGCATTATCAGAAGCACCCAAACTCGAAGAACCTGATAATAAAGTTGACATGACTTTGTTCTTCGATGGTTCAAAGTGTGAGCAAGGGGGTGGTGTAGGGATTGTGTTTTTCATACTACAAGGTGCTCCAATGCCCTTGTCATTTAAGCTAGACTTCCCTTGCACAAATAACAATACTGAATATGAGGCCCTAATATTGGGTCTCCAAACAATAATCACTATGAAGATTAAAAAGCTAAATATCTTTGGTGACTCCCTTCTCATCGTTAACCAAGTTAAGGGAATATTTCAATGCAGGTGTCCAATCTTGAAAGCTTACAAAGAGCTTGTTGACACTTATCTAGCCCAACTAGAATGGTATGACATCGAGGCAATCCCTCACACATCCAACATATTTGTAGACACTATGGCATCTTTGGGATCCTTGATCCCTTAGAATCCATCTATTGATTTCACTACCATTCATGTGAAGATGCTCTCACAATCAACGATACAATGTGAGGCTTTTGACAACAAAGAATCAATCAACATGATTCATATAGAACCAAACCATGAGTGGTTCTATAAAGCTAGATACTTTCTAAAGAAGGCACCTTGGGGGTCTTTGATCTCGTAGGGTCCTACAGGGAATGGTACCATCATTCACCACAAGGTTATTTCTCAATCTACATTTGTGCACATCGAATCATAGAGAGAACAAGTCATCTTGTCTGTTGAGGTTGTAGCTTATCAGGATTGGCTATGCCAATTACAAGATTTCCTTAAGCTTGGAATCATCCCATAGGGATTATCGTATGCCATAAAATGAGCATTCAAACAAAAAGTGATAAGATATGTCTTGCTAGGAGATATATTGTATCATCGAAACTATGATGGAGTCCTCCTTCATTGTCTTGAGCCCCAAGAATCAGCTTGGGTGATTTCACAAGCTCATGATGGTACATGCGGTGGCCATTTTAGTGGCATGGCCATCATCAAGCGCATCCTTCGAATGGGTTATTATTGGCCCACCATGGAAAAGTATTATTGTGAGTATGTCAGGAAGTGCATTAAGTGTCAGCATCATGCGAATCTGATGCACCTACCATCATAGGCCTTACAACCCATTTAGATGGCTTGGCCATTTTCTTAATGGGGTTTTGATCTAATTGGAAATATCTCTCCCCCATATTTGGGTCGACACATATTTATCTTAATGACCATTGAGTACTTCACCAAATGGGTGGAAGCGGTCCCCTTAACATCAATGATAAGACCATGAATTGTGGAGTTCATACTTCACAATATCATCTATCACTTTGGGATCCCATTCAAGATAATTTTGGATAATGGTCCTTCATTTAAGAACAAAAATATGTAGGCTTTAATATCCAAATATAACATTCAACACAATTTTGTGACACCATATTATCCGTAAGAAAATGGGCAAGTAGAAGCCTCAAACAAAATAATCATAGCCATCTTAAAGAAGATGGTAAAATAAAATCATAAGGATTGGCATCTATAGTTACCTCTTGCATTATGGGCTTACAGAACTAGCGTGCGGATGCCCACTGGGGCAACACCATTTTTGCTTGTATATGGTATTGAGGCCATTATGCCCTTGGAGTTAGAAATTCCAACATTGCACATCACATTGAAAGAGTTTATCGATGATGACACTACGTGGCAAGCTCACCTTGATCAATTGACCCTTCTTGATGAACATCACATCAATGCTCTTGAGCATCTCCATGTTTACCAAGATCATCTAACATGAGCTTATAACAATAAAGTCCACCTGAGAGACTTTAAGGTTGGGGATCTCATGCTCAAAGAGAACCAATAGAATTCAAACCTATCACCGCACCTATGAGACAAATTTACGGCCAACTAGATAGGTCCTTATATCATCTCAGAGAATATTGGACCTAGGACATATCACCTAACATCGTTAGAAGGTGTTGAAGAGCTTGAGCCTCTCAACATTCTTCATCTGAAGGCATTTTACACATAAAAGCAACAAAATCCAAAAACATAAAAAAAAATCATAAAATTCCAAACAAATCAGAAAACATCAAAATAAAAAGCCCCAAAGGCATCTTAAGCCCTTTGGTCAACTCAAAAAATCCCCAAAGGCATCATAAGCCCTTTTGTCAACTCACAAAATGCTCCAAAGGCATCATAAGCCCTTTGGTCAACTCACAAAATGCTCCAAAGGTATCATAAGCCCTTTGGTCAACTCACAAAAAGCTCCAAAGGCATCATAAGCCCTTTGGTCAACTCAAAAAATAACTCAAAGGCATCATAAGCCCTTTGGTCAACTCACAAAATGCTCCAAAGGTATCATAAGCCCTTTGGTCAACTCACAAAAAGCCCCAAAGGCACATTAAGCCCTTTGGTCAACTCACAAAAAGCTCCAAAGGTATCATAAGCCCTTTGGTCAACTCACAAAAGGCTCCAAAGGTATTTAAGCCCTTTGGTCAAAAACAAAACACAAAAACACAAAAACAATTGAAAACATTAAAATACAAAAACATTTGCATCTTACATTTTGCATTTGCATTCATGTAATTGCATTGCATTAGGCATGTTGCATCCATTGCATTCACATTAGGATAGACTGTGTTTTCAATCTTGCAAATGGTACCATGTTTGTATGCCAATCATGCATCTTCAAATCCTCATTCATCCATAACCCATGTGAGTAACTGTGTTTTTCAACACAACCCCTTCCTGTTGCTATAAGGAATATACTAGGGTTTTTCAATCATTCAACCATACCTAGTGATTTTATCAGATTTTGTAGAAAGTTATCTTCACTGGTAGAAGATGAGGTCTAGTTTTGATAGTACCTAGCATATATCAAAATCCTATCACTAATAAAAACACTAAAATCCTAGTTGGAACAAGGGAAAGATGAACACTACAAAGTGGTACTAGGCATCCTAAGTGAAAGGTTTTTACTTGCTCATCTTGTGATGCGCATGGTCTAGGATTTTGATCATTGACAAAAGGACAAGTTCCCCCCTACCCAAAGAAATCCCTTGCTTTATCCCAAAATCAAAGCAAAATAAATAGTGATTATCATCACTACATAAATCCCTTGCTCAAAAAAAATGCAAAATAAATAGTGATTTTCATCACTAAGCATGAGCAAGTATCCCAAATAAATGTGAAGAAAATAAGGGGGTGAAGAGCTTGAATCCCTAGAATGGTCAATCTCCCCAAACCATTGAGTGATCCCTAATACAACAATGGGCTGAATGAATCCCACCTGGCATTGGGGTAGTTCTAAGCAATTTGCAAAAAGAGCTAGCTTTAGGTGTCCTGTATCACCTAATGGTCTAATCCAACCGAGTCCAACTTAGGATCATGATGAGCATTTGGTGATCCCCAATACAACAATGGGCTGAATGAATCCCACCTGGAATTGGGGTAGGCTTATGTCTCTCTAATATATTCATTTACACACATAGGGATAATGAATATCTTGGTCTTCATAACAAAAAATTTATCTTTCAGGAGTCTAGTATGGTCATTATACAACTTTTGATTAATTAACTAGGGTGTTTGAGTCTCATGGAAAACCTCAAAAATTCCCAAATAGCAACAAAACATCTAATCTCATAAATCATTACATATCATACTACTTTCATTTCATATATGGATGCTTAAATGATTAATTCTTATGCTAAGAGTTACCATTTTCATTCATGATTTTTATACATTCTGTGGTGTCATCCATTAGATTGTTAAACTCATATCACATTTATTCCTTATGTTTTAAGTGATTAAAGCATACAGGTTCATTTACATTAGATCATCATCATGTAAATAATGCATTACATACATTGCATTCACCATATCATAACAACATAAGTTAGATGCATACAATTAAATCAAAATAAACATGCATTTAACACAAATCATTGCATCCATATATGCATACATCATAAGTAGTCCATCTACACATCTAGATCATAGCATCTAATCATACATAAATCATCTAGCTAATGCATGTCATCAAAACATCACATCATATAGCAGTAATCAAATCATATCAACATTGCATCCATGTGCATCTCATAAACATCAACATAAAAGCAAAAATACATAATACACATAATGAGTCTCAAATGATAATATCATATATATATGTGTGTATCATAAGTACATAGAGGTATATCAAAAATACTCATAGGCTACAATAGTGTAGGTCATCTGACCTTACACTAAAAAATGATACAATGTGCTCAAGCATGATCATGAGTGGCCTACACCACTAGTGTCACCTCCACCCTCTCTACCCTCTCTGTGAGGTAGCCTAGAGCTAGTACCCATTGTCCTCTCTATCTAGCCCTATCCTATGGTTGGGCTGCACTAAAGACTACCTTGACTCACTCTACCTACTCTGGTGTGAGCCCCCTACTATAGACCTCTCTCGAGGAGTGCCACCTAACATCCTGATCTAGAGTTATAGAGAAATAATATACCTAACATCTATTGATATCTAAGCCTCACAATCCTCTAAGAGCCCCTGTAGGTACCTAATATCTACCCCTAGGTCTAAACCTATTGGCCCCTAAGCAATTAGAGTGGCTAGTACAACCTATGATCATAGAGAATCTCTCTCTATAGTGAGCTGCTCTATCATAGTCAATGTTGAGTCAAGTTAGTTCTGTAGAGAGGTCCTCTCCTCATCATATCCTCACCATGTGGCCTACCCTACTACCAGCTAGCTCTATGTTATAGCGAGAGAGGTATCCCACTCTAGGATCTATCATCGAGCTATCTAAAGCTCGGCCTCGATGTTGTGTAGCTAAGCTCGAAGAGGAGACTCCTGCTCCTCTAGAGCTACCTCCTCCTCCTCCTCTGGCATTGTTTGCTCCTCTACACCTTGACCCCTACTCCTCTATCCTAGGTTACACCCATCATGCATCAGGATCCTCCTTAGGTGCCTCATCCTTAGATTACCCTAGGCTATTATCACCCTACCATAGTCGTATCACCCACCACTTGGTGTATACCTCTGTAGTCCTAGCATATGCTACACCAACATCAACTATAGGAGGATCTACCTCCTCTACAAGAGCTATAACATGGGAAACTAGGAGATCTCTCTCTGCTTGGATGCATTAGTACAAGATTAGATTTAGTGGGATATCCTATTGAATTTGAATTGCTTGGTCACCTAGGAGTAATGGAAGAACTCCCTCACTCCTACCTTGTGACCGATGACCCATCGATTATACCTCATCCATGCCAAGTATCGGTCTACCTCCTCCCAAGTAGGACAATCCACATAGGGCCTCCAGATGATATCTCGAGCCTATAGATCGATTAGAGAGCCTACTTAGTGGGCCAAGTCCCCTACATGGTGATGACTCCATCACTCCTCTGCATCTCATGGCCATCTAGACCCATAACATTATGCCCTTGTAACTATAGTAGTAATATCCTAGGGCAACCCTATTGGGTGATCTACTCTGATATGCTCCCACCCCTAGATCTGTAGGAGTAAGCTACAAGCAACCCCAACTCGGTACCCATTGAATCTTATACAACTCATCATAGAGTTGCACTAATAGTGCACTCCCCCAAGCCATGATGATGGGCTCAACACTATCCATAAGGTCTTACACCATCGCTAAGAGGTTCCATGGGAACCTCACTCTAAAAGTATCAGGTAGAAGCACGTTGTAGATGACATGCATCAACATGGCTTGGCATCGTGAGAATACCTGAGCATGATACCAATGAGTGATAGGAACTCCTCCATGATGTATGTCTCCCAAAGCTGCCTGTTCTTGGGCATCCGAAGACTATATCAAAAATCATTGGCCTATGTCCAGTAGGGGATGATATGATGGCTCATCCATCGAATGGGATCCTAAAGATCCTGTAGACATCCTCAGGAGTGATGGTCATCTCACTAGTAGGGAGATGGAAAGTGTTCGTGCGACAGTCCCATCTATGGGCCAATGTAGTGATGTACGCCTGATCCGACATCATAGTCGATAATATAGCAATGTACATCAGGCCTCATGCATCGAACCATTCCCAATCTACAGTGTACATATGTGGTAGTAGCACTATGAGTAAATCAGGCTCTCGAGCCCATGCAGACAAGAGCTAAATGTGCCAAAATAAATGCCTAATCAGATGCACTTACACTAAAAAGCACAATAAAATCCAAAAATGGTGTAACAATAACCCATAATCAAGCAAGGGTACAAACACAATAATAAAATGCACCAAAACATGCAAAAAAATCAAAATTTGCACTTGAAAAATAAAAAAATCAATTAAACTAGAAAAATAAAAAAAAATTCTAAGGTTTCCAGGTCACTTATGCTAACAACAACTACCACAACAACCACCGATGCCGATAGTGGCTAGCCACCAATGGTCAAATTTTTTATCATTGGGGATTCAAACTAGCCGTACTCAGTGATAACGACCCCTCTTTACAAATTGGGGGCCACCCTCAGTGATAGCGGCCACGAGGCGACATGCCAATGACGTCCGCCCTCACCCAAAAAACCAAAAAATTAACAAAAATAGAAATCTAAGAGGAACCCACCTAAATTAGCCTAGTTCTAAGCCTAGCTATGGGTGTGGTTCGTTACCAATGAGTTTAGTGAGGTTAATTTACCGATTACTTAGTTTGGTTCATTTTACCGATTAAATAAACAAGTTAGGGTTTGGAGAAATACCCGTGAAGCTCCGACTCCTCCACTCGTAGAAGCCTCACCTTGCTCCGCCATGGTGTCAGGAATTCAGTAGTCTTCTTGGGTCACTTTCTCACTTCTCTCTCAGAGCTCACTATTGCAAATTGATAGCTAGAAAATAATGAATTGAAAACCCTAATTTTCTTTTTATATTTTTTAGTTTTTTGTGGCTCCTAATGTCGACAACGACTAGGAATTTTGTGCTGCCTATGCTAACAACAGCTAGGAAATTGTAAAATTGGGTTGCTAATGCTAATAGCGGTTGAGAAGCAACAATTAATGCCCTTAATTTCTCACCATGGGAAGATTCAAAATGGACAATTAAGCATATCTAACAATCTAGAATCATCAAAAATTGCAAAATAACAAAAAAAATCATTAAATCAAAATTTCAAATGCACCTCATACCTAGTTATTTACCCTATACACTTGGTGGTTGCAGCGACTTGCACTCCATGCAATCTAACAAGATGAGTAAATTACCATAAGGACATTTGAGCCAAATTAGTCATCGTTGAATTGCAATGCTTCACTTCAATCTCGAAGAAGGCCATGGTGGTCGGACTGCCCCATGGGAATGAGGTGTTCATTTCATTTCTTCCATGATATTTTTAGTAGATCATCGAGTGATTCAACATAAGCTTCAATGGAATTGCTATCATCTTGATTCCCTAAGAAGGCCATTGCGATCGGACTACTCCATGGGATAGAGATGTACAATTACTATTATTGGTTGAAATCACACTTGTAATAGGACCTGCCATATAACAACAAAAGCATTCATCTTAAATTATCCAAATCAATCATCTTGGTCAAGTGACTCATCACTTTTATCATTAGTATTCTCCTCATCGACTCGTCGCTTGAGGGGGTAGTCATAATAACAAAATCATAATCAAAATCAACAATTGATAACTTAATCAAGTTAATCATGTTCATCTTATGAATCATTGCTAACAACTATCATAAGCTTACCCTATTGCTTGGGGTAAAAGAAAATATGCTGATTTAAACCTTTGACAATCTAGCTTTCGATCCTTTGTGAATGCTAAGCAATGTGACCTAAGACTCTAGTGGACTTCAAAGTCTTATGCAAACTAAGCCTTCCATGCCATTGGAAGCAATGATTTAGAGATGTGCACCCTTCTCATGATTGGGGCATCTAATGTTGATCAGATCAATGATCATCATACACCCTACAATATGGCTTTAGGTGGTCTATTTTTTTGCTCAGCATTGTGTTTCCCATAATGCATCATAAAAAGGGTATCTGTAGACACCTAAAATGCGTCATGTTTAGGAGACTACTCATATGGGCACCTCTGCAGACCATATGACTGATCTTGGACCTTTCCAAGAGCTAGCAGTGGTTCTAACCACTCACTAGGGGTAGTTCTGACCTATTCAGGTGCAGTCGCTATCGACCAGAGTGGTTGCCAACCTAACCACTAAAGCTCAGAGTGGCTATGAGCTAGCCATTGTTATGGATAATGGCTAGCACTGAGACAAAGTTGATCATGAAATGCGAGCCCGAATCATGCATGGTAACTAAACTTGCATTGGATTCGAGCAGTTTTGGGCATGAATCTCCTAGAGTTCCTCCTAACTGCCACTCCCATGCAAGTCTAGAACTGGGCCTTTCCCCCAATGACCAGTTTCATGCAAATCTAGATCTTGGCTTCTCCAAGAAGCCAAGATTTGGAATTTGGGAGGCCTACATATGCACCCTCCCAGGAACAAGTATGATCCCAAATTTTATGCAGTGAAGCCCTGCCGCATTGAGCAACAAATTGATAGCCCTGTGAGGAGCATCGAAGTGCTGCTTGATTGTAGATCACCAAGCATACCATCAACAATGGAGCTTCCACAAGGTTGAGAAGCAAATCATCCATTTGCCATCAATATGCTATAGATACGAGAGATTTCACTCACAAATCCATGTTTAGACACACCAGAGAACCTTGAACATCAATTCAACCAGGGATTTCTGAGTCGCAGAACCTGATACGAGGAGCAAAGATCATAGTTAGCAATCGTTGTCTTCGATAGTGGCCTGCAGGCACAACCATCGATGGTAGTAGCGGCTAGCAGACCAGCCACCCTGAGTGATAGCGGCTAGGGTTTGAGACGCAGTTTCTTCAGTTTCTAGTGTAGACCTGCCTTCCTTTATGCATCATTAGTTTACCCTAGTTTAGATTTACTATTTTATCATATTTTCATGGTTCATAAGCATTGTAATAGATGTATTTTGCTTCCATTTATGCTTTTTCATGCTTTCTTTATGCTTTCATACTATTTCTTGTAGATCTATGGAATAAGCCTCATCTCGAGAGGCCTCATATGCTTTTAATGTTTCTTGTTGTTTCCTTGCACGCAGGTAATAGATCTATCCAAGAATAAGCCGCATTCAAAACATTCCCTCCGAACATTGGAGAAGGAGGCATCTAGTAAGCCCTCACGCAAATTGGCGTCGAAGTGAAGACCCTTTGAGTGCATCTCTCCCCATTGAGGGGCCTCAACTATTGTAAACATTGTATCAATTTGAGTGACTCCCTAAGAGGGAGCTATTGTAACTGAGATTTATCATTTTTAATAAAAGGGCAACCCCATTTTCTTGGATATCTTTTATTTGTGCAAATGGTTACTTGATTTTTGTTTATTAGATTGTTACATGCTTGCAATGGTCTAGATGCATGGTTTTCACCTTCATACAGGTTACATTGTTGTTTACATATTTGATTCATTTCTATTTCAATATTTATTATCTTTAATATGGGTCCAACCTTAGTAGGCCTTACATATGCTCAATGGACCCTACGATGACATACATTCCAAGATCTACATTTGATTAGTAGTAGCAATCACGAAAAACCCACTCCTAGATGAACCACATTAGCAAAAAGATCATTTATAGTGCACCTAGATATTTTAATGTAATTATTTTCTCATGGGTAGCATCTCCTCATAGGGGATCTGGTTGTAACACATTGATAAAGCAAACTTATGGTATAAAGAGGACTCCATATTTTACTATTTTATCATCGTGTTTCAATTATATATATTGCTATATTTACTTTATTATTGGTGCATAATTTTTGAGCTTTTATATGGTGATCACGATGGGACCTAGTCCTCTTTTTAGCTTTTTGATTGATTATTGATAAATTCTACTTTTACAAGTACACAATCATAACCATCTTAGGTCAAGACAACCCCTGTACTACAACCATCTTAGTTTGGGATAACCTTAGAGTATAAGAAAAATAGTAAAAAAATAGGATATCTACATTAGACTTAGGATATAAAAGTAAGTCTTTTCATCCTTCTTTGTCCTATTTTATGTAAAGAAAGATAAGAAACAATTTATTTACAGTAAAAATTACAAAAGTTTATTTTTTAGCTTCAGGTCAATCTGATAGTAGCCATATTAGGTTGAGATGACATCTGTCTGTGGCTGAATCAAGTCCATATGACCTTTATCTATGGCCATATCAAATCCAGATGGCCTCTATTCATAGTCGTCTTAGTACAATATGATCTTTATCTAAATTTTTCTAGTTTGCCTACCTTGTTACCTACTCAAAGACTAAATATCATATAGGGTTTTTTGAATATTAAACGTACATTTTTACATTTAGTGAAATATATTTTGTATGCTATTTTTTTTCTTTTTTACAAAAAGTTTAAAATGAATCCACACACTCACGAGCCAATATAACATCAGCTAGTTGGATTTCATCACCAATGATTTATAGAAATCACATAATGTGGGCATTCATATCCTACCATGGATTGGCTCCTTTACAAACCATAGCAGCCCTGTGAGTGGCTTTTCAAACTTCATCACCAAAAAATCCTCTACTCTCAAGTGCATCTCAAGGTAGTTAAGGATCAAACACCCCTTAACCATAGGGATTAATAATTAGTGGATCATAGTTGTTTATATTGTCAAAGCAGGCTCGAGTGTGAAGCAAAATCCCGGTTGGGAATGTAGCATGACTCGAAATAGCACAACCTCTTTTGGGAGGTAAATTATTTCCTTAGGATATCCATCAGCCATATCCAACATCTTAGGAAGACATATTGTTGTTTGTGTTGCATTCCTCGATAGGAGCGATGTGCGCAAACTACCTTTCATTAGTTTTCTTTTCATTTACCTATTATTTTTTATAGGAATAGGATCTAAAACCCAAACACACAAAAATAAAATAAAAAATCATCAACGAAAAATAAAAATATAAAAAAAATACATTTTTTTTTGCTTTCTTGCTTGTTCGTTTATTTACTATTTGTATAGTTTATACAATAGTAACTACACATTATCAAGCTCAATCAAGATCCAGTGTTGTTGAATACCCACAAGTAGAAATGGAAAATATCCGATATCTAGAGGACCTTACCATTCTTGATTGGCTCCTTGGAACACATTGTAACTTGAATATCTCATATAGATAATTTGAAATTCATGAAATCCCTATTCATGATGCACTTATAGGTCCTAAGTACGAAGACTTTCTTAATCTAGACACTTTGCTTAATTTATATAAAAATAACCATCCAAACATTGAGGAGCCTAGTAGGATAGTGCCATGCATTTGCATCTTTGCACATCCTAGAGATCAATTAGAAGCAGCATAAGAGTACATATCATACCAAGATTACTACTATCAAGATTCTCCGACTGAACATGTATCTATAAATCAAGAACATGATCAAGGGGATATGCATGTTAACCGTTATTCTCATAAACAACCCATGTTGGATCTCACATTTGTTATAGATGAGGGTGTCCTAAATTCCAATATGTTTCAAGAGAGACTATTCATTCAAGAACACTACATCTATGCACTTTCGGATTACACAGAGCTCATTTTCAAACTAGAGTACTAGGTCAATGCAACCTTTAGGGATTGCAAAAAATAGGTTATAGATCCTACTAGAGGTGAGAGATAATACAATATCATACATATTAAAAATACAAGGGTAAACAAACCCCATACATCTAAGCAAATAAACCTCACTCATCAGGCACCTAGGCAAAACCTTAATCGATAACAATAGTTGGATCAACTATGATTAGACCACCAGTGATTAATTAGCAATGGGTGGACCAACAATGATCACATCTACAAAGGTTCCATCAGTTACAAAATGCATTGCATGAAATCATATCTACACCTAGCACCCATAGGATACAACAACAAATAAGATGCCCTACGTAATATCAAAACCTTCTACTATGGCCAAACAAAAATCATTCACCTTGAATATGACCAAATCATCCACCCATACATCCTCAAAGGTACCACTTTGCTGAACAAAATGGACCATACACTTATCCATAGGAGCATAACCCTTATGAGGAACCACAGTCAAAATATCAAGAGGTAATCAACACATACCCTGAATTACCTTATAGAAATACACGTGTTGACAACACCCAACCACCTTCGCTTCCTCCTCAAGAGCAGAGGCAAGAAAATAAAATTATTTTTCTAGATGCATATAAATTATTGATAGACCATATTAATTACCTAGAGAAGTAAAATTTAGGCATAGGTTACCAAAAACCTACCTTGCATCAGCTTCACAACCAACCATTGCACCCATCCATGCCATCACCCCCATATCTTAAGCAATTTGAAATGCCAAAAGATAAATTCAAAGGAGAGGAAGACACTCAAGAGCATGTCACTCATTTCATGAATGTATGCTTTCATATTCAATATGATGATGCCCTCATGCTAATAACATTTCTAATAAATATTTTAGGGGCTATTTTAGAATGGTATACTCATCTACCATGACATGGCATTCATTCTTTTGAACTTGCTAATGCATTATTAGAATAATTTTCATTTAGCATCAAGAAAAAGGAAAAATTGATTGACTTGTATAATCTTATACAATTCAATGATGATTTATTCATGGACTATGACAACTAGTGGAGAGAAATAATAACCAAGTTACCTTGCACCCTGCCCATAATAAAGCTTACCATATTATTCACTAGGAGTTGTTCGAAGCAAATCTTGATTTTATTACAATTACAAAAATATCAAACCTTTGAGGAGGCCCTAGAATAGACTAAGGTAACTGAGGATATTAAGCTCCAAGAAGGTGATATTAAGCTCCATAAAAAGGAATGGATGAACAAGAATGCTAAAGGAGGCAACACAAGGGATTGTCACAAGCCTTTGATAACTCAATTTCCCGATTGGAGGTCTTGGATGGAGGAGCTTCACCGAGCTAATTGGATAAAGGTGGCTAATTATTGTCGGTACCATACTTGGTAATTCAAAGGTTGGTAGATATTGGATCCCTATTGAGTACTGGCCTATTCAAATCCCATAAAGGCAAAGACAAGATATCCAAGGCATCCTTCATATGAGATCCCTCTCTTGGTCCCATGAAAAAGATTGTTTTGGATGGAACAACACTACTAAGGATGAGTATTCAGTTTCTCAAGGTTATTTGACCTTATGCCATAATAATCCCAACCATTATTTTAACATATTTTCTCAATTGTGGGCTCAAAATCTCTGGCCTAAGGTGAGGTTCTTTAATTGGCTTTTATTGCATCGTAGGGTGCTTACTAGTGAGCATCTTATGAAGTGTGGTTTTCATGGCCCTTTTAGATGTGAAATGTGTGAAGAGAATGTAGAAAATATCAACCATATTTTTATTGAGTGTACTTTAGCCTCTGAGCTATGGAGGAGAATGGCCACTTTACTTGGCTTACAGTGGTCCAATTTTTTTACTTTTGAACAGCTTTGGAGGGATTGGCCTAATCAAGAGGGTGTTGATCATTTTATTAGGCAATTAGTTTGGATGGGTTCTACCATTCTTCTTTGGAATATTTGTAATGAAAGGAACAACCAAATTTTTAATCAAGATAGTAAGGATATTCACTATATTTTGCAAAAGACCATAGCCAACTTAGTTGAATCAGTCCATCATCTCCTTAATCACCCCCAAAACTCCCACCAAATATGAGATCAAGTGATACAAATATTGAATATTAAACCTTCTAAGGGCAACCATCTTAAAGGTAATGTGAGTATTAGTAAATTGGATAGGAATAGAAATTGGCAACCTCCTCCTAAGGATTTTGGAAAAGTCAATACTGATGGATCCTCTAGAGGGAACCCTGGAAAATCCAGTGTGGGAGGAATTGGTAGACTTTCAGATGGCTCCCTGGTTTTTACTTTTGCTGAAAATTTGGGTATTCTTTCCAATAACCTTGTTGATGGGTATGGTATCCTCAGAGGTCTTCAAGAGGCTACTAAGGTTGTATGGGAAAAGGTGATAGTTGAGTCTGACTCTCAAATTATGATTAATCTCTTGAAGAATCCTTCTAAGAATCATAAGGTGGATTGGAGAATAAAAAGAATTATTGAGAATATTCAGTTAATCTAGATGGGATTTTTGAAAGTTGATTACAATCATGTGGTCAGAGATCAAAACAAGAGTGTTGATGCTTTAGCTAATTGGGCTTTGGACAAATGTGATCTTACTTGTTATGGCCACCCTCCTATATGGTGGGCTTCTCAAATTAGGGAAGCTCTTCTTTCTATCATTTCTTTGGATGGCTCCAGTTCTGAAGGTACCTAGTTTATTCTTGTTTTTTTTTTGCTTCTCTTTGGTTCATTTAGTTTTTTTTTAGTTCCCTAGCTCATTCTATTCTTTATTTTGTTTCCTCTGTTGATTCTTGCCTTAATAGTCTTCTAGTCTAGATAGGTCTTTGTTTTGTTCATTTTTTATTTCTTTTTTCCTTTTTGTTTTTTTTTGTTTAGTTTTTTAAGGTGGGTGAGTTTTTTTATTTTGTTTTGTTTTTGTGTTCTTTGTGTTGTTTTTTGTTGTTCTTGTGTTTTTGTTGTTTTGTTTTTTTTTTTTATGTTTTTTGTTATTGTTCTTGTGTTTTTTTTCATTCTTGTTCTTGGGTTTCTCTTTGTTTGTGTTATTTCGTGTTTTTATGGGTGAGTGTTTTCTATATTTTTTGTTTTTTTTATTGTCTGTTGTTGGTTGTTTTTTATTTATTTTTTTTTTATTTTTTAATTTTTTAGGTTTTTGTTGTGTTTATTTTTCTTGTTTTTTTTTGGGTTATGTCTTTGTAGTGTTATGTTGTTTTTGTCTTGTTTGTGTTTTGTTGTGTTTCTTGTATTTTTCTATGTGGTTTGTGTTGTGGTTTATTTTATATTATTGTGTGTGTTTGGTTGTGCTTTTGTTTTTGACACACTCAAGGAGCATGTTTTTTATTTTATTTTATTATTTTTGTTGTTATCTGCTTATTTTTAATTGGGTTTGTGTGTTTGTTTTCTCCTTGAGTGTGTCAAAGGTGGTAGGCCAGGTCCGATTCCTAGGCATTTTTGGCGGAATGGATACCCCTACCTCCTTGGGTCTTACCTAAAAGTGGCATCCCTTTTGGTATGTTTTCCACAAAAAAAAAATAGGAGGCAACACACAATAGAAGGTAGCCCTAGTAAATAAATTTATTTTGAGTATCCCTGGATCCTCAAACCAAGTCGCACCATTACAATCACCATCTTAGCCTAATTACCAAGCTCAACCTCCACCAGCCCAATATCATCCACAAAAAAACCAATAGCAAGGCCAATAGCACCATCCACGATGGTAATATACTCCTTTACATGAAATATTAACATCAATTTTCAATCGATTATGTGAGACATGTGTAATAAATCTCCTTGAGATCTATCAATTAGACCCTAATCAACCTAAATTAAAGTCCCATAGGGAGGATATATACTATGCTTACCATAAACAAAGGGATCATGACATCCAGACATGTTATGCCTTTAAAAATATAGTACATGATATGATCGAGAGGCAAGAGATTCAAATTGACAATCCTCTTGCCCCAAATAATCAAAACATAGGAGTCTTCAAAGACCCTTTGCCCACACATGAAATAAACACAACACCTACCAACCAAGTAGAACAACCAAAGTAGGTGAATTAGGTGTATGCCAATCCACCTCACCAAGAGTTTGTGGGGATGATTAGTATTGTCACAAGGAACCGATGATATCCAAATCAACCCACACCTAATGCGAGTCCTAATAATATTCCTTTGACATCACAGGCACCTCCTCAGTCCTATCCGATTACACCTATCCCACCTCGACCAGTGCTAACAATAAGGAATAGACTTACCCAAAGTCTAATAATGACATCGGCTAGGCTCTCCATCTATGAGCTGATACAATAATCAAAGCCACATCGAGAAGCTCTAATGGAGATCTTGAAATTGATCGAATTACAACCGCAAGACCCCAATACTTTTGCTAATTTTGTGGGGAAAATACAACATTGCAACGAGCTTGCAATAACTTTTCATGACCATGAGATCAAGATTATACCCACTGACATATTGGATCCTCCACTCCATATCATTGCTAGTATAGATTGGATCCCTTATAAGCATGTCTTGATTGACATAGGCTCCTCAATAAATATCATCACCACATTCATCCTTCAATACCTCAACCTTCCACCATCCCACATCACAACATCCACATTCACCCTCTAGGCATTCAATGATGCATTGTGTTCTACCATCGGGATAGTAGTTCTTCCTATTCAGGTTGGACTAAAAATAATTCACACACTCTTCCATGTTCTAAAAGGGGCCATGCAATATAATTTGCTACTTGGTCAGCCTTGGATCTGAGACATGAGGTGTGTACCTTCAATCTTACATCAATGCATTAAATACATACATGAAGGTCAAGTGCATTGTGTCCCTGTGAACTCAGAACCATTTAAATTTTGTAATATGGTCTTGCATCCCGATGAGTCCTCTTTACCATCAATGCATCTGGAGGTCTGACCCAATCCACCCAACACTCATCAAAACCCTCCACCAAGATCTTCTATGTCTTCATCAAAGTAAAAATCATCATCAATAGACATAGATATCCCTTCTCATGCATCAGATATTCCCACAAGAAATCTAGAGAAGGCACCTATACCATCCCCTCCATCATCACCAACCCACACATCCACATCCCAATCACTGAAGCCACCTCCCATACCTTTGATTTCAATCATTTCCACAATACCCATTCACATCTCCCATACAAAGGAAGAGCCTTCACAAGTTACAATACATATGTCTAGCCTAGGATTCAGGGAGTACATAGTACATAATGTCACATTCACTCCCCTTATCGAGATAGTTCAAGACATAGGTCGACCTCCTATCACATCATTACCCATTGGTATGATAGTTCCCCTAGGGTACCCATCGAATCAAACAAATTTTATCTATGGGGGATTTTATGTTCCCTTAAATACACCCCATAGGATGGAAGAAGATGAATAACCCTTTCAAGCCAACATCGAATACATGTCCAATTCATCCTTTGCATTGCAATATCTTAATCACTACCATTGGCGAGGAAATAGCTTAGGTTGGTATGAGCAAGGTCTTCAAACCCCTCTAGAGCCCCAATATTAGCTACCTATGGATAATTTTAGGCTAGGCTACTCCATACGTATACCCGATGAACTCCTTACCAATTCTCTCCAGTGCCTAACTCTAGGTTGTGGAAGGGATATTGATCCTAACAAATATGCTAATCTAGGTTATAATCATTTTCTCAACGACCATGTCCAAATTGCTATGATAATCACAGAGCCTCCTGACATTTTTGATGAAGAGTCTGAAGGAAATTGGGAGCCTAAAAATGATTGGATAGAGTCTAAATAAGAAGATAAGTTTGACAAATATTGGGATGAAGAAGATGATGAATCTTACCAAGAGTATGATGTAATTTCTATTGCTTCAGCTAGCTCAAAGGATGAATCAGCTACCATCGAGCCCCTCAATGATCTAGATGAATTTTATCTTCATATTTTTCCATAGTTACCACCATCCCTTATGCATCAGCTTCTCCCACCAAGGGACTTCATTACTCGCACTCCCCCTAGGCCACACCCTATCATTCCACCACCACCACAACCACCCCTGGTGCATCTGCATCCACCCATATTTGATCAAATTTTTCCACCAAAGAATGGAGATTATCCACCAACCATCAATATGATCTCCATTGACCTCACCACACCACTTCACTACCCAGGTGACCCTTCAAAACCTTTGCACCTCAATATTGAGGCTATTGATTTTGATCATGCTACTTCCCTGCCATCATTGGAAGAGTTCCTACCTTGTGAGGAAATGTTACAACCATTTCACTTTTCCTTAGGTCCATCTAAAGATGTTTTTCAAGTTGAGGTTGAGCCTAATGATGCATTCGATTCTCTAAATCTAGCTGATGATATTCATCTGATCCCTACACCTCACCAATTGGAGGAGGGATCCCACATGTCAGTGGAAGAAACAATTGACGTTGATATTGGTATCGATCCTAAAAATCCTCAGATTGTCAAATTAGGACAAAGTTTATCAACTATGAAATGGGCTGCTTTCACAATGTTCCTAACAAAATATAAGAAAGATTTTTCTTGGTCTTATAAAGATATGCAAGGTCTTGATCCAAACTTGGTTGTTCACAACTTAATGCTCGATCCAAAGATCAAACTAGTCAAGCAAAAACTCTATAAAATGCACCCAACAATAGCCTTAATGGTAAAAGATGAGTTACAAAAATTGTTGGATGCAGGATTCATCCAACCTATTGATTACCTCGATTGGGTTTCCAATATGGTCCCTGTAGGGAAACCAAATGGGGGATTCACATATGCACAGATTTTTGTGATCTAAATAAAGTGAGTCCTAAGGATGAGTTCCCACTCCCGAACATCGATGCACTCGTTGATGCAATAATCGATCATGAAATGCTTTCCCTCATGGATGGTTTTTTGGGTTACAATCAAATTTGGGTCAACCCTGAAGATCAACCCAAAATAACTTTTACCATGCCATGGGGGACTTTCTATTACAAATTCATGCCCTTCGGACTTAAAAATGTTGGTGCCACTTATCAGTGGGCTATGACTTACATCTTTCATGATTACATGCACAAGATTTTGGAAGACTATATGGATGATCTTTTAGAAAAATATTTACTGCATCAGGACCACCTCGATGTGTTAGAAAAAGTCTTTGATCATCTCTTAGAGCACAACATGCACTTAAATCCTAAGAAGTGTATTTTTGGAGTTACGTGTAGGAAACTATTAGGCTTCATAGTCTCTAAACTAGGCATTGAAGTAGATCCAAACAAGGTTAAGGAAATCATGGATATGCCTCCCCCTACTAATCTTAGGTAGCTACGCAGCTTGCAAGGAAAAATTCAATCTATTCGATGCTTCATAGCGCAAATTTTGGATAAATGCAAGCCTTTAAATCACTTATTGCAAAAGGGGGTCACTTTTGATTGGGATCAGGAGTGCCAAAAAGCCTTTGATGATATTAAACAATACTTGGCATCTCCACCAGTGTTAGCTCCTCCTCGACCAGGTGTTCCATTTTTGTTATACATTATGACCACTGACTTTGCCCTAGGGACCATGTTGGCCCAAAAGAATGAGGTAAACAAAGAACAAGCCATCTATTACCTTAGCCACACCTTGGTCAGTTATGAGCTCAAATACGCTTATGTTGAGAAGCTCTATTTAGCGGTGGTTTTCACCACCAAGAAACTCCGACATTACATGTTAAATCAAACCATGTATGTCATTTCAAAAGAAAACCCTTTATGGTATATGATGAGTCGCACTTATCACAATAGTCATACCATAAAGTGGATCATGCTTTTGATGGAGTTTGACCTCGAATTTATAAGTCAAAAGTCTATTAAAGGTCAGGTCATCACTGATCAGCTAGCAGAAGCTCCTCTCCTCGATGATAAGCCACTAAACATAGAACTTCTTGATGATGCAATCTTTGCACTATCAAACTCAGGAGAACCCAAAGAACCAGAAAACACAATAGATATAACACTATTCTTTGATGGTTCAAAATGTGAGCAAGGGGGTGGTGCAGGCATCATGTTTTTCATGCCACAAGGGGCTCCTATTCCCCTTTCATTTAAACTTGATTTCCCCTACACCAACAACAATGCCGAATATGAAGCCCTCCTTTTGGGTCTTCAAATGGCTCTCACCATGAACATAAAGAAACTAAACATCTTTGGTGACTCCTTGTTAATAGTTAACTAGGTTAAGGGAATTTATCAATGCAAGTGTCCAATATTGAAATCCTACAAAGATCTTGTGGATAAATTACTAATTAAATTTGAATGGTACGACATCGAGGTTGTACCTCATTCATCCAACCACTTTGTGGATATGATGGCTTCCTTGGGGTCTCTAATTCTGTAGAACCCATTGGATGATGTCACAACTATTCAGGTCAAGATGCTCTCTCAAGCCATGGTCTCGTGAGACATTTCCAAAGATGAGCAAAATTTTCACATGATACAGGTTGAACCCTACCAACATGGGTTCTCCCCAATTCAAGACTTTTTGAACCATGCTTCTTGGGGGTCCTTGGTCTCACAAACTCCTTGTGATAATAACACGACCATCTACCTTAAGGTTCTCTCCCACTCTGCATTTGTGCGAGGTGTATCTAGAGAGGAGCAAATAGTTCATCTGGTCCAAGCAAAGTCGTATCAAGATTGGTTTTCTCAACTCAGAGATTTCTTGAAACTGGGTACCATTCCTTCAGGATTATCGCATACCACCAAATGAACATTCAAGCAAAAAGTGACAAAGTATGTCTTGGTAGGAGATATACTCTACCATCGAAGCTATGATGGTCTTCTCCTTCATTGCTTAGAGCCCCAAGAATCTACTTGGGCTATTTCCCAAGCTCATGATGGTACTTGTGGTGGCCATTTTAGTGGCATGGCTATCGCTAAGCGCATCCTTTGAATGGGTTATTATTGGTCCACTATGGAGTGAGACTATTGCACTTACATTAAAAGGTGCATTAAATGTCAGCATCATGCTAATATTTCACACGTACCTTCATAGGCCTTACAATCGATTCATTCATTGTGGCCTTTCTCGCAATGGGGATTTGACTTAATCGATAAAATTTCTCCCCCCTCATCTGGCCATCACATGTTCATCCTAATGGCCATAAAATATTTTACAAAGTGGGTGGAAGCTATTCCTCTTACCACTATGATAGGTTCATGCATCACAGAATTCATATTACATAACATCATATGTCATTTTGGTATTCCATCCAAAATAATTTTGGATAATGGGCCACCATTCAAAAATAAGGATATGAGAGCTTTATGCACTAAATATAATATTCAACATAACTTTTCAATGCCTTATTATCCACAAAGTAATGGGCAAGCAGAGGCATCAAACAAAATAATCATTGCCATTCTCAAGAAAATAGTAAATGATAATCATAAATATTGGCATCTTCAACTGCCTCTAGCACTATGGGCTTATCAGGACTAGCATTCGGATGCCAACTAGGGCAACTCTATTTTTGTTAGTATATGGCATTGAGGCCATTATGCCCTTGGAATTAGAAATTCTATCATTGTACATTTCATTGCAAGAGTTCATCGATGATGACACTACACGACAAGCTCACCTAGATCAACTCATGCTTCTTGATGAATGATGCATCAATGCTCTCGAGCATCTTCATGTTTATCAAGATCGCATTAAGCGAGCCTATGACACAAAAGTCCATCTCAGGGATTTTGAAGTTGGTGATCTTGTGCTTAAAGAAAACCAATAGAATTCCAACTTGTTGCCCCATTTGCGGGATAAATTTATGGCTAACTGGTTAGGCTCGTTCATCGTAACGCAAAAAGTAGGGCCAGGGACTTATCATCTAGCTTCCCTTGAGGGTGTTGAGGAACTTGAACCTCTTAACATTCTCCACCTATGGGCATTTCATGCATAACACACAATGCATAAAAAACAATAATAATAATAAAAACAACAAAAATAATACAAAATCAAAAATCACAAAAATATTGCATTGCTTACATCATCATGCATTACACATTACTACATTTCATTGATTAATTGCATTAGGCATATCAGTCATTGCATTAGCATCACTCTGTCCTTATCATCACTTACACCTATCTTTGTGGTCTTTTGACCATTAGGAGGTCCTCGTAAGATAGGATAGATATCGGATGACCATCAACAATGATGTTCATACGACCACTGACTATTTTACGCACACCTCTTAATGTTTGAAAGTTCATAAAAGACTTACACACACCACACATTCATTTTCACTATTTGCATTTCGTAGAGCACCATGCTTGTATGACTGTCATGAGTCTTAATCAAACCTTTTCTCTTGTCATCATTTGCACTTTTTCTTGTGATCTTTTGATTATTAAGGGGTCCTCGTAAGATAGGGTAGATATCGTATGACCATCAGCAATGATGTTCATACGACCACTGACTATTTTACGCACACCTCTTAGTTTTCAAAAGTTCATAAGGAAAACACACACATCCAACAAATCATTTCCATCCACATTTCCCCTTGGTGTTTGTGTTTTTTCCCTCACCTAGTAAGTTGTTATAGGGTGTTCAATAGGGTCTTTCAGTCATTCAACCATTCCTAGTTTTCTTTTCAAATTTTGTAGAAATCTATCTTGATTTTTGAAGGTAGGGTCTTGCTTTGATTGTACCTTGCATATCTCAAAATCCCAACACAATTTCACATTTTTAAATATGAGTTTGAACAAGGAAAGATGACACTACAACGTAGTCCTTGCCCCTTAAGCGAAAGGTTTCCCTTGCTCATCCTATTATGCGCATGGTCTAGAATGTTAAGAATTGACAAAAGGACAAGCTCCCCCTACCCAAAACAATAAAAATCCCTTGCTCTTCCACAAAATGAGCAAGTATCCCCCAAAAGAAATCAAAATAAAAAAATGGGGTGAAGAGCTTGAATCCCTAGAATTCTTAGTTTTTGACAACCATGGGGCAATCTCCATCACTAGAAATGGGCTATAGACATTGGCATGGTAGTGGAGTCTATCATATTACATTGCGACCTTATTTTGTATAGACCAATGTCAGCTTGTGGATGAGCTAGCTTTTGGTGGCTTGTATTGCCTAGTAGTTTAGTCCAACTACATACAAAATCGGGGTAATGATGACCATAGGGTGATCCCCATTACAAAAATGGGCTATAAATTTTGGCCTAGAAATGGGGTAGTCTTATGCATCATATTAATGAACTTCACTATGCACACACAAGGATATTGAATATCTAGGTCTTCCTAGCAGATTTTTATCTTTTAGAGTCATGTATAGTCAGTATACAACTTTTGATTGGTCAACTAGGGTGTTTGAGTCTCATGAAAATCCTTGTTGTTCCCTTGTAATATCTCACTATCTCACATCCATTACATTACATTATGTTTTATATAGTTCACCTTCAAATGTATGACTTTCGTGAAAAGGTTAACATTTTGATTAATGACTTTTATACATTTTGTGGTGCTTACACTTAGTTTTTTTTGCATCTTAGATTCATTCATTATGTTTTTAACATATAAACATATAAATCATATTTTGCATCATCATGTCATTAGTACATAATATCAAGTATACATCTATGCATACATACTACAATGTCTAGGCATACATCAATCATCCATCATTGCATCCATAAGTGCATCCATACATGAAATAACATAAGCATTAAACAACATGATAAGCATAACTGAAAATATCATATATATATATCATGGAATAGTACATCAGGTACAAAATACTCATAGGCTACAAAGGTGAGTCCTCAAATCTCACACCCAAAAATGATAAGCTAAAAATATATAACATGAGAATGATCCCTGCTCAAGCTGGCCCTGCACCACCACTCTCACCACCACCCTCGACCTCATCTCTATGAGGCTACCTAGATCCGTTGGCCCCTATATTGTGAGATGCACCTAACTCTAAGAATCATAGAATCTATGGTCTCACTGATGACTCACCAGATGCCTCATTACATCTACTATGGTGGGATCCCCTTGCTAAAGAACATGAGGGTAGGGCACCACCTTGTCAGTCCAACTCATCCTCCAATCTAGAAATGTAGTCTCGATTTGATTTATGTCATGACTAAAAATGGGATACTCTACCCTATAGCTCTACCATATCTAACTACAGTCTAGCTACATCCCTTCAGGCCTACCTAGTTATCATCCCTACCAACTACACCTGTATAACATCATGCTCTACTATGACCCATGAGATTCATAGAGCATCCCGCTCTATTGTAACACCTACCACTTGAACCCATAGAGCATCTCACTCTATCATCAACCTCATAGCCTCATCCTTTAGGCTCTCCACCTAAGTGTAAAGGGTATCCCTCTCCATGCCAAATACCCTCTATTTTTGCCTATCCCCATCCCACTAAAACATCTATATAGTATGGGTTGTATCCTACTCTACCAACTAAACCTAGAGGATGCAAATCTGATCCCTACAAGCTATCTAACTACTCTTGAGGATCCTCCTCATCCTCAACCTCCTCATTTGTACCTCTCTTAGAGGTCTCAGCCCACTCCTCCCTATTTTTGTGATGCACTTACCACTATGAAGGATCCACCGCCCCACCTACTCCACCTCCCTACCATAATTGAGTCACCCACCAAGCATCATAATCTAGAGTAGTCCTTGGGTCCTCTATGTCTGGATTGGACAAGTGGCTCATCTACCTCATCATCTAATGGCTTGACTCAAGGTCAAGCTAGCTCTACCTCATATTTCCACCACCTATAAATGACTAGATCATCTATCTATATCCTGGTGAACCCCTAGTTGGTGAGTCATACGTGAGTACTAGAAATACTCATGCTCACTACCATGTCGATCGATCAACCATCGATTACATCTCACCCATCTCAACTGTTGATCTACCTCTACCCAAGGTGAACAATCCCTCCATGGCTACCATATCACGTGCTCTAACCTCAACCTCTCTAGGGAGTCAATGTAGTGATTGATCATGCTTGAGTAGGGGTAACTCTAACCTCACTCCTGATCCTATCTCTAGTGAATAGCATAGGGAATCTCCCTATCAACCATCTACCTCCATGTCACCCATGGTAGCCCATTCGGTCTATCCACCCGAATGTGCTCCCAACCCCAAATTTATAGAAGGAAGTTGCACCCTAATCCATGTCGACCATGATGTCAAATCTCAAATAGCTCCTCATAGAGTTGTGCTAGTAGTGTAGTCCCCCAAGCCATAATCCATGGTTATTGTACTATGCACTCCACCAAATCCTGAACAAGATCAAGGAGGTTCCATGGGAACCTCACACCTAAATAATTAGGCATAAGCAAGTTAGACATGAGTGACATAAGCACTACATGCCTACACATCAGGAGTTGTGTATCATAACCAACCTCCACCCTCACCCCACCACTCTCCACATCACGCTCTACAAGATGCTAGTGCTATCGGTATACTCTCTGCAGTACTCTCACCTGCTCACTAGTGGATGATGACACAATGGGCTCTCCCTCTATCAAAATGTGAAGAATCTTGTAGATGTCCTCTGGAGTGATGGTCATCTCACCAGTCAAAATATGGAAAGTATTCATCTGGCTATCCCATTGGTCTACCAAGGTCATCAGATAGGCCTGGTCTACATACACTAACTCCAATCTAGTGATATGCATAAGGCCAAGGGCCTTAAGCCACTCCCAATCATCATTAAAGAGATCATCATGTGCTCTCTTAAAGATGTGGGTAAACTTATGTTGTGCTCTAAGAGGCTAAAAATAAATTGAAAAATTTACATCAATCAACACAGAAAAAAATAAATAAATCACAGAGGTCATCTCAGCCAAGGATGGCCCTTAGGTGAGGTCGTATTGGGTTAAAACGACCTCCATAATGGTTAAATTTTTTATCGTCAAATCCAATGGTCATAAGAAATTCAAAAAGAGAGACCATTTCACCCTGATATGGCCCCTAAATCTAAAATGAGAAAAAGAGCAGTCTGTACAAATTTAAAAAATTACATCAAAAATCAAGAAAAAAATAATAAAAAACAAGGAACAAAATTAATAAATTGTTAATCTAAGCTAATCTAAGATGAGGTTCATTTCCTTAATTTTTTAATGAGATGTTCCTTAACCATTTTATTTAATGAGGTTCATTTTATCCTTAAAATTGATAAAAAGTGAGAATGAGGTACTTACCCTCCTCACTCCGTCTCCTCCACTCGAAGAAGTCTCGGGTTGGTCCATGGTCAGGTTTGGTATACTTTCTAGTAGCACTTCACATTGAAAAGTCAACTCTCCTCCTCATCGTCTCTCTCTTCTCTCATTGCAAATGGTAAAAATATCATTAGAATGTGCTAATTTCACTATTTATATTTTTCCAAAAGTGCAAGTGTTTGAGACAATCGCATGGTGCAACGTGACTATCTCAGGGTGAGATGATCATGGTTTTTACAAAAAATGATAAAAAAATGCAAGTCAAACAAGGTCAAAATCAAGGTTGTCATGGGTTTAAAAGCCCATTAACTTTTGCATTCACATGATAAAACCCAAATCAGGTTATCTTGGTCAAGTGACTCATCACTTTCATCATTTTCCATCTCCTCTATCGACTCATCGCTTGAGGGGGTAGTCATATAATTACAAAATTCAAAATCAAATCAATAATCAAACACTCAAAAGTGCAAATTGTGTTCATTCAAGAATCATTACCAAAGACAATCATACACCCTCCTTGCTTGGGGAAAACAACAAGCAAAAAAATTTAAACAAAAGGGTTGGCTAAACTGCCTATTTGGTATCCCTAAAGTCTAAAGTGTGGACTCATATCATAATATCCACCCATGACTGAAATATTACCAAAAATTTGGTATACTCACAACCATCATCTGTAGACTAGGTCTTGTCTACTCACATATGAAAATATTACCAAAATCAAGTTCTTCAATGCATCGAAAGTAATGATTCAATAATGCATGCTCTTTCTATGATTGGGGCATCTTACGTTGATTTGTTTAATGAATATCATTAACCATCAAATCGACCATTTTAGGTTCTCTATTTTTGCTTTGCATTGTGTAGTCACACAAAGCATCCCAAAAAGGGGTATTTGTAGACACCTAAAACATATCATATTGAGGAGACTACTTGAATGGACTCCTTTTAGACCACATAACCCACCTAGGGTAGACTTAGGGCTAAAATAGTGGTTTTCACCACTTAAACGGGCACAATTCCCCATAAAACCATGGTCATCTTGACCCAAGATGATCGCCAAACCATGGCCATATCGACCTAAGATGGCCACCAAAAAGTAAGTTTAAAAATAAAAATATACTTAACTGGCAATTGAAACTACCAGTTAACCCCATGCATGATCTCACAAAAGGCATTAAACACCCTGCATGGGCCAATATTAGAAAAAATGTATTCCATTATCAATTGCATGATATTTCAGATATAAGCATTCACTTTTCTTAATGTAAACTGCCTCTTTTATTTTTCATGTAGGGTGCTTTTGCCATTCTTAGCTTCCATTTAAGAAGTCTATAAATTGAAACATGCCCCTTAGTTGAAAATATTAGGAACCAAATTTTTTAAGTGACGAAGTGCTGCCAAAATGGTACCTCAAGCTCAAGATTTCATGCAATGAAGTGTTACCCTTTTTTATCCTCCAAACCATCTCATTGCTAAAATTCATGCTATCAAGCTGCTAAAAAGGATTGGAATCTATGCTCCTATTTTTCATGCAATCGAATACCTTTGCCTCGGTGATTTATCCAACTCATCAAGTTGATCTCACAACACAACAATCCATCGACAAAACCCTAGGTTGATCTCAGATGCCTCCCCAACTCATCCAAAAAGAAATATAGTCCCATGATAGTAGCTATATTGATCCGAGATGGCCCGAAAGCAAGTCCATTTTGATCTGAGATGACCTTTGGAAGAGATTTGGTTCTTCACTTTTTCTTTTATAATAGCTAAAATATGTGTTTTCCTTTTTTTACATTACATTTTGGTTTATGCATTTGATTGATTTCTATTTCAGCATTTATCATCTTTAATACAGGTCCAACCTTGGTAGGCCCTACATATGCTTTTGATAGATTTTATGTTACTTTGTATGATGATAATAGGATTCTACGATGACAAAGATTCAAAGATCCACATCTGATTAGTAGTAGCAATCACAAAATACCCACTCCCATTTGAACTGCATTAGCAAGAAGATCATTTACAGTGCACCTGGATATTTTATTGCAACTCTTTTATCATGGGTAGCATCCCCTCAAAGGGGATCTGATTGTACCATATTGAAAAAGAAAACTTTTGACATAAATAGGGCTCTATCTTTTACTGTTTTATCATCATGTTTCAATTATATATATTTCTATCTTCACTTTGTTATTGGTGCACGATTTTTGAGTTTTCAAGAAGGTAGTCTTTTGGCACCCAAGATTATAGTTAAACAATTTTACAATCTATGAATAGTTTCTCTTGAGAAATTGCGTGCATACTTTTAAGGATAAATCATGTTGTGTGATCAACCTTTCTATTACAATAGTTGTAGTATATAAGCATATTCTCCCATACCTCTTTATAGTTAATGTAGGGTCACTAGTGCTTCTTTGATTATATTATGTTTTTGATATCTTTTACAATTAGAACTCTAGTTATTGAGAGTATGACATCATTATTTGGCACTATTTATTTCATTATTCTTTTTGTGGAAAATTTTTAGCATGGTGTTGGTTATAAGAGTGATATTTTAAGTTTTTTATTTTTTGCCTATGATTATGTTTAGGTATTGGTACCTCTACAACTTCGTATCAAATGATCTATCTCTTGTAGTTGGAGTACTAATCCTTTTTAATATTATTATACATCAACAATTATCTTTGAAGGGTTACTAAATTATTGTATTCTCAAGTTTGATTGTGATCATTTGTATTTTATAGTTTGTTTTCTATTAAAATAAAATAATATATTATAATAATCTTTGAATGTTAGTATGAATTACTTTTCCTTTTCTATTTCATGAAATTAGTTTACATTAACATTCATAGAACAATCCATATCTAGAGGTTGTTTAATAGATAATGAGAACATCTAATATACTAGTGGTGGGGCATAAGTAACTAACCTAGAAATCAATTATTGTTGGTTGCTCAATTACATGTCATGGTAGAGGATAACTCATTAAATAACCTAGAAAATGGAATACACAACAAGTGGAAGAATAAGGTCAACATGGAAATATCCCATTGAATGATGCATTCAAAGTACATATATCTTAACTTTTAGGATGACCAAGTGCATCATGCTAACTACATCATCAATAAGATTAAAAATTTATATAATCTAAGGGTTTAACTATCACAAATATAAAATAGAAAATATTAATTTTGTGTTGTACATCGACATATTTGGTTTGATTGTATGTGAACCCATTTCTAAGTATAAGTACTATAAGCTTCAAACAACATATCATAGATTCGTCCATATGGTACATAATGAGGATTCAAAATCATATCAACTCGATGATATAGTTGTCAAATATGTTAATAATAGGTGACATGTTGAATTTTATAATATCAATTCTTTTAATATTATGAACCTCTCCTTTATCTTCTTAATAAATCCTCTTGACATCGATTGGTTCTTTACATTATCCTCAACCACCTACTCATAGTTGATCTTCTATGCATTTGGTTGCTTCAAATGTTGTGCTTATGCATTTATTTTTATAGATGATCATGGTATAAATTTTAGTTATTTTTCTACTATATGGATTGTAATTGATCCTCCTTAATATATATTTTATAAAAGGTTAATTATTTTACATCTAGTGCTTTATTTTTATTTTTCTTCAAAATATGTGATATGGAAGTGCCTTTGGTTATAAATGTTATTTTTATTAACTAATTTCTACATCTTATCACTCCTCAACTATAATATCCTTTGCTCAAATAGGATTGAATTTTTTCAAGGATGAGAACATCATTTTGTAGAAGCAAAATTATTAAAATCCACCCTTATTATATATTGTTACAAAATTTTAATGGTTTTGGAGATCATACTACTCATCATGTTAGAGAATCATCCTTAGGAGTTGATAGTGTCACCTAAGGGAAACAATATTGTTGGTTTCAAAATATATTACAAGACCAAATTTGGTATTTAAGAATAGATTGATAAGTAGAAGAGTCACCTTATTTCTAAAGGGTTCTCTTATAATAAGGGAGTTGACTTCATGGATACTTACATCCTTATGGATCATATAAACTCCATTCATATCATTCATTTGATTATTACATCATTATGTGATCAAGTTAATCAAATGAATGTCAAGAGCATTCCTTCATGTCTATATTAAAGAGAAGATCTACACCTAATAATTACCTAGAATTGAAAAATATGTATAAATATATTATGTTTACAAGATCAAGAAATATTTCTTGGTATTAACTAGCCACCTCACACATGGTATAATAAAATAGACACTTTGCTTCATTCTTGTATATTTTGGTAATCTAAGGTGGAGTATAATATATATATATATATATATATATATATATATATCATGACAAAAACATGTCATTATTATATTATAAATTGAATATCTAGTCGTAACTTGAAATTTGTCTTCCTTAATTTAATATATAAAACTAAGGATTTTAGACTACTTTAATATAATAGGATTTATAATAATTCATTATTTTTAGAAATTTTAGATAGTCCAATCTTCTCTAGGGATATATGTTTCTTACCGTTAGTATGAATTTAATATACTACAATATTCTTGGACAAATGATAATAAGTTTATATCACGTCCAATTTTATTTAAGTTGAATGTATAGGCTAGTCACTTCACTCATGTGCTTGATGATATTATCTATTAATCCTTGGTATGTATTATTTTTATCTCACTTTTACTTGTACATATATAGTGTTTACTATAAATTTATATTCTAGGTACATGCAAGAGTATCATAAGAGTCACTTTAGAGAGGTATTTACTATTCCACTAAAGATTTCTATATGATGGAAGTATATTTTGATGTGGATTTGGCTAGTGAGCTTGATGATGATAAGTATGCTTCTACATTTTTTTCTCTTGCTTTGAGCCTAATTTCTTGTATTCCAATAAATATATTACAATGATTTTCCAAGCCATGAGGTAACTTAGGTTGGAAAAAATGATTTTGAGTAGTTAAAGTATCTTCCTCAAAAAGCCTCACCAATCCATATTGTGATAATCAAAGTGTTAGTCGATTCACTTTCTAGTGGAGCATCAATAAATAAAGCACATGGATTGTTGCATAACTTTATTATCATTAATAGAAAATCATTCACCAATATGCAGAAATATCAAATCATTCATCCACAAATAATTATCCACAATAACAATCCACAAATGAGAGAGATAGATAATACCCTTAAGGTAGGGAAACACCAATAATAATCCTTAAGGAAGGAATCACTCCACAAGTTATCCCAAGATGAGAGAGCCACTCAAGGAGGGCAAAGTCCCATAAGCCACTTCGTGGGAAACAAACATTACATAAGATTCTTCTTCAATGATTATTACAATGATAAATATCTCTTCTTTATATATCCATATTCTTATTCTAATTTGGGGAGCCTACTACTAATATAATATAATATTATAATATAATAGTATATTATAATACAATCAACCTTGGGTTATGGGTGGACCATGCCAACCCTTATACAATATAATAATATATCCCCAAATATCTATTCCTAGGTATCCTACCATGCCACCCTCCTTACAAATGTTTCATCCTCGAAACATATGAAGAAACATGATAATTTTATTTGCTAAGCAATGTTAGAAACTGGTTCAATCTCGATCATCCATCCATTCAAGTGAAACACGTTGATGTTGGTATGCCATTTTTGTTCTTGAGTATCCAAATATGCTTCGTTGGCTCCACGCTTTTGTTGTTGTATTTTGATAACTTGAATGATAGGTCCACTTGTTCCTTGATGCTGATGAACTGCTCTAAAAACTAGGATTACTATGCTTTCTTTTCCAAACTCTGCCATAGTTGGTGCCCTTATGATTCCATGTGGAACCATAATATTGTTGTCTTGAACCATACCTCCAATATTGTTGTTGCTCATGGTGGTGCGGATGGAGATATAGTGCGACATTAACTTGATCTTCTACGTTTTTTGACTTTCCAACATTTGGCTCCATTACTTTAAATTCTTCTACACATTGTTATTTCATGTTCTCTTTGTTTGGTGTGTCCTTGTGCTCTTCTATCAAAGCTTCCTTGGACTCTATACTTCGTTATTTCCATTGAATTAGTTGCTGCTACTTCTTCCATGGAATTTGTTGTTGCTACTGCCTTCTTTTATTCTATTTTAGGTTCTTCAATTTGTTTATCTACAACTTCTTTATTTTCCTTGGATCCTTGCTCCTTAAGCTAAGAAATATCCTGCAATGTTATCTTTTTTTCTTGTACCATAACTTCATAAAATTATTTTGCACATTAATGTTAATAGTACCCAAAGAATTTAACCAAGTATAACCAAGAACAATATCTTCCTCATCCATATCAATAGCATAGAAATATGAATGTAAAACATATTTATCCATGGTGATATTCAAATATTCAAAAATCTAAACATGCTTACCCTCTAGCTGTATGTCCTTAATTTTTGTTGCTTGAACTTGCAACTTCTTAGCCAAATCAATATTAATAAAATTATATTTGCTGCCAGGGTCAGTGGAAATAATAACCTGTTCCTTTTGAATGCTTCCATGAACTTGCAAAATAGACTTTTTAGATTCAAACAAATTCTTGTCCCTGTTCTAATTTATCTTCTACCAAAGGTATGGTTTCCTCTATCTGCATACTGACATCTTTTATATCTTCCCTGACCTTTTCCTCTTTCTTCTTGAGTAATTTTATTTCTTTTTCATAGTCTTCATTCTGTTTATTGAAAACTTGCCATTCTCCTTTTATTTCATTTCGCTCATTTTGAATTCCCTGTAGTTTCTTTTCAAGGTCTTCAATGACATCCCACATGCTATCTATATTTTTATCCCTTCCTTCCAGTATTCTCTTAAAAATGTCTTTATTTGGAATTGAATAGGTACCCAACAATTTGGAATTTGATCCTAAGTGCACAAGAATTTACCATGTTTAAACCTTTCTATCCATTGTAAATATTTCCCCGTAAACAAGGTATGATAGCCATTTGTTAACCTATTTTCACTAACTTGAGATTTTACTATTTTCAACCACTCTCTCACATCAATATCATTTTCTCCATTAAAATTTTTCCATTCCATAGTTGATGCCCTAATGCAACTAGGGTTTTTTGATAATATATATCATGCCCTAATGCAAACTAGGGTTTTATGGAAGTAAATATCTTCCCACTTAGTTGAAGCTAAAAAATCCACATAGACAACTAGATCTGCAATTTTTTCTTCCAAACCAAATAAAGTGCAACTGATTTGCTTACCCGAACTAAAAAAATTTCATCTTTCAAAAAATTCATGACTTGAAAATTCGTCACTACCCTTGTTCCATATGGCTAACTTCAGAAGGTCATAACTCCCTCAATACTACTCAGATTCCTTCATATGACCATTCATTTTAAATCTCTTCAAATTTTGCACAAACTGATCCAAGAATCACTTGAATCGGATAAAATTTCACAGAGATATGGCTTCTAAAAGATGAAATGTTTTTCCAAAAAAAAAATTTGTGAAATTCATCCCTATCCTTACTCTGAATGACTAACTTCAAAAGGTCGTATCTCCCTCAATACTACTAAAATTCCTTCATATGACAACTCATTGTAAATCTCTTAAAATTTTACATAATCTGATCCAAGAATCACTTGAATCGGATAAACTTGTGCAGAGATATGGCTCATGAAAGATGAGACGTTTTTCCAAAAATGTTTGCCCTAATTTTACAATTTCATAAAAATCCCCACTTTACCAAAATCGTTGCTCGGATACCACTTGCTGCATAAATTTATTATCATTAATAGAAAATAATTCACCAATATGCAGAAATACCAAATCATTCATCCACAAATAATTATCCATAATAATAATCCACAAATGTAAGAGAGATAGATAATACCCTTAAGGTAGGGAAACACCAATAATAATACTTAAGGAAGGAATAACTCCACAAGTTCTCCCAAGATGAGAGAGCCACTCAAGGAGGGCAAAGTCCCATAAGCCACTTTGTGGGCAATGACGATTACATAATATTATTCTTCAATGATGATTACAATGACAAATATCTCTTCTTTATATATTCATATTCTTATTCTACTTTGGGGAGCCTACTACTAATATAATATAATATTATAATACAATAAACCTTGGGTTATGGGTGGCCCATGACAACCCTTATACAATATAATATTATATCCCCAAATATCTATTCCTAGGTACCCTACCATGGATATTTAGATGTGCTATTTTCTTTAATATTATACACAAGATTTTATGTGTATGCCTTCATAAAATTAGTTGTTTAAATATCTTAATTAATGTCATGTTTGATTTGACACTTATCAAACTACAAGATCTTATGTGTGTTAAAATGGATACGAATAGGGGATTTTTCATAAGGTTTTCTTTGCATGGCCCCCATTAAAATTAAGGGGTATATATATTTTTTTTTTTTTGAAAAAATGAAAACTTGTATTAAAACAAAAACCAGATACAAGCGGGAGAGAACACATCCCGAGCCAGAGCCACGAGCAACACAGCAAGGAAAGCGCACAAAGGCAACACTAGCAGCCACAAGGCACAGAGAACGGACGACACGAAAAAGCGACATGTCGCGAAAACGCGACATGTCACGAAATCGCGACAGGCAAACCCGTCACGGCCACTTCGGCACCAACAGTCGCGATAACGCGACATGTCGCGAAATCACGACAGGAAGGGCCCTCGACAGCCAACCGCAGAAAGCGTCGCGAGAGCGCGACAGAAACACTAAACAGCATTCAAGCCGCATAAGGGTCGCGATATCGCGACAAAAAACCCACCAGTCTCAAAAGAGCCAAACATGCCGCGATATCGCGCAAGAAATACGCCAGAGGCCAGGAAGGCACAACCTGTCGCGAAATCGCGACATGTCGCGATATCGCGACATGTCGCGATATCGCGACAAGACGCGGAATCGCGACACGCGATAGCGCGACATGTCGCGATATCGCGACATGTCGCGGAATCGCGACCCGCGATAACGCGACATGTCGCGATATCGCGACAGAAACCAACCAGAGGCAGCGGAGGCTCAACCTGTCGCGATATCGCGACAGCAACCAGCCAACGGCCGCGACAGCACAACATGTCGCGATATCGCGACAAAAAGGACCCTTAGCAAAAAAAACTTTGCACATTATTTCAGAAATTGTTCAAGGCCTTGTCTGATCTCGGCATCCTCCACAGACAAATTGCTATGCAGATGAATCCCAACCTCTCTCTCAGCACCCATCTTAGCAAGGAAATCAGCCGCTTTATTGAGAGATCTACTAGCATAAACAGGAATCACATCCTCAATTTCCTTCCAAAGCTCTAAAATTTGGGAAACCAAAATCCGGAGCCTCCAAGCTTTTAAGGCAAAGTTCCTCAAGCAATCAAGAGCACCAACCGGGATTTGGGAATCAGACTCAATGATTATCTTTACGTGACCTTGTTTGACGGCCCAGATGGAGGCGGATTTAATAGCAAAGGCCTCGGCTTCATTGTTTGTGGCATATCCCGGACCTTGCAATTCCCAATAGAGCACGGTCCCGAGCATGATCACGGCGAGATAACCCCACTACCGGCGATTACCCGGATTACCTTTTGCAGCTCCATCAGTATTGATTTTGACCCAGCCTTCTGGGGAGGTTTCCAACAACTTCTTACCTGTCTCTCAAGATCAGCACCTCTCCCAATCAAAGGCTTAGAAGCCGGCTGATTTTCCTTCTCAGCATAGATGGCAACGGTTTCCACAACTTTGCTCCAGATGACCTGCCAAATCCCATCCACCGAAGAGAAGGTTTCACGAAAAATACGAGCATTTCTTTCCAACCAAACCTGCCACCAAATAAAAAGGAAACCGAGCTCCCAGCCAGTACGAAGAGCTTTAGATATAAATCTACCTCTCTTCCAGCTTTCCCATAAATTGGTCCGGGACAAGTCTCCAAGCGCCTGAAGTTTAAAGTGGGAGAACCAACGGTGCCAAATCTGCTGTGTGAAAGGACAATCAAACAGAAGATGATCCACAGTTTCCTCATTCCTATAACACAAAACACACTGGGAAGGGCCAATGATGCCTCTAATTCTGAGATTGTCAAAGGTCAAGATACCATAATGCATCAGCTGCCAAGCAAAGAAGTTCACTTTCGGCCAGCCCTTGGGATGCCATATCTTCCTCCATTCATGAACAGGAAAAGAGTGTGGGGGGGGCTCAGGAAGGATCGAAGCATAGCCCTCCTTCACGAGAATAAACCCCAAGGTTCCCAAAGCCCCGGGGCAAGCTCATCCTCCTCATCTCTCCCAGTAAGAAACCTTTACGCCAAAAGTTTTTCCAGAGTTGGAGCCTGCTCCGGAGGGATTGGAATAGGCCATTCACCCAGCCGCTTAAACTTTTGAACCTTATACTCCCCCAATTGGTTGGTATTGAAGTAGCTCTCAATATTAATCCAACCCTTATCTTCAAGAGCTATTTTTAACGGATGCAAATCAGGAAACACAGCAAGGATAGGAGGATGCTGATCCCAAGAGTCAGTCCAAAACCGGGCCTTCTCCCCTCTCCCAACTTTCCAGAACAATTGATCTTTGATAATGCGAGATCCAAGCTTGAGCGCCTGCCACACAAGAGAACCATTACCTTCCAAAGGATAGCGGCCCAAGTCGTTGGGATGAACAAGACCCAAGTATTTATTGGAAAGGATTCTGCTGCAAAGGGACGAAGGCTGGGAAATCCACCTCCAATACAGTTTCCCAGCCAGGGCCCGATTGTTAAACTTGGAGCTTCTTAAGCCCAGCCCACCTTTTTCCTTGGGCTGGGTGACCTTATCCCACCCAACCAAGGCCCATTTCCTCTCTCCATTGGCACCTTCCCAGAGAAAACTTCTAGCCGCTTTGTCCAACTCTTTCCAGATTGAAGGAGGGGCGGCCAGAATAGAGAATTTGTAAATAGGCATGGCCTGAATAACAGACTTCAGGAAAGTTAGTCGGCCCCCATAGCTTAACCATCTATGAGACCAGTGATTCATTCTCTCTTTGATGCCATCCAGCAGGTCCTTCTAGAAATCAGCTTTCGGTTTTTTGCAATGCGGAGGAACCCCCAAATAAACAACGGGAAGGGAGGTCCTAGTGAAACCCAGGATCTCCATAACTCTCTCTTGTGACCTTTGATCAAGGTTGAAGAAGACCACTTTTGATTTTGATTCATTGATGACTTGATTAGAAGCCCGGAGGTAGACGTTAAGAGTATCTTTGATTCCTCTTGCTTCCCTGAGGCTGGCAACTCCCACCAAGCCCGTATCATCCACAAACTGTAAATGAGTCAAAACTTCAGCCCCGATTTTAATTCTTGTAATCTGTCCTTGACGTCTTCTTCTCAGGAGGATTCTGCCTAAACCTTCAGCCAAGATAAGAAAGAGATAAGGAGAGCAGGGATCTCCTTGACGGAGACCCCGAGAGGCTCCAAAAGGTGGCGAGGGAAGCCCCTTAATTAAAACAGAGTAGGAAGGCGTAGAGATACAACTCATGACCCAGGCAATCCAGTCCTGAGAAAAACCAAAGGCTGCCAACATCTTGACCAAGAAACCCCACTCTACTCTGTCATAAGCCTTAGACATATCCAGTTTGATGAACATTCCCTTGTTACCTGAATTATGCATAGAATGGATAGCCTCCTGAGCCAAGATCACTCCATCCAAGATCTGTCTTCCTTCAACAAAACCCCCTTGCTCAGGAGAAATAATATTCTGAAGAAGGGGTTTTAGTCTTTCAGCCATAAGTTTAGTGATAATTTTGTAGATCACATTACATAATGCAATAGGTCTGAAATCGGAAATGTGAGCCCCCCCCTCTCCTTTAGGAATTAAAGTGATAAAGGTGTGATTTAGAGCCTTGAGCATTCTTTTGTTAATTCGGGATTCCTCAATGACAGCCAACACATCCTCCTCTAAGATATCCCAGAAGGCCTGAAAGAACTCAATAGGGAAACCGTCCGGACCAGGCGATTTTCCTGTGCACATCCCAAAGACCACCTTCTTGAGTTCATCACGATCAATGGGCTTAAGAAGGGCCTGATTCTCTTCATGAGAAATAATAGAGGGAATTCCCTCAATGACTTCATTTTGGGCTTCCACATCATGCTGCATACTTTCCTTGAAGAGGTTTGAGAAGTACTCCATAGATAGGGAATGCATATCAGGAAGAGTGTCAAAAGAGTTTCCAATCTCATCTTGAAGGAACTCCATGTTATTCAATTGCCTTCTAGCACAGGCGGAGCGATGGAAAAATTTAGTATTTCTGTCTCCTTCTAATAGCCAAGTATTTCTTGCTCTCTGTCTCCAGTAGATCTCTTCTTGATTATCAATGTCCTCAACTGCTTTGCGTAAAGCGTCATCCTCAAATTTAAGATGCTCAGAAATAATTCCTTCTCTGAATTGTTTTTGCACCTCATTCCATCTTTCCAGCAAGGGAGCCCGTTGGAGCTGGAAATCAGATTTGTTAGTTTGCTTCCACTGTTTTAGTTTACTCTTAACAAAGAGAAGTTGTTTATGAAATTTGAACATAGGCTGTTCCAAAAGGGAGACGACCTTCTTCCCACCACTGTGTAATTTTCCTTCGTAGGTCCTCCTTTTGCAACCAAAAATTTTCAAATTTAAAAGGTTTGTAATACTTTCCTGACATAGTCCCTCCCTCCAGCAAAATGGGAGAGTGATCGGAGACTGGGCCCTCCAAAATCTGGAATTTGATATTCCATCTAACAAAAGCTTCCTCCGAGACCAAAAACCTGTCAAGCTTAACCCTCCTGCTGTATGGCTCTCTTCTCTTATTAGTCCAGGTAAAGTTTGTACCAGGGCCTTTGATATCAACAAGGTTAAAGGCCTGGACTTGGGCAATAAACAACCGGTCCCCTGTATCCAGAACAGGGATGCCACCTTCCTGATCTCTAGCGGATAATTTAGCATTGAAGTCCCCAGCAATAATCCAATCAAAATCTTCCCGGGAGGACCTCATGTTTTGAACAGCTTTCCATTGAAACCGCTGACCATCGGTGTTCTGAGCCCCATAGAAATTTGTAATTAAGACTTGTTCAGCTGTAACTATATTCTTAAAAAGAGATGTTAGGACCCCTCTCCAGGCTATATGTTCTATTGCTATCCACGCCAAAGGATTCCAAAGAGTAGCAATCCCTCCCGAGGCACCAAGAGCAGCCACTGCCATATGGCCAGCACCCCTCCAGATTCGGCTGACAGTTTTACTCATAAGGTCTAATGACATTTTTGTCTCCTGAATGAGCAGAAAGTCTGTTTTACTTCTTTCTAAAAGTCTTTGAACAGCAGATTGATGGGTTCTCCTGTTTAAACCCCTCACATTCCAAGATTGAATAATCATTGGAAACCTTGGGAGCAATACGAATCAATTGTTCTCGCCAATCCTCCATTGATTAGCTTATCCCCTTGCACTGCAATTAGATCCTTATTGGATTTCCTGCCCACCCCTTGGGAATTACTATTTTTCGACCTCTTCTCCACCTGGGAAATTCCAAGAGCTGGTCTTTCTCTGAGCTTTTCTGCAATTCCCATGGTAACATCTTTAATAACGGGCTGAACTGGGGAGTGGATTACCAGAGTCCCGGGGTTTTCTTGATGCAAAGTCTCAGAGGAGTCAATCACCTGTTCAAGAACAGGGGTTGATGAAGGAGGAGCATGAGTAAGGATGATATTATCCTCAAGGATCCCATCTGCTCCTTCCATAGGTTGGTCTTCTTGATCCACAAGAGATTTGAAGATTTCATACCGATTGGTTGGCTTGGGAAGAGCTTGCTCCTTACCATTTCTCTTTTTGTTTCTTCTTCTCTTCTGCTGTTCAAAGCCATCATTCTGGCCCTCAGAACCCGGGGGAATGACAGGTGGTTCCTTGGCCGAAGTAGACTTACCTCCTCGGGAGCGATTTGACATTCCCTGTGGAGCATCCGCTTTGGTGCTCAAGATATTTGGACAGAACCTTGCCAAATGGCCATGCAAATGACAGACTCTACAACGGAAAGGTAGGGCTTCATAGTCTAACTGTTGTATCCAAGAATGTCTGCTAACTCCAGTTCCATCTCAGTTGGTAGCGGTTGACTAATATCCAATTCTACACAGATTCTTGCATAAACAGCGGTATTTCCTTCAATGGTATCCTTAGAAACTCCCAAAAATCTACCTAGAGAGTTGCCTATCAATTCAAGAATCCGCTCACCCCAAAACTCCATCGGGAGAGCATACAGCCGGATCCAAACCGGGACAGCCGTGGGCTCAATGCGAGGGTCGAAACCCGCTCTCCACGGCTGGACAAATAACCCTGTCGGGCCATGGCTCCTCTTCTCTGATTCAAATGCTCTGTTTCTATCCAATAGGGAAGAAAAACTAATAATGAAATACCCATTGCTAATGGGCCATAAGGAGTACTCACCGATAGGCTCCCAGTTTTGTCTCACCCAGGAATGCAAAAAGTGCAGGGTGGGTCGAATGCCCATGAACTTGCAAATCAGATCATGAGTGGCCCGATAGTTTATCGTGTCTTCAACCGGCTACGGTTCGATGACTATTTTCGGTCTTGATGCGGATTGCGGGAGACATCCATTGATTCTATGCCCGGGAGAGCCCTTGCCCGCATTCTTGGATAGCGAGATGGAAGGCACTCCGTTGAGCATCGGCCAGAGGAAGACGCAGGATTTTCTCGTAAAATCTCCGCATAAGAGGTCTTTTTCCCCTCGAGAGAACCAGGAAGAGACCCCATTGGGCCCTCCCGGGACACCGAAAGATCCTAGACCAAAAACCAGCAGCAACCCCAAATTCTCTGGAAGAGGTTTCCGATCTGAAACCCTAGAGACTCGGCTGTCGGCAGTTCAGAGGGTTTCCCGCCAAATCGCCAGAGCTTAAAAATCGCGTCCAGTCCGATCAGAAAGTTTCAAAATTAAGGGGTATATTAAAATATGGTTAATATTCTCTTAATCCATAATTGACATTGTATTATCACTATCCATCAGGATGATGTTCACCTTACACCCTTATCAATAATATTTGAACATCAAGCCAATTTTCTTTATCTACTAGAGAAACTATTATTTTCTATGATAACTTCATCATACTTTATATGTCCTTTTTTATGGTGCTATATTTACTTTTTTCTTGTTAATCACCTAGGTAATGAGTCGATGCCATTCAAGAAAGTTTTATTATAATTTTGTATAGTTTTTATCTTGGATATAATTAACATTTGTGCAATTCATATTATTCTTTATAGAAAATTATCCTTTACATAAACCATTTAGTTTTGAGTATGAGAATGTATCTATTTCATGAAAACTCAACTATAAAACTATATGACATGATATATTTCAATGTTCATTTTTTTTCTTCATCCTTAAAAAATTCCATTTTTTTAATAAGCTATGTGTGGCTTCTATTGGGGCCACTCCCATTACAAAAATAAAACATTACATTGCTCTTATTACATTTCTAACAAGTTAATTAAAGCATATTCAACTTTACCTTTCGATCAAAGATATTCTTCATTTTATTTTCTATCAATCTCCTTCTTCCTCAAACTGCTAAGTTTCCACAATCAACTCATTTTATATTAGATGCCTTCTAAAATTTAAATTATGCCAAGATGAAATTCAACATTGCTAATGGCTAAAATATTTGTTTCCCAACTTCTATATTTATAAATATCTTGTCTATAACAACCTCTTGATTTCTTAGTTATATTTTTAAGGGTTTTTATTCATTCTCCTAATATTTCAAGATATTATTTTCATTGTTATTTTTTGATTTTATTTATGGATTTAGCCCCACTTCTTGTTAGCACTTGTGATATTTACTTTTATTTTCCCATATCAATATCCATATAGGTTTCTTTTTCTCTTTATTTTTGCTGCTTGGGTCTTCCTCTATTTTTTTATTCCCAATAATACTTTTATCTTCATCAATCTCTTAAATATTCTCATATTTCTCATAGTAATATTTATCATCTTTAGGTTTACCTTATTTTGAAGTATTTTAAGTGCAAGGAATAACCTGAGAAAAACAATCTTTTTTGTGTTACACTAGAAACCCTAAAGTGCAAGGATTCTGTTCTGTAGTAATTACCTTTTTATTATGCTCTAAAAAACCTAATTTTTTATGGTTTTCCTCCATCCTTATTTATTTATTATGTTTCTTGTGAAAGCTTGAAGTGCAAGGGATAACACATTCATTCATTTCACTCATATTACTTGGAGAGGATTCTATACTACTTGAGAAAAATGAAAATGATTTACCTAGAATAAACTTGACCTATTTTGTTGTCTTTGTTTTAGGATTTCTCTCCACGTCTTCTTTTGCACCTTTAATTCCTCCTGAACTTGCCAAATGATATTGTATATAGGCTTTCTTTGCCTCTTCTTTCAAAGTGGAATATCCTTAATTTTATGTAGCTTCTCTTATTGTATTATTTCCTTTCTTCATATTGAATTTTATCTCATGGCTATAATTTTTTTCTCCTTCTTCATAGTTTTCACTTTTCAAAATCCTGCCATGTGATTAATCTCAACAATTGTGGCAACAAAAAAAGATATTTCTATAATCTACTTGTTGATCCCATTCTCTTGATTCATATTTTATCCTAATGGATTGTAGAAAATATTTTGAAATATTCATAGTAACATATATTTTAGTATAAATAGCATGCTTTCGCTCCTTAGTAATTAGTCCTTAATGAATTCTCCTAGGGTATTTTCAATATTATTTAGAACATTAATATTTATAAGTTGATATGGAAGTCCAAAAATCCTTACCCATATTGGAATATTCTTAATAGTTTCTATCTCAATAGAAAAAATTTCATTCCATGGTCTCAAATAAAGTGCATATCTTCCCCTAAACCATGGACCACCAACCATTATTTTATCCATAATTTCTAAACTAGAAAATATGATGAGAAAAAAACCTTTAGGAAGAAAAGTCACAAAGTAATTTGAATTTAATCCCCACTTCCACTTGATCCAATTTTGAATCTCCAAAAACCCTAGACATGATCTATAGAACTTACATATTAACCCTCTACTTTTAAGAACCATTATATCATGTTCAATCATCATCCTTGATACTCACTTCTAGTGTAACATCTACTACCTAGATTGAACTTGCCATGTATTTGCTCTTTTGCTTATCTCCAACTTGGGCCTCCATACTTGCAACTAGGGCATCTTGAGTTTTCATTATGGATTTCAAATATGACTTTCCTTCCATACTAGCTAATGGGTGTTTCTCTTGGCTTACACTCCCTCTTGGCTCACCTTCCCTATTGGCTTACACTCAATCCCAACTTGCACTCTCTCATACCTTGCACTCACTCCCGAATTGCACTCCCTCTTGGCTCACAATAACCCTTGTCTCCTCTTTTCATTGCATTCCTTTGCTTCAAATTTTTTTTGGAAATAATATTCCATGCGTTCATGGTAAGGATTTTAAGCATTGATACACTCTAGATGAACCTGCTACTCTTCCACCATGACTAAATCTTGGCTTGTAATCCCTCTTAGATCGTACTTCCTCCCAAATTGCATATAGTTTCTTGAATTAGATCACACTTTGCTTTCTATTTTGGTATTTACTACTCACACTTCCACCTAACTCCCAGATCACACTCACTTTTGGCTACACTCAGTCCTAGCTCATGCATGCACTCATTGCTATACTCACTCTTAGTTCATGTGTGCACTCGTTGTTGTAGTCCCATACTTTAGTGTTAATTGTTCCTTATTGTAATAGAAAAACTTGTAGTAGCAAGTATCTTAAAGAAAAATTTATAGCTTGTTTTCTCTTGTAGCTTTATGCAAGTAAAAATAAAAAAAAGTTAAACCTTTATAGAAATTTTGACTACCTTTAATTTTATTTTCATTTTTATTTTGACTACATACTTTTGAGAAGTGTAGAGATTGTTTTTGTCTAGGGCTATACTTGGGATTGAAAGTACAATGTTCTAATAGATGATACCATGTAGCTTTTTATTATAAATAGAATGAGAGATAAAAATGAAAATAAAGTGTTTGTTCAAGCTACAAATGTACCCCCTTATACATGGAATTCAATTTTTATTTTCTTAAAATGAGTAAATTAGTTTATTTAGAGCTAAGCATCCGCATATATAGTAGTAAAATTGAGTAACCTACACATACAATTCACCATTGATTTATAAGTAACAAATTTATTTTGTTTAGAAAAAATAAATTCTATTATTAGAATAGTTTTCACATTAAAACTATATCCTTGGAAATAATTTTAGATGAATCTTTGATAAATTAATCTCATGTACAATAGAAAATGAATAAGTTATTATTCAATAATTGCCTATTAAAATTACCATAGTCACAACATATTAGAAGAAAAGTAGTACTTTGTGTCATGGGCTTTATACAAATAAGATCCATATGGACTTATACCCAAGTGCATATTTGCACCACACTCTTTTTGGAAATTTACTATGTTTTAAATACATTATCAACTAGACCTTATGATTTATTTGATGTAAAAGAAATGGAAAACAAAATATTACCTTGAAAGGTATTTAAGGAGAATTTAGATAGGATATAAAATTTTTATGTATTTCCTAAGGGAGAAACTATAGAGAAAAAGGAACATAAAGAAGATATTCACATAGTGGTTACAATAAGGTATATCCAAGATATATATCTATCTATCTATATATATATATATATATATATATATATATATAATTTGTATGTATTTCCTAAGGGAGAAACTATAGAGAAAAAGGAACATAAAGAAGAGATTCACATAGTGGTTACAATAAGGTATATCCAAGATATATATATATATATATATATATATATATATATATATATACAAGATATTGGAATGACATTTTCTAAATATAATAGTCTTAAAACTAATGAATACCCTAATTAGAATATTAGATAGATCCAAGAACATGGTATGCCTATGTTGTACAAATGTTGTTATCTATTTTTATTTTTTTTAGATAGACCATGAAGGGTACTATCAATTGTTGAGGGGTCACAATTATTTTTACGTAATTATTTATTTATTCAAATCCTCATACACAAACAATATAAGAAATACCCTAATAAATGGGTGAGGCAATGCTAGATAGAAATAAAATATAACAAATTTATAAAATTAGCTCTTGGGTGAGCTTTCTTTCAAGATGGAGGAACTATTTGTTTACAAAAGAGACAGATGTTTTATAGAGAAATATGGAGTTATGTTCAATGTAAAAGACTAAGCATCAATGTTTGAAAAGAGGTCCTTGAAACTCCATAGAAATGATGACATTAAGCTAATTCCTTTGAGAATATCCCTAATCAAGAAAATTAAAAATGATCGTATAAAAATGACATTTCTACACTTACATAACTCAAATCCATCTTCGATAAATTAGTCATTTGTGGATTCTAGGTTGTTATTTCCTATACTTATGGATGTTTAGTGTGAATCAAAAATCAAGCAACACCAATATAAAGTATAAAACGATAATAAGCATAATAATACACAAATATTGCACAAGATAAACTCTTTATTATTGCGGGTGGATCTCAAATGTTACAATCAATATGTCCCAAATGTGGGGTTTTACAATGCTTATGTTGATACAAAATTATAGATACTAGGGTTCTTCAAAACCCTAGTTGAAAAAATGGTTGGTGTCTTCATGCTTTTCTTCGATCCCAATGAGGTTGTGGGTGGGCTTGTGTATCCTAAAATGGGCCACCCTAGCTTCAACAACTACCAAATGTATGATTTTTGTACCTACAATCAGAAAAAAACAAAAGAGATTAGTAATAGCTGTGAGGGCTCCACAATATGAAGCCCTTAGAAAGATAAAATAACCATTAAATCCTAAATGCTACAATATAAAAACTGAAAATAAAGTGCAGGAATATGAAAATGAATGCAAATAACTTTCTTACCTTGTCATTAGAAACTTTTGATTCTATTTCTTTAGATGAGGATTGTGAGGACACCCGAACGATGCCTAAGGGTTGTTGAACTATAGATCTGTTACAAAAAATGTCCAAAGTTGTCCTCTGATGGTGGTGAATGCACCAGGGTGTGTAACAACCTAGGTCTACTCACCTGGTTGTCAAAAACACAAATAAAAAAATGGTTTATTTTAAATAAATCTTACAAACTAATAATTGTACACCCAACTTTGTACTAGTACTTAGGCATAGATGTTCGCACTTCAAGACCTTATACCAGTACAGACAGAATCACGAGTGCTCAAGACCAATCAACTTCCTACATTAGGTTACCATTTATGAGACTCACCTTCTCCTAGCTCGAGTTCTAGGTTGTCAACAAGGGGTTGCCATTCTAGGGCCCATAATACCTGGAAGGGTGGACACATATTCTCCTCATATCATAGTATGGAGGACTTTAGTCTAAGACCCTATTTTTCCCTAATGGTCCACTAACCTTGTATTCACTTAAACTAGCTTTAAAGCCCATGCTAGAGTTAACGCATTATGCCTATGCCTATTATGTTAGAATTAAAGTGCACTATGCCTCTTTTGTTTGAAACTTGTCAGTTTCATTGACATTTATCATGTTTCTCATATAGGCTTATGCCTATATATTGTACTTCATTGTATCAATATAATATCTCATCAGTTTTCATCCTAACATTTGGTATCAGAGCTCCAGGCTTTCCCTACCCTATAAGCTTGAGGGGGGATTTCCCTCATGGAAATCCCCCTCTCATTTCCCCCCCATTTTTCATTTTTTTATTTTCCCCCATTTTTTTCAAAATAGGGAGTATGCTCTTCATCCTTGATGGATGAATCAGAAACTAGACTTTTGAAAGATTCATGGCTCCCATTTTTTTTAGAGTTATTTTTTTCCCCCTATGTATCCATTCGTAGAAGTAGTTTCTTGAAAAAGAAACGAAAAATGGGATACCATTAATGGCTGCCCTTGAAGCTTCAAGCTTAGAGCCATGAACTGTTTTTGCAAAAAAAATTTAGGGGTCATTTTTTTACAAGTTGCTGTCCAATTTCTGCAATTGGGTTTCCATCAAAATTAAAAAAAAAAAAACTAGGTGCAACCACCGGGACTTCCCGGATGGTCACCCATCCCAGTTCTCTTCTATCCAGTTATGCTTAACTATGGATTTTTCGGGTGCACACAGGCCACTATAGCCAAAATTCTTGGTTTTTTACAATATGGGAGCGACTTAGTCTATAACACTAATGGTTGAAGCGCTCGTGTGAAGCCAAATTTACGTGCAGCGCTTCCAACCAGATGCATGTGCTCTTGGTGTTTGATGCTCACGGTGCTCATTGGTGAAGTCCATGGAGATGTCGTTCTAGTATAACAACACAATGATTTGCAATTTTGATAAAAATCTGATCTGAGTGCACGCTCTCCTTCTCAATAAGATATACATGGTATCGGGCTGTCCTTTGTAGCAGCCTCGACTACATTTTTTTGGGCGGAGGATAGATATACAAAATGGAGGTGAAAAAAAAAATAGTAAACCCTACTTTCAATTGTTGTAGCACTCATATAAATCAGTACCACTTTTTTGTCGTGTCAATGGCCTTCATCAGTCGCATGGTGGAGACACAGTTGGAAAAGGAGACACAACCACCAATGCCACAATAGGGTGCACAAAGCACACACAAGTGGGTCCCGAGTACACTAGAGTTTTGTGCGGCCATGGAGTGGAAAATGTGTTAGCATGCGAGTTCGGGCTTCGAGAGAACAAAGCATCTTCGGTTGAGTTTACTATCGACATCCTCAAAGAAACAAGCACCCAAATGCATTGGAATCAACATATTATGTCTTATTTCATGCACTGGAATTGTAAGAGTTGTGGTGGATTACGCGGAGTTTGGCATGAATCCTCCGGATATCTATCAATACGAAGATCCGCTGACATCATGGTAGTCGCACAAAGGTGAATTTTTTGGGAAATGATGGCATCTGCTTGTGAACATCATGGAGTTGTAAAACAATGGATGTGTGAAGACCACGATGAATGGAGGACTTGTCCACAATTGTTTCTAGACGGCCACATTGACTACCACATGGAGTTACTGAGAGAGGGAGTTGGTGGTAGATCTGCGTGCTCCCTTTAGATTTGATGTCTGCACTACCCGAGTTTGTGGTATATCGAGTGTGCAGCCACACCACTACCATGTTGAAGATGCCATTACTATCGACGTCCTCCATCAATACATCGCTTTGTGCCATGAGATTTTTTATGTCTAGTTATGTATTTTGGAATAGTTCTGGATTTCCAATGGCGTTTGGATCTGCTTCCATAGCACAAATGAGTTATATTTTTACCAGTGGAGAGATGATTTTTGAAATTAATGATAAGAAATATGCGTAGAGTTTTTGAGTTTTTTTGCTGAAATCATAGTGTACCACGCGGTGGGCATCATGACGTTTGATGAGGGCCTCGATGGGCATCAATTCACAGAAGCCCAAGAGCCTGTGCAACTGATGATGGATCTGTATCTCAGCCTTGTCTGACGCGGGAGTATGCCTGTAATTTTTTTCTTGCGTTGGAGAATACACGAGAGAAGTTTATTTTTAAGATGCAGATCGGTGTAATGGATGGCAACATAGATGGTGGTTTCGGTGATGTTTTCTGGTCACAAAGTTTATTCTAGATTTTAAGTGACGCCTGCATGCCAAATGATTGTCTAATTTATGGTTATTGGTGTGTAAACACCCACCATCTATGAACACATCCATCCAATAGTCGACGCTGAGATCCATATTTTGGATGCTTGCAGACCCACATCCAAACCTGCCACCTGTTTTAAGTTGACTAGCATAATCGGTGAGGTACGAGCGCTAACTGAATCACACGGACTACATTATTGGGGCAATATGGAAATTTAGTTTTTAATTACTCCTAAATTTATTTTAAGTTATGTGCAAACAGGTGGAAGAGATTCAATAATTGAGTTAACTGTTCTGATTGGTCAATGGGCTCGACGTTGATGCTATGGACAGCCCTGTAACAAGGGGAGTTAATTTTCAAAGTAGATGGGGAGATAATGCTCTCTAGTAGGCGAGGAAGCCAAACATAATGGGTTCAAATATTTCATTTCTTAATTTTTCCATGTAATGAAAAGGAGGGGCTAAGTTTTTAAATGGACTTTTTAGCAAGTTACGTATAGTCTTTTCATGGTGGGGCCATTTATTTCATAAGAGGGCTATTTATTCCAAAATTATGGGGTAATTTTTTTTTGAAATACAGTGATTGGGACATTATTCATGATAGGGGTATATTGGCCATTATTTTTTAATGATCTTTCCACATGGATAGTGGAAAGCCCTCATGCCCAATTTTTTTTTGTATTCAAGAAATGAAGGCCCCATTGAGAATCAAACATAGGGGTATTTATAGTAATCAAAAAGATTTTTATACGATGGACATATTGGTGGTGTCCTAATTTTATTTTGAGGTCGTTCTATATGTATTTTTTAGCCTTAAAATATATTGTATTACAGAGTGCACTTCGGTTGTACTCTAAACTCCCAAGGCAAATTTGTATGCGATCCTTGTACCTAGTCACCTTCTCTATAGATCTAGCGAATGTAGTGACTGGTTACCAATGCATTTAAGTGGGATGAGGAGGTCACCATAAGGACATCTACTCTAGGGACTACAAAATCTTGACACCCTAGACTCTATCCAAAGACTTTTTTGGATCAACTTCTGAATACTACAGACGAAGACACTTCAAAATATTCTCTTCTTTCTTCTTCTCCTCCATATTTGGCTTCTATGGATCATTTATATTGTATTTCATGGCTCGTTTTTCTATTGTATTAAGGTGCAATTTTGGTAGAGATCGACACCTTCTAGATTGAGTTCACCATTTTGATATTCATGGTGAATCTAGTTAGTGATCTACGAGAGGCAACATCCTCTAAGGATGACCAACAGAGGCAATAGATCTAGAAGTGGTTGACCCTAAGGTACCCATGATGACCCTAAGGCACTTAGATGGCTGACCCAATGGCAACAGATCCAAGGAAGTGGCTAACCCTGTGGTAATAGACCGAGATATATACATCGTTGATCTAGCATTATTCACAGTTGGAGAGCCAAGTATAAAAAGCATGAGCCTAGACCAAATCATGTAATAAAGGAGGATGATAGGGTTCTTTTAGAGAAGTCAACATTAAGGGGGAATATTACCTAATATTGACTTGTTTTTTTTTTTAGTTAGGATAGTGCACTTTAAGGAGGAATGTTAGAATTAAAGTGCACTATGCCTCTTTAGTTTGACACTTGTCAGTTTCATTGATATTTGTCATGTTTCTCATATAGGCTTATGCCTATATATTGTACTTCATTGTATCGATATAATATCTCATAATTTTTCATCCTAACATGTTAGTTGTTCATATTTCTATGAATTTTAATAGGGCCTACCAACACCTTGGCTATTGGGACCAGATATCTCAGACCAATGCTTGGTTGATGATAATATTACCCATATCATCTATCGTTGTACCTTCCAACCCCAATATCCAGCTCCCTAGTCTTGAGTTGATGTTGGCTATTCCGTAATCGAATTATAGATCATGATAATCCTCACGTACTATTTTGTACAATAACCTAGAAAATTTTCCTATATCATTATGCATTACTCTCTACAACATAGGATCCACTGACCCTTCTAGAAAAATGATAATCAAATAGTGGGGATGTTACATTCTCCCCCACTAGAATTTAACATAGTCCCTGTGTTAGTCTAAATACTTTTGTAGGTTTCACAATATTTGAACATACATTTGCATACAACCAGTCATAAATTATGCATTATATCAAAATTTGCATTCATTATAATCATCAATATATCATAACATGAATCATAAATCTAAAATATACAAGTATTATCATAATTTATGGCTGGCTATATATATATATATATATATATATATATATATATATATGTTCACATATTTTTAAAACCTACAAAAATATTTTGATTAACATAGGGACTGTGTTAAATTTTGGTGGGGGAGAATGTAATATCCCCACTATTTGATTATTTATTTACTTAAATAATGTGATACTGTAGAAGATGTTTGTGAATGTAGGTGCAGGGTTTCACTCCTTGGAAAACAGGTTAGACGAGATTAAAATCCACCCCCTAGCAGAGACAAAGATTATAAGCGTCAAGTAAGGTGGGATATGATGTCGTGCATAATGCACCATGACCCATGGGTACATGGAAACCCATAGAGAAAATTTCATATAGGACAATCTGCTTGCTGCTGCATTATGTTTGTTTGTGAAAATTAGATGCATTTTTGCCTGCTGGATGAAAGTTAATATGTGTACCAAAGGAATATAAAATATTTTGTATATATATATATATAAGTGGAGAAAATATAAAAGAAAATATTAATTAAAAGTATTTATATATATATATAATAATAAAGTTGAAAACTTCATAATAATAATAATAATAATAATAATAATAATAATAATAATAATAATATATATATATATATATATATATATATATATATATATATATATATATATATATATATATATATAAGAGACAGGATATAATAATAAAAATAATATGCATAAATAATTTGATTTATTTAAATGATTCTTTTGCATAATCCTCCCTCTCCACTTGGTAGCTGCAAGGAATAGCTTTATTGCATGAAATCTTGAAGTGTCCTCTTTAACATGTATTTGAATCCTTTAAAAAGGGAAAAAAAATTAGTTCAAGGTATTCGGGGAAATTTGCATTTGTATGCCAGTGTTTGTTGGGTGTGGTTGACGAATTCATTTCCTATAGATAGTTTACGACTGGTTCGTGTTCACACCAAATTTTAGGTTGGAATCTTTAATAAGTTAATAATATGTTCGAATATTTGTATGTGTACTTTGTGTTTTATTTTATTCATATTATTTTGATGTGTTGTGAAAATTGAAATGATTTAACCACCATTTATTTAGTTATTAAGTGAATGTATTATATTTGAGGATTTTTATAAGGATGAGTTCCAATTTTAAAAGCATAAAATGTGAATACAATTGTTGAATTGAATAATATGTGCCTATAATGGTAGCTTGTATTAAATTGGAACTGAACTAAAAATTTAAAATTGTGTTAAAATAATCACATCCAAATTGTGTTTGTGATTGTTTCCACTACATTTTCTCTTCATTCTAGTTTACATCCATGTTGGACCATGCTAACCCAAATTAGCTATCAACCTATTGTCTATCGCCATGGAGGAGTTCGTAAGGAAAACATGCTCCATTGTGTCTTGTATTGCACCATGACAGAAGTTATGTTGCTGGGTGGACGAACTTGGATGATGCGGAGGAAGAGGTATGAGTTTTTTTTTTTTTTTTCTGTAGAACCAAACCGAACGTTGATTGAAAAAACCTGTTTGCTTTCATTATCAAATGCTATATGGAAATTGAGTCTTTCAATTATATTGTGTAAGTTTATTTGAAAACGGAATCATTGAGGAATATTTTACCATTTAGAAAAACCAAAGGAAAATGAGTTCCAAAGTGAGAAGATTTTTTATAATACTATCATATCATTTGGAGGAATGAACCTTATGATAGATATTTAATTGTAAATTATAAACCTTTGGTGAGTAACTCATGCATAGCTATGACTATGGTAACTTTCCTTTTTATTGGATGCAAAAATTATGGAGATGAAATTTGTATTTAGTATCTAATTGCATTAATCATTTAATACGTTAAAATATTTTTATGATTTTATAAGATTTATTGTTGAAGGGCCTTCTTCATTATAAACAATTGTTATCACCAGTGTAGGTTACTTAAATTATTGAAAGATCGTTCGGTGAATTCTAAATTAGTAAAGAATGAATTATATTATAGTCAATTTTAAATAAGTTTTAATGGATGTATACACCTTCGAAGTTTATTATATGACTAGTAATATTAGAGTTGATTCTTTTTCTAATTTATATAAGGGGAAGTGCACAATATCTGTTTTCTCAATAAACCCAATTATGAACTTGAGTGAAGAAAAATTATATTAAATAAGGTACACCCTTTGGATGTCATAGAGAATTTAAGGGTTTCATATAATCATTAGTTTGTGACACCATTGTTGAATCTTCCATCCTTCGTAAGCAGTGATGTGAGATGTTTTTATCAAAATATTTCCTTTATCGTAATGCTATGTTATTTGAATATTTGGTTTGCATCAAATCATGTTATGTATTAACTTGAGATGTAACATAAGTCTTTATAGGCTTTATTTATCTGTATTTTGTCGTAGGTCATAGTAAAATTATTGATGGTAGTGAATTTCTAGTTTTGCAACACCGTGGTATTGCACTCACTGCAACCTCGGTAGTAGCGGTTCTATCAAAACTTTATCTCCTAGATATTTTAAACTTCTCATAACGTCGCACTGTTGTCGTTGCAAGATTTTTTTTATATACGCATGGTATATTAATATTTCTTGAAAACATCAAATTGTTTAAATATTAAAAGAAAAGCTTCTGATATGATTCCTAAAAGAATCTAGAAACATATTAGTTTTGGCAAAAAATAATCACACACTAAAGGGATCATCGTGTATTCTTGTGTCTGGAGTGAAACTGGTTAAAGACGTATTTTTCCTTGGATATTTGCTTTACCTATAACCGTTATAAAATGAAAGTATTTATCTAAGCTAAAATTGTGTGAACTGATCGATCTTGAAAAGTGATTAGTTAAAAAACATTACAAGTGATACTATATGGTTGATAGGTTTTACTCTAACAGCAAATTATATATACCTCTTTAAGATCGTGCAGAATGTTCCTTGGTGTCATCTTTTGGTTGTGTTTGTAGCAGTATTGAGATATTTTAAAATATATATAACTATCAAAGTAGACAACTACCCGAGGCAAAACCATCGTTCCTAGAGCTATTTTGAACCATATCCAGGAGTGATATTAAACTCTATTATAGCAGTAATGACAAAAAAAAATTACCTAGGTGAGTTGGAGAGGAGAGGGCAATCTTCCAAGGGAGGTTCTAGGTTCAAATCTCCACCCTATCAAAAAGCTGAATTGGGTATCCAAAATCTAATTGATAATGTTGGTGCGAGCAGGGTCGGGTGTGACTCTCGGGTGAATTTGAAAGTGTAGAACCTCCTGTTCGTGGTCTCTCAAACCAAAGCGGCCCCGTAAGGGTTTTTTGCTTTAAAAAAATAATAATAATTTAATCGCAAGTTTGTATCCATTTTTTTTAGAATACATAATTAAAACATCCATAGGAATAATTCGTTTCAATTTTTGAAAGAAAATAAAGTTTTTTGTTTTTTTAACCCTCTTTGTATATATTGTATTTGGATATGGAAGAGAACTATAATTTTCATTAAATCCTTGATTATTCAAACATAAGGGTAATGGATTTAAACTAAGTCCAAACGGATATGGGAACTTTTCTTTTAATCACAAAAAGGGTAAGTTATCATCATCCGAAGCTTTTGACAGATATGAAAAACTTTATATGACAAACATTCATAGTTTACTCTCACGTGATTAAAAATTTAGTATTTTAGCTTGATTAAATATGTATGGGCGAAAGTGAGTTTCGATGTATTATAAAGAAAAGACCAATGGAAAATATTTCTAATAGTTTATTGGAATAAATTAGGTTTCTAAGTATCACTATATTTTAATGATAGTTTACTTTTAATTACTCTAAGCATTATAAAGAATAAAATTAAACTTTATGAATCGTGGTAATTCATAGAATCGTAGGTTAAAAGTAGAATGGTTCGATAAATCGACTAAAAGTCAGATCATATAATATCAATAGCATTTTGGTATTCTTCACTATAGTTTTGATTTAGATTATCGATATAAAATAGAGTAATATCTTTTATAGAGACTAATATAGTTATGGTTATAATCTATATGTCATATATATATATATATTTCACTTGGAGACATGTAAACTTTCATTGATAATTTTCAAGTTATGGTTATACTAATAATTACCTTTTATAGCTTAGAGCTATTATAATAAGTTTTACCTTTAGAATAGCTAAGAAGTTTATAGCGTTGTTTATAGGTTGACAGTATAAACATTTTGTATTAGTTAATGAACACTCTTAATTGAATATTATGTTGTTAGTAATTGTAAATTGAACATTTTGTTGTTAGTAGTTATAAATTGAATATTTTGTTGTTAATAGTTTTAATTATAAAATTCAACTTAAATAGTCGAGTCATGTTAATCCATGGTATATATATATATATATAAAGCTCTTTAGAAACTCACTCTTAATATGGAGTAGTTAAGACCTAGCTAAAATTTATTGAAACATTATAATATTTTTATTCTACCTTCAACTAAGAAAAATGTTTAGCCAACTAAACCATCGAGAATGATGGTTTTATATGAAAATTTAACCATAAAAAAGGATGGTGTAATTACATGCTTATCGAGAAGAGTAAGCAACCACCCAACTCTGATAGTTCACAGTAGCGGCTATTATGATTCAGGGATAACCGATCTCTAATAATAATAAAAGTGTCAATGGATCCTATGCTATGGATATTAACGAATGACAAAATGGGACGTCATTACAGGTTATCATACGAGGTAGTACGTGAGGTTTCTTACAATTCACAATCTAGTTGTAGAATAGCCAATGATAACTCAAGACTAGAGAGTTGGTCCTTAGGGTTGGAAGGTCCAAAGATAGATGGTATGGATAACATTATCATCAACTAAGTTTTGATCTTAGACATCTAGTCTAGAAGCTAGAGTATTTGCAGACCTTGATAACACCTTAGTTGAAGGTTAGTTATCAAGCACAAGTATAACTACGCTAACTCTAGCATGGGCTTAAAGGCTTAATCATGAATTAAGATAAGGCAATAGACCAATGTTTACCATGCTATGATATGGAGAAAAAATTTAAGGCTTATGATTGCCAATCGGTAATCGTTTCCATCCACTTTCCTGCATGATAAACTAGCATGGCAATTAGTTAAAACCTTACTTATGCTATTTAAGCAAGGAGGTAGCCTTCGGTGGGATATACAGGGAGTGGTGGTTGGAAAAGAGTTATGCTATGAAGATCATAAATTGTGAATTGTTGTCAAACAATTCCAGGTCGTTTCTTTTCTATATAAATAAGTGTATATTGTGCATTTGAATATAATGGTATTATGCTATTGTCTTGCTGGGAAAACTTGAATCATATTTTTATCTATGTTTGCTGGATGATTAATTTAGAGGTTAAGAAATATGGAAAAATTTAATGGTTTGCTTGTCTATTGGATACCCGGGTCTATGATTTTATAAATATTAATATTTGGTATAAACAGAATATAGATTAAATTACTGGCTGAATAAACCCTTAACTAAGCATTGTCAAGCTATCTCTGCATGTCTTTATTTTGAAAAATATTTGTTGTCTGATGGAAATTTTGAAATACTACATCATACATGAATAATGGGTTAGTGCATGACTGTGTGGTAATGCATTGGTGTGTTCATGAATGAGGTTTGCATGCATAGTTTGCATTCATTTGTCGTGATGACCCCTTTACTACACCTTCCCATATAAATATAATATATAAAATATTAATATTTAAATAATATTAAGAAAATACATATATATATATATATATATATATATATATATATATATATATATATATATATATATATATATATATATATATATATATAACATATAAAAAATAGATGGTTGTGATTGAAATGTATGGATGGATGACAAGTGGCTAGATTTTGGTGTCTTCAAATGTCCCTTTTGTATCACGTTGTGTGAAACACAATGTGATGCAAAAACATGAGATACCTAGTTTGGCCTAATGTAAAAGCAAATTTCTTTCCTTGAAATGTGAAGATGATCTTGGAGACAAAAGAATTTTGAATGTGTAGCTTACCCCATCAATTGGTGAATGAGTGAAGAATGAATCTCATAAGCCAATTGATAGAATTATGCGATGAAAATGTAATTTAATGATGTAAGTGTAGATGTATAATGTAAGTATGGATTATATGAATGATGTAAATGGATGTTTTTTTTGCCCCAATGGAGAAAGGGGGTTGTTATATAATGCAAGTGATTGATTCTATTTTTGTCCCAACAAAGAAAGGGTTTTTACCAAGTGTAAATTCCATGATCATGTAAGATGTATCCCATTGTAGGAAATCAAAATCAAATATGGTTACCCCAAGTTTGGGGTGATTCCATGTTGTTGAAGAAAGTGCCTTTTGGTGTCATTGAAATGCAAAATTATGAAAATGCAACAAAAGAAAAAGAGTCATCCTTGGAGGGCTGGCTAGTGACTATAGGATAATTCTCGCAAATAGAACCAATCAACCTAGTGAGGATCTGTCTTCGTGATGACTTTCATTGTAAAATAAATGATGGGTTATGATTTTGTCTGTGTTTCAAGCTCCACGAACAAGGCCATCAATGATAGATGCTACGCAAATTAATCTAGCATAGTTTCACTCAAAATGTGAGGGACCAAAAGTTCTTTTGTTTTTTAACAAGGAGATATTGGATGATGAATATTACCAAGTTTCCTTATGGTGATTTACCCATTTTATCAAATTGCATGGATAACCAATCATTGCAATCACCAAGGAGATAGAATAGACCACTAGATATGAGGTTCACTTGAATTTGTATATGAAATTGGAAAAAATTTGCAAATGTAATGACTAATGAATGAAAATAATGGTGAAATGAATATTTGATGATAAGAATGATGATTATGATTTTTTTGTGAAAAATTGGACTATTTTGATGTGTTTTGAAATTTGAAAGATGAGTTTACATCTTTTTGTCGCAAGCAAAAATTATGCACCCAAATTGAGTTTGGTTTTCACAAAACATGATATGATGATGAAATGAATGTATGGATGCAATTTTTAGAGTGATTTTGTGGAGGTAAAACACATTTTTGTATAATTTTGGTCTTTTCACTAATTTTGATACCAAACACTGGCGGACATCTATAGCATGTGTAGACGCCAACGAGAGTTTGTTATTCTATAAATGTAGGGCAACATATCAATATGCCTGTGAATGCCCATGGGTGTTCTAGTGTACCAGAAACAACTATAAATGGTTTGTAGAGGTGAAATCAGATTTATTATTGCATTCATGAATTCCATAAGCTACATTTGAGGGAGTGAGTGAAGTGAAGTGGAGTGAAGGAGTGTGGTTGTGTGAAAGCTATGGCAATGGAGGGTGTAGATGTGGTAGTAGGAGCAAAGGTGCATGTGGCTAAGGTAAGTGGTCTTGGAACTTTTTGTTTGGACTTGTGCAAAAAAAATTGTGTTATTATTTTTTGTATGCAAATGAATGTAATTGTTTTTTTAATGAGTTGTGTTGCAGTTGAGGATTTTGGAGGCTCAAAATTGGTTCTTGCCTCTCATCCCAAGGGTGAGAAAGTTATTATAGAAGGAAGAGTAGGATTGGTTGGAGGATGTGGAGCTAGCTGGGGTAGCCCAAATTGATGTGGTGAGGGCAGGTGAGGGGTATCTATCTACCTTGGAAGAGAGATGGGATCTAGATAGGAGGACCTTTTAGATCCATATTGGAGATATTATAGTGACACTTGAGGATGTATATCACATATTCAAGTTACTAGTGGAGGGATTACAATCAATATAAAGTATAAAATAACATAAAGCACAATAATACACAAATATTGCACAAGATAAACTCTTTATTATTGTGGGTGGATATCAAATGTTACAATCAATATACCCAAAATGTAGGGTTTTACAATACTTATAATAATACAAAGTTATAGATACTAGATTTCTCTAAAACCCTAGTTGAAAATAATAGTTGGTGTCTTCATGCTTGTCTTAGATCCCAATGAGGTTCTGGGTTGGCTTGTGTATCCTGAAATGGACCACCCTAGCTTCAAAAGTTGTCAAATGTATGATTCTTGTACCTACAGTTAAAAAAAATAGCAAAAGAGATTAGTAATACCTATGAGGGCTCCATAGTGTGAGGCCCTTAGAAAGATAAAATAACCACTAAAACCTAAATGCTGTAATATAAAAATTGAAAATAAAGTGTAGGAATATGAAAATGAATGTAAATAACTTTATTACCTTGTCACTAGAGACATTTGCTTCTATTTTTGTAGATGAGGTTGTGAGGATGCTCAAACGGTGCCTGGGGATTGTGGAACTACAGATCTATTATATAAAATGACTAGAGGTACCCTATCATGGCAATGGATGCACCAGGACATTTTGTGACTCTGATAAATGCACTAGGGTATTCTGTGACTATGATAGATGCACCAAGGTATTTTGCAATGATGGTGGATGCACCAGGATGTTCTATGATGATGAAAAATGCACCAAGGTATTCGAGATCTAAATAAAATATCATAAATTAGGTCTAGTTTTGTGTAGGTTATGCGGTGGCTGATGTGGATGATGCAAGGATGACAATGGAGGGTAAGGATGATGACGTGAGGGCTCAGGTAGAAGGACTTAATGATATTTGAGAATTCTTTGTGAATATTCATTGATAGAATTCAACCTCAGAATATCAGGGCCTAAGGATTTAAGATATTCAAGGGGTCTGAGTCATCATAATGACTCCTCTTTTATAATATTCCATTAGACATGTTAGGGTTTCAATGACACAAAAGGTGTGGCCAAGATTAAAACATGAAGAAGGGTGGATATTAAATCTAGGTAAGTGGCATGGATTGAGGTGGATGGATGGCTAATATTAAAACATGGCAAAGGGCTAGGATTAATTCATATATATATAAATATAATATATAAAATATTAATATTTAAATATATATTAAAAAATACATATATATATATATATATATATATATATATATATATATATAAAATGGATGGTTGTGATTTAAAGACACGGATGGATGAGAAGTGGCTAGATTTTGGAGTCTATAGATACCCCTTTTTTGTATTGTGTTGCATGAAACATAATGCGGTACAAAAACACGAGATACCTGGTTTGGCTTGATGCATAAGCAACTTTATTTTCTTGGAATGCGAAGATGATCTTGGATAAAAAATAATTTTGAATGTGTAGCTTACCCCCTCAATTGGAAAATGAGTGAAGAATGAATCTCACAAGCCAATTGATAGAATTTTGTAGTGAAATACAATTGAATGGTGTAAGTGTACATGCATAATGTAAGTGTGGATGATATGAATGATGTAAAATGAAGGATGTAAATGGATGTCATTTTTTCTCCAATGGATAAAGGGGGTTGTGAAATGCAAGTGATTGATTCTATTTTTACCCTAATAGAGAAAGGGTTTTTGCCAAGTGTAAATGCCATGATCATATAAGATTTATTCCATTGTAGAAAATAAAAATCAAATGTGGCTGCCCCAAGTTTGGGGTGATTCCATCTGTTGAACAAAGTGCCTTTTGGCATCATTGAAATGCAAAGTGATGAAATCAACAAAATAAAAAGAGTTAACTTTGGAGGTCTAGCTAGTGACTGTAGGATAATTCTTGTAATTGGAACCAATCAACCTAGTGAGGGCCTATCTACTTGACGATTTTCAATTTAAAATAAATGATGAGTTATGATTTTGTTCGTGTTTCAACCCCACTAACAAGGCCATCAATGATAACTATTGAGTAAATTAATTTGGCATAGTTTCACTCTAAAGGTGAGGTACCAAAAGTGATTTTATTTTTGAACAAGGAGATATTGGATGATGAAGATGACCAAGTGTCCTTATGGTGATTTACCCATATTACCGAATTGCATGGATAACCAATTGCTGCAATTACCAAGGAGATATAATAGACCACTAGATACGAGGTTCATTTGAATTTGTATATGAACTTGGTAAAAATGTGCAAATGTAATAATTGATGAATGAAAATGATGGTGAAATGAATATTTGATGATGAGAATGATGATTATGATCATTTGTGAAAATTTGGACCATTTTGATGCATTTTAAAATTTGAAAGATAATTTTATGCCTTTTGGTCACAAGCAAAAATTATGTGCCCAACAGGGTTATGCATAAGCATGAAATATCGTAAATTAGCTCTATTTATGATTTTCAATATTTTAAATTGGCTAATTTTGGATACTTTCACTAGGGCCCATTCACCCAAAATTTGCGAGGTGGAAGTTTTTTTGGGGTAAATTCGCCCATTGTTGATAATCATGAACCTAATTTTATTTTAATTCGCCGACCTCAAATTACATATGATTTTTATTTTCCCACCCAATTCGCCTTCAAATTATAAATGATTTTATATTTCCTTCCCAAATCGCCTTCAAATTATAAATGATTTTATTTTTCCCGCCCAAATCGCCTCATATACTACCCGTATATATACTATATTGGGTATCGATAAACATACATAAAAAATACTCTAACTTAAAAATAGCTCTAAAATAATGAAAAAATTGACAAGGTAGCAGAGGAGTGTCTGTCAAAATAATCCGATTGGTTGCAAAGGAGTGTCGATTGGTGTAATATGATCGATATAAGATGATCAGTAGAGTTGTGTCTGTCGACATAAGTCGATCGGTTGCAGAGTCGTGGCTATTGGTATAAGTCGATCAATTGCAGAGCCATATTTATCGGTATAAACTAATTAGTTGTAGAGCCATCTCTATCGATTGTAGAGGTGTCGATTGGCATCAACCTATCGGTTGCAGAGGTGTCGATTGGCATCAACCTATCGGTTGCAGGGATTGTCGATCGACATTTATCTATCGATTGTAGAGGTTCCTATCGACATTAGTTATTCATGCCTACATATGATCGGCATTAATGCAATCGATCATCATATCTCAAGCCAATCATCGTGCTTATAGCCAATTATGATACCTATAGTTGATCTTCATGCTTACAATCGATTGGCATTCTTGCAGCTAATTGTCATACCTACAGCTAATCATCATGCTTGTAGTCGATCATCATACCTACAACAAATTGATATTCCTACAATCGATAATCATACTTACAACTGATCGTCATACCTATAATCGATCGTCATTCTTACAGTCGATCATCATACCTACAACCGATCAGTATTCATGTAGCCAATCATCATGCTTGTAGTTGATTGTCATTCCTGCAACTGATCGACATTCTAGCATTTGATCGTCATGCCTTCAACCGATTGTCATTCGTCTAGTCGATCATCATAACTACAACCAATCATCATACCTGCAGTCGATTGGCATTCCTACAGTCGATTGACATACCTACAGATGATTGTCATACCTACAATTGATCTTCATGCCTGCATCCGATCATCATGCCTACAACCGATTGGTATTCTTGCAGTCAATCATCATACCTATAGTCGATTGTCATGTCATCGGTCGTCATGTCAGCCTAAAGTATTTCATATCAGCCTAAAGCTTTTAAGTATGTCGTACATTTTTATATTTTGCAAATGATATTCATAGCCCCCAACATAGAAAAATTCACCATGGTTTGAAATTTTTTGAGATAAATTAATGAAATTTGCCATGGTTTGAAATTTTTTGGAGACAAATAAATGCAATTCACCATGTATACTTCTACAAATTTCATTGGGATTCCAAGACAATTCACCTTGATTTTATAAATAGATTTCGGGGCTGACCCTTATGCATAACCCTAGTGCCCAAATCGAGTTTGATTTTCACAAAACATGATATTATGATGAAATGAATGTATGGATGCAATTTGGAGTGATTATGTGGAGGTAAGCTACCTTTTGGATCATTTTAGTCTTTTCACCAATTTTGATGCTAAATGTCAGTGGGCATCCACAACATGCTTAGATGCCAACCAAAGTTTGTTGTTCTATAAATTTAGGGCAACATATCAATGCACTTGTGAATTCCCATGGGTGTTCTAGTGCACTAGAAACAACTATAAATGGTTTGCAAAGGTGAAATCAGATTCATTCCTGCATTTGTGAATTCCAGAAGCTGCGTCTGAGGGAGTGAGTAAATTGAAATGGAGTTAAGGAGTGTGGTTGTGTGAAATATATGGTGATGGAGGGTGTAGATGTGGTAGCAGGGGAAGAGGTGCATGTGTCTAAGGTAACTGGTCTTAGCACTCTTTTTTTGGACTTATGCAAATTTTTTTATTTTTTTTGTATGCAAATGAATGTGACTTTAATGTAATTGCTTTTTGAATGTGTTGTGCTATAGTTGAGGATTTTGGAGGCTCAACATTGGTTCTCACCTCTCATCCCAAGGGTGAGAAATATGTTGTGGAAGGAGGAGTGGGATTGGTTGGAGGATGTGGGGCTGGCTAGGGTAGCTAAGATAGATGTGGTGAGGGCAGATGATGGGTCACAGGGGTCCTCTTATAGGTGTTAGCTAGTGCTAAAATTCAATTTTTGTATATGATCCTTGGTGCTCCATTGTATATAGCCTTCAAGTATTCATTGTACATGTGATATATATATATATATATATATATAGACATGGCTATTACTTTTTGTGTTATGCTTTTGTGTGGATGCATGTGTATATGTGTGATTTATGATAATGCAATGATAATATGTTATGAATGCAAATGAATTAATGCTCTAATGATCATTCGTAGTTTAGATTTTTTTTGACCATGTATAGCATTATTGTTTAATTAGGGGTACCAAACTAGTGGTATTTGAGATGAAAGACTCATGTAATGGTATGGATGTTGACATGTAAGAAGACATGGATGTTGACATGGAATAATACATGGATGTTGACATGAAATAAGATATGGATGTTGATATGGAAAATTGACTATTTTTTAGAGACTCAAACATACTAGTGGCATCAAACAAACTCACTAAATATTACCTAATTTCTCTAAGACCAAAATATGTGTGCAGTAAATTCATTTATCGAATCATGAGTATGGTAATGACTCAAGGCAATCAAGAACCAATGTGTGTGCAAGTGAGTTCATTAACCCATCTTGAGTAAATTGAGATGAAACCTATTATTGATGAGACCAACAAGCTAGCTTATCTTTATGTGTGGTAAGAGATATCTTTAAAAGATACATGTTGCTATGCATGAGTGTACTCCATTGCAAGTCAAGCATCTATAGCCTCAGTGGCGATTAACTCCATAGTCCAAGAATTCGATCTCTAAGCTTTGGGGATTTAGACTACCTAACCGTCTGACTAGAAATGTAGTTCTATCCTTATAACTTGAGGATATGTGGTGTGTGATATGTAAAATTTTTAGAGTTGTTTTGGGGTTTTTGCCCTATTCTTTCTTTTATTTTTAAATTGTGATAGTAGTGAAAACCACTATTTTTTGGACTATGTGCATGATAGGATAAGCAAGGAATACCCTATTTGCTTCAAGGTACAACCCACATATGGTGTTATCTCTCTTTGACACAAGATGTTTTTAAGATGTGTGATTGTTTTTTGTTTAAGAGTATTTAGAGTCAAATCCTATAACTCAAGATTTTCTTAGTGAAAATGTGTCTTGGTCTGATAGGTAATTAGGTGTGTGTTTTAATAAATGCTGGTTGTTGTAAGGATTTAAGTGTCATTATTATTAAATGCATCCTTATCCAAAATATGTCATGTAATGTTTATTTATAGGCGTATATTATCAATGGAATACAACTAAGTTTTGGTTTTTCATATTCTCCTTGTGCTTGTGATTGTTATTCCATATCATTTGGTATCAAAGCTAGTTGCAAAATCAAGGTAAGTATCCTCTTCCCCTAGACTGAGTTCAGTTCATACAAGGAATGAAAACACCTCTGTAGTCAAATCTGTGGAATAACTATATTTTCAAGCACCTTGTTTTATTAGACCTATAGATTGTCTTAATCTATCTGTGGTTTCATCCTACCTTGGTCGTGCACTTTTGGAAAATCCAAAACCTTTTATTTTTAGGTATTTATTTATCCTTCGTTCATTTTTTGCTTCTTCAAATTACATCATCTATTTCCATATTTGACAGAATTATGTTGAGTACAACTCTCTTGCATTATGAGGTCTCTGCCCAACTTGCCATCCTCATCGTAAAACTACAAGATGTTCTTCTAGTCATGAATCAACTACCTATCGAATGTCTTACTGAAAATCTCATTGCTACACCTTATGAGATCACTACCAAACTCAAAGCAATTTAGATAGAAATGCTTGCTACCATTCCTGCTGAAGATATCACTGCTACTAAAGATCTTATTGAAGGAAATTAGGATTATGTTCTTGATCTAGATATTAAAGAAGCTACAACCACACCTAGATTTGAACCAGGATATCTGGGTCAAATTCCCAGTATCTTTAAAGCTCTTGATGTGGTTTACATTGCTATTGAAGTCGATCCAAGATTTAAAGCTCTTGATGTAAATCAGGCCTTCCCAGCCATTGTAGATCTTGGCTCACTCGAAGCCAATGTAGTTCAAGAAAAAACTACCATATCTATTGTTGTCATCATGCCTACTGCACTCTGTGGTCTCTGAATCCATCCTCAACCTCTCTGCTATCCCTTGCTCAATCAATAGTTCCCATCTCGAACACTGGTATCCAGTTTTTAGCCACCATTAATGCAATTTACAATGCTTCCATACCTTTTAAACCATGATCTGGTGTCTCTATAGTTGAGGAGTTTGATCTCCTATTATTGGATGTTGATTATCTGCCTATGGCTTTCCAATTTTCATCCTTGGTGGCTTTGCAAATCATTTTCAATGGCCTTGATTTTTTTTTCTTTGACGTTGTTTTGTTGCTTCCTATTTTCAATGGACCTCTACAACTTTGTGGCCATTTTTTGGCTGAATTGCAATTTTTATGGAGCATTCCACCTGATATGATATTTATGATATTTTCAAGCAATATTCAACCTTATTTGACATCTTCTAGTGTCACTCCTCATTTTGGTCGTTTCCATCATAGTTTCTACCATGACCTCTGCCCGTTGTATGATGCCTCATTATTGTTCCATCACTACAGTCTTTTCTTTCATGGCGTTCCTGATTTGTGAAATTTCAGCTGCCACCATTTCTATTGGTTGTTGCCTCCTCCATGGCTACCACTACACTGGATCTATCTTTTTTTGTGCTTTATGCATATTTTCTACCTTTCTCAATCATTTTCAGGTTGTTTTTTACCGTTGGCAGTTATAAAGATCATTACCACCACATTTCCATCAATTAAATTAAATTAAATTTTTAATTAAATTTAGTTTTTTTCATCATTAAAACACATTATTAATGCATTCCCATTTTTATTAATGCATTAATTACCCATTTTTAATTTTACCCGCATCCACCTTTCATTAATGCAGCCCAACCATCAAAACAACCATTAAATAAATTAAATTAAATTAGTTTTAATTTAATTTAATTTATTCCACTACAATTTAATCCATTTAATGCATTCATTAGACCACATTCATTAATGCATTCATTAAACCGCACAACTTTTATTAAATGCATTTCCGCACTACTTTCATTAAATGCATTTCAATGTCGCTTTCATTAAATGCATTTCCATGTCATTGCCTTTCATTAAATGCATTTTTGTGGTCATTTTTATTCAATGCATTTCATTAATGCACGTGGCCCAACATTCAAAACCAAAAATTTAATGCATCCATACTTTCCAACTGGTATTTTTTGGCACGTAGTTTGAGGTAATTTTCTTCGACATCAGTTGCTACTTTCTTTTGTTATTTCGAGAGACCAATTTCAGATGTTCACCAGCATAGCAGTGTTTATAGTCTGGAGATCATTTTTTGAACCCGATTCAAATTCAGTGCTAGATTTTAGTTTCATGCAACCATGTACAAAGTTGTCATTTTGATTTGTAAAAGGAGTATATTTTCGATTGTACGTGATACTCATGGTTGTTTTTCCTTCTTTCTCTTCCATATTTGTATGCATTGGGGACCAATGCTTCTTCAGTGGGGAGGAATGATAGGGAATTAGGTGTGTATTTTAATAAATGATAGTTTTTGTAAGGATTTAGGTATCGTTATTATTCAATGCACCCTTATCCAAAATATGTCATGTAATACCTATTTATAGGTGTATGTTATCAATGGAATACAACTAAGTTTTGGGTTTGTCATATTCTCCTCGTGCTTGTGATTTTTATTCCATATCATGGTCTAAATGAAAACTTAACATGTATTTAGAGGTTTTTAGAAACACTAGAAGTAGTTGAGTGATTGAAAACACCTAGGGATTTTGGAAATGTGGTTTGGAAATGATAATTTGACTTTATGGAATGGTGTAATGAAATGGATCATGATGTGAGGGTGCCCCTGATTAAGGCAACATTATTTTATTGGATCAATTATTATCTGAACTAAGTAAATTACCCCCTAATATGAAATGTAATGTATGAATATGATGGTGTGAAATGCAATTTGTGAAATGTAATGTGCACAATGTGATATGTAAAATGTAAAGTGTAAAATGCAATGTTGTTTTTGTGTATTAGCCATGTATATATATATATATATATATATATCAATCACATTAAGCATAGAATGATCTCAAGTGGATGATGTTAGGTGGTTTAGGCTCTTCAACTTCTCTAGACTAGCAAGCCTATAAGTTCATTTACCCTTTGAGTAACAATATATGGACCTAACTAATTAGTCGTAAATTTATCATGAATATACGGTAATGCATTGGTGTTTTATTGATTCTCTTTAAGAACAAGATATCCTACTTGAAATTTATGTAAATAAAATTTGGTGTTGTAAGCACGCTTTAGGCAATCCTAATAAACTCATAAATACTCTAAGGCATTAACACACCTTTCATCAACAAGTGTAAGTTGGTAAAAATATGCTTGTCTAGTAGTATCATCATCTATGAATTCCTGTAGTGAAATTCGCAATGAGGGTATCTCAAGCTCAAGAGGTATAATTGCTTCAATTCTATAAACCAATGAAAATTGTGTTGCCCCATTAGGCATGTAGATTCTTGTTCGATAAGTCCATAATACCACGGGAATTTGAGTATGTCAATCTTTATGATTTTCTTTGACTAGTTTCTTGAGAATAGCAATTAAGGTCTCATTGGTAGCCTCATCTTGTCCATTTGCTTATGGGTAGTAAAGAGTCAAGAAATTATGTTGGATATTATATTTCTTGCAAAGTGCATGAACATCCTTTTTGTTGAAAGACTTACCATTATTAGAGATGAATTTTTAGGGAATACCAAAACAACAGATGATATGATGAAGTATGGACTCTACAATTCGAGGTCCTATCATACTGGTTGGAGGAATTGACTCAACCCACTTTGTGAAGTATTCAATGGCTATGATGATGAATGTATATTATATCGAGAAAGGAGGTGTGATTTTACCAATCAAATCAAGACCCCATTGTGAAAAGGGCCAAAGTCTTTGAATAGGTTATAATGCTTATGATGGTACATGAGTTAAATTAGCATGTTGTTGACATTGATGACAATGTTTGACATAAGTGCAACAATCATGTTCCATGGTGGTCCAATAATAACTTGTGCATAAAATACACTTTTTAATGGCCATTCCACTAAAATGACCACCACAAGTACCATCATGAGCTTTATATATGGATCTTTGTGCCTCTACAGGCTCGAGACAACAAAGGAGGATTCCATCATAACCAGATCTATACAAAACATCCTTCAAGAGAGTAAAACAAGCTACATTTTGCTTGGAAGTGCATTTAGCAGTCTACGATATATCTAATGGGAGTGTTACAAACTTGAGAAATGCTATTATTTGGTTTGACCAAGCCTCATATGGTTCTGAATGGATAAAGAAAACATAATTTTCATCCTTAGATTTAGCACGGATAATTAGAATTTTATATATCGTTTTGATAATGAGTGGTTGTACCTATCCTATGAAGTTCTTTAGAATTAATGATCCTAGAAAGGCCATCACATCCACAAATCTATTAGTCAAACATGGCAAACTCTCAATTTCATAACAATTAAATTTGGTAAGCAATTTCATTGCTACTTCATGGTAAAGCTTTATGATAGGTTATTGGCATTGGTATTCTTCGTTGGTTTGTCTAACAACAAGTTGAGAATCACAAAATATCCTGATACACTTTATGCCCATAGTTATGGCTGCTTGAAGACCTAAAATTAAGGCTTCATACCCTGCATTGTTTTTTGTTCACTGGAAGTCAAGTTTTAATGATAAGGGAATAGGTATCCCTTGTGGCGTATGAAACACGACTCCAGCACCTTGACCTTTTTTTCACTTAGAACCATCAAAGAATAATGTGATATCAAAATTTTTCTTTGGAATGGCATCTTCTTCTTGTTCAGTGATAGTGAATACCGAATTATCTAGGAGATCAATAATCAAGGGTTGATCACTAGGAAGTGGAGCTTTCACAAGTTGATTGGCTATGACCTGATATTTAATGTATTTTTGGCTAATGAAATCAAAATCAAGTTCAAGGAGAAGCATTATCCATTTAGCGGTGCGGGTGTTATTGTAAGTGCTAGATATCATATAATGTAGAGGATTTTTGTGAGCTATGACATATGTAGTGTGACTAAGCATGTAATATATAAGTTTCTTAGTGGTGCTAAGCACGATTTTTCCATGTAAACGTATCTGGTTTCATAGCTTACCAATGTTTGAATAATGTAATAGACAACTTACTCTCGATTATTTTCATTCTTTTGTGCAAGCATTATCTCTAATGCAAGGTTTTTTGTTGAAACATAAATATGTAAGGAGACTCCTATACGAGGAGTTAAAACTAGTGGAGAAGCTAGGTATTTCTTGATATCATCAAAATATTTTTGGCATTCATTTGTCCATGAAAATTTCACCCCCTTTTATAGTAGGTGATTGAATGGCCTACATTTATTAGAAAATTATGCAATGAAATGATAGATCAATTGAATATTTCCTTGTAAACTATGCAATTCTCTCAAGTTTTTTGGGGGAGGCATCTCCATGATGACCTTAAATTTTTTTGGGTCCACTTCAATGCCTCTTTTGGAGACAATGAATCCTAGTATTTTGCCAAAGGTAAAACCAAACATACTTTTGGGATTCAACATTACATTATGCTCTAAAAATTGATCAAATACTTTTTCCAAGACACCAATGTGCTCTTGTTGAGTTTTAGATTTTGCCAAGAGATCATCCACAAAATCTTCAATGATCATATACGTGTAATCATGGAATATGTATGTCATGGCATGTTGAAAAGTGACACCTACATTTTTGAGGCCAAAGGGAATCACCTTATAATAAAAATTTCCCCAAGGTGTAGTGAATGTTGTTTTATTTTGGTCATCAGGATTGATTCAAATTTGATTGTATCCTAAAAAACCATCCATTAGAGAAAGCATTTCATGGCCAGCGTAGGTGTCGACAAGCGTATCAATTTTTGGTAGAGAAAAATCATCCTTAGGATATTAGTGCAAATGCTTATCACCCCGTTAGACTTATGAACGGGTACCATGTTTGAAAGCCACTTAGGATAATCAATGGTAACAATGAAACCCACATATAATAGCTTTTGAATCTCTTCTTTGACCAAGAGGGAAATGATAGGATGCATCCTTCTAAGTTTTAATTTGACCAGCTTAGCATCAGAAAGCAAGGTGATATTATGGACAAACAAATTAGGGTCAAGATCAGGCATGTATTTGTAGGACCATGTAAAAATACCCTTCTTATTCTTGAGGAAAGAAAAAAATTGCTCTTGTTCATCTATGGATAAAATTTTACCAAGTTTGATAATTTGGGTATTGTATACATATTAACTAAGGTTCACATCAATGGTATCTTCAATGAACATGTGAGAACCTTCCTCAATATTATGGGGTATTGGGATCATATGAATGTTGTCTATAAAATTATCAAACTCTTATGACTCAACCTCTTCTATGTCTTCTTGGAAAACCTCAGAATCTAAAGGTGAATATGAAGGTGAAGGTGGAGGTGGTAGAGGAATGTAGTTGGTTGAAGCCCTTAACAATTCCTTGGAAAGGACAAATTTAAAAAAGTATGGTGGTGAGGAAATCTAGTCCATGTCAATAAGGCTCATGTCAATTGGAATTGGCTTTGCCAAATTGTATGGATTACGGAGCGGGGTAGATAAGTCAACAAGATTCATGTTGACTTAAAAGGGGGATTGGTGGATCCTGTATGCTAGAACTGATGCTAAAGCTCTAGAAACCTGAACAACAAAAGGAAACATAAATAAATACAATTGGTAAAAATTCATGTTTATGCAATGCAATGATTTGTTTTGAATTTTTTTTTGTGTTTTCGATTTTTTTGAATTTTTTATTTTTGAATTTTTTGAATTATGTACATCTATTACAAAATTGGCCGATGAGGTGGATTAATGAAGTGGGTGTGGTGGTTCACTACTTGGTTTGACTCACTCTTGTGGAAGAAGCAAATGAAGGATGATTTGATGGATGGTGAATATTTTGAAGAAAAACTCATCTTGTTCGGTGAATGGGATGATGGGTTCCAATTCCACATCACGTTCATTAGAAGCTATCGACATCATGTCAAATTCTTCATAAATTTCATCTTCAAATTCATTGGTGTGATGGATATATTCTTTTGAATTCAAATGTAAATTTTGAAAATATTGTTCAAAAGAAGTGGAAGAAAGTGGATGATAGCCTAAACTTGAATGGTCATGCGCTTATTGATATGAAACACCAATGATATCATGCATTCCATATTCATGTTAGCCTAGGCCATGTACTTGCCAATTAACTATATGAAAATACTAGGATGAAAAACCCAACATGTGATGTATATTGGTAGGAGTTGGTTTCTTGGGTTCATCTGGGGAAGATAGATTAGATGATGAATCAACCCCCCTATACACAAAATTAATGCTAGTGGTCATTGAACCCATGTTGTACACCACTCCTATAGATAAGGGTGGATCATATGGATAACCATAATCCTTACCATTTTAGATACTAAGCGGTGTGACTATGATGTCTTGGACCACATATTCACCAATACTAGGATTAGTGAGGTGGACTGTAACTTGGGATGATGTGGAGGTAAATTAAGTGGCTATGGATGATTTGATATTGGATTAGGGCTTCGATAATGGGAGAGGTATGGACTAAGATGGCATATCACAATCTATTAAGACAACTTGTGAGATGTCAGCTGATGTGGATGGAGGTGGATTTGGTTGAGGTGTTTGTTTAATGGGCAATTATGTGGAAGGAATTATGGTGGATGATGTTGATGTTGATGATGTGGCTTATGTAGATTTATTTTGACCACATGTGCATGTAGTCAAAGGTTATGCAGATTAGAACATGGAGGTGGAATATTTATGTGAAGTTGTGATAGGGAGCTCATAAAGAATTTGATATTTTGATGAAGATGATTGTGTTGTTGATGAGGTGTTTGATGATGTAAAAAAAATATGGGTGGAAGGAAGCATGGATTCATAAGAATTTAAAATGAAATTGTAATACTTAAACGGTTTAAAATCCATTGGTATGCAATGAACTTGTCCCTCATGTACATATTGTAAGCATTGATGAAGTATAGAAGGGACACATCTCATTTCACTCATCCAATGATATCCAATGAGTACATTGTATGTCATTGACAATTACAAGATATGAAACATGGTTTTCAAAATTTTTATCCCCACTTCGATGGGAAAAATTATAGTTTCAACTATGAAGTAGAGAGCATAATTAAATGCTTTCTAGGTGAAAGTGGATTTGGAGATGTGGTATGGTGGAATATTGAGGTGTTGGAGAGCATATGTGGTGATGAGGTTGGTAAAGGAGCTGTATCAATCAATACTTGTTTAAATGTCTTCCTGTTAATTTGATCCATGACATGCAATAGAGGGTTCACCAACTTTTATGATATTGGTTTAATTTCAAAATCATAGAATGCAATGGAAGGATCCATGCATGTTTGGATACTTCCCACAAAATTACTAAAGGTATTAGCATCTTAATATTGAAGTTCAATGTATTTTAAAATATCCATTAATGCCTCATGATGTGGGGAAGATTGTTGAATAAGCTCATAAATAGATAGTTTGGATGAAGCTATTTTAAGGCTAGTGGTCATTTAGTTGCTCAAAGATATGACTAGCCTTGATGGATGGTTAGGAGGATGAATGGGTGGAGATGGTTGACTTTGAATATGAATGGGTTGGGAAGGATTGGCAAAAATTTGAATGGGAGATGATGAAGTGGCAGGTTGAGGAGACACACTTGCTTGTGGTGCTATGGGAGATTTAACATGTTACTACTGCATATTTTTTTTATTTTTAGTGTGTTATTGACCTCGAGTAAGTACATGGATAGCACCCACAAAACCTTGGTTTTGAACATGATTGACTTGATTAGTAGGGGTCTTGGTGTTAGATCCTCCTATTGTTGGTTATACCTCCTCATGATGAGGAAGTGGTATTTGATAGATTCTAAGGTTTTGTTTTTTTTTGGCTAATGAACTATCAAGCTTGATGACTCCTAAGTCAATGATATCTTGCACTATGTCTTTGAAGTTGTAGCAACTATTTATATCATACCCATTTTGCCTATGATAAGGGCTAAACAAATATTCCCTATAATGTTTACTACACTTGGTAGGGTCATCTAGTTTAACCTCAAGAAATGCAAGTTGGTTAGTGTCATACAACCTATAAAATATTGAGGCATATGATTCAGCTAAGGGAATGTACTGGTGGTTTTGTCGAATATATTATCGACGTGGGTAATTTTCCACAGTTGGCATTATGTTTTCAACTGATTGTGATGGTGATGGAACCATATGATATGCAATTTATTGCAGTTGTTATTGCAATGGTTATTGTTGAGCCATTACCAGTTGGATCATGACCATTTGATTGACTTTATTGGCTTGATTGGCCTAATTGGCCTGGTTTGGTTTGGATTGGCAAAAATAACTACCTTTGTATTGGACCTTATTCTACCATTATTTATTTTTGGGCTTAAGCACACCCTCTTGGATTTTTATCTCCTCAATGATGCTAGCTTGAGTAATATCTTCCTCAAATGATATGTACTAATGTAATTATAATAACCAAGAAATAAATTTTAGGCAATTCTTTGTAAACAATTGGGTTAGCTCTTCCATTGGTAGAGAAAATGATAGTTTTGTGATAACAACCATCCAATGGTTACCAAAATAATATAATAACTCATCATAATATTTTTTTAAACCATATAAGTTAGACAATGATACTTTCTTTCTAACATTGAGAGAAAATATTTTGACAAATCAGTCAACCAATTGTTCAAAAGTGTAAATACTATGATGAGGTAAATGGTAGTACCACTCTATGCCATCCCCCACCAATGTCTAAGGAAATATTTGAAGTATTAGAGAATCATGATGTTGGATTATAAAATAGGAATGAATGAATGTACACACATTCTCCTTACGGTCCTCAATACCTTTGAATTTGTCAAATTTTGGTACTATAGAATCTCTTGGATATGGAGGTGATGGTACCAAAAAATGAATTGGTCAATTGATCAGTTGTATTAGAGTTGGATTTTGGTTCATCATACCAGGAGTATGTTGCATCAAGTTGTCAATTTACTATTGCATGACTTGAATTTAAGGGTCTTCCCCAAGTATATGGAAGCCCTAAATTACTTGAAAATTCTATGAAGGTGGAGTGGTGAGATGCTGGGATGTGATGATTTGATGGATTTAATTGAATTTGGTTATGTTTAGGTTAATGAAGAAATGATTGTGAATGTTGAAAAGGATATGATGTGTGAGTACTATGAATTTTATGATTTGTGGGGATGGCATGGGTGTGATTTAATGGCGGTGTGGGGATGGAAACTACCGAATATTGTGTTACCCATCATGAATTTGGAGTGAAAAAGGAGGATTTGGTGGAAACAAGATGGGACTTTAAATTTTTTGTTTGTACTTGTTGTTGGGAATAATATTGAGCACCTTGTTGAGCCATAAGAAATTTATTGAGATGTTGTCATGCTTTCTGTATGGCCACCTCTGAGGCATATGGTGTGGATGGATGGAATGGATGATGTAGGTGGAAAATAAGTTGCAATAGGGATTACAACTATATGGGAGACATTAGATGAGGTTGGGGATGACATTTGTGAAGTAGCATTGACATGTACTTCATACAATGGATTGCCATAGGTGGTGGTATATGAGGATGGGATGGATGTTCTTTGAACACTTGATTACTGTGGAATGGACCAATGTTGGGAATGTGTAGTTGATGCCTCAGAAAAGGGTTGTATACACTTGGGTGAGGCTAGAAGGCTATGAGGAGATAAGTTCCTACTAAAATGAAGGATCATGCCTAGGTGGGCTATGGACCTATTCTAGAACATAGTTAGCAGATATTTGAAAAGCTTCCACTTTAGCCATGTCTATATAGGTTATGTTATGGTTGATGTATGATAATGGTTATGTCTTGGATGTGTGGATGGTTCTATGAAAAACATCAACATTTGAGGTTTGCACAACGTGTGAGAGACCTGTAGATGAATTTGAACAACTTTTTTGTATCACACTAGTGGTATTAACCACATAAGTGCTAGGGAAATATGATGAACACTCTATGGATGAAGTGACCTAGTTTATGGAAATTTGACTCAAGATTTTTTTGATTTCTAGTTAAAACCATAAGTTAGTGAATCAAATATGAAAGAAATGCAAATGAAATATTTCACAAAATAAAGTAAACAACTCAAACCTATGTTTTTTCAACATATTTTCTTACCTCCTTTTTTTATCTCACTTTAAAAATTTTTGTTTTTTTTTTTCAGTTTTGTGTGTTTTGGATGTTCTAATATAAATTATGCAAGGTAAAATATATGGTTGGTTGGCAAATGAGATTCTTCCTGGTGATGAAATCCAAAATTTTTGCTCATGGGTATCTACGGTTGCTAAGGGTAGAGATTGATGGATGGAGATGAAGCCCACCATCACCAAATTTCAAGCAATGGTTGTTGATGAAATCCAACTCATTAATATTTATTATGAAATGTGCAGTGTGTGATTCATTTTAATGTCTATGTTTTCTAATGTGTACATACAATGTTAAAAAATAACCTATTTCATAGGTCTAAATCAGAATCCAAAATCAAAAATACCAAGTTCCTCAAAAGAATGTAGGGTACACCACTTAAGACCCACTCTAAACAGTGGAGGGTTCACCTAATTCTTGAATCACCAAATGTGGGAGTACTTATGTATTCTAATATTGTTCCAACTTAGACAAGTAAGAACAAAAATTATTAACCCTATTATGCAACTATTTTATGCAATTGTCATTTCACATGAAAACAGTATGCAAAATATTGAATAAAACACACCAGAAAATAACATAATTTTAAATCTAAAAATGTGAACTATGGTGAATATGAATGCAAGTCTACTCTAAATGCAATGTGCAAGATGAATGTAGATGCCTAAAATGCAAATGAAATATGACTACTTTTAATAGAAACTAAATGATGTTATTTTTGTCAATTTATCTATAAAAAGCATAAAAAATGAAGCAAAAATGGGTTAGGGTTTGAAGTAGGCTTACCAGGAAGCCTATGTGTAGACACTAAAATCTGGTCAATCCGATTAGGCACCCAAGACAAGGTCTAAGTGACACCATATGACCCCCTTGGGCAACACTCAAAGGTTTTACAATGGTCCTAACCACTATTGGAAATATCTACCCCACTTTTGAGAGCTTTTGGGCCACTTAGGCATGACCATACCACCCTAGGACCGTTACAATTTGTGGCCATACCACCCAAGGATGGTGGTAAAGCGGTCATCCCTAGGTGGGAAAGCCACAAGGTTTGACTCCTAAAAAGTCAAATTGGGACAAATGGCACCCATAAACTACCATTATCCTGCTTATTTGAGCATGCAAGGTCATAGGGGGCATAATCCTTATGATATGCTACAAAATGGAGGTCAAAGTGGGAGATTCTCTTCCCCCTATAATGCATGGTCGATTTTAGACAAGTGGTACCTCTTGCCCTGCATGCCTTCGCATGCCCATTTTCCCAAAGGTATCCTTTGGCTATAAAGTGGATCCATTTTCCACACAAATTAGGGAGAGGATTTTTGAGACATAGCAACAGAGTTCTGCCAAGATTTCCCCTCACCTTTTGTGACTTTTCCCTTAGAATATCTACCTAGTGAAGGATGTTTGCGAGTGATCTAGGAGGCGTAATTTATTTACAAAACTGAACCATCTCAGTGAATTTCACCACAAAATTTGATGAAAATACTATTTATAAGGGTACTAACCAATTCATAGAGGAATTGGTGATAAAATAAGGGCAAAATTGGTGGTCGCCCCACCCTAGGATGGCCCCCATTCTATGACAGTCACCACTATCCCTACAAGGTATGGCAGTAGATCTATGGATTATTTCTTGACTTTTATTTTTTTGATATATTATATAGTAGCATATAAGTCTCCCATACAAATGTTATACATTTTGGAGTGATATTGAGGGAGATATTGCATTTTTAGTGTTTTGCAAGCTTTCGGGGACCATCTGAAGATGCACATGAAACTATTACTAATTTTGAAAATATGACCATATGGGTTCTCTTAAAATTATATTTTATGCATACTGTCTAAGTTTCATTTAATTTGGATATGTTTAGGCCTAGAAATTGTTTATTTTGGGTTTTGTAGGTTTGAGAAGCACACTTCAAAAATGCCACATCATCAGATGCAATTTTTATTATGTTTTTTGTGAAATATTTCCAAAACCATATATTTTATATACCTCTACAATTTCAAGTTATTTGGAGTTTTTTTAGATAGGCATCTTGCATATTCATATTTTCTAGCCTTTTAGTGCCTGTGGGGTTTAAATATTTTTAATATATGCACTCGCTATTTAATTATTTTGGTTTCCTTGCGTATAGGTGTAGGTCATACAATGTATAAGGAAGGATCACAAGATCATAGACCAAAATGGTGGTATCGTAGGCCCACCCACTTTGATTGTGGGTACAAGGAAGAACATTGGAAGTGCACACGAGTTACTTTGAGGATTCGATCCTTGGGAACTAATTTGTAATAATTGTATCAATCTAGAGCCCTTAGGGGACATCTATTTAACCATGTATTTGATCCATAAAATTAATAAGAAATAATCTCCATTCATTTTATTTCTTGCATTTTGGTCATATTTCCACATTTACTTCCATGCTTCCATTTTGATGCTTATAAGCCATTAGAGATGGATGCATATAGCTCTTCATCATTAAGTGCACAATTTTTCACTTACTTCAATGGTGATCATAGTGGGAAAAAATGCTCCAAGGGTGTCTACAACCCGCTTGGTCAACCCAAAATGATCCTAGGCGGTCTATGACCATCTAGGTCACCCAAAAATGCTCCAAGGGTGTCTACAACCTACTTGGTCAATCCAAAATGCTATTAGGCAATCTATGACCATCTAGGTCACCCCAAAATTCTCCAAGGGTGTCTATAACCCACTTGGTCAACCCAAAACACTCCTAGGTGGTCTATGACCATCTAGGTCACCCCAAAATGCTCCAAGGGTGTCTACAACCCGCTTGGTCAATCCAAAATGCTCCTAGGTAGTCTATGATCATCTAGGTCACCCCAAAATGCTCCAAGGGTGTCTAAAAACTGCTTGGTCAACCCAAAACACTCTTAGGTTGTCTGATGAGGCCTAGAAATGCCTCAATCATAACATGTTTTGAACACTAAAAATGCCTATAAACTCTTATGTTTTATCTGATATGTTAGTTAAGTTGATTCAATATGTTGTATATTAACCATTTTGCATGATCAATGTATTTGGAATATTATATGCTGATTTTACAGCTTTTTGCATAGTTTTGTGTTCTTTTTGCTATGATTTGCTAAAATGGGATATGCTTAGAATAATAGCAGCATTTCACTAATCATGTTTTGATTTGTCTCAAGCAATTATTTCACCTAAATCTGGCAACAATGCAAGCAAACTGTTGTTGTGCAGCAAAAACTGGTCTTTCCCATGTAAATTCCAACCAGCTGTCCATAAATAGCAAGGCTTGGAATTCACATGTGGAAAAAGATGAAGACCATTGGAATTTGATCTTAGGAGATAACCCACCTGAGATATGCAGAAGAAATCACTGGAAAAGCACACATTTGTTCATTCCGAAGTATCTTCGGAATGAACAGATATCTTCGAAATGAGCGGATCTTTGGAATGAAGAATGCATTATCTTCGAAATGAGCGGATCTTCGGAATGAAGAATGCAGTATCTTCAGAATGAAGGATTGCAGTATCTTTGGAATGAAGAATTGCAGTATCTTCGAAATGAGCGATCTTCGGAATGAGAATTGCATTGTCTTCGGAATGAAGCCACTTATCTTCGAAATGAAAACAAAATGTGCTTTTTGACTTGTTGACCGATTTTTGAAGCTAAAAAAAGGGAAATAAAGGTTGGAAAAGGTAAAGGAAAATATCTTCCATCTGTCTTTGCCGTCATTGCCGACCAAAGCCATCATTAAGGGAAAGATCAAGTTTTAATCTTCTTCTAGGATAAAACCAGAATTTGTTGCAGCATTGTAGGATTAGATCTTTTGAGATATTCTTTGTTTGTAATCAGACCTTAGGACATCTATAAATATTGCTCCCATTTAGGTTGAGCTAGTAGGTAGAGAGTAGTAGTAGCAGGAAGTAGAAAGTAAGGAAGCTAGGAAGAAGCAAAAAATAGGTAGAATTTGATCATTATAGATCCTGTAACAAGTTTACAACAGAATTATTGTAATCATGTTCTTTAATCAATAAAGTGCACCAGTTCTATTTCATATTGCTTGTAAATGAGTGTGATTAAGATCTAGAGAGAGAGAGAGACTTATACCTTCTTCTAGACAAGGAGGCTGGCCACTTCCAGACCTAGGAGGAGGACTAACAAGCAGGTTTTTATTCTGATTTTGCTACAGTAGAATGAGTTGTAGAACTTGTTATTTCAATTGCTTGTAAACAATTGACAATATTTGTGATCTTAGTTTATTTATGTTTAGATTAAACTTGTGCTTAATGTTTTAGTTGTAATCTTTACTTTCAACAAAGCTTCCATTTTATTTCAGACTGTTATTCCCAGAATTTACTGTTTTTCAGCAATTTCCTGCATTTTATGTTTTGCTATCAAACCCTGCACAGAAGATTGACAACCTTCTGTTACAGAGCCTTGACAGTTTTTATTTCCATGTTAGAATTAGACTTTCATTGCTACAAAAGTAATTAGATTTCCTTTCTACAATTAGGATCAGACTTTCAATTCTACAACTGTTATTTCTGCAATATAATTAGGTCTCATTCTGCAATTGTAATTAGGACTTTATTTCTATAGTTAATGATTAGTTTCCAATTCTGCAACTTAGATTAAGGTTTAATTCATGCAATTTAGAAATAGGAATGTCCTAAAACCCCCCACACAACCGGTTCCACCAATAAGACCTGTTGCTCTAGATTGACCTAAGTTATAGTTGTTTCACTTCTTCTTTCGTAGATAGCCTTGTACACTACCCTGGATTGACAAATTCATTGAGAATTAATGATGGTATAACGACTACGCATCATTTTGGCGCCATTATCGGGGAATAGTGTTGCCAGAAGAAAACAAATAGTCCAATAGCTGTAATCAGACTAAGCTATGAAAATTTAGGTTAAAATCTAAATACAACAGTTGAGGAAGATAACAACTATTGACTTAATTTATGTCATTTAAGAGTAAACATGAATGAGTAAGTCTAGGGATGAAAAAGGTAGAACTACCCCAAAGGATCCCTGGCTTGTTCCATTAAGGAGATCTTCACGCCTAAGGGGTGAATCACCTGTGTTTGAACTACCAGAAATATTGATAGAAAAATCACCAGTCTCACCATCATTAGAACATTTTGAGAAAGGAAAATCACCAATTTTATCATCATCAGAATATCTTAAGAAAGAAAATTCATCAGACTCATCATCAACAGAGAGGCTTGGACCTCTTGAGAGAACAATTTGGAAAGCTTTAACTTCTCCTAGGAAATAGGAAACTATGGTAGAAGGAGGCAATATAGATGGCCAACATGGCTATGTCCATAATGAAGGAGATGATCAGGATATGCTCCAACCTTCCAGAACATTTGAATATCCTATTCATCTGAATCCAACACAAAACTCTCCCATGAAGACCATTTCACCTTCAGTACTTCCAACCTTTCGAGGTGTTGTATCTAAAGATCCTGATCAGTTTTTGTTTGAATTCAAGGTAGTGTGTCAGACCTATGATTATATAAATGACAATAAAAAACTTAAGGTTTTTCCCTCAACACTCAAGGATTCAACATTACGTTGGTTCATGAGCTTAGAGCCTAATTCCATAAGAACCTGGGATCAAATGGAAACTATCTTTTTAGACAAATATCAGGAATATTGCCATGTAAGGAATAGGAAAGATGAGTTATTCAGAATCAAGCAAGAAGATGATGAGACATTGGAAGATTATCTTGATAGGTTCTCCTTTGTTCAAAGGAGATGTGGACTTGTAGAACCAGAATTATGTAAAACCATATTTTTGAGAGGATTGCAAGATGAATCCAGAGAAGTTCTGGATTTGATGGGAAAATGGGATGTAACCACTCTCAGTAATGATGAAATTATGGATCTCTGTAGGAATTACTCTCGCACTAAGCAGAGAAGAAGAAAAAGCCACACAAATGGCACTGATGTGAAGGACCTGATAGAGGAACTTGCAAATTTCAAAACTAATATTCTAGTGCACCTAAACACTACTTTGGGGGAAATGTCTACAAAAGCAAAAAACATAGAACCCTTGGCAATTTATTGCCCAAGATGTAGAAGTAAACATGCTTTGCAGGAATGTCCTTTGAATAAAACATCTATCTCAGCCATTTGTAGTATCTGTTCAAAAAGGCATTCAACTGAACAATGCCACCTGCTACCACAACTCAAAACTGTGTTAGAAAACCAGACTGAGGAACTCAACTATATTGGACCAAAACAAGGGGGAAATTTCTCTCAATACCAAAATCCCCCTCATTTTCCTACAAATTGGGGGCATAATCCTGGTACTATGCCTTGGGGACAATCAGAACCACCCCAACGTCCTTGGAATTATCCTCAATGGACAAATTCCCAAGAATGGCCACAAGCAAATTGGAGTAACCCAGCCTGGAATCAGAATCAAAACAACCCCTCATGGAATCAAAACAACCCATCTTGGAATCAAAATTAGACTAATCCACATTGGATGCAAAACCAACCATAGTGGAATCAACAATACCAGTCCTATCCAAGGCAGCAAAGGAATCAAGGTCAAACTCAGCATTTGTTGCCTGCACCTAATCAAAATTTTCAAGAAAAATAGCAGCAAACACAACAAGTGAAACAACCTCAAATGCTAGCTCAACCAGTCACTAATCCAAATAGCATGAGACAAACACCTCCTGTCTATGTGGTTGAAGCCGAAGAAAATGTTGAAATTAATGTTCTTGATTGTAGTAACATCCAACTTCGTTCAGGAAAAGTTGTACCTAAACCAGTTTCAAATGAAATTAAAGAAAATGAAGAACAAGAATCATTGGAACCTGAGAAAGTCCAACCAACAATAGAGACAAAAGAAAAATTGGAACCAGTGAAAATCCAACCAACAATAGAGAAAGAGACAAAACCATAGGCAGAACAATTACCAAGGATAGTTCCATATCCTGAAATATTTAATGCAATACCAAAAAATCCTGAGTCAAAATTGGTCAAAGAACTCAAAAATTTGACTATATCATTGCCCTTATTGCAAGCCATTAAGGAAATACCAGAGATTAATAGTACTGTCCAAAATTTGTGCATTAAAAGAGCAGGAAGAAAAAAGAAGGCATTTCCCAAAACTGTGCAGGTTGAAGGGAAGATAGTTGATCTCTTATCTGGAAAACTAGTACCTCCAAAGTATAGTGATCCAGGAAGCCCAGTTATCACAGTCACCATAGGTTCAGTACCAATATCAAATGTCTTAGTAGATCTAGGAGCTGCAATAAATGTCATGACCAAGGATACAATGGAACAATTACAGCTCAAACATCTCAGCCCCACATTTACAGTTTTAGAAATGGTTGATAGGTCAGTTGCAAAACCTGAAGGTATCATTGAAGATGTCCCTATAGAAGTTTCTTCTTGGGAATTCCCTGCAGATTTTTTGGTTTTACAGCCAAGAAATTCAGCACATGGATATCCCATTATTTTGGGAAGACCTTGGCTTGCAACTGCAGTAGCCTTCATAGACTGCAGATCTGGAAATATGACTATTTCAAATGGTATTGATCTGAAACAGATTTCTTTATATCCTCCTGCAAAACCATCTAGCAAATTTTTAGGTCAGTTATGGTTTTCTGACTCAGATGAAGAACCAGAAGAGGTCATTTCTACACTAGCTACCTTAGTAGTAAGAGAACACACAGAAGACCTCAGTGACACAGAAAATTTAGAAAATGAAACAATCCCGATGAATGTTCTGCATGAACAAGGTTTAGAAGGGGAAGCAACAAATATCCAACAGTTGTTAAGTAATGAGGAGAATCAAAAATCTGAAGATGAACCATCTGTACTATCACAGGGAAACTCTGTTTCACTACCACATGGATGGCACCATCATCTAATTTTTCCTTCTCACTGTTCCATACAAGATATGCTTCCCTCAAGCAGCAATAAAACAGAAACTGCTTCTTTTCTCCCATCTCAGCAATGTCCTCTTAATCCCTTAATCACCAGGTATGAAGGAGTGAATTCAGTCCTTCTAAATACAAAACAAATAGAAGTCCAACCAGGAAAATTTTTGAACATTTATAGCCAGCTTACTAGGGAAGAGGAAGAAAAATTGATAGTTGTCTTGCAGAAGCATGTTTATGCTTTTGCTTGGGACTACAAAGAATTCATACCTTATGAACTAGTATTTGGTAAAAAGCCTCTCTTACCTATTGAATTTGAGCTACTAACATTGCGCACAGCACTGGAAATTGGAATTGAATTGTCGTAGGCACAGACAGACAGGATTCTACAGCTGAATGCATTGGATGAACTTAGATTGGATGCTCTGCACCAAACTGAGGTAATTCAGGAGCAGAGGAAGCTATGGCATGACAGTCACATTCAACAGAGGAAACTTCAACAAGGAGATTGGGCTTTACTGTTTGATTCTCGCTATGAAGACTTCCCTGGAAAACTGAGAACTAGATGGTTGGGACCTTACTAGATTAAGGAGGTATTTGACAATGGAGCAGCTCGTCTATCCCCTATTGATGGATCACAAAGAAAGTTGGTAGTGAATGGACATCACCTCAGAGTGTACCATACACCTCTGACTAAAGAAGAATTCTTGCAGCAACTTGATAGTTTGGATACACAACAGGTGGAAGAGATTCCCTCTTCCACTTCAAAACAATCAGCATGATCATGGATTTCAAGAAAAAGTAGAAAATACAAAAAAATAAAAAAATAAATAGAAAACAAAAAGATGAATAAATTATGAGTATGAATTCCTTCATGGGCATGGTTTCAGGGGAAATCATGAAATTCCTTCATGGGCATAGTCAGGATCAAAAAAAAAAAAATGAGGTAAAAAAAAAAAAAAAAAAAAGAAGGGAAAATCAAGAAAAAAAAAAGAGAAAAATGAATAACTCAGCAGTGAAAACCTTTTCTTAAGGCACTACTAGGTTGGTATGCATGAAAACCAGTTTTTTGGCATGCATAACCTTGAGAAATTTCTGAACCATCATTGTACAAATTCACCAAGTGCACTTGTTTTGAAATGTTGCAAAAAATCTCAGCAGAATATCAACAAAGGCAGTCATTCTTCAAAACTGGCATTAACTATTTTTATCAAGTATATATATTTCTTACATTTCTTCATTGTAAAATGATTGGTATATAGTATATGAAAATTAACCATTAGCATAAAAGGTATTCATAAGAGTTGGCATACTTAAAACATGTTTTGAGAATGAAAATATTGATTTCTGCCTAATCTTCAAAACAAGAATGCCAAAAATAGTGCCTGCTGTATTATCTTCGGATTGAAATTGTCTTCGGAATGACAAAAAAATGAATGTTGCACTTTGTCTTTAGAAAGAAACTTTGTCTTCGAATGACAATTTGTCTTCAGAATGAAACTTGATCTTCGGAATGACGACTTGCTGCATCATCTTCGGAATGAAGATCTGTCTTCGAAATGAAGATCTATCTTCGGAATGACGATTTACCTTCGCAATACAGCCTGATCTTCGGAATGAGGATTGATCTTCGGAATGAGGATTAATCTTCGAAATGAAGATTTAAAATTGCAAAGAGGATTTGTCTTCGGAATGAAGTTATAATCTTCGGAATGAGGATTTGTCTTCGAAATGAAGACTCGTCTTCGGAATGAAGTCATAATCTTCGGAATGAAGTTTTGTTTGCACAATAAGTTATAATCTTCGGAAAGAGCATTTCCACATGGCATCCAAGAAGACAAGGTACGACAAAATCAAACTCTTTTAGTTGCATACGATAAAGGAACACGTGTCAGTAAGCACATGGTTTGTTTTTGCACCCATTGGAAAGTACCAAAATTATGGAGGACGTGACCAACCATATGCCACCAATTTTTAATGCCAATAAACATGCACGTGAGAATCTACGGACTGAACAAAAAAATTAAAACCAAATGAGGTGGATCTAACGGCAAGGACGTCCAAGCAATCATTTACGAATAGGTTTTTGGTGCAATAGTAAAAATGTGTGCCACCTTTCTTTTCGAAGACGTGTTTGCGAAGTACAGTGCTCAGGTTACGGTTCATTCCAAAGAAGAAGACGAGAAACAGGGCAACGAAGGTTTCAAACTAAAACTCTACAAATCTGCAACATAAAAAAAAATCAGAGATCCAACAGAGAAATAGCAACAACAGTGAACAAAAAATATGGGGTGAAAGATCAGAACAAAACCTGCAGATACCACCTACCTCCGAGAAAATCCGACAGTCGTGCAGATTTTTGAAGATGGAGGGTTTATGCCATTTCTGGATAAGTTTAATGGGTCTTCTGAAGATTTGGCTGGCATGTTCGCCCATACATTCTGAAACAACCGAGCACATGTAAACGACATGACTATTGAGGTAACCCCTAAAATTTTAAGTCAGATTACTGAGCTGCCATTAGAAGGGATTTCAATTTCTAGATCTGGCAAGAATACATTGGCAAATGTAGTTAATCAGTTTGTAGAAGAAAATGATAGAGAGCCAGAGTATTTAACCCATAACAACACATGCAAAGGGTTAAAAAGGGCCAGCTTGCAAGAACCCTAGGATGAAGTAGCCACCTGGGTAATAAAATTCCTAACCTGTGAAGGGCAGTATGTGCTGTTATCAGGGCATCATCTGTGAATTTTGAACCATCTCGGACATGGTGAGCAACAACCGAAAGTTAGGGTAAATCTTCCCCCGTATCTGTATCAAGAATTAAAAAACATGGCAAAGAGATATCAGGAGGGCAAAGGAAGCCTTCGCCATCATGGCCTCATCAAACTAGTTTGCCAACACCATTTTAGAGGAAACCCTAGGAGTTTTGATAGGTTTTACTCTACCCTAAACGATGTCATTTTTAGGGATGAAGATGAGGAAGAAGAAGAGCCAGATACTGCTGATGTTGCTATAGAAGAAGAAACAACTGCTGCAGAAAATGTTGCAGAAGATGCTGCAGAGGAAACTGTAGAAGGTGCCCCTAAAGCTGTTATAGAACCACACCCAACAACAATAGCAGAAAACCTTGCTCCTGAACCCTCAACTTCACGAACCAAGAAACAAAAGAGAAGAGGATCTGGAACTGGCAGCAGGACAGAAAAACAAAAGAAGGTTCATTTTTTTGGAGTGACCACTGATTTGACAGAACAAAAAATAACAAGGGAAACAGAGGCATCTAAAACTGACCCCATAACCCCTGCTGTCACCCGAAAATAGAGCAAAAAGAAGAAGTTTGCATCTAGAACTAGGAGGTCTACAAGAATCCATTTGAAAGAAACAGTAGAACAGGTTATGGAGGAAGAAGATAGACCAAGCAGCCCAGATGTCACAGAGATGCAACCAGCCTCTGAAAACTTTCTAGAATTCCTTGAATAGATAGCTAAGGCAGAAACTGGGCAAGGTAATTTGGAAGAGGCTACAGTTCAACAGGCTACAGATATGGTAGATACCCTTATAGACAGTCTCATAGAGCCTCCTGAACAAGAACAAATAGTTGCAGAAGAAGAAGAGATATTGGTTGAGTAGCCAACTACAACTGATCTGTCTACATCAGATTCTGAGGTAGAAACAGAAGTGGAAGACATCACAGAGTAGCTAAGGGCAGCAAGAAGTGTTGTCAGAACACAAACCAAGTGGATTGAGGAGAAAGAAAGCATCATTGAGATACATGAAAGAAAAATTGCAGAGTTACAGTAGGAAGTGGCAGAATTGAGAAAAATGTTGTCACAATCTGAAAAACATCCAACTGTATCCTTTGATGAAGATAATTTAGCTCAATTGCTTCTGGGTCTATCAAGGGCAGATGACTCTGTTGAGACAAACATGGGCGTTCATTCTGAAGCAGCACCCCTTCATTCTAAAGAAGTGCCTGTTCATTCTGAAGCAGCACCATCTCATTCTGAAGCATTGCCTTCTTGTTCTAAAGATGCTTCAAAAATGGTAAAGAGCATAGCAGAGGATGTTGAAAATGAGCCACCAACACAGAAACAGTCCCAGCAACAAGAAAAAGTTCAAGTAAGTACTCCTATTGAGGTCCCTGCATTCCAAAATGTTACACTTTCAATAGAAACAACAGATAAGGGGGTACAAGTAGAAATACTATCTGATGACAACCCCATAGAAATAGCAAATAAGGAGGTACAGGTAGAATTATTGATAGATGATCAACCAGTGGAAGTGGCAAAAAAAGGAGTTCAAGTTGATCTGCTACCTAGGATTCCACCTATAGTCAGACCACCTAATACTGTGTCTCTAGAGCAATACAATGTTGACATAGCTAGCTGGATGATTAGATATGAGCAACTTGCCACTAAAACTAAAAAGTTCAAATTGGAAGCAAAACAACTAGAAGCCAAGGAAACAAAAATTTAGGCATTGAAAGAAAAGGTGTCTGACTTATGCCAAATTGCTAAATTTTTAGTTCAATTTAGACGACCGACCCGATTTTACAGCCTTATTTTGAAGGAAAAATACCTCAGATGGCGGGTCATGAGGATTAGTTCAAACCTCCCATATAAATTGGACACAACTACATAATTCCTGGAGGCATATTTTGATAGCCCTTTTGAGCAGAAAAATCTCCTGTGTGAACTGTTTTTACACAGTTTCTTCATTCCAGAGGAAGTTGAGTCTCATCCTCAAATATACATTGGAGATGTTCAGTTGAGAGCATTTATGTCTACTTTGTAGAATCAGCTTTATCGGGATCAAGAGAAAAAGCAGTAACAAAGAAATTGAAACAAGGGCTGAGCTGTTAGTCAGAGCAATCCAGCCAAATCACCTAGTTATCACCAGGCAACACTTCTCAATGATGAACAGGGATGATATAAAGAGGATGTACTTGAACAACTTAAGGGACTGTGTGGCCAGGTTCAATAATTTTTGTGATCACAATTTTTTCCCAACATTGTCAATGTGCAAAAACAGATGGGCTGAACTTTCCATGTCTTTGAGGAAAAGAGAACCCATCTCCCCCATCAACTTAGAATGGTCTAGAAGAAGAGTAGAAGGTGTAATCCAGCTGATTGAAATCATGCAACATAACTGGATAGGTCTTAGGTTTAGGCCTCCAACCATCATTACTCCAGTTCCATTCTACTTTGAGGAAGATGCCCAACCTGATGAACAGTTTGAATACTGGCTCAGAAACATTCAAGAAAATAGGGGGTATTATATAGGCAAGAAATTATTCTACAGGTCATGGAATCTAAACATGGACATATGTGATTCCATAGCCCAACATAATGCATGAGGGCATGCATTAATATAAGTTGGGGGGAAAATGATGAGGCCTAGAAATGCCTCAATCATAACATGTTTTGAACACTAAAAATGCCTATAAACTCTTATGTTTTATCTGATATGTTAGTTAAGTTGATTCAATATGCTGTATATTAACCATTTTGCATGATCAATGTATTTGGAATATTATATGCTGATTTTACAGCTTTTTGCATAGTTTTGTGTTCTTTTTGCTATGATTTGCTAAAATGGGATATGCTTAGAATAATAGCAGCATTTCACTAATCATGTTTTGATTTGTCTCAAGCAATTATTTCACCTAAATCTAGCAACAGTGCAAGCAAACCGTTGTTGTGCAAGAAAAATCTGGTCTTTCCCATGTAAATTCCAGCCGACCTATCCATAAATAGCAAGGCTTGGAATTCACATGTGGAAAGAGATGAAGACCATTGGAATTTGATCTTAGGAGATAACCCACCTGAGAGATGCAGAAGAAATCATTGGAAAAGCACACATTTGTTCATTCCGAAGTATCTTCGGAATGAACAGATATCTTCGAAATAAGCGGATCTTCAAAATGAAGAATGCAGTGTCTTCGAAATGAGCGGATCTTCGGAATGAAGAATGCAGTATCTTCGAAATGAAGGATTGCAGTATCTTCGGAATGAAGAATGTAGTATCTTCGAAATGAGCGATCTTCGAAATGAGAATTGCATTGTCTTCGGAATGAAGCCACTTATCTTTGGAATGAAAACAGAATATGCTTTTTGACTTGTTGACCGATTTTTGAAGCCAAAAAAAGGGAAATAAAGGTTGGAAAAGGTAAAGGAAAATATCTTCCATCTGTCTTTGCCGTCATTGCCGACCAAAGCCATCATTAAGGGAAAGATCAAGTTTTAATCTTCTTCTAGGATAAAACTAGAATTTGTTGCAGCATTGTAGGATTAGATCTTTTGAGATATTCTTTGTTTGTAATCAGACCTTAGGACATCTATAAATATTGCTCCCATTCAGGTTGAGCCTAGTAGGTAGAGAGTAGTAGCAGCAGGAAGTAGAAAGTAAGGAAGCTAGGAAGAAGCAGAAAATAGGTAGAATTTGACTGTTACAGTCCTGTAACAGGTTTACAGTAGAATTATTGTAATCATGTTCTTTAATCAATAAAGTGCACCAGTTCTATTTCATATTGCTTGTAAATGAGTGTGATTAAGATCTAGAGAGAGAGAGAGACTTATACCTTCTTCTGGACAAGGAGGCTGGCCACTTCCAGACCTAGGAGGAGGACTAACAAGCATGTTTTTATTCTGATTTTGCTACAACAAAATGAGTTGTAGAACTTGTTATTTCAATTGCTTGTAAAAATCTGACAATATTTGTGATCTTAGTTTATTTATGTTTAGATTAAACTTGTGCTTAATGTTTTAGTTGTAATCTTTACTTTCAGCAAAGCTTCCATTTTATTTCAGACTGTTATTCCCAGAATTTACTATTTTTTAGCAATTTCCTGCATTTTATGTTTTGCTGTCAAACCCTGCATAGAAGATTGACAACCTTCTATTACAGAGCCTTGATAGTTTTTATTTCTACATTAGATTTAGACTTTCATTGCTGCAAAAGTAATTAGATTTCCTTTCTACAATTAGGATCAGACTTTCAATTCTGCAATTGTTATTTTTGCAATATAATTAGGTCTCATTCTACAATTGTAATTAGGACTTTATTTCTGTAGTTAATGATTAGTTTCCAATTCTGCAACTTAGATTAAGGTTTAATTCATGCAATTTAGAAATAGGAATGTCCTAAAACCCCCCACACAACCGGTTCCACCAATAAGACCTGTTGCTCTAGATTGACCTAAGTTATAGCTGTTTCACTTCTTTCGCAGATAGCCTTGTACACTACCCTGGATTGACAAATTCATTGAGAATTAATGATGGTATAACAACTACGCATCATGGTCTATGACCATCTAGGTCACCCCAAAATGCTCCAAGGGTGTCTACAACCTGCTTGGTCAACCCAAAATTCCTTAGGTAGTATATGACCTTCTAGGTCACCCCAAAATGCTCCAAGGGTGTCTACAACCCGCTTTGTCAACCCAAAATGCTAATAGGCGGTCTATGACCATATAGGTCACCATAAAAAGCTCCCAAAGGCATACACAAGCTCTTTGGTCACATAAAATTCCCCAATGGCACCCAATAATCCCATTGGTCACATGTACACACACACACACACACACACACACACACACACACACACACACACACACATATATATATATATATATATATATATATATATATATATATCAAAAATCCAAAAATATTATCAAAACATCAAAAATACAAAAATATTACATCACATCACATTGCATACCATTGCATTTTATAATCACTTGCATTAGGCATACTCATCATTGCACTTTACATTTTAGAGTTGCTCATATGTGTCTAGCACTAAGACTATACACTAGCCATCATTCAAAATATATGTTGTTCAAGTCATAACTTACACTGTTTCATATTTCTCATATCATCTCCATATACATTTTCCACTTTTCATATTTGTGTCCATTCCCTTATCCTAGCCATTTTTTCTAGAATGTCATTAGGGTTTTCAGTCACTCAACCATATCTAGTTTTCTTTTCAGATTTTGTAGAAAGCTATCCTAATTTTTAGGAGGTAGAGTCTTTCTTAGATTATACCTTGTATATTTCAAAATCCCAACACATTTTCACACTAATAAATCCAAGTTTTGCACAAGGAAAAATGAAACCTACGAAGTGGTCTAGGTTACATTAAGTGAAAAGTTTAGCTTGCTCATCCCCCTATGCAAATGGTTCAAGAATGTTGAGAATTGACAAAAGAACAAGCTCCTCCTTATCCAATTCCTCAAAATAAATAGTGGTTTTCACCACTATCAATAATAAAAATCCAACAAAAGCAAAAATCAAAAGCAAAATAAATAGTTGTTATCATCACTCCCCAAATCCCTTGCTAAAAAAAAAAATACAGAATAAATAGTGATTATCATCACTAAGTATGAGTAAATATCCTTGAAATCAAATAAAAGAAAAGAAGGGAGTATTGAACTTGAAATATTTGAATTCTTGGCATTTGAAAAACCATTAGCTGATCCTCATTACATGCTAGGTGGTATCAAGCCTGCCTGGCAATGGTTGTATCATTATGCATGATGAGATGCCTGTCACATTAGCTTTTTGTGTGTGTACAAATCAATATTTTCATGCGGATGAGCTAGATTTGGGTAACCTATACTACCTAGTAGTCTAATCCAACTACGTATAAAACCTAGGATCATGCTACTCATAGGGTGATCTTCAATACAGATGGGTTGATTCAATCCTATTTGGCACTGGGGTAATCTTGTGTGTATCACAAAAATGAACTCACTTGCACACACAAAGATATTGAGTATCTAGGTCATCCTAGCAAATTCATACCTTATCAAAAAGTCTTGCATGGTTAGTATATAATTTTGACCAGTTGAATAAAGTGTTTGAGTCTCATGAAAACCTCATAGACATTCTATAACATTCATTCCATTATTACCACATTCCATTTCATAACATTATTCACAAATACATTACATAGTCTCATGACAACATTACACATGAATTGATGAATTCTATACAATCTATGGTGCTAACATAGTATGTCCTATAATATACATTTCATCATCTAGATAAATACATCATCCATTTCATCATACATCCATGCATGTACAAAAAATCATCACATTACAACATATGCATACATGATAGACATCCATCATCATATCATAAAGCAAATAAATACATTGCATACATCTCATAAAGTAATAAACACATGATGATAACACATAAAATCTCATATATATGTGTATATGTATGGGGTAAAAATATACATCATACTACCTATAGGCTACAATAAAGTGATTTCTCAGAATTCACACTACCAAAAAGCTAAAAATACAAAAAGATCCATCAATGACCATGGTCACGTAGGACCGGTACTACAACTCACACTCCTGCCCTCAGGTCGAGCTCACCAAGAACTCCTAGACCTACTACCCTTGACCTATCCATAATTTGTGCTAATCCATATGTCCTAATCCTATCTAAAGACTATTTGGTACTACTCCACTGACGCTGGTGTGATCCACTAGCAGATGGACGGGTTGGTATGCATCCTCTAAGGTGCACTATCTCATCCTCCAACTCATCAGTAAAAGATTAATCCTATTAGCATATCACTTGGTATATCTCCACTAAGATCTAGATTTGTATCACCTCCTCCCACAACCTAGCTATCTCCACATTGCTAGGTCCCTCCCATATAGGGCTCCAATATTACAACTATACTTGTAGAACTACTATATTTGCATAAGCATCATGTACCTATGTCCAAAGGAGATCTCTCTCCTTCCTAAAATTTATCGGCTCATCCCATAGCTCAAAATCCATGTCATCCTATGTCACCTGCTATACCTACATTCCTTGATTTCTAGTGTCATCATCCCCAAGGTCATCCTGATCTCCCAAGTCCAAAAGATCTACTTACTTATCTACCATTTGACAAATCCCATGCCATGCACCTACCTCAACCTTTTCCTCATTAGAAGCCTCCTGATGAGTCTCCTATACCGCCCATTTTGCACCAACCTCTAGTGGTCCCTCTCCTCACCACTGGTGCATCACCCACCATGCATCATACTTCTTTATAGTCCTAGCATCATCCAAATTATGAATATCTACTACAGGATCCCTATCCCCTCAAACCGCCTCCACCATGGGCCACCTTAGTGTCCTCTCATTCTTGTTGTACTGATAAACCACTAGCTCATTTTGAAACCCTTATTGTATCCCAAACTATCGCATAATCCAAGCATATGGAAATAACTCACTTTATCCTATTTCGACCAACCAACCATCTCTTGCCTCACCCAACGAAACTATGCGTCAACCTCAACCCATTCTGGGTAATCCCTGTAGGGTCTCTAGAGTACATTTGCTAATTTGATTCCTACAAAATACTAGGAATAATAACCCACATCACCTAACCAACATTGATTCTATCCTACCTCTTGGGCCTGCTGCCATAGGATCCTGTAGCCAATATCTCAATATGTGAGATGTGTTCGCATCGTCCATGGTAGTCCCTATGACCTATCCATTGCTATATGCTACCATACCTAAACTTGTAGAAAGCTGCATCCAAATACATTTTACCCCTAGGAGCATATCTCATACAGCTCATCATGCAGATGTGCCAGAAATATCATCCTCCATGTTATCACTAGTGGATGCTCCATAGTGCACCTTACTAGAGTAAACACTAGCTCCAAGAGGTTCCAAGGAAACTTGGCACCCGATGATTTTGGTAGTAGTATATTAGATATTAGTATCATCAATAAAATATGCCTCACATCCAATAACCTAGACTTATACCAATACACCACCAGTATGCCTCCACTAGTAGAATTCCCTATCACCTCCTCTGTGGCCCTGCCAAAGTATCTCTCCATGACTGCCTCTCTTCGATCATGGTGAGTAGACACAATTTATCATCCCTCAATAGAAATGTGTAATATTTTGTAGACATCCTCTAGCATCACTGTCATCTCCCATGTCGGTAGGTGGAAGGTGTTGGTGCATGGGTCCCATAGATCAATAAGAGCCATCAAGTAAGCATGGTTGCCCACCACAAGCTCTAATTGCGTCGCCTTATTGATGCCAATGGCATCAAGAAAATCCAAGTTAGAATTAGTTAATAAGTCTCTTGTGGTATCAAATAGGGTTAGAAATCAACACCGAATCTTCACCACCTCATAGAGACAATTCGGTAAATACCAAGCTCAAAATAGGCTTCAAAATGTCTCAAAAACACACAAAAAAGACAAAAAAGGGTCCATTTTTAGGCCATTTTGTGGTCGTCCCACCCAGGGACGGCCCCAAAACCTATGAAAATATCACCCAATGATGGCCCCTAAATAGCCTAGGCTAGCCGTCCCACCCAGGTATGGCCCCCAAATTCAAGAAAATTGGGCCTTCCAGGCCACCAAAAATAGTCAAAAAATGGTAAAATAAAGAAAAATAAAGCAAGACAATTGCATAAAAATACAAAAATAAGCATAAAAAATTATAGGGCATCCCTAATTAGGTTTAATTATTGAGAATTTAGTGTGCTCTATCAAAAAACAAAAACAAACAATAATTCCACATTTAATCTTAAGCATAATGCAGTAAGAAATTCAATTCTTACCCATCTTGCACCGGCTCCATTATTGGATGAGTCTGCACGCTAGCTCATGGTGATTTTAGGATGATTTTAGGATGATTTTAGTAGTGCTACACTACTTAGAATTTTTATTCTCCTCCTCACATCTCAAGCTGCAAAGTTCCAAATGCAAGAATGAGCCCAAATGACCCATTTTTGGCTTAAATAACCCTCTCAGGGCCATGACCATCCCAGGGTGGGACGAGCACACATTTGGCCAAATTTCCCACCCTATTATGGCCATAAAAAATACCACCATCCCACCCTAGGATAACCACAAAAAAATTGCACAAAAATAGATTAAAATGCACCAAAAAGGGTCCAAAACCCATCAAAAAATAGCTCAATTTTGGTCAAAATTTCAACAGGAATCCAGTTGCATCTAACTTGATCATGGAGAAATGGAAAAGTCCTTAATTTACTCCATAATAAGGCCATTGTGGCTAGGACATCCCACAGGAATAAATTTTTTGACCCCTTTCTTCCATGAAACCTCAAACAAAGTCACCAAACTCTAAAAAATGCTCCATTTTCAATGAGTAAAACTGAAGGAAACCCTAGAAAATTCATGTGTGAAGTGACTCATCGATTTGATTCCTGGTCATTCCCTCATTGACTCATCACTTGAGGGGGTAGTCATACTTAACAAATTCATAATCAAAATCAACAATCACACACTCAATCATGCAAATTGCGTTCGTTCAACGAATCATTGACAAAGACAATCATGCCCTCGCTTGGGGTAGCAAAAAAGCACAAATTTCCAAATGCTTGGCATTATAGAATCATATTTATGACTGAAGAATTTCCAAGGTCAAGTCAACCTAAAATACATGGTTGCACTTGAAGCAAATTCCTTAGCCCATCAAAAGAAAGGATTTAAGAATGCATGCTCTTTCCACGATTGGGGCATCTAAAGTTGGTTATATTATTGAATAATCCTAATCATTTGATATTTTTAGTCATCTATTTTTTCTCAGTGATGTGTTGCACACATTGCATATAAAAAATGAGCATCTGTAGACACTAAAACCTGGTCAATCCAATTAGGCGACCAAGACAAGGTCTAAGTGACACCATATGATCCCCTTGGGCAACTCTCAGAGGTTTTACAGTGGTCCTAACCACTCTTGGAAGGCTCTAACCTAATTTTGGGAGATTTTGGGCCACATAGGCATGACCGTCCCACCCTAGGATGATCATAATTTATGGTCGTCCTACCCAAGGATGATTGCAAAGCAGACATCCCTGGGTGGGACGACCACCAGGTTTGACTCCCAAAATGTCAAATTGGGATAAATGGAATCCAAAAACTACCATTATCCCACCTATTTGAGAATGCAATGTTAGAGGGTATAGAATCCTTATGACATGCTACATAATGAAGGCCAAAATGGAAGATTCTCTTCCCCCTCCAATGCATGCTCAGTTTTAGACAAGTGGTGCCTCTTGCCCTGCATGCCCTTGCATGTCCATTTTTCCAAAGGCCTCCTTTGGCTATAAAGTGGATCTATTTTCCACACAAATAAGTGGGTGGAGTTTTGAGACACAACAACAAAGTGTTACCAAGATTTCTCCTCACCTTTGTGTCTTTTCCCCTCAGAATCTCTACCTAGCAAAGGAGGTTTGCGAGTGATCTAGGAGGCACAATTTGTTTATAAAATCAAATGATCTGAGTGAAATTCACCACCAAATTTTATGAAAAAACTATTGAGAAGGGTCCTAACCAATTCACATAGGAATTGGTGGTAAAATAATGGTAGAATTGGTGGTCGTACCACCCCAGGATGGTCCCCATTATGTGATAGTCACCATCGTATCTACAAGAGACAATGGTAGATCTATTCATGATTTCTTGACTATTATTTTTTAGGCATATTCTATAGTATAATATGAGTCTCTTGTCCAAATTTTATATATTTTGGAGTGATATTGAGGGAGATATTACATTTTTAGCGTTTTTTAGGCTTCTAGGGACCATATGAAGATGCATATGAAAATGTTACTGATTTTGTAAATATTACCATATGAGTTCTCTTAAAATCATGTTTTATGTATACTATCAAAGTTTCATTTTATTTGGATATGTTTAGGCCCAAAAATTGTTTGTTTTGGGTTTTATAGGTTTGAGAAGCACACTACATAAACATCACATCATCAAATTCAAATTCTCTTCTATTTTTTATGAAATATTCCCAAAATCATCTATTTTACATAACTATGCAATTTCAAGTCATTTGGAGTTTTTTTAGATAGGTGTCTTGCATATTCATATTTTCTAGCCCTTTAATGCCTATGGGGTTTACATATTTTCAATATACACACTCGCTATTTAATGATTATGGTTTCTTTGTGTGCAGGTGCAGGTTATACAATATAAAAGGAAGGAGCACAATATTAGAGAACAAAGTGGTGGTATCGTAGGCCCACCCACTTCAATTATGGTATGAGGAAGAACATTGGAAGTGCACGCGAGTTACTTTGAGGATTCGATCCTTGGGTTGTAATAATTGTATCAATCTAGAGCCCTCAAGGGGACATCTATGTAACTATGGATTTGATCCATAAAATTAATAATAAAGAAGCTCCATTCATTTCATTTCTTGCATTTTGGTCATATTTCCATGTTTACTTGCATGCTTCCATTTTGATGCTTATAAGCCATTAGAGATAGATGCATATTGTTCTTCATAATTAGGTGCAGATTTTTTCCCTTAATTCACTACATATTACTTTCCCACTCTTTTAAACACATATCAAATCCAATGAAATACACTAGTGTGTCTCTTGAATGTTGGAGGACGTCCCTCAAGCACTATAGGGCGTTTGCATGACCTCAGATCAAATTTTGCAACTTCAAAAACCCTAGTTCTATGAAAATTACAAGATCTAATTTTTGGAAACCTACATTATAGAAACAAAAATATAAATTTAGTGATAAAATAAATTAACATAGATAACCCTTTGTGTATCCCATTGTGATCGCCATTTGTGAATTAGAAATCAAGCAACACCAATATAAAGCATAAAATGATAATAAGCATAGTAATACAAAAGGATTGCACAAGATAAAATATTTATTATTGTAGACAGATCTTAATTTTTACAATCAATATGCCCTAAATGTGGTGTTTTTACAATGCTTATGTTGATACAAAATTATAGATACTAGGGTTATCCAAAACCCTAGTTGAAAAGAATGGTTGGTGTCTTCGTGCTTGTCTTCGATCCCAACGAGGTTATGGGTGGGATTGTGTATCCTAAAATGGGCCATCCTAGCTTCAATAGCTACCAAATGTATTATTCCTTTACCTATAATCATAAAAACAACAAAAGAAACTAGCAATACATGTGAGGGCTCCACAGTGTGAGGCCCTCAAAAATATAAAATAACCACTAAACCCTAAATATTGTAATATAAAAACTAAAAAATAAAGTGTAGGAATATGAAAATGAATGCAAATAACTTTCTTACCTTGTCACTAGAAACTTTTACTTCTATTTTTGTAGACGATGATCACAAGGATGCCCGAATGGTGCCCGAGGACTGTGGAACTGTAAATCTGTTACAGAAAACACCCAAAGATATCCTGTGATGGTTACGAATGCACCAGGACATTATGTGATTGTAGCAGATGCACCAAGGCTATATATGACTATGATGAATGCAATAGGGCATTTTGCGATTATGGTAGATGCACCAGGGTGTTCGAGATATAAAGAAAATATCGCAAAACTAGGTCTGGTTCTATGTGGGTTATGCGTTAGCTAATTTGTACGATACGAGGATGATCATGGGGGTAGGTATGATGGTGTGAGGGCTAGGGTAGAAGGACTTAATGATCTTTGAGAATTATTTGTGAATATTCATCAATAAAATTCAACCTTAAAAGATCAAGACCTAAGTATTCAAGATATTCAAGGGGACTAAGTCATCAAAATGACTCCTCTTTTATAATATTCCCTTCGACATGTTAGGGTTTCGATGATACAAAATGTGTGGCCAAGATTAAAACATGAATACGGGTGGAGATTAAATCTAGGTAAGTGGCATGGATTGAGGTGGATGGATTATTGATATTAAAACATGGTAGAGGGCAAGGATTAATTCATATAAATAAATAAATAAATTATATATATATATATATATATAATGGATGGTTGTTATTGAAAGGCACGGATGTATGACAAGTGACTATATTTTGGTGTCTACATTTAGTATGATATACTTGTAGAATATCAATTAGTAGTCCATAATTATTTTATATATTTATGACAAGAATATTATCCTAAAATGTCAAACCAAAAACAAAAAACTCATTTACTTGATGTATTTGAAAACTTCACACACAATATATATTATCACAAGCTATATTATTTTTATAGTATCAATCACAATAGTTGTATTTAATTTGAGATCATGCCTATTCATTTTATTTCTATTTTACCACTACTCTATAATGCATTTGATCATCAATTAGAACTAATTAAAAGCATAAATACCTTATGATACATAGGTCCCTTACATCAAGGAATCCTATAATCATCACACTTCAAAATAATACTAAATCCTTTAGCGTTCTCACAATTTTCAAATCTAAGTTTTCAATTAACAATTCTCATTTTCAATGTCTTTAAATGCATAACATTTTTTATATGCATTACATTATATTTTAATAAAAATAGTCTCTTTAAGCATAAAATGCATATTATGTCCTTGTCGAACATCAAAATAGTATGTTGTTGTTTCATATGAATATCCATAATTCAAATCATGGGGAGGAAGACCCCTTGTTGTTTTACCCCCAGGGAGTGTGGCTCTAATTGTGCCACCCATTGTACTTTGCATTACTTAAAAAAAATACATATTATTAAATTATTTGAATTTTTATAAGTTTAGTATGTTTACATACATGAACGCACATACGTACATATAAAATTTATATATGGATTTTCAAATTTTTTCAATGTATTATTGCAAATACAAATCTTATCTAAGGTTAAATTTCTTAAGCGGGATAGACACTTGCAATTATATAATATATGATAATATAATTCTCTTTAAATATTTCTATAATAAGTCTCATGAAGGATACCATAGAGGTATATCTTTGGGTTTTAATTCATAAACCCATGTTCAAACCCCAATATAAGGGGATTAGGACTTCTTGTAAAAACCTACATTTTAAACTCAAAATATTAGTTCAAAAAGGGATACCATAGTGGTAAGTCTTTAGGTTTTCATCCAGGAGACCCAAGTTCAAACCCTGATGCAAGGGAATCGACATCCCTCATAACAATCCATATTTTTAACTCAATATTTTGTCATGTGATGGATACCATAGTTGTAAGTCTTTGTTTTTTCATTCAAAAGATCCAGGTTCAAACCCTAGTACAAGGGGACCAAGACCCATCATAAGAACCCACATTTTAAACTCAAAAATTTAAGAAAACATTAGACTATTGAGGGAACAACCATTTTCATCTGATGAATTTACTATTGTAAATCATAGTAGATCAGAGTGAAGATACCAACAAGAGAGTACATTGTGGGGTTTCTTTGAAAAAGTGTAGGTAATTTTTTTTTTTTTTTAGAGAAAATTAGGGTTTTAGATACCCTTATAGCTCTATTATAGTGGTGGTAGAGGTAGTGATTTCAACCTCATAAACCTTCTTTCTAAGATTAGTATGTTTAGGAGGTGAAGGGTAGTGACACTTTGGTAATGCCAAAATCAATGTTCTTCATAGGCCTCTAATAATGTCATGAATAGACCCTAGGAAGAATGCCAATGGATGCATGAAAGTGGCAGATGGTTCCTTGATAGTTTAGCTAAAAAAGGTAGATCTTTAAATAAGCATAGAGCACATGGATTTAAAAGGTTTGATCTATATATTAATGGGTTTTAGACCCCAACTATCAAATTTTATGGATTGGACATCTAGGAATTAGAAAACTAACATATTACACTCTATCACAATGGTTATTTCTTAGTACTCTTTGAGTGTGAAGAGGATCTATAATTTCTTTTCCATGGAGGCCATGGTTTCTTCAAAAAACATGTTTTTTCATGAAACCTTAGCATATATTCTATGGGTGTTGGATTTTGAGCCTTATAATACCACAATATATCATAGGTTAGCTCAAGATATCACACAAGTGCCCAAATATGTAATAGCCACAATAATAAAGTTTAATATAATAATATGATGAGTATAATAATATGAGAAAATAAATATGTGTATCAAGGCTTCTAATAAATCAAATAATATTCATTTATATGCTGAAATGTGAATGTAAATATCCTGAATTATTCATGTACTATACATGAAGAACAACTTACAATATTAATTGCTCAAAATGTATATAAACTTTATTGCTCTTCTTTTTGTTACAACTTTGAATATAGATACTTGTTTAATTTTGTTTCTTCTATGCATTATATGTAGCATTATCTCCATAATATATCCATAGCAATGTGACTCTTCACATACTTGACTATTGCTCTTCGTATGCTAAGTCTCGTGACTCTTGGATTATCAACTTGCCACTTGCATACTTGATGAAAACTTGACTCTATAAAATTTGCACACATATACATGACTCTTACACTTCTACTTGCACTCCTAATCTAGGACACTTGTGCACATATTTACATTATATATTTACACTCTTACATACAAGACACTTGTGCAAATTTACTCAACCTACACTTGCACTCTAACTTACATGATACTTGTGCATTTCCTGCACATTCCTATTTACATAAAGTGGAAATATAAATCGCACTCTAAACTATAGAATAAACCCTAATATACTATTTATAAATGTACCATGAAGGTACCATAGGGGTACATTAGAATATATCAAATAATGTAATATATTAAACCACCCCATGTATTATATTATTTGGTTATTGAAGACTTTTATCTTCAATATTGATCTTTGTCTTTATCTTCAATCTTCAAGCAAACTTGCATTGCCATGAAATCCTACTTAATATCCATTAGGTTCATCTTATGGATTTATTTCTACTTTGAGTTCATCTTTATTCTTTAGATTCTTAGTTTTTAGATCTTCATGATCTAGATCATGAACTTCTAGAGATTATTCGTTTCCATCAAGTTCATGTGCATGAATAGCTTGATTTTTTCTTTTGTATTTGACCTTTGAATAATTTTATTATTTCTTTTCCTATATAGTAACATCTAAAAATATACTTAGACCATCATAAAAATTTCTTGAATTAGATGAACTTGTAATTTTAATATTGCATGAAGAATGGAATATTATTTTTTAGAGATAATTCACTTGATTCATTTGTATCAATCTCTACTTTCTTCTTTAGAGTTTCAATCAACTCTTTTTGTTTCAAATTTTCATCTTTATGAAGTTTAAGTGAAAGCAATGCCATATACATTATGCTACCTATATCTAGAGGTATCATAATATTATCTTTTGTATTATCAATTACTTCAACAAGTCTTGAATGTAAATAGTATTCAAATGTCTCAAAAATTTCATCCATGGCTTCTCTATAGATGAATTATAATACCATATCTATCTTACCTTCAAAATTTTCAATCAAGTTCTTAATGCCAAATTTTATAACTTTTAATATTTCCTTTCTAATTATGGACTCCATATTTCCATCCATAATAATCAAAGTTTTCAATTTGAATTCAATGAAGTAGAAAACCTTATGAATACCTAGTTTGCAAAATAAGTATGAAATTTATAAAAAAAAAAAATTCCTAATCCTTTGATGTTGAAAACCTTTTAACTCATGGCCTACCCATTTTCATGACCCCCGCCTCCAGTTTTTCTGGAAAATTTCCCTCCACCACTTCCTTTGGAAAGTCTGGCTTGAAAGAAACAATAGGGTCTTTTCCCTTAAGGCCAAAGCCCCTAATATTATCTTATCTAAAATTTTGGCCTTTTCCTTAGAAAATACCTCCCTCATTCCCCCTTCCTAAAAACCTACCTCCAAGGCTGAGAAGGATCTAGGAAAAGATTTGGGTCTATCATTGGAGGATGTTCAACCTTTTGCCTTACGACCTCAAACCATGTGGACACCTCCCCTAGTAGGTTGGATCAAACTTAACGTTGATGGAGCTACCAAGGACAACCCTGGGAAAGCAGGAGCTGGAGGTATTCTAAGGGATCATTAAGGAAACTCCCTACTTGCCTTTGCTGAAGGGTTAGGTGATCAGACCAATCATGTGGCATAAGTCAAAAGTATGTGGAGAGGGCTCAGTATTGCAAAGGATTTTCCCAATAAGTTAATAGTGGAAGGAGATTCCCTTAATATCACCAACTACCTCAAGAATATCAATTTCAAACATTCATGGAGAGTCAAAGATTATATTGAGAAATCCAGGTCTATCATCTTCAATAGGAAGGAAGTCATTTTCTAGCATACTTTCAGAGAATCAAATAAGGTGGCGGATAACTTAGCAAATATTGGGGTCAATTTAGAAAATTTGCAAATATGGAACATGAATCTACCAAGGGAAGTCTAGGATCTCATGAATAATGAAAAATAGTTGGCAAGTTGTCCTCAGTAGTAAATTTTTCCCCCAATCATCATTTTATAATCCTTATGAATAAAGTCATCATCGAGTGTTGTCGTATACCTCCGTGTCACATGATGAGTCTTTTTTTCTCCTACCCACCGCCTTCATGGGTTTCCATCGTCTCCATCGTCTCACTCAGCAAATCCACATCACCCCTCTCCACCTCCTTTTCACCAACCTTTCATCCACCCATCATGCCTTCCCCTCTGTTGCCACTCTTGATCCCCTATCCATTCACATTCACCCAGTTGTCCCTAATTTTCACTCCTCGTATCCATATCACTAGGTAAATCTCTTTGGCTCACTCTCTAACAATCTCAGCAATTATTATTGCTATTTTTTTCACTTGTGCAGGTCATCATGTGCTGATTTCAATGTTGAAAATGTGACCTTTCAACATATTTTCCCTCACACAACTTCAAGGCAGCATCAAAAGGCTCTTTTTTTGGTTACCAAAGGTGATCTTTCCAATGTTCTAGCTTGGATTAAGGACCCCATCAAAATCATCATCCATGTCAACAAGATACACTCATGGTAGACGTCTAGTGTGTGCAATACTATCAAGACCTATCGACACCTGGACATTCGGCTAAAATATTTATGGAAAGCTCGGGACCACTTTGGGATGCCCAACCTTAAGTGCACTATTTTCCTCTCGTGCCTCACGAGGCCACATTTTTCTTTGCATCTTGGTCATCGGCCCCCTTGGTTAAGGTGCCTCTCCATGTGTGGGAGCCTTCCCTCTTCCACCTATTCCCCCTCCTCCGCATTCGCTACACCCACTACCTCTTCCTTCCTCACTTCACTAACCCTCGCACTCTGTTTCTCTTCCATTTTCCCTTTCACCCTCCATCTTCACCATCGCCCTGTTTACCTTCGCTTTCCATCTCTCAGTCGACTTTTCCTTGTCCATTTTCCATCATCACCCATTTCTTTGTCTCCACCATGTCAAGCGAATACATTGAACCTAATGCCTATGAGTGTGACAAACGTATCGACCCTGTCCTTGAGGATAGGTATTTTTTCCATTCCTCCACCTTTTCTCAGGCGATGATATTGAGATTACTATGGTGTTCCTCGAGACATGGGACAATGGCATTGTTACTATCAAGGGAAGGAATTTCATCGTTGATGCCCACCTCCTTGGCGCTATCACTGGCCAGGCTGCTGAAGGGGGGTGATCCATTCACCACCATAAGCATAATTGGGAGGTGGAACTGGATCATTTCAAAGGAAATAATAAAATTATCAAGAAGTTCAAGGGGTCTGGCCTCTTCATAACTGACCTATCCAGTCCCTGGAATGTTGTCATGAAACCTATCATGCAATTCATCTGTGTTGATGACCCTGACAAACCTATGAAAACCTATCATCTGGCCTTCATCAATCACTTCAAAGAACTTAACCCCTTAAGCATTCCCCTTTTCTTCCTAAATTCCATAAATCACTCCATATCTTCCTTTAGAGACAAGGTCAACCATGACCTCCCCTGGAACCAAGGCATGTTCAAAGTTATATACACTTATATCCTTGCCAATAGCCCTAAGGCTAACCCTAACCCAAGCATCCCTGCCAATTTGACTCCCTCTACAGAGCATCTATCCAAAGCTAAAAAAATAAAAAGGCCAATGAAGCCCTATCCAAATTGAAGGCCAAGAAAACCATTTCCTTTGATACCAGTGACAAACCGGTGAGGAAATCAGCTCGAATTTAGAACCTGACAGTTAAGTCCAAAGTGATTGAAATAAAATATGATAATGAGGAGAACAAGCACCTAAAGGACTACATCATTGCCTCCACTATGACAATGATGAACTGCACTATGGACATTAGGGAGGGGCTACATAAGCTCTTCTACAATGAACAGATTAGTCAAGCAGACATGTCCACAGCTGAGAAGGTGATGGCGACCGTCAAGACCGAACCTAAGGAGGATGAACCAAAGCCCACCGAGGCTGAGGAGGAAAATAAGGAGGAAGAATATATTGAGGGCGAGGATTGACTTCCTTGGCTCCACCCTGCTCCTTTTTGGTATTTTCTGTTGTGTAAGCTTTTTGTGCGTTTACGTAAATCCAGTCTATAGTTTTTTTTCTATTATGTTTCAGACTTGTAGGCTTCCATTTTGTTCTAAGGATTTGTCCTTGTTTCCTCTATGTTAACGTTTTAGTTCCTTTGTGGCTGAGGCTACATCCTCTTCATTGGCATTTTACATTCTGGGTCTTTCAGCTCTGTCTCAAACTTGGATCTGTTTCTCTACTACTTATGTAAAAGGTTCAGGGATACTTAAAACCTTTTTTTTGCAATATAATAATTTTCCTTAGCAAAAAAAAAAAACCTTTTAACTCCAAAAATATTAATTTGAAAAGTTGCAAAATCTTCTACTCTTTTAATTTTTCCTTTGAAATAAAACTTCTACCTTTTAAAAATACTTCAAATATAAAAAACCTTTAATAATAAAAAACTTAATTAATCAATATAGACATCCTTATTACTCCATATCTTTTTAAAACCTTGAATAAACTTTAAAATAACCCTTATATCTCCAACTTATAATATTTCTCAAAAATACTTTATAAATTCACAAACCCTCAATTATAAACTAACATTATAGTCTTTCCTTTATATGGCTCATTCTCTATTTCATACTCTATTTGCTCATAGATCCATGTTCCACTTGCTTATTGATTTACACGTTCAATATTCTATGTATTCATTGTTGAAGTGAATATTCTCTTAGGTGTAGCATTTGATAATTAGTGACCATGTGGATGATTGCATGTGTCAATTAGAAACGTTAGGAAGTTCCTTGTAATATTTAATGAATTACTCCTAACCAAAAATAAATTTCATTACTATATGTTGGTGCATTTTGCTTCCTCCTCTATTATGTTCACCTCAGATGATTCCTTTCTCTATGTCCACTAGAGTGAGATACTAATTATATTAACCTTAGCCTATGTCTCTTTGATTTCCCAAATGGATTCACCACTGCGTTCAGTAATGGGATTTAACATTTTAATCGATAATGGCTTGCTATTGAGTAGAAAAATACCTACTTAACTTGATTTTGCCCTTCTTCCTATTAGTTGGTTCACTATTATTTTCCTTACGTGAATTTGGTTATAGATTTGCCTTATCATAGGTGATTGGTTCACCTTATTTACTATGTGGTTGGTTTGTAAAGGTGATTGCTTTACCTCTACTTATGGTTGGTCTACATAGGTGACTAGTTCACCTTTGCTTGTGGTTGGTCCACATAGCTGATCAGTTCACTTCTACTTATGGATTTCATGTAGATAACTAGTTCACATTGGTTGTAAATGATTGATTCACCTCTACTTGTAGATTTTATTTTTGTTCTCTACTCTCTTTCTTTTAACATTGGCTTTATGAGTCAATACTTATACGTTGATTGCACTTTAGTTGGTTGAATGGCCTATGTTCTTTGTTGCTTCTAGGTGATGATTAAATAGCCTATGTATTTGCACTGATAACTAAGGTAGCCATTTGATCCACATTGCAACTTTTTGGTGCTACTACTTTATTGTTGACCAAATGACTCATGTTGTTGCACTTTGATATGGGCTAAATGACTCATGCTACTACACTTTGGTATGCCAAATGGCTCATATTTCTATACTTTGGTGTGGTTCAAATGGCCCATGTTGCTAGTTCATGCTATTGCACTCTAGTTTTATCTCACACTACTATGCTCTAGTGTGAGTCGAATGGCTCATATTACTATGCTCTATTGGTAATAGTCAAATAGTTATTTCACTTATCTTCTTCCTGAGTTGGCCAAAGAAGCCTATCTTGAGCAATATAGGTATTTTTTAATATAAAATCTTAGATATTTTCTTAGGCATATCTTCTATTTTCTTAGCTTCTAAAGCCTTTCTTTTCTTTTCTATTTTAGCCTCTTGGGCTTCAATCCAATCTAGGAAGATACTTAATTTTTTTTTTCATTTTGCAATATCTTAGATTTCTTTCTATCTATAGTTATGTCAAGGTCAATATGACCTAGTTCTTATTATATATTTTTTAATAAGCATTGAATACTTCTCCATCCACTACAACTTATAAGCTGAAACTTTTATCTATCTCTATAGGAAGCTTCTCAAACTTCTATAGCTTAATGTCTATTGCTTTCTTTCTTTCTAAAATCTTCAATGTCTTAGATTCATCCTAAGAACACATATGATTCTCCTATTTACTAGAGAATCCAATATCTATGTTAGGATGACTATGATTATCCATGAATGACCAACTTTATTCTGAATTGGATTTCTTGCAATCTTCAATAGTGATTCTCCTATTCTTATAGAGAATAAAAAAATATGATTAGGGTGACTTTGTATGTCCCTAAAATTCTAATATTTTTTTGAGTTGGTTATCTCTACAATGTCCAACTTTTCATCTAAGTTAGCCCTTATATTTAATATAGTTGAGTCTTGGTATTAACTGGTTATATATTAACCTAGTGAAATAAATCTAACCTGCTCTACTTAATAAGATATTTTTAAAATAGAGTTTGACTCTCACTACCGTCAAAGTCGACAAAATTTAAATCAACTTTATCAAATATGGATAAAGTTGATTTATAATGGTGGCTAAATAAATAACTCTATCAATATAGACAGAGTCTCGTGATAGCTTTGATACCATTTCTAGATTTTTGAGCCTTATACTACCACAACATATCACATGTTATCTCAACATATAACACAAGTCCCCAAATATAGAATAGCCACAATATAAAGGTCAAGATAATAATATGATGAGTAGAATAATATGAACAAATTAATATGTATATCAAGACTTATAATAAATTGAATAACATTTATTTATATGTTGAAATATTAATGTAAATAGCCTTAATAATTCATATACTATGCATGAACAACAAATTATAATATTAATTAATCAATTAATATTATAAATAATATTAATAAAAAGAGTCAAACAAATAAGTTGAGATAACAATAACTATGAATAAGTGTGTTTATAACACACCATTTCATACTTTGGGAGGAAATTGTGTGTTTATAACCCATATTAACATACCTATTATAGATGCATCTTGGGTCTGAGCCAACAGTGGTCAGATATGTGCATCCAAACAATACAAATCAAAGTAGGCCTATTGCTTTGAATATAGATCCTTGTTTCACTATATTTATTTTATACATTCTATGGAGCATTATCTCCATAATATAGCCATAGTAATGTGACTATTCACATACTTGACTATTGATCTCCATATGCCAAGTCTCATGAATCTTGGCTTATCAACTTTCCACTTGCAAACTTGATGAGTAATTGAATCTATAATATTTACACACATCAACATGACTATTATAATTCTACTTGCACTCCTATCTAAGACACTTGTGAACATATTTACATTACATATTTATAGTCTTACATACAAGAAACTTGTGCATATTTACTCAACCTACACTTGTGCATTTTTTGCATATTACATATTTACATGACACTTGTGCATTTTTTGCACATTCACACTTACATAAATGGGAAATATAAATTACACTCTAAACAATAGACTCAACCCTAATCTACTATTTACACATATACCATGAAGATAACATGGGGGTACATTAGCATGTAGCAAATTATGTAATATACTCCAACAAATGGTTTCCATGTGGGTTAGGTTATTTGGGTTCCTAGCTAAATATTAGAACCCCATCTCTTTTGCAGTTATTGACAACACTCTCAAAACCATTATAATGGTTGGTAATGGTACTTATAGTTTTGACCAAATGATATATGTTATAATATGTGTCTTAATAGACCTAAACAAACTTCTTCTAAAAATATAATATTACAAACAAAGGATGAAACCTAGGATCAAAAAGTTAATTATGAAAATATCCCATTCAGATGCCATATATACCATGAGTATGGTAATTTGGTAGGATATTTTTCATACAAGTGCTCGAAGTAAATGTAGGTAAAGGTTGCAAACATTCAAGAATGTAAAAAAGAAAACACATCCAAAGAAAAAAATAGATGATGAAAGCAGTATGACACTGAACAAAAAATTTGATCCTTTGATTGATGAAGACCCAAGTGTGGAAGAAGATCATCAAATGGAGGTAAAATCAATGGTGTAGCCTATTTTACAAGCAACTAGCTAGTACAAACTAGAGGAATAAATAATGCCAAAAATAGATGATAATCAGATCAACATGCAAATAAATACAAACCTAAACCATAAAAATTGACAAAGAAAAAAGTGAGGAGCTAAAAATAAGATATTTATACTTATGAAACACACAAAATCATTCAATTTTAAATAAGAGGAGATACCTGTTGGCAATTTTGGGTACCTTGGGTACATTGCCTTTACTCAAGTGTAGATGTTGTCATTGATGTCAAGAAGTTCTTGAAGCAATTTGATTTGATGCCAAGGAATTTGTTTTGTTGAAAGGTTATTCAGAGCATGATCAGTGAGTTTCCAAGAAGTTCTTAGTGGCCCATTTGCAAAAGATCAAGAAAAAGACAAGTAAGAAAAAGTATGCAGCCGGTTGGAAAAATTGTCACGATTTCACGACATGTTTGAGGAGAGAGAAAGTTTTGGCAAAATTGTCACGATTTCGTGACATGTTTGAGGAGAGAGAAGAATCTGGCAAAACTGTCACGATTTCATGACATGTTGGCAGAGAAGGAGAGCAAGGTGGAAAGTGTCACGATTTCGCGACATGTCGCATTTTCGCGACTCAAAAAGTGCAGGAAGGCAAAGAAGGAAAAGTGTCACGATTTCACGACATATTGCAAGGAAGGTTGTACGGACGAAAAAGTGTCATGATTTCATGACATGATGCAGAAAGGAGAGTCCACAGTGTGAACTGTCATGATTTCTGACAAGTTCGAAGAGAGATAAAGTATCTCAAAAAGTGTCACGATTTCGTGACATGCTGCAAAAGACTAAGTGAGGACTGTCATGATTTTGTGACATGCTGAAAAGCTCGAAGTGAGAACTGTCACGATTTCACGACATGCAACAAAGGGAAGAGTCTGAAATGAGAAGCGTCGTGATTTCGTGACAGGCTACAAAGAAGTTGTACGGATGCAGAAAGTGTCACGATTTCGTGACAGGTTGAAGAGAAAGCTTGCGAATGCAGAAAGTGTCACGATTTCATGACAAGTTGAGATGGCAACATTGAGTTGGAGAAAGTGTCACGATTTCATGACAAAAATAGTTAGCAAGTCTTCAACAGAAGAAGCGTCATGATTTCACGATGAATTCAAGAAGGAAGAGCTCGAAGGCGAAAGCGTCGCGATTTCGTGACATGTTTCGTTTTTGCTAGTGCAAGCAGAGAAGAAGGCCATGAAGACAAAAGTGTCACGATTTCGTGACAGGAGTGAAGATGACGTCAGCAAAGACAGAAGTGTCGCGATATCGCGACAAGAACGTAGTCAAGGCAGACAAAAGCAAAAGTGTCACGATATCGCGACAATAGCCAAATGAAAGTGTATGGCTACAAAAATGTCATGATATCATGACATGTTGTGGTTTCATGGTAGAAGCTACTGAACCACAGAGGCGGTTGAAGTCGACAAAGTTAAAATTGGGCCGACGAAGATTAGGGCATGCAGCCGACGGAGTTAGGGTTTGCATTTGCATAACAACCGACTAAGACCAAGGTTTAGATCTTGATTATGTTAGTATAAAAGGAGGGCTGTTTGAAGAGATTGGGTATCGATCGAGGTGTGCGTTCGAAGTGCGACTTTCATAGATAGAGTGTGGGGAGAAGTTCGATCATCGAGAAGCAGAGTGCAAATTCGATTGCAGTGTACAGAGTGCATTCCATCGAATCTTCTAAGTGAGAGAGATTGCAAGGAAGCAGAGTGCACGAAGATCATGCTGCTGTGATTGCGTAGAGGTGCATAAGTTGATGTTTGATCGAGTGCTGTTGTGATTGCGTAGAGGTGCAATTTTGAGGACATTTGTGCCAGATCGAAGGACTGTGTTTGGTGCAGAATAGAGGAAGCGAACGAGGACATTTGTGCTGAACCGAAGGACTGTGTTTAGTGCAAATTCGAGGACCAGCTTTGGAGGTGAAAGAGTTGAGGACAGAGGTCTCCAGCCAGAGTAGGGAAGACAGGTGTCTTCTGTGGATAGAGTTCCACTTGCTAAGGGCAGAGGAGGCAGAGGTTTTCTAGAGGATCACCAGCCAGAGCAGAGCTAGGGGATTGGTGTCTCCTTTGGGTTGGTGCCCATAAAATTTGTAATCGGGAAAGGTTTCCCAGAATTTGAGGTGATAAAATTTAGTGAAAGATTTTATCCGTGGAGTAGCCCGCATTGGGTGAACCACGTAAATTGTTGTGTCTCTATTGTGGATGGTATTTTGTGCATTGCTTTGATTACTATTTTTGATACTGCTATCTATTCACTGCATAATATTAATTTGAAAGTTGAAGGAAAAAGTTTAAAGTGGTCTTATACTGTTCACCCCCCCTCTCAGTATAAGCTTGTGTTCTTCAATTGGTATCAGAGCGGGTTCCTTCGAAAAGTTTAAACAACTTGAAGGAAAAGCTTGATAAGAACACAATGGATTATTCAAGCGGAAATGCAGCACCTATTCTTGATGGATCAGATTTTGGTCTTTGGAGTGCAAGGATGAAGGTTCATCTAATGGCACTTGGGAATGAGGTTTGGGAAGTGATTGAAGATGGGTACACTATTCCTGTAAATGGTCCATATACTAAAGAAGATAGGCTTCTACATCACAGCAATTCAAAAGCAATGAATGCAATCCTGAAAGGCTTACAGAAAGCAGATCTCACCAAAGTAATTCACTGCAAGACAACTAGTGAAATGTGGAAATAGTTGCAGGTGGTTCATACAGGTGATGCAAATGTCAGAAAGGCCAAGTTGAGACATTTCAAAGGTATGTTTGAACAACTCAAGATGAATGATGATGAAAATATTAGTGACTACATGCTTCGCATGGATGAGGTTGTTAACTCCATGAAAGACTTAGGTCTTGAACTTGCTGAAAATGATGTTTGTGATAAAATCTTAAGATCTCTTCCTAATAGATTCAGTGAAAAGATTTCTGCTATTGAGGAAGCTAAAGATTTGGATAAGCTAAAAAAGGATGAGCTTCATAGCATTCTTGCAGCATTTGAGTTGAGAACTCAGGTGAAGGTTGACGTCAAGAAAGAGGCAGCTTTCAAGGCTACCAAGAAATCTAAGGGTAAACAGCTTCAAGAGAGTGATGAGTCTTCTAGTGATGAAGAGGCATATTACAGCAAGAAAGGCAAGTTATCTAGAAAGCACAAAAGCATGAAAAATATAAGATGCTTCAATTGTGGAAAGTTCGGTCATTATGCTACTGACTGTACTGTTTCCAAGAATGAAAGTGATGAAGAGAAACAGGATGTTAAGAGCAAGGATTCTGAAAAGCACAGGTATTACAGAAAGAACAAAGATGAGCACAACAATCAAGGAAAGAGGTATTCACACAAGAACAAGAAGAGTTTCTACCTAGACAAAGCAAGTAAGTGTTCTAGCAGTGATAGTGAAAGCTCTTCAAGTGATGAGGAAAATGAGATGATGTTCATATCAGAAAAGGAGGAAGAACCGAAACATAGATTCATTATTATGAAATGTCTTAGATGTGGAAATTTTGGTCACCTTGAGGATGACTGTACAAATAATGATTTGGTTTCCAGTATGTATAAGGATGCTTCAAAAAACTATCAAGAAGATGCTTGTATGGTTTTTGAAAAAGGTAGCACCTCTAGTGATAAGAAATCTGGAAAAGGCCTTGAGGATTCAGAAAGCAAACAAATAAAAGATCTTGAAAGTGAACTTAATAATGCTCTTAGTGTTTTGAAAAAGGAAAGAAAGAAGAATGATAGACTCAAGGATAAGTTAGATGAATGTTGTATGGAGAGAGACGATCTTATAGAAAGTCTTGACTTCTCTATAGCTAAAACACAGGAACTCAAGGATGAGTTAGAGTCTAAGATTCTTGAGTATAATGAGTTGGAACAGAAAATGGCTTCTCTGGAAGTGGAAACTAAAGAGTACAAGGATAAGCTATATAGGTTTCAAGATAGCTCCAAAAGGGTTAAGTCTCTCATCAAAGGTCAAAGAAATCCAACAGATAAAATAGGTCTTGGTTTTGTTAAGCCACACAAAGAATAGGTTGGGGAATCTAGCAAGAGATTCCAAAAGGAAGAGAGTTCTGATGAAGAAAGTACTTCAGATCATGAGTCCATGAGTGATAGATGCGCAGAAATAGAAAACAAAATTTAGATTGTGAAGAAGAAGTTTTTGGGACCCAAGAGGTCGAATAAAAGAAAATTTCATGGTAGATGTTTTGCGTGTCACAGGTTTGGTCACATGGCTGTGCATTGCATGACTCAAGTAAGGAAGGTAAATGACAGTTTTAGAGGTAGCAATTTCTTTCAAGGGTATTGCTACTCTTGTAATCAGTTTGGGCATAAGGCATTTTTTTGCAAGGCTAATAACAGGAACTCGGTTAGTCAAAACAGGCGGATTCGAAGAACAGGTATGCCTAAAAGAAATAACATTATTACTTGTTATAAGTGCAACAATGACGGTCACACAGCTAGACAGTGTAGAGCTGATCTTCCAAGGTACAGGAATAGGAACAGTGGTATGAACAGGTCCAAGGATCAGAACAGTGATAGGAACAAGAATAGGAATATTGACAAAAAATTCAAAAGAAGGCCCGACAAGGAAATTGTAGATGCTGATGATGATCAGTGCCTAATGGGAGTTTTACTCCCACCCCTATTTTAATCACCTCATCAGGAGGTGGGGGAGGGACTAAGCTAAGAGGCTCATTCTTAGTCCCAAGCCCCAAAGGTGACCCTTTGCCATTGATGACAAAGGGGGAGAGATATGAGTAAGGGGGAGAGCTTCAAGTGAAGAGGAAAGCTTCAAGTCAGGGGGAGCAAAACTTCAAAGGCAGATTCTCAAGTTGTTGGCACAGTTGGTTTCAGTTTTGGCTCTTAAGATGTGTTTTCAGTAAAGGTTTGCCATCAATGACAAAGGGGGAGATTGTTGGCAATTTTGGGTACCTTGGGTACATTGCCTTTACTCAAGTGTAGATGTTGTCATTGATGTCAAGAAGTTCTTGAAGCAATTTGATTTGATGCCAAGGAATTTGTTTTGTTGAAAGGTTATTCAGAGCATGATCAGTGAGTTTCCAAGAAGTTCTTAGTGGCCCATTTGCAAAAGATCAAGAAAAAGACAAGTTAGAAAAAGTATGCAGCCGGCTGGAAAAACTGTCATGATTTCGTGACATGTTTGAGGAGAGAGAAAGTTTTGGCAAAACTATCATGATTTCGCGACATGTTTGAGGAGAGAGAAAGTTTGGAAAACTGTCATGATTTCATGACATGTTGGCAGAGAAGGAGAGCAAGGTGGAAAGTGTCACGATTTCGTGACATGTCACATTTTTGCGACTCGAAAAGTGTAGGAAGGCAAAGAAGGAAAAGTGTCATGATTTCGTGACATATTGCAAGGAAGGTTATACGGACGAAAAAGTGTCATGATTTCATGACATAATGCAAAAGGAGAGTCCAGGTGAATTATCACGATTTGGACAAGTTCGAAGAGAGATAAAGTATCTTGAAAAGTGTCACGATTTCGTGACATGCTGCAAAAGACTAAGTGAGGACTGTCATGATTTCGCGACATGTTGAAAAGCTCGAAGTGAGAACTGTCATGATTTCATGACATGCAGCAAAGGGAAGAGTCTGAAATGAGAAGCGTCACGATTTCGTGATAGGCTACAAAGAAGTTGTACGGATGCAAAAAGTGTCGTGATTTCACAATAGGTTGAAGAGAAAGCTTGGGAAAGTGTCACGATTTCATGATAGGTTGAGATGGCAGCATTGAGTTGGAGAAAGTGTCACGATTTCATGACAGAAATAGTTAGCAAGTCTTCAATAGAAGAAGCGTCACGATTTCACGATGAATTGAAGAAGGAAGAGCTCGAAGGCGAAAGCGTCACGATTTCGTGACATGTTCCATTTTCGCTAGTGCAAGCAGAGAAGAAGGCCATGAAGACAAAAGTGTCACGATTTCACGACAGGAGTGAAGATGACGTCAGCAAAGACAGAAGTGTCACGATATCGCGACAAGAATGTAGTCAAGGCAGACAAAAGCAAAAGTGTCACGATATCGTGACAATAGCCAAACGAAAGTGTACGGCTACAAAAATGTCACGATATCACGACATGTTGTGGTTTCACGGCAGAAGCTACTGAACCACAGAGGTGGTTGAAGCCGACAGAGTTAAAATTGGGCCGACGAAGATTAGGGCATGCAGCCAATGGAGTTAGGGTTTGCATTTGCATAACAACCGACTAAGACCAAGGTTTAGATCTTGATTATGTTAGTATAAAAGGAGGGTTGTTTGAAGAGATTGGGTATCGATCGAAGTGTGCGTTCGAAGTGCGACTTTCATAGATAGAGTGTGGGGAGAAGTTCGATCACCGAGAAGCAGAGTGCAAATTTGATTGCAGTGTATAGAGTGCATTCCATCGAATCTTCTAAGTGAGAGAGATTGCAAGGAAGTAGAGTGCGTGAAGATCATGCTGCTGTGATTGCGCAGAGGTGCATAAGTTGATGTTTGATCGAGTGCTACTGTGATTGTGCAGAGGTGCAATTTTGAGGACATTTGTGCCAGATCGAAGGACTGTGTTTGGTGCAGAATAGAGGAAGCGAACGAGGACATTTGTGCTGAACCGAAGGACTATGTTTAGTGCAAATTCGAGGACCAGCTTTGGAGGTGAAAGAGTTGAGGACAGAGGTCTCCAGCCAGAGCAGGGAAGATAGGTGTCTTCTATGGATAGAGTTCCACTTGCTAAGGGTAGAGGAGGCAGAGGTTTTCTAGAGGATCACCAACCAGAGCAGAGCTAGGGGATTGGTGTCTCCTTTGGGTTGGTGCCCATAAACTTTGTAATCGGGAAAGGTTTCCCAGAATTTGAGGTGATAAAATTTAGTGAAATATTTTATCCGTGGAGTAGCCCGCATTGGGTGAACCACGTAAATTGTTGTGTCTCTATTGTGGATGGTATTTTGTGCATTGCTTTGATTACTATTTTTGATACTGCTATCTATTCACTGCATAATATTAATTTGAAAGTTGAAATAAAAAGTTTAAAGTGGTATTATACTGTTCACCCCCCCCTCTCAGTATAAGCTTATGTTCTTCAATACCTTGAACCCCCTTAATAAGTATTTGGTTGTATATACAAAGGATTATGAGGGAGGACTTACCCAAGATCCATTTGGTATACAACAAAAAAAAATTAAGAAAATGAATATTGGTACCAATCAAAAAGTAGGACATAATACCAATCAACACAACTCAACAAAATAAGGTGAAATTCTTGTTTTTGATGATAAGGTGACTCTTATCACTAAATTTTAAACCAACCCATCATCATAGGACTTATTTCATGGAATATAAATGGGATAAAAGATAGTCCCCTTAAATACAATGCAATTAGAAGGTTATTTTAGAAAAATAAGCCAAACCTAGTATTTATTTAGGAGACTAAGTTATCAGTAGAGGAGATGGAGATAGTTGCTATGAAATTATGGCCCATATATCTAGTAGAATATATCATATCTCAAGGAGCATTGGGTGGTGTTCTGACCATTGCACAACTAACCCCTCGGAGACCCACCTTTTTAATTTTAAGTCTTGCGATCTTGTTGTCTCAGAGTGATGATTATGATGTGTTCCTATCCATAAGTGTGATTTATATTTTCCAAGGCTATGGGTTGGGTAATATCTTATTGGTTTATTTATAAATGCTTTGCTTGTTTTGTTTAGGTTAGTAGGCTTGTTCTTTTGTTTGGTTCTTAGGGTTAGTTGATTTATAATGTTGTGGTTAATCTTAACATTTTGATTTAAATCAATTAACCTTTGAAATTAATAAATTAAAAATAAATCAATATATATATATACATATTTGTATATGTATATATAGATTAGTTTATAATATATATATATATATATATACATATATAAATAAAATAAAACATATAATAATAATAATAATAGAATATATATCCGCCCATGTAGAGGAGTTGGAGAGCAAGTGGGTAGTTAAACCTCTCTAGTTGCTGAGAGGCCCAGGTTCAAATCTCTCGCCTCACATGTTGCGGATATGTTATGTAATGGTTCCCTCGTGGTCACAGTCTGTTTACCCCTTGTGGCCACCACCAAAAAAAAAAATAATAATAATAATAATAATAGAATATATATTTATATAAAACATTGTTATATATAAATGGAATCAAACTTTAAGGTAAAGTTCATTATTGTCTAATTTGAGATGTTTAATGTTTAGATTCTATTTTTAAGTTTGAGGTTTTATTAATCATAAAATTTGATTTGTGTGCAGGCAACCCAATGACAAGGTGGCTAGTGCAACCTTCGAGGAGAGTCGATGTTGGATCAACTAACCATGATGGTCAAGTAGCAGGATTTTTTTAGTGATGTAAGACGTGGCAAACCCTTTTCGTAATGAGCAACGACACACAAATGGTACATGGTGTAAGCGATGTTATAACAATAGATACATGGAGCATTCACAGAGGTCTGATGACATGGAATTTTAGGAGGATGAGGAATATTGGAGACATCATAGCCAATGGCCAGACATGCATAAACTAATATGTCAGTGGCATCAACAAATAGATTTGACCAATCGATATGGATGGAAGATACGCAGGGGCCATACGCAATAAATGCTAACATTGAGAGCAATGCGAATACGATGATGAAATACTCCATACAACGAAAGTAATAGATATCACAGATGAAGGTGGTAGTGGAAAATATATACAATATCAAGGATTTGCTATTTTAGAGTGGATCACAATGTGGATGGATCAGTTGTTGATATGGCAAGATGAACAAACAAACACATAGATCGGGAGCTCAAATGATGTGGATGTCTACTTTCGAACAACTACTACAATGAATGATAAATGGTAGTATGCACATGGATACAACATGGTTCAATTTACCAAATTGAATGTGGCAACATAAAGAGTATTTTTATTTTTACACCTCCCAATAGCGGTAGCATATAACACTAGCATGAAAAGCATTATGGAGTAGAGGTTGCACAATTTTATTGGGTTTGACATACAAGGTAATATCTGCTAGCCACCCCACAAGATTTCTCTTATTCTATAGAGGAGTAGGTTTTCTTGTTCTGATGGAGAATGTGGTGTTCTTGGGAGAAAGCAAAAGCCACACAAATAGACGAGAATGTGGATGAAACCAGAGGTGGATGGATAATAATAGATAAGAGTCTAATTATATAGGGCATCAACATTTATATCACTAATGGGATATTATGGGGTAAACATTATGGTCAGAATAATGTATACATACATAGTAGGTAGACATCACAATAATGTCAATTCAACATGCAAAGGTGTAGGTTTTGATCCATTTTGGATGCAAATAGCAAGGGGAGAGATAACTCCTCAAATCCGTGTGAAAAGACAAGGTTTATTGTTTTGTAGTCGAAGGAGCACACCTATCACTGGAGGCATGGAAGAAATGAATAGGATATGTGCAATATTATCTACAGGTAAAACAACAGATGTCACCAATGGAGATGAATACGTAAATACTACGTTCAAATGCCTGATGCCGACAATGAAGGTCAAATCTAGGACACATTCCTCTAGTAGCAACATAGATCGCACCTCTTGAATGCAAAATATAATGATAATGATTTGGACTAAAATATAGGATGCAAACAACAATTTGAATGTGACATGGCAAGGATGGAGATGAAATCGATGGCAAGGTTGGGTGGCATCTTTTGGATAGTGAATTTTGAATAATAGTAGCGTCAAGTCATGTTTTGTAGTGAAGGAGGCACTCGTCGAAGGAAAATGCATATTCTACAGTGAATAACGCTTAGGAGCAAAATGAAAGAGGGGAAGTTGGAAATGAGAAGTTTTTTTCTGTGACTTTAAATAAGCCATGCAAAGACAAAGAAGGGGTTGGATCCTCTTAGAGTCCAGATGCTGAAGAATTGTTGAGAGAAACTAAAAATGCATTTTGTGTAAAGCACAGTGGTTTTTTATTTTTAAATGCAAAAATTTTAGAAACTTGTATCTTGTGATCATTATTGGGGGAGATAATTTAAATAGGTGGTTGTTTTACTATCTATATTTCTCTATGCTTTCTTGGATTTCTATCTAGTATTTAATGTTGTAAATATTGCATCGTGTGAAGATGTGTGGGGTGTAGATTTCATTTATTTTTCTTAGAGGCTAGCACTTGATCTAACTCAAATGGTGTTTTTACAGGTTTGATTAGGTCATGTTACCCTTTTGAAATTTCTCATTTATCCCTAGTTTTACTATGAAGTGCGGTATTAGAATGGAATATCTTGCATGTTTATGTTTTTAGTTTTATGTTCTATTTTCAAAAATTTTATATTAAAATACATATAAAATCATTATATATTTTTATGTTCCAAGAAACACTGCTAGCACTTCAATATTAAAATACATATAAAATAATTATATACTTTTATATTATATCCACTCTTTTCTTTGTGTACAATATCTGGAGATGAAATTATGTCTGATCTTTATCAGTCAGTGTTTTTGACTCCTAGATCCGATAAGATTAAAGCAATGTGTTCGTGTCTCTTTTGCAAGTATGACCTTTCACCTTGGTTGAGTCTTCGGCCTCCAAAATATCATGAAATCATGACCTTTGGCCTTGGCTAAGTCTTCAAATTCCAAAATATCGTAGTATCATGACTTTTCACTTTATTTTAGTATTCGACCTCCAAAATGTTGTAGAATCATGACCTTTGGCCTTGTCTGAGTATTCAGACTCCAAAATGTCATGGGACCATGAGATTTTTCCTTAGTTGAGTCTTTAGCCTCCAAAATGTTTCCCCCGTTAGTCAATGTTCACAACTTTAAGTAAAAGATAAGCATAGCTTCTTTCCCCCATTAATATAAAGTTCACAACTTTAAGTAAAATATAATCATAGCTTCTTTCTCTTGTTGATCTAAATTTCACATCTTTAAGTAAAAGGTAATCATAGCTTCTTTCCCCATTAATATAAAGTTCACAACTTTAAGTAAAATATAATCATAGCTTCTTTCTTCCATTAATCTAAAGTTCACAATATTATGTAAAATACAATCATAGCCTCTTTCCCCTATTAATATAAAGTTCACAACTTTAAGTAAAAAACAATCATATCTTATTTCCCCCGTTAATCTATCATATCATCCTCAATGGGCCATCACTTCCTGCAAGCTCTCCGACTGCATCGAAACAATGGGCCATGCTCCCACCACTGCCAAAGGAAAGCCAACACCACAATATTTTGGAACTCGTTGCACTTACAAATGAACCACCGCAACGAAGAGACACGATACACATTAATCGGCCGTGCTCAGTTCTCATGTATGTTTTTTAAAAGAATTGAACCAATGAATGTTCTTAGTCATGTGCTTGCTTGCTACCGAGTCTATATACCAATAATCCATAATGAATGGTTTTAGAGTTTGATAATTTTTGATGGATGTTAATGTTACCAAGTTTTGTAGAATTCCTTATGACTCCCTAGGATGTTTTGGATAGGATATATGATCAATATAGTGTTTTTTTGTAAGTTACAATTTGATTGACTCAGTCATATCATCCTCGATGGGCCATCACTGCCTCCAATATCTCCGCCACACCGAAACAGTGGGCCATGCTCCCACCACCACCAAAGGAAAGCCAATGCCAATTTTTTTTGGAACTCATTGCACTTACAAATAAACCACCACAATGAAGAGAAACGATACACAGTAATCGCCCATGCTCAGTTCTCATGCACTTTTTTTTAAAGAATTGAACTAATGAATGTTCTTAGTCATATTCTTGCTTGCTCCGGAGTCCATATACCAATAATCCATAATGAATGGATTTAGAGTTTGATATTTTTTTATGGATGTTAATGTTACCAGATTTTTTAGAATTCCTTATGACTCCCTAGGATGTTTTGGATAGGATATATGATCATATAGTGTTTTTTGTAAATTATAGTTCAATTTTGGGTTGATTTTGTGAAATTTTTTAAACACCAAAATCAAATTTTCTATCTCCTAATTACTCCTATTGAACTAAACACTATTTCAATTTTTGAAGAGGTTTTGATGTTGGATTTATTTATTTTTTTCGAACTCTGTCTTTTGCAGATTTTTTTAAAACTTCAATGATTAAAATAAAAATTGAAAAAAATTAAAATACCAAAAATAAATGCATGGGTGTGAAGAATGAGCTTCAATATTTCATCCAAAACAATTTTGATCCCATTTTGAAGCCATTTCAAAATTATAAAAAATTATTTAAAGTTGTTGTTTTATAAGGGTTTTATAATTTCAAAATTATACATTATTTCATACTTTGAAGGCGAATCATTTTTTTAAACTTTGCATTTTCATTCGCAAGCAACAAATGAACTTCCATTTATGAAAATTACAATTTCATTGAAGGCGGGTAATTTATATGGCATTCCATAGGCCATCATTTTCAGAGAAAGAAATTGGCTTCTCTTTATGAAAATTCTGATTTCATTAAAGAGAGGTGATTTTTTCACTATATCAAAGGCTATTGTTTTAAAGCATTAAATTATTTCTTCTTTATGAAAATTATGATATCATTAAAGAAGGGCAATTTATGATGACATTTTAAGGACTCTATATTTCATAGCTATTCATGTATATTTATTTCTTTTTTTATTCATCATGCAACAATAAAAGGAATTCAATCTTCATTTAACATTTACATTTAGAGATAGATTTTAATCTTTATTTTCATGCTCAAAGTAGGGTTTAATGCAAGATAAAACTTGTTTAAAATATGCTTAACCAAATGAAGATAAAATCTATCTAAAACACTTCAAGATAAAATGAACTAAGGCATTTACATCGTGGTCATATGAGGGCCAATCATATTTTTCTTTTCTTTTAAGTTTCATGAACAATTACTAGTATAACTTAGTAAAATATACCAATGCAAACCCCTTGTTAATAGTTACTTGCAAATCACTAAGGTATTCCTAGAACTCATTTAACACATATTTAAAAGGTTATAAATACATATGTGCAATGCTTATATAGTGAAATATTGGAGAAGTTATTTTGTTTTTAACTTCTTTGCAAGAGAGGGTTTTTGTGATCAAAATCCAAAGTGTGAGTGTGGTTTTACAATTGGGTAAAATTATCACTCAAAATTTTGGTTCTAGAATGAGGACGTGAATTGGTTTACTTTATTTCTATTTAGATGCTAACTTGTTCATATTTTTAAAAATTTTATTTGAAAGAACTGGTTTGGACTAACGAAGTTTTATTTACATATGATCACTTTCATTGATTCCAATGTTCTCTAATTGATGATGCATTAATGCTAACCTTATTGCAAATTGGAAAATGTTCTTTGATGTCATGGTTTAATTTATGCATGTAGTTTAGTTGATGTTAACCATATTTTGGAAATATTTCTTATTGTGAGGCATTGCTAATAATAATTTGGTGTTATCATTGTTAATCAAATTACAACTTAATAAAATGGCTACAAATGTTAGAAAGTGGTATGGGGTACATAGTAATTCTTTGAACATTGGGGGAGATGCTCATGACATACCCAAGAACATAGAAGAAGTTTTACCCAAGTTTAAAAACAATGGCATAAAATCAACCGAGGAGCACATTCAGTCCTATGTGGATACCTTAATTAGACAAAAAGTCGAACATGAGGATGTGGCTTGTATATTATTTCCTTTGAGCCTAGATGATACGATATATGATTGGTATATCAATCTACCCACTGGCTCTATTACGTCTTGGGTCCAATTAGAAACTACTTTTATCAATAAGTTTAGGTTACCCATAGATCATACCATGATTTATCATCAATTTGCCTCTTACAGGAGGGAATCTAATGAGCCATTGAGAACATTCAACATGAGATTTCAAAATCTCTATGCAAGATTGATTATTCCCTTTACTATTGTGGAAACTGCTTCCCTTCATATATACATTAGGGTATTGAATACCTTATTTTCCATGTTCAATAGGAAAAACCCTTTGGTCACTACTATTGCCTCCACCTACATGGAAGCCATGACTGTAGATCAACAACTAAGGCCACAAGGTTTTGGAATGGAGAAATTACCTATGGTAGGACAAATAGGGGCTCACAATCAAACCTTGATGATAAACTAGGCATGTGAACAATAGAATATAATATTGAACGCTTTACCCTACAATAAATTTTATCCTACCATGCCCACTTATCCTCCCACATGCACTTATACGAATACATATACCCATCCAACCACTCCATTATGACTAGAGAACCATTTGGTCAATCATGGAGCCATAGCAACAAGTGTTCAGGATTTGCCTACTCATGTCAATCCAACTAATCCTACCACTTCTACCACCCAATCCAAGGAGCTTGTATTAGAATTAAAATACCTAAAGAGGTTGGACGAGATGTTAAGTAGAGATATGGTTCCATTACAAGAATAAGCGCATCAAAGGACGCTTCCAAATCATCCTATGAATTAAGTTCATGATACTAATATCAATGATATTCCATTTTATACTCCCTTAGATAATGGAGAAGATATATATCTAACTTATATTGAAGTAAATACTTGTTCAAAATTCTCTATAAATTCAAAGGAAATAATTAAAGTGGATGATCAAGAAATCCAACATGAGCCAAGTTGGGATAAGTTAGAAATAGAAGGGTTAGAGTTCTTATTTACAAGTGTGGATTAGGATAATCATAGAATAATAAAGGATCACACAAATCTGAATGCAAAAATGGATGCCACCATAGAAAACTTTAAGCCATCAGAAGTGGTTGAAAGCAAGTTTGAAGAAGAGTTTCTTGAAGAACTTGAAAGTTACGAAGAAGATGCAATAGAATTGCATCCCATGGGTTTAGAAGACCACTACTATAATTATTGGGAAATGTATGAAGAGTTATCAGTTTCTCATGCCCCTTCGGATAAAATTTCTATTTCACTTGATAGGTTGGATGTTGAAACCTTTATCTTGCATGAGAATTATGCAATTCCTATGCAATCAAGAGATGGTAACCCATGCGCAAAAACAATAAACGTTCTTTATGACTCATATATTTTGGATGAGGAAGAGGTAAAATATTCTCCTTCATTTTGAAATACTAAAATGATAGGTACAAATTCATATGATTGTCTTGAAGATTCCAATCAAGAAGTGCCATGGGTGGCTAAAAAGGAATCAAAATTTTCAATTCATCCTAAAGAAAATATTGCTTTGTTTGACCAACAAGATCTATGGGTTGAAAATATAAGCATATCTTTAATTGGGTGCTTAATTTTGGTGTATTTGATAAAAATGTCATGGATGAAGAAGAAGTGCTACAAGATGAGGGTGCTAAAGCCCATGAAGAAAAAGAGAAAATTACAAAGGTTCACCAAGTATTGGTAAATGAAAGTGCACAAAAGGTAGAATCTCACCTTTTATGAATACACATACAAAATCCAGGTGAAATACTACCTAATTGTCTATGGGATTCAAATATTTTCAATAATGAAATGCTATATGTGGTTGATAAAGAATTAGAGTTAATTTCTCATCACACCACTAATGATATTACTTTGAGTTGGTCAAATATTTGCCTAATTATACAAACCTATGTTTGGGCACCCTAGACATGGCCAAAATTGAAATTTTAAAGGAAATAAATGTCCTTCAGGCCAATCTCCAAAGAGGGTTGGCTCCCTTGCTAATCCTACATCGATTTAAGACTAGAGTTGTGGGAAAAAAATTAGAAATAACTGAAAGAAATGGAAAATATGGACACAGGTTGAAGGTGTAGAATTGGGGATAGACTAGCAGCAAGAATTCCAACCAAGTGTTATAGCAACATAAAATAGAAATGAGAGCAAGAGAATATACTTACAGTCTCTCGAAGACAACTTCCATAATTGCATTCTAGTATTCACACTTACACCAAAAATACCCAAATCCAAGTGTTGAATTCGAACTTAACATAAAATAATAAACATGAATATTAAACATAAATTATTAAAGAGAAATAAATCACACAAAGAGACTATTTGCAAAATCAGAAGCCACAACTTCTATTTACACAAAAAACTTGAATAGTTTTTCTATAGAATGTCTATCCTCCTCTTTTACAATCAAAATTGATTAGTATTTATAGAGGTTTTCACATATTTCACTTAATACATATTGAGACAAAATTTTTACCGATCAGAAACCACGGTGAGGAAATTCCTTCTAAGAAATATTGAAAATTTATCTTTTTTGAAACAACGATCCAGTTTGTAAGGAAACACCTACAAAAATTGGCATATTTGGGCATCGATGCACAAAAATCTGCAAATGCGGTCGACAAATTGTTGCACCTTGAAATATCTTGGAACTAATAGCAATCACCTTGTGATTAAAAAAATGTAGCTCTTTTCCGCATGAAATCAACAATCTCAATAACTTCTACCCTAATCATTAAATATACCATTTGGTCTCAGTGCCTCATAAAATTCTTCATTGAATTTTAAAAAGTCTTGCATTCACACATGACCACTGACTTCGCTCGAATTAAAATTCGTTGCACAACACCCTTCTCCCTTGTCACAGCAGCAAAAAGATGAGCAAAATGATTGCTTTGAACCACTTTCATGTTGTTTCACCCCTAAAAGGAACGATTGAAAGTTTTCTTCCATACAGAGCACAAGCACCTTCAATAGAGCATCATTATTTTTTTAAAATATATTTTCATCCCTAGAATGGGTGAAAGGCATTGTCGCCTTCCACCTAGGGTGAACCTTGCATTGACTCTTCAACGCCTAATCTCTTCTCATTCACCTTAGAATAAAACCTTGGATGCATCATTGGCCATTTTTTGTAGCTTCACCCCAGTTAAGGGTGAACGTGACATTCACCCCCCTCTTGGGGCAAACGTGTTGTTGACCGTTCATTTTTCTTTTATGCACTGAAGTGGGGTCCATACCTTGCTTCATATATTCATTCACCTATAGGAAGGGTTAATGTGATGTTCGCCCCCTCTTGGGGTGAATGCCCCCTTGAATTTTCAAATTTTTCTTTGAAACTTTACAACTTCGTTTATAATATCTGAAGCTCCCCTTATTGTGCTTTCACCTTCAGGAGGGGTGAATGGAACGTTCGTCCCTCAACCGAGGTGAAAGCACAATTGACTTGTTAATGCCTTCTTTAGGAAATTTTAAAATGATGTTCACCCCAAAGTGGGGTAAATGAATCTTTTGCCCCAACTTTGGGGCGAACGCACCCTTTGTTATTTAGGCTGCAATTCAACTTTGGGTGCATTCTTCAATTAATTTTTAAATAGATTTTCACTCCAAAGTGGGGTGAAAGGGACTTTCACCCCTCATTTGGGTTGAAAGCATCTCCATTCGTACCTTAGCTAATTTTCTTCATTTTCCTTGTAAAAAACTCTTGTTCACCCTGAAATGGGGTGAATGCATCGGTCACCCCAACTTAGAGGTGAACACGCCTTTGCCATTCCTTTTGCACAATGACTCAATTTTAAAACAAAGGAATCATTTTTGTCCAAATCTGAACCCTAGAGCAGTGCTCTTCATGAAACTATCTGGTGACTTTTATTGATATTTCTCACACCTTTATCCATAAATATTTTGTCTTGTGACGTCCATTATTTCCAAGAAATAAATGCATGAAAAACAAAGAAGTTAATATGTACAAAAACTGTAACATATCATATAGGCCGAAAACACTGCATCATAGTATTAATATATTTGTCGATTTTACATCAATAAAATTTTATCAAAATTTTAATGTGGCATATTGTCAAAATTACCAATATTTTTGGTGGCTCATGGGGTATCCAACATACATGGATGCAAGTGATCCCAAGCCTTTATCCATTGGGATCCTTTATTGAGTCTTCTTACCAGCAGCTTAGGCAGACACTCTTGATGTGAAATCATTTTTTTGTGCCTACACGTCTGCTATATTTTTTGGTTTCCCTACCTCTACAGCTACCCTCAGTGCTTTTGTTCGCTTTGATTTGGCTACTTCTTGCTCCGTTGCTACCCATTTTGCTTCGACCCATTCTTCGTGCTCCTTTAAACTTGAATAGATGACCTCATAAAATATTACCATATCAATCCAAGCATGAGTGGTAAACATGGAGGGAAAACTAAGTAATTCATAGATGAACCACAAGTGTTCAACATCCTCCAGGCTAAGGCATTTAGCTCGTTGGGCCAAATCAAAAAAGGCAAGCTCCATACGGGTGAAATTTTTCATAAGCAAAATCACCTACTCTTCTGTGATTGACTCCTCCCACTTGTCAATTTTTGATGTATCCTCCATGAAATTCTTCCAGGCCACTTCCAACTGTTCCTTTGGTAGAGTCTCACCCCATTCATCGATGAAATTTGGAAAGCCCATATCAGCAAGAGCATCAAAATTAAATATTAAAATGGTATGCTCTAGCTCTATTGTGTTGAGGAGCTTTCTGCCCTCTCTCGCCAGATCCAACTGCTAAAAATAGCTACACAACATGAATTTGGTGGTTGACCACACTTGGTCCATGTCACTCATGGGGTGAATGTGTATATCAGACTAAGCCAATACTTGTATTTTCATAGCTATTTCCAAGTGAGGCCCCAACATCTCCTCAATATTATCTATAATTTGCTAGCTTATCTGAATCTAAATTCAAGCCTCATAGAGATACTATAACACTTGGACTACTCTAGCTACCACATTTTCATAGCTCTAGGCCAAACGAAGGTGGGACTCCTTCACTGTATTATGGGAAAATATTGCAGCTTGTGTGGTCTTCTCTACCAGTTGATTCTGAATAGACTCAACCTGCGCCTTCATTGCTTGTACCTACTGCTCCATTGCATCCTCATATTTTTTATGCGCCTCTGCCTACCAATGCAAGTGTTCAATTTCTACCATCATCTTATCATTCTATGCTTTGCTTACGACTAAGGCATCTTAAATTTTGACAATTTTTATTTCGACATCATAATATCTTTGTTTGTAATACTCACCATGCAAGTAGACCGAACTCATGTCCACCTGCATATTTCCAATTTTCTTTGTGGGATCTATTCTTTTAAAGTCCTTTTGTGTGGTATCATAAGTATAGTAACTTGGTGTCATATCTCCTTGTGGATTTTGGACTAGGGGAATGATCTTAGTTGTGTGAGCCTCCATGGCAACCAAATCAAAGATGACCTTCTTAAGTGACCATGATGGAGCCAGTGCTTCTTTCCTTCTATGAATTTTCAACCACTGTGATGAACTAAGGCGCATTCAATTGATTTTCTCTACATCGGGCTACTTCAACACCATCTCGATTGTAGGTAGTAATTCCAACTCTAAAAATAGTGTGAAAGGTATCAAAATCTATGAACGGTTTGGCTCAAAGGAAGGAGAGGAGATGGATAGGAGAGGAGGGACTGAAACAACAGAGTGGATGGAGGAACCATGTTTGGTTTTAGTTACACTCAGTCTTGGATAAGCTTACATACCTACAACCTCAGTGAAAGTGGTAATAGCAATGGAAGAGGAAGGGTATGAAAATGGGTTTGGGCCTGATGCAAATGAACTAAAAGAAAGGGATGCTGAAGAAAGGGGAATAGAAGAAGGAGCATTAGTGACTTGCAAAGGGGAAGAAGAGGGGAGTGAAATGGACATGGAGGACATATCGAAGGGGGGAGAAATTGACATAGAAAAAAGGGGAAATAAACTAACAACCACTACATGCTCTGAAGTAGAAGAAGAGGGAAATAAAGATGTACCTTCAGGTGCGGGCACCATGTGTTTCGATGATGGAAGTGACTATGCAATAATTTCTTCTTGTTGCTCCTTCACTTCCTCCTCAAGGTTAACAACCTCCACCTACTGGTCCTTCAATTTTTGGTCCTCTAGCTATTCATGAACCAATGGTAACATTTGAGCAATGCTCATCGAAGCATATGACACCAACGAAGGGGAATTAGTAATCATTGATGCAACTACAACTGTGGAAACTGCAATAACTAAAATTTCAATAGTAGATGAGGAAGCAACACTGATCCTTAGCTTCTTCATAGTTTCAAAAATGGGAGCACCTATCGAAAAGTTTGTTTCTCCAACAAAGGTACTTCATCAACTTTTTGCTTTACCCAATGCAATCTTCGTTGAAACACATACTACTGTTCTTATTCCTTAGGTGTCTCTTCCTCAATTGTCAAGCACTCTTATTTTTCCATTCTTTCATCGCTATCAGAATGTTGAAAAATTTGAGGTAAGATCTTGGAAAAAGTGATGTGTTGATAGGCATTGACATACTCATAATAGGCTTTCAAAAATGCCTCATCCATCTTCAACCCATAGGGTGATGTCATTTTTACTCTATGGACTTGCATTATCCACCAGTTCATGATTTTTTCCTCGGTCCACAAGGGCTAAATTTCTTTCATCTGACTAAATAGTCTGGGTAGAGGAATCTGATTTTCTTATACCAACGGATTGTACTCAACCTCATCTTCATAGAAGTCATGCCAGGATGGGAGTGACATCATATTTTTAATGTGCCACTCTAAGTCATGCCCATCAAAATTATTGCACCTCTCCTGAATTTCGGATTGTGGACAACAATGGAAGAACTTGGCCTTGATTATTTCCAAAAATTTACCCGATGGGTGACATATCTCCATCGTTGTGGCAGTTCTATCAACCCTAGGTCTTGAAGTGTCACCATGAGTAGCCTGTTCTTCCCGACCTAGTTCACATATATACTGCCAAACTTGAAAGGCATATTGCAAGTCATTCTCTTGTTGTGTCCTGCTCCATACACATAATTAGAATAATCTATTTGGCGCACCACCTCCATGGCAAAAATATGTTCTTTGGAAAAGTATGGGAGTAGGAATGGCTTGCCCATGAAGCCATAGATTCTGATGCAGGAGCATCCGGTGGCGAAGCTGCAATCTTGCATCACCCAAAATGTATTTTTTTTCTTAAGTACTAAAACTGTCGCGATATCGCGACGCTTTTTGAAGAAGGTCGCCAGCGGGCCAAACTGTCGCGATATCGCGACGCTTTTTGAAGAAGGTCACCAAGGTGCCAAACTGTCGCGATATCGCGACGCTTTTTGAAGAAGGTCGCCAACGGGCCAAACTGTCGCGATATCGCGACGCTTTTTCATGGAAAGGGCCAAGGCGTGAAACTGTCACGAAATCGTGACATTTTTGAAGAAAAGCAGCTTCAGCGCAAAACGGTCGGAAATGGCGAAATCGTGACATTTTCAAAGGAATGCAGCTTCAGCGCCAAACGGTCGCGAAATCGCGACAATTTTGGAGGAAAGCAGCTTCAGCGCCCAACGGTCGCGAAATCGCGACAGCTCCGAGGCAAAGTCACTTAAGTGCCAAATGGTCACGAAATCGCGACACATCCGGGAAGCAAGATTTGAAAGCACAGGAACATCTTTGGCAAAAAGTTCTAAGGCACAAGAATCGTCGCGAAATCGCGACACCTTCGGAGACAAAGTTCAAGGACGTCGCGAAATCGCGACACCTTCGAAGACAAAGTTCAAGGACGTCGCGAAATCGTGACACCTTCGAAGACTAGGTTCCAGGACGTCGCGAAATCGTGACACCTTCGAGGACAAGGCTCAAAGACGTCACGAAATCGTGACATATCCGGAGGCAAGGTTCCAAAATGCAAAGTGGTCGCGAAATCGCGACGCTTGTGCGAAGACTCAACAGCGCAAGGTGGTCACGAAATCGTGACACTTCCGAGCCAAAGACTCAAGGACGTGAAATGGTCACGAAATCGCGACATGTCGCGGTTTCACGGCCCGAAACGAAGCAGCAAGTACGGAATGCAAAGATGTCACGAAATCGCGACATGTCGCGGTTTCGCGGCCCAAAGGAGGAAAGCGAGTAAGAAAGGCCTAGACGTCGCGATTTCACGACGTGTCACGGAATCGCGGTCCCAAGGAGGAGAGAGAAGCCTAACGCCAAAAACGTCGCGATATCGCGACCAAAGAGGAGAGAGAAAGTATTGGAGCAAAAACGTCGCGATATCGCGACCAGAGCTCTCACGACGTTGACCAACCGACGATTGCAGAGACCAGTGCAGAGGGACACGTGGCGTGAAGTTACAGGTGGCCCGAGAGTATGGAGCGGTTACAGGGACTCTGGCAAGGGGACGCGTGGCATCAAATTACAAGCGGCTGTGACGCATCCCTTTGAATGATGAATTGGCGAAAGGATTGACAGGCGGCCGCAGCGCACTCCGCCACCCCAGACCATGATAATACGGGGCACCTGGCAGCATGTTGCAGGCGGTCACAGGACATTCGTGCGAAGGGTTACAGGGAATCCCGCACTTGATGTAATGATGGAAAGAAGTTGGGGCCGGTGATATAAAAAGACCGCGCATGCATTGTATTGGGGGACTCCTGGCCATTTTATTTTGGGAATTGCTGTGTATTCGAATCAAGACCTCTGTTAAATGAAACTTGCTAGAATTTTGGCCTGTGCATTGTTGATCTCGGCACTCTTGCTGTGTGTTGTTTATAGCCCTATATCAAGTGGTATCAGAGCAGGTTGGTTCTGAGAGTGCAAACCGATCGCCGAACAGAGAGGCAGTTTGCGCCAGGACTGTGGTTGTGGGTTGCGAAGAAGAAGCAGGATGCCTCCGCGTAGAGACCGTGGTGGTATAAGGCACAGGCGAGCAAGAAGGGAGGAGGTCGATCTAAGAGCCCTGCAGAGGCAAGTTGAGGCCCTGCAAGAGGAAATTCGAAGAGGAGTCGAGCCGAGAAGGGAAGAACCCAGCGAAGATGAAGTGTGGGAAGAAGAGGTTCCATCCGACGAAGAAGAGGCTTTGGATCCAAGCAGAGGCTAGGCCGTATAGGGCCATCTCCCGCATCGGGAAGAAGCCAAAATTTGACGTCTCCACTTACTCGGGGAACCTCAACCCTGAGGAGTTGATAGACTGGATCAACGACATGGAGGAGTATTTTGAATACGAAGAGATATCAGATCCAAATCGGATCAGGTTCACGAAAACCAAGCCGAAAGGACATGCTAGCATCTGGTGGAAAGGAGTGCAGTTGGAAAGGAACAGGAGGGGAAAGGAAAGGATCACCAGGTGGGATAGGATGGTAGAGAAACTAAAGAGGCAGCTTCATCCCTACAGATTATGAGCTGGACTTGTTAAAGAAAATGCAGAGTCTTCGACAAGCTAGTAAGACTGTCAAGGAATATACTGAAGAGTTCTATCAAATCTCAATCAAAACCGGCCATTCGGAGGCGAATAAGGAGAAGGTCGCACGTTACATCAATGGATTGCGAACCAGTATTCAAGAAGAGCTGGGGCTGGTTAGAATGAGCACAGTAGAGGATGCATATCAATTTGCATTAAAAGTGGAGGAGAAACTGAATAGGAGGTTTGATGGTAAGCAGAGAGGGAAGGACAGGGGTGGAAGAGCTGGTGGAAGAGGCAATGGTGGAAGATACAAAGATTTTGGGAAAACTGGTGAAGCTAGCAGTAGCTAAAAATAGAAAGAAGTGAAAGAGGAGGATGACCAACGCCCACGCAATCGGAACAACAACTACCCAAGAGGAAGAGGTAGGTCTGGGCGAGGGTTTGGCAGAGGTGTCTTTCGAGGAACCTGCTTCAACTGCGGAGAAGAAGGACACAGGGCATACAACTGCCCGAAGCATCAAGAGAGGCCAAATCGAAGACCCGAGGGTCGTGCCCGAGCCGCCGTAGCAGCACGAAGGTGTAGAGTCTGAGCACTCAGAGGAGGCAGAAAGAGGAGAAGCGATGATCATCAGAAGAGTCCTGTTAAATGAAGAGAAAAGGGGAGACCAAAGGAACAACCTGTTTCGAACAAGATGCAAGTGCGCAGCAAGGTATGTAACATCATCATAGATAATGGAAGCACTGACAATTTGGTTTCTGAGGAAATGGTTGCCAAGCTGCAGCTGGAGAGGAGAAAACACCCGCACCCTTATCGGATTGCATGGTTGCAAAAGGACCATCGGGTGCTGGTCAGTGAACAATGCCTGGTGAAGTTCAACATTGGAACTTACCGAGATGAGGTTTTATGTGACATTTTGCCTATGGATGCATGTCACCTGCCGCTTGGGAGACCATGGCAGCTTGACCGAAGTGTTGTCCATGATGGTCGAGCCAACACATATTCTCTATCAAAGAATGGAGTTCGCCACAAGTTAAAACCCCTGAAGGAGGCGGATGAGAAAGTATGCAAAGAAGTGCACGAGTCTGTCTAGTTGATGGCAAAATATTCTTGGAAGGCCTCGAAGCCGGATCATATGTGCTATGCTATAATCCCCATGGTTAGGGAAGAAGGATGCAAGGAAATTCCAAGTGGAAGTCATGGGACTGTTAGAAGAATTCCCGGATATCATTTCGTATAATGTTCCCGAAGGTTTACCGCCTGTTAGGAAGATCAGCCACCACATAGATTTGGTGCCCGGATCGAGCTTGCCAAACAAGGCTGCACATCGAATGACGCCTGTGGAGACTGAGGAACTAAATCGACAAGTTCAGGATCTGTTGAAGAAGGGACTGATTAGGGAGAGTCTTAGTCCATGTGTTGTACCAAGCAGTATTAGCACCCAAGAAGGATGGAGAATGGAGGATGTGCACCGACTCTCGGCAATCAACAAGATCACCATTAAATATAGGTTCCCACCGCCAAGGATGGATGATATCATGGACTCGCTTGAGTGGATTCGAGTACTTCACAAAAATTGACTTGAAAAGTGGGTACCATCGTATTCGCATTAGAGAAGGGGATGAGTGGAAGACAACCTTTAAAACCAGAGAGGGGTCGTATGAGTGGTTGGTTATGCCATTTGGATTAACCAATGCACCTAGTACCTTTATGAGGTTAATGAATGAGGTTCTGAAGGAATTTTTGGGCAAATTTGTTATTGTTTACTTGGATGATATACTGATTTTTAGCATAACCTTAGAGGAGCACCTGATGCACATCAAGAAGGTTTTTGAGAAACTGTGGGAGGAGCAGTTACTGATCAATCTAAAGAAGTGCAACTTTGTGAAGAAGGAGCTGGTATACCTGGGATTTGTTATATCAGCTAATGGTCTCAAAATGGACCCCAAAAAGGTGAAGGCTATCCTAGAATGGCCTGTCCCAAGAAGTGTGACCGAGGTTAGATCATTTCATGGTCTGGCCAGTTTCTACAAAAAATTCATTAGAAACTTCAGCAGTATTTGTGCATCTCTTACAGAGACAATGAAGGGGAACAAGAAGGAATTCCAAGTGGACGGTTGGAGCAGATAAAAGCTTTGCTATGCTGAAGAAGAAGGTCACTGAACAACCCGTCTTAGCACTTCCAGATTTCAATAAGGTGTTTCGTGTAGACTGCGATGCGAGTGGCAGTGCGATAGGAGCCGTATTGAGCCAAGAGGGTAGGCCTGTAGCTTATTTCAGCGAGAAGCTCAATGATGCCAGGAGAAAGTATTCGGTATATGATCAAGAGTTCTACGCCATAGTCCAAGCACTTAAGAAATGGAGGCATTATTTGTTGCCCAAGGAGTTTGTTCTCTATACCGACCATCAAGCGCCGCAAGATATTAACAGATCAAGGAAAATTGAATCGGAGGCACCTGAAATGGGTAGAGTTCCTGCAGAGCTATACCTTTGTGCTGAAGCATCGGAGTGGAAGATCCAATAGGGTGGCAGATGCACTGAGTAGGAGGCAATGTCTGATGCTAGAAATGAAAGTGGAGGTTGTTGGGTTTGCTGAACTCAAGAACTTATACCCTGCAGACCCCGATTTCGTAGGAGCTTGGAAAGCCTGCACTGCGCCTGTTGCGTTGGACAGGACTAAATGGTTGGATTACCTAATTCAAGATGGAATGTTGTTTAGGGGGAACCAGTTGTGCATTCCGAGGAGCTCAATGAGAGAGAACCTCATTAAAGAAAAGCACAGTGGGGGTTTAGCTGGACACTTCGGTCGTGACAAGACCATCTCACTGGTTAGTGAAAACTATTACTGGCCACAATTGCAGCAGGATGTGGCAAAGTTTGTGCAGAGTTGCAGGATTTGCCAGATGGCAAAGGGTATGAGGCAGCCTATTGGTTTGTATCAACCGCTACCTATACCTGAAAGACCGTGGGAAGATATTAGTATGGATTTTGTGCTTGGTTTGCCCAGGACGCAGAGGGGGCACGATTCCATATTTGTGGTAGTGGACAGATTTTTGAAAATGGCACACTTTATCCCGTGCCAAAAGACTAGCGATGCGGTCCATGTAGCTGGTTTGTTCTTTAAGGAAGTGGTACGCCTTCATGGGCTGCCAAGAAGCATTGTGTCGGACAGGGATACCAAGTTTGTAGGTTATTTCTGGAAGACCCTGTGGAAGAAACTGAAGACGGAGTTAAAGTTCAGTTCTGCATACCACCCCCAAACAGATGGCCAAACAGAGGTGGTTAATAGGAGTTTGGGCAACCTACTGCGATGTTTGGTAGGGGACAAGCCCAAGGGATGGGATCTAGTTCTGTCGCAAGCAGAATTCGCGTATAACAGCTCGGTCAATAGGAGCACAAATAAATCCCCATTCCAGATTATCTATGGGAGCAGCCCAAGAAATGCTTCAGAATTAAGAAGGATAGATCCGAGGGAGAAATGCAGTGGTGAAGCAGAAGACTTTGCTGAACACCTGAAGGGAGTGCATGAGGAAGTGACAAAACACATTGCCAAGATGAATGCTCAATACAAGGCAAGGGCGGATCAAAAACGCAGAGCTAAGGAGTTCCAAGTAGGAGATTCTGTCATGGTCCATCTGAGGAAGGAACGGTTTCCTGCCAAGACCTACAACAAACTAAAAATGAAGAAATTTGGGCCATGTAAGATCATTGGCAAACGGGATTCGGGTAATGCCTACGAGGTGGAGTTACCAAGCGAACTTAACATCTCCCCCGTGTTTAACATCTCGGATTTGACCGAGTATCATGAAGGAGAAAGTAGTGAGATACCCAATCCAGATTTGTGGAGCATTCCAACAGTCATCCCAGTTGTGGACGAGATAGAAGAAGTTCTAGATACGCGCGAGGGCCGAAGTACTCGGAACAAGAATTACTCTGAGTATCTAGTCAAATGGAAGGGCAGACCCATGGAAGATGCGACTTGGTTATCAAAGGCAGAGGTTGATCGCCTGGGTCTACCTCGAAAAGATCAGAAGTGAGGTCACTTCTCAAACTCACCCCGGGTGTCTGATGCAGGAGCATCCGGTGGCGAAGCTGCAATCTTGCATCACCCAAAATGTATTTTTTTCTTAAGTACTAAAACTGTCGCGATATCGCGACGCTTTTTGAAGAAGGTCGCCAGCGGGCCAAACTGTCGCGATATCGCGACGCTTTTTGAAGGGCCAAGGTGCAAATGTCAGATATCGCGACGCTTTTAGAAGGGCGGGCCAAACTGTCGCGATATCGCGACGCTTTTTCATGGAAAGGGCCAAGGCGTGAAACTGTCACGAAATCGTGACATTTTTGAAGAAAAGCAGTTCAGGAAAACGGTCAGAAATCGTGACATTTTCAAAGGTGGAATGGAATTTTCGAAGGCGCCAAACGGTCGTGAAATCGTGACAATTTCGGAGGAAAGCAGCTTCAGCCCAACGGTCGCGAAATCGCGATAGCTCCGAGGCAAAGTCACTTGAGTGCCAAATGGTCACGAAATCGTGACACATCCGGGAAGCAAGATTTGAAAGCACAGGAACATCTTTGGCAAAAAGTTCTAAGGCACAAGAATCGTCACGAAATCGTGACACCTTCGGAGACAAAGTTCAAGGACGTCGCGAAATCGTGACACCTTCGAAGACAAAGTTCAAGGACGTCGCGAAATCGTGACACCTTCGAAGACTAGGTTCCAGGACGTCGCGAAATCGTGACACCTTCGAGGACAAGGCTCAAAGACGTCGCGAAATCGTGACATATCCGGAGGCAAGGTTCCAAAATGCAAAGTGGTCACGAAATCGCGACGCTTCTGCGAAGACTCAACAGGCAAGGTGGTCGCGAAATCGTGACACTTTCGAGCCAAAGACTCAAGGACGTGAAATGGTCACGAAATCGTGACATGTCACGGTTTCACGGCCCGAAACGAAGCAGCAAGTACGGAATGCAAAGATGTCACGAAATCGTGACATGTCACGGTTTCGCGGCCCAAAGGAGGAAAGCGAGTAAGAAAGGCCTAGACGTCGCGATTTCGCGACGTGTCACGGAATCGCGGTCCCAAGGAGGAGAGAGAAGCCTAACGCCAAAAACGTCGCGATATCACGACCAAAGAGGAGAGAGAAAGTATTGGAGCAAAAATGTCGCGATATCGCGACCAGAGCTCTCACGACGTTGACCAGCCGACGATTGCAGAGACCAGTGCAGAGGGACACGTGGCGTGAAGTTACAGGTGGCCCGAGAGTATGGAGCGGTTACAGGGACTCTGGCAAGGGGACGCGTGGCATCAAATTACAAGCGGCTGTGACGCATCCCTTTGAATGATGAATTGGCGAAAGGATTGACAGGCGGTCGCAGCGCACTCCGCCACCCCAGACCATGATAATACGGGGCACCTGGCAGCATGTTGCAGGCGGTCACAGGACATTCGTGCGAAGGGTTACAGGGAATCCCGCACTTGATGTAATGATGGAAAGAAGTTGGGGCCGGTGATATAAAAATGACCGCGCATGCATTGTATTGGGGGACTCCTGGCCATTTTATTTGGGGAATTGCTGTGTATTCGAATCAAGACCTCTATTAAATGAAACTTGCTGGAATTTTGGCCTGTGCATTGTTGATCTCGACACTCTTGATGTGTGTTGTTTATAGCCCTATATCAGATTCTTATGACCATGCCTTGAGTCAAAAAAAATATGTCACCCTTTTCTACCATAGCAACCGCCTCCTTCATTGCCCATGGCACTCTTTCACTTTGGCCATAAATCAACTCAATTGTGGGTCCCACAAATAGGTGGTTGAAACTATAGTATGACTCCCTCCTCGACAGAGTGGGAGTCCACATATAAACAGGCAACAGTTCATCTCTTTCATCAACCTATTTTATTGCAATAAATGAAAAATGTTGGTGCAAATGAAAAAAGAAATACCAAATGAGGAAGGATGTGTGCTTGAATGAAGTCTCTTCTCCCGTGCATAGTTTCTCCAACTGGACATGCAACTTTCGATAAATAAAATCGGCCCAATAAAAAAAATTGGATTTATGTCCCTTCTCATGGCCCTTGGAGCATAAAACTCCCTTTGAGATATACATTGCACCAACATCGCTTGCCACTTGTGCACTGTAGAATCTGTTAGAAGACCAGAGACCCATGCCAGCATAGAAAATAAGTCGGGGCTCTTGAACTCTGACAAAGGTTTTGGTAGATTTGGAAGTTGCCCTAGCTACAACTCCTTGATTAACTACGTTTCCATAAATTGGTGCATCATCATCGTAGAAACATATCTTTCTTCTTTCTCATTGATGTGCAGTTTCTTAAAATTCATATCATATGGGGGCTTTAACCCACAGGCAAATGCTTCCCTCACTTTAATGGTGGTGATAGAGAAAAGCACCTCCCCATTGGCCTTCTCAAAAACACCTGGTAAGTGGATTATAGAATCTGGAAATTAATTTTACCAACTCTGGGCAAGGGTGCACAGGCGTACACAAATACCAAACTAACTATGCATGAAATGGCACTATCAGAGGGCTTTCTACCATCAATCCCTGACTTACTACAAATTCTACATCCTATCAAAGTTTCACCACACCCTTGTTTGTGATCAAATAATCTCCAACCTCTGCCATAGTGTTAGAGTATGGATCTAAGTCCACATTCTCATTTTTATGGGCCTTCTTGGATTTCGATCCACCTTCTATTTTTATTTTTTATTATTTAGGCTCTGCATAGCCTCTTTCACCTCTTTGATTTTCTTACCCATTCTACAAACCCTGAAAACTCTAAAAGTACTCTACAATTTCTGCAACAAAAGCTTGAAAATACACTGGCAAGTTTTTTTTAAAGAATTTTAACTTCCAGGCAAATTTACCTATGCTCTATTTATAGAACGTGTGCCAACCACCAGAGTAAATGCAGTAAATTTCCCTGGTGAATTTGGGGAGGTGTGCGCCTTGTTTCTCTCAATTGGCATTGATCCCAAAGCTAAATGGTAACTAAATGAAATTCATTGTAAAATCACTTTAGGAAAGTGTATCCTCCTCTCTGTGTTGTGCCTTTGAAAAATGTGCCTTGGCTATTGAAACTATCTTGGAAAAATAAATTTGCCACTTCAGGGTCCAATGAGCACTGCTATTTTTCTAGTGGGGAATATCGCTCCTTGAGAACACCAAATATCCTCCCAACACAAATTTAGGTGCATATTTTAAATTAACTGCTCTAAAACTATCATTAATGTTCATGTGTTCCCCCAAAATCTGTCATGTTTTAGGGCAAAACCACTCTGGGGGGTGCACTTGAAAACTAGATTGCTCTTCTCCGAAGATGTTTTTCTTGCTTGATGGAATTGATGGTGAATGCTCTTCCTTTTAAAACCACCTCTTGCTTCTCCTTTTTCCCAAGTTTAGAAAAAGCATGGATTTTCTTTAAAAAAACTTCATTGATTTTAGGGATTTTTTTCATCTCTTTTTGTATTTGTCTGCATGCTAAAAAAACCTGTTAAAAATAATAACAAAGTTATACAACTCTTTCTTTCGCATTCCATTTGTTTTTCTCTTTTCTTTCTATAGTTTTGTTTTTGCCTTGCATTAAAATTTTAATGCGTTCACCCAAAAGGTCGGTGTGCATGCTTCTCATGATTTTAAAGCACTTTCTCGTTCCATACACAAGGTGAAAACACCTTTGGCACGTGTTTTAAATATAGCATGAGTCGTAAACCTCATCAACATCTTCACCCCAATGAGGGGCGAACGGGAGTTTCACCCCTCATTTGGGGTGAAAGCCCTTTTTATTCTTTTTTTTTTAATAATATGTTCGCCTCCTTTGGTGGCAATTGGGACTTTCGTCCCCTTCACCCAGTGAAAGCAACTTTATTTTAAAATTGCACTCGGGTTGCACAATCGCCTTGGGATGTATATATGTGTTCACCTCTTTGGGAGGCGCTTGGGAATTTCACCCTTTCCTTGGGGTGTAGGGGCTTTTGGTCTTCCAATCATGAACTTCGGTGCTTTGCTTACTTTTAAACTCGTTCGCCCTTTTGGGAGGTGAATGGGACTTTCTCCCCCCTCCTGGGGTGAAAGTACTTTCAATTTACTATACTTCTTACCTTCAAAATCAGGCCCTACGATTTGATTCTTTGACTTAAGTGCTTTCCCTGTTCTTCCAAGCATTCTTGTTTTGCTTCTCTGAAACATTTAAACTTAAAGGTTTACAAGATACAACGACCAAATAAACTTTTTTTAACGCAACCATTAATTTGACAAACATTTTCTTGGGACTTGGTTTTTGGGGAGGAAGCATCCGCATACATAATTTTTATATTAAATAATATATAAAGCAGTGAAATAAAAGGAATATGTACATATTTACAAACTAGTACCTCTAGATCACCTCATTGAAAATAGGCCTTCAGATGAAGATCGTTAATTGGAATTGGAAGATCCCAACCATCCATGAATATGATATGCATTTCCAAAATTCACTGTAGAAACCTGAAATGGACCTTCCCAAATCACATCAAACTTGTGGTGCTTCCCTGGCTTGGCTTTGTTTTCATTCCATTTGAGAACCAGATCTCCCACCTGGAACTTGCGTTCTGTTGTCTTCTTTCCAAACCATTTTTGTGTCACTTTAGTGTGTTCGGTGAAATCTTGATATACCTTTTCTCTCTCCTCCTCTAATTGCAATAATTGAGCTAACCTTGCGCTCATTGGGTCAAACTCATCATCTTCATCTTTGAACAACTGCAATGTTTGGAGGACAGGTAGCTCAATGTGAGTGGGCAAAACCACTTCTTTCCCATACACCAAGGAGTAAGGGGAGGCTTTAATAGACTTCTTCATTGATATTCGATCTACCCATAGATCCTGGTTCAATAATAAGTGCCAACTTCTCTTATTGTTCCCTAATGTTCTTTTAAGAATTCGTAGCAAGTTCTTATTTGTAGATTTGGCCAAACCATTTCCTTGGGGGTAATAGTTGGAAGATATTTTGAGATAAATCTCATAATTACCTATGAATTTAGTAATCTTGGCCCCAATAAATGGAGTCCCATTATCCATTACAATAGCATCTAGAACACCAAAATGGGTAATCAGTCCCTCTAGGAAGGAGATAACTATAGCTTGATCTACTTTTTTGGTCGGGATGGCCTCTGCCCACCTAGTGAAATAATCTATTGTAGTTAAGATGTATTTATGCTCTATGGAGAAATGAGGATCAATAACTCCAATGAAGTCCAGGCCCCACTATTGAAATGGTGCTTCCACTTGAATTGGGTGTAAGGGCAATGATGCTTTCTTATTCCTACCAACATATCATTGATAGTTATCACAATTCTGACTCACTTTATGTGCATCTATGAAAAGGGTAGGCCAGAAGTACCCAGCTCGAATGATCTTCAAGGCCATAGGCCTTCCTACATAATGTCCATCGGATAAGCTAGAATGGAACTCCTCCAATATTTTCTCCTTTTTTGAATCCTTTACACACTTGAGGAGTACTCCATCTATATTCTTGTGAAACAACCCGCTTGGAAATAGGACATACTTGAGTGCTTGCAGTCTGAACCTCCAATGTTGTGAAGCATCAAGATGTGATGGATATTTCCTAGATGTAAAGAATTTGACAAGGTCCTCTGTCCAATCATGATCTACTGTAGCATGATTTGCACAAATGCTTTCACTAGTCTCTTCATCCTGTACTGAAGCCAGTGCTCCAGCAGTTGCGCTTTTGGCCAATTCTTGGTAGAGAGCTCTTCCACGAACCAACTTAGTTGGTCGAATCTCCACATCATATTCTTGAATCTTTGAAACCCAACCTGCTCTCTTATCGCCTAATTCTCCTTGAAGAATAAAGTTTCTAACATTTGGATGTATAACATAGATGACTATTTTGCTCTGTGAGATGAAGTGCCAAAATTTATTTAAGGATTTCATAACTACATACACCTATTTTTCAATGAAATTATACTTCTCCTGGTGTGGCGCAATAACTTGGCTCAAGAAGGCAATCAAATTTTCATCTCCATCTTCTTGCTTCTATGTGAGAATGATGACATAACTCTCTTGTTCGCCTACTGCATAGAGAATGAAGTCTTTTGAATAATCTGGGTTAATTAATACTGGCACTTGAGTGATTCTATTCTTGATCTCTTGGAAAGCCTATCTTCGTGCTTCTATCCATTTGAAATCTGCATTCTTTTTTAGGAGCTCGGTCATGGGTTTCACTACCTGAGAAAAATCGGTAATGAACTTTCGAATGAAATTTATCTGGCCAAAGAATGATTGTAGATCCTTCTTGTTAACTGGAAGTGGTAATTTCAAGAGTGCCTCAGCCCTTGCAGGATCAATCGCTAGCCCTTCTTGTGAAATCACATGTCCCAAAAGTTTCCCTTATTTGACAGCGAATATGGACTTCTTCGGGTTAATGGAAATTCCAAATTCCTGATATTTTTTGAACACTTGTCTCAGATGAGAGATGTGCTCTTTTCTATGATGTGAGAAAATAGTCATGTCATCAAGGTAAATAACAATAACTCTGTTTAACAACTCACCGAAAGTGACATCCATGGCTCTCTAAAAAGTAGCACCAACATTTGAAAGACCGAACAATATTCTTTGATAGGCAAACATGCCCCACTTGGTAGTGAATGTCATCTTGTGTTGGTCCTCATCCTTCACCCAGATCTGGTTATAACCAGAGAAACCATCTAGTAATGAAAATCTCTGCGCTCTAGAAACTACATGGAGGATTTGATCAATCTATGATAGGGGGTAGTGATATTTTAGTGATGCCTGGTTCAGATTCTAAAAATCCATGCACAAATGGATATCTCCATTCTTCTTCCAAACTGGCACTAGGTTTGCCACCCATGTTGAGTGCTTAATCGGATAAATTATTTTTTCTTCCAGCATCTTTAACAACTCTACCTTCATGAGCACTTCAATTTTGGGATTGACAGGCCATTGTTTCTATCGAAAAGGTTTTACCCCCTCCTGTAGTTCAATGGTATGTTGAATTACATTTTTATCATATCCCTTCAAATCATGATAGCTCCAAGAAACAATATTGGGATACTCATAACATAGGTTCTTGATATCCTCCAGTTCTTTTGAAGTGCAGTCTGTTCCGACTTTGATCACCTTCTCAGACTCAAGCTGCATTTCCTTGTATTCCTTCGCATCAACCTTGATTTTATGTTTCTCCGCCCTATCATTTTGGTCAAATAGACTTTCCAATGAAATTAGTCCCCTAGGAATGTGATTATTCTTCAGTTGAATCATTCCTTCCATTTCCTCCTTGACAAGTACTCTGTCATCTGCACTTGCAGCTTCCTTAGTCAAAAAATTGACTAGTTGCTCATCATTGTCAAACACTTGCCAATAGAGATTCTTATCAGGGATTGAGGGTCTATAAATTACCCTCACAATCTTGGGTTTCTTGACTACTTGCTCTATAGGAGAGTAATTAGCACCAAGAGAAGCTAAAATATCTGCATGTTTGTTCTGCTCCCATGAAATCGCCTGAATGTTCAAGGCTGTAAAGGACTCAAAAAAATCCCATACCTTGTTGTGATAGGCCTTCAAGTAGTGCTACTTTGACACACACTTGTTTGTAGTCTGGTTGATGATGAGCTTAGAATCTCCAAATATTTGCAGCTATTTTATGCCCAACTTTTTAGCTTTTTTCAAACCAAGACATAATGCTTCATATTCGATGACATTATTCGTGCAACTCCAAGTTAATCTATATGAATAGGTCTTCTACAATCCAATAGGAGAAACAAGAACAATACCAGCCCCTACACCATTCTTGCACCTTGCACCATCAAAATACAACTTCCATAACTGATCTGCAATAGGGTCCGAGGAATCAGGGACTTTTTCTTCAATCTGCTCAGGTTTGGTTATAGTGTAACAACCGATGTCAATTTTGACCATCACGTTGAAATCCATGAGTGAGAACTCATCTTCAAGGTGGAGCTCACCAAGTGCTTCTTCCATCAAGTCCACTTCTTGTAATTCTTCAGTCATCATGTTGACTGCACCAGTGGATCTTTCTTCTTCTTCCAATTTTTCTATATGAAAAGTGGATGGCTTTTCATTATAAATATGGATTCTCCTTCCTTTGAATGGAATATCCAAATGTGAATAATCCAAGGAAAGGTATCCTCCCAGTTTTACTATGAACTCCCTCGAGAGACACATGCTAAAGTATGGTTCCAAGTCAACCACCACTACTTCTTGAATAACAATGATTTACGGCATGCTATGTAGAACAATAGGAATATCTTTGATTACTCCCACTATCTTGACTGGGGTCCCATCCAACTACAATACTCCTAGACTACTCCTTCTGTATTCCATCCCCATGACTTCGCATACTACCTTTGGCATGATAGTAGTTGCAACACCGAAGTCAATCATACAATTATGCACTACCCACCCTTCCATTCTGAGATACAGATAGAATGGAGGTGGTCTATTCTTTCTAGTGGTAGAATTTGATAGCATCTATGCTAGCACATTGTCTAGGAATGACTTTTCTTTTGGTCTTTTGTAGACTTGAGAGACTCTTATAGTAGGTCAACTTGCCTAGGTAACTACAATGCATCATATAAACTTACTTTCATAGGAATCTTCTTCATCTCCTCCATAATGTTATAATTAGAAATACTAGGAGCCTTTTATTCTACCACCTTCTCATACTTATTTTGGTACTATTGAGTAGCTTCCACCCTTTATCTCTTAGTCAATGATGGGTACCTAAGGTGCTCCTTGGCTTGTTATTTCACCTCCTTTTGCGCTTGAGCAGTTATAGGCTATGAAGTTGACGCCTTTGTCTATAACTTCTCTTGAGCTTTCTTGGGTAGTAGATCCTTCAACAAGATAGAATCCTACTTCTTTGCTATCACACCAGATGCTTTCACTAGTGGTTGCACTTTTTCATTTTGTACCTTCTGTTCTATAGGAACCTTCAGAGGCTCCAATTCTATTAGATCAACAGTCACCGACTTCTTTCTAGCTCTTGTGAGAACTGAAACTTTCTCCAAATATGGGACCATAAAGTTATGATCCTATTCCATTATCATATTAACTTGTCCACCGATAGAAATTTTTGCTAGTGTTTGTACATAGTTCAAATGAACCATGCATGTGTCTTCTCCATGAGGATCATTGCAGGTTGAGCACCAGTACACTCTCTCTGATGTACTAGTTTCTTCATTTGCTAACATAGTTGTGCTCCTCTTAGGGCCCTTGCTGGTGATTGGTTGCTCCTTAGTAATTGGTGGTGTTTGAAACCTCCTTGATAAAAAATCAGCTTCAACTTATTTCTTCCTTACTACGATGATTTCGTTTGACATTGTCCTTATGGCTGAATTAATAGATTGCACTTCTTGTAATAGCTTCATGTAAGGATTAGAATTTGAGGGCACAGGAGGTTCTGATAAAGGTAGAGGTGTTGGTGGAGTAGGCAATGATAGTGGAACAGGTAGTGATGGTAGCATTGGGAAAGGAATAGGTGTTGGCAACTATGGCACAACTAGTGAGGGTAATTGTAAAATAGTTGGAGCGAGGAGTTGTGGAACTAGGACTAGAGTGATTTGAGGTGAACCTAAGATCCATGAGGGAACCAGGTACATAGAAGGCATAGGCTATGAGAATGTACTTGAATACAAATTTTGTGGAAGATCGGGAAGGATGGGTATGGTCACTTTAGGGGAAGCTTGCCTATGGTGATCAAGTCTGATTCAACCTTTTGTACCTATGTGTACAACTCTGGAAATGTATTTACATTAGCCTATCAGACAACCATGCCAATGTTAGAGTTGAAGGCTCTAAGATAATAAAATATAGCTTGCTCATGCATGGGCCGAAGACCATCAGGAACCCTTTGCCAACTTCGAGTGAACTTGATATTGAAATCCACTATCTCCTCCTATGGATGCCTTTGAATCATTGTAAATTGATGTAGCAAGGAGAATGGATCAGCTTGCTCATGAAAATTCTTGATTAGCAATTCTACCAATTGATCCCATGTGGTGATAGTGGCGGGTAGTAAATACTGGTACCAGTATAATAACTTCCCTCTAAGTGATAACACCAACAACCTTACCATAATATCTTCATCTACAATATCATGGATTGTAGCCAAAGAAGCCACATCTTGAATATGCTCATAAGTAGTCTTACCAGTACCATCATAGGTAGGCAAAGCCTTCAAAGCTACTTGGGGAACTAGATTTTGTGCTTGTAAATTCAAGGCTCCTGAGCTATTCCATGCTAGGAACTACCTTGGTGGTTGTGGCTGTTGTGGTGGTGGGTTCTGAGCCATTTGAACTGGTGTATGAGGTTGTGGAGGTGGGATGCTAGTAGCAGTACTAGCTAGACTTGATGGAATGGAGAATACACCAGCTATTTGTGAGGATGTTGTAGATGATGTATGGGATAATGGTGATGTACCAAGAAAAGTAACTAATTGGGGATGTTCCCCTAACCTTTGAGTATCAAGTTCATAAAACTCAATGGGATCTTCAGGATTTTTGGCCTTCGATCTCGTAATCATGAAGCACAGCTTTCGCTGCCTTCACATTTGGAGGCTTCTGGGTATAATTGAGTCTCTAGATGTTCTAACTATACAACATGAAGGTGAACATCAAACCTCAATACTGTTGAAAGTGGAACTTTCGAGGTCCCATCGGGCATGCCAAAAATTGTTGGTCAAATATCTACCTAAAATACAAACATGCATTTGTGCACCCTAGACATGGCCAATATTGAAAGGCCAAAGGAAAGAAATGTCCTTCGGGCCAATCTCCAGAGAGGGCTGGCTCCCTTACTAATCCTACACCGGTTTAAGACTAGAGTTGCGAGAAAGAAATTGGAAATAACCGAAAGAAATGGGAAATATGGCCATAGGCCAAAGGTGTAGGATTGGGGATAGACTAGTAGCAGGAATTCCAACCAAGTGTTATAGCAGCATAAAATAGAAAGGAGAGCAAGAGAATCTACTTACAGTCTCCGGAGACAACTTCCAGAATTGCATTCCAGTATTCACACTTACACCAACAATGCCCAAATCCAGGTGCAAAATTTAAACTTAACAGCAGATAATAAACATGAATATTAAATAGAAATGCTTAAAGAGAAAGAAATCACACAAAGAGACTACTTGCAAAATCAGAAGCCACAACTTCTTCTATTTACGCAGAGAACTTGAATAGTTTTTCTGCAGAATGTCTATCCTCCTTTTTACAATGGAAATTGATTAGTATTTATAGAGGATTTTTCCTCTTTCATTTAATACACATTGAGACAAAATGTTTACCGATCAGGAACCACGGTGAGGAAATTCCTTCTAGGAAATCTTGAAAATTTATCTTTTTGAAACAACGATCCAGTTTTTAAGGAAACACCTCCAGAAATTGGTATATTTGGGCATCGGTGCACATAAATCTGCAAAGGCGATCGACAAATTGCTACACCTCAAAAATTTATCCTTGTCTGGAATATCTTGGAACTAATAGCAATCACCTTGTGATTAAAAAACTATAGCTCTTTTTTGCACAAAATCAACAATCTCAGTAACTTCTGCCCCAATCATTAAATATGCCATTTGGTCCCGGTGCCTCATAAAAGTCTTCATTGAATTTTAAAAAAATATTGCATTCACACATGGCCACTAACTTTGCTCAAATTAAAATTCATCACACAACACCCTTCTCCCTTGTTGCAGCAGCAAAAAGATGAGAAAAATGACTACTTTGAACCACTTTCGTGTTGTTTTACCCCTAAAAGGAACGATTGAGAGTTTTCTTCCTTCCAAGGTGCAAGCACCTTCAAAAGAGTATCATTATTTTTTTTAAAATATACGTTCATCCCTAGAATGGGTGAAAGGTGTTGTCACCTTCCACCTAGGGTGAACCTTGCATTGACTCTTCAATGCCTAATTTCTTCTCATTCACCTCAGAATAAAACCTTGGATGCATCGTTGGCTATTTTTTGTAGCTTCACCCTAGTGAAGGGTGAATGTGATGTTCACCCCCCTCTTGGAGCGAACATGTTTTTGAACGTTCATATTTTTTTATGCACCAAAGTGGGATCCATACCTTACTTCATATATCCATTCTCTTGAAGGAAGGACGAATGTGAAGTTTACCCCCTCTTGGGACGAACATGCCCTTGAATTTTCAACATTTTCTTTGGCACTTAGTAACTTTTTTTATATTCGTTGAAGCTCCCCTTATTGTTCTTTCACCTCTGGGAGGGGCGAATGGAACGTTCACCCCTCAACCGAGGTGAAAGCACAGTTGACTTTTCAACGCCTTCATTAGGAAAATTTAAATTGATGTTTACCCCAAAGTGGGACAAAGGAAGCTTTCACCCCAACTTTCGGGAAAACACACCCTTCGCTATTTAGCCCACACTTCAACTTCGGGTGCATTCTTCACTTAATTTTTTAAATGGATTTTCACCCCAAAGTGGGGCGAAAGAGACTTTCGCCCCTCATTTGGGGTGAAAGCATCTCCATTCGAACCTTAGCCAATTTTCTTCATTTTCTTTGTAAAAAGATCACGTTCACCCTGGAATGGGGTGGATGCGTTAATCACTCCAACTTAGAGGTGAACACTTATTTGCCATTCCTTTTGCATAATGACCCGATTTTAAAATAAAGGAATCATTTTCACCCAACTTTGAACCCTGAAGCAATGCTCTTTGTGATGCTATCTGGTGACTTTTACTGAGATTTCTCACACCTTTATCCATAAATATTTTGTCTTGTGATGTCCATTATTTCCAAGCAAGAAATGCATGAAAAACAAAGAAGTTAATATGTACAAAAACTATAACATATCATATAGGCCGAAAACATTGCATCATAGTATTAATATATTTTTTGATTTTACATCAATAAAATTTCATCAAAATTTTAATGTGGCATATTGTCAAAATTACCAAAACTTTGTTGAATGAAAGAGAGGTTGATGTGCTTGAATTGTTGAATCAAGTTCATCAACAATTAACAATAAAATCTAGGATAAAAACTTATAATGATTCTCATTTAGTAAATATCCTAGATGCTTGTAAATTGTTACGTAAGTTTAATTGACCTAAACACATGGAAAATCATGTGGCCTCAAAATTTTTAGAAATAGGTTATTGTTTCCAAGATCTCATGTTTGAAAAGGGAAACCTAATTCTATGTCATAAGCTAACTTGTGAAATATACATTTTTAGGAATAGACAAGAAATAATTGAAAATCAATTATTGTCTTATCAATTTGATGATTTGAAACTCCACTATGGAATTGTTCATGTAACCATATTACATTGGTGGGATGAGAGAGGCAAGATGAACATTTTTACATTGTGTGGCCCAATATTATTGTCCTTGGATTATTGCAAAGCTTGGCATGCTTATCATGTTATATATCTTTTGAAATGTGCTAATCATGTTGGGATCCAAGGAAGTGATGGCTAAAATTTTTGCATTCTTTTGTACCATATGTATACTTTTGTGTATAGTTTCGGTTTTCATGCTCTTGTTTTTAGTGTTGTTGTTCGGGTTCCTGGTTTGGCAAAGTTTTTTTGTTTCTTTCTTATCAATTTGCATTAGGTTAGGATTTAGTTTATAATTTTAGTTTTGTGCTTTGGATTGTTCTCTTTTTTTGAGGTGATTTTTCGTGGTCGCTAATTTATGGTCTCTTACCAGTTTTTGCGTTCCTTTGTTAAGTAGGTTGGAATACCTAATCTGAAAGCAGGTGAACCTAAGAAAATGGGGATGAGTTATTTTATGATCATGCTCAAATTTTGGGACTAAAATGGTGGAGAGTGAAACAATGAAACATTTTTCCAAAGCTCCACATGTAACTCACACTTTAAAAGGTATTTTTGGAAGTCTTGAAGGATGAAGTTATCTTGATTTGCAAATAAGGCTAAATTCTAACATGCTCAAATTCAAGTGTTACATAGAGGTTTGCAAAGTTCTCTATAAAAGAAGAATACAAGCAATACAAATATTGATTAAATTTATCACCAAGTTTAGATAAACTCCACTAGGGCTATAGATGTTTGAATAGCACTGGGGCTCTATCTAAACAAAGCTTGATATATTAAAAAAAAATTGAGTATTGAAAAGCTTGATCAAATTAGTCACCTAGTTTAGATAAAATCAACCGGGGCTATGGACGCCTTACTGGAAGTGGAACTCTATCTGAATAAATTATGATTAAAAGAGACTTTGCAAAAAGTATTATTCAAAATGAAATATTATGAGCAATATTTTATAGCCTAATGCAAGTTAGGTGATGGAATCCATATGGTTTTTTGAGATGTAAAATGAATCACTTTGTCACACACTGAGAAAAAGTAGATGGATTTGTTGTTTTTTTTTTTAAATCTATCTACCCCCACCTTCTCAGGACATCACTAAATAATTCATATTTCACTAATATTTTGTGTTCTCATTTCAAATTGGGTTCTTCATCCAAAATGCTCAAGAGCATTTCCCAGCATAGTCACCATTTGTTGTGACCATTGCATAACTAACCCCAAAGCTTGGGGACCCACATTTTTAATTTTAAGTCTTACAATATTGTTTTCTCTGAGTAATAATTATTATGTGTTCCTACCCATAGGTGTGATTTGTATCTTCCAAGGCTATGGGTTGGGTAATCTCTCATTGGTTTGTTTCTAAAGGCTTTGCTTGTTTTGGTTAGGTTAGTAGGCTTGTTCTTTTATTTGGTTCTTATGGTTGGTTGATTTATAATGTTATGGTTAATGCTAAAATTTTATTTTAAATCAATTAACCTTTGAAATTAATAAATTAAAAATAAATCAAATCATATATATATATATATATATATATATATATATATATATATATATATATATATATATATATATATATATATATAAATGGATTCAAACTTTAAGGTAAAGTCCATTATTGTCTAATTTGAGATGTTTAAAGTTTAGATTTTATTTTTAAGTTTGAGGTTTTACTAATCATAAAATTTAATTTGTGTGGAGGTAGTCCAGTGACAAGGTGGTTGGTGCAACCTTTAAGGAGATTCAATGTTGGCTCAACTAACCATGATACTCGAGTAGCATGATTTTTTGAGTGATGTAAGACGTGGCAGACCCTTACCGGGATGAGAAACGATATGTGGATATTACACGGTGTGAGCGACATCTTAGTAGCAGACGAGTGGAGCATTCATAGGGGTTCGATGATATAGAATTTTAGGAGGATGAGGAATGTTGGAGACCTCATAGCCAATGGCTAGACATGCATAAATCGACATGGCAGTGGCATAAAAAAATATATTTGGCCAACTGATATGGATGAAAGAAACCTAGGGGCCATACGTAGAAAATGCTAATAGTGAGAGCAACATGAATACGGGGATGATGTACTCCATATGATGGAAGTAATAGGTATCATAGATGAAGGTGGTAGTGGAAAAATTCTATAATATCAAGGCTATGTTGTTTCAAAGTGGATCATAGCACGGATGGGTCAATTTCTGATATGACATGGCAGACAAATGAACACGCAAATTGGGAGCTTGGACGACGTGGACGTCTAATTTTGAACAACGACTACAAAAAGTGATCAATGGTAGTATGCACATGGATGTAGCATGGTTCAATTTACTAGATTGAACATGATAGTGATAAGGATTTTTTTCTATTTTATGCCTCCCAATAGCGGTAACATATAACACTAGCATGATGCGCATTATGAAGTAGATATCACATAATTTAACTGGGTTCGGCATACAAGGCAATATCCGATGGCCACCCACAATATTTCTCTTATTCTATAGAGGAGGAGTAGGTTTTCTTATTTTGATGGAGAATGTAGTGTTCTTGGGAGTAAGCAAAACACAATAGACGAGAATGTGGATGAATGCACAAGTGGATGGACAGCAAAGGACGTGAGTCTAATTACATAGGGCATAAATATTTATATCATCGATGGGATATTATTGGGTAAATGTTATGGTTACTATAACGTATACATACATAGCAAGTAGACATCGTAGCAACGTCATTCAACATACAAATGTGCAGGTTTTGATCCATTTCGAATGCAAATAACAATGGGAGAGATAGCTCCTCAAATCCATGTGAAAAGACAGGGTTTATTATTTCATAGTCGAAGGAGCGCACCTATTACTAGAGGCATGGAAGACATGAATAGAATGTGTAATATTATCTACGAAGAAAACAATGGGTGTCATCTACACCAATGGATATGAATACATAAATACTATGTTCAAACACCTGATATTGATAGTGAAGGCCAAATTTAGGACACATTCTTCCAATAGCAATGTAGATTGTACCTCCTAAATGCAACAAACATCGATAATGATTTAGACTGAAATATAGGACACACACAAAAATTTGAATGTGACATGGCAAGGATGGAGATGAAATCGATGGCGAGGTTGAGTGGCATATTTCGAACAGTGAATGTTGAAGAACAAAAACATCAAGTCATGTTTTGCAGCGAAGGAGGCACTTGTTAGAGGAAAACACAGATTCTGTAGTGAACAAATTTGGTTTATGTGCACACTAACTTCTACTAGAAAAACCTGATCGGGACTTGAGTGATGCTCGCTAGGAAGATTTATTCTCTACATTTTTTGGATATAATGCATCTTCACTTTAGACCCACTCGAACAACATGACAAAGCAATAAGTAACTGACATAGGGGCTATGATGTGATGCACCAGGATGCAATATGAAATACATGAATAACAAGTGCACATAATAGTATTTAGAGCAACATGGGCAAGTAAATTTCACTACCCACATCAGATGGTGTCAACTCATATGGAACGTCGGGGTTAATGGGTCAATATATATATGGCAAAAATGTCTACCCTATAGTTAAAACACACAACTACACATGGATGAAAAGTTTCTATTGATAGCCGCCTGCAATTATGTGGGAAAATAAAATACCTCAACAAAAATGTGATAAGATGACCAAAGATATAATATTAGATATGCAACGATTACATATTGAGAAAATCAGCTACTTTGATTACTATAACAGATGAAGGTGAGCACCTCCATATTATATGACCATGTAGGCGAGGCCATTGCTAATTAAATAAATGGAGGAAGAGAATCAAAAGTAAATGTGGGCTATAAGTGTTATTAAACACATATATTACAAACCCTTATTAAAATAAAGGTTTGTAAAGGTGTTACAAAATGAATAGACAAAAGCATGAAGAATGGAAATGGTTAGGAACCAAACGAAAGAGGGGAAGTTGAAAATGAGAAATTTTTTTCTGTGGCTTTAAATAAGCCATGTGAAGACAAAGAAGGGGCTGGATCCTTTTGGAGATCAAATGCTAGAGAATTGTTGAGAGAAAATGAAAATGCATTTTGTATAAAGCATAATAGTGTTTTATTTTTAAATGCAGAAATTTCAAAAACTTGCATCTTGTGAGCATTATTAGGGGAGATAATTTCAATGGGCAGATGTTTTACTGTCTATCTTTCTCTATGCTTTCCTAGATTTCTATCCGATGTTTAATGTTGTAAAGTTTGCACTACATGAAGATCTGTGGGGTGTAGATTTCATTTATTTTACTTAAAGGCTAGCACTTGATCTAACTCAAATGGTGTTTTCGCAGGTTTGATTAGGTCAGGTTACCCTTTTGGAATTTCTCATTTATACCTAGTTTTTCTGTGTAGGGTGGCATTAGACTGGAATATCTTGCATGTTTATGTTTTTAGTTTTATGTTTAGTTTTCCAAATATTTATATTTATTTTTCTAATTTTGTATTTTGCAATTTTTTTTTTAAACTTTAGTGATTAAAAAAAAATAAAAATAAAAAAAAAAATGCAAAAAATAAGTGCATGGGTGTGAAGAATGAGCTTCAATATTTTATTATAAACAATTTTGATCCCATTATGAAGTCATTTTGAAATTATAAAAAATTATTTAAAGTTATTATATAAGGGTTTTATAATTTTGGAATTTTACATTATTTTATACTTTGAATATAAATTGTTTTTTAAGCTTTGCATTTCATTCACAAACAACAAATGAGCTTCTCTTTATGAAAATTGCAATTTCATTTAAGGGGGGTAATTTATATGGCATTCCATAGGCCATTATTTTTGGAGCAATAAATTGGCTTCTCTTCATGAAAATTTTGATTTCATTAAAGAGGCTATTATTTTATAGCATTAAATTATTTCTTCTTTATTAAAATTATGATTTCATTAAAGAAGGGTAATTTGAGATGATATTTTAAGGCCTTTACATTTCATAGCTATTCATGTATATTTATTTCCTTTTTTATTCATCATGCAATGATAAAAGGAATTCAATCTTCATTTCACATTTAAATTTAGAGATAGATTTTAGTCTTTATTTTCATGCTCAAAGTAGGGTTTAATGCAAGATAATTTTTTTTTTTAAATTTGCTTAACCAAATGATAGATAAATTCTATCTAAAACACTTCAAGATAAAATGAAATAAGGCATTTACATCATGGTCATATGAGGGCCAATCATATTTTTCTTTTCTTTTAAGTTTCATGAACAATTACTAGTATAGAATAATAAAATATACCAATGCAGGCCCCTTGTTAACAATTACTTGCAAATGACTATGGTATTCCTAGCACTTATTTAACACATCTTTACAAGATTATAAATATACATGTGCAATGTTTATATAGTGAAACATTGGAAAAGTTATTTTTTTTTAACTTCTTTGCAAGAGAGGGTTTTTTTGTGGTCAAAATCCTAAGTGTGAGTGCGGTTTTGCAATTGGGTAAAATTATCACTTAATAGGTGGGATCTCCTATCTATGAGATCCAAAGTAATATATGATGTTGACAAATATGGGAAGTTGGGGTATTGTGGGAATTCAGGGGTAATGGAGGCAAAATGAACAACAAATCCTATGTATTAACACATATGCGGCCACTACTACAGAGGATAAATAAAAGCAGTGGGATTATATCCAACATCTCAAGATCTAGTTTTCCAATGATAAGATTTTCCTAAGAGGGGATTTTAATACCATTCCTTCTTTAGATGAAAATATGGGAGAGATGAGGACATTGAATACTAAAACTAATTTAATGTAATATAATTTGAGCCATCTCTACGTAATTGATGTAAAACCTTACAATGGATTAATAACATGGATAAATAGACAATCGAGACTGACATGCATCCTAGAGCACTTAGACAAGTTCGTCATTTTGGATGACCTTATTTCTCTAGAAGTAATTCCAAAAACTCTTATCCTTAATAATGTAGTATCAGACCACTAGCCTGGTTTGCTAGATCTATGGAAGTCTACTAGGAATTACTTACCCTTTAAATTCTAGCTTATGTGGTTCAAATATACTTTCTTTAAGCCATTTGTTATTCAATTGTGGAGGGAAATAAAGCCAAGATATGACACCTAGATTTATTGCTTTTCTAAGAGGTTATAGTTCATCAAAATTATATTTAAGAAATGGAATTAATATGAGTTTGAGAATATGAGGGTTAAAAAGTAGACTTGGTTTTCTGAATAGAGAAAGTAAATGCTCGAATTCACTCCTTGGGACTTAAAAATAATCTTAGAAAATAGGAAGTCCAAGTCTCTTTTGAGTTAGTAGAATGGGAAAGGAGCGAGGAGCTCTTATGGAAACAAAAATCTAGGATCTAGTGGCTAAAGGAAGTGAATAGAAACTCTACTTTCCTCCAAAAATATATTCTAGCTAGAAGAGCTTTAAACTTTGTATATTCCTTAAATACCAATATGGGTACTCCAATTTACTCTTAGGATGGGATGAATAAAATTACCATTAATTACTTTGAAGAAATTTTCTCTATAGTCCCTCTAGAATCCGAGGCTCAAGAGGATATTCTATATGGAATCCCTTCCCTTATTAAGGAAGAGGATAATGAGGTATTGACAACACTATTTTCTATAGAAAAATAAAGGAAGTGATTTTGAAGATGAAAAAGGAAAAACTCTTGATTTAGTTGGTTTCCTCATCGGGTTTTTCAAAAATTTAGGATGTACTCAAGGATGATATTCTTGTAGTGGTAGAAAAATAATGGGTGGAAAAGTTAATTTTGAAAGAAATAAATAAAACCTACATTGTTCTCATACCTAAATACTAATAGGTAGGTCAAAATTTTGGCTTTAGACTATTATCTCCATGTAATATTCTCCTCAAAATTATTATGACTGTGATAGCCCAAAAGTTGAAACCCTTCCTCTTTGTGATAATCTCACAAGAACAAAGGAGTATTTTTTGGAAAGAGACAAATTATAGATAAAATAGTTCTTACTTAGGAGGCCCTTCACTCCATGTAAGCACAAAGATCCCCATTCATGTATATCCATTTGGATCTCTCCAAGGCTTCTGATAGGGTAGATTGGGATTTTCTTTTACCATTCTTAAAGAAGTTTGGCTTCTCCTAGGATTGGATGGATTGGATTAGAGTTACTATTTCCTTAATATTTTATGTTGTGATGATAAATGATAGTATGTATCCTCTAATTATTACTTCTAGGGGATTATTCTAGGGGGGTCCTCTTTCCCCTATATTTTTATCATTTTTCTATAGTATCTAGGTTGTATTCTCTCTAAGGAAAGGAATAATGAATCCATTCAAGGAATCAAATGTGCATCAAAAACCTCTTATCTCTCTCATTTATAGTATATAGATGAATAAAATTTTATGTATCGTGCTACTGCATAGGAAGCATACAGATTCAAAATAATTCTAAAACCATTTTTGGTATCCATAGGACAACATATTAATGAGAAAAAGTCTAAGATCACATTCTTTTACTGTACTTCTAGAATGGAGACCATGATTCTAAATATTTTAAATTTTAGGTAAGCATATCTACTAATATATTATCTAGGATTTCCATTAAAGGTGGCCAAGCAATAAAAAGTAGAATTGTGAGACAAGCAAAGTCTCCCCAAGATCGAAGAATGCTCCACAAGATCAATCACACACAAAAGAGAAAAATTAAGTGGTAAAACTCTACTTCAAATGAAGAAGGAAAACATCCACTATGAAGCTCACTATATTACTCATTTGATTCAACAATACAAGAATACTTCAATGTTATGCAACAATATGCATCAACATGATATTACAACACAAGTCAATATGACAAGATATGTTCAGATGTAGTAGACAACACCCCTATTTAAAGAGAAGCTTTTCTACTACAACCCTAAATCTTATCACAATCTAATCTTGAGATGTGTGACAAGTGACATCTATCAAATATTAGAAAGTGCTTAGTTACTTTCTAATCTTATCACAATCTAATTTTTGAGATGTGTGATAAGTGGCATCTATCAAATATTAGAAAGTTATTAGTTACTTTCTAATATTTGCTAGAAAAGGGGAAATAACTTTTTCCCACAAATTAAATATTCCTAGCACCCTTATTTTATTTATTAATTGGGTGGGAATATTTTTACATAAAATATAATTATTTTCTAATTCAAATATTATTCTTTAGACTTTATATTTTAGTCTAATAATAATTTACACAATGTTGCATTACATATTCCAACACTCCCCCTTAATGCAATATTGGGGAAGGAATTATGAAACAAAGAAATATTATCCTCCTAAAGATACAAACAAGGATGAGAATAAAATGAGTAATATAGTTACAATGAGCTTCTATGATCAAGAAAGGTCTACAATAAAACACAAATACAAAATGAGCCAAAATGATACTGAAATCCCCCAACGGAGTAGCTTTAGATACAAGAAGCTTACAAATCCATCCATCAACCACAAGTGGTTGCAAATGACAAGAAGAAAACATCACAAGGGTGTCTTAAGTAAGCCTGAAAAACCCCAAATGAAAGTACCTGTAAGCTACAAGCAACTCAACATAAGATCAGTTAGATACATCATCATAAATATATTCACCACAACATATATGAATATCTAAATATGATAACAAAACTGATCTAACAAATAGTGAACTATAAATCATCACAAAAATATGCCAAGCCATACTTATAGTCATGTGCTATATAGTTGATCAAAAAATATCATGATAAAAGTTGCATAAAGCAAACAAGGAGTACCATGATAATGCAAACTCTAAAGTACCATGTACAAAAGTTGCATAAGGTATATGAAAATAATAAAGTGTGCACATCGGTTGCATAAATCCAACCATAAAATATCATGTACAAAAGTAGCATAAATGCTAACAAGAAAGTACCATGATAAACCAATTGCATAATGCCAACTACATAAAAACATGTACAAAGTTGCATAAGGCAACAAGAAAGTACCATGTGAAAGAGTCACATAAAGCAATTGCATCATATACCATAATTGCACAATGTCATATACAAAGTAACATGTACAAAAGTTGCACAAGGCAAACAAGAAAGTACCATGTTCAAAAGAGATGCAAAAAGCAATTATACCACCAAATATCAACTCATATATATAGCACAAAACACCTCATAAGGATGAAGTTTTCATAACACAAGTGTAACTACACTTCATTCCCCCTTGAGGATAAATTCACCAAACCAAGTGAGTCCCTCAGCTTACAAAACTGCTCCTTTGGAAGAGGTTTGGTGAACAAATAAACAAAATTAGAAGATGATGGAAAATACTCCAATTGAATAGTCCCATACAATACCTTCTCTCTAGTAAAGTGGGCTTGGATTTCAACATGCTTTATCCTTTGATGCATTACAAGATTTTTAGCCAAGGTAATAGTTGATTTATTATCGGAGAGCAAACGTGAAGGACCAAATTGCTCAAAGTCAATTTCCTTCATGAGGGTACAAAGCCAAACCGCTTCCTGTGTAGTTGTTGTTGTAGCCTTATACTCCACTTCCATTGTATAAAGAGCAATTGTATCTTGCTTCTTGGAAGACCAAGAGATAGTTGCAGACCCAATACTAAAAACATATGCTATGGTAGACTTTCTGTCTATTCTATCCCCTCCAAAATTAGAATCAACATAGCCAAAAAGAGCAAAGGAAGGAAGCCTAGAATACTTGAGTGCCAAATCTCTAGTACCTGAAAGGTACTTCAGAATCCTCTTAGTAGCTTGTAAGTGATCAATATAAGGTTTCTGCATGAACCTAGCCATCATACCAACTACAAAAGCAATATCTGGCCTTGTGATGGTAACATAAAGAAGATTACCAATGAGCTGCATATACAATGTAGCATCAGCCAACTGAGATTCTGTATTTACTTACAACTTACCCCCTGTAGAAATAGGAATGGAAGTAGGATTGCCATCCTCCAAATCAAACCTCTTAAAAATATCTCCAATATACTTGGATAAACTCAAAAAGGTACAATACTCATGCTAATAAACTTGCATGCCAAGATAGTAGTGTAGAAGACCAAGGTTAGTCATTTCATACTCTAACTTTAATTTGGAGATGAAATAAAAAATGACCTCATTCTCATTTCCAGTCACAACAAAGTCATCAACAAATAGAGAAATTAAAATGATCAAGCTATCCTTCCTAAGCACATAGAGATCTGTATATGAATAACATTTATCAAAATCAATTGAGGGGAAGATTTCTTATGAGGTTTGGAATGGTAAGAAGCCAAATTTGTCACACTTAAGAGTGTTTGGATGTGATGCATTTTCATATATTCCTTTAGAAAAGAGGAAGAAATTGGACAAAAATTCTCAAAAATGTATATTTGTTGGCTATGATGCAGAACATAGGGGCTACAGGTTTTACTCACCTTCTTCACGCATTGTATCTATTTCAAGAGATGTCAAATTCAATGAAGACCTTCTTGAGTTAGAAAAGGGTGGGCCTTGTGTCAAAAGCACCAAGTGGTTGGATCATTCTAGGGGTCCTAAAGAGCAAAATTCAGTTATCCAAAGGATAAATAGAAGTATGACCCTTAACATGTCTCTTCTAGCTAATATAGAGAATGATCATGAGCCTACTTATTACCAAGAAGCTTCACAACACTCTTGTTGGGTTGATGCCATGAAGGTTGAGATGGATTCTATTCTAAAGAATAAAACTTGGGATCTAGTGCCTTATCCTAATAATAGAAATGTTATTGGGAACAAGTGGGTCTATAGAATCAAGTACAATTATAATGGAGAGATAGAAAAGTATAAGGCTAGATTGGTTGCTAAGGGTTATGCTCAAAAACATGGCATTGACTATGATGAAACCTTTGAAGCAGTTTCTAAAATGGTCACCATTCGGCTTCTCATTTTTATTACTGCTGCTCAAGGTTGGTATATTTTTCAGCTTGATGTGAAAAGTACCTTTCTAAATGATGATTTGGATGTGGATATCTACATGAGTCAACCACAAGGATTTGTTGTACAAGGTAAGGAAACACTTGTGTGTAAACTAAAGAAAACTTTGTATGGTTTGAAGCAAGTACCTAGAGAAAATGTGAGACAATCAAAGTCTCCCCAAGATCAAAGAATTCTCCACAAGATCAATCACACAAAAAAGAGGAAAACCCACAACACCAATATTAAGTGGTAAAACCCTACTTCAAATGAAGAAGAGAAACATACACTATGAAGCTCACTATATTAATCATTTGATTCAAAAATATAATAATGCTTCAATGTTATGCAACAATATGCATCAATATGATATAGGCACATAACACATAAATATTATTCTTCACATAACCTGTAATGATTGGTAGCATGCCTTTCCTAATGCTCCATGAAGTTGCATTGAACTCAATAGTGTGACCACTTCTAGCATGCATTTCTTGCTCTTCCTTTTTTGTAATCTTCTTTTTCTTGAAACAATTTTATTCCTTGTGGTCTTTCTTACCACAAAAGTTGCAAGTGAAATCAACTCTAGGCTTGTTTGGTTGGAAATTTTGATTTTTCCTTCCCTTGTATTTCTTCTTGAAGGAAGCTTTAGTGGCACTCACGACAACATTATTCTCCTTGACAACTTGACCATTCACTTTCTCTCTATTAAGAGACTCTTCATTTTGAATAAATAATTGTGAAAGAATGTTGAGAGGAATGTCATCCTCTTCATGCTCTAGCATAGTCTCAATAATGGTGCAAAAATTCTTGAACTTGCTTGACAAGTTCCTCAAAATGATAAAGCTTAAGATCTTCTCACTTATCCAATCACAATTATAAGCCAATAGTTGAGTTCTCATGTCTTTCATATTTGAGAGGAAGATCAAGGCACTTTCTTCTTCACCTTGCATAGTGCTAAGAATTTTGGACAATAAAGTGAATTTCCTTGATGTTTTGGACCCTAGATGGACTTGTTTTTATCAAATACCATGCATATTTAGCATGCTCACAATGGCTTATAGTAAGAAATATATCATCACTCACACTATTGATAATCATGGAAAGTGCAAGGTGACTCTTGTTGTTGTATGCCTCAAGTGTCCTTGCCTGGGTTGGGATTGCTTCATCTCCATTCACAATGGGCCATAAATTTCTTACTTGAAATCCATCCCTCATCCTTGGTTCCCATATTCCAAAATTTTATCCATCAAGGATGTGCTTAGGTGTGAAGGAGATTCCATGATCAACCATTCTAGAAAGTGAACATAATAAAAACATAATATGAATTGACAAAGGAAATAAATGATGCAATAAAAAAGTAGATAAATATACTTGCATTTATAAAAAAATATAACTTTCAAGTAATCTACTTTTAAATCATGAAAGATAATCATCATGAAAGATAATAAAAATTAAGCATCATCAAGAGAGATAAGAATCATCATGAAATATAATCAACATCATCATGAACTACTATAACCATATTGAAATAAACAACTATAACCATATTGCAATTGAATAAAGGAAATAAACCAAGATCAAATTGCAATAGATTAACTTGCAATAAGAAGGTAACTAACCATAACAATCATCTTGCAATAAAATAAACTAACTTGAATTGAACCATAAAACATTTGTTAAATGTTAGATAGTCAATAAGTTAGTGTTCATTTTAAGGTTTTGCTATAGCCTAATGAATTGTCAATTCATCTCACCCAAGGTCAACCAAGCTACCCAAAAGGGTACGGGTACGAGGACCCGAAAAGGACTTGCTACCGATAGAGCGGATTCTTTTGGATTCAATAGGTGTTTAGCAAATATAAACTGTGTTGCAAGATTAAGTAAATTTTAATAAAATACTAAAGTTATGGTTAGTAAGTTGATTCATTTTTAACTTTCTTGATTAATATGAAAATTAGTAAATTGCAAGTTAGTTGGTTAGTATATTTTTTAGTAGCAAGTTAGTAAGTTAGTAGTTAGATTAGTTGAGATGCAAAATGTAAAAGATGCAAAAAAAATGTAAGAAAGATGAACAAGAGATAGTGGAGACACAAAGCAAAACACAAATACACTCTCTCTCTCTCTCTCTCTCTCACTCTCACTTTCATTCTCTTTTACTTTCATTATGAGAGATACAAGTTACATTAATTTACATTATGCTTCAAGCAAATGCTTGAGAGAGATTAGAATAAATTAATAAAAATAAGGGAAGAGAGTGAAAAAGTTTATCCGAAATTGCCTTGTATACTCCAAAACATACTTGGATAACCTTGCAAAACAAGCAAACTCACAAACAACCATTGTTAATGTGAGACAAAAAAATATTGTATTTAAGGAAATAATTATATTTTTTTAATACAAAAATTGCTAAAAAAAATTCAATTAAATTAATAAAAAAAAAATCGCTTGAAAAAGTTTAAATATTTTTATAAAGCAAAACTTTTTTAAAAAAATTTAAAAGTTTTTCAGACTATATAGCCGACTGTATTTTTTTTATATAGTTGACTGTTTATATATATATATATATATATATAGCCGATTGTTTTTTTTATATATATAGCCGACTGTTTATTTATTTATATATATAGTCGAATGTTTTTTTATTTAAAAGAAAAAAAAATTACTATATATGGAAATAGGGGTTTTTGGGTCTTTCGGACACAACCATGGGGTCCGTTTGGCTCCAAAATCCTTTTAGCAAAAGATCAATGCCAAAAAAAATTATAGATTTAAAATGAAAATACTATTTGTAAAAGATCTAACAACTAGATCTAAAAACACAATAAATCTATAAACCCTAATGGTAGATTTGCAAAATAAGTTTGCATAAAATACCCAAATATCAAATGCATGCAATATATATATATATATATATATATATATATATACAACCACTCTGATACCAAATGTGAGACAAACAAAGTCTCCCCAAGATCGAATAATGCTCCACAATATCAATCACACACAAAAGAGGAAAACTCACAACACCAATATTAAGTCGTAAAACCCAACATCAAATGAAGAATGGAAACATCCACTATGAATCTCACTATATTACTCATTTGATTCAACAATACAAGAATGCTTCAATGTTATGCAACAATATGCATCAACATGATATTACAACACAAGTCAATATGACAAGAAATGTTCATATGTAGTAGACAACACCCATATTTAAAGAGAAGATTTTCTACTACAACCCTAAATCTTATCACAATCTAATCTTATCACAATTTAATCTTGAGATGTGTGACAAGTGGCATCTATCAAATATTAGAAAGTGCTTAGTTACTTTCTAATCTTATCACAATCTAATCTTTGAGATGTGTGATAAGTGGCATCTATCAAATACTAGAAAGTGATTAGTTACTTTCTAATATTTGCTAGAAAAGGGGAAATAAATTTTTACCACAAATTAAATATTCCTAGCACCCTTATTTTATTTATTAATTGGGTGGGAATATTTTTACAAAAAATAGAATTATTTTCTAATTCAAATATTATTATTTAGACTTTATAGTTTAGTCTAAGAATAATTTACATAATGTTGCATTACATATTCCAAAAAGAATAGGGTTGACTAATAGAGAAGATAAATAGTAGAATAAACAATTGGACCAATAAGTGGTTTTCTATTGCAGGTAGGTTCACTTTGGTTAAATATGTTGTACAATCTATTTCCATCTATGTATTCTTAATTTTTATTATTATTATGGGTCAATATGATTACCCATATTCACAAGTACTTGTATATGAATTTGTATTGTGATTCTATTGAGATTTTTTTTTTTAATTTTGCCAAGGCAAAGGCCTAGGAGCTTAATCAAAAACATCACTTTTGCATAATCAAACTGTCAAAGTATATAACCTTTAAATAATTTTCTATAGTAGGTCAATGGACACCACTCTAGAGAATAATAAGGCATCCAAATATGTAGTAGCACCTCATTAGATCCAATATTTGTATAAGTTAAGGATGTATGACAATTTGCTATATTTTTTACCCTAATATTTGCCTAAGGCAAGGAGGTCTAGTATGTTGCCACATTTTGACTCAAATTTTAGCTAAATCAGGAGATTGGGCTATAGGAGGGATATAATTTTAAGAAGATGACATCATCATAAAGAGTAGTAAATTTTGGCACAATAAATAACCAACATGAAAATATCAAACTTTCAAGGTGCTAACATAATCACAAGGGCAAGAAAGGTCCAGTGTTTGGCATTTTTTGACATTGCCTAGCTCAAAATTTTGCTAAGGCAAATAGCCTAGCATAGAAGAGAGTCAAACTATAGAAGTGTTGACATCATAATAGGGGAATAAAATTATAAAATTATAGCATCTCACATTTTTTACATTACCTAATTTAAAATTTGGTTAAGTTAGAAGACTAAGGAGAAAGAGGGCCAGAATTTTGAAAGTCTAACATCATTTCAACATCAAAAGAAGTCTAGCCCAATCTATGAAGCCCCATCACAATCCAATTGAAGGATATTGGTCATGCCTTCAAGCCTTGGAATTAAAAAAAATGCTACCAAACATGTCCCTACTAACCATATTGCACATTTCAACCTATTTCCCATATTAAAGCTATTAGATTGAGATAACACCTTAGACAATTTGGCAGTACAATAAAGCATAGTGGTGAAAATATAAAACTAATAAAGCTCTTCAAAAATATCAAAGAAACACAAATTCCAAGCTCATGGAAGAAATTATACTGACCACATCAACACAATAAAATAAAAATAGTGGAACCATGCTAAGCTAGAAAGCGATGCCCATACTCTACACTCACTCCTGTCAGGCCTGCAAGTAGTCTTTATGTAATAATTAGAGCTAATAGAAAGAGGATTTAATATTATAAATAGATCAATATACCTGTAAAAGAGAGTTGGATATTTAGTGTCTGATTACATATTCCATGTAATTGTTGCTTCCTATTTAAAATAAGCAAGTGTTGTTTGACCTCTATCATAAGGTGTTGCAGAATTTGATTAGGAATGTAAGTTATGTTTTTTTATGTATTTTTGTTTATGCTTGATGAATAGTGTATTTTTTTAGGTAATTATTTTGATTTGGGTTATTTTTTGGATTACTCTTCATTTAGTTCCTAGAATTCTTAAGGATATATAAAATAATCTAAATGATGTTCTCCAAAACTATATGTTAGCTAGTCTACTAGGCCTTGTTTTAGGTTGACTGTGAATGGTGCTTATACAATATACTTTAATATTATTACCTAAATCTTGGTCACTTTTAGATCGAATCCCTAACCTCTACATCCTTTTACAACCCTTGCATTTCTCACTTTAGTCTCAAATCCCATTTATTTCATTAGTTTAACAAGGAACCGACCTAAAAGAGAGTTGGATAATATTATAAATAGATCAATACACCTCTAAAAGAGAGTTGGATATTTAGTGTCTGCTTACATATTCCATGTAATTGTTGCTTCCTATCTAAAATAAACAAGTGTTGTTTGACCTCTATCATAAGGTGTTGCAAAATTTGATTAAGAATGTAAGTTATGTTTTTTTTATGTATTTTTGTTTATGTTTGATGAATAGTGTATTTTGTTAGATAATTATTTTGATTTGGGTTATTTTTTGGATTACTCTTCATTTAATTCCTAGAATTATTAAGGATATATAAAATAATCTAAATGATGTTCTCCAAAACTATATGTTAGCTAGTCTACTAGGCCTTGTTTTAGGTTGACTATGAATGGTGCTTATACAATATACTTTAATATTATTACTTAAACCTTGGTCACTTTTAGATCAAATCCCTAACCTCTACATCCTCTTAAAATCCTTGAATTTATCAATTTAGTCTCAAATCCCATTTATTTCATTACTTTAACAAGGAACCAACCTTTTTTGAAGGTTGAGATTAGAAGGAATCCTAGTCATCCAATATTGGTTGAGATTTAGAGCACATATCACACATCAGATATATTTTAGACCAATATCTTTTGGCACACTCAATGGAGTGAATTTATCCTAGTTATAAAGAGCATACTGAGATATCAAAAGCTAAAATACCCACCATGTTGACCAAGAGTTTTTGGCATACTCGATGGGATGAACTAATATTATTTATCTCAAAAAGAATCATAAGGGGAATCCTAGGACCACAATCACCTTATTAGGAAGAAAATATTGATTGAGTAGAACCCTAATGAATTTTTGCTTAGTAAGATTAAGAAACTACTTTACGCGATAACTCCACTATCAAAAACCAAAGGAATTGGTGACTCTACTAGCAAAAATATTCTCTAAAATTGCATGATAAGGAGACTAGAGTCCAAGATAGCTCAATGAAAATTAGGAGGACCTATGTTTCCATAGGAATCATAATACATCACCCTTGAAGCCATGGTTAGATGAATCTATTTGACTTAAAATAATGTTGAGCTCATTAACCTTCCAAATCTCTATGAAATCCCTCAAGCCACATTAAAAACCTTACCCACTTATGACGGTAGTGGAAAAATGACATATAAACATTGTCACTATGTTGCTACTTTGGCCACCATTTATAATATCACATTTGAATATGTAATCATGAGACTTCTTGTGTTATCTTTCCAAGGTGAAGTGTTTATATGGTATCACTCATTAGAAGACAATGGCATAAGGGCTTGGGCTGACCTATTTGAACCCATAATATTATATTTTGATGACCTAGGAGACCCCTTGCTATTGCTCACTCAATTTTATTTTATTTAAATGCATCCTCATAAGAGAATGATTGATTTTAATATTCAATTTAGTATAACCTAGAAAAATATCCTTCAAGAAATAAGGTCATCACATTCCCAAGACTACATCTATTACCTTCATGATTTCACCCCAAACCTAAGCCTTTAGATCCTATAGACTAATAAAAGAAGATTCCCATAAAATGTTTAGGTGGATATCATAGCAAAATATGTGCTTATCTCAGTGGGAAAGCTCCATACAATAACTATCATGCTAGTTATCCCTTAGATTTATCAAGTAAACCCATAAGCTCATTTTTTTTTACTTGTATTTCTCTTCATTGAATAAATCACTTCCTACACCTCTTGTCCTGAAAAGAACTATGTCAATCGTGCACACCCTGGAATCCTAAAAGGTATAAGAACTAAGAGTTATATTCTAATACTTAAAAAATGAGCTTGATATTATGAAGCAACAAAATAATAATGTAGGATTTGAAGTATGTCTTTAGAAGAAATCTTCCTTTACTTCAAACAATTAAATAAGGTCAATTTTTAAGTTGATGAAAAACATGGCTGCATTTCCAAAAATTAAGAATAGAGAGCATTACCTAATCCAGTCAAGTATAAGTATGCAACATGTGATAATAATTATGGTGTTAATGCCTATTGAGGCTATCAAAATATATTTTTCCTAATCATAGCTTAGGAATTAGGTGATCTTATAGCCATCATTATGGATAAAAAATAACATTTTTAGCTAAAGGTCTAGTCAAGCTAGCTACAAAATTTGAGAATATTTTTTGTTATTATATGCTTAGATGACCAAATATCTAAAAATTATGGAGTAATTAATAGAGAAAAATAAGTGATGATCTAAAGAGGGAGAGCTAGAAGTAGCACTATACCTATAAAGAAGGTAATAGGAGGAGCAAAGATTGGAGTTATTTACAAAATAAGCCAACTTAGAAGTATTGCAAATATATTGGCAAAGAAAATAGGCTTACCAAAAGTTATACTACCCAACCATTAATAAAATATACAAGAAAGAGGTAATTGAATGATATCAAGGATTATTTAATCAATTATCTTAGAAGGAAGTAAAGTTGCTAGATACTACCAAATACAAGATTGTGAAGGAAGTGAAGAAATTAAAAGAGACTCTATTGGTTCTTGTCTAGTTAGACGTGGTTGAAGCAACTCTAAAATGCTCAACAGGTGGAAAAATTACCCTTCTAGACTTAAATCCAATACATATGATATTATCTCTTGGTATGGGTAAGACTAAGTATCTACCCTTTTATTTTTTCCTATGCTTGAAAGGTTAGGTGTTACATAATTGCATAATGGATACTAGAACTCCTATCACAATCATGCCTCTTGTCGTCTATGATGCTTGAAATTGAAATATGATAAAGCTAAATATAGGATGATATATTTCAAGGGAATACTAGTCTAGTTAGTGGAGGTTGTAAAAATATCCCAATATTGTTGCATAAGTTGTCAAATATTATATCAATTCAAGATATGGTTGCAGTTGACTTGTCACCATTACTTGGGATGTGCCTCTCAAGTAAGCTAAAGGAACAATTTGGGAGACACCTAGAACATGATCGTACTCATGTGATTATCCCCTGCATATAGAAGTTGGTCCACATTATGGTGATAACCTAAGGTCCTATAATATTTAAAGATATATAGAATGTAAGGTAAATATGGTGAAAGAAGTCAAGGAGCATCCACAGGTGGAAATAGAAGAATGGCTTGAAATCAAGGTAAAATTGATGTGGAATGAGATCTTCATGATTAGTATCAATGTGAAAATTTTATCAAATATAGAAAATAAAAAAAAATCCAAATGCCAACTATAAGTAGTCATAAAGCTTGGCAGATCACATGTACCAACAAGAACACCAAGAAAATATGGGATACCTAACAAAAAAATCATAGATAGTCAAAGAACGTTCTATGTTGGATCCTAAGGCAATAATGATTGTGTTCTTAAACTCTCCAAACACCAAATGTTGATCTAGCACATGGACTAAAATATATGGGAAAGATGATAAGTAACTTGTAAGCTCAACAAATATCATCCACGATGAGTCTTGATGTCATGTATACAAAAAAAATTGGAATTCATTCTTGCTCAAGGCCAATTAGACAATATCCCTTTGCCATAATAATCTACATGTTCAAAGGAGTTAATCAGAGAGAAAAGCACAAATTTGACACTATATGGTTGGGTTACTATATATTATGATAAAGAATCTAAATCAAGCACTACTAGAATGAGGAGGTATGACATAATTTTTTGTATATATACAAAATGTAAACACATCTAATTACAACTCATAATAATAATACCATTGGACAAGCAAGCAATTCAATAATGTCCTCATGAAGTAAAGCCTTAAAGAATGTGCCAAATAAATTATACATAAGGAAGCAAAGTTCCAATATAAGTAGTTATGTTGATTGCCAATGTAATTGCATTGAGAAATTCCATGGAAATGAGCTAAATAAAAGAAGGATGGGTCTAATAGTTGCTTGAATTTACCTAATAAAGAAAACTATATAAGGAACTTGACACTACATGACACTTCAAGTGTAGACCATTCATAAGTGCTAGAGTGTTATACAAAGAGAAAATGAAGAATAAAATAGAAGAATACATCATTATGCTTCCACATATTGGTTGTAGTTGATATAATAAATAAGCACACAAAAAATGGCCTTAAAGAAAAATTACCAGTGTACCTAAAGATTCTTGTGCCATGAATATATTCTAACCTTCCAAAAATGAAGAATAATCTATTTTAACCCTTTTGATATTAGCTAAGGTAGGAATTCTCATTGATGGCATCCCAATAGCAATCTTAGTGCTAGCTAAATCCATCTTGGTGTTATAAAAAACCACCCAATATTAGCTAAAGGTGCTCCTCCATTGATAATTTTTACATCCAAATTGCAGTTGTTGGTTCATCTCTCAACCCATGATGTGGACTAGTAGATACAACTACACTATTTTGATAGTTTTATTTTGATATTTCTCAAGCAAAACATAATTATGCTAAAATATCAAATTCTAAAGACAAGAAAAATAAAAAAATAGGGTCAATATGATATGTCAATAAGCTTATCAGGCCTAAAAATATTGAACACTGAGTAAGATTGTAAAGCAATATTGACTAAAAAATAGTCCTCCTTCAATCCATGGAAGCTATAAATATAGATAATTGGCAATATGGGCCATGATTTACACAAATTCCTCAATTAAATTGGAAGCTTCACCTTTTTTTTCTTATTGTTGTTTTAATTTTAAATAAGAAACAACAATAAGGAAGAAAGGTGAAGCTATTGGAGAGTGTTGAATATCATCAGAAATATAGAAGTCCTCATCGTCAGGTATAATTACTCTCCCTTATTACACAAAACTAATTCCATTTCCTTACCACCACCTTTTCTATCCCACTAATATTCTTCCTCCTGCTCATTCCCCTTCCTCCAATCATTCCACACCTACTCTTATTTATTCATCATTCCTTCTACTCCAAAAAATTCTCTAAGATCTCTTCACCTTTTAAACTCTCCCTTCTTTTTGACTCCTTAACCCAATGGATAGGCCAACTTTAATTTTATTTTACAAATAATAGAAAGTGCATTGGATGATCAGGAGAATAGTGAATATGAACAAGAGGAAGAACCAAAACAGAAAAATGATACATAAGCACAAATGGATATACACCTCATTACTTTGATGATGGAAGAAAACACAAAGTGTCCAAGTGTAAATATCCTATTGGTGAAATACTATTAGATGTATAAAATGAAAGCACTATAATAAACCAGTTGCATGAAGAGTAGATTTTTTTGGAAAGTGTGCCAAATCAAAAGAAAAATCTCATAGTTATTGCAAAACTTAGCTATCATGATTATCATTATAATCTATAAAAGGAAATGCATACCTAAGGATAAGCATAGAATTTATGATTTGAATATTTTTGCTAAGCAACAAGGTAGCCATGCAAATATTAGAAGCACCGACATGCTAAATAGGTATCTGCAGTATTGAAGAAAAGTACTTATGTAATTTTATAAAGAAGAAAGTAGTGGACCCCTATTCATGAGTACTAGAAATATTTACCTAATGTAACTAGCCTAAGCCTGGAGCAACCTTCAACTATGGTGGACTATGCTCATAGAGGATTCAATTTTGTAAGAGGTACTACTAGCTAGGTGTCTCCATATATATTCCTTCCTCTTCCTCTTCTCATATTTCCCTCCTCTTTTTGCTTTAGTCTTCTTCATTCATCATAATTTCCACTTCCTATTTCATTTGACCTATATTAGCCTTTCATTACTCCTTGCTATTTTTGGTACTTTACCTTATCCATATTCTGTAGAAATATCCATTTTTATGCAAATGGGATGGGGCTTAGTTATAGGTATCTTCCAACACATGAATTAAATCCTCTATTCCAACTATAGAATCTATAATTTCTCGAATCTTCAACATTCACTTCCTTCACATCTCCATGTTTCTCTTCCATTTCATTATTTTATAGTTCTACTATCTTGCGAATTCTTGACTTCACACCCAATAGATAAGGACCTCTATGTTCTCTATTTTTAGAAGCATAAATCCTTATAAGGTACCAATAATGTGGTTCAATGTGACTACCCACATTCACAAGTTCTTACATATCAAATTAGATTGTGATTCTACTAATATTTTATCAAATTTTGTTAATGAAAGGGACCATGAGCTTGATTGGAAGCATCACTTTTGCATGAGAAAAATATCAAAGTATATAGCCTTTACGGACATTGCTACTATAGGGTAATGGACACTAGACCAAAGAACAATAAGGTAGCTAGATACATCGTAGCAACTTATAGAAATCAATATTTGGCTAAGGTAAGAAGGTTTGACATTTTGTTGCATTTTTGGGCCTATGATTTGGCTAAGGTAAGGAGGTTCAATATGTTGCCACATTGTTGGACTAAAAATTTGGCTAAGTTAAGAGACTAGACTATAGGAGGGCCAAAATTTGAATAAACTAATGTCATCATAAAAAGTAGTAAAGCTTAGCACAATATAGAACCTACCATAGAAATATTGGACTTTCAAGGTGTGAACATAATCACAAGGGCAAGAAAATTCTAGCATCTGATATTTTGCCACATTGCCTAAATCAAAATTTGCTTAGAAGTAGAGTCTGGCATGGAAGAGAGCCAAACTTTAGAAGTGTTGACATCATCATAGGGGGAAGAAAAGTTTGGCATCTAACATTTTACCACATTGTTTGATTCAAAATTTGGTTAATTCAAAATACCAAGGAGAAAGAGGTTTAGATTTTTGAAAGGCTAACATCATTTCAATATTAGAAGAAGTTTAGTTGAATCTATAAATCCCCATAAAAAGGAAATTGAATGATCTCAATAGTACCTCCAAGCCTTGATATTAAATAGAAGGTTCTCGAACATGTCCCTATTAACTAGATTCACACATGTCTACTTATCACCCATATCAAATTTTTTATGTTGAGCTAACATCTTAGACAAGCTGGTGATATAACTAAGTGTACTAGTAAAAATATAAAATCGATAGAGGTATTCAAACCTATAAAACACATATGGAGGCCAAGGTCATGGAATAAATTAGAACTGGCCACATTAATAAAATTAAATCAAAATAGTTGAACCAAGTTGAGCTAGAAAGTTATGCTCATACTTTGCACTCACCCCTGCTAGGCCTATAAGTAGTCTTTATCTAATAATTAGAGCTCATAGAAAGAGGTTGTAATTTTATATATAGCTCAATATACCCCTAAAATAGGGTTAGATATTTGGTTTATGCTTGTATATTCCATGTAATTATCACTTCCTATTTAATATAAGCAATTGTTGTTTGGCCTTTGTTAGAAAGTGTTGTAGAATTTGATCAAGAACGTGAGTTATATTTTTTATGCATTTTTATTTCTGCTTGATGAATCATGTATTATATTGTTGCAATTTTATTGATATGGATTGTTCTTTTTATTATTGTTCATTTAGTTCTTGGAATTCTTAAGAATATTTAAATTGAGTTAAATAATATTTTACAAATCTATATGTTTTTTTTGTAATTAATAAAATTTTCATTAATACCACGTTTTACAGGTTGACCCAAAACCTTGTACAAAATCCAGCCTTATGCTGGAATACGGATCCTTGCCTTAATGGGGATGCCCTATCCTCTACTACTACTAGCCAGATCAAGAACCTAGGCAAAACAACCCAAGAACTAAGGCATACCAACCCACTTCCCAAACAAGAGAGACCCACATATCAGACTTTGAAACTTTCAGATGGGAAAGACTCCAAGTACCATTCCGTGAAAGACCATACTAGTAGCAACAAATAAAACTAACAAAAAGGAAACCATCCTTTGTACTATTAAAGACCAAAATTTGTCTAAAAATTTGACCATAACGCACTGACCAAAACAAAAATTAATATATAATAAAGACCACCCTGAGGAAACTAGGTCTCCTCCTCCTCCTCTTCATCAAGGTCCTCGACCTTGTCATCCTCGTCTTCATCTGAGTCATGAACGACCACAATCGGCTTGTTGCTTTGGAAGCCCTCGTTGAAGAACACCTTGATGAGCATCTCCTAGAACTCGTGCATCTATTGAATTATGTTATCCAAGGTGTTTAACACAAAATGTTTGAGAACAATGATGGAGGGGTTGGGTTCCTCATCCTCGGTGTCATTGGCTATGGTATTTCTTTTACTTAGAATTTATTTGTTCCTCAGCCTTGAAGAAGATCTGGTGGAGGTTTCATCAATTCTTAGTTTTTTCCTGGTCAAGCCTCCTCTAGAGGTAGAGGAAGGTTTACTAGGGCTCGGGGATGCCCTAGCCCTAGAGCTCTTTATCGTTGGCCTGGCAGGGCTTCCTCAATCGCTAGAGGAGAAACTTGAGAGCCATGGCTAGAACCCACTTGTATATGACCTTGAATAATCCTTGGTGCATAGGCTTAGCCGAGATCCTCTTGCTTCAGTACGAGTTGATGGTATAGTTCATTGAATTCATCAGAAAATGAGGAATGCTAATCGGGTTGACATACCAGAAGAAGTTCATAAAGGTATAGTGAAAGCTCAGTAGAGTCTTACTAGGATTCTCCACTGTAATGAATTCCATAACATTTTTCACTACCCTGTTCCAAGGGGTAGGAAGGTCCGTCCTTTTCAGCCTCGATTTTTCCTCCTTGAAAGTTTTAGGGCTATCCTAAAAATTCTTCAACTCTACCTCCTAGTGATGTTTTTATCTGTGGATGGACCTCCCTTTGGCAGTTTGCCCAGTGATGGTGGCAAGCAAGGTTACGTTGATTACAATCTCATGCCCACAAATCTCAACTTTGTCGTCCTCCCAAGTGTCCATCACTGCCTGGGTAATTTCCTCGTCAACCCCAGAGAACATATCAAAGAACTATGTGAACCTCCTCTCCGTCAGAATGACCTGGTAACCAGTTCCATTACGACCATACTAGGCTCAATGTACATCATATTCATGAAGCTCTCAGCGTCCTATTCCTTAGAAACTTCAGACTTGGTCAACATAGAAAATCTATATGTTAGCTGATTTATTAGTACTTATTTTATGTTGAATTTGAATGGTGCTTATGCAATATACTTCAATGTTGTTAGTTGAATCCTAAACACTTTTAGATCAAATTATTAACCCCTGTATCCTTTTCTAACCCTGGGATTTCTCACTTTAGTCTCAAATCCCATTTATTTCATTAGTTTAACAAGGAACTGACCTTCTCCGGAGGTTGAGATTAGGATATATCTTAGTCATCTAATATTGGCTAAGATTAAAGGTGCATCTCACACATTAGGTATATTTCAGACCAAAAATTCCTAAGAATTCTCTAAGAAAGTTGTCCATGATTAATCAAGGGTTCTTATGGAGTAGGATAAAAGTAGAGTGTAAGTGGGCTCTAGTGAAGTGGGATCAACTTTGTCTTCCAAAAAATGAGAGAGGCTTGGGCCTCTAAAGAGTGGTTAATAATAATTTAGCCTTGTCAACAAAATTGTATTGGAAATTAATTACTTCCACTAATGAATTATGGGAACAAGTCACGAGAGGCAAGTATGCAAAAAATCATACTCCAAAATATTTTACTATATATCAGCTTCTTCAATGAGGATGTCTGGTTCATGAGGTACTCATAATAGGGGAGACAAATATTAAATTGTAACTATTTTTGATAGTAGGGAATGACCATCAAGCCATTTTTTGGATATAAGCTTGGGATAGTTTACCTCCATTATCTCAAAATTTTTGAGAATGACGAGAAATCATGGAACAAAACCATAGTTGAGGTTGGATAAAGATATCAAATTATTATAGAAACTATGGGAAAAGGAATTTGGAGGATAGAGCATGAATTATAGTACGAGACTGGCCAATCTTGGAAATGAAGGTTTTCAAGGAGGTTGTTCATTAGATTCTTAGAATATGATCATTTTCTTGGGCGAAAGACAAAGATAGACTAGGATGGGACTCAAATTTGGTGTGTATATTGTAGCTCTAGGATATCCATCCCTCACTCATAATAGAAAAAATCCATTCAACTATATCTTCAACTAGATTTGGTAACTTCTAACTTGGCCTAAAGTGAGACTTTATCTAGCTCCTACTCCATAAGAGGATTCTTATAGAAGATCAATTGATGAAACAAGGATTTTCTAGTTTGTTTAGCTATGAGTTATTTTATTCAAAGAATAAGACCTAGGACCACCTTTTTTTCTTCTATCCCCTAGCCATTCAATTATGGAAATGGTTGGAAACCTTTTTAGATCTAAGATTCTGGTAATTCACCTCCCTTGAGTAGGTATGGAGGACTTGACCCAAAGTGAATGTTTTGGATAGTTCAATGAAATAGATGACCTTGGTTAGTATCTCTTTGATGCTCTAGAAGCTATTGAAATAAAGGAATAAAATAATATTTAAAGCATTTCACCATAATGTTCAATTTATCTAGGAAAAACATTGTAGCTAATATTAAGGAAACTAATTTGCATACATTGAAGCCCCCTCCACAATATTTCAATAGTGGCATAGTTAACTCTTCATGATTCAACTCCCTATGGATGAATGAAAATGTATGCATCCACAAGGTCTATGGCCTACTATTCAAAGGGATAGACCATGGCGAGCCCCTCCTAGAGGCATGGGGAAGATCACAACTGATGGCGTTTCAAGCGGTAACCCTGAAAAGGTAAGTATATAAGGCATAAGAAGATTCTCATATGGTGTTCATGCTTTTATATTTGCAAATAATCTTGGTATCCTCTCAAATAATCTAGCATAAACATGTGTTATCCATTGTGACCTTTAGGAAGTTGCTAAGGTTGGTTGGTTTGTAGTACAAGTAGAATTAGATTCACAAGTAACCATTAATTGATTGAAGGCATCCACTAGGACCTCCTCTTAGGATTAAAAGTTACAAAGGGTGATTGACAAGATACATGCACTTCATTCTAGATTCAAAACAATAGAGTTTCTTCATGTTCCTCGAGAACAAAATAAGATTCTAGATGTCATGGTAATTTGGGCTTTACACCATAGGGATATGATTCGTTATGGAGATCCTCCTCGATGGTGGATGCAAAAAACTAGGGAAAATCTATACCATATACTACATATCAATATTGATAACTCTGGTTTCATAACTAAGAAGAAAGTCATAGATTCTCTATCCTTGTATTAATTAAATGTGCTTAAGATATAATTGTTGCTCTTGTGTAAAATTCATTTTTACATGACAAGGTAGATGATGCAGCTTTCTTATTTGATTATAATTAATACAAAATTCTTATACATATATAGATATAATAGCAATACAATAAATTAATTTCAACCTTATATAATCTAAAAAGACATGCATATATAGTTATAATTATCTTACCATCCAACTACTCAATAGTGGAAGATCTTAATGTTTAAACTAAATATTTAAAAAAAATTAAATTGAATTTTAATTGATGTCAAATTTTCAATATAAAATTTAACTAAAAACGAAACAAAAAACTTGAGTATGAGGAATTCACGCTCATTTTTATTTGAAAATTTTTAACATCATTTAATTTTAAAAATTTTAAATAGTAAAGATAAAAGTAATAATTATTTAATAATAAATAAAAGATTTAAGAAAATAAGTGAATGTTATCTTCTTATTTAAAATTAAAATTTACATTTAATTTTTAAAAACTAACTTAACTTCATTTCAAATGCAAGCTCAATCTTATGTATGCTCAAATTGATAAATCTACAATTAAATGCACACTTTAAAAAAGAACACCATATAATGTTCGGTATAAATGTAACATTAATATATGTTTTTTTCTTAAACCTTATAAGTGGTAATTGCTTCTACATTTAAATTTTAAAAAATAAAATTAAACTGAAATCTTTCAAAATAAATACATACATGATTATAAAGGTATATGTCTGCTTCCTAAGCTCAAATTAAAAAAAAAAAAAAATCACACCCAACTGTACCATGTCCATGACATGCCAAGAGAAAGGAAAAAAAACTCAACCATACCTACCACTTTTCCTAAAATCTTATAGGAATCATATCCAAGATATCTTGGAAATTGTTGTTTTGGAATATGGCATCAACATTGACAGCCCTTGGTGCTTCTCTGATTGACTCTGGTCATCTCCTTGTTGTGTGGTAGGCAAACAATGCATTGGTCATCAACATCAGATGTAAAACCTTTTTTCTGGTAAGCGGGCCAGCCATGCCAATAGATTAAGACCAACACAATGTAATCTATTACTATTCATACACTTCCACAACATCAATCCAATGATCAATCAATTATTGATACCTTAAAGCTTGGTTACAGTGAAGTGAGCAGCAACTTATAAACTTCTTTTAATGTCAGGAGAGTTGAGAATAATCCATTTCATAATCTTAAAGTTATATACTTTTAGACACAAATATGTTTGTCTCAGAATTGACTGAAATGATTGAAACATGATGACATTGAAAGTATTGTGCACTATCTTGTGTCTGGATAATGTTTTCCTGCATGGTTGGGCCACGACCGAATCAATAGATTATCTTTTTTAGAAGTACCCTTTTGACATTTGATATGTTATCGTCGTAGAATATGGACTTAGATATATGAAAAATGTGATTGAGAGCTGATTGAAATTAAGTTTGCTGAGATTCTATCATCGTACTGGAAGAAAATGTAAATTATTACACATAAATTTGTCATCTTTGCCAGGATTAAAATTTGCATTGATTAATTTTCAATCTTGCAACTTCTTGCTTGGAGCTTCCCATGGGTACCTGTATCATTCTCTTATACACACATAAATATATATTAACGGGCTAATAGATGCTTACAAATAATTAGTTTAACTGAATTAATTGTTGTCTAGTGACTTATTTTCATTGCTGAAGAGTAAAATAATTTCTACCCGGCTTTAACTTGGGATTCAATGTACTACTCATTATAATATGAACCAAATAAGTGTAAGGTATATTTATTGGAGTGTAAATATATTAATTGATAAAGGGGTTTGAAAGGGATTCCAACGTTTTACAGCTTAAGCCAAAAAGGGGTTCACAAGAGGAAGTCCACGCAGAGACCAAAAAACAGGACAAACCTTACCAAGAGATTATGGCAGGGTGGCGGGATGACCAAAATCTCAGGCTCAAAGTTCTTCTGCGTCGGATAATCCAGAATTTATTGGAGTATATTAGTCACTCAAGGTAATGGCATTTTAGCCATGATTTCGTATGTTTGAATTCCTTTAATTTTTTAATCTTTTAACTCTAATTGTAAAAGAGGGTAAAAATTTATTAACTCAGCAAAACATTCATGATACAAAGAAAAAGCAGAAGCTATTCAGACATATCAGCTCTCAATAAAGAAGAGAGAGATTGAGAGCAATCAGAAGAAAGTTGAGACCAATTTTGAACATCCCAACCATCTTGAAACTTAGAAGCCCATTTAGCTAACAAATCCGCTACCCTATTCCACTCCCGAGGAATATGCACAAAAGAAATGAAGTCCAAGTGAGCAGAGATATTAAGAATTTGCCGAGCAACCCAACTCAACCGCCAACAACCATGAAGACTATCTCCAGAATTTAACAAATTTATAACAATCTGAGAATCAGATTCACAAACAATCCGACGCCAACCCAAAGCATACCCTTGCTCCAAAGCATATAAAATTGCGAGTGCTTCCATGAAGTTATTAGAATGATGTCCCTTAAAGCAAGAGAAAAAAAAATGGATAGTACCACTACTATCCCGCCCCACACCACCAATACCGACATTACCCGGATTACCCGGGAAGATCCATCCGTATTAATTTTCAGCACTCCCGGAGGAGGCGGATTGCATTTGCCAGCCCTCCGCACCCGATTATTATGACCCATCCGTCTACAAGAGACATTAGGACCAGGACCATTAACCATCAAGCCTAATATTTCCATGATCTGACGTTCTGCATGGTCCACGGGAGAAATAATCTGACATTTTGCAGACACAGTTTCCTGGATCATTCGCAAAATCCTGCGCGGTACTGGGAAGTAGTTAACTCCTTACCTTGGAAAATCCGACGGTTCCGTTCAAGCCAAATCTACCAAAAAATGCATGAAGGACCAATACTCCATCCAACTTGTAAAAAGAAATCCGCTGCAGGAGGCCGCCCCATACTCCTACAAAAATCAACTATTGATGAAGCATGCGAACAAGTGTGATTCCATACTCCCCACCAATAATGCCAGATTTGTCGAGCAAAGTCACATTGGAGAAGCAAATGCCCAACAGATTCTTCAGCCTTCCCACAGTTATAGCATAAAGAGGGGCCAGCAAACCCACGCTTTTGAAAATTATCCCAAGTGAGACAACGATTATGAGTAGTCTGCCACCCATAAAAACTACACTTCGGCCAAATAAACTTATTCCAAACTTGCTTCCACCACGGAACCTCCTCCTCACCAAACCGCTGCCGATCCAAAACACAATAACCGACGACAACCGAAAATATCCCTCTATTATCTCTTCCCCATGCTAGCACATCATCCCCATGTAGAGAAGAGTAGGGACGACTAGCGAGAATACGGGCCAGCTCTGCCCTCGCATCCATAGTGCCACCAGCAGGCCATTCTCGAGGATATTTCCACTGGAGACTAACCATCTGACCAAAGGACTTAACAGTTTTGAAATCTGCCACCTTCAACCATCCAGCATCCTAAAAGCATTGAGCAAGATCTTGAAGATGTTGAAACTCTCTAAGAAGAGGAGCAAAGCCATCCTAAGAATCCTGCCAAAAAATATCCCGAGACCCAGTATAACAAATCCAGAATAACCCCTGCTTAACCTGACTCTGCTCCCTTTTTCAAAGTATTCCAAACAAATGATCCTCGACCAGTCAAGCTGTATCGAGGAATCTTTGAACCTTCCACTCCCCTAAGATACTTGTGGGAGATAATCTTGGCCCAAGTTTGCTCCTGATTACTACACCAACGCCAATATAGCTTAGCAGCAAAAGCAGTCCCAGAAAGAGAGCTTAGACGAAGACCCAACCCCCCAGCTTGCCTTGGTTCACATTTAACAAGACTACATTTTGAGGAACCAAGATTGCCAGCCCATAGGAATTGCCTAGAAAGAGAATCCAGGTCATGAAGAAAACTTGTTGGAGCAATCCGAATAAGGCATCTATACACCGGTAAAGCACGAACAAGCCGACTTCAAAAGTAAAACCCGACCAACAAAAGTTAACCATCTATGAGTCCAATGACTAACTCGACTACGAAATTTGTCAAGTATGTTACTCCAAACCGCCCTAGGTAGAGGACCAACAGAAATGGGAATCCCAAAGTATGTAAGAGGAAGAGTTCCAACCTGAAACCTGAGAATCTGAACAATTCTAGCTTGAACCCTGGGATCTGTATTGAAAAATAAAATAATAGACTTGTGCTCATTAATATCCTGACCAAAGACAACCAAATACAAGTCCAACGCATGTCTAAAGTTGGTTGCTTCACAAATAGAAGCTACACCCAAGAGAGCAGTTTCATCAACAAACTGAAGATGGGAAATGGCTGGCCTACTATTCTCCCATTTTCATCCATGAATAAGACCCCGGTGAACTCGATCTTTAAGCCAGCGACCCAGACCTTCGACCATAATTATAAACAAGTACGGAGATAAAGGATCCCCCTGTCGAAGACCCCGAGAAGCATGAAACAAAGGAGAGGGCTTTCCATTAATTAGGACAGAATATGAGGGAGTTGTAATACAACTCATAATCCACTGAATCCAAGAAGGATCAAATCCAAAGGCCAAGAGGATTTTGTGAAGAAAAGACCATTTCACCCTGTCATAAGCCTTCGCCATATCCAACTTCATAAAAATAAACTTATTCTTAGAAGTGCTCATAGAATGAATCGCCTCGGCGAGCAATAGCCACTCCATCCAGAATACGTCGGCCGACCACATAGCCACCCCTGCTCATCGAAACAACTCTATCCGACCAAGGCTTGAGACGCTCCGCAATCGGCTTAGTAATAATTTTATACACCACATTGCGAGAGAGCAATAGGCCGAAACCGATCAAAAGAGCTAGCACCCTCCTTTTTAGGAATTAGCATCAAAAAGTGGAATTCAAAGCTTTCAACAACCGATGGTTATGAAAGGACTCAAGAACAACCCTCAAAAGATCAGATTTAATAATTTCCCAAAAGTGTTGAAAGAACTCAACCGGGAAGTCGTCGGAGCCCGGAGCTTTCCCGGTCTTCATAAGGAAAACTACCCTTTCTAGTTCATCAATGGAAATAGGTTGAAGAAGGCATGCATTGATCTCTTCCGAAATAACAGAAGGAATACAACACAAAATAGTATGATCATCAACATGATCCCCACAAAAATCCTTAGAATATAAGGAAGAAAAAAATCGAACAGCTTCCCGAGAGATATCCTGAGAAGCAGACAACTGAATACCTTGAGAAGAAATAATCGAAGAAATACCATTACCGTGTCTTCGAGCCTTAACAGTGTTAAAGAAAAAAGCTGTATTTCGATCTCCTTCTTGTAACCATTCCACCCTGGCCTTTTGCTTCCAGAAAATCTCTTCCCGAAGCTCCCATTCTTGAAGTTCATGCAAAGCTTCAGACTCCTGCAAATTCTGCTCTGTTAACCCATGATCTCTGATATGTCTGGTGATAACATCAAGCCTTCTTTGGGCCAAAGTTTTAGCCTAAAATAGATTCCCAAAACACTGCCTGTTCCACTTTTTGAGTTGATATTTCACAAATTGGAGTCTTTTAACAAAAGAGTACATAGTAGTACCGTGGGAAGGACAGCCCTGACTCCACCAGACTTTCATCAACTCGTACAAAGAGGGATCCCTAAGCCACATTAACTGGAATTTAAAACTTGGATGATGATCCATTTCTTGTCGAGAGATAACAAGTTTAATAGGCCAGTGGTCTGATCCCCTCCAGTCAAGAATCGTTGAGTTAGTAACCCAAGAATTGCTAATCCAAAATGAAGAAGTAAGAAACCTGTCCAACCTCTCAGAGATCGAGTTAGAACCACACCACTTATTCGTCCAAGTGAACACACCATTCTTTGGCTTAATATTCACCAGATTAAGAAGCTGAATATTATCATTAAGGAGTCTAGAGGCAGGCCCCAAAGTACCCACACCACCCCTCTTCTCATCAATACTAGATACAGCATTAAAATCTCCAGCCATAATCCAAGGATAGAATGGAACCAAGGCTCGAACACTTTGAATATGATTCCACAGTAGCACCTTCCCAGCAAGATCCGAGGGGGCGTAAATGTTAGTGAACAAAACCACTTCTCCAGACTCATGGCAAGAAGCTATCATAGAAAGAGATGACTTATTCGATACCCACCAAAGAGGAGTAAGCTTCTGCGGATTCCAAAGGCTAACAAGCACCCCGACGACTACTCACGACCCCAACACACTGACAAAGACCTCGAGGCCAGAGTTTAGAAGCAATACTAAATAGACCCTCCACCGATAATTTAGATTCTTGAAGAAAAACAACATCCGGCTTATGTGCCTGAACCAAATCCCGAATAGCTTTTTGACGAGGTAAGCTATTCAAACCTCTCACATTCCAAGAAAGAACAATCATTTAGAGAGAGAAGAAAAGTGAGACTCCAGGGGTTTAACCACCCCACTCTCAACCAATGTTTCTCCCTCCATATGCAGTTTATGTGCATATTGCTTTCTACCCACCTTAATCAGCTTCGCAGGGGCCTCTTTTTTAAAGTTCAGTTGGAGTAACCATAGAGAAGGACTAGGCCAAGAACCCTTTCCTCTACTAGAAGTCAGCAAATCAGCCAAAAAAGGGTCATCCCCTTTCACACCGTCCTGTTGCCCCTCCGAAACAGGAACAATTGCCAGGGATGTGTTCAAAGAAGAATCTGTCACTTCCTGTTGCCCATTAGGATTCAACACCTCAGTTACATTTTGAGTATCCATATTCAAATTACCATTCATTCCTTCATCGGGAGATACCAACTCATCTAAGGCATCAAACTTATTATACAGGCCATCCATTTGTCTAGCAGTAAAGGTCCGCTTCAACCCTTTTCCCTTATTACGATTCTTAACTCGGAACAAAGCCTTCTTTGTCTACCCCACTAACATCCATGGGAGCCCTCCCCTGTCTAGGTCCAACCTCTTGTGTAACTGAATTCCCACCCTGAGATTGTAGATTTGGATTTTTAGAACCAAATGATTTATTTTTAGGCATTTTAGGGCATTTACGCTGAAGATGCCCGTACTCATGACACAACCGACAACGGAAAGGAATAGTTTCATAGTCTAATTGTTGAACCCAAGAAAAAGAGCCAACACATATTTGCATAGAATTAGGTAGAGGCTTAGATAAATCCAATTCCACACAAATACGGGCACATGAGACTACCTTTTTGTCTGAAGTTTGTTGAGACGGTCCCACCGGTTTGCCTAACATCAATGCAATCATGTGCAGAATATCCGTCCGCCAAAACTCCAAAGGTAGCCATGGAAGTCAAACCCACATTGGAACCCTAGAAAGAATCTCCTCAGTAGGATTAAAACCCATATACCGGGGTTTAATAAACGAGCCAATCCGGTTGTAAAAGTATGGGCCCCCCTCAAAAGCCCTATTACGGTGCATGCCAGCGGAAAACACCACCGGAAAGAAATTATTAGCTCCCATCATGATCTCCATATCACCGACCGGGTTCCAAGTACTCCTGGCCCACTTTTCAAATGCCAAGAAAGGGATGCGAATACCCAAGAATTTGCATATTAAAGCATGATTTTGCATATATTCAACATCATCTGCAATTGACTCAGGCTGAATCACAAGAACAGGCCGCTCCCCAGCCCCTTTCCAAGCATCCATTAACTCGCTTTGCACGAAACCCTCCTTCCAAAGAAGAATTACTTGGGCCTGAAGAATTACCCTCTGCATTATGCCAAACAGAAGAAAATCCTGAGCCACGAAGGGCTTCCTTAAACGAGACATTATTTCGACATTTGGTACCTCCAGGAAAAGCCATTCATGCTGTTCCAAAAATCTCAGAAATCCCTTCTCCTCAGAGCACCTCCTAATTTTTTCCTCAGCTGTCAAATAAATTAATACTATTTTTAAGGTTTTAGAAAACAATCATTTTTAAGAAATCTTCTTTACAAATTTAAATGATATAATTAAAATATAGATTTTTAATATAGTAATTTAGTTTAAATTTGTACTATTTTATATAAATTTTAAAAACTTTATAATAAATTAATGATGTAAAATATTGATCTTTTATATTTACATAATGTTAATAATGTTTTTTTTTTGGTATTTTGTTATAGGTAAATTTTTTTGGTTTTTTTTTTTTTTGTATTTTGACGATTAAATATTAATCACATAAATTACATTCATAAATAATATAAGTATTTCATAATAAAAATATTTCATTATTACTTTCACAAATTATTGAGTTTTCAAAAATTCATGCTACATAGTATAAAGCTTTGTTTCCAATATATAAGTTTTTGACTTTTGATCTCCTCAAACTTTCATATTTCATAATTACATAACTTCTCAATTTACATCTTGACACATTTTTATGATTCTTTGTTTCCATACTTAACACCTAACATCTATAAATCTTCACTTGCAGACTTGATATGTTGTACACTCACAACTTACACTTGCACACTTCACGCTTGCACTCTTGATACCTTGCATACTTTATTACATAACACATAAAACTCATCACACTTTGACACATAAATATAAAACACATTCATAATCTAATATTTATGATAGTACTCCATGGCACTTTAATGTTATCAAATAATGTAAAACCTTCAACACCTCCCCCATATTACATTATTTGGGTTGAAGAATTTTAATATTCAATATTTGATCTGGTCTTTATCCTTTGGATCTAACCCTTGCATTGCTTGAAATTCTGACATTGATCTGTTGACCCATTCTCTGCAATGTTTGTCAGACTTCCTTTGTGTCCATATAAAGATTGTAACAAGTCCATGATCTTGTTCCAATTTTATCATTGATCCATATACAATGTGCATCAATTATGTTTTTAAGATCTATTTTTGGTTTGGTTCTTTTACAAATTTTTAAATTCTAAAAAGATTTTTGTTTTACTCTACACTTGTTTTTGCTATTACATTTTCAACTACTTTATTTCATCTTCTAAAGCATTAGTAACTTTAGGAGTCTCATTTTCAACTACTTTTATTTCATCTTCTAAAGCATTAGTACCTTTAGGAATTTTTGAATTATTTGCATTATCATTCTCAATTTGATCTTTATATTCAATGTTATTATCCTTCTTGTAAGGGATCTTATTTCATTTCCATATTTAAATTTTGTCTCTTGCAATTTTTGAACTAAATTTATTTTTTGATTTTTTCCTTTTGGTCATTGTTGTTGCACATGTTGATATCTATGTTGATATTGTCTATGCTAAAACCTTGAAAAAGATCTATTCATTTGATTCCTTGAATTGAAAAATTATATCTATAATAACTTATAGTATGACCTTCTATATTGCATATGACAATATCTCTATCTCTATTTAGGTTGATATTCTGATGATGTTGCAATATTATTTGATACATTTTTCTTTCATATCATTATTAGTCATTTCATCTTTGACTAGACTTCTTGCTTCATATTATGTGAGAACAATAACTAATTCATTGAAATTTATGGTTTTTTACCACTTGAAGAGAAGTGATTAAATTTTTGAATGTCTTTATGAATGCTCTTAATATATCTTAGACAAGTAGCTTGTCTTCTACTTTTTAACCCAAAGTTAGTAACTTAGATTTCAATGCTGCTATCCTTCTAAGAAAGAGTTCTATACTTTCTCCACTATGAACCTTTAATGAATATAATTATGAATACAAATACAAGATAGTTGCTTCGTTCTTTTTTTTTTTTTTTTTTTGTAAAAGAGGGTAAAAATTTATTAACTCAGCAAAACATTCATGATACAAAGAAAAAGCAGAAGCTATTCAAACATATCAGCTCTCAATAAAGAAGAGAGAGATTGAGAGCAATCAGAAGAAAGTTGAGACCAATTTTGAACATCCCAACCATCTTGAAACTTAGAAGCCCATTTAGCTAACAAATTCGCTACCCTATTCCACTCCCGAGGAATATGCACAAAAGAAATGAAGTCCAAGTGAGCAGAGATATTAAGAATTTGCCGAGCAACCCAACTCAACCGCCACCAACCATGAAGACTATCTCCAGAATTTAACAAATTTATAACAATCTGAGAATCAGATTCACAAACAATCCAACGCCAACCCAAAGCATACCCTTGCTCCAAAGCATATAAAATTGCGAGTGCTTCCATGAAGTTATTAGAATGATGTCCCTTAAAACAAGAGAAAAAAAATTGGATAGTACCACTACTATCCCGCCCCACACCACCAATACCGACATTACCGGATTACCCGGGAAGATCCATCCGTATTAATTTTCAGCACTCCCGGAGGAGGCAGATTCCATTTACCAGCCCTTCACACCCGATTATTCTGACCCATCCGTCTGCAAGAGACATTAGGACCAGGACCATTAACCATCAAGCCTAATCTTTCCATGATCTGACGTTTTGTATGGTCCATGGGAGAAATAATCTGACATTTTGCAGACACAGTTTCCTGGATCATTCGCAAAATCCTCTGCCAGACCTGGGAAGTAGTTAACTCCTTACCTTGGAAAATCCGACGGTTTTGTTCAAGCCAAATCTGCCAAAAAATGCATGAAGGACCAATACTCCATCCAACATGTAAAAAGAAAGCCGCTGCAGGAGGCCGCCCCATACTCCTCCAAAAATCAACTATTGATGAAGCATGCGAACAAGGGTGATTCCATACTCCCCACCAATAATGCCAGAATTTTCGAGCAAAGTCACATTGGAGAAGTAAATGCCCAACAGATTCTTCAGCCTTCCCACAGTTATAGCATAAAGAGGGGCCAGCAAACCCATGCTTTTGAAAATTATCCCAAGTGAGACAACGATTATGAGTAGCCTGCCACCCATAAAAACTACACTTCGGCCAAATAAACTTATTCCAAACTTGCTTCCACCACGAAACCTCCTCCTCACCAAACCGTTGCCGATCCAAAACACAATAACCAGCAGCAACCGAAAATATCCCTCTATTATCTCTTCCCCATGCTAGCACATCATCCCCAAGTAGAGAAGAGCAGGGACGACTAGCAAGAATACGGGCCAGCTCTGCCCTCGCATCCATAGTGCCACCAGCAGGCCATTCTTGAGGATCCTTCCACTGGAGACTAACCATCTGACCAAAGGACTTAACAGTTTTGAAATCTGCCACCTTCAACCATCCAGCATCCCAAAAGCATTGAGCAAGATCTTGAAGATGTGGAAACTCGCTAAGAAGAGGAGCAAAGCCATCCCAAGAATCCTACAAAAAAAGAGCCCGAGACCCAGTATAACAAATCCAGAATAACCCCCAGCTAACCGACTCTGCTCCCTTTTTCAAAGTATTCCAAACAAATGATCCTTGACCGGTCAATTTGTATCTAGGAATCTCCCGAACCTTCCACCCCCCTAAGATACTTGTGGGAGATAATCTTGGCCCAAGTTTGCTCCTGATTACTACACCAATGCCAATACAACTTAGCGACCAAAGCAGTCCCGAGAAGAGAGCTTAGACAAAGACCCAACCCCCCAGCTTGCCTTGGTCGACAAATAGTCTCCCATTTAACAAGACTCCATTTTGAGGAACCAAGATTTCCAGCCCATAGGAATTGCCTAGAAAGAGAATCCAGGTCATGAAGAAAACTTGCTGGAGCAATCTGAATAAGGCATCTATACACCGGTAAAGCCTGAACAACTGACTTAAAAAGTAAAACCCGACCAGCAAAAGTTAACCATCTATGAGTCCAATGACTAACTCGACTAAGATAGTTGCTTCGTTCTTTCCTTCAAATATTTTGTATAATTATTTCCAAATATTTTTTGAAGTTTTTGCTTCAGGTTGAATTTCACCAGTTATCCCAAATGTTATTAGCATACGGGCTTTTGCATCATCTTATAAAAAATTGTTTTCCCCTTTCATATTCTAGCATGTTCTTTGTTTTGTCACTAAATTCCAAAGTTTTTCAAAAATAAAAATTGATTTATTTTATTTTTCCATAATACAAAGTTTGGTCCTTTCAAAAGTTGTGATTCACAAAGATTTTTTTTACTGTTTTCCATAATGGAACTCATTCAATAATAATTTTTCAAATTAATCAAATTTAAAATTCAATCTTTCCTTTTATCTCCCTAATTATTTTTTCACAATAATATTTACTTCATTTCTTTTCAATTTGACTCAACTTCGAATCAATTTAGACTTAACTCAAATTTCAAATATTTAGTTTCCTTACATCTCTCAATAATTAGTTCACTCCTTTAATCTTCAAATTTCAAAATTCTTCTTTCAATTTCATCAATAAAAAAATTAACTCATCATTAATCAATTTTTAACTCTCATTCAAAATTTAATTAATCAAACTTTCAAAAAAGTTAATCCTCTTTCTCCCAAAGCACTTTTCAATTTTCTTAATTCTTCTTTTAATTAATTAATTACTCTAATTTATTAATTATTTTATTCACTCCATTCATTTCACTTCCTCCCAATCAACTCTTTCTCTACTTTTCTCAATCAAATTTTATACCTTCCACATATCTAACCCTTTCAATAAAACCTTATAACTCCTAAGTATTTCATTAAAAAAACTCACTTTAAAAACTCTTACTAAAATTAGCATACACCTTTCTTAATAAATCAAAGTCAAAATTTACCTTTTCTTGGGTGCCACATATTAAATTCATATTAGGGAAATTTTGACATTACATTAAATAGTTGTAGATGTTACTTTTGCTATGATAGTCCAAATAGTTTTCTTCCCATAATGCACCAAATATTTTAATTTCCCATCTAGCTCTAGACTCACAGACTCCTCTAGCTTCATAGGTTCATATACTCACAAACTAATAGGCTAACATTTAACATTACTCTTTTTCTCAACATAGTTTGATAAGTGTTCTTTATTCTTTTGTCTTTGATGTTCACCTCTCTTCCATGTTCATTTTCATCTTCAAATATTTACTCTTATTTGCATACATTCACATCTTGCATTTAGAAATCTCTTCTCAATAGCCATTCCTTAATATTCCATCAAATCCTTTAACAATAATCCAATCATAATATCTTCACAATATCCTCCAAAAATTATCCAATCAATCTCCTTTTCTCTTAAAATTCTTGAATCTCTTAATTTCTCTACCAATCTTCTTCTATCTTCCTTCACCTTAAATCTTCTCACTCTCTTCTTCAATCCTTTCTACTTCAATTTCCTTCTTATGCTTCTTCTTTCATAATATTCTCCTTCACAATATCCTTCTTCAAAAATATCTCCACTCCAAATTATTCTAACAAATATTCCACAATATGGCACTTGGACCAAGTAGGCTTTGATACCAATGTTGGAAATTTTTCCAGATTATCTCACAAGTTAATTTCTCCAAGGTAAAATATCAATTGCATAAATCACATTCACAAATAACAAAAGTATTTAACACTAAAAAAGTGTCACTATTACATTCATAAACCATTGAGTTCTCAATAATTTTGTCAAAATCTTGGCCCTATCTGAGGAGAATGCCTCTCTTGTTTCTTCTCCAAACCTCCCCCCCTCTTGGCTTAGAATAAGATCTAGCCAAACTTTTCAATCTGTCTAACATCTCTGTTATGCTTCGTAATTCTATTGATAGGTCTGTCATCAAGTGGGTCTTACCACCTACTGGGTGGCACAAGATCAATTTCGATGGTGCGGCTAAAGGCAACCCAGGAGCGGCTGACAGAGGAGGAATTCTCAGAAACCATAGGGGAGAAATAATTTTGGCCTTTGCCCAAAACCTGGGAATTCAATCCAACAATATGGTAGAGGCTCAAGCTCTGTTCCAAAGTTTGATCCTCATGGAAGGGTTGACCATCAATAAAATTATCATCGAAGGAGACTCGTTGCACTGTATCAACTGCCTCAAAGTTACAACTAATCCTCCCTGGTCCCTAGCTTTGATTTTCCAAGAATGCAAGGCTCTAGTTGGAAAGTACCCAAAATTAGTCATTAAGCATCAGTACCGGGAAGGAAAAAAAGTTGTGGACTGGCTAGCTAATAGGGGAGTCGGCAAATCTGACATTCAAGTGTGGAGAGACTCCTTCCCCATTGGCCTAAGGAACGATCCTACAAGTTTCAATGTTTGCACAATGTGAGTTGTTGCCAGGGGGATTGGTATGGTATGTTGATGCTCTAATCACCTATGCCATGCTAGAAAATCCCATCCACAAATGTATCCACAAGCATCTCAATAATCTCCAGATTGAGGATAGTTGGAACCCGATCAGTTGGTCTGCACGTTGCCTGCCGACCACGAAGTCTTTCCATGACATTCTCAGGGAGGGTTTGTTCGAAATCAGAGTCAACATCAACTCCTGTGCCCAAAAATTAGACATGTCACAAAATCATGACACTTCTTGTTTCTCTGCTTGCCTGCCCCTTTTGAATCGCGAAAATGCAACATGTCGCGATATCATGACACTTTTTCTTTCTTCTCTTTTGGCCGTGAAAATGCAACATGTCATGATATCACAACACTTTTCTCATTTTGCCGTGAAAATGCAACATGTTGTGATATCGCGACACTTTTTCCTCCTTTGGCCGTGATGATGCAACATGTCACGATATCGCGACACTTTTTCCTCCTTTGGCCGCGACGATGCAATATGTCATGATATCGCGACAATTTTTCCTCCTTTGGCCACGACGATGCAACATGTCACGATATCATGATACTCTTTCCTCCTTTGGCCGCGACGATGCAACATATTGCGATATCGCGACACTTTTTCTCTTTTGGCTGCAACGATGCAACATGTCATGATATCGTGACACTTTTTCTCTTTTGGCCACGACGATGCAACATGTCGTGATATCACGACACTTTTTCTCTTTTGGCCGCGACGATGCAACATGTCGTGATATCACGACACTTTTTCTATTTTGGCCACAACGACGCAACATGTCGCGATATCATGACATTTTTTCTCCTTTGGCAGTGACAATGCAACATGTCACGATATCGTGACACTTTTTTATTTTTGCCGCGATGATGCAACATGTCATGATTTTGTGACACTTTTTCTCTTTTGGTCGCGACAATGCAACATGTCGCGATATCGTGAAAATTTTTCCATTTTGGCCACGACGATGCAACATTTCATGATATCACGACACTTTTTCCTCCTTTGGCCACGACGATACATGTCATGATATCGCGAAACTTTTTCCTCCTTTGGCCGCGATGATGCAACATGTCGCGATATCGCGACACTTTTTCTCTTTTGGTTGCGACGATGCAACATGTCGCGATATCACGACACTTTTTCTCTTTTGGCCGCGACGATGCAACATGTCACGATATCGCGACACTTTTTTCTTTTTTGGCAGCGACAATGCAACATGTCATTTTATCGCGACACTTTTTATCTTTTGGCCTCGATGATGCCACTTAGTCGCGATATCGTGACACTTTTTCTCCTTTGGCCACGATGATGCAACATATTGCGATATCGCGACACTCTTTCTATTTTCGCCGCGACGATGCAACATGTCGTGATATCATGACACTTTTTCTCTTTTGGCCGCGACGATGCAACATGTCGCGATATCGTGACACTTTTTCTCTTTTAGCCGTGACGACGCAACATGTCGCGATATCGCAACATTTTTTCTCCTTTGGCAGTGACAATGCAACATGTCGCGATATCACGACACTTTTTCTCTTTTGGCTATGACGATGCAACATGTCACGATATCGCAACATTTTTTCTCCTTTGGCAGTGACAATGCAACATGTCACGATATCGTGACACTTTTTTATTTTGGCCACGACGATGCAACATGTCGCGATTTCATGACACTTTTTCTCTTTTGGCCACAACAATGCAACATGTCGCGATATCGCGACACTTTTCCCTTTTGGCCACAACGATGCAACATTTCCTGATATCGCGAAACTTTTTCCTCCTTTGGCCACGACGATGCAACATGTCATGATATCGCGAAACTTTTTCCTCCTTTGGCCGTGATGATGCAACATGTCGCGGTATCGTGACACTTTTTCTCTTTTAGTTGCGACGATGCAACATGTCGCGATATCATGATAGTTTTTCTCTTTTGGCCACGACGATGCAACATGTCACGATATCGCGACACTTTTTTCTCTTTTGGCAGCGACAATGCAACATGTCATGATATCGCAACACTTTTTATCTTTTGGCCTCGATGATGCCACTTGTCGTGATATCATGACAATTTTTCTCCTTTGGCCACGACGATGCAACATGTCACGATATCGCGATACTATTTCTCCTTTGGCCACAATGATGCAACATGTCACGATATCGTGACACTTTTTCTCCTTTGGCCGTGACGATGCAACATGTCACGATATCGTGACACCTTTTCTTCCTTTGATCGTGATGATGCAACATGTCATGATTTCGTGACACTTCTTCCTCCTTGCTTTCTCCCTTTGCTTTGGACCGCAAAAATGCAACATGTCAAGATATCGCGACACTTTCCTCCTTATGGTGTTTTGCTTTTTCTTTGATCTTTAGCATATGGGCCTCTTCGGACTTCTTGGAAAACATGCAAAAAATGTGGGTCCCCAATTTTGGGGTACGTTGTGGAGCAGCAACAACACTTCCAAATGGTGAATTTCTTTGTTTAAGTTTCGCTTCCCCTTTTCTGATTAGCCTTTGGTCATGTTTCCCTTTAGTTAGTTCTTCTAGTTGGTTCCTCTAGGCACCTTTACCTTAGGTGGCCCCTATTGTTTTTAGGCTGTCTCGTTCTGCTGCCGTCATTCTTCCCCTTTGCCTCCCTCTTTGGAGGCCCGCGACTATCTTGTACAAGGTTCAGGGACCTTTCAACACCCTTTCAACCAATCAAAAAAAAAAAATCAATTACATAGTATGGAGCTTTATCTCTAACATTTAATTTTACATGACTTTTGCTCTCCTCAAACTTCTAGGAGATGCATCCTTTCACATGCATCACATTATAAAAAAAATCTCATAATTACATAACCTCTCACTTTACATCTTGACACATATTTTATGACTCTTCACTTCCATATTTGACACCTAACACCTATGAATCTTCACTTGCTCTCTTGACACCTTGCACTCTCACAACTCACACTTGCACACTTCATGCATGTACATAGTACACTTGCACTCTTGACACCTTGCACACTTTATTACATAACACATAACACTCATCACACTTAGATACATATGTTAGACAAATATAAAACACACTCTTAGTCAAATATTTATAATAGTACTCCATTATACTTTAATGTTACCAAATAATATAATATCTCCAACAATGTTAATGTTTACCTTCTGTATTTAAATTTGATAAATTTTATTTGAGATAATAACAAAAGATAATTATAGATCAATTATGTTTTACTATATCTTTATGTTCATTTTTATTTTAATGACTTTCCATTCTAATTGTAAAATTTAAAAAGCAAAGAAAAATAATTTAAATCCAACATTCATTTTTGAATGGTCAAAGTGGCTATCTTATAATTAGGAAGTCGTATTCATTTTGTATTAGATGTATAATGCAAAAAACTATTTTTTATTAATAATTTGAGGACTAAATCAAATATTTATTGAAGCAAATAGGTTTTCAATAAAAACAAATTGCTCTTCATGAAGAGAAGATAATATTTTAATTTAATAATATTTTATTTTATGAAATAATTGTCATTTTATTTACTCTATTTGATGGGGGTCTACAAATCGCTCACAATAGATTCTTAAAATTCTCATTCATTAAACTTGGAAAAATTTACAACAATGGCAGCAGTCTACCAAATAAACTCCTTTATCTTGAAAGATAGTTTATGTTTTTTTTCTATTACAACATCTTCCACCCAGGAAGAAAAATAGCCTACACAGGTTCAGAATGGCCCTCTTGCCTTCACGTCTACAACTCTATCTAAGCAGTTTTCTGACCATTGTGCATGCCTTCGCTTCCCCTTTTAAAATATCTGACGTGACTCTCTGTTTCCATTTTCTGACCCTTCGTTTCATTCCCCGTGCCTCTTCATTGTCTTGGCTTTTGAAACGCCTTTCTTTTCAACTCTTGATCTTCGTCTGCTTTCACTGCACCTCGGTGCCACGTGCTATTCAGTGCTGCCACTGTAGACTCTGTCTGCCTATCAACCAATGATGACGTTCGATATACCACCGTTCGGTAATTTCCTCTGTAACAGCCCCTGTAACCGCCTGCCCTTTATTTTATTTTGTTTGGTCATGAAAATGCGACATGTCATGATATCGCAAGGGGTTCACAAGAGGAAGTCCATGCAGAGACTAAAAAAAGGACAAACCTTACCAAGAGATTATGGCAGGGTGGCAGGATGATCCAAAATCTCAGGCTCAAAGTTCTTCTGCGTTGGATAATCCATAATTTATTGGAGTATATTAGTCACTCAAGGTAATGGCATTTTAGCCATGAGATCGTATGTTTGAATTTCCTTAATCTTTTAACTAAGTAAAACAAATTTAAATGATATAATTAAAATATAGATTTTTAATATAGTAATTTAGTTTAAATTTATACTATTTTATATAAATTTTAAATTTTTTTATAATAAATTAATGATGTAAAATATTGATCTTTTATATTTACATAATGTTAATAATGTTTTTTTTTTGGTATTTTGTTATAGGTAAATTTTTTTGGTTTTTTTTTAGGTAATTTGACGATTAAATATTAATCACATAAATTACATTCATAAATAATATAAGTATTTATAATAAAAATATTTCGTTATTACTTTCACAAATTATTGAGTTCCCAAAGATTCATTCTACATAGTATAGAGCTTTGTTTCTAATATATAAGTTTTTGATTTTTGATCTCCTCAAACTTTCACTAAATGCAACCTTTCTAATGTCTCATATTATGACAAAACTCTCATAATTACATAACCTCTCATTTTACATCTTGACACATTTTTATGACTCTTTGCTTCTATACTTAACACCTAACATCTCTTGCTCACTTGATATGTTGCACTCTCACCACTTACACTTGCACACTTCACACTTGCACACTTTACACTTGCACTCTTGATACTTTGCATACTTTATTACATAACACATAAAACTTGTCACACTTTGACACATAAATATAAAACACACTCATAATCTAATATTTATAATAGTACTCCATGGCACTTTAATGTTATAAAATAATGTAAAACGTTCAATACCTCCCCCATATTACATTATTTGGGTTGAAAAATTTTAATATTCAATATTTGATTTGGTCTTTATCCTTTGGCTCTAACCCTTGCATTGCTTGAAATTTTGACATTGATCTATTGACCTATTCCCTGCAATGTTTGTCAGACTTCCTTTGTGTCCATATGAATATTGTAACAAGTCCATGATCTTGTTCCAATTTGATTATTGATCCATATACAATGTGCATCAATTTTTTTTTATGATATATTTTAGGTTTTGTTCTTTTACAAATTTTTTAATTCTAAAAATATTTTTATTTTACTCTACACTTGTTTTTGCTATTGCATTTTCAACTACTTTATTTCATATTCTAAAGCATTAGTAACTTTAGGAATCTCATTTTCAACTACTTTTATTTCATCTTCTAAAGCATTAGTACCTTTAGGAATTTTTGAATTATTTGCATTATCATTCTCAATTTGGTCTTCATATTCAATGTTTATAATCCTTCTTGTAAGAGATCTTATTTCATTTTCATCTTTAAATTTTGTCTCTTGAAATTTTTGAACTAAATTTCATTTTTAATTTTTTCCTTTTGGTCATTGTTGTTGCACATGCTGATATCTATGTTGATATTGTCTATGCTAAAACCTTGAAATAGATCTATTCATTTGATTCCTTTAAATTGAAAAATTACATCTATAATAACTTATAGTATGACCTTCTATATTGCATGTGACAATATCTCTATCTCCATTTAGGTTGATATTTTGATGATGTTGCAATATTATTTGATACATTTTTCTTTCATATCAAAGCACTATTAGTCATTTCATCTTTGACTAGACTTTTTGCTTCATATTATGTGAGAACAATAACTAATTCATCAAGATTTATGGTTTTTTTAGCACTTAAGAGAAGTGATTAAATTTTTGAATGTCTTTAGGAGTGCTCTTAATATATCTTAGACAAGTAGCTTGTCTTCTACTTTTTTCCCCAAAGTTAGTAACTTAGATTTCAATGCTACTCTCCTTCTAAGAAAGAGTTTTATACTTTTGACGGGGGACCGAAAAACCACACGCAGACACACTCACGCGATTTCCAAATTCTCATGTATTAATCTGAAAATCTTTACAAACACAGCCCGCAGGCTTACAATAACCAGCAGCTACGGCTTGGTTTTCTCACTCCTATCCTCTACGTGCAATCTTTGATCCCCCCCTAATCTAATACATAAAGTTGGGTTTTTTATAGAGGCCCCGACCCTCTGAAGCATCAACTCATGCATTAATCGGGACACCCACCTGATTAATTACAAAGATGGGTTTTTAAAGAGGCCTCGACCCTCTGAAAGATCAACACAAAAATTGGGACACCAACCTAATTTAAGATCCCACTCCGCACGGTCCCTGTCACCATTGAATCCATCAGAAAACCTTGCATGACCCATCCTCTTCGTTCCCCACGCTTCTGGGTTCTTGTCCGCCTTTACTACACTTTGTGCCACATGTCGTCCGTAACAATTTTTGAAAATACCGCCTACCGTGGTTTCCTACCATCGCCTTCTCCTTCTTTGCCTTCTTCTCTCTCCGTCGCGATATCGTGACATGTTGCGATATCGCGATGTTTCAGCCCCTCTGCGCTCCTTTGTAATTTTGGTCGCGATAGGTCGTGATATCGTGACCTTTCTGCCTTTATGCATTCAATTCGAATTCTTATCGCGATATCGCGACATTGCGATATCGTGACCGTTTCGCCACTCAACCTTCCACTCAGGATTTCATCGTGACATCGCGACGTCGCGATATCACGACCGTCCTCTACCTTGCCCTACTTTCCCCTTTGACGTCATAATTTTGTGACATCATGAAATCGCGACGTCACGATTTTGCTACAAAAACCTCCGCCTTCGCCTTCGCCCTTTTGACGTCACAATTTTGCGACGTCACAAAATCATGACGTCACGATTTTGCTACAACTCTCGACTTCTACTTTCGCCTCGCTAAGACGTGATTTTGTGACATCACAATTTCGCTGCAACTCTTCACCTCTGCTTCCGTCTTGCTGAGACGTCACGATTTTGTGATGTCACAAAATTGTGACGTCGCGATTTCGTGATGTCACAAAATTGTGACGTCGTAATTTTGCTGCAACTTTCCTCTTCCACTTCCACCTCACTGAGATGTCGCAATTTCGTGATGTCGTGATTTCGCTATTGTTTTCTTCCTCTGCCTTAGAAAAAAAAATTGTGCCTTCTTCTTCTTCTTCTTGAGCCGACTCTTCTGAAGTGGATTTCCTGCAACTGGATGCCTCTACATCAGATGTCACTGGATGCTCCTACATCAGACACCCGGGGTTAGTGGAGAAGTGATCTTCACTTCTGCATGGTCTGGTTGCTGCCTCCTGCAACACCTCCAGACATTCCTCTGCTTCTGCAGTCTGTTTGCACTCCTCTTTTCCCTTTCTCTGTTTCTCCGCATACTGTCTGTGTAGCTCCCTTTGCAGGGCTTTCACTTGCCTCTGCAAATCTCTCTTGAGTAGTTCCTCTTGCAGGGCCTGCACTTGCCTCTGTAATGCCTTGAACTCTCTCATTGTCATCATTTTTCACACTGATCCCGGTGTAACTACCTCACGTCCAGCGATCTATTACACACTCGGGGATCTTAAACTCTCTCTCCTCTCTCAGAACCCTCCCGTAGATCCTAGCGCAAACTGCCTCACGGTCGATGATCTGTTTACGCACTCAGGAACATTAGCTCTGATACCAACTGACGGGGGACCAAAAAACCACACGCAGACACACTCACGCGATTTCCAAATTCTCATGTATTAATCTAAAAATCTTTACAAACACAGCCTATAGGCTTACAATAACCAGCAGCTATGGCTTGGTTTTCTCACTCCTATCCTCTATGTGCAATCTTCGATCCCCCCTAATCTAATACATAAAACTGGGTTTTTTATAGAGGCCTCGACCCTCTGAAGCATCAACTCATGCGTTAATAGGGACACCCACCCGATTAATTACAAATATGGGTTTTTAAAGAGCCCTCGACCCTCTGAAAGATCAACACAAAAATTGGGACACCAACCCGATTTAAGATCCCACTCCACACGATCCCTGTCACCACTGAATCTATCATAAAACCCTGCGTGACCCATCCTCTTCGTTCCCATTGCTTCTGGGTTCTTGTCTGCCTTTACTGCACTTTGTGCCACATGTCGTTCGTAACAATTTTTGAAAATACCGCCTACCGCGGTTTCCTGCCATCGCCTTCTCCTTCTTCGCCTTCTTCTCTCTCTGTCGTGATATCGCGACATGTCATGATATCGCGAAGTTTCAACCCCTCTACGCTCCTTTGCAATTTTGGTCACGATATCGCGACAGGTCACGATATTGTGACCTTTCCGCCTTCATGCCTTCAATTCGAATTCTTGTTGCGATATCGCGACGTCACGATATCGCGACCATTTTGTCGCTCAACCTTCTGCTCAGAATTTTGTCACAACATCGCGACATCGCGATATTGCGACCGTCCTCTGCCTTGCCCTGCTTTCCCCTTTGACTTCGCGATTTCACTACAAAAACCTTCGCCTTCGCCTTCGCCCTTTTGATGTCGTGATTTTGTGACATCGCGAAATCGTGACGTCACGATTTCGCTGCAACTCTCCACTTCTACTTTCGCCTCGCTGAGACGTCATGATTTTGTGACGTCGCAAAATTGTGACGTCATGATTTCGTTGCAACTCTTCACGTTCGCTTTCGTCTCGCTGAGATGTCATGTTTCACGACGTCGTGAAATCGTGACGTCGCGATTTTGCTGCAACTTTCCTCTTTCGCTTTCGCCTCGCTGAGACGTCATGATTTCACGACCTTGCGAAATCGCGACGTCGCGATTTTGCTACTGTTTTCTTCCTCTGCCTTAGAAAAAAAATTTGTGCCTTCTTCTTCTTCTCCCTAAGTCGACTCTTTTGAAGTGGCTTTCCCGCAACTGGATGCATCTACACCAGAGGTCACTGGATGCTCCTGCATCAACTTTCTCCACTATGAACCTTTAATGAATATAATTATGACTACAAATACAACTTCGTTCTTTCCTTCAAATATTTTGCATAATTATTTCCAAATATTTTTTGAAGTTTCTGATTCAGTTATATATGGTTGAATTTCACCAGTTATCCCAAATGTGATTAGCATATGGGCTTTTAAGTCATATTATAAAAAATTGTTTTCCCTTTCATCTTCTAGCATGTTCTTTGTCCCATCACTAAATTCCAAAGTTTTTCAAAAATAAAAATTGATTTATTTTATTTTTCCATAATACAAAGTTTGGTCCTTTCAAAAGTTGTGATTCACAAAGAATTTTTTTACTGTTTTCCATAATGGAACTCATTCAATAATCAATTTTAAAATTAATCAAATTTAAAATTCAATCTTTCCTTTTATCTCCCTAATTATTTTTTCACTATAATATTCACTCCATTTATTTTCAATTTGACTCAACTTCCAATCAATTTAGACTTAATTCAAATTTCAAATATTTAGTTTCCTTACATCTCTCAATAATTAGTTCATTCTAATCTTCAAATTTAAAAATTCTTCTTTCAATTTCATCAATCAAAAAATTAATTCATGATTAATCAATTTTTAACTCTCATTCAAAATTCAATCAATCAAACTTTCAAAAAAATTAATCCTCTTCTTATATCTCCCAAAGCACTTTACAATTTTCTTAATTCTTCTTTTAATTAATTAATTAATCTAATTTATTAATTATTTTATTCACTCGATTCATTTCACTTCCTCCCAATCAACTCTTTCTCTACTTTTCTCAATCAAATTTTATACCTTCCACAAATCTAACCCTTTCAATAAAATCTTATTACTCCTAAGTATTTCATTAAAAAAAATCACTATAAAAACTCTTACTAAAATTAGCATACACCTTGCTTAATAAATCAAAGTCAAATTTTACCTTTTCTTGTGTGCCACATATTAAATTCATATTAGGGAAATTTTGACATTACATTCAATAGTTGTAGGTATTACTTCTGCTATGATAGTCCAAATAGTTTTCTTCCCATAATGCACCAAATATTTTAATTTTACATCTAGCTCTAGACTCACATACTCCTCTAGCTTCATAGGATCATATACTCACAAACTAATAGGCTCACATTCAACATTGCCCTTTTTCTCAACATAGTTTGATAAGTGTCCTTTATTATTTTGTCTTTGATGTTCACCTCTCTTCCATGTTCATTTTCATCTTCAGATATTTACTCTTCATTGCATACATTCACATATTGCATTTAGAAATCTCTTATCAATAGTCAATCCTTCATAGTCCATCAACTCCTTCAAAAATCACCCAATCATAATATCTTCCAAAAATTATCTAATCAATCTCCTTTTCTATTCAAATTTTTGAATCTCTTAATTTGTCTAACAATCTTCTTCTCTCTTCCTTCACCTTCAAACTTCTCACTCTCTTCTTAAATCCTTTCTACTTCAATTTCCTTCTTATGCTTCTTCTTTCATAATATTCTCCTTCACAATATCCTTCTTCAAAAATATCTCCACTCCAAATTGTTCTAAATTTTTTTTCATAAGATGGCACTTGGACCAAGTAGGCTTTGATACCAATGTTGGAAATTTTGTGAGATTATGTCACAAATTAATTTCTCCAAGATAAAATATCAATTGCATAAATCACATTCACAAATAACAAAAGTATTTCATAATAAAAAAATCTCACTATTACATTCATAAATCATTGAGTTCTCAATGATTCAAATTACATAGTATGGAGCTTTATATCTAAAATTTAATTTTACATGACTTTTTCTCTCCTCAAACTTCTAGGAGATGCATCATTTCACATGAATCACTTTATAAAAAAAATCTCATAATTACATAACCTCTCACTTTACATTTTGACACATCTTTTATGACTATTAACTTTCATATTTGATACCTAACACCTATGAATCTTCAGTTGCTCTATTAACACCTTGCACTCTAACAACTCACACTTGCACGCTTCATGTGTATACATAGTACATTTGCACTGTTGACACCTTGCACACTTTATTACATAACACATAACACTCATTACACTTAGAAACATATGTTAGACAAATATAAAACACACTCTTAATCAAATATTTATAATAGTACTCCATTATACTTTAATGTTACCAAATATTGTAATATCTCCAATAATGTTAATGTTTACCTTATGTATTTAAATTTGATAAATTTTATTTGAGATAATAACAAAAAATAATTATAGATCAATTATGTTTTACTATATATTTATGTTCATTTTTATTTTAATGACTTTCCATTCTAATTGTAAAATTTAAAAAGCAAAGAAAAACAATTTAAATCCAATATTCAATTTTGAATGGTCAAAGTGCCTAACTTATAATTAGGAAGTCATGCATTTATTTTGTATTAGATGTATAATGCAAACAACTATTTTTTATTAATAATTTAAGGACTAAATCAAATATTTACTTAAGCAAATAGGTTTTCAATAAAAAAAAATTGCTCTTCATGAAGAGAAGATAATCTTTTAATTTAATGATTTTTTCTCTTATGAAATAATTATCATTTTATTTACTCTATTCTAGGCATTTCAGTAGTATCTATATTTATAGATAGTAGATATATCACATGTTCTATAACTAAATAAATGTATCAAGCTCAACTACTTGTCTAATACCTTGATCTTGAGCTAGGTCAAATTTAGATATACAAGCCTTTTGAAAATCAATGTCAAAAACCTCTTTGTGTATCATTTACCAATATAATAATTTGATTGTTATCTTATCTTGGCAACCCCCATCAAACCCATGGTTAACCACTATACATCAAGATATATTTTCAGCACACACTTATGGTAGTTCTATTAATATTATTCACCAAATAAAAATAGTATTTTAGGGGGAGGGACTTCGCTATCCAAAAATAATCATTTGAAAACTTCTAGTTATTTTAATAGGAATAACATATTTACCCAAGTATCCATGCAATAACTTTATGAAGAAAAATGATTGTGATAATAAATATTTTTTTCATATAGTTAAATGATCTTATTTTCATAATTTATCCAAACAAAGAATAGGTATAATGTACCAAATTTTTTGTCAATGTTCCAAGGTTCATCTAACTCCATGTGAACTTTCATAATGTTCTTCACCTACTTTTGAAAGTTGGGTCATAGTCTAAAGGATATATTTATGGATACATACCTTTGGTAGCTAATCCTCTTAATATTAGGTAGTAACATGTAAATTTGCAAATGTAGTAGAGGTAGGATGGATCAAGTTGTCCAAACATGCATTAACTCCTTAAATGAATATTATATATTCATATTTGATAGAATTGATTCTCTTTTTCAAAGAACTCATTTCCATTTTAATAATTAGCTAATAAACCAAAGTGAAAGGCATTATGCCTAGTAAGGTAGATATTCCCTTATTCCTACTTGGACAAAGTAAAATATATTTTTAATAAAAAGTAAAACATATTTCCTATTTACATTTGAGAAATATTGTTCCACTGTTAAGGCAATTAATCCAATTCTTCTACATGATCGTACTTCTTCATTCATCTAACAATAGATAAGAGGTAGTTTAGAATTTGATATATTTTATTCTTTAATTATTTACATTTCATTCATTATGATGTGAGGATCATTTTATGGGTATGTATTTATATCCAACTAAATACATATACATCCTATGAGCCTTAGTCATGCAATCTAGTTGAGGAGGTTTATTAAAAGATAGCCTCTTATAGTAGACCAATCCTATCATAACAAATACATACAAAACTAGTGAATTAACAACAACAAAAAAATCATGTTTCTTTCTTAAAAAAATATAGAAACAATTATCTTTCTAAGCCCTAGGTAATCCCTTTTCAATCCTTTGTAGACTCCTTAGTAACCCTTTGTCAATGTCTTACTGACTACTTATCAGTTCCTTTCCAGTCCTTGTCGACTCCTTATTAGAAAGACACCTATGGAATGTGACCCTCATCACCTGGGTGTACCACCACCAATCACTCCATGATTTTATCCATCAATTTAAGTTCATATTCATGCTAAAAATTTGAGTGATTTCTATTTTTTTTCTTCTTTCTTTTCCTTTTTTTTTTTGAGTGATGCAAACTTGGCTATACACTTGGATGCTCCTGTATCATACACACTGATTAAGAGAAAATTCTTCATTTTGAAAATCAGTAACAAATATTATAAAATATAGAACATGAGAAAACTTAGAAATTTTTTACCATAAATCATATTATGACCCCCAAAATCTAAAATGTTCTAAATAATAAGAATCTAAAAAGAAACTCTCCAAAATTTTTTAGATAAACATATTCAACCACCCTCTAGACTTCATTTTTAGGCCTCCACCATGTCACTATTGATTTTTCACACACATGAAAATATTCAAAGCTCAAAATGCATATGTATAGCACCTCTACAACATCTGCAACTCTCTAATCTCTTCATTACCATTCAATTATTTAGAACTCCTCAATCTTGTCCATGTATACCGTTTCCTTTAATATTTTGGAACAACTCAAAGTAAAATTTTTGGATGCACTCCATGTATACATTGGCTCTGATACTATTTGATGTAGTTTATATCAAAGGGTCTATTAAATGGTAATTTATTCTAGAAATATGATCCTCTCACAACAAATACACACAAAACTAAAAAATTAACAATAAAATACTTGTACTTTGTGTTAAACAATTATAGCAATAATTAAATCTTCTCTTGCCCCTTGGTGGTCCCTTTTCAATCCCTTGTTAGTCCTTGTTTGACTCCTTGTCGGTTTATTGTCGACTTCTTATCAAGAAGACACCTAAAGGTAGAATGTGACCCTCGTCACATGAATGTGCCACCACTAATCATTCCACTAGTTTCTCCATCAATTTAAGCCAAAATTTATCCTAAAAGGCTAAGTGAGTTTTATTTTTATTTCTTTTTTCTTTAGGTGATACAATATTTCCCATATATTTGGATGCTCCTGCATTAGATGAGAACCATAGGATAAATATTTTATGTGGTAGAATCAAGGCCCCACACATGAGAGAAGAAAGATAAAAATGTGAAGCATTACAAAGATATGAAGATGTGAAGCGTCAATGATTATGTTACAATAAATAATAGAGTGAACCTTATAAATAATAATCTACTATATTGCACCTTGCGATCATAATGACTAGTTGTCTATGTAGTCTGATTGAATGGGAAAGTTACCATTAGAATTTTTTTTTTGAGTTATGGTATCATTTTTTATGTTGAAGAAGAAAATAAATGAACAATCAAATAAGTGATCAGACAAGTTATTCAAGTGAAAAAGAAAATAAATGAACAATCAAATAAGTGATCAGACAAGTTATTCAAGCAAAGAGGTTGGATGAGTAACTAAGTAAAAAGTTTGAATATATGTGGAGGTACGTGCAAATAAAAGGTGTATATCCATTAATAAGTTGTTGGAAAGTTATTTTAAAGAAATTAAAAGTTTAGTTCTAAAATTCAAAAATTGAAACATTAAGAATTAAAGGGAACAAATTGGAGAAAATGATACTTAATATGGAAGGCACATGCAAGAATTTTCTTAGAGAAGAAACATATTGGGGATATAAGAAAATATTCTAAAGTTTGAAAGGCAATTAGAAAAATAGAAAAGTGCATGCAAAAATATGAAAGTTAAATTGAAAAGACTAACGTAGAAAAGATATGATTGGCATTGTTAGGATTCTATATATTGTTTTATCACTCACTAATTTATTTATACAACACATGCATCATTCATAGATAGTTAGATTTTTTGGAAAAAGAATAGGATAACAAAGCCTTAGCATAGTAAAGAATGTTGAATGATGAAAGTTGAATAACACCAAATCTCCTAAGAAAAATATTTAGATGGATTTAAATGAAAATAAATCTACCAAAATTATTATTAAGTAGAAAATAAACCTTGGATTAAAAATATATTTTTTTTAAAGTCTTAGCGGATAGCACAACGATTTGGACTTTGGCTCTTTTTTGGGAGGTCCAAGGTTCAAACCGCAACGTGTACGAGTGTGTGACGGGGTGGGTGCGTATTAAATTCCCTATTGATAAGCATAACTTTTAGTTTTACGAGGTATCATGGTTGCAAGGAGACTCCTCAGCCCCGTCAGACCCGTCCCCGTGCATTGGTCTTACAGGTTTCTCACACTAACCAAATAAAAAAAAAATCATATTATAAAATATTTTATATATTATAATATAAATGAAAAAAATTATAAAATAATTTATTTACTTCTATAATTTTTATATAAAGGCAATTTAATTACAAAAATATTTAATTCTTAGAAGTTAATAAAAAATATAAATAAAATATTCAATTTTAATTTTGAAAACCAAATCGAAAAAAATAAGTGCTAGTAATGTCTAAAGAGGCAAACTACCTAGCTTAAGAAGCATCTTTTTCTCTTTTTGTTTGTGTGTCTTATATTAAGTAAGGTTCTCTCTTCCACCCGTTATCACATGGTTTTACCCCATAAATTTTAATATATAAATGTGTTAATATTTATTTATAAAATAAAAATTTAGTATAATTATATAAATATTTTATAATATATTTAAATTATAAATATATGAAAATAATATATTATTTTTTTTTTATGTATTTTTGTGCAATCTATATTGGGACAATTTTGAGAAGATGTGGAGATTTCACAAGGCAACTATCATCCGTGAACCCAAGTTGCAAGGAATGTTGAAAGTTCACAAGGTAACTATCACCCGTGAACCAGGTAGCAAGAAATGGCAAATAAAACTACTAATTTCCAGCATAGTGGAAGTGGTTTCTCCAATAAGCTTTTTTTTTTTTTTTTTTTTTTTTTTTGTGGTGGCCACAAGGGGTAAACAAACTGTGACCACGAGGGAACCATTACATAACATATCCGCAACATGTGAGGCGAGAGATTTGAACCTGGGCATCTCAAAGAACTAGAGAGATTTAACTACCCACATGCTCCCCAACTCCTCTACATGGGCGGATGTCTCCAATAAGCTTATATATTGAACCTCGAGCCAAATGTTGTAATCTTGGTTGGGCTTTCGACAGTTGTTTTTTATTTTCTTTTGGGTACCGTTGTTGTAGTTTGAACTCTTATTCCTTTTTATTTATGTTTGTGCCTTCTTTCTGGTTTAAAGTTGGCTATTTCATTCCCCTATGGGGTTTGTTTTAATTTCAGTTAGTTCACTTATGGCTAGTTGTATTTGCTGCATTTGTGTAAAAGGTTTCGAGACCTTTCAAAACCCTTTTTATCAATCAATCAAAAAACATATTAAAAAATAAAAATAAAATAATCATGTAAGATAAGTTCACCATTATTAGCACACATCCACACAACCAACACAAACTTATGAGATAAAAAATATAATTAAAAAAATTATTAGGTTCATTCAATGAGAATTTAACAAATTTAGTAATTCATACAAGCAATTTTAGGTTAATACAATTTAACTTGAAGAATAATGGGATAATAAATAAGGTTAAATTTTAGAAAGATGTTTTACAATCATGAAGTTAGAGGATAAGTGCATATAGAATATGGTGTTTATGTTTTTCATTAATTTATTATATTTTTATTTACTTAATTATATATATATATATATATAAAGATATTTTATCGAGAGTGTGATATGGGATTAAGGGTAGTAGCCAGTGTGAGCACGAGCTCAAAGTAAGTGCAGCAGCAAGTACGAGCATGATTTGGGGGTAAGTGCAATCGAAAGAAAGCGAGTGCAAGTGAGTGCAACCAAAATTGAGGACAAGTGTAAGCTGGAAGTAAGTGTAGCAATGAGTGTGAGCACGAGCCAAGAGTGAGTGTGCAAACCTAGAGCTAATGAGATTAGAGAGGGAGTAGAGCTAATGGGATTAGAGAGGGTATGTGAACCAAGAGGAAGTGCAAGAAGGGATTCAGTAATGGTAGAAGAGCATTAGGTTCATTCGAAGTGCATCAATGCTTAAAACCCTTACAATGAATGTGTGGAAAATTATTTCCAAAAAATTGTTGAAGTCAAGGAAAATTTAGAAAAAGAAGAGATAAGGGTAATTGTTACCCAAGAGGGAGTGCAAGTTGGGAGTGAATGTGAGGCAAGAGAAATTTCAAGGTAGGAGAGATTGCAAACCAAAAGGAAGTGTAAACTAAGAGGGAGTGCAAACTAGGATTCAATCATGGCAAAAGAACAGTAGGTTCATCCAAAGTGCATCAATGCTTCAAACTCTTACCACGAATGTAGAACATTATTTCCATAAAAGTGTTGAAGCAAAGGAATGCTGAGAAAAAGAAAAGACATAGGTATTTGTGAGCCATAAGAGAGTGCAAATCAAGAGCAAGTGTGAGGCAAGAGAGAATGCAAGTTGGTAGAAAGAGTGAGTGCAAGCAGTGAGGGAGTGCAAACCAAGAGGAAGTGCAAACCAAGAGCAAGCCCCATTAGCTATTGTGGAAGGAAAGTCATTTTTGAAAGCCCTAATAGGAATTCAGGATGCCCTAGCTAGAAATCAAGATGCCCTTGTTGGAAGTATGAAGGCCTAATATGGATATTAGTGAAAGAGCGAATACATGGCAAGTTTGATCAACATAGAAGATGATACACCAGAAGTAAGTATCAAGGATGATATGATTGAGCATGACATAATGGTTCTTAAAAGTAGATACTAGTATGTAAGTTCAATAGATCATGGCCAAGGTTTTTAGATATTCAAAATTGGATCAAGTGGAAGTGGGGATTGAATTCAAATTATTATGTGACTTTTCTTCCTAAATATTTTTTCTCATCATCTTTTCCAGTTCAGAAATTAGAGATAAAATAATGGTTGGTGGCCCATGGTTTATGAGAAGAGATGCACTTTATTTTAGACCATGGAATGAAAATTTTTCAGTTGAGACAAAAACTATTAAGAAGCTTCCAGTGTGGGTTAGGCTTTTTGGACTTCCATATCATCTTATAAATAAGGATGTTTTAAAAAATATTGGAAATAACCTAGGGGAATTCATCAAGGAAGGACCAACAACTAAGGAGCAAAATCATACTATATATACTCGAAAATGTGTTTCTATGGATATTTCAAAACCTTTACCACAATCCATTAAGATTAAATTTGAATCAATATAATAGGATCAACAAGTAGATTTTTAAAATATTGCATTTCGTGGACACAATTATTTTGAGATTGGACACATGGCAAGAGTTTGCAAAGTAAAAACTATGAACAAAGAGATAAAAATTCTAGCCATGAGATAAACTTCAAAACAAAGCAAGGCAATCAAGGTTATGCACAAGAGGTAGGACCCGAAAGGTACTTGTAAAAAAATGGCTAATCTATTTCGAAAACTCAGCGAATCCTGGAAAATTGAATGTATGATGGCATGGCAAATTACCTCAAAATTAAAAAAAAAAAAATTGGTAAAAAATGGCAAAATTCAAAGTTCTGATCAGACCAGGTGAGAAAGGAGTTTGGTGACGTAAGACACTTTTCAAATATTAATCCGAGTTTGGATCAGATGCATAATATGATTCGGTTATGGCCCGGATGCATAATATGATCTAGTTATAGATCAGATGCATAATATGATCAAGTGATGGACAGGATGCATCATACTATGATTCGATCACAGATCAGATGTATACTGATCCGGTCACAGACCAGATGCACAGTTTGGTCGAGCCATCGATCGGATGCATACTATAATCCAGCCATCAATCGATAGCATAAAATGATCTAGCCACTGATCGGATGCATATAATGATCTTGTCTTGGATCAGATGTACAATCTACTCTAATTTTGGATCGGATACATACTCAGATTTGGTCACCAACTGGGTGCACAATATAATTTGGGCATAGACTAGATGCAAATTACAATCTGGTTCTACATTGTATCTCATTGGGCACTAAATTGCACCAAGTTTTACTTGATACTACGACTGTCTATCTTCCTACTTTCTGTTTAGGCTTGCACCCGATAGCTGCAACTCAACACTCAACATTGGAAGGACCAAAACTAGGGTTTTCGATCCAACCTCCAGAGTAGGCTGGTTCCTTGTCAACTTAGCAGATTGTTGACACAATTATGCTCAATTAGGGCTTGGAGTTTAGGGTAAGAGAAGGTTAGGGTTAGAGAGATGTAGATATCAGTGGACGGATAGGTTAACAACATTGCATCACCATAAAAAGCTTCCCAAAAACCATATTAAAGACATACATTCAGATCAACCCTTATCCCAAGATAGCTCATTTCAGATATTAAAGCATAACAGAGAAATGTTATAGCAAGCAATTTCAATATCCAAGAAATGATAATCCAAATAGCAAAATTCACCAAAACTAGATTTTACAGAAATGTACTTACTAATAACACAGAACAAACTTCAAAGCAGATTTCAATTACTCATAATGGCTAGTAATCCAAGATAGGCACAAACTAACCATCTAAGTATTCATAGAAATGCAACTATGAAATCCGAACCTCTAACATCAAGCATGGAAACGCAACCTTGAGGCGAAGATCAATGTATTGCTCCTTTCATTCAGCTCTTCAAAAATATTTACAATGGTACAAGCAAACACGCTAGAGCCGACCCTTCAAAATGAGGGTTCGACCTCTACTTATAGTTTTTCATATTACAAATCAAGAAACAATACATCAAATCTTGTTACAACAGCTCAACAAAGAACTTAGCTGGCATTAGCTCATTGGTCAAACCTCCAGGAAATCCGTTGAAAGGGAAACTGCCATGGCAGCACGGGTTCTCTACAACTTGTTGGTCACTCATTAGAACTACAGTTTAGAACATTCCAGATCATGCACTTTCATAGATATTTCTTGGGAGAAGAGCGCCACCATCGATCTGCAACTATCTCTGGTTTGATCTTCTTGGAAACTCTCGATGCTTCATCTTTCGGCCAATCTATTATAGTTCTGGTGCAGGAACATATTTTTAAATGGCCCATATTTAGCAGACTAACCTCCACCGTTGATCTTCTTTATCCCATGGTCCAGATTAGATCCGGTATAAGCTGAGAGCCCATTCGTTGGACAACGTCGCTTTAATTAGCAGTAGAACATCCAATCCGGATCTTGGAAATTCGAACCTTGAATCCGCTCCGAAGATTTTATCTTTTCTAATCCGCATTAAAAAATTGATGACATCACCTCTTCTTTATAACTTGTGCGGATTCCATTTCGGATAGAATGAGCATCTTCCTTAGTCCGGATCCGGAGTCAAGTTCTTACATCATCCCACCATTCCGCCTTATCTTCATTCCGGATAGAAAAAGACTCGTTTATTCTCTGGATTGTCAATCCACACTTTTCATCTGCTTATGTCATCATCTCCTTGAGACTTTTGTGGATTTGAGGATAACGCTAATCCGGGCGGGGAGCAAAAGAGTTTTCGAAATCGGGTATATGCAAAAGGGCCATTCCGCACTTTTTTCTTGTTGATGTCACCACCTCTCACAAAATTTTGTGGATTTTGCAATCCTACTCCAATCCGGACCCAGAATGGAGTTCCCCAGAATCATTTTAAACAAGCAAAATTGCATGACTATTGAGCGGATTCGTCTTATCAACCTTGTTCTGAAGCGGAATGGCAATTTTATCACTTAGTAAAAATCACACAAAATTTTACTAAGTATGTGGCCATTTTGGGCCTACATTCTGGCGCCTCCCGGGTGGATTTTCTCACAAAGCCAATCGAATCCAGAGTCTTATCCATTGGGCCTTAGGAGTCAAAACAAAACTGATTTCATAAAACCCACTTGTTCGGTAATAGACTTGTGTCCATAATACAAGTACTATTACTGTTTCCCAAAACTATACACAACTCTACCTCCTTTATAAGGATTTATTTCAAAGAATACCTTCACACAAAAATGTTGCTTTGTAGACTTCATACCTTTATTGCTTATTTCTGACAATCGTCAGGGTAAAAAAAATAGAAATACAAAAAATGATGAAATATGTACAAACATAAAATATCTTCAGCATGAGCCCCTCCTGGGCCTGTAACTGCTCAATATTATTCTTGTTCTTCTACAGCCTCTTCCTCTTCATCCTCTCCAGGAGTCTGTACTTCCTGATTATCTTTGCCAATGGTATCTCCAAACACTTGAATCATTGATTCTAAATATTGAAGAGCCTACTTCCAAGCTTGCTCAGAAGGATTTGATGTTTCTTTGAGTTGCTTATAAACGTATTGTAATTCTTCCACATCCTCATAATCAGCAGCATTTCCTCTAATCACTAGATCTTCCATGAGATCTCTTAGTCATGCGTAGCTCATGATTAGCTTAGCAGCTTGTTCTTGAGATAGTGGTTCTTCTAATGAACCGATTCCAGCCTCATCCTGTAAGCTATCCTTAATGCTTTGCTGGACTTCTTCCATAGATAACAAGTTGTGATATTCCTTCCAAAGTCCTCTAAAACCGACCTTAATCATTTCCTCATTTAATTCAATGATCTCTTTAATCCCCCTATCTATTCTGTCAAACAACAACCAAGCTTTCTGAGCTGCCCTGTGCTTTTTTACTACTATCTTGGAGGCTACCCTGGCTATATTCCATTCCTTACTAGGAATTGGTTTAGCGGCATCACTGAGCCTACTATAAACCAATCTGTACATTCGTTCTATTGGAATCACCATAGGCTGCAACTCTCCAGTGATCTGATCTAAGTCCTTCTGAATGGCAGATAGCAACTGGCTGGCATCTTTCAAGTAATCAATGATAAGTTGAAGGCCTGAACATTTTTCTTGAATTTCAGAAAGCAATTCCTCCTTGATATTTTTCAAACCATCTTTAGAAAATCCGGTAGGCTTGGCCTTCTCAATCTGAAGTTGATGTTTTAAATTTTGAATTTCTTTGGCCTGATGCTCATTCAACTTCTTTTGTTCCTCCAACTGGTTTTTCAACTCATTAGCTTTCTGGAACCTTTCCTACCAACTCTTAGCCTCTTTCCTCAGAACTTTCTCCACCTCTTTCTGATCATGAAGGCCCTTTTTAAGCTTTTCAACTTGTTGTTTCAACTTTTCTACCTTATCTTTTGCTATATCAGTCTTTACATAAAAGGTATCCAAGTGAGCCTTTGCCATCCCTAACTCATCTTCAGCAGGAAGCTTGTCGATATCTTCTATGATTTCCTCTGCTTTATAATCTTGAGCAGTCATTTCATTTTCAGGTTTGCTTACCTACGGAATCAAGGATCTTGAAACCCTTTGCCTAGTGACAGGGTTAACATACATACTTTTCCTTGTCACAGCCATTCTGTTGGAAGGCCTGGTAAGCTTCTCTGCCCAATAGTCATTTATACTCTGAGTAGTTGTCTGCTCTTTTGATACAACAATAGACCTCGAAATATCAACAGCCAAAGGAGATAACGACATTAAAAACATAAGGGTAGACTGATTTGTTGTTGATGGGGATGGAGATATATTGACAATAGCCTCTGTTACAATGGTAGATTCTGTGACCACCGCTACTGTAGACATAGGTAAATTCAGAGAAATGGGGACAGTACTGACAGTAGAAGGGATGGATGAACTTGGAACGTAGTGTCCCATGGATTGTGGCAAAGCAAATGGAGGTGCAATGATAGTGGATACTGAAGTGGATGCCTCATAAGTGGAAGGTGGGTTTGAGAAGGATTGTGACATAACAAAACTGACTGGTACCTCCATAGATACTGATGGAACGAGAGAAAAACTGGGAGATGGAGGAGGTAAATTCACCACATTTTCTTGCTTAGAAAGGGAGGGCAATTATTTTGGGGATTCATGGAGATGAGAAGGAGAAGAGGGATTAGAAAACATACCTTCACCTACAGATGTAGGGTTTTCTTGCTCAGCTCCCTTTTCAATCTGTTGTTCTTGTTCAATTAATCCTTCTGTGTCAAAAATAGCTACTTCTTCTACAATTTCCTCCATACTCATTTTTTGCCTTTTGGAAAGCTCTATCCCTTCCATATCTGGGGTTCTCTTGGCCCTTTTATGAACTAATCAAAAAGCATCCATCTCATCTCTGGTATCTTCTCCTAATAATTCTCCTTGCACTCCTTCGAAAGGTAAAGATTGCTCAGTAATGGATTGAGGCTTTGCTGACGTCGCAGGAGTAAAAGAAAGTGGCTTGATTCCAATGCTCTTACCCCTCCCTTTTTGATCAACAACTTTGTTCCGAGGTTGTGCTCCTAGAGCTAAACATTTAGGCCTAGATTTTGCTTCAATAATCGGGGCACTAACAACCTTTTCTTTAGAACATTTCATTTTACTCATCATCCTAGCTCCTTTAGGGAATATCTCTGCCTGCTCAGAGGTAGGACTGAAAGTCCTCAATGCTTTAGTATTTGTTAAAGAAGTCCTTTGATTTGTAGAAGGTTGGAGAGATTCAGAATCACCCTAGGGTTTTTCAACCGTCAATACAATGTGCCTTACATCCTTGAGTTCCCAAGTATCAATATTTTCATCATATCTTTTTGAAAACTCTTTATCAAATTTTGTTCCAAATTTAGATTCAGCTTTTCCAATTTCAACTCTCATACGCCACCAATCCATGATCTTGGCATCCTCCCATGGTCCCTTGAAATCATCCTCTTCTTCTTTTTCTGGAGCTTCCTTCTTAGATGACAAGTCCTTTTTCTTTGCCAACTTTGACTTGGAAGAGGGCCTATTTTTATTTGTAGTTTCGGCTTTAATTTTATCAATCATCTCTTTAGTAATCTGATGATTGGGCTGGTGGTCAGGATCAAAATCTTCAATATGTTCATAAAAATCCAACCATGGGGGTAACTGATCCATCTTGGAAACATTCCACTCTAACAGGGTAGTCTCATCATTGTTTCTCCCCTGTTCAAAATGAGCCCTGGGTCTTTTCTCAAATTTGTAGGCCTTATCTCCATTCAAAGTTTTATTTTTTGTAGTGAAAATACCATCAGGATCATAACTCCACTTCTACGGGATATAAAACAGACCTAACCTATCCAGGTATTGGTCAATTTGCTGACTTTACCCCTTTTTAGTAATGGTGATATCACTTAAAGTGTGGTGGGAAAGCAAAGACTTCCTTTTCCTCCCTGAACCATATCTTGAGTCAATGTATTCTGCCTGCCTCAAATATTCTAAGGCAAAGAGTCTCTCTGTGACAAAATGGGGCAAAAGAAAAGGTTTACCCATGAAACCATATAATCTGATGACTGTTCCCTCAGTTAACAGATACCAGTCCCCTTCTTCTGCATCTTTATTCCTCAGAACCTCTTTGGCCAGGGGTGGTAACATGGGGAAATTTTTGTACATTATTTTGAGGGCCGGTCCAAGAAATTCCAAATTGAACCTATAGTAAGACTCACTGCTTCTTAAATGATTTGTCCAATAGTAGACTGGCATAGGTTCTCCTTCATCGGTTTTATCTTTGAATGGGATCCACGACATTCTATATTTCACAGTGGCATAAAACATCCATACTAAGCTTGAGCAATGCCTAAAGCTAGGAGCGTTGGAGCCCCTCTTTAAGCTTACTAATTGCTCATGAATCCTTTGGGCGAGAAACGTTGGCCAATCGAAATAAATCACCCTTATTCCTCTTTTTGCCGCCTCCTTTTCGTACATCCTTTCATTAGAGATACAGTATGCAACGACAATTTTCCAACCATGAACCTCCTCATCAGAGTCCAAACCCTCCATGCAGGCCAACATAGAGAACATAACGGGAGTTACAAAATTTTTGACAGAAATAGGAACTTCAGGCAACTCGTCCTGGGGTTTGGAATTTAGCTGCTTATAGACCCAATTCCTAAATGACTCGCCATAATTCGCCCACTTCTTTGTAGAATAAAACCCCGCTTGCTCATCAATTCTAAAGGGTTTTGGTGGCACCGACGGGTCAGACCCTAAGGCAAAAATCTCATGATAGAAAGAGGTAGTGATGCTAAAAAGGGTTTCTCCCTCGCTGGTTTTTACTGCCTTAGCCAGTGGGTCATAGTATTTCACTATCATGGCTATCAATTCAGGACATGGATGGATAGAATCACAAATATAAAAGGACAAATAAGAGAGAATGGAGCATCTACCTTCTACCGATAGAGCAACATTCCTTTTGTATCTATCGTTCATGCTCCTCCTCAATTTTGTCCTTTCAGAGATGGTCATTTTTGTATCTGCTACTACCTTGGCTTTGTCCAGGTAGGGCACAAATGTTCTTTCATCTAGAGTTTCGAATTCTGGAACATCTTCTATAGCTTCTATGGGAGACTTCTTAGGAGCCATTTTGTAACAGTAAGATTTTGCACACTGAGTAAGCAAAGAGGGCTTCAGAACACTGCTAAGCTTCTCCACAATATAGTGATTGCAAAATGAATCCCGTGCAATACTTCATCACTTTTATCATCTAGAACACGCGTATCATCCGCCATAAATGCAATAGTTACATGACATCTTGTTGGCACACTTCACCATCTCCTCCTTTATTTCTTTGGTGGCTTAAAGAAAATGGCATCCTCCCTTCTCATTGGCCAAATTTTGAAATCGTGTTGCCAACTCATCGCATCCCTTCGGCTACTCTTCAGTCCCCACATGAGTTTGTTAGAATTGAATGCGCGAGCAATATTTAGCCTCCATGTGTCAACCTAGTACTTGTTGTTTGGCTTTACCCTAATTCTGCTTCGGCTATCTTTAGCTTTGGGAGGTTCCTGGATTAGTACCATTCTTGTTTTTCTTTTGATGGACCTTTCTTGCGGAATCGCCAATCCGGATCCGACCATGCAGTCTTGAGGGCGGAATGTCACTCTGGGGAGTTTCGCACGACACAATGTGTGGGATGGAAGATTACCATGAATCCGGCCAATACTTAGTATTTTCTTGCAAAACTTCTTCTTTCTCTTTCTTCTCTTTTTTTTTTAGCATTTCTCTGAAAAAGAACTAATTACAAAGTGCAGAAAGAAAATGAAATAGAAAGTGCAAAAAGGAGAGGGAAATATTTGTACAATATATATACATATGTTACAATGAGCCTATTTCTCATATATAGTAAAGCTTAAGGTGGAAACCATTCACCGAAATTGGTTGTATGTTTCCCTCTAAGTCTTTCAACTGAAATACATTAGACTCTTTTGCTTCCATAATTTCGAAAGGACCATCCCAAAAGGAATCAAACTTTTCATGCTTACCCGGCTTTGCTCTGTCCACATTCCACCTGAGAACTGAGTCTCCTACTTGAAGTTTTTTGAACCTGGCCTTTTTATCGAACCATGCTTTAATGTCTGATGAATGCTTCTAAAAATGGTCATATGCTTGAGTTCTACTCTCTTCCAGTTGTAGCAAGTGTGTCAACCTAATTTTTATTGGATCATCCTCCAATTCTTCTTTTTTTCCAACAAGCTTAAGTGTTGGAATCTCTAGGTGAATCGGTAGTACTGCCTCTTTTCCATATACCAGTGCATACGGAGAAGTCTTGATAGACTTTTTAATAGTAATCATGTCTACCCATAGAGCATGGTCGAGCAATAGGTGCCAACTCCTTTTGTTACCTTCTAGAGACTTTCTCAAAATCCTTAATAGGTTCTTGTTGGTAGATTCTGCAAGTCCATTACCTTGTGGATAATAGTTTGAAGTATTTTTAAGAATGATGCCATACTTGCTGGCAAACTCAATGTACTTAGCTCCAATAAAAGCAGGGCCATTATCACTCACCAAAGCTTTTGAAACTCCAAATATGGAAATTAAACTCTCCATAAAGTTGATCACAACTTCCTGGTCTGCCTTCTTTGTAGGAATAGCCTCTACCCATCTGGTAAGATAATATGTAGCTTTCAAGATAAACTTGTGCTCTACTAAAGAATTAGGATTTATGACTCCTATGAAATCTAATCCCCATTGTTGAAAAGGCTCTTCAACTTGAATAGGCTTCAGGGGGGATGCAACATTTCTAGTCCTTCCAACATACCTTTGACACTTATCACAGACCTGGGTGACTTTAAAAGCATCATTGAACACAGTAGGCCAATAATAGCTTGCTCTTATAATCTTCAAAGTTGTAGTTCTTCCTGAGCTATGGCCACCTGCTGACCCTCCATGGAATTCTTCAATGACTCTTTTTTGTTGGTCCTCCTTCAAACATTTTAGGAGAATACCATCCAAGTTTCTTCTGAACAACCCCTCAGGAAGTAATACATATTTTAGAGCATGAAGTCTATACCTCCTTCTTTGAGAAGGATTCAGATCAGGTGGGAAAATTCCCATTTGGAAATACCTGGTCATTTGTTCGATCCAATAGAAATCCGGAGTGTGGACAATCTCTACTTGATCCTCTTCTGTTATCTGACAAGTGGTTACTCCAATCAATGTTGAAGTATCTGCCAATCCTTGGCACAAGGCTCTACCTCTCACCAGCTTGGTGGGGTGTATTTCCACGTCGTACTCCTGGATCTTAGTAATCCAACCAACCCTTTTATCTCCTAGGTCACCTTGTAAGATAAAACTTCTCACATCTGGATGAACCACATACACCAGAGTTTTTCTCTGTACCAGATATTGTCTGAACTTCTTAAGTGACTTCATCACAACAAACACTTGTTTTTCAATAAAGTTATATTTTACCTGATAGTCATGTAAATTCTGGCTCCAAAAGAACACAGGGTGTTCATCCCCTTGATCATATCTTTGGGTGAGCATCGAAGCATAACTTTGCTCAGCTTCGTAAGCATAGAGAATAAAATATTTGCTAAAATCAGGATTTATCAAAACTAGGGCTATGGAAATGGATTGCTTGATGATCTCAAAAGCTTGCTTCCTAACCTCAGTCCACTTGAATTCTACCTTTTTCTTGAGTAGTTCAGATATAGGTCTCACCTTCTGTGCAAAATCAGAAATGAACTTCCTGACAAAATTGATCTGACCTAAGAAATACTGCAACATCTTCTGATTAGTAGGCAATGGAATAGCTAGAATTGCTCTAATTCTATCCGGCTCTATGGCCATACCTTCCTTTGAGACCACATGTCCTAGTAGTTTTCCCTCATGTACTGCAAAGAATGACTTCTTAGGATTTAGTGAAATACCAAACTCCCTACATTTTTGAAAAACCTGTTCCAAATGAGATAGATGATCATTTTTATCATGAGAAAACACAGTCATGTCATCTAGGTAAATCAGAATAACTTTGTTTATAAGTGTACCAAAGGCATAATCCATGGCCCTCTGAAATGTAGCTCCTGCATTAGACAGACCAAAGGGCATCCTCTGATAGGCAAATGTACCCCATTTTGTAGTAAATGTTGTTTTGTATTGATCTTGATATTTTACCCAAATTTGGTTATATCCAGAATAACCATCCAATAGCGAGAATCTCTCTGCTCCAGCTACCACTTGTAAGATCTGGTCAATATGAGGAAGGGGATAGTGATCTTTGAGGGAAGCTTGATTCATATTTCTAAAATCCACACATAGGCGTATATCTCCATTCTTCTTTCTTACGGGTACCAAATTGGCTACCCAAGTGGAATGTTTTATCGGATATATTATCCTAGCCTTTAGCAGCTTTAAAAGTTCTTCTCTCATAATGGCTTCTATCCTTGGATTGATAGGCCTCTATTTTTACCAAAATGGTTTAGCATCAGGTTCTAACTCAATAGTATGTTGGATAATCCTTTTGTCATAAACTTTAAGGTCCTCATATGACCAAGCCACAATGTCTTGGTATTTTAAGCACAAAGCTTTGATTTCTTCTGCTTCCTCGGGAGAACATTGGATCCCAATATTTAGCTTCTTTCCTATTCCAACTTCTACCTCCTTATAGATCTTCTCACCAATCTTCATAGCTCCAACCTTCTTCCTATCTTCATTATCGAACAAACTTTCAAGGGTGACCAATCCCCTCGGGATATGATTGTTTCTCAGTTGGATGAAGTCTTGTTGATCTATCTCCTCCAAGTCTTCCTCTTGGATAGTTGTGAGGCATGCTTATTTTATCATAAAGTCCAGAATATGTTCATCACTTTCAAAAACCTACCAGAATATTTGCTTATCCGGCACTGTAGGTCTAAAAACCATTTTAATTCCCTTGGTCTTCTTAGTCCCAAAATCCATAGGAGGATTGAAATTAGCTCCCTTTGTTGCCAATGCATCTGCCAGGTGATTCTCTTCTCTAGGCACAAAATTTAGGTTTAGGGCATCAAATGAATCCATTAGGTCCCATACTCTATTCTTGTAAGCCTTTAAGTAATGGTGCTTACTGCTACACTTATTCCTTACCTGATGCACAATTAACTCAGAATCACCATATATGTTCAAAATATTGATGCCCATGCTTTCAACTTGCATTAATCCAAGGCACAAAGCCTCGTATTCGACAACATTGTTGGTACATGACCATGTCATTCTATAAGAAAAATTCTTCGTTCCTTCGGACTGTGATTGTAAAACCACACCAGCCCCCGCACCATTTCTACATTTAGCACCGTCAAAGTGCATAACCCATGTTTCATTGTTTCTTAGGGATTGATTAGAAATAGTAGGGAGTTTCTTTTCCAATTCATTTGTGATGTTGTATGTACCCATACCAGTTCCAAATTGACTATAATATTCTTTGAAAGGTAACTCATATTCAATGTCTAGTTCCTCAATGTTCTCTACTAGCTCAAATTCCTCCAAAGGGTTAAGGTTGCACATATCTTCTTCAATTTTTTCAATATGATAAGCAACCGATTTTTTAGGAGTTATCCTTATCCTCTTTCCCTTGAAAGGTATTACCATACTAGAATAATCCATGTACATACATCCTCCTAGCTTTGCAGTAAATTCTCTTGAGAGACATAACCCAAAATAGGGTTCTAAATCCACCACCACTATTTCTTGTACTACTGTCACCTCAGGGGCTCTGTGCAACCTCATAAGTACATATTTAATAACCCCAAATGTCTTGACAGGTGTCCCATCTAACTGTAACACTCTAGGACAAGATCGGGTATATTCCATACCCATTTCTTCACAAACTTCCTTAGGCATAACTGTGGTTGATGCTCCTGAATCAATCATACAATTTCGGACTACCCATCCCTCCATTCTTAGGGATATATAAAAAGGGGGAGGTTTGTTCTTTAGAATAGTAGGTGTCATTTCTTTCTTTTTTGATGGTATACTGAGGATGGTAGTGGCTGGCCTGTTCTGGGGATTTTTGCTAAGGGAAGCTTTAAGTAGGTCAATCTGGCCCGGGATGAAAAGGGTATCATATAGGCTAGCTTTTGATGGAATCTTTTTCATCTCTTCCATAATGTTATACTCAGACTTGGTTAGGGATAGTCTTTCTAGTCCTCTGTCTGGCTCACCATACCTCCTTTTGTATTGTTGGGTTACCTCTAACCTTTATATTTTGGTAATAGAGGGGAACCTGAGCCTTTCTTGTTCTTCACCCTTGGATTTCATTCTATCTCCTTCCGGTATTCTTTTTAGATTTTTAGGGAAATTATTAGTTTTCTCTTTTCCCTTGGCTCAGGGAATAGGAAAAGTGTCACTGTTCTGAGGAGGGAAGTCAACCTTCTTTTGAGAAGGGACCTGGAATTGTCCCATATTTTGAGGGTCTACTTGTAAAGCTTTGTTTCCAGACCTTGTCATAACAACAATTGGGCTTTCTTCCTCCAAATATTTTCCAACCATGATCTGATCAGGGTGCCATAACATATTAACTCTCCCTTTCTAATTTCTTTCAGCTTGATCCATGGCTTTTTGAACATGGTGTTGATACATTACACAAGACTGTGAGTCATGGGGGTCATTGCATACTAAACACTAGACATTTGCAAGAGTGGTATCTGCAAAACATTTCGGATCTTCATATGTTGCATTCACCCTAACCTGATAATGTTACTAGGGCCAGGCCTTTGATCTTTGTTTACATATGGGAATCTCCTCTGTTGTGACCTTTCTTGATCTCTCTTCTCCATCGAATTCATTCTGTTACTCAGAGTTTTCATGGTATTTTGTATGTCTAGAATAGCAGACAATTCTTGAGAAGGTTGAGAAGAAAGAGGGGGAAAAGAGGGTATGGAGGACACAGGTTTAGGTCCAGGAATCAGATTTATCTTAGGATATGGTAAATAAAGGGGGTCCATGTAGGAATGTTTTATGGATTTCTCATGGCTACTACTGGTTTTTGAATTGTAGGGCAACATGGTCTTTGTAGGAATTCTTCCTACATTGATCAAGATATTCTCGGCATGGACAACTGCATTATAAACTTGAGGGAAAGTTTCAATTCCAGATTGTTGTGTTTGTAGACCTAGCTCTGATCCCAGGGCATGGATGTAATACATATAAGCCAAACAAGCAGCTGGTATAGTAGTAGGGAGAATTCTCTTCCATGTTCTGCTAAATCTCAAATTAAAGTCTGAGATAGTTTCTTGTTGAGTTTTTTGCATGGCTATAAACTAATTCAACAGGGAAAAGGGATCAACAAATTCATTAAATTATTCTATGAATGGCTCAGCAAAATATTGCCATGAAGTGATAGAATTATCTTCCAGAGTTTTGAACCAATGAAATATCTTTCCACGAAAGGACAGGGCTAGAATTCTGACAATAACATTTTCTTCTTTTATGTTGTGAATTGCTGCCAGATTCAGGATATCTTGGCAGTGCTTGTAAGTTGTTTTCCCAAATCCATCATATGTGGGGGTTGCCTTAGACACAGCTTGAGGAATGACATCCATTTGTGCTAATCTAAGGGGCCCAGTTGAATCCCAATTAGGGTACTTATGTAATGGTTGATTGGGAGCCACATTTTGTGCCATGTTTCTGGTTGTAGGTCTTCTTGGGGGAACTATTGGGTTTTCTTCCAGAATTTCTTCTTCTTCAATAAAATATTGATCTAAACTTTTGATAACAATAGCCCCTCTCTGAGGTAACTCATAATGAAAGAAATAATCAAGGTTTTTCCTCTTATAAGACCTGGTATACATGAAAGGATATTGGTCTACAATACTTTTTTAGGGTCTTCTGACCAGGGAGTCACCAGGTGAACTTTATTTTCTCCGCTAATAAGGTCAAGACAATTCACCAAATCTTGATTCCTTTGGGATGAGATAATATTAACTCTTCTAGATGGGTTTCATGTTCCTTGTGAACTGTCCCACTAGGCGTGCCAAAAATTGTTGGGCACTGAATTGCACCAAGTTTTACTTGATACTGTAGTTGTCTATCTTCCTACTTTCTCTTTAGGCTTGCACCTGATAGCTATAGCTCAACACTCAACATTGGAAGGACCAAAACTAGGGTTTCCAATCCAACCTCCAGAGTAGGTTGGTTCCTTGTCAAATTAGCAGATTGTTGACACAATTATGCTCAATTAGGGCTTGGATTTTAGGGTAAGAGAAGGTTAGGGTTAGAGAGATGTAGATATCAGTGGATGGATAGGTTAACAACATTGCATCACCATAAAAAGCTTCCCAAAAACCATATTAAAGACATACATTCAGATCAACCTTTATCCCAAGATAGCTCATTTTAGATATTAAAGCATAACAGAGAAATGTTATAGCAAGCAATTTCAATATCCAAGAAATGATAATCCAAATAGCAGAATTCACCAAAACTAGATTTTACAAAAATGTACTTACTAATAACATAGAACAAACTTCAAAGTAGATTTCAATTACTCATAACAGCTAGTAATCCAAGATAGGCACAAACTAACCATCTAAGTATTCACAGAAATGCAACTATGAAATCCAAACCTCTAACATCAAGCATGGAAACGCAGCCTTGAGGTGAAGATCAATGTATTTCTCCTTTCATTCAGCTCTTCAAAAATATTTACAATGGTACAGGCAAACACGCTAGAGTCGACCCTTCAAAATGAGGGTTTGACCTCTACTTATAGTTTTTCATATTACAAATCAAGAAATAATACATCAAATCTTGTTACAACAACTCAACAAAGAACTTAGCTGGCATTAGCTCATTGGTCAAACCTTTGAGAAATATGTTGAAAGGGAAACCACCATGGCAGCACGGGTTCTCTACAACTTGCTGGTCGCTCATTAGAACTATAGTTCAGAATATTCCAGATCATGTACTTTCATAGATATTTCTTGGGAGAAGAGCGCCACCATCGATCTACAACTATCTCTGGTTTGATCTTCTTGGAAAATCTTGACGCTTCATCTTTCAGCCAATCTGTTATAGTTCTAGTGCAGGAACATCTTTTTAAATGACCTAGATTTAGCAGACTAACCTCCACCATTGATCTTCTTTATCCCATGGTCCAGATTAGATCCGGTATAAGCTGAGAGCCCATCCATTGGACGATGTCACTTTAATTAGCAGTAGAACATCCAATCTGGATCTTGGAAATTCGAACCTTGAATCCGCTCTAGAGCTTTTATATTTTCTAATCCGCATTAAAAAATGATGACATCACCTCTTCTTTATAACTTGTGCGAATTCCATTCCGGATAGAATGAGCGTCTTCCTCAGTCCGGATCCGGAGTCAAGTTCTTACATCATTCCGCCATTCCGCCTTATCTTCATTCTGGATAGAAAAAGACTCGTTTATTCTCCAGATTTTCAATCCGCACTTTTCCTCTGCTTACGTCATCATCTTTGAGGATAACACTAAATTAAGGCGGGGAGCAAAAGAGTTTCCAGAATTGGGTATATGCAAAAGGGCCATTCCGCACTTTTTTCTTGCTAACGTCACCACCTCTCACAAAATTTTGTGGATTTTGCAATCCTACTCCAATCTGGACCCAAAATGGAGTTCCCCATAATCATTTTAAACAAGCAAAACTATATGAATGTTGAGCGGATTCATCTTATCAACCTTGTTCCAGAGAGGAATGGTAGTTTTATCACTTAGTAAGAATCATACAAAATTTTACTAAGTATGTGGCCATTTTGGGCCTACAGTATCAAATGCAAAAAGGTTTGTCTACCATGTGTCACACGTTCAATCAACAACACCGCATGTCCAATACGATGCTGCCACATGTCAACCTTATTTCTCAATCTATAAAAGGGCATCAACTATCATTTTTTCCATTTCATTTTTATAGCTACTACAACCAGAGCTAACCTTTCTGATCAAACTTTTTGGTTCAATTCCCAATACTTTTTCTTTGAATTTAAACTTCTTGCGATGGATACCTCTTCCACAACCGCACTAAAACTCAAGAATTTTTTGTGCACATTGATTTCAGATCTGATAACAACTCTAGGGATGAAATTTTAGTGGCTCAATAACGTAAGTTTATCAAACCTCATTTCCATGCCACAATTCAGAACAAATAAAGTTATCCTACAATATATTATATCTAGTTATGACCATGATAGGGCTATAGTGAACATTAAAGTATGAAATAGAAATATGGTTTTCAACATCACCCCTGGAGATATTCACAGATTGACAGGTCTTCCATTCATTGGTTTTCCTTAAGTTTCGACGAGGTTTCAGTTGTCTCCAAATGACAAAGCACACCTCGAAATCAAGTACGGTATTTCATTGGAAGATTTGGCAGGTATAAATCTTGTTAATTATATTTTATTAATTTTCAATCTTTCAAATTTGTAAGTTGACATCTAATTTTTTTTATGCAGCTTTTTTCGCAAAATCAAAAAGAGGTTTATCAATCAACGATGTTAACCATTAAACTTTAAAGGCCATTATCAAATTTTTCTAAGCTAGAATTATTCTAATGGGAAGACCAAAAATTTTGTTTTGGACACTTGCTTATATTGTTCAATCTGAGCACAATCAAAATTTCGACTAGTGCTCTTATATTTTGGATCAAATCAGGTCTGAATTGCACACGGTCCAACTAGAAACCAACAAGACTCAACCCATTTTGGGCACTGTAAATTTTATTTTAGCTTTATATTTTAAGTGTTTTCATAATTTTTTGACTACTCCTGTACCAACTATAGTGCATGCAAAACTATATTCTATTGCCATGTTAGTAGAGGAATTGAAGGTAATAACTACATCATTGTCCTTGACATACTATTTTATAGTTTACAATATTTTATTTTTTAATTTTTCTTTTCATCTATATATGGGAAGGCATAAAATACAAGGAGTAAACCAGAAGGGATCACAGATCGAAACAAACAGGTGATTTTGAAGACACGGGCTCTAAAGCAACACCTGATCCTATGCAGAGGTCACATAAATGTTCCAAGAAAGCAACCACTCTTGGAGTTTCTCATACATTTAGGAATACATAAATGTGTAATCCAAATCTAGTGTGGTCAACCCCTCCCCCATTGTAGGAAAATTCCAACACATTTCATCATATTTAGGTAAATCTATGTGTAGTTAATTTAAATTAAGATATTTTTTATTTTAAGAAGAATTCTAAAAAAATATTTTTGAATGTTTTCAGTTGATTCTAATTTTCAACAAGTAACATGACAAGTTATATGGCATATGTCGCCATCACCTCTAGTTGCATCACACTCACCGGTTTCACCACAACCACCACTTCCACCAAATTAGCGATAGACACCAGCATAGCCTCCAATAATGCCTATGTGAGGGCAAGTCGATGTTGTAAAATTATTGTTTTCATAGAGATCATAGGGTAATACATGAAGTTTTGGGCATGGGTTTCACACCCACAGAGATCAACATGCCAACAACAAGTTCTGAGTATGGATGGTCTAAATTTATATTTTCTACAAATTCACAGGTACCAGAAGTTTCTACAGGGGGATTGGATAATATTCAACTTGATGAGAATTACCTTTTGTAGGGCAACATTATAGGCTTTAAGGCAATAAATGTGCTTAAATATATAGCACAAGAAGAAGCCCCTGTAGCTGAGCAGACATCAGTACCACCCACTCAAGGAGACAACCCTCATACATAGGGTCCTCAAACTAAGGATGATGTTGTTAATTTTAATGAAAATGTTTCATTGGTTGAAAGTACCGAGTCAACAATTAAGGAGTTTGTGTTGAAATATTTACAGGATTTGAAAGAATGGGAATATCGGGCAAAGGTCCTTATTATGTAAATTGATGCCCAATATAAAAATTATGAAAAAATAGAATCTATTTATTCTTTGGTCAAATTTGAACCCAAAAAGCTTGATGGCCTGCTAAAACAGGCTACATCGGGATCAATTAAATCTGATTTTATTTATAATGATGATGTGTTAAATTTTTTTGTTGGTAGATTAGAGAATGTTAATGCTGAAGCCCAGGAATTTTACAACCAATGGGATTCTGATAAAGACAAGGTTGCAGTTGCTAAGACTGCAAGAGAATTGGCTAAGGTAAAAAAATTATATGTATTTCAATTTTCTATTGCAATTAAATTTTTATATTTCTTGAAAATTTGTAATAATTTCAATATATCCATTTCGAATTAAGTTTTCAATTTGTTTTTGCAATCAAATTTTGAAAAGTTGAAAACACGGGTTAAGAGCATGGATGTCAATATTCATACAACAAAGACATGTTTGATGAATGCAATGGAAATGAAAAAAAAATGCAGGTAAAGGTTTTAGAAAACAATCATTTCAAAAAATACATCAAAGAGAAGTTGTAAGAAGATCTAGATAAGGTGCTTGAGAAAATGAAAGAATCACTTCCAACAACACTTAAATATCCAAACAAATAAGAAGCAGTATGTGTGTCAAGTATTGTGAAAGTACGTGACAACCTTGTTAGAGTTGGAGCACTTCTAGAAGAGAGTGTCATAGAAGTTGATAAAGAAAAATAAAAAAAAACTCCAACCACTAGTGAAGCATCCAAGCACCAATAAAATGATTGAAAATATTGAAAATGTTTTAAAAATACTGTAATATGTAATTTTGTTTGAAATTGGTATGTAATATTTGAGACTTGAGTTGGAAAATGTTTTAAAAATACTGCAATATTTAATTTTTGTTTGAAAATGTTATGTAATATTTGGGTTTAAAAATATTTGAATGATGTAATATATTTCTTTTTGAACTAGTTAATATGAAAATTTCTGTTTGAAAATGTTATGTAATTTTTGTTTGAAAACGTTTTAAAAAAACTGTAATATCTAATTTGGGTTTGAAAATGTTATGTAATATTTAAGTTCGAAAATGTTATGTAGTATTTGGGTTTAAAAATGTTTGAACGATGTAATATATTTCTTTTTGAACTAGTTAATATGAAATTTTCTATTTGAAAATGTTTTAAAAAGACTGCAATATCTAATTTGGGTTTGAAAATGTTATGTAATATTTGAGTTTGAAAATGTTATGTAATATTTGGATTTAAAAATGTTTGAACGGTGTAATATATTTCTTTTTGAACTAGTTAATATGAAATTTTTTGTTTGAAAATGTTATGTAATTTCAATTTGAAAATGTTTTAAAAAGACTACAATATCTAATTTGGGTTTGAAAATGTTATGTAATGTTTGAGTTTGAAAATTTTATGTAATATTTAGGTTTATCATTGTCAATAAAATGAGAGTTGAGATACTAAGACATAAACATACAATTTTACAATCTACAAAAATGATATAATACATGTAATTTTAAAACAATAATGTGATTTAAAACAACAATTCTTTGAAATCATATAAATCTAGAACAATATTGAGAAATTTTCTATCAAATCAATTCATGTTTATCATTGTCAATGAAATCATTGACAATAATCACTATGGAAGCTTAATTCAAGCATCTTGTCTAGAATCATTTTGAAGCAGAGCAAAAATATGTCTCCACCATATGATCACTAAAAGCATCATCATTGTCATTATTGATCGTATTCGACGTTCCTGTTCTATCTACCAGGGAACTCCAATGTCCCAACTCTCTGTCAAATGAAAATGCCTCCAACTGATATGAAGACACATAAATTCATTAAAAAAATTCTAAATTTTTGTCGAGTCTATTGTGGAGTTTAGATTTAACAAAAGCAAGTGCACTAAAAACTCTTTCATCTTTGATTGACCCCAAAATCATTGTTTCACATAATTCATATAAACAAAAGTATTCACTTATTGTATATTTTAAGAGTGTGCTTGGATACAATTTTTGCCACAAATGTGCAGTGGAGCCAATCTCATGGACACTTGTCATAAGTGATGTTTGCACAACCATTGTTCTTCCAAAATGCAATGACTATTCTTTCAAAATATTATTGTTGAGTATACCTTTAATTTCAACACCATTGACTTCCACACTCTTACTAAAATTGTCAATGAGGTTACCTATATATTTATTAAACAACTAATTTGCAGAATTGTATTCAGTACAAGGTCCCCAAAACATGGGTTTAACCACACCCATGGACTCGAGCAACTCATCTCTCTGAAACTGTTCTCTTATCTCACCTATCAAATATTTTTCTAAATTTGATAAATTACTCTTTTTTTCTATATTATAACATGAAATTTATTGTGTGTTACAAGAACTTCTTCAAAATATTCCACAACTATACTTGATTGTATTTCAAAACAATAAATAAGTACCATATTTTCATGAACATTAATACAAAGATGATCATTGATGTCAAACTTCAAAAAGCTTTTTGGATTTTTCACGTTTATCAATGTATTCCAACTATCAAAGATAGGTTTTGTAAAATCTGCATTAGACACATATAATGTATCAAGAAGCACGCATATTTGTTTTCTCATCCTCATAAAATCAATGATATAGATGGATCTCTCTTGTGCAAGATTAATTAATATGTTCATTTCTTTTAACATTGGAAGAATACCACATAATGTCAAAAGTGTTTCCAATTCAGTCAAACAAAACAACATATCTTTTGCCTTATCAACTATTCTACGATTTGCATGCATAAACCCCGTAAATGATTGATATTTTGCCAAAAATATTTGAGCAGGTTTATACATTGAAATCCATCTTGTATCCACATATTTTAACAATTTTTTTCCTTTTGTAAATCCTAGTGCAAACTGTTGAAACTCTACAAATATTTTTGGACTTAATGAGAAATAAGAATGAATGTCATGAATAAGATTTTCTACTTTAGCAACATTTGAAAATGTGCTCACAATTTTATATGCAAGATTAACTCTATGAGCCATAGAGTGAATTGGGATCATATATGGGACAACTGTGGTTTGTATTTGAACAAAAATACTAGACCTGTGACCTTACATAATAGTAGCTCCATCAGCTCCAACATAAATTAACTTTGTTGCTATGTCTATATCATTCATTCCCGCAATATTCTTTAAACTTTTGACAACAACATTATAAATGTTTTTTGCATTTGAACTTTCCAACATCTTATGTATTCCCAACAAAATAGGCCTTCTAATATGATTTTGAAATGTGTACACATGAATGCAAATCCAAGATGTGTTATCCACAACTGTTACCTCATCAATAGAAAGTCAAATGAATTTGGCAAGTTTTACTTGCTCCCTTAGGTCTTATTTCTCAATCAAAGATAAACATTTTACCATTTACCAACCACTTCGGTCTAATAAATGAAAACTAGGAAGGTTTTGCACATTAAAAAGACGTAATAGCTGCTTATAATAAATACAATCAAACATTGGTCTAACTTTCTTGAGAATATTGTAAACAACAACAAACTGCATACTTTTTAAAGCTAAAATAATCTTCTGTATTTTATGAAATTGGGCTCCAATTGTTCCACCTTTCTCAACAAGATATTGTTGTTGTTTTAAGTGATTGTCATATTCTATAACATATATTAAATGCATACATTTTGATGCATCCTTCCACTTAACTTATTTACTAACTTCACCATTACTTTTTATAACTTTTACATAAGATTTGTGAATATTTTTTTCAATTGTATCAATCTTGTTTTGAAGCCTATGATCCTTACCAAGTCTCCAACTGTAAATTTTGCATCTACATTATTTTTTATAGATTTGATTATCCTCGGTCATGACAGGCTCAAGCCATGGAAATATTTCTGCCTATTCATTCCTAAATCATCTTCCAAGTATCCAGAGAGACGCTTTTCTTTTTTTGGAATTTTTGGTTGAAGATTCAATTGAAGCTTGTAATGATTTTGATTTATCACTTTCATTTTCAATTGTGATGTCATTTTGCGTGTTGTCTTCAAGTTTTTTTTTTTGGATGTCATTTTCAAGGGGATTTTCAAGAAAAGGCATCTCTTGTTGGGGAATATATTCAAGTGGAGACATATCAGGATTGGCAGGGTATTCTGCATAGTAGCATACCATAATATTTTTTATCATTCTTGGATTAAAAAATTTACAAAAATATATTCAAATAGTTAATCAAGCACATACTGGGGAGTCAAAAATAATTTATACCTTGAATTTGCATGAATGTCGTTCTCTCATTATATTTCAAAGTTTTGCTAAAATATTTGAGGATACTCTTTTCAGAAGAATATTTGGTGCCCTTCTTTCCATCACTGGGTGACATTTTACTTGTTACGAAAAATAAAATGGTAAAGAGGGTGTACTTTCTAGAGGCCTTAATATAATATTGTAAATAGAATAAACAATTGTTTGGGTGGTAGATTATACATACTTTTTTCCATTCTTTATTGTGATTTTATCAGTTTATGCCACTGGTTCATTTTCTGGTGAAAGCACTTTAAGTAAAAAAAAGAGCATCAATATGTCTTTAGAGAACCAAAGCATTTACTCATGTATAATCTTAGCAAGGAAAAAAATATCTGAATTGAAACTAAGAATCAAAGAGTTTTAAAATATTTAGAACATGGCAAAATAAATAAAAATATGAGAACAGAGCAATGCCATTCTAGATGTAGAAGAGGGCTTCGATATTGGTGTGGTGTAGAACAGGATTGAAAAAATATTAAATAAAGAAAAACATGCAAAACCAAGAAAAATAACATGTAGAACATGGCAAAATAAAGAAAAACATGGCAAGCAGAGCAGTGACAGAGAACCTGGTGTGAAAAGAGATCTGGTGCAAACTAGGATATGCTTTAATTAACTTGCTAGAAATATAATGAGAGCAACGTAATATTTTGTTTTTGTAATGAAAGTGGTCCCCAATAGAACACATAGCTTATATATATAACCTTATTTAATTATTATTTATTTTTAATATTTTTTAAATAAAAGAAAATAAAAATTTATTAGTTATCTTTTAAAATTTTGTATTTCATGAAAATAAAGATTAATATAGTAATTGATTAAATTATTTGTTATTATATATTTTTTCTTTGTAGGTATGTTAGGCATTTTCGAAATATTATTCACATCAACAATTGATCAAAATAATAATATTATTGACCAGTTATTATTATTTTTTTAAACAATATTAAATCTATGTCAATAAAGCATATCTTCACCACTTTTACGTGGTAGACCTTTGTAAAAGATCCTCATATCCCTCTATATAGTTATTTTTATTTTTTGTAGTTCCATATAATTTTGAGTAGCTGAATACTATTTTAAACACTACCTCCAACTTCCTTGGATTTTCTTTAGAAGCACAACAAAAATAAATGTTTGAACTTATCTTAAAAAATATTATTTCACCCAGGATGAGTGTGGATATTTTATATTACCTCCATTACCACATATTATTTTTATATATTTATTTAATTCTTATAATCGAGATATTAGTATATTTGTCTATACATTACACTTGATGATTATCATTAGGGACTGCTAAAATTTTATGAAAGGCAAGAGTATAAATCTAAACATGGATAAGATTTTAAGATACGACTTTGAAAATTCTATTATTGCTTTCAAGTGACAAGCTCCAACAAATATTAACAAGAATAACTCTTCACAAAATTACTAATGTTTTATCTTTGAAATAATTTATAAATTTTGATATTTATTTAGTGTTGATGGATCAACCTAATATATTTTTTTATTTGAAAATTAATGTGAAATGTGAAAGCAAAGTGATAGCAAAGGATCTAATTCCTTTTGGGTTCTGATTCTTAAATTGGTAGGAGCTAATTGCCTCAATAATTTCAAGCCCATAAGTCTTTGTAATACTCTTAATAAAATTTGGCTAAAGTCATAGCCAATAGAATGAAGGTCATTCTTCCTCATATTATTGATCCCTGCTAAGGTAATTTTGTTAAAGCGAGGCAAATATTGGATGGTGTGATTACTATTAATGAAGTTCTTCACTCCATAGATTAAAGTGATAGAGATGGATTGTTGTTGAAATTAGACATGAACAAGGCATATGATAGAGTATCCTAGGAAATTTTGTTTAAATTTATGGGTAAATTTGGCTTTCATCTTGCTTGGATAGAACTCATCAAAGTATGTTTGCACTTAATCATGAATTTTATCACAATTAATGGTTCTCCAATAGATTATTTCAAAATCCTATGAGTCTTAAGACAAGGGGACCCCTATCTCCTTATATGTTTCTTATTATGGATGAAGCCTTAGGCAAATCTATTCAGATAACCCATTCTAAGGGGTTAATTTTAGGGATAAAACCTACCTTCTGCAATCCCATAATCCACCAACAATTTGTAGATGATACTCTTATTGCTTTAAGATCCTTTATTCTAGAAGTAAAAGAGATTAAATTTATTCTATCTTCTTATGAGGTTGCTTCTAAACAAAATATAAATTTCAACAAGAGCAAGGTTTTTTTTAATACCCCCCTTCAAAGGTAGGTAAATATTGCAAAAATATTTTAATGTTCCATTGGGAAGCTCCCTTTAATTTATCTAGGTTTACTGATTTTCAGTGGTAGGTTATAATATTTTTCTTAGCTTCCTATGATTGAGAGGATTAGGAGAAATTTGGGAAGCTATAAATGTACCATCCATAGCCAAAATGGTGAGGCACAATTCGTTAAATCCACCCTCCAAAGTATTTTTGTCTTCTTTTTATTGTTGTTTAAGATGCCATAGAAAATTTACCAAAATATTGATAGTATTTAAAAGGCATTTCTTTAGATGGGCATGAAAGAAAAACATAGATTTCCCCTAGTGCATTGGAAGTAGGTTTGTTATAGGAAGAGCAAGGGTTGATTAGGTCTCAGGAAACTAAAACAAATGAATTTGGCCCTTATTGCAAAACGGGGTTAGAAGTTTTTTAAAATGGATGAAGTTGGATGGGTAAATATTTTAACAACTAAATATCTTAGCAGAGATGGTAATTTCCTTGATATTCATGATAATACAAAGAGCTCTATTTTTTGGAAACACCTTGATTCCTGATTTATTATTCAAAAATGCTTGAGATGGAAAATTGGTGATGGCAAGGAAGTTAACTTTTGGGATGATAGTTGGATTTGTAATGATCCCTTGATTAGATACCAACTTCTAAACTACTTAGAGCCCTTTACTATGCAATCCTGTGGATCTAGAGTCATTGAATTTATTGAGGTAAGAGATGGAAAAAGGGCTTGGAAGACTTTATCTCTTATTAACCCTTTCCTCAGAAAAAAAATATTTGCTCTAAATTATTTATCTAATTTTCTCAAAATTCATCTCCTTAATCCTAACCCATTAGTTGATTCCCTTATTTAGAAATCAAATAATAAGGGCCTTTTCATGGTTAAATTTGTTTACTTTCTTAGGTTTGATGAGGAATAGGATTGGTTTTCAGCTAATAAGATAAGGTTCAAACACCTCATACCTAAAGTTAATTTCTTCTTTTGGATGACCTCCTAGAACAAAATCCTTACCATATCCTAATCCCTATTTTCATAATCCCTATCAAAGATGATAAATGGCCCCATACTGAAGGTAAGCTTACCATGTAGTTGGGTATCATGAATCAAGAAGTTATTTGCAGTTTACCCACCCCAATCCTACATATCCTATCAAATGGTAGCCACTACCTTAGTTTTGGATAAGATTTTACTTTTATGGATTGGTTAAGGGTAACCCAGGCATCATAGGGGTTGGATGAATCATAAATAATGATAAAGGGGTTATTATTTTGGCCTTTGTTGACTTCTTAGGTGTTCAATCCAATTTTCTAGTTGAAGCTTGGGCACTTTATCAAGGGGTCATGCTCCTATAAAATCTGAATGCAAAGAAAGTGGTGATTGAAGGTGACTATTTTTTTGTCATTAATATTGCTAAAGGAAATCATTTCCCCCACTAGTCCATTTCAGATTTAATAGAAGGTATTTACCATCACATTGATAATTTGGGAGGTGTTGAATTCAGGAACATCTTTAGAGAGGGAAATAAATAAGTTGACATGTTGGCCAACCAGGAGGTCAATCAGAATGCTCTTCAAATATGGATGAAGGATTTTTCTACCTTTTTAACTTAGGGTGTGTTGGTTTCAATTTCTAGTCTCTTTTAGTCCCTGTTGATAAGGTGCTTCCTCTTGATTTTTTTTTAAGGTATTTTCTTCCTTCTGCCTATTTGTGGCTTTTGTTTTGTATCCCCCTATACCTTGGGGTTATTCTCCTCTTGATTTTCTTATTGTTTTTGTTTCTATTATATCTCTCATTGTAAAAGGTTAAGGATCCTTTCAAAATCCTTTTTTTTTCTACCTAATAAAAAAGTGATAGAAAAAAAGTAGATTATCTAATTTTTATATATGTTCTTTACAAAAGGTTCACCTAGGAGGTCCAAAATATTCTCTTCTTAATAAATGGTCACCCTTAAGAATTTTACTTTGGAATACTAACTAATTAAATGGTGAGGCCTTAATAAAGACCTCAAGTGACCATATGCTCTTTCAATGTAAATCAAAAGAGTTAGAAAACTTAATTGCTTCATATTTGTACACCCTAACGTAAACATGTATCTATTTTGGGACACTACATTGGTATGTCTCTAGGTTATTATAAAGGAGACCCAATTTCAAACATGTAGTGGATGTGTGTTCCAAAAAAGAAAAAACAAACCATGTGTTTAACATATTTTGTAACTTTCTAAACCAACTTTTCCATCCATAAGAAAATAGGCACATAGAACTCTTGAAGTATTTTTTATGTATCATCTAATGCTTGTTTGGCGTTCTCTCCCTCAGCTAAATTTCTCATGGAAATCCAATATTTATAATTGTTTTTAAAATTAATATAATCATTTAGTGTTGAAATTCCACCTGAAAACATCAAAATATTATTGGTTATTTAAATAAAAAATGATATTGTAAGACTTAAACATAAGATTAAATTGAAAATCTATATAATCCTCCTTTTTGTCTAGCCATATGCTATTTTATATAAAATTTCATGATGGTAGAATTTATTTTCATAACAATTCTAATTCATTTATAAAATTTATATGTTTTTGAAGTAATGTATTCATCCTTTTTTATTCTTGATATTTAAGCGATCTCTAACCATGTTTTGTCCCTAATTCTAAATTCGTAAAATTATGTTTTTTCAAGTATGGCCATCCAAATATAATTCAAAACTTATCTTTTCAAATGATCAAGTAAGACTTCATTCTATCTATATTGATACCAAGAGCTTGGTATTCTTCATTTTATAATACAAGGGAAATTCTAGTTACGTTGATGCCAATTTAAAAAAATTAAACACTAAAATATCAAAAGAATTTACAGTAAATAAAGGTTTGTGTTCTTTCCTATATTTTCCATATTAGCCAATTATCTTCCACCATTTTTACTGAGTGAGTTCTTTCTAATTGCTTGGCAAGAGTAATAAATAGATAAGAAGATTGTCGATTACTCTAGGCAAGTCCATGAGATGATTCAAATTAAAGTGGGAAAATTTTGACTTAAGTTAAAATTTTTAGAAAGTTGTAAAAAAATTCGATCTCTTCATATAAACCTTATAAAAAGACATATTTTATGTTAAAATCATATAAAATGTTTTGACTATCACTAACTTATGTTGTATTCATATCCAATATTACAATTGCAGATAGTATTTTCATAAACTAAGGAGAATGCATGACATATTTTACAATGATTATACCAAACATTATTTGAAAATATATGTTTATATTTTAGCATTTGAATGTAACACTATTAGTGGCCATTACACTACTTGACTTATTATATTGACTTGCGTCACCATACTAGTAATAAAAGTACTACAAATATTACAACTATGGTCTTTCTTGTTCATGGGGACTTGTTTAAAAAGTATAGTTATGGCTAGCCATTATATTATTAGTCTCATGATTTTTATTCCTAATTTTTTTTTACTATACTCTATAAAATAGGGACAACATCTAATAGGACCTTAATGCAATCAAGAATAAAAGGATAAATGGAAGGGTGGGTTAAGGAGAAAAAAAAAAAAAGTGAACATGTTAGGTTTTAATTTTTGCATTTACTAGTCTTATATTAAAAATTATAATCCATACTCTTCATTTGGGAGTAGTTGAGAGTGAGTGTAAATTATTGCTTTAAATTATATGTTTATTTATTAACATATTTTATTTATTACTATTTTTTTTTTGTAAAAGAGGGTAAAAATTTATTAACTCAGCAAAACATTCATGATACAAAGAAAAAGCAGAAGCTATTCAGACATATCAGCTCTCAATAAAGAAGAGAGAGATTGAGAGCAATCAGAAGAAAGTTGAGACCAATTTTGAACATCCCAACCATCTTGAAACTTAGAAGCCCATTTAGCTAACAAATCCGCTACCCTATTCCACTCCCGAGGAATATGCACAAAAGAAATGAAGTCCAAGTGAGCGAGAGATATTAAGAATTTGCTGAGCAACCCAACTCAACCGCCAACAACCATGAAGACTATCTCCGAATTTAACAAATTTATAACAATCTGAGAATCAGATTCACAAACAATCCGACGCCAACTCAAAGCATACCCTTGCTCCAAAGCATATAAAATTGCGAGTGCTTCCATGAAGTTATTAGAATGATGTCCCTTAAAGCAAGAGAAAAAAAATTGGATAGTACCACTACTATCCCGCCCCACACCACCAATACCAGCATTACCCGGATTACCTCGGGAAGATCCATCCGTATTAATTTTCAGCACTCCCGGAGGAGGCGGATTCCATTTGCTAGCCCTCCGCACCCGATTATTCTGACCCATCCGTCTGCAAGAGACATTAGGACCAGGACCATTAACCATCAAGCCTAATCTTTCCATGATCTGACGTTCCGCATGGTCCACGGGAGAATATTTTATTTATTACTATTGGTGGGCATTTCACCACTTGATTTTTTCTTGGCTTGTATGGCCATACTAGTACTTCACGTACTACAAATAATATAGTCATTGTTTTTCTTGTTTATATTATAGAAACCTTCTATTACATATTTCATAAACATAGTTGTAGATGATCTTTCCTCTTCTTCACTTTTTTTTTTTATTGGTAGTAGAAGGGGTTTTTAAAGGGTCGCCGAACCTATTACAAATAGGGTTTTGAAAGGCACCCCCAAACCTTAGATCTAACAATAAGATATAAAGAAAAACTGAGCTAGATTCCTCTTCTTCACATTATTTCTCCTTTGATAATGTTATTTATTGGGTGGTTGGTGCTTATCATGCTGACAGATTTTTCATGTTAAATCTAATTATATAGAATTGAAATGAGCCCCAACTATATTAAATCATGACCATGTTACCATGATATTTCAATAAACCATATAATGATATTTTAATTGAAAATTATACATAATTTCCTAACAAGGTTTCAACTTGATCTCCAAATTATAATCCTATGTTCTTAACCACTTGAACTCATGTCACCTAATATATGAATGTTGTTGTTATCAAATACTAGTATTATTTTATTTATTTATTTATTATTTATGTATGTAGATTTTCTTATATTTTTTAAATTAATATCTCTCATGTCAACCGAATGAGAATATTTTGAACTATTATAATGTTCATCTAGTAAGGAATCAACACCAATACTAGGGGTAATTGTTATCATATCCTCATATCGATATGCATTTATTAATGTATATAATCTAGTGAAATATGACATTTGAAATCACCTATTATCCCTTTATCATATTTTCGTTTTTGCTTATCTAATCATTTTGTTGGATGTTGTATATTATATTTTATCTAAAATGAAGTTGTGAGAAAAATAAATTATTATAAAAATTTATATACTAATAATAACTATTTTAAGAATGTACCTAAACCTACCTTCAATTTGTAAATCAATAACAAGCTTTCCCAAGGGTTCCTTCTTCAACTAATTTACATTTTTTCTCTATTCATTTAATTTTTCTAAATAAATAATAACTCAAAATAAGTCAATGAAATTAAGAATGTATAAGGATTCTCTAAAAAAAATGTTATTATATAATGCTAAAGATTGAATTATTTTTGTGTAAAATTAAACCTTATCCTAACTACTGTAAATAAATAACAAAATGTCTCTTTTAGTAGTGTTTTCTCTTCAAATGTTCTTTTTTATTTTTTATTATTTTGAATAATTTTATTATAAAAATATTGACTCATAGATAGATACAAATTAAATACATTCAATAGTAATGAAAAAGAAATTAAAATTAGAAAGTAGGTGACAAAATATAAATTGAGATTCAATAGGAGGTTACATGAGAGAAGAAAATTTTGAATAAATAAAATAGATTTTCCTTAATTGTAATTTAGTGTCAATAGAGTAACATCACTAGTAAATAATTCTATTTTACTTTAGCATAATCTTGTATCACTTTAAAGTAATTCTAGTATCAATGAACTAAAACCGAACAAAATTAGATGATGGTAGAATTATATGAAAAGTGATATATGGGTCTTTTATAATGTTGTCATGTTGAGTTGCACAATTTTCCACATAGGTTATACAAAATTTACACTTATGCTAAATCCTTTGGTATAACATATAGATTCTTTGAATATCTTGGATATCACTTTCACTCTTGAAGTAACATATCTTTGTATTTTCATTATTAAATTATTTTTTTGTAGGTCCAAAGAGTAGGTTGTAGAAATCTTCACAAAACATTTGAAGGATGAAGATTTTATATGTCTAAATGAATTCTTAGGTGTCAAATAATTTGTGAAATCTAGCTTAAGAGAGGATGTTGGAAATTAATCTAGATTTTACCTACCTCTAATAGATCTTTAACTAATCTTATTTTTTAGGAATGATAGAATCCATCGCCAAGAGTGATTGCATTTACTTATGGTAGTTGTAGTTGTTCAGTGATTAGAGTGCCACCTATTTGTTAATTAATGCATAGATGATTTTTTCCCTCCTTCCTTAACTATATATGACTACTAGGCATGATTTCATTTTTGATGGAAGTGGAGCAAATTGTTAGAGAAGAGTAGAGAGTTGTTGAAGCAATTGCATGGTGGATAAATAGAATGTTAGTGGGAAGAGGAGTGAGCCACTTTGAAAAATTCAAGCTACAACCTTACCAAGGATAAGAAATCTTTTCATGTGAAGGGAAACCTTTGATGTATGTTTTTGTTTGTTACAAATCATTTGGGTACAAGTTTTTTTTTTTTACTAGGTATAAGAAGGGGTTTTGTAAGGGTCCTTGAACCTAAGATCTAGTAATAAAAACATCCAAAAATAAACCAAGATGAAGCACAAGAAGGTTTGACCCTGCACTTAATGGAAAATGAGACCAAACTTTAGATAAATTAAACCAAGCCCATGTGGATCCTACCCAACCTGAAGTAAAAGCAGCCAAATTTTAAGAGTTGGATCATGTATTTGGTGTAAACTAATATTGCATTTGAGAACGTAGAAATCAAGTTTATGTGGATCATATAGATCCAAAACAAACAACATTCCTACCTTAACTTGGAGGATTTAAAAATAAAATTGAAATGAAGCTTCCCACCCAATCCAAAGAACTAACTACCTCAAGAATTAGGAAAATTGACCAATGGATCCAACATTACAACCAAAAATTCTATCCGATGTCAATTTGAATTTAAAAATAAAAATAAAAAGAGCACTCAATTTTGAAAAATTCTGCTCAAATACCAAGAGTGCTTGAATTTGAATCATATATAAAAATTACACCTTCCCACCTATAACAGGAATCTTGATTTTGGAAACTCAGGCCTCCACCAATAGGTACCCAATAACCAATATAAATAACTCATGCAACTACCACACAGTAAAATCCATTCAAATATGTGGATCCTACCCAAACACAGGCTCCCACTTTTTTACTAGTTCAAAATTAAAAAATCATGCCCAACACAAAAACCCTATTTTTATAATGAAGCTAGACTCTACCTTCTATAAATAGACACATAATGTTAAACCCTAAACCAATAAAAATCTGCTTTAAATTCTCCCCACGCATCCTTCTATCCAATTTTGTAGAGAGGTCACAACCATACCTTGAAACTTCTTAAGGATGAATCCCCAACAAGTAGGAACAAACCAAAACACTATCAGGTTCCTACCTAAATTTAGATAAAATTCAAATTTAATTTCCCCCCATATCCTAGCAAAATTTTTGAAAACCTTTACAAAACCAAAGGTTAGACTACTCCAATATGAATTAAAAGGTAAAAAAATATTATCTGGTCCATCAGGAACCCTACAGCTAAAAACACTAACCTTCGATAGAAAAAAACATATCTTATAGTAAGGATTTCAAAATAAAACCTGCCTACCCAAGATGAGAAGTAGATATATAAAACCAAGGGTCAATCATGAATGAAAAATTAAATAACCCACTCAAAATAAGAATCTAGGCAATAGAACACAATATTCATGCCCAAAAAACTGAGTTCAGGGGATTCTCAAATTTAAAATCAAAATCAAAACCTACCCAAAACAAGAACCCTAATACTTGAAGCACAAACCACTAGCACCCAACACAACAAACCAATCTTGTGGGAGGCATTGAGAAGGATATTATCAATCTGCAAAGAGGCTCACTCCCACAAAACAAAGAGGGGGTAAAAACCACCTCAATCCTTGTAGGTTCTAAACCCATAGGTACACCAAAGACAAAAAAAGGAGGATTTAGTTATCCCTACCTTCCACCCAACAACCCAACCTGTTGTTGCATTTCATACTTCAACCTAGCCTACTACTATGGTTTTTTAGTCGATTCAACTTCAAATAATCCTTCCACCCAATAAATGTTAGCCTTCCATGCTCCTTCAACCTAACCAACCTTCCATTATTCTTCAACCTTCTCATCCTTCCATTAAATATCTTAGCATTTCACTAAAAATCCTTTAACCTTACTAGCATTCCATTCTCCTTCAGTCATCCCAGTATTTCACCCAACATACTAGCCTTCAACTACAACTTCTTTATCCAACCTAACTTTCCACACTCCTTTAGCCTTTATTCTCAGCCAACCTAGCCTTCCACGCTCCTTCAACTAGACTCCAAGTTTTAATTTTTCCCCAAAATTTGGTTTAGGGTGGGCACCAAATAAACCTTTAGACCCCCATCCACTACCAACAAGGAATGGATTTTTTGTGTATCCATAGGAGGGAGTGGGAATCATACATGGGATGACCACAACTAGCACCCTTTGTTAACTTTCCCACTATGATCAACCAAATCACCCATGATTTTTGTGAAAGTATCTTAGGGTAAATATATTTGACTATCAATAGTTTTGTTTATCAAAAATGACTTTCTAAAAAAACTTCTATTGCATAAAATGTTTCGATTGATTGTAAATTTGTACAACTTAATAGAATAGTGAATATTTACATTTGCATCTCACTGGGTGGTTTTTTTTGAGTGGTACTTTATCTTATGGTGATTTGTTTACTATCATAAAGTTCCAATAAATAGTGTAAAAGTTTGTTTTATATTTTTGTCATGTGCATATTTCAAATTGGTATTAGAACATGTGTCATCAGTGGGATTTTTAGAGCCATCTTAGCAATGGTTTCTAGCAAAAATCCTTTATAATTGTAGATCCCATAATTCAATGGAAATAATTATGATTACTGGAGCATATAGATGAAAATATTATTTGGGTCTCAAGAGCTATGGGACCTTGTGGAGAATGGGTATGTAGAACTCGCAAATGCAACAACATTGAATGCACTTTCTCAAGCTGAGAAATATTTGTTGAAGGAGAACTAAAAGAAGGACCAGAAAGCCCTATTCTACATTATGTAGGTAGTGGATGAGACCATCTTTCCTAGAATTGTAGTAGTAACCAAGTCAAAGCAAGCATGGGAAATCTTAGCCAACTCCTTCCAAGGCATCAACAAAGTGAAGTTGGTGAGATTACAGATGTTGAGAAGAGAGTTTGAAAATCTATAGATGAATGAAGTTGAGTCCATGAGTGACTTCTTTACCCAAATAATGGGTATTATCAACCAAATGAGGATGAATGGCAAAAGCACAAGAACCAGAGAATTATGGAAAAGATACTGAGAAGCCTACTAGCAAGGTTTGACTCAGTAGTCATTGCTATTGAAGAATCAAGGGATTTAACAACCCTTTCAGTGGATGAGTTAATGGGTTCTCTACAAACACATGAGTAGAGGTTAAACCGAACAACATAGTCCTCATTGGAGTAGGCATTTAAGACACAGGTCTCATTTAGAGATAACAATCAAAAGGGAGAATCCCAACAAGTAGCCTCAAGTTCTCAAGGAGGAAGAGGATAAAACAATAGAGGTAGAGGTCGTAGAGGCCAAGAAAGAGGAGGAAGAACAAACTACTACAACAAAGGAGAAACCAACTACAATTTCCATAAAGCAAGAGGAAGAGGTAGCAACAAAAATCAACAAGGAGGCTCAAATCAAAGGTATGATAAATCTAAAATCCAATGTTATTATTGTAAGAAATTTGGGCATTATAGTTATGAGTGTAGAAAGAAGATGGCTAAGGAAAATAAGCAACAAGTCCACTATACCAATGAGAATGAGAATGAAGAACACAAATATGCATGTGGTTATATGATGCTAACTTGCAGTGTTGATGAAGAGAGTCAAAATAATGTTTGGTATCTTGATAGTGGCTGCAGTAACCACATGTCTAGGAATAGAGAAATGTTCTCACAACTAGATGAAACCATCAAATCTGAAGTGAATATGGAAAACAACAACAAGGTACCTATCATGGGAAAAGGGAGGATTATAATCCACACAAAATAAGGAGAAATAAAATACATCCTTAATGTGTATTATGTGCCTAGGCTAAAACATAATTTATTGAGTGTTGGGCAGCTTGTGCAAAAGGGGCACACCATGTATTTTGAAAATGGAGCTTGCATTATTAGAGATAAATAAGATAGGCTCATAGAAAATGTAGCCATGACAAAGAACAAGATGTTTCCTCTAAAAATTTAGAGTGAAATATTACTTTCATTTAGTGTAGTTGTAAAGAATGCTACATGGTTGTGGCATCTTAGATTTGGTCACTTGAGTTTTAGTGGCCTGAATTTGTTGCATAAAAAGCAAATGGTGAGGGGATTGCCTCTCATAGAGCAACCCAATCAAGCATGTGAAGGTTGCCTTGTAGGCAAGCAACATAGGGATGCATTCCCTATAGGAAAATCATGGAGAGCTTCATAACCATTGGAGCTAGTGCATTCAAATATATGTGGGCCTATGCAAACCAGCTCATTTTCCAACAACAGATACTTTCTAACTTTTATAGATGATTTTAGCTAGAAGACATGGGTATACCTCCTCAAACAAAATTCAAAAGCTTTTGGTAAATTTAGGGAGTTCAAATCTTTAGTTGAAAAGCAAAGTGGTTGTTATGTGAAGACTCTAAGAATAGATGGAGGAGGTGAGTACATCTCAAATGAATTTCATAATTTTTGCAAAGCTAATGGGATAAGAAGGTAGTTCACAGCCAAATACACACCATAGTAGAATGGTGTAGCAGAGAGAAATAATATGACCATAATGGAGATGGCAAGAAGTATGTTAAAGGAAAAAGCATTGCCAAATGAATTCTGGTAGAAGTTGTAGCATGTGTAGTTTATCTGCTAAATAGGTGTCCCACAAAGAGTGTGAAGGACATGATCCCATAAGAAGCATGGAGCAACAAAAATCCAAGTGTTGCTCACTTGAGAGTCTTTGGGTGCATAGCATATGCACATATTCTAGAAGAGAAGAGAAGAAAATTGGATGATAGGGCAAAAAATGCATCTTCATTGGGTACAGTGAAGAGTCAAAGGCCTATAGATTGTATAACCCTATTACAAAGAAGTTGATCATAAGCAAAGATGTGAAGTTCATGGAAGATGAAGCTTGGAATTGGAATTCCAAGACTGGTCAACAAGGGCCAACAAGTATTGAGTCAGAAGACTTGAATGGAGAAAGCATGGATCAACCTATAGTTTCAAGCAATAATACCAATGGGGGTAGCAACCCTTCTTCATCAAACTCACCACCACTTGCAAGAATGATATCCAACATGAGAATACCAATAAATACAAGGAGCTTGCAAGAAATATATGAGGTAACAAGAAATGAAATAGAAGATGAAGAGCATTCTGATTTTGCTTTATTTTTTAATTTGATCCTATTTCATTTGAAGAAGCAATTAAAGATAGCAAATGGGTGAAATCCATGGATGATGAAATTGAAGCCATAGAGAAAAACTAGACTTGGGAGCTAATGGATCTTCTAACAGGAAAGAAAACCATTGGTGTGAAATGGGTGTACAAAACCAAGTTTAATGCCCAAGGTGATGTCGAAAGGCATAAAACAAGGTTGGTTGCAAAAGGATATAAATAGAAGTTAGGCATTGATTATCATGAAGTGTATGCACCTATAGCAAGGCTTGACATAGTCAAAATGATTCTAGCATTGGCAACCCAAAAAGGATGGAAAGTTTACCAAATGGATGTCAAGTCTGCCTTCCTAAATGGAGTGTTGGAAGAAGAGGTCTACATAGACCAGCCACTCAGCTATGAGCTAGAAGGGCAAGAAGGTAAAGTGTATAAGTTAAAGAAATCCTTGTATGGGTTAAAGTAAGCACCCAAGGCTTGGTATAGTCGCATTGATTCATACTTTTAGGAGAATGGCTTCATCAAGTGCCCATATGAGCACACTCTCTACATTAAGACCAATGCTAAAGGAGAGATGATAATAGTCTACTTATATGTAGATGATTTGATTTATACTAGCAATAATAGTATGTTGTTTGATTAGTTTAGAAATGCCATGAAGCATGAGTTTGAGATGATAGACCTAGGCTTAATGAAGTATTTTCTTAGAATTGAAGTTACCCAATCAATAGATGGTATCTTCATTTCTCAAGGAAAATATGCCAAATATGTTTTGAAGAGGTTTAGAATGGAGAATAATAAACCAACCATCACTCTAGTTGCAACAGGTCTAAAATTGAGCAAGAAGGATTGCAACAATAATGTGGATTCAACATTCTATAAGAGGTTAGTTGGAAGTATCATGTATTTGACAACCACTAGACCTGACATTATGTATGCAGTGAGTTTAATCAATATATTCATGGAGGCACCAAAGAACACTCACTTGCAGGTAAGAAAAAGAATATTATGGTATGTCAATGGGACCAGAGACCATGGGATATTTTATGCAAGATCAAATAAGCTTGAGCTTGTTGGCTTCATAGATAGTGATTGGGCTAGCAATATTGATGATCGAAAGAGCACTTTTAGGTACACATTCCATCTTGGATCAGGTGCAATCTCATGGTCATCTAAGAAACAACCCATTGTTGCATTGTCTACTGCTGAAGCAAAGTATGTTGTCACCACTTCAGCTGCATGTCAAGCAATTTGGCTGAGAAGAATATTAGGCGAGTTGAATCATCAATAGGAAGGGGCAACTACAATATTTTATGATAATAACTCTACCATAGCACTATCCAAGGATTCAATATTTCATGGTAGAAGCAAGCACATTGATATCTGATATCATTTCATTAGAGAGCTGGTGAAAAATAATGAAATTGAATTGTTGTTTTGCAGGTCCAAAGAGCAGGTTGCAGACATCTTCACAAAACCTTTGAAGGAGGAATATTTTAAAAGGTTGAAGGAATTGTTAGGTGTCAATTTTTTTGAAATTTGGCTTAAGGGAGGGTGTTGGAAATTAATCCAGATTTCACCCACCTCTAACAAATATTACTTTTTGGGATTGATAGAATCCATATCTAGGAGCACTTGCATTTACTCGTGGTAGTTGTATCTGTTTAGTGATTAGAGTGCCACCTATTTGTTAATTAATGTGTTAGGTGAATTTTTCCTCCTTCCTCAGCTATATATATGAGTGTTGGGTGTGATTTCATTTTTGATGGAAGTGGAGCAAATTGCTAGAGAAGAAGAGCAGAGAGTTGTTGAAGCAATAGCATGGAGGAGAAGCAGAAGTGTTAGTGGGAAGAGGAGTGAGCTGCTCCAAGAAGTGCAAGTTGCAGCCTTGCAAAGGATAAGAAATCCTTCCATGTGAAGAAGGGAAACTTTGATGTATGTTACTATTTCTTAAAAAGCAATCTGGTAGAAGTCTTGTTTATCGAGAAAATTCACTTTATTAGATAATATAAATAGTTTGGAAGAATACTTCTAATTGTTGTAATAGTGTCTAAGGATAAAAACTTCTAACTATAAAAATTTTTGTCTATCGGAAGTGACTTTCTATAATAAAATATCATTGAATAAAAAGATAAAATTGATTGTAAAGTTGTGATAACTTAATATAATACTAAATATTTGCATTTGTATCTCATCGGGTACTTTTTTTTTAGTGATGCTTTATCTTGTGCTAAAGTTCTAATTATCATAAAGGTCCGATAAATGATGTAAAATTTTATTTTATCTTTCTATTGTGTATGTCCTTCAAAAGCTAAATGACCTATAATATTTTTAACTTAAAATAATCTATCAAATTTTTTTAGTATTGTTGCATAGTAAAATATAAAAAAATAGTAAATCAAATATGATAAAATATTTAGAATATTATGATAGAGACTACACAGTATGTGACCTTGTTGTCTTTATTGTATTTGTTGTTGCTATACAATACTTGATATATTTAATATATCTATCAAAGCTTTATAAAGTAATTTCATCCTTCTCTATTAAAACTTTAATAATTTCATCTAAAATGACCCAAAGAGCTAGGCCATCTTTCAATAGAAATATATAAATATGTTGAGAGAAAAATAATTAGTCAAGTTAAGTCTTGCTATCTCATACTTTTTTTATTTAATATTTTGAAATTCTACCTTATTTAAGTATGATTCATATTGGAGAATAGTTCTTCACCATAGCATGCAGATTTTGTCTTCTCAATCATCTATTCAATCATCATGTATTAGTTCACAATATATTAACTTTTTTTTCTTTCTTACCTAGTGGATCTATTTTGTGTATGCCTCTTTAGATGTAACTATTATAAAAAATAATAAAAAATAAAGTGACATTAACCAAATATAAATGGATGTGATTTATGAATTCAAATTTGTGACTTGAGATAAACAAATTTGTAACTTATTATAAGAAAGGATACTATGTAAGGCCAAAATTTTGTGTATATAATATTGCACTTTAGGTTGGCAAGAAAATTTTTTACATAATTATATCAACACAATCTAGAGCTTAATATCAAGGTTAATGGGTGTGCGGGTGTGGGTATCACATCTGTAAAAAATAAGGTTTACTGGGTAAGGGTGCAACTATTTTTTATTAAACATATATATATATATATTTTTATGTATTTTTTATTAAAAATAAATAAATAATAAATATTTCATACCATATCCATCAAATAAACAATAAGATCATTATACATCCAGAATTTAAAATTGGCAAACTAAAATCTAAACACAAAATTTTGTATTTTATGCACAAATGAGAATATTCTTATGTATGCCTTTGGGCAAAACCTTCTACCTTGCCTTCTACTAAAACCCTCCCCATAGTAGAAACCCTAAATATAACAATTGAATATGAACACACCATACCTGTGAGCTTCCAATAGCTCATGCACTCCATGAATGTTGTATGGTAGGAGGGTTTGAAACTCATGAACTACAACATCAAAAAATCAACCCTAAAAGGGATGGGGAATGCTAAAATAACATAATACAAATGAAGACATATTTGTAATTTTTACCTACTCACTAGAAGTGATTGAATATAGAGTTACAATCAAGTTAATATTTTTTGGAGTCTAAATTGTGAAGTGGATCTGTCTAGTACTATGCTACAACAGCTAGGTTGTGAATCAAATATGTGTGGACATGTGTTGTGCTAGGGTTGTAGAGGTCACATAAAAAATCTGTGTGGACGAACAATAAAAAATTATGGATTTTGTATTAGGGTTATGGAGGTCACATAATGGATCTGTGTGGATGAACAATGAAAAATTATAGGTGTTGTATTAGGGTTGCGGAGGCCAAGTTGTGAAGAAAATATTTGCAGCACTGTGCTACAACAACTAGGTTTTGAAGCAGATCTATGCATACGGGTGCTATTCTAGGATTTTGGAGGCCACATAATGGATTTGTATTTATGGACAATAAAAAAATATGGATGTTGTATTAGGGTTATGTAAGCCAAGCTGTGAAGTAGATCTATGAAGCACTATGCTACAGTAGTTAGGTTGTGAAGCAGATCTATGTAGACGGGTGCTGAGTTAGGCTATGAAGGTCAAGTTGTGAAGTGGATTTGTGCAACACTATGCTAGGGAAGCTAGGTTATGAAGCAAATATGTGTGGATGGGTGTTGTTCTAGGGTTGCAGAGGCCACATAAATTAATATGCAAATCAAAGTAAAATTAATTTAAAATTATTGAAATAATAGTAAAAACTGATAGGGTTTGAATATGAGCATGGGTATGAAGGTGAGTGTGTAGGGTGGCCATATGTATAAGAGCAATGTGGAGGGTGGTCTACAAAATATAATTTGCAATGGTACTAGTCAAGGTGACAATCTCAGTGGTGGTCTCGGTGGTAGTCTTAGTGTTGGCTCACAAGCGAATGGGGGACTCGAGAAGGTGGGAATTCAAGATGGTAGTTTTGATGGTGGTTTTAGGATAAATTTTCAAGTGGATGGTGAGCTTGGGATAGGTGATGGTTAGTAAAATCAAGTGGTCCAATGGTCCTCGAGCAGCGATCATACCTTTTACCTAGGTGAGTCTTCTTTCATTGCAGCTATTGCAAGGAGTTTATTTTCTTAGGATTTGAAACCTCTTTTCAACCTTTCTCCAATCAGCAACAAACTTGTCATTCCAGATGATTTGGTGGATGCTACCATTTTTGAAGGCTCATATAACCTGGTTGGGAAGTTTGAGGGAACTTGACCAGATCTTGATTCCATTCGATGGTGGGCTTTGTTCAAATGGAAACCCTTGGGTTCCCTTGATATTGTGGCTTTGTCCAATGCTTTATTTCTTATCAATTTAAGTTTTAAGGAGAGATAAAAATGAATTCTTGAGGAGGGGTACCATGTTTTTAGTAAACAAGAGCTTTTTCAAAAAAAATGGGATCCAAGATTCAACCATAGAAATCAAAAGGTTAATCTGGCACCCCTTTGGGTTTGCCTACCTAATTTTTAGTTTTATTTATGGCATGAAGATATCCTAAAGGGTATATCCAAATCCAATGGATAACTATTTATTGATTTAGCCACTAGATCCAATTCTAGGATGATATTTTTTAGGATGTGCATAATAGAAGACTTGGAAGTAAATATACCAGACCACATTGAACTTATCTCCAAGAAGGATCCCTGAATGCAGTAGATATTCTAGGAGAATTGAACCTTTATGTGTTTATCATGTCAGAGATTCAGACATGCAATGGGGCCTTGCCCTCGTAAAGCTTTTGGTAGTGGAGCTTCAAAGAAGACCGAGTTAAAAAAATCTAGTTGGCAAGACCCAATAGCAAATATTTCCTGCTATAACAGAAAAATATGAGCCTAGCTTGAAAGAGCTAGAAATGGGAGATACCATTATGGATAAAATTATCCCAGTTAACATATTTGAGTCTAGTGATATGGTGGTCCGTGCCTTAGTGATCAGCCCTCTCAAGGTGATAACCCTAGAAAATGAGACCTGTATTCCATCGAAATTTATTCACAATTCCTACCATTATTTGGTTTCTCAAGATCCAATTCTAGAGGAGCTCGTTTCTCCCCATAAGGCTTTTAAAATTTTATTCTAGGAGGATTTTTTTCTCCTCAAAATACTTTTGAACTGATGGCCTAGGAACCGAAGTCTCCAAATCTGCTTGAACTAAAAAAATCCTCTTGTACGAGAGCTGGGTCTAGGTCCAAAACCAGAAGTTCAAAAAGAATCAAATGGATATGGGAGCTATTTGAAAGCCTGGTAAACCCTCAAACATGATGGTAAAGTTCAAAGAAACATAATCAGATATAGTTGATGGAGTTCAAACCCAACTTAAATTTAAGAAATAGAAGGAGAATAAAAACAAACAACTAAAGTTGGAATCATTTTGTAGACCCTCTAATCCTTGAATGGGAAAAAATATCCTAACCCACACAAATGAAGATGTTGTCTTGGAATATAAGAGGCCTAAATGGGCCTATAAATAAGAGGATTTTGGTATCTGTTAAAGCAGAATTTTTTTTGAACATTATATTTATCTAGGAAAACAAAATGGATAGGACCAAGCCAGAAATTACCAAGGAAATCATCTAGAAGGAAGTTGATTTCATAGCAAATTCTATTATTGGAGCTTTGTGATTCCTTTTATACCTTTGGGATCCCATGAAATTGGATGGTTATGTACTTATTATATCTAAAAGGGTGATAAATATTCTTTTTTGCTACAAAAATTTAGGATTTAAGTGGATCTCATCTAACATTTATGCTCCTAACACTGGTCCGAACAGGGTGATACTCTGGGATTCACTGAGCACCATGAGGATTTTATTCAAGGATGAGCCTTGGATTCTTGTAGGGGATTTTAATACCCCACTCTATCCCTATGATAAGAAAGGGGACTCTGATTAAATTCTAGAAGCATGGAAGAGTTTGCTTCTTTTCTTAACAACCAAGAGTTTCTAGATGTAGAGTTGAAAGGATCTAAATTTACCTGGACTAACAAATGGTTGAGAAGCCAAAACATTCAAATCATATTGGATAGAGTTCTAGTTTTGAAGTAAGGTCTCCCCTTTTTTGGTGACGCTCTCCTTTACTCCTTGCCTAAAATTGTGTCTGATCACAACCCTTTAGTCTTGGAAAATTTTTAAAATAAAAAATCCTAGGCCATTCAGATTTGAGGCGATGTGGCTACAACACTCGGATCTACAGGCTAGAATTAAATCCTGGTGGTCATGAAATTTCTTTGGTCCTTTGATTTTCCAAATGGTATCTAAGTTAATATTTTTTAAGGCTAATATTAAAACCTGGAACAAATTTATCTTTGAAGACATATTCCAAAGTAAAAAGGAGATATCTGAGTACTTAAAGAAGTTCGAAGTTGATGTAGCATCAAGGGAAGTAGAGGAAATGGATCAAATTAGAGAAAAGGAATAGTTATCAAAATATCATAACTCATTGGCCGAGGAGGAAATGTTATGGAAAAAAACTATCCTACTTTGGTTTTGGTAGAAATGAACCCTCCTTTGTGTGCACCATTCAATTATGAGGAAATTAGGGAGGTAGTGTTCTCTATGGGGGTCCTCAAAGCTCCATGTTTGAACATATTCCCACCCATTTTCTTCCAACTATTTTGGCATATTTTGGGAGAATATATATGTAATGCCATGAAGGAAATCTAGGCACCGAATTTTACTGCACCTAATATCAAATATATTTTTCTTGTCCTCATTCCTAAGATGAAGAGTGCTAAAGAATTCAAGGATTTTAGGACCATCACCCTGTGCAGCATAATGCTAAAAATTCTTACAAAATTTTAGCAAATATATTGAAAGTCCATCTTCCAAGTATTATTGATTTACCTCAAAGTGGGTTTGTGATCGAAAGACAAATTCTTGATGGCATAATTGAAATTCATGAACTGATACATTCTCTAGATAAAAGTGGTAGACTAGGTACCCTTCTAAAAATTGACATGGATAATACCTATCATCGGGTTTCCTAGGAATTTCTTAAAGTGATGGAGAAAGTTGGATTTAATCATGAATGGTTGAGTTTTATTAAAGTCTGCATTTCATTGGTGAAGTTTTCTATCATTGTTAATGGATCCTCGATGGGCTATTTTGGTAGTTGCAAGGATCTTCGACAAGGGTATCCCTTATCTTCTTATTTACTCATCTTGATGGTAGAATGCTTAGGAAGAGCTATCAAAGCTGACATTTCTATAGTAGGCATCAACCCTGCAAGTGATTCTAATCCAATTTTATATCGTTAGTTCACAAATGATACTTTGTTGTCCTTAATGGCTTTGATTTCACAATCTCGGGTGATTAAAGTCATTCTCTCTAACTATGAGTAGGCTATTGGGTAGAGGAATAGCTTCAAAAAAGTAATATTTTTTTTTTCAATAGTCCAGTTAGAAGGAAGATGAAAATTGCTAAAATATTGGGCTGTGCAATTAATTCCCTTTCATTTTTTTACATGGGAATGTCGCTCTTCAAAGGTGGAATTAAATCTTCTTTGTGGGAATCGGTGGCAGAAAGAGTCTAGAGGAAGATAGTGAGGTGGAAAGGAGCACTCTTGAGCCAAGATGGTAAGTCCATTCTAGTTAAAACTACTTTACAAAGCATTCATATTTATTTCCTTTCTCTATCCAGGGTGCTAGAGATAATTCAAAAAAAATTAGAGCAGATTCAGTGCTCCTTTATTTGGTCCAGATATTAGGACAAAAAGAAGTTATTCTTAGTAGCTTGGGATCAAGTTTGTAGTTTTAAGGATATGGTAGGACTTGGCTTGAGGAAAATAATTTTAATGAACAAATACCTCATAGCTAAGCAAGGGTGGAAGTTGGCCCAAAATGCTAATACAAATTGGGTAAAAAATTTAAAATCCAAATACTTGGGGAATGGAGATTTTATTTTTTCCTCTCCCAACCCATACCAAGGTTCTGCATTTTGGAAAAGCATGGTTAAATGTCAAGAAGATATTTTGAAGGGTGGTTGTTGGGTTCTAGGTAATGGTTCTTGCTAATGGTTATAGGATCAATTTTTGGAGAGACAGGTGGGCAATAGATAGACCTTTAAACGTCGTTCCTACCTTCTCTCAGGATAAATTTATCACAACACATGATTTCAAATCAAGGGTTTGTGATTAATTTGAGATTATGAATGTCAAAAAATATTGAAAACCTCTTTCCTTCCTTGATTGGTCTCAAGATGAAAAATCTGCTAGTAAATCCCTTTCAGAATTACTAAAATATATTGTTATAGTATTTGAATATAAACAAGATAAGCTAGTGTGGGGAGCTAAAAATAATGGATGTTTCTCGTTCAAATCAACATATGCACTCCTTGATGATCACAAAGAGGCTTGGTTTCTAGCTAATAAAATTTGGTGCAAAGGTCTCACACCCAAAGTGAATATATTTTTCTGGTTGGCTATGCAGGGAAAGTGCTTAATATTGGATAATTTATAGAAGAGAGGTTTTAGTTTACCCAATAGATGTTATCTATGTGGGTTGGTAGAAGAATATCCCAAGCATCTGTTCTCACTATGTTCCTATTCTAAAGAAGTTTTTGGGATGCTACTTCATCTGGTGGGAATGGATTGGGTTCCCTCTAAAGAGCTAAAAAACCCTTGTGGAGCAATGGAGAACTCCCTATTTGTCACCTTAGATTCAATCATTCACATATTTTATCCTCCCTCATCTGTGGTGGTGGATATGGAAGGAAAGAAATCCTAGAGTTTTTAAGAACCCTTCTCATCACCTAGACTCAATTTTTATTATAACTATCCTCGCCACAGTGGATAATGTTGATATCATATCTCTAGATGTGGGGAATATTGGTGTGGAAGGTGGGATAGAAAATAATTTGGGTTTTAAATCTTCTATTGCTTTGGTCTCGATAATCCATTAGCTCGTAAGAGTAGACACTATTTGGAAACCACCACATCCTAGGTGGTTAAAATTGAACTTTGATGGTGCATCTAAAGGTAATCCGATATAGGCCAGAGTATGTGGTTTTATTAAGGATGCGAAGAGGTGAATTTTATTGGTGTTAGTTGAAATTATCAGAACTCAAACTATCCATGTAGCTACGGCTAGAGCTCTCTTTCAAGGAGTCTTGCAGTTGAAATATTTAGGCTTAAGAAAAGTCATAATCGAAGGTGACTCACTCAATTTCATTAATATGGTTAAAGGGATGTAGACTTCAACTTGGACAATCTCAAACCTATTGGAAGAAGTGCATAAATTGGACCAAACATTTGAAATTGTCTAGTACTAGCAAGTTTTCAAGGCGGGTAACAATTCGGCTATTTTTTTGGCTAACATGGGTACCTCTCAAAATGGCATCACAGTTTGGAATAGGAATATTTGAAATGCTTAATCCAACTAGCTAATTATGTTATAAGAATGTAATTTTATTGCTACTTATTTTGGGGCCAGAGTTTGGCTCTATTTATTTATTTGAATCTGATGGATTCAATTATTAGGTCTAAAATCCTCCCGAGTTTTTATGGAGCTATGGATTTTTATTTTCAGATCATATTTCCATATGATGGCTTGGTCTCTAAGCAGCTTGTGATTTTTGAACTGTTTTACCAGGCTCTAAACCAAGACAAAATTCTGGTTTCATTTTCGTGGTTTTCCATTTTCAAAATTTGGCACTTGTTTGTAGAACGACTAGGTGAGAAGCCTGTTTAAATTTGTAGCTTTAATTTTTTTATGGTCATTTAATTTTGATGTTTTTTTCATTTTGTATTTCTAACTCTTTCTCGGTTGGATGACATTTTGATTTTTAAATTTTAAATTATGCTGATGTGTCACCCGGGTCTGCCTGGATGTAGCACTTTTTATGTTGATGTTTGTTGTCACTCTTTTTGTGACTAGTTTCTCTTTGTAAAATGTTTGGAGGTCCTTTAAAAACTCCTACATCCACCTAATAAATAAATAATAAATCAATCAAAACATCATTCCATTAAGTATTTTCCTTTAACAACCTACTAAAAACATCCTATGGATGTAGGTGAGAGTCATCCTTAAATCAAATGTGCAATATTTGCTATATTTTATTAAAAGGAATAAATAATTAATAGAAATTATTTGTAATGGGAATACTATTACAATATGCATGGAAGTTCACATGTGTTTTTACTATAGTTTTCATTATCGTCATTATTGATATTATTACTATCTAAAATATTCAATTATTTTCATACTATTATCTTGCATATGATATGTTTTCATGAAGTGTGAGATTTTCATGGTATCAATGCTAGTCTTCTAAATATAAAGAATTAATTAATTAGAGTGCAAGCTTCATATAGTAAATTTATAAAAAAAAAAATCAATAAAAGTATAAACTGATTAGGGCTTCAAATGTTTCTATACTAGTTTCTATACCTTATTCTTGATAAGAAGTATATTTAAAATTTAAACTCTAAATCAAATAAATTAACAATTTATAATAAATTAATAATAAATATTTTAGATTATAAATATTATTAGTGTGTATTTTTTCATGTTATAGCATAAATAATTTTTTTCTGTTTGTGATATAAAAATATTATAACTTTAGAAGGGAGAAATATTGAGGACAAAGAAGATATAAGAAAGGAAGCAATTAGTTATTTTAAAGTATTTTGTGAAATTCTAGGGAAGATAAGGAGGAACAATAAAAAATTCTCCAAAATACTCCATCAATTATCACTCAAAGATAAAATTAAAGCTTGATGAAGAAGATATCTATGGAGGACCTCCATGAAGTAATTTTATTTCCATCCTAACAAGGCACCTGGTCATGATGGATTTCTAGTAATTTTTTTTCACAATTTTTGGGATTTATTAAAGAGTGATATGTTAGTTGTGGACTAATGTTGTTTTTATTACCTTGGTTCCTAAGAAAGGCAACACAAACTATTTTGATATTTTTTGTCCAAATTGTAATATGATTTATAATATTATTTCAGAAATTATGACAAATAGGTTGAAAGGCATTCTAGGGTGCCTTATCTTAGAGAAACAAGGTGGATTTGTTCATGACAAACAAATTCTTGATGGTATAATTATTATACAAGAGGCCATACATTCTCTTAATTTCATGAAAAAACCAGGAATGCTTTTGAAATTAGATATGACCAAAGCATATGATAAGGTTTTCTAGAATTTTCTACATGCTATTCTCAAAAATTTTAGCTTTGATTAAAATTTGTTTTAAGTGGATTAAATGTTGTCATAGCACTCCAAAATTTTCTATTTTGATTAATTGTTTTCCTGCTAGTTACTTTAAGTCATCTTGTGGACTTTGTCAAGGTGATCCACTTTATCCTTATCTATTCATTATTTTGGCAGAAATATATATATATATATATATATATTGAATTTACATGGTGGAATCGGTAGCCGCCACGAATCCGGGCAGGTTGTCCAACTTTTATGGCTGCCACAGTATTCTGCGATGTCCGCCCTAGAAGCTGCCACACAAATCTTCGCGCAGTCCACCCCTATAACCACCATGCCACAATCATTTTAAAACTTTTACGCCGCTGAAAGCACCAGGAAAGGGACAAGCGTTCATTCTGGCAAATTTTGGTAGAAATAATAGGAAGAGACTTTTAAAGGAAAAAATAAAAAGAAAAATTAAGGGTATTCAAGTTGCAAAAAATGGTCCCTCTAAATATCATCTCCAATTTATTGATGATACTTTTCTTTTAGGCCATTCCTCAATCAGTGAGTCCATGATGTTTAAATAAATATTATCATGCTACGAGAAGGCTACTAGAAAATTGGTAAATACTACCCTAGATTTACAATAAATTATTTTGAATATTTTAGGGTTTGAAATTTAAAATTTTCCATCAACCTGTTTGGGTATTTCTTTGTCTAATAAAGGAAATAAAAATGAGCTTTGGATCTCTTTCTTGGATAGAATGAAAGCTTAATTGGTAGGTTGGAAATGTAAGTTCTTAACCATGGTAGGAAGGCTTCAACTCAGAAATACTACATTACAATGCATTCCTATTTATATGATGTTACTTTTAAGACTGCCAATAGATATTGCATCAAAAATTGATAAAATTCAAAGAGTATTTTTATGGAAAGGTTGTGAGGAAAATTTTAGGTTTCCTCTTTGTAAGTGGGATAGGGTTTGCAAAGGAAAGAATATTGGAGGAGCAGACTTGTAAAATTATAGACTTATGAATTTGGTATTAGGAGTAAATCTTGGGTGGAGATTATTTAGAGATCAAGGAAAGAATTGGGTAAAAATATTACTTCAAAAATATATAGGTTCTCTTGATGCAATGAAATTATTCAATAAAAGAACTCTACTCAAAGGATCATCAACATGAAACATATTAGATGGTCAAACAATGAGGGGAGTTTTACAGATTTTTAGTTTGATGCTTGGTTGAATTTTTATCCTCTTATATTTGACTCAAAATGGTAACCATTTTCTCAAGCATACCTAGCATATAATGGTCCAAATGTCAAAGACTATATTATTATGAGAAAAAAATCTAGAACGTAGATTTCTTTTAGTAACTTGGCTGAAGGAGAGGAACTCAAAAAAGTTACAGGTGAAATTCAAAATATGCTTTGAGAGTTTTATTTGTTTATTTTTACATGAAAGGATGAGTTTATTTGGAATTTATCAAAGGATGGTGGATACTTGGTCAAGTTGGGATATGAGGATTTAAAACAATCAAAAATTTCTTCTCCCAAATATTTTCCTTGGAAGAATATTTGGTCATTAGAGGCTCTCCATAAGGCCTCAACATTTCTTTGGTTACCAGTTCAAAGAAGAGTCTACAAAGAAGATGATATTATGGATCCTTAATATGTGCTTTGTGAGAAGTATTTATAAACATCATACCATTTACTTCTTTATTGTCCATTTTATCATACCATTTGGGTTTTTTTTTTTTTTAAATATAAAATTATAATGGGTAGCTCCATCAAAATTGAAAGAGTTGATCAAATTTTGGATTAATTATTTCAAAGATAAAACATTATATATTCTTTGGAGTATTGAACCTACCATTATTTTTTGGAATTTATAACTTGAAAAGAATAACAATTTAAAAAAATAAAAAATCTCAAAATCATGCCCAATTTTGGAATTGTATTATTACCTCTCTTGCAGAATGTCTACAAATATGGTGCTCATCATGGGAAGTCTTAATTGCATAAGAAGAGGTGCTAATATCTTGGCTACAATATTTGAACATACATGGAAGATTCATTTGCGATGGAATTAAAACAAAGGATCTATTTTGATCTATGGTAAAATGGAAGTGTCCAAAAATTGGGTTTATCAAGATTAATTTTGATGGTGCTTCTAAAGGAAATCTAAGAAAAGCTAGTGGAGGTGGTGTTTTTAGAATTAGTGAAGGCAAAATTCTCCTCAAATATTTAGAATCATATAGAACTTCAACTAACAACTATGAAGATGCTATGACACTTCTTACATGGATTAAAATTGCAATAGAAAAATAATGGAAATATATATTAAATGAAGGGGACTCACAAATTATCATCAATGCTACTAAAAAAAATGGATGTGGAGACTGGATAGAAAGTAATACTATTGTTAATGTTCATCATTTATTTGGTAGAGGAAATCTCTTGGAAATGTAGGCATATTATAAAGAAAGAAATCAAGTAGCAGATAAATTAGTGAATTGTGGTGTTGATCCTCATCCTAGTGAAATTCAAATTTTAGAAGGATATTTAACAAGTGAGATTTTATGTCTTAATAAAAAATGATGTCCAGGAGTTATGAGAAAAAGTCACACTAAAGTTATGTTATGTGGCATTAGATTTCCATTAAACAAGTATTTGCTAGTGCCACATTAATGATAAAGAAGTAGATTTTATTATTGATTTCAAAAAGAAAAATTATTTTTAACATAAATCTTGTGCTATATATATGATTACTCTTACAAAACATAATAATGAAAGTGTGTGATCTAAAAGAGAAACGATGTAACACAATAAAAAAAAGTTGTAAATAAAGGTAGAAGAAAGAAAGAACTAATATTTCTTGTGGATCAAAAGGAATAATATTGGGACCAAAAAATTAAAAAAAGTGCAATCTAAAATGTAAACTATTGCACTATAGGGGATACATATTTATCAATTAAAATTCAATAAGGGCTGACTTGGACATGAAAGTGTGCAACTATATATTAGAAAGCACTTAACTTGAGATGTTACATAAATTACTAAATATTCAATGTGGAGCAAAGAATAAATATTATTGAACCTAAATAAAAATTAAAAATGATTAAAATATCATGGCTTTACACCTAAATTTCTATTATATAAAATTATATGATCTCTATGAAATTCCTTTAATGAAAACTATAAATTTGTGAGTAAATTCTGTATTCTTTTATTTTATAGATATGAAATGACAAAATATTGAAACAACATTCATATATAGAATATTCAACATCGTATGAATATTAAAATATTTTTCTTAGGTAAATTATTTGAAATATTATTAGATATAAAAGCTTAGAATAATAATTTGCTTAGCTAAAATCAAAATAATAGAGGGAAATGATATGATCTATAAATTTATCTTGGCTGAAATAAATATTTTCAACATAGAGCAAGAGTTTAATAGAAGAAATAAAGTAATTAAGAATCCTATAATATATTTTATATAAGAATAATAATAAAATTATTTAAATAAATAAAAAATAGTACAGATATTAATATTCAGCCTAAAATATTTTATGATTATTATCCCACTTAATATAAAATGCATCCTAAGAACAAATCTTGTTGAAGTTTTTTTATTTGATTTAGTATAATAACAGGTTTTGGAGGGATACCCAAACCTTTTACATAGGGGTTTTGGGAGGGTCCCTCAACCTCTACAAAACCACAAATATATTCTAAAAACATCAAAGAAGATCACAAATTAGATTACATCTCTAAAGGAAAATTGATTCAGCATCCAACAAAGATTGATCAACATCAATGATAGTCAAATCTCGTAGATCTAAAACAAATAGCATTCTCATCTAAATTTTTAAATTTAAAATCAGACCTAGAAAGGAACTTCTCACCCAAGCCACTACGAGAGAGGCAAATCTAGAAAATGGGATAGCCATCCATACCATCTAATGATAAATTAATTTTTAAATTTAAATAGAGCACTCAATTTGGAAAAAAATTGCTAAGACATCAAGAACGGTAAAAAAAATGGAATAAAAATATTAGACTTTCCTTCCAAGGATGGGAATCCTAATACTGGAAATTTTGATCTCCACCAGCAAGTACCCAACACCTTCAGTAATCACTTCGGCAACAGCAAATTGGAATCCTGCCCAAATATGGGGTTTTGAAAGTTTCCTTAAACCTAAACAAAAGGGTTTTGAAAGGATCCTCGAACCTTAAACAATGAGGTTTTGGAAGGATACCCAAATATTTAAGCACAATTTTGAAAGGCTTTAGAAATTTATAAAAAGAGTTAGGCCTCAAGCAAAGGACCAGAGGGTTTTGGAAGGCTTCCTGAACCTTGTAGGGGGGTATTTGGAAGGGTCCCCAAACCTTTACAAATAGGGTTTTAAAAGGCTCCTAAAACCTTGTAAAAGTGTATTAGGTCTTAAGCAGAGGACCACTGGGATTTGATAGTCTTCCCAAGCCTAAATAAACACAAGGATGGCAATAACAACTATTTTTCATCCAAACATAACCAAGAGCACTAAAATAATTTGAAATTCAAATTCTCGCTCAAATACTAATAGTGAAATGAAAAATCAAGGCTCCTAAAACATTTTATAAATAGATCAAGCCTCCAGCAGAGGACCATAGGGTTTTGGAAGGATCCCCAAACCTAAAACATGTTAGGATCCTAGAGATCCAAAAGAACCAGAAGATCCACATCTCAGGGCAAATAGGACACATTCCTATTGAACATTAGATTTAAAATTTGGAAACTCCCTCCTAGTCCAAATGGAAAAAAACTACAAAAAGAACAAACAAGAAACAACCACTTCTTGCTTAGATTTGAAATTTAAAAACAAATTCCCTCCTAAAAAGGGAATGACCCAATAAACCACAAAAAGGCCAAAAATCGTGAGAAAAAACTTTCTAAGATCATGCAAATAAAACATTGTACCCCAGCAGAGAAAGATTCTAAATAAAATAGATCTAGAATCTAATATTCATCTAAGAAACAAGAACAGAACCCCAAAATAGGGTATGAGGAAAGAGGCAGGGGCCCTACCAAAAATATTTTAGAATTAGGGCCAACATTTATTCACCAAGTCAAAAAAGCAAAACCTCATCCAATTATCTAGCAAACCGTGCACCATTGCATGAAATAAGGACATCCTAGAATATTCATCCAACAACCAACAAATATTAGGGTTCAAAGAAAAGAGTTCCCTGCTCCCCTAAGAAGTGTGCTCCCAGAAGAGATCAAGTTTTAACCTTTTTGAAGTTTTAACCATGGTAATGATCGTTATTTATAATCAATCTATTCATCAAGAAAGGCAATAAAATTATAGTTCTTATATATTATAATGATATATTTAAATTTTTTAAAGATAAAAAATTAATGATAAAAAATCCTTTTAAGTTATTATTATTCAAATACTATACACATAAAACTGGTTGGAGATAAATTAACACAATTTTTATTAATTACATTAAATGATTTTAGTATTTTTCATTATCATATATTTACATAAGTGTATTATGATGAAAAACAAGTTCTTTTGAAATTGAATATTCTAAAATCAAGAAGAAAATCAATTAAAAAAATCATATCTATAAAAATATTTATGATAATGTGATATTAAAACCTTTTAAGAGTCAAGGATCTAATGGGGACATAACCCTTATGTTATTATACCATATAATAATTTTATATTATAAATATAAAATATGTTTGACTTTAGGCCTATCAGTTTATGCAATGTTATTTATAAGCTTATTTCTATGGTCATTGCAAATAGATTAAAAGAAGATCTCCCAATCATCATTGACCAATGCCAAGGTAACTCTATCCAGGGTAGATTTATAACTGTCGAAATAATAACTATTCACAAGATCATTCATTTTGTCTCCAAGAGAAAAAAATCGATAATGTTTTTGAAATTAGACATGAACAGAGCTTTTGATACGGTATTTGTTGGGAATTTTGAGTTCATTTAGTTGTCATTGATGTCAAGGTGAAAAGTCATCATTTATACCGTAGAGCACACCATCAATAGCACTAGGAACAATGCGAAGAGTTGAAGAGAAAATTGGCAAAATAATATTTTATGAGGGTTTATGGTAAACCCATGGTGGAAGATTAAATGGTTTTATTAAAATCATTATGAGGATATAAAAATCTCCTCAAAAATTGAGATGGTGTTGCATAACTTTTATTATTAAACATGAACCATTCACCAATATGCAGAAATATCAAATCATTCATCCACAATACATTATCCACAATAACAATCCACAAATGAGAGAGAGATAGATAATACCCTTAAGGTAGGGAAACACCAATAATAATCCTTAAGGAAGGAATAACTCCACAAGATCTCCCAAGATGAGAGGCCACTTCGTGGGCACGACGATTACATAAGATTCTTCTTCAATGATATGAATATCCTTACAATGACAAATATCTCTTCTTTATATATCCATATTCTTATTCTACTTTGGAGAGCCTACTACTAATATTATATTATATTAAAATATAATATAATATTATAATACAATCAACCTTGGGTTATGTGTGGCCCATGCCAACCCTTATACAATATAATAATATATCCCCAAATATCTATTCCTAGGTACCCTACCATGCCACCCTCCTTACAAATGTTTCGTCCTCGAAACATATGAAGAAACCTGATAGTATGATTTGCTAAGCAATGTTAGCAATTGGTACCAATCTCGCTCATCCATCCATCCAAGTGAAACCCGATGATGCTGGTATGCCATTTTGTTACTTGAGTATCCAAATCTGCTTCGTTGGCTCCATGCTTCTGCTGCTGTATTTTGATAACTTGAATGATGGGTCCACTTGTTCCTTGATGCTGATGAACCATGCTGAAAACCATGATCACTATGCTTTCTTTGCCAAACACTGCCATAGTTGGTGCCCTGCTGATTACATGTAGAACCATAATATTGTTGCCTTGAACCATGCCTCCAATATTGTTTCCGCTCATGGTGGTGTGGATGGCGATATGGTGCAACCTTTACTTGATGTTCTACCTTCTTTGACTTTTCAACCTTTGGCTTCATTGTTTTAAATTCTTCTACACCTTGTTCTTTCATGTTATCTTTGTTTGGTGTGTCCTTGTGCTCTTCTATCAAATATTCCTTGGACTCTGTTGCTGCTATCGCCTTCTTGGATTCTGTTTCATGTTCTTCAATTTGTTCTTCTACAACCACTTCTTGATTTTCCTTGTATCCTTGCTCCTCAAGCTGAGAAATATCCTGCAATGTTATTTCCACTGAATTAGTTACTGCTACTTCTTTCATGGACTCTGTTGCTACTATTGCCTTCTTGGATTCTGTTTCATGTTCTTCAATTTGTTCTTCTACAACCACTTCTTGATTTTCCTTGTATCCTTGCTCCTCAAGCTGAGAAATATCCTGCAATGTTATCTTCTTTTTTCTGTACCATAACTTCATAAACTTCTTTTGCACATTAATGTTAATAGTACCCAAAGAATCTAACCAAGGATAACCAAGAACAATATCCTCATCATCCATCTCAATAGCATAGAAATCTGAATGTAAAACATATTTATCCATGGTGATCTTCAAATCTTCAAAAATCTGAACATGCTCACCCTCTAGTCTGTATGTCCTTAATTTTTGTTGCTTGAACTTGCAACTTCTTAGCCAAAGCAATATTAATAAAATTAAATCTGCTACCAGGGTCAATGGAAATAATAACCTGCTCCTTTTGAATGCTTCCAGGAACCTGCAAAATAGACTTTTTAGATTCAAACAAATTCCTTTGTCCATTTTCTAATTTATCTTCTACCAAAGGTATGGTTTCCTTTGTCTGCATATTGACATCTTGTTTATCTTCCCTGACCTTTTCCTCTTTCTTCTTGAGTAATTTGATTTCTTTTTCATAGTCTTCATTTTGTTTCTTGAAAACTTCCCATTCTCCTTTTATTGTATTTCGCTCATTTTGAGTTTCCTGTAGTTTCTTTTCAAGGTCTTCGATGAAATTTATTATGCGATCTACATAATATGGGTCCCATTTAATCAAGAATGCATGCTCTATTTCATCCCAAGTGTATTCATTATTCCTTTCTTCACAAAACTTTATCCACCAAAACAAAGCTTTCCCTTGAAGACATATACCAAGCATGGATTTCCCCCATGAGGCATTACAATATAGAGATCTAAAATTTTTCCACCATTCTCTAGCATCAATATCATCTTCTCCAGAAAAACTTTGGAGTACCATTGTTCATGCCCTAATGCAACTAGGGTTTTTTTTGATAATAAATATCATGCCCTAATGCAAACTAGGGTTTTATGGAAAAAAAATATCTTCCCACCAAGTTGAAGCTAAAAATCCCATAGACAACTACATCTGCAATTTTTCTTCCAAACAAAATAAAGTGCAACTGATTTGCTTACCCGAACTAAACAAATTGTCTTTTGAAAAATTTGCGACTTGAAAATTCGTCACTTTCCTTGTTCCAGATGGCTGACTTCAAAAGGTCGTATCTCCCTCAATACTGCTCGGATTCCTTCATATGACCACTCATTTTAAAGCTCTTCAAATTCTGCACAATCTGATCCAAGAATCGCCTCAATCGGATTAACTGTCGCAAAGATATGGCTTCTGAAAGATGAGACGTTTTTCCAGAAAAAATCTACGAAATTCGTCACTATCCTTGTTTCGGATGACTAACTTCAAAAGGTCGTATCTCCCTCAATACTACTCGGATTCCTTCATATGACCACTCATTTTAAAGCTCTTCAAATTCTGCACAATCTGATCCAAGAATCGCTTGAATCGGATAAACTTGCGCAGAGATATGGCTCCTGAAAGATGAGATGTTTTTCCAAAAAAAAATTGCCCTAATTCTAGGGTTTCACACAAAAATCCCCACTTTGCCAAAATCGTTGCTCCGATACCACTTGTTGCATAACTTTTATTATTAAACATGAACCATTCACCAATATGCAGAAATATCAAATCATTCATCCACAATACATTATCCACAATAACAATCCACAAATGAGAGAGAGATAGATAATACCCTTAAGGTAGGGAAACACCAATAATAATCCTTAAGGAAGGAATAACTCCACAAGATCTCCCAAGATGAGAGGCCACTTCGTGGGCACGACGATTACATAAGATTCTTCTTCAATGATATGAATATCCTTACAATGACAAATATCTCTTCTTTATATATCCATATTCTTATTCTACTTTGGAGAGCCTACTACTAATATTATATTATATTAAAATATAATATAATATTATAATACAATCAACCTTGGGTTATGTGTGGCCCATGCCAACCCTTATACAATATAATAATATATCCCCAAATATCTATTCCTAGGTACCCTACCGGATGGTAGTTAAGTTTTTAAAAGACCCACAGTGGCAGAATATTTTACAAGTTAAAGGTTTAAGTTTAAACCCAAGGAAGGCTTTAAAAGCTAAATTTTATAAATATAATTTATAAAATTTAAATTCCTTAGAATTTAAATAATTTATAAATTATAAAGGTGGGCGCGCTGAATTCTAAGAATCAAAGGGATTTTTTTGTATAAATAAATGCCAAAGAGACATTCGAAACTTATCCCTCAACATTATTTTTTTTCATGTGACAAAGTGAAAACATTTTTCATGTATTTTTTATTCATTGAGGAAGAAGACAATAATTTTGCTTCTCTTTATATTTCTATGATTTTTTGGATAATTTTTGTGTGGACTTATTGAGAAAATTTGGACAAGTTCTGAGTGGACTTGTTGAGAAGATTTGGACAAGTTCTATGTGGACTTGTTGAGCAGATTTGAGCAAGTTTTGAGTGAACTTGTTGAGCAAATTTGAGCAATATTTCAGTGAATTTGTTGAGCATATTTGAGCAAGTTCTGAGTGGAATTTTTAGCAGATTTAAACAAGTTCTAAGTGGACTTGTTGAGAAGATTTGAGCAAGTTCTGTATGAACTTGTTGAGAAGATATTAGCAAGTTCTGAGTGGACTTGTTGAGCATATTTGTGCTACATCGATGGACTGAGTTTAAAATAGATTTGAGATAGAGCTTTGGAGGTGATAGATCAAAGAGGACATTAGTCTATAGTGGATAGAGATCCATTAGCCATGGTAGTGAGGATAGGTCTTTTGAGTGGGGACAAGAGTCTTCAATGGAGAGAGATCCACAATTCAGAGCAGTGGAGGTAGTAATATTCTAGAGGATCACTAACTAGATTAGAGGATAAGGAGTTCTCCTATGGATAGAGATCCATGAACCTAATTTAGGGGATCAACATCTCCTTTGGATAAAGGTCCATAAACATTGTAATAGGGAAAGGATTCCCAAGAGATTGATTGAGAAAATTTAGTGAAATATTTTCTCTATGGATGTAACCCACATTAGATGAACCACATTAAATTGGTGTCTCTATTGTGTGTGATGATTTGTGCATTGCTTTGATTACTTATGTTGATATTTCTATCTATACATTGCATAAAAAGTGATTTTATACTGTTCACCCCTCCTCTCAGTATAATCTTATGTTCTTCAATTCGTATCAGAGTGGGTTCCTTTAGAAGAGTTTAACAACTTGAAGGAAAAGCTAACAAGAACACAATGGATTCTAAGAATGGGTCCTTAGATAATTCAACACCAGTATTTTATGGAAGTAAATATATGTATTGGATCAGGAGAATGAAGATCTACCTAATGGCACTTGGCAATAAAATTTGGGAAGTAGTTGATCTTGGTTATGATCCTTTAATCAATCCTCCTATAAATAATTAAGGTAAGCTCCTACTGCACTACAATTCAAAAGCAATAATGCACTTTTGAGAGGTTTGCATAGAATAGAGTCTATGAAAGTTATGCATTATAAAACTGCAAAAGAAATATGGGATAAATTGCAAAATATATATGAAGGATATAAAAGTGTCAAGAAATCAAATATGCAAAATCTCAAAGGAAAAATTGAAGCATTAATAATTAATGAATAGGAAAATATTAGTGCTTATCTAATTTGAATTTATGAGATTGTTAATGATATGCAAGGACTTTAAATGAAGATTGATGAATCAGATATTTGTGATAAAGTCTTAAGAACTCTTCCAAAAAGATTCAATGAACAAGTTTTTGTTATAGAAGTATCAATGGATGGTGATACTTTAACAAGAGATAAGTTTCTTGGTATGCTTAAAGCTTTTGATATAAGAACAAAATATCCCATTCTCCAGAAGGAAGCAGCCTTCAAAGCAATAAAAAAGGCAAAAGGTAAGAAGTCAGAATCAAGCAATGAGTCATCCAGTGATGAAGAAGCTAATTATGGTAGAAAATATAAATATTCCAGAAGATCCAGAGATCTAAGAATTTTTAATTATTTCAATTATGGAAGTATGGACATTTTTCAACAGATTGTCAAGAACCCAAGAACAACAATGGTGAAGAAAAATAGGATCACAAGAACAGGGAATCAAAAATATATAGGCATCAAAATAAAAGCAAGGATGGACAAAACAGACAAGAAAATAAGTTATTTCAAAGGCAAAAGAGGAGCTACTATGCAGATAAGGCAAGTAAGTACTCAAGTGATAGTGATTATAGTTTTTCAAAAAATTATAGATACAAAGTCTTATTTATGATTGAATAAAAAGAGCAAGTTAAGAAAAGGACTCTAGTAATTCTCAAGTGTTTTACATGTGGTAACTTTAGACATCTTGAATATGATTGTACAAGGGATGGTTATAGTTTTAGTAATGATGAATATGAAGATCCACTTGAAATACCAGATGAAAATCTTCTAATGGCATTAGAAGAAGAAGAAAGTGATCCTATAGAAGAGAAGCCAATATAAAATAAATACGAGGACAAAGGTAAAAAAATAGAGAAATATTTAGAAAATAATGGTTATGATCTCAAGGAAGAACTTATTTATACCCTTGGCACGATAAAGAAGGTAAGAAAGCAACACTCTAAACTTGAAATTCAGTTTCAAGAATGTGACGAAGAGAGGAGATTGCTTATATAGGATTTATAAAAATCAAAGGGTAAGGCAAATAGGTTCAAATATAAGTTAGAATAAAATATCTTGGAATGTGATAAGTTAGCACAAGAAGTGGTACTACTAAGAGAATATTTAGAAGACTCCAAGGTCAAGATGAAAGGGTTCAAAAATAGCTCAAATAACTTGGATAAGTTCATCAAGATACAAAAGCCTACATCAAGCAAAACAGGTCTTAGATTTGAACAGGTTCAAAATAAATGGGAAGGAGAGTCAACTTCAAGTTTTAGAGGAGAAGAAACTTCAAATGAAGATACTTCAAAAAAATATAGTGTAAAATATAGTGAGACATTTGAGGATGAGTTGGACAATAGAGAGTTCAACAAAAATAGGAACAATGCACAAAGAAGATATAGATGGAACAACAATTAGAACAGGTCAAGAGAGACTAAGAGACCAATGAGGTCAAGACAAGGAAACTTTAATGGAATATGATTTTCATGTCATAGGTTTGGGTATATGGCTTCACAGTGCAGGACACATGAAATACAGGAATAATGGACTAGACAACCTTTCCATGGGTATTTCTATTCATGTAATCAGTTTGGTCATAAGGCAATGAATTACAGGATTCATGACAGAAGAGGATATGGCTTCACTAGGAGAAATCCTAAGATATTTGCACCTCCAAGTAATAATATGATTAAGTGTTATAAGTGCAAAAATTATGGTCACACAACAAAGTGGTGTAGAGTAGACATTCCATAAATAGTTATGAATAGGAACAAGAACATGAACATGCATATCAACAGGAATAGGAATATGGACATTAATAGGAATAAGAACATGAATAAGAATAGGAACAGGAACAGGAACATGGATATGAACAAGAACAAGAATAGGAATGTAAACATGGATAGAAACAGTGAGAGGAATCAAAAAATACATATAAAAAGAAAATAGGATAAAGGTAAAGAATAGTGATTTCTGGGAGTAGAAATACTCCCACCTCAAAATTAACCACCTCAAAAGAACGTGGGGGAGGGGCTAAAATAAGAGGCTCATTCTTAGCTCCGAGCCAAAAATATGACCCTTTACCATTGATGTCAAAGGGGGGGAGATTTGAGTAAGGGGGAGAGATTTGATATTTAAGAGAGCATTGAGCCAGGGGGAGCAATGTCTCAGGGGGAGAAAAACAAAGGAAAGGTCAAGTTTTTGGTAAAAGGAAATTGGGTTGCCATCATTGACAAAGGGGGATATTGTTGGAAATTTTGAGTTTATTTAGTTTTCATTTATGTCAAGGTGAAAAGTCATCATTTATACCATGGAGCACACCATCAATAGCACCATGAACAATGTGAAGAGTTGAGAAAATTGGAAAAATAATATTTTATGAGAGTTTATGTAAACCCATGGTGGAAGATTAAATGGTTTTATTAAAATCATTATGAGGATATAAAAATCTCCTCACACATTGAGATGGCAGTTATGTTTTTAAAAGACACATGGTGGCAGAATATTTTACAAGTTAAAGGTTTAAGTTTAAATCCAAGGAAGGTTTTAATCTCTTTAAAGCTAAAGTTTATAAATATAATTTATAAAATTTAAATTACTTATAATTTAAATAATTTATAAATTATAAATGTGGGAGCACCGACGTCATCAAAAGTGAGAGCACCAATGTCTAAGAAGCAAATGTATTTTCGTGTATAAATAAATGCCAAAGAGACATTTGAAACTTACCCCTCAATATTATTTTTTTCATGCGACAAAGTGAAAATGTTTTTCGTGCATTTGTTATTCGTTGAGGAAGAAGACAAGAATTTCACTTGTCTTTAGCATCAGGTAGAAGATATAAGGGGGAGTGCATATTGTTTGAAATGTAAAGGACATGGTGATCCATTGGCAGCACACATTTTGCAAAGGCGTTTGGAGTTAAGAGGCACACGATCGATTCACATGGAGTGGTGTGTCTTGAGCACCAAGGGAAGTTCTTTTTTACACATAACTTGGTTTTTGTGCACCAGTCGAGTGCAAAGGGGACAAAGAGAACTTAGGCTCTTAATCGTGCGTCTAGCACACATGATGGTCAAAGCTACAGTTAGAGCGCTCATGGAGGCAGAGATCGTGGGTTCGAAACCCACTAAGAGGCAAAGGTACTTTTTGATAATTAATTTTTTCCTAATATTTTTCTAAAGGATAATGTGGAGTAATAAAGGCTTGTGAAAAGTTATGTGTTTAATTTATATTATTTTTGGAGTTATAAGGGTTTGAGAAAGGTTGTTGATTTGATAATTGATTTTTATTATTGTGGAGTAATAAGGATTATTGGGAGGTTGTTTTATTGATGAGTGATTTATATCATTGGAATTATAAAGAAAGTTGATTAAGGTGTTATTGGCTAAATATTTTATGTATGTTGATGGTTGTTTTTGAAATTTGGAGTGATAAGGTGTAATTAAGTATTTACATTATATTGTGAAAAAGATTTATCTTCTAACCTCTTTGAGATTGACATAGAAGTTGTTGTAGTTGTGGAATATTTATGAGTTCCCTTCATCTTCAATAAAAATGTATGAGCACATTCTTCCATAAGTTGAGTTGATTGATTGGTAAACTGGAAAATATGTTTGGAGTGAAAAGGACTTGATTAGGGTTTCCTTTTGAGAGTATTTGTGTTAATTCTTCAAGGTTTTTTGGAATAAAGAGTTGTTGTTAAAACCTTGTTTGATAAGCATTGTTGTTGAAGTCATTGGTTGTGTGAAGAACTTGAGTTAGAGTTTTGCAAAGATCATGAGTATCATTATTATGTGAATATTGTTTTATAAGCATTGTTGTTGAAGTGAGTTGTTGTGCAAAGAACTTGAACTAGGGTTTGAAATGAACATGAGTATCATTTTTATGTGAGATTTTTTATTGAGCATTGTTGAAAATATTTTGAATTGATGGTTATATACTTGGACTAGGGTTTGTGAGAAAGGGGTGTTTCTTTGAGTAATTGGTTGAGTAGAGTTGATTGAGCCTAGTCAAGTGGATGTGTGAAGTGATTGTTCAAGTTCCATAAAATAAACTATTCTATATTCTGATTTGAGTTGAGAAAGTGATTGAGCATTGAATTTAAACATATTGGGTCCCTAACAATTTTCTTTATGTTTCTACGAGTTTTTGGACAAGTTTTATGTGGATTTATTGAACAAATTTGGACAAGTTCAGAGTGGACTTGTTGAGCAGATTTGGACAAGTTTCGTGTGGACTTGTTGAGCATATTTGAGCAAGTTTTGAGTGAACTTGTTGAGCAAATTTGAGCAAGTTATGAGTGGACTTGTTGAGTAGATTTAAGCAAGTTCTAAGTGGACTTGTTGAGCAGATTTGAACAAGTTTTGTGTGAACTCGTTGAGAAGATATTAGCAAGTTATGAGTGGACTTGTTGAGCAAATTTGTGCTAGACTGAATGACTAAGTTTAGTGCATATTTGAGATAAATATTTGGAGGCAATAGAGTAGAGAGGATAGTAGTCTACAGTGGATAGAGATCCATCAGCCAGGGTAGTGAGGATAGGTCCTTTGATTGGGGATAAGAGTCTTCAGTGGAGAGAGATCCACAAGCTAGAGTAGTGGAGGTAGTAGTCTTCTAGAGTATCACCAGCCAGATCAGAGGAGGAGTTCTCCTGTGGATAGAGATCCACAAACCTGATTTAGGGGATCAGCATCTCCTTTGGATAGAGGTCCATAAACATTGTAATAGGGAAAGGATTCCCAAGAGATTGATTGAGAAAATTTAGTGAAATATTTTCTCTGTGGATGTAACCCACATTGGGTGAACCACATTAAATTGGTGTCTCTATTGTGTATGGTGATTTATGCATTGCTTTGATTACTGTTGTTGATATTGTTATCTATAAATTGCATAATATTGATTTGGAAAGAAATGTAAAAAGCGGTCTTATACTGTTCACCCCCCTCTTAGTAGAAGCTTGTGTTCTTCAGTATCTTGGGATTTTCTTTTTGATGTCCTTGTCAAATTTGGATTTCATGAGGATTGGATAGCCTTAATTAAAGAATGTGTAACCTTAGAATGGTTTTCTATCCTTGTTAATGTTTTTGTTGTAGGATACTTTCCAGGTTCAAGACGAATCAGACAGGGTGATCCCCTCTCTCCTTTTATTTTTATTATCATGGTTGAATCTCTTAGTAGATCCCTAAAAGAATCTTGTTCATGCGGTTTTATTTTTGGAATTAAACCCTCTTCTCAATCCAAAACTATCACTCATCAAAAATTTGTTGATGATACTATTATAGTCTCATTGTCCTCTATTCCAAAAGCTAAAACATCAAAAATATCTTCAGTTACTATGATGCAACAACTGGTCAAAAGGTGAACTATGAGAAAAGTAGATTTTTATTTTTGAATACACTAGTCTAAAGGCAGATAAAAATCATGAGAATTCATGATTGTAATATTTTCAACCTCCCTTCAAATTATCTATGTCTTCCCTTGTTCTAGGGCAACATGTCGAATAATTTATGGAATAATATCATTGATAGAATTTTAATGAAACTTACAAGCTGGAAGAAGGTATTGTTGAATTAAGCGAAAAAGGTAGTTCTCATCCAAAACTTGTCTCTAAAGCATACCAGTTCTTTATGTCCATATTCAAAGTCCTATTAACAATATACCAAAAAATTGAATAAATTCAAAGAAAATTTTTGTGGTCCAAAAATAAAAATTAGAGCGGGCTCCTTTTAGTTGCTTGGGATAAAATTTGCAGGAAAAAAGAGAGTAGAGAGCTTGGTTTTAGAATATTTCATCAAATGAATCTAGATTTACTGGCAAAACAGGGATGGAGAATTACTTCAAATGCTCAATATTCATGAAGAGATATAATCAAAGGGAAATACCTCCATAAAAATACCTTCATTGATGAAGTCCCAGTTCACAATGCATCGTACTTCTGGAATTTGGTTGTCCAAACTAAAGATATTATGAGAAGGGATCTAATATGGAAAATTGGTAATGGTAGAAGCATAAGGTTTTGGGAGGATCCATGGCTAAAGGATTTCCCTCTCATCAGGTGATAAAATTTAGCAATTTTAAAGCCTTTCATGGACCACATGTTCGGTAGCCAAGTGTTTAATTTCATAACTCAAAATCGTAATGACCAGCAATGAAAATCTATTCCGATTGACAATCTCAATATTGCTTGTAAAAATGTGGCTGTAGCCTTAGAAAATCTTCTCAGAGTGTATGTGATCCCAAGAAACCAATCGAGAGACACCCTTGTTTGGAATCCCTATGAAGATGAGCAATTTTCAATCAAATCAACATATTACACCCAAGGTCCTCTTGTTGCCTGATGGTCCCTTGCAAAGTTTGTGTGGCCCAAAAAGTTGATTCCCAAAATCTCCTTTTTTTGTGGCTCACATTCCAAAATAAAATTTTAACTACATATAACCTTATAAAAATAGGGTTGTTCATTCCAAATTGTTGTTGTCGTTGCAACTCCAATTGGAAATCCATCCAACATCTATTTATGGAATGTCCCTTTTTCAGGTCTATCTTAAATATCCTCTTTGAGATTGTCAATGTTTCTTGGGTCCAACTGCCTTCCATTCCTCTCCTCTTTGAGCAATGGCCCAATCCATTTTCCAACTCCCAGCTCAAATTCCTTTGATATATTTACCTCCATCATTACCTTTGGCAAGTCTGGTTGGAATGTAACAACAAAATATTTAATGATTGTAGTAGAGACCATAAGTTAGTTCTTTCCTACACCAATTTCTTTATGGTAGAAAATGCTCATCTGGTATCGTCTGAAGAGTGTCCTAGACCTGGTCTTGACACCTATTTATTTTCTTTCTTTAAACTCAGTCACATTCTGGGTAGGGCCCCCAAATGTTTAAATTAAAGGTTTGCACAAATTAAATTGAACTATGTTAAAATTTCAATATAAAATTTAATAAAAATGAAACTAAAGACCTAAGTATTGATGATTCATGATCTTTTCATATTTGAAATTTTTTAATATTATTTAGTTTTAAAAATTTTAAACAAAAAAATATAAAAATTAATTGATAACCAAATAAAAAATTTACAAAAATAAATAAATATTATCTTCTTATTTAAAATTTAATTTTTTTATGATAATTAATTAAGGAAAAGGGTTTTGAGAGGAACCCACAATCTAAAAAGAGGATTTTGAGAGGATCCCACAACCATTACAATAAACTCCGATTTGAGGTTAACAACCAACTACCCCAAAGGAGCAAATCAATCAATACAATAGCTACCAAAAGTACATCTTCCAAGTCAAAGGCACCAACCAACACCCTACAAAAGGGGTCAACAACTCCAAAAGGAGGCAAAAATTATAGAGATATAACATTAAAAGCCAACAGGTGACAGAAACACCACAACAAACAACCATTACAAAAAACTCGCTTGAGGCTAACAACCAACAACCCCAAAGGAGTAAATCAACCAATACAATGCCTACACAAAGTACAGCTTCCATGTCAAAAGCACCAACTGACACCCTACAGAAGAGGTCAACAACTCCAAAAAAAGGTAAAAATTATAAAGATATAACATTAAAAGCCCGTAGATGACAAAAACACCACAACAAAGTCCCTCTAAAAAGAAGGATCTGAAATTAAAAATTTGAAAGACCTCCTTTGACAATTAAAACAAGTTGGCTCTAGAAAACCGGCCATAGAAACGGGAACCCAAAGCTCAGTAAAAGCAGAATCCTAAAGCAACCAAAATCCCAAGATTCAAAACTTTCATTAAACCCGCTCTTTAGAGTACTTCCAAACTGCAAAACCACCAAGAACCAAAACAGGAACCTAAGAGAGCATGGCAAAACCAAAAGTACGATTGTAAAATACTACCACCAACCAAGCAAACACAGAATGCAGAAGGATTGAAACTAACTGCAGGCACCACCGAAAAACCACTTAAAATATAAATTTAACTTTTATATATGTATACTCAAATTCAAAGAACTACATTGATATTGATATGCACACTTTGAAAAAGAACACCATATAATATTTGCTTCAAATTCAAATATCAAGTTAAAGTATGTCTTTTCTTACAGACTATATAAAATTTTCAAATTTCGAAGAACTACATTGATATGCACACTTTGAAAACGAACAACATATAATATTTGCTTCAAATATTTCTTAAACCCTACATAAAAAAATTAAGTTTAAAAATGCCTTTAACTCAATATTATTATTAATTTAATTAATAAAATACGTTAACTTTAAAGAAAAATTAGGTTCAAATTGTATCAAATAAATTCATATATGATTAAGAATTGTATCAAATAAAGTCATATATGATTAAGAAAATAACACAGTATCAAAAAATATATATATATATATATATATATATATATATATTTTGATTGCTAAAAAGACTCACACCTAAGTAGCTCATGTCCACATGCCAAGAGAAAAGAAAAAATGACTCAACCAAAACTACAGCTTTTCCCATAATAGGTCTTCTAAGAATCATATCCGATAATTCTTGGAAATTCTTGTTTTGGACTCTGGCCTGAACAGCCCTTGGTGCTTCCTTGATTGACTGTGGTCATGTCCTTGTTGTGTGGCAGGCAAATAATGCATTCGACATCAACATCAGATGTAAAACCTTTCGTTGGTAACCAGGCCATTCACTCCAATGGATTAAGACCAGCACAATGTAATCTATTGCTATTCATACACTTCTTCAACATCAATCCATTGATGAAGCAATTATTGATACCTTAAAGCTTGGTTACAGTGAAATGAGCAGCAATTTACAAAATTTTTAAATGTCTGTATGATGTGGCTTTGATAGGAGAGTTGAGAATAATCCATTTCATTGTCTTAATGTTATATACTTTTAGACATAAACATGATGAGATTGAAAGTATTGTGCACTATCTTGTGTCTGGATAATGTTTTCCTGCATGGTTGGGCCACGACCGAATCAATAGATAACTGACAACGAACTTGCTTTTTTTCTTATTTTTTTTAGAAGTTTCATATTTTATATGTTATTGTCGTAGAATATGGACTTAGATCTATGACAAATGTGATTGAGAGCTGATTGAAATTAAGTTTGCTGAGATTCTATCATCGTACTGGAAGAAAATGTAAATTACTACACATAAATTTGTCATCTTTGCCAGGATTAAAAGTTTGATCTCACTGTGTGGATTGATTAATTTTCAATATCATTCTGTTATACACGATTATGCTACCTCTTGCTTGGAGCTTCGGAGGCGTACCAGTATCATTCTGTTATACACACGTAAATATGTACTAACAGGCTAATATATTTTTAACAATAATAACTAGTTTAACTGAATTAATTGTTGTCTAAGAACTGGTTTTCATTGTTGAAGAATAAAATAATTCCTACCTGGCTTTGATTTTGGATTCAATGTCCATGCTTATAATTAGGAAGTCACATTTTTATTTTAAATCTAACCTTCATTTAAAAGGTCAAACTCCCTAGCTTATAATTAGGAAGTCACATTTTAAATCTAACCTTCATTTAAAAGGTCAAACTCCCTAGCTTATAATTAGGAAGTCACATTTTTATTTTGTACTAGATATATAATACTCACCACTGTTATTTTTTTTTATTGAGAAATCAAATATTTATTTAACTAAATAGGTTTAAAAAAAAAAAAAACTTTAAGAAAAGAAGAGTATATTATAATTTAATAATTTTCTCTCTTGTAAAATAATTATCTTTCTATTCATTCTATTTTATGCATTTCAATAATATTTATATTTATATAATAGATATATCATAGGCTCCATAACTAAAGATATGTATCAAGCTCAACTACTTTTCTAATGCCTTGTCTCGAGCTAGATCAACTTTAGATATACTACTTGTCTAATGCCTTGATCTCCAGATGGATCAACTTTATATATAGCCTCTTGAAAATCAATGTCAAAATGTCTTTGTGTATCATTTATCAATAAAATGATTTGATTGTTATCTTATCTTGGCAACCCCTATCAAATCCATAGTTAAACACTATGCATCAAGATATATTTTTAGCAACTACTTATCTTAGTTCTATTAATATTATTCACAAAAAAAACAGTTGTGATAAAAAATATTATGTTTTTTATATAGTTAAATGATTTTATTTTGATAATTCATCCAAACCAAGAATAGGTATAATGTCTCAAAGTTCCTATCATTGTTCCAAGGTTCATTTTTTTTTTATTATTATTAACGGGTTTTAAAAGGGACCCAAAACCTTATAACATGCTGCAAGGAGGATCCTGTGAAGGTTCAACTCGTTACATAACAAGCCAAAATTGGACCATTCCCATAATCCATAAACTAAAATAGTCTAAACTGTTACAAACATACCGCCCATGGCCACAAACAGAAAATAGAAACAATATAGATATCGTAGGGACCTTCCCAAACAACCGCATACAAAGAGATAGGGAGAGCACAAAGACCATCCCAGGAAAGAAAAGGGGATAATCCCATTTAGGACCAGTTGTTTTACTCTAGGATGTAGTCCTTGTCATCTTTGGGATCATCCATAAATACATTAATCATGGCATTAATCATCATTGGTAGCGACAAGTTCACTACAGGAATCAACAATACATTGGGGAAGATTCCCCTGCCACGTCGAAAAATATTGAACAGTTAAGCCAAAGTGTGTCATTGTATCTGCCACCCGATTGCCTTCCCGAAACACATGTTGAATACACCTATTGCTGATCGCCCTTAGTTGGACAATGTACTCTTCAATAGCTGGTCCCACATTCCAAGGAGGATTCGAGACCCCCTTCAAATAGTTTATGGTGTTTAAGGAGTCTCCTTCGACTATCAGGTGCTAGATATTGAGATCGATGGCCATTTGGATGCCTCGAAAATCTACCCAAGCCTCAATGAGTTGACCTCTATTATCACAGATCACTCCTCCACAACTCACAGTGCTAGGATTACCTTTTGAAGCACCATAAAAATTTAGCTTAAACCAATGAGGAGGGGGGAATCCATGAAACCAGGGATCTATCCACAACAACTTGGGGATGATCAAAAACCTCAAAAGATAGGTTAGAAGAATGTGCCACTTGAATATCAAATGGGTATGAAGGATAGTTTTTCGAAGGAATGATATTAGCATTTTTTTATGCAAACATGACAACTCTCAAAGAAATTGACTCCGGGTCAAGGCACTAATATCGAAAAGCACGATTGTTCCTTTCCAGCTAGATTTACCACATAAAGTTAGGTAGAATAATCACCCATAAAAACTTTAGATGAGTGGACTTAAAGGGGTTTGGCCATTGAATAATAAGATCACTGATAAACTACGGAGCAACCCAAGAAATGGATACACTTGACATGATAAAGGACAGGACAATGCAAGAAAATGGGCACTCTAGAAACAGGTGATTTCCTGACTCCCATGTAGATTTGTAGAGGTAACATCTTTTGGGCAAGATCATACCACGAGTTATTAAATTATCGATGGTAAATAGCCTATTTTTTGCTACCAGCCAATAAAAGTGATAAATCTTAGGAATAAGATTTTTGATCCATATACTCTTGGAGGGGAACCAATCATCTTTAGATTCAGTCATAGCCATATATGCGATTTTGACTGAGAAATTCCCAGACTAGCTGAGTTACTAGAAGAGAACATCAGGTGGCCTGGTGCTTGGAATCACATGAGTTCGAAGAAGCTCAGATAGGAGGAGGTAGGCAGAGTGAAGCTCAGGAGAATCTAGATTAGTAGGGATGTCAGCCCAACAGGGAACCACTGCTTCATTATTAATAAAATTATCAACTTTGGGGCCAAAAGACAGATCAGTGAAAGGTTTAATAATACTTACAGTCTGGTCATGGATGAACTCCATATGAAGTCTAATAATTTTTTTCACCTACCAGTGAAATTTGAAGCATTATCTAAAGTATCTATTAATGGATACCTACCTTTTGTTACCAAGTAAAAGGTAAGATAAATGATTTGATTAATAAAATATTCATTAGGTTGGAGCATAGGTTACAACTAGCTTAAATAGGTTACAAAATAGGTTGTAAAACAATATTCCCCTAAACTAATGCTAACAGACGCGTTATAGGATCTCTTACCCTAAAAATAGCTAACAACTAACCTACTAACCAACGTAGTCAAAATGACTACTGTGACTAACTAGGTAACTAGTAAAAGAAATTTACTAGTGGTAAAAAGTAACAAGATACTTTTTACCATGAGGTAAATTATATCTACCTGAATGAAACTTACAAATTACCTAAATGAGGTAATAATCATAGTTACTAATATAGTAACTCTAACATCCCCCCTTATTACATTATTTGGGTAATGTATATAACTATCCCAATATAGTGAAAAAATATGTCGATCTGTTGGTTCTTGCTTTGTCACGGTGCTTTGGCTGCTCCTAAGCAAAAAATAGGTGATTCCTCACATTGTCTTCACACCAACAAATGTCCTTATAGTAATCATGTCATCCAACCGAATTGCATGGGTAACCAACCACTACAATCACTAGGTGTAGTAGAATAAATCACTTCATACGAGGTTAATTAATTTACAATATGAGTTTGCAAAATATAAGGTAGCTAAGGTGTCGGTCGTTGCCAAAAATACACCCTTATAAGTTCCCCCTTCTCGTTGCAAAACATGTTGTAATTAATTTCTGAAAGAAGTATGACTAAGGTGTCGATTGCTGCCAAAAATGCACCTTTATAAGTCTTCTTCCCTTTTTACAAAAATATTTGTGAAGAAAAGAAAGTATATCCCCCCTTATTTGCAAAATATATGCAACTTAAGAAGCTTTGTGAAGGATTTTACAAATGTTGCCTCCTAGGCAATTTTACACAAAAAAATTCCCTCCTTTTGTTACAAGAACTTCAAACAATGAGAGTTTTCTATTTATGAATCCTAAAAGAGGTACAAACACCCCTTTATTACAAGTACTTCAAACAAAAACTTATGCTATTTATGAAGCCTAAAAAAGAGAGAGAGGAAATGGTGTTTTGCTCAAGGTGACAAATGTGTTTTCCCTCTACAATACTATCTTAGCAATAAGCACTATGTGTGCTTTTTCTAAACCAGAATCAGAATCGAAACTAGACACTTCACTAGTAATATTACCTTTGTTTTGCTTCTGTGTTGTGTCTTTATCTTTCTTTTTTTGCTTGTTTTTGAACCAACACCGATTGGTGTCATGGTTGTCCTTTTTACAATGTGAGCAAAACCTCTTTTGAGATTGCTTTCCCTTACCTTTTGAGGATGATCCTCCCTTTTGAAATTTTTCTTTCTTCTTATCACCCTTATAGTTTGAATAAAGTGCATTGTTTAACACTTCATCATTTTGGAGTTGGTTTGCTTCCTCAGTTTGAAGCAAATTGACTAACTCCACAAAGGTGACTACTCTTTTTGAAACATTAAAGGATGTAATCAACATTTTGTAGGATTCGGGTAGAGCTCTCAAAATTACTGAAGTCAAAATGGTTTCCTCTACTTTAGCACCTAAAGCATTAAACTTAGACTTCAGATCTGCCACTCTGCAGAGGAATAGTTCTACTAATTCACCTAAATTCATATGGAGTGTATGAAGTTGTGTTTGAAGGTTTAGAACAATTGATTGATTCTTGCCCTCAAAAATGGTACAAAGAGCATCCCATGCCTCTTTACCAGTTTTAGCTTCACTTATGTGAGGTTGGATCTCATCAATAGTTGCTATGAGTATTAACATGAGAAGATGATTGTTATTTTTATCCCATGCTTTTTGATCTACTCCTGTTGTTGCAGGTCTTGATTCAGTGCCATCAACTAAATACCACAAGTCCTCTACAGTCAAGATGGCTTTCATCTTAGTTTTCCATGTTGAATAGTTAGGACCTTTTAGCAATTATGTATCACTTAAGTATTTATTGATAATTTCCATGATGAAGGTCCTACAGTTTGTACTAAGATGATCTTTCTTTCACTCTTAAGTGATATTTAATGGCACCTACCTAAAAATTCTCTTGAAGAGAGATAATCAATTGGAGGAAATTAAGCCAAAAAAAATAAGAGATGAAAGATAACTCACTCAAAAAGATATTTAATGGCACCTGCCTGAAAATCCTCTTGAAGAGGGATAATCAATTTGAGGAAATTAAGCCAAACAAATAAGAGTGAATTAGGGGTTTTTGGTTTAGGAGAGAATATCAAGTGAAATTGGCTTTAAATCTGTGCAAGGATTTACACAAATTTGTGAAATTTTGGGGTATAGTGTGTTCTTGATTCTATGACTTATAATTGCAAAAAGAAATAATGCAATAATCAAACAAGAATGCCCACAAAATTCTTATCACCTAGGTGTCGGATGCAACCTAAAATGCACCTAATTTGCCAATGAAGGTGTCGAGTAAAATCGAAAATGCACCTTTTAATTTTTGCAACAAAATATGAATGTGTGTTGTGCAAAAAATTGATATATTTTTGTCTCCTCCTTGTCTTACAATTTTGCAAATAATGTGACAATAAACAATTGCCTATCTTTTCTAATTTTGCAAAATAAACAAGTTTGTTTTGTTTTAAGTGCTCCTCACTTTGTGTTACAAATTTGTAAAAGAAATACAATTTCTTGTTTTCCCCCCTTTGTTTTGCAAATTTAACAAATAGCACTCCTTTCAAGATAAGTCGACACACGACCCACTTTTGAAAGGCTTCCAGACTAGTCGACAAATGACTTGGTTTTGATGGGCCCAAGGTTACAATTTCTTCTCAATTTTGCAAAAAAGAATGTACAATTTTATGTATTATATCCCCCCCTTTGAGAAAACAAATGCACAATTTCAACTTTGATGTTTTGCAAAATTTTGTTTTTGAGTCTCCTTGTTTTTCAATTTTGCAAGCATATGTCTTTGTTTTTGTCCTTCTTTTATGTTGCAAAATTACAAGGTTTTGAGAAGAATTAAGGTTCCCTAATTTGCAAAAATAATGTGCTATTTATTTGTCTTGTATCTCAAAAGTGTGAGAAAACAAAAACACACTTTGTATGATGGTTTGCAAAAAAATAGGTCCTTTATACTTGATTTGTATTTGCAAATTGAAATAAAGTAAATCAAAATTATTTTAATTTAATAATAAAAGAGAATTGTGTTTAATAAATCAATTTCAATTTTAAAAAAATTGATTTAAAACATAATAATAATAACTTAAATTTCAAAAGAAAACAAAATAAAAACTATATATATATATATATATATATATATATATATATATATATATATATATATTTATACCTTGGATGAATGTTGGCGACCTTTAAATATTTTGTTTTTAGGCCAAAATAATATGTTTTTAGGCCTGTCGAGAGTCGAACCCGCGACTCCGCGGGTGTGGGGCCTTCGACTAGCGCTCCTGCCAGTTGATCTAACCCGCCTGATGGGTAGTGAAGGCTACCGCCTTCACTTTGAAGGCTTAGCCTTCTTCTAGGTGGGAAAAATTAAGGATGTGGGACTTTTAGTCCCACATCCATAAGGAGAATGGAGTTTCGGTGTTTAAAAACACCAACTCCCCTATATTTCGTCGATTTCCTTTGGGCAATCAAGAACTATCATCGAACCTTTTACTATGCACGTGAAACGAGACCATGCCATGTCATGCGCCACCTCTATTCCTTCGCTAGCTCTCTCACCACATCACCAAGCCTTCCATGCACCACGTGTGCACTCGTCAGTGTCCAGCTTAGCCTTCTCGATCAGTGGCTATGTCAGAGCCTTTAGGTCTACAGATGACATGTCAGCAAGTTGCCACGTGTCCTCCAGTTGTCCTCGAGATTCATGCTAGCACCATGACAACTATATTGTTAATCACCAATTGGACCACCTCAGCTTCACTCCATGCACCCTGTTAGTCTGATGGTCAGTCTGTGTGTCCTCATTAGGTTAGGGTCTCGTCTGGGTCGCCGGAGACTCTTCTCCGGTCGACTGTCGAAGGGCCTCCTGCCCTGAGGGCACCAAAGACTCTTCTTCGATCGCCTGTTGAAGGGCTTCCTACCCTTCGATCAGGGTGGCCTGCCTACCTTGAGGGCATCGAAGTTCCTCTCTGGTTGCTTGTCGAAGGGGACCCCCTGTATATTATCAGATATGTAGGTGGGTATTTAGTGTTGACCAGGTCACACGAGATTTCATGCCAAAAAAATTTGGCTTGTTCCACCTGGCCTGTCAGGTCAGCCTGGTTGTGGGCTGCCTACTGGTGGTCTGTAGTTCAAGTTTGACTGCGGGCCTCTCAGGTCTGTAGGCAAAATGTGAGATTTCATACCAAAAAATTCTACAAATGCCTCAAGATCCGTGCTCATAGGAACCAGGTGGAATGAGCCTCGCTCGTATTGTCCACCATGGCTCTGATGCCAATGTTACCAAGTAAAAGGTAAGATAAATGATTTTATTAATAAATATTCATTAGGTTGGAGCATAGGTTACAACTAGCTTAAATAGGTTACAAAATAGGTTGTAAAACAATATTCCCCTAAACTAACGCTAACAGACGCGTTATAGGATCTCTTACCCTAAAGCTAGCTAACAACTAACCTACTAACCAACGTAGTCAAAATGACTACTGTGACTAACTAGGTAACTAGTAAAAGAAATTTACTAGTGGTAAAAAGTAACAAGATACTTTTTACCATGAGGTAAATTATATCTACCTGAATGAAACTTACAAATTACCTAAATGAGGTAATAATCATAGTTACTAACACAATAACTCTAACACATTTGGTAGCTAATCCTTTTAATAGTAGATAGTAGCATGTAAATGTGTAAATATAGTAGTAGAAATAGGATGGATCAAGTTGTCCATATATACATAAACTCCTTGAATAAATATTATATATATCTCTTTGGTAGAAGAGATTCTCTTTTTCAAAGAATCCATTTCCAATTGAAGTATTAGCTGATAACCAAAAGTGAAATGCATTATGTCTAATAACATAGATACCTCTATTACTGCTTGGACAAAGCAAAATATATTTTAATAAATAGTAAAACATCTTTATTATTTACATTTGAGAAATATTTTCCATTGTTAAGGCAATTAACCCAAGTCTTGGATGTGATCCTACTTCTTCAATTATCTAACCATATATAAGAGGTACTTTAGAATTTGAGATATTTTATTCCTTAATGATTTCCACTTCATTTATTTCAATGTAAATATTATTTCATGTGTATGTTCTTGTATCCAACTAAATAAATAAACATCCCATGAGTCTTAGTCATGCAATCTAGTGGAGGAGGTCTATTAAAATATAACCTCTTCTTGCATGGCAATCCTTTTATAACAAATACACACAAAAGTGAATTAACAACAACAAAATACTTGCATTTATTTCTTTAAACATTATAGCAACAATTAAATATTCTCTTGTCGAGCCCTTGGTAGTTCCTTGCCAATCCCTTGTAGACTCCTGTTCAACTATGTATATGTCCCTTACCGGTCGTTGCCCACTCCTTGTCAACAATATACCTATGGAATGTGATCCTCATAACCTAGGTGTGCCACCACCAATCACTCCATGATTTTCTCCAAAAATTTAAGCTTAAATTCATGCTAAAAAATGATAGAGTAGATTATTTAGACTCTAACTCATGCTCACCTAGGATACTTTATTTATTTTATTCCTTATTTTCTCCAACCACTTATGTGTGGATATTTCTTATTTATCATTTAGATATTATGGGGATATTAGGTGTTGATTATTCCTAGGGAGTTATGCATTAGGTATTTATGGAGGGTTGAGTATTTTCTCCCTATGTTAGTTATAGATCTACAGACCATATCACACTTCCCTGTTGTATGACGAATTTTAATCCTTATCACTTTGTTATGATCCTATAACTATTGTGGATATTCCTTGTCTATTTAAGCAAGGCCTCTCCATTGTATTAAACATGCATTTTATGTTAATATATTATCAGACTTTTGTTCTTCTAGCATTTGCTTCCATTATTTTCTTGTTCATTTTCATTCTTTTGTGTTTGGTTAATGAGGTGTGATTCAATGCCTTAGATCCTTGTGGCTTGAATTGATGTTTGCTTCTCTTTATCACTCCTTTCATGGTATCAGAGAGGATAGAATTGTTGAAAACATACATTATTGAGGATTTTATAGCTGTATCAATTCGAAGTTTTTTTTTGCATAAAGAGCTACGAAGATTCTATTATCCTTGGAAGGTGAATATGGTTTTATTAATTTCTTTGTTTTTTGCTAGAACTCTTATATAGCCTTGCAATTTTTAAATCTATATTAGTTGAGTCCTCAAACCCCTTGAGATTTTTAATACAAGCCTTTTCTGAAGCATATTTTAAAAATTGCAAAAAAATGTGAATCTGAGCAATTTTATCTATAAATAAAAATTGTGTAGAATGTCACATATTCAATTTTGAAGTTGTGTTTTTTAACTATAAAAATTATGAACCCGGATAATTTTATCTGTATCCATGCAATTTTTATTGGGGCAATTTTTATTTTTTTTGGAAAATAAAAAGTGTGCAGCATGTCACATATTCAGTTTTGAAGTTTTTTAAAATTGCCAAAAATTGTGAATCATTGCAATTTTATATGTATTCAAGTAATGTTTATTTGGGCAATTTTTATTTGTTCTAGACAAAAATGGCATAGCATGTCATATATTCAATTTTGAAGCACTTTTTTAAAATTGTAGTTGTTGGATCCTTTTTGTTCATAAAAGCACCCTTGTACATGCTAGGAAGGAGAGGTCAAGAGTTCCAAACTCATTGATTTGCACTTGGAACGTTTTTTTAAAGAGAAGTTTTTTCTCAAAAAGAAAGTTACCTTTTTTTATATTTTATAATCTCATTTATTTAATTGTAAGGGGACTTGCTAATTGTAAGACAATATTATTTTTCACATTTGAAAAGAAACAAACTCGTATTCTCATTGTAGCCTGAAATTATAAAGGTAAAATTCTTCTGGTGGGGCTATCTTTCTAAGTGGAATTAATAAAGTTTGTTTGTGGGGGAGGTTTCTTTGGTGCTGATTATTTGCACCAATTATGTTTTATTGTCTGGTTTTTTGTGGTGATTGCTAAAATGAGTTCTACAATTTCAATTGAGTTACTCACACCCCATAATTATCACACATTATGACCACATATGCAGCATCATATTCAACAAAAAGGATTAATTCATCTATTAGAAAAAACTCAACCAGTATTTACAAAAGATGAGCTTTTTATACATCGTGGAAAAATGTATGAAGCTATGGGAGTAATAAGTATGTATGTTAGTGAGAGTCATTGGCTCCATTTGGATTCCTATACAACACCACTTGAGATGTGGAAAATATTGAATACATTGTTTGGCAAAGTAGATGAAATTAGGATCATGCAACTTGATGCACAACTCACTGCCTTGATTCATGATGATTATACAAAGTAGATTAAATTAGGATCATGCAACTTGATGCACAACTCACTGCCTTGAGTCATGATGATTATCCCACCATTGTAGACTATATCACTCAGTTCAAGCTACTTATTAATCAATTAAAGGGAAGTGGAAAGAATAAGGCGAAAGATGAGTGTGTTTTCTATATTCTAGAAAAATTAAATGGTCCATTTTAGATCTTTGCTAGCATTTTTCTTTCCATCATGGATGCCTCTGGTGCAGGCTACAAAATACCTAGTTTAGAAAAGTTTTGAGGATTTTGTGGTTGGATTAGTTTGAAGTTTTTTTTTTTTGCATAAGGAGCTATGGAGATTCTATTAGCTCGGGAAAGTGAAACTCATTTTTATTCATTTCCTTGATTTTTGCTAGAACTCCTATATAGCCTTGCAGTTTTTAAATCCATCTTAGTTGAGTCCTTAGATCCCTTGAGATTTTTAATATAAGCCTTTTTTGAAGCATTTATTTTTAAAACTGTAAAAAAAATTGTGAATATCAGCAATTGTAAATAAAAATTTTGTAGCATGTCACATATTCAGTTTCGAAGTTTTTTTAAACTGCAAAAATTATGGATCTGGACAATTTTATTTGTATCCATGCAATTTTTATTTATTCTAAAAAACAAAATTTTTTTAGCATGTCACATATTCAATTTTGAAGTTTTTTTTAACTACCAAAAATTGTAAATCTAGGCAATTTTATCTGTATCCATGAAATTTTTATATGTTTTGGAAAATAAAAATGACTTAGCATGTCACATTTTCAGTTTTGAAGCACTTCTTTTAAAATTGTAAAAAAATTACAATTTTGGTTGTTGGATTCTTTTTACTCATAAAAGTGCCCCTATACATGCTGAAAAGGAGAGGTCAAGAGTTCCAAACTCATTGATTTGAACTTGGAACATTTTTTAAAGAGAATATTTTTTTCATAAAGAAAGTTACATTTTTTGTGGTTTTTTGTTAAATCTCATTTATTTAATTGTAAGAGGACTTCCTAATTGTAAGATGAAATATTATTTTTCGCATTTGAAAAGACACAAACTCATATTATCATTGTAGCTTGAAATTATAAAGGCAAATTTCTTTTGGGGGGCTATCTTTGTAAATGGAGTTAATAAAATTTGTTTGTGGGGGGTTTCTTTGGTGTTGATTCTCTGCATCAATTATGTTTTGTTGTCTAGTTTTTTATGGTGATTGCTAAAATAAGTTCTACAATTATTTAGTTATTCATATCCTATAATTATCATACATGGTGACCACGTATGAAACATCATCTTAAATAAAAAGGATTAATTCATCTACAAGAAGAAACTCAACCAGTATTTCTAAAAGAATATAAGTTTTTTATACATCATGGAAAAATGTCTAAAGCTATGGGAGTAATAAGTATGTATGTTAGTGAGAGTTGTTGGTTCAAGCTACTTATTAATGAGTTGAAGGGAAGTGGAAAGAATAAGATGAAATATTAGTGTATTTTCTTGATTCTAGCAAAGTTAAAGGGTACATTTAAGATCTTTTCTAGAACTATTCTTTCCACCATGGATGCCTTCGCACAGCCTACAAAATACCGAGTTTAGAAGAGTTTTGTGATAAACTTGCCCAGGAAGAATCAAAGCTTTCCCCCTTGTGTCCTCCTCGTCTAAGGCATTAGTAGCATCCAGTTTTAATTCTTAAGGTAAATAAAAGTTAAAACCCAAGCCTAACTCCACTTCATCCCATTCATATAATTCTCTTAAGCCAAAAGAGTCCAATAAAAATAAGCCCAAGTCATCTTCCAAATGTTAAAATAAGTCAAATATATCTTGTTCTCATTGTGCATAGAATGGTAACTTAGAGTCTAGGTGTTGGGAAAAGTTAGAAGCCCTCAACGAAGCCTTCAAGAAACACAATTTATCTCTTCCCACTTCATATTATAAGGATAAGGGAAAATATTTGAATGCATTTGGGAGATCACATGACACTCCTTTAGTAGACTAGGTATTGGATTCAGGAGCCACACATTACATGACTTTTTCCAAGGAGTCTTGTCTCTCTTTGTTCAAGTTCTACCTCTCGCATTAAGGTTGGAGATTTTTCCTATATTTTTACATAGGGAAAAGAGGATATATAGTTATATGGTGGGAAAATTGAGAATGTGCTTTATGTACCTAATATTTCCACTAACTTACTCTCTATTTACTATTTTTTTCATTCTATAGAGGGTAAAACTGTATTGTTCACACCATAGGCTGCTAAAATTAGACACTTGTTAGAGCCACAATCTATAGTTGTAGAGGGAGTTATAGATCACAATTCTTGTCTCTACCATTTTGAGGATTTTTATTAATATATTGGTACTTGTCTAGTTTTACATGTAGACTGTGAGAGTAAGTTATGGCATGAGAGATTTGATCATCTCAATTATAGGTAGTTGAAGGATTTGAGCACACATAACATGGTGGATGGTTTACGCAAGGTTTCTTGCCTTGATGGATATTGTCTAGGTTGTACACTTGGAAAAAAACATCAAGATCCTTTTTCTAAAGGAAAATCCAAGAAAGCCTCTTCACCTCTTGACGTAGTGTACATTTATTTGAAGGTCTTCCCCACTCCTTATTTCAAAGGAGCTAAGTATGCATTGAACTTGATTGATGATTTTATAGGAGAACTTGGATGTATTTTCTCAAGTTAAAAAGTGATGTTTTTACCACTTTCAAAGTATTTAAGTCTTTGTTAGAGAATTAGTCTTCTAGGTACATCAAGAAGCTTCTCATAGACGATGGGGGGAACTACTTGCTCTCATGCCATAACTTGCTCTTAGAATATGCATACGCAACTAGACAAGTACCAAAAAATGAAGAATCAAAACCCTCAAAATGGTAGAGACAAGAACTATGACTATAACTATAGACTGTGGATCTAACAAGTGTTTAAATATTAGCACCATATGGTGTGAACAATAAAATCTTACCCTCCCTAGAATGGAAAATTTGGTAAACAAAGAGTAAGTGGAAATGTCAAGTATATAAAGCACATTCTCAATTTTCCCATCATCTAACCGTATATCATATTTTCTCTATATAAAAATATAGGAATAATCTTCAACCTCAATGTGGGAGGAAGAACTAGAACAAAGAGAGGCAAAAGACTCATTGGAAGAAGTCATGTGATGTATGGCTCCTAAATCCAATACCCAATCTACTAAAGGAGTGTCATGTGATCTCCCAAATGCATTCAAAGCTTCTCCCTTATCCTTAGAAGATGAAGTGGAAAGAGACAAATTGTGTTTCTTGAAGGCTTCATTGAGGGATTCTAACTTTTCCCAACACCTAGACTCCAAGTGACCATTCTTTCCACAATGAGAACAAGAGACATTTGACTTATTGTAACCTTTGGAAGATGACTTGGGCTTATTTTTATTGGATTATTTTGGCTTAAGAGAGTTTTATGAAGGGTACGAAGTGGATTTAGGCTTGATTTTAGACTTTCCCTTACCTTTAGAATTCAAATTGGGTGCTACTAATGCCTTAGAGGAGGACTCAAGGGGGAAATCTTTAGTAGAGAGTTTTTATATTTTTTGGTACTATATACTATTTTGCATCAACACTCAGTTCCCCACACACCACAACAGAATAGTGTTACTAAATATAAGAATAAGAAACTCAAGGAGATGGCCAACTACATGATGCACTCTTAGTATTTAACTTCTAAGTATTGGGTTGAGTCGGTCAATTGTGTGAACTATGTTCAAAATTTCACACCTCATAGAACACTTAAGCATATAACTCCTGAGGATGCTTGGATAGGGACCAAGCCTAATGTTTCTCATTTCAAAATTTTTGGGATTTATGCATGGGATTTTGTGCCTAAGAAGAAAATAAAAGCTTTGGATAGAAATATTAAGCCACTTGTTTTTTTGGATATTGTGAAGATATGAGGGCTTATGGATTATTGGATCTTGATACACATGATGTTCTTTTTTGAACTCATGTTTAGTTTGATGAGCATTATACTTCAAATGAGACCACTCTTTCTACTCTACCTCCTTATTCATCATCCTTGTCCACTATCCAACTTGAGAAGCATTATTTTGATGAGGACATTGATGATATAGTTGCAAAATTTCCTACACAAGCTACCACCATGCTTTGATGGTCATGTACTACAATTGAGGAAGCAAATCCATTTATAGATAGTCTTCCACCTTCACGACATGCTTCTACCTATAACATAGGTCTTATTTGTCAAGTTATTTATGCTAATACCCAATGGTTTATGAGGCCCATGGAATTCAAGAGTAATATGATGCCATGACGGATGAGTATTCTTCATTGATGAAGAATCACACTTGGGATTTGTTACCTCTTCCTAAGGGAAGAAATTTGGTACGATGCAAATGGGTTACCAAACCAAATATGCAACTGATGGGTCCATTGAAAAGTATAAGGTTCATCTTGTAGCAAAGGAATTTTTGTAGGTTGAGGGGATTGATTACTAAAGCTTTTTCCCTATCACCAAACTTGATTCAGAGCATCTTGTAATTTCTATGAATGCATTATAACGATGGTCAAATTTCTAGGTGGATGTGAAGAGTTTCTTCTTGCATGGAGATTTGTAAGAAGAGATCTATATGGAATAACCAACATGTTTTGTTTAGGACTCTTCTTTGGTGTGTAGATTATGCATATCACTCTATGGCCTCAAACAAGCCCCTCAAGCCTAGTATGATAATATGAACTCATTTCTTCTATATTATAGATTTGTTAGGTGTCATTATAATCATACAATCTATAATTTGAAAGATCGAGAGGACATCATCATTATTGTTTTGTATGTTGATGATTTATTGCTCATGGGTAGTTCCACTCCACGCATTCAGGTTGTGTAATGCTCTCTTTTAGAGTGATTTGAGATGATAGATCTAGGACTTCTATAGTTTTTCTTGTGTTTCATATTTCTCAATCAGATATAGGGATTTTCATATTCTAGAAGAATTACACGTTGGATTTACTTGAGATATTTGGAATGGCTAATTGTAAGCCATCTCCAACATCTTTTCAATTAGGTGTGATTTTGACTTCCACATGTACTACTCCTAAAGCGGTTGCTATTATCCATAAACAATTGATTGGGAGTTTTATTTACTTAACTCATACATTTCCTAACATTTCATTTATAATTGGGTTGGTGTCCTAGTTTACACGTGATCTACATGATAGTCATTGGTAGATTTCCAAGTAGATCTTGTGATATCTTCGATAAACTACACATTTTGGTATTTACTTTTCTAGGGGATCTTTGATGTTAGTTGGGTATACTAATTCAAATTGGGTAGGTTGTGTTGATACTCATCGATCTACTTCAGGCTATATATTTTACCTTGGTACATCACCTATTGCTTGGGCATGTAAAAAGTAGATAAGTATTACACTTTCTTCCATTGAGGCAAAGTACAAGGTAGAAATTTTAGCTAGTGATTCTTTGGATTTGGTAGTTTTTGGCAGAGTTTGGTTTCCCATAGGATCAATCTAGTACTACACTTTGGTGTGACAACCAAAGTACTATATATATTTCTTGTAATCCTATTGAGCACCAATGGACCAAGCACATTGAGATTCACATGCACTTCATTTGGTAGCTTATCCAGGATGGAGTCATTAGCTTGGACTACATTTCTACTCAACAATAGATTGCAAACATATTCACTAAATCCTTTCCATATCCTCATTTCCATGTGTTGCGAGAGATGCTTGGGGTGAAGGAAGTTATCCTTCGGGGGTGTGGATGAGACCACCTTCCTTATTCATACTTCTTCTCTTCTAGATGGATGTTTTTTCCCATGTGGTTTTTCATTCCCTTCAGTTTGAGATTCATTGATATATTGTACATGAGTACCTGATCAGGCCTTGTTGGGACTCATACTTGTGGATATGCCACTTAGTTTTTCCACCTCCTAGTTTCACTTGAGGGGGGTGTTAGAGTAGGTTATTTAGACTCTAGCTCATGCTCACCTAGGGTACTTTATTTATTTTATTCCATATTTTCTCCAACCACTTATGTGTGGATATTTCTTATTTATATTTTAGATATTATGGGGATATTAAGTGTTGACTATTCCTAGGGAGTTAACCATTAGGTATTTATGGAGGGTTGAGATTTTTTCTCCCCATGTTGGTTATAGGTATTATATGGTAAATATTGATCCTTATAACTTTGTTATGATCCTACGACTATGGTGGATCTTCTTTGTCTATTTAAGCAAGGCCTCTCCATTGTAATGAACATGCATTTAATATTAATATATTATCTTATTTATGTTCTTCTAGCATTTGCTTCCATTTTTTTCTTGTCCATTTTCATTCTCTTGTGTTTGGTTAATTTTGTGTGATTCAACGCCTTAGATCCTTATGGCTTGGATCGATGTTTGCTTCTCTTTATCGCTCCTTTAAAAAAATGGGCAATATTTTTTTCCTTTCTTTTCCTATTTTACTTTCTTTCCTTTTGGGGGTGATGCAAGATTACCTATACACTTATATGCTTTTGTAGCATACACATTGATTACGAGAAAATTCTTCTTGAGCTTCAGGTTATGATTGCCTTTCCACAACATAAAAAATTATGCTCTCTCTCTCTCTCTCTCTCTCTCTCTCTCTCTCTCTCTCTCTCTCTCTCTCTCTCTCTCTCTCTCTCTGTCTATCTCTCTCTCTCTCTCTCTCTCTCTCTCTCTCTCTCTCTCTCTCTCTCTCTAGCCTCCACCAATGTCAATACTAATATTTTTACATATGTGGAAATATTCAAGGATCAATATGCACATCTCCACCACCTTAAAAATTATAACGTACATATTGGCTCTAATAATATTTGATGTCATCTAAATAAGTGAGTCTATTAATAACATCTTCTAGGAGTCCGATCCTCTCACAACAAATGCACATAAAACTAGTCAAATGTTAAAAACTAAGGTTATATTAAAAAAAAAATAGCAAAGTTGTTTTACAATAATGAAGTTAGAGGATAAGTGCACAAAAAAATATCATGTTCCTAAGGTTATTATATGTTTTACTCACTCAAATAAATTATATTTAATTTTTTTTAAAGAGATTTTTTATTAGTTATTTTTAATAATTATTTTAATTCTAATTAAGAGATAAATATTTTTATTAGTTATCTTTTAAATTTTATATTTTATGAAGATAAATATCAATATTGTAAAGTCTTGACATGAACATTACAATAGCAAAAGCCATTGGGATTTACGAAGACCTAAGTTCAATTTATGGGAAGGGTGGCCTCGATATACCCCCAAATTTTCAAATTATATATATGTGTGTGTGTGTGTGTGTGTGTGTGTGTTATTGGGTAAATTATTTACTATATGTTTCTTTCTTTGTGGATATGTTGTCATTTCAAAAATATTGTTCACATCAATAATTGAGTGGCATAGTTTGCAAGTATAGCATAGTAGTTTGGGCTTTGGCCTCTCTCCAAGAGGTCCACAGTTCAAACCATGACATACCTAGAAGGGGATAGGCTAGTGTTAATGAATCCCCTATGTATTTATTTTTTAAACAATATTAAATCGACCTCAATAAAGCATATATCCATCAATTTTAAGTGGTGGACCTTTGTAAGAAGTTCTCATACCTATATATTGTTATTGTTATTTGTTGAAGTTTCATATGATTTTGAGTAGGTGATAAATTTCTATTTCATAAAGGATGTATGTAGATCCTTTATTTTACCTATACCACATATAATTTTTATATATTTATTTAATTCCCATGATCAATATGTTAGTACATTTGTCTGCACACCATACTTGATGATGATCATTAAGCCTGTCAAAATTTTATAGAAGGCAAGAGTATAATTCCAAATATGGATAAGATTTTAAGGAATGACTTTGAAAATTCTATTATTGCTTTCAAGCCATGGGTTTCAACAAATAATGAAAATATTAATCCTTGAAAATTTTATAAATGCCATAGCTTTGAAATCATTTTTAAATTTTGATATTTATTTTTTTATCATTGATGGATGAACCTTATATATATATATATATATGAAAATTAATAATAAACGTGGAAGCAAAGTGATAGAAAAGGAGTAAATTACCTAATTTTTATAGATATTCTTTACAAAAGGTTCACTAGGAGGTCCATAATATTAACTTCTTTATAAATGATCACCTTTAAGAATTTTACTTTGGAATATTAACTAATGAAATGGTCAAGCGTTAGTGATGACCTCAAGTGACTATATACTCTGACAATGTAAATGAAAAGGGTTAGAAATTTTTAATTGTTTCATATTTTTACACCCTAGCATAACCATGTATATGTCCCAAAAGGAACACTACATTGGTATGTATTTGGGTTCTCATAAAGGAGACCCAAGTTCAAACATGAGGTGAATGTGTGAGTGTGTTCAAAAAAATTATAACCATGTATTCACCACATTATCTTACATTCCAAACCAGCTTTTCTATCCACAAGAAAATAGACAAATAGAACTCTTGAAGTATTTTTTATGTATCAACTACTACTTTTTTGAGGTTCACTCCCTCAATTATATTTCTAATGGGAATCCAATATTTAATTTTTTTGTTAAAATAAATACAATATTTTAGTGTTGAAACTGTGTACCAAAAAACATCAAAACAATGTTGGTTATTTAAATAAAAAATGATATTGTAAGACTTAAACCAAACATCAAAGAAAAAATCTATAGAATCCTCCTTGTTGGCTAGCCATATGCTATTTCATATAAAATTTCATGATATTAAACCTTGAGACTAGGTTTATTCCCTTAACAATTCTAATTCATTTATAAAATTTATATATTTTTGAAGGAAAACTATTCATACTTTTTTATTCTTGATATTTAATAAATCTCTATCCATGTTTTGTCCCTAATTCTAAATTCATAAAATTATAATTTTCCATGTCCATCCAAATATAATTCAAAACTTACCTTTTCAAATGGTCAAGTAAGACTTCATTCTATCAATATTGATCCTAAAATCTTGGTCTTCTATATTATATAATACAAGGAAAATTATAGTTATGTTGATGTCAATATTATAAAATTAAACACTAACATATAAAAATAATTTATAATAAATAAAGGTTTGTGTTTATGAAAAATATTGTATGTGTGAAGACTCTATCACAGCTTCCAGCTAAGCACTACTTCATGTCACATGCAACAATTAGAATTCTAGTGGAATATTTGGTGGCCTAATACTCTAGCATGGCTTTCCATTCTCACTCCTAAGTCTTACATGTATTTGCAAAGAGTTATATTCGTTACGGTCACTCATCACCTTGAGTGGATGGTTAATACGATTGCTACTAACCATGGTGGCAATCCTTCAAACCTCATCGAACCCAAAAATCTTGTTAGATGTGCCAAAAATATAGAGAATAGGTACCTTCAACATACGTCCCTCCATGTGATTATATGTGGGATGGATCTTTGTAATCACCAGTGGGACATCTTCTTGCCATTGACATCAAGGTTTTGTTTTGACTTAGGTACTTTCTCCTCATTTATTCAAATTATCTTGACATACGTTCCATAGAATCCAGGCATGCTTATCACTGGATACATCATGATCATGTCACCCCCCATGCTGAGTGATACCTTCCCGATTGCTATTATGCACACTATTTTTTTTGCTTGGGAAAGATGTGGTTTGTTTCCCTATGGTTTGAGATTTTCCTAGGCTCCTTTTTTTCACATTCTAAAATGTTCCTCTATCTTTAAAATCTTAAACCTTTCTCTCAACCCCTTGTTCTCAATTCCTTCTCCTATCTATGATTTGTTGCTCTCCTCTTCAGTATTTCACTTGCACTCAAGTCCCATATCCATGGATGAAATTAAACCCTCTTTACTTCATATTAATACCCTAGTTGAGAATATTTTTTGGGATCACGACCTTCTCCACTTTTTGCAACTGTTCAATGGTAGTGATTTGAAATTGTCCATGTAGTTTGTGTGGATGTGGTATGGGGCCACATTTATGTCTGTGGGTTGAGCTTCATGATTACTACTAATCTACTAGAAAAAACTATTGGGGTTTCAAATTATGGAGAGATCATCCATAGGGAGAAGCACTCCCTTCAGCTTGAAATATCACTTTTTAAATATAAGGGAGAGAATTTGGGTAGAGAAAAAGGGGGAATTATCAGAGAAACTCTCCCCAAGCCTTGGGAAATCATCATTATTATTGTTATACTTCACTTTGGATAATCCTGAAATGATTTTTAGGAGTTTTCACCTGGCGTTCCTTAATAACCTACAAGGTAAGAAGACCATTAACATCCAAGAGTATCTTTTTAGGTCAATTAAATGATCAATGGTGAATGTCAAGAGGTGAGTTTCTTCCTTCCCTCTTCACCAAGGCCTCCACATGGTAATCTATAGGTATGTTCTAGAGAGATAAACCATAAGAGTTGTGGTTTTAGTTTTTGGACCTATGGATGACATTACTGGTGATGGTCCTTCATCTCCTAAAATCAATCGTACGTTGGATTATGATGTGAAGGTGGATGGGAATCTGAGTTCCATAAATTCTAAACCTAGATGTTATACCACCATAAGCAAGATTAGTAGCGGTAAGCACAAGACCCCTATTATCATCAAAAATGACAAAAATTCAGATGAATCCCTATCATTCCAAATCAGACCTAAAAATGTGTCCAAGAAAGGCCACCCCATGGAAGGAACCTCCATGCAGCCACCCCTATTGGCCTCCCGAGTGTCATGCTGGCCAAATATTTCTGATCAAGGCCATCTCCAAGACCTCCATGATATTATGAAATCTCTAGGGAGGGCTACCAAGATGACCTCTTCTCTTATTTCTCAAGCGAAAGCTCTCCTAGATGAATACAAGTATCTGTATGAAATCCTAGAAGATTTTAAGAGCTTGGTGATCATCGATCGCACTGGTACTGAAATTCCTAGAAACTAATCGTATGGTCTTGACTGTAAGGTTATTTTTATTTTTTTCTTGTAGGGATACATGTTTGTATTCTCGTTCTTTGTCTACCCCTGTGTGGGTTTCTTCTATGACCTCTTAAGGTTCTCTCTTATGCCCCCGTGTGGGCCTTCTCATTCTTTTTTTGTGGTTAATTGGTGACAGGTGGAGAGTTGATGCTATTGGAATATTTTTGTTTAGGAGAGCTTCTCCTAACTATATCCTTTTTGTAAAAGGTTACAGGACCCTTTCAAAACCCCTCTTACCAATAAAAAAAGAGGGATAATAATCCACCATTTTGTTTGAGAGAACTCTTTATAATTGCTTGGCAAGAATATTAAATAGACAAGGATATTTTGGGTTACTATAGGTGAGTATGTGAGGTGATTCAAATTAGTATGGGAACCTATTGACTAAATTATAATGTTTAGAGAGTTGTATAAATTTGTAATCCCTTCATATGAACCTTGATTTAAAGACATATTTTATGATAAAATAATATTAAATCTTTTGACTATCTCTAACATATGTTGTAGTCATATCCATTATTACAAAGTTAGCTAGTTTTTTCATAGACTAAGGAGAATGTATGACATATTTTACAATGATTATACCAAACATTATTTAAAATAATATTTTCATATTTTAGCATTTGAACTTAACACTAGTTGGTTTATTTTCTGGACTTGCATCATCATACTAGTACTAAAAGTGTTGTAAATATTACAACCATGGTCTTTCTTGTTCATGGGGACTTGTTTAGAAATTATAGTTATGGATAGCCACAATATGATTAGTCTCATTATTTTAATTCCTAAAAAGTGTAATACTATCAAATAGGGACAAAATCTAGTAGGGCCTTAATCCCATCAAGAATAAGATGATCAATGTAAGGGTGGGTTAAAAGAAACAAAATAAGTAAATGTGTTAGCTATTAATTTTTGCACTTATTACTCTTATATTATATTTATAATACATACTCTTCATTTGGGTGTGGTTGAGAGTTAGTTTAAATTATTTATTTAAATTATATGTTTATTTATTAACCTCTTTTCTTCAATTTTTGTCTTGGCTTGTATGGCCATACTAGTACTTAAAGTACTATAAATATTATAGTCATTGTTTTTCTTGTTTATATTATAGAAACCTTCTACTATTACATATTTCATAACATAGTTATAGATGATCTTTCCTCTTCTTCACTTTTTTCCTCCTTTGATAATGTTATTCATTGGGTGGTTGGTGTTTATTATCATGGTAGTGATTTTTTACTTTTATATCTTGTTATATGAAATTGAAATGAACTCCACCTTTATTAAAGCATGACCATGCTACCATGACATTTAAACAAACCATATAGTGATAAAAATAATTAGTAATTATACATAATTTCCTAACGATTTTATATCCAAATTAGAATCCCATGTTCTTCACCACTTGAACTCATGTCACCTAATATATGAATGATGTTATCAAACACTAATATTATTTTATTTATCTAGATTTCTTATATTTTTTAAAATTAATATATAACACTCATGTAAACCATATGAGAATATATTTGAACTATTATAATGATCATATAGTAAGAAAGCAAAACCAATACTAGGGGTGGTTGTTATCATATCCTCATAGTGGTATGCATTGATTAAAATATATAATCTAGTGAAATATGGTATTTGAAATCACCTATCATTTATCATAATTTTTCCATTATTTAATCATTTTGTTAGATGATTTTAGTAACCTACTATTAAAAATAAACTCACCCACACAAATAATTGAAAATAAGTTGATATTCATACAATAATAGAATATCACAATGTGGAAAGTAAAAGAAAAATTAAATGCTCTCACAATAGACACAAATTGTAGGCCTCTTCGAGGGGGAAACCTCCTTCAATACTTTATTAATTTGTAAAAATATACATTCATACATGGCTCCATGTATTTTAAAGAAAATCTTCATGTAACCCAAACCCAAAACTCAAGAGTTGGCTTACATGCAAAATGCCACTCAAGCTAGAATCTTCTACCAAACATCAATTACATTCTTGATAACTATTACATGAAATGACCCCACTTGTCTAGGTGCCTTACTTGCCACATACCATTACAAAAGTATTACAAAATAACATTATAATGGAATACCCACATTGGAAGTGATTCATTACGTAATTAAATGATAATTACAAAATTAATGTTAGGATGGGTTCCTAACATGTCCTTCCCCTTCAAAAAGCTTTATCCTTAAAGTTGTAGATGAGGAAACTAGTGCTAGAGTTGTTGGAGAGACTCCCATGTAGCATATTTTGGTTGTAGACCATGCCACTAAACAAGGACCTCAGTAATGGCTCAATTATAAAGAGTGTGTGTCCTATGATCCAATAATTATTTTGGCTTGAGCAAGATAGAACCTTCTTCATCCAATTCTAGGAGGGCATATTGAACATGTACCTAATTTCCCATATCCTTATTAAGAGATGATACATGAAAATAGGGTGGAGCTTAAACATAGATGATAGGTCCAATTTGTAGGTTTTGGCACCAATCCAATATAAAACTTGGTAGGGTCCATAATATTTGGTATCAATATTCTAGCACCTACGAAGCTAGAGGGATAATTTTTTGTATGGTTGAAAGCGAAGGAATGCCATATCACCAACATCAAAACTATTCTTAGAATAATGTTGATCAACATGTTGGAGCATCTGATTTTGAGTTGCTTCTATATTCATCTTTAGTTTATGGAGGACTTTGACATGTTGGTTGAGTGTAGTGTCAACTACATGGACCTTCGAGCTAATTGAAATGTAGGAGGGCATGAATGGATGTCATACATAAACTGCTTCAAAAGGGGTGACCTTGGTCACCATGTGATAGGAAGTATTATACCACCACTTAGCCAAGGGAAGCCACTTTACCCATTGTGTAGGATTATTAGAGGAAAAGCAATAAAGGTAGGTCTCCAAACACTTAATGACAATATTAGTCTAGCCATTCATTTGTGGATGATAATTTGAACTTATTTTGAGATGATTTCCCTATAACTTAAACAATTCTCATCAAAAATTACTAGTGAATGTAGGGTAAAGATTAGATACAATGTATGTAGGCATTCCATGAAGGTGGAAGATAGAATCAAGGAAATTTTGGGTAATTGTGGAGGTCATCTAAGGATAGGATAGGGAATAAAAATAAACATACTTCAAAAGATGATCCACTACCATAAAAATAATTGATTTACCTTTGAACTTATGCAACCCTTCAATAAATTCCATGGAAATATCTATCTAGACCTATTTCAAAATAGGCAAGGGTCATAGAGTTCTTGGAGAATGTACCATTTTGCCTTTCATTTGTTGAAATATTTCACATGCTACCACAAAATTGTGTTTCCTTCTTCATACCATTCCAATAAAAGGTACACTTAATCCTTTCATATATTTTGAGAAACTCAGATTGGCCTGCAATGGGGGAAGCATGCATTTCCTTCATGATAAGTTCCCAGAGTGGAGATATGTGAGGAACAACAAGGCACTGGTGGTAGTGTAAATATTTCTCATCCCAAGTGTATCTAGAACATGAGGTAGGCTCTATTTTAACGAAGGCAACCAAATTTTTCAATTTTGAATCCTTAAGCACCTCCTCAAAAAGAGAGTTTATCCATTGTAGAATGGGTGAAGAAATGACATATAGCATACTATGAGCCTCAAATTGGTGAGATAGGGTATCCACCACAATATTATCCTTATCCTTTTATAAGTAATATCATACTCATAGCCCATCAGCTTAGAGACCCATTTTTTTTGTTCAGGGGTGGAAACTTGTTGCTCTAAGAAATATTTGAAACTTTGATGATTTTTTTTAATGGAAAAATGCTACCTAATGAGATAACGTTGCCAATGAGTGATCGCATGTAAAATGGTAATCATTTCCTTAGCATAAGTTGATTTGCCTAAATTACGACTAGAGAGCACTTTACTAGTGAAATCCAAGGGGTACCCTTCCTACATCAACAACACACCAATACCATTGCCCAAAGCACTACTTTTAATTACAAAAGGCTTGGAAAAATTAGTCATTTCTAGGACTAGAGTGGTTGTTTGATAGGGATTAGGTGTGTGATTAGGTGTGTTAGGTGTGTTTTAATAAATTGTAGTTGTTTATTTTTAATTGTTGGTTGTTGTAAGGATTAAGGTGCATAGTTGTCATTAAATGTAACCTTATCCGTAACATGTGATGTATTGCCTATTTATAGGCCTTTTATTATCAATGGAAATTAGTTTTTAGGTTTGTCATATTTTCCTTGTGCTTGTGATTTGTTAGGATCCTATCCTAATGTCATTTTGTAATTCTCATTTACTTATGTAATGACCCACTCCCAATGTGGGGGATCCCATTATAATGTTATTTTGTAATACTTTGTAATGTATGTGGCAAGTAAGGTGCCTAGCCAAGTGGTGACATCTCATGTAATCATTTTTATCAAGATTGTAACCGATGTTTGGTAGGATATTCTAGCTCGAGTGGCATTTTGCATGTAAGCCAACTCTTGAGCCTTTATGTAGGGTTGCATGAAGTTTTTATTTAAAATATATGAATCCATGTACAAATTTATCTTTTTGTAAGCTAATGAAATATTGAAGGAGGTTGCCCCCTCAAAGAGGCCCATGATTCTATGTTATTATGATATTCTTCCATTTTTGCATAGTGTTATTGAGTTACTTGATGTATTTGAGTTATTTTTTAGTATTTTAGGTGAGTGTGCTTTATGTTAATAGTAATATCCTAAGTGGTATCAGAGCACTTTCCAAGGCTGAGTTCTATTAAAACTAAGATGATTTTTACCATTCATTCAGCCTATTAGGTATAATTTTTAGTGTGCTTTTTGTTTCTATTTTTTTCATTATTAAAAAAATCCAAAAAAATATAGTCTATTTTTTTCGACCAAAAAAAAAACCAGAAAACACAAAAAAAAATACAATATCTTTTTCAGTAGTTGTGTAGGTTAGAAACTTTGTGACAGGGGTTTTAAAATATCATGAAGGAGCTATTGTTATTTGCTAAGCTAGATAGCCCATAAAGCATGTAGTGAATTGAGGGGTGATCAGGATCCAATATCCAAGCCTTAGATAGCACTTGTGCATGGACTTGAGCTCCCACACATATTTGGGTGTATTGAAAGATAATCTAGGCTTAAAAAAAAAATTATCCATTAGGAAGTTTTTTGGCCTTGTATTATCCATAGTCCACAAGATAGCATCTCGGATGATCACCCTCCTGTATTATCAGAGAGGCAGATAGTGTGCTCAAGGGTATGTGTGGAATCCTCCTTGTGTAGTGGCCTAAAATATTGGTTCGAGCACTATTGTTCATCACTGCAATATAACAAAGGACCTATGGGTATTACATACTCCCTTACTTAGCATACCTTGGTTCTCAAAAACATAACTTCCACCTAAAAATCAACACCATCCCTATTTTTCTAACCTGCATTCAGAACCCCAAAAGTGAGCATATGGAGAAGGTATTCCTTATCATAGAAAACAAACTTGCATGCACCAACAGTTAGGATAGATTTTTTAAGTGTCTGTAGTAGCCCGTGGTTAGAGACAGAATAGTCAGAACAATGACAGTAACAGTATGATCAGTAATAGTTATAGTTAGGTCAACATTAATAGCCTTCTGTAATAGTTAAGAATTACATACTTCTAGTGTTAGGAATAGAATTATCAGTGTCATAGAATCCCCAGGGTCACAGGAACCATGTTAGTAACCACAGTACATGTGACAAGGGAAGAGACAGGATAGTGACAGGATGGTTAGGGGTAGACTACAGGTTAGAGATAGTTTATCCCAGACCCCAACTTTTGAACCGTAACTCCAAATCAGAAATTGACAACACCAGTAGACTTCTCAACATAGAAGTATAAAAAATAAAAATAAAATAGTCTCAGGTGCCTGAATTCAATGTTTTGGGGTATAGCTCATTGTGACTATTTTTTTGAGGTGATCATTTTGATATACCACACCCAAGCACTTTTTTGGATTCCTTATTAAAAATAGTAACTCCTGAAACCCCACATATATTTTTAGTAACTTAGTAAAAGAGGGCCCACAATGGTGAGCGACACTTGTGGACAACAAAAGGAGTTAGAAATTACCACAATATTGGTTGACATGCAAAAATCCCTTGACTACTTGACCACTACAAACCACACCATAAGAGAAGATACTCGAGAGCTTTGAACCGATCATGATACCACTAGAATATGCTTAGAAAAACAACTTACAAAGGTGGAGATCCAATTGCAGGGTACTCTCACATATGAACACCAAGCTAAAAACTCTGAACACAGTCGAAGAAGGGAAACAAAAGATCAAAGAAGGGAAATAGAAGACACTCACTATGGTCATGATCTGACCTTCAAAATGCCTAAATTGGATTTCCCTAATTTTAGTGGAAAGGATTTCGATGGGTGGTTATGTCGGGTTGATCAATTATTTAGACTCCACAATGTCCTTGTATATCATCGGGTTTAGATGGCTTCCTTCAACTTAGAATCTGAGGCCTTACATTGGTTCCAATGGCTATGAGCCACTACCCCTTATCTATCTTGGGAGGACTTTGAGTCCCAACTACTCACCTAATTTGGCCCTAGTGACTATGAAGACTTTATAGGAGCATTGACAAAGTTGAAACAAATAGCCATAGTTCGTGATTACCAAACACAATTTGAGAAATTGGCCAATAAAACTAAGGGCTTGAATGAGGGATTTTTTATGAGTTGTTTCATTAGTGGGTTGAAATATGATCTCCAGGCTAAATTCAAGATGTTTAAACCCCAAACCATGATGCAGGCTATCAGTTTAGCCCAATTGGATGAATCTAAACTCTTAGCTAAAAAGTGGATATCAATATTTTCTCAAGCTCAACCTCCCTTTCCTCCTTGATTCCAAAATAATATTGATAATAAACCTCCTGACCCCAAGCGACTGACTATAGAGGAAATGTTTGTGCATTGCACCCAAGGGATATGTTATAATTGTGATGAAAGTTTTTTGAAGGGGTATAGATGTGCAAATAAGAGATTGTTCTTAATAGATGCAGAGGAACCCGATAGCAGTGACCATAGTGATGAGGAGAGTGACATAGCTGAAGCACCAACTCAAAAGGAAGAGGAAACACAAGAACCTTAGGTAGAAATTTATGTCCATGCTCTTTTCGAGATTACCACTCCACAAACCATGAAAGTTGTGGGTTTTTTCAAAGGCCAATGCCTTAATATTCTTATTGATTCGAGTAGTACACATAACTTTATTGATCCTCAAGTTGCTAAGAAAGCCAATTGCTATATACACACATGCAATTCATTTGAGGTTATGGTGGCAAATGGAGGCACTTTACCTTGTAAAGGTAAATTTTGCAATATCAAAATAAATATGGAGAATTTTGAACTCAAGCAAGACATATTTTTCCTCCAATTGGGAGGATGTGACATTGTGTTAGGCGCTCAATGGTTGGGCACCTTGGGCACTATCTCCTAGAGATTTGTAGAACTATGGATGTATTTTTCACAATATGGACAAACACACACCCTCCATGGTACCAAAATAGACCCTACACAAATTATCAGAGTCTCAAATACTTCTCAGAATAATGGGTTGCTACCCCAGAACAACAAAATGGGTTTCTAAACTCATGGGATATGATTATGATATCACCTATAAGAAGGAAAAATAGAATCTTGTGTATGATGCTCTCTCTCACCAATTTGAGGCCCTCAGTATGTTATGTGTCATTTTCTCACCTGTTCCCCAATGGATAGATTCCTTACGATAGGAGGTACTTTAGGATGCAGACTTGAAAGCTTTGGTGGCCTCACTCTGTGATGATCCTACTTCATACCCATGCTACAATTGGGATGGCCATGACTTGCGTTATCACCAACACCTTGTTCTTCCTCGCACATCCCCACTCTATGATATTTTCATGAAGGAACTACATACTACTCCCTATGCAGGCCATTTAGGATTTCTCAACAAAAATGAATGCCTTAAGCGCACATTCTTCTAGAAAGGTATGAAATAGGACATCCATGATTTTGTGGCATCTTGTGATACCTGTCAATAGATAAAAGGTGAAATGGTACATTCTTAGAGTACTCTTCAACCCTTGCCCATTTCAGATCAAGTTTAGACTGATATTTCCATGGATTTTATAGAATATTTACCTAAATCTGGAAGTAAGTCTATTATTCTTATGGTAGTGGATTGTCTTTTGAAGTATGCTCATTTTTGTTCCCTTGCCCATCCTTACATAGCCTCCACTATTACCCAAATATTCCTCTATTCTATTTTTTAGCTTCATGGTATACCCACCTCCATTGTTTCCGATCGAGACCCAACCTTCACTAGTCATTTTTGGCAAGAATTATTTAATTTGTAGGGAACTCGAATCAAAATGATTTCAGCCTAATACCCACAAACTGATGGTCAAACTAAGATTGTCAATAAATGTTTGGAGACCTATATTTTTTGCTTTGCATCATATCATCCTACTCAATGGGCGAAGTGGCTTCCTTTGGCTGAATGGTGGTACAAAACTTTCTATCATACAACAACCAAACTCACCCATTTTGAGGTTTTTAATGGAAGCATCCACTCACGCCTTCTTCATACATTCCAGGTAGCTCCAAGGTCTAGGTAGTCGACACTACTCTCAGCCAACATACCAATGTTCTTCACCAACTAAAGCAAAATTTGGACATGGCCCAAAATCAGATGTGACAATAGGCTAACCAACATCATTATGAGCATAGCTTTGATGTGGGTGATTGGTCTTCCTTCACTTGAAATCATACAAACAATCATCTATACAACTTCACAGATGCCAGAACATTACTGGGGACAATTTATGAATGATCACTGTCTGACTCAAAAGGGTCATATGGTGCTACCTCATAACCCAACTCAGCCTGGATATGACTCATCACAGACATGGGGACAACTTTATGAACCTTATCCTATCTCAAAATGTGGGGGAATGTCACTGGGGATCACGGGGTTCCCATCTAGCCATGGAAATTAATCTCCCAAGGAGTAGACTATATTGGTATTGGCATAAGGATATTGGACCAACCCACCCTCATAGCCTATATTCAAGCGATTTTGGCTGTCTAAGAGGACATATAGAGGAAACAAATTGTTGCGTCCCACTCTCGACTTGTCATAAGGCATTTGATATTGTGGTTGACAAGGTATTTTGGTGCCCTGCTCATACAGGCCTAACCCATAACTGTGCCAGTTGCATAGGTCAAGGTAATTCAAGGTGAAGCTAGGGTTATACAAGTAGTTGATATCCTCTCCAAAAGGTTCCTCATCTTCCTCCTATTGTTGGTAAGGTTCAATGCCATAGTCAATGTCCCCATAGATAAAGTTCATTTTATTAGGGGGAATACCAAGAGGTACGATAGTGCCAATGAGAAGATGGGGTCTACCCATGTCTTGCATCAACTATAAATAGGGAGTAGTGGTAACATTCCTAACCATGTACTCTCCCAATCTGATAGAAGCCAGATGTACTATAACCTGGAGCTACGAATAGAAGAGGGATGAGAGTGAGACTTGATACAACTCATTTTTTACCTCGCATGGTGTCTCTTAATCATTCGAGCTAAGTGTCTCCTCTATAGAGATGGTGGATATGATTGGTTGGTCCTCCTAAATAGGCTACTTCTCTAGGTTCCTAGGCAAAGGGTCCACTGGTGTATTAAGCATCTGGTGTAGGGCCGACGATGAGGAGGGTATGGTATGTTGTAGTGGTGGGGTCGACCCTCAGCTAGATTTATTCGGTTGAAAATCCATATGTATCGATGGCAAGGTCGACTCGGCTAATTGTTGCACCATGTTGTAGTACTTGAAAGGATCTAGGTCTGTGGGGATGACTGAACTTGCCCTTTGTGAGTGTACTTGAGGTACTAGTGAGCGATGGAAGGGATGCACTTCATGTCCTTGATCCATGGTCTTCATAAAAAAAAATTGTACGCCATCTCACCCTCCAGGATGTGGCACATCGTCGAGATGATATTTTCCCCTACTTGAATAGGTAAGATGATTGTACCAATGAGTATATGGCATCATTGAATGCTCGGAGGGTGTAGGTTGATGTGACAATATGAGATGTTGGAAGCTTCAAGTACTTTAAATCTATTGTAGTTATGATGTTTCTCGAAGACCTAGTATCTATCAAAACTCTTTTGTATGGTGTTCCATTCACACATGCGATAATGTGTAAAGGGGGATCCACCACATTATGTGGAACCGGTTTAAGTTCATCTTCTCGAAAAGTAATTATCAGTTCTGTGCATTGCCGCACATGTCCCACAAAGTCATTGAAGGAGTTAGACTCTTAGGGCTGAAGCTCAATCACCTTAAGGATATCTATAAAGGCTTCTCTATGAGGTTGTGATTGTTGGATGAGCTCATAGATGGAGATCCGAGCAGATGTTGTTCTTAAGCTCTGAGCGAGCTTGCTCTTGATGGTAACTATAGTCCTAGGTGGGAGGCTTAGTATAGGAGGTGGTATAGGCTATGATGTCGAAGGGACATCACTCTAAGCCATAGGTGGTGTGGCTAGACTTGGATACCGCCTATTTCTTGTCACAATACTAACCATGTCAACATATCCTTTCTTAGGATGGGCATGGTTAACCTCGTTCACCTGGGGCACTGGTTTAGCCTACTTCATATGGGCAGGCAAGGGGTCCTTAAAGATCCCCATATATTGGTTGTTAGGTATGATAGGGTTATCTACCTAGAAGGCATTCCTATCAATCAAGTCTTGCACTAGATGTTTGAATTTATAGCACATTTGTACATCATGCCTGTTTTGCCTATGAAATTTGTAGTATAGGTCTTCTCTGTATCCTTTGGGCTTAGGTGCATTAGGGTCGATAGGTCGACTATTAGGTAGATGGATCGCATTAGCTACCAAGAGGTGATCAAAAACTAGATCCATAAACTCTGCAATGGGCATGAATTGTCTCTTGGGGTGACGCTATTGATTTTGCCTTTGATCATTCTGGTTATCCTTGGAATAGTTCCCAGGGGTGGCCTGATAATTAGGCTTTTGAGGTGGCACGGCTGGCGCTGGCCCCGGGACACTAATGGCAACCTGATTTACTATTGCTAACTTAGGTTGCACTGGGGTGTTCTTAGTGTTCTTGCTCCACTCCTTGCGAGGCTTCACAATCTCACCCTCTTGAATCTTGATTTCTTTGATGATCCTAGCCTATGCTAAGGCATCTTCAAGAGTGGGGTATTGTTGCAATTGTAGCAACAAAGATATTGGATTTAAGAAACTTTTGAAGAACATCTGAGTCAACTCTGACATGGGGAGAATATAAGGGAGCTTGGCGAGCAAGGTTCGCCATCTATTTCCATAATTTTTTATTGACTCATAATCATATTGTTTTAACCCAACTACATCGATCAACGTTGTCTTCCTCTTGGTATTGAAGGCAAAGTGCTCCAGGAATGCATCCGTGAGTTGGTCCAAATTATGGATGCTATGCTTAGGGAGTTGGTTAAACCACTCGAATGCAAGGCTGACGAGATTAGTCACAAATGTCCTCAAAAGCAAAGCATTGTCATCATGGATATCAAAGCATTGGCCTAAGAACCTAGTGACATGTTCTTGCGCATCCTCTTCTCCCTTAAAGGTAGCCAACTTAGGCAACTTAAATTTTTCTAGATAGGGAGGCACAGGTACTGATGGATGGACAAGTTGAGTACACAATTGATGCATAGTGGGCTTTTGAGATCCCGACCCAGAGGTCTTGTTCTCTACTAACTCTAGGTGTTCTAACAATGCTTTGTATGGACCTAAGGACTTGATCTCCTCATCTTTGTTCACATCTTGTGGTGGAGGTCTAGGATCCTCCAACCTAGGGCAAGGCAGTGGTAAGTCACCCCCTACCTCGGTAAGGCATCTCAACATATTATACTTCTGGCTTGTGCTCAGTATAAGCCCCATAAGGCATCTCTCGAGCCAGCCTATGAATGGGGGTATCTACCCACGGTGGGTGCCCTATGTTTGGCCTAGGAGGCATCTCTCGATTTGGCCTAGGAGGTCATGGAAGAAACATTTTATAAGGTCTCGGGGACCTCTCTCGAACAAGCATGGGTTACCTCGGATGGAACTCCTACCTATGTGTCTTAGGGATAGAGATCCTCTCTCTCAATTTTTTTTGGAACATCTCATTGGTCTGTTGTTTGATCCTTTCTGTCTCAAGCTGATGCAAGCAATCTAGTTGTTCTTTATCTCACTGAAGCTACTTGAACTAAGCTTGGCATTATGTGTATCTCAAAACTGCTTACCTAATTTTATCTGTAGTGCGAGGCCTAGGAGGCCTAGGAGTCTCACCCTAGGGTCAACCTTGTCCAAGGTACTCTATGTTCTCCATAGGGCACTTGCCTCTCTCAAGGTTCACCACATTGACTTGAGGCTCAGGCTAGAACATGTGTTCATTACACTCAACTGGTGCAGAGGCACATCAGGCATGCATGGAATATTATTCTTAAGAAAAATATGGTATCTCCTCATGTCTTCCCTCCTATACGAGGAAAGGTAGCACTAATTTGGCTCACCCATATCGATGGGTGTCATTCCCATTGGGCTATAGGAGTTGTTGTATCCTATCAAGGTGGCACAAAGGTAGATTCATATCGACTTGCTCTGACCAGTGTGTGAAGTCATTCTCCTGCCTTTGCTTAGGCATGTTAGCCCTAGAGGGTACGTGGATGCGTGGCACCACTCTATATATTAGAACCTCAACATGCAGTTGCCTTTCACCAAGGAAGGCCTGTGAAATATCTACATACCAGGAACACTCTCCTGAGTAATGCTTATCATCCCTCGGGGTGTCCTAGAGAGGATCCCTTTGGAGATGAGGTTCATGCCCTACTATCTTGGGGCTAGGTGGAGTGGAAGCTCACAAGGTAGGTATAACCAAGTCCCTAGGGCTATATCAGAGACGGTTCATGTCTCCTAATCTACTCTCCATAGCTTCTTCTCATGATTGGGCTTGGTCATGGGTGCGCACCAATGCAATCCTCTATTAGTACCCCAAGTGATTATCTTCTTTACAAATTATTAATGAAATAGTATACAAGAAAGAAGCACTCAATAAGACAGATTATTATCTCTTTTAATTTTTAAGTGTGAATCCCTAAACTATTTTGTGTGTTTCATATGTGTTGTTTGTAAAGAATGACCTCGTGTCACATGTTTGAAATATTATTGGATTGTAATCTCATGTTCAATTGGATTTCACCTGTATACTCGTAGCTCAACAACCCGGATATGAAATCTAGGTTGTGTTATCCCACCTATAATATGTGGTGATGAGGTCCACATATGGCCAGGGATCATAGGTCCTACCAGTTCCTCACCCAGTTCACCCGTAGTCTACGATACACCTCCCCGAAGGGTGATGTGTGTTGTAACCCATGGGCTATGATGGATCTTGGAACTGACCTTGGCAATATTGATCAAGTTCATGGGATTTGAGACAAGAGGATGGATATGAAACCTATCTTCACTTGCACTCTACTAGTGGATGGTAATGAAGTCCACCTCACTAGCATTTACATGAATCATGGTGTGTGTGGTTCATTATTATCCAAGAAAGTAAGCAAAGAAGCAATCAATGACTATTCACTAAATGCATGCAATAGGTGCATTTTACTTTTAGAATAATAATATAAGGAACCTACAAATTAACTTACCCAATGGGTAAGCCACGAGCAATCAAACCAAACAGATGCATTGCTACTACAAGTTATTTTTTAATTTTTCTTCCACATTTTGTTATGTGATGTTATAAGAAAATAAAAAACATAAATTTTAACCTTTCTATGCAATAAAGTGAAGAAATAAAACTGATTTTGACTATCTCTAAAAATATAGCAGAAAATCAGAGGGTTTAGGCACTTACCTTGTCCATTTTGAAGCCTCCAAATTCTAAAATTTTGGGCAGAAATCTCTCTGTTTCACCACCGCTCCAGGGTGGGGCGAGTAGCAGCTCCACCACAATCCTAGGGTATTATGGTGAAGCCACCATACTAGGGTGTTCCATATAAATCCTCTGCCACTGTTCCAGGGTGGGGAGGGGAGCACCTACAACACAAAAAGGGCAAAAATGCAAGAAAGAGGTCAAATTTTCACCCAAATAAAAAGGAACAAGGGTCCCACAATGATCGCCACTGAAGTAGGGAAAAATGGTGCACCAAATGATGTAAAAAAATATGCGTATCTACCCCATATTTCTCATGAACATGAAAAAGGAAGCATGCATGTGAAAAGGAAATAATACCAAACAAAAGGAAATGAATCAAAGAAAGTCTCTTCTCATTAATTTTTTGGATCCAATCCAAGGTTACAGTAGTCCCCTTGAGGTCTCAAAAGGGTGATACAATTTTTACAATATTGGGTTCCCAAAGACCAAGTCTTTCACGGAATTCGAGTGCACATCCAATGTTTCTCCGTGTACCCACAATCGAGGTGAGCGAGCCAATGATGTTGCTGCTTGTATATAGGTTCTATTATGTCTTATATTGCTTCCCAAATCCTTATGAGGACCTGTACCTACACAAAAGGAAAAAAAATAGGTCGAATAGTAAGGGTGTATGGTGAAAACATGCAATCCCCATAGGGACAAAATGGCATATGAATTAAAAGTGCATAAAATGATATCCAAATGACTTTAAAAATTTTAGATATGTTAAATAGGAGTTTTTTAGAGGATATAACCCAAAAAATATCAGAAATTGCACCCGTATACCCCTTGATTTAGCATCGCCCGCCTGCAACCTGCGAAAAGGAGGACAACAAAATATCAAACCTGCACTCATCCAAAACTCATGCAATTTTTTCAATATGCATAAATTGGCATTTCAAGATAACCCATATGATCATATTTTCCAATTGGATTCTGGATCCACCTACATCAAACTGGGGTTCCTGGATGGGCCCTACGAGCCTGTGAAAACTTTAAAATAGCATAACTCATTCATTTTAACTCCAAATGACCTGAAATTTGAAATTTAGCATCATAGAAAAAATGTATAAAATAAATAATTAAAAAAAGTAAATAAATTGCTTAATAATTTACCCTCATACCGGGGGGGCGATGGTGACTGCAACTATTTGGGGGGCACCCTAGGAGGGGATACCCACAAAATATGGCCACTTTTTGTTAAAAAACCACTATAATATGTTCCTAAACAACATAAGGTGTGTTCTAATTGAATTTGGTGAATAAATTCACTCGGATGGAAAAGTTAAGCTCGGATTACCTTCTTGAAGTCACCCAATAACCTCCTTGGAAAAAAGAATATTATGAGGGCAAAAAGGTGCAATAAGGTAAGGTGAAATATCATAAGCACTCAATTGCATATCCTATAACTCATATACATAATTTTATGTGGACCATGTATCCATTTTATAGCCCAAAGGGGCTCATGTGCAAAAAGGCATGCAAGGGCATGCATGGCAAGAGGTGCCACTTGTCAAATGGGAGGCATGCACAGGGTGTGGAAGATAATCTCCCAAATTTGACATCATAAATATGGATTTCATAAGGATTCCATTTCCTCTACCTTGCATGCTCTGTTTGGATGGTCAAATGGCAGTTTTTGGGTTCCATTTGGCCAAATTTTGACTTTTTTTGGGTCAAACTTCACCACCGTCCCACCTTGGGACGAGGGCTCACCACCATCCCAGGGTGAGATGATGGGAATCTACCATCGTCCCAGGGTGGGATGGTGAATTTTGGGTCAAAACCTCCCAAAATTGGCTCGGTAGCCTCAAAAACCCTTTTCGGAGTGGCTAGAACCACTGTGAGTCTCCTGAGGGCTGCCCAAGGGGCCATATTACGTCAATTTGATCACTGGTTGTGGGTGATTAATAAGATTTACCACATTTTAGTGTCTACACAAAATACTATGGACCCTACCAATTTCTACATTGGATTGGTACCACAGCTTACAAATTAGCTCTTCCACCCACCTCCAATATCCATGATATTTTCCATGTTTCCTCTCTCAAAAAATGTGGGCACATAGGAACAGGTTCAATCAGCATTAGCAGAATTGGATGAAGAAGGGTCCATATTACTTAAACCTAAAAAATTATTGAATCGTCATACCTACACTCTTCACAACTGTACCATCATGAAATTCCTTGTTCAATGGCATGATCTCTATCCAGAATATGCTACAAGGGACTCTCTCCATTAGCTTCAGCACCAGTTCCATCATTTTTAGCTTTGAGGACAAAGATTTTCGAAGGGGAAGGACATGTTAGGATCACATCCTAATGCCATTTTTGAATTCTCATTTACTTATGTAATGACCCACTCCCAATGTGGGGGATCCCATTATAATGTTATTTTATAATACTTTGTACTGTATGTGGAAAGTAAGGTGCCTAGCCAAGTGGTGTCATCTCATGTAACCATTTTTATCAAGATTGTAACCGATGTTTGGTAGAAGATTCTAGCTCGAGTGGTATTTTACATGTAATCCAACTCTTGAGCCTTTAGGTAGGGTTGCATGAAGTTTTTATTTAAAATATATGAATCCATGTATGAATTTATCTTTTTTTAAGCAAATAAAATATTGGAGGTTGTCCCCTCGAAGAGGCCCATAATTATGTGTTATTGTGAGATTGTTTCATTCTGCTTTTAATTTTTACATAGTGTTATTGAGTTACTTGATGTATTTAAGTTATTTTTTTGTATTTTGTGTGAGTGTGCTTTATTTCAATATTAATATCCTAACAAAGGTTGATCATAGTCATCAACTATATCCTCATAAAGTGACTCGGGGTAACCCTGATCTTGATATTTTGACCTTAAGCCATAATAGGTTTCATGTTCTAGTTGGTAATTTTGTGTAAACACTATTGGGACCTATGATGACTAACTGGCACATGAGGAGGATGATTTTGGTTTGACCTAGGAGATAGTTCATGATGTTGCACAATGTGCCTTTAATGGGTTTGTTGCCTATAAGTACTAGGTGTATGAACCTCCTCATTCATTGTTCTTTGTGATTGTTCTTAGTGCCATAATTGTTGATGCAACCTTAATTGGTGAACCTTTTTTTGTTCTAATTGGTCCTATTCTAGGTGTTCCTGGTCTATTTGCAACTTATCTGACCATGGTTAGTGTACTTGCTCCTATCTTCTCATGTTTGGCCTAGGTATTTGATTGATTTGATTAGTCATATAAGTTCGACAAGCCCTCATGTTTATGCAGAGGGACTTAGTTTGCTTTGCGGACCCAACAGGGTTGGCTACCCACTTTCCATAATTAAGGGAATTTGCATTGACCTAATACTCAAGTTTAAATGTAAAGCCCACATATTTGGTGTAGAGGCACAATGTGCCTACTGATGAGCACCAGAATTGCTCATATTTTTGCATCTATTTATAATGTTTTGTGCAACATTATTATATCAAATTTGTACTTTTTATGAATGTTTATACACATTTAATGGTAAATTGTGTATATTTTATAACTTGTGTGAAAATTATGATTTTTTGTGTAGATTTGGTCATTTTAGTTATTTTTTGCATAACTACATTGAGGTCCCACTTGGAACTGGCATCATCTATTTTCAAAGAAGTTCAATGAATACTAAAGAAGGAGTTAAGCCACAAAAGAGAAAGGCACCTTACTCCCATATTATGATGGGAAGGTGCCTTACTCCAGTATTTCAATGGCAAGGCACATTACTCCCATATTTGACAAGAAGGTGCCTTGATCCTATCTTTCGATGGAAAGGTACCTTATTTTGGTTGATGAAGTCAAAGACATTTGACTCCACGTAATTAGTTTTAAGTGCCTAACTCCTGACCTAATGGTGCCTAACTCCCATTAACTGATAAACAAGTCATCTACTCTATTTTCATATGAAACAGAGTAATGACTTTCCAAAGGTAGAATGTGAGTGATGATGATGAGATAAGAATGAAAGTCATTTGATTTAATTGGACTACATATAAATGACACAACAAGTAGAATCTATTTTTAATACACCAAATTTTCCTAATTTAGTGTGTTGTTATTATAATCACATTTTTGGTAGAGATTTGTTATTGTAATAGTAATTTAAACATTGCAACAGATACTGTACAATACATAAATGCACAAGACTTCTCTGAAGAGGAGAAGAAAATTAGCAGAAGAACTAGACTATAATGTAATTCCACTTATGCAATAAAATTCATTCAAAGTTCTCTAATCTAGTTCAGTGTACGTATTTAACCAAGTAGAATCTATTGGAACCTGGGCCCACTCCTTACCAATATTCCTCCCATCTCTTTTACTTTTTTGTAATTTCATTTCAATTTTAATTATTCTATTTTCTTGCACATTTGATTGTTTTCATCAATTTGATTTATTTATTGCTTTCTTTCATTTCTGCAAGTGTGGTGTGATTTTATTTCCTACAATTTATTTTCTGAAGATTAAGTGGTTTGGATTGAAATAAATTTTATACAACAACACCCCCAAAACTATAGATTTTAGTGGATTCATATCAAAGGTATTGTAGGTAATCTCTATTTGGTCCATTGCAAGTTTACGAGCATCCTTGGGTTGACAATTAAGTGAAAGGGTTGTGACATCAACGTAGAATTTAACCAATATTTTTACCCCAACATTTTGGTGCCATTATTGGGGATGTGCCAATAGTAGATATAATTACAATACCCAGTTCTGCAAAAATTATGATCCAGTCTACAGAAATTTTTCTATTTAATTTTGCATGAGTCCACAAAGAAAGAGAGGACCAAACGGTCAATTACTAAAGGGAAAAGACTCAGGTAAATTCTAAACTAGTTGTAGATTCTAAACTTGAAATAGTGTCCCCATAGTCACTTCTACCAGTGCATTGGACTAAACACCCAATTTTTGCATAAAGCTCTTCCATACCCAATCATCCAAACTTGAGTGAAGAGCAGATAATACAAAATCCTTTGTTTAAAAGAACCCCATCTAAAGAGGATCTACTATATGAACAATAGTGGAAAGTTGTTGAGGACAGAACCATTTAACCAGATTTTTTGAATATTCTTATGCATAAAACTTAGAGTGATTGGAAGGCCTTAGAAACTGCTTCAAGGACAATAGATCTAGAGACCACATTTCTTAAAAAAGTGGCTGAGATAGAAGAGACATAAATTAGCTTTAGCTTCCAAATAGAAGAGGCTATGGGAGATAAAAAAATGAAAAATATATCCCCTTCACATCTTCCTACCTTCAAAGGATTCCTAAAAGAATACCCTGACTTGTTTCTATTCAAGTTTGATGTCTTGTGCTGGTCTATGTATTATAAGATAGATTCCTAGAAGCTGAAACTACTTTCCTCAATGTTGGATGATTCGACCTTACAATGGTTCATCAGATTAGGGAACAAGTAGATCAACACCTAAGAAGAGATGAAAAGTCTCTTCTTAGAGCAATGCCAATATTTTGGTAGAGCATGGAATTCGAGAGAGGTAGTCCTAAACATGATGCAGAAGGAAGATGAATCATTGGAGGAATATTGGGATAAATTTAGTTTCAATTTGCAAATATCTCCCATGCAAAGTTAAGAAAAAATTCTCTCATACGCATCTTCTTAAGGGGACTCAATATTGAATCTCTTGAAGCACTAAATATGATTTCTATAGGAGACATTTAACAACACTAGATGTTAGATATACAACAACTGTATCAAAATTACTCATGAAGAAAGGGTAAACCAACCTTTAGTATCACTAAGTCAATAGCCTTAGTCATAAATACAGAGATAGACAACATGCTAGAGGATTTAAAGAGCAAAATATTATCTTACTTAGTGCTGCAAATATATACTCTCCTACTAGCGAAGAAGAAACAAGAGAATGAGGTAGCACTGGCCTACTACTATCAAAAATAAAAAGGAAAACATGCAAGGAATGTGTGTCTTGAAGATAATATAAGGGTATGCAATGTTTTTAAAAATAATCACAAGACCATACTATGCCCATAGCTGCTAACTGTCAAAGAGAATGCTAAATTTTTAGAAGTATACTTCATGGGAAACCAGAGAAACTGGTTGAAACACCTTATGGTAAATATGCCAGCAGGAATACTTCCCTATGGAGTGGAAAATTACATGCCACAAGGGTAGGCCCAACCACCCAATATGGGATGGTTGGGATAACCATCCTATATTAATGCCTCCTAGGGAGCCTCATTCCCTAATCAATACCTGTGGATGCCATATCAGCAACCAGGGTAGTAAGGGCGAAACTATATCCCGTGGAATAATGCTCCACCAAATGCAGTACATGCTCCAATACAACAAAGCTTACCAGCTTCTGCTACAGTGAGGCCTATGTAACTCCCAGCATAACCCATAGTCAATCCCAACAACAAGACAAACCAGAAAGCATATCAAATGGAAAGAGAGGTGTTTCCCATGTATAATATTAGGAATTATAATCATGTACAATTGAGATCAGGTAGACAAATAGGAGTAGAGGCTCCTCCTTTGATAGAAGAGGAGGATGTATATATTACAGTAGGAGGATTATCTTTGGTTGAATTTGTTGATGAAGAACTAGCTACTGAGAAGATTGAAGAAGAGGCTTCTCCTTTTCCCAAAAGGCTATAGGAGCGAAGAAAGCCAACACATCTAGAATTTGATATTCTCTCAAGCCTAATAAATTTTATAGTGATAATACCTTTATTCCAAGCCATAAGAGACGTTACGATCTACACTAAGGTTATCAAGGAGCTATGTATGAGAAGGCTAGGTCATAATCCAATCCAAACAATAAATGTAGCAGGGAAACTAGATGATCTAATGCTTGGAAATACCTACCATCCCAAATATGCAAATCCAGGTAGCCCAGTCTTGACTGTGAATATTATTGGCCATTCATTAGCCAACACTTTAGTGGAACTGGTAGTAACCACCAATGTTATTCCAAAGAATACCATTCAAAAGCTTAGGCTCATAGGCCTAAATCCTACCAAGACTATTTTTCAATTGGTTGATAGATCAACTGTATCACCAGAAGGAATGTTGGAAGATATCACCATAACGGTGGACACATGGGAATACCTAGTAGTATTTTTGGTACTCCAGTACAAGTCTGGATTGGGAGGCTATCTGCTCATCCTAGGAAGACCTTGGCTAGCAATAGAAGATGCATATATAAGTTGCCAAAATAGACAAATGACTATTTCATATGTATTTCATATGGTTAAAACATTAAAAATTTGACCATCTCTCCACCTGCATGGTCCGTTGAAACATTGGGAGAACTTATTTGGGAAAATTAGGATGATGGAGCATTATCAATGGTGTAGCCTATAATGGCATTGATGGAGTTAGAAAATGAGGTTGATGAGGATAGAATTATCACAAATTTCTTCTATGGAAAATCCTCCCACATCTCTCAAGAATCACCACTTGTAGTCATCCAAGACCACCATGTTAAACAAATTTAGATTGATCCTAGAAGAACGTTGAACATTAGGAGTGAGTTGAAACCAACTCAGTTGATAATATTAAAGAATATATTAACCAGACATCAACAGGATTTTGCCTAGGATTATTTAGCTATGAGAGGTATCACTCCATAGACTTGTACCCATTGCATTTACTTGGAATAATATGTAAGTTCAATCAGGTAGCCACAACAAATAATGAACCCCATCATGACCGAGATAGTCAATGAAGAGTTACAGAAACTCCTATCAACTAGATTCATTTATCCTATATCTAATAGTTAGTGGGTGTCACCTCTCGTGGTGGTGCCCAAAAATAATAGGAAGTGGTGGATCTGTGTTGACTATAGATTTTTGAACAAAGCAACCAAAAAGTATCACTTCCCACTACCTTTTGTTGACCAAGTTCTTGATACACTGATAGGAAGAAAGTACTCCTTTTTGGATGGATTTAATGGGTATAACCATGTCCATATTGGAGAATAATATTAGGATAATATGATATTCACTTATACATGGGGTACATGTGCTTATAGAGTCCTATCCTTCAGTATGTGCAATGCACTAGCCACTTTTTAGAGGGCAGTGCTAAGCATTTTTTGTATATGATGGGAGAAGCAGTGGAGATATACATGGATGACTTCACTATTTATAAAAAATGTTTGAGGAAGCTATAACCAACCTATAACATGTACTCTAGTGGTGTGAAGAGACCAACCTATCCCTCAGCAATGAGAAGTGCTTCATGATGATGCAAGAAGGAATTGTTCTAGGGCACCAACTCTCTACAAATGGGATAAGGGTCTATAAGAAAAATATTGAAGTTATCAAAGGTCTGCCCAATCCTACAACATAGAGATATGTCAAGATATTTCTTGGCTCTACTAGGTATTATAGGAGATTCATAGTATATTTCAAAAAAAATTCCTAACCACTACACACTTTGATGTACAAAAAACGTACAGTTTGTATGGATAGAGGAGTGTGAACAAGACTTCCAAATTCTGAAGGAGAAGCTGATCACTGCTCCATTATTATGAGGTCTAAAATGGGCCATCCCCTTACATATATATTTTGATGCATCTAAAAATGCTATAGGGACATTTCTGAGATATAAGTATGGAGAGGAGTTTTACATCATCTATTATGTTAGCAAGCATCTCACTAGGTCTAAGGTCAACTACACTGTCACTAAGAAGGAATTCCTTGTATTTTTCCATGCCATCAATAAATTTTACCACTAAATTACAAGGTACAAGGTCTATGTACACACTGACCATGCAAAAATTAGATATTTGATGAAGAATTCTGGAGTTAATAACAGAATAATCAGGTGGCTTTTGATCCTGAAAGAATTTTATGTTATCATAATTGACAAACTAGGTAAGGATAATGTAGTTGCAAAATTTCTATCAAGGTTAACATCTATAGACCATTCAGTTATAGAATACTAATTCCCATATGAACTTATTTTCTCTCTGAGCGAACAAACACCCTGGTATGCATAAATGGCTAATTACTTAGCCACTGGTAGAGTATACCCTGCACTCTCACCTTGTGAAAATTAGATATTAATAGATAAGAGTGCAACCTCCTCATGGTTTGATTGTTATCTATTCAAAATAGGGCCTGATCAAATCATGAGAAGATGTCTTGCTAAGCATGACCTTAAATCCTGTCATGATGAACCCTATGGTGGCCATTTTACAAGAAAAAAGGACTATATTTAAGATATTGCATACCAAATATTACTGGTCCTTACTATTCCTAACTATGTAAATCAGTGCTAAAGGATGGATAAACCAAATTTTAGATATGATATGTCCCTCCAACCACACATTCACATTGAACCATTTGATAAATGGGGGATGGATTTCGTAGGGCCAATCAACCCACAGTCAACAGTAAAAAGGTATATTTTAGTTTGTACTGGTTATGTGACTAAGTGGATTGAAGTACAGGCACTAAGGGATTCCAAGGATAAAACTATAGTAGACTTCCTATTTTCACAAATCTTCACAAGGTTTGGGGTACCTAGAGAGATCACCACTGATCAAGATCCCTAATTCACCTCAAGGTTGATTCAGGAAATCATGCAATAGTATAGAATTAGGCATAACAAGACTACCCCTTATCATCCTCAAGCAAATGGATAGGTTGAGGTTACCAACAGAGAGTTGGAGAATATCCTCATAAAAATTGTACAACAACACATAAAATATTGGGCTATGAGGTTGCTAGAGGCAGTATGGGCCTATAGGATTGCATGGAAAACAACTACTAGTTTTACATCTTTCCAATTGGTGTATGGGAAGAATGCAATGATGCCTATTAAGTTTGAAATTAGAACCCTCAAGACTATAGCAGAGATGAACCTAAGTTTGAATGATGCACAAAAAGAGAAGATTCAACAACTAAATCAGTTGTATGAACACCAATTAGATGCTCTACATAGAATAGAGGTCATCTAAAGACAAAAAACACAATGGCACGACCACCACATTAGGCTGAAGCATTTTAAAGTAGGAGAGTGGATGTTGTTGTATGATTTCCAATTTTAGGAGTGAAAAGGTAATATGATGTAATTATGGATGGGGCCATATGAAGTGATTGAACTAATCTAATGGTGTTATGTGCATCGAAACTATTGATGGTAGAAACACCATACTAATAGTTAATGGTTATAGGATACGGTCTTATAAAATATCTGGAAATATTGTTATGGAGTCTAATATAGGCATGGGGGAGACTCCATCTGATCAAAAAATTTAAAATTTTTAGCATTCGATGAACAAGAATGTCCACCCAACAAAAAAATGAACAATTTATTTATTTATTTATTTTCTTTGCTTGTGTTTCTATTTTGTAGGTGCAGTGCTCTGAGTACAATCTGTAGGTAACCTAGGAAAATTAGGCCTATCAGGTACATATTCCACTAACTTTCATCTTACTACTTTTTAGTTTTTGTTTTTTTTTTACATTTTGCAAGTATGATGCCCTAAATGCATGTTGTAGGCAATCTAGGAAACCTAGGCCTAATAGGTACAAGATCCATGAACCTGCATGATTCTATTTTTGTAGGAGTAGAAGCTTTATTGATCCCATATAGAGGGGATAGTCACAAGCCGTATACGTACACGGGTGTGAAATATTTGAAAGAAGAAAAATACCCATGTACATTTTTGAACAAGCAGTTGTTGATAAATCTTGTGAAGGAGGAAACGCTAAAGGTTTGATCAACTAGGAAGCATTGACTGCAGAACATGCTAGTAGATGCTAACTTTTAAGCTATAGGGAGGTGCCTAAATCTCATTAAAAAGTCTCGTATATGAAGAATGGAACCTAATTCCCATAAAGACACCCGTCCCAAGAGTTTTTCAAAATAACAAATTGGCACTTGTCTCCCATCCACTAGAGATAGGTACCTATTATCAAGCAAGTTGATATTGATATCCAATACATATACAAGGTTTAGTGCCTAAATTCCATTAGGAAGGTGCCTAACTCCCATTAGGAAGGTGCATGAATCCCATGTACCTAAAGTAAGGCACTTATCTACATTCCAATTAAGGTACCTATTTCTTAGTGAAAAGGTACCTACCTTCCGTTAAGTGCCTGTATGCGACATGAATAATTTGGTAGCATTGGGAAGTGGCTGAAACCACATTAGCATCCCACATGATGAAAAGGTCAAATATTTCATGGGAAATTATTACAAAATCTTGTGGAGGATTTCAAAACGTTCCAAATTAATCAACACAGGGATGTGTGTCATCCCACGTAGACCATTGATATTTCTTATTTTTAGCACAAGACTTTGAATGAATATTTTTGCAGTATCCAATAACAACAGTATGAAGAAATCTCTCACATGGGTAATACGTAGTTTTTTTGGTTGTCATGAAACAATGAATCATAACACTCCATGATCATCATCATGCTTGGTATGCATGGATCACTAATAAGGTATGTATATGATTTTTTGTTAGATGCATATAATTTTCATAGTAGAACTTTTTTTTAAATAGTTTTGTAACAACATTGGAAAAAACATCCAACCATCGATCACATGCTCTGTTCAGTATGACATTTCAAACATAAATTGGGGAAGGCTATCCTCATAGTCCTCCATGAAAAACATAATGTGCCTACCTCCATGAATGAAGAGTTACCTTCATGCAGTTACAGTCATAAATGTGAAACAATAAACCAGTTATAGATAAACCTAGAGAACAGAGAAAATTTATAGAGGTACACCATGGGTTGATTTTAGACCTAATTTGGTATGCAAAGGCACATAGAGAAGTGTCAAAGGTAGATAAGGAGAGGTATAATGTACCTAACTCTCTATAATAATTAGCTATAGAGGTACACAAAGAAGTACCAGATATAGAGGAGAAGAGGGCTAAGGTGCCTAACTCCTAGTAACAACCACCTACAAAGGATCCAACAATAGAATGAGTACTCGACTTCTAGCAGACATCAATCATAGAGGATCCTGTAGTAGAACAAGCACCCAAATTCTAGGATGACCTAGTTGAAGGGGAAGTAGGTTAAAGCTCACTGGTTGCCTCTCCATAAAATAATGAAGAGGTTAGGTAGAGCATTCTTAACCTTATTTGGGTAGCTAACTACCCAAGAACTAGGAGTAGGATGAAGCAACTAGCAGCATTGACCACCCACATCCCATCTAATGAGGATGAAGATATCAAGATAATCATAGAAGAGGCTACGATCCAAGTGTTGCAAAATTTGGCTGATGATGAACCCTCTTCCCAAAATATGCAAGAAAATCTACAAGAACAATTGTAGAAGGTATAACAATGAGCCTTCATCTTGGAAGAAAATTTTAAGACATAAGAGACACTTTTTAAAGTGTCTAGGAAAGTAGCTATAGTAAACTAGCTATAATTAGGCAGCACCATACACCAGTAATGGTAAGTTGTGTAGCAACTTAAACAAGAAAATCAGTAGCTAAAGGTTGACTAGACAACCAAGGTGGATGTTGCCACCCAAATAGACTAGGTAGTAGAAATACCCATAACTTATCTAGACTCTATGGAGAAAGTTGTTTCCTTTTTCCCATTCAAATAATATGCCAGAAACAAGGAACCAGAGGTAGGGGAAATTTCATCCACCCCTTCCAGAATAGTTGATGAAAAACAAGAGGACCCCATTTTGCAAAAATAGCCCCTTATAATTGAGGTCTCAAAATATGAGGCTAAGCCATAAACCCATAACCAACAACCTAACAAAGAGATAGAGTAGGGAGCAGAGGCTGAGCAGTCAACCCACAACTAGAAACCTAATGAGGAGATGAAATAGGGAGAAGATGCAAAGACAACATAGCCTTAGCAATCGATACACTCTATAGAGAAATCAATAGGCTAATAACCTATCAAAACACTAGTGGTTGAGCAAGAAATACCAAAAATGCTTGCTAAAGAAACACTAGTAGCTAAGAAAAAAGTTGAAGAGATTCTTGTTGAGGCAATACCAGAAGATCAGGTACCTGAACTCTCTGGTGTCATGGAACCAACACCACCTACGCATAAGGATAAAATTCCCCCTCACACAACCCTGGAGCACTTAGTGTAGTTGAAGTCTAAGAGGAAAGTGACCAAGTCACCCCAACAAAAGTGTATAACTAGAGCTAGAACCACAAAAGCACAGAAGCTAGAACCGAGGCTAGAACTACAAAAGTATAGAAACCTAGAACTAGGGCTAGCACTACAAAATCAAAGACCCAACCAACCCCTTATTCATATGAAGAATGGGCTGGGTCCATGAAGTATTTTTCCAAGCAACAGGAGAAGTTTGACAAGCTCTTAGAAGATTTTAAGGAGGGAAATAAGGCAAGATAGACCTTCAAAAATGTGACGAATGATCCTGGGATTAGCATTAATCCTGCTCTTAAGAAGCAATTCTGGGAGATATATGGGTTTGTTGGAGATCAACCCTCCAAGATTAAAATATACATGCAAGAGATGGGGGTATTCGACCCAGAGGTAGCTACAACCCAGGGAAAAGTAGCTAGCAAGAAGCCACTTTCTGAAGGAAGTACAAAACCACCTAAATATTCTAAGCTTCCTCCTAAATTGGCCTAGTCACACATCAAAGTGGTGGAGGAATCTCGAATCTCTTTCTAGGAAAAATCAGGTATCCCAAACATAGAGCCCTTACCTCAATATCATCAGCTCTAAAAAGAGGTAGAGCCTACATTCTAGAAATGGGCCACTACTTTTATATGATATTACATGTAGAAAAAATAAGATAGAAAACATACATCGCAAAGCCACCAAGCACAAGTTTTGGGCCTAGAAGAATACTTAGGCATAGCCTATGCCAGCAGAAGCTACAACAAGAGTCCAATGCCTCACATACTACCAATAAGAGGAAGCCCAGGGATAAGAAAAGAGACAAGGCCACCACCAAGAAGAGGAAGCAGAGGAATAACGCTTACTGGGAGACCATAAACAAAATTGGGGATTGCCAATACAAGGTGCCATGAGGACATGACAATCCTTAGGCATGGGGAGATGATGAGCACCATAATTGCTCATAATTTTGCATCTTTTCCTAATGTTTTGTGTAGCATTATTATATCATATTAATACTTTTTATGAATGTTTATATGCATTTAATGGTAAATTGTGTATATTGCCTAACTTGTGTGAAAAGTGTGCATTGTGTGTAGATTTGATCATTTTAGTTGTTTTCCGCATAACTACGTCGAGGTCCCACTTGGACCTAGCATCATCTATTTTTAAATAAGTTCAATGAATACTAAGGAAGGATTTCATCCACGAAAGATAATGGTGCCTTACTCCGATATTCTAATGGGAAGGTGCCTTACTGCAGTATTTCGATGACAAGGCACCTTACTCCCATATTCGACGGGAAGGCACCTTGCTCCTATATTCCGACGGAAAGGCACCTTATTTTTTTTGATGAAGTTAAAGATGGTTGACTCCACGTAAGCAAGATGAAGTGCCTAACTCCTGACCTAATTGTGCCTAACTCTCGTTAACCGATGAATACATTAGTTGCTCTATTTTTGTATGAAATAGATTAATGACTTCCCAAAGGTAGAATGTGAGTGATGATGATGAGATAATATTTAAAACTATTTGATTTAACCAGACCACATACAAATGACACAACAAACAAAATATGTTCTGAATACACCAAATTTTCCTAATTTAGTGTGTTGTTATTGTAATCACATTTTTGGTAGAGATTTGTTATTGTAATAGCAATATAAACATTGCAACAAAGAAAACTATGCAATATATAAATGCACAAGACTTCTCTGAAGAGGGGGAGACAATTATCAGAAGAACCGAAATGTAATGTAATTCCACTTATGCAATAAAATTCATTCAAATTTCTCTAAATAAGTTTAGCGTACGTATTTAACCGAGTGAAATATATTGGAGCCTAGGCCCACTCCTTGCTAGTATTCCTCCCATCTCCTTTACTTTTCTATAATTTTATTTTAGTTTTTATTTATTCTATTTTCTTGTATTTGATTATTTTCAGCAATTTGGTTTGTTTACTGCTTTCTTTCATTTATGTAAGTGTGGTGTGATTTTATTTCCTGCAATTTATTTTCTGAATATTAAGTGGTTTGGATTGAAATAAATGCTATACAACAACACCCCAAACTATAGATTTTAGTGGATTCATATCAGAGATATCGTAGGTAATCTCTATTTGGTCCATTGTAATTTTACAAGCATCCTTGGGTTGACAATTAAGTGAAAGGGTTGTGACATCAACATATAATTTTAACCAATGTTTTTGCCCCAACACCTACATAGAGCACTCTCTACAATGAAAATATGATAACTTGGATCTTCCTCTTCTTCATATTCAAGATAGGTGTGAGCAAACAAGGCTACCCTATTATAATGGTGAGGATTGTACCTATCCAAATTAGCATATTTTTGTCTCATTCATGGACGATCAAGTGGAATGTCTCACTCATATATACTATGTAATGGTGTATGCTCTCTCTCATGCTCATATGGGTGGTTAGATCGAGTTAGGATACAAATATGTGATAGTCCCTTACTAGGCCCCTCAGAGGGTAGGTTATATCTAGTGGTAGGATGGGATTGGCTTCAACAAAGAAGCTCATCTTCTTTATCATAAGGAAGACCCATATATGCATATTGAATAGGGATATACTAAAGGTTGGATTACCTATATATAATATCAGTATTACAATGTAGACCAGGATTTCATGGTGGAATGACCATGTCCTCAGGACTAAATTGGAGATGTTATGTGCCTCCTTGTACATTTCCTGCATCGTCGACTCATGAATGATCTTGACTACATGTTGTTACCATGATCTTGATTATATAAATAGTAAGAAATTAAAAAAGTATACAATATTATTATCTCTTTTATTTTTTTTGTGAATCCCTATACTATTTTGTGCATTTTTATATTGAAACGCTCCTACTTCTATGATATTAAGGGGAAATAAAATAGAAAATACTAGAAGGTAATTTGACCACACCCCTCTGATGGAGAATGTAACTCAAATGACAAAGAGTGGTTTCCTATTGTATGTCGGATCAAGGTAACCTAAGGAATTAAAATTACCTCACTAGGGAGATTGCGCTATCTGAGTCCTGCTACTAGCCCAACAAGGAGTTTGCTTCAACACTCGAGTGTGTCTTGGACAAAAATGACAATTGCATTCCATTGATTATTTCACCCTATGGTAAAATGGAACTACTAATCCTTCCTACTCTGGGTGCACCCAAGAGTAGAGGAATTTCTGGTGATGAATTCTAGAAAAGCCACTCACTTTGGCCAACTAGGTTGCTAGGGTGCGAGCCAATGGTTGGATATGGAGCCCATCATCATCGATATCGATTAATAGTTGGGGATGAAGTCCAAATCGTTAATGTTAAAGTAGTACGTGGTGTGTGGGGTTCCTTTTATTTTATGCAAAATAAATTAAATGCAAGAAGCATTTCCATGATCTTTCACTAATGCATAAAATAATGTTTCAGATTTAGATTTCTAAATACTGAACGTTTTAATTTTAGAAACCTATCAGGTGCAAAACCCTACATGACCAACCTTTAGATAGGTAATAATTAGGTAGACCATAGAAAAATAGAAACAAAGGCCATCTCTATGGGATATGGTCTATAACAGAGGTCATCTAACATAGGTACGATCAAAAACAGGGATTGTCTAGAACAAGGATGGCCATAGATAGAGGTTATTTGACCTAGGGATGGTCAGAGATAGATTATATTGAAACTAAAAGATATTCTATAATTTATCTACTTAAGAATGAAAATTTTAACTTTATTTACTGGAATCAAGAAAATAAGGATAGAATAACTCACATGTGTATCCTAAGGCTACTTTAGATGATGTTTCTAACTTTTTTTTAATCCTGCTCTAAGACCATCTCTAGGAGGGACAATGGTGCTTGCTGGCCATATCAAGGTGAGATGATTGCATCTACTGACCATCTCTGTTAGGGATGGAGGTACCTACAAATAAAAAACACCAAGAAAGACAACAATTAGTAATGAATTTGTGATATGTGGAAATAGTTTGATTGTGATTGTTGGAAATTTTGAGTATAGTGTGTTGTCATTGATGTCAAAGGATTGATGTCATAGGTTGATATCAAAAGAGAATATGTCATTGGTTGTCATTAACATCAAGAAAAATATTATAATATTGGTTGAGAAAAGCATTATAATATCTATTTTTGAATATTATAATAAAGGACAAAAGGCTTAAGAGTTTGGTGGAACAATGGTTTAAAAATGAAGGCAAGATATTAATATTATTGAAGGTAATAATATTAAATGTGAAGGCAAAGTTTAAAGGATTAATATTATAATATCTTTATTATAATATTATAATATCTTTATTATAATATTATAACATAAATATTTCAAGTTATAATATTTGAGCGCCAAGTAATTGAAGGTAGATTTGAATTAATTTCGAATTAAGGAGGCCAATGTCATATGGGATGGAAAAGGATAAGGTGGCACCGAAGTTGAACAAATACCAAGTTAAAACATATAAATACCCATGCCTAAATTCATTTGCAAGGTGGTGATGAAACTCATGCATGCATTAATTTGATATCTGATTCGTTGCACATGGTAGAGAAGGAAATGAAGTGACAACATAATTTTCTATAGCGAACGGTGGAGACTTAAGTTTGATTTGGTGCACATCAAATCCCATCTAGCTAGCTTGACCATTTGGTGGTTGAGCTGGCATGAAGGCATTGTGAGGAGGTTTCGATTTTGAAACCCATTACGGATGTTTTATTTTGTTTTGTTGAGTTCATAGTAGAAGGAAATAAAAGGCGATTGGCACCTTTGTGGTCTCACGGGCAGTGCTAGTGCAACCAGTCATGTCCCCTTGGTTGGGTGCCTTGCTCTCACGATGTGAGAGGTTCGAATCACATTAAGGAATGAATAAAAAAGGTATTTAATTTTTAATTATAATTTGATTTTATGGGAGTTATAAGGTTGAGTTGTCATTTAATTTTTGCTCATTTGATATAGGAGAAATAAGGTGTGAAAAGGGTCTTTTATATTGAAATTTAAAATCTGAAATAAGGTGTGAAAAAGGTATTTTGTATTGAAATTTAAAATCTAAAAATGATGTGAAAAGGGTCTTTTGGTATTGAAATTTAAAATATGTTTAGAAGGATAAATAAGGTGTGATAATGATTCTTTCATTGTATGAGTTGATTGTGTGTTTTAAGAGTAGGATTTATAAGGTGTTTTATGGTTTAATTATTGTGTGTATTTTTGCATGGTGAAGGAAAGTTTAAAGGTTTTTGTTATTTAATTAAAAACCTTATTTTGAGAAAATAAAAGGAGTATAGAGCAATATTTTTGTGCACAATTTTTGAGGAAATGTTTTTGTGATTGTTTTGAAAAGAAGATTGGCTAATCTCTTGAAGTGGCAAAAAGGAAATTATTTTGGAACAGGTTTTGAGGGTATATTTTCATCAAAGCAAGTGAAGAGACATGTTGAAATTATTCCTTCTCTAATGTGGTTGGTTGAGAAAATATTTCAGAATTATAAGGTGGAGATAAAAGGGTTTATTAGTGTGTATTGTTGAAAATATTTGAGCTAGGGTTTGAGAACAAATTGTGCATCATTTATTAGTGAAATTTGAAATACTTGAGTTAGGGTTTTTGAGAACAAATTGTGCATTCTTCTTGAAATAATTTGTGAAGCATTTGGATATTGATGTGAGTGACATTGAATGTGAATAGGAAAGTATTAGAGACCAGTTTTGTAAAGAAATTTATGCATTAGTATGGTTGATAATTAAGAGAAAATTTGCAAGAGGTAGATATTTTATTGGATGAATGCAATATTTGTGAATGTGAAGAACATATTGGGTATTTGATAATTCATATCATTCTCTATATGTTTTATAGGTTAAATGAATTCTAAGTAGAATATGTATGAATTCCCTAGTTGAAGAAAGCATTTCTAAAGGAGATATAAACATTATTTGTATGCAAGATTTAAAAATATTTGAGCAGATTCTATGAGCAACATTAAGGAAGATTTGAGCAAGTCTTGTAAGAATACTTGAAGCAGCATTGAGATAGATTTGAGCAAGTCTTGCGAGAAAAATTGAAGCAACATTGAGGCAAGTCTTGTAAGAAGACTTGAAGTAGCATTGATGCAGATTTGAGCAAGTCTTGTGAGAAGACTTGAAGTAGAATTGAGGTAGATTTGAGCAAGTATTGTGAGAAGACTTGAAGAAGCATTGAGGTAGGTTTGAGCAAGTTTTGTGAGAAGAATTGACGTATATTTAGGTATATATAGAGAGCATGTTTGATGCAGATTTGTGTATGTAATATGTACATATTTGGATAGATTTGTGAGTAGAGTTGGAGTAGATTTGTGCTAGCCTTGTGATGAGGTTTGGTGCAGATTTGAGATAGATTTGAGAGTAGAATTTGGAGAATACTAGAGCAAAGGGGATAGAGTTCTTCTATGGATAGAGATCCAAAAACAAGAGTAGAGGGTATAGAGTTCTCTTGTTCAGAGAGATCCACAAACCAGTGCAGAGGGGATAGAGTTATCTTTTGGAGAGAGATCCACAAACCAGAATAGATGTAAACTAAATAAAAGGGGATAGAGTTATCCTATGGAGAGAGATCCACAAACTAGAGCAGAGGGGATAGATTTATCCTATGGAGAGATATCCACAAACCATAGAAGAGGGGATAGAGTTCTCCTATGGAGAATGATACACAAACCAAAGCTTTGGGGATTGATATCTCCTTTCGATGGAGGTTCATAAACATTGTAATAGGGAATTGATTCCCAAGAGATTTTTTGGGAAATTTTAGAAGAAATATTTTCTCTGTGGATGTAACCCACATTGGGTGAACCATGTTAAATTTGTGTCTTTCATGTGTGTTATGATTTCTGCATTGCTTTGTTATTAATATTGATATTACAATTGATAACATTGGATAATATTGTTTAGGAAATAAAAGTAAATTTTGGCCTTATACTATTCACCCCCCTCTCAGTATAAGCTTGTGTTCTTCAGTGATCACCATTGAAGTATGTTGAAAATATATTGTACACCTATGCAATGAAATAAAGAACCAACTAGATAGCAAATTATGTAACCATAATGAAAAAACAAGATATGCAATAAGGGTGCCCTTTTATTAATATTAATTATATCCTTCAAGAGGGTTACAATGAGATCCCATTAAGGGATTTTCTACCAATTTGATAGAAATTTACAATAAGAAAAATAATCCAAGGTGTATCTCATAGAATCTCTCTTGCATCTCACACTAATTATTGATAGGTTCTTGGTAACTTTCACAATGTAATATGATGTGGTGTAAATATTTATGCCATTTACTCCATTGTAAAGACCTGTAATCTGCACACAAAAAAATCTAAAGAGCATCAAAAGTATATGAAGAGCCTTTCAATATAAGGTCCATAATGATGATAAAGAATGTAATAAAGAAGCTAAAATACGGTAAATAAATGCATTGAAATAAAATCTAACTATGCTAGGAAATGAATAAAATATTGCTAAAATTGATGAAAGCAAGAAGACAAGGAAAATTGATCTCTTTCAAGAGGCCATCTCTATGTGGGATTATTTGGTCTGCTAGCCATATCAGGGTGAGACGGTCATACCCACTGGTTGTCTTGGGATGAGACAACTACTAAATTAAGAGTAAATTTCTCATGATCGATGCGAGGTGACATCCATTTTGATCCATGGGATTGATGTTCAAGGGTGCATTCATCAAGAATAACTTAATAGATGGATTCAACACAAATCAAGAGTGTTGGATGGTGCTAGAAGTATGAATTAAATCTTCAAACTTTAAAATGATCCATTGACATGCTTTGAATCTCTATGGTTGAATTTTGGTAGCATTTCATTGCTTATGAGAGTGAGATCTCTCTGGTTATTCAATTCCATGCATAAAACTTGGATATTTTTAATGAAGGCTAGGTAACTTTAAATAGATTTCCCAATGGGAGTCCAAGGCTTAATAGAGAAGCCAAGAAATGGTTGAAATCAAGAAACCATTATCAAGAACTATTATCAAGAAATCGTTGTGCTTGGCTGGCATGTAACCATTTGAACTGTAGCATGGGAACTTTCTTCAGGCATAGCCATTTTAGGATGGTATGGTTGTGATTGTTGGCCATATCTGGGTCAGACGGTCATAATTATGGGTTGCATTAGGGTTAGATGATATCTACTACAAAGGGGAAATTTATCCCTATTTGAGTGATGAGAACCAATGTTAAGTCTTGGGGCTGTCCAAGGTGGATCATATGGCCTTAAAAGGTGTTCATATAGGTAGTCTCCTCAATATGATGTGTTTTAGGTGTCTACAGTATTGTGGTAGGCTTTTGGGATCCACGTGGATCTTGGTTATCTCTCATATCTCTACCAAACATCACCCTTCTTCCCTTGTGGTAGGATTTTGGGACACCTTAGAGACCTAACTTCATCCCACTTTTCCACAAACCTTAGTACTTAGTCATCTTTGGATTTTGTTGCAACAGGATTTTGGGACCCATCCAAAATTCAATAGGAGCCCATTTTCCTACCCACCTCAATACTTAGATAATTCCTTTGTGGTGGGATTTTGGAATATACTCAGATTCCACCAACCTCCCATTTCCCTACCATGTTGTGGTAGGATTTTGAGAGCTATTTGGGGGTGAAGGCTACCCATTATTCCATCCACCTCAACATTTAGGTAATTTTTGGGGTTTTTCATGGTGGGTTTTTGGGAGCTATTCAAAGAGCAGTGGCTTCCCATTCTTCCATTAGGTGTTTCTCCTATTTCCTCGATGACAATGTTTTAGGAAGTTCTTAAGGCTATACAATAGATCATTTTCCCACCCACCTTAACACTTAGTCAATTTTGAGGTGTTTTTCCTATCACTCTGAGGCAGGGGATAAGGGGGTGTGAAAAAACCCACCCATACTCTTAGTTACTTTTAGAGTCTTTCACTTGATTAAAGTGTTTAACCTAGATAAAATGAAGGTATATCCACCTTGCTCTAGCCAAGGGGTAAAAGTAGTTTCTGATATATTTTCATTAGGCCATGTAGTTATACCAAAAATAGGATCAAGGAACCTTACTGTACAACATTATTTATAATTTTTACTATCTTTAGAGCCTCATGTTACTCCTTCCAGTTCATTCCATTGCTGCTCTTGTGCTCTCGAGGACTCGATTTGGAGAGTGACTATCTGGGCGGCCTAGACCCATAACATTTGGCATATTTGCTTCCATTTTTTTATAGTAGGTATAGGGGAATTTCTTATGTGTTCAATGATATACCACAATCTACAAGCATCCCTATAAGGTGGATCACTATATTTCTAATACACCTCTTCAGTATTGGCTAGGAGATCAAAAAGCTTGAGGGCTATGTTAAGCACCTGATCCATCATTATCGGTTCTTGTAATGTAGCCACCTCACTTTCATCTTCCACTAAGGCCTCAAATAACTTCTTGAGGTCCTCTTCTATGTAGATTTTCTTGTTATTATCCCAAAATCCTAGGGAATTGAGTGCTTTGAGTTTTGCATTAACCTTACCCATATTTTCTAGCTCTTTTATTAGCACAACATAGAGTTCTTCCTCTTCATAGTACAAGTCCATGATATAGAACATTTATTGTATAAGGTACTTGCATTGATTAATATCCCACACTGAGCACATTGATAGTTGAGGATCCCTTTTTCTGAACATTGTTCTTATTGCCACTGCTTGTGCACCCATGCTCCAAATAATCTTCTTGTTGTCTAGTTCAGTCCTTGCTTCCTTGGAGATTCTTAGTGTCTCTTCTATTTTTGAGTGAAGGGAGAGATAACCTTTAGATTTACGTTTTTTATTTTCTTCCAATAGATGGCCTTTATCTACTTCACCCAATATCTTAATATTGCAAATATTTCAGGCTTATCCTTTTCATTATACAGCTCAGCCAATGCAATACTCAAAGCCTCCTCCTATTATTGTAGCTTGGCCTTAAATTCAGCTTCTTGTTTCTCTAGTGCATCCTGTGCAATTCACAATTCATTTTCTAGGCCAAAAATATTTTCATCCTTTAACTACAATATTCTCTTATCTGGGGCATTGTCTAAGGAGTTCCTCAATGTTTTTACCTCATTTTCAAGGCTTGTTGATCTAGCTTTCCTCTCTATAGTTGGGCCTCCAAAGTTACAATTCTTGTTTACATAGCCTTAAACTACTTTTCTATAGTTTTCTCCTTCAGGAATAGTGTGTCAACTTGATATGAAATACCCAATGGATCTCAATAGATGAAATCTCAACAATATTCCGAGTTTGTATATCCAATTTCCAGTCTTCAGGTCTCATTTTTGTGATGTCTTTCTTTACCTTCAGTAAAGCAGTCATCTTGAAATTTTTTCCCTTAATGGAATTGAGATCATGATGAGTAATGGTAAATACCTCCTCATTGTCATCATATAATTTTTGTAGCTCCTCCTCAGCCCATTTTTTTCTAATTATCTCATGCAGTTCTCACCACATCAAAGACTTCTAGAATTTTTTTTTTTCAACTTGGGACATGAGGAATGTAGTCAAAAAGGTTGGCAAAGGATTCAATGGGTATGATGTCATTGTTCAAGCTAGGGTTGCACCAGCCACTTCATCAAGCTACCTTGGATCTATTGGTAGTGATGGTAGAGGAGGTTGCTAAGGTGGGGGCTGCATTGGTGGTGGTGGAACAAACAACACCTTGGACAAAGTGGGAGGCTGAGGTGGAGTGACACATGGATTTGATGTAGGTGGGGGTGGTGGGAGTTTGGATGAATCCTAAGGAATACTAAATGAATGAATGGATCACAATGGGGAGATGATGGTATATCTATGGTGCTCTTTATTAACAAAGGTGATCATAACTGGAATCACCCCTAAGACTTGAGTTGAAGGAGAAGGAGAATCCTCCAAAATTTCAAGAGTTGAAGTTTAGTCAAGAGAAGGGGAATGGGAATGAATGAGTGGAGGATTCGGTTTAGAGATCATAACTTGCTCTTGCACATTCTCTAGTGATGCTTCAACTATTTGCTTTCCTTTCTCCATCTGAGTGGTTGCTCATGTTTCTACTACCTTCAACGCTTCCTATTGTGTTCCCTACTTTTTGTGTTCTACATACACGTTAGAGATATTAGTACTGGAGTGTTATTTCCTCTTTCAAATTGACTCTATCTTCTACAGTGGAGGATCAGGAAACTTTGTTAGATTTTTATGAGTATATGATATATGAAATGCAACCACAAGATGTAAGATAAGAAATCTAATATGATCATATGATAATGGCACTATAATATGCAGGAAAATAAAGAGATAAAATTTTGCAATAACTTAGAAATATGCCATTAATGAAATCTCACAAAAATAGTACAATGCAGTATAATGGAGGACATGAACACTCCATAAACTATTTTAAGGAACTACATTGTACTCCTCTACCAATCTATACTATGCACTCTCTATATTCTCTACTTCCTTTATTTCACTCACTATAAGGCCTATATATAGGAAGATAAGTTCCTTGGCCCTTACTCTACCTTTGATTCTATCCTATGACTCATGTACATGTGGAATACATGCACATTTACATCATTGCACATTCTAACACTTGTGCATTTATTACATTGCTTGAAGTAACTACTTAAATTTACTCTAAAGTAAACTCCTACTCTAGTAATGTACCAAAGGTGGTACATTGACATGTACCCAATAATGTAATATACTCTAACACCCCCTTGTATTACATTATTTGGGTATTGAAGACTTTAGTCTTCAATATGGATCTTCATCTTGGTTCTAGAATTTGAGCTCTTCTCTCCTGCTTCCTTCATTGTCTTCTTTGTTTGAATTTGGATGAGTATCTTCATCTTGTTTAGGTTCTTCTTCTTCTTCTTCCGCTTTTGTCTTCATGTTGTCTCTTCTTGTATTTTTTATTCCACTAGTTTTTGTTGTTTCAAAGTATTTGGAAGAGTCTTTGATCTTGTAGTCTTCTAGATATCCTTGATGTACTAGTGATCTTACAATCTTGCAAGTCATACGTGGATCAGAATTGCTTCCTTTTTTGTTCGTTGGTTTTTTGTATGGCCTGTTTCCTTGATCTTCAAAAATTTCAAGCTTGAACTCATTGTTAGTGGATGCTTCTGAAATAAGAACTTGGAAGAAATAATATAATTTGAATATTAGTCTCTCCTCAAATATTTTATAGTACTTGTCTTTGTAGTAACAGGAGTAAGATGAATGAGATTTTCCTCCACAATATTTATAGGGATGGAAACTCCAGCAGTTTACCTTCTCATGACCAAATTGGCTACAATAGGAGCATAGTAAAAATATCCCAACTCCTTTGTTGTCTATTTTAGGAATATCATGTTTATCTATTTCCTTGATGAAATAGTTAAACCATGTGTGTACAATTGAAGCTATTCCATCTTTACTTCTTTCATAAATTTGTATGAGGTCTTTTTCATCAATATTATTTTCTACCTTTTGAATATGATCTTCAATATCTTCATTAGTATAATTATCATCAACTCCCTTTACTATCTCACTAGAATATGTTCTTGAAGAATCTACTTTCACCAAACTATTAGTTTGTGAGTTTTCAGAAATATTTTTGAGTCTTATTGATTCTTCTTTTCCATTTGCATCTTCCTTATTATCCATTGAATTCTCTAAATCATCAATCATGCTTTTAATCCATATTGGTATTTTTCTTGCTCCTTTTCTAATTACATTATTTAATGTGTTCTTTGGAGTAGACATCCTTATAACTCCTTAGTGTTATAAATATATTGAGAATAGTTCTAATAGAATATTTTAAGTAGTCTTCCTTATGTCTCCCTAGTGATTAGAGTAAGCTATAATCTTGATAAAGTGCTTAGCAACTATTAGTTCACCTTTTGAGTTGATTTTGTAATGTTTTGGGAATGATAATAATAAACTCCTATTTCACCTTATTTCTCCTATTGAACTATGCACTTTTCAATTTGATGGAGTTCTCTATGGTTGGATTTATTTTGTCCCTTTAATGTGACTATGAGACAAGTATAAGCAATAAATTCCAACTCTTTTAAAGCAAGCAATAATTTTGCTTCTCTATCCTTAAATTTCCAATGGTTCAATTTTCTAAATTCCAATAAACTAAAATTTGATGTAGCACTCCTTATATCTCCCTAATTTGGAATTGTAGAAATTGATGATATTTGCAATAATAATAATTTGGTTTACCAAGTAGAAACCCTTATATCTCCTATGATATTAATTGCAAATATTATTATTCTTGTATTTCAACTAATGTGTTTTGAAATACTATTTAAGGATATAAACTCCTTTTAATTTGCTTTCAAGTTTACTAAGGTTGATTTTGCTTCTATATTCAATGATAATAATTTCAACCTTATATACTACTCCTTATCACTCCTTAATGAAAGCAAATATTAATCTAAGTTGAAACTATACCTTTGTAATGCTTTGCTTTGACTTCTATCTCCAAGGCGGGCGTTGTATCTCTATGGATTATGATAACAATTTTTTGGTTAATGGACATCCTCTTTAATGCACCTTTGACTCCTCATTTCAACCCTTGAAAGCGTGCCTTGAATTCTCTATCCATGGAATCACAGATGCTTAATCTAAACTCTACATTTATATTAAATTCTAAGAGTTTATTGGCGTTGGTCTAGACTTAAATGTGTTATTTTTGGATGTTATAATTTCTCCTTATGACATGAGCATTCAATGCTAGTCTTTGAATGATACTCTTCTATGATGGTCTCTTGCATTTAATGTTATTTGACTACTATGCTTAGGTTTCACTAAAAACATGCTTTTTATTTGCATAGCCTCTCTAGTGGTATCTATTAATATGCATTTCTTCTTGAATTAAGTGCCAAGTGGTACTTTTATGTTGCTCAATGCCTCTCCTTAGGTGGTGGTGCCCTATTATTAACCTTGTAAGATGTAACTCCATGTGGTGCAGGTATGAAATATGTTAGCTAAGGTATTGAGCATTGAAGATACTCCTTTTATGAGCATTAAGGTAATAATATGGGCATTACTCCTCTTGAGTGCTCATTGATGTCTCTTGCAAGCATTAGAATAGTTGTTACCTCTTCTTTGTTTTGTGAAAAATTGTAAAATATGCCTTACTCCTTTAGGGTAAATGTAGGTACTCTTTTGCATGCACTCAAGCTACTAAAACATCTATTATTTCCTTGATGCCCTTTCAATTCTATTGCAAGTTGTATCAAGCCTTTTCTAGTGTGCATCCAACTCATTCTTGCTCTTCAATGTAAGGTGCTTCTTCCTTCATGAAGTTAGCTCCAGAAATGGTGTATCCATGGTGTTTCAATATTGTGCTCTTAGCTAGTGATCTTATCCCAATGATGATGGCTCTAGTTGGTCGTTCATTTCTAGTGATGGTGGCTTTTGAGTGCTTGTTATATTGGATGGTAGCTTGCTTTAGTGAAGGTAATTATTCAAAGCTTATTTGATGGTAATATTCCTCCTTGCACTTCAATTTTTGGCCATGTATGCTATGTAACCTATGTGTTGTCCTTGTTCTTACTTGCACTCATTGTAACAGTGTTATCTTATGTAGACTTTCTTGAACCAATGCAGGTTTGTTCCTTGTGCACTATGTAGGCATTGAATCTGGTTGTATTGGCATTGTGATAGGTGTCTTTGGACACCTCTAATGGAAGGATATTGAGCCCTTGGATGGATCTATATTTTTCTACCATATATCCTTCTTTAGATTGTGTAAAATTCCCACTTTAATGGCTAAAATATGGGTAATGTAGTCTCCTTTCTAGTGCACCTTTGTCTTGATGATGCGACCTCTTATAGACTATAATAGGCAATAATGTAGATAAATCTGCCTTGACATGTATAGAAACTTAAGACTTTTACAATCTCTTTTTGAATCTTTCTCGCTTCTTTGATAAGTTAATTTTCTTCTCCAATCTATGGAGGTTCTATTGCTCTTTTGGTGGCTTCTCCTTACCACAAAATTTTGTAGGTCTCGTGTGCTCAATAGTGTCTCTAGACAATTCACTCTTACCCTATTTTGTGCACTAAAACTTCCTTCTTGATAAACTCTTGATGCACTTTAAAACCTTAAGGGTAACCAGTATAATGCACTAATGATAACTTCAACTTAATGCACTAAAATATCTATAACTTTATCTTAAGAGTAATGTATTATTTACTTTAATTAGATAATAGGAAGATGATATTTTCCTTTCTTTCAAAATATATCTAACTCCTATTTTTATGTGTAGGTTTTATCCTTATAAAAAACTACCTTTTGCACTCCTTTGAAGACTTTAATATGCAACCTTCTCTTTGAAACTTTTAAACTCTAATAAGGTGCCTAATGGAACTTGATAACAAACCAAATAATTAAAGTTCAAATAATTAACCTTCTTGCACCCAAGTTGCTTACCTTAATGATCTCTATAGATGAAGGATTGTGAGGTGATTAGATTCAACTTATTGCTACCTTTTACTAGATGAACTTGAAACTCTTATTTATTTTCCAAAACAACTTCTCAACTCACCAAATTTGCATATTTGTACCTCTTCTAACTTACTTATTTAATATATATTTTGGTGATATTAAATATCCTTCAGGATGTATCCCAGAATTCTAAAACTTAGTAGCTAATAATTCTTCCCAAATTGTTGCTTTGTTGTTCTTAAATCTAAAAATTTTATATTGAAAAGCAATCAATATCTCCACTAAAACATTAAGGTTCTTGAAGGAAAATCTCAACTACAATTTAGAAAAGTTCCTTATCCAAATTGTTATAGAAACTAGTAGATATCCTTTCTCCAAATGATCCTTCTAGCCTTCAAAGGTAATATTTTTATCTCTTAGATTTGGTAGCTCCTTCTATCTCATTTCTCATTCTTCCTCCTTGTCAAATTTTGAATTCAATCTATGACTTCTTAAGAATCTAAAAATCTTAAGGTATTCACCAATATCCTCTAAAATTTGGTAAACTTGACACCAAATACTTCTCCCTTTGGATTGTTGTTGTATGGTGACAATTGTCCCAAGTTCTTAATTATTAGGAACTTCTCCTTGGTGGTAGATTTCTCCAATGAGTTCTCCTAGGAATTCCTTCAATGGCCTTCTTTGAATCTCCTTCAATGAGGCTCTCCAAGCCTTCTCCTTGTTTCTCCTTGAGACCTCTTCTCTAGGGTCTTCACTCTCATAGCTTCTTTGGTCTTCCCAATGAGACATTTCCTTCAACCTTCTATTGTGGAAGTGTTGCAATGATATCTCCCTCAAATATCTAAAATATACTACTTCTAGAATAGGACCTTTGCTAGTCCTTCTCTATCTTCTATCTTCTTGAACTGGAAGTTCTTCAATGGGACCTCTTGTAGATCTCTTTAATTTCTTAGGCTAATTTCTTCTACTCCTTCAAGGTGAAGTATTCAATATTCAATGGATATCACCAATCTCCTATCTTCACTAGGACTCTTCTCCTTGAGTATCTTCTCACTCAAATCAATAAAAAGGAAATAATGGCCTTTTATTTGCTTCTACAATCTGCAGGTCTACAATCTCTAGCAACGGGACCTTTTCTATAGGCCTCAAAATCTTCACTATTTTGTTTGTTTCTTCTAGTGTTATATTGATTCCAAAGAATATATTCTTCCTAGATATTTTGTAGGAAGCTTCCCAACTTTCTTTGAATCTCTATTTTCCTCCAACAAAGTATTAGGACTATAATGGAAGAAACTCTAAATCTAGAGATAATCAATCTTCACTAGTTGATTTGTCAATCTAGTGGAATTAATGTTGAGTCCTAGTCTTCACGAGTTTTTTTGTAACCTTGTGGAAAGACTCTAGCCAAATGCAATCTCAAAAATTTTGAAAATGAGATTTTTGGATTCCTCTCAATCTCACTTGTGGCTCTCCCTATTTCCTATAGATCTATCATGTGCTCTGATACCACTGTTATCTTTTGATGAGTATATGATATAGGAAATGCAACCACAATATGTAAGATAAGCAATCTAAGATGACTATATGATAATGGAACTATAATATGTAGGAAAAAAAGAGATAAACTTCTACAATAACTCAAAAATATGCCATTAATTAAAGCTCATGAAAATAGTACAATGCAGTATAATGGAGGACATGAACACTCCATAAAATATTTTAAGGAACTATATTATACTCCTCTACCAATCTATACTATGCACTCTCTATATTCTTTACTCCCCTAATTTCACTCACTATAAGGCCTATATATAGGAAGATAAGTTCCTTGGCCCTTACTCTACCTTTGACTCTATCCTATAACTTATGTACATGTGGACTACAAGCACATTTACATCATTGCACATTCTAATACTTGTGCATTTATTACATTGCTTGAAGTAACTACTTAACTTTACTCAAAAGTAAACTCCTACTCTAGTAATGTACCAAAGGTGGTAAATTGACATATATCCAATAATGTAATATACTCTAACAAGCTTCTCTACTTGTGTCCCAAAATATTTGGCCGTTCTTGGCTTTATAACACCTTGTAAAGACTATGCAAAGTGGACTTCTTGATCAATCCCATTTTTATAGCCTAGATTCTCTTGTGGTTGAAACTCATTTTGGACCTCCTGCTCTTTGTTTTCCTCTTCTTCTTCCACTCTTAGGTCAATAATATCTAAGTTCCTCAGCACTTCTAAGGAAAGATCTATATCTTCTTCATACCTTTTCTTCCAGGAAATAAACTAAGCATCAAACTTCACAATGAAGTCATTATCTGCCCTTCCTAGGAAGCTCTTTGAAGTCATTCTTCTCACACTGCATCACCCACCATTCTTAAATTTTTTTCTCCTTCCACTTTTTCCTATTTTTAGTTTCTTGAAATAGTGTCAACCATAATTTTTGTTCCATTTTCCTCTCAGGGTCAGAAAATTTCTTGTATGGATAGCAGGTCCTCTATGGTGGTCGCTCATGCATTTCAAATTTTGTAAAAGGTGCCACCTGATCCTATGGAAAAATTCTATATCTTACAATCCTCTCATTGTAGTCACTTTTCTGGTGCTAAAAAACCTATAGCCTCACATTGTTCACTTTGAGCTTATTCTTAAGGATGTCATATGGGTCATAGTTCTACCTAAGAGGCACCTTTGGGAGGTCCAACAGGGATAACTTGCTCTAAAATATTTGGCATGTGGCACATTCTCTCTTGGGCATATTGATATGTCCAAAATTTATTGGGATTGTGAAAATCACCTTATTTTTTTCTTGAATACCCAGTTTCTTTTCAATGGAATAAATCTACCTACATATCTCCATACCAAATACCTAGTTTGTGACATAGAAGGGGAGAAGGTAGAGAAAATCCAAAAATCCATACAAACGGATGATGATCCCTTCCTTAAAAAATTACGAATCTCCTACTTCCCGTAGATTACCTCTCAATAATTCCTATGCCTCACAGGATAGGCATGGGCAAATTTAAAAAATATGCGAGGGTATGTCCCAAGAAGGAAGAAGGATAGGCATGGACACTATTGAATTCTAGATAAGAATTTATTCTCCTAAGAATATGCATCCACTCCACCATCGAACATATCTGGCTCTACTCATCCTTCTCTTGAAATGGCACACCATGCTTTGTGCAGGGCATGCAGTAGAAAAATCAAGGTTATGCATAGTTACTAATCATGATTAATTAATGAATATTTAGATTTTTGAAATTTGGAATTGGCTAATATTGGGGATCCTTGATCAGGGCCCATTAGCCCAAAATGTTTTGGGTGTAATTTTTTTGGGTATATTTGCCCCAATTTTATAATAATTGGACCATTTTAAGTTTAAATCTCCAATATTACCCCTAATAATAGGGGACCTTTTCACCTTGAAATTATAAATAATTTTGGATTTCAAAACTAATTCATCCCATTTTTATAAATACATTTTAGGGTCAACCCCTTATGCATAACCCTAAGAAAAATAACCATGCCAGATAAGAGGAGTATCTAAATTTGATACTTTGCCCTATTTGATATTCCTTCATCTATATTTTGATGTTTCTAGCTAGGAAATCTGCCCAATCCAATCTCACAAAATTATGTGCCCTTAATACTGCATGTGCCATCACCATATGGCATGGGATGATTGTGGCATTTATTGGGACGCTAAGCAAAATTTTCCATCATGGAAAGGACTGATTGGAATTTTTTCTTGAAGTCCCCCAATTTCCATAATTTCTCCATGTAATTCTTCATTAATTTTCCCAACACCTTGGTTAACCATTTCTTAAGACCTTCATTGCTCAGCATCATCATCTGTGTCTCCAAATTGATGGTTTTTAGATGCCCTCCTAAAAACTCTTGTATAGGGATATCCTTAAAATTGCATCAACCAACTTAGGGTAATGATGTACTGGAATCAACATTAAGAGACTAAGCTAAGTCTTCCATGTAGTGGCTACTAGATTACTAGAAGAGAATTTTGCTACCTTTATCATCGAGCCCTCACAGAAGCCTTTTAGTTTGGATTTAATCATGAGTTCAGTATCAAACAAACCTTTGAATGCATCTGATAATTGCTTTGGGGGATTTGGCTTCATATTCTTGGGCTCTCAACTATTTTGGCTTCTCAGTTCACCTTCCCAATAGAAGTACAATCATGCTATTCAAGGAGTCATATGTCTTCCTTGACCTTGACCTTGAGAATTATGCTATTAGTTTAGTACTTTAGGACATAAAAGGAGCAAGAGTGGGGCTAAAGCTTTGTTCATGCCATTTTATAATTCTCATCAATGGAAGTTTGGGATAAGTCTAACATGACTGTTAGAGAAGAGTTGCACAAAGTGAGGGATATCTTCTTGAGGCAATATTGCTTCTGATAGGTATCTCTTGCCATTTGATCTTGGAATATAAACCATTGGCCAATGACATTAATCAAGGAGAAATTTGCACTGGTTAAGCATACCATATTCAAAATACACCCCTTTTTCTTAAGTGCTTTTGACCATCATGTCCTCCTTACTTTTTAGAGTGTGATTGGACCTCAATAGATCATGTTTGGGATCCTACTTAATTTTTCGTTTATGATATACTTTCAATGCTATCGTGGAGGAACAAACCACATATTTGATGAAGGTATTAACACCTAGACTATCTTGTTGCTTTTGTTATTAGTTTTCATGATTTTCTTGGTATGTGGGTGTAGGTTACAAAATTTGCACCCATTTCCCTCAAACTAATGGATTCGTGCCTAGAATGGGATGGGTTTTTTGAAGTCTACACCTCAATGTGAGGGGTATCTGGTGATATACCTATTTTGATGATATTTGGAAGGATCTAAGGTTCACCAATAAGTTTTTTAAGACCACTTCTAAGTCTAGCCAAGGTGTATGTTTGATGTGTTCTTTCAATTTACAAACACTTATGTTTAGACCAAATGCAACTAGAAACTGAACTACATGCAATTTTACTTTCCTTGAAAACAACACACAACAAGCAAAAATCTTCTAAACTAAATGTATTGCAATTGTAATTTTTGATATTTTATTATGTTTTCAAAATGATCTACGGATAAACAAATATAGAATAAAAAAAACAAATATATGGAATTGAAATAGATCTGATTGAGCACCTACTTGAAATATATGGTTGATCAGAGTGAATTCATTGTTAGTCTACAAAATTGGGGCTATAAGCGAATTCACGATTGATGGTGTGAATTTGCAAAAATCCTACAATCAATCACATAAAAACACTGGAAATTATAATCAGCATTTTGGGTATCTTCTTAAGCCACTATGTGATGGATCTTAGCAGTGCAATAGTAAAAGCTCCTTGTCTCTTTAATAAACCATGCATAAAATATGGAAATTGTAAATCTACTTGTAAATATATGAAAAACTAAAATACAATAGTGAAATGATGTAGAAATCAGAGTGTTGTGAAATGCAAGATGATCAAGATGTAATGTACAAATGAAATAATGGATCTGGAAGCAAATATTTGCCCCCAAGCCTATAATTGTGTGAATTTATGACTGGAAAGAAAATTTGTGGCTGGCAAGTCAAATTCTCCCTATCTAAAAATTTATAAAATTTGTTAAATGCAAAATGCAGGTGTAGAAAATGAAATGATGAAGTCAAGATAATTACAAAATGACTTGCTCATAGTGGAGGTATTACTGATTTGATCATTGATGGTCGAAAGTAGCAATGGTGGTAATGTAAATACAAGTAGTAGTGAATCGAGCCCTAAGATCATTCTCTAATTAGTGAAAAAACTACTTTGGCCACTCAACCTGCAACAAAGTGGTTAGTCCTCAAAGTTCTCACAATAATTCACAAGTTTTTTCCAAGTTCTCCAATTCAGCATTAATTTTCTCAAATGACCATTAGCCTCAATTGGAAGGCAGACTATTAATTTTAAAGGCTTTGATCGGTGTGAGATAACTAGGAGATACTTTATTCGGGGGGGCAGTTTGGGTTTGTTAGGAAAAATGGAAAATTCCTAATATGGGCAAATTCATGGGTAGGAATCGTTGTTGTGAATTCATGAAATATGTAGGATTTAGCTAATTTTGGACCGAATTGCAAAGGCATCCAAGTGGTTGGTGGTTTTACTATTTAATAAAATTTGTGGATCAATTTTGGCATCCACAAAATCGGTAAAAATGGAGAAAAATCACATGGTGGTTAGAAACCAATTTCAGTGGAACAAGAAAAATGATAGGCTAATTAGGGGTGATATTATGTGTGTTAGGGGGGTTAGGGAATTATGACATGAGTCAAAATTCCTTTTCTACATTTTCCTCCCTCTTTGGTGCATTTATGAGCAATAAATGCATCAAAGAAAGATGTAGATACTTGAGTGAAAATGATGACAAGCTAACATGGGTGAAAAAGTATGGGCAGTTTTGGATGGAAGGTTAGTGTGAAAATGTCATTTAAAAATAATTGGCATGCAAATCAATGCATAAAAATTGTTATTATTTTTTTCTGGTTAGGGTGCCCCCTCGAGTTTCATGAGGAATTCCACATTCCTAATGAAACTCAAATGGTTGATGGAAAAGAAAAATTAAAAAGTGGAAAAAGTTAGAGTGGGTTAAAATGGGGGGTGGGGTAAAACCTTAATTCATTTTTACTATGGTATTTTTTGGTTTAGGGATTCAAATAAAATGGTGCTTCCAACTCACAAGGTATATTATGTGCGAACGGGTAGCAAAAAAGTTGAACCGAGGATCCGAATTAGCATGATTTTATCTTTTTAACTAATTTTTATCTTTTGTTTGTAATTTTAGTTGGATTTATTTAAAAAATCTAAAGTTTTTTGTCCATGATCATTGAGGAAAATTCATGGTTGCATGACAAATTTGTGACCCACAAATTCACCTTTCTAGGGTTTCACAAATTTATGAAACCCTAGCAAATTTGTGAGGTGTGTTTGATGCAATAGATTCACAGTTGGTGGTGTGAATACGTGAAAAACATACAAATTTATGGAGAGCCCACAAATTTACTCTTATTTCTTGTTATTTTGCAATTTGATATTGTTGTTGTTTTATATATATGTGTGTGTGTGTGTGTGTGTGTGTGTGTGTGTGTGTGTGTGTGTGTGTGTGTGTGTGTGTGTGATTATGATGGACTAATGATGTGTAATGTTGATGTTTTTTATTATAGTATGGTACTCTCAAGAATCAAGAGTGGCATTGTAGATATTTTGTAGATCAGGTGAGGGCTCTTGATGGCATAGATAGAGACTTGATGTAGTAGTTTGGGCTTCTATATGTGGTATATATACCCAAAGTGGATGCAAACACAACTCTCTTGATAGCACTTGTAGAGAGATGGTATCTAGAATCATCCACATTCTAGTTGCCTATGGGAAATATGATTGTGGCCTTGGAGGATGTATAGCAAATCCTTTGGATTCCTATAAGAGGGTAGATAGTGTATCAGTAACTGGTACAGGCACAAGCCTTAGAGTGGTTGATCAAATATCTAACCTTTCCAATTGAATTAAGTAGTATCAGTGTGGAGTGCATAGTAGAGATAGATGGTATCTTTACACTGACTGTGGTGCTAAGTGGGATTGTTGTCGAGCTACTATCCTATCATATGAGCAAGCAACATCTATTTTGGTATCTTTCTAGGGTTGTATCTAAGATGAGGGATATCAAGATGCAATTTGCATAGGAACCATTTGTATTATTCTATTTGTACAAGACATTATACAATATTATGTACAATAAACACAGTTGCATTGTCCTCACTATCTTACTTTAGGTATGGAGTTGGGAATATATAGTAGTGAGGAGGCCCTCAAGGGAAGGGATAGGGCTAGGTGGTGGGTTAGTCATAGCTAGGCAAGTGATAGATGACCTACATCCTTTATGGATCACATGGAGACCTTGATGGATGTATTCATATTAGGATGAGGATAGTATAGAGCTAACTTAGATGTGATGGACTTGATGGCTACGATCAGAAAAGGGAGAGGTGGAGCTATACCATTTTGATTGGATGCAATGTTAGTTTGGATAGGTGTAGGGTGTACCAAAGTTAAGTGATGTTTGGTTTTAGCAAGTGATGAGATATTCACCAACTGTAGGTGGTCATCCTTACATTGCATAGTTTTGAGAGCCTAATGAGGATGACACCCTATTGGTGAGCCCTAGGGAGGATGATGTAGGGGTGGAAGGTGGATACCAATAATGGTATTGAGATAATAGATCTCAAAGGATTATTCCTCACCAAAAACAACCAGTATAACTAGATATAGGCCATCAGATATAGCTAGCAATCTAGGTGGTATCTTGATAGAGAGAGGTGGTGATATATCATTAGGAAGAGGCACCTAGGCCAAGATAGGAGAGGGTGACTAGACCTAGAGCCAAAGGGGGGTTACTGAGACCTAGAGAGGGTTAGGATACACCTAGACCTAGTAAAAGGGATGTAGTTGGTTCTTGATAAGAGGAGATGACTAGATCATAATAGGAGGATACATCGATATAGGAGGATATACCTCAGTAGCCACCAAGTGAGGTGTAAATAGATGAGATGGATATAGTTGATGTTGGAGAAGAGGGATATGGAGGGGATTTCTAATGAGTTGCAGAGATAGAGATAGAGGTATTTTTCCTAAGGGCATAGTTGGTAGTATAGAGTACATATATTGTGACTCGGGTAGGGTACATTCTGTTACTTGAGACCTAATTATCATAGGCACATGCCTAGCTATAGTAGTAGGTGAGGGTTGCACCCTCTTTGAGTAGGTTTGCACATTCCACTAGCAATAGTATGTAGCATTATATTAAGGATGAGCTACTAAGGGTCACTTAACGAGAGTATTTTTATCAAGATTTATACTACCAAGTAGTTCTATAGGGATAAAGGGTGGCCTTGCTAATTAAGATGATTTCTTGGAGTCATACATGGTTGAGCTCATGGATAGTGACTCAATTCGTGCATATGCCCCTATTGAGGCCACCATCTAATATGTGTAAGATCCATGGATCTAGAGGATGAGATGTCGAGTTTTATCTTCTTATGGTATACTTCCTTAGTGACTGAGTATGCTAAGATTTTTATTGTGGCATACCAGTCGACTTATGCATATGTACCATTTCTCGAGATTAATATCATACTATATTTTTGTATTTTTATTTATGTTATGCTAATGCAAATTTTTTTTTGGATTTTAATGTTTTTATAAATGATTACTGTAAATGACCTACATGATAATGTATAGACTAATACTTATAGTGATGTTTATTTTTTTAATGCACATCTATCATGCTAGTCAAATGTGGTTTGTCGAAAAATGAAATGTGGGGATAAATGAAGATGAACAAAAATAAATGAGAGGCAATGTGTAAAATATGATCAAAATATGTTGAGCGATGTCCTTACGACATCAAGTTTTAGGTAATAACCTATGAGGATGTGTACTTGTGTGACTGAAAATGGAGGCTACCCCTCATGTGTGGTCATGAAATAAATCATGTGTGAGGTGATTTGTTATGCCTGAGTCGAAGGTATGAAACCCAATAGAAAAATGATCAAAGTTGATGGTCAAAATTATGGTTTGAAGAAGATGAATGAGAAATGGTCAAAATGACTAGTCATGAAAGATGCAATTTTTCTATGGGGGTATTTGACTAGACATCAAAATCTTGGGTTAAATGGAATGCATATGGGTATATCCTAACCATGTATCATCCCATACCATAGTAATAAAATCCTCATGCAAATAAATGATCAAGCAATCACGTATGAGCAAGCAATATATGTACAATATGACAAGCAATCGTGCAATTATTGGAAATTTGAGCAAGATTTGTTGTCATTATTGTCATCAGGTGGTTTTTCCAAAAGGCAAGGAAGAGAACCAAGCCCCCCTTTGTCAGTTAGCCACTAGCCGGTTTAAAGGAATAGGATATAATATTTATTTTTAATATTTTATGCCTAAAGAGGCCTAAAAGGTTGAAGACCCAAGGAAGGAGAAGCAGGTTTAAAAGGAAATCCTAAGGAAGGCGAAGCAGGTTTAATATTATAATATTCCAGGTTACAGGTTGAGGTGAAGAAAACGAGGTCCAAAGAATTATTAAAAATAATTTATTCTTCAAAAGACCCATTGAGCAGTTTGCAAAATATTTAATTTAATTAATTTAAATTAAAATATTTTAACCTAAAGGTTAAAATTTTAATTTAAATAAATTTGGGCGCCAAAGTTAAAGGTTATAAATTAATTTATTAATTCGAATTTTTAAATTCGAATTAAAGCCGACGTCGAGCGCAAAAGACAATGCATATATAAAGGGGAGTTAATTTTTAATTAACCCCATCCATGCAATTTTGAATACCAAAATCTAAGCTAATATCGTGCACTGCTTTGTTGTGAGGAAGAAGAAACTTTCACGTTTCTAAAGGCTTTGGAGGGCAGACGAGTGATTAAATGCATATGGCACGACTAGAGCCTCATAACGTTGGTTAGCATAGTTGGTGTCCAAGGTAGAGACGTTCGCAGGGCAGAGGTTGGGGTTTCAAATCCCCGTGCAATCATTTTGAGAAGGGAAGTTGTTTTGTTTTCATTCACCAAAACTTGTGGAGGTAACAAGGAGGAGAGCACTGGTGTTAGTGCTTACGTGGGTGTGTGGCCCAACGACTGCCTAGCTTTGGCTAGAGCATAGTGGTGGTAGCAAGGTCACGGGTTCAAAGCGCAACCAAGGCGTGTGCTATTAATTTTGCACGTGGGCCAAGGTGTATAAGCTAAGCATTATATTTTTTATTTAAGTTCTAATTTACGCCAAGTTTGGGAAACGCATATACATTAAGGCCATGTGAGTTTTAGATAGCGCCTTGGTGAAAGTTAGGGAGTCATAAGGGTATTTGATATTTTATATTATTTTGTGCTTTGAAAATTAAATAGAGGTTGGAGTAATAAGGGTTAATCAAGGGATTAATTTTTATAGGTTGAATATTATCATTGGGAGTTTATAAGGTGATTATAAAGGAACTCGGTCTTTTATAAATTGATTAATTTGGAGTTGATAAAGGAAATTGATTTTTATGTGTTGAGAGATATTTTGATAAGTTTGGAGATAATAAGGTGTACTTGAGTCTTGTTATTGTTTGTAATGGTGAATTAATTTTGAGGGAAATATTTGAGTGAAGATGTTTGCTATCTAACCTTGAAATTGGCAAAGAGGAATTGATTGTGATTAAGACAGGTTTTGAGTTCAGATCTCCATCAAAACAAAAGGTATGGGCATATCATCCTTGTGAGTGAAATTTTGTTTGGTTGAATGTTGTGAAATGCAAGTTGGAGTGAAAAGGATTGTTGGAAAGGTTTGAGTGACTTTTTCATATGCATGATTGGTGAATGTTCATGAGATCATTTGAGTGTGAGTTGAGAACTATCTTGAACTAGGGTTTGTGAAAGATCATGAGTATCATTGTTATGTGAGATTGAGAACTATCTTGAACTAGGGTTTGTGAAAGATCATGAGTATCATTGTTATGTGAGATTGAGAACTATCTTGAACTAGGGTTTGTGAAAGATCATGAGTATCATTGTTATGTGAGATTGAGAACTATCTTGAGCTAGGATTTGTGAAAGAATATGAGTATCATTGTTATGTGAATTTGGAATCATCTTGAGTCAAAGTTTGAGTTCCATAGTATGAGCTATTGAAAGTATAATGAAGCACTTGGTTAGGCTTTGAAATCAAGTTGTATTTCATTGAGTGATTGGTTAAGTGAAGTTGGTTGAGCATTATTGATTGAATGCATTGGAGTGATAGTTCAAGTTCTGTGAAACAAATTGTTCTTTATTATAAATTGATTTGAAGGAGAGTTTGAAAGTGATTGAGTATTTTTGTGAGTGTGAAACATATTGAGTCTCTAATCATTCTCTATATGTTTCCATGGTTAAACAAGATTCTAAGTGAAACTTGTTTGTGTGATTGAAGAGGTTTTATGTAAGAGATTAAGTTGAGTTTTGTATGTAAGTTTTGCAATTGATTTGAATAAGACTTTGTGAAATCTTGTGAGCAGATTTGAGTAAGTCCTAGAGGGGACTTAAGGACAGATTTAAGCAAGCTTTTGTGAAATCTTGTGAGCAGATTTGAATAAGTTCTAGAGGGGACTTTAGAACAGAGTTAAGCAAACTCTTGGTGAAATCTTGTTGGAGCAGAGTTGAGAATAAGTTCTAAGGAGGACTTAAGGACGAGTTGAGTATATTTGAGGTAAGGATGCTTGGTGAAGATTTGTTGGAAGCATATTGGACAAGTCTTATTGAAGACTTGTTGAGGATATTGGACAAGTTCTAGTGAGGACTTGTTGAGAAGATTGGACAAGTTCTAGGGAGGACTTGTTGAGAAAATTTGAGATAAGTCTTGGTGAAGACTTGTTGAGTAGATTGGACAAATTCTAGTGAGGACTTATTGAGTAGATTTGAGGTAAGTCTTGGTGAAGACTTGTTGAGCAGATTGGATAAGTTTTGGGGAGGACTTGTTGAGAATATTTGAGGTAAGTCTTAGTGAAGACTTGAGAGCAGATTGAGCAAGTTCTAGAGAGGACTTGTTGGATAGATTTGAGGTAAGTCTTTGAGAAGACTTGAGAGCAGAGTTGATTGATTGATTTGTTCAAACTTTGAGTTAAGGTTTGGGGCAGATCTAGCAGAGGTGATTAGTGATTGTATCAAGCTTTGTATTAAGGCTTGAGGATAGATTTGAGGACAAATTTTGGTGTAGATTTGAGGGCAGATTTGTGCCAGACTAGAGATAGACTTGTGAGCAGATTTGTGCTAGACCAAAGGACAATGTTTAGTTTAAATTAGAGATAGATATTGAGCAGAGCTGAGAGTAAACTTTGGAGGTGATAAAGCAAAGGATAGTAGTCTCCAGTGGATAAAGATCCATTAGCCAGGGTAGTGAGGACAGAGGTCTTCAGAGTGAGGATAGAGATCTTCAGTGAAGAGAGATCCACAAGCCAGTGCAGTGGAGGCAGTAGTCTTCTAGAGGATCACCAACTAGAGCAGAGGAGGAGGAGTTCACCTTTGGATAGAGATCCATGAACTAGCTGAGGGGATTGGTGTCTCCTATGGATAGGTATCCATAAACTTGATTAGGGGATTGGTGTCTCCTTTGGATAGAGGTCCATAAATATTGTAATAAGGAAGGATTCCCAAGAGATTTATTGAGAAAATTTTAGTGAAATATTTTCTTCGTGGAGTAGCCCACATTGGGTGAACCACGTTAAATTAGTGTCTCTATTGTGTGTGATTATTTGTGCATTGCTTTGATTACTATTATTGATATTGCCATTGATATATTGAATAATATTTTTTGAGAAAGAAAATGTAAAAAGTGGTCTTATACTATTCACGCCCCTCTTAGTATAAGCTTGTGTTCTTCAATTGGTATCAGAGCGGGTTCCTTCGAAAGAGTTTAACAACTTGAAGGAAAATCTTACAAGAACACAAATGGATTCTCATAGTGGATCTTCAGGGAATAAGGCATCATTGTTCGATGGGAACAATTATGCATTTTGGACTGTGAGAATGAAGATTTACGTAATGGCACTAGGGAATGAAATATGGCAAGTTGAGTATGGATACATACTGCCAGCTACTCCACCTACAAATAAAGATGGTAAGCTCCTACGACTAAATAATTCAAAGGCAATGAATGGAATTTTAAATGGTTTATGGGAAACAGAGTTTGTAAAAGTTATGCATTGCACATCAACAAAAGAGATTTGGGAAAAGTTGAAAGGTATATATGAGGGAGACAAAAAGGTCAAAATGGCAAAATTTCTAATTCACAAGAAAACATTTGAAGACCTAAAGATGAAGGATGAGGAAAACATTGATACATATCTACTTCGTGTGGATGAGGTTGTTAACTCCATGCAAGAACTTGGGTTTAAAGTTGAAGAAACAAATGTTTGTCACAAGATTTTAAGATTGCTCCCTAAGAGGTATAGTGAAAATATTTCAGCTATAGAAGAGTCAAAAGATATTGAATTTTTGACAAGGGATGAGTTACATAGAATTCTCACAACTTTTGAGATGAGAATAAAAGAGGAGTCTATCCCCCAGAAAGAAGCAACCTTCAAAGTTACAAAGAAGACAAAGGGTAAGAAGTCAAATTCAAGTAATGAGTTATCCAGTGATGAAGAAGCAAACTATGGCAAAATGAACAAGCACTCAAAAAAGTATAAAGGTACGAAAACGGTTAGGTTTTTTAATTGTGGTAAATATTGTCACTATGCATCTGATTGTCCAGAGGCTAGAAGTAGCAATGATGATGAAAAATGGGATCATAAGAATAGGGAAATAGGAAAACACAGGTACCAAAAGAAAAGTAGGGATGGACAAGGAAAGCATGGAAATAAGTTTTTCCAAAGGCATAAGAAGAGTTTTTATGCAGATAAGGTAGGTAAGAGTTCAAGTGATAGTGATGGAAGGTCCTCAGATAATGAAAAAGAAGAAATTATATTTCTGGTAGAAGAAAAATAATATGTTAGAAAAAGGGCACCAATAATTCTCAAGTGTTTTAGGTGTGGTAACTTTGGTCATCTTGAAGATCAGTGCACAAGGAATGGGTTCAGTTTCAGTGAAGATGAATATGAAGATGCTCTTGAAGGTCCAAAAGAAGAAAGTCTACTTTTGGCAATAGAAGAAGAAGGAAGTGCTCCTATTGAAAATAAATCAGAAATTAATGAAGATAATCCTAAAGGCAAAGGAATAGAGGCAAAATCAGAGGAAGGAGAATTTGATCTTGAGGGTGAGCTTATTTATGCACTTAATGTATTAAGAAAGGTAAGAAAGTAGAACTCAAAACTCAAGATTCAATTTCAAGAATGTGATGAAGAGAAAGAAAAGCTTATAGAAGATCTAACCAATTCAATAGCTAAGACAAGGAGATTTAAAGAGAGGTTAGAGGCAAAGGTTTTAGAATGTGAGAGATTAGATCATGAGGTAGCTTCACTAAGGAAGGAAGTAAAAGAGTCTAAAAACAAGTTACACAGGTTTGGGAGAAGCTCAAAGACCTTAGATAATATTATCAAGGTACAAAGATCTTCATCAAACAAGACATGACTTGGTTTTGAATAGGAACATAGATAATAAGGAGAGGAGTCAATCTCAAGATCTAAAGAAGAAGCTTCAGAAGAAGAGAGTGTAAGAGAGAGTGAGACTTCTAAGGATAAGTTGGACAATAGAAAGTTCAACAAGGAAAGGAACAATGCACAAATAAGGAACAAGTGGAGCAAGAAACAACACAGGGAAGAAGAGACTAAGAGACCAATGGGGTCAAGGCAAGGTTTCTTCAATGGACATTGCTTCTCATGTCACAGGTTTGGACACAAGGCTACATAGTGCAGGACACATGAAAGACAAGGATATGGAAATTTTAGAAATGGGCATCTCTTCCAAGGGTATTTCTACTCTTGTAATCAGTTTTGTCATAAGGCAGTAAATTGCAGGGTTCATGATAGGAATGGATATGGCTTCACCAAGAGAAACTTCAAGATATTTGCACCTTCAAGGAACCACAACATTAAGTGTTATAAGTGCAATAATGTTGGGAATATAGCCAAGTGGTGTAGAGCAAAATTTCTAGAGACAAGCAGGAACAGGAACAGTCAGAGGAATCAGAAGGATCAGTTGAGGAAGAAGGTGGACAAAGGAAAAGATCAGTGTATGTTGGGAGTAGAGATACTCCCACCCCAAAATTAACCACCTCAAAAAGAGGAGGTGGGGGAGGGGCTAAGCTAAGAGTCTTATTCTTATCTCCAAGCCCCAAAGGTGGCCCTTTACCATTGATGTCAAAGGGGGAGAGATTTGAGTTAGGGGGAGAGCATTCAGTCAAGGGGAGCAGAACTGAAAAAGGTAAAAGAAATGGTTAAAGGAAAAAGGGTTGCCACCAATGACAAAGGGGGAGATTGTTGGACATTTGAGCAAGATTTGTTGTCATTGATGTCAAGAGTTGTCAAGAGTTTGTTGTTTTAATTTCATCATCATTAATGTCATCAGGTGGTTTTTCCAAAAGGTAAAGAAGAGGTTTAAAGGAATAGGATATAATATTTATTTTTTAATATTATATGCCTAAAGAGGCCTAAAAGGTTGAAGACCCAAGGAAGGAGAAGCAGGTTAAAAAGGAAATCCCAAGGAAGGTGAAGCAGGTTTAAAAGGCAATAATAATATTATAATATTCAAGGTTATAGGTTGAGGTGAAGAAAACGAGATCCAAGGAATTATTAAAAATAATTTATTCTTCAAAAGACCCATTGAGCAGTTTGCAAAATATTTAATTTAATTTATTTAAATTAAAATATTTTAACCTAAAGTTTAAAATTTTAATTTAAATAAATTTGGGCGCCAAAGTTAAAGGTTATAAATTAATTTATTAATTCGAATTAAAGCCGACGTCGAGCGCAAAAGGCAAGGCATATATAAAGGGGAGTTAATTTTTTAATTAACCCCATCCATGCATTTTTGAATACCAAAGTCTAAGCTAATATCGTGCGTTGCTTGTTGTTGGAGGGCAAACGAGTGATTAAATGCATGTGGCACGACTAGAGCATACTCATAACGCTCGTTAGCGCAGTTGGTGGCCAAGGCAGTGTTAAGACGTTCGTAGGGCAGAGGTTGGGGTTTCAAATCCCCATGCGATCATTTTGATAAGGGAAGTTTTTTGTTTTCATTCATCGAAACTTGCGGAGGTAACAAGGAGGAGTGCGCTCGTGTTAGTGCTTATGTGGGCGTGTGGCCCAACGGTTGCCTAGCTTCAGCTAGAGCGCAACGATGGCAACAAGGTCACGGGTTCAAAGCGTAGCCAAGGCTTGCATTATTAATTTTGCATGTGGGCCAAAGGTGTATAAGGTAAGCATTAAATTTTTATTTAAATTTTAATTAGCGCCAAGGTTGGGAAGTGCATATGCATTAAGGCCACATGAGTTTTAGATAGCGCCTTGGGAAAGTAGGGAGTCATAAGGGTATTTGAATTTTTATATTATTTTGTGCTTTGAAAAATTAAATAGAGGTTGGAGTAATAAGGGTTAATCAAGGGATTAATTTTTATAGGTTGAATATTATCATTGAGAGTTTATAAGGTGATTATAAAAGAACTTGGTCTTCTATATATTGATTAAGTTGGAGTTGATAAAGGAAATTGATTTTTATGTGTTGAGAGATATTTTGATAAGTTTGGAGATAATAAGGTGTACTTGAGTCTTGTTAATGCTTGTAATGGTGAATTAATTTTGAGGGAAATATTTGAGTGAAGATATTTGCTATCTAACCTTGAAATTGGAAAAGAGGATTTGATTGTGATTGAGACAGGTTTTGAAGACATATCTCCATAAAAACAAAAGGTATGGGCACATCTTCCTTGTGAGTGAAATTTTGTTGGTTTGAATGTTGTGAAATGCAAAGGTGGAGTGAAAAGGATTGTTTGATAAGCATTGTTGGAAATGTTTGAGTAGGTTTTCATGTGCATGATTTATGGATGTTGAAAGATCATGAGTATCATTGTTATGTGAAGTTGAGAACTATCTTGAACTAGGGTTTGTGAAAGATCATGAGTATCATTGTTATGTGAGATTGAGAACTATCTTGAACTAGGGTTTGTGAAAGATCATGAGTATCATTGTTATGTGAGATTGAGAACTATCTTGAACTAGGGTTTGTGAAAGAACATGAGTATCATTGTTATGTGAGATTGAGAACTATCTTGAGCTAGGTTTTGTGAAAGAACACAAGCTTATACTGAGAGGGGGGGGTGAATAGTATAAGACCTTTTTTTACTTTTTCCTTTATACTTTAAAACAGTAAAGCAATATACCCAAAGCAATATCAAAGCAATGCATGAAATCATCCACAAAGTGACATCAATTTTAACATGGTTCATGATGCAGGAGCATCCGGAGGTGGAATAGCAATCTTGCATCACCCAAAAATATTTTTTTCTCTAAGTACCAAGGCTGTCGCGAGTCTGATGCAGGAGCATCCAGAGGCGGAATAGCAATCTTGCATCAACCAAAAATATTTTTTTCTCTAAGTACCAAGGCTGTCGCGATATCACGACACTTTTTATGAAAAGGTGCCAAGGGGCCAAACTGTCACGATATCGCGACACTTTTTGAGAAAAGGGGCCAAACTGTCACGATATCGTGACACTTTTTGAGAAAAGGGGCCAAGGCACAAAATGGTCACGAAATCATGACATTTTCGAAGCAAAGGAGCCAAGGCGCAAAATGGTCATGAAATCGTGACACTTTTGAAAGCAAAGGCTCAAGGCGCAAAGTGGTCGCAAAATCATGACACTTTCGGAGGCAAGGCTCAAAGGCGCAAAGTGGTCGCGAAATCATGACACTTTCGGAAGCAAAGGCTCAAGGTGCAAAGTGGTCACGAAATCGTGACACTTTCGGAGGCAAGGTTCATAGGTGCAAAGTGGTCATGAAATCGTGACACTTTCGGAGGCAAGGCTCAAAGGTGCAAAGTGGTCGCAAAGTCGCGACACTTTCGAAAGCAAGGCTCAAAGGCGCAAAGTGGTCATGAAATCGTGACACTTTCGGAGGCAAGGCTCAAAGGCGCAAAGTGGTCATGAAATCATGACACTTTCAGAAGCTAGGCTCAGAGGCGCGAAGTGGTCACGAAATCATGACACTTTCGGAAGCAAGGTGACAGGGTGCAAAGTGGTCACGAAATCGTGACACTTTTGGGGCAAAGGCACCAAGGGGAAAAATGGTCATGAAATCATGACACTTTCTGAGAAAGAAGAGCCGAAAGGAGCAACTATCATGAAATCACAACATGTCGTGGTTTCACGACCCGAAGGCGAAAAGCAAGTGCAAAAGGTGGAGGCATCGCAATTTCACGATGTGTCACGAAATCACAGCCCGAAGGAGAAAATAGAGGCCAAACGCCAAAATGTCGCGATATTGCGACAAAATGCTTATGACTCCAGACCAGTCGATGGTTGTAGAGGCCATTGCAGAAGGGCATGTGGCATCAAATTATAGGTGGCCATTGCGGAAGGGCACATGGTAGCAAATTACAAATGGCTATGGAGCATTCCTATGAATGATGACTCGACGAGAGGATGGACAAGCAGCTACAGGGAACTCTGCCATCCCATGCCATGATGATGGAAGACACCTGGCCACAACATGTAGGTGGTTATAGAACATTCATGCAGGTGGTTACAGGGAATCCCGCATTCTGTGTAATAATTTTCGAAGGGGGTCGGGTCTATTATAAAAGGAGTGCATACATTGTAAAACAGGTTCTTGGCCATTTTGGATATAACTACTGTATTTCTGAATTTGAGACCTCTGTTAATGATTTTTTTGTGAATTTTTCTATGTTATATCAGTTCTGCTTCAAGTGGTATCAGAGCCAGAAGGTTCTGAGTGTGCAAACCGATCGCCGGCAATGAGGCAGTTTGCACTAGGATTGTGGTTGTGGGTGTGAGGAAGCGAGCAGGATGCCTCCGCGTAGGAACCATGGTGGTGTGAGGAATAGGGGAGCAAAGGTCGATCTTAGAGCCTTGCAGAGGCAATTTCAAGCCCTGTAGGAGGAAATCAGAAGAGGAGTTGAGCCAATAAGGGAGGAACCCAGTGAAGATAAAGTTTAGGAAGAAGAGGGTCCATCTGATGAGGAAGAAGCATTGGATCCAGCAGAGGCTAGGCTGTATAGGGCCATATCCTAGATCGAGAAGAAGCCGAAGTTTGATGTCTCCACATATTCTAGGAATCTCAATCCCGAGGAGTTGATATATTGGATCAAATACATGGAGGAATACTTTGAGTATGAGGAGATCTCAGATCCGAATCGGATCAGGTTCGCAAAAACAAAGTTGAAGGGACATGCTAGCATCTGGTGGAAAGGAGTGCAGCTAGAAAGGAACAGGAGGGGAAAGGAAAAGATCACCAGGTGGGATAGGATGGTGGAGAAATTGAAGAGGCAATTCATCCCCGCAGATTATGAGTTGGATCTATTGAGGAAGATGCAGAGTCTTAGACAGGCAAGTAAATCTATCAAGGAGTATATGGAGGAGTTCTATCAGATCTCGATTAGAACCGGCCATTCTAAGGTGAATAAGGAGAAAGTCACATGATACATCAATGGATTGAGAACCAGCATTCAAGAAGAATTGGGTCTAGTTAGGATGAGCACGGTTGAGGATGCATACCAGTTTGCATTAAAAGTAGAAGAGAAACTGAATAGGAGATTTGATGGTAAGCAAAGAGGAAAGGAGAGGGGTGGAAGAGCTGGTGGAAGGACTAGTGGAGGAAGATACAGAGATTTGAGGAAGACTGGTGAATCAAGCAATAACCAGAACCAAAAATAAGAGAAATAGGAGAATACCCAATGCCCATGCAATCAAAACAAAAACTACCCGAGGGGGAGAGGTAGACCTAGGTGAGGGTTTGGAAGAGGTGTCTTTCGAGGAACCTGCTTCAACTGCGAAGAAGAAGAACATCAAGCATACAACTGCCCGTAGCATCAAGAAATGCCAAATCAAAGACCTGAGGGTCAGGTCTGAGCTGCTATAGCAGATGAAGGCATCGAATCTGAGCACTTTGAGGAGGCAGAATGAGGGTAAGCGATGATCATCAGAAGAGTCTTGTTGAACAAAGAAAAGAAGGCAAACTAGAGGAACAACTTGTTTCGAACAATATGCAAGTGCACAGCAAGGTCTGTAACATCATCATCAATAATGGAAGCACTAACAACTTGGTCTCTGAGGATATGGTTGCTAAGTTGCAGTTGGAGAGAAGAAAACACCCGCACCCTTATCGGATTACATGGTTGCAAAAGGACCATTGGGTGCTGGTCAGTGAGCAATGCCTGGTGAAGTTTAACATCGAAACTTACCGTGATGAGGTCCTTTGTGACATCTTGCCCATGGATGCATGTCACTTGTTGCTTGGGAGACCATGGCAGTTTGATCGAAGTGTTGTACACGATGGTCGAGCCAATACATATTCCTTGTCAAAAAATGGAGTTCGACATAAGTTGAAACCCCTGAAGGAGGTGGATGATAAGGTATGTAGCAGTGCACGAGTCTGTCTAGTTGATGGAAGAATATTTTTAGATGGCCTGAAGCCAGATCATATGTGCTATGCCATAATCCCTAGGGTTAGGGAAGAAGAATGCAAGGAAACTCCAGTGGAAGTCATGGGACTATTAGAGGAGTTTCTAGATATCATTTTTGATAATGTTCCTGAAGGTTTACCACCTGTTAGGAAGATCGGTCACCACATAGATTTGGTGCCTAGATCGAGCTTGTCGAATAATGCTGCACACAGAATGACGCCCATAGAAATTGAGGAGTTAAACTGACAGGTTCAAGATCTACTAAAGAAGGGGTTGATTAGGGAGAGTCTTAGCCCATGTGCAGTACCCACAGTACTATCACCCAAGAAGGATGGGGAGTGGAGAATGTGCACAGACTCTCAAGCAATTAACAAGATCACTATTAAATACAGATTCCCATTGCCCAGGATGGATGATATCATGGACTGTTTGAGTGGAGCTAAATACTTCACGAAGATTGACCTGAAAAGTGGTTACCATCAGATCCGCATTAGAGAAGGGGATGAGTGGAAGACAACCTTTAAAACCAGAGAGGGGCTGTATGAGTGGTTGGTCATGCCATTTGGGCTAACCAATGCACCGAGTACCTTCATGCGGTTAATTAATGAAGTCCTGAAGGAATTTCTAGGAAAATTTGTTATTGTCTACTTGGATGATATCTTGATTTTTAGCAGAACCCTGGAGGAACACCTGATGCACATCAGGAGGGTTTTTGAGAAACTGCGAGAGGAGCAGCTGCTGATAAATCTAAAAAAGTGCAACTTCGTGAAGAGGGAGCTAGTATACCTGGGATTTGTTATCTTAGCATATGGTCTCAAAATGGACCTCGAAAAGGTGAGGGCTATCACAGAATGGCCTGCTCCAAGAAGCATGACTGAGGTGAGATCATTTCACAGTCTGGCCAGTTTCTACAAAAAGTTCATTAGGAACTTCAGCAGTATTTGTGCATCCCTTACGGAGACAATGAGGGGGAACAAGAAGGAATTCAAGTGGACAGCTGGAGCAGACAAAATTTTTGCTATGCTAAAGAAGAAGGTCATAGAACAACCTGTCTTAGCACTTCCAGATTTCAACAAGGTGTTTCAGGTAGACTATGATGCGAGTGGTAGTGCCATAGGGGCCGTATTGAGCCAAGAGGGTAAGCCTGTTGCTTATTTTAGTGAGAAGCTCAACGATGCCAGGAAGAAGTATTCGGTATATGATCAAGAGTTCTATGCCATAGTTTAGGCTCTGAAGAAATGGAGGCATTATTTGTTGCCAAAGGAGTTTGTTCTTTATACTGATCATCAGGCACTACAATATATTAACAGTCAAGGAAAGTTAAATCAGAGGCACCTGAAATGGGTGGAGTTCCTGCAGAGCTACACCTTTTTGCTAAAGCACCAGAGTGGGAGGTCCAACAGAGTTGTGGATGCCTTGAGTAGGAGGTAATGTTTATTGATGAAGATGAAGGTGGAGGTTGTAGGGTTTGCTAAGCTCAAGGGTTTATACCCTGCAAACCCCGACTTCGCAGAAGCTTGGAAAGCCTGCACTATGCCTGTTATATTGGACAGGACTAAGTGGTTAAATTTTTTGATTCAATATGGAATGTTGTTTAGGGGAAACCAATTATGCATTTCGAGGAGCTCAATGAGGGAGAATCTCATCAAGGAAAAGCACAGTGGAGGTTTAGCTGGACACTTTGGTCGAGACAAGACCATCTCCCTCGTTAGTGAAAACTACTATTGGCCACAATTGCAACAAGATGTGGCAAAATTCATGCAAAGTTGTAGGATATGCCAGATGGAAAAAGGTGGGAGGTAGCCTACTGGTTTATATCAACCACTACCTATACCTGAAAGGCCATTGGAGGATATTAGCATGGATTTTATTCTTGGTTTATGCAGGACGCATAGGGGACACGACTCCATATTTGTGGTAGTGGACAAGTTTTCAAAAATGGCTCATTTTATTCCCTGCCAGAAGACTAATGATGCAGTCCATGTGGCTGGTTTATTATTCAAGGAAGTGGTATGCCTTCATGGGCTGCCAAGGAGCATTGTGTCGGATAGGGATACCAAGTTTGTAGGGTATTTCTAGAGAACCCTGTGGAAGAAACTGAAGACGGATTTAAAATTTAGTTTTGCATACCACCCCCAAACAGATGGCCAAACAGAGGTGGTAAATAGGAGCTTGGGAAATCTACTAAGATGCTTGGTCAGAGACAAGCCCAAGGGATGGGATTTAGTTTTGTCACAGGCAGAATTCGCTTACAACTCAGTCAACAGAAATACCAATAAATCACCATTCTAGATAATCTATGGGAGCAGCCCAAGAAACACTTCAAAGTTGAGAAGGATGGATACAAGAGAAAAATGTAGTTCTGAGGCTGAAGACTTTGCTGAACACCTGAAGGGAGTGCATGAGGAGGTGACAAGGCACATTGTTAAGATGAATACTCAGTATAAAGCCAGGGCAGACCAGAAGCGTCGGGCTAAGGAGTTTGAAGTAGGATATTTTGTCATGGTCCTTCTAAGAAAAGAGAGGTTTCCTGCCAATACCTATAATAAGCTGAAGATGAAGAAATTTGGGCCATGCAAGATCATTGGGAAATGGGATTCGGGTAATGCATACGAGGTGGAGTTGTCGAGTGAACTTAACATCTCACCAGTTTTTAACATTTTAGATTTGGTCGAGTTTCATGAAGGAGATAGCAGTGCAATGCCAAGCCCATATTTGTGGAGCATTCCCGCGGTCACTCCAGTTGCAGACGAGATAGAAGAAGTCCTTGATACGCGTGAGGGCCATAGTACTCAAAACAGGTGTTATTCTGAGTATTTGATCAAGTGGAAGGGCAGGCCCATAGAAGATGTGACTTGGTTGTCAAAGGCAGAGGTTGACCACCTGGGTCTACCTCAGACAGATCAGAAGTGAAGGTCACTTCTCAATTCATCCCGAGTGTCTGATGCAGGAGCATCCGAAGGTGGAATAGCAATCTTGCATCACCCAAAAATATTTTTTTCTCTAAGTCCCAAGGCTATCGCGATTCTGATGTAGGAGCATCCGGAGGTGGAATAGCAATCTTGCATCACCCAAAAATAATTTTTTCTCTAAGTACCAAGGCTGTCGCGAAATTGCGACACTTTTTACGAAAAGGTGCCAAGGGGCCAAACTATCACGATATCGCGACACTTTTTGAGAAAAGGGCCCAAGGCGTAAAATGGTCATGAAATCGTGAAATTTTTGAAGCAAATAAGCCAAGGCACAAAATGGTCATGAAATCACGACACTTTCGAAGCAAAGGCTCAAGGTGCAAAGTGGTCACGAAATTGCGACACTTTCGGAGGCAAGGCTCAAAGGCGCAAAGTGGTCACAAAATCATGACACTTTCAGAAGCAAAGGCTCAAGGCACAAAGTGGTCATGAAATCGTGACACTTTTGAAGGCAAGGTTCATAGGCGCAAAGTGGTCACAAAATTGCGACACTTTTGGAGGCAAGGCTCAAAGGCGCAAAGTGGTCGTGAAATCGCGACACTTTCGAAAGCAAGGCTCAAAGGTGCAAAGTGGTCACGAAATCATGACACTTTCGAAGGCAAGGCTCAAAGGCGCAAAGTGGTCATGAAATTGTGACACTTTCGGAAGCTAGGCTCAAAGGCGCGAAGTGGTCAGGAAATCATGACACTTTTGGAAGCAAGGCGACAGGGTGCAAAGTGGTCGTGAAATCGCGACACTTTGGGGGCAAAGGCACCAAGGGGAAAAATGGTCACAAAATCATGACACTTTCTGAGAAAGAAGAGTCGAAAGGAGCAATTATCGCGAAATCGTGACATGTTGCGGTCTGATGCAGGAGCATCCAGAGGTGGAATAGCAATCTTGCATCACCCAAAAATATTTTTTTCTCTAAGTACCAAGGCTGTCGCGAGTTTTATGCAAGAGCATCCAGAGGTGGAATAGCAATCTTGCATCACCCAAAAATATGTTTTTCTCTAAGTACCAAGGCTGTCGTGATATCGTGACACTTTTTGCAAAAAGGCACAAAGGGGCCAAACTATCGCGATATCGTGACGCTTTTTGAGAAAAGGGTCCAAGGCACAAAATGGTTGTGAAATCATGACATTTTCGAAGCAAAGGATCCAAGGCCCAAAATGGTCATGAAATCGCAACACTTTCGAAAGCAAAGGCTCAAGGCACAAAGTGGTCACGAAATCACGACACTTTCGGAGGCAAGGCTCAAAGGCGCAAAGTGGTCATGAAATCGTGACACTTTCGGAAGCAAAGGCTCAAGGCGCAAAGTGGTCGCGAAATCCCGACACTTTTGGAGGCAAGGTTCATAGGCACAAAGCGGTCACAAAATTGTGACACTTTCGAAGTCAAGGCTCAAAGGCGCAAAGTGGTCACGAAATCGTGACACTTTCGAAAGCAAGGCTCAAAGGCGCAAAGTGGTTGTGAAATCGCAACACTTTCGGAGGCAAGGCTCAAAGGTGCAAAGTGGTCACAAAATCATGATACTTTCAGAAGCTATGCTCAAAGGCGCGAAGTGGTCATGAAATTGTGACACTTTCAAAAGCAAGGCGACAGGGTGCAAAGTGGTCATGAAATCACGACACTTTTGGGGCAAAGGCACCAAGGGGCAAAATGGTCACGAAATCGTGACACTTTCTGAGAAAGAAGAGCCGAAAGGAGCAACTGTTGTGAAATCATGACATGTCACGGTTTCGCGGCCCAAATGCGAAAAGTGATTGCAAAAGGCGGAGGCATCGCGATTTCGTGACGTGTCACAAAATCGCGGCCCGAAGGAGAAAATAGAGGTCGAACGCCAAAACATCGTGATATCATGACAAAACACTCACGACTCCAGACCAGCCAGTGGTTGTAGAGGCCATTGGAGAAGGGCACATGGCATCGAATTATAGATGGCCATAGAGCACTAGGTGGTTACAGAGGCACCAAGGGGAAAAATGGTCACAAAATCATGACACTTTCTGAGAAAGAAGAGTCGAAAGGAGCAATTATCGCGAAATCGTGACATGTTGCGGTCTGATGCAGGAGCATCCAGAGGTGGAATAGCAATCTTGCATCACCCAAAAATATTTTTTTCTCTAAGTACCAAGGCTGTCGCGAGTTTTATGCAAGAGCATCCAGAGGTGGAATAGCAATCTTGCATCACCCAAAAATATGTTTTTCTCTAAGTACCAAGGCTGTCGTGATATCGTGACACTTTTTGCAAAAAGGCACAAAGGGGCCAAACTATCGCGATATCGTGACGCTTTTTGAGAAAAGGGTCCAAGGCACAAAATGGTTGTGAAATCATGACATTTTCGAAGCAAAGGATCCAAGGCCCAAAATGGTCATGAAATCGCAACACTTTCGAAAGCAAAGGCTCAAGGCACAAAGTGGTCACGAAATCACGACACTTTCGGAGGCAAGGCTCAAAGGCGCAAAGTGGTCATGAAATCGTGACACTTTCGGAAGCAAAGGCTCAAGGCGCAAAGTGGTCGCGAAATCCCGACACTTTTGGAGGCAAGGTTCATAGGCACAAAGCGGTCACAAAATTGTGACACTTTCGAAGTCAAGGCTCAAAGGCGCAAAGTGGTCACGAAATCGTGACACTTTCGAAAGCAAGGCTCAAAGGCGCAAAGTGGTTGTGAAATCGCAACACTTTCGGAGGCAAGGCTCAAAGGTGCAAAGTGGTCACAAAATCATGATACTTTCAGAAGCTATGCTCAAAGGCGCGAAGTGGTCATGAAATTGTGACACTTTCAAAAGCAAGGCGACAGGGTGCAAAGTGGTCATGAAATCACGACACTTTGGGGGCAAAGGCACCAAGGGGCAAAATGGTCACGAAATTGTGACACTTTCTGAGAAAGAAGAGCCGAAAGGAGCAACTGTTGTGAAATCATGACATGTCACGGTTTCGCGGCCCAAATGCGAAAAGTGATTGCAAAATGCGGAGGCATCGCGATTTCGTGACGTGTCACAAAATCGCGGCCCGAAGGAGAAAATAGAGGTCGAACGCCAAAACATCGTGATATCATGACAAAACACTCACGACTCCAGACCAGCCAGTGGTTGTAGAGGCCATTGGAGAAGGGCACATGGCATCGAATTATAGATGGCCATAGAGCACTAGGTGGTTACAGAGGCCATTGCAGAAGGGCACATGGTATCAGATTACAGATGGCTATGGAGCATTCCTATGAATGATGACTTGGCGGGAGGATGGACAGGCAGTTGTAGGGCACTCCGCCATCCTATGCCATGATGATGGAAGACACCTGGCCACAACATGCAGGCGGCGATAGAACATTCATGCGGGCGGTTACAGGGAATCCCGCATTCTGTGTAATAATGTTCGAAGGGGGTTGGGTCTGTTATAAAAGGAGTGCATACATTGTAAAATAGGTTCTTGGCCATTTTGGATATAATTGCTATATTTTCGAATTTGAGACCTCTGTTAATGAAATTTTTGTGAATTTTTCTGTGTTTTATATCAGTTCTGCTTTAGTTCACCTAGAATGGTTGGGCTACGTCCACAAAACTTTTCTCTAAAAGTTATCTCAAAGTTATTTGGGAATCCTTCCTAATTACAATGTTTATGAGCCTTGGCTCAAAGGAGATACCTTCCCCAATCATAATTTATGAGCCTCTGCTCAAAGGAGATACCTTCCCCTATGCTCTGGAAATGATCCCTTAGAAGATCAACTGTCTCTACCTCTTGCCAGCATGTGGAACTCCTTTCCATAGAATACCTCCTGTCCTTAATGCTTAGCCTAAGAGACCTCTGCCTTCTATGATCACGTCCACAGCAGCTTAGTAACCAAATCTATTCTCAGGTTCTTCTCAAAGAACCAATGCACCTCTGTTCTGAAGTTCTCTGATAGAACTATCAAACTCAGTTCACAAGTCCTCTGCCCTTTTTGCGCAATCCCAGTCGCACTTGATCAAACTTCAACCTTTGCACCTCTGCGCAATCACAGCGGCATCGTCTTCGCACACTCTGCTTCCTTTGTGATCTTTCACACTTAGAATGATTTGACGAAATGCACTCTGCACACTACGATCGAATTCACACTCTTCTCTCAGCGATCGAACTTCTTGCACTACGCACTATCTCCGAACGTCGCACATCAACCACTCATATATCGACTCTCCAAATAGCCCTCCTTTTATAACAAAATTTACATGAAGAAAACTTTAATCTTAGTTTGCTGTTATACCAAAAACAAACCCTAATCTATGTCGGCTGCAAGCCCTAATTTTTGTCAGCTAAAATTTAACTTTGTCAGCTTCACTGTCTTTGTAACTCTTTTGTAGCTTCTACCACGAAACTACAACATGTCACGATATCGAGACACCTTTGCAACCGTACACTTTATTTTGGCTTTTGTCACGATATCAGGACACTTAGGCCTTTTTCGACTTCAACTAAGCTCTTGTCGTGATATCACAACACTTTTGTCTTTGTCAGCATCAACTTTGCTTTTATCACGAAATCATGACACTTCTCCCTTCGTCGACCTCCTTTCTGCTTTTGTCATGAAATCACGACACTTCTGCCTCTACAGACTTCGTCTTAACTTCTATCACAAAATCATGACACTTTATCCAATCGAATGCTGCCATCTCAATCTATCATGAAATCGTGACACTTTTTGCATCTGTTTGCTTTCTCTTCAACCTGTCATGAAACGCGACGCTATCAACTTTCCTTATGCTTTCTTTGCAACCTGTTGTGAAATCACGACGCTTTCAGCTTTCGTACGTCTTCTTTGCAACCTATTGTAAAATCATGATGCTTCTCATTTCAGACTCTTCCCTTTGCTGCATGTCACAAAATCATGATAGTTCTCACTTCGATTTCTGTAGCATGTCGCGAAATCGTGACACTTTATCTTTCTTCCACTTTGTCTTCTGACTTGTCACGAAATCGTGACACTTTTTATCCTTAGCGCTTTTCTTTTCTTCATGTCGTGAAAACCTGACATGTCGTGATATCGCGAAACTTTTTCTCCCGGACTCTCTCTCCTGCATTATGTCATGAAATTGCGACACTTTTTCTTTCGGACTCTCTCTCCTACAACATGTCACGAAATCATGACACTTTTTCGTCCGTTCAACTTTCCTTGCAATATGTCGTGAAATCGTGACATTTTTGACTTCGAACATTCTCTCTCCTCTTTGAGTCGCGAAACTGTGACATGTCGTGATATCGCGACACTTTTCTAACTTGCTTTCTTTCAAACCTGTCATGCCGTAACCTTCATCAAAACAAATTATTTAACATCAAATCAAATTCCTTCAAAATCTTCTTGACATCAATGACAACTTATACACTTGAGCAAAGGCAATGTACCCAAAGTACCCAAAATTGCAAACAATCTCCCCCTTTGTCATTGATGGCAAACCTTTACTGAAAACACGTCTCAAGAGCCAAAACTGAAACCGACTATGCTAACAACTAAGAAACTGTGCCCACAACTGATAATATTCCTTTGAAGTTTTTCTCCCCCTGACTTGAAGCTTTCCTCTTCACTTGAAGCTCTCCCTCTTACTCATATCTCTCCCCCTTTGTCATCAATGGCAAAGGGTCACCTTTGGGGCTCGGGACTAAGAATGGGCCTCTTAGCTTAGTCCCTCCCCCACCTCCTGATGAGGTGATTAATTCTAGGGTGGGAGTAAAACTCCCATTAGGCACTGATCATCATTAGTGTCTATAATTTCCTTGCCGGGCCTTCTCTTGAACTCTTTGTCCATATTCATGTTCCTGTTCCTGTTCTTGTCACTGTTCTTGTTCTTATCCATGCCTTGATCCTTGGACCTGTTCATACCACTGTTCCTATTCCTATACCTTGGAAGTTCAGCTCTACATTGTCTAGCTATGTGACCTTCATTTTTGCACTTATAACAAGTAACAATGTTATTTATTTTAGGCATACCTGTTCTTTGAATCCACCTGTTCTGACTAACTCTATTCCTGTTATTAGCCTTGAAGAAAATTGCCTTATGCCCAAACTGTTTACAAGAGTAGCAATACCCTTGAAAGAAATTACCACCTCTGAAACTGTTATTTACCTTCCTTACTTGAGTCATGCAATGCGAAGCCATGTGACCAAACCTGTGACACGCAAAACATCTATCATGAAATTTTCCTTTATTCGACCTCTTGGGTCCTGAAAACTTCTTCTTCTCATCTTGAATTCTATTTTCTGTTTCTACGCATCTATCGTTCAAGAACTCATGATCTGAAATACTTTCCTCATTAGAAATCTCTTCCTTTTGGAGTCTCTTACTAGACTCTCCAACTTGTTCCTTGAGTGGCTTAACAAAACCAAGGCCTATTTTATCTGTTGTTTTTCTTTGACCTTTGATGAGTGACTTAAAATTTTTGGAGCTATCTTGAAACCTGTAAATCTTATCCTTGTACTCTTTAGTTTCTTCTTTCAAAGAAGCCATTTTCTGTTCTAACTCATTATACTCAAGAACCTTAGATTCTAACTCATCCTTGAGTTCTTGTGTCTTGGCTATAGAGAAATCAAGATTTTCTATAAGATCATCTCTCTCCATACAACATTCATCTAACTTATCCTTGAGTCTATCATTCTTCTTTATTTCCTTTTTCAAAGCACTAAGAGCATTAATAAGTTCACTTTCAAGATCCTTTATTTGTTTGCTTTCTGAATCATCAAAGCCTTTTTTAGATTTCTTATCACTAGAGGTGCTACCCTTTTCAAAAACCATACATGCATCTTCCTTATAGTTTTCTGAAGCATCCTCATACATACTAGAAACCAAATCATCATTTGTGCAATCATCCTCAATGTGACCAAAATTTCCACATCTAAGACATTTTATGATAATGAATCTATGTTTCGGTTCTTCCTCTTTTTCAGATATGAACAACATCTCATTTTAATTATCACTTGAAGAACTTTCACTATCACTACTAGAACACTTACTTGCTTTGTATAGGTAGAAACTCTTCTTGTGCTTGTGAGAATACCTCTTTCCTTGATTGTTGTGCTCATATTTGTTCTTCCTGTGATGCTTGTGCTTTTCGTAATCCTTGCTCTTAGAATCCTGTTTATCTTCATCACTTTCATCCTTGGGAACAAGACGAGTCAGTAGCATAATGACCAAACTTTCCACAATTGAAACATCTTATATTTTTCATGCTTTTGTGCTTTCTAGAGAACTTGCCTTTCTTGCTATAATATGCCTCTTCATCACTAGAAGACTCATCACTCTCTTGAAGTTGTTTACCCTTGGATTTCTTGGTAGCCTTGAAAGCTGCCTCTTTCTTGACGTCAACCTTCACTTGAGTTCTCAACTCAAATGCTACAAGTATACTATGGAGCTCATCATTTTCAACTTATCCAAATATTTAGCTTCCTCAATAGCAGAAATATTTTCACTAAATCTATTAGGAAGAGATCTTAAAATCTTATCACAAACATCATTTTCAGCAAGCTCAAGACCTAAGTCTTTCATGGAGTTAACAACCTCATCCATACGAAGCATGTAGTCACTAATATTTTCATCATAATTCATCTTGAGTTGTTCAAACATACCTTTGAAGTGTCTCAAATTGGCCTTTCTGACATTTTTATCACCTATATGAACCACCTGTAGCTGTTTCCACATTTCACTAGCTGTCTTGCAGTGAATTACTTTGGTGAGATCTGCTTTCTGTAAGCCTTTCAGGATTGCATTCATTGCTTTTGAATTATTGTGATGTAGGAGCCTTTCTTCTTTAGTATTTGGAACATGTACAGGAATAGTGTACTCATCTTCAATTACTTCCCATACCTCATTACCAAGTGCCATTAGATGAACCTTCATCCTTGCACTCCAAAGACAAAAATCTGACCCATTAAGAATAGGTGCTGCATAGCCACTTGAATAATCCATTGTGTTCTTTACTAGCTTTTCCTTCAAGTTGTTAATATTTTTGAAGGCACCCGCTCTGATACCAATTGAAGAACACAAGCTTATACTGAGAGGGGGGGTGAATAGTATAAGACCTCTTTTTACTTTTTCCTTTATACTTTAAAATAGTAAAGCAATATACCCAAAGCAATATCAAAGCAATGCATTAAATCATCCACAAAGTGACATCAATTTTAACATGGTTCACCCAAAATGGCTGGGCTACGTCCACAAAAATTTTCTCTAAAAGTTATCTCAAAGTTCTTTGGGAATCCTTTCCAATTACAATGTTTATGAGCCTCGGCTCAAAGGAGATACCTTCCCCAATCATAATTTATGATCCTCTGCTCAAAGGAGATACCTTCCCCTCTGCTCTGGAAATGATCCCTCAGAAGATCAACTATCTCTACCTCTTGCCAGCACGTGGAACTCCTTTCCACCAAAGACCTCCTGTCCTCAATGCTTAGCCTAAGAGACCTCTGCCTTCTATGATCACGTCCACAGTAGCTCAGCAACAAAATCTATTCTTAGGTTCTTCTCAAAGAACCAATGCACCTCTATCCTCAAGTTCTCTGATAGAACTATCAAACTCAGTTCACAAGTCCTCTACCCTTTCTAGGCAATCCCAGCCACACTTGATCGAACTTCAACCTTTGCACCTCTGTGCAATCACAGCGGCATCGTCTTCACATACTCTGCTTCCTTTGTGATCTTTCACACTTAGAATGATTTGATGAAATGCACTCTACACACTACGATCGAATTCGCACTCTACTCTCAGCGATCGAACTTCTTGCACTATGCACTATCTCAGAACGTCGCACATCAACCACTCATATATCGACTCTCCAAACAACCCTCCTTTTATAATAGAATTTACATGAAGAAAACTTTAATCTTAGTTGGCTGTTATACCAAAAACAAACCCTAATCTATGTCGACTGCAAACCCTAATTTTTGTCAGCTAAAATTTAACTTTGTCGGTTTCACTGCCTCTATAAATCTTCTATAGCTTTTGCCACGAAACTACAACATGTTGCGATATCACGACACTTTTTCAACCGTACACTTTCTTTTGTCTTTTGTCATGATATCATGACACTTCGACCTTTGTCGACTTCAACTAAGCTCTTGTCATGATATCGCGACACTTCTGTCTTTGTCAGCATCAACTTTGCTTTTGTCATGAAATCACGACACTTCTCCCTTCATCGACCTCCTTTCTGCTTTTGTCACAAAATCACGACACTTCTACCTCTACAGACTTCGTCTTCACTTATATCATGAAATCATGACACTTTCTCCAACCAAACGCTACCATCTTGATCTATCACAAAATCATGACACTTTCTGCATCTATTTGCTTTCTCTTAAACCTGTCACGAAATCACGATGCTATCAATTTTCCTTATGCTTTCTTTGCAACCTATCATGAAATCGTGACGCTTTCAGCTTCCGTACGTCTTCTTTGCAACCTGTCATGAAATCACGATGCTTCTCATTTTAGACTCTTCCCTTTGCTGCATGTCACGAAATTGCGACAGTTCTCACTTCGAGTTCTGTAGCATGTCGCAAAATCGCGACACTTTATCTTACTTCCACTTTGTCTTCTGACTTGTCGCAAAATCATGACACTTTTTCTCCTTAGCGCTTTTCTTTTCTTCGGGTCATGAAAACCTGACATGTCACGATATCATGACACTTTTTCTCCCGGACTCTCTCTCTTACATTATGTCACGAAATCGCAACACTTTTTCTTTCGAACTCTCTCTCCTACAACATGTCTTGAAATCGTGACACTTTTTCGTCCGTTCAACTTTCCTTGCAATATATCACAAAATCATGACATTTCTGACTCCAAACATTCTCTCTCCTATTTGAGTCATGAAACTGTGACATGTCGTGATATCGCGACACTTTTCTAACTTGCTTTCTCTCTCCTATTGAAGTTGCAAAAATGTGACACTTTTCTAACTTGCTTTCTTTCGAACCTGTCATGTTGTAACCTTCATCAAAACAAATTATTTTACATCAAATCAAATTCCTTCAAAAGCTTCTTGACATCAATGACAACTTATACACTTGAACAAAGGCAATGTACCCAAAGTACCCAAAATTGCCAACAGGTTTAAGTTCCATAGTATGAGTTGTTGGAAGTATAGTGAAACACTTGATTAGGGTTTGAAAGCAATTTTTGTTTCATTGAGTGAATGGTTGAGTGAAGTTGGTTGAGCATTATTGATTGAAAGTATTGGAGTGATAGTTCTATGAAACAAATTGTTATTTATTCTAAATTGATTTGAAAGAGAGTTTGGAAGTGATTGAGTGTTTTTGTGAGTGTGAAACATATTGAGTCTCTAACCATTCTCTATATTTTTTTAAGGTTAAACAAGATTATGAATAAAACTTATCTGTGATATTAAAGATGTTTTTGTAAGAGATTAAGTTGAGTTTTGTATGCAAGTTTGCAATTGATTTGAATAAGCTTTTGTAAATTTTTTTGAAAATATTTGATTAATTCATATAGTGGACTTAAGGACTGAGTTGAGTAAGCTTTGGTGAAAGCTTAAGGATAGATTTGTGTGAGATTTTGTGGAAGATTACAATCATATTTTAGGTAAGTCTTGGTGAATACTTATTGGGGAGATTGGAAAAGTTCTAGGGAGGACTTGTTGAGCATATTTTAGGTAAGTCTTGGTGAAGACTTGTTGAAAACATTGAAAAAGTTCTAGGGAGGACTTATTGAGTAGATTTGAGGTATGTCTTGGTGAAGACTTGTTGAGAATATTGGACAAGTTCTAGGGAAGACTTGTTGAGCAGATTTAAGGTAAGTCTTGGTGAAGACTTGTTGAGAATATTGGACAAGTTCTTAAGTGGACTTATTGGACATATTTGAGACAAGTATTAGTGAAGACTTGTTGAGCAGATTAGACAAGTTCTTGAGTGGACTTGTTGGACAGATTTGATACAAGTCTTAGTTAATACTTGAGAGCATATTGAGCAAGTTCATGAGTGGACTTGTGGATAGATTTGAGATAAGTCTTTAAGAAGACTTTTGAGCAAATTTGATTGATTTATTTGTTCAAGCTTTGTGTTAAGGCTTGGGAAAGATCTAGTAGAGTTGATTTTTGATTGAATCAAGTTATGTGTTAAAGCTTGAGAACAAAATTGAGGATAGATTTTGGTGCAGATTTGAGGGTAGATTTGTGCCAGATTAGAGACAAACTTGTGAGAATATTTTTGCTAGATCGAAGGACAATGTTTAGTGCAAATTTGAGATAAATATTAAGTAGAGCTGAGAGCAAGCTTTGGAGGTGATAGAGCAGAGGACAGTAGTCTCCAGTGGATAGAGATCCATTAGATAGGGTAGTGAGGATAAAGGTATTTTGAGTAAGGAAAAATATCTTCTGTGGAGAGAGATCTACAATACAGTGTAGTGGAGGTAGTATTCTTGTAGAGGATCACCAGCTAGAGCAGAGGAACCAACAAAGGGGAAAGAGTTATCCTATGGATAGGTTTCCATGAACTTGATTAGAGGATAGGTATCTCCTTTGGATAGAGATCCATAAATATTGTAATAGGGAAGGATTCCCAAGAGATTTGTTGAGAAAAATTTAGTGAAATATTTTCTCCATGGAGTAGCCTAAATTGGGTGAACCACGTTAAATTGGTGTCTCTATTGTGTGTTATGGTTTGTGCATTGCTTTTATTACTACTATTGATATTGCCATTGATATATTGGATAATATTGTTTGGAAATAAAAGTAAAAAGTGGTCTTATACTGTTCACCCCCCCTCTCAACATAAGCATGTGTTCTTCAACAATGTGATGAAGCAATCATGAAAATGTTTTATGCAAAAAGTGGATGGATGTGAGATGCAAAACTAATTAGTGATTTGGCACCAATTATCTATGAAAATGGTCATACATGTCCAAGGAAGATATTATCACATTATCCAATCAAGGTTCATAAGGAATCTTGGTTGTCCTTGTAATGATATTGAGTCTATCAAGAACTTGTATGTGATTCGTGAGTTCATTTCCCATATTGAGATTAATTATGATGCAAATCTATCAAGAACCAATTTATGTGTTTTTTGAATTTCATTTACCAATTTTGAGCAAGGTAATGACATAAGACAATTACGAACCCTTGTGTGTATGAATGATGAATTCATATACCAATCTTGAGCAATTCAATATTAGACCATTCATGGAGAGAACCAAAAATTTAGCTTGTCCTTATGTGCTGTCAAAGGTTTATTTAAGAGAGATGTGTTAACACGCATAATCATAGTCCAATAGTAGGGTCTCCAAGCTTTGGGAAATTGGATTCTCAACCACTCAAATTGAGTCCTGATGAGAATTGTACCTTATCCTTACTACTTAGAGCTCTATTATTATTATGCATTTATAAAGATAGTTATAGCTTTAGGGAATCAAATTCTCAACCACTTGTTGGCAATTTTGGGTACCTTGGGTACATTGCCTTTGCTCAAGTGTAGAAGTTGTCATTGATGTCAAGAAGCTCTTGAAGGAATTTGATTTAATGTCAGATTATTCATAGCATGGATAGTGGGTTTCCAAGAAGATCATAGTAGCCCATTTGCAAAAGATCAAAGAAAAAAGACAAGTTAGAAAAAGTATGCAAAGAGTTGGAAAAATTGTCGTGATTTCGCGACATGTTAGAGGAGAGAGAAAGTGCTAGAAAAACTGTCGCGATTTCATGACATTTTAGAGGAGAGAGAAAGTGCTAGAAAAATTGTCATGATTTCACGACATGTTGGAAGAGAGAGAAGAAGCAGGCAAAATTGTCGCGATTTCGCGACATGTTGGCAAAGAAAGAAAGCAAGGAGGAAAGTGTCGTGATTTTACGACATGTCACATTTTCGTGACTCGAAAAGTGCAGGAAGGCAAAGAAGGGAAAGTGTCGTGATTTTGTGACATAATGCAAGGAAGGTTGTATGGACGAAAAAGTGTCACGATTTCACGACATGATGCAGAAGGGAGAGTCCGCAGTGTGAACTATCGCGATTTCGTGACAAGTTCGAAGAGAGATAAAGTATCTCGAAAAGTGTCACGATTTCATGACATGCTGTAGAGTTCGAAGTGAGAACAGTCATGATTTTGCAACATGCTACAAAAGATGAAGTGAGGACTATCGTGATTTCGTGACATGCTGAAAAGCTCAAAGTGAGAACTATCGCGATTTCACGACATGCAGCAAAGGGAAGAGTCTGAAATGAGAAGCATCACGATTTTGTGATAGGTTGCAAAGAAAGCTTTTAGAAGTTGAAAGCATCGTGATTTCATGACAAGATGAAAGAAAAGCGTACGGATGCAGAAAGTGTCACGATTTTGCGACAGGCAAAAAATATAGCGTACGGATGCAGAAAGTGTCACGATTTCATGATAGGGAGAAAAGATAGCAGATGACAGCAAAAGTGTCGTGATTTTGTGATAGAAACTAAAAGCATGTCTTCCATAGGTGAAGTGTCACGATTTCGTGACAAAAGCAGAGAGGAAGGCTATGAAGACAAAAGCGTCACGATTTCGTGACATGTTCCAGTTTCATGGGTGTAAGGCAAAAAGAAGCTCAAGGCAATGAAAGTGTCATGATTTCATGACAAAAGTAGAGAGGAAGGCCATGAAGACAGAAGGGTCACGATTTCATGATAGAATTGAAGATGACATCAGCAGAGGCAAAAGTGTCATGATTTCATGACAAAAGTAGAGAAGAAGGCCATGAAGACAGAAGGGTCACGATTTCATGATAGAAGAGAAGATGACGTCAGCAGAAGCAAAAGTGTCACGATATCATGACAAAAGCCATAAGATAGTGTTCGGTTGCAAAGGTGTCATGATATCGTGACATGTTGTAGTTTCGTGAGAAAAGCTACAGAACCATAGAGGCGATTGAAGCCAATAGAGTTAAAATTGAGCCGACGCAGTTTAGGGTTTTGCAGTCGATGAAGTTAAGGGTAGTAGCTGACTAAGATCAAGGTTTTGATCTTGAAAGTATTAGTATAAAAGCAGGGCTACTTGGAGAGAAAAAATATCAATCGAAGTGTGCATTCAAAGAGCGACGTTCACAGACTATGCGAAGAGAAGAAGTTCGATCTCCGAGAGTAGAGTGCATTCTGTCGAATCTTCCAAGTGAGAGAGATCACAAGGGAGCAGAGTGTGTGAAGACTATGCGACTATAATTGTGTAGAGGTGCAAAGGTCAAAGATTGATCAAGTGTAGCTATGATTGTGCAAAAAGAGTGAAGGACTGTGTTTTTGTGCAGACCAAAAAAAGAGGACAAAGACATTTGTGCCAGAATGAAGGACTGTGTTTGGTGTAGATCAGAGAAAGAGATCGAGGACATTTGTGCTAGACCGAAGGATGTTTAGTGCAATTTCGAGGACCAGCTTTGGAGGTGATAGAGTTGAGGACAGAGGTCTCCAACTAGAGCAGGGAAGACAGGTGTCTTCTGTGGATAGAGTTCCATTTTCTAAGGGCAGAGGAGGCAGAGGTCTTCTAGAGGATCACCAGTTAGAGCAGAGCTAGGGGAAGGTATCTCCTTTGGGTTGGTGCCCATAAACATTGTAATCGGGAAAGGTATTCCCAGATTTTGAGTTGATAAAATTTAGTGAGAGATTTTATCCGTGGAGTAGCCCGCATTGGGTGAACCACGTAAATTATTGTGTCTCTATTGTGGATGGTGTTTTGTGCATTGCTTTGATTACTGCTATTAATACTACTTTCTATACACTGCATAATATTGAATTGAAAGTTGATTTGAAGGAAAAAGTAAAAAGCGGTCTTATACTGTTCACCCCCCTCTTAGTATAAGCTTGTGTTCTTCAATTGGTATCAGAGTGGGTGCCTTCGAAAATTTTAACAGCTTGAAGGAAAAGCTAGCAAAGAACACAATGGATTATTCAAGTGGCAATGCAAGCACCTATTCTTGATGGATCAGATTTTGGTCTCTGGAGTGCAAGGATGAAGGTTCATCTAATGGCACTTGGGAATGAGGTTTGGGAAGTGATTGAAGATGGGTACACTATTCCTATAAATGGTCCATATACTAAAGAAGATAGGCTCCTACATCACAGCAATTCAAAAGCAATGAATGCAATCCTGAAAGGTTTACGGAAAGCAGATCTCACCAAAGTAATTCACCGCAAGACAACTAGTGAAATGTGGAAACAGTTGTAGGTGGTTCATACTGGTGATGCAAATGTCGAAAGGCCAAGTTGAGACATTTCAAAGGTATGTTTGAACAACTCAATATGAATGATGATGAAAATATTAGTGACTACATGCTTCGTATGGATGAGGTTGTTAACTCCATGAAAGACTTAGGACTTGAGCTTGCTGAAAATGATGTTTGTGATAATATTTTAAGATCTCTTCCTAATAGATTTAGTGAAAAGATTTCTACTATTGAGGAAGCTAAATATTTGGATAAACTAAAAAAGGATGAGCTTCATAGCATTCTTGCAGCATTTGAGTTGAGAACTCAAGTAAAGGTTGACGTCAAGAAAGAAGCAGCTTTCAAAGCTACCAAGAAATCCAAGGGTAAACAGCTTCAAGAGAGTGATGAGTCTTCTAGTGATGAAGAGGCATATTACAACAAGAAAGGCAAGTTCTCTAGAAAGCACAAAAGCATGAAAAATATAAGATGTTTCAATTGTGGAAAGTTTGGTCATTATGCTACTGATTGTACTATTTTCAAGAATGAAAGTGATGAAGAGAAATAGGATTCTAAGAGCAAGGATTCTGAAAAGCACAAACATCACAGAAAGAACAAATATGAGCACAACAATCAAGGAAAGAGGTATTCTCACAAGCACAAGAAGAGTTTCTACCTGGACAAAACAAGTAAGTGTTCGAGTAGTGATAGTGAAAGTTCTTCAAGTGATAGTGAAAATGAGATATTGTTCATATCAAAAAAAGAGGAAGAACCGAAACATAGATTCATTATCATGAAATGTTTTAGATGTGGAAATTTTGGTCACCTTGAGGATGATTGCACAAATAATGAATTGGTTACTAGTATGTATGAGGATGCTTCAGAAAACTATAAGGAAGATGCATGTATGGTTTTTGAAAAGGGTAGCACCTCTAGTGATAAGAAATCTGTAAAAGACTCTGATGATTCAGAAAGCAAACAAATAAAGGATCTTGAAAGTGAACTTACTAATGCTCTTAGTGCTTTGAAAAAGGAAAGAAAGAAGAATGCCAAACTCAAGGATAAGTTAGATGAATGTTGTATGGAGAGAGATGATCTTACAAAAAGTCTTGACTTCTCTATGGCTAAGACACAAGAACTCAAGGACGAGTTAGAGTCTAAGATTCTTCAAGATAATGAGTTGGAACAAAAAATGGCTTCTTTGGAAGTGGAAACTAAAGAGTACAAGGATAAGCTATACAGGTTTCAAGATAGCTCCAAAAGGGTTAAGTCTCTCATCAAAGGTCAAAGAAAACCAACAGATAAAACAGGTCTCGATTTTGTTAAGCCGCACAAGGAATAGGTTGGGGAATCTAGCAAGAGATTTCAAAAGGAAGAGAGTTCTAATGAAGAAAGTACTTCAGATCATGAGTCCATGAGTGATAGATGCGTAGAAACAAAAAACAAAATTTTGAATGCGAAGAAGAAGTTTTCGGGACCCAAGAGGTCAAATAAAAGAAAATTTCACGATAGATGTTTTGTGTGTCATAGGTTTGGTCACATGGCTTCGCATTGCATGACTCAAGTAAGGAAGGTAAATGACAGTTTCAGAAGTGGTAATTTATTTCAAGGGTATTGCTACTCTTGTAAATAGTTTGGGCATAAGGCAATTTTCTTCAAGGCTAATAACAGGAACAAGGTTAGTCAGAACAGTGGATTCAAAGAACAGGTATGCCTAAAAGAAATAACATTGTTACTTGTTATAAGTGCAACAATGCAGGTCACACAGCTAGACAGTGTAGAGCTGAACTTCCAAGGTACAAGAATAGGAATAGTGGTATAAATAGGTCCAAGGATCAAGGCGTGGACAAGAACAGGGATGAGAACAAAAACAAAAACAGTGACAAGAATAGAAATATTGACAAAGAGTTCAAGAGAAGGCCCGACAAGGAAATTGTAGACGATGATGATGATCAGTGCCTAATGGGAGTTTTACTCCCACCCCTATTTTAATCACCTCATCAGGAGGTGGGGGAGGGACTAAGCTAAGAGGCTCATTCTTAGTCCCGAGCCCCAAAGGTGACCCTTTGCCATTGATGACAAAGGGGGAGAGATATGAGTAAGGGGGAGAGCATCAAGTGAAGAGAAGAGCTTCAAGTCAGGGGGAGCAAAACTTCAAGTTGTTAGCACAACTTGTTTCATTTTTGGCTATTGAGATGTGTTTTTAGTAAAGGTTTGCCATCAATGACAAAGGGGGAGATTGTTGGCAATTTTGGGTACCTTGGGTACATTGCCTTTGCTCAAGTGTAGAAGTTGTCATTGATGTCAAGAAGCTCTTGAAGGAATTTGATTTAATGTCATATTATTCAGAGCATGGATAGTGGGTTTCCAAGAAGATCATAGTAGCCCATTTGCAAAAGATCAAAGAAAAAAGACAAGTTAGAAAAAGTATGCAGCAGGCTGGAAAAACTGTCATGATTTCGTGACATGTTAGAGGAGAGAGAAAGTGCTAGAAAAACTGTCATGATTTTGTGACATTTTAGAGGAGAGAGAAAGTGTTGGCAAAACTATCATGATTTCGCGACATGTTGGAAGAGAGAGAAGAAGCAGGCAAAACTGTCACGATTTCGTGACATGTTGGCAGAGAAAGAAAGCAAGGAGGAAAGTGTCACGATTTTGTGACATGTCGCATTTTCGTGACTCGAAAAGTGCAGGAAGGCAAAGAAGGGAAAGTGTCATGATTTCGTGACATAATGCAAGGAAGGTTGTACGGACGAAAAAGTGTCATGATTTCACGACATGATGCAGAAGGGAGAGTCCATAGTGTGAACTGTCGCGATTTTGTGACAAGTTCGAAGAGAGATAAAGTATCTCGAAAAGTGTCATGATTTCACGACATGCTACAGAGTTCAAAGTGAGAACAGTCACGATTTTGTGACATGTTGCAAAAGATGAAGTGAGGACTGTCATGATTTTGTGACATGCTGAAAAGCTCGAAGTGAGAACTGTCATGATTTTGCAACATGCAACAAAGGGAAGAGTCTGAAATGAGAAGCGTCACGATTTTGCGACAAGTTGCAAAGAAAGCTTTCAGAAGCTGAAAGCGTCACAATTTTACGATAGGATGAAAGAAAAGCGTACGGATGCAAAAAGTGTCACGATTTCATGATAGGGAGAAAAGATAGCAGATGGCAGTAGAAGTGTCACGATTTCATGATAGAAACTGAAAGCATGTCTTCCATAGGTGAAGTGTCATGATTTCATGACAAAAGTAGAGAGGAAGGCTATGAAGACAAAAGCATCACGATTTCGCGACATGTTCCAGTTTCATGGGTGTAAGGCAGAAAGAAGCTCAAGGCAGCGAAAGTGTCACGATTTCATGACAAAAGCAGAGAGGAAGGCCATGAAGACAGAAGGGTCGTGATTTCACGACAGAATTGAAGATGACATCAACAGAGGCAAAAGTGTCACGATTTTGTGACAAAAGTAGAGAAGAAGGCCATGAAGACAAAAGGGTCATGATTTCACGATAGAAGAGAAGATGACATCAGCAGAAGCAGAAAGTGTCACGATATCGCGACAAAAGCCATAAGATAGTGTTCGGTTGCAAAGGTGTCACGATATCGCGACATGTTGTAGTTTCATGAGAAAAGCTACAAAACCACAGAGGCGGTTGAAGTCGATAGAGTTAAATTTGAGCCGACGCAGTTTAGGGTTTTGTAGCCAACGAAGTTAAGGGTAGCAGCTGACTAAGATCAAGGTTTTGATCTTGAAAGTATTAGTATAAAAGTAGGGCTGCTTGGAGAGAAAAAATATCGATCGAAGTGTGCGTTCGAAGAGCGGAGTTTGTAGACTGTGTGAAGAGAAGAAGTTCGATCACCGAGAGCAGAGTGCATTCTATCAAATCTTCCAAGTGAGAGAGATCGCAAGGGAGCAGAGTGCACGAAGACTATGCGACTGTAATTGCGTAGAGGTGCAAAGGTCAAAAATTGATCAAGTGCAGTTATGATTGTGCAAAAAGAGTGAAGGACTATGTTTTTGTGCAAATCAAAAAAAGAGGACAAAGAAATTTGTGCCAGAATGAAGGACTGTGTTTGGTGCAATTCGAGGACCAGCTTTGAGGTGATAGAGTTGAGGATAGAGGTCTCCAGCTAGAGCAGGGAAGACAGGTGTCTTCTGTGGATAGAGTTCCATTTGCTAAGGGCAGTGGAGGCAGAGGTCTTCTAGAGGATCACCAATTAGAGCAGAGCTAGGGGAAGGTATCTCCTTTGGGTTGGTGCCCATAAACATTGTAATCGGGAAAGGTATTCCCAGATTTTGAGTTGATAAAATTTAGTGAGAGATTTTATCCATGGAGTAGCCCGCATTGGGTGAACCACGTAAATTGTTGTGTCTCTATTGTGGATGGTGTTTTGTGCATTGCTTTGATTATTGCTATTAATACTGCTTTCTATACACTGCATAATATTGAATTGAAAGTTGATTTGAAGAAAAAATAAAAAGCGGTCTTATACTGTTCACCCCCCCCTCTCAGTATAAGCTTGTGTTCTTCACCACTCAAATTGAGTCTTGATGAGAATTTAATCCTATCCTTACTACTCACTATATTATTATATGTTTTTCTAAAAAAAATTAGAGCTTTGGGGAATCAGATTATCAACCACTCAAAATGAGTCTTGATGAGAATTTTACCCTATCCTTACTACTCACTCTTTTCATTTTTGTAAAATTTTGCAAAGATATATATTCATTTTCATTGCTATACTATGTGTATAATGAGACAAGCAATAAATTGTTCGCTTAATGGTTCAATTCAATCATGGTGTCATCTGTTCTTGACACAAGATTTTATTAATAAATGTGATATGTGTTTTGGTTCTAAAGTGGCAAAGTTAGTTCCCAAAACTCAAAACTTTCTTAGTGAGCATTGTGTTTTGGTTCAAGAGATATTTTTAATCAATGTCAAGCATCAATATTTTATTAAAATATGAATCATGTGATTGGTTCAAGGTAGACTCTTAATAAATCAAAGAAAATAAGATTACCTATGAACAAGATGGCCTTTGTTTAAAATTTTGGTGGATAAGTATGACCATATATCATATATAATTGAGCTAATCAAATGCAATATGCAAGCTATGAAGTGCATAATTATGACTATGTAATGCAATATAGAAGCAATGATTATGCATAATGGATATTTACAAAATGAATTGTGTTGGATGTTCTATGTACAATATATATAATCATTTATGCATAATACCTTTTTAGCTGCATTATATTAATTGGATATTTAATTTCTTTTCCTTCTAATGTAGCCAAATGGTATGCACTTGATCCAAACTTCTCAATTACAACAAAAGGTCCTAACCAATTGGATTTGAATTTTCCTTTTAAATATTTATTAGCATTAGTGTTTTTTTTATTTTCTTTACTAACAAGATAGCCAACCTCAAAAGAACAGTTATGAACCTTCTTCGAATACGATATATTGAGTTTTTCTTGGTAAGAACAAAGGTTCTCTAAGGTGTTGATGTGTTTTTCATATAAAATTTCTAACTGACTCAAGCATCCTTCATGATACTCTTTATCTACCTCAACATCTTGTAACAATATTCCAAGAAAAGGGACTTCAAGTTCAAAAAGGAACATGGCTTCTACATCATAAACCAATACAAAGGGATAAGCACCCATAGGGTTTGACACATTGGTCCTATAAGCCCATAAGGTTGGATATATATGAATGTGTCAATCCTGATCATACTTGTTAATAAATATCTTTAAAAAATTTATTAAAGTTTTGTTAGATACTTTTGTTTGTCCATTACCTTTTGGATAGTACAAGATAGATCATATATGTTGGATATTATACTTTGCACAAAGCTTTCATATGTCCTTGTTCTTGAAGCAAGTTCCATTGTTTGAAATTATAGTCGAAGGGATCCCAAATATACATATTATTTAATTAAAAATAAATTTAGAGGCTTGGACCCTTGTGTATGATGCTAATGGCATGGCTTAGACCCACTTGGTGAAGTATTCAGTTGTCATTATAATGAACTTGTGGCCATCCAAAGAGATAGGATTGACCTTCCCTATAATGTCTAGGTCCCACATAGAGAAATACCAATGTGATGAAGGGCTTAAATTTCCTAAGAAGGAGCATGGACAAGGTTGTTGTGACATTAGCATTTGTCACATCAACAAACAAAGTCATTTGCATCCTTCTCCATGGTAGACCAATAGTAGCCCATCCAAAGAAGTTTCTTGGAAATAACATTACCACTAAAATGGCCTCCATAAGATCCTTCATGTACTTCACTTAGAGCAAGCTTGGACTCATTAGCATTAAGACACCTTAAAATAATTCCCTTGAAAGAGCATCGATACAATGTGTTTCCTAGGGTAATAAAATAGGTAGCTCTTTTACATAGAAGCCTACACTAATTATAGTCCAAACCATCTAGAAGTGAGCTACTCTTAAGGAAGTTTTGAATATCTATGTAGCATGGCTTAGATAGTGTATATTCTATGATGAATATATCTAATGATGTAAGACAAGATTCAGATAAAGTGGGTTCTTGGAGTTATCATATTATTATAGTGGCATGATCATCTTCTAGCTCCAAAGCAATTAGCAAAGCAATGACTTATACAGCATTCATAAAGCAATTTCTAGAATGCGAAATGGATTCTATAGTGACTTTTTTGAATAAATATAAAAGTGTTAGGACAAACTCCTTGTAGAGGTAAAGCTTCTCATCATGAGTTTGATACACATTATTGATCTAATTCACCATAAGTTGGGAATCCCCAAAGACTAATAAGACCTTAATTTATAATGTTAAGATTACACGTAGACTTAGAATCAATACTTCATATTCCATCGTGTTATTAGTGCAAGAAAATTGAAGTTTGAATAATAAATGAATTAATTGATTTTTCGGAGACACCAATATAATATTTGCACCAACACCACTCATATAGTGGGATCTATCAAATAATAAATATCATGAATCAGAGTGGTCAAATTTTAGGTTAAGATATTCTTCTGGAAATTCCACTACAAGAGGGTGAGTAGACTGGAGAGGAGAAACAAGTTGATTGACTATAACTTGTACTTTGATGGATTTTTGACTGATGAATTTTAAATCAAACTCACTAAAGGCAAGAACCCATTTTGTGGCTCGTCTCAATAGGTAAGGTCTACTCATAAAATAACATAGTGAATCAAATTTAGCTATGATGAAGGTCTTTTGACTAAGCATGTAATGACAAATATTTTGATTATAAAATACAATAGTGAGGCAAATATTCTCAAGGGGATATAGCAAGTTTCATAACTCACTAAAGTTCTACTAATATAGTAGATTTCTCATTCTTTATTTTCATCATCATGTTGGGTGAGCAATGCCCCCATAATGTGCATTGTAGTAGATATGTACAAAATAAAAGGTTGATCTAGCCTAGGTAGGACAAGTACATGTGGTGTTAGAAGATAATGCTTTAAATATTTGAAGGCATCTTGGAATTATTCATTCCAACAAAAAGGTATACCTTTCTTAAGTAGTCTAAGAAAGGGTTGGCATTTATCAGCTAGTTGGGTGATGAAGCAAAAAATAGATTGAATTTTTTCCTTGTAAGCTTCAAAGCTCAGTTATGTTAGTAGGTGATGATATATCTACAATGGTGGCTATCTTATTGGGATCTATCTCTATGCATCATATGGAAACAATAAATCCTAAAACATTTCCATATTTGACTCCAAATACACACTTGTCAAGATTTAGATGAACTTTGTATTCATGAAGTCTATCGAATATCCATCTCAAATCAGGGATGTGATCCACTAGATCAATAGAATATCCAATAATATCATCCAAATAATTTTGGAAGATGTCATGCATCATGTTGTGGAAAATATATGTCATGGCTCATTTATAGGTAGCACCTACATTATTCAAGCCAAAGGGCATTACTTTCCAATAGAAAGTACCCCATGGTGTAATGAAAGTAGTTTTAGGTTGATATTCTAGTACGATGTGGATTTGGTTGTATCTTGAGAATTCATCCATGAGGGATAACATCCCACTCATAGCTATAAAATCAAAAATTTAATCATGTTAGGAAGAGGGATTTATTCTTTGGAAAAAGTGGCCTTAATATCCCTAAAATCAGTGCATATCTTGATTGTACTTTGATTTATAGCTACTAGAACAATGTTGGATATCCAATTAGAATAATCAATAGCTTGGATGAAATCCACATATAAGAGCTTTTTAAGCTCTTCCTTGACCAAAAGGGCAATTTTGGGTGCATCTTTATGAGTTTTTATTTCACAAGCTTGGTGTTAGGTCAAACCACTAGGTGATGCATGACTACAAATGGATCAAGGCCAAGCATGTCTACATAAGTCCATGTGAAAACATATCGATATTCTATTACAAAATTTTTAAACTCATTTTTTTATTCTTTTCTTAAAGTATCTCCTATATTAAGCATACGAGGACTATCCTCAGTGCCAATATTAAGCTTTAAGGTTTCCTCAATTATAATGTTCGAATCTCTTTCAAAATTAGGATTAGGTGAAACACCCATGTGTTTGAGATCTTCTAGAGAGAATTCAGCATATTCATCCTATAAACTAATTCTTCAACATGTTCTATAAAAGGGATGGACCTATCAAAAAATAAACTATTATGTACAATGTCATTGTGTGCTATGTCACAAAAGACATCCTCTTCAACACACTCGTCAAGACTTATGATCAAGGATAGACCAATGAAAGCATGTTGCAGTAAATATTTGAGGGAGAATGGGGTCCCTCATCCTCTTCAGTCCATTCTAAGTTTTTATTACTTAAATATTCAGCATAAGTTATTAGATGGTCATCATTATCGAAAGGTAAATGTTGGTTCTTTGTGGGGATGTAGCCGAGGCCACATCATCTAGGCCAAATATTAGCATCAAGCATCTCACATATACAATTTTTCTAGTGATCCAAACATTTACCTTTGTAACCCATGCCACACAATTTGCTTAAGAATTGGAAACTCATTTGATAAGTAGCAATGGGTGAATGTTCTTTCTTCTTTAATTAAATTTTTATCAATAATCTCATATATGGTATATCTTGTAGAGATAAAGGTACAACTACCATCATGGTACATGTATCATTTCTTATGGGGTAACATCATAGTTCAATGAGACAATGGTAGGTGGGAAAACATGAGAGAATATTGTATCATTGTGATTAGATTATGATGGTGTGATGGACGAATCGGCTAACGATTCATCTATAAGAGAATAATATGTAGATGGTTCAGTTGTGTGAGAAGATGGGAGTGTACTAGAACAATGTGCATGATGATTGTATGTAGAAGAATGGGATGAAGGAGGTTGGTCTAGTATAGATGAAGATGGATAATGAGTAAGAGGATCTGATGATGACAATTAAGGACAAAATAGAACACTGACTAGCTCAAACATTGCACATAACTCAAATGGTTTGGGGTCACCATGGATGGTGATAAAATTTCTTTTTAAATTCAAATTTAATATATTTATATAATGTATATCGGATTACCCTCATCGCATAAATCCATGGATGGCATAGAAGAATATTGTATGATGTTGTATAGGGTACAACATAAATAGGTGTGTCCAAAATTCTAGGGTTAACTTGAAGTGGGATGGATATCATGCCATAGGATTTTTAGGATTCATAATTAAAGGCTTTAATGATAAAATTTGATGGTCTAAATTCCTTGTCTTTAAACCCAAATATTTTAAAAAAATTCACATGTGCAAATATTGAGTGAAGACACATTATCTATCAACACTCGTTTAACACAAACATCTTCAATCGATGCTAATATGTAGAGAGGATTATTTTTTGTAAAATTTGAGGAGATATGTCCTCATCATAAAAATCTATGTAATCCACTCTATGAGATTCTACAATATTTATTACAGAAGTTGGATTGATATCTTACAGCACCATCAGTTGAATTAAGGAGTTCATCAACTCCTCCCTATGGATGGGGGAGGATTGAACAAGTTCTAAAATAGAAATTTTGAATGGTGTATGAGCCAGTTGATCTTTGATGTCAAAAGGTAACTTTTGTTGAATTTTTGTTGCCCTATTACCATTTTGAGGTGCCTTTAATATTAGAGTTTGAATAGGTTCACTTGACTAAGATAAAGATGATAGAGGTTGAGTTGTTGATGGATGAGATTGTTGTGATATCTAGGCTTGAGCCTATTGTTTCGTTGTGTATCTTATCATACACATTATATCATCAGGTTGTGGAAGAATTTGAACAAGAATAGGAGAAGATTTATTGGTTTGAGCAGGATGAGCTCTATGATGTTTTGGTTGCTCTAACGGATGCAATCGATGTATGGATGGATGATATGGTAAAACACCCACATATGGACCCTCCAGACAAAAAAAATTCATGATGGGTATCATAGAATCAGATTCTTCCTCTAAATTATTGGAGGTAATTGAAATGGTGTTGGATTGGGTGTCAAAATCAACTTGAAAATGATCAAATGAAAGAGGTTCTTTCTCTTGATCACTCTTAATTGTAATAAGATATTGCACAGGAACAAATATATTTGGTGAATATTATGGTTTTAGAACACTACTCATCATGCCTACATATCATGTTGGTGGTGGCATATTCTTATAGTCCACTTGATGTACTACCTGCTTACCATGTTTAGGTAATGGACTTTGGAAATCTCCAAATATTGGTTTACATTTTGTGTCTACTATGTTTAAGTTTGTGTGGTTGGAGGAGGATTAGAAGTTGTGGTGGATTCCTCAATTACTAAATGACCATTGTCAATTAAATCTTGTACCACATGTTTCAACCTCTTGCATGATTTTATCCAATGACCATCAACTCTATGATAATCACAATGTTTTTTAGGATTCTATCCTTAACATTGTTATTTACCAATAATTATTCATTAAATTACTCATAAATCACAGGCATGGGTTGTGACCTTTGATCACAACTCCTGTGCATATAGAAATAGGAACTATAGTGGATGTGAATGGGTATCCAAGCAAATATAATTTATTCCATTGTCAGGTTTCCCAACAATCTAAAAAGTGATTCAATTTAATAGTGATTCAATCCTCTATTTTTTACATTCTATTAGTATTAATTGTATTCACAGTTAAGCAGTGTCCTTACATCTGGTATAAGAGCCATCACATACACCTTCCACTATCATATAAAAAAAAATCTTTCCTTCTCCTATCCGAGCTAAAATAAACTCTATATTCATATTTTGCTACTGTATTCCAATGACACCTCACAGCATACAACAGGCATACCTCTGCTCCTTCCAAATGACGTTGACTAGTATTTAATGTGGGTCCTTAGTCTTTGATGCCCAAAAAAAAATAAAACCCCTACAACAAGCATTGTCACCACTCTGCTATCCTCACCAAATATCCATGAGTGCCTTGCTCCGTGATAATAGTCCATTGGTAAACAATGCTATCATTATGTAGCACAACAACATGAAAAAATCAAAATACCATGCTACTGGCAAAAAACTTCAAGCATAGAAAACAAAATCGTTGCATAATCTTCCCACCTATGGATTTTACAACCACTTTGAAATTAGGTTGCAAGAGACATTTAAGGAAAACATAGCATAGCCATTAAAATTCCCAAATTCATGAAGAAAAAGACGTCAATCACACAGGAGATGTTTGTTGACAGGTAAAATAAAAAACCGATGAGACATTTTTTTCAAACTTAATGTTTTAAATTTAATTTATCATAGGGGTAAATTCTCATCACCTGGATAAATAAATCAATGAGTTTCTTGTTTAAAAATGGGATAAAATTATCCCACATTGTTTAAACCAAGATACCATAATGGTTTTTAACGTGGTGCACTCCCATTATTGGGTGTGACTACCAACCGATAGCCACACGCATGCACAGGTTACACTAAGCCCTTGGAGATTGTTGCTGACTTCCATTGACCTCGATAAGAACTTCCACATGGTGCTTAAATCTATGAAATATAATTGTTATATCTTTTACCCTCCTCACTGCTGCCTCACCTCCTCTCTCTGCTCCATCGCCACCTCGCCTCCCCTCTCCGCTCTATCGTCGCCTCGCCTCCCCTCTCCTCTCCACTCTGCTTCCACATTGCCTCCCCTTTCCACTCCGTCGTCACCCCACCTCCCCTCTCTACCTGCTTCCAGAAAATATATTGGAAAAACATTTTTTGGGTACTCATTAATAATTTTGTCAAATTGTACAATTTTTGCTTCAAATTTTGGAAAAAAAAAGTCATTTTTTACAATTATAAGCAAATTTTGGAGTAAGCAGGGCAAATTGTGACCATAATTTTTGCAAAAAAAAATACAATAACCTACAAAATTACCAAGAAATTATAAACCTACCATGGCAGAAGGACGAAGGTCACAAGACATGGCAAAGGATATTGTGAAAGAAGTCTCGAAAGAAGTGGCAAAGGATATTGCGAAAGAGGTCTCGAAAGAGGTTTCAAAAGAAATGAAAGAAATGTTGCAAGGAATGGTGATTTGGAAAGATAATTTAGAGGATAATATCACTACAAGAATAGCAGATCTAACTATGAGCATCAACACTTCCAATACAGAGTTATCAAACAAGTTGGATGCTACCAATCACTCCATGGACTTAGTACACCAAAACTTAACGTTAATGTACAATGGAAAAAAAAACACTACACCACTACAACAAACTTTAATAGGAGAACCACATACATCAATCCTCCCTCATACCATAAAGTTGGATTTCCCAAAATTTTATGGAGGTGACCCCACAAACTGGATATATAGGGCAGACCAATATTTCACCTTATATCAAATTTTGGAGACCCAAAAATTTTGTATCGCATCATTTCACTTAGAACAAATTGCTACACAATGGTACCAATGGTATGAAAAAACAAAAGGTCCTCCCACATGGACCAAATTTACAAAGAACCTAATGTTACGATTTGGCCCTACCAAATTTGAATATTTCACAGGAGCCCTCACCAAACTTCGCCAAACATCCACCGTAAGAGAATACCAAGTGCAATTTGAGAAGTTGGCAAACCTTACATCAGGGCTCGATGCATCATTCTTTCAAAGTTGCTTCATCAGTGGCCTAAAATAATATATTCGACTAGAAGTACAAATACAAAACCCTACGAATATGATGCATGCATTGGCATTAGCACAAATGATAGAAGAGAAGATCAATAACCAACGATGAATAGGGAGAGTTTTAATAAGAAAACCACCAAACACCTACACCAACAAAAAACTAAATAAATTCATGTCAATTAAATGAATTAGCCAAGAGGAAATGAAATAAAGACGGGAAAAGGGTCTCTATTTTCATTGTGATAAAAAATTCACCCTTAATCACAAATTTATTTCACCAAAACTATATATTTTGGACACAATTGATTGCACCCCCAAAGAAGAGGATGACATCGAAGTTGAAGTAATAATGAATATTCCAAAATAAAATCAAGATGATAAAACATAAATATCCTTTAAAACCCTCATAGGATATTCAACACCACAAATTATGAAGTTTAAAGTGTATTTTAAGAAATAAAACCCTATTGTGCTCTTAGACTCTAGCAGCACTCACAATTTTATAGACCCCAGGTTGGCCAAACAAGCTAATTGTTTTATATATCCTTGTAATAAATTTGAAGTCATGATTGGCAATGGTAGAAAAATTGCATGCAAAGGTAAATGTCGTAATATCAAACTCACTCTGGGAGATTATAACATGAAATCAGATATGTATGTACTACCAATGGGAGGATGTGACATCATTTTGGAAGTACAATGGCTATGAATTCTTGGCAAAATTCAATGGATATTTGAAGAATTATGAATGCAATTCATACAAAATGACCAAACTTACACAATTAAAGGGTTAAAAATGGGTCCTACACAAATCATAAGTTCCTATAGAATAGAAAATATTATTCACAAAGGAGGAAAACACATGGTTGCCCGACTATTTTCCTTTCAAACCACTAACGAAGAACAACCAAAGGTACCTGAATTACTAAAAATCCTAAAGAGACATGATAAAATATTTAACGAACTAGAAGGATTGCCTCCACAACATAGTTGATCATGCCATTCAATTACTTTTGGGATACCAACCTCCTAATATTAGACCTTATCGATACCCATATTTACAAAATATAAAAATGAAAAAACTAGTACAAGACATAGTAAGGGCAGGGGTCATTAGACCTAGTAGAAGTCCCTACTCTTATCTAGTCATACTAGTCAAAAAAAAGGATGGATCATAGCACTTGTGTGGATTTTTGTACCCTCAACAAAATAGCGATCAAAGAAAATTTCCTATTCTAGTCATCGATGAATTACTCAATGAACTTAATGGATTCGCATATTTTTTGAAACTCGATTTACGATCTGGTGACCAACAAATTTGAGTTAACGAAAGTGATATACCCAAAATGGTTTTTCGCACTCACGAGGGACATTATGAATTTTTGGTGATGCCATTTGGTCTCACCAATGCTTCGTCCACATTTCATATCCTTATGAACAAGGTATTTTACCCTTTCCTTCAAAATTTTATTTTAGTTTTCTTTGACGATATTTTGATTTATAGCAAAACATGGGAAGAGCACTTAAACCATATAGAGCAAGCACTCAAGATATTGGAGGAAAATAAATTATACGTGAAGAGATCAAAATGCTCCTTTGAAAAGCAAGAAATGAAATACCTCAGACATATTTTCTCCAATAAAGGAGTTAAAGTAGATCCTCATAATATTGAAGATGTGGAAAATTTGTCGATTCCAAAAACACTAAAAGGGTTGTGTGGGTTGTTACGACTAATGGGCTATTATCGCAAATTTGTCAAGGATTATGACAAAATCATGACACCCTTAATTACACTACTTAATAAGAATGCTTTCTTATGGTATCCAAGAGCTAATGAAGCCTTCATGACTTTAAAAAATGCCATGTGTACCACCCTTGTCCTAGCCATGTAAGAATTTTCCAAACTATTTATTATTGAAAGTGATGCTTCAAGATTGGGAATGGGAGCCATGCTCATGCAAAATGAAAAACCCTTAGCCTTCACTAGTAAAGCATTCTCAAAAAATAATTTAGCACATTCCACATATGAAAAATAAATGCTAGCTATTGTTTATGCTATCCAATATTGGAGACCATACCTTATCGAAAAACATTTCATTATCCGCACTGACCACCATAGTCTAAAATACCTTCTAGAACAATGGATAACCACACCGAAAACAAAAAAAAGTGGGTGAAAAAACTACTAGGCTATGATTATGAAATCATATACAAAAATGAAAAGATAACATGGTTGCAGATGCACTTTCCAATTTTTTTGAAGAAACCTTCCAATTACATGTTATTTCCTGCCCTATCCCTAAATGGATCGAACAAGTCAAGGAATAATGGTATGTGGACCCCACCACACATACCATAATTCAACATCTCCAACAAAAACCCATGAGCAAACATCACTATTATTGGCAAGATAACATACTCCATTACAAAGAACTTATCCTCTCACCCACATCCGCTTATCGTACAAAGCTTCTACATGAGCTACATGTTACACCTACTGCAGGACACTCTGGATTCCTAAAAACCTACAAACGAGTGACTAAATCATTTTATTGGATAGCGATGAAAAATTATATCAAGAGATTCATCAATGAATGTGAAACATGTCAAAGAAATAAAGGTGAAACAGTGGCGACATGAGGTCTTCTTCAACCTCTTCCCATACCAACAAAAACATGGGTGGATATTTCAATGGATTTCATTGAAGGTCTTCCAAAGTCTATAGGAAAAACAACCATCCTATTGGTCATAGATTATTTATCTAAATACACCCATTTGTTTCCAGTAGCTCACCCCTATACCGCTAGTACTATTCCCAAAATATTCCTTGAAATTATATTTAAATTACATGGCATACCTTCTACTATAGTTAGTGATCGTGATCCCACTTTTACTAGTAATTTTTGGAAAGAATTATTTAAATTCCAAAGTACTCAACTTCGGATGAGCTCCGCTTACCACCCCCAAACAAACGATCAAATTGAAATTGTTAATAAATGCCTAGAAATTTATCTCCATTGTTTTATTTCCACAAAATCCCTTCACTAGGTTAAATGGCTTCCATAAGCTGAATGATGGTATAATACCACATATCACACAAACATTAAAATGACCCATTTTGAAGCACTATATGGTCAATCACCCCCATCCCTAACCTCTTACCTTCCAAGAAATACAAATGTGCCAGTCGCAAAGATGGATCTTGTTACTCGATATAATATTATTCACACTCTAAAAGATAATCTACACATTGCCCAACACTGCATGAAGCAACAAGCGTACCAACATCAAATAGAGAGGGTTTTACAAGAAGGGGATATGGTATTTCTTTATCTTCAACCATATCATCAAACTTCTTTGAAACTCAATGGGTCTCAAAAGTTAGCACCCAAATTTTATGGCCCTTATAAAATTCTACAGCATATTGGACAAGTTGCATATAAGCTTGAGTTACCAAAATCCATCCTATATTCCATATTTATTGTCTTAAAGTCATAATAGGCACTCACATAACTACTCAAACTCAACTTCCAGAGTTATCCGACAATGGGGCCCTCATGGTTGAACCAGAAGCTATCCTAGACCGTCGCATGTGCCACCTCCAAAATCGCACCATCACTAAAGTATTGATTCAATGGAAAGGTCTACCTTCAGAAGATGCTATGTGGGAGACACTCCATAATATTCAACAACAATTTTCTCAATTCCTTCTTTAAGGACAAATCTCATTTTAAGGAGGGTGGCATGTTAGGATTCTATCCTTAACATTGTTATTTACCAATAATTATTCATTAAATTACTCATAAATCACAAGCATGGGTTGTGACCTTTGATCACACCTCCTACGCATATAGAAATAGGAACTATAGTTGATGTGAATGGGCATCCAATAAAATATAATTTATTCCATTTTTGGGTTTCCCAACAATATAAAAAGTGATTCAATTTAACAGTGATTCAATCCTCTATTTTTTGCATTCCATTATTCTTAATTTCATTCACAGATAAGCAATGTCCTTACAGTTGTCCAAGCTTATACCACTCAACAGTGGTATCTAGTTTCCATATTTTAGGTAACTCTATCATACCTCTCTTTAATATTTGTAGGATATTTGACAATGATTGGTTCATTTTAGTAAAGTTGAGTGGTGGGGGTTTTTGAGGTGTCTTCAATATCATATTTTTTAGAATATTAGTTGCATTGACATTTGTGGAAGGCCTATTATCTGTGTCCCCATATCCCACCACATGCTTATTATTATATTGGTTTTTAGATTTTTTATCTTATTTTTTTCTTTTTAGTTGACCTCTTATGATAAGATCTTCCTCCATTTTATTTCCAAATTGATGGCTTGATTGAAAGAGGTTAGAGTAGCAGTGACTAACTCGTAAGAGAGTTGCTCTTGTAAGTTTCCAATAAAAATCTCTAACATCTCTCTAGGAGGTAAGGTAAAGTGTAATTTTCCTACAACCTTCCTCCATTGTGCCAATAATTTAAAGAAGTTCTCATCCTTACCTTGCTTAATATTGTACAAATCCTTAATAGTTACATGCCTTTCAATATATGCTCCAAATTAGTACACAAATAGTTTACTTATTTCTTCAAAATTCCTTAGAGAATGTGTTGGTAATTGGTAATACCACTATAGGGCCATACCCCAGAGACTCTTAGGGAACATATTCAATAATAGAATTTCATTTTAAGCGATGTTGTGGCATGTTGTTCTAAATATTCTTAGATGTTCAATAGGGTCCTCGGTTCCCTTATAGATGGGTAGAACTAGCATAGAGAAGTGCTTGGGATATGGTCTAGTAGTAACCATAGTATCCAAATACTGGTTTCACATTTCTTTATATCTATAAGCAAGTTGGTATGAGTCCATATGGTCCAACCATGCAGTCAACTATTTTACTATAGCTTCCAAATATTGATTTTGAGGATTGTGAACCAGTGGTGCTACTATGTTTACATGAGGAGGATAATAGTTTGATGTTGATGAATGATAAGGATTCATGTTTGAAACTGAGATACTGTTGTGTAACGGATTAGAGAAGGTGGTATTAACTTGTTGATATGGATGAGTTATGTTGATAGTAGAATATTGAAGTGGTTGTGAGTGAAGTGTTGATGTATATGGATATGGGATAGAAGTTTATGGTGGAATTGATTTAAAAGGTTGTGAATAAAATGATTGAGGTGCTGCATGTGGATTATAAAATTGATGGGGAGGTTTATTGTTATCAATCCTATGAATTTGTGAATTTTCCCAACATTGATAGTCATGGTAGTAGCATAAACAGGTTGATATTGTGATGCTATCTATACCCTGAGGAATGGAGAAGTATCAAGAACTACTATGTATTTATCAAGAGATTTGGGCTTGAATAATGGGTTGACATAGATGTTATTAGATAGTGGGAGGCTACCTAAGGCCTCCATCGAGGGTGCCTTAAGGAGAAGTTGATAAGGAGTGAGTTTGAGAAACCTCACCCTTGAGGTGATCTTCTTCTTCTATTGCTTGACCAAAGGTGGCATGATTATACTTTATACAGTCTCAAAAATGATTGAAGAACTTGAATTGAATATTCCCATTGGGTCTTGTTAAAGGATCTAGATCAATTATTGTTTATTTTCTTCAAATTTAATAATTTCAATATTAGGATTTTCTATGTCAACTTGGTCCTCTGAAGGACCTACAATTTCTTTTCCATTTCTTAAATTCATAGGCATATTTTTGAAAAGAAAAACAAGAACCACTTAGGAAAAATATTGCACAATTTTTTTTTCTTACTTCACCGATTAGTTTATTCTTAACGTTGTCTTGAATTAGTGAAAAATAAATATAGGTGACACAAATAAATATGTCCCTTATAACCAAAATTCTCTCTCCAAATTATTCCAAGGTGGTATAATCTTAATCACCTAGCTATCCCAGAAGTAAGAAGCATACACCACTTAATACCCAACTTAGAAATTTGGAGGGTTCAACTTCAAATTCTCACAAAAACTTGGCACCACATGGTGCCAAGGATAGGATGGAACTAGGATGAGGTCAGTACATACCGCCAAAGAAAAACCTAGAAAGGAAGAGAGTGAAAAGAAGAGAAGTGAGAAAAGCAATATTATTTCAAACCCTTAAATGTGAAATTCACATCAGGTTCACCAAAGAATGTAGGTTATAAATTTTGCACCCCTTTCCCTCAGATTAATGGATTCATTCCTAGAAAGGGTATGGATATTTTGAATTCTACACCTTTATGTGAGGGGTATCTGGTGATATACCTCCTTTGGTGATAGTTGGATGGATCTAGGGTTCACAAAGAAGTATTTTAAGACCACTTCTAAGTCTATCCAAGGTGTATGTTTTATGTGTTCTTTCAATTTACAACACTTACGTTTAGGCCAAATGCAACTAGAAACTGAACTATATGCAATTTTACTTTCCTTTAAAACAACACAACATGCAAAATTCTCCTAAACTAAATGCATTGCAATTTTATTTTTTTGGTATTTTCTTATATTTTCAAATTACCTATGGATAAATAGATATGGAATAGATAGAAAACAAAAATACAAAATTAAAACAGATCTAATTGAGCACCTACTTGAACCAAATGGCTTAGCAGAGTGAATTCATGGTTGGTCTAGCAAATTCATGATTTTAAATGTATTCACGACTAATGGCATGAATTTGAAAAAAACTTGTAATTAATCACATAGAAACACTGGAAATTGCAATTAGTATTTGGGGATCTACGTAAGCCACTGTGTTATGGATATTAGCAATGCGGTAGTCAAATCCCCTTGGTCTCTTTAATAAATTGTGCATAAAAATATGGAAATTGTAAATCTTATTGTAAATAGATGAAAAACTAAAATGCAATAGCGAAATAATGTAGAAATTAGTGTTCTGAAATGCAAAATAATCAAGATGTAATGTTCAAATGAAATAATGTATCTATAAGCAAATATTTGCACTCAGGCCTGTAATTATGCAAATTCAAGACTAGAAAGCGAATTCACAACTGGCAAGTCAAATTCATGCTATTCATGAATTCATAAAAATGTGTTAAATGTAAAATGTAGGTGCCAAAAATGAAATTATGAAGTCAAGATAATTGCAAAATGACTTGCTCATAGAGGAGGTATTCATGATTTGATTGTTGATGGTAAAAGTATTTATGGTTGTAAGGTAAATCCAAGTAGCAGCAAAGCAAGCTCCAAGATCATTTTCTTATTAGTGAAAACCTAATCTGGTCACTCAATCTATAGTAAAGTGGTCAGTCCTCAAAGTTCTCACAATAATTCACAAGTTTTTGCCAAGTTTTCCAATTCAACATTAATTTGCTCAAATGACCATTAGCCTCAATTGGGAGGCAAACTGTTGATTTTAAAGGCTTTGATCAACATGAGATAACCAAGAGATGTGTTATTTAGGGGAGAATTTGGATTTGTTAGGCAAATTGGAAAAATTCCCAATCTACGAAAATTTACAGGTAGGAATTGCTACCATGAATTTGTGAAGGGTGCAATATTTGGCCAATTTTGGACCGAGTCACAACGACATCTAGGCAATTGGGAGTTTTACTATTTTAGAGAATTTGTGGGTCAATTTTGACACCCATGAATTCACTAAAAATAGATAAAAAATCACATGGTCGTTAGAAAACATTTTTTGTGGCACGAGGAAAAAGGTGTGCTAATTGACGGGTGAGATTATGTGCATTGGGGCTTAGGGAATTATGACGAGTCAAAATTCCTTATCTATAGTGGGCCCTTTGAATCTAACATGGCCAACTCTTGTGGATATTATTGGGATAGATGTTAGCTACTTGCATATGCCATATTGATGATGCATACTTTAGTTGATTTACGAAATGGTAGCATTGATATGAAGAACAACTATCAGACATAGCTGAAAGTAAAAACCTGGATAATTTTGCATGCTACCAATGCATAGTTGGAAATAGCAAGATCAAATTTTCCTTATGACAGGGTTTTGAGACAACCCCGCAACTTGGTCAGATCCCATTTCTCTACCAATCAATATTACCTTTTCCTTCATGATGGGATTTTGGGAGAGTCCTTCAGTTGGTAGTTTCCCAAAATCTCACCAACCATTTTCCCATTAGAATTTTAGGATACATTAGGGTTCAGCTAGATTTCCATTTCCTTGCTCAACTATGGTAGTTTTCTAGGATCTATCTAAGGTGAAAGGTTGTTCATTTCTCTACTAGGTTGAACACATAGATTTTTAACTGATCTAGAGAACTTGTTATGTGCATGGTGAGCTAGCCCTGATATCCATCACATCATGTTTGAGTTTGAATATTTACAACCTAAGACCAAAAGAAAGGTAAAAGAAATATATTATGTACATATATACATCTTCACCATTAAAATAGCTAGGCATAGTGCTTCATGTATTGGTCATTAATAAAAATTATGAGCAACCATTCATCAAGGTCACACAACTTATATGTATTTGTGTTCATGCAACTTTTAATGAGGTATAGCCCTGATCACATGGAGTCAAATTTATCATGATCTTCTTGTTTTGCTTGGTCTACATCCTACTTTAGGACAAGATCACGTTCACTAAAAATTATCGATGCTACCTTCTTTTCAAACCAACATTTCATAGAAACTTGGTGTTGGCATAAATTATTATATGCCTACTCACATTTCTTTCTAGGTGTGCTAGTTCTACCAATATTCTTTCCATTGTCGATAAGCCTTCCATATCCTTTTCACTTATACATCTTAATATCGAAAGTTCTAGATTGATTATGAGGATTTCCTCCTTTATGTACACCAAAGCATAGGGTTATGTCTTTAAGGATTTATTTGGATTTATTCTATCTATTCAAAGAGCTCGATATAGAAGGAGGTGCCAGATTTTGGGGTTGTGCTCAATGTTTCACTTTATTATTTATAGTAGATTTTTATTTGTGGACTCAACTAGACCATTCCCTGTGGGTAATAGTTTGAGAAATTACTCTAGTATATGTTGTATATTTTGATGAAATCCATTGTTTTGGCACCCATGAAGGACATACCATTGTCTAAAATAATAGTGGTAAGGATTCCAAACCTGGTCTCTAGAAAATCAATGACTATTTGTTGGTCAACGTGCTTGGTAGCTTTAGCCTCCATAAACTTCATAAAATAATATATTTTTGTGAGAATATACTTGTGTTTGGCTGATGAATTTTTATTTATTACGTAAATAAATTCTAACCCCCACTGCTAAAATAGTTCTTCTATAGTTACTAGCTTAAGTGACATAGCAGGATGCTTGCTCTTTCCAATGAATTTTTAGTATTTTTCACATGTTCTAACCAATTTGAATGCATGTGCAAAGATGGATGGCCAATAAAATCCTACTATTAAGACCTTGGTTGTTGTAGTTTATCTTGAATAGTGTCCTCCTGATAAATTGGTATGGAATTCCTCTAAGATATTCTTAGCCTTTTTTGGAGATACACATCTCAGTAGAACCCCATAAAAATTATTCCTATATAGAACATCATTGACCAATACATATTTTGTGGTTTGCAGTCTATATATTCAACTTTGAGATGCTATCAATCCTTTTGAACTCTTGTCGAAGTTGAATTAGAGTACTAATTGGGTGATCAAGGCATCAAATGATACCTCCCCTTATTTTGGTTGTGTTGGGCTTACCTCCTCTATGAAAAAATTAGAATGTAGTGCTATAGATTTTGTTAGCTATTGGTAAATTTATCGTCTCCTTACTAAATTGGTTGGCCTAATCTCAATGTTATATTATTGTATTTTCATCATCCATCCTACTCTTCTATCATCCAATTCATCTTGAATCATAAAATTCCTAACATCCAAGTGTACTAGGTATATAATTGTCTTGCTTTGAGAGACAAAATACCTAAATTTCTTCAAGGATACCATGACTACATATACCTATTTTTCAATGAAATTGTATCTTTCCTCATGATCTTGTAATATTTTGCTAAGGAAGGTGATGGGTCTCTCACTATTGGCTTCCTCCTTTTGGGTGAGGACTATTGTGTAGCTTTCTTCTACTCCAAAAGCATATAGAATGAAGTCCTTGGAGTAGTTTGGATTCACGAGCACTGGATATTTTGCAATAGCTTTCTTAATATATCTAAAGGTATTCTTTTGAATATCTATCCTCCTAAATTCCACATCTTTCTTGAGCATATTTGTCATGGGCTTGACTATCTAGGCAAAGTTTTATACAAACTTCTCAATAAAATTTATCTACCCAAAAAATGATTGCAGCCCCCTTTTATTTAATGGTAAATGAAGGTTGAAGATTAATTTTACCCTATTTGGGTCAAAAAATAGTTCATATTTAGATACCACATGCCCAAGGATTTTTCCTTCCTCTACAAAAAATATAGGTTTTTTTAGATTTAGGGAGATTCCAAACTCCCTATATTTTTCAAAAACCATCCTGAGGTGTTCTACATGATCCTCCCTTTTGTGGGAAAAAATAGTCATATCATCCAAATAAATGATAATTACCCTATTCACAAACTCACCAAAAGCCAAGTCCATAGCCCTTCGAAAGGTAAATCTGGCTTGGACAACCCGAATGGCATTTTTTGGTAAGAAAAGGTTCCCCACTTGGTGTTGAATGTTATTTTATGTTGATCTTCATCTCATACCTACACCTAATTGAATCCAAAGAATTCATCGAGCAATGAAAAGCATTTTTCTCCTACTACTGTATTTAATATATAATAAATTTGGGGAAGATGGTAATGATATTTTAATGATTATTTATTCATATTTGAATATCTCCATTATTTTTCTTACTGGTACCAGGTTGGCTACCCAAGTTGAATGCTAAATAGGGTAGATAATATTGGTATTTAGAAACTTTAGAAGCTCTTATTTCATTAAGGATTCTATTTTTGGGTTAATTGGCCTCTACTTCTTTAAGGGCTTGGTATCTGGTTCTAACTCAATAGTGTGTTGAATGGTGTCCTTGTTGTATAGCTTAAGGTCATCATAATTTTAGGCTATGATATCATTATATTTTCTATGGATTTCCTAAATTTTATCGACTTCTTCTTTTGAACACTTCACCCAAATTTTTTAGTCTCTTTTTTTATGCGATTTGCATCTCCTTGTATCCTTTACTATTAAATTTCATCATACAACCTATTGATCTATCCTTGTTATCAAATAATATTTCAAGAGTTATCAGTCCTTTCGGTATATGGTTGTTTTTAAACTAGATTAACTCTCCTTCTTCTTCATCATCTTCATCTTCTAGTGATTTATTAGTTGATAAATTCATCTCATTGATTAAGAAATATACTATCTTCTCATCGCTCTCAAATAATTTCCAAAATATGTCCTTGTCTAGAATAGAGGGTCTATTCACCATTCTTACTATCTTTACCTTGTATATGGCATTTTACATTGGGCAATAATAGGCTCTTATGGATGTTAGTATGTTAGCATGAGTCTTTTTTTCTCTTAAAATTATCCTGATGTTTAGAGCTTCAAATGTATCTAGCAGATCTCATATTCTATTCCTATAAGCTTTGAGATACTGTTGCTTACTTACACATTTCTCAATGATCTTATGTATCACTAGCTTTAAGTCCTTGAATATTTTTAGCTTCTTAAAACTAAGTTTCTCAACCTTTTTTAAGCCTAGACATAGTGCTTCATATTCTACTACATTATTTGTACAAATCCATGTCAATTTATATGAGAAAAATTTCTTAGCTCTTGTGGGTGAGATCAGGACTATGCCAACTCTAGTGCCATTTTTGCATCTTGCTCCATCAAAATAGAGCTTCCAAATCTAAGTAGGAACAGGGGTTGGTTACTTTTGAATAGATAGTTTGTTTGTCTCTAGATTTTCAACGATATAGGTGCACATTCTCATCTTGATCATGATATTAAAATCCTTTAGTGAGAATTGGTCCTCCATTTGTAACCCCTCTATTACATCTTCCATAAAATCAGCCTTTTCAGTCATTAGACTCACTGTATTAGCCTATTGATTTTCTTCCTTCAATTTATCTATATGAATTGATGAAGGCTTTTCAAAATATATTTTGATTCTTATTCCTATATGGCGTATTTCAATATGATAATAGTCAAGGTAAAGATAGCCACCCAACTTGGCAGTGAACTCCCTGGATAAAAGCATCTCAAAATATAGTTCCAAGTCCACTACTATGATTTCTTGGATGATGGTAACCTAAGGCAATTTGTGTAGCACCATAGGTATGTCCTTCATAACTCTAACCATTTTTATTTGAGTGTCATATAATTAAAAAATGCTAGGGTAGTTTCTTGTGTATTCCATACCCATAAAATCACATGTTTCTTTGGGAATGAAAGTAGTGGTAGCCCTTGAATCAATCATGTAGTTGTGAACTATCCACCCATCCTTTTCTAGGGATAGATAGAATGGGGATAGTTTATTCTTTCTTGCTTCTAATACAAGTCTACCTTGAGATAGACTCAGCTCCATTTGGATTTTTCTTTGAATCTTGGTTATTTTAAGGGGGGCTTGAATCAAATCAATTTGTCCAAGAATAAGCAGAGCATCATACATGTTGGATTTTGAAGGTGTTCTCTTCAATTCTTCAACAATATTGAAAGTAGGTATCTCAGATATATCTTGGAGGTTATTCAAACCTACTCCTATATTCTTGAGTGGCCTTAATCCATTGGTGCTTGGTGAGAGAAGGGTATCTTAGCTTATCTTTGGCTTCTTATTGTATCTCAACCCTCTTTGACTAGGTTTCATCTGGTTTAGCTTCCTTATTTTGCTATGGGAATGGATTACGAATAGGGGCCTTTTGAGAGACCTCAATTTTTACTTCTCTTTTATATTTAGAATCCATGGGAACTCTTAAGGGGTTCAATTCTTCATGGATTACTTGCAAAGGTTTCTTTCCTAATCTTTTTAAGACAAAAAAATGCTCAATGAATGGCATCATGAAGTTATGACCAACTTCTCTAATAATATTGATGTGTCCCTTTAGGATCCTTTATGCCTTCTCAATAGCTATTTTATGTACATAATATTGGTGCATCATGCAAGTAATTTCTCCATGAGGATCATTGCATGTGGAACACCAATAGTTTGATTCAAGTGTAGATGTTGAGACTTCTCAAGAGGCTTGCTATTAGAGATAGCTTGGTCCTTGGCTACATAGGGGAATATTTGAGGTTGGAAATTTCTTTTTGTTTCCCTCCTCTTCATTAAGGTGATATCATTGGTTAGATTTTCATTATGGTTTACATTTATTGTATAAGGGTAACTTGTGGGTTGGGGGTTGGCAATGCAAGTACTACATGGGATGCAGGTAATGTTGTAAGAATGATGGGAGCTAGTAAATCTTGCAATGCATGAGGACTACACCATGGAGGAAAATTTATGGGGGGGATGCCAATTTGGTAAGTGGTTCTATTAATAGATGACTGTGATTGATATTGAGGAAATTCAAGGAATATGGGCATTACAGGTTTGGGAGGAAATCTGCCTATGGCTATAAGATCCCTCTCAGCCTTTACAACTTCATCAAATATTTGTAAAAAGGCCCAAAAATGTGGTTATCTTATTGAAAACCCAAATATAAGCTAAAGGCTCTCAAGTAATAATATACAACTTGCTCATTAGTTAGTTGAAGATCTTGAAGAACTATTTCCTAGGTGCAACTAAATATGATGTTGAAGTCCACTATTTCTTCTTGAGTATGCCTTTGCATTATTGTGAACTAGGTGAGTAAGGAGAAATTATCTGCTTGCTAATTGAATTCTTCTATCAACTTTCTAGCCGCATCAGCCCAAGAAGAATGGTCCCATTGGGTAGAGTTTTGTACAAATATAGCATTTTCCCTCTTAGGGAGATAACCAATAATTTGATCATCACATCTTATTCCTGAATGTTATGAGTAGTAGCCAATGAAGAAACATATTGATAGTTCTCAAATGGTATTCCCAATGCCATCATACGTTGGTAAATCTTTCAAAGCATCTTGAGGAATTGTATTTTGATTTGCAAATTTGAGGGGCCAATATTATTCTAGTGGGGAAAGTTTTGATTATGATTTTGTGTCATTGGTGCTTGGATAATAAAAAGCACTTTAGGTGTAACATTGATATTATTTGGCTCTTCTATGAGAGATGAATATGGGGTTGATTCAAATGAAGGGGAAGGTTGTTTTCTTCTAAAGAGTAACTCTAGGAAATTGACTGGTTCTTTAGTCTGGCTAACCTTATGCCTTGTAATCATGAAAATGATACAAGGTTAATGTGACTCTTTGAGTCACTATTTCAATGGAGTCACTAAGTGATTGAATAAAACTTGGTAAAATAGAGCCTCACCAAACTCTGATTTATCTAAAATGTGGTATTGGTCCCATCGGGCATGCCAAAAACTATTGGTCTCAAAATCTAAGGAAAGGTTTGTGCACCCACAACCCTTGACCTACTTTGAATGCCTTGATTGTCGAGAGGCTTTCAGGTCAATCTATAGAGAAGGTCAATTCCTTATGAAGTCCTAGCTAACTACGTCCTAAATTTATGGGAAAAGGGTGATGAAAGGAAATAAATGAAGTCGAAGCTAGAACTTGAAGGGGTAGAAATTTAGCCACATCAAAGTATATGCATTGAACTTAAATTATTACAAGAAGCTTAGACAAATCACCTAATAGACCATATAATTCATTCTCACTTAACATTAATTATAAGTGTTTGTTAGAAAATTCTAAAATCAAAGAATGAAGAGCATAGAATCCATAATACATAATTAAAGTTGGATCATTCAACATATTTTAGTATAAATAAATAAACAAACATTCATTCATACATACATGAGATAATATGGAGGCCAAATAGTGATCCACTTATATTCCTTGCAATATCAAAAGTAATCAAAAGTAATATTCTACCATTTTCATGCTTTAAAATCTAACATATATAGTCTCTACAAGGAATTTTGTTATAAGCTCACTGAAAACCAAGTCAAGGCTTCTATTTTTGGGTTAACTGGCCCCTGCTTCTGCCTGAAGGGCTTGGTATCTCATTCTAACTTAATAGTGTGTTATATGGTGTTATTTTTGTACACCTTGAGGTCATTATAAGTCTAGGCTATGATATCATTATATTTTATATAGAGTTCCTGAATTTGATCGACTTCTTCCTCTGAATATTTCACCCCTATTTTTAGTCTATTTTTTGACACAATTTGTACCTCCTTGTTTCCTTTAGTATTGAATTTCATCATACAACATGTTGATCTATATTTGTTATAAAATAGGCTTTCAAGGGTTATCATTCCTTTTGGTTTATAGTTTTTTTTAACTGGATGATCTCTCCTTCTTCTTCTTCATATTCATATTCTAGTGATTTATTAGTTGAGCAATTCATCTCAATGATTAAGAAATCTACTATCTGCTCATAACTCTCAAATACATGCCATAATATTTCCTTTTATAGAACAAAGGGTCTATATACCATTCTTACTATCTTTACCTTGTATATGGTATTTGATATCAAAAAATAATTAGCTCCTATGGATGTCACTATGTCAATATGAATTTGTTCTCTTAGAATTTCCTTGATATTCAGAGCTTCAAATGTCTCTAGAAGATCCCATACTTTGTTCCTGTAAGATTTGAGATAGTTTTGCTTGCTTACACATTTCTTAATAATCTTATTTATCACTAGCTCAGAGTTCTCAAATATTTTAAGCCTATACATAGTGCTTCATATTCTACTACATTATTGGTGTAGCTCCATGTTAATCTATATGAGAAACTCTCTCAACTCTTATGGGTGATATTAGTACTATGCTAGCTCCAGTGCCATTTTTTCATCTTGCTTTATCAAAATAGAGCTTCCAAATCTGAGTAGGCACTGACGTTGGTTCCTTTTGAATAGCTAGTTTCTTTGTCTCTAGATTTTCAATGGTATAGGTACCCATTCTCATCTCGATCATGACATTAAAATACATTAGTGATAATTGGTCCTCCATTTGCAACTCCTATAATACTTCTTCCATCAAATCAACCTCTTTGATCATCATACTCACTGTATTGGCCTAGTGGTTTCCTTCCTCCAATTTCTCTATATGAAATGATAAAGGTTTTTCTAAATATATTTTGAATATTCTACCTTTATGGGGTATTTCCATATAGAATATTCAAGGGAAAGATAGCCACCCAACTTGGCAGTGAACTCCCTAGATAAACACATCCCAAAATATGGTTCCAAGTCCACTACTATGATTTCTTGGATTATGGTAATCTGAGGCAATTTGTGTAGTACCAAAGGGACATCCTTGATCACTCTGACAATTTTTATTTCAGTTCCATCTAATTATAAAATTCTAGGGTAGTTTATTATGTATTCCAAACCCATAACATAACATATCACCTTGGGTATGACAATATTGGTAGCCCCTAAATCAATCATACAGTTATGAACTATCCACCCCTCCATTTCCAAGGATAGATAGAATGGGGACGATCTATTATTTATTGCTCCTAATATAGGACTACCTTGAGCCAGATTCAACTCCATTTGTGTTTTGATTTAACTATTTATTAGCTTAAGGGAGATTTGGAGAAATTTATTTTTCTAGAGAATGAGCAAAGCATCATACATGTTGTCTTTTGAAGGTTTTCTCTTCAATTCTTCAACAATATTGAAAGTAGAGATCTCAGCTAGCATCTCCTTGTCTCTTGTATGTTGTTCAAACCTACTCCCATATTCTTGAGTGGTCTTAATCCATTGGTTTCCAATGATATAAGGGTATCTTAGCTTATATTTGGCTTCTTCTTGTGTCTCAACCCTCTTTGACTGGGTTTCCTCTTGTTTAGCTTACTTCTTTTGTTGTAGGAATGGCTTATGAGCAAGGGGAATTTTGAGAGACCTCCTTGTCTACTTCCCTTTTGTCTTTAGCATCCATGGGGAATCTCAATGGGTTTATTTCTTCATGGCTTACTTTCAAAGGTTTCTTTCCTAACCTTGTTAAGACAAAAACATGCTCAATGGATGGCATCATGATGTTATGACAAACTTCTCTTATCATATTGATGTGTCTCTTTTGGATCCTTTATACCTTCTCAATAGATATATTTTGTACATAATTTTGATGTATCATACAAGTAATTTCCCCATGAGGATCATTACATGTGGAACACCAATAGTCCAATTCAAGTGCAGATGTTGAGGCTTCTCCTTTCTCATTTGTGAAGATTGTGTTAGATTTCTTAAGAGGATTTCTATTAGATATAGCTTGGTCCCTAGAAACATAGGGGAGTATTTTAGGTTGGAAATTTATTTTTGCTTCCCTCCTCTTTATTAAGGTGACCTCATTGGTCATATTTTCATTGTGGTTTGCATTTCTTGGATAAGAGTAGCTTGTGGGTCAGGAGTTGGCAATGCAAGTATTACAAGGGATGTAGGTAATAATGGAAGAATTAGGGGAGCTGGTAAATCTTGCACTACATGAGGACTAGGCCATGGAAGAAAATTTATTGGGGTATGCTAGTTTGGTAAGTGGTGGTAGTAACAGATGATTATGACTGATGTTGGAAAAATTCAAGGAATATAAGAATTACAGGTTTGGGAGGCAATTTACCTATGGCTATAAGATTCCTCTTAGCCTTAATAACTTCCTAGAATATTTGGGAAAAGTTCAAAACATGTTATTGTATTATTGACAACCCCAAATCTAAGCTAAAGGCTCTCAAGTAATAATATACAACTTGCTCATTAGTTAGTCGAATATCTTCAGGTACTCTTCTCCAAGTACGACTGAATATGATGTTGAAGTCCACTATCATTGAGAACTAGGTGAGTAAGGAGAAATTATTTGCTTGCTCATTGAATTCTTATATTAGCTAGCTAGTCAAGTCAGCCTAAGAAGAAATGGCCCCATTAGGTAGATTTTTGTACCAATATATCATTTTTCCTCTCAGGGAGATAATCATCCTACTCTAGTATGCATTAGGTAGAATAATGAGGGGAGTTGGTAAAGCTTGCACTACATGAGGACTAGGCCATGGAGGAAAATTTATTGGGGGATGCTAGTTTGGTAAGTGGTGCTAGTAACAGATGATTGTGACTAATGTTCGCAAAATTCAAGGAATATAAGAATTACAGGTTTGGGAGGCAATTTACCTATGGCTATAAGATTCCTCTTAGCCTTTATAACTTCCTAGAATATTTGGAGAAAGTTCCAAATATGTGATTGTCTTATTGACAACCCCAAATATGAGCTAAAGGCTCTCAAGTAATAATATACAACTTGCTCATTAGTTAGTCGAATATCTTCAAGTACTCTTCTCCAAGTGCGACTGAATATGATGTTGAATTCCACTATCATTGTGAACTAGGTCAAGTCAGCCTAAGAAGAAATGGCTCCATTAGGTATATTTTTGTACCAATATAGCATTTTTCCTCTTAGGGAGATAACCATCCTACTCTAGTATGCATTAGGTAGAGTTTTGTGATCAAAGAAAACTTGGCAAAATAGAGCATCACCGAAATCTAATTTATCTAAAATGTGGGATTGGTCCCATTGGGCGTGCCAAAAACTGTTGGTATAAAAATCTAAGGAAATTTTTGTGCACCAACAAGCCTTGATCAAATTTGAATGCCCTAATCATTGAGATGCTTTCAGGTCAATCTCTAGAGAAGGTCAGTTCCTTATGAAGCCCTAGCTAACTACCTCCTAAATGTGTGGTAAAAGGATGTTGAAAGGAAATAAATGAGGCCAAAGCTAGAACTTGAATGGATACAAATTTAGCCACATCAAAGTACATGCATTGAACTTAAATCATTACAATAAGCTAAGGTAAATCACCTAATAGACCATCCAATTTGTTCTGACTTAACATTAATTAAATGCATTTGTTAGAAAATTTCAAAATCAAAGAATGAAGAGCATAGAATTTAGAATGCAGTTAAAGTTGAATCATTCAACATATTTTAGTGGAGATAAGCAAACAAACATTCATTCATCCATACATGAGACAATATGGAGGCCAAACAGTGATCCACTTGTATTCCTTGCAATATCAAAAGTTTTATATGCAATTGTAATAGCTAAAGAGTTGACCATTTTCATGCCTTACAATCTAACATATATAGTCCATATAAGGAATTCTATTACAAGTGATCATGATTCCCAACATTGACATGTGGTTGTGTCAAATAGTGGCCAAACTATATCTCCTGTATCTCTGCAATCTTAACAAAATACTCATGTGGTAAGAGGGTGGGCTTTTCTAGCTATGCCTAGTTCATCCATCCTTCTAGTGCTTCTAACAATTATTTTATCTATGATACCTACATACACCTAAAGTTAGTGGGATATTATAATAACTCGTGTAACCTACCTCAAGCCACTGATATTCTATAACACATCAAAAGATCATATGCTACTTATCAGACACATGTCAAGTTCTATTTATTGCATTCATGAATTGACCTCCTATTTGGTTTTTGTTTTCCTCCATTGGTGAGCTCTGTATATCTTGGAAAATAAATATGATTTTAATGTTGATAGGATTTTTGGAACCCCCACTAAACCTTGAGTCTCTTTTTGTGCCATGGCAGAATTTTGGGATTTGCATGGATCTTGGTTGCCTCTCATATCTCTATCGAGCATTTCCTTCTTCCCTTGTGGTGGGTTTTAGAACATTCCTAGGGCTTGACTTTATCCCATGTTTTTTCCAACATTAGTACTTACTCATCTTTCGCTTCTATCATGGTGGGGTTTTGGGACCCCTATGATATTCAATAGGATCCCATTTTTCCACCCACCTCAATACTTAGCCAATTCCTTTGTGATGGGATTTTGGGATATACTTAGAGTCCACTAACCTTCCATTTCCTCTCCAGGTTTTGGTGGGATTTTGGGCGCTATTTAGGGGTGAATATTTCCCATTAATTTGTCCACCTCAACTCTTTGGTAATTTTTGGGATTTTTCACTGTGGGCTTTTAGGAGTTGTTCGGAGAGTGATGGTTGTGCATTCTTCTATCAAGAGTTTCTCTTATTTCCTCTGTGGTAGCATTTTGAGACTTGCCTAAGCTCTGACAATAGCCTATTTTCCTACATACCTTAACACTTAGCCAATTTTGAGGTGTTTTCCCCATCACTTTGAGGTAGGAAAGAAGTGGGTGTGAGAAAACCCACCCATAGTCACCATGTAGAAAAAATATGTTGAATATCCTAGTGGATGGTACTATCCTACCCTTGACTATTACCCTCCCAAATTTTGTACTAAAACTGAGTCTTAGTCCATAAAACCATAATATAGCCTAATTTTCTCAATAAAAAGCCTAGATGCTAAGTTTAGAACCTTTACCATGGCCTTCAATTGTGTCATCAGCTACCAATTCCTCAACTCTAGAGTAGATATTTATCACTTAGTATGAAGTAGAAATATATGTTGTGTCAAACAAAGTAGTCCTCTCAACATCTAGGAGGTCATAATTTTGATCAAACTATATTATCATGGCCAAGAAGAGGATAATTGAAGAATAGGAAAAGTCTATTCTAATTAATATTAGACCCTAGAGAAGGCAAGCAAATAATAGGAGTGCCCCAATGCGAGATACAATAAAAATTAAGGCAAAAGAAATTTTGATAGTCACAAGAATAGTCCTAGAGCCTCTAAAGTAACCTATTGTAGATCTACCAAGGCCTCTTCTAATAGTATAAAATACCATACCTTTGAAAACATTGAATACCATCCCAAAGGCTTCCTTTGTCGAACCCTTCAATGTGGTGGAGCACTTGAGAAATTCTACAGTATCCATGACTCTTTGGGACATCCTCTTAATTCTAAAATAGATTAAGAATTTAGAAGAGGCCCTACAAAAGTAGAAAGATCTAGACAAATAAGGGATGTTTTTCATGCTACATATCTCTAGCTTAGATTCCAACTAACACAAGATTTTTTCATTCTACCTAACTCTAATCTATAGAGATATGTTGATAAGCAATTATCTAGTGGACTCAAGATCAAGCACATTGGTCCTACCCAAAAGGGTAGTGGACATGCTTGGCTTAGTATGAAAACCTTCTACTAGTAGGGTGGTCTAATTAGATGGCACTTTGATTCTAGTCTTTGGACTTGTCTAACACCTTTCTAAGGCCCTCCAAGAATACCATGATCTAATGGTGTGCCAAGATATAGCATGATTGATCTACCTCCCACATTCAAAATATTCCTTTCAAGGGACTTCAATGCCAATATCAAAGGTTACCTCCCCTAGAATATATTCACATGCAACTCTAAACTAGGTATAGGACCAAGTTCAAGATCCCATCGTAACCCCTCCACATACACCACATATATAAAGTCTCATTTAGAGGAAGTAAAAAGAAACAAACTTACATGGCTAAATAGGAGTCATTATAATAATACTATTTTGTGGATGAGATGCATTCCTACATTCCCAACAACCACTAGAGAAATGGATATATGAGATATGGAGTTAGGGCTCTGTGAAAGCATTTAGGATAACTAGAATGGGATGACTCATCACCATAGGTATGATGTATATATTTCAAATTGTAAAAAAAAAGGGGAGAAGGAAAGTCCTTTCATGAATTGAAATACCTTTCAAAGCACAAGGTAGGTCATCCAACATATGAAGCCAAACTCAAGGTGGCCTGGTTATCTACTCAATCAATAAGAAGCAACTTCCTTGGGAGACATTTGGATCAATTGTGGGACAAAATATGAATGAATAGGATACCTTTGCCAAAAGAGTTCTAAACATGCGATCAAAAATAAAATAAAGGATGAATGTGCCAAGTGGTTTTATATGTTACAATGTGACACCCACCCTCATACCAAGTATCTAGAAAATTTGCATCAACCTAGAACCAAGAATAAAATATGATAAGGACCTAACAACACTTACTATTAGATAAAATATCATCGACTAAGAGTATAAACCATTGAATATCATGATAAATCGAAGTGGATGATATTAATGATGACACGTGATTAAATTTTAGGAAATCACAAGATGTTGATATATAATCCTTTCTTAGGGATAAGTGCCTTAATAGTTACCACAAGGCGATAGCCTAAAACTAGGGGAAATTTGCATGCCAAGTGTGTAAATATAATTAATGAAACTTATTTGTTGAAACCAAGGAATATTTAACACCATAATAAACCATCCATTAGAAGGATGCATGTGATTCCTATGCCTTGGCATGTGCACCAAAATTCTTGATAGTAAGCAACAATGCTAAATTTCTAGTAAAATTAGCTACATTCTCAAATATGGATTGGATTGGGTAAAAGTGCTCACATAAGACAAACATAGTTTGTGGACAAAAATACCCTTTAGAACCTATAAACTATCACACACTATCCAAAAATCTATATGTTTTATGAAGATATAACTTCCATAGAAAAACATAAGGAAGTACAGTAGATAATCATGTATTTATTGATCCACTTGTGTAGGAAATATTATTTACCATTTGTTTATCAGTGAAGGGAAAATAAGAAGAACGATTGATAAGGGAATGCACTTTTATGACTTGCTTTATGGGAGAGGTTCATAAAAAGGGATAGCCCTCCACTTTGCCTCATATACTCTCGAGCAAATCTGTTCTTCATGTAAGAAATCATCTTCCACAATATTTCATTACAATGGGCCACTCTTACCTAAAAGAGGTGCTTAAAGATAAATTTTTGTTTGAGGGATGAATAATAAAAGAAGACTTGAATTTCTTACAATTGATGCCAAAGATGCTGACAAGGGAAGGCCTTTGAAATATGCTAGTAAATTTTCAACTCCTTGCACCATAAGGTAATGATGAGCACTCGAACTAGATAAGAAATAAGGTATAATATATCTAGTGGTATCAAAGCCATCCCTTGTTGCAATTAGGAACCCTAGAAAATTTTCAATGGTATAAAAAAGGACCCCATTGTTGGTCATATTACAACCTACTCGATGACCCCAAATTTACCCCTTCATCAGAATAGTGGGATAAAAAAGTAAACCACTCCCCTTTGGTAATTAGGTTTCAAAGGGACATGTATCCCAAGTTGGTTGGAAAAGGACATGAGCAATAGACCCATAAAAAAAAACCCAAGAACTAGAGAGGAAGATATAAAAAGGGACTTTTTTTATATGGTTGATGTTGATAAGCTTGTCAAAGCTTACTGGGCCATATGAAATTCTTGCCATAGTTAATGGTGAAGTGCATAGCGAGCAAAAGGGATAAACTAGACAAGGGGATAATATGGGCATGCTTTACAAAATAATAAGTTTAATAATACCATGTGAAGGTATCTTTGAATCATAAAGAATCAATTAGAGGATATGGCCATAATGATAGCAACATTCATTAACCTAAGAAGCAAGCTAGACTGAAGCTATGACTAGTATTCAAAATTGAGAGAATCATCAAATGTTACAAGTCTCCTAAGAATGTTTCCTTGGTAGCCTAGCCAAAGTTTAAAATTTCTTAAGGCTCTCCTCACTTTCACATAGAATCTAGATGTAGCCCTTTATCCAAGAGTCCCAAGCTTGAGGTAGTAATATTCCTTACTCCCTTTCTCACTTTCTTTCCCTTATATTATTGTATATTTTGTTATACACCAAGTTTCTAAATTTGACTTTATGCCCAAGGACAAGGTAAGTAGTCTAGTTTTTCTCTCTTCAGTAGGTTGAGGAGCCCTAGGATCTACTAAGATAATAGGGAAATTTTCTCTACAACCCCCTGCTTCACCCAAAATCTCAACCAAAAGTGATACAAGCTAAAGAAGGAAGTCAAAAGGCATATCCCACCTTTATTTAGAATTATAGTTGTCATATCCATAACAAAAGAGAGGTAGACCAAAAACTCAAAGGCACCAAGGCCCATAGGCCATCAATTTCCATCTAATGGATCATGTTAGTACCTCAATAATTAAGAGCAAAAGAAGAAACAAGGTCTATCATAGCATGGACTAGACACATGGTGGCTAGTCAAAAGTAGACAGAAGCAATAATTGAGGCATAGTTAGGAAAGGCCTACCATTGGCTGAAAGAGATACCATATTAGCCAAGGATACATGGTGACCACTCACATGTATAAGAAGGTAGTTCAAGAGGAAATTTGAGAGAAAATATTTCATAGGTCATCAAAGTTTAATTTTACAACCTAGCTTTCCAAAACCATCTATGTCTTAGTGTGATGACTACCCATCACATGGGTAAGCATTCCCTTCCATACCATGCTAGTTAGAGAGGCCATGCATTCTATTCTAACAAGTATAAAATTCTAGAGGAAACCTGGTGAGATATTAATGGTGCAACCATCCTATCATAACAAGCAATGGGAGATGATAGTGGCCCCCTACCATATGAAGGCCTAGAAACCTATAGTATTGGTGTCCCTAGATCTAGAGACCTAAAAGCTACTAGCTACCATTATAGAAGTATTTTGGTGAAAAGGAGAGAAAAATAAGCTTACAAAGGCTTTGAACACTCAAATATCAATCCAATGAGGAGTTGGCCTTGGCTAAAAATCTCAAAGGTTACCCTACAAGTGATCCATTCACCATGGTTCTTCCTATTGTGTTTCTTTATGCAAGGCATGGGTATCCCAGGTTTATTAGGCTTCCACCCTAATATGTCAATGCATCTAGAGGTGATAACAAGGATATTATAAAATCTTTGCGAAAATGAGCAGATCATATCAGCTTCATGCAAATCTAATGTAGGAAAGCAATCAATATTTTGCCTTTGTTTATATTTGACCTTAGTAGTATTATTTTCCTACTTTTTTTATAGCTTTTACATTTGGTTTTGATGAAGTTTCTATTTGATATTAGTCTCAAATTGTAGGTTATTTTTTGTCAAATATAAACTAAGTTGAGTTTATTCCTATAAGATAGATATTTCAAGTCATCTAGAACCATGACTTGTAAGGAATTGGATTCAACAAGGTGTTACATGATAGATATGAAAATGTATATGGATGTCAACATAGTCATTCTCAATGTGGGTTAGGTCGATCTTGTGTATACATACAAGCTAAGAAACTAATAGGTGATAGTGTAGTCCTCCAAGTTCTTATGGGAATAACATCATGATAGGAACATGTGATATATCAAGGAACAACAATGTTGTAGGCTGAGATACCATTTATGAAATGAATAAATCAGATAACAAATATCATATTTAACTTTATGTATCAAAAACCTTCTTCTCATAAACCTATTTTTGTTTGATCCATAGGATCCAATGATATCTGACTTGGTTAAATCTTACATGCAACATGCTCTACAACTCATCTATAGAAGGTTTCTCGTTACCCCTTTGAATAAATATTGACCTTGGATAATAGGATACTTACTCATAGCCAAGGGAGGTCCTTTCAACATGGGAGCTAATACCACTAACAGGTATTCAATAAAAATTAGTTTTATTGATGTAATATTGCTTATTTAATACATGTTGTATTGTTATGATAAATAATCATGACAAATGATGCTTTATCTAGAATACCAAAGTAATGCAATAAATTATTCTTTATAAAAAAACACTCTTTAGTGAGAGTGATGAGTGGATCTAGAATCTTGTCATTGTTATGGACACTTTTCCTATAGTACCTAGTAAGACCTAAAAGTTTATAAAGTTATTTGAGGGATTTATACCTAGGCCAATCTTTGCATAGTTTTGATCTTGTTAGGACCCATGTTGAATATTTTTTTAGAAAATATATATCCCAAGTAATGTACCTTAGGTACCCCAAAGGAATATTTGGATATCTTTAGAAATAATCTTTCCCTCTATAATAGGTGAAGAACTTGGTCAACATGAGTTGAATGAGCATAAAAGGACTTACTATGCATTAAGATATCATCAAAGAAGACTAACACAAACTTGTAGAGAAAAGAACAAAAGGTAAAATTGATGAGGCTCTAGAAGGTTGAATGCACATCAATGAGATAAAATGGAATGGGTAAGAACTTATAATGACCCTCACACTATGAAAAGTTATCTTGGGGATGCCCTCTTCTCCAACCATAATTTGATGAAATATAGAATGCAAGTCAAGTTTGATAAATTATTTAGCACCATGAAGTTCATCTCATAGATCATCAATAATTTTAATAAAAAACTTATCTTTGATGGTGATCTTGTTGAGAGGTAAAAATTTTGGACACGTGCCAATAATTTTCCTTATACCACAACATGAACACTAGAGATGAATAATGATTTTTTCTTGAATTAATAATTTCTTGATGCAACATCTTTTGCACCAACTTATTTATCTCATATTTCTAAGGCTATATATAGTGGTAAGTACAAACATTGATATTCTATAACTAGGTGAATGTCATGATCATGTATTTGCTTAAGAGAAGACCCATGGGTTCACTAAAGATAACCACATATTGATCAATAGTAGATTTCATGTTCAAAGATATATTTGAAGGGAGTGATTTAGAAAACTAGACTTCCATGCAATTGACATGACATAGAATCCATTACTATCCTTATTGATATGCTTTCCATTCAATGTGATTTGACCACATTAGAAGGAGGAGGTTTTAGTTCTTGGAGACAAGTGACCTACCACCTTCCATCCATTTAATATTTAATCATTATCGATAAATAGTAATACCTCCAAGTTGTGAGAGCCTTTATGCTCCTAAGATGATATCTACAGTATTTAGATTAATGCAAAAAGGATGGTCAAACCAAGTATAATATCCCATTTGAATATGAACATTAATTATCTAACCCACATAATTATGCATGCCCCTATTTATAATCATCACATTAAATTTGTATTGGGTCCTATTATTGATATATAGTGAGAAGGATTTCATTTTCTTGCTATCAATAAAATTATGTGTGCTACCTAAATTGATCAATACATTAACAAATTGATGTTTTATGGACACTTGGACCTTGATCTTGATATTATATTGGATACCCATTAGGGGAAATGTGGAGATATCCATGGTATCATCATCTTGCTCAGGATCCTCTACATTAGTTGGCAAATAGTATGGTGAAGAATCTTGACCTTCATCTTCTAAAATGATTGTATCCTTAGCCTCCACTATGATGCTAAGTTATTCCTCACAATATTAATAATGAGGATGGTAGGAATGATATTTGTAACAAATCCCTAGGGGTTCTCACCAATAATGATATTGAAATAATATTTTCAATGACTAAAATCATGTCATAGTCGAGGACAAAATGGTTGGAACTTATTTTATACTATAAGGGATACAAAATCTAACTCCTCAGAGATGTCTTAATCATACATATTTATGTCCTAACTAATTTCATCCTTAATGCCATGGAAAAATATGGAGACCACCACTACTAAATGCAATTTATAGATATATGTGATAAGTTCCATGAACTTTGCCCAATAGTTTCAATGAAACTTGTTTGTGTGGTTTGCATCAAATGGGCCAAATACAAAATAAAATATCCTTTTTCAAACTTATGAAGGAATATTTATTTGAAATTTATTTATAAAGGAGAGTGCTTGGGATGGAAATTATTGCATAGCAACCCATGATTAGAATGGATTTCCAACTTAATAGTAGCTAATAATACATTACCCTCTTTAGGCAATGTATATAGATGTTGCTATCCATATTGGATATCCAACCACATTGATTTATATCCTAAAAGGTTAAAATATAAATATGGAGAATAATAACATCATGAGGCCAAGAAAGTAAATGAGTAGCACTTCCTATAGAGGGATCAAGATCAATAGCATAACCTAAGTTAAGTCCACCCATACCTAGAAGATTACCTCTAGTAGTATAGAGATCCATGTTACTATAATAGAACCTAGGGGTATATGCTTACAAGGTGGTTGTTAGTAGATGTTAGTGTTAGGATACTACTAAAACTTTGGATCTTATGCATAGGGTGGCCATTGAGGGTTCTAGAGGTCCTACAATACGGTATTTTGGACTGGATAAAGGTCATCCATCAAGGATTCTTGTTCTTGTTACTTGTCCTATGTCCTATGTTTTCTTGATCCAAAGACTTATTAGAATTCTTGATCCAAATAAATATTAGTATGGAAAGGATCCAAATAGTTTTGTATTGAATCCAAATGTATCATGCATGTCTACGTAACATTTATCAATGGAGGATACCATTTGCATTATCTTGGAATTCACTTCTTCTCATGAGAAAATGTAGTTGCTTAGAGTTATTACCTTTAAAATAACAATTATACCAATTATATGAATATGAGGGGTAGTCATTATTCCTAAATAATAATAGATACATGGTTTAAATTTATTGATACAAAAAAGGATATTATGGTGCTTGTCAAAATTTCTAGGTTGATGTTTATTTCTACTTATATAAGTGTTGGAGTATATTACATTATTTGGCACATTCTAATGTACCCCAATGGTACCTTCATGGTACATTTGTAAATAATAGATTATGGTTGAGTCATAGTTTAGAGTGTGAGTTATATTTCCATTTTATGTAAGTGTGAATGTGTAGAAAATACACAAGTGTCATGTAAAGTTGTAATGTGTAGGAAATGCACAAGTTTCATGTGAGTTAGTGTGCAAGTGTAAATTGAGTCTGTGTACAAGTGTATTATATGTAAGAGTGAAAATATGTAATTTTAAGATGTGTACAAGTATCTTATATTAGACTATGCAAGTTATGGAAGTGTAATAATTTTTTAGGTGTGCAAGTATTATAGAGTCAAGTTTTCATCAAGTATGCAAGTTTCATGTAGATAATTCAAGAGTCATGAGACTTGGCATATGGAAAGGAATAGTCAAATATCCAAAGAGTCACACTACTATGGATATATTATGGAGATAATACTCCATAAGAAAAATATATACAATCACTATCATATTTGTAAGATAAAGAGGAGCAATAAAGGTTGCATACATTTTAAGCAATTAATATTGTAAGTTGTTCTTCATGCATAGTACATGAATTATTCAGGCTATTTACATTTATATTGCAACATATTATTAAGTGATATTTGATTTATTATAATCCTATATATACATATTAATTTGCTCATATTATTCTAATCATATCATTATATTGACCTTATTATATTATGGTTATATTATATTCAATCCTCCAATATTTAACCTATGATATTTGTGGTAGTATTAAGGCTTAAAAATCCATAAATGGTATTAAAGCTACCACTAGAATCTACCTAGGTTGATAGAGTTATTTTAGGCACTTTTGTAAATTAATTTTATCCAATTTGATAAAATTGATTAGGAGTATATTTGAAGTTCATATTGAGTATAAAGGCTAGATCTTTCCATGGTTGAAGTATAACCAATGAATAATATGACTAAAATATATTTATTAAAAGGTAAATCAACTTTAATATAGTTGATCATTTAGGGATATTTCCAACCCTTGAAATTGAATATTGAAGGTAGAATCAACTTTAAGATAGTTGATCATTCAAGGCTATAGCCAACCCTTGATATTGATAGAGGATTCAGGGACATATATATCCCTTGATATTGATAGAAGATCCAAGGAATTTCAATTTCATATTGACATTGATAAAATATTTAGGGCCATTCAACATCACCTTAACACTAATAGAAGATTCAGAGACATCCAAAGTCATCTTGGTAGTATAAAGAAAATATTTGTAGAAGAGAAAGCATAAGAATTGTGAGAAGCTTTCTACAGTGGATAAAGATATATTTTACATTTTAAGTGCAAATGAAAAAATAGTAGCGGATTGAGAAGCATTTAGAGATTACTAAGAGAATAGAAAGAAAGCATAATAGAAAGAAAGAATATTCAAGTCACAAAGAGATAGAACTTGACATAAGGTAAATTTTTAGGTCATAGAGATATTTACCTTGACATATTAAGAAGGAATGTGAGCCATCTAACCCACATTAGATTAAAAAATACTATATCCATTTAGATCATATCTAAGTATAGTATAGTAAGCTATACAACTTACATTGGAGAAAATAGCAGCAGAAATAGGTTTTGATATGCGATAAGCATACTATAATAACAATGGAAGAATGCACATTCAGATGAGCACATTAGCAAGGTAAAATAATAATTCAGGTAAGAGCATATAACAAATAAAAGGAGGTATGAAGAAGGGAAGTATTGAACAACATTGTAAAGGAAATAAAAATGTTTGAGCCTTGATAAAATCTTAAAGTAATGTAGTACCAGTAGTATTGGTCCCTTGAACCTGCAAACATCAAATCAGGCATTAGTACAATAGAAATTAGAGATCTAGAAGCAATATTAATGAGCTAAGGAAGAAACTATTATAGTGGAAGCTAGAGCAAGCTGACAAAGAAACAAAACACAAAAGATGAACTAGTTTGGAAGTTGAAACAAGGAAGAAGGAGAGCTTGAGGTAGTTAGTTCTAAACAAAGAATGTTTCACTTGGTATAATGTTCAATTGTAGAACATTATGAAACACATCAGTATTTGAGTGCAATATAGAATGTAACATGCCATACAACTTGGGCTAACTCATTGCATTTTCTATTTGGAGTGTAACATACCATTTAGACTACAACCTAGAGTGCAATGCTTTGGAAATCAAAATGCCTCACCACCTCACCATGCACATTTCCACGTCTAATTAATCCAAATCCCACTAAGAGTATCCACATGAGTATTCACTGGAGCAACATTCGTAGAATGACGACATAATAAGTACACGTATAATAAATAAGTATTATAAGGTATTCTAATTTTAGGGTTTTTGAAAAGGCTAAGGTTTTAATATTAAAAGTTAATTGGGAGGAATAAGGTTAAATTAGAATATATTTGAATTATTGAGTTTTTAAAATAATGGAGTGATAAGTAGAGAAAAAATTAATTAATTTTTTCTAGGTTGGAGTGATAAGGACTTCAACTAGTCCATTTAATTTTTTTATAATTTTTAAAAGTTTTTGAAGTTTTTGAAAGAGTTATTTATTTTTTAGTTTATTATTGAAAATTTAAAAATTTGAAATTATTAAAATATTGTAAATTTATATGTTTGGGAAATAAAAGGATTTCAACATAAAAATTAGGAATAACATAAATTTACAAAATTTATTATTAGTTTCTAAATTAGGGAGACAAGGTTTACTACTTCATAGGAATTAAATTAGAAACTTTGAATTGTCTAAACCTAGGAGATATAATGTATTCTAAAAAAAAAATTGAATGATTTCTATTATGTCTAACAATAAGTTTATCCTTTCTGAGTCTCAAATTTTGAAAGGACCAAATTTTGCTTCATGGAAAAACAAAATGAAATCAATTTTAGTTGTGGAAAAACTTTGGGATATAGTTAGTGGAACAAAAACAAAACCTACTAAAGATGTAAGAGAAATTCAAATATTTGAATAAGGTTAAGCCAAAGCACTTATCATAATAACATTTGGAATAATTTATGAAATACAACCTTATTTAAGTGGAGAAAAAACTTCTATAGAATCTTGGAATACTCTATGCAAAATTTTTGAAGGGAAAAACAAAGTTGCTATTCTTAATATTCAATCTCAATTATACTCCTTAAAAGTTAATAGTGGTAAAAGTATTGAACTATTTTTTCAAAAGGTAGTAAATATAAAAGCAAAGCTATTAAATATAGGAGACAAAGTAGAAGATAAATTTCTTTTTCAAGTGATATTAAGATCACTTATAGAAAGCTACAAACATCTAGTCAAATATTTGCAATTTTTAAGCAAAGAAACTACATTTGATGAGTTAGTCAATATTCTTCAAGAATATAAAGTAGAAAATTCAATCAAATATGAAATTACTAACAATGCATTGGTATCAAGAGATAATACAAAAGGTAATAGTGCTTCAAATCTAAGATATAGATCCAAATGGAATACAAGATATTGTCAAATATGCAAGAAAAATAGTCATAGCACAAATTTCTATAAATACAATCAAAGAAATTAGTATCAAGGAAATCAAATGAATATGAATCAAAGTGGTCAAAAAAATAATTCAATACAACAAATGCAATATCAACCTCAATACAATTCTCAACATCAACATCAATTTTAAACTCAACATTTTCAATGACAGTACCATTCTCAATATCATTACGGTCATCAACAACAATCACAATTATAGTATAGAGGGAAATAAAATAGGAAAATTTTCTCAATCAATTCATGAAATTAAATAGTTAGAAGACACTACTAAAGAGAATGAATCCAAAGCTTTCTTAGTAAAATTTATAATAAATAAAGATGTATTTATTTCAAAGAATTTTGAAGTTACTAACTTTGTAGTTATAGAACATCAGGATACAGGAAGGCAATATGATAAGACCAAGATATAAAAGAACATAATGAATAAGCAACAAAAGAAGAAGAAGAAGAAGAAGAAGAATATTAGAAAAAATTAGAAGAAATAAATAAGAGAACAAAGTAAGCATAGGTTCTAGGATCACTTGAATATTGAAGAAAAATATGAAGACCATGATTGAAGACTAAAGTCTTCAATAACCAAATAATGTAATACAAACGAGTGTTGGAGTATATTAGATTATTTGGTGCATGCTAATATATCCCATGGTACCTTCTTGGTACATTTGTAAATAATAGATTAGCTTTGAGTCATAGTTGAGAGTGTGAGTTATATTTCCCTTTTATGGAAGTGTGAATGTGCAAGAAATGCACAAGTGTCAAAAGAGTTAGTGTACAAGTGTAAGTTGAGTCTATGTGTACAAGTATATTGGATTAGAATATGCAAGTTATGGAAGTGTAAGTCATTCTTAGGTGTGCGAGTATTATAGAATCAAGTGTTCATCAAGTATGCAAGTGTCAAGTAGATAAGCTAAGAGTTATGAGACTTGGCATATAGAAAGGAATAGTCAAGTATCTAAAGAGTCACACAATTTGAAGAACACAAGCTTATACTGAGATAGGGTGGTGAACAGTATAAGACCAACTTTTACTTTTCTTTTCCAAACAATATTATCCAATATTATCAATGGAAATATCAATAGCAGTAATTAAATCAATGCATAAATCATCACACATATGAGAGACACAAATTTAATGTGGTTCACCCAATGTGGGCTACTCCATGGAGAAAATATTTCTTCTAAATTTTCTCAATAAATATCTTGGGAATAAATTCTCTATTACAATTTTTATGGACCTCTGTCCAAAGGAGACACCAATCCCCTATACTCTGATTTTTGGATATCTCTCCATAGGATAACTCTATCTCCTTTGCTCTAGTTTGTGGATCTCTCTCCATAGGAGAAATCTTTCCCCTTTTCTCTGGTTTGTGGAACTTTATCCAGGAGAAATCTATCTACTCAACTTGTTTGTAGATCTCTATCTATAGAAGAACTCTATCTCTCTAGCTGGTTTGTGAATCTCACTCCATAGGAGAAATATTTCCCCTTGCTTTGGTTCATGGATCTCTCTCCATAGGAGAACTCTACCCCCTCTACTCTGGATGGTGATATTCTAGAAGACTTCTGCCCCCACTACTATGGCTTGTGGATCTCTCTCCATAGGATACCTCTATACCCACTACATTGGTTGATGTATCTCTATCCACTAGATACTGTTATCCTATTTGCTCTGTTACCTCCAAAGCCTACTCTCAAATCTATATTAAATATACACAAAACTCTATCCCAAATATAGCACAAATTTGCTCTAACTCTACTCACAAATCAGCACCAAACTCTATCCCAAGTCTAGCACAAATATGCTCTAACTCAACTCAAAAATCTACACCAAACTTTATCCCAAGTATAGAAAAAATATACCCTAACTTTGCTCATAAATCTGCTCTTAATTCTATCTATAATTTGCCCCAATCCTTAACATAAATCTTGAACAAATAAGCAACCAAACCTGCTCTCAACTCTGCTCAAATATGCCCCAAGCCTTAACACAAAGATTGAAAAAATCAACAATCAAACCTACTCTCAAATATGCTCAAATATACCCCAATACTTAACACATAAACTTGCTCAAAATTTTCCTCAATCCTTATCAAAGACTTGCTCAAATTTATCCTCAAGACTTCTCAAAGACTTGCTCAAATCTGCCTTCAATACTGTTCACAAAACTTGCTCAAATAACTCCAAATATTGCATACACAATACAACTTAAATCTCTTTCAAAAATCTTTCTTCACACAGACAAATTCTACTTAGAATTCATTTAACCTCTGGAACATATAGAGAATGATATGCACTTGCCAATAGCTCAATATGTTCTACTCAATCATTAAGTCTATCGCTTTCACATGTCTCACATTTATTACTCTTTAAAGGTAGGTCTAGTATAGCACATGACACCTGACTTTATGATGCACATACTTGCTTCACAAATATGATTTCTAATGCTTGCACATTCACTTTCAATATCACTCAAAACCAATTCCAAAAAGCTTCACACATTCATTCAAATAATGAAGCACAATTTACTCACAAACCCTAACACAAGTGTTTCCAATTTCTTTTTTAACAAAGATGCACAATGTAGGTATCAAACCCTAACTCAAATATTTTTAACAATGCTTATCAAACAATCCTTTTCACTCCACCTTATGTTCCAAAACATTCACTTCAATAAACACTTTAAATAAGGAATGATATGCCCATACCTCTTAGCTTGCTCTTATGGAGATATGTCTTCAAAAATCTGTCTCACACACAATATCTTTTGCAACTATAAAAGGGTTAGCACAACACCTCTTTATGTGTTAGAAAACCTTCTCAAAATGTGTGCACAATTTGTTCCAAACCAATGCTCTATACCTCTTTTGGTTTCTCAAAATAAAACATTAAATCATGAACCAAGTCCTTCAAATTGAATCAAATATTACAAACAATAAAGGTACATTCTACACCTTTTATCTCCCACTTAAAATATCAACAAACACTCTCAAAAGGATTTACCAATAATTTCCTTATTACTCCTCAAAATAACACTTCAAAAAAATGCACTCTCCATTATATTTTTCTTCTAAAAAATGGCAAGAAATAAAAAAAATATTTCCCTTATAGCTCCCTAAGTCCAATGGTGCTCAAACAATCAAACACACCTTAAGCGCCTAACACTCAACCTTAGACTTAATAAAAATTAAATCTTGCTTACCAAAACTATCATGGGTGAGGTTCGACCACAATACCTCATATATGTCAGCATGCTCACACTCCTTGGGCTACCGCTAGGCCAACCGCCCACATGAAAACACTAGTGCATGATTCACACTTTGACCTCCACTCTCACTTCCTTGCCAAAAAAAATCCTTTCAACACTGTCGTCGCCTAAAATCAAACTCTTGACCTGGTATCTGCCCTGCACCTTAACACTGCCCAGTCTATCGCTAGGCCAACCACCTAGCTAGAGATAAAATCCTTGATCTTATTGTTATCCATGTTCAAATCCCTTCTTTCTTTTTTAAAAATATTTTTTCTTCTTCTCACGTCACACACAAGGAAACGAATAATTCGTGCATCGAACACACAACCTTAGGGCTAGAAAAATCATCCATATTAATATGAATTTACCACCATGCTTTGGATGTCAACACTTTTTAAGAATTTAAAAATTATTTTCAAATTTGGCACCAAAACCCACCTTGGGTTTAAAATAATTTATAATATAAAATATTATAATTATTTTATAATTTAACCTTAGGCTTTAACCTTTTAACTTTAATATTATAATATTATAATATTATTTCCTTTTTGAGCCTTAGTCACTTGCTTCCTTCAGGATTTTTAAACCATGGTCTTCAACCTTTTAACCAAACACTTGGAGCTTTGTCCCAAACCTCTTGGGCTTAAAATATAAATATTATAACCCTCTTTTTATTAATTTCCTTGCATTGAGAATGATCTTTGTCTTGCATTTTAACCAACTTATAGACTTTATCTTTTTGTTATGCCGAGATATCAATTGCAACCAATGTCATCAATATATGACCTCAAAACTTTGACATCAATGACAACAATATACTCAAAATTTTCAAAAATCTCCCCCTTTGTCATTGATGGCAACCCTTTCTAAAAATTCCATTTTTTTTCAACTACTGGATTTCAAATATGCTCCCCTTGACTGAATGCTCTCCCCCTTACTGAAATATCTCCTCCTTTGACATCAATGACAAAGGACTCCTTTGGGGTTAAAGATAAGACTCTTAGGTCATCCCCCTCCCCACCTCCTCTCCTTGAGGTGATTAATTTTGGGGTGGGAGTATTTCTACTTCCAGCATACAATGCTCTTTTTCTTTGTCAACCTTATTTCTCGACATACCCTTTTGATCCTTTTGAGTGTCTTTGTTCTTGTTTGTGCATTGTTTCATTTCTTAGTGAAGCTTCTATTCTTCAAATTATCCTCATAAGTCTCAATTTCTCCTTAACTCTCTTCATCTGAAACTTCCTCTTTTGAGTTTGAGCTTGACCCTTCTTCTTGTTTCCCTTGTCCTTCTTCAAAACCAAGTCATGTTTTGATAGATGAAGATATTTGTGCATTAATAATCTTATCCAAAGTTTTTGAACTTTTCCTAAACCTGTGTAGCTTGTCCTTAGAATTTTTTAGTTCCATCCTTAGTGAAATTATCTCATGTTCTAATCTTTCACATTCTAACTCGTTTGCTTCTAACTTTCCACTCATGACCTCTTTAAATCTCCTTGCCTTAGATATTGATTTTGTCAGGTCTTGTATAAGCTTTCCTTTCTCTTCCTCACATTCTTGAACTTGAGTCTTTAGTCTTGAATTATGCTTTATAACCTTTTTCAATTCTCTAAGAGCAACAATAAGTTTTGCTTCTAGATCTACATTGCCTTCCTCTTCATTTTTTGAATCTTGTTCTACTTCTTGGTCTTCAAGAGAATATTCATACTTTTCAACTTTATCTACAACAAGAGCATTTTATTCCTCTTCTATTACCAAAAATAGAATCTCTTCTTCTTCACCATCTGAGGGTCTTTCATCACAGTCACTTGAATTCTTGCTTCCCTTGTTAACATAGAAACTTTTCTTGTGCCTTTGAAAGAAATTTTTTCATGCTTACCTTGACCACACATGTTTTTCTCTTCATGCATGGATTTTCTTGCTTCATTTTTCTTATGATCCTGTTTCTCTTCACTGCTACTGCTTCTAACTTCTAGAAAATTAGATGCATTGTGAAAAAAAATTCCACAATTGAAACATTTCATTATTTTCATACCTTTGTGCTTTCTTGAGTCCTTATTTTTTCTACCATAGTTAGCTTCTTCATCATTGTTTGAATCACTACTTGACTCTGGTTTCTTATCTTTTGTCTTCTTTGATGCTTTGAAAGCTTACTCTTTCTTGGAGTTGGGATCCTTTACTATTCTCATCTCATAAACTGTAAGAATTCCATGTAACTCATCCATATTCAACTTTTCAATATCTCTCATTTCCTCTATAGCTGAGACCTTTCCATCATACCTCATAGGAAGCAACCTTAGTACTTTTTGAGCAACACTAGAGTCTTCAATTTCAAATCCAACTCCACGCATGGTATTAACAATTTCATCCACACGAAGCAAGTATGTAGCAATATCTTCCTCATATTCCATATTAAAATATTCAAAACTTTTATTATGGTTTTGTCACTTTTCCATCTTGACATTTTTATCTCCCTCATATGTTTACTTCAATTTATCTGATATCTCTTTTGTTGATTTACAGTGTATAACTTTCATAAATTTTGCTTCACGTAATCCACTTAAAATTCCATTCATAGCCTTGGCATTATTCACATATAAAAACTTACCATCTTTATATGTGGGAGGAGTAGTTGTAGGTGTGAATCCATCCTCAACTTATTGTCATGTCTCATATCCTTGTGCCATCAAGTAAGTCTTCATTATTATGCTCCAGAAAGTATAATTGTTCCCATTGAACAATGGTACCTTATTTGATGAAGATCCATTCTAAGATGCCATCTGTGTTCTTGTACTACTTTCTTTCAAGATCTTGACTCTTTCGAAGGAACCCACTCTGATACTAATTGAAGAAAACAGGATTATACTAAGAGGGGCTGAATAGTATAAGATCAACTTTTACTTTTCTTTCTCAAACAATATTATCCAATATTATCAATGGCAATATCAATAACATTAATCAAATAAATGAACAAATCATCACACACATGAGAGAAACAAATTTAACGTGGTTCACCCAATGTGGGCTACTCCACGAAGAAAATATTTCTTCTAAATTTTCTCAACAAATATCTTGGGAATAAATTCCCTATTACAATGTTTATGGACCTTTATCCAAAGGAGATACCAATCCCCTATGCTCTGATTTGTGGATATCTATCCACAGGATAACTCTATCCCCTTTGCTATGGTTTGTGGATCTCTCTCCACAGGAGAACTCTTTCCCCTTTTCTCTAGTTTGTGGAACTTGATCTAGGAGAACTCTATCTCCTCAACTAGTTTATGGATCTCTCTCCATAGAAGAACTCTATCTCCCTAGTTGGTTCACGGATATCACTCTGTAGGAGAACTCTTTCTCCTTGCTCTAGTTTTTGTATCTCTCTCCACAGGAGAACTCTATTCTCTCTGCTATGGTTGGTGATCTTCTAGAAAAATTTTGCCCCCATTGCTCTGGATTGTGGATCTCTTTCCATAGAATATCTTTGTCCCCACTACAATAGCTGATGGATCTCTATCCAGTAGATACTACTATCCTCTTTGATCTATCACCTCCAAAGCATGCTCTCAACTATGTCTAAAATTTACACAAAACTTTGTGTAAGTCTAGCATAAATTTTCTCTAATTTTACTCACAAATCTGCACCAAACACTGTCCCAAGTCTAGCACAAATATCCTTTAACTCTGCTCATAAATATACACCAAAATCTATCTAAATTCTAGCATAAATCTACTCTAAATCTGCTCATAAATATACTCTTAACTCTATTTCTAATAATTCCCAAGCCTTAACACAAATATTGAATAAATTAGCAACCAAACCTGCTCTCAACTTTGTTCAAATCTTCCCCAAGCCTTAACACAAATCTTGAACAAATCAGCAATCAAAAATACTCTCAACTCTGCTCAAATCTACCCCAAGCCTTAACACATAGACTTTTTCAAATCTATACTCAAGCCTTATCAAATACTTGCTCAAATCTGCCTTCAATACTGCTCATAAAACCTGCTCAAATAACTCCAAATCTTGCATACACAATACAACTTAAATATCTTTCAAAAAGCTTTCTTCACATAGATAAATTCTACTTAAAATTCTCTTCACCTCTAGAACATATATAGAATGATATGCACTTGCCAATAGCCCAATATGTTCTACTCATTCATTAATTTTGTCACTTTCACATGTCTCATATTTATTACTCTTTAAAGGTAGGTCTAGTCTAGCACATGACACTTGAATTTTTGATGCACATACTTGCTTCACAAATCTGATTTCTAATGCTTGCACATTCACTTTCAATATCACTCAAAACCAATGCCAAAAATATTCACACATTCATTCAAAAAATGAAGCACAATTTTCTCACAAACCCTAACACAAGTGTTTCCAATTTCTTTCAACAAAGATGCACAATGTAGGTCTCAAACCCTAACTCAAATATTTTTAACAATGCTTATCAAAAAATCCTTTTCACTCCACCTTATGTTCCAAAACATTCACTTCAATAAACACTTTAAACAAGGAATAATATGCCCATACCTCTTAGCTTTCTCTTATGGAGATATGTCTTCAAAAATCTGTCTCACACACAATATCTTTTGCAACTATAAAAGGTTTAGCACAACACCTCTTTATGTGTTAGAAAACCTTCTCAAAATGTGTGCACAATTTGTTCCAAACCAATGCTCTATACCTATTTTGGTTTCTCAAAATAAAATATTAAATCATGAACCAAGTCCTTCAAATTAAATCAAATATTACAAACAATAAAGGTACATTCTACACCTTTTATATCCCACTTAAAATATCAACAAACACTCTTAAAAGGATTTACCAATAATTTCCTTATTACTCCTCAAAATAACACTTCAAAAAAATACACTCTCCATTATATGTTTCTTCTAAACAATGACAAGGAATAAAAAATATTTCCCTTATAACTACTTAATTCCAATGGTGCTCAAACAATCAAATACACCTTAAGCACCTAACACTCAACCTTATATTTAATAAAAATTAAATCTTGCTTACCAAAACTATCGTGGGTGAGGTTTGACCACAATACCTCCTATCTACCAGCGTGCTCACACTGCTTGGGCTACTGCTGGGCCAACCGCCCACATAAAAACACTAGTGCATGATTCACACTTTGACCTCTGCTCTCACTTCCTTGCCAACAAAAATCCTTTCAAAACTATTGCCACCAGAAACAAAACTCATGACCTAGTTTTTGCCCTACGCCTTAACACTACCCAGTTTGTTGCTAGGCCAACCGCCTAGTTGGAGATAAAATATGTGATCTTATTGTTATCCACATCCAAAGCCCTACTTCCTTTTTTAAAATATTTTTTCTTCTTCTTCTCACGTCACGCACAAGGAAACAAATAATTCATGCATCGAACACACAACCTTAGGGCTAGAAAAATCATCCATATTAATATGGATTTACCACCATGCTTTGGACATCGACATTGTTTAAGAATTTAAAAATTCTTTTCAAAGTTGGCACCAAAACCCACCTTGGGTTTAAAATAATTTATAATATAAAATATTATAATTATTTTATAATTGAACCTTAGGCTTTAACCTTTTAAATTTAATATTATAATATTAACATATGAAAATATTATTTCCTTTTTTAGCCTTAGTCACTTGCTTCCTTCAGGATTTTTAAACCATGGCCTTCAACCTTTTAACCAAACACTTGGAGCTTTGTCCCAAACCTCTTGGGCTTAAAATATAAATATTATAACCCTCTTTTTATTAATTTCCTTGCACTGAGAATGATATTTGTCTTACATTTTAACCAACTTATAGACCTTGTCTTTTTTTTATGTCGAGATATCAATTGCAACCAATGTCATCAATCTATGACCTCAAAACTTTGACATCAATGACAACAATATACTCAAAATTTCCAACACTACTATGGATATATTATAGAGATAATACTTCATAAGAAAAAACATACAAACACATACAATCACTATCATATTTGTAAGAGAAAGAGGAGAAATATAGAATACATACATTTTGAGCAATTAATACTGTAAGTTGTTCTTCATGCATATTACATGAATGACTCGGGCTATTTACATATATATTGTAGTATATTATTAAGTGTTATTTGATTTATTATAAGCCTTGATATACATATTAATTTGCTCATATTACTCTACTCATATCATTATCTTGACCTTATTATATTGTGGCTATATTATATTCAATCCTGTGATATTTAACCTATGATATTTGTGGTAGTATTAAGGCTTAAAAAGCCATCAATAAGTATTCTTGTGTGAACTAGTACACAACAAATACCCATTTATTTATGTTTATATATTAAATTTAAAGGGATCATCCATATACTAGGGAATGAAAGCTAAACCCTAAATATATCCTTTGAGAACTTTCAAAAAAGTATTGCTAGAGATATCCCTTATTTTGACTAGATCGAAGAGATGATCACAATGAGATAGTTCTCTCGCAAAGTTCTTGGGACCTTGATGATGAGGCCTAAAAATACCACATTTTGTGAACAAGTTACACCTTTTTGTCTCTCTTGATATGACTATAATATACGATTGGCAATGGACTAATATATAATTTCCATTAATATTCTATTTAAACTTAGTAAATAATGAAATGCACTATTGAATTATTTTAGATATATTTTATGCAATTTTAAAAGTATAAGCATAAATAATAGATGCTAAAGTAACACCTCCTAGATGCTGGTTAGAAAAGGTTGGTGGTTATAGGTTTTTGAGGGGATATTTTGATGTAGTTGAGCACCAAAAAATGGATGCATAGTTATGCACCAAAATAAAGCAAGATGTGCTAGAATAGAGGGTTGGTGTGCTAGAATAAGCATTGGGTGTGGACAAAATACTAAGATATGGTATATACAAAGTATGTTATAATTCATTTATAGAAAATATGGGAATGAAAAAATGCCAACAAGGCCAAATATTCATCTATGTAAATCTTGTAGATGTTGGAACATATTATATTATTTGGTACATGTTAATGTACCTGAAAGAGACTTAAAATGTCTAACAACTAGATAATATGCTATCAAATGACAATATAATCAAGTAATCAAGTGTAAATAAGAAAGTAAAATAATGTGCCCATATTTATTAATATTTATGAATCTCTTTACAATCAGGTTACAAGAACATCCCTCTCAGGGATTTGACCAATGTGATACATATTACTCCACAACTCGTGTGGTAGATGCCTTCAATAGACTCTTAAGATCTTCAAAATGCTCAAGGGCTTATAAGGATGCCTTCTTCTCCAATGCTTAGAGGAAGAGTCTTGAAAGGTGCTTTGCCTTTGAGAGATCTGTTATCTGCATTCAAGGAAACAACAAAACACATTTAGAAGCACATGAAACCTCTCATGATGAGGTTGATTTCCAAGAGGATATATGAAACATCATAAACATATAAAGAATATGTGAATATATGTAAAGATGCACAAATATGATCAAAATATTGGTAATAAATCATAAAGCATGGATTGATACATAGAAAGGAAGCTAGAAATGCATAAGATCTTGCATATTGAACATGGAAGAATCTAACCTTTAAAGCAATGTAAAGGAAATCATGAAATGCATGAAAGTAAGCAAATATGCCTATTAATATACTAATTAACCATAGAAGTGCATGAGATATCATTAATATATATCTAATTAACCTAAATATATGCTAATAAAGACAAATATAAGGCTAAAACTAAGAAAAACATGGATCAAACCCTTGTCACTACTACCATCGACGGTGGAGGCCTACAGGCCACTGTCAGTAATAGTGGTTGTGAACTAAAACTTCTATCTCTTGAATCAAGATCTGTAACACAAAATTCACCAGTTGAATTGATGATCAAGGATCACCTTGATGTTTTGGAATGTATCGGTGGTGTAATTCATTGAGATTTGTAGTGGATGTATGTCAATTACCAAGCTTGCTCCTCAAGCTCTTGAGATCTCCATTGCTTCCAACATAGACATGATTGTCCAAATTGATAGCAAATATGCACTCCTTAGAGGTTGCAAGTGGCTCTCCAATTCAGTAGGGCTTCGCTACATAAAACTTGATATCTCTTCTATTTCTTCTCCCCAATTTTGATGCGGGTATTATAGCCTCCCCAATTCCTCATCCTAGCTTCCTTGAGAAGCCAAGATCAAGAATTGGGAGGTTAGAGTAGTTTTGAGGAAGCATCTAGAAGCTTCCTCACCAAAAACCACCCAAAATCAGTTGCTCTGGCTATTACAACTAATTTTTTGCTTGACCTTCAGGGTTGAGTTTGTTTCAGAGCTAGCCAATCTCACTCAAGGTGGCTAGATCGTAGTCGATCTGAGCATAAGTGGTTGGTCTGGCAGTCGCTTTGATCGATAGCGATTGAGACTGGATAGGGAAAAACTACCCTAAATAAGTGGTTAAAACTATTGCTAGCTCTTGAAAAGATCCAAGATCATTCATATGATCTGTAAGGATGTCCATATGAGTAGTCCCCTAAACATAACACATTTTAGGTGTCTACAGATTCCCCTTTTAGGATGCATTGTGGTAAAACACAACACTGAGCAAAAATAGACCACCTAGAGCCATGTTGTAGGTTAAATGATAATCATTTATCTAATAAAAATTAGATACCCAGTCCTTCCAAAGGATGTACATCCTATAATCATTGCTTCCAACAAGATGGAAAGCTTAATTTTACAAAGCTTTCATGCATCCAGTGACGATCAGGTAGCGTCCGTTGTACTATTGTTCTGATAGGTGGAGAGATTCAATATTTAAACTAAAAATTTTGATTTTTGCCCTAGTAGAAGGGTAAGATTATGATAGTTGTTAGCAATGATTCATAATATGAATACAATTTGACATGATCAAGTGATCCTTTGTTGAATTTGATTATGATTTTGATATTATGACTACCCCCTCAAGCGATGAGTCGCTTGACCAAGATGAATAATTTGGATGATTTAAGAGTTTTGCATTTTTTTTATATGGCAGGTCCTATTATAGGTGTGATTTTAACCAATAATAGTAATTGTACATCTCTATCCCATGGAGCAGTCCGGCCATAATGGCCTTCTTAGGGAATCAAGATGATAGCAATTCCTTGTAGCATGTGGTGAATAACTCAATGATTAGATGAAAATGTCATAGAAGAAAGGAAATGAACACCTCATTCCCATGGGGCAGTTCGGCCATCATGGCCTTCTTCAGGATTGAAGTGAAGCTTCTCAATTCAGCGATGACTAAATTGGATCAAATGACCTTATGGTAATTTACTCATCCTATCGGATTGCATGGATCGCAAGTCACTACAACTACCAAGTGTATAGGGTAAATAACTAGGTACAAGGTGCATTTGAGATTTTACTATTATTTGATTTTTTTGTTAATTTTGATGAGTTTTCATTTGTTTTTGAAATTTTGATTTTATGATTTTTGTTGTTATTTTGCAATTTTTTATAATTTTGGACTGTTAGATATGTTTATTTTTCCATTTTGAAGCTTCCCATGGTGAAAAATTAAGGGCATTAATTGCTGCTTCTCAGCCACTATCAACATAGGCGGTGCAATTTTGTAATTTCACAGTCATTGTCAGCATAGGCAACCTGCACTTGCTAGCTGCTGATGCCAGCAATAGCTGTGGAAAAACTAAAAAAAATATAAAAAGAAAATTAGGGTTTTCAATTCATTATTTTCCAACTGTCAATTTGCAATAGTGAGCTATGAGAAGAAAAGTGAGAAAGTGACCCAAAATGCTACCCAGATTACCTGAAACCATGGCAGAGCATGGTGAGGCTTCTACAAGTGGAGGAGTTGGAGCTTCACGAGTATTTCTCAAACCCTAGTCTTGTTAATTCATGGGTAAAAAATAACCAAACTAAGATATTGACTAATTAATCTCATTCAGCTTGTTGGTAATGAATCACACCTATAGCTAGGCTTAGAACTAGGCTAATTTAGGTATGTTTCTCTTAGTTTTTAGAGTTTTATTATTATTATTGGACTTTGAGGGGAAGGCGGATGCCATTGGCATGCCGACTCATGGCCACTATCGCTTAGGGTGGCTCCCAATTGGCAAAGAGGGGCCATTGTCACTGAGAAGGGCTAGTTTAAACCTCCAATGGTTAAAATTTTAGCCATTGGGGGCTAGCTATTATTGAAATAAGCAACTGTTGTAGCTGTCACTATTAGCATGAGTGGCCAGGAAACCTTAGGAAATTTTTTGAAATTATTTTGCATATTAGCTCTTATCTACATAGGCTCGAGAGCCTAAGTTTCTAGCTGATATACTACCCCTCATGGTTCACATAGACTGGCATTGGTTTGATGCATGGGGCCTAATGTACATTGCTCAATTATCAATGATGATGTCAGATCAGGATTACCTCACTATGTTGGCCCACATATGGGACTATCATACCAACACCTTCCATATCCTGAATGATGATATGATGATTACCCATGAGGATTTTTATAGGATCTTTAGGATCCCTTTCGATGGATAGCCCATCGTCTCCTTTCCTATCGAACATAGGCCAACCTTTTTTACCTAGATTTTTTGATGATGAGGCATGTGTAGCCTTAGTAGACATTCAACACGGAGGAGTTCCTATCTCTTGTTGGTATCAGGCTGATGTATTCACACAATACTAGGCCCTTTTGATGCACATCATCTACAATGTGCTTCTTCCAGATACATCAGGATAGAGGTTCCCATGGAACCTCTTGGTGATGGTTTAGGACATGATAGACAGTGTAGAGCCCATCATTATGGCTTGGGGGAGTGCACTACTGGTGAAACTCTATGATGAGTTGTACAAGATTCAGAAATGAGGTCGAGTTATGGTAGCATGTAACCTAATATTGCAGATACGGGACTAGTATCATATCATGATAGACCATCCAGTAGGCCTTCTACAAGATATTACTACTATCATAGCTAGGTCACAATACTATGGAGTTAGGTTGCCACGAGATTAAGAGGAGTGATAGAGTCACCATCATGTAGGGGACTTGGAACACTATGTAGGCTCATTGATTGGGCTACAAGCCCAAGATATCATATGGAGGTCCTATGTGGATTGCCCTACTTGGCTTGAGGTAGACTGGTTTTTGGCACGGATGAGGTGTGATTGACGAGTTATCAATCACAAGGAAGGGGTGAGGGATTTCTTTCATTTCTCTTAGGTTACCAAGCAATTTGGAATTCTATAGGACATCCCACTTGAGCTAGTCTTGTATCAATGCATTCAGGCAAAGAGGGATTTCCCAGTTCCCCATGTGATATCTCTAATAGAGGAGGCATATCCTCCTACAACTGATTTCAGTGTTGTTGATATCGATACTACAGAGGTGTACACTCAGTGGTGGGTTATGTGGTTATGGCAAGGTGGTGGTAGCCTACGGTGATCTAGGGATGAGGCACCTGAGGAGGATCCTAATGTGTGATGAGTGTAGCCCAAGTTATAGGAGTGGGGATAGGATGTAGAGGAGCAGATAGTGCCAGAGGAGGAGGAGATGATAGCTCCAAAGGAGTAGGAGTCTCCCCTTTGGGCTTAGCTACACAACATAGAGGTTGAGATTCAAACCACTCGATGAAAAATCCTAGAGTGGGATATCTCTCTCGCTATGGTAAAGAGCCAACTAGTAGCAAGGTAGGACACATGGTGAGGATATGAGGAGTGGACCTCTCTATAGACATGGTTTGACTCAACATTAACTAGGATATAGGAGATCACTATGGAGCGAGATGCTTGGTGACTACAAGTTGCACCAACCACTCTAGCTGCTCAGGGTCCAACAAGTTTAGACATGGGGGTAGAGATTAGACACCTACATGGGATCTTAGAGGATTGTACAACCTAGATGTTGATAGATGTTGGATACATTGTAGCTCTATAGCTTTAGATCAATATGCTAGGTGGCACTTCTCAAGATAGGTCTATAGTAAAGGGCTCCCACCAGAGTAGGTAGAGTGAGTTAAGGTAGTCATCAGTGCGGCCTAATCATAGGATAGGGACCCAAACAGAGAGGACATCATGTACTAGCACCAGACCACCTCATAGAGAGGGTGGAGAGGATGGAGGTGATACTAATGGTGCAGGTCATTCATGATCATGATTTGAACACATTGTATAATTTTTTAGTGTAAGGTCCGAGGACCTACACAGCTATAGCCTAGGGGCATTTTTGATGTACCCCTGTGTACTTTGACCTACATACATATATATGATACTATCTTGTGAGATTCATTATGTGTATTGTGTTTGTGCTTTTATGTTCATGTGATGCCATATGTATGTAATGCTGAGATGATTTGATTAGATGTTATATGATGTGATGTATTGATGACATGCAACAACTAGATGATGTATGATTAGATGCTATGATCTAGACGTGTAGATGGAGTACTATGTATGCATATATGAATCCAATGATTTGTGTTAAATGCATGTTTAATTTTTATTTAATTGTATGCATCTAATCTATGGTATTATGATATGATAAATGCAATGCATGTAATTTATTATTTACATGATGGTGATCTAATGTAAATGAACCTGTATGCTTTAAACACTTAAAACATAAGGAATGAATGTAATATGTGATTAACAATCTAATGGATGACACCATATAATGTATAGAAATGATGAATCTAAAGGGTAACTCTTATCATAATAATTAATCATTTAATCATCCATATGTGATATGGGATGATGTGAAATGTATTGTTATTTCCTTATAATTTTTTGTAAATTAAAAGATATGCACAAAATAGTCAGTGGCCATCTAAATATCATTGCTAAAATATATCTGGTATATGTCCTATTTCATATACACCCTTTAATAAAAAAAATCTCATAAAAAAAAAATTAATGAGTGATTGATGAGATGATTTGCTTCTATTAGGGAATTTTTGATGTTTTCCATGAGACACAAACACCCTAGTTGATTAATAAAAAATTGATATAATGACTATATAGTATTATTGAAAGATCAAGCTTTTGTTATGAAGACCAGGATATTCATTATTCCTGTGTGTGCAAATAAATATATTATATGAGACATAATACTACCTCATTTCCAGGCGAGATTCATTCAACCCATTGTTGTAATGAGGATCACCAAATGTTCACCATGATCCTATGTTTGGATGCAATTGGACTAGACCACTAGATAATACAGACCACCTAAAGCTAGCTAATTTGTAAATTGTTTAGACCTCTTCCAATGCCAGGTGGGGTTCATTTAGCACATTGTTGTATTGGGGATCACTCTATGGTTTTAAGTAGTGACCATTCTAGGGATTCAAGCTCTTCAACCCCTTGTTTTATTTTGATTTATTGGGATACTTGCTCATATATAGTGATGAAAATCACTATTTATTTTGCATTTTTGTTTTTCTTTTGTTTTGAGCAAGGGATTTATTTTTATTTTGGGATTTTTGCTCATTTTGATGTAAGCAAGGGATTTCTTGGGTAGGGGAGAGCTTGTCCTTTTGCCAATGATAAAAAATCTAGACCATGTGCATCACAAGATGAGAAATTAAAAAACCTTTTGCTTAAGGTGACTAGGACCACTTGGTAGTGTTCATATTTCCTTGTCCTAATTAGGATTTGTTAATGTGTTTGATTAGTGATAGGATTCTAAAATGTGTAAAGTAATATCAAAACTAGACCTCATATCCAAAATAAAAGATAACTTTCTACAAAATCTGAGATCACTAGGTATGTCTGAATGACCAAAAAACCCTAGTATATTCCTTATAGCAATAGGAGGGGTTGTTTTAAAAAATACAATTACTCACAAGGGTGATGGTTGAATGATGATTTTGAAAGATGCATGATTGGCATACAAGCATGGTGTCATTTGTAAGATTGGAAACACAACCTATCCTAATGTAAGTGCAATGGATAGACATGCCTATGCAATGTAGTTAAATGAATGCATATGCAAACTGACAATGCAATAAAAATGTAAATGTTTTTTGTATTTTAAATGTTTTGCAATGTTTTTGAATTTTATTGCTTTTTGATTTGTTTTTTTTTTTAATTTTGTGATTGATTTGAATGTTTTTGAATTTTGAATTTTTATGTGTGGAACGCCTTAATGTGAAGAATATTGAGAGGTTCAAGCTCTTCAACACCTTCAAGTGATGTTAGGTGATATTTTATAGATCCAATCTTCTCTGAGATTATATAAGGACCTAACCAGTTTGCAGTAAATTTATCTCATAAATGCAATAATAGGTTTGAGTTCTGTTGGTTTTATTTCAGTACAAGATACCTAAATTTAAAGTTTCTAATATGGACTTTATTATTGTAAGCTCATTTTAGGTATTCCTTATAAATGTAGATATGCTCAAGGGCATTCACGTGATATTCATCAAGAAGCATCAATTGGTCGAGGCGAGCTTGTCGTGCAGTGTCATCATCAATAAACTCTTTCAATCTAACTTGCAGGGTTGGAATTTTCAATTCTAAGCGCATAATGGCCTTAGCGCCATATACTAGTGAAAATTGGGTTGCCCTAGTGGACATCCGTATACGAGTCCTGTAAGCCCATAATGCAAGGAGCAGCTAGATATGCCAATCTTTGTGGTTCTCCTGAACAATATTTTTCAAGATATCTACCACTGTCTTGTTAGAAGCTTAAACTTATCGTTTACTTGCGGATAGTATGGAGTCACAAAAATATGTTGTATATTATACTTGGACATTAAATCCCTTATAGTTTTGTTTTTGAATGGCGTTCCATTATCCAATATGATCTTGTATGGTATCCCAAAATGACATGATATTGTGAAGTATGAACTCCATAATATGAGCTCCTATTGTCATTTTTAAAGGGATTTATTCCACACATTTTGTAAAGTACTCAATGGCTGTTATGATAAACGTATGTCAGCCTAAATATGGGGAAGAGATCTTACCAATAAAATCGAATCCCAACTAATAAAATGGCCAAGCCACTTGAATGGGCTGTAAGGCCTACGATGGCAAGTGTATAATATTAGCATGATGCTAACATTTGATGCATTTCTTGACATACGTTGTGCAATACTTCTCCATAGTGGTCCAATAATAACCCATACGAAGGATGCACTTGATGATGGCCATGTCACTAAAATGACCATTGCATGTACCATCATGAACTTGAGAGATTATCCAAGTTGATTCTTGGGGATCAAGGCAACTAAGGAGAATTCCATCGTAGCTTCAACGATACAATATATCTCCTAACAAGACATACTTAGTCACTTTTTATTTGAATTATCATTTTGTATCACATGATAATCCTTGAGGGATTACACCAAGATTAAGGAAATCATGTATTTGTGACATCCAATCCTGTTAGGCAACAATTTCAACTGATTGAATGACATGTTCCCACTGTAGTTCGACTTGTACAAAAGTTGATTGGGAAAATACCTTATGGAGAATATTAATACCATTCTCTGTAGGATCCTAGGAAAGCAATGATCCCCAATGTATCTTTTTTAGGAAGTCTCTGTATTTGTAGAACCATTCATGGTTTTGTTCTATTTAAATCATGCGGATTGATTCTTGATTTTCAAAAGCCTCACACTGCATCACATATTGTGATAGCGTTTTCACTTGAATGGTAGTGAAGTCAGCAAACAAACTCTAAGGGATTAAGGATCCCAAAGATACCATGGTGTCTACAAATTTGTTGGACATTCGAGGAATTTCCTTGATGTCATACCATTATAGCTGGGCTAGATATGTGTCCATAAGCTCTTTATAGGCCTTCAGAATGGGACATCTACATTGATATATCCCCTTAACTTGATTAACTATGAGCAAGTATTTCCCAAAGATATTTAGCCTTTTAATCTTCATGGTGACCATTTTTTGGAGACCCAATATTAGGGCCTCGTATTTAGTGTTATTGTTAGTACAGGGGAAATTGAGCTTAAAAAACAAGGGCATTGGAGCACCTTGTGGTGTGAAAAACACAATTCCTACACCAGCCCTTGCTCGCATTTGGAACCATTGAAGAACATAGACATATTTACATGATTATCAGGTTATTCAGGTTTCGATGACTTCAAAAATGCAAAGACTACATCATCAGGGAGCTCTATGACAAGAGGTCTATGATCCTGAAGAGGAGCCTCTACCAGTTGATCTACTATGACTTATCCCTCAATAGAAATTTGACTAATGAATTCTAGGTCAAATTCGGTCAATAGCATGATTCACTTCGTAGTATGCATATTATGATACGTCTTACTCATCATGTACTGCAAAGGATTTTTTTTGATACCACATATATTGTATGGCTTAACATGTAGTGGCACAACTTCTTCATCACAAATAATACTGCTAAACATAGCTTTTCCACATATGTGTATCGCAGCTCATAGCTAATCAGAGTTTGACTGATGTAATATATTACCTGATCTTTTCCTTGCACGTTCTTTTGGGCTAGCATGGTTCCCAATGTAAATTTAGTGGTAGATATATAACAAAAATGGCACCTCTAGTCGAGGTGAATTTAGAACTGGTGGTGTTGCTAGGTAGTGCTTAATCTCAACAAAGGCCTCTTGATAGTCCTTATCCCATTTGAATGGGACTCCCTTATGTAGTAGCCAATTCATGGGTTGGTATTTGTTCGATAACTGTGCGATGAATCACTTTATGGATGCTACTTTTCCCTTAAGGCTTCTCAATTCCTTGATATTAGTTGGAGGATGCATTTCTAAAATGGCCTTGACCTTTTTTGGGTCAACTTCGATCCCTCATTGTTTACTTGATGTTATGCCAAAGACACATTTCTTGGGATTCAACCTGACATTATGCTTTATCAAGCAATCAAAGACTTTCATGAGAACCTTGGCATGCTCTGAATGCAATAATGACTTTGCCAATAAGTCATTGATATAATCCTTTAGGATCTTATGCATGTAGTCATGAAAGATATATGTCATTTCCCATTGGTATGTGGAACCAGTATTTTTAAGACTAAATGACATAACTTTGTAGCAAAATGTCCCCCATGGCATTGTGAACATGGTTTTATGCTGGTCTTCAAGATTAATCCACATTTTATTGCAACCAAAAAAATTGTCCATTAGGGAAAATATCTTGTGACCTGTAGTTGTGTCTACCAGAGCATCTATGTTAGGCAATGGGAATGAATCCTTTGGTGTTGCCTTATTGAGGTCTCTAAAATTTGTATAGATATAGATCCTTTCATTAGGTTTTTCTAAAGGTACCATGTTTGATACCCATTTTGGATAGTCAATGAAAATGATGAACTCTACATTCAACAGTTTTTGTAACTCGTATTTAACCATCAAAGCAATGGTTAGATGCATCTTCCTAAGTTTTTGTTTCATAGGTATCTTACTGGGGTTCAATGAAAGGTTATGAGTAACCAATTTTGTATCTAATCTCAACATATCCTTGTATATCTAAGCAAAGAGATTAGATTTCTATTTCAATAGAGGAATGATCGTGGTGCACTCCTTAGGAGATAAGCTCTCTCCAAATTTAACCTTCCTTGGATTCGTGGGATCTTTGATGATATCCACTTAGAAGGTTTCCTCCATTCACATGTGTGACCCCTCCTCAAGCTAATGAGGTATATGAATCAAATGGATGTCATCCGCTTGGTTTATAGGTTCCACATCCAAATTTCCCTCAACATGATAAACATCATATGCACAGCCTAGCATAAAATAAAATAGTTATAACATTTCTTCATTAGGGAATAAATATCCAAGCTCTAAAGGTAAATAAACATGATCCTAATAAATAACATCTAGATTAAGATACAATAGTTTGTAAATATCAGTTCAGTTGTTGAGTGGAGTGGTTAAATCAATGGAGACCATGTTGATGGAATGGATTAAGTCTCCAGGACCACATGATGTAGACTCTATACTTCTATATTATTCCCCACACTCTAGATGCAGCTTGGGAGGTATGGGGATAACTGGATCCTATATAGGAATAGGTGGGATTATTATATCATCTGATTGAAACTCTTGCCTTTCAATTGAAGGCTCCAAGAAGACCATGTGATAGATTTCATTCAAGTTCACTGGTCGAATCAAGATTCGAGGTCCTATTAAGATTGTACAGTACACTTCTTCCATATCTGCTTGGGGTAATAGATGATGTAAATGTCAAGGGCCTATGTAAGCCAATATGATGCAGGAGCATCCGGTGGCAGTAGAACAATCTTACATCTTCCAAAAATGTTACTTAATTTTTCTAAGTACCTTGCAGTAGATTCATTTTCGGTATTTTCCAAAGGAGGAAAGTTTAGCGGAGCAAAGGGAGCAAGTTTCTTAGAGTGGAGGGAGAGGTCACGAAATCGTGACATGTCGCAATTTCGTGACCTCAAAAGGCTTGGGCAGGTTTCGGCCCAGTTCCATCGCGATATCGCGACGTCGCGATATCGTGACCTGAGTTCATAGCAGAGGGAGAAGTGAAGTTCTGTCGTAATATCACGATGTCGTGATATCGCAACATCGCAATATCACGATGTCGCAATATCGCGACATCACGATATCATGACCAGAGTGCAGAGCAGAGGAAGAAGTGAAGTTTCATCACGATATCACGACGTCGCGATATCACGACGTCATGATATCACGATGAGTGTTAAGAGCAAAGCCGGAGGTGAAGGTGACGTCGTGATATCACGACCTCACGATATCGTGACGTCACGATATTGCAACGTTGTTGAGTGAACAAAGCGTGGAGGCAGTTTGATCACGATATCACGATGTCATGATATTGCGATGGTTCAACAGTCGATAGCAAATCATAAGGTTGGGTTGTGATATCATGACATGTCATGATATCGCGGCCAGTTAGAGGCCAACACGTGGCATGTGGTCCGAAGCATCAGAATGTTAAAGAAAGTTAACAAGACCAAAGAAGATGAGCCGACGGTCGGACAAGGCCAATTTAGACACGTGGACTGCCACGTGTATCCTGGAAGTTGTAAAGGGCACGTGCATCAAATATATGGCGTCATGGAGAAGGCGTGGCCAGATTTGAAGGTGGTCGGCTACGTGTACGGAGACAAGACGAGGGAGGTGTCGACCACGCGTTCTTTTATTATACTTTCTGGCAACGCGGTAGTTTTAGGTGGTGACTTTATGAAGCAAACAACGGTACAGAGTACAGTCAGATCGAAGCGACCGGTGCAGGGTGAGGGCGGCCATTCTTGAAGGCTTCTTGGTAGATCGGGCAGTGACCCATTTATGACCGAGAAATTTGAAGCTTCGACAAGGGGGAAAATTTGAATTCAAATTTTTGTTAGGTGGAGGCATTAATGGCCGAGAGGACCGGGACCTCGTTAAAAACCTAAAATTTTGTAATAGGGAGGATGGTGGACGGAAGAACAGGGGGAGTTACAGAGTTGAAGAACCGAGCCGAGCTCGGTCATTGTATGCCTGCGGGCTGTTTTTAATTCGAAACGGATGTAAATATTTTCTGCAAAAAAAAAAAATTAATGAAAAGTTGAATTTGTAAGGTAGTGGTATTTTCCGTCCCCGTCAGTGGTATCAAAGCCCGTAGTTCCTGAGTGTACAACAGACCGTCGAAGGAGAGGCAGTTGTACCAGGACTTGTGGTAGGGCTTGAGATCAGGTGAAGATGCCTCCAAGAAGAAATCCCGTGGGTGGAAGAGGCATGGTAGTGGAAGATTTTTGGGCATTACAGCGGCAAGTTCAGGCCCTGCAAGAAGAACTGCACAGAGGACATGAGCCGAGCAGAGATGCAGACAGTGAAGATGAAGTTGATGAAGAGGAGAATCAATTTGAAGAAGAGGAAGAAGATGTAGATCCGGCACAAGCCAGATTGTACAAGGCCATATCCCAGATCGGGAAGAGGCCGAAGTTAGAAGTTCCCACGTATTCCGGGAACTTGAACCCAGAGGAGTTGATAGACTGGGTGAATGATTTAGAAGAGTATTTCGAATACGAAGAAGTTGAAGACCCTAACAGGGTCAGATTTGCTAAGACCCGACTGAAGGGTCATGCCAACATTTGGTGGAAGGGAGTACAACTGGAGCGGAACCGAAGAGGAAAAGAGCGAATAACAAGATGGAACAGAATGGTGGAGAAATTAAAAATACAATTCATACGGAGGATTTTTATAAAATTTCCATCAGAACCGGACACTTAGAAGCCAACAAAGAAAAGGTGGCCCGTTACATTAATGGGTTGAGACTTGGTATCCAAGAGGAACTGAGCCTGGTTCGGGTAAGCACCATTGAAGATGCTTACCAATTTGCTTTAAAGGTGGAAGAAAAACTGAACCGAAAGTTTGAGAACAAGCAAAGAGTAAAAGGACCAGGAGGAAAGAACGATGGAAAGAAAGAAGGAAAGGAAGAGAAGAAAGAAGAGGAGAGCAGCAGTCGGGATCAGAAAGAAGATGAAGAATCCAAACCGCAAGTTCAAAATGATGGCTACCCAAGAGGAAGAGGTAGATCTGGACGCGGGTATGGAAGAGGAGTATTTCGTGGAACATGTTTCCATTGTGGTGAAGAAGGACACCGGGAATTTGAGTGTCCACAACATCGAGAAAGGACAAACAAGCGGCCAGTGGGTCCTGCCAGAGCAGTTGTGGCAGTTGAAGATGCTGACTCAGAACATTTTGAAGAAGCTGAAAAGGGAGAAGCAATGATTGTGAGGAGGACCATGTTGAGTGAAGAAGACAAATCTAAACAGAGGAGAAGCCTATTCTACACCCGGTGCAAAAGTGCAGGCAAAGTCTGTAATGTCATTATAGACAATGGGAGTACAGACAACTTAGTTTCTGAGGAGATGGTTACTAAGTTGCAGCTGGAGAGAAGGAGGCACCCGCATCCATACCGGATTGCGTGGTTGTGGAATGACCATAGAGCATGGGTCTGGGAACAGTGTTTAGTCATGTTCCAGATTGGGAGATACCAGGATGAATTCCTGTGTGATGTATTCCCCATGGATGCTTGCCATTTGCTGTTGGTAAGGCCATGGCAGTTTGATCGGAGTGCAGTGCATGACGGTCGTGCAAATACTTACACCTTGAAGAAATATGGAGTGCAGCACAAGTTGAAGCCATTGCAGACCAAAGATGAGAAAGTGTGCAGTAATGCCAGAATTTGTCTGGTAGAAGGCAGAAATTCTTGCCAAGAAACGAGATTTGAGCAGGTTGCAGAGGTTGATGAATGTTCGGAGATATTACAAGGGACGCAGACCGAACAACATAGAAGTGAAGGTCACTTCTCCTTCTTACCCGGGGTGTCTGATGCAGGAGCATCCGGTGGCGGTAGAACAATCTTACATCTTCCAAAAATGTTACTTAATTTTTCTAAGTACCTTGCAGTTGATTCATTTTCGGTATTTTCCAAAGGAGGAAAGTTTAGTGGAGCAAAGGGAGCAAGTTTCTTAGAGTGGAGGGAGAGGTCACGAAATCATGACATGTCACGATTTCACAACCTCAAAAGGCTTGGGTAGGTTTCGGCCCAGTTTCGTAGTGATATCGTGATGTCACGATATCGCGACCTGAGTTCAGAGCAGAGGGAGAAGTGAAGTTCCGTCGTGATATCGCGATGTCGCGATATCACGACCAAAGTGCGGAGCAGAGGGAGAAGTGAAGTTCCATCGTGATATCGCGACGTCGCGATATCGCGACGAGTGTTAAGAGCAAAGCCGGAGGTGAAGGCGACGTCACGATATCACAATTTTGTTGAGTGAACAAAGCGTGGAGGTAGTTTGGTCGCGATATCGTGACATCGCGATATCGCGACGGTTCAGCAGTCAGCAGCAAATCAGAAGGTTGGGTCGCGATATCATGACATGTCATGATATGGTGACATGTCATGATATCGCGGCTAGTTAGATGCCGACACATGGCATGTGGTCCAAAGCATCAGAATGTTAAAGAAAGTTAACAAGATCAAAGAAGATGAGTCGACGGTCGAACAAGGCCAATTTAGACACATGGACTGCCACGTGTATCCTGGAAGATGTAAAAGGCACGTGCATCAAATATATGGCATCATGGAGAAGGCGTGGCCAGATTTGAAGGTGGTCGGCTACGTGTACGGAGACAAGACGAGGGAGGTGTCGACCATGCATTCTTTTATTATACTTTCTGGCAACACGACAGTTTTAGGTGGTGACTTTATGAAGAAAACAGTGGTACAGAGTACAGTCAGATCGAAGCGACCGATGCAGGGTGAGGGCGGCCATTCTTGAAGGCTTCTTGGTAGATCGGGCAGTGACCCATTTATGACCGAGAAATTTGAAGCTTCGACAAGGGGGAAAATTTGAATTCAAATTTTTGTTAGGTGGAGGCATTAATGGCCGAGAGGACCGGGACCTCGTTAAAAACCTGAAATTTTGTAATAGGGAGGAGGGTGGACGGAAGAACAGGGGGAGTTACAGAGTCGAAGAACCGAGCCGAGCTCGGTCATTGTATGCCTGCGGGCTGTTTTTAATTCGGAACGGATGTAAATATTTTTTGCAAAAAAAAAAAATTTAATGAAAAGTTGAATTTGTAATGTAGTGGTATTTTTCGTCCCCGTCACAATATCATATTTGTATTCCTCATATTTTGAGAAATGCTCATCATCATCTTCACCAGAATTAGATTTTGGTCCACCACTTTTAGGGATGGATTCTAAATATCCTTCCTCAGAGGTGACCTCTGATTCGGGCTCTACTATTATACCAAGATTTTGGGTTTCAATGCCAGTGTTATCAATATATATATGGTTCCTGATGAGCCAATCAATTTTTGGCATACCATCCGAACTAGCCTCCACCAAGATGTTGTCATGATAGATCAAAGGTGGTTCAATGGCAATTATAGTCATCGACCAATCATCCTTTCATGAATATGAAGGGTTAGGATGGTAGGGGTTCCAATCGATGTCATATACCCCCATGTTGAGGTTCAGGTGATTTAAAAATATAGCTAGAAGCTCGTCCTAACCTCTTATGTCATATCCCAACCCAAACCGGTCAGTTGGCAACTGATATCATGGTTCATATGGAGTTCAGCACCCTTGTTTGAATAACCTCAAATTATAACCATGCCAATGGTAACACTAAAAATATTGAATGATGAACTTTGGTTTAGATAGATAATGAACATTCACTATGAATGGTCCATCATCATCTTCATCTATATGCGTATGATTCGTAAGTTGATATAGGCCTCCATAGATGAAGTTTGTTTTATTGGGTGGCACCCCCAGTGGTATCACCGTACCTATAGGAAGGTTTTGGAATCTTGGTCATCCCATGTCTTGTGCAAACTCAATATTGGAGTGAAAGTGACATTTTGCACAAGATATTCACCTAGTCCTATGTTGGCTAATTTAACAGTCACCTATGGTGCAGATGAAATTGCTAAAGATGCATATGGGGTAGGTTGAGGTACCTCCTCAACTTCTTTCTGTGAATCTTCCTCCTCCATGGGATTTGGGACCTCGACAGTCACTACATTGGGAATTTCTTTTAACTCTTTTTCACCCAATATCGCCTTTAGCTTCTAATCATTCCTAAGAATTTTTGATGTCATTGGCTTTACAAAAGTTGTTTTTGTATGTGTAGATGGTCATGGGGCCAATTTTGAAGGATCAGTGCACACTTTATTTGATTTTACCTTTGGATTCTCGATGGGGGATGTAGGTATTATATCCAAATGTGTTGATGGGAGAATAAAATCCCCCAACAAATACACTTGGTTAACATACTTGAAGGGCTCCTTGTTCGAAGGAACCACTGCACTTGCCCCTCGTGTACATATTTGATGCACTAATTTAATCTTGAGGGTACACACTACATCTCTCTTATCCGGCCTACCTAAGATAATTTTGTATTGCATCACACCTTCAAGTACTTGATACATCACAGGGATGGTATTTAACCCCACCTAGATAGGAAAAATTATAGTACCCACCATCGAGCATAATGCATCGTTAAATGTTCATAGTGTGAAGGTGGAAGGCATGATATGAGATTTAGGTAATTTTAAATGTGCCAAGGCATTTGTAGTAATAATTTTGATTGAAGATCCTATGTCGATCAATACCCACTTAAAGGGTGTGTGGTTCACATAGGCAATGATGTGAAGCGGTGGGTCCGCTATAGTAGTAGAGATTGTTTTAATTTCATTGTCATAAAATTGGATCACGGGCTCTTAACACTGCTGCACATATCCCACAAAGTTGGTAAATGATTTTGGATCTTGGGACCTCACTTATATGGACCTCAAAATTCCCACGAGCATCTCCCTATGCCCAGGAGACTACTAAATTATCTCATAAATTGATAACTTTACCGAGGTCATCTATAGAATTTGAATAAGCCTATTCCTTATTGTCACCACCAGTCTAGTTGGTGGGTCTGAAAAGTTATTTTGTGCTAGCCTTTGAGAGGGCGCAACTTGAATTATGACTAGAGAAAGAGAAGGATCTAGTTGATTATACCTCCTATTCTTGGTGATAATGTTCACTATACCAACAAAGCCTTAAGTGGGTAGTTCAGTCCGCACTTGATTTACTTATCCAACATTATTTCTCAGAGGCTCATGGTTTGGTAGGGGATTTTTGAATATCCCCATGTTTTGATTATCTGGATCCTGAGGATTGTAAAAAATCAATGTATTATCAATCATGTTTTGTACAAGATATTTGAAACTATGGCATCCTTCGATGTCATGTTCTTTTTTTCTATGGAATGAATAGAATTGATCTTCCCTAAATATTTTCAATTAGGTTGATTAGAATTGATTAATTTGACCTCAAGTAAAGTTATGGAATTTGCCTTACACAATTGTTGAAAAATTGATGCCATAGTAGCTAACAGTGGTGTAAACTGACGAGGAGGATGTTGCTTTCTATTCTTACACTGCTTATTTTTGTTGTGTTTATTGCACTGCACAGGGGGAGGCTGAGCATGATAGTTCTAAGGTTATTGGCCCTGACTCCCCTTTTGTTGATTCAGCCCCACCTAATTCACATGTGTAGATTTAGCCTATGATTTTTGGTTCTTTGTATTCTTATTATTCCACTCCTTTTTAGTCTGGAGTTTCAAGTCTCCTTATTATAACTTGATGTCCTATGTAACCTTGTCTTGAGCCAAGGCCTCCTCAAAAGTCTAATATTGCTGCAATTGCAATAACAACGAGATGTATTTTGTATAACTCTTGGTGAAAATTTGAGTTAGTTCAGTAGTAGGAATAGAAAATGGGAGCTTAGCCATCAAATTTCTCCATATGTTGCCAAAATCCATGACTGGTTCATCGTCATACTACTTTAAAGATGCCAAGTCAGTCAAATTGATATTTTTCTTGATGCCAAAGGAAAAGTATTCAAGAAAGGCATTTTCCAGTTATTCAAAGCTGGTAATGTTGTGCCCCTTCAATTGGTTGAACCATTATAGGGTGGGGCCTGAAAGGATTATTATGAAGGTTTTGAACAACAAGACATTGTTACTCTATATTTGGAAGTACATATTCATAAAGCTCATGATGTGCTCTTGCATGTCTTCATTGCCTTAAAATTTATTCAACTTGGGCATCTTGAAATGATTGGGATATGTTGCAATAAGAATTGAAGAGCATAAAATTACATTATGAATTCTATTCAAGGCAGGATTTTGATAAGTCATGCCTTGTTTCTCAATAGCTCTCACCTTTTCCACTAAGGCTTTGTATTCTTATGAGGATAGAATCTCCTCTTCCCTAAGAGGAATCTGCGAAGCTATTGGAGGTAAATTCTTATTGGGTTGAGGTGGAGGATTGGGTTTGTCCTCCACATATACTAAGGAGATATCTAGATAATAATACTCTTGTTCATCTCTTTCTGACTTTACATACTGGGTAGACCCAGGTCATTCTAGCGCATGGTGCTATAGTGTGTTCTGGGTTGTACGATGAGTATGATTTTCAAATTTATTTGGGCGTAGTTCAGGCTATGATGCAACACATATTTGGTTGTGGTCCCTATACTTACTTTGAGGAGGAATATTATATTGAGCTAATCTATCTTCTCTCTCTACATGCTCCTTTTGATCTAGGATGCGTTGCTCTTGAATGCGCTGCTTGTACAAATTTTTCCTAAGCAACCTTTGATAATGAGTATCCTTATTCTCGAGGCACTCACGCTCTACATGCACATATTACAATTGGTCTTGGAATATACACTACCTTCCTTTGAGACTAGTCTTTGAGATCGATATATAATATTGGTAGTGTGAGACCTCTTGTTATTCAACTCTGTTCAAGGGGATTTATTAGTATGGGCCCCAACAGACTTATCCACAACACTCTTGCCATTGTTTGTGTAGATGATATTTGTGTTATTTTATAGTCTATTATCTATGCCCGCCTATGTGGATGGGGTATGTACACTTCGAGAGTGCTTCAAGCACTCTCCTGGATCAATGGTATGCCTATGCATGCTCTCACTGCATGAACTCTCGAAGCGAGAGTGATAAGTAGAGGGCTTACAACCCAGTCATCCTAAAACTTATTCTAGTCCATCAAGTTGCCTAGTCTTCCATGGTATGTTAGGCGGTGTTCCATTAGCTCCAAGAGTGGAAATATCTATCGTGAAATTTCTAGGTTCACTATGGTTTGGATTTTGTAGGGGCTTACGCTCTAATGTAGCCCAATCTTCTTACCCTTGACTAGGTAGATTTTGTCTTTGTCTACCATGGGATGATGGGGGTATTGAGCCACCATCAGCTCTATCCCATGACGAGTGTGTGTTACATCCTCTGACTTGGGTTTTTTGAATAGAATCCCCACACATCGAATTATCACCTATGATACTCATCGAACATCATTCAGGAGGATCCTATGGTTAATATTCCATCATGTTATTTTATGTGTCTCCTAAAGCTTCGGCCTTCACCTCGATTATCCTCTAATATTGGCCTCTTCGTGTGTTGACCATAATGTGAATTATCTCTGTTGTAAATTTTAGGGAAAACAAGGGTTTTTATCTCTTTTAAAGATTCTTTTTGAGCCCTAAACTATTTTTTGAGTTTTTGGTTTGTTCAATTATAAACTATCTCTCATCGTATTTTCATATTTGTAGATGATATACTTGTATAATTTAATGGTTTTCACCTGTATGCTCGTAGCTCAAAAAATGACAATGAAAGTCTGGTCACGTAAACCCACCAAAGTATGGATATGAATCCCATACCAGGTTAGGGAGCACAAGTCCTACCAGTTCTCACCCACTCTCACTTGGTTAGCATTATACCCTCCAAAGAGAAGTACATACAAATTTTCCAAGCTACGTCAAATATTGGAGTTGGCCTTGGCAAAAAATGTCTAACAACTAGATAATATACTATCAAATGACAATATAATCAAGTAATCAAGTGTAAATAAGAAAGTAAAATAATGTGTCCATATTTATTAATATTTATGAATCTCTTTACAATCAGGTTACAAGAACATCCCTCTCAAGGATTTGACCAATGTGATACATATTACAATCCACAACTCATGTGGTAGATGCCTTCAATAGACTCTTAAGATCTTCAAACTGCTCAAGGGCTTATAAGGATGCCTTCTTCTCCAATGCTTAGAGGAAGAGTCTTGAAAGGTGCTTTGCCTTTGAGATATTTGTTATCTACATTCAAGGAAACAAGAAAACATATTTAGAAGCACATGAAACCTCTCATGATGAGGTTGATTTCCAAGAGGATATATGAAACATCATAAAAATATAAAGAAGATGTGAATGTATGTAAATATGCACAAATATGGTCTAAATATTGGTAATAAAGCATAAAGAATGGATTGATACATAGAAAGGAAGCTAGAAATGCATAAGATCTTGTATATTGAACATGGAAAAATCTAACCTTTAAAGCAATGTAAAGGATAGCATGAAATATATGAAAGTAAGCAAAGATACCTATTAATCTACTAATTAACCACATAAGTGTGTGATATCTCATTAATATATATCTAATTAACCTAAATGTATGCTAATAAAGATAAATCTAAGGCTAAAACTGATAAAATCATGGATCAAAACCTATTTGTTGTTATCGTTGATGGTGGAGACCTGCAGGCTACTATCAGCAACATCGGTCATGAATTGAAAATTTTGCTTCTTGAATCAAGGTCTGTAACACACAATTCACCAGTTGAATTGATGGTCAAGGGTCACCTCGGTGTTTTGGAATGGATTGGTACTGTAATTCATCAGGATTTGTAGTGGATGTATGTCAATTGCTAAGCTTTCTCCTCAAGCTCTTGATATCTCCATTGCTTCAAATGCAGTCATGATTCTCTAAATAGACAGTAAATATGTACTCCTTAGAGGTTGCAAGTGGCTCTCCAATTTTGTAGGGCTTCACTACATAAAACTTGGAATCTCTTCTAGTTCTTATCCCCAATTTGGAGGGGGGGTCTTGTAGCCTCACCAATTCCTCATCCTAGATTCCTTGAGAAGCCAAGATAAAAAATTGGGAGGTTGGAGCAGTTGGGACAAAGCATCCAGAAGCTTACTAACCAAAAATTGCCCAAAATTATTTGCTCTAGCTGTTACAACTAATTTTTGGCTTGATCCTCAAGGTTGAGTTTGTTTCAGATCTAGCCGCTATCACTTAGGATGGCTAGATCATATTCACTCTGAGCATTAGTGGCTGGTTTGGTAGCTACTTTGATTGATAGTGATTGAGCCTGGATAGAGCAAAACTATCCCAAATGAGTGGTTAAAACCACTGCTAGCTCTTGAAAATATCTAATATCATTCATATGGTCTACAAGGATGCCCATATGAGCAAACATGATGCATTTTAAGTGTTTATAGTACCACCTTTGGTACATCTTTAGATTAGGAAAAAGAGTTCTAGATTAGAGTTTGAGTATTTACATTATGCAATGTAATAAATGCACAAGTGTGCAAATTATTTTGGTATTTTAAATGTGCATGATAGTCCATGTGCACATGAGTCCATAGAATAGGAATATGAAGAGTCTATAGAAGATTTAAGGACAAGAGTGCTCCATATGTCTATTTTCCCATCCTAACATAACCTCATTATAATTACTAATTATTTATTAATTATTATTATCATAATGAAACATCATGTCCTTCCATAAGTAACCTTAGAATAGATATATAGGTTAGATAGATATCTTTGAAAGATCATCCATGATGAAATAATATAAAACATATATTTATTTGAAACCATTGGAGGGATCCCCTTACTAGTGCAATAGTGATTATCTTAATTTAGATGTTATTTTATTTATTTATTTATTAAATATTTTTCTAGAACCTTCAGGGTTCTACCATTTGGTATCAGAGCTTTTGTAATCATAAACCTCCAAAATTTATTTTCACTTACCATCTCACTCTTGCTCATACTCCTTTGCATATCCACCCAAGTAATTGTTTTTTCAAATCATATCTGCCTGACATCATCAATAGTGTCACCTGTGTGTTAATCTGCTACTGAGCACTCTTAATATTACCACCCAACAATAGAACAACCACCCACAAATCCACCAACCACTCAAATCTATAACTAAACCCACCATTTCATAACTATAAGTGATGATTGGATGACCTCAAAATACACAGAACAACTTAGTGACCAAACAGTGAAAATAAATGATTCTCTACATAGTTACAAGTGAAGGTATAAGAAATTTGGTTCTTAAAACACATTTTCCAATCCTTGTTGAGATTTGCAATCAACCCATATCAAGCAAACATAGTCAAATTGTGAAAAATAAATCAATTTACTGGGTCGATGTCCATTTTCAGGTGAAATTAAAAAATGATAATAAAATATAAAGATATTTTAAATAACCTAAAGTTTAAATTAAATTATGACTGTCGACTACCAATTTTTGATGTCGGATAGTGCAAGAAAGTAAGGGTTTCAAAAAAAGTTTGGAAAATAATCCCACACATAAGAGGAAAATGGTGAAGGAGTTTTTAAAAGGTTGTGCACACACATAATCTAAATGTGACTTTGGTCATGCTCTCCTTGAGTTCTTTCATGTGATACTTGCATCACTGGACGCTTGTCCTTACTCGTTAACTTAACCTCATGATCTACACTCTCTAAACCATTGACTTTGCCCTTGCCTCAGTCCACACTGCAATTGTTGGTTGGTCAATTATCTCCTCGGTCCATCTCCTATCCTTTGTTGGTCAATTGTCTCCTCGATCCATAAATTTTCGCACTCCATAAATTTGATTAAACAATTTTTTATCTTGGCATAAATTTTATTCCAAAAATTTTAATCGAAGATAATTTCAATCAGTACAAGTAACCGTTGGCATTAAAATTGGAAATTCCTTTTTCAATTTAAGAAATTCCTTTTGCATTTTTTTCAAATTTTATCAAAAAAATGACAAATTTTGACAAATTGTAATTTACTATTAACAAAAAGTTGATATTAAAAAGGAGATAAAATAATCACAAAATTTAATTACTCTCTCCAAATAAGACTTACGTTTTGAAAATCAGCCCTAAAATGGTCGATGGATCACAAGACATTACCTTCAAGGAATTCATCCAGGAGTTTCACCAATGGATGGACCAAATTACTAAACATTTTTTACCAAGGCAGGAATTTGACCTAATAAAGGAAGTTGATCCTTGTCAATCCATAATGGGTGAAGATGAGGAAGATGTGCAAGAAGTGATAGATACACCCGAAGGAGATGAGGTAATTATGTCTAAAATCCCTGGCACACCTACTCATAGCAATACATACATTGAATTCAATGTGCAAGAATAGATTGCTACACTTGGAGCAGATGAGGTAGACCTACCCAAAGAGACCAATGAAGGCCATACATACACTCTAAAAAAACTACACACAATTTTTTCACCACCAATGACTTATCATCGTTTAGACAACCTGATTCAGAAAGGAGGCAAAGCATGAATGCACCTTTATTTTCCCTTCATTATACACAAGAAGAACCGGCTAAAGTAGATGCTCACCATCATCATAATTATCCTAAGGAGGCTTCTACTATTCTTCTTAGCAACCCCCCACAAATGCTTCGAACCTCAAGATATCTCTTCCCTCAAAAAAGTGACATTAAAATAGTACAAGAACTTGCATAAATTCTACTTGGAAAACAAGGGACAAAGCTCCTCACTTTGATATTTGAGGACAAAGCTCCTTTTAAGGAGGGTGGCATGTTAGGATCCCCATCCTAACATAACCTCATTATAATTACTAATTATTTATTAATTATTATTCTCATAATGAAACATCATGTCCTTCCATAAGTAACCTTAGAGTAGATATATAGGTTAGATAGATATCTTCGAAATATCATCCATGATGAAATAACATAAAACATATATTTATTTGAAACCATTGGAGGGATCCCCTTACCAGTGCAACAATGATTCTCTTAATTTAGATGTTATTTTATTTATTTATTAAATATTTTTCTAGAACCTTCAGGGTTCTACCAAGGTTCACATTCCATTATATATATTTCTATTGAGAGAGATAGAGATATAGTGAGTGACATATACAATTGTAATGGATAGGATGGAAGTATAGTGTATTTGAGATCTTTCTTCAATTGAGATCTAAATTTTATGAGCATTTGTTAATGACATTTATATGAATTATTTCTGAAGTTGTGTATGAGTTTTATATTCTTAGTAGTTTATCATTATCATATATTTCATATTGTAACTTTATTTTAGATCTTGTGGTTATTTAATCTTGAGTATTTAGCTTCATAAGCTAATAGTGGTATCAAAGATACAACAAGGTTTTTTCTTACATAGGTTTTAAATTGCAAAGGAGATTTCCACTAGTTAAGGAGGAACCAGTGAAGTTGAAGAAATTACCTCTGGAAATGAAAACTAGAAAAGATAGCATTTCTCACTATGTTGAAGAAAAACTAGTGAAGGTTGAAGATTTACCTATTCCAAGAGAAAATTTGGAATAGAAGGAAATTTATAGGTATTGAAGATAGACCTTGACATTGAGGAGATTAAGAGACCCTAGAAGGAGGTCCTATTGAAAATTTTAATAGAGGCAAGAATATTCCAGATTAATATTTGGCTAGAGTCTTTCCATAGGGTTGAAAGAAAACTCATGAAGACAAGGACTCAAAATAGATTTCTTTCCACTAGTTTTGAGAATAGCTAGTGAAGTTTATTGCTTTTAGAATTCTAGAAATTTGAATGTATTTGGTTACTATTGTCTAAGTTTTTGTTGCAAAAAACTAGTTCTCAAAAGTTGAGAAGCTTCTTATAATAGATAGAGAAGAATTTCACTTTCGATTAACTGAAAGTCTATGTGCTTTCCTCGTGTAGGGATTAGTTTTTGAGTTACAGCAGAAGAGTTGATATTGCATATTATGAAGGTTCAAGATGAGGTATCATTGAATATTAAATACTACAGATGGAATCTAGAAGAGATCCAAGAAAGATGTCAAATTGAAGAACATCCAAATTTTGAATATTGAAGATTGAAGAACTACAAAAAGGTCCTATTGCAAAGTTGAGAACCAAAAAAATTTGGAGATCCAAGAAAGAGATCGCATTGTAGAATTTCCATTTTTGGAAGATTGAAGAGACCAAGGAAATGTCTCATTGAATTTTTTGAAAAAAAGAGTTGAGTAGTTGTTGAATTAGAAGACCCAAGAGAAGAGGTCTCAAGAGAATTTGGAGAAGAAGAAGAAGGCTTAAGAAAGCCTCATTGTAAAGTTCTAGAAGTGGCCATTGGAGGAGATTTGAAGGAAGGTCATGAAAAAATATTGCAAGTAGGAGTTCCTAAAAGAATAATTTGGGATAATTGTTGCCATCTGACAACAAGCCCAAAATGAAGAAGGATTTGGTAAAAAGTTTGCCAAATTTTGAGAAGGCTTTTGAAGACCTCAAGACATTCAGATTTTTGAGGAAGAGGACAGTAAAATATATCAAATTTAGAGTCATAATATGACAAGAATATTGAAGAAGTAATAATGATTGAAGAGATCATAGTTTTAAGAAGTTTGAGGACAGCCACGAAGGTCTTGAAGGCTGATTTGTAAAAGGAGAAGGTTGTTTTTTTTCGAGGTAGAAGTTGAAATATCACAGGATAAAAACTTGAAGAAAGCATAGAGCTACAATTTGGAGACATTTTAGGAAGATTTTGATAGATAATTGAAGGAAGTCTTGACAGAAAAAGAAGGAAAAAAATTGGAACTATTCTTGGACATCAAAGAATCAAATTTTTTAAGCAGCAATTTGAGAGGTTTGAGCTGTGAATTTGGGCAGCATTAGAAAGAGAAAAGTGAGCTGCATTTTGAAGGATTTTAGGGACATATTTGGAAGATATTTGGGTAGAAAATCACATGAGTATTTAACAACATTTGAAGGAGGATAATTGCTACAAATTTGGACAGCAAGAGGGTAGCATTTGTAGCTACAAATTTTAGAAGTTGAAAGCATACATTTGAAGGAAAAATAAAGAGAAAATTTGACAACAAGAGAGGTGATTTTAGGATAGCAACTAGAGCTGCAAATTGATGATTCTGGAGCAGCAAAAGAAAAGGGAGTGGAGCTGCAAAAATACATAAATTCAAGATAAAAAATTATCAAGAAGACTAGCCACAAAGGAGGCCATAAGAGGTGTGTAATATTGGTGCTATAAAGTGTCTTTATACAAGTATTAAAAGTAGTTATTTTAAGTTTTTAAAAGCACCATACTAGAGTTGTTAAAAGCTAGAAAAATGAAGTATGAGTTAAGTGTATCCAAGCCAAGGAAGGAGACATTATTATCATTCTAAAATTTGTATAATATAACAACAATAATTAGAGTTAAAAAGTGCTAAAAAGGAGTGATAAACAAAAATATTATATGTTGTTTTTTATAACAAAAAGTGTATATTTAGTCTAACCTCTATTGAATAAAAGAAATGTTGGATAGTGCTCAAAACTAAGGCATATTTAAGGTGTCTAAAGACACCAAGAGGAGCACCAAATTTGTAGAAAATATTGGTGAATAAAATCCACCAAAAATAGTGATAGATCCACCAAGTAAAGCAAAACCGAATAGCAAAGGTTGAGTGTCATAGAATAGGATTCAAGATGATATTGAAGAATAGGGGGGTAAGCATCCAAATATTACCTTAAAGAAGATCCACCCAATATAAGAGAGGAGCCACCACCTATAGAAGAAGAGTCACCCATAGAGGAGTGCCTAAGTGGAGAAGAGCCACCATTAGAGAAGAGGAAGCGTTGTTTATAAGCTTAGAAACATAAACAGTAAAAGAAGACAAGTTTTGGATATTGAAAAGGCATAAGGAGAGACTAAAAGTCTAGGATTTTACAACTACCAATAAAGAAAGTGAAGAATAGATATCCATAACATTCCTTACAACATTGAATTGGTTTTTTGAGAATGTTATACACACAACCAAGTATCAAGAGAAGAAAAAAAACACAGCCAAGGAGAACAAAATATTATTTGAAGCATGAAGCATTAAAAAATAATTTGTAAGGTTGAATAATGTTATAAAATTTCTTATACCACTTTTCATAAGGAAGGAGGAGCATCATAAGTCATTGGAAGTAGGAGAATAGTTGTAGGTTACGTTAGAAAGAGCAAGGAAGAGTTTTGGCACCATTTGCGAATTGTCATCCAAGAATCCAATAGTTACCAAGGGAGATAAAATGTCTTGGAGCATCCATTTATTGCATGGGACAAAAATAAACTTGCACAGACTCATTTACTACAGCAAGGAGGACATACGTTAGAGTTTGAAGCACCCGAGAATAGTTTTAAGTATAGTTTACCAATCAAAGAGGAGAAAGAGCACTTATTTTCCAAAGTAAGCCAAAATATAGTATCAAATAAGGAGCACATCAAATTTTGGAGCATATATTACATTTAAAATTTATTTTATGCCAAGATAGGAGCTATAAGGCTAAAAGATTTTATTATTGTCTAAGGTTAAGATTGAAATTATTTTTGGAGAGATAAGACCCTGAAGTATTATTTTGAAACCTTAAAAATCTTATTATTGCAATTTAAGAGATTTTATAAAGTTTTGAAGATTGATTTAAAGATTGAAGTGATTATTTTTGAAGTTTTGTAATTTGAAAATTTAAGTTTACAAAAATATTTGAAATATTTTCAATTTGATAAGTTTAGAGAAATAAGGTATCCTACATAAAATTAAGAATACAAATCTTGCAAATATTCTTTCATAGAATTTTTAAATTTCTAGATTTGGAGTTATAAGGATTTCAACATCAAAAATAGTTTTTGGAAATTTAGAATTGGGAAATTATATTATTGAAATTTGGGAGACAAAAGGAATTTAACATAGAACTTTTGACATTAAAGGAAAATTGCATTAATAATTTAGTTTCTAATTCAAAATTGAAAGAGACATAGATTTGAAAATTTAAAATTTTTAAATTGCATTCAATTTATTGGTTGAAAAGAGGAAAGTAAAATAGTTATTTTGAAGAATAGAAGTTGAAAATATTATATTATCATTCAATAACTATGGAGATAAAATGTTGTCAACATTTGAAAATTATCGATAGTTTATCATTCAAAACTTGAAGAATTGAAATTTATCATATAGTAAAATTCAATTCAAGATTTAGAAGTTGAAAAGTTTCTCAAGAAAGATAATATATTCAAAATTGAGAGATATAAGGCTTAATTATTTGGAAGGTTGAAAATTGAAAAATATTCTTAATAACTAAGGAGAAATAAGGAATAGAAAATTTGAAATTGACTGATAAACTAAATTAGAGAGTCATAAGGTAGTCAACTAAAAAGGACCAAAGAATTGAAAGGTATTTTACTCAAAGTAAAAGAATTATAGATAAATTAGCAAGAGGGACATATCATCATAAGATACAAAGACAAAGTACTCTTCATGTTCCTTATCAACAATGTAAAATCATTTCACAAAAATATAATTCTACTATTCAAGGTGATAAGGATATTTGGTATATTGACTCAGAAGCAAGTCATCATATGATAGGGAACCTACATTTGTTTTACTTTTTAGAGGTTACAAAAAAATTGGTCTAAAGCTATAATATGGAAAAATATCCAGTTTATGGAAATGGATGTCTAATACCTAATGCATCCTACTCACATTTTATATTACATGATATCATGTATATACCAGGATTGATGACAAATCTTATTTCAACAACTAAATTAGTTGAAGAATAATATAACTCAAATATGTGAATAGAAAGAATAATTGTTTTATTAAAAAGCTAAATTAAATAGAGGCTACTAGATCAATTAGTAATGGAATACATTCTTTGGATTCTATTGGTTTCTCATAAGAGCTTGTAATGGTTCACGATAGTACTAATATCTATTCTAAGAGATACACTACAAAAAACAAGGAACCATTCTACTATTGAAGTAGATGTGAGAATACAAGATTAAGACAAATAAAAATGAAAGGACAACAAAATATTGCACTTAGAGGACATCTACAAATCAAAGAACATGAACCTAAACAAGATGAAAAGTACCTACAATATGAAGATCCATATTGAAGATTAAAGTCTTCAATAACCAAATAATGTAATATAGGGGGGTGTTGGAATATATTACATTATTTGGTACATGCTAATGTACCACCTTGGGTATATCTTTAGATTAGGAAAGAGAGTCCTAGATTAGAGTTTGAGTATTTACTTTATGCAATGTAATAAATGCACAAGTGTGCAAAGTATTTTGGTATTGTAAATGTGCATAATAGTCCATGTGCACATGAGTCCATAGAATAGGAAGATGAAGAGTCTCTAGAAGAGTGAAGGCCAAGAGTGCTCCATATGAAGAGTCACATTCCATTATATATGCACCTATTGAGAGAGATAGAGATATAATGAGTGAAATATACAATTGTAATGGAGAGGATGGAAGTATGGTGTATTTGAGATATTTATTCAATTGAGATCCAATTTTCGTGAGCATTTGTTAATGACATTTATATGAGTTATTTTTGAAGTTGTTTATGAGTTTTATATGCTTAGTAGTTTATCATTATCATATATTTCATATTGCAACTTTATTTTAGATCTTGTGGTTATTTTATCTTAATTATTTAGCTTCAAAAGCTAACAGTAGAATCGGATCTTTTAAGCACTCTTTTTGTTGATAATTTTTCAACTCGTGGTACCTTCCACTAGCTATTGTGCAATTCAAATTGTATTGAATGATTGTTCCAAAGTTTCTCTTCACTAGAAACTTCATGATTTGCATTATTGCTCGTTTTTTTACAACCTATGAACCTTTTATAGTTGCTTTATGAATACTTAAATATCCCAACTATTTTGAACCCCTTTTCTTACACAAACTATTCTACATTTCATATTGGATAAGTACCTAATGAATAGCATTTTTTAGTTAGGACTTACTTATATATATATATATATATATATATATATATATATATATATATATATATACCAATGTAATCTTGTGCATGGGATGGTTGAAGAATATATATAATTTAATTTTTTGTAATATTTTTGTGTTCTTAATAAAAGTAGACCTTTGTATTTCCTTTAAACATGTGATCACTTAGGACTATTTCTCTTTATTGTTTTCTCTGACTCCAGAGCAAGGGCCCACTCTACTAAGATAGTGTAAGGGATTATTTTATGCATTATTATAGGTATGGAATTATAATAAGTAAATTTCTATTATAATCACTAAATAATGTTTCAATATAAAATAGAGGTCGTTATTTTATCATTATATTAACCTTTAAAAAATTAATATAATCTTTCCTGAGATAATTGTTGTGCAACTATTTATATTTATTGCTTTAAAGGATTAGTCTTTGTAGGTGAACTTTCATTTACATGTTATTTTCCATTTGTCAAAGGTTTGTTAACTTTAAATTTGCAAGTGTGCTTTATTTTATGCAAGTGTGTGTTTCAATTTTACTTTATGCAAGAGTGGATTTTTAGGAAACCTTAGAAGACCCTCTACAAACACTAGCTTCTGAGAGCATTAACAACACTTATCAATTAATATACTTTTTTGGGGTTTAGAAAAAGCAAACAATAACAACTGAATCACAATATCATAGAAGAAAAATAGCAAGACAATGAAGCTTAAAAAGAAATTTTTAGAAATTACCTAGACAACAGGAGGTATATTTGACTAAATGAGGTTCTAGGTAGGCTTGCGTGTCCTTTTATCATTTTTGTTTTTCACCACCCTAGGGAGCCAATATCAAAGCTTAAATACCACTTATAACAAAATAACTTTCAAAAATAGAAAGAAAAAAATAACAAAACTAAAAATAATGTAAAAGAAAATATTCAATAGAATAATAAATCATATTCAATAGTAGAAAATCATTTATCACAAGTAACAGATTCTATATTCTAAATTATTGAAAATCCTAGCCACTTAGAGGGGGTAAAGCCTCATAGCCACTTGGAGAGGGCAAAGTATCATATCCACTTAGAGAGAAAAATCTTATATGTGCACCATTTGAAACTTAACAAGTATGAATTATGACTCAAGTATAATGTAACTTCTCTATTTATAGACTAAATCAATAAGAACCCTAATCCTAATGATCAATGGCCAAGTAACCTAATACTAGGGCTTTATTTAATAATAATAAAGATACTCAATGTGGATATATTAAATTTTGTACAATACAGTTGACCATACTAATAATCCATGGATATATGATTACGTAAAACTATATAATATATAGTTGAACAAAAACTAGACACTATGTAGTTGTAACATTTCCCTAGCTTTGGTCCAATGACATGGGCATTGATTGCTTATAAGTTTACTATAACTTCCACATGTATTTCTTTATCATGATAGAAAACATGATTTAATTTAGCTTCATTGAATAAATATAACCTACATGGAACTACAAATTATTTAGCTTCATTGAGTGTCGCAATTGGCCAAGATGATTCTATCTTTAGAAAAATCTAGGTCCATAATGTGGAGATATTTGATAAGAATAAATAAATATCTTGGTAGATAAAATCATATAGCAAACAATCTTGAGGATATACCATGCCAAATGCAATGCACATAAGGTTGTCACTAATAATACAATGTAGTATATGATTTTATATGTATGGAAATATATAAGAGTGATAAGAACTTATCATCATAGTTATAAGAGAATAATTATGACGACCTCTTTGCTTTTGTTAAACTATTCTCACAAGTTCCTAGAGAATTTTTTTTTAATTTTTTCCTATATAGAAGACCTAAAACAAGCACATTGAAAGAAAACAACCCATTTCAAACTAATCATCTTGAGTTCATAAGAATTACAAATGTAAATATTTATTATTAAAAAATTCTTTAAAAATAGGATTAAATGAATAGAACATGATGTTATCCAAGTTAAACAAACATGCTTTCTATTAGGGTGTTTTATATTATAATGGGTAGCAATAATGACCCAATATTAAGAATTTGTTATGGTAATTGGTGATATATACTTAAGATATTGAGTTGTCTTAGATTCATCCAACACTGTCTAATTTGAATCTCAATGTTCTTTATCAATGCTTCAAAATTTGTAGATGTTAATGGAATTTTTCTATAGATTTTCCCTTACAATAGTTTATATGAAAGTCATCCCTTAGTCCCTTTCTTTTATGTCCTTATAGTAGATAATTTTGGATACATATTTTAATAAATACCTAATTATTGGGATTATTTAAAGCATTATATCCCATGGGTAAAAACTATGAACTTCCATTTTGTAGACAACTTAGCACATTTTCTCCATAATGTGTAGGAAAAATTTGGAAATGCTACTCATATCCTTGACATTTTTTTGTTTATGTCTAGTGTTACACTATCTCTGAGTAAATTTGAGTTAATTATTACTTCTCATAGGCCTAATCCTCCTTTGATTATTTATTCCTAGTGTTATATCAAGTAGCAGAAGTTGTTTGTTATCTAGAAATACCTTTAGCCTTGGAGTATGTCTTAAGGAGATGTGGTATTTATTCTTATATTTTTATGGGAACTTGAGTGATTGGTATATCTTATAACTATCCATTACTAGCAAGCTTCAAGTAATCAATAAGATCTTTACAACCAACCATGTATATTAGAGATCATATTGGCTTCCCTATTTAAGTAATTATTTTTTCTTTAGTAATCTCTTAAGGAAATACTTATGTATATGATGAAAAATAAAATGATTTTGAGTGTGTTATTTTAGGACAATTATACCGTGCTATAATATAATGGTGTTTTGGGTCTCATTAATCCCACATGGAAAGGTATAGGTTTAATGGAAAAGTGAGTTATAAGAGTAATTTAGATTTTTGAACTGTGGAAGCTTATTTTTAGATAGATATTTCAACTTGCATATTATGATGGTTCCTAGATTATTATCTTATTGTAAGATAATATTCTTAATGTATACTATATTTCAAGGAAAGGATCCACTCCTATTTTGGAAATATGGAAGGCATAGTAAAGTATTGGTTTTCTTCTCTCATGGAACAAGTCCTCTTTATGGCATGGGTTAAGTTTGTCTTTGTTTTCTATTTTTTGGAATAAATTGGTACTTTCTAAAAACTATTCACTTGACCTTACTCTAGAATATAAATTTAATCCCCTTTTTAAAAGGAGTGAAAAGAATATTGGATATTTAGGATGTATGTTTGCATAAATGAAACTATTGGTCCTCTCTAAGTGCACAATTTGGTCTAACTTATTGCTTCCACTTAATCCTATATGAGATATGAAACTAGTTGAAGATTAGCTTATAACCAAGTGTTCCTCCACTCTAGCTGACAAATCCTTCAAGGATTGGTTTTGGCCTAATGGGTAAAACTTGATCTTTTCCTTAGTCAAGGCAATTTTAGCTACTCTTATCCCAATGATCCAAAATATACCTCAACTAAATTGTAAATAGAGCTATAATTTCAATGAATGTAAGTGGAACAAACAACTAGATTTTAGGATATGGAAATGAAATATTAAATCTTCTGCTACATTTTTGCCCAGAGAGTTTTATAACCAAAGATTCCTTGTAAACATGATCTTGTCTCCTTTGGAGTGTTTACACAAACTATATTTTTTGCTCTTTTCTAGGAACTATAAACCACATTTTCTGAATTTGCAAGTCTACCAAAAGAGTTTGATCTCATGTTCATAGAATGTGTTTTTGTTCAAAATATTGGAATCTTGTCTTGCCTAATAATTGCAAAAAATTCATTCTAATTTATGAATTTTTTTTATAATTACTTCTAAAATTTATTTGGATTAGAAGACGTAGTGGTTTAACCATTTTTGCATTTAGTTAAATTAGAAAATATCATTCCCTTATTCTAACATCATATTATAGATGTTTTTGCCTTCCATGCAAATTCCTCTTGAATAACTAAATAATAAAGGCAAGATAAGACAAATGAAGGAATTATATAAATAGGTAGATTAGTTGATCAGGAACTAGAAAAATTCAAGGAAATGAGACTTATGCTCTTTATTATATGCTATTTTCTAGCATAGTTTAGGCTTGGTGAGTTACCAAATAAACCTTGGCAAGAAAGACACACTTGGAACTCCATACAAGGGTCAATTTGGAAGATACATTGGATAAGATGATGAAAAGAACTTCATGTCGCATTGTTCTATTTGGTTTATTTCCCTTGTATGGAGTCATATGTTATCTTTTTATCCCTCAATGACTAGTTATGACTTTAATTTACCAATGCCATTTTTATTTCATATTTCATTTACAAGTTTAAAAAAATCTCGTTTGTAATATACCAAAATCATACATTAAAGTTGGATCTATGAGGATTTATACATTATTAATGATCTTTACGTCAATTTCCTCAAGGTAGAAAGACCCAAAAAAGGTTTTTTTTTTTGTAATTGGTTATATGTTATTCAAATGGTCCCACCCACTTTGCATATATATTGTGATCACATAGTGATATTACAACATTTTGGCAATTATGCATGCATTGATATTACAAAACTTTATTATCATTAAAAAAACTAATTCACAAATATGTAAAAATATAAAATCATTCATTCACAATGAGACAAGGATGGATAATACCATTTAGGTAGGGTAGCACCAATAATACACCTTAAGGAAGGAAAACTCCACAAGATCTCCCAAGTTGAGAGCATGACTTAGAGAGGGCAAAGTCCCATAAGCCACTTTGTGGGTAAAGATAATTACAAGTAATACTCCATATGAATAATCTCCATGATGATTACAATGACAATTTTTTTTCTTTATATGCTCATATTCTAATTCTACTTTGGAGATCCAACTACCAAAACCTTATCCCACTCATGATTATCATATAATAATATAATGCAATCAACCTTCGATTATGTGTGACCCATGCCAACCCTTGTACAATATAACATCATATCCCAATATACCTATTCTGTATCATAACATTCCACCCTCCTTACAAATGTTTCATCCTCAAAACATGAGAAAAACTAAATAATATGATCTTCTATTCAATGCTAACAACTGGTATGAATATTAATCATCCATCCATCCAAGTGAAATCTTGATTGGTAGTGGTCTTTGATGAGGCTAAAGCATCATTGTGCCACTTGAATATCCATAACTGCACTATTGACTCCATGCTTTTGTTGATCTACTATGATAATTCAAATGAAGAGTCCATTTATTCCTTGATTGTGTTGCACAAATATAAAAATCAAAATCATTATGCTTTCTCTGCCAATTACTACCATACTTGGTACCTTTCTTACTCCATGTAGATCCATAATAATTTTGATGCCCTAAGCCATACCTCCAATATTATTGCTGCTTAGGGTGGTGTGGGCGGCGATTTACTACCACCTTAACCTAACATTCTATTTCCTTTTATTCTTAAAAAGATTCTTTATCTATTTTAAATTCTTTTTCATGATCTTCTCTATTGTTCCATTCTTTTAGTGCATCCTTGTGTGCTTCTAACATAGCTTCCTTAGACTTTGTTGTTACTTCTTCCATGGACTCTTGCTACTAATACTATAGATTCAACTCTTGATTCTTCTATTGGTTTCTTAATTTGTTTTTCTACCATAACTACTTCTTGCTTCTACTTGAATCCTTACTCCATAAGCTAAGAAATATCCTACAATGTTATCATATTTTTCCTATACCAGAACTTCATAAAATTCTTTTGCATATTAGTGTTAACAGTACCCAAAGAATCCAACTAAGGATAACCAAGAACAATCATTTATCTTAACAACATGAAAATATAAATGTAATATATTTTTATCCATGGTAATCTTCAAATATTCAAAAATATAAATATTTTTACCCTCAAGTTGTATGGCCTTAATTTTTGTTGCTTGAACCTATAATCTCTTAGCCAAAACACTATTAATGAAATTATATTTATTTCTAGGGTTAATGGAAATAAAAACCCTTTCCTTCTGAATATAACCATGAACCTACAAATTAGAATTTTTAGATTCAAACAAATTCCTTTGCCCATTTTTTAACTTATTTTCTACCAAATGTGTGGTTTCCTCCATCTGCACACTAACATCTATTTTACCTTCTACCACTTCTTTGAAATTTTCTAGCTCTATTTTTAGTTCCTTTTATTCTTTAAAAAATATGTTTATTTCTTCTGTGTAGCCTTTGAGTGTATCCTTCTAACAAATTATATTTTTATATGGATCCCATTAACTCAAGAACACTTGCTCTATTTTATCCCAAGTCAGTTCACAATTATGGGCTCTATGAAAACTATAAAACCAAGAGAGAGCTTTTCCTACAAGATAACAAATAGGCACAAGGTGCCAACAAGAATCACAATATAAGGATTTATAATGTTGCCACTGATCTCTAACATCAATATCATCTTCTCAAAAAACAATTGTAGCTCCATAAATTCACACCTCAACAAAAAGATAATGCAAACTAGGGTTTTATGAACAAGGGTTTCATAAAAATGTCTCCATATTAATTTGAAGATAAATCTCCAAAAGAAAAAAAAATCCTTCACACACAATAATAGATGATTTTATTACCTACAACTGAAGGATATCAAATTTCAATTTTTTGAAAAACACAAATTGAAAAACCACCACTACCCTTGTTTCAGATGTTTGACTTCATACAGTTGTATGTCCCTTAATACTACTCGAATTCCTTCTTATGACCACTTATTTTAAATCTATTCAATTTCCACATAAATTTATTCAAGAATCATTTAAATCAGATAATATTTCATGGAGATATGACTTTTAAAAGGTAAGACATCTTTTGAAAAAAATTGTCCTAATTCTACAATCCACAAAAAATATAATCCCCACTTTTCCAAAATCATTGCTCGGATACCACTTATTACAAAAATTTATTCTCATTAACGAAAATCATTCACCAATATACAGAAATATTAAATCATTCATCCACATAATTAACCACGATAATAATCCACACAATGAGACAAAGATAGATAATGCCCTTTAGGTAGGGCAACACCAACAATACTCCGTAAGGAAGGAAAACTCCACAAGGTCTCCTAAGATGAGAGCACCACTTAAAGAGGATAAAGTCTCATAAGCCATATTATTAATCCATATAAATGATCTCCATGATGATTACAATGATAATATCGCTTCTTTATATACCCATATTTTAATTCTAATTTAGGAGCCAACTACTAAAACCTCATCTCACTCATTATTATAATATAATATAATAATATAATCAACCTTGGGTTTTGTGTGACCCATACCAACCATTATACAATATAATATCATATCCCCAAATATGTCTCCTCTTAGAAAGTTTAGAAATATGAGATATTTAACTAGTTGAGCTAATGTCATTTGCTCCTAAGAAATAATGTTGATGATTGATATCTTATTTATTTTTGCTTAACATTATTTTAGTTAGTTTTTTTTTCCAGTGGCATATTTCTATGATAGAATTTTGTTCCACTTTAATACTTATTCTTATGTGTTATTATCTTGATATATTTGGATATATTATATCATAACATGGTTTTGCATTTTTCTATAAAGAAGTCATGACTATTTTCTTTCCAAATAACCTAATAGTATATATATTTTTTTTTTTGATGAAAAAAGTAAATTTATATTAAATTAAAATAAAAGCCTTTACAATAAAAAAAAGTGGGTGGGTTAACACACCTCATGGGAAATCAAACTAACCCTCAATTAAAAGGGTTAGGAAACAAAGCCACCAACAAAACACAAGTTTACCAATCATGATCATTGATGATCATTACATAAAAGAAAGCATATCATATGGAGTAATGTGCCCTGGTGTGTTGTCTTGCATAAACTTCTAGTGATTATGGGATGGGAATCCACCCCTATGCATTGCGATTAAGGCCTTCAGTACCCACATAACTCCAACCAACAACTGGCCCAGGTGAAACTGGTTGAACATCATCTCACCCCCCAACATGGCGGGACAAATAAGCAATGTCAACATTAGGTTGCTTCCTTAATGGTGAGGGTTAGGACCAGTGCCTATCTGTGAGAGCACTTCTTACATATAACGGAGACCGACGGTGAGAGTAGGATCAAAAATGCTCTTGAGAAGAGCGCTTTAGGGGGATCTGGTTGATTGTACATGGAGCATTGGCCCAGTTCACCAAAAGAACTTACAGGTGATCCAACTCCATAGTAACTTTGTTGGCTTGAGTGCATATCTAAAGCCACATGCCATTAAAAACTTCTAATTAATCAACATGAGTAAATGTGACAAAAGGTGTATACTATTTAAAAACAATTATGTTATGGGCCTTCCAAATATGAAAGAGCAGGCTAATATTGAAAACCTGCCACACTTCAAAAATTGGGAAAGAGAAAGTAAAAGGGCCAATAAACTCTTGCAGTTGTAAATGGGAAAAAAAGGAAAGAACCCATTCCCAAGCTTGTCTAGATCTTTTGCAATTCTAAAATAGGTGAGTACAAGACTCGGGTACACCACAAAAAGGGCATTTAGGATTATGAATTCCAAGGTGCTTCAAATTTTCCCCTAAGGGAGGGCCTTGACACAACAAGTTCCACACAAAAAAAATTGCTTGGGCTCAACATAAGTAGCCCAAACATTCTAAAATCTAGAATTCTATATAGTCTTTATAGAAAATAAGTCCCAATGTTGATTGAGCTTAGGCACCAGAGGAAGATGAGGAGATAACCATTTATACCCCAAACGAGTCTTATAATTAAGCAAAGGAGTGTCAACATGCCATCTCTAATCTGACCACCAAGGATGCTACAAGCACACACCAATATTGTGCAACATAGAAAAAGGTGTGAGAGCAATAACAAACTAATAAGTATCTTTGTCCAAACCATTCATTATGAAGGTGTGTTTGCACTCATTCCATGGGATCCAATCCCTAGTTTGACGAGAAAAGAAATTAGCTATAATAATAATACTATTTTTGAAAAACTGCTAAGCATGAATCAATTGCACCCAAGCTAAGGGAGAACCTCGATGAAGAAACATGGGGGATCACCAAATATTCATAGAATTTATGGATAAGCCTTTACGAAAGCCATCTCCTTTCTAGAATATCCAAGGAGTGAGCTATTGCTAGGCTTTACATATACTTTTAATAAAAAAGGAGCCAAAAATATTAATAAAAATTGAAGCAACAATGAGAGAGAGAAAATATAACCCTCTCCATGCTCTATGGTTTAATGGAAGAGTAGAGGAAATGAAATCTCAAACCAAAACTTTAAAAGCTTTAGCTCCCCTTAGAGCCTTGACCACCCACTTAGCACACAAAGCAATACCTTATCGTCTATAGTACAGAAAACCCATTCCACCAAATTCTCTAGGAAGACATTAAATATCCCAGGAAAATCTATGAAATCCCTTTATTTTAGAAGAATTATTCCAAAGAAAATCTCGAAGGAGTTTCTAAAGCTTCTTATAGTAAGCTTATGAAGGAAGCCATCATAGTATACATGAGTGGCAGCTAAAACTTCAAAGCAACTCTAAAATTTACCTGTTAATGACAACTTCTTAGTAAGCCAGAAATCAAGTTTCTTTTCAAATATTTGAAGCACATAATTCCAAAGCTAAGCAGGGAGTCTTGAAAGGCAAAAGGAATACCAAGAAACTTAAAAACTTCTCTAGGAGGGATCCAATTCCAATGATACCCATGAAGCCAAGGTAGCATAGGCAAGGGAGATTGTCTGAAGCAGGAGGTCTTCCTCCATTGTATGCTAGAATCATAGGCTATGTAAAATGTGTTCAAACAAAATAAAACATTCGAAACAAATTGGCAGATTGCTCCTCTTCCGTTATAGTAAGAAAGGAGTCATTAGCAAAGTGACCATTAATAAGTTATCCCTGACCATTTGAAAGAGCAATTTATTTAATAAGACCTGTAGAAGCTTGAGTAGCTAAAAGATAGCCAAAGGCTTCAACAACAAGCACATATAAAGATGGAGCAATAGGACACCCTTTCCGAATAGACCTAAAAAGGCCCACTGCTTTAGACTGTAAATTATTCAGATTGAGAATAGTCAAAGCATCTATGAATAGCATAGAAATAGTCTGAATAAAAATTGGCCTAAATCCTAAAGCTTTGAACATAGAAAGAATGAATCTCCATTCAATGCAGTCATAAGCTTTCTCAAATTTGATCTTAATAAAAAGCATGATCTGGTTTCACATTCGGGCCCATTCCATGCCCTCCCAATAACCAAAACATTCTTGAGGATGTACCTTCCTTGAATAAATCCAATTTACTCTGATCTAACTATCAAAGGAAGAAGAGGCCTAAGGCAAAGAGCCAAAGCATTGACAATGATCTTGCAACTAACATTCAACAAATTAATAAGTCTCCAATTAGTGATCAAATTTGGGTCCCCTTGCTTGGGTATAAATTTGATACTGCCCCTGTTAATAATTTTGTTGGCAATTTTGGGTACTTTGGGTACATTGCCTTTGCTCAAGTGTATAAGTTGTCATTGATGTCAAGAAGTTCTTGAAGGAATTTGATTTGATGTCAAATAACTTGTTTTGATGAAGGTTACGGCATGACAGTTTCAAAGGTCTTTTGTAAACCCCAAGTTGGCAGGTTTAAATATTACAGGTGGATGCATTAGTTTAATGCATTTTGGTCCAGGAGGAAGTATTTATTTAAATAATTAAAAACCTTGTTAAGGTTCCTTTTAATTATTTTTAAATAAATATTAATTTATTTGTTTGCATTGGGTTCTCCTAACCCATGGCGCAAATGTCTTAACTATGATGGCGCTATGTTCTAAGATTGTGGGCGCTAGCCAAGACCTCCGCCGACGTGTTAAACTCCTCCGCCGACGTGTTAAACTCCTCGTCGACGTCAAGATTTTATGGGAAATATGCATATAAATCTCCCACGATGAAGTTCAAAGATCATCCCATCCGCATTTTCGAAAAGTGTTGCTCACTGTAATTTTGCGATCTGATGTTCGACTTCTTCCTCGCTGAGATTTCGTGATCCGCTGTTCGGATATCCGCTGTTCATTTTTTTTTGTATCCGTCGTAAGGTTTCATCGTTGTCGTTCACGTCAGAAGACAAAGAGGCCTACTATTTATTTTAGCCCTGGCATAGAAGGTACAAGGGAAACAGAGTGAGGTTTAAACCTCACCGGACGCCTTTGGCGCACCGGTAGCGGCTAGGCTATTGGCGCGCTACCCAAATGAGAGGTTCCATGTTCAAATAACGCGAAAGGGTTTTTCTTCGTTGAAGTGGATGCAACGGGTGGTGTTAAAGTTCATGCGCAAATTTCTCCATAGCGCGATTTTTGGTGTTGGCCAAGGTATTTTTCGAAATTAATTTTTGCTAGTGTATTTTGCGGATGGAGGAAGTTTATTAGAGAGAAAAACAGCTTAGGAGTTATAAGGAGTTTGAAGCTTGCTTTATTTTGATAAAAGATTCTTTTGAAGGTGTTGTTTGCATTATCTTATTGCATTCTTATGAGAGATAAAATTTATTGTTGATAAGACTATAAGGGAGAAATAAGGTGTATAAGGGATAAATATTTCTTGTAATGTTGAGAGTGCTTTTGGTTGATTATGGAAATGAAAGCATGATGTTTTAAGGTTAGAATTGCTTCTTGTGTGAAGTTGTGAAACCTTAAGTGGGCAGCTTTGAGATTGACATTTGCTTTCATTAAATTGGTTATAATCAAGCTATTCTTTACTTGGTTAAAGTGTTGGGCTTACTCCTTTGTTGATGATTTGAAAAGTTGTTTTGTGCTATTGAGATTTGAGTTGGTGGATGCTTTTTGTTCAAATAATCTTGGAGAGAAAAGGAGTTCTACTTGTTTCCTTTTCTAATGTTGATTGTGAAATGCTTCAAGGTTGTGTTTTGAGTTGAATGGTGTTGATTGAACCTTGGTTGATGAGCATTGTTGTTGAAGCCCTAATTGATGGTGAAAAGAACATGAGTATCATTGTTATGTGATTCTTTGCATAGTTGGCAATTGTTGGGGTTTCATGTTCTTGAAAGAAAGCATTCTATCCTATCCATTTCAGATATTGAGTTGAGTTTTCAGATTTGAGATTGAGATTGAGCTGAGTTGATTTGAGTTGAGTTTTGAGATTGGGAGTTGAGTATAGAACATATTGAGTCTCTAACAATTCTCTTTATGCTTCTATGAGTTTGAAAAATCACATTGGGTCTCTAACAATTCACTTTGTGATTTCCTACTAAGAAAGTTTTTCTTGGTGAGCTTGTTGAGTTTTTGGACAGAGTTTCGGTGGGGACTTGTGAGCTGAGTTTTGGACAGGTTTCGATGGGGACTTGTGAGCGGATTTGGACAGGTCCTAGCAGAGGACTTGTGAGCTGAGTTTGATAGTTCTATCAGAGAACTTGAGGATAGAGGTGCACTGGTTCTATGAGAAGAACCTGAGGACAGATTTGGCAAGTCTTTGAGAAGGCTTGTATGCAGAGGATTGATTTGTTCAAGAGTTGGACAGATCTGACAGATAGAGGAAGACTTGTACTAGACCGACTGACTGTGTTTGGTACAGGTTGCTGAGCTTCTGTGGACGTGATCATAGAAGGTAGAGGTCTCTTAGGCTAAGCATTGAGGACAGGAGGTCTTCGATGGAAAGGAGTTCCACATGCTAGCAAGAGGTAGAGGCAGTTGATCTTCTGAGGGATCATTTCCAGAGCAGAGGGGAAGGTATCTCCTTTGAGCAGAGGCTCATAAATTCTGATTGGGGGAAGGTATCTCCTTTGAGCAGAGGCTCATAAATTTTGATTGGGGGAAGGTATCTCCTTTGGGCCGAGGCTCATAAACATTGTAATTGGGAAGGATTCCCAAAGAACTTTGAGATAAATTTTAGAGAAAATTTTTTTGGATGTAGCCCAGCCATTCTAGGTGAACCACGTTAAAATTGGTGTCACTTTGTGGATGATATTGTGCATTGCTTTGATATTGCTTTGGGTATATTGCTTTACTATTTTGAAGTATAATGGAAAAAGTAAAAAGAGGTCTTATATTGTTCACCCCCCCCTCTCAGTATAAGCTTGTGTTCTTCAATTGGTATCAGAGCAGGTGCCTTCGAAAAGTTTAACAACTTGAAGGAAAAGCTAGTAAAGAACACAATGGATCATTCAAGTGGCAATGCAACACCTATTCTTGATGGGTCAGATTTTGGTCTTTGGAGTGCAAGGATGAAGGTTCATCTAATGGCACTTGGGAATGAGGTTTGGGAAGTGATTGAAGATGAGTACACTATTCCTAAACATGGTCCTAATACTAAAGAAGAAAGGCTCCTACATCACAGCAATTCAAAAGCAATGAATGCAATCCTAAAAGGCTTACAGAAAGTAGATCTCACCAAAGTGATTCACTGCAAGACAACTAGTGAAATGTGGAATCAGTTGAAGGTGGTTCATATAGGTGATACAAATGTCAGAAAGGCCAAGTTGAGACACTTCAAAGGTATGTTTGAACAACTCAAGATGAATGATGATGAAAATATTAGTGACTACATGCTTCGTATGGATGAGGTTGTTAACTCCATGAAAGACTTAGGTCTTGAGCTTGCTAAAAATGATGTTTGTGATAAGATTTTAAGATCTCTTCCTAATAGATTTAGTGAAAATATTTTTGCTATTGAGGAAGCTAAAGATTTGGATAAGTTGAAAAAGGATGAGCTCCATAGTATACTTGCAGCATTTGAGTTGAGAACTCAAGTGAAGGTTGATGTCAAGAAAGAGGCAGCTTTCAAGGCTACCAAGAAATCCAAGGGTAAACAACTTCAAGATAGTGATGAGTCTTCTAGTGATGAAGAGGCATATTACAACAAGAAAGGCAAGTTCTCTAGAAAGCACAAAAGTATGAAAAATGTAAGATGTTTCAATTGTGGAAAGTTTGGTCATTATGCTACTAACTATACTGTTCCCAAGAATGAAAGTGATGAAGATAAATAGGATTCTAAGAGCAAGGATTCTGAAAAGCACAAGCATCACAGGAAAAACAAATATGAGCACAACAATCAAGGAAAGAGGTATTCTCACAAGCACAAGAAGAGTTTCTACCTAGACAAAGCAAGTAAGTGTTCTAGTAGTGATAGTGAAAGTTCTTCAAGTGATAATGAAAAATGAGATGTTGTTCATATCAAAAAAAGGAGGAAGAATCGAAACATAGATTCATTATCATGAAATGTCTTAGATGTGGAAACTTTGGTCACCTTGAGGATGATTGCACAAATAATGATTTGGTTTCTAGTATGTATGAGGATGCTTCAGAAAACTATAAGGAAGATGCATGTATGGTTTTTGAAAAGGGTAGCACCTCTAGTGATAAGAAATCTGAAAAAGGCTTTGATGATTCAAAAAGCAAACAAATAGAGGAAGATATAGAGAAAGGTGAAGTAGATCTTAAAGGTGAACTTATTAGTGCTCTTAGTGCTTTGAAAAAGGAAAGAAAGAAGAATGCTAGACTCAAGGATAAGTTAGATGAATGTTGTATGGAGAGAGATGATCTTATAGAAAGTCTTGACTTCTCTATAGCTAAGACACGAGAACTCAAGGATGAGTTAGAGTCTAAGGTTCTTGAGTATAGTGAGTTAGAACAGAAAATGGCTTCTTTGAAAGAGGAAACTAAAGAGTACAAGGATAAGCTTTATAGGTTTCAAGATAGCTCCAAAAAGGTTAAGTCACTCATCAAAGGTCAAAGAAAGACAACAGATAAAATAGGCCTTGGTTTTGTTAAGCCACACAAGGAACAAGTTGGAGAGTCTAGTAAGAGACTCCAAAAGGAAGAGAGTTTCGATGAGGAAAGTATTTCAGAAAAGGAGTCCTTGAATGATAGATGCACAGAAATAGAAAATAGAATTCAGAATGAGAAGAAGTTTTTAGAACCTAAGAGGTCAAATAAAGGAAAGTTTCAAGGCAGATGTTTTGCTTGTCACAGGTTTGGTCACATGGCTTCACATTGCATGGCTCAAGTGAAGGAGGTAAATGACAGTTTAGAAGTGCTAGTTACTTTCAAGGGTATTGCTACTCTTGTCAACAGTTTGGGCACAAGGCAGTTTATTGCAAGGCAAATAACAAGAACAAGTTTGGTCAGAATAGGTTTGGTCAGAATAGGTTTGGTAATAATAGGTTTGGCTAGAACAGGTTTGGTCAGAACAAGTTTGGTCAGAACAGGTTTGGCTAGAATAGGTTTGGTCAGAACAGTTTGGCGTAATAGGTTTGGTCGAATAGGTTTGGTCGAACAGGTTTGGTCAATACTGGTGGATTCAAAGATCAGGTTTACCTCGGAGAAACAACATCGTCAAGTGTTTCAAGTGCAACAATGAAGGTCACATAATCGGATAGTGTAGAGCTGAAATTCCAGAATACGAGAACAGAAACAGTGGCATGATCAGGTCCAAGGATCAAGGCATGGACAAGAATAGGGATGAGAACAAGAACAAGAACAGTGACAAGAATAGGAATATGGGCAAAGAGTTCAAGAGAAGGCCCGGCAAGGAAGTTATAGACACTGATGATGATCAGTGCCTAATGGGAGTTTTACTCCCACCCTAGAATTAATCACCTCATCAGGAGGTGGGGGAGGGACTAAGCTAAGAGGCTCATTCTTAGTCCCGAGCCCCAAAGGTGACCCTTTGCCATTGATGACAAAGGGGGAGAGATATGAGTAAGGGGGAGAGCTTCAAAGTGAAGAGGAGAGCTTCAAGTCAGGGGAGCAAAACTTCAAAGGAATATTCTCAGTTGTGGGCACAGTTGGTCAGTTGTTAGCACAGTTGGTTTCAGTTTTGGCTCTTGAGAAGTGTTTTCAATAAAGGTTTGCCATCAATGACAAAGGGGGAGATTGTTGGCAATTTTGGGTACTTTGGGTACATTGCCTTTGCTCAAGTGTATAAGTTGTCATTGATGTCAAGAAGCTCTTGAAGGAATTTGATTTGATGTCAAATAACTTGTTTTGATGAAGGTTACGACATGACGGTTTCAAAGGTCTTTTGTAAACCCCAAGTTGGCAGGTTTAAAGATTACAGGTGGATGCATTAGTTTAATGCATTTGGGTCCAGGAGGAAGTATTTATTTAAATAATTAAAAACCTTGTTAAGGTTCCTTTTAATTATTTTTAAATAAATATTAATTTATTTGTTTGCATTGGGTTCTCCTAACCCATGGCGCAAATGTCTTAACTATGATGGCGCTATGTTCTAAGATTGTGGGCGCTAGCCAAGACCTCCGATGTTAAACTCCTCCGTCGACGTGTTAAACTCCTCATCGACGTCAAGAGTTTATGGGAAATATGCATATAAATCTCCCACGATGAAGATCAAAGATTATCCCATCCGCATTTTTGAAAAGTGTTGCTCGCTGTAATTTCACGATCTGATGTTCGACTTCTTCCTCGCTGAGATTTCGTGATCCGCTGTTCGGATATCCACCGTTCATTTTTTTGTATCCGCCGTAAGGTTTCATCATCGTCATTCACGTCAGAAGACAGGGAGGCCTATTGTTTATTTTAGCCCTAGCATAGAAGGTACAAGGGAAACAGAGTGAGGTTTAAACCTCACCGGATGCCTTTGGCGCACCGGTAGCGGCTAGGCTGTTGGCGCGCTACCCGAACGGGAGGTTTCGTGTTCGAATAACGCGAAAGGGTTTTTCTTCGTTGAAGTGGATGCAGCGGGTGGTGTTAGAGTTCGTGCGCAAATTTCTCCATAGCGCGATTTTTGGTGTTGGCCAAGGTATTTTCGAAATTAATTTTTGCTAGTGTATTTTGCGGATGGAGGAAGTTTATTAGAGAGAAAAACAGCTTAGGAGTTATAAGGAGTTTGAAGCTTGCTTTATTTTGATAAAATATTCTTTTGAAGGTGTTGTTTGCATTATCTTATTGCATTCTTATGAGAGATAAAGTTTATTGTTGATAAGACTATAAGGGAGAAATAAGGTGTATAAGGGATAAATATTTCTTGTAATGTTGAGAGTGCTTTTGGTTGATTATGGAAATGAAAGCATGATGTTTTAAGGTTAGAATTGCTTCTTGTGTGAAGTTGTGAAACCTTAAGTGGGCAGCTTTGAGATTGACATTAGCTTTCATTAAATTGGTTATAATCAAGCTATTCTTTACTTGGTTAAAGTGTTGGGCTTACTCCTTTGTTGATGATTTGAAAAGTTGTTTTGTGCTATTGAGATTTGAGTTGGTGGATGCTTTTTGTTCAAATAATGTTGGAGAGAAAAGGAGTTCTACTTGTTTCCTTTTCTAATGTTGATTGTGAAATGCTTCAAGGTTGTGTTTTGAGTTGAATGGTGTTGATTGAACCTTGGTTGATGAGCATTGTTGTTGAAGCCCTAATTGATGGTGAAAAGAACATGAGTATCATTGTTATGTGATTCTTTGCATAGTTGGCAATTGTTGGGGTTTCATGTTCTTGAAAGAAAGCATTCTATCCTATCCATTTCAGATATTGAGTTGAGTTTTCAGATTTGAGATTGAGATTGAGCTGAGTTGATTTGAGTTGAGTTTTGAGATTGGGAGTTGAGTATAGAACATATTGAGTCTCTAAAAATTCTCTTTATGCTTCTATGAGTTTGAAAAATCACATTGGGTCTCTAACAATTCACTTTGTGATTTCCTACTAAGAAAGTTTTTCTTGGTGAGCTTGCTGAGTTTTTGGATAGGTTTCGGTGGGGACTTGTGAGCAGTTTTGGACAGGTTTCGATGGGGACTTGTGAGCAGATTTGGATAGGTCCTAGCAGAGGACTTGTGAGCTGAGTTTGATAGTTCTATCAGAGAACTTGAGGACAGAGGTGCACTGGTTCTATGAGAAGAACCTGAGGACAGATTTGGCAAGTCTTTGAGAAGGCTTGTATGCAGAGGATTGATTTGTTCAAGAGTTGGACAGATCCGACGAGATAGAGGAAGACTTGTACTAGACCGACCGACTATGTTTGGTACAGAGTTGTTTGAGCTACTGTGGACGTGATCATAGAAGGCGAGAGGTCTCTTAGGCTAAGCATTGAGGACAGGAGGTCTTCGGTGGAAAGGAGTTCCACATGTCGGCAAGAGGTAGAGGCGGTTGATCTTCCGAGGGATCATTTCCAGAGCGGAGGGGAAGGTATCTCCTTTGAGCAGAGGCTCATAAATTCTGATTGGGGGAAGGTATCTCCTTTGAGCAGAGGCTCATAAATTCTGATTGGGGGAAGGTATCTCCTTTGGGCCGAGGCTCATAAACATTGTAATTGGGAAGGATTCCCAAAGAACTTTGAGATAACTTTTAGAGAAAAGTTTTGTGGACGTAGCCCGACCATTCTGGGTGAACCACGTTAAAATTGGTGTCACTTTGTGGATGATATTGTGCATTGCTTTGATATTGCTTTGGGTATATTGCTTTACTATTTTGAAGTATAATGGAAAAAGTAAAAAGAGGTCTTATACTGTTCACCCCCCCTCTCAGTATAAGCTTGTGTTCTTCAATTGGTATCAGAGCGGGTGCCTTCGAAAAGTTTAACAACTTGAAGGAAAAGCTAGTAAAGAACACAATGGATCATTCAAGTGGCAATGCAACACCTATTCTTGATGGGTCAGATTTTGGTCTTTGGAGTGCAAGGATGAAGGTTCATCTAATGGCACTTGGGAATGAGGTTTGGGAAGTGATTGAAGATGAGTACACTATTCCCGAACATGGTCCTAATACTAAAGAAGAAAGGCTCCTACATCACAAGAATTCAAAAGCAATGAATGCAATCCTGAAAGGCTTACAGAAAGCAGATCTCACCAAAGTGATTCACCGCAAGACAACTAGTGAAATGTGGAATCAGTTGAAGGTGGTTCATACAGGTGATACAAATGTCAGAAAGGCCAAGTTGAGACACTTCAAAGGTATGTTTGAACAACTCAAGATGAATGATGATGAAAATATTAGTGACTACATGCTTCGTATGGATGAGGTTGTTAACTCCATGAAAGACTTAGGTCTTGAGCTTGCTGAAAATGATGTTTGTGATAAGATTTTAAGATCTCTTCCTAATAGATTTAGTGAAAATATTTTTGCTATTGAGGAAGCTAAAGATTTGGATAAGTTGAAAAAGGATGAGCTCCATAGTATACTTGCAGCATTTGAGTTGAGAACTCAAGTGAAGGTTGATGTCAAGAAAGAGGCAGATTTCAAGGCTACCAAGAAATCCAAGGGTAAACAACTTCAAGATAGTGATGAGTCTTCTAGTGATGAAGAGGCATATTACAGCAAGAAAGGCAAGTTCTCTAGAAAGCACAAAAGTATGAAAAATGTAAGATGTTTCAATTGTGGAAAGTTTGGTCATTATGCTACTAACTATATTGTTCCCAAGAATGAAAGTGATGAAGATAAACAGGATTCTAAGAGCAAGGATTCTGAAAAGCACAAGCATCACAGGAAAAACAAAGATGAGCACAACAATCAAGGAAAGAGGTATTCTCACAAGCACAAGAAGAGTTTCTACCTAGACAAAGCAAGTAAGTGTTCTAGTAGTGATAGTGAAAGTTCTTCAAGTGATAATGAAAATGAGATGTTGTTCATATCAAAAAAGAGGAAGAACCAAAACATAGATTCATTATCATGAAATGTCTTAGATGTGGAAACTTTGGTCACCTTGAGGATGATTGCACAAATAATGATTTGGTTTCTAGTATGTATGAGGATGCTTCAAAAAACTATAAGGAAGATGCATGTATGGTTTTTGAAAAGGGTAGCACCTCTAGTGATAAGAAATCTGAAAAAGGCTTTGATGATTCAAAAAGCAAACAAATAGAGGAAGATATAGAGAAAGGTGAAGTAGATCTTAAAGGTGAACTTATTAGTGCTCTTAGTGCTTTGAAAAAGGAAAGAAAGAAGAATGCTAGACTCAAGGATAAGTTAGATGAATGTTGTATGGAGAGAGATGATCTTATAGAAAGTCTTGACTTCTCTATAGCTAAGACACGAGAACTCAAGGATGAGTTAGAGTCTAAGGTTCTTGAGTATAGTGAGTTAGAACAGAAAATGGCTTCTTTGAAAGAGGAAACTAAAGAGTACAAGGATAAGCTTTACGAGTTTCAAGATAGCTCCAAAAAGGTTAAGTCACTCATCAAAGGTCAAAGAAAGACAACAGATAAAATAGGCCTTGGTTTTGTTAAGCCACACAAGGAACAAGTTGGAGAGTCTAGTAAGAGACTCCAAAAGGAAGAGAGTTTCGATGAGGAAAGTATTTCAGAAAAGGAGTCCTTGAATGATAGATGCACAGAAACAGAAAATAGAATTCAGAATGAGAAGAAGAAGTTTTCAGAACCTAAGAGGTCAAATAAAGGAAAGTTTCAAGGCAGATGTTTTGCTTGTCACAGGTTTGGTCACATGGCTTCACATTGCATGGCTCAAGTGAAGGAGGTAAATGACAGTTTCATAAGTGCTAGTTACTTTCAAGGGTATTGCTACTCTTGTCAACAGTTTGGGCACAAGGCAGTTTATTGCAAGGCAAATAATAGGAACAGGTTTGGTCAGAATAGGTTTGGCCAGAACAAGTTTGGTCAAAACATGTTTGGTCAGAATAGGTTTGGCTAGAACAGGTTTGGTTAGAACAAGTTTGGTCAAAATAGGTTTGGTCAGAACAGGTTTGGTCAGAACAGGTTTGGTCAAAACTGGTGGATTCAAAGATCAGGTTTACCTCAGAGAAACAACATCGTCAAGTGTTTCAAGTGCAACAATGAAGGTCACATAATCGAGACAGTGTAGAGCTGAAATTCCAGAATACAGGAACAGGAACAATGGCATGATCGGGTCCAAGGATCAAGGCATGGACAAGAACAGGGATGAGAACAAGAACAAGAACAGATGACAAGAACAGGAATATGGGCAAAGAGTTCAAGAGAAGGCCCGACAAGGAAGTTATAGACGCTGATGATGATCAGTGCCTAATGGGAGTTTTACTCCCACCCCAAAATTAATCACCTCATCGGGAGGTGGGGGAGGGACTAAGCTAAGAGGCTCATTCTTAGTCCCGAGCCCCAAAGGTGACCCTTTGCCATTGATGACAAAGGGGGAGAGATATGAGTAAGGGGGAGAGCTTCAAAGTGAAGAGGAGAGCTTCAAGTCAGGGGAGCAAAACTTCAAAGGAAGATTCTCAGTTGTGGGCACAGTTGGTCAGTTGTTAGCACAATTGGTTTCAGTTTTGGCTCTTGAGAAGTGTTTTCAGTAAAGGTTTGCCATCAATGACAAAGGGGGAGATTGTTGGCAATTTTGGGTACTTTGGGTACATTGCCTTTGCTCAAGTGTATAAGTTGTCATTGATGTCAAGAAGCTCTTGAAGGAATTTGATTTGATGTCAAATAACTTGTTTTGATGAAGGTTACGGCATGACAGTTTCAAAGGTCTTTTGTAAACCCCAAGTTGGCAGGTTTAAAGATTACAGGTGGATGCATTAGTTTAATGCATTTGGGTCCAGGAGGAAGTATTTATTTAAATAATTAAAAACCTTGTTAAGGTTCCTTTTAATTATTTTTAAATAAATATTAATTTATTTGTTTGCATTGGGTTCTCCTAACCCATGGCGCAAATGTCTTAACTATGATGGCGCTATGTTCTAAGATTGTGGGCGCTAGCCAAGACCTCCGTCGACGTGTTAAACTCCTCCGTCGACGTGTTAAACTCCTCGCCGACGTCAAGAGTTTATGGGAAATATGCATATAAATCTCCCACGATGAAGATCAAAGATTATCCCATCCGCATTTTCGAAAAGTGTTGCTCACTGTAATTTCGCGATCTGATGTTCGACTTCTTCCTCGCTGAGATTTCGTGATCCGCTGTTCGGATATCCGTCGTTCATTTTTTTGTATCCGCCGTAAGGTTTCGTCGTCGTCGTTCGCGTCAGAAGATAGGGAGGTCTGCTATTTATTTTAGCCCTGGCATAGAAGGTACAAGGGAAACAGAGTGAGGTTTAAACCTCACTCGGAGCCTTTGGCGCACCGGTAGCGGCTAGGCTGTTGGCGCGCTACCCGAACGGGAGGTTCCACGTTCGAATAACGTGAAAGGGTTTTTCTTCGTTGAAGTGGACGCAGCGGGTGGTGTTAGAGTTCGTGCACAAATTTCTCCATAGCATGATTTTTGGTGTTGGCCAAGGTATTTTCGAAATTAATTTTTGCTAGTGTATTTTACGGATGGAGGAAGTTTATTAGAGAGAAAAATAGCTTAGGAGTTATAAGGAGTTTGAAGCTTGCTTTATTTTGATAAAATATTCTTTTGAAGGTGTTGTTTGCATTATCTTATTGCATTCTTATGAGAGATAAAGTTTATTGTTGATAAGACTATAAGGGAGAAATAAGGTGTATAAGGGATAAATATTTCTTGTAATGTTGAGAGTGCTTTTGGTTGATTATGGAAATGAAAGCATGATGTTTTAAGGTTAGAATTGCTTCTTGTGTGAATTTGTGGAACCTTAAGTGGGCAGCTTTGAGATTGACATTAGCTTTCATTAAATTGGTTATAATCAAGCTATTCTTTACTTGGTTAAAGTGTTGGGCTTACTCCTTTGTTGATGATTTGAAAAGTTGTTTTGTGCTATTGAGATTTGAGTTGGTGGATGCTTTTTGTTCAAATAATGTTGGAGAGAAAAGGAGTTCTACTTGTTTCCTTTTCTAATGTTGATTGTGAAATGCTTCAAGGTTGTGTTTTGAGTTGAATGGTGTTGATTGAACCTTGGTTGATGAGCATTGTTGTTGAAGCCCTAATTGATGGTGAAAAGAACATGAGTATCATTGTTATGTGATTCTTTGCATAGTTGGCAATTGTTGGGGTTTCATGTTCTTGAAAGAAAGCATTCTATCCTATCCATTTCAGATATTGAGTTGAGTTTTCAGATTTGAGATTGAGATTGAGTTGAGTTGATTTGAGTTGAGTTTTGAGATTGGGAGTTGAGTATAGAACATATTGAGTCTCTAACAATTCTCTTTATGCTTCTATGAGTTTGACAAATCACATTGGGTCTCTAACAATTCACTTTGTGATTTCCTACTAAGAAAGTTTTTCTTGGTGAGCTTGCTGAGTTTTTGGACAGGTTTCGGTGGGGACTTGTGAGCAGTTTTGGACAGGTTTCGGTGGGGACTTGTGAGCAGATTTGGACAGGTCCTAGCAGAGGACTTGTGAGCTGAGTTTGATAGTTCTATCAGAGAACTTGAGGACAGAGGTGCATTCGGTTCTATGAGAAGAACCTGAGGACAGATTTGGCAAGTCTTTGAGAAGGCTTGTATGCAGAGGATTGATTTGTTCAAGAGTTGGACGAGATCCGACGGATAGAGGAAGACTTGTACTAGACCGATCGACTATGTTTGGTACTAGGTTGTTGAGTTGTTGTGGACGTGATCATAGAGGACAGAGGTCTCTTAGGCTAAGCATTGAGGACAGGAGGTCTTCGGTGGAAAGGAGTTCCACATGCTGGCAAGAGGTAGAGGCAGTTGATCTTCTGAGGGATCATTTCCAGAGCAGAGGGGAAGGTATCTCCTTTGAGCAGAGGCTCATAAATTCTGATTGGGGGAAGGTATCTCCTTTGAGCAGAGGCTCATAAATTCTGATTAGGGGAAGGTATCTCCTTTGGGCCGAGGCTCATAAACATTGTAATTGGGAAGGATTCCCAAAGAACTTTGAGATAACTTTTAGAGAAAAGTTTTGTGGACGTAGCCCAACCATTCTGGGTGAACCACGTTAAAATTGGTGTCACTTTGTGGATGATATTGTGCATTGCTTTGATATTGCTTTGGGTATATTGCTTTACTGTTTTGAAGTATAATGGAAAAAGTAAAAAGAGGTCTTATACTGTTCACCCCCCCCTCTCAGTATAAGCTTGTGTTCTTCAAATTTCTCCTAAAGAGCCTACTCGAAGAGCCTCTAGATAAAATTTATGTAGATCAAGACCAACTAAGTCCCAAAGACCCTTGTAGAACTCACAGGGAAATCCATCCAGACCTAGTGCTTTATCATTTTCCATTTGAGACAATGCATCCTCCAGATATTTAAGGGAGAGTAGTTTATCACACCCTACTCTTTGACTCTAAAAACTTAACTGGTACAACTACCATACAAGCTACCAGTGCTTGCTCCCACTCAGGGAAATAAGCTTGAGCAGTAAAAACATTAGTATAGTGCTTGACAAAAGCATCAATCATCTTAGGGTGAGAGGTAAACCTTATTCCATTGTCTTGAATGGACTTGAATTAAGTATCTTGATTGGAAGGATGAAGCCTTTGAAAAAATTCTTTGGTGACCCTATCACCAAATTTAAGCCAATGAAGATGAGCTTTAATTCGAGCTCCCTGATCCTCATAAAGTTCAACAAGTTTAAGTTCATGCCTCAATTGGGCAACATGAGAGTGAATTTCAGGATTAAATGGACATGCCTCAAGCCTGAGAGAAGATTTGACAAGCTCATCATGAAGGACAACATTAAAATATCTTTTGAACTGCACCACCTTTTCTCCAAAGTACGAAGTAATATAGTTGTATGAAAAATGGCATCATTCCACCATTCTATCTAATCCAACTCTCCAGTAGGTCTAGAAACTAGATTCCATACTCTACGAATATGACAAACTATGGAAGGGTTTTGAAGAAATGAAGTATTGAAAAAAATTGTGACTTGTAGTGTCTCTGAGGCAGGGATTTCATCAGCACATTAAACATGATGGGTGAATGGTCGAAAGTAGTGGTGCCAGGAATGGTTTCCAAAAATTAACCAGAAGCATTTCTCCTATGAAAGAAAAGTTGCACATGATCTAAAAGCATGGCTTTGTCCAGCCTTCTCAGAATGCTTGCATGGCCAGCCTGGAAATTGGACCACGTATACCATAATTTTTCAGGAAAACCCTAGGGAGAAAAACAAGAATTGAAGTCTGACAAACCCAATTTGTTTTTCAAGAAGTACTAGGCCTCTCTTTCCACAGTAGCCCATTGTATGGTAAGTTGTCCTATCTTGTCTGCAAGATTTTCAGTCATATTAAAATCTTCGTACATAACCCAAACAACAGGGGATAAAGAAAAAGAACACCATCGCTAAAGGCTACATCACTCCTAGCTTCATTGAAGACATAAACATTAATAAATTTTCTTTCCAAACATGCAATACAATATAACATTCAAGTCAAATTTAAAGTCTATTAACTTATCTTCCATCAATAAATTTATCTTTTTATTATATATATAATATAATGTTTAATATATGTAATATAAGACACATCAGACATATGAAATGGATAGTATTATTTTTTATTTTTTATTTTTTTTGTGAAAGTTTATTACAACCATAATATTTTTAGTAGCTAACAAGCACAAGGTTTAAACCACAAGGCTGCATCCACCAAATCTATTCTATTGTTTTATAGACAGACGTGAAATGAATCCAGGTATTTGGGATTAGTATAAAAGACTTGCCTCAAAGTTTGAACCTAAATCTCTTTTTAGTAAAATAAATAATATTATTATTATAATGCTTGCAATCTAGTACAAGTGCATAACACGTGCACAGCAACAAAAGAAAAATACTAACTACCACCAAAATGTAACACAACAATCACCTTGTTTATTCAATTCTGCAAGGTATGCGTTTGCCACATAACAACTCCATCCATGAAGGGTGTTAAGAAGTTCATATCCTAAATTTCTATTACATATAGTGACCGCCTCTGCTGAATATTAGAAGCGGTGTCCATCACATACTTACCATAATATCTTTGTTAAATATATAATTGGATATCTTAAGTCTGTTAGTGTACAAGAAATAAAAAACATTTTGTATGAAAAAGCAGAACTGGCTAATCAATAAATATTTATAATATCTTTGTTAAAGATATAATTGGATATCTTAAGTCTGTCAGTGTACAAGAAATAAAAAATATTTTGTATGAAAAAACAGAACTGGCTAATCAATAAATATTTATAAAATTGTGGTGGTAGTTGCATGTTTGCAAATGATGCCTTTTTGTTTTTAATACATTAAAAAAATTATAACATTAAATATTGTTATAAAATTTATTTCTTTACGTTATATAAAGTCAACCAAACTTCAAATTTTCGAAACATAAATATTTGAACCTCCTCATAAAAAACCAAAACCTTAACTATTATATTATGCTTATCGAACATCAAATAAAACTGGCAAAAGGAAGAAATGAAACAAAATCATATGCACTTCTTTGATAATAAAATCCATTATGAAAATGCTGTCCATGCCAATCAGATAATGCTAAAGATAAGAGAAGGTTCCTCCTGAAATCCGGAACCCATCTGTATTAAGTATCTTGGACCAACCCTCATAAATAGAAAACAATGTTCTACCAAATCTATTACTATTCCTCTTTTCTAGTCCTCTGCAAATTGGATGGCATTGCCCATTGGTGTATATCACATGAATGCTCACAACTTCATCTCTTCATTGGTCGAATCAATAACCAATAAATACAAGCATACTACACTATCATAATAATAATAAATTATAAGTATACGTTCACACTATATTGTCCTTCATCTCTTCACTGGTCGAATCAACAACCAACCCAGACAATCATATTACAATAAAGAAAATAATAAACTCGCCAGCAAAGAGAAAACTGACCTGCCGACCATGACAATTCATTTATTCAATCCAAACACCGTGTACAATCAGAAACTCGAGGGACACAGTTGAGAAGATGAGAACTTAAATTGAGCAGCGGTGCCAATTCATTCATTTATTTTTTAATTTTTTTTATTAATAGTCATTTTTTACTATCAAGTAGGGTTCAAATCTTGGGTTGGCCCTTATAACCCCTGCCATTTCTAGTTTACATTAATCCAATATGAAATGATGACCACCAGTTGCAGGATTCATACCATCATCATCGATAATAATCATTTATTCAATCTAGACGAATTATGATGACCACCAGTTGCAAGATTCATACCATCATCATCGATAATAATCATTTATTCAATCTAGACAATTCATCTATCCAATCTAGACACTGTACAATCAGAAACTCGAGGGATACAGTTGAGAAGATGAGAACTTAAATTGAGCAACGGTCTCTTTTTTTAAAATACTTTTAACAACCGAAGCATGGAACACTCTTTCATATTTAAAGTTTAGATCTCCATAAGATAAATCTAAAGCCTTCACCAATAGAGAAACAATGTTCTTTTCTTTCATAAATCATAAACTTCTATTGAAGTTGTAAAAAAAAGTTGTTAACATTTAATATTGGTGGTTGTCATTGGTTAAGAACAGCCTTGAACGTAGACTTTACCAATTTATTCATCTAGGAGATTAAGCATACCATGAAAATTTTATCTGTAATGGGAATTTTACTTTCAACTCAGGTGGGGTATTTGATCTAAGAATGCTTATTCTTTGAGTAGGCATGTTGTAAAAAAAAAGTTGTTAACATTTAATATTGCTGGTTGTCATTGGTTAAGAACAGGTTTGATCGTAGACTTTACCAATTTATTCATCTAGGAGATTAAACATGCCATGAAAATTTTATCTGTCATGGGAATTTTACTTTCAACTGAGGTGGGGTATTTGGTCAAAGAATGCTTATTGTTTGAGTGGGCATGTTACAGGGCTTGGGCACATCTTTTCTAATAAACTGTCGGTGGCAGATGAATATGTCATACCCATCATTCATGCTGTGCATTAGCAGACATCCTTCTGGTATAGTTGTCAACCGACAAAAATTAATTGTTGAAAGTTGGCTGGTCTGGTGGCGTATACAACATTCAACACTCAACCGGCATCCATGCCTATGGAGTACAACTTACAATAAATCTGGATGTCTGTTTCTTCAAGGTTGATTTTTGAACAAAGGTGACCTAAAAGTAATTTTTTCCATTAATTAATTTATTGGAAATTAATTGATAGTTTGAAAATCAAACGAAATTTTTGAGTGTTTTGATTATGTTGAACATTAGTTAGTTTTATGCAAAACTTCAATTTCAAAGCCAATACATAATCGCAAGCATGTCCTCAGAGGAGTTTATTTAGCTTTTCTGGTATTAAATTCTCCTTTTAGCTATAATTTATCTATTTCTCATAATTATATACATCTTATCTTAAAAAATTAATATAAAAACAGACTTAATGAAGTTAAACTAATTTTTTTGGGATAAGTTATTCCTTCAACTGTTATTTATTGGTAGTTGGTACTTCAGTTTTTACAATTATATATTTAAAAAATAAAAAATAATCAATAAAATTTGTGGTTTTACGTTATTTTTTCGTTTCCAAATCAAATTTATACCACAGTATCTCACTCTGACTTCTAGCCGATCAGACGGGGAAACGAGGGACTCCTAAACCACTCATATAACATTATACATAATATGTTTTCAAGAGTTGGGTTGATTGTAAGTTTTTATATAATATGTTTTTTAAGGGTTGAGTTGATAGCTAAGTTTTGGTTTTGGTCGTTGGATTGATTTGTAAGTTTTGGTCCTTGGTTTGATCAGTAAGTTTTGGTCTTTGGGTTGATTTGTAAGTTTTGGTCTTTATGAAGAAGAGTTTCAGGTTTAAATTTTGGAGGATGTTTGTAAGGTAGTAGTCTAACGCACCCGTACCAATTAGAGTCAACAACAACTAATTGGTATAGGGTTTATATGGAACAACCCTAAGATTTATACCTTGCTTAGTAGTAAAAAAAGACTAGATGTAATAGATTTCCTTATGTATCACTAACAAAAGAAAAACATAATATTAATAATTCTAATCAAAAGAATCTGGGAAATTATCTATCAAGTTTCGAAGTATTCATTATTCCTTCAAATGATTCCCATTAGTCAAAAACATGAAAAGTAAATGGATTGTTAAGTGTAGGTCTGACTGGGCACTTACCAAGAAGAAACTCAGGTCCAAACCTGGGGAAGCATGTCCTTTGCAAAGGTAGTAGTCTCATCTCAATCCTCTGAGTGTGAGCGATCAACCAGTGGTCTCCATCTTCCGCTGAGTCAACAACGATGAGATTAATAAAAGTTATGGAAGTAAACCCTAAAATTTAAACCTTGTTTAATAATAGAAAAAGACTGAAAGTGAGACTAATAAAAGTTATGAAAGTAACTCTAAGATTTAAACCTTGTTTAATAATAAAAAAAAGACTGAAAGTAATTCTCATAATGAAAAGCAGTTTTTATTTTTCCTCTCTAACTGGGCAGATTGAATTCCACTAGTCTACAACCTGCAAAGTCTACGGATAGGACGGTGAAGGAAAAGTAATCCAAGACATCAAACGACAATAATGGTGACAAGGGACACGACAGAGACGTATGTATTTTAATGCATTGGGACATGGAATCTGCATCAGTGTGATATTTTCTAATGTAAGTCTCTCTGGTGGTGATTATAACTTGCGTAAAGAAGAGGTAATATGTACTGCAGATAATATTTTAAGATATGGGCGTTCGTGCGGGTCTATTTAACTTCCTTTTAATAATTCACGAGACATGAGTGCTTACGTAGATTTCTGCTAATAATCAATTCAAAAACACATGAAAAAATATGATGGCTGGCAAATAACACATGACACCATGGGCTTTCAGAGTCTCGAGTGAAATAAAAATGGCATATCTTAATCAGATCTGTTCTATATTTTCCTGCCCTTAACCGTTTGGCTATTTGTTGTTATTATTAGCTTTTTGTTATAAATATATATATTTAAGTTTGATAGAGGAGTTGGTTATATATATTTAAGTTTTTTTTAGGAAAGTTGGTTATTACCAAATTAATAATTATAAATATAAGGTTTAAACTACGTGTACTGTGTCATCCACCAATCTTATAAAATAAATTATAAATGCTTAAAATTTATACCAGGATGGTAATTGTTATAAAATTGATATGGATGAAAACCTTGTGCTATTCTTCCTTTTTGACTTTTAGACATTATATTATTCATAAAAGGCAGTAAACAGGTTGTGATATTGATACCAAGTAACTATTGAAGATAAATGTGCTGATATTGATACCAAGTAACTATCAAGATAAATGTGCCAGCAATGATGATGTCAAATTATAAGCAAGTGGACGATCATAGCTCTATTCTCACCCTCCGTATTGACCACAAAAAGAGAGACACACCATCTTAAAGATCCGACTAAGGATTGTACTACATTACACTGATAGACAGTAATATAGCTGTAGATAAACTCTCTAACATATGGTAATAACCCCTAAAAACGTTGCTGAATCAGAGTAGAACATGGTAAACTAGTGTAAAGTGTAAACATATGTTAGACCAGAATTAGTGAAGGCCATGATCATTCAATTCTTGAGCTGCACTGTGATATCCAAAGAAGGATAAAATAACCCAAAAAAAATAAAAAATAAAAATAGAATGAGTCGAGGCGCAATAAGATGACAGCCGGTACTCTAACCCCTGTCTATATCTCTTTGAATAGAAGGGAAAAAGCTGCAGCCAACTGGGGCTGAGATATACTTGTTCTGGAACGTCAAACTCATCCTGTTGTCTTAGAGAATACAGGTGGATTTACACCACCCACGTCGTCAATAATTTGGTGCCTGCTTTTATTACTCTTTATATAGCTACGCGGCTCTCAGCATTTTGCAGCAAAGAGGAGATTTGTTTGCTCATATAGTTGAGAAAATCAAAAGAAAACCTTTTGATTTGTCTCTCCATATCAAAAGTCTGTAGGCTTGGCGCAGCTGCTGAAGAAGATGAAGAGGCTTCTGGGATTTATATATTGTTTGTTTGTATGCCTGCTAGTTCTATTTCCAAGGGATAGTTTGACAGAAGCTCGTCGGTCTCCTTTGATCATCATTGAAAAAGGTTTCTTCTTATCAATCACTACATCTTCTAGTCTATACTCTCTACTTACAGGTAGATTGAATTAGAAGCTGCCAAAATATTACGAAATAGGCAAATATTACGTAGCCGGGATTTGGATCATTGTTTTTTTTTTATGTCATGCTACTGAGAATTGTTACCTTGCAGACTCGACTATGCTTGATATCAAAAATTCACAGCACTTGGAGATATCAAAAGTTGAGAATATTGCAGTATTGGAAGCTTCTCATTCTAAGGTACTGATACCTGTTAGTTTAATAGCATGGTCTGGAATAGACTTCCATGGATACTGGAGTGTCTAGATGTACTCTTAGCAATACCATAGTCAGTTGAGGCATGTAAAAGGGTATGATATAGGGTATAATATTAACAGGGTGTCTGTTGTTGTTCAATTTACATTATTATTTTTATAGGTTACTCCTACCTATACATAGACAGGTACTTGCTGAATACCCAAACCCTAACAAATCAATCATGAGGAGAATTCTTTTGTTTGTCTTTAAAGTAAACTATTACTTTCACTGAAGATTTAGAAATCTGCTGGCTGTTATGCGCAGAGTAGATACGTGGTAGTACAAATATATGAAGCTAGATTTTATTAGTCTGACTTAAATGTGTGGTTGTGCAATACATAGGAAAAGAGTTAGTTGAATTCTAGTTTCATCACAAGTGATTAAGAACCCTTAAATTCCAGTGACTGAAATTTCCTGCAGATGCTGTAGATTATGACGATGATGAAGGTTGTCTTTGAGATTATAGCAGACACTCTTAAAATGTCATCCATAGATTTCAATTTGAAAAGAACAGAACGAATTTGGAGATTAGTGTTGTTTTTTTAATGCTCATGCTTCCATGATCTTGGCCCAATTAACACCCATCTTGGTTTGAATCATTCCAAGACTCGGCACAAAATCCCAAGATCTAGCTTCTCTGTTTGTTCCAATTATGAATACAAAACAGATGTGTGTACCCACAGAGAATATCATTTGCCAATAGAGGTCTTCTGAACCAGATTTTTTGGTACATATAGTTGAAGCAGCCCACCCAACACATCCTAATGTAGAAACCTCAAAAAGCTCCATACCCACAATTACATTTTCTTCAATTATAGCTTGAAAGTATTTTTCAGTTCTTGTCAATATAGTTAATACAAAATTTCATGTGAAGGAGGAGGGAAAGACAGAACTGACAAACTCAATTAGCATTACCATAAAGGGAAATTTAATTACCAGAACCTAAATATAATGTCTCTGTGATTGCAGAAGGAAGCAGAGGAGCAAATCATGGCAGTGAAAAACAATGGAGGAGAAGCAATAATGGAGGAAGAGAAAGTGAGAGAACTGATGGAGCATATTGATTATGCAGGAGCCACAACGCATCCACCCAGTGAACCTCCCAAGAAAAAGAAGACCAATTCCCATCAGAAAAGCCTGCGACCTCCATCACGCGCACACTAAAAATAATCAGAGTGCTCAGTAGCTCTTTTTCGTTATTGGTCACACGGGAGCACCAGTTATCTGTATATCTGTATGGAGGTCAGACTTCAGACTATGTCGGATTCCATAGGCTGAGACTAAAATACTATTTATTAGTCAGGCTCGTATTAGATGCATTTGAATGGATTGCATGAACATGGTTTTAAATATAGGAATATTAAATCCTAGTTGCAGAGAAATTCTGAGTGCTTTCATATGCATGTAAGCACCAACAATGCAGCTGCATGTGTAATAGTAGTGGCATGCAATAGCCAATGCTATACCGTATTAAATAATTAATATCTGCTTGGTTGCCAGGTATGTTTGCATATGAGAATTTTGTAATATCTACAAAAGTACCCAGTGATAAATAAACTATATCATGTTGTGACTTTAAGTGTTTGTGCCTTTTGAGATGTTGTAAAGTAATTTAGTGCAAGCAGCTCAAGCAAAAATTATGTTTCTTGTGGCCAAAAGTTTCACTATGGTATTATTGTATCACCGATAGGTAACTGTGATGGGTTTGTATTAAAATAAACAAAAGTTTTTTTTTTTTTTTTTTTTTTTTTTTTTTTTATATTTGTGCCTCCAAGTAAGTCTAAAATTCAAACCATTACAATGTTTTAAACTTACATGACCTTAAAATAAAATAAATAAATATTATAAATAAATATATTAAACATTTATTGAGAAACTTTAAAGTCTATATTTCAAAACTGTATATTATGAAAATTTAATTTATTTTATGTAGAGGAGTTGGAGAGCAGGTGGGTAGTTAAAACTCTCCACTTATCGAGAGGCCCAGGTTCAAAAATCTATCCCCTCACATGTTGCGGATATGTTATATATAAAAGTTCCTCATCAAAAAAAAAAAAAAAAATTAATTTATTTTATGTGATTTTAATTTATGTTTAAAAGTATTGCTTATAAACAATAAGTTTTATATATATTAAACCTAAATTTGTTTAATCTAATATTAAAAAGCTAGAAGAATTGTTGTTAAAGTTGTTGATGTTGAAATGCAACTATTAATTGCATAAGAGGTTGATCATTTAAAAATAAATTAAATAATTTAAAGGCACTAACACATTAACTAAACAAAACAATAGAGTAATTCAAAAATAAACAATTTTTAAGGTTATTTTATCATAGATAGATAGGTATTAAGGTGAACTAAATTTCAATCATGGATCCATAGCCATAAGAGTTCTCTATTGCATGTGGTGACTTTATAGACTTTAATACCATTATTTAGATTAAGAAAACTTTGGTATTAACAACATTTTGTTTTTGCTAATAATATATACTTTAGTTCAAGAAGAAGAAAACATAATATAAGCTATTTAAAAACATTAACTATGATATTGAACATGCTTTTTTATGATTGATAGTAGAAAGTGTTTTTAGAGGGACCGGAACCTATTACAAGTAGGGTATTCCATGAATCCAACCGGAAAGATATTATGGTTTTTTAAATATATACAAAGTTTATTAATATAAATATATGTCTAATATTGTTTAATTACTATATTAAAAAATAACCAATAATTTTTTTTATTAAAATTCTTATATTTATTTCAACACATTATGGAATAGTTAGAAAAACAATGAACGCAATCCACTGACCTAGTGAAATTCACATCCTCAAATAATCTGACCTATAGTCATACTAGTTTTAAACCATAATACATGTTAATAATATAAAATATACTTATATCTAATACCTTTTAGAAAATTATAATACATAATAAAGCTTCATATGCTCGAAGTTATAAAGTTTATAAATTTTAAAATTAAACAATATATGCACTCATAATTTAAAACTAAGAATGGATTTTTATTTCATGACTTATTCTATTAATATTTTTAAATGAAATGAAATCATGCAATGCTATCCATTGGCATGAATAATATATCTCACATTTGTGAATGCTTTTGCAAGGCCTCAATTTATATAATTATAAATTATTTTTTAATTGAAAAGGCATCATATACTCCAAAAGGGATATTTAAGAGTTTATAAATTACAACTATACAATTTTCAGAAAAGGTATACCAACTAAGATTTCAAAACATTAATATAAACTAAGCTAAACAAATAGAAATGTTGATCATTACATAATAAAGCAACTTAATTACAAATAAGGAAGATTTTTTCTTGTGTTAAAATATGCTCTTGGATTGAATGAATCTATTGGCTTCCTTTTGCAAGAAACCATTTGAGCACACTCTCTTTTCAAGTCTAAATTATGTGGTTTCAATGTAAATCCCTAGTGAAATTTTAGCTAACTGCAAGATCTATCTATATCCATGGCCTTTGAAACACAAAAACAACTTGAAGGTGGTTGAACTAGGTGCTATCAAGGAAGGTGCACATATTCTATATACTTATTACTACTATATGTTATACATTTCTACTTTATTTTATTTTACATCAAGGAAAGAGATAATTTATGATCATGGATTTGTTTTCCAATCTCATAAATATCTTCACTCAATATACTACAACTCTATTTATGGAAGAAAGAAAAGCTAATAGACCTTTAATAGAATTGACATACAAATAACATAATGAAAAGTGTGTCTTGCTTTCCATATACTTCAAAAGATATGTATGGCAAGAGGATATTATTTAATAAGTCAATAAAAAACAGTAGGATATCCAACAAGATCTTTAAACTATAAATTATCATTACTAAGTGAGAATAAATATATCTACTCAATTGTGATGAATCATGAATTAGAATTTTAGGGGTAGGATTGACAACATCAATGGATTTATATATGATTTATGCAATAGTATCAATAGATAACCTTTTCCGATATCATCTTCAAATGGAAATGAATGCATCATAGTGTTGTCTTGAGTTATGTCACATATCCTAGGATATTAGGAATCCATTAGAACTTACTTCTATCTTTTCCTTATTTTTTAAAATCTTTATCCATTGTTATTTATTTTCTCATAAATAGATATATCATGCAATTACACTCCAAATTGAGATGTATCCAACAAAACAATATCATGAAAAGTTACTTCTTGAGAAAAGCCTATAATTTCTCTTTCCATTACAAAAAAAGTTGTGTATCCTTTTAAGGAGTGATAAGGTTTTTATATAAACTCAAACTAATAAATATAATAGAAATTTTTAAATATAGCATCATAATTAATACAAGACTAGTATTAGGTTCTTCCAAGACTAGTATTAGGTTCTTCATAACTAGATTTACCAAATTCCTAGGGCTTCCTTAACAAACTAGTTTATTGTGTCAATATGATATTATCTTCATACATTTGTGTGGGTTCATAAATGTATCCTTTCATATTTTTTTATCAACCACTCTTTCTTTTCATTATTTTAAATTCTCTTGTTTATGATTTTTCTTGATTAGTTTCTTTTATTCATTCTGATAAAGTACTACAAAATCTAATATGATATCAAAGTGGGTATGGAGCTTCATCACTTGTTAAGCAATAAATATTCTTGAATCCTCTTCTCCTTATTTTGATCAATAGTATGACCTATATTATATATTTTTAGATATAAAAAGAAAAAAAAAGATATAACATGTTTTGACCATTACCTTAAGAAGTACTTCTTCATGAGGATAAATTTATTTGTTTTTTCTCCTTTCATTATATACAAATACCCTTTGGTTTTGCATAGACAATGAATATTTGAACAAGGTCATGGGGGTTATTGGTTTGGTTAAGACCAAATTATATATAATTCATTGTTATGGTTTGGTAGAATTCATGCTTTACATTGGGACTCCTATTGAAATGAGTGAAATAAAATTATTTTAATTGTGTCTGCAAGACCAAAATAGTCTATGGGACCAAGAGCTTTAATACAATATGGGGTATGGTGTACAAACCTACTCCCTTTTGAATTCAAATATTGGACCTCATATTCAAAGTTCCAAAGTTTAACAACATGTAAGAAATAAAATTGTTCAATAAAGTAAAAAAGTTCAACATCTTCCTATCATATTTTAGAGTGTATCTCTTCTATTGTTGATTTTGAAGAGAAGTTTCTCTATTTTTCTATTCTCAATTCTTCAAAAAGTTTCATTAGTGAATTTAATTTTAGAGTATCCTCAAATGCAATCTTAATGTCCTTGTAGGTTTCACATTCCATAAAAAAAAAATTCAATATCCACCACTCCTACTATACAAAAGATAAATTTGTTCTCACCATGCCTACTAAGGAATAATCCATCCCCTAGTTTTACATTTGAGATGGTGTGAACTAGATATTAGTTGGGCTATAAGAATTTATTCCTTCCATTTGATCTTTGCATATACATATTTATTTTTTATGTGTTCATATTTTGGGTTGAACTTGTTGATGTGTAAATATTTATTCCTTCTAAAAATTTTAGTCCACATGACAAGTCTAAATTTTTCCCTTACATATTGTTTAATTTCTTTGTTGGAGTTTGGGACCTCATGAAATTTAATGCTTTATTTGTCCATCCATTGGTTGTGTTGTTTCATTCATGGTTCTTTTCTTATATTCAGTGTTTCTTTCATTACCTATTTTACCAACTTGCTATCTCTCATTATGTATATTTTATTTAGGTACCCCAATAGCATTATTATAGCTTCTACTTCTAGTGGAAATTTCCCTATTTTAGCAAGTAAATTTTCATATGGTCATGATGCTTTGATTCTAAAATTATTTGTAATTATTTTCTTTTGAATTCTTTTTATTTGTCTCCATTTAAAATTTTATATATTGATAGCCCACACCTCACACCCATATAGCACCATTAGAATAACTAATAACCCAAAAAGGATCCTAATGGTTGTTAGAGTATATTACATCATTTGGTTCATGTAAATGTAGCACCTTTGGTACATAACTAGAGTAGTAGATTACTTTAGGGGGTAGTTAGCTAGTTACTTCAAGTAATATAATAAATTCACAAGTGTCTATGTGCAAGTTGTAAATGTGCAAGGTGTCTCCTTGTACAGCTACATAGAGTGTTGGTCAAGCAATCCATATTTCTATATAAAGGGCCTCATAGTGAGTGATTATATATCATTGTAGGTAGTAGTAGGTATAATGTGTATATCACCATATAGATTGGTGATGGAGTATGATTTAATTCTTTAGTATATTTTCTAGAGTGTTCATTTCCTCCATGCTGCATTATATCATTTTTGTCACTTTATATTAATATCATATTTTAGCATCTTACATTTCTATATATTTTATATCCCGTGATTGCATTCTCCCTTGGCATACACCTTATAAAACTAACAGTGGTATTAGAGACATGGTAGATCAATAGGATTAGGAAGAGAGCTACAAGAGATATAGAGCGAAAAAATGTCAATTTTAAAATTTTTGAGAATGCATTTGGCTAGAGTCTTTCCACAGAGTTGCAGAAAAACTCATGAATACTAGGAATCAATATTCGTTCCACTAGATTGACAAATCAACTAGTGAAGATTCATCATCTACAAGATTTAGAATCATCATACTAATATCTTGTTGCAGAAAAAGGAAACTAAAAGAATCCCTATTGCAGGCTTGCACATTGAAGAAGAAAAAACCACAGAAGCCTTATTGTAGAAGAAAATGCTACAAAAGCCTTATTGCAAAATAAAAGGCCACAAAAACCTTATTTCTAGAGAAAATGCCATAGAAGCCTTATTGTAGAAGAAAAGACCATAGAAGCCTTAATATAGATGAAAATGCCATAAAAACCTTGAACCTAAAGAAGACCCTAGAGAAGAGTTCTTAAGCTAGAAGAAGACTCCAAAAAAGAGTTTGTGAGAAATAGAAGATAGGAGATTGGTGATCTTCGTTGAAGACTTCAAATTGCATATTAGCTAGATTTTTTCCACAAGATTGTGAATACTAAGACTTAGCATAAAATTCATACCACTAATAACTAGTGAAGTTGTAGAGAATCAAAAATTGAAGAGGTCTAAGAAAAGACCCCATTGGAAATAGCAGATTGAAGAGTTGTTCTAGAAGAAGTTGAAGAAGACCTATTAAATGTCTCATTGAAGAACTGCCATCCTTGGAAGAGATAGAGAAGGACTATCAAAAGTTTTTTTCTAGAGATCCAAGAAGAATATCTCATTGCCAACACTTTCATAGTTGAAGGTTGAAGGAAAGGTCTCATCAAGAAGATTAGAGAAGCTACTAGACTAAAGATCTTGGAGAGGTATCTAGGAGAAGGCTTGGTGAGCCTCATTGCAAAAATTGGAGAAGCCATCAAAGAAGTTCCTAGGATAACTCATTGGAGAAATTCACTACAAAAGATAGTGAAATAATTGGGACAATTATCGCCATCCAACAACAATCCCAAAGGAGAAATATTTGGCAAGCAGTTTGTCAAAATTTAGAGAGAAGATTCATGAAGACCTCAAGACCTCTAGATTCTTGAGAAGAAAGTCATGTTTAAATCCAAAACTCAGATAGAAGAAACCTACCAAATCCAAGAAAATTTGGAGATTGTCCTTCATAGCTAAGAAGGCATATTTTAGTAAATATATTTATTGCTAAAGAGCAAAAATCCAGATAGCATTACTAGCTATAAAACTTTGGAGTTCCAAGCTAGATCCTAAAGGAGAAGTTAAAATTGTCTACAACAATTTCAGAGCAATAGACTAGGAGCATTCACAACTGTGAGAAACCATCATTCTAGACAATAAATTTGGTGAATCAACTCATAAATACATTCATCATCAAAGGCAAGCAATTTAGGTGCAAAAGGTTCATTACTTGAAAACTTAATTCGAATTACTACTTAACTTCATTAATCACCTTATTAGAATTTGAAAAGTTATAAAATACAATGTTGCATTTTAAGTCCTCAAATAAAGTACAGAAGATAGTTTATGTTTAGTTTCATTATCTGCACATTCATAGGAGATAGTTACATTCTTCCTATTATCTAATTATTGATAAGAGGACTGCATTAAGAAATTTGTAGTGATTATTAGTGCATTTGAAACTACTTTGAGAGGTTATTTATAGGAGCAATAAGGTGATATTATTGTTACCTTTAAAGTGAATTAAGTTGAAGGTATTATTGACTCATTGCACTATACTAGTTTTTCATTAACTAGTTACTCTTAGAGAGATATTTTATGTTTTTTATTGTTAAGATCAAGGGTAAAAAACTAGCATATTACCAAAGTGTCTAGAGGTACTATTTGGTGCACAAAACCTACAACATTTCATTGTCAAAAGAAGCCACCAATACAAATTAGAGAATGGAGAAGAAAGACCCCATTTAAATCCTTGAAGGAAGATACAAATCGAGACTTAGTGAGTCTCAGATTCAAGGTACCCTAAGGGTTTCATTAAAAATATAAGTGCAGAAATTTCTACTTAAAAAAAATGGGTATATTATGTGCATTAGATTGTATTAATTGCTACTAAATTATCCAAGTAAAAAAGTTAGACATTAGTTGTCTAATAAGAATTAGTGAAAGCATCAATAATTTTCTCAAGGAATTGCCTCATCAAAAATCCAAAGAGCATTTCCAAAAAGAAGACATTTAGTCCATCATATTAGTGCAAAAATCTAACTATTATAGGCACCAATTTTGTCCCTTTAATAAGGATAAAACATCTCATATTACAGGAAGGAGGATGCCCATAATCTTAGCAGGTATAAGGGAAGAGTTTTAGTAAGAGAAGAGAGTTGTCAAAGAGCTCATATTTCTCAATATTAAAGGTGCCTAAAGATACGATTTATCCATGTCAAATCAAGCACCCAGTAGTAAGAATTCACCTAAAATATTAAATCCAACACAAGAAGGCTATTATCGACTCATATCTATGTGGAGAAAGAACAACATTAAGGTCTAAATTATAAGGTGCTTATCTATGTATAAATCTACCAACATGGACATGACAGCATAAGCAGCACTCAATCAACACATTGAAAGCATAAGAGAATAAGGGAAAAGATGATATACCCAAGGTCATAGCCTAGAGAGAATATCCACCTAAAATAAGCACTCAAATCACCCATAAGACTATCATTTGCAGCTCCATAGAACCTTAGAGTATCACATCTGGAGCCATTCATCAAAACAACATGCAAGAAGATGGTAGCTTGCTATCAAAGAAACGAAGTAATCCAGCAAATAGTGGGGAGGAACAAACAAGAAGAAGGTTATAACATTTGAGAAAATATTTACATGCATATACGATGAGTTCCACTTGGTACAAACACTCTAAGAACCATCCCATTCCTCAAAGCTCAAGGGATAATCCAGTGCCTACCTTGAGGAGTTACGAAAATCATTTGGGAGGTTACTTAAATTATCATTGCACATAGGAACGAACATTGAAAGAATATTAACACATATCTTCATTGTAACTCCCATGTGACACTTATCCAAAGTTGGAAGGAAATTGTTCTATTTAAAGTGCCCAACATATAGGAAGAAGAGGGTGAAGTAAAAGTGAAGGTCAAATATTGAAAGGTGTGGAAGCACATTTGTAGTAAGGAGCTAAATCAAGCTTGTGCATCATTCAAGAGGAGCGTAATCCTGCATTAAAGGTCTATCATAAAATAGCAACCCTAGAGTTCTTCAATTATAGAATACTTACACTGACCAAGCATCATTCAAGGAGGAAACAAGCACCATTCAAGAAGAAAACAAGTGCCATACAAAGAGGAAACTAGTTTCGATCAAAGAGAGAATTGAATGCTCATTAGAACCACATTTCAATCCTTCACTACCACCAAATCCATCGAATCAACGTATCAAATAGAAGATAATACACAAGTATTATTAAGATATATCATGTGCCCATATCACTAAGGTTATTTACTTGCGTTTATCAAAATCTAAAAGAAGATATAAGGTGTTTTTCATAAGGTTTACTATTACATTGGAAATACAAATTCAGCCAAGCATTAGTAGATAATAAAGCAAGTTTATATTTTAGAAGAATAATTATTGAGGTACATATACATAATATAATATTTACAATATTCAAAGTAGGATATATAAGGTTTTCAACCTTGATTAAATCATTATTAAATTGTAAATATCATTATTTTCTAATATTCTAAAAGTAGGGAGATATAAGGTATACTAATTCAAACTATATACATATAATTGGAATCTAGAAAAAATAATTTATCGAAAAGAGAAGCAAATCAACTGCCTACATATAGAGTTGAAATTAATTGGTAAAAATTATCTCATACTCATTCTAAGGAGACAAAAAAAAATCCAACCATTAAAGCAATACTTCATTGGAAAATATAAGGAAAAATTAAAAAGGTTGATTATTCTCAAAATATTACAAAATCAACTTATAAGGTGAACAAAGCATATTCATATTATTATGGAGATATAATGAAGGCTACAAAACCTAATTCTAAGAAAGGTTTTATCGAATTAGTTCACATATCCTAACTAGGAAGATATAAGGAATTATACAAAACCTACTTACAAGAAAAGTCGTAATTAAATTCATATACTCTTATCTAGGGATTCATAAGGATTTCTAATAACATCTTGAATAATGCTATCAAAAAAAGCTTAAGAAAAATACCAATCTAGATTAGAAGCATGATTGATGATTCAATGAATGATAATAGAAATATAGATCCATCCATTACATTTTCAAATGAGATAACAAAATAAATTGGTGATAACTGCACTAATGAAGATATAAGAGATGAACATAAATATATCATACAAATATATGAATGAAGTAAGAATAAAATTGTTTCAGTTATCCACATTTGATTTAAGTATCTCATCAAAGAGATAGATAAACATGATATTCCTAAAATAGATAACAAAGCAGTTGGAATATCTTTACTATGCACTTACTACAACCAATATGGTCATGAAAAGGTGAACTGTTGGAGCCTCCATCCTTATAAATATTGTGGAGAAATGAACCGTTTATATTTATTCTATTACTATAAATATAAGTACTATAGAAGTTGTGAAGAAATATTACTACAAATAATAGATTATTTCTTTCAAGATCTCATTTTAGAAGCATCCACTAATGATAAGTTCAAGATTAAGATTTGTGAATATCAAAGAAGCAGATCATACAAATATTCAAAGGAGGAAAAATAGAGCCACCATGATCCATTTGCAACATGCAAAATTATGAGATCTCTAGTTCATCAAAGATGTCTGACAACAAGAATCAATGAATATACCATGAAGACTACCACAAAAGAAGAATAACCAGATGAAGACAAAGACCATTCAAAATAAGAAGATCCATATTGAAGACTAAAGTCTTCAATACCCAAATAATGTAATACATGGGGTGTTAGAGTATATAAAATCATTTGAGTCATATAAATGTACCACCCTTGGTACATAACTAGAGTAGTATATTACTTTAGGGGGTAGTTAGCTAGTTACTTCAAGTAATATAATAAATGCACAAGTGTCTATGTGCAAGTTGTAAATTTACAAGGTGTCCCCTTGTACAGCTAGGTAGAGTGTTGGCCAAGCAATCCATATTTCTATATAAAGGTCCTCATAGTGAGTGATTATATATTATTTTAGGTAGTAGTAGGTATATTGTGTAGATAACCATATAGATTGGTGATGGAGTACAGTGTAGTTCTTTAGTATCAGTTCTAGAGTGTTCATTTACTCCATGTTGAATTGTATCATTTTCATCACTTTCCATTAATAGCATTTTTAGAATCTTATATTTCTACATATTTTATATCCTATGATTGCATTCTCCCTTGGCATACACCATAAAAAGCTAACAATGGTTTTTCAATCCCATAGCTCTTATTGTATACCTCTATTTAACAATGAGGAGAGTGCCCTCCATATTTCTTGTATTCATTTCATCCTATATATTCTCCAATTGGGTTTGCTTTAAAAATATAACCCAAGGTATTTGTATTCTATTACTGTATTTAAAGCATTTCCTTCAAGTAGAGAAGACCATAATTTTAGTCTTCCTAGTGTTTATTTGCATCTAGCTTATTTATAAAAATTCTCTAAAGCTTTTAGATATTATTTTAATATTTCAAGAGTCTTGCCAAGCAAGATGAGGTCATCAACATAGAGAATAAATTTCACTACATAATTAGACAATTATATCCCTCTCATCCCATACTTTCTACCCATTCCTCCAATTTATCAATGTGAAGAACAAATAAAGTAGGTGACAATGTACAACCCTATTTCACCTTTATATCATTCCCAAAGCACTCTGATAGTCCTTCTAGAATTCTAATTTTTGCCACCACCTACTCATAAAGTCTATGAACAACCAATCTATACTTGGTTGGCATGCCAATTTCTTCCATCCTTTTCTATAATTTACCTCTATGTACTTTGTCAAAATACTTTTTAAAGTTTGCAAAACAATAATAAACTTATATTTTTTCATTTCATATCCTCTCTATTAGGTTTATTAAACTATGCAATGATATATTGTTGAGTACTTTGGTCTAAATTTTGCTTGCCTTATTGCCCTCTTTCATTGGTTTTGTACACATTGAATGATTTTACTTTCTGCTATGCTTCCAAATAATTTTACAAAAAAAAATATTAATCATGATGGTTTGGTAATTTGAAGGATTGTTGATTTTGAGATATATTATATTATTTGGTACATGATAATGTACTCCCATGGTACCTTTACGATACATTTGTAAGTAATATATTATGTTTGAGTTATATTTCCCTTTTATGTAAGTGTCAATGTGCAAGAAATACACAAGTGTCATGTAATAAAGAATGTGCACAAGTGTCTTGTATGTAAGAGTGTAAATATGTAATATGAGAATATGTACAAATATCCTAGATTAGGAGTGCATGTAGGAGTCCAAGAGTCTTGTAGATGTATGCAAATATTGTAGAGTCAAATGGCCATCAAGTATGCAAGTGGAAAGTTGGTAAGCCAAGAGTCATGATACTTGGCATATGAAAAGCAATAGTCAAGTACTTGAAGAGTCATTCCACAACTCATTGATGAAACGATTAATGAGTCTCTTACAGCAGATTTTTCAGACGAAGAGATCAAGGAGGCTTTGTTTAACATGGATCCTGACAAAGCTCCTGGGCCGGATGGGTTTTCATTGCGGTTTTTCCAAGTTTGTTGGGATATTATTGGAGCAGAAGTTATTGCTGCAATCAAGGAGTTCCAAAGTTCAAATCATATTGCAAGGGATTTCAATTCAACTTTCATTACTTTGATCCCTAAAGGCCCCAACCCCAAGACTATGGCTAACTTTTGGTCGGTTAGCCTGTGTAATATATCCTATAAAATTTTGTCCAAAGTTTTAGCCAATCGTTTGAAGAAAGTTCTACTGGTTAACATTGATCCAAGTCAAGGAAGTTCTGTACAAGGAAGATCAATCTTAGATGGAGTTATTACTGTTCATGAGGCTCTTCATACAGCCACTCAAACCAAAAAATTAGTCATGGCTTTAAAGTTAGACATGAACAAATCTTATGACAGGATAAATTAGGAATTCCTAGAGGCAGTTTTATTAAAATTTGGCTTCAACATGAAATGGGTCAAGTTAATAAGAGAGTGTATTTCTAAGCCTTGTTTTTCAGTTTTGGTTAATGGGTCTACTGTAGGATTTTTTCAAAGTAAATGTGATCTAAGACAAGGAGATCCCATAAGTCCTATGTTGTTCATCATTGTAGCTGAGGCCTTGGGAAGAACCATTAAGGCAGCAGCGGTAGCTGGACTCATATCAGGTATCAATGCCACGTCGCTAACTACCCCAGTGACACATCAGCAATTTTTTGATGATACATTACTACTGAATTTGGCTTCTGTGGTTGAGGTAAGAAGGATTAAAAATATTCTCATAATGTATGAAGAAGCGGCTAGACAGAAAGTGAATTTTGATAAGAGCAAACTTTATTTCATCAATACCCCCATTCCTAGGAAAAACAACATAGCAAGGATCATGGAATGTTAGATTGCATCCCTTCCTACCTCCTATTTAGGTCTTCCCCTATTTATGGGGAAACTTGAAGGATCAATGTGGAACATAGTTCTGGAGAGGATCCAAAAAAAGCTAGCAGGTTGGAAAGGACATTTGTTATCTCAAGCAAGCAAAGCAGTTTTAACTATGGCTTCACTTCAAAGTATACTCGTTTACTTCCTATCAGTCTTCAGAGCTCCTAGCAAGGTGTATCACAAAATTGAGCAGCTTCAAAAAAAATTTCTCTGGTCAGGGACTGAGGATAAGAAAAGGATCCATTTAGTATGTTGGAACAAGGTTTGTAAACCTAAATCTGATGGGGGGTTAGGATTGAGGAGAGTTGCTCATCTCAATACAGCTCTGTTAGCCAAACAAGCATGGCGGTTATTGACTAAGGTCGATAATGAATGGACTACCATAGTTAGGAGGAAATACCTCCAAGGTGTGAACTTCCTTAATGACAACTTAGCAAGAAGGGGGTCTGCTTTATGGAATGCAATCCTTACGAGCAAGGATCTTGTCAAGAAAGGTCTTATATAGATTCTAGGAAATGGGCAAACAATAGACTTTTGGAAGGATCATTGGGTGAGAGTTGAGGAGTTATCCCAAAATCCTCGTTTGGCTAGGATTCAAGAGCATATGGAGTAGCATATTGGGAAGAAGGTTGTAGATTATATGTGGTAAGATATAAATATCAATAGGTGGAAACACATCAGAGTATAGGGTTTTGAAGCGGAGTCTGAAGAGCTTTATAACATTTTAACTCAGCAAATTATTCCCTCTAGAGAGGATGAAGATCACATTGTTTGGGCTGAGACTAAAAGTGGTGACTTCACAGTTAAGTCTGCCTATAATTTGCTTCTCAATGTGGAAGGTCAACAATTTCAACCGAATTTGGTTTGGATCAAAGGCTTAATTCCTAAAATATCCTTTTTTTCATGGTTGGTGATTCAAGGAAAAATCCTCACTATGGACAATATGTTATCCAAAGGTATGGTTATTGCTAACTGTTGCTACATGTGTAGGGTAGGGTGGGAGACAACCCAACACTTGTTTCTGGAGTGTCCGATAGCGGAGTCCATCCTGGATGAACTTTTCCAAGCCTTTAGGATCTCATGGGTTAATCCTGCTCTTATATCCGAAGTGTTCCATCAATGGCCTCAACCCTTTGTTAGCCTAAAACTTAAGTACCTATGGAAAATTTGTTGGCATCATTTTATCTGTAAGATTTGGCTAGAAAGGAACCATAGAGCCTTTAAGGATACCATTAACAACCCAAAAACCATCCTCAATAGGATTATTGTCTTTGCAAAAGAAAACCTTAGCACCTTAGTGGATGAGAACCACTCAATTCCTCCCCAAGAAAAATAATTAGCTCGGGCCTTAGGTATTGAGGACAAACCTTCCATTCCTTTGCCTAATCCCAGAAATGGGATTTCTTGGGAGCCACCCCCTCAGGGTTTGTTTAAACTAAATTTTGATGGTGCATCCAAGGAGAACCCGGGAAGAGCTAGAGCTAGAGTTGGAGGAATAATCAATGAAATCTGGTAAAGGCCTTCGCTGAACCATTGGGAATTAGAACTAATAACGAAGTAGAAGTTAGAGCCCTTTGGAGAGGGTTGCAAGTAGCCCAAGCAACTCAAGGTAACATGATGATTGAAGGTAATTCTATGAACATCATCAACCTGTTAACCAATGGAAAAAAACCTCCATGGATAATTGAGGGAGTCATCCATGAAGTGATGATCCTTTTTACGGTAAGATAGAACATGAGGGCTCGTCACATGTACCGTGAGGCCAACAGGTCATCTGAAAAATTAGCCAACATAGGTGTTGATGTTGGTAGTTTGGTGACATGGACACAAGGTGTGCCACGTGAAGTGGAAAACATTGTTAGTCATGAAAAGAAACCTACCCATTAAATAGAAAGATGAATGGGTGTTCTTTCCCCATGGAGCTGGTAATAACTATGGGATTTCCCTCTAAATCATACCAAATTGGAAATTAAGGTAACAGGGTGTAAGCCTTGTAATATTCCGATAGAGAATAGTAAATGGGCAAGCAACAGGTTTCACAAGTGAAAAGTTCTAAACTTCAATTTCTTATCAATGTAAGTAATGTTTACAGTTATGTTTAGGTATGGGTGTGCCTTGTTAGTAGGGTGTTGTAGGGGATTCAACACAAGTTTTGGTAAGAAAGTTTCAAGGATGACTAGGATCTACAATCTCAGTAGAAGGTTGGATATTGTAATAGGTTTTGGGTTAACCTACAAAACCTAGTAATTAATGAAGACTTTTATTTACCAAAAAAAAATATCACTATGGCTATATTATGGAGAAAGTGCTCCATAAGAAAGCAATCCAATTGAATATAATTGAGATATTTTATTATTAGTTGTAACAAAAGAGGAGCAATAAATCTTGTATACATTTTGAGTAATTAATATTGTAATTTTTCTTCATGCATAGTTCATGAATAATTTAGGCTATTTACATTCATATTTTAGTATATAAATGAATGTTATTTTCTTTATTATATAAGCCTTGATATACATATTAATTTTCTCATATTATTCTACTCATATTATTATTATCTTGACCTTTAATATTATGGCTATTTTATATTTAGGACCTGTGTGATATTGTGAGAACCTATGATATTTTGTGGTAGTAAAGGATTCAAAAGCCAATAGTGGTATCAAAGCAACCACTAAACTCTATCTAGTTTGACAAATTTCATTTTATTATCCACCATTATTAATTAGCTTTATCCTTTTGATAAAGTTAATTTAGATTCTATCCACTTTGAAAGTAGTGAATACTTGGACTCTATTTCTAAAGGCCTTATTGATTAGAGAGGGCTAGGGTATTTCCACTTGCTTTAAGTAAAATTGATGAAGACTAGGACTTAGTTATACTGATAGGTTAAACCAACATAGGAGATAAGTTGGTTATTCAAGGATAGAGCCACCCAAACATTGATTTGAAGATTTACTTATTGAAGAATGAGGCAGAATCAACTTTGAATATAGTTGGTCATTTAGGAAAGAAACATCTTAGAATTGGGTTCTCTAGTAAGGAGGAGAATCGTATTTAGTTCTTAGTTGTGACCTAAGACATTGAATATTTTATATTAATAAGAAATCAACAAATATTAAGATACAAAATTTTGAGAAACTTCCTATAGATATAAAAAAGAGTTTTAGCTTCTAGGTTGCGATAAATTGAGAAGCATTCAAAGCTTCCTAAGAACATAGAATAGAAGAAGCAGAAAGCAATAGAGAAAGAGAAGAATAATTAGGTCAAATTGACCTTGACATATTTGAAGAAGAATAAAAAATTTATAGAGCAAAAAAGAGGAAGTATCTTCCTAGGATACATTGAAGAACTAGGTTGACTATATATATCTACATATCATTTCATTCTTGGTCGTGGATCAATTTTTTTGAAGCAAGTTCTTCAAGGTAGACATTTATAGAAAAGAAGAAAAGAGAGATTCCTGAGAGGTCCATATAGAAAAGAGAAAAGACTAAGAGACCCATATAGAAGAAAGAGAGATCTAAGAGGTCCACATAGGAAAGAGAGATCTAAAATATCCATATAGAGAAAATATAAATGCTTGAGAAGCCCATATAGAATAAAGAATATAAGAAGAGAGTAGTTCATGATATTATAGCAGTAAGCTATATGACTGAGCATACATGATAAAGCAACATAAAGAAAGAGAGTAGCAATGTAAAGAAAGTAAAGGCCATCAAGCCAATGTAAAGGAAGAAAGGGCCATTTAGCTTGCATAGAAAAAAAAGAGTCATCAATCCAACAAATAGAAGATCTATTCAACCAATGAATAGAACAACAAATAGAAGGAAAACTATTAGACCTGCAAATAGGATGAGATTTATTCAATCAATGAATAAAATAAAATAAAGTGTAGAATGATAGGTCATCGGGTCTACACATAAAAGCATAATAGTTTGATAAGCCATCCAAACAACATTAGAACAATAATGTAGCTTGATAAGCCATGTGGACAATGAACTATGTATCCAAACAACAAACACTATTAAGTAAACTACGTAGAGAAAATCAAAAGCATCAAGCAAGCTTAATAGAATATTAGATAGTGTTAGAAAAATAGTTAAATATAGCACAAACATTAAAGAGATGCTATGAAAATAAGCATAGAACAAGCCAAATCAACTAGTATAAAAAGAGAAGATTCATATTCAAAGGAACTATAGTCTAGTAAAGCTACTAGATTTAAATCAGACAAAGTGGAATAAGGTGACCTAAAGGAAACTAAGCATTTTATTTCCATAATTCAAGCAAATGCAAAGTTGAAGCAAATTGTTATGAAACTAAATAGTGCGGAAGGAAGAATCATTTTTATATTGAATCGCTTTTGATTGTAAGGTAGAAAACCCACAATAGACTTAATTAATATATTTGTTCGATGATGCCTTATTACCATATTTGGATTGCATTTAAATACCTAGTCTAATAGTTGTAAGAGTGAAGGGTTGTGACCCTTGAATATAATTAATAAATAATATAAGTATTAGGACATGTTAGGAGGGTCCTAACATGCCACCCCCCTTAAAGGAGCTTTGTCCTCAAAGCTGGAAATTTGGAAATTGTTGTTGGATATCTTGAAGATTTTCCCACGTCGCGTCTTCTAAAGGTAGACCTTTCCAATGGATTAAAACTTTCGTGATATCGTGAGTACGAAGGTGACGAGAGCGGCGATCCAAGATAGCTTCTGGTTCGACTAAAAGTACTCCATCCTCGAAAAATTTAGGGAGAGTGGTTTGTGTCGTGATATGGGCTCCAACTACGAGCTTAAGGCAAGATACATGAAATACGGGGTGAAGTTTGGAAGAGGGAGGAAGCTCAAGTTTGTAAGCAATGGTCCCAATACGTTGGAGAACTTTATACGGCCCGTAAAATTTGGGTGCTAACTTCTGAGAACCTTTTTGTTTAAGAGAGGATTGACGGTAAGGTTGGAGACGTAAGAAAACCATATCACCCTCGTGGAAACTACGTTCACTTCTATGTTGATCGGCTTGCTGCTTCATGCGATGTTGGGCGGTGTGTAGGTTCTCTTTTAGGATCCGTAGTATGTCATCTCGATTAGCAAGTTCTGTTTCCACCGCATGGACTTTTGTAGTCCCTGGAATATAGGAAGTGAGGGATGGTGGTGTTTGACCATATAGTGCTTCATAAGGAGTCATTTTGATGGACGTATGGTATGAAGTGTTATACCACCATTCCGCTAGTGAAAGCCACTTTACCCAATGGAGTGGTTGAGTAGAAACAAAACATCGAAGGTATGTTTCTAAGCATTTATTTACAACTTCTGTTTGGCCATCGGTTTGAGGATGGTAAGCGGAGCTCATACGAAGTTGAGTACCTTGTAATTTGAACAATTCCTTCCAAAAGGTGCTAGTGAAAGTTGGGTCATGGTCACTAACAATTGTGGAGGGCATACCATGTAATTTAAAGATGTTATCTAGGAAGAGGTGGGCTATAGTGCTAGCGGTATAAGGATGAGCCACGGGACAAAAATGGGCATATTTAGATAAACGATCAACGACTACAAAAATGGTTGTTTTTCCTCCTGATTTTGGTAATCCTTCAATAAAGTCCATAGAAATATCTGCCCATGTTTTGGTGGGTATAGGAAGAGGTTGAAGTAATCCTGGAATAGCGAGGGTCTCCCCCTTTTGTCTTTGGCAAACTTCACATTCTTTTACAAAGTTTTTGATGTAATTTTTCATTCCTACCCAATAGAAGGAGGTAGTGGCTCTTTTATAGGTTTTTAAGAACCCTGAGTGGCCTGCAGTGGGTGAGGTATGTAACTCATGAAGAAGTTTTTCATGATAAGTTGAATTGGGGGTGAGGACCATCCTCCCTTTGTATCTTAATATATTGTCCTTCCAAGTGTATGGAGGTTTGCTACTAGGATTATGTTGAAGTTGTTGAATTAAGGCATGGATAGTAGGATCATTTATCCATTCTTCATGCACCTCATCTACCCATTTAGGAATAAGGGAGGAAAGAGCATGGACTTGAGGCATATCTTCAAATTTTCTAGAAAGTGCATCGGCTGCCATGTTGTCCTTTCCCTTTTTATATGTAATTTCATAATCATAGCCAAGAAGTTTAGTAACCCATTTTTGTTGTTCCGGGGTATTAGTCCTTTGTTCCAAAAAATACTTCAAGCTATGATGGTCGGTGCGTATAATGAAATGTTGGCCAATAAGGTAAGGCCTCCAATGTTGAATAGCATGGACAATCGCCAACATCTCTTTTTCATACGTAGAGCGAGCTAAATTCTTAGGAGAAAATGCTTTGCTTATAAAAGCTAGAGGCCTTTCATCCTGCATGAGTACGGCTCCCATTCCTATTCCTGAAGCATCACTTTCAATGACGAACGGTTTAGAAAAGTTGGGCATGGCTAGAACAGGGGTGGTACACATTGCAGTTTTCAAGGTGATAAAGGCCTCATCCGCTTTAGACGACCATTTGAAAGCATTTTTCTTAAGTAATGTTGTTAGAGGAGCAGCGATTTTACCATAATTTTGGACAAATTTTCTATAATATCCCGTTAGTCCAAGAAACCCACGTAGAGCTTTTAAGGTTTTTGGAATAGGCCAATTTTTCACCTCCTCGATTTTGGAAGGATCTACCATAACTCCTTCCTTTGAGACAATATGCCCTAAGTATTCAATTTCTTGTTTTCCAAAGGAACACTTTGATATTTTTGCATAAAGTTGATTTTCCTTCAAGATTTGGAACGCTTGTCTAACATGGTCCAAATGTTCTTCCCATGTTTTGCTATAAATCAAAATGTCATCAAAGAAAACTAATATAAATTTACGAAGGAAAGGGTGAAATACCTTATTCATTAGACTTTGAAAGGTAGAAGGAGCGTTGGTCAGGCCAAATGGCATCACCAAGAATTCGTAGTGCCCTTCGTGAGTGCGAAAGGCCGTCTTAGGAATATCCTTTTCGTTGACTCGTATTTGGTGGTAGCCTGACCGTAAGTCTAACTTGGAAAAATAAGCTGCCCCATGGAGTTCATCTAATAGTTCGTCTATGACCGGAATGGGAAATTTATCTTTGATGGTCATTTTATTAAGCGCTCAAAAATCGACACATAAATGCCACGAGCCATCCTTTTTTCTAACTAAAATAATTGGAGAGGAGTAAGGGCTTTTGCTAGGTCTAATGACTCCTGCCTTAAGAAGCTCTTGTACTAATTTCTCTATTTTGGTCTTTTGGAGGTATGGATAATGATAAGGTCTAATATTAGGAGGTTGATGCCCTGGAAGTAGTGGAATAGTGTGATCGTGACTTCGTTGTGGAGGTAGTCCTTTTGGTTCATTGAATACCGCCTTATGGTGGTCTAAAATATTTTGTAACTTCGGTGTCTCGTCTTCTTTGTGACTAGGTTGAATTGAAAATAATTGGGCGACCATTCCTTTGTTTCCTTTTCGGATAATTTTCTCCATTCTATGCGAGCTGACGATTTGGGAAGGTCCTGATTTCAGGCCTTTGATAATATAGGTTTGGTTCTTTGTTGTGAATTTCATCCATAGTTCATCAAATTCCCATTGGACTATGCCCAAGGTTCGTAACCATTGTACGCCTAGTACAATGTCGCACCCACCTAGGGGTAGGACGTACATGTCGCCTTTCATGTTATAAACCCCCATAGTTAGTTTTATATTTCTGCATTTTCCTTTGCATGCAATTTTTCCGCCATTTCCAATCATCACTTCGAAGTTATTGCAAGGGTATATAAAACAATTTGCTTGTTTAGCCACCTTTGGATCGATAAAATTGTGCGTGCTACTAGAATCTAGGAGCATGGTAAGGTTTTGTTTCTTAAAATACCCTTTAACTCGCATTGTTTGAGGGGCAAAAAATCCGGCAAGGGCGTTGAAGGAAACCTTTGGTGCATTTTCTTCGTCACTTTCAAGTGTGTTGGATAATACCTCTACTTCGAGTTCAGGTTCCTCTTCAGTAGAATTCCCTTCCTCTGTGGCATCTAGAATATATAATTTCTTGTGAGGCACATTTATGATTTCTGTCAAATTTCTCATCGCAATGGTAGCAAAGACCCTTAGCTTGTCTTTCCTTCATTTCCTCGAAACTCAGACGCTTAATTGGTAGAGCGGGGTTAATTTTGGGGGTTGTGTAGGAGTTTTGGGTTCTTCCATTTTGCATTGGTTTGGGGTTGGTATAAGTGTTTGATGGTTTCCCCCAGGTTGGTTTTGTGAACCGATTTCGTGCCTTGATTTTGTCTTCCGCTAATTTTGCCAAGCCGATGGTCTCTAACATGTTTGTAGGGTTATACATTTGCACCTCAATTCGAATTTCTTCTTTTAATCCACTGACAAAACATTCTTGAAAGAAGGCAACATCTAATCCGGATGTTCGATTAGCTAGCCTTTCAAATTTTGCTTGGTATTCGCTTACCGAAGTGGTTTGGCATAATTTAGTGAGGGCCCCTGTAAAGCTTTGAAACTTGCTAGGGCCGAATCGCACTAATAGATTCTGTGTAAAGGTTGACCACGTCGGAGTGCCGTTAGTTTTCTCGAACCATTGGTACCATTGGATGGCATCATTTTCCAAGTGGAAGGAGGCGATATGCACTTTTTGCATTTCCAGAATTTGATTTAGTGAGAAATATTGCTCTGCTCGGTAGATCCAGTTTGTAGGGTCTCCGCCTTCAAATTTTGGGAAGTCTAATTTGGTCGTCCATGGTAGAATGGAAGTTTGTGGACCTCCTAACATTGCTCGGTTTGATGACCCATTGTTGGTTGAATTTGCATGTGTTGTTGCCTGATTTTGACTGATGGCATCAAGTTTAACATCCATTGCAAATATTTTCTCGAAGAGTTCTCTTGTGTTACGGGCATTCTCCTCTCTTTCCTGTTTAACTTCTTTAGTGAGCCTTTCATGTTTCTCATGGATGGAATCTAGTGATCATCATCCTTCAGCCATTGCGGTTGGTGTAGGTAACGATCAATATGACTTGGTACCAGGTGAGCAAGAAAAAAAATTGTTTAACAACTTTATAAGTTGTTTTAGCAACTTTTACAAAATTTGTTAAAAATTTGGTGGGCAATGCCCTATCAACTTTTTATTTTGGTGCCCGAGAGCGCATGTCGGTTGGTAGGTGGGTGTTTAGGTGGGAAACACGATAGCAGTCGGGACTGATAGAGCATGAAACACAATAGTAGTTGAGACTTATAGAGCATGAAACATGATAGCACAATAGTAGGTGAGTCTGGTAGAGCATGAAACACGACAGCACGACAACAGACTATAGGACTGACAGAGCATGACAACATGTGGGACTGACAGAGGAAGATAGCAGGATGCAAGACTGACAGAGCACAACAGTAGGTAGGACTGATAGATGATGACTCCAGGACTGACAGAGCATGACAATAGGTGACGAGGCATAGGGGTGGCAGCCGAGAACACGAGGAGTCGATGGATGGTGCAAATTTTGAGGAAGGCTAGTAGCGGTTGGTTCATGCGAGGTACGGGGAAGGCGTGACCGAAGTCACGTTCTTCCTTGTGCCCTTTGGCGCTTATAAAGCGCTACAAAGTCGTAGCATCGCGAATGTGGGACTTTAGTCCTTAAAAAAAAAAAAATTAATTTTTCCTTTGCGTTTCGGACGTCGCAACCACTGATGCTGCGTTGAAAATTTTAGCTTCTCCAAAACAGCCACCGGTCACCACGCGAAAGGTCGAGCGATTTGAGTGTAAGACAACTTAATTCGTACCTTAGGAGAAGGTTTAATTTTCTATGAAGATTGTGACACGAATCAGTGAAGCCTGAATGTTGTTTGCATCCTCGCGAATGTGGACTGGGCTGAAATGTGCGATGGGAAAAATTGATGGTGAATTTGCTCCTTGATCTAGCTCTGATCCAGATGTTATGAAACTAAATAGTGCGGAAGGAAGAATCATTTTTATATTGAATCACTTTTGATTGTAAGGTAGAAAACCCACAATAGACTTAATTAATATATTTGTTCGATGATGCCTTATTACCATATTTGGATTGCATTTAAATACCTAGTCTAATAGTTGTAAGAGTGAAGGGTTGTGACCCTTGAATATAATTAATAAATAATATAAGTATTAGGACATGTTAGGAGGGTCCTAACACAAATCTGCCTTAGACTGAACTAGCCAAAATAGAAGCCAATCATAGCCATCTCCAACCAAAATGTAAAGGAACCAAAGTGCTAACAAGACATCAAAGCACTCAATACATTAGTAACGAAGAGTTGAAACATTCAGAGGAGGAAAAGGAATGTTCAAAACATCAACACAATCAAAAATTTTGAGTCTACATGCAAAGGAGCATTAAAGCATTACATGAAAGGTTAGTGATTTCATAGCCAACATCTTCATAGGTATTTTCCAATGCATTAGGTTTTGAATATAATTTAATTTTAGTGCTAAAGTGGGAGATGTAAGGTTTTAATCTAAAGTTATATATTGGTGTGCTTTAACATTTAAAAGAAGGTGGAATAATAATAAAAATGAGAGATAAGTAGATAATAATTTTTGAATTGGTGTGTTTTTGAAGTTTTAAAGTTTTATGACATATTTAGAAGATTTTTAAAGTATTTAGATAAATTGAAAAACTTTAAAATTTTGAATTTGGTTTTTTTTTTAAGTTTGAAATTTTGTAAATCAAATTAGGGAATTAAAAAGTTTTCAACATCAATGGATTAAAATTTGCAAAATTTAAATTTGTGTTGTTTTTACGTAGGGAGTTATAAGGCTTACTACTTCAAAGGAAATAAATCATTGAATTGATTTATATCATGGAAGAAATTATTAGAAATGCATTCAATGAGGATAGTGAAGAAATGGTGCACAAACTTAAGTTTTATTCTCAAAACTTAATAGATAATTTTGATGGAAAGAAACAAATGACAAATGTTTTAAAAGAGAAACTATATTTATTTCTCAAGGATGCGAAAGATAAAAAGTTCACAATGCTTATTAGCTATTTTCATGAAAATAATTTAGAACATGGTGGAATTCACATAACACCATTATACTTTCATTAAAAAATTCTTAATGATGTATTTGTCCTTACTTATTTTTGAGATGTTTCAAGAAAAGAGACAAGAAAAGAAAGATGACACATACAAATTGAATTAAGCTTATATTAGCTTCAATGAAGAATCATTAAAATTATAAAAATATTATTGTGATGATTTAATAACTCAATGTTTAGAAGCTACATCATTAGGTACATCACAATTAAATATGAAGAAGAAAAGAGGAAAGAATAAAAATAGAATAAATTGCATAAGGAAGGCTAATAGAAGATTTGAATCCAAAGTCAAAGAAGAACCATATACTATAGATTTAGATATTGATCTAAAAGAGGTGGACTTAAGATGAATCTCAATCCAAGGTTCATGAACAATGCAAGGTCACTTGAATATTGAAGATAAAGATGAAGACCAAGATTGAAGACTAAAGTCTTCAATAACCAAATAATGTAATACAAGGGGATGTTGAGATATATTACATTATTTGGTACATGCTAATGTACTCCTATGGTGCCTTCATGGAATATTTGTAAATAATAGATTACGGTTGAGTCAATAGTTTAGAGTTTGAATTATATTTCCCTTTTATGTAATTGTGAATGTGCACTAAATGCACAAGTGTTATATAAGTGTCAATGTACACGAAATACACATGTCATGTAAGAAATAATGTGCACAAGTGTCTTGTATGTAAGAGTGTAAATATGTAATGTGAGGATATGCATAAGTGTTATATATTAGAAGTGTATGTAGGATCCAAAGAGTCTTGTAGGTGTGTGCAAGTATTGTAGAGTCAAGTGTCCTTCAAGTATGCAAGTGGCAAGTTGGTAAGCCAAGAGTCATGAGACTTGGTATATGGAGAGCAATAGTAAAGTACTTGAAGAGTCATATGAATATGGCTATATTATGGATACAATGCTCCATAATAAAATAAACCAATTGAATACAATTGAGATATTTGATTATCTAGTTGTAACAGAAGAGGAGCAATAAATCTTGTATACATTTTGATCAATTAATATTATAAGTTTTCTTCATGCATAGTTCATGAATGATTCAGGCTATTTACATTCATATTTCAATATATAAATGAGTGTTATTTTATTTATTATAATAGCCTTGATATACATATTAAATTTCTCATATTATTATTATATTGACCTTTAATATTGTGGCTATTTTATTTTTGGGACTTGTGAGATATTATGAGATAACCTATGATAATTTTTTGGTAGTAAAGGTGTCAAAAGCCAAAATTTGGTGTCCTTATTTTTATGTAATGGTATGACTAGGTTGGTTATCCATTCTAGCAAAAATCCCTCTTTAATGATACCATTAAAAATATTGTGGATATGTGTTGCTAATATGTCAACCCCATATTTGACATGTTCAGTTTACAAATAATCTAAATCATGTGCTTTACATATTGTTATTTTCTTAATGCTCTCTTTCACATATTTTAATGAAAAAATTTCCTCACCTTTTTCTTGGATTCTCTAATATAATTTCTTAGCATATTGCAACCATTATTTGTTTGTCATGTTTTTTGTGTACCTTTTGCTTTGTTGTATCTCTTTCCAAAATTATCTTGGGGTATCACTACACCAAAAAAGGGCTTTAATGTTATTTTTAACCACCCTTAAATGCAGTTATTCAGTCATCATCTATGAGGGAATCGTAGAAATTCTGCAACATATGATAGTGGTTATCAATGCTTGAAGGCTCCTATCCAATTGTTTTGTACATGGTGCCGAATGCATGACTAGAAAAATGGCTTGATTAACTCAACCTTACACCATGATGGTTAAAATATAGAATCATTAAGTACCCAATTCTTAAATTTCTTACAACTATCATATAGAATGGAGAAGATGATTTAGAAGAGTGCTTTGGCAATAATAGTTGCATGATGAACAATAAATTCAGCATGCTCAGAGGAAATATATATGATTATTAAAAAACAATATTTCTTTAAGGAATTTCCAATTGTGTGACCTCATAAATTAAATGTTGAGCATTTCAATTATATCCAACCAAGATCGTCAAATACAAATATTGAGCCCTATCATCATCTCTCTCATCATAAAATAGAAATTGAATTTTTATTGCAAGGCACCCAACAAGTTGGGATTAAGCAGTGAAAAAATTAAACCAAGGCTATTTCCATGGGCTTAAAGAACCTAAAAATGGTCATAGAACTCTAGGTAATAGGGGTTGAACTTACTGCTATATCCCATGCAATATTGAATATCCACATCGGTGCCTATGTAACCATGGGAATTGGAGGTATAGATTGAACTTACAATTATGGTCTACACTGTATTACAACCCAAGTACACCACCATGTATGCTTCAAGCTCTACCCTAAAGTTTTTACTTAACATTCTATAGCCCAAAGGGTATAGATACATTGGTAGTACAACTTGTGGTCCACCTTGTATTATGGCCCAAACCTACCACTATGTATGCATCAAGCTCTATTTTTAAGATTCAACTTAACCTACCATACCAAATGGGCATAGGTGCATTGGTTGTAAAACTTATTATTTCCAGCATGAGGAAGAATCAAATCCCCACAAATAACAAATTTTAAATAATTACACTATCAATCATTGTAAAACAGAGTTGCATACCCTCTTATGAATTAAAAGGGGTCCACCATCATCATCAAAAGAGGTCAATATACCTATAATAGTTCCACCTAACCATAAAATATAAGAAGGTAGTACATATCTGGTTGTTGATGGGTATAATAAAATCTTCTTGGAGGTGCATTCCTTGCTCAACTTAAGCATCTTGTTTCCTACTAAGTGAGATATTCAATGATACATTCTAAATATATCCTGCATAGGAAAAATAACTTCATGCCATGTCCCAAGTATGTTGTTAGTGAAAACATTATATTTTGAGAAATGAGAGAATCATACATATTGTTTATAGACCCTTGTAATTCCTATATATAAAAAGCAAAGTCTAAAATGAATATCATTAAAAGATCTCAATATACTTGCAACAGTTCCACCTAAGCATCAAAGATAAGAAGGTACGTAGTAATATAGTACAAATCTAGTTGCTAATGGCTTGAATTAAGATCTTCTTGGAGGTACATTCCTTTCTCAACTTAAGCATCTTGTTGCCTACCAAGTGAGATATTCAATGCTATATTCTAAAGGTATCCTGCATAGAACAAAGAACTCCATGCCATGTCTCAAACATGTTGTTAGTGAAATATTATATTTTGAGAAATGAGAGAATCATACATATTTGTTATAGACCCTTGCAATTCCTATAGATAGAAAGCAAAGTCTAAAATGAATTTCATCAAAAGAGATCAATATACTAGCAACAATTCCACCTAAGCATCAAATATAATAAGGTAGTACAAATTTGGTTGTTGATGGCTTGAATTAAGATCTTTTTGGAGGTACATTCCTTTCTCAACTTAAGCATCTTGTCGCCTACCAAGTGAGATATTCAATGATATATTCTAAAGGCATGCATAGGACAAAAGAACTCCATGCTATATCCCAATCATGTTGTTAGCAAAAATATTATATTTTTAGCAATGAGAGAATCATACATATTGATTAGAGACCCTTGCAATTACTATAGATAGAAAGAAAATTCTAAAATAAATTTCATAAAAAGAGGTTAATATACCTACAACAGTTTTACCTAAGCATCAAATATAATAAGGTAGTACAAATGTGGTTATTGTTGGCTTGAATTAAGATCTTCTTGAAGGTACATTATCACTTTTTACTCTTGTATCCATTTGAGTTCCATTTGTCAATGATTATACAAGATCAGACTTATCTTCACAAATGCATGCCAGACACTACTCATAATGAAACAAATAATTAACTACCATCTACACGAAACTTGCTATTGAATACGATTATACCAATTAAGGGTATTCATGTGTCCATGTAGTTTTAATAGGAAGTTTGTAAGAGGTTTTGGATGGTTTGCAACCCCTCTTACTGATCTTAAAAATATCAAATTTATTAGATAGAGGTAATGGAGGTTACATTGAACTCATGAAAAAATAATAATATCCATCTCAGTTTTAACACTTGTAGATTATTTTTCCCTCTTCTTTGTGGTTCAATACGATCCTTCAAGTCTAATCATAAGGGCATTTCTTATGCAAAATGAGAAACCTATTCCTTTTAGAAGTAGAAAGTGGATAAGTAAATAACTTGAGCTTGTATAATAATGAAAATTTAGTTTAAATGCATGAAATCTACAACTATCAAGGCTGCCATAAAAATATTGACAAATTGTATCTTGAAGCTTAGCATTACACATAGTTTATTTTGAATAATATATGGAAATTTTTCCCTTATATTGTTGGATGAAAACCAAGTTATTATTTATGAACAACAATTATCTATTGCACCTCTTATATATATATAAAATTAAGAAATAAACAAATTATATTATGTCCAAGAGTAACCAAAGGAGTGTAGACCCCAACGGGCTACATACTTAGCCAAATTATAAATCTGCTAAATAATAAAAAAATGGTAAAGGCTATGGGAAGTTTCATTGGAGACAAATTCTGCAATCAATGAGGTCAAATTCGAACAAGCATGATTCAAAATAGCAAAAAATAGAGGTGTGGAAAGTTTTCACGTTAGAAGAAGCGAGTTTAAAATCCACTAAAAGATAAATTATGTAGTCAACATGGTCAAAAGACGCAAGGCAGAATACGAAGTTGTGGATCCTGGAAAGTAGTTTTAACATCTTTCAAAAATCCTAAAAAAAATAAGAGTTCCACAATCAGATTGGTCAAACCTGACCTAGTGGAAATCAAAGTAGTAGAGATTACAAGAAGTCGTTAGTAGCCACAGAAGCCAATTCCACAATCAGTGCATTCAAACCTTACTCTACAGAATTTGAAGTTTTGGATTCTTTGAAAGGTTGTGAGATATTTAAAAACCCATACTCCATAGTCAATATGGTCAAGCCAGGACTAGAAAAAAAGAAACGACTGATTCCAAATAAGACAAAGGTAGCAAAAATTGATAAATGCAGCAAAAATATTTGATAAGATGAAACATCACCAGAATCAAGATCCAATCACATATTTAGTTGTAGATCAATGACAGAAGGTTTCTGCAAGAATGAAGAGTGGTCCAGATTGACCTGTAACCTCTCTAGCAGTGGAATTCCATTGAGGAGTCGAGCATTTGCAGAGTGCAGATACAACATTGATGGAGTATAGCTTATTTTCCTTCTTAAATATTCATGAGAGGTTGATACCTCAGCACTTTATTATTTTAATAGAGAACATCCTTGTAATGTTCCAGTATGTTAATCATTATAAAATCTATATAAGGAGATCAAACCCCCATGATTAAGGGTCAACTTTGGAGTTTTTTCCTAATATATTAATGTAACTGCTATGAGATCAATAGGATCATTACTTGGATTTTTACCTCTAGATTTTCATCTTTACCAACTGTAGATTCATTTTGTGAATGCATTTATGTTACTACTTTATGGTTATTCAATTCTGTTGATATTGGATTAATAATTTAGAGCACCTTGGAATGGTTCATGATTGAATAAATGCTATAGAAGACTTCTATTTTTGTTAGCCTAGGTGTTGATCTAATTTTTCTATTTGAATTATTAGAATTTAGATGTTTGAAATAGTTTTCTGAGTTTCCTTTTATTTTAATGGTAAAGGTATTGAGTTTTTATTGTGGCATACTGGAAATGTGATTGATCAGCGTATTCTTGCTATTTTTCAATGTTTTTAGCTCCATACGGCCACCTAATTTATCAATTGTTTTCTAATCCTCACTCTATTTCTATCCCTAAACTTACAATTTTTAATTGAGCTTAATAGAGTCAACATCTAAAAATTTGACAAGGTACCAGCCTACTCTGGAGGTTGGATTGAAGTATATCTCTGATCCATCCAATGTCAAGGTTTGAGCTATGATTAGCAAGTATGTGCCTACCAAAATTCATAGATTCATAGTTACAGCTTAAGTTTCCCTTTATGTCAATTTAGACCCCAAAATTTATGGCACGCTTGATGAGACACTGCTTACAAGAAGCATTAATTAACCCATAAAAGTTTATTTTCTTTACCCTTCCTAGAGGAATAAAGATTTAGTGAGTTTTCTTGACCTTGCTAAGTAGTGATCTATAAATTCACTTTGCGACTCCCCTGAATGCAAAGATCTAGAAAGCCATTCCAGTAGATTGCTATTTTTTCATAAATTCTAGGTCAGCTGCAAAGAACAATCTAGGTTCATTCATTTGTTATGAGCTCCCCCTAAAAGGATCCACCATCATAAGAGATTTAAACCAGGAATTCATTCAGACCAGAATCCTCATGAACAAACCCATGTAGCACCTTTACAACCACCCCCAACTAGAATACCACTAGTAAACATGGCTCATAATGTACCTCCAAATCAGTCCCTACAAAAATACCCTAACTGGAATACAGCTGGTCCTTTGAGACTTACCCATATGCATGATATTCTACAAGTTGTATCAAAAGCTATACCTACATATGATGGGTTGGGTAAAACCACCTACAAGTACTGTTAAGATATCTTGAATTTAGTAGCTATTCATAATATAAAAAACAAGGATGCCATTATTAGAATCCTAACCCTGTCCTTTAGAGGGAAAATTTTGTACTGGTTTAGAAATTTAGAAGATAACACCATTACTTCATGGGTTGTATTAGCAAAAACATTTGTAGAAGAGTTCAATGATTCAGTCGATCCATTTTTCCTCCTTAACTAGTTTACATCTATGGAAAAATATCAGCAAGAATCCGTTTCAAACTTTAATCTAAGATTTAGTAGAACTTGGAAAAGAATTACACTGAAATCTGGATCCACCTCCCCTCTTAATTTTATGTACTATATCAAAGCTTTGGGATAAGATCTTAGGTTACAAACACAAAAATCTAGATTTAGCACCTTCCCTTATGTCTACAATGTAGTTGTGTAGGCTGAGAATATCCTAATCAATGTAGGAAGGTTACCTCCAAAAATGATCATACCTTATGGTTCTGAGACATCTCATGTCTTGAGTCAGTCTTCTGCATTTTCATACATGGATCCCCCTCCTCTATCATGACCCCTCCCTTATATGAATCCCATTCCACCACCAAAAATACCAACGCCTACAAATTTCTTTTTGCCACTCCCGCCTCAAGCTCCTTAAGAATCCACTATGCTTCTTAACATTCAAAGTATGCTCAATATACTCAGTAATAAAATTAATGCTATGGATAAGAGAGAGATAGAAAGGTTTTAACCAAGAATATTCCCTTATACAAGCAAATATGAGAAGCTTGGTCTCAATAATAGTACGAGAATCAAATTCAATGCAAATCACAATGATCACGATCACATTTCTAAGACCAATCTTGCCAATGTATGGTGTATAGTATGCAATAATCTACATGACTCTAAATCTTGTGCCATGTATCGACATCATGTGTAGCAAGCCATGGAGAAGGTGGAAAGAAACCAGAAGGGAAGAGTCAACATGTTGTGGCAGTATGATCAAGTCATGACTGGACAAGGTTCTTTCTATGAGGAGTTATTTTTGGTAATGACAAGGTCCAAAAATAAGCCCATGCAAGTGGACCCACCGAATATTGGTAGTTTCCAAGTTCCTTCACAAAAGAGGAGAGAAACACTACTATAAAGTGAGGACCAGTTTCTCATTCCACAAACACTAGATAAAAGTAACACAGTCCCTAGAAGATAGGAGAGGGAGGTAAGATTTCCAATGGAAGGTGAGAAATAAAGGAATAGAGAACAAGAAAGTGTGAGAAAAGAGGCCCATGAAAAGCTAAGTTTCCCTTCGATTACAAAGCGCCAAAGTATCGAAGCTACACAACAAAACATAAATAATTATGGAGATTTAGAAAAAAGGTATGAAAGACCTCCACCAATATATATGGAATATAATATCGTTGATGAATTAAAAAGAGTTCCAGGTAGAGCAAGCCTGTATGACACTCTTTTCCTTCTCGACCAAATTGACTTGTTGAAAGCCTCCCTGCATAAAAGATCTCAAGGAAAAGAAACTACCATAGTTTTCAATATAGTACAAGATAGATAAAATATGTCTCCTACCACCCTGAATAATAAACCACCACCATTCTACATCTCTCTCATAATGGAAGGATGGGTGGTCCACAATTGTATGATAGATTCAGGCACCTCAACAACCGTTATGCCAAAAGTATGTGACAAAATGTGTATGGAGTACACAAGGTCTTTCCAAGGTGTTTTATAGCTTGATGGCACCCCTATAAATACTATGGGAGTTATAAAAGATGTATTTATGAGGTTACACAAGGCCCCAAAAATTACAATTGTCCAATAAATTGTGGTAGTATACCTCGAGCCGTATTTTAGCATTTGCCTTTCAAGAAAGTTCACAGCCAAAATAGGTGGAATCGTGTATCTTTATTACTCCATAATGATAGTTTTGTACAAATGCAAAAGGATAAGAATAACTCTGGAAAAGTTGATGTCCTTCCACATTGGAAAATTTGAAGAAGATTTATACAATAATTTAGTGATGGAAGAACAAAAAATGGTAGAAATATTAGAATATCTAGAGATAGAATATGAATTACCCTTCAGAGATGACTATAGTCTATCAAAGACTAGGTTGGGCACATACAGTATATCCATTGAAGTCAAAAATAATTTCCCTTTTATATCCAACCAATCGTTAAGATAGACAGAGGTTTGGACTATGCATTTCAATGGAGCAAGGTGCAAAAACAAAGCCGAATCTAGTATAGTATTAAAATCTCCCTCAGGAGTAAAAATATTTTCCTTCAGATTCACTTGGGCTTGTACGAATAATGCAATGAAATATGAAGCTATATGTTTAGGGTTTATGCAAGCAAAAAATATGGGAATCAAAATATTAGTTATATTTGATGATTTAGAGCTAGTGGTCAACTAGGTCATAGAAAATGCAACAGTAAGCATCACTATCTAAAGACTTATAGGAACAAATTGTGGGATTTAATGGAGTCATTTGATGCATTAAATCTTTGCTCCATTCCTAGGGAGTGAAATACACTAGCTGATGTTTTAGCCATTAAATGAACTAATCTTCAATATCACAGTCCCAAATAGATAGATCTTCTAGAAAGTCTTCAAAAGCGATGACCAAATAATTGATTTTCTAGTCAAGAAAGCTTGTTTATCAAAAGTTCAAGAAGAGCTTATTCAATAAAAATAGCAACAAGATATGATACATCTTAATAACAATAATATTCCTAAGGGTCTAATCATATTAGAAAGTCTATTTGATAATGAGGATGGCAAAAAGTCAAAGGCTCTGAAATAGATGATAAAAATTTTAGCAAGGTGGAGATAGGAGTAGATAAGAAAATAAATGTAGGAGTAAGAATCTACCCAGAAGAGGTGGAAGGTGTAGCGACCCCAGGGTGCACGCACCGCTCTTACTTTACTTACAATGTGTTAAACCCAAAATTAAATGAAAGACCATGAAAAAGCATATAACGCGGAAGTAACAAAGATAGATCTATTTATTCGTGTTGAAACTCGGTTACATGTTGGTCCCTCTTATGGATACCCATTTTGATACAATAAGGTTACAAGTGGGTAAAATGTCCCCTTGCAAATGGGTGGTGCACTATCACAAGCTTCTCGATTCTACGCATGGAAATATATGAGGGCTTAAATATGCCTCCTTCTCCAGGTATGTTTCCTAGAGGGATCCTTTTTCTCTCGTATGTTGTAGCTTCCATCTGATGAACCTGTGGCCCTGTGAGCAATGAAACAACAACACATGCTTATATGTCCAAGATTTCCTCCCCGGATGAGGTTGTTAGCAATGAATATACTTAAATGAAAGCAAGTGCAAATAAAACTAATGCTATGAATGTGAATGAATGAAATAATGATATGTTAATGATATGCTAAATAGAATAATGAAACTAATATCTAAAACCCTAAGCTAGGCCTACGGGCCACTATCCAAGGACAGTGGCTACTAAAGTGAATCTCGTTCTCTTTGCTCCAAAGCTATGGATCAAATATTGTATTTGATATTCTGAAATGGTGATTGCTTTGCTCTCTAATTTGTCAGGGCTTCATCATAAGTGTGATCTCCAAGGGAAGCTCTCCAAGTCTCAAAATCTCTCCTCAAATTTGGACTTATTTGAATCCCTTTGGTGCTCTAGGCTTGTACCTTTTAAAGTGTGTGAAACCCTAAAGTCTATGCTCAAAACCCTAGGATTGAATCTCTCATGCATAGTGAATGTTAGCATGAGAAGATCTTTGTCTTTTCTATGTTTAAAGACCAATTAACTAAAGTCTAAATGCAAACTCAAGTCTCCTATGTGAACTGGTAGTGAAAGGGAATGCAAAGTTACTTCCACTAACCTTTATTGTATGCAGACTACAAATTCCGCCTATGATTGGGCATATCTATTGGAAAAATACTTTTTATGGCTTAGTCGATGTCATATACAGCAGCTAATATCTGGTCGTTGTCATCTGCAATGGCTAAGGTCTGACCGCTCTAGGCTTGAGTGGCTAAGGTCTGGTCGCTCTAGTCTTGAGTAGCTAAGCTTGGATGGGCTTATAATGCCCTAGATGAGTGGTGGGGACCACTTTTAATGCTTAGAAAGTCCAAGATTATGTCAGTAGCTCCCTCAAAAATGACATGTTTTAGGTGTCTACAAATGCCCCTTTTTGTGATGTGTTGTGTGGAAAACACAACGCTGAGCAAAATCATAGACTTATATTTTTGTAGGGTGTATGGTGATTAGTGATCTGATCAATGCCGGATGGCCCAATCATGCAAGATGGCATGCACCCTTTGAATCATTTCCTCAACATTCGGAGGACTTAGCTCAGTGGCTTGGGCATGTTAAATTGCACTCATTCCTCAAACTCAATCGGGTAGCTTCAACTGCTACAATAGTTCCAACTAGTAGGAGAGCTACAATTGAAGATGTCATGTATGCTTATGTTCCCAACAAACAAGGGAAATTATGTGATTGTTGTATGCAATGATTCATAGGACGAACACAATTTTGTTATGATCGAGTGATATTTTGTTGATTTTTATTATGATTATTTTGAATATTTGAACTACCTCTTCACTCAACGAATTGGTGAATAAATGACCATGAAGGAAGCGACAAGTCTTTTGACCAATATAACTAATATGGTTCCTTTCTAGCATTTGTTCCTTCAATGGGAAAACCCACATCTAAGTGTGATTTCAAATTTTTATGATAACCATCCATCCCTATCCCGAGGAGCGGTCCAGCCATCAATAGCCTTCTTAGGGAGTTCGGATAAATGATCCTATTTATGCTCATATTGTATCACTTTGGATTAGTGTTTTTGATTTCATAAGGGAATGAAGATGATTTTATCGCACCCGTGTAGCAGTACGATCATCTTGATCTTTTTCGGGTTTGAAGTGATACATCGTTATTCCAAAATGAATGTTTTTTCCCTAAGTAGCCTTATGGTGACTTACCCGTCTTACTGAATTACATGGAGTGCAAGTCACTGTAATCGCTAAGTTGATAGAGTAATTGACTAGATACGAGGCTTACTCGAGAATTTGCTTTTATGTAAATTTTATGTTATTTTGGTCATTATGATGACTAGAAGTCTTCAAAATGTGCTTATTTGAATGTTTTTGTTCCTTCCCATGGAGCGGTTGTGGTTTCTTTTGTCTAGGATCTCGGTGGTTGTCATGTCCAGCGGCCACCAAAGGCCTGGCCTTGGCCACTCTAATACTGAGCGGCCAAGTGATGCAGGCCACTGATGTCAGCAGCGGCTAAAGCAATATAAAATTCAACCTAGGGTTTTGTCTCTTCACTTTGCCAGTTTTCAATTTTCGTTCTTGAGCTTTGAGGTGAAAGTGACTTTTGCAATTTGGAGCATTTTTGCAATTTGTAATATCATGGCTACACGTTGTGAAGCTTCTTCAAGTGGAAGAGCCAGAGCTTCTTGAGTACTCCCTCAAACCTTAACCTTGCTTGTTTATTTTTGTTTTGGGTAAAACTGAACCACATTAATTAATCGGTAATTGAACCCCATTAAGCTTGTTGGCAATGAATCAAAACCCATAGCTAGGCTTAGTTTAGGTTTTTATGTGGTGGGCTTGTCCCCATTTTGTCTTGTTGTTTTTGTTATATTTTTTTGGTATTTTCTAGCCTAGGGTTGATGTGTCTGCCTCGCTACCCATTGGATTCTATCGATCAGAGCGGCTAGGAAGGCCCGCAACTTGGTCATTGTTACTAGAAGCGGCTAATTTGAATCCCAACGGTCAGAAAATTAACTGTTGGGGCTTGGCCGCTATCAGCTTTAGTGGCCGATTTTTGGCCACTATAGGTGATAGTGGACAAGAACACTTAGTGAAATTTTTAATTATTTTAAAATTTTGACTTTTTTTGATTAGGTGCAACTCTATTGCTTTTCCTAGACTTAAAATAGCCCATCATTATTTGCACCATTTTCGTGTTTATTGTGAGTTATGCCTTAGATGCATTGTAGTTATGATTCATTTTCTTTTATTTTTCTTAGATTCTTATTGCTCGGGCTCGGGACCCGAAGCTCATGAATACACTTCTACCTCTCTTGTATGACGATGATTGGGCTTGGCTCAAAGCCCATGGGCTACAGTATGTCACCAGAATGTCTACCATTATGGCATATCATGCCTACCTTAAGGATTTGGTCCATCGATGGGACCCTCAGACCAATACCTTCCACTTTCCTATCGACGAGATGAACATCACGTCAAAATATGTGTTTAGGATCTTTCAGATCTCTTTTTATGGAGTGGTTATTGTCTCTTAGGCCACTAATTATCAAGTTGTTGTTTTCACTTGGGTGATTTGAGGACGCTCTATGGAGGCTCTCAAGGATACCAAATCTAGGGGAGTGTCTATATCGCAATGGTATGAGGAGGGTGTCTTCTCTAAGAAGCATGCAATGTTGCTGATGGTCATCAGCAATATCTTGATTCCATATTGCTTATGTTTGAGATTCTCATGGAACCTCTTGGGGATGGTTCAGGACTTGTTGGATAGTGAGGAACCTATCATCTATGCATGGGATAGGTATTTTTTGGATCAGTGCTATAATGAGTTGTACCACATCCATAGACGAGGTCGCATCAGCATTGCTTATAGCTTGCTTCTATAGGTTTGGGTATGGGAGCACATCAATGTAGATCATCCCAGAGGGATTCCTCTTATGATCATAGATGTGGAGGAGCGGATGCAGTGCTATGTTGCTAGATGGGCTCGAGAGCATGAGCTACACAAGATTCATCCTCATGCGGGGGAGCTTCCCCATTATACTGCTACTTTCACTGGGCTATAGGTCGGGGATGTTATGTGGTGCCTATATCATGAGTGTTCGATGTGGGATGATTCATCCAGTTTTACTTCTAAGACATGGCATGAGCAGTGGTTCCTTGACCGTAAGGTTGGCATTCGGGAGCATTTCTTCTACTCTCGAGTTCCTTGTTAGTATGGGATACAGCAAGGTGTGCCTCTTGTTCCATTTTTGTATAGGTGCCTCATAGAATAGAAGGACCTACCCCTACAATAGATTACAAAGCTCTCATATGAGGAGGATGCCCCAGCAATTGACCCAGGAATCATTGGTGGTGTTATAAAGGCATACACTTAGTGGTGGGGGGATCGAATGTGGCATGGTATCGATAGCCTAGGTCATGAGGATGATGGCAGGGGTTATGGCATAGATCTGATAGGGCATAGAGTTCAATCTAGGACCGAGGTATGGGGCCATCCAACAAAGCAGGTGGTAGTGGAGGAGCAGGAGGCTCCTGAGGAGGATGAGGAGGAGCTGGATCTTGAGGAGAGAGATTCTCCTCTGAGAGCACAGTTTCATGAGGTCAAGGCTGAGCTCCAGTCGACCAAGATCCAAGTGTAGCAGCGAGATGCTACCATAGCATAGCAGGATTCCACCATAGAGCAGATCATGACACAAATACAGGCTTTGCAGGCTACTATCAGGGGTAGTACTGCTAGGATGAAATTTTTTGTCCCTCCTTCTACACCATAGGGGGATCTAGAGATATATTTAGGGGTAGAGGTTCTATGCTTGTAGTTACTATTGGATGAGTATGAGGGGTAGATTCAAGAGCATTTTGGTCACATTATCATCCTCCATATGTAGCTCAGGAGGCATGGGCTTGTCCCTAGGGAGGTACCAGGTGCAGGCGGTTCACAGGTTAGTGGGCGCTCTACCTCAGGGTAGTCTTCTATCTGTCCTAGCAAGAGGACCCAGACTTGGATAGAGATACCATCAGGTTCACACCATTCGACCCATGACACCACCACAAGGGGAGGTGGCATTGGGGGAGGTGATGTTGGGGGCTCAACTCCTGTATTTGATTGATGGTATTTTTCTAATTCATTTTTGAGGTTGGCTTGACCTACCTGACTATAGCCCATAGGCATTTTTGTACCTTTATGGACTTCATACACACATTTATATGATATCTTTGCTTTACGACTCATTGTGTATCGTTTATTGCTTATGTTTTTGTTTTATTTTTTTTTATGATGCGATGGATGATGATGAATTGATGTATGTATGTGTTAGGTGATAGATGATATTTATGATGATGTGTATTTGAAATAGATGCTAATGTGTGTATATTTGTAGGTATTCATATGATACGATGTGACGTATTATGAGTTGATCTAATGATGGATTTATGGTTATTTGCAAATGGATATTGCTTATATGATTTATGATGTTCTTTATGATGTAATGATGGATGATTGATGACTTATGTATTTATGGATGCAATTTTATTGTTAAATGCATGTTTAATTTTGCTTTATTGTATGCATCTAGTCTTATGTGATCGTATGGTATGAATGAACATGTATGCTTTAATCACTTAAAACATAAGGAATGCATATGATATTAACAATCTTAATGAGTGATACCATAGAAAGTAAAAAAATAATTATGAATTTAAATAATCACTCCTATCATAAGTATTGATTAAGTATTCATATGTGAGATGTAATGGTGTGAAATGTATATATTTTCTTGATAAGTTTTTGTAAATTAAAAGATATAAAATAGTCAGTGGTCTTCTATATATTATTTCTAATATATATGCGGTATCTATCCTACTATGTTGATACCCCCTAATTTATAGAATCTTATAAATAAAATGTTGGTATGATTTATGAGATGATTTGTTGCTATATAAGAATTTTTGGGGCTTTGCATGAGATTCAAATATTCTAGTTACCCTATCAATAGTTGCGTACTGACCATGCTAGAATTTTGAATAAGCAAGGCTTTCATCATGGACATATGGATTCATTGTACCTATGTGTGCAAATGAATATATTTAGATAGAACTCAATATTTTCCTCCGATGTCAGGCGTGGGATTCTTTCAACCCATTTCTAAGATCGCAGATCCTCAATTATTCATCTTATCCTATGTTGGACCGAGTTGGACTATACCACTAGGTGACCTTGGGTTACCTAAAGCTAGCTCATCCACATTCAAACATTGGTCTACGCAAATGCATAATGCCTTTGTATTAGACATATCATTGTGCTTTTTGTTCAGTTATTTTGAGAATTCCAGGGATTCAACTTCCATTCCCCTCTTTTCTTCATTTTGACTCGGGATACTTTCTCATGTCTAGTGATGAAAATCACTGTTTATTTTACTATTTTTTATTGAAAAAGGGATTCTTATAGTGATGATAATCACTGTTTATTTTTCTTTTGTTCTTTTGATATTTTGAACTATGACTTTGGGCATTTATTTTCAAATTTTGATGATTTTGAACTTTGAGATTTGAATTTGGCTTTGTTTTGGGATTTTGTTTATTTTTATGTAAGCAAGGGATGTATGCAGTGATGATAATCACTCATTTTTGGGTAGGGAAGAACTTGTCCTTTTGCCAATTCTCAGCACCTTTGAACTAGTTGCACAGGGGGATAAGCAAGGATGACCCTTTTTGCTTAAGGTAACTTAGAACCCTATATGCAACTTTCATCTTCCCTTGTCCAGCTAGGATTTTAGTGTTTCAATTAGTGATGGGATTCTGAATATCTGAGGTTTTCATGACTATTCCTTATTCTCTACTAATCAATATGGCTTTTCACAAAAATTGATAAGACCACTAGATATGGTTGAATAACCGGAAAATCTTAGCCTGTTCCTTATAGCAACTTTGATATGGTTGTGTTGAGAAACACAATTACACACATGAATGAATGGATGATGGTGGATTTTATTTTGATTTATGATACAAACTATGGCATTACTTGTAATACTGTGATCATACCATATGTGAATGTAATGGAAATGATAATGTAATGCAACTATGTGGATGCAAGATGTGAGATGCAATTGTTTTTGCATTTTTGATTTTATGTTGTTTTTGTATTTTTGATTAATGTGACCAAAGGGCTTATTGTGCCTTTGGGGATTTTGATTTTTTTGACCAAGTAGCATGAAATACCCTTGGAGCATTTTTTATTGGAGTTGACCAAGCAATTTGAATACCCTTGGAGAATTTTGATTTGAATTTGACCAAGCGATTTGAATACCCTTGGAGCATTTTGATTTAAATTTGACCAAGCGGCTTGGATACCCTTGGAGCATTTTGATTGGATTTTGACCAAGTGGCTTGGATACCCTTGGAGATTTTTTATTGGAGTTGACCAAGCGATTTGAATACCCTTGGAGCATTTTGATTTGAATTTGAGTTTTTTTTCTTTGATCACAAGATCCCCAATTTTAAAATCTCTTAAGTAGACTTTACTATTGTAAGCTCGCGCAAGGCGATCTTGGTAAACACGAAGATGCTCTAAAGAATTGACTCGTCATTCATCAAGAAGCATCAACTGATTAAGGTGGCCTTACCTCACGGTATCATCATTTATGAATTCCTTTAATTCTATGCATAGAGTTGGAATTTCCAACTCTAGTGGAATGATGGCCTCAGCACCATATACAAGTGAAAATGGTGTTGCCCCAGTGGGCATCCGTACACTAGTCTTGTATACCCATAGTGCCAGAGGCAACTGTATGTGCCAATCCTTATTATTTTCTTGCACTTTCTTCCTTACTATGGAGATTATTATTTTGTTTGAGGCTTCTGCTTGCCCATTTGCTTGTGGATAATAAGGCGTTGAAAAATTGTGCTGAATATGGTATTTGTTCATTAAAGCATGCATATTTTTGTTCTTGAAATATGACCGATTATCTGATATTATCTTTTAAGGGACCCTAAAATGACTTATGATATTGTGGAGTATAAACTCCGTAATTCGTGGTCTAGTTATCGATGTTAGGGGGATCGCTTCAACCCATTTAGTGAAGTACTTAGTGGCCTTTATGATGAATGTGTGTCATTCTGAGGATGGGGGTGAGATCTTCCCAATAAAGTCTAGTCCCTAGTACGAGAAGGGCCATGCTACTTAGATGGGTTTTTGGGCTTGTGATGGAAAGTGCATAATATTTTCATGATGTTGGCACTAAATGCATTTCTTTACATACTCACAGTAGTATTTTTCCATGATGGACCAATAATAATCCATTCTCAAGATGTGTTTAACGATGGCCATGCCACTGAAATGTCCTATGCATGTACCATCATGAGCTTGTGAAATTTCCTAGGATGCTCTTGGGGCTCAAGACAATGGATTAGTACTCCATAATATCCTCGTCTATAGAGGATTTCTCCTAGAAAGATGTATCTTGTTGCTTTCTATTTGAATGTTCACCTTTCAATATGCGACAGACCTTGAGGTACTATTCTGAGCTTCAAGAAGTCTCGTAGCTAGAAAATCCAATCCTGATAAGATACAACCTCTATGGATAAAATGGTATGCTCTTCTTGTGATCCAACATTTATGAACACTGATTGGGAAGCAACCCTATGATGAATATTTGTTCCACATTCTGTAGGACCTTGAGAGATCAAATATTCCCAAGGGGTTGTTTGCAAGAATTCTCTAACTTTGAATGACCAATCCTGATTTGGCTTGGTTTGGATCATGTTGAATAGCTCTGGGTTTTCAATAACATCACGCTATATTGCAAAAAATACGAGCACTTTCACATGAATGGTTGTGAAATCAGCAAACAAATTTTGAGGGATTAAGAAACCTAAAGATGCCATGGTGTCTACAAATCTGTTTGATGTACGAGGGATTGCCTCAATGTCATACCATTCCAACCAGGTTAGGTAAGTATCAACAAGCTCCTTGTAATATTTCAAGAGTGGGCACTTGCATTGGAACAATCCTTTGACTTGGTTTACTATGAGCAAGGAGTCACCAAATATATTCAATATTTTAATACCTATTTCTATGGTTGCTTGGAGTCCCAAGATCAATGCCTCATATTTCATGTTGTTGTTTGTGCAAGGGAAGTTTAGTTTGAATGATAAGGGTAATGGAGCACCCTATAGTGTGATAAATACAATCCCTACTCCACCCCCTTGTTCATACTTTGAACTATCAAAAAACAATGACATGTCTCTTTCCTTATTAGGTTCTTCGAGTTCTAGAGGATCTGATGGTGCGAATACCACATCATCAGGCAACTCTATGGTGAGAGGCTTGCTATCCTGAAGAGGTGCCTCTACCAATTGATCTGCTATGACTTGTCCCTTGATGGAATTTTGGCTTATGAACTCTAGATCAAATTCTATCAATAGCATGATTCACTTTGCGGTACACGTATTATGATATATCTTGCTCATCATGTACTACAAAGGATTTTATTTTGATATAACATAGGTCATATGTATCAACATGTAGTGTTGCAATTTTCAAGTTGCAAAGATCATTTCTAAACATAACTTTTGACATACGCATACCTTAGCTCATAACTTACCAATGTGTGACTAATGTAATATACGGCTTGCTCTTTGTCTTGCACATTCTTTTGGGCCAACATGGTACCCAAAGAAAAATTAATAGCTGATATATATAATAAGAATGGTACGTATGGACTTGGTGGAGCCAACACTAGTGGTGTTGCCAGAAAATGTTTGATCTTTGCAAAGGCTTGTTGGCACTCTCCATCCCAATGAAACGAGATATCTTTTCATAGCAACTAGTTCTTGAGCCAACACTTATTTAATAATTATGCAATAAACCTTTTGGTGGATGCTATTTTACCTTGTAGGCTTCTTAATTCCCTAATGTTGGTAGGGGTGGCCATTTTCAGTATAGCTTTTACCTTTGTAGGATTGACTTCAATGCCTCTCTTAGAAACTATGAATCCTAAAAGCTTACCAGAAGTTACATCAAACACACATTTCTTAGGATTCAATCTTACATTGTTCTCAATGAGGTGATTAAAGACTTTTATAAGGACTTTAGCATGCTTTTTCCACAATAGGGACTTGGCAAGTAAGTCATCCATGTAATCTTCTAAGATCTTATGCATGTAGTCATGGAATATGTATGTCATGGCTCACTGATATGTGGCACCAACATTCTAGAGACTGAATAACATCACTTTGTAACAAAATATTCCCCATGGAGTAATGAAAGCGGTTTTATGTTGATCCTTGGGTTTAATCCATATCTGGTTGTATCTAGAAAAACCATCCATTAGGGAAAGCATTTCGTGACTTTCGATTGCATCCACAAGAGCATCTATTTTTGGTAATGGTAACGAATCCTTTCGAGTTGCCCTATTTAAGTATCTTAAATCTGTGCAGAGGCAGACTATTTTGTTGGATTTCCCCATGGCACCATGTTTGATACCCACTTAGGGTAGTCGATAGGAACTATGAAAACTGCATCCAATAGTTTTTGCAATTCATTCTTTACCATCAAAGTGACGGTGGGATGCATTTTTATCAACTTCTATTTGACTGGTTTCTTCATGGGGTCCAATGAAAGGTTGTGAACGACTAAATTTGGATCTATCCCAGGCATATCCTTGTAATTCCAAGAAAACAAATTTGGCCTCTCTTTTAGGAGAGGAATTATGATGGCTTGTTCTTTTGGAGATAGACTTTCTCCGAACTTGACTTTCTTTGGTTGAGTAGGATCATCGCTAATGTCCACTTTGAAAGTTACTTCTATAGTCATATGTGACCCATCCTCAAAATTATGAGGCATGGGTATCAAGTGAATGTCATCGATGGGATTTGCATGTCCTACCGACTCAGGATCCAAACCAGCATGGAATACATCATGGGCACAACCTGGTGTGAAATGAAATGGTTGTAACATCTCTTCATTAGAGAAAATATCTTCAGGCTCTATTGGTGAATCATCACGATCCCAATCAATCGTCTCTGTGTCAAAACACAAAGGTTTATTTGGGTTGGCTAGGTTATAAAGTGGAGTGGTCAAATCAATGGAGATTGTATTTATGGATGAGATGAAATATCCAGGACCACATGGGTGAAATCTTATCTCTGAGGTTTCCCTTCCATGCTCATGATGAGGCTCTAGAGGAATGGGAATCTCTAGATCTAGCCCATGAATTGAGCTAACAATAGGATCATTAGATTCTAAGAGTTCCCTGAATGTTGGTGGAGGGGGATTGACCATGCGATGAATGATATTCAATTCAAAAATTCTCCTTAAAAATCATAATCCAGGGTCTATGGCACGAAGTGTCACTTCTCTTTCCACCAACATATTGACTTGTCATAAATGGCAAGGCCCAAGATAGGCCATATTAGTCTCATCCACAAAAATCATCATCACTTATCTAGAAGCCATTCTCATTAGTTTGTGACCCTAAGACGAGGGGCTCATGTCTTGGCTCTAAGTAATCCATTTCTATTTCATCCTCATTGTACTGACCCAAATTTTTTGCACCCTTACCTTCAGGCTAGAGGATTTGTGCCCAGAAGGGGGATGCGAGAAGGATGGGAAAATACCTCATACTGAGAGGCCCTTTGAAGGTCGCACCTCTCGGGGGAGGGGTATAAGGGTGAATTTTTGATGGATGGTGGGGTTCACCAGGAAACTTTGAGTGGCAGTTTCCATGCCTAGGTTGAGAATGGATTTGATGTGTTCATTTTATACTCAATCATTCATATTCCTAGGTTGTCCAAAATCAATCTAAGCTATTCTATATGAATATGTCGATTCATATGAATACAGAAAGCATGAATGAATCCTAAGTACAAGGAATATGCTAAATGAGAAATAATGCACCTGATTCTGGATGTCTGATGAAGATTCTAAAGCTTGTAGGAGTCTAGATCGTCTCGAATATGATAGGATCATCTGAAATTATACAGAATCATCCCAAATCATAGGTGATCATCTAATATTAGATAATATCATCATCGATCTGACGAATTCATCAGACAAATTTGTCAGAAACCTGCAATCATAGAAACAGACACCAAAAACTGAAAATGCAACTGCAAGAATAATGCAAAATGATAGGTGAGAGTATAAATGCTTAACTAATAGATATAGATAGTATATTAAAGGAAATGCATTGTTTTAATAACTTATTTTAATTTTATCATGCATTTATGCTAAATGAGGTGAACTCCAGGATGTAGAATGAAAATAATCAAGCTAATGCATAGTAAAATAAGGAAGGAAGATGAGAAATGCAAACTCAGGGCTTTGATTGCCCCCAATCTGAACTATAGTCGAGATCACCTCCAATCGTACGATATCATCGTCGATCTACGATAGGATCATCCAAAATTGTGTGAAATAGCCTGCGATGATCTAAGCTTCCTCCAGCTGAAGCACAATGAAAACTTAAAACTACGAGTGCAAACAAAGGTAGATAGGATGTCTTAACACAACAAAGCTAAATGGCTGGGAAAATCCACTAGTGAGAGAGTCATGAGGAAAGCCAGCCAGGGGGATAAACTGAGAAAATCCTAGTTTATATAGGATTAGGGTGAGGTTAGGAGTTTGGGGATCATCCCAATCTGGGAGATCTCCAACGGAGGAATCTCCAACTGCGTAGACACACTTCTGCCCAAGTTGGAGAGGCTGTTGAAATAGAAGCTAATTATAAAAATTTAGTTTTGGTACGACATCGTCTGGACGTTCTGTTCCAGATGAATTCATCCGATCTGGGACGATTTCATTTGATCGGCGACGATATCGTCCAACGGTCAAAACAACTCCTAAAAATGGCACGAAAAATGGGGGGAGCGGTTAACGGGCGATTTCGGGGTTAAAATTCAAATTTTTATCTTTTACTAAGGGTTTAACTATGTCAATTTTAGGGTGCTACATTTTGCCCCCTCTTTAGCGAATTTTCCAAAGAAAATGTGTTAAAGACGAGTTCTTCATGCTTTACGAGAAAGCAAAAATTTATTCCATTTTTTAGACGATGATTCTAGGTCGAATCGTACGACTGCTTACTATGGTGCCCCCTCCGTGTTTTTACCCAAATCGAACGTTTGAGCTAAAAGCACGAAAAAGCAAAATTTTTAAAAAAGTTGTTTTTAAATCAAATTAAAAAAAATAGGGTAAAACCCTAATTCATTGTTACTGTTCACTTTCACTGTTTCAGAGATCTGTAGGCAAAATGGTGGAAACAGCACATAGATCGACAGAGGTTCGAAGCGGGTTGCGGGTAAGGATTTAAAATAGATGCATTATGCTTTTAATTTGATTTGTGTGATTTTTAATTTGAATTTTGACTATTTTTGGGGCATCACGGCCGTGTTTAGGCCATCGACGACGTCAGGACGAAATCGTCCCAATTTTGTCGAAATCGTCCCTAGATCTCCGATTTCATCTAGGGACAAAATCGACGAAATAGGGGCGATCCCGTCCAACAAGGGGCGATCCCCAAGTTGAGAAATAGGAGACGATTTCATCCTACCAAGGACTATTTGCCTTAATTCAGTACGATATTGTCCAATAATGGACGATATCATTTTTTTATAAGATGAAATTGATTTGACTGATTTTAATGATTATCTATTAATGATTTTTGCTATTTTATTGTTTATTTTGCAGAGGGGATTACTAAAAAGTCAAGAGTAGAAATACGGGGGGCTCAGAGACGATGTAGTCGCGCTCGATCAAGCGGAGTGAGACCGACTATTAGAGGTTGGGCTATAGCATGTGGTAGAGATGCCACAAATACCTATAGACATGGGGCTATTGACAGCCCTAGCAGAGAGGTGGTATCCAGGGTCCTCATGCTTTCGACTACCGATAGGGGAGATGGCTTCCACTCTAGAGGATGTATGGAGGATCTTGAGGATCCCCATACATGGGCGGTTGATGACTCCTATGGAAAATTAGGGCCATGCGATGATGAGACTGTGTGCAGACCCTAGCTTCGCCCTGGAGAACGACAGAGTGAACATCGAGACATTGAGGTAGATGCCTGGGGCATCTCGATTGATTCAAGTTTTGGTAGGGGTAGTGGGTGGCCTATTGCTATGCCACCAGAGCAGATGCAGGTTACCATGGCTACGCTTAGATGTGGTCTACAACATGAGATACCACAGCTATAGGTTTTCTTGGGGCAGCTTTATGCTATACCGCTTGTATAGGATCCTATACGAGGTCGTATACAAGGGAGGTTGATGTCTAGTATTTACATCACTACTACAGGTTTGGTGCTGGGAGCACATTGTAGTATAAAGGTCGGTAGGGCTTCCATTGATAGGGGTGGACCAAGAGAGACCCTGGGTTTTCTATTAGTGGCTCCAGAGAGTGTCACAGTGGTAGATAGATTTGTCAATATCTCAGAGGTTACTAGATGACCTCATCCCTGACCAGATCACCTAGAGGTCATGGAGAGAGCATCCAAGGTGGGGAGAGGATGGACAAGAGTTGGCTCGCATCAAGCGAGTCTTCTAGCTGAGGATGGAGTGGGGAGAGGTAGAGCTCCACCTTTATGATTGATTTTTGAGGCAGTTCAGTCTACAGTAGGGGATCCCTTCTCTTAAAGACTACGAGTACTCCTGGACTATTCAGGATAACACTACACTAATCTGGGATCTAGATATATAGTGATTCTGGAGTTAGGATGCTGATGATACCCCCATTTAACCAATGTATGGGGACAACGCTGGGGTCACAGATGGATACAATGTCTAGTACATAGGCCTCCGCCCTCTTTGAATGACAAGGGCTCAGGGTCTGATGCAATCTGTGGTGCGATGGATGGGTAGGCGGTGCTAGTCTGTTGTTGATGCAATGAGGAGTCGTGGAGGGAGGGAGCAGCAATGGTCTCCTCAGGAGAGATGTCGAAGAGTGCCATAAGCTTTGAAGAGACCATAGTAGTGAGAGAAGAGGGAGGAGGGACTCCCTTCTTAGTAGAGGGATAGGCTAGCATCTCCTGATAAGGGCAAGGGTGTCGAGGTGGGGGAGAGCAACGAGGTGGAGGCTCTATGAGCAGATACTGCCTGCCTACGAGGTTAGGTGCAAACACTTTAGGATGAGGCTACACGACTTAGGGCTCAAATCAGAGGGGCGAGCACTCAGGATTTGGTGCAAGCTATTTCTCAAATTATGTTCTACCAAGGATTATACTATCATGTGATTCTAGAGAACTAGAGGAAACTATTGCCAACCTTCATTACGGAGCCAGTCATGATGGGATCGTCGAGGACATCCTCATGATCGACGTCGAGGACCCACGATACAGCATGGACCTTGATGGGACCACCTCCTCCACCTCAGGGTGGGAGAGGAGATGAGGCTGAGAGCTCGAGGGCTTCTCGAGACTAGCTGCACATTGACTATAGACTGTATATTTTTGAGAGGATTGAGTATGCCAGGGTATATATTATGGCATACCAATCCAATTTTGATATGATTTACAAATATTTGATATATATATGATCTTTTGTGATATGACTTGTCCATATGTTTTATGATGCTTTAAATTTTGAATTGTTGATTGATTATTCATGTAATTATGTCATTGGAAATAGTATAATTTTAGGTCATGTTGTAAAATTTAAGTGAAATAATCTGGTGTAAACAAATTGGTTGTTGTGGTATGATTGGATGAAAAAAATAAATGGACTTCTAACAATAATTTCAAAGGACATTATCGCTGTTATATGACCATTTCATGGAGTCTCCACTCGCTAGGTCGTCAAGCTAATCCCAGTATAGAAATATTGCTAAAAGTAAGAGAGTGCTTAAGAGACTGTCTTAAGACTTTGTGTTGTGATGATGAAAAATGATGATGGTGATGATTTTTTTTCAGATTTTCATGAAAATATTATGAATGAAATATAAAATAAATATATGATTTTTGGTAGGCATAAAATTCCTAAGTGTGATAAAATTTTGAAAAATTCCTTAGAAATTATACCATCGTTGCAAAATTGAATGTTGACATAATGAAATGAAATAGAAAAAGTGTTCATTCTTTTTAAAGCACAATTGTGTAATATAATGATGTAAGCCATATGTTTTTATGAATTAAAATGAATGTGAAATAAAATTAGAACAATGGTTTGCGCTAGGCATAGAATTATAAGTATAGACTTATACCATAATCGTGAAATCCAACAATAATATTATTGCATAATTGATTTTTGATTTTGAGATAAAAAAATATATATATAAGATGAGGACTTGCGCTAAGCATAAAATTCCAATTTAGGTTTTAGGAACTATACCATTATTGCGAAAGTCGAAAGTATATATAAATGTGACTTTATTGCTAGATTTTTTAACATGTTTTGAAAGAAAATTTTGGATTTTGGACAAAATGTATTTTAATTGTTTTTACGCTAAGCAGATGTTCTCAAATAAGAAGATGAAATTATTCCAAAATATTTGCATAAATATTGTAAATTATCTCAAAGACAAAATGTAGATTTATAAGGAACCCTCATGTGCATATGTGAGTTCATTGTCGATCTTGATTTATCATAATGATACAAAATCTCTCAAATACAAATGTGTGTGCAAATGTATTGTTCATTTACCAATTTTGAGCAAGATAATTTGATACAAGTAATTTAAATTAACCAAATAAGTGTTTGCTGATCATGATTTATATGCATGTAATCGTACCAGACTACTATGTAAGTTCGGTCATCAAGAGCTAGTTGATCCATAAGCGGACATAGGTCTGTACAAAATACGGTCGCTAAAGTGATAGACATATCACCACGCTAGGAGTTACCCAAGGCCAATCAGGTTGGGCACAAACCACCTGTTATGGGGTTTACCTCACGATTTTCGAATAATTGAGATTTCCAAGAATTCAAGCTCATTCACCCTTCTTTTCTTTTCAAGGGGTAGGGAAATGGATTTATTTGCATTTTGATTTTTATTTTCTCTTTCTCTTATTTTCTTATTTTATTTTTTCTTTTTTTTTGTATATTTTCTTAGAACTGAGATAATGCTGAAATATTGCTGCGATGGTACAAAATGATATTTTTATTTTTCTTATTTTCTTTGACTTTTTTTTTTCTTCCTATACTAGGGATACTTGCTCGGATTGGCTGTAGAGCAAGGGATTTTTATTCTTGGAAGGGGTGAGCTTGTCCTTTTTTCAATTCTCAAAGATTCTAGACCATGTGCATGATAGGATAGCAGGGGAAACTTTTCTCTCAAGAAATCACTTTTACTATGTAGCATCCTATTGAATTTGCAATGAATCATTTTAATGTGAAAAGATATACTTGGTTCAAGTAAATAACAAGATCAATTCTCTATTCTCAAAACTGTATTTAATTCAAATGTGGACTTTGATATAAGAGAGATTAGTAATCATACCAAATAAAATCAAGATATTTATTCATGTGAGTGTGAAAGTGCGGGATTCCGAATAAATGCTAATTTATCCAAAATAACTAAAAATATTACTGTAATACTTTAAGAATTGACAGGTGCAAAAAAAAAAAATGTTTTTTTTTTTGAATATTTTGATGATTTTGATGTTTTTTATATTTTGATTTTGATTTATGAATTGAGAAGATACACAATATGATTGTTTTTGAAATTTTTATATGAATTTACTAAAATGAGACAAGATGTACAATATATACAATGATGAAATTACCATAATTATGCATAATAGCGCTTAAGATGCATAATTTTCATAGGTTCTTTAAGATATTTACCATCTAAGGTAGCTAATCTGTATGCTCCCAATCCAAATTTAGCAATGATGATATATGGCCCAATCCAGTTAGGTTCAAATTTACCTTTAAGGTCTTTAGTTGCATTAGTATTTTTTTTATTTTCTTTTAATACAAGGTCGTCGATCTCAAAGGATCGATGATGAACTTTCTTGAAGTACGCTCGTTTAATCTTGTTCTAGTAGGCTCGAAGATGCTCCAAAGCATTGATGTGCTTATCATCTAGGAGTTCTAACTGACTAAATCTGCCAGCATGATATTCATCTCCTACTTCAGTACGTTGAAGTAGCAGAGCCAAAGAAGGAACTTCTAATTCAAATGGAAAAACAACTTCAGCACCATAAACCAAAACAAAATGTGAAGTTCCCATGCGAGTACGAACACTAGTTCGATAAGCCCATAAAGCGGGATATAATTGAATGTGCCAATCTCGATCAGATTTATTGACCAATCTTTTGAGTATTTTAATTAATGTTTTATTAGATGCTTCTGCTTGGCCATTACCCTGAGGATAATAGGGAGTGGACCAACGATGTTGAATTTTATATTTTTGACATAGTTTCTTTACATATTTATTTTTGAAACAAGTTCCATTATCCGAGATGAGATTTGCAAGAATTTTGAACCTACAAATAATTTGATTAAAAATAAATTTGGAAACTTGGGTTCCAGTGCAAGAAGATAAGGGCATAGCTTCAACCCACTTCGTAAAATACTCGATGGCGGTTATGATGAATTTGTGTCCATCAGATGACATAGGATTAATTTTTCCAATAATGTCTAAGCCCCATTTTGAAAAGATCCAAGGGGATGAAATAGCCCGTAGTTCTTATGCAGGTGCATGGACAAGGTCAGCATGTTTCTAGCACTTGTCGCAATGGCGCACATAATTGTGTGCGTCATTCTCCATGGTGGGCCAAAAATATCCTATCCTAAGGAGCTTCTTAGAAATGGTGCTACCACTAAAGTGTCCCCCATAAGATCCATCATGGGCTTCATTCAAAGCTGATCTAGATTCTTCTAGATTCAAACATCTCAGTAGGATACCTTCAAAAGATCTCCTATATAATGTATTGCCAATTATTACGAAGCGACTTGCTTGTCTACGTAATAACCGGCACTGATTTCTATTAAAACCTTCAGGGAAGGTCCCATTTTGAAGAAAATTGAATATTTCAGTGTACCAAAGTTTAGGAGTAGTTTCATTGATTAGAAACACATCCAAAGGTTCTAAGCATGATTTATTTGAAGTGGGTTCTTGGAGTATACGAATAATGATGGTAGCATATTCGTCATCTAACTCCAAGGGTAAAAGAGATGCAGCTGCAGCCATAGCATCAGCCACACGATTATTAGTTCTAGGAATAGCTTCCTAGGTAACTTGATCAAATAAAGATATTAATTGTAATACATATGCTTTATATGGATGCAATTTATCATCTCTGGTCTGATAAACATCATTAATTTGATTTATAACAAGTTGAGAATCATCGAAAACTAATAGATTTTTAATTTTTAGTTCCAAGGCAGCTCGTAAGCCAAGGATTAGAGCCTCATATTCAGCAGTGTTATTAGTACAAGAAAACATTAATTTAAAGGACAGAGGTATAAGATGTTTCTGTGGAGATATTAGAATAATACCTGCACTAGCTCCACTCATGCATCAAGCTCTGTTAAAGTATAAGGACCATTGCTTTGGATGGTCTACCTCAAGTTTAAGGCATTCATCAAGAAACTCAATGATGAGGGGATGGGTAGACTCTAAGGGTGCAGCAACTAATTGATCTGCTATGATTTAACCCTTAACAGACATTTGTCCTATAAACATGAGTTCAAACTCGCTTAGAGCAAGAACCCACTTTGCTGTGTGACCATATAAATAAGGTCGACTTATGAGATACCGTAAAGGATCGAATTTAGTAATAACATACATTTTCTGACTGAGCATATAGTGATGTAGTTTTTGTGTAGAAAATACGATTGCTAGACATAACTTCTCTAATGATGTGTAGTGGATTTCATAACTGATTAATGTTTTGCTAATGTAATAATTGGCATGATCTCTTTTTTCATCATCCAGTTGAGATAACATAGCTCCTAAGGCAAAATTTGAAGCAAAAATATACAAGATAAATGGGAAATCAGGTCTAGGTGGTGAAAGCACAGGTGGGTTAAGAAGATATTGTTTGAGGAGTTCAAATGCTTCCTGACATTTTTTGTCCCAATGGAAAGAGACATCCTTCTTAAGAAGCTTAAGAAAGGGTCCAATTTTATCCGCCAGCTTATCGATGAAGCGACGGATAGCTTGAAGCTTACCTTGTAAAATCTGTAATTCAGATATATTTATGGGTGCGGGCATATCAGTGATAGTCGTAATCTTGAGAGGGTCAATTTTGATGCCACGTAAAGAAACTATAACCCCCAATAATTTATCAGAATTAACTCTGAATATACATTTGGCTGGATTCAATTGGATAAGATATGCCCTTAACCAGTTAAATACTTTTCTCAAGTCATCTAAATGGTCATCTTCATTAATAGAACGAGCTATAATTCCATCTACATAATCATGTAGTATATCATGCATCATATAATGAAAGATATAAGTCATGGCTCTTTGATATGTTGCACCTACATTCTTCAAACCAAATGGTATCACTTTCCAACAAAAGGTCCCCCAATGGGTAAAAAAGGTTGTTTTAGCCTAATCTTCAGGAGCTATCTTGATCTGATTGTAACCAGAAAATCCATCCATTAAGGATATCATTCCACTCTCAGCATTAAAATCAATGATCTGATCCATATTGGGAAGATGAAAATTGTCTTTAGGGCATGCAGCATTAATGTCTCTAAAGTCATTACAAACCTTAACTTTGGTAGCTTCTTTCTTAGTTACTGGAACTACATTCGAGATCCATTCCGCATAATCAATGGCTTGTATAAAAATAAAATTCAAGATTTTTTCTAACTCCCCTTTGACTAGTAAGGCCACTTTAGGATGCATTTTTCTAAGTTTCTGTTTAACAGTTTTAGCATCCGGATGGACTACTAGGTGATACATAACTACAGAAGGGTCTAAACCTGGCATATCTTCATATGTCCAAGCAAACACATCTTCATATTCTTTAAGAAATGCAATGTATTTATCCTATTTTTCTTGAATCAATTCTGATCCGATGTTGATTATGTGAGGATTATCCTCAGTTCCAATGTTAATTTTTATGATGTTTTCTACTTCCATGTGGAGATTTTTCTCAAAATTAGGTGGAGCGGGTGAAATGCCCAATGCTTGTAATTCTGCCAAGGTTAGCTTGGATAATTCCTCTTGAGGAGTCGTGGCCTCAAGCTGGGCTATACTAGGTATAGAGCCATAAAAATAACATTCATTATGTAATAATTCCTCAATGAAGACATCATGGAAGATATCTCCCTCCAACTCATCATCGAATTCAGCGATCATCTCAGGGTAAGCTATGGATAGCATATTACACGTAAATTGCATATTTGTTAAACACAATTCATTATGCTCATCCAAATAATCTTGATAACATATGAGATGGTCATCATCCTCAAATGGGAAGGGTTGACCCTTACTAGGAAATAGGCCCACACCACATCGGGCAGGCCACGGCTCTACCTCAAAGGGTTCTTTCATACCAAAAAGTCCTAAACCTTTCCCTTTATATCCCAATTTAAGCATTATAGATTTGGCTTTAACATACTCATTAGTAAAATAACATCGAGCATATCCATCATAATGAGTCTTGATGTTTTTGGGTATTCTACCCCAGTCATATCCCTTATAAATAAAAGCACAACTTTCGACTTGGTAAATACTTCCCATAGGCTGTGGGAGGCCCAAGGTACAAGGATATGGTGGCAATTTATTTAAAACAAGGGAATCTTGCATAGAAACATTCATTTCTTCTGATATAAATATTTTAGATAAATGGGGTAAGAGCTCATCAGTAAGAGCGTAAGAGGTAGAAGGAACATTTCCTACATCTTCTGATGCGGAAAATATGCCTTTGGTGGATGTAGATGTTGTAGATATGTCGATGGATGGATCTTTTATAGGTATAGAAGTTATAGGAGTAGAAAAAGAGGTATTTGTTGTGGTATTAGGATCTTTCTGATGTCCTAATGTGGTTTGTTTAGAATAAGTTTGAGCTTTATGTAGGGGTGGAACTGATGGAGAAGAAGTAGATGGCATTGTGGGTGTGTGTTTCACATGTTTAGATGGGTAATGAGAATTAGGATGTGTGGATGAAAAATTAGGGCAAAATTTAACTCCAATAGGTTCTTCCAAAGCACACATATCAAAGGGTCTAGGATCACCATGAATGGTAACCAACTTATTCTTAAATTTGAATTTAACACATTGATGTAAAGTTGAGGGAATGGCTCGCATCGCGTTGATCCAAGGGCAACCCAATAGTATATTGTACGATGCAGGACAATGTACAATAAACACGGTCATATCCAAGGTTCTCGAACCAACCTACAATGGGATGGTAATAACTCCACATGTTTCTTATGTTTCGTCATTGAAGGCTTTTATGATCATATCAATTCTTTTTATTTCATCACTTCTTAACCTAAATCTTTGGTAGAAGTCAAAAGTGCAGATGTTTAAAGATGAACCATTATCAATCAAGACTCGTTTAACTGCTACATATCCAATTAAGGCAGTAATATATAAGGGATTATCCTTATGTAAACTATGTTTCAGTATGTCTCTATCCTGGAATTCAATACAATCAACTTCATGAGTTATTGTAGTATTAGCCATGGCTTCAGGTTGAATGTCTTGTGGTACCATCATCTGACCTAATGTGAGCATTAATTCATCTCTATGTGTAGGAGAGGATCTTAAAAGGTCCAAAAGGGAAATTTTGGCTATAATATTTGAAATTTGCTCATTAATATTATAATGAGGTTTAGGTTGAACATTAGGTGCATGATTCCCTTTATTAGGAACCTTCAAAACAAATGGAGCTGATCCATCGTTTTGCATTTGATCTTGTTGAGAGTTTTGAGCCTGTTGTATAGTAACAGCTCTGATGGTACCTACAATATTATTCTGCGAATGATGAATGTGTCTTGGTCTAGCATTTATAGCTAACTCATTAGAAATTAATTGATGATACGATGGTCTAGTAGTGATTCTTCTTGGAAATGGTTCTTCTGGGACCATATGACTTGTGATAGAATGAATAGTATCTGATTCATCTTTAGAACTATTCGATCGATTTGATGTGCTTTCCATATCACTCTCAGTCTCATATTATGTATCACTAAGATCAGATATCTACACATTATATAGATGCCTGGTTGTAACCATAGATAAAGTTGTGTCAAATATTTCTAGCTCATGAGTAGGTAAATGCCCACTAATAGTTTTGACATATCGGGTAGGAGGGGGAACATTATGATGTTCAATTTGATTAGCCACTTCCATACCATGTTTTAGTAAAGGATGTTGAAATATGTCCAATGACTGATTGGCATTCTGATTCTGGTTTTGGGGGATGTTATTTTGAGCATTATTAGGAGTATTTTGCTTAGGTTGAAAGGCTTGCACCTCCATCTCATTGTTATCAATCAAGTCCTGTATTTTATGTTTTAATATTTTACAAGAGTTGGTAGTGTGTCCAGGTCCTCTATGGAAGTCACAATGTAAATCATCTCTGTATCCGGGTATAGTTAGATCAAGTTCCCAAAAATTTGGTAATTGAATCAAGCCTCATTCTAATAATTATGGTAAAATGGTTGATAAAGGTTGATTTAACCTAGTAAATTCTCAAGGAGGTTTATCAGGAGGTTTCAATATAAACTTCTCTGTTGTCTTCGCAACATTAATAGTAGCAATATTTCTACTATCAGTGACTCCATCACCCATAACTTGTTTATTTTTATATTGATTTCTGGATGTTTTTTCATCATCTTTCCTTTTAAGTTGTCCTCTTCTAAAGAGAGCATCTTCCACTCTTCGGGCTAAGTCTATAGCCTGATCGAAGGTGGTCAAGGTAGCAGTTGATAACTCATAAGATAGTTGGTCTTGCAAATATTGATAAAGATGTCCAACATCTCCCTATAAGGTAACACAAAGTGCAATTTTCCTATCAACTATCTCCACCTAGCTAGGAAATTAGTAAAATATTCATCTTTGTCTTGTTTTAAGTTGTACAAGTCTTTAATGGTCACATGCCTTTCGATGTAGGCACTAAATTGATGAACAAAAGACTCGGTTGTTTCTTCAAAATTCCTCAAAGAATTAGTGGGTACTTGATAATACCACTCTAATGCCATTCCTCCCAAGCTTTTCGAGAACATTTTTAGCAATAATAAGTCATCATGTGATATATCATGACATGCTATCCTAAACATACGAAGATGCTCTATGGGATCTTTGGTTCCTTTATATATGGTTAGGATAGGCATAGGAAAAATTTTAGGATACGGTTGTGCTACAACTATAGGATCTAAAGGTTGACTACACATCTCTCGATAATTGTATGAGGGACGGTAGGGATCTATCTGGTCCATGCGGGAAACTAACTGTTTCACCATGGTTTCAAGATTACTAGTTTGTCCACCATATTGGTTCGGTGGGATATAGGTATGGGATTTATGAGTGTATGATGGTGTGACATAAGGATTAGATGCTATATTGCTATTATGTAAAGTGTTGGTAGGAAGAGTATTATGAAGGAGATTTGTAGTAGTATTATGTTGTATCCCAGATTGTTGGTAATTGGTGTTTGGTTTTGTTTTGGGATTTTGTTGATTTGAAGTATGTTGCTCAATATTTTTGTGAAATAGAGCAGTGAATGATGGTTTCTTTTGTGTGGGAATAATCCTAGGCTTGCTAACAAGCACTTTAGATGGTGGGTAAGTTGTTTTTGTTGCATGTTCTGGATTATAGCGGCCATATCCAAATTGGATGGTCCAGCTTGATCACTTTCTTGTTCAATAAAGGACAAGGGATTAGTGTGTGTGTGTGAAATACTTCTTCTAGGTTTTCTTGAGTGTCACTAATTCGATCCTTGTCTATATGGACTACTCTATTAAGAACACCAATATTAGTATTGATGAACTTCCAAAATTGTTCCAAGTTTTCAAAAGTGACAACTCCTTTCGGATGTCTGATGAATATTTTGAAGCTTGTAGGAGTCCAGATCATCCCGAATATGACAATATCATCTACAATTGTACATAATCATCCCAAATCATAGGTGATCATCTGAGATCAGACAAGATCATCGTCGATCTGATGAATTTGGTAGAAACCTGCAATCACAGAAATAGACACCATAACCAAAAATGCAACTGCAAGAATAATGCAAAATGATATAAGTCAGAGGATAAATGCTTAACTGATAGATCTAGATGGCATATTAAAGGAAATGCATTGTTTTAATAACTTATTTTAATTTTATCATGCATTTATGCTAAATGTGGTAAACTCTAGGATGCAAAATGAAAATAATCAAGCTAATGCATAGTAAAATAAGGAAGGAAGATGAGAAATGCAAACTCAGGGCTTTGATTGCCCCAATATGAACTGTAGTCAAGATCGCCTCCAATCGTATGAGATCGTCACTGATCTATGACAGGATCATCTGAAATTATGTGAAATCGCCTGCGATGATCTAAGCTTCCTCCAGCTGAAGCACAGTGAAAACCTGTAATGAAAAATTAAAACTATGAGTGCAAACAAAGGTAGATAGGATGTCTTAACACAGCAAAGCTAAATGGTAGGGAAAATCCACTAGTGAGAGAGTCAGGAGGAGAGCCAGCCAGGGGGATAAACTAAGAAAATCCTAGTTTATATAGGATTAGGGGGAGGTTAGGAGGTTGGGGATCATCCCAATCTGGGAGATCTCTAATGAAGGAATATCCAACTGTGCAGACATGCTTTTTCCCAAGTTGGAGATGTTGTTGAAACAAAAGCTAATTATAAAAATTCAGTTTTGGGACGAATTCGTCCGATCTAGGACGATTTCGTATGATCGGTGATGATATCGTCCAACGGTCAAAACAACTCCTAAAAATGATGTGAAAAATGGGAGGAGCGGTTAATGGGCAGTTTCTAGGTTAACATTCAAATTTTTATCTTTTACTAAGGTTTTAATTGTGCCAATTTTAGGGTGCTACACTCATATTATTTGTCACTTATGAAGAATCCATTTGCATTAGTATGCTACCCCAAGTCATGGGGCCATTGCCTTACCCCTAAGTAGGCTCTCTCTATTGAGTCCTCTGACTCATAGTCACTTTCGTCTGATGTGCATCCACTCTTGTTATGGATGGACCAAGTAAGTCTTCATAAGTAACAAGGCCCATGATAGGCCAAGCCCTCTTGTGCTTCATCATCACTTGTCACATATCCATTTTCTTCTTTCTCATCATCCCATGAGTTGTAACCCACTGGGATGGCCTCAATTATGAGTCTTGGATGATAAGTCTCAGGTGGCGGTATGCTTACCGTGGCAACTTATCTATTGCACATAAGTCTTGAAATTAGTGGGTGATAAGGAATATAATTGATGTCTTCTCCTAACCCCAATCTCAATCTAAGGATGCTACTAGAGAGTCATCTCAACCTCTGATGTGATAGCCTACCCGAAATATGTCAGTGGAAAGTTGGTATTGTAGCTCGAGTGGTCGCCTACGCCCCTACTAATATATACCAAGACCGTAACCATGCCAATGGTAGCATTCAAAGTAGCTTAAAGTGAACTCAAGATTAGAGAGGTAAAAAAATTAACAATAAATAATTCATCATTTTCCTCTTCTTTTTTCATAGACTTATGGGCGCAGTATAGTCCAGCATAGATAAAAAAAATTTGGTTGGGAGGGATAGCAAGTGGAACCACTATTTTTACTGGCAGCCTTAGATCCTTTATACATCCCATATCTTGCACAAAATCTATGATAGGTGTAAAGGTTATGTTATGCACAAGATACTCTCTTATCCTTGTGCTTGCCAAGTGTATAGTCGCATGTAGGTGGATGACCCCACGAATGACACTAGCGAAGCGGGATGGTAGTCATCATCTTCGACTTGGTCTTGATGATCTTCTTCCATGGGATTTGGACCCTATTCAATAGCTATGGTTAGCATTTCATTTAGTTTGTTTTCCTCAACCATAAGTGCCTTTAGCTTCTGATTGTTTTTCAATTTAGGTGTTGATGGATGATTATAACCATTGGTCACTTTGTGTGCAAGATGAGGTGTTGATTATGTGGCTAGATATGAAGGTCCTACAAACAAGTGGGTAGAAGGAATCACAAATTCTCCTGGATAATCCACTTGATGAACATACTTGAATGGCTCCTCATCAGCCAACACCATGTAGACTTTGTTATCATGCACATACTTGACACATTGGTGTAAAATCAAAGGAACACATTTCATGTCCCTTATCCAAGGTCTCCCTAGGAGGATGTTGTATTGCATGGCCCCTTCCAAGACATGACACATAACAAGGATGGTCTTATGTCCCACATTGATAGGTAGGAATATCATTCCCATAGATAAAGCATCATTGAAAGCTCTTAATGTATAGGATCCCATAATGATATTGGACTTGGGGATCTTACGGTGTTCTATTGATGTTGTTGTGATGATGTTGATTGATGAACCTATATTGATCAAGACCCGCTTAAAAGGTAAATCATTGATTGATTCCACAATGGTTAGTGGAGGATCTGGTAAGGTAGTAGGTACTATCTTAATCTCATAATCATAGAATCAAATTATAGGTTCCTAGCATTCTTGTACTTGTCCCACAAAATGGGTGAATGCATTTGGATCTTGTGATTGGATCTCAATTGAACTTAAAATCTCCATCAAGGTCTCCCTGTGCTTTGGGGACTATTGCATGAGCTCATAAATGGATAGCTTAGCTGGAGTCATTTGTAAGTTTTGCTCAAGTCTACTCTTGATAGTTACCACAGGTCAAGTTGGTGGACCTGGAAGGTTGTTTTTCCCCTACCTCTACCTTGGTGTAGCTGGGATATTTATGGGAGTTGCAGGAGGTTGAGGTTGACCATAATGTCTAGTCCTGGTTGCTATATTGACAATTTCAACCATCACAACACATCCATGGGTAGGTATATCGACTCGGACCTAATTGACTTGAGCACCTTGCCCTCTAGGGACCTCATTATTTGGCATCAGGTTTTTATAGATGCCCATATCTTTGTTATCAGGGGCTAGTGGGTTTTCCACTTTGAGTTCTCTCGTCTCAATCATGTTTTGCACTTGATGTTTGAAACCAGCACAAAATTTGATATTATGCCCCAATATCTTGTGATACGGGCATAATTGATCTTCCCTATACCCTTTTGGCTTAGTATGGTTAGGATCTATAAGAGGTATATCATGGAATCTGATCTTTCCCACCTTGCTCAAATAATTGAATATTGCTTACATTGATTCTGTTAATGGCATAAAATAATGAGAGGGTTTACGTTCTTTGTTTCAACCCTGATCGTTCTTTTGATCATAGTTGACTGGTGGGGTTGTGCTTGATAATTTTGGAGCTGCTGCATAACCCTGTCCCTAAGCTTAGCCAATACCACTTGATTAACTAGGGTAGGATTTTCTTGCTTCTACTTATATTTGCCATTCTTTTCATCATGCTCCACTCCTTCTTGGTTTGGATTTTTATGGTTCCCTCATCTACTTTGATGCCCTCAATGAGTTTAGCTTGTTCCAAAGCTTATTTAAATGAGGGGTATTTTTGTAGTTGTAGAAATAGGGAAATGTGTTTGGAACAACTCTTGGCAAACATCCGGATGATTTCTTCTATGGAAACAAAGAATGATAATTTTGCCATGACTTTTCTCCATCTATTCCCGTAATCCATTATTGGATCATCATCATAATGTCTTAAATTGGCCAGGTCTAAGAGATTTATTTTTCTCTTAGCACCAAAGGAGAAATAATTCAGAAAATTATTTACCAATTGTTCATAATTAGTTATGCAATGCTTGGAAAATTGGTTGAACCATTGAGTGGTTACACTCAAAAATGTCATGATGAATGTCCTTAGCATAAGAGCATCATTGTCTTCAAGATGAAAACATGCGTTGATGAAATTTGTGACATGCTCTTGTGCATCTTATTCACCTTTAAACTTCTCTAGCCTAGGCATCTAAAAATTCTTAGGATAGGGAGGGCTAGGAACCGATGGACACAATGGTTGGTTGTGTATTTTTCTCAATGTTGGTTGGCTCCCAGTAGCCTCTTGTTTCTTAAAGGCTTTCATATTTTTAGTAATCTCTCGAAATGCCTTTGAAGCAAGGAGTTATTCCTCTTGCAAACCCCCCCATGGTGATGGTGGAGGTAGCACTCTATCCTTTTTATTTGCTCTATTTTCTTCCCTCCTACGAGGGGATCCAAGATATGCCTGATCCTAATTTATTAAGTCTACCATTTTCCCCCTAGTTGGATTCCATTCATGATTTAGAGGATGATTTTAGTGTGGGTCACTTTCTTGTCTAGTGCACCCATTCCATTGTGAGTCAGTGCATTGATCTATATTTTCTTGTTGGTTGTTATGAACTAGTTGCTCAGCTTGCTCTCTTAAGCATTGCTCATGTTTGCGTAACAACTGTTCACTTTGTTTATCATGTTCAAAAGCTTATACAAGCTCTCACTCCTTACGCAAGGAATTTTCTAACCGTAGCACATGGTTGACTTGTGCGGTTATAGAAGACTTGTGCTTATCTAAATTTGTTCTTGTAGTTCTGATTCATAGATTCCTCGAAGAGGTTTTTGTTGTCTCTTTGCTTTGGCTAGCTAGTGTAACTTGTTTAGTATATTGTTGGGTGTCTCTATGGTTAGACTTTATATGTTTACTACGGGGTCACCCTAAGGCACCACCAATTTGAGAAGTGGGTTTAGAAGTCATAGTTTGTAAACTTTTATATTTAGAGTTCTCTGTGGCTATAGTTTTGGGTGGTGGCCTTGGGTGCAACCGATCCAACTCATCCAACTATCTTGTTTTCCATGACTGATCCTACGGGGTGCCATTCACTCCAATGAGGCTATAGTCTAATGGAATACTTCCTCTTTTTTGAAGGATATATTCCATTTGATGTCTATGACTGGATGTGTTTCTAGTTTCTTACCCCTTAGTGGGTTGATCTGTTCCAAGTGTTGCATGTGAATGTTGAGATGTTTTGGCTCTTGTGTGTCTTTGTGGTGATGAGGGTTTTGTGACTCTCTCTACCCTCCATGAGGATTGATATGGTAAAACCTCATCGTATTTGTGTGAAGAATGGGGTCTAGAACCCTCTTTATGTCTATGTGATGAGGAAGCTCTTGAAGCTTCCTCATGTCTTTAAGAAGTTTCTGTGCATTTAGAGGAATCCCTTGAGGTTTCCTCATGTCTCCTTGATGATGATGGTCATGAGGCCTCTTTTTTTTTATGAGATGTAGTTTCATGTTGTGGTTACCTATTTGGGTTTTCTCGAGGAGATCCCCCAAAGGTTTAATTATCACCTCTTAGACTCGCAAAATTGCATCTCACAATCTTCTGAGTAGGTCTTTCAATGTTACTACACCTTCGCCTAAGGGTATGAGATGCCTCAGATTCCCCTTTTGTGTTAGACTGAGGGTGTTTACTTCTTGTTCTGACCATTATTTTTGGAAGTTTTAGCTTTTGTGTTGCGCAAAAAATATCAAGCAAATTTTTATCTTGCTTACGATTTCAAGTGTGCCCTAAACTATTTGTTGTATTTTGATGTTTTTTTATTTCTTGTTTCTTGTTCTTTGCTTTGTATTTGGAATGAGGAGACTCATACATAGTGATAATCAAGAGTACTCATGCCAAAAATGATTTTCCAAAAGAAACTAGGGTACACCGCTAAAATCCCAATGGGGGGTTCACCTAGCTTTTCCACTTTGAACCAATGAATGTTCCAACAGTGGGAGACATTTTGAACACAAGTATCTTAGTACCACTATGAATAAGTTCTTCAATCCATTTATAGGATAATATAAGGGGAAAACTGGTGAAAGGATATGAATTCCAACATCAAATAATTGAATTGAGGGTTGGTGATGAAATCCAACTCCCCAATGTTTAAATGATATGTGTGTGTGTGGTGTTCATTTTAAGCTTGCATGAAGTAAAGTGCATAATTTAGCAGAAATGACTCTTTCTTATATGCCTAAGTGCAAAATATGTTTCAATCTTTAGAAAGATGCATGAAATACTATGATTTGTATGGGAGCACTTTATTTCATTTAAATATAGTCTCTTGCAAGGTCTCAAAGTAAGCAAACAACATACAATGTCTAGCACATTGGATCCTAGGGTGAACTTTTCAAGCATAAGTCATTGTTCCTCGCAACGCCTAGTGGAAATCTAAAAGAAGATCTAAGATATGTAAAATACTTAATTCTTTCTTCTTTTATTCTTTTAATTACCAAATATAAATGTGCTTTAAGTTCACTATTTTAGACACACATAAGCAAACAAAAAGCTATAAAATATCATAGAAGATGTACCAACGTATAATCCAGCTTAGAGAACCAAGGTCCTATCCTCTACTGCACTCCATTGTTGGCCACTGTCGACCAGAGCATCTGGTTTTTGGCCGCTGTTAGCAGGAGAGGCTAAGGATATGTTGGTTGTTGTGGCTCAGAGCGGCTAATTTTTTGTTGTTGTAGACTAGATCGGCTAAGCCTGCACACAAAACTAAGTTAGTATCTAGGCATAAAAATGAAAAATCAATGGATGTCCCATCGTGATCGCCATCTGTAGCGACCCTAGGGTGCACGCATCGCTCTTACTCTACTTACAATGTGTTAAACCCAAAATGAAATGAAAGACCATGAAAAATCATATAAAATGAAAGTAACAAAGATATATCTCTTTATTCATGTTGAAACTCAGTTACATGTTGATCCCTCTTAGGGATACCCATTTTCAAACAATAAGGTTACAAGTGGGTAAAATATCCCCTTGCAAAGGGGTGGTGTGCTATCACAAGCTTCCTGGTTTTACACATGAAAATGTATGAGGGATTTCATATGTCTCCTTCTCCAGGTCTGATTCCTAGAGAGATCCTTTTGCTCTCGTATGCTGTAGCTTTCGTCCGATGAACCTGTGGCCCTATAAGCAATGAAATAGCAACACACACCTAGATGTTCGAGATTGCCTCCCCGGATGAGGTTGTTAGCAATGAAAGCAAGTGCAAATGAAACTAATGCTATGAATGCAAATGAATGAAATGATGCTATGCTAATAATATGCTAAACATAATAATGAAACTAATGTCTAAAAATCTAAGCTAGGCTTATGGGCCACTGTCCAATGACAATGATCGCTAAAGTGAATATCGTTCTCTTTGCTCCAAAGCTATGGATCAAAGCTTGTATCTGATATTTTGAAATGGTGATTTCTTTGCTATCCAATTTGTTAGGGCTTCACCATAAATGTGATCTCCAAGGGAAGCTCTCCAAGTCTCAAAATCTTTCCTCAAATTTAGACTTATTTGGATCCCTTTGGTGCTCTAGTCTTGCACCTTTTAAAGTGTGTGAAACCCTAAATTCTATGCTCAAAACCCTAGGATTGAATCCCTCATGCGTAGTGAATGTAAGCATGAGAAGCTTTTTGTCCTTTCTATATTTAAAGACCAGTTAACTGAATTCTAAATGCAAACTCAAGTCTCCTATGTGAATTGGTCGTGAAAGGGAATGCAAAGTTACTCCCACTCACCTTTATTACATGCATACTGCCACTTTCACCCGTGATTAGGTATATCTATTGACAAAATGCTTTTTATGGCTTAGCTGCTATCATTTGTAGTGGCTAAGATTTGGTCACTGTCATCTATAGTGGCTAAGGTCTGGCTACTCTAGGCTTGAGCGGCTAAGGTTTGGTCACTCTAGTATTGAGCGACTAAGCTTGGATGGGCTTAGAATACCCTAGATGAGTGGTGAGAACCACTTTTTATGCTTGGAAAGTCCAAGATTATGTCATATGATCTTATGAATGTGCCTATGTGAGTATCTCCCCCAAAAATAACATGTTTTAGGTGTCTACAAAAGGATTTAGGATTTTATGTTCTAGATATTTGTATATCATCACCTGGTCCTATGATAACCTTAAAGTCTATGATAAGAAGATCATTCAGCATACTATTGAGCTGGAACCTAATGTGAAATCTTTTCAACAAATACAAAGGCCCATAAATCCAAAAATTGAATCTATAATGAGATAGGAACTTATTAAACTTAAGAAATGTAAAATCATATATCCCATCAAGCATTCCACAAGGGTCACCAATTTGGTCCTGGTGAGAATGAAAAATGGAGATATTTTCCTATGCATGGATTTCAAGAATTTAAGTAGAGCCTCATTAAAATATCACTATCCTCTTCCTCATACGTATCAGATCATTCAGATTGTGTCAGGAGCGAAAAGATACTCTATATTGGATGGATTTTTTAGGTACAACCAGATTTGAATTAAGGACGAAGATGAGTTCAAAATAACTTTCACTACCAAATGGAGCACATTTTATTATTAGAGGATGTCATTTAGTCTATCCAATGCAGGAGCCACTTTTTAGAGGGTAATGGATTATGCCTTTAGTGTACTCATCAATAAAATTATTTTTTTTTACCTGGATGACATGACAGTATTATCTCACAAAAAGTGTCACATCTTGAACATTTAGAGAAAGTTTTTCAGAAATGTAGTGAGTTTAGTATATCTCTTAATCCCAAGAAATATTACTTCATAGTTTATAAAGACAAACTAATGGGACATATAGTTCTCAAATAAGGGATGACAATAGATCCAGATAGAGTAAATTCAATCCTAGCCCTTCCATTGCCCACAAACAAAAAGAGTTTACAGTCCTTCTTTGGGAAGATTAACTTTATGTGGAAGTTTATTTCAGACTTCGCTCAGGTATTCAGACCCATATCTAAATTACTCAAGAAACATATGTAGTTCAAGTGGACTAAGAATTGGAAATAAGACTTCAAGGCTATTAAATAAGTAATTACCATTACGCTAGTATTGATAAATTTGTATTTCACCAAATAATTTATCGTATACGCCTATGGATCTAAGGAAAGCTACGCATTTGTACTTACTCATAAGGATGATAACAGAGAGGAACACCCCATATTCTTCTAGAGTCAGACATTGCATGAGTATCAAACTAAGTACAACTTCATCGAAATACAAGTATTCTCTATTATGAAATCTCTAAAAAAGTTTAGGAAATACTTGGTCTAGAGCAAAACTCTAGTCTACTTGGTTCATCTAGATGTGATGAAATTCATCCTCCAAGGAGAATTGGGTGATAAAAGGGTTGGCTAGTTTACTAAAATACAAAATTGTTATGTGTATATCCATCCTACCAAGCTAGTCAAATGAAGAGCACTATGTCAAGAGCTAGCATCTAAAGAAGATTTACAACAAACAGTGGCCTATCAAGAGGTTGAGGATGATCAAGATGATAGTCTCTCAGAGGGTGCAGATTAGGTAGATTAATTGATAATTTATTTCTAGTAAGAAGTGTGTCCTCAAGGGCTCAACCCCTCACAAAGGATAAGGTTTAGGTTGCAAGCTCTAAAATATAAATATCTTTCTAAGTAATTGTATAAAATTAACTTGGATGGAGTGCTCTTAAGATGTTTGAAGGATAATGAGAAATAGAAGGTCATCGAGGAGTTTCATAAAGGTCTATCAAGTGGTCAATTTTTTATAAGAATAACTACCATGAATATAATTATGGCAGGATATTATTGGCCTACCATCTTTGTAGATGTTTTCAAGGCATCTAAGTCTTGTTACAAATATCAAAGATATGTAGGAAAAACCAAGAATGCAATATTTTTGCTCAAACCGATTTAGGCAGAAGAACCCTTCCAATAGTGGGGACTTGATTTTATTGGATTTATCAATCCAAATTAATCAGTGATGTATAAGTTCATCCTTATCGCCATGTACAATTTCACTATATAGGTTGAAGATATTCCAACTAATAAATCTGATCAAAAGGTAGTGATTGATTTTCTAGAGAATCTAATTACAAGATTTGGAATCCCAAAAGCACTAGTGAGAAACAATGGTCTAGCTTTTATAGATTTAAAATACATTGTATTTGCAAGCAAGTATGGTATAAATATCAATAACTCTTCAAACTATTACCCTCAAGGAAATGAGTTAGTAGAATCTACCAATAAGAAATTTCTTAGAATCATGAAAATGGCACTAGAGGAGAACAAAAGGAGTTGGCATCTATTGCTTGATCAAGTTCTATGGGATGATAGAATCACTATCAAGAAATCTATCAAAACATCCCCTTATGCATTGGTTTATGGTAAGGAGGCTCTTTTGCCCACTAACCTGGAAATACTAGCTTTAAAATGGGTCAGTCATGATCCAAAACATGATCAAAGTCTGTTGGAGTTCAGATTGATGTATCTACTACATTTAGAGGAATAGAGAACTCAGGCATACAAAATCTTTCAAAAGTACTCCTAAAACACCAAAGAGTGGTTTGACAATAAGTCAAGATTCAAAAATTTCAAGGAAGGTGACCTAGTTCTAAGATGGAATGTTGAAAAGGCTAAGCCAGGAAATCATCAAAAATTTGACTCTTTTTGGTAAGGACCATTCAAGATCATTGAGGTAAAAAAAGAGCAATGCATTTCAGTTCCAGGATCAAAGAGGAAACATACAACACATTCCTATAAATGGGTACCATATCAAACTCTAATTTAGTTAGAGAAAATCCTCTTATTGTAATATATGTACATATGATGTATTATATTTTCTTTATGTATGCATTTTGTATTATTTTTTTTGTACCACATTTAAAAGAAAAAGAAAAAAAAGACTAAAAAAAAAGGAAGTAAATTTTTGCTCTTGAAAAATACTGTGATACATTCCACAAGAGGATAACCCAAGGGGAAATCTGCAGTCAAAGTAGTCAAAGTGAAATAGCGGAATTATAAACTAGTAGAATTTCAAGAGAGGAAAGTTGAATGCTAAAAATCTACTTTGTCTGATATTTTTCCATAAGATATAGAAATTAAATATGCTTTGGGAAGCATACCAAAAGTTAATTTACCACCATCTACCTCAAACCTCATCCAATAAGAGACTCGCCCTTCACTGATAAGCCATGCTTTGCATATTTTATTCATCTGTTTGAAATCATGGAAGGGCAACTACCCACTCGCTTTCATTAATGATGAGCAAATGCGAAAGGGACTATTTAAACATGAAAATTCAAATACTTAGCCATTTACGAGTAACTAATTAGAAGAAGTAGAAATTCTATTGAGAATGATTTACAACTTATCACCAGGTAATTTGAGTGGAAGCTAAAATAACATTATCTTTGGAAAAATAGTTAGACAAACCATGCTACACAGATAAGAAAGTAGGGGTCATAGATACAAAGATGACATATATAACCAAATACAACCTAATATTGAAGTACTAAGAGAAATTTTTTAAGGGCAAGCTGCTTTCAGACCAAGGTATGGGAGCCATGTATTTTTTCCTTACCTATTACATTTGTGATGCAGTACATCCATGCCCTGAATTAGTCTCTAGTATATCTAGGTTCTATGACCCTAAGTTAAGGTCTATAAGGACGTCCCATGGCAGGGTTTTTTTCCATATCATTGAAAAATTTATTGAGAGATATTCGTAATAGGGCAAAAACCCTGAACATCCCCTAGAGACTTCAACTTAGAGTATCAATCTAAGTACTATATCTTGAGGAATTGAAAGAAAAATGGGAGTCATTTTAGAGATTGGGTATACATCCAACTCAAGAATGCCAAGCCCATTCAAGCCCTGCCTGTGACTCCCATTCCCATGAGTGAGTTTATAGAAGCAGAGTTTTATTCAATGTTAGTAGTTATAGTTGGCCTTGAGTCGGATGTAGAGGTGAATGATTGGTAATTAGCTACTACATATTGTATTTCTAATAATAGGATGTACACCTTATAGTTAGGTGATAATATTAGTGTCCTAATTTACTTAAAATAGCCCTCATTCCTCACCAGAAGAATGCATGAGCAGCTGGTGGAAATGTAGTGGGAAGAAGAAAAATTGGTATTCATACACTGTTCTAATCTGATCTGGATGTTCTTTGGTGATATTAGAGAGGAATACCCATGGATATTAGTAAATTATAGGGATGTATATGGACACGTACTGCTAGTATATCATTAGACTAGGGTTCTGAGAAAAACTCATTCATATTACCCTTTCAACTTTGAATTTCTTGGACCTGATATCAAGGTTATGTATGGTGATTGTCCTAGACTAGCCCCAAAAATTGAAAAGAGAATCAGGTTAAATGGGGCAGAAGAAGGATATTGGTACATTTTGATAGAAGGTACAGTCATCACATTATACAATTTTATAGAGAAGCCCTTCTTCTTGGGCTTATCTATATTGCACTAGAATATTGTAGGTAAGTTGATTATATAAACTATAATTTTGGTTCCAAAAATAAAAGGAGGGTAATCATTGAATATGGTTGCAATGAGGGTGACATCATCATGTGGTGAAAATGGTAGTGTGAGCAAATCATGACAACCATGGAAGTATTAGGCCTCATACAACTTCCACATAGATGGGGGTATGACCCAAATAATTTGTTCATAGTAAGAATCAAGGAGCTGCATGGAGAAAAATTACCAAACTGGTGAAATCTAAGTGCATGCATATGGAGAAAAGTAGAAATAATAGAGAGAAATCTCCTATTAAATGGAATGTGAGTAAAATAGAACCACTTCCACCATGGAGAGATTTTTACATGCATTGATCCAACCAAGGTCTCTCACCAGCTTAGCTAAGTAAAATAAAAGGAAATGGATGAAACTCACAAGTGGCCTCCAGCTAAGACCCTCGAATGGTGGAAAATGAGAGTGGAAATAAATATGATGAAGAACAAATACCCCACTCCCAATATTGACAAGGAATTTGAGAAAATATATGACGAACATGTTGCGACTTGAAAGGCTCAACCAAAGAAAATATTAGTACTAGTTCCAGGGAAAGCGAAGACAAGCGAGCCCAAAAGGGGAAAAACAAAAGATAAAAAATCTAGAATAGCCAATAATCAGAAAGAATCTACCCCAACATGCTCCACTTCTCTACAATAGGGAGAGGGAAATGTATGATAAATAGGGGCAGAAGAGGATACTCCAAGGAGGAGAAGATCCCAATGCAAAGCTACAGAGGCAAAGACCCCTATAAAATAAAGTTAAAATTAAAAGGGAAAATCATTAGACCATATGGATGTCACCTCCTCTAAAAGGAAAGATAAGCAAGCTCTAGTAATAGAAGTTGTTGAAATGCCTCCTCAACAAAATATAGTCAACTATACCATTCAAAAGGAATGCTGAAGATGCAGTACTAGAGATTGATTTTGAAGCCCTAAAGAAGTAGAGATTGGATAAAGTGGAAAGATTGACAAAATCACCCATAACATATGATAGACCGAATATTCAATAAAATAGGAAGAAAATTGTTGAAGAATTTCTCCATCAGGCTACAATAGTAGGTTTAGGTATGATATTTGATCTCAATTCCCCTTCTCCTACTTATTCCTCAGGTAAGTCTCATTCCCATTCTCAAGTCAAGAATATTGTGAACTTATCCTTTTCTAAACTAGATTCCCCTCAATCATCTCCCCTCCACAACCATTCCCCTTTTTTCTCAGTCAGTTCTCCACTCAATATCATCGAGATCCCCAAAGTATCATCTCCACCTATAGCTTCTATAAATCCAAATTTTGCATCATCATTACCCCTAATAATAGCAGCAATATCATTACCATTTACCCCTCCATAAACAATAGCAACTAGCTTTATTCCACTTACCATTTCCACTGTAAACACTAATTCAACTATTATTACCTCAACTCCCCTTTCTACTATGATGGTCCCTTATTTCCCTACCAATGTCACTCCTCCTACCTCTATAGATCATCCCATAGTGGTATCTCTTAAAAATGTTATGAGCTCCTCACTAAAAGCACAAAATTTTTAGAGCATGACTCTGGCCCAAGCATCCAAAGGAACAGCTAGGGTAAAGAAGATGACATTAGTTGATCATGTGTCTCAACAGAGGATGAAATTCAAAATGATTCCTTTGATGGACAAACTAGTGGAATATATGACAGTTGAAGACTATCATATAGTGGATAAAATAGAATATATAGAGTAGCTGGCCATAAAATATGTGATTATTACAACCAAGGCTAGAATAGAAACCATGTTTGTTAAAACTAATATATAAGGCTGCTAAATTACAAGAAAAGGTTTCTAGAATTCAAGCTATCATCAAGAACTAGAAGGACATATAAGCCTTGGAAAATGATGCTAAGAAATGACAAAGTAGATTTGAAAAGATGGTATATTTTAAGGAATAGGTACAACAGTTTTAATAGAAGAATAAGCAGTATGCAAAGCAGATACAGGTTTTAGAGCAACAACTACAGGAGGAGAAAATGAAGTCTACCAGATTTTCTAAGGTTAAGGTAAAACAAGTTAGGAGAGAAATCCTATCTGAGGTCTTGGAGAGGTGCTCCGAAATACAACATATTTTTGACTTCTTGAACAATACTAGTGAGGTGTTGCCAATAGGAAGAGAAGTTATACCATCAAACTCATATGGCAAATTGCTCCTAAGACCAATGAGCTCCTAAATCTATTAGAAGCTATGTGCAACTAGTTGGGTAAGCCTATTCCCAAAAAGGATTGGAGCACTTCAAGAATTGTAGCTAGAATTATTCTTAAGAAGAATAATCTACTCCAGAAAGGGTGGCCATTAATTAAAAAATTGTATAAAGAATCGCAAAGGATTGTTGATATAAATCAAGAAATGGTGCAATGCAATTTTAACAAATTTTGGATGGAATATGACTTGATGATATCAAATGAGGATTTCTAGATAAGTATACAAGCATTAATTAAAGAAAAATTAGATATAGATGCATGGCAGGAGCCAATTGATCAAGAGAAAGTTACTCAGCTGATGAAGAATGCAGCCAAACTGAAGGATCTGATGATTAACCTGGCAAAAGGAAGACCTTCCTCCTCTTATGATATAATTGTGGAATTGTGATATGTTCATCGTTAGATTTCAAAAAACCAAAATCTTACATTAGCGTACTAGAATAAAGCTATGGATATTTTTAATCAGGAGAAACACGTTCTGAAAGAAGAACCAGAAAAAGGACTAAAGACAAAGAGAAGTAGCAACATTCAAGAGAGGAAGAGGAGGAAGAAAATCAGCAAGAAAATCAAGAGGATGAATAGGTAGAAGATCAAGAAGAGGAGGTAGTAGAAGATGCTACCCAAGAACAAGATAAAAAATAAAGGCATGATTATGCCAACAATTTTGTTGTGCTTTTAATTCAAGGGTTGCATATAGTTAGAGTAATAAAATATAAATATCATTTTTGGGAGGAGCAGTTTTGAACTTGATAACTGCCAAAGAATAAAAGAAGCATGGGTTTACCCAAACATGTGAAAGGTGTGAGGCTTATCCCGATCATATATATATATATGATAAAGAGCATACTCCCATGTATTTTGAGTATGGCAACAATTGTTCCTAAATATGGCCTCCATGTGAACCATTACTCTCTGAGTTTTCTTTCAGTGACTTTAGAGAGTGGGGTTTATAGGGAATTTTTATTTGGAAACATAAGTTTGAAACCAATGGATAGCAATAGATTGTAGAAGACTCATGAGGGTAGAGCTAACTCATTTTATTTTTTACTCCAATACCCAATGGATAAGTATCTGAGTTTGTAGCCTTGCTAGCAATGCTCCCTAGGAGGCGCCAAAATGTAGATTCCAAAAGGCTACATACTTAGCCAAATTATAAATCTGATAAGTAATCAAAAAAATGGCAAAGACTAAGGGAAGTTTCATTAGAGATAAATTTTATAGTCAACGAGGTCAAATTTAGACAAGCAAAATTCAAAATGATGGAAAAAAGAGGTGTGGAAAGTTTTCACGTCAGAATAAGTGAGAGTTTAAAATTTGCTAAAAGATAAATTTTGTAGTCAGCATGGTCAAATGATGCAAGGCAGAATACGGAGTTATGGATCCTATAAAGCAGTGTTAACATCTTCTAAAAATCCTAAGCAAAATAAGAGTTCCACAGTCAGATTGATCAAATTTAACCTAGCAAAAATCAAAGTAGCAAAGATTTCAAGAAGTCCTTGATAGCCAAAAAAGCCAATTTCATAGTTAGCACAATCAAACCTTACTCTATGGAATTTGGATTTATTGATTCTTTAAAAAGTTGACATATTTAAAAACCCATACTCCGCAGTCAATATGGTCAATCCAGGACTAGAAAAAATGAAACATCAAATTCTAAAGAAGACAAAGGCAACAAATATATTTGAGAAGATGAAACATCACCGGAATCAAGATCCAACTACATTTTTAGTTGTAGATCAATGATGGAAGTTTTATGCAAGAATTAAGAGTGGTCAAGATTTACCTGTAACCTCTCCAGTCATGGAAGTCTTTTGAGGAGTTGAGTGCTTGTAGAGTGCAGATACAACATGTTGGGCACTAAATTGCACCACGTTTTCACTCAATATTGTGGTTTTCTATCTTCCTAATTTCTGTCCAAGATTGCACCCAATAACTACAACTCGGCACTCAACATTGGATGGACCAAAATAGGGGTTTTCGATCCAACCTCCAGAGTAGGCTAGTTCCTTATGAACTTAGCAATTTGTTGACACAATTATGCTCATTTAAAGTTTGGAGTTTAGGGTAAGATAATGTTAGAGTTAGAGAGATGTGGATAATAGTGGAAAGATAAGTAACAGCATTGCACTACCATAAAAAGCTCCCAAAAAACCATGCTAAGGACATATACTTAGATCAACATTTATCCCAAAACAGATTGTTTCATATATTAAAGCACAACAGAGAAATGTTGCAGCAAGCAATTTCAATATCCAGAGAATGATAATCCAAATAACAGAATTCACCAAACACTTAGATTTCATATAAATATACTTTTTAACCACATAGAACGAATTCAAAAGCAAATTTCAATTACTTATAACAGTTAGTAATCCAAAATTCGGCACAAACTAACCATCAAAGTATTTATAGAAATGCAACTTTGAAATCCAAACCTCTAACATCAAGCATGAGAATGCAAATTTGAGGCAAATATCAATGTATTTCTCCTTTCATTTATCTCTTTAGGAATATTTACAATGGTACATGCTAGAGATGACCCTTAAAAATAGGGCTTTGACCTCTACTTATAGTTTTCTTATTACAATAAACAAGAAACAATACCAAATATCTTGTTACAATAGCATAGTAAAGATGTTTAGCTGGCATTAGCTCATTGGTCCATCCTCCGAGAATTCTGCTAAAGGAAAGTCCACCATGGTAGCTCTAGGTCTCTACAACTTGTTGATCACTCGGTGGAACTAAATTTCAGATCGTTAAAGATCATGCACCTCTATCGATCCTTCTTGGAAGTGAATTACCATTGTAGATTTGTAACTGCCTCTAGTTCAATCTTCTTGACAAACCCTCGATGCTTCATCTTCCAGTCGACTGTTATAGATTCTAATGCAGTAATATATTTTAAACCATCAAGATTTAGCAACTTAACCTCCATCGTTGATTCTCTTCATCACATGATTCAAATTCAATTTGGCACAAGCTAAACACCATTCCACTTTAAAATTTATGATGTCATATTTTAATCAGAAGCAGCGGAATATCCAATCCAGATCTTTGATATCTAAACATCAAATTCGCTCCAAGATCTATTATATTCAGCATTATATTCTTCAATATGAGTTTGAAGCTAGTCACAAACTTCTTCCATTGTGAATCTGCACTTTCGTTATTCTGTCACCCTGTCTTATCTTTATTCCATAAAGAAAATACTTGTTCATTCCCCGAATCACCAATCCACACTTATTTGCCAGTGACATCATCATCTCCTTAAAACTTTTTCGGATTTGAAGGTAGCATTAATCCAGAACCAAAAACAAAAATGCTTTCCCAAAATTGGATATTCATATATAAAAATGCCATTCCACACTTTTCCACTGCTAACATCTTCATCTCTTAGGAAATTTTGCTGATTTGAGATCTGCCATCATTTCGAAGCTAGAGTGAAATCACTCGAAATTGCTCTAAACATGAAAACTTCACTAAATGTTGAGCGGATTCATATCTTCTAACCCGATTTCGCTTAAAAGCATACTGCAAGGTTTGTGGAATAATGATTTTATCACTTAGTCAAAATTATACAAAATTTTACTAAGTATTTGGCCATTTTGGGCCTACACAACATTGATGGAGTACAACTTAGTTCCCTTCTTGAATATTCATGAGAGGTTGCCACCTCAGCACTTTGTTTTTTTAACAAATAAAGTCCTTGTAATGTTCCAGTATGTTAACCAATGTAAAATCTATATGAGGATATCAAACCCCCATAATTAAATTTCAGCTCTAGAGTTTTGTTTTTGATATATTATTGTAACTATTGTGAGATCAATAGAATGAGAATTACTTATATGTTTACCTATAGCTTTTCATATTTACCAACTATAGATTCATTCTGTGAATTCATTTTTTTTACTACTTTATGGTTAGTCAATTCTGCTGATATTTGATTGCTAATTTAGAGCACCTTGGAATGATTCATGCCTGAATAAATGCTATAAAATATTTCTATTTCTGTTAGCCTAAGTTTTGATCTAATTTTGCTATTTGGATTATTAGCATTTAGATGTTTGAAATAGTATTTTGAGCATTTTCTTATTTTAATGGTAAAGATGTTGATTTTCGATTGCTATTAGCCTCAAGTGTGGCATACTAGAAATGTGATTGATCAATGGATTCTTGCTATTTTTCAATGTTGTTATCTCTATCCAGCCTCCTAATTTCTCAATTTTTTTCTAACCCTTACCCTATTTCTATCCCTAAAGTTACACTTTGTTAGTCTTACAATGACATTGAGAGGGGGGTGAATCAGTGTAGCTCTTTAAACTTGAATTTATAGCTCTTAATACCGCAACAATTAAAACTTATTACTAGATACAACAAGTATAACAAAAGAGCATCACACAACACAAGATTTAATGAGGTTCACCAATGTGGCTACTCAAAAATTGACTGCTTGGACTACCATCCAAATCTAGCCTTTGCAAAGCACCAAATTTACAATCAATTTACCAACACCAACTGGAAGGAGCACCAACCCCTGATTTATCTGCACCAACAAAATGGAGCACCAACCCCTGATTTACCAGCACCAACTAGAAGGAGCATCGATCCCTAATTTATCTTTGCTTTTGCAAGACCCTGACTGATCTTCTTCACCTTTGCGTTCTTTGTGCATTATGCTTTCTCTATGCAATCACAGCAGCACCTGATCGAACTTCAACCTTTTTTCTCTCTACACACTCTGCTCTCTCTACACAATCACTTCGCACACTCTGCTTCGTTACAATCAAACTTCATGATCGTCTTCTCCATTTTGCACACTCTGCTCTCTTTGCAAATTTTGCACTTAGTACGATTCGACATGACTTGCTCTCTGTGCACAACGACTGTATTTCACACACCTTCAACCAACACTCAATTCTCCAAACAACCCTCCTTTTATAACAATGTTTTTATGATGAAAACCCTAATCTTAGTCGGTTGTAAATCCTAATCTTAGTCAGCTTTCATAACAATTGTAAACCCTAATTTTAGTCGGCTAGCATCCTTCTCATTTCCGTCGGGTTCACCTTTTTGACTTGCGCATTTATGACCTATCGCGAAATCGTGACATTTTTGCCTTTGTAGCTTCTTTTGTTGCTGTTGTCGCGAAAATACATGTCACGATATCGTGATATTTTTTTCTCTCTCCTCTTTCTCTTTGCTTTGGCCCATGAAAATGCAACATGTCATGATATCACGACACTTTCACCTCCGTACGCTTTCTCTATTCTTTTGTCGTGATATCGTGACATTTTTGCCTCTGTAGACTTTGTATTTGCTTTTGTCACAATATCATGACACTTTTGCTTCCATAGACTTTGACTTTGCTTTTGTCGCGATATCGCGACACTTCTACCTCTGTAGTCTTCAACTTAGCTTTTGTCATGAAATCGTGACACTTTTGCTTCCGTACTTAGCTTCTTTGCTTTTGTTGCGAAATCATGACACTTCTACCTTCAAATTCTTCTTCTCTACTTTTGTCACGGGTGACACTTCTGCTTCGAAGTCTTGCTTTCTGCTTTTGTCGTGAAATCATGACAGTTCTACTTTCGTACGCTTCCTCTCTTTCTTTTGTCATGAAAATGTGACATGTCACGATATCGTGACACTTTTCAAACTTACTTTCTCTCTCCTATTTTAGTCGCGAAAATGTGACATGTCACGAAATCGTGACACTTTTCCAACTTACTTTCTCTCTCCTATTTTAGTCACAAAAATGTGACATGTCGTGAAATCGTGACACTTTTCTTACTTGTTCTCTTTCTTTGAACTTGTCACGAAATCGTGACACTTTTTCCTACTTTCTCTTTCTCTTCCAACATGTCGTGAAATTGCGACAGTTTTTTGACTTGTCTTTTTCTCTTCCAACATGTCGCGAAATTGCGACAGTTTTTCCTGCTTTTTCTCTCTCTTCCAACATGTCGCGAAATTGTGACAGTTTTTCCACTTGCCTTTTTCTCTTCCAACATGTCGCGAAATCGTGACAGTTTTTCCTACTTTTTCTCTCTTCCAACATGTCCCAAAATCGTGATAGTTTTTCTTGTTTTTTCTCTCTTCCAACATGTCACGAAATCGTGACAGTTTCTCTTGCCTTCTGTATATGTCGCGATATCGCGACACTTTTCTTACTTGTATTTTTCTTTGATCTTTTGCATCTGGGCCACTTTGGTCTTCTTGGAAAATCATTGTACATACTCTGAATAACCTTTGAACTCCTATCTTCTGCATCTGAATAGCTTTTGAACTTCCTGTCCACTGCATCAACAGATCTATCTGACTATGTTGACAATAATGACAATACTATTGTTGCACCTTGCTCAACAATCTCCCCCTTTGGAATTTTTGGTAACACGTGCAATTTCCTGTAACTCTTCTCCCCCTTTGACAATAATACCAAAGGGCTACTGCAGACTCCCCCTGACTCCATGCACAACATTCTCAAGAAAAATTTATTACACTTAGAAAAAATCATGAACATGAGCAAAAAGATAATCAAATACTTAAATGCTCCCCCTGAGAATGTGATCCTTGTAGCTAATCAATTCTTGGGAAGTGTGACCACTCCCAATTTATTGTGAAGGTACTCAAAAACTTCCTTGGGCAATGGTTTTGTGAAGATATCTGCTACTTGATCTGTAGTTGGAACAAAATCCAACTTAACCTCACCTTTTGCAACTTTCTCCTTCAAAAAGTGATACCCGATAGCAATGTGTTTTGTGCGTGAATGCATAACCGGATTCTTGGAGATGTTAATGGCACTGGTTTTATCACACTTAACTGATACTAGCTCACTGAAGCTAATACCAAGATCTTTTAGGGTTTGTTTCATCCATAATACCTACGTACAACATGTTGTCGTTGTAATATATTCTACCTCTATTGTCGATAAAGAAACTGACTCTTGTTTCTTACTGTGCCATGTGACCAATCTATCTCCAAGATAGAATGCACCTCCATTGGTACTCTTTTTGTCATCGACACATCCTACCCAATCTGCATCTGAATACGAAATAAGGGTGAAGTCTTTACCTTTCGGATACCATAACCCATACTCCATAGTACCCTTGAGATACTAAAGAATCCTCTTCACTGTTGTCACATGAGTCTCCTTGGGATTAGCCTGAAATCGTGCTACCATGCATACTGCTTGTAAAATATCTGGTCTGGTAGCTGTCAGGTATAGTAAGCTCCCAATCATAGATTTGTACATGGTTTGATCAACACGTGGAGATTTTTCATCCTTGCTCAACTTGCAACCTGTCGTCATGGGAGTGCTAACTGGCTTACAATCCTCCATTATGAACTTTTTAACATCTCTTTCACATATTTAACTTGAGAAATAAATATACCCTTCTTATTTTGATTAACTTGCAACCTGACGAAATACGAAATTTCACCAATCATTGACATTTCAAATTCTTTCTGCATCTTATTTGCTAAATATTTACATGACTCATCTTTGCTACTGCCAAATATGATATCATCTACGTATACAACAAGAACAATAAGATGCCCATTTTCTATTTTGACATACAAATTACTATCCACCATACCTTTCTTAAACCCTTGTTGAGTGAGATAGTTGTCTAGCCTTGCATACCATGCTCTGGGTGCCTGTTTTAAGCCATATAATGCTTTCTTCAACTTGCAAACCAAGTTGGGATCATCACCAAGTTGGAAACCATCTGGTTGCTCAATATAAACCTCTTCTTCAAGTTTTCCATTCAAAAACACTGATTTCACATCCATTTGATAAACTTTGAAATTCTTGTAGACTGCTAAAGCTAGAAACATTCTAATTGCCTCTAGTCTAGCTACTGGTGCAAAAGTTTCCTCAAATTCAATGCCTTCAACTTGTGCATAACCCTTACATACCAATATTGCTTTATTTTTCACTGCCTGTCCGTCTTCATTCAATTTATTTCGAAAAATCCATTTAGACCCGATTATATTTTTATTTGCAGGTCTAGGTACTAACTCCCAAGTTTCATTTTTCACGATATGATCTAATTCTTCATTTATTGCCTTCATCCAAATTTCATCTTTGCTTGCGTCAGCAACATTTTTGGGCTCAATGTTGGATAATAGAGAGTAGTAACTTACTACTCTTCTTCTTGTCTGAACACCAACTTTGGGGTCTCCAATTATTTGCTCTCTAGGATGATTTTTCTGCCAGCTACCTGTTTTGAATTTCTTATTTTCTTCCACTTGTGAATCACAACTTAAATCATCTGAGTCAATTTTCTATATCTTTTCCATTTTGTTTTCCTCATCTCCTTCAATAACCTCTTCATAAATTGGGTAGTTCTTTTCATAGAGAATTACTCGTTCTCTACCTTCATCAAATTTAACATCGGTGTTGTCCACAATTTTCTTTAGCCTCTTGTTGTAGCATTTGTAAGCTTTGCTTCTTGATGAATAACCAACAAAAATACCTTCATCCGCTCTATCTTCAAACTTACCAAGATTATCTTCGGTTCTTTTGATGTAGCACTTGCTGCCAAAAACTTTGAGGTATTTTGTTGTTGCCCTTTTACCGAACCACAACTCATAAGGAGTTTTGCTTTCATGTGTTCTCAGCATGTACCTATTTTGGATATACACCGTAGTATGGACTGCTTCTCTCCAAAATCTATCTTCTACTCTGCTTTCAGCCAACATAGTCCGTGCCATTTCCTACACTGTCCTGTTCTTTCTTTCTACCACTCCATTCTACTGAGGTGTCCTGGTTGCTGAAAATTGTCTCCTAATACCGTATTTTTCATAGTACTCTGCAAACTCCTCTAAAATGAATTCTCCTCCTCTATTTGATCTTAAAAATTTTATCCTCCTTCATGTTTCATTCTCAACTTGGTTTTTGAAAATATTGAACCTTTCAAAAGCTTCTGATTTATGCTTCAAGAAAAAAATCCATGTCATTCTAGAATAGTCATCAATGCACAACATAAAATATTTGTCACCATTTATGCTTTGTGTTCTCATGGGTCCACATAAATCAGTGTGTATTAGTTCCAAAGGTTTACTTGTGTAGTACTCTTTTGTTTTGAATGTGACTCTAGTTTGCTTCCCCTTTTGGCATGAAGCACAAATGTTGTTTGCAGGTTTGTCGATGGTGGGAATATCTCTCACCGCCTTTTTGAGTTGATTTTTACTAGATTATCAAAACTGATATGATCGAGTCTCTTGTGCCACAACCAACTTTCTTCTTTTTTTCCAATAAAACAAGCTCCTTCTGAAGTATCTGAGCATGTACAGGTTGCCAGATGTCCTTGATCCAGTTGCTATCAATTTTCCACTATTTTTTTTTCTGACTTCACAACCTTGCTTCTTAAAAACTACTTCATGACCTTTATCACAAATCTGACTTACGCTCAACAAGTTATGTTTCAAACCATCCATAAACAAGACTTCTTCTGACTTAATTTTTCCATCACTAAATTTAACTGAACATTTACCAACTATCTTAGCTCCATCATTATTTCCAAACTTTACTGAACCACCTTCATATTTCTGTAACTTCTCAAATTTTTGTTTGTCACCTATCATATGACTGGAGCATCCACTATCAAGTATCCATGGTACATATTTATTCTGTGCTTTAAATGTTGTTTGTACGATTAAGGATTATGTTTCTTCCTTAAGTCACTCTTTGTCTTTCCACTCCGTTTTGATAGTAGTTTTGGGCTCTTGTTTTGCCTTTCCCTTATCAAGAGCTTGTGCATATTTTTTGGGAAGTTTTCTATTTTGTCTCATCCTATTTGGTTGAAATTTTCTTCCTTGAAACTGATTTGATGCAAATGTACTTCTACAGTTTCTTGCAATGTGCCCAAAATTATGACAGTTATAACATTCTACTGTATAATTCATTAGAGGAGAAAAAGTATTTCTACTAGTAAAATTCCTTGGTCTTACATTATATTTGCAATCTGAGATTTTATGTCCATACCCATTGCATTTAAAATAGAAACCAAAAAAGGGATAATTGAACCTAGATGATGGTCTTTGCCATGTTGTCGTAGGAGCCATAGGTCTTCTTCTTCTTTGATGTGTGACATTGGTGAATCCATCATTGTCAATTCTCCTTTTGTGCCTGGCATTATTGCTTTCTTTTGCATGAGATATTTTTCCTTGATCAACCTGTTTCTTATCTTCATTCTTTATGGATTCTACATTTTTGGCCTTTGATCCATTTGATGATTCTCCTTCGACGAAACACAGACCAAATTTTATGCCTGTAGGCCTTTGGTCATTTATAATCTTATCTAGCTTCATAGAACTTTCTTCGCGTTTGTGATAGCAACTAATTTTGTGATTCATCTCTTTTATCTGCGTCTGTAAACCAACATTTTCTTCTAGTTTGCAGCAATAATCTATTTTCATGGTAATTTGTACTTCGAGATCTTCATATATTTTCTTGTATTCTTCTATCTGTACTTTCATACAGGTTATGATTTCATTTGCATCCTCAAGCCTTTTTGAAATTTTCTTATTCTTTTTCCTCTCTATTTTCCACTCTTCAAGTGTAGAGATCAACTCACCTTCTAGATCTACTTTAGCCTCAAGGTTTTCACCACATACTTCAGAGTTCACTCCTTCCTTTTCTAATTTTACTTCTTCAAATGCCATGAAAAGAGCTTCACCACCTACCATTGTGTTACTTCCAAGATCACCCTAGCCGGTTAAGCTTGTACAGGAACTTAGCTCTAATACCAATTGTTAGTCTTACAATGACACTGAGAGGGGGGGTGAATCAGTGTAGCTCTTTAAACTTGAATTTATAGCTCTTAATACCATAGCAATTAAAACTTATTACTAGATACAATAAGTATAACAAAATAGCATCACACAACATAAGATTTAACGAGGTTCACCAATGTGGCTACTCCTCAAAAATTGACTACTTGGACTACCATCCAAATCCAGCCTTTGCAAAGCACCAACTTTACAATCAATTTACCAGAGACCAACTGGAAGGAGAACCAACCCCTGATTTATCTGCACCAATAGAAAGGAGCACCAACCCCTGATTTACCAACACCAACTGGAAGGAGCATCGACCCCTAATTTATATTTACTTTTGCAAGAACCTGACTGATATTCTTCACCTTTGCGTTCTCTACACATTCTGCTTTCTTTATGCAATCATAGCAGCACCTGATCGGACTTCAACCTTTTCACTCTCTACGCACTCTGCTCTCTCTATGCAATCACTTCACACACTTTGCTTCATTATAGTCAAACTTCATGATCGTCTTCTCCCTTTTGTGCACTCTGCTCTCTTTGCAAATTTCACACTTAGCACGATTCGACATGACTTGCTCTCTGTGCACAACGACCGTATTTCACACACCTTCAACCAACACTTAATTCTCCAAATAGCCCTCCTTTTATAACAATGTTTTCTATGATGAAAACCCTAATCTTAGTCGGTTGTAAATCCTAATCTTAGTCGGCTTTCATAACAATTGTAAACCCTAATTTTAGTCAGCTGTCATCCTTCTCATTTATGTCGGGTTCACCTTCTTGACTTGCGCATTTACGACCTGTCGTGAAATCATGAAATTTTTGCCTTTGTAGTTTCTTTTTTTGCTGTTTTCGCAAAAATACATGTCACGATATCACAACATTTTTTTCTCTCCTCTTTCTCTTTGCTTTGACCCGCAAAAATGCAACATGTCACGATATCACGACACTTTCACCTCCGTACGCTTTCTCTATTCTTTTTTCGTGATATCGTGACATTTCTGCCTTCGTAGACTTTGTCTTTGCTTTTGTTGCGATATCGTGACACTTCTACTTCCATAGACTTTGACTTTGCTTTTGTCACAATATCACGACACTTTTTCCTCCGTAGTCTTTAACTTAGCTTTTGTCATGAAATCGTGAAACTTCTGCTTCCGTACTTAGCTTCTTTGCTTTTGTCTCGAAATCGTGACACTTCTGCCTTCGAAGTCTTCTTCTCTGCTTTTGTTGTGAAATTATGACACTTTTGCTTCTGAAGTCTTGCTTTCTGCTTTTGTCTTGAAATCGTGATAGTTCTGCTTCCGTACGCTTCCTCTCTTTCTTTTTTCATGAAAATGCGACATGTCGTGATATCGCGACACTTTTCAAACTTACTTTCTCTCTCCTATTTTAGTCACAAAAATACATGTCACAAAATCATGACACTTTTCCAACTTACTTTCTCTCTCTTGTTTTAGTTGCGAAAATGCGACATGTCGTGAAATCGTGAAACTTTTCTTACTTGTTCTCTTTCTTCGAACTTGTCACGAAATCGTGACACTTTTTCTTGCTTTCTCTTTCTCTTCCAACATGTCACGAAATCATGACAATTTGTCCACTTGCCTTTTTTTCTTCCAACATGTCACGAAATCACGACAGTTTTTCTTGTTTTTTCTCTCTCTTCCAACATGTCGCGAAATCGCGACAGTTTTTCCACTTGCCTTTTTCTCTTCCAACATGTCATGAAATTGCGATAGTTTTTCCTGCTTTTTCTCTCTCTTCCAACATGTCATGAAATTGTGATAGTTTTTCCTGCTTTTTCTCTCTCTTCCAACATGTCACAAAATCGAGACTGTTTCTCTTGCCTGTTGTATATGTCGCGATATCATGACACTTTTCTTACTTGTCTTTTTCTTTGATCTTTTGCATATGGGCCACTTCGGTCTTCTTGGAAAATCACTTTACATACTCTGAATAACCTTTGAACTCCTGTCTTCTACATCTAAATATATTTTGAACTTCCTGTCCACTGCATCAACAGATCTATCTAATTGTGTTGACAACAATGACAATACTGTTGTTGCACCTTGCTCAACACACTTTTTAATTGAGCTTAATAGAGTTAAAATCTAAAAAGTTGACAAGGTACCAGCCTACTCTAGAGTTTGGATTGAAGTATATCTCTTATCCATCCAATGTCGGGGTTTGAGATATGATTAGTGGGTATGCGCCTACTAGAAGTCATAGATTCATAGTTATAGTTCAAGGTTCCTTGATGTTAATTTAGACCCCAAAATAGAGGTAAATTAAATTCAAAGATCACATATGATTAGAATATTTAAGTACTAGGGAAAAGAGAACCCAAGGATCTTAAGGAGTGACTAAGAGATAATACAATATGAATATATATATATATATGGAAAATTCTTATTTCAAGTGCAATTCTTATTTACAGATATAGGTGAATGGACAACTTGAGCCCTCCATATAATGGGCATATTTATAAACATCCCTACCTAAGCAATGGAGGTGACTCAATTCAGCATGAGGTGAAGCCAAGAGGTGTGAGTTTTTTGCAACAAAAACAAGTAAAGAATCTAAGTTTTCTATGTTTCTAGACAATAATTCAAACTACATGGGAACTTCCTCTAAAAGGCATATCTCATTATAGGCTTTTCAACATGTATTTGAAAGCATAGATAAACCTTTTTCAACCTTTTTGATAACACATGTTCAAGTTTTCTAGAGCAACCAAGTTTCAACTCTAGTGAAAAGAGTGGTCCATGTTTTATCAATCAAGTGGATGAAACTGCATTTACACATTTCTTTCAAGTCCTATTAGTTCTACTAATAAAGAATTTTCCAAATGAGCTATATGGTAAGCATCATGAACATCCTATGCAGGGCCATATGAGTTTGGTTAACAAGAATGAAGTTTAAGAGGCTGATAGGGTTATGCATAAGGGTTTGGCCCTAAAATGTATTTATAAAAATGGGGTGAATCAATTTTGAAATCCAAAATTCTTTATAATTTCAAGGTGAAAAGGTTCCCTATTATTAGGGGTAATATTGGAGATTTAAACTTAAAATGGTCCAATTATTATAAAATTAGGATGAATCTACCCAAAAAAAAATTAACACCCAATATTTTTTGGCTAATGGGCCCCAGTCAAGGGTCCCCAATATTAGCCAATTCCAAATTTCAAAAATCAAAATATTCGTTAATTAATGATGATTAGCCACTATGCATAACCCTGGAGGCTGATGTTTCTAATTATTTATCTAGGCCTAAGTCTATTGAGTAGAAACTAGTTGTTGTTGCAAATTCAGGTGTCTCTAAATGGTAGTTGAAATACAAATAATATTTGAAACATGTAAGCAAGAATAACTTTGATAGTACTAATGAAATGAGTTTGGTTGAGGTAGACAATATAACAATGTATGTAAAATCACTAAATAAGCCACCCATAAGCACTTTAGCTTTATATAATTGAACTGCTTTCAAACATTAGTCACCCTCAAGTATAGAGATGAATCTAAGAGCACAAGCAAGATTCCACATGATGGAGTGTGACCCATAAAAAACTTTTATGTAAAAAGAAAACTAAGAACAAAAAAAAAAATTACAAGTAAAAATAAGATAGCTCGAGGAGAAACGATCAACCCTTCAAAAAGTGGTTTTCAAGGTTGAAAAAGTAATTTTTAAAATAGTTGGGTTTTTCACTTTTTTGACAAGAACAGGTGTATGATAAACTGCAGAGTGAGCTAAAAATCCTCAGCCAAACCTTAAAGAACACTAACTCTATCATAGTTCACTAGAAAGTATGAAAAAATTGATAGAGCAAACAAATGATAGATTGACCAAAATATATCCCATTATCTAGTAGTTCAAAGAATAATATGAAGATGTGAATGAGCAAAAGGTTAAGGCCCAAGATGGTACAGTATTTGAATGCCACCATGAGTTCATGAAGGTCTTGATGTTCTTAAGGTACAGGCCAAAATGGGACATATTTATTTAAAACATAGAGGCTTAGAAAGAGGAACTAAACCAAGAATTACGCCAAGTAGGAAGAGTTTATAGGGACAACCAATTTTGATGATCTCATTTTTTCACAAAATTCAAAATTTTAATTGTCTAGAAGATGACACACAAGAATTGGCAAAATAGATGAACAACCTCACATTGATGGTAATTTTTATACAAAAATATATATATTAAAAACCCTAAGAAGAAGAAATGCTCAAACCTAAACCAGTGAATGATTTATTTTAAAACATAATGTTGTGGGTTTTAATATAAAAATATGAATATTAAAAACCCTAAGAAGAAGAAATCCTTAAACCTAAACTAGTGAATGATTTCTTTTAAAACAAGACGCTAAGGTAACATATTCAAAACCCTAAACTTGTACATACCATGATAAAGTTGAAAAGGGTTTTCTCATCGATGCAAATGAATTGTTTGTACCATAGCCATTTTAGGAATAAGTAAAACAAAGGAAAGCAATAAATATTTATTTGAAAGCAAAGGAAAAAATCTTTGGAGCTTGAGCTTGGACCTTGTTGCCTAATAATTTCTCTTTATTGTTGTCTAACATGAATGGTTATGCGACCTTGCATGTAGCTTTAAAATGAGTCAATATTACAATCCTGGAGTTTAAATCATGTGTGCCTCATCATAAATGATACACAGATTGAACGTGTATGAATTTGTGAGGAAATTGAGAGCACAAAAGAACAAAAAATAGGCATGTTCATAATTTTCAGTAGATAGACACAAAAAAAATCATAACCATATTCATTCAAGGTGCCAAATACATAGTAATTCTCATTTTAAAATAACAAGAAATACAAATCCACTATGGATTTTAATATAAAAATATGAATACAATAAGCCCTAAGAAGAAGAAATCCTCAAACCTAAACCAGTGAATGATTTCTTTTAAAATATAATGTTGTGGGTTTTAATATAAAAATATGAATATGAAAAACCCTAAGAAGAAGAAATCCTCAAACCTAAACCAGTGAATGTTCTCTTTTAAAATAGAACATTGTGGATTTTAATATAAAAATATGAATATAAAAAATCTTAAGAAGAATAAATCCTCAAACCTAAAATAGTGAATGATTTATTTTAAAACAAGAAACAAGAAACAACACTACAAAAATTCTGCAAAATACCCTAGCTCGACCTCCATTGCATGCTATGAAATTTTTTTCAAAGCCCTAGCTCTACCTCCATTCCATGCTATGAAATACTCAATCAAAATATTTCTCAAAGCCCTAGATCTACCTCCATCGTGTGTTTCAAAATGCTCAATTAAAATTTTTCTCAAAGCCTTAGCTCTACCTCCATTGCACGTTGTGAAATACTCATCTCAAATACTGCTCAAAGTCCTAGCTAGCTCTACCTCCATCGTGCACTACTAAATGCTCAACTAAAATGATACTCAAAGCCCTAGCTAGCTCTACCTTTGTTGATGTGTACTACAAAATGCTCAACCAAAATGTAACCTAGGATTTTCTTGCGGTCTTTATAATTTTTTTTATTGAGACCCTGAGAGGGTGGTTTTAAACTGCCCTCTTAGGGTTCCGTACAACACCCTCTTAGACCTAATAAGGTGGTTTATAACCACCCTATTATACCTAAGAGGATTTTTTATAACCACCCTCTTATATCACCATAATATGGTGTTTTTTAACTATCATCTTATGGTGACCTAAGAGGGCGATTATAAACCACCCTCTTAGGTCTAAGAGCGCAGTTTATAACCACACTCTTAGGATCACCCTAAGAGGGAAGTTCACCCTAATATTATGGTTATAAACTACTCTCTTAGACCTAATATGGTGGTTATAAACCGCCCTCTTAGACCTAAGAGGGCGGTTATCTTAAGAGGGTGGTTTTTAATCGCCCTCTTAGGATCTATTAAGGCAATTTTTTACCTCCATAAAAAACCACCTTACTTTACCCACCATTAAAGCCTTTTTTTGGTGTAGTGTATGCTTTGCAAAATATATACTCTCATTCTTATATATTACTCCTTTTTTATTTTCACTAGATGTTTATATATATTACTATTTGTTTTTTATTTGTCTAGTTCTTTTAAGGTTCTCTATACTACTTTGCATTTTTTATTATAACATGCATTTATAGGTAAGATTTTATATTTTTGGGGGGGTTTAGCCTTTTGCATGATTCCAAGTCTTATCTAATTATATACATCAATTTAATACAATTAAAAGTATAATTTTGAAAAAATTTAGTCCTCTTTCTTTCCTTTCTTTGCATAATCTGCTTGACTGATTATTTAAAAGTTTTCTTATTTTCTTTGTCATAGAGATGTTTTGAATTGTCTTTCCTTTAGTAACTTGAATATTTTATTCTAGAGCATATTAGTAAGTGTGAGGCTTACTTTAATACTCTAAATAATAAGCTAAGTACAACACCAATTCTTAGGATACTATATCCTTATAGGAATTTTACAATGTGTACTAATGCTTCCTTAGAAGGTTTGGAAGGAGTGTTATCCTAGAATGAGGCTATAGTAGCATATGAATCCAAGAAACTCAAGAAGCATGAGTTGAATTATGCTACACATGACCTAGAGTTAGCAACAATTGTGCATGCTCTTAACATCTAGAGGCACTATTTATTGAAGGTATATCTTTATCCAACTAATGTTGAATGCAAGGGAAATAAGGTGGATAGAGTTCCTATCGAAATATGACTTTGGTATAGAGTATATCAAAGGAAAGGAAAATAAGGTTGTTGATGCCTTAAGTAGGATATGGTAAATAGCAAAATTAACCTAGATTCATGTAGACTTGATGGACAAATTCGAGGAAATGTAGTTATAAGATTAGTATTGCATTGAAATCCAATCTAAAAATTGAGAAAATTTTGAGGAAAATAAGGATTTTAACATAAATATGGTCTTCTATGTTTTAAATATAGGGTTTACATACCCAAAAATGGTGATTTAAAAAATGGTGATTTAATGAGAATTATTATTTAGGAGGTGCCTATTTCTCCATATTTTGCTCATACAAGAGGTGCAAAGAAGAGAGAAAACATGAAAAAGACTTTCTATTGGTCTGGAATGAAATAGGATATTAATGATTTCATTACTAGATGTTTGGAATGCCAGAATATAAAGGTAGAACATCAACATCCAATAATATAATTTTACCCACATGATATACCTACTTATAAGTGGCAGGTTATATCTATGGATGTTTTTGTAGTTTTACCTAAGACAATATACCAACATGATGCAATACTTGTGGTGGTAGACAATTTGGCTAAGGCTGCAAATTTTATACCAAAAAAATCAAGGATGATGCATCAATTGTGGTAAATATGTTTACCAAGGAAATTTATAGGTTATATGGTTTTCCTAAGGTGGTCATATCAGACATAGATTCTAGGTTTATGTTAGAATTTTAGCAAACTCTTCATCATGTAGTGGGCACTAAATTGAATATCAATTCTACTTACCATTTAGAAATAGATGGGAAAAAAAATAGGGTTAACCAAGTTCTTGAATACATGATTCACATGTATTGCATGGATCAAAAGTATAAATGGAATACTTTTGGTATCTAGTTGACTTTGGATATAATAATGGATACCATGCATCCTTGGGAAAGGCTCCATTTGAGGCCTTGTATGGAAGAAGGTGTAGAACAACTCTATCATGGGATAATTTGAAATATTGGGTGGTAATAAGATCAAAAAATATCAAAGATATTAAGGATAAACTTATAATTATTTGGTAGAGACTCAAGGAAGCAATTGATCAACAAAATATCTATGATGATCCAAAAATATCACCAATATAATTCTTTGTGGGAGATATTCTTCTTAAGGGTAAGACCCATGAAAAGTTCCATCAAGTCAACTAAGTTGTATCCTCATTTTTTTGGGCCTTTTAAAATAATTTATAAGATTAGTCTAGTAGCCTATAGGCTCACCTTACTATCCAACCTATCAAAGATCCATGATATTTTCCACATATCCCTACTTAGGAAGTATGTTGTTGATCCTTCTCATGTTTGGAATGTTTCAAAATTGCAAATGGTAGATCCCTCAACCATTGATTTATGGTAGATAATAATTCTAGGGTTTCATTCTAAGATCTTGAGAAAATTAACCCTAGATCAATGTAAGGTCTAATGGGACCATTATTCTAAAAATGGGCAACTTGGGAATATGTTGAGGAAATAAGGTCTAGGAGGTTTGTAGCAATAAATATAACATCCTAACAAATGGAACGACCAAATACAAGCAATGTGCAATATAAATAATTTATATCTTGTATTGAACTATATTGGAGCCTTGGTCTCCTCTTTTTATGGCAATGATGTCCTCAATGTGCAAGGGTTATAAAAATAATGCTTGCTTTTAGAGTACAATGGAACAAAAAGGAGGAAAACCCATTTTCTCAAATCAAATGAAGGTGGGTGTCAAAAGTTCTTATTACTACAATTAAAATTTTGGATGGGCTTGTGTATCCTTTTAGGCCATCCTTGCTTCAATAGCTTCCAAAAACCTGTCACCTGCACACAAATCCTACCAATAGCACCTAAAAAGCCTTCATTGTGTAAGGCCTATTTTTATAAAAACAACTACAAAATCCTAGATAAAAATTCTTATAGAATCTAAAAACATATGGAGAAGACAACAATAAAATTTAAACCTTATTGTGTTTACCTATTTTTATTTGGGCCTATGCAAGCACAAATTATGTTTAGGACCCACAGGTAATGTTTGGTAAACGTAGGCTAAATTTGGGACCTACAAGGCTGCATTTGGAAAATACAAGTTGTATCTATGACTAGTCAAACATGAGCTGTATTTGGAACTAAGTGGAATAAGGGCTCAAGTTGATGCTCCTTAGCTTTGATGACTTGGTCTCTAAGAAAGGTGTGATCCTCCTGATGTGATTTTGACAATATGATAGTGATTTTTCCATTCCTCCTTTGGTGAATGAAGTAATGGGCTATTTGTAAGGTTATGGGAGGTGAGGGATGTGAGGATAGATGGCAAGCTAGGGTATCCAAGTGGTAGGGACTGTGTAACCATCTATCTTGGGTAGTTATATTGAGTCACTTAGAGTATCTCACTTAGATGGATAGGTGACATGTGGGGTGTTAACGAGGGTGAGATATGTGGCAAGGAGAGGGGAAGTGGTAGTTATAATACTTGGTAAGTGGAGATACAAGGTATCCTAGGGAAATTTTCCACATTTTATAAAATTTGGAAAATAGATTAATGTGCAGGAAAATACACCTAAGTTAGACCTTAGGTATATTATTTTATTATGCATGACCTAGTGGGTGCAATGTGAATGGGTTTTGCGAGTGGTTAGGGTATGATTTCTACACATAAGTTTCAATAGGCTTTGAAATCCATTCCTTTTCCCTTTGTAGGCATTCCTAAGGAAATTCAAGACCATCCAAGCTCATATTTTAGTCACTTCTTAAAAAATTTCCATTTATCTCAAGTACATCTAATTTGCTTCATATATTGTGGTATATTTTGCAATTTATGTAATTTTAAAATTCTTGTAATTTGCAAGCAACAAACCTTAGATATCCATTGTTGTATCCTCCTATATTGCATCTTAAATTTGACTAAAACAACCTTGAAATTAAATCCAAAACTTAGTCAACCCCATTATAGGTAAAATTTACCACTCCTTATAGTCATTGGTGACTTTGAATCTCTAGAATACATAGAGAAATTTCACCATTCACTATCAAATTTACCACTAGAAAATTTGAGAGACCTTGTATCCATTCCAAAAGGAGGTCAACTCATACTCAATTTTACATTAGTAGAAGGTTTGATCAACTAGGAAGATAGCCTATCACCTCTCTACAATAAAATAGATCCTTCAAAGTAGAAAACCCTAATTTTTGCTTGTCTTTTTGCAAGTTTTCAAAATCATCAATCAATGGAAAATTTATGAGTGGCAAATTTTATAGTTAGTGGCAAATTGAATCAGGTTCTAGAAAAGGTAAATATTCCACTTGGTACCTCCTTGATCTCTTTTTCATCATATTTCTACTTTTTTTCATTTTTTTGCATAATTTGTTTGCCTAAATTCACATCTATTTTGGTCAATCAAGGAACCTTTAGAATAGTTTATATTCCTTTTCTTTAATCACATTCATTTTGGAAAAAATCAAGGAATCCTAGCATAGATCTAAATTGTTTCTTTCAAAATCAATTAGGAAGGAAATCAAAATTTAAATAGTGGCATTTTAGCTTAACTCGTTTGATCCATTATCTCGTGTTTGTCTTAGAAAAGAAAACTCTCTTTTAGCATATTTCATCACTCAAATATAGGAGCATACTAGGCTAGCTCTTATATTCGTAAATTCTATGTTTTTACACTTAGCATGCATTTTACATGATCTTTACTTTAGGTTTGAGAAAATTTTATGATGATTAAGGCTCAATAAAGAGTCAAATTAGCAATCCAAAACCTTAGGTTTTTGTTGAATAAACCCATTAAACATCATCAAGCATAACATCAATAACACACCTAGAAACATTGATAATTACATGAAGTAGATCCTACTCATGTTGAATATTCCCATATCTTCAAGGCCTCATTTTGAAAGAGACCCTCAAAGTAGGGAAGTAGGGATTGCTAGTAGATTTCCTCTTGCTATGCGTGCTTGAGGTTTTCAAATCTACATTTTGGTGAACCTGATGTGAACACTCCCTTTGCCTTAAATAAGATAAAAATTGTTCAAACTTAAGCAAGATCACATAATTTTTTTTGCATACATTAAATCACATTAAAAAAAGATAACAAGAACATAACCAAATTGTTAGTCCTACTAGGGGAAGGATAATGACCCCTTGAGTAAACCAACATATAAACCTTGAGGGAGTAATCTCTCTTGGTTAGTATATTATGATGGGCTAGTAGGAGTCATAAGGAGGGTTGTTTTCCAATGTGACAAGGATTTCAAAATATATTTTCTTTGTTATAAGTATTGTGGAAACAATCCTTTAATAAATTTACTTCTCTTCTTTGAAAAAACTTCAAGCCATATCTCAAAAGCCCTATAATATCTAAATCAAGGGTTTAGCATTTTCATCTTATGAAATTTACACACATTAAAATCAATACCAAATAGAAAATCCTTGGTCACACCATGTGCCTAGGGAAGAAGAACACGTTATCTAAAGCATCAAACTTAACTCCCTAGATCATATTATGGATTACATAAAATGTAATAAAGGCATATTTATAGATGTTCTCATGGAGGAAATTGAAGAACAAAATAGAAAATAACCATCTACACCTCATGATAACCTTGAGAATTCTAATGGTCAATCTACTATTGCACAAATAAATGAAAATCAAAACAACTTTGCTAGTCTTAATGTGGCTATGGAACATCCCACTAATTCCACAACTCCCCAAAACATATCCATAGGTATACCCATTATGGGCATGCCCTTTTCAACATCATACCCTAATATCACAATACTCATTCTAAATCCTAATTCCACAAACCCCTTCTTAACTCATGACTTAGGGGTCAACCATACCCCTCCAATTGCAACATCTAACCAAGCCACCTCATATTTTATGACCCTACCTTTTTATCTCAATATCTCTCACAACCCCCTTTGAATTTACCTACCCCACAAAATCCTCCACATAATGATTTCCAAGACATCAATGCCAAACTCCAATACCTATAAAAGAGAGACTCTAAGTTCTAAGAGCTTAAACATCAAATTGATTCCCCTCAAGGGTCATCAAAACAAAAGTATTATTTTGAATAATTTTGCAATGAACCATTAGATCCCACAATATTCAATCACCCTTTTCTAAATAACTTTGAAACTCCTTATTTTTAAATGTACAATGGAAAGCAAGATCTCATAAACCACTTAAGATTGTTCTAAATAGCATGTAGTGACATAAATCATGATGAAAAAATATTTCTTATGTTGTTATATATAAGCCTTAGTAGTTTAGCCTTAGAATGATACTTTTAAATACCTTTTCATTCCATTAAAAGTTTCAAGGAACTTATGGAAGCCTTTGTCAAGCAATTTTTAGTCTACATAGAAGAAAATGTCACTATAGATGATCTATACCAACTTAAATAATCCAAGACTAAATATTTCTTAAATTTCTTAGCTAAATGAAGGGTCTTGGTGGGAATACTTCAATATATTCCTCCCCCTAAGAAACTCTTACACATCTTCATAAGAAATCTACATGAACAACTATCATATCCCTTAGAAATTATAAACTTAACCTCTTTTTAAGAAGTCGTGGAAATGGCTAAAAGACTAGATTGTATCCTCATAATACGAGGATAAATCAACTACAATAAAGAGGAATAAAAGCCTTCCAAAAAATGACAGTACAAAAATAAGCATGTCATATGAGACGTAATAGATTCCCATCAAAATAATAATGTAAATGCAACTCAAAACGTTCCTCAAAATTTAGTGGTACTAAGACAAGATGAATCCAAAAGATAATATACAAACACTAGATAAAATCAAACCATCATGTTAAAAATACTTCTTGATTCAAATATGGAACTTTTACCTATCAATCCTTGTGATACCACCAAGGAGTAACCTGATTGATACAAGCATGATGAACATTACGATTATCACCACACAGAAGGACACACAATGAACAAATGCATTGCTTTAAAGAACCTCATCCAATATCTTATAGAATAAGAAAATATAGTTTTCAACCAAAAAGACACTCCTAAAACAAACCTAGGGATTTTTCAAACCCCTTTCCAACATGTGATCAAAAGACTATCAATTTTGTAGGCACCATTCATCTATTAAAACCATCTTATGTAGTAACTAGGCAACAAGCCAAAAATAAATCTTACAAGCAACCACCCTTAGCCATACCTCATAATACAAACGTGAATTTCCCTAATAGATAAAATTTGGTCCTCACACCTATTGAAAACACTCTACACTTCTTTAATCTTTGACAACAACTAGAAAATATACCTACAAACTTATAGAATTACTAAAGAAATCACCCACTCATAGGGAAATATTGATAAAACTTCTAAGTAAGCAAGAATTTCCTCAATATATATCTCCTAATGACATCACCAACATAGTTAGATTCACTAGAATAAATAGTTCAATCTTAGCTTTTCCTGAGATAAACACACCCCTTGAAACCATATCAACAGACTCACCATATTATATTATATCTCAAGTAGGTAACAAACACATCAAGAGAGTCCTAGTGGATAACGGGTCAACCCTAAACATTTGTAGCATCTTTTTTTTACAAAATATTGACTTAGACAGAGGATTTATAAAATGTAGACCTTGTAATTAGAGCATTTGAAAACAAATAAATGGAAGTGGCAAGGACCATAAACTTACCTTTAAAAGTAGATCCATGCGTCCTTAGCACCCTTTTCTATGTTATATCATGCAATGTAACATACAACATGCTCCTTGGGAGACCTTGGATACATGCCATGAAGGTAGTACCTTCCATTTTATATCAATGTTTAAAATACAAATATCAAGGAAGGATTATCCATATCCTCGAAGATCCAAAACCTTTTTTCCTAAATAACTCCCTAGACATTCAAAAAAATTAATTCAACCTTTATGTTGGACATTTTGAGTCCATAAAGTTGTCATTGATGTCAAGGCATGAGGTTTTCATTGATGCCAAGAAGTGAACCACCATTGATGCCAAAAGGTCAAAAGGAGCAATGCAAAAGGTTGATGGCAAAAGAGCTTCATAATATTCATTTTTGATATTATAGGAAGCATAAGTAAAAGGTTTTTATTAGAACCATGGATTGGAAAATAAAAGGTTTTATTAAAAACCATGGATTGGTAAAATAAAATGTTTTCATTTAAGCCATGGTTAGACAAAATAAAAGTTTTTCATAAAAACCCGAGGCTTTTTATTCCAAATTAAAATGTCCAAGGAAGGTTTAAATATTTAATTTATAAATATTTAAATTCAAGTTGAATTAAAATTTTATAAATAAATATTTATTTATTTGGAATGGTATTACCCTAAGGTTACCCTGCCAACGTGCAATTCGAAAACCACCCCGCTAATGTGTTGGAAGAAATAACAAATCAAGGCACTTAGAAATATAAATATCGCCTTGCTTAGGCCAAAAGAAAAGTAATTTGAATTTTAAAATGTGTTGCATTTCATGGAGGAGAAGACAGAGGAATTCATGCGCTGTATTTATCCCAAAGTTCAGAGTTTTGAAGAAGACAAGGCACTTGGGTTCTAGCACCATTTGGTGGCTAGCGCAGGTGGCAAGTGCTTAGTGTTTGTAGAGAAGAGGTTATGGGTTTGAAACTCGATGGCAACAATTTTTGGAAACCCCTTTTCATTTTTGTTTTTGATGCTAGTAGAAGGAATAAGGAGCGTGTGGGGAGTTTAGCTCCCACGTGAGTGCTTAGCTCACATAGCAGCCAAGGCCACGACTAAGGCACTTGAGGAGGCAGCATCGTGGGTTCAAAACCCACTAAGGGCAAAGGTACAATTTTTTATTTAAATTTTATTTACCCTAAGGTTGTTGTGAGTAAATTGGGAGGTATAAGGTGGTAATTAAATTGGATTATTTACCTATATGTTAAAGTGATTTTTGGGCATGGTAAAAAATTGTTTTTGATAAAATAAAAACTAGGGTAATTAATTTTTACCTTCGAAGAATAAATTGCATTTTTTTATAAATTATTTTATTTGACGAGTGCAATTTAAGAAAGGAGTTATAAATAGAAATTGTGTTATATTTTATAAGAGGGTTTTTGATGAAAATTATGATGTTGAAATTTATTATTGAGATGGAGCAATAAGGTGTATTTGGGATTTAATTTATCTTTGTGTTTAAGGTAAATTGTGAAAAGTGTTAGGATAATTCTTGTCATATAACCCTTTGTACTAGGCAAATAAAGTTCTATTGAACTAGGTTTGGAAGATCATTCTACATCAAATAAAAGGGTATGGGCATATTCTTCCATGACTGAGTTGATTGGTTGGTTTTTTGGAAAACAACTTTGGAGTGAAAAGGACTTAATTAGGTTTCCTTATTGAGTTTTTGAGCTATATGTGAAGATTGTTTTATAAGCATTGTTGAGTGTGTTTTGAGTTAATGCTTCAAGGTTTTCTGGAATAAAGAGTTGTTGATAAAACCTTGTTTGATAAGCATTGTTGTTGAAGCCATTGGTCAGGTGAGAAACTTGAACTAGGGTTTGGAAAGATCATGAGTATAATTGTTATGTGAGATTGGTCGATAAGCATTGTTGAAAATATTTTGAGTGAGTGTTCATATGCTTGGATTAGGGTTTGTGAGCAATGACTATTTCATTGAAGTGATTGGTTGAGTAGATTTGGTAAAGCCTAGTCAAGTGGATGTGTAAGGTGATAGTTCAAGTTCTATCAAAAAAATTGTTTTGCATTCTAAATTGATTTGAGAAAGAGGTTGAGTTTTGATGAGTGTGAAACATATTGAGTCTCTAAAAATTCTTTATATGTTTTTGTGATAGAAGAGTGATTGAAATTGATTGAATATTGAAGTGAATGTGAAGCATATTGAGTCTCTAAAAATTCTATTTATGTTTCTATGATATTAAACAAGTTCTAGTGAGGGCTTGTTGAGCAGAATTGGACAAGTTCTAGTGAGGACTTATTGAGAATATTTGGACAAGTTCTAAAGAGGAATTATGGACATATTAGTGTGAGATTTTGTGGAAGCTTACAAGATATAATTTGAGACAAGTCTTTGAGTAGACTTATGAGTAGAGTTTATTGATTGATTTGTTCAAACCTTGGGTTAAGGTTTTGGGTAGATCTAGCATAGTTGATTTGAGATTAATTCAAGCTTTGTATTAAGGCTTGAGGACAGATATTGAGGACATATTGTGCTAGACTGAAGGAATGTGTTTAGTACAGATAAGAGAATAGATATTGAGGATAGATTTATGCTAGACCGAAGGATTGTATGTAGTGTAGATCATAGGATAAATTTTGGTACAAATTTAAGGACAGGTTTAGACCACACTAGAGACAAAGATTGAGCATATTTGTGCTAGACCAAAGGATTGTGTTTAGTATATATTTGAGATAGAGATTTGGAGGTGACAGAGTATAGAGGATGATAGTCTCTAGTGGATAGAGATCCATCATCTAGGGAATTGACGATAGGTGTCTTCAATGGATAGAGATACATTAGCCATAGTAGTGGGGGTAATAGTTATTCTAGAAGATCACCAATCAGATCTAAGGAGAAATAAGTTCTACTATGGATAGAGATCCACAAACTTGATTAGGTTATTGGTATCTCCTTTGGATAGAGACCCAAGAGACTGATTGAGAAAATTTTATTGAAATATTTTCTTCGTGGAGTAGCCCACATTGGGTGAACCAAGTTAAATTGGTGTCTTTATTGTGTGTGGTGTTTTGTGCATTGCTTTGATTACTATTTTTGATACTGCTATATTTACATTGCATAATATTTATTTGGAAAGAAAAGTAAAAAGTGGTCTAATATTGTTCACCCTCCCTCTCAGTGTAAGCTTGTGTTCTTCACTTTACCCCTCACTTCAACCAACATTACCATATAGTGTATCTAATGCAAACAAATGGAAAGAAGTATTGGAAAATCCCCTTATAAAATTTTAGGATGAACCCTAATCTTCTTCCAAAGTTCAAATCAACTTGATTCATCCAAACCCTAACCCTTTTGTAAAATTGGTTAGTCTATTCCTTTCCTCTTGCACTACAAGTTTACCTAGTAGGAAAGGACTAAAATTCCAAATAGGCACTTGCACTTTCATAAATGGGAGAATTAACTTCAATAAAAAAATCTAAGGATGTAATTTCATGACCAATAAATGAACATACACATCATGTTACATGTCGTCCATATTGTTTATATCAAAACAAATTTTAGTCAACATGGGTTACCAAGGAAAAGGTTTAGGTCATTTTGAACAAGGTATAAAATAACCATTAGAAGATAAACCCTAGCTAGGGAGATGTGGGATTGGATATATCCCCAAAAAAATGAGTCATCACCTTTATTAGAATAATACGATAAGGAAAATTACCCCAAGTCTTTACATGGATCTCAATGGGATGATGAAGATGAGAAAGAACTATGGTTACTTCTCAATGAAGCACCTTAAAAAACCATACACTTTGCTATAACCAACATTTTAACAATTTTCTACTCTGAATCAATAGCAAATAAAAGGAAAAGCAACATTGAAGAATCTTCTAATAAACACCACATTGAAGAATCTCTTAAACAAATATTTAATTTAGAGTCTGCACAACCACCCAAATAAAAATAAACATTGCTATGTCCACAGCAGATAAAATACTTAGAGGTATTAGCCACCCCTCCTCACTTTGAGTACGAATCACAAACCTTGATCAAAGAAATAGTAGACATCAACATCGATACAGAACAAAAACCTCTAATCCTTAAATTAGGAATGGTGCTAACCTAAGATAAGCAAACCAAATACATGAACCTTTTAAAATAATTCCATGATATTTTTTCTTGGACATATGATGATATGCCTAGTCATGACACTCCATTAGTGGTGCACCATATTGTCATACATTTGTATTCTAAACCTATAGAGCAAAAATTAAGGAAAATGCATCCTAAAATTGCTCTTTTAGTTAAGGATGAAATCCAAAAACTATTAGATGTAGGCTTCATAAAGTCCATAGACTATTTGGATTGGATCTTCAACATTGTACCTATTTCCAAGAAAGAAGGATCCATTTGAATTTACATAGAATTTAGAGACATAAATAGTGCATGCCCAAAATATGACTTCCCTTTACCAAACATAGACATGATAGTAGACTTCACCATAGGATTTGAGATGTTATCTTTTATGGATGGATTTTTAGGTTATAATCAAATAAAAATTGCACTTGAAGACCAATCAAAAAATGGCCTTCATAGCCCCTTGGGGGACTTTTTGCTATCAAGTCATTCTCTTTAACCTCAAAAATATAGGAGCAACATATCAAAGAATCATGGAATATATCTTTCATGATATTATTCATAATACAATAAAATACTATGTAGATGACCTTTTAGGTCACTCCAAGAAAAAAGAAAACCATGTTCAAGACCTAAAATATATTTTTGAAATATTATGAGAATACAAAGTCAAAATAAAACCAAAAAAATGCATCGTTGGTGTAACATCAGGAAAGTGGTTAGGGTTCATCATATCCCATCATGGAATTGAAGTGAACCCTTTTAAAATAGTAGCAATAACAAACATACCACCAACAACAAATTTAAGTGAACTACATAGTCTTCGAGGAAATTTTCAAGCTATCTAGAGATCCATCTCATAATTAGTAAATAAATTTAAACCCTTCTCTAGATTACTTAAGAAATACATAAAATTCTAATGGGATAATGAGTGTCAAAAATATTATGAAGCTCTAAAAACTTATCTCTTAGCACCACCTATCTCAATACCACCTAATCCAACCTATCCATTACTTCTATACATAGCTACTGCTAAACATATCCTTAGAGACCTATTGGCTCATTATGATGACCAACATTGAGAAAAGGCCATCTACTATATAAGCAGAAATTTGGTGAATTATGAAACTTGTTACACACCATTGGAAAATTTATAACTAGCAATTGGTTTCTCCTCTCTCAAATTAATACATTACATGCTTTGCCAAAATATCTGTCACAGCTAGTGTCGATATCCTACGATATATCATGTCAAAACCTTACCTATCAGGAAGAACTACCAAATAGGTTCATAGCCCTTAGTGAATTTGATCTTGAATTCATTAGCCAAAACTCATTAAAAGAGGAAGTTATAGCTAATCAACTTATTAATTCACCTTTAGAATCAAATAATCCTATAAATATCACCTTTTTTGATGAAACAATTCTAGCTATAGAAACCCAACATCCTTAATCCTAGGCCTTGTACTTTGATGGAGCTAGATGCATCAAAGGTGTAGAGGTAGAAAAAATTCTAGTCATGCCACAAAAACTTATACTATTATCCTTTAAACTATGATTCTCATGCATAAATAACATAACAAAGTGCAAAGCATTTATTTTAGGTCTTAGATTTGCATTGAAGCTTGAAATTAAAACCTTGACAGTATATAGTGACTCACAATTGGTGATCAACCAAGTCAACAATTTTTATCAGACTAAAGATGATAAAATAAATCCTTACAAGGACATCATATTATTTAATAGTTTATTTTGACCAAATCAACATAGAAGTTATCCCATTATATAGCAATTGCTATGCCAATATTATAGCCACAATAACATCCCTTATCCCTTTAGAACTAGAAGATGAAGAATCTTCCATCATCATAAGATCAATAAAAGGACCTTCAATGTTAAAATTATACCTACAACCTCTAAACATTTGCACCATCAAATCAACTTCACCACAAGAACCTTGGTATCAAGACATCCTTAAATTCCTCAAAGAAGGAACATTCCTTGAAGGATTCAATTACCAAAAATGTAGACATTTCAGGATAAAATCTTGCAAATATGTCATTATTGGATACATCCTATATCAACACTCTTTCAAGGGCATACTCCTTAGATTCATAAATGTAAAGGAAGCCCAAGAAATCATCAAATAATCCCATGATGGATCACACTGTGGATATTTTAGTGGACTAGATATAGCTAGAAAACTCCTTAGGATGGGTTACTATCGAACATCTATGGAGAATGATACATATAATTATGTTAGTATATGCAACAAATATCAGTGATATGATAATCTTTCCCATGCTCATTCCTAATAATTGCAATCAACCACATCACCTTGGCCCTTATCCTCTTTGGGATTAGATATTATAGGAAAAATCAACCCTCAATCATGAGATGGTCATAAATTCATTATCGTAGCCATAGAATATTTTACCAAATGGGTCAAAGCCATGTCTCTATCCTCCATAATAGGAATCCAAGTGTCCAAATTCATCATCAACCAAATCATTAGACATTACAAAATCCATTCTATCCTAATTACATATAATGGAACACCATTTAAAAATAATAAATTCACTAATACATGTGCCAAATATAAAATCTAGCAAAAATAATGAACACCATATTACCCACAAGGAAACAAACAAGCAGAATCTTCCAATAAAATATTAGTCAAAATTCTCAAGAAGTTAGTCAACAAAAATGGTCAAGATAGTAATTTGAAAATTTATCCCACCTTGTGGGTATATCGTACTAGCGTACAAAATCCTACAGGAGTGATACCCTATGCTTTACTTTATGGCATAGAAGTTGTATTCCCCTTTAAAATTGAAACGCCCTCCCTAAGAGTCCTATTACAAGACTCTTCAGTCAAATATGAATACCACCTAGGTTGCCTACAATAATTAAAGATTTTAGAAGAAAGGCACATCAATTCATTAGACCATCTAAGAACATACCATACCAGACTTTGACATACCTATCATAAGAAAGTGCATCCAAGATCCTTTGAGATTGGGGACCTAGTCCTCAAAGAAAACCAAAAGAATACCAATGCCAAAGACAAACTTAAAGGAAAGTTTAAACCCAACTAGCTAGGACATTTCATCATCATTGCTAAATTTGGCTCTAGAGCCTACCACCTAGCCAAATTAGATGGAAAAGAACACAAAGAACCAATCAACATCATGCACCTCAAAAGGTATTACACATAAACATTGCATGACTTGCTTGCTCATATGACTAAATGCATGGTCACCTAAACAACATACATCCAGATACATTAAACCCCTTGCATGATTTCTTGGTTTTCCTGATCATACCATAGAGTTAGAAGGATTTTGAAATGATGTAAATAATGATCCTACCCATGATAAAACTCAATTGCATTACATTCATGTAGGTAAAATCATATTGAGCAAACCTCTCAATCCAAAAACTGGTTTGATTTTTCCCTCTTATCACACTTTCTTCCATCTCCCTTTTTTTATCTATCCCATTTCCTCTCTTCTTATCCTTCTCTTAGGTTAAGTGATGAATGACATGATCAATCATGGCCCTAATGACTCGACCTCTCTCATTTCTTTTATTCCATCTTTGGGACACTCGACAATAGCAAAAATCAACTACACCTAATTTCCTCTATCTCTTTTTTCTTATCTATCACATTTTGTCTCTTCTTCTCCCTCTCTTGGGTTAATTCATGTATGACATGATCATCCATGACCCTAATGACTCATCCTTACCCCTTTATTTTTTCCTAAATATTCATGTTACATTTTTATCACTTTATATCAACATTAATTTCAAAAAAATCTACTCTCCAATTCTCATGATTATTTAATAGGCCCTTCCAAGGTATTGTTTCTCCTCTAATGCACTGTAATATTATAATTATTTATATGTATGTCATGTACCAAAGGAGAATTACAGTACCCTAATATGACCTATTAAATCTATCAGGACATCCACTCATCAAACTCATCAATCATAGTTATCTGGTGAATCACCTAGGTTGAGAAGTCTTATTTATCCAATATCTTGGGCTTACAATTATTTTGTAAGCCTCACCAAACACTAGATAAATAGGTTCATCTTTCCCATTTGTTTTACCATCTAAGCATGCAATTAAACCTAAATCAAAATCTCATTAAAGCTTACCTATTTAATAATCCATGCAAGACATAAGGCTTTGTTAATCCAATATCTCATAAGCCTACAATTATTTGTAAGATTTACCAAGCATTAGATTAGTAGAGCTCTATTCCCCTACATGGTTTTGTAAATAAGCATGCAATCAAACACAAATCATGATATCACTAGCTACTTTTTAAATAAGCCACTCAAGAGAAGAAGCCTTATCGATCCAATATCTTATAGGCTTGCAATTATTTGTAAGCCTTACCAGACACTAGATCAATAAGATCCTCTTTTTCACTTGGTTTACTAAATAAACATGTAATTAAAAGAAAATTAGAGTCTTATCAAACAATTCCTATCTAATAAACCATTCGGATTACAAGGTTGCGTCAATCCAATGTCTTGTAAGTTTACTACTTGTAATATTTACCAATAAATGGATTGACAAAGCTTGTTCCCTATCGATTTATTATACATGCATGCAATAAAAAATAAATACTAATAATATACATGATACCAAATGTATGTTTTCAAATTCCTATTAAGATGAGTAGATATTCTATATACATTTTTTCAACTTCTCATATACCAATTAATAGATAGAAAAATTCCTCCATATCAATCGGCGTAATAAACAACTTTTTCTATCATAATCATCCTAGTTTTCCTTATATATCAATGGTGTCCTCGATTGCTCACATCTCATGCCTCACATAAATACAATTTTTGCATGCACGTTAGATAAGGAACAAGCACAACCAACAATGACTATTGATATACTAAGAAATTTAGGATAACCTCAACTTCTTCTTATCCTACAATATTTTTAAACTATCCTACATATCGTTAGGTGAAATCAAGTCCCTCATTTTAGGATTTTGCATATATATAAATTTTTATATACATGTTAGATAATGAAACCAGGGGCAATGAATCCACTTTCCAATCTGGTAGATAATTAAAAAATTAAAAATCAATTTATCCTAAAACTTGGTTCTTCTACTATTATGAAAACACATTTCATCAATCTATCAAAATTTATGAAAACAATGGTTCAACAATCAAGCTTCATCAATATAGAAAATATCCTCACTGACTTGTAGACCCTTGAAAAACATTAGGACTTAGTGATCAGTACTTTGCATACCCAAAATAGTTGATGAGTGCACCAAGTTGTAGATCACTAAATATTTGTTCTTCTTAAGAGTCTATAAACCAGCATGGGGATGTTGTCTTGGAATCTACAATAAATTTTTAGACTATGTGTCATGCTACCATATGGTCCTTTAATAAAATATGATTTCTTTTACTCATGTTTTGCATATATACAATTATTTGTACATACATCGGGCAAAGGTGAATAGCCTCATCTTTTCTTGGATTGTTCATATGATAGTGTTACACTCAGTTTGCAAAATTTGTTGTCATAAGAATGACAAACTCTCAAATTTCTCAACACATCATATGTGGTTCCAGATTCTAGATCTGTTCCTCATGTATTTGTAAATATTTGCACGTGTTATGCAAGGGATATATGGATCTAAAAGCCCTATCTTGTGTTAAAATATTCAATAAATCAATGTCATATAAATCACAAAATATTTCATCTTTACAACTAAAAGCATAGCTCAATGTGCCTTTCAAGCATACATGTTTGTCATACCCACTCATATCATATACTCATGATTATATTGTATGGATACAATGGTTTGGGGCATATGATTTTTGAGTTACCTTCATTGGTAATGAACTTATAGACCCTTGTTACCCTCTCTCATATGTCAATAAATCTAAGAAACTATCACTATATCATATTCAACAAATACATTTCCCTAACCAGGGGGCAACCTACTCCTAAGATCATAACATTTTCAATCTATCTCAACAACTTCAAAAAAAAAACTATATTTGCAACCTTCAAAAAGCAATCTATCTCTATTACTACACATACTCATAAGTTTAACTTCCTACTTAGGGGACACCTATATATAAAATTATTCTCTTATATTTTTTCAAAAAATACTTTGGGTATGCCTCTCAAAGCATGCATAAAATCCTTCGAGTATTCCTCTCAAAGCATGCATAAAATCCTTTGGGTATGCCTCTCAAAGCATGCATAAAATACTTTGGGTATGCCTCTCAAAGCGTGCATAAAATATTTTAGGTATGCCTCTCAAAGCATGCATAAAATCCTTTGAGTATGCCTCTCAAAGCATGCATAAAATCCTTTGGGTACACCTCTCAAAGCATGCATAAAATCCTTTGGGTATGCCTCTCAAAGCATGCATAAAATCCTTTGGGTACACCTCTCAAAGCATGCATAAAATCCTTTGGGTATTTATCTCAAATCATGCATAAAATACTTTGGGTATACCTCTCAAATAATTCATAAAAACCTTTGGGTATGTCTCTCAAATCTTGTATAAACTCCTTTGTGTATGCTTCTCAAAGTGTGTATAAAATAATTTGGGTATACCTCTCAAAGCATGCATTACTAACTATTACTAACAACTAACTTTACTAACAATAATTCATATATGTTGTACATATTAGAGGTACCACATCATGTTTTAAGTTCTTGTCTTTTATGCAGCATCATAGGCTAAAATTTAAGCATGATGAGATTTTAGTTCCAATTTAGGGAATCTTGCAAGTATTCTTTGGGCTCAAACAATAAGACTTGATACAAAATTCACAACAAACACTTATCTTTTATTAAGTCTAAAGACCACTGCTCATGCAAGAAAAACACATTTGAGTGCTTTTCTATTATTACACCCTTAGATCACCACTTAGTAGAACTATTTTAGCATTTATTTATTATCTAACACATAATGCCATTACTAAATTAATATTAAAATTCATCCAAATACTTACTATCAATAATCATCACATCAGTAATATTTTTGAAATCAACAAAGAGAAACATGATATCATTGTATCATCAAAACAACATCACAAAAGTATAATACATATCATAATGTCATAATTGTATAATGCCTTGAAATCACACATGCCTATGAGACAACTATATCACAATGAAAAAATTAATACACTCAGTCCATATGCCTAAGAGGGAGGATGTACCACATAGTAAAATTGGTATGATCACTCCTAAAAGCCTAACAACTAGACCCTACATCTCCTCCCCTAGGTTTTGGTGAAGGAGGAGGAGGTCAAAACAAACCATCCTATATGAATAGTCACTCACAAACTGATTCCTTGACCATGTCTATTATGGTCATGGTTGTCACCACTCTAGAGGAATTACAAAATGATAGAGCTACTGATAGTACACAACTCAATTTGTTTCTCTCTCTCTACCTCCACTTCAACTAAACAAACCTCCTCCCTCACTCCTTTAAATTCATCTCTCATTTTGTCTAGATCTATCCTCATCCTATTTATATCTTCCCTTATCATATCCAAATCTTTCATTGTTCACTCCAATCATCACTCCAATAGGTCGATCATCATATCCATCATGCCTGCATTCATCCCTTGACCTACCCTTAAAATATACTTATCTCTCTCTCATGTACCCCACTCCAAAGTTACCTACAACTCAACCATGACCTCATTGCAATATGCCCACTCCTCTATAACTCAACCTATCTCTCTCAAGCTATAGCAACCTCCTCCTCATGTGCAGTCTTAATTATTGTCAACTGCTTTTTCACCTCATGGAATCTCCTAGTTAAAGCCTCCAACTTTTCCTATGTCACCTTCATAGCCAACCTGCTAGTACAAGCTCCACTAAATGCCTCTGGTACAATGGTAACCATCAACAACTTTGTCTCACTACCCTATCCAACTTTACCTTGTTTCCCTCCTATCCCTCTATAATAACCCACCAAAACCAACCCAAGAAAGAGATATATTTTTTCCCAAGTAAGGTTCACAAATAAGTCCCAACAATTTTTTAGTATTATAAGGCATAACCACATTTTAAGTTCAATGTCATTGTAGATGACACTCAAGTGGACAAGAGTGGCCAACATCCTCTATTCCTAGGATTCATCTTCTAAATTTCACACTTTGGTAAGGATTCTAATAGTGGTCCCCAAACATTTCTATATGCTCACTGGTATAGGAAAACTTGATCATGGTGTAAGGATTATCCTTTAATGCCCTTAACACTTAAAGGGGAATACCCTTTTCCAAAAACTACATAATTCTATATATGTAGAATTATTCTAGCGTAATTCCTTACTACTTAGTTACCATACCTTCACAGACTAAGGTCATTACCACTCACCTAGCAATGAAAGTGGTCACCTAATCCTAATTTTTGAAGGTTACATCACTATTGTTTGTGAGTGATTTCTAAAATTCCTCACTACTTTGGATACACCTAATATTCAAGGTGTCTTACTCACAAATATCTAGGTATTGCATCACCACAACTCCTTCTAGATATATACTTGGTTATTGCATCACCATAACTCCTCCCAAAATTGGGTTATCTTCTCAACTCAAGAGTTCTAATAGTCTCTAAATTTTGCCTAAGGAACCCATAAATCCAAATATTCTAACCATATTAAGGGAAAAAACATCTCTCCCAAAAGAATATAAAGCAATGCCAAAGCTTCAAATAAAGTGCTATTTTTTAACAATTGCATAGTAAACAAATATAAAAACTATCATTTCCATAATTACCATGAATCATCATTTTTCATAATCCATACATTGAACCTAATTCTTCATTTGCATCTAGCCAAATAATTCATGAACTTACATAAAGAATACTAATCATGTAATCTTTCTAAACAAAACATATTTCCTTCAAAAAAAGTTTCAATACAATGCTTAACAAGCATTTCCTTTTCAATAACATTGCTACATAGTTATATCATAGATCCAAAGTTCTATCTTTCATCTAAAGTTCTCCCTTGTACGATATTTTTCCATGAACCAAAAAAATTCTAGGGATAAATACAAATATTATATGCATATGCAACTTAACATGCTTCATGCATAAACACCAACACCCATGCAAGATGCATACCATAATACAAGAACACCATGCAACAATAATGATAGAATCTCATACTTCTCTCTATAATGGAATCCTTGTCTACATAAGCCTCAAGAAACCATTATATAATGCATCCACAAAACTCTATTTCTTAATCTCAAAAATAAACAAATCTTCATTAATTCAAAACAAGGAATTTGACCAAAAATATTCAACTATTTTTGAACTTGCAAATAAAATCTCGATTCAATAACATAATAAAACATATTTATTTACCTAACCTTCTCTTATTTCATTAATAGTAATAAATAAAGCATTTTGAATAATGTCTTCCACCATAATGCTTTTAATCTATTAAGCATTCATAAATCTATTGTTAAAATCATAACCAGCCAAAAATGCATTAATTACTTTTCTACTATTATAATTAACACCCATTGAAAGTCTTAGGATATTCTTTGGACTTGTTCTTGGAGGATTTTCATTCTTCAATTAATCCTAGGATCGATTCCAAATGTATTCCTCCACCAACAGGGTGGTTTAAACTGAATTTTGATGGGGTTGTGAAAGGAAACCCAGGAAAAGCAGGAGCAGGAGGTATCCTTAGAAACCATCAAGGATAATTCATCCTCACATTTATGGAAGGTTTGGGAGTTCAGACCAATCATGTTGCTGAGGCTAAGATCATGTGGAGAGGTCTCTCCCTTGCAAAAAACTTTCCTAATAGGTTAATTATCGAAGGAGACTCCCTGAATATCATCAGCTACATAAAAAACAATAGTAATCCTTCTTGGAGGGTCAAGGTTACATTGAGGGTGCCAAGAGGTTGATTCTTATAGGAATTCATCTTCCAACATGCCTTCGAAGAGGGCAATGGTGTAGCGGATAGATTAGCTAACCTTGGAATCCATGCACCTAACATTCTCGCATGGATAGATGACATCCAAAAGAAAATTTGCACCATTTTGGATCAATAAAAGCCTCAAGTTGATAATCCTAATATTCTTCCTCATTAGGATCTGCTTCTTTAGTATCCTCATCCTGTACCAGATGCATTACATCAATGTCACTACCAGTTGGATGCCCACGTGGGCAGGGAATATTCCCCAAGAAGCCAAAAGGAATGTGATCCAAGCACTCTTTAGCATGATTGGGCACAATGTGTCCATGCAGATTGGTCTCCACCACAAGGATAAATCTGATAGGTTCGGTTTTTTGGAATTCCACACTAACTTTTTTCAATTGGTGGCAAGATTTTTCACTCATGTGCAATGATTTGGGTGGTGCTCCAACTTCCAACAATAAACCATTTCATGAAGATATTTATTCCAAAACCATCAATTTCTTCCTATAGCGGTATTGCATCAACATTGGACCAAGCAATAACCAAGTCCAAGACACATCGAAACAATTCTTCACAGTCTCCAAAGATCGAATTACCAATGGCAATTTGGCTTGGATGTGGATTATCTTCATGGGATGGGGAACCAGGAATCTTTTTAGTCCCAAGATCATGCATGGGTGTCTGAAGCTTATCCTCTCAAAGGTTACTGGAAGTAACAGTAATATGTGTCATCATTCTATAACCATATGGTGTGGTCGTAAACCCAATCGATGTGAAGGACAAATATTCATCATCACCAATCACCCTAATTCTTGGGGATTTTTCTTTTCTAGAAAATCATTTCCAAAATATCCATGATAATTATAAAACCCTAATACCAAATTTGAAATCCTACATAGATATCATTAAAAGCAACTCTTGTAAATTAGGGTGTTCTCTATGGGTCTCTTCCCGTAAATCCATCATAGGAACCCTTTGTGTCCCCATCACATGTTATTCCAACTTTCATCCTTTGTTTGCTCCCCATCCTCATTGGTGTAAAGAGCTACCTACCCTGTATTCCCATGTTCCTCCCTTTGGTTCTTTTCCAATCCCTATATGTCAGCCCATCATGAATTTCACTAAGCCCAACAAATTTGAATGTGATATCCTCGCAAAGAGAATCCTTACTGAATGAAACTTTTTCCCCTTCCTTCACATGTTTTCTGGAGAGAAGCTTGATATTACCATGGCTTTTCTAGATACCTGGGAAAATAGTTATGTTACGGTCTAAGGATGAAGCTTTCATGTGGATGTTAATCTCCTATATTTTATCATTGGTCAGCTAGTGAAAGGGCACTTCATCTATAAGGAGAAACATAATTGGGAGGTCAAACTGAAGGAATTCAAAGACAATGATAAAATATTTAAAGGAGCTAATACAGGGATCTCCAGGAGGGACCTCTCAATGTTGTGAAATGACGTGATGAAGCCAGTCATGGAATTCATCACAATTAAGGACCCTAAGAAATTTTTGTGCAACTTTTACCTTTCTTTCATAAATCACTTCTATGACATCAATCCTATCAACATTCCTCAATTTCTAGTCAACTCAATGAACTACTCCATCACCTCCTATAGGAATAATAAAGGCATAGATCTTCCCTCTCATCAAGGCTTGTTCAAGGTTATTTATAGCCACATACTAACCCATAGCTCTAAATCCAACCAAAGTAAACCCAGTTTAGCTACAAATTCTATTGGGCCCGTTGCCTACCTGTCCCTGGCATATAAAAAGTAAATCTATTGAAGTTGTCATAGATATTAGGGTGAGGAAGATCATCAAGTTTAAAAAAGTGGAAGGACCCTCTAGGAAGTTTACCCATATTCAATATCATGCTAGGAAAGGAAGCCAGAAAGTTACAGATATCAAGACTGATGATGAGGAAGCAGAAGATGAAGTGAGGCATATGAATGAGTTTATCATTTCCACCATGACCAACATGATGAATGCCATGGTAAAATCTATCATTGACCTCAGGGAAGCCCTTCATATGCTTTTCTTTGGAGTGCAGATTGGCCAGGATACCAAGGGTGGTTTTGATGCAGAGTATGTAGCTATTGTCAAGGAGGAGCCCAAGGATTCTTTGAAAGATGAGGGTAGGTATGAGGATGAGGAAACCACTGAGGATTGATTTCCTTGACCACCTCTATTTTTTCCTAAGGCTACCCTACATGGAGCCTATTTGTTTTATTCTATGGACCGTTATGCTATGGTAGTGTCCCCTCTTCTCCTATTTCTATTTTTATATGAGATTGCATCCTTTGCTATTCTTTTTATTGGTTGGGATCATGGCTGCATCCCCTACTGGAAATTCGTTTTGTCTACAACATTCAAATATATTTTTGTACTAAGGTTTTGGGATCCTTAAAATCCGTCGTAATGAAATCTATTAATTTACCAAAAAAAACACCCATTAAAAGTAGTAACACCATAGTATAAATGAATTACCATATGGTAAAAACTACATAATATTATCTAAAGAAACATGACTATTCTTAAAGAAATACCTTGCAAATAGTGGAAACGACATAAAAAAAAGAACACCAAGAAAATCCAACAATCAGACAACAACCAAATAACATGAAGAGAACAAACACCATGGCCATATAGAAAAAAATAAATTTAAGAGAAAACGACATAGCAATCCATATGTTCAACACCTGGATACCCAACTAAAGGCAACAACCAACACACACCTAACTCTTAAAGCATCTCAAAGGTTCAAAGTTTATATCCACATGATTACTCAACCCAAATCTTAAGCACAAAGATAACAAGAAAAGTGGTCAATAATATAGAAGGAAATGATAAATATTTTTCAAAACTTGGCTTCCCAAAAATGTATGGATCATAGGTAGCCTCAAAACCAAAAAAAAAAAGTCAGTACAAAAATAATATTAGAGTGCAACCTGAGTGTAGGATAAGAAGCTACTATGGTTGCTAACCCAAAGAAATAGCACTCCAGAGGAAAACAAGACAATAGAAAAAAGATATTTATAAATAATTCTAAAACCACCTATGGTTATGTAGGCACAAGGAAAAATGAATGCCCATAACTCAAGTTAAAATGTTACATAGGGAAGAACTTAATAAAAACCAAAGACCCCAACATCTAACACAAGCAAAAAGGTAATCATACAAGCTCAAAATACAACATAAAATATTATATATTTCTTACAAAAATGAGTGAATATTACCTCTTTTGCAAAGCTTCCAAATACTCTTTTCTCCTTCCAATGTAACCTTCCAAAATACTTTCTCCACTAGAAATCCAACCATCCTCAACAAAATCTAGCTAGATATAAACCATAAAGCATGGAAGATTAAAGGTTGGAAACATTATGTTCTTTCCATATTGGTCCTTCTTCTAGTGACACCATCCACCCATTACAAGAAGATAACGTAACACATAGATGTTATCCAAAAAATATTTACCAATTTGATCTTTCCATGATTTGGTTTTATATGTATATTTTAATCATAGCTTAAATTAATAATTATTTATTTTACCCTTTTCATAAGATAATATCATTATTTTCTAATGTTTTTAATGTAATAACAACAAGAAAAATAATTACTTAATCAATTAATTCAATTAATACCAAGTATTAATATTAACTATTAATATTGGTATTAAAATATACCCATCATTAGTTATATTAACCAAACAATGTTTCCATAACTCAAGCTTGAATGCATCAACATAACAAATACTAGTCTAAGATGCACAAACAAATTTCCTTGAGTAGGAGGTCTCTTTTAAGATAACTAAAATATTATCACCTACCTACTAAGGATAGCTCTTTTGCAATAGCAACCTCTTTGCCAAATATACATACAATTCAAACAACCATATATGCAATGCATCTACATGAGGGGTATTCTTTTACCCTAGAGCTATCTATGAGAATGTTATCCATAATTTCCCATTTTCTCTCAACTTTGGTGGTTGTCCCATACCAATCCACCCATGAGAGTACTTGGTCCTACAACCATAAATTTCATCAATAGTACCATATTCTTCATGTCTCATAAATAAAACATCTTAATAATATCAAATAAGATTATGCATTAGATATCCACAAATCAATACATAAATCAAGTATCAAGATCAAGTCCTACCAAGGAGGGTTGTTACATACTCCCCCTTGGAATAAACACAATCCTCTATGTTTCCTAAAAATAAAGCATACATATTTCATTCAAATAAATATGGGAATTTCTTCCTCATTTCCTCAACATCTTCTCAAGTTGCATAATTTTTAGAATATTGGTCCCATTGGATCTTACGTTGATCTAGGGTTTATTTCCTCAACATCTTGAAATGAAACCCTAGAATCTTTATCGGTCACACTTCAATGGTTGAGGGATCTGCTATCTATAATTTTGAAACATTTCAAACATGAGAAGGATCAACAATATATTTTCTAAGTAGGGATATATGGAAAGTATCATGGATCTTTGATAGGTTAGGCAACAAGGTAAGCCTATGTGCTACTGGACTAATATTATCAATGATATCAAAAGTCCCAATAAAATGAGGATTTAACTTAGTTGACTTGATAGTAATTTTCATGGGTATTACCATTAAGAAGACTTTGTCTCCCATAGATAATTCTATTGATGATATTTTTAGATTAGCATAGCTCTTTTGATGATAAACAACTTCCTTGAGCCTTTTTTAAATCACTCTGAGCTGATCCTCCATCTCGCTGATAGTGTCTGGTCTAATAACTACCCAATATTCCATATTATCCCATGATAGAGGTGTTTTGCATCTTCTACCATAATGCCTCAAATGGAGACATTTCCAAGGATGCATGGTATCCATTATTATCTGCAAATTCAACTAGATGCAAAAATTCTTCCCACTTAGATGTTTGATCCATGCAGTACATGTAAAGCATATCCTTTAGGACTTGGTTCACCCTCTTTATTTATCCATCTATTTTTGGATTGTATATAGAACTGATATTCAACTTTGTGCTCATTGCATTATGAAGAGCTTACTAAAATTCTAATATAAACTTGAAATCTTTGTCTGATATTATCACCTCAATAAAACCATGTAATCTAAATATTTCCTTGGCAAACCTATTTTCCACAACCAATGCATCATCCTTGATGTTTTTTGGTATAAAATGTGCAACCTTGGTCAACCTATTGACCACCACAAGTATTGCATCATGCTAGTACCTAGTCTTAAGTAAACCCATGATAAAATCCATAAATATAACTTACCACTTTTAAGTAGGTATATCATGTGGGTATAATTTCCCTATTGGATGCTTATGCTCTACCTTAACCTTTTGACACTCCAAGCATCTAGCATTAAAGCTAATGATATATTATTTCATTATTAACTAGTAGAATATATTTTTCATGTTTTATCTCTTCTTTGCACCCCCTAGACGAGAAAAATATGGAGAGCCATATGCATATTGCATAAACATTATCCTTAAATCACTAGTTTTGGGTATGAAAACCCTATCCTTGAAGCATAGAAGTCCAAATTTTAAGTTAAAATCCTTATTTTCTCTAGGATTTCCCTCACATTTTTCTTGGATTTCAATGCTATACTGATCTTTTAGCTACATTTTCCTAAATTTGTCCATCAATTCTATATGACTTTGGGTCAATGGTGTTATATGCCTTCTACTTAAGGCATCAACAACCCTGGTTTTCTTTCCTTTGATATACTCAATACCCAAGTCATACTCAACTAGGAACTTTATCTACCTTCTTTGTCTTCCATTCAACATAGGTTGGGTAAATATATACCTTAGAATTTGTTGGTATGTCCTTAGCTCAAATGGTTTTCCCAACAAATAGTGCCTCTAGACCTTTAGTGCATGCACAACTACTACCAACTCTAGGTCATGGGTAGCATAATTTAGCTTATGCTTCTTGATTTTCCTAGACTAATATGCTATTATAGCTTCAGTCTAGGACAACACCCATCCAATGCTTATAAGGAAGCATCTATATATACCATAAAATTCCCTTTTGATACCTAGTATCTTGATAATTTATGTTGTAGTTAGCTTATTGTTTAGAGTTTCAAACGCGGTCTCACATTTATCCGACCATTTGAACTCCTTTTCTTTTCTTTGAAATTTGGTGATAGAGTAGGCAATATTTGAATAATATTTCACAAAATGTCTATAATAACCAATGAGACCCATGAATATTCTAACTTCTAACACATTAGTAGGTGCAGGCCAACCATAAAAATCCCTTCTATAGATATGATATGTCATAAATATTGAACTTGTGAGGCATAGAAATCACACTTAGATAAATTTTTGTAAAGTTTTTTTTCCTCAACACATTTGACACTAACCTCAAATGTTGTTCATGTTCCTCTTTGGTGCAGGAATATATCAAAATATCACCTTGAAATATCAAAACAAATCGATCTAGATATTTCCTAAACACACAATTCATCAGATTCAAAAAAATTGTTGGCACATTTGTCAATCCAAATGGCAACATTGTGAACTCATAATATCTATATCTAGTTTTAAAAGTTGTTTTGTGAGTATCCTCCTCATGAATCCTCATTTGATGATATCTTGATCTCAAATCAATCTTTGAAAATATAGTGGAATACTTCAACTAATTAAAGATATCATCAATCCTCAACAAAGGATATATATTCTTGATGGTCACCTTATTCAGTATTCTATAATTAATTCACAATCTCAAGGAAACATCCTTTATTTTCACAAATAATATTGGAGCACCCCAAGGTGACACATTTCGTTTAATCAGACCTTTCTCCAATAAATCTTGAAGTTGCATTATCAACTCTTGCAACTCAATAGGAGTCATTTTATAAGTTGTTCTTGCAATGGTTTTAGCTCTAGGTATTAGTTCAATGGTGAATTCAAATTCATGCTAAGGTGGTAGGAGAGGGAGATTTTCTAGAAATGCATCCCTAAATTCATGCAAAATTGGATGTTTCTTAAATATTTCCTCATCTCCATTATCACTTGTCTTGTCATTTATCTTCACTACATACAATATATCACCTATTTTGATTGTCTTCTTTAGTTGCATAGCTGACAACAAATGTGGTCAAAAATACCCTTGCCTACTTTGGACCCTAACTCACTTCTTATCCTTATCGGTATATTCCATCCATATTTCTTGGAATTTTATTAGGGCTTCATGAGCCTTTAACCAATCCATCCCTAGGATAATATCAAAGGCATTTAGTGGCACTACATATAAGTGCTAAATAGTGGATCCAATGGATATGGTGATTTCATCTATAGGAAAAAATTGATCTACAAAGCAAGTCTATCCAAACTCGTACTTGACTTTACACCCTTGTGCCAAAAATATAAATTTTTCCAACATATCCCTAATAATACTAGTGGAAATAAAACTGTCTGTAGCTCCACTATCAATTAAAACTTTAACATTCTTATTAAATAGCTTACCATTTGGTAACATGGGGGTTGTTTTTCCATCTAATTTTTGACTTCCTATGATTGCATCTATTTGGTGTGGTTGCTCCTTGGCTCTACTACTTAACTCTAGTTGTTGGATACACTTATTTTCATAATGAGGACCTCCACAAATAAAACAACTTGTCCTAGGTGCCTAAGATCTTTCTTACCTTTTCTCCCATGTTGTCTCTTTTTAAGCTGACTCGTTTTACTTCTGAGGTTGGTATTTTAAATTATCCTTTTTCTAGAAATTCTTCTTATAGTTCCTTTGGTTCTCATTATTATTATTCCTAAACTTTGTGTTCCTTTTTATTTTCTTTTTTTTCTCCTTATCTCATTTCATAAACCCTACATTCTTCCTCTTCTTGAGTTCCAGCCTCTCTACCTATATCAACCCTGCATATTTGAAGGTCTTTTTGGTTTGAATATCGGTCTCTTCCTATCAGACAAAATCATAAGATTTTTGAAGGATTTTGGGTTTGAGAAAATTAATTACTATCCTAATCTTAGGATCCACTCCCAATACGAAATTATGCACCTTTATTTTCTCATTTATCTCATACCCAATAATGTACTCCAAAATTTTAACGAATCTTTGATAGTATACCTCTATAGTCAATGTACCCTACTAAAGTGTAGAGAATTCCTCAAAATTCTCTACATAAAAGTGATCTAATAGAAATATTTTCTCAAATGCCTTGATGAAACTATCCCATTCAAGGTCCACAACTTGGATTCTTTTGCCTACCTTGAATGTGTTCCACCATTCTAAGGTTGCATCCTAAATATGAAGGGTTTCCCAAACCATTTTAGTTTTAGGTGAGTAATTCTTCATGGAAAATATTTTTTCTAACTCATTCAACCATGAATTTTTTTGCATTAACCCCTTCTCTTCCATTAAATTTTGCTACATTAACATTCTTAAGGTCCTTTGTAACAACCCTAAAATCTAACCAATCTGAGAGAGATTTTTTTCTTAAAAATTAATTATTAAGGTTCTTATAAGTATCCATGGAATACATAAATTGACTATACATAGCCACATTTCGAGTCTAAAATGCTACAAACATCACTCGAGTGGATAGAAGAGGATAATCTCCCGTAGGTAACTAGGGTTTACCTTGTATAACTTTGTGGTATAGAGGATGCTCTTAAAAATGTATCCCCACATTTATGGAATTCTCCATGAATGTAGACTTCTTGACCTTAGCATTAGGATTATCTCTTCTCATCCTTTAGAGAGGGGGACTCCAATTCCTCTTCTAGCCATAAGTTATTCTATTGTGGGTCCATTAGGTATAATACCTTAGTCTAGTTTAACTGCACCTCCATGATGATCCCTTAAACTTCATGCTTGTCTTCCCCATCTTTGTGATGGGTCTCTAAGCAACAATCACTCCACATGATTTTCTTCATGTGGACACATGAACTAGGTGTTTTTACCCCATAAAAACCCAAATTGAAAAGGATATTTTTAGTCAACGTTAGCTTTAGAGCCCTTCCCAAAGAAAACTCTAAGCCCAAAAATAACCCTCACTATCTCTCTCACTCTACAAGCATTAAAACAAAAACATCTTATAGGTAGGAAGTAAAACTAATTATCTTAAGCTTGCAATTAAAACCTTTAGATCATAGCATTAGCATGGATAAGAACCATAAAAACCATATAACAACATGGCACCATATAGTCATCCAATAAAATATCTAGATTACACAAAGAATAGTCTTTTTCTTCTATTACAATAAATCCTCTTTCACCAAGAGTGATTTTCAACAATACAACAAGAATATTTTAAGTTTTAACTTAGCATGATCTGAACATATTCTTCCTTTGGCCTCCACGGTAGTTGATAGGAAGGTGGAGATCAAAGCAAATCATATGCAAGTATGAATGCATTTCTATATGGTTCATTTCAAACACAAAAGAAGCCCACACTTTTTTTCCAAAATATTTTCCACAAATATTTTAAATCCCAAGCCCTTGCATTTCTATATAAATCAATTCAATATAGCAAACACAAGCAAAAGAAGCCCATACTTCTTTTCAAGATATTTTCCACAAATATCAGATTTTAAAGCTATACATTTCTAATATAACAAACACAAGTAAGAAGCCCATACATATTTCCAAAATATTTTTCATAGATTTCAAATTTTAAAGCTATACATTTCTAATTCAATATAGCAAAACACAAGTAAGAAAGTCATACTTCTTTCCAAAATATTTTCCACAAATATCAAATTCCAAAGCTATACATTTCTAATTCAATATAGCAAAACACAAGTAAGAAGCCCATACTTATTTCCAAAAATATTTTCCACAAATATCAAATTCCAAAGCTAAGAAATTGTTCATAGATTGTATCTAATCTTGAAAGGTTATCTCCATAAATTAATCCATTATATCTATCATTGGATCAAACTAAAGGTTAGATCAATAAATTCCACCATTAGATTATTACTAAATCTAAAGTTCTAACAATTGATCTTTCAAAAGATTAACTAAAGGTTAATCCATTATTAGGTCAATTCCAAAACTAAATTAATCCTTTGTTAGATTAAATATTAAATTAACCCATCATTTGGTTAAGTAGCAAAATTAGAGATTAAGTAATCAATTTACCATTTGCAAGTCTTATCATTCATTTGAAAGACTAAAGATTAATCTATCATTTGATTAATAACCAATCTAAGGATTATAATGAATTAATCTACCATTAGATAAATTGCCAAACTAATCTATCATTTGATTAATTAATAATCTAAATATTGAGAATAATTAATCATTATATTAATTGCCAAACTAATCTATCATTTGATTAATTAATAATCTAAATATTATAATGAATTAATTGTCAAACTAATCTATCATTTGATTAGTTAATAATCTAAATATTATAATGAATTAATTGTCAAACTAATCTATCATTAGATTAGTTAATAATCTAAAGATTATAATGAATTAATTGCCAAACTAATATATCATTTGATTAATTAATAATCTAAATATTATAAAGAATTAATCTAGCATTAGATTAATACTAAACTGCAATAATCCAACCTTAGATTAAAGAAGCATCTAAAGAAACTTCTATTAAATCCATTAAGTTAACCTTAATCTATTTAATCTTCCATATAAATAAAAGAAAGGACTAACTTATCCAACACAAAGCATAAGGCTTTAATAAAATTGATGTACTAATCTAATCAAATATAAAGTTAGCAATCTTTAATCTTAACCAGGCTTCATCACAGCCCAAAAGAATTAAATGATTTTAACTAACCCTAAACAAAGCCTTACACAAACATACATAAATCACAAAGATAGTGCACATCCAACATTGCATAAGCATCCAATCAAAGGATAATATTTGAAGGTGTCATTTGTGCAAGATCTCATATGTCCAAAGGATGCATTGAGACACATAACAAGTGAATGGTTTTGAATCCCTCTATTCAAAGGATCAATGCAGGCTACTCAATGAAGGTCAACTACAAGTTGCCTTCAGGTCCCACATCACTCTTTACTATGCATTATTCCTGCCACGCAATGAGAATGAGGTTCAATCTGGAGGGAATGAGCATGCAATCCTAAACACAACATCCAACCAAAAACTTAACACAATAATACATCATATAATTCTAGCATAATATGGAGGTAAACAAAAGTAACAAGGGAAATTTAGGCCACAAACGAAGCATCTAGAAGTCAATGCACAACAAGATGTTGCCTAAGATTCACAATGATCGAGAGCCAAAATTACTAAGAAGAAAAACAGTTGTATTTTATTCAAATGCAGCAGAGAATTACTGTTACAACAGAATATTACAGTCACAGCATAATATTAAATAAGTCATAGAAGAATTGTGCCTTTACAGAATTTCTCAAATCTGGAAATACAACAAGAAAATATTATTTTTCTAGCAATTTTCCATCCCTTGTGCATGCCTTTGCTCTCCTTTTTAAAGGTTCTCGGGTGACGCTCCATTTCCAGCTGGTGGCCCTTCGTTTCCTCTTCCAAAACCTTTTTTTTTGTCTCCCCGTGTCACTTTGTCATCCAGATATTCGACACGTCTCCCTTTCCGACTCTTCGTCTTCGACTCGTCTTTCAGCGTGAAAATACGACATGTCGCGATATCGTGACATGTCACGATATCGTGACATTTTGGCTTCCCTGGGCTCCGTCTCCCTTCTAGTGTGATATCATGATGTCGTGATTTCGTGACCCTCCGTTTGCTGTGTCATCGGACCTGTATTTTGGTCGCGATATCGCGACGTCGCGATATCGCGACATGTCATGAAATCATGACATGTGATTTTGTGACCCTCCGCATACTGCATTGTTGGCACTGCATTTTGGTCATGATATCATGATGTCGCGATATCGCGACATCACGATTTTGTGACCCTTTGCCTATTGCACCGCTTGCCCTAATTTTGTCGCGATATTGTGACGTCGCGATTTCACGACCCTTCCACCTTTTACATCGCTTGCCCCTCTTTTGATCACGATATCACGACGTCACAATATCATGACATGTCACGATTTTGTGACCCTTCGCCTACTGCAACTTCTGCCCTGTTGTTTGTCTTTGCAAAACACTTAGAAATTTTTTTTTTTTTTTGAAGCAAGATTGCGCTGCTGCCACCGGATGCTCCTGCATCAGACATCCGGGGTAGATTGAGAAGTGATCCTCACTTCTGAACTGTTAGAGGGAGACCCAGGCGGTCAACCTCCATTTTAGACAACCAAGTTGCATCTTCTACCAATATGCCCTTCCACTTGACCAAATATTCAAAATACAGTCTGTTTTTGGTACTTCTGCCTTCTCGAGTGTCTAGTATTTCCTCAATCTCATCTGTGGTTGGAGTAGATGCTAGAATACTCCACAACTCTGTGCTTGGTGTCTCACTACTATCCCCCTCATGGTATTTCACCAAATCTGAAATGTTAAAGACAGGTGATATGTTAAGCCCACTTGGCAATTCTACTTCATAGGCATTGCCTGAATCCCGTTTTGCCATGATTTTGCATGGTCCAAACTTCTTCATATTTAGCTTGTTATAGGTTTTAGCAGGAAATCTTTCTTTTCTCAGATGGACCATCACTTCATCTCCCACTTCGAATTCCTTAAACCACCACTTTTGGTCTGCTTTCGTCTTATATTGCGTATTCATTTTAGCAATATGCTTCTTCACTTCTTCATGCAGGTTCTTCAGATGCTCTGCAAAATCCTCAGCCTCGGCACTGCACTTTTCCCTTGTATTCAGCTTCCTTAACTCAGAAACATTTCTTGGACTTCTTCCATTTATTATCTGAAATGGAGATTTGTTGGTACTCCTATTGACAGAATTGTTATATGCAAACTCCGCCTGCGGCAAAATTAGATCCCATCCTTTGGGCTTATCTCTTATCAAGCACCTCAATAGGTTACCCAAACTTTTGTTTACCACCTCTATTTTCCCATCTGTCTGTGGGTGGTATGTTGAACTGAATTTCAAATCTATCTTTAGTTTCTTCCACAGGGTTATCCAAAAATACCCAACAAACTTGGTATCTCTGTCGAAAACGATGCTCTTCGGTAGGCCATGCAGCCGTACCACATCTTTGAAAAACAAACCTGCAATATGAACTACATCATTAGTTTTCTGAAAAGGAATAAAATGTGCCATCTTTGAAAACCTGTCAACTACCACAAATATGGAATCATTTCCCCTATGTGTCCTTGGTAGACCAAGAATGAAATCCATGTTGACATCTTCCCATGGTTTCTTCGGTACAGGTAATGGCTGATATAATCCGGTGTTCTGTCTCACACCTTTCGCCATCTGATAGACTCTATAGCTCTACACAAATTTCTGCACATCTTGCTGTAGTTGCGGCCAATAATAATTCTCACTCACAACGGCAATGGTTTTATCTCGACCAAAGTGCCCAGCCAATCCTCCAGTATGTTTTTCTTTGACTAGGTTTTCCCTCATGGAACTTCTTGGAATGCATAACTGGTTTCCCCTGAACAACATTCCATCTTGGATCAGAAAATCCAACCACTTGGTTCTGTCCAAGGTAACTGGTGCAAAGCAAGCCTTCCAGGCTTCTGCAAAATCAAGATCTTTAGGGTACAAACCCTTCAATTCATCAAATCCCAACACTTCCACCTTCATTTCTGTCAGCAAACTCTACCTTCTACTCAAGGCATCTGCAACTCTGTTGGAATTTCCACTCCTGTGCTTCAACACAAAGGAATAACTCTGCAGAAACTCAACCCACTTCAAGTGTCTCTGGTTCAATTTTCCCTGGCTATTTATATACTATAAGGCCTGATGATCAGTATATAGCACAAATTCTTTCGGCAGCAAATAATGTCTCCACTTCTTCAGGGCTTGAACTATAGCGTAGAACTCTTGATCATACACTGAATACTTTTTCCTTGCATCATTGAGTTTCTCACTAAAGTAAGCAACAAGCTTACCTTCTTGACTCAGCACAGCTCCAATGGCACTACCACTGGCATCACAATCTACCTGAAATACCTTATTAAAATATGGAAGTGCTAAAATAGGTTGCTCAATGACCTTCTTCTTCAACATATCAAAGCTCTTGTCAGCTCCCAAGGTCCACTTAAAGTCTTTCCTATCCCCTCTCATTGTTTTTGTAAGGGGTGCACAAATACTGCTAAAATTTTTGATGAATTTCCTGTAAAAACTGGCTAGACCATGAAATGATCTCACTTCAAAAGTGCTTCTTGGAGTAGGCCATTCAATGATAGCCCTCACCTTTTCTGGGTCCATTTTCAAACCTTCAACTGAGATGACAAATCCCAGGTATACCAACTCCTTCTTCATAAAATTGCACTTCTTCAAGTTGATCAACAACTGTTCTTCCCTCAACTTCTCAAAAACCCTCCTGATATGCATCAGGTGCTCTTCCAGGGTTCTACTGAATATCAAAATGTCATCCAAATAGACAATAACAAACTTGCCTAAAAACTCCTTCAACACTTCATTCATCAACCGCATGAATGTGCTTGGTGCATTGGTTAGCCCAAATGGCATGACCAACCACTCATACAAACCTTCTCTAGTTTTGAAAGCAGTTTTCCACTCATCTCCTTCTCTGATCCGAATCTGATGGTAGCCACTCTTCGAGTCAATCTTGGTGAAGTACTTGGATCCACTCAAACAGTCCATAATATCATCCATCCTTGGTAATGGAAATCTATATTTTATGGTGATCTTGTTTATAGCTCAGGAGTCTGTACACATCCTCCACTCCCCATCCTTCTTTGGTGCTAGTATTGTAGGTACCGCACATGGACTCAAGCTTTCTCGAATCAGTCCCTTTTTCAACAACTCATGGACTTGCCTACTCAGCTCCTCACTTTCCATAGGAGTCATTATGTGGGCTGCCTTGTTGGGTAAACTAGATCCAGGTACCAAATCAATATGGTGACTGATCTTCCTCATCGGTGGTAAACCCTCAGGCACATTATCTGATATGATTTCTGGAAATTCTTCTAACAGGTGTTCAGCCTCTGCTAGAACATCTGTGTACTGTTCTTTCTTAACATTAGGGATTAATGCATAACACATTGAATCCCTCTTCAGGCCATCCAAAAACTGTCTTCCATCCACCAGGAAGATTCTGGAACTACTACACACTTTCTCATCCACTTCCTTCAGTGGCTTCAATTTGTGACGTACTCCATCCTTTGTCAAAGAGTACGTATTTGCATGCCCATCATGCACTGCACGTCTATCAAATTTCCATGGTCTTCCCAACAACAAATGGCAAGCATCCATCGACAAAACATCACATAGGACCTCATCTTGATAATTTCCAATGTGAAATTTGACCAAGCACTGTTCATTGACAAGTGCTCTGTGGTCTTTCTGCAACCACAAAATCTGATATGGATGCGGGTGCTTCCTCTTTCCCAATTTCAACTTAGTAACCATATCTTCTGAAACTAAGTTGTCTGTGCTACCATTATCAATGATAACATTGCAGACCTTCCCTGCACATTTGCACCTTGTGCGAAACAGGCTCTTCCTCTGTTCTGGTTCTTTCTCGTCATTCAAAAGTGCCCTTCTCATCACCAGCACTTCTCCTCCTTCTACTTCTTCTGAGTGTTCTGACTCTGCACCTTCATCTGCCATAGCAGCTCTGGCATGACCCTCAGGTCTCTTGTCCGTCCTTTCTTGGTGTTGAGGACACTCGGATGACCGATGTCCCTCTTCTCCACATTGGAAATAGGTTCCACAAAATACCCATCTTTCATACCCACGTCTAGGTCTACCTCTTCCTCTCTGGTAGCCATTGTTTTGATCAAGTGGGTGGTAGGTATTCTCCTTTTTCTGTTCCTAGGGTCTGCTTGTTTCACCAGTCTTCTTCTGGTCTCGGTAATTTCCTCCACCGGTTCTTCCACCATGATCCCTTCCTCTCTGGTTGCCTTTGAATCTTCTATTTAGTTTCTCTTCTACCTTCAAGGCCAACTGGTATGCATCTTCTATGGTGGCTATTCTGATCAAGCTGAGTTCTTCCTAAATGTTCATTCTCAACCCATTGATGTATCTGGCTACTTTCTCCTTATTAGCCCCTGAATGGCCAGTTTTGATGGAGATCTTGTAGAATTCTTCTATGTATTCTTGGACAGACTTGCCTGACTACCTCATACTCTACATCCTCCTCAACAGGTCCAACTCGTAATCTACAAGAATAAATTGTCTCTTCAGCTTCTCCACCATTCGGTCCCATCTGGTTATTTTCTCCTTTCCATTTTTATTTCTTTTGAGTTGTACTCCTTTCCACCATAAACTAGCATGGCCTTTTAATTTTGTTTTTGCAAATTTTATCTAGTCTGGATCCACAACCTCCTCATACTCAAAGTATTCCTCCATATCATTGATCCAATCAATCAACTCTTCTGGGTTGAGGTTCCCAGAATATGTAGAGACATCAAACTTCAATCTCTTCCCAACCTGAGATAGAGCTTTCAACAGTCTAGCTTCAGAAGGATCCAATGCTTCTTCATCATATTATGGATCCTCAGTTTCCCAAGCTTCATCGTCACTCTAGTCTTCTCCATTAGGTTTGGCCCTTTTTCACAATTCTTCTTGCAGGGCTTGCACTTGTCTCTGCAACGCTCTGAAATCTTCATCCTGCGCCACATTTCTCTCATGACCACGATTTCTTTTTGGAGGCATACTGCTCACCTCTCTCATAAATCCCAACTGGTCCTGGTGCAAACTGCCTCACGTTCGACGCTCTGTTTACACTACCCAGGCACTCCCATTCTCTCTTCTCAGAATCCTTCCACCTGTCCTGGTGTAATCTGCCTCACTTTGGCGGTCTACTTACACACTTAGGAACTCCCACTCTGATACCACTTGATCGAGAGCCAAAATTACTAAGAAGAAAAATAGTTGTATTTTATTCAAATGCAACAGAGAATTACTGTTACAACAGAATATTACAGTCACAACATAATATTAAATAAGTCGCAGAAGAATTGTGCCTTTACAAAATTTCTCAAATCTGGAAATACAACAAGAAAATATTATTGTTCCAGCAATTTTCCATCCCTTGTGCATGCCTTTGCTCTCCTTTTTAAAGGTTCTCGGGTGACGCTCCATTTCCAGCTGGTGGCCCTTTGTTTCCTCTTCTAGAACCTTTCGTTTCGCCTCCCCGTGTCGCTTCGTCGTCTAGATATTCGACACGTCTCCCTTTCTAACTCTTCATCTTTGGCTTGTCTTTCGGCACAAAAATATGACATGTCACGATATCACGACATGTCGCAATATCGTGACATTTTGGCTTCTTTGGGATCCATCTCCCTTCTGGTCGTGATATCGCGACGTCACAATTTTGCGACCCTCCGTCTGCTGCATCGTCGGCCCTGCATTTTGGTTGCGATATCGCGACATCGTGATATCGTGACATGTCACGATTTTGTGACCCTCTGCCTGCTGCATCGTCGGCCCTGCATTTTGGTCGCAATATCGCGACATGTCATGATTTTGTGACCCTCCGCCTGTTGCATCGCCTGCCCCACTTTTGGTCATGATATCATGACCCTTTCGCCTATTGCATCGCTTGCCCTGCTTTTGTCATGATTTCGTGATATCGCGACGTCACAATTTCGTGACCCTTTCGCCTTTTGCATCACTTGCCCCTCTTTTGGTCACGATATTGCGACGTCGCGATATCGAAACATGTCACGATTTCGCAACTTCTGCCCTGTTGTTGGTCTTTGCAAAACACTTAGAATTTTTTTTTTTTTTTTTTTTGTTGAAGCAAGATTGCGTTGCTGCCACCGGATTCTCATGCATCACACAACCAAGAGGAAGTTTGAATTTTCCATTCACCTAATATCTACGACCTTTCACTACTTGATGTTGCTTTCCTACGTTTGCCCTAGCCTCTTTTCTTCTATTACCTATGCACTCCTTGAAAACCAAACCCACAACATCCCTTTAAATGCAAGGGAAAGAGAACAAGAATGAGGCCAAGTACCTCCACTCACCTCCACTTAGGAGTAACGCCTATTGGAATATACTATATTATTTGATACATGCCAATGTACCACCTTGGGTTATCTTTAGATAAGGATTTTATCTTAGATTAGGGTTTGAGTATTTACTTTATGCAATGTAATAAATGTATAAGTAATATTACAATGTGCAAAGTTTTCAATAATGTAAATGTTCATCATAGTCCATGTGCACATGAGGCCATATAATAGGAAGGTGAAGAGTCATAGAAATATGAAATGCCAAGAGTCACATCCCAATATATATTGGCCTTGGTGTGAGTAAGTAGAAACAATATTTCCATATCATTTTATCATTTCATAGGACAAATTTGAGTAGAGTAGAATACAATTTTGAGACAATGTAGAACTTGTATGAAGCATGGAGTACTTAAGATCTCCATATTTTGTATGAAAATCCTATTTTCACAATCTTTTATTAATGGCAGTTTTATGAGTTATTGCAAAAGTTTCTTATGATTTTTACATGCTTAGTATATTTCCATTATCATAGATTCAATATTGCATGCTCATTTTATATCTTGTGGTTGATTTATCATTAAGTATCTAGCATCAAAAGCTAACAATGGTATCAGATCACAAGGTATATTTATAGGAGACAAGGAAAGTCACAAAATATATTAAGATGAGATAGGGAGATCTCATTTTCAAAATTTTAAGAATTGATTTTTGGCTAGAGTCTTTCCACAGGGTTGCAGGAAAACTCGTGAAGACTAGGACTCAACATAGATCTCTTTTCCACTAGATTGAAGGATAACTAGTGATGTTTATTGACTTATAGATATATAGAGATTTTTTCCTACTATCTAATGTTTTGTGTTGTAGAAAATTAGTTCTCAAAATTTAGGAAGCTTCCTACAACAAATAGAGAAGAATTTCATATTCGATTTCCTAGAAGTCTATGTGTTGTCCTCGTGCAAGAATTAGTTCTTTATTGCAAAAAATATAGACATTGAAGAAAGAAGAGACTCGAGATAAGAAGTCATAATTTAAGATTCTATATTGAAAATTGAGAAGGATAGAAAGAGGACAAAGGAATCCTATGGAATATTGAAGAAAGAGGAGACTTGGGGAAAAGGTCCCCATTGGCGATTGGAGATTGGATATGGAAGATTTGTAAATAGTAATTATTAACACCAAAACAAATAAAAAATCAAAAAAAGCAATCATGTGCAATAAAAAGAGTGATTTTATATTGACTTATGGAGCCTTTGATCTCCTATTTTAAACCATTAATATACCTTGAATATCAAATGTGTTACAAAATATTCTTGTTTTAATGACAATGATTAAAAGGGTGAAACCCTTTTGCCTAATCAAACAAATATGATGCTTCAAAATATTCCCTGCTATAAACAATTTGATGAGTGGGCTTGTGTATCCTCTAGAGGGCCACTCTAGCTGCAACAACTATCCAATGGATTATCACTTGTACTTGCACAAAATCAAACCGTAAAAAGGGATCAGTAGCGCATATGGGGCCTCCATTATGTGAGGCCCTCTTCAATATAAAATATAAATATACAAACCCTAGATTGAATATTTATGAAATGTGAAAAAAAGTATAGAAAACATAAATAATATAAAATCTATTGTGTTGTCAATAGCTTATTGTGATCTACATTCTTGAGGATTCAAAATGTTGTTGTGTGGATGCCAAAAAACATTCAAGGGCTCGTTGGACATAGTTTGGTGTCTGATGGATGCCCTAGAGCATCTACAGACTATGATGGATGCCCTACAACATTTGGTAAATACCTAGAGGTATCTATGGACTGTGATGGATGCTTTATAGTATCTAAATATGGTTTTCAAAAGTAGATACGAGTGAACGACGAATGTGGTAGTGACTAGGGTTTGTACAAAATGTCATGTGAATGTGTGTGATATCTCTTTGCAAAATTTTTCAACCCTTATTCATGAAAAGTGAATAATATTTTATGATTACCTTGATTCATGTTAGGGTTTTGATGATGGCAATGAGCAACAAGATTAAAACATGATGAGCAATTGTTTGTAGCTTAACAAGTGACAAGGATTGCAATTAATGAGCAGTAAGGATTACCACATGGCACACTAAGATGGAGTTTTTATGGATGAATCATATTTATTCATATATATAATATATATAATATGAATTATGAATTACTATGATTTTATGATGATGAGTGGACGATAAATGGCTAGGATTTTGTGTCTACAGATACCTCTTTTTTTATCACTTTGTGTGAAACACAATGTGGTACAAAAATAAGAGACACCTAGTTTTATGGAATGGACTTCAATGTGCAAGAAGTTTTTGAAATTTTTTATTTTGTCTTACCCCCTTAATTGGTGAATGAGTGAAGAATGAAATCCATGAGCCAATTTATCAAATGCAAATGATGCAATTAATGCATATAATGTATGCAGATGTTAGAAATCAAAGTCAAGTTTGGTTGCCCCATGTTTGGGGTGGTTTTGTGTTGTTGAAAATTTAACTTTTGGTATCATTGAATTATAAAAATGATGAAGTAAAGGAGCCAATCTCACTTCCATAGTTATTGTATCAAATTCCTTAATGCAAAATGATGAATTAGAGGAACCAATCACCCTAGGATCTTGTTGTCCTAGTGAATGTATCAAATTCCTTAATGTAAAATGATGACATGAGATGTTTTCATGTTTGGAATCCCATGGAGAGGGTTTCAAAGATAATCTAGGGTAAATTTATCTTTAATATAGCCTCACTTGATAAATGAGGGACCCAATTTATTTTATCTTCAAACAAGATGATGTTGGATGGTGATTTTGAGTAGGCATTCTTATGGTGATCTACCCATCCTACCGAATTGCATGGATAACCAATTGTTACAATCACTAGGGAACTAGAGTAAATCACTAGATACGAAATCCACCTGATAATATAGGGTGTATTGATGATGTAAAATAATTATGTAAATGAATTTATGGGTTGATTTGGTAGTTTTGTGAAATTTTGGATATTTTAAAGCATTTTTGGGTATTTGTGCGACTTTTGGTTGCATTCAAAATTTAGATGCCCAAATTAATCCATGTTATTATAAAATATGATATGATTATGTAATGAATGCTTGGAAGAGTGTATTTGGTATTTTTGTGAAATTTTGGATCATTTTGGGATATTTTAAAGCATTTTTTTGGGTATTTTTGCAACTTTTGGTTGCATTCAAAATTTAGATGCTCAAATCAATTCATGTTGTCATAAAATGTGATATGAGGATGTGATGAATGCTTGGATGAATTTTTTGATGATTTTATGGGATTTTGTTATGTTTTTAGGCCCTTTTGAAACCTTTTATAGCACTTTGGAAACAAATGCCAGCCTACATCTATATCTCCATAGATGTTGGATAGTGTCTGCCATTCTAAAAATGTAGTAGGGCATTTGAGTATACCTATTGGATGTAGAGATGCATTTGGGTGTGCCTCCTCAGCTATAAAGGGCTATAGAGGTAAAATTATATTTCATTCTTGTGTTTGAGAGTTGAATAAGTGGTGTTTGAGAGAATGAGAGTGAAATATCTTGCTGATGGCGATGGAAGGAGCTGGTGCACTGGTTGGATTTGATGTATGGGTGGCAAAGGTAAGTTCTTCTATCCCTCTTGTTTATTTTGCAATGTTGTTTTTTTTGCAATGGATGGGATTTTTATGTGCAATTGCTTTTATTGTTGTGCTACAATTGAGAATTGTAAAGGTTCAACATTAGTTTTTACCTATCCTATCGGGGGTGAAAAAGGTATTACGAGAGGCTAATTAGGAGTGGTTGGAGCAAGTGGGATTGGATGGTTATGCATCTATTGAGGTGATGAGGGTTTATTATGGTTACCTCTCTACCTTAGTAGAGTTATGGGATCCAAATAGGGGGACCTTCCATCTCCCAATAGGGGAGATGATAGTTATGCTCGAGGACATACACCACATATTTCATGTACATGTGTAGGGATTACATGTTCAAGTGGGACATGATAAGGGGTATGAGTTGATTCAAATTTTTGGAAATGAGTAGAGGGATATGAATATTAGTGGTGATAGCATCCAATACCTATATTTGTACTCACATAGGTGGTTTTAGGTATTATAAATCTACATCATGTTCTTACTACTAAATGTGTTGGAGCCTAATATCATTGGATGTCGATTCCCTTGGAACATGATTAGGTTGATTTTTCATATGATCTATGATCCTCGAGTGTATGCTTGGGTGCCTAATTTTCTAGCTTAGGTATACATGGATTTTTATGAGGTGAAGAGGTAAGGTGAAAGATATTGGGTTATAGTCTATTGCTTTAGATCTAAGATTGGGAGCATTTTAGTATAGCTCATCCTATGGACCTGCCATGTGAGTGGGATAGGACTCATCCCTATGCATTAATATGGTGAGAAATCAAGTAGATATAACCAATTCATCCTGGTCATAGTGACCAGGAGTATAGGGTGATGTGTGTCGTTAATAGCATCATTTAATCCTATGATTTGTCAAATCCATGGTGTCCAAGGATGTCTATGATAGAATGTTAGGGTAGATTACAGTTCAGACATTCAGACTACAAGAATTTCTTTGGTGAAACAGATGTTGGTTCAGCATTTTGGTGTCACACTAAACCTAGTCTACAGAATGGAAACTAAATTAACTTGCAGGAATTGAAAACTAAGTACAATTGCAATAATTGAGATGACAAAAAATTAAACCTAATTACTTTTGTAGAATGGAAGTTGCTTGAAGTAAACACAATTCAAACACCTATCAGTGTTCTATTACATAAGGTTGTCAATCTTCTATCATAGTAGCTAATAGCAAAAATGGAAATGCAAGAACTTGTAAAGTTGCTAGAAATAAAGAAACAATTACAGTGTTATAGATTACTTTAATTGCTGAAACATGTATCAAGGAATCACAAATTAACTACTCTATCACCTGTCACACATCTATGCAATATGAAAACTCATTCTTAAACATGGAAAATAAATCTTAAGGCTACAACAATGGTTAGTGTGAAACAAATAAAGAATTTGACAAATATCCACTTAAATTCTATTGCAGCAAAGTTCAGGGGAAAACTTGTCAGTCAGTCCTTCTTCCAGGCCTGGAAGTGGCCCTTGCTTCCTTTTCTAGAAGAAGGTATAAGATATATTCTACTTACTAAATACTAACACACTCATGCATAACAACAAATGATGGAAAACTACACTTTATTTATCTGGAAAATAACATTACATACTCTGCAGGACAATCCTGTTGCACACTGTTCACTATGATATCTACTGCATCTATCTCCTATTTTCCTAATATCTTAGCTCAACCAATGAGGGAGCTATTATTTATATTGTCTTATTCCTACTCTACATGCCCAAAATATCTTATTTGCTATTTTACATTGATTTACCCAATATTTTGTAATTGACTTGGTCTATTCCAAGATAGTGCAAGCTGCATCAGCGGGTGTTGGTTCATGAGTTATGTCTCCTGGTAGTAAGGAGGATTTTGGAATGGTGTAAATAGTTGTGGGAAATTTTTCCTACATTACCTCATCGCTCCTTTACCGTTTTAGGTGCTAAAGTTTTCAAAATGGCTAAAACTGGCATGTTCCCCTGTTATTCTGGAGAGTCTTCGGAATAACCGGTTGTAGGTGTGCTTTTATGTCTAAATGCATTAAAATATCCATTTCAGTAGGTTTTTTTGGGTAGGCCATTTATCTCAACTCCTAGGAGGTGATCCCAACCATTTTTACCTTCCTCAGTTGGTAAATTCCAGGCCTTGCCATTCATTGGTAGCTAATTGGAATTTACATGGTAATTCTGTGTAATCCTATTTCTGTTGCACAATTACAACTTTTGGTGTTTTTTTCCAAATTCACACAAATTATCATGTGGTAAATATAAAATATAAATACATATATTATGTTTCTACTAAAATTATACACTTCATTCACCAAGTAACCATGCTAAAATAGTGCAACAGTGCTGCACAATTGTCCCTGCTCTGTTATACCCTATTGTTATCCATTTACACCATGTGGAAATGCTTCTAAATAGGTCAAATATCTTATTTAGTCCTTCTGAAATCATTCCATACATTTCCTCATGCTTTTCTTGACAAATTCAAGGTGCTCCTATAAAGTGATAACTTGCTAGTTTTTGTATGGTTGTTTTCTACAGATTTCTAGATTTATGACAGTCTTGGGAATTTGGCTCCAATGTGGATTTCAAACAAGTTTAAGGGTGGGAAAACATTCAAACACCATTGTGATATTAATGGACATCAACATACAACATTTGGCTAATTTAAATGCATGTTTTATTTGCTACTTAATCAACTGAAATAGTGCATAAAATGCTAAAAATAGTCAAAATAGGGGTATAGTGATCCTAACATAAAATCATGAAAACATTTAACAAATAATATATTCTAATCAACTATTTTGAAATTAAATTTGTCATGTTTGATAATATGACAATTTTTATATGTCAAACATAGTGTAATAATGAGATATTTTTAGGCCTCATCATAGGGATATATGGGTAAAGTTATCACCCAATCAAGTGTATTGATGGTCATGGTGAGAGGCTATATGGCCAACTAATAGGGAGAAAATACAATAGATTAGGTAGGCTAGATGGGTTATTGGTCGTCATGGTAGTGAGGTGGAGTTGATCTAGTTCTCATAGATTTTGTGGTATTTTGGGATACGATAGGTGGTTCCTAATGCTCCAATGATTTACAAGCATCGTAACAATGATTTGAGTCTACCTTGTGCTAAGATATGGTGGTTGGACTATGAGGATGGCGAGAAGATGGATATCCTAGATGTTGATGATATCAATACCATAATTGACTATGATTCTTAGTTTACTTCTCAACATCCATGGGAACTGATTCAAGTGGTGGATAAGGGTAGTGGTGATGATGGAGAGGCTATGACCAAAGTAGAGGAGGCTCCTTGATGATAAGGCATCTTCAGTACAGTAATGGGGGGAATTATTCAAGGGCCATGACAAATCAACCTCCTAATATTGGAGGTGATGGTGAGGGTGGGAGAGGTATGGATAAGATCCCAAAGGGAGTGTTGAGGTGCGATTTTGTCAAGTCACAAAACCACTCGACAACTTAGAACGTTAAGTTCTCTCTTGCAAAGAATAGTATATATCTCCAAGGTTCTTGTTTTGTGTTTCACTATATCTTACGTATATGTATAAGAAATACTCGAATAACTCGTTTGGTTTGCAAGTGTTGTTAACAAGGGGCCTGGGAAACTAGGTAATTTGATTTAAGTTTATCACTACTAACATGCATATCTCATTAACTTTTTATCTTTTAAATGATAAAGTAAATCTGCCTTATGATTAAGATCTATTGATGCAAACTTAACAATACCATTGATTAAAATGCTTTCAAAACTAATTTGAAATAACAATTTGCCTTAGCATTTTAATTAATATGAAATTTCAATTACCTTAATAAAAATTAAAGTATGTGAAATTTCAAAATGATGATATAAACCCCGATTATAAATATTCACCTTTAAAAACTAAGGTCTAATCAATGAATAGATTTTATTCATCTCAAATATAAAATCAACATTAAAATGTTTGAGAAAATGAATAAAATAAAAATGTTTAACCCTAAAATTATAAGGTTTTAAAAACCTTATTAATCATAAATTCATAGGGTTTGCTATAAATATTATTTATGAACTGTGAGTTCTATGATTTAAAATCAAGTTCATAAATGTACTTCCTTATTATATTTGTTTATTAAATATTTGTGAAATCAAATATTTAATAACCAACATAATCTTCCAATGTAATGTTTGGATTTGTGCATAAATAAATTATACTTAAAACATGAAATCCAAACAAACTTTAATAAAATAAATCACTTCTAATTCTCAACCTTATTAAATTAAAGTTAGAACCAGAATACTTATGTATAAAACATTTTATTCATCCCAAATATAAGATCAACATTAAAATATTTGGAAAATGAAATAAAGTAATAATGTTTAACCCTAAAATTGTAAGATTTTCAAATCTTATAATTATAATCCATAGGGTTTTAATATAAAACTGATCTATGAACTATGAATTTTATACTTTGAAAATCAAGTTCATAAATATGTTTTTCTCATATTATTTGCTTATTAAATATTTATGGAATAAAATATTTAATAACAAATATAATCCTCTCAATGTAGGGTTTGGATCGGTAAATAAATAAAACGATATTTGAAGCATGAAATCCAAACAAATTTCAATAAAAGATATCAACTCTAATTCTCAACTTTATTAAATCAAAGTTGAAACCAGAGTACTCATTTATCTTTTATATATTCATTTATTTAAATATTAAAACAATTTAATATTTAAATAAATTATTGATAACCTAGTGTAAGGTTTAATTCTTATGAAATTGAACTAGGCTATGCAAACATAATTGAATATCAAATAAAAAATAATCAAAAGTTCTATAAAGAAGAAATATTATTCTATCTCAGATAAATGCTACAGACAAAAATAATCACAAAGACTTAAACCAAATCATTGCCCACCAGTATTCACACAATAGAACAATGATATGATGCAATCTTCAATGGAATTTTTAATTATTGAAAACTATACCAAACATTTTAATTATAATTCAAATACCAAAATGATGCTTATTTGAATCCCTAAAATATTTTGATATAATCAAAGATCTTACAATAGAATCTGTTTCTCTGTAATTTCCAACTCTCTGTAGCTCCTTTTTCCTTTCTTTTGCTTCTTCAACTTTCCTTCTCTCCTTCTCTGCAAAAATGTCTGACCCTCTCTTTGGTTTCTAATTCTCCATTTATAACTTGAGAAATTCGTTCCTCTTGATTAGTTTGCTCCGTTCCATCCGTTTAAAAAAAATGAATTCTTGAAACCCTAATATCAATAAAGCCTTTTTCAATATACTTTAATAATCCTGCACACCCAACAAATTTAATTAGAATATAAAACATTTATGAAATAACCTTATTAAATATAATTAAATTATAAAGTTATAAAACTTTATAATTTAAATTAATAATAAAGTAAAAACTTTATAATTTAATTAATTTAAAACATGACATAACTAAACATAACATACGAACAAACATATACATAACACCATACACTAACAAAATAATCTAAAAAGAATTAAACCTACAAAACACATTATATTATGACACAACATAATATAAACCACATAAAACATGATGAATTTAATCAATCACAACACAACACAAGGACATTAGGAAACCCTTAGGTAATGAGACAAAAATCTGATGACAAAACATTTATAAAATAGTATGTAAAATGCTTATGCATGCTCATCATCAGATGGATGAATAACCTAACAAACAAATACCACATTCAAACTAACATAAAACAAAATGATAAATAAAACACATAACACATGATACCTAACCAATAAACACCACATTATAAACAAAAATAACAAACCCTAAAACATAACCATAAACAAATACATGAACATCAAAATTTACTCGAAATGACTTTGGAAACATAAATGAAAGAGACTTGGTGAGCACATGGTGAATTCAGCGGTGTATTTTTTACTATCCAAATGGAAACCAACCCTTTTGATAATGCACATTGCTATGACACCATTTTGAGAACTGATATTTTTATGATGGTAACTACGAAAAATGAATTTCAAGCAATGATTTGGAAATAAAATTTTAAATTTTCAAGTGGGTCCCCAATTTTGGGGTCATTGTGAAGGACGTCACAACATTGGCGACTCTGCTGGTAAATGTCCCTGGACATTTCAGATTCAAACAACAAACTCTGAAAACAAACAAAACCCAAATATTAGAATTACAAGCATTAGTAAGTATCCAGAGAATGAGAATAGACCAATTCAAACATGAACTACCAGAATTATTCAGCAATCAGCTCAGTGTGTGCGAAGTAATTCATTCCTTATCACCTGAAACCATTCAATATTCCATCACCAGTTTCACATTTTAGGCTATGAATAATTCCTCTTTGAAAGTAAAACCTACACCTGCTTCTCTTCAGATCTTGCTCTACTGCCAGTCGAGCGTTCATAGCTCTAGTAGAGATTATCTGAAATACCTAGATATTAGGTGGATGTTGCGTTTCCTTAATTCTAAACATTGCTTCACTTCTAGTCGAGCGTCTATAGCTCCGATGAAGATTATTTAGTTCTGGATGATAGATTTATCATTATAGCTCTTCATGACATTTTCCCTAGACCTTGCTTCACTGCCAACCGAGCGTCTATAGCTCCGGTGAAGACTATTTTTTTTTTTTAGTAATAGATTTGACTCTATTTCCTTTCTTTTTTTATCATTCTCACTTTTTTTTATATCTCTCTTTCTTTTATCTCACTCTTTTTTTACATCCGGTAGAATGGTACTTTGCAACAAATCCACCTGCCACCTGGGTTAGAGATGAGGTAAGGCTGAAAAGAGTATATAAGATATTTCACCCTAATTTGCAAAACCAACAACTTCATGCATCCCAATTTCAAATAATATACTTTAATGTGTTTTGTGGTACTCGTGGAGCTTCTGCAATACAATTCTGATTTTTCATATTTGCCCTATCTTAGTTCACATTCATGAGGACATAAACCAATCTCATTTTCCTTTTTCTCCAAGTTTCATGGGTTTTTAGAATAGGTAACTTCATCCTACTCGGTCCAGGATAAAAAATCAGACACAACCGACAACTGAACAATATCTCAATCACAAATACCTTACTTTTGAAATACTCAACTAAAATTTGTGCTAATTTGGATCACATCCAAGTCATGAAACTCCCACAAAATCTGGCAAAGTCAATTTGTTGTACTCAACTAAACACAACAAAATGTGACAACACTTAACAACAAAACATCAACAACATCACACATTAACACATCAACAAAATAACTAACTAACAAACTCACAAAACAACAAACTATACAAAACACAAAACAAGAAAACAAAATCCAAAAGACTATTTACAAAAATATACATTATGTACAAGACACTACCAAATTTCTGCCATCATTTCCCTGGATCCCAAATACGATTAGCATACTTTAGAAAACATATATGATTACATGCCTGACAAGTTTTATAAGAATCCAATAAAAATAAGATTAGGCCAAAAATAGAAATTCTCATTGTGCCTATTTCATCCCACTGATTTGATTCAAAATTATAAGCAGTTCCATGTTTAAGATTTGATTTATTAAACTTAAAAGTGAAAACATGATTTTCAATTATCCTTTGCTTATTCAAAAAGGTGTGAATTTCACAATTTGTTTCATAATTTAGAACTAGGCTCCTCTTTTCAAATAGGAGATTTTGCAAATAAGAACCTATTTCTAAAAATTTCATATTCAAGTCACTTTCAAAGTTTTTAAAGCAATCACAATCATTCAAGAATTGACAAGCATCTAGGACATTTGGTATAAGAAGATCATTAAAAATTTGTGCCCTAGATTCACTAGTTGATTGCTCATGAATTTGATTAAGCATTTCAAACATGTTTTCCTTCATTTCATTTATGGCAAAAATTTTAGAAGTTGTCTCCAACTTCTTGTTAACAACATTTGACATTTCATCATTGATAGCATTAGCATCCAAAAACTTATCATGCAACCCATTACCTGAAAATTTTGTAACCAATGAGAAAGGTGAAGATTTTACCTCGTCATCTATACTCAACACATCATTATTAGCATTTACCAAGATTTGATGAGCATTTGTCACTTTTTCCTTTTCTTCATGGTCTCCATCATGATCACCTTGTAGTTCTTCATCTTCATCAAATACCTGTTTATTAAAGACACCAAAATTAGGCACCCAATTAAATGTATGCCTATCCTTTTCAAACCACAAATCTGACTGATCACAAGATGTGTTAAATAACAAATTTTCTTGATCAACCACCTGAGTTACTTCTGATAGATCAACATTTTCCTTTAGGTCATCACCAACATTAAATCCAAACCATTCATGTGAATTTGTACTCAAATGTTTATTAGTCACGGGTAAAAGAGATGACTTTACCTCATCCTCATTAATAATAAATGAGTCATAAGAAACATTTACCATTTCTTCATTTTCAATTTCAGCAAGGTGTTCAATAAATTCATCTTCAAAGTGATTCAATTTTGGAACCTTCTCTATTTCTGCAATTGGCATGTCATTTTCTGATTGTGTAGGAATTGCGAAATCTTCTTTTGAAATAGAAGTTTCAACATCCTGCATATCAAGTGAAACAAAAATTTTATCAATAGAAGTATGAGAAAACAATGATTTACCATACATACCCCATCCATTATAATAATTATCTTCTAAAGCTAAGGGATGAGATTTTATCATGGCTTTAGAAAACATGTGATTCTTTGATTGTACAGGAGTTGTAGACTCTTCATGTAAGATATCAATTTTAGCATCTTGCATATCAGATGAAGAACAATTCTTATCAGTAGGTATAAAAGAAAAACATTCATCATATCTTCCCCAACCATTATAAAAATTATCTTTTATAGTTAAAGGGTGAGGTTCAACCATATCTTTTGTGCAAACTTCGGATAGGTCTATAATTTCCTTTTCAAATTCACCTTTATCAATCACCTGAGATGAAGACCTATTGATTTCTTGTTGTATGAGCATTGTAGAATCCTTAAGTGACACAAGGCTTTCAATTTCCTGCACATCATCTGAGATAAGAACTTCTTTGGAACTTGTGAATAAAGTTAATAATTCTTCTTCATGATCTGAAATAACAAAATCATTATCTTTCTGAAGCACTTGGTGACATTCCATATTTTCTTTCATACCATATTTGGATTCATTTTTAGATTCACCTTCTTCAATAAAGAATTCATCTTCATTTTCAAACAATTCATCTTCCTCAAACAATAAGATTTTAGGATCATTCATTTGAACCATCATCGTCGAGGTATTATTTTTTGTAATCCCTTGCAATCTTCAATGAAATCACATCTATGATCATTCAATTCTTTAACTTTACCTATTTGAACATCACACTCATTATCCTCCTGAAACAAATGATGAAAATCTATCATTTCTTCTATATATTCTTCAGATTCATTTTCAAATTCATTTTCTTTAATTTCAAAAAATTCATCTTTCTCAGATTCATTCTCCTCAATTTCAAAGAATTCATCTTCCTCAGATTCATCTTTTGGTAAGACAAGAGTTTCTTCAATGGGATCAATTTTTGTATTTTGTTTTATAAGATCATCCCAATCCTCTTTTGTGAATAATGGCTCTAAGTCAGTTTCTACATTTTGATCAACTTGATCATCACAATGTTCATTGATGGGTATTGACTCTGAAACCTGCACCTCATTCTCAATATCTAAGGTGTTTATGACATCTAAACTATCAATCTCAACCTGACTCATTTGTGATCTTTGATTATGAGTTTTAGGTCTAAGTCTGTATAGTTGCTCCATATTAACACCTTGAGATATCAATTGTTGTTCAAATGTTATTGCCTCATTGTAAGCTCTAGGCAATGATGTAATTTTAATACCTTTCAAAAACATAGCAGTAACATGATCTAAGGCTCCCATGTATATTTGAGTAGCTCTTTCTTCTGAAATGATATAATGTGTTCCCACCTCGGTATACAACCTATGGAATTTATCATTAAATGATCTCATGGGTTCATTAAATATTTTTCGAATAGAAACAAATTGATTTAACATCATAACTGAATCATCCAACCTTCCAAAATGTTTGAGAAATGCTTTCTCTAGTTTAACCCAAGAAGTAGCATACCTTACAGGTAATTGTATGTACCACTTAAGCGCAACCTCATCCAATGGGTATGAAAATAATCTGCAAGGAACATCTCTCTGCATTAGCTGCAAATGACTTAACGCACTCTTGTATCTTTGAATATGGTCCTTGGCTTGATCCACATCATGCCTAAATCTGGGTAAACAAACTTCTACACCTTCAAGAATTTGATGAATAGGCATGTTTAAACTGCTATAATAATCACCTATCCAAGAAGCCATCATTTCCTTTACTGAAGTAGGTGATGCCATTAGTGAACTTTAAAGAACACAATTTTAATGCCAATATTATTAGTCAAAGAAATATATCTTGCAACTAAGCATGAAATGACTAATCAATTAATAAAAAGATATGCATCAATTAAACCTTGGCATTAAATAACACCCTTCAATTTGTAATTTTTTTTAAACTGAGATTTGAATGATTTCAAATGAAAATCAAATATTTACCTTTCATGCCCTCCTTCTAGCACCAATTTGTTGAGGTGTGATTTTGTCAAGTCACAAAACCACTCGACAACTTAGAACGTTAAGTTCTCTCTTGCAAAGAATAGTATATATCTCCAAGGTTCTTGTTTTATGTTTCACTATATCTTACATATATGTATAATAAATACTTGAATAACTCGTTTGGTTTGCAAGTGTTGTTAACAAGGGGGCCTGGAAACTAGGTAATTTGATTTTAAGTTTATCACTACTAACATGCATATCTCATTAACTTTATTATCTTTTAAATGATAAAGTAAATCTACCTTATGATTAAGATCTATTGATGCAAACTTAACAATACCATTGATTAAAATGCTTTCAAAACTAATTTGAAATAACAATTTGCCTTAGCATTTTAATTAATATGAAATTTCAATTACCTTAATAAAAATTAAAGTATGTGAAATTTCAAAATGATGATATAAACCCTGATTATAAATATTCACCTTTAAAAACTAAGGTCTAATCAATGAATAGATTTTATTCATCTCAAATATAAAATCAACATTAAAATGTTTGAGAAAATGAATAAAATAAAAATGTTTAACCCTAAAATTATAAGGTTTTAAAAACCTTATTAATCATAAATTCATAGGGTTTGCTATAAATATTATTTATGAACTGTGAGTTCTATGATTTAAAATCAAGTTCATAAATGTACTTCCTTATTATATTTGTTTATTAAATATTTATGAAATCAAATATTTAATAACCAACATAATCTTCCAATGTAATGTTTGGATTTGTGCATAAATAAATTATACTTAAAACATGAAATCCAAACAAACTTTAATAAAATAAATCACTTCTAATTCTCAACCTTATTAAATTAAAGTTAGAACCAGAATACTTATGTATAAAACATTTTATTCATCCCAAATATAAGATCAACATTAAAATATTTGGAAAATGAAATAAAGTAATAATGTTTAACCCTAAAATTGTAAGATTTTCAAATCTTATAATTATAATCCATAGGGTTTTAATATAAAATTGATCTATGAACTGTGAATTTTATACTTTGAAAATCAAGTTCATAAATATGTTTTTCTCATATTATTTGCTTATTAAATATTTATGGAATAAAATATTTAATAACAAATATAATCCTCTCAATGTAGGGTTTGGATCGGTAAATAAATAAAACGATATTTGAAGCATGAAATCCAAACAAATTTCAATAAAAGATATCAACTCTAATTCTCAACTTTATTAAATCAAAGTTGAAACCAGAGTACTCATTTATCTTTTATATATTCATTTATTTAAATATTAAAATAATTTAATATTTAAATAAATTATTGATAACCTAGTGTAAGGTTTAATTCTTATGAAATTGAACTAGGCTATGCAAACATAATTGAATATCAAATAAAAAATAATCAAAATTTCTATAAAGAAGAAATATTATTCTATCTCAGACAAATGCTACAGACAGAAATAATCACAAAGACTTAAACCAAATCATTGCCCACCAGTATTCACACAATAGAACAATGATATGATGCAATCTTTAGTGGAATTTTTAATTATTGAAAACTATACCAAACATTTTAATTATAATTCAAATACCAAAATGATGCTTATTTGAATCCCTAAAATATTTTGATATAATCAAAGATCTTACAATAGAATCTGTTTCTCTGTAATTTCCAACTCTCTGTAGCTCCTTTTTCCTTTCTTTTGCTTCTTCAACTTTCCTTCTCTCCTTCTCTGCAAAAATGTCTGACCCTCTCTTTGGTTTCTAATTCTCCATTTATAACTTGAGAAATTCGTTCCTCTTGATTAGTTTGCTTCGTTCCGTCCATTTAAAAAAAATGAATTCTTGAAACCCTAATATCAATAAAGCCTTTTTCAATATACTTTAATAATCCTGCACACCCGACAAATTTAATTAGAATATAAAACATTTATGAAATAACCTTCTTAAATATAATTAAATTATAAAGTTATAAAACTTTATAATTTAATTAATTTAAAACATAATCATTCTAACTATATTAAATTATAAAGTTATAAAACTTTATAATTTAATTAATTTATTTATAACATAACCATTCTAACTATATTAAATTATAAAGTTATAAAACTTTATAATTTAATTAATTTAAAACAATGAACAATTTTAAATATATTAAATTATAAAGTTATAAAACTTTATAATTTAATTAATTTAAAACATGACATAACTAAACATAACATACGAACAAACATATACATAACACCATACACTAACAAAATAATCTAAAAAGAATTAAACCTACAAAACACATTATATTATGACACAACATAATATAAACCACATAAAACATGATGAATTTAATCAATCACAACACAACAACACAAGGACATTAGGAAACCCTTAGGTAATGAGACAAAAATCTGATGACAAAACATTTATAAAATAGTATGTAAAATGCTTATGCATGCTCATCATCAGATGGATGAATAACCTAACAAACAAATACCACATTCAAACTAACATAAAACAAAACGATAAATAAAACACATAACACATGATACCTAACCAATAAACACCACATTATAAACAAAAATAACAAACCCTAAAACATAACCATAAACAAATACATGAACATCAAAATTTACTCGAAATGACTTTGGAAACATAAATGAAAGAGACTTGGTGAGCACATGGTGAATTCAACGGTGTATTTTTTACTATCCAAATGGAAACCAACCCTTTTGATAATGCACATTGCTATGACACCATTTTGAGAACTGATATTTTTATGATGGTAACTGCAAAAAATGAATTTCAAGCAATGATTTGGAAATAAAATTTTAAATTTTCAAGTGGGTCCCCAATTTTGGGGTCATTGTGAAGGACGTCACAACAGGACCTCCTAGTTGGAGTGAGGAGGAGTGGATTGTGCTCCATATTGAATGAGATAGCCTGGTGGAGGAGCGGGATCAACTCCTCCACCAGGAACTGGAGGTGAGGGCTTCTGTAAGTGGAGGTGAGGATGTCAATGTGATAGCTAGGCTTCAAGTAGATCTGGTGGGGAGGGACACATATCAGAGATAGGACCTATCTCACCTTCGATCTTTATATGGATACATTTATGAGCTTGAGGATTACCTTGTGCAACATGGTATTGGATTACCAATATGGCCTTCCTCATCCATAGTTAGATTTGTTAGGCACAGTGACTCTAGGTATAGTGGTTCTCATTCTAGGGCTCCTTGGGTTCTTGATCCCTTAGGATCACAAGGTTCTACCTTGGGACACTAGCTAGTGCCTCTTGTTGTATTTTTGTATATGAGCCTTAGTGCTCTGTTGTATACAACCCTTGGACATACTTTGTATATGAAATTTTTATACATAGATATATACATGGATTTTATTTTTCGTATGTATGAATTTATGTGTATATGATTTTATGGATGCATTATGATGATGTGCATGATTTATGATAACAATGTAAGTGAATTGATGCTCTATTGATTATTTGTAGTAGTTTATATTTTGTTTGACCATCTCCATTGCTTAATCAGGGACACCAACATCTAATGGTGAGATATAGAGTGGAAGACTCGTGTAGTGATGTGATTATGATATGGATGTTGTTTTGGCTTGTGGATAACAAATCTAGAATTGTTTTGCAAAGACTCAAACATCCTAGTGATTTTGAATAAACTCATGTTTTTAAGCTTTGTCAAATTTCTCAGAGACCAAAATGTGTGTGCAGTGAATGTTCATTTATCAATAATGAGCATGGTAAAGATTCAAACCAATCAAGAACCACTATGTGTGCAAGTGATTCCATGTACCCATCTTGGGTAAAATGAAACCCATCATAGAGAAGACTAGGAAGCTAGCTTGTCCTTATGTGTGGTTAGAGATCTCTTCAAGAGAGATGTGTCACCACACATGAGCATACTCCACTATCATTCAAGCATCTATAGACCTAGTGGAGATTAGCCCCATAGTCTAATGATATGATCTTTAAGCTTTGGAGAATCAGACTACATAACCATTTGGATGGAAGTGTAATATTATCCTTACTACTTGGAGACCTATTTTATGGTGTGTAAAAGAGTTAAAGCTTTGGGGAATCATATTATCAACCAAGGCGTGATGAGAATTTTACCCTATAGTTACTACTCACTCTTTTATTTTGAAGAGTTGTAAGTGGTGAAAACCACTATTTTTTGAATATGTGCATAATGGAACAAGAAAGAAGAAATTTTCACTTCGAGGTTCAACCCTATCATGGTGTCATCCCTCTCTATCACAAGATGTTATTAATAAGTGTTATGTGTGTTTGGTTTGAGAATGTTAAATTCAACTCCCAAAACTCAATATTTTCTTAGTGAAAATGTGCTTTGGTCCTAGAGAAAACTTGACATGCAATGGAGGTTGCTTGAAACACTAGGAGTGGTTGAGTGATTGAAAACACCTAGGGGTGATGAAATTTTATCACAAATTGTGCAATGAATTATGAAATGGCAAAATGGTATAAATTTTAAACTGAAGGTGCCCCTTATTAAGGTGATAAGACTTATGGGATTAACATTTATCCAAACTAATCATATGACCACTAGTATGGTGGATGACATGCACTGAAATGACATGAATGTGACTGTACAATATGGATGTATGGAATGAAGTATGTATGAATAGTGCTTTTATATTTTTTAATTCATGTATATATGTATATATGTCACATTAAACATAGAACACTCTCAGGTGGATAATTTTCAATGGATCATGCTCTTCTATTCCCTATAAACTGGAAAGCCTATATGTTCCTTGATCCAATTTTTGCTTGACAATGTATAGACCTAACCAATTAACTATGAATTTATCATGAAGATGCGATAATGCATTGGTGTTTTGTTGATTTCTTTGAGGATGAGATCTCCTACTTGGAATTTGTGTTGATGAACTTTGATGTTGTAAGCACGATTTAACCAGTCTTGATATACTCGTAAGTGCTCCAAGGTATTGATTCACCTTTCATAGAGGAGCGTGAGTTTCTCAAGATGTGTTTGTCTAGCAGTATCATCATCTATAAATTCTTGTAGTGAAATGCATAGTGATGGAATTTCAAGCTCAAGAGGTATGATTGCTTCGACACCATAGACCAATGAGAATGGCATTGCATCGGTAGGTATGAGAATGGCATTGCATCGATAGTTATGTGAATGCTCATTCGATAAGCCCATAATTCCAAGGGGATTTGAGTATGCCAATATCGATGATTTTCTTTGACTAATTTATTTAGAATAGCAATCAATGTCTTATCAATTGCCTCAACTTGTCTATTTGTCTGAGGGTAGTAAGGAGTCGATAAACTATGTTAAATATTATACTTTTCGCAAAGGGATTGAACATCTTTGTTTTTGAAAGACTTACCATTGTCAAAGATTATTTTTGAGGGAATACCAAAGTGATAAATAATATGTTGGATTATAAACTTCACAATTCGAGGTCCTATCATGATGGTTACAAGAATTGCTTCAACCCACTTTGTAAAGTACTCAGTGATAGTGATGATAAATGTGTGTTGTCTCGAGGAAGGAGGTGATATTTTACCAATCAAGTCAAAATTGCATTGTGAAAAGGGCCAAATACTTTTAATAGGATATAATTCTTGTGATGGCACAGGAGTTACATTAGCATGCTAATGATATTTTTGACACTTCTTGACATAATTTCAACGGTTGCATTCCATGGTGAGCCAATAGTAACTCATGTGTAAGATACACTTTGTGATGGCCATTCCACTAAAGTGACCACCACAAGTACCATTATGAGCTTCAAATATGGCTCACTATACCTCTGTAGGCTCAAGATAATGAAGAACTCCATCATAACCATTTCTATACAACATATCCCCCAAGAGAATGATGAGTTACCTTTTGTTTGAATTTTTTTTGGTAGTTCACAAAAAAATTTATGGGAGTGTTCCAAACTTGAGAAAGTATTTTACTTGATTGATCCAAGGCTCGTATGATTCTACGTGAATAAAGAAAACATTCTTCTCATATTTAGATTTAGCTCATGAAATTGTAGATTTAGAGATTGTTGTGATGATCAATGGCTAAACCTCTCCTACAAAGTTATTTGGAATCTCTAATCCTAGAGAGGCCATCATATCTGCAAATCTATTACTTTAACGAGGTAAGCTATCAATCTCATACCGGTCAAATTTTATAAGAAATTTCATTTCTACTTCATGGTAAAGTTTTAATACTAGTTCTTTGCATTGGTATGTTCTATTTACTTGATGAACGATAAGCTGGGAATCACCAAATATTCTTATATGCTTTGTGTCCATAGATATAGCTGCTTGAAGTCCTAATATTAGGGCTTCATATTCTATGTTATTGTTTGTGCATGGAAAATCGATTTTAAATGATAAGGAGATAGGTATCCTTTATGGTGTATGAAACTAGATTCCTACACCTTATCCTTTCTCACACTTGGAGCAATTAAAGAATAGGGTGATATCCACATCCTCTTTTGGGATGAAATCTTCCTCTTATTCAATTACGTTAAATACCGAATCATCTTGAAGCTCAATAACCAAAGGTTGATCATTAGGAAGTGAAGATTTTGCAATCTGATTGGCTATGACCTGACCTTTAATATATTTTTTGCTAATGAATTCAAAGTTTAATTCTATTAGAAGCATTATCTATTTTGTGATACAGGTATTGTTGTATGTGCGAGTCATCATATAATAGAGAGGATTTTCTCGAGCTATGACATATGTGGTGTGACTTAGCATTTAATATCTAAGTCTCTTAGTGGCAAAAACCATCGCTAGGTACAATTTTTCTATATAAGTGTATTTGGTTTCATAGCTTACTTATGTTTGACTAATGTAATATACTGCTTACTCTCAGTTGTTTTCATTCTTGTGTGCAAGCATTGTCCCTAATGTAAAATTCATTGTTGGAACATAAAGGAGAAATGGAACCCTTGGGCAAGGTGGATTTAATATTGGTGGAGAGGCCAAGTATTTTTGATGTCATAAAAAACTTTTTGACATTCCTTTATCCATGAAAATGTCACCCCTTTTGTATTAGATTATTGAATGTCCTGCATTTGTCTTAGAGTTGCACGATGAAGCAAAAAATTGATTGGATATTTCCTTGTAATCTACGCAACTCTTTCAAGTTTTTGGAAAAGGTATTTCCATAATAGCCTTGAATTTGTTTGGATCCACTTCAATACCTCATTTGGATACAATGAACCCTAGGATTTTTCCTAATGTGACTCCAAAGACACATTTATTGGGGTTCAATCTTACGTTATGCTCAAGGACTCGATCAAAAACTTTTTCCAAGACATCAATGTGCTCTTAATGTGTTTTAGATTTGGTCAAAAAATAATCCACATAGTACTCAATGATATTATACATATAATCATGAAATATGTATGTCATGGCACGTTGATAGATAGCACCCATATTTTTTAAGGCCAAATGGAATTACCTTGTAACCCAGTCCCCCAAGGTGTTGTGAATACTATTTTGTGTTGGTCATTAGGATTAATTTGAATTTGGTTATATCCTAAAAAACCATCCATTAAATAGATAATTTCATGGCTAGTGCAAGTGTCTACAAGAGTATCGATGTTTGGTAGAGGAAATTCATCCTTAGGACATGCTTTGTTAAGATCTTAAAATTCAATGCAAATGTGAATCACCTCGTTAGACTTACAAATGGGTACCATATTTGAAAGCCACTTAGGATAGTCAATGGGTTGAATGAAACCCACGTCTAACAACTTTTGAAGTTCTTCTTTGACCATGAGGTCAATGGTAGGATATAACTTTCTTCATTTTTGTTTGATTGATTTAGCATCAGGGTGCAAGGTGAGATTGTGAATGACCAAGTTAGGATAAATGCTAGGCATGTCTTTATAAGACCATGCAAATATGCCCTTATTTCTTGTGAGGATATCTATAAGTTGCTCTTGTTCATCAACGGATAAACTTGTTCCAAGTTTCATAATTTATTGATTATTCAGATCTATGCTTAGGTTCACATCTATAGTTTTTCAATGGCCATGTGTGAACCTTCTTTGAGCTAATGGGGAATTCGAATTAGATGAATATCATCAACGATGTTGTCAAACTCTTTTGGCACAATCTCTTTTATTTCCATATAGAAAATATAATAAGTTAAGGATGAAGGCAAAGGTGAAGGTGAAGGTTGTAGAGAAATGTAAGTGGCAAAAACTCTTAATAATTCATCTGATAGAATGAATTAAAAATGGATAGAGGTGATGAAATTTATTCCATATCGATGAAGCTTATATCAATAGGAATTGGTTTTGTAAAATTGTATGGATTGTGGAGTGGTGTGAACAAGTCAATAGTATTCATGTTGACTTGGTGGAAGAATGGTGGTTGTGATGTGAAGGGTGGCTTTGCTTTCCCATTTTATGAATGAACCTTGAGAACCTAGACAACAGCAAGCAACACGTATAAATTCAAATTACTAGGATATGCAAATGAAAAATGCAATGTTATGCTAATGATTTTTTTTTTTTTTTTTGTACATATTTTACATCATGTATTTATTGAGGTGGACAAGATAGCTATGGTGGCTCACCTATTGGCTCAACTCACTACCTTGGGAGGTGCAAATAGAGGATGGGCTAATGGATGGGGAACATTCTAAGATAGCACTCATCTTATTTAGTGAATGGAGTGACTGGGATTGATTCTTCTTTAGATTCATATAAAGCTATCAAGATGACATAGTATTCTTCATATAGTTCATCCTTAAATTTATCATTATCATTATCCTCTTCTTCTTCACTATTCCTTTCAAGATCTATAGTGAGTCATTGAAAGGCTCATTAAAAAGAGGAAATGAAAGGTTGTGGACTATATCCCAGGCTAGAACGGTCATGCATTTCTTAATATTGAGGTTCAATGATATCATGCATACCCTATTCATGTCATCCTAACCCATATCCTTGCTAGTTAACCCAATGCAAATATCGTGATGGAAAATCAGGGTTAGACATGCGCTCAATATTGGCATAGAATGGCTACCTAGGTTCATCTATGGGAGGTGGATAGGATGAATAATCAACCCCCCCATATACAAAATTGACTCTATTTGGTAATAAACCCATGTTGTAAACCAATCCTATAGATAGAGGTGGGTCGCATGGGTGACCGTCATCCCTAACAATTTCAATGTTAAGCGGTGTGATTGCAACATCTTGAACCACATACTCACAAATACTAGGACTAGTGAGGTGAACTACAACTTGTGTGGGTAATGATGTGGATGGATTGGATATGGAAGTGTGAGGCTCAGGGGTGACCTATGATTCAAATGAGGGAAAAGGTGTATGTTGGGATGACATCTTGCAATCTATCAAATCAACTTGTGAGACGTTGATTGGTTGAGGTAGAGAGGGATTTGGCTAAGCAATTTGATGAATGACTAGGGATTCAAACTTGGATGAAATGACGATGGATTATTGTGGTGTTGGTTGTGTGGATTATGATGGATGATTGATAATAAGTGATTTGGATAATGTGGAGAAATTTCCCCCTTGTGTGGGTGTTGGAGGTGATGATAGGATCTTACAACATGTACATGATGCTAGTTGTGATGAAAATTGAGATGTGGATATAGTGTAATAAGGTGTTAAAATAAAGGCTTGATGTGGATCGATAATAGGGATTTCTTCTAGAATAGGTGCTTTAAAAGATCTCTTGTGTTGTGTGGTGGGTGGTGTGGTTGACAAAATTAAGGACAGATGTGTGGATGGAAGTGAAGACTCATAGGGTTTTGAAATGAAGTTGTAGTATTTGAGTGGTTCAATGTCTGTGGGTATACAATGTATTTTTTCCTCATGTACATACTTCAAACATTAATGTAATGTTGAGGGAACTCATTTTATCTCTCTTATCCAAGGGCACCCAAGGAGTACGTTATAGGCCATGGTCCCCTCTAACATATGAAACATGGTATGTAACATCTTGACCCCCACTTGTATAGGTAAAACAATAGTGCTAACTATAGAGCATAAAGCATCATTAAATTCTCGTAATGCGAAGGTGGATTTGGTGATGTGGGAAATGGAAGATTGAGATGATGGAGGGATGATGTGGTGATAATGTTAATTGATGAGCTAGTGTCAATTAGTACTCATTTAAAAGGCTTCTAATCAACCTGAGCCATGATATGCAATGGATGATTCGATGATTTTGATGATATTAACTTTATTTCAAAGTCATAAAATACAATCAAAGGCTCCATGCATGTTCGGATACTCCCCACAAAATTATTGAAGGTATTATATTATTGAGTCTAAAGTTTAATGTATTTCAATATCTCCATCAATGTCTCATTATGTGGAGGACATTTTTATATAAGCTCATAAATTGATAGTTTGGTTGAAGCTATTTTTAGACTATTTATCAATCGGCTACTTAGTGTAATGATTGGTCTTGGTGGATGACTTGGAAGATGAATGGGTTGAGGTGGATGACTTGGAAGATGAATGGGTTGATATGGATTAACAAGATTTGGTTGTGGATACACACTTTTTGGTGGTGCTATAGGAGATTGCACTACTTAGAATTATTGTGTATGATTCGTGCTTTTTTGACCTCAGATTACTACATGAATAGCACCCATAAAATTTTTGTATTGTTGTACATGGTTGACTTAGTTAGGGGGATTTATAGTAGTTGATCCCCTCATTTCCTATTATGTCTCCTCACGATGAGGAAGTGGTGTCTAGTAAATACCAAGATTTTAATTTTTCTATGCCAAGGGGTTATCCATCTTAATGGCCCCCAAGTTTACTAGGTCTTACACAATATTCTAAAATGTAAAACAGTTATTAATGTTGTGGTCCTTCTATCAACAAAAGGGATAAAATAAATGCTTCTTATAACCCTTGCCATTTTTAGTTGGATATTTTGGTTTAACTTCTAGTAAGGTAATTGCATGTGTATCATACAACCTTCAGAAGATGGATGCATATGATTTGGGTAATGTTGTGTAGTTGCGAGTTTACCGAATGGACTATCGACATTGATTGTTATCTATAGTTGGCACTGGATTTTACAATTTTTGTGGGGGTGGAACCGCTTGATATGTCATTTGTTACAGTTGCTATGGTGATGGTGATTATTGAATATGGACTTGAGATTGTTGAGTTTGCATTGTTGGTTGACTCAAGACCACCTAGTTAACTTACCCATATTTTGTTTGGCCATTATAATTTCCTTTATTTTGGCCCTTATTTTGCCATTCTTTTTTCTTAGGTTTGATCTCGTCCTCTTGAATATTTGTTTCCTTAATGACTCGAGCTTGTGTGAAAGCTTCATTGAATATTTTGTATTGTTGTAATTTTAATAACAAGGATATAGGTTTTAAACAAATCCTTGTGAACATCTATGTTAATTCTTCCATGGGGAGGATGAATGGTAATTTGGTAATTACTACCCTCCAATGGTTTACAAAGCCATAAATTGAATCTTCTTCAAATTATCGTATATTATACAAGTCGGTTAATGTGGTTTTATTTTTAACATTTAAGGAGAACATTTCTAAGAATTGGTTTGCTAGTTGTTCGAATGTATATATGTTATGGTATGGCAAATTATTGTACCATTCTAAGGCATACCCCCAAACATATGAGGAAATATTCAGAGCATTAAGGCATCATTCTCTTGAATTTTTAAATATGCATGGATAAATGCACTTATATGCTCTCTAGGGTCCTTAGCCCCTTTCAATTTGTCAAACTTCGGTAGTGTAAAATCTACAGGGTATGGTGGCATGGTACCAAAGGATGAGTCGGGTGATTGACCAACTATCTTAAGGTAGATTTTTGGTACATCATACCAGGTGTGTGCATATTTAAGTTGACAATTTTTTTTTGCAAAGATTGAATTTTAGTGTCTTCCAATTGTGTTTGGAAGCCTTGGTTTGCATGGTGTAGGTAGGTGGTATGTGTTGTGTGGTGAATTGCTCAGATAATATTAGGTTTCGGTTGGCTAGCAGGTTGATGGTTGTGGATATGTGATGGTGTTGGATGTTCTATTGGAATTTATTATGGAATGATTAATGGTGAGGTGAATGTGGAGATTGGAAAATTTGAGTGTTCTAGGTAGTTGTGATGGCATTGATGTGGTTGAATGGAAGTGTAGGTATAGTGACCATAGGTGGTTGTGATACCCAATATTGATCAGGAGTGAAAAATATATTTTGGGTGGGAATGGGTTGATGGTTTAAATCCGCCACCTATGACTATTGTTTCAAGAAAGGATGGGCATTGGTATTACCAATAAGAAATTGGTTTAAAAGTTGCCCTGCTTGTTGTATAGCATTTGCATATGTAGATTGAATGGTTGTATGGGAGGTAGAGGTTAGTGTGTTGTGAGTGTTAAAAATATAGGTTGAAGCTGGTGGAGGGTAATTTGCAAAGGGAATCACAACCATAGGAGGGTTATTATTCTAGGTTTAATAAATAAAAGTAGATGATTTGAATGGAATGGTTTATGGTATCTACAAAGCAACATTATCTTGTGCTTCATAGAGTTGGTTGGAATGAATGGTAGTATATTTAAATGGAAATGAAGTGCATTGGCTAAATTATGATGGAAGAGGAGGTGCAGATGTGGCCTCAAAGAGAGGGTTGGTTATGACTTGGTATGAGTGTGAGGGTTCTTGCTAAAATGTAATAACAAATCAGGATGAAATGGTAAGAGATTCTAGAATCATATTGGTTGGTCTCAAATAGGCTCTAACAGTGTCAGAATCTATATAAATGATGCAATGGTTGGAATGTGTGGATGGTTTAGTTTTTGGGATGGAGTTGTGGATTACCCTCTACATCATATCTATATCCAAATTGGATGTAATGTGTGAGGATCCAGTGGATAGGTCAAGATGTGTTATCTGTGATATATTAGTTGGGTTAGCCATGAAAGTAGTTGGGATAGCAATGGAATTTTCCATGGATTATGGTGGTTGGTTGATGGGTATTTGACTCATTGCTCTAGCTTGATTACGATTTAATACCATAAGCTAGAGGTATGTTGGTATGGAAAAATTAAAGGGTGTGTATGTGAAAAATGTAATGGCAATGAAAATGAACAACACACAAATCACTCAAGAAAACAAGTGTTTTCTATGTCTTTGCAAAAATTTATTTTCGTTTTATTTTTATTTTTATTTTTAAAAAAAATTGTGTGTGTTTTGATGTAAAATCCTAAGGATAGAAAAACATATGCAAGGTGGATGATAGAATGCAAATAATAAGGTGTATTCGAACCCTCCCTTCTGATAAAGAATGAATCATGAATGGCTAAAAAATGGCTTCTTAGGGGATGATTGGCTCAAGGTAAACCTATAAAAACAAATAACCCCTAAAAGGGGTTGTGTTGTATAATGTTCTACTATCAACATACCCATGCTTTTGCTTAACCCATGTTTTATGGCATGAACAAGAACAACAACTGTATCCACTAATTATTTGACAATTCAGTGGTAAAAGAGCATGCTAATCCTTCCCACTTCAGGTGCACCCAAAAGTAGGGGACTTTTTAGTGATGAAATCTAGAAATCCACTCACTTGGGGCTACTATGGTGTCTAGGGGGTGATCCAATGAATGGATATGAAGTCCACCATCACTAGTCTTAATCAACGGTTGGTGATGAAATCCAACTCGTTGATGTTTAATGTGAATTATGTAGTGTGTGATGTTCTTTTTAAGGTTTTGTTTTCTAGGGTGTTTTTTTTAACAATAAAGTGAAAAAAAACTATCCTAGAATACAACTACTATGCATTTCATATTTTTTGCCTATAAGTGTAAGCAAAAACATACAAAGGCACACAAAATAGGAAACAAAACATCAAAATAGCAGAAAACCTGAGCCAAATGCAGTTAAACGAGTTCCAAATAAACCCTAGAATATTTCTAATACACAGGTTCAAAAATAGAATATGGTAAATTTGGAACCCTAATGCAATCTAAAATGTGTTTGAAAATGCAAATCTATCCTTAAATGCAATCTATATGACTTTTTTTAATCAGATAAATCAATACCCTAAAATGCAATTTTTATTTTGATTTCTATAAAAATGCCTAAAATGCCTACATAATGCTTAATTTATTAGATTTTAAAATAGAAAGATAAATATTTCCTTTTCTTCTTTTTCTTTTTTTAAAAAGCAAAAATATAGATAGGGTTTTTTAAAATAATTTACCTGTTTTCTTTCCCTAGCTTCTCAAACGTGGTGTTGTGTCTGGTCTAACTCCTAGACACAATATGGCATCTACCATATATAGTGAAGCACCTCCTAAATATAGTGAAGCATCTGATCTAACCCCCAAATGTGATTCAACATCTATGCAAGCATAGAATGAACCCTAATATATTTCAAAAATCCTAAGTTTAAATTTATGACTTTTGCACAATTGGGCTCTAAAAACCTGCAACAAAAAAATTAATGTAGATTAGTTATTAGAGTATGACAAGGTAAATCAAAATAAAAAACCCTTTGCGGGTCCCACCATGATCACCATTTTGTAAACAATAAATATTAACACCAAAATAGATAACAAATAAAAACAAGCAATTATGCATAATGAAAAGGGTGATTTAATATTGACTTATGGAGCCTTTGATCTCCTCTTTTACACCATTAATATACCTTGAATCACAAAGGGATTACAAAATATGCTTGTTCTAATAATACAATTATTAAAATGGTGAAACCCTTTTGCTTGATCAAACAAATGCGGTGCTTCAAAATCTTCTCTGCTACAAAGAAGTTGATGAGTAGGCTTGTGTATCCTCTATGAGGCCACTCCAGTTGTAATAGTTATCCAATGAATTATCACTTATACCTGCACAAAATAAAACCACAAAAAGGGATCAATAACACATGTGGGGCCTCCATTGTGTGAGGCCCTCTTTAATATGAAGTATAAACCTACAAATCCTAGATTGAATATTTGCAAAATGTAAAACATAATACAAAAAATGTAAATAATATTAAAATAATTAACTTTTCAATACCTGATTGCTATCTACACTCTTGAGGGTGTGAAATGTTGTTGCACAGATGCCAAAAAATATTTGAGGGCTCACTGGATGCAGTCTAATGTTTGATGGATGCCCTAGAGCATTTGCATACTATGATGGATGCCCTACAACATATGGTAAATACCTAGAGGCTTCTGCAGACTACGATGGATGCCCCGTAGTATTCGAATCTAGTTCATAGAAGCGATGATGATCAAACCATGAATGTGGTTGTGGCTAGGGTTTGTGCAAAATGTCATGTGAATGTGTGTGATATCTCTTTGCAAATATTTTCAACCCTTATTCACAAAATGTGAATAATATTTTATGATTGCCTTGATTCATGTTAGGGTTTTGACGATGGCAACATGCAGCCATGATTAAAACATGATGAGTGATTGAGATTACAACTTAATAAGTGACAAGGATTGCAATTAATGAGTACCAAGGATTACCACATGGTATTTTAATATGGATTTTTGATGGATGGCTCAAATTTATTCATATATATAATTATATAAAATAATTATATATATATATAATGAATGATGAATGGCTATGATTTGATGATGATGGGTGGATGAGAAATGGCTAGGATTTGGTGTATACAAGATTGAATACTATATATTGAGAAAGATGAGACCTAAGAGAAAGGTCCCAATGAAGAATTTCTAGATTTGAAAGATCCAAAAGAAGAGGTCTCGAGAAAAGTTGGAAGGAGAAATAATAACTCTAAAGAAGACCTATTGAAGAAATTGAATAAGTGGCCATTGGGTAAGGTTTGAATAAATCTCAAGAGAGAATATTGTAAGAAGGAGTAGCTCCTAAAAAGAAGAATTTGGGATAATTATTGCCATATGAAAACAAGCTCAAAAGGAATAAGGATTTGGCAATAAGTTTATCAAATTTTAAAAAGGTTTTTGAAGATCTCAAGACATTCAGATTATTGATAAAGAGACCGACTAAATAGGCCAAGTTTAAAGTCAGAATTCAATAAAATCTAAGGAGGAGAAATAAGGTAGAAGAGGACACCAATTTGAGAAATTTGAAGACTACCATTAAAGGCTTGAAGGTTGATTTATGAAGGAGAAGATCATTGATTTTCATAATATAAGTTGAAGAGTCATAAGATAGAAAATTAAAGGTGACATAAAGCTTTGTTTTGGAGAAGAGTTGGGCAGATTTACTAGAGTATATTATATTATTTGGTACATGCTAATGTACAACCTTGGGTATATTTCTAGATTAGGAGTTTATATTAGATTAATGTTTGAGTAGATACTTCAAGCAAGTAATAAATGCACAAGTTTTATAATGTGTAAAGATGTAAATTTACATGTAGTCCACATGTACATGTGATATGGATCAGCAATCACAAGCACGAGAAAAATATGACAAGCCAAAAACTAATTTCCATTGATAAACAAGGGCCTATAAATAGGCATTACATCCATGTTATGGATAAGATCACATTGAATGACAACTATGCACCTTAATCCCAATAATTAAAAATAAACAACTATAATTTATTATAACACACCTAATCCCTATCATTCCTCCCCACTATAGAAGTATTGGCCTCCAATGCTTCTAAAATGTAAGAAAGATGGTGTGACTCCCAAAGGCTATGGAGATGCTCCAAAATGATACGCCATGCCAACATAAGTGTGGAGGAATGGCAGTGTCCAAGATACCATTGAATGTTGAAATTCCTGCAATGTGAAGAAGGTAGGATGCAGAATGGTGGGAACCAAAATAAGATCTAGATGAGGAGCTACAACTGGAGTAGAAGTAGGAGCAACATGAATATATATTGGTGCAAAAACAAGAGGAGGTTTGGTAACCATAGGAATAACTATTAGAACTAGAACTATTAGAGGTACAACAGGAACTATAGGTGCAATAGGAATAGGAGCTCGATGTAGGTGTTATGAAGTGGACAAAAGAACTCATGGTTGAATTTCCTATTTCTATGATGTGTTGAATATCAAAGCAATGGGTCGTATCGTCTGTAAGGTAGTGCAAGCCCTATGTGTAGTGGGTGGAATACTACAAACAAGAAATGATTTGTTCTCATGTTGAAAAGTGTATGTGTTATGATAGGCATCATAAGTGGCATGTTTATCATACTGATATGGCTTACCCAATAATAACCCACAACAATCCATGGGTGTCACATCACAAGTGACCCTATCTGTGAATTTAGGACCAAAAGCAAATGCAACTGAGCACGTGTGTGATCTCTAAAGTTTTTTTATCATCCTTCCACCCAAGAGTGTATGGAAATGGATGAGGTGTGGTGGGAAACTTAAGCCTATCAAAAATAGACTATGCAATCAATTTTTTCTATGAGCCATTGTTAATGATATAGTCTACAACAAAATTATGCAACAAATGGGCACAGGTTACAAAACATGATCCCGGTCACGGGTGGTGGTATGATGCATCAATATGACATTGTTTAGTTTTCCTTCAACTCCTCATATATCACTACCTCACCAGTAGTCTTGATGGGGTTATCAAATGTTCCCTCATCAGACTGTACAATGAGATTCTTCTTATTAGAATTTTGCAACTTGGGACATGTAGATTTGTCATGCCCAGGTCACTTACAATATCGATAGAATTATCGAGAAGTAGAAGAAGAATGAAATTTTTTCTTAGAATTAGGGGAATTATGAGAATTAGGAGAAGAAGAGGAGGAAGAAGAAGGTTGTCTTGGTGTGTGGTGTTTTTGATGAGACTCGTTCGTGGATTTACCAAACGAGTAGTGAGGACCTCAGCACTAGGTAATGAACTTCTCCTTTGCAAGCTGAGGATGGTTGAACACATCAGCCAATATGGTGCATGGAGTATATTTCATATCTCTAAACAAATGTGCGTTAAGACCACTCTTAAATTTTAGAATCATAGTATCAACAGTATTAGCAATGTGTAGCAAAACATGCAACCTATTGAATTGTACACATAATCCTGAATGGATTGATGTTATCCCTGGTGAAGATGAATCCAATGAATCTACAAATTAGCATCATAATGGGATGGATAAAACATGGCATTCAAATATTTTACTAAGTCATCCCATATGATGATCTGGAATTCAATTACCAGGAATTTAGCCATGCCATATAATATGACAAGCCAAAAACTTATTTCCATTGATAAACAAGGGCCTATAAATAGGCATTACATCCATGTTACGGATAAGGTCACATTGAATGACAACTATGTACCTTAATCCCAACAATTAAATATAATCAACTACAATTTATTAAAACACACCTAATCCCTATCAACATGAGTTATAGGATAGGTAGATGAAGAGTCATGGGTAGAGTAAATGCCAAGGAACATATCTTCCTATATATAGGACTTGAGAGTATGAGAGTGGAGATGAACATGAGAGTGAATAGAGTGAGAGGAATGATGTCATGGTAGAGAGTAGTGAGTAGGTACAATATAGTTCTTCATTGAAAATTATGGAGTGTTCATGTCCTCCATTATATTGCATTGTACTATTTTTGTGAGCTTTTATTAATGGTATATTACCAAGTTATAGCAGAAGTTTATCATCTAGTTTTCTTGCATATTATAGTTCCATTATCATATAGTTATCATAGCTTACTTATTTTACATCTTGTGATTGTATTTCCTTTAATATACATCCTTAAAAGCTAACAATGGTATCAGAGCACATGGTAGATCAATAGGAAATACAGGAGAGCCACAAGAGAGATTGAGAAGAGATTAAAAATCTCATTTTTAGAATTTCTTAAAACACATGGTTGGGGTATTTCCATAGAGTTGTAGAAAACTTGTAAAGACTAGGACTCATCATTGATTCCACTCGATTGACAAATTAACTAGTGAAGATTAATTATCTCTTTATTTAAAGTTTTCTCCATTGCATATTCTAATATTTGTTGTAGGAAAAGGAGATTCAAAGAAATTTGGGAAGTTTCCTACAAAGAGCTAAAATAATATCTTCTTTAGAATAAATCTAGTACCTGAAGAAACAAGTTGGAGATTTAAGATTTCAAAACCTAAGGAGAAGCTCCTATTGCAAGATTATAGATTTGTAGATTATAGAAGAGAGAAAAATGTCAAAGGAGCTTTATTGTAGATTGAAGAAGAGACTCAATAAAAGAGTCTAGGATAATATCAGAGGTTGCTGATATCCATTGAATATTGAAGGAGGAGAAAACAACTCAAGAACATGAAGAGACCCACAAGGGGTCCCATAAAGAACTTCCAATTTTAAAAGATTGAATATAGAGGACTAGTAAAGGTCATATTCTAGATTTTAGAAGTAGTAGATTTCAGAGATCCAAGAAGGATATCTTGTTGCAAAACTTCCACAGTTGAATATTGAAGAAAATGTCTCATTAAAAAGACTATAGAAGCTGTAAAAATTTGAAGGCCTTAGGAGAAGGTCTTAAGATACTTGAAAGGAGAAACAAGGAGAAGGCTAGGAAATCCTCATTGAAGGAGACTTGAATAAATCCACTGGAGAATATTTGAGTAGAACTCAAGAAGAAGTTCTCGATAAAGAAAATTTAGGACAATTATCACCATCTAAAAACAAACCCAAAAGGAGAAGAATTTGGCAAGGAGTTTTCCAAATTTCAAAGAATAGTGAATACCTCAAGAGAGTCAAATTCTTGAGAAGAACAACATTAGATAGGCAAATATTGAATTCAGAATTCGACAAGGAGGTTGAAGGAGAAAGGAGTTAGAAGAAGCCATCAAATCTAAGAGATTTGAATATTTCCATTGAAGGCTATTTTGGATAAATGAGATTGTTGGTTTTATAGTAGAAAAGTGAAGATTTATTGAAGGAAAATCGTAGCTGTGATTTGGATGAGTTTCCTAAAAAATTTGTGAGATTCAATGAGAGCACTTCAAAGGAGAAATTGACTGATTTATAATATGAAAATTTCAGATTTGAGGATAACAAGAAAGCAACAATAAGGGCAGCATTACTAGATGCTAAGTTTTATATCTCAAGAGAGAATCCTGAAAGATAGTTAAAACCACCAAACTACATTTTCAGGCAGCAAGTTAGAGAAGTTTTAAAGCTATAAACTGGTGAGTTAAAGAGCTATTTTGGACAGCCAATAAGAGCTACAATTTCATCTTGTACAAGGTAGCATTTAGGTGAATCTAATCACCAATATTTCCATCATCTACAAAGGTCATTGAGGTAAGAAACTTTGGTGCAAAGTTTCATTACTTGAACATTAGTTACTTGATTCATTATTAAGTTTTATTAAGCACCATATTAGCATTTAAAATTTGCAAGGATAAGGTTGCATATTAAATCTTCAAGGAAGTGTAGAAGATAGTTTCTACAAGGGTTATAACCTACACAAAAAAAATATGAGTTAGATATATTTCAAGAGAATGAAGAATATCAAATTTCTATTATTCATTGGAAGCAAGAAGATATTATTATTAAAGTGAAAGTTGCATATATTATAGTGCATACTTCAAGGTACTTTTAAGAGTTCATTTAAAGGAGCAATAAGGAGTTATTAATAGTGCATTATACTAGTTATCCTTAAAGGTTTTTAAAGTGCATTAAGAATTTATCAAAGGAGAAATTTTAAGTGCACAAAACTAGGTAAAAGTGAAGTGTCAAAAGACACTATTAAGCACAGGAAATTTGCAGCATATTGTGGCAAGGAGAAGCCACCAAAAGGAGCAATATAACTTCCAACATTGGATAAGAATGCCACCTTATAAAGGAAGGAAGTAAGCGTTGTAAATGAGATTTTAAGGTCTCAAATTCAAAGTGCAACTAAATATATCAAGTGGTAAATTAAATAAGTTAGAGGCTCAAGCTACATAGCAAGGAAGTAGATCCATCTAAAATGCTCATAAGCTTAGGTTTCAAAGGTGTCTAGAGACACCGAATCCAACACCAAAGTCCATAAAAACAACACCTATGCAATAAGTAACCTGCAACATTGAAGAAGTTTTCATGAGACAACATAGTTCCATTACAAGATACATAAAGTACATAGTGCAAGTGAGAAGAATAATAGCACAAGTGGCAAAAAATGAGGTGCAAAGGAGGTCTACCATCAAATATTACCTAAACATACATAGGAAAGAGCTTGGATGAACCATATTCACTAAAGTAAGCTACAAACTATCATAGCAAGAGTCATTGCTATCGATGAGGAGCCATAACCATAGAGTAAGAGCCACCATACATTGAGGAGTAAGAAAGAGTTTGATACATTCTGGAAATAGCTTGATATATCTTGCAAAAGGATTGAAAGTATGACAAGGTGATAAGATACATTTAGGAGCTTGAGTGCATGCAAAGGAGCACCTCCACTTGCCCTAACAGAGATAGGTATCTTGTGCCACTTGGCATAAATGTGGAAGAGGTATCTACATATTCTAATGCTTGCAAAATAAATCAAATAATGCTCAAAAGGAGTAATGCCCTCATCATTATTTCAATGCTCATGAATGAGCATTTTCAATGCTCAAAACTTTAGCCAATGCTCAAGAACAATTCATAGGCCTGCCCCTTGTGGAGTAACATCTTACAAGGTTAATAATATCCCTACACCACCTAAGGAGAAGATACAAGGTCTTGGGCAATGTAAAGTGCCACTTTGCACTTTTTTCAAGAAGGAAAAGCATATTAATAGCCATCACAGGGAAGAGCGTGTATATTGGAAGCATATCTCCAACAAGTCTTAAGGATTAGAAGTTGTCAAAGTGCATTAAAGGAACAAGAGACCATCATATGGGAGCATCATTCAGAGGAGAGCATTGAATGCTCATTGTCATAAGGTAAAGATAGAGAAATTCTAGTACCCCAAGTTTGCATAGTGAAGTCAAGACCAAATCCAATCATCACATATAATTTAAAAGGTATATTTACATTGATATTTGCTTTCATTAAAGTGAAAAATAAGGTATAATATATTTTATATATCTAAGGTTAAACTTATATTTCATTGGATAATTTATAACCTTATAATAGAAAGCAATTATACCAAAGGAGTACAAAATCTCAAAAAACAAATCAAGGTGCTTAATATAAGGTTGAAATTCATTTATTACTACATTGAAGAACTAAGAAAATACCAACCTTATAGAGTTAGAAGGTAACTAAATTTAAGGGAGTATATCTTAAAAAATATTACAAATTGCATGAATTCAACCATTAAAATATTTGCAAATCATTTAGTAGGAGATATAAGGTTTTCAACATTGGAAAATTAAAATACTAGTTTGCAATTATTATTTTTTTATAAATTTCTAAATTAGGGAGATATAAGGAATAATACATTAAAATTTAGTTTCTTTTAATTTATAAAATATAACCATTTAAAATTTAAGGTTAAATAAGAAAAACCATTAATTGCTTGAAAGTTGGAAATTGCATTTTACACTAATTTATGAGATATTAATCCAACTAAAAGATCTTGAAGGAAAAAAAAAACTTATTAAAACCTGAAGGTGCATCATCATTTATCTTTATATTTATACTTACTAATTATTAGGGGAAAATAATGGAATAAAATAACATTGAACATTAGGGAGACAAAAGGGATTCAACTCAAACTAGGAAAGCTAAGCATCCTATCAAGATAGGAGGAATTTTACAAAACTTGTGAAATTGAAAAGTTCTTAGCAAGGATAAGCATATACTCTAAACTAGGGAGTCATAAGGTAGACTACTACAAATATTTCTATTGATTGATCATATAATACAAAGGTTGAAGATCATAATCCAAAATTTAAAAGGATTGAAAGACAAGAAATATGACAATTTCTTAAATGGATAAATTAGCAAGAGGGACATATCATCACAAGGCACACTACAAAAGGATTCAAAATCAAGATACATAAAATATACCATATAAAATATGCAAAATTAGTTCTAGCACAAATAATTATACAAGCCAAAGTAAAAAGAACATTTGGTATATTGATTTTGGTGCTAATCATCACATGACAGGAAATCTACAATGGTTTGATTGTCTTGAAAACACTAATAATTTTAGGCTGAAAATTGCAAATGGCAAAACCTATATTATACATGGATATGGGTGTATAACACCTAGTAAATCATTTCCAAATTTTATGTTACATAATGTGATGTATGTTCCTGGATTAACATCTAATCTTATTTTAGTAGCCAAGCTAGTGGAAAGTAAAAGGATAGTAGATTTTAGATACATAAATGGAGTCAATATGTATCACATTATACATCAAAATAAGATAGAAGCTACTGGATCAAGCCACAGAGATATATGATATAGACTCAATTGAGACCTCACAAGATATTTTTGTCTTTCAAAATAATACTAATGCATTTTATGAGGAGCATATTGCAGAAAATGAAGAACCCATATATCATAAAAGTAGATGAGGAAATAGAATATGCAAAAATAAAAATATGAGAGGATGACAAAAATATGGACTACTTGGCCATCTACAAATTAAATAATATGAAGAAGGACCATATCAATATGAAGAATATTTGAAGTATGAAGATCCATATTGAAGACTAAAGTCTTCAATACCCAAATAATGTAATACAAGGGGGTGTTAGAGTGTATTACATTATTTAGTGCATGCCAATGTACCACCTTGGGTACATTTCTAGACTTAATACTTTATCTTACATTAATTTTTGATTAGATACTTCAATAAAGTAATAAATGCACAAGTGTTAGAATGTGCAAAGATGTAAATTTGCATGTAGTCCATGTGTACATGAGTCATAGGATAGGTAGATGAAGAGTCATGGGTAGAGTAAAGGACAAGGAATATATCTTCCTATATATAGGTCTTGAGAGTATTAGAATGGAGATGAACATGAGAGTGAATAGAGTGAGAGGAATGATGTCATGGTAGAGAGTAGTGAGTAGGTACAATGTAGTTCTTCATTGAAAATTTTGGAGTGTTCATGTCCTCCATTATATTGCATTGTACTATTTTTTTGAGCTTTTATTATGGCATATTACTAAGTTATTGTATAATTTTATCATCTAGTTTTCCTGCATATTATAGTGTCATTATCATACAATTATCATAACTTACTTATTTTACATCTTGTGGTTGCATTTCCTTTAATATACATCCTCAAAATCTAACAAGATTTTGAAGTGCCCTTGAACAGACAATTGGAGGAGTTGGAAACAAAAGAAGGTAACAAATCAATAAAATTGGATAGCATAGAAGCTAATTTTTGAGCATCATTGGAGGCTGCAAATTAAAGGACTTTTGGACAGCAAAATGAAGGAGGAATTGGCTGCATTAGAAGCTGCAAATTATAAATTTTAGGACAACAAGAGGGCAGCATTTTGGGAAGCACTAATAGATGTAAATTTCATATTCAAAGAGAACAAATTTGGAGGAGAATTGGAGCCAGAAAAATCAGATTTTTGGACAGCAAATTAAAGGCTAAAAAGCAAAAAATTCGGGCAGCAATTAGAGCTGCAAAATTGACAATTTCAAGGCAAAATTTAAGTAAAAAGGAGAGCTGCAAAATTTAAAAATTTGGGGCAAAAAATAGGTGAACCAAATTACCAAGAAATATTGCTACAAAGGAGGCCAAAATAAGGTTTGAAAATTGGTGTTATTAAAGTTTTTTATCCAAGTATTATTTAAGTTTCTTCAAAATAACATATTTGAGTAGCAAAAGGAAATGTCTCAAGTTTATATCTTCAAATATCAGAGAAGAATTAGCTACAAAAGGTATGCCACATTGGTGCTATAAAGGTTATTATTTAAGCATTTAAACCAATTTACTTTAAGGTTATAAGAGCACCATATTAGATCCATTAAAGTTAGCAAAATAGAGCTCTAAAGTTTAGTGTCTCCAAGGTGAGAAAGGAGGCATCTTGGTTATCTTCAAATCTGCACATTTTAACAGCCTAAAGCAAATTATATATTTTATAAAAGGAGTTATAAGGGAAGATATTATTAGTTTCAAATCATTCTATAGAGTCAAAAAAGTGCAGTTTTTTGAAGACTAGTAAGAGGTGATTTTACAAAAAGAAATATCACCCAATGAACAAGGTATATTACCTTGATTTTTTAAACATCAAAGTATTATAATATTAGGCTGAATAATACTTGAATACAAGGTAGAACGTATAAGGAAAGCAACATAAAGTTTTGCTATTCAAAATAAGAAGCCAAGGTTGGGTATTTAGAGTATCTACGGTTGAAGAAGGTAGTGCATACTTCTTTGTGGAGTATCAAGTTGAGTGAAAAGCCAAGTCAGACAAGCCAACCATCGAAGCACCACCCAGGTATCATGAGATAGCAACTAGTGAAGTGCTAGCAAGATATTAGTAGGATAGCATCATCAGAGGTGTCAAAATATAACACCACCAAGAATTCAAAGTGCCACCACCTTGAAGAAGGAGCCACCAAATCTAAGAATGAGCATCATTTCCAAGAAGTGAAGAATACCTAAATCTATAATGCATTGAAAGAAAACCTAATGCCATTTGTTGTTACAAAGGCATAGAAGAATCAAGCAGAGATGTTAGAGGAGAAGAATTAGGTTACTACCAAGTGTAGAAGAGAAGTAATACATTATCAAACTAAAGGAGCATTACAAAGGAAATGAATCATGCTACGTAAAGGTGGACTAGAGCATTACTGATTCAATAAGATTATAGGAAGATTTACAAAGAAATAAAGTAGATGTTACTTGGAAGAGGAGAACCATGTGTTGAAAGGAATAAATACAATCATAAGAGGAGTGAAGAGTTTCATTGCCAAGTTTTGCAGTGTAAAAGGTAACTCCAAGGGAAGTGAAACATCTTTGGTGCATGTAAGAATAGTCATACAAGTTCACTCTTAAGATAAGAGTATAATATAGGTGAAGGGAGCACAACATATATGTAAGTCAGTGAAACCAACCAATATTATAAGTATAGTCAATGTCTTAGAAGGTACTAAAATGAGGAGAATTAAATGTTGTAAGAAAGGTGTCATATTATATTGAAGTCAATTAAGATAACAACATCTTAACCAAAGTGCAAGTTGCAGAATGGAGAAGTCGAGGAGAAATGGATTGCATACACAACACGCCATAATCAATAAGGTACTAAAAACATTTAAATTAACTTGCATTTTTATAAAGGTAAAGGAGAAATAAGTAATATTAGTGCTAAGGTGAAACTTATTTAATCTTTTATGCTTGAGATTAATTAAATAAATGGAGGTATAAGGAATTGCATTGATATACTACAACCTTAGATGCTTTATTGAAAGATTTGAAATCTTTTTAAAGCAAGAAATATTTAATTGGAAAGCATTTAGAATTAGTTATTCAATCATAATAAATATTTGCAAATAACTTAATTTGAAGGAATAAGGAATTCTACATAGAAAATTGAAACATTAAATTTACAAATATCCATATTTTCTAAATTTATAACTAGGGAGTTATAAGGAGTTCAACACCAACATAGATTATTGAAATTTAGAAACTATACTATTGAGAATTGAAAGATACAAGAAAAAAAACATAGAGTTATTGAAAATTTGTAAAACTACATTAGAATTAGTCTCTTGCTCAAATTAATAAGATATAAGGAATCCAACTCTAAAGTCTTGGAGAAAAAAAATTATCAATTGAAAGTACATCAAAACTATCTTTATATTTTTATTCACAAATAGGTAGAAATAAGGTCAAGAATAGTAGTTGAACATTAGGGAGATAAAAGGGATTCAACTCGAAGGAAAACTAAAAAAGCTAAGTATTTTTTTCAAATCGATATACAAAATATTTGATGGATACAAGACATTCTACAAAACTTGAAGATTGAAAAGATCATATCAAACTTGATCATATACTCAAAACTAGGGAGTCATAAGGTAGACAACTTCAAAGACTTTGAAAAATAAAATATTCTATCAAATTTGTTCTCAATATTTAATACTAAAGAGCTAAAAGGAATTCTATTTAGAAATTTGACTATTGATTGATCATATACTACAAGAATTGAAGGTTAGAATCTAGAAGTTGGAAAGAGTGGTAGACATAAGAAATATTACAATTTCTTAAGATAATGGATAAGTTAGCAAGAGGAACATATCATCACAAGATACACTATAACAAGATTTAAGATTGAAATCCATACAATATTCCATATCAAAGATGCAAAATTACTTCAAGCACAAACAATTCTATAGGTCAAAATGAAAAGGACATTTGGTATATTGACTTTAGTGCAATTCATCACATCATAGGAAATTTACAATGGTTTGATTGCCTTGAAGTCACTAACAATTTTATGTTGAAAATTTCATATGGCAAAACCTAACTTAGACATGGATATGAGTGTGTAACACCTAGTACATCATTTCCAAATATTTTGTTACATGATGTAATGTATGTTCTTGGATTAACATCAAATATTATTTCAGTAGCCAAGTTGGTAGAGAGCAAAAGGATGGTTGATTTTAGATATATAAATGGAGTCAATAAGTATCTCATCATAAATTAAAATGAGATAGAAGCTACAATATCAATCCACAATGATATATATGCTCTAGACTCAATTGATATTTCACAAGATATTGTTGTATTTTAAAACAACACTAATGCATTTTTTGAGGAACAGATTGTAGAAAATGAAAAATCCATATATCATAAAATTCAAAAGGAAAATAGAAGATTCAAAATGATAAATATGAGAGGACAACAAAACTATGGACTACTTGGCCATCTACAAATTAAAGAAGAATAAGAAGAACCTAATCAAGTTGAAGAACATTTGAAAGATGAAGACCCATTTTTAAGACTAAAGTCTTCAATAACCAAATAATATAATACATAGGGGTGTTGTGATATAATACATTATTTTATACATGCAAATGTACCACCATGGGTACATCTTTATATTAGGAGTTTGTCTTAGATTAGGGTTTTAGTATTTACTTTATGCAATGTAATAAATGCACAAGTAATATTAGAATGCGCAAAGTATTGAATAATGTAAATGTGCATCATAGTCCATGTGCACATGAGTCCATAGAATAGGAAGGTGAAGATTCATAGGAAAATGAAATGCTAAGAATCACATCCCTCTATATATTATCCTTGGTGTGAGCAATTAGAAACAATATTTCCATATCATTTTATCATTTTCATAGAACAAAGTAGAGCAGAGTAGAATACAAGTCTGAGACAATGTAGAACTTGTATGAATCATGGAGTACTTGAGATCTCCATATTTTATATGAAGATCCTATTTTTGTGAGCTTTCATTAATGGTATTTTTATGAGTTATTGCAGAATTTTCTTATGAGTTTTATATGCTTAGCATATTGCCATATCATAGATTCAATATTTCATGCTCATTTTATATCTTGTGGTTGATTTCTCATTAAGTATCTATCATCAAAAGCTAACAACATTAAGAGCATTTTTTTAATGGCTATAAAACACCATTCAAAGGCCATTCACATAGTCAAAAAGAGATAGAAAGGTACCTAATAAATACAAGGCTCTACCATGCTAATAAAGCAACCACAACCACCATAAAGGAGGAAACAACCTCAATGAAAAGCAAAAAATAAAGTCTAAAGCAATTAATCAATCCATTAGATTAATGTGAAACCAACATTAGATTAGTCCATCCTTGATTAATCAAACCTTTTGATTAATGTAAATCTAACATTAGAAAAGAAGCATTAATCAATCATTTGCTTAATATGGAACTAACATTAGATTTGTCTATCTCTAATTAATCAATCCATTTGATTAATGTAAATCTAACATTAGCAAAGATTAAATCTTTCATTCCAACCTTAAGAAGCAACCTTAGATTAAATATATCTAATCTAAAGATACCATTCAGTCACATGTGCAAGGAAGATAATAAAAACCATCATGTCTAAGAATAAATTCACTCTCTTGAAGTAGATTATAGACTTAAGCTATCATCTACTCACGTTAAGGAGACTCATTGTAGTTAACTTTCCTAGTCTAATGGTATGAACATGAGCATAAGCAAACCATAATGCACCTACATGAAAGGGTATGCATTAATGTTACCCTGAGTTGCTTTATGAACCAATCATTATCATCATTTTCCTTTTAATATTGTATCTCATTCCTTGTGTTGAATTATCTTGTCCACCCATGAGAGTACCTAATCCTGTAACCAAGTAGAGCATTAGCAGTACCATGTCCTTGTACATAAAATAATATGAATCTACATAGCATACATCCATTAAAAGTATCAAAGCTAAGCATGAAATATTATTCATTAATGCATAGTGTAAACTTAAATAACAAGTTCCACCAAGGCGTGTCATGACATCCTTTGCAAGCTTAGCTTCAATCCAAGCCTTACCTACATGGTTTCCTCTAACTGGATTCTCTTCCCATCCACCCTCTAAATCCTTGTTACCCATTTCCTTATTAATCAAGGTTTTCAACATTTTACATTGTTATTCCATATTTTCTTGTAGCAACTTAACTACGAAAGAAATATCTTCCACCCTCTCACTAGGATCCACGGTTCTTCCAATTTTATTGTAGGATTCCATTGTTCTTCCAGTCCTCTTACTATATTCCATTGTTATTCTAGACTTCTTTTGGGTATGTATTATAGCTTCCTCCTATGTATCTAAACTTACCTTCTTGTATGATCCTCCTCTAAAAATAGGTGCCATATCCTATCCACAAAAAAGAGTTGGGTAAGTTACAATTTCTTCCAAATTGTACTTACAATTAGTTAGTTTCATTTTCCCATGAACTAACTTAGACCATTATCACTCATATAATAATGATCATGGTCACACTTGCCTCACCACAAGGTGCCATATCCAATAAGAAACTATACTCTCTAGGATTTTTACTCCTTGGTCTAACTAGTCTAGTTGGCATGCAATACTCGTCTCATACCAAATCAAGTTAATATCCCTAGCAAAGTAAATCTCCTCAAAGGAACTCGTCAATTCAAGGTTTATCATAGGTTCTCTCCATGGAAGTTTCTATTCCTATGACATAGGGCTCTAATACCAACTATAACAACCCACCAAAACCAACCCAAAAGAGATACATTTTTTCAAGTAAGTTTCACAAAGAAGTCCCAATAAGCTATTTAGTATTATAAGGCATAACTACATTTTGAGTTCAATGTCACTATAGATGATACTCAAGTGGAAAGGAGTGGTCAATATCTCGTATTCTTGCGGTTCACCTTCTAAACCTTACCATTTAGTAAGGATGCAAATAGTGGTCCTCCACCTTTTCTATACCCTCACCGATATAGGACAACTTGATCATGGTGTAGGGATTATCCTTTAATGCCCATAACACTTAAAGGGAAATGTCCTTTCCAAAAAACTACATAAGTCCATCTATGTAGAATTATTCTAGTGTAATGCCTTACTACTTAGTTACCATATCTTCATGGACTAACTAAGGTCATTACCACACACCTAGCAATGAACGTGGTCACCTGATCCTCATTGTTCAAGGTTATATCACTATTTTTTATGAGTGATTTTGAAAATGCCTCATTAATTTGGATACACCTAAGCTTCAAAGTTTCTCACTCACAAATATCTGGATATTGCAACTCCTTCTAAATATATACCTAGTTATTGCATCATTGCAACTCCTCCCAAATTTGGGTTATCTTCTCAACTCAAGAGTTCTAATAGTCTCTAAATTTTGCCTAAGGAGCCCAAAAACCCAGATATTCTAACCATATTAAGGAAAAAACATCTCTCCCAAAATAATATAAATCAATGCCAAAGCTTGAAATAAAATGCTATTTCTTAACAAATGCATAGTAAACACATGTAAATACTAAAATATCCTTGAATCAATAATGGCATTTCCATAATTACCATGAATCATCATTTTTCATAATCCATACATTGAACCTAATTCTTCATTTGCATCTAGTCAAATAATTCATAAACTTACATTATAATACAAATCATGTAATCTTTCTATACAAAACATTTTTCCTTCAACAAAAGTCTCAATACAATGCTTAACAAGCATTTCCTTTTCAATAACATTGCTACATAGTTATATCATAAATCCAAAGTTTCATATTTCATCTAAATTTCTCCCTTGTATGATATTTTCCCATGAACCAAAAAGAAGTCTAGGGATAAATACAACTCTTATATGCATATGCAACTTAACATATTTCATGCATAAACACCAACACCCATAAGAACACCATGTAATATAACCATTCAACAATAATGTTAAAATCTCATACTTCTATCTATAATGGAATTGTTGTCTATATAAGCCTTCGTAAACCATTATATAATGCATCCATAAAACTCTATTTCTTTATCCCAAAAATAAAAAATATTCATTAATTCAAAACAAGGAACTTTGCCAAAAATATTCAACTATATTTGAACTTGTAAATAAAATATCAATTCAATAACAAATTAATAAAACATATTTATTTACCTAATATTCTCTTATTTCATTAATAGCAAGAAATAAAACACTTTGAATAATGTCTTCCACCATAATGCTTTGAATCTATTAAGCATTCAAAAATCTATTGTTAAAACCATAACCAACCGAAAATGCATTAATTACTTTCCTACTATTATAATTAACACCAATTAAAATTAGTAACATCATAGTATAAATGCATTAATGTATGATAAAAATATCAACATAAGATAATCTAAAGAAAAATGACTATTATTAAGAAAATGACTTGCAAACAGTAGAAACAACATTCAAAAAAGAACACCAAGCAAATCCAACAATTAGATAACAACCAAATAACATGAATAGAACAAAAACCATGACCATGCGGATAGATATATATTTAAGAGAAAAGATACAACAATCCACATGCTAATCACCCAGATACCTAACTTAGGATAGTAATCAACACACAACTAACTCTTGAAGCATCTCGAAGGTTCAAAGGTTACCTCCACACAGTTACTCAACCCAAATCTTAAGCACAAAGATAGCAAGCAAAGTGACTAATCATCTAGAAGGAAAGGATAAAGATTTATGTACAACCATTCTTCCCAAAAATGTATGAATCATAGGTAACCTCAAAACCAAAATAAAAATTAGTTCAAAAACAACATTAGAGCACAACATGAGCATAGGATAACAAACTACTATGGTTTCTAACCCAAAGAAACAACACTCTAGAGGAAAGCAAGGCAACAAAAAATGACATCCATAAACAATTCTAAAACAACCTCCAATAAGTAGGCAAAAGAAAAAAGGAACACCCATCAATCAATTCAAAAGGTTACACAAGGAAGAACTTAATGAAAACTAGAGATCCCAATGTCTAATGCAAGCAGAAAGGTAATCATGCAAATCAAAACCCAGCATAACATATTCTAGATTTCTTTCAAAAATCATCCAATCAAAAACAAGTAGAGATTACCTCTTCTACAAAGCTTCCAAATCCTTTTTTCTCCTTCCAATGTAACCTTCCCAAACACTTCCTCCACTCGTGATCCAACCATCCTTAGCAAAATCCATCCAAATATATACCATAAAGCATGGAATATTAAAGGTTGAAAACATTCTCTTGTTTCCATGTTGTCCCTTATTTCGGTGACACCATGCACCCATTACAAGAAGACAATGTAACCCATAGATGTTATCCAACAAATAATTACCAATTTTATCTTTCCACAATTTGTCTTTATATGTATATTTTAACCATGGCTTAAATTGATAGTTATTTATTTTACCCTTTTCATAGGATAATATCATTATTTTATAATGTTTTTAATGTAATAACAGCAAGCAAAAATAATTACTTAATCAATTAATTTAATTAATACCATGTATTAATACTAACTATTAATATTGATATTAAAATATACCCATAATTACTTATATTAACCAAACAATTTTTCCATACCTCAAACATGAATTCATCAACGTAATAAATACTATTCTAAAATGCACAAACAAATTTCCTTGAGCAAGAGGTCTCTTTTAAGATAACTAAAATATTAGCACATGCCTCCTAATGATGAATATTTTTCAATAGAAACATCTTTGCCAAATATACATACAATTCAAATAACCATATATGAAATGCATCTCATGAGGGGTATCCCTTTACCCTTGAGTTGTCAATGAGAATGTCATCCATTATTTTCTATTTTATCTCAACTTTAGTGGTTTTCCCACATCAATCCACCTAAGAGTACCTAGTCCTTCAATCATAAATATTCATCAACAATACCATATTCTTCATGTCTCATAAACAAATCATAAAGTACAATTATTAATACATCATAATATCATAAAATAAGGTTATATATTAGATATCTACACATCAATACATAAATCAAGTATCAATATCAAATCCTACCAAGGAGAGTTTTTACACCCTCCACTCTCTCCCTAGCCATTATTGTATGCCCCAAAGGATCCTGGCCATATCCTATATTTTTGCATCTTACCCCTCGATGGCTCCACCAGCATCAACCTATTTAGGGTAAAATCACTCATACTAGGGTATACTTCTCTATCTCTCCAACATCTATGACTAGATCCAACATATTAGGATAATCTGCATCTACCTTGATGAAGAAGTATAGGTCTAAAATCTCCCACCACCTCTCTCATGTAACATGTTGCACCCACATCTCACTCTTGGTATCCCTTATACCTCTCAAAACTTGTGTACCTCTTTATCATACAAATAAAACTCATAATCCCACCCTCCATCATCTAACCACCAAATATTCCTCACCCAAGCTAGATTCTTACAATCATTCGACCACTTGAACAAAATCCTCCTTGGTCACCAAGTAACTTCTCTGGCCCTTATCTTATCTATAAAAAAGTAATCCTATTCCATAGTACAATGGTTGGATTTGATGTAGCTCACCCATCAGTAAATCATAGGCTTACCTGACCTTAGTCTTCTACCCTTTACAATAGGATGTTTAATTATTATGTGCTCCCAATCCCACACCTATAGAAATGTGTACCACACTAGGCTCTTATCACTTCAATACACCACTTGATACAATCTCCTATACAACCTAACCAAGATATTTTGCCCCCATGTATATATAGTCTAGAAATCTCATAAGCTAGCTATGATCACTCTCCATCCCCAAGGCATGAACTACCTACTCATTTTTACCATAAATATTCTTGTAGCAATGGAGTATAGTATATTCATTAGTTTATCTATATGTCCTCCCTCGTATGCATCATTAATTTATACACCATGAAACATCCCTGTAAACCCCTCATCACCCTTCAATAGGGTCTTTCCAACTCTATCATCCCTCTCAAGATGGATCAGGTCACTTCGAATAGGAACTTTTAGGATGTGTCAAAAATCCTCTAATGTCATTATCATCTCCCCTATGGGTAACTTGAAGGTATTGATCAAATGATATCATCTCTCTACCAAGGTTTTAAATAGTGGTTGATCAAAATCTAGCTTAAGAATATATGTCACATGCTTTAGCCCAATGGCCACCAATATATCATACTCATAATCATCCAAGCCACTCACCATAATTCTATCCATTTCCTTTGAACAGTTTTCCGGTATCACTAACACCTTCATTCCCTACCAAAAAGCAAACCCAAAATGACATAAGCAACTTAATTTTGGATACCCTATCTCAAGTTATCTATATTCTAGTCAACTACACCAATCATATGCTTTACAAAATATTACCTTGTCTGATTTCAATGTACCATTTTCTAACCTTGTAAATCCAATCCCTCCTTTGAAAATGAAAATATTGGAAAGTAGAATCTAATCCTCTCCTAGAGTCCGATTGATTTCTTATCTTCCTATACCAACTTTAGGGAAATTTTGGGAAGGAAATCCAAGTCACCCAAACTCACAATACATTGGGTCAATTTTTTAAAATTTAAATACAAATTATTTATTCATTCTAAATCTAAATAGAATGACACTTATTCCAAACCCATTTCTAATGACTAATATTAATCCAAATCTAGTATCATTTAAATTTAATCTTAGTTTACCAAAGGGTCCTTGGTTCAATAGTTGGGATAGATAGTTGATATATCCCACAACAAGGTTCAAATATTGATGGAACCAAATAGCTTAATGTGACTAAGTTGATGTAAAAGGAATAGGGAAACCCTTTCAAAAACCCTACTCTAAAAAATTAAATTAAAAATTAAAAAGTTAATTTTAGTTCAACATCATTAATATAAGTTAATCATAATTCAACTATTAATACTATTCAACTCAAGTGGCATTAGCTCAAATGGTTAGATTCCTCAATATTTAAAGAGGATATGAAGGTTCAAATCTTGCCAAGTTATCCATGGATTATATCCAAGCCTTGTTGTAATACCACTATGTGATGATGATGTAATACGGGTGGGACCTATTTCAATCCCATATAACCAATTTTAAAAAAAAAACTATTAATCGTAGTCAAAGTGTTAAATATTACTTAATCATATTTTGGTAAATTTTGAACAAAGCACTAGTCATATCAACCATTTAATTTGAGGAGCATTAGGGGCCTCCAGTCATGTACCAATTTTAGTATCATTTCTTCTAGCCCTTAATTAGAACCATAAGCATACCAATATCGTTCACCTTCTTCAAAATATATTCTCCAACCTACATTATAAAGTCCTCCATTTATGTCTCTATCAAATTCTAATATTATCTCTTCAAAACTTCAAGCCCTAACAACCTAACTCTAGCAATTAAAATATCAAATGGTAATTATGCAAAGTCCATCACCTAGTCAAGTATTCATATGATGCCTTTTGTAATAAAACCCTATATTTTATTATAGTTAGTAGGCATTTTCCCCCAAAGTTTAAAACATCAAAGTTTCAAATATACAAGAGGAAAGAACACCTAATTAACCATATTATATTATTTATAATTGCCTATAGGGACATCACATATGATGAAGCATATTTATAAAAAATATTACTTGAAAATTTTGAGCGGTCCATCCTTAGAATAGTACTATTGGTAGGTACAATAATTGATAACATTGCATTGATAATTAGAGATATAAATATAATATCTAAGGCTAACAATAGCCATAAAATAATATCCCTAACAATGTCGAAATATATGCTCAACAACCTAAAAACTAATATCTTTCAACAAGAGTATCGGTAAAGTACTAACCTAGGTAAAAGTAAATTAACTAACTACCCAGGAGCTATAGTAATTACCAAATAAGGTAATATACTCTAACATCCCCCCTTATTACATTATTTGGGTAATACATATACATCCTCCTATACAACAATATTTGGGTAAAGTATATAACTGTCCCAATACAGTGAAGAAGAAGAAGAGAAATGAAAGAATGGTGGCTCATGCTTTGTCTTCGACTCTGGCTCTGGCTCATGGCTCTAGCTCTGGCTCTAAGCATACCTCTAGATGTATACCTCTAGGTCTATCTATGGATCTACTTGTGAATTTGCCTCTAGATATGCCTATAGATCTGCCTCTGGAAATTTTTCTCTAGATCTGTCTTTAGGTTTGTCTCTAGTACTGCCACTCGATCTGTCACTAGATTTGCCTCTGGGTTTACCATAGGTTTTACCTTTTTGATAGAAGCCATACAACATTTCTTTCATCATGGTCCATTGTGTGTGATTTTTTCATCCATAATCTACATAAACCTTGTTGGCCATTTTCACTTTGTACCAACAACTGGATGAAGAGTGATTCGTACATCCACATGAATTACAAGGATGTAATTTCCAACATCTAGCTGCAACATGTCATGTCTTTCCATAATGATTGCAACAATGCTTTTTAGGAGTTGTAGGAGATTTAGGTTTTACAAACATGGTATTATTGGTACTTGCATGTCTAGTATAGCCAAGGCCTTCATTCTTTGCCCTGACATTTAGCATTATAAGAGTTTTAATGCCTTGTTCATGTTTACCTAATATCTCACCATTGAATCCCATTTTCTTCATTAGTTTGGAACCAAATCCTTTGGTGTGTTGTTCAAAACACCTAATTTTATCATCTTCAATAATGATTTTAATAATATGGCATTTATCATTATTTATGATATTATGAAGCTCTTTTTTAGGAGTTTCAATTTTTAAGTCACGGGTGTCACAAGAAAAATTTGCTATCGAGATGCGATCACCTATGCTACAATTGATATCTACCATTGAAGGTAAGAGGTCACATGTATCACAACAAGCATTGGTCATCATGCACTCAAGGTCACATGTGTCACAACAAGCATGGGTTGAAGGTCACTTGTGTCACTACAAGCATCGACCATTAGGGGTTTGACCTTTGTTTCCTCATTTATTTCCAATTTCACTTTACATTGGGCATGGTCAAGTGCAACAAATAATAGGTATATACCCCTTATAACACCAATAGGAAATCGAGCACCATTTTTCTGAAGGTCTTTACAAGATTTAGAATCATTAAGGAGGGCTACTAAACCATTTTTTAGTGTGAGAAATGTGCCCTCATAAAATCCTAGCCCATCCATCTCAAGTGGAAAATAAGGATTTTTAACTGATATTGCAACATTATCAGTTTGTTTAGGGGCTTGCTTTTTCTTTGATCTGCCCATTTTTAAGGTGTCGATCATTGCCGAAAATGCACCTTTTACAAGGGAATTTTACAAAAAATAAATTGACTAAGGTGTCGATCACTGCCGAAAATGCACCCTTATAAGTCTTCCCCCATTTTTTTTGCGAAATTCTTATCCCTCCCTTAGTGCAAAATAATGCAACTATGAAGTCTCAAAAGGCTTGTACAAAACTTTCCTCCTTTAGAAATGGCAGAAAAAAATATCACCAGTATAATCCCTCCCTTTATTCCAAGTACTTCAAACAAAAATAATTTGCTATTTATGAAGCCTAAAGAGAGGGTTGAGTTTTGATGAATGTTTGCCTTTCTTATTGCCTTGGCAAGTTTGAAATTCACTCAAATTGAGTGATCACATAGAGGTTTTAAAAAAAGGCATTATTAAATATATTTCAATTAAATTAAATTAAAAAATTATAATTATATGGTTTAAAATTTAATTTTATAAATAAAATCAAATTATAAAAGTAGTTAATTGTAAAAGAAATATAGATAAAAAAAATGCAATTCTTTAAAAAAATTACCTCTATATGCTGGACCCCCTCAGGGGTCAAACTTTGCACCTCCCGGGGTAGAGTGCCTTAGCACCTGGCTTGTAGCCAATCGGGTTACTATCATCCATGGAATGTGTAGGAATCTGTCTCCTAATTATAGTCTGTGCGGGCCCGATTTTTCATAAATGAGTGACAATGCCACTCCTTGTCCACTTGGGCGGTGCTTTCGCAACCTCCTCTTCACCGTACAACCACCATCTGGGTGGCCACCTTCGAGCGGTGGCACGAATGTTTCCCTTCTTTGGTGGTGCATTGGCACTGCTAATCTTAGCTCCTCGATGGCGGCTTCAGTGCACACGATGGCGGCTTTCCTTTGAGAGGTGGTGGCTTCTCCGCTCTTGTAAATCAAACTTGCCAAAAACACCTACCCATCCAGTAATTGGTTGTAAATGCCAACAAATGTTGAAAGGTCTAATGAAGTATTGCAGTCCTCAAATTTTCCTCACCAAGAAGTGTGTCACGGGATCAAAAATCATAACAAGCTTTGGAAATGGCTACGATCAACGTTGTAGAAATTCCTTTGACCCGTTGACTGTGAATGAAAACATCAAAATGCGACTTTAGGCAAATTTTTGTTGTTGTATGAAAAAACAAATCCTCTCTAGGAGAACCTTCACAGAATTGAAAATGCTTTACAAAATGGTGATCTCTGGCAAAAAATAAACCACCAATCTGCTTGCCTCATAGGATCCTGTGATGGTTGTGCGATGCGAACCAGCCAACAACATTTTCTTGGATTGGTGCTCCTCCACACTTGAACCCAATCCTTCTCTCGATCACATTGATGTGTTATGTCCTCCAAGCACTCATCTATAGGTGAGATAGAATTGTTAGTCTACGATCGATGCCCAGTGTACCTAGAGATTAGTGCATGACCACCAATTTTTTAGATGATTATTCTAATCTCTCTGTGTGAAAGATTCAAATATGTTAGCTTTACCTCTCAGTAGTAGCTTATCTCTGGAACAGTGGTTGGCTAATAGTAGATTTTGTAGGCAGGAAACTTGTCAAGTGTACCCTCACCCTACTATCAATGCGAGATCCTGCTTTGGTGGTGCTTCGATTTGGATGATGTAGGGCCATGGTCATTTGATCAACAATGGGCTAAAAAACAACATACTCCTTTAGTCCCACATGGAACAGGTCGAAGGTCTTTAGGCTCTTTAAAAACAATAATTGACAACAGTCTTATTGATTGCCTTCGGGTAATCAACCCTTGGAAAAAAATTTGTCAACCAATGCTTAGAGTTTATCAGTAGCTAACCATGCATCAAATTGTCCTCCTAGTCCAATCTAATGTGTTAGTCTTTGTGCCCCTCATAGCCTTGTCTAGTAGTTTTGTTACTTAGTTGTCACATCATCCGTCCTAGGTCTGTTAGCTTGCAATCCACGCTAGGTTCACTGTCAAGTCTATGTCCTGTATGTTGACCATTGGTGAGTCCCATCTAGGTCAAGTCTAGGTGGCATCTGGTTGTAGTCCTGTGGCTACTATCAGTTCACCATTATTTCTTGTTTATATCATCGATATTGGCCTTAGTGCCTCGTCACCACATCCCACTTGACCTTTGTCAACCTAGGTTAGGTTCATCCATGTCACATCTATATCAATCACGTAGGTCATCAACATCACATTATAGGATGTCCACCTAGGTCAGGTCACTTTTCTCCTTGCGTCTGGCTTCTGTCCACATAGGTTCAGGTCCCTAGTTGTCTATTAGCTTTGGCTAGCATGGTGATCCAGTCCTCGTCTAGATATGAACTAGCTGTTAGATCCCAACCAAATTTGTCATCGCTAATAGGTCTTGTTATTGTCCACAGCCAAGGAAGCCTATAGTCTTACCCAATTAGTGGTCTTAGATCTCGCTAGCTTTCGTCCTCGATGTCGAGTCAGATTGTGATGCAAGGTTAGGGTCTGTCGACTTTCAAGTCTAAGGATTCCTTGCATAGTCCCGATCAATCCAGTCATAGTAGTGGTTTGGCTGGCTAACTCTGTAAGTTCGATCTAGATCCTCCACCAGTCCTTAGATGCCTTAACCAAAAAAAAATCACAAAAAATATGCCAGAATCGGAGTGAGGATACCTCGCACCCACTCTGATACCATATTGGTAGGTATAATAATTGATAACATTGCAATTATAATTATATATATAAATACAATACCTAAGGCTAACAATAGCCATAAAATAATATCCCTAACAATATCAAAATATATGCTCAATAACCTAACAACTAATATATGCCGACAAGAATGTCGGTAAAGTACTAAACTAGGTAAAAGTAAATTAACTAACTACCCAAGAGCTATAGTAATTACAAAATAAGGTAATATACTCTAACAAGTACTACCAGATACCTATAATTCCTTGAGAAGATTTAGGGATCTAGTTGAAGTATTTATAAAAATTTAACTCTTTGTATACATTAAGGACAGGGTCATTGTTAATGACTTATATAAGCTTAAAGCATACCAAAGAATAAATCATTACCAGTTTCTTAGGAATATGGAGAGTCTTACTTGGAAAGATACAACATGTTCTTTCATAAAAGAACCTACGTGACATCTTTATATCCAACCCTAAAAAACAACTAGATTTTTACTTAGAAACATTCTATGTGTCTTCTTTTTGAAGATGCAATTAATTTATCCAAAATATTTGATCCTTCTCTTATAAAATTTTGATAATTGAATATTAATCTAGGAAAAGGAGATAATAAATCATGTTCCTCTTCAAATAGGAAACAAAAAGGACAATATAAAAATAAACATGTCATAAGTGACAAGGTCATCCATTCTTGTAATATGACCAATAATGTTAATGTTACCAAAATTCTATAAAGAATTATCCTTAGTAAACCAATTAAAAAATAAACCTTCTCTTCTTAAAAGGAAATTTACTATAATAGATTAACCTCTTTCATATATCTAAGAATAACTAGTTAACTCCAAGATGTTGGAGTTGTTTTCCATAAAGCCTCCTCAACCTAGAAGGGAAAATTTTCCTTGGTTTAAGCCAAAGGAGTACTATTTCTTCCATAGATTTAATAACCATTCTACTAGTAGGTACATGGTGTTATAATTATCAATAGTTTCTAAAAATAAATGGAATCAATACATTGCCTAGAATTTTTGGTAACACATACAAAGTAGTACACATGATGTGAAAGGGTGCCCATAGACACCAAATTATCTCAATTCCCAAAAAATACACTTCAAACAATAATTATATGGTTTGTATGAGAGGGATTTTATACCTAATTACAAGTCACCTTAAGGTCAAGGTTAAGAGAACAACCTTTAGGTTAAATAATAAAATATTACAAAAAATACCTTTATAAGGTTTACAAGGGTCCAAAGGGATTATACATACAATATAATACAATACAAAGTCAATCATGTCATCAAGTGAATATTAACCACCACATATTTTAACCTTCTTATTAAGATAAACAAGGGATATAGAGAGATCCTTCCTAGTCATCCCCCCTTAACGCACTCTCTCTCCTACACTAAGTAGCTCCAACATACACACAAAATGAACCTTGGGCATGACCTTGGTTAGGATATCTACTACTTGCATTGCTAATGGTATAAAAATTGTATGAAGCATCCCATGGACATAAATCCATCACATACTATGCATCTAAATCTCAATGTGCTTGGTATATTAATGAAATAATGGAACATGGATAGGTTGAATGGTGCTCTAATTATCACATCAAGAGTGACTCAGTATGAATAAGGAATGCCCAACTACTCTAAAATTACTAGCATCCATTAAATATTATTTGTTGTCTCATTGAAGCACAATATTTACCTTCTATAGAAGACTAACAAATAGTGGACTATCATCTAGAGCACTAAAAAATAGGGTCAAAACCAATATATAAAGACAATAAATTAGATTTGAACCAATTAAAATATGAATACCCATTCTATATGTGCATTTTATGTATTTAATAGTCCTCTCAAGTATTGTGTAATGACTCTTTCGATTTCCTTGCATGTAACTAGAACAATAGTTGACAATAAATGCAATATTAGGTTGTTGACAACAAATGAAATATTAGGTTGCATATGAGTGATGTAAATAAGACCACCCATAAGAGATTGATATAGAGTAACACCCACCAAATAAGTTATGCTATCTACTTGAAGCTTCAATCCTAAAACAAAATAACTTCGAGTAAACTTATAATCATCCATCCTAAATTTTTGGAGAAAATATAAAGCATATTTGATTTGTAAGATATTGATTCCATAAGATGTTTGATCAATTTGAATTCCTAAGAAATAGTACAAAATCTCCATAAATATCATCTCAATTGTAGCATAAAGTCATGAATCCATGTTCTAAATTAAGGTAGGAGATTTACTAATAATGAGAATATCTTCTACAACTAACACAATAACCAAATTTTCCTCATCCTAATATTTGATGCAAACATTATGTTCAAACTTACATCACTAAAACTTCTAACTGAGAAAAAATAAGTGGATCTTCTCATAGCAAGCATGCAATGGCTACTTAAATAGATACAAGGACTTAGTCAATTGATATACCAAGAGGTAAGAACCCTCAATCTAAATCTAGGTGGTTGCTTCATGTAAATCTCCTCTTAAAGCTCACCATGAAGAAAGGCATTCTTCACATCTATTTGATGTACCTTCCAACCATAAGATCAATTGGGATTTCTAGTCAATTTTATTGAATTTTATTTGTTCATTAGTATTAGTGGTATGCCTTTGCATAGATAAATATACCACTTATCACAAATATTCAAGATGAATCTTCATATTTGTCTTCCATGTAGAATAGTTGTCACCTTTCAACACTTGATAATTGGGTAACAATGAATACTCATATTAAATCTTACAAAACTAAAAAAAAACAATTCTACTAGAACAAAGATCAAAAGGAAATTTTCAATGAGTATATTTACGCCTATACTAAAAAAACTATAGATTCCTCAAAGCATAAGAAAACAACAAGATCTCATCGGGAAAAAAATAGGTATGGGGGATTGATGTCAATTTTCCTCCATATAATATCTCTAAGGAACATTTTGAGAATATTCTTTCCAATGTTCCAATAGTAAAAAATATATTACAAATTCTGAGGCTCTAACCATAAATCATATGGGATCTACAATTTCCTTCAAACAAAAGAACATGCACTTTGGCTAAATGTAATATTAAAAAATGATGACATTATTGCTTTCAGCATGCTTCCAATTAGATTAATACAATGTAAACCCTAAATTTTCCATGTTGATATCATGTAACTCAATGGTTTATATTTCACCAAAGATATTTGGATTGGGTTGCATTTTATTGTGGTTAACATTGAATGTATCCTTCTTTCAACACATAGTGATACTTTCTTCAATAGGTAATCAACACCTCCTTTTAACAATAATTTTACATGGAATGCATCTCTTGGCCTCACATATCAACTTTATCACTTATATGGTTTAAAATTTGATAGTTCCTTCCTTCAATTACAATTATAAACATCATAGCAAAATGAATTTAACAACAAGGCTTTTATTGGTAACTTTAAATCCCTCTACATTTTTTATTACTTCTTCAAATTTGTTGTGCCATTTTAGATAAACTTTGACACATGTCTCATGTTCCTTCAATAGTGATACATCAAAAAAGTGTAATGTGCATCAGTATGTCATGAATGATGAGTTTTGAGTTTGAGATAAGTTTGAATAGTGCTCTTTGTAGATAGCTCTCCAAGCAACTTTGAAGTCCCACATCACTCTCAATAATCGTGTGCTTATAGATGGCTTGTGTGCAAACTATAAATGGATTTTGTGAAGGTGAATATGGGCCCTTTAAATTTTTGGAAGTAAAAAACACTTATAGAATATCTGATAAGGTGCTTCAGATGACATTATTTATAATTTATAAAAAGTAGTGAATTCACTAGACAACTTAGTCAAATTTTGATAGCCCATTCAACTTTGGACAACCTTCTTCTAATAATATTATGGAAATTACATCATCACAACTAATGACCTTTGAACATTTATTGGGATGATAATGAAACTTTAGATGACTCTCCCAATGAAATTCAAAACTTCAGGTGACCCTCTCAATGCATGAAATGACTCTAAAAAATAATATAAAATAACTTTAATTTCTTAGATGACCCATGCAACCATTTAAAATATAAAATTTTAGTACATTCATTGGTTCACTATGCCTTCAAAACAACAATTCCAACAACCTTTTGGACTATTTGTATTTACAAATTTTTTTTTGGAAATTAATCAAGACAACATGATTTTTTTTAAGGGTTATATGGGATGGAAATGAGCCCCACCCATATTACATCATCACCACATAGTGGTATTACAACAAATATTGTATATTATCCATATGTCATTAGGCAAGATTCAAACCTGGATCTCCTCCTTGATATATTAAGGAATCTAACTAGTTGAGCTAATGCACTTTATTAAGACAACATGATTTTTAATTCATTATGGCCTTACAATATTTCAAATTTCCCAACACTATGTTAGAAAACCCAAATACAAAGGCACACATGAAAATATTACATTGGATTTTTTTTTAAATTAGTCCTCACTTCTAAGATTAGATGACCTTCAACAATATAAGACATTCTAAATTTAAATTCAATATAAACCCTTTAAACAAAAAATCAAAAAAAAATAAAGAACAATCAATATCTTATTTTGCAATTGCATCGACAAGAATCCTCCTTGCACAACCTCAACAATTGCTCAAACCTACAATTTTTATATTAGTTAGGAAAGCAAGTATAAACTTAGAGAGGTGTCTTTGATCTATAGCATTGGTTCATCTTCACATCTCAAAGCTATAATATCAAATATTAGAAATAAAGATTGGATATAGTCAACCCTTGCATTGTTCTGGTAGAGGAATATACATATGCATTATAAAGAATAAAAAGTTCAAGAGTTAACCACCTTTGAAAATATCAATAACTATCATAATTATCTATGTGAGTACATCACTAGAATGTAATATTCATAACAATGCTATCTTATATAATAATTTGGTTGAAGTTCCTATGATGGGGTGGTGGGATTAGAGATCAACTTGCTACACTTTATGTTTCCAATTTAAACTCAAGTTTGGTTATCAATTATTTTTTATATATTTCAAGTGAAAAATAATATTAAAATATGATGGAAGATCTAGTTAAATTTTTTTGAAATTTGTTATATGGGGTAGAAACAATCCCTACCTATAATACATCATGATTGTGTTAGCACTAAATTACATCTTGGAAATTATGCATTTATCACTTGGGAAGACTTGAACATTGATTTATGCCTTAAAATTAAATGCAATTTATCCAATTGAAATCCTACCATTTGATTGTCCAAAGTGAGGAATTAATGCATGCAATTTTAATATATTTAGGAATACTTTCTAAATTTAAAAAAAAAAAAATCACACTTTTAATATACCTTCTACATCAAAGGCTTTCCTTATAGGATTGACCTATGCATTTTATTTGACCTATTATATCATATTATTATTATAGATAACCTAAATCTTATGACCATAACTTCTTATATTAATTATATACCAATGTGTCATGGAATTGAATTGTCTTTTTCTTTCAATTCTTTTATCTCAAGATAAATTTTGGTGGAATGATATCGATTGAAGAATCAAATAAAATATGAAAAATTATTAGAACCTTAAATCTATTTGTGTTGTGACAAAAAACTAACATAATTATTTTCATTCTCAAAAGTTCAAAATATTTATCAATATCATCCTTGTTATAGTAAATTCATAAATCCCCCATGTAAAGTAAACAACTCTAGACCCTTCATATAAGCATCCAGTTTTGAATTCTTAGTGATAATATTTTCCATATCATAGTCACTCTTATTCTTGGCACCATAATAATTCCATATCATATTTTTCCATGTGGTTCCATGCAACTCTTCACCCATAACTCCTTATAAGCAATTTAAGTATGACATAAAAATTACATGGGAGCTTTGATAAGTTTATACAACTAAACTTTGAAAATTTCCCAACCAAGTTGCCTTCATAGAATCTACAAATTATTCAAGAGGAAAGGAAGTACCAATAAAGCCAATTTAGATTTACCTTAGTAGCACTTATAGATCAAGTCCTTTTAAATCTATGGATATAGAAACAACAACTAGTACCCCTTGTCTCATGGATAGTATAGCTTGTTGTATGATAATTTATACATGTTTTTAACTTTTATTATTATGTTTATATATTTTTTGGTGCTAAGAAGCAAACATTTATTTATTTTTATTTTTTGTGGAAAACATCCCAAAAGGGATGCCACTTTCGGGTAAGACCCAAGGAGGCAGGGGTATCTATTCTGCAAAAATATCCCAGGGTTCACACCTGGCCTACCACATTGGACATACTCAAGGAGAAAAAAACACACAATAAGATTTAAAAATAAATAAATAAATAAATAAAATTAATAAAATAAAATTAAAAACATGCTCCTTGAGTGTGTCAAAAAGATAAAGCACAACTAACCACATTAGAAAAAATATAAGAACAACATAACAAAACACAAACAAGACAAAAACAACATAACTCTACAAATACATAACCAACAAAAACATGAAAAACAAGAACAACCAAAACCTAAAAAATTAAAAATTAAAAATAAAAAAACAACCAACAACAGAAAATAAAAAAAAACAAAAAACATAGAAAACACTCGCATACAAAAACACGAATTAACACAAACATATAAAAACACAAGAACAAGAACAACAAAAACACAAGGACAATAAAAAAAATACAAAACAAAAACAAAACAAAGAACACACACCTCAAAAAATTAAACTAAAAAAGAAAAAAGAAAAAAATTGAACACAACAATGACCTTTCTATACCCAAAGACTTTTAAGACAAGAATCAACAGAGGAAACAAAAGAAATAATAGTTTGCGCTATGGAACTAAAATACCCTGACCGAACCAAAGATAAGAAAAAATAAAGCAAGAAGAAACTAGGTATCTCTAGAACTGGAGCCATCCAAATAAATTATAGAAATAAGAGCTTCCTTTATTTGTGAATCCCACCATCTAGGAGGGTGTCCATAGCAAGTAAGATCACCTTTATCCAAAGCCCAATTAGCTAAAGCATCAACACTTTTGTTTCGATATCTGACCACATGATAGTAATCAACTTTCAAAAATCCCATCTGGATTAATTGAATCTTCTCAATAATTCTTTTTATTCTCCAATAAACCTTATGATTCTTAGAAGGGGTCTTCAAAATATTAATCATGATTTTAGAGTCAGAATCAACTAGCACATTTTTTCATCCAATCTTAGTAGCCTCTTGAAAGCCTCTGAGGATACCATACCCCTCAGTTAGGTTATTGGAAATAGTACCCAAATTCTTTGTAAAGTAAAAACCAAGGAGCCATCTGAAATTCTACCAATTCCTCCCACACTAGCTTTTCTAGGGTTCCCTCTAGAGGCTCCATCAGTATTGAATTTTCAAAATCCTTAGGAAGAGGTGCCAACTTTTGGTCCTATCCATCTTACAATTACTCAAAATTCCCTTTAAGTTGGTTGCCCTTAGAATATTTAATCTTCAATCTTTGCATCACTTGATCCCATCTTTGGTGGGAATTTTGGGGGTGATTAAGGATTTTTTGGAATGATTCAACTAAGTTGGCAATGGTATTTTGCCAAATATAGTGAATATCCTTTCTATCTTGATTAAAAATGTGGTTGTTCCTTTTATTCCAGATATTCCAAAGTAGAATGGTAGAACCCATCCAAACTAACGGCCTAATAAAATGATAAACACCCTCTTGTTTAGGCCAATACCTCCAAAGTTGTTCAAAAGTAAAAAAATTGGACCATTGTAAGCCAAGTAAAGTGGCCATTCTCCTCCATAGCTCAGATGCTAAAGTGCACTCAATAAAAATATGGCTGAGAGTTTCTACATTCTCTCCACACATTTCACATCTAAAAGGGCCATGAAAACCATGCTTCATAAGTTGCTTACCAGTAAGCACCCTACGATGCAATAAAAGCCAAGTAAAGAACCTCACCTTAGGCCAGATCTTTTGAGCCCACAACTGAGAAAATATGTCAGATGATTGGTTGGGATTATTATGGCATAAGGTCAAATAACCTTGATAAAATGAATACTCACCCTTAGTAGTGTTGTTCCATCCAAAAAAATATTTTTCATGGGATCAAGAGAGATCTCATATGAAGGATCCCTTGAATAGCTTATATTTACCTTTCTAGGATTTGAATAGGCTAGTCCTCAATAGGGATCCAATATCTACCAACCTTTGAATTGCCATTATGGTACCGATAGTAATGAGCCACCTTAATCCAGTTAGCTCGATGAAGCTCCTCCATCCAAGGCCTCCAATCGAGAAATTGAGTTATCAAAGACTTGTGACCATCCCATGAATCTATTCAAAAATTTACCTTTTGACCATTATGAATGATCCAAAATAAATTTTTCTTAATCAAATCTTCACTAGTCTTAAGGACTGCTAAAATGGGAGAACCTTTGGTAGGCAATTGATAGCAAATAAGGTCTTCAGGACTTTTGTTCTCAGTATATTTAGCATGGAGATTATTGTCCCAAAGAGCATTGGGGTTATGCAACATCCTCCAATATAATTTAGCAGCTAAATATTTGTTGTTATTAATAGAATATTGAAATCCTAACCCCCCTTAATTCTTAGGAAGACAAAGTATCCCATTTCACCAAGGCCCATTTTATTTTCTCCTTAGTACCACTCTAGAGGAACCAACGACTGATTTGATCTAGTTCACGAAGAACAACCTTTGGTATATTCAACATGGAAGAAACATAAATAGGAATAGCTTGAAGGACTGATTTTACCAAGGTGATTCTACCCCTAGAAGAAAGCCACATGTTGGTCCACTGTCCAATTTTATTCTTGACTTTGTCCAACAACCAGTTTCAATATTTTTTTCTGCCTTTGAATATTTATGGGAATACCTAAATAAGTGATCGGAAGGAAGGTATTCTTATATATTAATTTATCCAAGACTATGGATTCCTGTCTGGTAGAGCAATGAAAGAAAATTACTTTAGATTTTTCTTCATTGATCAATTGGCCAGTAGCCTTAGAAAAATAGCTAATTATTTGCTTAATATTAGAATCTTTCTTAACTGTAGCTTTACCTATAAGAGTAGAGTCATCAAAAAATTGAAGATGAGAGATAGGTCTAGCTCCATGAGCAATGGTAACTCCCTCAAGGGTTTTTTTTCTCTCTTCTTGTTTATAGTCCTACCCAATTATTCAACAAGAATGATGAATAAATAAGGGGATAGCAAGTCACCTTGCCTAATACCTTTGGAATCTGGGAACAACTGATAAGGTTTGCCATTGATAAGAACTAAGTAGGAAACTGAAGAGGTACATCCCATAATCCAATCCATCCAATCCTGAGAGAATCCAATTTGCCTCAAAACTTTGATAAGGAAATGTCAATCCACTCTGTCATAAGCTTTGGATAAGTCTAACCAAATGAAAATGGAAGAATATTTTTGCATATCCATGGAATGGACGGCTTTCTGAGCAAGAACATCTCATATACTATTTAACACCCTTCCACATAACCCCCTTGTTCATGGGAAATAATCTTATGCAAAAGAGGCTTCAACCTTTCTGCCATGATCTTAGTAATATTTTTGAGAAGAACATTACATAAAGCAATAGGTCTAAAAGCTAAGATATGATCAACCTCTTGAGATTTTGGAATAAGAATAGTATAATTTTTATTGATAACCTTCAAAATTTATTTGGCTTTCCTGGCTTCTTTCACCACCTCTAATAAAGTAGCATGAAGGATATCCCAAAACTCTTGGTAGAACTCAATTAGAAAACCATAAGGACCTGGGGTTTTACCTTTTTGTATTTTAAAAACTACTTGTTGAAGCTCATTGATAGTAACATGAGCAGTCAAAATAGAGTTCTCCTCAGAAGAGATAAGAGAAGGGATTTCTTGAAGAACATTTTTTTGAGAAGTTGAGTCAAGAGGAGTATCAACAAAAATATTAGAAAAGTAATTGACAACAATAGAGTTCATGCCATCCCAAGTGTAGACAACATCTCCAGAATCTGATTTCAGGGAATAAATAAAGTGAGATCTTTGAGCTAGAAGATATTTGTGGAAGAAATTTGTGTTTCTATCTCCTTCTTTGAGCCATTGAATTCTAGACTTTTGCTTCCATAAGAGTTCTTTTTTGTCCCATTCCTCTAACTGAGTTGTGAATTTAATTTCATCTACACTTCTACTCTCTGTGAGGCCATATAAACAAATTTTCTTATTCAAACTTTCAAATTGAGAAATAACTTCTTTTTTTTATGAACATCCCCAAACTCCTTCCAATTCCAAGTCTTGATTTTGGATTTAATGTATTGTAGTATTTTGGAAAAATAGAACATCTTAAACCAAAAAAAGGCTTACCTTCCTTCCACCATTTTTGCACATGAGGTCTAAAGGAACTGTGTCTGAGCTACATTAATTTAAAACGAAAAGGAGAGAAACTCACATTGGTTTTCTACATTTCCACCATGACTGGCCAGTGATCCGAACCAGCATTTTTAAGAGTATTCACTTTAGGAATGTGACCATGGATTAAGAAATTTTTAGAGGGCAAAAACCTATCTAATCTCTCCATTATACAAGCTAATACTTGCCTTATATTAGACCAAGTCATAAGGCCATTATCTGGTTGGATGTCCACAAGATGGAGGTTTGCAATATATTCACTCATGACGTCAGTGCTTTTGTCCAAATTTCTATTTCCCCCCATTTTCTCATCCAAAGAGAGGATGGTATTAAATTCTCCTCCGATCAAGATCCAAGCTTTAGGAAAATTAGAGATAATATAAGTTATATCCTTCCACTATCTTCTTTTTTCCTCCAAATTAGTTGGAGCATAAATAGTAATGCAGAGCATAATTTGGTCGGAATGTCTACTTTGAATATCTATAGCAAAAGACCCCAACTGCCAACCACATGGTTAATAACTACCTCTTTTGGGTCCCAAAGACAAGCAATGCCACCAGAAGTCCCCTGGGAATTGAGGGAAATCACTTTTCCAACTGGCCAAATTTTACTAGCAATTGAGTCCATATCCTCTATTGACATATTTGTTTCTTGAAGGAAAACAAGATGTGGATGATTTATCTAAATCATTCTTCTAATTTCATTTTGTTTTTAAAGACTCCCTTTGAGTCCTCTAATATTCCAAGTGATGATCTTCATTAATACCAGGGCTAAAAAATTTGGTAAGGGCATTAATCTTACCTTCCTCTACAAGATTTTCATCTTATTTTACCATATTATATTGATTGGTCTTGCGACCTACCTTTTGATTAGAATCCAACTTCAATTTTTTTTCCCTGTTTCTTGACTTACTCCAATTGAATCTGAGATGGCTTCTAACCTTGAAGAATGTTCGTACACAACCAAAATTTTACTAGAGGGTTCAACAGAGTCTATATTGGGACCTATATTATTTGAAGTTTTGACATTTAAAAGATTATTTTTCTTGTGAAAATTGTCTCCCTTTTTTCTGTTAAATACCTTTGATTTGTTGGTTTGTCTTTGAGTTCTTCCATTCATCTTTAAATTGTGCTTCTAAGATTTTTGTTTCTATTATTTCCTTTTCCTCACTTGGTACATCATTTGTGGAAAGGATTTCAAAAATATTAGCAGATGCTTTGATTGATCCTTCATAATTGGTTTTTTCCGAGTGTTCTTCTTCTTAGGCATTTGGAAACTTACTAAGTTTATATCTTATTTCTTTTGATCAAGAATTTTATTTGGGCAAGCACTAGCCAAATGACCATATTCATGGCAAATTCTACAACAAAAATAAATGTTCTCATAGTCCACTACTTTCTCCCAAGTGTCTTCCCCAAATTGTAAAGTGATATTTTTAGGTAGGGGTTTGTCAAAATCCATTAAAACACAAATCCAAGCATAAATAATATGTTTAAAATTTTGAGTACAATCAGCAATCATCATAAAAGTTCCTAAAGAGTTTCCAATTGAAGAAAAAATAGTAGGATTCTAAAATTCAATAGGGAGGCCAAAGAGTCTAACCCGCATGGGATCAGTAGAAGGCATCTCTTCTTCGGATTTAAATTTAGTATACCAGGGCTTCATGAAAACCCTACCCTTCCAAAGAACCAGGGGCCTCCTAAAAAAAATATCTCTATCTTCATTATTAGCAAATAAAATAAGAAAATAACCATTTGGATAAATAGATATTTGTAACTCACCTTTAGTTTTCTAGTTTTTTGCAGCCCAGAATTTGAAATCAGATAGGCTTGGACGAAAACCCACAAACTGAAAAATTAGTCCTCTTTTTTCCAGATCTTCAATGTCAGTCTGAATTTTACCCATATCAAGCTTAACAATAGGAGTTCCATCAGCTGCTTTAATACATCTTGACTCTGTTTTCTTGGGATCAATATTAGGCATTCTTATAGGTTTATGGGAAGCCCTAAGATTATTATTAGCATTGGGTTGAGGCTGTCCACCACGGAGGGCATCCCTAAAATTTATTTTTGGGGCTGAGTCTTTGAAATTCTTACCCTTGATAGGGGTTTTTACAGTAGATTTATTTTTTGGGTGCACCTTAGCACCACATTAACTTTAGATTTGAGCCATTTTTTGATCAACTGCTTGAAACTTGACTCGTGATCTCTTTAATCCTTGCCCTAGACATCCTAGAAAGGTATGGTTTTCCATTTTATTTTGTGCAACAAATTGGAAGTTGTTGTCACTCAAGGTCATGGTATGATCTATTGAAAGATATATTTATAACCCATATTGGATCCCCTACAACATATCCTACTAAAATATTGAGTAGAAACCACAAAAATATTAGCTTTTAGGGCTTGAAGGCCCCAAAAACTAACCTCTAGAGCTGCTTGCACTTAACCCAGATGAAACCCTCATACAACTGCTTACCATAAATATTTTTTTCACACATAGGGATGTGCTAGTATTTGTGTTGATTCAAATGTTTTAAAAATTGGTGGAGATGTTCTAGGTTTTTCATACATCTACCCTCAAACTTTCAACTCAATATGAGTCTGAATAAGTGAAATATGGTCGAAACAAGTCCAATGGTTTGGGCAGTCTTGCGAAAAATATCCCTCAGTCTTGGTCTATCACATATGTCAAATTCCAAGTGTTAGACATGCTAGTTGGGAAGAAAAAAAATCAATATTTATTATAAACTATTATTGGACCTATTTTTCTAGTATGGACATGGTGGACCTATTTCTCTAGTATAAACATGTTGTAATAATACTAACACATGTTCCTTCTTCTTTTTTTGATTTACATGGTGGAATTAGAATCCACCATGGTGCTCTGGGCATTGTCCACCCTGGTAGCCTCCATGGTACTCCACATTGTCTATCCCAAAAGCTACCACAGAACTCTACATAGTCTACCCCTATAATCACCATATCACATTCATTAAACCTTTTACATCATTTAAAGCGCTAATAATCAAAGCAAGTGTATAGTCCAGTGAGGCCCAATATTTTAACCTTAGGTGTATGTCCCCCTTATGGGTTTTCACCACACCAATTGGTCTACACCTCAAACCTTGTTCCTTCCTTCTATTATTACCATTTTTTGATCATTTAATATTATCTAATAATTATATCTATAAAAAGTCCTTTTGAGAAATTTAATTATGCTATTAAAGTAATTTGTTTGCTCCCTTAAATGCTAATGTCCCTTCAATCAATTCAAAACTTTGCATAGCCCATTTATATTACATTATTATTAGGATTCTTACATCACCTAAATGATGTTTGATAAAGTTTTTAAAGGTTATAAATATACATATAAGTTGGTTATGGGTTGTTATATCAATTGACATAATCTGGTATGTACAAATATAACATTTTCTCGATAATACATTTTTCCAACACCCTATTGGTACATACATGTGGTATTAGACTGGGATTCTAGAGTAGATTATCAAAATAAGAGGTAAAATTTGGATAATTCCATACCAATGGAGACTTTTGTGTATTTTTATTGCTTTATTTAATTTACATGTGTTGAACCAATGTACAATATTTCATGTTGTTCCTTGTTATATTTTGAGGATATATGCAGTGGGTGAGATCTAACATAGGTCCTAATAAAATGCATAAAATGAGAGAAAGTGATTTTGCAATATGACTGAAATATACTATAAATAGAAAGTTGCAAAATACAATGCAATATGGATGTGATGGTCACTCCATTAATATAAGCTAAAGAACTACATTGTACTCCATACAGGAGTTCTACTACTCTCTACTATAATGCACTTGATATGCTTGATATGTATGTCTATGAGGCCATTTATATAGGAATATAGATTCCTTGGCCAACACTCTACCTAGATGTACAAGGGGACACCTTGCACATTATAACTTGCACATTGATATTTGTGCATTTATTACATTGCTTGAAGTAAGTAGCTAACTTCCCCCTAAAGTAATCTCCTACTCTAACTATGTACCAAAGGTGGTACATTTACATGACCCAAATGATGTAAAATATTCTAACTCTAACACCCCCTAAATTACACTATTTGGGTATTGAAGATTTCAATCTTCAATATGGATCTTCTTCTTGAGAATGGTCTTTAGCTTAATCTGATCCTTTATTTTCTTCTATGTGATTTCCTTCATTTAGTTATGTTGCTTCTTCAGATTGCAATTGGTTTAGTAGCACATAGTGTTGTTGACCTCTCATCTTTTTTATTTTTATTCTTCTATGCTTACCTTTATGGTGTACTGGTTCTTCATTTTCTTCAACTTGTTCCTCTGGAAATGAATTAGTATTATTTTTAAATACTACAATGTCTTGTGAGATTTCCATTGAATCTAGGATATATGTATTTCCATGGATTGATCATATTGCTTCAATATCACTTTGGTTCATGATAATGCATGTATTAATCTCATTCATATATCTAAAATTGATTGTCCAATTGCTTTCTACTAACTTGCTTACTGAAATGAGATTGAATGTTAATCTAGGAACATACAATACTTTTTGTAGTAGAAAGTTTGGAAATGATTTGCTTGGTGTTACACATACATATCTATGTATAGGATAAGTTTGGCTATATGCAATTCTTAGTTTGTAACCATTAGTAATTTCAAGATAGTCAAACCATTGTAGATTTAGTCATGTGATGACTATCTCTAGAGTCAATGTGTCATGTATTCTTTTGCTTTGTTGAGTTTTCCATGCTAGGAGTATTTTTTTATTTGTGGCATGATGTAGTGTGTGTGCCTTGTTCTTGTTTCTTTGTGTGAAAATATGTTCTTCTTTCCATTGTGGTATTAAAAACCTTTTTAGTAGTCTACCTTATGACTCCCTAGTTTAGAGTATATGAGCTTGATTTGATAAAATATTTTTAGAGCTTAGGTTTTGTAGGCTTCCTTATATCCCCCTAGTTAAGAGATGTGAATTTGATTTAATAAAATCATTGTAGAATTTATATTTTGTAGAAAACTTATGACTCCCAAATGAATTGGGTACTTCATAAACTTTTATGGATGCTATTATTATCAAGTTTTGTAGAATGTCTTATGTCTCCCTAGTGATTTTGGATATGTTATATGATTGATAAAGTGCTTTTTGATAATATTAATTTAATTTTGAGTCGATTTTGTAATATTTTGTAAATAGCAAAAATCAACTTTATTACACCTTATTACTCCTATTGAACTTAAATACTTTCTAATTTTATGAGGTCCTAATGGTTGAATTTCTTTTGTCCATTTAATGTATTTTTGAGACAAGTATACCAATTAATTTCTAACTCTTGATAACCCTTAATGAACCTCCTTTTATAGCCTTTGCTATTTGATATTTTAGTGTTTCTAAATTCCAATAACTTATTTGGTGTAGTATTCCTTATAACTCCCTAATTTGGAATATTAGAAAATAATAATATTTGCAATAATAGGGTTTAAATTTCTAAGTTGAAACCCTTATTCCTCCTACTTTATTATTTGTAAATATAAATATTCTTGAAATATTTTTGCTTAATATATTACTAATGCCAAATGTATGATTGCAATAATAAATATAATGTATCCTTATAACTCCAATATAACTTTACTTTATAGCAAGCAATAAATAATATGAGATTTTACCTTAATAACCCTTTTGTATTATCTTACCTTGAAGTTGTTAGGTGGTGGATTTGAAACCTTCTGGAATGTGGCACTCATGGGTAGTCAACGCCTTCTTTGACCGGCACTAGTTTCTCCCTTGAGTAGTGCTTCTCTCCTCCTTAAATGGCATTGATATTGATATTCTCCTTAAGGAATGCTTGGTCTATGACAAATATCTTCTACAAATGAGGTGTTGGTATTTCTAGTCTATTTCAGCTTCTTAATTGCATACTTACACCTTTTAATGGTGCACATGCTTGAATTAGCCTCCTCCTTATGAACGTGCTTCACACCATTCAATGCTTAACTTCATTTGACCTCATTCTTTTCTCCTTATCTAAAATAGGTACCTTAAATAGGATTGTTTCCTTATATATTGTGGGCAAGTATCAATTGGGCATTACTAATTAGGCGATGATATTCCTCCAATGTACCTTTATGCAATGATGAGTTTGGTGGTAACCTCCTAAATATTTATAACTCTTATTTAGATGAGCATTGTATTATTCATGAATTTTGGGGTGCTTAGAGATCTTATGCCAAGTGGCACTCAAGGCTTATGCATGTAAGCCTTTCTTCTAATGCTCCAAGGATGAGCGGTGTAACCCTATCTTTACCTATATCTTTGTATTGTATGTTGGCCTGCTATAGTTTTTGGAAAGCAAGTGTTTCCTCTTCTTCTTTTGCACGCTATCTTGATGAGGATAATGGATGGCTCCCACTGTAATTCTCCAAGGTTCTATGGAACTCCTAATGGCAGTCTTGTGGCAGCTTTTTGTGCTCCTTTTTGGTGGTCATTCTCTCCAAGTAATGGCCTTGGGTATTGCACTTTTTCCATTATACCTTGATGCTTGTAATATGTTGTTTGTATATATTTTGTAACAGTCCCTTGTGCTTAGCTTGATAGTGCTATTCCATATAGATAATCACCTTCTATATGTTTTCCTTTATCTACTTAGATTTAGATTATAATAGCCTCTTGTAATGGCTCCAATATTACATGTGAAATGCTTGATTCTAGAGCTAGATTGGACGTGGAGAAATGGTATTTTTAAACACCTTGATTTTTGAGAGGTGTGACATCTTCAGTGGATCTTTCCTCTTGTTGGAACTCTACCCTAATACCTATTGATATGATGGCCATGCTACTTCCTACAATGACAAATTCTCTTATCCTTTTTGAAGTAACAAAAGAGGTTATTCGTAAAAGTTAGATTTGCACCAATATGACAGGTCTTTTTTTATAAAATCCTTTTTGATTTTTATGAGGAAGCTCCTTGCCTTCATTAATCCTCTTCCTTGGATAATTTAATAAGATTTAATCCAAGATAATAAGATACTCTTAATAAGCTGATTTTAAAGTAAGGATTTCTGCACTTCACACTTAAATGAAACCCTTATATATTCCTTGAATCTTTAGAATCACCAAGTCTCGATTTGAGGGTTCCTTTAAGGAATTTAATGGTTGATTCCTTCTCCACATTTTGACTTGTATTGGTGGCTTATTTTTGGCCAAAAAATACTGCAGATTTTGTGCATCAGATAGTGTCTCTAGACACTTTTGATAATATGCTAGTTTTATGCCTTTAACAAGACATAAACTAATTTCTTGAGATTAACTAGTTAAAGATCAAATAGTGTAGTCCTAATGGATAAAATTTGCACTTTAATGGTAAAAATAATCTCGCCTTATTTCTCCTATAAATAAAATCTCAAAGTAATTTCAAATGGACATAATAATATTTGCAACTTAATCTATAAAGAACCCTTAATGAATAATCTGCAATTTTTACTACAATCAATATTATAGGATATAGTCTTCTTGCTTTCTATATAGATAATAGGTAGGTGATAATTTTATTTCTTTCAAAAAATATCCAACTCCTATTTAATGTGAAAATATATCTTAAAAATAATTTTTTTTTTGTACTTTCTTGAAGACTATAATATGAGCCCTTCCTTGCAACTTTAATCCAAATATGGTGCTTAATGGAATTTGATAATGAACCCTAATTTGGAGTTCAACTAATTGCACCCTAGTTTTTTACCTTTAATGGCTTCTATCATAGATTTAGATCTTGGTATTTTGATTCACTAATTTGTTTCCTTGTAATGTATGAATTTGTAGCTTCTTGTTGGTTGTCCAAAATAGCTTCTTTCTTCACCAAATTGTGGTCTTTAACTTTCTATCTTGAGCCTAAGGTTTGGTGGCTTGATCCTTTCACTGGTCTTCAATTTTTTGTAGTAGGTTCATAAATTCCTTGCTTTTGAAATGTGTGTTCTTGTTGTGAGAGGAAATCTTCAAATCTCTTGAATTTGGTAGGCTTCTTCGGTTTGAATCTTCCTTCAATATTCTTGTTGAATTCTGACTTCAAACAGTATCTTCTTCTCCTCAAGATTCTAAATGTCTTGAGTTCTTAACTAGATTCTTATTTTAAATTTAGCACTCTTTTCCAAATTATTCTTCTCTTGGGCTTGTTGTCGAATGGTGATAATTATCCTAAGTCCTTCACTATCAAGAGCTTCTTCTTGGTAGTGGATTTATATAATGAGTTCTTCTAAGAACTGTAGGTCAAAAATTGACTACATCCATAATTGAGCCAAAATTTATAAAATTTGACTAAGTATGAGAAAGAAACATAAAAGCGCTAAAAAGGGCCTAAAATTGAGAAGCACTAAAAATGAAGAAGAATGAAGAAGGTATGTCGTGCTTCTTGACCATCTTTGCATTGACTGCATAAACAAGAAAGTGTTGAAAAAGGTAAAAAAGAAATAAGTGCCAAAAAAGGGGGAAATGTGAGAAGAGTGGATAATCACACTTTCTCGACTTCTTTTGTATCTAGCAAGCAGGCAAAAAATGTCGAAAGGAGCTCAAAAATTGAGAAGCATTGAGGAGGGAGTAAAACAAAGAATTTTTAGAAGTCGTGCTTCTCTATCATATTCACAAACATCGTGCAAATGGGAAAGCACTGAGATAAGGCTAAAACTAAGAAGCACTGAAAAGAGATAAAAATAAGAAGAACAAAAATTTGTGCTTTCTCTCCTTCTTCACATAAGTTGCATAAATAGGAAAGCACCAAAATTAATCCAAAAGTGAGAAGCACAAGATAATATGAGAAAAAACTAAAGGTGAAAAGCTACAATTTCTCTCCTTCCTTCGTTACCATCGTGCAAACAAGAAGTGGTACTACAACCATTTGATGGTTAGATCTACGAATAAAATTAAAATTTTTCCTCCCTTAAGGTCTTTCGATGAACTTTTACATGCGTAATCCAGAAAGTGAAGGAAAGTTGAATTTGATGCATAAGAAGCTGAATCAAAGATATTGTAGTCCAGAACCTTCCAGAACATATTTTTGAACCATAATCAATTGTAATATCAGTGGAGAGGGGTAGATTTCAAGAACCACCGATGGTGATGATGAAATCAACCCAAGAAATGTTACAACAATATCAAAAGGGTATAGTCAGGCATCAAGGTAGGTAAAGATATCAAGAGAGGATCAAAATTACCTATAATTCTTAAGAATAAAATGACTATTGTAAAACCTATAAATATGGGTAGCAACCTCCTTCCAAAGGGTCAACTCTGGAGTGTTTGCTTGCACCATTGTGTAGATCTTTGCAAATTGATAAATGAAGCATTACAAGGGATGTTTATCTTGAATTTGTGCCTGTGTTGAATGGTGGACTTGATTCTTAGATATTATCTCATCTTGTTACTATGGTTAGTCTATTCTATTAATTTTAAAAGCTTAGAGTAGATCGAGTTAATTATTTTTGCATACATGTTTGTCGAAAATTCTATTTCTAAAAATCAGGGTATTGATCTTATTTTGCTAAAATTGGATAATCAATATTTCTAGAGATTTGAAATAATTCTATAAACATGCAAAAACCATTCAATAATGTAACTGCATAATTTTTTAATGTTGTTAATCCTCTATGATGCTTTCTAAAATTATTTGTTAGAAGATACTTTGTGGATGTCTATGTTGTTAGCTTCATCCATCCATCTTAAATATTTTTTTCTAACCCTACTATTTCTACCCCTAAGCTTTCTATATTTGAGCTAAATAAAGTCAACACTCATTAAGTTGACAAGGAGACATCCTTCTCTGGATGTTGAATCAAAGTAGATTGATTCTTCCAATGTTTAGTCTGGGTTGTGATCAGTGGGTTCTCACCTTCAAATCTCAAGAGATGATAATCTCACTTCTATCATAACCTATATGAAAAAATAGGCTACAATATTATTTGGCATGCCTTGTGGGACTTCATCCATAGAATATTAGAAGATCAGGGAAGTGGTGACCCCTGGTTTTTCAAGAAATTCAGATCTGCATGGCGACTCTGCTTACAAGGGGTCTAGTTCAACAACCTATTGCCTTTAAAATCATACAATATTTTTGATTCAATAAATTATCATCCGATAGGGTCAAGGAAATAGTTGTCTTGATTTTTTAGGTAGAAATATGGTGATTCTACTAGAGAGAAAACTTGGGAGCCATCATATATTTGCATTTATCCCTTAAGAATTAAGTATCACATTTTAAGTTCAATGGAAGATCAATATTACCTACCATGGTATAATACAATATTATTAAATATATCCATTTTACATAAAATCCTGAAGATCACTTTGAAAAATCTGCCTAGCTACGAAGGGAAAGAAAAATCATCTAAAGAGCATTGCTGAGATATAGCATGGTTGTCCTCAGTCTATAATGTTGTGGAAGAAGATATTATGATTAGTCTACTAATTTTATCTTTCAAAGGGAAGGTATTATTGTGGTATAAATCCTCAAAAAGTAGAAGTATTAGTAGTTGGGTAGAATTATCTAAAGCTTTCATTGATGAATTCGATGATCCTAGAGATCCTTTTTTATTGCTCATTCAATTTTCATTTGTGAAGAGAGATCTTTGAGAAAGTCTACCCGAGTTTAACATCCATTTCAAAAGAACATGGAAGAGGATTCCCCAAGAATATTAACCTTCCCAATCATAAGCATATCTCTATTACATCCATATCCTTTATCCTAATCTAAGTATCTTGGTCCAGCAATCCAAAGAAAGGAGGTTTCCTCAAATTTTCAAAGAAGCTATTAGAGCTGAAAATATATTAATCACGGCATACAAGCTTCCACCTAGAAGTAGTTATTCCATTCTTACTAATAGATTTGATGAGGAGCCAAGCACATTTTCACACCTAAAAGGAAAATAATATTGCATTCCTAATCACTACAAAAATTATTGCCTAATAGAGTTGAAGGTTGATTCGAGAGAACAGTATCCCTTTGAGCAAAATGAATACCAGAAGTTGGATCCACCAAACAAGATAGAGTTTTAGAATTATGATAATGATAAATTTGAACAAAACCTGTCTTTTATGTGAATTGAAAGAATTAATTTTATTCAAACAAAATTCCTACTACCTAAAGAACAAGCAGGAAATTCATATCAAGATCGGGATATTAGCCATAGGGTGAACAGAATTGATAATCCCCAATCACCCTTGGTTCAAGAAACAATTTCACCAGTAGGTATTCAGAAGGAAGGAATGGAAAGAGCTTGCAGAGATTTATTTTTTCCAGCCCTAACTCTAAAGGAAAGAAGAGAAAATGTGGAACTACTTCAAAATTTACTTGAACCCCTTTTGCAATCTAAACAAAGTTTGGGGGAAGATTTGCTAGTAAGACCATAAACCAATTTGGTTAACACTTCTTTCAGGATTGAAGGAAATACCTCATTTTCAAAAAATACAACCTCAAGCCCTCAAATGCATGAAAAAGGAATAGGTTATCTATCTATTTTTGTAGAAGGGGGTATTTTACATAATTGTATAATCGAACTAGATGTTGAAGTATCAATAATGCCCTTGACTATCTACAAAACTCTGAATTTAACTATGGAAAAGGTACAAGCCCAATGGCTTAAATTTAAAGAAAATAATTTCAAGGTTGTATGAATTTTTAGGCACTTTTTATAATGTTATATGGGCAACCCGACCTAACAATGGTGCATAATATAATTGTGACAAACATTCCTCCCTTTTTCAGAATCTGCCTCTCCAAGTATGACTTTAGCAAATCAAAATTTTACCTCGATGATAGGAAAAAAATGATTAAAATAATTGGAGAAAGAGGCAAGTTTAAAAAAATTGCAAATATTTGTCCCTTCATAATAGAAATATACAAGCAGAATCAGCCCTACGTACCTCCAGAGGTTAGTAATAATGATAAAGCATCGGTGGATTTTTTATTCAGAGTAAATTCGGTACCATGTTGTTCTTGGAATTATGATCAATGGAGACTGATGACATCCCCACATCAAGGAACAATGGATGGTCCCTCTTTTTCATTTTATAAAAGTATTCAGAGAAACGTGCCATATCTAGACTTGGGATCTCTAGATTTACATATGTGTGAATATCTACAGGAAAATGTGATGACTCAAAAATCTTACCAAGATCAGTTGTGTTAGACTTCTAAGGCCAAAGAGTCATCACCAGTGATGCTCATTCATTACCCAGATAATGACACAAAATATGCTTCTCATACAAGCAAATTCTGGAAAATATCCAATCATGGGTATAAAGAAAAGCACAGATTTAGAGTCATATGATCGGGACATTGCAAATTTGTGGGATGATCTATAATTTTTTATTTAGCTGGGCATGGGCTCTATTGTACCAATTTTTTGTGTACATAGCCATCAGGTAAATGTTGGGCACTGAATTGCACCAAGTTTTACTTGATATTGTGGTTGTCTATCTTCCTAATTTCTGTTTAGGCTTGCACCCAATAGCTACAGCTTAGCACTCAACATTGGATGGACCAAAACAAGGGTTTCAGATCCAACCTCTAGAGTAGGCTGGTTCCTTGTCAACTTAGCAGATTGTTGACACAATTATGCTCAATTAGGATTTGGAGTTTAGGGTAAGAAAATAGTAAGGTTAGAGAGATGTAGATATCAATGGACGGATAGGTTAACAACATTTCATCACCATAAAAAGCTTCCAAAAAACCATACTAAAGATATACATCTAGATCAACATTTATCCCAAGATAGCTTGTTTCAGATATTAAAGCATAACAGAGAAATGTTACAGTAAGCAATTTCAATACCCAGGAAATGATAATCCAAATAGCAGAATTCACCAAAACCCAGATTTTATAGAAATGCACCTTCTAATAACAAATAACAAACTTCAAAGCATATTTCAATTACTCATAATAGCTAGTAATCCATGATTGGCACAAACTAACCATCTAAGTATTTACAAAAATACAACTATGAAATCCAAACCTCTAACATCCAGCACAGAAATGCAGCTTTGAGGTGAAGATCAATGTATTGCTCCTTGCATCCAGTCCTTCAAAAATATTTATAGTAGTATAGGAAAACACGCTAGATCCAACCCTTAAAATAGAGGGTTCGATCTCTCTTTATAGTTTTCAAATTACAATACTCAAGAAACAATACATTCAATCTTGTTATAACAGCTCAACAAAGAGTTTAGCTAGCATTAGTTGACTCGTCCAAACTCTGGGAAATATGTTGGAAGAGCATCCGCCATGGCTATTCGGGATCTCTGCAACTTGATGATCGACCAAAAGGAATGTAGTTCAAAACCTTTCAGATCACACGTTCTATCGATCTTTCTTGAGAGCAACTTGTCATCGTCGATCTGTAACCGCTTCTAGTTAGATCTTCTAAAAATCTTTGATGTTTCATCTTTTGGTTGCACGCCATGGTTCTGGTGCAAAAACCTTTTAAACAATCAAAATTTGATAGGCCAACCTCCACCGTTGATTCTCCTTTTTGGAAGACTTAGATTAAGTCTGACATGAGCTGAAAGCCATCATGCTCATTTCCTCAGCATAGAAATCTTCAATCTGGATCTACAGCATCAAAATTTTGAATCCGCTCTAAAATATTTTATATTATGCCTTGTCTTTGTTAATCCACACTTTTTCATCATTGACGTCATCATCTCCTCATGACTTTTACAGATTTTAGAGATAATGCAATTCCAGGCCCAAATTCAAACACTTAGATTTTTCCACCCTTTTGCCCCATCATTATTCCAGAAAAGAGAGTCCTTATTCATTTCCCAGTTTGCCAATCCACTCTTTTTCACCGTTGACGTCACTATCTCCTTGTGACTTTTGCAGATTTCAAAAATTTCACCAATCCGGAGCAGGAAGCAAAAAGATTATTCCAGAGCGGGAAGCAAAAAGGCCTTTCCAGAATTGGACATACGCCAAGAGTCAAATCTGCACTTCTTTGTTGCTGACATCACCATTTCTTAGAAACTTTTGTGGATTTTGAAACCCATCATTATTTCGGACCCGAAACTGAGTTTCTTGGATTATCATCATACCTTAAAAAATTACATAACTCCCCAGCGGACTCATACCCTCAGCATAGCTCCGGAGTGAAATAATAGTATTATCACTTAGTCAAAATTATACAAAATTTTACTAAGTATGTGGCCATTTTTGGCCTACATTTTGGCGCATCCCAGGTGGATTTGCTCGCAAAGCCAATCGAATCCAGAGTCTTATCCATTGGGCCTTCGGAGTCAAGATAATGCTAACCTTTGAAAATGGAACATGTTCAAGAAATGATTTCCATACAAACCCTACCCTCTGCAAATCTAAACATTACTCGGAGGATAGATGTTCATATAGAAACTATTGAAAAAAAATTCACATTGCACAAGGGGTAGAAAAAAAAAAAAAAAATCAAAATTTTGTATAGTCTTTCCTTTTGCAGAAGTATTTCTTTTTGTTGCTTCAAAAGTATCTGTAAGTGTTGCAGCAATTTTGGCTTTCAATGCCACCCCCTTGTACACAAGATGAAGAAGGAAAAGCTTCGCTACCAAATAGGCCAAAGAATATAGCTTCGTCGCAAGAAAGAAAAGTGTCGTGCTATCACGACATGTTGCATTTTCGTGGCTCAAAGCGACAAGAAGGAGCCAGAAAGAAAAAGTGTCGTGATATCGCGACATGTTGCATTTTTGTGGTTGAGAGCGACAAGAAGGAGCCAGAAAGAAAAAGTGTCATGATATTGCGACATGTTGCATTTTTGCGGCTGAGAGCGACAAGAAGGAGCCAGAAAGAAAAAGTGTCACGATATCGTGACATGTTTCATTTTCGCGGATCAGAGCAATAAGAGGGAGCAAGAAAGAAAAAGTGTCGCGATATCGCGACATGTTGCATTTTCACAACTCAGAGCGACAAGAGGGAGCGAGAAAGAAAAAGTGTCGCGATATCGTGACATGTTGCATTTTCGTGGCTCAGAGAAAGGAAAAGGTGCAAGAAGGAAAAAGTGTCGTGATATCATGACATGTTGCATTTTCACAATCGAAATCAAGAAGAAGCGCAAGAAAGAGAAAGCATCGCGATATCGCGATATGTTGCATTTTTGCGACTGAAAGTAAGGAAAAAGAGCAGAAGGAAAAAGTGTCATGATATCGCGACATGTCGCATTTTTGCGACCAACAACAAGGAAAAAGCACAAGAAAAATAAAGTGTCGCGATATCACGACATGTCGCATTTTTACGGCCAACAGCAAGAAAAAAGCACAAGAAAGAGAAAAGTGTCGTGATATCGCGACATGTCACATTTTCATGGCCGAAAGCAAGGAGGAAGCGCAGAAGGAAAAATTGTCGCGATATCATGACATGTCGCATTTTTGCGGCTCAAAGCAACAAGGAAGCGCAAAAGAAGAAAGGTGTCGCGATATCGCGACATGTTGCATTTTTGCGGCTCAAAACGACAAGGAAGAGCAAGAGAGGAAAAGTGTCGCGATATCATAACATGTCACATTTTCATGGCCGATAGCGAGGAGAAAGCGTCGCGATATTGCAACATGCTACATTTTTGCGGCTCAAAGCAACAGAAGAAGAACCAAGCTGAAGACATAGAAATGTCACAATATCGCAACATGTTGCTTTTTTGTGAGGGGCACGCACTCCAAGCTAGGTATTTTCTTGAGATGATCAAGTGCCTCATAAAAGCATTTTTACTTTCTCGATAAGCTCGTTGCTCATTTTTGGCAATCAAAAATGAAGTATCAGTCCCTAATGAAGTATCAGTCAAGCATGGCAGCCACTCGAGCATTGCACCTAGAAACCAAGGACACTCAGACAGTTCATTAATGCATATTTCTACGGTTGACTCGATCATAGTTGCCAGTTCTGATAATGGATTTAAGAGCTCAGTCACGAGTGCCATGAGGAGCTAATTTCTCAGATCTCAAGAGTATACTTCGCCATAATGACTCAGATGGTCGGGTCCTCTATAAAAACCTAGGCATTATAATGTAAGAAGGGGGGGAATTTTTTGCTAGAAAGCTTCTATAACTTGATGTCCTACGATTAATACTAAAGAGATTTGGGCTCAATTTCTCTCTTTTATGCTGCCTTCTGTGTTTATTTATTTTGTCTTTCTTCATTTGCATACTGTGACTCTGAATCTTGAATCCGATGTGCGATTGGGGACTGTACCCTAAAATTTGCCTGAAGGATACATAGGGGAGGAAAAACGCTATATTGGTTTTCTTTTATGCTGCCTGGTGGGTTGTGGTTTTTGTTATATTCACTTGTCCTAATTGTCTTTACTTTGAACCCTAAATTTTGATGAAAGGGAGAATGAGAATCCCTAGAGCTCGCCCAAAGGATACATAGGAAGGTTAATGTGGCATTTCTTTTGTTTATTCTTGGTGTTCTTTGTTGCTATTCAAGTTGCTAGTTAGTGATCATGCTTTCTGTTCTCTCCCACTTTAAATTACCAATCTCACTTCCCTTACCCCCTTATATTTCTTTCTCTAACCCTTACTCTTTTCATCTCTTTCTTGCACCCTTATCTCCAAACACCAAAGTAGTTTAGCATAGGAGCCGACCTTTCTCTGAAGATTGGCATGAGGAGCATCTCTTCCCTTCAGCCTTTCAATTTTGGTCCAGGTCTAAGGTGCATACACTCACCCAGATCCTTTCCTAGGCAAATTTGATGACCAACAGAAACCATGCCAAGGACATCATAAAAGCTCCCATTTAAAATAGAGACTGTGCATGTAATAGTAGTATCATTACTGCCTTTTCAAACTATACACAACTTCTCTTCCTTTATATGGCTTACTTTTAAAGAATGTCCTCACACAAAAATTTCTCCTTTATAGGCTTCACACCTTTATTGCTTATTTTTGACAATTTTCAGGGTAAAAAACAAGAAATACAAAAATGATGTATTTGTACAAACATAAATGGAAATGACTTGAGCATGAGCCCCTCCTTGGCATGTGAGTGCTTAATATTATCCTTACTCTTCCACACCTCCTTCATATTCATATTCTTCTTCTTCTTCTTCTTGCTCTTTTGGAGCCTGTACACTTTGATTATTTCCACCAGAGGTATCCCCCAACAATTTTGTCATTGATTCCAAATACTGGAGGGTATGTCTCCAAACTTCCTCGAAAGGGTTTGACATTTCTTTAAGCTACTTATAAACGTATTTTAGCTCTCCAACATCCTCATAATTAGCAGCCCTCCCTTTAATCACCAAATATTTTATCAAATCTCTGAAACAGGTATAGTTCATAATCAATTTGGCAACTTGTTCTTGTAATAGTGGTTCTGCTAGTGAATCAATATCAGCTTCATCTTTCAAAATATATTTGATGTTCTTCTAAACTTCTTCCATAGATAACAAGTTGTGATCTTCCTTCCAGATTCCTTTGAAACCAACATGAATCATCTCCTTATTTATGTCAATGATTTCTTTGACTCTTTTATCCATCCTGTTACATAAAAATCAAGCTTTTTGTGTTGCTTTGTGCTTTTTCAGCACTATCTTTGAAGCTATCCCAGCTAGATTCCACTCTTTATTATAAATTGGTTTAGCAGCGTTATCAAACCTGCTACTAACCAACTGGTCTATTTGTTCTACCAGAATCACCATAGACTGTAATTCCCCCATGATTTGATATGTATCTACTTGAATTATGGATATTAGTTGGCTGGCATCTTTCAGGTGGTCGATTATAAGTTGAAGACCTGAACATTTTCCTTGGATTTCAGAAAGCAACTCCTTTATCCTTTTCAAATCGTTCTTCGAAAATCCTGAAGATTTGGCATTCTCAACTTGAAGCTAATGTTTCAGACTTTGAATTTCTCTGGCCTGCTTTTCATGCATCTTCTTCTGTTCTTCTAAATGATATTTCAACTTACTAGCCTTTTGAAATTTTTCTTGCCAATCCTTGTGATAGAAAATAGGGGAGTGCCCTCATGGGTTCTAATTGTCCTACTTTCAGGGTCATAGAACTGAATCATAGCAGACACTAGTATGGGATAGTGGTGTACATAATCACAAATGTAAGAGAACAAAAAGGATTTCATGGCTATCATACCTCATCGTTGCATTGGATTCCCTTCAAAATATGGAAATTCAAAATCAGTCCTGAGGTGAGTCCTCTCTACTCTTGCCATCACCATTTTCGTGACTCGACTGGTGTGATGTGCATGCACCCGCAATCTTCTCGCTATCTTCATCGATTTAGTGGATGATTTATTGGGTGCCATTCTGATAGCAGCAAGCTTCGTTTCCCCAATTTTTTGCAATAAATTATTCCAAGTATGGTCATACTTCTTCCACCTTTCTGTAGATGCAAAGACCTCAAAGTGAATTTGGCAAATGCTTTTCATCACTCCCCCCTTCTAGATCCCACATATCTTTCACCATTAATGCAACTGTTGCACGATATCTTTGTGGGCACACTTTCCAATTCATTTCATTATTCAATTTGGTGGCACAAAGGTGGCACCCTATCTCCTCATTGGTCAAATTTTGAAATTGCGCTACCAGCTCATCACATCCCTTCGGCTACTCTTTGTTTCATGCATGAGTTTGTCAAAATTGAATGCACGAGCAATATTTAACCTCCATGTGTCAACCTAAAACTTACCGTTTGGTTTTGAATTGATTACACTCTAACTTATTCCAAGCTTTGAGAGATTTTTGGATTAGTACCCTTCTCGTCTTCCTTCTTATGGATCATCTTGTGAAATCGTCCATCCGGATCTAATCACGTGGATTAGAAGGTAGAACGTCATTCCGAAGAACTTTAGGTGGTACCGTATGCGGAATGGAACCTTAGCACGCCCTTCTCAACACTTAGTAATTTTTTGAAATAATTTTTTCTCTTTTTTTTTTTTTTAGAACCCTTTTTGAAAAGAACCAATTTACAAAGTGCAAAAATAAAACAAGTAAAAAGTGTAAAAAGGAAGGTAAGTTTGTATGTACATATGTTACAATGAAATCACAGCTTACATATAGTAAATATTGAAGTGGAAACCATTCATCGAAATAGGTTGAATGTTCCCCTCCAGATCCTTGAGCTGAAATACATTAGATTATTTAGCTTCCACTATTTCAAAAGGACCATCCCAGAAGGAATAAAATTTGTCATGCTTTCCTGGCCTTGCTCTATCCACATTCCACCTGAGAACTGGGTCTTCGACTTGAAGTTTTCTTAACCTGGCCCTTTTATCAAACCATGCTTTAATATTTGATGAATGCTTCTAAAAATGGTCATATGCTTGAGTTCTGCTTTCTTCAAGTTGCAGCAAATGTATCAATCTAGTTTTCTCTAGATATCCCTCCAATTCTTCCTCTTCTGAGCTAACCAAATTCAGTGTTGGAATTTCTAGGTGAATCTGAAATACTGCTTCTTTTCTATATACCAGCGCCTAAGGTGAATTTTTTATAGACTTATTAATGGTAATCATGTCCGCACATAGAGCATGGTCAAGCAATAGATGCCAACTCCTCTTGTTGCCTTCTAGGGACTTTCTCAAAATCCTCAATAGATTCTTGTTAGTAGACTCTACAAGTCCATTACCTTGAGGGTAATAATTTGAAGTATTTTTTAGAGTGATGTCATACTTGCTAGCAAACCCAATATACTTGGCCCCTATAAAATTAGGACCATTATCACTCGCCAAAGCCTCCGGGATTCCAAATCTAGAAATTAAACTCTCCATAAAGTTGATCACAACATCTTGATCTGCCTTTTTGTAGCGATAGCATCTACCCATTTGGTTAGATAATCAGTAGCTGTCAATATGAACTTATGTTCTGTAGAAGATTTAGGATTTATAACTCCTATGAAATCTAACCCCCATTGTTGAAAAGGCTCCTCAACTTGAATAGACTTTAGAGGAGATGCAGCATTTCTAGTTCTTTCAACATACTTCTGACATTTGTCAAAAACCTAAGTAACTTTCAAAGCATCCTTGAAGATAGTAGGCCAATAATAGCATGCTCTTATTATCTTCAAAGCTGTAACTCTACCTGAGCCATGACCATCGGATTGTCCTCCATGAAATTCTTCTAGGACTCTTTTTTTGGTCTTCCCTCAAACATTTTAGGAGAATCCCATCCAAGTTTATTTTGAATAACCGTTCTGGTAGTAATGCATATTTTAGGGCATGAAGTCTATACCTCCTTTGAGAAGAACTCGGCTTAGGTGGGCATACACCAGTTTGAAAATATTGGTTCATCTATTTGATCCAATCAGAATCTGAAGTGTGAACAATCTCTACTTGATCTTCTTCTATTACCTGATAAACTATCATCCCAACCAAAGCTAAAGTATTTGTCAATCCTTGGCACAAGGCTCTACCTCTCACCAACTGAGTGGGATGTATCTCTACATCATATTCTTGGATATTAGTAATCCAACCAGCCCTTTTATCACCTAGGTCACCCTATAAAATGAAACTCCTTACATCCGGATGAACCACATACACCAGAGTTTTGCTTTGTACCATATATTGTCTAAACTTCTTAAGTTACTTCATCACAACAAACACTTGTTTTTCAATAAAGTTGTATTTTACTTGATAGTCATGCAAAGTTTGACTCCAAAATAATACAGGGTGTTCATCCCCTTGATCATCCCTTGGAGTGAGTACTAAAGCATAACTTTGTTTAGCTCCATAAGCATATAGAATAAAATATTTGTTGAAATCAGGATTTACCAAAACTGGAGATGTAGAAATGGATTACTTGATGATTTTAAAATCCTGCTTCCTAACCTCAGTCCACTTGAATTCTGCCTTCTTTTTGAGTAGTTCAGATATAGGCCTCACCTTCTGTGCAAAAACAGAAATAAACTTTATGAAAAAATTGATCTAGCCTAAGAAATATTGCAGCATATTTTGATTAGTAGGCAAAGAAATAGCTAGGATTGCTTTAATCCTATCCAGTTCTATGACCATACCTTCTTTTGAGACCACATGTCCTAGCATTTTTCCCTAATGTACTACAAAGAATGACTTCTTAGGATTTAGAGAAATACCAAATTCTCTGTATTTTTGAAAAACTTGTTCTAAATGATATAGATGATCATTTTTATCATGATAAAACACAGTCATGTCATCTAGGTAAATCATAATAACCTTGTTTATAAGTGTACCAAAGGCATAATCCATGGCCCTCTAAAATGTAGCTCCTACATTAGATAACCCAAAAGGCATCCTATGATAGGCAAATGTTCCCCGGTTTGTAGTAAATGTTGTCTTGTATTGATCTTGATCTTTTACCCAAATTTGGTTATACCCAGAATAACCATCTATTAGTGAGAACCTCTCTGCTCTAGCTACTACTTGTAGAATCTGATCAATCTGAGGGAAGGGATAGTGATCCTTGAGGGAAGCTTGATTTATATTCCTAAAATCTACACATAGGTGTATGTCCTCATTCTTATTTCTTATGGGTACCAAATTAGCTACCCAAGTGGAGTGTTTTATAAGATATATTATCTTGGCCTTTAGCAGCTTCAAAAGTTCTTCTCTCATAATGACTTTTATCTTTGGATTGACAGGCCTCTATTTTTGTTGGAATGGTTTAGCATCAGGCTCTAACTCAATAGTATGTTGGATAATCCTTTTGTCATAAACCTTAAGGTCCTCATATGACAAAGCTACAGTATCTTAGTATTTTTGACATAAAGCTTTAATATCTTTTGACATAAAGCTTTAATATTTAACTTCTTTCCGATTTCAACTTCTATCTCTTTATATATCTTCTCACAAACCTTCATAGCTCCCACTTTCTTTCTATATTCATTATTGAATAAACTTTCAAGGGTAACCAACCCCTTTGGGATGTGATTGTTTCTTAGCTGGATAAAGTCTTGTTGATCTATGTCCTCCAAGTCTTATTCTTGGACAATTTTGAAGCATACTTATTTTATCATAAAGTCCAGAATATATTCATCACTCTTGAAAACCTACTAGAATATTTGCTTGTCCGACACTGTAGGTCTGAAAACCATTTTAATCCCCTTGGTCTTCTTAGTTCCAAAATATATAGGAGGATTGAAATTAGGTCCCTTAGTTGCCAATGCATCTGCTAGATGATTCTCTTCTCTAGGCACAAAATTCAGGTTCAATGCATCAAATGAATCCATTAGGTCCCATACTCTATTCTTGTAAGCCTTTAAGTAATGGTGTTTACTGCTACACCTATTCCTTACCTAATGTACTATCAGCTCAGAATCACTATATATGTTCAAAATTTTGATGCCCATGCTCTCAGCTTGTATTAACCCAAGGCACAAAACCTCATATTCTATAGCATTATTGGTGCATGACCATGTCAGTCTATAAGAAAAATTCTTCATCCCTTCTGAATGTGATTGCAAAACTACACCAGCCCCTGCATCATTTCTGCATTTAGCACCATCAAAGTGCATAACCCATGTTTCATTATTTCTTAGGGATTTATTAGAAATAGTAGAGAGTTTCTTTTCTAATTCATTTGTGATGTTGTATGTACCCATACCAGTTCTGAATTGACTGTAATCCTCTTTTAAAGGCAACTCATCTTTAATGCCTAGTTCCTCAATGTTTTGTACTAGCTCAAATTCTTCCATAGGATTAAGTTTGCACGTCTTCTTCAATTTTATCAATATGATAAGCAATTGGCTTCTCAAAATTTATCCTTATCCTCTTTCCCTTGAAAGGTATTACCATGCTAGAATAATCCATATACATACATCCTCCAAGCTTTGCAGTAAATTCTCTTGAGAGACATAATCCAAAATAGGGTTCTAAATCCACCACCACTATTTCTTATACTATTGTCACCTCATGGGCTCTGTGCAACCTCATGAGTACATCTTTAATGACCCCAATCGTCTTTATAGGTGTCCCATCTAATTGCAACACTCCAAGACAAGATCAGGTATATTCCATACCCATATCTTCACAGACTACTTTAGGCATAACTGTGGTTGATGCTCTTGAATCAATCATGCAATTTCAGACTACCCATCCCTCCATTATTAAGGATATATAAAAAGGGTAAGGTTTGTTCTTTAGAACAGTAGGTGTCATTTATTTCTTTTCTGATGGGAAACTAAGGATGGTTGTAGTTGGTCTATTCTGGGGGATTTTATTGAGGGAAGATTTAAGCAAGTCAATATGACCTGGAATGAAAAGGGTATCATACAGGCTAGCTTTTGATGGAATATTTTTCATCTCTTCCATAATGTTATACTCAGACTTGGTTAGGGATAGTCTTTCCAGTCCTCTGTCAGGCTCACCATACCTTCTTTTGTATTGTTGGGTTACCTCTAACCTTTGTCTTTTAGTAACAGATGGGAACCTGAGTCTTCTTGTTCCTCACTCTTGGATTTCATTCTATCTCCTTCCGTTACTCTTTTCAAAATCTTAAGGAAGTTATCAGTTTTCTCCTTTCCCTGAGCTCGGGGAATGGGAAAAGTGTCACTGTTCTGAGGGGAGAAATCAACCTTCTTTTGAGAAGGGACCTAGAACTATCCCATTTTTTGAGGGTCTACTTGTAAAGCTTTGTTTTTGGACCTTGTCATAACAAAAATTGGGTCTTCTTCCTCCAACTCTTTTCCAACCATGATCTGATCAGGGTGCCATAACATATTAACTCTTCCCTTCTAATTTCTTCCAGCTTGATCCATGGCTTGTTGAACATGGTGTTGATACATCACACAAGACTGTGAGTCATGGGGGTCATTGCATACTAAACACCAGACATTTACAAGAATGGAATCTATAGAACATTTAGGATCCTCATATGTTGCATTCACCCTAACCCCAGTACTATTTTTAGGACCGGGCCTTTGATATTTGTTCACATATGGAAATCTCCTCTGTTGTAACCTTTCCTGATCTCTCTTCTCCTTTGAATTAATTTTGTTACTTAGATTTTTCATGGTATTTTGTATGTCCAGGATAGCAAATAATTCTTGAGAAGGTTGGGAAGGAAGAAGGGAGAAAGAAGGTGTGAAGGACATAGCTTTAGATCTAGGAATCAGATTCATATTAGGGAATGAAGATGGTACAGAAGGAGGATCCATGTGTGAGGATTTTGTAGATTGTTCATGGCTACCACTATTTTTTGAGTTGTAGGGCAACACAGTCTTTACGAGAATTCTTCCTACATTGATCAAGATATTTTCAGCATGGACATCGACATTATAGACTTGGGGGAAGGTTTCAATTCTAGATTGTTGCATTTGCAAACCTAGCTCTGATCCTAGGGCACGAATGTAATACATATAAGCCAAACAAGTAGCTGGTCTAGCTTCAGGGGGAATTCTCTTCCATGTTCTGCTAAATCTCAAATTAAAGTCTGAGACAGTTTTTTGTTGTGTTTTTTGCATGGTTGTAAACTGATTCAGCAGAGAAAAGGGATCAACAGATTCATTAAACTCTTCTATGAATGGCTTAGCCAATTACTACCATGAAGTAATAGACTTATATTCTAGATTTCTAAACCAATGTAATATCTTTCCATGAAATGACAGGGCTAAAATTCTGACGATAATATTTTTCTCTTTTATATTATGGATTGCTGCCAGATTCAAGATATCTTGGCAGTGCTCATAAGTTATTTTTCCAAATCCATCATATGTGGGTGTTGCATTAGATACAACTTATGGAATGACATCCATTTGGGCTAATCTAAGGGGCCCAGTTGAGTCCCAATTAGGGTACTTCTGTAGTGGTTGATTTGAGGCCACATTATGTGCCATGTTTCTGGCTATAGGTCTTCTTGGGGGAACTACTAGGTTTTCTTCTATAAGCTCTTCTTCAAAAAAAAATCTTGATCCAAACTTTTGATAATAGTAGACCCTCTAAGGGGTCATAATGAAAGAAATAATCAGGGTTGTTCCTCTTGAAATACCTGGAATACATGAAAGGGCACTTGTCTACAATACTTTTTTAGGGTCTTCTGACCAGGAAGTCGTCAGGTGAACTTTCTTTTCTCCGCTAACAAGGTCAAGGAAATTCACCAAATCTTGATTCCTTCGAGTAGATATAACAATAAATCTTTAGATGGGTTTCATGTTCCTTGTGAAAGGTCCCACCGGGCATGCCAAAAAAATTTGGGAACTTAATTGCACCAAGTTTTACTTGATATTGCGGTTGTCTATCTTCCTACTTTCTATTTAGGATTGCACCCGATAACTGTAGCTCATCACTCAACATTGGATGGACCAAAATAAGGGTTTCAGATCCAACCTCTAGAGTAGGTTGGTTCCTTGTCAACTTAGTAGATTGTTGACATAACTATGCTCAATTAGGGTTTGAATTTTAGGGTAAGAAAAGAGTAAGGTTAGAGATATGTAGATATCAATGGATGGATAAATTAACAGCATTGCATCACCATAAAAATATTTCAAAAAACCATACTAAAGATATACATCCAGATCAACATTTATCCCAAGATAGCTTATTTCATATATTAAAGCATAACAGAGAAATGTTATAGTAAGCAATTTCAATACCCAAGAAATGATAATCCAAATAGCAGAATTCACCAAAACCTAGATTTTACATAAATGCACCTTCTAATAACAAAGAAAAACTTCAAAGCAGATTTCAATTACTCATAATAGCTAGTAATCCATGATTGGCACAAACTAACCATCTAAGTATTTATAGAAATACAACTATGAAATCCGAACCTCTAACATCCAGCATAGAAACGTAGCTTTGAGGCGAAGATCAATGTATTGCTCCTTGCATTCAGTCCTTCAAAAATATTTATAGTAGTACAAGAAAACACGTTAGAGGCGACCCTTAAAAATGAGGGTTCGACCTCTCTTTATAGTTTTCATAATACAATATTCAAGAAACAATAAATTCAATCTTGTTATAACAGCTCAACAAAGAGTTTAGTTGGTGTTAGCTAATTCGTCCAAACTCCAAGAAATCTGTTGGAAGAGCATCCGCCATGGCCATTCAGGATCTCTGCAACTTGATGATCGACCAGAAGGACTATAGTTCAGAACCTTCTAGATCACGCGTTCCATTGATATTTCTTGAGAGCAACTTGTCGTCATCGATCTATAATCTCTTATGGTTAGATCTTCTTGAAAATCTTTGATGTTTCATATTTTGACCACATGCCATTGTTCTGGTGCAAATTAAATACTCAAAATTTGATAGGCCAACCTCCAGCATTGATTCTTCTTTTTGGATGACTTAGATTAAGTTTGGCATGAGCTGAAAACCTTCCTGCTCATTTCCTCAGCATCATAATCTTCAATCTGGATCCGCAGCATCAAAACTTTGAATCTACTCTAAAATATTTTATTTTTTGCCTTTTCTTTGTTAATCCATACTTTTTCATCGCTGACATCATCATATCCTTGTGACTTTTATATATTTTAGAGATAATGCAAGTCCGGGCCTGGAGTTAAACACTTAGATTATTCCACCCTTTCGTCCCTTCATTATTCTAAAAAAGAGAGTCCTTGTTCATTTCCCGAATCGCCAATCCACTCTTTTTCACCGCTGACATCACTATCTCCTTTTGACTTTTACGAATTTTGAAACTTTTTCCAATCCGGAGTGGGAAGCAAAAATATTATTCTAGAGCGGGAAGCAAAAAGGACTTTTCAGAATCAGACATACGCCAAGAGTCAAATCCGCACTTCTTTGTTGCTGATGTCACCATTTCTTAGAAACTTTTGCGGATTTTGAAACCCATCGTTATTTCGGACCCAAAATTGAGTTTCTTGGATTATCATCATACCTTAAAAAATTGTATAACTCCCCAGTGGACCCATTACCTCAGCATAGCTCCAGAGCGGAATAACAGTATTATCACTTAGTCAAAATTATACAAAATTTTACTAAATATGTGGCCATTTTGGGCCTACAGTAAATAAAGGGCTAAGTATGATTAAAATAAATAAATCAAGACAATTCCTTGGTGGGATATGAGCCTTACGTAGTAAAAGCTTGGATATAAGTTTTTGGGAAGAATTTTGTTGACTCTGTTGCCCAATGGACGAAACCAAGATGAGCTTAAGATAAAAATAAGCAGCTTTGAGAAAATATGAAAGTGGCAGGGATGGCATCAAATGAAATATGGCATGTCCTGTGCAGGTTCGGCTCTATATATGGCAAGAGGAAACATGTGAACAACAAATAAAAATATTAGTTTTGACCTAGACACATCATAAAATCCCTGTAACATGATAGCATGGTGTTAGCTGACAAGAGGAACTGCCTTCAAATTAACTATAAAATAATTTTATCACTTAGTGATAAATTAGGCTCATTAAATTAATTATCATTGCCAAGGTTACAATATATTTAGTGTTTAAAGTAACAAACCATAGATCAAAATAGTGAGAGCTACACAAATCACACGAAACTAACCAAATCTTAACTTTAGACAAATTCTAACATATCTCCTATATGCTCTCTATAATGTCTACAACAACTAACCAAATGCTAACTAACATAGAGAAAACATACTCAAAGTCTAACATTATCCCCCTTGATGCTAAAGACACTCATGCAAGAGTTCTTTAAGCATCACAAAGTTGGAAGAAAACATTTCTCTTACGTTTCCTCCAGTCTTGAATCAAGAAATAAAAATTTGTAAAATACTTGGGGTGGCACTCCTTCCATTCTATATTTTGGATCTCCTCCATCTATGATGTTGCTCCTCCACAACATAAATTCTTGAGTGCCTTCTTTTGTTTATTAACTCCCCCTTCAACAAAATTATCTCCTCTTGTGGTTTTCAACAACCACTCTCTTACATCATTATGGTCTTTAAACCATGCTCTCACATTTTTAGCTTCTTTTACATCTTCAACACTAAATAGTACTCCACATGAGTATTTACAATTAATCATCTCATATAGATGATTATACCATACAACTCTTTCACATATTCCCACACAAAAAATTACAACAAATATGGCCATATAATGACCAACTACATATACAACATAAAGTTGCTCCTCACACAAATGTTCTCTCAAAATAATGGCTTTACAATATTCCTTCTCCCAAGGAATTTTGAACACATCATTTTGATCCATGTGACCCAATTTCTCCATCATTGTCTTCTCTCCAAGAAGACTCTTCATCAAAGTTTTCTAAATGATACAATCGCCTCTCAATAATGACTTTGGAAAACATTCTCCTTTCTTTTCATTCCTGCTCAAAAAAAAACAAATTATTAATCATAAAAACATTACCTTTAGTATGAGTAGATTTGGTGCTTCCCATAAAGCTATTTTGTAGCAGTTCTTCTTCATTGTATGATGCTTTAAGATCAACCATCAACTATTTACTAATAGTTCTCCTCCTTTGTTCAATCCATGTTGGTGTGTTGAAACACCATTCATTCAAGCGATCATACATTGTTGCATTTTCATTCAAGCAATCATACATTGTTGCATTTTCAAGACAACTCTTTTTCTGCAATGTAGTCACTCCAAGTGAGTGATCTTCATCCATAATTACCTCTTCAAGACAATTCTCAATCTCCTTTGATGATACCTCCATTACATCATGAAGTCCATTAATGACTATCTCACTATTTTCTATCTCCTCCTTGAGATAGTCTTCCTCATCATTATATTTTTATTTCATTATCTCATCCATGAGATAAGCTTCATTATGGAGCATGAAACTTATGCCCTTCATATCTTCTTCCTCTTCTACACTTGTGAAATCATCCCACATAACTTCATTTGCTCTTTCAAGAGATCACACATCCATTCCAAGTGAATGGTCTTCAAGATAAGTGAGCCAATGGTCTTCCATGAACATGGCTTCTCCATCATCATCCCATAAAACTTTTTTATTCTCCTCCATGAGAATTGTAGGTGCATTCTCCAAAATACACTCTCCATTTATCTCCTCCATGAGACATTTTTCATCATACACCACCTCATCTAGGTGATTTATAAGCAAGGAACACTTCAATGTGAGTGTTTCTCTTCCTTCTTCTGGGATTGGTTCTTCAAGCAAGCCATCATCCACTTTGGAGTAGTTTTCACAAGAAACATCATTCCCATAGAATGATCTTTCAACAATTGTCTCTTCAATGAGACATTCATCCTCTTTTTCATCAATACAATTTTGCTTTTCATCATCATATTCTCCCTCTAAAGGAAAGTATTGACAATTTTCATCATATTCTCCTTCTAAAATAGAGAATTGATACTTACAAGTTTCCATGCCTTCACAAGTAATGTCTTCATCAATGAGAGTCTCCCATGGTTGCTCAAAACAATCTTCAGATGAGTCTTCATAAGACTCTCCAAAAGGTTCCCTCTTGAAACAATCTTCATCATAACTCTCTTCAATGAGAATTGTACATGGCTCCTTCTCATCCTCTTCTCCATGAAGGGATTCTTTACTCTCTTTCACACAAGGCTCTTATTCAAATATGTCTTCCTCTTCAAGAAATAATTCTCCATTACAAAGCATTTCTTCATATGAGTCTTTACAAGACTCTTCAAAAACTCCTTCAAAAGGATCTAATTCAAAAACTTCTTCAAGGAAGCAAGGCTCCTCCTTGCTTAAACAATATTCATGATTGTCACACATGGCTTTATGGGTGTCCTCATCAAACCCATAAGCATCCTTCAACACTTGTCATGCCACTGTAGCTGATATACAATTGGCTATGAGAGTAAAAACACTATTTTCCATTCCTCTCCTCAAATCCATAAGGGCTAAGCAATTTTCATATTGCTTCTCTTTCATCTCTTTTCTCTCCTCTTCTTGTAGCTTGTTCCAAGTGGGTTCATCATATCCTTCTTCTACAATGCTCCAGAGGTCTTTGGCCATCAAGAAGGTTTTCATCCTTATGCTCCAATAAGCATAATATTCTCCATTGAAACTTGGCACCTTCATGTTTTCCATCACAATACTTAGCTCTACAAAATTCTAGCTCAACAAATATTTTATTCGTCAATACAAACAATGCAAGATGCTTACAAAAGAATATTACATATTTAAATCAAATCTCACTCTATCAATTATTTTAGAGATGTCTTGCTCTACTTCCATTGGTTCACCTATCTCTGCATTGACAAAATTATCTGCTATAGAATCATTGTTATCACTAACAATTACAAGTTCATGAGAATGTGGTTCTGGCTCCACTAGTTCAACCGAATCACTGTCACTGATATGAATGATTTTAGGTACCTATGGTGCAATTTCGACATATATGAACTGGTTAGATTCAAACTCCTCAGGTTCGTAATCTGTATCCTCACTATCACTTGGAGTGGGTCTGCTATCTAAAGAGTTGTTATCTTCATAATCACCATCGTAACCAGCTTCAGGTATTCTCTGGTTTACAATTACAAAATTTTGAAGCTGACTCAAGACGATATTGAGACCATACAAACGCACTCTTTCATCAAATGCTTTAGGGGTCTCTCTGTCCAAAAGAGAATGAAGAGAAAAATAACATCTTTTTGACCTTATCATAAGTCTTCTTACTAGCAACAAAAGTAGTATATCTCTCTATTTTCACAACATATACCCCTCTCAAAAATCAAATTTAGGCCCCTGAAAGAGGTTCCAAGCGGCAGCATCGGAAGGCTCTCATCATCCCTTCACTACAAAATCTCCTTTTGTTTTGCAACTTAAACAATTGGCTTTGATTTTTAAAATTGCAAAAATAAAATTCTTATCAAAAGTTTAATTAATAATAAAATTTATTTAACTAAAAAATCATCAATTTAAAAAAATGATTTTTTTAATTAAATTAATATTAAATTATTAAAAAAATTGATAAAATTTTAAATATATTTGCAAAATAAAATGTTTACCTTCGATGGGATTGGATCCCATGACCTCCCCCTTTGTCAAGCACCTTAGCACCAGGCCTGAAGCCAACTGGGCTAACACTGCCCTTGGGAATAGAAGTGCACGATGTGCACTTTATGTCATGTTCCTCCACCAGAACACTTCACAATGGCATGTCTCCTCCACCAATGATGTCACCTACATGGCAGTGCTTCTCCTCTCTATGATCAACATGACTCTGGTCATCAATCCTGGGCGTCAGATGGAGAAATCTGCTTTGGTACTCTGTTGTTGTATTCTCTGGTAAGCATAGTTTTGCATAGCACTTCTCTAGTCATAAACAATATGTTGTCAGTATCGTACACAAAATATATTGCACCTTCGTGAATGCTCCAACATTGGCTATCATGATCTTCCTCCGTTACCTTCAGATATTTAACACATCGGTTACCTTCAGATCTAGTTTTGAAACACGTCTGACTCAGTCTGCAGCATGTCCAACTATATGACACATCATCAAGCAGGCATCACTTTTGTAAAAGACACATATGTCTATGATCATGCCAGATTTTATGTCCTATTACCACTAGGTTTAATGAAAAAACCTTCGCTAATCACTCGATATCCACTAGCAGCACTCCTCCGAGTGACGGTGTCTACTGCAATTTGTTTCTGCAACCAAAATACTATCACCAAGAATTGCATCGCCTATAGTCACTATTAAGCTCTACTACAACTACAAATGGGCATGGACTTCTGCAAATCGAGATCATCTGATCTCCAAGCATCCTAATCAATAGTCTCCTTCAAAAACTAGATTCATGGATTATTCTCGCAACATCTCGAACTTCCATCTAGTCTTCAATATCTATTTGACTATCTACATGTCCATCTACGTGATTTTTTTTATCACTATGAGGTATTTTTTAATTGTGTGGATGATCATTCTGCAACTACATGCAATGCAATAGACAAACATTGTCGATCTTCATCGATCTTCGATGATCTAGCATCTATGCACAGTATTCACAAGAATATGAAAATAGAATTCCCTATCTACAACATGCACAAATAGTTGGAATTGCACAATGGATGTCGGGTTTCATCATGCTCAAAATAAATATCCCACATTCATGGTGTGGGTTGTGTTGAGTGCTTTAAAAACAAAACAGACTCCCCTTAGAGGTTATCTTTTGTTGGGGAGACTCTGCCACCCAAAATGCTAACTCATCCCATACGCGAGGTCTCAAGACTTTTGTCCAGTCATGTCACGCTTGTCCCTCAAGACATGTCACACGTCCTTTGTTTCCACGTCCTCCCATTGTTTAGCATCCGCCACCTAGATCTTGAGATAGGTTGGGTTACCTATCGTCGTAGAGTCCATAGTAGTCAGATGTCTACATCACGCAGTGTCATGATATATCTGAGTCACTATCATCTGAGTCTAGGTTAGAGCGTCATCCAACTTGGGTTTAGTCGGACACGTCCTATCTAGACATGTGAGGTTATTAGATGTCCATGTCTCCTAGCCTAAACAAGGGTCGACAAAGTTACGGCCATGTCTATCCTCGATCACCGTACGATCTATGATGGACAGATAGACTTCTTGTGTGGACTCCTCTCGACCCACTTGTCCTCTCTCGAGATAGCTAGTGCCACTCCTCTCAGCCCACTTGTCCTCTCTCAAGATAGCTAGCACCTTGATCCCTCCTCGCTATGATACCAAATAATAAATTAGGCTCATTAAATTAATTATCATTGCCAAGGTTACAATATATATAGTGCTAAAAGTAACAAACCATAGCTCGAAATAGTGAGAGCTACACAAATCATGTGAAACTAACCAAATCCTAACTTTAGACAAATTCTAACATATCTCCTATATGCTCTCTACAATGTCTAGAACAACTAACCAAATACTAACTAACGTAGAGAAAACATACTCAAAGTCTAACACTTAGAAGGGGATATTTGAAGCTATCATAAGAAATTTGAGCCTCGGGATGCATACAGGAAGTGGTAGAAAGAAAGATATATGGTGGAAGAAGTTACCTTTTGGTCATGCTCGGAGTAGAGAGAAATAATAAAAAGCTAGACGAATGTCCATATTATGGAAATCCATCTACCTTGGAAGCTCCTCTATCTCAATGGAATATACATATGTAATATTCACCTCGATGGAGTATATATATGAAGGTATAATATTATGAATAGTTTTTTCACCTTTCGTACCTCTAATCCTCTTGATTTCTTTCCTTCCTTTCCCATGTCCAAACATTTTTGTATTCCTATCCCCACTCCCTCTATATAAGCTTACTTTTCAATTTCTTCCTTATTTCCCTCCCACATCAACTATATCTTCCTGATCCTTGTTTTGTCCCTCTCCTGTCCTTTACCTTGTTTTTCATATGTATTATGAGATTTATTTTATAGCCCTTCGAACCCTTACATATCGTTGTTATATTTTAGGTATCACTCTATCCTGTTTTCTTCCAAATATTATATCTATCACATCTGGTATCTTTTACCTTCCCTAAGTTTTAGTAAGGAGGTATTCATGCATTATCAAAGGAAGTTATACATTCAAGGATAAGGCTCTCTTAGTTCTATAACTTTCCAAGCAAAGTTCCTGTTGACACTTTTTGTCACATTATACAAGGGGTAGAAGATAGTAGAATTTTGTATAATATTTCCTTGTTGAAAGTTTTTCTTTTATTTTAAGTTGCAGCAATTTTGACTCTCCCTATCGCCCCTTTTGTAAAATGAAGAAGAAAGAGCTTCGCTACCAAATAGGCCAAGGAAAATAGCTTTGCCGAAATAAAAGGAGGAGAATGTGAAAAGAGCTTCAGGCCCCAAGCACTTCAAATCACCACTTCGGGCGAAAACCTTGCGAAGTAATTTCGCCAAAAAAAATTACAAAGATAATGCTTCGCACCCGAAGCATTTTCAGCAGCCGCTTCAGGCAGAAGTTTTGCGAAGCAGTATCCAAACGACTTCACCGAAGGAGGAGAGCATAATCCAAATCAGCCAAGGCAAGGAAACTACTTCGGGCCCGAAGTATTTCTGATACCTACTTCGACCAGTTTTCACCCGAAGCGATGGTGCCCGAATCAAAAATGGCAATGTTTTGGAAACAGTGAAGTGCTTTGGGAGGATATTCCCCAAACCACAGTTTTGAGAAAGAATCGGGCCGAAACATTTTCCAACCGAAGCAGTTTCGCCAGCAAAGTACAAAGAGCCCCATTTCAAAGATGGAATCCGCTCGGCACTCAACATCCCCAAAGTAGTTTCTGCGAAGCATTATTTTGCGAAGAACAAATCAAGGAGAATCTACTTTGGCCCAAGGTTTTTGCGAGGTGGATATGTAGCAAAGCACTTTCTGGGCCCACGTTCTGAGGTGGGCAGCTTCCCAAGGTGATCAAAGGCCCCTTGTAAGTACCCCCTTTCTTGCCTGATAAACCCACTGACCATTCTTGGCAAACAAAAGGGACGTAACAGTCCTCGAAGTAAAACCCGACGGGCGTAACGATCACTCAAGCATAGCATCTAGAGGCCAGGGACACTCGAAAGGTGCATTAAATGAATGTTTCCACGGTTGACCTGGTCATAGTTGCCAGTTTCGGAAATCGATTTGAAAACTCAGTCGCAGCAGCCGCGAGGAGCCAATTTCTCAGAGCCCAAGGGTGTACTTCATTGTTTTTGTAATAATGACTCAGAGGGTCGGGTCCTCTATAAAAACCCAAGCATGTAATGTAAAAGAGGGGGAACTTTCTACTAGAAAGCTGTTGTAACTTGATGTCCTGTGTCTAATACTAAAGATTTGTGTACTCCATTTCTCTCTTTTATGCTGCCTTATGTGCTTAATTCTTTTGTCTGTCTGCACTCGTATACTGAGACTCTGAATCCTGAATCCGATGTGCGATTGGGGACTGTACACTGAAATTCACCCTGAAGGATACATAGGAGAGGAAAAACATTGTATAAACTTTCTTTTATGCTGCCTGGTGGGTCGTGGTTTCTGTTATTCCCTTGCCTTAATCGCTGCTACTCTGAACCCTAAATTCCAGTGAGAGAGAAAGGATAACCCTGTGAACTCGTACAGAGGATACATATAAAAGCGAGTATCACATTTCTTTCATCTGTTCTTGGTGTTCTTTGCTGCTATTCGAGTTATTAGTGAGTGATCGTGCTTCTTGTTCTTCCCCACATTGAATCATCAATCTCTAACCCTTATCCTTTTTTATTTCTTTCTCTAACCCAAACTCCTTTTATATCTTTCCTGCACTCTTATCTCAAACCCCAAAAGTAGATTAGTATAGGAGTCAGCCTTTCTCCGGAGATTTGCACGAGGGGCATCTCTTCCCCTTGGCCTTTCAATGTTGGTAGCAGGTCCAGGGCGCGTAAACCCATCGAAAGTCCTTTCCTGTGCGGATTTGATGACCAACAGTTTTTGGCACGCCCGGTGGGACCCAAGGTCCCATATTTGAGAAAATTTCTAGCCCGTCTTCACCGGAGCTAGTAGTCCTAACAAGTTCTCAGTGAGATCCGGTCAGTCTCATCCCCCTAAGTAGTAGTGAGAATCGATGCGCTCATTACTAAAAGACTCTTAGCATCTGGCGACTTTGTTTTACTTGAGAATCTCTGAAGTCATGAAGACCAGTGCCTAAACCTGGTTTTCATAACCAGGACTCCCCGTGTCTTAAGAAGGTCCAAGTTCGGTGAATCTCTGGCCTATATTCATCTGATAAAATCACTTGACGACTCAATCGAGCTAAAGATCCAGATTTCTTGATCGTAGGCACCTATCAAATCTAAAAGAAGATATCCCGAAGGAATCAAGGTTCGGTGAGTAGCCTTTACCTCATAAGTGAAGAAAGAATGTCCACCTAACGACTCCGACTCAGCGGCGACAGCCGTGATTTCCATAGGCTGTTGTCGTAATGGCTAGGAGAAGCTTTCCTAGCTGGAACGATCCAGGCCCCCTGAATATCCAAAGCTACCACGAGATTCCCAAAAGTGCTTTGAAATCATTGTCAAGATACAACGGCACCGCGAGAATGGCCCGAGAGCACCTTGAAGATGTTGTCGATTTAGCGACCCTCCATGACATTATCCATGAAGATGTCATGATTAGACTTCTTGTTTTATCACTGGAAGGAAGGGCGCTACGGTGGTACAGATTGCTCAGGCCCAAAAGCATCTGCTCATGGGATGACTTAGCAGGGGCATTGATCAAAATGTTCGATGGCTCTCAAGACCCCTTCCATCTCTTCGCATACCTCTCCACCATCAAGAGAGCACCTTCAGAAGGTATCACGGACTTCAATGTCTGATTTTGCAAAAGTTGGAAGAGAATCCCAATGGAGATCCAACCTGCCCGCCCAAGCCCATCTCTTTTATGTTCGGGCCTTCCACCCGGACGTAAGCCTCATTCTACTGCAATCATGGGAACGAAGGTTTCCTCAAATATTTGAGGCAATACAAGCGGAACAGCTTTTGCTCCTATCGGGAAAGTGGCAATGGAGAGAAGCTTCGTCGCTTCCTCCTATAATTACTGCTCCTGTCTGACCAACACAGTACTCATCATGGGGCATTCCTCACACTAAGCTAAGGCCTGAGATGCAATCATTTGGAGCTCAGGAGGTAGACCTCATACTAGCCCAACAATGGGAGTACGCAAGCACGGCCCACCTAATGAACAACATGGCTGCTTGCGATCTTCATCAAAAGATGAACCGAGGAGAGGAGCAGACTCGAGTGGTAGGACCCGAGAACAAAGAGGGCACATTTTTGCACCCTTTTTGTATCCTAAGAGATGGCATGCAAGTGTTCAGTCAAAGCTCATCAAGCCTGTCCAATTCAGAGGATGAGCCCGAAGGAACTCTGGAGGACTACTCCTCGTCGGAGGAACCTTGTTACCATATCAGTGGGGAGGAAGAACCTGTACCTGACCTTTATTTCAAAGAATTTGGAGAATTCTGGCATTGGGTCTGGTATTGGTTTCGACTATCCCTAAGATCAATGCCCCAAGAAGGCTTTCAACTGGCGAACTCCTTTGCCAATAATCTAGGCACTAGCAGGAATGGAAATCGGTTGCATTGCTTCTAGTTCGCAACATGGACAACTTCGGGAAGGGTCCAGCCGAACTTCAAAGATCTGCTAAAGTATAATCAGATCTGGTCTGGACACTATAGGTTTACTGGATAATTACCCGAAGCTGAGTTCATGGTGGCGGCATGCCTATTATGTCGCAAGCTTGTGAATAGTGTAAATAGTTCAGCTAACAAATAAGGTGTTGCTGGGAAGCTCGGGTCAAGTTTTACTTCGGCAACTCCAACTAAAAAAAAAAGAAGAGAAGCTCGGGCGTTGAGCGTGCGAAGTAGCCAATGGGAAATGGCTCGCAGCGAAGCCTGTTGGCCGAACAAAATTCAAACCAAGGTATGAGGAACGCTCCACCAAGGGGAGTCCAAGCGAAGCAGTTTTCGAAGGAGAATCGACGGACCACTTCTCAAACGGGAACCTTCTCCTGTGAAGGAAATCACTTCGGGCCCGAAGCGTAAAAGAAATAGCTTGCACCAAGGGTTCGCCCTGAAGCACTTCAACCCTGACCTCGACTTCACCAACTCAACAACAAAAGGGCAGGAGCATTTAAAATGTGCCTAGAGGAACGTGCCGACAACCACCTTCAAAAGCGTCTGAAGTAGGCGAGTTAAATGAAAATGTGGCGGGTACGTCCTCTAAGGATTTGGTTAGGCAAAAATTTCACACTCGGGTACAAAGTGGCAGAGGGTCATGCTTCCAAAGCAAGCTGCAATCATCATAGCACACAGCCTTGTGTACCACTCCACCATGCGACGAATTAGACGAAGCGATGCGAAGTTAATTATGGCAAGTGCCATAAATACTGGTGGTTGCCTTCTACGGCTATATAACATGGACTCCAATAGTAGAGAAGCTACTTGCTCAATAATTCATGCAAACTTCACTGCTAGCCTTCAAGCTCTCCTATCTTGCGCCTTCAATCCTCCGAACCCCAGCATATTGCAGACTTCGTTGCCCTAAGCATCAACCATGGGAAAGAAGAACTCCAAGGAAAATGGGAAGGAACTAGAAGTGGTGGCCTTCGAGCAGCCAAAAGCAAAGGGCCATGACAAAGGGCCGAAGAAGGTTGATGTTAGTCGTCGCCCTGAGAAACAAGTCATGAGAGAAAAAGAAGATTCTGGGGATGAGCAACCTGAAGAACCACCAGTCGATGCATGGGATAGGATCAGAGACACCAAGCTGTCAAGGAGCGTGGCTGAACTCAGGAGCACCATCGAGTTCATGAAGAGCAGGCTCTCGACAAACAATAAAAGGCATAAAAATAAATAAAATAATAACTCATTACTTATTCTATAAACATATTTACAAAGATATTGGGCCCTTACTCCTTGGCACAATGGAAAGTAATTATTAATTTGAAATAAAACTAAAATATGCACAAGTGAGAAAAGGATAAGAAAACATGTTTTATTAAGAAAATGAGAGAATTAACCTTTTATAAAATAATTTTCAATTCATACACACACATCCTCTTCCTCTTTTTTTTAATTTTCATTCTTTGTCCTCCTCTATTAATAGGTCGAATACATATGGATGGCATTTAACCGACATCCTACTTAAGTGGACGAATCCATTTATTTTTACAACTATTTTTCTAATAATGGCATAAAAGCAAGTTGATTGGTGGTAGAATATTATGTAACATAATTAGTTACACCGGATTATAGATGCTTAGGAATATAATATTTGGTTCTCATACCACCACATTTTATCTTATATGTGTTTGGTTGTCATGTTTAGAGATTGTTTGTTTCCTTCGGTATGATCGATTGTGTCCTATGACATGGCTGAGTACATACTTCGATGTGGTTACCCTCAAAAATTGTTTACCACTAGTGTGCACCTCCTTTGGTGTGGCTAACCTTCAATACTATTGAATTTTCCCAATATTCTACTATTTTTCAATGTTTTGTTGTAATACTCCAATTTTTTCCTACAAGGATCTGACTCTCTACTATACACTAATGCTTTATTGCAAGGGATTTATGCTTTTCTATACTTTGAAACTCTATTGCAAGGCTCCAATGCTCTACTATACTCTAGCACTCTATAAATATCTAGTTCTAGGTTACTAAAACTATGCATTTATCTTAAAATAAAATGAGGCATTTTAGAGCCTCATCATGAGCTAAAAATATTCAAGTGTGTCCAATAAGACAACATTATTTTGTTGTACAATATCCAAATATCATTAATCCAATATCAAAACTAAGTCTGAAATTACATAAAACCTATTTGAAATAACTTAGCAATGCATTTTACCTATTCACCATGTCTAGTAAGAATATTAATACAAATTATAGCCTAGTCCATAGTTACATGTTCTTTTTCAACACATTAAGGAATTTCAAAAGTAATACTTTGCTACAAAAAAGGAGGAATTTTAAGGCCTTGTCATTCCCCCAACTTAACATGTCCACTTGCATCTCTATTCTTCAATTTCTATTCATGATCATTGTAATGATATTTTTTCTCTCCTCCCAACTTGACAACTGACATGTCCCCTACTTAAAAGGGAAGCATGGTCATGTAAATTGTTTGTGGGTCCCCCTATCTCTCTCTTTTATTTCTTTATTTTTTATTTTTAAACAATAGAAACTAATGGGGGCCAAAATAGTGTTATCGTGGCATTAGGTTCTAAAAGAGTACTAGAAGATTATTGGTGCTAAGTGAATACTAAAACAACCAATACCAAAAATATTCTTGTGTTGATTAGGAATGATTAGAAAGTATCAAAAAATCCCTTAATTTAACAACAAAATCAACTTATGGCGTTTTGAAACTTTGGTTATGCATGGTACTTCGAGATAGAATATGTGGTTTAAATATAGTGGAGTAAATGTAATTATAATATTAAAATTAAGCAACAATGAAAAGAAAAATGCATACCTTGTTATTGCAAATCACTTAATGCTCCTCCAAGGTAGCTTTAAACATTTTCATCATGAACTTTGAACATAATAGCAAGACACATTGTTCGGAATTTGGGGTAATGAAGGATCATGCATCAACACAGTGGAGCTTGAGTATTTTTTTTAATAGAAGGGACCACTATTTTTGTTTCCAACTGTCTTCTACTTTGGTTGCATTCATAAAGTATTTTCATAATTAAGTTTCTATTTACAATACAAGCACACATGCAAATATTGGTCCAATAACACCTCAAAGAGGTTTTCACCATTGAAAAAAAAAATTATGCAAGAAGGGATCGAGCATTCTATAGCCAAAAAAAGTTTTGATGCAACATTTTTGGTGTAAATTCCAATACAATGTTTTGGTCTTTTCTAGTACACCAATGCTCCATCCTTTTATAGCACTCTAACTATTCTAATTGTTAGGTTCCATGGCTCTATAACAATTCTAGTGAATATTTTGATGCCAAACATTTTCAATCCATTTTTTGGTGCTAGAATTTCTTGGTCAGCGCTAGACTTTAATTATTCTAGAACTGTTGGCCTCTTGGAGTGTTGTCATTATTTTCAACACCATTATATATGGAATCCTACATGGTATTCAGAGTTTCCATTCATATTGGTGGTCATCCTGCAAATTTGTCCATGTTTGCATAACGCAGTGTGTTTTCCAGCACACCTAGTTTGGAGGCAATTTTGGTGAGAAAGTTAATTTTTTTTTTTTAGTGGCATTGATTATTGCTCATATGTGTTGTAATGTATTATTTATTCTATGAGCATTGGTTTAATTATTTAATTTAATATTTCCCACTCTTTGTCATCTCCAAGTTCCTTGGAATGTGTTCTGGGACTTAGGAATGGAGGAAAAAATGCATTTAATTAATTTTTTTATGCAACTAGGTGATAGGGGTCATATTCCTAGTGAATATAATTTAATTTTATGTTTCATAATGTGGTAAATTGGAAAATAAGTCGTTCACTCTTGGTGGGACCCATTTTGGAGTTATGTTGTATAGTGTGGAGCTATTTTTGGTAGTTTTTGGCATATCTTATGCATCTTTTTGGAAATTTTTGAGGAAGTGGTGTCCATATTGGTCCCATTTTCTGTAGTGGTCATGGCATATCATTTTTGGAGTGTTAATTCAGGTTAGAGCTGATTGGTGGAGTGTGGAGTGCCCATATGGAAGTTATTTTGAATTTCAATGTTGAAATTGGCAATTTTCTAAGCTAGGTGTGTGGTTTTTGGAGTGGTTTTTGCACATGGTTTTGGAAACCATTTGTGGTTTCCCTATTAATTCTCCTATATATATTGGCTGTAGCATTTAATTTTTTCCATGGATTTTTGGTGTGCATAACGAGGTGTTGTCGAATGTTGTCGAATTTTTAGTAGTGTGTGAATACTTCATATTTTATTATTGCAGTTGTGGGTGCATAGTGAGCATGTTATTTGGATCAGATTGGTATATCATTTGTAAATGTTGTGATAGTTCTGAAGTGGTATTTATTTGTAGGGGTTTTCATGATTCATTATTCACATTGCAGCAGTTGTATGTGGTGAGTTTTATACTTACAGAGTATTGTGAGTTCTACTTTCATTGTAGGCATTTTTATGCCATTTATTTTATCATATTTCAGATCAAAAGGGTGGTAGGTGTGGGTGAAGAATAATTTTGGGTGTGGCTTCATTTAACCCATTTCCTTTCATTGGGCTCCATTTTGTCCCATTGATAAAAACATCATTGTACTTCATTTGCAGTGAGGGTCGATATGAGTAGTAGACTCAGGGAGCTTTTTCTCACAGGGGTTTTCTTCCCATATTGGGTTTCCCCGTCATATCCTTGTGTTATGTGATGCCATTTTATGTGTCATGTTTGGATTTGAATTTATATTCTTTGTTGTCCTAAAAAACAAATTTAAAAATCAGATTTAGAGGGTTTGAAAAAATTGTTTAAGTCACTAATTCACCACCCCTCTTAGTGCCATTGTGATACCAACAATTGGTATAAGATCTAGGCTGCCCAATTTGCAAGCTTAATCATCTAGAGTAGGTCCTCACAATGGCTAGTTGCGATCTGAATAATCCCCCTCTATTTTATGTCTTTTGGAGCTATAGGATGATGAGATACCTTGGTTCTTTGAGTATGGGTGTTATGTTGTCTGTGCAAATGGCTATATCATCCCTGCTATACCTCCCATTGATCCTGTTGTCATACAATAATATAACAATAATTTGAAGGCTACTAATGCTATCACAAGTGCTCTTGATCCTAGTTATTTGGTTAAGGTTATGGGTCTCAACACTTTGAAGGAAATATGGGACAAATTGAAGGCTATTCATGAAGGTGATGTAAAGGTAAAAGAAGCCAAATTGCAAATTTTTAGAGCTAAGTTTAAAATTTTTAAAATGGATGAATATGATGGTATTGTTGCTTTTATGCTTCAAGTGAATGAGGTTGTAAATGTAATTTTAGGTCTTGGTGAAACAATTTCAGAATTAGTGGTTGTGAAGAATGTTCTAAGATCACTCCCTACAAGATTTGATTCAAAGGTTTCAGTTATTGAAGAAGCAAAATATCTTAATACTTTGACTATGGATGAGCTACATGGGTCACTTATAGCTTATGAGATGAGGATAGGCATAGACAAACCTACAACAAAAGAGGTGGGCTTCAAATATTTTAAAAATATGAATATTAAAGTGAAAGAGGAAGAGGATGAAATTTCAGATGAAGAAGAGGTAAACTTTGTGAGAAAGTTGCAAAGAGAAAGATGCAAGTACAAGGGAAAACTTTCACTCAAATGCTTCAACTATGGAATAATTTGTCACATTGCAACAAGATCTCCCTACAAAGAGAAGAGTGATGATGAATACAAGCCTAAATATAAAGGAGAAGGCAGCAAGAAGAAATTTGCAAAATTCAGAAGAAACTTCAAAAATATGAGCTTAATCACCCATGAAGATAGTGCTTCCGAAGATAGTGTACAAAGTGACTCTGAAGATGATTTAGGTGAGGTTATTTTTATGGACTTAGAAGACAAGAAAAATGAGGTTGAAGACACAAAGTAATATGAACCTGATATGGATTTTGAAGAAGAGTTAGCCTATGCCCTTGAGGAGTATGAGAAAGAGGTGAAGAAGAACAAAAGGTATGCACAGAAACTAAAAGATGCAAATAATAAAATTGCGGATTTGAAAAATCAGATTGAAGAGGCTAATAAAATTTATGATGGTGCACTAAATATTCTAAAATTTCAAGTTGAGGAGAACAAGAAACTCGCGTGTAGTCTTGAGGATGCTAACGGGATGATTGCAGATTTGAAAATTCATCTAGAAGAGTCCTGAAAGATAGCTGAAGATCTCAAGATCAGATTTTGTGGAAAAGTGAATAACTACAGCAAGATTGAAGAGGAGATTTGTTCTTTGAGGAAAAAATTATAGAAAGATAATTTGATGAGTTGCACCACTCTAAAATTTGAGAAGAGTTCTAAAAAACTTGATGAGATTATCAAGCAACAAAGGCATCCTAAGATCAAGTTTGGTATAGGATTTGAAGAAGGTGAGTGCTCAAATTTTGTAAAATATGTAAAGCCACTTAAGGATGAGAAAGTAAGTGATTTTTGGCTCCTTTAAGACAAGAATCTGTAGCCCCCTAAAGGTGAGAAGTTGTTTCTCCGAGATGACAAGAAGTTGCAACCCCAAAATGAGAAGAAGAGTGTGCAAAAGGAGAACAATTTCATGAGGAAGGACAATGATGGCTTCATCAAATTTAATCACAAAATAAGGAGATATTATGGCAGATATGCTAACACATGTCAAAGTCAGAAAACCAGGTAAATTATTCTTTTTATTGTTATTGTTATAGGTGCAATTCATTTGGTCATAAAATTACCAATTGTAGACTCAACTCTAGGACTGGAAACATTGTCACACATAACTCTTTTGCACCTCTAATTGAGCACAATGTAGAATGTTTCAGATGTAGAAATTTTGGGAATATTGCAAGGGATTGTAGAACTATTTTTTCTGCCACTAATCCAATTCAGAAGAACATATCTAATCAGCCCCATAGAATGCAAAACAAGTTGCCACCTAGACAAAATTTACAGGTTCACAAGAAGGATGATTTGGAGAAGAAGGATAAGGAACAAAAACCAAAGACCAAAAAGGTGTGGATTGAGAATGGAAAGGAGAAAGAGGTCAAGGATTCTCTCATAGTGTAGGCTACATTAAAATCTTATAACAAATCCACTTCTTGGATCATTGACAATGGGTGCTCTAGTCACATGACTGGAGATAAAAATCAGTTTGTGCATATGCAGAAGTATGATGGCGGTTTCTATGAGGTTTGGCAACAATGATGGTTCCAAGATAGTTGGTAAAGGATAGGTAAGCATTGGAAATGGAAATATAAAATCTAAAAATGTTCTTTTTGTTGATGGTCTTAAGCATAACTTGCTTAGTGTGAGTCAAATGTGTGATTCGGGATGTGAGCTGATTTTCAAAGCACATGGTTGTGAGATTAGAGATGCAAATGATGGTTCTCTCATCACTAAGGCATCAAGGATAGCAGGTAATATTTATAATATTTATGATAGATTTGACAAATATTGCTTCATTGGACAAGAAGAGGAAAATTGGATATGGCATAAGAGGCTTGGTCACATCAATTTTGACAATCTTGTCAAAATTAGCTCAAATAATGCAGTCAGGAACTTGCCTAATATTTCAAAGCCATAAAAAATCATATGTTCCTCTTGTCAACAAGGAAAGCAAACAAGAGCACACTTCAAAACTATGGAGTACTCTACTACATGCCCGTTGGAGCTAGTGCACACAGATATTTGTGGACCGATGAGAACTAAAGGTATAGATGGTGAGAGATGCTTAATTTTATTCATTGATGATTATTCTAGGATGACTTGGGTTTTGTTTTTAAAATAAAAATTAGAAGCCTTTTTTAAGTTCAAAAAGTTCAAAGCAAGAGCTGAAAACGATATGGGCACTAGTATCAAATGTTTGATATCAGATAGAGGTGGTGAGTACACATCAGTAGAGTTTGAGAAATATTTTTTAGAGCATGGCATTAGGAGGCAATTTTCATCAGCAAGAACACCTCAACAAAATGGTGTTGTTCAGAGAAAAAATAGAAAAATGCAAGAAATAGCTCAAACTATGTTGAATGAGGCAAATATTGCTGATAGATTTTGGAGAGAAGCAGTGCATACATCAGTGTATATTCTAAACAGGTTCATGCTTAGATTTCACTGTTATATGACTCCTTATGAGTTATGGTTTGGAATAAAAGCTACAGTTAAACATTTCAGAGTGTTTGGGAGTAGGTGCTACATAAGGAGAGATGAACAAAACCTTGGCAAGTTTGATACTAGAGCGGATGAGGGCATCTTTCTTAGAAACTCATCTAGAAGCAAGGCCTACAAATGCTACAACAAGAGGCTTGGTAAGATATTTGAGAGCATCAATGTAAATATTGATGAAGGTATTGGTGAGGTAATTGAACAAGTTGATCCACCCATTCAGAATGACACCATTGAGAAAGAAGATGAAGTTGAAGAAGCTCAAGAAGAGAATGAAGAGGTTGCTACCCCAAATACTCCTTCAAAGTATTTAAAGAAGAATCATCCTCAAAATCAGATTTTAGGAGACCCCAATACTGGTGTGCAAACAAGAAGAAGACTTGCAAGGACAAATGAGCAGGTAAACTTTTCTTTGTTGTCTCAAGTTGACCCTAAGAATTTTGATGAGGCTAGCAAACATGAATGTTAATTTAGGCTATGAATGAATAACTTGATCAAATAGAGAAAAATCAGACTTGGGAACTTGTTCGAAGACCTACTAATAAAAATGTAATTGGAACCAAGTGGATCTTTAGAAACAAACTTAATGAAGATGGCCAAATTGTGAGAAATAAGGCTAGATTGGTGTGCAAGGGGTATGCTCAAGTGGAGGGCATATATTTTGATGAGACATTTACACCTGTAGCAAGGTTGGAATCCATTATAATTTTTCTTTCTCTTGTTATCCATAATAATTTCAAGGTCTACCAAATGGATGTGAAATTAGCCTTCTTGAATGGCAACCTAGAAGAGGAGGTTTACATATAGTAGCCTGATGAATTTCAGCTTGGTGATGAGAACTATGTGTGCAAATTGAAAAAGGTTTCTTATGGGCTGAAGCAAGCCCCAAGATCATGGTATGATAGGTTGGACAAGTACCTATTACAGCAGGGCTTCCAGAAATGTAATTTTGATAGCAATTTGTATTACAAGGTTGTAGGTGATGATCAACTTGTTATTGTTGTGTATGTTGATAATATAATTTTTGGTGGCAATAAAGATGAAATGTGTCATGATTTTTCTACTACTATGCAATATGAATTTGATATGTCCATGATAGGATAGTTTTCATACTTCTTGGGTCTTTAAATTAATCAGTTGGATAGAGGCATTTTCATTTGTCGATCTAAGTATGTTAAGGAAATGCTTAAGAAGTTTAACATGGATGACAACAAACCAGTGAGTACTCCTATGGTGATAGGGTGTAATTTGAGTAAGTAATATGAGTCTCCTCTTGTTGATCAATCCCTATATAGGTCAATGGTTGGTAGTTTATTGTATCTAACTGCTTCTAGACCTGATATTTTTCAAGTTGTGTGCATGGTTGCTAGATTTCAGAGTGCTCCAAAAGAAACTCATGTGAAGACCATCAAAATAATTTTTAGATATCTTAAAGGTACTATGGAGTATGGATTATGGTATCCAAAGGGTAAATACTTCACATTGAAGGCTTATACAGATGCATATTGGGCTGGTTGTGTTGATGATCGTAGAAGTACAAGTGGTGGTGCCTTCTTACTTGATGACAAGCTTGTCTCTTGGTACAGTAAGAAACAAGATTCAGTTTCTCTATCTACAGTTGAGGCTGAGTATATTTTTGTTTTTTCTTGCTACACTCAGGTTTTATGGATAAATCAAACTCTTCAGGACTTGGGTATTGCAAATGGTGAGTCTATTCCCCTTCTTTGTGATAACACTAGTGCTATCAATATTTCAAAGAATCCAGTTATGCATTCAAGGACTAAGAACATATATATAAGGTATCATTTTTTGAAGGAGAAGGTTTCTAAAAATGTGGTTAAGTTGGAATTTGTGCCTACTAAAAATCATATTTTTGATATCTTTACAAAGCCTCTTCCAATGGAGACATTTGAGCACTTGAGGCAAGCACTTGAGGCAACTCCTAGGATTTGTTCCTCTTCCTACACACTAGATTGTTTTATATTTTAAGGGCACATCCTCAGGGGGAGCATCTCATTATTTAATTTTATGCTCCTACATATGCTATTTGATGTTGTTATTCTCTAACAGTTGCTTGAGGATGGTGTGTGCAAAAAGTTCAATGATTGGATTCAAAGTGTGTAGTGGTATTGATTGACAAGGTGATGCAGTTCTTGTTAAATATTTTAGATTTATATTTTATGATTATGGATTTATTTTTCCATCCCTATATCAGTGCCTTTGTTTTTTTTCTCTATTGTATATCATTTTGTGTGAAGGGAAGCAAGTTATGGTGTTTTTTATTACTTTGGCATTCCCTGAATGTGCTAGTGAATGGGCTAATTGAAATAAGATTTGTGTAGAACTATCTTGGAGTGTCTTGTACAGATTATAAAATGTTTTTCAGAGCATATATTACTGATATTTTATATCCATGGCAGCAACATGTGATTTGGTGATTGGTTTTAGGGGGATTTTGATGCAAAATTGTCAAACAAGATGCATTGTTGTGCCCTTTTGTCATTGTTGTCAAAGGGGAGAGTGAGCTAACTGCAACCATATTTTTGTGATACATTTTTGGAGTAAAGGGAATCTCAAATGTGGTGTTTCAGGTCTGATATAAGTTTTTTTTGCTGGCTGGTGCTTCTTAGGATAAATTTGAGGTTTGTTTTTTGTTTTCTTCAAGATGTTGCATTGTGCAATTTGTTGCAGTTAATGTTGTGTTGCCAACAATGCCAAATGGGAAGATTGTTGGCCTCTTGGAGTGTTGTCATTGTTTTCAACACCATTATACATGGCATCCTACATGGTATTTTGATTTTCCATTCAGATTTGTGGTCATCCTGCAAATTTGTCCATGTTTGCATAACACAATGTGTTTTCCAGCACACCTGGTTCGGAGGTAATTTTGGTGAGAAAGTTAATTTTTTATTTTTGGTGGCATGGATTATTGCTCAAATGTGTTTTAATGTATTATTTATTCTATGAGCATTGGTTTAATTATTTGATTTAATATTCCCCACTCTTTGTCATCTCCAAGTTCCTTGGAATGTGTTTCGGGACTTAGGAATGGAGGGAAAAATGCATTTAATTAATTTTTTTATGCAGCATAGGTGATAGGGGTCATATTACTAGTGAATATAATTTAATTTTATGTTGCATAATATGGCAAATTGGAAAAGAAGTTGTTCACTCTTGGTGGGACCCATTTTGGAGTTATGTGGTGTAGTGTGGAGCTATTTTCAGTAGGTTTGGGGATATCTTATGAATATTTTTAGAAATTTTTGAGGAAGTGGCATCCATATTGGTCCCATTTGATTTAATGGTCATGGCATATCATTTTTGGAGTGTTAGTGCAGGTTAGAGCTGATTGGTAGAGTGTGGAGTGCCCATATGGAAGTTATTTTGAATTTCAATGTTGAAATTGGCAATTTCCTAAGTTAGGTGTGTGGTTTTTGGAGTGGTTTTTGCACATGGTTTTGGAAACCATTTGTGGTTTCCCTCTTAATTATTCTATATATATTGGTTTTATAATTTCATTTTTTCCATGGAGTTTTGGTGTGCGTAACGAGGTGCTACTGAAATGTTGTAGAATTTTCAGCAGAGTGTAAATACTTCAGATTTTGTTATTGCAATTGTGGGTGCATATTGAGCATGTTATTTGGATCATATTGGTATATCATTTGCAGGTGTTGTGATAGTGCTGAAGTGGTATTTTATTTGCAGGGGTTTTCATGATTTATTATTCACATTGCAGCAGTTGTATGTGCTGAGTCTTGTACTTACAAACTATTGTGAGTTTTGCTTTCATTGTAGGCATTTTTATGCCACTTATTTTATCATATTTCAGATCAAAAGGGTGGTAGGTGTGGGTGAAGAATAATTTTGGGTGTGGCTCCATTTGACCCATTTCCTTCATTGGGCTCCATTTGGCCCCATAGATAAAAACATCATTGGACTTCATTTGCAGTGAGGCTCGATCTGAGCAGTAGACTCAGGGAGCTTTTTCTCACAGGGGTTTTCTTCCCATATTGGATTTCCCTATAATATACTTGTGTTATGTGATGCCATTTTATGTGTCTTGTATGTATTTTAATTTATGTTCTTTGTTGTCCTAAAAATCAGATTTGAAAAATCAGATTTAGAGGGTTTGAAAATTTTGTTTAAGTCACTAATTCACCCCCCTCTTAGTGCCATTGTGATACCAACAATTTCATCTAATGTGATTGTTACGTTCTAGCTTCTATAATTCTAACATTATGGCACCAAAATATTCTTAACACTCTCAATGTGTAGCCATCTAATGTGTGATTGTTTGAGAGTTCTAGAATATTGTCTAAACATCATGGACCACCTGCTTGCTTCCTTATACTACTAACATGGCATATATTGTATGTATTGTATACACTAAAAAAATTAACATGGCATATATTTATGGTTATGTATAGTATTTAAATTAATAAACAATAAAAAATGAAATGCATACCTTGATGTGCCAGAATGGCTTGTGCACATCCATTGTTGAAAATCAAGACTCGAAGTCTTCAAAATCTAGACTCATCCTAAATGTTTTGACTTACGATTTTTCAATGTACACCTATATAGGAAGAAGAGATCTCTTCTACAATGTGCAGATATGCCTATGATGTCAAGTTTTTATGGTGTAGACAAGTGATTCCTAATGAATCTTATTTATATTAGCCATAGGTTTTACAAGGAACAAAGGTTTAACTTGATGTGGCCGAGTTTTTTGTGGGGCATTAGAAGGGCTAGGTAACAATGCTTGTTGCTAGTTTTAGAATTGTTGTTATCTCTGTTATTTTTTGTTATAGGGGGTTGTGATTCCCACTATTGGTTTTGCATGGTTTGTTGGGTCTATGGTTGGTTTGATATGGATTGTGATACCCATTATTGGTTTGACCAACCTAGAGTGGAGCATTCTTGGTATTTATCCTTATAGATTTTGGATCTAACCCCATGAAATAATACATAGTTGAGTTCTTAAGTGTTGAAGGGAACAACTTAAGTCTTTTATTATCATTCTCATTTTAATAGGTCTAACAAAGTACCTTAAATTTTAACAAGAATTGGTCCAAATATTCCAATGTAATTCCTTTAAAATTTGGCTATATTGATGGTGAGATGTTTTTATTAGGGGCTTCCACTTCTAGATCTAACCCAATAATATATGTAAATGTCTTATTCACATTAATTTCTTGTTTTATGACGTTTTTTGCTTTGTCCTTCTGACATATTATTTTCCTAACAAATATTATAATTTTTTCTTAAAAGCTTCAATAGATATTGGCTTGTCTAGACTTGGTAGGGGAATACTACCTGACTAACTGCTTACTCATTCCTCAAGGTTTATAAGCTCTAGAGACTCAAAATTTAGTGATGATTATTTTTTACTAGAGCTTTTACCTAAGTTGGTCTTAGCTATTAGTAACTTAATAATTAGTTCAACCTCTTAGCAATGATGTCTATGTCCTATGGCTTGTTGGGGGTTTTAACTAACATGTTGTCCCCTTTTATTTCTAAATCTATTAATGAAATTTTAATTTAGCATAAAAAAGAAACTACTCATTAAAAACAAATAAAAGCAAAACCATTAATCCTTAAAAGACATAATGTTTGACTTTGTTTTCATGTTACAAACCAATACCTTAACACGCTTCTTGACAACACAACCATCCTTATGCAAAGTCTCTTTTTAGCCTTCCCCTTATTTGGTTAGAATTGGAATACTTACACTCTTTTACCTATTTAAAAAATAACCCATGAATCTTGAATATTATAAATATGACGATGGTTCACTTTATTTCCATCCTTAGCAAATGGCATTAGATTTATTATTCTACAAAATAAGTGGAACATTTGACAATCATTTTTATTATTTTTTAATTTAAATAATATTTGGTTAGAATTGGAGTACTTTTAAATTTAAAAAATAAAATAAAATAAAATTTTATAATTAAAATAATTATATATTAAATAAATAATATTTATAATAATGATAAAACTACTCTATCATATAAACCTTTATATTTTAAACTGATGAATTCCATACCTATCATAAGAATATCCGTCATCTTTTTACACTCATGAGGTTTGGGAGCAGTGAGTGGAAACATTAGTTGTGAGAAGATTAAAGATTTGATATTTTCCGAACTTAAAGTGTCCTTTTGATGATTTTAGTCCCATCTACCTGTCTAACTTAAATTTTGTCGAATAATCAATTTTATCTGAGTTTTTTTAATATTTTGCACAACACTATCTCAATGGTTTGAGTGAGATTTTCAAAATTGACAATAATGTTGATTGACTTTAAAAAAATCTCTAGTAATGTTGCATCCCTAACAATGATGCCACAAAGTGATGAGTGTCATTAATGCTTGCACTTTAAATTGTAATTGGGTTGGCATATAATAGATGTATGTGCTAGAGAAATAAAACATGTTTTGGTATAGAGACTTCTAAGGCTCCCTAAAAAGACACACTTGCTTAAATGAGAACTTAAAACACACATGCTAAAATTTAAAACACAATTACAAATTTTAAAATGTACTTGCATAAACTAAATTGCACTTGCAAAAAATATTAAATAACACACTTGTAGGAAAATAAATCTAATTTAGTAGGTGTATGAAACTATTCCAGAAAATTAAAATAAATAAGTAAAGCAATATACAAATTAATTACAAATTAAAATAATATAATAAATAAAATAATAATTTTTTAATTATTCTATAAACATATTTACAAAGATAATAACACTTTCCATTGTGCCGATAGAATGGGCCCTTACTTCTTAGCCCAATAGAAAGTAATTATTAATTTAAAATAAAACTAAAATATGCACATTTTAGAAAAGGGTAATAAAAAGACATATGTAGGCTTGTATAGCGCACATTTTAGAAAAGGGTAAAACTAAAATATGCACATTTAATTTAAAGAGAAGGAAATTTTACACTAAGTGACTTGTGTAGTGCATTGAGCAGGGATTTTCTTTTCAAAGGAGGGTAAATGGAAGCTCCTACATTAAAAGACATATGTAGGGATTTGGCCCTACTAAAGAGACCATTTTTAGAGGAAAGAAAGGGGAAGGTGGCAATCCGTAAATGACCAAAATAAATGATGAAATTTCTAATTAAAACCTAACTAATTTATCTGAGGGATAATGTGGTTGTGAGTTTGGTGTGGGTCTTAAGAGGGATAATGTCCTTAAGCTGTTTGGAAAAAAAAGAGTGAGGAATTTTTGGGTTGTTACATTTGGTATCAGAGCATGGTTCAAAATGGAAATCGACTCATTATGCAAACTTGTTTGAGTATGTTTAGTAGTAGGTTTACTATGTTTGTTTATAGGAAAGGGCAAAATCAACTGTTAATCTAGGAATTAGTCGATAGGAGAAAATACCAAAGAAGACTGGGAAATTGACTCCTACTACCTCTTTTGTGTGTGGTCAGGAGAAAATACCACCAAAAATAAGAAGAGGGAGTGTTTCCCCATCAACAAGGGTAACTCGAGGAACCAATGCAAAAAATAGAGCACCTGATGTTGGAAGAAAAATCCCAATGGAAGTGAGAATCTTATGGAAACAAGTGGCTCTACTTATTGAGTAGGTGGAAACCCAAAAATAGTTGTTGGAGGTTGTGTTAAGTCATGAAACACATACTAGTATTTCGAGAAGGGGATAATAAGATGAACCACTTACTGAGGCACAATTGGCAAGAGTTTGATTGGAGGTTGAGCTGGGCAAGGAAATAAAATATCTGAAGTCTTCCAAGTTTAATGGAGAAGAAGATGGGGATAAGGTCGAGGCTTGGTTGAAAGAGATAGAGACATACTGCATCATGAAGAATTTTTCTTCGGGCACTCAAACATCTTATGCTACTCTACATTTACAAGGAGATGGTTTAGCTTGGTGGGAAACCCTTAGTGAGGAACGAAATTTAGCAGCTGCAGTTGACTTGAAATGGGAAGAGTTTGTTAAAGCTTTCAAAGAAAGGTTTCTTACCAAATACTTATATTCTTAGAAGTACAATGAATTTACTAAACTTCATCAAGGAATTAGAATAGTGGAAAAATATTATCAAAATTTTGTTAAGCTAGTGAAGTATGTACCCACATATACTGAGAAAATGAAGATTCACAAGTTTATACTTAGAATAGATCTAAGGATAGGACATGAAGTGGACATGCGAGAACTTGAAATCTTGCAAAAGGCTTATGAGTTGGCAAGGAAAGCTGAGACATACCTTAAACCCTACTTTGACTATGAGGGGCTAGATGAGCAAGGTAAAGAGGTGCTAAGGAAAATAAATAGTTTAGGGTTCATGAAGTGGGAACGTGAGCAAGCTAGTAAGAGCATTCCTAAGCAGGATGGAAAGGAAGATAATAGGCAAGGGAAGTTTAGAAGAAGGTTCTAAGGAAGGAAGTACAGATGTGATAATCATGGCAATAATGGCAATAGATCACCACAGAGATAGACTAACCTACCCAAGGAAGAGGGAACAATAGGAGAGTTGAAATGAAAAGAACATCCAAGACCCAAGGAAGGATGTTTTCTTTGTAAAGGAGCTCATTACACCACTAATTATCCACAAAGAGTAGGGATGAGTTTGAAAGGAAAAGAACTAATGAACAAAGAAACTGCACCTAAGGAACCAGTGCATAGGATATATGCAGCTATAGGAAACCAGAATTTGGATGGACAAGCCACTCCTTTGGTAATAAAAGGTAAAATTCTTGGTAGAAGTGTTAGAATATTATTTGATAGTGGTGCTACTGACAACTTTATTTCCACTAGTTTAATTAAACATATGTCTGTAAGGCCAGAATTTTTGATGCATGGGTGGAAGGTTGAGTACGGTTTAGGATAAACCTACTCTATAAATCAGTGCTATCCTAGGGTGATCATCGCTTTGCCTAGCGGAACGACCATAGGATGTTTATATGTTGCATCATTGCATGCCTTTGATATAGTGATAGGAATGGATTGGTTGCAAGCACATAATGCAGTTATTAATTTTAAATGGTCATTGGATAGATTATACAAATGTTGATGGGTTGGTTCAAAGAGTGAATAGCCTACAAGGGGCTTTTCAACCACAAATTCTCTCAGCTCTACAACTTAAGAAAACCATCAGGAAAGGTGGGATGGTATATATAGTTAAGATAAATGAGTTGAAGGAAGAAAAGAAAGAAGAATTTTTGGGAGACACCCTATTCTTCAAGAGTTTAAAGATGTTTTTTTGGAAGATTTACCCGGATTACCTCCTAAAAGAGAATTTGAATTTTCTATTGAACTTCAACTAGGAATTGAGCCTATTCATAGGGCTCCCTATAGAATGAATCCTATTGAAATGCAAGAATTGAGGGTTCAACTTCAAGGTTTGTTGGAGAAAGGACTAATAAAACCAAGTGTGTCACCTTGGGGTGCACCAATTCTATTTGTGAAAAAGAAGGATGGTTCTTTAAGACTATGCATTGACTACTAGATGTTGAATAAAGCAACTATCAAAAATAGATATCCTTTACCCAAAATTGAAGATCTCTTTGATCAACTCAAGGATGCCACAATATTTTCAAATATTGATTTGAAATTTGGATATCATCAACTGAGGATCCGAGATGTGGATACTCATAAGACAACTTTTAAGACCCGGTATGGGCATTATGAATTTACCATCTTACCATTTGGTTTAATGAATGCACCGATAGCTTTCATGAATTTGATGAATAGCATATTTAGGAAGCAATTGGACAAGTTTGTTTTGGTATTCTTGGATGACATATTGATATATTCCCGAGATGAAGCAGAACATGATCGACATCTCAAAATTGTGTTGGAACTACTAAGGAAAAATCAGTTGTTTGGGAACTTGTCCAAGTGTGAGTTCTATGTGACAAGAGTACAATACTTGGGTCATATTGTGTCAGCATATGGGATCACAATAGATCCTAAGAAAATTGAGGCTATCCTAAATTGGCCACCACTGACCAATGTGATAGAAGTTCAAATTTTCATGGGTTTAACTGGATACTATAGGCGGTATGTTAAGGATTATGCCAAAATTATTGCACCTATAACTAACCTGCAAAGGAAGGGAAAGGAGTTCATATGGTCTGATAAGTGTAAAGAAGCTTTTGAACTGCTTAAACAAAATCTCACTATGCCTCCTATATTAAAGATACCCGATCCCCAGGGAAGTTTCTCAATATGCACAGATGCATCTATGGAGGGTTTGGGAGGAGTACTCTCACAGGATGGAGCAGTGGTTGCCTATGGGTCCAGGAAGTTGAAAAGACATGAGAATAATTATGCAACTCATGATTTAGAACTGGCAGCTATAGTGTTTGCTCTCAAAATTTGGTGGCACTATCTAGTAGGAAGACCTTTTGAACTAAGAACTGACCATCAGAGTCTGCAATATATCTTTACTCAACCTCTACTCAATGCTAGGCAGAGGATATGGATGGAATTTCTTGTGGAATATGATTTTGGTATTGAGTATATAAAGGGGAAAGAGAATAGAGTAGCAGATGCTTTAAGTAGAAGGAAACACATTGTTGTTTTATCCCATTTCCATTTTGACTTGATGGAACAAGTCAAAGAGAATCAGAAATAAGACATTTATTGCAAGAAAATTTGGAAGAGAATGGAAGAGAAACCAAATTTATGCAGGGATTTCAGCTTCAAGGATGGATTCCTTTTTTTTAAGGACAGAGTGGTAATACCCAAAGTTGGAAATTTAAGGAAAAATATTATGAGTGAAGCTCATAGATCCCCATATTCTGCTCACCCTGGCGAAGCAAAAATGAGGGAAAACATGAAGAAAACTTTCTACTGGTCTAGAATGAAGAGGGACATAAATGAATATGTTGCTCAATGTCTTGAATGTCAAAAATTTAAGGCTGAGCATAGGCATCTAGTAGGACTATTGAATCCACATGTCGTACCTGAGCAAAAGTGGTAAGTAATTTCCTTGGACTTTGTAGTAGGGCTGCCTAAAAATAGGTTTCAACATGATGCAATCCTAGTAGTGGTCGATAGACTAACCAAGGTTGCACATTTTATACCTGGAAATACTAAGGATGATGTTGTAGTAGTGGCTAATAGATTTTCTAAAGAGATATTTTGGCTCCATGGTTTTCCAAAAGTGATTATATCGGATAGAGACTCGAGATTTACCTTTGAGTTTTGGTAGGCTCTGCATCACTCCATTGGAACTAGACTAAATATTAGCTCTTCTTACCACCCAAAAATAGATGGGAAAATGAAAAGAGTAAACCAAGTGCTAGAAGACATGCTTCGCATGTATTGTATGGATCAAAAAACCCGTTGGGAGGATTATCTACACTTGGTAGAGTTTGCTTACAATAATGGACACCATTCAACCATAGGAATGGCACCTTTTGAGGTATTATATGGAAGAAAATGCAGAACACCATTGTCATGGGACAATCTCAAGGACCGGATTGTGTTGGGACCCGATATGGTTAGGTAAATGGAGCAGCAACTAAGATTGATCATGGGACAACTAAAAAAAGTCGTAGATCGATAGAAGAGTTATGTTGATCTTAAGAGATCCCCAAGAGAGTATGCAGTGGGTGACGAGGTATTTTTAAGGGTAAATCCAAGAAAGAGTGCAATCAAGTCCACAAAACTTGATCCTCGCTACGTCGAACCCTTTGATGTTACGGAGAAGATCAGTCTTGTGGCTTATCGACTTGCCTTACCACCTAATCTATCTAAGATTCATAACACCTTTCACATTTCTTTACTTAGAAAATACATTGCTAATCTTGAGCATGTGTGGGATTTCTCTAATTTGTAGATGGTGAACCCCACGGCTATAGAGGTTCAACCAATAAGGATCCTTGAGTACCGAACCAAGTCGATGAGGAAAGGAATGTTGGAGTAGTGTAAAGTTTAGTGGGATCAATATTCTGAAAGGAATGCTACTTGGGAGAAAGTGGTAAACATGCGGAATCATTTTCCTTTTTTGTTTGAAAAATATTTGTAAATATTTTGTTTTGTTATTTTTTTTAAAAAAACCTTGGGAGACACAAAGGACTATGTTAAGCCTAAGGGGGGAGTATGTCATGACCCTCCCTTGGCCAAATTTTGGCTTTATGGTTTGATAATGTTTTCATGATGTGCTTGTGCTACTTTTGATAAGATGATGGACTATCTATTTATTTATCATGAAAAATTTATGTGATTGATGAAATTATGTGGTGTTTTGATTGATCATATTCTTATGTTAACTTCCTTGCAAACTTAGTTTTATGAAAGAATAAGATGTTGCTAATGGAACATCACTTTTTGTAGGAAAAGTTGCTATTGGTGGCAGAAATAATTGGTCACTAAGAAAGGGAATGTCTACGAGAAATGATGTGATGGGTTATTTGATGAAGTATTTGGAAGCAACATGAATGAGTGCTTCCTTCATGGAGAATGCATAACATGACTTGCATAAAAGAAACTAATCATGTTGATCTTTAGCTAGAGAAATGCTTATCATTAAATGGTTGTTTTGATTAAATTTGATAAGTGGCTATGGAATTGTTTGCTCGTTGTTGATCTCTCTAGGGAAAGGAAACATGTGCTTTGTTTTTAATATATATATATATATTCCTAGTAGAGTGCTTTGAAAAAGAAAATATTTTGTTTGTAGGTATGGATGTTGGTGTTGTGTGCGATTCCCTTGTTTTCAAAAAAGAAATATAGAAGAGAGTTTGATTCTCTTAGAATGGTTTTTGATAGTTCTTATGTTTCATGGTTGCTAAGACGTCCTTATGATTGGCGAAACTTATTTCACTTGAAGACATAAACTTATATTTATATTTTTTGGTTGGTTTTTAAGTGGACAATCATGAGAACTAAGTTGTATTGTTTTCCATTACCAGTGCTCTTAATGGGAATTCGGTTGAAGATCCTAGCAGCGGATGGAGGAGCAAAATGTGCCTTCATGAAGGATGATGTCTTGGGAGTGGGAGGTTTGAAAAATGTGGAGCGAAATGGTAAGCAAGGAAGCGAAAAATAGAACGTGTGTTATTATTTTTTGTTTTGATAAAAAGGAGCGCAAAAAAAAAACTCGTTTGGCAACGAAAAAAATTTGGAGTTGTAGGTGGAGGGAGTAAAGGACTGACGTCGTTCAACAGGTAGAATCCATTGAGGAATGCAAATTGATTTAATGTATGATGTTTTAATAGTTTGTTTTTGTGGAAATAAATTCTTGTTGTGTCTGTTGATTAAACATTTATAGAGAAATGCTTCATTTTTATTGTTGTGTGAAGGAAAACATGTGAGTTTGACCTCGTGTATAGGTAGCCATGGGATTGAAGCTAATGTTTTTTATTTATTTTAATATGGATATTTTACTGCACTACATTCTATCCAAAACCATGTCTTGTTGGTATTCTTCTGGAAGTGTTTTCGAGTAATGGTTCTTTTAGTTAGAGCATGAGGAGAGTTAATGGTATTTGCTTTCCATGTATGACTATTCAAGCATGAATTGGGTTTGAAATTGAATGTTGAATCTAGAATATTTTCATTGTTGAGTTTTGTTTAACGCTTGACTATTGTGTTTGGCAAACCTAAGTTCATAGAATCTTGCTCTAATGTTAAGAAGAGTAGATTTTTGTCCAGCATTGGTAGTTTGGACTGGTTGTTGAGAAAACTCGAAGAGTGACACCGTTGGAACATAGCCAGGTCACTGGGAACCATAGAATGGACTTGTATTCTTTTTTCATTATGGTTTTCATTGAACTTCTTTCGAGGTTTGTTGGTAAAATTTTAGTATGAGTACTGAATGGGAGGTTTTTGTAAAACGTATTTCTATTTTGATTATTTAGATGAAACAATGAACGTGGGCTTCAACATGCATAATTTGTTCTTAGCTATTACCGTGCTCTATGTTGTGAGATGCTTGAAATAGAATGCTTCTTGTGTGATGATATTTCTTTAGAAAGCTTTAGTAGAATTAATTGAGCATGGTTGTCGTGTGCATGTTACATTTTTCAATTGTGAATATATGATAGACTTTAAATTCTATCTTTTGGGTGTCATCTCTGATCGCGGGCATGGACAATCCTTTTCTAGTGACCATAACTAAAACTTTTCTGGCGTGACAAATCCAGTCTTACTACAGTGATGAACGGTAATGGACAGTCTATTATCGGAGGTGAGTTTAGGAAGAGTTGCAGTTTGAATTCCTCGATGTTGGGTCAGGGAAGCTTTGTACTTCCATGCAATGTATCACCAGATAATTCCTTGGTAAAATGAGTGTGAAATGGAAGACTACGTCATAGAGTGAAAAGAAAATAGAAGCTTGTAAAATATTGTTGTAAATACATTTTATGTAATCTCCAAGACAGAAGATGTTTTGAACCTCTTTGTTTGTAATACAATTTTGTCATGTGGTTTATGGTAAAAATGGTTTAAAATGAAAGTAAATCCTTTCATTTTAGCTACGTTATGCTTTTATGGTGATTTTCTAAAATGGAAATGGATGTTTAGTTTATATTGATATATCCTATGATTTACTTTCATAGAATTGTTATTGTGCTTGAGTCTTAAGGAAGGACTTAGAGAATGTTTTAACTTCATTCGGATTTTTAAAAAAATGGTGTAATGAATACATGTTTTTTACATACAAAAGAATGTATGGGGAAGGACAAACGATTGAGTTTCACCTGAGTTTCTTACCTTGTTGCCTTGAAGGTTGGCGTTAAAGGTTTAAACGTTAACAAGTACTCTAGTAGTGTGATATCTCAGGCTTGAGTTATTTTAAATGTGAAGTCCTTGGAGCATCCGGGAGAGCTAAAGTTTACCTATGAGCTAAGTGTATAATTGGTTTGTGTAATATTTAGCTAAGTGAGCCAAGTCAAACTCGATTGGCTTATCTAAGCTAACATGTAGTTTTGTTCTTGATATGCACAAACCTTTTCGATGGATTGAAGAGAGGGAAAATTTACACAAAGTGACTTGTGTAGTGCATTGAGTAGGCCTTTTCCTTTCAAAGGAGGGTAGTAAAGGGAAGCTCCTACATTAAAAAACATATATAGGTATTTGGTCCTTCTAAAGAGATCATTTTCAGAGGAAATAAAGGAAAAGGTGGAAATCCGTAAATGACCAAAATAAATGATGAACTTTCTAATTAAAACCTAACTAATTTATCTAAGGGATAATATGGTTATGAGTTGGTGTGGGTCTTAAGAAGGATAATGTCCTTAAGATGTTTGAAAAAAAAAAGAGTGAGAAATTTTGGATTGTTACAGAGCCTATTTGTAATACTCATATTTTTTGTTTTTTTTGTTACTTTTACTAGATCAATTAATATTATTTATTTATGTTTATTTTAAAAAATATGTTTAAGAAGCACTGTCCCTTGCTTCCTTGTATATTAATGTGAGCATTGGACCTATTTTGGAACGTATACCTCATCTTTATTTTATTGTTATAATATAAATTTATTTTTAAAAATATGACCAAAGTTCATTGAGTGTGCGCCAGCTTGATGATGACAATACCAACCTCGAGCCATAGGGGTCTTCCTCACTCCGAGTCATGTTTACCGAGATGAGATAGAGGTTATAGTGGTAGCATTGGTCTTCCTCACTTCGGGTTTGCTTACAGAGAAGAGATAAGGGTTATAGTGGTAGCACCATGATTTGAATTTAAAATTGGAGGCAATGTGACTTAACCTGTGACCAATTATTTAAAAAGGAAAAATAGTTACCATTCCTCTATCTATTAAAAAAATATAATAAATTTTTTTTTTTAAATAAATAAGTTTGTTATCTTAATTTAAATATATTTCTAAAAAAATCATATAAATAAATAAATAATTCATGTTTTAAAAAATAACTCTATATAAAATAAAACCGTTCTTATAATTACTGCTATATACCAAGTTGAGTCCCCATCTCATATATAATGTTGATAGTGAGTCTGAATCCCCAAGCAATTTCTCATATGTATATATACATTCCAACTAGGTCACCTTCTAAGCCATTAACATTCTTGGGTCGGCCTTAATGATGTTCACATTTTTATTTTATCTTTCTATCTCAAGTCCCACAAGGAATAGAATCCTTGAAGTCTAAGTTTTGAACAAGTTACCTTTTAAATAACAGATCAGAATAACATCAACACAAAGATACACAAAGATGAGAAATTCACTATTAACAATTGCATCCAGCACGCTTTCAGTCAGGCAATCATCACAAACTCCTTTCAGACTTTTAAAATCTAAATATATTACTCAACCCACATGAGGAATCTTTTTCTTCAACCATCCACGCCGATGGAGTGCGCCTGAAACTTGCATGATAACAGCTTTATCATCTCGATAAAATGAATTGCTTCCGCAAAAAAGCCAAAGAAACGGGTGGGTGCACCGCTTGCCACAGGCCCAACACATACAAACAAACCCACTGTACAAAAAATGCATAAACAATCCCATATTGTACAGAAGAGAATATGAAACCACATCAGACAGGGTATAAAGAATATTGAAATTGTTACAGAGGATAGAAATTGTATATTAGAATGGCAGGTTCAGTACTCTGTACTCAACTGTTTGTTGCAGTATAAATAGGACAAACAATCCTTGTAATTTCATCACACTCTACCTCCATAGTTTCTTTATCATTCATTCCTCTTGTCTTCACATTGTAATCATAATGGATACTCCTCCATGTTTTAGAGGGCCCTTGTTTCTTGTATTGGTTTTCTTGCTTCTGCTCACTATGTTGAGCAGTGGAGGCTTCCATGTGGTGAAGTCAAGGGCAACTTACTATGAAAGTTCTGATGGCTTAGGCACAGAAAGTAATACAAGCTTCTTAGCATTAGATTTTAGGTCTACTTCTGGTTCTATTTCAAAATGGTTTCTGTTAAATGTATGGTGTGATGTTATGCAGAAGGAGGTTGTGGATATGGCGAATTTGGAAGAGATTTCAACGGTGGAGATGTGGCTGCAGTTGGGCTGTTATTCAGAGGTGGTGCTGGTTGTGGTGCTTGCTATCAGGTTAAGTTAAACTAAATTTGGAAGAATTCATTGTATATTTGCAGCTTTTTTTGTGGGAGGTGGTAGATAGTCAAGCCAGTTAATGTTCATAATACACAATTTGATCATATTCATCTGCAGAGAATTCCTAGATGACCTTAAAAAAACAATGTTTAAGTAGTACAGATATCTGAATGTTTTGATTAAAAAATAATAATAAGTAAAAGATAAGGGTTCTTATGAAGTAAGTGATGATGATTTGATGTATGCGTTGTATCAGAGATCACATGATTGCCTTGGTGTAATTCTTTCTCATAATATTACTTACCTAGATTCTGAATGGTTATTGATATCCCTTAGGTTTAAGGGTATATATAGTAGTATTTCCTATTATCTATATTCTCCTTAAAGAGGTCAACTGAGATCAACTGTTTTAGTACTTTTAGATCTTTTTCTTCCAATCTATTAAGCATGTGTGAAACTATGTTCTAGTCTTAATTATGTGAATCAGTGGTTGCTTTTAACAAACAGGTGAAGTGTATGAATAAAGATTTGTGCACTGGCAAAGGAGTGAAAGTGGTGGTTACAGATCATGGAGATAGTGATGGAGCTGATTTCATCATGAGTCCCCATGCATACACAGCAATGGCCCTCAAGAGGAAAGATGAGCAACTTCTAGCACAGGGTGTTGTTGACATTGAATACAAAAGGTAAGATTATATATATATATATATATATATATCATGCATATCCAATTTAAAATTATAAAGATTACTGTCATATACATTCTAACTTTAACACTTTTACAAATCAAAAGATGTTTAAGTATTCTTTTAATTTCTCTTCTATTCTTTTGCACCAAGAACTGATGCAATTTGATCAATGCTCAGAGTGCCTTGTAAATTTCCCGGGTATAACATCATGTTCAAGATCAACGAAAGCAGCGACTACCCCTTTTATTTTTCTTTCGTATTTTGGTACGCAGGAGGCCAAGGAGACATAGTGGCAGTTGAAATTTCAGAGGTATGTCTCTGAACACTCATACAAATACAAATATCTTTATATAAGTTTTAGTGTAATAAATATACAAATTAAAAATATTTTTTATTTTGTTTTAAAGAGCATTTATTTATAATAAACCTTTATATTCCTTTATACTTAATCTATTTTATTTGACAATATTGATAAAAGTCGAGTGTTTATCATGAGTTGTTTCTATTCAAGTTGGGGTACTTATTTTTTACCCAACAAAGTAGAAAGATTGAGTCTTTATCCAAAAAAAACTAAGGATTAAGAAAAACTTGGCTAATATTACTTGACCAAATCTATTGGAAAATATATAATATATAGAAAGATCAGAGTGTTTATCCAATAAACTAAGGATTAAAAAAAAAGAAAAATCAGAATCTTTATCAATAAATTAAGAATAAAAAAACTTGGCTAATATTGTTTGACCAAACCTATCAGAAAATATATGGTATATAGAAAGATCAGAGTCTTTATCCAATAAACTGAGGATTAAATTTTTTTTTTTTTTTTAATATTGCTTGACCAAGCATATATATATATATATATTTATTTTTATTTTTTTTTGGATTGATAGGAGAGTTGGTTACAATTAGTAGTTGGCAAGTGCAGGGGTCAAACCACAATGCATCCACCAAACCTATTCACCTAGTAGTTTTATAATCCCCATAAAATAGACCAGTTGCTGCTCTGGATTTGTACGTCAATTATAAGCGCACTCAGATGATTCAGATCAAACTATTACCTTTACAATCGGTATATATTGATGTATACTCATTTTATTTTGTTTTGCTCAGGAGAAAGCATTGGATTGGAAAGCAATGCGCAGAAGTTATGGCGGTGTGTGGGACGTTGCGCCACCTCCATGCGGTAATATTGCAGTACGTTTTCAGGTGTGTGTTGATTACAAAACCGAGTGGGTGTATGCTCCAAATGTTATACCCTCTGATTGGATGGCTGGCGCTGTATATGATTCTGGCATTCAGCTTAGTTGAGTTGCCCAAGCATTGCATCGCGGTGAAACCGATGGCAGATCTTTTGTTTGTGCTTATAACCATATTCCGTAATGCTATCTTAATTCTTGTTTGTTACTTCTGTTTGAGCAATCTATTCAAGTTTTTCTGCAAACTACATATCAATTTTTTTATTAAAATATAATTCACCTAATTTTTGCTCTTGGCAACATACGTTCCATATGAACATAAAAGATCTGAGAAAAATAACACTCCGCTCGATGGTGGCATCCGGGCAAGTGTTTTTTAAACAAAAACTCTGATATAAAAATGTTAAAGTTAAATTTTACATGTCTGATAGATATTGACATTAAACACGAAATTCCAAAAAAAATATACTATTAAATATAAAATATTTATTAATATAATTTAATAAAACTATTTCATTATAATTATAATTATAATTATAAATATAAATATAAATTTTAAAAACATTCCCCTGCCTGGGTGTCATTTGCTCCAAGATTAACCAATTCTGAAAACCACCTGATTACGCGATAATATTTAATAAAATTTAAACGTCTTGAAGGAGCATTTGTAATTTACGCTATTTTATATATTTTAAAGTTAAAATCATGGGCAAAACATTAATATTATTTAATTTTGTAAGATTTTTTTCCCTACAAACTTGTTGAGTGGTAAAATGTGAAAGTAAAGTAATTTTTAATATTCATTAAATTAATAGGTGATATGGAATAGGGAGTCATACAAGTAGTTATAACATAGTATTCTTTAAATATTAAAAAATAATATATCTTTAAATATATCATGTATGATTATTATTAAGGATTATTTTCATGTTAATATTAGTTGAAGATTAATAATTTTTCATTCGGATTATGCTTTGCCTTATATTTTTTATTTTGTTTGTGGCTTCAACATTCAATGGTGGAAGACTTTGTTCCTACAGTTTTTATAGACTCCCCTTCTAGTTTGGTTGACTCGATTATAATGGAGATAGATACAGAATGGGGAAGTGTTTTAGTTTTTGGGTATTTCTTTTGCCTTTTAAAGTTTCTTTTTGAAATTTTGGGAAAACGTCATATAGAAAATTGAAGTCAAGCTTGCTCACTAGACCACAAAAAAGCTTTCCCTTGCTAGCAAGTTTCAAATCTACTCTAGGTTCCTTGTTGTGACCCATGTGTATTACTCCTCATGTTGGGTCCCATCCAAGGCTTGTTATCAGAAGCTAGAGAAGTTGTTCATAGATTTTCTCTAGGCAAGTTTTACCTCTAGCTCTAGTTTCCATAGAGTAGCCTAGGAATATTATTGTTTACCCATAAAAATTTGGGAAATGGGTCTTCTTGACTAAAAATGCCAAGGCATGGTCTTATGTGTCAAATGGATAATCAAAACCATCTAAGGTGAGAAAGCTTGGAAACTGTTGGTTTGACACTCCATTACCTCAAGATTTCCCTATGGGCATAAAGGATGGAGAGGTATGGATTTTCCTTCCCTTCTCGTTACCCCATTTTTCATTAAGATTTTAGGCTCTTTTGACATCTGAAGCATTTGGAAGGCTTGGAAAAACATCAAAACACGGATCTGATGGAAAAACAATAGTCTTTGTGATGGTATTTCCATCAATTCTATGAACCTCTAGTGGTCCTCTATCCTGACTATCTAGGGGGTCCCTTTTGCCCAAATCCTCTAGATGCATGTGCAAAAATTCCATAAAAAGGGTATCTCTATAGTAGTCAACTTGTGTAACAGGTCAACTAAGGATTGTCATCCTCGGGATTATATCTCTAGGTTCAAACTTACCTCCACCGATAAGGAAACCTTTGAGGTAGTTAAATAAAATATACCTAATTCTATGCTTCACAAGATCACAATGCACTCTCAATGTCCTTGGTGGAAGGATTGGAAGTGGTATCCAAAGACACCCCTCCTTATTTATAAGGCCATATTAGGTTACAAATGGTTATCGCCATAATTATCCATGGTTGAAAAACTAAATGCTTATTGTGGCCTCTCTTCACCCAGGTATATTTGGGCCCATTATTATCACACAACCTGGTATGTGTACCTCAAAATCAAACAAGTTATTTTTGCCTAGAGTTTAATTCACCAAGGCCTCTCAATTGGTAAATGACTTATCTACATTGGGGTTCCCAACCCATTGTGTCTATTCTACCATGAACTTGAAGATCTTCATCGCCTCTTTTGGAGATGTCATAAAGTTCAAGATGCCTAGAAGTGGATTTTTCTTTTGTTTAACTTTTTCTCCCATAGTGGTTCATATGGAAACAGATTCTCCTTGGAGACCCTCCTCTCCTATCTTTGGTGTTTCTCAAAGTTTGGCACCTCTTCAAAATTGGTATTTTATTTTTTTATGGAAAGCTAGAAATTATTCCTTGTTCTCTCAAGCCTTTGTTGTTCCATTCTATAGTGTTGTTGACAAGTTCAATGTTGTTTCTTTTGTTTTATTGTAGACTTAAGTCCAAGACAACAAAGTGGTAATGGCGTTGGACCATTTACAAGAATTGATTGAAAACTAAGGGAATGCTCCCTCCACTATTTTTTTGCACTGACTATTTCTTTAGCCAGAAACACAAAGCTTGGGACTGAACATGGTAGGTCTGGCCACTAAGGTGACTCTCCTCTATGTCAGGTCAAAACACATATTGCAAGCAAAAAATGATGGTTTGGAGCAATCTACCAAAGATAAGCCTCCATAGTCTTCGTAGATGTGACAAAAACAATTAGTGATATAAGGCATGTTTGGTCTTCATTATTAATGGATTAGGGGCATGCTTATACACCCATTTTTTGTTGGTTGTAAACAATTATGTTTTATTTTATGACAACCCAAATCTACTACTCACCCGGTTGCACAAAAAAATAAAGTCAAACAAAATTCAAGGGCATTTTTTTTTAATTTTAACACTCAATCCTAACAATGTTTACCTAGATCCTAAAATTTGGTTTCAGGTTAACAACAATTTTGGATCTCACAATGTATTATTCACATGTAGATAATATAGCACAGGCATAACAAACCACATTTGGGTTTAAGACTGCTACAACCAACCACCCAAGTGGATGAGATCGGTCAAATCCTGTTGAGTTGTCATTCTATGGATCCAATTGCCCTCATTTAACGTCTACCTTTTCCAGCATGAGGACCAAACCAAGACAAGGGTTATCCTCTAGGGCCCATAACACCTAAAGGGAGGATGCTTTTATCCCCTATCTCATCATATGGAACCTTCAACTATTAAGTCGACTTGTTCTAAATCTGTATGGATGAGGTTAGCATATTTATGCCTTTGTGACTAACTAGTGAGTCCATTTTCCCGGAGTCAGTTAGTTTCATGTCAGTACCCTAACCTTGGACTTCATTACACAAGCTCACTACAACCCTCAATAGTTTATCCTATACCAAACCCTGTGGCTAATTCAACTAAGTTCAATGAGCTTGGAATTTATCATAGTGCTCCTCGAGCAACAACCTAGAAAATGTGTCCCATACCACCTTCTTATTTCGATCTGATCGAGTCACAATTTATGACCAATTTTGGTGATCATCAGTTATCCCGAATCTTGTTTTGTGCATACCCGCACCTCAACCTTATTGGGTATTTTTTGTATTATTTTCAGGTCATGACCTCTCGATTATCTCATTATATATACTAGGCTACCTTTCCTTATTACCATAAGGAACATATAGACCTATCTCAAATAAAATAAAAAAATTAATATAAATAAATACATTTTGATAACTAGATTGCTTTACTTAAACAATATTATTAAAACACTACTACAACAGAAGTATCATCCACCCTAAGGTTCTAAAATACTCCTTATCCATTTATTCACCTTGTTGATTTCCACACTAATTTATTACAAAGTCACCATAGGTTTAAGAGCTATTAAAGAGTTATACTATGGTTATAGACTTTATGATTCACTAAGCTTTGCTTTCCAAAGAACCTTCTTTGTCGATAGGCAGTTTGAAATGCCACAACCTACTTTAGCTAACGGGTTCCACTATCCATAACCACTAGAAGTTCTTATTCGGTGGCTACCATCTAAACTTGTACCTTCCAACTTAGAAGATAACAACAATTATTCTCATTCTCATTTGGGTCAAACATAATATTTATTTTATGTCATGTCATTAGACCTGGTGAAGTTCACATAGAAGACCATAGTTTTCATGTATAGATTATTTCATAATTTCCTTAAAGTTTGAGAACCCTGAATACCAACCAGCCACTCCCAGTTTTCAGTCTATAATTTCAAGCAATATGCAACTTTGACCTCTTTTTCTCTGTGTACAAGGGAATTCATTCGAATAATCATATGGAAGCATTGGTAATTCTCCATGCGTTGGAAATAACTTTTTATTTGGGATAGAGAAGGGTTATTTGTGAATATGATTCCATGATAGCGGTGTCTCTTCTGAACAACAAGCATTTTCAGGATGCTTCATGGTTTATGGCTATAATAGTGAAACAGATTTTGAGCTTGACTGGTAATTTTATTGAAATTTTTTTTGTTCATATCCCAAGAGAATGGAATAGAGTGGTTGATTGTTTGGCAAAGTGGGCTTCTGAAGGATTCTCTTATTGGAAAGATGATAGTTGGAATGATATTGATTGGGAGAAATCCAAACTCCTTAATCAGTTAATTCATGAGGACCAGGAAAGATAATTTCAATATGGAGGAACTCGATTGTCATGGGTTGTTGTGTCCTGTCGAAGTTGTTAGAATGATCTATGGATTTCCTTGGTGGATTATTGTATTTTGTATGATGTGCTGGCTTGGATCACTTGGAAATCCTTGTGGAATGTATTGTTTTATATTTTGAATAAAAAAAATTCCCCCCAAAAAAATATGCAACTTTGAAATTCACTTCAATATTTTTCTTAAAAAAAATAAAAGGTTTGGATAAATTATTGCAGATTCTATCCCTACGATGTTGCTCGCATTCTAAAACTTCCTTAAATGGTTTCCATTGCTTAAAAGAAAAAAATAAATGAAACTGCCTTTCAATACAGCTACCCCATTCCTACTTCTTTAGGATATGGTTTAAACAATTTGCCCAAATAATGTTGATGCCTTATAGCTTCTTTAGATAAAATTTAGTAAATCAAAATTGCAAAATAATTTACCCAAATTTTTTTGTAAAATTTTAAATATGTTTTCATTTAATGTATAGCTACAACAATCATTTGGAAACAATACAAAGCATACACCAAATATAGAATTCTCCATTTAGATAAGAATATCATTTCATAATTTCAGCATTCAGTGTTGCCAAACATTTCAAACGTCATTCTCACTTACACAACACTTCCAGAGTAAACGTAACTTACAAGAGGGTTTCGCCCCTTCCTTTTCCTATTACATTAGAAGTTTTAATTTCCTATTCAAAGGTTGCATTCTACTTTCCAACCCAGTTTTAATATGTGCTATTCTCTGATGCTTTGCTTTGAATATTTGTTTTGTCTTCCTAGATTAAACAGTCACGCAATAATATCTTGAACTTCTATTTTGGTTTTTGGTATCTCCTCATGCTTATAGTTTGTTTTCGCTCGCTTGCAAGCTCTTTAGAGCTGCCAAACACATAATCATATAGCAACCTTACTTACTAGTAAGTTGGATGATGACCACTTGGTATTTGGTCCATGTTTCGCACAGAAGAAGTCATGAGGCACTACCAGGGATCAAATACGGCTCAAAACAAATGAACATGCAATCTACTATGCACATGCAAATACTATTCTATCACAGTATTAAACAAAGCTTCGCAGTTCTCCTTACCCGAGATTTAATTCAAAGAATTCAAACAAAATTCTTCCTTATAAAACTACCTATAAATTCTTAGGTAGAACTTCATGAGAAACCATCTCACATAGTCATACTTTATTTTCAATAAACCAAAAAAAATAAGAATGTCATTAATATTTCTTTTTCTTTTAATTTAACTAGTTTTCTCAAAGCATCATGGCAGCACCCTTCAGCGTTCCATTATTCTCAAACACAAAGAACATATTCACTTTCTTTTATCATAACACAGATAAATAAACAATATCAATTCAACATAGCAAGGAAAAGCCAATCATCTTTTTCACACAATAATTCATAGAAGATACGTTCACCACCATGAAAATATTACAAAATTCCCAACCTGAATTTTCATGCTTCCCAAGTATCTTCGTCTAGATTCTCTCTATTTGCTCTTCTTTTTTTCAACATCCCGTCCAATATGCTCTCCTTTCCACCACTGTCTATTTTTCTTGTTTTCCCCTTCAAAACCAGTTTACGAAGAACTCGACGAGTTGTTTTTCCTCCTCTCCCATGCACAATGCCAAATAGTCGTCTTTTTACCTCTACTTCCCACACATAACATGCTAGCAAGACAATACAACAATTTTTAGTATATTTGCCTAAACTAACAACAACCATAGGGAGTGCGTCTTACAAACATAAATTTTATTCAACTTTAAACTTACCAACTCTTCAACTTTATGCTCACTAATACTCTTATATTTTAAGCAAGACTATAATAATATTAATTTAGATTTTAACACATAGAAAATCCTCTTACTTCTTAACAAAAGAACATTCCTAAATATTAAACACACATATGCCTAAACAAGCAAGTGGCTCCCATCATCATTGCCACTTAAAAGCATTTCCTATTCCATGCCAACAAGCAATATTCAAACCATCATAACTCACATAGATATGCAATTTGCAATGCACCTAAATGATATGCAAAGCACGAGTTTCCATCTTCTGGTGATTCGAATCATCACTTCCCTTTCTTATATTTTTCTGTTGACTTGTTTCCTTTTATTTAGATCTTGCAACTGTCTTGCACTCACAAAGACCATTAGCAGTACCATGCTTCACAAGAAAAAGCTAAGTTATATATTTTTTTACTTGCATCCATTAATCATGTGAGGAGGGTCATTACATATTTAATATAACGGTTTTTTCTAACAAAAATAATATTATATTTGTTATTAGATCAATTATAATATATTTAACATTTCTTTTAAATTAAAAAATTATTAAAATTCTTATTTGATCTACAATATACACATATATCACTTTATTTTTAAAGAACATGCAAGGATATTGAAGTCTTCCTACTTTGACATGAGTAAACTAAGGTCCTTTCAAAATCCATCACAAAAAGTAATTTACTTGGAGTGTATGCATTTATGATTTGAATTTTTATAGTTTCTTTTTTTATGTAAAAAACACCATCAATGCTTCTAACAATTGTTTGCCTCATTTGTGATTGAGTCAAGTCACTAAAATGACTCTTGAACTTCCATAGAACAAACTGCTCAATGATCCTATATGTTTCTAATCTTTTTACGTTCAATTTTACAATTTTTACTATCTATATTTTGTTTCTTGTAGTGAAATAAATTCAAAAATATAACCTAATATCTTTTTGGGATATTATTCATACCTTAAATAGTCTAAAATACCATATTGACCATTGTTTTTTATTCTTTTCTATGAGCTTAGCCCTTTTTCTTGTTAATGCTTGTGATATTTGGTTATGCTTGACTCAAATCCATATCTAGTTGAGTTTCCTTTTTACTTGGTTCCTGCTTTAAGGGTCTTTCTCTCCTTTTCATTCTAGCCAACACCATCATCCTCACAACTTTTTATGTTTTAAGGATATCCATAATTTAACTTATTATCTATAGGTTTATTTCCTTGAGCAATCCAAAGTGGAAGAGTTAACCTCAAAAAATACTTATTATTATTATGCTCTAAAAACCCTAAATACAAAGGGAAACTCAATAGAACTTATTTTACATCCTTTCTTGTATGGTTATTAGAACCTTAAGTTTCAATTGATACCCTCTAAATAACTTTTGTTATTATATTCCTTACAAATTTTGAAGTGTAAGAGACCATTTGTATAACACTTTATTTTTTAATTCAAGAAGATGATATCTTAATACGTAAGGAAAATATATATGATTTACCTAGATCAAACTTCACCTATTTTATGTCCTCTAGTTTAATATTTTCTTCCAAATATTCCTTGGCAAGTTTAATTTTTTTTGGATTTGAACTTACATATTGTAATTCTTCATCACCATATGCATCATTCATAGTTTCTTACTATGTTAGCTCAGTTGAACCAGGATAGCCTTCACCGTATGATGAGGTAAAACAATCTCTTTGCCACATTTTTGGAAGTGGAAAATCCTTGATCTGAGCTAACTTCATATTTGAGTTTCTCTCATAACCAAGACTTGTTATCTCTTTCTCAATAATTTTAACTTTACAACCTCTTATAATTGTGGCATGTCTCGTCACATTTGTAACATTAAAAGTGAATTATTTTCATAATCTACTTGTTGATCACATTATCTCAATTTAGATATAACCTTAAATAGAGTTTTCCAAAGATTTCAAAGTATCCATTGTAACACATATCTAAGTATATATGGCATATTTTTTTTCTCAATAGTTGACCTCCTAGATGAAATCCCCTAAAGTATGACCAATATTCATCAACACTAGCTTATTATTAAATTTATTAGAAAGTCCAAAAATCATGATTCACATTTAAAACCTTGTATGTGTTTCCACCTTCATATAAAATATTCTCACTCCATAGTCTTAAATAGAAGGTATACCTATTGTAAGTGTTGTACCATCATCCATATTTTATCCCTCTATTTTAAACTTGAGAATATAATGTCTATCGTAAAAAAAGTCATGGAATAACGTGGATTCAAATTCCACTTTCATTGAATCCTTAGATATGTTATCCAATATCCATTAAACTTACACATTAATTTTATGTTTTTAATACCCATATATTATTATCCATTGAACTTACATATTAAATTTTTATTTTTAATTTCTAATATATTATTCTCTTATCTTGTCTTTGATAATCACTTTAGTAAAATATTTATAACCTAAATAGGGATTACCATGGATTTGTTCTTTATTTATCCCTTAATAAGGGCATCCTTACTTCTAGCCACCAATGAAAAGTATTCATTGTTTGAATTTATCTAGAAATATGAATCAATAACTCTCAATGTGAGGTTTGCTCCTTGCTTGCACTAGTCTTCTTCTCCCTCCTTGCACTCACTCCCTTATGAATTATGGTATTAAATATATTTTTTATTGGTAAAGGTATTTTGAAAGGATCCCGTAACCTTTTACAAAATGGATTCTAACTAAAAAAGTACTCCTTAGTAGAACAGCAAAAATATCATCCCATTATGAGTCATTACAAAAACCATCAACAAGACTAAGAAGCCCTCACAAGGGTAATAAGGAGTAACCAACAAAACCACCCATGAAGAAATCCACATAGGGGCAAGTTGGGAGACAAAAGCAAAAACGTGAATCTATAAGCATCAAAAAACCACCAAAAAAACACGAGCATGCTAGATGTTAAGTTGACCAATTTTGTGGCCATCCTTGGATGCACCCACCAGGCTCTTGAATTCCTCAAAAATCTTGAACTGGTCCTTGTATCCATCTAGGAGAGTCTTCATGTGAGAGAGGAGAGAGGAGGTCATACTGGAAGCTCTCCTTAGGGCCTTAATAATATTTTGGAGGTCCTAGAGATGACCTCATTTGGAGAGATTAGGCCAACAGGAAACCCTAGAGGCCAGCAAGGGGCAGGTTGGATGGATGTTCCTTCAATAGGGTGACTTTTCTTGGATGTTATCTCAAATTTTAAAAGACAAAGAATCATCAAAGAAATCATTGTTAACAACAATGGGGGCCTTATGTTTATCGCTACTAGCTTTGCTCTTGGTGGAGCAATGAGACTCATATTTTTGAGTGCCTGAAGTTCCCTCCAACTTTGTATCAAAATCCAATGCTTGATTGGTTTTGGGAGATGCAAAAGTGTCTCCACCAACTCTGCCAGTATTGTTCATAGGTCCCATGGTAGAGACCACCGCTCCCACAACTCTACAAGTTTGAGGATCCAAAACGTATCTATAGATGACCAAGTGAATACCTTGGTGTAAGGGGAAGGATGAGACCCCTCTCTTAATATTCAAGACCAATCGCTCAATAGACCAGAAAAGGTATTTTAAGATGTTGATGGTTTTTTTTTCCTACAAGTGGTTGAGGAACGCTAAATGGAAGTTCCTCAAGATCACTCTAAGGTTTTCTAGCATAAAGTACTGAAGCACCATCACTAAAGCTCTGTTCTTCAATTGGTATCAGAGCTGTGCTAGACCGACTAGATTGTGTTAGTTGTATAAGACTTAAGGTAGATTCTCTTCAACATACAAGATTGGGATCAAAGGAGAATCTTCTAATGGCTTTGGAAGATAAAGAAGATGGTTCAATAGAAGACAATTCTAAAGGAAGTAGAAACTCAGACAAAGGTAAAAAAATAGAGGATTATTCAGTAGAGAATGGTTATGATCTCAAGGGAGAACTTATCTATGCCCTTGACACAGTAAAGAAGGTAATAAAACAACACTCTAAGCTTGAAAGTCAGTTTCAAGAATGTGATGAAGAAAGATTATTGCTCATAGAATATTTAGAGAAATCAAAGGCTAAGGTAAGCAAGTTCAAAGATAAATTAGAAGCAAAGATCTTGGAATGTGAGAAGTTAGCACAAGAAGTGGCTACTTTAAAATAAGACTTAAAGGACTCCAATATCAATATGAAGAGTTTCAAAAATAGCTCTAGGAACTTGGATAAGTTCATATGTGGAAAATAGCGAACATCATATTCAACAGGTCTTGGCTTTGGAAAAGTTCAAAAGAAACAGGAAGAAGAATCTACCTCAAGCCTTGAAGAAGAAGGAACTTCCAAAGAAGATACTTCAGAAGATGACAGTATAAGTGGGAATGAGACATCATAGGATGAGTTGGACAACAGAGAGTTCAACAAAGATAGGAACAATGCATGAAGAAAATACAGATGGAACAACAATAAGAATAGGAGACCAATGAGATCAAGACAAGGAAGCTTCAATGGAAGATGTTTTTCATGTCACAGGTTTGAGCACATGGCTTCACAGTGCAAGACACATCAAAGACAAGAGTATGGAAAGGGACAACATTTCCAAGGATATTTCTACTCATGCAATGAGTTTGGTCACAAGGCAATGAATTACAAGATTCAAGATAGAAGAGGATATGGCTTCACTAGAAGTCCTAAGACAGTTGCACATCCAAGGAATAATAACATTAAGTGTTATAAGTGTAATAATGATGGTCATATAGCAATATGGTGTAGAGCAAATATTCCAAAAACATGCATGAACAAGGACAGGAATATGAACAAGAATAGGAATATGAACAAAAATAGGAATATGAACAAAAGCAAGAAGATGAAAAGGAATAGAGACTCGAAAAAGAATAAGAACATAAACATGGATGAGAACAAGATCATAACATGAACAAAAGTGATGACAGGAACGGGGATGATGACTTGGAAAGAAATAGTGAGAGGATTTAGAAGACTCACAGAAGAATAGAAAAATATAAAAGCATAGATCTGTGCTTTTGGGGAGTACAAATACTCCCACCCGAGAATTAACCACCTCATGTGGAGGTGGAGGAGGGGCTAAGCTAAGAGGCTCATTCTTAGCCCCGAGCCCCAAAGGTGACCCTTTGTCATTGATGTCAAAGGGGGAGAGATTTTTGTATTGGGGAGAGATTTGATATGAGGAGAGATTTAATATTTGAGAGAGCATTGAGCCAGGGAGAGCAAACTCCCAGGGGGAGCAAAAAAGAAGGTCAGGTTTCAGTAAAAGGATAAGGGTTGCCATCAATGACAAAGGGGGGGATTGTTGGAATTTTGAGTCCTCTAAGTCAAATTTGTCATTGATGTCACATGATAGAGTTATCACTCTTATTAAGGAATTCGGAAAGAAATAAAGTCGCCCAAGTCATCCAGGAAAAAGCTTCATCAATGCATAAGTGAAAGGAAAAGGCTCCATAATATTTTAATATTATTGGGAGCATAGGTTAAGTGATTGGTTTATAAAAATCCAAGATGGGTTATTGCAAAGGTTAAAAATGAGGTTTAATAATTATTTATAAATTATTTAAATTCACAAGGAATTTAAATTTTATAAATAATATTTAATTATACCAAGATTGGGCATTAAGACAAGGTTCTAAGGTTTAATTAAATTAAACCTAAGGTTGGTTATTTTTAATTTATAATATTTAAATTTAAATTAATTATAAATTAAAAATCACGCCGACGTCGAAATTATTTGAAGCGCCAATGTGATTGCAAAAAAGGACAAAGGCATTATATAAATGCCATCAAAAAACATTTACCAAGGCATCCCTTGCAATTATTATTCGAAGCACATGCAAAAAGGTTTTGTTTTCGAAGGACTTACGATTTATGTAAAGGCTAAAGGTGTGAAGGTTCGGAGGCTCTAAGCACAAAGGCCAGCATGGCCTGGTAAAATGTTGGCTTGGTACTAAGGAGGGCGTTCGAGTTGCATGAGGCCTTTTGGATTGCAAGAAAGAAGTGCTTGAAGCGCTTGTTGTTTTCAGAAGAGTGTTGTTCATGGAAACTTTATGGTGGATGTACCATTTTAGACACGTCAAGGCACGTGGCCCAATGGCAGCTTGGTTGCAGCTAAGATGTTGGGAAGGAGGACATCAAGGGATTGAATCCCGCTGAGGGCAAGGTAAGTGAATTTAATTTTTGATGTTCTTTAATATTTTAATTTTTGCCAAGGTTGCCTAAGGAGAAATAAGGATATGGTATGCCCTAGGAAAGATAGATATTTCTGCTGATTTTTTTTTTGGAAGCATATCATATTATATATCATTGGAAAGCTCTTCTCGAGAGCTATTTTTTTAGATGGATTAGAGGGAGAAATAAGGTGTGTGCAAGGATATATTTATGGTTTTTTTCAAGGAGTTTCAAAAGTAAGTTTGATTCATTCTTTTGAGGGTTTATTTCTTGCATAAGAGGGTATGGTGCATTTTATTGAGTAGGAGTAATAAGGTGTTATTGAGATATTATTTTTATTATTGTGTTATTACTCAAGACCTCTAACCCTTGTTGAGATTGGAAAAAGAAAATGTGTTGAGTGTGGCAGATTTAGTGGACAACTCATAAGGCATCAAAAAGGTATGGGCAATATTCTTCATTGACTTATTTGGGTGATTGATTTTTGAAAATATCTTTGGAGAGAAAAGGATTGATTGTGGTTTCCTTTTTGAGGAGTTGTTGGTTTAATGCTTCAATGTTTTCTAGTTTGAGAGTTGTGATTAAACCTTGTTTTATAAGCATTGTTGTTGAAGCCAATTGGTCATGCAAATAACTTGAACTTGAGTTAATAACATGAGTATCATTGTTATGTGAGATTTGTTGTTGAGCATTGTTGGAAACATTTTGAGTTGGTTGATACATGCTTGGACTAGGGTTTATGGAAAGGATTGTTCCTTGAGGTGATTGGTTGAGTAGAGTTGATTGAGCCTAGTCAAGTAATTGTGTGAAGTGGTTGTTCAAGTTCCATGAAACAAACTATTCTATATTCTGATTTGAGTTGAGATTGAGATTTGATAATATAACATATAGAGCCTTTAACAATTCTCTTTATGCTTCTATGATATTGAGATTGGGATTTGAGTATAGAACATATTGAGTCTCTAACAATTCTCTTTATGCTTCTATGATATTGAATTGAGATATTGATTGAGTATTGAGTATAGAACATATTGAGTCTCTAACAATTCTCTTTATGATTCTATGAGATTGGACAAGTTTTGTGTGAGCTTTTTAAACTAATTTGAGGTAATTCTTTGAGAAGGCTTGTGGACTAATTTTGTGTAAGCTTTTGTGGAAGCTTGTTATGCATATTTGAGGAAGTCCTAGAGAGGACTTATTGAGCAGATTTGGACAAGTCCTAGAGAGGACTTATTGAGCAGATTTGGATAAGTCCTAGAGAGGACTTATTGAGCAGATTTGGACAAGTCCTAGAGAGGACTTTTGAGCAAATTTGAGCAGGTTTTGTGTGGACCTGTCGAGTAGATTTGAGCAAGTTCTGTATGGACCTTTTGAGCAGATTTGAGCAGGTTTTGTGTGGACCTATTGAGCAGATTTGAGCAGGTTCTATGTGGACTTGTTAAGCATATTTGAGAATATTCGGTGTGGACCTATTGAGTATATTTGTGCTAGACTGAATGAACTGTGTTTAGTGCATATTTGAGTGGACTTGTGCTAGACCGAATGAACTATGTTTAGTGCAAGATATTGAGTAGAGTTGTGCTAGACCAAATAAATTGTATTTATTATAAGAGATTGAGCAGAGTTGTGCTAGACTAAATGAATTGTATTTAGTGCAAGATATTGATTAGAGTTGTGCTAGACCGAATAAACTATGTTTAGTGCAAGATATTGAGTAGAGTTGTGCTAGACCGAATGAACTATGTTTAGTACAAGAGATTGAGCAGAGTTGTGCTAGACCGACTGGATTGTGTTTAGTATAGTATTGAGATAGAGCTTTGGAGGTGACAGAGTATAGAGGGCATAGTCTCAGTGGATAGAGATCTAGCAACCATGACAATTGAAGATAGATCTGGAGAGAGATCCACCAGTCAGTGTAACAAAGAGAAAGTCTTCTAGAAGATCACTAGCCAGAGCAGAAGGGGAAAGAGTTCTCCTGTGGAAGAGATCCATGAACTTGAGATTAGGGGATCAACATATCCTTTGGACAGAGGTCCATAAACATTGTAATTGGGAAGGATTCCCAAATAGATTGATTGAGAAAATTTTAGTAAAATATTTTCTCCATGGAGTAGCCCACATTGGATGAACCACATAAATTGTGGTGTCTCTATTGTGTATGGTGTTTTGTGCATTGCTTTTATTATTGCTATTGATACTGCTATCTATACACTGCATAATATTTATTTAAAAATAAAATTAAAAAGTGGTCTTATACTATTCACCCCCCCTCTCAGTATAAGCTTGTGTTCTTCATTCGAGAGTGTTTCTCACAAAATACCACCATTTTCTCTACCCAAGAACTCACCTCGATCTTGGAAGAGAGCCAGCTCACCCTTGAGCAAATGTTTCTCTTTGTTTATGATCTTCCCTTCATTCAGGATCCCTACGATCTTAGCTAGGAGGTTAGTGGTAACCATGAAACTCAAACTACGAATGACAACATGCCCTCTATCCCACATCTGCACAAAATCTAAAGAAAGATCAGAGTCATGGTTGTTAAACAACTACATAAAATTGAGGAGGCCATGGTATCTAAAAATATCCTCGATGAGGGCAGTAAGGTGAAGCGTTGAGGGTTCAACTTTAGCTATAGGGACAATATTTGATAGGACGAGGGAGACAAAAGATAAATGCATCGGCTAAAACATGATATGGGGAAAGCAAAATGACATGAGGGGCCAAAAAGTAGAGTATATGAAGACAGAGGATCCTTCTAGAAATATTCTCTAGTTGCGATGACATAGAACACGTAAAACCCACACCAAAAAAACATGGGACATGATGGCACTTGGAATTGAATCATTTGGCATGAGCGGATTGACAAGAGCATGGAACCTCTAATGGAAAGGTAGGGCTATATTTCGTGGAGCATAGGCTCAAGGAAGTGGTACCATATTTAGAATCAACTCTTGTCAACAACAAAAAGAAATGGCTCCATCGGTGATTACAAGGACCCAACACGTAGTTGATCAAGGTAATAAGGTGGTGATTTTTGATATCCCTAGCACGACTGACAACATCTATGAAAGTGAAAAGGTTGGGAGGATCACCATTGAGGACAAAGGTGAAAATGGACCAATCGAGGACAAGGTTGGGCTTCATGAGGGTAGCCACCTATAAGTGCCAAGTTGAATGAAAATCCACGTGATTCTGACAAGTATTGACGGAGTGTCAGGCTGAATGATGACGCTGCCACATCTTCCCTCGAAGGTGAATCTACCAATAGTAGAAAGAGGGAATGTTGAGCGTGATGTTGAGCAAAGGATTCCCACAAAAACTATCTATAAATATGTTTTGATTGGTGTAATTGACATCATGAACTGACGTGTGTCCCATGTTAGGGTTGTTGCAAATCAATACATAATATCTTTCCAAAGCTTAAAAATTAGGTGGTCCATCAAAGGTGACATCAGCAATGAGATGTGAAGATGCATCTGTATTATATCCCTTAGGGTGATCCACTTGATTAAAACTCATGATGGGTCCTCCACCCATGATATTTATGTAGTTGCAACTTACCACATGTTGGTGAAAATTTTGAACATTGCTCCACATGGGGTATAGGGGATCCCACCATAAAGCTTGACTCAACACAAGGGTCTTATTGAGAAATAACATCCAGAGCATTGACATCATTGAGGGATGGAGGGAAATGGTCTCTCTGGATGGTAATACTAGGTTTCAAAACCCCCATGTTCGCAAGGAGATCAGGAGCACAGTTTCCTTCACAAAATACATGACTGAAGGTAACATTGGTGAAGAATTTCATTAAAAATTTACCTTCATTAATCATGTTAGAAATAATCCAAGAAATAGAGTGAGTCTCAAATATATTTTGGATGATATTTTTAGATTCCCATTCAACAATTAAGTTGGAACATTGCATGTTGTGAAGGAGAACAATACCTTGATGAAGGGCCCAAGCTTTCACAAAATGGTTAAATTGAGATCCCAAGCTTTTGGTAAAGGCCAAGATGATTTTCCTAGTATGATCTTTGACAATCCCCCAACACCAGCAGGCCTAGGATTTCCTTTTGTTGCTCCATCAAAATTTAGTTTGAATTATCCTAGAGGAGGGGGAGACCACTTGACCAATGATCGATCAACCTTCGAAGGAGGAGGAGGGAGATTGCAGCTAGGAATATTAAGAGAATAGGCCAACACAACTTTAGAGTTGGGCTCAAGTTCACCATCTCCCTAAGTTATGGATAGATTCTCAGTAGTTGCATGAAGGGTTTTGGAGAACACATACCGAATATCATGGCTAGAATTATTGAAAGCGTGGGAGTTACATTCATGCCAAATATCCCAAAGGAAGTGAGGGATACAAAAGGACAAAAAATTCTTGAGGCAAAAACCTTTGAATGGATTAGGCCACTAAAAATACAGATCACTCAAGAGGGCAGGGGGAGCCCAACCAATGCCAATGGAGGAGAAGAGGGATAACATGATGGAATGGGAAAAGTGGCATGATGGGAATATGTGATGGGTAGACTCATAATGTTGATGACATAGGTAATAGTGATTGGGGATATGGATGCCATGACATTGGAGGTTCAGTATGGTGAGGATTTTGTCCTAAATGGTAAGCCAGAAGAAGAAGCTCGCTTTGGGGATGAGGTGTTTTTTCTAGATGATCTTGGAAGAAACCAAGGAAGGGATGGGCTCTTAGTAAGGGTGTAGGTGGACATGACTGTAAAAGGCCATTGGAAGTAGGGTCCCAAATGATCTTATCTTTAGATTGTTTACTTGGAATAAAACAGACGTAAAATATTAGATAGCACAAAAGCAACTTGTCTCTGCTCACTAGATAGATCATCAACTAGGATAGGTTTTCAAGAATTATAGTTAGGATGAAAAAAGTGATATACCTCCAATTTTAATAGAGAATCAGTGATAGGTTTCAGACAGATGAGGTCAGCATATTTCTACTGAGGATTGTTACCCAGCTAGAGATCCTTACAGAAGCTAATCTTCTCACCATTACCCAATTTTCATTAAATGCCTTTTCTGATGATCTCCTTAGATTTGAGGATGAAGTTCTACATTGTTGAGCCTGAGATAGGAGAATGATCATCCAGGAAGTTATGGTGCCATAGATATTTTGATTTCATAATAGAAACCCATATAGAGTTCTCATTGGTAAGAACTTGTCATCCTTGTTTGTTAATGAGTGCTAGATTCATATTGTGAACCTTCTTGAGCCCAATGCCTCCATGCTTTTTTTTGGAATAGACCTAGTTCTAGGCAACCACATGGATACATTGCTTCAACTATGATCTAGACCGCATAAAATTCCTTTGATTTGCTCAATTTTGTTACAAACTTCAATAGGGATCTGAAATATGGAGAGGAAAAGAATTGGCATGCTTTGGAGGGTGGCCTTGACTAAGGTGGCCTTACTTTCCTATTTGAGGAGGCTCCCTTTATAGCTAGCCATATTTTTCTAAATTATTTCAATGACAGTGTTCCAAAGGGACTTTTTAGAGGGGCCTTCGAAAAGAGGAAATCCTAGATAGGTAGCAGGGAGCTCAACGATGGTACACCCAATAATAGCAACAATGCGAGCTTGGCATCTGATGGGGGTGTTGATGAAGTAAATCTTACTTTTGGAGAAATTCACTTTTTCCCAGCAGCAGCCCCAAAGGAGAGCATGATTGATTTAATGATATGGGCTTGAGGGACTGAAGCAAGGGTAGCAAGGATAATGTCATTAACAAACTGCTGGTGAGATAGATTGGATGGAAGAGGTAGGTTTGATACTAGAAATATCTCCTTTAGAATAGGTAAAATTCAAGGTTCTTCCTAAGACTTTAGCAATAATGCTAAAGAGAAAAGGATATAAGAGACCCCTTATCTTAATGCTTTAAAACTTTAGAAATAGCCCGTAGGAGAGCTGTTAACAAGGATAGAGAAATTAGTAGTGAATATACATTATTTGATGAGAGCAATTTAGTTAGGATGGAACCCAAACCTAGAGAGGATAGATAGAATAAAATTCCATGACACTTTATCAAAGGTCTTGTTCATGTCTAGCCTGAGGACAAATCCAACCTTGTCACTTTTTAAGATAGAGTGAATATTTTTATGAATTGTGATGATAATGTCTGTGAGGAGCCTTCTCTAGATAAAGTTGCCTTGGTTAGGATCAATGATGTGGGGGAGGATTTGTTTGAGTCAGATGGCCAGGGCTTTAGTGAGGATTTTATAGAGGACATTGCAGAGGTTGATGGGGTGAAAGTTGGTGAGGGTGTGGACTTGACTGACTTTGGGGATGAGGGCCAAGAAGGTGGAGTTGACATCTCCAGGGATATCTCTATGACTTTGCATTTTCTAGAGGCTGACACAACATCTAGACCAACAATGTCCCAAAAACATTGAAAAAAGAGAGGGGAAAAGCCATCTAGACCTAGGGCTTTTCCACCTTGCATGGAAAAAATAGTAGCGTGAATTTATTTAGTAGAAAGAGGTTTGAGCAATATCTGATAGTGATCCAAAGTTACTAACCTTGGAATGTTTTGAAGAAGGTCCTTAGACGTTTGATGGTCGCAATCGAGACTAGGACCGAGCAACTCTTCAAAGAAATTGATAGCCTTATTTTTTATTTCAAAGAAATTTGTAGTTACTTCCTCATTTTGTTTTGTGAGCTCCTTAAATATTTCAATGGTAATATGTTAAAACATTTTAGTGACTGATTATACTCATTTATATATATCATATTAAGTTCACTTTTTAATATTGCTATTAGTTTTTGTTTTTAAATTTCCTTTTCTTTTTTATAATTTTATTTTAATAACCTATATGTGGCTTCTATTAGGGACAATTTTTTTCAATGTGTCTACATAGACTTTTATGAGAGATCTTGGTCCCCTCATACTAAGTGGGGTTTGAACCTTGGACCTCTCAAAGAGAGGACAAAGCCCTTACCACTGTAGTAAGCTTGCATCTATTTGTTGTTATGACAATTAAAACATATCCATCTAGATCTTTTAAGAAATGTATTTTTTATTATATTTTCTTTCAAATATATTGTTCATCTTCCTCAAACTGCTATGTTTCTACAATCAACTCCTTGACATCATTTTTATTGAGATATCTATACTTTAAATTTTACCAAGAAAAAGTTCAATATGTGCTACCCAATTTCCTTCTCTATAATATGCTTATATTTAAAGAAATTACCTCCAATAATAGTTGATGAACATCATCAACAATGTTATTTTTTATCAAATCCCTATATCAATATTTGTTAATAGCACTAATGATAATTTATGAATCCCCCTCTATTAGAGAATATTTCCATTTTTTTTATATTACAATTTTGATTATTGGAAGAAGTGTCCTAGTCTTTACATAGTTGAAATCCATATGGTTCTAAGTGAAGAGAATTTATCCTTCATTATTTTGAAAAACACCATAGCAGACAACTTTTTCTAGATTTTCTTTTGAAGCATCATCAAAGTTAATTTTGATATATATAATTACTAGATATTTATATTTTACCGTAGATTGAAGCAAATGCTTTATCATAGATTACTCTTCTCTATATACTCAATTCATGTAACCAAGAGACTAGCACCCCTTTTCTACACTTGAGACTTGACAAGATGAGCACCATGTTTGTAAATATTCTACAAGAGATGTCATAATACAATTTCAAATTTGGGCATGATTTTAAGATTTATATTTTTTTAAATTTACTATTGCTTTCAAACCATAAATTCCAACAAATAATAGCATTGATCAATTTTCCATAGAATACATAATGTTTTAGCTTTGAAATAATTAATACAACATTTCATCAACTTTGTCAATATTGATGGATACCCAATATATTCTCAATAGTGTAAGAAAAGGGACGATGAAGAAGTAAAAGATCTCACATTTCTAGATGCTTTTCACACATGGCACACATTAAAGGTCCATGATATCCTCTTCTTTATAGACTCTCTCCTATATGTATCCTACTTTGAGTTACTAACCAAAGAAGTATTGAGGCCTTACGGAGAACCTCTAGTGACCAAACTTTCTTCCAATGGAAATAATTGGGAATAGGAAATTCCTATTACTCTAAATCGTCATATCCCAAATTTATTTAGTATCTACTATATTTTGATAGAGTTCAAACAATCTAATCCCCTTGTGTAAAAATAGGTAAATAAAACTCTTGAAGCATCTTTTGAAGCTTGTAGATTATATGTTTGAAATCCTCTTCTTCAACTAGGTTACTAATAAAAAGCCATGATCTAGATTTGTTGCTCATATTAATATGTAATTTTTAAGGGTTTTATATTTAAGTATTTTTTTAACTACAAAATAATTAAATTATATAAAATAAATTTTTTATTTGTTTTCAATATAATGTTATTATTAAAATATTTCACAAATTTATGTTTGAAAATAATTTAATGAATGATTTTTATAATAAGTTGTGTGGCTTCTATTAGGGGCCACTCCCATAAAAATAGAATAACAATACATTGTTGTCAAGTGAAATCAAACCATATCTAGCATGTCTGTCTATTTAAATGATATTGTTCAACTATGTTTCTATCAAAGATGGCCTTCATCTTCGTTACATTATTATATTTTTGCATTCAATTCTTTAACATCATTTTGTTTAAAAGATAAAACCTCACTTAACATTTGCCTTCTCAAATTTGATTTTTTAAGACAAAATCAACATCATGGTTGGCTAAATTATCTACTATCTATTTTCTTTCTCTAAGATATGCTAAATTTTTTGAGATGCTATGATGTGGGAGTATTTGGGTGTACAGGCAATCTCGCATCAACAAATTAAATAAATAAATGAATTATAAAAAGAATAATTGTTGTCATGTAAATGATTGTTGTTATTACAATTGTCATACAAGTGTTATTGTCATATAAATATATTATCATCAATTGCATTGTCATACAAATTATTGCTAATATTGTTGCTATCATCATCCAGGTGTCATACAAGTGTTGTTGTTGTCATCATCTAAGTATCATATAAGTGTTGTTGTTGTTGCTATCATCCAAGTGTCATACAAGTATTTTTGCTACTTCCATCATCAAAGTATTGTACAAGTGTTGATGTCATACAAGTATCATATAGGTGCTACTATTGTTGCCATCATCCAAGTGCTATATAAGTGTTGTTGTTATCATCATATAAGTGTTGTAAAAGTGTTGTAGCCCAACAATTGCGAGAAAAAAAATATAAGATTTTTTTGAGAAGTGTAAGACAAAGGGACATGACTTTTGTCTTCCAAATTTTACCTTTGTGTCCATTGAAGGAAAATAATAAATATGATGTATTGCAGCCTATTCAAGGAACCCCCAATGAGAAGAAATTTAATAAAATATTGTTTTCACTCTGTTTTAAGGTTTGTGAGTTTGTTGTGAAAAAATTCTTTTTTTGCTGCTATAAGAGGTTGTCTTTAATTAGACCCCCTCCCCTAGACTGCATCACTTGGTATTAGAGTAGGATTTTAGAGGTCTACAATACGTGCTAGAGGAGAGTTGACACATTGAGTAATACGAAGACCACATGGTCTTGTGCCCTAATAAATAGACATGGTCAAGATGTTAAGGGAAATCACAACCAGATTAGATGAAATTAAGACTACCCAAAGGATAGATGTTCATATTTAATATGTGAGTGACAGTGAAGATGAAGACATTGGTCACGTAGAAGCTCAAGTTGAAGAGCAAGGAGAAGAATCAAGGTAATAGTTTATTCAAGAAATATCTAGCATGGGAAGTAAGTCAAAGATGGGTACTCCCAATTTTAATGGAAGTTTAAATCCAGAAGAGTTGATAGATTGGATAACAGATATGGAGAGATTATTTGACTATGAATCCATGGAGGACCCAAAGTGGGTAAAATTTGCATGCACATGGCTAAAGGTACATGCATAAATTTGGTGGTATCATGTCTAAATAAAGAGACAACAAAAGGGCAAAGATAAAATTCAAACTTGGGATAGATTTATTTCTAAATTAAAATCTAATTTTTTCTTGTAAAATAACAAATTAGGTTGTTTAGAAAACTATAAAACCTCAAGCAAATAGAATTGGGAGTGGAGTATATAGAATAATTCTATAAATTGACAAAAAGAGCAGACCTTGTTGAATATGGTGAGGAGAAAGTGAAAAGATACCTTAATGGGCTAAGGTTATCCATGCAAGATGAAATCGATGTGTTTTGAATTAAAATAGTTGAAGAGGTATATCAATATGCACTTATGGTGGAAGAGAGAGGAAAATATTCAAGAGGAAGAGGGAAATAAGCCAAGGATGGAGGATAAAGCTTATCACAAACATATAGTTTCAATCAAGGTACCCAAGAAAAGGGTGAATCATCAAGAGGAAAATATGGATTTGATAGAGGAAGAGGATGTGTTTTTTTTAGCAAATGGTATAGGTGCTTGGAAGGACATAGAGCCTATAAGTGCCCTCAAATATAGCAGGCCAATGAGCATGGAAATGAATCATATAACCATATTTCATAAGTGGATGAAGAAAACATCACCTCATTGAAACACATGGAGGAACCAAAACAAGGAAAGTCACTATTGATGAGAAGGGTATTGTTAAAACCAACCAAGAAAGTGCATGAACCAATGTAGAGAAGGATCCTTTTTAGGAAAATTTGTAGATTGGAAGGCAAATTTTACAAAGTGAATGTGGATAGTGGGAGCATGGAAAACTTAGTGTCAATAGATATGGTGAAGATACTTGGCTTGAGGAGAGTTGAGCATCCAAATCCTTACAAGGTATCATGATATTATGTCAAATGATGTATGTCATATTTTTTTTTTTAGACCATGGCAATTTGGCAAGAAAGCGGTACATGATAGTAGAATGAACACTTATTTAGTTGTCAAGGATGGTAAAAACTATGTTTTGAGTCCATTAAAGGATAAAGGAGAAGAGGTGGACTACAATTCCAAAGTGTGTTTGATCTTAAAAAAACAATTCTTGAAGGAGATGAAAAAGGAAGCATGATTTACCTTCATTACCAAAGCCATGGAAGTTGGGACAAGAGATAAAATGAAGGAAATTCTTCATGAGGTAGTTGATATATTGGAGGAATTTATAGATATTCTCTCTAAGGACTTGTCAAATGGAATACCACCTATGAGAAGCATTATTCATAACATAGACTTCATACTTGAAGTTTACCAAACAAGGCACCCATAGAAAATTAAGATATGAAGAGACAAGTCCAAGAGCTATTGGACAAGGGGTTGATTAGGGAGAGCTTGATACCATGCAGAATACCACTCATACTAGCACCCAAGAAAGGTGTATAATGGTATATGTGCATGGATTTTTAGGCTATTAATAAAATCACAATAAATATAGGTTTCCATTACAGTGTATGGATGACTCGATGGATTGCTCGAGTGGAATGGAGTACTTCACAAATATTAATTTGAAGAGTGGTTACCCTCAAGTTTGAATAAAATAAGGATATGAGTGGAATACTACATTTAAAACTTAAGAGGGATTGTATGAATGTTTGATCATGCTATATGGGTTGACAAATGCACCCAATAATTTTATGTGATTAATGAATGAAGTATTGGAGCCTTTTCTTGGTAAGTTCATGGTGGTTTATTTAGATGACATTTTGATATTTAATAAATGTAAAGAAGATCATTTGGTGCATTTGAGATTGGTTTTGTAAAGGTTTAAAGAAGAATATTTGCTAGTCAATTTGAAGAAATACAGTTTTATGAAGAAATATTTAGTGTATTTGGGCTTTGGTATTTCATAAAAATGCTTGCATATGGATCCCAAAAAGTTAAAAGCTATTGTGGATTGGCTATCACCAAGAAGTATGTTTGAAGCAAGAACATTCCATGGTTTGGCAATTTTTTACAAGAAAATGTATTAGAAATATTAGTGGAATTTGTGCTTTAACTATAGAAACAATGAAAAGTGGTAGGCATGAGTTCAAAAAGAGACCTTACAAGTCTTGAAGGAGAAAACCATTAAGTAGCTAAAGAGATTTCCATTGGAGGCATTTTGAACCAAGGTAAGCCCATTTTTTCAACAAAAAGTTAAATGAGGCCAAGACAAAACATTCAATTTATGATCAAGAGTTTTATGTTATTGTGTAAGAACTTGAGAAGTGGAGGCATTACTTGTTACCAAAAGATTTTTTATTGTTGTTTATAATTCATCGTGCTTTGTAATTCATTAATAGCCAAGGTAAATAAAACCAAATACGTGAAATAGGTGAAGTATCTTCAAAGTTACTTATTTGTTTTGAAGCATAGAAGTGGTAGTTCAAAGCAGATAGTCGATGACTTGAGTAGAAGAAGTTTGTTAATGACTACAATGAGGATTGAAGTTATAGGTTTTGATGCTATGAAAGAGATTTGTGTTGATGATTTGGACTTCAAAGAAGCTTGGGCAACATGCAATGACCCTACTACAAGATATAGAACACCATGGCTTTATTATTTTGTCTAAGAAGGGTTATTATTCAAGGGTAATGATTATGCATACCACAGAGCTCAATGAGAGAGAATTTGATAAGAGAACCACATAGTAAAGGACTCGTCGGACATTTTAGAGTAGATAAAACCATGGGATAACTTTATAACAGTTGTTATTGGCCAAGAATGAGTGAAAATGGAATATTTGTGTAGGTTTGTCAAGTTTGTCAACATGCAAAGGGAATAATCCAAAATACTAGATTGTATTAGCCATTACCAGTACCAAAAAGGCCATGGGAAGACATAAGTATGGAATTTGTTCTTGGATTACCTTGAACACAAATATGCAATGATTCCATTTTTGTTGTTGTTGATATATTTTTGAAGATGGTACATTTCATACCTTGTAGGAAAATGAATGATACTACTCATATTGTTGATTTGTTCTTTAGAGAAGTTGTAAGATTGCATGTTTTGTCAAAAAGTATTGTGTCGGATAGAGATACTAAGTTCGTAGGTCACTTTCATTGAACTTTGTGGAAGAAGTTGGACACAAAATTAGGTTTTTTTTCAACTTATCATCCATAAATAGATGGGAAAACCGAAGTTATGATTAGAAGCCTTGGAAATTTGTTAAGGTGCTTAATTGGTAAGAATCCAAAGTTATGGGATACCATGTTGGCATAGGTAGAATTTGCATATAACAATTTGATAAATAGAAGTATAGGCAAGATTCCACCCGAAATTGGTTGTGGAATTTATCTAAGAGGAGTGGATGAGTTGTGGAGTACATATTATTTGAGGAGATCAAATGATATTGGAGAGGATTTTGCTCATTACCTGTATGATTTGTATTTGGAGGTAAAAACCAATATGGAGAATAGTGCTATGAATTGCAAGTAAAATGTTGATCTCAAATGTAGGACACAAGAATTTTAGGTTGGGGACTTGTTTTTGGCACTTGTTGGCTTTCCAATAATCCCAGAAAGTATCCATGTTTGGAATTTGGACCTCCACTTGGTTAAAAGTAATATACCATTCCTTCCACATTACTTGGGTAAAAGTGCATTCAAAAAGGATATGAGAAATTGTTTCCTCATATTGGTTGCACATTATACACCTATTAGGCCCAATAAATCCTCTTCTACGCAAATTGTCTTGGGTCAAGATACTATTGTGGGCCATCTGCCAAGAGAAATAGTTTATCTTTATCAAGATCCTTCAACATACTCTTCAGGGCAGCCAAGATAGATAATTGATACACAAAAATTGCCTGAAGGATAGATTAAGGAGAGTTACGCTATGTCCAAAACTCAGCCATCTGTTTGTCCAATGAGCTAGTTTTGAATGGATTTTATCATTAATATTTTTCCAATCTTTGTTTTTTAACCTCTTTGATGAAAGGGGGATCCCTAAGTATTCTAGGGGTATATGGACTTTTTGGAATCTGAGAATATGGGATATCCTTTCTCTTACTCTTTTAGCTACATTGAAGAAAACCACTTTGAATTTTTTTTTCATTTACCAATTGGCATGTCGCTGCTATATAACAATCCAAGAGATCATGGATGTTGGTTGCTTCTTGTAGTGATGCGTCACCCCACAGTCCTGTGTCATCCACAAATTGAATATGGGTAAGGAGCTACTAATTCATGTAATGCTTTGTTCCATTTTTCTTTTTCTTATTAGTCTTCCCAATCCTTTTGCATAGAGAATGAATAGATATGGTGAAAGAGTATCACCTTGTTTGATACCTCTGGATGCCTGGAAAGGTTGGGAGGGAATTCTATTTATGAGCATTGAGAAGGAAGCCGATGATATACATTCCATAACCCATGATATCCATTCTTATTTGAAGCTAACTTTTCTTAAAATTTTTGCCAAAAACTTCCAATTGACCCTATCATAGGCTTTGGATAAATCTAGCTTGAGAAACATTCCCTTATTCCCTTTTTGGTTAAGAGTATGGAAGGATTCCTGGGCCAACACTATTCCATCTACAATCTGTCGTCCCTACACAAAACCTCCATTTTCTAGTGATATTATAATCTGATAAGATCTTTTGGAACCTTTCTACCATCAACTTTGTCATGAGCTTGTAGGCCATATTACAGAGTGCTATTGGTCTATAGTTGGCAATGTCCTCCACATCTTCTCATTTTGGGATAAGGGCTAAATGGGTGTGATTGATGGCTTTTAGGTTTCTTCTGTTGATTCTGACTTCCTCTACTGCTTTAGTTAGATCCTTTGCTATTATGTCCCAAAAATCTCTGTAAAATTCTACTGGGATCCCATCCGGTCCTAAGGACTTTCCTGTCTGTAAAGCAAGGATAGTATTTTGACTTCTTCCTTTGTTATTTATTTTAGGAGCTCCTCATTCTAATTTTGAGATATCATCTTAGGAATACTAGCAAGAATTTCCTACTGATGATGGAAAAAAATATTTGGATCTGTAGAAAATAAGGAGCTAAAATAAGAATTTGCTACATATTGCATACCTGGGACAGTTGTTTACCTATTATTTGGGCAATTTGATAAGGCATCCATCCTGTTATGAAGGCTTCAAACAATAGTTGTATGGTGAAATAATTTAGTGTTTCTATCTCCTTCCTTTAGCTATGTCACCCTTGCCCACTGTTTCTAGTATGCCTTCTCTTTCTTATCTATCTCCTCTTCTTGTTTCAGCAATGTTTCTTCCTTCTGTAGAAGTTCTTATGAGATATTTACAAGTCGAATCTGAGCTTCCACTTGTTCCATACTTGTTGAAACCACTACTCTCTATTTTTTGAAGTCAATTCTCTACAGTTTGCTCCATTTTTTCAAGCTTTGTCTAACAAATTTTAATAGCCAAAAGAGTTGGTATTGAGCTATTTCATATGCGGGTTTACCTTGCTGCCACCATTGTTGTACCAAACCATAGATATCCTCATTTTGCAACCAAAATTTCTCAAATATAAAGGGTTTTCTTATAGTCAAACTTATTTTTTCTATGGAAAGGCTTACTAGAAAATGGTCTGAATCCAGTCGATTTAGGATCTCAGATTGACATTGCCATAGAGTGAAAGCTTTTTCCCCTGCTAAAAACCTATCTATTTTGGATTTTATTGTTTGCCTCTCTTTCCTTTTATTTGTCCATGTGTTGCTACAACTTGGTGGGGGTATATCAATCAGCTCTAAATAGTCAGATTGGGCTATGAGGAGCCTATCCTTTTCGTTGAGTTGTGTTATACCTCCTTATTGGTCATTTACTGATATATTGGCATTCAAGTCCCCTCCCACCATCCAAAGGTCTTTGAGGTAGGCTTCCTTGATTGCTTATATTGCTTTCCATTGGGTTTTTTGTTCTCGTACTCCTTGCATTCCATACATATTAATGATCATCCATACATTCCCTGAGTTTTTATCTCTTAATCTAGCCATCAACACTCCTCAAGCAGTTGTTGAACTTAGTAATTGAAAGGTGTCCCTATTCCACATTATTGTCATCCCTCCTAAGTAGCCCTGAGAGGCTTGGGCCACATAATCACTTTACCTCCAACATATTTTTGAAATAGTTTACATTATTTTAAGAGATGTTCTAGTTTCTTGTAATAGCACCACATATGGGTTTATTTATGAGATCATTCTCTTAACAACCAATTGTCTAGGGCGATCGGTTAATCCCCTTACATTTCAGGTATTTATAATCATTGGGGTTTTATGTTGTAGAAGTTGGCTATGGATTTAACCATACCTAACTCTCTCAACTATTCCCCCTACTACTGCACTCTTTCTCTATTTGATCTTCTCTTGGCTCCATGAGAACTAGTATTTTTATGTTGTTTCTCCGTTTGACTAATTCCTAGAATTGGTTTTTCTCTGCTAATCCCATGATGACATCCTTAGTTGGTTCTTGTTCCTGATTAAAAACTATCATTACACCTCCTGTCTCTAGTTGTTGATGCCCCTGTATCTCCCCTTGTTTTTATTGATTTAGATGAGATTGTTTTGGAGAGTTTTGGCTTCCCTGTTGGCCTTCCAATCCTTTTAAGGGATTATGGTCTCCCTTGTCTATAGATTGATGGATTTGATTTTCCTCTTTTGTAGACATATCTTGATTCTTGGCCTATTATTCAAACAAGGTTTCTTCTCCTTCCATTGAGTCATCTAGCTTGAGAAGTTCATATTTGTTAGATTTTTTCCTCCCTTCTTGGTGGTGGTTCGTGTTTCCTCCTCTAAATTAACTCCTACCCCTTGTCTAGATATTATTTCTTGCTCTTCTTCTTGTTACTATTTGAAAACCCATTATAGTCTCTTTAAGTGAAGATTGATCCGTTGGGTTTTGAACTGTTTGCGGTCTCTCCTCTTGAGTGATCTTGGGGAAGTTTCAAAATAAATATCCATACTCATGGTATGCTCTACAATGAAATGGTACTTATTCATAATAAAATTGTTGTATCCATATGTTGTATCCCAATCTAAGCTCCATTTCTACTGGTAGTGACTTGCTTAGGTCCATCTCCATACAAATTCGAACCACAAAACCTGATCCCCTCCCACTGATTCTTGTGATCTGCCTAGGTATATGCCCAAAAAATTTCTAATCAATTCCAGAACTTCATCTTTCCAGAATTCCAAAGGAAGGGCATATAATTTTAGCCAAATCGATGCTATTGATGGTTCAACATGAGGATCAAAAGTCGATCGCCATGGCTACATGAATAGCCCTATTGCCCCAATGTTATAGGGTCCTCCATCAAAAGCCTTATACTTATCAAAAATTAGAGTAAATTCTACTACAAAGTATCCATTTGGAAGTGTTATGATGTCCACTTCCCCTTGAGGGTTCTAATTGTTTCTTGCCCACGAGTATAGGAAGTGAGGAGAAGGTCTACGATCTACAAACCTACAAATCAGGGCATGCGTAGATCTATAAACAATGTCATCTATTGCCAATTCCTTTGCTATTTCCAAGACTAGGATTGAATCCATATTAGGTAGGTAACCATTTATTCTTGCTTGATCTACCTCTTTCTCTTTTCTCTTTTCTAAATTCTGCACAATTTTTGGGCTCGACCTTTTATATTTTCTTTGTTGGGATTATTGCCTTTCACTACGTCTGTAAAATGTTGCATGTGAGGATTTTTAGGATCATGTTTGGTCCCTGATGGCATCCCTTTGATAAAACCCCCTCCAAATGATCCCTCAATTATTACCCTCTCTTTGACTCTCAATTTGTTTTCCATAGCACCATAGCAACACTAATAACGTAGACCCTTTTATCAATTTTGGCGATATGGAATTCCAACCAGGCAACGACCTTAGCTTATTTCTTTTCTCTCTTCCAGTGATTAAAGCTCAAATCCCTGTGGTAATGGCTATGAAAAACCCTAAATTTACTTCCTCATTTTCAATGTTGACCGTAATTGAATGCAATCGTCATTGTGTTTCAAGGGCTACTAGTTTTGAACTGGCGATGTCATGACGTCGGCCATGTCCTTTTCTTCAAACATCATTTCTCGCACAAAGGAACCTAAATGCGCTCAATATTTCTCTATCACATGAGGGAACCAGTCGCAGTGGCTCTCGATCGCTCCAAAATTCAAGCTGGCAATGATCGCGATCGTAAACTCTAACAAACCTTGTTATATGCTTTAATTATACATAATTTTATATGCATACATGGTCATAGAACAATGAGAATAAATGTGTTATTGTGTAATGATTACACTATTAATAATTCGTTTGCCTCATAGATAACCACCTTGTTCATCTAAGATAACGCAACATAGGATGTTTTGTAATCTGTTAGCCATAATTTTTAAAACTATCTAATAAATCATATTTTAAAGTCTTATTGGATGAGAATTGTCAAAATATTTTGTAATACAATAAAAGTGACATTGATCTTACTTATTGAAGCCTTCTTTTTTTGACCTCTTTAACCATAGCCAACATGTCACTCTTTAAAAATACCAAAATAAAAATAAATAAGAAAATGTAGAAAGTTCAAGTGAGGTGCCTTATTAGGGTGGCAAGAGAAAACTACCTCCTCTAGCTCCCCTATAGAGATCTTCCTCATCAAGATTTCATTTTGTCCTTATGTGATAATTGATGGATTATTTTATGAAAGTTTACCATGAGCCTCCTTATTTTGACCAATATATAACATAATATCTTTAAAATAATTCCTTCCTTACTTCTTGGTATCTTTTTCTTCATCAATATTCTTCCATTTAGAGTTGAAATATTTGTAATTCAATTAAAAGAAAAATATTTTTTGGCTATAACATCAAAATTTTGGTATTTTTTCCCCTTCATTAAACCATCTCTCCCTAATTTTTTGGGACCAATATGAATTTTTCTTTTTCAATATATTATGATAATCATAAAGCAATTATTTTTCTTGCACATAATTTTCTTGGTCCATTCCAGTTATTTCTACTACCTATTATAAATTGTTGAGCTTGGATCCAATTTCCTCCTTTGCTTTAAATGTGTATGTGTTACCAAAATATTTGGCATTCCGAATCTTTATTTGTTCCTTTGGATATTTAGTCTTTTGGATAAACCTATATATACATGATCCTCCTTTAAACTTTACTTCGTCCCACCAAAATATAACCATATGAAAGAAATTAGGGTCTTCAAGCCATATAACCTAAAATCAAAATGGCTTTAGATGATTACAGGAATAAATTTGTAATATGATTCTACTTACAATAAAACGTCTAAAGAGATTATGTACTATGTTTACAACCATGTCTTAGATAACATAAATATCTCTAATCTTTTTGTTATATGAGTATGCTTAATGTGCTTGTTGTCCCATGAATATTGAAAGCTTGAATGCATAGCATCTCAAAAGCCATTTCAATTGACAAATGAAGAAAAATACTTTGTTGATTTAGACCATCTATGTTTACCACCTTGCTTTTTGAAGGATATAAAAATATGTTGAAGTCCCCCCAAGAATCCATAGATAATAATTATGAGTCATCATATAATTTGACATAAATAAATTGATGTCCTTCCAACACATTTCATGAGGAGTAACAATAGTTACAACATATACACCTTTAATCTCAATTGTGATATTTTTATTTTTATGTGCAAAAAGGGCCAACAACCCAATTAGTTTTTGCTTCTAGCAATTGTCTATCTCACTTGTGATTTGTTTGATATTGTTGCAATCCAACCTCAAGTTCTTATAAGGGAAACAACTAGATAACACCCCATCTTCCAAATATTTTTTAATGCATCCTTACATTCCTCACTACTTTTTTTATTGTGTTAAAACAAACTTAAAACTATAACAACTTATTAATATTCCAAGATAGTAGTTTCACCATCACTTTTTATTTTTATTTGTTTACTTAGCCTCACATCTTTTTTGACATTTGCAATATTTATTATTGTTTTCCCATATCCATATTCCTCTAATTTTCTTTCATCTTTGTCCTTAATTAAAGAGTCTTTGTCTTCTTTTAGCATTCCCACCAACATTTTCATCTTCATCAATCTCTTTAATTTATTCAAACCATAATAAGACTTATTACCTAAGGTTTATTTTACCATAAAGAATTTGAAATGCAAGTTGTATCCTTTAAAACACTTTCATGTTTATGTCATCTTGAAAACCTTAAAGTGCAAGGACCATACTTGATATTACTTATTTTCTTAAATGTTACACTGAAAACCCTAAAATTTTAAGGACATCCTTCATTATTATTTCTTTATTATGTTGCTCTTGAAACCCTATAGTGCAAGGGATAAAGTCTACACTATCATTTATATGGCAAGGAGACTATTTTATACTACTTAAGGAACATAGATGATTCTTTGCCTTCATTGTTTAAAATTGGCCTTCACACATTTACTTCATTTTAAATTTAACTTGCATAGTGTATGTCATCATCCCTTGTTTCTTCTAATGGTTGATCTAAGTAAACTATGTCGGCCTTTGCCATTTGATGAATATGGTGATATGAAGGGGCTTTCTTTACCAGTTTTTTGGGAGTAAAAATCTATGATCTAATCCAATCTATACTAAATTATTATTCCTTACTTCATCCCTCATTACCAAAATTTTTAATCTCTTTCTCCATTGTTTTTACTTTAAAATCTCTTGTCACATGTTTAATCTAATTACACTTATGGTATTGTTATACTTTTATAGCCCACTTACTAATATCATTTTCTTGCTTTAGATATAGTTTTATTGGATTATAGTAAAGATTTTGAAATATCCATAGATACACATATTGAGATATAAATACAACATGCTTTTGCTCCTTAACCTTTTGGATGAAATCTTCTAGAGTATTGCCAATGTTTTTCAAAACCTCTTTATTAAAAGTGTTTGGGAATAGCATAACGGTTCGAGGTTTGACTCTTCTTTGGAAGGTCCAAGGTTTGACCCACAGTGTGTGGTTGTGTATTAATTCCCTAATGATAAGCGTAGCTCTCGGTCTTACAAGGAGTCATGGTTGGAAGGAGATTGCTCAACCCTATGCATCAGTTGTTGGGGTTCATCACACTACTTGAATTAAAAAAAGTCACAATTTTTAGTAACTGCCAGCGTAGCTAAACTTTTTAATATTTTTTGTTACCATAAAAAAATTCTTACTACATAGTCTTAAATACAAGACATCTCCCCCTACGTCATAGGTGGCTGAACTTTTTAATATTTTTTTGTTACCATAGAAAAATTCTTACTACATAGTCTTAAATACAAGACATCTCCCCTTAAATCATAGGTGGCTACCCATAATTTTATCCTTGATATATTAATTAAATACAAAACATCTCCCCCTAGGTCATAGGTGGCTGAACTTTTTAATATTTTTTTGTTACCATAGAAAAATTCTTACTACATAGTCTTAAATACAAGACATCTCCCCCTAAGTCATAGGTAGCTACCCATAATTTTATCCTTGATATATTAACTAGAAACAATTGCAAAACAATTCTATAAAAAATTGTGGAATAATTTGAATCCTTTCATTTTATTATATTAAAAAATATATATAATATGTTTGAACCCTTACTAAATATTGTGATTGCAACCAATTCATCTATGTAACCATGAATATATATATATATATATATATATATTTTTTTTGTTTGATTGAGGTTAGTGTGTGACAAACCCTCCTAGGCATCTCCATCCCAACCATGAACTCTCATAAAGATAAACTTGTCAATAAAAGCCAAACACAATCATGCATACACTCACCTATACCTCAGCAGCTCAGCTTAAATATTTATGGAAAATAATTGACAGAAAAATTATATAAGTTTATGTCAACATCTTTATCCAACAAAACCAATCTTAACAGGTAAGTCAATCTACCCTTCTTCGCCAAATGACCTTTCTTAACAGGCGAGCAACTCTATCCCTTTTCACGGCCGAGATCCCTTTATATGCGCGATCACTCTGAACGGCCCACCACAGCTCGTAACGCCACCCTGCTTTCAAAAGCAAAAAAATTCCTTCGCACTCTCTACAATCGAGATCCGCGATCCCAATCTCTGCATCAAAAAATTCTGTTAATTGGCATTTCCATGGCGCCCGCGGCATCAACCCGCGCAGACGGCGCTGAGGCCGAGCTCGATCCGAACAACTGCTCTCTGGAGAAATTCACACTCTACGAAACGCGCGCGGTAAACTCAAAATGTCTTAGTCCGTAAGTAATTGTTTTTTCCGCGTCTCTTGGTGGAAATTGAGGCGAATTTTGAATTTCCGACCGGAATTTTTTGTTTGTTTTGTAGAGGTTTTATTTGATAGGGAGGGATAAGTACAAGAGGCATTTCAGAGTACTGAAGATTGACCGGTCGGAGCCGTCGGAGCTCAATATTAGCGAAGACCCTGTGGTTTACACGCAGCAGGAGGTCAACAATTTGTTGCAGAGGATCGGCGAGGGCAACCGGTCCACCGGCGGGCTTACTTGCGTTACCAAGGCTTTCGGTATTGCAGGTTAGAGTCTGGTTAAAGTTGTTAATTTTTATTCTTATATTTTTCGCGTTTTAATGTTTTTTATGTCGATTTTTCGCGAAAATTTCTTAAAACGAAATGAATTATGTTGTGTACTTGTATTTGTGGTTTAAGATTTTCGCAACGAACTGGTTAAATTTATTGATATTTGATTGGGTGCTTTTTGCATTCTACTAGTCTTAGTGCTTATTCTGTCGAATTTGCTTAAATCTTGGTAGTGCTATGAACGAAGTCAATTATGTCGTTACTTTTTTTTGATTGTAACTCAGATTTTCGACAACTGCTGATCATTTTTTTATATATATTTTTAATGGATTATATGGTATTGAAAGGCTCAGGTATATTCAGCAATTATGCATGTAATTGACAAGATTTCAACTTAGGTATCCTTTTTGAAAGTTGAGGAATTCAACAAGTTATAATAATGTCATTTGATAAAATTTATTATTATTTTTTTTCTTTTTAAATTAGGTTATATGAGATTGAAACTGCCCCACTGGTATTACATCATGACCGCAAAGTGGTATTACAACAACATGGCAATTATGCATGTATGGGTTTATAAGACTTGAAACTTGGTCTCCTTCCTTCTTGAAAGTAGAGAAATGTAATCAATTGAGCTAATGTCTTTTGATTATAAAATTTATTGATTTTTTTCCAATGAGTTTACACAGGTTTTTATGATGAGTCCGGTCACCTCATATTGAGTGGGATTTGAACCTTGGACCTCCCAAAGAGAGGCCAAAGTCCTTACCACTGCAGTAAGCTTGCAAAAATTTATTGAATTTCAATTCTGTACTTTTTGCATTTTTTATTAGTACATTTTTTTTAATAAGCTATATGTAGATTTTATTGGGGACCACTCCTATCAAAATAACAAAACATTTGTTGTCATGTCAATTAAACTACCCTTTTATCAAAGATATTCTTCTTTTCCTTTTCTATCAAATATATTCTTTATCTTCCTCAAATTTTTATATTCCTTGACATGGTTTTCATTAAGAGATAAAATCTCACTTTGTTAGTTGCCTTCTAAAATTTGAATTTCACCAAGACGAAGATCAACATCACGACTGGCTAAATTATCTGCTACTTGATTTCCTTCTCTATAGATTTGCTCACATTTATAGGAGATTGCCTCCAACAATAGTTGATAAACATCAGTAATGATGTTTTTTCCCCAATCCTCACATCCATTTTTATTGATACCATTCATGATAATTTGTGAGTCCCCCTCAATTGAAATATATTTCCGTCATTTTTCAATTACAATTTCGATCCCTATAAGAAGTGCCCCAACCTCTGCATAGTTGTTAGTTAAAGTTTTATATGATTCTGAGTAAGTGAGGAGAATTTTGCCTTCATTATTTTGAAACATACCACCTCCACCAGCTTTTCATGGATTTCCTTTCGAAGCACCATCAAAATTAATTTTGATAAACTCAATTTATGGACATTTTTATTTTACCATAGATTGAAGCTAATCTTTTTTGTTAACTTTGTTATATTCAAATCCTGAAACCAAGAGGCTAACACCTCATTTTCCGCACTTGAAACTTCCCATGATGAACACCATGTCTTTAAACATTTTGCAAGCGATGCAATAATACGGTTCTAAAGTGGGGCATGATTTTGATATTTATTTTTTAAAATTTCTATTATTCCTTTCAAGCCATAAATTCCAACAAATAATGGCAGGACCAATCTTCCACATAATACATTAATCCATCCATTTTTAATGACAAGATTGTCTTTTTTTTTAATTGCAACACAAACAATTTTGTCTGAATATTGGAATTTAGTTTAATTTAGGTATTAATGTTGGTCAGTGGGCAAAACAGTGGTGCAGAGGGCTGGAAAAGGGTTAGCACATCTTGCATAAGGCAAGTTGTAACAGGTGAAAAGAAAAAAAAAAGTAAAATGAAGCAATAAAACCCAAAGCTACCTTGAAGTTGCAGTGCATGAGAATCAAACTTTCTGTCCATACATGTATGTATATATACAACTGATTATAGTGTTGAAATGAAAATTATTGAATAGTGAAAAGGCATTTTTTGGTGCCACCAGATTTTGAGACACAGAGAGTAGTATAGAGCTTCATGTATTTGTAAATCTGGTGGGCCTTGTATTGTTAAAATGTTTTGGGAAAATTGTTGTCTGTATACCTGGAATTATTTCGACCTCGGGCTTAGATGAATTGGCAAGACACGATTTACTTTCAGCTTTGTCAAAGAGTTGAATCCCAAAGTGCATGATTGAACTGATAATACAAAGATAAAGACAACACTTTAACTTTTTCAAATAAGGGGGTCTCATATGCTAGCTTGGTTATGACCAAAAAATCACCTCTTCTTTTTTACCTTGACCATTCAAACAATTCAATGAATACACAGACTTTCATAAAGACAAACACACAATATCACCAGCACACAATACAACAGATACCTACAATTTTTATACATTGGTGCAAACTAATATACATTAAAAATTTCTGCGCACCTCCACTCTCCATATGGGTTCTATTAATAAAGCAGCTTCTCCTACAGAGATCGCTTGGTGGACCTTCCTTGAAGGGTGGTTGTCTACCTGAGTATCTGGTTAGTTGTTACCTAGCTAGATAATACCTATGTCAAAATCAATATACCTTTCAATACCCCCCATAAATTGATTTTGTAAGGATTTAAAGACTCCTAAAAAACACAACATTGAAATATGGATCCTGCTTGTCTCTATGGCTGGTGAGGTACCCATTTACTTTATATTGTAAACATGGGTCTTCAATTCTTTCTCATGCCTCTGTGTCATGGTACCCTCATCATGGGATTCTCCATTACTTTGCAATAGTTGGAATTCTAGATGCCTCTCCATCCTACAGGGGTGTCTGCTTTCACACATAATTGCATCTCATTGCAACCTTTATAGGATGTCTTTCCATCCTCATCAATTATTGGGTGCACACAATAAGGGTTTTCAATTGAGTAACCCATGATCATATTGCAAAAGGGTTTTCATGTGGTTAACCCATGACCAACGCTAAAGTGCATTGTGGTCTCCCCTGACCACCTCCATGCTTTGTGGTTCCTCTCAACCACTTTCATTTATGTGGTTACTCTCAACCACTAAGTGCACACAATTGTCCCACTTCATCTTGAGACCAATAAAGCACTGATTCATGACAATATCTTGACCTTCATCACAATGTTTTTGCCTCAGACATCATTAACATCACCAATAGTTGAACACTTTGAAGATAATATTCAAGGGGTGTCGGATATCACTGACCATGCACCTTATATACATTATATTCATTTCGTCACTCCTTAACTGTTTCAAACAACCAATAATACTTTTTTAGCATATAAACTTTTAAATAACTGACCACCCAAAACTTGCATAACAAAATGAATATACATAGAACACACTTTTATGGCACTAACCGTCATTTTATGACCTGGACTTCTGAACAATAATATTTCTCCCATTTACTTGGTCATAGATATTCAATCATCCTTAACCTAATCATGACACATAATGCCCTTTTGTTACTTTCACTCTTGAACATTTCCCTTAAATCAACTTATTTAGTGACCAATATCGTGAACAAATTCTGTGTATTTTAAGTACTTTTTTCTTTTGACTCACATAACATATGCTTATCATTCAATACATTATAAACTTCTTTCACTTTTTCCAAGAATCCCCAAGCACCTCAATATGGCCTTTCCAACACAACCATTTTTACAACACAAGTCAGCCATCTTCAATGGATTTTTGATAAACTTGAGGGCTTAACACAAACCTAAGTACATAAGGTTCTTATTCTATCACAACACACTTGGAATTCACGTTTTGACCTTCTTTAACCCTTTGAACATAGACAATCTTGAGAATGCAATTTTTGAGAATACAAACTTAGCCCTCACCACAGAGTTTGTGCCTTACCCGCAACTTTTCATTTAATACTCAAGTGGACTTAGTCACCGTATGTGACATTAACAGGACATTGAGCTGCATGACATTAACTTGTTAGGCCTTGGCAGGCCAACTAAACCTTCTGTTTCCATACTCTAGAAGCTGTAACCATACAATGCATGACTTCCAATGGGAACTGATGCATTATGCCATTTTCAACAATGGAGAGCCTACTATGTGTAAAATCCAGGCACAACTTAGAGGCAGACCTGCTTTGAGGGATCCTTCTTATTTTGAGGCAAAACTTCAAGACATCACATAGCTTTGACACAGTCCTGCTTAACTGTTTTCCATCTTTTGAATCCCTCAACTTGTTTTACGAGCACCATGACATGGATTCCATAACTTTTATACGACCTTTTTTCTAAACATGGATCAGTACTAGCTGGATGAAATTAACACCTCATACACTATTGTTTTCAATGAGTTTACACAGGTTTTTATGAGGGGTCCCGGTCCCCTCATACTGAGTTGAACCTTGGACCTCCCAAAGAGAGGCCAAAGCCCTTACCACTGCAGTAAGCTTGCAACTTTCACAATGAGTTTATGCAGGTTTTTATGAGGGGTACCGGTCCCCTCATACTGAGTGGTGTTTTAACCTTGGACCTCCTCAAGAGAGGCCAAAGCCCTTACCACTGCAGTAAGCTTACAGCTTACACCTCATACACTATTGGTATGCTTCAGCATTTGATATTAAATGGTATAACTCAATGATATCATACTTTAAGCAATCTGGAAGCATAGTGAAGCAGATAAATTTGAAGGTTTCATTCTCTCTTTCAACTAGCATGCTTTTTGCATAATGAAATTTAACAAATGGTCTTACTTCTTGAATCACTTTAGCAATAGCATGACACTAATGCTAGGCAGACACAACTATATATGTGGACACAAGTAAATCTGAAACATATGCCCTACATACTTCATGAGACTGTCACAGAATGACGTGAGTGTCCTGTTAATGAACGGAATTTACCACCACAATAGGTGTAAACATTTTAATCTGTTATAATCATTGAAATGGCACACAAACGCAAACCTGACTTGCCACCTCCTTTAGTCCAGCTCTGGCACGTCTTCTTCATTCGGTTGCTTTGGACATGTTTTGGGCCTCTTTGGCTGTGACAGGAGTTGGTCCACAGACATTTCAGGCGCTGCTTGCTCGTTGAAGTATAGCAAGGCTATTACTGCCTAAAGTACAATATTCTAGATGTCCATGACAAGGAATTTTACATTTCACAAACTGTGTGTAACTGATCATGCAGTCCCGTTTGGATCAACCACAAATACATGGATTTGTTCTCAGACACAATAAAACAATGCCAAGGGAGGACTGTGGATCTCAATGGTCAATAACAAAATAAGAACAATTCATATCATAATGAACTCTACTGTCTGAAATACACATGAATCATATACAACTCTTGCAAACACACATTCTCGGACATTATTCCTGTGCCTCAACTATGTATTTTCACAGCATGCCTTGGACACTATATATGCCTCTCAATAGAGTCATGACACATGCAGCAGACACTATGGGATAGACCCATAAAAATCCTTTGTAGACAGATGCAGCCTTTAAAATCGAACACAATATTTCTCATACATCACATACACTTGCAACAGTACAGACATACTCAGTGGTAGACCCTAATGTGCAGATGCCCAACAGGTACCCAATGTGCCAAAACAGTAGGCAATGACCTTATTTTTATAAAAACATAGGTACCCAATTTGCTCGGCTTATAAGGATTCCAAGGCTGCATGAACCCTTTTTTCATTAGATTTAGGATTTACTCAACAATAGAAGAAGTTGCCATGTCAACCAATGACATAGTCAAGATGAAATTGGGGCAAACCTAAATTCACCCAACATGTAGAAATAGGAGTATATTTTGGGTGTCTAAACTCAAGATGCAATAGGCCCATAATGCAAGACAATTTGGTTTCCATCTTCTTCTAACATCTAACGACTTAGGGAGATTAACTAGATTTGTGATACTTTGCAAATAAGGGTAGCAATGCACATTGGGTAGTAGTACATCTTGCTCCATTGTAGGATGAGACAAGGATTTGTTACATGTTTTGGCAATCGCTCGATGAATCCTTTTTCGACATCAAATTTAGGATTTATAGGCTGGCTAGGGAGGCATTCCAACCTCCCTACCTATTCACTGGCATCTCCCTTGTCACTGTATCTTCAACGTACTACTTTGGGTTGGGAACCACTTTGAAGTCCATCAATGAAGGTCATGGACGTCCACAATGTTTCTATTGGCATCAAGTCTTATATATGACCAGGTAGATGCTCTGTTTCTCATGCTTTGCATGAATTGTGGTCATTGATATTGTAGGAGCATCAGGACATTGCCCATTGTTATGTTTCATTATTACATTTTTATTGTTTGACTACATTGTAAAAATTGTTTTACCATATCATGACCATCGATTCTAACCTTGCCCATCTCTTTAGGCCTAGTTATATGTACTCACTGTTGGTTACGGATCTGCCACAAGAAAGGGTTTGGTCTGTTTATGCGCCCTAGACCCGCCCAATGGATTGAAATGCCGGAAGGAAGGGATGCCTTCCATGCCAATCTCCAGAGAAGGCTGGCTCCTTTACTACGCTACATTGGGGTTTCAGATTAGGGAACAGGAAAGGAATTGGGAAATTGCAGAAAGAGATGAAAATAACTGAAAGGAAAGGGAAATATGGCCACAGGCCAATAGAAACGGCAGGGGAAGAACAAGCAGCACAATCACTAACTTCTACTTAAACCAGCAACAATCAATACCAAGAAAATAACAGAAACTAACACTGAACTATTCTCTGATACGTATCCTTCAGTAATTCCAGGTTTCGCCCTTTATCACACACTTAAATCTAGATTGCAGAATTTACGGTATGCAAATAAAGAAACAAAATTAACAGAAATCATAATAGAAGGCATCATACACAGAAAAGGAGTCCAGAATTAGAACCAGGAGTCTTTAACATTGATGCAGAATCCAAGTACAACAACTTTCTAGCAAAATGTTCCCCCCAGATTACATTACATTGAGTGGCTTTTATAGGGGACTTCAACCCTGTAACCATTAATGTCAAAACCCTAAAACCGTTGGGGCAGTTGAGATTTGACCCCTGTCAGACGACAGAGTATCCATAGGATTTGGCTCGCTCGTGCTTAAAGCGGCTTCGGACGATCTCTGCAACAAACTCATGTTTACAACGGCGTCGGATGGGCGTTGCAGTTCGGACAACATGTCTCATTACTGCAGTAGGTGGAGCCTGCCCTAGGGGGCCTTCTCGGACCTGACGGCGCCGTCTTGATGGGATGGGTAGGAGACCCAGATTCGTGTGCCATGAAGGTGCCTTAAATTCCCACCTAACTTCTCTTTCTCGGGATGCGCGCCCTTCGGAGTGCCCCTTCAGTTGCTGCCTCAGCGTTTAAAAACGCTTTTGCTGGAGTTCGCCGAAAATAGGGCTGAGGTTCGCTTGATTTGAGCCCGAAGATGGGAGGTTTGCCGAAGCTGGGGAGCAGAGTCCTGGCCTGGGACTTCGTCTAAGTCCGAAATGAATTTGCTAACTGCAGTTCGCTCGAATTGAGTCCGAGGATGAGGTTCGCTGGACAAATGGCCCGAAATCAAGGTTCGGCAGGAGTTCGGGCGATTTTGAGGCAAACTTGCCTTAGCGATTTTTGGAGCAGGTTAACCTGAAGTCAAAGTTCGTCGGATTGGAGCCCGAAGTTGGGCTTAGCTGGTAATTTTGAGCGAACTCGAGGCTGTCTGCCTTGGAAACGTTTTCATGCTCTTCTGTACTTTGCTCGGAGAAGGGCCCGAAGCTGGGCTTCGGGGGTGAAGTTGAACTTTTTGGCCGATATAGGGCATTTTGGCCGACATAGGGCATTTTGGCCGACGCTGGGCTTCGGGAGCGAACTTGAGCATTCCGGATTTGGGGAGTGAACCTGAGCTTCCTGGCCGACATAAAGCATTTTCGCCAACATAGGGCATTTTGGCCGATGCTGGGCTTCGGGAGCGAACTTGAGCACTCCGGAGTTCGGGAGCGAACTTGAGCTTCCTGGCCGACATAGAGCATTTTGGCCGACATAGGGCATTTTGGCCAACACTAGGCTTCGGGAGCGAACTTGAGCACTCTGGAGTTCGGGAGCGAACTTGAGCTTCTGGCCGACATAGGGCATTTTGGCCGACACTGGGTTTCGGGAGCGAACTTGAGCACTCTGGAGTTCGGGGGTGAACTTGAGCTTCTTGGCCGACATAGGGCATTTTGGCTAACACTGGGCTTTGGGAGTGAACTTGAGCACTCTGGAGTTCGGGAGTGAACATGAGCTTTCCGGGCGAACTTGAGCATTCCGTGCCTTAGCCAAATTTTCTGGCCCGAAATTGGGAGTTCGTTGGCTCTGCTTCCCGGGGCCATAACTTTTGATCCGCTGCCCCGATCGCCTATTATAATATATCGCCGGAAAGCTTGCGAAAAGATCTGCAATGATGAAATATCCAAAGATCATTTCATCCACTTTATCATCCTCTTTTAGGGCCTGCAAAAATGCCAGCACTTTTGCACGCTCTTTGCCGCTTAAAGTTTCATACTTGGGCAAAATTTTGTCAAAAAATTTAATGTGGCAAAAATGCTAACACTCACTAAGATTGGCTTTTTCTTAGTTGAGTTTGTACCCCTTTGTGAGTATTATTTCTCTAGGTTTTGTTCCTTTCCTCGTAATGCAATTTGATCTTCCAATTCATTTGATATCAACATCTGGTCCTTTTGTAACCGGACTAGTAGTTTCCATCCTTATGCTATGCGAAAACCAAGCATGAAAAGAGATACAAAACAAGGTATAGCAAGACAAGTTGTTGCACCACAACATAAACACGACATTCATGAAGGAATTTAGACAATGTCATTTTTTTTTACTTTAGTCCATTGATTGTGCTCTACTAATGGCAAGATATACAAAACAAGGTATAGCAAGACAAATTGTTGCACGACCTCCTAAACACAACATTCATCAAGGAATATAGACAATGTCATTATCTGCTACTTTAGTCCATTGATTGGGTTCTACTAATGGTTCGAACCCCACCTTGGAAGCAATGGAACCTTGTTTATGTGCTTATTCTTAACATCTTTCATAGCCTTGACAGTATTAAAATGTTGGAAATTGTCTGTTCTAACCACTAATTGAGCTTGTCAACAACTTCTAATTATGACCTCCATGGTATTGGCTTGAATGTCATTGTTTCCACTTTCCTCCAACCATGTTTCCAATGCCCTAGTTTTCTCATTTGCACATTGTTTTTCTCCTCCATTTCTTTCAGAAGGCTGTCACGAGAAGATTATTAATTCCTTAATCTGGGCACATTGGGTACAAGCCTCATCATATAAACTTTGAAGTTTTTTAACAAGGGAAACAAATAGGAACTTTTGTTAACCAAAATTTTGTTTTATGGAACCTTCTTGCCATGCTAGAGGATGCTTAATTGAGTTACAATTGGACGAGCTACTTAGAAATACGCATAGTGGATTGGACTTGTGCATTGGAGAACACACTTAGGTAGGGTATACTTAGCTCATCATGCATGCAACAAAGACATAACACTGCTGCCTTTTAGAGCTTTCTATGTACATCTCAAGACATATTAGGCTATATTCTCTTGTATGTAATGGCCAAGAGGTTCTTATTTTGCTATATAATGAGGTTGATTTGCGTTGAAAGTAATAAGAGGTAACAAATAGGATAGCATATGTGTAATATGTGTATGTCAAAAGTGATGTTGTGGAAGATGTATTATGCATCCATAATAGAATTCTTGCTATGCTGGGAATACTGTCGATCTGCACAATATGGATTATTGCCTTGATGAAATCATTTAAAGAATTAAATGGATTGTTAAGGTTTTGTTTTACATCATGTTATCTCTTCTTAATGACAACATATATCATACTCCTTATGGTGGTGATGTGCATTTTGTATGTTATACCTCGAAACATGTACTGTTGACAGCTATTAGGGTTAGGGCACAACTGACCCTTGGCATGCATAATAATTAGTTAGGGTTGTATTTTGTTTGTGGTTGGCTGCTTAGGGATGGTGTTTACTTCTACCTAAATATGTCTTCAGGTCAAGAGCAGATTTCTCATTTTAGGCATCACTTATATTTACGTCTTCTTCTCTATTTGAGTCATTTATAACTGGATTGGCTGTTGGAGGTTATCTCTTCAAAAGGGTTTTGCAGTCATTCCCCTTTTTTTTGGGTATTGCATTGGATTTTCATCAATATATTGTGCATATGACTGATGGATGCATGGTTATTATATATGGATGTGATTTACTTGTTTTGATGTAAGAATTGCAGTGTTATACGATTGAGACTGAAAGTGACTTCATCAGTTCTATTATAAGTGTTATCAAAGTCGTGTTACAAATAAGTGGTAAGAATTTTGCAAACAAAAACTTTTTGCTAAATTTTGGTAACTTGTATTATAGTCTTGGCAATGAATATTTTCTTTACCAAATCTGCTAAATCCAAAGGGTAAATCAAGTGAAGACTTTGAAGAAATGACAACAGGAAACCCAAAAGACAAAATAGGAGTAACATGGATAGCACATTAGGAGGGAAAATCATTTTCTTCCAGCCCAGGTAGGAACCATAACCACTAGCTCACATTTTTAAGGTTGTTGGTGAAGAATTGAAGCTGCAACATACCTATCAAGACCAATATGGCTGCACACAAAGGAAAGATGCAAAACATATGTGAAGGATGGAGTCCATGCATCACAGAGTTCAAGACAAAATTCTAATGGTAAGGGTGGTGGCACGACATATTCTTCCTGTCACAAACACCCATAGTGGATAGGGTTAGCATGCCAAAGAAAAACCACTCTGATCTGATGGAACCCATGTAGCTAATTGGATTGACCAAGTGCAGAGATCTTTCAGATTGCAAAATGCTTGAAAGCAATCATGGGTGGATGTAGCCTACTCTCTTTTTCTTTTTGGGAATGAGAACCCTGTAAATGGTATGTATGGCTACGTAGTCAAAACTCTAATGTGAACCCCCTTCTTTGGACAAGTTTTGTCAAATTAATTATAAAAATATTGGGATTCATTGATCCAGATTTTTATGGACAACTGATCAAATTAAGGCAAATAGGTTCAATAGGCGAATGCAATTCCCAATATATATAGCTTTCTACAAGGACTCATGATCCAAGCCATGAAAAGAGGTTAGAAATATACATGAGTGAATTGAAAGAAACAATTAGATTTGGTGTTTGACTATTCAAGCCAACTGTAATTAAGGTTGTTATGACAGCAGATGGTCTGTATCACAAGTGTGCAGAAAAGTGCTTGATGATAATTGAGAATGAAGTGATGGAAGATAAAGACTAGGAGGTGGACAAGGAAGCACAAGTCAATATGGTAGAACCAAGTTTAATCAAGTTTGAGGACACACCATCCATGACCTTACACACATCCATGACCTTACACACAAGATTAAAGAATATATCAAGAAATAGTGGATAGTAGTTTTGATTGATTCATGTAGCGCTCACAATTTTATTGGTAAAAAGGTATCCTCTAATCTTAAGTGCTTTGGCTACCTTGCCCCAAATTCTGAGGTTATGATAGTAGATCTGGAAATCAATTGTGGAGGACAATGCCATAAGTTTTTTTTAAATATCTTGGTGATTATCAGTTGGAATCACATATTTAACAAGTCACCCCTTAGGAGGCACTAATTTGGTTTTAGGGGTGCAAGGGTTTAAACAATTAGGAACCTTCTCCATGAATCTTAAGTGATTGTCTATGAGGTTCAGCATTTGGAGCCTTTTTACCATTCTCAGACAAGAATGTGTGTTTGTATTGTAATTCTTAATAACGCATATTAATTTTTTCTAACTGAAATATACAATTTATATTTAAGTTATCTACAACCTATTTGTGAAGATTTGTCATTTACACTCCATAAGCATTCGATCAGAAAAATCCAGCTAGAAGGTTCAATTATGTTTTTATTAAATGGGTAATAGATACATACTTTTTTAATCTATTCCTAAAAAGTTATAAATATATTATTTAGATCACAGCAAATGCAACATATATCTTGAATTTATAAAAGACAACATATTACAAAGTGCTTGTTTCCACAAGTTTTATGAAAATTGGGGAGACTTATAATGAGGCTTTCTTCCTCTGAAGTTAACTTGTTGTACTAAGACCTTGAGATAGATGACTGACCCACCTTTTCTTTCAGGCTTCACCACTCTTCCTAAGCCTTCTCTTTTTTCAGCAGAAAATGCAAATGCCTTGTACCATATCTCTGAATGCATGAATTGAGTTGATTGTCCTCGTCCTGCATCTATTGTTTTTGGATCTGCTTCTGTGCAGCTTCAATACTTCTCTTGGGTGTCATATTCATATTGATATTCGTCCCTTTTAGGGAATTGTTACTGTTTGTAACCTACTTTCTTTGAACAAACAGATATCTTTTATAGCCATGGAGAGCAATATTATGTTTTATTTTCAAATGAACCATGCCCTAAACTATTTGAGCCATTGTTTATTAAAGGTCGTGGCTATAAGATTTATTTTATCAATTGATTAGTATCACTGGAGGGCTTCAACAATTTAAATGAGGAGGTCTTGAAAATTATGGGTTGACATTTGAAGTTAATTAATCATAGTGAAATCAATTTTTATGGACATAGATGACTGCAACTTTTGGACTAATATTTACATAGTGCAATATACTTACACAAATTTTACTAGATTTTTTTTTTGATTGATAAAAACAGGGTTTGAGTGGGTTCTCATCCTGCTTACAAAAATTCCCATGTCATTAATGGCTATAAGCTGTCAAAACTAAAATCTAGGCCAAAGTTGTAACAAAACTTTTCTCTACACTGCCAAAACTGAAACTAAAACTTTAGACATAGAGCAACAAACAGGAAACCATAAAACAGACATAGATCATCACACTAATCATCACCATTGGAGTCAGATTCAAAGCTAACAAGGATCATATCCTCCATCAACTTATCTACCATGAAACTACTCCCCTAGATATGTTGGTGTCAATATCCACCAAGCATGAAAGCCCCTCATTAAGGCTTTCCTCCTCCTCTCCCTTTCTTTTAAACTGGGATGTGGGCTATTCAGTCTAGAAAGATCCAGGGGAATTTGTTGTTGGTCCCAAGCCAGATCCCCTTTACTAATTATTCCTTGGTTTCCTGCCCAATCAACCAAATTATTACCTTCCCTGTAAATATGGGATAACTCCACCTCCTCAAAATGACTTAGGAGCCTCTTGGTGTCACCAATAATATCTTGAAGAAAACCCCCTAAAGAGTTTTTTCCCTTTGAGGCTATTGATGACAACCAACGAGTCACCTTCCACATGGATTTGGTTAAAACCAAGTGATTGAGCTTTCTTAATTCTGGCTAGAACTGCCCTTGCCTCCACCACCGTATTGGTTGTGGTCCCATAAAACTCAGCATAAGCACCAAGGAGAATCCCCTTATGGTCATAAAAACCCCTCCTCCTCCAGCTGGCCCTGAGTTGCCTTTTGAGGCCTCATCAAAATTCAATTTGACCCAACCTTCCTTTGGTGGGTTCCATTTTATTGTATCCCTATTTTTCCCTTTATTCCTGACCCCATTAATGGGGATTGGTTCTAGGTTCCAGTTTTCAGCTACAATTTTCTCTATCCCTTTTTCTGCCCCATCCCTCCAGTCCTGGGATTTCCACTGTTTCTTTGATGTTCAAACTGATCCGCTCCACAATCCTATTGACATTCCACCTTTCCCCTCTAAAAATCCTTTTTTTCCTTTCCAACCAGATATTCCAGATTGTGTAGGTTGGGATTAAATGCCAAAGTAACTGAAGTCTTCTACTTTGAAAAGGGCATTCCCATTGCATCACCTTGTCCTTCAAATTACTTGCAAAAACCCAAGAATTTCTGGTTTTGACCAAAACTTTATCCCAGATTTCTACCGTGCATTGGCAGTGGATAAAGAGATGATCATGAGTCTCTTCTTCAGCCAGGCAGAGCTCACATCTGGAAGGTCCTGCAAAGCCCTTTTTGCGAAGGTTATCCATAGTTAACGCTTTCCCTTGCACAACTATCCAATGGAAGAAGATTATTTTTGGGACCCCTTTCCTAATCCAAATCTTCAGCCAAGGGAAATCTAGAACTTCTTCCCCTTTTGCCACCTGATAACTAGACTTTACTTGGTATTGTCCATCTTTGGACCATGACCACCACAACTGATCACTTGTTGGTAATTGAGGAATATAATAAGCTCTCAGTCTTTCCTCTAGAGCGCCCATTGCCTCCCTAAACTGATTCTCCACTGCTAGAGGTCTCCAAAGGTGGAAGCCACCTCTATCCTGGATGTAGTCACTCACCTTTTCTCCATAAGCTCTTCTGAGAATAGGATGTAATTCAGAGAAACTCTCCTCTTGATTTAGAGGTTTGGAGCCCAACCATCTATCATCCCAAAACTTGACCTTGGTTCCATCTCCAATCTTCCAAATGACACCTTTCTCTATTATCTCTCGGCTCTTAACTGCGTGATTCCATATCTTTGATCCTGTGCTAATAGGTTGTGCTCTTTCTTCATACTACCTCTAGTATTTCCTTCTCCAAATGTTGACCCAAAAAGCATTCTCCTGCCCAAACCTCCACCATAATTTACCCCCCAAGGCCTCATTCATTTCTCTCAAACTCCTTATTCCTAGTCCCCCTTCTTTCTTTGGTCTGCATACTCGATCCCAACGAACAAGAGGGAATTTGTGTCTGTCCTCTATCCCTGCCCATAAGAAAGAGTGTTGCCTCCTTTCTAAATCATGCTGCACTTTGGCCGACATTCTCAGGGCTGCCATCAAGTAGATGGGCAATGCCTGAAGTGTGGATTTCAATAGTTGTAGCTTTCCTGCTTACGAAAGAAGCTTGCCTTTCCAATTGGCCAACTTCCTCTGAAACCTTTCCATTAAAGGATTCCATAAGGTTGTAGTCATTCTTCCATCAAAGAGGGGAACTCCCAAATAAGTAGAAGGTAATTTACCCACTTGCCATCCTAGAATATCCAATATCCTCCTCTGCCTCCTATGAGGGGTGTTGAGGAAAAAAACCTTGCTCTTATTGTTATTGACTTTTTGCCTCGACGCTCTTTCGTATAAGTCAATAACCTGCTTGAGGATCCTAGCCTCCTTAATTGAAGCTTCCCCTAATAGGATCATGTCATCCACAAATTGCTGGTGGGTAACTGGCCTTAAGTCATGAGTGACTATTAGACCTTTTAGATCCCCATTCTGTTTGTGGTTTGCTATACTTCTCCCCAAAGATTCTGCTAAGATGATAAACAGGTAGGGGGAAAGAGGATCCCCTTGGTGGAGACCTCTAGAGCTATTGAAAAAACCTTGAGGGGATCCATTCACTAGGACTGAGAATCTTGGCAAAGTGACACACTCCATAACCCAATTTCTCCACTTTCTATCAAAACCAAACCTCTCCAAGACCCTATTGAGAAAGTCCTAGTCGACTCTATCATAGGCTTTTAACATGTCCAGTTTAGCCACCATACTTGCTCGGTTGCTCCTAGAAATAGAATGAATTGTTTCATGCACTGTAATTATACCATCCACAATCTGTTTTCCTTGAACAAAACCTCCCTGTTCATCTGAAATGATGTGGGGTAAAATTTATTTTAATCTGTTAGCCATAATTTTGGTAATGAATTTATACACTGAGTTACAAAGACTTATAGGTCTAAAGTTAGCACATGTGAGGATCTTGATTCTTAGGAATCAAGGCTATGAAGGTGTTATTTAATTCTCTCAACATACTACTCCTTCTTTGGGCTTCCTTGACTGCTCGGACCACATCCTTCCCCACAATGTCCCAACATTCTTGGAAGAAACCTACAGGAAAGCCATTAGGCCTTGGAGCCTTATCCCTCCCCAAGGAAAAAACTGCTTTCTTAATTTCCTTCTCAGATACAGGGGCATTTAAGCTTTCATTCATCTATTTAGTGACCAGCTTGGGTATAAACTCTAAAATCTCTTGATCTTCCTCCTCTTTTTGTTTGAAGTAATCCACAATCTCTCCATTGATCTCCTCCTCTTCTTGGAGCTTTTGACCCTGCCTGTTCTCAATCTGTTTGATGGTATTCTTGTTTCTATGGATCAAGGTTGTAATGTGAAAAAACTTAGTATTACGATCCCCTTCCTTCAGCCACGTAACCCTGGATTTCTGCCTCTAATAAGCTTCCTCTTTTGCCAAGACATTGTGGTACTCACTAAGGACCTGCTTCTCTCTTACTCGGAGACCCTAATTCTGATCTTCCACCTCCATCTGCCCTTGAAGATCTTCTATTTCCTTTTCCAACCATTTCTTCTGTTAAAAAATGTTACCAAAATGTTGCTTATTCCATGTTACTAACTATTTCTTCACTAGTTTGAGTTTCTGAGCTAGCTTGAACATACTAGTTGCCCAAATTTGGCTGTTCCACCAATCCTTCAAAAGAGATTTGAAGTCTGGATGTTGTAACCACATTAGCTCAAATCTAGGGAAAAAAGAAGACGGGACCAACGGATGTTATGATTTCCCACTCTCCTGTTTGTCCATGTAAACTTAGATCCTTTCAGATCTAGGTCTACTAAACCTGCATTAGTAATAAAGTCCCCAAGCTCATTCATAGAATCTAAAATTTTGACTATTCCTCCTCTCTTCTCTTCTGGCTTGAGGGCAGTATTGAAGTCCCCTATTATCAGCCATTTATTGTTCTCTATCCTGTTACCAAAATTAAGCAACTCTTCCCATAAATTCTTTATGAGGCTTCTCAAGTTGGGAGTATAGACATTAGTAACAATGCCTATTGTATTGGAAGCTAAGTGTCTGAGCTCCATTGAGATGAACCTACCATCCTAAGCTAATAGAGTTCCCTCAAAAACTCTAGATTTAAAAAAAAACCTAAACCTCCCACAGTGCCTACTGCTGCAACTGAAAACATTCTACTATTGTTCCAGCAAAAAGCCCTAATTTTCTCCAAGTCCCTAACTGAAAGTTTTGTTTCCTAGAGGAGCAAAACATCTGGTTGATGACTTCTAATCACATTACAAAGAACCCTTCTCTTATTAGGGGCATTCAAGCCCTTGATATTCCAAGAAAGGATCTTCATTTATGCGCCTTTCCAGAGGGCTTAACCCCTCCTGATTTCAAATCCAGTAGTGTTTGTTGTTTACCATCTGCTATCTCTTTCTCTATCTCTCTAGCTCTTGTTTCTAAACCAAGGGTCTGCCCTTTTGTTTAGGATCTACTCCCAAGTCTAGGTGCACTCCTTTAGTCTTCTTTTTATTACTATGAAGAGCTAACAAAATACCTTTCTCCTCTGGTCCCCCCTCTTCAACATGCAAAGGTAAGGAAGAAGGAACAAACTCGGGATTTGATTCACTTACCTCTTTAGTCAAAGAATCTGCCAAGGCTAGGTCTGCTACTTGGTTGTCGACCGCTTCCTCCTCATTCTCCAGTGCATCCTCCTTCACCTCTACCTCGTTTCCTTCTAGCTGAGGAGCCTCCACAACTCCCGGTTGCTCTTGTGGAGCTTCCAAAAGGACTTTAGGGTCCTAATCTTGAGAAGTCCTAGAGCTTGACTCCCCTTGCTCTCCCATATGGGAAGGGCCACCCTCCCTTCCAATTTCCTTGCTCAACCTTCTCACTAGGAGAGACTCCACGGGAGCAGTCTCGAGCCAGATGACCATACTCATGACAAACCCTACAACGAAAGGGTAGGTTCTCATAGTTGACTTCCTAGACATGCACTCCTAGCTTTGAAGATAGTGTAATGGATTTCAGGAGCAGTTTTTGCAAGTCCACCTTAATACAGAATCTAGTATATACCGCCAACGATTGCTCGGTTGTAGACAGTGAAACAACTAGGAACTCCCCAAGGTAATTTCCAATCATTTCAAAGATCTCTTGGGTGAGAACTCTAAAGGTAAAGCATATAGTCTCACCCTTATTGGCACCTTATCCATCTATTCCGTATTAGGGTTAAAATTGGGCTCCCATGGCTTAGCAAAAAGCCTCGTTGCTCCTAAGAACCGTGGGCCATCCAACAAAGCCTTTTGAAAGTCTTCCAAGCAGGTAAAGGCAGCTACAAAAAAACCCTTTGGTAGGATTTTTAAAGAGTCTTGCCCTTTTGGTTCCCACTTTATCTTAATTCAATTTCGTAAAATTGACAAACCTAGTTAGGCCCCTAGGAATTTGCAGATAAGATAGTTTGAAAAATTCCCTAAGTTTTGGTTGACCAAAGCATCCGAGATGCTCAACATGTGCTCTCCTAGCTCCACAAGGTGGACTTTGGCAACCAACACACTCCTCGTAAAACAAGGGTTTTTTCCACGCACTGTATCTACGAAAGAGGCCTTGCTTTGGACAAAGGAGGCCAAGCCCACAACTTTCTTCATCCCCACCAGATTCCAGTCATCTTCCTACAATGGGTCTACATCCGTTATTGTTTGAAACCGCACAAACCTCTGCGCTTGGTTCAAATTCGAAATCAAAACCTCCTTCTTTCCAGCTTTGCTCTCTCCCCTTCTATAGTGCACAAACTTTCTAAAATTTTCTATTTTCCTAGGCTTTCCTTAGGATTCCTCTTGGTCAACTTAGAGTATGCTCACATCAGTTGCAAGTGGATATGAACCACCATATTCCTCGAGAAGATAAGGTATGTTGTCTTTGCTCTATCAGGGAGGTCGAGGCTGAAGACCGTTTTATCTTTAGGTGTCCTATTTATTATGAGATTTGAGGGAGGTACTATTGCTTGTATAGAAACTCAGGTGGATTGCTTGCCACTTTTTTCAGCTATTTTGACCAAAGATGCTTGGCTTTTTACCTCAAGGAAGCTATCACTCTTCGACATTAGTTATTACAAAGGAGAGACTACTACTTGACTAATCACCTCATTCTTTCACCCTATATTTACAGTTGAGAGTAATAAGCGCTTATTGGAAGCTACAACTATCACAAATACTAATGATAGATCTGTGCGCATTTGTCTACATACAAGAGTGGCTACTAGGTATTGAGTTCGTTCTTATTCATTGCGATAAGACAAGACTGCAGTTCTTCGACGTTAGGTTTCGGCCTACCAAGGAGTTGTAGATATGCGCAACTTTCTAGTTTCTTGTCCTTTTATATTGGTTCTACAGGCATGGATGCCAGAAAAGTCTTGAGGGGTCGAACTCCATGTCCTCCCAGGATTATTCGACTAGGCCCTCGTAGTCTTGGTCATTCTCTTGGGAGCATCATTAGATTTTGTGTTGACCCTTTGGGATAGTTGGTGACGATAACGACTGTGCTTTTACTTTACATTGCATGATAGATTAATGTTGGTACTTGGGTCCATTGGAGCTCCTTTCTTAGATTAATGTTGGTACTTGGGTCCATTGGAGCTCCTTTCTTTGTTGTACCTCAACTTCTAGATCTCTCTTAATCATTACTTTTAGCATGTTAGGGTTTATCCATTTTGGGTAACCCTCGAGGCCGTAATTTTATGCCATACAATTATCCCACTTTAGAGTAGTATACACAAGATTCTTTAGTTTAGCTTATTTTCTTAGTACTTTGTGGTTACTACAATGCATTGTAATTTGTAACAACTCTTTTCAATGAGTTCCATTGGCCTGCTTTGGCCATTTGTGGACATTAGTAAAATTATCTTATCTTTATTTATTTCCCAAAAATGCATGTAAGCTTTTTTGATGCATGCATGCGTTTTATAATGTATGCATGCTTTTTCAATGGATGCATGCAATTTATAATGCAGACATGTATTTAACAATGCATACATACTTTTTGCTCTTATAATGCATGCCATATTTCATTCTAGTCTCTAGAAATAAAAAGAAGCAATCCACCGACTCAAATTTTATACAAGAAGTAAAGCGAGTGAAAAGAAAGGAGCAATATATACAATTGGATAGGTGCCGTTTAGCACCAAGCACTATGATCTAGATGAGATCACACTGATACAATGGATAGGTTGGTTGGGTGGTATTTATACCAAATACCTAAACCTCAATAGTAATGACTACATATCTATTTAGCTCACCGACATAATATAAAGGCTTAAAGGTCAATTACAAATTACTAAACCCTTCTCTTTAAACATATTAGGCTTAATAAGTTTTTAGTAAAGGTTAACCATAATAAAGGTTTAACCATGGGTTCATAAGGATAATTACATCAAATATCAATATTAAAGTACATTGCATAATGATTGCCCATAGGTGTACATATGATTATATCATACAATGTTGGCCTTGGCCAATAAGATCAGATTTCACATATCTCAAGACCCTTCAAATCTAAACTGAGGCGGCCAAGTGGAGAAGACATTAAAGATGATAATAATGGATGCTCTGGGAGGCCAAAAATATCTTCATCTCTATTGTTATTTGGAAGGCTGCCCCTTGTTTTCTAAAACTCTGTTTTAGTCTTATATCCTTATCAAACATTTTTTGTAGGATGCCCTTTCTGTGCTAGATAACGGATTTTGACTTCTTTGAAGACTGAGACTTGCACTTGAGCAATTGAGCCTTAACCTCCATTGATTTGAAAACCTTTTCATGATCCTGTATCTAAGAAGAAGCACCATAATTTCTCATAGCAACCTAAAGATGAAGAGAGAAAAGAGCATCGAGGGTTTAGGAAGATATTTCTTCATATATGATTTAACAAGAAAACAATCTGAATATTTCTTCTCTAAACCTCTAGAAAATCCAGAGTCTATTTTCATTTTCTTAAATTTTTCTCTAAAGATGGACCAAAGATCCTCATACTATAATACTTCCCTACATCATAATTTTGCCCTTTGAAATGAGCAATATAGGTCTTGAAGACCTTTATATAGTGAGACGTTCTCCCACCTACAAGTAGTCCTCAAACAAATACCACCAATGCAAAGAGCTCGAAAAATCATATGGTTTGAAAAAAAGGGCTCAAAATAATTTCGTGTGCAAAAGGTATGGCCTTTGGAAAATTTTCCTGAGTAATTCTTAAATCAATAAAAAATATTTAGTTTCTCAAACCTCATAACATTTTCAACCAACTTGAATTGGCCACTTGATGTACAATGATTCATAGATGGCTGCTATTGATCCATTGCTACCTAACTGCCACTAGACAGTGAAAGCAAAGAAGGGCCACTCGTTGTGATATGATTTGTCTTTTAATTTCTTATATATATATATAAAGCTTATTTTGCCATCATGGAGTACACAAGAAGTAAGGAAATGAGGTAGTGGGGACAAACCCATGCCCCCTCGACTAGCCAGTGCCTTACACGATCAATGCTAACCGGGTGCCCATCCCACACATTGAGAATGAGGAGAAGGGACTCGATGCACATTCCATCCTTTGTTCGCCAAGGTGAATGGAGTGCTAGTTCGAGCAATCGAATCCATAGCCTTTGCCTAGTCCTCTAATCACGTCTTGCCATTGATGCCATTGAAAGAAATAAAGTATTGCTTGGGAGATGCATTGTAAGGCTTGAAGAAAAGGAATGGCCTTGTTTTGAACATGCAACCTGTTGTGTGCGAACGCTGTAATGTCCTCCCACTAGCTAGTAGTGCCACTCTGCCTAGCTGCAGCCTAATGCTGCTTGCCATATAGGAAAAGGGACATGCTTAGGCCATGTATAAAAGAATATGTTGGTGCCCATACAAAATGCATGAACACAATCACAATGATTTGAATTAAGGGCTAACCCCACACAAATGCCAAAGTAATTCCACACTAAACAGGCTGCTATATACCTAGGTGGAAGGATCCATGGGGGAAGCTTCTTGGATACTTCCCATCCATCGCTTCCAAAGGGAAGCACTACTTTCTATCCACATTAGGGACCCGAAATCAAGACAAGTGGCAATAATAATTCCACCATCAAATTTGTCTATGAAAACATCAATATGAGAAGACAAAGAATTTGGCCTTGACCAAATCATCAATAGCCATGCCCCAATATCTGCACAAAACATAAAGTTGGAGGAAGAAATTATGGATGGGAGGGAAAAATTGTTTTACCCTCCTAAAAAAGCGTACTCTTGGATAATGGTTGTGAGCTGTTTAGTTTCTCTCCCTACTTCTTATGTCAAAAACGACTTATGAAACGGTTGAAGATAATTTGGCCTATTGACCGAATGAAGAATAGGAGGCTCCAATAAAACTCCTTGTCTGTCCAAGTAATGATACTCCATACCCGCTTTGGTACCATTTTAGATTTCACACTAGTTTCCATAAACAAACAAAAGCAATTCATTGACTTAAATAAAGAAGTAAAGAGAGCGAAAAGAAAAGAGTCATTAACACTGTTGGATGGGTCCCCTGAGCACTAAGTGTTGGTTGTGGAGCCTAATTCTAATTTGGAGGCCTTGTTTTAGCCGCGTTTGGACCCACTCTACGAAAGGATATGGGCGTTATGTAGTTGTGTGTCAAATTGCATGTCAATTCGAGTTTTTTTTGTGAATTACTATTTTCGGAAATTTTTTGATGAAAAATAATTTTCCGAAAATAGTAATTATTAAAAACGGATTTTTTGACAAAAAAATAATTTGACGAAAAATAATTTTCCTAAAATTGTAATTATTAAAAATGGCAAATTTCAACAGAAAAGATAATTTGCCGAAAATAGTAATTTTTATTTATTTTGGGGCCTTAATGATTTGCTCTAAAATTGTAACCCTCGTTTTATAAGAGGATGTTGTACGACATCGGATATGTGAGAAGGAAGAGAGACTGTAATTGTGAGATCGAAGAGGAAGTACAACGGATTTGTTGTAGGTTGTATCCCTTCGAGATTTGCTGGATGGAATAATAAATCCTGGTTATTTTCTCCATGTGTCTCTTGTGTGCTTTATTTTCTGCATTAATAATTCCGCGTTTTTTTTTATTGCTCGCGATTTTATATTTCTAACAACTGGTATCAAAGTGAGGTTGACTTGATAGGAAGGTTTCTTGATTCGAGTGGGAGCAATGGCAGAAGAAGACAGGTTTAGGGTTGAGAAGTTTAACGACCAAAATTTCCAGCTATGGAAGATGCAAATGGAGGATTATCTATATCAGAAGGATCTTTACCTACCATTAGGCGGAAAAGCAAAGAAGCCGACGAAGACATCAGACGAAGAATGGGAAGTTCTAGACAGAAAGGCACTAGGAACAATACGGTTGTGCCTGGCATCGTCGGTGGCCTTCAATATTTCAAAGGAAAAGACAACGAAGGATTTAATGAATGCATTGGCCAAACTGTATGAAAAACCCTCAGCTTCAAATAAGGTATTTCTTATGAAGCGTTTATTTAATATGCATATGTCAGAAGGTGGGTCTGTTACTGATCATTTGAATGAGTTTAACACGGTTACAAATCAATTAACCTCTGTAGGTGTAAATTTTGATGATGAGGTTAGGGCTCTTTTGATCTTGTGCTCATTGCCAGAAAGTTGGAATGGCTTGGTCATGGTTGTGAGTAATTTAGTCTCTGGTTCAAATACTTTAAAGTTTGATGATGTATTTGGTGTTATCCTAAGCGAGGAAATGCGAAGGAAAAGCACCGGTGAGATATCAGGTAATGCTTTGAGTGTGGAAACAAGGGGAGATAGAAGGAGAGAGGAAAGAACCCAGGGAAACATGGAAAATTAAATAAGGGCAGATTCAAATCCAAAGGAAAGTAGTTGGAATGCTAGCACTGTGGGAAGAAAGGACACCTGAAAAGAGATTGTTGGTCTCAGAAAGAAAAACAAGGAGATGAAAAACAGGATAATCAGGAAGCAAACGTTGTAGGTGATATATTGCAAGATGCTTTAATCCTTTCACTAGATAATTTTAATGATTGTTGGGTGCTAGACTCAGGGGCTTCATATCATGCCACACCCCATAGAAAATATTTTCTAGATTATGTTCAAGGTGATTTTGGACAGGTTTATTTGGAGGATGATCGGCCATGTAAAATTGTTGGACAGGGTAAGATATACAGATAAAATTACTGAATGGAAACCAATGGTTGCTGAAAGAGGCAAGGCATATTCTTGATTTGAGAAGGAATCTAATTTCCATAGGGCAGTTGGACAGTGAAGGATGTACAGTTACATTCTCAACAGATTCGTGGAAGGTTGCTAAAGGATCATTGATATTAGCAAAAGGAAAGAAGTCAAGTACGTTGTATGTATGTACTGGTAATACTGATCTTTCTATTGTTTTAGCCTCTACAGGAGCGAATACAACTTTGTGGCATCATAGGCTTGGGCACATGAGTGAGAAGGGGATGCAAATTCTCCACTCCAGGAAAATGTTGACAGGATTGAAGAAGATTGATATGGATTTTTGTGAGCATTGTGTTTATGACAAATAGAAAAGAGTCAGATTTCTTAGATTTGGGAAGGAAAAGAAGAGTGAAAAGCTAGAGCTTTTGTATACAGATGTGTGGGGACCAACTCAGGTATCATCTCTTGGTGGCTCTAATTATTATGTTACTTTTATTGATGATGCAACTAGAAAAACTTGGGTTTACTGTATTCGAAAGAAATCGGATGTCTTTGATACTTTTAAGAAATGGAAAGCTTTGGTTGAGAATGAGACAAGAAATAAGTTGAAGTGTCTTAGATCAGATAATGGAGGTGAGTACTGCAACAAGGAGTTTGACAATTACTGTTCATACCATAGTTGAGAAAATCGCCAAAAAATCGGAAAAATCGCGATAAAATCGGGTCTCAATGCCGGGCCGATCAAATTGGCATCTTATCGCGATGCAGGCGATTTTTTGAAAAAATCGGCAAAAAATCTGCAATTTTTTTTTTTTTTTTAATAATAATTTTTTTTTTCAAGCTGTGGCCGATTTAGGGTTTTTTTATGCAAGCCCATTTTTCAGATGTTATTGTTTGAACTTTGAAGTTTAAAGTTGAAACCCTAAATCTGAAACCCTAGTTTAGGGTTTTGGGTTTTTTTTTTTCTTTTTTTAAGTAAATATTGCTGCCTGATAACTATGTATGCAAGCCCATTTTCAACTGTTAATGTTTGAAACTGTGAAGTTTAAACCCTAAACCCTAGGCTAGGCCTTAGGGTTTTTTTTCCTCCTCTTTTTAAGTAAATAAGTAAATATTGCTGCCTGTTAACTATGTATGCAAGCCCATTTTTCAGCTATTAGTGTTTGAATTTGAAACTTTAAACTTTGAACTTGAAGTTTAAACCCTAAACCCTAGTCGAGGCCCTAGGGTTTAGGGTTTAGGGTTTTTTCCTCCTCTTTTTTAAGTAAATACTAAATATTGCTGCCTGATAACTATGTATGCAAGCCCATTTCTCAGCTGTCAATGTTTCAATTTTAAACCCTAAACCCTAGCCTTTTGGTTTAGGGTTTAGGTTTTTTTCCTTTTTTTCAAGTGATTGTAACTTTGTTCTTACTTGTTTCCATGTGCAGGCATATAAAAAATGAATTGTTACTTGTAAATTTGTACCTTTTCATATTATAAGCAATACAGGATGTGTTTTGTCACTTTCATGTGTACTTAAAGCTTGAGCCTTGTATGATGTCTTGACTTGAATTGTTGTTTTTATTGCAATATCTGATTTGCATAATGTTAATTCATTGTAATATGCAAGAAAAAAAAAAAAATCGTTTTCTTCGGTTTTTTTTTCTGCCGATTTTTTGCAGATGTTTTGCCGATTTTTGAAAAACTCCCGTCTTATTGCCCAGCCGATTGACTCCCGATACCGATTTTCTCAACTGTGGTTCATACCATGGGATTCGTAGAGTGAAGACAGTTCCAGGAACACCACAAGAAAATGGTGCGTCAAAAAGGATGAACAGGACAATCATGGAACGCTCTAGGTGTATGAGATTACATGCGGGATTGTCCTTACAGTTTTGGGTAGATGCTGTGGATACTACTGTTTATTTAATAAACAGAGGGCCTTCAAGTTCACTGGATGGTGGTATTCCAGAAGAGGCATGGACAGGTAAAATTGTTAATTTTTCATTTCTAAAGACTTTCGGTTGTGAAGCTTTCGTGCATATTGATAAAGAAAATAGAACAAAATTTGAGGTCAAATCCAAGAAGTGAACTTTCATTGGATATGGATTTAATGATTCTGGTTATTGCTTTGGGGATTATGCAAATCACAAAATCATTAGGAGGAGAGATGTGATATTCAATGAGAAGGTCATGTATAAATATCAGTTGCAGGGAAAGAAACAGGAAAAAGCAAACACATAATACATAGTGCTTGATGAAATTGAAACTCCAAAGGTGCTAGAAGAACGGCAGCAGCAAGCACCTCAAACTCCTGAAAATGCTGTTAGAAGATTTACCAGGATAAGTAGACCCCCTGAACGTTACTCTCCTTCATTATATTATGTACCGTTATCCGACTTTGGTGAACCAAAAAACATATGAAGAAGCGATGGAGATAGAAACCAGTAAGAAGTGGGAGCAAGCCATGAATGAGGAGATGGACTCCTTGGTACATAACCAGACTTGGGATTTGGTTCGGTTTCCTGCAGGAAAAAGAGCATTGCAGAATAAATGGGTTTATAGGGTGAAAGAAGAAGATGGAGGCAAAAAGAGGTATAAGGCCAGACTTGTTGTAAAGGGGTTTGCACAGAAGAAAGGTATTGATTATGATGAAATTTTTTCGCCTGTTGTTAAAATGACTTCAATAAGAACTGTTTTAAGTCTAGTGGTTGTAGAGGATTTGCATCTTGAACAATTAGATGTAAAAACAACTTTTCTCCATGGGGATTTGGAGGAAGAGATTTATATGCAGCAGCCACAGGGGTATGAGGTCAAAGGGAAGGAGGAATTAGTGTGCAAGTTAGAAAAGAGTTTGTATGGCTTGAAGCAAGCTCCAAGGCAGTGGTGTATGAAATTTGACAGGTTTATGTCAGAACAAGGGTATAGTAGATGTTATTTTGACCACTGTTTTTATTTTAAGAGATTGGATAATGGTAATTATATCATCCTGTTATTGTATGTAGATGACATGCTTGTTGCAGGGTCTAACATGCAGGATATAGATGTGCTCAAAAGAAAATTGGCAGATTCATTTACAATGAAGGATTTAGGTGCTGCAAAGCAAATCCTTGGTATGAGAATAACAAGAGATAGGAAAAATCACAAATTAACTTTGTCTCAGGGGGAGTACATTGAGAAGGTGTTGGAGAGATTTCGGATGCAAGATGCAAAACCTGTACACCTTTGGCCAATCAACATTTGGCAGTTTGATGTATGCGATGGTGTGCACAAGGCTAGATATTGCACATGCAGTGGGAGTTGTGAGCAAGTTAATGAACAATCCAGGAAAACAACATTGGGAGGGCAGTGAAGTGGATTCTCAGGTATTTGAGAGGTATTGTCACTCAGGTATTATGCTTTGGAGGTTCTAACACTGTTTTACAGGGATATGTTGATTCAGACATGGCGGGTGATATAGACAACGAGGAGTACCACGGGGTATGTTTTTTCTGTAGGTGGGGCTACAGTAAGTTGGATTTCAAAATTACAGAAGGTTGTTGCACTTTCAACAACAAAAGCAAAGTATGTTGCTGTTACAGAGGCTAGTAAGGAGATGATTTGGTTACAAAGGTTTATGGAGGAGTTGGGAAAGAAGCAGGATAATAGCATATTCTATAGTGATAGTCAGAGTGCCATTCATCTGACAAAGAATTCAGCCTTCCATTCCAGGACTAAACATATACAGACCAAGTACCATTTCATACGTTCAGTGTTGGAAGATAGATAGTTAAAACTGGAGAAGATACACACCGGTCAGAATCCTGTGAGATATGTTCACAAAGGCGGTAACTAGGGAGAAACGAGTTCTTGCTAAGTTTCAGTTGGTCTTCAAACATGATAGTAAAAGGTGAGAAAATTTCTAGGTCCAAAGTTGAAGCATAGTCCAACAGGTGTAGTAGCGGTGGAGTTATTGTGATCAGTCTCCAAGTGGGAGATTGTTGGTTGTGGAGCTTGATTCTAATTTGGAGGCCCTATTTTAGCCGCGTTTGGACCCACTCTACGAAAGGATATGGGTGTTATATAGTTGTGTGTTAAATTGCATGTCAATCCAAGTTTTTTTTGTGAATTACTATTTTCAACTTTTTTTGACAAAAAATAATTTTCGAAAATATTAATTACTAAAAACGGAAATTTTTGACGAAAAAATAATTTTCCGAAAATAGTAATTACTAAAAATGGAAATTTTTTGATGAAAAATAAATTGCCGAAAATAGTAATTACTAAAAATGGAAAATTTCAATATAAAAGATAATTTGCCGAAAATAGTATTTTTTATTTATTTTGGGGCCTTAATGATTTGCTCTAAAATTGTAACCCTCGTTTTATAAGAGGATGTTGTATGACATCGGATATGTGAGAAGGAAGAGAGACTGTAATTGTGAGATCGAAGAGGAAGTACAACGAATTTGTTGTAGGTTGTATCCCTTAGAGATTTGCTCGACGGAATAATAAATCCAGGTTCTTTTCTCCGTGTGTCTCTTCTGTGCTTTATTTTCTGCGTTAATAATTCCACAATTTTTTTATTGCTCACGATTTTATATTCCTATCACTAAGCACTATGATCAAGTTGAGATCAGATCGATACAATGGATCAGGTGGTTATAGGGTATGTATACCAAATAGCTAAACCTCAACAGTAATAATTACATATCACATTAACCCAAGTTGACATACCATAAAGGCTTAAAGGTTAATCACAAATTACTAAACCTTGGCCCCCATCAACATATTAGGCTTAATAGGGTTTTAATGAAGGTTGACCGTAATAAATGTTTAACCATGGGCCCATGGGGCTAATTGTATCAAATTTCAGTAATAAAGTACGTTGCATAATGATGGCTCAAATGTCAATAATAAAGTAAATTGCTTAATGATTACTTGCAGGCGTACACATGATTATATCATACAATGTCAATCTTGGCCAATCAGGTCGGTGACACATCTCAACAATGCATACATGCATCTTTTGGTTGGCATGTATCATTTGCTAGTATGAATCCTTGCATTGCTTTTACTAAAGCTTTGGTTTTTGTAATAACAAAATATTTGTTCCATGATTTCTAATGAGCATAGCTTTGGTTTAAAGAGCATTTGATCCAGTGGTATGATTCTCGCTTTGGGTGCGAGAGGTCCCAAGTTCGGTTCTCGGAATGGCCCTATTTTTGATAGATAACTAGGTTCATAGATTATCCGAACTTATTTTTAAGCACATTTTCAAGATATCTCTGTGAAGATGAGGATCTTTAACACCTTGGTCAAGTCAACTATTACTTATGGGTCAGTGGTTTGGGGTCCTAGTCTTGGCCCGTCTGAGTGGGCATGGATCGAACGAGTACTTATACTCTTTCTTCGATGGCTCATTCGTTGCAAGGTCACAATCCCCTGCTCTATTATTCTAGCAAAGTTTGGGGCCTCTTCTCTCCATCTAGAGATTATCTTCTTGATTATTGGTTATCTTCATAGGATTTGTACTCTAGGAGATACCCCTACGGGCTGCAGGCGGTACCCTTACCTCGCCCTTTGCTCCTCGATGGAACTCTCTCCGAGTTCTCGAGGAGGTCGAAGGAGCTGGTATTTTCAAGTCTCTGCCCTCCTGGCCAACATTTAGATACAGATAGATAGGTTCCCCCTTATTCATTGAGTTTTCTCCTCCCTCTCGGCATAGTAAGGAGAAGATGCTCCATGAGATCCGAAAGGATGTTAGTCTCCAGTACACTAGATGCACATGTATCTCTCGTGTTGCCCCGTTTTCCCCCAAGTTGTCTTTCTATCGTGAGCACTTCTTACAACTTCAAGAGGGCAGAGTAGTTCCTTCGCAACACCTTCAGCAACACACAATGCATAGTCTTCGGATCCCGATTGGGCAACTCAGGGTGTGTTCTCACCAACTCCGGATTGAGTCAGATCACCATTTTCCGATGGAGGAGTGAGTTTGCTTGTTTTGCTCCTTGGGGGAACCTAAAACCTTGCATTACTTTGTTTTTTGCTGTCTCAATTATTACGAGATCCTAGGCATATTCCATTGCCTTTTCAAAGACAACTCTCTGTTTGTTTCTACCTTCTTCAAATACCTGGACCAGCGGTGTCTCACACTCTTTCTTAGGGAGATAACTCAGTTTCGTCGCCATAAAAGCTCTCCTCTAGATGGATCTTACCCCCCTCAACATCGGCTCATCACAACTTACTTCACTGGCTTCGACGGACCAGGTGACATCGGTCGGAAACGCTCTGCTTCTTCCAGAACAAACAACAACAGGATCACTAGGCAGCGCACCCACAACTTGTTAGGGTCTCGAACTAGCGATGGACAAAGACATCATGGACTTCTTCAGCTCGAATACTTTGGCCATGATTGTTAGGAGAGATTAGTTTCTGGGGGTTCTTGGAGCTTGCCCTTCTTGGGCTGCTCCCTCCCCCTCCCTCTCTATCTTTGTTCTTCTTGGCGTGCACCTCGCTCCTTTGGATTGCTGCCCTCCCCCCTCTTCTCTATTCCCCTTCTCTTTGGCCCGTTTGTCGGGTTACGTATTTTTTTTTAACTTAGTTTCTTTTCTTTGTTGGGCTTTTTAGCCCACTAGCTGACAGTCATTATTGTCCTTCTTATAGTCCCTTGGGTCTTTTTTTGGCCCACCGTGGACATTAATAATATTTCACTTCATTTCTAATAGCCAGTTTTAGCAGTCTTTTGTTAGAGGGGCTATCGATCCCCTTGATTTTCCATGATGTAATACTCATCATACAGGGCGAGGTTTTTTTTGCTTCATGGCTTTCCCGTCCAATTAGTATTGCAATCCTACCACTACTCCAAGTAGTTCTTCCTGTTGAAGGATGATTGTAGGGGATTTGTCTTTGTTCGATGTGTAGGACCAAATTGAATATCTAGTATTTCCTCTTCTTCCTCAGATGGGACCAATCTTTTAAATATATTTTCCTCAGTCAACTTTCCTTGTTAAATCTCCCTGCTAGCCTTTGTTTGGGCTATATTTTTGCATTGAGTTCTTTTGAAACTAGATTCTAAGCCTTGGAGTTCTAAAAATTTCTTTGAATGAGGTTTCGGTGCATTGGGACATTCTTTGAACAGGTGCCCATACTCATAATAAAATCTACATCAAAACGGGATAATCACATTATCTACCTGTTGAACCCATGTAAGGTCTTCTATGTCCAAGGTGGTAGTCTTGGGTAGTGGCTTGTCTAGAGAAAGATTAACACAAATCCTTTTAAAATTGTCAATTGTATTAGCCTGTGTTATCTTATCCATATCAATATAATTTTCTATAAAATTACCTATTGCTTCAAACACATACCCAAACCAGAATTCCTGCAACAATTCATACAACTTGATCGAGATTGGAGCCTTGAAAGGTAATTCTTCAATGGGATTAAATCCTATGTAGCAGTATTTCATGTAAAGTCAAGCACTTCCAAAGAACTAAGGGCCTCCTTGAAAAATCATTATGTCTGTAATCCTCGTTGGCAAAAGTGGCTATAAATTATCTTTTTGATAAATAGTGATATCATATGCTCCTTTCATTTTCCATCTTCTCAATGCCCGTTCATGGAGGTTCACAATGAAAAGTTACACCTGAAAGAAGCGACATATGAGAGCTTTCCTTTCCAGGGTATTGATATTCTTCTGTAGGTTCTATGAATGGAGGTCCCCAGTGGTGAGTTGCACCCATAGAAAGTGGCATATGAGAGCTTTCTCTCCAGAGTATTTATATTCTTCTCTAGTTTCTACTTCTCAAGCTTCTGAATTGGACTCCATTTTGTAGCTTCTATGCATATCGTTCTTCTGGCCAAGGGATGCAAAAAATCCTGATCTTGGCCACTGATTTATCCATTGAACTTTCTTGCTTGCCTTTCAGTAGAGCATCCCAAAAGAATTGGACTTGAGGGGGCCAACCAACCCTCTCTTCTATTTGCATTTCAATCAAAATAATGGCATATGAAAGCCTGCACTTTAAAAAAAGGAAAAAAAAATCATGGATTTAGATCTGAAAAAACTTACCAGAATTGTAATGAAGAGAATCAGACCATCAAACCCTAGCAGATCTCTTTCCCACTCTTAATACAAAATCTTGTCTTTGAGTTGGTGAGAAAGTTTATATTTATTTCAACCTCGTAAACAATGAGCAGTAGTTTTGATTGATTTGTGTAATACTTATCGTTTATTAATAAAATGGTATCCTCTAAACTTAAGTGCTTTGTCTACCCTGTTTCAAATTTCAAGGTTATTATAGTGAATATATGAAAATCACTTGTGGGTACAGTTTTACAAGGTTTTATACCTCTTGGCAATTATCAATTGGAGTCACATATGTAGGCATACCACTTAGAAGGTGCTAATATTGTTGTAGGGGTGCAATGTTTGAAACAACTGTGAACCTTCCCTATGAATCCTTATTTTGGAAATGTGGTTATATGGGATTGAAATGAGCCCACCCATATTACATAATGATTGTGTTGCCACAATATTTTAGCGGACCAAATGGTTGTGTATATGACATAGTAGTATTACAATAATATTTTGTCAATGATGGATATATAGTTTGACAAGATTTGAATGGAGGTCATTGCATTTGAAGTCCACATATTTAATCACTTGAGATCATGTCATTTGATACCTTGTGAATCTTAAGCAAATGCCTATGAAGTTTAATGCCAATGGGAAAAGATTTCAAGTTTCAGGTTTCCAACCATCACCCAACCAAATTATTAGTTTGAAATAAATGTAAAAGCTGGTAAAGAAAGGTGCTCAAGGTATGGTGGCACAACAATTTTCATTAGAAACTATGAAATAGAAATCAATTGTCTTACTTGAGTTATAAGCAATTCAAAAGTGTCAACAAGTCTTTGAAGGTCCCAAAGAGACTACTGCCAACATGGGAGCATGACCGTGTTATTGAATTAATTCCAGGTGTAGTGTTGAGACACTCCCTAAGTCTCCAAATACTAGTGATTTGGTGAGTCGAGTGCCCTCGAGCAAGTCATTTTGACCCCCACTGAGCAAATTTTTGTAAAAATATACTATATGTTATGCTTTTTCTTTTTTTGTAGGATCATTGCCAAGTTTTCCCTGAGTTATGCCTCGAGCCCAAGTTCAAGTTTAGAAAATAGAAGCTTGCCGAGTTATTAGACGAATGTTCCTAGTTGGAGAAGGTGATTGGTCAGCACATCCTATTCCAGATAGAGTTGACAAAGAAGGAAACAATTGTTCTAGACCCAAGGGAATCATGGCCAAATAAGTCAACCGGTTACAAAATCGGGAAGAACTTATTGTTAGAAGATTCTATATGGGGGGATGTGCTCTTTGTGCATAAGCATTTAGAGTTGTCAAGCGTTGAAGACAATCCCTTTTTGGAAGGGTGGGGGTAGGGGAAGATAGGTTATGCTCTAAGTATGGGCCTCTAAGGCTAGAGTGTGATTGACACTTGGCATGCTCAATAATTAGAGCTATAATGTTTTATTTGACGCTGATTATTTAAGGTTAGGGCTCATTCCTACTTTAATAGGTTTGTAAATAGATAGTAGATTTCTCATTTTAGTTATTAGTTGTGGTTATCTCTTCTCTATTAGAGTCATCTGTAACAGGATTGTCTATTGGATGTCATCCCCTTGAAAAGGTTTTGCACTCAGATCTGTACTGTTGGTCACGAATCTGCCACGGGAAAGGGTTTGGTTTGTCTATGCGCCCTAGACCCGTCCAACACTTTGAAAGGCCGGAAGAAAGGAATGCCTTCCGTGCCAATCTCCAAAGAGGACTGGCTCCCCTACTACTCTAAGTTGGGGTTTTAGATTAGGGAACTGGAAAGAAATTGGGAAATTGCTGAAAGAGAGGAAATGACTGAAAGAAATAGGGAAATATGGCCACAGGCCAGATGGTTCCTAATGGGAAGAACAGGCAGCACGATTACTTATCTCTACTTGAACCAGCAACAATCAATACTAAGAATGAAACAAAAACTAACACTTAGGGTTTCTCTGACATGTATCCTTCAGAATAATTCCAGGTTTCGTTCTTTACCAGACGCTTAAATCCAGATTACAGAATTACAGCAATCAGACAAAGAAATGAAATTAGCAGAAATTGCAGTAGAAGGCATCATACACAGAAGAAAATCCAGAATTAGAGCCAAAGAGTCTTTAGTATTGATGCAGAACTCAAATACAATAGTTCTCTAGCAGAACGTTCCCCCCCGATTACATTGCATTGAGCTAGTTTTTATAGAGGATTTCACCTCTGTAACATTAATGTCAAAACCCTAAAACCGCTAGGGTAGTTGAGATTTGACCCTTATCCAATGACGGTGTATTCATGGAATGCAGCTCACCCGTGTTTACAGCGGCTCCGGACAGGAAATCCAGCTGGGACCGCATGCCTCATTACTGCGGTTGGTGAAGTTTGCCCTTTGGGGCTTTTCCAGGACTTGTTGTCACATTTTGCACGGGGTGCAATGTTTTCAATTTTGTAACAGTGCTGCTCTTCTTTTCCCCTCTTCCTCTATTTTCCTTCCCTCTTCTCTCCCTTCCTCTTTCTTTCCCACATTCTCTTTCTTCCCCCCTTTCTCGGAGCCCCTCAGTTGAATTTTAAACTTTCCAGCAAGTTACCTGAAAAATGGCTAAGTGTTGGTGCGAAGTTCGCACTTCGCCCAGTTTTGGTGCGAAGTTCGCACCCCTTGTAGGCGCACCTTGTAGCGAGGTTGGCGGTGACACAAAGAGTGATTAATCTTTGGAGCAAAGTCCGTACGGCGGCGGATACCAGATTTCACCTGTGCGCAGTCCGACTTCACAGCGAAGTCAGAGTGCACCCTTGACAGGTGCGTAGTAAGGGGAACAACTCGGAAATACTCCTAAGGCATGGAGGCCTTCCCGACTGCGCTGTTTTCTGCCCGCGCAACCCGAGACGCTCTGATCCCAAGCGAAGTTGGACAAACTGCCTTTCAAGGCCGACACGTGTCACACAGCATCATCCATCATCTGACAAGTGTCCAGCTTCGGGATTTGAGCCAAGACGTGCCGAGCAAAAGGACGAGCATGGGCTGCACTGCCTGTGCCAGTAACCTCATTCAAAGCTGATTAGAGGTTCTACCTGCTCCAGCTACCCGCATACCTGCCAAGAAGAAGTTCTGCCCAACACACTGCCACGTAGCTGTCCAGCTTCCAGGAAGACCATGCTGCGGGTACAGTCCGGTCCGACAAAAGGTCGGCATTTGCGGCTCCTTCGCCGCTTTTGTCGGCTAATGTTTGGTCGGGACCTTGTGCCCATTAATGTAACGGGAGGGACTCGGGCTATAAAAACCCACCATGAATTCATTGTAAAGGGTGGAAGGGGAATGTACGTTAGGGAACCAATGTAACCGTGCTTCTGCTTATAAATATAATTTGTATGCCTGGTTCTATTCTGCTGCTTTTATTTCTTTATGTTTATGCTTTACGCTTCCCTGTGTCATGGCTCGTTGATTCGTTTCAGCATTTGGTGATCAGGGGCCTTTAGCATTGTTTGTGTACTTTTAAATTTCATATAATAGATGTGGTAGCAGTTCCATCAGTTGTGTGTTACGTTGCTGTCCGTAGTGGTGATTGATGCGTTGCCGTCTTTGTTAGTTCTCCTTGTAGGGAGAATGTTTGCTAGGGGACCATTGTAGCTGTGCGGTTAAAATCTCTGCATGACACATATACACAGCTCTGATATCTCTAGGTTGCTTTCTACTCATGTTAGTGTCCGTATCTGGTGATTGATGCATTGCCGTGCTGTTAGTTCTCCTTGTAGGGAGAATGTTTGCTAGGGGACCATTGTAGTTGTGCGTACACTGCTTAGGTATCGGAAGTACACTTAGATTTTGCAGTTCTCAGTCATGCTTTGTATTTATAATGCAGTAAGTATTGGTGATTGTTGGTTGCCGTACTGTTAGTTCCCCCCCACCAACTCCAAGTATATTTGTATATTCTTTCTGTTCATTTATCTCTTTCCTGCACTCTTAGCTTGAACATAAAACCCCCCAAAAGGAGCCGGCCTTCTCCGGAGATTGGCACGGAAGGCATCTCTTCCTTCCGGCCTTTCATGTTGGTGGGCGAATGCGGGCGCATTAACCCAAAATCCTTTCCTCATGGCAGATTCGTAACCAACAGTTTCTCTGGCACGCCCGGTGGGACACGGGTCCCACATTTGACGAGAGATTTTCTGATCAGTCTCCACCTGGCGCTGACAGTGGTTTCTGAGCACTTGGTGAGACAAGGAAGTTTCTCACCCCCGACAGAATCGAAGCACCGGTGTTCGCTTCATTGCTGTTCCAAATCTGAACACCTGGCGACTCTGCACGAACAAATCCTCTGAGTCCGAAAGACCGGTCCCAGCACCTTCATGCACACAAGAAGGTGGCAAGCAAGGGATCCGAGAAGCCCGCCTGAGTTCTACGAACTGGACATCAACGCTCGAGGCGAGATTCCCAGGCTGGCTGATCCGCGAGCTCGTGTCGACGAAGCCGAGGCTGAAATCCAAGAAGAAGCCGAAGGCGAAGTCGGCGGAGCTGAGTACGAAATAGAAGAGGCCGAGGAAGAAGAAGATCCTGCATCCTCGGAAAGTACCGACACCGAGTACACAACCGACGGAGGAGAAGAAGAAGAAATGGCTGCTCAACAGCAGAATGACGATGATCTCTTCCCGGCGGTGGACTCTACGGGGCCCTTGGCCCTGGTCGGACGACAAGGTGTGCCCCCTGCTTGCTTTAAAGTCTATTCCCACATACGACGGCTACGGTAAGACGGCGTACGAGCACATCCAGGACATCCTTGCCCTGGCCGCATTGCATACTATTACCGATGAGAGTGTGAAGACCCGTCTGCTGGCCCTTTCCCTGAGGGGAAAGCTTCTCTACTGGTGGAGATCGTTGCCAGAGGGATCCATCACAGGGTGGCCCCAGCTTGCCAGAAGGCTCGTGAAAGGATGCAACGAGTCTGCTGACCCTACTTCTCTACTGCATCAGTTCCAAGCTATCCAGAGACATCCTCAAGAGGAGGTGTCTGATTTTAACATCAGGTTTGCGAGATCCTGGAAACGGGTACCTCGCGAACTTCGGCCTTCGGCCGGCATGGCTGCTCACTACTATCCGAGATCCTTCAACTCGGACATATGCCTCTGCTGAAGATCGCCGGAATAGATGAGTTTCTGCGTTGTACGAGGCTGCCCGACAAGCTGAAGGCGACATTATTTCCATCGGCGAGACTCCCGTCCGGGTGCGGGAACCCATTCATCTCGACTTCCCTAGATCCCAGTATCCTCCTTCTGGCGGTGCGCCGTCCACATCAGGGCAGCAACCCCAGCAGCAGTGGAATCCGGCGCCGGTCGTAACTCCTTACGGCCCGCCTCAGTTGCATTACCCTCACCCGCCTCCTCCTGCTCCCCATTTTCCAGCACTTCCTGCTCCCCCACAGTACGCACCTTATTCTAACCCTCCTCCATTAGCCGCATTGCCTCCACCGGCACAGTTGCCGCCTCCTGACAGTAGCATTCAGAACACGATTCTCCAGGAGGTGCGGGCTTTGGCCTCGGGATATCATGCCATGTCCAATGACATGACCGCTCTGAAGAAGAAGGCCCAGATGGACCTTGCTCCTAGGAGGCCATATGCGCCACCGCGCGACGAAAGACAAAGCCCCAGAACACCAGCCGCAGAGGCGTCCGACCTCGAGAAATCTTGCTATAGAAGACCCGCTGGTCCTCCCGACCGGGTTAGCCGGTGCACTACGTGCAATGACCCGCATTCGGAGGAAGACCGCACTTTGCACCAGCACTACATCCAGACCTTGGCCGGCAGCGCCATAGAGGACGATGAACTGTACATGATCTTGGACGGCGAAGCCAACTTTGCCCTCCCAGAAGAGAATCTAGTGCCGCCCGCCAAGGAAGAAAAGAAAGCTGCAGATGCGGCCAAGCCTTTGCAAGTCTACGCAAGAAGAGAAAAACCGCAGCCCGGTGGGCTGCCACCGTACAAGCGGGTGTGGCCCTACACAGCCCGGGAGAAGGCATCCAAAGATAAAGCTCCGGTCAAGCCTTCTCCGGCAAAGGCTGCCTTGTTCCGGCCAAACCTCCGGCAAAGGCCCCAACTCCGGCTAAAGCTCCGGTACCTCGGCCTCCGGCTGAAACCAAAGAACAAGCCCGGGGAGAAGGTGAAGTACCCGTCTCGACCAAGAGACGGCGAGTTGAGGCTACCCGGCGATACCGGACGAAGTATGAGCCGGCAAAACAAGCGAAGGAGCTAGTACCTCGGGCTACAGCATTGTAGACGAGTTGAAAAGAACTCCTGCTAGAATCAGCATGTATGATGCTCTTACGCTCCCGAGCCAGGTGGATCTGCTGCAAGAATCACCGAAGAACATGAAGAGCGGCAAGCAGATACAGCCCGCTGTCCTGGTTCAACCTTTGACAGTCTCGGCCAGGGAAGAGCAGGACCGCCACCCTTTTATCTGTCTTTACGGATGCAAGGGCACATAGTTCACAGCTGCATGGTGGATTACGGTGCTTCCTCGGCTGTGATGCCGAAGGCCGTCCGCGATGAGATCGGGATGGAATACACACGGAGCAGCCAAGGCGTGCTGCAATTAGACGGCACCCCTGTCAAGACAGTTGGTGTCATAAAGGACATCCCTATCCGGTTGCACAAGGCTCTCGACATCGTGGTCATCCAAGAGGTCGTGGTTGTTGACCTGGAACCTTACTTCGGCATGTGTCTCTCTCGGGAGTTCATTGCGAAGTTGGGCGGGTACTGTCTCTAGACTACTCACACATGGAAGTGCCCTTCAAAGGAAGGAGACTGAAAATTTTCAATGAGAAGCCTTCCACCTTCCTTGTAGAGAAGATACCGGAGGAGAGATGGACTGTATGGTCCAGTTGTCAGAGGAGGAGCTAGTGACGGTGAGGCGGCGAGCAAGCCTTCGAAGTGCTACAGCTTGAAGATGAGTTCTCGTTGCGGGACTTCAATGCTGTAATTGGGACAGAGCAGAGCTGTTACTCCATTGTACATCCCGAAAGGCTTGACATGTCAGCTGCGAAAGAAGTAGGACCTGCACCTGAGAAGCTGTGGAAGCTTTTCTTTGACGGCGCGCGATGCAAGAATGGCGCCGGTGCAGGAGTGCTTCTGGTTTCTCCAACCGGAATCCAGAAGGACTATACCTACAGGTTGGCCTGGAGCTGCACTAACAACTCGGCGGAATACGAAGCCCTGTGCTTGGGTTTGCGAAAGGCGGAGAGGCTCGGAATCAAACACCTGCAGATTTTCGGAGATTCAGAGGGTGTGTCACCAAGTTACGAAGAAGTGCGCATCCAAACAGCACTATCTTAGAGCGTACCGCAACCGGGTGTGGGACCTGATGGAGTCATTCGACTCATTGAATGTCAAGGCAATATCGCGTGAGAAAAACAAGCACGCTGATATTCTGGCGTCTGTTGGAGCCAGGTACGTTCCGGCTGACGACGTTGTCCAGAAACCGAAGCCGGTTCGCACTATCTACAGGCCTTCTGTGCCTGATAAGGACACCCGCGGCGGGTGTTCGGTTGTGACGAGGAGATCGTCACATTCACGGTTAACGAAGTGTGTGTAATCGAAGGTAGAGACCACGATGACGAGCAATATGAGGGGTTGATACGGTTAAGGAATAATCATGTCCCAAAAGGGCTGATTACATTAGAGAGTCTCTTTGATCGGAATGACGAGCAATATCTCACGGGATCAAAGTAGACCCGAGGCGGTATCCTGACACTGGAACTTGAACCTGGTAAAACTATCAAGGTCGGAGCAGGCGCACGTCGGAGGAACTTGAGCGAGATCGGATCATCTGTGCCGGGAGTTCCCCGACATCGTGGCCTGGTGCTACGAGGATTTGAAGGGGTATGTCGAGCTGTCATCCGAGCATACCATTGAGCTAGAGGATGGCGCCAAGCCATTCCGACGAAGCGAGAGGGCCGTGAATCCGAAGATTGAGGCCATGATGAAGGCCGAGCTCTTGAAGATCTTTGGAGGCCAAGATCATCTACCCCATCAAACATTCATCCTGGGTCGCGAATTTGGTGCCGTGAGGAAAAAGAATGGCGACATTCGTCTACGTGTCGACTTCGAAACCTAAATCGGGCTTCCCTCGGGGACCACTATCCGCTTCCCCAAATCGACCGGATTCTACATATCGTTCTTTGGAGCCCGAGAGATTTTCACTTTTAGATGGATTTTCCGGCTACAACCAGATTTGGGTCAAAGACGAGGACCAGCATAAGACGGCGTTTACCACCAAGTGGGGGACGTTCGCCTATCAGCGCATGCCGTTTGGCTTATCCAATGTTGGTGCCACATTCCAAAGGGCCATGGACCTAGCCTTTCGAGAGCTGCTCAATAAGATTATTGTCATCTACCTTGATGACATGACTGTTTCTCTCACCAACGAGGGGATCATGTCTCGCACCTACGGCAAATATTTGAGAGGTGTCGAGAGTTCGGCATTTCTATAAACCCGAAGAAGTCTGTCTTCGCGGTAAAGGAAGGAAAGCTGCTTGGGACATGTCATCTCCGAGGAAGGCCTCGCCATTGACCACGACGGAGCGAAGCCCTCGTTCGCTTGCCGGCCCCATCGATAAAAAGGGCTGCGGTCCTTCTTCGGTCGGATTAACTTCGTGCGGAAGTTCATTCCGGACTTCGCACGAGTGATCAAGCCTATGGCCGAGCTGCTGAAAAAAGATACAAATTATGAATGGACCGATGAGAGAGAGCAAGCCTTCGAGGAAATCAAGGCTCGGATTGCGCAAGCTCCGGTGTTGACAAACCCGGACTACTCCAAGGACTTCATCACTGTGCAGTGGGAGAACCCGAAAGTTACTGCTGCAGTCCTGACTCAGAAGGGAGACGATGGTGAGGAGCGCCCCATAGCGTTCCTGAGCCAAGTGATTCTGCCGCATGAAGAAAAGTACAATTTTATAGAGCGGCAGGTTCATGCTGTTATGAAATCCCTTCGGAAGTTCAGGCACTTTGTCTCCCAGAGCAAAACAACTGTCTTTGTGATCCACCCGGACGTTCGAAGCTTCATCTTACAAGGAGAACCGGGTCACAAGAGAGCGGGATGGATAGCAAAAATCCAGGAGTTCGACATCGAAGTGCGGCCCACCAAGCTTATCAGGGGCCGAGCCTTGTGTCAGGAATTGGCCCGAAGCGCTGTAGCCGGCATCTCCGCTTTGTAAGTGGGAGGACACGGCGACACGCATCTACCTAGCCAACTCCTTATCGGAGGGGAGTGATTGGACGGATGAGCTGGTGAGATTTTTACGCACGGAAGATGTCCCGATCACTGAACGCCTCACAACGAAGGAGATTTCGGCTAGGTGCACTTAAGTACACTCTTCGCCCCGAGGGGCTTTACTTCAAAAACATCGACGGCATCCTGTTGCGGTGCGTCAGAAAATCGGACCAGCCTAGGGTCCTCGGAGATTTTCATTCCGGGATGCCTGGGGGTCACCATTCTTCAAGGCCGACGGCCTTAAAAATAATCAGAGTTGGGTACTATTGGCCCACTCTATTTGCAGACGCTCATGCGGTCTGCTCTAAATGTGATCAATGCCAGAGGTTTGTTTGGCAGGAACGAGAAAAGCACCCTTGCCCCTTCAGCCGATCCAAGCCGAGACTCCGTTCCAGCAATGGGGTCTAGACTTCATTGGGGTGATTTCGCCTAATTCCTCTGCCGGACACAAGTTTATTCTTACAGCCACCGATTATTTCACACGGTGGGCAGAGGCAATCCCGACCAAGAACGCAGACCAAGAAACGGTCATTAGGTTCATTGAGAGCCTGATTACCCGCTTCGGGGTTCCAGAGTCAATTGTGACGGACAACGGTCCGGGATTCGCGAGCGCTGTACTCACGGAGTACAGCTTGCGGACTTGGCATCTATCACAAGATGTCTTCTAATTACTACCCGCGAGGGAATGGCCTTGCCGAGTCTACTAACAAGAACCTCCCCGAAGATCATCCGGAGGACCATTGTGACGAAACAAGCGGACTTGGCACTTACTCCTGAACCGGGCGCTGTGGGCGGACGGAGTTGCGTTCAAGAAATCCATCGAACGTCCCCCTATGCGCTCGTCTATGGCAAAGAGGCTGTCATGCCATCACACATTGAGATCCCTGCCCTATGGATGTTGGACGAAGACAGGAGCAGCGGAGACCCGGTGGACGACAGACTATGCCAACTCCTGCAGTTGGAAGAAGACAGAGAAAGTGCATACCAGGCCTTCGCCGATCATATTGCAGCTACTCAAGGCTGGTTTGCAAAAGGCACCATTGCCCGAGTTTTCGAAATCGGGGACCTGGTGCTGAAGTGGGACTCATATAAGGCAAAGCCGGGCAATCACGGGAAGTTTGATGCCCTCTGGGAGGGCCCTTATCAGATTGCCCGGGTGAACCAGTTTAATGCCTATGTACTTCGGGATATGGAGGGTCAGCTCCTGCCTATCCCTGTTAACGGGTTCCACTTAAAAATTTACCGCTGCTGAAGGTGCCCGAGTGGCCCTTCTTTGTAAAAATTTCCCTTATGCATTTTCGTTTCCCAGCATGTACAGTTTCCAGCTTTCAGCCTTTAGTTGTTATTTTTTTATTTTTTGAGCTTAACTGCGGCATGGGAGAGAAAGACAGACTTCGCAGCGAAGTTTGTCGTCGCCCCTCAAGAGGGGCGAAGTTTGGGCTGCTTGGTTAAGTGAAAAGCAAAGAAAAAGGCGAAAAAAATGTCTAAGTGTTGGCCGCAGCCCGACTTCGCAGCGAAGTCGGGCTGCGCGCCAGCCAAGTGCGAAGCTTGAACGAAGACCGCAAGGCACAAAGGAGAACGGACTGCGCCCAACTTTGGGCGAAGTCCGGCTTCGCGCGCGAAGTCCGACTTCGGCCGGCTTGCGCGCGAAGTTCGAACTGCGCACAACCTCCGCGCGAAGTGCGAACTTCGCCCGAAATTCGGGCGAAGTCCGAACCTGCCTCAATGTTCACGCTGCGCAGCTCGTACTGTTCGGTCTAAAGGAGCAGTAAAATGCTAAGTGTTCGCCTCCTCCGAAGGTTGCAAAGGAACCGGACTGCGCTCAAACCTTGGGCGCGGCAAGAAAAAAAAAAAAGAACAGTCTCAATGCGCACTTCGCGCGAAGTTCGAACTTCGCCCGAAATTCGGGCGAAGTCCGACCAAGTCGGATCGCGCCCAAATTCGGGCGAAGTCCGACTGCGCCTCGTTTTCTGGGCCAGTTTGGGGCAATGGTTTAAAAAATGAATAAAAAATTCAAAAGGTTCTAAGCTGGGCCCAAGGCGCATTGTAACCGTTCTAAAGTGGGTTTCCGCACCAATGGTTCTTTCTTGAGCAGTGTGCCCGGATTGCGGCAGTGACGTCAGCCATGGCGCAGCGTCCAAGACAAAATTAATGATTGCACATTCTTCAAGGAAAAGTGCAATAAAAAGAACATGGCACGTCTGCCGGGGTACCTTTTTCCAAGCATTCTCCTGCGCAGCCACCCAAGAAACTTAACTCCAGCCGACCTACCCCCTCCTACGCGGCATTAATGACGTTGTCGTTGTCTAGAAAAGGGGGTCAGATGCTTTCAAACATGCCAGCTTCGCGATTATTCCTTAAGCGTGCAGATTATTCCTGTGACAGCGAAATCTTCTGCAGACGCCCTGAACTTGTAATTATTGCTGATTCGGAGAGATGGACAGAGGAAAGATGCCAATGTCAGCGCAATCCAGCGAAGGTAGCGAGCACAAGGATTTACCACGGCCGGGTGTTTCAGAAGTGAAACACCGCCAGAGCCAAAGTCAAAGTCCCGGCCTAAAAAAGTACAGCGTGGGCAAGCCCCACCACCTCCGTTAAATTACTTGGCGGGATACGTGGACGGCTCGTTTTCTATGAGCCTGACTAAGCTGCGGACAAATGTGGAGAGCTGGGCTGACAAGGTTTCGCCCTCTCACCATTTCGGAGCGGCGTACAAATCCAACCTTTTCAGATTCTTGTGCCCTCCTGTCCATCAATGCCCGAGGTGGTAGACATCATTGTCAGACACTACAGACCAGTTACCCGCAGATTTGCAGCTCCGGTGGTAAACCCTTGTTCACGCTGCGCAGGGAGACTGTCCAGCCAGCTTTCGCCCCAGGGTTGGAGTATGACTCCAGCACCATTGTCAGGAAGATAAATCTGGGCGAGCAAGCGGGACGTTTCACGCAAACAAAACGGATGAGGGATTTCCTCAATTCAGAGTTGAACGCCCCTCTTGCAGCTGGACAGTGGCCAACCGGCCCCATGCCCTTGGCGAGGTTTCAGAGCAAATATTTGTACACCATTTTGGCATGGATTCTCGGCTGCGACTCCGATGAGCTGGTACAGCCGTACCAGCTAGCGTTGGCAGAATGTCTCCTATGCGGAGAATCCTACGAACCGGCAGCGCAGAAAAGTGGAAAGCGTCCCATCTTTTTCGACTGGGCAGACTGGCTGGCATCGCCATCCACTCCAGCCTAGTCAAGATCCAGAAGAAGCAGTCCACCGATTTTCGTTTCAGTTCTGTTCTAGCCTGGCTTTGTTTGTACCATTTGCACTCCCGGATGCCTATCCCGAACCTGAAGAAGGTCAACGAGAAGGGAGAGCCACAGCCCGTCTATAACTGGACGGATGACCTATACTGGAAAGGGTCCTACTACAAGTTCAACTTCAACTTTCTGGGATTGGTCATGTCAGTCTTCGATGAGCGAAATCCCCGCCCCGAGAGAAATGACGAGCTCTTTGCTGAATCGGAAGCTCGGGGACGTTTTCGAGCCGACGCGAGGGAATTGTGGTCGAGAATCTACGGATTCAAGGGCAAACCCCATTTGCTGCCCTGCGGGTGCTCGGAGCATACGTTCGGGATGGAGGTTGCCCGGCAGATGGACTATGTTGAAGAGGAGTTCGGCCTAGGAAAGAAGAGAGGACAGATTTTTCAATATCCTCTTTCCTGGGCAAACGTTGAGATTTTTGAGGTAGGACAGCATGTCTACCTCGAGCAGGAGTTTTCCCGGATTGGCCTTGGTTTTGTTGCCTGCGGCGGCTGGAAGTACGACTCGTACGGGATAAGGGGAAAGTTCACACATCTACGCCCCGGGCGGATATAGCCCGAAGATAGGTGCGATGTGGTCCATGTGGACCTTGGTGGGAAATTGAATTGATGGAAGCTTCTCCTCCCCGGCGGGATTTTTCTTGCGAGGAGGTGACATATGACCCCAAGCGAAACCCGGACCACCACTTCTCATCTCCGGGGTTCAAAAAATTCCTATCCAAGATAGCGAGGCCTTAAGCTGGTCTAAAGAAAAGATTCCTGAATCTTTGGAAGATGAGATGCCGCACGCAGCACGACAAATCCACCAGAAGAAACCTGGCCGTAGATGACGACTTTTCGGTTCTCTATGACCAGCATCATGACAGCTGGCGGCCGTTCGCATATCAAGGTTACGTTCCCAGAGGTCCCTTTGAGGATTATAAAGGAGGGTCTTCCTCCCAACAGTTGTACACTTCGGCAGCTGCCGGCGTGGGCCCAGCGGACATCCGAGGTCGATCCAATGCGGCCCGTGGCTTCCAAGGCGGCGCCGAGAAGGCGAAGAAATTAGTCAAGGCAACGCCGAGGCAATCCCTCAGGCACAAAAGACGCCAGCGCCGCCAGAGAGCAGACCGGTTGCGGCAGACCTTCTGCAAGTCAAACCCCGGTACAAGTTTACCGTGGGAGCATCAGCGCCTGCCGCACCTGCTTCATCTCCTTCCCCGGATCCGACCATTGTTCCAGAAGAGAAGAAAAGGAAGAGAGTTGAGAAAATCAGGCGACCTAGCTTGACGGTGCAGCAGCCAGTCGCAGAGCCGCAACCGCGTTCAGCCGCTCCAGGGACAGTTTCTTTGGGCAGTCCCAAGCCAGCCGCCGAAATCAGAAGCGCAGACATCCACCCAGCATCGGCTCAGGCGGAGCCCGCAGGTACGTTTGCTGCCCCTGTCTCTTTGGTCTCATCCAGTCCTACTCCCACTCCATCTCCCGCTCAATCCGAGCAAGTTATGGCCGCATCTTCCTCCCCGTCTCCACGCCCTTCTAGCGGCCCCCATTCTTTTGATCAGTTTGCTCAGAACCCCAACGTTTCCCTATCTCTGAGTCAAACTCCAAACCCTTCGCCTGAAGTTAGTGCTGAAGCCACGCATTCACCGTTACATCCACCGCCTCAGCCGCTTCAAACCCTTCCAGCGTCAGCCGCTCCCATCTCCACTTCCCGGTCGCCCCCAGAAGCGGCCGATCCTTCGGGGTCCATCCGGTTCCTCCTGATCCCATTCCCGCAGGAGAGACGTCTCAGCGGAGCCCTAGGGTGGGGGAACCAGATTTCATGGACGACCTCCAGAATACAGACGACTTGCCCCTGGCAACGAGAGCTGTAGAGTACTCTATCTCTTTCCTCCAGAACCTGAAGCGGAGGAGACCTGAAGAGATAGCCGCCCCGGTGAAGCGCACCAAGTATAATTTCGAGAGGAGAGTGCTTACAACAGAGAAGATAATCCCAAAAGTGAAGAAGCCTCTCCGGGAAATGACCAGGGCGGACTACGAGCTCCAGACAAAGGAGAAGAGCTTTGATGACATTGACAAGCGATACGAGATTCGGGGAATCATTCGTAGAGGCGACAATCTCCTTGTCAAAAGTACGGAGGAGCGGGGAAGAGCTTTTCGGGTTGCGGGATAAAACAAGACAGCTTGAAGAGGACCTGTCTAGGTCCACTGAGCAATTGGAAGCGGCGCGGCAAGAAATAGATGAACTTAAAGCCCAGCTGGCCGCTTCCCAGCAACAAGCCGCAGCCGAGAAGCAAGCAGCCTTGGAGCAGATTTCTCAGCTCCAAGAGTCTTTGAAACAGGCGCAGTTGCAATCTGCAGAGAGAGCATCTCAAGCAACGGTCTTTTCGAAGAAGAAAGTTAAGGAGATGCGGGCTGGTTTGTTGCGGGGATGCAAGCCCCACACCTACAAGGCGATGTCAGTTATGGATTTCGCATCCAGAATTCAAGAAGTTTACGCCGGGGAAAGCTTTGTGGTAGAGGAGGCCGAACGCCGAGGCGAAGCAATGGCTGGACACAGCAATAAATCTTCGGGAGCGCGGCGCGATGGCCTCCAATTCTCCCCCATGTCCTCATTCGGCTGCAGAATGGGCAGATGCAAGGGTAACCTTGCATAAATATTTCAAAAAATTAGAAGAGGTGAGAGTTGCCAGACGAATGTTAGACGCATTCGAACATGAAAGAGACATTTGTATGGCTCCCTTTCGCGCTCTTTCTGAACTAGGGTGCCCGAGGTTTTGTTGAGAATGGCGAGCTTCTCACCCTAGATCAGGTGAAAAAGAATTGGCAGTCCTTTGAAGCAGACACAGCTGAAATTGATAGCTGGACTGAGCCAATTCAGGAAAGTCAGGTCACTCAGATGGTGTCCAAATGTTGCAAGATCAGCTCCTATTTCCAGGAGCTAGGAAAAAGATACTACACCATCGACCTGCACGCGGTCTCTGCTTTCCACGCAGCATTAGAAGAAGTTACTGACCGCCGGCCATTCGAAGCAGAAGCCTGGGGCCAAGCCCAGGCCGCATACGACTCGCATCTGCGAGGCAGAAGCAAAAGCTGGAGAGCCTTCGGAAGGTGATTCTGAGGGGGCAACTGACAAAAGTGAATCTGAAGAACAGTTGCCGCGAGGAGAACAGCTAGAGCAGCAAAAGGCAGGGGAGGCAAGTTCCTCTGCACCCAATGGATGAAGGCATGGATTCTTTGCGCCGAGGCGAGCTCGACACCCCGCGAGCCGCCAGAAATGTTGTCACATTTTGCACGGGGTGCAATGTTTTCAATTTTGTAACAGTGCTGCTCTTCTTTTCCCCTCTTCCTCTATTTTCCTTCCCTCTTCTCTCCCTTCCTCTTTCTTTCCCACATTCTCTTTCTTCCCCCCTTTCTCGGAGCCCCTCAGTTGAATTTTAAACTTTCCAGCAAGTTACCTGAAAAATGGCTAAGTGTTGGTGCGAAGTTCGCACTTCGCCCAGTTTTGGTGCGAAGTTCGCACTTCGCCCGATTTGGTGCGAAGTACGCACTTCGCCCCTCTTACGGCGCACCTTGTAGCGCAGGTTGGCGGTGACACAAAGAGTGATAAATCTTTGGAGCAAAGTCCGTACGACGGCAGATACCAGATTTCACCTGTGCGCGATCCGACTTCGCAGCGAAGTCGGAGTGCGCCCTTGACAGGTGCGCGATGGGGAACAACTCGGAAATACTCCTAAGGCATGGAGGCCTTCCCAGCTGCGTTGTTTTCTGCCCGCGCAACCCGAGACGCTCTGATCCCAAGCGAAGTTGGACAAACTGCCTTTCAAGGCCGACACGTGTCACACAGCATCATCCATCATCTGACAAGTGTCCAGCTTCGGGATTTGAGCCAAGACGTGCCGAGCAAAAGGACGAGCATGGGCTGCACTACCTGTGCCAGTAGCCTCATTCAAAGCTGATTAGAGGTTCTACCTGCTCCAGCTACCCGCATACCTGCCGAGAAGAAGTTCTGCCCAACACACTGCCACGTAGCTGTCCAGCTTCCAGGAAGACCATGCTGCGGGTGCAGTCCGGTCCGACAAAAGGTCAGCATTTGCAGCTCTTTCGCCGCTTCTGTCAGCTTATGTTTGACTGGGACCTTGTGCCCATTAATGTAACGGGAGGGACTCGGGCTATAAAAACCCACCATGAATTCATTGTAAAGGGTGGAAGGGGAATGTACGTTAGGGAACCAATGTAACCGTGCTTCTGCTTATAAATATAATTTGTATGCCTGGTTACGTTCTGCTTGCTTTTATTTCTTTATGCTTTATGCTTTACGCTTCCCTGTGTCATGGCTCGTTGATTCGTTTCAGCATTTGGTGATCAGGGGCCTTTAGCATTGTTTGTGTACTTTTAAATTTCATATAATAGATGTGGTAGCAGTTCCATCAGTTGTGTGTTACGTTGCTGTCCGTATCTGGTGATTGATGCGTTGCCGTGCTGTTAGTTCTCCTTGTAGGGAGAATGTTTGCTAGGGGACCATTGTATCTGTGCGGTTAAAATCTCTGCATGACACATATACACAGCTCTGATATCTCTAGGTTGCTTTCTACTCATGTTAGTGTCCGTGTCGGTGATTGATGCATTGCCGTCTTTGTTAGTTCTCCTTGTAGGGAGAATGTTTGCTAGGGGACCATTGTAGCTGTGCGTACTCTGCTTAGGTATCGGAAGTACACTTAGATTTTGCAGTTCTCAGTCATGCTTTGTATTTATAATGCAGTAAGTATTGGTGATTGCTGGTTGCCGTACTGTTAGTTCCCCCCCACCAACTCCAAGTATATTTGTATATTCTTTCTGTTCATTTATCTCTTTCCTGCACTCTTAGCTTGAACATAAAACCCCCCCCCAAAAGGAGCCGGCCTTCTCCGGAGATTGGCACGGAAGGCATCTCTTCCTTCCGGCCTTTCATGCTGGTGGGCGAATCTGGGCGCATTAACCCAAAATCCTTTCCTCATGGAAGATTCGTAACCAACAGGACCTGACAGCGTCGTTTCGATGGGATGGGCGGGAGACCAAAGGCTCTTTAAATTTCCACCTACTGTCCTTTATCTCTGGAAACGCGCCCTCCGGGTGTAGCCTTAGCGCTAAAAAAAATGCTCTGGGGAGGGTTCGCTGAAAATCAAGCCCGAAATGCAGCTTTTCGCCTTTGGAATGGCCGAAACGGGAGTTCGCTGGAGCTGGGGGGAGGGGTGTTTTAGCTTGTTGTTTTCGTCTAAGTCCGGAATGGACTTTCACTGGATGGAGTTCGCTCCAGCTGAGTCCGAAATGGAGCTTCGCTGGAGAGAGGTCCCGAAATGGGAGTTCGCTTGTCCGAGGAGCGAAGACCAGCTCGACCTTTTGCCTTAAACACTTTTCGCTCGAAGCGCTTCTTCGCTGTTGATGGGAGCTTCGCTGGAGAGAGGTCCTCGAAGTGGGGGTTCGTTGGCTTCCTTGGCGAAAGTGAGCCTGATTTTGACTTAGACAATTATCTTTGGTGAAGGCAGCGCCTGGAGTGGGCTTTCGCCCCAGTCAAGCCCGAAGTGGGAAGGCAGCGCCTGGAGTGGGCTTTCGCCCCAGTTAAGCCCGAAGTGGAGCTTCGCTCAGATTGAAGCCCGAAATGGAGCTTCGCCTGACTGATGAGCGAAGATGAGCTTATCTTGCCTTAGTCTTTTTTCGCCCGAAGTGCATCTTCGCTGTTGACGGGGGATTTTCACTCCAAAAATCCGCGAAGTGGATTTTGGCACCAGAAGTCTCTGAAGACGGATTTTCGCTCCAGAAATCAGCGAAGCGGATTTTCGCGCCAGAAGTCTCTGAAGTTGGATTTTCGCTCCAGAAATCCGTGAAGCGGTTTTTCGTGCCAGAAGTCTCCGAAGACGGATTTTCGCGCCAGAAGTCTCTGAAGATGGATTCGCACCAGAAGTCTCCGAAGACCGATTTTCGCGCCAGAAATCCGCGAAACATAGTTTGACCTGGTTGACTTTTGCCTTAGTTTCTTCTCGCCCGAAATGACTTTCGCTGATTCTGCTTCCCGGGGCCATAACTTTTGATCTGCTGCCCCGATCGCCTATTATAATATATCGCCGGAAAGCTTAAGAGAAGATCTACAACAATGAAACATCTAAAGATCATTTCATCCAATTTATCCTCCTCTTTTAGGGCCTGCGAAAATGCCAACACCTCTGCATGCGTTTCGCTGATTTAAAGCTGCAGATGATTTCGCTGGCGAAGAGCGCTTCACACTTAGGCAAAAATTTGTCAAAAATTTTAATGTGGCAAAAATGCCAACATGTACTTGGATCTACTCCTTTGCATTGAGTGTTACATTGAATTCTATTCATCATTACATTCTGTGCATGATTGTTGAATACATGGATCTTGTTATGTATTCAAAATTCACTTATTTTGATGTGAGAATTGCAGTAATGTATGGTTGAGATTGAATGTGAATTTGCATCGGTTTTCTTATATTATACTTCCTTTTTTGTCTTAAATGCTATATTTGCAGCTTTTGTTGTCATCTTGCGCCTACGTTATGACTTATGATGCACATGATGACAGTAGTGTTAGTTTCGTTTACAAAACTAACTTGTTAGGACAGTAGACATAGGTATCTTTTTAATTGATAATATGGCATTGAAATGGGCACTATCTATATCACGTTATGACCATGTTACCATGGTATTTCAACAAACCATATAGTGGTATTACAATTGGTAATTATGAACATATCACTTGGGTCTCCACAATGGTATTACAATAGGTAATTATGAATATATCACTTGACAAAATTTGAACTTGTCTTCAAACTTGGAGCTCATGCTTTTCAAATTTTAACCAGTCGAGCTCATGCTTTTCAAATTTTAACCAATCGAGCTCATGCCATTTGATATAGGAGCCCATGTTGTTAACCAGTTGAGCTCATGCCATTTGATATTAGACATAGCTGTCTTACATTATGGACGCTTGAGACTTTTGCGTGTTTGTGATTATATGTGGACATGCAAGGTTTTCTCATATTAAAATGTTGACCACAAATCTTTGCATGCAAGGTTAGAAAAATTGTCAACGCCTCCAACATTCTTAGGTAAAGGAGTTGATTGTCTATTCACAGGCAAACCAACTATAGGATCAAAAGGGGATACAAATTTCTTACCTTTGTTTTGCGCCATTGTGCCTTGTGTTTAGAAGCTCCAGCCACTGCATAAGGGATTGAACTGTTGCAGGTCAAGCTGTGCCCTCTCACTCTGCATATCCAATGCCACAAAGTATTTTCAATTCCTCACATAAGTCCCCCAATCTTTTGAGAAGTGCTTTGGCCCTAATGATCCACACAATCCCCCAATTTTGTAATAGCCCTTATTGAACCTTGGTGGTGGTATTTAGTTTTATTGCAATATCTGAATCCACTCTCAAAGCAATGGTTTTTGTTCTCTCACTTACCACTGTGGTCTGTTGAAACACATTGTGAGCCACGAACTTCAAATTCAATCCATTGCTGCTTAGCATTTAATAAATCTTTAAGGTCAACCTGTGAGCTTCTTCCTTCTATTGTTGTATTCCTTGAACTCCTCCACTTCTTGGTTATTCTTTTCGTTCTGTCTTGCATCAGCTTATGTCAAGATTAGATGTAGGCAATATCTGTGTGCTGCATTTTCAGATTATTTGGAGCCCACAGGAAACTTCATGTAAAGAGGGGCATATGAATTATTCCATAATATTTGTTGATTTGACATTTCTCTCTGTGTGATAACTCCTATTATGAACCTTTACTGCGTGTTTTTGCTTGCTTTATGGCAAAATATTAGCCCTATGATTTGATTTATTGATTTATTTATAATTGCATGCATTTGCATGGGTTATTAACTTATTTGAAATCATTCAGATATCTTCACCATGCACTAAATATAACAGGCTGCTTTTGCAGGATGTATCAAGTTTCTGGAGTCGTATTATCTAATTCTTGTGACGAAGCGACGCCAGATAGGCAGCATTTGTGGACATGCCATTTATGGCATTGAAGATTTTCAACTAATAACTATCCCCCACATTTCAGTACAGACTGACTTGGCACATTCTAAGACGGAACTAAGGTTTGTTTTATTTTTTCTGCTTAAGCATATATATGATATGCCAAATAAACTGGTGTGAATATCGTTCATGATATAACATAAATATTAACATAATATATGTTGAACTGACATCTGTGTTTTGTTTTCTCTTACAAAAAGGAAGAATATAATTGATTTCTGTTATTTTCAAATAAAAAAGAAGAAATATATATTAGAATTTGATAAAATATAGTAATATACAATATATTACAAGTCTCAACTGGTGGAATTCAAACAGCTTGCAAAACCCTAGGCCGAAAGAAGGTGGCCTGACAAAAGAAGAATCTCCCCAGATAATAACAGCAACAGTGACATAGGGACATTGCCATGGATTTTCTAGTATTTCATTAACAGTAACATAGGGACATTACCATGAATTTTCTAGTATTTCATCAACATTATGGACAAAACTGACCAAGTAACTATGCCCATATTCATAGGTCTTTCAAGAATGCCTTGTTTCGACCCAAAAAACCATAACCCCATTACTAAAATAGGGCTTGCGAGAGTGCCATGAGAGAAACTATTATCATAACCAAAGAAAGTCAGACCAATAGTTAGAGTCACAAGGAAAACAAGGCGTGAGGAAACAAAAAAACAACCTTCTGGAGACCACTTGACATCTCTGCCATCTCCATAAGAGCTGTGAACTACAGTACTACCGTTTTTTGCCTCTTTATGAATACCTTTGACTTTATGAACTGCACTTCAGTGGTGATCAAGGTTTTTAAAACTGCATCAAAGCATAGAATAAACTCACAACCTGAATTAATAGTTTGTTATTAATCTCTGAAAGTTACATCCATGATTGATCCTAAGTCTCGTACACAAGGACAATACAATAGCAATATGACATCACAACAACCACCTCAATGGCATGACATCAACACAGCATTATGATATTCTGAATAGACTGGAGTGAGGTGAATATATAGGATGATGTGATACCTATATGCGGTTGGCAACTGGCCAGCTGCTTAACTACCTAATATCTATATACATAAAAAGTAAATAAAAGTGCCCCGTAATATTTGACATACTAATTTATTACATGTTGTCATGACTATACATGCAACAAACATTTATGTGACAAACACATACAATAAAACTCTCTATGCACATGATAATCACTCAAGATGACTTAATCTTGTGTTGGCACCACATTACTAAGACTGCTTTAACCTTCCCATTCCTATCAATTGGTTGGCACCCAGCTGACTTCTTAGCAATAGCACTCTTTGAGGCAGTTTGAGAACTTGGAGCAGAAGGTTGAGCACCAACTGCTGAATCCTCTGGCACACTTTTTATGTACCCCTGCTGCAAAGTTTTACCCAGGTACTAATTCCTAACCCACTATTTCTTTGCCTTACGTAAATGTTGCTGTCTCTCCCAAGTGTTGCATGGTCTCACTCAGTTGTGTAGTCTCATCCAATTTTTGCTTAGTCTCACCCAAGCCAGGTTCCATGTACGTAAGATGCTGCACCTGCTCCTTATTTTGGAAACAAAGTGAATTGATCTCTCCTTGGCTTTTTATGTACCCTTGCTGCAAAGTTTTACCCAGGCACTAATTCCTAACCCTTGATCCAACCAACCATTGATCCATTGTATGAATGTGTATCATAATATCATTATGTAATCTATTGTTCGGGGTGGCAGCTTACGGTACCAACCCCTATTTCTTTCATCTACTTGATCTTTCTATTTTGCTTCTGTATTCTCTTGCATATGACTTGTGATAAATTCTATGCTTCATTTCATTTCTAGAAAGTATTGTGAATTCTGACACAATATGTGCATTGATGATTTCCTCTCTCATGGATAGCCAAGCACCAATTTCATCTGCTTTATCACAAACAAATGTGTTGGCTGGCTCGCTCAACTGCAGTAGTTGGCATGCAACACTTTATGATGTTGACGCTTCCTCACTGGTGGGGGTTTGTACCATCCTCAATTGGTTGTTTTGTCATGCTTTCTCATCATTGCATGCTCGATGCTTGCTCGAGTGTCTTGCAATTTCTTATGCTTGATGGTAGGGACAATGTACTTTTCCTTTTTGTCATCTGGACCCTTGGGACAACTAGAACATGCTTGGTTCCTAGTTCTTGTTTATTCTCTTGTTTTTGAATGTTGATCAAGTTGTCTGAACTAGGTTTTCCCTCTCCTGATTGCTTGGGACAAAGCGCTTCTTCTTTATTTCCTCGTTTGCACCATATCTACCTTGTTGGTGCATTCAAACTGGCTATAACAACACTGGCACAAAAATACAATGTAGGGAAAGGAGATTCTTCACTTTGGATGTCTCCTTCCTTCAAATACATCATCAATTTGTGTATGTTTTGCAGATTAAATGGGTTGTAAGATCTTGATCCTACATATTTTGATCTCTGCCTTTATTTGAGATTGAAATTTGCTTTTGTTTTGTTAAGATTCCATGCTATCTCATTACTCTGGATTTTAATATCTGTTTGATTACTTGCTTTCTCGAGCATGTGTTTCATTTGAGGTCCTTTGCTTGTTTATTCAAAGTTCAAGGACTTCTTGTCAGCAAATAGAACTTCATATTTGACAAAGAAGATTCCACCTTATAATAACTTTTAAGCCATTTTTCTTTGCAAACTACTTTGGTAATTATCAAGTTTGTGGATAAAGTTTCCATAAGCATTGAAAATTGAAAGAAAGTTTCTAAATTTTTTTTTGCAAATATTAAGAAATCACATAATTAAATCATGTCATCATTATACAATTACAAATATTTTCAATTTTAGTGAGAGAGGCTCGAACATTGTTCTCTTCCATTTAAGTGTAATAAAAGTGGTCAGTGAAAAAAGTTCTTCTTGAACATTTCCTTCTTCCATTTGAGTGTTATAAAATTGGTTAAGCAAACAATTTTTCTTAGTCTTGCAAAGATTCAAGGAGACTTGTTTCACATAAGTTAGCATCATCTATTCACAAACATCTATGCTAAACTCATGAAAAATAGTTTTGAAAAGTTTGAGATAGTATTTTTTTAATTGCTCCTTTTCAAAGTCCCAAAAAGTTCTTACATTGCTTAGAGATGAATTCTGCTACTACATTGGCCACTAGGGTTTTGGCACTTTCTTCTTCTTGCATACGGCAGGACAGGACTGCGGTTCTTTGGCATCAGGTTTTGGTTACCCTTGATGTTCCCAGTTGTTGCAGACAGACACAACTTATTGGTTTCCTATCTTCTGCTAGGGGTTCCATGGCCATGGATGCAAGGAGAGTCTTGAGGGGTCAAATTCTATGTCCTCCCAAGATTATTCAATTAGGCTTCCTTAGTCATGGTCATTCTCCTGGGAGTGTCATTAGATTCTTTGTTGGCCCTTTTGGGATGATTGGTGATGTTGATGACTCTGTTTCTACTTTACACCCACTACAGAATATGGTTGGAATCCAGTTGACAGCTGGCTCTCCCTTTTCATTATTACTTCTAGCATGTTAGGGTTTACCTATTTTTGGGTCCAATCCTGAAGGCTGTAATTGAATGCTATATAGTTGTTCCTCTTTAGTGTGGTTGACCCTACTTTCTTTACTCTAGTTTAGTTTATTTCCATGGAACTTTTTGTTTAGTATAGTTCATTGTAACAGCTCTTTTCGATGAGTCTCACTGGCCTACTTTGGTCATCCACAGATACTGGTAGAATGTCTTATCTATTTGTTAGTTATAACATGCATAGTTCAGAATAAAAGCTTTAGTTTCTATGATGCAATGAATGTGAACTATCAAAGTTGTGCTAAACTTATAACAAACAAAGAAATAGAAGCATTCAAGGTTTCACAATTTGTTTGAGGCCTAACATGTCGTATGTGGTGCAAAATTGATAAAAAATTCCTATTTTATAAGCATTTGAACTTAAGACACCTAAAATATGCATTACAAAGGGCAAAAGGAAACATTAATAACTTAATAGCACAAAAAATCTAATAAATATCACCAAATGTTTCTTTAAATAATCAAGTACTACTTATCATTTTTCTTTCAAAATGGAGCTAAGTAAGCCAATTAATGAATGCAAAACAGACTGCAAACTTCTTTTACTTTTGAAAGCAACTTGAAACCTGTTTCAGTGAACTTCTGAAGATAGCAAATAGTCTTAAATCCAAATTTACAGACATTCACATGTGCTATATGGATATGAACGAGTTCTGTATTTCAAGATTTTGCAACAATCTAGTTAACATGAAGATTGCTTGAAATAATCTTCTAGACTTGAGGAACAATTATTGGAATGTTATAAATTTGCACCTAGGTGTCTCTAGGGGGGGAAAACAACTTAAGATGTGTTGTAAAAGTGGAGGATGTGTTTCATCAAACATGTCTTGGCACTTCAATGCAGAAATCTAAAGGGATCTAGTTGCTAAATTGTTTTGAACAAAAATAATTATACATCTCTTGGTCATGCATGGGACCTAACCAATCTCTTATTGAGTTCCTCTTCCCACATTGAAATTTGAACTCTGGACTTGCCAATCACAAGTGTAAGATGCTAAATACTGCACCACACCTGTTTTCTAGATATCAAGTTACAGTTTGGGTGGGGAGGCATGCAAAAGTTCGTAATCTATCACAAACTTCATAATCATTATGCTTAAGACTATATTGTGGTGTGTTGTCAGAATAAATTACTAATTTCTTTCGATGAAAAATTGGATATCTCTGCTCAACCTTGTTAATTTAAATGCTTTCACATGCAACAACCTTAGTTACCAAGTTCGAGTTCGTTTCTAGTTCGACACTCTTGAAGTTCGAAAGAAATTCGACATATAAAATTCGATATATTATAAGTGTGACATAAGAGATAACCTTGTTTTTTTTTTTGTGGGACATAGTAATGGTTAGAGTTTTGGACTCAGATTCTAATAATGATAAGATGTATGCATGATAAGTTTTAAAAAAAAAAATAACCTTGTTTTCCTGCAACCTCCCTTCAAAGGCATGACCTGATTAAGTTTTGATGTTGGCACGTTACATCACTATTAAAATATTTTATAAAGGGTAATATATATAAGTTTTGTTAGTTTGTTAGGTAAAAATAAAGTCAATGAAACTTCTCACCATTCAAAAAAATTGAATCAAAACACTCACTAACAAACATTGGACCGCCACCAACCGGCCAATGCCTTTCGGTTTCCTGCCTTAAGCCTTAACTTTTTATTAGAATAGAATTCCGGTAATTGCAATACCAGGAGCGACAAAAATCCATTTTCTTCTAGTCTTGGTGGATTTTCGTATGAAGTTGTCTCATTGGGTCTCATTTATTGTTAGAGTTATTACCTTATTTGGTAATTCCCCTAGGTAATTATTCCTAGGTTAGTTTATTTGCTTTACCGACATTCCTATGTCGGCATCTTTTAGCATATTATATTGTTGATATTTGTTAATCGTTAGCGTGATTTTGGGGGGATATTATTTTTCTTCTTATCATGGCTATCTTTAGCCTATGATTATTGTATATATCCTATGCTTATGAATAATAAAGCATCACTTACCTATTCTGGTCAAGTATGGTATCAGAGCAGGTGCGAGGATACCTCGCTCCGATTCTGATGTAATTCGCATCTATGATTTCCTGTTTGGGCATCTAGCATTTTTGCGTAGATCGAAGATCAATCCTCATTTGCTGACCTGCGGAAGAGGCCCGCCCAACCAGACGGGCACCAGACCAAGCGACGCCAACATTTTGAATAGGCTTAACGTTGATGATGCCGGTGGACCCTTGGTGATCCACAGCAACTGGAGTCCACCTAGGTATGCAAAACACAGACTATACGATCTGACAGTCAGAGGAGGACGCGTCGGACGACCTACGACGGACTTGACAACAGTGCCAGATCGGACGAACTACGACCAGATCAGACCTGACAGCAACGCAGACACGTGGGCTACACCTAAGGAGGACCTACGACGTGACTAATTTGTGGATCCAGAGACCTTGGTGGGACAAACGACGCGAACACCTGTGACGTGATTTGGCAGTTAGCGGAGGTCCAAAACTGGTCCGAACACGTGGCCAATAGACAACAGGGAGGAGATGTGACGTACTATGTTTCCAATAGGTCAAGCGGATGAAGTGACTGCCGTGAGTCAGTCATAACACAATAAGCGTCGTTTTATCTTAAACACCTTATTGAGCTGCGATGTCCCATATGTGGGATAAATAACATTTATTTTTGTTGTTTTAAATGCCCCCTACGACGTGCACAGCCTGGTTTCTGTTGCAAATAAATTCTGAAGAAGACGACATCCGTTACCTGTGCTGACGAAGACGGCCCAGATTAGATCAATCAGAGTTTGAGCTGAAGCGAAAGCGAATCTGCCCTCAACCTGTTGAAGGCGTTGCAGACATTGCAGAGCCAAAGCGACCGTTCCAACAACCATAACAGATTGTTGTCGTAGCGAACTCATCACGCATCCAGCAGAGCAATATTTCGATTCACTATTGGCGTACAGATCTCCTGATCCCGATTGCAGACTACGATCAAACTTAGGCGGCGCCGGATCTTGAACAACTCGATCGTCGATCGTGCTGGTGACAAGCACGACCAGATTGCAAGCTTTGTCGCCGACGAGGAAATTTTCTGCTAATTTTGGAGATCATCGTCCATGATTGCGCATGTTTGCCAACGCTGAGGGGGGAGCCATATTTGCCGACACACGAACTGGCAAGGCTAGATGTATTTTTGTCCACTGCGTCGTGAGTGATTTTTCTTTATAAATCCTCATCGCCCCTCGACACTGCGTAGAAGCCCAACAACGTTGTCGCAAGAAGCAGAGTGCTATGCGACGTTGGGACATAGCCAGCCACACAAATCCGGAGATACATGCAATCAAAAGGCGTTGACCGAAGGACGCCGCCGAGTTGATCTGAACGCCGCGAGGGGAATGTGTTCGGGAGTCACAGACCAAGACCAATAGATCTCACCAAATGCCGTTGGAGGCCGCACCCGGAGGTTGAGAACTGCTGAGAATTTACTCCTCCCAGAAAAACTGCGAGGACCAGATTCAAGCAAGGGACGCCGAAGAAAGCTGCTGGTCGTGCCGCCATAGGGAGGGAGCAGCGCCGCCCGACGAAGGCAGTGCCGACTTCGTTTTAGATAAAACGCATCTCTTGGCCCTCTCTACACGTCGAAGAAGGTGGCTCGACTGGTTGGCCGTCGAGCGCTTAAGGCGCATCTTCCCGTGCGGATCCGAGTTCAAGCCCTGACCGTGCTAAACATAATTTTTTATTTATTTAGCGCACAAGGTAATTTTTGCAAATATTCTAAAAAAAAAATTTCAAATTTTCTAATAATTTAATATTAATTTAATTAAAAATCATTTATTTTTTTTTAAAATTTAATGATTTTTTAGTTAAATAAATTTTATTATTTAAAATTTTGATACGAATTTTATTTTTGCAAAGAAAAGGGGGGGGCAAGGATTTGCCTAAAAGACAAAATTTTGTAAAACAAACGCCTGAGAGGCTTCAAAAGTTGCATTTTTTGCACTAAGGGGGGATCAAATTTTTTGAAGTCCTTGGAAGAAGGGGGGTATAATTTTGCAACAAAGGGGGGGATACTCATTTTTTTCCTCAAAGCTCATTTTGCAAAATGGGGGAATCATTTGTAAAGGTGCATTTTCGGCAGTGACCGACACCTTAGCCAATATTTGCAAAATTTCCTTTGTAAAAGGTGCATTTTCGACAGTGACCGACACCTTAAAAATGGGCAGATCAAAGAAAAAGCAAGCCCCAAAACCAATTGATGATGTTGTTACATCAGTTAAAGGTCCTTATTTTCCACTTGAGATGGATGGACCAGATTTTTATGAGGAGGGCACATTTCTCACACTAAACAATGGTTTAGTAGCCCTGCTCGAAGATTCTGAGTCTTGTAAAGATCTTCAGACAAATGGTGCTCGATTCACTATTGGCATTATAAGGGGCATATACATGTCATTGGTTGCACTTGACCTTGCCCAACGTAAAGTGAAATTGGACATAAGTGAGGAAAAAGAGGTCCTAATGGTCGACACTTGTTGTGACACAAGTGATCTTCAGCCCATTGTGGCGAATGCTTGTTGTGACACGAGTGACCTTCAACCCATTGTGGCAAATGCTTGTTGTGATACAGGCGACCTCATACCTTATATGGTCGATTTTGCTTGTGACACCGGTGACTTAAAAAATGATCTCATCTCAGTGCAGATTTTGCTTGTGACACCAGTGACTTAAAAACTGAACCTCCTAAAAATGAGCACCATAATCTCATCAATAGTGACAAATGCCATATTGTTAAAAGCATTGATGAAGATGATGAAATTGGGTGTTTTGAAAAACACACCAAAGGATTTGGATCCAAATTGATGAAGAAAATGGGATTCAATGGTGAGAGATTAGGTAAACAGGAACAAGGCATTAAAACTCCAATAATGCTAAATGTCAGGGCAAAGAATGAAGGCCTTGGCTATTCTGGACAAGCAAGTACCAGTAAAACCATGTTTGTAAACCCTAAATCTCCTCCAACTCCTAAAAAGCATTGTTGCAATCATTATGGAAAAACAGGACATGTTGCAACTAGATGTTGGAAATTACATCCTTGTGATTCATGTGGATGTACAAATCACTCTTCTTCTAGTTTTTGGTACAAAGTGAAAATGGCCAACAAGGTTCATATAGATTGTGGATGGATAGATCACACACAATGGACCCTGATGAAAGAAATGTTCTATGGTTTCTACCGAAAAGGTAAAACCTATGGTAGACCCCGAGGCAAATCCAGTGACAAACCGAGTGGCAGTCCCAGAGACAATGACCCAGAGACAAACCTAAAGACAGACCCGAAGACAAAGTTCCAGAGGTAGATCTACAGGCAAATCCAGAGGCAGATTCACAGGCAGATCCCGAGATAGACCCAGAGGTACAAATCCAGAGGTACGCTTAGAGCCAGAGCCGAGCCAAAGACAAAGTAAGAGCCAACATTCTTTCATTTCTCTTCTTCTTCATTGTATTGGGATAGTTATATTATTACCCAAATAATGTAATAAGGGGGGATGTTAGAGTTATTACCTTATTTGGTAATTCCCCTAGGTAATTATTCCTAGGTTAGTTTATTTGCTTTACCGACATTCCTATGTCGGCATCTTTTAGCATATTATATTGTTAGTTGATATTTGTTAATCGTTAGCGTGATTTTGGGGGGGATATTATTTTTCTTCTTATCATGGCTATCTTTAGCCTATGATTATTGTATATATCCTATGCTTATGAATAATAAAGCATCGCTTACCTATTCTGGTCAAATAGAGTTATTACCTTATTTGGTAATAACTCTTATGTCTCCAGAGTTGACTCCACGACGAGAGGGGCAACAATGAAAGCAAGAACTAAGACAAAAGTGGAAGCTCTGTAGACAGACAGTGAAGTACCGACATCCTCAGCCTATGATAGTGGAGAGAAGGTTTGCACCGTTCGTACCCAGAGGTATTCCGTGAAATAGCAGCAACAAGAACTAAAGGTCAAGCTTTATGTTGTGTCCTTGTTTTTTGCGAAATGTTTTTTTTTTTTGCTGAATTTAGGATTTATTCGCCGAATTTATTCGTTAGGGTTTTAAATTCGACAAATTTCGAATTTTATCTAAAAAATTCGACAAATTTGGTAACTATGGCAAGAATTGTAGCATTTGGAGATAAAATTCTACTAGCAATTTTACTTGCATTTGTATAAATTATGAAAGTTATCAATGGGTTAGCGAGAGCTACCATGGGTCCTCCTATTTATTTATTTATTTCCAATAGATCAAATCTTCTGTAACAGTTGAATCTATACCATTCTTCTTAATTTCTTTGGTATTTTAGTCATGGGTATATCCATCCAAGAAATTTAAAAACAACAGAGTTTGCTACCCTATTGAGCTTAGTCTTTTGTTCTCAATTAACTGGAATCTTTTTGATGTATCTTACTATGCCTTTTTGTGAATATGTATATTCCCAATTCCATGTCATTTGAAAAGTTGCTTTATATGGCAGCTTGACATGAGTATTGGCTTACTGAGAATGTTTAATATCATTTTCAAATGTCTTTTATGTTCCTCTTTGTTTTTAGCATGAATATGTACATCAGCGAATGATACTACAAATTTGCCAAGATATGGAAGCAGCTCTGTTGCTATTGAGACCAAAATCCAACATCAAAAATTTATTGAGCATATATCCTACCTGCTACGAAGATGCACATCAAGTCAAGTCATTTGCCTCATTTGACCTTTATTGGATGACATGTTGATGTACCTCCATGTGCTTGGTCTTCGCATAAGAAATTGAAATTTTTGCAATTTGATTACACCTTGATTGTCAAAGCACAACAAATTAACTTTGTCTTGCTTTATGTAATCGCATATCACGAGGAACCAGGGTTCCAAGGGGGACGTGTTCTCAGTACCCGGGGACGACATTGGGGACGTTTCCTCGTCGTCCCTGAGACACTAAAGGCCTGCAGCCAGTTGTCCTTGGGGACGGTTGGGTGTCTTTGGGGATGCTCGGGCCATCCCCGGGGACAACTGGTCGTCCTTGGGGATGGCCCGAGCATCCCCGGGAACGCCCAACCGTCCCCCATGGTTGGGCATCTCAAGCAAAAGTTAAAACATAAAAAAAGTTAGCATATTAAATTAAAAAAAAAAAGGTAGGGGGTGGGACCCATGAAAGTCTCACCCTCCAAAGCCTAAAAACTAAAAGATGTTAGTTAAACTTCAAATTTTATATCTGCAAGTAGAAAACACAATAACATAAAACAAAACGACAACACAAGTAATACAGATATTTTACGTGGAAACCTGCAATGTGCAGGAAAACCACGGGGCAATGGCAACTTCTTCTTTTTATTGATTTCAGCAAACTTTACATTCACGCCACAACTTCATGTAAATGCAAGGGGTCATTCCCCTTTTATAGATAAGAAGGGAAGACATCGAAAACTGTTCGTTTGCTCTCCCAAAGGAAGCCTTTGAAAAACTGTTTGTTTCATCCCATACTTGTTCGTCTTTCGCACGTCTGCTGCCTAGACCTCTAGCAACAACCTCTACTGCCAAGGATTTGCTGACTGAAAAACACTATATAGTGACTTCACCTCCTAACATTCTCCCACTTGAAGACAGTATACATGAATTCTTTTACCAATGTTTTTCATCCAGTGCCAATTGCCCAATGCTGCCCTTGTTACATTTTCAGCAAGCCTAGAGAAGTTCTGCACCACTCAAACTTCTCTGTCTTGACTGGATTTGTAAGCATATCTGCAAGATTCACTTCAGTGTCGATTTTCTGCAATAGGATCCTAGCTTCTTCCACCACATTTCTTATAAAGTGGTACTTGACATCAATGTGTTTCATGCGATCATGAAATGTTGGGCTCTTCACTAGTTGAATAGCACTTTGGCTATCACAATGCAACGTAATTTTCTCCTACATAATCTTGGAGTCACCCAATAGTCACTCTAGCCAAATTCCCTCTTTGTTGGCCTGAGTCGCTGCAATATATTCTGCTTTAGTGGTTGATAAAGCTACCATAGACTGCAACTTAGAAGCCCAACTCACAGCTCCACCAGCAAGACTGAAAGTATATCCTGTAGTGGACTTTCTCCCATCTCTATCTCCACCATAATCAGAATCCATAAAACCTATGCTTTTGAAGTGCTTCTTAAATATCTAAATATCCACTTCACCGCATTCCAATGCTCCTTACGAGGATTTGCCATGTACCGGTTGACTACTCCCACTGCTTGGGCAATATCCGATCTGGTGCTCACCATGGCATACATGAGGCTTCCTACTGCTGATGAATACGGTACACGAGACATGCTTGTCTTCTTTGCTTCTGTTCTAGGACACTGGTTGGAAGACAATTTTAAGTGTGGAAGAAGTGGGGTACTAACTGGTTTTGCATTCTGCATATTGAAGCGCTGCAGAATATTTTCTATATATGACTTTTGACTTAACTAGATCTTTCTTCCTTTTCTGTACCTGTGTATCTTCATCCCTAAAATTTGGTTTGCTGCTCCTAAATCCTTCATTTCAAACGTCGTAGCCAACTAAGCCTTAAGATTAATGATTTTCTTCATGCTGGGGCCTGCAACCAGCTTCTCATCAACATACAACAGCAAAATAATAAAACTGCCATTATCAAACCTCTTATAGTATCCACAATGGTCAGCTTCACTCCTGCTGAAACCTTGGCTCTTCATGAAGGTGTCAAATTTTCTGTACCACATCCTTGGTGCCTGTTTCAACCCATACAAATATTTCTTCATTCTGAAAACCAAATGCTCTTTGCCTCTTTCTTCATAGCCCTCGGGATGATCCATATAATTCTCCTCCTTGAGATCACCATGCAGGAAAGCAGTCTTTACATCAAGCTGCTCCAGTTCTAAATCCTGTGTTGCTACAAGTGCAAGTAAAACTCGAACAGTAGTCATCTTCACAACTGGAGAGAAAATTTCATTAAAGTCTATACCTGACTTTTGCACATAGCCTTTTGCCACCAAGCGAGCTTTATAGCGTTCCAAAAACCCCTTTGTAAACCCACTTGTTTCCAACAACCTTTCTTCCAGGTGGGAGATCCACAAGTTCCCACGTTTTATTCTTGCGAAGTGCCTTGATTTCCTCCTCCATGGATTTCCTCCACTTTTTTGCATTCTTAGACTCTCTAGCTTCCTGAAATGAACTAGGCTCACCATCATCAGTTAACAAAGCAAAAGAGGACTGATAAACATGAGAATACCTTTCCGGACACTTTTGTGGACGTGTAGATCTTCTAACCCAATGATCTGTTGATTGTGGCTCTTGGTCTTGTGACCGTTGTGGCTGCTCTACTTGTTGTTCTTCTTGCTGTTCTACTTGTTGTTCTACATGCTGATCAAAAACTTCAGCATGCTGATTTTCATATTCATCTTCATTCATATCTACTTCAACTGGTACAACATTAGGAGTTTGTTGTACCTCCTTCCTTTGCATGTATTTTTCATCAAAAATAACATCCCGGCTAATAATTACCTTGTGGGCAGTAGGATCCCACAGTCTATACCCCTTCACTGTATCTCCATAGCTTGACTTTGGGTCAAGTTTTGACTTTTTTTTTTTTTTAGGCACATGGGCAAACGCAACAGAACCAAAGGTACGCAAATGATATTAATCAACTGGCTTACGACACCAAACCTCCTCCGGAATCTATACATCCAATGCAGTTGTAGGTTATTTGTTAATAAGATAAACAACTATATTAATAGCCTCTGCCTAGAACTTTTTATTCAACATGGATGCGCTGAGCATGCTTCTTGCACATTCCATGATTGTGCGATTCATCCGCTCAATCACACCATTTTGTTGTGGAATATATGGTATAGTCTTCTGGTGCTTAATTCCTTCCTGCGTACAAAATTTATCAAATTCCTTGGAGCAATATTCACCCCCATTATCTGACCTGAGACATAAAATTGACTTGCCCAAATTCTTCTCTACCCGTGCTTTGAACTCTTTAAATTTTTGCAAAGCTTCTGACTTCTTCAGAAAATAAACCCATACTCTCCTAGAATAATCATCTATAAAAGTCAAAAAATAGATAGCACCATTTAAGGACTAAGTGGGGACACTGATCCAAATATATCCAAATGTATAAGTTGCAGAAAATCAGAACTCTTACGAGGGCTTGCAGTAAACCGAACCCTCTTTTGTTTACCAAAAATACAATGCTCACACAAGTCTAAATTGCAAGACTTAATCCGAGAAAGCATACCTCTGTCATGCAGAATTTTCAGACCTTTTTCACTCATATGGCCTAGGCGTTGATGCCATAGCAAAACTGCATCCTGAACAGAAGTTGTTGCTGATGCATGGTTTGTCACCGTATCACCGCATAAACGATATAGGGTCCCATAAGATTCTCCCTTTGCTACTATAAGAGCTCTTTTAGTAATTTTGCAGTAGTTGTTACCGAAAGTGATAGAATACCCAAGCTTATCCATCATCTTTATTGAGAGCAGATTCTTCCGCAAATCAAGCACATGTTGTACATCACATAACATCCTTTCTCTACCATCGTCTAGCTTGATCCTTATATCCTCTCTTCCCACAATTTCTAAAGGGTGATCATCGCCCAAATAGACCATCCCACCACAGTATGGCTGATATTTGTCAAACCAGTCTCTGTGGGGAGACATGTGGAAAGATGCACTTGAGTCCAAAACCCAGGTATATAAAACAGATTTGCTATTACTGATACAGAAAGCTTCACATGTTTCCATCTCTCTTGAATCTGCTGTATTGGTCTCAGCTGATGGCTGAATTTTCTTTTTACCTTTTTTTAATTGCCAACAATCCTTCTTTGAGTGCCCTGGCTTCCCACAATGCCAACACTTCCCTTTTTGCTTATGTCCTTTAGACTTAGATCTGGACTGTGATCTATCTTGTTTACTCCTCTCGAAAGATCGATCTCTCACAAATAGGGCTTCATTGGTTGAGGGTTCCGGAGACGTTTTTCGCCTCAACTCTTCTGCCAAAAAAGCATCTACCACATCATCAAATTTTAGAGCTCCTGATGATGCATTACTGATGGTCATCACCATATGATCCTAGGTGTCTGGGAGGAAACAAAGGAGGGTGATAGCTCTATCCTCATCCTCCATCTTCACATTAACTATAACCAGTTTACTGATAAGAGTATTAAACTCATTCAAATGATCTGCCACGAATGAACTTTCCTTCATCCTCAAGCTATAAAGCTTTTCAGAAAAACCTAATTTGTTGCTAATTTTGTTTCATACAAATTTTCAAGCTTTTGCCAGAGGGCTTCTGCGGTCTTCTCTTCAGCTACATTGAACAAGACATAGTCTGCTAGGCAGAGACGGATTGTAGAGACCGCCTTCCTGTCCAGCGTTGCCCACCATATTTCATGCTGTTTGGTTTACTCGCAACCCCTTTCAAGGCTAGAGCTTGGTCATTCTGAACTAACAAATCCTCCACCTTCATCTTCCATAGAGCGAAGTTCCTGCCATCAAATTTTTCAATATCGAACTTGGTTACACCTCCTATCATTGTTTCAGCTCCCACTCGCACGAAACCTTAGGCTCTGATACCAGATGTTAGTTAAACTTCAAATTTTATACCTACAAGTAGAAAGCACAATAATAGAAAACAAAACAACAACACAAGTAACACAGAGATTTTACGTGGAAACCTGCAATGTGCAGGAAAACCACGGGGCAATGGCAACTTCTTTTTATTGATTTCAGCAAACTTTACATTCATGCCACAACTTCATGTACATGCAAGGGGTCATTCCCCTTTTATAGATATGAAGGGAAGACATCAAAAACTGTTCGTTTCCTCTCCCAAAGGAACCCTTCGAAAAACTGTTCATTTCCATTCCCAAAAGAAGCATTCGAAACCTGTTCGTCTTCTGCACGTTTGCTGCCTAGACGTCTAGCAGCAGCCTTTGCTGCCAAGGATTTGTTGACTGAAAAAACACTGCATAGTGACTTCACCTCCTAACAAAAGAAACTAACACTATAAAGTAAAAAGAAAAACTTAAAAAGTTAAAACAAACACACTCATTCAAGCTTTTAGCAGTGAGGAAGAAGAAGAGCAGGGATAGCAACAGGAGGCAACAACAACAACAACAACAACAACAACAACATGAGTAAGCAACAACAACAGGGATAGCAACAACAGGGACAACAACAACAAGCAGCAAGAGCAAGGATAGCAACAACAGGGACAACAACAATAGGCAGCAAAAATCCAAGTTTGTTTTGAAGTTTTCCAATTTTCATTACCTCATCCAAGTCTCTTTTGAAATTTTCATATTTTTCTTTCAACATTCAACATGAGCAGCAGTGAATCAGACTCATTTAACATTCATATGGAGGGGGAAAACCAAAGTGAAAATCAAAACCAAAATATTTATGCTGTTAGGGATTATGCCTCTACTATCCAACCTCAAACTTCCAAAGGGGACAACATTGCTTCGAGGACTTCAGGGACTTCATATCCAGCTCCTAGAGAAACTAAGCTTCATATCTCTTCTCTTGGACAAACAATATTCCAAATGTAGTTTAGTTATGGAGGAAATGAGGAACACATGGTCGAGGACTTCAGGGATTTCATATCCAGCTCCTAGAGAAACTAAGCTTCGTATCTCTTCTCTTGGACAAACAATATTCCAAATGTAGTTTAGTTATGGAGGAAATGAGGAACACATGGTTGATGAATGGATGTTTAATCATCATGGATGGATGGACTAACATTCGTCAACATCCACTCATCAATATCATTGTCACATGTTCAGTAGGTCCCTATTTTCTTCGAGCCATTTATTGCACAGGGAAAAGAAAGGATGCTGAGTTCCAGTCATTGTGATTGCAGGAGGCTATTGAGGAGGTTGATGTCTCCATTGTTGTACAGGTAATCAATTTGACAATTTTCGTTTTTCTTATGAAAATCAAAATCTATATGGTTGTTTAAATGAGACAATTTTTGTTGTGTTAACTATTCTAAATTTTCTGGTTGTACACTACAGGTAGTTACAAATGCAGCCCCTGTTTGCCATCATGCGGGGCAAATGAAAGAACATTCATATGGACATATTTTTTGGGCCCCATGTTGTGTTCATGCATTGAACAATGCATTGAAGGACATTGGGAGGATAGATTGGGTGATGGCTATGGTTGCAAAAGCCAGAGACTTGCAAATGTTCATTTGCAACCATCACACTTCCTTAGCCGTCTTTCGGTCCTTCTCAAAGGAGTTCATAAAACTAGGAGATACTAGATACGCCACCTACTTCATTTTATTGGAGAGTATGATTGAGGTGCAAGATGCTTTACAGTCCATGGTAGTGAAATGAAATGAAAGATTTTAATTACGTCTGCGAGGCCCAAATATGGTCTATGGGACCTCAAATATGGAAGTACAACTACTCAAATCATACCATATGATCTTTATATCTTTGAGAAGGTTGTTCCTTCTCCTGCTGATTTGGGTTAGCAATTCCCCAACTTTTTTTATTTTACTGTCTTCAAATAACTCTGCCATAGACCCGTTTCCAAGTGTTTCTTTGTATTTGCCACATATATTTGAAAAACTCGGGCATTTATAGATGAAGTGTTTCTCTGTCTCTACTGCCCCTGTGTTGCATAGAGTACATATCCTTTCTTCCCATTGTTCTTTGGGCGTTGTCCATCTCCCTGTTTCACATCTAAGCCTATGAGAGCTAGTCCTTATCTGAGCAAGGAGGATTTTTGCCTTCCACTTAATTTCAGCGCCTATATACGCTTTTTCCTTGTGGTCATACATTGGGTTAAACTGGGCAATATAATATTGTCTTTTCCTGCTTGCATTTTTCCACATTCCACTTCTAAACTTTTCATTCACATAATTTTTTATGTCTTTATTGACATTTGGGCATTCATTTATGTTGATTTCCTAATGTTTCATCCATTTCTGATTTTGTTTCATCCATGTATTCTTCCGCCTATGCAACTCTTCGTCCCTAGTTGCCCTAGGCCATCTGTCGTTTTTCATGTTTTCAGTTTTTTTCAAGTAACATAACAGCTTGGTCATAGCAATTGCTTCTAAAGGGAACATTCCAATTTTAGCTAGAATAATTTCATAAGGGGTTGTGGCCTTAATTTTGAGAAAATTTGTGATTAGATATTTTTCAATCCTTTCTATTTGCCTCCATTTTGCATTTGTTGTGCCACTAGCCTACACCTCGCAACCATACAACAAAACCGTTGTAACAAGTAGGCCAAATAAGACCTTGGTGGTCTTCCAGTCCCACAACTCGGCATTCCTACACCTGTTTTGAAGTGCATATAGTGCTGTCCAACCACTTTGAGTTCTTTTCATCCTACATGTATTCCAATTAAGTTTGTCATGAAAGTCTATGCCCAGGTATTTGTATTCTACGACTACCTCAAGCGGTTCTCCTGCAAACTGAAATTCGAGCTGTTGCTTCTTTTTTGTTGCAAAAATTATAATTTTTGTTTTGCTCGTGTTCACCTGCATCCCAACTTCCTTACAAAAGAGTTCTAGAGCTCGAAGGTGATCTTCTAGATCTTTGGCTGTTTTGGCCACAAGAATTACATCGTCTACATACATGAGGAGTTTTACCACATATTTGGCTAAGTGCACACCCTCTCCCCCAAATTTGTTTATCCATTCTTCTAACTTGTCAATGTACAACCCAAATAAGGTCGGAGATAGAGGGCAACCTTGTTTGACACCTATGTCACTACCAAAACATTCGGATAACCCTTTTGGTGTTCTGATTCTAGCCTTTACATGCTCATGTAGTTTGTGAACTGCTGTCCTGTAGTGAATTGGAACCTCTAGCTCTTCCATTCTGCTCCATAATTTTTTCCTTGGCACTGTGTTAAATGCCTTTTTGAAGTCTACAAAACAACAAAAAGCCTCCTCTTTTTTGTCCCATATTTTTTCCACTGTGTCTGAGCGTGATACAGTGATCAATAGTATGCACAGAGTGGAAGAAGTGGCCGGAATCAAGGATAGAGGAGGGAATGAAAATCAGTGACAAAATTTTGGAAGATAGTTGGTGGACTCAAGCCAAGTAAGAAATGTCATTTATGATTTTTCATTCTAGTTTCAAATTGGATTGCTCATATAGTCTAAGTTATTTAATTTCTTGTAGGTACATTGTGTCTTTTGTTGCCGCAATCATCAAATATGCTGATACAGATGCTCCTAATCTAGGAGAGATCTATGAGACTTTTGACAACATGTTAGGGGAGATAAAAAAAGTCATTTTTGCCAAAGATCCATCATTATTATTCTATGAGGCCATCATTAGACCTATTATACAAAGGAGGTGGGATAGGATGAACACCCTCCTTCATATGGCAGCATATGCAGTAAACCCAAAGTGGTATGAGCCTAGGCTTGGGAGAGTGGCTCCCTATAAAGATCCAGAGGTGAGACAAGGGTTTTTGAGTGCCCTTAAAAAGATATATACGAAGGAGGAGGGCTCAAAACTTAGAGATGAGTGGCTCCAATTTGTGAATCTTATGGGCCCTTGCTTCAGCCAACCAAAGTGTATAGAGGATAGGGCTACCATTGCCCAAAAAAATCCCATTGGATGGTGGTAGCTATATGGGGATGACACACCTAACTTGCAACATCTTGCAATTAGGCTTCTTTCACAGGTTGCTAGTTCCTTTGCTAGTGAGAGGAATTGGTCCACATACAACTTTATCCATAAAGTGAGGAGGAATAGGCTTACTTCTCGCAGAGTGGAGAAGCTAGTTGCAGTGCATAGATCTCTTTGCCTTCGTGAGAGAGTTAAGCTAGAGTACAAACAATCTCCAGCTACATGATGGGATGTTGATCCAGAGGATGCAGGACAAATTGATGAGGATGAGGGTCAGGAGGGGTTGGTTGGAGTTCCATTGGAGGCTCTTCACTCAGATGATGAGGGCAGCTCATCAGATACAGATTCTGATAGTGATAGCCCAGCAGAAGTTCCATAGGAATGAGACTATTTAGTATTTTTGTTGTAAACTCTTTTGTTATAAATGAGCATTGAGACTATTTACTATTTGTACTTCTGATTTCACTATTTTTTTGTATTTTTGTTCTCTTTGTATTTCACTCTTCTTGTTGTAACTTGTAAATGAGCATTGAGACTATTAGTATTTTTGCAACTATTTTTCATTTTGACATTTGTTGTAAAATTTAATTTTTAAATTATTCTAAGAATCTAATGGCTTCTAAGTTCTAAATATTTTTGTTGTAGACTATTTTTATTGTAAACTATTAGTATTTAGTATTTTTCATTTTTGTTGTGTGTAGAATCTGTAGATTATTCTAAATTTCTAAAATTTTTCATACTATTATAGCAGCCATCCCCTAAAATCAGCCTGCCGTCCCCCACCATCCTTGAAACCCGTTTCCCTGTCCCGAAGCTCGTGGAACCTTGCGAGGAACCCTTTTTGTCAAAATTGTCTAACATGCTTTGTAGTTATTGTGCTGGGCTATTATGCGCTTCTATCAAATAAGGTGCAATTGCAGGAGCAGATCCATGACATTCTAATTGTATGTAAATGTTTGGAGTCAAAAAGGCATTAATGCATATTACTTGAGGAGATTTGAGGGGATTCTAGGAAACGTACAAAAATTGATTCAACTTTGCAGGCATTGAGAACAAAATAGGGAACATTTGGATATCTTTTCATCAGATTGGCATGGATTGAGTAAATTCGAGGTGCCCAAGGAAAACGCTATAGACTAATTTTTATGGCATAGTTATGATGTTTGGAAAGTTTGATTTGGATAGAGAGGGCATAATGCTCAGAGGTCTGGAATTTTGGAAAAGTTTCAGTTGGCCTTGAAATAATACTAGTAATTAAAGTTTTTAATATCTATATATATATGAAGATATATATGTCACTTGGTTATACGGGATTGAAACGGGCACCGCCCATGTGTGGGTGTGTGTGTATAAAAAGAGAGAGAGAGACTGGTTATGGGATTCAAATAAGCCCCATCCGTATTATATCATGACCACATATTGGTGTGGTATTACAATAGCTTGGCTATTATGCATGTATTGTTTGGCAAGATTCGAACCTGGGCCTCCTCCTTGAAAGTCAAGGGATTTAATTGGTTGAGCTAATGCAATTTTGATAATCTATAAAAATATAATTAGTAAAACAGTATTTCTAATTATATAACTAATGAGATTTAAAACACCATTTTATCTCATATGATATAGGCATAAAAAATAATTGGCCTTGACCTTGGCCCTTGGACCAGTTTGGGCCATCTGAAAAGTTTAGGTCAGACTCAACCTGGGTGGCCGAGCTTGTGAACAATGGTCACAGGGATTTTATTATTCTAGTGCAACAGTTCCACTATTTGGATGTGACAAAAAAATGCAATATTGGAAACAGCCTCCAAAAATGCATTGGATTTATATGATCATAACAACCTTATTTGAAGTATTAATTTTGACTTGACACTGTGGTTGACTTTGTGATTTAAATTATTAATACATAATATTAACATGTGATATTATTATATGCTAATATAAATTACATATTATGTAAAGTAATGGTGAGTATGAAAATTGTAGATTTTGAGTATGCTAAGGACAATTTGTGAGGATTTAAATTTTTCTCATTTTCTGGTTGGGATGCTGCTCCCTACAAAAGGTAGATTGTTGTAGTGTTGTAGATTGATATGGCAACTATGTTGATACTTGCATTAATGTTTTAGCATGAAGCTTGTCTTCTTTGAATTTTAGTTTTATCTGGGTCTCTTTGAATGGTAGTCATGACCATAGTAGAGAAAATTGGAATCGGCTTGGAATTGGGCTGGAAAAAGAGTCGGGAAAAGATGGGCAAAAAAAGAAAACAGAAGAAAACACAAATTTTCATTGAAAAAAAGTTTTTTCATGTATATCACAATGAATTAACTTTATACACATTAACTATTAATAATGTAAGTGATAGAAACTTAAACTATACATGAAAGTGGCGAGTGATACAAGCTTAAAGCCTTAAACTACACATGAAAGTGACCAAACACATCTTAAATAAATAAATTTTAGTGCGTCCAAAATTCAAATATTCTTGTATTGCTTATAATAAAAAAAAGGTACAAAGTACAAAATGTGTAATGAGTCATGACAAATACAATGTCTCAAGATCTTTGAATGCCTTCGCCCTTTGCCCTAGCAGAAGCTCTAGTCTCTCTTTGTCACTGTGCTCGTGTCTCTTCTTGTGCTTTGGCTGCTAATGCCAGTGGCCACCTATGTTGGGGGTCAAGGGGGTGGGAGCCCCCTTGCAGGGTTGTGCTCCAGGGGCAGCATATCCCATATAACCTTCACTATCTGAACTGAATTTTTCTCCTTGTTTGCATTTTGGTGCTGCAATTACTAATATGCTTTGTTACGAAAATCACAAAAACTTGGGTGAAAATGAAGGAAAGTGAAAAAAAAACGAGTTTATACCTTTTCCTCTATGTGTGCAGCTTAAAAAATCGGCAAAAAACACCAAAAAACCAGCGATTCCTGATTCCACGCTGAGTTGACTCGGATTTCTGGCAGAATCGGGAAAAATTAGAAATCGACAATTTTCGTAACTATGGTCATGACCTCTATATTGGATTCCAATATACGTCATTGATCACACTGGTGACTGCCTATGATTCTTCAGTTGTGTAAGATATTCGAGTTCAAATTGTATTCATGCTGGTTTAACGGGCCTGATGTATAATTACATTGTACAGATTACTTAATGTACTTGAGGATTTAAAGTCCATCTCTGTGTTTTTGTAAGCATTGTATAATGAGCATTATTGATGTTCAATAGAAAAAATATAACATTAACGGTTTCAGGTTAAATATCTAAATGTCCTTTATTTTTTTAGATTTATGTATCTTTAATATGCATGCCAGTGACTGTTTGAATCTCACTCCACTCATATGAATCTTTGAAGCTTTTTTTGATCTTTAAAATGGTATTTTGATTTATTTACATAATATTTTCCCTTTCGCATCACACACGGTTGCTTTTTTCTTTTTATAAATGGATCCTTAACGCTTCAGACCCTCAAGCCCACATTAATTTCTGTATCCTTTGCAGATACAAGAAGCTGCTTTCCAGTGTTGATCTCACTAAGGACTTCTTTTATAGTTACACATATCCAATAATGAGAAGTCTACAAAAGAATGTTCTTGCTGCTGAAACGGCAGGGATGCCATATGAGCATATATTTGTTTGGAATGCTTTTCTTACTCGTCCAATCCGCCAAAAATGCAATAATACACGATGGACTGTTGCCTTGGTTCATGGAAACTTTAGACAGGTACAACATAATAGATACTTGATGGGCATTTCTATTACAATATGTATTTTTGCTAAAAAATAGTCCTTGTCTATGATAATCTTCAAAAGCTGAGTATGTTCTGCTCAGCAGTGTAAATCGCTCTTATATTTATCTTCAGATTGTCTTGGTTTGTCATGTGACTACTTCCATGCGATTCTTGGGTTTGTAATATAAATTGTTTTGAGCTTATATTTCTATTTATGTTCTTGATCAGCATTCATAGACAATAATTGTAAGGGCCTGGCAGTTTTAAAGAAGAATGCCAAGGAACACTTTTGTTAAAGTTGTGTGTCAAGGATGATAACATTTATATACTTTGGGATTCATGCAAGTCACCTTGATCCATTGCAAGTATAACACTTGGACTGAATCATGAGAACAGAGAGTCATCCCATACTGGACATCATCTCTTGGTTTTATAATACTGTTTCTTTTGAGCTTTGTTTTTGATTAATATTCATAGGCGAATGAAACAATAACACTTTTGTTAAAGTTGTGTGTCAAGGATGATAACATTTATATACTTTGGGATTCATGCAAGTCACCTTGATCCATTGCAAGTATAACACTTGGACTGAATCATGAGAACAGAGAGTCATCCCATACTGGACATCATCTCTTGGTTTTATAATACTGTTTCTTTCGAGCTTTGTTTTTGATTAATATTCATAGGCGAATGAAACAATGTGTTCCCAGACATTGGTTTATATGTGAAACGGAATGACCACATAACTACTAGCAACATCTGCCAATTGACACCATTAAGTCTGTAATATTTGTAGATGATAGAAACCAACACTTTGTTCATCACCTCTACTTGCCTGTTTTCTCAGGGTAATATAAGGTAGATAATGAAGGGATAATGTGGAAATCCAACATCTGCCTTTGAATTAATTCATTCATGGAATGTCCCTTGTGATCACTTGTGATTTGCAATGAAATGTCAACCCTCATAATGATTGGCTTTTATATAAATTTGGCTGTGCTCTTTGCCCCATTGTTGAGCAATGCTTTTGCGTCGACTTACTTTGTCAAGTACTTCGTGGTGAGGACATCTTTGGCTTTTAAAGTTCTAACAAAATCCAACTCCATAGCTTGAACAATTCCTAGCTGAGATGCATGGAAAGGCATGAAGTTCCTTTGTAGTGGTTTCCCTATTCTTTCGCATTGTGGAATAGAAACAACCACCACAATTTGACAAGCAGGACCTTGTTTGGTGTTGCATCGGGTGCAATGTGTCTTGTCATCCCTTCATGCACCTCTTGCAAGCCACTGCATACTTCCTCTATTAGGCACTAGTGTAATATCATGTTAGGTCCCATATTGTACATAAGTGCCTTGATGAGTTGGAGTGGTCCTAACTTCTGTGAAATTATTTGTCATTCCATTTCTAAGAACTCCCTTGGTAGATCTCACATTTATAGGTATTGCCTATATGTCTATACTGAGATGACAACATTGTAGTGAGGAATAGGTTGGCATTTGGAAACTTGTTTGGTACCCCACCTTTTTAGTGTTCTCTGGAATGAAAGGATAGTCGATCAACTATCACATGCTTCTTCCTTGGGTGAACTACCAACCAAAATATAAACTGCTACATAGTGAAGATCCACCTATGGGCTTGTCAAATTGTGCAATAGAGACAATCACCACAATTTGACACGTAAGACCTTGTTTGTTCTTGCATCAAGTACCATGTGTCTTGTTGTCCCTTCAGTCACGTCTTGCAAGCCATTGCATACTTCTTCCATTAGGCACTAGTGTAATATCATGTTAGGTCCCATCTTGTACATAAGTGCCTTGATCAGTTGGAGTGGTCTTGACTTTGGTATAATTATCTGTCATTTTGTTTCTAATAACTCCCTTGGTAGATCTCACATTGGTAGGTATTGCATATGCCTATGCTGAGATGACATCGTTGTAGTGGGGAATAGGTGGGCATTTGTAAACTTGTTTGGTACTCCACCTTTGTAGTGTTCTCTAGAATGAAAGGATAGTCAATCGACTTTCTCATGCTTCTTCCTTGGTTGAACTGCCAACCAAAATGTAAACTGTTGCAGAGTGAAGAGCCAACTACAGACTTGTCCAAGAGTTATTAACTTATTTATCATCCATAACAAATGTTGATCCAAATGAATCCTTTTGAAGTCACTTAGAAGCATGAGAAGATGATGTCAAGGATGAACAACCAAGCGATGTTGGCTCACCAAGCTTTTAAAACAGGGCAGCATTGTCTTTTGGCCATAACTTCAAATGAAGTCAGATTTCAACAAAACTAGAGGGGGAGGTTCCCAACATTAGTAAAGATGTCTATGATTAATTTGAGCTCAAAATGCATCACATGAATCTGAAAATATAGGAAAAAACAGTCAAGGCCAGTTAGCCATTCTTTTCCATGTGGAATAGAACTCATAGAACCACACATGTTATTTGTTTCAGTCTAAAATACATTCATTTGACCTTTGAAAATGGCAAAACTCAATCTACTATGTAGTCCTATTTTCTCTCTTCATTTTTTGTTGTCCCATTTATTATGAGATCCGGGGTAGGTTCCATTGCCTTTTCAGGGACAACTCTCGATGTGTTTCTACCTTCTTCAGATACCCGGACCAGCGTTGTCTCACACTCTTTCTTAGGGAGAACTCAGCTTCGATGACATAAAATTTCTCCAAATGGATCTCACCCTCCTCAACATCGACTCATCACAACATACTTCACCAACTCCGACGGACCAGGTGACTTCGATCGAAAATGCCCCATACCATCCAGTTTGAACAGAAGCAGGGTCACTAGACAGCGCACCAACAGTTTGTCAAGGTTCCGAACTAGCAATGGGCAGAGACATATCATGGACTTCTTCAGCTCCGGTACTTCGGCCTCGACTGTTAGGAGAGATTAGTTTTTGGGGGATTCTCGGAGCTTGCCCCTCCTAGTCTGCTCCCTCCCCCCTCCTCTCTCTCCGTTCTTCTTGGCATGCACTTCTCTCTATTGGACTGCAGCCCTCCCCCCCTCTGCTCTCCCTTCTCTTTTCTTTTCCCTTTCTCTTTGGTTCGTTTGTCGGGTTTGATCTTGTATTTTTCTTAGTTCTTTTCTTTGTTGGGCTTTTTAGCCTGCTAGCTGGCAGTCATTATTGTACTTATTATAGTCCCTTGGGTCTTATTTTGGCCCACCGTGGACATTAATAATATTTCATTTCATTTCATTTCTCTCCTTAGAGTGGACCTAATGGTAAGACTTTAGAACTCCGAATAGGAGGTTCAAGGTTCAAATCCAATGGGGGTAGAGTTGTACACCATACTTTGATAATTGGAGTTTGGTTGGATAAACATATATTGGGTAAATAACATCATCTATGAGGGTCGTCTCGTATGATCTCATATGGTCTTAATGGTGTCATGAATGTTAAAACTTTTAAAGCTCCAAATAAGACAATTTATATTGAAGTTCCTTTTCATCATTGTCCACATGCCACTATATTGAAGGTCAGGAGGTCGAGATCACCACCTCTTATGTGTACTTGGGGGTTCTTTTCACCGGTCCCACTTTTTTTATGAAACCTTCCGCCCAGGCCCGGGTGTGTAAGGGATATGTAGTTCTGTCTTTGCTAGAGAGGAATTGCTTTAAAGCACATTTTCAGGATATACCTGTGAAGATGAGGATTTTTGATGCCTTGGTCAAGTCAACTATTACTTGTGGGTCATTGGTTTGGGGTCCTAGTCTTGGCCCGACTGAGTGGTCACGGGTTGAACGAGTCCAGACACTCTTTCTTCGACGATTCATTCGTTGCAAGGGCACGATCCCCCGCTCTATTATTCTGGCAGAGTTTGGGGCTTATCCTCTCTAGCTTGAGATTATCTTCCTGATTATCGGTTATCTTCACAGGATCCATACTTTCGGAGATACCCCTGAGGTTTGCAGGTGGTACCCTTACCTTGCCCTTCGCTCCTCGATGGAACTCTCTCCGAGTTCTCGGGGAGGTCGGAGGAGCTGGTATTTTCAGGTTTCTACCCTCTTGGCCAGCATTCAAATTTAGATAGACAAGCTCTCCCCTTATTCTTTGGGTGTTCTCCCGCCTCTCAGCTTAGTAAGGAGAGGATGCTCCACGAGATCTGGAAAGATGTTAGTCTCCAGTACACCAGATGGACTTGGATCTCTCCTGTTGCCCCTCTTTCCCCCAAGTTGTCTTTCTACCATGAGCACTTCTTATAAATACAAGAGGGCAGAATAGTTCCTCCACAATACCTTCAGCAATACACAATGCATGTCTTCGGATCACTATTGGGCAACTCCGGATTGAGTTAGATCACCATAATCTGACGGAGGAGCGGATTTGCTTGTTTTGCCCCTTGGGTGAAGTTGAAACCCTTCATCACTTTATTTTTTGTTGTCCCATTTATTATGAGATACGGCGTAGATTCCATTGCCTTTTCAAGGACAACTCTCGATCTGTTTCTAACTTCTTCAGATACCCGAACTGGCGGTGTCTCGCACTCTTTCTTAGGGAGATAACTCAACTTCGCCGACATAAAAATTCTACTCCAGATGGATCTCGCCCTCCTCAGCATCGGCTCATCACAACATACTTCACTAGCTCCGACGGACCAGGTGACTCCGGACGGAAACACCCCACATCATCCAGTTTGGACGGATGTAGGGTCACTAGACAGCGCACCCACAGTTTGTCAGGGATCCGAACTAGCATTGGTCAGAGACATATCATGGACTTCTTCAACTCCAGTATTTCGGCCTCGACTGTTAGGAGAGATTAGTTTCTGGGGGGTTCTTAGAGCTTGCCCCTCCTGGGATGCTCCCTCTCCCCTCCTCTCTCTCCGTTCTTCTTGGCGTGCAATCCTCTCTTTTGGAATGCAATCCTCCCCCCTTCTGCTCTCCCTTTTCTTTTCCATTTCTCTTTGGCCCTGTTGTTGGGTTTCATGTTGTATTTTTCTTAGTTCTTTTCTTTGTTGGGCTTTTTAGCTTGCTAGCTGGCAGTCATTATTGTCCTTCTTGTAGTCCCTTGGGTCTTATTTTGGCCCACTGCGGACATTAATAATATTTCATTTCATTCATTTGAACCTCCAAAGGCCAAAAAACAGTCCAACCAACAAGCTGGATGGCAATGGGCTGATTTGGCTTGTGCAAGGCGGCCAAAAAGTAAATTGGGTATGTCGATGAGAATATGTGCAGGGAGGAAGCATGAAACATATTTTGTATGCATACTCACACTTGGAAGAACCTTAAATATCAAGAAACATTAGTTGCACCTTGGAATTTGGAAGTGGAAGAGACTAGACGAGGCCTATTTAGGCTAAGACAAAGAAGGAGAAGAGAGTTTTGAAGAGCTAGCAGTGGAGGCAAGCATGTTCTAACGAAAGGAGAGCAAGCATCCAGTGAGAAGCACTATGTGAGGCTGCAAACAAGTGCATTGTTGTTGTATATCCTAGAAAGGGCCAAGTTTATGGCCAAAATCTTTGTACATTCTCGATTTTTGTAAGGAATATGAAGGTTATTTTGTTAGAACAAATAGAAGAAACACATTGACTCAAATCATAAAACAAAAGATTAGAGAACAAAAGAAGAGGGTGAATGGCATGCAAAAAATGGAAGGATCACACCGAATACTATGGATTGGGTGGTTGTGTGGTATACATACCAAATTGTCAATAATAATTACAAGTTACTAAGCCTTTGGCCATAACACATTATACATAAAGGGTAAGTGAAATTCAACCATAACAAGGTTAAACCATGGTCCCATCGGTTAATTACATTTATAATAAATGCATTGCATAATGATTGCTCGGAGGCTTACACATGATTACATCAAAAAATGTCGGCCTTGGCCAATAATGTCAGATTACACAACTTTCAACACCCCCCATAATCTGAATTGAGGTGCCAAGGAGAGAAGCCATCAATGATAATAACTTCTCCCCCCTTAGTGGACACTCTAATGGGCTGGTTTACTCCGACCATTTGAGTCTCCTTTGTCATCGTGTCTTCCTAACTTTGTCTCAATCTTCTATGTCCTCACCAAACAATTCCTTGAAGGACGTCCTTCCTTGTCACAACATCCACAAGTGGCTTATGATTAATTGAAGATTTAGACTTGTCCTTGGGCTTTTGAGCCTTAGCCTTCATTAATTTGAAATCCCTTGCATGAGCCTGTAATTGAGAAGGAATGCCAGAATTCTTCATAGAAATCTGAATAAGAAGAGAAAGGAGAGCATCAAGGATTACATCAACATTTTCCTTCATATATGAAGAGGAAGGATTGGCAAGAAAACATTGAGAATCCTCTTTGTGCCTTTAGAAAATCTTGTATCTATTTTGAATATCTTAAATCTAGTTGTCTCTTCTTTGAAGATCGACCAAAGCTAATTGAGCTAGCTGGGTGCATGAAGCTGCCTTTGAGAACAAGAAGGGGCTCTTCACTAGAGGAACAATAGGCCTTCTTGTATGAAATCTTATGTGCCTTTGTGCTAGTAAACATTTTGCCCCATGCATTGCTGAGCAAAAGGAGGATCATTGATGAGGGCATCAAATAAACGACAAAGGTGTAGGTTGAATAAAACCTTAGTTAGGCTAGGTCTTAGGGCTTGGTCTTGTTTTTAATAATTATTAATGTAAGTGAGACTTTTCTCACGTAATAGACTAGCCGCCTTCTAGATTAGGCTAGCTGGATTGATATTAATCAATCCCTAAATAATCCCTTTCGAGATGAGAGCCGATCTTCCCAATTTGGGAGTTCGTTGCTCCTTCGTAGGGAATTTGTTGTAATTTTTGGGCCTATATTAAGCCCTTTATTTTAATTTAATGATCATGTTGGTTTTAACCACAACAGTGGTATCAGAGCAGGCAAATTTTGGAGGTTCTGGGTCATTTCCGACCTCCATAGTCTTGGGTTATTTACAACCAATTTTATTTTGTTTGAAGTTCAAAATATTGCTTGCAATTTTACAAAAGACTTTCAGATTCTCATTCTCATTGCTAGAGTTTTTGTGGTCCTTTGTGCCATAGTTTACCTTGGTGGCTTGGATGTTCTTGTTGCATCTTTGCTGTCCATTTGGGTTAAACAAAAAAAAAAAAAAATTACTGTCAAATACTGCTGAGAAATTGCAGCAATTTTTGCGATCATTATCGCTGACAACAAAATTTCATTTGCAAATATTGTCAGCCAAATTTTGTTGGTGACAATTTGGTTTGCGATCTTTTATTGGCAGCGCTCTTCCTTTCGGCACTATGCACATTGTTGGCGCATTTGCCAACACGATCACCCTTCCTCTCTAAAGTCGTCCGCAGATGTATGCCTAGAAAGAAGCGTTGCCATTTTCCTGCATCTGCAACAGGACACGTTTGTCCTATTTTTCTCTTCCCAACATTCGCAGAATATGGGGGATAGCACATTCTTTCCCCTCTTGGTTGTCGTGCTTACGTCAGATTGGCATGGACGTATGTGTGACACCCAACGTGCTTGTCAAGAACAGCATAGGCTATACGCCTATTGATTTATGTGCATTTTTGCCCCTGATGCATGTTGCTACATCACCATCAGTCTGTTTTCTATCCGCTTGTTTTGGAATGAAGAACAAATAGTCATCCCAATTGCGAGGCAAATGCTCCGCACTATGACAGTCATTTGGACGAAGAACTTTGTTTTCTGCACCCCCAATGCAATCCGGCACGCTGATCGTGATCTCCTCATTCGGCGTCAATCTGTTTTTCGGAGACAGAGATCCACTACGCTTGAGGTTTCCACCTAACAGTGCCTGCATATTTCTGCTCGCCGAAGAATTACAGCCTTCAAAGGCCCGAAGAATTTTGTGCCGTTGGTACGTTGCTAGAAGTCGAGTCGTTTGCACCTGACAACGACTCTGCTCTCTGTGCCTTCCGCCTGACGCAGGCCTTCTATCTGATAGGACTGACAAGAGGTCAGTCCTCCTTGCACAACAGATCCAACCGGTGCAGAACCCCAAGTCAACACGAAATTTCATGCTCGACAAGACCTTCTGCCTTGCACACAGATCAAAACTGTCTGACACATTTGTTGCTTGGAGGTTTGCAATCCGTCTACGACACATGGCGGTCATCGATTGCATCATGAAGGTGTAAATTAGTGTTTGTTGTGGGCGACGAAGGTTTTAATCCCACATTTAGTTGACAAAAGCCTTTGAAGGCTTAAAAAGCGCTTGCACGCTCTTTCGGTGATAGCCAACACACGCTGGCTTAGCATGCGTCGACAAGTTGGGTGCTTTGGTTGACTCCGCCATGCTCAGTTGACCGACACCTATTCGGTTGACTGCTGATTCCGCTATGCTCATTTGACCCTCTTTGTAATTTTTTAAAATTTTTGCAAAGAAGGGGTATTTTATTTTTGTGCTAAATTAATTTTGCCCATTTCAAAACATTGTAAAATTGCATTAAACTATTATAGTTTTTGCAATTAATTGGGCAAATAGCACTGCTTTGTAACCCCTTAGCATTTTTGTAACCTCTCTTTTGTCGCCCTCCTGGCATATACCCGAGGACAAATGGCTCACGATTTGGCGGAGCAAATGGCTGCAATCACCGCAATCATTAGTACTTTGGCCGACAAGGTCAACAATATTGCTTCATTAAGTGGTCCCAGTCAAACCCCTGACCTTCGTGTGAAAGCAAAATGCGAGGTTAAAATTTATGATGGCTCTTGCGATCCCAAGGTTTTAAATAGTTGGATCCTGAACATGGACACGTGGTTTACCTATAGCAAAATACCAAAAGACGAACAAGTTTCATTTGCTATCTTAAAACTTTTTGGCATAGCCAAAGTTTTGATCACGGACCACCTAAGTAATCAGAATCCCATTGACAATTGGGATGATTTGGTGAAGGCTTTGACGGACACTTTTTATCCTTCAAACTATGCAGAAGATCTTGAATTTCGATGGCTTCGATTGAGGCAGGGCTACAACATGAATGTCCAAAACTACATCAATCTATTCAACAAATTGAGAATTTTGAATGGAATACAGGACTCTACTGCTAAGCTGATCACCAAATTCAAGAGTGGATTACAGGAACCACTTTTTAGGGAGTTGAAATATACTCCTATCATAGATTTGAATGCCATGTACAATCAAGAACAACTTGCGGAGGAGAAGCTTGCTGTTAAATCAGGTGGATCTTGCTCCTCTAACTCCACCAAAGCTTCAAAACAAAAGCAATCAACACAGCAAAAAAAGAAGACTTCTCCCTCTTCTTCCTCTTCTTCTTCTTCCCCATCTGCTAGCACTTCTTCTTCTACTCATTTTGATCCTAAGAAATTTTGTGATTATTGTAAGAAGAGAGGCCATATAGAATCTGAGTGTTTTAGGAAGAAGAAGAATCATATTGTAGAAGTCCAACCAGAGGAACCACAAGATGGTCCTATTGAGGCTACGACAGAACAACGACCCTATCCTGAGCTTCGAGGGCTCAACAATCATACCTTGTTGGCACACAACATGTTTGAAAGAAGCCGTGATCATTTGTTTGTCACCTATGCCCACTTAAAGCACAATTACTTTGTAGATTGCATAATCGACAATGGCTCCCAAACGAACTTGATTTCCAAAGCCGTCGTCGATCAGTTGAAGCTTCGTGTACAACCCCATCCTCACCCATACCCACTTGCATGGAAGGATGCGGGCACCTCCTCCTTGATTACAAAAACTTGCACTGTGTCCTTTGCTTTTGGGCCACACTATGTGGACAAAGTCACTTATGGTGTGACTCCAATTGATTGTTGTGATCTCATTCTCGGAAAGCCCTATCAATTTGACAAACGGGCTCAATATGATGCGTATAACAATACCTATACATTGCATCACGAGAACAAAAACTTTCTTATCTCTTCCATGAAGCCCACATACAATTATGCAGGTCCACGCCATACAACATTGGTCTTTTGTAAGCCAAAGGACACACCAGCTACAGTTGCACACAAGGAGGCTCCTCCTCCCTTTTCAGTACCTCCTCCAGTTGCTCCTCCTCTTGCTTCTACCATGCACCAGGTTCTTGATTTGAAGCAAAGGCACCCCTTGGCCTTCTTGACATCATCAGTGCCCTTGCTCATTCGGCACTTGATTTTCCGCTTCCGCTCCCTCTGGCTCAAGTACTTCATACTAAGCCCACGACTATTGTACAAGCATTGGAGTCCAATGCTTCTTATGTGGGGAGGTATGATGAGGGCATCAAATAAACGACTAAGGTGTAGGTTGAATAAAACCTTAGTTAGGCTAGGTCTTAGGGCTTGGTCTTGTTTTTAATAATTATTAATGTAAGTGAGACTTTTCTCACGTAATAGACTAGCCGCCTTCTAGATTTGGCCAACTGGATTGATATTAATCAGTCCCTAAATAATCCCTTTCGAGATGAGAGCCGATCTTCCCAATTTGGGAGTTCGTTGCTCGTTCGTAGGGAATTTGTTGTAATTTTTGGGCCAATATTAAGCCCTTTATTTTAATTTAATGATCATGTTGGTTTTAACCACAACACTCACCAAACAATCTCCCTTGTAAACCGATAGGCATGAGACTTAAAATCGTGACCTCTTCCACCAACATCTTTTCACACCTTCCACCTAGCCTACATGTTACCTTGTGTTGTGGTGAATGGCCAAGGCACTACTCCTTGGAGTAGAGTGTTCGAAGCCACCCGCGTAAAGGTGAGAAAACAATGTACAATGGAATGGAGGGGCCCAGGTTCAAGCTAAGACCCAAAGGAAGGAAAAGAAGACAAAAATGCTTTATAACCAATATTTTGCCCATCCAAGACGTGTCAAAAGCATGAACTTTCCTTAACAACCTTTTGGCCTTGTAACATGGTACCGAACAATTACCTTTATAAATCGAATTCGAGGCATATGAATTTTTTTTTTGCCAATCAAACAATGTGGTGTCACATCAAGGCAAGAGCGGTGAATTTGAGGATCTTTAGAATTTTTGGCAGACACTCCTAATTTAACATAATAAACAAAGTTATGTGTCATAATACATTGATTTTTTGAATGAAGACATGTCCATTCAACCTTGGTAAAATATGATGAACCCATCCACATATCCAAACAAGATGGTGCTGAAGACATTTCCTTTTTTTTGAACACTTTGATTTCCTCTTTGCAAACTCCTTGAATATTGCAATAAAAAAGTCGTTCTTTTATCCTTTATGCTGGAAATGCTTATGAAACTTCTTAAAGTAATTTGTCCTTTCGATCAGATGAAGTATGGGAGGCTCTTAGAAAAAATCTTTGCATGACCAAGTGATGATGCTCCATACTTCTTTTGATACCATGTTGGATTTTATAGTTCTTTGCCAAAAGAAATAGAAGCAACACATCAACGCAAATCATAAAACCAAAGATTAGAGAATGCAAGGAAAGGGAGATTGAAACATAAAAGATGGAAGGATGCCGTTAGGCACCCATACAAATGATCAAGACAAGATCACATTGATAATATGGATTGGGTGTTTGAGGGGTATTTATACCAAATCCTCAATAATAATTACAAGTTACTAAACCCTTGCCCAAAATCAAGGGTTAGTGAATGTTAACTTTTACAAGGTTAAACCCTGGTCCCATTGGCTGATCACATTAATAATAAATACATTGCATAATGCTTGTTTGTAGGCTTACAAATGATTACATCATAATATGTTGGCCTTGGCCAATAAACTCAGATTACATAACTTTCAACAGCTTGACTGATTGAAATGTGGGTTCTCCTACCCTAGAAGGTTTTCCCCACATTAAATCACTATTTTGTTACTGTTGTGATTTTAGCTTTCTGATTACTCCATGGGTTTAGTTATATTCCACTTCATTCTATAGGACTTTCATAGTTTCATGTGGTTTTCATGCTTAGAAATTAGCATTTTTGAGCTAGAATTGAGCTTTGAAACAGCAGTAAATAGTTTGCTTTACAATAGATTTCAAGCTTAATTAGCATTGCAACAAGCTCTTCACAGACTGTCCAGACTCCATTCTTAACATCTCTGAGTATTTTTTGGCATAGAAGAGTAGTTCTGATGCCAAAATACAGGGTTTTACAAATAACTAGTGACTAATTTTGTCATAGTCCAAGTGGAACCAAGCCAAGGAACACTTCAGTTTGCAATCTCTTTGTAGACTGTCAATACTCCATTTTAATATATACAAGCATTTTTGGGCTCGATGCTAAAGTAGAGGGTTTTATAAGTAACTAGTGACTAGTTTTGTCATAGTCCAAAGTGGAACCAAGCCAAGGAGCACCTCAAGCATATGTTTATTGCCTCTTGGGTTCAATGTTAATTAGATTGACTTTTTGATTGCCCCCTTCCTTGTTAGGACAATTTTCTTCTGCACGGTTGCTTGGTTCCCACCGTTTGCATATTGTTTGCATTGTTGGGCAAGTCAAGTTGGTGCAATTTAGCACAAAGTGTTCTTTGTCCTGACACTTGGGACACTAATAATCAGCCTCTCCCTATTATTTTGTATTGAATTTTATCCGCATTCTTTTCATCACCTTGGTGGTTATTTTTTGTTCCCTTGGCGATTATCTCAATAAGTGCCATTCGTCACATTGCTGCCACTCTTTGGGGTGCTAGGCTTTGTGTGAGCCTCTTTTTGAAGTGCCAACATTTGATGCTTCTTACTTTTGATTTTGAAGGGGCTCTTCGATAATGAATGGCCATGGACTTAACAGATGTTGCAATAGCTTCATTTTAAGCAGTTGGTGCTATCATTCCTTCATGGAACTTTGTGCACCATATGTGATGTTTGTCTTTATCCTTGGTGTCATATTTGATCTCCTAGATCATGCACATATATTCTTTTGAACATTTCAATTGATCTTCAGCTTTGTCATCATGACTATCACTGGTGGAGTTGCCTTCCATCTGACTTTGACCTCCTCCACCCACTGTTTTCATTTGCTTTCCAGGTCAAGCACCTTGTCAAAGGCTTCTTGGTATGATGTTGATCCAAAAGGATCCATGACAGGTCACTTAAAATGCATGACAAGTTGCTGTTAAGGCTGAACAACCAAGTGACAGTGACTTGACAAGCTTCCAAAATAGGGCAGCTCTGTCTTTTGGCCATAACTCCTTTAAATGAAGTCGGATTTTAGTGGAATTCCAGGAGGTTCCCAACATCAATAAGAATGCTCATTATTAATTTGCATTCAAAAGCCATCATCTAACCCTGAGAAAATAGGAAAGAACAGTCAATATTGGTGAGTCATATTTTGGACATAAGTTGACCAAATGATCTCTAATCTGAATGATTATTATTTTTATATGGAAGAGGATATAGTGGACTACATGTGATATAAGTTTCAATCTAAAATACATCTGTTTGACCCTTCTAATGACAAAACTCAGTCTACAATACAGTCCTGTTTTCTCTCTCATGAGAGCTCCAAATACGAAATTTATAGTGAAGATTCGTTTAGTCATTATCCACATGCCTATTGAATTTCAGCTCAAAATTCATCCTTTTGGACCTTTAAAAGGCCAAAATACAGTCCAAGCAATGAGCTGGCTAGGAATTGACTGATTTGGCATGCTTCTGCTGCTTCACTCTAATATCCAGAATGATTGCTCCTGTGGTTCCATGTTGTTGATACAACACTCTGAAATCCAAATTTACTCCGCTTTTTCTGCCATGCACTGCAATACTTGATGCCTTTCTCACTCCATGTAGGTCCATAATAATATTGATGCCCTATGCATTGCCTCCATGATTATTGCTGCATATGGTTATGTTGGTGTAGATATGGTGCACCTTATCCAGATGTTCTTATTCCTTTGACTCTTCAGCCTTTTGTTCCACTATTTTAAATTCTTCTTCATGCTCTATTTTCTTATGCTTTTCTTTTGGCTCTTCCTTTTACTCCTCTAAAGGTTCTTCCTTGGACTTTGTTGCTGCTTCTTCCCTTCGATTCTGCTGCTACCTCTTCCTTAATTCTTCACTTGGTTCCCTTGCAATGACTTATTGTTTTTCTTGGGATACTTGCTCCTTAAGCTGAGAAATATCCTGCAGTGTTATCTTCTTTTCTTTTGTACCATAACTTCAAGAACTTCTTTTGCACATTAATATTAACAATACCTAATGAATCCAACCAAGAATAACCAAGAACAACGTCCACATCATCCGTCTCAACAGCATAAATATCTGAGTGTAAAATATATTTGTCCATAGTGATCCTTAAATACTTAAAAAGGTGAACAGTCTCACCCTTAACCTGTACGTCCTTAATATTCTTTGCTTGAACCTGCAACCTCTTAGCCAAATCAATATAGATAAAATTGTACCTGCTGCTAGGGTTTATGAAAATAATAACCTTTTCCTTCTGAATGCATCCATGAACCTGCAAAATAAAATTTTTAGATGGAAACAAATCATTTTGACCCTTCTCTTGCTTGTTAGACACAAAGGGTATGGTTCTTTTAGCCTGCACGATATCATCCATATCTTTTCCTGCAGTCACTTCCTTGAAATTTTTTATTTTTATTTCTTTCTGTTCCTCTTGAAGCCTGCTAAATTCTTCTTCATAGCCCATGATGGCATCTTGCATACAATCAATTTTTTTTTCCCTGCTCTTCAGTTCCCATTTGTTTAAGAATGCATGTTCAACAATTTCCCAAGGGTAATTGTTTTCCCCCAGGCATTCTTTGTAGACCTTAGGGAGAGACAAGCACCAGTTTAAAGCTTCCCCATCAAAGAATTGCTAAAACCAATTAACTAAAGAAGCTTACTAAAATACAAGAATTGAATTTATAATTCTCTCCAAAAACCTTTTGTAATACCTTGAGCTCACCCCCATCCCCCTCCTCCACAAGGGTTTGCCCAAAAATAACATTCTTCTCATTGGTGTGAAGCTTAAATTCCACATAAATAAGTAGACCCACAAATCTGTTTCAAAACACAATGGTAGTTGATTTGCTTACCCAGATTGAAAGATATCTCAAATTTCGTTCTTTTGAAAAACATGATTTGAAAAAACATCATTTGCATTGTCCTAGACGACTGACTTCATAGGATAGTATTTCCCTCAATACTTCTCATATTCCTTCATATGACTATTTGTTTTGAAGCTTCTCAACATTTGAACAAGATGGTGTAAGAATCGTCTTAATCGGACAACCCTATGCAAATATATGGCTTCTTAAAAAGATGTCTTTTGGGGAAAAATAATGGTCAAATTCTGCAATACAAAAAAGAGTCCCCACTTTTCCAAATCGTTGTGTTAATACCACTTGCTACAAAACTTTGTTCTCACAAACATAAATCATTCACCAATATGCAGAAATATCAAATGATTCATCCACAATGCAATAATCCATACAATGAGATAGAGATAGATAATACCTGTAAGGCAGGGCAACACCAATAATACTCCTCAAGGAAGTTATAACTCCACAAGATTTGCCAAGATGAGAGGCCACTTGGTGGGAAAAGATGATTACAGGACAATATTCGATATGAATCAATGATTGATACAATGATAGGAGCCCTTTTTTATATTCCCAGCATCTAACGCTACTTGGGGGAGGGTATAGCCCTAACCCTTGTTGACTTCTAAACCCTTATCGAACTTATTATTATAAATCTAATATTACAATTCAATCAACCTAGGATTATGTGTCCCATGCCAACTATCCTACCCATATAGAATATAATATCATATCCTTATATACCTATCCCTAGGTATTATAGCACATGCACACCCTTGTCACCTTCATTGGCATGGATACTCTAGTCACCTTCATCATGGACCACTATGACACCTTTTGTCCCTTGCTTTATTGATGTCATGCTTTGCAGACAACATCTCCAACCAAACTTCTTCTTCTTGCATCACACTTTGTTAATCATTAGAGACCAAGTCTTTTACCTGAGGACTTCCTTTTTCTTGAGGGGGCCATGTGTGTTGTATTTGTGGTGACAGGACTCCCCTTGTTACGTAGACAGTTGAGGTGATGCACAATCATTTGTGCATCTTTATCCAAAAGCGAGGGCGAGCCAAAGCGTCAACACTCTCTCTTCTCTTGTGGTGAGGGGGATCCATAGAAGGTATGCTTTGCTACACTTGCGCACACAAAGGGGCTTTTGTCAACCTTTGCCATGCTTGTGGATGCCTCTCATCGTTGCATTCATGGTTTGTTGCATGTTGCACAATGTGTTCAGACTTACATGTTGGTTCACCTTGTTGTCATCGTTGTGTGCGTCGACACAGGTGCACACATTATGGTGTCTTGGTCATTCACTTGTCTCGTTTGTTTTGTCACCATGTACCCTTGGTCCACGCTCATTGCAACAATGACGCAAAATGTAGTACACCTTTATGCATTCCACAAAAACAGAGCAAAAAGTAACTATAAGAGACTAGCATAGCAAGGACATTCCATTACTTCCACTGAAAGTGTCCATTGTGAACTAGTCTCAATGACAATATATGTCCACAATCTCTTTATGAATGGCATGAACAATATATGCTTGAACAAACGGTTGCTTCCTAACTAATGCTTAATTACAAATCACTAGGGTCTCCCTTGATCCAACTTGGGAGCATGAAAAGTTGATGCCAAGGAAGAATGATCAAGTGAGGTTGACTTAACGAGCATCCAAATCAGGGCAGAATCATATTTTGGCCATAATTTCTTCAAATGAATTCAGATTTCAACAAAATTTTGGAGGGAGGTTTATGACATTAAGAAGATTGTACATAATCAATCTGAGTTCAAAATGTATCGCCTAACACTGAAAAATTTAGGGAAAAATTGTCAAGACCAGTGAATAGGAATTTTGATGCAAGTCCAATTGAGTTATTATTTTTTCTAATGAAAAAGGACTTAGAGGATTGTGATATAAATTCCATACCAAATACATCCATTGGACTAGTCAATGGCAAAAGGCTAGTCTACTATACAATCCTATGTTCTCTTTCTTTAGACTCCATATAAGACAATTTTTATTGAAGGTTTTTTATAAAGGGAAACTAGATAAATGCGGAACAACTTCCTACTTAATCTTTAGAGGAAAGCAGTGCAAAACAGGCCTAGACCTTTCAATTTCAGCAAAGAAATTAAATATGTAAACTTACTGCAGCAGCACATATCCTGGGAAAACCCTTTCAGGATTTTTTTTTTTCTCTAGTTCACTATTTTTTTCTCCCTCTATACATGCTCTTAGTACATAATACATGTGACAAAAAATTGCCACATCAAGTGGGACGCATGTGTACCCATAATTAATACAAAATAATTAATTAAACTTCAGTGTTAGGATTTGCAAGGTGTATGACACCTAATCCCAACATTCTCCCACTTGTCATATACCTTGCAAGAGCAAAAGGGAATCATCAACAAAAGAGTGAACTAATTGCTAAGGGCAGAAATGCCCATAGCCTTACTGCACCATCTGAACTTCTCAGTGCTCATAGGCTTTGTTAAAGCATCTGCAACATTCACCAAAGTATCCACCTTCTCAAGTATAACCTTCCCATCCTCCACCATGTCATGAACAAAATGGTACTGCACATCAATGTGCTTTGTCCGCGCATGAAATGTAGGGTTCTTTGCCAAGCTGATGGCACTCTGACTATCACAGTTAATTTTCACTGCTCCTTGACTCAGCCCAACATCCAAACACAATTTTCGAAGCCAGACTGCCTCCTTATAGGCATGAGTGGCTGCCATATACTCTGCCTCTGTAGTGGATAAAGCGACTACAACCTGCCGCTTGCTCATCCAACTAATTGCACCACCGAACAGGCTAAACACATAGCCACTGGTAGACCTCTTGTTGTCAACATCTCCTACCCAATCTGAGTCTACAAATCCTTGTATGTCCACCTGCATGTTGTGGAACTTCTTGGCTGCTAGGGATCCCTGATAGCAAATAGAGTAATCTGAAGTACCACGAAGATATCTGAAAACCCTCTTCACTGCTGCCCAATGATCCTTTCTAGGATTTGCCATAAACCGGCTCAAGACTCCCATTGCTTGGGCAATGTCCGGTCTGGTGCAGACCATAGCATACATGAGGCTCCCAACCGCACTAGCATAGGGTACATGACTCATGTCCTCCATCTCTCCAGGTGTAGAAGGACACTGCTCAACTGAAATCTTTGTTCCCACAGAAATAGGAACACTCACTGGTTTGCAATTCTTCATGTTGAAATGTTGCAAAACAGAGTCAACATACTTCCTCTGACTTAACCAAAGTTTTTTGTTAGCTCTATCTCTTCTAATCTCCATCCCTAAGATAAACTTAGCAGCTCCTAAATCCTTCATTTCAAACTGTAATGAAAGTTGAGATTTCAAGACCTTAATCATATCCTTATTGTTACCAATCAACAACATATCATCCACATACAAAGTGATAACAATAAAATGACCACCCTCCTGCTTATAATAAACACAATGATCTGATTTGGATCTAACAAATCCCAACCTCAAAACATAAGAATCAAATTTCTTGTACCACATTCTAGGGGACTGTTTGAGACCATAAAGAGATTTCTTTAACTTGCAAACCAATTTTTCCTTACCCTTTACCACATAGTGCTCTGGTTGTTTCATGTAGATCTCTTCCTCCAAGTCTCCATGCAAGAAAGTTGTCTTCACATCCATTTGCTCAACCTCAAGGTCAAATGCAACAACAACAAATAAAAGGAATCTAATGGATGTAAGCTTTGCAACTGGAGAAAATATCTCACCAAAATCTATTCCCTCCACTTGGGAATATCCCTTAGCAACCAACCTTGCTTTGTACTTTTCTACCTTGCCCTCAAAACTGAATTTCTTCTTGAAAACCCATTTGCAGCCAACAGGTTTCCTCCCCTTAGGCAATTGAACTAGGTCCCATGTGCCATTCTTCTTTAGAGCTGCTATCTCCTCATCCATGGCCATCCTCTAGGACTCACTGTCATTCATCTCCATTGCCTCCTTCACAGTTCTAGGCTCATCAACATTAGTAGATAAAAAAAAATACATCTAAAATCAGGTGGGCTATACCTTTCTGGTTGCCTTTGCTGCCGAGTGGACCTCCTCACCCAATGAGATGGAGGTTCTTCCTCCTCCAAACTGTCTGAGCTTTCTGGAACATGCTCCTCGTTTGGTCCATCCTGAACTTCTAGTTCAGCCTCAGGTGTAGCCTTCTCGGTCTTTGGCTCAAGCTGCACTATTGACTTTGCATTATCACTTGGTTGCTCAACTTTAGGAGAAGACCTGATCTCTTTGAAAATCACATTCCGACTATATACCATCTTTCCTATCACAGGATTCCAAAGCTTGTATCCTTTCACACCATCACCATATCCAATGAAGATACATTTTTCTGCTTTGAAATCCAACTTGGATCTCTTCTCCTTAGGCACATACACATATGCCTCACAACCAAAAACTCTGATATGCTATAGTGAGGGCTTCTTGCCCATCCAAACCTCCTATGGGGTTTTGTCAACAAGAGCTGATGTAGGAGATCTATTAATTAGATAACAAGCTGTACTAACCGCTTCTGCCTAGAATTTTTGATCCAAATTGGCTCCACTGAGCATACTCCTAGCTCTCTCCATCAACGTCTTGTTCATCCTTTCTGCAACTCCATTCTGTTGAGGGGTGTATGGAGTTGTCTTATGTCATGCAATGCCATTGTCCTTACAAAATCTGTCAAACTCTGTTGAACAGAATTCCCCACCATTATCTGTTCTCAACACCTTGATCTTCTTTTCCGTCTGGTTCTCAACAAGAGCCTTAAACTCTTTGAACCGATTGAGGACCTCAAATTTTTTCTTGAGAAAATAGACCCATGTCTTCTTGGAGAAATCATCAATGAAAGTAACATAATATAGGGATTTTGCAAGTGAAGGTACAACAATTGGACCAAATACATCACTATGAATCAAATCCAAAATCCCTAAAGATCTAGCAGAGCTCGAGTAAAATTGAACACGATTTTGCTTTCCATATATACAATGTTCACAAAAGTCAAAATCCAAAGAACAATCAACTAACCCCTCAACCATATTTTTGCATTTCAAGGCTCTAAGGCCTTTCTCACCAATGTGGCCCATCCACTCATGCCACAACATAGTCTTTTCAGCTAGAAGTTTTAGGTTCTCAACAATAGGAACCTCCGAACTATTGCATGCAATGGTGCTTGCCTCAAGACGAAATAAAGTTCCATCCCAAACTCCCCTAGCCAAGACCATGGCTCCATGCACCATCTTGCAACCCTCCTTGCTAAAGACCACCTGCACTCCAAGATCATTCAATCTACTCATAGAAATCAGGTTCCTCGCCAAACTAGGAATGTGTAGTACATTGGAGAGGGATTTGGTCTATCCATCTCCAAGTGCAAGTAAGACTCTTCCACGACCAACAACTTTGAGAGATGAGTTGTCTCCCAAATATACCATCCCACCATCAAAATCTGCATACTCGGAAAACCACTCCCGATGGGGAGTCATGTGGTAGGAAGATCCAGAGTCAATCAACCATGCATCCTCACATGCATGCGTGGCAAGGGCTGCAACAAACACGTCACCCACATCCTCTTGAGGAGCCTTAGAGTTTGAATCGTCATCCGATTCCTTCTTGCTCTTCTTCTTTTCCTTGCAGTCCTTCTTGATGTGGCCTTTCTTGCCACAGTTCCAACACTTCACTTTAGATTTACTAGGAGACATAGATCTCCCTTTAGATTTGAATCTGCTGTCCCTTTTCTTGTTCTTGCCTTTCTCCTTCGATCTACCTCGAACAACCAATGCATCCTTGACGGAATCCAAAGTCTTTCATCTCATCTCCTTCGAGAGTAAAGCACCCACCACTTCTTCAAGCTTTAGCTTAGTGGTGGTGCTGTTGATTGCCATCACAAGGTTATCCCACGAATCTGGCAAAGAACATAATAGTGTGATACATTGATCCTCATCATCCATTTGCACGCCTATGGACTGTAGCTGGCTCACAATGATATTGAATGCATTCAAATGCTCTACAACTGAATCCCCATCACCCATATTCAAAGAGTAAAGCTTCTTCCATAGAAAAAGTTTATTTACTAGGGATTTAGCCTGGTACAGGTTTCCCAACTTCTTCCAAAGGCTCTCCATGGTGGACTCTATAGATACATTCAGGAGCATGGAATCAGCCAAACAAAGCCTAATCAGGCTTCTAGCTTTCCGATCCATCACAACCCAATCTTCATCCTTCATAGACGCAGGTTTGCTTCTAGAGACAACAGCCCATAGATCTCTGTCTATGAGCAGATCCTCCATTTTAAGCTTCCATAGCTCAAAGTTTGTGCCATTGAACTTATCTATCTCCAACCGTGATGTACTTGCCATCCTGAAATAAGATCACTCCTGTGCACAACTCCCACTCAAACCAAGATTAATAGAAAAAATCCTTTTTTCTAACCAAGGATCTCAAAAGCTGGCCTGGCTCTGATACCAAATGAAAGGAAACTAGATAAATGTGGAACAACTTCCTACTTAATCTTTAGAGGAAAGCAGTGCAAAACAGGCCTAGACCTTTCAATTTCAGCAAAGAAATTAAACATGTAAACGTACTGCAGCAGCACACAACACTTAGAAAATCACATATAACTCACATAGGACACAACATATATCTTGGGAAAACCCTTTTGGTTTTTTTCCTTCTTTCTTTCTTCTAGTTTACTATTTTTTCTCCCTCTATACATGCTCTTAGTACATAATACATGTGACAAAAAATTGCCACATCGAGTGGGACGCATCTGTACCCATAATTAATAGAAAAATAATTAATCAAGGTTAAAAAAGTATCGGGGACAAGGGGAGGGGTTTTGGGGACGATAGGGGATGACAAGCCAATTTTAGGAAACAACTAGGGGATGGCTAGGGGACAACAAGTATAATAGTATCTGATGGACTGCTCTCATCATGTTTAGAATAATTTACACAACAAAAATACTAAATAGTCTCGTTTACAACAAAATTATTTTGAAGCCATTAGAATAATTTACAACAAAAATACCATCAACCATTAAGAATCAAGGCAAAGGAATATTTAGAAGCCATTAGAATAATTTACAACAAAAATGCCATCAACCATTAAGAATCAAGGCAAAGGAAGAAGAGCACAAGAAGGATGTATTTAATTGCTTGACAAGGCTGTTGGAGAAAGAAACCTAGGATACACATCAGACAATGTAGAAAAGTTGAAGGAAGATTCAACTGGACCAAGGCAGTCATGATTTAGGACTCATTTTTCATGGTTACTTCCATGACAGTGTGTCCAGATAGAAGATGAAAAAGCACATGGACAATAAGAAGCTGAGACTCAGGTAGAGAGACAAAGAATGGAAGAACACCTAAGCAGAGGGACCTAAATGATTTTTATCATCCAGGCCTAAATAGAAAACCACCATCTGCCACTGATAAGTACAGACAAAAGAAAGAAGAGCACAAGAAGGATGCATTTAAGAGGCTGTTGGAGAAAGAAAAGAGAAAAAGTTGAAAGGTACTGTGCAAGGGAAAGTTTTTCTGAAAGAACTGCCTCTGGTGCTTCTTTAGAAGAAAGAGACTTGCATGACTATCCATCACAATCAGAGACTGCAGATACAGTGGAAAGTGATGACTGAAAGGAGGAATTATAAGGGAAGCTCAGAGCCTGGCAGGAGTTAGCGAGGAAATGTCCCCTTTGCCGTCCCCCCGTTCTGGGGACTGCGGGGATGGGGGGGACGCGTCCACGTGTATCCCTGTGATTAATTAAACTTCACTGTTAGGATTTGCAAGGTGCATGACACCTAATCCTAACACTTTACATCATTGCACATGTGCCTACCAATTTTCAGCTCAAAACACATCTATTTGAACTTTTAAAAGGCCAAAAACAGTTCAACCAAAAACATGACATATAATCTCCATGCATGTTTTACACTTTGAAGAGCCTCGGTAATCAAGAAACAACAATTGCACTCTTGGATTTGAAGACGAGGAGTTTAGATGAAGCTTATTTGGTCCAATACAAAGGAGGATTTGGAGAAACAGGAACACGGGCAAGGCATTTTCAGAAATAAGAGCAACGATACGACTAAGAGGCACTATGTAAATCTACAAACAAGGGGGTGATGGCTGTACATCTTAGTGATGGCCAAGTTGATGGTGACAACTCTTGTAATCTCTCTCTTTTACATGGAATAAGAAGCTTCAATGATTCATTTGTGGGTTTTCTCCTTGAAAAGGTTTCCCACATCAAATCATTGTTTGTTGTTCATATGTGTTTTTTCCAGCATTTCAGTAGTTTTACTTGCATTATCTTCATTCTATGGGATATACTTTCAACGCATGGAAACTAACTAGTTTGAGCTTGTAATGAATAGTAGTTTGGTGCATATTGGCTCTTCAGTAGATCTTTTGTATTTATGAACATTGTGTCAATCTCTTTATAGACTGTCCATACTCTGTTATTATCTTACATGAGTATTTTGGGGCATGAAAGAGCAGTTTGGTACAAATCAAATGTTTTCACTAGTGATTACTGACTAGTTTCACAAGAGCCTAACCGAAACTAATCTAAAAATCACTTCAATCCTTTGAAGGGGATCTGTTTAAGGTCCCATTGGCGGGAATTACAGATCAGCCCTTGAGTTGGCACCATGTTGGTTTGTCTGCCCATACGTGTTAGACCTAGCTTGGGGTGTGGAGTATTTTAGACGAAGGTGATGAATGATATCTTGTGTCACAAACTCTTTTATAGTTGTCTAGTTGCATTACATCCTCATATACACAAAATGTTGGAGCAAAATCTTGAACATGCTTGACAAGTGCACCAAACTTTGAGTCCTCATAAGTTGTATGCTAATATGGAAATATGTGTATTCATGATTTGCCTTATTGCGGAAGTGGCTGTCACAATGTGGGGATTTGAACGTGGGTTGCTCGTATACGTTTGCATCCCATTTACTGTTGCTCCAAAATGCCTTGAACATTCTAAAATCTTAGGGTTAACATTGGGGCAGAGCTCGTAATGAACATGAGGGTGGGATTGGATCCATAATATGCATTTACTCGAGCCTAGGCCTATGGCCACTTGACCCTAGGTCCATGCATTTACCATATGTTTGATCCCTACCTTTAGTTGTGTGTAGATTGGAACTTTGGCTTATGGTGTGAACTCCTCACTCCCCACTGCTTGCCCTAGACCCATTGGGCAATCTTCTACACTCCAATGGTCTATAGGTTTTCTTCAAATTTTAGGTTTGCTATCCATAATTTCCATATTTTTTGGATACATCTAGTTTAGTACAACTAGGCTCCATATAATTGAATGTTGATTGTGTTGCACGTACAAAGGTAGAGTAGGTTATGAATACACTTGAAGCTAGTCCATACTGTAAATGTTCCATGGGGACGCGTCCCCCCCCTGAGAATTGTGTCCCCCCGTGCCCTGCGTCCCCCAACACGGGGGGATGACATTGGGGACGTTTCCCCTTGTCCCCCTTTTGGGGGATGGTTGGGAAACGTCCCAGGGACGCCTGAGGCCTACAGCCTCCCGTCCCCGAGACGTCCCCTATTTTGGGGCGTCCCTGGGGACGGCTGGGTCCCTTTGGGGATGCTCAGGCCGTACCTAGGGACAGCTGGGAACCTTTGGAAGGTGCCCAACCGTCCCCGGGGACACCCAACCGTCCCTAGGGACGGCCTGAGCATCCCCAAAGGGACCCAACCGCCCCCATGGCTGGGCATCCTCAGCCAAAAGAAAAACTAAAAAATGAAAATTTAATCTGTTCTTTAGTACATTGTAAGACATTTGTGTTCTTCAATCTGTTCTTTAGTACATTGTAAGACATTTGTGTTCTTCAATCTGTTCTTTAGTACATTGTTGAAAATGATGACTTTCCACAAATGAAGATTAAAGCAAAAGTTACAGTATTCTAAAGCAAGTCCTCAGCCAATCTGTTCTATGAAGATTAAAGCAAAAGTTACAGTATTCTAAAATTACAAGTGAGGGATAAAGATTGTTGATATAATAAGCGGAGATCACTAAATAACATAAAGAGTAACAAAGAGAGACCCTACTCATACTAGTGAAAATTACTTAGAAAGAAAGGAAGTTTCTTAATGTCCGCAGATGATCAAAGCAGGTATATTGGACTCAAATACTACATTGTGTAACAACTGTCTCGAGAGAGCTGGAAATAGTGTTCCAAAGAAAAACCAAGAATACAAAATTAATAAGCATAAATTTACAAAATCCCTCTAAACAAGGTTAATCAAAATCTTTTGAGAAGGAAGCTGACAAGGAAAAAAATAGTTAAATTGTAGGATGTTAAAAAGTGAAACAAGCAAGTTTTACAGGACTCAGAACAGCGTGCCTCTTGACTGCGTTTTGAAAACATTTTTTAGATCATGGCTTTGCATGTCTTAATTCAGGTTCATAATTCAGAAAATCTTGTAAGGTAAAAACATGATGAAGCTGTTGGCTAGTAAAAGTGGCATGATAACACTTACTGGAATGGCACTTTATTTGATGGGGAAAAGACCCTGGTCCAAAATGCTTCTATTGCTGATTTATCTAATGTTCAAGAATGAAGATTTTGTAAAATAGTTAGCATCCAATTAGATTCATGTTCACTGTTTTGCTTTTACGTGTGTTCCTTTGTTGCTATAAATGGTTATTGATTTGCTGCAAAGTGGCCTAAATTGTTTGCTTTGCATACACTTCCATTGAGAAAATACAGATGAGGAATGCTTGGCATCAACTTGTCTTATTATTACAAAGAGACAAATCCCATTGAGTTTAGGACATTGACTTCAATGAGAAAATTGTAACTTTTGCTTTAGGACATTGACTTCAAGGACAAATCCGCTTATTTTAGAATACTGCTTTTGCTTTAATCTTCATAGAATACTGTAACTTTTTCTTTAATCTGTTCTTTACGTTCTTTAGTACATTGTTAAAAATGATGACTTGTAAAAGCTGAATAATGTGGCATTCATTACTTGAGCAATAGCAACTAATCTGGTGAACTGTTAGAGATTGGCAGATTGCACTTGATATCCTTGGCTGAACCTTCAAGTTATATTTTTTGAAACAATTAAATGACTGCACTTAGTAATTAATATCAATATGAATATCCTAATATCATTTTTGTTGTGTGTAGAATTCTGAATGTGTAGATTATTCTAAATTTCTAAAAAAATTGTAGAGTCCAAGCTGTAATACAAGGTAGTCAAAGTTGGTCAACTTGTTCACTAAGGCAAGTGATTCATTAGGAACCAAATTTGTCAACTTATCCACTAGTTTGCTTGAACCTCTTTTTATTAAGATTCAAATATTGTGTTTAAGTTTCATTAAAATCAAAGGAAACAACAAAAATTGATGCCAACTTTTTAAAGATAAAAAAAGATTGAAAAAGTTCTATAGCCATATGGCAAACACCATAACCACTTTAGTATGAATTTGGAAGACTTTATTTCAACTGGAAGGTAACCAATTCTTTTCGTTGTACTATTGGAACTCTTGGACTAAGAGTTAGACACCATTTTGTAGAGTCCAAGCTGTAATACAAGGTAGTCAAAGTTGGTCAACTTGTTCACTAAGGCAAGTGGTTCATTAGGAACCAAATTTGTCAACTTATCCACTAGTTTGCTTGAACCTCTTTTTATTAAGATTCAAATATTGTGTTTAAGTTTCATTAAAATCAAAGGAAACAACAAAAATTGATGCCAAATTTTTAAAGATAAAAAAAGACTGAAAAAATTCTATAGCCATATGACAAACACCATAACCACTTTAGTATGAATTTGGAAGACTTAATTTCAACTGGAAGGTAACTGATTCTTTTCATTGTACTATTGGAACTCTTGGACTAAGAGACACCATTTTGTAGAGTCCAAGATGAAGCAAACAATATGGTCATTATCTGTTCAAGTAGGAAGCCCTAAGAGCTGCAATGCCTTGTTTGAGATGAATGGTTTGGTGTATTGGAGCTTGACTCTTTAGTTTCTAATTCATACTCTTTGCTATTATATATAACCACCTACCATTTTGTATGGGATTAATTTATCTCTCTTTTGAATATCATATTATATATTGAATATTTTATGGATTTCATGGAAGAGACCTGTTGGTCCCTTACATAGCATTATCATTATTAATGCTGCAAAAAAAACCAGAGAAAATGCCAGTTTATTTGTTTTGATGTTCTTAATCATCTTTGAAAATTTCCCATTTGCTTGCCTTCTTTTTTTTATTTTTTTAAGAAATTGAGAATAAGTTGATTTCACTCTACTAAGGGTTAACGATTAGAAGGATAATACAATGGCTCCATATCATTTCTCGTAAATGCCTTTTCATTATGTTTTCATATATTTCTAAACTCAGTTATTGTTGTGAGCGACCAAAAGGTTTATCTGATTTTTATGGTTAGAACTCCATATTATTTACTTCATGCTTACTGATCCTGTATATGAAGTTTGATATCTTTTTAACATTTTATTATTCATCATTTCTATGTTCATAGCATCTTGTATATACTGCCTTCTAGCTTTCTAGATTTTCTAGAGTTGTCCAAACTTTTTAGAATTGGGTGAAAACGTATTTACATGTCAACATTGTTAGACATTGTACATCATTATTCATTTTGGTTTATGGCATTGTACTTCTACTAATCTGTTTTCTTTGACCATGTTAAAGAGATAACAGTATTAAGGTTTTGCTTTAATGGCAGGTCATGTTGTCAGTCTATGGTCGAGTATTTGTTGTTACTCTCATATCAAGACGTTCTCGACACTTTGCCGGAACAAGGTGCATTATACTCCCTCCCTCTCCTGCAGTTCCTTACGCTTAGTATATTCTTACTGAGGAATTATGAAATTTGAGGAATATACTGTCCTTGCCACCAGCCCTCATTTATACATGCATTTCTTCATTTGAGAATCACGTGAACTAAGGATAGAAAAGATCCATATTGTTGCTGCAGGGAATAGTTTTTATTATTAATCAAGCATTGCCCTTCACAGATGTGGATTAATGAGAAACATCTATATTAATCTTTGTTTTCAATTCAAAGTTGTTTCTCACTGTGTTTGAATTTTTTAACTAAAGATCATATGACTGTTGCAGCTTTCAAATGGGTGATAATGATGGCAAAATGAACATGTGCATCCCCTTGATACTTTCATCTTAGTGCTTTAAGTTTCAAACATGTTTCTGTCCATCCACAACAGCAAACATAGACATAAAAAGGAAAAACTAAAAAAGGAAAAAAAGAATGCAAGGGAACTCCAGATAAACTCTAATGCCCTTTCAACACTAGAAGCTAAATGTGGAAAGGAAAAGCATGATTTTGATTACTTTTTATGTAGACTCTACACTGCTGTATCCAGAGGTTGGAGAGGCTCATGAGATAAATTTAGTTCTGGCTGGTTAAGAACTGTAACATTGCTTGTTCTAATCTGTTTATAAGTAGCCTGGAAACGTACCTCGGGTGCTGATAAACCTTGCTTTCCTTATATTATAGGATCTAAACTGCTAATAATTGTTATACAGATTTCACTTTTTGATTGCTTACTTGCATTACAAAGGAAAACCATGAAACTGATATTGTGCATTGCATGCTTCTATCTAATCTCACCAAGGTTGCATTAGGAATTGGCAATGGGGATGAAAAAACTGTGGAAGCAATAATTTTGGAAATAAGGATGCAACTATGCATCTATAGAAAATAGCAGGAGATGTCACTGGAAACAGCAGTGGAAACTTGGGCCAAAAATACTTCTTGTGTATATTTCTCATACAAATGATGATGGAAAACTTGATAAATTGTTTGAAGCATTACATATTTTAGAAAAGCGTGAACATTGGAGAAATAAAAATAAAAATTTTAATTATAAATTCAATAGTCATTCTTTATACTCCATAAATACCAAATGAAAATAACAAATTCACTTTCAAAGCAGGTCTTGGTGAAGGTTGTTTTTGAAAAAAGAGTTGAAACAGTTTCTTTCTTTACCATGTCTTATATGTTGGGGTATATGGTTGGCACGGAATGCAACTATATTTGAAGGGAAGTTAATCCCCTCATTTCAAGTCATTTCAGGTGAGGACTTTGGTCTCAATCAACAAAGGGCCTGACAAACATAAGAAACCTCGACAAGTAAACAATTTGTTCATTGAAAAGTCTCAGCCATGGGGTTTTTTTGATGGGGCTAGTCAGAGACAGTCATATTTTAGTAGCGCGGGAGGCATTCTGTACTTCTCGGATACCCACTATATCAAATTTAAAGCAGGTCTTGGGACAAGTCCCAACAATTTTGTTGAGTTTCAGGCGTTGAGATTGCTTATGAAATGTGAAAAAATTACAATTTTTTGGAGATTCCACTCTAGTCATCAATTGGATGAATAAATCTACTCAATTAAGAAATAATCTGCTTAGACCAGTGGAAGATGAACCACTCGAGGTGATTTCCCTTTTTGAAAATATCTCTTTTACACATGTTTATAGGGAATTAAATCAAGAAGCAGATAGGTTATCAAAAGAAGGTCAACAGGTTCCAGAAGGTTTCTTGCAAATGGAAGAGAACAAGGATGGAGTTTCTTCTTTCACCCACATATCATATCCCTAGTTTCTATGCTAGCTCTGGGTTTTTTACTGTGGGCTTGTTTCATTTGATTAGAGCTTTATGGCAGTTTTTAATTGTTTCTTTTCTATTTTGCTGGTTTATTTTTCATTGATTTCTATCCAGGTTTTGGTCATGGAGGTTGTTTGGATGATTAAATATTGATATATAAGGATATTTATCCTTATTATCCTCATGCTATTTCAAAGATGGGCTTTTTTCCTCACTGATCTGCCCGACTGTAATTATATCTTGAATCCCAGTAATCTGCTTTTATCTGGGTTTCTGTTTGTGCTAAGACACCTGAGAAGTGTAATTTTATTTCTAACTTTTTTTTTTCTTGTAAAAAAAAGGTCTTGGTGAAGGTACCGATAATGTGGTAGAGTGGAAGGCTTTGATATTTTTGTTAAGAATGGTAGTGGAACAAGGAATAACAAAACTTCAAGTTTTTGGTGACTCAAAATTGGTGGTGGATTGGGCTTTAGGTTTAGTAGGGATGCAAAATTTGATGCTTAGGCCTTATTATGAGCAAGTGAAATTGCTAGAAGCATCATTTGTAGAGATATCTTATAAACATATCTACAAAGAACTAAATGAGGAAGCAGATGGTCTATCAAAAGCTGCCTTAGATATTCCAGTTGGTACTTGGTTAAAGGAAGGAGTAGTGTGTGGGATTGTGATTCCACCACAGTCTACACCCTTTTGATAGAAGTTGTGGTTTAGGACATCTTTTGTGTTCTTTTTTATGTCTTTTGATAATTAAGGTCATATCTATAATATGACTGATGATTAAAAGCTTGCAACAGGCTGTTTTTATTGTGACAGGTCTTATAGACTTGTTAGAGAATTTTGAGTCAGTGTTCGGAGATTCTAGAATAGCTCTAAATGGGGCTGTTTTAGTAAGGCTTATATACCCATCTCATTGTAATTTTTTTTCAAACTCTAAAATGAAAGTTACAGATTTTTTCCGAGGAAAAAAAAATACCAAATGTCCAAAATGCAAAATGACCATCATTACCACTTACGCGAGGAAAAAAAAATACCAAATGTCCAAAATGCAAAATGACCATCATTACCACTTACGGTTTGGTTTGGAGATTTGTAAGCTCAAAATAATTCACAGGTTCGGTTTTTTCATGTCGGATCTGTTTGGTTTGGAAATAATCGGATGACTTATATGAACACACACACATTCAAAATATTTATTAAAAAAATAAAAATATGAAAATAAAGAAAAAATCAGATTCTTCCATATTTTCTACATTCGAGTATATTTTTATACAAGTTGTATTTTATGATCCATATTTTATCTTTGAATATATAAAAATATTTGCAAATTATTTAAAAAAAAAAAAGAAAAAGAAAAAGAAAAAAGCAAAACTGAACTGGTTAAGACCAGTTTGGATTCTTGGTCCAGGTTTGAACAAACCTGGTAACTATGAAAATGACAAAGAAGAGATCATTAGAGAAGCATAACTTGGCCTATACTCTCCTATGTGCCTGTTCTCTGCAGCATGGCTATTTGTAGGTACATGAAATTCGTTCTTTCTCTAGTCGTATGTTAACTATATCTACGAGCCATCTCCTACCTCCTTAGTATCATCAAGAATTTGTTTTGGATCCTCCAATTTCCCATCCTAGTGAACAATGTATGGTGTCATTCATTGTAGAAGTTATTGTGAACATGAATCAAGTGTATTGCCCTCTTTACTAGCTCGTTCCTTTTCATTAAGTGAAGTGAAAAACAGCTGCACAATTTATTTCACAAGCAAACTAGCTGACAATCTGGGAGAGGAGTCGAATAGCCAACCTCTGAATCATGCATCATCTACGAAAAAAGTGGATCCTTGCAGCTTATCTTCTCCGATATTCTCTTGAGCCATGGTGTTCCAAAATAATTTCCTAGACGGGCAAATAAAAAATATTTTGATGTGACGATGGCTGCCCCTTTTAAATAGTACAGTTTTGATGTAGATTTCATGAATCACCTCTGCATCCTTCAACAATGAAATCCTAGTGGGCATAAACTCATATCATTTTGAATTCAAGGCATAGGCTAAAGTACAGTTTAACTTATGCTATTTTCTGTGAATATTATCAAAAGGCACTCCCATTGCATTGTTAGGACTTTCCATTGCGTTTCAAAGAACCATATTCTCATGCTACTTATTGTTTTAGTGACTTGTTTTAGTGACTTCTCCCAATGAGTCTGAATCTCTGTGTAAATATTTAATAGTTTCCACTATAAGGCTTTGTGCAGGCCATCAAGAGGTGGAGATTTGCTTAGTAGTCATTTTCAAATGGACATTTTTGCAGCTTTTTCCTATCCTTCATTATAGAACCAGTCTGTCTATTCCATTTGCTACAAAGAATAGAGATGTGAATTGTTTTTACATAAAAGTTGCTCTTTATTAAAATAATATAAATAGCATGTTTCTTGTTTACAAGTTTTAGCTTTACAAAAACTTATTCAGCCACAAATATTTGGTGTGTTCCTAACCAGCCCTGTCCAAGGAAAAATTTAATTTGGCCTTAGTTTGTTGGGTTGGGGGGTTTCTAAAATTTTCATTGGTCAATTTTTTCTCCTCCTTTTTTTAGTTACTTTTTATTCATAGAGAGATATTAGGAGAGCATTCAGAAGCTCATTACTAGCAAAACAGCAGATTGTGAAAAGCTTCAGGCCGAATTTCTCAAATATGGGAGTGAGTCTCTACTTTATCCCATTGCATTATTCATTAAGGTTACTGTTGTGGTTTTTCATCCCTCTGGCTCTAACACCTTATTTGTTCATAATTCAAGATAATAGTTCAGAGCCAAATAATTGCAAAACCACTTTAATTGGGCTCATATTCTCCAAGATCTATGCCACATCCTTGGACATAAAGCTCTGTAAAATTCTGGAGCATGGTGGTTCTAGAGCAAGAGTACAAGCGGGTTTCAAGAGATGCTTCCAGATTATTGACCACATTTTTACTGTTTGTGCTCATCATTGAGGAGCTCGGATGAGGTCATATAGAATCTTTTGATGCGTTATTGACTGTATAAAGGCTTTTGACGTGGTAACCAAACATTTGTTATTCTATCATACGAATTGTGAGGCTTTATGAGAAAATGGTTGAGCAATTCTAGGCAACCCTTGGATTTCTGATGAGGTTAGGTGTATCATTAGTGTCAAGCAGGGGTACTCTCTTTGATCAACTCATTAGTGTCAAGCTGGGGTGCTCTCATAAGAATAGTGAGGCTTTATGAGAATATGGCTGATCAAGTCTTGACAACCTTTAGATTTCTGATGAGGTTAGGAGTATCATTAGTGTCAAGCAGGGGTCCTCTCGTTGACCATCTCTCTTGGGTATATACATTGATGAGATTGAGGATTTTGTTACACACATATGTAGGGGACGAATGCCTCCTACATCTTGATCTGATTGCTATATTACTCTTTGCCAGTTATGTGGTTCTCCTTGCTCACTTCCCTAAAGGGTTGTATAGAGTGATGTGCTCAGTGATTTTTTTTATCTACAAGAAGTTAAGGTCAACCTTAGTGAGGCTAAGGCCTTGACCTTTAACACTTCTGAAAATGTCCTCTGCAAGTCCCAATTAACATTCAGTTACCTATTTAGAGGTTTAGTTTATGAGACCATCCCTTGACCATAGACTAGCTCTTAATCATGACTTTGTAATTGACACCAATGTTTCCAAATGCATTGTCAGGATATCCTCTTGAAGGTGTTGCTTTTTTGTTGTATTGTTAAACACATAGTTTTTGTTAGGTTTGAGGTTTGGGAAACAAGTTTGGGGCCTATTAATTAGGATCAGATTAACAGGGTTCAACCTACCTTGCTCTAATGTATTATCCATTGTAAATGAATGATTCTTTAATGCATTATCCAGGTTGAGTGCACAACCCACCCACTTTGTCTTGATAGCATTTTCAGATGCATCTTCCATCTCCATTGGCTTAGGTGAATTGGAGATCATGCATTGGATTGAGAGAGATATTGATCCCAAGCCCTTCGCCGATTGGAGGGATGGTTTGTACCTGGAGAATAACTTGCTTCTCTGGTCTATAAGGATTTCCATAGAGCGGCCCGCCCCTCACTTCTCCTTCATTGGATGTTCCTCTTCATCTCTTTCTCAAGAAAGAGGTGTTTAATAAATCTACTGACAATATACTCAGGATTAGGTTGACCTATCTTCCATAGCCTTATTACACTAGTATAGCATTCTAAGCTAACACTTAATGTAGATTGTTGATGGCATCATTAGTTTTTTTAACTATATCCAATGTCATTATTCCGACAGTCTTAGTATTCCCCATGGTCAGACGGTATCCAATGTCATTACTGTGACAGTATTTAAGATAACCCTTGGTCAGATGATGGTAGACTCCCACCACCTATGTATTGAGGTTCACCACCTATTCCTAAGGGGGATAGCATTTGCAGTCATTACTTCCTCTAGGAAATGGAGATAGAGAACTACTTTAAGTGCCATGCGTACTGTGAGATCAGAGGAAGATATTATTGTCTGTAAAGAGATTCAAGGAGACGACTTTCTAACTTATTTGATTACGACCCTTAGATGTGTGTATATTTGTAGCTTTGAGAAGTGATCCCTGCTTGATTCCAGGTTGTGAAACGCCCTGGCAGACTCAACATACTACTAGGCTAGTTAGCTCCTTCCATATTCTAGTTGTAAGAGGTGCTAAATGATATTTAGATGACACAACCACATAGAAAGTTGTTACGAAAAACTACCAAGGAGCCTTCTTCATTAATCAAATGGATCATATCCATCATTCAATGTTACTCATGCCCACTGTCTAGGAGATCAAACTAGGCATGCATTTTCATAATGCACTTGGAGGGCAGGAAGATATTTGGGGGACTTCCTCCCAGGATCAGACCTAACCCTTTGAGTCCAGACTACTTTGCATTTCATCAACTTTTGCATTGGTCTCCTGATAGTGATTACCAATGTTGCAGAACCTTCACTTGTTAACTGGGGATAGTGACACCTATGGTACCATCTTTGTTCTAAACCATTAATAATCATCCATTGTTAGTGGATCTCTGTTATGACTGTTTGAGCCCCAATTGTACTATATTTGTAACATGTCTATTCTATATTTGTGTTTTACTTGTACCACATGATACCATATGTGACACATAGTGACATGATCCATACACTTTCAGGTGGATTTTGTATTTAGTATTTTTTAATTTTTGACTGGGGAACATTTCTTTTGGCTTTCCCATGCTATTAACTAAGTGTATTTTTAATTTTATCAAATACTGTTGACCTGCTTTGGTCACTCAGGGACATTGGGAACTTTTCTTTTTTCTTTATACAGGTCTGATTTGAGTCCATAGTTAATTATTTTCACTGCAGTAGAGTTTATTGGATTTTTAAGTTATGCATGAGGATTCCTATTAAGCCATTTTGATGCAAGGTGATCATCATATTTTTAATAGTCATTTTCAGTCATGAAGCAAGAAGTGGCTATGGGAATGGCATAGTCAATTCGCTTGGAAAAACTAGAGGAAAAATAGCGTGAACACTGTAATTCCATCATTTGGTGTCATACTGAGCTGAAATTTTATGGAGGCATTCCTGATATCACAATGCATCTTCATTGTAAATTACATATCAAAATTCAGATGTCTGAACCTTCAAACATCGAGTGGATTTGAACCTTATAGCTAATCGTATTTTGGCTATAGATTTGGCACAGGGTAAGCTTATTGAATAATTCAAAATGGAGAAGAAAGAAGACTTAGAAAACTATTTGTGGTTCAAAAATAAGGTGGAACAAGATATGGCTTCCAAGGAGGAGTTTTTGGGCAAACTCCAAGCCGAATATGAGAAGATGCGAAAACAACAGTGGTCTTTCTCATCGAGCAAGCAATTTCTCCAAATCCAAGGAGAGAATAAGTGTTGAAGAAATATATTCTACATTTGGAGAGAGAGAATAAGAGCTTCAAATTAGAACCTCCAGGTATGTTTATTTTCATATTAATTCCATGGAAGCATTGGAAAAGACTAGAGGACAATTTTTGCAAGGAGAGGAGTCCAACTTTATGAAAATGAATCACCTTGAGAAGAAACATGCCCAAGCATTACAAGATGTGCAACAAGCCATGGTTGGAAAGGAAAGAGATTTCTCTATTCCAAAGAGCATGCGAAGACATGAAGAAGGAAGACAATTTCACTTTAAGAAGGCAAATCTTTACATAAGAAGCAAATGCCATGAAGGAAGCAGTTCACCAAGACTGCTTCCTTCGTAGTACCTGTTGGTTACGAATCTGCCATGAGGAAAGGATTTTGGGTTAATGCGCCCAGATTCGCCCACCAGCATGAAAGGCCGGAAGGAAGAGATGCCTTCCGAGCCAATCTCCGGAGAAGGCCGGCTCCTTTTGGGGGGTTTCTAATTTAAGCTAAAGGGAACAGGAAAGAAATAAATGAACTGAAAGAGACAAATGTACAGAAAGAGATTACAAATATGTCCAAAGGTTGGTGGGGGGAACTAACAAAGACGGGAACACACCAATCACCGCTACTTACTGCATACAAACACAGAGCATGACAAGGAACCGCAAAACCTAGGCGTACTTCCGATACACAAGCAGTGTATGCACAGCTTCAATAGCTCCCTAGCAAACATTCCCTACAAGGAACTAACAGCAAGGGATCGTATCAATCACCAGATACGTACACTGACAGGGGTAGAAAGTAAACCTAGAGATGTCAGAGCTGTGTATATGTGTTAGGCAGAGAGTTTAACCGCACAGCCTTCAATGGCTCCCTAGCAAACATTCCCTACAAGGAACTAACAGCAAGGGATCGCATCAATCACCAGATACGGGCCAGCAACGTCACACATAACTGATGGAACTGCTACCACATCTATTATATGAAATTTAAAAGTACAAAAATAATGCTAAAGGCGCCTGACCATCAAATGCCGAAGTGAATCAACAAGCCATGACACAGAATCGCGTAAAGCATAAACAGGAAGAAATAAAAGCGGTAGAACAGAACCAGGCATACAGATTGTATTTGTAAGCAGAAGCACGGTTACAGTAAGCACAGTAGTTCCCTAACAAACATTCCCCTTCCACCCTTTACAATGAATTCACGATGGGCTTTTATAGCCCGAGTCCCACCCGTTACATTAATGGGCACAGAGTCCCAGTCAAACATAAGCTGACAGAAGCGGCGAAAGAGCTGCAAATGCTGACCTTTTGTCGGACTGGGCTGTACCCGCAGCATGGTCTTCCTGGAAGCTGGACAGCTACGTGGCGGAGTGCTGGGTAAATCTTCAAGTCGGCAGGCTCGCTGGTAGCTGGAGCAGGTGAAACCTCATATCAGCTTTGAATGAGGCTATTAACGCAGCGGTGCAGTACCCATGCTTATCCCTTTTGGTCGGCAGTCTTGGTTCAAATCCCGAAGCTGGACACTTGTCTGATGATGGGTTATGCTGTGTGACACATGCCTGCCTTAGAGGGCAGTCTATCCATCTTCACTTGGGATCGGAGCTCCTTGGGATGCGTGGGCAGAAAACAGTGCAGTTGGGAAGGCCTTCACGCCTTGGTCAAATTCCGGGTTTGTTCCCCTACTGTACACCTGTCAAGGGCGCATTCCGGCTCTGTTGAGAAGTCGAACCGCGCACGAGCGAACACCGGTGTCCGCCGCCATATGGACCTCGCTCCGGCATTTTATCTTTCTTCCGTGTTGACCCGCCACCCGCCAGCTGCAAGGTGCGCCTGTAAAGTGGGGCGAAGTCGGACTTCGCACCAAAATCGGGCGAGACGCCACTCGAAACGGGGGAGGCGAACTTCGCACCAAAATCGGGGGGAGTGCACAACGGGAGTGCGAACTCGCACCCAGATCGGGCGAGTGCGAACTTCGCACCAACACTTAGCCAATTTTAGGTAGACTTGCTGGAAAGTTGGAAAATCAACTGGGGGACTCCAAGGAAAAAGGGGGGAGAGAAAGAGAATGGGAAAGAAAAGGAAAGGGAGAGAAGGAAGGAAAACGGAAGGAGGAAAAGAAGAGCAACACTGTTACAAAACAATATTGAAGACATTGCACCCCGTGCAAAATGTGACAACATTTCTGGCGGCTCGCGAGGTGTCGAGCTCGCCTCGGCGCAAAGAATCCATGCCTTCATCCTTTGGGTGCAGAGGAACTTACCTCCCCTGCCTTTTGCTGCTCTAACTGTTCTCCTTGCGGCAACTGTTCTTCAGATTCATCTTTGTCAGTTGCCTCGTCAGAATCTCCTTCCGAAAGCTCTTCATTTCCTGCTTCTGCCTCGCACATGCGAGTGTATGCCACTTGGGCTGAGCGCCAGGCTTCTGCTTCGAATGGCTTGCGGTCAGCTATATCTTCTAATGCTCCGTGAAAAGCAGCGACCGCGTGCAGGTCGATGGTGAGGTATCTTTTCTCTAACTCCCCGGAAATAGGAGCGGATCTTGGAATATCTCGGACACCATCCGAGTGACTCGACCGTCTTGAATTGGCTCACCCAGCCTATCAATTTCAGCCGTATCCGCTTCAAAGGACTGCCAATTCTTCTTTACCCGATCTAGGGTGAGGAGCTCGCCATTCTCAACAAAACCTGGACACCCAAGTTCTGAAAGAGCGTGAAAGGGGGCCAGACATGATATCTCTTTCATGCGTGAATGCGTCAAGCATTCGTCTGGCCACTCTCACCTCTTCAACTTTTCTGAAATATTTGTGCAAGGTCACCCTTGCACCTGCCCATTCTCGCAGCGAATGAGGACACGGGGGAAAAATGGACGCCGTTGCGCTCGCGCTCCTGAAGATTAACCGCCAGGTCCAGCCATTGCTTCGCCTGGCGCTCGGCCTCCTCTACCACAGGCTTTCCCTGGGCATAAACTTCTTGAATCCTGGATGCGAAGTCCAGGACTGCCATCGCCTTAAAGGTATGGGGCTTGCATTCCCTCAAAGAAACCAGCCCTCATTTCCTTAACCTTTGTCTTTGAAAAGACCGTCGCTTGAGATGTTTTCTCCGCAAGCCGCGATCGTGCCTCGCTTCAAAGACTCCCCGGAGCCGAGAAATCTGCTCCGAGGCTGCTTTCTTTCGGTTGCGGCCTCGTTGTCGAGAAGCGGCCAGCCGGGCTTTGAGTTCATCTCGTTTCTTGCCGCGCCGCTTCCAGCCTGCTCAGTGGACCTAGATAGGTCCTCTTCAAGCTGCCTTACTTTATCCTGCAACGCGAAAAGTTCTTCCCCGCTCCTCCAGACTCTTGACAAAGAGATTGTCAGCTTTGCGCATGATCGTCTGAATCTCATACTGCTTATTGATGTCGTCAAAGCTTTTCTCCTTTGTCTGGAGCACGTAGTCCGCCTTAGTCATTTCTCGGAGAGGCTTCTTCACTATTGGGATTATTTTCTCCGTTGTAATCACTCTCCTTCCGAAATCATACTTTGCGCGTTTCGCCGGGGCGGCTATCTCTTCGTGTCTCCTCCGCTTCAGGTCTTGGCGGAAAGAGACAGAATACTCTACGGCTCTCGTTGCCAGGGGCAAGTCATCTGAGTTCTGGAGGTCGTCCATAAAATCTGGTTCCCCCAGCCTAGGGATCTGCTGAGACGTCTCTCCTGCGGGAATGGAACCAGGAGGAACCGGACAGACCTTGGAAGAATCGGTCGCTTGTGGGGGCGACCGGGAAATGGAAATGGGAGCGGCTAACACTGCGAGGGTTTGAAGCGGCTGAGGCGGAGGATGTGACGGTGAACGGACAGCCTCAGCACTGACCTCGGGCGAAGGGTTTGGAGTTGTGCTCAGAGAAAGAGAGACGTTAGGGTTCTGAGCAAACTGATCGAAAGAATGGGGACCGCTAGAAGGACGCGGAGACGGGGAGGAGGATGTGGTCATGGCTCGCCCAGATTGAGCGGGGGACTGAGTGGAAGTAGAACTGGGTGAGACTAGAGAGACAGGGGCAGCAAACGTACCTGCGGGCTCCGCCTGAGCCGATGCCGGGGGGATGTCTTCGCTTCTTGTCTCGGCGGCTGGCTTGGGACTGCCCAAAGGAACTGCCTCTGCGGCGGCAGGACGCGGCTGCGGCTCGCGATCGGTCGCTGCACTATCGTGCTAGGGTCGCCCGATTTTCTCAACTCTCCTCCGCTTCTTCTCTTCCGGGAACAACCGTCGGATCAGGGGAAGGAGACGAGCAGGTGCAGCAGGCGTTGATGCTCCCACGGTAAACTTGTACCGGGGTTTGACTGGCAGAATGTCTGCCGCGACCGGTCTGCTTTCTGGCGGCGCTGGCGCTTTTCTTGCCTCGAGGGAGTGCCTCGGCGCCGCCTTGACTAACTCTTTTCGCCTTTTCGTGCGCCGCCTTAGGAGCCACGGGCCGCATTGGATCGGCTCGGGTACTTGTCGGGCTCGCGCCGGCGCTTGCCGAAGTGTACAACTGTTTGGGAGGAGACCCACTTTTATGATCCTCAAAGGGGCCTCTGGGAACGTAACCTTGATATGCGAACGGCCGCCAGCTGTCATGATGCTGGTCATAGAGAACCGAAAAGTCGTCATCTATGGCCAGGTTTCTCCTTGTGGATTTATCGTGCTGCGTGCGGCATCTCATTTTCCAAAGATTCGGTAATCTTTTCTTTAGACCAGCTTAAGGCCTCGCAATCTTGGACAGAAATTTTTTGAACCCCGGAGATGAGAAGTGATGGTCCGGGTTTCGCTTGGGGTCATATGTCACCTCCTCGCAAGAGAAATCCCGCCAGGGAGGAGAAGCTTCCATTAATTCAATCTCCCACCAAGGTCCACATGGACCACGTCGCATCTATCTTCGGTTATATCCCGGGGCACAAATGTGCAAACTTTCCCCTTATCCCATGAGGGTCATACTTCCAGTCGCCGCGGCAGAGAAACCAGGCCAATCCGGGACAGCGCTTGCTCTAGGTAGACATGTTGTCCTACCTCAGCAATCTCAACGTTGGCCCAGGAAAGAGGGTATTGGAAAATCTGTCCTCTTTTCTTCCCTAGGCCAAACTCTTCTTCCACATAGTCCATCTGTCGGGCAACCTCCATCCCGACCGTATGCTCCGAGCACCAATAGGGCAGCAAATAGGGTTTGCCCTTGAATCCGTAGATTCCGATCACAATCCCTCGCGTCGCTCGAAACGTCCCCGAGCTTCCGATTTATCAAAGCACTCGCCATTTCTCTCTGGGACGGGGGATTTCACTTTCGGTGAAGACTGACATGACGAATCCCAGAAAGTTGAAGTTGAACTTGTAGTAGGACCCTTTCCGGTATAAGTCATCCGTCCAGTTATAGACGGGCTGGGGCTCTCCTTTCTCGTTAACCTTCTTCAGGTTCAGGATCGGCATTTGGGGGTGCAGATGGTACAAACAAAGCCAGGCCAGAACAGAGCTAAAACGAAAATCGGTTGACTGCCTCTTCTGAATCTTCAACAGGCTGGAATGAATGGCGTAAGCCAGGCACCGCCTGACCGAAAGAGATGGGGCGCTTTCCGCTCCGCTGCGCCGCTGGTTCGTAAGATTCTCCACACAGAGGCATTCTGCCAGCGCTAGCCGGTACGGGTGCACCAGCTCATCGGAGTCGCAGCCGAGAATCCATGCCAGGATGGTATATAGATACTTGCTCTGAAATTTCGTCAAAGGCATGGGGCCAGTCGGCCATTGTCCGACTGGAAGCGGGGCGTTCAGCTCTGAATTGAGGAAATCCCTCATTCGCTTGGTGTGCGTGAAACGTCCCGCTTGTTCGCCCAGACTGATCTTTTCGAGGATGGTGCCGGAGTCATACTCCAGCCCCGGGGCGAAAGCTGGCTGCACAGTCTCCCGCGCAGTGCGAACAAGGGTTTGCCGACGGAACTGCAGATTTGCCGAGAAGCCGGTTTATAGTGTCTGACAATTAAGTCTATCAGCTCCGGGCACTGGTGGACAGGAGGGCACATGAATCTGAAGAGATTTGATTTGTACGCCGCTCCAAAATGATGGGAGGGCGAAACTTTGTCGCCCCGGCTCTCCACATTCGCTCGCAGCTGAGTTAGGCTCATGGAAAACAAGCCGTCCACATATCCTGCCAGGTAATTGACCGGAGGTGGTGGGGATTGCCCACGCTGTACCTTCTTCGTCCGGGCCTTTGACTTCTTCTCTGGCGGGGGATCGCCTTTGAAAACTCCTGGCCGCGGCAAATCCCCTGGTTCGCTGCTTTCGCTGGACTGCGCTGACACGGGCCTTTTTCCCTTGTCCATCTCTCTGAGTCAGCAATAATGATAGGTTCAGGCTGTCTGCAACAAATTTCGCTATCAGAGGAATAATTAGCACTGTCCGAGGAATAATCTCTGCAATCTGGAATGTTGGCATGTTTCTGACCCCCTTTTCTAGATAAAAACAGCGCCATTAATGCAACGCAGTAGGGGGTAGGTCGGCTGAGTTAAAATCCTTGGTGGCTGCACAGGAGAACGTTTGAAAAAAAACGCGCCCGGCAGACGTGCCATGCTTCTTTGGTTGCATTTTTCCTTGAAAAACGCGCAATCATTAATTCAGCGTTGGGGACTGCACCATGGCTGACGTTGCTGCCACCACTTGGGCACACTGCTCAAGACAAAACCTTCGGCGCGGAAACCCACATTAAAACAAGTGCAAGCGCGCCTTGGGCCCAGCTTGGGGGCTTTTGAATTTTTCGTTATTATTTTTTTTTAAACCGCGTCCCAATACTGGCCCGGAAAACTAGGCGCAGCCGGGCTTCGCCCGAAGTTGGGCGCGGCCCGACCTCGCCGGCGAAGTCGGACTTCGCCCGAATTTCGGGCGAAGTTCGAACTTCGCGCGAAGCGCGTGCTTGAACTCTTCTGCTTGCTTGCTGCGCCCAAGGCTTCGGGCGCGGTCTGGGTCTTGGCCGCCTTCAGGCTTCACTAACACTTAACACCTTTTGCAACCTTCGCTCGTTGGTCGAACTGCGCAATGCGATGCTGGCTTTGTTCGGACTTCGGCCGAAGCTTGGTGCGAAGTGCGAACTTCGCGCGAAGTTCGCACTTCGCACGAGAGTAGAGCGCAGCGCGCACTTCGCGCGAGCGCTGGCCGAAGTCAGGCTTCGCGCAAAAGTTGCGCGCAGTGCGTACTTCGCACGAAGGGTGTGCGCAGTGCGTACTTCGGTCAAAGGCCGAGCGGAGCTTCTTCTTAGTGTGCTTTGGCATTTTCTCGAACAAACTTCGCAATTCGGCCGGGCCGAAGTCCGACTTCGCTGCGAAGTCGGGCTTCGGCCAACACTTAGTCAATTTTTTGCTCTTTTTCTCCTTTCTTTCTCTCGCATAGCCGAACTTCGCCCCTCCTCGTGGGCAACGACAGACTTCGCTGCGAAGTCTGTCTTTCTCTCCCATGCCGCAATTAAGCTCAAAGAAGGAAAAATAAATTGAAAGCTAAAACTGGAAATTATACATGCGGGGAAAAATAAAAAACACAAGGAAAAATTTTTACAAGGAAGGGCCACTCGGGCGCCTTCAACAGCGATAAAGCTTCAAGTGGAACCCGTTGACGGGGATGGGGAGGAGCTGACCCTCCATATCCGAAAGTATGTAGGCATTGAACTGATTCACCCGGGCAATCTGATAAGGGCCCTCCCGTAGAGCATCAAATTTTCCGTGATTACCCGGTTTTGCCTTGTATGAATCCCACTTCAGCACCGTGTCCCCCGACTTCGAAAACTCGGGCAGTGGTGCCTTTGGCAAACCAGCCTTGAGTGGCCGCAATGTGATCCGCGAAGGCCCGGTATGCACTTTCTCTCGTCTTCTTCCAACCGCAGGAGTTGGCACAATCTGTCATCTACCGGGTCTCCGCTGCTCTTGTCTTCATCAATCATCCACAGGGCGGGGATTTCAATGTGTGATGGCATAACAGCTTCCTTGCCATAGACGAGCGCGTAGGGGGACGTTCTGAGGGATTTCTTGAACGCAACTCTGTCCGCCCACAGCGCCCGGTTCAGGAGTAAGTGCCAAGTCCGCTTATTCTTTTCAATGGTCCTCCGGAGAATTTTCAGGAGGTTCTTGTTAGTAGACTCGGCAAGGCCATTCCCTTGCGGGTAGTAATTAGAAGACATCTTGTGATAGATGCCAAGTCTGCTGGTGTACTCCGTGAGTACGGCGCCTACAAATCCCGGACCGTTGTCCGTCACAATCGACTCGGAACCCCGAGCGGGTAATCAGGCTCTCAATGAACCTGATGACCGTTTCTTGGTCGGCGTTCTTGGTCGGGATTGCCTCCGTCCACCGTGTGAAATAATCAGTAGCTGTGAGAATAAACTTGTGGCCGGCGGAGGAGTTAGGAGAAATCACCCCAATGAAGTCTAGACCCCATTGCTGGAACGGAGCTTCGGCTTGAATCGGTTGAAGGGGCAGGGGTGCTTTTCTGTTTTGGCCAGCATACCTCTGGCATTGATCACATTTGGCGCAGACCGCATGCGCGTCTGCAAACGTAGTGGGCCAATAGTATCCAGCCCTTATTATTTTTAAGGCCGTTGGCCTTGAGGAATGGTGACCCCCATGCATCCCGGAATGAAAATCTCCGAGGATCCTAGGCTGGTCGGATTTTATGACGCACCGCAACAGGATGCCGTCAATGTTTTTGAAGTAAAGCCCTCGGGGCGAAGAGTGTACCTTAGTGCACCTAGCCGAAATCTCCTTCGTTGTGAGGCGTTCAGGTGATCGGGACATCTTCCGGTGCGTAAGTATCTCACCAGCTCATCTGTCCAATCACTCCCCTCCGATAAGGAGTTGGCTAGGTAGATGCGTGTCGCTGTGTCCTCCCACTTGCAGGCGGAGATGCCGGCTACGCCGCTTCGGGCCAATTCCTGACACAAGGCTCGGCCTCTGATAAGCTTGGTGGGCCGTACTTCGATGTCGAACTCCCGGATCTTGGCAATCCATCCCGCTCTCTTGTGACCCGGTTCTCCTTGCAAGATGAAACCGCGAACATCGGGGTGAATCACAAAGACAGTGGTCTTACTCTGGGAGACAAAGTGCCCGAACTTTCGAAGGGACTTCATGACCGCATGGACCTGCCGCTCTATAAAATTATACTTCTCTTCGTGCGGCAAAATCACTTGGCTTAGGAACGCAATGGGGCGCTCCTCACCGTCGTCTCCCTTCCGAGTCGGACCGCAGCGTAACTTTCGGGTTCTCCCACCGCATACGTGATGAAGTCCTTGGAGTAGTCCGGGTTTGTCAACACCGGAGCTTGCGCAATTCGAGCCTTGATTTCCTCGAAGGCTTGCTCTCTCTCATCACTCCATTCGTAAGGTGTATCTTTCTTCAACAGCTCAGCCATGGGCTTGATCACTCGTGCGAAGTCCGGGATGAACTTCCGCACGAAGTTAATCTGACCGAAGAAGGACTCGCAGCCCTTTTTATCGGTGGGGTGGCAAGCGAACGAGGGCTTCGCTCTCGTCGTGGTCAATGGCGAGGCCTTCCTCGGAGATGACATGTCCCAGCAGCTTTCCTTCCTTCACCGCGAAGACAGACTTCTTCGGGTTTATAGAGATGCCGAATTCTCGACAACTCTCAAATATCTGCCGCAGGTGCGAAACATGATCTTCTCGTCGGTGAGAGAAAACAGTCATGTCATCGAGGTAGATGACAATAATCTTGTTGAGCAGCTCTCGTAAGGCCAGGTCCATGGCCCTTTGGAACGTGGCACCAGCATTAGATAAGCCAAACGGCATGCGCTGATAGGCGAACGTCCCCACTTCGTGGTAAACGCCGTCTTATGCTGGTCTTCGTCTTTGACCCAAATCTGGTTGTAGCCGGAAAATCCATCTAAAAGTGAAAATCTCTGGGCTCCAGCAACGATATGTAGAATCTGGTCAATTTGGGGAAGCGGATAGTGGTCCCGGAGGGAAGCCTGATTTAGGTTTCTGAAGTCGACACATAGACGTATGTCGCCATTCTTTTTCCTCACGGGCACCAAATTCGCGACCCAGGATGAATGTTTGATGGGGTAGATGATCTTGGCCTCCAGGATCTTCAAGAGCTCGGTCTTCATCATGGCCTCAATCTTTGGATTTACGGCCCTTTGCTTCTGTCGGAATGGCTTGGCGCCATCCTCTAGCTCGATGGTATGCTGGATGACAGCTCTGTCATACCCCTTCAAATCCTCGTAGCACCAGGCCACGATGTCGGGGAACTCCTGGCACAGTGATCTAATCTGTCCCAGCTCCTCCGACGTGCAGTCTGTTCCGACCTTGATAGATTTACCGGGTTCGAGTTCCAGGTCAGCATACTGCCTCGGGTCTACTTTGATCCTGTGGGATATCGCTCTGTCATTCCGATCAAAGAGACTTTCTAATGTAATCAGTCCTTTTGGGACGTGATTATTCCGTAACTGTATCAACCCCTCATATTGCTCGTCATCAGGGTCTCTACCTTCGATTACACACACTTCGTTAACCAGGAATGTGACGATCTCCTCGTCACAACTGAATACCTGCTGTAAGGTATCCCTATCGTGCACGTAAGGCCCGTAAATGGTGCGGACCGGCTTCGGCTTCGGACGACGTCTTCAACCGAACGCACTGGCTCCAACAGACGCCATAATATCAGCGTGCTTGTTTCTCTCACGCGATATTGCCTTAACATTCAATGAGTCAAACGATTCCATCAGGTCCCAGACCCGATTGCGGTACGCTCTAAGATAGTGATGCTTGGACGCGCATTTATTCATAACTTGATGACACACTAACTCTGAATCTCCGAAAATTTGGAGATGCTTGATTCCGAGCCTTTCCGCCTTTCGCAAACCCAAGCACAGGGCTTCGTATTCCGCCGAATTGTTAGTACAGCTCCAGGCCAGCCTGTAGGCATAGTCCCTCTGGACTCCGGTTGGGGAAACCAGGAGTACCCCTGCACCGGCGCCATTCTTGCAACGCGCGCCGTCAAAGAAAAGCTTCCATAGCTCTTCGGGTGCAGGTCCTACTTCTTTCGCAATTGACACGTCAAGCTCCTCGGGCTGTTTAATGGAGTAACAGCCTTGCTCTGTCCCGATTACGGCATTAAAATCCCGCAACGAGAACTCGTCTTCAAGCTGTAGCACTTCGAGAGCTTGCTCGGCCGGCTCCACTCGTCACCGCTTCTTCCTCTGACAACTGGACCATGCAGTCCATCTCTCCTCCGGTATCTTGTCTACTAGAAAAGGGGAAGGCTTCTCATTGAAAATTTTCAGTCTCCTTCCTTTGAAGGGCACTTCCATGTGCGAGTAGTCTAGAGACAGGTACCCGCCCAACTTCGCAGTGAACTCCCGAGAGAGACACATGCCGAAGTAAGGCTCCAGGTCAACAATCATGACCTCTTGGATGACCACAATGTCGAGAGCTTTGTGCAATCGGATAGGGATGTCCTTTATGACACCAACTGTCTTAACAGGGGTGCCGTCTAATTGCAAGACACCTTGGCTGCTCCGTGTGTATTCCATCCCGATCTCATCGCAACGGCCTTCGGCATCACGGCTGAGGAAGCACCGTAATCCACCATGCGAGCTGTGAACTATGTGCCCTTGCATCCGCAAAGACAGATAAAAGGGTGGCGGTCCTGCTCTTCCCGAAGGCGGAGATCGTCAAAGATTGAACCAGGACAGCAGGCTGCATCTGCTTGCCGCTCTTCATGCTCTTCAGTGATTCTTGCAGCAGATCTACTCGGCCTCGGAAAGCGTAAGAGCATCGTACATGCTGATTCTGGCAGGAGTCTTCTTCAACTCGTCTACAATGCCGTAGCCCGAGGTACTAGCTCCTTCTGCTGGTTTAGCCGGTTCATACTTGGTTCGGTACTGTTGGGTGGCCTCAACTCGCTGTCTCTTGGTCAGAGACGGGTACTTCAGCTTCTCCTGGGCTTGTTCTTTGGTTTCAGCTGGGGGCTGAAGTACAGGAAGCTTAGCGGGAGTTGGGGCCTTTGCTGGAGGCTTAGCTGGAACAGCAGCAGCCTTTGCCGGAGAAGGTTTAGCGGGAGCTTTATCTTTGGACGCCTTCTCCTGGGCTGTGTAAGGCCACGCCCGCTAGTACGGTGGCAGCCCGTCGGGCTGCGGTTTTTCTCTTCTCGCGTATACCTGCAAAGGTTTAGCCGCGTCCGCAGCTTTCTTTTCTTCCTTGGCGGGCGTCACTGGATTCTCTTCTGGCAGGGCAAAATTGGCCTCGCCGTCCAAGATCATGTACAGCTCATCATCTTCTATAGTGCTGCCGGCCAAGGTCTGGATGTAGTGCTGGTGCAAAGTGCAGTCTTCCTCCGAATGCGGGTCATTGCACGTAGTGCACCAGTTGACCTGGTCTGGAGGACCAGGTGGGTCTTCTATAGCAGCATTCCTCGGAGGCGGACGCCTCTGCTGTTGATTTTCTCGGGGCTTTATCTTTTGTCGCGCCGGTGGCGCATACGGCCTTCTAGGAGCAAAGTCCATTTGGGCCTGCTTCTTTTTCATAGCGGTCATGTCATTGGACATGGCATGATATCCGGAGGCCAAAGCCCGCACTTCTTGTAGAATCGTGTTCTGGATGCTGCTGTCGGGAGGCGGCAACTGTGCCGGTGGAGGCAAAGCGGCCAATGGAGGAGGGTTAGAATAAGACGCATACTGCGGGGGAGCAGGAAGCGCCGGAAAATGCGGAGCGGGAGGAGGCGGATGAGGGTAATGCAACTGAGGCGGGCCGTATTGAGTTACGACCGGCGCCGGATTCCACTGCGGCTGGGGTTGCTGCCCTGAAGTGGACGGCAAACCACCGAAGCAGAAGGATACTGCGATCTGGGAAAGTCGGGATGAATCGGCTCCCCGCACTCGGACGGAAGCCTGCCAATGGAGATAATGTCAGCTTCAGCTTGCCGGGCAGCTTCGTACAGTGCAGGGAACTCGTCAATTCTGGCGATCTTCAGAGAGAGGCATATGTCTGAGTTGAAAGACCTCAGATAGTAGTGAGCAGCCATGCCGGCCGAAGGCCGAAGTTCGCGAGGTACCCGTTTCCAGGATCTCGCAAACCTAATGTTAAAATCAGACACCTCCTCTTGAGGATGCCTCTGGATTGCTTGGAACTGATGCAGTAGAGAGGTAGGATCAGCAGACTCGTTGCATCCTTTTACGAGCCTCCTGGCAAGCTGGGGCCACCCTGTGATGGATCCCTCTGGCAGCGATCTCCACCAGTAGAGAAGCTTTCCCCTCAGGGAAAGGGCCAGCAGACGGGTCTTCACACTTTCATCGGTGATGGTATGCAGCGCGGCCAGGGCGAGGATGTCCTGGATGTGCTCGTACGCCGTCTTACCGTAGCCGTCGTATGTGGGAATAGACTTTAAAGCAGCAGGGGGCACAGCTTGCTGACCGATCAGGGCCAAAGGCCCCGTAGAGTCCACCGCCGGGAAGAGATCATCGTCATTCGGCTGTTGAGCAGCCATTTCTTCTTCTTCTCCGCCGTCGGTTGTGTACTCGGTGTCGGTACTTTCCGAGGATGCAGGATTTTCCTCTTCCTCGGCCTCTTCTACTTCGTACTCGGCTCTTCCGACCTCAGCTTCGGCTTCTTCTTGGATCTCAGCCTCGGCTTCGTCGAAACGAGCTCGCGGATCAGCCAGCCTGGGGATCTCGCCTCGAGCGTGGATGTCTAGTTCGTAGAACTCAGGCGGGCTTCTCGGATTTCTTGTTCGCCACCTTCTCGTGTGCATGAAGGTGACGGGACCGGTCTTCTAGACTCAGAGGATTTGTTCGTGCAGAGTCGCCAGGTGCTCAGATTTGGAACAGCAATGAAGCGAACACCGGTGCTTCGATTCTGTCGGGGGTGAGAAACTTCCTTGTCTCACCGAGAGCTCAGGAACTGTCAGCGCCAGGTGGAGACGGATCGGAAAATCTCTCTTCAGATGTGGGACCCGTGTTCCGCCGAGCGTAGCAGAAAAACTGTTGCGCTAAGTGGAGACAGGACGGGTACTCTTTCTTTAAATCGTGGGACAAGTGTCCCACCGGGCGTGCCAGAGAAACTGTTGGTTACGAATCTGCCATGAGGAAAGGATTTTGGGTTAATGCGCCCACATTCGCCCACCAGCATGAAAGGCCTGAAGGAAGAGATGCCTTCCGAGCCAATCTCCGGAGAAGGCCGGCTCCTTTTGGGGGTTTCTAATTTAAGCTAAAGGGAACAGGAAAGAAATAAATGAACTGAAAGAGACAAATGTACAGAAAGAGATTACAAATATGTCCAAAGGTTGGTGGGGGGAACTAACAGTACGGGAACACACCAATCACCGCTACTTACTGCATACAAACACAGAGCATGACAAGGAACTGCAAAACCTAGGCGTACTTCCGATACACAAGCAGTGTATGCACAGCTTCAATAGCTCCCTAGCAAACATTCCCTACAAGGAACTAACAGCAGGGGATCGTATCAATCACCAGATACGTACACTGACAGGGGTAGAAAGTAAACCTAGAGATGTCAGAGCCAGGTATATGTGTTAGGCAGAGAGTTTAACCGCACAACTTCAATGGCTCCCTAGCAAACATTCCCTACAAGGAACTAACAGCAGGGGATCGCATCAATCACCAGATACGGGCCAGCAACGTCACACATAACTGATGGAACTGCTACCACATCTATTATACGAAATTTAAAAGTACAAAAATAATGCTAAAGGCGCCTGACCATCAAATGCCGAAGTGAATCAACAAGCCATGACACAGAATCGCGTAAAGCATAAACAGGAAGAAATAAAAGCGGTAGAACAGAACCAGGCATACAGATTGTATTTGTAAGCAGAAGCACGGTTACAGTAAGCACAGTAGTTCCCTAACAAACATTCCCCTTCCACCCTTTACAATGAATTCAAGATGGGCTTTTATAGCCCGAGTCCCACCCGTTACATTAATGGGCACAGAGTCCCAGTCAAACATAAGCTGACAGAAGCGGCGAAAGAGCTGCAAATGCCGACCTTTTGTCGGACCGGGTCGTACCCGCAAGCATGGTCTTCCCGGAAGCCGGACAGCTACGTGGCGGAGTGCTGGGCAAATCTTCAAGTCGGCAGGCTCGCCGGTAGCCGGAGCAGTGAAACCTCGAATCAGCTTTGAATGAGGCTATTAACGCAGGCGGTGCAAGCAGTCCATGCTTATCCCTTTTGGTCGGCAGTCTTGGTTCAAATCCCGAAGCTGGACACTTGTCTGATGATGGGTTATGCTGTGTGACACATGCCTGCCTTAGAGGGCAGTCTATCCATCTTCACTTGGGATCGGAGCTCCTTGGGATGCGTGGGCAGAAAACAGTGCAGTTGGGAAGGCCTTCACGCCTTGGTCAAATTCCGGGTTTGTTCCCCTACTGTACACCTGTCAAGGGCGCATTCCGGCTCTGTTGAGAAGTCGAACTGCGCACAGGCGAACACTGGTGTCTGCCGCCATATGGACCTGCTCCGGCATTTTATCTTTCTTCTGTGTTGACCTGCCAGTGCAAGGTGCGCCCCGAAAGTGGGGCGAAGTCGGACTTCGCACCAAAACGGGCGAGCACGACGAAGGGGGGTATCGGCGTGCGCACTTCGCACCAAAACTGGGCGAAGTGCGAACTTCGCACCCAGACTGGGCGAAGTGCGAACTTCGCACCAACACTTAGCCAATTTTAGGTAGACTTGCTGGAAAGTTGGAAAATCAACTGGGGGACTCCAAGGAAAAAGGGGGGAGAGAAAGAGAATGGGAAAGAAAAGGAAAGGGAGAGAAGGAAGGAAAACGGAAGGAGGAAAAGAAGAGCAGCACTGTTACAAAACAATATTGAAGACATTGCACCCCGTGCAAAATGTGACAACAGTACCATTGGTAGTTCTGAAAAACAGACTAATGGAATTGAGTTTAGGTGGTTGAAGCAAATGGGTTATGAAGGGCAGAGTCTTGAAAACGTGGCCAAGGAATGAGAAATCCCAAATTCCTTATCATGAAGGTCTGGGATATGGATGAAGCACTATGGAAGTTGAGAAAAGTTCGAGTACATCTCAAGCAAGCATAGTTTCCAAATAAGAAGACACTAAAGAGTCATTTTTCCAAGGAAAGGACAAAGAAGGAGTTTTCACCTCTAACTTTGCATTTGTAAAGGCTCAAAAGAGTGCAAGATTAGAAATCACCAAAAAGAGGGAATCATTACATTGAAGGAGAAGGTGGTGCACCAACACTTCAAATAGCCAGAAATCACTCCAAATAAAGGGAAGCCTTCTAGCATCAAACAAGAAGAAAGCACAATCACTCCAGCAAGAATGGGTATGCAAACAAAAAGAGTGCAAGAAGACATCAAATGGACTGAAGCATTCTCTTTGGGATTTTATTTTTTATTGTTTATCCTTATTTGTGTAGTTTTTAGGTGGGATATGACAGGAAATGCTTACTAATTTTATTAAATATTACTCTTGACAACATCCTAGTTGTATTACAGAAGATAAGCGTCTCCACCATATGTGTATCACATTGGCCGTGTGGATTTGTGTGTCTTGGGTGGGTTTCTTTTTTTTTTCCTTTTTCTATTTAATTTATTTTGTTATTTTTTTTGTCATTGGGGGTGGCGGGCAGTTGAGAGGAAGAATCTGTAACTTAGCATGGACTGCACTGATGGAACCTTTGATTTCAGAGCTACATAATTACAGCTGGATTTATCAGCAGTTTTAGGAGACTATCACTGAAATGCTATATTAAATTAGGAATTGATACCTTTGTCACTTAACATTCTTGTTGGCACAACTCAGGACTGTTTTATCAATGGCATGAACCTTCCACAAGAGTAGAATAATTGCAGGCTTTGTAACTGAGAGATTTAGTCTGAATATAATTTCATTTGTTATTTGGCGTCATGTTTTTGCCACTCCTCACATATGGAGGAGTCGTAGACAGATGCAACTTACCAGTTTCTTGTCCTCTTATATTGGTTCCACAGCCATGGATTCTAGAAGAGCCTCGAGGGTTCTAACTGCATGTCCTTCCAAGATTATCCAACCAGGCCCTCTTAGTCCTGGCCATTCTCCTAGAAGCATCATTAGATCTTGTGTTGGCCCTTTTGGGATAGTTGGTGACAACGACTATGTTTCTACTTTACATCCCACTATAGATTAATGTTGGCACTTGGATCCACTGGAGCTCCTTTCTATCTCTGTTGTACCTCGACTTCTAGCTCTCTCTTAATCATTACTTTTAGCATGTTAGGATTTATCCATTTTGGGTAACCCTTGAGGCTGTAATTTTATGCCATACAGTTCCACTTAAGAGTAGTTGACACTAGATTCATTACTCTAGTTTAGCTTATTTCCATAGTTCTTTTTGATTACTATGGTGCATTGTAATTTGTAACCTCTTTTCAGTGAGTCCCATTGGCCATCTGTGGACCTTAATAGAATTATCTTATCTCTATTACAAGATCCAAGGAAACTACCTTTGTCTTTTAAGAGATTTTCATGTGTCCTATAGGACTTCCATAAAGGACATGAGATGTGCCTACATTTATATAATAAATGCTTTTGAAAATAAGAAGAAAATCCTTGGAGTCCTTGCATTTTCTCATCTGCAAACCAATCGCATCCTACTATCAAACTTTAGATAGCTTATTTGACCGTAGAGCTAATGATTAAATTACATTTAAGGCATAGGATGGACAGCATAGGATACAAAGTCCTTAACCAAATATTGTTATAAATCAAATTTTCAGTCCGTTTGCTTTGAATGACACGATAGGATACAAAGTCCTTAACCAAATATTGTTATAAATCAAATTTTCAGTCCGTTTGCTTTGAATGACACGAGCATGGTTGGCAGGCATGTTTTTGGGCCCAAGTTGTACAAATCCTAGAAATGTGTACAAATTTCAAAATGAAAACACCATTGGAAATGTAAGCCTCCAAAGCATATGGAAATTGGAAACTGACATAGGAAGAAGCTTATGTATAAAGAACAAAATAATATAGATATATGTTTAAAATAGATGCTTTTATTTGCAGCAAATAGATAACATTGCATCTTGTCCTATAATATTGTCACAATGCCATCATTGCATGCAATTACAGATTTCTGTGACTGTTTACTATGTTAAAACAAGTTTAGTTAGGTTGAAGTTTGAACACTTTCATAAGAACATCTTACAGGTTATAAAATTTGTTTTGAAAGTATAATAGGTTGTGTATTTAGTGCAACAAGAATATGTCCAAATTCATTTCAAATTGCACTGACAGGTTGGGAATGTGTCAGAAGCAGCAGATTTTCTGGAAAGAATTTCCATATTAGGAAACATTGGTGAAAGTGTTTCAATCTGTATCTGATGAAATTTGAAGGAATTTCAATTTGCTAAATTTTCTAGGCTTGGAAATGAGGGTGGGGGTGGATTTGCCTGCAACTTAGCTTTTTGCATATCCTTATTGATTGTGATGAGCTAGGCTTCCTTCTTTCTCCCGTCTTTCTAATCTTGGCTCCTATCCACTTTGGAGTTTCGGCATAATATTGCACAAGTTACTTATCCATGTCTCTTTGTACTGTTTTCTGCTGACAGAGATGTATTAGTCACATCTATCTACATGCTAGTCATTGTACTTCTTGCAGTTTCTTTGGCTATTTTTTTGCTAATAGTGGAGATCAACATCTCAAATCAAATCAAATCAAAATAAGTGTAATGAAATATGCTATAAACTTAATGCTTTTTAAGTTTTTGCATATAATCCTCATCTTGTGAAGCATATAAGCCTTACTTTGCAGGGAATTTGGGTACTAAATCCTGCTAAGAGCCAGCTTTCTTGCCAACTAATTTTTTAAAGTATGAGCTTGACCTATCTACTTAAGCCACTTATCTTGCTGTTTCACTTTATGTTGAACATTAATAACTTTAGTTGATGCACTTCTAGCACTTCAACATTGTCCAATTTAAATTTGATTCTTCTGAGTTTCTAACGATACTGTTGATTATATATATTTTTTTGATAAGTTGGAAGAAGGGGTTTTGAAAGGGTCCCCGAACCTTTTACATCACAACCACAAAGAAAGATAACAGAAGCACAGAACAAAGCCAATCTGAGAACACCATCCAAGTTCAACCTTAGAAAGGGATACTGGATGAAGAACTCAATCCAAGTTCAACCTTAGAAAGGGATACTGGATGAAGAACTCAAGAGAAACAAAAGAGAAGACAACTACATAACAAATAACAACTGAAAAAGCCAACAAGGGCAACAGGGTTGCAATGCAAACCTGCTAAACATCATTCTTTCCATTCATCCCAGTCTCTTCCAAATGAGAACCTTGCCAAAACAAACCTTTTTCCAAGAACAAACCTTTTTCCAAGAACAAACCTTTTTCCACTGCACTTGATAACAAGAACAAGAACTAGCAGATGGAAGAGACAAACTCTCTGCTTCGAGAGGCCATTAAGACCTCTTATAATTCATGAAACAATTTTCATTTGCGGAGTTTGGGATGGGGCTTCTTCCCCCCTCCAAAGGAATTTTTTAGGTAGTCTCTAAGAGGGATCTTGTCTAAGTTTTCTTGAATCTTTTCTCCAGAGCCTAACCTCAGGGTGGTCTGAACACCATTTGCAATTTCCTCCTCTGTTTCCTTTTTCCTATTTTCCTGATTGGATGGTCTTCCCACCTTACGCTCCACCCCCACATCAAGATTACCCTTTTTCTGTTTTCTTGTCTTTGGCCCCATGTTGGGAGACAAGAGTTCCTTTTTGGAAACATTGCCTGAAGATTTGAATAGACCCTTTGGGGATATAGTCTTCAAGCCCTCCTTTTCTACAGGACTAGCTATCAGGACAACCTCACCACTTGCCCTAACTTGAGAAAACACCTGATTTGCTGATTACTCTTTAAGAGCTTCTAACAAGTCGAAATTTGAATTCTTAAGAGGAGAAACGGAAGAGGTACTAGCAGAGCAGAGATTTACCTGGGCCTCAAGCATCGACACCACATCTTCTGCCGAAGAAACTGTAGCCACCTGGCTGGGAGCTGGATGTTTCTGCACTTCCGAAATTAAAGTATTCTGGTCTCCTAGCTGTATCTGCACCTCAGATTCCAGTAAATGCTCTACTTCCAAAGGGGTTGCAAGCTCATCCTGACTGGATTCCTAGCTATAAGAACCCTGATAAAATTGTTGTCATAGTTCCAGATTGATCAAGAGTTTGGTTGGAGGTTTTGGAGGAGGAAATTAAGTGGATATGACATCAAATGTTATTTTATCTGAACTGTTCTGTGGTGGTTCTGGATCCATAGTTATCATATAGAAATGTATGTGCAAACCATTGTCTAAATCCTAGTAACACTGCTGCCTCTTCTGCATTGAATTTACTATAGCTGATCATGATTTTTGATTTTGGATGTCCTTCTATAAATGATTATACTCTTTTGAGTCATGAAGGCCACCATATATATATAATATACATAGGTCTTTTTGGCACCTAATCTATAATATTCCAGATTTCAAGTCAACTTTAACCTGTTTTTGGGTATGATCATGTACCTATTTAAGCTCCTTTATCCTGCTCTTTTGCCTGGTTTGGTTTACTGAAAAATCTAGCTGTGTAGGCTTGAAGTTCAAGCATTCAAGTGTTATTTTTATCTTTCTTTCTTTATTTCAAATTGGTTAGGGGAAAGGGACCTATTCTTGAGCGGGAGACTAGTTATGATAGTTTGTGAACATTTTTTCATGTTTGTTTAAAATGAAGAACATTATTAAATTAAACAAAATTCAAATAGATACGTAAATTATACATACTAGTTTAATTTACTACAAGAGCAAGTTATTTTTTAGAACACATGATGCACATATCAATGAAGCTCCGAAAAATATATATGACGGGGCTATGCCCCCTTCTACTTGCACATGAATTTTGAGATGACAAATTGGAATCTACATGGAGATATACAATGTTTAACATAAAATGTGTAAGTTTTAGGGATGGGTATCTTAAACAAAGGGTCCATCTGTTGTTTTTTAAATGCAGTATATTGCATCTCTTAAAGGATTGGTCTAAAATAGTGTTTATCATGATCTAACAACAACAAAACAAAATATATAACAAGACAACATTACAAACGTCTCACCTGTGAATTTTCATGAGCTGAGGTGGCACCATGTGACCTTTGTAAAAGTGCCAAGTTTGGGTGTTCAACTATAGGCCCCTCTCCCCTAGATCGGTTGAAATGGGTCCCGTTGGTATTACATCATGGCTCTGTTATTATGGTATTTCAATGAACCAGATTTTGGTATTACAACAAACCATATTGGCAATCATGCATATATCACTCGGCAAGATTTGAACTTGGGTCTTCACTTTGAAAGCCCAGATTTTTAACCATGTGATCTCATGCCATTTGACAAACATTAAGGTTCAACCATAGGATTGGAACCTTGGTCTATGGTTGGAAACTCTTGGCTCCCTACCACTTACATTAGATCCCTTAGACAAATGTTATGGTGCAGCTATGGGATTTGAACCCTGGATTAGGATGTGAAATGCTCCACTTCCAACCAATTGCCTTAAACCCCATAGGCTTTGAGCATTAATGTTTTAATGCTTAAAGCTTTTCCAATTTGGCCTTTGTTTCTTGTAGCTGACATAATTGGTTAATAGGATGTTGATTCATTTGATCCTCTGCTTCTTCAATCCTGTTTGCTGAGATAGTATTCACTGAATAGTTTCTGGGCTGTAGTAATCAGCAATTCAAAGATTTCATCATAGTCCAGTTGAAAAATGATTACAGTCTTTAAGGACTTGAAGAATTCCTTACGATGAGTCTCAGAAATGGGAATAATCTGGTATAAACGTTAGATACTGATCTTGGTATGTGCATATGTTCTTGAAAGGCATTATAAATATTAGCAAAGATTTCCAAGTCACAGATTGCTGGCTGGAAAGGTGCCCTCAATTTATTGTCTAGCGTATCCCTTTCACAATGTCTTCCCTATAATGGTTACTCAATCATGGCTATGAGCACTAATCAAGTGGTAGCTGATGAAGACCAAATTCAATACCAAATGTGTTATTAAATGTAGCCAAAGTTATGCAGACACAAACAATGATTGAATGCTTGAATCTTGAACAAACTTCACTGAGTGATAGGGTGTACAGATTAATTGAACCCCATAGAAAGTTCCTAGAGATTAAGTGAAGAACATAAAATTTCAAATGACACTATACTTATATGTTAAGCTTGGTTTATTGATAGAATAATTTAAAGTTTTTCGCAATTAGTTATTCAATTCTTGTTCTTTTTTCTTTTTATTGATTTATATAGAAGTTATTCATGACCTCTATTTATACTTGTAAAGAGTAAGCTTCCACCATATGAGGTTTAAAAAAAACTTATGGTTTACTTTTTGTTCTCTGCATACTAGGACATTCCTTTTCATTCTCTATATTGTAGGACATTTTTTGTTAATCTATTTTCATTTATGCTCTAGGTACTTGAAAAGGGGAGTTAATGATTTAGGTAGGGTAGCAAATGATGTGGAGACAGAGCAAATTGTTCTTGATGAGGATGCAGGGACAGGAAAAGGGAAAATGAGCTCTGTTGTCCAGATGAGAGGATCAATACCACTTTTTTGGTCCCAAGAAGCCTCACGCCTGAGTCCAAAACCTGACATTATATGTATGTGAATATATTGAAGTTTTCTTCTTCAAGAACTATTGTTCATGAATTTTCAATCATCATCAGGGAAGATTGCAAGAATCATTTCATTAAGCCCTCTGTTATAATGTTTGACTGAATGTTTTAATGCCGCAGTACAGAGGTATGATCCAACTTATCAAGCAACAAAGATTCACTTCGAGGATCTTGCTAGGCGATATGGAAATCCTATCATTATTTTGAACTTGATCAAAGTATGTACTGTAAAAATTATTTTTTAATATATAATGGGAGGATATTCTATATTTTCTGATTTCATTTTCTTAGGCTTTTCTCAAAGCATTTATTATGTTGTAATTTGAGAATGAGACATTGGAGCTAGATAGATCAATAGTGTGAGAGAATGGAAGATAATAATGTCCATTTGGTTTGTGTTGAAAATCTAAATTTCGGTTGGTTATAAGACAAAAGGATGCATTGCTTTTTTATGCAACATTCCTCATGATACTTCTTCCTAATGTATATGCAATTTGCTCTCAAAATGGAACCTATCTTGTCGTATCGACTAATAATTCTATTAATTCTATCTCATTTCTTCTCTTCATCATTGTCCAGGTTCAACCTCTTATCTGTGTGTGTTTAACCAAATCTGAAATTTAAATTTAAGAATCATTGGGCATTAATGCAGGTCAGTTCTGAAATGCAATTTCAGTTAAATGACATGTAAGATATAACTGTTGGCTCTCTAGTATTTATGCGAAAATTAGGAATTGCTTTTTTTTTCCTCTCTTTAAAGTATGTGTGTATTTGTACAATAGGTATCGCTTGCTGGGACATGAAATCACATAGACTGAGTTCATAGTTCTATAAGTAGAGATATGCCTGCTTGCCTTAACATAGAAAACCAAACAATTCAATGTGCGACACGATTATTTTCTTGTTCTTGTTGACCAAGGTTAGTAGTTGATGCTCACTGGGGTCTCACAAAAGAAAATGAACACAATAGGAAAGTTAATTCTTTATTAGAATATAAATTGTTGCATTAGGTTTCACATTTGTTTGATGAATTTCATCATTCAAAATTAGAATAGCAGTTTTTAACCAAGCAATGGAGTTTTTTTCTATAGCTTTGGGATGTTAAACACTTGAGATCTGATACTCATGGGTCTTGACTGAAGCTTTGCCAAATTAGCCTAGCAGTAGCTCTGGTACCTGTTTCATGTTATGATTATGCAATGTAAGATGTCAATATGTATTTGAAGAAATTTTTTATAGTAACTTGTTTTTAACATCTGTTCTATTGTGTTTCTCAAAATTTCTATGGTCTAGCTGATTGTCTGTGATGTCTGTGCACGTTTTTATTGTTCAAGTTTCAATGACGCACAAATTTTTCACAAATGCATGATGCGATTAGACAGCTAGTTATGCTACATGTTGGAAACCCCATACTCATCATGGTCATCTGGATGTAGGTTCCATGACCACTGTTTTATTTCTATGTTTCTGAAATGCTATATTATATATTGGCAGACAGTTGAGAAAAGGCCTCGGGAAATGATGCTACGTAGGGAATTTGCCAATGCTGTTGGATATCTGAACCAGATTCTTCAAGAAGAAAGCCGTCTCAAGTTTATCCACTGGGATTTCCATAAGTTTGCCAAAAGGTACATAATTGACTCAGTACTGTTGTACTAATTTTGCATTGAGCTGCACATCTGAGTAATGTTATACTAATTATTTTCTGCTACAGTAAATCTGCAAATGTTCTTGCAGTTTTGGGTGGTGTGGCCAGTGAAGCACTTGATTTGACAGGATTCTATTACAGTGGGAAGCCATCCAGTAGCAAGCGGAGATTGAATAAGAAGCCTTCTTCTATCAAGCAGAGAGGGAATCAGCTGAATCGAGCTAATACAAAAAGGTTTTCAGCTCACATTTTCATTTTGTCTTGCAGAAGAATCTGTGGTTTACCTATGTAAAAATATGTTTATTACTGATGCTGTTGGTTGTTAATGTCTACTATTGATGAGAATGGTTGTTAATTTAATAAAACAACACGTGTTTTTAATATTTTTTTAAAACTATCTGGAGTAACTGTGCTATTGGGTTATAATTATTTCTGTGAAGTTGTATTCTATCTGTTAATTCTTTATTTTATTTATTTATTTATTTTTTTGTTTTTATTATTTTGTTTAATTTCATTTGTCTACTGAGTTTCTTTATTTTATTTTTCTTATGTTTGTTATTATTATTGTCGTTTAATGTCATTTATCTTCCGAGTTTGTTTAGTTGGATTTATGTATGAATGCATGTGCTTTCCACCATTCAGGAATGTAATAGTGGTGAGCTACCTCTGATGAGGCTGTAAATTATATATATATATATATATATATTTTTTTTTTTTTTGAGTAATACTTCTTATACACATCTACCATGGGGATTGAACCTGGGTCACATCACCGATAATGCAAGTGGCGTCCTTGCCGGTAGACCACACTCACGGGGATATAAATTATATATTTGACCTTATTAACTATAAGATTTTGAATATCATAATGATCATTGTGGTAAAAAATTATTTACTAATCAATATTTCTCCATTAAATGTCCTCATTTTTGAGATCAACACATTTTTGTAATGAAGTAGGTTGTCCTGAAGTCCTTCTGCAAGTTCCTTAAATATTTATCCTGTTATGACTGCTATGGAAGCAGCATTTTGGAGAAAAAGCTTATCTATAGACATTAAGGCTTGTACAATAAAGGAGCATCAAACAGATAGATTAAGAGTCTGTAAGAAATATCAAAAAGGGATGGGAAACTAAGATTCATCTTTGTTACAGATTCTAGAAATTTGTTAGGGAAGTGGTAAAAGAAGATATTTTTGGCACAAGGAAAATATTATTGTTGTGTATTATACAGTTTCCTGGAGCATGGGAGCTTGAGAACTTACTTAACTTTGCTTCCTGTTGATTGAATAAGAGAATGGGTCCTAATGTTGAATGTGAATACATATTGCAGCGAGGGAAGCAAATTGGCAAAACTTAAATAACAACAGGTAATTGGTATTCAAGTTGTATATATGGCAGTCGTTTTGTGCCAGCATTATTATATCTCAATTTTAGTGAGCTAGGGTGAAGTGACAGGCATTTGAAGTTTAAAGTTGGGAAGGAGCATTGGGGATGACTAGAGTGATGCCTTACATGTTATGATGTGAATTTGAAATTGATGTGTTATTGTTTGCCTTGTCACTAAAACAAATTTCTCTTACAGTTGACTTCAAGTTGTAATCTGGAGTCCAATCCGCCTACGTTGGACATAAATTTAAGTTCTACTTATGGCTTGCTTTTAGATGGTTTTAGCTAGGGACATGTTATTGGGGATAATTTCCTCTCCTCAAGGCTGTTTTTTAGATGGTTCTATCTAGGGATATGTTTCTGGGGATAATTTCTTCTGCTCATGATGCTTTTAGATGGTTTGAGCTAGGGATATGTCATTGGAGATAAGGGATGTGTCACAGCATCTCCTGCATGCCTGGCCATATATCTGGCAAGGATATATTTTGGTATAAGATGCCCCTTTGTAAGGTCCTATGCATATGTTTTCAAAATAAAAATTAAAAAACAAAATAATCTATCTTTAGAAAAATAAAAAATATTAAGGCCTTTAACATGCCTCGTGGTGGGTCTCTCATGTATAAGAGCATAGTATGGTGGAATAGAGTCTATATTTTACACACTCCAGAATAGGAACATATAGATGAAAGTGGTGGTGTGTTTCTTTTGCTTGTCCACACTTGATTGCGGTGTAACCTCTTTATACAACTCATATCAACAATGCTCATTAGATATAACTCAAGCTCTAAAAATATGTAAGGTACTATGCATATGTTTTGGATTAAAAATAAAAATTAAAAAAAAACATAATCTATCTTGAGAAAAATAAAAAATATTAAGGCCTTTAACATGCCTCATGGTGCATCTCTCATGTATAAGAGCATAGTATGGTGGAATAGAGTCTATCTTCTACACACTCCAGAATAGAAACATATAGGTGAAAGTGGTGGTGTGTTTCTCTCACTTGTCCACACTTGATTGTGGTGTAACCTCTTTATATAACTCATATCAACAATGTTCATTAGATATCACTCAAGCTCTAAAAAATAATGCCATTTGTTTTATATTTTTACCTTTTTTTACAAACAATTTTTTTTTTCTTTTTTAAATTATATGCCCTACATCTATCCAGTTCTATGGTTAGCTAGTACCATTCCAACAAGTATGAATTTTTTTTTTTTTAAGCGAAAAACCCCTTGCGGGGCCGCCTTGGTCTGAGAGACCACGAACAGGGGGTTCTACATCGTCAAAGTCACCCGGGGGTCGCACCCGACCCTGCCCGCACCAACATTATCAATTGGATTTTGGATACCCAATTCAGCTTTTTGGTAGGGTGGAGATTTGAACCTGGGACCTCCCTTGGAGGATTGCCCTCTCCTCTCCAACTCACCTATAACACCTGGGTTCAACAAGTATGAACTTAATGGAGGCTGCAAGCAAGCTACTAATGTGGGGTAGAAGCAATAAGGCCACAGCTTTACAGATTGCAAGAATGGTGAAAATGAAACGTGAGTGACTACCTACTATTAGAAAGTGCTACTACCATGATATGCACCAATACTTGCCATCAAATATCGATCATTCAAAATGTTGTCCATCTGTTTGAGGGTGGCTTTCAAGGCAACATCTATAAACATTTGTGTTAACTGACAACATGAGTTTTGAGTCCTACAGAACATATTATGGTGTTTTGAGATATTTCCTTATGTTGTTTTCATGTATTTGAATGAAAGATGTAATAATAGCATGACTTGCACATTATAATTGTTTCCATGTGTGTGTGTGGATAGTTGGGTGAGTGTGATTGTTGTCTTTTGCTACCCTCTCCTTGCAAGAGCATAAGCACCTAGCCATCTCGATGTTGATTATGTGTTTGACCATGACTATCCTCTCTGATTGTATTGCATACTTGTTGGAGAATACAAAGCCTCATGTTTTGATCTATTCTAATACTTGTGGTTGTGCATGTGAATTGATTTCCCATTACATTGTATATATGAGTGCTTACTTATTTTAAGAGGTTGATGTCCTTTAATATGATACTTGTGATTTTTATTAAAATGCTTTTAATTCTATGGACCTTTCCTTTCAAAAACGTTGTCACGAGAGCCTCGACCGAGAGGGGATTTCGGATGAACATTATATTATATTGCATTATACTACATTGTATATTGATTGCAAGATTGGAATATTGCACATGCTATGTTTTGGTGTTGTAGCTTTCATGGATTCGGGTTGGTTGTGTAAATATTGGAAGCATGTGTATTTAGTTGGTCTTTCTTTTCACTGAGACGATAAACTTCATTCCTTTCTTTGCCTAAAGTGTGTGTGGAAGAGCCAAGATGAGGTAGACAACCTTTGTTACTTCTCTGATGATAGAATTTTGAACTTAGATGGGAATTTTTGTATTATTGATGGCGCATTCTTGGGCTCAATTGACAAATGTAAACCCTTGAATGGCATGCCTTCAACTCAGATCAAACAACAAAAGTGGCATCTTAGATATTCAGACATGTCCAAGGGGAACCCTTCTCCATTCAAGCGACAATATTGCTTGCATTTCTCATTAGACAGATTGTTGGTTGTATCCTCATTCTCATCCTACATCTACAAACAAAAACATTAGAAATTTTTTCACCGATTCCCATGGTTACAATTCCATGTCTAAGTCGGAAGTTGATGCCTCTGGTTGTGCCTTTATTGGTGTGATCATTTGCACAATCACCCTGGTATGCCCTACTTTTTCAATTGCAATCAAGTCTATAGTGCCTTTTGCCTCCTGTTAGGGGCTTTGACTCATCTCAAGATTCTCAAGCTTTCTGCACATCATTGGTTCATGTTGACTTGCACTTATCAGACATTCTCGTGTGAAGTGCCCCTAGAGCTGGCATCTATGGCATTGAACAATGGGTCTGGCTCAATATTATACTTGATACACGTTTTTTCATTTTTGATTGCCTTGGTGGATGTTACAAAACTTGCCACAAGTGGCATCTTTTGTTGGAATATTTTCCCTTTGTGCTATGACAATCTTCCTTCAAGTTGTGTGTTCTTTAAATTCAACAAACATTCCTTATCAAATGTCTTCCCTCCCAACGATTATTGTAGACTCGTGACATTCTTGCTTCATCACACTTTTTCTTGGAATCATAGCTCTCGTCGTTCTTGTTTTTGGTCATACATCTTGACCCAAACAATTGAATAATATCCTCAAACCATCCTCCAAGTTGCTTTCATCCTTGGAGTCATCACTCGTCTTCAAAGTCACTTTGTTGAAATCACTTTCATATTGGCAGTCATTCACTTTCCAATCCCCAACATCAAGATGGTGTCTTCGCATCACTTTCCATGTTCATAGCCTGCACAAAGGCCTCTTGATAAGATGTCATAAGGACCACCTTGATCTTCTTCCTATACGAAGGAAGAAGGCCCTCCACAAACCACCTCTTCTTTAGTGCATCTAATGATAGCTCTTGCAAATGGATGACCACCTTGTTCAAGCTCTAGTTGTAGGGCCAAATAGACTTTGTTTCACTTCACTTTATTTTGTAGATTTTAGCAATGACCTTGTTGTCATTGCAAAACAACTTAAATTCCTTTATGAAGGCTTCCTGCAACAAGTCCATTGTGATTCCACGCAATTTCGTAAGGACTGACCTCCTCCAATCTGTTTCACTCATCTGACAATTGGCCTTCCAAATCGCAAGGCAAATTCTTCAATGCCTAAGTGGGTCCTCTATGCCACCACCACAATATATGGGACACTTGTATGTCATGTCAATATTGGTTGTTATCGTAATTGGTTGAATCTCCATAGGAAATGGGACATGACTCTCACACACATCGTCAGATGCACTATGCTACCAATGCTCCTATGTCGGATTTTTGTCCCATGCTTGTTAGATGTGCCAACCTGTAATTGAGTTAATGTTGGACTCCTTTCCTACTCACCATCAGGCATGGCAACCTATAGTTGCTTTGAGATCAGATTTTTGCCCCTCTCACCATTTTGAACACACTTGCATCCTTCTCACCATCTGACACACTAACCTACACTTGCCCCACATGTCAGAATTTGATCATACCTATCGTCTAAACCATAGTGGCAAAACTCGGACTCAGAAAGTTCAACTTGGGAGTTGGACTCGAGACTCAGCAAAAAAACTTGGCAAGACTCGGTAAAAACTTGGGAAAAAAGAAAAAAATGAAAAAAATACAAATTTTTATTGAAAAAATAAGTTTTTTCATGCATATTACTTATTTGTATATTCTAACCCACTTACTCAACATTCAACATTATACAAATAAGAAATTAACAAGAGGAAGGACCATATTCTATAGCAAGCTAATAATTTTGTTTTAAATTTTTTTTTTTTGGATACATAGGGAGTTGGTTACATCCACACTATTTTTAGTAACTCCCAAGTGCAAGGTTCAAACCACAGGGGCTGCCCCCAACAAGCCTATACCACCTCATTATTTTATAACCCAACATGAAGAGGACCACCGGTCACTCGAGATTCATACCATCGTTGTCGATCTGACGTGCACTTAGAGGATTCGGAACAAACTATGACCTTTGCAGGCATGAACACTTTGGTTTATAAAATTATAAATAAATAATATAATGATAAAATAAAACTTAATATATAAAGTTCAAAAACATTATTAGCATTTTACAAAACATTAAATAATAATAAACTTTACTGTATGACGGAATCAGCCTAACTTAGTCCACCATGTTTAATAAATAAAATATTCAAATACCATGTTTAATAGAGAAACTATGTGACGGAATCACCCTAACTTAGTCCACCATGTTTAATAAATAAAATATTCAAATACCATGGAATCACCCTAACTTAGTCCACCCTATCTCCTCCGCTAGGTTTTCAAAGATTTCAAATTCATCCATGGAGAAGAGAGGCTCTTCCTACTGCTCTTGTTGTGGCTCTGTGATCCATTCAAATGATGGATCAATCTCATCTAGGTCAATGGCCTCGATACTTGTTCCTGTAATTTTTTTATGGTGGAGGCGAAAGTTGTAATGTACAAACACAAAGTCATTCAACTTCTCTTGTGTAATCATATTGTGCTTCTTGGAGTGTATGTGCTCAAACATACTCCAATTGCGCTCACAACCTGAAGCGCTGCATGGTTGAGATAAAGTTTAAACATTGACAGCTGAAAAGATGGACTTGCATACATAGTTCAAACAACAATACTCGTGAAACAAACAAGATAGCTGAAAGAGAAAAAAGAACATTTGAAACTTTGACCTAGTTTTTTAAATTTCTAGCTCAAATGCAATAGTTGGATGGCTTTTGCATTTGGTTTAAATCTTAAAAATAAAAACAAAAAACATGCTTGGAATAGAAAAAGAAAAAAAAACAGTTTGTGAGAATTTTTCTTAAGATGAATCATCTAGGTGGCTGTTAGTGGCTGTTGGATTCCTTCAAACTGTCTGCTGTTAAAATGCCCTGTAGTGGTTTGTTTGGTGTGGTACCAGGTAGGCAGATCTCTCTCTCCAACTTGGAACAAGCAAAATGAAAAAAACAAGCTATTTATGCCGTTTCCTCTACCCATGCTGCCATGGCAGATTTTTCCGGCAAAAAATGGGGATTTTATCGGCAAGGGTAGGAATCGGTAAAAATAGGGATTTTTTGCAGATTTTCTCTCTACTATGGTTATCACAGGTTAGTAGGCAATTGGCAACAACTTAAATACATTAAAATAGTCAAAACATTACATTACATTTATTACAAATATATATTGTCATATACAGTATGGAAACACTATGTGGCAGCACTTACAACTCTATTTACAATACGACATGACTAGTTCAGGTGTTCATGTGCCGATTTGTCTATTTGCAAATACAAGAATGGGGAGGTTAGCTGACTTTATGGTGAGAGAGAGTTTACTTAAAGAAGAGAATGTAGGTAGATTTGTTGATGAGAGAGCATGCTCAATAGTTGAGAGGAGTAATAAAACCATACCAAGTGATTCGGCCTTCCTCAATAGGAAAGAAGTGCAGAAGGGAACCTTCTAAAGTACCCCTCTTAATATTGGGGAAGTCAAGTATTGCCTTCTCTAAGGCAATTGACAGAAGAAGGAGATGCTGTGTAGACACCTCCCCATCCTTAGCAAGAGCAAGATGAGAACAAAAAAGTGCATACTACAATCTATTTTAATTCACAATGATTAAAAAGAGGCCATAGTGAAGCACTACAAACCTTGCATCACAATTTAAAAGACAAAAATGCATATTGAATGAAGGCATTCCTTGCAACATTATGCAGAACTATTACATGGAATTGCGAGAAGAGAAGTGCCATATGTAGGAGTTGTAGAAAGCCTAGAAGAAAGAATTCAAGTTGTTGCGTGATAACATTGAGATTGTTGGAGAGATCTATAATAAGGTAGAGTAAGGCAAAATCTATCTAATCCTAAAATAAAAGATTGAAATAACTAGTCAACAAATTTGAAAAGGAGTTAATAGATGGGCTTAGGAAAGGTGGATTATAGAGGGACATGTTTTGAAGAATAGGAAGAAGATGAAAGAAGTTCCTTCGATGATGCATGGAGAGGCCCTTGATAGAGCAATGAATGGTTAATTGAAGACATCATATATAATGATGGAGAGGGGGCAACAATAAATGAGTAATGATGCCTTATACAATGTAGTGAATTTCATTCACTATCTTTAGTTTGATTAGTGATCAAAACATTGGATGCTCAAAATTTTGTGGAGGCAGCTTCCGAACAAAACAACTTAGACATGGAAGTTCCAATCCTCGCTCGATTCTTGTGTTGATGGTCAAGACAAAGGGAACATTGTCAAAGGAACTCCAAGGAGCCTCAAAATTCCAAATCAAGAGAGCAGTCTAAAACCTGACAAGGTGCAGAAAGATCTGAACTGCCCATTCTAGCAAGAAAGTGAACCACACAAACTACTAAAATTTATGGTTTCCCAAACGAAACAATTGCGCTTAGAAGCACCCTAAGCATTCAAGCTTGAGTAGAAGCAATGAATTGGAAGCTCGATGCGGACACATATGGCCCAAGCAATATGGAAGCATTGCTAAATTCCCCACATGTGAAAGTTTTGAACAACTTGACAAGCCTTTAAAGTTAACATCATCAAGCAAAGCATTCAAGGAGCGAATCGGGAATCTCCAAAAATCTAGAGTGCTTGGAATTTTTGAACCATTCATGGCATATGGAAAATGGAATGTCGTCATTTTAACAGCACAACTAGCAATTCAAATAGCAAAATCAAAAGGTGACCATGTGGCATCCTCAGGGTAGATATGTTGACACAAACACTCTAGATAAGCAAAATGCACCAATGATGATCATTTGAATTGAATGCTTGGGAAACAGAGGAGAACATGACTGATGGAAGAATCGCAGAGTCCATTCCTTGTTAAACGTTGATCTGTCAGAAATCATAGATCTCTATGTACCAGTTACACAAATTATCCAATCAAATATTAGTCGAAGCTTTCAAATAGTTTGCAAAGATTTCCATCAACAGTTTAGGACTTCATAGCCCAATGAATAGGTGGAAAAAGTAGACAAGGATGAAACCGATTGGTTGCACCACAATTAAGGAGCTAAAAATTGGGCAAGAGCATCATTGCAAGATAGGTGGGCTAGATAGATTTCTTAGCTTTCCAATGTAAGCAACTTTTTGCTGTAGTAGGTAGCATTTACATAGGTTTATGGATTTTGTTGCCAAGGCTTTAGAGCTAGACACTTTTGTAATCTATAAATAGTTCCCTCCGACACAAAGAAAAGGGACCGGAATCACTCATTTGAGACGGTTTTAGAGAGGAAACTCTCTCTCTGGAGCTTCATTGTATGCAAATATTTTGAAGGGAGAAGCCTTTGTTGTAAGATAGTTCATTTTGCTTGGAATGTAAATATACATGCATTTTCATATGTAAGTCTTCCCTTTCTACTTGGATTGTGCATGGGGATTCCTTCAATTGTGTGTTGGTGGGCTTAAGTGCTATGAGATGCCTCTCGCAGTAGGAGTACCAGCCCTTGTTAGACCTCTTGTTGCGACATGTTTTGTTTGAGAGTAGTTGCTTCATTATTTTGTTTCTATGCAACTATGTCATGTTCCCCTTGTAGTAGGAATTTTGTTGAGAGCAACATGTATATTATTGTTCACTCCAAATGTTAGTGTAGGCTTTCATTTCCCTTTTCCCTTCTGAGAATCTTTGTATCATGTTGTACAATAGCATTTACAAGACTAGCCGTCTTTGGAGGTCATCTGGGGTAAAACCCAAACATCCAATAAACTAGTTATTGGGGCGCAAGAAGTCATATTGGGATACAATTACCATCGATGACTCAATATACAAGGACATGATGCATATGTGCAATGAACTCTAGAAATAAAGAAGTGTAATGAGTTTTGGTGCACAGACGGTAAGGTTGAGAGACATTCTAATGCCCTAAGTTAAAAAAAGCATTTTGCAAATATTTATGACTTCGAAGGGCACTTGACAAATGAATGCCCCTTCATTATGAAGAACAACCAAAGGCAACAAGTTTTCATGACACAAGTACAAAAAGAATCCCCCCAACACAATGGAAGGAGGTGCCACATGTGATGGGTTATGCAATGCTTGTCAAGGGAATGTTAGGAACGAAAACCAAAATGAACGAGAGGGTAGCAGTCAATCAAATACGATGCCAATGAAAGATCAATCTTTCATTGTTGCAAGTGTAACTAATAGGGCCATTGTGCAAGGGATTGGTAGAATTATCTTAGCCCGAATGAAAGACTAATGAGCATATGGTGAACCATTAACATAATCATTGCCCCAAGTAAATGACAACCGACAATGGAAATATGATAGAGGCGAGAGTATGTGGAGCATATCGTGGCTCCCATAGGTGCACAAGTGAAGGTTGAATACAATTGTAGCATACCATGGTTGTGATACAAGTACAAGCAAAGCAAAAACAATGTTCCAATTTGGATGAAGAGAAGAGAACATGGAATCAAGCTTGAACAGAGGTGGAGTGATCCATGGAGATGATGGACTATCTCAGGAGCACATTGTCCATATTGTTCAATGTGTCCATTGGATATCTCTAATTCCTGGAGCACTATAAATGAAAGAACTATTTTATCTGGGCTCTCAATGTTTAACTTATAAACAATTCCTCATTTGGGAGAGGGAAGAGGCAGTAGTACAATATGTCCATATAGTATTACTTTCCATGAAGAACAAGACCTATTGTTGAAAAGACATTGTTTAGTTCGAGTTTCATCTTGACATGGGAATCTACATGACCATATGAGCTAGTTGCAGGTTTCAGTTTGCTATGTCTTCAAAGCTAAGAAGCTAGCTTAGAAACAGTTTCAGATAGGAGATTAATGGATCATGGATGGTATCTCCTAATGACCTTTCACCTTTGGAAGTGTTCTTCAGTCTCAATGCCAGGGCAAAATATTTGCTCCCAAGGAGCTGGAAGAGTCTAGAACTATGTCATTTTTATCCTGAAAACATTTTCTCCAATAAACTATTTTGAAGCTTAGGAAGCCAATTTTGTATGGGCTATATGGGCTAGAATCACAATCACTGGTACAATTCAAGCATTTTGAAGACTCTTGTCAGACCTTAATATCTTCAATCCCAGGGTTCTAGAACAACTCAAATTGACCATGACTAGAAGACCAAACTTTTCATAGAATAAGAATCTGGAATAAGAAATCTGGTGCATCTATATTTTGACTTCAGAAAGGAGCCATAAATATAAATACAAGGCTTTTGGAACTTTGAACATAGTCTAAACATTTAGAATTTCATATAGCGTGTCATTTGCTATCATTTTCATTCTTTTCTAATCACTTTTATTGAATACAATGAATAGCATTCCATCATTTATTCTGTTGTATTTCTGATATTTTTTTCTAATATGTGTCTGTCATAGCAGTCTTACGTATTTTTGAATACCTTCCGTATAACAGTGCACAATGTGCATAATAAATGCACATTCCAGTTTTCTGGGTGAGTTATTTTTTCTGAAGCTACATTCTTGATAGAGGTTGTTGCATTGTCGACCAACTCATGTAAAATTAAATTTTGCCAGTCCTGATTCTTTCAGGAAGGTTAAGATCTAAGTGCTTTTTTTATTGAATATCCGTAATGCAGATACAATTACTCTAGAATTCTAAGCATAAAAATACGTAAATTGCAGAGACAATTCAGTAGGTGACTTCCGATGCAATTCCACAATAATGGATCCTGGGAAGATGGGGAATAGAAATGATTCTGGGAACTTTTCAGCTACTCGTGATGGAGAATATGAGTCTGAACAAAACTCTAAAAAGGATGAAGAAAATGCTGGAGGACCCAGATTTCAGAGTGGTGTACTTCGTACAAATTGCATTGATTGTTTGGATCGTACAAATGTTGCGCAATTTGCATATGGTCTAGCAGCTTTAGGCCGTCAGTTGTATGCCATCGGTTTGTCAAATGTACCCAAAGTGGATACAGATAGTAGCATTGCTGCTGCTCTAATGGATATGTACCAGAGTATGGGCGATGCTCTTGCAATTCAGTATGGTGGTTCTGCAGCCCATAATACTGTATGCTTGATTTCATGAAATGTACCTTTGCAGCTATTTTTTAAGATACCATGATTCAAGCTCCTTAATCAAGTTAATCAATTCAAACCATGTTTATGACTAAAAGTAAGATTTTTTGGTTTGTCTGAATTCCTTTACCTATTTTTCAGGTTTTCACCGAGAGGCAAGGAAAATGGAAAGCTACCACACAATCTCGAGAGTTTTTGAAATCAATCAAACGCTATTACAGCAATGCTTACACTGATGGTGAAAAGCAGGATGCCATAAATTTGTATGGTTTTGTCTCTACAAGTTCTGCTGTAGTCTGAAAGCATATGATTTCAAGTTTCAACTTTCTACAAAAATTGAGAAGTCACATTTTCTGTCTATTATTTCTTCATTTGTTTGTCTCCTGTATGTGCTGCAATTTTCACTGGCACATATTGTGTTCCCCCACTTGGGAACTGTTAACATTATTGGATAAATAGTGTGTCATGGGTAGCCACTATTCCAATTTCCACCGTTATTTATTCATGTCACAATGAGGTAAGCATGATTTAAGTTCACTGACAAAATGTAACTAATATTCTAATTTCTTTTGGTGCCGATTTTGTACAGATTCCTAGGTTACTTTCAGCCACAAGAAGGGAAACCAGCATTGTGGGAGCTAGATTCAGATTACTATCTGCATGTTGGAGGAAATGGAGATGACGCATTCACTGATGATCTATTGTAAGTGTTTAAGCTAGGCATTGAGACCCTGTGTTTAATTGGAGTGCTCATGCCTATATCTCAACAATGTAGTTCCACAAGGAGAATAACAATGAATTTGCACTCTGTCTGAATGAGAGCATGAGTTTCAGATCTTGTGTGTTTGGTTACAAATTTTTTTTGAAGCAAGCTTCAAATAATAAGAGAGGCTCTCATTCTTGTGCAGGTTACCAACCAATAACTCACCAGTTTTGCAGCGATTAAACACTCTTGCCCCTATTCCAGCATGCAGAGAGGACTATTCACGGAAAAAATTGACTTCATTTGATAAGCTAATGCAAGCTACATGTAGTTCATTAAAGAACGTCCGCATTTGTAGTGAGCCTGACTCCAAGCTTGGCCTTCCTGCAGCAAATTTTGGAACAGCTCCAGATGCAGCGTAATAATCTGGCTCCATCAAGTTAATTTAAGGAAAACTTTCTAAGGATAGTATCCTCCATTATATAGTGATTCCCTTTCTCTTCTTGTACTTTCATTTAGTTTGATGAGAATCATGGTTCACGATATGGTATAGATTAGTTGCCAACATTCTAGAGTGGTTTGCCATATAAACACCAAGTCATTTTCCTATGGGTCCATGTATGGGCTATATGTCATAGTTGCTGTCTGGTTCCAACACTTTTTAAGGATGATGTACATGGTGATGATTTCCAGATGGAAACCCATGCCTAACATGTATAAGGCCTTACGGGAAGGTTGGCCCTATCCTCATGCATGATGACGTTATTAGCATTGCTCTTTCAGGACTGTCAAAGCATTCTACATTTTCCCTTTAATCCAATGGGTATAACCTAATAGTTTTGTATTTCATCTGAGTAAGATGCCTATTCTTTGGTCTTCCTATGAAATAGTTAATTAGAAAACAGTTCAAAATGACCTATAGGGCAACCACTCTTCTATTAAATACAGAGCTGCAATCATCTAGCTATGCTTTTAGTTTCAGCATATGTTCAAATGGAGCATAATGATTAAGTAACCCAGTGTTAAACAACAAAGCTAAATGGCTTCTTGTAAAATCCTCTCAACTGGAGATCCCAAAGAAACATTCCTTAGGGTCCCATTTCCATTCAATCTGATTTAAGCTATATCCCAGAGTCTTCCCAAAGATTCACATCATAATCGTTCAAGCATAAGGAAGTCAACATTCTGTACTCTGAACTCTGTGTGGGCACTAGATCACAAATTGACACCCTAATGTGCCAACAAACTTCTCCCTGGGAATGCAAGTTATAGCCTAAAGGTTTCCTGCAGAAGCCCTTCTCATCATATGTATGGCCTTGCCTTTGGGGCTGGATTGCTAAATATCCTTTTGAGTAGTTTAATAGTTTAATATATATCTTTATTGTTTTGTTGGGCTATAAAGGGTCACAACCTTACTGCATGTGCTTCTTCATTGGTATAACTTACCTTTTGTAGTCTAGAAGAAACATAAATTCAGAAATACTTAAACTGTCTTTTGCCATTTACAAAAGTAATGATATTTATATTTTCAGTGTCATGTACGAGTGTCTTTGATGTTAAGAACTTATCCCTTAAACTGGTATACATTGGTGAACCCAATGTGTTAGCAAAAGAACAATGAAAAGTAAAGTGTAACATAAGTAAATTTAGAGAATCTGCCAAAAGAGCAATCTCTGGATTTGGCAGTTAATACTGAACAAAACCATATTTCCAAATTTAGAATAAATTCAAGGGTAGTTTGGTTGTGGCGAAAACATTGCCCACAAGATATTGACATGTGCAGATATGTATTTCAAAAGTGGACATCGCAAGACTCTTTGCGCAAATTTGGCAGGTGTTTGTATAGTACTGTTTGTCTGGTATGAAACACTGTTTATTGGTGGAGGAGAAAATTGTTGATTGTTAATATCTGTAGAAAGGAAATAGCTTTGTTTACACCAGTCAATGTGTCACAAAAAAGACCTTGTGACTCCCAAACAATCGCTTTAAAGGAAAATATGGAATCTAAACATTCTCTTGTGCCTTTAATAAGCAAGGGGGCAATAATGAAGAACCCATTATGTCCTACCTCAATTAAGAATACTATTAGGAAGCTAGAAACACTATGAATGATAAACAGAAACTGAAACTATTTGTTCAAACCTTGGTAGTGTCGTTTGACAAACCACCTGAAAACAGAAGGAAAACATAGGGTGTATAAAAAAAGAATCAAAACAGAATTCCAAACATGGCATATCAATAAGCAAATTATCTATGAGCTAGCTAATATTAAGCAAAATAAGGAAGCAATAATAAAAAGACTATAAATACAGACATTAATTCTAATTCAGATGTTTTTTTTTTGAAAAAAATGAAAAACTTGTATTAATACAAAGAACAGTTACAAACGGGAGAAAACACATCCCAACCAAGAGCAGAGAACAAGACAACAAGCGCAGAGCAAAAAAGTCAACACTTTCCAACAAAGAGCACAGAAGTCAACAGGGCGCGAAAACGCGACATGTCACGAAATCGCGACAATCAACCCCGTCTCGACCGCGTCAGCGCCACCAGTCGCGAAATCGCGACATGTCGCGAAATCGCGACAGCCAAAGCCCTCGGCACCCGATCGCCAAAAAAGTCACGAAATCGCGACGGCAACTCCCTCCGACGCCCCATCACCAAAGGTGTCGCGAAATCGCGACGAGAATTCCAAATAGCTCCAGATCTCCAAAAAGGTCACGAAATCGCGACGAGATTTCTCCGAAGCGCCCAGCCAGCAAAAGTGTCGCGATATCGCGACGAGTTTTCCATTTGGCGCCCAGTCCGCAAAAGTGTCGCGATATCGCGACGGTTTTTCCCCAAGCCTCTTATGTGCCAAAAGTGTCACGAAATCGCGACGAGTTTTCCTTTCGGCACCCAACCACAAAAAGTGTCGCGATATCGCGACGAGTTTTCCATTTTGCACCCAATCGTCAAAAGAGTCGCGATATCGCGACGGGTTTTCCTTATGACGCCAGTTTGCCAAAAGTGTCACGAAATCGCGACGAGTTTTCCTTTCAGCTCCCAATCCTCAAAACTGTCGCGATATCGCGACGAGTTTTCCACATTGCACCCAGTCTTCAAAAGTGTCGCGATATCGCGACAAGTTTTCCAGATGGCGCCAGTTCGCCAAAACTGTCGCGATATCGCGACGATTTTTCCTTGCGGCTTTCGAACAGCAGAAATGTCACGAAATCGCGACGGATTTTGCACTTTGCTCCAATTCACAAAAATTGTCGCGATATCGCGACGGTTATCCTCCTTGTCGACCCTGCGCCAAAAATGTCACGAAATCGCTGCAGCTTCCAGCCAAAGGCCGCGATGGCGCAACAGGTCACGAAATCGCGACAACTTCCCACTGAAGGCCTCGACAGCGAAACAGGTCACGAAATCACGACAGCATCTCACCCTGGGCCGCGACATCGCGACATGTCACGATTTCGCGACAGGTTCCCACCGAAGGCCGCGATGGCGCAACCTGTCGCGAAATCGCGACAGCTTCCAACTCGAGGCCGCGACGGTGCTACAGGTCGCGATATCGCGACAAAAACCTCCCTTAGCATCAAAAACTTTGCACATTATTGCAGGGATCGTTCAAGACCTTGCCTAATCACTGCATCCTCCACAGGCATATCACTGTGCAGCTGCATCCCAACCTCCCTCTCGGCACCCATCTTTGCAAGGAAATCGGCCGCCTTATTGAAATCTCTACTCACATAGACGGGGATCACATCATCTAATTCCCTCCATAGTTCCTTGATTTGAGAGACCAGAATCCGCAACCTCCAAGCTTTCGAGGCAAAGTTCCTCATGCAGTCAAGAGCGCCCACCAGAATTTGGGAGTCAGACTCAAGAATTATCTTCCTGTGTCCCTGCTTAACAGCCCAGATGGAAGCAGATTTAATAGCAAAGGCCTCTGCTTCATTGTTTGTGGCACGTCCCAGACCTTGCAATTCCCAATAGAGCACAAACCCAGCATGATCACGGCACACTACTCCAATTCCAGCACTGCCCGGATTGCCTTTTGCAGCTCCATCAGTATTGATTTTGATCCAGCCTTCTGGGGGAGGTTTCCAACTACCTCTAACCTGTCTCTCTTGCTCAACAGCTCCCTCTTCCAGTGGCTCAGAAACTAACTGGTTTTCCTCCTCAGCATAAATGGCAACCGTTTCCACGACTTTACTCCAGATGACCTGCCAAATTCCATCTAGCGAAGAGAAGGTTTCACGGAAAATACGGGCATTTCTCTCCAACCACACCTGCCACCAGATGAAAAGTAAACCAAGCTCCCAACCAATTCGAAGAGCTTTAGATTTAAATCTACCTCTCTTCCATCTTTCCAAAATATTGGTCCGAGTCAAATCACCGTTAGCCTGGATTTTATAATGAGAGAACCAACGCTTCCAAATCTGTCGTGTGAATGGGCATTCAAACATCAGATGATCAGCAGTTTCCTCATTCTTGTGGCATAACACACACTGAGAAGGACCGATGATGCCTCTATTTTTGAGATTGTCAAAGGTGAGAATTCCATTGTGCATAAACTGCCAGGCAAAGAAGTTCACTTTCGGCCAGCCCTTGGAATGCCATATCTTCCTCCAATCTTGAACCGGAAATAAATGTGGGGGGGGCTCTGGGAGGATCTTATCGTATCCCTCCTTCACAGTATAAACCCCAAGGTTCCCATAGCCCCAAGCTAGTTCATCCTCCTCATCTCTCCCAGTAAGAAACCTTTCTGTCAAAATTTTAGACAAGATGGGTGCCAGCTCCGGAGGGATTGGAATTGGCCATTCTTCCAACCGCTTGAACTTTTTAAACTTGTACTCCCCCAATTGGCTGGTGTTGAAATAACTCTCGATTTGAACCCAGCCCTTGTCTTCTATGGTAGATTTAATCGGTTGCAATTCGGGAAACACAACAATGATGGGTGGATGCTGGTCCCAGGAATCGGTCCAGAAACGGGCCTTCTCCCCTCTCCCCACTTTCCAAAACAATTGATCTTTGATAACTTGAGATCCAAGCTTGAGAGCCTACCACACTAAGGATCCATTACCCTCCAGAGGGAAACGGCCCACATCATTGGGGTGAACATGACCCAAGTATTTACTAGAAAGGATTCTGCTGAAGAGGGATGTTGGCTGGGAAATCCACCTCCAGTATAGTTTGCCAGCCAAAGCTTTATTGTTAAGCTTGGAGCTTCTCAGTCCCAACCCTCCTTTTTCCTTGGGCTGGGTAACCTTATCCCAGCCAACCAAGGCCCATTTCTTCTCCCCTTTTGCACCTTCCCATAAAAAACTTCTAGCCATTTTGTCCAGCTCTTTCCAAATAGAATGTGGGGCAGCCAGGATGGAGAATTTATATATTGGCATGGCTCTGAATAACTGACCGTAAGAAAGTTAGTCGGCCCCCATAGCTTAACCATTTATGAGACCAATGATTCATTCTATCTTTGATGCCATCCAAAAGATCCTTCCAGATATCAATTTTCAGTTTTTTGAAATGCAGAGGAACCCCCAAGTAAACTACTGGGAGAGAGGTCCTAGTGAATCCCAAGATCTCAGTAACTCTGTCCTGTAACCTTTGGTCAAGATTGAAGAAGACCACTTTGGATTTTTTATCATTGATGACTTGGTTTGAGGCCCGGAGGTAGACATTTAGAGTATCTCTGATTCCTCTTGCTTCCCTGAGACTGGCCACTCCAACCAATCCTGTATCATCCACAAACTGTAAATGAGTCAAAACTTCCGCCCCCACCTTAATACCTGTTATCAGACCTTGATGTCTTCTTCTCAGGAAGAGTCTACCTAATCCTTCAGCCAAGATGAGGAAGAGATAGGGAGAGCATGGGTCCCCTTGACGAAGACCCCGTGAGGCTCCAAAAGGTGGCGAGGGAAGCCCCTTGATTAGAACAGAATATGAAGGCGTAGAAATACAGCTCATGACCCAGTCTGTCCAGTCCTGAGAGAAACCAAAGGCTGCCATCATCTTTGCCAGGAAGCCCCACTCCACCCTATCATAAGCCTTGGACATATCCAGTTTAATGAACATTCCTTTGTTACCTGATTTTTGCATTGTATGGATTGCCTCCTGGGCAAGGACCACTCCATCCAAGATCTGTCTACCTTCAACAAAACCCCCTTGCTCTGAGGAAATTATATTATGAAGGAGAGGTTTTAGCCGTTCAGCCATAATCTTTGTGATTATTTTATAAATCACGTTGCATAAGGCAATAGGTCTGAAATCAGAGATATGAACCCCCCCTCCCCTTTTGGAATTAAAGTGATGAAGGTGTGATTTAGAGCCTTGAGCATTCTTTTATTAGTTCTGGACTCCTCTGTGACAGCCAAAACATCCTCCTCCAAGGTATCCCAAAAGGCCTGAAAAAACTCAATAGGAAAGCCATCTGGACCTGGCGATTTGCCAGTGCTCATCCCAAAGACCACATTCTTTAGTTCATCTCTATCAATGGGTCTAAGAAGGGCCTGATTCTCTTCGTGAGAGATAATAGAGGGTATGACATCAATAACTTCATTTTGAGCTTCCACATCTTGCTCCATACTTTCCTTAAAGAGTTTTGAGAAATAATCCATTGAGTGGGAATGCATACCAGGAAGAGTATCAAAAGAGTGTCCATTCTCATCTTGAAGGACTTCCATGTTATTCATGTGTCTCCTAGCACAGGCAGATCGATGGAAAAATTTTGTATTTCTATCTCCTTCTAGTAACCAAGTGTTTCTTGCTCTCTGTTTCCAGTAAATCTCTTCTTGATTATCAATGTCCTCAACCGCTTTGCGCAAAGCATCATCCTCGGTTTTAAGGTGCTCAGTAATTGTTCCTTCCCTGAAGTGTTTTTGCACCTCATCCCATCTGGCCATCAAGGGAGCCCGTTGGAGCTGGAAGTCTGACTTGTTAGTTTGCCTCCACTGTTTCAATTTACACTTGACAAAATGAAGCTGTTTGTGGAATTTGAACATTGCTGTCCCAAAAGGTAGGCGGCCTTCTTCCCACCACTGTGGAATTTTCCTTCGGAGATCCTCTTTTTGCAACCAAAAATTTTCAAATTTAAATGGTTTGTGGTGCTGCCCTGTCATAGTCCCTCCCTCCAACAAAATGGGAAAGTGATCTGAAACTGGGCCTTCCAAAATCTGAAATTTGATATTCCACTTAACAAATGCCTCCTCGGAGACCAGAAACCGGTCTAGCTTTACCTTCCTGCTGTGTGGCTCTCTCCTCTTGTTAGTCCAAGTAAAGTAAGTTCCAGGGCCTTTGATATCAACTAGGTGAAAGGCCTGGACTTGGGCAATCAGAAGCCGGTCCCCTGGATCCAAAACTGGGATACCACCTTCCTGATCCCTGGCAGATAATTTGGCATTAAAATCCCCAGCAATAATCCAGTCTAAATCTTCCCGGGAGGACCTCATGTTGTGTACAACTTTCCATTGGAGCCGCTGGCCATCAATGCTTTGAGCCCCATAGAAGTTTGTAATTAGAACATGTTCAGCTGTGACATTGTTCCTAAAAAGAGATGTGAGAACACCCCTCCAAGCTATATGTTCTATTGCTGTCCATTCCAGAGGGTTCCAAAGAGTAACAATCCCCCCCGAGGCACCTTGAGCAGCCACATCCATATAACCAGCGCCCCTCCATATTCTACTAACAGTTTTGCACATAAGATCTAAAGACATTTTTGTCTCCTGGATGAGCAAAAAGTCTGTTTTACATTTTCCTAAAAGTCTTTGAACAACAGATTGATGGGTTCTACTGTTTAAACCCCTAACATTCCAGGATTGAATAATCATTGAAAACCTTGGGAGCAATAAGAATCAATTGTCCTCACCGATCCTCCATTGATCAGCTTGTCTCCTTGCACTGCTAGTAGATCCTTATTGGATTTTCTGCCCGCTCCTTGAGAATTACTATTTTTAGACCTCTTCTCCACCTGAGTAATCCCTAGAGCTGGTCTTTCTCTGTTCTTTTCTGCACTTCCCATGTTGACATCCTTAATAACTGGCTGTGCTGGGGAGTGGACTACCAATGCCCCTGGGTTCTCTGGCTGCAATATCTCAGAGGGTTCAATCACCTGTTCTAAGACAGGAGTAAATGAAGGAGAAGCATGAGAGTGGATGTTATTTTCCTCAACATTCCCATCCACTCCTTCCATGACTTGGTCCTCTTGATCCACTAGGGACTTAAAGATTTCATACCGGTTGGTTGGCTTGAGTTGAGCCTGCTCCTTGCCATTTTTCTTTTTGTTTCTCCTTCGCTTCGGCTGTTCAAAGCCATCTTTCTGGACATCAGAACCCTGAGGAATATTGGATGGTTCTTTGACAGGAGTAAACTTACCCTCTCTGGGGCGATTTGGCATTCCAAGCGGAGCCTCCACTTTTGTGCTCAAAATATTTGGACAGAACCTTGCCAAATGGCCATGCTTATGGCAGACTCTGCATCTAAAAGGTAGGGCCTCATAATCTAACTACTGGATCCAGGATAGTCCTGCCAACTCAAGTTCCACCTCGGCTGGTAGAGGCTGGCTAATATCCATTTCTACACAGATTCTAGCAAAGACAGCTGTGTTTCCCTCTATGGTATCTTTGGAGACTCCTAGATATCTACCTAGTGAATTACCAATCATCTCCAGAACCTGCTCACCCCAAAACTCCATCGGGAGAGCGTACAGTCGGATCCAAACCGGGACAGCCGTGGGTTCAATACGAGGATCGAAACCCACTCTCCACGGTTGAACAAATAACCCTGTCGGGCCGTGGTTCCTCTTCTCTGATTCAAATGCTCTGTTTCTATCTGCTAAAGAAGAGAAACTAATAATGAAATACCCATTGCTTATAGGCCATAAGGAGTACTCACCGAGTGGCTCCCAGTTCTGTCTAACCCAGGTATGCAGAAAATTCAGAGTAGGTCGGATACCCATGAATTTGCAAATCAGATCATGGTTAGCACGGTAGACGATTGTGTCTTCGACCAGCTTTGGTTCGATAACAATCTTAGGTCTGGAAGCGGATTGCGGGAGGCATCCATTAACTCGGTGTGCAGTTGAACCCTTGCCAACATTCTTGAATAGCGTTTGATAAGCATTCCGCTGAGCTTCATCAGTGGAAGACGAAGGATTTTCTTTTAACATCTCAGCATATGAGCTCTTTCTCCCAGCGAGAGGAACTGGAGGAGACCCCATTGGGCCCTCCCGGGGCAGCGGACGAACCTTCAGAGTAGCACAAAGTCAACCCACCAAAGTCCCTGGTAAATCCTTCACACCAGAAACCCTAGAGCATCGCCCGACGCCTGCTCAAAAATTTTCCCGCCAAATCGCCAGAGCTCCCGAACCAGTTTACAATATTCTCCTTATCGCTATCAAAATATTTCTAATTCTAATTCAGATGTTAAAACGTACTTTGAGTGAGGAATTAAAGCAGCAATGCTTTATTCAAGGGTTAGAAAGGGAATTTAAAAATGGTTTGTAGTATATGCCCTTTTCTACATAGAGGAAACACATAAAAGAATGTTAGACGTGGAGCAGCTAAAGCATTTGGACAATGATGTGGAAGATGATGATGGATCCAATATCAAAATGATAACAATATGTTTAATAATTTGATACAGGAAAAAGAGGCCAAAAAAAATTAATTTGAATGATTAGGCAAATCATGCCTCAAATGTTGTACAGGAGGTGTGTGGAAGAAAAATGCTGGGTTCATCATTGCACAACTTTTAGCATCAAAATCCATGATGTCAAGGAGTTCTTATTTAATTTACAAGACAAAGTAAAGGAAGATTAGCAAGCCTTTATCGTGCAACTGCCCACCACCATTGACAGATAGAGATCTAATAAGAATTTAAAAAAACAACAAACAATAACAACTAAAACAAAAAAAATGCCTGTTGCTAGGGATGCTGAAGAGTGTTCTATGATATGGTATCACTGGTGTAATTAGTGGGTACACTTTGCTTGATTTTGTCTCAAGAATTTAAAATAAATTATGTAAAAGTGTGGATCTACTACAATTATAATGAAAAAATAAAATCAACAAATATCATAAAGGGCCTTAGGTTAATCAATGCTCATTAGTCATCATATAGAGCTTAGATATCTTTGTGGTATATCACTAAGCGTGTTTGCTAAGGGGTCCAAGGTTTGAGTCCTAACTTGCACATGGTTCTCTAATATGGTATCAAAAGTTGACGAGGTGAACTTCTTGAATGTAAGACTTAGAAGGGGGTGGAAGCTTGTCTCAATCCACGCTTATTACTTTTCCCCTAGAAATGAAATGAAATATTATTAATGTCCTCGGTGGGCCAAAATAAGACCCAAGGGACTATAAGAAGGACAATAATGATTGCCAGATAGCAGGCTGAAAATCCCAACAAAGAAAAAAACTAAGATAAATACAAGACGAAACCCGACAACTAGGCCAAAGAGAAAAGGAAAAAAGAAAAGGGAGAGCAGAGGGGGGAGGGCTGCAGTCCAAAAGAGAGGAGTACACGCTAAGAAGAATGGAGAGATAGGAGGGGGGAGGGAGCAGCCCAGGAGAGGTAAGCTCCAAGAACCCCCCAAAAAACTAATCTCTCCTAACATTCGAGGCCGAAGTACTGGAGTTGAAGAAGTCCATGATATGTCTTTGTCCATCTCTAGTTCGGAACCCTAACAAACTGTGGGTGCGCTGTCTAGTGACCTTGCTATTGTCCGAACTAGAGAATAAATAGCATAGTGACAGAGCACCTAGATCATTTGCTAAGAAATATTTGTTGGAAATTGTGATATTGAATGAGGCAAAAAATAAAATAGGACAAGAATAAGACAAAAATTAGAATAGGACAAAATTAGAATTGCAATTGAAAATTAAAAAGAGAAAAAGAAATATTCTCACCTAGATTTGAAGAGAATGTGAAGCACCAAGAAACTCTTGAGATGACCAAGAGACATCCTATTATATATATATATATATATATATATATATATATATATATATATATAGTATGTATGACATTGTATTGAATGAGTATGTACAGATTTGAAGATTGGTGAAGTGTTTATTGGAGGGTTTTTGTGCAATTTTGTTTTCTGTTCATTTTCTTTTTTCTATATTGTGTTAATCTCTATTTTAGAGTACCATGACATCTCACATATTGGTATCAGAGCTTGGACATTGGAGATTGGAGAAGTGGAGAGCTTGAGGATTTGATTCTCTTTAACTAGAGAATTTAGAATTCAAGTTTATGGAGGAAAACTTCATACGTTATTGTTGTAGTTGTCATGGCTCATGGTAATGCTTCACTACCCATCCCAAAATTTAAAGGAGAAAATTATGATTATTGGTGCATAAAGATGAAAAATTTGTTGATTGCCAAAGAATTGTGGAGTGTTGTAGAAAATGGATACAAGGAACTTGCAAAAGCACAAAGAAAATACGCCTTAGCGTTGTATCACATCAAGCAACTTTTTTTTTTCGAATTAGTTATACAAGATCGAAACAAGCCCCACCTGTATTACGTCATGACCACATAGTGGTATTGCATCAATTTTGATATTATGCATCTATCACTTGGTAATATTTGAACCTAGGTCTCCTTGTAAGTTAAGAAATTTAACCGGTCGAGCTAATGTCGTTCGACTACAAGCAACTCTTGATACAAGTGTTTTGCTAAGAATTGCAAGTGTATGGAGGAAAACTTCATACGTTATTGTTGTAGTTGTCATGGCTTGTGGTAATGCTTCACTAACCATCCCATAATTTAAAGGAGAAAATTATGATTATTGGTGCATAAAGATGAGAACTTTGTTGATTGCCAAAGAAGTGTGGAGTGTTGTGGAAAATAGATACAAGGAACTTGCAGAAGCACAAAGAAAAGACGCCTTAGCTTTGTATCACATACGAGTAACTCTTTTTTTTTCGAATTAGTTATACTAGATCGAAACAAGCCCCACCTATATTACGTCAAGACCACATAGTGGTATTACAACAATTTTGATATTATGCATCTATCACTTGGTAAGATTTGAACTTGGTTCTCCTCCTTGTAAGTGAAGAAATTTAACCGATTGAGCTAATGTCGTTCGATTACAAGCAACTCTTGATACAAGCGTTTTCCTAAGAATTGCAAGTGTTAGGACTACCAAAGGAGCTTGGGACACCTTGAAGACAACTTATCAAGGGTCGACTCAAGTGAAATTAGTGAGCTTACAGACATTGAAGAGAGAATATGAAGGGTCTACTCAAGTGAAATTAGTGAACTTATAGACATTGAAGAAAGTAAATATTTGAAGTTGGAGTTTGATGAAATGGTGGGATCACTTATGTCCCATGAAGAAAGAATTAAAAGCAGTGAAGAATAAAACCTGGAGCAAGCTTTTGCTTCCAAGGCAAGAGTGTCCAACAATAATAGGGCTAGCTCAAGCTACAATTCCCAATGTCGAGGAGGAGAGCAGCAAAATCAGTAATATACAAGAGGAAGAGGCCATGGTAGAAGAGGAGGCTATAGTGGAAGAGGTAGAGGCAAATTTGTGGACGAGGAATGTTCAATGTCACTATTGCAAGAGGTATGGCCACTATGAAAGAGAATGTAAAATAGAGGCAAACAATTAAGGAGGAAAAAAGGCAAATTTTTTGCATGAAGGATCTGAAAGCTTAAAAATATGTTCTTGTCATGTAATGTGACAAATGTTTCAACTAAAGAGTCTTGGTACTTAGATTCATGTTGTTAAAATCTTATGAATGGTAATAAGGAATTATTTGTGGAGTTGGATGACTCATACAAGAGCAAGATGAAATTTGGAGGTGACAAAGCATTGAAGGTTGAAGGAAAAGGAACATTACAAAATGACACAAAAGATGGAAAGAAAAATATCCAAAATACTTATTTCATACTGGTTGTTCAAATCATAAGACCGGCAAGGAGTTGGATGACTCATACAAGAGTAAGGTGAAATTTAGCGACAACAAGGCATTAGAGGTTGAAGGAAAATGAGCCTTACAAATTGGCACAAAAGATGGAAAGGAAGTTATCCAAAATACATCATACTTGCTTGAAATGCAATTTGTTGAGTGTGGGGCAACTTGTAGAGGAAAACTACAAAGTTATGTTTGAGAATAAGGAGTGCATCATCTATGACAAAGCAAATGGGAACCAATTAGTGGCTTTTGTAAATATGTCAAGGAACAAAATGCTTCTTTTGAAGCTTGGAGGAGAAGAGAGCAATTTGTGTCATACAACCACTGGGGACAACAACTGGTTATGGCACCAAAGGTATGATCACTTGAATTTTCAAAGCTTGTATTTGTTGAATGCTGAAGAAATGGTCAATGGATTGCCTTGTGTAGAAACAAGGAGTGAAATGTGGGAAGGTTGCACGATAGGAATAAGAAGTGTCCTATTCTTTCTTTCTACCACTCCATTGTGGAGATGGTTGAAGTGTGTGTGTTTTTTCATTCCAAGAAATTCAATCAATTTTGTGATGAGCATGGGATAAGAAGACAACTGATAGCAACCTATACACCTTAACAAAATGGAGTGGTAGAAAGAAAGAATAGGACAATTGTGGAGATGGCAAGAAACATGGTACTAGCAAAAGGTTTGGGCAATTATTTTTGGGGTGAAGCAATTGCAACAACAATGTACATCCTCAATAGAAGTTCCACAATTGCCATAACAAATATGACTCCTTGTGAGGCATGGTATGGAAAGAAGCCTTTGGTAAGTCACTTGAGAGTGTTTGGTTGTTTGGCTTATGTTCATGTTGAAGATAAGAAAAGGAAGAAGTTAGATCCAAAAAGTCAAGCATGCATTTTTGTTGGTTATTTTGAAGAAACCAAGGCATATAGATGTTATGCCCCTTGTTGGTTACAAATCTGCCATGAGGAAAGGATTTGTTGTCGTTGCGCCCTCGATTCGCCCAACAGCTTGAAAGGCCGGAAGGAAGGGATGCCTTCCGTGCCAATCTCCGGAGGAGGCCGGCTTCCTATGTAACTTTTCAGTTTTAAGATAAGAGAACTGGAAAGAAATAAAAGGGATAAGGGATAGAAACGGTGGTATTCAACGTTTGGGAAAGAACAAGCAGCACAGTCACTAACTAGCAACTAAACCAACAACAATCAAAACAATACATGTAACAGAAACCAGCTATGAAATTCTTCCCTATGTATCCTTAAACATGCATTCCAGGCTCAGATAATTGCCAATGCTGTGATCCAGAGTTCAGAATGACAGCAATCAGAAAAATAAATGAGTAAATGCAGAAATGACACGAATAAGGCAGCATAAAAGAAAGAGACACAATTGGAGCCAAAGTATGGATTGTATTGAAGCAAACGGTCTTAGCTACAACAGCTTTCTTTAGCAATATGTTCCCCCCTTATTACAATAGAAAGAGCTGCTATTTATAGCAGAATTTCCCCCCAGATTACAATGTAGGCACAGATACCCAAACCTGCAAAAGCTGCAAAAAGCGGCCAGATTTGATCCTTGTCGGCCGTATCTGCATCTGCAGCATGCTTTTCCTTGATTTCGGTATGGCCTCTGACAGTTTGGGTAGCTGGGAGGAGACGGCTCATCAATGCGGTGGGTGTAGCGGTACTTTGCCTCAAATGCCTGCTACTGTTCGTCTTCAATGGTCACCCACTTTGCTGCTGAAGTATGGCCTTGGCTGTACTTGGATGAGCCCTTGTCCGAAAAACTTGACTTTGACCTCCGGAGACGTCAGCTGCTTAGCCGGCAAAAAACGGGCGGGAAACACATCAAAAATGCTGAAAACGAAACACTGCTGCAACCACCTTGGAGCTGGCTGGCTGCCCCAAAACTGGACAAGGAAAAGATGCCCTGAAGCGCTCCAGGGAGAGTGATTTGCCCTCTAGCGCTGCCAGACGACAGCGCTTTAGAGCGCATTTTAGTCCTTAACCAAAAACTGGCCCTCTTCATCTTTTTTACTAAGTGCCGAAAATAACCCCAAAGCGCTCAACCTCGGGATTTTTGCCCTGGAGCGCTCAAAACTAGAGCGCTTTGGGGCGAATTTTACACTTAGGATTTTTTGGGCCTCTTTGCTTCCTCCTGGGCAGTCTCAAAATTGCTCCAAAGCGCGACAAAAATAGGAAGATGCCCTGGAGCGCTCAATCCTGCAGCGCTCTGGGGCACAAAACTAGACTTAGCCAAAAAAAACATCTCTTAAACATCTTTTCAATTCGGCCAGAAAGTGCTCCAAAGCGCTCGGGAGGGGAGAATATGCCCTGGAGCGCTCAAAACTAGAGCGCTTTGGGGCAAAATCATACTTAGCAAATTTTTCATGGCAACTTTTTCCTCCTTTCTCCCAACTGTCCGGAAATGCTCTAAAGCGCCCAAGGCCGGCGAAATTGCCCCAAAGCGCTCCAAACTGCAGCGCTTTGGGGCGGATCACACTTAGACAAACCAACAACAAACAACAATTTTCAAACCCTCCCAGATTCACTCTGAAGCGCCCTAAACCGGAAGATTCACTTCGGATTGCCGCCCAGCTGCTGCGATTTAGGGACGAATCTGGGAGATAACTGATTTTTCAGAAAAGAAATAAAATTATGCACCCCTTGAAAAATGGCAACATTCTTGGCGGCTCGCGGGGTATCGAGCTCGCCTCGATGCCAGGACCCAGGCCTTCATTCATTGGGCCACGGAGTCACCCCCGGCCCCTGCCTGATCTTGCTGCTGGCCTTGCCCTGGCAGGACTTCTTCTTCTGCGCTCTCCTCGGCGCGCTCCTCTTCAGTGCCTTCTTCCTTCTCTTCTCCTCCATCCTGCTCCTGCTCGGCCGTGGCGAGGCGTTCCTGAATCTCATCGAACGCAGACTGGACCTGAATCCAGGCCTCTTCAGGGATTGGCTTGAAAGTGCTAATGTCCTCCACAAGGCACCTGAACATTTCAACTTGGAGCGTATCAATTTGCTCAACCTTCAAGCCCAAAGCGGTGAAGCAGGAGCGAATCTGACAGAACCTGGCCGAGAGCTGCGTCACCTGAGCCTCCTGGATTGGATCAACCCATGCATCAATATCTGTCGTATTAGCCTCAAAGGCGTCCCATTTCGGCTGCAGCTCCTCCTCTGTGAGGACGTTCCCGTTAGCATCAAAGAAGCTAGGGAACCCATGTGACTGTAGTGTTTTGAAGGAAGCCAGGCAAAAGTCCTTTTCCTTTTCTAACATATCCAGGATAGACCTGGCCTTACGAACCTTTTCTATTTTTTCAAAGTAAAAATGCAAGGTTGCCCTTGCAGCTGCCCAATCATGAGCAAGAGGATCTGTTGGGGAAATTTGGAGACCGCGACGCTCAAGGTTCCCAGCCTTGAGCGCTAAATCGAGCCAGCCCTCTGTCTGGCGTTCGGCCTCCTCTACCACTGGCTTTCCCAGGGCAGATACATCTTGAATCTTCGCCACAAAAGCAAGGACGAACAATGACTTAGAAGCCCGGGACCTAAAGTTCTTCAAAAGCCGGAGCCTCATTTCCTTTACCCCTTCTTTGGTGAACGTTTTTACTTTGGAGGCCTGTTCTTCCAACTGCTGTTGCGTCTGCTGTAACAGGCCTTGAAGTTTGACGTTTTGGGCCTGTATTTCCTCCTTTTCCTTTTCTGCTGCTTCTAACTTCTGCCGCAGCTGCTGGCACTGGTCTTCAGTGTCGTTCACCTTGGCCTTCAACTTTGCCAATTCTCCCTCCAACTCGGATTTTTCATTTTCTAGCTCGTAGTATTGGCCCTGCAGTTGGTAATGATTTGCAAGCATTGAGTCAGCCTTTTCCCGGATTCCAACTGCCGTGTTCTCCCAGTTGAGGTTACTGATGTCCTTCTCCTTCGGAATGTACTCGTAGTCATCATCGGTCATGTCCTTCTTCGGCTTCTGCACCTTCGGGACCCGTTTTTCCTTATAGGTAATCATTTTATCCGGGTCAATCCTGAAGCGCTTCTCGACCTGAGCGAGCTCTTCACCCTTCCTCTTCTTCAGGCTCTTCATCCACTTGTTGCAGCCATGACCGCCCTGAGTCATCAGGGGCTGCTCGTCCATGATTCTGATTAGGTCCATGCCGCTATAACCCCAGGACGTATGCCTCTCGGCAGACGGGCGAGGAGAAATGGGTCGTTGGGACGCGGGCTCTTCTAGGGGCGGGCACTCTGGAGTTTGGACTAGGGTTTCGACCAGGTGGTCGGCTGCGGGTGAGGGTTGCGGGGATTGCGCGGATTCGGGGGCAGCGGCGACTGACCGGTCCTGGGTTAGGGTTTCAGGGGAACGGACAAAGGCTGGGTGACGAGACTGGATTTCGGCGGGGGCTGGTCTTCTGGGAGGAGAGCTGCAGCGACACTGGAAGGGGCGGCTGCTGTTCCGCTAGCCAAAGAAATGGCCGCGGGGACAGGTCCAACAGCAGAGGATGAGGGTGCAGCAGCTTGGGACTTAATAGTCTCTAGGATAGAAGAATGCGTACCTGCGAGCCCGATGGAGGCTGGAGAGGAAATGATCTGGGTCGCCCACTGTTCTGCGTCCTCACCGTGCGAAGGGGTGTTTTCCTGCAAGCTGATAATTTCAGAGGGCGTAACCTTCTGCGGTGTGGCTTCCTTTGCAGGCGTAGCCCTTGCCTCCTTAGGCTTCTCCGTTCTCTTCTTTCTTTGAAGAGGAACTTCCTCCTCTCGAGTGGCACTTGAAGGGGCCCCCTTCTGAACGAAAGATATCTTTGGCTTTTTCTTTGGGGGCTCTTGAGTAGGAGCTTGCAAGACAGCGGCAGCTGTTGCACTTTTAGATGGGCCTTTCTGTGGTGGAGTCCTTTCAGCCGGTCGCTTTTCGGGAGTTGGCCGTACCATTGGCGCTGTCGATTGACCTTTCTTTTTCCTGACCTTTCTCCACGCCACTCCTTGACCCTTCTCCTAATGCAAGTGGTCGTTGAGGCGGGTCTTGGCCCTTATATAGCCGTTGAATGCTTTTGGGCACGATGTCCCGGAAAATGATGGGCCGCCACGTGGCATGGTGTGCCTCGTAAAGCGTGGAGAACTGTTTGTCGTTGTCTATGTCCTTGCTTGATTTTTCTTTCCTCGTCCGACAACGCATTATCCACCATTCCGATATCTTGCCAGCTGTCCACCCTTGCTTTCTCAGCTTCCTTTGCCATTTTTTGAAGTTATGAGCTTCCGCCCCATGGTCCGCATTTTTGTCGGGATCATACTCCGCCTCTATCTCATAGAAGTCATGCCATGGCGGAAATGATTGCATATCCTCTATATGCCATTCCAGGTCTCGCCCTTCGGGGTTGTTGCGCCCGACCACTATATCTTCTCTAGGGCATACATGGAACTCTTGGACATCCTTAAATTTTCTGATAATGTCCAGGGGATCATATTTCCACCGCTGCGGCAGCTGAATCAGCCCGAAACTTGAAAGTACGGCGGTGAAAAACTGATGTTGTCCATTGACGCCGATTTCAACCTCTCCCCATTGGATTGGGTAATTGAATATATGCCCCTTCTTCTTACCCTGGCCATATTTTTCGTCAGTGTAATCCATCTGGCGCGCTGCCTCGAGCGCAAACAGGTATTCTGAGGGGTAGTAAGGTAGCAGAAAGGGTTTGCCTGTAAACCCGAAAACTCTAAGCACCAAACCCTGCGTCAGCCGGAAAGTGTCCCCGAAAGGTATCTCCCCGGTGATGAAGTGCTCATTCATCATGCGCGGGACCCGCGAGCAACCGCCTTGGACGACACTTAGGGCGCGGCTCAGAAAATACTTGTTGAACCTGTAATAAGATTCTTCTCTATACAACACTCGGGTCCATTCATACACCGGACGAGGCGCACCATGCTCATCCCCGCGCTGCACTGGAATTGACTTCATCTTGTCGTGAAAGTGGAACAGAAACAACCAGGCTAAGAATGAACAGAACCTGAAAGTGCCCGACTTTTTCTCCTTTAAATTACAGAGGGCGAGATGAAGTGCGCGGGCCAAATAATCAGCCCAGTCGAAAAATTCCTCATGCTGGAGGCGCTCGGCGATAGCAATTTGGTAGGGGTGGACCAATGAGTCCGACCCGCAACCCAGAACCCAGGCTAGCATGGTGTAAATATGAGGGCTTTCGAAAGCTGCTAAGGGCTGAGGGTTCTGCGACCATTGCCCGGGCGGAGGTGGCCTATGCAACTCGGTCTGCAGAAACTGCCGCATTAGTTGAGTGTCCGTGAACCTGCTTGCCTGCTGCTTGAGGTTAACCTTTCTGACCACACACTTTCCATCTAGTGGATGACCTGGCGCGAAAGCTGCCTCAATAGTCTCCGAATCAATGGGAAATAGGGGCGCGCCCCTATAATCACAGACTTGCCTGGTATCCGGATTGTAATATTCTGCCACCACTGCTACTAATTCGGGGCAATGGTGCACCTGACTGCATAGAAACCAGCACAGGCGCGACCGGTATGCTGTAGCGAGTGGGTGAGATTTGGGGACTCTGTCCTTACACGCTCTGATGGTGTTCCGCAAGTCGTTCAGGTTCTGTGAATAGTGTCCATCCCGGAGCCTATTCCAGTTGTCGAGGGGTGGCGGGGGAGGTTGCTTTGGCTGTTCCGGCTGAGCTCTCTTTCTAGATTTTGCCTCAGACGACCGCGCTTTACCCTTATCTTTTCTCTGCATGTCTCGTGCGCTTTCGGGTGCTCTCGAAGCTGTCTGTCCGGCTGTGGCACTTCGCTCACCGGCTCCCTTCTTCTCCATGGCGCAAATTGCAATTCAAGCTGCTGCTCTGTATGTGTAAATTTTGAATTTACCTTTTACCGGAACTCGAAGGACTTTGAATTTCGCCTGGTAAATTTTCTGCAACAGCTGATTTTATAGTGCTGAGCTCGGCCTGGGCGTATCTTAATGGCGAGTGTCCGGCTTTAATTATCCGCACGAAGTTGGTGGACGTCGCTCTATTTTCTCAGGGTGGCCATGCATAAAATCTGTGGGATGGGACTTTTAAAATCTTTGCAGAGTGTACTTTATCCCCTTTTAAACATAAATCCGCCTTAAACCCTGTGCAGCCGTATTCATTTATTGCACGTTTCTTGGCAAATGTGCCCTGCGCGGTTTTTGAGGTCAGCCAACAAGAAAGGGGGCGCTTCCACTTTTCCCTTTTGCTTTTTCAAAAAGAACATGATTTTGACCCTAGAGCGCTCGACAAACGAGCGCTCCCGAGTCTCTTTCGCCGTGGGGAGCGATATGGGGCATATAGGGGCGCGAGCCGAGCGGGCCCTTGGGAGGTTTAAACAGTTAGAAAAATTCCCTTTTGGACGCTGCCCTGGATCGCCCTCGTATGGAGCGCTTTGTGGCATTTTCTGCTTCGGACGAGCGCCGGAGGGCATATTGACACTTAGAAAAATTTTGTCGACTTTGGCGCCAAGCCTTGTCTCTCCTAATCTTGCCCCAGATCGCCGAAGAGAAGGGCGCTTCAGGGTAACTTTTGCTTTGGACGAGCGCTTCAGGGAAACTTCGGAACTTAGGAATTTTTTAACCTTCGGCGCTAAGCCTTGGCTAGCCAAATTCTGCCCTGGATCGCCGAAAAGGAGAGCGCTTTGAGGCTTTTTTACTTCGGACGAGCGCCGGAGGGAAAATTTGACCCTTAGAAATTTGCTTCTTTGCTCCATATCGTAGAGTTGGGCGCTTTGGGGCGGGGAAGCCTTTGGTGAGCGCTGGAGAGCCAAAAACACTTAGAAATTTTTTTTTTATTCAAACGGGCACCTCGCTCACCCTTTTTTCTTGCTGCAAATCGCTCAACCTTGTGGCAATTTGACACATTTTCGCGCAATCTGGAGCGATGGAGGGCTGAAGTTCGATACTTAGAATATTTTGAAATTTTGGCCGAGGATTCGCCTTCTCTTTTCTGCCCAAAATCGCTGAAAAATGTCGGCGACTTGGGGTTTTTACCTTGAAGGCGGGCGACGGAGGGAAACTTCCAGCACTTGGAGATTTTTTCCTTGCTCAAACCCTTTCAAATCCGGAGGAGAGACCGACCTCACTTGGCTAAACAGCCCAGAATTTAAGAACTTTACAAAAGAGATATTTACATGCAGGAAATGAATGAATTGAAATAAAATATATACAGACCGAACCTCTAGGTACTTCTTTCTTCAATGGTGGTAGGCCTTCAGATGAAAGTCGTTAACCGGGATTGGGAGGATATGACCCTCCATATCCTTCAGCACGAAGGCATTGAACTGATTTACCCGAGCAATCTCGAATGGGCCGTCCCAAAAGGAATCGAATTTGTCGTGGTTGTCGGGCTTGGTTTTCCAGACGTCCCATTTGAGCACTAGGTCTCCGACCTTGAAAACCCTTGTTGTGGACCCTCTCGAGAACCATTTTCTGGTAGAGCCTGTGTGCTTCATAAAAGCCTCATAGGCCTTTTCTCTTTCTTCTTCAAGTTGTATCAGCTGAGCAAGTCTGGCGTCCAGGGGATCTAGATCGCCCCTGTCCTCGTCTAGCATCCATAGTGCGGGCATCTCAATGTGAGTAGGCAGGACGACGTCTTTTCCGTATACGAGGGCATATGGAGACGTCCCGATAGATTTTTTGACTGATATACGGTCTGCCCATAGCGCTCGGTCTAGTAACAGGTGCCAGGTCCTCTTGTTTCTTTCCACCGTCTTCTTTATGATCTTCATGAGGTTCTTGTTGGTGGATTCGGCCAGGCCGTTCCCCTGCGGGTAATAGTTAGAAGACATCTTATGATAAATCCCGTACCTGCAGGTGAACTCGGTGAGTACAGCGCCTGTGAAACCTGGACCATTGTCTGTCACTATAGCTTCTGGAATCCCGAAGCGGGTGATCAGACTTTCTAGAAAATTGACAACCGTCTCCTGGTCAGCATGCTTAGTGGGTATTGCCTCAGCCCATCTGGTGAAATAATCGGTGGCTGTCAGAATAAACTTATGGCCCGCTGAGGAATTTGGGGTTATAGTCCCAATGAAGTCCAGGCCCCACTGCTGAAAGGGAGCCTCTACCCGAATCGGCTGGAGAGGCATTGGAGCATTCTTGTTGCGGCCGGCAAACCTCTGGCATTTCTCACATTTTTGAGAGACTGCGTGTGTATCGGCGAAGAGGGTGGGCCAGTAATAGCCCGCTTTGATGATTTTTAAGGCCGTAGGCCTTCCTGAAAGGTGTCCTCCCGACATTCCGGAGTGGAATTCCTCGAGGACCTTTTCCTTTTCTGTTCCCTTGATGCATCGCAAGAGAACACCGTCAATATTTGCATAAAAGAGCCCCTCGGGGCGTAGTACAAACTTCAGAGCCTTGAGTCTGAACCTTCTTCTTTGCGAGGCATCAAGATTACTAGGGTATTGCCCAGTATTGAAGTACCACACTAGGTCATCGGTCCAGTCCCTGGCTCCTTCTGAAGAGTTGGCAAAATCTGCCTCCGTCATGAGATCTTCCCACTGACAGGCGGTCACTTTTGCGGCTGCGCTTCTGGCTAGTTCTTGACAAAGGGCCCGACCTCTGATAAGCTTGGTGGGCCGAACCTCTATGTCGAATTCTTGAATCTTGGCAATCCAGCCAGCTCTTTTATGACCCGGTTCCCCTTGAATAATGAAATTTCTGACATCGGGGTGGATGACAAACACGGTAATCCGGCTCTGGGAGACAAAATGCTTGAATTTCTTCAGAGACCTCATGACTGCATGCACTTGCCGCTCGATAAAATTATACCGCTCTTCATGCGGCTGGATTACCTGGCTCAAGAAGGCAATAGGCCGTTCTTCGCCGTCATCTCCCTTCTGGGTCAAAACCGCGGCATAGCTCTCTGGCTCTCCGACCGCGTATAGGATGAAATCCTTGGAGTAGTCTGGGTTAACCAGCACAGGGGCCTGAGCAATCCTGGCTTTTATCTCTTCAAAAGCCTTTTTCTCTCCTCAGTCCATATGAATTCGGCATCCTTTTTCAATAGCTCGGACATTGGCTTTATTACTTGGGCGAAGTCTGGCACAAACTTCCTCACGAAGTTGATCTGGCCAAAGAAGGATTGAAGACCCTTCTTGTTCACTGGCATGGAGAGCTTCATCAGAGCCTCTGCCCTGTCGGGATCAACTGCTAAGCCCTTTTCGGAGATGACATGACCCAGTAACTTTCCTTCTCTCACCGCGAAGACTGATTTCTTCGGATTAATAGATATGCCGAACTCCCGACACCTCTCAAATACTTGTTCCAGGTGAGAGCCGTGTTCTTCCCTCTTGTGAGAGAACACTGTCATGTCATCCAGATAAATTACAATTATTTTATTCAGCAGTTCCCGGAATGCGATATCCATGGCTCTCTGGAACGTAGCTCCTGCATTGGATAGGCCAAAGGGCATCCGTTGATAGGCGAACGTTCCCCATTTGGTGGTGAACGCCGTCTTGTGCTGGTCTTCATCTTTCACCCAAATTTGGTTGTATCCCGAGAAGCCGTCTAGGAGGGAGAACCGCTGTGCTCCTGCGACCACATGGAGAATTTGGTCGATCTGCGGGAGCGGGTAGTGGTCTTTGAGGGAGGCCTGGTTCAGGTTGCGGAAATCCACGCAAAGGCGGATATCTCCATTCTTCTTCCTGACAGGAACCAGATTTGCGACCCAAGAAGAATGCTTGATGGGATATATTATTTTTGCTTCGAGCATCTTCAAGAGTTCGGCCTTCATCAAGACTTCAATCTTCGGGTTCACCGGCCTCTGCTTTTGCCTACAGGGTTTAACCCCTTCCTCAAGTTCAATTGTATGTTGGATGACCTCTCGGTCGTACCCCTTTAAGTCTCGATAACTCCAAGCCACAATATCAGGATATCTTCTGCAGAGGGCCTGAATCTGGTCCAACTCTTCTGGAGTGCTGTCGGTCCCGACTTTAATCGACTTGCCTGGCTCAAGCTCCAGGTCTCTGTACTGCTTGGAATCCACCTTGATCCTATGCGATATTGCTCGGTCATTTTGATCAAAGAGACTTTCTAGGGTAATTAGTCCTTTGGGGACATGGTTGTTTTTTAACTGTATCAACCCCTCATATTCCTCGTCATCAGGGTCTCTACCTTCGATTGTGCTAGCTTCATGAATCAAAAAATTGATGATTTGCTCATCAAAATCGAACACCTGCCAATGGGTGTCTTTATCGAGCACAGAAGGCTTGTAAATGGTTCTTACCGCCTTAGGCTTCTGCATTAAATCATCAGCCGGGGAGTATCTGGCTCCGATAGACGCTAAGATGTCTGCGTGCCTGTTTTTCTCTCGGGGAATAGCTCGGACATTGAGGGCCTCAAACGACTCCATCAGGTCCCAGACCCGATTACGGTATGCCTTAAGATAATGCTTCTTGGAGGCACACCTGTTAGTAATCTGGTTGCAGACTAGCTCCGAATCTCCGAAAATTTGCAGTTGTTTGATTCCCAACCTCTCTGCTTTCTTCAGTCCTAAGCACAAGGCCTCATACTCTGCACCGTTATTGGTGCAACTCCAAGCCAACCGGTAGCAGTAAGCTTTCTCCTCTCCAGTAGGTGAGATAAGTAAAACCCCTGCCCCGGCGCCGTTTTTGCATCGGGCACCGTCAAAGTACAACTTCCATAGTTCATTAGGGGCAGGGTTTACGTCTTCTTTCGCCGTCTCTTTCTGCTTTTCAGGCTGACTAATGGAATAGCAGCCAATCTCAGACTCAATCATGGCATTGAAGTCCAACAAGGAGAATTCATCCTCCGCTTGCAGCTCTTTTATAGTTTCACCCACTATGTCCACTTCCTCGACTTCTTCTGTCACTAGGTGAACTGCCTCGTCTTGCTGTCCCTCCTCGGGCAACTTTTCGACCAAGAAGGTGGAAGGCTTGTCATTATAAATCTTCACTCGCCTTCCTCTGAAAGGGACTTCCATGTGGGAGTAGTCCAAAGACAAATATCCGCCTAGCTTGGCGGTAAACTCCCTTGAGAGGCACATGCCAAAATAAGGCTCTAGGTCCACAACTACGACCTCTTGGATTACTGTGATCTGCGGAGCTTTATGCAGTTGAATGGGGATGTCCTTTATGATACCGACAGTCTTCACGGGAGTGTCGTCTAACTGGAGTACGCCTTGGCTGCTCCGTGTATATTCCATGCCGATCTCTTCACAAACTGCCCTAGGCATGACTGTAGTTGAGGCGCCGGAATCGACGATGCAATTGTGCACCACGTATCCTTCCATCCGCAAGGATAGATAGAACGGCGGTGGTCTATTCTTCCCGGTGATTGAACTGGTTAATGGCTGGGCCAGTACTGGTTGCTGCGCTTTACCTCCTTTTACAGACTTCAAAGATTCTTGCAGCAAATCAACCTGGCCAGGGAGCTGAAGGGCATCATACATACTAATTTTGGCCGGGGTCTTCTTGAGTTCCTCAACAATGTTGTAGGCCGAAGCGGTAGGCCCTTCTATCTCCTTTGCAGCTTCGTACTTGCTACGGTACTGCTGCGTTGCTTCAACCCTCTGCCGTTTGGTCAGCGAAGGGTACTTGAGTTTCTCCCTCGCTTGTTCTTTTGTCTCGACTTGAAGTGGAGCCGCGGGAGCTAGAGCCTTCTGAGGGACATTCTTTTCATTTGCCGGCGGCGGTACAGGGTCCTTGTCGGGAGCTTTAGCCGTCTGCTGCTCTTTGTTCCTCCTCGTGTACACCTTTAACGGTTGCATTTGAGCCGCATCTGCCTCAATTGGCCTTTTGCCATCTTTGGTCAGAAAGGACACTTTCTCCTCTGGGACGACTAAGTCGTGATTCTCTTCCCGAAGCATATTCACTTGGTCCTCCAGGTCACTGCTCGGCCGAGTACCCGCCAGGGTCTGCACATAATGCTGATGAAACATGCAGGTACTTTCGCCGTGAGGATCATTACAGGTCGAACACCAGTGCACAGGGTCAGAAGTGCTCGGTCCCTCGTTAATGGCCGCGTTCCTCGCAGGAGGTCTGTTATCTTGGGCTGTCGCTTGATCTCTTGTCAGTGTCGGAGGAGGGTAGGACCTTCTGGGAGCAAACTCCATCTGAGATTGCTTTTTCTTCATGATTGCCATGTCGTTGGACAGCGTCCGGCAGACAGAACTGAGATTTTCCATTCCTTGTAACAACTTTGCTTGGATATCAACGGCTAGAGGAGCCGCTGAAGCGGGTGGTGGCAATGGAGCCAACGGCGGGGCCGAAGGCAATGGAGGGTATAGCGGAGCAGCGGGAGGAGGAGGAGGCAGTGAGGGATACGACGGGGTCGTTGTAGGCGGCGGTGGAGGTGGAGTAGACTGATGGATTTGAGGGGGAAAGTGAGTAATCGCAGGCGCGGGATTCCACGGCACAACAGGCTGCGAAGAGGAAGAAGATGTTGAATATGGCTGAGCGGATGCACTAGGATACTGAGTGGATTGCTGGAAATCAGGATAAATCGGCGTCGGCATTCTATGTGGAAGCTTGCCAACTGAGATTAAGTCCTGTTCCGCTAACTGAGCTAGCTCATACAGCGCAGGAAAGGTATTAACGCGAGCGGCCTTGATCTGCATGGCCACATCGGCATTAAAAGATCTAAGATAGTAATGCGCCGCTTGACCGTCACTTGGCCGCAGCTCCTTGGGCACCCTTTTCCATGATCTAGCAAACCTCACATTAAAGTCCGCTATCTCCTCTTGCGGGTGTCTTTGGATTGACTGAAATTGATGCAGGAGGGACGATGGATCAGCGGATTCATTAAAACTCCTGGCCAAACGTTCGGCCAACTCGGCCCAACTGGTGATGGACCCGGGCTGTAAGGACCGGTACCAGTACAAGAGCTTTCCTCTTAGTGAAAGAGCGAGCAATCGAACCATGACGCTCTCGTCTGTGATGCGATGAAACGCGGCCAAAGCTACGATGTCTTGCATGTGTTCATAGGCCGTCTTTCCGTTTCCATCGAACGTGGGCAAGGCCTTCATGGCCGCTTGCGGAATTGGATCATCTCCCAATAGGTTCAGCGGAGAAGCAGAATCCCAAGCGGGAAACAGGTCATTCTGCTGATTTTGATCTTGACCCGCCATATTGGCGTTTTGATTTGGCGGTAATGGCGGAGGCTGCAGCGGGTCCGGTTGAACAGGTTCTTCCGGCACTTGTTGCTGCCAATTGAATTGCTCAGGAGCAATCGGATGATCTGGAGAGTTGGGAGGACCTGGAGGGCAGCCGGTTGCAGTGCTATCTGGAGTTGGACCTTGCTCGGCAACTTCAGCTTCCCTTGATGATGATCCGTCCCGAGAAACGTGTGTTCTTACTAGCCGGGGACGCTCTCCAAAAGCGTCGATGTCGAGCTCGTAATACTCGGGTTCTTCTTCAGAATTTCTTACTCTCCATCTCGTTTGCATGAAGACAGGATATGCTTGGACCGGTCTGCGAGACTTGGAGGGTGTCTGAGTTCGACAGAGTCAGAGTCGCCAGATGTTCAAAAAACCGTCAGCAATGAAGTGAACATCGACACCTTCAATGCTGCTTATGCGGTGGGACTGGTCCCACCGGGCGTGCCAGAAAAGTATTGTTGGTTACAAATCTGCCATGAGGAAAGGATTTGTTGTCGTTGCGCCCTCGATTCGCCCAACAGCTTGAAAGGCCGGAAGGAAGGGATGCCTTCCGTGCCAATCTCCGGAGAAGGCCGGCTTCCTATGTAACTTTTCAGTTTTAAGATAAGAGAACTGGAAAGAAATAAAAGGGATAAGGGATAGAAACGGTGGTATTCAACGTTTGGGGAAGAACAAGCAACACAGTCACTAACTAGCAACTAAACCAACAACAATCAAAACAATACATGTAACAGAAACCAGCTATGAAATTCTTCCCTATGTATCCTTAAACATGCATTCCAGGCTCAGATAATTGCCAATGCTGCGATCCAGAGTTCAGAATGACAGCAATCAGAAAAATAAATGAGTAAATGCAGAAATGACACGAATAAGGCAGCATAAAAGAAAGAGACACAATTGGAGCCAAAGTATGGATTGTATTGAAGCAAACGGTCTTAGCTACAACAGCTTTCTTTAGCAATATGTTCCCCCCTTATTACAATATAAAAAACACTGGCAAAAAATTGGGCGGGAAACGCGCCAAAAATACTCAAAACAAAGCACTTCTGCAACCACTTTGGAGGTGGTCGGTTGCTGCAAAATAGACAAGGCAAAGCTGCCCTAGATCGCTCAAAAAGAGAAGTCTGCCCTTTAGTGCTGCCAAACGACAGCGTTGTAGGGCGCATTTTGAATTCTTGACCGAAACTGGCCCCTTTCATTTTATTTGCTAAGTGCCGAAAATAACCCCAAAGCGCTCGACCTTGGGATTTTTGCCCTGGAGCGCTCCAAAAAGGAGCGCTTTGGGGCACTTTTTAAACTTAGAAAATTTAGGGCCTCCTTGCTTCCTCCTGGGCAGACTGCTCCAAAGCGCGGCGAAAATGGGAAAATGCCCTGGAGCGCTCAATCCTACAGCGCTATAGGGCACAAAACTATACTTAGCCTAAACAACAACCTTCAAATAATCACAAACTTGCCAGAAGGCGCTCCAAAGCGCTCGGGAGGGGAGAATTTGCCCTGGAGCGCTCAATCCTGCAGTGCTCTGGCATGGATTCCACACTCAGCGAATTTTTCATGGCACCCATTTCCTCCTTTCTCCCAACTGTCTGGAAACGCTCTAAAGTGCTCAAGGCCGGCGAAACTGCCCCAAAGCGCTCCAAACTACAGCGCTTTGGGGCGGAAAACACTTGGACAAACCAACAACAAACAACAATTTTCAAAGCCTCCCGGATTCACTCTGAGGCGCCCTAAACCGGAAAACTTACCTTGGTTCGCTGCTCATCTGTTGCGATTTAGGGCCGAATCTGGGAGACAATTGATCTTTCAAAAAATAAAATTATGTACCCCTTGAAAATGGCAACACCCCCAACTCTAGACAATGCATTGTGTCTACAAATGTGATTTTTGATGAAGGGGGAGTATATGGACAACAAGCTAAAAATATTGAGAAGATAGTCATAATTAAAGACAAGCATAAAAGGAAAGAGAACATTACAATCACATCCATGTTGCCAAATGTTGAATCAGAATTTTGAGAGGAGATTCACAAGAAGCCAATCACAAGCCCAAGAGCAAGGGTAAAAGGAACAAGAGATAATATGGTGAACTATGCTCTATTGTCCAAGATTAAAGTGGAGCCCTCAAGTTTTGAAGAAGCAGCCTGAATGACAAGTGAGTATGAAGTTTTGCAGTTCTCCATACAACCTGAGGTTGTGTGATGGTGAAGGCCTTGGTAGTCTAGATAGGAGATCCAAGGTTTGAATTTGAAGAGGGATAGGGTATGTACACCCCATAGGTGGATAACACAACACGAGTGCATTCCCACACGCATAGTGGGCCTAGGGAGTATAAGGTGGTCTAATATGTGCAATGCTTGTGGACTTTTGAGTGTTACTTGTGCAATGCTTTGACTAAGGTAGATAGGGTGAACATATAGATATCATGGGAGAAGGTTGGCGATTGGCAACCACCATACCCTCTCAACTACTTAAATCATTCAATTGCCAACCTTCTTTGTACAACTCACAAGTACAACATACTTTATACAACTCATTCAATCATTCATAACATATGGATGTTTATGTGAACGAATTTGTCTGCCTAGAACAAGTACAACTAGATCAATTAAACAATAATAAAGGATGACACTTTGAACAACTAAAATTAATTATGTTAGGTCTTCTTTACTAGGTGACCCTTGCTTTTAGATGGCTGTCATAGATTCCTTGTAGGTTAGTAGAAATCCCTTCTAAACTAATACTCATCCATTGTAGGCTGGTAGGAACAAGAATATGAAGTTTAATGAGATGAAGAATGTGGAGGTTGGTGAAGGGTATGGACGTTGATAGGAGGAAACATAGCTATGAAATTCAAACTCGTAGAGTTTGCGCTTGAGTCAACACTCCAGCATTTTTCCAAACTGACTCAATACTCAAACTTGTTGGGCTCTGTGAGTTTTTTCGTGTCTAAGGAAACTCGGCCACGACTGCAAAAAATCACGACACAATAGAAAAGTTTTGTTTTCCAATTTGGCCTCATTTTTCCTATTTGCACCCTCAGAGAGAGCGGAGAGAAGATGAAGGCAGACCAAAAGAAACACACGTTTGCATCCTAAACACAATTTTTTCTAGTTTACAAGAATCTAACAATTGAGGTAAAAAAACAAAATTTCAGTTGTCAATGCTTAAACCCTATAGCTTTCTTCTTTTTAGTTTCTAACTACTTGATGATTGTCTCCATGTGCAACCACATTGAAATAAAATGATTGGAAAAAAAGACCCAACTTGGAAGGATGTGAGGGAGGGTGCAAAGAAGGGGGAACTTAATTGCAACTTTTATGATAACAGAGTATTTGGAGGCATAAACAACCTCGAATACTACTTGGTGAGGATAAGCAGCCATGATGTCACGCTATTTAAAAAAGTGGAGGCAGAAGTTATGAGGGAATGCAATGCCCTCCTAGAGGATTATGATGAGAATAAACAAATGAGAAAAAGACAAGTGAAGCAATGGCTATTCTTCGACGTCCTTCTACAAAGAGTAGTGGCAACACCTTTGGCTTTGGCCGCTTTCAATGGCACCAAAATGGATCGAGTCTATCATTAGCACACCTAGGGAGTGGGATAGATGAGTCATTTTTTTATGGAATGTTCCACTCCAAGGACACAACCCACACTTGAGGTCATGACTGCATGGGAACCACGAGAAGCACAAGGCCACAAGGAAGGCTTGTGCAAGCTTTTGGTATTTTTTTGACATTCCCTTCAATGTGGTGAGGCCTCCATATTGGCGGTGAATGGTAGATGCCCTCACCACTCGTGGCCTAGAATTTAAGGTGCCCACTTATGATGATATGAAGGGCCCTCTCCTTAAGGAACCATGGAGGATATCCAATATTTGGTTGAAGAACAATACAAGATATGGAGAAAAAGGGGTTGCATGATCATGTCCAACGGGCTTGGTTGCTTTTGTAGGACAAATTGTGTTCCTCAAGTCAGTAGATGCATCACCATAAGTTAAGAGTGTCGAAATGCTTTCTAGGTTGTTGGAGGAGGTTGTGTTGGAGGTAGGGGAGGAGAAGTTTGTCCAAGTTATCACGAACAACACAGTAGCGTATGTATTAACAACAAGTACTTTGGAGGAGAGATTCCCCATGATTTTTTGGACACTGTTTGTAGTCCGTTGTCTCAATTTGCTTCTCGAAGACATTGGCAAATTACCCTGGGTGTCTGAGGTTGTTATTGAGGCCAAATGTACTACATAATTTATCTACAACCATACATGGGTTCTCCAACTAATGAGGCAGTTCACTAATGGAAGGGAGCTTAGGTGAGCTGGGGTGACACGATTTAACAAAGTTATATGAATATATTAGCAAAAAACTTCATCTCTAACTGCTTGATTAATTACCCTCTTATCAAGAAGAAGGGGGGAAGAGCATTTAAAGAGTATTTTAATGGAGGTAATCGATCTATGGAGATGCCAACTAACTAAAGAAGAGAAATAACTTTTGAGTGCCATCCACAATGATGACCAAAAATGCTGCTAGAGGTAATCTGTTCTAAGTAGTAGAGCTCCAAATATGGGTATCTGTCTTGGTTTGAGGTGTATTCACCCATGGATATAAGGTGATGAAGTTGAAAAATAATTCTGAAGATGCTCGGTTTTCTCGAGCCGAAGAGAATTAGCACCAAAATCAGCCATAACAATGCATTGGGGAATTGTTCTTTACATTTGATAAATCGCTGAAGCAAAATAGCTTCGACTCTCTTAATGCAAGCCTGATCAAGACACCCTAGACTTGGACCTCAAATCTTAGATCCATAAACTATGGGTTTGATGATGCAATCAAAGAGGCGCATCTTTGTAGTTATGTCTTAAAAGTGCTGCTGGAAACACTAGTGTTCCGAGATTAAGAGAGTTGTGTATCCCTTGGAAAGTTGTGATTGTGAAGCTGGCTGAAGATTAAGGGAAGAACTTGTGAACTAAACACCTAAGTAGGTGTAAGTAGTGGTGGTAGCAATTGAGTCACCCTTACGGAAGAACTGGAACTTAGATAGGATAATCTTTGATGTGTTGAAGATCATCACCTTTGCCTTTCTAATATTGATTGCCAATTGTTTGAAGTCACAAAAGCAAGCAAGCACATCCAGCTGTCTTTGCACACCCTTAGGACTATGAGCAAGAAGAACATCATTTGCAAAAAGCAATATAGCTATGGAGACATGATGTAGAAGGCAATTGTCATCAACATGTGTGTTTTGAAGACTAAATTCTTCAAGCTCATCAATGTCGATCCTAAAGAGTGAAGGATAAAGCGGACAACCTTGTTTTACACCGATGGTGCTTTGGGCATCCTTTGAGAAACCAAAAGCTGTCCAAAAACAGCCAACAACTACCTCGTATAGTCTCTTGATGAGAATGATAAAGAGCTCTGAGATGCAGATGTCATGTAATCTCTGAAATTAGAGATGCCCGTGAACAGTGTCAAAGGCCTTTCAAAAGTCCACAAAACAAAAGAATACTTTAGAAGACCGTTGACAAGCCTCCTCAATAAAAGCCTGAGAGTGAAAACATGATCAGTAGTTTGACGATTGATTCGATAACCAGCCTGTCCTCTAGCTCTAAGCTTACCCTGATCCAACAATTTTGAGAGTTCCATATTCAAAACTATTGCATAAAGCTTAACCAATATGTGTCCAATCATGATAGTTCTGAAGTTATTTGGATCTAAATAGTCCCCAAATTTGTAGATGGGGTGGATAATATGTTGTGACCAGAAGACCAGGAACCCAGAACAAACAACCTCATTGAATAATTCTGCAATGGGATAGTCAAGAGCTTCAACACCATATGTCAAAAACTCAGCCTGAAATCCCTCAAAATCAGCAGCCTGGCTAGTACATAATTTATATATAGCTCTTTTTCACCCTAAAGAGAATAGGTGACATGATGTGGGGGGAAGAGATATAAAGTGTGGACTGCCCTGGTTATCACATTATGAATTAGCATGGGAGACCTAGGACTTGTTATCAATGCACACGAGATGGGGAGTTCGAGAAAGAAGAGTGCCAAAAGGCTTTGAGAGAGTGATAAAGAGCATCTAGAAGCTCGCAATGCGTAGTAGCAAGAAATTCTTGCTTTTTACATCTAATGAAGAATTTTATTCCCTTCTGGTTCATGGATAAGAGCAAAATGGAGCTTCCAGTGCATGAACTTATATTCCTCATCATATCAACGATTCAGGGGGGCAAGCAGCAATGCAAAGAACAGGCTTTGGCCAAGGAAAAGTGTGGGGAAAGGAGTCAAGGGCTGCATCCCATAACGTGCATGACAAAAAGTCATATTTGGTTGTTGTTATGGTGGAATTAAGAGAGTAGTATTGGGACATCAAGTGGGAGAGATGAGCAACATTACCATCAGAAAAAAAGGATCAAAATGAATCATGGTATGGTTGGTAGGACTGGGTGATGGAGGGGGACAAGACAAAGAGGTAAAAGAAGAGGAAACTCAAGGAGAAAATCAAAATTTCATGATGAGCCAAGGGAAGCTGACTAGAAACTTGAAAGCTGGGAATATCAGAAAGCAAGTTCCTATTGGTGATGACATAGTCAATCACACTTGCACCTCCCGCATGCAAAAACAAGTGAATCTGGAGGAGTTAGGATACTGAGGAATCCCATAGAGAATGAAGAGGTCATGTGACTAGCACAAATAAATCAATTGTTCTCCATAAGCAGTTACAAGTTGCTTCTTTTCTGGAGAGGATCCTTGGGGTCGAGTTCAAAGAGATAGAACTTGTCCTCTGTAAGATCATGAAAAGGTGCCTAGTGGGTCCAAGTGCGGGCATTGAAGTCATGTAAAAGAATGACATCACCCGTTGATTAACATGTAGAAATCTCTGGGTGGAGATCCAAGTAGGGGTCACCATCAAAGTGGATGGCAAAAGTTGACGACGAGGGTAGAGAAACGTAAATGGAGAACATAATCTGTGAGCTGAATAGTTTGGAATCTAGCAGCCAAATCAAGCCCTCTCACCCAAAGACTTATTAATATAGTCTTTAATTCTTTATAAACATACCACTGTCTAGAAAATAAGAGATGTAAGATAAATTTTGAAAACCTTTAAAAATGTTTCCTGGTTTATTTCCATATCAAACATCCTTTGACCATTGGGAAAGAAGAGAAAATGAAAAGAGCAGATACCTTAGAGTTGACAAATGAATGGCAGTAAGTTGTAGAGTTAAAAATACAAACCTGTGAATTTGAAACAACATATCTATGTTAAAAACTGTCAATTGAGAAGGCATCTAAAAATCCTTGACTATGGAGTCATGGACGCATACCTTCAGAGGATGGAAAAAAATGGAAATTTCTTTGTATTAGAACTGTAGAAAATAGTGCAGGGGTTATGGACTTAGAGGGAGCCTACAAGTATACAGCTTTCAGAATAATTTCCTCGTATTAGAACTGTAGAAAATAGTGCCAGGGGTTATGGACTTAGAGGGAGCCTACAAGTATACAGCTTTCAGAATAAGGAAAATTAGATTGTAAATCCATATTTCTAATATTACTTGAATAATTTACAAGAAAGTTGGCATCAAAGGTAAATTTGCAGAATGAGTAAAAATCAATGTTTTCTGGAAAAAAAATCCTTGAAGTGAGAAATGGCTCCTACAAAGAAGGACAAGGTACAAGTTAGGCCAGAAGACCAAGCCTTGTATTTTTCAACCTGCCCAAAACTGACATATGCCAATGTGAACTGGGATGGCAAGATTGTCATCACCTTAAAATCTTGTATGGGACCAATTATGATATAGGAGAAACAGAATGTTTGAGGTGAGTAGAGAATAGAGATAATTGATTTCCTTGCAATAGTGAGGAAATTTGCCATCAGCCACCAGTTAAATCAGATTAGTTGAGCAGAATGAATGCTTTCATGGGCCAAATGACTTCCCAATGCTGAAATGGAAGCCTTTATTAAGGTCTTAAGAAGTCAGCAGCTTATTTGATCAATTGATGAATGTGATGATTTAACAGGTGGGATGCAATCTGAAATATTTAGCTCAAGAAGCTGAAGAACTTGATTTCAAGCTCAGTAAACATGCAAACAAATTAGATAAATTGGCAGCAGAATTAAGAACATTGGCCAACTTCTTGTAGCTATGGAAAAACAGATACTAGATGAAACATATAAAGCTGCATTGAAAGCAGTTTAATTGGCAGTAGTAGATCATTTGCCAACATTTTGTAACTTTGGAAAAACAGATATGAGATGGAACAGGTTTCTAAAAACCATGGATTGGCTTTCAAAGACAAGAGGATAGTAGAGTTGAGTAAGTATTGCAAAGACTTTGATGTTATCAATGGTAAATGGAAAGAGACTTATGAGACAATGGAGCAAAAACATTATAACAAGTTGGAAATCAGTGTCCAGGAATGCCATGACTGGAAAGCCAGAGCAGCTGAGTTGGAAAATATGCTTGGACAGTAGCCATCTTTCTCAACTCAGCCTTATACCACACCACAAAACATGGATATACAAATGGTTTTACAAGTCCAAATGTTGAACAAGAAACCTTAAGAGGGTACGTCAGTGGCAATTGCAATAGGTCAAGGACGGTAGTCAGCAGGAGTCAGCAGGTTGGCTGCCTCTGATACTTCCTCCAAGTGGGCTTATCTAGGATTCTCAATTCATGAGTTGACCTTCTCACAGTGGCCTTGGGAATTATGGAATCCTGGCTTTGTGGTCTATCAGAAACACAGCTTTTAGAAATTCTTTGGATTCAGTTGTCTTTTGGTATTCAGATTCAGAATGGTATATATGTTTTCAGATTCATGTGTGAATCTTTGTGCATTTGCTGTTAATAAACCTAACCTCTAGTTATGCTAACATGTTAGAAGGAACTAACCACTCTAATGAAGTTTGCATTCTTACTTTCAGGTTGTTCTGATTTGATTTCCTCATGGGTCATTCAAACTTGCCCAAGAAATATACGCCTTATTGGAGTGGTATATCTCAGAGGCTTTCCAGAGAATCCCATTTTGTCAGACCAAACTAATCTTGCAAAAGTCTACGAGTTTGTACTTTCTTTGGATAACACAAAAATGGTAGAACTGCACTTTCGAAATATTGGATGCAGTTCAAAGTTGATAAAATATTGTTCAGTAGAACATTTATGAACCTGTAAATTGTGAATCAGGACATTTGGGCTAGTGTTTATTTGTGAGCTGTATTTCATGAAGGGCACAGGATCAAAAGTATGGGCTTTGCTAGTATGTCCTGAAAATTCAAATCCTTTATTTTTAGATGTTCAGATAAATTATGTAAGATTTGCCTATGATTAAGCAACTGCTTTATTCATAGACAGTTGAAGTAGGACGCTCTGTGATCCTTACCAGTATTAAGAAGCAGATTTGTTGACATTTTGTAGCAGTCAATTATATTTGAGATAGCATTTATATAGCAAGAAAGTTATTGCATGTGCTAGCTTCTTCATAACATATCATATTTTGAAAACCAACTGTATTTTCTAATGCAAAAAGTCCTTTGCCTATGAATTTCAAAACAGTGTAGTTCTATACGGGTCTGGCACCTGTATTGTGTTAAGGATTAAAAAAATTGATGTAATAAACTAATATTTGTTCTTTATTCAGTGAAATACAGTTGAAAAGTCCAAACTGGCTTTTTGGTCAAAGAAAAGTTGATGGAACAGGACAAATGCGAAGAAATGTTGCACAGGATAGCTTGCAAGAGCCGACAAAACAAGCAGCAGCAAATAATGATTCCGACAAGTTCAAATGGTTATCTTCCTCTGGAGACTCTTGTGAAGAGGAGATCTTTGAAAGGTAATGACAAATGAATGACTCATTTGGTCTTATTCAAGCACCTTAGCTGATATCTCCCATTAATTATGTTTCTTTCAACATAAATCCAGGACAACTATTTCATATTTTTTGCATCCACCTCTGAACTGACTAAGTTTCCTTCCATTCAAGGTACCTTACCATTGCCTCAACAACAGAGGTTGATAGCTGGTATGGTAGTGGGCTTCTGTTTGATACAGTTGAAGATAGTGAGGCTTACAAACACTATGCTGAATGCTGTCAGGTTAGTTCTTTTTTAATTGTTGCAGTTATAAATTGTTTTGCCTTTGCAAACTTGTGAAGTTTCACTCTTGATGTCTTTGTTATGATTCAGGGCCCTGCACTGGATCCATTTGGGCAGGATGCTGAAAAAGAACAATACTATTCAGATGCTTTACATCAGGTGGTTAAAGGTGTAAATGACACGTATGTAGTCTCAGAGATGGAGGCTGCTTTGAATGAATATGGTGAAATTGGTCGTGATCTTGGAACCTTCATCTCATCCAAGCCTATCTTGGAAGACCCAACCAGTGTAACAAGATGGATCCTTGGGGAAGAGAAGATGTGTAAAGTTGAAGCTTGACATTAATGCTACTCTGCTGCAAGTGTTATCATATGTAGATAATGATTGGAATTAACACTAAGCTCCATTGCAATACAAATGCATCAAGATTTATTGCCATCACAAAATTGTTTTTCTACGAGGCAAATTTAGTTTTGTTAGTGTACAATGTACTGGGACCCAAATTGGATAAATACTATTTCTTCTTTTGATTGCTCTCAATAATTTGTATCCATTTTATAAGTCAATTTATTACATATGTGCAACAAATTTGTATCCATTTTGTAAGTTCGTTCATTACATATGTACAAGAAAGAAGCAATATGAGAATTTACACGGTTATTATCTACATAAATGAACATAAACATATGAGAATAAGATGTCTTTGTTGACATTTGTACTATGCATGGTCTTCATAATGTACCAAATATCACTTTACATTCCGTAGGTAATAGACACAGAGGTGATTGGCCTCTCTTTGGGAGGTCCAAGGTTCAAACCCCACTCAGTATGAGGGGATCGGGACCCCTTATAAAAACTCGTGTAAACTCATCGAAAAAAATAGACATAGAGGTGATTAACGACGTAGTCTTTGCTGGATGGAGCTTCTTGAATGTAATTAATTCAAATGATGCATATAAAGTAAATAAACTAGGTACACTTCTTTCCCATTGGCATAGGTACATTAATGCATTTAGGGTTATCATTCGAGTGAAGTACATTTCATTAATACCATGGATAATTGAATGCATCTTCTTCAATTATCAACCCAACTAATACCTTGAGCTATTAGGAATGGATAGGCAGGTATTTCATATTGGTAACATTGTTGTCCAATAAATAGTAGAGAAAATAGGAATCGGAAAAAATGGGAATCAGGAAAAAATCAACAATTTTTTATTTTTATGAAAACTTAATTTTTCATTGGAAATTTTTTTTTTCATGCATATCACAATGAATTAACGTAATGCAAATAAAAAATTAATAATGTAAATGATACAAGCTTAAAATCACATCTTAAATAAAAAAAAATTAATGTGAGCAAAATTCAAATATTCTTGTATTGTTTAGAATATAAAAAAAGGTATAAATGGCAAAATGTGTCATGAATAATAACAAATATTGTCTCAAGATCTTTGAATGCCTTTGCCCTTTGCCCTAGCAAAAGCTCTAGTCTCTCTTTGTCGTTGTGCCCATGCCTCTTCTTGTGCCTTGGCTAATAACATAGGTCACCACCTTGAATTAAATATTACTCCTATATATACAAGCATATTGAGCAATAAGTTTGGATGGATAGTTCAACATTTCTTTATGGAGAATTTCATCAGTTAATAATGTATAACATTGTCGTTGGTGGTTGTTTGTGGTTGTTGGATTTCGTCAAACCGCAAACAATCTGCTATTAAGATGCCTTAGTGTGTTTGGTTTGGTGTGGTTGCAAGTAGCCCCTTTCTCCCCTTGCAACAGGTGAAAAGAAAGAAAATGAAACAAAAAAGTGACATTTTAGTAAATCAGTTGCAACCTCTACATGTGTTGTTGTAGTCAATTTTTTTTTATTTAATTGCTGATTTTTTGAAAAAGTCGCCCAAAAATCGATGATTCCCGATTTCGAGATGGTAAAAAAACAAAAAAAATCGATGATTTGTTTTGGTGATTTTCATAACATAGGTCCAATTTAGACATGTAAGGAAAAACTCTTGAGGAGAGACCATTTTGACATGGAAGACACTTGATTATATATCCTTTACCACTTGATTGTGTGGTAAAGGATATATGTTTTTAATTAATTAGTTATATAGGATTGAAAATGGCTTCACCCGTATTACATCATGATTGTTTTATCATGATATTTCAATAAATCACATAGTGGTACTACAATATATATATACACAAAGGAGTTGGTTACAACCACTTTTTATAGTAACTGTGAAGCGCAGGGTTCAAACCACAAGGGTTGCTCCCAACAATTCTATTCCATCTCGTTGTTGACCCGACGTGAGACCCGAGAGGAAGACCACCGGTCGCTCAGGATTCGTACTGTCATCGTAGATCTGGCGTGCTCTCAAAGGATTCAAATCAGACTACTACCTTTGCAAATTGGCACCCCTAAGGTTTGAACCCAGTCTCTTCTTGAGAAGTGCCTGGCTAGACAATTACTTACCAATCCACTTGCCCTTAGGGGCTAAAAGACAACTCAAAGCCAAAACTACTGCGATGATATTACAATGCATATATTTACAATGATATTTCAATAAATCGCTTGATAGTATTACAACTAACATTATGCATATATTCCTTGGCAAATTTTGTTTGTCGGTCTTTATATTAGAAGTTCATATTTTTAATCACTTGAACTCATGTTATTTGACCGAGGGAGAATCGTTGTTATCTTTATAATTTAAAAAAAAAATGTTCTATATCAATACGAAATTCAAATTTAAATGGTAAGTCCTATATTATTATTAATTCATTTTCAATTAAGAAATGTATTTATATTAATTCACGACCAAAGTTCAAAGTGTGCAACATGCAACATGATTGTTGAATTGTAGATATATCATTACAAACTTGAGAATAATCCAGGCTTCGCTATATAGGATAAATATCTATATGTTGAATCGTTAGATTTTTTTTAATTGGTTTAATGGGTTGAAATGTACTCCATCTTTATTATATTTATTTGATCAAACCATTGGATGTCTTATAACAAGTGTTAAATAATGTGCATATTTCTTTTAGGATACAAGCCTAACCCAACAGTTAGAATATGGGACCCTTGAAGGGACACCCCCACCCACCCCCTTAGAATATGGGACCCATGCCCATGCCCACCCTCTAGGATGTGAAGAAGTGACACGAAATTCAATCCAGTTAACCAACTTGCCTACATTCATACAGTTGCAATATATTTAGCTTTGCTCAGGATGCCTTGACACTTTTTTAAAATTCAATTGGTTATATAGGGTGACTATACATAGAATTATTGTTCATAAGAAAATGCCAAATCTTATCTTTGAAAATAGATCTTTCAAATACATTTATTTTTGATGATTGTGTTTATGTTAATTACAGTACTATAAACTTAAGTAACAATGTTGGCAAAAGTCATCAATATGATTGCGAGGATTCTTAATGTGGTTGAGTTATTCATGAATCATTAGATTGTTGGTTGTTGTCATTAACATAATTATTGGTATTATTTATTATTGATGTAGTTGAACTATTCATCATAGTATTAAATTGTTGATAGGAGATATATAGAGATAAAATATAGGAAACACAAAGTTGAGAGCTATTATCAATAATAAATCTTTTATTTTTAAAATATAGGTCCTTTATGTTATGTTTAATTTGTATAATTGAACAATATCTAGTATCATTTTTTTTGCTTGAGAACAAGGGGTTGTACTCGGGTCTTCCACCCTTCACAAATCACAACTCTCTCCTTCAGAGCTTAAGACTTTACAAACATATTCAATTCTCATCTCAATTGAGTTGCTATAGCTAAATACCTACATCAATTTTCATAAAATATTTGAATTCTTGATTTTCATTTTTTGGATCTTCAATTTTCTGTGTGAATACAAATATTCTAGAATTTAGCATCCTTAACATTTTCCTACAACCACCTTCACAATACTGAAACTCCACCTCTATTGTCTATGCATTGCATCTTAGTAGAGTAATATTTTCGAAACATTGCACTATCATTGTCTACTTTACCAAATATGAATTGCTAGTAAGCATAAGTGCAACCAAAAAAATTGTGATAAATAGTTTATATGAAAACACATAAATAATATAAAATAAAGCAAATATTACCAACGAAAAACATTCAAGTAAATCTTTTTCATTATTTGATTTAGGCAGTCAACATTTTCTTGTCAGCTTCAACTAAACTTACCACTTCCTCTAACCAAGAAAAAAAGAATTTAACTTCATAATCCTCAATTAAAATCCCTCTATTGGCTAACCTATATGCACATTTGTCTCCTCCCCTTAATGTATGTGTAAACATGATTTCTTCAAACTCTATAGCAAGGTCTTGTATTTCCACAATTATCTCTTGTATGTTCCATGGAGCCTTTGCTTTCCTCAAAATTGAAGTTATTTGCCTTTGCCTTCTATCAATATGCTTTCATTTGTTTCCATATTTTTAACTTCCAAATCCGCCCAAGCTTCAACTTCATTACTTATCTTAAACCCACTATTGAAAGAGTAATGGACAATCTCTCCTATATTATTTTTAATTATTCCTCCTACTGTTGGTCTTGGATTTCCTTTAGATGCTCCATCAATATTCAATTTGACCAACTTCACATATGGTGGTTTGCACTTTATATTTGTTGCCTTCTTTTTTTTTCTCCTATACCCAACATAATAATTCCATTTTAGATTAGGGATTAGGTGAGTTGATAGGGTTGGTTTAGGCTCCTCCATGGCTAAACAAATCTTCCTTTTCATTATATCTAAAATGCTCTCCTTTCCTTTATATATTCTTTTATTCCTTTCGGGCCATACAGTCTAAAGTATTATTTATTTCAATGTTTCTCAAATTATCTGTAACACCTCACTTTTAAAAGTGCTTTGCCATTGCTTTAACCATTCTTCAATTTTGCCATTCATCACCATGCATTTACCAAACATATTTAGAATCCTTTGTTGTAGTTTCTAGACGATTGAATAGTGTCCAAGAGATGGTCTATAGTCTCATCTTTTTTACATAGAACACGTTATGAGGGGCCATGAAAGCCCCTTTTCATTAGGTTATCTTATATGCCATATTACGTAGGCTTATGGGCCTAAATGAATTAAATTATTTTGCATCCTTATTTTTTGAAATCAAGGTAAGATATGTACTATTTTACCCTAGACCATTCCACTACCACCAATAAAGAATCCTTCACTATTTTATAGTTATGCTAATAGAATGTTGCGAAAAGTACATCTAGACCTAGGGATTTATCCTTATCAAAAGATAAAAGAGTTGAATGAACTTCTTCCAGTGTAATAGGCTCCATTAATTTTGTATTGCCTTCACCTATTATAACTTAAGGTACTTTTAACAGTAGTTTATCATTAAAAACTTCAATCTCCTCTGATATTAAGATATTTTGGTAAAATATCTTTGCTTCCTTTTTTATTTTGCTTTGGTCTTCAATCCAAACCCTTTCTAATGATTTAATTCTACTAATTTTAGATGTTGATCTCTATATTATTGCCATCATATGAAAAACTTTATGTTTTTATCTCCTTTTAACCAAGTCTATCTCGATTTTAATCTCCAAAATTTCTCTTCTTTAAAATATTATGATATTCACTAAGCAACTCCCTTTCCTTTGAGCTTGGATTATTATTCTCAACTTTTTTTCTCTTTTAGTTCTTTCTTCTTAAAAAAGTTCTCAAAAGTCTTCTTGTTTCATTATTTTTATTTAGATGACATTGATTTAATTTATTTTGGAAGTGTATACAACCCACCATTTCCTAAATAATTCCATTTCTACACTATCATATCAACAAATTGAGGATGGTCTTCCCACATCTGTTCATATTTAAAATATGATATTTTTAAAACTAACTTACCACAATTTTAAATCTTATTGGTTAGTGATATAAACCAATCCTTGTCAAGGTATTAATTTTAGCACAAGTACCTTTATGTAGCCAATTATGAGAGTATGAATAATATAATTTTGTTATTAGGTTTTGGCTTGTCCTGTTGTTGGTCAATTTATAATTATCCTCTTCAAACTCAACCTTTCCTGGACTATTGTTTTGAATAAAAGTTGAGAAATCTCTCATACTTTGGTTTTTTCCCTAACTCCCCAAATTTTTTATCCAACTTGGTTATGTTATTTCTTCTATAATCATGAATCAAGTTTCTTGGTCTTTACTTATCATAAAGACTTGAATCTCACTCTATAATTCTAATCTACTTAACTATGTTGTAGGTCCATAGACACTAATAAGGATGAAATGAACATCTACAAAGTAGCATGTGACTAATGAAGATATCCAATGCTTGGTTTTATGAATGGTTTCACAAGAGGTTCTAATTGGATATTAGAATTTTCCTTGCCACTCCTAAATCTATAGCATCCCATTCACATCTTGCCCATACTACTTTCATAGTTTTGAAAAGTTTTTTCTTTTTCATTTTAGTTTATTGGATACAAAGATAATTAGGCTTATTACTTAAAAAAAGGTCCCTAGTACACCTTTGCTTTGAGGGGGAATTAGAATCCCTTATATTTCATGATATGGTAATCATATCTCATTAGGGGTTGCTAGCCCTACATGTGAATTACCGATATCAATTTGTTGTTTAGTAAAGATAAGTTCAACCAACTTAGAACATGTACCTTTCTCTATATTTGATGTTGCTTCCTTGGATCTCGTTTGATAATTTGAAGTTTTTTCTTTTTGCCTTGCCAATATCAAGAGTAGATCTTATTATTCTACTTCTCAATATTCTTTCACAACTTTCATTTTCATTATCCTCTCTTGGCTTTACTAAGAAATATTTTGACTTATCTTGCTCATTTTTTGGTATTTCCTTATTAATGGTAGAGGTATTAACATTTAACATTGCATTTTTTATACCACTTTTCTTCTCCTGAATTGTGCATGGTACTTCAAGAGAGTCGTCAAAATTTGATGAGGCACATTCATTAGGTTTAGCAGGAATGTTCATCCCTAAATTGAGATTTTACTAGGTGGAATTTGTAATAATCTGATCTTGTTGTACCATGTCCTCTAAGCTCTGATTTGATCTCTCTTCATAGGCTAAAGCCTCAAAAGAATTGGTATTTCTTCCAATATCCTTAGTTTTCCACTATTTATTTACTTGCATCTATCTAGACCTCTTTTTTGAAAGTTGAAAACTATCCTCTTCCATATCCATTTGTAAGTTTCTCTTGTGATTTTCTACATATGTTTCTAGTGGACTCTTCTTAGGGCATGATATCTCAATATGCCCCATCTCATGACATCTACATCTGAAAGATTTATTTTTATAATCCATGATATGGATCCACAACTTACCCCCATACCTAGGTATGATTGATTTTGGTAAAGGTTTACTAATATGAATCATGACCAATATCTATGTATAAATAGCCAAGAATCCATCTTTTGTAGTTTTTGAATTCTCAAGAAATTATCCTAGAGTGTTCCCTATTGCGTTGAAGGTATCCAATTCCTAGAATTTAATAGGAAACCCATACATCCTAATCCAAATTGGTACTAGGAATAGATTTATGTTTTTAGGTGCAAAGCCTTTATACCAACAGGTAAGGAAGAGTCTTGGTCTTCCCATAAAATAAGGACCCCTTTTCAAGATTCTATCTCTTTCCTCCCTAGAACAAAAAAAAGGTAGGAAGAAACCTTTGGTAAGAAAAGATAGACTTACCCCTAAAATCTTCCAAATCCTATCAATCCATTTTCTTAGAGCCAAAGCCCGTAGCCAAGACCCATTAAATTTATCAATGATTGCATTAAATCTGAGCAACAAGGATATCTCCTCTGTGAGGTCCTCCCTAACCTCTACTACTAGGGATGACTCTAAGGAATTAGTTTTAAATAAGTCCATGGGAAGAAAACTATAACTTGAAATCTACTAAAATTTACCAGTATATTCTATAGCAATTATATTATTTGAAAATAAACATACAAACATTTGCATGCAAAAATTCTAATATAATAAAGAGATAAATAAAAATTAGCTGAAAATTTTGATGTCTAGACAAAATGTCCCATCTTGATGATGTTGTAGCCCTCCATCTCGCCTCCCATCATTTGAACCCTGATTGATAGATATTTGTAATTGTGTTTCCCACAACTTAAAAAATTATCACTACCCTTGTTATAGATGGATGACTCCATAGGGTCATATATCCTTCAATTCTAATCGAATTCCTTCATATGACCACTAATTTTAAATCTCTTCAAATTCCACACAAATTTGTCCAAGAATCATTTGAATCAAACAACCCTTCTCAAAGATATGGCTCCTAAAAGATGAAATATATATTTTTTAAATTACCCTAGCGTTGCTCTTATTTTGGATGGTTGTCTTCACATGGTTATATCTCCCTCAATACTAGTTGGATTCTTTTGTATGACCACTCATTTCAAATCTCTTCAGTTTCCACATAACATGGCAAAATAATCGTTTGAATTGGAAAACTCTATGCAAAGATTTTTTTTTTGGTAGGTAAAAAAAAATTATTTACTTGTCGGGTTGAAGGGCCCAATCCCTGTTACAATAGGTATTTGGTATGCCAGTCATACAAAATTTGGCACATCCCATCAAATCAGGACTAGACAAAAAAAAAATAGTTTGGAGACCCCTGCAACAGATAACTGCACAAACTAACAGAGAAAAAAAACCAGATCCAAGGGCAGAACCCCTGAAGAGGGAGTATAAAACATCAATTACAAGATAAAATAGACATGGGTAGACCATATTCCAGCTACCACAATCTCCAACCTACTGGGACTCCTCCTCATCCTTCTGCTTAACGTCATATTTCTGATATTTTGTAAGCAGGATGCTAACCATAATCGGGAGCTCCTGGACCTCTTTGATAATGTTGGAGAGGATGGCGCCCAACTTCTTGATCATATTAGCAACAACTTTGAGATGCTCCATTGCTCTAGTGGCATGATTGACAATCATGGTATTCAACAAATATTCTGCACTATTGTTGGCCTCTTCCTCATCGTCCAAAATGAACTCGGGCGAGGGATGAGAACCGCTCTTGCTTTTCTTCTCCAACCAAAACAATTTTTTGCTTTTTTGAGGGGGATGGACAACTTTTCTTTTGCCCCTCGGGCTTGGACCGATGGGGTGGGACTCTAGAGGGGCTATGACCTTGAGGTTGGGTATAGGGCTCTCCTCCCCATTACTGCTAGGCTGAGAAGGGTTGACAATTTTTGGGGTATCTCTAGAAGGGGGAGTCGACTATGAAAGGGTATTGGTCGAGGGACTTTTAGAATCTGCTAGGGGGTTAAGGTCACAACTCGGTCTTATGAGTAGGCTTAATGGAGGGCTCTGAGATCGATGGGAAAGGAAGGGTCGTCTCTAGGCTGATCCATTAAGGTATGCTTGTAAATAACTAGGAACAGACCCTGGTGCAGTGGGAATTTGGAGGATTTCTTATCCCTCAAGTTCTCAATGGTAATGTTGATGGACCTAATGAGAAAATTGGGGATGTTTATGGGCTTGATGTTGCGGAGGTGGTTGAAAAAGTCAAGGTGATAGGAGTGTATGGGGCTACTGAGGCTGTCAACAGTGATAAACTGAATTATGGGTACAATGGCAAAGTCTCAAGGATGAGGGAGAGAGGACCGGGTAACTCACCCCTTCTCCCAAACCAATTCCTTACCTTTATCAAGGAAGTGCTCGATTTCATCTTTGAAATTATGTTTATCCCTTCTAATAGCCCTCCCCTTAGGAGCCAAACCAAAAATTTCAGCAATCAAATGAACATTTACCTCAATGATAATCCCTCGGACCTGGACCACCTCGTTGTCCCATGAGCTAACAAAGTCATTGGTGACTTGCTCATCCACATCGCTGAAGAGATTAAAAAAGAGATGAACCCTTTGACTCCAATCATAGCTTTGACTACTGGATCAATCTGGAGCTTCGTTGGTTTGAGAATGGCCATCTTGCCAGAAAAGCTAAGGTGTTCGTGCAACTGAAATAGAGACCGCCAACCTGATGTCTGCACCACAAGTGAGGATGCACAAGAGGGATGGAGAGGGATAAAAAGGGCCTAGGACTAAGGCATGAGAGAAAACTAGACGATGGACCCTTTTCGAGGCAAAAAGGAAAATGGTAAGAACACAAACCAAGCTTGTCACATGCACAAGACAGGGAGGCAACTCAGACACACGAGGGGGTTGATTGGGTGCCAGAATGGAAGGGACTAACTGTTGGCATATTGCAACATGCCATAATTTTTTATTGTAATCCAAAGACATTTATGATTGAGTTTTTTTGACTCAGTTATTTTTTATAGTTTTTTTAATTCTCTATAAATTTTCATTTTGCAAAATAAATTAACCCCAAAACATGACTTGGAAATCTACTTTGGATTCACTTTGTTGAAGTTACCAGCAGCAGTTGAAAAATTAAAAATAATTTTGCCTCAAAGAATGAGCAACAACAAGATAAAGAAGGCCGCAAAATCGAAGAAGATATTTTATTTAAAATAAAATAAAAAAGAAGAGACAAAAATTTGACAAGTATGGAAGTGGAACGCATTCACCCCATTGGAGGGGCGAACGTCGCGTTCGCCCCAATAAAGAGGCGAACGCCCTCCCGAAAGGAAATAGTGTGCCCAAGTTAAAAAATATGAACGCTTCACGTTCACCCCTTAAAAAGGGAGAACGTAGTGTTCAACCCTTAGTGGGGCGAACATGATTTTAATGTTATGGTCGCTTTTAATTAAAATGGCTATGGGTTTGTTTGAAGATTTTTGAGGCAAATGGCATGGAGAGATAAGGTTCAAGCAACCAAAATTTTTAATGGGTGAACGTCTTCATAAATGCGGCGAAGGTATTTTCAAAACAAATGTTGCTTATTTTTGAGCAATTGTGATTAATTTTTCAAAGTGAAAGTGGTGAAATTTTATGAATATTTTTGGGTGAAATAATTTTCATTGCGAAAGAAAATTCCTTGCGACACTCAAAGATAAAATGTGAAGCAGAGGTGTGATTCAAATCAAATGAGGCAGATTTTAATTATTAATTGCCATCATCTTCGACAATTTTAAAGATAGATTTTTCTAGTTGAAGATTTACTTCGAGTAACTGCTACAATTTAATGTTGGTGACGAAGTGGAAGATTTTTGTCATTTTTAAGAACATCTTCTCGAAGGTTTTACTCCCTCTCCAAAGCAAGTTGAATATGGAGTAAATTGTTAAAGCTCGTGTTTGATTTCCAAGAAGATGGAGGTGACTCAAATTTAATGCTACAGTGCCTGAATGCTATCATCTCAACCATTTTAAGGATCGTGGCTATCGAAAGAAGATTTCTAAGAAATGATGACTCATTATGTCTCTGATCTATGGACATTGGGTCATTTGATGTATTCAATGAAAGAGGCACAAACCTCTATAAATACTAAGAAAATTTTCATTGTAAGGGGTTGGAAAAAATAGATATCCTACGAGAAAACTCTTCAAGTTCTCTGCAGTAATAGTGAATTCAAAACATTTGGATTTGCAAATGACTTGGTGCATTGTCATCTTCTACATTACGCATTTCTTTTACACAAGTAGCTTTATTATTTGTTGTTAAATTTAAATTCTGCAAGTTGAATTTAAATATTGCAAGTGAGAGAGTGAGTGTTGGAGTGTTGATCTGAAGGTTACATGTGCAAAGTCGTACGTAAATTCTGTTGTTTTGTCATCTATTGCATGTTATTTTCAGCTTGGTGTGGATTCTTGCTATTAGTCTATTCCCATCCTACATAGTCATCCTGTGGCCATATTTCCCATTTCTTTTTGCATTTTCCAATTTCTTTCCTACATCCCTAGTCTTCAACCATTTTAGAATTAGTAAGGGAACCAACCCTCTCTAGAGATTGACATGGGGGACATCTCTTTCCTCCGATATTTCAATGTTGGTCGTGTCTAGGGTGCACAAACACAGTTTTGTATGATTAGGCAGATATTTGACCAACAGTTTTTGGCACGCCCGATAGGACATATAGTTTATGTCCCAGTAAGATCCATAGTCGATGGAACAAGTATCCCAACAATTTTTGGCACACACGGTGGGACTTCAGAAGTTACACTTTTGATGGTATTAAGGTTTGATTTCTCCATCGTGCTATAGAATTAGAACATCTGGCGACTCGATTATACTCAAAATTCTCCAAATGTGAGTACAATGAAAGTTGTATCTCATGAATACAAGATCTAAGGCCAAAAATCCAGATCACCAATTTGAGTTCTACGAACTTGATATCCAAATGCTATGGGAACATCCTCAATTAGCCACTTTTTGTTGTACATCTTCATTATCCCATATATCCCATATACCATCTATCACATCATCATAACTAGCTGGTGTATTTTTCGCTCCTGTAAGCCCAGGTAGTACTGCCAGTAGTCTTCCTCAACCTCCGCCTCACATGACCACTAGTGTACCTCACATTACACCTCATATACCAGTCCACATGGGTCATAATCCACAACAACCACCCTGGCAGTTCCCAATGTGGAATATCTCAGGGGCTTTGAACTTGCAAGCACAAAATCTAGTGTCCCAAGCTGCTTTGAAGTCTTTGTCGACCTATGATGGTACTAGTAAAACTATGTATGAGCATATCCAATATGTAGCTTCTTTGGAAATCATCCATGACATTACAGATGAAGATGTGATGATAAAATTGTGGTCTTATCATTGAGATGGAAATTACTGTATTGGTACTGATTGTTGCAACCGGGTACTATTACGTCATGGGATCAGTTAGCGGAGTTGCTGATTAAAAATTTCCATGAACAAGTTGATCCATACTCCTTGTTGCACCAGTTCACAACGATTCAAAGACATCCATAAAAGGAGATAGTTTATTTTAATGTCAAATTCGCCCGAAGCTAGCAAAGAGTTCCCGATGATTTGCGGCCCACACATGAGCAAGCTGCTTTCTACTATATCAGGGTGTTTAACACCAAAATCGGTATGGTTATGCGTCAATCCAATGTGACTACATTCCTAGACCTTTATACGCATGCACAGAAGGCCGAATATTATCTTATTACTTTAGGTAGACTTCCCCCGAATATGACTATGCCCATCGTTCCTGATCTTCCACAGTATTTATATTCTAGTTTATTTTCATAGCCTATGCCTTCCATGTACCTAGTTTCCTCATGGAGCTCGGGTTTGCCTCAGATTACACCTATTCCTGCTCTACGACATACGAATCCAAGCTTCCCACAACTACCTAATCAGTCACTTCCACAATTACCCGCTTTTATTCCCGCTCCTGCACTGTCAGCACCACTAGTTCCATTACCATTGCCCGCACCTCCAGTGCCTTTGCCTTTTACTATGCCTCCTACATCGTCTAATCCTGATCCTTTCACGGTGTTTTTGCAAGAGGTAAAATATAATAACGCGGCCTTAATACAATATCTAATGAGCTTACAATAGTAAGGAAGAAGCAAGAAAAGGCTGAATTTCGTTCATGGAGATTCCAAACTCCATCGATCACTCGAGAGCAAGCATCTACTAGTAGAGACCTTGAGAAAAGCACAACAGTGCAAGCAAATGAAGAAACTAGCACAACATAGAGGGTGTATTGGCGCTCAACATGCAATGATCCTCATGGAGAAGAAACATGTATGGTACATATGAATTATGTACAAACTCTAGTAGAGATTTTGATTGGTAGAAAAGTCAATATGATCAGGGAAGCCAATCACAATTTTATGATGCCGTATGTAGAGCAAGTTTTAGTTCTCACACGATCTAGAAAGAAGCCAGTAGTAATAGATCCTATTGAGGTTGAACCCTTAAGCGGAACCAAAGGTGCAAGATGAAAAGGGGAAGCATCCAATGAAAGTGCCTGTTGGGGTAGCTAAAGAGCAAGATTTTGTCAAGTTAAAAGATTTGATGCCTAAGCAAACTCAGGAAAGGGCACAAACAAGAGCATCTTCATCACAACCTGCGACAACTACTCAAACACAAGACGAAACAAGGGAGCAGACCAAGGAGCGACTCAAGTACCCATCTTTGACCAAGCGATAAAGGGTAGAAGCTACTCAACAATATAGTGATAAGTACGAGCAGGTTCCAGAAGAGAAGGCTCTGACTATTTCAAATTACAATATTGTGGAAGAGATGAAGAAGATACCTGCTAAAGTAAGTTTGTATGATGCACTTCAGTTGCCAGGACAAGTTGACTTACTACAAGAATCTTTGAAGACTGCTAATGATCAAAAGGAAAATCCTTCTCAAATAGTCCTAGCACAAACATTACCGACTTTAGTTACGGGAAAGAACATGCCTTTCCCATTTTATTTGTCACTCAGAATGGAAGGGTGGATTCTACACAACTGTATGATCGAATCTGGAGCTGTGACAACTGTCATGCCAAAGGCAGTATGTGAGGTGATGGGGATGGAATATACAAGGAGTAGCCCAGGGGTGTTACAACTGGATGGGACTCCGGTCAAGACAGTGGGAGTAATCAAAGATATTCTCATTGTCCTCCACAGTACAAATCACAATCATCTAGGAAGTGGTAGTGGTTGATCTGGAGCCATACTTTAATATGTGTCTCTCAAGGGAGTTCACAACTAAGCTAGGAGGATATCTTTCCTTAGACTACTCACATTTGGAGATGTCGTTCAAAGGGAAGAAGATTCATATTTATAATGAGAAGCTCTCACATTTTCACATCGAACATTTGGAAGAGGAAGAATCTCCAGGTGCAGTTAACATGATGACTGAGGAGTTAGAAGAGGTCGACCTGATGGAAGAAGCGTTGGGTGAGCTTCACCTTGAAGATGAGTTTTTACTTATGGATTTCAATGCGATGGTTGGAACATACATTGGCTGCTATACTATAACTAAGCCAGAGAAAATTGAAGAGAAGGTTCATGATTCTCCCGGTCCTGTTGCATACCAGTTATGGAGAATGTATTTTGACGACGCGAGGTGCAAGAATGGTGTAGGTGCTGGCATTGTGTTGATCTCTCCCGAAGGGTTGCAAAAGACCTATTATTACAGGCTAACTTGGGGTTGCACAAATAATGCAGCTGAATATGAGGTATTATGCCTTGGATTGAAGAAAGCTGAGAAGTTGGGTATTAAATCGTTGCAGATTTTTGGAGACTCTGAACTCATAATTAATAAGATCACTAATAAATGTGTATCAAAGCAACATTACCTAAAATATTATCGCAATAGAGTGTGGGACTTGACTGGATTATTTGGAATCTTCCTTAAAAAATGTAACCCTTGGTACCCTCGCTTGGCACTTCTCTCGAAAATATTCTTTAAGCAGCGTGCCCTTTTTGCCATGTCAATTTGTCGTAAATCGTGCCCTGGCTACTGAAAGTTGCCTTGAAAAACTAAATTGGCTGGTCAAAAGTAATTAAATGTCTTCTCATGACCATTAAAAAACTTTCCATTAGCTTGCATGTTTTCCAATAGCCGTCGCATATATAAAACATGAATTCCAAAAAATCTCCATTCTTCAACTCTTTTTCTCTTGAGGGCGCCTTCGAATTGCTTGAGAAATAAAGGGTGAATGACTCATTTTAAAGAATTTTTTCTTTTCCATTTTTTTTTTGTTTTAGCTTTTCTTTAGAAAATCGGATTTTCTAAAAAAAAAAAACTGGCCTTCTTTTTTTTTTTTTAATTAAATGTCTTATAGTTTACTTTTTATATATATATATATATATATATATATATATATATATATAACACATATTCATGAACGGGAGTGCCAAAACCATGGCCGCTCCCATTTATTAGTGGGGAAGCGCCCAAGGCTTGGGCGCTCCCATAGTTTTTTTTTTTTTTTTAAAGAGTTTAAAGTTTTTTTTTTTTTTAATTTCGATTTTTAATTTTTTTTTTCTTTTATATAAAAAACATGGAGGTGGGGGGTGCCCAACCCTTGGGCACCCCCCATTTTAATTAATGGGAATCGCCCGCCCACCAATGAGGCACTCCCCTTTTTATAGGAGGAGAGGGGGCGCCCAAGCCTTGGACGCTCCTTATGCTTTGGGAGGAGCGTCCAAGGTGACGTTCACCCCCACTCACAGGCACTTCCGAATTCTTTTTTTAAATGTTTTTTTTTATATACTACTACATGAATAGAGTTGAAGATCTGTAATATGATACCCTGTTTTTTTATTTTTTTTATTTTTTTATTTTTATTGGAGTTTGGTGTGTAATGCAAATTCTGATTTCTTTCTGTGTTGTTTATATGGGTTTGTATTTTTTTTGTTGTTTTTGATTACAAGTAATCAATGCTGGAAATAAAGTAATAGCAGATGTCTAAACTATTTCCTAAACTCTTCACATTAAAAAATGCATAACACATAAAGTAACTTATGCTGTAAATTCATTGAAAAGACAACAGAGTAAACAATACCAGACTTAAATTGAATGACTGTAAAGTCTGATTTTTGATATCCTTGAATACAACTTGAAATGCTTTTCTTTTCCCACACTCACAATGCTGGTTGAGTGATGTAGTATCCTGGCCGCTCTTGTTAGGTGATATTGTAGACCAAAAATGGGGGCGATTGACCCATTAAACCCCACGCTACCCCTGTGAATAAAGCTACAACAATCTAGACTACAATTTTCAGTTCGAATCTCCCCAAAGGATGTTGATCTCCTGGTTAGAGACGGTTGCAACAGGTAATGTTGATAAGGCCGCCCTTAAATGAATTATATTATAGCCTTGAAGAGGAGCGATATCTTCTTGAAGTGACACACTAGCTTTGTGATCTGTACGGACTATCAATGAAGGTTCCAGCAGTCCCCTAAAATTCCCACGATAACCTCTAACCTCAACTTGTAGATAATAAAATGGATGTAGATGAAAATCAATGGCTTAGCAATGTTATTTATCAAACCCTGCTCGTTGTTTTCACATATCTGTTCAATCATATTCAAAAGGTACGGTTGGCTGTACAATTAAATATTGATCAGCAACAACATCCTCTTGAGTATTACCTAATAATATCTCCTTAAATCTGCAATTACTAAATGGGAGCATCCAAGCCTTGGGCCCTCCCCCCTTTCATTAAAAATTTAAGAACTTTAAAATTAATTAAACTTATAAAAAAACTTAAAAAAAAAAAACTAAAACTATGGTCGCCCATCTCCATGGGTGACCACACTTAAAAAATTAAAATATAAAACAAATAAAAAAATAAAGGGCGTGATCGCCCAAAGGTCGGGTGATCATTATGATCGTTCGTCCCTTCGGGCGACCCCCTTTAACTTTAATAAAAAAAAAAAACTTTTCAATTTTGGATCGCCCAAAAGTTGTGGCGAACATCATGTTCGCTCCCTTTGAGGGTGATCACGTTAAAAGCTAAAATAAAAAATTAAAATTAAAAAATTAAAAAAAAAAGGGGGCAGTTTTTTTTTAGAAAATTTGTTTTTTTAAATAAAAGAAAAAAAAGAAGAGAAGGGCAAAGAACAAATTCTTTAAAAGAAGTCATTCATTTGACCAACCAATTTAGTTTTTCAAGGCAACTTTCAGCAGCCAGGACATGGTTTACGAAAAAATGACACAACAAAAAGCGCACGCTGCTTAAAGAATATTTTCGGGAATAGTTCCAGGCGAGTGCATCAAGGCTCACATTTTTCAAAGAGGATTCCAAATAGTCCTGCATTTATTACGATGGTTGAGGAGAAGCGTTATATAAACAAGATGAGGTAAACCCTTGCAGTTATTTTTTTAATTTTTTCTACTGTCGTGTGTTTCAATAAATTGTTGCAGAGTGCTCAGGAGGTTGTTCAGGAAGTTTACCCAAAGTTTTTTTTTTAGAATGGGAAGATGTGACAATGAACCCCAAGAAGTTTTAGAATCTTCAAAATCGAAGAAGTCGAAAAGAAGGGAAGTGGCTACGAGGTCCAAGAAGGCTCGAAAAAATGATTATGTTGATTTGGACCCGTATGAAGATTCGATGGCTGGGATCAGTGACTACGTCATCACTCACAAAGGAGTAGACAAATTACGGCAAGATGTCAAATTTTTAGTGTAGTTGGGATTGACATCGAAAAGTTGGTTAACATTACCTTATTACTCACTGCTTTTTTGGTATTTATGTCCTCCAGCACATCCTTGTCCCGAGCTTGTGTTGCTTGTTTCTAGATATTATGATCCTTCAACCAGGGCTGTTAGGAATGCGAAGAGGAAAATTCTTTTTACCATTGCTCCCGACAAAGTCCGAGAAGATTTTGCTTGTGGGTTACAACCTCCCAACTATGGATTCCATAAGAAGTCGCATATTGATGAACAAAAAGACAAATATGTCTCCACTATGACCATGCATTAGTTTATGGAGACTTAGATGATTAAAGATCCACCAATGGGACAACTTTCAAACTTGCCTAGACCGTTGAAAGATTTTAAAAGCTTGGATATTTATTCCATGCTAGCATGGGTTGTGGGTTTGCCCTCAGATGATACAGTTCACAAGTGGCAGGCGGCTGTGACACAATGTATTTGTCGCATAGAATTTTATTCTCCTTCAACCATAAAACCGGGCACTAATCCAATTTTCTTTGATTGGGCTGATTATATTTCACGAAGATTAAATTCAAAATTGGAGAAGTTGCAGACCGGAGCAGATGAATCTTTCAAGCGTAATTCATTTTTTGTATGGTTTTTCTTCTTCCAACTGCAACGTCATTTTCCTTTTATTGTTGTTTCAACTACAAATGAAAAGGATGAGCCTTTACTGATTTATAAGTGGACTTCCATTTTATTGAAAAATGAATCTTTTTTAAAAGTTTATTTATGGAATTATTAATTGAGTTGCTTTGCGGTACCTGTGAAAGAGTACCGCGAGAATTAAGAGATATAGTGGTTACTCAAGAAAAGGGTGACATTTTTCTGCTTACCCAAGGTGTGGTTATGAGAATTTTTGGTTTCACGAGTAAGCCATTTTTATTACCGTATTTTGCTACAGAGCATGTTTTTGCTATGGAAGTAGTGCACCAATAAGATTACGTGAATGATGTATATGGAGCTGGGTATGGAAAGAAGACTACATGCAATATGCCATTTCAGTTTGATGGCATAGTAACGAGGCAAATTGGACATAATCGACTTCTCACTGTTGCATTGCAAGATCTGGCGGTGATATAGGTGCTGCAATATTGGAAGTATGATCCCTTGGGCAAATTTAAAGAACTCGTTAAGATGAAATTATTTTATTGTTTCCCTCGTTGGACATTGAACGCAATCAAAATAATTTTAATGGGTCAGATATGAATTGGCATATTGAGAAGATGGCTACACTTCCCCCTTGGCATGATTTCTATGAGCAGGAGGTAGAGTATAGGTCTCAAGCCCCTTCGCCAGGCTTGTTCAATCTAGTTAAAGCCAATGAAATCGATTGATCCAAAGAAAAGATAATGAACTGATGGATAATGAGAGTTCACCGTGGAAAACCTACGATTACTTACGGGCTCAAGCTTGATTATACCTTTTTAGTGGTTTATGATGAATATGTAAATTCATACCAGCCAATTGCTTTTACCAATATTTTGTCGTACAGTTTTCAACAGTCAAAAAGTGGTGAAAGCAACATAGAAGAACAAAATCCGTTTATCATAGAAGAAACTCTTGAAAGAGAGGAACAACAATATTTGTTTCAACGGAGATATCAGCGGGCAAAGCAGAAGATAGAAGAAGCACCAAAGCCAAAGAAGCGTGATGTATAACAGGTGCCACCATTTCCCAAGGTGACAAAGAAACCAATGACTAGTTCCATTACTATCTCCCCTGCTAATGTTACAGTTATTGCAAATGCAACGACTTTTGTTATTTTGGCAATAGTTGTCAATGCTTCTATGGAGATTGAGGTTCCAATAAAGGTAGCACAAATATTTTTGATGATCCAAGGACAAAAGGAAGACCAACCGTTGGGACTACCCTAAGAGAAGGTCATGGAGACCCAAACAAATACTGAGGAGGTAGTGTTGGAGCAACAAGAAGAAGATTTTGCGCAACCCCCTCTATCACCACATCACATAGTGCTTACGCCCAAAGGTACATCTTCTTTCCTTTCTTATTTTTTGGAGCAAGTAGTGACTACGTCAGAAGCAATTCCATTAGTTTCTGTGTCTATTTCTCCACCTTTCGGTATTCCCTCAGTTTCCCTTACACTTCTTCCACCTTCCCTTCCTAAAGTCACTGTCGCTCCTTATGTCTCCTTTGCTTCGTCCTCTATTTCTTTTAGTTCATATGCATCAGGACTGAATCTATTTTTGCGTTTATCCCCATCTATCACTTCTACCATTTCTACCGAAGCTGTAAGTATGCAGGCTCCTTCCAGGGTGAGCGTAACAGTAGTTAAAACCAGTTTACCCATCCATTCCACCATTTTTATTCCACCACTTCTAACCACCACATCAGTTTCATAGCCTAACCGCTCTGAAGCCCTCATTCCCTTCACACCGTTTTTGGAATTACAATATTTTCCTAACATTCAGGTGGTATCCAAGCAGTCAGATGCAGAGAAAATCAATCGAGCACACTTGAGTTCATCCCAATGGTTGAAAAGCAGACAAAGAAAAGAAGCTCTCAAATCAACACATCCTCTAAAGAGGGTCGTTTTTTATCTTGTTGCAATGGAGGCTCATATCACCAATATTACTCCATTGGTTCAAAAACCTCAAGGAGAATTGTTTCCAAGCAAACTTATTTTTGAGACCATCATAGAAGACCTCATGAAGATTGATCTTGTGGAAAATATGGGCAACATTCAAGTGGACATGATTTTAGTTTACCTTCACGACGAGCACTATAAACAGAAGTATTTTGATCAGGCCGACAAGATCATTGAACTCGAGACTGCCTTGGCTAAAAGTAGAGCACAGGAGGAAAAAATTGCTACAGCAAATGAACATTTGAAGCAACAAGTTGAAATGCACTTGAAAGAGAGAGATTTAGTACGCATTGAGATGCACAATCTTTGCCAGACGCTTGAAGTTATCCAGAGTTAGTTGGCAGAGAAATATGCACAGGCTGCTGGTTTTTATCATTATAAAATCAAGAAAATGTGTCTTTGCTCCGTGCAAAACTTTGAAAAATTGGCTCTAAAAGTAGTTCGAGTTCTGATTTACTTATGGGCACCTCACAATCAGATTCAAATGGGACAACACGGAGGAGTTATTATTGCCCCATATGAAGATGGCAGTGAAAATACAGGCCTTGGAAAATTCCATGTATGTGAAACCCCTGAGCGAGATGGATCATTCTTTGTCAGCTACAAAAGTCAAATTGTGTAGTTATTTTTAGCAGATGGATCTTGTGCGAGAAGGTCAAAAAATTCTGCCATAGAGAAGAAACGCATTGTTTCGATGACTCATCTTGATGCTCTATGCGACATGGGTTTTCTAGAATATGTTAATGAGTGGGGTGAACCTTTTCCACAAGTACAATTGGAGGCATCATGGAAGCAGTTTGTTGAAGATACCTCCAAGATTGATGCTTGGGAGGAGCCTATCACGGATGTTCAAGTGTTGCCATTAATGTAGAAGTATACTCATATGGAGCTTTCACTGTCTGAGTTAGCCTAACGAGCGAGGTGCTTGAGCTTGGAAGATATTCAAAATTTACGTTTTATATATGAGTCCCTGGGTACTCCTTCTTTGTTCACCACAGAGGCATTGAAGGCCGTAGTTGTAGTTTATGATGTCACTTCTGGGACCCTCAAAGAAGAGGTAGAACAAGCAGAGGTAGAAAAATAATCAGCCGCAAAAGTAGTTGAAGAACATGAACGAGAAGAAGTACTTTGAGTTACAAAATAAGCAGAAGCTATTGAGAATGCTAAAGAGGAGAAGCGACATAAGGCATCTACATCAAAGGCACCAACCAAGGAGGTTGGAAAGAAGACTCAAGATCACCCAATGGACTAAGGTTTGGGATCGTTTGCATCCATACGAGCTGGATACCCTGAGAGTCGCCAGAAATATTGGCATTTTGCAACATGCCATATTTTTTTATTGTAATACAAATACATTTATGATTGAGTTTTTTTTAACTCAATATTTGAAGACATTTATGATTGAGTTTTTTTAACTCAGTTATTTTTTATAGTTTTTTTAATTCTCTGTAAATTTTCATTTTGCAAAATAAATTAACCCCAAAACATGACTTGGAAATCTACTTTGGATTCACTTTTTTGAAGTTACCAGTAGCAGTTGAAAAATTAAAAATAATTTTGCCATAGAGAATGAGCAGCAGCAAGATAAAGAAGGTCGTGAAGTCGAAGAAGGTATTTTATTTAAAATAAAATAAAAAAGAAGAGACATAAATTTGGCAAGTACGAAAGTGAAACGCATTCACCCCAATGGAGGGGCGAACATCGTGTTCACCCCAATGAAGAGGCGAACGCGCTCTCGAAAGGAAATAGTGTGCCTGTTGACAATTTTGTCACATTGCACAATGGGGTAGAAAAATTGAATTTTTGTAAAGTATTTCTTTTAATTTCATGAATTTGTTCCCTTGTTTTTTTTAGAAACAACATTTTCAAGCATTGCAGCAATTTTGGCTTTCCCTGCCACCCCCTTGTACATAAAATGAAGAAGAAAGAGCTTCGCTGCCGAACAAGCTAAGGAAGACAGCTTCGTCGAAAGAAATCGTTAAGGATAAAAACTACTTCGGGCCCGAAGTCCCTCAAACAACTACTTCGAGCGAAAACCTTGCGAAGCAGCATTGCCGAAGAAGAAATTCTAGCAAGGCGTAAAAAAGAGCTTCGCACCCGAAGTATTTCCAGCAGCTACTTCGGGCAAAAGTTTTGCGAAGCAGAATTCAAGTGGCATTTCAAAAGAACAGCTTCGTCGAAGGAAAATCACGGTCCGAATTGGCTAAGGCAAGAAAGAACTACTTCGGGCCCGAAGTCCCTCAAATAGTTACTTCGGGCGAAAGTTTTGCGAAGCGGTGTTGCCGAAGCAAAATGCAAAGGAAGAAGAATGAAAAATACTTCGGGCCCGAAGCACTTCAAAAGACTACTTCGGGCAAGAAACTTGCGAAGCGGGATTTGAAGGAGCACAACATTGAAAATACTTCACCGAAAAGCCGTCGAAGCACCCACTTCGGGCCCCCGCACCAGCGAACCATTTCTACTTCATCGAAAGTCATTGCGAAGCATCTGCTTCGGCCATATTTCATGCGAAGTACTTTCACCCGAAGCGGTAGCGGCCATAAAGAATGCAACATCTTTCGAAGGCAGGAATGCGCTTCGGCCGAAATACCCCCAAACCGTAGTTTTGAAGAAGGTTCACGGTGAAGCATTTTTAAGCTCACCAGCGAAGTATCTACTTCGGGCGAAGGGCCTCGCCGAAGCAGTTTTGACACATCTCTCCAGCGAAGCAGCGAGAAGTGAAGAGCCCATCTTGCAAAGGAAATCTACTTCGGCGCTCGCCACCCTCGAAGCTGTTTTGCGAAGCTCCTCCATGCGAAGTGCAAATCAAGGAGGATCTGCTTCGGCTCGAATCCATTGCGAAGCGAAGTGTGAATGAAAATTTAGCGAAGCACTTCAAAAGGCATGCGCTCCAAGTCGGGTATTTTCTCGAGGCGATCAAGTGCCTCATAAATGCATTTTTTCATGCCCGGTAAGCCCGCTGTTCATTTTTAGCAATTGGAAATGAAGTATCAGTCCATGATGAAGAGCCCGACGAGCATGGCGGCCACTCGAGTATTGCACCCAGAAGCCAAGGACGCTCAGACGGCTCATTAATGCATGTTTCCATGGTTGACCTGGTCATAGTTGCCAGTTTTGGTAACAGATTTGAGAGCTCAGTCACGAGAGCCACGAGGAGCCGACTTCTCAGGTTTCGAGGGTGTACTCCTCCATTTTGTGCAATAATGGCTCAAAGGGTCGGGTCCTCTATAAAAACCCAGGCATTGTAATGTAAAAAGGGGGGGAACTTTTTGCTAGAAAGTTATTGTAACTTGTATTCCTACGATTAATACTAAAGAGCTTTGGACTCTATTTCTCTCTTGTATGCTGCCTTCTGCGTTTATTTCTTTCATCTTTCTTCATTTGCATACTATAATTCTGAACTCTGGATTTAGGTGTGTGATTGGGGACTGAACCCTAAAATTTTCTCGAAGGATACATAGGAGAGGAAGACGTCGTGTTGGCCTTCTTTTATGCTGCCTATGAATAGTGTTTCTGCTATATTCACTTTTCTTAATCGTCGTTACTCTGAACCCTAAATTTTGGTGAAAGGGAAAGGAGAATCCTGGAACTCGTCCAGAGGATACATAGGAGGGCTAATATTGTGTTCATTTCATTTATTCTTGGTTTTCTTTGTTGTTGTTCCAAGTTATTGGCTAGTAATCATGCTTCTGGTTCTTTCCCACCACTAAACTACTAAAATTTCTTCCCTTACTCTTTTATTTCTTTCTTGCACCCTTACTCTGTTTATCTCTTTCCTGCACCCTTATCTTAAACATCGAAGTAGTGTAGTATAGGAGCCGGCCTTCTCCAGAGATTGGCATGAGGAGCATCTCTTCTCTTCGGCCTTTCAATGTTGGTCCAGGTCTAGGGCGCATTCATTTACCCAAATCCTTTCCTAGGCAGATTTGATGACCAATAGTTTTTGGCACGCCTGGTGGGACCCGGTCAGTCTCACCTTATGAGTGGTAGTGAGAACCGATGCTCTTATTACCAAAAGACTCTTAGCATCTGGTGACTCTATTTACCCAAGAATATTTAAGTCATAAAGACCGGTACCAAAGTCTGTGTCTTCATGCAAACAAGATGGAGAGTTAGGAATAGAGGAGAGGAAACTGAGTTCTTTGAGCTAGATATTGATGCCTTTGGGGAACGATCTAGGTTAGTCACCCCCGAGTCTTTGTTACGTGGAACATCCTCGCAAGAGGCCACTATTGACGAACAAGGCCTAACTTCTGATAGCACAACGGCTAGCTTTCCTCCTAATCCTCCCAACTCATCGAAGCATCCTAGTGCCTCCATTCCTATTGGTCGTCCTGTTAGCAATCAAGGAGGAGCTTCGAGAATTCCTGTTTCTCAAAATCCAAGAGTAAATATGGCATAGCAACAACAACAACAACAACAAATGCAGCAACAACCGCCGCCAGATTATTTCCAACATGGAATTCTTCGGGACCGCTAAATCTAGCGGGACAAGGGCAAGTGCCGCCTGCTGCTATAAAGAAGATCCCAACGTTCGATGGAACTGGGAAGACTGCTCTAGAGCACATCCAGGATATAGTTTCTCTAGCGGTGATCCATGACATCATAGAAGAGCGGGTTATGGTAAAGCTTCTGGTTCTGTCTCTTAGAGGAAAACTCCTCTACTGGTATAGATCTTTACCACCCGGTACCATTACGGGATGGGACCAGTTAGCCGGATAGTTGATGCGAAGCTTCAATGAGTCCGCCGATCCGACCTCTCTCCTGCATCAGTTCATAATGATCCAGAGACATCCACAAGAGGAGATCGTAGACTTCAATGTTAGGTTCACTCGAACCTGGCAAAGAATACCAGTTGGACTTCGACCAACCGATGAAGCCGTAACATACTATTTCCTTCGGGCTTTCAATCCTGATATCAGTGTGATGGTAAGGTATTCGAATATCAATACCTTCCCAGAGTTATATGAGTTAGCCCAAAAGGCAGAAATGGATCTAATAGCTATGGGTAAGCTTCCCCAAAGGATGTCGATGCCCATACTTCTTGATTTCTATCAATCCCAGTATGCAAGCGCAGCCGCTTCGTAGATCTCTGCAACCCCTGCACTCCCGATCTCATCTTGGAACCCGAATCCCATTGTATCTCAAATCACTGCTCCATAAATTCATTTTCCCACTTTTTTGACTTCGCAGCCCATGGTCACTTCGGCATTCCCTCTACTGCCAGCACCACTTCAACACCCTGCCCTACCTCCAATACCAACAATGGCTCCATTGCCACCGATTCCCAAAGTCGATGACATGCAAGCCAAAATACTGCAAGAAGTTCAGTCCCTGAACTCCATAGTGCAGACCCTGTCTAATGACATGACCATTATGAAGAAGAAGCAAGCGCAACAAGAGTTTCTACCGAGAAGATCTTATCCTACACCTGCGCTTACTAAAGATCAAGCGGCCCAACAAGGAAGAGCTTCGACAAGAAATGTTGCAATAGATGAAGCCCCGAGCACTTCCGATTATATACATTGGTGCTCCACGTGTAATGATCCTCATGAAGAGAATACTTGCATGCTGCACCAACACTATGTACAAACACTGGCGAGCAGTAGTCATGGCGGTCAAGTCAACGTCATCAGGCAATTGAATCAGAACCTGGTAATTGGTGAAGAAGAGCCAGTTGCAGTCCTTACCAGAGGAGGAAAGAGGTCGATAGAGGTGGATGCTACTCAAATGGCTCCCTTAAATGTGCATGCTCATCATGAGAAAGGACAACAACCTCCTCCAGCCTCGAATGAAGCTCCACAACCTACACCAGTCAAAGAGAAGGCCCAACAAGCCCCTGCAAATCCACCGCAGGTGGAAACAAAGGAACAAGCTAGAGAGAAGCTCAAGCTTCCTTCACTGACTAAGCGATAAAGGGTCGAAGCTACGAAATAGTATCACACCAGATATGAGCCGAGAAAGGAACCCGAGGTGCCCAGTTCCCTGGCATACAACATTGTAGATGAGCTGAAGAGGATTCCAGCCAAAATCAGTCTGTATGATGCACTGCAACTACCTGGACAAGTGGACCTATTGCAAGAATCATTGAAGATAACCAAAGCAAGAAAGGCAGCACCGCTTGCCCTAGTGCAGACCCTGTCCACATCCATTACGGGGAAGAATAGGCCACCACCGTTCTACCTGTCTCTACAGATGGAAGGGTATATTGTACATAACTGTATGATTGACTCTGGGGCCGCGACGATAGTCATGCCCAAGGCAGTGTGCGAAGAGATAGGGATGGAATATATGCGAAGCAGTCATGGTGTACTCCAGTTGGATGGTACCCCCATGAAGACTGTAGGAGTGATCAAGGACATTCCTATTCGACTACACAAGATGCCTCAAATCATAGTTATACAAGAGGTAGTAGTCATTGACCTCGAGCCCTACTTCAGTATGTGCTTGTCGAGAGAATTTACGACGAAGTTGGGAGGATATCTATCTATGGATTACTCGCACTTGGAGATTCCATTCAAAGGGAAGAAGATGAAAATCTACAACGAGAAGCCTTCTACCTTCCTCGTAGAAAAGATGTCCGAAGGAGAAAGCAACGATCCTGTGCATGCGATAGTGGAAGGGATAGAGCAGGTGGACCTGGTCGAGGAGTCTCTCGCATAGTTAAGTTGTGAAGATGAGTTTTCATTGGCAGACTTTAATGCCATGATAGAAATCGAGATGGGATGTTATGCCATCGCCAAGCCTGAGAAACACATCAAGTCAGAAGATAAGGTCTTCATCGAAGGATTATGGAAATTGTTCTTCGATGGCGCCCGATGCAAAAATGGTGTCGGGGTGGGGATTCTTCTAGTATCACCTTCTGGAGAGCAGAAGGAATATTGTTACCGGTTGGTGTGGAGTTGCACCAACAATGCAGTAGAATATGAAGCATTATGCCTAGGACTCAAAAAAGCAAAAAAGTTGGGCATAAAGCATCTCCAAATCTTTGGAGATTCTGAATTGGTATGCAATCAAGTCACAAACAAGTGCACTTCAAAGAAGCATTATCTCAAGTCATACCGAAATAGGGTATGGGACTTGCTCGACCAGTTCGAATCTCTCAATCTGCAGTCTATTCCAAGAGAAAAGAATCGACATGTCGATGTTCTAGCATCCATCGTAGCCAAGTATTCTCTAGCAGAAGACATGGTGCATAAGCCCAAAGTTGTGAGGATGATTTACAGGCCCTCTGTCCCAGATAGAGATCTGCATTGGCAGGTTTTTGATAGTGATGAGCAGATTGTGAATTTCATGATTCAAGAAGTAGCCACGGTTGAGAGCAGAAGCCCTGATGAAGAAGAATATGAAGGGCTAGTTCAATTGAAGAATAACCACGTTCCCAAAGGATTAATTACTCTTGAAAGCCTCTTTGATCAGAATGATCGAGCAGTTTCTCACAGGATCAAAGTTAATGCAAAGCAGTATCAAGATTTAGAGCTTGAGCCTGGAAAAGCAATAAAAGTTGGAACAGATTGCACTTCGAAAGAGCTAGAGCAGATCCGATCTCTGTGCAGAAAGTATCCCGACATAGTGGCTTGGTCTTATCAAGATCTAAAGGGATATGATCGACAACTGATCCAGCATACAATTGAGTTGCAGGAAGGGATCAAACCTTTTCGGCAGAAGCAAAGGCCTGTCAATCCGAAGATCGAAGTCTTGATGAAGGCCGAACTCCTGAAAATGCTCGAGGCAAAGATAATTTATCCCATCAAACATTCTTCTTGGGTAGCGAATCTAGTCCCAATCAGAAAGAAGAATGGAGATATACGATTATGCATGGACTTTCGCAACCTGAACCAAGCTTCTCTCAGAGATCACTACCCTCTCCCGTAGATCGATCAGATCTTGCATTCGATGGTTGGGGCTCAACGCTTCTCCCTACTCGATGGTTTCTCCGGATACAATCAAATCTGGGTCAGGGATGAAGACCAACATAAAACCGCATTCACTACCAAGTGGGGCACATTTGCTTACCAGCGAATGCCCTTCGGCCTTTCGAATGCGGGAGCCACTTTTCAGAGGGCAATGGATTTAGCTTTTGGTGAGCTCTTGAATAAGGTTATCGTTATCTATCTAGATGACATGACCATCTTCTCCCGAAGAAGGGAGGATCACCCCTTACACTTACAACAAATTTTTGAAAAATGTCGAGAATTTGGCATTTCAATCAATCCGAAGAAGTCCATATTCGTAGTCAGCGAAGGGAAGTTGCTGGGACATGCGATATCAGAGAAGGGTCTCGCTGTAGATCCTGACAGAGCTGAGGCTCTAATGAAGCTCCCACTCCCAGTAGACAAGAAAGGACTTCAATCCTTCTTCGGCCAGATCAACTTCGTGAGGAAGTTTGTCCCAGATTTTGCCCAGGTCATCAAGCCGATGTCCGAACTTTTGAAGAAAGGTGCAGAATTCATCTGGACGAAGGAAAGAAAAGAAGCATTCGAAGAAATAAAAGCCCGAATTGCTCAAGCACCGGTCCTGACCAACCCTGACTACAATCGGGACTTCATCCTATATGCTATAGGAGAACCTGAGAGCTATGTTGCGGTCCTGACACAAAAGGGGGAAGATGGCGAAGAGCGCCCCATCGCGTTTCTAAGCCAAGTGATAAACCCTCATGAAGAAAAATATAATTTCATAGAAATGCAGGTGCATGCAGTAATGAAGTCTCTTAGGAAGTTCAAGCAATTCATCTCCCAAAGTCGGGTTACAGTCTTCGTCATCCACCCCGATGTGCACAATTTCATCATCCAAGGAGAATTGGGTAGTAAAAGAGCCGGTTGGGTCAGCAAGATACAAGAGTTCGACATTGAGATCAAACCCACAAAATTGGTTCGTGGTCGCGCATTGTGTCAAGAACTGGCGAAGAGCGTAGCGGCCGAAGCTACAGAATCTCAGTGGGATGACTCACCAATAGAAGAATGCTTCACAAACCAGGAAGAGGATGAGAAATACTGGGTCAATGAAATAGTCGAATACTTCAACACTGGCAGATGTCCTTCACATCTAAATGCTTCATAGCGAAGGCATTTTAGGATGCGGTCCTCCCGATATACCTTGCGCCCCGAAGGCCTATTTTTTAGAAACATTGATGGCGTCCTTCTCAGGTGCATAAAAGATGATGATAAAAGGAGAGTCCTGGGAGAATTTCATTCAGGATTATCTAGAGGCCACTTCGTAGGGAGAACAATGGCATTGAAGATCATCAAGGCGGGTTACTATTGGCCCACACTCTTCGTTGATGCCTTCGTGGTTTGTCGCAAATGCGAGCAGTGTCAAAAGTTCATCGGTCGAAGCAAAAATGCTTCGATGCCTCTCCAACCGATACAAGTAGAAATTCCCTTTCAACAATGGGGGTTGGATTTCATAGGGGTCATATCGTCGAACTCCTTCGCTGGGCATAAGTTCATCTTGACCGCGACTGATTACTTCACCAGATGGGCCGAAGCAGTTCCCACGAAGCATGCTGATCAGGAGACTGTCATAGCCTTCCTTGAAGGATTGATCACCCGGTTCGGCATTCCCGAAGCAGTCATAACAGACAATGGTCCTGGCTTTGCAGGTGCCAAAATCAATGAATTCCTCTACAGATATGGGATATATCATAAAGTATCCTCCAATTACTATCCACAGGGCAACGGCTTGGCGGAATCAACCAACAAGACTCTGTTGAGGGTGCTAAGAAAGCTCATAGAGACGAACAAAAGGACTTGGCATCTCCTTCTAGATCGTGCCTTGTGGGCCGATCGAATTTCTGTCAAGAAGTCAATCAAGACTTCACCTTATGCCCTGGTCTACGGCAAGGAGGCCATCTTACCTACCCATATAGAGATCCCTGCATTGCAGTTGTTAGAAGAAGGAGTCAACCCTTTGGAAAATAGATTGGCTCAGCTGCTACAGCTGGAGGAAGATCACGAGAAGGCTTACCAGAGCTTCGCTAAACATGCTCAGGTCACCCGAGATTGGTTCAAGAAAAAATCATCCGATCGCACATTCAAGGTGGGAGATCTAGTATGGAAGTGGGACTCCTGGAAGGCCAAGCCTGGAAATCATGACAAGTTGGATGCTTTCTGGGATGGACCATTCGAAATCATGAAGGTGAACTCGGCCAACTCTTTCATCCTCAAAGATGCAGATGGCCAGGTATTACCAATTTCTGTTAATGGTCTTCATCTGAAGACTTTTCATCGCTGAGGTAAAAAGAAATAAAAATAAAAATATATATATATGTACTTTTGTATATAATTTTCATTTGTGTATATACATCCTGTTTCGAGATTGCAAAAGCCAAGTATTACACTCCAAAATCTCCTTCGGGGACTTTTGATGCGAAGTAGCAGTTGCAAGGAGGTTCGCAGTGAAGCACTTTACCCTCAAAAGGGCCGAACCAAAATTCAAACAAAGGCACGAAAAGAGCTTCGCACCCGAAGCATTTTAAGAGGCGACTTCGGGCAGAAGTTTTGCGAAGTAGATTTTAAAAGAGCCCTTGCGAAGCAATTTCGAAGCAAAATTTGGTGAAGCAGTTTCCAAGAAGGCAAGCTTCGGTAGGCGGTCTTCACGAAGCAAAGCGGCAGTGCGGTGAAGGAGAAGTACTTCGGGGCCGAAGCATCAAAAAATAGCCCACACCAAAGGTTCACCGTGAAGCATTTTCAATGACGATTTCAACTTCGTCGAAGTGGAAGCATTTAAAATGTGTCTCGAAGAACGTGCAGACAACAACCGTGAAAAGAGTTCGAAGCGGATGAATTTAAGGCAAAGGTGGTGGAGCACATCCCGAGGTGATTCGGTTAAGAGAAAAGCTCATGCCCAGGTACGAGGTGGCAGCGGGTTGCATCTCCAATGCAAGGCATAATCATCAAAACATGTGGCCCCGTGTACTACGCCGTTGTAGAGCCAATCAAAGAGCACGACAATCTCCTCCGTCCGAAGCGTAAGTTTAATTATGGTAGGTGCCATAAATTCAGGTAGTTGCCTTTTAAGGCTATAAAATGCGAGGCCCTAGCAGGGAGAAGGTTATTCATCCATCAGTTCATGCAAGACTAAGAGCCTTTGCTATTAATCTGCAAGTCTTACGCCCTTGCATCGAAATTCTTGGTGCCAAAGTCCCCTGCACTGTAAGCCTTGCTTCTGTTGTAAGACATCCAACATGGGGAAGAAAAACTCCAAGGAGAAAGGAAAGGAACCGGAAGTAGCAGGCCCCAAAAAACAAAGAAGGGCAAGGAAGAGAAAAAGCATACACCAAAGAAGATCAATCTCACCCCTCGCCCTGAAAAGCAGTCGATAGAAGAAGGAGAAGACTCTGAGGAGGAACAACTTGAAGAACCACCGATTGATGGGTGGGAGAAAATTAGAGACATAGAGCTCTCTAAGGGTGTGTCCGACCTCCGACGCACTATTGAGTTTATGATGAGCAGACTCACCCCAGAGAATAAGAGAGCTGCTGCATATTACTCTCAAATTTATTGGTATTTGACCCCGCCTGCTCACCACTGTCCTGAATTAATCTATGCTATCATGCAAAATTACCAGCCTGCATCCAGGCAAGTGTTGGATGCTTCAGGTCATAAATTGTTTTCCATTCTGAAGGAAGATGTGCAAGCAACCTTTGCGCCACAACAAGGTCCACCCAAGGGCTATTCCGTTCGCAACGTCATTCTGAGCGAACATATGGAGAGGTTCACCTCCAACAACTACATATTGAAATTCCTACGTGAGAACCTCAAAAGCGGGCTCCCTTCAAGCAAGCTGCCCCAGATGCCCTTACCCTTGGCGGCCTTCAAGAACACCGATATTTTCTCCATCATTGCATGGGTGGCGGGCCTGTCGACAGATGCTTCGGTGCAACCCTGGTAGGTGTCTTTGGCCGAATGTATTTCGAGAGGGGAATTCTATGCCCTTGATGCTTCAAGACCAAACACCAACCCAGTTTTCTTCGATTGGGCAGAATGGGTGGCCCGAACCTTGCATACGCGGCTCACCAGTATGAAGAATTCGGCAACGGGCCAGTACTTCACACCCTGTTCTTTCCTTGTCTGGTTGTTTTTCTACCAAGTACATAAGCGATTCCCCCATATCGCCATTTCTCCAAGCGGCGAGGATGGAAATCCTCTGTCGGTGTACCAGTGGACTCCCCTCCTATTGAGGACAGAGTCCTATTATTCTTTTAATCAACAGTTTTTGGGACCCGCCATGCATTTGTTGAAGGGCTCTTGCCCTCGGGTGCCCCTCAGTTTGAGAGATAGAGTGGTGCAGGAGAAGAAGGGAGATGTGTTTCAATTGACACAGGGGCTCGTAATTCATATGTTCGGCTTCATTGGGAAGCCCTTCCTGCTACCAGTCTACCCCTCCGAGTACCAGTTCGCATTGGAGGTCGCTCGACAGAGCGACGCAACTAACGCCGTCTACGGCCATGGTCGAAAATGGGCACATACCTGTGACTTCCCCTTCAGGATGGGGGTAATTGAAGTATTTGCCTTAAAATAGAATGTTTTCCTGGAGGAAAAGCTTGCCAATTTTGGCCTACTCTAGATTCCTCAACAATGGCTCTATGATCCCTTGGGAGTGATGAGGGATCACTTAAAATTCAAGAATTTCCACATCTGCCCCCACCCTAAAATTGTGGAACAAAGAAATAATCCCAATGGGAAGGATCTGGAGTGGCATTTGGAGAGGATGAGGACATTGCCTCCCTGGCATGAGTTCTACCCCATGGAGGTCGAGTTTGACCCTGACCAGCACCCCCTCCCAACTCCAAGCTCCACGTTTTGGAGAAAGGCAAAGGATGATTTAAAGGAAGAATTGAAGAATTGGAGCGAGGAAAAATTAAGGGAGTGGTGGATAATGAGAGTCCATCGCCAAAAGATGAATTCTTATGGACTCTTGACAATGGATAAAGACTTCGCAATTGTTTATGAAGCCAATGTTGAAACTTGGAAGTCCATATCCTTCGCCGACTTTGTTCCTCCAGCTACCCCAGGATCGGGCGAAAGCCCAAGAGGAGCTGAAGATGCCTCAGAGCAGGAACAAGAGGAAGAAGAGGAAGAAGCCGAAGCTACACCGGAGGCACTACCACAGGGACCATCGAAAATCCATGACACAAGTGCCGAAGAGTCGGAGCAACCATTGGAGAGAAAGAAAAGAAAGAGGCAAGAGCAAATTCAAGTGCCTCCGAGCCACCCAAAGTGACCCCGCACAAAGCTCCCAAGTGCTCCTGTTGGACAACCTGCATCAGGCCCGGCCGAAGCAAATGTTGAAGATGCGGGGCCACCAAGTGCCGAGACGGTCCCAGACATAGACGTCATTGATGTGGAGGAACTCCTCCAACAAGAGGGGGACCCCGAAGTAGAAGTCATGGAAGTCGGGAGTGCCGAAGCCCAAAAAGAGCAGGAGCCTATTACACAAGAAGTCACCACGGCCGCTCTGCCAGAGGGGCACGTAGGTACGCACTCTCCACCCTTTGCCTTGGTCTCTCACATGTCCACCATGGTCTCGGCCGAGTCTCCCCATCAGTCCCTCCCTCCCTCACAAAGTCAATCACCTCCTCACGCGTTGCCTCTTGCCACCGATCCCGTTAGCCCCACTCCCCCACTTGAGTCATCTCGCCGAGACAAGTCTGTTGCTACCATTTCACCTTCCCATGCCACCATCCCCTTGGTCCTCAGTCAGGGGAAGATAGTGCTCAAACGTCGAACCCCGTGCCTCATTCCCTCGTCACACATGGCATTGTTGCACTCGCTGGGACTCCTAGTACACCTGTCGTCGAACCTTCTGGTGAGGCATCCCCCATTCATTCTTTATATTTGTTTACCCCTTCGGCTGGAGATCCAGCCTTATTTGAATCTGAATTGTCCATGATGAAGGAACGCCCTCTAGCTGAGAAGCTACTCCTAGCTCGACAAAATACAAAAAAAATGTTGAAGGAGGCGAGGAAGAAGAGAGGGCGCTCTCTGGCCCAGGTTGAAAAATGCGTCATCTTCGATTTGAAGTGTGGAAAGTTGCATAAAGTAAAAAAGATCCCCAAGGTCCAGAAGCCCCTGGATGAAATGACTCCAGCGGACTATGACTACCAAGACAAATCCAAGGACCTGGAGCATTTGAATGTTGATAATGAATCTGAATCCATGCACGTCAGGATCGAAACCTTTCGAGCGCATGCCAACATCGCTAATCAACGCAGATTTGAAGCAGAAAATGCCAACATCAAGTTGGAGGAAGAGCTGGCTAGAATCCGCTCCAAGCTGGAGGATTCAGAGGAGCAATGTAAGCTGATGAAAAAGGAAACACACGCCCTGAAACAACAAATACTACAACTGTAATGTACAACTGAGAACCAAGCACAGAGACAGGCCGAGAATGATCTGAAGGCCAAGGAAGTTGAAAGCAAGATCTTGCAGACGCAGCAGTAGTTGCACGAAAAAGCAAACCTGGAGCTATTTGATAGAGGCAGGATCAAAGAAATCCGCTCACACTTGCTAAAAAATTTTAGATCCCGGGCCTCCAGTGCCCTATCAATTTTGACCTATATTATCGAAGCACAGCGTGCCACTGTCGAAGGAGGGCCAATCATAGATGAGGTCACTCAAAAAGCTAGAGGCCGACTCAAATTAGCCTTTGATGTCCAAAGCATGAAATATCAGGACTTGCAGGTTGCTGCAATGAGTCGGACGGCTAGGGATTGGTCCACGGCCCAAGCCACAGTTCGTGCCTTCTTTTCCAAGGTGAGGAAGGCACAAAAGGCGAAGGACCTCCTGGACATGTTTGAGAATGAGCAGCGCACATCGCTAGGCTATTTCTAGGATCTCTCTTCCTTAGGTTTCTCGAGCTTCACGGATGATGATGGGAACCTTCTGACCAAGGAAGAGCTTAAGCCGGCATGGCTTCATTTTGAAGGCGATGTCTCGGAGATAGATGAATGGGCAGAGCCGATAACGAAAAGGCAGATCACAGATTTCATTCTGAGATACTGCAAGATTGCAGCCTGCCTGAATGATCTGTATACCAGAGCCAAACATGCTGATATCGGGCAGATTGATCGCTTCCATGTTTTGGTGAAGGCATTGCAAGATCAAGAGCCTTTCTCGAAGGGTGCTTGGGCTCATGTCCGTCGAACCATGAAAAAGATCCGCGATCGCCTTGCCCCATCGCCGCCGCAAGAAGCCGCGCCAGAGGAAGAAGAAGAAGAAGAAGAACAAGAACAAGTTGTGAAAGCGCCCGCAGAAGAAGAAAAAGGAGAAGGGTCTGGAGGTAACTCTGGCCCAACGGATCAAGGCTAAGGGTTCTCCCACCGAGACGAGCTCGTTGCCCCACGAGCCGCCAAGAATGTTGACAATTTTGTCACATTGCACAATGGGGTAGAAAAATTGAATTTTTGTAAAGTATTTCTTTTAATTTCATGAATTTGTTCCCTTGTTTTTTTTAGAAACAACATTTTCAAGCATTGCAACAATTTTGGCTTTCCCTGCCACCCCCTTGTACATAAAATGAAGAAGAAAGAGCTTCGCTGCCGAACAAGCTAAGGAAGATAGCTTCGTCGAAAGAAATCGTTAAGGATAAAAACTACTTCGGGCCCGAAGTCCCTCAAACAACTACTTCGGGCGAAAACCTTGCGAAGCAGCATTGCCGAAGAAGAAATTCTAGCAAGGCATAAAAAAGAGCTTCGCACCCGAAGTATTTCCAGCAGCTACTTCGGGCAAAAGTTTTGCGAAGCGAAATTCAAGCGGCATTTCAAAAGAACAGCTTCATCGAAGGAAAATCACGGTCCGAATTGGCTAAGGCAAGAAAGAACTACTTCGGGCCCGAAGTCCCTCAAACAGTTACTTCGGGCAAAAGTTTTGCGAAGCGGTGTTGCCAAAGCAAAATGCAAAGGAAGAAGAATGAAAAATACTTCGGGCCCGAAGCACTTCAAAAGACTACTTCGGGCAAGAAACTTGTGAAGCGGGATTTGAAGGAGCGCAACATTGAAAATACTTCACCGAAAAGCCGCCGAAGCACCCACTTCGGGCCCCCATGCCAGCGAACCATTTCTACTTCGCCGAAAGTCATTGCGAAGCATCTGCTTCGGCCATCTTTCATGCGAAGTACTTTCACCCAAAGCGGTAGCGGCCATAAAGAATGCAACATCTTTCGAAGGCAGGAATGCGCTTCGGCCGAAATACCCCCGAACCGTAGTTTTGAAGAAGGTTCACGACGAAGCATTTTTAAGCTCACCAACGAAGTATCTACTTCGGGCGAAGGGCCTCGCCGAAGCAGTTTTGACACATCTCTCCAGCGAAGCAGCGAGAAGTGAAGAGCCCATCTTGCAAAGGAAATCTACTTCGGCGCTCGCCACCCCCGAAGCTGTTTTGCGAAGCTCCTCCATGCGAAGTGCAAATCAAGGAGGATCTGCTTCGGCTCGAATCCATTGCGAAGCGAAGTGCGAATGAAAATTTAGCGAAGCGCTTCAAAAGGCACGCGCTCCAAGCCGGGTATTTTCCCGAGGCGATCAAGTGCCTCATAAATGCATTTTTTCGTGCCCGGTAAGCCCGTTGTTCATTTTTAGCAATTGGAAATGAAGTATCAGTCCATGATGAAGAGCCCGACGAGCATGGCGGCCACTCGAGTATTGCGCCCAGAAGCCAAGGACGCTCAGACGGCTCATTAATGCATGTTTCCATGGTTGACCTGGTCACAGTTGTCAGTTTTGGTAACAGATTTGAGAGCTCAGTCACGAGAGCCGCGAGGAGCCGACTTCTCAGGTTTCGAGGGTGTACCCCTCCATTTTGTGCAATAATGGCTCAGAGGGTCGGGTCCTCTATAAAAACCCAGGCATTGTAATGTAAAAAGGGGGGAACTTTCTGCTAGAAAGCTGCTGTAACTTGTATTCCTGCGATTAATACTAAAGAGCTTTGGACTCTATTTCTCTCTTGTATGCTGCCTTCTGCGTTTATTTCTTTCATCTTTCTTCATTTGCATACTGTAATTCTGAACTCTGGATTTAGGTGTGTGATTGGGGACTGAACCCTAAAATTTTCTCGAAGGATACATAGGAGAGGAAGACGCCGTGTTGGCCTTCTTTTATGCTGCCTGTGAATAGTGTTTTTGCTATATTCACTTTTCTTAATCGTCGTTACTCTGAACCCTGAATTTCGGTGAAAGGGAAAGGAGAATCCTGGAACTCGTCCAGAGGATACATAGGAGGGCTAATACTGTGTTCATTTCATTTATTCTTGGTTTTCTTTGTTGTTGTTCCAAGTTATTGGCTAGTAATCGTGCTTCCGGTTCTTTCCCACCACTAAACTACTAAAATTTCTTCCCTTACTCTTTTATTTCTTTCCTGCACCCTTACTCTGTTTATCTCTTTCCTGCACCCTTATCTTAAACATCGAAGTAGTGTAGTATAGGAGCCGGCCTTCTCCGGAGATTGGCACGAGGAGCATCTCTTCTCTTCGGCCTTTCAATGTTGGTCCAGGTCTAGGGCGCATTCATTTACCCAAATCCTTTCTTGGGCAGATTTGATGACCAACAGTGCCCAAATTAAAAAATATGAACACTTCATGTTCACCCTTTAAAAAGAGTGAACATGGTGTTCGCCCCTTAGTGGGGTGAACACGATTTTAATGTTATGGTTGGTTTTAACGGCTATGGGTTCGTTTGAAGTTTTTTTGAGGGGAATGGAGAAATAAGGTCCAAGCGACCAAAATTTTTAATGGATAAATTTCTTCATAAATGCGGTGAAGGTATTGTGAAAACAAATGTTGCTTATTTTTTAGCAATTGTGATTAATTTTTCAAAGTGAAAGTGGGGAAATTTTATGAATATTTTTGGGTGAAAATATTTTCATTGCGAAAGCAAATTCCTTGCGATACCTAAATATAAAATGTGAAGCAGAGGTGTGAGTCAAATAAAATGAGGCAGATTTTAATTATTAATTGCCATCATCTTCAGCAATTTTAAAGATTGATTTTTCTAGTTGAAGATTTGCTTCAAGTAACTGCTAGAATTTAATGTTGGTGACGAAGTGGAAATTTTTTATCATTTTCAAGAACATTTTATCGAAGGTTTTACTCCCTCTCCAAATAAAATTGAATATGGAGTAAATTGTTAAAGCTCCTGTTTGATTTCCAAGAAGATGGAGGTGACTCAAATCTAATGCTACGACGCCTGAATGCTATCATCTCAAACCATTTTTAGGATCGTGTCTATCGAAAGAAGATTTCTAAGAAATGATGACTCGTTATGTCTCTGATCTATGGACATTAGTTCATTTGATGTATTCAATGAGAGAGGTGCAAAACTCTATAAATACTAAGAAAAATTTCATTGTAAGGGGTTGGAAAAAATAGATATCCTGCGAGAAAACACTTCAAGTTCTCTACAGTAATAGATATACAAAGCTCTTGGATTTTCAAATGACTTGGTGCATTATTGTCTTTTTATTTACGCATTTCTTTTCACGCTTGGATTCTTTATTTGTTGCTGAATTTAAATTCTATGAATTGAATTTGAATATTGTTGATGAGAGGAGTGAGTGCTGGAGTGTCGATTTGAAAGATTATATGTACAAAGTTTTAAGTAAATTTTGTTGCATTTTATTCATTGCTTGGTGATCTAATGCATATTATTCATTGCTTGGTGTGAATTCCTGCTATTAGTCTATTCCCATCCTACACAGTTGGCCTGTGGCTATATTTCCCATTTCTTTCCGTATTTTCTAATTTCTTTCCTACATCTCTAGTCTTCAACCAATTTATAATTAGTAAGGGAAACAACCCTCTTTGGAGATTGACACGGGGGACATCTCTTCCCTTTGGTATTTTAATTTTGGTCGTGTCTAGGGCGCACAAACATAGTTTTGTATAATTAGGCAAATATTTGACCAATAGTTTGTTTGAATCTTTCACTGCTTTAAATGTTCAAGTGATTTCGAGAGAGCTAAATAAACATGCAAATTTTTTGGCCTCTCTTGGTGCTAACTACTCTCATGTGGAGCAAGTAGTTAGAAAGCCTAAGACAGTTAGGGTAATTTATATAGACCCTCGATTCCCGATAAAAACCTCCATTGGCAAGTGTTTGACAATGATGAGTAGATAGTCAACTTCCTACTTAAAGAAACTGCAAGCATTGATGATAGAGTTCTTGCCAAAGAAGAGAGAGAAGGGATGATTCAACTAAAAAATAATCACATCCCTAGGGGACTGATTACACTTGAAATTATGTTCGACCAGAGTGATCAAGCTGAGAAGCACATGATTAGAATAGATGCGAAGGATTATAAAGAGTTGCATTTGGATCCTGAGAAAATCATCAAGGTTGGAATAGATGACACCCTAGAAGAACTGGAAGATATCAAGAAATTGTGTTACGAGTATCCAGATATTGTTTCCTGGAGCTACCATGATTTGAGGGGTTATGATAAGAATGTGATCCAACATACTATAGAACTATAGGAAGGGGTAAAACCTTTTCATCAAAAATAGCGACTTGTCAATCCCAAGATTGAAGTCCTTATGAAAGCAGAGTTATTGAAGATGTTGGAAGCCAAGATAATCTATCCAATCAAGCACTCAACATGGGTGGCTAACTTGGTCCTAGTACAAAAAAATAATAGTGACATTCGGTTGTGTGTTGACTTTCACAATCTAAACCAGGCATCCTTAAAGGACCATTACCCTCTACCATAGATCGATCAAATCCTTCATGTAGTAGCTGGCACCCAGATATTCTCATTGCTTGATGGTTTCTATGGGTATAATAAAATTTGGGTGAAATACGAGGATCAATATAAAATAGCATTCACCACCAAGTGGGGTACTTTCACCTACCAACGGATGCCATTTGGACTTTCAAATGTCGGTGCCACTTTTCAGAGGGCCATGGACATCACTTTCGATGAGTTTTTGAATAGTATTATTATGATATATCTTGAAGATATGACTGTGTTTTCACATCGTAGAGAAGACCACATTGCTCATTTGAGGCAGGTGTTTGAGAAGTGCCATGAGTTCGGGATTTCTATTAATCTAAAGAAGTCAATCTTTGTTGTCAAAGAAGGGAAGTTGTTGGGCCATGTGATCTCGCAAGAAGGATTGGCAATCGATCCTACAAGAGCTAGAGCCCTCCTGAGGCTACCATTGCCTAGCAACAAAAAGGATTTGCAATACTTTCTTTGGCCAAATTAATTTCATCCGTAAGTTCATTGTTGATTTTGCTCAGGTGGTGAAACCCATGATTGAGCTTTTGAAGAAAGATGTTGAGTTTAAATGGACTGAGACAAGAAGACAGGTTTTCAAGGAAATCAAGGAGAGGATTACTCAGGCTTCGATATTGATTAATCCTGATTATTCTAAAGATTTCATTCTCTATGTAGTGGGCAAACAAGAGAGTTATGCTACAGTTTTGACACAACGACAAGAGGATGGAGATGAGAAGCCAATTGCTTTCCTGAGTCAGCTCATTGCTCCCCATCAGGAGAAATATAATTTTATGGAGAAACAAGTATACACGATGATGAAATAATTGAAGAAATTCTGACACTTTGTTTCTCAGAGCAAAACGGTTGTGTATGTTAGACACCCCGATGTACAAAAATTTATTCTCCAAGGAGAATTAGGAGACAAGAGAGCGGGTTGGGTCTCGAAAATTCAAGAATATGATGTGGAGATCCGACCAACCAAGCTAGTTCGTGGGAGAGCTCTATGCCAGGAGCTAGCCAAAAGTGTGGCCTCCGAGTCATTGGATGTGGTGCATGAGGATAGTCTGGGCGAGAACATTTGTGCAAACCATACCGCCAACGATCTTGATTGGACCAAAGAGCTAATTGATTATTTTACCTCAGGCATATGTCCATCTCGCCTTGATGCTTCACAACATTGGAGATTCGGGTTGGAAGCTCTCAGATATACTCTGTTGTCCGAGGGGTTATTTTACAAGAACATTGATGGAGTTCTTATCAGGTGTGTGAGGGACTCCGAAAAAGAAAAAATATTAGAAGAATTTCATTCTGGACTATCGGATGGTCATTATGCAGGAAGGCCCATGGCCTTAAAAATCATTCGAGCAGGCTATTTTTGGCCTACCTTGTTTGTTGATGCTCACAAAGTAAGTACTCACTATGACAGTTGTCAGTGATATGTTGGCAAAATCAGAAAGGGGCATTGCCTCTTCGCTCAATTCAAGTAGAAGCACCTTTTTAGCAGTGGGGTCTTGACTTTGTGGGAGTTATTAAACCACATTCCTCTACAGAGCATAAGTACATATTGACAACTACTGACTATTTCACCCGATGGGCAGAGGTTGTACCTACTAAGAAAGCAGATCAAGCAACTGTTATTTCCTTCCTGGAAGGAATCATCACTTGCTTCGATGTCCCAAACTCAATTGTTACTGATAATGGAACTCCATTTATTGGAGCGAAGATCACGGAGTTTTCTAGAAAATATGGGATATACCTCAGCACTTCATCCAATTATTACCTGCAGGGCAATGGTTTGGCCGAATCAACCAATAAGAATTTGCTGTGGATTTTGAAGAGGACACTTGGAAACAATAAGAGGAGCTGGCATTTGTTGTTGAACCAAGCACTCTGGGTGGATCACATTTCTGTGAAAAAGTCCATCAAAACTTCCCCATATGCCTTGGTGTATGGGAAAGAAGCAATCCTTCCTTCCCACATAGAGCTTCCGATCCTTCAGACATTGCAGCTATTTTAGGAGGGAGATGAGAAGTTTGATCCTATGAGTGCATGATTGGCACAGTTAATACAATTGGAGGAAGATAGAGAAAAGTCTTACCAGGTGTTCATCGAACATAACAAGGAAATGCAGAAGTGGTTCGGAAAGAAGACAACCGAACGCAGTTTTCAAGTTGGATATTTGGTCCTCAAGTGGAATGAAAAGAAGGCCAAGCCCAGGAAACATCATAAATTCGATGCTATTTGGGAGGGTCCTTTCAAAATATTTGTTGTGAATTCGGCCAACGCTTACCATCTGCAAGATATGGAAGGCTGGGAGCTTCCAATTCCAGTAAACGACCTTCATTTGAAAGCCTATATCCGGTGACGGAATCGTAATGAGGTACCTTTGTAAATATGTACATATTCATTTTTTTAATTCAAAAAGAAAAAAAAAAAATTGCTTAGTAAAATTTAGAAAAGAAAAATATTTTTGAGCGCCCAAAGGTTGGGCAAACATCACCTTCGCCATTCTCCTTGGGCGACTAAAAAAAAAAGAGGCGACATCGCGTTCGCCTCCCCCCTTAAAAAAGCATGCGTCTATAAGATGGGTGAACATTACGTTCACCCCTCTTGAACGATCATATTTTAATATTTAATTAAAAAAAAATTAGTTAATTTTAATAGTTTATATATAAAAAAAATTTGCGTTGCCCCAAAGATGGAGCGACGGTCATGGTCTCCCATAAAATGGGTGACCATATTTAAATAAATATTAAAAGCTTTTAAAAAATTTAAAACAAAAAAAAAAATTAAAGAAATTTTTGAGTAAAAGAAAAATACCGTTCACCCCATTGAAGAGGCGAGCGTCACGTTCACCCCAATGAGGGGCGAACCTTTTTAAATAAAAAATAATAATAATAATAATAAAAAATTAATAAAGGGACACGCCCATTAGGCGGGGCGAACGTCACGTTCGCCCCGACCTTGGGCGATCCTCCCTAAAAAAGGGAAGCGCCCAATAGGCGGGGCGAACACCACGTTCGCCCCGACCTTGGGCGCTCGTCCCCAAATAAAGGGAAGCGCCCAAGGTTTGATGCTCCTCCCCATAAATGGGAGCACCCGAGCCTTGGACACTCCCCCCTTCATTAAAAATTTAAGAACTTTAAAATTAATTAAATTTAGAAAAAAAAATTAAAACTAAATTTAAAAAAAAAAAAACTAAAACTATGGTCGCCCAACTCCATGGGCGATCACACTTAAAAAATTAAAATTTAAAACAAAAAAAAAAAGGAGGACCCAAAGGGATCATCGATGCCTTGGTTTAACTTTAATAATTAAAAATACTTTTCAATTTTGGATCGCCCAAAATTTGGGGCGAACATGATGTTCGCCCTCTTTGAGGGCGATCACGTTAAAATTTAAAAGTTAAAAATTAAAAACTTAAAAAAAAAAGAAAAAAAAGAAAAAAAGGGCAGTTTTTTTTAGAAAATATGATTTTCTAAAGAAGAGAAAAAAAAGAAGAAGAGAAGGGCAAAGAACAAATTCTTTAAAAGGAGTCATTCACCCTTTATTTCTCAAGCAATTCGAAGGCGCCCTAAAGAGAAAAAGAGTTGAAGAACGAAGATTTTTTTGGAATTCATGCAAGCTGATGGAAAGTTTTTTAACGGTCATGAGAAGACATTTAATTACTTTTGACCAGCCAATTTAGTTTTTCAAGGCAACTTTCAGTAGCCAGGGCACGGTTACGACAAATTGACATGACAAAAAGGGCATGCTGCTTAAAGGATATTTTTGAGAGAAGTGCCAGGTGAGGGCACCAAGGGTCACATTTTTTAAGGAGGATTCCAAATAATCCAACATTTATTGCGACGGTTGAAAGGAAACTCTATATAAACAAGACAAGGTAAACACTTGTAGTTAAATTTAATTTTAAATTTTTTTGCTATCGAGCATTTTAAGAGATCATTGCAGAGAACTCAGAAGGTGTTCAAGAAATTTGCTCGAAGTTTTTTTTTTAATTTAAAAATGGGAAGGCGTGGCAAGGAACCCCAAGAAGTTTCAGAATCTTCAGAACCAAAGAAGTCGAAAAGAAGGGAAGTGACTACGAGGTCCAAGAAGGCTCGAAAAAATGATTATGTTGATTTGGACCCATATGAAGATTCGATGGCTGGGATCAGTGACTGCATCATCACTCACAAAGGAGTAGAAAAATTATGGCAAGATGTCGAATTTGCAGTGCAGCTGGGATTGACATCAGAAAGTTGGTTAACGGTACCTTATTACTCACTGCTTTTTTGGTATTTATGCCCTCCAATACATCCTTATCCCGAGCTTGTGTTGCTTGTTGCCAGATATTATGATCCTTCAACCAGGGTTGTCAGGAATGCGAAGAGGGAAATTCTTTTTACCATTACTCCCGATGAAGTCCGAGAAGCTTTTGCTTGTGGGTTACAACCTCCCAACTATGGAGTCCATAAGAAGCTGCATATTGATGAACAAGAAGACAGATATGTCTCCACTGTGACCATGCGTCAGTTTATGGAGACTCAGATGATTAAAGATCCACCAATGGGACAACTTTCGAACCTGCCTAGACCGCTGAAATATTTTAAAAGCTTGGATATTTATTCCATGCTAGCATGGGTTGTGGGTTTACCCTCAGATGATACAGTTCACAAGTGGCAGGCGGTTGTGACACAATGCATTTTTCACAAAGATTAAATTCACAATTGGAGAAGTTGCAGACCGGAGCAGATGAATCTTTCAAGCATACTTCATTTTTGGTATGGTTTTTCTTCTTCCAAATGCAACGTCGTTTTCCTTTTATTTTTGTTTCAACTACAAATGAAAAGGATGAGCCTTTACTGGTTTATAAGTGGACTTCCATTTTATTGAAAAAAGAATCCTTTTATAGCTTTAACAGTTTGTTTTTGGGATCGACAATTGAGTTGCTTTGTGGTACCTGTGAAAGAGTACCGCGAGAATTGAGAGATATAGTGGTTACTCAAGAAAAGGGTGACATTTTTCTGCTTACCCAAGGTGTGGTCGTGAGAATTTTTGGTTTCATAGGTAAGCCATTTTTATTACCGTATTTTGCTACAAAGCATGTTTTTGCTATGGAAGTAGTGCGCCAATCAGATTACGTGAATGATGTATATGGAGTTGGGCGTAGAAAGAAGACTACATGCAATATGCCATTTCAGTTTGGTGGTATAGTAGCGAGTCAAATTGGATAGAATCGACTTCTCACCATTGCATTGCAAGATCTGGGGCTGATAGAGCTGTCGCAACATTGGAAGTATGATCCCTTGGGCAAATTTAAAGAACTCGTCAAGATGAAATCATTTCATTGTTGCCCTCGATCGGACATTGAACGCAATCAAAATAATTTTAATGGGTCGGATATGAACTGGCATATTGAGAAGATGGCTACACTTCCCCCTTGGCATGACTGCTATGAGCAGGAGGTAGAGTACAAGTCTCAAGCCCCTCCCCCGGCTTGTTCGATCAAGTTAAGCGGTGACCCTTTGTCCGAAGAAAAGATAATGAATTGGTGGATAATGAGAGTTCACCGTGGAAAACCTACGATTGCTTACGGGCTCAAGCTTGATGATGCCTTTTCAATGGTTTATGATGAATATGTCGATTCATACCAGCTAGTTGCTTTCACCAATATTTTTCCGTATAGTTTTCAATAGTCAGAAAGTGGTGAAAGCAACATAGAAGAACAACATTTGTTGATCATAGAAGAAACTCCTAAAAGAGAGGAACAACAATACGTATTTTAGCAAATATCTCAGCGAGAAAAGCAGAGGATAGAAGAAGCACCAAAGCCAAAGAAGCATGATGTACAATAGGTGCCACCATTTCCCAAGGCGGCAAAGAAACCAAGGACTGGTGCCATTACTATCTCCTCCGTTGATGTTACAGTTACTACAGATGCAATGAATTTCATTGTTTTGGCAACAGTTGTCAATGCTCCCATGGTGATTGAGGTTCCAATAGAGGTAGCACAAATATTTTCGATGATCCAAGGACAAAAGGAAGACCAACCATTGGAACCACCCCAAGAGAAGGTCATGGAGACCCAAACAAATACTGAGGAGGTAGCACTGGAGCAACAAGAAGAAGATTTTGCGTAGCCCCCTCTATCACCACATCACGCGGCGCTTGCACCCGAAGGTACGTCTTCTTTCCTTTCTTCTTCTTCTCTTTTGGAGCAAGTAGTGACTACGTCAGAAGCACTTCCATTAGTTTTTGTGTCCATTTCTCCACCTTTCGGTATTCCCTCAGTTTCCCTTACACTTCTTCCACCTTCCCTTCCCGAAGTCACTACTGCTCCTTCTTCTATCCCCTTTTCTTCATCCTCCCTTTCTTTTAGTTCATATGCGTCAGGACCAAATCCATTTTCATGTTTATCCCCATCTATCACTTCTGCCATTTCTACCAAAGTTGTAAGTATGCAGGCTCCTTCCAAGGTGAGCGTAACTACAGTTAAAACCAGTTTACCTGTCCATTCCATCGTTTCTATTCCACCACTTCTAACCACCACGTCAGTTTCATAGCCTAACCGCTCTGAAGCCCTCATTCCCTTCACCCCATTTTTGGAATTACAATCTTTGCTTGACATTCAAGTGGCATCCAAGCAGTCAGATGTAGAGAAAATCAACCGAGCACACTTGAGTTCATCCCAATGGTTGAAAAGCAGATGGAGAAAGGAAGCTCTCGAACCAGCACATCCTCTAAAGAGGGTCACTTTTGATCCTATTGCAATGGAGGCTCATATCACCAAGATTACTCCATTGGTTCAGAAATCGCAAGGAGAATTGTTGCCAGGCGAACTTATTTCTGAGACCATCACAGAAGACCTCACGAAGATTGATCCTATGGAAAATATGGGCAACATTCAAGTGGACATGAGTTCAATTTACCTTCATGGTGAGCACTATAAATAGAAGTATTTTGATCAGGCCGATAGGATCATTGAACTCGAGACTACCTTGGCTAAAAGTAGAGCACAAGAGGAAAAAATGCTATAGAAAATGAGCATTTGAAGCGACAGGTTGGAGTGCACCTGAAAGAGAGAGATGCAGTACATATTGAGATGCACAATATTTGCCAGACGCTTGAAGTTATCCAGAGTCAGTTGGCAGAGAAAGTTGCACAGGCTTCAGGTTTTATCGTGATAACATCAAGGAAATACGTCTTCACTCTGTGCAGAACTGTGAAAAATTAGCTCCAAAAGCAGTTCGAGTTTTGATTTACTTATGGGTAACTCACAATCAGATTCAAATGGGACAACACATAATTGACAACACGAAGGAGTTATTGTCACCTCATATGGATATGGTAGTCAAAATATAGTCCTTGGAAAATTCCACCATGTATGTGAAACCCCTGAGCGAGATGGATCATTCTTGGTCAGCTTACGCAGTTATTTTTAGTAGATGGATCTAATGCGAGAGGGTCAAAAAATTATAAATGCCATAGAGTGGGAAAACATTATTTCAATGACTCATCTTAACGCTCTATGTGACATGGGTTTTCTAGAATTTATTGATGAATGGGGTGAACCTCTTCCACAAGCACAATTGGAGGCAACATGGAAGCAGTTTGTTGAAGATACTTTGGAGATTGATGCTTGGGAGGAGCCAATCACAGATGTTCAGGTCTTGCCTTTCATGCAGAAGTACACACGTATGGAGCTTTCTCTTTTTGAGTTAGCCCAGCGAGCAAGGCACCTGAGTTTGGAAGATATTCAAAATTTGCGTTTTGTATATGAGTCCCTAAGCACTCCTTTGTTCACTATCAAAGCTTGGCAAGCAGCAGTTGCAGTATATGAGGTTACTTCTGAAAGCCTCAAGGAATAAGAGGAACAAGCAACTATAGAAAAAGAGGTAACAACGAAAGCAACTAAGGAAGCATAGAGAGCTGAAGTACTCCATGTAGCAGCTAAAGTTGAAGTCATCGAGAAAGTATAGGAGGAGAGGAGCAAAAAGGCATCTACATCAAAGACATCAGCCAAGGAGGTTGGTAAGAAGACTCGTGATCGCCCAATGGACTAAGGCCTGGGATCGTTTGCATCCATACGAGTTGGATACCCCGAGAGCCGCCAAAAATGTTGGCATTTTGCAACATGCCATATTTTTTTATTGTAATCTGAAGACATTTATGATTGAGTTTTTTTAACTCAGTTATTTTTTATAGTTTTTTCAATTCTCTGCAAATTTTCATTTTGCAAAATAAATTAACCCCAAAACATGACTTGGAAATCTACTTTGGATTCACTTTGTTGAAGTTACCAACAACAGTTGAAAAATTAAAAATAATTTTACCTCAGAGAATGAGCAACAACAAGATAAAGAAGGCCACGAAATCGAAGAAGATATTTTATTTAAAAGAAAATAAAAAAGAAGAGACAAAAATTTGGCAAGTATGGAAGCGGAACGCGTTCACCCCATTGGAGGGGCGAACATCGCGTTCACCCCAATAAAGAGGTGAACGTGCCCCCGAAAGGAAATAGTGTGCCCAAGTTAAAAAATATGAACGCTTCGCGTTCACCCTTTAAAAAGAGTGAACGTAGTGTTCGCCCCTTAGTGGGGTGAACACGATTTTAATGTTATGGTCACTTTTAATTAAAATGGCTACGGGTTTGTTCGAAGTTTTTTTTGAGGCGAATGGCATGGAGAGATAAGGTTCAAGCGACCAAAATTTTTAATGGGTGAACGTCTTCATAAATGCGGTGAAGGTATTTTGAAAACAAATGTTGCTTATTTTTGAGCAATTGTGATTAATTTTTCAAAGTGAAAGCGGTGAAATTTTATGAATATTTTTGGGTGAAAATATTTTCATTGCGAAAGCAAATTCCTTGCGACACCCAAAGATAAAATGTGAAGCAGAGGTGTGAGTCAAATCAAATGAGGCAGATTTTAATTATTAATTGCCATCATCTTCGACAATTTTAAAGATTGATTTTTCTAGTTGAAGATTTGCTTCGAGTAACTGCTACAATTTAATGTTGGTGACGAAGTGGAAGATTTTTGTCATTTTCAAGAACATCTTCTCGAAGGTTTTACTCCCTCTCCAAAGAAAATTGAATATGGAGTAAATTGTTAAAGCTCGTGTTTGATTTCCAAGAAGATGGAGGTGACTCAAATTTAATGCTACGGTGCCTGAATGCTATCATCTCAAACCGTTTTCAGGATCGTGGCTACCGAAAGAAGATTTCCAAGAAATGATGACTCATTATGTCTCTGATCTATGGACATTGGGTCATTTGATGTATTCAATGAAAGAGGTGCAAACCTCTATAAATACTAAGAAAAATTTCATTGTAAGGGGTTGGAAAAAATAGATATCCTACGAGAAAACTCTTCAAGTTATCTGCAGTAATAGTGAATTCAAAACGTTTGGATTTGCAAATGACTTGGTGCATTGTCGTCTTCTACATTACGCATTTCTTTTACACAAGTAGCTTTATTATTTGTTGTTAAATTTAAATTCTGCAAGTTGAATTTAAATATTGCAAGTGAGAGAGTGAGTGTTGGAGTCTTGATATGAAGGTTACATGTGCAAAGTCGTATGTAAATTATGTTGTTTCTTTATCTATTGCATGCTATTTCTTGCTTGGTGTGGATTCTTGCTATCAGTCTATTCCCATCCTACATAGTCGACCTGTGGCCATATTTCCCATTTATTTCTGCATTTTCTAATTTCTTTCCTGCATCTCTAGTCTTCAACCAGTTTAGAATTAGTAAGGGAACCAACCCTCTCTGGAGATTGACACGGGGGACATCTCTTTCCTTTGGTCTTTCAATGTTGGTCATGTCTAGGGTGCACAAACGCAGATTTGGTATGATTAGGTAGATATTTGACCAACACTAACCTTCAAAGTGAATCTTGGGGTACCGAAAGCAAGATGGATGTAGAAATAGAAGGGAAGGCAGATAGACAAAGAGGAGTGAAGGAAAGCGAGGATGGTGAGGTGGTGGCACGGGGTGACAAAATGGATGCAAATATGACTAAGAGCTTTGTCATTATCAGAATGACTCAGATGGTTAGGGGTACAGTCAAATTTATGGGAAACAATGATGATTTGGGTAGGGAAACAAAAATCCTTGGTGTTGATAAAAACACCTTTGTAAAGCCACTTGCTGTTAGTTGGATATGCACTCCACATAATTTTTGGTAGTGTTGATGATGTCTTGAGAGAAAGACTCTTCCCAAATGGTAAGGTTGTTTTGATTGGATGCTCTATTATCCAAAAGGTCAACCACCACATTTGCCTCTTTGAACACATGTTGGATTTTGCTGAGAGGGCGCTTTCTGAGAGTAAGTTGACACTCTTGGATAATGTTCTGAATGTTCCATCCTTCAGTGGTATTTTTTGCTATAGTTGACCATGTTTGAGAGTCCCCTTCAAAAATCATGGAGTTAGTCAAATCTTTGTTGACTTTAATGCTTCTCCATAGAGCCCAAGCTTTGGCATAATTGTTTGATTGAACTCCAAGGTTTTCGATGAAGGCTTTGATGATTTTGCCTTCGTGGTCCCTGATGACTCCTCCAGCTCTAGCATCCCCAAGATTTCCTTTAGATGACCCATCAAAGTTCATATTGAACCATCCTATGGGGGTTTCCACTTGGCATTGATTTGTAGTTGGTAGAGGTATGGGATCGGGAGCAATCGATGGATATGCCCAAGGACTTAAATAGGAAAGATCCCAGTCCAGTCGTAGTCGTGTCCAAATAGGGAACAGCATTTGTATTTTTAGTTGCAAAGCATAGGGATGTGTTGGCCACAGATTTGGGGTCCCTTGAGCGATCATTAAATATTCTATTATTATGCTCAAGCCATATTTGCCACATCATGTGATGCAACAGTGCTTCCCACAAGAACTTGAGCCTAAAATTTTGAAAGACTTTGGGCCACTGAGTAAACATATCAGTGGTTGACTAAGGCCACACCCATTTGATTGTGAACATGCTTACCAATGTGGAAAAAACATTGTAGGTGAAGGGGCACTCTACTACGATATGCTGAGTGGACCCCATGCTTGTAAGCACAAATAGCACCTATTGGGGACTATGATACCCCTCTTAATTAGATTGTCAGTGGTGAGAATATTGTTTTGGGAAGCTAGCTAGCAATAATGGGCCACCTTCAAAATGAGATACTTGAGCCAAATTATTTTAATTGTAGCAGGGGCACTCTTGTTGTTATGCATCTTTTGTGAAGTGTCCGTCAAAAGAAACGCAGACTTAACCAAAAATTGACCATCATTAGTGCCTTTCTAAAAGGTTTTGTCTTTATTTTAGGTTTTAGGAATAAAATTTACCCTAAGAACTATCTGTAAATATGATATGGCTTTGTCTAGAACTGCGTTGCTAACCCTAAAGTGAAGCTTCTTCCATTTACGATAGTCTTGATTTTGCACGATGAAATCTATAACTTTGGGCCCAAACCTGCTTCAGTGAGGTGTTTGAGTGCAACGATGTCAAGATCCTTGATGAGGGGCTCATTCCTTACCCATAGATCATGCCAAAAATCAATGTCTTTCCCATCTCCAAGCTGCCACCTAGTACCTTGTTGTAGTAGATGTTTGGTTTGGATTATAGATCGCCAAAAATGGGACCCTACATGGGGAATCCCTTCATCCCTAAAGGAATGGTGTTGTAGGTATTTTCTTTTAATAATGGAAACCCACTCCAAGTTTTTACTAGTGAACACCTTAGATGCCTATTTTATGAGGAGGGCCTGATTCATCTTATTGATCCTATGAAATCCAATCCCACCCTTGTCTTTAGGAGTACAAACTTTATCCCATGTGACTAAATGGAACTTTTTTATGATTGTTAGCTCCAACCCATAAGAATCACTTTTGAATTTGATCAATTACTACCCCTACTACTTTCAAGATTTTAAAAACTGATAAAATACATAGGGATACTTTGAAGAACAAACATGACTAAGGTGGCCTTACCCACCTGAGATAGAAGACCCCCTTTCCACCCAGCCATATTCTTATGAAATCTCTTGATGAAATTATTCCACATTGTCTTGGATGGTATCCATTGAAACATTGGAAGGCCAAGGTAGGTGGATGGGAACGTTGTAATGGAACAACCCAGGATATTCATAATTTTGACTTGTCAGGTTAGCGGAGTATTGATAAAGTAAATCTTACTTTTGGTGAAGTTGATCTTTTGCCCTGCAGCTTCCTCGTAGAGGTTGAGGATAGATTTGATGACTCTTGCTTCAGTGACAGAGGCAACAGTATCCAACAGGGTGTTTTCCATGAACTGTTGGTGAGTCGAGGGTTGGAGGTTGGATGTTGCTTTAATTCCAGAGATCAGTACTTTGGAGAAAGCGACTTTGATAGCTCTACCAAGGATCTCAACCAAAATGATAAAAATAATGGGGGAGAGGGGGTCCCCTTGCCTCAACCCTCTGGTGCTAGGGAAATAACTTGTTGCAAAACCATTAACCAACACAAAAATCCAATATGAGGATATGCATTATGAAATCAGATGAACCCAGCTATCGTGAAACCCAAAATTTTGAAGGACCTTGGCCAGAAACTCTCGATCAACTCTATCAAAGGCTTTGTTCATGTCGATCTTGAGGAAGAAAGCTAATTTTTTAGAATTAAGGGCAAAATGAATGAGTTCATGAATGGTTATGACCCCATCCACTATATTTCAACCCTTAACAGAACTTCCTTGGCAGGGGTCAATCAGGGATGGGAGGATACCTTTAAGTCTATTGGCCATGGCTTTGGACAAAATTTTAAGGATGACATTACACAAACTTATAGGCTGATAGTTAGATAGGGATTTGGAGTTGGGACCTTTAGGAATGAGGGCGAGGAAGGTGGAGTTCACATCCCTTGGAATAAATCTGGAGTTCTGCATTTCTTAGACGACTTAACAGAGATCAGGGTCGATGATTTCCCAGTAAGCATGGAAAAACCTTGGGGAGAAACCGTCAGGGCCTAGGACTTTGTCTGGCTGCATGAAACTCTATGCAAAGATATGGCTTCTGAAAGATGAGTCATTTTTTAAGAAAATATGCCCTAGCTTATCCAATTCATAATTGCTTTAGAATTAGGATATACATAGTATTTTTTAGATGTGCATTTTAAAATTTATATTTTATTATTATTAGTTTTTAATTATAAGTTTCTAGTTTTAACCACACTTAAAAACTTAAAAAATTAAAACTAAATTAAAAAAAAACTAAAACTATGGTCGCCCATCTCCATGGGTGACCACACTTAAAAAATTAAAATTAAAAAAAAAAATAAGGGCGTGATCGTCCAAAGGTCGGGTGATCATTATGATCGCTTGTCCCTTCGGGTGACCCCCTTTAACTTTAATAAAAAAATAAAAAATTCAATTTTGGATTGCCCAAAATTTGGGGCGAACATTGCCCCCTTTGAGGGCGATCACGTTAAAAGTTAAAATAAAAATTAAAATTTAAAAATTAAAAAAAAGAAGGGGGGCAGTTCTTTTTTAGAAAATCTAATTTTTTAAAGAAAAGAAAAAAAAGGAGAAGAGAAGGGCAAAGAACAAATTCTTTAAAAGGAGTCATTCACCCTTTATTTCTCAAGCAATTCGAAGGCACCCTGAAAAGAGAAAAAGAGTTGAAGAACGAAGATTCTTTGGAAAACATGCAAGCTGATGGAAAGTTTTTTAACGGTCATGAGAAGACATTTAATTACTTTTGACCAGCCAATTTAGTTTTTCAAGGCAACTTTCAGTAGCCAGGGCACAATTTACGATAAATTGACACTTCAAAAAGAGGACGCTGCTTAAAGAATATTTTTGGGAATAGTGCCAGGAGAGTGCATAAAGGCTCATATTTTTCAAAGAGGATTTCAAATAGTCTCGCATTTATTATGGTGGTTGAGGAGAAGCGCTATATAAACAAGACGAGGTAAACCCTTGCAGTTATTTTTTTAATTTTTTCTATTGCCGTGTGTTTCAAGAGATTGTTGTAGAGTGCTCATAAGGTTGTTCAGGAAGTTTGCCCAAAGTTTTTTTTTTAGAATGGGATGGCGTGGCAAGGAACCCCAAGAAGTTTTAGAATTGAAGAAGTCAAAAAGAAGGGAAGTGACTACGAGGTCTAAAAAGGCTCGAAAAAATAATTATGTTGATTTGGACCCATATGAAGATTCGATGGCTGGGTCAGTGATTGCATCATCACTCACAAAGGAGTAGACAAATTACGACAAGATGTTGAATTTGCAATGCAGCTGGGATTGACATTAGAAAGTTGGTTAATAGTACCTTATTACTCACTAATTTTTTGGTATTTATGCCCTCTAGTACATCCCTATCCCGAGCTTGTGTTGCTTGTTTCCAGATATTATGATCCTTCAACTAGGGCTGTTAGGAATGTGAAGAGGGAAATTCTTTTTACCATTACTCCCGACGAAGTCCGGGAAGCTTTTTCCTGTGAGTTACAACCTCCCAACTATGGAGTCCATAAGAAGATGCATATTGATGAACAAGAAGACAAATATGTCTCCACTGTGACCATGCGTTAGTTTATGGAGACTCAGATGATTAAAGATCCACCAATGGGACAACTTTCAAACCTGCCTAGAATGTTGAAAGATTTTAAAATCTTGGATATTTATTCCATGCTAGCATGGGTTGTGGGTTTGGCCTCAGATGATACAGTTCACAAGTGGCAGGCAGTTGTGACACAATGCATTTGTCACATAGAATTTTATTCTCCTTCAACCATGAAACCGGGCACTAATCCAATTTTATTTGATTGGGCTGATTATATTTCACGAAGATTAAATTCAAAACTAGAGAAGTTGTAGACTGGAGCAGATGAATATTTCAAGTATACTTCAATTTTGGCATGGTTTTTCTTCTTCCAACTGCAGTGTCGTTTTCCTTTTATTGTTGTTTCAACTACAAATGAAAAGGATGAGCCTTTACTAATTTATAAGTGGACTTCTGTTTTATTGAAAAAAGAGTCTTTTATAGCTTTAAAAGTTTGTTTATGGGATCGGTAATTGAGTTGCTTTGCGATACCTGTGAAAGCGTACCACAAGAATTGAGAGATATAGTGGTTACTCAAGAAAAGGGTGACATTTTTTTGCTTACCCAAGGTGTGGTCGTGAGAATTTTGGGTTTCACAAGTAAGCCTTTTGTATTACCGTATTTTACTACAGAGCATGTTTTTTCTATTGAAGTAGTGCGCCAATCAGATTATGTGAATGATGTATATGAAGCTGGGCACGGAAAGAAGACTACATGCAATATGCCATTTCAGTTTGGTGGCATAGTAACGAGTCAAATTGGACAGAATCGGCTTCTCACCATTGCATTGTAAGATCTGGGGCTAATAGAGTTGTCGTAATTTTGGAAGTATGATCTCTTGGGTAAATTTAAAGAACTCGTTAAGATGAAATAATTTCATTGTTGCCCTCGGTCAAACATTGAACACAATCAAAATAATTTTAATGGGTCGGATACGAACTGGTATATTGAGAAGATGGCTACACTTCCCCCTTGGCATGACTGCTATGAGCAAGAGGTAGAGTATAGGTCTCACGCTCCTTCGCCAGGCTTGTTCAATCAGGTTAAATCCAGTGAACCCGATTGATCCAAAGAAAATATAATGAACTTGTGGATAATGAGAGTTCACCATGGAAAACCTACGATTGCTTACGGGCTCAAGCTTGATTATGCCTTTTTAGTGGTTTATTATGAATATGTCGATTCATACTAGCCAGTTGCTTTTACCAATATTTTGTCGTACAGTTTTCAACAGTAAGAAAGTGGTGAAAGCAACATAGAAGAAAAACATCCGTTGATCATAGAAGAAACTCCTGAAAGAGAGGAACAACAATATGTGTTTCAACAGAGATCTCAGTGGGAAAAGTAGAAGATAGAAGAAGCACCAAAGCCAAAGAATCGTGATGTACAATAGGTGCCACCATTTCCCAAGGCGACAAAGAAACCAAGGACTAGTGCCATTACTATCTCCTCCACTAATGTTACAGTTACTGCAGATGCAACGAATTTTGGTGTTTTGACAATAGTTGTCAATGCTTCTATGGCTATTGAGGTTCCAAAAAAGGTAGCACAAATATTTTTGATGATCCAAGGACAAAAGGAAGACCAACAGTTGGGACTACCCCAAGAGAAGGTCATGGAGACCTAAACAAATACTGAGAAGGTAGTGCTGGAGTAACAAGAAGAATATTTTGCGTAGCCCCCTCTATCACCACATCATGTAGTGCTTGCACCCAAAGGTACGTCTTCTTTCATTTCTTCTTCTCTTTTGGAGCAAGTAGTGACTACGTCAAAAGCACTTCCATTAGTTTTTGTGTCTATTTCTCCACCTTTTGGTATTCCCTCAGTTTCCCTTACACTTCTTCCACCTTCCCTTCCCGAAGTCACTGCTACTCCTTCTTCTATCCCCTTTTCTTCATCCTTCCTTTCTTTTAGTTCATATTCATTAGGACTAAATTTATTTTTGCGTTTATACCCATCTATCACTTCTACCATTTCTACCGAAGCTATAAGTACAAAGTCTCCTTCCAAGGTGAGTGTAATTACAGTTACAAGCAGTTTACCCATCCATTCCACCGTTTCTATTCCACCACTTCTAACCACCACATCAGTTTCATAGCCTAACCCCTCTAAAGACCTCATTCTCTTCACCCCGTTTTTGGAATTACAATATTTACGTGATATTCAGGTGGCATCCAAGAAGTCATATGTAGAGAAAATTAACCGAACACACTTGAGTTCATCCCAATGGTTGAAAAGCAGATGGAGAAAGGAATATTTCAAACCAGCACATCCTATAAAGAGGGTCACTTTTAATCTTGTAGCAATGGAAGCTCATATCACCAAGATTACTCCATTAGTTCAAAAACCACAAGGAGAATTTTTTCCAGGTGAACTTATTTCTGAGACCATCACAGAAGACCTCACGAAGATTGATCTTGTGGAAAATATGGGCAAAATTCAAGTGGACATGAGTTTCGTTTACCTTCATGAAGAGCACTATAAACAGAAGTATTTTGATCAGGTCAACAGGATCATTGAACTCAAGACTGCCTTGGCTAAGAGTAGAGCACAGGAGGAAAAAACTTCTACAAAAAATAAACATTTGAAGCAACAGGTTGGAATGCACATGAAAGAGAGAGATGCAACATGCATTGAGATGCACAATCTTTGCCAAATGCTTGAAGTTGTCCAGAGTCAGTTGGCAGAGAAAGTTGCACAGGCTACAGATTTTTCTCGTGATAACATCAAGAAAATGCATCTTCGCTCGATGCAAAACTATGAAAAATTGGCTCCAGAAGTAGTTCGAGTTCTGATTTACTTATGGGAAGCTCACAATCATATTCAAATGGGACAACACATAATTGACAACACAGAGGAGTTATTATTGCCCCATATGAATATGGTAGTCAAAATACAGGCCTTGTCAAATTCCACCATGTATGTGAAACCCCTAAGCGATATGGATCATTCTTGGTCAACTACAAAAGTCATATTGCGCAGTTATTTTTAGTAGATGTATCTCATGTGATAAGGTCAAAAAATTCTAACTACCATAGACCGGAAACACATTGTTTTGATGACTCATCTTAACGCTCTATGCGACATGGGTTTTCCAGAATTTGTTGATGAGTGGGGTGAACCTTTTCCACAAGTAAAATTGGAGGCAGCATGGAAGCAGTTTGTTGAAGATACCTCCGATATTGATGCTTGGGAGGAGCCTATCACAGATGTTCAAGTGTTTCCATTAATGTAGAAGTATACTCGTATGGAGATTTCACTGTCTGAGTTAGCCCAATGAGCGAGGCACCTGAGATTGGAAGATATTTAGAATTTATGTTTTGTATATGAGTCCCTTGGTACTCCTTATTTTTTCACCACAGAGGTATGGAAGGTCGTAGTTGTAGTTTATGAGGTCACTTCTAAGACCCTAAAAGAATAGGCAGAACAAGCAGAGGCAAAAAAATAAGCAACCGTGAAAGTAGTTGAAGAACATGAACGAGAAGAAGTACTTCGAGTTGCAAAAGAAGCAGAAGCCACAGAGAAATCTTAAGAGGAGAAGCGTCAAAAGACATCTACATCAAAGGCACCAGCCAAGGAGGTTGGAAAGAAGACTCAAGATCACCCAATGGACTAAGTTTTGGGATCGTTTGCATCCATACGAGCTGGATACCCTAAGAGACGCTAGAAATGTTGGCATTTTGCAACATGCCATATTTTTTTATTGTAATCCAAAGACATTTATGATTGAGTTTTTTTCAACTCAATATTTGAAGACATTTATGATTGAGTTTTTTTAACTCAGTTATTTTTTATAGTTTTTTTCAATTCTCTGCAAATTTTCATTTTGCAAAATAAATTAACCCCAAAACATGACTTGGAAATCTACTATGTATTCACTTTGTTGAAGTTACCTGCAGTAGTTGAAAAATTAAAAATAATTTTGTCATAGAGAATGAGCAGCAACAAGATAAAGAAGGCTGCAAAGTTGAAGAAGGTATTTTATTTAAAAGAAAATAAAAAAGAAGAGACATAAATTTGGCAAGTACGAAAGCCGAACACATTCGCCCCAATGGAGGGGAAAACGTCGCGTTCGCCCCAATGAAGAGTGAATGCACTCCCGAAAGGAAATAGTGAACCCAAGTTAAAAAATATGAACTCTTTGCGTTCACCCTTTAAAAAGAGCGAATGTAGTGTTTACCCCTTAGTGGGGCGAACACGATTTTAATGTTATGGTCGCTTTTAATGGCTATGGGTGCATTTGAAGTTTTTTTGAGGGGAATGGCATGGAGAGATAAGGTCCAAGAGACCAAAATTTTTAATGGACGAATGTCTTCATTGATTGGTGTGAATTTCTACTATTAGTTTATTCCCATCCTACACGGTCGACCTGTGGCCATATTTTCCATTTCTTTTTGTATTTTCTAATTTCTTTCCTACATCTCTATTCTTCAACCAAGTTAGAATTAGTAAGGGAAGCATCCCTCTTTGGAGATTGACACGGGAGACATCTCTTTCCTTTGGTATTTCAATGTTGGCCGTTTCTAGGGCGCATAAACGTTTTGTATAATTAGGCAGATATTTTACCAACAGTTTGTTTGAATCTTTCACTGCTTTAAATGTTCAAGCAATTTCAAGAGAGCTAAATAAACATGTAGATATTCTGGCCTCTCTTGGTGCTAACTACTCTCATTTGGAGCAAGTAGTTAGAAAGCCTAAGACAATTAGGGTAATTTATAGACCCTCAGTTCCTGAAAAAAACCTCTATTGGCAAGTGTTTGACAATTATGAGCAGATAGTCAACTTCCTACTTAAATAAAATGCAAGAGTTGATGATAGAGTTCTTGCCAAAGAAGAGAGAGAAGGAATGATTCAAATAAAAAAGAATCACATCCCTAGGGGACTAATTACATTTGAAAGTTTGTTTGACCAGAGTGATCAGGCTGAGAAGCACAATATTAGAATAGATGCGAAGGATTATAAAGAGTTGCATTTGGAGCCTGAGAAAATCATCAAGGTTGGAATAGATGGCACCCCAAAAGAACTAGAAGATATCAAGAAATTGTGTTACAAGTATCCAGATATTGTTTCCTAGAGCTACCATGATTTGAGGGGTTACGATAAGAATGTGATCCGACATACTATAGAACTGCAAGAAGGGGTAAAACCTTTTCATCAGAAATAGCGACTTGTCAATCCCAATATTGAAGTCCTTATGAAAGTAGAGTTATTGAAGATGTTGGAGGCCAAGATAATCTATCCAATCAAGCACTCAACATGGGTGGCTAACCTGGTCCCAGTACAGAAAAATAATGGAGATATTTGGTTATGTGTTGAATTTTGTAATCTAAACCAGGCATCCTTAAAGGACCATTACCCTCTACCGCAGATCGATCAAATCCTTCATGTAGTAGCTGGCACCCAAAGATTCTCATTGCTTGATGGTTTCTCTAGGTATAATCAAATTTGGATGAAATACGAGGATCAATATAAAATAGCATTCACCACCAAGTGGGGTACTTTCGCCTACCAGTGAATGCCACTTGGACTTTCAAATGTCAGTGCAACTTTTCATAGGGCCATGGACATCGCTTTCGATGAGTTATTGAATATGATTATTGTGATATATCTTGATGATATGATCGTGTTTTCACATCGGAGAGAAGACCACATTACTCATTTGAGGTAGGTGTTTGAGAAGTACTATAAGTTTGGGGTCTCGATTAATCCAAAGTAGTCGATCTTTGCTATCAAATAAGGGAAGCTTTTGGGCCATGTAATCTCACAAGAAGGATTGAAAATCAACCCTGCAAGAGAAGAAACCCTAATGAAGTTACCATTGCCTGATAATAAAAAGGACTTGTAGTCTTTCTTTGGCCAAATTAATTTCATCCATAAGTTCATCATTGATTTCGCTCAGGTGGTGAAACCCATGACTGAGCTTTTGAAGAAAAATGTTGAGTTTAAATGGACTGAGAGAAGAAGACATGCTTTCAAGGAAATCAAGGAGAGGATTACTCAGGCTTCGATATTGGTTAATCCTGATTATTCTAAAGATTTCATTCTCTATGCAGTAGGTGAACAGGAGAGTTATGATGTAGTTTTGACACAACAACAAGAGGATGGAGATGAGAAGCCAATTCCTTTCATGAGTCAGGTCATTTCTCCCCATCAGGAGAAATATAATTTTATGGAGAAACAAGTATACGCGGTGATGAAATCATTGAAGAAATTCTGACACTTTGTTTCTCAGAGAAAAATGGTTGTGTATGTTATACACCCCAATGTACAAAAATTTATTCTCCAAGGAGAATTAGGAGACAAGAGAGCGGGTTGGGTCTCAAAAATTCAAGAATATGATGTGGAGATTCGACCAACCAAGCTAGTTCATGGGAGAGCTCTATGTCAGGAGCTCGCCAAAAGTGTGGCCTCCAAGTCATTGGATGTGGTGCATGAGGATAGTCTGGGCAAGAACATTTGTGCAAACCATACCGCCAGTGATCTTGATTGGACCAAAGAGCTAATTTATTATTTTATCTCAGGCATATGTCCATCTCGCCTTGATGCTTCACAACATTGGAGATTCAGGTTGCAAGCTCTCATATATACTCTGTTGCCCGAGGGGCTATTTTACAAGAACATTGATGGAGTTCTTCTCAGGTGTGTGAGGGACTCCAAAAATTAAAAAATATTAGAATAATTTTATTTTGTACTATCGGGTGGTCATTATGCAGGAAGGCTCATGGCCTTAAAAATCATCCGAGCAGGCTATTTTTGGCCTACCTTTTTTGCTGATGCTCATAAATTAAGTACTCACTACGATAGTTGTCAGTAATATGTTAGCAGAATCAGAAAGGGGGCATTGCCTCTTCGCCCGATTCAAGTAGAAGCACCTTTTTAGTAGTGGGGTCTTAACTTTGTGGGAGTTATTGAACCACATTCCTCTGTAAAGCATAAGTACATATTGACAACTACTGACTATTTCACCCGATGGGTAGAGGTTGTACCTACTAAGAAAGTAGATCAAGCAACTATTATTTCCTTCTTGGAAGGAATCATCACTCGCTTCGATGTCCCGAACTCAATTGTTACTGATAATGGAACTCCATTTATTGGAGAGAATATCATAGAGTTTGCTAGAAAATATGGGATATACCTCAGCACTTTGTCCAATTATTACCTGCAAGGCAATGGTTTCGACGAATCAACCAATAACAATTTGCTACGAATTTTGAAGAGGACACTTGGAAACAATAAGAGGAGCTAGCATTTGTTGCTGAACCAAGCACTTTGGATGGATCGCATTTTTGTGAAAAAGTCCATCAAAACTTTCCCATATGCCTTGGTATATGGGAAAGAAGCAATCCTTCCTTCCCACATAGAGCTTCCGATCCTTCAGACATTGCAGTTGTTTCAGGAGGGAGATGAGGAATTTGATCCTATGAGTGCATGACTGGCACAGTTAATATAATTGGAGGAAGATAGAGAAAATTCTTACCAAGTGCTCACCGAACATAACAAAAAATGCAAAAGTGGTTTGGAAAGAGGACAACCGAACACAGTTTTCAAGTTGGAGATTTGGTCCTCAAGTCGAATGAAAAAAAGGCCAAGCCTAGGAAACATCATAAATTCGATGCTATTTGGGAGGGTCCTTTTAAAATCTTTGTTGTGAATTCGGACAACGCTTACCATCTGCAAGATATGGAAGACTGGGAGCTTCCAATTCTAGTAAACGACCTTCATTTGAAAGTGTATATCCGATGACGGAATCATAATGAGGTACCTTTGTAAATATGTACATATTCATTTTTTTAATTCAAAAAGAAAAAAAAAAATTGCTTAGTAAAATTTAGGAAAGAAAAATGTTTTTGAGCACCCAAAGGTTGTGCAAACCTCACCTTCGCCATTCTCCTTGGGCGACTAAAAAAAAAGGGGGGCGACATCGCATTCGCCTCCCCCCTTTAAAAAAGCATGCGTTTATAAGATGGGGTGAACATCACGTTCACCCCTCTCGAACGATCATATTTTAATATTTAATAAAAATAAAAATAAAAATAAATTAGTTAATTTTAATAGTTTATATATAAAAAAAATTGTGTCGCCCCAAAGATGGGGCGATGGTCATGGTCGCCCACAAAATGGGTGACCACATTTAAATAAATATTAAAAGCTTTTAAAAACTTTAAAACAAAAAAAAATTTAAAGAAAATTTTTAAGTAAAAAATAAAAACCGTTTGCCCCATTGAAGAGGCGAACGTCACGTTCACCCCAATGAGGGGCGAACCTTTTTAAATAAAAAACAAAAAAAAATAATAATAAAAAATTAACAAAGGGACGTGCCCATTAGGCAGGGCGAACTTTATGTTTGCCTTGACCTTGGGCGATCCTCCCTAAAAAAAGGGAAGCGTCCAATAGGCGGGGTGAATGCCACGTTCGACCTGACCTTGGGCGATTGTCCCCAAATAAAGGGAAGCGCCCAAGGTTGGGCGCTCCTCCCCATAAATGGGAGTGCCCAAGCCTTGGGCGCTCCCCCCCTTCATTAAAAATTTAAGAACTTTATAAATTATTTAAAGTTAATTAAACTTAAAAATTAAAAAAAAAAACTTAAAAATTAAAACTAAATTAAAAAAAAAAAACTAAAACTATGGTCGCCCAACTCCATGGGTGACCACACTTAAAAAAATTAAAATTTAAAACAAATAAAAAAAGAAGGACGTGATCGCCCAAAGGTCGGGCGATCATTATGATCACCCGTCCCTTCGAGCGACCCCCTTTAACTTTAATAAATAAAAATATATATTTCAGTTTTGGATTGCCCAAAAGTTGGGGTGAACATGATGTTCACCCTCTTTGAAGGCGATCACGTTAAAATTAAAAAAAAAAATTAAAAAAACAAAAACAAAAACAAAAACAAAAAAAAGGGCAGTTTTTTTTTAGAAAGTCTGATTTTTTAAAGAAGAGAAACAAAAGAAGAAGAGAAGGGCAAAGAACAAATTCTTTAAAAGGAGTCATTCACCCTTTATTTCTCAAGCAATTCGAAGGCGCCCTAAAAAGAGAAAAAGAGTTGAAGAACGAAGATTCTTTGGAAAACATGCAAGCTGATGGAAAGTTTTTTAACGGTCATGAGAAGATTACTTTTGACCAACCAATTTAGTTTTTCAAGGCAACTTTCAGCAGCCAGGGCACGGTTTAGGACAAATTGACACGACAAAAAGGGCACGCTGCTTAAAGGATATTTTTGAGAGAAGTGCCAGGTGAGGGCACCAAGGATCACATTTTTTAAGGAGGATTCCAAATAATCCAGCATTTATTGTGGCGGTTGAAAGGAAACTCTATATAAACAAGACAAGGTAAACACTTGCAGTTAAATTTAATTTTAAATTTTTTTGCTATCGAGCATTTTAAGAGATCATTATAGAGAACTCAAAAGGTGTTCAGCAAATTTGCTCGAAGTTTTTTTTTTATTTTAAAAATGGGAAGGTGTGGCAAGGAACCCCAAGAAGTTTTCGAATCTTCAGAACCGAAGAAGTCGAAAAGAAGGGAAGTGACTATGAGGTCCAAGAAGGCTCGAAAAAATTATTATGTTGATTTGGACCCGTATGAAGATTCGATGGCTGGGATCAGTGACTACGTCATCACTCACAAAGGAGTAGAAAAATTATGGCAAGATATTGAGTTTGCAGTGCAGCTGGGATTGACATCAGAAATTTGGTTAATAGTACCTTATTACTCACTGCTTTTTTGGTATTTATGTCCTCAAGTACATCCTTATCCTGAGCTTGTGTTGCTTGTTGCTAGATATTATGATCCTTCAACCAGGGTTGTTAGGAATGCGAAGAGGGAAATTCTTTTTACCATTACTTCCGACGAAGCCCGAGAAGCTTTTGCCTATGGGTTACAACCTCCCAACTATGGAGTCCATAAGAAGCTGCATATTGATGAACAAGAAGACAGATATATCTCCATTGTGACCATGCGTCAGTTTATGGAGACTCAGATGATTAAAGATCCACCAATGGGATAACTTTTGAACCTGCCTAGACCGCTAAAAGATTTTAAAAGCTTGGATATTTATTCAATGCTAGCATGGGTTGCGGGTTTGTCCTCAGATGATACAGTTCACAAGTTGCACACGGTTGTGACACAATGCATTTGTCGCGTAGTTTATTCTCCTTCAGCCATGAAACCGAGCACTAATCCAAATTTCTTTGATTAGGTTGATTATATTTCACGAAGATTAAATTCACAATTGAAGAAGTTGTAGACTAGAGCAGATGAATCTTTAAAGCATACTTCATTTTTGGTATGGTTTTTCTTCTTCCAACTGTAGCATTGTTTTCCTTTTATTGTTGTTTCAACTACAAATGAAAAGGATGAGCCTTTACTGTTTTATAAGTGGACTTCCATTTTATTGAAAAGAAAATCATTTTACAGCTTTAAGAGTAATTTTATAGGACCGACAATTGAGTTGCTTTGTGGTACCTATGAAAGAGTGCTGTGAGAATTGAGAGATATAGTGGTTACTCAAGAAAATGGTGACATTTTTCTACTTACCCAAGGTGTGGTCGTGAGAATTTTTGGTTTCATGGGTAAACCATTTTTATTACCGTATTTTTCTACAGAGCATGTTTTTGCTATGGAAGTAGTGCGTCAATCAGATTACGTGAATGATGTATATGGAGTTGGGTGCGAAAAGAAGACTACATGCAATATGTCATTTCAGTTTGGTGGTATAGTAGCGAGTCAAATTGGATAGAATCAACTTCTCACCATTACATTGTAAGATCTAGAGCTGATAGAGCTGCCGCATCATTGGAAGTATGATCCCTTGGGTAAATTTAAAGAACTCGTCAAGATGAAATCATTTCATTGTTGCCCTCGATCGGACATTGAACGCAATCAAAATAATTTTAATGGGTCGGATATGAACTGGCATATTGAGAATATGGCTACACTTCCCCCTTGGCATGACTGCTATGAGCAAGAGGTAGAGTACAAGTCTCAAGCCCCTTCGCCAAGCTTGTTCGATCAGGTTAAAGCCAGTGAACTCGATTGGTCCGAAGAAAAAATAATGAACTGGTGGATAATAAGAGTTCACTGTGGAAAACCTACGATTCCTTACTGGCTCAAGCTTGATGATGCATTTTAAATGGTTTATGATGAATATGTCGATTCATACCAGCTAGTTGTTTTTACCAATATTTTACCGTATAGTTTTCAACAGTCAGAAAATGGTGAAAGCAACATAGAAGAACAACATTTGTTGATCATAGAAGAAACTCCTGAAAGAGAGGAACAACAATGCTAGGTACCAAGATAGGTACTTAATATTTAATAATTTAATATTGTATTGTATAATGGTATGAGCCATAAATTAATTATTGAGTAAGGAAGGCCACATGTCAAAATAGAAATAGGTATGTCATAGAATCATATTTGTAACCATTGGGGGAATATTGTCATATGTAACTACAAGGAATATTGTCATGCACTTTGTAACTCATGGAAGGTGAACCTCCACATGGGTGATCTTGTAACTCATGGAAGGTGAACCATCACACTCTTGTATAAAGAGAGATGCACCCCCATTGTAAAAGATATCTATCAATCTATGATGTATTCTTGGAGAAGTCTTGGCTCATGGAGCTAGAGATCTTGTGGAGTGGCTTCCTTCCAAAAGGAGCATTGTATGGTGTTCAACAATATATCAAAATATTCAACATGCATCCACAAATAAATTAATTGCACAATAAATTGCTCAATAAAATAGAGATTGATTATACCCTTGAGGTAGGGGAACACCATACAATGCTCCTTTTGGAAGGAAGCCACTCCACAAGATCTCTAGCTCCACGAGCCAAGACTTCTCCAAGAATACATCATAGATATCTTTTACAATGGGGGTACATCTCTCTTTATACAAGAGTGTGATGGTTCACCTTCCATGAGTTACAAGATCACCCATGTGGAGGTTCACCTTCCATGAGTTACAAAGTGCATAATAATATGACAATATTCCTTGCGGTTACATATGACAATATTCCCCCAATGGTTACAAATATGATTCTATGACATACCTATTTCTATTTTGACATGTGGCCTTCCTTACTCAATAATTAATTTATGGCTCATACCATTATACAATACAATATTAAATTATTCAATATTAAGTACCTATCTTGGTACCTAACATTCCATCCCCCTTACAAATGTTTCATCCTCGAAACATTAGAAGAGGCTAAATAATATGATCTTTTGAGCCATGCTGAATAATGGTACCAATCTCGATCATCCATCCATCCAAGTGGAACTATGATTGGTGGTGGTCTTCTTTGATGCCAATGCCATGTGTTGAAAGCATAAATTTCATCTTTTTTCATCCATACTTGCTTGTATTTATGACTTGTAGCATATCCAAAGGTTTGGCTCCTTTGGTTCCTTGTATGTCCCTCATTGTTCTTATGTTGCCTCAAGCCCTGTCTCCATGATTGTTGCCTCTCATGGTGGTGTGGGTGGCGATATGGTGCAACCTTAACTTGATGTTCTACTTTTTTTGACTCTTCCTTCTTGCTTTTTGTATTTGTTTTATCCCTTTCTTTTACTTCTTCCTTGATCTCCTGTTGAGATTCTATTTCATATTCTTTTGCTTGTTCTTCACTTTGTTCCTTTGCAATAGCTACCTGTTTTTCCTTACATTGAGAAATATCCTGTAATGTTATCTTCTTCTTTCGATACCATAACTTCATGAATTTCTTTTGCACATTAATGTTAATAGTACCCAAAGAATGCAACCAAGGATAACCAAGAACAATATCTACATCATTCATCTCAATAGCATGAAAATTTGAATGTAAAACATATTTATCCATGGTGAGCTTCAAATCTTCAAAAATTTGAACATTGTTTCCCTCAAGTTGTATGTCTTTGATTTTTTTTGCTTGAACTTGCAACCTCTTAGTCAAAGACATATTGATAAAATTATATTTGCTACTAGGGTTAATGGAAACAATAATTTTTTTATTTTGAATGCACCCATGAACTTGCAAAATAGAATTTTGACATTCAAACAAATCTTTTTGATCATTGTTTGGCCCTGACACACAAGGTGTAGTTTCCATAACCTGCACATTATTATCATTTTCCTTTGATGCCCATTTGCTTAAAAATGCAACTTGAAATTCTTCCCATGTGTATGGATGAGCAAAGTTGAAATACCAGGATCGAGCTTCCCCTTGCAAGTACATCCAAATATTAGACTTAAAATAAGAAGAATATAAAGACTTAAAATTTTCCAACCATTCCCTAGCATCAATATCATCTGCTCCAAAGAATTTTGGCAAATCCATGATTTTTTTTTTTAAGTAGCTAGGGTTTGAAATAATTAAAAATTTCTCAAAAATTAAAATTTTTGAAATCTCATCTATGTCCTTCTTCAACAATTAAATCTGCAAATTATCTTCAAAACAAAACAAATGACAACTGATTTGCTTACTCGGATTGAAAGTTATGAATTTTTCCTTTTTTGTCGGCAACCCCAAAAACAACACCAAATGCCCAACTTGCAATAACTATAACTCCCTCAATACTTATCAAAATTTAACAAGTAAGTAGTCATTTTTGTAGTACTCAAAATAACCTGCATGCTGATGCAAAAATATTCTGAAAATGACTGCTAAAAAATTTAATACGAATTTTTCTTTTTGAAAAAAAATTCGTGCAGCCAAAAAACAGCTTGAACAACCCAACTTCAAACAATTGTAACTCTCTCAAAACTTATCAGAAATCCACAAATGAGTAGTCATTTTTATAGTACTCAAAATAATCTATATGTTGGTGCCAAAATATTCTACAAATGACTGCTAAAAAATTTAATACGAATTTTTTTATTTTGAAAAAAAAATTGCGCGGCCAAAAAACAACAAAAATAACTCAACTTCAAACAACCATAACTTTCTCAATACATATCAGAATTTAACAAATGAGCAGTCATTTTTGTAGTACTCAAAAATATCTACACAATGGAGCAAAAACCTTCTGAAAATGACTGCTGAAATAAAAAATATGGCCTCCACAAAATGTGATGTTTTTTTGAAAAAATGTGCCCTAGCTCTGCAAAAACAAACCCACTTTGCCCAAATCGCTGCTCTGATACCAAATGTAATGAACCTCTCTTCTCATTCCATATATCTTTCAACAATATATCAAAATATTCAACATGCATCCACAAATAAATTAATTGCACAATAAATTGCTCAATAAAATAGAGATTGATTATACCCTTGAGGTAGGGGAACACCATACAATGCTCCTTTTGGAAGGAAGCCACTCCACAAGATCTCTAGCTCCACGAGCCAAGACTTCTCCAAGAATACATCATAGATTATAGATACCTTTCACAATGGGGGTACATCTCTCTTTATACAAGAGTGTGATGGTTCACCTTCCATGAGTTACAAGATCACCCATGTGGAGGTTCACCTTCCATGAGTTACAAAGTGCATAATAATATGACAATATTCCTTGCGGTTACATATGACAATATTCCCCCAATGGTTACAAATATGATTCTATGACATACCTATTTCTATTTTGACATGTGGCCTTCCTTACTCAATAATTAATTTATGGCTCATACCATTATACAATACAATATTAAATTATTCAATATTAAATACCTATCTTGGTACCTAACAAACAATACGTGTTTTAACGGAGATCTCAGTGAGTAAAGCAGAATATAGAAGAAGCACCAAAGCCAAAGGAGCGTGATGTACAACAGGTGCCACCACTTCCCAAGGTGGCAAAGAAAGCAAGGACGGGTACCATTACTATCTCCTCTGTTGATGTTATAGTTACTATAGATGCAACGAATTCTATTGTTTCGACAACCGTTGTCAATGCTTCTATGGAGATTGAGGTTCCAACAAAGGTAGCACAAATATTTCTAATGATCCAAGGACAAAAGGAAGACCAACCGTTGGGACTACCCTAAGAGAAGGTCATGGAGACCCAAAAAAATACTGAGGAGGTAGCGCTGGAGCAACAAGAAGAAGATTTTGTGTAGTCCCCTCTATCACCACATCACACAGCGCTTGCGCCCGAAGGCACGTCTTTTTTCCTTTCTTCTTATTCTCTTTTGGAGCAAGTAGTGACTACGTCAAAAGCACTTCCATTAGTTTCTGTGTCTATTTCTCCACCTTTCAGCATTCCCTCAGTTTCCCTCACACTTCTTCCACATTCCCTTCCCAAAGTCACTCCTACTCCTTCTATCCCCTTTTCTTCATCCTCCCTTTCTTTTAGTTCATATGTGTCAATACTGAATCTATTTTCGCGTTTATCCCCATATATCACTTCTGCCATTTCTACCGAAGCTGTAAGTATACAGACTCCTTCCAAGGTGAGTGTAACTATAGTTAAAACCAGTTTACCCATCCATTCCATCATTTCTATTCCACCACTTCTAACCACCATGTCAGTTTCATAGCCTAATCGCTCTGAAGCCCTCATTCCCTTCACCCCATTTTTGGAATTATAATCTCTGCCTGATATTCATGTGGCATCCAAGCAGTCAGATGTAGAGAAAATCAATCGAGCACACTTGAGTTCATCCCAATGGTTGAAAAGCAGAGGAAGAATGAAAGCTCTCAAACCAGCATGTCCTCTAAAGAGGGTCGATTTTGATCCTGTTGCAATGGAGGCTCATATCACCAAGATTACTCCATTGGTTCAGAAATCGCAAGGTGAATTGTTGCCAGGCGAACTTATTTCTAAGACCATCATAGAAGACCTCACGAAGATTGATCCTGTGGAAAATATGGGTAACATTCAAGTGGACATGATTTCAATTTACCTTCACAACGAGCACTATAAATAGAAGTATTTTGATCAGGCCGACAGGATCATTGAACTCGAGACTACCTTGGCTAAAAGTAGAGCACAGGAGGAAAAAATTGCTATAGAAAATGAGCATTTGAAGCGATATGTTGGAGTGCACCTGAAAGAGAGAGATGTAGCACGTATTGAGATGCAAAATCTTTGCCAGAAGCTTGAAGCTATCCAGAGTCAGTTGGTAGAGAAAGCTACGTAGGCTGTAGGTTTTTCTTGTGATAACATCAAGGAAATGCATCTTCGCTCCACGCAGAACTGTGAAAAATTAGCTCCAGAAGCAGTTTGAGTTTTGATTTACTTATGGGTAGCTCACAATCAAATTCAAATGGTACATCACATAATTGATAACACGGAGGAGTTATTATCACCCTATATGGAGATGGCAGTCAAAATATAAGCCTTGGCAAATTCCACCATGTTTATGAAACCCCTGAGCGAGATGGATCATTCTTGGTCAGCTGCAAAAGTCACATTATGCAGTTATTTTCAATAGATGGATCTCGTGTGAGAAGGTTAGAAAATTCTAACTGCCATAGAGTGGGAACACATTGTTTCGATGACTCATCTTGATGCTCTACATGACATGGGTTTTCTAGAATTTGTTGATGAGTGGGGTGAACCTTTTCCACAAGCACAATTGGAGGCAACATGAAAGCAATTTTTTGAATATACCTCTGAGATTGATGCTTGGGAGGATCCTATCACGGATGTTCAGGTGTTGCCATTCATGCAAAAGTATACTCATATGGAGCTTTCCCTATTTGAGTTAGCCCATCGAGCGAGGCGCCTGAGCTTGGAAGATATTCAGAATTTACGTTTTGTATATGAGTCCCTAGGCACTCCTTTGTTCACCAAAGAGGCATGGAAGGTCATAGTTGCAGTTTATAAGGTCACTTCTGAGACCCTCAAAGAACAGATAGAACAAGTAGAGACAGAAAAATAAGTAGTCGTGAAAGAAGTTGAAGAACAAGAATGAGAAGAAGTACTTCGAGTTGCAAAATAAGCAGAAGCCACTGAGAAAGCTGAAGAGGATAAGCATTAGAAGGTATCTACATCAAAGGCATCAACCAAGGAGGTTGGAAAGAAGACTCAAGATCGTCCAATGGACTAAGGCCTAGAATCGTTTTCATCCATACGATATGGATAACCTGAGAGCTGCCAGAAATGTTGGCATTTTGCAACATCCCATATTTTTTTATTGTACTCCAAAGATATATATGATTGAGTTTTTTTAACTCAATATTTGAAGATATTTATGATTGTGTTTTTTTAAATCAGTTATTTTTTATAGTTTTTTTCAATTCTTTGCAAATTTTCATTTTGCAAAATAAATTAATCCCAAAACATGACTTGGAAATCTACTTTGGATTCACTTTGTTGAAGTTACCAACAGCAGTTGAAAAATTAAAAATAATTTTGCCTTAGAGAATGAGCAGCAACAAGATAAAGAAGGTCGCGAAATCGAAGAAGATATTTTATTTAAAATAAAATAAAAAAGAAGACAAAAATTCGGTAAGTACGAAAGTGGAATGCATTCACCCCATTGGAGGGGCAAATGTCGCGTTCACCCAATAAAGAGGTGAACATGCCCCCAAAAGCAAATAGAGTGCCCAAGTCACAAAATATGAACGCTTCGTGTTCGCCCCTTAAAAAGGGCGAACGTAGTGTTCATCCCTTAGTGGGACGAACATGATTTTAATGTTATGGTCATTTTTAATGGCTACAGGTTTGTTCAAAGATTTTTTAGGCAAATGGCATGGAGAGATAAGGTTCAAGCGACCAGAATTTTTAATGGGCGAACGTATTCATAAATGCGGCAAAGGTATTTTGAAAATAAATGTTGCTTATTTTTTAGCAATTGTGATTAATTTTTCAAAGTGAAAGTGGCAAAATTTTATGAATATTTTTGGGTGAAATAATTTTCATTGCGAAAGCAAATTCCTTGCGACACCCAAAGATAAAATGTGAAGCAAAGGTGTTATTCAAATCAAATGAGGTAGATTTTAATTATTAATTGCCATCATCTTCAACAATTTTAAATATTTATTTTTCCAATTGAAGATTTGCTTCCAGTAACTACTACAATTTAATGTTGGTGAAGAAGTGGAAGATTTTTATCATTTTCAAGAACATCTTATCAAAGTTTTTACTCCCTCTCCAGAGCAAATTGAATATGGAGTAAATTTTTAAAGCTCGTGTTTGATTTCCAAGAATATGGAGGTGACTCAAATTTAATGCTATTATGCCCGAATGCTATCATCTCAAACCGTTTTCAGGATCGTGGCTACCTAAAGAAGATTTACAAGAAATGATGACTCATTATGTCTCTTACCTATGGACATTGGGTCATTTTATGTATTCAATAAAAGAGGTGCAAACCTCTATAAATACTAAGAAAAATTTCATTGTAAGGGGTTGAAAAAAATAGATATCATGCGAGAAAACACTTCAAGTTCTCTGTAGTAATAGATATACAGAGCTCTTGGATTTGCAAATTACTTGGTGCATTATTGTCTTTTGATTTACGCATTTCTTTTCACGCTCGGATTCTTTATTTGCTATTGAATTTAAATTCTGCAAATTGAATTTGAATATTGTTGATGAGAGGAGTGAGTGTTGGAGTGCCGATTTGAAAGATTATATGTACAAAGTTTTAAGTAAATTCTGTTGATTCTTTATCTAATGCATGCTATTCATTTCTTGGTGTGAATTCTTGCTATTAGTCTATTCCCATCCTACACAGTTGGCCTGTGGCCATATTTCCCATTTCTTTTCGTATTTTCTAATTTCTTTCCTACATCTCTAGTCTTCAACCAATTTAGAATTAGTAAGGGAACCAACCCTCTCTAGATATTGACACGGGGGACATCTCTTTCCTTTGGTATTTCAATATTGGTCGTGTCTAGGATGCACAAACGCAGTTTTATATAATTAGACAGATATTTGACCAACAGTTTGTTTGAATATTTCACTGCTTTAAATGTTCAAGCGATTTCAATAGAGCTAAATAAACATGCAGATATTATGGCCTCTCTTGGTGCTAACTACTCTCCTATGGAGCAAGTAGTTAGAAAGCCTAAGAAAGTTAGGGTAATTTATAGACCCTCGATTCCTGACAAAAACCTCTATTGGTAAGTGTTTGACAATGATGAGCAGATAGTCAACTTCCTACTTAAAGAAACTGTAAGCGTTGATGATAGAGTTCTTGCCAAAGAAGAGAGAGAAGGTATGATTCAGCTAAAAAATAATCACATTACTAGGTGGAATTTGTAATAATCTGATCTTGTTGTACCATGTCCTCTAAGCTCTGATCTGATATCTCTTCATAGGCTAAAGCCTCAAAATAATTGGTATTTCTTCCAATATCCTTAGGTCTCCACTATTTATTTACTTGCATCTATCTAGACCTATTTTTTGAAAGTTGAAAATTATCCTCATCCATATCCATTTGTAATTTTCTCTTGTGGTTTTCTCCATATGTTTCTAGTGGACTCTTCTTAGGGCATGATCTCTCAATATGCCCCGCCTCATGACATCTACATCTGAAAGATTTATTTTCATAATCCATGATATGGGTCCACAACTTACCCCCATACCTAGGCAAGATTGATTTTGGTAAAGGTTTACTGATATGAATCATGACCAATATCTAGGTATAAATAGCCAATAATCCATATTTTGTATTTTTTGAACTCTCAAGAAATTCTCCTAGAGTGTTCCCTATTGCCTTAAAGGTATCAAATTCCTATAATTTAATAGGAAACCCATACATCCTAATCAAAATTGGTACTAGGAATAGATTTATGTTTTTAGGTGCAAAGCCTTTATACCAACAGGTAAGTAAGAGTCTTGGTCTTCCCATAAAGTAAGGACCCCTTTTCAAGATTCTATCTCTTTCCTCCCTAGAACAAAAAAAAATCTAGGAAGAAACCTTTGGTAAGAAAGGATAGACTTACCCCTAAAAACTTCCAACTCCAATCAATCCATTTTCTTATAGCCAAAGCCCGTAGCCAAGACCCATTAAATTTATCAATGATTGCCTTATCTTTGAGCAACAAGGATCTCTACTCTGTGAGGTCCTCCCTAACCTCTACTACTAGGGATGACTCTAAGGATTTAGTTGTAAATAAGTCCATAGGAAGGAAACTATAACTCAAAATCTACTAAAATTTACCAGTATATTCCATAGCAATTATATTATTTGAAAATAAACATACTAACAATTGCATGCAAAACTTCTAAGATAATAAAGAGATAAATAAAAATTAGCTGAAAATTTTGATGTCTAGACAAAATGTCCCACCTTGATGATGGTGTAGCCCTCCATCTCGCCTCCCATCATTTGAACCCTAATTGATAGATATTTGTAATTTTGTTTCCCACATCTTAAAAAATCATCACTACCCTTGTTCTAGATGGATGACTCCATAGGGTCATATATCCTTCAATTCTAATCGAATTCCTTCATATGACCACTAATTTTAAATCTCTTCAAATTCCACACAAATTTTTCCAAGAATCATTTGAATCAAACAACCCTTCTCAAAGATATGGCTCCTAAAAGATGATTTTTTTTTTAATTTACCCTAGCATTGCTCTTATTTTGGATGGTTGTCTTCACATGGTTATATCTCCCTTAATACTATTTGGATTCTTTTGTTTGACCACTCATTTCAAATCTCTTCAATTTCCACACAACATGGAAAAATAATCATTTGAATTGGAAAACTCTATGCAAAGATTTTTTTTTGGTAGGTAAAAAAAATTTATTTACTTGTCGGGTTGAAGGGTCCAATCCCTGTTACAATAGTTATTTGGTATTCCAGTCATACAAAAATTGGCACATTCCATCAACTCAAGGCTAGACAACAAAATATATACAGTTTGGAGACCCCTGCAATAGATAACTGCACAAACTAACAGAGAAAAATTAACCAAATCCAAGGGCATAACTCCTGAAGAGGGAGTACAAAACATCAAGTACAAGATAAAATAGACACGGGCAGGCCATCTTCCAGCTACCACCAACTCCAACCTACTGGGATTCCTCCTCATCCTTCTGCTTAATGTTATATTTTTGGTATTTTGCAAGTAGGATGCTAATCACAATCGGGAGCTCCTATACCTCTTTGATAATGTTGGAGAGGATGACATCCATATCCTTGATAATATTAGCAGTAGCTTTGAGATGCTCCACTACTCTAGTGGCGTGATTGACAGTCGTGGTACGTAATAAATCTTCTGCACTATTGTTGGCCTCTTTCTCATCGTCCAAAATGATCATGGGCAAGGGATGAGAACCACTCTTGCTTTTCTTCAACCAACATAATTTTCTACTTTTTTGAGGGGGATGGACTACTTTTATTTTGCCCCTCAGGATTGGACCGATGGGACATGACTCTAGATGGGCTATGACCTTGGGATTGGGTGTAGGGCTCTCCTCCCCATTACCGCTAGGCTGAGAAGGGTTGATGGTTTTCGAGGTATCACCAGAAGGGAGAGCCGACTATGAAGGGGTATTGGTCGAGGGACTTTTGAAATCCACTAGGGGGTTAGGGTCACACGACTTGATCTTATGAGTAGGCTCAAATAGGGCTCTGAGATTAGGGGGGAAAGGAAGGGTCGTATCTAGGCTAATCCATGAAGGCATGCTTGTAAATAACTAGGAACAGACCCTGGTGTAGTGGGAATTTGGAGGATTTCTTATCCCTCAAGTTCTCAATGGTAATTTTGATGGACCTAATGAGAAAATTGGGGATTTTTATGGGCTTGATGTCATGGAGGTGGTTGACAAAGGCAAGGTGATAGGAGTGGAGGGGGTTACTGAGGTTGTCAACAGTGATAAACTAAATGATGGGTACAATGGAGGAGTCCCAAGGATGAGGGAGAGAGGACTGGGAAACTCCCCCCTTCCACCAAACCAGTTCCTTACCTTTATCAAGGAAGTACCGATTTCATCTTTAAAATTGTTTTTATACCTTCTAATAGCCCTCCCCTTAGGAGACAAACCAGAAAATTCAGCAATAAAATGAATATTTACCTCAATGAGAAGCCCTCACACATGGACCACCTCATTGTCACACGAGCTGACAAAGTTGCTAGTGACTTGCTCATCCACATCGTTGAAGAGATTAAAAAATATATGAAACCTTTGACTCCAAGCATATCTTTGACTACTAGATTGAGCTGGAGCTTTGTTGGTTCGAGGATGGCCATCTTGCTAGAAAAGCTGAAGGTGTTCATGCAGTTGAAATGGAGACTGCCGATCTGATGTCCGCACCACAAGTGAGGATGCAGAAGAGGGAGGAAGAGGGATAAAAAGGGCTTAGGAATAATGCATGGTATAAAACTAGACGATGGGCCCTTTTCAAAGCAAAAAGGAAAATGGTAACAACACAAACTAACCTTGTCACCTACACAAGATAGAGAGGCAACTCGGACACATGAGGGGGTTGATTGGGTGCCAGAATGGAAGGGACTAACTGTTGGCATTTTGTAACATGCCATATTTTTTTATTGTAATTCAAAGAAATTTATGATTGAGTTTTTTTTTAACTCAATATTTGAAGATATTTATGATTGAGTTTTTTTAACTCAATTATTTTTTATAGTTTTTTTAATTCTCTGCAAATTTTCATTTTGTAAAATAAATTAACCCCAAAACATGACTTGGAAATCTACTTTGGATTCACTTTGTTGAAGTTACCAGCAGTAGTTGAAAAATTAAAAATAATTTTGCCTCAGAGAATGAGCAGTAGCAAGATAAATAAGGTCACGAAATCGAAGAAGATATTTTATTTAAAAGAAAATAAAAAAGAAGAGACATAAATTCGGCAAGTACGAAAGCAGAACGCATTCACCCAATTGGAGGGGCGAATGTCGCGTTCACCCCAATAAAGAGGTGAACGCGCCCTTGAAAGAAAATAGTGTACCCAAGTTAAAAAAAATGAACGCTTTGCATGCACCCCTTAAAAAGGATGAACGTAGTGTTCGCCCCTTAGTGGGGTGAACACGATTTTAATGTTATGGTTGCTTTTAATTAAAATGGTTACAGGTTCGTTCGAAGTTTTTTTTAGGCGAATGGCATGGAGAGATAAGGTTCAAGCGACCAAAATTTTTAATGGGCGAACATCTTCATAAATGCGACGAAGGTATTTTGAAAACAAATGTTGCTTATTTTTGAACAATTGTGATTAATTTTTCAAAGTGAAAGTGACAAAATTTTATGAATTTTTTTGGGTGAAAATATTTTCATTGTGAAATAAAATTCCTTGCGACACCCAAAGATAAAATGTGAAGCAGAGGTGTGAATCAAATCAAATGAGGCAGATTTTAATTATTAATTGCCATCATCTTCGACAATTTTAAAGATATATTTTTCTAGTTGAATATTTGCTTCGAGTAACTGCTACAATTTAATGTTGGTGACAAAGTGGAAGATTTTTTTCATTTTTAAGAACATCTTCTCGAAGGTTTTACTCCCTATCCATAGCAATTTGAATATGGAGTAAATTGTTAAAGCTCGTGTTTAATTTCCAAGAAGATGAAGGTGACTCAAATTTAATGCTATGGTGCCTAAATGCTATCATCTCAAACTGTTTTCAAGATCGTGGCTACCGAAAGAATATTTCCAAGAAATTATGACTCATCATGTCTCTGATCTATGGACATTGGGCCATTTGATGTATTCAATGAAAGAGACACAAACCTCTATAAATACTATGAAAAATTTCATTGTAAGGGGTTGGAAAAAATAGATATCCAACGAGAAAACTCTTCAAGTTCTTTGCAGTAATAGTGAATTCAAAATGTTTGGATTTGTAAATGACTTGGTGCATTGTCATATTCTACATTACACATTTATTTTACACAAGTAGCTTTATTATTTGCTGTTAAATTTAAATTCTGTAAGTTGAGTTTAAATATTGCAAGTGAGAGTGAGTGCTGGAGTGTTGATTTGAAGGTTACATGAGCAAAGTCATACACAAACTCTGTTGCTTTATTATCTATTACATGTTATTTTCAGCTTGGTGCGTATTCTTGATATCAGTCTATTCCCATCCTACATAGTCGACCTGTGGCCATATTTCCCATTTATTTTTGCATTTTCCAATTTCTTTCCTGCATCCCTAGTCTTCAACCATTTTAGAATTAGTAAAGGAACTAGTACTCTCTGGAGATTGACATGGGGGACATCTGGTATTTCAATGTTGGTCATGTATAGGGCGCACAAACACAGTTTTGCATATTAGGCAAATATTTGACCAACACTAACCTTCAAAGTGAATCCTGGGATACCGAAAGTGGGATAAATGTAGAAATAGAAGGGAAGGCGAACAGAAAAAGAGGAGTGGAGGAAATCGAGGATGGTGAGGTGGTGGCACGAGGTGACAAAATGTATGCAGAGATGACTAAGAGCTTTTTCATGATCAGAACAACTCGGATGGTTAGGGGTGCAATCGAATTTATGGGAAACAATGATGATTTGAATAGGGGAACAAAAATCCTTGGTATTGATAAAAACACCTTTGTAAAGCCACTTGTTGTTAGTTGGATATGCGTTCCACATCATTTTTGGTAGTGTTGATGACATCCTAAGAGAAAGAATCTTCCCAAATGGTAAGGTTTTTTTTACTGGATGCTCTATTAGCCATAAGGTCAACCACCACATTTGCCTTTTTGAAGACATGTTAGATTTTGCTGAGAGGGCACATTCTGAGAGTAAGTTGACACTCTTGTATAATGTTTTGAATGTTCCATCCTTCGATGGTATTTTTGTCTATGATTGACCATATTTAAGATTCCCCTTAAAAAATCATGGGATTAGTCAGACCTTTGTTGACTTCAATGCTTCTCCACAGAACCCAAGCTTCGGCATAATTGTTTGATTGAACTCCAAGGTTTTCAATGAAGGCTTTGATGATTTTACCTTCATGGTCCCTGATGACTCCTCCAACTCTAGCATCTCTAATATTTCCTTTATATGACCCATCAAAGTGCATCTCGAACCATCCTAGGGGTGTTTCCACTTGGCATTGCATCTGCAGTTGGTAGGGGTCTGGGATCAGGAGCAATCGATGGATATGCCCAAGGACTTAAACAAGGAATATTCTAGTCTAGTCGTAGGCGTGTCCAAATAGGGGACCATATTTGTATTTTTAGTTGCAAAGCATAGGGATTTGTTGGCCATATATTTGGGGTCCCTTGAGCGATCATTGAAGATTCTATTGTTATGCTCAAGCTATATTTACCACATCGTGTGATGCAGCAGTGCTTCCCACAAGAACTTGAGCCTGGAATTCTGAAATACTTTGGGCCACTGAGTAAATAGATCATTGGTTGACTAAGGCCACACCCATTTGATTGTGAACAAGCTTACCAATGTGGAAAAAACATTGTAGGTGAAGGGGCACTCTACTAAGAGATGTTGAGTGGACTCCCATGCTTGTAAGCACAAATAGCACTTGTTGGGGACTATGATACCCCTCTTAATTAGATTGTCAGTGGTGAGAATATTGTTTTGGGAAGCTAGCCAACAATAATGGGCCACCTTCAAAATGATATGATTGAGCCAATTTTTTTTAACTGTAGCAGGGGCACTCTTGTTGTTGTGCATCTTTTACGAAGTTTTCGTCAAAAGAAATGCAGACTTAACCAAAAAGTGACCATCATTAGTGCCTTTCTAGAAGGGTTTGTCTTTCTTTTGGGTTTTAGGAATAAAATTTACCCTAAGAACTATCTACAAATATGATATGGCTCTGTCTAGAACTGCGTTGCTAACCCTGAAGTGAAGCTTCTTCCATTTATAATAGTCTTGATTTTGCACGATGAAAACTGCAACTTTAGGCCCAAACCTGCTTTAGTGAGGTGTTTGAGTACAACGATGTCAGGATCCTTGATGAGGGGCTCATCCCTTGCCCATATCTCCAAGCTGCAACCTGGTACCTTGTTGTAGTAGATATCTGGTTTGGATTATAGATCACCAAAAATGGGACCCTACATGGGGAATCCCTTCATCCCTAAAGGAATGGTGTTGTAGGTATTTTCTTTTAATAATGGAAACCCACTCCAGGTTTTCACTAGTGAACACCTTCCATGCTTATTTTACGAGGAGGGCCTGATTCATATTATTGATCCTATGAAATCCAATCCCACCCTTGTCTTTAGGAGTACAAACTTTATCCCAGGAGACTAAATGGAACTTTTTTTTATTGTTAGCTCCAGCCCATAAGAATCACTTTTGAATTTGCTTAATTGCTGCCCCTACAATTTTTGGTATTTTAAAAACTGATAAAAATACATAGGGATACTTTGAAGAACAAACATGACTAAGGTGGCCTTACCCGCCTAATACAGAAGAGCCCCTTTCCACCCAACCATCTTCATATGAAATATCTCGATGAAATTATTCCACATTGTCTTAGATGGTCTCCCTTGAAACATTGGGAGGCCAAGGTAGGTGTATGGAAACGTTGTAATGGAACAACCCAGGATATTCATAATTTTGACTTGTCGGGTCAGCGAAGTATTGGTAAAGTAAATCTTACTTTTGGTGAAGTTGATATTTTGCCCTGCAGCTTCCTCGTAGAGGTTGAGGATATAATTGATGACTCTTGCTTTAGTGACATAGGCAACAGTATCCAACAGGGTGTTTTCCATGAACTGTTGGTGAGTCGAGGGTTGGAGGTTGGATGTTGCTTTAATTCTAGAGATCAGTCCTTTGGAGCAGGCGACTTTGATAGCTCTACCAAGGCTCTCAACCAAAATGATAAAAAGAATGGGGGAGAGGGGGTACCCTTGCCTCAACCCTCTGATGTTAGGGAAATAAACTATCACAGAACCATTAACCAACACAGAAATTCAAGACGAGGATATGCATTGCAAAATTAGATGAACCCAGCTATTTTGAAACCCAAACTTCTGAATGACCTTGGTTAGAAACCCTCGATTAACTCTATCAAAGGCTTTTTTCATGTCAAGCTTGAGGAAGAAAGCTAATTTTTTAGAATTAAGGGTAGAATGAATGATTTCATGAATGGTTATGACTCCATCCACTATATTTCAACCCTTAACAAAACTTCCTTGGCAGGGGTCGATCAAGGATGGGAGGATACCTTTAAGTCTGTTGGCCATGGCTTTGGATAGAATTTTATAGATGACATTACACAAACTTATAGGTCGATAGTCAGATAGGGATTTGGAGCTGGGGCCTTTATGAATGAGGGTGAGGAAGGTGGAGTTCACATCCCTTGGAATAACTCTAGAATTCTGTATTTTTGAGATGACTTGACAGAGATTAGGGTCGATTATTTCCCAGTAAGCATGGAAAAACATTGGGGAGAAACTTTCAGGGCTTGGGGCTTTGTCTAGCTACGTGGAGCTCTATGCAAATATATGGCTCCTAAAAGATGAGTCATTTTTTAAGTAAATTTATCCTAGCTTTGCCAATTCATAAGTGCTTTAGAAGTAGGATATACATAGTATTTTTTAGACGTGCACTTTAAAATTTATATTTTATTATTATTATTTTTTAATTATAAGTTTCTAGTTTTGACAAAACAAAAAGGTTCAGTCTTTGGCTATAGATGTATTGCTCAATGTTCTAAAATATATAAAGTTATTATGTTTTTCTTCCAAAAATATGAGCATTATATTTATTTTCTTTAAAATATTTTATTTTATCTTTTTCTTAAGGATAGATCATTACTCCTTTTATTTCATGGTGCTAATTGTTTTTAATGAAGAAAAATTCAACATTTTAGGCAAAACTTATCCATAAATATGAGCATTATTCGTTTCTTAAAAACATTTCATTTTATTTTTTAATTCAAGATGAATCATTACTCCTTTTGTTTCATGGTCCTAATTTTTTAATGAAGAACAAATTAAAATTTTAGGTAACTTATCCAATTTTGTGTAGATCAACATTATAGTTATTATGCTTGATTATTTGAGTAAATATTTATAATTTTTTCTATAATGGTTGATAACTTTACATATAGGGTTCAAATTTCATCGCACATGAGAATGTAATTGCTTTTTATTTAAAGGCTCTCTACTTCATTTTTAGGGAGTGGGCAAGTTGATAGAGTTGGTTTAGACTCCTCTATAGCTAAAAAAATATTTCTTTCATTACCTCTAAATTACTTTCCTTTCCTTTAAAAATTCTTCTATTCCTTTCCAGCCATACAATCCAAAGTATTGTATATTTTGATATATTCAATATTGTCTATAAAGCCTCACTTTTAAAAGTGATCCGTCATTGCTTTAACCATTATTCAATTCTTCCATTCATCATAATGCATTTACCAAACATATTAAGCAGTGTCCCAAGAGATGGTCTAAACTTTCTTCCTCCTTTTTACAAAGAACACATTGTGAGGGGCCATGAAAAACCCTTTTCATAAGGTTATACCAAGATCAAATTCTTCTATGACCTACTAGCCAAATAAATATTTTGACTTTAGAAATGTTTGGGCTTATCCCAAATATCTCTCCATATTCTTGTGATATTCCTATTTTGTTGGTTCAGTACAGTATATCCACTTCTTGTTATGTATTTTCATGAATTATTCAACTCCCAAATCAACTTATCCTTGGATTTCCTCGAAACAATCATTGTAGTTATCTGTCTAATCAACTGCATCTTTGCACCAATGTCTTGTTGTTGATCACGAATCTACCTAAGTACAAAATATTATGTGTGCACCCTAGACCCAACCAACATTGAAAGGGCAGAGGAAAGAGATGTCCCCTGGGCCAATCTCCAAAGAGGGTTGGCTCCCGTACTAAAACTACTGATTGATTTAAATATTAGGATAAGAAGAAAGATATGGGAAATGATAAAAATAAATGGGAAATATGGCTATAATCCATATTTGAAAGGTGGGGATAAACTAATAGCAAAAATTCATAACAAGTATTAATTAGCATATAACAAAAAGCAAGGCACATAAACCACTCATAGTTTTGTAGAGATAACTTCCAACAAGCATTCCAGTACTCACTCCCTCACAAGCAGTAATTAAATCTAGATGAAAATTTTAAAATAAGAAAATAAATGACATGAACTTGATCAAAAATGAGAAGTAGAAAGAAACTAAACACAATATTGCTCAAGGAACCGAAAGCCGAATATCTTTCTATTTATGCAGAAAACTTAAAGTGTTTTTCTATAGAATTTCTATCCCTCCTTCATTACACCAAAATGTTTAGTATTTATAGAGGATTTCACCTCTTTAATTAAATGCACAATACAAAAAAATATCAGCTGGTTAAAAATCAGCAACAACAATTTCTTCCTTGGTAATGACAATACTCGAATTAGATTATTCCTTAGGGGACAATGACCCGGTTTTCCTAGAGTGCACTTGGAAAATCGACAAAAATGGGCAATGAAAAAAACATCACAAGCATCAGTGCATCAAGACTCAACGGTGTCATGTAGTAAACAAGAGCTTAAATATTAAATTATGCATGTCATTACATTCTCTCTTGCCTTGGAATCTCACCCTTGCCAATTGAAATCAACAAAATTTAATTATGCTTCGAAAAGGAACAAAATTCATAAAGGGCACCTCAAAAATCATTGGGATCACACTGGATTTCAGGACATAGCATTTAATCATAACAACCTTTTAGCATAAATTTTGGATCATTGCTCTTGCTGCCCCAAGCATTAAATTTTATCAACCTCTGTCCTTTCCTAAAAATATTTGTTGTTATGGCACTTCTGAGAGGAAAAAATAACACTATGTTTATGGTAGCCTCTGAAGCTGGAATTTCACATTTTATTTTAATTGATTTTTTCCCTGACGTCCTTTTGTTCAAATGGAAGGTAAAAAATGGGAGGTTCATCCCTCAACATGCTTTCACCCCTTTCCTAGGTGATTTTGCCCTAAAAATGATTAAGAACATCTTTTTGCAAGAAGGGAGGCAAAAATTATTAATTTTGCCCCTGAGAGGGGCGAAAATGATTTTCGTCAAAAATTATTAATTTTGCCCCTGAGAGGGGCAAAAATGATTTTCGCCCCACCCCAGGGATGACGTTGACTTTGACCAGCAGGTAAAACTGTTTTTCCTAAGACTTTCACCTCAAAACGCCTTCATTTGGAATTTTACCCCTTCTGAGGGATGATATTGACTTTGAATTTCCTTTCTGTGCCTGGATAATGTCATCTTCATGTTTGCGCTTCAAAAACTGCTTTTACTAGGGTTTCATCCCTGAAAGGGGCAAAAATTATTTTCATCTCTTTTGAGGGGCGACTTTGACTTTGATCGCGCAAAACAAGCTCCTTGATTTTCGCCCTGAAGATGCTTTTATCCAAATTTTTGCCCTTGAGAGGGGCAAAACTGATTCTTACCCCTGTCCAGGGGTGACGTTGACTTTGACCCTTCACTTGCAAATTTTTCTCTTCCCCTTTGTTTGGATAAAATCATTCAAAGTAATTTTACCTCGAAGGAAGGGTGTAAAGGATTTTCGCCCAAACCTGGGGTAAAAACATCTTTTCTTCTTCTTCTTAGGTGTCTTCACTTTGAAAAATGCCAAAGTCGTATTAACCCTTCTACGTTTTGAAACATCCATTGTTGCTGAAGTTTCCCTTCTACGTTCCATTAATTTCTTACCAGCAAATCTACTATGCATCTCTAGAAACAAAATTAACCTTTTATTTAATGGAATTGTTTACAAGGAAGGAAAATATTAAAACAGTAAAAATAACACAACTTCATCATTTTTAGTTCAAAATTTTCATTCTTTTTCTTTTCAAAATTTTTACAACAAAATTCAGTGTGGCAAAATTACCAACACTTTTGGCAGCTCTCGAGGTATTCAGTTCTTCTGAATGCAATCGATCCCAGGTCTTCATCTATTGGGCTTAGCTATTAGCACCACCAATCACATCAGATCTGTCAATTGTATTATATGGTGCATTTGATCCTACAGATTCCTTCTTTCTTTCCTCCTGCACTTTCTTATCTTATTGCTCTGCTCCTTTTTGCTTTTCTTTCACCTGTGCTTGGGCTTCATACTTTGTGAGGCTCTCGCTTGTAGTTTCATACATGGAAACTACCTCAACCCAGACATCATCTGTGAATGCTGAGAATATGCTCAGTGAATCTAATACAAAGTGTATCATCTCAATCTGATCCATGTTGATGCAGTTATCTCTCTACTAAAGTTCGAGTAAGGAATATTTGATGTGGGTGAGCCTCTCCATGAAAAGGAGTGCTTGTACCTCCATTATTGGTTCCTCCCAGCCATTGATTTTTGAAGTATCTTCAATGAAAGCTTACCAGGTCATCTTAAATTCCTTTGTAGGCAACAACTCACCCTGATCATCAAGGAAACTTGAAAACCCAACATCGTCTAGAACATTTAAATGTACGAGCGAAACGCAATGCTCCTGTTAAAACATAGTTATCAACTTTTGAGCTTCTCTTGCTAGCTCCAATCGAGAAAAATAGCCACATAATGTCATCCTAGCCTTGGACCAACTGTGATCCATCCTTCTCATTGGCTTAACCTAAAAATCAGAGTTCACATAATGTCTGAATCTTTAGAGCCATTTTCAATTTTAGATCCAGCATCTCTTTAGCATATTCTAAAGTTTGCTCTCCAATAAAAATCACTACTCAAGCCTCATGAATGTATAACAGAACTTTGAGTGCATCCATCACCAAAGTCATATAATATTTCAATAAATAATGACACATCTCTTTAATTTTTTCCTTGGAGAAGCCTACTGATTGCGTGGCTTTCTCAGCAAACTATTTTTGCATAGTCTCAAGCTAGGTTATTAATGCTTACACCTATTTTTTGCTCCTACCCAAGCTATTTGGTAGCCCTTGGTTTCTTTATCCCATTTCTTTGCCTTCTTCTTCCAGTGCTCTGCTTTTGATTTTTCTATTTCCAACTGATCTCTACTTTCTTCCAGAGCATTAGTCAACTCAATAATATTTACCTCAGCCTTGAAGAAGCTTTTTTTGTAATGCTCACCATGCAAATAAAGAGAGCTCATGTCCACCTGCATATTTTCTAATTTTTCTGTGGTGTCAATCTTTGTCAGGTCCTCTGTAATGACTTCACAAGTGTAATCACTTGAAGTCATTTCTCCTTGAGGTTTTTGGTCCTAGGGAATCATTCTAATAGTATGAGACTCCATTTTTTTAGAGTCAAAAGTAACCTTATTCAATACCTTTGTTGGAGCTTGAGCCTATTTTCTCTTACAACTCTTCAACCATTATGATGCACTTAATTGAGCTCGACTCATCTTCATCACAACAGGATGCTCTGGTATAATCTCTATATCCGACTCCAGAAACACCTGTAACTCAAGAAAAGGAGTAGGGGGGAAGCGAGCATGCTAAATTTTTGGTTCAAAAAGGAAAGTGGAAATGGAAACGGTTGATATAACAAAAGCGGTTAAATGGATGGAAGTGAGGATTTTGGTTGCAGTTACACTCACTCGAGGGGGTGAACAATATAAGACCACTTTTTACTTTTCTTTCCCAAACAATATTATGCAATATATTAATGGTAATATTAACAGTAGTAATTAAATCAATGCACAAATCACCACACACAATAGAGACACCAATTTAATGTGGTTCACCCAATGTGGGCTACTCCACGGAGAAAATATTTCACTAAAATTTTCTCAACAAATCTCTTGGGAATCCTTCCCTATTACAATATTTATGGACCTTTGTTCAAAGGAGACACCAATCCCCTAATAAAGTTCATGTATCTCTATCCATAGGAGACACCAATATCCTCAATTGGTTTATAGGTCTCTATCCACAAGAGAACTGCTTCTTTGATTTGGCTGGTGAACCTCTAGAATACTACTGCCTCCATTGCATTGGCTTATGGATCTCTCTACTGAAGACTCTTATCCTCACTTAGAAGACTTGTCCTCACTACCCTGGCTAATGGATCTCTATCCACTAGAGACTATTGTCCTCTACTCTATCACATCTAAAGCTTGCTTTCAACTCTATCTTAAATTTGTACTAAACATAGTCCTTCGATCTAGCACAAATCTGCTCAATCTCTATCTCTGATTTGTACTAAACACAGTCCTTGGATATAGCACAAATCTGCTCAATATCTATCTCTGATCTACACTAAACATAGTACTTTGGTCTAGCACAAATTTGCTCAATATCTATCTTTGATCTACACTAAACACAATCCTTTGGTCTAGCACAAATCTGCTCAATCTCTATCTCTAATCTACACTAAACATAGTCCTTTGATCTAGCACAAATTTGCTCAATCTCTGTATCTGGTCTAGCACAAACCTATCCTCAAATCTACACCAAACTCTATCCTCAAATTTGTCCTCAAGCCTTACCATAAAGCTTGATCTAATCCCAAATTAACTCTGCTAGATCTACCCCAAGCCTTAACACAAATCTTGAACAAATTAATCAATCAACTCTGCTCACAAGTCTTCTCAAAGACTTACCTCAAATCTGTCTAACAAGTCCTCTCAAGAACTTGCTCAAGCTACTCTCAAGTCTTCTCTAAGACTTACCTCAAATCTTCTCAACAAGTCCTCACTAGAACTTGTCCAAACTGCTCTCAAGTATTCTCTAAGACTTACCTCAAATCTGCTCAACAAGTCCTCACTAGAACTTGTCCAAACTGCTCTCAAGTCTTCTCTAAGACTTACCTCAAATATACATTGTAATATTCCATAAAAGCTTACTCAACTCAGTCCTTAAGTCCACTCTAGGACTTACTCAATTATGTCCACTAGCTTTCACAAAAGCTTTATACAACTCAACTCAATCTATCGTAGAAAACCTCTTTAATCACACAAATAAGTTTCACATAGAATCTTGTTTTAATATCACAAAAACATATAGATAATGGTTAGAGACTCAATATGTTTCACACTCACAAACACTCAATCACTTTCAAACTCTCTTGTTTAACCTTAGAAACATATAGAGAATGGTTAGAGACTCAATATGTTTCACACTCACAAACACTCAATCACTTCCAATATCTTTCTCAAATCAATTCAGAATATAGAACAATTTGTTTCACAGAACTTGAACTATCACTCCAATACTTCCAATCAACTAGGCTCAATCAACTCCACTCTGAAGGTTTATTCAACAGTGCTTATCAAACAAACCTCACATAACAATGATACTCATGATATTTCACAAACCCTAGTTCAAGCATATGAATACTCACTCAATTATTTACAACAATGCTTATCAAACAATCAATAAAATGATTTTTCACACCCTGTTGGGGTTTTCAATTTTACTCAAGCATTCATCAATCATGCATATAAAGGTTTACTCAACAATGCTTATCAAACAAGAACCTTTTCACTCCAACTTAGCATTCACAACATCCAACAATCACTCTCAAGGATAATGTGCCCTTACCTCTTGTTTGAAGAAGATTTGACTTCAAACACCTGTCTCAATCACAATCAACTTTTTGCCAATTTCAAAGGTTAGGTAGCAATGTTTCCTCAATCATTCACTCAATTTGATCCCTCAAAATATTTCACCATACATAGCAATAAATCTCTTTTACACCTTATAATCTCCACACTTCAAAATGCAAGCCAATAATTTGTCTAAAGAAAATAACCACAATGATTTTCTTTATAAACCCTTATCTCTCTAATACATCATAGCTTAACCCAATTAAAATATAATTCTCCTTTTAAACCTTATAACTCCTATTTCAATTTCACTTTATCAAAAATCATAATTAAAATAATTAACCTTAAAAACCTTATAACTCCCCCTTAATAAAAATTTATCATGCCACCTTTTAAACCTTAGAAGCAATTTTAATATTTAAAAATTTTAGTACCTTACCCTTGATGGGATTCAAACTCCCGCTTGCACCTCCACAGTGCCCTAGTTGTGGCCCATGTGCCACATGAGCTAGGTGCTCACCTTGGCACCAAAGAGCGCCTCATGTGCTTTGAACTTTCACCTTGGCACCCAAAAAAAAACTTAACACATGCACCTTAGCAAAAGCGTTGCCATCGGGTTTTGATAGTGGAACCTCCCACCTACTAGCACCTTAAGCCACAACCGCTTGTCGTTGGCCCAACTGCCATGGTTGGCAATGAATATCCAAGCCGCCTTCCCTTTATGCACTCGTTGACTGCCACGTTTGCAAAGACTTTGTCCTCTTCTCCTCTTCTTCCACGTAGTTCACACAAATCGCATGCACTTCGATTAGTTTTATTCGAAGGATAATTTTTTCTTCCAAAGCATATGGTATAAATATAAAAATTTTGCTCTTCCCTCAACACGTCGGTGGGTGGAAAGGATAGTCAATGTTGGTGCTCAAATTTTATTTCTTGCCCTTTGTAACCCTAACCTTAGGGTTATTTTAATTTAAATTAATTTATAACAAAGTTGTTATAATTAATTTAATTATTAGGTCTATACTTTAGACATTTAATATTATAATATTAAAATTATAATATTATTTTCTTGGGCCTTCCTATTGCTCTTATAGACCTTTTTGACCACCTTAAATATTATAATAAGCATATTATAATATTATTTTCCCTTAGGCCTAGAAGCAATCATTTTCTTGCACTACTCACGAAAACTGATGTTGCTCACTAAAACTAACTCTTGACATCAATGACAACAAAACTTGCTCATATTTCCAATATTTGGTGCTTGTAAAATTTCAGGTTGTATTCAACCTCCATCTCATAAAAATCATGCCATGGTGGAAGTAGTGTCATCTGCTCAACATGCCATTTGGGATCATGCCCTTCTGGATTATTTTTGTACCGTTGAATATCAGGTCTGGGATAGCAATGGAAATTTTTGGCATTAATAAAATCTGCAAATTGACCCAAAGGGTCATACTTCCACCACTAATGTAAATCCACCATGCCCAGATCTGAGAGTGCTTAATTAAGTAATTTATTCTAGCTGACTTGGTCAACTTCGAAGCCACCAAAGTGAAATGGCATGGTACATGTAGTCTTCTTGCCTTGTCCTACCTTGTAGATTTCATCGATGAAGTTACTCTGCCAAATGACTTCCATTACAAAGAGGCACTCAGTAGTAAAATAAGGAAGGAGAAACAACTTGCTAGTGAAGTCAAAAATTTATACCACGATGCCCTGCATCAACAAGAAGATATCTCCTTTATCCTTAGTGATAATATCTTCTTGCATTGCCCTCGACACTCTCTCACTTGTATAGAAAATAAGTTCAATGGTGGGACCCAAGAACATGCAGTTAAAATTGTAGAACGATTCCTCCCTAGACAAGCTTAGAGTCCATGAATATACTAGCAACTTATTATTTTCCTGATTAGTCTATTTTACTGCAGTAAAAGAGAAATTTTGGTGCCTGTGAAAGAAGAAATACCAAGCCAAAAATGAAGCATGCCTAAACAAAATTGCTTCTTCGCTCTGTATTCTCTCCAACTAGGTGTGCATTTCTCGGGCCACATAATCCACCTAGTCGAAGAAGATGGTATTTGTGCTTGCTTGCAAAGCTATAGGGGTGCAAAATTCTACTTGTAAAATGCACTGCACCATTGTTGATTACCATTTGTATACCACAGTGTCAGTAGGAAGACCATATGCCCAGGCCAACATAGAATACATATTCAAGCTTTTAAAATCTGTTAAAGGTTTTGGAAGAGCTGGCAACTCTTTGAACTGGAGTGCCTTTATGAGCTAGTTCTCCATAAATTGGTGCAACGTTATAGTTGATTGGTACCTTTCCTCTTGCTCCTTTAGATTCATATTCTTGAACATGACATCTAAGGAGGGCTTAAACCTGCAAGCAAATGCCTCTTTGATTACGTTGGGTGAAATGGTGAACAATTTATCTCCCTTCGCATTGCGGATGGCCCTTGTTGTAGGATGATAAAATTTTGCAATTACCATTATTAGTTCAGGGTAATGATGCATAGGTGTACAAAAGTACCAGTAAAGTTGTGCATGGTAAGAAACTATTAATGGGCTTTCTAGCATTAGTTCTTGCCTAACTGCATTCTCCACATCCAAGCACAATTTTTCTACGTCTTCGTTCGAGATTGAATAATCTCCACTATTGGACAGTGTATCTGAATATGGATTGAGCTCAGTATTTTCATGCCTCCTAGATTTTTTGTCTTTTTTCCACCTTGTTTTTTTTTCGGCTTCAAAGCTTTCTCTAGATCAATTGTTTTCTTCCTCATCTTCGCACCGCCACTCTCACTATAACAGTTTGGTGAATCTACAACACAACAGTGACTCGGGCGAACTCAAAAAAATAAAAAGCTTCAACTTTCTTATTCCACAAGCTTATGACTTGCTCCTTTTATAGTTTTCATCCTCCAACTACCAGATCAAATGTAGGTGTTGCACCTGAGAAATTTGGATGAATGTGCACCTTGATTCTCTCACTTGACATGATTTTTAATAAAATCTTAACTGCTCTTCAATTGCCAATAATGCCCTTGCATTGTGAATATTTCTTAGCTGTCGAACTCAAATGCTTTTTTTCCTTGAAGGATGTAATCTAGATTTCAATGGCTCACCTTGGGAAAAGAAAGCATCACGAGTGAGAAAAGAGGGCAAAATAATTAATTTTACCTTATTAAAAACGTTGAAATGTCTTCTAGAATATTTGCATGTGAAATTAACCTGATGGCACGTATTAACTTCTAAAGCTTTCTTGAAATTCATGTCGTCCAAAAAAAAACATTGAAGGAGTGCCCTGCTTAGTCGAAAACGTATCGAGGAAAAAACCTTTTCATCACCTATGGTTCAAAATTGCTTCTTTTACCTGCTTGATGGATTTAAACACCTCTTAGCCCATTTTTAAAACAATTTGCTTTCTTAATTCACCCTCAAAAAGAATCTTTAACTAAAGCACTTTGCGTGAAAAACAAGGCGAAATCACTTTTTTCCTTCTTTCTTGCCAGTTTTAGCATCATCAACTGGAGTTTAGAAAAAGCATGCATTTATTTTTTATCCTTTTCTTAGCAATTTTGCTCCGTAAATACCTACTTGAGGGGTGCCATGATATTTTGCCTCAAAAATAGGAAAAGCAAGACAAATTTACTTTGGGGGCAAAAACACAATTTTAAAATCCTCGTTTTGTCTTTTGCTTTTCATTGCAATCTTAAAATAAGTGGGGCAAAATTAATAAAAATGGGGCATTCCTTTATTTTTTAAAAATTTCACTTTTGCTTTTCTTTTCTTTTCCTCCTTTTATTGTTTTTTTGCTTTTAAAACCTTTTATTTATTTTTGGGAAACTAGGGACAATTTTAAGGAAAAAACAAAATTCATGGCACTTTTATAATTTCAAAAAGAAATCTACTTTCTTTTTTTCCTCTTTTTTGCCCAAAAATAAAATAAAAAATTTTTAAAAACATTTTTGGTCAAAAATGATTTTTTTGCTGGTGGCAAAGTGCTTTCAGGGCGAAATCACTTGCCTTTGGGGCAAAAATGATTTTTTGATGAATTCCACTTTTTTTTGCTCATATCACTATAAACATATTTAACTGAAACAAAACAACATAATAATTTATTACATATATACATACTCGGTCAAGCTTCTAACACTGGTGGTAGGCCTTCAAATAAATACCATTTATGGGAATTGATAGCTCATGGCCATCCATATCCTACAAATAAAATGAATTTATTTTATTAATCCCCGAAATATGGAATAGACCCTCCCATATTGCTTCAAACTTGTGGTGCTTGCTAGGTTTAGCCTTGTTTTCATTCCATTTTAGCACTAGATCACCTATCTCAAATGACTTCTCAGATGTTTTCTTGCAAAACAATTTCTACGTCATCCAAGCATTGCTCCATGAAGACATTGTAATATTTCTATCTCTCCTATTCCAACTATAATAGTTGTGCCAACCTCATGCTCATGGAATCAGACTCATCATCATTTTTACCATACAACAAGTGCCATGACTGAAGAGTCAACAATTCAATATGAATGGGCAACACCACTTCTTTATCATAAACCATGGAGTAAGGTGATGTTTTAATGGATTTCTTTACAAAAATACGGTCGGACCACAATGCTTGGTTTAAAAGTAAGTGCCAACCGCATTTATTGTCACCCAAGGTCCTCTTCAAAATTCTCAACAAATTTTTATTTGTGGACTCAACCAAGCCATTCCCCTATGGGTAATAATTAGATGATGTCTTCAAATAAATTCTATACTTACCCATGAATTCATTGATCCAAGAACCAATGAAGGGAGTCTCATTGTTTGTTATAATTGCATCTAGTATGCCAAAACGAGTGATTAAACCCTCAAGGAAAGCAATCACTACTGCTTAGTTTGCATTTGGTTGGAATTACCTCTGACCATCGAGTGAAATAGTCGGTTGCCATTAGGATATATTTGTGTTCAGTAGAGGAATTGGGATCAATGACCCCAATGAAGTCTAGATCCCATTGCTGAAATGGTGTTTCTACTTGTATCAGATGAAGGGATAATACTGGGTTCTTGCTTATGTCGATGTATCTCTGGAACTTATCACAATTTTGATTGACTTTGAAGGCATCTGCAAAAAGAGTAGGCCAAAAATACCCTACTTTGATGATATTTATTTCCATTGGTCTCCTTGCATAATGACCTCCTGATAGACCATAGTGGAACTCCTCTAGGATTCTTTTTTTTTCAGCTTCCTAAACACACCTAAGAAGTACTTTGTCAATATTTTTATGAAACAATCCATTTTGCAGCATCATGTACCTAAGGGCTTGGAGTCTAAATCTCCTTCTTTATGAGGCATTAAAGTGTGAAGGGCATCTTTGTGAATGAAAATATTCAAAAAGGTCCTCTGTCCAATCACGATCACTTGTAGAGAAGTTAGCAAAATTGCCTCCACTTGTTGAATTTTTAAGATAACAAACCATGGATTCAAATGTAGTGCTTTTTGCAATCTCTTGACATAGTGCTTGACCTCGAACTAGCTTGATCAGATATATTTCAATGTCATATTATTATATTTTGGAGACCCATCCTACTCTCTTATCTCCAAGCTCTCCTTGAATGATGAAACTTCACACATTTGGGTGAACGACATAAACTATTGTCTTGTTTTGAGAAATAAAATATCAAAATTTCTTCAAGGACTTCATTACCACATATAATTGCTTTTTCAATGAAGTTATATTTCTCTTCATGTGGTTGGATGACTTGGATCAACAAATCAATCAGTTGCTCCTCTCCATCATCTCCTTTTTGTGTGAGCACTATTGCATAGATGTCTTTTTCACCAATGACGTATAGAATGAAATATTTTGAGTAATCGAGGTTCACGAGGACTGGAGCATGATCAATTCTCTCCTTTATCTCCTTTAATGCTTACCTCTTAATCTCGATCCATTTGAATTCCACATTCTTCTTTAGTAGCTCTGTCATTAGCTTCACCACTTGGGCAAAATATGCAATGAAATTCTGAACAAATTTTATTTACCTGAAGAATGATTGTAAATCCTTTTTATTGGCTGGTAATGGAAGCTTTAGTAGGGCTTCAGCTTTATTTGGATCAATCACCAAACATTTTTTTGAGATAACGTGTCCTAGGAGCTTGCCTTCGTTTATCACGAAGATGGACTTCTTTGGGTTGATTGATATTCTGAACTCTCGACACTTTTTGAACACTGTCTCGGATGTGGACTATGTTCCTCCATATTGTGAGAAAAAATGGTCGTCATCCAGATAAATAATAATAATAATACAATTTAGCAACTCATCGAAGGCTATGTCCATTGCTCTCTGAAAATTTGCGCTAGCATTTGAAAGACCAAATGGCATCCCTTGATAAGCAAAATTTCCCCATTTTGTGGTGAACATTGTTTTGTGTTGATTTTCATCATTGATCCAAATTTGGTTTTAATCAAAAAACCCATCTAACAATAAAAATCTCTAAGTGCCAACAACCATGTGAAGAATTTGATCAATTTTTCAGAAGTGGATAGTGATCCTTCAGTGATGCCTGGTTTAAATTTTGAAAATCCATGCATAGGCAGATATCTCCATTTTTCTTTCTCACATGAACCACATTTGCTACCCAAGTAGAGTGCTTGATCGGGTATATGATTTTAGCCTCCAACATCTTTAGTAGTTCTGCTTTCATCAAATTTTCAATCTTGGGATTGATCGATATCTAATTTTTCCTTAACGGTTTCACTCCTTCCTGTAGTTCGATGGTATGATGGATTACATATTTGTTGTAGCCTTTCAAATATTGATAGCTCTAGGTGACAATTTTTGGTTACTCATGACACAAATATTTAGTCTATTCCATCTCTTCTTGAGTGCAGTCAGTACCAAATTTAATCACCTTCTTGGGTCCCAGCTGTATTCTAGTGTACTCCTTTTCATCCACTTTGATCCTATGCTTTTCTGCTCTATCATTCTGATCAAAAATCTCTCTAGTGTGATCAAACCTTTTAGGATATGATTGTTCTACAGGTGGATCAAACCCTCGGCTTCTTCCTTGTTAAGCATTCTCTCTTCCACATCACTAACTTATCTTATCAAGAAATTAACAATCTGCTCATCACTTTTGAACACTTGTTAGTGGATATTTTTTTCAGGGACTAAAGGTCTATAAATTAACCTCACAATCTTGGGCTTTCTCACCACATTCTCCACTAGGGAAAAATTAGCACCAAGGAATGCCAATAGATCAGTATGTTTATTTTGCTCTCACGAGATTGCTTGGATGTTCAATGTTGTATAAGTCTCAAATAAATCCCATACCTTATTTTGGTATATATTCAAAAATGTTGGTTGGAAATGCACTTACTATTTACTTGGTTGATGATCAGTTCAAAATCTCCAAAGATATGCAGTTGCTTGATCCTGAGATTCTCTACATTTTTTAGATTCAAATAAAGTGCTTTGTACTCGATTGCATTATTTGTGCAGCTCAAATTCAGTCGATAAGAGTATGTATTTTGAATGCCAAAAGAAGAAATGAGAACAATTCTAGATCCTACACCATTCTTGCACCTAGCACCGTCAAAGTACAACTTCCATAGTTGATCCAGAGCAGGACCTTCCTCATCGGACACTCTTGCTTCATTTTTTTTGGATTTAGTGATGGTGTAGCAGCTGATTTTGATCTCCATCATGGCATTAAAATCGAGCATTGAAAATTCATCTTCTGTCTAAAGCTCATCCATAACTTTTTCCATCAAATCTAATTCCTCCAACTCTTCGATCATCAAGTTGACAGAACTCACAAGTGTGTCTTCTTCTTCTATATTCTCTATGTGATAAGTTGAATACTTCTCATTATAAATTTGAATTCTCCTCCCCTTGACAAGAATTTCCAAATCATAATAGTCAAGAGAGAGATAGCCTCCCAACTTGATAGTAAACTCCCGTGATAGGCACAAGCTAAAGTAAGGTTCCAAATCAACCATGACCAATTCTTGAATCACAGTTATCTGTGTTATTTTTTGCAATACGATGGGGATATCTTTGATGAATCCCATTGTCCTGACAGGGGTTTCATCCAACTGCAAGACACCCAAGCTACTCCTTATGTATTCCATACCCATAACATCACATACTGCCTTTGGCATGACAATTGTTGTACCACCTAATTTGATCATGTAATTGTGCACAATCCATCCTTCCATCTCGAGGGACAGGTAGAAAGGGGGTGGTCTATTTTTTCTAGTGGCAAAAGTTGCTAGCATTTGAGCTAACACTGTTTGAGTCAGATTCTTCCCCTTGTATTTCACAAATTTCAATGATTCTTGCAATAAATCCACTTTTCCAGGCAATTACAGTCCATCATAGATACTTACCTTGGCTGGGATTCTCTTCAATTTTTCAATGATGTTATACATGGATGCATAGGACCCCTTGGCTTCATTGGTAGTTTCATATCTACTATGATACTATTGTGTGACCTCCACCCTCTGATGTTTCATCAAATATGGGTAATTAAGATTTTTCCCGGCTTGCTCCTCTGTTTTAGATCTTGCCTACAAAGTAGAAGCATTTTCTTACATTTTCTCTTTCGCTCGTGGATGCAGAAGATCTTTCAACATGACAGGTGCATTTTGGATTGGACACCAAAATAGCTACCTTTTCTTATGCTTATTTCTTCTCATTTTACACCTTTGAGTCAGTAGGGACCTTTAGGGGTTCCAACTCAGTCAGGTCCACAGTAACAACTTTCCTCCTAGTTCTCGTGAGAACTGTAACTTGCTCTTCAGAAGGGAATAAATTTGTGATCAACTTCTGTGATCATGTTTATTTTACCAGTGGAGGAACTTTCTACCAATGTCTTCACATAGTTCAAGTGAACCATGCAATTTTCCTCGTCATGCAGATCATTACACGTAGAGCACCAGTATGCTTTGTTGGATGTGCCAGCTTATTTATTTGTCAACACCATCAGATTTCTCTTAGGTGCCTTGTTGGTTGAGGCTCCTTGCTCCTTGATGATTGGCAATAGTTGAAATCTCCTAGGCTAGAAATCCTTTTTATCCTGCTTCATTTTGATCACCATTATTTAATTACCCATTGCTCTTATGGTCGAGTTCATGGACTGCAACTCCAACAATTTTTTTTGTGGATCAAGGTTTGAGGGTGCTAGAGGATCTGGTAATGGTAGTGGGATAGGAAGAGATGGTAGTATTGGAAATGAAACTGGAGTGGATAACTATGGAATGGTTGGAGTAGAGAGTTGAGGGACATAAACTATCACCATGGTCTGATATGTACTTGGATTCCATGAAGATATTGGATACATGGGTGACATGGGCAAAGGCTAAGAAGATGCATTAGCATACAAATATTGCGGAAGATAAAGGAAAATAGGCATGGCCATTTTTGGTAGAAGCTTACCAATAGTAATCATATCAGCTTCAGATTTTTGTGCAGCATAATACAAATCAGGGAATGTGTTGACATTAGACTGTTGGATGATCATACTAATATCGAAGTTGAAATCTTGAAGGTAGTCGACTGAAGACCATCGGGAACTCTATGCCAAGTTCAGGCAAACCTGACATTGAAGTCCATGATTTCCCCTTGTAGATGCCTCTGAATGGTAGTAAAATGATGCAACAGAGAGAATGGGTCCACTTGTTTGTTGAAACCTTTGATCAATAATTCATCCAACTAGTCCCAGGTACTAATGGTGGTAGACTATAACGATCGGTACTAGTAAAGCAACTTACCTAAGAGAGAAAGCATGAGTAATATTACCATGATATCCTCATTTGTGATGTTGTGGATCATTGCCAAGGTAGCTACATCTTGAACATGCTCATAAGTCATCTTCCTTGTACCATCATAAGTAGGTAAAGCCTTCATTGCTGCTTGCAGAATCAGGTTCTAAGCTTGCAGGTTCAAAGGTCCAAAGTGATTCCATGCTGGGAACTACCTTGGTGGTTGTGGTGGTGGATTTTAATCCATGTGGACTGGTGTGTGTGGTTGGAAAGGTGGAAAACTAGTGGATGTGCTAGTAGGACTTGAAGGAACAGATAACACACCAGCTAACTATGAATATGTACTAATTAATGGGACAATTGGGGTAACTAACCTAGGATGATCTCCTAGCACTTGGGTGTCAAGATCATAAAACTCAATGGGGTCTTCTGGATTTTTAGCCTTCGATCTTATGATCATGAAGAAAGATTTCACTCACTTCACGTTTGGAGGCTTCTGGGTAGAGCTGAATCACCAGATGTTCTAATCATATAGTACAAAGGTGAACATCAAACCTCAATACTGTTGAAAGTGGAACTTTTTAGAGTCCCATCGAGCATGCCAAAAATTGTTGGTCATGAATCTGCCTAAGTACAAAATATTATTTGTGCACCCTAGACCCGACCAACATTGAAATGTCGAAGGAAATAGATGTCCTCCGGGCCAATCTCTAGAGAGGGCTAGCTCTCGTACTAAAACTGCTGATCTGTTTAAATATTAGGGTAACAGGAAAGAGATGGAAAATATGGCTATAATCCAGATTTAAAAGGTGGGGATAAACTAACAGCAAAAATTTATAACAAGTATTAATTAGCATATAACAGAAAGCAAGGTACATAAAACACTCACAATTTTACAGAGATAACTTCCAAGAAGCATTCTAGTATTCACTCTCTCACCAACAGTAATTAAATCCAGATGCAAAATTTAAAATCAGCAAATAAAGGACATGAAATTGATTAGAAATGACAAGCAAAAAGAAACCAAACACAATACTGCTCAAGGAACTAGAAGCCGAATGTATTTATATTTATGCAAAAAAATTAAAGTGATTTTCTACAAAGTGTCTATTCCTCCATTACATCAAAATGTTTAGTATTTCTAGAGGATTTTGCCTCTTTTAGTAAATGCACAATACAACAAAATGTTGGCTGGTCAAAAATCAGCAACAACAATTTCTTCCTTGGTAATGATAATACTCGAATCAGATTATTCCTTAGGGGAAAACGATTCGGTTTTCCTGGAGTGTGCTTAGAAAATTGACAACAATGGATGATGGAAAACATCATAGGCATCGGTGCATCAAGACTCAACGGTGTCACGTGGTAAATAAGAGCTTAAATATTAAATTTTGGGTACCATTACATTCTCTCTTGCCTTGGAATCTCGTCCTTGCCAGTTAAAATCAATGAAATATAATTCTACTTTGAAAAGGAATGAAATTCATACATGGCATCTGAAAAATCATTGAGATCGCATCGAATTTGAGGACGTAGCATTTAATTGTGATAACTTTTTAGCATAAATTTTGGATCATCGCTCTTGCTACCCCAAGAATTAAATTTTATCAATCTATGTCCTTTCTCGAAAATATATGTTGTTATGGCACTTCTAAGAGGAAAAAATAACACTACATTGATGGGCCTCTGAAGCTGGAATTTTACCTTTTATTTTAATTTATTTTGCCCCTGATGTTCTTTTGTTCAAATGGCACATAAAAAATGGGAGTTTCACCCCTCAATGTGCTTATACCCCTTTCCTGGGTGATTTTGCCCTAAAAATTATTAAGAACATCTTCTTGCAAGAAGGGAGGCAAAAATTATTACTTTCACCCCTCTTTTCACCCCATCCCAGGGGTAACGTTGACTTTGACCAACAGGTAAAACTACTTTTCCTGAGACTTTCACCTCAAAATGCCTTCATTTGGAATTTTACCCCTGAGAGGGGCAAAAATGATTTTCGCCCCTTCTAAGGGGCAGTATTGACTTTGACTTTCCTTTCTACGCCTAGATAACTTCATCTTCATGTTTGTGCTCCAAAAAACTACTTTTATTAGGATTTCACCCCTTAAAGGGGCGAAAATTATTTTCGCCCTTGTTGAGGGGTGACTTTGACTTTGACCATGCCAAACAAGCTCTTTACTTGATTTTCACCCTGAAGATGCTTTTATCTAGATTTTCACCCCTGAGAGAGATGAAACTTATTTTCACCCTATCTAGGGGCGACGTTGACTTTGACCCTTCACTTCCAAATTTTTCTCTTCCCCTTTGCTTGGATAAAATCATTCAAAGTAATTTCACCCCGAAGGAAGGGCACAAAGGATTTTTTCCCCTTTTTGGGGTGAAAACATATTATCTTCTTCTTCTCAAGTGCCTTCACTTCAAAAAATGCCAAAGTTGTATTAACCCTTCTACGTTTTGAAACGTCCATTGCTGCTGAATTTTCCCTTCTACATTCCATTAATTTCTTACCAGAAAATCTATTGTGTGTCTCCAGAAATAAAATTAGCCTTTTATTTAATGGAATTGCTTACAAGGAAGAAAAATATTAAAATAGTAAAAATAACACAACTTCATCATTTTCAGTTCAAAATTTTCATTCTTTTTCTTTTCAAAATTTTTACAACAAAATTCAGTGTGGAAAAATTGCCAACACTTGTATACTTACTAAAAACTTTTCTTTGCATTTGTATCTTCCTTATTTATCCTTGCACATAATTTTTGAAACCCTATATCCATATTTATCTTGAAGTAATCTCCTCCATGGTTTTAAAATTGAATCTAGATTGAGTGTTTTTTTATCACACCAAGTATCCATCTAAAGAGATTTTTTTCTCCAATTCGCGCCACCTATATTAGACCTTTAATCACTAAATCAATTTATTTTTTTAAACCATTCCATAGAGCAGAGCCATTTGGTAGTGAGAACACACTAAATATTAAGATTGGGTTATGGGGCTCAACATATTTACTTAGAAAAAGTTTCACCCATTGCCTTTAACTCTCTTTGTACAATATTCAAATTACTTCCCCCCCTTAAAGCTAAGTTTGTATTCATAATAACTCTTAAAATGAGACCTCGCCTAGTTTTATCATCACACACCTTTCGCCATTTCACCAAAGGATATTTTCTTTTATCATGTAATCATGACCACAAAAATAACTGCATAATATAGATTAAACTTTTTTTATTAATTTTGGCATAGTATACAAGGACATTTAATGTGTTGGAATGGCTTGTAAGAATGATTTAATTAGTTGCACTCTTCTTGCTAAAGATAACCATATACCTTTTCATGTTGGTATTTTATTCTAAACTTCACTTATAATTGGATTTCATAATTCTATCCTCATTCTCCCTCAAATAAGGGTATCCCTAGATAAGTTGTTGGCAAATTTGCTTCCTCTATTTTAAGTAACTTGCAAATCCCTAATTTGATTCTAGCTGGGGTGCTTAGGAAGTAAATTTTAGATTTTATCCTATGAATTTTTTGCCCTGATGCTCTTTCATATTTCTTTAATAAGTTATTCCAAGTTCTGGTCACGTTTACTCTTGCCCTCCTAAAAAAGGTTGTATCATCTATAAATTGTTGATGGATGATGTTTTTATTATTACTACTAGCCTTATGTCCACTTATTAGCCCATATTTTTTAGCCTTATTCAAGTTCCTACCCAATACCTCTACCATAATAATAAACAAATATGGTGATAGAGGATCTCCCTATCTAAGACCTCTCTTGGATTTAAAATATTTTGTTACTAACCCATTGACTAGCACTAAATATGAAATTGTAGAGACACAAGCTTTAATTCATCTAACTCATTTCTTCCAAAATTCAAAATTTTCTTATACTACAAAAAGAAAATCTCGTTAACCCTATCATAGGCTTTGCTCATATCAGGTTTTAAGATCATTTCTCTCTTTTCTTGAAGTTTCTAAATGCATAACTTCATGAGCTACAATGATCACATCCAAAATTTGTCTCCCTTTCACAAATTCTCATTGCTCTTTTGAAATAATTTTGTTTAACAGTAGTCTTAACTGATTCACCATCACTTTGGAGATAATAATATATGCCATACTACATAGGCTTATGGGCCTAAATTAATTAAAAAATCACGCATCCTTCTTTTTTGGAATCAGGGTAAGATATGTTGCATTACTTTTATAAGGTATGTATTATTTTACCCTAAACTGTTCCAATGCCACCAATATAGAATCCTTCACTATATCCCAATTATGTTGATAGAATGTTGTAGAGAGCCCATCTAAACCTAGGGATTTATCCTTATCAAAAGAGAAAAGAGCTAAATAAACTTCTATAATAATAGGCTTCATTGTTATAATTGAAGGTACTTCTTGTAGTATATTATCATCAAGAACTTCAAACTCCTCTGATCCTAGACTATTCAGGTAAAACAACCTTACCTCATTTTTTATTTCACTTTGGTCTTTAGTCCAAACCTCTTCTACTTATTTAATTCTACTAATTTTGGATGTTGATCTTTATACTATTATCATCCTATGAAAGAACTTTATATTTTTATCTGCTTTTAACCAAGTCTATCTCGATTTTAATCTCCAAAAAATTCTTCCTTACTCAAAATATTATGATATTCACTAAGCAACTTCTTTTTCTCTGAGCTTGGATTATTATGATCACCTTTTTAGAATTTTAAAAGTTTTAGTTCTTTTTTCTAAAAAATTTTTCAAAAGCATTCTTATTACATTCTTTTAATCTAGATGTCATTGATTTAATTTGTTTTGAAAGTCTATACAACCCATCGTAACCTGAAGAATTCTGTGTTTGTGCTATCATATCAACAAATTGAGGATAATATGATTTTTTTGTTTTAATTCACTTACCACTATTTTAATTCTTATTGGCTAGTGATCTAAACCAATCCTTTTCAAGGTATTAATTTTGGCACAAGTCCCTTCATCTATCCAATGATATGAGAGAATGCATTTGTCTAATTTTTCTAATATTAGATTTTGATCTCTTCTATTGTTGGTCCAAGTATAGTTATCTTCTTTAGACTCAACCTCACATAGATTATTCTTTTGAATAAAATTTTAAAAATCTCTCATACTTTGGGTTAGTTTCCTAATTCCCCCAATTTTTTATCTAGATTGGTTATGGCATTAAAATCTCCTATGATCATGAATTTGGTTTCTTGGTATTTACTTCTCATAAAGGCTTCAATCCCACTCCATACTTCTAATCTTCCTAACTGAGTTGTAGGTCCATAGACATTGATAAGGATGAAACAAATATCTACAAAGTAGCATGTGACTAAAGAAGCTATCCAATGCCTAGTTTTATGAATGGTTACACAGGAGGTTCTAATAGGATTCCAACATGTTAGAATTTTCCCTACTGCTCCTTTAGAATCCATAGCATCCCATTCACATCTTTCCCATACTGCTTCCATAGTTTTAGAAACTCCTTTGTTTGTCATTTTAGTTTCTTGGATACAAAGGATATCAGGTTTATTACTTAAATAGATGTCCCTAATACACCTTTGCTTTGAGGGGGAATTAACACCCCTTATATTTCATGATATGGTAATCATGTATTATTAAGGGCTACTCACCTCACCCATGAATTACCAATATCATTTTGTTTTTTGGTAAAGAGAAATTCAACCAATTTACTTTGTGTTCCTTTCTCTATGTTTGTTCTTTCTTCCTTGGATCTCGCTTGATAATTTGTGGGTTTTCTTCTTTTTGACTTGCATATATCAATATTAGGTCTTATTATTCTATTCCTAAATATTATTTTAAAATTTTCTTTTTCATTAGATTTATCTTCTCCTGGTTCTACTACAAAAGCTTTTGACTTGTCTTGCTCATTTTATGGTATTTCCTTATTAATGTTAGAGGTATTAACATCTAATATTGCATTTTATCTACCAATTTTCTTCTCCTAAATGGAGTATGGTACTTCAAAAGAGTCTTCAAAATATGATAAAACACATTCCTTAGGTTTATTTGGAATTTTATTCCCTAAATTAGAATCATACCAAAAATACGGATCCTTACTAATATTCTAAACCTATTGTATTATGTCGTCTAAGCTCTAATCTTCTTTTTCTTCATATGTTAAAGCCTCAAAATAATTGGAATTTTTTCCAATATACTTCCTTACTGGTATTCATTGTTTATTTACTTTTATCTATCTAGACCTATTTTTGGAAGTTGAAATCCATACTCATCCATGATGATCTATAATTTTCTCTTGTGGTTTTCTACATATGTATTTGTTGGAATCTTCTTAGGGCATGATCTCTTAATATGCATCACCTGATGAAATATTCCACATATAAAAGATACATTTTCAGAATCTAGGGTTTGGATCCACAACTTATCCCATATTTAAGAATGATTAATTTTGGTAAAGGTTTACTTATATCAATCATGACTAAATTACAAGCATAAATTGCCAAGAATCCATCTTTTGTATTTTCTAAAATCTCAAGGAATTATCCTAGAGTGTTGACTATTACCTTGAAGGTATTCATTTCCTAAAATTTAGTGGGGAACATGTACATCCTAACCCAAACTAGTACTAGGGATAGATTTTTATTTTCCAGTGCAAAGCCTTCATACCAATGGGTAAGGAAGAGTCCTACTCTTCCCATAAACCAAGGACCCCCTTTTAGGATTCTATCTCTTTCCTCCTTGAAACAAAAAATGGATAGGAAAAACTTGTGGAAATAAAGGATTGACTCATGCCTAGAGACTTCCAACTCTTATCAATCACTTTTCTCAAGGTCGAAGCCCTTGGCTAAGACCCATTAAATTTACCAAAAATAGTCACATATTTAAGCAACGAGGGTCATCTCTCTGTGACACTCTTTCTAACCTCTCCTACTAGAGATGATTCTAAAGATTTAGTTGTAAATCAATCCATGGGAAGGAAACTATAAATCAAAATCTGCTAAAATTTACTAGAACATCCTATAGTGAATATAATATTTGATAAAAATCCTATAATTATTTGCATGTAAAATTTCTAAGATAAAGAAGGGGAAAAAAATAGGTAAAAATATTTAAGCCCAGGCAAAATATCTTACGTCACTGATGTCCTAGCTCTCCATTGCTCCTCCCATCATCTGAACCTTGGTTGACAAATATCTATAATTTTATTTTTCATGGCTTGAAAAATCATCATTTTCCATGTTTCATATGGTTGACTTCACAAGGTCGTACCTACCTCAATATTGCTTGAATTCCTTCATATGACCACTCACTTTAACACTCTTCAAATCCCACACAAATTAGTCCAAGAATCATCTAAATCAGACAACCCTTCACAATGATATGGTTCCTAAAGGATGAGATATTTATCAAAAAAAAATTCCAATATTTTTCTAGTTTGGAACATCTATCTTCACATGATTATATCTCCCTCAATATTGCTTGGATTCTTTCAAATTATCACTCATTTTAAAGCTTTTCAAAACCTCCACAAGATGGCATAAGAATCGTTTGAATCGATCAACTCTATGCAAAAAAGTAGCTCCTAAAAAATTGTTCATTTTTTAAAAAAATTGCCCTAGCTCTACTGATTCATATTTTCCCTTGAATCCCCATAACAATGTCTAGTACCATTGAACCAAAAATAATATTTTTTAATGAACAATAACTTTTGGTGTTATCAAAATTGCACTTCCATAAACATTTAATTGTGATAATGTTAAAATGTGAAGATATTATTTAGATTGTAGTTTATAACCTTTGACTAGGATCATGCCAAGATGAATCTTACTAATTAAATTAACTAATGATATTGTTAAATTAATAAATATTCATAGAATGGTTGTAGTTTCTCCTCAATAAAAGATACAATTTTCTATGCTAATACCTTGCTCTTTATTTTTAATTTTATTTTTTAAATTTGATTAACACTATCTCTTTGTTTTGCTTCTTATAGTCTGTTCCAACACATATTTGTATTTTATTAATTATAGAAGTTCCTTCATCGTATGTTATTAATTATATATTTTATTTTAAAACTTGTTAAATCTAATTTAATAAGTTATTTTATGTTGTTTCTTATGTTATTAATTATATATTTTATTTTAAAACTTGTTAAATCTCATTTAATAAGTTATTTTATGTTCATTATTGAAAACATTGTTAATGCATCTTCTTAATTTGCCTCTCAATTAGCTTTTCATTTTTATCATATTTTACTTATCTTTTAATAACAAATGATTTTATTCTCCAGCACATAAATTTTATGAAAACAATCTATTTAAGGAACTATACATCTACTTTTATATAAGAAGTAAAAAATATAATTTAACTAATTTATAATTATAAACTATTATGGTGGTTATTGTCCATGGGATTTTAGACAAGCCATTGAGATGAGGAGATTTAAATAAAAAATAAATATTTTAATTTTATAGATGAACCTTAACAATTTGTCAAGTGGTTAAAAATGTAACATCCTAATATATAGATTTAATCTTACAACTCCACCTTAAAATTTTGTTAAAAGGTCTGAGTTCAAGTTGTTAAACATGTAGGATCTAATACCCAAGTTCATATCTTAACAAACGATTAATTGTGAGTTTATTGAATACAATGTAACTTGGTGTAATATTACTTTGTGGTTTGTTGAACACCTGTTGCAACATAGTCATCATGTTAAACGAGTGGATCCATTTCAATCCTATATAACCAATTTTTTTATTTATAAAGATATTTAGTATTAAAATGTTAAAATTATAAAACAATGGTAAATGGGATACAATAATATGAATGTTGTCTCAGTAATATATTTACATATTTAGAGATATTTATATAATAAGGTTGTCTGTAATATTATGGTTTGTTGTAATACAATGATAATATGGTTTGTTAATATATTATTATCACAACTATCATTTTTAGATTGATTGAAATTTACATGCACATATGCATATAGAGACACTTGGTATACTTTAATGTATAGGTGGTGCCTAAATAAACTAATTAAAATAAAGCATTTTAATAAAATATAGTATATTTTCACTTTGCATATAGAAATACTTGGTATACTTTAATGTATATGTGGTGCCTAAATAAACTAATAAAAATAAAGCATTTCCTTAAAATATAATATATTTTCACTTTTAAATAATGATATTCATATATTTATATCATGATAATAAACAACGTAAGAATATTATAAAATATAATGGTATTTTCTTATCTTAATATCAAGGTTAAAAAGGTTATCTACCATCCTTTCCTTTATTTTTTATCTGGTTTATATACTAACAAAATAGAATAATGGTTAAATTTGAAAGATGAGAATGGTGTTCATCTAGGCACATTTGTTGAAGTTTTTTTTATATTGGAATTTTTATTTTTTTGAAAGGCACCTTGATCCTTTTACATGAGAGGCCTAAACATATTGGAAAAACGTGATCACTATAAATATTGTTGAAGTTTTTTACATGCAAATGATCTCATTTTTATTGTAAGATAACATGTAGTGAGATAACATGTACTATACAGACATGCAAGTAAATACCATCAAAATCAATGTCTTAGCTTTCTCCACACAAAAGTAATTTAAAATTTTAATTGATGAGGGCCTCTTAGAAGATCATTTTACATGAGAGGCCTAAACATATTGGAAAGACATGATCACTATAAATATTGTTGAAGTTTTTTACATGCAAATGATCTCATTTTTATTGTAAGATAACATGTACTATATAGACATGCAAGTAAATACCATCAAAATCAATGTCTTAGCTTTCTCCACACAAAAGTAATTTAAAATTTTAATTTTATGAGGGCCTCTTAGAAGAATTAATAGAACACAAATATCTTGGGAGAACTTTAATAAAAACAATTGAAAATCATGTAGAATGGAGAGAATTTTAGTTGCATTGATAAGCAAGTGTGAAGAAGTAGATTTAAAATTTGATTTTGATGACGGTATCTCAGAAGAATTAATAGAAGACAAATATCTTGGGATAACTTTAATAAAAAAGCTTAATTGAAAATCAGGTAGAATGAAGAGAATTTTAGTTGCATTGATAAGCAAGTGTGGAGAAGTAGAATTATAATATTGACAAACTCTAAGGGTGTTAAGTATGGGCTAATAATACACTCAAACCAAAATTGAGATAATAAAAAAAAAATTCAATAACATTTGATCACAATAAAATTTAAAATAAAATCTTTAGTTACATATAAAATACTTTTATAAAAATAAATAATAGAGGTAGCATTATGATTCACTTTGTAGGCTATATAAAAAGAATTGAAAAGACAAATGAAAACAAATGGTGAAGACTATAGAACAAGAATATATGAACGAGAAAAAAAAGAATATATAGATGATATAAAATAACAAATAGATGAATCTATGGGATATTAAATTAATTGATTGTCCAAATAATAAGGATATAAAGATTTTATGTCATCAAAAAAATTAGGAAAGACCTAGAAAGGAAACGGAAATGAATTTATATCTAGAAATCTATATTTCCATATTTTTTTAATAACAATTTGAATCTTGTAAGAAGTTTTGTAGCCTTTGCATGATTTTTAGTTGAATTTTCATATGATTGTGAGTATGTTAGGAGAATTTTACCTTTATAATTTCTAAAATTACTACTTTCATAAGCCTTTTCCAATTTTTTTTATAAAAGCAATGTCAAAATCAATTTTAATGAATCCAACTCGTAGACATTTCCATTTTATTATAGATCTATGTAGATCCTTTGTATTAAGTCCAATGTCAAATATGACCCTTGCATGTATATTTGAAGCCTATAACCAAGAGGGTTTCCATGATGAACATCATACCTATAAACTTCTACATGAGAGGCAATAATATGATTCCAAACTTAGGAATTATTCTAAGATTTTTTATTATTATTATGTTATTCATTTCAATTCATAAACTTCAAAAAACAATGATAGAACCAATCCCCTACAAAATGCATAATACTTTAGCTTTGAAATGATTAACCTAGTATTTTCTTAGCTCTTACAGTGTTAACATAGCTACCCAGTATGTTCTCATTTTTTTCGAATAAGTGGTCCCAAACAATATAAGCAAAGGAATAGTAAAGAAGTAAATGATATAATTTTCTAAATCCTTCTTACAAATGACACACCTAAAAGGTCCATTATATCCTCTTCTTTGCATTCTCTCACCTATAAGAATTTTTATTTGTACTTTAAGTAAAATAATTTTAAGGCCTTAGAAAGGGTCTCAAGTGACTAAACACTCTTCCAAGGGAGAAATTTGGGGATAAGAAATTGAGAGTGCTCTAAAGCCTTATATGCCAATGTCATCAAGTATCCACCATATTTTTATAGATTCATGTTGGCCAAATATATGCCTAATCATACAAACATATGTTCGTGCGCCCTAGACATGGCCAACATTGAAAGGCTAAAGGAAAGAAATATCCTCCGTGCTGATCTCCAGATAGGGCTGACTTTATTACTAATCCTACACCGGTTTAAGACTAGAGTTACAGGAAAGAAATTTGGAAATAACAGAAAGAAATGGGAAATATGGCCACAAGACGAAGATGTAGGATTGGGGATAGACTAGCAGTAGGAATTTCAACCAAACATGGTAGAAGCATAAGATGGATACAAGGAAAAGAATTTACTTACAGTTTCATGAAGACAACTTCCAGGATCGTGTTCCAGTACTCACTTTCTCACCGATAGTATTCAATTCTAGATGTAGAATTCAAATTTAGTAGCAGATAACATAGATGAATATATAATAGAAATTCTTAGAAGGGAAATAAGCCACACATAAAAAATACTTGCAAAATTAGAAGTCAAGTCTCTTCTATTACGCAGGAAACTTGAATAGTTTTTTTGTAGAGTGTCTTTCCCCGTCATTAAATTGAAATGGTTAGTATTTATAGAGTATTTTGCCTCTTTCATTAAATGTACAAAAGACAAAATATTCTTGGATCAACAACCTGCATGGAGAAATTTCTCCTTGAAGTCCTTGAAAATATTTCTCTTGAGGCAACGATCCAATTTTTAAGGGGGAAATCTCCAAGAAATCAGCATATTCAAGTGTCGATGCACAGAAAACTACAAATATTGTTGATAAATTAGTATGTTTGCGATGCCTTGGAAATTTATTCTTACCCAAAATATTTTAGCTCTCATGAAAATATCCTTTGGAATTTAATGTTGTAGCTCCTTTTTCTTGAAATCCACGACTTTGGTTACTCCTTGCCATAAACATTAAACTCTCTACATGCGACTAACCAGAGCACCTTCAAAAACCTTTTCCCACAACTAGACAATGAGTGTCTTTTTAGCATTTACTCCTCATTTGCACTTCCAAGTGGAGAGGGCACCCTCAAAAATATCTCTTATGATATTGTACTTCAACGCATAGCCTCATATTTTTTGCAATTGAAATTCATAGCAACAATCAGTTCTAACAAAAACCTTCCTTCTGGAAATGAAAGCACTTTACAGAAGGTATTTTTTTCTTAAAATATGCGTTCACCTTCAAAATAGGTGAAAGGCATTATTGCCCTGTACCTTAGGCGAACATCTTATCGACTTTTCAATGCCCTCCTCTTAACACTTGACCCGAGGTGAACATTGATGCGTTGGTGGAATTGCTTTCATGTAGCTTTGCGCAAGGGAGGGGCAAATGTGTTGTTGAATTTTAATTTTCATTTTGTGCACCGAAGTGGGTTCCACATATTACTTTATATATACATTCACCCAAAGGAAATGCGAAAAATACTTTCATTCCCTTCTTGGGATGAATGCCCAATTAACTTTTCAACATCATCTTGGTGCCTTGCAATTCCCTTTAAGTTTACCCAAAACTCTTCATTCGTTATGCTTTTTCCCTTGGGAGGGGCAAAAGCATGTTTGACTAGTCAACACTTTGGTTGGGTGCATTGTCTTTAAAGTGTCGAAGACGTTCACCCCAAAGAGGGGTGAACGATGCTTTCACCCCATCTTTGGGGTGAACACCTTTATTAATAGTGTCGTCATGTTTCACTTTTGGGTGTGCTTTGCATGCAATAATTTAAAAGTATTTTTACCCTTAAGAAGAGCGAATGGGACTTTTGCCCTTATCTTAGGGTGAAAGCGCCTAGCGATTTCAATATTTCTTTTTTCATTTTCAATTTTCTTCGTTCGCCCAAAAGTGAGGTGAACGTAATTTTAATATTTATTAAGGCCCCTTCATTTTTAATGCAATTCATATTCAAGCACCATTATTTGCAAATATCTTTAGATGAATTCAACTAATGTCAGAGACCAATTCTCCCAACCATTTTTCCTTATAACACCCATTATTTTCAAGCAAGAAATGCATGAAAAACAAAGAAGGAAGTTAACACATAAAAAGATAAACTACAACATATTATATCAGCCCAAAATATTGCTTCATAAATTAACATATATATATCGCTTTTATAAACAAAACCCTTCAACAAAATTACATAAAAAATCCTCAATGTGCCATATGTTAAAACTGCCAACATTTATGGTGACTCACGGGGTATCCAGCTCGCATGAATGCAAGCGATACTAGGCCTTTATCCATTGGGATCCTCAGTGATCCTTCTTTCCGGTTGCTTTGGCTAGCACTTCTAATTTGGATACCTTTTTTTGCACCTGCTCTTCTACCTTCTCAATTACCTCTACCTCTACTGCTACTCGGAGTACTTTTGCCCACTTTGCTTCTTTTGTTGCTTTCTTCACTATGGCTTTCTCTATTTTTGTTTGTTCTTCCTACTCCTTCAGGCTTTCATAGGTCACTTCATAGACCATAACTATCACCTCCCAGGCATGAGTAGTGAACAAGTAGGGAACACTCAACGACTCATATACAAAGCGTAGATTTTGGATGTCCTCCAGGCTAAGGCACTTAGCTTGTTGGGCTAACTCAAACAGTGAAATATCCATAAAGGTATACTTCTGCATGAGCGAAAACACTTGTTCCTCTATGATAAGCTCCTCCCATTTATCAATATCTAAGGTGTTCTCCACAAACTTCTTCCAAGCCACTTCCAATTGCTCCATTGATAAAGGTTCACCTCATTCATCAATGAATCTGGGAAGCCCATATTAGCAAGAGCATCAAAATAGATCATAGATATGGTATGCTCTCACTCTATTACCTTAAATATATTTTAGCCTTCCCTCACTAGATCTATCCTTTGAAAGTAACTGCATAGTGTGATCTTGGCGATAGACCAATCATGGTCCATCTCACTTAAGGGGCGAATGTGCATGCTGGACTGAGCCATATCTTGGATTTTTACAGCCATTTCTACGTAGGATTCTAGAATCTCCTCAGTATTATCTATCAACTATTGATCCATATGAATCTATATTCAAGATGACCACAAATAATATAAAACTTGAACTGATTGTGCTTCTAGCTTCTCGTAATTCTAAGTTGAGTGAAGGCGGGCCTCCTTAATTATTTTTGAAGAGAAGCCTGTAGCCTGTATGGCCTTCTCTGCCAACTAGTTTTGTATGGACTCGAGTTGCACCCTCAGTACCTACACCTACTACTCCAATGCATCATTTTCCTTTTGATGCACCTCTAATTGCTGACGCAATTGTTCATTCTCCACCACCATCTTTTCCTACTATGCCTTACCTGCTGCCAAGGCATCTTCAAGTTCAGCAATTTTATTTTCGATGTCAAAATATCATTCCTTATAATACTCATTGTGTAGATAAACCAAAATTATATCAACCTATATATTCCCCATTTTTCAATGGGACAAATCTTGGTCAGGTCCTTTGTTACAGTTTCACAAGTGTAATCACTCGACATTATTTCTCCTTGTAATTTTTGGACCAGTGGAGTGATCTTGGTTGTGTGAACCTCCATGGCAATCGAATCAAAGACAAATTTCTTGAGAAGTTAGGCTATGGCAAGTACCTATTTCCTTCTATGACTCTTCAACCACTATGATGAACTGAGGTGTGACTAATTTATTTTATTTGTGTCTAGATGCTTAGACACCACCTGGATTTTAGGTAGTACTTGTAATTCCAATAACGATGTGAGAGGAATCAAGATTTGTGAATGGTTAGGCTCAAATAAAGAAGAGGATATAACAAGAAGACGAGGAATAAAAATAGTGGAGTGAATGGAAGAACTAGGTTCATCTGTAGTTACACTAACTCTGGGAGGAGCTTGTGTACTTACAGCCTCAGTGGAAGTGTTAGCAGCAATAGAAGGGGAAGAACACGAAAATGAATTTAGCCCCAACATGAATGAGCTAAAAGAAAAGGAGGTTGAAGAGAGGGGAAGAGAAGAATGAGTGGTAGTGACTTTAGGGTTGAAGGAAGGGAACAAAATGGATATAGAGGGTATACCGAAAGGGGGAGAGACTGATGTAGGGATTGATAGAAATGAGCTAACAGTCACTACATACTTTGAAGAAGAAGAAGAAGAATAAGGAAAGACGTACCTTTGGGTGCGGGTGTCATGTGTACTGGTGATCGAGGCAGCTGCATAATAATTTCCTCCTAGGGTTCCTCCACTTGTGCTTCAGTATTAATAACCTCCTCCTGTAGGTCCATCGACTACTTGTGAAATAATAGAAACATCTGAGCAACACTAACCGAAGCAGCTAGCTCCAACAAATATGGATTGATAGTTACTGTAGCAACCATAATTATAGGAATCACAACAACAGAAACTACAATAGTAGAGGAGGAAGTGACACCAGTCCATGGTCTCTTTGTAGCTTTCAAAAATGGAAGCACTTCTAGAATAGTCTACTTTTCTAACAAGGGTGCTTCATCTACTTTTTGCTTTTCCCACTACGATCATTGAAACACATATTGTTGTTCTTCTTTTGTAGGTGTTTCCTCCTTGGCCACTGGGCACTCTGCTTTTGCCACTATCAAAATGTTGAAAACTTTGAGGCACAACTTTAGCGAAAGCTTTGGGTTGATAAACATTTACAAATTCATCGTATGCCTTCGAAAATGCCCCATCCATATTCAACTCATAAGGTGATGCAATTTTTCCTTTGTGGAGCCGCATTATCCACTAATTCACAATTTTCTCTTCGATCCATGGCAATTGTTCCTTGAGTTTGCCAAAAATCCCTATTAGAAGAATGTGGTCTCTATACATGGCTAGGTTATACTCATCTTCCTGCTCGTAAAAGTCATACCACGAAGGGAGCGTTGTCATGTCTTCAATGTGCCACTCTAAATCGCACCCATAAAAATCGTTATGATTTTCTAGGATATTAGGTCATGGGCAACAGTGAAAATTATTGGCCTTGATTATTTCTATAAATTTATCCACGAGATCATACCTCCATCATTGAGGTAGCTCTATCAGCCCTAGGTCCTAAAGTGGCTATATGAGTAGCCTATTCTGCTCGAACTAGTTTACCTCTATGCTATTGAAATTGAATGGTATGGTGCAAGTTGTCCTCTTTCCACATCCTACTCCATACATATCATTGGTATAATCTATTTGGCGCACCACCTCAATGGTGAAAATATGCTTAGTGGTGAAGTATGAAAGTAGGAATGGCTTACCTGTGAAGCTGTAAATTCTGACGACCACGCCCTGCATTAACAAAAATATGTCCCCTTTCTCTGTTGTGACGATCACCTCCTTCATCGCCCGTGACACTCTCTCATAGTTACCATAAATTAACTCAATCACGGGCCCCAAAAATAGACAATTAAAATTGTAGTATGATTCTCTTCTTGATAGAGCGGGAGTCCACATATAAACAAGAATAATTCATCTCGTTTATCAACCCATTTTACTCCAATGAATGAAAATTTTTGATGTAAATAAAATAAGAAATACCAAACAAGGAAGGACGTATGCTTGAAGGATGTCTCCTATCCCATATGCAGTTTCTCCAACTAGACGTGCATCTTTCGATAAATAAAATAGGCCCAATCAAAAAATCATATTTATGTCCCTTCTCATGGCCCTTGGAGCATAAAACTCTCTTTGAGATATGCATTACACCAGTGCTACTTGTCATTTGTGCACTATAGAATCTGTCATAATACTAGTGACCCACACCAGCATAGAAAATAAGTCAAGGCTCTTGAAATCCGATAAATATTTTGGCAGATTTGGAAGCTACCCTCGTTGCAGTTCCTTGAACAACTATGTTTCCATAAATGGGTGCATCCTCATCATAGAAACATATCTTTCTTCTTACTTGTTGATGTGCAACTTATTAAAAATTATATCAAATGGAGGCTTTAACCCACATGTAAACATTTGCCTTACTTTGGTGGCGATGATAGAGAAAAGCACCTCCCCATTGGCTTTTCGAACTGACCTAGTAACTAGATTATAAAATTTGGCAATTAATTTTACCAACTCTAGGCAAGGGTGTATGGGCGTACACAAATACCAAAACAACTATGTATGAAACAACACAGTTAATGGGATCTCTATCGACACTCCTTGATTTACTACAAATTCCATATCTTGTCGGAGCTTCACTACACCCTTGTTTGTGATCAAGCAATATTTGACCTCTACCATGGTGTCAGAGTATGGGTCTAAGTCCACATTCTCATTTCTTCGAGCCTTCTTGGACTTTGACCCACCTTATATTTTTTCTAGACTTCTTGGGTTCTGTAGCCTCTTTAGCTTCTTTGCTTTTCTTTCTCATTTTGTCAACTCTGGAAACCCAATAATTTTGAATACATTCTACAATTTCTGCAAGTAACAAACCCAAAATGTACCGGTAGGAAAATTCTTTAAAAAATTTAAATTTTGAGAAAATTTACCTGTTCTCTATTTATAGAACATGGGCCAACCACTAGAGTGAATGCAATAAATTTCCTTGGTGAATTCAAGAGGGCGCACACCTTGTTTTCCTCAACCAGCACTGATCTTGATACTAAATAGTAACTAAATGTAATTCACTTCAAAATCACTTTCGAAAAGCATGCCCTTCTTGTTGAATTGCCCCCTTGAAAAGCATGCGCTGGATGTTAAAATTATTTGGAAAAATAAATCACCACTTGGGGACCAATGAGCACTTCTATTTTTTCCAGTGAGAGATTTCGCTCCTCGGGAACACCAAATCATCTTCCAATGTAAATTCGGGTGCACATTTTAAATTAAATACCCCAAAAATGTGTCTTAGCTTACATGCACACTTCCCAAGATTTGTCATGTACTGGAGGGTGAAATCACTTCGAGAGAGTGCCTTTACAAAATCGTAGCGCTTCAAAAAGCAATGGAGCAAAAATACTATGGAGGCGCACTTGTTTTCTTCTCCCTTTTGCTTCAAAAATATCTTTTACCTTTTTGATAAAATCCATGGCGAATCATCCCATTTTTAAAACAATTTCTTCTTTCTCTTTCACCCCTTTTTTAGAAAAGCATGGATTTCATACAAAATATCCCTTAATTTTAGGGCTTTTCTCTTTTTTTTTGCTTTTAATTTTCCCTTTATTTTTGCCATAGAAAGAACTTCGAGATTTAAAAATATTGCCCTTTTTTTTTTAACAAAAAGCTTCAAAATAGAAGTCCTACTTTTTTCTTTCTTCGTTTTTCCTTTTTAGTTGTGCTTTCATTTGGAGCATGCACATTTTTAAATGAAATGATTCGAACATGAAAATCAATGATTATTATAGTTTTTCCCCCAAAATAAGTGAAAGTTCCCTTTCGTTTACCTTTGAATTGTGCCTTGGATATTTTTGTTTCGCCCAAAGGAGAGGCTAATGGGGCTTTCACCCTTCTCTTGGGTGAAAACCCTGTTGACTATTCCACTTTCAAATTTCCATAGTGCACTTTTATGTTCCAAACAATTTTTGCTCCAAAGAGGGGCGCATGAGGCTTTCGCCCCTCCTTTGAGGTGAAACTCCTATTTAAAAAAACTTCTTTTAATCCATCCATGCATGAGGCCTATGACTTGCCTTTGAAATATGCTTCGAGACATTCCTGCATTCGCCTTACTAGAAGGCAAATGGGGCTTTTGCCCTCCTCATTTCAGTGAAAGCACTTTTGATTTTTTCATTTTAATTATGAAATTTGGCACTTTTCATTTCCTTTTGTCTTCAATTGCGTTCACCTCACTGGGAGACGAATGTTACTTTTGCCCTTTCCTTGGGGCAAAAGGACTTTTTAGTTTGTTACATTTTAAAAATACAAAATTAAATCCCTACGCTTTGATTTTTCAACTAAGGCCCTTTGCTTTTTAGCGCCAAAACTTTCACCAAGTGTCTCCAAACGCCTTCCCTGAAACATTTTCCTTTTTTATTTCGAGGATTTATGAAGAAAAACCAAATTTTAAATTTCAAAACTTTTATACCTATTAAAAATTTCTAGCACAACCATTAATTTGCTCGAATATGTATTCATGGAAATATTTGGGGGTGAAACCCTCTTTTTTTTTTTAATTAACAACAATAAAAATACTTGCAAATAAAAATATGTACATATTTATACAGTTGTACTTCTTGACTACCTCATTGAAAATAGGCCTTCAGATGAAGGTCGTTAACTAGAATCGAAAGATCCCAACCATACATATCTTGTAGATAATAGGCATTTACTGAATTCACTATAGAAAATCAAAATGGACCTTCCTAGATCGCATCAAACTTGTGGTGTTTCCCTAGCTTGGATTTGTTTTTATTCCATTTGAGGACCAAATCACCCACCTAAAACTTGTGCTCTATTGTCTTTCGGCCAAACCCCTTCTGCATCGATTTTGTGTGTTCTACGAAAGCCTCATATACCTTTTCTCTTTCTCGCTCTAGCTACAACAATTGGGCTAACCTTGCGCTTATTGGTTCAAATTTATCATATTCATCTTTGAACAACTGCAAGGTTTGGAGGACAGGTAACTTGATGTAGTATGGTAGAACTGCTTCTTTTTCATACACCAAAGAATACAGAGAGGCTTTAATAGACTTATTCACTGATATCTTATCTACCCATAGAGCCTAATTCAACAGTAAGTGTCAACTTCTCTTATTGTTCCCAAGTGTCCTTTTCAAGATCCGTAATGTTGGACATTTTGAGTCCTTAAATTTAAAGTTGTCATTGATGTCAAGAAATGAAGTCATCATTAAATATCAAGGAATTTGTCAAGAAACAAGTTATCAAAGTTGTCATTGATATTCTGGAAAAAGGCTTCTAATAAAGTCAAGATCAAGAGTAACAATGCAAAGGTAAAAGTCAAAGGGCTCCATATTATTTTTAAATATTATGTGGAAGCATAAGTTAAAAGGTTTTCATAAAAACCCAAGAAAGTTTATTTGCAAAGCTAAAGGGAGGTTTAATATTTATTTTATAAATTATTTAAATTCAAAATGAATTTAAATTTTATAAATAAATATTATTTATACCAAGGTGCAAAGTGAAAGATGGTTTAAATAAAACCATACGGTTCAAAGAATTAATTTATAAAATTTAAATTCAAAAGAATTTAAATATTTTATAAATTAATAAAGTTTCAAAGGAAATTTGAGCGCCAACGTCGAAAAATGTTGAGAGTAAATAGAGTGACGAAGTCATGCATGGTGGAAGAGATTTAGTACAAAAACTAATGCCTTGGAGGTATTTCAAATTATCCCTTTGCTCAATGATAAAAAACGTGCAATTGTGTTTAAGTTTGTAAGGAAGAAAGAGCAGCAAAAATCTTGTTTATGCAAGGAAACAAACATAGCCAAGGTGTGGCTAGAGACAACAAGCATAGCTAAGGAGTGGCGTAAGGCAGCAAGCGTAGCCAAGGTGTGGCTAGAGACAGAGAACGTAGCCAAGGTATGGCTAGAGATAGAAAATGTATCCAAGGAGTGGCACAAGGCAGCGAGCGTAGCCAAGGTGTGGCTCAAGGTAATAAAGGTAGCCAAGGAGTGGCTCAAGGTAGCAAACGTAGCCAATAAGTGGTGCAAGATATCCAACATAGCCAAGGTGTGGCCTGAGGCAGCGAACGTATCAAGACACGGATTGAGGTAGCAAACGAATCCAAGGCGAGGCATGGCCTAAATTAGGTGAAGGCATAAGGTGTGGAGGATCCAAGGGAGAACACAGCTCCATGATGGTGATAGCCAAGAGGAAGGTTCTTGGAAGAACAAGTGCTTCATGGGTTAATAAAACTGGTAACATTTTATTATTGCGATCTTTAATTTTAATTTATGCTAAGGTTCAATAAAGGAGAAATAAGGTTGTAATTAATTTAGTGAATGCCTAAATTAAGAGGGAGTATTTATTATAAAGTATTGAGGTGAAAAGATTTACTTGTGGGTAAAATACTTTTACCTTAGAAAAGGGAAAGATGGATTATTGCAATAATAAGTTAAGGGAGTTATAATTAGAAATAGCTTTGGGCTTTGAAAATCAAAATAGTGAAGTGACTTATGCTTGAGAGGTGAATATTTAAAATAGTATGGTGTTGAATATTATTTTGAGATTGGAGTAATAAGGTATACTCATAAATTAATATATGCATTATATTGTCATCTAATCATTTTGAGATCATTAAAGTAATATTGTGTTATTGTGGCAGATTCTTGAAGGTCATATTATCAAGAAAAAGGTATGGGCATATTTTTCCAAAGTTTAAGTTGATTCGTTGTTTTCTATAAAATAATTTTGGAGTGAAAAGGACTTGATTAGGGTTTCCTTTTGAGTGTGTTTGAGTGATTACTTTAAGGTTTTTTGGAATAAAGAAGAGTGGTTAAAAATTTGTTTTATAAGCATTTTTTTTGGATTCATTGGTTGTGTGAAGAACTTGAACTAGGGTTTGAGTATCATTGCTATGTGAAGATTGATTTATACGCATTGTTGTTGAAGTAAGTTGTTGAGAAAATAACTTGAACTAGGGTTTGAAAAGAATATGAGTATTGTTATGTGAGATTTGTTGTTGAGAATTGTTGGAAATATTTTGAGTTGGTGTTTATATACTTGGATTAGGGTTTGTGAGAAAGGGGTGTTTCATTAAGTTATTGGTTGAGTAGAGTTGGTTGAGCCTAGTCAAGTGGATGTGTGAATTAATTGTTCAAGTTCCATAAAATAATAAAAAATTCTATATTTTGATTTGAGTTGAGAAAGTGATTGGGCATTGAGTATAGAACATATTGGGTCTCTAACAATTCTCTTTGTGTTTCTATGATATTGGACAAGTTCTGTGTGGAATTGTTGAGCATATTTGAGCAAGTTCTGTGTGGACTTGTTGAGCAGATTTGAGCAAGTTCTGTGTGGACTTGTTGAGCATATTTAAGAAAGTTTTGTGTGGACTTATTGAGCAGATTTGAACAAGTTCTGAGTAGACTTGTTGAGCAAATTTAAACAAATTCTGAGTGGACTTGTTGAGAAGATTTAAACAAGTTTTGAGTGGACTTGTTGAGCATATTTGATCAAGTTCTGTGTGTACTTGGTGAGAATATTTGAGCAAGTTCTGTATGGACTTGTTGAGCAGATTTGAGGAAGTTCTGAGTGGACATGTTGAGAATATTTGAGCAAGTTCTAAGTGGAATTGTTGAGCATATTTGAGCAAGTTCTGTGTGGACTTGTTGAGCATATTGAGCAAGTTTTGAGTGGACTTGTTGAGCAGATTTGAGAAAGTTCTATGTGGACTTGTTGAGCAGATTGAGCAAGTTCTGTGTGATCTTGTTGAGCATATTTGAGCAATTATTGTATGAAATTATGGAGCAGAGTTTGATGTAGATTTGAGGATAGTTTTATGTCAGACCATAGATAGATATTGAGCAGATTTATGCTAGATCGAAGGACTATGTTTAGTGCAGATTTGAGATAGCTTTAGAGGTGACAGAGCAGAGAGTACAGAAGTCTCTAATGGATATACATCCATCTACTAGGGTAGTGAGGATAGGTCTTTTGAGTGGGGATAAGAGTCTTCAGTGGAGAGAGATCCACAAGACAATGTAGTCGAGGCAGTAGTCTTTTAGAGGATCACCAGCCAGAGTAGAGGAGAAGGAGTTCTCCTGTGGATAGAGATCCACAAATTTAATTTAGGGTATTGGTATCTCCTTTGGACAGAGGTCCATAAACTTTGTAATAGGGAAGCATTCCTAAGAGATTTATTAAGAAAATTTGAGTGAAATATTTTCTTCATGGAATAGCCCACATTGGGTGAACCACGTAAAATTGGTGTCTCATGTGTGTGTGATATTTTGTGCATTGCTTTGGTTTATGTTGTTGATATTGCCATTGATATATTGCATAATATTGATTGTGATAAGAAAAATAAAAAGTGGTCTTATACTGTTCACCCCCCTCTCAGTATAAGCTTGTGTTCTTCAATTGGTATCAGAGCTAGTTCCTTCAGAAAGGGTTTAACGACTTGAAGGAATATCTTACAAGAACACAAATGGCAAAGAAAGGCAAAAGCAAAACCATGAGACACAAGAAGAAAGAACACACATGGTCATGAAAGAAAAGGAAGATAAATTCAATTTTTTTATTTTGAGAGGAAGAATAGAAATAGATTCAAGAGATAAATCAAGCATTGGAGAAAATGCTAGATTAATAAAATTTTGTACCAGATGTAGGAAGACAGGTCACCTTGCAGCTTATTATTCACAAGAAGGTGAAGAATGTTTTATTTGTGGTCAAATCAATCATGATGCAAGATATTGTCATGGGTTCAACAGTAGTGAATATTAAATGGATCTAAATGATAACAAGGATAGTCAAAATAGGTATGAAGAAGAAACTCTACTTTGGACAATAGAAGAAATTGAAGACCAAAGAAAAGAGGAAGATTCATAAAAAGAAAAATAAGAAGCCACTCTTAAGGAACTTGTTGAATTGAAAAGAGATAATTTAGAATTGAAGGCTCAAATACAAGAATATGAGAAATGTAATACAAATATTCTACAAGATCTCTCTGACTTGAGAGATAAGGTTTAAAAGGTAAGAAGAGTTGAAGAAGGTATGATTGAAAAGTCAAAGGTAAAAAGGATAGAATGTGAAATACATATGGTTACTCTTGAAGAATTAAAAAGGGAGAACTCATGATTAAGATTTCAAGCTCAAGAAGATGAGAAAGCAAAATCAAAGTCTCTACAGGAACTCACCAACTTCAAAATCAAGGTTGAAGAGGCAAGAAGGATTGAAGAAGGTATGGCTGAAAAATTAAAGGTAAAATATCTAGAGTGTGAAATATTAGAGCATGATATAGTTTCACTAAGGATGGAAGTAAAAGGTTCTAAGGACAAGCTACACAAGTTTGAAGAAAATTCAAAGACTTTGGACAAGATTATCAATGCACAAAGGTCATCAGTCACCATAACAGGACTTAGTTCTAAATAAGAACAAGGGAAAGAAGAAGCAAAAAAAGGAGATTCAAGCTCAAGAACCAGAAAAGAAAAAGCGTCAAAAGAAGTAAGTAAAAGAGAGAGTGAGACTTCAAAGGATAAGTTGGACAATAGAAATTTCAACAAGGAAAGGAACAATGCACAAGTAAGGAACATATGGAACAGGAAACAAGTAGAAGATACTAAGAGACCAATGAGGTCAAGACAAGGAAACTTCAATGGAATATGTTTTTCATGTCACAGGTTTGGGCACATGGCTTCACAGTGCAGGACACAAGAAAGACAGGAATATGGGAACAAACAACTTTTCCATGGGTATTGCTACATGTAATCGGTTTTGTCACAAGGTAATGTATTGCAGGATTCATGATAGAAGAGGATATGGCTTCACTAGGAGAAATCCTATGGAATTTGCACCTCCAAGGAATAATAACATTAAGTGTTATAAGTGCAATAATGATGGTCACACAGTAAAGTGGTGTATATCAGATATTCTAGAAACAAATATGAATAGGAACGGGAACAATAATGAGAGCATTGATATGAACAGGAACAGGAATAGGAACAGGAACAAGGATGTGAATAGAAACATGGACATGGAAAAAAAAATTCAAAGGAATTAGTATCAAATAAGAAGGAAAGAGGATAAAGGTAAAGAATAGTGCTTTCTGGGAGTAGAAATACTCCTATTCCAGAATTAACCACCTCAAGATGAGGTGGGGGAGGGGCTAAGCTAAGAGGCTCATTCTTAGCCCCGAGCCGAAAAGGTGACCCTTTGCCATTGATGTCAAAGGGGGAGATATTTGAGTAAGGGGGAGAGACTTGGTATTTGAAGAGAGCATTGAGCCAGGGGGAGCAATGTCCCAGGGGGAGCAGAACAAAAGAATTCAAGTTTTCGGTAAAAAGTTTTTGGGTTGCCATCAATGACAAAGGGGGGGATTGTTGGACATTTTGAGTCCTTAAAGTTAAAGTTGTCATTGATGTCAAGAAATAAATTCATCATTAAATATCAAGGAATTTATCAAGAAACAAGTTATAAAAGTTGTCATTGATATTCTCGAAAAAGGCTTCTAATAAAGTCAAGATCAAGAGGAACAATACAAAGGTTAAAGGCAAAGGGCTCCATAATATTTTAAAATATTATGTGGAAGCACAAGTTAAAAGGTTTTCATAAAAAACCAAGAACTTTTATTTGCAAAGCTAAAGGGAGGTTTAATATTTATTTGATAAATTATTTAAATTCAAAATGAATTTAAATTTTATAAATAAATATTATTTATACCAAGGTGCAAAGTGAAATATGGTTTAAATAAAACCATACGGTTTAAAGAATTAAATTATAAAATTTAAATTCAAAAAAATTTAAATATTTTATAAATTAATAAATTTTCAAAGGAAATTCGAGCGCCGACGTCCAAAAACGTTGAGAGAAAAATCAAGTGCCGACATCATGCATGGTGGAAGAGATTTAGTATAAAAACTAATTCCTTGGAGGTATTTCAAATTATCCCTTTGCTCAATGATAAAAAATGTGCAATTGTATTGAAGTTTGTAAGGAATAAAGAGCAACGAAAATCTTTTTTACGCAAGGCAACAAACATAGCGAAGTTGTGGCTAGAGACAACAAGCGTATCCAAGGAGTGGTGCAAGGTAGCAAGCATAGCCAAGGTGTGGCTAGAGATAGCAAACATAGCCAAGGAGTGCCGCAAGATAGTGAGCATAGCCAAGGTGTGGCTCAAGGCAATAAATGTAGCCAAGGAGTGGCTCAAGGAAGCAAATGTAGCCAAGGAGTGGCATAATACAACCAACATATCCAAGGTGTGGCCTGAGGTAGCGAACATAGCAAGACACGGCTTGAGGCAGTGAACAAATCCAAGGCAAGGCATGGCCTGAAGCAAGCGAAGGCGTAAGGTGTGGAGGCTCCAAGGGAGAATGCAACTCCATGGTGGTGACAGCCAAGAGGAAGGCGCTTGGAAGAAGAAGCACTTCATGCATTAATAAAACTGGTAACATTTTATTATTGTGATCTTTAATTTTAATTTAGGCTAAGGTTGAATAAAGGAGAAATAAGGTTGTAATTAATTTAGTGAATGCCTAAATTAAAAGGGAGTATTTATTATAAAGTATTGAGGTGAAAATATTTACTTGTGGGTAAAATACTTTTACCTTAGAAAAGGGAAATATAGATTATTGCAATAATAAGTTTAGGGAGTTATAAGTAGAAATAGCTTTGGGCTTTGAAAATCAAAATAGTGAAGTGACTTATGCTTGAGAGGTGAATATTCAAAATAGTATGGTGTTGGATATTATTTTGAGATTGGAGTAATAAGGTATACTCATGAATTAATATATGCATTATATTGTCATCTAATCCTTTTGATATTTGTAAAGGAATATTGTGTTATTGTGGCAGATTCTTGAAGGTCATCTTATCAAGAAAAAGGTATGGGCATATTTTTCCAAAGTTTAAGTTGATTGGTTGTTTTTTGAAAAATAAGTTTGGAGTGAAAATGACTTGATTAGGGTTTCATTTTGAGTGTGTTTGAGTGATTACTTCAAAGTTTTATAGAATAAAGAAGAGTGGTTAAAACCTTGTTTTATAAGCATTGTTGTGGGAGCCATTGGTTGTGTGAATAATTTGAACTAGGGTTTGAGTATCATTGCTATGTGAAGATTGTTTTATCAGCATTGTTGTTGAAGTAAGTTGTTGAGCAAAGAACTTGAACTAGGGTTTGAAAAGAATATGAGTATCATTGTTATGTGATATTTGTTGTTGAGCATTTTTGAAAACATTTTGAGTTGGTGTTTATATACTTGGACTAGGGTTTGTGAGAAAGGGGTTTTTCATTAAGTGATTGGTTGAGTAGAGTTGGTTGAGCCTAGTCAAGTGGATGTGTGAAGTAATTGTTCAAGTTCCATAAAAAAAACTATTCTATATTCTGATTTGAGTTGAGAAAGTGATTGGGCATTGAGTATAGAACATATTGGGTCTCTAACAATTCTCTTTATGTTTCTATGATATTTGACAAGTTCTATGTGGACTTGTTGAGCATATTTGAGCAAGTTCTATGTGGTCTTGTTGAGCATATTTGAGAAAGTTCTGTGTGGACTTGTTAAGCATATTTAAGAAAGTTCTGTGTGGACTTGTTGAGCATATTTGGACAAGTTCTGAGTGGACTTGTTGAGCAGATTTAAACAAGTTCTGAGTGGATTTGTTGAGCAGATTTAAACAAGTTCTGAGTGGACTTGTTGAGCATATTTGATCAAGTTCTGTGTGGACTTGTTGAGAATATTTGAGCAAGTTCTGTGTGGACTTGTTGAGCATATTTGAGCAAGTTCTGAGTGGACTTGTTGAGAATATTTGAGCAAGTTTTGAGTGGAATTATTGAGCATATTTGAGCAAGTTCTGTGTGGACTTGTTGAGCAGATTGAGCAAGTTCTATGTGAACTTGTTGAGAAGATTGAGCAAGTTATGTGTGAGGTTGTTGAGTAGATTTGAGCAAGTTCTATGTGAACTTGTAGAGCAAAGTTTGGTGCAGATTTGAGGATAGGTTTGTGCCAAACTAAAGATAGAGATTGAGCAGATTTGTGCTAGATTGAAGGATTGTGTTTAGTGCAAATTTGAGACAGATATTTGGAGGTGATAGAGTAGAGAGGACAGAAGTCTCCAGTGGATAGAGATCCATCAACCAGGGCAGTGAGGATAGGTCTTTTGAGTGGGGACAAGAGTCTTCAGTGGAGAGAGATCCACAAGCCAATGTAGTCGAGGAAGTAGTCTTCTAGAGGATCACCAGCCAGAGTAGAGGAGAAGTATTTCTCTTGTGGATAGAGATCCATGAACTTGATTTAGGGGATTGGTATCTCCTTTGGACATAGGTCCATAAACATTGTAATAGGGAAGGATTCCCAAGAGATTGATTGAGAAAATTTTAGTGAAATATTTTCTCCGTGGAGTATCCCACATTGGGTGAACCACGTAAAATTGGTGTCTCATGTGTGTGTGATTTTTTATGCACTGCTTTGGTTTCTGCTATTGATATTTCCATTGATATATTGCATAATATTTATTGTGATAAGAAAAGTAAAAAGTGGTCTTATATTGTTCACCCCCCTCTCAGTATAATCTTGTGTTCTTCAATAGGTTTTTATTTATGGATTCGACCAAGTTGTTTCCTTGGGGGTAATAATTGGGGTATGTCTTGAGATAAATCTCGTACTTACTTGCAAATTCAGTGATCTTGGTCCCAATTAATGGAGTTCCATTATCTGTGATAATAGCATCTGAAACATCAAAACAGGTGATCAGTCCCTCTATAAAAGATATGATTGTGGCATGATCTGCTTTTTTGGTCGAAATTGCCTTTACCCACCTAGTAAAATAATCAATGTTGTTAAGATATACTTGTGCTCAGTAGATGATTAAGGATAAATAATACCAATGAATTCTAGGCCCCATTGTTGAATTGGTGCTTCCACTTGAATCGGGTGTAGAGACAACGATGCTTTCTTGATATTGCCAACATATCATTGACATTTATCATAACTTTTGCTCATCTTATGTGTATCTGCAAAGAGCGTAGGCTAGAAATAACCTACTTGGATGATTTTCAAGGCCATAAGCCTTCTTGCATAGTGTCCATAGGATAAACGAGAGTGGAGCTCCTCCAATATCTTCTCCTTTTCAAAATTTTCCACACATCTAAGGAGTACGCCATCTATATTTTTATAGAAAAATCTACTCGACATCAGGATATACTTAAGTAATTGTAGTATGAACCTCCATATTTTTGAAGCATCGAGGTGTGGTGGACATCTCCCAGAGGTAAAGAATTCAACAAGGTCCTTTGTCCAGTCATGATCAAAAGTAGCTTGATTTGCACAAACACTTTCACTGATATCCTTATTTTTTACTAGAGCCAGTGATTTTAAAGTTGTGATTTTGGCCAATTATTGGTAGAGAGCTCATCCACGAACCAACTTAGTCGATCAGATCTCCACATCATATTCTTGAATTTTTGAGACCCAACCTACCCTCTTGTCACCTAATTCTCCTTGAAGAATGAAATTTTTGACATCTAGATGGATGACATAGACAATTATTTTACCCTATGAAATGAAGTGTCAAAATTTATTTAGGGATTTCATAACTATGTACACCTGCTTCTTAATAAAATTATACTTTTTTTGATGCAACACAATCACTTGGCTCAAAAAGGCAATTATCTTTTCCTCTCTATCTTCTTGCTTCTAGGTGAGAACAACAACGTAACTCTCTTGCTTGCCAACTGCATAGAGGATGAAGTCTTTTGAGTAATCTGGATTAATCAATACAAGTGCTTGAATGATTCTTTCCTTAATTTCTTGAAAATCCTCTCTTCTCACTTCCATCCATTTGAACTCGGTATTCTTTTTTAGAAGCTCAGTCATTGGTTTCACCACCTGGGTGAAATTGGAAATGAACTTCTAAATGAAGTTGATCTGGCCAAAGAATAATTGTAAATCCTTCTTGTTGACTAACAGTGGTAATTTCAAGAGCACCTCAACTCTTGCAAGATCAATCACTAGTCCTTCCTATGAAATTACATGTCCCAATAGTTTCCCTTATTTTACAGCAAATATGGACTTCTTTGGGTTAATGAAAATCCTAATTTTTTGACACTTTTTGAACACTTGTCTCAAATGAGAGACATGTTATTCCCTGTGGTGAGAGAAAATAGTCATGCCATAAAGATAAATCATAATAACTCTATTTAATAACTCATCAAAAGCAATGTCCATAGTTCTCTAAAATGTAGTGTTGATATTGGACAAACCAAATGGCATCCTTTGATAGGCAAAAGTACCCCTTTTTGTAGTAAACGGTGTCTTGTGTTGGTCTTCATCCTTCACCCAAATCTAGTTATAACTAGAGAAACCATCCAGCAATAAAAACCTCTATGCTCTAGTGACCACATGGATAATTTGATCAATCTACGATAGGGATTAATGATATTTTAATGATGCTTGGTTCATATTTCGAAAATCTACGTATAGACAGATATCTCCATTTTTCTTTCATACTGGCATCAATTTTTCTACCCATGTTGAGTGCTTGATTGGATAGATTATCTTTTCTTCTAGCATATTTAATAGCTCTGCTTTCATAAGCACTTCTATTTTTTGGTTGACCGATCGATGTTTCTACTGGAAAGGCTTCACTTCATCCTATAATTCAATAGTATGTTGGATCACATTTTTATCATATCCTTTTAAATCATGGTAGCTCCATGTAACTATGTTAGAGAACTCATAACATAAATTTTTTATATCTTCAAGTTCTTCCACCGTATAGTCTGTTTCAACTTTGATAACCTTTTCAGGATCTAGCTGCATTTCCTTATATTCCTTCGCATCAACCTTGATCCTGAGTTTCTCTACCTGGTCATTGTGGTCAAACAAACTCTCAAGTAAAATCAATCCCCTAGGAATGTGATTGTTCTTCAATTGGATCATTCCTTTCATTTCAGCAAGTATTCTATCGTCCTCACTTACAGCTTCTTTAATAAAAAAATGTATTATGTGCTCATCATTTTCAAACACTTGCCAATAGAGGTTCTTATCAAGGACTGAGGGTCTATAAATAATCTTGATAGTCTTCGGCTTCCTTACCACTTGCTCTATAGGAGATAAATTGGTATCGAGAGAAGCCAAGATATCTGCATATATTCTGCTCCCACAAATTTCTTGAATGTTCAATGCAGTAAATGACTCAAACAAGTCCCATAACTTATTACGGTAGGCCTTCAAATAATGTTTCTTTGACACACACTTTTTTTTTAGTCTGATTGACGATGAGCTTAGAATCTCCAAATATTTGTAGTTGTTTTATACCCAATTTTTTAGCTTTCTTTAAACCAAGGCACAGTGCTTCATATTCGGTGGAATTATTTATGCAGCTCCAAGTTAGCCGATATGAGTAGGTCTTCTACAACCTTGTAGGAGAAACAAGAACAATACTATCCCCCACACCATTTTTGAACCTTGCACCATCAAAATATAGCTTTCATAGCTAATATGCAATAGGATCTGGGGAGTCAGAGACTTCTTCTTTAGTCTACTTAGGTTTGGTTATAGTGTAACAATCGATGTCATTTTCTACCATCACATTGAAATCCATCAATGAGATCTCATCTTCCAAATAGAGCTCACCAAGATCTTTCTCCATCAAGTCTACTTCTTGCATTTCCTATATCATCATGCTGATTGCACTAGTAGGCTTTTCGTCTTCTTCTAATTTCTCTATATGAAAAGTGGAGGGTTTTTTGTTATAGATGTGAATTCTTCTTCCCTTATACAGTATCTCCAAATGTGAATAATCCAAGAAAATATATCCTCCTAATTTAGTTGTGAACTCCCTTGAAAGACACATGCTAAAGTATGGTTCTAGGTCAACCACCACTACTTCCTGAATGATAGTGATATGAGGTATACTATGTAGAACAATGGGTATATCCTTGATTACCCCCACTATTTTGACCAGATTCCCATCCAACTACAATACATCTGGATTGCTTCTTGTATACTCCATTCCCATGACTTTACATACTAACTTTGGCATGATAGTAGTCGCAGCACCAGATTCAATCATACAATTGTGCACGATACATCCTTCCATTCTGAGAGACAAATAGAATGGGGGTGGCCTATTCTTTCTAGTATTCAAATTAGGTAGCATCTGTGCTAGCACTATTTGGAAATAAATTTTATTTTGATCTTTTGCTGATTTGAGAGACTCTTGTAGTAGATCAACTTGCCCAGGTAACTGCAAAGCATCATACAAGCTCACCTTTACCGGTATCTTTTTCATCTCTTCAATAATATTGTAGCCATAAGTACCAGGTATCTTTTCTTCTCTAGTTGACTCATACTTGTTTTGATATTGTTGAGTCACCTCTACCCTTTATCTCTTAGTCAATGATGGGTACTTGAGATGCTCTTTAGCCTGCTCTTTCGTCTCCATTTGCACTTGAGCACCGATGGGTTGTGACATTGATGCCTTCATATTTTCTTGATCTTTCTTGGGTAATAGATCCTTCAACAAGATAGAATATTGCTACTTTATTATCGCTTCGGGTGCTTTCGATTGCGGTTGTACTTTTTCATTTTGCATCTTCTGCTCAGCAGGGACTTTCAAAGGCTCCATTTCTACTAGATTAATAATCACTGGCTTCTTTACATCCCTCGTAAGAACTAAAACTTGCTCTAATTATGGGACCATCAAATTATAATCAGCTTTCATTATCATATTAACTTGTCTGCCAGCTAAGTTTTCCACTAATGTATGTACATAGTTCAGATGAACCATGCATGTGTCTTCTCCATGGGAATCATTACAGGTAGAACACCAGTACGCTTTCTCTAATATAATTTTTCCTTCATTTTCTAGCATAATTATGCTCCTCTCAGGGCCTTTGCTAGTGGTTGCTTGCTTCCTAGTAATTGGCAGTGTTTGAAACCTTCTAGAACGAAAATCAACTTTCACTTGTTTCTTATTTACCACTATGATTTCATTCGACATTATCCTTACAACCAAATTAACAGATTGCATTTCTTACAATAATTTCATGTAAGGATCAAGATTTGAAGGTGCAGGAGGTGTTGGTAAAGGTAAAGGTATTTATGGGGTAGGTAATGGTAGTATAATAGGTGGTACTGGTAGTGTTGGGAAAGGAATAGGTGTTGGCAACTATGGTGCTACTGGTGTGGGTAACTGCAAAAATCTTACAGTAGGGATTTTGGGAATTGAGACAAGCAATTTGAGGTGGACAAGATCTCCATGAGGGAATTGGATACATAGAAGGCATAGGCTATGAAAACACACTCGAACACAAATGATATGGAAGATCGATAATAATGGGTATGGTCACCTTTGGGGGTAGCTTACCTATGGTCATCAACTCTGCTTTGGCCTTTTGTGCTTGTGTATACAGCTCTGGAAAAGTATTTACATTGGCTTGTCAGACCACCATGCCAATATCTGAGTTAAAACCTGGAGGTAGTAAAACATAACTTGCTCGTGTGTGGGCTGAATACCATTAGGAACTCTTTAACAACTTAGGGTGATCCTGACATTGAAGTCCACTATCTCCTCCTACGGGTGCCTTTGGATATTCATAAATTGATGTAGTAAGAAAAATGGTTTAACTTACTCATGAAAGTTCTTGATCAGTAATTATGCCAATTGGTCCCATGTGGTGATAGTGGCAAGTGGCAAGGATCGGTACCAGTACAACAACTTGCCTATAAGAGATAACACCAACAATATTACCATAATATCTTCATCTACGATACCGTTAATTATTGCCAAAGAAGCCACATCTTGGATATGCTCATAAGAAGTTTTACCAGTTTTTTCATAGGTAGCCAAAGCCTTCAAAGCTACTTGAGGGATAATATTTTGGGCTTGTAAATTTAAATCTCCTCAATTATTCCATGTTGGCAACTGCCTTGGTGGTTGTGGTTGCTGCAAAGGTGGATTCTAAGCCATTTGAACTAGTGTATGAGGTTGAGGAGGTGGGATGCTAGTATTAGTACTAGCTGGACTTGATGGAATGGAGAATATACTAGCTAGTTGTGAATATATTATAGATGATTTATGGGGTAATGATGATGTACTTGAAAAAGTAAGTAATTTGGGATGTTCCCCTAATCTATCAATGTCAAGTTTGTATAACTCAATAGTATCTTCAGGATTTTTGGCCTTCGATATTATGATCATGAAGTACATCTTTCGCTACCTTCATAGTCAAAGGCTTCTAGGTATAGCTGAGTCACCAGATGTTCTAACTATTTAGCACGAAGGTGACCATAAGACCTCAATACTGTTGAAAGTAGAACTTTCGAGGTCCCATTGGGCGTGCCAAAAATTATTGGTCAAATATCTGCCTAATAATACACACATACATTCATGCACCCTAGACATGGCCAACATTGAAATGTCGAAGGAAAGAAATGTCCTCCATGTTGATCTCCAAAGAGGGCTAGCTCCCTTACTAATCCTACACTGATTTAAGACTAGAGTTATAGGAAAGAAATTTAGAAACAATGGAAAGAAATGGGAAATATGACCACAGTCTGAAGATGTAGGATTGGGGACAGACTAGCAACAACAATTACAACCAAGCATGGTAGCAGCATAATATGGAGATAAGGCAAAGAATTTACTTATAGTTCTATAAAGACAACTTCTAGGATCACATTCCAATACTCACTCCCTCACCAACAGTATTCAAATCCAGATGCAGAATTCAAATTTAGCAGTAGGTAACATAGATGAATATATAATAGAAATGCTTAAAAGAGAAAGAAGCCACACATAAAAAAAGCTTGTAAAATTAGAAGCCAAGTCTCTTTCACTACTCAGGAAACTTGAATAGTTTTTCTACAGAGTGTCTATCCCCCCTCATTACATTGAAATGGTTAGTATTTATAAAGGATTTCACCTCTTTAATTAAATGTACAAAAGATAAAATATTCCTAGATCAATGACCTGCATGGAGAAATTTCTCTTTGAATTCCTTGAAAATATTTCTCTTGAGGCAACGATCCAGTTTTTAAGGGGGAAGTCTCCAGGAAATCAACATATTCAAGTATCGATGCACAAAAAACTGCAAAGGTTGTCAATGACTTAGTATGTTCATAGTGCCTTGGAAATTTATTCTTGCCTAGAATGCTTTGAAATTCATGAAAATATCCCTAGGAATTTAATGATTTAGCTCCTTTTTCTTGAATTCCATGACTTTGGTTACTCCTTGCCATAAACATTAAACTCTTTGCATGTAGCTAACCAGAGCGCCTTCAAAAACCTTTACCCACAACTAGACAATGAGTGCCTTTTTAGCATTTACTTCTCATTCACACTTCTTTTTGGAGAGTGCACCCTCGAAAACATCTCTTATGATATTGTGCTTCAACGCATAGCCTCGTATTTTTTGCAATTGAAATTCGTAGCAGCGATCCATTCTGACGAAAACCTTCCTTTTGGAATTGAAAGTGCTTTACAGAAGGTATATTTTCCTTAAAATATGCATTCACCTTAAAAATAGGTGAAAGGTGATGTTGCCATGTACCTCATGTGAACATCTTTTTGACTTTTCAATGCCCTCCTCTCAACACTTGATCCAAAGGGAACCTTGACGCATTGGTGGAGTCGATTTCACGTAGCTTCGCCCAAGGGAGGGTTAAATGTGTTGTTGAATTTTTATTTTTATTTTGTGCATCGAAGTGGGTTCCACATATTACTTTATATATACATTCACTTAAAGGAAATGCAAAAGACACTTTCATTTCCTTCTTGGGGCGAATGCATAATTGACTTTTCAACGTTGCCTTGGTGCCTTGCAATTCCCTTTAATTTTACCCAAAACTCACCATTCATTATGCTTTTAGCCCTGGGAGGGGTGAATGGGACTTTCACCCCTCAACCAGGGCAAAAGCGCATTTGACTGGTCAACACATTGGTTGGATGCATTGTCTTTAAAGTGTCAAAGATGTTCATCCCAAAGTGGGGTAAATGATGCTTTTATCCCATCTTTGGGATGAACGCATTTTTTAATAGTTTCATCATGTTTCACTTTTGGGTGCACTTTACATGCAACAATTTAAAAGTACTTTCATCCTTAATAAGGGTGAATGGGACTTTTGCCCTTGGGGCGAAATCACCTAGTGATTTCAACATTTCTTTTTTCATTTTCAATTTCCTGCATTCACCCAAAAGTGAGGCGAACGTAATTTTAATCTTTAGGAAGGCCCCTTCATTTTTAATGCAATTCATATTTGGGCACCATTATTTTCAAATATCTTTAGACGAATTCAACTGATGTCAAAGACCAATTCTCCCAACCATTTTTCCTTATAACGCCCATTATTTTCAAGCAAGAAATGCATGAAAAACAAATAAGGAAATGAACACATAAAAAGACAAACTGCAACATATTATATCGACCTAAAATGTTGCTTTATAAATTAAAATATATATACCGATTTTATAAACAAAACCCTAAAATGTTGCTTTATAAATTAAAATATATATACCGATTTTATAAACAAAACCCTTCAACAAAATTACATCAAAAATTCCCAATGTGGCATATGTCAAAATTGCCAACAATTCCAAACTAACTCATCATTTTACATAGAAATAAGAAAATAAACCTTAAAGTATTTTGAAGCTTATTTGTTATTTGGTTGAGTCCTTCTCCTTAAACCAAGTTACTAATACAAATTCATGGTATAGAATTATTGCTCACATTAATATAATTTTTTTACCTTTGAACCTTGAAATCTAAAATTTATTGAGACAATGGCTACGTTTTGGAGTAGAAATAAGAGGATAAGGCTTCATCTAAATATCAAGCCAAAAATATATAGACTTTTTCTCGTACAATAACTGCATAACATGTTTCTTGATCAATTGCAAACTATCCGGTATAAAGTTCCATGTTGATAATCCACTAAATATGGTTCATTTCCTAAATAATATTATTCTTTTAATTGATTACATGGGATTGAAACATGCCCCACCTATATTGCATCATGATGGTATTACTACAATATTTTAATAAACTTTTGACAATCATGCATATATTGCATAGCAATATTTGAATTTTTTTTATTAGGTGGAAGAAGGGGTTTTGAAAGTATCCCCAAACCTTTTACAAAAGGAACTAAACTACCCTCCTAGGAGACCCATAGAAGGTAGGAACAAAAAAATAAAAACCAACAAAATCACCACTAGGGAACCAAGAATATCCCATGGATGGCCCATAAAAAATAAACAGGAAAAGAACATCGATTAAAAATAAAAAATACCAACCTCCCATGCAAGGGAGGAATCAACCGATGAGACATTCTAGCACCAATAAGGCAAACACAACCGAGAATCTCACACCTCAATTATTTAGGTTACTAGGCCCAACTTATTTCTTATCCCCATCTGACTCGTTCACATCCCACTACTCCTAGCTCATTAATACCATAATTTCTTTTGCGCACAATATGGTCACTTGCACAATATGGTCACTTGCATGAAATCAATAAGGAACTTTTGTAGCTTCAAAAGCATCCTTTTGAAGTATTTGGGCATGTTAAGGGTATCCTAGGGTCAAGAAATAATCTCTTTTTTCATGTTGGCTGACCTGAAAAGAAGTTCAACTTCCTTTGTAGGATGAGCAAAGTCAAAATTAGATTTGTCCATGCATAGAGGATCTTTACCAATGTTAACTAACCTTACCACTAGGTGCTTGAAATACGTGGTTCTTTCCTCGCTACCTCTAGTGCCTTTTAGGGGGGACTCTTTTACCTTGGCCCCAAAAGCTAAAGCAGAGGTTGTGTTGATGACCTTCTATCTCACAAAGTCACTCTGCTTAGAATGAGAGGAATTTGGGTAGTCAAAAATAGAAGATGCCACCCTAGCTAGAGAATTCAAGATCTCCTCCCTCGACATACCTTTAGCTTTAATGATGTGGTCAAAAATTAGCTTTGCCAGCCCTTAGTGGATTGGGTCCAATAAAGTCCCTTTTTTAAACCCTACTCATCGACTTTGCCATATACTGAAACAAGATTAAAGGGATATTCATGAGCCTCTTGTGATGTAGATGGTTTAGGAACATAAAATGAAAACTCTCGAAGATGTCTTGATTTTCATCTAGCATATATATTGCATTATCAACAATGAAACTTTATCCTAGGGTGCCTTCACAGAAGCTCTCTTAAACCTATTTTGGAATTTTATTGGCTCCTCATCTTCTCCAAAATATTTCTAAGACTCCCTAGCCAGAGAGTGCTTATCTCTATTGTGCACAAATCCATCTGCTAGTAAGCCCGTCACTTCAATAATTAGGGGAATAATGACCTCAAACTCAAGGTCCCCCACTCTAACCATCCCACTACCCATGAATAGACCATATGCTTCACCATTTCCATGTTGTGGCCATTAAATTTTATCAAGCACTGGAGGAGATTACACTTTTTTAAAAAATTTCTTACATCCTCGTCGATAACCAGAGTGCTTGGTTCTAGAACCAACGTTTCCATTCTTCCAAAAACAAAATTCCACAAGATCCACCAAAGTAGAGTTGTACACCAGACGATATCCAAAGAAGTCTCGCAAATACTAGATAGACCAATGCTTTCTTGAAAAGAGACTAAAATTGTAGGGAACCTAAACTTCTGACATTCTCCCAAATTCCAAGCTGCATTGAAAACCCGTGGCCTCAAAATCCCATGGAAAATATCGAGAAGCAAAGTAATTAAAGCACTTTCAATTCCAATTGAAAAGTTGGATTAGCTTAAGAAATAGACATCGATCTGAAGAAGAAAAAAATGCTAGAATTATACTCCATTATTTGGTGCAACCTCCTTAAAAAAATAAACCAACCATTCTAGAGCCCTGAACCTAGCTCTAGATGAATTTATGGTGATTTCCATAATTAGAGAAATGAATTTTTGCATGCTCTCACAGATTGGTGTCTAGCACTTCCTGCATGTCGAATGATCACCTCAATCTATGCACAACCATCATGAAAGGAATCCAAGAGCTTACCCAATCAAAGTAGTCCATGACTTGAAAAAAACAACCCCTTCCTAAATTGCTCTTGCCACCATTGAGGTCTCATACCGTGAGTAATGCTTGACCACTCAACACTGGTTTGGTTTGCATTCCTTGGTCAATCAAAGTGATGATGGTCGACTTGGCATGCACCACCTATCCAGTTATTTTGAATATAATCAACTTGGCTCATAATCTTAGTCCACCACATGTGATGATGACTCACTAACCTCCTCCAAGCCACCCACACTATTTCTTTAAAAAGCTGAGAGCCTCAATTTATCTCTAAAATTACACCCACAAAAACTCTGCCAACTAGGGCCAGCCACCTAGGTCATCGCCACATAGGAATCGACTAACCAGGTCGAGTGGCACGAAAGGATATAAGTTTCAAATATGAAATTTTAATGCATTCTGTTTGAAAGGTGCAAAAGGGTCCGATCTCCAAATAAGGAGGTTCAAAACTTCTATATAGTCTATTGCAATAAAGAGAAACAAAGATTTAAATTTTGATCTTCTTGAAATTTAAGATATTTAACCATATAAGCTCCTTCCATTTTATTCTCAAACAATATTATTACATAAATAGAACCTATATACTTTTGAGTAATACTTTTGTCCAACTCTTTTCTTAGTGTTTGAACAATATCTAACCAATCTTTGTTCTTAATGTTCTTATAAGTTACAATTTCACAATGTTGCCCCTCCAGTATTATTTTCTTTGCAAACCCTACACAAAAAGGAAACCTAATTTTTTTTTTACATTCTTTCCAAATAAATTCTCTTTGAACTTTACCAAATTTGGGTGTTATACTTGTTGGCAATCTTGAAAGTGGTATCATATACATAGAGATAGATTGCAATGTAGTCTTTATGAGTTAAATCTTTCAAGGAATAGTAATTATCTTTCAACCTATAAAACAAGATTTTTTTCTCTCCATAATTGAGCCTTAGAGCTCTTTCTTCTTTCCTTTAATAGACAGAAATACCTAGAAACGTTGATGGCAATTTTCCAACTATAAATGCTAAAATATCCATAATAATTCATTGTAAATCTAGGGAAATGTTATCCCTATTGGAACATCAAATTGTTATGACTTTGGGCTTTCATCCATTAGATCTATTTTGAATCATGAGGAGGGTGGCCCTCGTTGTGCCCCTAGTTGAGAAAAGGTATGGTCCCTTTCAAAAAACCTTGTATTTACCCTAATAAAAAAAAATCTAGGAAAATGTTAGTAAAAAATATCCTATATTTTATAGTATTAACTAATTATCCAATAACTTTCTCATAAAAATCCATGGCCTCACTAGATAAGGGATGACCCAAAATAAAAGTATCATCGATAAATTAAATATGAGATTTGAATATACCATTTGTTGTAATCTAAATACTTTTCATTTTTCCTTCCATTTTTTCCTTTGAAAAATATCTCCTAGCGCCTCAACAAGAATAATAAAAACTAAAGGATACTAGATGGTTTATTAGGTAAAAATTATCAAAATAAATTATCTAGCCTTTCTTGGGAACTAGTGTAATGAAGGTGGCATTGATCTCACTTATTATACCATCATTATTATTGGTCTCTTAATCATAGTCAACATATTACTTTTCAATAAATGCCAAATATTTTTAAAATAATTGTAGTAAATGCATTTGGGCTAGGTACCTTATTAGGGTGGAAAGATAAAACTATCTCCTATAACTTCTCTATATATATTCTTTTCATCAACATTTTATTATATCCATGTGTGATAATGAATCGAATATATTTAAACATCTTCCCCTAATCTTATTTATCCTTCCCAAGTTTAGATATATTATCTTTGAATTAATTAATTGTTTCCTTCTTAGTTCTTATTTTTCCTAAATACTTATTCCATCTAGAGTTCAAATATATTTGATTCAATGAAAAGGAAAGAATATTTTGGTTGTAGAATGAAAATAGATTTTTTGTCCCCTTCCTTAATTCATCTTCCCTTAAATTTTTGGGACTGATATGACTTTTCCTTTTTAAGAAATTATGATAACCAAAAAGTAATTATTTTCTTATACATAAGTGTCTTGGTCCATACCACTTGCTTCTACTATCTCTTGTAAATTGTTAAGTTTGGATTTAATTTCCTCGTTTGTTTTAAACATGTTAACAACATATTTGACATTTCAATTATTTATTTATATTTTAGATAATTCATGTCTCGAACAAATCTATACATAAATGATCATTCAAACCTTGATTCATTCCACCATAATATAACCATATAGAAGAAATTAGGATCTTGAATCCACATAGACTAAAACCAAAATATCTTTGGATCATCATTATTGATTAGATCACATCTCAAGAGAATAGAGTGGGTTTGTGATCTAACCTTGCTCGTAATAAAATGTATGGAGAGATTGTATACTCTTTATAGTCATGCATTAGATAACAAATAATTATCCAATATTTATGTAATGTGTTTTTTTCCAATGCATATATTATCCAATGTATATTGAAAGCTTAAAACAATAGCATCCCAAAGATCATTTGAATTAACACACTAAGAAAAATCCTTCATTGATTTAGATCATTTAAAAGTACCACCCTTATTTTTTAAGGAGATGGAACCATATCAAAGTCCCCTCAAGAACCAATAGGTCGTAATTATGAATCTTTGTTCAATTTGACATAAATAAATTAAGGTCCTTCCAACATCTATCACAAAAGTAATTTTAGTTGAACCATATATATTTAAATCCAAACTTTGATATTTTCCCATTTCCTACAACAACCCAATTACCTTTTTCTTCTAGAAATTGTCCATATAATTTGTGTTTGTCATATTTGTTGCAATACCTCTTGAAGCTTCTATAGCATAAATGACTAGATAATCACCTATCATTCAAATATTTTTTAATGCATCCTTATATTCTCCACTATTTATTTTTATTTCTTGCACTAAATAAAGTCAAGACTATTAAAACCTATAAATTTCCTAATAAATATATTTTTTAGGGGCCTTACTCATACTCTTAATATTCAAAGATGTTATTTTCTCCATCATTTTTTATTTTTATTTATGGAGTTAGACCACTTCTTGTTAACACTTTTGACATTTATTTCTAGTTACCCAAATTGATATCCCTCTTTCTCTTTGTTCTTTCTTTGAGGGTCTTCCTCTCCTTTTGTCATTCCCATCAACACTTTCATCCTCATCAACCTCTTTTATTTCTCAAGATTGTTCATTATGCGACGTATAATCTATATATTTTTGTTACCCCAAAGAATCCTCAAAAATATTATCTTCTTAATTCTACTTTGAAAAACCTAAAATGCAAGGACCATCCTTCATAGTACTACTTTCTTATGCTACCTAAAATTCCTAAATTATGATGGATATCCTTTATAATAATTTATATATTGTGTTTTTCTTGAAACCTTAGAGTATAAGAAATAAACTCTATATTATTTTAATATTAATTGCAAGGAGAGGATTTTATACTACTGGATAAAAATGAAGAAAAATTACCTAGATTAAACTTTATCTCCTTCATCTTCTTTACTTTAAAAATTGCTTCAACATATTTATTCAAATCTTTAATTCCTTCTAAGTTTGAACTTCCACACTAATATTTCTCATCCCTTTTATCACTAATTTTTCTTCTAATTGTTGATCCAAGTGAACTATAATGGCCTTCACCACCTAATAATTTAGAGGAGGTTTCTTTGCTCCTTTGTTGGGGCAAGATAATCTTTGTTCTATTTTAGCTTTCACTACAATACAATCTCTTTGCTTCATCTTCGATGTTGTATCATGACCAATATTTTTTCTCTTTCTTCATCATTTTCACTTTGCAATCTCTTGCCATGTGCCTAGTCCCATAATATTTGTGATATCTAAATCATGTTTTCATAATCCATTTGTTCATCCCATTCTCTTGATTCAAAATTAATCTAAATGAGTTTTGGTAAAAGGTTCCTAAATATCCATTATCCATGGTAACACATATCCAAGTATATATAGAATATTTTTCTCCTTAGTAGATGGTCCCTCCTAAATGAACTCCCTTATCATATTACCAATATTCTTCAAAAGCTTCTTATTTATAAGCTTATATGTAAATCCAAAAATCCTAACCCATACTAGAATCCCTTTAATGGTTTCTACCTACATAAAAAATGTTGAAATTCACAATATTTACCAAAACTAAATAGAAGTGAACCATTCATCCAAATGTTATATAGAAAGCATAAAAGGATGAAAAAATAAGAGGATAGAAAAATATTTTGGGGTGCTCATAGGCACCATAAATATCACTATTTGCAAATTATATTGCACAACACTTTGATAAAAAATGAGGAGTGAGGCAGGTATTTATAACAATGCCAAAGCCCCTAATTACATCATAAAGTGTAACCTAATTCAACATAACAAGTGGGATTTAGGTTAATTATAAATATTAAATTAGGTTTTACCATAACTAGGTTAACCATGGCCCATTGGTCTTACATAATAAAATATTAAATACATTGCACAATGAAATACCCTTAGGACTATTCAATACATCGCACAATGTCAACCCTTGGCCATGAATCAGATTAAAATTTCAACACCCTCATAATCTAAATTGTGGGGCCAAGGAGAGAAAAAATTAGTGACAATAATATCTTCCCCTATAATGGATGATCTAATGAGCCTCTATATTTGAGGTAGATCCATCTAAAGCTCTCTCATCCTCTAAAGGATGACCACCTTGCTTCAAAAACTAAGCTTCAATATTCTACAACTTCAACACGTAATTCTTTGTTGGATACCCCTCCCTTTTATAGTATTTTCAAATGATATTTATTTTCTTTGAATCCTTAGCCTTTCCTATGGGCCCTTAGGTCTTGACCTCCTTAGATTAGAATTCCTTTGCATGATCTTGTATGTAAGGAGTTCCACCACCATGTTTTTGCATTGCAACCTTAGAGTGAATTAGAAGAAATTAAATTTGATCAATAGTAAGAGTATTTTGGGATTCCAAGAACATAGGAATCATATGAACTATTAGATTCAATATCTAAAAGGAGGGGGATATATTAGCAAGGATAATCTTAAACGCATTCTACTTCATATTTATTATTGCCAAAAAGCAAATATGTTCAATTCGATCAGCTATACGTGAAACAACACTTAAACGGTACATTTGGCAATAATAAAATATGAATTTGAGTATTCGAGCACAAAAGCACTTGGCTGCCCAAAACTGGAAAAAGTGTTATGGAGGCATTTTGCAACTGCTTCCGTTTCTTCCTCGGGTCTCCGTTCGGGCTGAAATTTAAAACATAAGCTCTATGTATATCATACTACCTCCAGTAAAAATTTCGAAGTTTTATTCCTCACATATTTCTTAATATACCTCTGACAAAGTGGCCTCTGACGCTGATTTTACACGTCACATAAACTGCAAAAAGTGCTCCAGAGCCATTTTGCAGCGCTCACCGTTTCTTCCTCCGAACTTCGTTTGGGCTGAAATTTAAAACTTAAGCTCTTAGTATATCCAAATACCTCCAGTAAAAAAATTGAGGTCCAATTCCTTATGTATTGCTTAATATTCCTCCCGTAAAGTGACCTCCGACGCAGATTTTATAGCTGCAATTTCATGACCAACAATGCACTGGCGAAGCAACCGGCAATTACAACACTGCAACCACACTTTATAATGATAAAAAAACCTCCAAATAGTATATGAGGCTGTCCAACACATTCCATTGATGTTTTGCCACTTTGACAACTTTTTTTGCTACTTTGACAACTTCCTGACGATTTTTGCAACTTTTGCAAATTTGCACAAACAACCTGTAACTTCACCTGAACATCAAAAAAATTCTCATAAGTATTGAACACCACTTTACATACTCCGAACAACCTCCGAAACACTATCCACTGCATCAACCTGTCCATCTGAGTGTGTTGACAACAATGACAATACTATCGTTGCACCTTGCTCAACAGGTATAGGAGGAATTGGTCGTGATAGTGAGGATGTGGCCCATCTATTTTCCTCTGTGTACAATGGAATTCATTCGAATAATCATATGGAAGAATTAAAAATTATCCATGCATTGGAAACAACTTTTTCTTTGGGACGGAGAAGAGTTGTTTGTGAATCCGATTCCATGATAGTGGTGTCTCTTCTGAACAACAAGCATTTTTAGGATGCTTCCTGGTTTATGGCTAGAATAGTGAAACATATTTTGAGCTTGGCTGGGAATTTTGTTGAAATTTATTTTGTTCATATCCCAAGAGAACGAAATATAGTGGCTGATTGTTTGGCAAAGTGGGATTCTAAAGGATTTCCTTAATGGAAAGTTGATAGCTGGAATGATCTTGATCAGGAGAAATCCAGAATTCTTAATCAATTAATTCATGAGGACCAAGAAAGATAATTTCAAGGTGGAGGAACCTGATTGTCATGGGTTCTTGTGTCCTGTCAAAGTTGTTGTCAAAATGATCCATGGATTTCCTTGGTGGATTTATTGTATTTTGTATGATGTGTTGGCTTGGATCACTTGGAAATCCTTGTGGAATGTATTGTTTTAGATTCTTAATAATTTTTTTCCCCCAAAAAAAACTTACTGGGTGAGGGAAAATAACACAAACACCTAGGACGAAAAATGTGGATGTATATAATTTGTGGATGTGTGTGTTTTTATTATGAACTTTTGAAAACTACGAGGTGTGCGTAAAATAGTCAGTGGTCATCTAAACATCATTGCAAATGGTCATCCAGTATCTACCCTATCTCACGAGGACCCCTTAATAACCAAAAAACCACAAGGAAAACTACAATTGATGACATGATAAAAAGGTATGATTAAGAGAAAAAATATAAGATGGTGCTATGTAGTATGCAAGAACAACATAGTCTAATGTAGGTGCAATGAATGAATATGCGTAATGAAATTACTCAATGAAATGCAATTATATGCAATGCAAGATGATATAAATAATGCAATATTTTTGTGATTTTTGATTTTGTATTTTTTTGTTGTTTTTGTTATTAAAATATTTTGTTGTGTGTGGAAGGTGTGATACCTTAGGCATCCCCAAATTAATTTATTATTGATAAGTGTGGGGAAGATACGATACCTTGAGAATCCCCAATTTGTTCAATTGTTGGTGGTGTGGATGACAGGGGAGGTGCAATACCTTGAGCATCCCATTGTTGTTCTAGTAGATGCCAAGGTCCTAATAAAATGAGGTGAGTGGACCGTCTATTTGGAGCTCATTTTTTTCTATCATGTCTTGCATAATATTCTTGAATGAGTGGCAAGTTTGAGTGGCATACCCATTATGATGATGATGGAGACAATATAAATCCTCCCTATAATTTTTTCCTCTTGTCCTATTCGGACCTAGTTCTCAAAACTCAGGTAGATTGATGGCCTTTACCTCATACAATCAATGAAATAGAGAAGTCAATGGTTTAGGAAATGGTGTGTATTGGTGAGGAGGATGATACTACTGATTCATCCATTGGTTCTATTGAGGTTGAGCATTATATTGTGTAGGTGGGGGTTGGGCCTAATAATTGGGTTGTTGAGGTTGTTGGTGACTCAATCGTAGCTCAATGTTTGTGAGTCAATTCAAGATTTATTGTAGATCATTGTGTTGATGACTCAATTGTAACTCAATGTTGGCTAACCAAGCCATGATATGTTGTAGACTAGGTGGATGTGGCTATGGGTATTGTTGAGGGGGCTATTGGCATTGTAAAGTGATGGGAGGTTGGTCCTTGGCCTTGGAATATAGGGGTGGTTGGATGGATGTTGATGAAATTTTGTGGTGATTGATAGGAGGTGATTGAGATGTATCTAGAGGTAGTTGGAGAGGTATTTTTTATATTAGGGAAATTGTAGATGGAACTACAAAACTTTGGTCCTTTATCACCATACTGATCATTCCAACAAAACCCTGATATGGTGGGGCTATGTGCATCTCATTCACCTACCTAGGTTGTTCATTTCTAGCCCCCATGCGTAGGTAACGGATCCTAGAATATACCAATATTTTGGTTGTTTGTAGTGAGAGGATTATCGATTTGAAGCTCATTTTTCTCTATCATATCTTGCACAAGATTATTGAATGTGTAGCAAGATTGAATATCATTACCATTGTACCGATGATAAATGCAATGTAAATCCTCTCTATGATTCTTAGGCTTTGGCCTATTCGGATCTAGTTATCAAACTTTAGGCAGAGTGATGGCCTTTGCCTCGCACAATCGATTAAAGATAGATGCCAAGGACTCTGATAATGGCATGTATTGGTGAAGCAGGTGATTTTTTGATTCATCCATTTATTCTATTGATATTGAGTGTTGTACTACATAGGTGGTGTTTGAGCTTGATAATTGGGATGTTGAGGTGCACTTTGATTTGAAGGCCCTAGGATGCTCACAACAACTTGATTTATCAGATATGGTTTATGTTGTATGTATTTACCTTTGTAATTTTTATTCCAATCCTTTTCTCAAAGCTTGATCTCATCCTCTTAGACCTTGATATCCTCAATAACCTTTGTCTAAGCTAGGGCTTCCTCAAATGTGTTGTATTGTTGGAGTTGTAGTAGAAGTGAGATCTATTTTGAAAAACTCTTAGTAAAAAATCGAGTGAGCTCTGTGATAGGCAAGGTAAATGGTAATTTTGTGATGATTTCTCTCCATCACTTACCATAATCCATGACTGACTCTTCATAAAATTACTTGAGGTTGTATAGGTCAATAAATGTTGCTTTCTTTCTACCAATGCTAAATGAGAAGTGTTCCAAGAATGCATTTGCTAGTTGTTCAAAGGAGTGTATGATGTCATGGTAAATGGTTATACCACTCTAAGGCTGGCCCAACTAGGGTTATGAGGAATGTCCTAAGCATAAGGGCATCATCATTCTGAAGATGAAAGTACACATTCATGAAGCTAGTGATATGATCTTGAGCATCTTCATCTCCTTTGAACTTATCCAATATTGGCATTTCAAAATGCTCAGGATATGGAGGACATGGCATAGAAGGGTGAAGTGGTTGGTTGCATAGTTGATGCAACGTGGGTTTCTGATAACCCATTCCTAAAGCTTGCTTTTCCAATGAATTGATACAGTCTGTAAGCATCTTGTAAGCTTCAGGTGATATGATCTCATCTACCCACCTTTGTCCTTGAATAGGGGAAGGTGAAATATGTCTATTGGGGTGAGGTGGTTGAATGTGGTCATCAACCATATCCTCGTAAAGTGACTCAGGGTACCCTTATTCCTAATAATCTGACTCTAAGTCCTCATAGGCCTCATACCTTTGTTGATGTTTGTTCAGTTGATGTTGTTGAGACCTATGGTGATGGGTGGATACACAGGAAGGATGGTTCTGATTTGGCCTAGGTGGTAGGTTATGATACTGTGCAAGGAACCTTTGATGGGTTTTTTGCCTATGGGTACTAGGGGTAGGAACTTCCTCATGTAATACCTTTTGCAACCATTCTTAATGTAACTATTTCTAATGCTACCTATGATGGTGTGACCTTTGCTGATCCAATTGGTTTTGATCTAGGTACCTCTGATCCAATTGTAGCTTATCCAACCATAGTTGGTGTAATTGTTCTTGTCTATTTATGTTTTGCCTAGGTATTTGGTCTATCTGATCAGCTATGTGGGATTGATTGGCCCTCGTATTGATATGAATGGACTTGAATTGCTTCTCAACCCTAGAAGGGTTGGCCACCTACTTCCCATGATCAAGGGATGCTGCATTGATATGATACTCAGGCTTAAAGGTAAGCTCTACGTACTCGGGTGGCACAAAGGCACAATGTGCTTATGTGGAGTACTCTTCATATCGAGTAGAAGGACAATCCAGGTCTTCCTTCTCCTTGTCTATGAGAAATACATGAGCTAAAATGGTGGTCTTATTAGGATGATGAGTTTCGTACCTACCCAGATGGGCATATTATTGACTTATCCATGGATGATCAAGTGGGGTGGATTGATCATCTAGGTTTGGACATGGTGTATATTCTTGCTCATGCTATGATTGAGCAGTCGGATAATCTGGGATGCGAACACGTGACACCGACCTACTAGTACCCTCCATGTGCTAAGGATTTTGTCTAAAGAAAGCACACAAGGTATCTTGACCAGGAATCTCATCACTCTGGTCATATTGAGGACCTATAGATGCATCCTGAATAGGGATGTCCTAAAGGTCAAATTCCTTGTAGATGATATTGGTGTTACGATGAAAACCAAGATGCCATTTAGGGATGGCCATATCCTTTGGACTGATTTGGAGATGTTCCATGTCTCCTTACAAGTTTTCAACGACACTAGCCCTTGATCGAGCTTGGTGGCATGTTATTACCATGGTTTTAATTAAGCCAAAAAGTAAAGAAAAAAACAAGCAAACAATGTATTTATCTCTTTAAAATTTTTCTTTTGATTCCTATTACTGTTTTTAGTGTGTTTTGATGTTGAAACCCCTATTCTTGTGAAATCTAAGGGTAGAAAAAATAAAAATTTAGTAAGGGTAGTTTGAGCACACCCCCCTATCAAGGAATGCAACTCAAATGACAAAAAGTGTCTTCCTACACTGGATATGGCTCAAGGTAAACCTATGGAAATAAAGAACCCTTGAAGGGGTTGCGCTGACTAATGTTTTTCTACCATCATACCCATGCTTTTTCTTAACCCATGCTTTTAGGGATGAATAAGAATGATAGTTGCATCCACTAATTATTTGAAAAGCCCTATGGTAAAGGGGCTTGTTAATCCTTCCTACTTTGGGTGCACCCAAAATTAGAGGGACTTTCGGATGATGAAATCTAAAAAGCCACTCACTTGGGGCTACTATGGTTGCTATGGTGCGAGCAAAAGGATGGAGATGAAGCCCACCATCACTGGTCTCGATATATGGTTGGTGATGAAATCCAACTTGATTATGTTTACAATATATCATGTAGTGTGTGGGGTTCCTTTTAATATTTGCAAAAGTAAATAAACCAAAGAGGATTCTTCACTAATGCAAAAAAATATTTAATGTTTAGAAACCCTATATGAATGACTAGCCTTCAAGCAGGAACCAAGCAAGTAAACCAAAGCAGTAGTAGATAGAGGCCATCTCTCATGGATACGATTATAGACAGAGGTCATCTGACCCAGATACGACCACAGATAGGGGTCATTTGGAATAGAGACAACCATAGACAGAGGTTTTCTATCCTAGAGATGGTCACAGATAAAGACTTAAAAACTTAAAGTCTTCTACAATCCTTTTTTGTAATTTGGAAAATTTTACTTTTCTTTATGGAAAATAGGAAAAGAAGGATAGAACAACTTACTTTGATAGCCTACGTCCGATGTAGATCGTTGACTTTATTTTTGCCTTGCTTTTTCTTTGACCCGAGACAACTACTTTTGGGTACTTGTAAGATACAAAAACTTATCAGTAATCCACTAGAAGGCTTAAAAAGGACCAGGTGGTCCCACCGTGATCGCCATATGATAGCAGGAAAATCATATGACCCAAGCAAAAAAAACTTAATGATAAACATAAAGCATTGATGAAAATGAAAACATAACCAATACACAATGATAAATAACAATATATAAATATGGTTCCCTTTTATTATTAATCTATGTCCTTTCCAAAGTAGCTACAATGAGATCCCCTTTGAGGGGATTTACTACCCATTTGATACAATAAATTACAACATAAAAATCTGGGTGCACTCCACAAGATCTTCCTTGCTAACACGGTGTAAAGGCAGGTTTTTTATGACCATCATTTGAGCTCGATGCTTGCATCTTGTGTTCCTTGGTCCTCATGGAAATCTATAATTTGCACACAAGGAAAATCAAAGTAGTTAATAACATATGTAGAGCCCTTTGATATAGGGCTCAATGTAATGATAATGAATACTGAAATAAAACCAAATCAAATGCATGAACAAAAATGTAAACTACTGTAAAAAGTAGGAAATATGCTATGTTAAACCCTACTAAAATAAAAAAGCAAATAAATTGATCTCTGTTAGAGGCTGTCTTAGGGTAGGACAACCTTGCATATGGGTCATCTTAGGTCGATAAAACCATTGTTCTATGACTGTATTTCCAAGGCCAAGTTGAGGGAAATGTTTGGGTTCTATCGATGGTCTTGTCAATGGATTGAATGCGTTATTGTAGTGGCTTGTTGGGTCGGTCTGGTCATAGAAATGAGGGTATTTCCTTGCATAAACTATTAGAAGCATTGTTATCTCTTATCCTTTGTAGAAACCCATCATCATGGAAGTGACATAACTTGGAGGATTGGAAAATGGGTAGCACTTCGTTGCTTAAAATCTCGAACACTAAAAACTCAAAGCTCAAGAGATCACAAGTATGCATGAATTATTAAGATTGTAGGGATAATAAAAGCCATTAAATTGGAGGGGTGAATACTATTATATAGACTTCTCAAAAATAGAAGCCAATAATAGCAAAACCCTTGCATGAAAAAGTGGAGAGGTAGTTTGCATTAAGGAAAGTGAATGATTTTCCAAATTCTCATGCAATTCAATAGATGCATGTGTTTTTTCTATTTTGGCCCATGCGGGGTGCTAAATCATGAGGCGGGAACATGCACGGGATCCAACTAGCAATTTTGGGTGCTAGCTGGGTCCCACTTAACTTTTGATCAAAATTTTCTACGGTCATCTCGGGGTGAGATGGTCCCATATTGGAGGTCATATCAGGGTAGGATGGCCCCAAATTGGAGGTCATCTTAGGGTAGGATGACCCCAAATGCTTAGGGAAATGTGCCCTATTTGAGTGGTAAGAACCATTGTTTTAGCCCTAAGGCTACTCAAAGTGGGTCATGTGGTCTAGAAGAGTCCAATTAGGTAGTCTCTTCAATATGACACAATTTTAGTATCTATAGAGAAAAACAAAAACTTAACCTCAAGCAAGGGCTAACATCACAAAGAGCTAATGCTAGAAAGGGTTTTGAGAGAAAAAACCCAAGATGGCAAATTTGTGCCCTATATTAAACGATCATGAATTCATGATAGTTAGACCCATGTGCAATTTTTTGGCACTTGGGAGGACCAAAAAGAGTCAGAACGGGATAAAATTTATATTGTCAAAAACATCTTTCTAAGCTTGATCCAATGGTATAGGTTTTGAAAGGAATGGAGAAGATTTTATGGGTGAAAATTTGGATCAAAGACGACCCTACTTTAATGAGGATAAAACTTGAGATCTAAGGAAAATGACTCATCTTAATGGGTCAATTTTCCATGTCTACATTTTACCCCATCTTTGATGCATTTATGGCCTAATAAATGCATCAAAGAAATATGTAGACACCTATGGGCAAAAAACAGCATTCACAAAAAGGGATGGCCAGGTTTGAACGAAGGGGCAATGCAAATAGGGGTGTTAGCCTAAAAACCACAAATTTGCATGCAAAATGAGGTATTACTACCATTAATACATCTAAGGCTAGGGGTACCCCCTCAAGTTTCGAGAGGAATATAAAATTCCTACATAAACTTGAAAAGGACAGACCCAAAAGAAGAGAGAACAACAAACAAAGAAGAAAAAAGGACGAACAAGAAAAGATGAAAGCAGATTGACTCTTAAACTTTATCATTTGCTCTTTAATTTTTTTTTGGTATGCATGGTGAAAACAAACATAATGGATGCAATGAATGAATCCTAAATGAATTAGATGGAATGTTATAAATCTAAGTACAATGCAACTAAAGTGCAAACCTAAATGAAATGCATGGGTGAATGAAATAAAAGCTCCAAAATTCCAAAAGAAAATAAAAATCCTTATAAGGATGTATGCTCGCAAATTATCAATATGGAGGCTATCCCTCATGTGGCCATGAAGCTATCTAGTGAGGGTTGTAAGTTTAAAAAGATGGACAATGCAGAGTTGAACCTGCTATGGGTGTAGTGCTTGCTAAGATGGTCTAAGAAAAAGATGTGTACATGTTGGGATGTATGCTTGCAAATGGTCGAATGGAGGTTACCCCTCACTTGTGACCATGAAGCTATCCACTATGGGATGTGTTGTGTGCAAAACGGTGATGAACAAAGTGAGTACTACCCGATAGGGGTGTGGTGTGTGCAATAAAGTGTAATTCGTGATAATATAAATAGGTAATCATGCAAATATAAACAGGCAAAAGTGCAATTCATGATAAGAAAAAATATAAAGGGAACATAATGTCAGACAAAACATGCAAAATATGACAAGCAATCATGCAATATGATCAGACAAACAAATGTAGCGGATGAAAAATGCAAAGTATGCCTAATTAGTGGCTTATTATTTTATTATTTATTTATGTATTTATTTTTTATTATTATTATTTTTTGTAAGTGAATAGCACGATAGTCGACATATATTCTGATTAAACCTCCTATCTTGACAAAAATAAAAGTCATGCAAGGGACTGAACCATTAAATAGGAAGCTAGAATAGGGATCATGTTGATGATTAGAATCACAAGGAATCTTCTTTGTAGCTTTTTCTTCAACAGCCTTTGCACAAAAATCTTCACAAACCCTTACTAAACCATTTTTCTTAGCAAAATGAGGAGTGATCCCTAATTTTGCAAGATTTCTATAACATAGAGAAGCATGGTCTTCTTGAGAAGTAGAATATCTACCATCAAAATGCATAAAATTTACCATATTACAAAATAAAATGTTAGAAGGATAAGGGGGTCCTTCGTCCTCATCACTCCACTCTAATATATGATGATCTATATATTCATCATAATTTTTAAGTTGATCATCATTATCAAATGGTAAAGGTTAGTTTTTATTGGGAATGTAGCCTACACAACACCTCCCAGGCTAGAATTGAACATTCAAAGGCTCTTCAATGCTTTTTTGTTGGTATCCCAAAACTTTACCAACATATCCCATGCTAGATAGGATCTATTTTGGGAGTGGGTAATCATTGTATAAGTAACAATGAGCAAAATAATGCTCCACAGGAAAAGGGTTGCTAGCATGGATCTTTTCTTCAAAGGTTGTTCCCATGAAGATAAAGGTACACATGCTAATGTGTACAACTTCACCCTTCTTACGAGGTAAACTTACGAGGTGGTAGCTTAGCTAGATCTAGAATAAGATCTTGAAGAGAATTATTAACTTGATTTTGTTATGAAACTTTGATTCTAGGTTTCTCACTCATAACGGTGACAACTTGATCCTTCAATTTAAACTTCAAACATTGGTGAAAAGTAGAAGGGACGACCTTCATAGGTAGATCCAAGGACATTTGAGAAGAAGATTGAAATATTTTAGGAAAGGTACCAAATAGAAAAATATATCTAAGATCTAAGGCTCAACCCTAATGGGGAGGGATACAATGCCACAAGCCTCTTGGAACTTGTTGTTGAAATCTTTGATGATAATATCGAATTTAGTTAAGTCTTCCTCTTTTAATCCAAAATTTTAGAAAATTTGAAAAGTACATAAATTAAGGGAAAAATCATTGTCAATAAATATTCATTTGACAAAGGTTCTCCCAATAAATGTTGTGATGTAAAGGGAAGAATCCCCTCGCAAGTTTGAGGAATGCATATCATCATCCGAAAATGTGATATGATGTATCCCAAGAGAACCTACGACATTGGCTATAGCACCAGGAGAAATGTTGATAGGAACAAATTGTTGTCTTAGAAGTTCCAACAAAGCTTACCTATGAATTGGAGGAGTTTAAAATAGTTCTAATATAGAGATATCTATTGGGGTACTATCTAACTTTTTTTGAATGTCAAAGGAGATTTTAGGTTGATATTTCAACACTAAAGGTAGTATTTTTACTCTCACACGTTTCCTTTGAGCATTCTTCAAAACTAATATGGGCTTTGAGGGTGGGTTGAATGAGGAACTCATCTCTTGCTAAGAATGTTGAATCGGTTGAGCTTGAGCTTATTACCTTGTAGTCACTACTATTATTCCAACCACATTATCATAGGGAGATGGCACATTTCAATATGACACTTGATTAGCTGCCTACTACCCATGCTTAGGTAGGGGATCTTGGAAGATTTACATGCCTTGATTATTTATGGGTGCTTTTTGAGTAGGATTTTGGTTTTTGGGTGGATGAGGATCTTCTATGGTAAAGCAACCCTCATAAATTAGGTTTTGAACCACATGTTTCAATCTCTTACAAGAATTTGTCTAGTGCCCCTCCACTCTATGATATTCATAGTGTTGACCAGCCTTGTACCAATCAGTTGTGATATCCGTTTGCCTTATAGAAGGTAACTCAATCATATTAGCTTCCAAAATCTATTGTAGGACCACATTCATAGGCATTTTGAGCCTTGTGAAATTCATTCATGGGGGTTTTTGAAGTACTATCTTTTGTAGGTTGTTAGCAATACTATTAATAGGCCTACTATCTATAACTCCATCACCAACCACATGCGTGTTCTTATATTGATTCTTAGTGGTCCTATATTCTTTCACTTTAAGTTATCCTCTTATGATAAAAGTTTGTTCCACTTTTCTTTCTAGATCACTTGCTTGATCAAAATATGTGATAGTTGCAGTTTCCAATGTATCATACAATTGCTCTTGCAAGTTTCCAATAAATATTTCAAGTATGTCTCGATGAGGTAAGGTATATCTCAAGCGTCCAACTAGACTCCTCTAACAAAACAAAAAATTTGAAAAAATTTCCTCTCTACCTTGCTTTAACATGTAAACATATTTCATGGTTACATTATTTCAACTTAAGCACCAAATTGTTGCACAAATAATTCAGTTGTTTCTTCAAATTTCCTCAAAGAATGGTTGGGCAACCGCTAATATCATTGTAATGCCATGCCACCAAGGCTCTTAGGGAACATATTTAGCAACAACACATCATCATATATATTATCATGGCAAGTTGTTTTAAACATTCTCAAATACTCAATTAGATCTTTTATTCCCTTATATATAGGTAAAATCAGCATGGAAAAAATCTTAGGATAATGCTTAGCGATAACTATAGGGTCTAAGGTTTGATTGCTTATTTCTCTATAGTTGTAGGTGAAACTAGGGGTTGAATCATATCCACTCTTGAAACCAATTGTTTCACCATATTAGTTAAACTTTGCACCTCAAAATTGTTGTTGTGCAATACCCCTAGGTTCCCCAAGGGATAGGTAGGTTGTTGAACGGGTACTTGGTCTATGTTGAAGGTATTGATATTGTTGTGATATGTGGTATCTTGCTAGAGAGTATAACTAATAGTTGGTGGAGTAGAAGCAAAATTTTTGAGATGAGTATATTGAAAAGGAAATTGAAAACAATCTTGAGTGGCACTAATAGTTAAAGGGACTTGTAGATTCCTTCCAACATTGGTGGTTACAGTACTGGTAGAAGTTGGTTGATGGATATGATTACCATGATTCAATAATTCAAACAAAGGGTTAGTATGAACATATCTAGGAGAGTCTATTGGAGGAGGAATCCCACCTCTTTCGAGTCGAGCTTCCTGCTCCATAGCTACAAGCAAGTCTTCCTTATAGTATTTCATAAAACCTCAAACATGATCAAATGATTTAAATATATAGCACTCATTGGGCACTTCAAGGGGTTCGTATTTTGTTTCAATTTCCACATTTTCTTCTATATCAAGGTTATGGTTCTCTCTATCGATATGGTCATCTTCTTGGGAAACATGATCAGACTCTAGATACTTTTGCTGACTTCTAAGGAATGGAGTCATTAGAAGAAGTGAAAGAATAGAAGATAAGACTAATGAAAGATACACAAGAATATTTTTAAGATATTTATTGGTGTTCTTCTAATTCTAAGTAAACAAATTAATGGTCTTGCTTAAAAAAATTTAAAAGAAAAACACACAAGGAAGAGGCTACCTAATTTGACCACTAATACGTGCGTTCACATTGGGTTCACCAAATATGTAGAGGGGTAAAACTGCCCTAACACGTTTGATTCTTGGTTGGATTCATTGGGAGCCGAGGTGAACTATGGGGGTATGTTATAACTCTACACTTGGTGGGAAACTAGAGGAAGAGTTCACCAGGAATGATTTTAGGACTCGCTCCAAGTTTGGGGTGGAATGTGTTTGAAAGTTTCAATTAAGCATGCACCTATGTTTAGCCTTTCTAAAACTACACTATAAAAATAGAAAGAACAATGCAAGATACAAGATGCAAGAAGACAAGAGCTATCCCTATAATGATTATTTGCTTGAATGATCACTAACCCTAGGATTGCAAAATAAATCCTTTGATCAAGGGTCCAAGGGAAATGCACAAACAAGGTTAAAACCCTAGATGCACACTATATGCTTTTATTCTTTCAAATGCCTAGAAATTTTATCAAATGCTTTTCTTTACTTGTGATATAGGTTTTTGAATAAAAAATGAATAGAAAGCAAACACCAAATAGCCTAAAGATCTATTAGGGTACTTATCTAATTCGGTGGTTGTTCAATCCTACAAAATAGTTTCACAAAATCCTACAAAAATATGATCAGCATTAGGGGGCCTACTTATGCCACTATATGACTATACTCGGAGGCATAGCATTCAATCCCCCTAGGTCCTTTTAGCTGACCTTTAGAATGCAAAAGTGAAAGTTGACCTTTTTGGAAGATGAACAAACAAAATACAATGAAGCAAAGTAGTATGATGAACATAGTGCATATTATATAATTATGCTCTATATGTAACATAAAATGCAGATCTAGGGTTTGGGGGTAAACTTCTACCCCCAAGGTTATCACATGTTAAATCACACCCTATATGGGGTAGTTGCAATTTCATTGTTGAACCCAAACCTATCATAAGAAAAATTGCATCATATACGGGGTAGTCACGATTTTGCTACTGAAAAATTTGTGCCCTATAATTACGGGGCACGAATTTACAATAGAAAACAAAAAGGAGTAGAACAATGCAAATAAACTAACAAATGATGCCCAATAAATAGTATATGAATGCAAATGATTGAAAACAACCTGGTGGTAGTGAAAAAGCAAACAAAAGGATGAAGACCTCCAAGATAGTAGACTCTTCCTTAGGGCTCCAATACTTATCCACCAAGAATAAATACCACTAAAGAAGAAGGTAATGAAATAGCAATCTCATAGTAGAATAACACTTACTAGCATGAAGCATGAGCACATCAATATTAGGATTCTTAAGAAGATTGGTTGGATTCATTGATGGATTGGATTATTAATTCATGGTGAAAAATAGGGTATCCAATCCTCTTTTTATAAGAGGTTTGGAGGAGGAAAACAAAAAATTAACCTTGGGCAAGGGCTAAAATCACAAAGATCCAATGCTAGAAAGGGTTTTTGAGAGAAAAAATCCAAGATAGCAAATTCATGCCCTATATTGGATGATCACGAATTCATGATAGCTAGACCCATGTGCAAGTTTTTGGCACTTTGGGGGACCAAATGGAGTCAGAACAGGACAAAACTTATATCATCATAATGCTCTTTATGATCCTGACCCAATGGTATAGGTTTTGAAAGGAATAAATAAGATTTGATGGGTGAAAAGTGGCTCAAAGATAACCCTACTTTTTTGAGGGAAAAACTCAAGATCTAAAGAAAATGACTCATCTTAATGGGTCAATTTTTTGTCTATAGTAGATACCATGCACACCATATGATATGGTGCTCCCATAGCTCATCTATCACCCATATCCCTTGTGGAAATACTCCAGTGTATGACATATGCCCACACTCGTAGAGTCAGACCCACCTATATGTTGATAGTCACTCCATGGTGAGTAGTGGTCCTAGTAGTGCATGCGATCTTTAAAATACCATGTGCTCCCAACACCACACCTAGAGCAACATCATATAATTTAGCCCTATCTACCACTTGTACATGATGTCATGTAACATCATGTATAGGTAGGCTAGCACATATGATCTCCATGTGAATCTGACCCTCTGATCTTGCATGTTCACCACTACTTCTGCTAGAGCCCATGGTAGGTGTCACCTACTAGTATGACACATCAACATCCTTACCACCACTTCACATAGTATGGATGTTAGTGCCCCAACTCCATATAAAAATGGCATCTCATCAACATGGAATTCACTCTACTAGATCACATGTGTTGAATCTCTCGACATCATCTCTAAGGCCACCATTGACACTCGTACCATGTAAACAATCCTCCCTCTAATAGGGATCCTCAATATGTCCCACACATTCTCTAGTGTGATTGTCATCTCCCCTATTGGTAGCCATAATATGATGATTCTGATACCATTTCTCTGCCAAAGCCATCAGTAGGGCCATGTTTACCTCAATGCGGGGCATCTTTGCTAAGTGTAGTAGTCCCACGTTCTCCAGTGTCTCTCTCTCCTACTAGGGTAGTCCCTAGTGTTCTCAATCATCAATATTTGCTCTTGTGTACATCTAGATATATAATCAACATAATTTCATCATTAAATCATCATTATAAACTTATAAAACTCATAAAATCATTAAATTAAAAAAAAACAAGTCATTTTTGTGCAAAATTTACTAAATTCATGACCCATAATGATCGAGCATGAATTTGGCATAGTCTACCAACCAAATTCATGTCTCATCTATACATGGCATGAATTTGGCATGGCATGGCGACCAAATTCGTACCCCATGGAGAATTTTGCCAAAAATTGACCAAAAAAATGCAAAAATTACTAAATTTTTTGTGTACAGGTGCAAAATATAAAATGAGCAAGCGGGTCTCAATACATACCTTCGCTCGGTCAATAGTAGTGCCAGTATCACCCCTCTCCATGGTAGCACAGTGAGTTGGTAAGGTCATTCTCCTCTTTCTTCTCCAAAGCTCTTTTCTCCTCACGCGATGAAAATGAGCCTCTTTTCCCTCATTTTCCTCTTTTCTTCCCTCCCTTTTATTTTCCCTCCCTTTCTTCTCTCTCTCCCCTTTTATTTTCCCTCCTTTTCTTCTCTCTCCTCCCATTTCTTTTTTTCTCTCTTTATCTTATCTTTTGTCCTTTTTCATTATTTTTTGCTTTTTTACCCTTTGTGCACCTTTTTCGAGTTTTTATCTCAAATTTTGTATTCCTTCTAAAATAAAAAATGGGGCACCCTAGCCTCAGAGGAATTACTGGTAGTAATGCCTCATTTTGCATGTAAATTTGGAGTGTTCAATATAACATCCCTTTTTGCACCATCCATCTGTCCAAACCTGACCACCCCCTTTTGCGTTTGTTTGTTTTATGCCTATAGGTGTCTACATATTTATTTGATGCATTTAATTGGCCATAAATGCATCAAAGAGGGGGTAAAATGTATACATGGAAAATTTACCCATCAAAATAGGTCAATTCTTCCTTAGATCCTTAGAAAGCCATCCAAACTTGCCAAAGAGCAAATTTGGGACCCTTTTCCCCTCTCCCTTTGCCCTGTTTTCTTAGCTTTACCAAATTCATACCTTGTCCATATAGGGCATGAATTTTGCTTTCCAAATTCATTTCCTATAATGGTAGATCATTAATTTAGCATTCTAGAGGTTTTTCTCCCTAAAACCCCTCCTCTTGTCAGCCCATTTTTGGGTCAGCTTTGACTTGAGGTGAAATTCTATTTGTTCACTCGTTTTGCCCTTCAAACATCTTATAAATAAGAATTTGGATCCCCTAAGTTTTTACTAAATATTTCTAAAGAGATTATAATCGTTTAATCACTCATTTGCTCATGTTATCAAGTGCTTTTCTACTGCAAGTTATTTTTGTTGTTTTGTGCTTTGGTGGTGGCTACCTTGAGAATTGAGTTGAGGAGTCTTGGACTGGATTTATCAACCTTATTGGAGTGCTTCATCCACATATTCATTGCTTCTTGACCTCCCCATAAGTCCATCAGGTTTTATATTCATGTTAGTCACTTTTTAAATCTGTTTTTGTTGTTTTGTGCCCCATTTTTTGTTGTTTTAGGGCTTGAAAATGGCATCTGAACCATATCCGTGCCCCATCCTTATAAGGCATGAATTTGGTTGAAAAAATTTGTTCTTCCTCTTTACAAGGCATAAATTTTATAAATTAGGGCTTGGGGGCAATTTTCACACACCAAAACTCTAATTCACACCTTGCATTTTAACATTCTATCTACATTTTATTTTACTGTTACATATATGTTCACATTTTATTTTATTTTATTGTGCCCATCCTATCTACATTTTATTTTACTGTTACATATATGTTCACATTTGTTTGTGCATGTTTGAAAGGTCAAATATCAATTTTTATTTTGAAATATCATCTAAAAGGACCAAGAGGGCTTGACTGTTGCACCTCCAAGCTCAATCTTATAGCGGCCTAAGCAGGCCCCCAAACACTGATCAAATTTTCTAGGATTTGTGAAGTTATTTTGCAGGTTTAAAACTATTGGATATTCTAGATGTGAGATAAAAATTAAAACAACCACCGGATCAAATAAGTACCCTAATAGATCTTTATGTTGTTTGGTGTTTGCTCCTATTCATTTCTATCCAAAACCTATATTACAAGTAAAGTAAAAGCATTTGATTGAATTTCTAGGTATTTGAAAGAATAAAAACATATAGTGTGCATCTAGGGTTTTAATCTTGTTTTTGCATTTCCCTTGGACCCTTTCTCAAAGGATTTATTCTGCAATCCTAGGGTTAGACATCATTGAATCACAAAATCATACTAGGGTTAGATCTAGTTGTCTTACATCTTGTGTGTCTTGCATTATTATTTTCCTTTTTATAGTTTAGTTTAGAAAGGCCAAACAATAGGTGTATGCTTAATTGACACATAAAACATTCCCACCCTCAAGTTGGAGTGAGTCCTAAAACCATTCATGGTGAACCCTTTTCCTTGCCCATCAAGTGTACAGAATATAACATACCAATGTGGTTCACCTTGGCTCCTAGCGGATCTAGCCGAGAATCATAGTGACATGGCATTTTTCCCTCTCTACACTTATTATGTTGGTTTAAGATTAATTTTATTTATGTATTTAAGGTTTTTTTGTTGGTATAAATACCCCCACCACTCCATAATTTTATTATCAGAGTATTTTTTTCTTATCTCTATATAATATAGTGATTATTTATGGTGCCTACTACCACCCACTAATATTTATGTCTATTTTTATTTCTTTTGTCCTTTTATACTTTGTATAAAATATTTTAGTGGATGGGTTGCTTATGCTTATTTCTAGAAAATATTATAAATTCCAACATGGTAATAGAGTGGGTATGAAGAAAAACTACTTAGTCACATAGAGAATTTTTTCAGATCTTTTAATCCTTCCTTTGAATTTTAAGATAAATTTCTTCTCAAAGCTTCATAAGTCATTTTGATGTAGGAGGCAAATAGGAGATATTATTATTCATCCTTCTAGCATCCTTGGATTTTTTTACCATCTCCATTTTTTACTTTGCTATAATTGAGGTCAGTTCACAAATTCAAAATTTTCAATTTACTCTCCTTATATTGTACAAAAAGGTTCTTTGAGGAGGCACTTTAGAAAATTTAAATTTAAATTTTGGCACATGTAGTTTAGAGGGAAATCATGCATGTATCTTATCAATATGAATGGATTTTTTTTTATGATGTATCATTGCTCTTTATAGAGAGGATATTTATTTTGAATTCACCAAATACTACACCATCATGGACAATCAAACATGCATAAGAATCTTCTCTAAGGCAAGTTGTACGTTCAAATCACCAATTTTGCTTTTTGGCTTCTTAAGAGATAAATAGAGAACATTAGTTTATTTGATGATGTCCAACATGAATGATTGGTAGCCCAATAAAAAAGGGTGTTATTTGTATTCTTGGAGGAAAAGAATGAGGGTTTAAAATCCATTCCCTCCATGTTTTCAAATGCACTTTTGGATAAGCAACATAGGCATTATTTTCATAAAGTACAACCTTATTGAACCTCATTGGTGGTAGAAGCTAAGTTGGTTAGTAAGAATATCTTGAAAGTAGTAAATTTCAAGTTTAAACCATACCAATAGAGGCACATTGTAATTTTTTTTTATAGGCTAAAAGGTATAGAAAGTCAAAATTGAAAAGTTTCCTTATTATCCCAATGGAAGTAGTGGGATGCTGGATAGAAAATTGTGTTTAGCTCTCCATTGACCAAAGATCAAACCCCTACCAGTTTTGTATCATTCAATTTAGAATGATAAATATGGCTTCTCTAATGTGGTATATCAACATGTGAAAAAGCATAAAATTTTACCTATTAACCTACCTTCAACCAATTAGGAGAGGGAAATAAGTGCAACCATAGACTGAGTTCTAGTTTAGCTATGACAAGGTGGCACAAATTGAGTGGAAAATACATGGATTTTAGCAAACAACACATGGTGACCTAATATTGAACACCATTTCTCTAAGGCTTGAGGCTTTAATTTTCCATTTTTTGAGGTCTATTTGGGAAAAACTTCTAGACACTACTTAAGCATATAAAATATTTTTGAGCCCATTTTCCCTAAATCGTATGACATTTTGAGCTTTGTACATTGGTGACATTTCTTTATAGACCTATTCTAGTGTTAGGTGCCAAATTATGTGGAATAGTTTTCAATACCTATTACCCTATTTTAAAAGGATAGATTTACCATATTCTATGCAATTAAATTTTTTGATCCAGTTCTTTGGGAGATACAATTAGATTTGTGAAAGTTGCACCAAATTTAGAGTATTTTGGAGGATTACATGAAAAGGATTTAGGATGTGATTTAGCCAATCTCTCTTCCTACTTTGGATAATTGATTCAACTTATTCATGAAGATCTAATTATTCTTGATCTCTTCCTTCTATTTTTTGACCAGGTACTCTTAAAAGTTTGTTATAGCCCTTTTTTAAGTAGGTTCATGCAAATCCTCTTTTGATAATAGAAATTAGGTGTTCCAAGAGCAAGTGGAAGTATCCAAACAAGATGACCTATGCTATAAAAATAAAATTTATACCTTCAAGTCATACCATATGTGAAAAATGGAATATTGAAAAAACTTTTCTTTAGAGATAGTGGTGATATTGAATTCTCTTCTTCATTTTAAGTCTTAGAAAAAGTATTTTTTGGATGTGTATAGGGGTATCTAATAGCGAAAATTATGACTTTAGTACAACTGAAGAAGACTTTTTGTAAAGAAGTATTTTTGTTGTAGATTTTAGATGATGAGGGGGATCTAGATGAGTCTACCTCAAAATGCAAATACCCATTAGAGCATCCATTATGAGGGAAGATATTATTGTCTCTAATATCTTATTTTCTTAACCCCATATTTTAGATTATGAGGGGGTGTTGAAAGTGTAATCTAATTTTTGGCCAAGGTCAACATTATATGATGTAATATTAGGTAGGCCCAAGGGCATTCATGATACAATATATTTAACTTATTATAATACTTTATTATGTAAGATTTAAGGCTAAATTTAAGCTTATTATGGTTAAACCCATATTATAAGCTTGTAATTAATCATAGAGGCTTTCATATTATGTTGGATAAAGGTTAGGTTCATTTATGTATTTAAGGTTTTTGTATTGGTATAAATACACTCCACCACTTCATCATTTGATTATCAAAGTGTAGTGATTCTTATAGATGGATAATATAATGATTAATTATGGTGCCTATGGGTGCCCACAAATATTTGTGTCTCATTTTATTTCTTTCATATTTTTATATTTTTATATAAGATTTGAGTGGATGGATTGCTTTTGTTTGTTTCTGGAAAATTTGTGAATTCCAACAAGTACATTAGTCATGCCTTTTTTAAACTTTTGGCTTCTCATAGGATTGTATATTAGAGGATTGTTCACTATACTCCTAAGCATAATGGCATGACAAAAAGAAATAACAAGGTGATGATAGAGATGGTGAGATGTTCAATAATGCCAAGGGGATGGAGGATAATTATTGGGTGAGTTTGTCACTTATGCAACATATATAATTAATGGGTTCCCACTAGGGCTATTTAAGGCATGAAACATCTTAATAGGTTGACAAGAGATAAGCTTTATGTGTCTTAAACTTATATCTTTGGGCCTTTAGCATAGGCTAACATACTTAAGGATATATTGAAGGAGGTACTAAAGAGTCACATGTGTAATTTTATGTGTTATTTAGATACCTCAAGGGAATATTGCCTTAATGAATACCAAAGACATTAGGTTTTGATTCAAAAAGATATCATTTATGATGAGTTACTTCCAAGTGCTCCTTCTAATCCTTTGCCTAAGCTTTTGGTGAATTAATTTTCGTACCCTTTGACCATTTTAGATTTAGCTATTTCTTTAGATCATTTAATTGGCTTTGTTCCCATTAGAGAATCTTCTTTGTCTTTTCCTTCGAGTGTAGGTCCATTTCCTATTGATTTAACCTCGTCAATGGTAGCACCATTAGTAGCACCTTCTTTTCTAGGTTTAGGGAACCTGAGCAAGAAAAATAAGATCAAAGTGCTTTAGTTTTATATGATGAGATGAATGGTGGTTTTGAGTTAAAATATTTAAATTTAGTTTTTGATGTTGCTTTGTTATAGAGTACAAATGATTCTTTAGTTTTTCTAACACCAAATGAGTTAATATGCTTCTAAAATATGCTCAACCAATTGTCTTAAGAGTAACATCAAATAGATCCTTCTCCAATTTTGCTTTTAAATACTACTCACTCTTAGGATCCTCTTACAATTTTTAGGTAAAAGGCCAGCTAGAATGGAAAGATGCTATGCTAGAAGATTTGAAGAACATGATTTGGGATTTGGTTCCTCTTAAATTTTGGCACATGCAGTTCAGAGGGAAAATCACACAACCCTATTAAGATGAATGGATTTTTTTTGGTGATGCATAATTGCTATTTATAGGAAGATGTGTGGTTTGAATTAACAAAATAATATGCCATCAAATATAATGAAGTGTGGATAAGAATCCTTCCCAAGGTAATTTGTAGGTTCAAATCACCAATTTTGCTTTTTGGCTTCTTAAGGGATAAACAAAGAACATTAGTTTTCTTAATGCTTCTGATGCCCTACATGGATGATTGGTAGACTGATTAAAGAGAGGACTATTTGCACTCTTGAAGGGTAACAACGAGGGTTCAAAAACCATTCCCTCCATATTTTCAAATGCACTATATGATAGGCAACATATGATTTTTTTTCACAAAGGATAACCTTATTGAAAATCATTGGTGGTAGTAGCAAGTTCCAAGTTCAAAATTGTTGGTCAAATATCTGCCTAATTGATAAACATTGTGTTTATGCACCCTAGATATGACCAACATTGAAATGTCAGAGGAAAGAGATGTCCTCCATGCCAATATCCAGAGAGGGCTGGTTCCCGAACTAAATCCTACACTGGTAAAAGACTAGGGATGCAGGAAAGAAATTACAAATTACGGAAAGAAATAAGAAGTATGGCCATAGGCCGAAGTGCAGGATTTGGGGCAGACTAATAGCAGGAAAACACCCAAGCACAAAATAGCATTTAACAGAAGGAAAAGCAACAGAATAAACTTACAATCTTGCAATAATAACTTTCAAATTAACACTCCAACATTCACTCTCCCACTAGCAATATTTAAATCCAAGTGCATAATTTAAATTGAACAAAAAATAAGAGAAGCGAGTGTAAAATAGAAGTGCACCACATAAAGAAATTACACACAAGATCACTCGCAAATTCAGAAGCCTGATGCCTTGTATTAATGTAGAGAACTTGGAGAGTATCTCTCGCAAAATGTCTAACCTCCCTTTTACAATGAAATTTTCTTAGTATTTATAGAGGTTTTTGCCTCTTTCATTTAATACATTGGAGAACAAAATGTCCAGGGATCAAAGACAAAACAAGGAAAATCCTCCTTGAATTCATTGAAAATCCATCTTCCTTGGGAGACAACCTCCAAAAAATCTGCAACTCGAGCGTCGGTGCACGGATAATGAGAGTGGCATTGAATATTTTGAAAGCGCCCTTACTGCTTTGGAAATATGGAAGATTCATATTTTTTCTTTCTTCACTTCGAGATCCACAAATACGAGTTACTTCCATGCCTCCTTTATTTAATATGTATGATCTAAGCATTTTTGGACCTTTGACCAATTTTTTGCTTCACCCCGAGATCATTTTCACCTTTAAAATTGCTTCGCCCCATTTCCTTTTGAGAATGTGCACAAAAAATTTGTTTGCCCCTTGAAAGGGTGAATGATGCGTTCACCCCTAAGAAAGGGTGATTGCGATGTGACTTCGCCTTGAAAGTTCGTTCACCCATGGGAGGGGCGAACGGGATGTTCACCTTTAGACCAGGGTGAACCAAAATTATCATCATTTTTGGGTGCACGTGCAACATGATTTATTGGGGTGTGTTCTCCCCTAGGAAGGGCGAACAGTGCATTCTCCCCTAGGAAGGGCGAACGGTGTGTTCGCCCCTAGGAAAGGGTGAATGCGAACTTAAATTTTCATACTTCACCTTCCTTGATATTTTGAGTGTGTTCACCCTTCTAAAGGGCAAACGGGGCATTCGCACCTCTCTTGGGGTGAACGTGAACACAGTAGAAATTCTTCAAAGTTTCTTGCTCAAACCCCTTCGCTTCTCCATTTTTTGAAATATTTTAAAACAAATACTTCCTTTTCTCAATTAAATTCACAGTAAAATAAATTCAAAGAGGCACGTAAAAGGAGTCTTCAAAAATGCATCAAAACTTGGTGAAAATAAAGCAATACATATATAATTGTCATCAAATATACTATCGCCATATACAAAAAATTGAACCAAAGTCTTAGACAAAATTTCCCCAATGTGGCAAATACAAAATAGCCAACATTTCTGGTGACTCACGGGGTATCCAGCTCATATGGATGCAAATGAACCCTAGGCCCTTATTCATTGGGTGCAGAGTCCTTTTCTCCAACCGATGTAGTTGGAGCCATCTTCTTTGCTACAGACATCTTTTTCTTGGCTGCTGTCTGCACACGCTCTTCTTTCTCCGCCTCGACCATGACCTTGAGCACTTCAGCATGCTCAGCTTCTTCTGCTGCCTTCATCACTACCTCATGATCTACCACTACCTTTTCTTCTTGCTCCCCAATGGTCTCAGAAAGGACTTCATAGGCGTGAACTGCATCATTCCAAGCATGAGTGGTAAATAAGCAAGGAACACTGAGTGACTCATAGACAAAGCGAAGATTCTGCACATCCATCAAACTGAGACGCTTTGACCATTGAGCCAACTCATAAAGTGATAGCTCCAAGCATGTATACTTCTCCATCAATGGCAACACCTATGCTTCAACAAGGGGCTCTCCCAAGGCATCAATTTTTGAGGTATCTTCAACGAATTTACTCCATAGTGCCTGTAATTGCTCCATCGGAAGAGGTTCACCCCATTCATCCACAAAGGTGGGAAAACCCAACTGGTCAATAGTCTCAAAATGAGTCATAGAAATGGTATGCTCACGCTCAATAACATTGAGGATAGCCCACCCTTCCCTCACTAGGTCCATGCATTGAAAGTAGCTACGTAGTGTTATTCGAGCTTGGGACCAAGCGTAATCCATCTCACTGAGGGGGTGAATATACAAATTGGTGTTCAACAAAGCTTGTATTTTTATAGCCATCTCCATGTAGGGTGAAAGCATCTCCTCTGTAGTGTCAATTAACTATTGCCCAAGTTGAATCTGTATCTGCACCTCCCATAAATACTGTAGTACCTTAATAACATGCACAACCAATTTTTCTAAATTTTGAGCAGAGCGAAGGCGAGCATTCTTAACGTTGTCACACGAAAACCCTGCAATAGGTGCTACTTTCTCTTCCAGCTGCTTCTTGAGTTCTCCAACCTACTATTGAAGATTATGCATCTCGATCCTAGTAGCATCGCGCTCTTTCAGGTGCACCTTGACTTGATTGCATAGGTATTCATTCTCAGTGGCCATTTTTTCTTCTGTCACTCTACTTTTGGCTAAGGCATTCTCGAGCTCAATCATTTTATTCTGCACTTCAAAATATTTTTCCTTGTAATGTTCACCATGCAGATACAGTGAGCTCATATCCACCTGCATATTGCCCATTTTCTCAATTGGATCAATCCACGTAAGATCTTCAGTGATGGTTTCAAAGATGACGTCCTCAGGTAGCAATTCACCTTGGGGTTTCTGAACTAGCAGAGTGAGTGTCATAATGTGGGCTTCCTTGGAAATAGGATCAAAGGCCACCTTCTTGATTGGTCGCACCAACACTGAGGCCTCCTTTCATCGCATGCTCTTTAACCACTGAGAAGAGCTCAGATGCGCTCGATTGATTTTCTCAATGTCTGGCTATTTTCGGGCCACCTGTACATCTGGGACTATCTGCAGCTCCAAAAATGGTGTGAAAGGAACAAAAACTTCTGAGTGACTAGGCCCAGTGGACAAGGATGACACGAACGAAAGTGGGGGGATGAAAGTGGAAACGGTGGAAGGAAGAGAAATGGCAGATGTGGTGGTAGGCACAGATGCAGCTGTAGTTACACTAACCCTAGGAGGAGCTTGTGTACTTACAACTTTGACAATGGAGGTGGTGACGACCGAAGGGATAGGGCATGAAAAAGGATTTGACCTAGACGCAAATGAACTAAAAGAAATGGAAGACGAAGGAGCGGGAATGAAAGAAGGAGCAATAGTGATTTTGGGAGTGGAAGAAGTAGGAGTGGAAGAGGGTACCATGAAAACCGAAGTGGAAGGAATATCGAAGGGCGGAAAAGAAGAAAGTGGAGGAGACAAAAATGTAACAGATGGAACCGAAGAAGAAACCACTGCATACTCCATATGAGAAGAAGAAGAAGGAAAAGAAGACGTACCTTGGGGTGCAAGCGCCATTTGCTCGATGGATGGAGGTGGTTGTACAACTACCTCCTCTTCTTGTTCTACCATTTGCTCTCCGACATCGAGAGCCTCTTCCTCATCCACAATTTCTACATGAGAATCCTCTACAGACTGTTCCTCTTCCTCTTGTTGAGCCATCAAAAAAACTTGCGCAAATGAGGTCAGAAGTTCATCAACAGGTGAAGGATTTACAGCTAGAATGCAAGTGACCACATGAACTATTATACTCGATGCTGCAAAAATCATAGCGATCGAAACCATGGGCATCGTAGTAGTGGAAGTCGTAGCCATACCGGTTCGGGGCCTCTTTGCCGCTTTCGAGAAGGGAGGCACCATTGGCTGCTTCGGCTGCTTAGGCATGGGTGCCTCCTCCTGAGGGCGCTTAGTCCACTGAGACCATCTTTGAAAAACATATTGTTGCTCCTCTTCTTCTTCTTTGGTCTCATCTTCAATGGTTGGGCTCTCTTGCTCAGGTTCGCTCTCGCCACTTTCGGACTGTTGAAAACTCTGTGGCAAAACGTTGGCGAAAGTGACTGGCTGGTATGAGTCCACAAATTTATCATAAGCCTCAAAAAATTGAGTATCAAGCTTCAACCCATAAGCAACATGCGGCTTCCTTCGATGAATGCGCATCACCCACCAATTCATTATTTTCTCCTCACTCCATTCAGGATTAGCTTCTTTAACAGTTTCGAACAAACTCGGAGGAGGAATATGCGCTGTATTCTTAGCCGGATTGTACTCCACCTCCTGCTCATAATAATCATGCCACAGAGGAAGGGAGGACATTTTCTCTATATGCCAGTTCATGTCTGGCCCATCAAAATTGTTTCATCGCTTCTGAATATCCGGGCGCGGACAACAATGAAAGGTCTTCGCCTTTATAAATTCCAAAAATTTACCCAGAGGATCGTACCACCAGTGTTGCGGCAATTCAATCAACCCCAAGTCCTGGAGCGCCACCGTCAAAAGCTGATTTTTCCCAACTTGGTTTACTTCTATACTCCCACACTTAAATGGCATAGTGCAGGTGGTCTTTTTTCCTCGCCCAACGTCGTATATATCATTCACATAATCCATCTGGTGCACGACTTCCATTGCAAAAACATGCATTATGGAAAAATACAATAGCAAAAAGGGCTTACCCGTATACCCAAAAATTTGGACGACCATGCCTTGAGTAAGCAAAAAGACGTTACCCTTCTCTTCGGTGACAACATCTCTCAAATCGTGCGGGTACCCTATCACAGTTACTGTAGAGCAGCTCAATTGTCGGCCCCAAAAACTAGCTATTAAAGTTGTAAATGGACTCTCTCTTTGTCAAAACTTGAGTCCACTTATAAACAGGCAAGGGCTCATTATTTTTGCCCATCTGCATTACTGCAATAAAAGAAAAGCGATGCTACATCTGAAAGAAAAAGAACCAGACCAACAATGACGTATGCCAAAATGACTTAGATTCCCCTGCTTGCAACTTCTGCAACTGTGAATTAATCCTCCGAGAAATAAACTCTGCCCAATCAAAATAAATTGGGTTTCCACCTTGTCTCATGGTAGCAGGAGAATAAAATTCCACCTTACAAATGCATTGAGCCATAGTTGCCTGCCACTTATGCACCATCTCGTTCGAAGGTAATCCGACAACCCAGGACAACATGGAATAAATGTCTTGGCTCTTGAACTCTGAAAGTGGCTTGGGAAAATTTGGCAGCTGCCCCATTTGTGGCTCTTTGACGAGTTGAGTCTCCATAAACTATCGCAAAGTAACTGTGGAGATGTACCTATCCTCCTGCTCATCAATATGAATTTTCTTGTTCATCACGTAGTTTGGAGGCTTTAATCCACATGCAAAAGCCTCTCGAATCTCGTCCGACGTAATTGTGAAGAGAATCTCTCTCTTGGCATTTCGCATGGCCTTGGTGAAAGGATCATAAAATTGTGCAATTAGTTGCACTAGCTCAGGGCATGGATGAACAGGCGAACACAAATACCATGAAAGTTGAGAATAATGAGGCACCATGAGCCAACTGTTATACGAGATGCCCTGACTCACTACTGCCTCTACGTCTTGCCTCAATCGGTCAATCCCCTTGTGCGTAATCAAATAGTCATTGATTTTTGCCATGTCATCTTCATAGGGATCCAAATCAACATAATCATTCCTCCAAGCTTTCTTGGCCCTCGAACTCCTTTCTCTCTTCTTCGCCTGCTTAGGTTTCGTGGCTTCTTCGACGTCCTTAGGCTCTTTGTTGCGTCGACCCATTTTGTCTGATAAAATTTTGAAAAACTTCTATGATTCTCTACCCTGAGGAATCCTCTGAAAGCCTTCTACAACTGAAATATAGGGGACAATGGAGCAAAATATTTTAAAATAAGGAGGAAAAACAAATTCGACCTTTTCACCTTTTGAAATTTATAGGACGCCTCCGACACCTGTTGTAGTAAATGCAAAATTAAATGCAAATATTCTTGGGATGGAATTTTCCTCGAGCTAATAATCAATCGCTATCCCCAAGACGCAAATGGTTTTCTCTGATTCACTATCGGATCCTCCTAGAAACCTGTGCCCTATGCACTGTACAATCACATTGAAAAGTGTGCCCTGGCATTCGAAGCTTACTAGGGAAGCCAATTTAGCCGCTCACCAACCAATCATTAATGTTTGCAGCCATCTTGGAAACTTAAACCCTAGCGCCTCCCACATTTTAAAATTATTGCTCAATTTTGGCGCTTGTTGCTTCCGATTACTGACACGTAACCTAGAGGTGCATTAATTTCACAACGTGCCTCGAAACTGCTATTTTCTCCTTCAACAAAAATTCTTCGGGTGCTCAAGAATTTAGTGGCGATTTTAAATTTCGCATGAAAGTGTTCTGCTTGACGTATTAGGGTGACTGTGTTTTAAAAAATTTCATGGGCATACTTCTTTTAAAATCAAGCTTCTTCAAAAAACCTTCGAAATTGCTTTTTTCCTTTAAAAGCGCCTTGCATTTTTTTTTTTTATTTAGTATTATCAAGACATACTTTTTTTTTTCTTTTTTTTTTTTTTAAGCTGACGTCACCCAAAACACGTTCACCCAAAATATGGGTGAACATCCGGTTCGCCTCTTCCCTAGGGTGAACGCGAAGTCTATCTGCTATCACCAAAAAAACATGAAACATATCTTTCCGGGCGAACAAAAATTTAAAGCCCTCTTAGGGCGAAAAGCCTTTTACTCTCTTCTTTCTTTTTTTTTTAATATATATTTGTATCCTTATATACAAAAATCATCAAATACAAAGAGAATATTTACATATGTACAAAGTGTTACCTTCAACAAACTGAAATCATGAAACATAGGCCTTGAAATGAAGGCCATTTACCGGAATGGGAAGATCGTAACCTTCCATATCACAGAGATGGTAGGCATTAGCAGAATTTACCGCAGAGATTCGAAAAGGTCCCTCCCATATAGCATCAAACTTATGGTGATTTCCTGGCTTGGATTTCTTCTCATTCCATTTTAGAACTAAATCACCCACCTAAAAACTTTGATCAGTTGTCCTTTTATCAAACCACTTCCTCATCTCCATGGCATGTTCAGAAAAAATCTGGTAGGCCTGCTCCCTATCTTCTTCTAACTACAGCAATTGTGCCAACCTTGCATCCATAGGATTATATTCTTCATCTTCATCTTGGAACATCTGCAAAGTTTGAAGCACTGGAAGTTCAATATGCGTAGGAAGAACAACTTCTTTGCCATAAACCAAAGCATACGGGGAAGTCTTTATGGATTTCTTCACTGAAATGCGGTCAGCCCAAAGTGCTTGATTTAATAACAAGTGCCAGCTCCTCTTGTTACTACCCATCATCCTTTTCAAAATTCGTAACAAATTTTTGTTGGTAGACTCGGCCAACCCATTCCCCTATGGGTAATAATTGGAAGATGTCTTCAAATAAATACCATATCTGCTAGCGAATTTAGTGATCTTGGCTCCGATGAAGGGAGTACCATTGTTAGTGACCAAGGAATCTGGTATACCGAATCGAGTGATAAGGCTTTCCAGAAAAGAGATAACCATCGCCTGATCAGCCTTCTTAGTGGGTATGGCTTCTGCCCATCTGGTGAAAAAGTTTGTTGTTGTCAGGATATACTTGTGTTCTATGGAGGAATGTGGATCAATGACACCAATAAAATCAAGACCCCACTATTGAAAGGGTGCTTCCACCTAAATTGGATGCAAGGGCAATGCTCCTTTTCTGACCCTGCCCACATACCTTTGACAACTATCACATTGCTGGCTTATCTTATGTGAATCAGTGAATAGAGTAGGCCAATAATAACCTACCCGAATAATCTTCAAAGCCATAGGTCTGCCTGCATAATGTCCTCCAGATAGCCCATAATGGAATTCCTCCAAAATTTTTTCCTTTTCGAAAGCTTTTACACATCTGAGGAGTACACCATCTATATTTTTATAATATAATCCATTAGGCAACAATACATACCTGAGCGCTTGCAATCTGAACCGTCGATGTTGTGAGGGATCCAGGTGGTTTGGACACCTTCCAGAAGTAAAATAATCAACCAATTCCTCTATCCAATCCTTGTCACTTGTTGTGTGATTTGCCCAAACCATTTCACCTATATCTTGTTCATGGATCGTATTTATCATTTCAGTGATAGCGCTTTTAGCCAGCTCTTGATACAGAGTGTGCCCATGAACCAACTTTGTCGATCGAATTTCCACATAATATTCTTGGATCTTCATGACTCATTCGGCTTTCTTGTCACCCAATTCTCCTTGGATTATGAAGTTTCAAACATCAGGATGAATGACGTACACAATAGTCTTACTCTGAGAAACAAAATGCCAAAATTTCTTAAGCACTTTCATCATCGCATAAACTTGCTTTTCTATAAAATTGTACTTCTCTTTGATGTGGTGCAATGACTTGGCTCAAAAAATCAATGGGCTTCTCCTCGCCATCACCTTGCTTTTGTGTCAGCACCGCAGCATAGCTCTCCTGTTCACCTACTGCATAGAGGATGAAGTCTTTGGAATAGTCGGGATTAATCAGCACCGATGCTTGAGTGATTCTCTCTTTGATTTCTTGAAATGCTCACTTTCTAACTTCTATCCATTTAAATTCAACATTCTTCTTCAAGAGCTCAGTCATGGGCTTAACAACTTGAGCGAAGTCGGCAATAAACTTACGAATGAAGTTTATTTGACCAAAGAAGGACTGTAAATATTTCTTATTAGCAGGTAGCAACAATTTCATGAGTGCTTCGGCTCTTGCAGGATCTATCACCAATCCTTCTTGTGAGATCACATGACCCAACAACTTTCCTTCCTTAACATCGAATATTGATTTCTTTGGATTTATAGAAATCCCAAATTCTCGACACTTCTCAAACACCTATCTTAGATGAGCAACATGATCTTTTCTGCAATGTGAAAACACAGTCATGTCATCAAGATAAATTACAATAATCCTATTCAGTAACTCACCAAAGGCGACGTCCATAGCTCTCTGAAAAGTAGCACCGATATTTGAGAGCCCAAAGGGCATCCGTTGATAGGCAAATGTGCCCCACTTGGTAGTAAATGTTATTTTATATTGATCTTCATCTTTTACCCAAATTTGATTGTACCCAGAGAAGCCATCTAATAGTGAAAATCTCTGAGCACCAGTGACTACATGGAGAATTTGATCAATTTGGGGCAAAGGATAATGATCTTTGAGGGATGCCTAGTTCAAATTATGAAAATCAACACACAAACGTATGTCTCCATTCTTCTTCCTCACAGGAACTAGATTCACCACCCAAGTTGAATGCTTGATGGGGTATATGATCTTCGCTTCCAACATTTTCAACAATTCTGCTTTCATGAGGGCTTCAATTTTAGGATTGATAGGGCACTGCTTTTGCTAAAAAGGCTTAGCTCCCTCTTGCAGCTCTATAGTGTGCTGGATCACATTCTTGTCATATCCTTTTAGGTCCTGATAACTCCATGCTACAATGTCAGGATATTCATAGCATAGGTTCTTAATTCCTTCTAGTTCATCTGATTCACAATCGATCCCAATTTTGATAGTCTTTTTTGGTTCCAACTGCAATTCTCTGTATTCTTTGGCATCTACCTTAATCCTGTGCTTATCAGCTCTATCATTTTGGTCAAACAAACTTTCTAGTGAAATCAATCCTCTAGGAATATGATTATTCCTTAACTGGATCATTCCCTCCTTTTCCTCCTCTGCAAGGACTCTATCATCTGCGCTAGCAGCCTCTCTGAGAAGAAAATTAACTATTTGCTCATCATTATCAAACACTTGCCAGTAGAGGTTCTTATCTGGGATCGAGGGTCTATAGATCACCCTAACTATTTTGGGCCTTCGGACCACTTGCTCGACAGGGGAATAATTCGCACCAAGTGAAGCTAAAATATCAGCATGTCTATTCTGCTCTCGAGGAATTGCCTGAATGTTCAAGGCTGTGAAAGCTTCCAACAAATCCCAGACCCTATTATGGTAAGCTTTCAAATAATGTTGCTTTGCCACGCATTTATTAGTAACCTGGTTCACAATAAGCTCAGAGTCGCCAAAAATTTGTAGCTGTGCAATGCCCAATTTCTTCGCCTTTTTCAATCCAAGACATAATGCTTCATACTCGGTTGCATTATTTGTACAGCTCCAAGTCAATCTATAAGAATAAGTCCTTTGTATTCCTTCAGGGGAAATTAGTACAACACCTGCTCCTGCACCATTTTTACATCTGGCACCATCAAAGAATAGTTTCCATAATTGGGGTAAAACAGGATCTGAAGAATCAGGAACTTCCTTTTCAATCTGCACTGGCTTCTTTATTGAGTAACAACCAATATCTGTCCCGATCATAGCATTAAAGTCTGTCAACAAAAATTCATCTTCCAGGTGAAGCTCACCTAGTGCTTCTTCTACCAGATCGACTTCCTCCAGTTCTTCAGTCATCATATTCATCGCACCTGGAGATTGTTCTTCCTCTTCTAACCTCTCGATATGAAAGGGTGAGGGCTTCTCATTATGGATATGAATTCACTTTCCTTTAAATGGTATCTCCAAATGCGAATAGTCTAGGGAAAGATAACCTCCCAGCTTAGCCGTGAACTCCCTTGAGAGACACATGCTAAAATAAGGTTCCAAATCAACCACTACCACTTCTTGGATGACTGTAATTTATGGCATACTATGAAGAACAATAGGAATGTCCTTGATTACTCCCATGGTCTTGACTGGAGTTCCATCTAGCTGCAATACTCCTGGACTACTTCTAGTATATTCCATTCCCATTACTTCACATACTACTTTTGGCATGACAGTAGTTGCAGCACCAGAGTCAATCATGCAATTATGCACAATCCACCCTTCCATTCTCAAATATAAGTAAAATGGGGGAGGCCTATTTTTACCTATCACAAAAATGGGGAGCGCCTATGCCAGGACCATTTGAGATTGATTTTTCTTTTGGTCCTGAGCAGTTTTCAAAGATTCTTGTAATAAATCAATTTGTCTAGGAAGTTGCAATGCATCATACAAACTCACCTTTGCTGGGATCCTTTTCATCTCTTCCACAATACTATAGCTTGGAGCAACTGAAACCTTCTCCTCTGGGGCCCACTCATATTTGTCTCGATACTGTTGAGTAGCTTCTACTCTTTGCCTTTTAGTTAATGAAGGGTACTTGAGCCTCTCCTTAGCTTGCTCTTTCATTTCATTCAAAGTTTGAGCAGCCATCATGGGTTGCGAAGTTGAAGGCTTAGCTTGTACTTTATCTTGAGCTTGCCTAGGTAACAGATCCTTAATCTTAACAACATCATGTTCCTTAGCTTTAGCAATAGGTGCCTTCGTTGGAGGTAACTGCTTCTCTTCTTGCACCTTTGGTTCTGCAGGTACCTTCAAAGGTTGCAACTCCACTGGATCAACGGTCACCAGCTTCTTTCCAGACCTTGTGAGGATTGAAACTTGCTCCAAGGATGGCATCATACAATTGTGCTCAACTTCTCGAATCATGTTAACTTGTCCGCCTGTGGAACTTTCTGCCAGAGTTTGAACATAGTTCATATGCACCATACATGTATCTTCTCCATGAGGATCATTGCATGTAGAGAACCAATATGCTCTCTCCATCATATTTACTTCATCATTTACTTGTACCATTACATTTTTCTCAGGCCCTCTACTAGTAGAAGCCTGTTCCCGTGTAATAGGTGGAGTCTGAAATCTTCACGATCGAAACTCAGCTTCGGCTTGTTTTTTCTCACTATTGTAAGCTCATTGGATATCGTTCTCAAGGCCGCATTATTAGATTTCACTTCTTGTAATAAGGCTATGAGAGGATCAAAATTGGGCATCGAAGAAGGCATTGGCAAAGGTAAAGGTGCTTGCGATGCGGGTAATGGTAAAGGAGTTGGAGGTGTTGGCAATGTTGGAAAAGGAATAGATGATGGTTGTTGGGGTACCGATGGAGCAGGTAATTATGGAAAACTTATAGCCGATTGTTGTGGGATAGGAATAGGGGCAATCTGAGGGGGACCCGAGTTCCATGAAGGGACTGGGTACATTGATGGCATAGGCTACAAAAATGCGCTAGAGTAAAGATATTGTGGGAGATCAGGAAGGATTGGCATGGTTGCCTTCGGAGGAAGCCTACCTACAACAATCAAATCAGACTCGACCTTTTGAGCTTGTGTATACAGATCTAGGAACATGGTCACATTGGCCTGATGTACTGCCATACCAATGTCAGTGTTGAGCACTCAAAGATAATAAAATGTTGCTTGCTCGTGCGTCGACCACAGACCATTTGGAACTCTCTGCCAACTTCATGCAAATCGAACATTAAAATCTATGATCTCTTCCTACGGATGTCTTTGAATCATGGTGAACTGGTGCAACAAAGAATATGGATCAGCTTGCTCATGAAAATTCTTGATCAGCAATTCTGCCAACTGATCCCATGAAGTAATAGTACCAGGTTGCAAGGATCGGTACCAATATAATAATTTTCCTCTTAGCGACAAAACCAATAATTTTATCATTACATCCTCATCAGTTATGTCATGGATAGTTGCAAGAGAGGCTACATCTTGAATATGCTCATACGTGATCTTTCCAGTACCATCATAAGTTGGCAAAGCCTTTAAAGCTGCTTGAGGTACTGGATTCTGTGCTTGCAAATTCAATGCTCCTGAGCTATTCCATGCCGAAAACTACCTTGGAGGTTGTTGTTGATGTGGTGGGGGATTCTGAGCCATATTAATAGGAATATGAGGTGTAGACTATGGAATGCTAGTGGTTATGCGAGGTGGAGGTTGGGGAAAGTTGGTTGCAGTACTTATCGAACTTACAGGAGCAAAAAATACACCAGCCAATCATGAGGATGAAATAGATGGTATATGGGATATGTGAGGAAGTGAAGACGTACAATGAAAAGTGGCTATCTGAGGATGCTCTCCTAATATTTGGATATCGAGTTCATAAAACTCAATTTGATTATCGAGATTCTTGGCTTTCGATCTTGTATTCATGAGAGACAACTTTCACCGTCCTCACGCTTGGGAAATTTTGGGTAAAATTGAGTCACCAGATGTCCTAATTTTAGTAGAAAGGTGAACATCAAACCTGAACACTACTGGAAGTGGAATCCTTGAGGTCCCACTAGGCGTGCCAAAAACTGTTGGTCAAATATCTGCCTAATTGATAAACACTGTGTTTATGCACCCTAGATATGACCAACATTGAAAGGTTGGAGGAAAGAGATGTCCTCCATGCCAATCTCCAGAGAGGGCTGGTTCCCGAACTAAATCCTACACTGGTAAAAGACTAGGGATGCAGGAAAGAAATTACAAATTGTGAAAAGAAATAAGAAGTATGGCCACAGGCCAAAGTGCAAGATTTGGGGTAGACTAATAGCAGGAAAACACCCAAGCACAAAATAGCATTTAATAGAAGGAAAAGAACAGGAATAAACTTGCAATCTTGCAATAATAACTTTCAAATTAACACTCCAACATTCACTCTCCCACTAGCAATATTTAAATCCAAGTGCAGAATTTAAATTGAACAACAAATAAGAGAAGCGAATGTAAAATAGAAGTGCACCACACAGAAAGAAATTACACACAAGATCACTCACAAATTCAGAATCCTGAATGCCTTGTATTAATGCAGAGAACTTGGAGAGTATTCTCGCAAAATGTCTAACCTCCCTTTTACAATGAAATTTGCTTAGTATTTATAGAGGTTTTCGCCTCTTTCATTAAATACATTGGAGAACAAAATGTCCAAGGATCAAAGACAAAACAAGGAAAATCCTCCTTGAATTCATTGAAAATCCATCTTCCTTGGGAGACAACCTCCAAAAAATCTGCAACTCGAGCATCGGTGCACAGATAATGAGAGTGGCATTGAATATTTTGAAAGCGCCCTTACTGCTTTGGAAATATGGAAGATTCATCTTTTTTCCTTCTTCGCTTCGAGATCCACAAATATGAGTTACTTCCATGCCTCCTTTATTTAATATGTATGATCTGGGCATTTTTGGACCTTTGACCAATTTTTTGCTTCGCCCCGGGATCATTTTTGCCTTTAAAACTGCTTCGCCCCATTTCCTTTTGAGAATGCGCACAAAAAAATCGTTTGCCCCTTGAAAGGGTGAACGACGTGTTCGCCCCTAAGAAAGGGTGATTGCGATGTGATTTCGCCTTGAAAGTTCATTCGCCCATGGGAGGGGCAAACGGGATGTTCGCCCTTCGACCAGGGTGAACCAAAATTGACATCATTTTTGGGTGCACGCGCGACATGATTTACTGGGGCGCGTTCGCCCCTAGGAAGGGTGAACGACGCGTTCGCCCCTAGGAAAGGGCGCACGCGAACTTAAATTTTCATACTTCGCCTTCATTGATTCTTTGAGCTCGTTCGCCCTTCCAAAGGGCGAACGGGGCGTTCACCCCTCTCTTGGGGCGAACGTGAACACAGTGGAAATTCTTCAAAGTTTCTTGCTCAAACCCCTTTGCTTCTCCATTTTTTCAAAGATTTTTAAACAAATGCTTTCTTTTTCAAATAAATTTACATTGAAACAAATTCAAGGAGGCATTTCAGAGGACATCTTCAAAAGTGCATCAAAACTTGGCAAAATAAAGCAATACATATATAATTGTCATCAAATATACTACCGCCATACACAAAAAAACTGAACCATAGTTTTAAACAAAAAACCCCCAATGTTGCAAAATACAAAATAGCCAACAAAACCCTACATGTGGAGGGATATTTTATTTTTTTCCTATGGGATAAAAGGCATAGAAATTCTAAATTAAAAAGTTGACTTTTCATCCCAATAGAAGTGGTGGGATGTTGGATAGCAAATTGTGTTTAGCTCTCCATCGACCAGAGATCAAACCCATGCTAGTTTTATATAATTAAATTTGAAAAGTTAAATTTGACTTCTCTGATGTAGCATATGAACATGTCACAAAGCATAAAATATTACCTGTTAACCTGTATTCAACTAATTAACAAAGATAAAATGGTGTAACCACAATTGAGTTCTAGTTCATATATGACTACATGGCACAAATTGAGTGGTGGATACTTGCAAATTAGCAAATGATACATGGTGTCCTAAGATTGAACATTATTTCTCTAAGGCTTGAGGCTTTAATTTTTAATTTTTTAAGGACTATTTGGGCAACACTTTTGGAGGCCACAATTTTGGCATATAGAAGCATTTTGAAACCATTTTTTGTCAAATTGAATAATTTTCTGAGCTATACACATTGGTGACATTTCTTTATAGACTTATTCTATTGTTAGGGTTCAAATTATACGAAATAGTCCTCAAGAACTATTGCCCTATTTTGAAAGGGTATATTTACCATATTCTATACAATCAAAATTTTGGTGTAGGTTTTTTAGGAGATGCAATAGGATTTGTGATAGTTGCACCAGATCTTATAATTTTGGAGGCTTAGAGAAAAAGGATTTAGGTTGTGCTTTAGTCAATATATCTTCCTCCTTTGGGTGATTGATTCAAATTATTCATGAAGATCTAATTATTGATGATCTCTTCTTATTTTTTATCTAGGTACTCTTGGAATTTTGTTATAGCTCTTTATTAAAGTAGGTTCATGCAAAGCCTCTTTTGGTGATATAAATCAAGTGGTCTAAGGGTAAGTGGAAGTCTCCAAACAAGTTGATATATGATATAAAATAAAAGCTATACCTTCAAGTCATTCCTTATGTGACAATGGAATATTGAAGCAACTTTTCTTTAGATATAATGATGATATTGACTTCTCTTATTCATTTTAATTCTTATCAAAAGTATTTTTTGGATGTGTGTAGGAGTATCTAATAGTGGTAGTGATGACCATGGTCCAACCGAAGAAGACTCTTGTATAAGGAGTATTTTTACAATATTATACTTTAGATGATGAGGGATATTTAGATGATTCTAACTCAAAATATAGATACTGACTAGAGCATCCATTATGTGGGGAAGATATTATTATCTCTAATGTCTTATCAAATTGGCCTCTAAGTTTAGATTATGAGGGGGTGTTGAAAGTGTAATCTGATTCAAGGCCAAGACCAACCTTGTATGATGTAATATTAGATAGGCCTAAGTGCATTTATTGTATAATATATTGAATTTATTGTAATATTTTATTATATAATCTCTATGGGTCATAGTTAATTTTGCTATGGTTAAACCCACCTTATAAATTTATGATTAAACTTAAATTATTTCTTGCTATGTTGGCTAAAGGTTAGGTTCATTTATGTAATTGGGGTTTTCATATTGGTATAAATATGCCCCACCACTCTATCATTTGATTATCAGAGTTTAGTGATTCTTATCTCAAATAATATAGTGATAATTTATGGTGCCTATAGGTGCCCACAATTTTTTGTGTCTATTTTTCTTTCTTTCATCCTTTTACATTTTTTATATAATATTTCAATGGATGGGTTGTTTTTTTTCATTTTATAAAAATACTATGAATTTTAACAAGTACATTAGTCATACCTTTCTTAAATTTATGGTTTCTCATGGGATTACATATTAGAGGACTATTCAATATACTCCTAACTAGAATGGTGTGGTTGAAAGGAAGAATATGGTGATCATGGAGCTGGTGCAATGTATGATTATGCCAAGGAGATGGAGTATAAATTCTTAGGTGAGTTTATCACTTGTGCAACATATATCATCAACAAGGTTCCCACCATGGCTATTCAGGGCATGACACCTCTTGAAAGGTTGATAAGAGATAAGTTTGATGTGTACCAATTCTATATCTTAGGACTTCATTATGAGCTCACATACCCAAGGATATTTGAAAGAAGGAGGTACCAAAGAGTCATATGTGTATATTTATGTGGTATTTAGATACCTTAAAGGCATGAGGTTTTACTTTGAAGATATGACATTCCTAATGACGTCCTTCCAAGTGTTCCTTCTAGTCCTTTGTATAATATTTTCGTAAATTAATATTCTAACCATTTGACCATTTTAGATTTAGTTATTTCTATAGAGAGTTTGATTGGTTGTGTTCCCACTAGATAATATTCTTTGTATTCGTATTTAAGTGGAGGTCCATTGAATATTTATTTGACCCTATCAAGGGTAGCATTGCTGGTAGCACCTTCTTTTCTAGGTTTAGAAAATTTGAGCATGATAAATCAAATCAAGGTGCTTCAGATTTAAATGATAAGATAAGTGGTGGTTTTGAGTTGGACTCTTTAGATTTAGTTTTTTAAGTTGCTTTATTATAGAGTGCACATGACTCTTCAATTTGTCCAACAATAAAATGAGTTAAGATGCTTCTAAAATATGCTCAACCAATTTTCTTAATAGTGGCATCAAAAAGCTTCTTCTCTAGCTTTGTTTTCAAAGGTTACTCACTCCCAAAATCCTATCACATATTCTTAGGCAAAGAGCCAGCTAGAATGGGATGATAATATGCTAGCAGAGTATGTCTTTGTTGAATAATGTGACTTAGGAGTTGGTTCCTCTTAAATTTCGGCACATGCAACTCAAAGGGAAATCACACACACACCCTATCAATATGAATGGATATCTTTTGGTGATGCATCATTACTCTTTATAAAGAGGATGTGTAGTCTGAATTCACTAGAGATTGTGCCATAATAGATAGTGAAGTGTGCATAAGAATCCTACCTAGGATAAGTTTTAGGTTCAAATCACCAATCAACTTTTTGGCTTCTTAAGGGATAAACATAGAACATTAATTTTCTCATTGCTTTTGATGCCCAACATGGATTATTAGTATATTTATCAAAGGAGGGACTATTTACATGCTTGGATAATAAATATGAGGGTTCAAAATCCATGCCCTCCATATTTTTAGATGCACTCTATAATAGGTATTGTTTTTTATAAATTACAACCTTGTTGAACCTCGATGGTGGTAGCAATCAAGTTGGTCAATGAGATATATCAGGAGTAGCAAGTTTTGAGTTTAAACCCTATCGATGGAGGCATCTTGTTAGGATGGAATCAGTTAGGATGATCCTCTCTATTGCTACCTCATATGGATCGAAATTTTACCAAATGGATGAGAAAAGTACCTTTCTACATGGAGATTTTTAGGAGGAAATCTACACATAATAGCTATTGGCTTTGAGCTTGAGGGTCCTACTTCTTTGGTTTATCATCTAACTAGGTCCTTGCATGATATTATGTAGCCCCCATGCATGGCATAAAAATATTTATTTGTTCTTCCTTTGTTGTATTTTTTTTCAATATGAGGCCCAACATGATGTTTACACCAAACATCAAGATGAGAAAATTTTGGTGATTATTTTGTAGTTGATCTTCTCATTACTGAAAACTCTCCCACTTTGATCTATGGTATAAATTCATGGCTAAGTTCCTCTTTTGAGATGATAGGTTTGTGAATTCTACATTATTTTTAGGGATTTCAATTGATAACATAGATTCTAGCATCACCATTTCTTATCCCAAGTATGCTTTGGATTTTCTTCAATATTTTAGGATGGAGAATTACAACTTCAATTAGACTCCTTTTGCTTCATGCCTAAATCTTAGGGCTAATTGTACCACTCATTTAATGGATGCTACATTTTATTAGTCTCTCGTGGGTAGACTTGTATATCTTACTTATATTAGACCCAATATAATTTTTTTTTTTAGTTATTGTTCTAGGTATATGTAGGCACCTTGAGTAACTAGAAAATGACTAAGAGGATTCTCAAATATATTCCATAGACTTTTTTTTAATAGGTTGAAAAATTGGGGGCATATTGAGGCCACCCTTCCTATGAATTGAACTTAGGTCTCCATTAGGAAAACCCAATGCCTTTTTCCATTGTGGTATCCCTGTCAAACATTCTAGGGACTTATTATATGGGTACTCGCTAATATATTGCATCCCTTCTAACTTTGAGAGGCTTTTCATATGCTAATTAGGTTAATGGTTTGGATGAGTGATATTCCACCACAAGCTTTGTGTTTTATTTGGGATTTGGCCCTATTTCTTAGTGTTCTAGATGCCAATCCACTATATCTCAATCTCTTATAAAAGATAAATATGATGCTACTAATAAGGAAAGCACATTTATGGATGCTCATGCTTTTAGAGGAGATTGGTATTTTTAAAGTTTTCCAATCACTATTAGATGTGACTATTTGAGCACCATCTAACTTGTCCATAACCTATGTCTCATCAGCAAATGAAGCACTAGATATTGGATGCACTTTGTAATATGGGTTCATGCCTAACGTTACTTTTGTGGTATGTTTAATCTAGTTTTCGTGTCTTTATTAGAGCATGCAATGAACATCCTAACCAAGACCATACCAAGGTTACTTTTGTGTGCATGTAGGATCTATTTGGGATTGGAGAGTGTCTGTTAAGAGGAGATGACAAGTAAGGATATCTCTTTGTGTCCCCCATTTAGCTTAAGAGGGAAGTTGGAATATGTGGTGGTTAAGCTTCTCTTAAGACCATGATCAACTTTTACTTTGTACTTTTCATATTATCCCTTTGGGCCCTTGTAAACCTTGAAAAAGGTATTTTCATAATTTTTTATTATTTTTTTCTTGAATATTGGTCTCAAAACCTTGATCTAAAGATAATTTATATGTAGATATAAATGCCCCATCATACCAACCATTTTTTATTATTTGGAGGTTAAATTATATTCTTTGATCTAGTGAGATAATTTGGTGTCCACGAACATATCCATATATTCTTGTATTTTTTGCTTTGCATGTATTTATTTTTAGTAATATTGGATAATGTGTGATTCCATTTTTTTTTACAAACTATTGTGAAATCTAACATCTTTAAGCCTTATCATCCACATCTATTGAACACTTCTATGGTAGAAAAATAATTGGATATTGAAGAACTTAGTCCAGACAATTTAGCACTAGTGGATATTGTTTATACATGGACTTAGACCATAAGAAGGTCGGATATTCAAATGTATAGAATGGTCAAAGTAGAATTTTTTTTTCACCAAAATAAATGGATCACAAAGAATCAGAAAAAAAAAATGTGCACCTAGTGTCAAAAGTTGATGTAATAGGGATCATTTTTTTTTAGAGTAGATAATTAATCTAGGCCTATGACCTATTCACCTTGTTGAGGGCATAAATTTATACCTTAGAATAAATTCAACAATGTTTTGGAGAGTTTAGAGGGGGAACAAGAATTTTTAACAGGGAAACAATATTTGATCCCCAACAATTTCATGAAAAAAATGCTCTATAAGTCCTACAAATGTAAAATAAAATAATTGCTTAAAATATTAATTTTTTATTTTTAGATATTCATAGCCAAATTGCATCATATTATTCTATAATTCTTCTCATATGTTTTTTATTTTATTTTTTGTACATTGTTATTGGTTAAATTACATTATTTCTTGATTTTTGTTAACTTAGAACTTTAAGTAATAAATTATCCTTGATAATCACTTCTATCATAACATTGATTTTTAGATAGATATTACCATTGATTCCTTGTTGCTCTTGTCTACAACTAGGACATACATATTTTTAGATAGGGCATCTTTACTTCGAGTTAAAATTTTCATAAATGAATTTCCCTCTAGGCACTTATTTTTTTAGATCCTTTATTTTATGAATTTCTCTTAAGATCTAGAATGAGAAACAATGAGGTTTGCTCCTTGCTCATATTCACTACCTGCTCACCATTATTATATTATTTTAATCAAGATCAATGTTAAATTTTATCACTTTGAAATAATAATAATAATTTAATTATCAATTGGTTAATCCTTGTTAAGTCCGTATGATTAATAAAAGCTTAAATTTTGAGGTAGTTATAATGAAATTAAAATAGATTAAATTTAGAAAAAGATTTAATGGATTTATAACCATGGAACTGGTGTGGTACCTAGGGATTGGTATTTGAGGATATTGATGGGTGTCGTTAATCCCTTTTACTTTAGTTTATCAATCCAAGTTGGTGTCTAATGGCTATATGCACTAAAGACATATAAGAGATATTTAACACACTTGTCTTAAATAAAAATTAAAACACGCTTAAAGAGAATAAAATCACTCTTGTGTAAAATTAAATCACACTTGCGAAAATTAAAATATACTCGCAAACTCTTGCAAAAAAATAAATAACAAACTTACAGGAAAATAAATCTAATCTAGCAACTGCATGAAACCATCTTAGAAGAATAAATAATTAAAATAATATACAAAGGTATTAATTACAAATTAAAACAATATACAAAAGATATTAAAATAAAAAATCCTTAATGAGTATATGAACATATCTACAAAGATAATACTTTCCATTATGTTTATGGAGTGGGCCCTTACTCCTTAGCATAATGGAAAGTAAATCTTAATTCCAAATAAAATTAAAAATATACACAAGTGAAAAAAGGACATAAACATCTTTTATTAAGGGATGAAATTACCCTTTTTACAATAATATTCAATTTATACACATCCATCCTCCTCTAACCTCTACAATGCATTATACCTCTTATAAAGAGGTCATATAAAATAAACCAATAATAACCTATTACTATAAAATAGTTCCAATCTAAATTAACTGGAAATAAATTCTACCACTTCTATCTTGAGAAGATACCAATTTGAATTGGTTGAAAACAAATCAAACCAATTCTATCTAGAAAATATACCAATGTGAATTGGTTGGAAACAAACCCAACCAACTCTATATAGAGAAGATAACAACCCAAATTAAGTTGATAAGGATTTTAACTAGTTTGGATCTATCTAAAATAGTTGGAAACCAATCTCAGCAAATCTAATTTTTCTTTAACTACCTTAGATCCAATTAAAGTAGTTGGAAACTAATATCAACATATCTAATTTATATCTAACTAATTTTACTTCAACCAAATTAGTTGGAAAACTAACCCAATAAATCTAATTTCTATCTAACTTGATTCTATAGCAATGGTTCTCTAGTATTTCCATCTTTATTTGGCACATGGGAATAGTAGTTGGAAAAAGAATAAGCTTCTCTATCTTATCCCACGTGAGAATAGCTATTAAAAAAGGAAAAGGATAAAACAATAATATGCATACACATGGTGCCTTAAACATCTTCAAGCATTTCATATTTGCCACGTCATGTAATGTTTCTTCCATGTTCCATGTTCCATGCTCCAATATGTGTTTCCATGCTCCAACATAGGTTTTTGTTGACAATTTTGTCACATTTCTCAAGGGGTAGAAAAGAAACAAGTTTTGTATAGTGTTGTGTAAAATTTTTACTTTGTTATTTTCATTTTAAAGGTTGCAGCAATTTTGGCTTTCAAAGCCACCCCTTTGTATAAGAAGTAGAAAGAGAAAAAGCTTCGCTACCGAACGAGCTAGAGAAGAGAGCTTCACCCAAAAGGAAAACGAAACTGCTTCGCACCCGAAGTACTTCCAGCATTGCCTCGGGTGAAAAGTTTTGCGAAGTAGTTTTGCCAAAGAAAGAGCTTCGCACCCGAAGCGCTTTCAGCATTGCTTCGGGTAGGATTTGTTGCGAAGTAGTTTTGCCAAAGAAAAATGCAAGAGGACCAATATAAAGGGCTTCGGGCCCAAAATATTTTTGGCTAAGGCACCAGCGAAGCAGAATCCAAGGGAACATCGAAGATTACTTCGCCAGAAAGTTGCCGAAGCATCTACTTCGGGCCTCCTCACACCCGAACCATTTCTACTTCGACGGAAAACCTAGCGAAGCATTCACTTCGGCTAGTTTTCGCCCGAAGCATTTTCAACCGAAGTTCTGGCAGCCAAGAGAAACGAAGCATTTTGAAGGCAAGAATGTGTTTCGGCCGAAATCTCTCCGAACCACAATTTTGAGGAGGATCGCAGCGAAGTATTTCTCCCATTTTGCGAAGTAAATATGCTTCGGCACTCCCCACCCCCGAAGCAGTTTTGCGAAGCTCAATTCTACGAAGTATCATTCAAGGAGGAGTTTTCGCTTCGGCCCAAAACCATTGCGAAGCGAAGTTGTGAACGAAGACCTAGCGAAGCGTTTCACGGGCACACGTTCCAAGTCGGGTATCTTCTCGAGGCGATCAAGTGCCTCATAAATGCAATTTTTCGTGCCCAGCAAGCCCGCTGCTCATTTTTGGCAATCAAAAGCGAAGTATCAAGCTATGATGGAGAACCCGACGAGCATGGCGGCCACTCGATCACTGCACCCGAAGACCAAGGACGTCCAGACGGCTCATCAATGCACCTTTCCATGGTTGACCCGGTCACAGTTGCCAATTTTGGTAACAGATTTGAAAGCTCAGTCGCGAGAGCCGAGGAAGGCCAAATTTTTAGAGCTCGAGGGCGTACTCTTCTTTGCTATGAAATTATGATTTAGAGGCCCGGGTCCTCTATAAAAACCCAGCATTGTAATGAAAAATGGGGGGAACTATCTGCTAGAAAGCTACTGTAACTTGATGTCCTGCGATTAATACTAAGAGACTTTGAGCTCAATTCTTCTCTTTTATGCTGCCTTCTGTGCTTGATTCTTCTATCTCTCCTCGTTTGTAGATCGAGATGCTGAACTCTACGTCCGGTATGCGATCGGGGACAGTGTCCTGAAACTCGTTCGAAAGGATACATAGGAGTAGAAAAGTGTTGTATTGACTTTCTTTTATGTTGCTTGCCTTGCTTGATTCTTCTATCTCTCCCTGTTTGTAGATCGAGATGTTGAACTCTACGTCCGGTATGCGATCGGGGACAGTGTCCTGAAACTCGTTCGGGAGGATACATAGGAAAGTCGATATTACGTTTCTTTTGTTTTACTCTTGGTGTTCTCTGCTGCTATTCAAGTTGTCTGTTAGTGATCGTGCTTCCTGTTCTCTCCCACCATAAATCACCAATCTCTCTTCCCTTAACCCTTTTTTATTTTATTTCTCTAACCCTTATCCTTTTATCTCTTTCCTGCACTCTTGTCTTTAAAACATCCAAGTAGTTTAGTATAGGAGCCGGCCTTTCTCCGAAGATTGGCACGAGGGGCATCTCTTCCCTTCGGCCTTTCAATGTTGGTCCAGGTCTAGGGCGCGTACACTTACACAAAATCCTTACCTAGGCGGATTTGATGACCAACAATTTCTGGCATGCCCGGTGGGACCGACTGTGTTTGTCTTAGAAAGATCCATAACCAGTCAAGGTCCCATATTTTAATGCGCAATCCCATTTCATCGGGGCCAATAGTTCTAATCAGTTCCTGGTGTGACCTGGTCAGTCTCACCTGACTAGTGGTAGTGAGAACCGATGCTCTCATTACCGAAAGACTCTTAGCATCTGGCGACTCTGTTTACCCAAGAATCTTCAAGTCGTAAAGACCAGTACCAAAAGTTTGTGCCTTCATGCAAATGAGATGGAGAGTTAAGAATAGAGGAGAGGAAACCGAATTCTTTGAGCTAGATATTGACGCCTTCGGGGAACAATCAAGGTTGGTCACCCCCGAGTCACTGTTACAAGGAACATCCTCTGTTGGCAGACAAGGTTCAACTTCTGATAGTACAACATCCAATTTTCCTCCCAATCCTCCCAACTCTCCGAAGCATCCTAGTCCCTCCATTCCTATTAGTTGTCCTATTAGCAGTCAAGGGAGAGCTTCGAGAATTCCTATTTCTCAAAATCCAGGAGCAAGTATGGCACAGCAGCAACAACAACAACAACAACAGCAAATGCAGCAGCCACAACCACCCAGGTTGTGCCCAGCATGGGATTCCTTGTCACCGCTGAATCTAGCAGGGCAAGGACAAGTGCCGCCTGCCACCATAAAGAAGATCCCAACGTTCGATGGAACTGGGAAAACCGCTCTGGAGCACATCCAGGATATAATATCTCTGGCGGCGATCCATGACATTACCGAAGAGCCAATTATGGTAAAGCTTCTGGTCCTTTCCCTTAGAGGGAAACTCCTCTATTGGTATAGATCTCTACCACTCGGTAGTATTACGAGATGGGATCAGTTAGCTGATCAGCTGATGGGAAATTTCAATGAATCCTGTGATCCTACCTCTCTGCTGCACCAGTTCACTTCAATCAAAAGACATCCACAAGAGGAGATCATGGATTTCAATGTGAGGTTCGCTCAAACCTGGCAGAGAGTGCCAGTCGGACTTCGACCAACCGACGAAGCTACAGCACTCTATTTCCTTCGGGCTTTCAACCCCGATATCGGTCTCATGGTAAGATATTCTAACGTTAATACTTTTCTCGAGTTGTATGAGTTAGCTAAGAGAGCAGAGATGGATTTAATAGCTGTAGGGAAGCTCCCCCAAAGGATGTCGATGCCTATACTTCCCAAATTCTTACAACTCCAATATGCAAGCGCAGCCGCTTCGCAAATCTCCACCACCCCCGCACTCCCGATTTCATCTTGGAATCCGAATCCCGTCGTGTCTCAAATCACTGCTCCGCAGATCCATTTCCCTACATTTTTAGCTCCATAGCCCATGGTCACTTTGGCTTTTCCTATGCTGCCAGCACTACCTCAACTCCCCGCCCTGCCTCCAATACCGACGATGGCTTCCTTGCCAATCGTTTCGAAAGTCGATGATATACAGACCAAAATTCTGTAGGAGATGCAGTCCCTGAACTCTACGGTTTAGATGTTGTCAAATGACATGACCATTGTAAAGAAGAAGCAAGCGCAGCAGGAATTCCAACCGAGAAGACCTTATCCTGTGCCTGCACTTACCAAAGACCAAGCAGTCCAGCAAGGGAAGGCTACGACGAGGAATGCTGCAATTGATGAAGCTCCGAGCACTTTCGATTATGTATATTGGTGCTCTATGTGCAATGACCCGCATGAAGAGAATACCTGCACCCTACACCAACACTATGTACAAACGCTGGCGAACAGTAGTCACAGCGGTCAGGTGAACGTCATTAGGCAGATGAATCGAAACCTGGCAATTGGCGAGGAGGAGCCCATTGCAGTACTTACCAGAAGAGGAAGGAAGACAATAGAAGCGGATGCCACTCATACGGCTCCCACAAAAGAGCAGGTTTGGCCCGAGAAGGGACAATCATCTACTTCGGCCCCGAGCGAAGCTTCTTCGCCTACACCAGTCAAAGAAAAGGCTCAAAAGGCCTCTATCGAACCACCTCAGGCAGAAACTAAGGAGCAGGCTAAGGAAAAGCTCAAGTTTCCTTCCCTCACCAAGCGACAAAGAGTTGAAGCTACAGAGCAATATCGTACCCGGTACGAACCCAGAAAGGAACCCGAAGTGCTCAAATCTCTGGCATACAACATCATAGAGGAATTGAAGAAGATTTTGGCTAAGATCAGCCTGTACGATGCACTGCAATTACCTGGACAGGTGGACTTGCTGCAAGAATCATTGAAGACAATTAAAGCAAAAGGGCCAACACCGCTTGCTCTTGTGCAGACCCTATCCACATCTATCATGGGGAAGAACAGACCACCTCCGTTCTACCTAACCCTACAAATGGAAGGTTATATTGTACATAACTGTATGATCGACTTTGGGGCCGCTACAACAGTCATGCCAAGAGCAGTCTGCGAAGAAATAGGAATGGAGTATACGCGAAGCAGCCAGGGTGTACTCCAATTGGATGGGACTCCAGTGAAGACCGTGGGAGTGATCAAAGACATTCCTATTCGGCTACATAAGATGCCTCAGATCACAGTCATACAAGAGGTAGTTGTAGTCGACTTGGAGCCATATTTTAGTATGTGCTTGTCAAGAGAATTCATGGCTAAACTGGGTGGGTATCTATCTATGGATTACTCTCACCTAGAGGTTCCATTCAAAGGAAAGAAGGTAAAGATCTACAATGAAAAGCCTTCTTCCTTTCTTGTGCAAAAGATGTCCGAAGAAGAAAGTAGCGAACCAGTGAATGCACTAGTGGAGGAGATAGAGCAAGTGGACCTGATCGAAGAGTCTCTTGCGCAATTGAGCTATGAAGATGAGTTCTCATTGGCAGACTTCAATGCCATGGTGGAGACCGAAATAGGGTGTTATGCGATCGTCAAGCCTAATAAGCACTCCCAACCAGGGAATAGAACAAGTGTCCAGGAAGAACTATGGAAGTTGTTCTTCGACGGTGCCCGATGTAAAAATGGCGTTGGGGCAGGGATTCTTCTAGTTTCACCATCCGACGAGCAAAAGGAGTATTGCTACCGGTTGACATGGAGCTACACTAACAATGCAACGGAATACGAAGCATTATGCCTAGGACTTAAGAAAGTTGATAAGTTAGGCATAAAACATCTCCAAATCTTTGGGGATTCTGAACTGGTTTGCAACCAGGTCACAAATAGGTGTACCTCAAAGAAACATTATCTAAGATCATACCGCAACAGGGTATGGGACTTGTTCGATCAGTTCGAATCTCTCAATCTACAGTCAATCCCACGAGAAATGAACCGACATGCCGATGTTCTGGCATCCATCACGGCCAGATACTCTCTAGTAGAAGACATGGTGCACAAGCCTAGAGCTGTGAGGATGATCTATAGGCCCTCTGTCCCAGACAAAGAACTGCATTGGCAAGTGTTTGATAACGACGAGCAGATTGTAAATTTCATGATCCAAGAAGCCGCCACAGTCGAAGACCGAAGCTCTGATGAAGGAGAATATGAAGGGTTGATCCAACTGAAGAATAATCATGTTCCCAAGGGACTAATCACCCTTGAAAGTCTCTTTGATCAGAATGACCGAGCTTTCTCCCACATGATCAAAGTCCATGAGAAACAGTATCAAGATTTGGAGCTCGAACCTGGGAAAACGATAAAGGTGGGAACCGACTGCACTGCGAAGGAGATAGAACAGATACAGGATCTGTGCAGAAAGTTTTTTGACATAATTGCTTGGTCTTATCAAGATCTCAGGGGATACAATCGGTGGTTGGTTCAACACACAATTGAATTGCAGGAGGGGGTCAAACCTTTTCGACAAAAGCAGAGGCCGGTCAATCCTAAGATCGAGGTCCTGATGAAAGCCAAACTCCTGAAGATGCTCGAGGCAAAGATCATATACCCCATCAAGCACTCTTCATGGGTAGCGAACCTGGTCCCAGTCAGAAAGAAAAATGGAGATATACGGCTATGCGTGGACTTTCGCAACCTGAACCAGGCTTCTCTCAAAGACCACTACCCTCTTTCGCAAATCGATCAGATTTTGCACTCGATGGTCGGAGCTCAACGCTTCTCCCTGCTTGATGGTTTCTCTGGATACAATCAGATCTGGGTCAGGGATGAAGACCAACATAAAACAACGTTCACTACCAAGTGGGGGACATTTGCTTACCAGCGAATGCCATTTGGCCTTTCGAACGCTGGAGCCACTTTTCAAAGGGCGATGGACCTAGCTTTCGGTGAGCTTCTGAATAAGGTTATCATCATCTATCTAGATGACATGACCATATTTTCCTAAAGAAGGGAAGATCATCCACTACATATGCAGCAAGTTTTCAAAAAATGTCGAGAGTTCGGCATCTCAATTAATCCAAAGAAGTCCATATTTGTAGTCAGTGAAGGAAAGTTGTTGGGACACGCGATATCAAAAAAAGGCCTCGCTGTAGATCCTGATAGAGCCGAGGCTCTAATGAAGCTCCCACTTCCCACAGACAAGAAAGGACTTCAATATTTCTTCGGCCAGATTAACTTCGTAAGGAAGTTTGTCCCCGACTTCGCCCAAGTCATCAAGCCGATGTCCCAACTCCTGAAGAAGGGCACCGAATTTAACTGGACTAAAGAAAGAAAGGAAGTTTTTGAAGAGATTAAGACTCGAATTGCTCAGGCACCGGTCTTGATTAATCCAGACTACAATCAGGATTTCATCATGTATGTCATAGGAGAGCCCGAGAGCTACGCTGCTGTCCTGACGCAAAAGGGAGAAGATGGCGAGGAGCGTCCCATCGCGTTCCTAAGTCAGGTGATCAATTCCCATGAAGAAAGGTATAATTTCATTGAGCGTCAGGTGCATGCAATAATGAAATCACTAAGGAAGTTCAAGCAGTTCATCTCTCAGAGCCGAGTTACAGTCTATGTCATTCACCCCGATGTGCGTAATTTCATTATCCAAGGAGAATTGGGAAGTAAAAGAGCTGGTTGGGTGAACAAAATACAGGAGTTTGACATTGAGATTAAGCCCACAAAATTGGTTCGCGATCGTGCATTGTGTCAAGAGTTGGCAAAAAGCGCGGCGGCCAAAATGACAGAATCCCAGAGGGATGACTTACCAGCCGAAGGATGCTTCGCTAACCACGAAGAAGATGAGAAGGATTGGGTCAGTGAGATAATCTGCTATTTCAACACCGACGAGTGTCCTTCACATCTAAATGCATCACAACGAAGACATTTCAGGATGCGGTCCTCTAGATACACTCTGCGCCCCGAAGGCCTATTTTTCAGGAACATCGATGGTGTCCTTCTTAAGTGCATAAAGGATGATGATAAAAGGAAAGTCCTAGGAGAGTTCCATTTGGGGTTATCTGGAGGCCACTTCACAGGAAGGACGATGACATTAAATATTATCAAAGCAGGATACTATTGGCCTACACTCTTTGTCGATGCCTTCGTAGTTTGCCGTAAATGCGAGCAGTGTCAGAGGTTTGCCGACCAAAACAAAAATGCTGCATTACCCCTTCATCCGATACAAGTAGAGACACCCTTTCAACAATGGGGGTTGGATTTTATAGGAGTCGTATCACCAAATTCCTCCGTGGGACATAGGTTCATCTTGACGGCAACAGACTACTTCACCAGGTGGGCCGAAGCGATTCCTACCAAACATGCAGATCAAGAGACTGTAGTCACCTTCTTGGGGGGATTGATCACCAGGTTCGGCATCCCCGAAGCAATCATCACAGACAATGGCCCTGGCTTCACAGGCGCTAAAATCAATGATTTCCTCTACAGGTATGGGATATATCATAAAGTATCCTCCAATTATTATCCTCAGGGCAACGGCTTGGTAGAATCCACCAACAAGACTCTATTGAGAATGCTAAGGAAGCTCATAGAGATGAACAAAAGGACTTGGCATCTCCTCCTAGATCGGGCTTTGTGGGCCGATCGAATTTCTGTCAAAAGGTCAATCAAAACTTTGCCTTATGCTCTGGTCTATGGCAAGGAAGCCATCTTACCCATCCATGTGGAGATCCCCGCACTGCAGCTGTTAGAAGTAGAAGATGAAGTTAGTCCGATGGAAAATAGGTTAGCTCAGCTACTACGACTGGAGGAGGATCGCGAAGAAGCATATCAGGACTTTGCTAAGCATACTCAGGTTATCCGAGACTGGTTCAAGAAGAAGTCATCTGATCGCACATTCAATGTGGGAGACCTAGTATTGAAGTGGGATTCTTGGAAAGCCAAGCCTGGGAACCACGACAAGATGGACGCCTTTTGGGATGGGCCGTTTGAAATTGTAAAGGTAAACTCGGCCAATTCATTCATCCTCAAAGATGCAGATGGACAAGTTCTACCGATCTCTGTCAATGGTCTTCACCTGAAGACTTTTCATCGCTAAAGACAATTTCTCTTTAAAAAAAAAAAATATGTGTATATATACTGTGTATATAATTTGCATATACATCCTCTTCCAAGATCACGAAGCCAAGTACCACTTCCAAGTCTTCTTCGGAGACTTCTGATGTGAAGTAGCGAATACAAAAGTTGGAATGTATAGCTGAGAATAGAGAGCAAAGGCAGATCGAGAGTGATCTGAGAGCCAAAGAGCTTGAAAGGAAAATCTTGCAGATGCAAAATCAGATGAACGAAAAGGAAGGGTTAGGGCAAAGAAGAAGAGGAAGCAGAAGAAGGAGAACCAGCTGCCGAGGCTCTCCCAGAAGGATCGGGAAAGGACTCCGGCCCAATGGATCAAGACTAAGGGTCCTCCCACCGAGACGAGCTCGTTGCCCCGTGAGCCGCCAAGAATGTTGACAATTTTGTCACATTTCTCAAGGGGTAGAAAAGAAACAAGTTTTGTATAGTGTTGTGTAAAGTTTTTTGCTTTGTTATTTTTATTTTGAAGAGTTGCAGCAATTTTGGCTTTCAAAGCCACCCCTTTGTATAAGAAGTAGAAAGAGAAAAAGCTTCGCTACCGAACGAGCTAGAGAAGAGAGCTTCACCCAAAAGGAAAATGAAACTGCTTCGCACCCGAAGTACTTCCAGCATTGCCTCGGGTGAAAAGTTTTGCGAAGTAGTTTTGCCAAAGAAAGAGCTTCGCACCCGAAGCGCTTCCAGCATTGCTTCGGGTAGGATTTGTTGCGAAGTAGTTTTGCCAAAGAAAAATGCAAGAGGACCAATATAAAGGGCTTCGGGCCCGAAACATTTCCAACAACTACTTCGGCTAAGGCACCAACGAAGCAGAATCCAAGGGAACATCGAAGATTACTTCGCCAGAAAGTTGTCGAAGCATCTACTTCGGGCCTCCTCACACCCGAACCATTTCCACTTCGGCGGAAAACCTAGCGAAGCATTCACTTCGGCTAGTTTTCGCCCGAAGCATTTTCAACCGAAGTTCTGGCAGCCAAGAGAAACGAAGCATTTTGAAGGCAAGAATGTGTTTCGGCCGAAATCTCTCCGAACCACAATTTTGAGGAGGATCGCAACGAAGTATTTCTCCCGTTTTGCGAAGTAAATATGCTTCGGCACTCCCCACCCCCAAAGCAGTTTTGCGAAGCTCAATTCTGCGAAGTATCATTCAAGGAGGAGTTTTCGCTTCGGCCCAAAACCATTGCGAAGCGAAGTTGTGAACGAAGACCTAGCGAAGCGTTTCACGGGCACACGTTCCAAGCCGGGTATCTTCCCGAGGCGATCAAGTGCCTCATAAATGCAATTTTTCGTGCCCAGCAAGCCCGCTGCTCATTTTTGGCAATCAAAAGCGAAGTATCAAGCTATGATGGAGAACCCGGTGAGCATGGCGGCCACTCGATCACTACACCCGGAGACCAAGGACGTCTAGACGGCTCATCAATGCACCTTTCCATGGTTGACCCGATCACAGTTGCCATTTTGGTAACAGATTTGAAAGCTCAGTCGTGAGAGCCGAGGAAGGCCAAATTTTTAGAGCTCGAGGGCGTACTCTTCTTTGCTATGTAATTATGATTTAGAGGCCCGGGTCCTCTATAAAAACCCAGGCATTGTAATGAAAAAGGGGGGGAACTATCTGCTAGAAAGTTGCTGTAACTTGATGTCCTGCGATTAATACTAAGAGACTTTGAGCTCAATTCTTCTCTTTTATGCTGCCTTCTGTGCTTGATTCTTCTATCTCTCCCTGTTTGTAGATCGAGATGCTGAACTCTGCGTCCGATATGCGATCGGGGACAATGTCCTGAAACTCGTTCGAAAGGATACATAGGAGTAGAAAAGTGTTGTATTGACTTTCTTTTATGCTGTCTTGCCTTGCTTGATTCTTCTATCTCTCCCTGTTTGTAGATCGAGATGCTGAACTCTACGTCCGGTATGCGATCGGGGACAGTGTCCTGAAACTCGTTCGGGAGGATACATAGGAAAGTCGATATTACGTTTCTTTTGTTTTACTCTTGGTGTTCTCTCTGCTATTCAAGTTGTCTATTAGCGATCGTGCTTCCTGTTCTCTCCCACCATAAATCACCAATCTCTCTTCCCTTAACCCTTTTTTATTTTATTTCTCTAACCCTTATCCTTTTATCTCTTTCCTGCACTCTTGTCTTTAAAACATCCAAGTAGTTTAGTATAGGAGCCGGCCTTTCTCCGGAGATTGGCACGAGGGGCATCTCTTCCCTTCGGCCTTTCAATGTTGGTCCAGGTCTAGGGCACGTACACTTACACAAAATCCTTACCTAGACGGATTTGATGACCAAAATTTTCTAGCACATTTCCAATGCACTACAGTCTGGCTCTAAAATAGCTCTAGAATACTGCAGTTCAATGCCAAAAATCTATTCTTATGCTCTTCATTCTAGTGCTAATGCTAGATATCTAGAAGTACTCTAAGTTGACTTGTAAACCATCGTACTTTAGATACACAATATTCAAATATCATTAATCCAATATCAAAACTAAGCTTAAAATCACATAAAACCTATCTAAAATAACTTGGCAATGCATTTTACCTTTTCACCATGTCTAGTCAAAATATTAATACAAATTACAACCTAGTCCATAGTTACACATACATTAAAGGAGTTAGAAAGTGTTACTTTGTTGCATAAAATGAGGTATTTCAAGGCCTCATCATTCCCCCCCAACTAAAACTAATGCATATCCTCATGCATCCTTTTCTTCAATTTTTATGTTGAGGAAATGACATAGAATACAATCATTGTATTGGTATATTTTCTCTCCCTCCAACTTGGTTGTTGATGTGTTCTTCCCCCCAACTTAAACTATTGCATGGCCTCATGCATCTTTAGTGGGCCCTTCATTTTTTTTTAAAGAAATTATAGGGGATGAAAAAGTGGTGTCATGGCATCAAGCACCAAAATGGGTGCTAGATTATTTTTTACACTTTATTGAATGTAAACAAATTTTGGTGCTAGTTGGGTGTTAAAGATATTAAATCAGTAAAATTAATTGGTCTTTTGAAACTCTAATTATGCATCATACTCAAGAATAAAATGTGTGGTATATATAATGTAAAATATTAAAACTAGGCAATAGTGAACAAAAAAATGCATACCTTGTTCTCGTAGGTGACTCAATGTTCCTCAAAGGCAGCTTTAAACATTATCATCATGAATATGATCATAATGCAATTGTCATCTTGTACTTGTTGTGTAGACTTGATTTTTTTTAAATAAAAGAGGTCGTCATTTTTAGTTTTTAACCATCTTCAGCCTCGGCTGCATCCTGTTGGTCAAATATATGCCTAATCATACAAAATTGCATTTGTGCGCCCTAGACACGGCCAACATTGAAATACCAGAGGAAAGAGATGTCCCCCGTGTCAATCTCCAGAGAGGGTTGATTCCCGTACTAATTCTAAAATGGTTGAAGACTAGGGATGCAGGAAATAAATTAAAAAATGTGGAAAGAAATGGGAAAAATGGCCACAGGCTGACTGTGTAGGATGGGGATAGATTGATAGTAGGAATACACACCACGCTGAAAGTAGCATGCAAATAGATGATCAAACAATAGAATTTTTGTACAACTTTGCACATGTAATCTTCAGATCAACACTCCAACACTCACTCTCTCACTTGCAATATTTAAATCCAACTTGCAGAATTTAAATCTAATAGCAAATAATAAAGCTAATTGTGTAAAAGAAATACGTAATGTAGAAGACCACAATGCACCAAGTCATTTGCAAATCCAAATGTTTTGAATTCACTATTACTGCAGAGAACTTGAAGTGTTTTCTCACAGGATATCTATTTTTTCCAACCCCTTACAATGAAATTTTTCTTAGTATTTATAGAGGTTTGTGCCTCTTTCATTGAATACATCAAATGAGTCATCATTTCTTGGAAATATTCTATCGGTAGACATGATCCTGAAAATGGTTTGAGATGATAGCATTCAGACACCGTATCATTAAATTTGAGTCACCTCCATCTTCTTGGAAATCAAACACAAGCTTCAACAATTTACTCCATATTCAATTTGCTTTGGAGAGGGAGTAAAACCTTCGAGAAGATGTTCTTGAAAATGACAAAAGTGCTTCCACTTCGTCACCAACATTAAATTGCAGCAATTACCCAAAGAAAATATTCAACTGGAATAATCAATCTTTAAAATTGTCGAAGATGATGGCAATTAATAATTAAAATTTTCACCATTTAATTTTACTCATGCCTCTGGAGAAATTTAATCACATGTGCTCAAAAAAACAACATTCGCCTTCAAAATATCTTCATCGCATCTATCATGACGTTCACCCCTTTTACCTGAGTGTAAGGGTGAAAACCATTTAAAAAATTTTGTCACCCAAACTTTATCTCTCCAGGTTATTCACCTTTAAAAATAATGAACGGATCCATCGTGAATACTTTAAAGTGACCATGACGCATATTGAAATTGTGTTCGCCCAAATGAGGGGCAAACACTACGTTCACCCCACTTAAGGGGCGAACGTGATGTGTTCTCTTTATTCTTCTTTTTTGTTTGGCGCATTTCTCATTTGGGCGCATTTACCTTTTCAATGGGCGAACGTGACGTTCGCCCCTCCAATGAGGTGAACGTGTTTGCATTCTCCACTTAGCCAATTTTCTTGTCTTTCCCTTCCTTTTTTATATTTTCTTTGATTTCACTGCCTTCAATTTCTTACTGCCACTTCGCCTCTGAAGCAAAATTATTTTTAATTTTTCAACTGCAGTTGTGGATAGTTTTACGAAGTGAATCCGAAGTGGATTTCTAAGTCACAATTTGGGATTAATTTATTTTACAAAATGAAAGTTTACAGAGAATTGAAAAAACTATATAAACAAAATAACTGAGTTAAAAAACTCAATCATAAATGTCTTCGGATTACAATAAAAAAATATGACATGTTGCAAAATGCCAATATTTATGGTGGCTCTCATGGTATCCAACTCGTATGGATACAAGAGATCCCAGGCCTTAATCCATTGGGTGATCTTGAGTCTTTTTTCCAACCTCCTTGGCTGATGCTTTTGATGTAGATGCTTGATGATGCTCCTCCTCTTCATCTGCTTTCTCAGCGGCTTCTACTTCCTTTTCTACCTTTGCTTGTTCTTTGAGGGCCTCAAAATAACCTCATAAACTACAATCGCAACATCCTATGCATGTGTGGTAAAAAAGGAGTGCTAAGGGACTCATATACAAAGCATAAATTCTGAATATCTTCTAAACTCAGGCGCCTTGCTCGCTGGGCTAACCCAAACAATGAAAGCTCCATACGAGTGTACTTTTGCATGAACGATAAGACCTGAATATCTATGATTGGCTCTTCCCATGCATCAATCTCCGAAGAATCTTCCACGAACTGCTTCCATGCTACTTCCAATTGTGCTTGTGGAAGAGGTTCACCCTATTCATCAATAAATTTTAGAAAACCCATGTCACGTAGAGCGTTAATATGAGTCATTGAAATAGTATGTTCCCGCTCTATGGCATTGAGAATTTTTTGACCTTCTCGCATTAGATCCATCTACTGAAAATAATTGTGCAATGTGACTTTTGCAGCTGACCAAAAATGATCCATCATGCTCAAAGGTTTCACATACATAGTGGAATTCACCAAGGCCTGTATTTTTACTGCCATCTCCAGATGGGGCGATAGTAACTCCTCCGTGTTATCAATTATTTGTTGTCCCATTTGTATGTGTAGATGAGCCACCCATAGATAGTGCAACACTTGAACTACTTCAGGAGCTAGTTTCTCACAACTGTGTGTGGAGCAAAGATGCATTTCCTTGATGTTATCACGAGAAAAATTTGTTGTCTGAACAACTTTCTCTTCCAACTAACTCTGGATAGCTTCAAGCATCTGGCAAAGACTATGCATCTCAATGTGTGTTGTATCTCTCTCTTTCAGGTGCACTCCAACCTGTCACTTCAAATGCTCATTTTCTATAGTAGTTTTTTCCTCCTATGCTTTACTCTTAGCCAAGGCGGTCTCGAGTTCAATGATCCTATCAACCTGATCAAAATACTTTTGTTTATAGTGCTCACCATAAAGGTAAACTGAACTCATATCAACTTGAATGTTACCTATTTTTTTCATAGGATCAATCTTCGTGAGGTCTTCAGTGATGGTCTCAGAAATAAGGTTTCCTAGCAATAATTATCCTTGCGTTTTCTAAACCAATGGAGTAATCTTGGTGATATGAGCCTTCATTGCAACAAGATCAAAATCGATCCTCTTTAGAGGACATGCTGGTTCGAGAGCTTCCTTTCATCGCCTACTTTTCAACCATTGGGATGAACTCAAATGTGCTCGGTTAATTTTCTCAACTTTTGATTGCTTGGATGCCACCTGAATGTCAGGCAAATATTGTAATTCCAAAAATGGGGTGAAGGAAATGAGGGCTTTAGAGCGGTTAGGCTGTGAAACTGATATGGTTGTTAGAAGTGGTGGAATAGAAATGGTGGAATGGATGGGTAAATTATTTTTAACTAGAGTTATGCTCACCCTAGAAGGAGTCTATGTACTTATAACTTCGATAGAAATGGCTGAAGTGATAGGTGGGGATGACCGTGAAAATGGATTCGGTCCTAACACATATGAACTAAAAGAAAGGGAGGGCAAAGAAAAGGGAACAGAAGAAGGAGAAGTAGTGACTTCAGGAATGGTGGATGAAGAAAGTGGAAGGGACATGGAGGGCATACTGAAGGGTGGAGAAATGGAGACAAAAACTAACGGAAGTGAAACTGACATAGTTGCTACTTGCTCCAAAAGAGAATAAGGGAGAGAAGACGTACCTTCGAGCACAAGCGTCATGTGATATGGTGATAGAAGGGGCTATGCAAAATCCTTTTCTTGTTGCTCCAGTGCTACCTCCCTAGTATTTTTTTGAGTGTCCATGACCTTCTCTTGGAGTGGTTCCAACGGTTGATCTTCCTTTTGTCCTTGGATCATCGAAATTATTTGTGCCACCTATGTTGGAACCTCAGTCACCATGGGAGAACTAACAACTATCATCAAAATGACATAAGTTACAATAGTCATAGTAACTGCAACATCACCTGAAGAAATAGTAATGGCACCAGTCCTTGGTTTCTTAGCCACCTTGGGAAATAGTGGCACCTGTTGTACATCACATTTTTTGGCTTTGGTGCTTCCTCTATCTTTTGCTTTGCTCGTTGAGATCTTCGTTGAAACATGTATTGTGATTCCTCTTCCTCAGGAGTTTCTTCTATGATCAATGGATGGTGTTCGTCTATCTAGTTTTCACCACTTTCACTACTTTTTGACTGTTGAAAATTGTACGACAAAATATTGGTGAAAGCAACTAGCTGGTATGAATCCACATATTTATCATAAACTGTTGAAAAGGCATCATCAATTTTGAGCCCATAAGCAGTTGTAGAATTTCCATGGTAAACTCTCATTATCCACCAATTCATTATCTTCTCTTCAGACCATTCGGGCTTACTGGATTTAACTTGGTCAAACAAACCCGATAGAGGAGTTTGAGACTTATACTCTACTTCCTGCTCATAGCAGTCATGTCAAGGGGGAAGTGTAGCCATTTTCTCAATATGCCAGTTCATTTCTGGCCCATTAAAATTGTTTTGATTACGCTCAATGTTCGATCGAGGACAACAATAAAATGATTTCATTTTGACAAATTCTTTAAACTTATCTAAAGGATCATACTTCCAACGCTGTGGTAACTCAATCATCCCTAGATCCTGCAATGCAATGGTGAGAAGACGATTATGTCCAACTTGACTCACTGTTATGCCACCAAACTGAAACAACATATTGCATGTAGTCTTGCTTCCATGCCCAGCTCCATATATGTCATTCACGTAATCTGACTGGCGTACTACTTCCATAGCAAAATCATGCTCTGTAGCAAAATATGGCAGTAAGAACGGCTTACATGTGAAACCCAAAATTCTCATGACCACACCTTGGGTAAGCAAAAAAATGTCACCCTTTTCTTGAGTAACCACTATATCTTTCAATTATCATGGCACTCTTTCACAGGTACCACAAAGCAACTCAATTTTCGATCCCAAAAACAAGTTGTTAAAGCTATAACAAGATTCTTTTTTCAATAAAATAGAAGTCCACTGGTAAACTGGTAAAGGCTCATCCTTTTCATTTGTAGTCAAAATAACAATAAAAGGAAAATGGCGCTGCAGTTGGAAGAAGAAAAACCATACCAAAAATGAAGTATGCTTGAAATATTTATCTGCTCCAGTCTGCAAGCTCTCCAGCTGCGAATTTTATCTCCGTGAAATATAATCAGCCCAATCGAAAAAAATTGGATTGGTGCCCTGTTTCATGGTGGAAGGAGAATAAAATTCTACACATCAAATGCATTGTGTCATAGTCGCTTGCCACTTGTGAACTATATCATCTGAGGGCAAACCCACAATCCATGCTAGCATGGAATAAATATCCAAGCTTTTAAAATATTTCAATGGTCTAGGTAGGTTTGGAAGTTGTCCCATTGGCGGATCTTTAATCATCTGCGTCTCCATAAAGTGATGCATAGCCACAGTGGAGACATATTTATCTTCTTGTTCATCAATATGTAGCTTCTTATGGACTCCATATTCGAGAGGTCGTAACCCACAGGCAAAAGCTTCTCAGACTTCATCGGGAGTAATGGTAAAAGAATTTCTCTCTTCGCATTCCTGACAGCCCTGGTTGAAGGATCATTATATCTAGCAACAAGCAACACAAGCTCGGGACAAGGATGTACTGGAGGGCATAAATACCAAAAAAATAGTGAGTGATAAGGTACTGTTAACCAACTTCTCGATGTCAATCCCTGTTGCACTACAAATTCGACATTTTGCTGTAATTTTCTACTCCTTTGTGAGTGATGATGCAGTCACTCATTCCAACCATAGAATCTTCATACAGTTCCAAATCAACATAATCATTTTTCTTAGCCTTCTTGGACCTCATAGTCACTTCCCTTCTCTTTGACTTCTTCGGTTCTAAATATTTTGAAATTTCTTGGGGTTCCTTGCCACGCCTTCCTATTTTTATTAAAAAAAACTTCGAGCAAATTTTCCCCACACTTTCTGAGCACTTCTACAATAATCCCTTGAAACACATCGTAGTAGGAAAAATTAAAAATAATAACTGCAAGGGTTACCTCATCTTGTTTAAATAGACTCCTTTTCAACTGCCACAATAAATACTAAGTTGCTTGGTCGGCTTCGAAAAAAGCATCTTCCTTGGCCGCATAACTGTATCGTAGACCATGCCCTGGCTACATAAGTTTGTTTTAAAAATTTGGCCACTTGAACCAATTAAATGCTCCTTGTGCTTCCTTGAGACAGAAAACTTTCATTGGTCTACATGCTTCCTAGTAATTGCCACGTCTTGAGAGGGGTAATATATCCGCACTGAATCTCGAAAATCAAAGGGAATGTTTGCTTGCCAAAAGTTGCTTCTCCTTCAGGATGCTTTCAATCTACTTGATGAAACTAGGGTGAAGACTCTCCTTTTATAATTTTTGTTCTTGCCCTTTTACCTTTTCCTTCATAAAAACAACCTTTTTTTTTTATTGCTTTAAAAACTGTATTTTTATTTTTTGTGTTGTTATTTCTCCTTTTTTTTTAAATTTTACTATGATCGCCCTTTTTAAAATTTTATTTTAAAGTTTTTTTTTTTTAATTCTAAATTTTTATTAATTTTTAAAGTTTTTTAATTTTTTAATTTTAAAATTTAAAAGTCGTTCGTCCCAATCCTTTAGGGCGAACCACTTTTTTTATTATGATTTTTTATTTTCTATTTATTTATTTTTTGTTTTTTTGTTTTTTTTTAATTTTCTTTGTTAATTTAAACCTTTTTTAAAATCCTTGGTCGCCCAAGAGAATGGGCGACCATGGTCTAGTTTTTTTATTTTAAAGGTTTTTTTTTATTTTAATTTTAATATTTTTTTTTAATTATAGATGGGAGCCCCCATGCCTTGGGCTCTTCCACCTATAAATAGATGGGAGTGCCCATGACTTGGGCTCTCCCACCTTTAATTAAAAAGGTGGAGAGAAGCACCCGACCTTGGGCGCTTCCCCTTTATATTGGGGAAATGCACCCAAATTCGGGCGCTTCCCCTTTATATTGAGAGTGGGGGCGGATCGCCCAAAGGGACAAGCAATCATAATGATCGTCCGACCTTTGGGTGATCACGCCTTGTTTTTTTTATTATTTTTTAAAAAATAATATTGCGAAATAGGTGCAATCTAAGGCGAACCCGAGCTCCATGAGGGAACTCGGCACATGGAAGGCATAGGCTGTGAAAATAAACTACAATATAAATATTGCGGAATATCAGGAACAATGGGCATAGTCATCTTTGGGGGAAGTCTACCTACAACAATCAGATTAGATTCGGCCTTCTGTGCCTACATATACAGGTCTAGAAATGTAGTCACATTGGCTTGACGCACGGCCATACCGATTTCAGTGTTAAATACCCTGAGATAGTAGAAAGCAGCTTGCTCATGTGTGGGTCGTAGACCATTGGGAACTCTTTGCCAACTCCAGGTGAATCTGACATTAAAATTGACTATTTCCTCTTGTGGGTGTCTTTGAATCATTGTGAACTGGTGCAACAAGGAGTATGGATCAGCTTGTTCATGGAAATTTTTAATCAACAATTCTGCTAATTGATCCCATGATGCAATAGTACCTAGTTGCAATGATTGGTACCAATATAGCAATTTCCCTCTCAGTGACAATACCAGCAATTTTATCATCATGTCTTCATCTATTATGTCATGGATGGTCACCAAAGAAGCTACATCTTGGATATGCTCATACGTAGTTTTTCGAGTACCATCATAGGTTGTCAAAGCCTTCAAAGCAGCTTGGGGCACTGGTTTTGTGCTTGCAGGTTCAAAGCCCCTGAGCTATTCCACGCTGGGAACTGCTTGGGTGGTGGATTCTAAGCCATGTGGACTGGTATATAAGGTGGAGCTCGAGGAATACCTGTAGTCATGTGGGATGGAGGTTGAGGAAGGCTAGTGATAGTACTACCTGGGCTTGCGGGAGCAAAAAATACATCAGCTAGTCGTGATGATGTGACAGACGGTATATGGGATATATGAGGTAATGTATATGTACGATGAAAAGTGGCTAATTGAGGATGTTTCCCTAGCCTTTGGATATCAAGTTCGTAGAACTCAATTTGGTGATTTGGATTTTTGGCCTTCGATCTCCTATTCATGAGACACAGCTTTTGATGTACTCATGTTTGGAGATTTCTGAGTATAATCGAGTTGTCAGATGTTCTAATTCTACAGCATGAATGCAAACATCAAACCTTAATACTATTGAAAGTGGAACTTTTGAAAGTCCCAAAAAACTGTTGGCATCGATGGGTTTGTCAACTTGGGATAATACTTGTTCCATCGACTATGGATCTTATTGGGACATAAACTGTCTGTCCCATCGGGCGTGCCAAAAACTATTGGTCAACTATCTGCCTAATCATACAAATCTACATTTGTGCACCCTAGACACGGCCAACATTGAAAGACCAGAGGAAAGAGATGTCCCCTGTGTCAATCTCCAGAGAGGGCTGGTTCCCGTACTAATTCTAAAATGGTTGAAGACTAGGGATGTAGGAAAGAAATTAAAAAATGCGGAAGGAAATTGGTAATATGGCCACAGGCCGACTGTGTAGGATGGGAATAGATTAATAGCAGGAATACACACCAAGCTGAAAGTAGCATGCAAATAGATGATCAAATAATAGAATTTTCGTACAACTTTGCACATGTAATCTTCATATCAACACTCTAGCACTCACTCTCTCACTTGCAATATTTAAATCCAACTTGCAAAATTTAAATCTAACAGCAAATAATAAAGCTAACTGTGTAAAATAAATGTGTAATATAGAAGACCACAATACACCAAGTCATTTACAAATCCAAATGTTTTGAATTCACTATTACTGCAGAGAACTTGAAGTGTTTTCTCATAGGAATATCTATTTTTTCCAACCCTACGCCCTAGACACGGCCAACATTGAAATACCGAAGGAAATAGATGTCCCCCGTGTCAATCTCCAGAGAGGGTTGGTTCCCTTACTAATTCTAAAATGGTTGAAGACTAGGGATGCAGGAAAGAAATTAGAAAATGTGGAAAGAAATGGAAAATATGGCCACAAGTCGACTGTGTAGGATGGAAATAGATTGATAGTAGGAATACACACCAAGCTGAAAGTAGCATGCAAATAGATGATCAAACAATAGAATTTTCATACAACTTTGCACATGTAATCTTCAGATCGACACTCCAGCACTCACTGCCTCACTTGCAATATTTAAATCCAACTTGTAGAATTTAAATCTAATAGCAAATAATAAAGCTAATTGTGTAAAATAAATGTGTAATGTAGAAGACCACAATGCACCAAGTCATTTGCAAATCCAAATGTTTTGAATTCACTATTACTGCAGAGAACTTGAAGTGTTTTCTCGTAGGATATCTATTTTTTCCAACCCCTTACAATGAAATTTTTCTTAGTATTTATAGAGGTTTGCGCCTCTTTCATTGAATACATCAAATGAGTCATCATTTCTTGGAAATATTCAGTCGGTAGACACGATCCTAAAAATAGTTTGAGATGATAGCATTCAGACACCGTATCATTAAATTTGAGTCACCTCCATCTTCTTGGAAATCAAACACAAGCTTCAACAATTTACTCCATATTCAATTTGCTTTGGGGAGGGAGTAAAACCTTCGAGAAGATGTTCTTGAAAATGACAAAAATGCTTCCACTTCGTCACCAACATTAAATTGCAGCAGTTACCCGAAGCAAATCTTCAACTAAAAAAATCAAGCTTTAAAATTACCAAAGATGATGGCAATTAATAATTAAAATTTGCACCATTTAATTTTACTCATGCCTCTAGAGAAATTTAATCACATGTGCTCAAAAACAAACAACATTCGCCTTCAAAATATCTTCGTCGCATCTATCATGACGTTCACCCCTTTTACCTGAGTGTAAGGGTGAAAACCATTTAAAAATTTTCGTTGCCCAAACTTTATCTCTCCATGTCATTCGCCTTTAAAAATAATGAACGGATCCATCGTGAATACTTTAAAGTGACCATGATGCATATTGAAATCGTGTTCACCCAAATGAAGGGTGAACACGATGCGTTCTCTTTATTCTTCTTTTTTGTTTGGCGCATTCCTCATTGGGGCGCGTTCGCCTTTCCAATGGGAACGTGACGTTCACCCATCCAATGGGGCGAACGTGTTTGCATTCACCACTTAGCCGATTTTCTTTTGTCTTTCCCTTCATTTTTTATATTTTCTTTGATTTCACTACATTCAATTTCTTACTGCCACTTCGCCACTGAAGCGAAATTATTTTTAATTTTTCAACTGCTGCTATGGATAATTTGATGAAGTGAATCCGAAGTGGATTTCCATGTCACAATTTGGGATTAATTTATTTTGCAAAATGAAAGTTTATAGAGAATTGAAAAAACTATATAAATAAAATAACTGAGTTAAAAAAACTCAATCATAAATGTCTTCGGATTACAATAAAAAAATATGACATGTTGCAAAATGCCAACACATCCACAAGGTATTTTCACAACCGAGTTTTTTTTTTACAAGACAAGCACGTTGAAAATAGGTTTTCATGTGAGCCTTGGTCCAGTAGCATCTCAAAGATTTTTTCACCACTAAACATTGTTTTTGCATAAAGAAGGGATATGGCATTCTAGCTCTTGATAAATTTTTGATGCAACATTTTTTACTCATATTATGGTTGTTAGTCTTTTTCAACATAGTTTCTTACATAGATTCCTAGGCAATCTCTTTTGGCACAATATTTTTTGGCATAGTTTCCTGCACAAATTTTGACATAGTCCTTTCTAATGTAGTTTCCTGTGTAGTCTTTTTTGATACAGTTTTCTACATAGATTATTGTGGTCTTTTTTGACATAGTTTCCTACATAGATTTCTATGCAGTATTTTTAGCATAGTCTTTTCCAATGCCCTACATTCAATCACTAAAATGGTTCTACAATACCTTAGTCTAGTGTTTTTGACTCTCTATATTGCTCTAATATCATAGCATTGAAATGATACAATAACCCTAAATTTGATCTAAAAACTTCTTAAAAAGCTTTCTTCCTTACTACTCAAAATGAGGTATTTGCCTCATCAATCCTCCTCCAATTTGAACTAATGCATAGCCCCATACATCCTTATTGGGTGGTCATGCATGTGATAACATGTCCTTGCTAATATGGCATGTTGATGGCTAACATGCCCCCCTACTTGTATGGAAACATGGGCTTGTATTGTAAACTATGAACTTTTTTTTAACAAAAAAGGCCACCTTTTTTTTTTCAACCATCTTCTATCTTAGTTGTGCCTGCAAAAAAAAATTACAAGTAAGTTTTTTTTATTTGGTATTTCGATACAAATGCTGATCTTTTTTGATGCATTTCTGATGTAGGCTTTTCTAGTGCATTTTTTACATCAAAGTTATTTTTATCTATTTGATCTGGTATTCTAATATAGATGTTGATATTTTGGTGTATTTTTATGGCAAGATTTTCCAACACATTTTTAGTGTCAGACTTTGGCTATCTAGCACATCATCTACTTTAGCTGTCAAGTTTTGGCTTCTATAGTTCTAGCATTGTGTTACCAAAATATTCCTATCATGCTCAATACGTAACCATATAATGCATGATTGTTTAGGAGAGATAAAATACCACATTCCAGTAACACTTTACCTTTGTACATGCATTCTTCGAGGTTAGAAGCCATTCCATATTCAATTGGGGTAAGTCAAGAAATAGGGAAAAAAACTAAAGATGGATTCCAACCAAAAGGTAGGACGTACGACCAATTAGCATCATATGGTTAAAGAAGGTGAAAAGCTTGTAGAGGAAGGTAAGATTAATGCCCTTACCAATTTCTTTAGACCTGATATTAATAAAGATCATAACTTGGAATATTAGAGGACTCCATGGAAGTCTTTCAAGATAAAATGATATTAGAAGAATGATTCAAATAAACCATCCACATCTTATTTTTCTTAGGGAAACAAAGATATCAATAGAGGACATGGATTCAATTGCTAGTAAAATCTAGCCAACTAGAAAAGTTACTTCCCTTAGTTTGCAAGGGACTTTTGGCGGTATTGCTTGACCTTGGAACCCAAAAGAGGTAGTTATTCACCATATGGTTGGAAATTGGGGTCTTTTGGATGTAGTTATTCAAAGTAGACATTCTAACTAAATTATGCTTTGTATAATTATTTATACTTCGACTACTTTTGAGGAATAGTAGAAGGATATAACTTATATTATCTCTCATTTTATTGAAGCTTGGATCTTGATTAGAGGAGATTTCAATACCATCCTCTCTTTGGATGAGAAAATTTTGGGAAATAGAAATTTGGAGAAAAGCACTAACCTCATGAGTGAATATATTATAAACCTTCATCTTATGGACATCCAACCAGATAATGGTCTTATAACTTGGTCTAACAGAAGGTAAGGCTTAGCTTGTATCATGGAGAGATTGGATAGGTTCTTATTCTCTAACAATTTCTTAATCCATGGTCACACTCCTAAGGTGAAGACTCTTAACAATTCTAGTTCGAATCACTAGCCAGTCATGGTGGAAATTTGAAAAACCAATGTGATTTTCTCACATTTTTTATTTCAGTTAATGTTGCTTAGAGATAGTTCCTTCAGATCCCAAGTGCAGTAATGGTGGGAGGAAGGTAAACTGGGAGGAAGGTAAACTAAGGTATGGGACTAAGATATTTTGTTTTACCAAAAGGTTGTAATACATTAAATCCAAAATCAAGATTTAGAACTGGAAGAAGTTTGGATATGTCCAGCAAAAAAATATGAAGTGATTGCTTATCTTGAACAATTGAATAAGAAAATCCATTTAGATGGCCTTACAAAGAGTATAATTATAGATGAAATTATACTCATAGTTCATTTAGAGGAATGGTAAAAAAGAGAACTCTTATGAAAGCAAAAATCTAGGATCCAATGGCTCAAATAAGGAGATCGAAACATAGATTTCTTCAAAAAATCTCTTCTAGCTCAAATATCTCACAACTTTATTTCCTCCCTAAAATATGATTTTGGAGACGTTATCTACAGTTGGGATGACATGAACTCTATTGTTGTCAATTAATCTTATCACTTATAAGAACTTTGTTTTGACTACTTCAATTACTATCAATGAGCTTCAACAAGTGGCATTTAAAATACAAAAATAAAAAACCCTAGGTCCTGATGGTTTTCCCACTAAATTCTATCAAGATTTTTGGGATATCCTTCATGTTGATTTATTAGAGGTGGTCTAAGAAGCTAGGAAATCCAAAGAAATTTTGAATGCTATCAATAAAACTTATATAGCTCTTGTCCCAAAATATCAAGAGGTAGATCATATCCCAGCTTTTAGACCTATAGCTTTATGTAATGCTCTTCTTAAAATCATTACAAAGATCATGGCAGAATGGTTGAAGCCTCTTTTGCATAAGATTATTTCCCCTAAACAAAGGGTTTATGTGGAAGGGCATCAATTAGTTGATGAGATTTTTCTTTCTTAGGAAGTCATCCATTCCATGGAAATGTAAAAATATCCATCTATGTTCATTCGTTTAGACTTATCCAAAGCTTATGACAGAGTGGATTGACACTTTCTTGCCAAATTTTTGAGGTAATTTGGCTTGTCTTAGGATTGGATGGACTGGATTATGATATGTGTCTAATTTATGTGCTACTCTATTCTTATCAATGGCAGTCCTTATCAGTTATGCCCAACTTCCAGAGGTATTAGGCAAGGTGACCCCCTCTCCCCTTATTTATTCATCATTCTTATTGAATGCTTGGGCAAGACTATAACAAAAAATAGAGAAAACAAAACCCTTGAGGGAGTTACCATTGCTCATGGAGCTAGGCCTATTTCTCATCTTCAATTTGTTGATGACTCTACTTTGTTAGGTAAATCTACAATTAAGGAAGCTTCTAAAATTAAACAAATCATTAGCTATTTTTCTAATGCTACTGGTAAATTGATCAATGAAGACAAATATAGAGTTATTTTCTTTCACTACTCTCCCAAACAGGGTTCCATGGTCTTGGATAAATTAATATATAAGTTCTCTCTTCCAATCACTTATTTAGGCATTCCTATCAATATTCAAAGACACAAAAAAATACTCGAATTGGTTTTTGGATAGATTTAAGAAGAAAATTGGAAAGTGGACCGATAGGTGGTTTTAATTTGGGGGTAAAATTACCTTGGTAAAATCTCTCCTTCAAGTTATACCTAATTATGTTTCTACTGTGTTGAATATCATAAAGGCAGTTCTTTGAGAATTGGATCAAATCAATCATCGGTTCCTATGGAGTGGTACTAAGGAGAAAATAAAATGAGCCTTGGTGAAATGGGATACTTTGTCTTCCCAAGAATGAAGGGGGGTTAGGATTCCTTTATTCTATTAATAACAATAAGGATTTAGCTGCTAAAATGTATTGGAGGATTTTGCATAACCCCAATGCTCTTTGGACCAAGAATCTTTATGCTAAATATGTTGAGAACAAAAGTCCTAAAGACCTTGTTCACTATCAATTGCCTACCAAAGGTTCTATCATTTTAGTGGTTCTTAAGACTTGTGAGGATTTGATTAAGAAAAAGTTATTTTGGATCATTCATAATGGTCAACAAGAAAAATTGTGCACATATTCTTGGGATGGTCACAAACCTTTGATAACTTGGTTTCCTTATTGGAGGCCTTTGATGGAGGAGCTTCATGGGTAAAGATAGATAATTATTTTTGGTACCATACTGGTAACTCATAGGTTGGTAGATATTGGATACTTGTTGAGGACTAGCCTATTCAAATGCCATAAAGGCAAATAAAATACATCCAAATCATCCTTCATATGATATCTCTCTCTTGGTCCCATGATAAATATTGTTTTGGATGGAACAACACTACTAAGGGTGAGTATTTAGTTGCTCAATATTATTTGATCTTATGCCATAATAATCCCAACCAATAATATGATATATTTACTCAGTTGTGGGCTCAAAATCTTTGGCCTAAGGTGAGGTTCTTTACATGGCTTTTATTGCATCATCGAGTGCTTACTGGTGAACAACTTATGAAATGTGGTTTTCATGGCTCGTTTAGATGCAAAATGTGTGGAGAGAATGTGGAAACTCTCAACCATATTTTTATTGAGTGTACCTTAGCCTTTGAGATATGGAGGAGAATGGCCATCTTACTTGGCTTATAGTGGTCCAATTTTTTACTTTTGAACAACTTTGGAGGGATTGGCCTAATCAGGAGGGTGTTGATCATTTTATTAGGCAACTAGTTTGGATGGGTTCTACCATTCTACCTTGGAATATTTGGAAGGAAATAAATAATCATATTTTCAATCAAGAAAGGAAGGACATTCACTATATCTAGCAAAATACCATTTCCAACTTAGTTGAATCAGTCCAACAACTCCTTAATCACCCCTAGAACTCCCACCAAAGATGGGATCAAGTGATGCAAATATTGGAATTAACTCTTTCAAGGGAAACCAACTTAAAGGAAATGTGAGTAATCAAAATATGGATAGAACAAGGTATTGGTAGCCTCCTCCCAAGGATTTTGGAAAATTCAATACCGATGGAGCCTTTAGAGGGAACCTTGGAAAAGCTAGTGTACGAGGAATTGGTAGACGTTTAGATGGTTCCTTGGTTTTCACTTTTGCTAAGAATTTGGGTATTCTTTCCAATAATCTTGTTGAGGGGTATGGTATCCTTAGAGGCCTTCAAGAGGCTACTAAGATTAGATGGAAAAAGGTGTTGGTTGAATCTGAATCTCAAGTCATGATTAATCTATTGAATACTCCTAAGAATCATAAGGTTGATTGGAGGATAAAAATAATTTTTGGGAAGATTCAATTAATCCAGATGGGTTTTTTTTAAGTTGAATACAATCATGTGGTAAGAGAACAAAATAAGAGTTTTGATGCTTTAGCTAATTAGACATTGGAAAAGGTGATCTTGCTTACTACGGCCACCCTCCTAGATGGTGGGATTCAAAAATAAGGGAAGCTCTTATTTCTATCCTTTCTCTGGATGGCTCGAGTACTAGAGGTACCTAGTTCCTTTTTACTTTGTTTTTTGCTTCTCTTTGGTTTAGTCAAGGTATTTTAATTTCCTTGCTCAGACTAATAATTCGTATGTTTCCTTTGTTGAATCTTGCTTTAAAAGCATATTGGCCTAGAAAGGCCAATGTTGTATTCTATTTTTTCCTTCTTTTTAGTTTTTTGGTGTGTGTTATTTTGTATTGTTTTTGTTCTATTTTGTTTTTGTGTTGTTTTTGGTGTTTTTTATGTTTTGGTATTTTTTTGTGTTTTGTGTTTTGTGTTCTTGTTTTTTTGTGTGTGTTTTTTTTTTTTTTTTTTTTTTGTTGTTTTGTTGTTTTTGTGGTTTTTTTTGTGTGTGTTTTGTGTTTTTTTGTTGTTTGTTGTTTTTGTGTTTATTTTGTATTTATTTTGTGTTTGTTTTATTGTTTTTTTTTTGTTTTGTGTTTTTTTGTTATTTTTGTATTTGTTATGTTTTTGTGTTTGTATATTTATGTTTTTGTTGTTTTAGGCATCCTCTTTGAGTGTGTCAAATGGGGTAGGCCAGGTGCGAGCCCTAGGAAATTTTGGTGGAATGGATACCCCTACCTATTTGGGGCTTACTTGAAAGTGGTATCCCAATTGGGGTGTTTTTCACAAAAAAAAAAAATTAGACTTGTGTCTAATTTACGCCTTGTTTTGAAGCATCTATGTATCATTGCGTACTTGAGGTTGGTCCTTTCCAATACTTGAGTTCGATGTAACTTTACTTGTATAGCATAGTTATGCTTCATTGTTTTAGGCTTTTGAAGAACACAAGCTTATATTGAGAGGGGGGGTGAACAGTATAGCACCCACTTTTTACTTTCTTTCCAAACCAATATCAATTAGTGTCCTCAATTGCAATAACCAAATATAGCAGTGTGTATTAATAACATACATAGCAATAGTAATCAAGTGCACAAATCATCACACACAATTGGGACACAATATTTAACGTGCTTCCCCCAATGTGGGGTAGTCCACAAGATATTCTCCTTATAATATTTCACAAAGAATTAGGGATCCTTATCCCAATACAAATGATTACTTTGATCTTCTCAAAGCTAAGTTATCTTGATCTGCTCAGGTGGGCTCCACTGAAATGTTCAGCTAGGCTCTCCACTGATCTGCTCAGCTAGGCTATCCATTGATCTGCTCAGCTAGGCTCTCCATTGATCTACTCAGTGAGGCTATCCACTGATCTGCTCAGTTAGGCTATCCACTGATCTACTCAGCTAGGCTATCCACTGATCTGCTCAACTAGGCAACTAGTGTTGATGTGTTTTATGTTTCTATCATATATCTTTCCCTGCTCACAAATCTACCTCAATGCCTTCTCACAAGGCTCAAATAATCCTGCTCAAATGTTGTCCCAAATATGTTCTCAAAGCCTTCACAAAAGGCTCAAACAATCCTGCTCAAATGCTATCAGTCAAACAATCCTGTTCAAATGTTATCCCAATGCTATCCATAAATCTGTCCCAAATGCCTTCTCAAAGGCTCAACCAATCATGCACAAAAGTTGTCTCAAATCTATCCAAAAATTCTATCCCAAAAGCATTCCCAAAGGCTCAACCAATCATGCACAAAAGATGTCTCAAATATGTCCATAAATTCTATCCCAAAATCCTTCCCAAAGGCTCAACCAATGACTCTCAAGTAGCACTCAAATATCAACCACAAATAAACGAAGGCAAGGCTCAATGATGAACTCAAAAATGGATAACAAATGAATGATGACAATACTCAACAATGTGCTCAAAAATGAATGGCAATGTACTCTTCAATGGATGACAACAATGATCCACAATGATTTCAACAATGTATGACAAATGATCTCTCAAATGGATGACAACAATGCTCAACAATATACTCTCAAATGGATGACAACAATGCTAAATAATGTACTCTCAAATGGATAACAGCAATGCTCAACAATGTACTCTCAAATGTATGACAAATGAGCTCTCTAATGAAAATCTCTCCAAGTAATAATGATGAGGACTTCAACCAACCAAGGAAAATCTCCACAAGTGATAGCAATAGGTTCTCAATAATATCTTCCTCATGCAATGTCAATAAGCTCTCAAGAAACAAGCACAACTCTCTCAAGCAAAGAGCTCTCAAATAGCCAACAATGATCTCCTCAAAATGAAAGACAAATGTATCCACAAGTGACTAGCAAATGATCTCCTCAATGGTCTCAACTAATAGCAATGTACTCAACAAGTAACCAACAATATGTTTTTCAAGGCAATAGCAATCATGAAACTCAAGCATCAATTTTATCCATAAAATTGATTTTCTAATCCATCCACTTCCTCTCAATAGCCAAGGCACATAATCAAGCAATTTGTCTTCAACTTCAAACCCTAACTCATGTGCATGTCTTCTAACTCAAGGTAGAAATTAACTAGGTCTCAAGTTCCTAGTTTAATTTCATAATTAAATCATGCACTAGGACATATAACAAGTTCAACACTTTTCAACCTTATGACTCCCTAATTTCATTAACATATACAGCAAGCACCTATGCTTTTATTTTTAATTCCACACCTTATAACTCCACATACAGCAATCACAAATATTTATTTCCACACCTTATATCTCCCTAATCACACACATCAATAACAAATATTTAATTCTACACCTTATAACTCCCTAAGCACATTAACACATACAGCAAGCCATTATTTCCCTAAACTCCTTATGACTCCCTAGTTATCACAAAAATAATTTTAATGCACCAAAATTTTGGTTATAACAATATTACCATACGCTAGAGATAAATACCTTTATTCAAAATTTGTTGCCTTCACAACCTTTGAAATCGATAATTCCTTTGCCAAAAATCAATGTGCCTTCACACCTTCAAAATCGTCAATGCCTTGCCAAAAATCAATGCGCCTTCACACCTTCATGGGAGTCGAACTCCGTTCCTCTCACTTAGCGTTGTGAAGCGCTTACCACATGGGAACTAGCCCACGTTGGGATTTTAATACCAAACACCTGTTGCAAAAAAATATGTCTTCGGTTAATAGTGTTGTGCCTTAGACTTTGCCAACATTGAATAGACAAACCTTGCTTGAGATCATCTGTCTAATCTCCAGAGAATGCTGGTTCCTTTGAGTTTTTTAGAGGAAAGGGAAACAAGAGATAAGGGAAATATAGCTAAAGCTAGAACTTTTCTCACAGTACAGATTAGACAACAACTAAAAAATGATGATGCATATTACTATCTTCAGAGTTTCTTTATATCTTCCTATAGAAAACATGAATTCCTGAGTGTGATTTTAAATGTTCATCTAAATACATGTAAATATCTTTAATATTCAACTCTAGAGATAAGGTTTATACATGCACAGTTCAAATTTAAGAACATATACATTATAAAACTTAAAATGAATAAAAGTTAAAAACTTGATACATACACTCGCATACAGAATTTCAGAAGCCAGAGGAAGAATATCTCTTATTGCTTGTAATCCAGTAACATGTACATCAAGTCTGTAAACGTCCAAGAGCTGACCCTTTTCATGATCGACTCACTCCTATTTATACCCTAAAAATAGTATCTTCTACTATGTACATTTAATTTCCTCAATCAATTACAAGTAATTATCTACAGTTTCTAAGAATATACAACGAATTTCTCGTAGATTAGATAGATTTCCTTCTGGATAAATTTAGATGATCTTGTTATTCTACAATCATCCAGCAGACCTGCCATGTTATAATCAACTGACCATTCTTCAAAAATCAGCACATGATGTCAGTGCATGCCCCAGTTGCCAAAAATATACTCTGTTTCTCTATAGCATGTATGTCGCGAAATCATGACATTCTACCTTTGTGAAGCCTTCTTTACTTTTTTCTTTAGCAAAAACCAGACATGTCACGAAATCATGACACTCTTGTTTCTCTACTTGTCTACCCTTCTTGAGTCACAAAAATGCAACATGTCACAAAATCACGACATTTCTATGTCTTCAGCCTGATTCTTCTTTTTGCACCACGAAAATTGACCATGTCGCGAAATCGTGACACTTTCGCCTCCTTAGCTCTTTGTCTTGGTTTTGATCGTGAAAACGCGACATGTCGTGAAATCATGACACTTCTGCCTCCTTAGCTCTTTTTCTTGGTTTTGACAATGAAAATGCGACATGTCGTGAAATCGTGACACTTTCGCCTCCTTGCTCTCTCTTGTTGCTTTTGGCCGTGAAAAAGGGACATGTCGCAAAATCGTGACACTTTTAGTCTCTTTAGCAGTTTTGCTATTCTTCTGGTGAAAATAAGCCATGTCGCAAAATTGCAACATTCTCCCTGACTTCTACCCTTTTATTGATGGACTTGGCAAAAATGGGCGACGTCACGAAATGGGCAACTTCTCCTCTGCTTTCCCTCTTTGTTGTTTTTCACCGCAAAAACTCGACATGTCGTGAGATCGTGACACTTTTCTTCCTTAGTGTATTTTGTTTTTTCTTTGTTCTTTAGCATATGGGCTACTTCGGTCTTCTTTGAAAATATGCAAAAAAGGTGCATCAGCCATTTTTTGTAGTTAGTCACTTTTTGACTAACATTCTTGGCACCTTCCATGGGAATTTTTGCTCAAAAAAATAAATAGAAACCAAGCCTTTATCCATTGGGAAACGGAGTCACCACATGCAAAAAGTAAAATTTCAAGTGAAAAAGCAAAGATAAAAGAAAAAGAATGCACTTTGGAATATAAGTGATCTTTACCTTATCAAAAAAAATTTCTACCGCTTAGTGACTTAACTTTTTTTTGAGGAACATAAAAGATTCAATTCTGAGAGCTGGTCCCAGCTCTGGCTACTAGTTTTTGACCCTGATGTTTAGATCTTCTGATTTTGTCCATTGCTGTAATTACCTCTTGATAAGTTTTGCAAACTCGATTCCAGTCTTCATCTTCTAAATCAGAATAATCAATGAAAATTTGATATACATACTACAACTCCTCCACTTTATCATAAGAAATGATCTTTTGCCTTAAAATTAGTTCTTGTAAACAGGCTTTAATCTGTGTCAGCCTCTGGATCATCTCCATGACCTGTGTTTCTTCTATAGGTTCCTGCCTGTCGTCTATGTTTGTTTCATCCTCAACAAAAGCTTTTATTGATGCTTAAAGGACCTCTTCCTTCAACACTTTTGAACCATCATCCCAAAGGTAAGGAAGCCCATTATGGATAGCCAAATCAAGTTTTTGGAGCAACCCTTTCGCTTCATCTTCAAGCTCCTGCAGAAACTTATTTCCCTGTGCTATCAATTTAAACTTTCTAAAGAAGTTCTTTGTTGTGATTTTAGCTTGAGACCAGGCTTCGCTTCTGAGCTTGGCTTCCATGCTTCCTAGCATCTTTTCTAACAAAATCTGAATTTTAGTACTTGCATCTTCTCTTTTCAATAAAAATGCTTCGACAGCTCCAAATTCCTGTTTTACTACTTCAGTAGTTTCCTTTACTTTAGCTAAATACAATAATAAAGGTCTAGCCTTTAATACTAAAGATAAAAAATATTTTAACAATTATTTCCTCATTTTCTTTACTTTATCCTTTGAAAATCCGGAAGGAGCATTTTGTTGTTCTACCAACTATTGTTGTAGCTGTTGTATCTGTGTATTCAATGCCTAAATCTGAGCTTCTGCCACACTCAACTTTTCTTTACATTTTTCCACTTCACTGGCAGCAGCACTAAATTTACCCTCCCATTTTTTAGCTTCTAGAGTAAGAGCCTTCTCTGCTATTTTTTGTTCTTTCACCATAGTCTCTAATTCCTTCCTCTTCTCCTTTTCCTTTAAAAACATTTCTTGATAATGTCCTCCCTGTAAGTATATGGTCCCAAAATGTGCTTGGGCTTTCACCCACTCATCTTCCATAGGCAGTTGGTATATATCTTCATTTATTTATTCTACTTGGTAATATTCCATAGTCATTTCTCTCTTTGATTTCTTAGTAATAGGAGTTAACTTCAACTTCTTCCTCTGCATACTAGCTGGGTCTAAAGCAATGATTTCTCTTACAGTAGTCGATGCTTTAGAATCCTTAGCTGAATGTGAATTCCACCAATCTAAAGCATTCCTACTTACTTTTTTTAGATTTTCAATCTTGGCCATGGTGGAGTGTGACTCAGTCCCTTGAGAAGTTGTAACTCCAGCCGTCGGGATGTCAATGTTGGGGAGAAAAGGAATGGGAGCAACTACGGATCCAACATTTAGTAGATTCTAGAAAGATGTTGCCATTTCTGGGAGAACAAGGTAATTTTTTGGCAAGAACATTATACTTTTGTTGATTTTAGAAAATGAGGGAGAATTACAATGGGAATGAGTAGGAGAATGAGAAGAAGAAAGTAAATAAAACATACCTATTTTCTGCTGGATTTGTTGTTGGTGTTCTTCTTCTTCATGTTCACTAACGATCATTTCTTCACTCTGTGCTTTGTCTTTATTAGGAGTTTTATTTCCCTCATCACTTTCATCCAAGTTTATAATTTGTTTCTCCTGTTGTTGTCCTACCGTCAGGATTTCTTTTTTAACCAAAATTTGTTTTTTATTTTCACTATTTTGGCTCTCTTGAGCCGAACTGGGTGGGCCGCGTGAGACTTCCTTCTATGAATTTTCATGCTCAACTTCCTGAGCATCTGCATCAGTGTTTTCTTCAGTCATATGGTCTTGTTCACCTTCTTGAGTCCTTTTCCCTGAGTTTTCTTTTGTATCTTGAGGCTCTTGATCACTAGAAGAAGTTTGAATAATATTCTTGTCTTTTCTTCTATCAGCCATCATTTTCAATTTTCTCATTCTTTCTACTACGGGTTCATCAGATTCTATACTTGAGTCTAAAGGTGGAACGAATTTTACAATTCTTGAGGAATGATGTCTTGACGTCAGAGTATCTGCCCCAAGTGCTAGACGCTTCTCTCTTTTTGTTACTAGAATAGGTTCAACTCTCCCCTGTCCTTCTTTGCCTAGCCCTTTTCCATCATAACCCATTTTCAACATCATCTGGGCGGCCTTCGAACTATAAGTATTTCCTTGCTCTTTAGTAAAAACCTCTTCTATTGATCTTTTCCTAGATGTCCTAGGTTTTGTCTGAACAAGGAGAAGATTTTGAGCCTCTACAATTTCTTTTCCTTTACCAGCTTTGAGCTGCTGGGATTCCTCAGGTGGCTGGGATACTTCAGGTTGCTGAGATACTTCGAGAGTAGAAGAATGACTACCTCCTATGCTTGGAGGGATTCTAACAGGGAAACTTCCTCCCTAGGAGTCATGGTTTTCATTATACCAAGGTTCGAACAGATTGTCATTTTTGGTGGGGTATCTCGATGAAATCGAATTTGTCTGGACTCTCATTACCCACCATTATCGAATTTTAGCCACATCCCAATCTAGCCTATTCTTCTGAATCCTGGTGATTTTACCCTCCATCAATTGATGAGCTTTTATATTTTCTGGGTCAAACTGAACAATTACTTCGTAAAAATCATGCCAAGGAGGCAAAGGCTCCATATTTTCTATGTGCCACTCTAGGGGTTCATCTTCTGTGTTATTTCTATTTTCTTCAACATCATCTCTGACTTTAACATGAAATTCTTTAATCTATGTTTTATTCAAAATGGATTGTCTCTCAGCAAATCTGTTCATGGGATCATATTTCCATCTTTGCAGAATCTCAATAAGCCCCAATTTTCTCAAATACTCTGCTATCTGTTCATTTTGCCCCTTTCTTGAAATAGTAATTCCTTCAAAACTAAAAGGCATATTACAAGTATCGGTTTTCCCAATTCTAGTCCCAAATTTGACATTAATGCTTTCTGTTTGCCTAACATATTCTAAGGCAAAGACTCTGTCAGTCACATAATGAGGAAGTAAAAAGGGTTTGTCTGTAAACCCATACAATCTGATGCATACTCCTTGTGTTAGAATAAACCAATCTCCCTCCTCTGCAAACTTGGTTTGCAATACCTTTTCCTCTTTGGGGGTCAATCTTGTTATTTTTCCATACATGATTTTTAGCGTAGGGCCCAAAAATTCCCTATTGAAATCATAATATGACTCGGATTTGTATAACACATTGGTCCATTCATACACTGGTAAGATTTCTCCCTTCTCATTCTTATCATTTTTTGAAATGAAAGCTAACTCTTGAGACATAAAGTAAAAGAATAACCACACCAAATATGAAGTGTATCTGAATGAAAACTAGGTTCCAGCCTTCAATGCCGCCAAACCCTCATGAATTTCTACACTTAAAAACTCAGGCCAGTCAAAGAAAATAGGTTTCACACTCCTGCTCATAACAGCTGAATCGTACATTCTAGGGTTCGACAAACATTCTACTACAGCCACCTACCACTTTTGAACCTTTTCATCATTTTTTAGTCTAGCAATCATGGCCAGGATGGAATATAGTTCAGGATTTTTAAAAGCTGCCATGTCAATTGGGGGTTCTGGTGGATTTACCCCTTTTGGAAGATCTTTTATCTGAGTGGCTAGGAAACCCTTCACCTTTTCAGACGAGACGAAATATGTAGCTTGTTCTAAGGGGTCAAAATTCTTAGGTTCTAAGAAAGGGACATGGCCCACAGCAAAAGCAAAAACAAAAGCATCTTTGGACAGAGGAAACAAAACCTTCCCTGAAAAATATCTAACCTTTCTCTCCTTTTCATCATAGAAATTTGCAATTTCCCTTACCAATTCTGGGTAGGGATGAACAGGAATATATACATACCAGTACAAGAAATAATGGTATGCAAACGTTGAAGGAGAAGACGCAGAAACCCCAGTCGCTACCCGGTTCTTTATATTACTTCGAATCTCTGTCGAGTCCTTCCATATTATTGTATCTGCAATTTGAGAGTCTCTATCAATAAAACCAACATTGTTCTCCTCCCTTCTTTTTACTACCAAAGTAGTCGGGGGTGATGAGGTAGATGCTACCTGGTTCTTCGCCTTCTTAGGGGCCATTATGAATTATCAGGTACATAGACTTTGAACTTATTCTGATTGCTTCACAACTCCTTCCTCACTCTGCTATAGTGTGGTAATATAAAAGTGGTTGGCAAGATTTTTGGCTTTTCAAGCGTTACAGAGATAGTTCCTCACTTCTTTTTCTTCTTTAGGAGTTTCAGAAAGTTTGCAAATGGTGAAATGCCTTTCCAAATCCTTGAATTTAATTTTATGTAGCTTGAGAGGACATGCAAAATTAATGCATTAAATGATGGTTGGTCGATTTGATTCATCCATATTTCTTTGGTTTCCCTTCTCGCCACCTTCCTTAGGAAACTCCTAAAAATGCTCGTTGGCTCATTAAAAACCCACTTGGGGACTGGGAATTATCCCATGCCAAAAAAGATGCTACCTGATAGATTAATTATCTTCTTCCACTGAACCCCGAGCACGTGGTTGCTTAGAAACATTCGACGGTGGATCTTTAGAAATATTTCGAGAAGCACACAACATATTTCAAAATATTCTTTTACTCATTCCCTCTTGCCAACTCTCAGGCGACCACGCGGCAGCTCCAGATTTGAAAATGCAAAATAACAAGAGCGGACTTTTCCCTCCAAATTTTATTCAAAATGTCAAACTCTGATAGTCCTCAAAAACGATTCTTATTAGGCTACGAAAAGGGAATATTTACAAAACTCAAAACTTATAATATACTGTACATATAATGGTGATCTGTCCCTTTTACTGGAAATATAATTTTAGGTGAAATGCATTCACCATGATGGGTAGAACCCATCCATCTTGATCTTTTAACTGGAAGGCATTGAATTGCTTTTTTGAAATAATTTCAAATGGACCCTCCTTGTCATGATGTCCTAGTTTCACTTTCTTGACGTTCCATTTTAACACTAGGTCACCTATTTTGAATTTCTTGAAAGTGGTTTTCTTATCGAACCACCCGACTGTTTTCAACATATGTTTTTGATGATGATTGTAGGCTTGTTCCCTAGACTCTTCTAGCTGCAGAAGTTACATCAGTCGGGCATCCATTGGATGGCCTTCGTCTTCATTAACTTGGTTGAACAATTTCAACGCGGGTATCTCCATATGAATCGACAAAACAACCTCTTTGCCATAAACCAAAGCATATGGTGATGTATTGATTGATTTTATGATTGAAATTATGTCGGCCCACAGGGCCTGATTCAGGAGTGAGTGCCAGTTCTTCTTATTATCCTCTAATGTTCTTTTCAGGATTCTTAAAATATTCTTATTAGTAGACTCGGCTAATCCATTACCTTGTGGGTAATAATTAGAGGAAGTATTCAGGTAAATTCCATATCGACTGGTAAATTTGATCATCTTTGCACTAGTGAAAGGAGATCCGTTGTCTGTAATCAAAGAGTCTGGTATGCCAAACCTTGTGATTAGACTCTCGACAAATTCTATCACCACATCCAAATCAGCTTTCTTTATGGGTACTACTTTTGTCCACTTAGTGAAGTAGTCCGTGGTAGTGAGAATGTATTTGTGGCCTAATGATGAATTTAGCTCTATTATACCTACGAAATCCAACACCCACTACTAGAACGGTTCCTTGAATTGAATAGCTTTTAAGGGCATAGGTGCATTCATGTTCCTCCCCACATACATCTAACACTGTTCGCACCTCTGGGTCACTTTGTATGCATCTAGGAAGATGGAAGGCCAATAACATCCAGTTCTAAGGATCTTCAAAGCTGTGGTTCAGCCTACATAATGTCCCCCTGAGAGACCCCTATGAAATTCATCTAACACTTTCTACTTTTCATTATTGGGAATGCATTTTAATAATACACCATCGATATTAACCCTGTACAACCCTTCTGTTCTAAGGGTATATTTTAATGCTTGGGTTCTGAATCTTCTTCTCTGGGAAGCAGTCATATCTTCAGGGCATGACCTAGTCTGAAATTACCTCACAAAGTCGTTGATCCAACCTGAACTTACTTTGTCTTGATGTTGCTCAGTGTTTGCCATGACGGGGTGGCTCTCCCCATATCCACTTGTAGCTTGCTTGGCCAATTCCTAGCACAAAGCTCTCCCTCTGACTATTTTAGTAGGATGTATTTCTACATCATACTCTTGGATGTGAGTCACCCATATAGCTCTTTTTTCACCCAGTTCTCCTTGAATTATGAAGTTCCTTACATCGGGATGAATAACATAAACCATCATCCGACTTTGGGATAAGAAGTGTTTTAGCTTATTCAAGGATTTCATAATTGCATATACTTGTTTTTCTATGAATCTGTACCTTTCCTCATGTTTTTGCATGGTGGAACTCAGAAAGGCTATGGGTCTTTCTTCATCATCCGCTCCTTTCTGAGTGAGAACTGCAGCAAAACTATCTTGTTCTTCGACAGCATATAGTATGAAACCTCGAGAATAGTCAGGGTTAACTAGCACAGGAGCTTGAGCGATGGCCTCTATAATTTTTTGGAAAGCTTCTTTCCTTGGCTCTGTCCATTTGAAAGGAGCATCCTTTTCAATAATTCAGTCATTGGTTTAACTGTATGGGCAAAGTCTGTAATGAATTTTTTGACGAAATTTATTTTCCCAAATAAGGACTACAAACCTTTCTTGTTAACTGGAATTAACTAGCATAGGAGCTTGAGTGATGGCCTCTATAATTTTTTGGAAAGCTTCTTTCCTTGGCTCTGTCCATTTGAAAGGAGCATCCTTTTCAATAATTCAGTCATTGGTTTAACTGTATGGGCAAAGTCTGCAATGAATTTTTTGACAAAATTTATTTGCTCAAATAAGGACTACAAACCTTTCTTGTTAACTGGAAGCGACAACTCAAGAAGTGCCTTCACTCTATCAGGGTCAATTGAAAGCCCAACTTTAGAAATAATATGCCCAAGGAGTATTCCTTCTTCCACAACAAAAATAGACTTTTTAGGATTTAATGATATTCCAAATTCTCTATATTTCTCAAATACTTGTCACAAATGAGTGGCATGGTCTTTTTTGTTGTGAGAAAATACAATCATGTCATCTAAATAGACGATAATAATTTTTTTTGTAAGCTCCCCAAAAGCTACGTCCATGGCTCTTTGAAAAGTTGCTCCTGCATTAGATAATCCAAAGGGCATCCTTTGGTATGCAAATGTTCCCCACTTAGTGGTGAATGCGATCTTATATTGATCTTCATTTCTCACCCAAACTTGATTGTAACCAGAGAAGCCATCTAAAAGAGAAAACCTTTCTGCTCTTGCCATAGTATGAAGGATTAAGTCAATATGGGGTAAAGGATAGTGATATTTTAAAGAGACTCTGTTCAAATTTTTGAAATCGACGCATAGTCTTATTTCTCCATTTTTCTTGCATACTGGGACCAAATTTGTCACCCAGGTAGAGTGCTTTATTGGGTATACTATCTTAGCCTGTAGGAGTTTTAACAACTCGTACTTCATTAAGGCTTCAATTTTAGGATTCACAGGCCTCTTCTTCTGCCTAAAAGGTTTAGCTCCTTCCTCTAGTTCGATGGTATGTTGAATGACCTCTTTACTGTAAAATTTTAGATCACTATAAGTCCAGGCTATTATATCTGAATACTCTCTACATAACCATTTTATTTGCTCCAGTTCTACTTATGTACAATCAGTCCCTACTTTGATCATCTTGCTTGATTCTAGTTCTACTTCTTTATACCGACGTTCATCTACCTTGATCCTTTGACCTACAGCTCTATCGCTATTGTCGAAAAGGCTCTCTAGGGTGATCAGTCCCCTAGGGATATGATTTTTTTTTAGTTGAATAAGGCTCTCTTCGTCCTCTTCTTGTAATGCTCTATCTATAGAGCAATTCATCTCATGAATCAAAAAATCTAGGATCTGCTCATCGTTCTCAAATACTTGCCAAAAAATGTCCTTATCGGGCACATAAGGCCTGTATATAAGTTTGACTGTTTTAGACTTCTGAATAACATTACTGACTAGGCAAAAATTGGATCCTACTGATGCTAACAGATCTACATGTGTGTTCTCTCTGGAAATGGATTTCATGTTTAGTGCTTCAAAATTTTCCAATAGATCCAACACTTTGTTTTTGTAATACCTTAGGTAATGTTGCTTACAAATGCATTTGCCAGTAACCTGTTTAACAATCAGCTCTGAATCTCCATAGATCAGCAACTATTTTGCACCCAGTTTTTCAGCTTTCCTAAGTCCCAAACACAAAGCTTCGTATTCAGCTGCGTTATTGGTGCACCTCCATGTCAACCTATATGAAAAGACTTTTTCTTTTCTAGTAGGTGAAATCAGAACAATTCCAGCTCCTGCTCCATTTTTACACCTTGATCCATCAAAGTGCAATTTCCATAACTAGTTGGCCGAATCACCTATTTTAGAGATAGCAACAGGGAGCTTTTTTGGTTTCTCAATGGAATAGCTTCTCATTTATGTCTCTACCATAGCATTGAAGTTCTTCATTGAAAATTGATCCTCAGATTGGAGTTCCTCCAGGGTTTCTTCCATTAAATCGATATTTTCCAATTCCTCAGACATCATGTTGACGGTGGTTGTTTCCTCCAATATTTCTACGTGAAAAGTAGATGGTTTTTCATTGTAGATATTGACTCTTTTATATTTGAAAGGTACCTCCAAATTAGAATAATCTAGAGACATATAACCGCCCATTTTGGCCGTGAACTCTCTGGATAAACACATACCGAAATATGGTTCTAAGTCTACAATGACTACCTCTTGTATGACGACTACTTTTGGTATTCTGTGGAGTTGAATAGGGATATCTTTGATCACCCCAAAATATTTTACTGGAGTACCATCTAATTGCAACACACCAGGATGACTCCGAGTATATTCCATCCCCATTATGTCACATACGGCTTTCGGCATCACCGTAGTTGCGGCCCCTGAATCAATCATGCAATTGTGAACTATCCACCCCTCCATTTGCAAATATAGATAGAATGGGGGCGATCTATTTTTCCCAGAGGTTGACATAACATTTGCTTGTATAACATTTGAGAAGGAGGTATCATTCTTTAAATTTAGGGATTCTTGGAGGAGGTCCATTTGACCAAGAATTTGCAATGCATCATACATTCTTATTTTGGAAGGAGTCCTCTTCATTTCTTCTGCAATGTTGAACGAAAGGGTTGCAGCTGGGGATACCTCAGCACTTTTCTCCTCTCCACTGGTTGATGTGTCATATCTATCTTTATAGACTTGCGTGGCTTTTGTTCTTTGTCTTTTTTTCAATGAAGGAAATCTGAGTCTTTCCTTCGCTTGCTCTTGAGTCTCACTCCCTTTTCTAGGAGGAAATTATTTTCTTGGTGTAGTCGCAAAAGTCTGAGGAGGGTCAGAACGTCCTTTCTCATTAGACTAGTTTTTCTATGGAGTTGCCCTAGGGGCAGGAGGAAAACTTAGTGGTTGGAGTTCCTTAGGGTCGACTTGTAATGACTTTTTTCCTGATCTTGTTAGGACTGAGACTTGTTCCACGGATGGCATTGCCAAATTATGGTGGACTTCTCTGATTATGTTCACTTGTCCCTTGTCGGTTTCTTTGGCTCTCTCATTAATAATCGCTTGCACATGATGTTGATGAATCATGCATGAATCTTCTCCATGAGGATCGTTGCAAGTGGTACACCAGTAATCAGAATTAGTGGGTTCTCCATTATCTCCTATCTCATTCGCATACACAACATTTTTTCTATCTTGCCCTCTACCACTCGTTGAAGCACCATATTTTTGTATCTGTGGAAATCTTCTTGCTTGGAGATTTCGTTCAGCTTCCCTCTTTTTCATGGATGCCATTTCATTTGACAATGTTTTCATTGTATCAATTATGGTCATGTACTGGTCATTCGGGGGAGCTGATGCAAGGGGTGGGGCTGGTAATGCAAGGAGTGTAGGAGGTGTGGCTATAGCTAGGAGAGCCTGCATTGATGGGATTACAGGCAGTTTAAAAATTTATGCTTGGGAAATTTTTGGTACAATTGGCAATAGACTCTTTGATGGATATATCTTTGTAGCGATGAGATCAGCTTTGCTCTTTGCTGCCTCTAGATAGATCTCAAGAAAAGTGGTTACATGGGATTTCCTTATTATCATACTGAGATTTGAATCAAAAGCCATTAAATAATAACATATAGCTTGTTCTTCTATGGGTTTTATGCCCTGAGGTACTCTATCACGAGTTCTGGTAAATCTGATGTTGAAATCCTAGATTTCTTCTTGTGGATGTCTCTCAATGATAGTGAATTGATTCAGCAATGTGAAAGGATCCGCACGTATATTAAATTCATTGACCAGACGGTCGACAAGCACTACCCAAGAAGTAATGGATCCAGTAGGAAGCGCTTTGTACCAATAGAGCATCTTTCCTTTCAAAGATATAACTAGCAATCTGACCATTACATCTTCCTGAGTGATATTGTAAATAGATGCTAGCGATGATACATCTAAACAGTGCTCATCTGTTGTTTTTCCTGTTCCGTCAAAAGTCGACAATGCTTTTAGTGCAGCTTGTGGAATTTGGTTTTGTGCTCCCAAGTTCAAAGGACCAATTAGATTCCACACAAGATGCACTGAGATAGGGGTAGCTGCCATGGTTGCTAAAGGAGTTACAACTACTATAGGATTGCTTGCAGATGCTCCTACAATGGTTGTTAAAGAGGTGCTAATGGTGTCAGGTGGATTTGATCGTGCGACTAGCACAGGGTGTGCCTTTAGGCTTCTGATATGTAGCTCAAAGAACTTGATGGGTTCTTCGAAGTTTCTAGATTGGGATCTGGTTATCATATGGCTATATAACCAAAAAAAATTAGACAAGGTCTTTCTTTTATGGTCTAAATTTTATTGCAACGGAGTCACCAGGTAGTTTTTTCTTGAGATTTTCAAACAAAAGGCTCTAAAGTAAAAAACCAAAACATATATAATACTGTGGGATTTACTAGTCCCATCGATCGTGCCAAAAACTGTTGGAACAAAATTTGCCTTCAGTTAATAGTGTTGCGTCTTAGACTTTGCCAACATTGAATAGACAGACCTTGCTTGAGATCATCTGTCTAATCTCCATAGAAGGTTGGTTCCTTTGAGTTTTTTAGAGGAAATGGAAACAAGAGATAAGGTAAATATAGCCGAAGCTAGAAATTTTCTCACGGTAAATATTAGACAACAACTATAAAATGATGATGCAAATTACTATCTTTAGAGTTTCTTTATATCTTCCTATAGAAAACATGAATTCCTGAGTGCGATTTTAAATGTTCGTCTAAATACATGTAAATATCTTTAATATTCAACTCTAGAGATAAGGTTTATACATGCACAGTTCAGATTTCAGAACAGATACATTATAAAACTTAAAATGAATAAAAGTTAAAAACTTGATACATACACTCACATACAAAATTTCAGAAGCCAGAGGAAGAATATCTCTTATTGCTTGTAATCCAGTAACATGTACATCAAGTCTATAAACATCCAAGAGCCGACCCTTTTCATGATCGACTCACTCCTATTTATACCCTAAAAAGAGTATCTTCTACTATGTACATTTAATTTCCTCAATCAATTACAAGTAATTATCTGCAGTTTCTAAGAATATACAACGGATTTCCCGTAGATTAGATAGATTTCCTTCTGGCTAAATTTAGATGAGCCTATTATTCTGCAATCATCCAGCGGACCTGCCATGTTATAATCAACTGACCATTCTTCAAAAATTAGCACATGATGTCAGTGCATGCCCTAGTTGCCAAAAATATACTTTGTTTCTCTACAGCGTGTATGTCGCGAAATCATGACATTCTACCTTTGTGAAGCCTTCTTTACTTTTTTCTTTAGCGAAAACCAGACATGTGAAATCGTGACACTCTTGTTTCTCTGCTTTTCTGCCCTTCTTGAGTCACGAAAATGCAACATGTCATGAAATCATGACATTTCTATGTCTTCAACCTGATTCTTCTTTTTGCATCGCAAAAATTGACCATGTCGTGAAATTGCGACACTTTCGCCTCCTTAGCTCTTTGTCTTGGTTTTGATCATGAAAACGTGACATGTCATGAAATCATGACACTTCTGCCTCATGACACTTCTGCCTCCTTAGCTATTTGTCTTGGTTTTGATAGCGAAAACACGACCTGTAGCGAAATCGTGACACTTTCGCCTCCTTAGCTCTTTGTCTTGGTTTTGACAACGAAAACGCGACATGTCGCGAAATCGCAACACTTCCACCTCCTTGCTCTCTCTTGTTGCTTTTGGCTGCAAAAAAGGGACATGTCATGAAAAAGGGACATGTCACATCTCTTTAGCATTTTTGCTATTCTTTTGGTGAAAATAATCCATGTCGCAAAATCGTGACATTCTCCCTGACTTCTACCCTTTTATTGATGGACTTGGCGAAAATGGGCAACATCACGAAATCGTGACTTTTTCCTCTGTTTTCCCTCTTTGCTGTTTTTCGCCGTGAAAACTAGACATGTCGCTAGATCGCGACACTTTTCTTCCTTAGTGTATTTTGCTTTTTCTTTGTTCTTTAGCATATGGGCTACTTCGGTCTTCTTTGAAAATATGCAAAAAAGGTGCATCAGCCATTTTTTGTAGTTAGTCACTTTTTGACTAACAACACCCAACTTTAACCAGCGCTCAAATCTAAAACTCAATTTTACTTTCTTAGCAAAACACTTTGCCCTTGGCGAGATTCGAACAACGAACCTGCCTTGTGCAAATTTTGTGCGCTACCAACTGCGCTAAGGAGTCCTCTGTGACATCACTTTCTTGTGCTATTTACTTGACCTTGCTCTCAAATTGAAAGTTATTTATCCTTCTTTCTTCGCTGCTCCCATTTCGATGACTCTCTCTCATCCACTATGTCCCATCTTCAAAAAACAAAGGTTTTAACCTTTTATTTATATGCACCTCCATCCTTTGAATGACGTTGGTGAACTTTATTAATCTCCCCAACCTTTGCACGTCAACGGATAATGTAATTCAACTTTAGACCTTAGAATTATTAAATAAAAATTTAATAATTCACCTCTTAACTTTGAATTGGGATATCTCCTTCATTCTTTTGAATTTCGCCATGAAACTTTTTGCACCTAGGTTTTATTGTAAAACCTTTTCCTCTATCATAATTTGGATAAGTCTTAGCATAGTGGTTTTAATGAAAAACCATTTCAATGGTTTTAATGAAAACCTTTTTTGTTGGTTTTAATAAAAAACCTTTCTGTCGGTTTTAATAAAAACCCTTGTCATTGGTTTTAATAAAAACCTTTACCATTGGTTCTAATAAAATCCATTAATATAATATTTTAAAAAATAAATAGTATATGCCTCTTGTGCCATGAAACCCTATATATATCCTTGCTTTCCAAAATATCATAAATGATTATTTATGAAATGCTTTTGCCACCAAAACTCAATGTGATCCATGTGACATCAATGACAACACAAAATAACTCAAATTTCCAATAATCTCCCCCTTTGTCATTGATGGCAACACCTCTAATGCAAATCACCACAATCACTGCAAAAGCCATTTCTAAAAATCAAAGCTGCTCCCCCTGACTCAATACTCTCTATGGAGGTTGCTCCCCCTATCTCAATGTTATCTTTGGAGGCTACTCCCCCTATCTCAATACTCTCTTTGGAGGTTGCTCCCCCTAAATCAATACTCTCCCCCTTACTCAAATCTCTCTCACTTTGACATCAATGGCAAAAGGGACACCTATGGGGCTAAAATATATGACTCTTAAGCTTAGCCCCCCTACCACCTTCTCTCTTGAGGTGATTAATTTTGGGGTAGGATTACATTTACTCCCATTTTATATTGTTCCTTTCCTTTTTCAACTTTCTTCCACATCTTTCTGATATCCTTTTCTTGATGAGTTACTTGATCTTCTTGTCTTGAACCTGTTTGACCTTCTTGCATTGAAACTGCTTGACCTTCTTGCCTTGAACCTGTTTGGAATTGAGTCCTACACCATATTGCAATATGTCCAAAGTTATTGCAATTAAAACACTTGATATTGTAGCCTTTGGATGGTGCCCATATCCTAAATTCTTTCTTGAAATCATTTTCATATCCATTCCTTTCCTGAACCCTGTATTGTGAAACTCTATTTCCATAATCATTTTGACCATGACCTCTCAATTGTGCAGCTCTATAATCAAAACCATATTGCTCATTTCCTTTGCACTGATAAACTCTATTACCAATCATGTTGCATAAGAAGCAATGTCCCTGAAAACCATACCTTCTTCCTTTGAAGTTTCTTCTAGCAAAGTCAAACTTCTTTGATCCATAGACCCTACAGTGTATAGCCCTGTGTCCAAATCCATTACAAGAAAAACAATGTCCTTGAAAAGCCCTTTGTTCATGTCTTGGTTCCTCATACCTTTCTTGACCATTATCCTTGTGATCATCTTTGACTTGTGCATTGTATCCTTGATCCTTCTTTGTGGTATCCAAATCTTCTTCCTTAAATTCTTCCTTGCTTTCTTCTTCAATAATTTATTTGCCTTTTGAACTTGATTCACCTATCTCAAAACAAGATCCAAATTGGATATTTGGAGCCATAGGAGCTTTGGAACTTTCTTTATGAATATTAGGTGCTTCCTTGATTTCATATTTTAGAACTTCCTTTCCTTTTGAGTGTGACTTCCCAAACCTGAAATATGTGACCTTTGGTGCTTTGGAACCTTCCTCTTCTTTCTCTTCATTTGTGTCAAATAGCAAATTGGAACACATCTCTATAGCCTCTAAAATGCAAGTATTCATTTATGTTGCTTCCTTTTCTTTGGGAATCGGTTCTTCCTTATAGATTTTTGAAACAAAACATCCTGATACAAATAGAGTTCCTTGTGTGTTTATTTTTAATTTCCCTTCTTCATAACCAAGCCCTATCTTTATAGATGGATCTCGCTGTAAATCCAAAAAGCTATCCAAAGTTTTTTAATTCCTTTGAAATTGTGCTAACTTATTTATGTAGGTCCCCAAACATTTTTGATATTCTTCTTCTAACTGATTACATCTTTCTTTCTTCTTCTTCAATTGCTCAGAAATAGTGATGCCAAGCTCTTTTGTTTCTTGAAGCTCTTTTTCCAAACCTTGAATGTGTCAATTAAGCATTACTTTGACCTTTTCATTTTCATGAACCTTATTTTCAAGCCTTTTGATTTTCCTTTTCAATCTCTTGATTTTATTTTTTTATTTTGTGGATTCCTCTTCTTCATCATCACTACTGCTGGAATTGTCACTAGAACTACTGCTGGAACTATTACTGGAATTGTTGTTTTCTTTTTCCACAAATAAAATTTTCTTGTTGCAATTGTTGTAGTACGTGCAATCATCATCTAAGTACCCAAAGTCTCTACATATGAAGCATTTTAGTATTCTTATACCCTTCTTGTACTTGTTTGCTTTCTCAATGGCTATAGCAAGCCCTTCATGTCATTATTCGATAGATATATCCTCTTCTTTAACTTCAATACCTAGGAATAGGTGTTCTTATCTTTCTTCACTTATTCCAAAAAATGTACATTCTTCTTCATCTGAATGATCTTCATTTTTGTGATCTAAACCATCACTTGCTTCTTCGATGTAGAAAGTTTTATTATTCTTACGAAAACTCTTCTTCTTCTCGTGCTTGCTTTGCTTGTACCCGTCCTCTTTGTCATGCTTATGCTTTCCTTCTTTTCTTCTGTGACCCTGTTTTCATCATCACTATTTTCTTCATGTGGACACTTGTTTGCATAGTGACCATAATCACCACACTTGTAGCATTTGACTTTCTTCATATCCCTGTAATTCCTTGAGTCCTTTTTCCTTTTGATGAAGTTAGCTTCCTCATCATTATCTAAATCTCTATCTATCTCTGGATCTTTCCCTTTCTTTTTCTCTAAGGCTTTGAACGTAATTTCTTTATTTGGAGCATGATGCTTATCTATCTTCATCTCATAAGTTGTGAGAGTTCCTTGTGGTTCTTCTATTGTTAGCTTATCGATATTCATTGTTTCTTCTATCACTGAAACATTTGCATCATACTTCATCGAAAGTGATCTCAAAACCTTTTGAGTAACATATTATTCTTTCATCTCAAATCCTAGGCCTCTCATGGTGTTAGCAATCTCATCAACTAGAAGCAAGAACTTTGTAATATCTTCATAATCTTCCATTTTTAATTCTTCAAATATTTTTCTATGAGTTTGTAGTTTTTCCAACTTTACCTTGGAATATCCTTCATAGGTATTTCGCAACTTGGTCCACATTTCATTAGTTGAATTACATATCATGACCTTTACAAAATCTATCTCACAAAGCCCACTTAGAATACAATTCATTGCCTTTGCATTGATCTCAACCAATTTCTTGATAGTCTTATCTGTCTTGGGATCACCTTCAACCTTATACTCTTTTGCAACCATCTACCATACCTCATATCCCTGTGATATCAAGTAGTTATTCATTCTCATGCTCTAAAAAGCATAATTATTACCATAAAACAGTGGAGCCTTACTTGTAGATGATCCATTCTGTGAAGCCATTTGTGTTCTTGTAGAATCTACCCTCAAGCTGTTAGCCTTTTTGAAGGAACCCACTCTTATACCAATTCAAGAAAACAAGCTTATACTGAGAGGAGGGGGTGAACAATATAGCACCCACTTTTTACTTTCTTTCCAAACCAATACCAATTAGTGTCCTCAATTGCAATAACCAAATATAGTAGTGTGCATTAATAACATAGATAGCAATAGTAAGCAAGTACACAAATCATCACACACAATTGAGATACAAGATTTAATGTGGTTCCCCCAATGTGGGGTAGTCCACAAGATATTCTCCTTATAATAAATCATAAATAAATAGGGATCATTATCCCAATACAAATGATTACTTTTATCTGCTCAAAGCTAGGCTATCCTAATCTGCTCAGGTGGGCTCCACTGATCTACTCAGCTAGGCTCTCCACTGATCTACTCAGCTAGGCTATCCACTGATCTACTCAGCTACGCTATCCACTGATCTTCTCAGCTAGGCTATCCTGGTCTGCTTAGGTGGGCTATCCTAATCTGCTCAGCTAGGCTATCCACTAATTTTCTCAGCTAGGCTATCCACTGATCTGCTTAGCTAGGCTCTCCACTGATCTAATCAGCTAGGCTATCCACTAATCTGCTCATCTAGGCTATCCACTGATCTGCTCAGCTAGGCAACTGGTGTTGATGTGTTTTCTATTTTTGTCTTGTTTCTTTCACTACTCACAAATCTACCTCAATGCCTTCTCACAAGGCTCAAAAAATCCTGCTCAAATGTTGTCCCAAATCTATCCATAAATCTGTCCCAAAAGCCTTCTCAAAGGCTCAACCAATCATGCACAAAAGCTATCTCAAATCTATGTAGAAATTTTGTCCCAAAAGCCTTACCAAAGGCTCGACCAATCATGCACAAAATATGTATCAAATATGTCCATAAATTCTGTCCCAAAAGCCTTCCCAAAGACTCAATCAATGACTCTCACGTAGCACTCAAATCTCAACCACAAATTAATGAAGGCAAGGCTCAATGATGAACTCAACAATGGATAAAAAATGAATGATAACAATACTCAACAATGTGCTCAACAATGAATGGCAATGTAATCTTCAAAGGATGACAACAATGATCCATAATGATCTCAACAATGTATGACAAATGATCTCTCAAATGGATGACAACAATGCTCAACAATGTACTCTCAAATGGATGACAACAATGCTCAATAATGTACTCTCAAATGGATAACAACAATGCTCAACAATGTACACTCAAATGTATGACAAATGAGCTCTCTAATGAAAACCTCTCTAAGCAATAACAATGAGGACTTCAACCAACCAAGAACAATATCCACAAGTTATAGCAATAGGTTCTCAATAATATCTTCCTCATGCAATGTCAATAAGCTCTCAAGAAACAAGCACAACTCTCTCAAGCAAAGAGCTCTCAAATAGCCAACAATGATCTCCTCAAAATGAAATACAAATGTATCCACAAGTGACTAGCAAATGATCTCCTCAATGGTCTCAACTAATGGCAATGTACTCAACAAGTAACCAATAATATATTTTTCAAGTCAAGCAAAGATCTCCTCAATAATGGCAATACTCTCAATGAACTCCACTAAAGCAATCATGAAACTCAAGCATCAATTTTATCCATAAAATTGATTTTCTAATCCATCCACTTCCTTTCAATAGCCAAGGCACATAATCAAACAATTTGTCTTCAAATTCAAACCCTAACTCATGTGCATGTCTTCTAACTCAAGGTAGCAATTAACTAGGTCTCAAGTTCCTAGTTTAATTTCATAATTAAATCATGCACTAGGACATATAACAAGTTCAACACTTTTCAACCTTATGACTCCCTAATTTCATTAACATATACAGTAAGCACCTATGCTTTTATTTTTAATTCCACACCTTATAACTCCACATACAACAATAACAAATATTTATTTCCTCACCTTATATCTCCCTAATCACACACAACAATAACAAATATTTAGTTCTACACCTTATAACTCCCTAAGCACATTAACACATACAACAAGCATTTATTTCCTTAAACTCCTTATGACTCCCTAGTTATCACAAAAATAATTTTAATGCACCAAAACTTTAGTAATAACAAATATTACCATGCGCTGGAGATAAATACCTTTATTTGAAATTTGTTGCCTTCACAACCTTTGAAATCAATAATTCCTTTGCCAAAAATCAATGTGCCTTCACACCTTCGAAATCGTCAATGCCTTGCCAAAAATCAATGCGCCTTCACACCTTCACGGGAGTCGAACTCTGTTCCTCTCGCTTAGCGCTATGAAGTTCTTACCACATGGGTGCTAGCCCATGTTGGGATTTTAATCCCAAACACCCAACTTTAACCTGCACTCAAATCTGAAACTCAAATTTACTTTCTTAGCAAAACACTCTACCCTTGGTGGGATTCGAACAGCGAACCTGCCTTGTGCAAATTTCATGTGCTACCAACTGTGCTAAGGAGTCCTTCGTGAAGTCACTTTTCTATGTTGTTTACTTGATCTTGCTCTCAAATAAAAAGTTATTTATCCTTCTTTCTTCGTTGCTCCCCTTTTGACGACTCTCTCTCATCCACTATGTCCCATCTTCAAAAAACAAAGGTTTTAACCTTTTATTTATATGCACCTCAATCCTTCGAATGACGTCGGAAAACTTTATTAATCTCCCCAACCTTTGCACGTCGGCGGATAATGTAATTAAACTTTAGACCTTAGAATTATTAAATAAAAATTTAATAATTCACCTCTTAACTTTGAATTGGGATATCTCCTTCATTCTTTTGAATTTCAACATAAAACTTTTTGCACCTAGGTTTTATTCGAAAACTTTTTCATCCATCATAATTCAGAGAAGTCTTAGCATAGTGGTTTTAATGAAAAACCCTTTCTAATGGTTTTAATGAAAACCCTTTCTGTTGGTTCTAATAAAAAACCTTTTCATTGGTTTTAATAAAAACCCTTGTCGTTGGTTTTAATAAAAACCCTTGTCGTTGGTTTTAATAAAAACCTTTACCATTGGTTTTAATAAAATCCATTAATATAATATTTAAAAAATTAAATATTATATGCCTCTTGTGCCACAAAACCCTGTATATTTCCTTGCTCTCTAAAATATCATAAATGATTATTTATGAAGTGCTTTTGCGACCAAAACTCAATGTGATCCATGTGACATCAATGACAACACAAAATAACTCAAATTGCCAACAACTTGCTAGTTATGGTCATAGATTTTCTTCCACCTACTACATAGGCTAATTTTGTGCAGTATGTGTGCAACCATCCATTAGAATCTTGGAGGGTATTCATGCTTTTAGCCTATCATTGTTGTGTTTGTGTGGGTCATATCGGTTTGAGGATCGAATGGGATCGATATTGTTGGTTAGCGAACGGCTCAACTCGAGCTGCCTGAGTTGTTTATCTTCACTTTGTTTGGGTCTATGCGTAGATTAATTTTTGGTAACTTTAATAAAATTTTGATGTAATTAGGTTTTAGTTTTTAGAAATGAGTTTATTTAAATATTTTATTTAGCTTGCTAAGGAAAAGTGTTTATTGAAGTGAAGTTCTTTAGTTAAATGCTAGAAATCTCTTTAATTAATTAGAGTGAATGTTGTTTTCCTAAAGTGATGAAATTATGGTTTTTAGGGAAGAGATTCTTTAATTATTATAGCTTTCTAGGATGAAATTAATTCTAGAATTGGAATTTTATATTAATAGATGGTTATGTTAGACTTGTAATCTTTGTTTTGGTTAAATAAATATTGGATGTATATTTCCTTGTTTAAAAAGAGAGTTTTAAGATTTGAATGATTGGTTTTGAAATAGAAACTAATATAATGATTTTTGAGACTCTTGTGAGTTAGAGGATAATTATAAAGAGAAGTATGGGATTCTCTTTGGTATTATTGTATGTTGGTTTTGAAAGAGAAACTAAAATAATGATTCTTGAAGACTCATGTGAGTTAGGGGATCATTATAAAGAGAAGTATGGGATTCTCTTTGATTAAAATGGAATGTTGTATATTGGTTTTGAAATAGAAACTATGATAATGATTTTTGAGACTCTTGTGAGTTAGGAAATAATTATAAAGAGAAGTATGGGATTCTCTTGGGATTATTGTATGTTGGTTTTGAAAAAGAAACTAAAATAATGATTCTTGAAGACTCATGTGAGTTAGGGGATCATTATAAAGAGAAGTATGGGATTCTCTTTGATTAAATGGAATGTTGTATATTGGTTTTGAAATAGAAACTATGATAATGATTTTTGAGACTCTTGTGGGTTAGGGGATCATTATAAAGAGAAGTATGGGATTCTCTTTGTGTTGGTTTGTTCCTAATTTGTGCATGGTTGTTTGCATCAAAAGTAAAGTAATGGCATGATTAAGTTGTATTGCATTTAGAGTTGTTATGATCCCTAATCATTCCTCATAATCAATGGGTAGACCCTTATCAAGGATATGTTGTAGATATTTAGATGACATGGAGATCCTTGGAGGATGGATTTATAGTTCTAGGAATGTATAGTTGCTTTGATAGAAGAATCAAAAGCTATGTAAAGGAATGATTTTCTCAAAGAAATATTGTAAAACTTAATTATTGTATAATCTAAAGGATTTTTGTTAGTATGGAAGAATGAAACTCAATCAATTGTTAGAATGCATTGTTATGATAATTGGATCTCTTGTGTTAAAGTATGTATGTTAGCAAAAAGGATCCTTGAAGTTTTATGATAAGCATTTGTATTATGTGCAATTTGGCTTTGTTTCAAGATGAATCTTTATTATCAATTGCAGCATGTTGGATTATGAAGTTGCTTTATAAATGCTTTTATAATATGTAATATGTAATTATATTTTTTAAGTTTCAATGCAAGATTTGTTACCTTGGAAAGGGGTATTTAGAATTACTCTTGTAAACAAAAACATAATAAATCCCAATCCTAGGAGGAGTTGCATGGATGCAATAACTAGGTAAATATGAGTCTTAGGAGTTGCAATGATGCAATAGCTAAGAATTCATAAACCTGAAAGGAGTTGTGTGGATATAATATCTAGGTATCTTGTGAATCTTTACACCTTGAACAAGTAGGATCGGGTGTATCCCAACTAGGAGTTTGTGGAACCATTCACAAGTCAGAAATGGTGATCCCTTGAATGTGAAGGATCAGGTGATCATGTTAGTTGTCGATGAAGTTGTGATGACCTTAGTTAACCCACAAATGTGTGGTAACTAAGCACCAAGGCTCTACACTTGATTAATCTACCTAGATGGACTTAGGGAATAAGCCTCCTCCTATAAGTGTTATGGGCCTTAAAGGATAATCCCTACACTATGGTCACATGGTCCTATGTCGATGAGGATATAGGAAATGTGGGGAGAGCACTTTTGGTATTCTTCTAAACATGTAGGTTTAGTAAGGTGAACCCCAAAAAAACATGAGATTTGGCCACTCCTATCCGCTAAGTGTCATCTGCAATGACTAGAAACTCAAATGTGGTGAAGCCTTAAATGTTGAGATATGTAAAAGAAAGGTTATTCCCCTTGCAAACCTTTGCTATAATCATTTTTCATAAAAAAATGGGTTGGTAGTTTTTGGGTTGTTACATGAAGTAGTTTATGGACATCCTCCACCATCACTTTTTTCATACATCTTGGGTAGTTATAAGTTTCAAGTAGTGGATTCCACTCTCAGAGAGCATGCACAACTACTTCAATATCTCAAAGATAATTTGGCTATGGCATAGAACTATATGCAACAATAAAGTGATAATCACCATTTTGAGTGCAATTTTAACATTAGAGACATGGTTTTCTTATGCCTGCAATCATACAAGCAAGCATCATTAAAATTGCATGATAGTCAAAAGCTAGCACCTAAATTCTATGGACCATATAAAGTGCTCCAATAGATTGGTCCCATGGCCTATAAGCTAGAATTACCTTCCAACTCCATGATACATCCAACCTTCCATATTTCCTCTTTAGAGAAGGTCCTTGATAGCCATGTACAAGTTCAATCCACCCTATCCCAATTGGATGCAAAATGTTTAGTCATCTTAGAAACCACAAGTATTCTAGATTGATGTTCATGCACACTTCACAATTGCACACTTATTCATGTTTTAAAATAATGCCATGGATTGCAACTAGAATGTGCCCCCTAGGAGCTACTCCGTCAACTTTGGCAGTAGTTTCCTCACCTCAAGATTTGAGGACAAGACTTTTTTAAGGAGAAGAGCATGTTAGGACCCTATCCTAATACAACCATTATTATGTACTTATCTAGCGTGTGTGTCTACATTGCACCTTGAGAACCTGATGGGTATGGGTCCATTATAATATAATCATCACTTTTAATGTAAGAAAGAGTTAGCATGATGTAACCATTAATTTTATTGTAAGTAGGAGTTACCATCTCAAGCCTCCTCTTACATGTGGACCAACCCTTAAACATCAGGGTTACGGTAAATAAGAGTTTATATAAGGGTACTTATGGAAGTAGAATGTATCTCATGTATTTTCTCACATTATATCAGAGCTTTGCTTCCAAGGAGGTTGCACCCTCAAAGAGGTTTGTGATATTTGTTTCTATTGAGTAATATAAGTTTGTTGTATTTTCAATCAGTTATTTTCTTAAGCATTTATGTTATTTTCTTTTTGTATTTCCATTAATTCTCGCATTGTTATTGTGGTTATGCTTATTTTTATATGGAGGTTCCTAACATATTAGCAGTAAAGAGGTCTACCTAAGTTGTAGGAGAGTATGTGGCTCCCTCGATTAGCATCAGACCCTTGTTTAGAAATGATATTGAAAAGCTATAAATGATAAAAATAGAGACTGCATGCTTGATAGAAAAAGTTCTACTAGATGAGAAATAGAATTGTCAATGCTTTTATTGACTAATAGAGCTTTCACTTTCTATGATTATGACTAAACTAGAGAGTGATAACACCATAGAACATACAATTTGATAGTGCTTTTTCTTAATTATACAACAAAATGATAATTTGATGTGAGATTCATGATTTTTGTAAGTGATACAATGAGGGTCCTCAACCAAGAGGGGACCTAATAGATGTAGTAAAATAGAAATATTGCTTATGCAAAATACAAGCTAGTGGTGTAAAAAGCTAATATGACGAATAGATGTAGGTATGATGGTCAAAAGCAAATGCTAGCATGCAATGATTCAAAGATTAAAGCTACAAAATAAAGATAAAAAAATCTAAGGGAAAAGAGCACGACCCAAGCAAACTTGTCGCTCTAAGATGCCAATATTGATCTTCTCTTGTGTTGAGAAAGTTTGATGAGCTTGCTTGTTGCTTGAGGATGCTTAAGAGCTTGAGATCTTGAGTTCTTAAATACATGAGTGCTTAAATGCTTGAGAGCTTTAGATATTGAGATCTTAGGGGCTTGAGACTTTAGATGCTTGAGAGATTTTACAAGGTCATGACATGGTTTTGGCATAATATTTCTATGCTTTAAGATTGATTGCTATGAATTTTGATTAAATTTTGTTATGCACAAAATAATGATATCTATATAAAATTTGACAAAATTTTGTTCCTTTCAAAAGACCATGGATTGGGTTCCCCTAAGTTTTGGCCTTATAGGAAGACATGGATTATTGGGATTACGTTACATTAAATATTATAATATTGGAAAGGGTAAGATTTTGAATTTGGATCAAGATGCAACTAATGGATTAAATATTGAAAATGATAATTTTTTTGCTTTTGCTTTTTTTTGGGGATACAAATTAGACTTATCTTATTAGATCTATTTTTGGTGGGAGGCTTATAAGGTACTAATTTTTAAACTTTTCCTTTTCGGTATATAATAATTAGTAGCATTTTTTATGCTAATGCTCTAGCACTTTTGCCAAGATGACCATTGCTAGTCAAATTTGTAACAACCTAAATCTACCAACCCATTTTTATTTGAAAATAATGATTACAAGAAAAGGGTTGCAATGGGAATAACCCTTCATTTTTACATATTTGACCATTCAAGTCTTCATCACATTTGAGTTTCTAGTCAATGTAGATGACACTCAATAGATATGAGTGGCCAACTCGCATGTTTTTATGGGGTTCACCTTACTAAACCCACATGTTTATAAGGATGCCAAAAGTGGTCCCCCCATCTTTCCCATACCCTTAGTGGTATAGTACCATGTGATCACAACATAGGAATTATCATTTTAAGGCCCATAACACTTAAAGGGGATGCTTATTCCCTAACCCAACTCTAAGTCGATATAATCAGGTTAATCAAGCATAGAGACATGGTGCTTAGTTACCACTCCTCGATGGGCTAAGTAATACCATTGCCACTTCACCAACAACTAACATGATCACTTGATCTTACACGTTCAATAAATCACCATTGCTAACTTATGAATATTTTTACAAACTTCTATTTGGGATACACCCGATCCTACTCGTTCAAGGTGCAAAGATTCACAAGATCCAAGGTTATTGTATTCACACAACTCCTTCCATTTTTATGATTTCTTAGCTATTGCATCCTCACAACTCCTTCTAAGACTCATATTTACTTGGTTATTGCATCCACACAACTCCTCCCAATATTGGGCTTTACTATGTTTCGATTTACAAGATTATTTCTATTCACCCCTTCCCTAGGTAACAATTATTGCAATAAAACTTAATTCTAAAATAAATCATTGCATATTACATAAAATAAAAGCAACTTCATAATCCAACATACGACAATTGATAATAAAGATTCAAGGATCCTATTTGCTAACTTACATTCTTGAATATAAGAGATCCAATTTTCATAACGATGCATTCTAGCAATTGAAATAACTCAATACTATCTATCCATGGCAAAGATTTCTAAAACCACCTTAAATTACAAAATCCATAGCATTATTAAAACATCATAATCTTTTAATTTGTATAATAATCAAGTTTACAAAAATAAATTGAACAAATAATTCCTTTACATAGCCTTTGATTCTTTTTAGTAGCTAAACATTTCTAGAGCTTATGAAGCCATTCCCCAAGGATCTCCAAGCCTTCTAAAGATCTGCAACATCCTCTTGATAGGGACTCCACCCATGACTTATGAGATATACTTAGGGATTAGAACAACTTTAAATATAATGCAACTTAAATCATGTCTTTTCTCCTATGAAGACAACCATGCATAAAACATAATAATAATAAGCCAACATGAAGAGAATCACATGCTTCTCTTTATAGTGATCTCACACAAGTCTTAAGAATCATTATTATGGCTTCTCTTTCAAAACCAACATATAGAATTCCATTAATCAAAGATAATACCATACTTCTCTTTTTAATGATACTTTAACTCCCACGGGTCTTAAGGATCATAATAAAGGTTCCTTTTTCAAAACCACCATATAATAAACCAAAAGAGAATCCCATAATTCTCTTTATAATGATTCCCTAACCTACAAGAGTCTTGGGAGTCTTTATAAATTTTAACTTATCCCAAGAAAACATATTAAAATGTAATTCAAGTACTAAAAAGAAACTATTTTTCTTTAATCAAATCAAGCTTAGTTATTTCTTGATAAGTAAGCATAAAATATGATCACAAATTTTATGAACAAAAGCAAACATTCATCTAATTTATTGAGGGGTACAATTTTCCTTTAGCACAACTAAAATAATATCATTTTATTAACAAGAGAGCCCTTATAAAACATATACCTTTGGATTACCAAAAAAAACCACATAACAACTTCTATTACTACCATAGAAAATAAATAATGATATTCTCAAAGAATACAATCTAAAAAATAAGTTTCCTTTTAATAACATGACTCAACCATACAAGATTAAACTATCCTTAGGCAACAACAAACTATAGAACAAGAACCTAGGTAGAAAAACCCATGAAGGTGATACGTGATCTAACATAGTTATCAAACAACAACAAACAAGATGATCTTTCAAGAATGCTCTGAGCGCTACCTTGGAACACAAACAAACTGGCCTTACCAAAGCAAATAATAGAACCAACAAAGAAATAATGTCATAGATCGAACATCCCAAATAGGCAAGATGATAAGATAAACTAGCTATTAAGCCAAAGGCTACAATAAGGAGGATGACCCACATGGCATCTCAAAGTGCCTCCATTTTCCTTTAAACTAGAGATGTCATAGCAATATGGAGAGAAAAACAAGAAATCAAAGGTTAAACATCGATCTAGGCTGCCTAACTAAATCATTCAAAAACTCAACATATGACTCAAATAGAAAAAATAACCATGCCATCACCACATGGAACTTCGAAGGGTCTACCTTTACCTCCAAACTAGAGATGTCATAGCAAGGCAAAACAGTGAAGCAAGGGTTAAGCATCGAACTAGGCCAACCAACCAAAACTCAGGTATACAAGCAAGAAGAATCTAGAATACAACATTACAAAGCTTAACGCAAAAAATGGTAGAGAAAGACTCATAAGAGAGCAAAATTACTTCCATCCAAAGGACCAATGAAGCTAGCTTAACTAGTTGTGTGACACCTATTTGGAATGAAACTCCCTCTTCTCCAAAATTGCCAAGTACTCCCTTTCAATGCAAAAATCCCCTTCTCAAGACTCATTTCCCCTTATTTCGAAAGTACTTGGGGCACAATCTTCTTGCATGGCTTGATAACATAGGCACTTTATCAATAATATCCAATAAATTCCACTTCACCTTAAACAACATCAAGCATTCACCAAAGCATGCCAAGCAATGATTATGGAGGTTTTATTAAACTAAAGGAACCTTAATGATTTAATTAAATCCTTCCTTTATACAATCTTTATTAATATCAAATGCCAATGTTTGTTACTGACCTTAATACTAATACTTTTAAGCATTAATATTGTTTTTAAACAAAATATTAAATTAGTTCTATGCTTATCACATACAAGCATACATGCTACTCAAACAATCATATTAAATTGGTTCTATGCTTACCATACACAAGCATATATTCCACATAAACAATAATATTAAATTGGTTATATGCTTACCACACACAAGCATATATGCCACACAAACAATATTATTGCACACCATTGTTTAATACTTAAGTAGGTGGCTATTCTTATTTAAGGTAGTCCAATGCTACCACCAACCTATTACGGAGACTTATTGCACAAGCAACTTCCCAATCCAATGGTGTGAATATTTAATAAGCACAAATGCAATGCATCTACATGAAGGGTGCTTCATTACCCTGAGCTATCGATGAGCAAGTCATCACCATAACTTCCCTAAATATCTCTCTTTGTAGGTGGTTCACCCATATGGTCCCACAAAAGAGAGCACTTGGTCTTGCACCCACAATTTCATTAGCAATACCATATTCTATGCTCAAAATAATGTAATCATTCAACATGGAATGAAGCTATGCCAATAAATTATTCACACCAATACATAGTTCATCACCTATAAAATAATTTGCCAAGAAGGGTTGCTACATACTCCCCCCTTGGACTAAACATAATCCTCTGTGTTTTATACAAAAGAGTAAATCAATTATTTCATTCAAATAAGTATGAAAATTATTACCTCATTTCTTCAGCATTTTCCCATGTAGCACAATTCTCATCATATTGGTCCCACTGAACCTTACATTGATCTAAGGTTCGTTTCCTCAACATATTGGAATGAAACCCTAGAATCTTAATCGATCTCACCATAATGGGTAAGGGATCTTCCATCTACAATTTAGAAACATTCCACATATGAATAGGATCAACAAGATATTTCCTAAGCAATGATATGTGGAAAGTATCATGGATTTTTAATAGGTTGGGTGGTAAAGTGAGCCTATAGGCTATTGTGCCAATCTTATCAATGATCTCAAAGGACCCAACATAGCAAGGATCCAAGTTGGTTGACTTGATGGCACTTTTCATGGGTATTACCCTTAAGAAAACTCTATCTCCCACAGAGAGTTCTCTTGGCAATCTTTTCATATCAACATAGATCTTTTGGTGATTGATCACTTCCTTGAGCCTAAGTTGTATTGCTCTGAGTTGTTCCTCCATCTCTTGGATAGTGTTCGGTATGATCATCACCCAATACTTCAACTTTTTTTACGATAGAGGTGTTCTACATATCCTACCATACAAGGCTTCAAATGGGGACATCCCCAATGATGCATGGTATCCATTATTATATGTAAATTCAACAAAATGTAAAAAGTCCTCCCACTTAGACTTTTGTTCCATGTAATGCATGTGTAGCATATCTTCTAAAACCTAGTTTACCCTCTCGATCTACCCATATGTTTTAGGATGATATGCAAAACTAGTATTCAGCTTAGTGCCTACTACATGGTGTAGAGCCTACCAAAATTTTGATGTAAATCTAGAATCCTTGTCTGATATGATCACCTCAAGAAACCCATGTAGCCTGAATATTACCACCATCGATGCATCATCCTTTATGTTCTCCAGTATGGAGTTTGCAACCTTGGTCAACTTATCAACCACTACCAATATCGCATCAACCTAGTCTTAGGTAAACCCATAATAAAATCCATAGAGATTACCTACCATTTCTGCATAGGTACATCATATGGGTATATTTCCTTCCTTGGTGTCAATGTTTTACCTTCATCTTGTGGCACTCTAAACATCTTGCAATGAAACTAGTGATATCTTTCTTCATTTCGGCCCAATAGAAGGTCTTTTTCATGTTTTCCTTTATTTTTGACCCTCTCAAATGAGTAGAATAGGGAGAATTATGTGCCTCTTGCATAATCAATCTCCTTAGATCACCAAACTTGAATATAAATACCCTACATATAAATCATAAAAGTCCATATTTTATTTTTAAATCTTTATTCTCTTCAGGATTTTCCTTGGTTTTATCCTATATTTCTATGCAATACAGGTCTTGCAGTTGCATTTACTTGACCTTATCCATAAAATCTATATGGATCTAGGTCAATGTTGCTATGTGACTTCTCCTACTCAAGGCATCTACAACCTTATTCTCCTTCCCTTTGATATACTCAATACCAAAGTTGTATTCAACTAATAATTTTACCCATATTTTATCTTGCATTTAGCATAGGCTGGGTGAAGATATACCTTAGACTTTGATGATATGTCCTTAGCTAAAATGGTTTACCCAATAAACAATATCTCCAAAATTTTAGGGTATACACTATTATTGCCAATTCTAAATCATGTGTAGCATAGTTTACATCATGCTTCTTGAGTTTTCTAGACTCATAGGCCATGGTAGCCTCTTCCTATGATAATACTCCACCCAAATATTCTAAGGAAGCATCGATACACACAGTAAAATTCCCAAGAGGATCTAGTATTTGAGAATCAGTGCCATTGTTAATTTATTTTTTAGAGCCTCAAATGTGGCCTCACACTTATCCGTCCATTTGAGCTCTTTTCTCTTTTTCTAAATATTGGTGATTGAATAGGCAACCTTAGAGTAATCTCTCACAAAAAACCTATAATAGCCAGTGAGTCCCATGAAACTCCTAATTTCTATCACATTTATGGGTAGAGACCAACTTAATATAGCCTCAATTTTCTTTGGGTCTACCGCAATTCCTTATGTCAAGATGATATGTCCCAAATACTGCACCTATGAGGCATAAAAATCACACTTGGATAGCTTTCCATATAGATATTTTTTCCTTAGAACTTCCAACACTAACTGGAGATGGTGGTCGTGTTCCTCTTTAGTATGAGAATAGATCATAATATCATCCAAGAATACCAAGACAAACCAGTCTAGATATTTTTTGAACACATTGTTCATCATATTCATAAAAGTTGTTGGCACATTTGTTAGCCCAAATGGCAGCACTGTGAACTCATAGTGCTCATATTTGGTCTTAAAGGTTGTCTTAGGGGTATCCTCTTCTCAAATTCTTAGTTGATGATACCCTGATCTTAGATCTATCTTTGATAATATGGTAGCATCCTTTATCTTATCAAAGAGATCATATATCCATGGTAATAACTAATTATTAATGGTTACCTTATTTAAAATTTTATAATTTGTGCATAGTCTTAAGGAACCATCCTTATTTTTTACAAACAATATTAGAGCACCCCAATGTGACACACTAGGTTTGATCAAACCCTCCTATAACAAATCTTGTAGTTGTACCTTAATATCTTACAACTCAATTGGGGTTATCCTATAAGGTGTCCTTGAAATGGGTTCACCCCTTGGCATTAATTTAATGGTGAAGTCCAATTCTTGTCAAGGAGGTAGAACTGAAGATATTCAGAAAATGCATCTTGACACTCACGAAGAATTGGATGTTTCTTGATTACTTCATCTCCCTTTTCTTTAGTCTTCACATTGATCTTTACTACATATATCATACCACCTCTTTTCATGGTTTTCTTTAACTTCATAGCTGAAAGCAAGTGAGGTTGAAAAGACCCTTCCCACTTTGTACCTTCACTCTCCTCTTGTTCTTGTCAGTGTAATCCACCCACCTATTTGTTGATTAAGGTTCCATGAGCCTTCAACCAATCCATACCAAGGATAATATCAAAAGCATAAAGGGGTTCCACATATAAGTGTCATATAGTGGATCCATTGGGTAGAGTTATCTTTGTTGTAGGTAAACATTGATTCATTGAGTAGGTTTGACTAGAACCATACTCGACTTTCCACCCTTGTGCCAAAAACTCATTTTTTTTGGCATATCCCCGATAATACTAGTGGAAATAAAACTATCAGTAGCTCCATAATCTATTAAATTTTTTATGTATTTATCATACAAATTACCATTTAGTAATAACGGTGTAGCTTATCCATCTAGGTTCTGATTCTCAGTAGTGATATATATTTGATGTGTTTACTTCTCTACCCTATGACTTTAATCTTTGGGAACATTTCTCAGCATAGTGAGGGCCCCACATATGTAGTAGTCTGCCTTAGGTGCTTGTGTCCTCTCTAATATTTTCTCCTATGTTTCTTCTTTTTGTGTTGATTCAATTTGCTTAGGGGGATGAGGATTGGAATTGTCCTAAATTTTCTTCTTGTTTTACCCTTGATTTCCATTGTTCTTATTACTAAACTTTTTTTTGCCCTTATTTCTTTTGTTTTGATCCTTATCCCACTTCATAAATCTTGCACTCTTTATTTTCTTGAGTTATAGTCTCTCTAGCTCTGTCAAAACTGAATAGTTGAAGAAAGACATTTTAGTTTGAATATTAGTTTCTTCTTGTCTAGTTAGGTCATAGGCCTCTTGAAAAGTTTTAGGTTTGAGCAGATTCATCATTGTCCTTATCTTGGGGTCTATCCCTAGAATGAAATTGTGCACCTTAAGGTGTTCATTGTTCTTGTACTCTAGAATATACTTCAAAATTTTCACATATCTCTATAAATATACCTCTATTGATAGTGATCCTTATTGAAGTATAGAGAATTACTCAAATTTCTCTACATAAAATTGGTCTTAAAGAAACCATTTTTCAAAAGCCCCAATGAAATCATCCCACTTAAGTTTTGTGGTTTGGATCATTTTGTTTGTACTGAACGTGTCCTACCATTCTAGGGCTGCATCCAATAGATGAAGGGTAGCCCACACAATCTTAGTCTAAATGAGTGACATTTCATTGAAAAGAATGTTTCTAACTCCTTCAGCCATGACTTGGTCATATATCCTCCTTATTTCCCATTAAATTTAGTTACTTTAACATTCTTCAGGTCTCTTGCTAACTCAACCACTATCCAAGCTTTGTCTTATTGGCTTCTTCTGACAAGATTCTCTTCCTACCTACCCTCTACATTTTTAGTACTCGCTTCTTTATTGATTAGGGTTTCTATTAATTTTTATTGCTACTCTAGTCATTCTTGGAGAAACTTCACTACAGAGGAGAGATATTATGCTCTCAACAGATATTATTTTTTATTGGATGTTCCTATCAATGTTTACTATCATTTCAGGCCTCTTACCAGGAGTTGACATTCTCCTAGTTTTCTTACTAGGGTCCCTAGTTCATCCTAAATTTTGCTCCACACTTCCTCCTTGTGTAAAAATTTTGGTTATCTTTGAAAAACTTCCTTTTTGAATAGGTGTCATCCCTATCCACAAAAAGGAATTTAGGTAAGTTACAATTCTTCCTTAATTGTACTTACAATTTGTTAGCTTCATTCTCCTCATGAACTAACATAAATATTATCACTCAATTGATAATGTTCAGGGTCACACTTTCCTTCTTGCAAGGTACCTAATCCAAAGTTGTACATCAAGTCAAGGCTTGACCTAGTCACACTCCATGGAAGCTTCTAGCCCTATGACCTAGAGCTTTGATACCAACTGTAACAACACAAATATACAAACCTATTGTTTTTAAAGAATAATTACAAGCAAAGGGTTACAAGGATAATAACCAGTTCTTTTTACACATCTCAACATTTAAGGCTTCACCACATTTGAGTTTGTAGTAATTGTAGATGACACTCAGTGGATAAGAGTGGCCAACTACCTTATTTTTATAAGGTTCACATTACTAAACCTACATGTTCAGAATGATGTCAAAAGTGGTCCATCCACCTTTCCCATACCCTCAGCAACATAGGATCATGTGACCAAAATTGTAGGTATTATCCTTTAAGTCCCATAACACTTAAAACGAGATTTTTATTTCCTAACCCAACTCTAAGTCCATCTAGGAAGGTTAATCAAGCATAGAGCATTAATGTAAAAATGGAACATGATAAAGCAATACTCTAAAAATGTAAACTAATTCCTAATTCATCAATTGAAGATGTGCAAGTGAAGAGCATCCTCCTAGTGTTGTAGGATTTCTGGTTCACCAGATCACATTATGTGCAAGTGAAGAGCATAATACCAACAAAAAAAACATATTAGAAAATCAAAGGAAGAAAAAATAGGGATTATAAACTTAAATAAAGAGATGAGTTAGGAAAGGAACAAAAAATATTTGATTGAATTTTAAAAAATGGAAATGATACATCTAAAAAACTTTGAGCACAATTTTATGTACATGTCTCATCAACGGAGTGAGCTTCGAAGAGGTACAACATCTCTTTGTAAAGACCTAACTCTAGGGGGAGCCAAAGAGTAATGAATGTGGGATAAAAACACCCAAGCATTGTTACAAACCATAGATTTATAGACCAAGACGGTGAAAATAAGATAAGTCTCAGGCTCAACCCCTAATAAACACCCACCTAGAAAAGAGAAGAAACACATTAAAAAATGCAAAAATACAAAGTGGGAAATAGATTCCCTTAAAAAATTTTATTTTTACAAAGATAATATCAAAGAGGTTTTTGGTTCCTCCAATAGATGATGCCTCGAGCAATGTGCTTGAGCTCTCTATATGTACTCCATTTTTCAAACATTTAAGAGTAATATTTGTGTTGATTTGAAGATATCTGACAAAACTATAGTTGTCCAACTTCAAAATAAGAGGGATTGATTTTATTCGGGTTCCATGTTTGCATGCTACTCGCTCTAGAACTATAGCTAAAATTGAAGGCCTACCATCAAATTTAACTTTCTCAAACAAAAGTAGGAGAAAATTAATGTGATATCTCCTACCTCTGAGTCTATTAAAATTTTTATTTTTAACATAAATAAATCCATCCTTGGAGCTTTATCTAACCAATTTTTTTTTATTTCACTCATGATAGAGGTCTTTTATTGATGAACTAGATTATAGGAGGAAGAAATGATGTATTGATAGGTGTTCATTGGCTTCTAGAACAATTTGGTGTAAATAATTCCAGTCTAAGAAAAATCAGGCCCCTTAAAAACATAGTATCTAAAAGTGTTGCCTTGGAATAAAAAATAAATTAAGTAATTTTAATATTGTCATAGAAGGAATCATAGGCATCAAGAAAACCGATAAGATCCTTCTTAGGGCCATGCCAAACTCCAATGGCATCATCAATGTATCTTTTATAAAATAAAATATTTTCCACAACAACATTATTAAATACTTGTTCCTCTAGATGACAGAGAAATAAACAAGCATAAACCACAACAAAATTACTTCACATGGTTGTTCCCCTTATCTGTATGTATGTTTTACCTTTAAATTTCAAGTAGTGTTGTGTTAACACTATCTCTGCAAGCCTTACCATAAAATTTATCTTAGCAAAATCAAAACCATTCCTTAAAAATGATGGAGGGCTACTAGTACTTGAGATGTGGGGATGTTGGGATAGAGGCTCTCAACATCAAAAGATAAAAGAATGATTTCCTAATAAAAAGTACATCCATGCAAAAATTTAATTAGAGATATGGAATCCAATAGATGATTTGTTTGCTTCAACAAAATTAGCTGAAGCAAATGATGAAGCCATTTGGAGGTAGGTTCGAGCATGAAACCACAGTAGAAACAAATGGGTCAACTAGAAATCTTGGGCTTATGGATTTTGGAGAGCAGGTAAAATACACACACTCTAGTAGAGGATGGTGTTACCTGGAGCATAAAATTCCTGTGGTTTTTTTAAAGCAAATTCCTCCTGAAAGCCTGATCAAGCAAGTCTTGGAGCTAAGAAAAAATATCCTACTAGGGGACCTAGTTCACTTCAATGTACACATTTTGATCTGAAAGCTAGGAAAGACCTTCTAAAATGTACTTGTCCATGGATAAAACATAGACATCCAAGTTTTTATTTGTGGGTCTAATGACAAAGGATTTGTCATTGGCAAGGGAATGAATGACAAACCATAAATGGGATGAAAAGGCACGTTAGTGGGTGGTATTAGTAGCAAATAATTTTTTTTGAGGAAAATTTCACCCATGCCAATATTTTGTTTCAATGGCTTGTAAAACTATGAGGTATTGAAACTTGTATTGGGAACACAGAAAGGATCAATGGGCTTAGGCAGTTTTGGAGGGTCGCCTCTCAGTCCAAAGAACCATTCAAGATAAAGACATCTACAAAAGAATTAAAAATTCTACTTTAGAATATTTTTGGACATGGGAGAAGGAACAGGGAGGAACTTTAAATCCAAGCTAAGGGTATCAATTTCATTTTGGGTAAGTTTTTTGGAGGAAAATTTATGGACAACAAAATTTGTAATTTTACCATCCACAACCCAAACAAGACTCTTGTATAAATACCGATGACCAAAATCTTGTGATATAAAAATTAAATACCAAGTTGTTATTTTTGGTTTTCATCACCATTTTGGTGATGGAAGAACCCCTGCCCTTGTTGCTTTTGAACAGATGAGGTAGAAACCTGTCTTGGATTCCCAAAACCAAAGTTGCAAAAAATTTCTTCCATTGTCCTATCATGATTGCTACTGCACAGAGGAAGTGTGATTCTGGAAGTTCCTCCCCTTCTTTCATATTTTTGTAGAAGGGTCTTGTAAGTTTAAATTATACCCCTATTGTTGTTGTTACCTTTTTTGTTGTTGTTGTTGTTGTTGTTGTTGTTGTTTTGGTTGTTTATTTCTTTGTTGTGGTTGTCATTGTTGTTGTTTGTTTCTATGTTGTGGATGTTGTTGTTGTGATGTCTTTTTTGTATAGTATAGGCTCTTTGGTTTGGTCATCTACTATAACGTATATTCTTGTTGTGTTGTGCAAGAAAGTTATTTTGTGCACCTTTGATTAGTGTTTCTAGACAATCGATTTGTTGCTTGATTTATCTTTTAACCAAGTTGGCTACGCTTTATATAGCTTTTGACATGTTAACTTCTAGGAATTTTGAAGCAACATTCTCTTGAGAAGCTTTGGCTTTCTCTTGCATTTCTTTTTGGATCTATATTTCAACTCTTCAAGCTTGGAGCTTTCCCTCAAAAATCTCTTTAATCTAGGATTCCCCTTTTGAAGCAATTTTTTGAGAAATTGTCTTATTTTATTTATGGAATCTACAAGAATTTCATTAACTATAGGCAATAAAATGCTAGGAATATAATCACTGGACTTAGTAGCTAATTTATCTATGTATTTTTTAAAATTACTGATGTACAATTTAGCCATTTCCAAGCAAAAAATTTCTCTGAGTGCCTCTGACTCATTAAAAATTTGTTTATTAATATCTTCATTTATAATTTGAAGGTATGGTTTTTCCATTCGTAGGCTACAGAAACAATGCCTTTGCCTAGATTCTCTTCAATATGGGCTAGACTAGAATGGCATTTTCTACCTTTCTACTCAAAATATTGAATTCTTCAAACCTTGTTTCTAACAACTTGTCCAAAAACTTTGGTCGTGGAGAAATGTTGTGTGTTGCATTGATTACATCTATGAAGGTCCTTCTATCCTATGAGGAAGGAACTCTTCCATTTTGAGCAAAACCTTTTGTTTCTATTAGATATCTATAGAACTCTTCCATCTTATTTATGTTGAAGACCTGTTCTTCAAGCCCCAAAATTTATTTTTGTGAATCCTCTTGTCGTAGATGCTTGCAAGGAAGATGAACATAGGAACTCAAGGGACTATCGAGAACTATGGAAGAGAATTCAAAATTTGATAAGTCAATAACTAGTAGAACAATTTGTGCCATTAATTGGTATAGCATTAATGTAAAAATGAAACATGGCAAAGCAATACTCTAAAAATATAAACTAGTTTATGATTCACTAGATCACATATGCGCAAGTGAAGAGCATACTCCTAGTGTTGCAGGCTTTCTAGTTCACCAGATCACATTATGCACAGGTGAAGAGCATAATACCAATAACAAAAATATATTAGAAAATAGAAGGAAGAAAATGAGGGATTATAAACTTAAAGAAAGAGATGAGTTAGGAAAGGAATAAAAAACATTTGATTGAATTTTTATTCCAAAAGAAGGAAGTGATACATATACAAAACTCTGAATGCATTTTGACCTACAGGTCTCATCAATGGAGTGCTCTTCAAAGAGGTACAACCTCTCTTTATAAATATCTAACTCTAGGAGGGAGCCAAAGAGTAATGCATGTGGGATAAAAACACCCAAGCATTGTTAAAAACCACAGGCTTATAGACCAAGACGATGAAAAAAAGAGAAGTCCCAAACTTAACCCCTAATAAACAACCACCCAAAAAAAAGAAGAAATGCATTAATAAATGCAAAAGTACAAAATGGGAAATAGAATTCTCAATAAATTTTATTTTTACAAAGATAATTTTGAAGAGGTTTTTGGTTCCTCCAATGGATGATGCCTCGAGCAATGTGCTTGAGCTTTCTATATTTTCTCCATTTTTTTAACATTGGAAAAATAATATCTATGTCGATTTGAAGATTTCTAACAAAACTGTAGATGTCCAATTTCAAAATAAGAGGAACTAATTTTATTCGAGTTCCATGTCTACATGTTTACCACTCTAGAACTCTAGCCCAAAGTGAAGTCCTACCATCAAATTTAACTTTCTCAAACAAAGACAAGAGAAAATTAATTTGATATCCCCTATCTCTGAGTCTATTAATTTTTTTAATTTTAACATAAATAAATCCATCCTTGGAGCTTTCTCTAACCAAAAAACTATTGATTTCACTCATGATAAAGGTATTTTTTTTATGAACTAGATGATGGAAGGAAGCAGAGATGTATTGATAGGTGTTCATTGGCTTTTGGAACAATTTGGTGTAGAGAATTCCAGTCTGAGCAAAATCAAACCCTTTAAAAAATACAGTATCTAAAAGTGTTACCTCAGATAAAAAACAAAGGAAGTAATTTTAATATTGGCATAGAAAGAACCGTAGGTGGCAATAAAACCAATCAGATCCTCCCTCCTTAGGTCCATGCCAAACTCCAATGGCATCATCAATGTATATTTTATAAAATAAAAGATTTTCCAAAACAACATTATAAAATACTTGTTCCTTTAAATGACAAAAAAATAAACAAGCATAAACCATAGCAAAATTATTTTGCATGGTTTTCTCCTTTTTGATAGATTTTGCATGGTTGTTCCCCTTATCTACTTGTATATTTTACCTTTAAATTCCAAGTAGTGTTGTGTTAACACTATATCTTCAAGCCTTGCCACAAAGTTTGTCTTGGCTAGATCAAATTTGTTCCTCAAAAAATGATGGAGGGTTGCCAGTCTTTGAGAGGTGGGGATGTTGATATAGAAGCTCTCAACATCAATAGAGAAAAGAATGATATCCTGAGAAAAAAAATATCCAAGCAGATCTTTAATTAGAGATATGGAATCCATGAGATGATTTTTCTACTTCAACAAAATTGGCTGGAGCAAATGATGAACCATTTGGAGGCAGGTTCAAGCATGAAACCACAGTAGGAACATATGGGTCGACTAGAAAGCTTGGGCTTGTGGATTTTGGGTAGCAATTAAAAGACACACACTTTAGCAAATGATGGTGTTACATAGAGCATAAAATTCTTGTGGTTTTTTGAAAGCAGATTCCTCCTAAAAGCTTGGTCAAGTAAGTCTTAGAGCTAAGAAAAATATCCTACCAGCGGACCTTGTTCACTTTAGAGTACAAATTTTGATCTAAAAACTAGAAAAGGCCTTCCAATATGTATTTTTCCATGAATAAAATATAGACACCCAAGTTTTTATTTGTGAGCCTAATGACAATGGCATTTTTTATGTGAGAAAGTATGAGACTGGGCAGTATGAGAGGAGGAGAGAATGGACCCCAAAGCTAATATGGGGACCACAAGAGAAATCAACCAATGAAAACCACACATGGGGATAACTCCACATTCACCACCATTAATTGATGCTCCCACGAGAGAGGATGGAGCGTATGGTTGGGCTATGATTCAGTCATTTGAGGGGTTGGGTCATGGTTTACCTACATCCACTAGGGCATTTCACCCATAAGCCTACTTTCCAATTTGCAAAGCTCTATGTGGGTGTTCTAATTTATATACCACCATGAGGGCCATCATGGGTTACATGTGGGATAATGCCTCAAGACTCTCGCAATGTTGCTCAAGGTATTTAGGAATTTTTTATGTAAGAAAGTACAAGACTGGGAAGTATGATAGGAGTGGAGAATGGATCCAAAAGTTAACATGGGGACCACAAGGGAATCAACCAATTGAAACCATGCATGGGGAGAACTCCACACTCACCACCATTAAGTGATGCTCCCATGGGAGAGGATGGAGCATATTCTTAGGCCATGATTCACTCATTTGAGGGGTTGGGTCATGGTTTTCCTGATTCCACTATAATATTTCACCCAAAATCCTACTTTCCAATTTTAAAATCTCTACGTGGATGTTGTGCTTTATATACCACCATGAGAGAATACATGTGGGATAACGTCTCAAGACTCTCACAACGTTACTCAAGGTGTATAGGAATTTTTTATGTAAGAAAGTATAAGACGAGGCAATAGGAGAGGAGCAGAGAATGGAACCCAAAGCTAACATGGGAACCACAAGAGAAATCAATCAGCATAAACTACGCATGGGAAGAACTCCACACTCACCACCATTGAGCAATGCTCCCACGGGAGAGGAGGGAGTGTATGGTTGGACCATGATTCACTTGTTTGAGGGACTGAGTCATGGTTTATCTGCTTCCACTAGGGCATTTCACCCAAAATTTTGCTTTCCAATTTGCAAAGCTCTATGTGGGAGTTTTGTAAATAGGCTATCCAATAGAGGGGTTTGGATTGAGGATTGTGAAGTTAAATTCTCCTTTTCATGGTTAGAGGAAGTAGTAAGTTTAGGTGAAGCTAACAAGAAAATATTGATTGTCTGAATCAATTAATGATTAAGATTTACTTTAATGTTTTCCATTGGTAATATTTGATTTATTTAGTAACAATAATATGTATTCATATAAACTATTTATTATAGTTTTTATGGTTGCACTTGTGTTTTAGGAAGGAAACTAGCAATCTAGATTTGATAAAGTGGATTGTGATAATGCGATGTTTTGGAAATATTACTCTACTAAGATGCAATGCATAGATAGTAGAGGTAAAGCTTTGTATTGTGAAGGTTTCTATAGGAAAATATCAAGAAAAATGCTAAATTATGGAATATTTGTATTCATATAGAAAATTAAAAAAAATCCAAAAAATTAAAATCAAGAATTCAGACAATTTATGTAAATTAATGTAGGTTTCTAGCTATAGCATCTCAATTGATATGAGAATTGTATCTATTTGTAAAATCTCAAGCTCTAAATAAGAGAGTCGTAATTTATAAAGGGTGGGGGACCCAAGTACAACCCCTTATTATCCAACCAAAAAAGTGTAGATCCTTGGTGCTTTGTTACCACACCTCCATGGGCTAACTAAGGTCATTGCCACTTTACCAACAACTAACATGATCACTTGATCTTGCAGATTCAAGGGATAACCATTTCTGACTTGTGAATGTTTTCACAAACTTCTAGTTGAGATACACCTAATCCTACTTGTTCAAGGTGCAAAGATTCACAATATACCTGGTTATTGTATTCACACAACTCCTTCCAAGTTTATGAGTTCTTAGTTATTGCATCCTCGTAACTCCTTCTAAGACTCATATTTACTTTGTTATGGCATCCATGTAACTCCTCCAGGATTGGGCTTTACTATGTTTTGGTTTACAAGAGTATTTCTATCCACCCCTTCCCAAGGTAACAAATCTTGCATTAAAACATAATTCTAAAATAAATCATTACATATTACATAAAATGAAAGCAACTTCATAATCCAACATACTACAATTGATAATAAAGATTCATCAAATTGCACATAATACAAATGCTTATCATAAAATTTCAAGGATCATATTTTCTAACATACATACTTTAACATAAGAGATCCAATTATCATAATAATGCATTCTAGCAATTGAAAGAACTCATTACTATATATCCATGGGAAATATTTCTAAACACACCTTAAAGTACAAAATCCATAGCATCATTAAACAAACATAATCTTTCAATTTGTACAATAATCAAGTTTACAAAACTTTTTGAACAAAGCATTCCTTTACATAGCCTTTGATTCTTTTTTAGCAGCTAAATATTTCTAGAGCTTATGAAGCCATTCCCCAAGGATCTCCAAGCCTTCTAAATATTTGCAACATCCTCTTGATAGGGACTCCACCCATGACTTATGAGAGATACTTAGGGATTAGGACAACTTTAAATGTAATGCAACTTAAATCATGCATTTTCTACTATGCAAACAACCATGCATAAAACATAATAAGAACAATCCAACATGAAGAGAATCCCATACTTCTCTTTATAATGATCCTTTAACTCACACAAGTCTCAAGAATCATTATAATGGCTTCTCTTTCAAAACCAACATACAAAATTCCATTAATCAAAGATAATCCCATACTTCTCTTTATAATGATCCTTTAACTCCCATGAGTCTCAAGGATAATTATAGAGGTTTCTTTTTCAAAACCACCATACAATAAACCAAAAGAGAATCCCATACTTCTCTTTATAATGATCCCCTAACCCATGAGAGTCTCAGGAATATTTATAAATTTCAACTTATCCCAAGCAAACATATTATAAAGCAATTCAAGTACTAAAAAGAAACTATATTTCTTTATCCTAATCAAGCTTAGTTATTTCTTGATAAGGAAGCATAAAACACGATCACAAATTTTATGAACAAAAGCAAACATTCATCTAATTTATCGAGGGATGCAAGTTTCCTTTAGCACAACTAAAATATTATTATTATATTAACAATAGAGCCCTTATAAACATATACATTTGCATTACCAAATGAACCACATAACAAATTCTATTACCACCATAGAAAATAGATAATGATCTTCTCAAAGAATACAATCTGAAAAAGAATTTTCCTTCTAATAACATGACTCAACCATACAAGATTAAACCATCCTCATGCAAAAACAAACTACAAAACAAGAACCTAGACAACAAAACCCATGAAGGTGATACATGTGCTAGCACAGTTATCAAACAATGATAAACAAGATGATCTTCCAAGAATACCTTGGGTGCTACCTTGGAACACAAACAAAATAGCATTTCCAAAGCAAACAACGGAGCCAACAAAGAAATAACGTCATAGACCAAACATCCCAAATAAGCAAGATGATAAACCAATTATCAAGCCAAAGGCTACATCGAGTATGATGACCCACATGGCATCTCAAAGTGTCTCCCTTTGCCTCTAAACCAAAGATATCATAGAAAGGTGGAGAGCAAAACAAGAAAGCAAAGGTTAAACATCAATCCAAACTACCTAATTAAAGCATTCAGGCATGCAACAACATACAACTCATATAGTAAAAATAACTAGACCATTACCACATGGTACTTCGAATGGTCTGCCTTTACCTCCAAATTAGAGACATCATAGCAAGGCAAAACAGTGAAGCAAGGGTTAAACATTAAACCAGGTCGACCAACCAAAACTCAGGTATACAAGTGAGAAGAAACCAAAATACAATATTACAAAGCTTAATGCAAAAATGATAGACAAAGACTCATAAGAAAGCAAAATTACTTCCATCCAAAGGATCAACAAAGCTACCTTAACCAGTTGCATGACACCTCTTGCTTTTGATCTAGAATGAAGCTCCCTCTTATCCAAAACCATCGAGTACTCCTTTCCAATGTAAAAATACCCTTCTCAAGACTCATTTCCCTTTATTTATAAAATACTTGGGGTGCAGTCTTCTTTCATGGCTTGATAACATAGGCACGTTATCAAGAATGTCCAATAAATGCCACTACACCTTAAACAACGTCGAGCACCCACCAAAGCATACAAAAAAATTATTATGGAGGTTTTATTAAACTAAAGGAACCTTAATGATTTAATTAAATATTCCTTTATACAATATTTATTAATATCAAAGGCCAATATTTATTATTGACCTTAATACTAATACTTTTAAGCATTAATATTGTTTTTAAACAAAATATTAAATTAGTTCTATGCTTATCACACACAAGCATATATGCCACTCAAACAATAATATTAAATTGGTTCTATGCTTACCACACACAAGCATATATGCCACACAAACAATAATATTAAATTGGTTCTATGCTTACCACACACAAGCATATATGCCACACAAACAATAATATTAAATTGGTTCTATGCTTACCACACACAAGCATATATGCCACACAAACAATAATATTATACACCATTGTTTAATCCTTAAGTAGGTGGCTATTCTTATTTAAGGTAGTCCAATGCTACCACCAACCTATGAAGGAGGCTCATTGCACAAGCAACTTCCCAATCCAATGGTGTGAATATTTAATAAGCATAAATGCAATGCATCTACATGAAGGATCAATGCTTTTGCTTCGATCTTGGTAATTTTGCTTCTAGAGAAATTAATGCTCTTAATTTGAGGTTGAATATTATTAATTTATATTGGATGATTAATTGGTTGATTGATGAAGATGTTAGTAAGTTTAGATATCTTGATGATGTGCTCAAAATTGTGTATTTATAGAAAGAAAATGCAATGATAAGTGGAAGAAGAAAATACATGGAGAGATTACAATAAGGTGGGGGAAAGATAGAAAGAGTACATGGAGAATTAGGGAAAGGAATATTGAATAGAGGATGGGGAAGAGGAGGCCTTTATAAGAAGAGAACTTGGCAATAGAGGGAAAATATTCAACAACTTAAGGTAGCTCTAACAAATAAATTGTTAAGAATAGATCAAAATTGTTTATACAAATGACATGGCTTACCTAGGAAGGGTGTTATGAGTATGTTACCATGGTGGTTATATGATTTTCATGTTATTATTCCTTGATTATAAATTCTTCTGTGCTTGAGTGAGGTTTCCATATAATACATATGTAATAACTTACCTAGAACATTGAACGTATCCATAAAATCATCGTAGAATACCATAAGAAAATCTAATTACCTATGTGTGGGGATATTGAACCTGTAACTTGGGGAGGGAGGCCAAAATTATGGGGTGCATAGATGCCCCATTAGCTTGCATCTAACACAAGGAAGAATTGGCTCCCAGGGATTGAGTGGCCAACCCTCTCACGGAATACAAACTAGCCATGTTGTATATCGATTGAGTGGATACCTCAAAATAAATCATTTCCTATTATGAATATATAACAAATATTGTTGAAGAAGGAATGATATTTATTAATATCATAAGGTGATTTTATTCTAGATATATGGTGATAGATTTGATGTTGGGGTCTAGTAGAAGTTATCTCAATGAGTCTTGTGCCTTGAAGTCATCTTGGGTTTAGGGAAGAGTTAAGTTGTATGAAATCTCTATATGCCATTTAATGATAAATGGGTCTGACTTGTGGCTTGTATGATTAGTATTTTTTCCAATCCTATCTAAAGGAAAACTAGTCATACCATCATGACGTTAGTAGGGCTTAGTGGAAGAAAAATTGGTATAGGCCCCTTCCCCAAAGTGGTGATCTTCATCCAAATACACTTGATAATTAAGTCAAAGTAGGTGCAAGTATTATCAAGGGATTCACAAAGTTTAGTGCAACATGCACTTGTGGCTAGCCTTCATTTTATGATACCAATGTATTCTTGTTTTAAATTCAAGTGGATATAATTGTATTTCAATGGGTGTACTTGTAATATCCACTACTATATGGAAGCCTATATTCCAAGTTAATAATATCATACATATCCTCTTTAGAAAAGAAAAGAATTGTAATTATATTTTAGATATGATTAGTTAGAAATCCTTAATGACATGATCTTCGTGCGAATCTTGATAAACTATTAAATGAATATGGTTTGTCAGTTGTGATTTTTTTCTCAAGAGGAGCATTTTAAGGGTCCACTTTTGTCAAAATAAACAACATTTCATTGTTGTCACATCAATGTTTTTTAATTGGTTATATGGGATTGAAACGGGCCCCACCCACCACCACATAGTGGTATTACAACAAAGCATGGGTATTATCCATGTATCACTTGGCAAGATTTAGACTTGGGTCTCCTCCTTTAATATTGAGGAATCTAACCAATTGATATAATACCATTTGATCAAAAATTGAGATTACATAGGTTTTTATGAGGGGTTCCGGTCCCCTCATACTAGGGTTTGAATTTGGGTCTCCTAGATAAAAACCCAAGTACATACCACTACGGTATCCCTCATGGGTTTTGTTGTCACATCAATTAATCCATGCCCATCTTGCTTTTTTATAAAATATATTATTCATATTACTTTCTATTAAAGATATTTTTCACCTTCTTTTACTATATGATGTTGATTGGTCTTGCGACCTGCATTTTGGTTGGAATCCATCTTTTGTTTTTTTTTCCTATTTTTTTACTTATCCCAATTGAATCTGGTATGGCTTCTAACCTCAAATAATACGTGAACAAATCCAAAGTGTTACTATAAGGTTCAACACAATCTATCTTGGGACTCATATTATTTGAAGTCTTGATATTTAAAATTTTGTTTTTCTTATGTATATTTTCTCCTTTTTTCCTATTGAAAACCTTTAATTTTTTGGTTTGTCTCTGAGTCCTTCCTTGCATTTTTAAATTACGTTTCTAATATTTTTGTTTCCATTATTTCCTCTTCCTCACCTGGACATCATTTGTGGAAAGAATTTCAAACATATTAGCTGATAACTTTGATTGATCCTTCATAACTAGTTTTTTTTAGTGTTCTTCTTAGGCATTTGGAAACCTACTAATTTTGTATCCTCTTTCTTTTGATCTAGAATTTTATTTGGGAAAACACTAGCCAAATGACCATATTCATGAAAAATTCTACAACAAAATTAAATGTTCTCATAGTCCATCATTTGCTCCCAAGTGTCCTCCAAAAATTGTAATGAGATCTTTTCTGGTAGGGGTTTGTCAAAATCCATTAAAACACAAATCCGAGCATAAATAATATGTTCATTTTTTTTAGTACAATAAGTAGTCATCATAAAAGTTCCCAAAGAGTTTCTAATTGAAGAAAAAACAACCAAATTCTAGAATTTAATTGGGAGGCCAAAGAGTCTAACCCACATAGGACCTGTAGAAGGCATCTCTTCTTTGGCTTTAAATTTAGCATGCCAAGGCTTCATGAAAAGCCTTGCCCTTCCAAATAACTAGGGACCCCCTTGAAATGTTTTCTCTCTATCTTCATTATTAGAAAATAAAACAAGAAAATAACCATTTGGATAAATAGAGATTTGTAACTCACCTTTTATTTTCCTGTTTTTTGTAGCCCAAACTTTGAAAGCATCTAGGCTCGGATGAAAACCCAAGAAACGATGAATTAGTATTTTTTTCCAGATCTTCTATGATAGTATAAATGATGCCCATATCTAACTTACCAATCAGAGTTCCATCAGCTACCTTGAGACATCCCGACTCAGTTTTCCTAGGATCAATCTTAGGCATTCTCAGAGGTTTATGGGAAACCCTAGGATAAATGTTAGCATTGTGATGAGGTTGTCCACCATGAAGGACATCCCTAAAATTCATTTTTATGGTCGAGTCTTTGAAATTATTGGCCTTGAAATGGGTTTCCATAGTGTATTTATTTTGGGGGTGCTCCTTAGCACCGAATTCACTTGAGATCTGAACCATTTTTGATAAACTGCTTAAAACTTGTTTCGAGATCTCTTTAATCCATGCCTTGGATGCCGAGAAAATATATGATTTTCACTTTTATTTTGTGTAGCAAATTGGAAGCTATTGTCAATCAAGTTTGCATAATGAAGATATATTGAAAGACATATTTCTAAACCATCTTAGGTTCCCTACAACATCTCCTACTAAAATCTTGAGCAAAACCCATAAAAATGTTGGTCGCTAGGGCCTGAAGGCCCTGAAAACAACCTTTGGAGCTGCTTGCACTCAACATAGATGAAACCCTCACACAGGTGCTCACTTTCAAAAAAATGATAAGCTACCAAAAAAACATGTGTTGTATCTACCCAGGTGGTTTATGGTAAACCAATGTGATTTGAACTGGAGTTGCGTGGATTCGCATTGTACGGATCATGTTCCTCAATTGGTCGTCTCACACCAACTCAACTACGTACTCATCCTTACCTCAATTTTTTTAGCCCTGGTATTAATGAAGATCATAACTTGGAATATTAGAGGACTCAAAGGGATTGTTTCGAAACAAAATGAAATTATAAGAATGATTCAGATAAGCCATCCACATCTTGTTTTCCTTCAGGATACGAAGATGTCACTAGAGAAAATGGATTCAATTGCTAGTAAAATCTAGCCAGCTAGAAAAGTTACTTCCCTCAGTTCCCAGGGAACTTCTAGTGGCATTGCTTGCATTTGGGACCCAAAAGATGTGTTTATTCACCATATGGTTGGAAACTAGGGTATTTTGGCTATAGTTATTCAAAGTAGACATTCTAACCAAATTATGCTTTGCATAACTATTTATGCTTCGACTACTTTGGAGGAAAAGAGAAGACAATGGAAGGATATAACTTATATTATCTCTCATTTTCCTAAAGCTTGGATCTTGATCGGAGGATATTTCAATACCATCCTCTCTCTGGATGAGAAAATGGGGGAAATAGAAATTTGGACAAAAGCACTAACTTCATGAGTGAATATATTACAAACCTTCATCTGCCAGATAATGGCCTTATGACTTGGTCTAATAGAAAACGAGGCTTAGCTTGTATCATGGATAGATTGGATAGGTTCTTATTCTCTGATCATTTATTAATCCATGGTCACATTCCTAAGGTGAAGACTCTTAACAATGTTGGTTTGGATCATTGGCCAGTCATGGTGGAAATTTGGAAAACCAATGTGAGTTTCTTGCCTTTTCGATTTTAATTAATGTGGCTTAGAGATAGTTATTTCAGACCTCAAGCGCAGTAATGGTGGAAGGAAGGCAAACCAAGGTATGGGACTAACATTTTTTATTTTGCCAAAAGGTTGCAATACATTAAATCTAAAATCAGTATTTGGAACTGGAAGGAGTTTGGATATGTCCCGCAAAAAATACATAAAGGTCTTGCTCAACTTGAAATTTTGAATAAGAAAATCCATTTAGATGGCCTCACAGAGAGTAGAAGTACATATGAAATTAGACTCACAACTTAGAGGAATGGGAAAAAAGAGAACTCTTATGGAAGCAAAAATCTAGGATCCAATGGCTCAAATAAGGAGATCAAAACACAAATTTCTTCCACAAATCTCTTCTAACTCCCTCAAGGTGACCCCCTATCCTCTTATTTATTCATTATTCTTGTTGAATGCTTGGGCAAGACTATAATAAAAAATAGAGAAAACAAAACCCTTGAGGGAGTTACCATTGCTCGTGGAGCTAGGCCTATTTCTCATCTTCAATTTATTGATGACTCTACTCTGTTAGGTAAAGCTACAGTTAAGGAAGCTTCTAAAATTAAGCAAATCATTAATTGTTTTTCTAATGCTACTGGGAAATTGATCAACAAAGACAAGTCTAAGGTCATTTTCTTTCACTGATATCCTAAATAGGAATCCATGGTCTTGGATAAATTAATATATAAGAAGACATCCCTTACGATCACTTATTTAGGCATTCCTCTCAATATTCAAAGATAGAAAAAAGACTGAAATTGGTTTTTGGATAGAGTTAAGAAGAAAATTGGGAAGTGGACCAATAGGTGGCTTTCATTTGGGGGCATAATTACCTTGGTAAAATCAGTCCTTTAAGCTATACTTATTTATGTGTTGTGTTGAATATCCCAAAGGAAATTCTTCAAAAATTGGATCAAATCAATCATCGGTTCCTCTAGAGTGGTACTAAGGAGAAAAGAAAATGGGCCTTGGTGAAATGGTATACTTTATGCCTCCCCAAGAATGAAGGGAGTTATGTTTCTAGTTTGATATTAATAATAATAAGGCTTTAGTTGCTAAACTATATTGGAGGATTTTGCATAATCCCAATTTTCTTTGGGCCAAAAATCTTCGTGCTAAATATGCTAAGAACAAAAGTCTTGAATATCTTGTTCACTATGAATTGCCTACCAAAGGTTCTCCCATTTTAGTTGTTCTTAAGATTGGTGAGGATTTTATTAAGCAAAAGTTATTTTGGATCATTTATAATGGTCAATAGGTAAATTTTTAGATAGATTCTTGGGATGGTCACCAACCTTTGATAATTAAATTTCCTGATTCGAGGCCTTGGATGGAGAAGCTTCATTGAGCTAACTGGATAACGGTTATTAATTACTATTGGTACCATATTGGTAATTCAAAGGCTAGTAGATATTGGATCCCTATTGAGGACTGACCTATTCAAATGCTAGAAAGGTAAAGAAAAGATATCCAAAACATCCTTCATATGATATCTCTCTCTTGATCCCATGATAAAGACTATTTTGGATGGAACAACACTAATGAGGGTGAGTATTCAACTGTTCAAGTTTATTTGATCTTATGCCATAATAATCCCAATCAATCATATGACATATTTACTCAATTGTGGACCCAAAAGCTCTGGCCTAAGGTGAGGTTCTTTACTTAGCTTTTATTGCATCGTAGGTTGCTTATTGGTGAGCAACTTATGAAATGTGGTTTTCATGGCCTGTTTAGATGCAAGATGTGTGAAGAGAATGTGGAAACTCTCAACCATCATTTTATTGAGTGTATCTTAGCCTTTGAGCTTACTTGGCTTACAATGGTCTATTTTTTTTACTTTTGAACAACTTCGGAGGGATTGGCCTAATCTTTTGGGTGTTGATAATTTTATTAGGCAGCTATTTTGGATGGGTTCTGCCATTCTACCTTGGAATATCTAGAAGGAAAAAAACAACTAAATTTTCAATCAAGAAAGGAAGGACATTCACTATATATGGAAAAATACCATTGCCAACTTAGTTGAATCAATCCAACAACTCCTTAAACACCCCCATAACTCCCACCAAAGATGGGATCAAGTGATGCAAAGATTGACTATTATCTCTTTTAAGGGCAACCAATTTAAAGGGAATGTGAGTAATCAAAAGATGTATAGAACAAGGAAATGGTAGGCTCCTCCTAAGGATTTTGGAAAAGTCAATACCGATGGAGCCTCTAGGGAGAACCTTGGAAAAGCTAGTGCGAGAGGGATTGGTAGACTTTCAGATGATTCCCTGGTTTTCACTTTTGTTAAAAATTTGGGTATCCTTTCCAATAACCTTGCTAAGGAGTATGGTATCCTTAGAGTCCTTTGAGAGGCTGCTAAGGTTGAATGGAAAAAGGTGTTGGTTGAATCCGACTCTCAAATCATGATTAATTTGTTGAAGACTCCTTCTAAGAATCATAAGGTTGATTGGAGAATAAAAATAATTGTTGAGAAGATTCAATTAATCTAGATGGGCTTTTTGAAAGTTGAATACAATCATGTGGTTAGAGAATAGAACATGAGTGTTGATGCTTTAGCTAATTGGGCTTTGGAAAAAGGTGATATTACTTACTACGACCACCCTCCTAGATGGTGGTATTTGCAAATAAATGAAGCTCTTCTTTCTATCATTTCTCTGGATGTCTCCAGTACTAAAGGTACCTAGTTTTTTTTTCTTTGTTTTTGCTTCTCTTTGGTTTGATCAGGATATTTTGGTTGCCTTGCTCAAACGAATCATTCTTATGTTTCCTTTGTTGATTCTTGCCTAAATAGCCTTTTGGCCTAGAAAGGCCAAAGTTGTTTTCTATTTTTCCTTCTTTTTAGTTTTTTGGTGTGTGTTGTTTTGTTTTGTTCTCATTCTATTTTATTTTTGTGTGGTTTTTGGTGTTTTTTATGTTTTTGTATTTTTTTGTGTTTTGTGTTTTTGTTTTTTGTGTGTTTTATTTTTTGTGTGTGTTTTTGTTGTTTTTGTGTTTGTGTGTTGTTTTGTTGTTTTTATGGTTTTTTTTGTGTATTTTGTGTTTTGTTGTTTTGTTGTTTTTTATTGTTTTTTATTGTTTTTGTATTTGTTTTGTGTTTTTTGTTGTTTTTGTGTTTTTATTTTTAAATTTTGTTTGTTGTTGTTGTTGTTGTTGTTGTGTTTTTTGTGTTTGTTTGTTTGTGTTTTTGTTGTTTTAGGCATGCTCTTTGAGTGTGCCAAAGGGGGCAAGCTAGGTGCAAGCCTTGGGAATTTTTGGTAGAATAGATACCCCTACCTCCTTGGGACTTAACCGAAAGTGGCATCCCAATTGGGGTGTTTTCCACAAACAAAAAAAAGATATTCTTCACCTTCCGCAAGTTGATATGTTTCCATAATAAACTTGTTGACACCATGTTCATTAAGAGTGGCTAGTTACCTTCTCAAATTTGAATTTCACCAAGATGAAGATCAACACCATGACTACATGATCTCTCTCTTTCTCTCACCCATACATACATACATATACCTCCAACAATAATTGATGGACATAAAAATAATGTTATTTTTAATCCAATCCATATATCCATTTATTGTAACATTAATAATTCTTTACTAGCACATTAAATTTAAAATATATTTCCATTCTTTTTTCAATGAGAATTTTGATCCTTATAAGAAGTGTACTAGCCTTTGCATAGTTATTAATTGAATTTCCATATGATTCTAAGCAAATGAAGATATTTTTTTCCTTTATTAAACACTACCTCCATCAACTTTTTTTATATTTCCTTTAAAAGCATTGTCAAAATAAAGTTTTATAAAACAAACTTATAGACGTTTCCATTTTACCATAGATCGAAGCATATACTTTGTCTTTATTCCACTATCATAGATGACCCTTTCATCTATATTCAAATCCTATAACCCAAAGGCTATTATATTATTTTGAGATTTCCCATGATGAGCACCATGTTTGTCAACATTCTACCAAAGAGACAATGATATGATCCTAAACTTGGGCATAATTTATAGATTTTTTCTTAAAAAAGCTATTATTCCATTCAAGCCATAAACTATAACATATAATGGTAGGATCAGTCCTCCATAGAATGTATAAGTCTTAAACTTGAAAATAATAAATCCAACATTTCATCATCTCTTTCAACGTAAATGGAGCTACTCAATATATTCTCATATTTTTATAAAGTGACCCCAAATGGTGTAAGCAAAGGGATAATGAAGAAGTAAATGATTTGATTTTTTCAGATCCTTCTTACACAAGGAACACCTAAAAGGTCCTTGATATCTCTTATTTATAGATTCTCACTTGTAAAAATATTGATTTAGACTATTAACCAGAAAAAAAATTAGGCCTTAGGGAGGGACTCAAGTGACTAAACATACTTAGAAGGGAAATCTTGGGGAGTAGGAAATTCTAACTAGTCTAAATCCTTATATGTCAACTTGATCGAGTATACACCATATTTTGATAGTTTCAAAACCAACTCATCCTTCTACATAAAAAATAAAAGATAGAATCCTTGAAGCATCATTTGAAACTCATATGATATTTATTTGAGGTCAATTCATTAAACTAGGTTATTAATATAAATCCATGATTAAGAGTTGTTGTTCACATTAATATAATTCTTGACCTTTGAACCTTTACAAGTGAAACATGCCAAAGCCAATGACTGCCATTTTGGAATAGAAATAAGAGGAAAAGTATTAAATCAAGCATTCATCCAAAAATCTATAGAATTCTTATCATTGAATGATAATATTATAATTTTTTTGATCAATTAAAAACTATTTAAAATGAAGTTCCATGTTTTTTTTATTTTTGTTTTTAATAAGCTATGTGTGGATTCTATTGGGGGCCACTTCCATTACAAAAATAAAGCATTACATTGCTCTCATTACATTCTAACAAGTTACGTAAAGCATACCCAAATTTGCATTTCTATCAAAGATATTCTTCATTTGCCTTTCTATCAAAGATATTTTTCATCTTCCTCAAACTGCTAAGTTTCCATAATCAACTCCTTTTATATCAAATGTCTTCTAAAATTTAAATTCTGTTAAGATGAAATTCAACACCACAAATGGCTAAAATATTTGTTGCCCAACTTCTATATTTATAAATATATTGTTTATAACAACCTCACAATTTCTTAATACCTTTTTTTAGGGTTCTTATTCATTCCCCTAATATTCCAAAATATTATTTTCATTGTTATTTTTTGTTTTTATTTGTGGGTTTAGCCCCACTTCTTGTTAGCACTTGTGATATTTGCTTTTGTTTTCCCATATCAATATCCTTCTAGGTTTTTTTTCTCTTTGTTTTTGCTTCTTGGGTTTTCCTCTTTTTTCATTCCCAACAATACTTTCATCTTCATCAATCTCTTCAATATTCTCACACTGTTCATAGTAAGACTTATAATATTTAGGTTTACCTTATTTTAAAGGATCTAAAGTGTAAGGAATAACTTCAAAAGCACAATCTTCTTTATGTTGCCCTAGAAACCCTAAAGTGCAAGAATGCTCTTTTGTAGCAATTACCTTCTTATTTTTCCCTATAAAACCTAAATCGTAATGGGTTTCCTCCATACTCATTTATATATTATGTTGCTTTGAAACCTTAAAATGCAAGGGATAACATCTTCACCCCTTTTACTTTTATTACCTGGAGAGGATTTTATACTATTTTAGGAAAATAAAGATGATTTACTTGGAATAAAATTGACCTCTTTTGTCGTCTTTGTTTTAGGATTTCTCTCTACTTATTCTTTTGCTCCTTTAATTCCTTCTAAACTTATCAAATGATATTGTAGATAGGCTTTCTTTGCCTCTTCTTTTAGAGTAGAATATCCTTGATCTAATCTAGCTTCTATTATTGTATGATTTCCTTGTTTCATCTTGAATTTTATCTCATCAATAGAATTTTTCTCTTTTTTCATAGTTTTCACTTTGCAAAATCTTGCCATGTGTCTAATCTTATAACAATTATTACAACGAAATGCGATATTTTCATAATCTACTTGTTGATCCCATTCTCTTGATTTATATTTAATCTTAATGGATTATGGTAAAGGTTTTAAAATATCCATAGCAACACATATTTGAGTATATATAACATGCTTTCGCTCCTTAGTAGTTAGTCCTTCCTTGATGAATTTCCCTAGGGTATTTCCAATATTCTTAAAAAAATCCTTATTTATAAGTTGATATTAAATTCCAAAAATCCTAACCCATACTAGAAGCTTCTTAATAGTTTTTGTCTCAACAAAAATAAACTCATTCCATGGTCTCTCAAATAAAGTGCATCTCTAAAAAATATCATATTTTAGGAGCCATATCTTTGCGAAGGGTTATCCGATTCAGTTGATTCTTGGACCAACTTGTGTGAAATTTGAATAGTTTTAAAATGAGTGATCTTATGAAATAATATGAGCACAACCCTATGAATTCAACCACCTAGAACGAAGGTTGTGACAAATTTTCAAGTCACAAAAAATGAAATTGTAAATATTTGTTAGCTAAGGTTCATATGATGGAAGGAGCAATGAAGGGCTAGGACTTCAGTGAGACAAGACATTCTATTTGGGCATATAATTTTTTAGCTAAGTTTATTTTTCTCTTATTTATCTTAGAAATTTTGCATGCAAATTGTTATAATTTTTTTTCAAATATTATATTTGCTATAGGATATTCTAGTAATTTTAGTAGATTTTGAGTTTTAGTTTCCTTTCCATGGACTTATTTATAGCTAAATTCTTAGAATCATCTCTAGTGGTAGAGGTTAATGAGCATGCCATAGAGGATAAATCATTGTTCCTACGAGATAGGGTGATTTTTGGTAAATTTAATGGGTATTGGCCAAGGACTTCAACCTTGAGAAAATGGACTAATAGGAGATGGAAGTCTCTTGGGGTGATTCTATCCTTTCTTTCCAAAGGTTTCTTCCTAGCCATTTTTTGTTCTAGAGAAGAAATAGATAGAATCCTAAAATGGGATCCTTAGTTTATAGGAAGAGCATGACTCTTCATTACCCACTGGTATGAAGGCTTTTCACTTGAAAATGTAAATCTATCCCTAGTACCAATCTAGGTTAGGATGTATGGGTTATCCATTAAATTTTAGGAAATCGATACCATCAAGGCAATAGACAACACTCTAGGATAATTACTTGATATTTTAGATACTATAAAAGATGGATTCTTGGCTATTTATGCTTGAATTTTGGTCATGATTGATATAAGTAAAGCTTTACTAGAATCAATCATTCTTAAGTATGGGGATAAGATGTGGACCCAAACCATAGATTATGAAAACATATCTTTTAGATGTAGAATATGTCATGAGGTGGGGAATATTGAGATATCATGCCCTAAGAAGAGCCCAACAAAATCATATGTAGAAAACCGTAGGAGAAACTTACAAATGGATATGGATGAAGATGGTTTTCAAATTCCAAAAATAGATGTAGAAAAATGAAAAAGAATAAAAAATGGAAACCAACAGGAAGAATATTGGAAGAAATACCAACTCTTTTGAGGATTTATCCTATGAAGAAAAGGTAGATCAAAGCTTAGAGGACATAATAGAACTGGTTCAACATATTAACAAGGAATCATATATTCAGTATGATACTGATTTAAGGACGAGCATTCTCAATGAATCTAAGGAATGTGTCTCATCATATTTTGAAGACTCTCCTGAAGTACCATGCACCATTCAAGAGGAAAAAAATGGTAAATAAAATGCAATGTTAAAAGTTAATACCTAGGTGTAAAAGGCTTAAAATGACTGTGGCATGGTGGTTATAGGGGCGAACTATACGAAGAACTATGTGGCAACTTCCAGGACATACAACGTAGAATACTGTGGCAGCCATAAAATTTGAACAACCTACCCAAATTCATGGCGGCTACTAATTCCACCATGTAAATTAAAAAAAAAATTAATACCTCTACCATTTATAAGGAAATATCATAAAATGAGCGAGACAAGTCAAAAACTTCTATAGTAGAGCCAAGAGAGGATAAATTTGATGAAAAACAAAGTTGTGAAAGAATATTAAGGAATAGAATAGTAAGACTTACTCCTGATGTAGGCAAGGGAAAAAAAATAAAACCCTCAAATTATCAAGTGAGATCTAGGGAAGCAAGAGCAAACATAGAGAAAGGAACACAAATTAAGTTGGTTGAACTTCTCTTTACCAAACAACAATTATTTTCTTTGTAGGTGGGGTCAATAGCCCCTAATGAGACATGATTATCATCTCATGGAATATAAGGGGTGCTAATACCTCCTCAAAGCAAAGGTGTATCAAGGACCTATGTTTAAGTAATAAGCTTGATATTCTTTGTATCTAGGAAACTAAAATGACAAAAGAAGTTTCAAAAAATATGAAAATCGGTATGGTAAAGATGTGAATGGGATGCTATGGATTCTAAAGGAGTGGTAAGGGGAATTCTAACTTGTTGGAATTCTTCTAGAACCTCCTGTGTAACCATTCATAAAACTAGGCATTGGATAGCCTCTTTAGTCATAAGCTACTTTATATATATTCATTTCATCCTTATCAATGTTTATGGACCTACAATGTAGTTAGGTAGATTAGAAGTTTGGAGTGGGATTGAAGTTATTATGAGAAGTAAATATGAGGAAACTTGATTCACGATCATAGGATATTTTAATGCCATAACCAAGCTAGATAAAAAAAATTGGAAGAATTAAGAAATTAACCCAAAGTATGAGAGATTTCACAACTTTTATTCAAAATAATAATCTCTGGGAGGTTGAGTTTAAAGAAGACAACTATACATGGACCAATAAGAAGAGAGACCAGAACCTAATAGAAAAATTTATACTCTTAGATCATTGGCTAAATGAAGGGATTTGTGCTAAAATTAATACCTTAACAAGAATTAGTTCAGATCACTGGCCAATACGAGTTAAAATGGTGGTACGTGAATTTAAAAAAATATCATATTTATGAGCATATGTGGGAAGATCATCCTCAAATTGTTGATATGATAGCACAAATGTGGATTTCTTCAGGAAATAGTGGGTTGTATGCACTTCCAAAATAAATTAAATCAATGACATCTAAATTAAAAGAATGGAACGAGAACACTTTTCAAAACATCTTTTAGAAGAAAGAAGAACTAAAAGATAAACTTTCAAATTTTTAAAAAGGTGATCATAATAATCTAAGCTCAGGGGAAAGGGATTTTCTTAGTGAATATCATAATATTTTAAGGAAGAGAAATTATGGAGATTAAAATCAAGATATACTTGGTTAAAAGAAGGAGATAAAATAACAAAGTTTTTTCATAGAATGGCTATAGTACAGAGATCAACATCCATAATTAGTAGAATTAAATCAGTAGAAGGGATTTGGATTGAAGACCAGAGTGAAATTAGAAAAGAGGTAAGGTGTTTTTATCAAAATTGGTGATAGTGGAACATTCTAGGGTAAAACAATGCATACCTTACAAAATAAATACAACATATCTCACCCTATTTCCAAAAAAGAAGGATGTTGACTTGTTTGATTCATTCAAACCCATAAGACTATGCAATATGACATATAATATTATCTCCAAAGTGATGGCAAATTGATTAAAGCCATTGTTAGACAAAATTATTTCAAAAGAACAAGGAGTATTTGTGAAAGGGAAATAAATTATGGACGGGATCATAGTAGCTCATGAAGTTATACATTTAGTAGCTTCAATAAAAGGGAAAATAATGATATTAAAACCTGATATGAGTAAAGCCTATGATAGGGTTAAATGGGATTTTTGTTTTTCAGTATTATAAAAGTTTGGATTTGGGAAGAAATTGGTTAGATGGATAAAAACTTGTGTCTCTACAATTTTATATTCTATTTTTGTCAATGGATTATTAATATAATCATTTAAATCTAAGAGAGGTCTTAGATAGGGAGATCCTCTATCACCATATATGTTCATTATTATGGTAGAGGTTTTGGGTAGGAACTTGAAGAATGCGGACAAATATGGGTTTATAAGTAGACTTAAGGTTAGTAATAGCATCTACAACATCACCCATCAATAGTTTGTAGATGATACAAACCCTTTTTAGAAGGCAAAGATAAACGATGCTAGAGCTTTGAATAACTTACTAAAATAACATGAAAGAGCATCAGGGACAAAATTTAATTGGACAAAATCTAAAATTTAATTCTTAAACACTCTAGCTAAAATAAAAGTAAGGATTTGCAGGTTACTTAAAATGGAGGCAAATTTGCCAACAACTTATCTAGGGATGCCCTTATTTGAGGGAAGAATGAGGATAGAATTATGGAATCTAGTTATAAGTAAAGTTTAAAATAAACTACTAGCATGGAAAGGTAGATGGTTATCATTAGCAAGAAGAGTGCATCTAATTAAGTCAATCTTATAGGTCATTCTAACATATTATATGTCATTGTATACTGTGTCAAAATCAATAGAAATTATTTTAATCTACATTATGCAATCATTTTTGTGGTCAGGATTATATGATAAAAGTAAATTTCCTTTTGTGAAATGGAGTAAGGTGTATGATGATAAAACTAGGGGAGGTCTCATCAATCCATTCGAATCGACACGGAGAGATGGCGAGAGTGGGAGCAGGAGTAGGAGCAGGAGCAGGAGCAGGAGCAGGTGAGGGAGTAGTACTGGGGACAGGTTCAGAGATTGGTGTAGGTTTCTGGGCAAGATCGAGATCGGGCACATCTGGGCTCGGGCCCGGGCCATTAGGGCCCTCGACGGGCCCAAAGGATGGCTCTGTGCCTGATATGAATGGTGGCCAGGGTGGGGACGACATCTTGGGCCCGGGCCCCCAGCCCAACCTCGATGCGAGCGCAGGCCTCGGGAAAAAGCCTCTTGATCCTGGGCAGGGTTCTGTCCCTGGCAGGCCCAAACCCTCCTATCAGCAGATCTTGGCGGGCTCCAGGGCCCCTTCTCGGGCCCTGGGTCTAGGAATTTCCCTCGAGGGCACCCACATTTCTATCCAGGAGGAGGTCTACTCCTCCTTGGTCGCTGGATCCTCTGCCTCCCTGGTAGGAAAATTCTTGGGAGGGCGTCCAGACATGGAAACCGTCCACAGATGGGCGGCTTCCAAATGGAAGGTTTTCGGGCATATTCAGCTGGTTGCCCTTACCAAGGGCTTCTTCATCATCAAACTAAATAATAGCGAGGACATCAAAAATATCCTGTCGGGCGGGCCCTAGTTTTTGGGATGCAAAAGCCTCTTCCTCAGGCGTTATGGAGCTGACTTCCACCCCAGCACCCAAAGCATCAACTTTGCCCCGGTTTAGGTCCGTCTCCCAAACCTTCCCTTCCACCTGTGGCATGAAGACGTCCTAAGACTCATTGCTCAGTCGATCGAGGACCTGGTGGCCTTCGACCCCGCTACCAAGGCAGGATCCCGAATGGTGCATGCCAGATTTTGTGTCAACGCAAATCTCGAATCCGAACTCCCCTCTTCGGTGACCATCTCTTTTGGGTCCTTCTTTTGGTGCTAGTCCCTGATCTACAAAAACAAACCTACTTTTTGTCCCACCTACTACACTCAGGGTCACCTCTCCCACCAATGCCCGATATCCAGAAAGGTTGATGGCCCTATCCCCAAACTCCCTTCTCGATCAGGTCGGGCCTCATCTCGATGGCCCCCTCGTGACGACCACAGATCCCAGGCTTGGACCAACAAGGAGGCCCCCCTTCTGCCCCAAAGGACTCTCATGTGGACCCTGGTCTAGAGGTCGGTCTTCCTCAGGTTTCCCCTTCCATTGCTCCCTCCCTTGGGTCATCTTTCGGGGCCCCGATCCTAGGTTCTCCCTCCCCCCCATTTCGAATCCCTCCCTACAGGCCCCAACTTGCGCCCCACCCAAGCCTACGAGCCACTCGGGCTCCTTTCCCCTCCAGCTCCCACCTCTTTCGGGGTTCCCTTCTCCCCCCCTCACTCCCACTATCCCCCCTCGACCCCCTCCCGCCCCTCCCGGTGGCCCCTATTGGGCTTCCCCCCTTGGAGTGTGGATCCGAGAGGTCAGATGAAGAGGTTGAAGGCAGTTCTCCGTCCGGGCCCAATGAAGTCAGCCCCAAGATGACCCGAAGCAGGACTTTTGCCATAGACTTTGGCAACAAACTCAAAAGAGGGTGGCCCACCCTAGGTGACCAGCAGATAAGGATCACTAAAGATGACATAGCCAATGGCTCCCAAGAAACTCTCTCTGATGTTGGCACGAGTTTCTCCAAGATGGATGCCCTCCGACCCAAACCCCCCGCTCAGGTCGAGAAGGGGAGCAAGCGACCCCACAAGGGTGTCAAATGAAGCTCATCACCTGGAATATAAGGGGGCTCAATGGGGCCCCCAAGAAAAGGATCCTCAGCCAACTCCACAGGGATCATCGCCCGTCCTTCCTCCTACTCAAGGAGACCAAAATAGATGACGTTGCTGCCCAACGCATAGCCCAAGCTACTTGGCGCAATTGCGAGTCCCTGTCCACCCCTGCGGCTGGCTCAGTTAGGGGTTTGTTGTGCATGTGGGATCCCTAGTATTTCGAGGGGAGACTCATATCTTCGTCTCCTAGAATAATCAACATTCTGGTCCATTGCGTGAAGTCAAGGCGCTCATGGATTCTGTCCAACGTCTATGCTCCTAACAGCCCCATCGATAAAGCGACCTTATGGAAGGAAATCAACTCGATGAGAGAAGCCTTTGCCCCCTGCCCTGGATCCTGGCACGTGACTTCAACAGTCCCCTATTCCTCTCTGACAAAATTTGGGGCTCAGCGGTTCTAGGTAAAAGCATGGAGGACTTTGGAGCCTTCACCACCCTCAATGAGCTCATGGACGTCAGCTTGAAAGGAGCCAGGTTCACTTGGACTAACAGAAGAGCGGGAGCAAGCCATATCTAGGTCAGGTTGGATAGAGTTTTCTTGTCCAAGGAAGCCCTTCCCATGTTTGCCGATGCCACCTTGTTGGCCCTCCCCAAAATTGGGTCTAATCATAGCCCCCTCCTCCTCAAAATCGATCATCGCCCCTCCCCCAAGCGGCCCTTTCGGTTTGAGTCCATGTGGTTGCATCATCTCGACTTTCGAGCCCAGGTTGGCCGTTGGTGGGCTCCCCTAGTCCCTGGACGCCCCGCTGAACAAGTCTTTCACAAGCTTAGACGCCTCAAAGAGCAACTCAAGGTATGGAATAAAGAGGTGTTCGATAACATCTTTGAAAGCAAAGCGACAGTTAAGGAAAAACTCGAAGTCCTTGAATCCAGATTTCAAGCAGGCTCCCAAGACCCGGGGCTCAAGGAAGAGGAACGCCTCGCTCTCAATGAGTACCATAACATCCTGGCCAAGGAAGAAACCTTTTGGAGGTAGAAGTCGAGAGCCCTATGGCTCCAAGAGGGCGATGCAAACACAAAGTTCTTCCATACATCAACGCTCAAGAACAGGGGGTCCAACATAATTGCTGAGCTGGTGGGCAGTGACGATAGAATTATCAAGGAAGAAGAGGACATTCAGGCTGAAGCCACCCAATTCTTCTAGGAGCTCCTAAGCGACAGCCCCCCATGTCCTCAGAAGTGGCATAATCCCTTATGGAACATATCCCTTCTTCTATCTCGGCCATGGAAAATGAGATGCTTGTGCAGCCCTTGTATGACTCTGAAATCCATGCTGCCACCTTTTCCATGAAGGCTGAGGTGGCCCCGAGCCCGAACGGGTTTCCCCCCGATTTTTCCAATCCTTCTGGGACATCGTCGGGCAAGAAGTGTGTGCTGCCATCCGAGACCTTCAGATTGCCAACTCCATCCCCAGAGGTATCAACTCCACCTTCATAGCCCTGATCCCCAAGACCCAGGCAGCCAGATCCCTCTCGGATTTCCACCCCATCAGCTTGTGCAATGTCTTGGACAAAATCCTGACCAAATCCATGGCCTCTCGCCTCAAGGATATCCTTCCCCTGATCATTGCCCCCTATCAGGGAAGCTCGATCAAAGGCAGACTGATCACAGACGATGTCATAATCATGCACGAGGCCATCCACTCGGCCGTCCTCTCCAAAAAGGCCTCCTTTCTGCTCAAGCTGGATATGAACAAGGCCTTTGACAGAGTTGACTGGGATTTCCTTTCCAAGGTCCTCCTTAAGTTCGGGTTCCACCCCTCCTAGGTCAGGCTCATCAGCAACTATGTGTCCTCCCCCTGGTTCTCTATCCTCATCAATGGATCCCCTGCTGGGTTCTTCCCCAGTTCTAGAGGCCTCCGCCAAGGTGACCCCCTATCCTTGATCCTCTTCATTATCCTGGCTGAGGCCCTAGGGCGTACCATCTTGAAAACCATTTCCCACGGTCTCATTTTGGGCATCAGGCCTGCATCGGGCCTACCCCCGTGTCCCATCAGTAGTTCGTGGACGACACCATCCTCGCCACCTCAGCCTCGATCCCTCAAGCCAAGGCCCTCAAGCATATCTTGACCTTGTACGAGGAGGCGATCGGGCAGAAAATCAACCTCCGAAAAAGCAAGATTTTCTTCATCCATACTCCCTTGGCTAGGCAAATCAAAATCGGGCGGATCTTGGGCTGCACCCCTGGCTCCCTTCCCTCCTCCTACCTCGGGCTTCCCTTGTTCATAGGTGCATCCTCCAAGGCCCTCTAGGGCGAGATGATTGAGCGGATCCAGAGGAAGCTGGCCCCTTGGAAATGTCACCTCCTCTCGCAGGATGGCAGAGCCACCCTCTTGGTGGCAGTCCTGCAAAGCATTCCGATATATTTCATGTCGGTCTTCAAAATCTCGGCCTCCATTGCAGCTCACATCGAACAAATTCAAAAATGCTTTCTCTGGTCGGGCAGTGAAGATAAGAAGAGGATTCCCCTAGTCTCCTGGTCCCTGGTCTGCCACCCCAAAGGTGAGGGAGGGATCGGGCTCAGGCGGGTGACCCTCATGAACAAGGCCCTCTTGTCCAAACACGCTTGGAAGGTGTTCACCAATACCCCCGATGAGTGGGTCAGCATCGTGCATAGGAAATATTGTCATCATCACCCCTTCCTCAGTGAATCTCAGCCCCGAGATGGATCAGCCTTTTGGAAGTCCCTAATCTCCACCAAAGACATTATCCGAAAAGGGACCAGATGGATCCTCGGGGACGGAGCCATGATCGACTTCTGGGAAGACAGATGGATTTACGACGAGGCCTTGACTACTGATAAAGATCTCCTCATCCTCAAACCAGGGCTAGCGGACAGAGGGCCCAGAGTGTCGGCCTATCTTTCCCAAAACCAGGGGCGGGCTACCTGGAAACCCATCCTGAATCCCAGGCACCCGCTCCAAGCTGCCAGGCTCCAGCGCCTCCTCAAGGTGACTGTTATCCCGTCCTCCGGAGGAAATGACAGATGCGTTTGGCATGGTACTCCTAATGGCGTCTTTTCTATCAAATCTACCTACAACCTTCAAAGAGTCCCTGACGAGGCCCCCTTTCCAACCCGATAGGTGTGGGCCAAGAAGCTGATCCCCAAAATTAGCCACTTCGTATGGGCGGCCATCCAAAACAAGATCCTGACGATCGAGAATCTGATCAGGAGAGGCTTTCAGATCCTGAATAGATGCTTCCTTTGCTGTGCTGCTTGGGAGTCCACTAATCACCTCTTTATCAGTTGTCCCTTCTCTTCTGAAGTCTTGGGCCTCATCCTTTCCCAATTCTCTATCCAGTGGGTGACCCCCAACTCCATCTCTGACCTCCTATATCAGTGGCCCAACCCCTTTTCCCATCCTTTCATCCACTTCCTCTAGGACTCCTGCCTTCCTCATATGCTTTGGCAACTCTGGCTCGAGCGCAACAGCAGAGCCTTCTCCTCCCCGGCCCGTTCCCCCCAATGGATAGCGACCAAGGCGGTGACCTTCGCCCTTGAGAATTCCTACTCCATCCCCTTGATCGAGGCACCCCGACGGCTGGGCGAGGCCACCCTCCTATCCTCCCTCAGAGTTTTGCTTCCCCCTCGGTCCCCCCCGCCCCCTCTCGTCGATCGTTGACAAGGTGGACTGCCCCCCTGGATGGGTCAAGCTTAACTTTGACGACGCTTCTAAAGGAAATCTTGGGCCCTCTGGTGCAGGCGAGGTCATCCAAGACTGCCACGGGGCCCTGATCGTGGTGTATGATGCCCCGCTCGGCAACCAGACTAACAATTTCACCGAAGTAGCAGCTCTGCTCAGTGGGTTGACCGCCCTCAGGGAGTCACCCTCAAAAGTCATCATCGAGGGAGATTCCCAAGTTATTATCAGAGCCGCCCGTAGCCCAAGAAGCTGCTCTTGGTGCATTCATAACACCATCCAGGAAGCCCTCTCCATTCTCCAGGGTCTCCCCGACCACGCCTTTTGGCATGTGTATAGAGAAGGTAACAGGGTGGCTGATTTCATGGCAAACCAAGCCATCTTAGCTGAAAACTTCACCACCTAGACAACGAACTTTCCTGAAGCTCTAATCAAAATTACTTCACAAGATTATTCTAGCAACGATGAGGACCCTGGTGCATAGCATACCCTGAGTCGGGGCCTCAAAGTTTCATCGTCGTGGCTTCTAATGGCCAAGGGATTCCCCCCTCTGTGTCGCCACATCGACTGGACCCTATCCTTATCCTGCCCGTGAGTTGGTCATCCTGATCCCCCTCGCGGTGCCAAGTGTCACCGACCACGTCAGGCAATCGACTCATCCTGGCCTAGTTTTGCGTTGCTCCATTGGTAGTTTTGGTAGTTCCAAGACGATGTGCGCGTCGACCCTCTCTGACCTTCCTGCCTTGGATGCCGCACCGTCGGATCCCATTGTTGCGTCAGTTCACCCGTGACTCTATCTCGTGAGGTACCCTCAAGGTGATCCCCTACTCAGTTTGCGCCACCTGGAGCGTTGGCAGTGGCCCTCCTCCTTCGCCCCATGTGGCAGCCATCAGCCGCGCCCCCTCAGCCCCTCCCCCCTCGTGTCGGACCCGGCCCCTAGCACTCATTCTCGACGTCGATGGCTTCCCTCCCTCGTGGCCCCCTACAAGGTTTTAAATCTGTCGCGTGTTGAGTTCTCCCACACTCTTGTCTGCTTCCCCCTTCCCTTGTCCCCGCGTCTCTGGTCAGGTATCCCCTGTTTCCCTTGTCCCTGGGTTGTTAGTTCGACCCTCATGGCTGCCAAAACTATCTTCCTCGAGCCTTCCATGCTCGAATTGAGTGAGTCGGCCAGGATTTTTTCCAATGCCAAAAAATTTACCCCGTTCTTCAGCAAATTTGCAGGAGCCGACGATGAAATTACCCATAGCTTTCTGGATTCTTGGAATGATGGCGAGGTCACGGTGAAGGGTCTCCACTTCAAAGTGACCAAAGAGTTCTTGACGAAAGTTCTAGGCCTGCATCATGAGGAGAAAGGCAGAGTCATCAGACGGGATAAGCATAATTGGGAGGAGGAGTTGTCTCGCTTCCCGGAGCAGCAGTGGGACAAGGCTAATCTGTTTCGCTCCAACCTCCCGGCCCCCTTCGATGAGGCCATCGTCCCGGTGATGCAGTACATCACCTACGATGATCTAGACTAGCGGTTATTCAATTTTCACCTCAGCTACTTCAACCACCTCCGAGGGGCCACGTTGGTCAGCACCCCTCGATTCTTGTTGTACTCCCTAGGCCTTTCCATCGACCGTGCTTGCAGAAGCCACTCTCAACACTCCCACCAAGGCCTCATGGCCGTACTGTACAGGCATGCCCTTGCTAATCAGCCGTATCTCCACCGCATCCCTCCCCTGTCCTCTGTCCCCCATTGAAGCGGCTAACTCTCTCGGTGCCTCCCTTGCAGTTTCTAGTTCCAAGGAGACCCCCTCCCCAGAAGGCTCCCCTACCCCGAAGTGATGCAGACCCACTCAAAAGTGTAGGACTCTGGCCCAGGGCCCAGGCGGGGCCTCGACTCTTGGTGCCACTCACAAAGGCCCGTTCCCTGGCAGCAGCAGGGCTGCTGGCAGCACCAAAAATGCCAAGGTGGAGGCCCCGAAGCCCACTGAAGTCAGTTCCAACTCTGGTAGCAGGCTGCAAAATTTGGCTATCAGGGCCCTTCTCGACACGACAATTGGATCCCTGACTACGTCTGCCCAAGCGGCCTCCTCTGCAGCCAATGCCCTGGTCGAGCTCTGGCATAGGCTGGGCGATGGCCCCGATAGGGAGTAAAGTTGTCCTACCAGGTTGGGCCCCGTTCAGGCCAGGCCCCGCCGCAGGGCCCACCGGAGCAATGGCGTGCAGTTTCTATGATTTTGGTGGTTGGCGTGTTTCGGCTTTTACTGGTTATGGTGGCCTCAGGCCAAGTTTTGATGTTATGTTTCCTAGTCGGTCCTTTTTGTAGGCACCAGGGCCTCGGGCCCGGATCATTGCCCATGGGCGCAGCCCCGGTTTTTATTCGTATTTTCAGCCTCGGATTTTTATGTAACTAAGGTTTTGGGATCCTTCTCTAAAAAACCCGTTGTAAATATATCGTTACTTATCAAAAAATCTAGGGGAGGTCTCGGTTTTAAAGTTCTTACATATGCAAACTTAGCTCTTATGGGAAAAGTAATATGGAGATTATACAAAGATAATCAAAGACAATGGGCAAGAATTCTTCTAAGTATGTTGATCCCAATGAACCAAGATTAATATTTACTACATTCTCTCTACCAAATGGTTCCACACTTTGGAATGGTTTTAAAAAATATATTGATCTAGTGATTAAAGGTTTAAGATGGGTGGTGGGAACTAGAGAAAAAGTTCTATTTGGATGGGTACTTGGTGTGATAAAAAACCACTTAATCTAGATCCAATTTTGAAACCTTGGATGAGATTACTTCAAGACAAATATGGTGATAGGGTTTTAAATATTTTGTACAAGGATCAAGAAGGAAGATACAAATGGAAAGAAGTTTTTTTTACATGTATACAAGACATTGATGCTAGGAGGTAGTTGAGTAGAAAGATAATAACAATGATTATTCTCAAGGGAGCCAAGGATAAATTGATTTGGAAGTTGAATAGCTTAGGAGAATACACAATAAGAAGTCGATATAATGTAACACACCAACAAAAAAGGAATGTCTCAATGATATGAAAAGATATTTGGGATAGCCCACACATTCCTAAAGTCACAATGTTTGTTTGGCTAGTAAGTCATAGAAGAAATTTATCCTGGGATAACATTAAGGAAAGGGGTTTTCATGGCCCCTCACAATGTGTTCTTTGTAAAAAGAAGGAGAGTATAGACCATCTCTTGGGACATTGCTCAATATTCTAGAAACTATGGCAATGGATTCTTAATATGTTTGGTAAATGCATGGTGATGAATGGCAGAATTAAAGAATGGTTAAAGCAATGGCAAAGTAATTTTAAAAGTGAGGCTTTACAGATAATCTAGGACATATTAAAAGGTACATTACTTTATAGTATATGGTTATAAAGGAATAGAATATTATTAAAGGAAAGGGAAGTAGTTTAGAGGTAATGAAAAGGAAGATATGTTTAGCCATAAAGGAGTCTAAACCAACCCTATCAACTCATCGAACCCCCTAATAAGAGCCTTGATAGATGAAGTGAAGTCATCAAATGGAATTATAATGTTGGGTATAGGAGAAACAAAATGAAGGCAAAGAATATAAAGTGGAAACCACTAGATGTGGAGTTGGTCAAATTGAATTTTTATGGAGCATCTAAAGAAAATATAGGACCAACAAGAGGAGGAGAAATAAATAGAAATAATAGAGGAGAGATTTTGTCTCATTACGCTTTCAATAGTAGATTTAAGACAAAAATGAAGCTAAAGCTTGGGAAACTTTAGAAGGGTTAAAATATGCAAACAAATCAAATGGAACAAAGTATGGATGGAAGGTGATTCACTCATAGTAATAAATACAATTTTGAGGAAAGCAAAGGCTCCATGGAACATACAAGATATAGTTGTGGAAATTCAATATCTTGCTAAAGAATTTGAATAAATTAGGTTTATAGATACATTAAGGGAAGGAAAAATATGTGTAGATAGGCTAGCCAATAGGGGGGTTTAAATTAAGGATAATGATGTAAAAATCTCATTTTCATGGTTAGAGGAAGTAGTAAGTTTAGTTGAAGGTGACAAGAAAATCTTGAATGCCTTAATCAAATAATGATTAAGATTTTCCTTAATGTTTTCCATTGGTAATATCTGCTTTATTTTATAACATTAATGTGTTTTATATAAACTATTTATTATATTTTTTGTGGTTGCACTTGTGCTTCCGGAATGAAACTAGAAATCCAAATTTGGTAAAGTCGACTATGATAGTGCTATGTTTTGGAAACATTACTCTACTAAGATGCAACGCATAGAGAGTAGAGGTGAAATTTTGGTATTCTTAAGGTTTCTATAGAAAAATGTCAAGAAGGATGCTGAATTTTGGAATATTTGTATTCACATAGAAAATTAAAAAAAATACTAAAAATGAAAATCAAGAATTCAAACATTTTATGTAAAATGATGTAGGTTTCTAGCTATAGCATCTCAATTGAGATTAGAAGTGAATCTATTTGTAAAATCTTAAGCTCTAAAGAAGAGAGTTGTGATTTGTCAAGGGTGGGGGACCCGAGTACAACCCCTTGTTCTCTAGCAAAATAAATAAATAAAGTGTATCTCTTCCCCTAAACCATGGGCCACCAACCATTATTTTATCCCTAATTTTTGAACTAGAAAAGATGAGGAGGAAAAAACCTTTAGGAATAAAATTCAAAAGTAATTTGAGTTTAATACCCACTTCCACTTGATCTAGTTTTGAATCTCCAAAAGCCTTGGTTATGATCTATGGAATTTACATATTAACCCTCTATTTTGAAGAACCATTATGTCATGCTCAATCATCTCATCCTTGATACTTACTTCTAGTGTAACATCTGCTACCTAGATTGAACTTGCCATGTATTTGCTCTTCTACTTATCTCCAACTTGGGCCTCCATACTTCCAACTAGGGCATCCTAACTTCCCATTAGGGCTTTCAAATATGACTTTCCTTCCATACTAGCTAATGGGGCTCACTCTTGGCTTGCACTCCCTCTTGGCTCGCACTCCCTCTTGGCTTGCACTCGCTCCCAGCTTACACTCTCCTACCTCACACTTGCTTCTGTCTTGCACTCCTTGGTTTGCAGTAGCCCCTATCTCTTCTTTTTCTCGATATTCCTTCGCTTTAGCAATATTTTGGAAATAATATTCCGTGCATTTGTAGTAAGGGTTTGAAGCATTGATGCCCTCAATATGAACCTGTCGCTCTACTGCCATGATTGAATCTTGGCTCACACTTCATCTTAGCTTGCACTTCCTCCTAGCTTGTAGTCCCTCTTGGCTTGTGCTTCCTCCTGGCTTGCACTTCCTCCTGGATCACACAAATGAAGTTCCATGTTATCTAGCCTCTAAGAAAGGTTTGTTTCTTGAATAATATTCTTACATTGAGAGAACTTATTTATTATTTAAATAACGTATTTTTTCAATTATTTCCCCGATCATTAAATAATCTCCAATCGAGTTTTTCCCTAATGTCAAGCTCATAAGTCTACAATTTTGTAATATATACCCCTCAAATATTCTTTCCTTTGCAAATCATATCCCACTTATAAAGAGGAAACCTAAATCTTTCCTCACATCCTTTCAAAAGAAAATCTATTTGAATTTTATCAGGTTAAGATGCAATAGATTATAATATAGTATTTATGAGTTGTAGCCTTCTAGCCATAATTAAGAACCTACCTTTCCAGCATGATAAACAATATTTTATTCTATCTAAAATTTATTCCTAAATCCCCATCTTCACAAAGGAATACCTAGATATGTTAATGGTAATTTTCTAAATTTAAGCCCTAAAATCTCTAAAATAATTGGTTATAAATATAGGGTACTGCTAATGAAAACTCTTAGATTTTTTATTATCAAACATTCGTCCATCAACCTTATTATAACATGATGACATTAATTTGAACTACATGGTCTTGTTGACTAAGGGATGACCCAAAATAAAGGTATCATCAACAAATTGGAGATAATATTCAAAGGTATAATGTGTTGCAGCATGAATAACTTTGATCTTTCCTTCCATTTTTGCCTTTGAGAAAACTCTCCCTAATGCCTCAACAAAAAAATAAATAGATAAAGAGATAGTAGGTCACCTAATGGATTCCATGGGATGATTCAAAGTATCCAACAAGGGATCCATTAATCAAATTGGAGTGCTATAAAAACATCTAATCTATTCCCACAAACCATGATAAAAAATTATGTATGTATATATATATATATATATATATGTATATATATATATATACATATATATATATATATATATATATATATATATATATATATATATATATATATATACATATATACATATATATATATACATATATATATATATATATATATACATATATATATATACATATATATATATATATATATATATATATATATATATATATATATATATATATATATATATATATATATATATATATATATATATATATATATATATATATATATGTATATATATGTATATATATGTATATATATATATATATGTATATATATGTATATATATGTATATATACATATATATATATATATATATATGTATATATAATGGAAAAAAGAGAATGCATGTCTTCTTGTGTAATGATTACACTATCAAGAATTTGTTTGCCTCATATAAAACCACCTCACTCATCTAAGATAACACAACACAGGGTGTTTTTTCAATGAGCTTACACATGATTTTTATCAGGGATCCTGGTCCCCTCATACTGAGTGGGGTTTGAACCTTGGACATCTCAAAGAGAGGCTAATGCCCTCACCACTGCAATAAGCTTGCTACTAATACAACATAGGGTGTTTTTTAAACTATTAGCCATAATTTTTAAAACTATCTTATAAATCATATTATAAAGTCTTATTGGACAAAAATCATTAAAATATTATGTTTCTCCTTTTTTGGGAATCAATGCAATGAAGGTAACATTGATATCACTTATTGTATCCTTCTTTTGTTGGTAACATTTATATTAGTTATTGTAGCCTTATTTTACTAGCCTCTTTAATTGTTGCTAACATGTCACTTAAAAAAAACAAAATAAAATAAATAAGAAAATATAGAAAGTTCAAGTGAGGTGCCTTATTATCAAATGGTATTAACTCAACTGGTTAGATTCCTCAACATTCAAGGAGGAGACTAAGGTTTGAATCTTGCCAAACGATACATGGATAATATCCAAGCTTTGTTGTAATACCACTATGTGGTGATGATGTAATACAGGTGGGGCCCATTTCAATCCCTTATAACCAATTGAAAAAAGTGAGGTGCCTTATTAGGGTGGTAAGAGAAAAATATTTGCTCTAGCTCCTCTATAGAGATCTTCCTCACCAAAATATTATTTTGTCTTTGTGTGATAATTGATGACTATTTTATGAAAGCTTACCATAAGCCTCTTTACTTTTCTCAACATATGACAAAATACCTTTGAAATAATTCTTTCCTTCCTAATATCTTTTTCTTCTTCAATATTTCTTCCATTTGGAGCTGAAATATTTTTTATTTGATGAAAAGACTATGTTTTTGGCTATAACATGATTTTTTTTGTATTTTTGTCCCCTTCATTAAAAACTATATTTCCCCATTTTTTTTTTTAAGAGAAAAACCCCTTGCGGGGCTGCCTTGGTCTGAGAGACCACGAATAGGGGGTTCTACACCGTCAAAGTCACCCGGGAGTCACACCCGACCCTGCCCGCACCAACATTATCAATTGGATTTTGGATACCCAATTCAACTTTTTTGTAGGGTGGAGATTTGAACCTGGGACCTCCCTTGGAGGATTGCCCTCTCCTCTCCAACTCACCTACAACACCTGGGTATATTTCCCCAATTTTTTAGAACCAATATGAATCTTTCTTTTTTAATACATTGTTATAATCATAAAGCAATTATTTTTCTTGCACAAAAGTATCTGGGTCCATTCCATTGATTTCTACTATCTCTTATAAATTGTTGAGTTGGATCCAATTTCCTCCTTTGCTTTAAATATGTTACCAAAAGATTTGGCATTCCAAATTTGTATTTGTTCCTATAGATATTTAGTCTTCTCGATAAACCTATATACACATGATTTTCATTCAAACCTTAATTCATCCCACTAGAACATAACCATGTAAAAGAAATTAGGGTTTTGAAGCCATGTAGTCTAAAATCAAAATGTTTTTGGATGATTGAGTAAATCACATATTAAAGAATATGTTTGTGATTTGGTCCTACTTACAATAAAATGTCTAAAGAGATTATATATTATGTTTACAACCATGTACTAGATAACAATTATTTGTCTAATATTTTTGTTATATGAGTTTGCCTAATGTGCTTACTGTCCAATATATATTGAAAGCTTGAATGAATAACATCTCAAAAGTCATTTGAATTGACAAACAAAGCAATATACTCCATTGATTTAGACCATTTAGGTTTACCACCCTTGATTTTTTAAGGATATAAAAACATGTTGAAATCCTCCAAGAATCCATAGACCATAATTAAGGATCATCATTGTTAATATCCTTTCAACATATTTCATGATGAATAACTATGGTTACAACATGTACACCCGTAATCCCAACTGTGATATTTTTCTTTTTATGTGCAAAAAAGACCAACAACCCAATCACTTTTTATTTCTAACAATTATCCCTCACTACTTTTTTTTTATTATTGTATTGAATCAAACTTAAGATTATAACAACTTATTAATATTTCATGATAGTCTTTTTTTTTTTGGTATAAGGTAGAGGTGGTTATAAGGTCCACAAACCTTTTACAAAGTCAAAATGGGCTGGTTCTAGCATCAAGCCCGTATAATCAAAATACAAAATGGATCTTTCTAAGACTCACATTAAGCCATACTTAGAGTCCACGGTCCTATACTTGTCGCTTGACTATTCGGGATAAAACAAAAACCAAACAACACCTAGCACTTACTAACACTAGGTTGCTTGTCTTGTACACTTGTCACCTCCGAGGCCCGACAAATGGGATGCCTTTTACGCCTAATTCCATCCGTCGGATTACTCATCATCGGCCCCTCCGATCTCCTGATGCTCTAACGGGTTTGATCTTAGCTCTTCTCTAGCAACCAACACCAATAGTTCTTGAGGGAAGTTATCCTTCCAAATTTGCATCTCCCCAACGAAGCGCAATATTTGCCATTAGATCCGCCGCTTTGGTTCCCTTCTCCGAAGGTGTGTTGGATTCGGGCATTAACCAAATGAGATTTATGAATCTTTGCTTCTAGGATAAGCTCCAATATGGTCCAGTGGGGTCTTTATCCTCCTTAATTGCCTTGATTATATTAAGCGAATCCCCTTCAAAGATAACTTCCTTATAACCCTCAAGTCCGGCAATTCTCATTGCTGCATGCGAGCTCGGGCTTCTGCAAAATGATTTGTTTGAGTTCCCAAAGGCTTTGCAAAGGCAAGGACCAATTTTTCTTCCTCATTTCCCAAAACTCCTCCTGCTCCTGCCGACCCCGGATTTCCTTTAGTCTGCCCTGTCAAAATTAAACTTAACCCACTTTTGTGTGGGGGGTATCCACTTGACACCATCCCATGGGTTGGTTGTAATGTCTAGGTCTGGAAGTTCCTCTCCCCAGTTCCATAAAATCCTCCTTTCCCTTAGAGACATGGTCTCATTTTTGAAGAAGAAAGTTTTCCAGTTTTCTTTCAAAGCTCCGATTATTTTATTACCACATAAACTGGGATCTTTCTTACGTCCTTTAAATACTCTCTTATTTCTCTCATTCCATATCCCCCATAAAAAATGGGGTAAGCTGAGCTTCCCGAGCCAAGTCAAAAGCTTTGCCGGAAGGGGAAGCCCTTGTATGCGAAGTCGGACATGCTATTTGGACGAGACCCAATCTATATGAAATTTGGACGGGATCATTTGGAAGGCTGTACAAGAAAAATCACAAGTTAGAAATATATGACTTACGATTCTATTGCTTTCTCACACAAGATACATCGATTGATGAATTGGAAACCTCTCCTTTGCGGATTATACATTGTCGGGATCTTATTTTGAGCTGCCAACCAAAAGAAGAAAGCTATTTTTGGGGTTAAATTATTTAACCAAATAACGAAGTCGGAGTCCGACCATTGAATCTGAGTGGATTAACTTATAGGCGAGTTTTCTTGAATAGATCCCACTTGTAGTTTTGCCCCAAATTGCCTTGTCTCTTCCTCCCCCGGGAATGATCGGGAACACCCTTAAAGCATCATTGAGTTTGGTTAGGGCCACCTTCTCTTGCTCTGACTGATTATGAGCTGTGTTTTTCTTCCAAGAAGAAGTTTCCTGTGCTACAGCAATAAAATCCCCTACTTTTCCTCCCATTTCCTTCGAAAGTTTATGTTGGAGGACACGAAGGTCTAAGTTATCTTTCGGAGGGGCCTCTTCCAACCACGGGTCTTTCCAAAAGTCCACTTGTCTTCCATTACCAATTCTCCATCGATGCCTTTCTCGACTACCTCCAGACATTCGAGCAAACAATTCCAAAAATAGGATCCTCTAGGAAGATTATCGACTTTCGGGAAGTCCTGATTATTTACGATATATTTTGCCTTAAGAAGTTTTACCCATCCCAATTGATCATTATTGATAAATCTCCATACATGTTTGCCAATCGGAGCTTGATTCAATTCTTTCATTCTCTTTAACCCCAGGCCCCCCAGATCCTTGCTTGCACACACCCGATTCCATGCTACCAACGAAATTCTCTTTCTCTCCTCCGAACTTGACCACAAGAAGTTGCGTTGAATTAGCTCCAATGTAGCTTGGACCTTTGCGGGCATTCTAAATAGAGACATGCGATAAATTGGAATGCTCTGTAAAGTAGTTTGAACTAATAAGGCTTTTCTGCGGAGGTGAGGAAGGCTGCCCTTCCACCACTGCTAACTTTTTGGAGATCCTGTCAATGGTAGAGTTCCACAAAGTAGCCTTCATTCTTCCTTCGAACATAGGCATACCTAGATAAGTTCTTTGGTAGAAGCTCCTTTCCACAACCGAAGAGGTTAGCTATTCTTTCCTCCCTCCCACCGGGCGTGTTAAAGAAATAGATGCTACTCTTCTTATAGTTTATGTCTTATCCTGTACGTCTCATACTTGGTTAGAATTCTCTTCAACTTCCTAGCTTGAGGCACGGAGGCTTTGGACACAATGATTGTATCATCCACAAAGCTGTTGGTGAGACAACGGCCTCTTTGTTGAGGCTGGTTTAAAACCTTCCAATTGACCATCCGCCACCATTCTTTGAAATGTTCCTACCCAATGCTTCCGCTAAAATAATAAACAAGTATGGAGACAAAGGATCTCCTTGTCGCAACCCCCTTTCACTCTTAAAGTAACTAGAGGGTGACCCATTCACCATGAGAGAAAATCTTGTAGTAGAGATACAACTAAAAATCAACTTAATCCATTGGGGACGAGAAACCAAACTTACCCAAAATCTTGGTGAGGAACCGCCATGAGACCCGGTCGTAGGCTTTATTCATATCAAGCTTTAGTAACATACACCTTCCTTACTAGTCACCATTGAATGAATAACCTCATGAATTGTGATGATACCATCCAATATTTGTCGCCCTTTCACAAAGCCACCTTGGTTCATATCAATGATGAAAGGAAGGATAACCTTGACCTATTGGCGATTGTTTTTGTGAGAATCTTCATCGAGTGTTACATAAGCGATAGAGCGAAAGCCGGAAAATTCCATTGCTCCCACTAGTTTAGGGATGAGAACTAAAAAAGTAGCATTAACTCCTTACGGGATTTCCATGTCCTTTTGAGCCTCAATTATAGCTTCCACTACATCATTGCCTAGGATATCCCAAAACTTCGGAAGAAAGGCTGCGGGGAAGCCATCCGGTCTGAGGAGGCTGTTACCATCCATGTCAAAAACGACCTTCTTGATTTCCTCCTTTGTGAAAGGACTAAGTAAGAATCCATTAAGATTATCGATTCTGAGGGGTGGAATGGCTGCCAACGAGAGAGTCCTCTTCTTCAATAGTCGGATTTACATCTTCTAGCAACGATTTAAAGTACTCAACCGCTTCCCTCCTTATGTCTTCCATATCTTTGGTGTTAGACCCATCGGCCATCTTGATCTCCTTAATTTTGTTAGTACTCCTGTGGCGAAGAGTAGAGACATGGAAGAACTTTGTATTCTGTCACCCTCATTTAACCAACGCGATCTGGATTTACTGCCTCCAAAGGTTTCTTCAAATCCTAGCACCGTGTGGTATTCGGCTAACAGCTCCCTCTCCTGGTTTCTCAGATCCTCTGTAAGCTGCTCTGACTTCAACTTCTCCTGTAGTTCATTGATCTTGTCTTTTAGTTTCGCCTTTTTAACAAAAATATTGCCAAAGGAAGTTTTGTTCCACTCTCTAATGTTAGCCTTCACATTCCTTAGTTTACATGCCACTTGGGCCGGTTTCGAACCATTATACTTTTTGTCCCACCATTGGGCAACCGAGATCCTTGAGATCTCGATGTTGGAACCACATAAGTTCGAATCGAAAGGGTCGATGTATCTTTTCTTAGAGTCCTCCCCTGTTTCCCACGGAATTGGGTTGTGATCGGACCCGATTCTTGGGAGTGCCGTTAATGAAGAGTCCCCAAACCTCTCCAGGGCATTCTTGAGAAAGAAGAAACCTATCTAATCTTATCTGAATTTGGTTTTCCTTCAATCTTTTGTTAGACCATGTATAGGAGAATCTACGCGAGGTCCACATCCATCGGCTCATGTTGCTCAACAAAATCTCTAAACTCGTAGATATCGGCGAGTTATTCTTTGAGAGCCCCCCAATTTATCTACGGGATTAAGGTAGCAATTGAAATCCCCCGCCACAATCCAAGGGTAGTTGGGGACCGTCTCCCTCAATTCGGCTAGGCGACTCCAAAGAACCCTTCTCGGTCCACTGTCTAAGCTGGAGCATATACATTCGTTAAGATCCACTCTTCTGTGTGGTTTTATCCACACATAAGAGACAAATAAACCAACTAGACATCGAGAATCACTCTACTATCAATCACATTTTTGTTCCACATAACCGGTAACCCTCCTGCTTGTTCCGGTGGCCTCTTGGCCTACTACTTCAACTTCTCGCCAAGTCCTATTCTTAAAAGGAATAACTCTACTCTCCTCCATTTTAGTTTCTTACGGTAAAATCATATCCGGTTTGTGTTCTTGTCTAAGAGCATACAAAGCTCTTATTTTTGCAGGATTACTCCCACGAATATTCCATGAAAGGATCTTCATTTATGGGCTTTGGATCCTCGAGCCTTCGCCCCAAAGAGCAATCTTTGCTTGAGTGCCATCGGCCACTCCTCGCTCCGCTTCTTTACGCCTTAAGGCGGCATTGCTAGGTTTCCCTCTTCCCTACCGAACCATATCCCCATACATCCGCTCTAGGTTGAAGTTCCTTGGGATTCACTTGGCTTCTAGTAACCATCTTGGGTAGGTCGGTCTTGGTATTTGGGGTAACAATGCTGGCTTTCCCGGGTTAAGCTGGTCTTTTTGACGGTGGAGATGATTCCGTGCTCTTAGCTTCTTGATTAGTAGATTCTTTTTTCCCTGCTTTGGGGTTACACTGATCTTGGTGGTTCACCTCTTCCTCCACGAGTATCCTTGCTGTATTATTAGTTTCCTGCTCCTTCCTTCGATTTTTCTCCTCTAAATCCTTCTCTTGAGTCTCCTCTACCTCGGATTCCACTTCTTGGTTGTCCATCGATCTCCCTTCAAATGATTTAATGCATCAAAGCTGTTCTCCATTGGGATGTTGATCTCCTTGGAATTTCTTCCCATAAATTCCTCTGCCGGTGCATGGGACCACTTCCACCGAGCCTCCATAGGCCTCCCGTATCACCCAATCAAACTTACTTTCCCCCGGGCGTTGATCTATGGGGTTCTTTCCTTTGTGATTTGGCTCACGAGGCTTGCTTGTATCATCTTAGGAGCGAGGTTGAGCTTGAGGGTTCCCATCAAAGGGACCGGCTCCCCTGTGAGAGGGTTTTGGGGCATAGGAATTTTTGGGAGGAGGGTTAAAACGTTGCCTCTTGCTTACAATAGGGCGAACGGGGTCTACGATATTCGGATTTCGAGCTCCACGTCCTTGAGGCCCGGGTTGGGTAGGAATGGAGATCTGCGCGGGGAGGGATATTATTACAGGTTTGAGGATCGGTATTTTGGAGTGGGAAGTTGGTTCTTGGAAATGCGGTGGATACCCCGGTGCCCTACCTTCCCACAAACACTACACTTAAAAGACATATTTTCATATTCAAATACACGAGTATGAAGGCCAAACATAGACGACAAAATAATGGATTTAGGGAGCTCTTTACTCGGGTCCGCCAACACACACATGCGAGCAGACGGGAGTCTTGTTTTGCTCAAGGTTGCGGGATCAATAGCTATTAGTTCTCCAATCACTGTAGCTATCCCAGCCAATATTTGTTCGTTCCAGAAAAGCAGAGGTAATCCTGGCATCTTAACCCAAATAGGAGCCAAATCCAGCACCTGAGTTTGGGGGTTGAAATCGGGGGACCAACGCTTCGAGATACAAGCCCCTTTTCCCAAAAAACCAAGGACCTCCTTGGAGAGTCCTTTCCATGTTCTGTTCACATTGAAATGTCACCAAAAGAAAACTCTTGGGTAAAGCCTTAATCATCATACCGGCCCTTGGCTGCCATTTTTGGATGGCCCATCTCCTTATGACTTCCATGTCCGGCCTCACCCCCATAAATTTAGCCACCAAAGATGTTACGCCCTCCATAGCCACATGCTTGAGCTAAGGAATGCAGGACGTGCAACCTACCATTGACGATTTTAGATTAAAACAAGAGTCGGATAATTTTTGCTTACCGCGAAGAGCATTAAGATATGAAGGTCTCCAGTTGCCAGGTTTCTCTTTGTCTCCTTCTTGGGTCTTCCTTTGATCCTGACGCATAGAGTCCTGGTCCCCCTCAGAGAAATCTTCAACCGCATCCGCCCAACGCCCTTGGACCGGTTCCAATAGAACTTCCTTGTCCACATCCTCCGCTCAGGGGGCTGCTATCTCGCCAGAGCCCCCACCTGCCGCGTCTGCTGATCTGCCCTTTGAAGTCCCACACCTAGGGTTTGATGCCCCTAGACCTCTCGCTCCTCCTCCTTGCTGCTCCATCCGTCACAACTTCATATTTCATGATAGTCTTTTCACCATCACTTTTTATTTGTATATGTTTACTTAGCCTTCCATATTTTTAACACTTGCAATATTTATTTTTGTTTTCCCGTATCAATATTCCTTTAAGTTTCATTTCTCTTTGTCCTTGCTTTAAGAGTCTTTGTCTTTATTTTTTGCATAGGGAACCTTTATAATCCCTAGCCCACTGGGCAAAGTCAAAGTCATCAGGACCTCGACCCTTTAGGAAATTGAGACGGGTTAGCTCACCAACAAGCACTCGATTGCTACCAATCAACGTATCTCTTTTTAGTGATTTTTTAAGGTAAAACACAACTTTTCATGAGGGGTCCTAGTCACCTCATATTGGGGTTTGGACTTGGGTCTCCTAGATGAAAACCTAAGAACATACCACTATGGTATCCCTCCCGAGACAAAAATATTAAGGGAAAGCATGGGTTTTTGTGAGGGGTTCCAATCCACTAAACTTGGGTCTCCTAGATGAAAACTCAAGGGCTTACCACTATGGTATCCCTTATGGGACTAAAATGATAGGGTAAAAGCATGGGTTTTTATGAGGGGTACGAATCCCCTTGTAGTGGGGTTTGAACGTGGGTCTCTTGGATGAAAACCCAAGGACTTACCACTATGGTATCCCTATCGAGACAATTTTTTTAGGGTAAAGCATGGGTTTTAAAAAGGGGCCTTGGTCCCCTTGTACAAGGGTTTGAACTTGGGTCTCCTAGATGAAAACCCAAAGACATACCACTATGATATTACTCACAGGACTTAAAAATATATTAGGGTGAAACACAAATTTTTATGAGGGGTCTTTGTCCCCTTGTATCAAGGTTTGAACTTGGGTCTCCTAGATGAAAACCCAAGGACTTACCACTACAATATCCCTCCTAGGACAATTGTACAAAAATGAGTTAAAAACACGGGTTTTTAAGAGGGATCCCGACAATTATAAAAAAATGAGTTAAAAACACGGGTTTTTAAGAGGGTCTCCTGAATGAAAACCCAATAACTTACCACTATGAGCAAAAAAATTTAGGGTAAAGCATGGGTTTTTGAAAGGGTTCCAACCCCCTTTTACCGTAGTTTGAACTTAGATCTCTTAGATGAGAACCCAAGGACATACCACTACGATATTCCTCATCGACTCTTTATCTCTTTTTTCCTGTTCTCACCAACATTTTCATCTTCATCAATCTCTTCTATTTTTTCAAACTATAATAAAACTTATCACCTAATATTTATTTTACCTTAAAGAATTTGAAGTGCATAATATCCTTAAAAAACATCTTTTTATATCACTCTAAAAACTCTAAAATGCAAGGACCATTTTTCATAGTATTTACTTTCTTAAATGTTATGCTAAAAACCTTAATTTTTCATGAACAGCCTCCATACTTATTTCTTTATTATACAACTCTTAAAACCTTGCAAGGATAAAGTCTACACTACTTCCATTTTTATTGCGAGTAGACTATTTTATAGTACTTGAGGAACATAAGGATGATTTACTTAGTTACACTTGACCTCTTTGCCTTCATTATTTTAAAATTGACCTTCACATTTGACTTCACACCTTTAATTCCTTTTAAATTTAACCTGCACAATATATGCCTTCATCTCTTGTTTATTTTAATGGTTGGTCCAAGTGAACCATAGTGGAGTTTGACATTTATTTTACCCTAAAGAATTTGAAGTGCATAATATCCTTAAAAATATTTTCTTTTTTATGTCACTCTAAAAACTCTAAAATGCAAGGACCATTTTTCATAGTATTTACTTTCATAAATGTTATGCTAAAAACCTTAATTTTTTATGGACATCTTCCATACTTATTTCTTTACTATACAACTCTTAAAACCTTGCAAGGGATAAAGTCTACACTACTTCCATTTTTATTGTATGGAGACTATTTTAGATTACTTGAGGAACATAATAGTTACACTTGACCTCTTTGCCTTCATTGTTTAAAATTGGCCTCCACATTTGACTTCACACCTTTAATTCCTTTTAAATTTAACATGCACAATATATGCCTTCATCTCTTGTTTCTTTTAATGGTTGGTCCAAGTAAACCATAGTGGCATTTGCCATTTGACGAAATTGGTGATATGAAGGAGATTTCTTTACCATTTTTTAGCAATGAAAATTTTATGATTTAATTCAATCTTCTACTTAATTATGATTTATTTATGATTTCCTTACTTCATCTTGAATTTTATGTTATGACCCAAATTTCCCTCTATTTTTTTATTGTTTTCACTTTACAATCTCTTGTACATGTCTACTTTAATTATATTTGACATCAAAATGCTACTTATTAATATCATTCTCTTGATGTCCGAATTTTATCTTATGACCAAAATATTTCATCTATTTCTTCATCGTTTTCACTTTACAATTTCTTGTACATGTTTAATTTAATTGTATATATGACATAAAAATGTTACTTATTAATATCATTCTCTTGATGTCCCCAAGGGATAGTGCAACTATTCGGGTTTTGGCTTTTCTTTGGAAGGTCCAAAGTTCAAATTGCGGCATATGTGTGGCTGTGTTAAATTCCCTATTGATAAGGTTCGGGCTTTGGCTCTTCTTCGGGAGGTCCAAGGTTCAAACCGCGACGTGTGTATGATTGTGTGTTAAATTCCTTATTGATAAGCTCAACTCTCCCCCTTATGAGAGGTCATGGTGGGATGAGGATGCCCAACACATCTCTCTTAGGGGTAGGGCTTTCTCACACTAACCAAATCTTCCTCCTTGAAAAAAAATAATTTTCTTGATGTAGGTTTAGTTTTAATGAATAGAGTAAAGATTTTCAAATATTCATGGACATATATAAATATATATACAAGATGTTTTGCTCTTAACCCATGAGAGGTATTGTAGTGTTAAGTCCTTAGGTTTTTATCTAGGAGACCCAAGTTCAAACCTAACCCTAACACAAGAGGGCTACGAGCCCTCATAAAAATCCATGTAAACTAATAGGTCCCTAACCAAATCGCCTTCCCCCAAAAAAACATTCTCTTGATTATTTAGATTTAGTGGATTAGAGTAAATATTTTCAAATATTCATAGACACATGTTAGATATATATAAGATGTTTTGATCTTGACCAAGGATGGATTATGTATTGATAAACCTTTGGGTTTTTATCAAAAAACCCAAGTTCAAACCCCACTGCAAGTGAATCGAGACCTCTCATAAAAACCCACGTTTTAACTCCTGGAGGGATCAGACCCCTTATAAAAACCTATGTTTTTAACTCAAACTTTTATTCATAAAACCCAAGTTCAAACCCCAATGCAAGTGAACCGAGACCCCTCATAAAAACTCATGTTTTAACTCCCCGGAGAGATCAGACCCTTTATAGAAACTTGGGTTTTTTACTCAAACTTTTTATCCTAGAAAGGATCGGACCCCTTATAAAAACTCGTATTTACCTGCGTTTTTTACTCAAACTTTTTGTAGAGGGGTAGGACCTCTTATAAAAACCCATGTTTTTAACTCTAAATATTTGTCCTCAAAAGAATACTATAGCAATAAGTCCTTGGGTTTTCATCAAAAACCCAAGTTCAACCCTCATAAAAACATTAATTTTACTCTAACATCTTTAACATCTAAACCTATCAAATATCCACAAAAGATATTGCTGATTCCCTATTTAAATTTTTAAGTTGCTCCTTCATACTTATCCCTTTAAAGTGAAATGCTTTATAATGTTGTGAAAGTTCAAAACCTTTCTCATTGCTATAAAACTCCAAAAAGCCTAACCCTTTATTTTCACATAAAAATTAAAATTAAAAAAAAAACAAAAACAAAAAATTTCAGAATTTTTTTTCGCATTCTGCAATCGAGAACCGCGATCCCATTCTCTGTATCAAAAAATTCTGTTAATTCGCGTTTCCATGGCGGCCGCGGCATCAACCCGCGCAGACGGCACTGAGGCCGAGCCCGATCTGAACAACTGCTCTCGCGCGGTAAACTCAAAATGTCTTAGTCCGTAAGTAGTTTATATTTTTCGCGTCTCTTGGTGGAAATTGAGGCGAAATTTGAATTTCTGACCGGAATTTTCTGTCTGTTTTGCAGAGGTTTTATTTGATAGGGAGCGATAAGTACAAGAGGCATTTCAGAGTACTGAAGATTGACCGGTCGGAGCCGTCGGAGCTCAATATTAGCGAAGACCCCGTGGTTTACACGCAGCAGGAGGTCAACAATTTGCTGCAGAGGATCGGCGAGGGAAACCGGTCCACCGTGGGGCTTACTTGCGTTACCAAGGCTTACGGTATTGCAGGTTATTATTTTCTCTCTTATTTTTATCTCTGTTTTTGCTTTCAAAGAAAGAGGCTTATTTTTTGTTCTGTTTTAAAATTTTCAGAAGAGTCTGGTTATATTTGTTAATTTTTGTTCTTATATTTTTCTCGTTTTGATGCTTTTTATATCGATTTCGCCAAAATTTCTTATAACGAAATCAGTCACGTCGTGTACTTGTACTTGTGGTTTAAGATTTTCGCAACGAACTGGTTAAATTTTGTGAATTTTTACCCGGTGCTTTTTGCATTCTACTAGTCTTAGTGCTTTTTCTGTCGAATTTGTTTGAATCTGCTATGAACTAAGTCAATTATGTTGTTACTTTTTTTCATCGTAGCTCAGGATTTTTTACTTGATCAATATTTTTTTCTAAATTTTTAATGGATTATATGGTATTGAAAGACCCACCTATATTTTCTAGCTTAAGAATTATGTATATATTTGATAAGATTTCAACTTGGGTATCTTTTTTGAAAGTCAAGGAATTTAATAGGTTGAGATAATACCCTTTGATAAAATTTGTTGATATTTATTTGTTTATTTATATTTTTAAATCAAGTTATATGGGATTGAAATGGACCCTACGGGTATTTTATCATCACCACCTCAATTTAATAGGTTGAGATAATGCCATTTGATGAAATTTATGGATATTTATTTATATTTTTAAATCAAGTTATATGGGATTGAAATGGACCCTACGGGTATTTCATCATCACTACATAGGGTATTACAACTGCATGACAATTATGCATATATCATATTATAATATTTGAAAATTAATCTCCTATAGAAGAATGTAACCAATTGAGCTAATGTTTCTTGGTGGAAATTGAGGCGAATATTGAAAGATAAAGACAACACTTTTCCTTTCTCAAATAAGGGGGTCACATATGCTAGCTTGGCTATGACCAAAAAATCACCTCTTCCTTTTTACTTTTGTCGTAGGAGTGACCATTCAAACATTTCAATGAATACACAGACTATCATAAAGACATTTACACAATATCGCAAGCACACAATACAACATATACCTACAATTGATATACATTAGTGCAAACTAATATACATGAAAAAGTTCTGCACACCTCCACTCTCCATATGGGCTCTATTGATGAAGCATCTTCTCCTACAGAGATCGCTTGGTGGACCTTTCTTGAAGGGTGGTTGTCCACCTGAGTACATATCTGGTTAGTTGTTACCTAGCTGAATAACACCTATGTCAAAATCAATTTACCTTCCACCACCCCCATAAATTGATTTTGTAAGGATTTAAAGACTCCTAAAAAATACAACATTGAAATACGGGTCCTGCCTGCCTCTATGGCTGGTGAGGTACCCATTTACATTATATTGTAAACATGGGTCTTTAATTCTTTCTCATGCCTCTGTGTCATGGTACCTACATCATGGGATTCTCCGTTACTTTGCTAGATGCCTCTCCATCCTACACCGGGGTGTCTTTGCTTTCACACATAATTGCATCTCATTGCAATCTTTATAGGATGTCTTTCCGTCCTCATCAATTATTGTGTGCACACAATAAGGGTTTTCAATTGAGTAACCAATGATCATATTGCAAAAGGGTTTTCATGTGGTTAATGTTAGGTATGAAGGCAGTATACAGGTCAGCTAGACACCTGCTAGACGTCTGGGTCAGACGTCTAGGCAACAGGTCAGACGTCTGACCTGCTAGACGTCTGGGTCAGACGTCTAGGTTGGGCTGGCAGACGTCTAGGCCAGACGTCATGCCCAGTAGACGTCATGCAGTGGACGTCTAGGTAGACGACAAAACGCGGAAGACGAACAGTCTTGGGAGCGGAAGACGAAGAGTCTTTGGAAGCTGAAATGAACAGTTTTTTGGAGGCTTCCGTTGGAAGATGAAACAAACAGTTTGGAGTCTTCCTCTGCTCTATAAAAGGGATGTGATCCCTTGCATAATGAAATAGAGCGTGAAGTTGTTGAAAACGTCGAAGGACGTGAATGTAATCTTTGCTGAAAATAATAAAAAAAGAAGAAGTCTTGAAACGAACAGTTTGAAGTCTTCCTCTGCTCTATAAAAGGGATGTGATCCCTTACATAATGAAATAGAGCGTGAAGTTGTTGAAAACGTCAAAGGACGTGAATGTAATCTTTGCTGAAAATAATAAAAGAAGAAGTTGCCATTGCCCCGTGGTTTTTCCTGCACATTGCAGGTTTCCACGTAAAATCTCTGTGTCACTTGTGTTACTGTTTCTGTGTTCTATATTTTTGTTATTGTGCTTCCTCTTGCAGGTGTGAATCTGAAGATTTTTCCTCACAGTTACTCTCGACCATCTTCATATTTGCGGTTACTCTCAACCATCTCCATATTTGTGGTTACTCTCGACCATCTTCATATTTGCGGTTACTCTCAACCATCTCCATATTTGTGGTTACTCTCAACCGCTAAGTGCACACAATTAAGCACCGATTCATGACAATATCTTGACCTTCATCACAATGTTTTTGCCTTAGACATCATTAACATCACCAATAGTTGAACACTCCGAACATATTATTCAAGGGGTGTCGGATATCATTGACCATGCACCTTATATACATCATATTCATTTCATCACTCAACTCTTTTAAACAACAAATAATACTTTTGTAGCATATAAACTTTTAAATAACTTATCACCCAAAACTTTCACAACAGAATGACTTTACATAGAAGACACTTTTATGGCACTAACGTCATTTTATGACCTGGACTTCTGAACAATAAGATTTCTCCCATTTACATGGTCATAGACATTCAATCATCTTTAACCTAATCATGACACATAATGCCCTTTTGTTACTTTCACTCTTGAACATTTCCCTTAAAACAACTTATTTTGTAACCAATATTGTGAACAAATTCTATGTATTTTAAATACTCTTTTCTTTGACTCACATAACATATGCTTATCATTCAATACTTTATAAACTTCTTTCATTTTTTCCAAGAATCCCCAAGCACCTCAATGTGGCCTTTCCAGCACAACCATTTTTACCACCAAAGTCAGCCATCTTCAATGGATTTTTGATAAACTTGAGGGCTTAACATAAACCTAAGTGCATACGGTTCACATTCTATCACAACACACTTGGATTTCACGTTTTGACCTTCTTTAACCCTTCTAACGTATAGAATCTTGAGAACGCAATTTTTTGAGAAAACAAACTTAACCTTCACCACAAAGTTTGTGCCTTACCCAACTTTTCACTTAATACTCATGTGGATTGTAGTCACTGTGTGTGACATTAACAGGACATTGAGCTGCATGAAATTAACTTGTTAGGCCGTGGGAGGCCAACAAAATCTTCTGTTTCCATACTCTAGAAGCTGTAACCATACAATATATGACTTCCAATGGGAACTGATTATGACATTTTCAACAATGGAGAGCCTACTATGTGTAAAACCCCAGCACAACTTCGAGGCAGACCTGCTTCAAGGCATCTTTCATATTTTGAGGCAAAACTTCAAGACATCACATAGCTTTGACACAGTCCTGCTTAAATGTTTTCCATCTTTTAAATCCCTCAACTTGTCTTACGAGCACCATGACATGGACTCCATAACTTCTAACCAAGGTTCCACGAGCCTGGGGGACGGGGGGACGGGTTTCCGAGGACGGTGGGGGACGGCAGGCCGATTTTAGGGGACGGCTCGGGGACGGCTGGGGGGGATGGTGAGTATAATACTATAAAAATTGAAATTTTTTAGAAATGTAGAATAATCTACACATTCAGAATTCTACACCCAACAAAAATGATATTTCATATTACTAATCAATTATGTAAGTGCAGCCATTCATATTCAGATTAGTTACTAACACATAAGTGCAGCCATAATTGAGTCATTTAACATTTTCATATTCATATTAGTTACTAATTTGCAGCCATTTAATTGTTTCAAGTTCAACAACTATAATTTGAAGGTTCAGCCAAAGATATCAAGTGCAAACAATGTTCAAACAGTCATCATTTTAAGTAATAACAGTCATCATTTTTTCAGCCACCAATGTTCAAACAAAGACTGTCATTTTAAAAAATTTCAGTCACTAACTGTTCAAATTTTCAGTCACTATACCAAAAGAATTGGTATTGTTTAAATAAACCTCCTTTTAGTCTTGTAATGATGGCATTATAGCATAATTCCAAAGACCCTTACCATAGGTCCTTGGGGATTAGACCCCACAAGTGAATTAGTTTAGTGTTGGCTTTGGTGGGGAAATTTTGTAAGCCTGAAAGTTTGATTTTAAGTAAGGGGCAAGAACCAAATTAGGGCTAACCTTATACAAATCAATATAAAGCAACTCTTTTCTTGCACGCCTTCATATTGGAACCCTAAGTTTTGGTGAAAGAGAGAGTGGAGGTCTGAACCATCACTGCAAACTAGCAAGAGGATGCAATGGCACTGCCTCATGGAAGCCATGCCCTAATCAAACCTCTGATTTTGCCGACTTCTTGCAAAACTCATTTGTGGATTCTGATTGAAATGAGAGGGGTACATGGAATGAGATGGATTTGGTGCTGGAAATGCACCATTTTTGGTCTTATAACAGTAAACCCTCGGAGGTTTGGGACACCGGCAAAAAAAAGGAGGAAGCGAGACAGTGAATAGAGAAAGCTTGTGCAAATTTTGCCAAAAACATCTAGGGTTTTGTTGCAAATAGAACCAGGTACTATCCTTGGTTAAATTATTTGTTTACCATTCATGTTGAGATAGAAAAAACCTGTTTTCACTCCTTGTTTTGTTAGGTTTAGGGTTTGATGGGGGGTGAGACTCAAAATGGGTCCCACCCCTTACCTTTTTTTAAGTTATTATTTTTTATTTTTTCCCCTTGGGTGAGGACGTCCAACCGTGGGGGACGGTCGGGCCCCATGGGGGACGCTCAGACCATCCCCGGGGACAGCTGGGCGTCCCCAGGGACGCCCCAAAAAGGGGGACGTCCCGGGGACGTTTCCCAACCGTCCCCCAAAAAGGGGGACGGGGGGAAACGTCCCCCTTGCCTTCCCCCCGTGCTGGGGGATGCGGGAAACGGGGGGACGCGTCCCCCCCATGGAACACTGCTTCTAACCCATACGACCTTTTTTCTAAACATTGATCAGTACTAGCTGGATGAAATTTATACTTCATACACTATTGGTATGCTTCAACATTTGATTTTTAAATGGTATAGCTTAATGATATCATACTTTAAGCAATCTGGAAGCATAATGAAGCAGATAAATTAGAAGGTTTCTTTCTCTCTTTCAACTAGCATGCTTTTTGCATAATGGCATTTAACAAATGGTCTTCTTGAATCACATTAGCAATAGCACGACACTAATGCTAGGCAGACACAACTATATATGTGGACACAAGTAGACCTGAAACATATGCCCTACATACTTCATGAGACTGTCACAGAATGAATGAGTGTCCTGTCAATGAATGGACTGTACCACCACAATAGGTGTAACCATTTTAATCTGTTAAAATCATTGAAATGGCACACAAACACAAACCCGACTTGCCACCTCCTTTGCTCCAGCTCTGACACGTCTTGTTCGTTCGGTTTCTTTGGACATATTTTGGGCCTCTTTGGCTGTGACAGGAATCGGTCCATAGGCATGCCGGGCTCTGCTTGCTCGTTGAAGTATTGCAAGGCCATCACCGCCTAAAGTACAATATTCTAGATGTCCATGACAAGGAATTTGACATTTCACGAACTGTGTGTAACTGATAAAGCAGTCATGTTTGGAGTGACCACAAATACATGAATTTGTTCTCAGACACAATAAAACAATGCCAAGGGAGGACTGTGTATCTCAATGGTCAATAACAACATAAGAACAGTTCATATCATAACGAACTCTACGGTCTAAAATACACACGAATAATATACAATTCTTGCAAACACACATTCTTGGGCATGTTGGTTACGAATCTGCCACTAGGAAAGGGTTTGGTCTATCTATGCACCCTAGACCCGCCCAACATATTGAAAGGCCGGAAGGAAGGGATGCCTTCCGTGCCAATCTCCAGAGAAGGCTGGCTCCTATACTACACTACACTTGGTTTTTAGATTAGGGAACAGGAAAGGGATCGGGAAATTACTGAAAGAAATAAATAACTGAAAGAAATGGGAAATGTAGATTGTTTCAAGGGGAAGAACAGGCAGCACAATTACTAACTCCTACTTGAACCAACAACAATCAATATTATAAACATAGCAGAAACTAAAACTGAACACACACTGATATGTATCCTTTAGCAATTCTAGACTTCGTTCTTAATTCACACACTTAAATCCAGATTTCAGAATTTACTGTATGCAAATGAAGAAACGGAATTAACAGAAATAAGCATAGAAGGCATCATATACAATGAAAAAAATCCAGAACCAGAACCAGGAGTCTTAATATTGAAGCAAGAAGTCCAAATACAACAGTTCTTTAGCAAGATGTTCCCTCCCTATTTCATTGCAATGAGTGGCCTTTTATAGAAGAATTTCCCCCCGATTACATTAATGTTCAACCCCCAAAACTGCTGGAGTAGTTGAGATTTGACCCCTGTCAGCTGACAGCTTACCTGCGGTGTGGCTCACCCATGTTTAGAGCGGTTCCGGACAATTTCTGCAGTTGAGAAAGCATGTCTCATTAATGCAGTTGGTGCAGCTTGCCCTTTGGAGTTTTTCTGGGACCTGACAGGGCGACCTGAAGGGATGGGCTAAGACTTGAATTCGTGCGCCATTGATGCGCCTTAAATGCCCACCTACCCTGCTTCTTTACTGTGGTTTGAAGCCAGAAAAACCGGTCGGAGGTAGCTGGAGTTGAGCCCAGGGCTTGAATTTGAAATCCCGCGTGAATTTCGAAGATCGCTCATGTTTAGCTCGAAGCTGTGATTCGTCGCAAAAGGAGAGTGATGCTAAGGTTCGCTGGGCCCTGGAGTGAAGCTGGGAGTCGCACGGGGAAGGGGCGAAGCTGAGGCTTGCTGGAGAAATGGTGCGAGGCCGAGAGTCGCTCGGAAATGGAGCGAAGCTGGGGGGACTTGGAAGCCTTAGCTGATTCTTGATATCCTCGAAGCCTGCTGCCGATTCGCCATGCCTTAGTGCCGAACCTGGGGTTTGCTGCAGAATGGGGGGGATTTTGAGAATCGCTCAGGAATGGAGCGAAGCTGGGAGTCGCTCGGAAATGGAGCGAACTTGAGGCGCTTCCTGCCTTGGTTGATTTTTCAACGCTTCATGCTGCGGTTTGCCTAGAGACTGGAGCGAACGCGAGCCGAGTCGTTTCTTAGCCCCTCTTCGCCTTCCTTGCTGCGGTTCGCTCGAGAACTTGAGCGATTCCGAGATTCGCTGTGTTTTGAAGCGATATTGGGGGCTCTTGTTACTTAGTCATTTTTCGTGATGGCCGACAGATCGCTCTGAGGCCTGGCGAGGCTGGGGTTCGCTGACGAAGGGGAGCGAGTCCGAGAATCGCTCGAAAACGGAGCGAACTCGAGGCGACCCTGCCTTAGAAATTTTTTAACGCCCTTCTGCCCTTCGCTGTGCCTTCTGCCCGAAGCTGGGCATCGCTGTTAATTCGAGCGAACCCGAGGTTCGCTACTCCTGGGGGGCGAACCAGAGAACCTCTGTGCCTTAGCCAATTTTTGGGCGAAGTTGGTCTTGGAGGAAAGGAGGAAAGGAGAGAGGATTCAAACATGAAAACAACGCAACAGTTTTTTCAAAACTTTTTACCCCTTAGTCAAAATGTGGGAACATTCCTGGCAGCTCGCGAGGTGTCGAGCTGGGTGTTGAGGCAAGCTCAACACCCCGCGAGGGGAAGGGTGGACGCTGGTTCGCTGCCTAAAGGCAATGCAACTACTAAGGATTCAACAGTAGACGGTACTGCAGGTGGAGGTTCTGAAGAGGGGAGGGAGAGAAAAGAGTGCGTACCTGCGTGCTCTGTGAGAGTTGACGTGGTAAAAAGCTGCGTTATGGGGCTCTGGGCACTCTTCCTCCTCCGGTGGGGTGTCTTCTTCCAAGTTGACGATTTCTTTCAGGGCTTTTGATGCAATCCCCTTTTGTGGCGCAACCTCCTTTTGCTGTATCGCCTTCTCCTACGGCACCACCTCCTTCGGCGACACAACAGCTGGGATAGACACGCTTGGACTTGGGCCGATAGACTTCTCCGAGGGAGACTTGGCAGATTTAATCACGACCCGCAGCTTTTTCTTCTTAGGAGGTGTTGCTTGTGCTGCTTCAGCTGGCCTCTTTAATGGTTTATCTTGTTTTTCGGCTGGCTGCTGCACTTTTTGTCCAACTGTATGGCCATCCTTCGCTGTGCTGCCGGATACCACACTCTGCTCAAGTGGCTGCTTTGACTGCTTTGGTGGGCTTTGTACCCTTCCCGGGCTTGGGGTACCTCGAGGCACGAGATTTCCAAATATGATTGGCTGCCACGTGTCATGATGTTTGTCGTAGATTGTGGATAACTGGTTGTCGCCCACAAGGATTTTCTCTGATGTTTCCTTTTTTGTATGGGCCCTCATGATCCACCAGTCCAAAATCTTTTCTGGGTCCAACCCAACCCTTTCAATTTGCCCTCCATCTTTCTGAAGACCTTGGAGTTAGGATCGTGAGCAGGGTTCTGCGCCAGGTCGTACTCCGCTTCTATGTGATAAAAATCATGCCATGGTAGGAAGGACCGCATTCTTTCTATGTGCCATTCGAGGTCACGCCCTGACGGGTTGTTGCGCTGCTCCATGATTTCCGGGTGGGGGCAGACGATGAAGCTTTTCATCTCGAGGAAATTTTTCAATACGTCCAGGGGGTCGTATTTCCACCACTGTGGGAATTCGATCAGGCCAAAGTTCTGGAGCATTGCTGCAAGGAACTCGTTCTGCCCAGTGGCGTTAACTTCAATCTCGCCCCATTTGAACGAAAAATCATAGATATGCCCCCACTTCCTTCCTTGGCCGTAGGCTTGATCCGTGTAATCAGTCTGCCGTGCGATCTCCAGGGCGAACAGATACTCCGTAGTGTAGTAGGGCAGCAGAAAGGGTTTACCAGTAAACCCAAAGACTCGGATAACGAAGCCCTGTGTGAGCTGGAAAGTGTCACCCAGGTTGCGCCGCAGCATATTATCTCTCATTTCGCGGGGGACGCGAGGGCAAGAGCCATGAATGAGCTCCAAAGCAGGGCCAAGGAACGCCTGATTGAACATGTAGTAGGACTCCTTTTTCAACAGTACCTGAGTCCATTGATATACTGGAAGTGGCCTGTCCTTCTCGTTGGTGCTTCTGATGGAATTGAACTTGAGTTTACTGTGCATATGGAAGAGGAAGAGCCAAGCCATGAATGAGCAAGGTCTGAAGGACTGGGATTTTCCTTGCATCAGGTCTTGCAGTCAGGAATGCATGCTTCGTGTTTGGCCCCATAGTGCTGGGAGTGTAGAATTCCCCATGCGATATGCATTCCGCAAGGGCGACCTGGTAGGGGTATACCACCGCATCAGTGGCGAGCCTGAACACCCATGCCAACATTGTGTACAGATCAGTGCTTTTGAAATGCCTCAGAGACATAGGCAGGGTTGGCCACTGGTTGGCTGGTATTGGGTCCCTTAGTTGGGACTCCATGAAACGCCGCATCTGCGGGGTGTTTTGATATCTGGCATTTTGCTCATCGATGTTGATAGCTCTAATGGTGTAATCCGTGTTCGACAGTTGCCCGGGAGCAAAGGCGATTTGGACGGTGTTAGAAAAGAGTGAAAAAAGAACTTTCCCCTCTGTATTTCGAACTTGTCTGGTTAGCGGATTATAATATTTAGTGATAGCAGCCACCAGCTCGGGGCAATTATGCACAGAGGGGCACACGAACCAGTACAGATTGGAATAATACACCACAGTCCTTGGGCTTGCGGAGGAGACCTTCTCCCGCCTTTCATCGATGGTCTGCTGCAATTCTTCAATGTTCTGAGAGAAGGCACCATCCCTGAATTTTATCCAATTGTCGATGGGTGGGGGGATTACTACCTTCGCTGACCCTGATTCCCCCTTCGGCCCTGCTGCTCCCTTTGGCCTCTGTATCTGTTCTTTATTTTTATCCTTCTCTTTCTTTTCTTTTTCACTCTCTGCCTTCCGTTTCTTACCGCTCTCTGGCTTCTTTGCTCTTCCACTTTTGGGTGCCTTAACCTTCTCAGCATCCTTTCTGCCCATGGTGGATCGCAAAGGTATACAGGTTCGTTGGTAATTGCTGGCGAATTACTCTGCTTACTGCTTCTAGTGTAGCACAGGGCAAACTCTGAGTCAATTGGCCGGGCGAACTGGGGCGTCGCGCCTTTTATGGGACTGGGTGTGAACTTCGCCATTAATGGTGTATGCTTGAAGTAAATGCCTGGAGCTAGGAGTTGGTGGAAGCAGCCGTTCTTCATTGGTGGTCGTGCGCTCCTTTGAGATCAGATGATTCCATGGTGCACAAAATATTTCTTGAAGGCGCAAACCCCTCGATCTTCGATCCCGAGGCTCTGTCCTCTTTCCCTAACGAACTGCTTAGGAATGCGTGCGACCAACCTCATTAACAATGTGCGCCTTGGGAGTATAAATTGCCGTCGGGTTTTTAGCGCGCCCCGATGCTCGTCGTGTTTAGTCGTTAATTGGAGTTTAGGTTCGCTCAACATTAGAGCGAACCCCAGCTTCAGGGAGCGTGACGCCCGAACTTGGGCCTTCGCACTTTGCGCTTTGTATCTGCAATTTGCCCAAAACCTTGAGCGATTCTCGGCCTCGCTTGAATAACGAGCGAACTTCGGCTCTCGCTTGAAAGGTGAGCGAACCGCCTCCATGTGGTGGGGACTTAGAAAATTCGCCCTGGGCCGGGTCTCGCTCGGAGGTTTGCCCGAATCCGGGCTTCGCTCAAAATTGGAGCGAACTCCAGCTTAGGGGACGGAGAAGCCCGAACTTCAGCTCTTTGGACTTGTAACTTTTGGGAGGACGAACCTCCTTTTGGCCTGGGCCCTACCTCGTACTTCGTCAAAGTATAGAGCGATTCTCGGCTTCGCTTTTGACGTCACCCGAAACCCGTCATCGCCCAACGGCCATGCGAATCCTGTCTTCTTCAAACTCTGCCCGACCTTCGGTATACCCTTTGCGGTTCGCTCAGAATCTAGGCGATCCTCGTTCTCACCCTAAACTCCGCTCGAAACCCGTCTTCGCTCAACTTTGGGCGATCCTTGGCATGGCGGGGCCCTTGTAGATTTAACTCGTGCCCGCCTCTCGCTTCGAAGGTCGCCCGAAACTAGGCTTCGCCCTGGAGTGGCGCGAACCATGCCTTAGCAAAATATCAGCCTTTTCTGCATTTCTTACTGCACCTCACCCAATCTTGTTCTTGTTCTTGCGCTGCCTCTTGGGCCAAACCCTAGGTCGCTCGTGGCTCACCACATATGCACTTCGCCCTAGCCTCAAGCGAGTCTCGGCTTCTCTTTGATCATTAGGTGATCTTCGTCATGTTTTCAATTCGTGTCTCGCTTAAAATCTGGGCAAACCTCGGGTTAGCCCCACACTCTGCTTGAAGCTTGTTCTTGCTCGAAATCGGAGCGAACTCTGCTCCCCGCTTGTTGCCGAGCCTCGCTCTAGAGGTCGCCCGAAACCCGTCCTCGCTCAAAATTGGAGCGAACTCCAGCCTTTACTTGAGGATTCGCCGGGCTTGACCCTGCTTGAAAATCATCGGGGACCTCCTTCTCGCCCTTTTGATGAGCGAAACTCGTCTTCGGGACGAAACCTCGGCGAACCTTGGCTTCGGCCTCTGATTGAGGACTTCTTGCTGGGAAACTTGGATCTGCTCTGCTTAATCCCCAGAGGGACAAAAATGCTCGACTATGGAGCGCAAGCACTTGCTCTAAAGCAGGAAAACATATTTACATTCGGAAAACATAAATTAAAACAGCGAAAATAAAACTATGTACATGGGGAAATTTCTTGATGCTTCTCACTGATGGTAGACCTTCAGGTGAAGGCCATTGATAGGTATGGGCAAAGTACGACCCTCCATGTCCTGCAAGATGAAAGAATTCAATTGATTGACTCGGGAAATCTGAAAGGGGCCTTCCTAGAAGGCATCAAATTTGTCATGATTCCCCGGTTTTGCTTTCCACGAATTCCATTTCAGCACTAGATCCCCGACCTGGAAGACACGGGCCGTGGTTCTTTTTTCAAACCAGTTCTTAGTGATTAGTCCTTTTGGGACATGGTTATTTTTCAACTATATCAACCCCTCGTATTCCTCGTCATCAAGGTTTCTACCTTCAATTGTACTTGCTTCAAGAACTTAAAAATTGACGATTTGCTCTTCACTGTCGAACACTTGCCAGTGGGTGTCCCTATCAGGCACAGAAGGCTCGTAAATGGTTCTTACCGCCTTAGGCTTCTGCATCATGTCATCAGCTGGGGAGTATCTGGCTCCGATAGATGCTAAGACATCTGCGTGCTTGTTCTTTTCCCACGAGATAGCTTGGACATTTAGTGACTCAAAGGATTCCAACAGGTCCCAAACCCTATTGCGGTACGCCTTGAGGTAGTGCTTCTTGGAGATGCACTTGTTGGTGATCTGTTTGCAGACTAACTCTGAATCTCCAAAAATCTGCAGTTGCTTGATCCCCAACTTCTCGGCCTTCTTCAACCCTAAGCACAGAGCTTCATACTCCGCCGCGTCGTTGGTGCACTCCAGGCAAGGCTATAGCAGTAATCTTTCTGTTCTCCAGAGGGTGAAACCAGAAGAACTCCTGCCCCGACGTCGTTTTTGCATCGGGCACCGTCGAAGAAAAGCTTCCATAGCTCACTTGGGGCAGAGTCCTTGCTTTCCTGCACTGTCTCCTTCGGCTTCTCGGGCTTGGTGATGGAATAACATCCCATCTCCGACTCAATCATAGCATTAAAATCAGTCAAGGAGAATTCATCCTCCGCCCACAGCTCCTCTAGGGATTCTTCTATCAGGTCCACCTCCTAATTCTTCTGTCATTAGGTGGACTGAATCATCCTGCTGCCCCTCTTCGGCCATTTTCTCGATAAGGAAGGTCGAGGGTTTCTCATTGTAGATCTTCGCCTTCCTTCCCTTGAATGGGACCTCCATGTGCGAGTAGTCCAGAGAAAGATAACCGCCTAGCTTAGCAGTGAACTCCCTTGAGAGGCACATGCTAAAGTACGACTCTAGGTCAACAACCACAACCTCCTGTATCACAACAATCTGAGGCACCTTGTGCAGCTGGATGGGGATATCTTTAATGACGCCCACTGTTTTCACAGGAGTGCCGTCCAATTGTAGAACACCTAGGCTGCTCCGTGTGTATTCCATGCCCATCTCCTCACAGACTGCCCTCGGCATGACAATGGTCGCTGCACCGGAATCAATCATGCAATTGTGCACGACCCACCCTTCCATTCGAAGAGACAGATAGAACGGCGGTGGCCTGTTCTTTCCTGTGGCTGAGGTGGTCAGAGTTTGAGCTAGCACAGGCTGCGTTGGCTTTGCTCCCTTGGTAGATTTCAGCGATTCCTGCAGCAGGTCCACCTGCCCGAGAAGTTGCAGAGCATCATAAAGACTTATCTTGGCAGGAGTCTTCTTCAGCTCCTCAACAATGTTGTAAGCCGAAGCAGTGGATACTTCTGGTTCTTTCGCGGCCTCGTACTTAGTGCGGTATTGTTGCGTAGCTTCAACCCTTTGCCGCTTCGTCAGTGATGGGTACTTGAGCTTCTCCCTGGCCTGCTCCTTGGTTTCACCTTGAGGTTGCAATACTGGAGCTTTCGCCGGCAGGGGTTTCTCCTTCGCCGGCGGGGGCAAGGGAACTTTGTCTGGAGCTTTTGCTGGAGGTTGCTCCTTCTCACGACGGGTGTACACCTTCAGAGGTTCCATCTGGGCTGCATCCACCTCGATCGGTTTCTTCCCATTTCTGGTAAGAATTGAAACTTGCTCGTCCTCGGGGATCATGAGGTTACGGTCCGCCTCCCTAATCATGTTAACTTGATCACTAGGGATGCTGCCCGCCAATGTTTGAACATAGTTCTGGTGCACCATACAAGTATCCTCCCCATGTGGGTCATTGCAAGTGGAGCACCAGTGCACATAGTCTGAGGTGCTCGGCTCTTCACTGTTTAGAATAGCGGCATTCCTCGCGGGAGGTCTACCGGCTTGAGCCGCTTGATCTCTTGTGATCGCCGGAGGGGGATATCTTCTTGGCATGAATTCTTGTTGAGCCTGCTTCTTTTTCATAACTGCCATATCATTGGACAGGGTCCTCACGGTGGAGTTAAGAGACTGCAGCTCTTGTAAAAGCTTGGTTTGCGGGTCAACAGTCGGAGGATCCGGCAATGGTAACGACGCTATAGGTGGAGGCAAAGCCGGATATTGCGGGGGCGGAGGAAGCTGTGGAACTGTGGGAGCGGGAAGCTGTGGAAAGCTGGGCGCTTGACTCGGATTCCACGAGGGAATCGGGTACATGGAAGGTGCGGGAGGGAACTGAGTGGATGTACTGGGGTATTGGTACTGAGGCAAATCCGGGAAGATTGGCATTGTCGGCTTTGGCGGGAGTTTGCCAATGGCGATCAAATCAGCCTCGGCCTTCTGCGCTTGCGTATACAAATCCGGGAAAGTGTTGACACCAGAATACCGGATATTCATGCTGAGGTCTGAGTTGAATGCCCTGAGGAAGTAGAATGCCGCTTGCTCAGAGGTTGGCCGAAGGCCATCAGGGACTCTCTGCCAGGTCCGAGCAAATCTGACATTGAAATCAGGGACTTCCTCCTGTGGATGTCTCTAGATGGTTGTGAACTGGTGGAGCAAGGAGTAAGGGTCCGCCGATTTGTTGAACCCTTGTATCAACCTTTCTGCCAACTGGTCCCATGTGGCAATAGTGTCGGGCGACAAGGATCTATACCAGTACAAAAGCTTCCCTCTAAGGGACAAGACTAGCAATCTCACCATAATGTTTTCTTCTGTGATACCGTGGATGGTAGCCAGAGCAACAACATCTTGGACATGCTCATACGCCGTTTTCCTAGTACCATCATAGGTAGGAATGGCCTTCAGCGCTGCGGCTGGGATAGCGGCTTGTGCTTCCAGATTCAACGGCCCTGAATGATTCCAGGTTGGGAATAGCCTGGGTGGGGCTGGCTGTTGGTTTTGTTGCTGATTTTGTTGTTGGTTCTAGTTCTGGGCCATATTCGCGTTTGGATTTGGCTGATTACGAAGCAACAACAACGGCTGCAACAACTGGTTAGGCTGAACAGGAGCTCCTGAAGCACCTAACTGATCGTCAGGTAGAACCCGAATGCCCTGATGATCTGGAGAGTTTGGAGGATTTGGAGGACAGTTGGTTGTTGTACTGTCTGAAGTCGGATCTTGCTCGGCAACGACAACTTCTTGTGATGATGCCTCGTCCAGAGAGATATTCGGCCTGACTAGCCTAGGACGTTCTCCAAAGGCGTTGATGTCAAGCTCGTAGTACTCGGTCTCTTCCTCTGCGTTTCTAGCTCTCCATCTTGTACGCATGAAGACGTGATTTTCTTTAGACTGGTCTTCGAGACTTGGAGGTATCCGAGTTTAGCAAAGTCGCCAGATGTTCAGATTTGACAGTACTGAAGCGAACATCACTTCCTCAATACTGCTTATGAGGTGGAACGATTGCGTCCCATCGGGCGTGCCAGAAAAAACTGTTGGTTACGAATCTGCCACTAGGAAAGGGTTTGGTCTATCTATGCGCCCTAGACCCGCCCAACAGATTGAAAGGCCGGAAGGAAGGGATGCCTTCCGTGCCAATCTCTAGAGAAGGCTGGCTCCTATACTACACTACACTTGGTTTTTAGATTAGGGAACAGGAAAGGGATCGGGAAATTACTGAAAGGAATAAATAACTGAAAGAAATGGGAAATGCAGATTGTTTCAAGGGGAAGAACAAGCAGCACAATTACTAACTCCTACTTGAACCAGCAGCAATCAATATTATAAACATAGCAGAAACTAAAACTGAACACACACTGATATGTATCCTTTAGCAATTCCAGACTTCGTTCTTAATTCACACACTTAAATCCAGATTTCAGAATTTACTGTATGCAAATGAAGAAACAAAATTAACAGAAATAAGCATAGAAGGCATCATACACAGTGAAAAAGTCCAGAATCAGAACCAGGAGTCTTAATATTGAAGCAAGAAGTCCAAATACAACAGCTCTTTAGCAAAATGTTCCCCCCTATTACATTGCAATGAGTGGCCTTTTATAGAAGAATTTCCCCCCTGATTACATTAATGTTCAACCCCCAAAACTGCCGGGCAGTTGAGATTTGACCCTGTCAGCTGACAGCGTACTGCGAGTACGGCTCACCCGTGTTTAGAGCGGCTCCGGACGATTTCTGCAGTTGGGAGAGCATGTCTCATCAATGCGGTTGGTGCAGCTTGCCCTTTGGAGTTTTTTTGGGACCTGACAGGGCATCCTGAAGGGATGGGCTGAGACTTGAATTCGTGCGCCATTGATGCGCCTTAAATGCCCACCTACCACCGCTTCTTTACTGTGGTTTGAAGCCAGAAAAACCGATTGGAGGTAGCTGGAGTTGAGCCCAGGGCTTGAATTTGAAATCCCGCGTAAATTCCGAAGGTCGCTTATGTTTAGCCCGAAGTTGTGATTCTCCGCAAAAGGAGAGCGATGCTAAAGGTTTGTTGGGCGTTGGAGCGAAGCTAGGAGTTGCACGGGGAAGGAGCGAAGCTGAGGCACACTGGAGAAATGGTGCGAGGCCGAGAGTCGCTTGGAAATGGAGCGAAGCTGGGGGGACTTGGAAGCCTTAGCTGATTCTTGATATCCTCGAAGCCTACTATCGATTGCTGGAAATCGCCTCGAAGAGGGGGTTCGTCGTGCCTTAGTGCTAAACCTGGGGTTCGCTGCAGAATGGGGGCGATTCTAAGAATCGCTCAGGAATGGAGCGAAGCTGGGAGTCGCTCGGAAATGGAGCGAACTTGAGGCGCTTCCTGCCTTGGTTGATTTTTCAACGCTTCATGCTGCGGTTCGCCTGGAGACTAGAGCGAGACTGGAGTGAACTTGAGCCGAGTCGTTTCTTAGCCCCTCTTCGCCTTCCTTGCTGCGGTTCGCTCGAGAACTTGAGCGATTCCGAGATTCGCTGTATTTTGAAGCGATATTGGGGGCTCTTGTTACTTAGTCATTTTCCGTGATGGCCTGCAGATTGCTCCGGGGCCTGGCGAGGCTGGGGTTCGCTGACGAAGGGGAGCGAGTCCGAGAATCGCTCGAAAACGGAGCGAACTCGAGGCGACCTTGCCTTAGAAATTTTTTAAAGCCCTTTTGCCCTTTGTTGCGCCTTCTGCTCGAAGCTGGGCATCGCTGTCCTGGGAGGCGAACCAGAGAACCTCTGTGCCTTAGCCAATTTTTGGGCGAAGTTGGTCTTAGAGGAAAGGAGGAAAGGAGAGAGGATTCAAACATGAAAACAGCGCAACAGTCAAAATGTGGCAACATTGCACTATTCTTGGGCCTCAATTATGTATTTTCACAGCATGCCTTGGCTACTACATATGCCTCTACACAGGGTCATGACACATGCAGCAGACACTATGGGATAGACCCATAAAGACCCTTTGTAGACAGACGCAACCTTTAAAATTTACCACTATATTTCTCATACATCGCATACACTTGCAACAGTGCAGACATACTCAGTTGTAGACCCTAATGTGTAGATGCCCAATAGGTACCAAATGTGCCAAAACAGTAGGCAACAACCTTATTTTAATAAAAACATAGGTACTATTGGCATTTTTGCCACATTATTTTGACAAAATTTTGCCCAAGTGTGAAATGCACTTCGCCAGCGAAATCATCTTCTTGGAGTTCGCCAACGCTACACCCAAGGCAGCAAGGCATTTCACTCCAGTTTTCAAACGCAAGGCCATTTCAGGCCAAGTAAGGGAGAAACGACCTTTGACTTTTCCACGCCAACGCTACTCCCAAGGCAGCAAGGCATTTCGCTCCAGTTTTCAAGCGCAAGGCCATTTCGGGCCAAGTAAGGGAGAAACGACCTTTGACTTTTCCACGCCAGCGCTACTCCCAAGGCAGCAAGGTAGTTTCACCTTAGTCTGTGAGCGCAAGCCCATTTCGGGCTAGAAAACAATGAAACCAAGTGGGGCCTGCATCCGTGAAGCACCAGTCTAACTCTTCTGCCTCAACCCGAATCCCCTAGAGACGCTTCTCAGCGGCGGAAAAAGGCGCGCCCTCGCCAGTTTAATTGCAATCGGTCGGAGAAGCTTCCAGATTTGATCTGCCCGGATTTTAGAATCCGATCTTCCATTGAAGCGGTTCCAGCAAGTGAGGAGGCGACGCAATAGGCGAATCATATCGCCGCATTGAAGCCATGCAGCCACTTCTCCATGAGTCACCGAATTCTGGCCATGCCTCATTACTGTTTGATGAGTGTTTATTTCTCAAATCCTATCTTTCTTGCCACCGCGATGTTTTGTGGGTGTTCATTTATGTTTCAAGCAGCAAAATTCTCTATAAAAGCCGACAATTCTAATGTAATATAATGGACGTTTTGCTAGAGACTTGATGTAACTTGAATTCTGCTATCACTACAGAGAATATTTGGCTCTAATTGTGGACTTCTCTTTATGTGTATGTCTTCTATCTTATATTTCTATTAAATTCTCCGCTTTGTCTGTGGGTTATAATTCTATGTCTGGATTTGACTCCTGATAGAGGGTGGACGCTGGAATAATTTTGGAGATTGCACATGTTAGATGCTTGGTTTTAATTTCTGTTAGTTTTATGTGTTGAGTGCTATTGATTCAACGTACAATTAAGTTATCGTGCTGCTTGTCCATCACCCCTGTTCTACTTGGCCTGAGGCCATATTTCCCATCCTTTTCAGTCATTAATAATTTCTTTCCTGTTCCTTAATCTCAAACCCCTAGTTAGAATAGTAAGGGAACCAACCCATCTCTAGAGGTTGGCACAAGAGGCATTTCTTCCTTTCGGCCTTTCAATGTTGGCTGGGTCTAGGGCACATGGATGAAGCATTCCATACCTAAGGCGGATTCTTGACCAACAGGTACCCAATTTGCTTGGCTTATAAGTATTCTAAGGACGCACGAACCCTTTTTTGGCATTAGATTTAGGATTTACTGAGCAATAGAAGAAGTTGCCATGTCAACCAATGACATTGTCAAGATGAAATTAGGGCAAACCTAAATTCACCCAACATGTAGAAATATGAGTAAATTTTGGGTGTCTAAACTCATGCAGATGCAATAGCCCATAATGCAAGCAAATTTAGTTTCCATCTTCTTCTAATATCTAACAACTTAGGGAGATTAACTAGAGTTGTGATACTTTGCAAATAAGGGTAGCAATGCACATTGGGTAGTAGTACATCTTGCTCCATTCTAGGACTAGACAAGGATTTGTTACAAGTTTTGGCAATTGCTCTATGAATCCTTTTTCAACATCAAATTTAGGATTTATAGGCTGGCTAGTGGAGGCATTCCAACCTCCCTACCTATCCACTAACATCTCCCTTCTCGCTGTATCTTTGACATACTACTTTGGGTTGGGAACCACTTTGAAGTCTATCAATGAAGGTCATGGACATCCACAGGATTTCTATTGGCATCAAGTCTTACATATGATCAGGTAGATGCTGTGTTTCTCATGCTTTGCATGCATGGTGGTCATTGAAATTGTTGGAGCATTGGGAGATTGTGCATTGTTATGTTGCATTATTACATTTTTATTGTTTGACTACATTGTAAATATTGCTTTACCATTTCATGACCACCGATTCTAGCCTTGACCATCTTTTTAGGCCTTGTTATATGTACTCACTAGGATTGGCTTTTTCTTAGTCGAGTTTGTACCCCTTTGCGAGAATTATTTCTCTAGGGTTTGTTCCTTTCCTCGTAATGCATTTTGATCTTCCAATTCGCTTGATATCAACATCCGGTCCTTTCATAACCGGACTAGTAGTTTTCATCCTTATGCTATGCGAAAACCAAGCATGGCAAGAGATACAAAACAAGGTATAGCAAGACAAGTTGTTGCCACCACCACATAAACATGACATTCATGAAGGAATTTAGACAATGTCATCATCTGTTACTTTAGTCCATTGATTGTGCTCTACTAATGGCAAGACATACAAAACAAAGTATAGCAAGACAAATTGTTGCACGAACTCCTAAACACAACATTCATCAAGGAATTTAGACAATGTCATTATCTGTTACTTTAGTCCATTGAATGGGCTCTACTGATGGTTCGAACCCCACCTTGGAAGCAATGCAACCTTGTTTATGTGCTTATTCTTAATATATGTCATAGCCTTGACAGTATTAAAATGTTGGAATCCGTTCTAACCACTAATTGAGCTTGTTAACAACTTCTTTTTATGTCTTTCATGGTATTGCCTTGAATGTCGTTGTTTCCTCCAACCATGTTTGCAATGCCCTAATTTTCTCATTTGCACATGGTTTTTCTCCTTCGTTTTTTTTTGGAAGTCTGTCACAAGAAGATTAATAATTCCTTAATCTGGGCACATTGGGTACAAGCCTCATCATATAAACTTTGAATTTTTTTAACAAGGGAAACAATTCATGCTTGTTCCTCACATTAGACATAGACTACCCAGATTTAGGACAAATAGGAACTTTTGTTAGCCGAAATTTTGTTGTATGGAACCTTCTTGCCATGCTAGAGGATGCTTATTTGAGCTACAAATGGACGAGCTACTTAGAAATATTCATAGTAGATTGGACTTGTGCATTGGAGAACACACTTAGGTTGGGTGTATTTACCTCATCATGCATGCAACAAAGACATAATGTTGCTGCCTTTGAGAGCTTTCTATGTACATCTCAAGACTTCTTAGGCTCTATTCTCTTGTATGTAATGGCCAAGAGGTTCTTATTTTGCTATATAAGAAGGTTGATTTGCATTGGGAGTAGTAAGAGGTAACAAGTAAGATAGCATATGTGTATGTCACAAGTGATGTTGTAGAAGATGTATTACGCATCCATAATAGAATTCTTTCTACACTGGGAATACTGGCGATCTGCACAATATGGAATAATGTTTTGATGAAATCACGTAAAGAATTAAATGCATTGTTAAGGTTTTGTTTTATATCATGTTGTTTCTTCTTAATGACAACATATATCATACTCCTTATGGTGGTGATGTGCATTTTGTATGTTATACCTTGAAGCATGGACTGTTGACAACCATTAGGGTTAGGGCACTACCAACCCTTGGCATCCATAATAATTAGGTAGGGTTATATTTTGTTTGAGGTTGGCTGCTTAGGGATGGTGTTTACTTCTACCTAAATATGTCTTAGGTAAAGAGCATATTTCTCATTTTAGGCATCACTTATATTTATGTCTTCTTCTCTATATGAGTCATTTATTAACTGGATTGGCTGTTGGAGGTTATCTCTTCAAAAGGGTTTTGCACTTATTCCCTTTTTCGGGTATTGCATTGGATTTTCATTAATATATTATGCATATGATTGATGGATGCATGGTTATAATATATGGATGAGATTTTCTTGTTTTGATGTAAGAATTGCAATAGTATACGATTGAGACTGAAAGTGACTTCATCAGTTCTATTACAAGTGGTATAAAAGTCGTGTTACAAATAAGTGGTAAAAATGTTGCAAACAAAAACTTTTTGCTTAATTCTGGTAACTTGTATTATAGTCTTGGCAATGAATATTTTCTTTACCAGATTTGCTAAATCCAAAGGGTAAATCAAGTGAAGATGTAATGACCCATTTTTCGAATTCTCCTTGTACATACATGTGGTGTGTGCGTTAGTAATAATGTTATTTTTATAAAGTTTGGTGTGATATAAAGAGAAAATAAATAAAAAATAATAAAAGGGGGGGTAATAAGGGGTATGCGTTATATTAAGGATAATAATATAATTGTAATGACCCATTTTTCGAATTCTCCTTGTACATACATGTGGTGTGGTGTGCGTTAGTAATAATGTTATTTTTATAAAGTTTGGTGTGATATAAAGGGAAAATAAATAAAAAATAATAAAAGGGGGAGTAATAAGGGGTATGCGTTATATTAAGGATAATAATATAATAATATAACTCCATTATATTATTATTATTATTAAAATAAAAATAAAAGCTTCTCAACGACAAATTAGGGTTTGGAGTTTATAAAAGAAGGATTGGAGCATTCATTTGGTATCTTGGACATTTGATTATTTCTTTCTCTTGTGGAATTTGGCTGAGAAGCTAAATTACTCTTCTCTTGGGGACGAAACCCTACAAGAGATCCCTTCTATGGACGAAACCCTGCAGGAGTCAGCTGAAGGACGAAAAACCCTTTAAGTTGAGGAGCTCTAAGACGAAAACCTTGGAGTCTCTATTGCTCTTCAATTGCATTCTGCCCTAAGAGAGGGTTATTGCATTGTTCTTCATTCATATTTGCCCTAGGAGAGGGTTTGTTATTGGTTTGAGGCAAATATCATTATTGTTATCAGCATTCAGCCTTTGTGACAGGAACATTGCAATTCTGGGAGGTTAATTGGACAGTTTGGAGATTTTAGTTGAGGAACTTGGAGTCAGTTTTGAAGTTACTACAGCTCAGGAGTTGGACGTCCCATATCTGGAGGAAGTATTAGCAGGTTTGAAGACTTATAACAGCAGATTGAAGTATCTAGAAACCTGGCGTCCCATTACCAAGCTCATATCTACACATTGAGAGGGTTCGATCAGCCATTGGGTGGCTTACCTGCCCAACGTCCCATCTACTGGTCATACATTAGCAATTTAGTGGGTTATTCTCAATATTTGAATTTTGTAGAAGGCAACGTCCCACTTTCAAAGGTGTATCTGCAGATTGAAGGAGTTGTGGACTGCCATTAAGCTAATTAGGACCCAACGTCCCACTCCAAGACAACATACAAGGCAGATTTGGGGTTAACATCAGATTTCACAATCATTCCAGGTTACACGTCCCATATTGGGGCTGTATTTGAGGTGATTTTGAGTAGATTCAGCATTAATTCCTATCTGGAGAGCAACGTCCCAGTTTGGCGAGTATTTTAGCAGTTTTGAGGATAAATTCAGTACTACAAGACCCCAATCAGTCCAGCGTCCCATCTGGTAGCTGTCCTAAGCATATTTTGAAGATCAGCCAACACTTTATCATCTCCTGGAGGCCAACGTCCCATTCCTGGTAATATATTGATAGCATTCAAGTATTAAATCAGAACTTATTGAATGGGATTTGTCATTGTAAATCTGGTATGCCTTCAATTTTAATAAAAATCAGATTGTGGATTGTTGAAGCATTGTTGTGTTGCAATTGTTAATAAAATTCAGCCTTGGGAATTTATTGGAAATTGTTGTTCTGCAATCTAGAATTAAATCTGCATTTTTATTGTAATTTTATTACCTGCAAAAAATTGGAATTTTATTAGAAATCTCTAGAACCCCAGAAAAAGGACATTACAAGTGGTATCAGAGCTATGTTCTTGCCAGCCTGTGGAAAGATCTAGCCAGAAATAATTTTTGGGCCAGGGTTTGTGGAAAAAAGTTTCTGGGTATTGCAGATTTTGACATTTGAACATCTGGGTATTTGAGAATCAACAATTTCAGGTTTTGGGTATAGCAGAAAACTAGGGTTTTCAGATTTTCAGGTTTCTAGATTTTGGGTGTTTTCAGCTTTCAGCAGAGTAAGGGTTTGCTGCAGAATTCATTTTATTTCAGCCACTATGAAGTTTAATTTAGAGCAACTGGATGCTATGGTGGAATTAATGGAACAAATGGTAGCATGCACATCTCCCCAAAATCACAAAAATTCAGATTATAAGAGAACTACACATGCAAATTCACCAGCAAATCAGAATAAAAATTCTTCACCACAAACACCTCAGAAAAGAAATTCAAATTCAGAAGAGCAAATTCAGCCATTGGATAGTGGAATTCCAGAAATTGATGCCTTGTATGACGGGTACCAAAGAAAATCCCCAGAATTCAGGAAGCATCTTTCTTTCAGAAGTTATTTGCAATTACATGGCATAGTAAGTAAAGGAGGTTCTCCACCAAAGTCTAGATCACCACCAAAATCTAGATCTCCACCAAAGTCAAGAAAAGAAGGCAAAGCTCAAAGAAAGAATAAGGAAAACATGCAGCAAAAAGTCACTAAAGAATTACAGAATTCAGAACATAAACCAAAGAGCAAGAACCAGTTGAGAAAGGAGCAACTTTGTTTCAAGTGTAAAGAGTCTTGGAGTAATGGGCATGTATGTGGAAAAGATAAAGCAGGTAAGGAAACAGAGGAATATGAAGATCTCATAGTTTCAGAAATGATTGGTGATGGAAACTGCTTATTCAGAGCCATTGCTTTTGGGCTTTGTGTGCAAAGAAAGGAACCATGTCCAGATGATAGCACCTTGAAGAATCTAGCCCAAGACTTAAGAGGAAAAGTTGCAGATGAGCTCCTAAACAGAAAAGCAGTAATGAAATGGTTTGTCGAAGGTAATTTTGACACTTATGTTCAGAATATGAGACAGCCAGGTGTATGGGGAGGAGAACCAGAAATTCTCATGGCCACGCATGTGATTCAAAAACCCATAACAGTTTACTTAAAAGATGACAAAAGTAATGAACTTTCAGTTATTTCAGAATATGGGAAAGAGTATGGACAGGAAAACATTGTGAGAATTTTGTATGATGGAAGTAAACATTATGATGCCGTGTCTATACTCCATGAATTTGAATCATTTGCAAGCACTTTTGAAGAAAAAGTTCAGCCAAATAAAGAAAACAAAACAGCAAAAGGTGAAGATAAATTGGTATGTGATGATCATGATCAAAGGCTTAACATTGAAAATGAGTTAAGTTTTGAGGGTGAAGATGAAACAAATAAGGTCAATTCTGATTTACATGGTAGCGATGTATTCACTTCATCCAGCTCTATCAATATTGAGAATAGTGGAGATGATGGTGTTACACCTAGTGAAGTGGTTGAAGAAGGAAAAAGTCAAGCTGAATCATTTTCTTGGGAAGACAAGTTTGAAAACAGGGTGCCACAAAATGAAGAAGTCAAACCAGAAAATATTCCCAGTAAATCAGAATTAATTGGTCATACTTCAAAGCCCAACATTGAAGAATTCAATGAGCAAGTTGCAATTGAAAATGATAAGATAAATTCTGATTTGTTTGCTAGTAGTGTATCAACGTTATGCAGCCCTTCCATTCATAAGAATAATGATGAAGAACATGGGAACAAAGTGTTGTATAAGGGAGAACCCAAATTTGATGATTGTAGAGAGCCAAAATTTGATGAAGACCTTGATGACAATGAGAACCACTCTTTGGTAATGGAATCAGAAATTGGCACCATCAAGATGATGTTGGAAAGTGACTTTCCCAATAAAGATACTATTGCTTCAGATCTAGAAGAGGTAAGTCATACATCTTGTGCCAATCTTCTTTTATGTGACAAAGAAGAAGAAAATTTTGATTCAAACTTTCAAAGTTTTAATTTCTTGAAAGCAAGTATGCATGGGGATTTTAAAAGGGAAGACTTAGGAAAAGGTGAGTACAATAAACAAGCCTTTAATGAAGAGCATTTTAAAAGAAAACACATGAACAGTATTGTTATGGGGTGGCCATACAAAAGAGAATGCAAGGAGTTGTTTACACAACAGAATGAATACTATGAATTTGGGCATGTGGACTGTTTTGAAGATATAAATATTGGAAGGCAAATACAGGTTGATATCTTTCCTATTGATAACCAATTGGGAAGCATAATGCAATATTTAAAGACTGTTTTAGTAGCAGAAAATAATTCTTTGCAGGGGCTACAATGGGCGTCATTCTTTTCACCAATTGGTACTCTAGATGAAGACAAAACAGTAGAGGTACCACCACAAGATGAGAGCACCATGGCCATTTCCTCATTAGTGACTCTTGAGCACCAATTAAGCAGTTGGACCAGCCACTACTCTTTTCCACTAAGTGTATTGAAGGCAATTAATCATCTCTTGTGGAGTGAATTTAATGGGACCATGTCTACAGCAGAATTTAGAAGAGATGATGATTGTGATGAATCAATAATGGCATTCCTGGTAAGGCTTGCAGCATACATGGGCATTGGGAAGAAAAACAGGAAACTACTTTGCTCCAAAGCATTCACTTTTGAGGTGGTATTATCTCAGCATGGCAAATGTTTTATGAGACTCATTTGGGACCCTGGGATTGTCCTTGATCATGTTACAAATTGATTTGATGGAGTTTATGATTCGATTGCTTGAGGACAAGCAATCTCAGGAGGGGATGTATTGTAATGACCCATTTTTCGAATTCTCCTTGTACATACATGTGGTGTGGTGTGCGTTAGTAATAATGTTATTTTTATAAAGTTTGGTGTGATATAAAGGGAAAATAAATAAAAAATAATAAAAGGGGGAGTAATAAGGGGTATGCGTTATATTAAGGATAATAATATAATAATATAACTCCATTATATTATTATTATTATTAAAATAAAAATAAAAGCTTCTCAACGACAAATTAGGGTTTGGAGTTTATAAAAGAAGGATTGGAGCATTCATTTGGTATCTTGGACATTTGATTATTTCTTTCTCTTGTGGAATTTGGCTGAGAAGCTAAATTACTCTTCTCTTGTGGACGAAACCCTACAAGAGATCCCTTCTGCGGACGAAACCCTGCAGGAGTCAGCTGAAGGATGAAAAACCCTTTAAGCTGAGGAGCTCTAAGACGAAAACCTTGGAGTCTCTACTGCTCTTCAATTGCATTCTGCCCTAAGAGAGGGTTATTGCATTGTTCTTCATTCATATTTGCCCTAGGAGAGGGTTTGTTATTGGTTTGAGGCAAATATCATTATTGTTATCAGCATTCAGCCTTTGTGACAGGAACATTGCAATTATGGGAGGTTAATTGGACAGTTTGGAGATTTTAGTTGAGGAACTTGGAGTCAGTTTTGAAGTTACTACAGCTCAGGAGCTGGACGTCCCATATCTGGAGGAAGTATTAGCAGGTTTGAAGATTTATAACAGCAGATTGAAGTATCTAGAAACCTGGCGTCCCATTACCAAGCTCATATCTACACATTGTGAGGGTTCAATCAGCCATTGGGTGGCTTACCTGCCCAACGTCCCATCTACTGGCCATACATTAGCAGTTTAGTGGGTTATTCTCAGTATTTGAATTTTGTAGAAGGCAGCGTCCCACTTTCAGAGGTGTATCTGCAGATTGAAGGAGTTGTGGACTGCCATTAAGCTAATTAGGACCCAACGTCCCACTCCAAGACAGCATACAAGGCAGATTTGGGGTTAACATCAGATTTCACAGTCATTCCAGGTTACACGTCCCATATTGGGGCTGTATTTGAGGTGATTTTGAGTAGATTCAGCATTAATTCCTATCTGGAGAGCAGCGTCCCAGTTTGGCAGAGTATTTTAGCAGTTTTGAGGACAAATTCAGTACTACAAGACCCCAATCAGTCCAGCGTCCCATCTGGTAGCTGTCCTAAGCATATTTTGAAGATCAGCCAACACTTTATCATCTCCTGGAGGCCAGCGTCCCATTCCTGGTAATATATTGATAGCATTCAAGTATTAAATCAGAACTTATTGAATGGGATTTGTCATTGTAAATCTGGTATGCCTTCAATTTTAATAAAAATCAGATTGTGGATTGTTGAAGCATTGTTGTGTTGCAATTGTTAATAAAATTCAGCCTTGGGAATTTATTGGAAATTGTTGTTCTGCAATCTAGAATTAAATCTGCATTTTTATTGTAATTTTATTACCTGCAAAAACATTGGAATTTTATTAGAAATCTCTAGAACCCCAGAAAAAGGACATTACAGAAGACTTTGAAGAAATGACAACAGGAAACTTTAAGAAATCTCCATGGCACCCCAAAAGACAAAATAGGAGTAACATGGATAGCACATTAGGAGGGAACAATCAATTTCCTCCAGCCAAGGTAGGAACCATAGCCACTAGCTCACATTATTAAGGTTGTTGGTGAAGAATTGAAGCTGCAACGTACCTATCAAGACCAATATGGCTGCACACAAAGGTAAGATGCAAAAACTTTAAGTCAATGTGAAGGATGGAGTCCATGCATCACAGAGTGCAAGACAAAATTCTAATGATAAGGGTGGTGGCGGGACACATTCTTCCTGTCACAAATACCCATAGTGGATAGGGTAGTGTGCCAAAGAAAAACCACTCTGATCTGATGGAACCCATGTAGCTAATTGGATTGACCAAGTGCAAAAACATTTCAGATTGCAAAATGCTTGAAAGCAATCATGGATGGATGTAGCCTACTCTCTTTTCATTTTTGGGAATGAGAACCCTATAAATGGTATGTATGGCTACGTAGTCAAAACTCTAATGCGAACCTCCTTCTTTGGACAAGTTTTGTCAAACTAACTATAAAAATATTGGGATCCATTGATCCAGATTTTTATGGACAACTGATCAAATTAAGGCAAATAGGTTTAATAGGTGAATGCAATTCCCAGTATATATAGCTTTCTATGAGGACTCATGATTCAAGCCGTGAAAAGAGGTTAGAAATATACATGAGTGAATTGAAAGAAATAATTAGATTTGGTATTTGACTATTCAAGCCAACTGTAATTGAGGATGGTATGACAACAAATGGTCTGTCTCACAAGTGTGCAGAAAAATGCTTGATGATAATTGAGAATGAAGTGATGAAAGATAAGGACTAAGAGGTGGACGAGGAAGCACAAGTCAATATGGTAGAACCAAGTTACCATCCATGACCTTACATGCAAGATTAAAGAATATATCAAGAAATGATGGATAGTAGTTTTGATTGATTTGTGTAGCACTGACAATTTTATTAGTAAAATGGTATCCTCTAACCTTAAGTGCTTTGGCTACCTTGCCCCAAATTCTGAGGTTATGAGTAGATCTGGAAATCAGTTGTGGAGGACAATGCCATATGTCTTTTTTAATTATCTTGGTGATTATCGGTTGGAGTCACATATCTGACAAGTACCCCCTTAGGAGGCACTAATTTGATTTGAGGGGTGCAAGGGTTTTAACAATTAGGAGCCTTCTCCACGAATCTTAAGTGATTGTCTATGAGGTTCAACATTTGGAACCTTCTTCCCACTCTAAGACTAGAATTTTTGTTTGTATTGTAATTCTTAATAATGCATACTAAATTTTTCTAACTGAAATATACAACTTATTTTTTAGCTATCTACAACCTATTTGTGAAGATTTGTAATGTGCTGCCCTGTTCTGAGTTTTAACAGCTTCAAAACCACTAAATTCGAAATTGAACAGCTTTTAAACTACTTGATGAAAAAATTCTAAAAACTTGGAAATAGCAAGACGACATCTTCATCTAAATTCCTACAAAAGGAATTGACAAAATACGATCATACCCGAAAGATATGAATTTTTGAAAATGATAGGAATAACACTGGTTATCAGCAACTCCAAAAAACTTATATTTCATTTCAAACTTCGAATACAGTGCATCAAATTGTTCATAGATTAGTACAAATAGCTTCTAAATGTTGGGCGACCAGGTACTGACCATAAAATCACCGTAAATTGCAGATTTCAGATTGACACGATTTCCAATGTATTCACTAGCATGTACGGCTAGACATGGAATTGTATGGCCTGCTAATAGAAATTAAATCTGCCTTGGAAACAATGCAAAAACCCTTCAAAACTGGTTGCTAGGCATGTGAAATGGATTTGCAAATATTATTGTAAGAAACCCTGGCATAAACACCTCGCCACAATGCTGAAATGGTGGCCAAATGTACGGCCAAGCTGTAGCTGGAAGGAGCTTAAAATGCAACAATTAAATCTGAAACCCTTCACCAAACTCCTCACAAAATACTTTGAAAATTTGCTCAATGTAATCCAAATGCACTCCCTGAGTGAGAATGCCTGAAAATCACCTTGAGGGTATCTCTCAACCTCGAAGATGATGATCCTGCTGGAGGTTTCTGTCTCCGAACAAGCCAAGAATTCCCTGCAACAGCTGCAAGAAAAATACTCTCTAAGAGATATCCAGAATTAATCACCAAAAAACCTCCAAAATGAGGAGCTCAACATCATTTTATAATTTCTCCAAGGGACCCCATCCTTCCAAAAGCTTCTTTTTGCACTTATAATATTCTTTTATTCTTTATTATGTCCCCTTTCATGATTCTTAGACATACTTTAAGTTATATAACTTAAAGTTCATACTTAGGACCCATTTACAAAGTCACTCTATAATATTAACTTTATTTTAAGTGACTATAATACCATCTTATATCTCCCCATTAATAAAATAATATAAAGTAAACTATATTAAATATTTAATTTACTATAATTAACTTTACACATTAAAATCTCTGCCTTCTGGAATCCGGAACTCCAAACAAAATATGGAAAGGGATACCCATTTCGCCGAAGTGTCCAATCGTACTTTCCATTTCCACTGATAACCCCTGAATTTGACTTACTAAAAATAGTAAGTCTCAGCACCTATGTCCCTGAAAGGGCCAAAACCAAGCAACTGAAGTGATATCTGGGTACCCAATTCGGCGAAGAATATCATTTCCCTGTCCGCCGGACCAGAAACCCTAATCACCGACTTACTATAAATAGTAAGTCCCTGCAAAGATGCTGGGAAGATGGGGAATAGAAATGATTCTGGGAACTTTTCAGCTACTCGTGATGGAGAATATGAGTCTGAACAAAACCCTAAAAAGGATGAAGAAAATGCTGGAGGACCCAGATTTCAGAGTGGTGTACTTCGTACAAATTGCATTGATTGTTTGGATCGTACAAATGTTGCACAATTTGCATATGGTCTAGCAGCTTTAGGCCGTCAGTTGTATGCCATGGGTTTGTCAAATGTACCCAAAGTGAATACAGATAGTAGCATTGCTGCTGCTCTAATGGATATGTACCAGAGTATGGGCGATGCTCTTGCAATTCAGTATGGTGGTTCTGCTGCACATAATACTGTATGCTTGATTTCATGAAATGTACCTTAGCAGCTATTTTTTTAAGATACTATGATTCAAGCTCCTTAATCAAGTTAATCAATTCAAACCAAGTTTATGACTGAAAGTAAGATTTTTTGGTTTGTCTGAATTCCATTACCTATTTTTCAGGTTTTCACTGAGAGGCAAGTAAAATGGAAAGCTACCACACAATCTCGAGAGTTTTTGAAATCAATCAAACGCTATTACAGCAATGCTTACACTGATGGTGAAAAGCAGGATGCCATAAATTTGTATGGTTTTGTCTCCACAAGTTCTGCTGTAGTCTGAAAGCATACAATTTCAACTTTCTACAAAAATTGAGAAGTCAAATTTTCTGCCTATTATTTCTTCATTTGTTTGTCTCCTGTACGTGCTGCAATTTTCACTGGCACATATTGTGTTTCCCCACTTGGGAACTGTTAACATTATTGAATAAATAGTGTGTCATGGGTAGCCACTATTCCAATTTCCACCATTATTTATTCATGTAACAATGAGGTAAGCATGATTTAAGTTCACTGACAAGATGTAACTAATATTTTAATTTCCTTTGGTGCCGATTGTACAGATTCCTAGGTTACTTTCAGCCACAAGAAGGGAAACCAGCATTGTGGGAGCTAGATTCAGATTACTATCTGCATGTTGGGGGAAAGGGAGATGACGTATTCACTGATAATATATTGTAAGTGTTTAAGCTAGGCATTCAGACGCTGTGTTTAATTGGACCGCTCATGCCTATATCTCAATAATGTAGTTCCAGAAGGAGAATAACAATGAATTTGCACTCTGTCTGAATGAGAGCATGAGTTCCAGAGCTTGTGTTTTCGTTACAAAATTAGTTTGAAGCAAGCTTCAAATAATAAGAGAAACTCTCATTCTTGTGCAGGTTACCAACCAATAACTCACCAGTTTTGCAGCGATTAAACACTCTTGCCCCTATACCAGCATGCAGAGAAGACTATTCACGGATAAAGTTGGCTTCATTTGATAAGCTAATGCAAGCTACATGTAGTTCAATAAAGAACGTCCTCATTTGTAGTGAGCCTGACTTTAAGGTTGGCCTTCCTGCAGCAAATTTTGGAACAGCTCCAGATGCAGCGTAATGATCTTGCTCCATCAAGTTTATTTAAGGAATACTTTCTAAGGATAGGATCCTCCATTAGATAGTGATTCCGTTTCTCTCCTTTGATGAGAATCATGGTTTAAGATATGGTATCCATTAGTTGCCAACATTCTAGAGGGGTTTGCCATATAAACACCAAGTCATTTTCCTATGGGCCCATGTATGGGCTATATGTCATAGTTGCTGTCTGGTTCCTACACTTTTTAAGGATGATATATGTGGTGATGATTTCCAGATGGAAACCCATGCCTGACATGTATAAGGCCGTATGGGAAGGTTGGCCCCATCCTCATGCATGATGGCATTATTAGCATTGCTCTTTCAGGACTGTCAAAGCATTCTACATTTTCCCTTTAATCCAATGGGTATAACCTAATAGTTTTGTATTTCATCTGAGTAAGATGCCTATTCTTTGCTCTTCCTATGAAATAGTTAATTAGAAAACAGTTCAAAATGACCTATAGGGCAATCACTCTTCTATTAAATACAGAGCTGCAATTATCTAACTATCCTTTTAGTTTCAGTATATGTTCAAATGGAGCATAATGATCAAGTAACCCATTGTTAAACAACAAAGCGAAATGGCTTCTTGTAAAATCCTCTCAACTGGAAATCCCAAAGAAACATTCCTTAGTGTCCCATTTCCCTTCAATCTGATTTAAGCTATATATCCCAGAGTCTTCCCAAAGATTCACATCATAATCGTTTAAGCATAACAAAGTTAACATTCTGTACTCTGAACTCCGTGTGGGCACTAGATCACAAATTGACACCCTAATGTGCCAACAAACTTCTCCCTGGGAATGCAAGTTATAGCCTAAAGGTTTCCTGCAGAAGCCCTTCTCATCATATGTATGGCCTTTGGGCTGGATTTCTTTCTTATCCTTTTGAGTAGTTTAATAGTTCAATAAATACCTTTACTGTTTTGTTAGGCTATAAAGGGTCACAACCTTACTGCATGTGCTTCTTCATTGGTATAACTTACCTTTTGTAGTCTAGAAAAAACATAAATTCAGAAATACTTAAACTGTCTTTTGCCATTTACAAAAGTAATGATATTTATATTTTCAGAGTTATGTACGAGTGTCTTTGATGTTAAGAACATATCCCTTAAACTGGTTAACATTGGTGAACCCGATGTGTTAGCAAAAGAACAATGAAAAGTAAAGTGTAATGTAAGTAAATTTAGAGAATATGCCAAAAGAGCAATCTCTGGATTTGGCAGTTAATACTGAACGAAACTATATTGCCAAATTTAGAATAAATTCAAGGGTAGTTTGGTTGTGGAGAAAACATTGCCCTCAAGATATTGACATTTGCAAATACGTATTTCAAAAGTAGACATCGCAAGAGTCTATGCGCAAATTCGGCAGTTGTTTATATAGTACTGTTTGTCTGGTATGAAACAAAGTTTACTGGTGGAGGAGAAAATTGTTGATTGTTAATATCTGCAGAAAGAAAATAGCTTTGTTTGCACCAGTCAGTGTGTCACAAAAGAGACCTTGTGACTCATGACAATCGCTTTAAAGGAAAATATGGAATCTAAGCATCCTCTTGTGCGTCTAAGAAGCAAATTTAAAAGGGGGCAATAATGAAAAACCCATTATGTACTACCTCAATTAAGAATACTATTAGGAAGCTAGAAACACTATGAATGATAAACAGGAACTGAAACTATTTGCTCAAACCTTGGAAGGATATTCAATAGTGTCGTTTGAAAAACCACCTGAAAATAGAAGAAAAACATAGGATGTATAAAAAAAATAATCAAAACAGAATTCCAAACATGGCATATCAATAAGTAAATTAACTATCAGCTAGCTAATATTAAGCAAAATAAGGAAGCAATAATAAAAAGACTATAAATACAGACACATCAATTCTAATTCAGATGGTAAAACATACATTGAGGGAGGAATTAAAGCAGCAATGCTTTATTCAAGGGTTATAAAGGGAGTTTAAAAATGGTTTGTAGAATATGCCCTTTGCTACATATGAGGAAACACATAAAAGAATGTTAGACATGGATCTGCTAAAGTATTTGGACGATGATGTGGAAGATGATGATGGAACCAATATTAAAATGATGACAATATGTTTAATAATTTGATACAGCAGAAAGAGGCCAAAACAAATTAATTTGAATGATTAGGAAAATGATGCCTCAAATCTTGTACGTGAGGTGTGTGGAAGAAGAATGCTGGGTTCATCATTGCACTTTGCAGCATCAAAAGTCATGATGTCAAGGAGTTATTTAATTTACAAGACAAAGTAAAAGAAAGTAGGAAGTCTTTATCGTGCAACTGCCCACCACCATTGGCAGATAATAAGAATTTAAAAAAACAACAAACAATAACAACTAAAAAATAATGTAATTAGTGGGCTACAAAAAGTGTTCTATGATACAGTGTCGCAAGTGTAATTAGTGGGGACACTTGATTTTGTCTCAAGAATTAAAAAAAAAATAATGTAAAAGTGTGGATCTGGCTACCACAATTATGATGAAAAAATAAAATCAACAAATATCATAAAGGGCCTACGTTAATCTATGCTCATTACTTGTCATATAGAGCATTGATATCTTTGTGGTATATCACCAAGTGTGTTTGCTAAGGGGTCCAAGGTTTGAGTCCTTACTTGCACATGGTTCTCTAATATGGTATCAAAAGTTGACTAGGTGAACCTCTTGAATGTAAGACTTAGAAAGGGGGTGGAAGCTTGTCTCAATCCACATTTATTACTTTTCCTCTATGTTAGGAGGTGAAGTCAATATCCAGATCTCCAATGTTCTTCAGCAGAGAGGTGCATGGTGGTGCAGCTTATAAAGAGGAAACAAACAGTATTCTGTAGTCTTCCTTTGGGAGAGGAAACAAACAGTCTTTTGGACTCTTCCTTTTGGAAGAGGAAACGAACAGTTTTTGGACTCTTCCTTTGGAAGAGGAAACAAACAGTTTTTGGACTCTTCCTTTGGAAGAGGAAACGAACAGTTTTTGTTTTTTCTATAAAAGGGGAATGACCCCTTGCATGTAAATTATGATTGAATGTAATTCTGCCGAAATCAATAAAAGATCAAGCTGCCATTGCCCCGTGGTTTTCCTGCACATTGCAGGTTTTCCACGTAAAATCTGTATTATTGTTTTTTCTGTGTTATTGTGTTTTTCTGCTTGCACATAATTTTGCTATATTTTCTAACATCCGGTGTCAGAGCCTTGGGTTTTGTGCGAGTGGGAGCTGCAACAATGGTTGGAAGTGTAACCAAGTTTGAGATTGAAAAGTTTGATGGCGGGAACTTCGCCCTATGGAAGATGAAGGTGGAGGATTTGTTGGTTCAAAATGACCAAGCCCTAGCCTTGAAAGGGGTCGCGAGTAAACCAAGCAGCATCAAAGATGAGGAGTGGGCAACGCTGGATAGGAAGGCGGTTTCTACAATCCGTCTATGCCTAGCGGACTCCGTCTTGTTCAATGTTGTTGAAGAAAAAACCGCGGAAGCCCTTTGGAAGAAGCTTGAAAAGTTGTATGAGACGAAATCTGCAACAAATAAGGTTTTTTTGAAAAAACAGCTTTATGACCCTAAGGATGAAGGAGGGCTCATCTGTGGCGGATCACTTGAATGAGTTTAATACCCTTATCGATGAACTGGTTTCAATTAATGTGAAGATGGAGGATGAGGACAGAGCTATCACCCTACTTTGTTCCCTCCTGGAGACTTGGGATCATTTGGTGATGACCATCGGCAATTCATCATCAGGAGCTCTAACTTTTGATGATGTGGTAGCCGCTTTGTTGGCAGAAGAGTTGAGGCGGAAAACGTCTTTGGAACCCTCAACCAATGAAGCCCTAGTGTGAGAGGTCGATCTTTCGAAAAGAGTCAACAAAGTAGATCACAGTCCAGATCTAAGTCTAAAGGACAAAAGCGAAAGGGAAGTGTTGGCATTGCGGGAAGCTAGGGCACTCAAAGAAGGATTGTTGGCGAGTTAAAAAGGAAAAAAATGGTGAAAACCAATTTCAGCCTTGCTGAAGCCGGTACGATAAATTACGGAGAGACGGCAACATGTGAGGCTTTACGTATCGGCAACAGGGATCTGTTTTATATACACGGGTTTTGGACTCGGGTGCATCTTTCCACATGTCTCCTCACGAGATGGTTTGACAAATATCAGCCATATAGTGGTGGGAAGGTCTACTTGGGTGATGATCAACCTTTAGAAATTGTGGGAAGAGGGGACATAAGGATCAGGTGGACGATGGTAGAGAAAGGATGTTATGTGATGTGCGACATGTGCAGTTGCGGAAGAATTTGCTCTCAATCAAGATGATGGATAAGCTAGGGTATTCTGTCACTTTCGGTAACAACTATTGCAAAATTACCAGAGGTGCTATTGTAGTAGCAAAGGGAGAATCTTATGGGACCCTATATCGTTTATGCGGTGATACGGTGACGAACCATGCGGCAGTAGCAACTTCAATTCGGGATGCGGTAATGCTATGGCATCAACGCCTAGGCCATATGAGTGAAAAAGGTCTGAAAATTCTGCATGACGGAGGTATGCTTTACGGGATTAAGTCTTGCAATTTAGACTTGTGTGAGCACTTGTATTTTTGGTAAACAAAAGAGGGTTCGGTTTCTGCAAGCCCTGGTAAGAGTTCTGATTTTCTGCAACTTATACATTCGGATATATTTGGACTAGTCCCCACTCAGTCCTTAAATGGTGCCATCTATTTTCTGACATTTATAGATGATTATTCTAGGAGAGTGTGGGTTTATTTTATGAAGAAGAAGTCGGAAGCTTTGCAGAAATTTAAAGAGTTCAAAACTCGAGTAGAGAAAAGTTTGGGCAAGCTTGTTTTATGTCTTAGGTCGGATAATGGGGGTGAATATTGCTCCAAGGAATTTGATAAATTTTGTACGCGAGGAAGGAATTAAGCACCAGAAAGCGTACCATATACTCCACAACAAAATGGTGTGGGTGAGCGGATGAATCGCACAATCATGGAACGTGCAAGAAGCATGCTCGGCGCATCCATGTTGGATAAAAGGTTAGGGCGGAGGCTGTTAATACAGTTGTTTACCTCATTAACGGGTCACCTACGGCTGCGTTGGATGGACAAATTCGAGGAGGAGGTTTGGTGTGGTAAGCCATTTGATTACTCTCATTTGCGTACCTTTGGCTGTGATGCATTTGCCCATGTGCCTAAAGAAAAAAGGTCCAAACTTGACCCGAAGTCAAGCAAATGTGTTTTCTCGGCTATGGAGATGCAATAAAGGGGTATAGACGTGGGATCCTACTGCCCACAAGGTAATTATTAGCCGAGATGTTATTTTTGATGAAAAATCCATGCAAAGGAAGGAGGTACAACAAACACCTAATGTTGTACCGGTTGAAGTAGACATGAACGAAGATGAAAATGAAAATCAGCATGCTGAAATTTTTGACCATCATGCTGAAATTTTGACACAGAGAACAACAAGGTAGAACAACAAGTAGAGCAGCCACAACGGTCACAAGACCAAGAGCCACAATCAAGAGATCATTGGGTTAGAAGATCTACACGTCCACAAAAGTATCCGGAAAGGTATTCTCATGTTTATCGGTCCTCTTTTGCTTTGTTAGCGATGATGGTGAGCCTAGTTCATTTCGGGAAGCTAGAGAGTATGAGAATGCGAGAAAAGTGGAGGAAATCCATGGAGGAGGAAATCGAGGCACTTCGCAAGAATAAAACGTGGGAACTTGTGGATCTCCCACTTGGAAGAAAGACTGTTGGAAACAAGTGGGTGTACAAAGTGAAGAAGAACAGCGATGGGTTGTTGGAACGCTATAAAGCTCGCTTGGTGGCAAAAGGCTATGTGCAAAAGTCAGGTATTGACTTTAATGAAATTTTCTCTCCAGTTGTGAAGATGACTACTATTAGAGTTCTACTTGCACTTGTAGTGCACGGGATTTAGAAGCTGGAGCAGCTTGATGTAAAGCGCTTTCTTGCATGGTGATCTCGAGGAGGAGATTTATATGGATCAGCTGAGGGCTATGAGGAAAGAGGCAAAGAGCATTTGGTTTGCAGAGTGAAGAAATCTCTGTACGGGTTGAAACGGGCGCCAAGGATGTGGTACGGGAAATTTGACACCTTCATGAAGAGCCAAGGTTTCAGCGGGAGTGAAGCTGACCATTGTGGATACTATAAGAGGTTTGATGATGGCAGTTTTATTATTTTGCTGTTGTATGTTGATGATATGTTGGTTGCAGGCCCGACATGAAGAAAATCATTGATCTTAAGGCTCAGTTGGCTAGGACATTTGAAATGAAGGATTTAGGAGCAGCAAACCAAATTTTAGGGATGAAGATACACGGGGACAGAAAAGGAAGAAAGATTTGGTTAAGTCAAAAGTCATATATAGAAAAGATTCTGCAACGCTTCAATATGCGAGAATGCAAAACCGGTTAGTACCCCACTTCTTTCAAACTTAAAATTGTCTTCCAACCGGTGTCCTAGAACGAAGCGAGAGAAGACAAGCATGTCTCGTGTACCGTATTCATCAGCGGTAGGAAGCCTCATGTATGCCATGGTGAGCACCGGACCGGATATTGCCCAAGCAGTAGGAGTAGTTAGCTGGTACATGACAAATCCTGGTAAGGAGCATTGGAATGTTGTGAAGTGGATATTTAGATATTTAGGAGGCACTTCAAATGTTGCTATTTACTACGGATCGGATAGTTTGCAAGTTAAAGGTTTAGTGGATTCCGATTATGGTGGAGATAGAGATGGGAGAAAGTCCACTACGGGATATACTTTCACTCTTCTTGGTGGAGTTGTGAGTTGGGCTTCTAAGTTGCGATCTGTGGTGGCTTTATCAACCATGAAGCGAGAATATATTGCAGCGACTCATGCCAGCAAAGAGGCAATTTGGCTAGAGCGACTGTTGGGTGACTTCAAGGTAATGCAGGGGAAAATTATGTTGCATTGTGATAGCCAAAGTGCTATTCAGCTAGTGAAGAACCCAACATTCCATGATCGCACGAAACACATTGATGTCAAGTACCACTTTATAAGAAATGTGGTGGAAGAAGGTCTGCAGATATGCTTACTAAGCCGGTCAAGACAGAGAAGTTTGAGTGGTGCAGAACTTCTCCGGGCTTGCTGAAAATGTGATAAGGGCAGCATTGGGCAATTGGCACTTGGATGGAAAAACATAGGCAAAGAATTCCTGTATATCGACTTCAAGTGGGAGAATGTTAGGAGGTGAAGTCAATATCCGGATCTCCAATGTTCTTCAGCGAGAGAGGTGCATGGTGGTGCAGCTTATAAAGAGGAAACAAACAGTATTCTGTAGTCTTCCTTTGGGAGAGGAAACAAACAGTCTTTTGGACTCTTCCTTTGGAAGAGGAAAGGAACAGTTTTTGGACTCTTCCTTTGGAAGAGGAAACAAACAGTTTTTGGACTCTTCCTTTGGAAGAGGAAACGAACAATTTTTGTTTTTTCTATAAAAGGGGAATGACCCCTTGCATGTAAATTATGATTGAATGTAATTCTGCCGAAATCAATAAAAGATCAAGCTGCCATTGCCCCGTGGTTTTCCTGCACATTGCAGGTTTTCCACGTAAAATCTGTGTTATTGTTTTTTCTGTGTTATTGTGTTTTTCTGCTTGCACATAATTTTGCTATATTTTCTAACACTCTAGAGGATAAATAGCATAGTGATAGAGCACCTAGATCATTTGCTAAGAAGTATTTGTTGGAAACTGTGATACTGGATGAGGAAAAAAACAAAATGGGACAAGAATAAGACAAACATCAGAATAGGACAAAATTAGAATTGCAATTGAAAATTAAAAAAGAGAAAAGGAAATATTCTCACCCAGATTTGGAGAGAATGTGAAGCATGAAGAAAGACATCCTAATATATATATATATATATATATATATATGGCATTGTATTGAATGAGTATGTACAAATTTGAAGTATGGTGAAGTGTTTATTGCAGGGTTTTTGTGCAATATTGTTTTCTGTTCATATTTATTTTATTTTTTATATTGTGTTAATCTCTATTTTAGAGTACCACCGCATCTCACTGTTGGTTACGAATCTGCCATGAGGAAAGGATTTGTTGTTAATGCGCCCAGATTCGCCCACCAGATTGAAAGGCCGGAAGGAAGGAATGCCTTCCGTGCCAATCTCCGGAGAAGGCCGGCTTCTTGTGGGGTTGTGTTAAGATAAGAGTGCAGGGAAAGAGATAAAAATGTAGAAAGAGATAAAAGTGCAGAAAGGGATTCCAAATGTGATTGGAGTTGGGTGGGGGAATAAGCAACACGACAACGAATCAGTCACCACTACTAACAGCATTCATCTACAAACATACATCGAAACTGCAGCTATCAGCGATCCTATGTATCCTCTATCTATGCATTCCAGGAATACTTGGCCACCAAATGCCGGAGTCCAGAGTTCAGTACAATAGCAAGCAATGACACAAGAAACATGAGGCAGAAATGACAAGGAGAGGCAGCATACAAGATAAAAGACAGTAAGCAAAGCCAAATGTATGTTTATATTTGAGGCAAACGCACAGCTACAATTGTTCCCTAGCAATATATTCCCCTTCCACCACCTACAATGGAAAAGTGGTGGGTATTTATAGCCCAATTTCCCCCCGATTACATTCATGGGCACAAAGTCCTAGACAAGATAGTAGCTGACACGAGCGGCTGAGGAGCTGCTGATGCTGACTTCTGTTGGGCAGGATTGTCCTTGCAGCATGGTGTCCCTGAAGACGGTACAGCTACGTGGCAGCGCGTTGGGTCAAATCTTCGGTCAGCAGGAATGCGGGTAGGTGCGGCAGATGGAACTTCACATCGGCTTAAATGGTGATAGTTGGCGCCGGTAGTGTAGCCCATGCTTTGTCCTTGTGCGGTCAAGTATTGGCTCGAATCCCGAAGGTGGATACTTGTCGGATGCTGATGTATGACATGTGTCTGCCTTGAAAGGCAGTTTATCCAACTTCGCCCAGGATTCAGGCGCTATCGGGTTGCGCAGGAGGAAAACAGCGTAGTTGGAAGGCCTTCTTGCCTTTGCATTTTCTGAGTTAGCTTCTCCAACTGCGCACCGGTCAAAGGGCGCACCCCGACTTCGCTGCGAAGTCGGGTTGCGCACCGGTACTTGGCTGTCTTCTTTCGCTGTTCGGACTGCGCACTGGAAAAGGGGCGCACTCCGACTTCGCTGCGAAGTCGGGTGTTGCCCCAGCACTTAGCTGTTTTTCTGCCAGACCGCTCTCATAGTGTGCCCAGGAAGAAGGGCGCACCCCGACTTCGCTGCGAAGTCGGGTGTCGCCCCTGACACTTAGTCAGATTTTGCTTTGATCCTGCCTGCTTGCGCACTTCGGGTTTCCTACTGCGCTCCAACTGAGGGGCACACTCCGACTTCGCTGCGAAGTCGGATGTTGCCCCAACACTTAGAATTTTCAGGGAACACCTATGTTCTGGAAAATTACTGGGGGAAGAAAGGGGGAAAGAAGAAGAGGGAATGAAACTGCGAGGGAGAGGGAGAAAGGGAGAAATGAAGAAAGGGAAAATGAGGAGAAGGAAAGGAAAAGAGCAGCTCATATGCAGAAACCAAAAACATGGCACCCCGTGCAAAATGTGGCAACACTCACATATTGGTGTCAAAGCTTGGAGATTGGAGCCTAGAGAAGTGGATAGCTTGAGCATTTGATTCACTTTAACTAGAGAATTCAAAATTCAAGTTTATGGAGGAAAACTTCATACGTTATTGTTGTAGTTGTCATGGCTCATGGTAATGCTTCACTACCCATCCCAGAATTTAAAGGAGAAAATTATGATTATTGGTGCATAAAGATGAGAACTTTGTTGATTGCCAAAGAAGTGTGGAGTGTTGTGGAAAATGGATACAAGGAACCTGCAGATTGGAGTATTTTATCAGCCACAAGAAAAAAAGAACATGGAGGAAGCACAAAGAAAAAGATGCCTTAGCTTTGTATAACATACAAGCAACTTTTTTTTTTTTTTTGAATTAGTTATACGAATTCGAAACAAACCCCACCTGTATTACATCATGACCACATAGTGGTATTACATCAATTTTGATATTATGCATCTATCACTTGGTAAGATTCGAACTTGGGTCTCCTCCTTGTAAGTTAAGAAATTTAACCGGTCGAGCTAATGTCATTTGATTACAAGCAACTCTTGATACAGTGTTTTCCTAAGAATTGCAAGTGTCAAGACTACCAAAGGAGCTTGGGACACCTTGAAGACAACCTATCAAGGGTCTACTCAAGTGAAATTAGTGAAGTTACATACATTGAAGAGAGAATATGAAAAAATTGAGAATGGACAATGAGAATATGGGAGATTATTGTGTAAGGGTGCATGACATTGTGCATAAAATGGGTATTTATGGTGAAGAACCAACACAAGGAGATGTCAAAAAGGTATTGAGAACATTGACACCAAAGTGGAACAATTATGCAATGATTATTAAAGAAAGTAAATATTTGAAGAAATTGGAGTTTGATGAATTGGTGGGATCACTTATGTCTCATGAAGAAAGAATTAAAAGTAGTGAAGAAGAAAACTTGGAGCAAGCTTTTGCTTCCAGGGCAAGAGTGTCCAACAATAATAGGGCTAGCTTAAGCTCCAATTCCCAATGTCAAGGAGGAGAGCAGCAAAGTATTCTACAAGAGGAAGAGGCCATGCTAGAAGAGGAGGCTATAGTGGAAGAGCTAGAGGCAAATTTGTGGACGAGGAATGTTCAATGCCACTATTGCAAAAGGTATGGCCACTATGAAAGAGAATGTAAAATAAAGGCAAGCAATTAAGGAGGAAAAAAGGCAAACTTTTCACATGAAGGAGCTGAAAGCTTAAAAAATATGTTCTTGTCATGTAATGTGGCAGATGTTTCAACTAAAGAGTCTTGGTACTTAGATTCCCGTTGTTCAAATCATATGACTAGTAATAAGGAATTATTTGTGGAGTTGGATGACTCATACAAGAGCAAGATGAAATTTGGAGGTGACAAAGCATTGAAGGTTGAAGGAAAAGGAACTTTACAAATTGACACAAAAGATAGAAAGAAAAATATCCAAAATACTTATTTCATATTGGTTGTTCAAATCATAAGACCGGTAAGGAGGAGTTGTATGTGGAGCTGGATGACTCATACAAGAGTAAGGTGAAATTTGGCGACGACAAAGCATTGGAGGTTGAAGGAAAATGAACCTTACAAATTGACACAAAATATGGAAAGGAAAATATCCAAAATACATCATACCTACTTGAAATGCAATTTGTTGAGTGCAGGGCAACTTGTAGAGAAAAACTACAAAGTGGCGTTTGAGAGTAAGGAGTGCATCATCTATGAAAAAGCAAATGGGAACCAAGTAGTGATTGTTGTAAATATGCCAAGGAACAAAATGTTTCTTTTGAAGCTTGGAGGAGAAGAGAGCAATTTGTGTCATACAACCATTGGGGACAACTGGTTATGGCACCAAAGGTATGATCACTTGAATTTTCAAAGCTTGTATTTGTTGAATGTTGAGGGAATTGTCAATGGATTGGCTTGTGTAGAAACAAGGAGTGAAGTGTGTGAATGTTGCACAATAGAAAACATCATAGAGAGAGCTTTCCAAAGGACGGGAATGGGGAGCATCATATCCATTGCAGTTGATTCATTCAGATATTTTTGGTCCAATGCACACACCAAGTGTTGGTAAGTCCTACTTTATCACTTTTGTTTTGCTATATAATAAGGGGTTGTACTCGGGTCCCCCACCCTTGACAAATTACATCTTTCTTCTTTAGAGCTTGAGAGTTTACAAGTAGATACACTTCTCATCTCAATTGAGATGCTATAGCTAGAAACCTACATCATTTTACATAAAATGTCTGAATTCTTGATTTCCATTTTCTGGATCTTTTCAAATTTTTGTATGAATACAATTACTCCTGAATTTAGCATCTTTCTTGACATTTTCCTATAGCAGCCTTCACAATGCCAAAACTTCACCTCTACTATTTATGCCTTGCATCGTAGTAGAGTAATATTTCCAAAATATCGCACTGTCATAATCCGCTTTACACAATCTGAATTGCTAGTTTCCTTCCTCGTTGAAGTCATAGCCCTTCATTACTCTTCCCATCGTTCGAACCCTAGTTGGAAAATATTTGCAATTTTGTTTTTTGTGACTTGAAAAATTGTCACTGCCCTTGTTTTGAATGGTTGACTTCACAGTGTTGTATCTCCCTCAATATTGCTCAAATTTTTGTATATGACCACTCATTTTTAAGCTATCAAATTCTGCACAAGTTGGTCCAAGAATCAGTTGAATCGGATAACTCTTCGTGAAGATATGGCTCCTAAAAGATGAGACATTTTTCAGGAAAAAACCCTAATCCTTCACACTTCGCAATTTTGTTTTTCTCATTGTAAGCAGCCTTCCACACTCCTTCAGCCTTCCTAGCCTTCCACTCAGCATCCCAACCTTCCATTGCAGCTCCTTCAGCCAGCCCAACCTTCCACGCTCCTTCAGCCTTATCAGCCTTCCACGTTCCTTCAACCATCCTAGCCTTCCACCCAACATCCTAGCCTTTCATTGTAGCTCCTTCAACCAACCCAACCTTCCACGCTCCTTCAGCCAACCCAACCTTCCACACTCCTTTAACCTTGACACTCCAAAGATCAACTCATCATTCAACCTTCCACGCTCCTTCAACCTCCAGCCTTCCATATTCCTTTAGCCTTGAAACTCCAAATATCAACTCATCATTCAGCCTTCCACACTCCTTCAGCCTCCAGCCTTCCATGCTCCTTCAGCCTCCATCCTTCCATGCTCCTTTAGCCTCGACACTCCAAAGATCAACTCATCATTCAGCCTTCCACGATCCTTCAGCCTCAAGCCTTCCACGCTCCTTCAGCCTTCAGATTTGTTGATCATTAAAGCAGACCATTTAGGGGAAACCCCTCGGGAAGGGGCTTGTGTTCATATAATCTACTTTATCACTTACATTGGTAAATCCTTTTACTTTATCCTTGGGTATAGGTTTTGAAGAATAAGAATGATGCTTTTGAAGTATTCAAGAGGTTTAAAGCCATAGTAGAGAACATTGTTACGAAAATCGTCTAAAAATTGCGATTTAAATCGGAAAATCCTGATTCGAAGGTGAAATGATTTAAATCGCCTCGGAATAAGATTTTTTGCCGATTTTTTCGAAAAAATCGGGAATCGTGATTTAAAAAAAAAAACGCCCACGGCTGCACGGGTAGAGAAAACAACATAAATTATTCTTTTTTCAATTTTGCCTCATTTTGCTTCTTCTGAACTTGAGAGAGAGGTTTGCCTACCTGCTACCACACTAAACAAAAACCTAAAACGCGTCTTAACAACGGATTTTGGGAGTTTGAAGGAATCCGGTAGCCACCAACAACCACCAAATAGCGGATTTTTTTGGGGTTTGAAGGATTCCAGGCATTTTATTTGTGGGAGGGCGCTAGTGCGGGTTGGAGTTACATGCTTCGCAATAAACTTCATGACATTGCAAAGCATCTATAATGCAAGAGGGTCATTGAAGCAAATGTTTGTGAGTGATGAGTGGAATTTTGAGCAAGCTTCTAGATACCGATTCTCCAGTGAGGGGGAGAAGGTATATGAATATGTGTTTGAGGAGCCCTTCTGGCTAGCCATGGATGAGGCCATCAAGGTACAAGACTGTTTTTAAATTTATTTTATTATTTATTTTTTTAATTTAAAATATTTTTTTATTTGCAAATCTTGTATAGTAAAATATTTTTATAAATTTTATTTAAATTATTTTTCCTTTTTTTCAGGTGTTAGAGCCTTTGGTGAAGGTTATCCGTTTTGTTGATGGAGAAGAATCACCAATGATATATATATATATATCTATATATATGAGCCTTGAGACTATGGATAGGGCAAAAGAGGCAATTGCCTTAGTTTATAGACATTTCCAATCCAAATATGGTCCCATTTGGGATATTATTGACAAGCGATGGACATCTAAGTTCCGTAGCCCTCTTCATGCAACAGGGTACTACCTCAACCCCAAAATTACTCCAGCACATTCCATGCTGACTATGACGTGATGGTGGGCCTTTGATTGTGTTAACTGCATGTACCTTGATGAAGAAATGAGTGCTAAGATACAGTTTGAGATGCATTCTTATAAGAAATGTGAGGGCATCTTTTTCCCATCTGTGATATGCGTTCGATCAAGGTCAACTATGAGGCCAGGAAACCCTCATTAAATTATTGTTTATTTTGTCTTTTGATTTATTTATTTTTTTAAATAATCTCAATTTACGATTTTACATGTGAATTAATTAAATATCCTTTTTCTTGGCTGTTTTTAGATTTATGGTGGGAGGAATTTGGTGCATATAAGCCCAATCTACAGCGCTTTGCCATTAGAGTTTAATGTCAACCATGCAATGCTTCAGGTTGTGAGCACAATTGGAGTATGTTTGAGCACGTACACTCTAAGAGGCGCAATAGGCTTACACAAGGAAAGTCGAATGATCTTGTGTTTGTTCATTACAACCTTCACCTCCACCATAAGAAAATAATAGGAACAAGTACCGAGGCCTTTGACCTAAATGAGATTGATCCATCTAATTATTGGATCATAGAGGCACAAGAGGAGCAGCAACAAGATGATCTCTTCACCATGAATGAATTTGAAAACTTTGAAAACCTAGCGGAGATGGCAACCAAGGCACAAGAAGATGCATGGGCAAAGCAACAAAGAGAGACTAGAGCTTCTACTAGGACAAAGGCCAAAGCAATACCAAGACATTAGATAGTGGGCCTATTGAGGCATTTTGACACATTTTGTATTTGTAATATGTTCCGTTTTATATTATAAACAATACAAGATGTGTTTTGTCACTTTCATGTGTAGTAGTTTAAAACTTTGGCCTTAAGCTTGTATCACTTGCCATTTTCATGTGTAGTTTAAGCTTGTATCACTTACAGTATTAATATTTGATTTGCATAGTGTTAATTCATTGTGATATGCATGAAAAAAAAAAAAAATCAATAAAAATTGCATTTTCTTCATTTTTTTTTTTTTGCAAATTTTTTCCTGATTTTTTCCCCGATTTTTCCTGATTCCCAATTTTTCCTGATTCTTTTCCAAGCCGATTCCCATCCGTATCCGATTTTCTCAACTATGGTAGAGAACATAGTAGCGAAGCTTGGCAAGTTTTTGAAAAACAAGTTGAGTCTAAGTTCGAGTTGTCCTTGCCGAGTCACTCAAGCGGACTCACAAGTTCTCCAAAAACTCGTCGAGTATTTAGGTCATTTGAGATTTTGAAAAGCTCGTCGAGTCCTAGGCAAAAAGTTGGCCAGCATTGCATCGGTTGATGAGACGCAATAAAAACCTTTTTTTTTTTTTTTTCCATTTCCCCTCTTATTTCTTGTCGCAAATTGGAGAGAAAGCAGTGCCTACGTATTACCAGACCAAAGAAAACACAAAAGTGCATCTTATGAGCAGATTTTTTGCAATTTGAAGGAATCTAAAGCCACCCAACTAATTCATCTGAGGTAAGACGAACTCTTTTCAACCGTCATTTTTATTCTCTTTTTCAGTTTCCAGCATTTTGTTTTTTTTAAAGATTCAAACCAAATGCAACAACCACCCAACTGTTGCATTTGAGCTACAAAAACTTTCAACTATTTTTTTTTTTCTTTTTTTTTTAAGTTGTATTTATTGTCTTTTGATTTTGTTTTAAAAAATAATCTTAATTTACGATTTTACATGAGAATTATTAAATTTCCTCTTTCTTGGCTTTTTCTAGCTTTATGGTGGAAGGACTTTGGTGCATATACGCCCAATCTATAGTGCTTTACCATCAAAGTATTATGTCAACCATGCAGTGCTTCAGGTTGTGAGTGCAACTGGAGTATTTTGGAGCACATACACTCCAAGAAGTGCAACAAAATTACATGACAAAAGTTGAATGATCTTGTTTTTGTTCATTACAACCTTCGCCTCCACCATAAAAAAATTGCGAGATCAAGTAACGAGACCGTTGACCTAGACGAGATTGATCCATCATCTGAATGGATCACAGAGCCAGAGCAATAGCAGCAAGAGCCTCTCTTCTCCATGAATGATTTTGAAAACCTAGCGGAGGAGTTAGCAGCCAAGGCACAGGAAGAGGCACGAGCACAACAACAAAGAGAGACTAGAGCTTTTGCTAGGGCAAAGGGCAAAGGCATTGCAAGACATGGATAGTGGGCCTATTTAGGCATTGTCATGACACATTTTGTAATTTGTACCTTTTTTATATTATAAGCAATACAAGAATATTTGAATTTTGGATGCATTAAAATTTCTTTAATTGAAGTGTGTTTTGTCACTTTCATGTGTAGTTTAAGCTTGTATCACTTGCCACTTTCATGTGTAGTTTAAGCTTGTATCACTTATAGTATTAATTTTGATTTGTATAATGTTAATTAATTGTGATATGCATAAAAAAAACTTTCCTTCAATGAAATTTGCATTTTCTTCAATTTTTTTTTGAGCTTTTCCGAGTTTTTTGTTGAGTTCCCGAGTCCTGACTCCCAAGTGGGCCTTGCCAAGTCTAAGTTTCTCTACTATGCTAGAGAATGAAAGTGGATATAGAATCAAAACATTAAGGACTAATTGTGGTGGTATCATTCCAAGAAATTCAATCAATTTTGTGATGAGCATGGGATGAGAAGACAATTGACAAAACCTATACACCTCAGCAAAATGGAGTGGCAGAAAGGATGAATAGGACAATCATGGAGATGGCAAGAAACATGGTACTAGCAAAAGCTTTGGGCAATTATTTTTGGGGTGAAGCGGTAGCAACAACAGTGTATGTCCTTAATAGAAGTTCCACAATTGCCCTAAAAAACATGACTCCTTGTGAGGCATGGTATGGAAAGCAGCCTTTGGTAAGTCACTTGAGAGTGTTTGGTTGTTTGGATTATGTTCATGTTGAAGATAAGAAAAGGAAGAAGTTAGATCCAAAGAGTCAAGCATGCATTTTTGTTGGTTATTCTAAAGAAAGCAAGGCATATAGATGCTATGCCCCCAACTCTAGAGATGCATCGTGTCTAGAGATGTGATTTTTGATGACGAGGGAGTATATGGACAACAAGCTGAAAAGATTGAGAAGATAATCATAATTGAAGACAAGCATAAAAGGAAAGAGAACATTACAATCACATCCAAGTTGCCAAATGTTGGATTAGAATTTTGAGAGAAGATTCACAAGAAGTTAATCACAAGCCCAAGAGCAAGGGCAAAAGGAACAAGAGATAATATGGTCAACTATGCACTATTGTCCAAGATTGAAGTGGAGCCCTCAACTTTTGAAGAAGCTTGCTAAATGACAAGTGAGTATGTGATGGCAAAAAGCCTTAATTCATTCATTGAGGCAAGAGCCTATTTAATACATTTTTTAGGGTTACAAACTGGAAGATCGATACTCCATATTTAGGAGATCATTACATGCAAGAAATATTAAAATAATCTTCTAGCTATTAATAACCTTTTAGCTGATAATGCATGATCTAATAATAATGTAATAAAATATCCTAACATCGCCCCCATATTACATTATTCGGGTTAGGAAATATTAGGACCCCCCCTTAATTCAGAGGAGTCTAGGCTCCTGATTGTGGCTTTGGCTCCTGGCTGTGGCTTTGGCTCTAGATCCTGGCTGTGGCTTTGGCTTTGGCTCTAGCACTGGCTGCTCTGGCTCTTGGCTCTTGGTTCTTATTGCTTTGGCTCTAGTTGTTGTGGCTCTTGGGTAACCACCTCTGGGTTTTCCACTGGCTCTCTCTCTGGGTTTGACACTTCTTTGGGTTTGCCTCTGGGTATGCCAATGCGTTGGCCACTGACTCTTTGGGTTTTCCTTTGGGTATGCCAATGGGTTGGCCATTGGGTCTGCCATTGTGTCTGCCATTGGGTTGGCCTTTGGGCTTGCCTATGGGTTTGTTGCCTCTTGGCCTGCCTTTGGGTTAGTTGCCTCTGGGACTGCTTTTGGGAGATTGCAATTGTCTTGGCTGCTAATAGTGCTACATTAGAAGCAGATTGGACATCTAGGGAAAACAAGCCACTTTTGTAGGAACCAGTGGCTATATGCTTACCATTCTTAGTGATAAAACACCTCTTATGGCCATTCTCAACTCTGAAATCAACCTTCATATTTTTCTTCAGTAGTTGGGGCACAAACAACAAGTTGTTGGCTAGTCCTAGGACATAAAGGACTTGTTTGATGGTGCATTGCCCATCTGGAAGTTGAACCAAAACATCACCAACTCCTTTGACCTCATAGGTTTTATCATCTGCGATGGTCACTGGTTTCCCTTCTTTGGCTTTGAAGGTATCAAACCAGTCTTTGTCCCCTGTCATGTGTTGGCTAGCACCAGAATCAATATACCAAGAATCATCCTTGGTTTTGGTAGCAACTTTGGTCATGAGTATTGTGTGCATAGTAGAGGAAATCTGCAAAAAATCTGCAGAATCCTGATTTTTTTGCCGATTTTTTAAAATGTCGATGCAATCGGCAAACTCTCGGCGATGCAAAAGATTTTTTGCCGATTTTATGAAAAAATCAGCATCGCCAATTTTTTGTTGATTTTCTAAAAAAATCTGCAATTTTTTTCCTTTCTTTTTTTAGGTTGCTGCGGCCAATTTAGGGTTTTTTTATGCAAGCCAATTTTTCAGCTGTTAATGTTTAAACTTTGAAGTTTGAAGTTTAAACCTATTGGTTAGAGATCTACCTTAGGTAAGGATTTGGTATTTTAGTGCGCCTTAGACTCGGCCAACATTGAAATGCCGAGAGGAAGAAATACCTCCCATGCCGATCTCCGAAGAGGGGCTGGTTCCCTTGCTAATCTATTTGGGGGTTTTGAGATAAAGGAACAAGAAAGAAATGGGAAATGACTGAAAGAGATGGGAAATATGGCCACAGGCCAGATAGAATAGGGGTGATGGAAGCCAAGATAAGGATTACAAGGAAGTACAGTCACAAAGTATTAACCAGGCATGGCAGGGACTGGTGACTCCTCAAAATGCCGTTGAAACCCTTCAATGCCTTGGCGCTACCTCCTCACTCGTGGGGACCGCTTCCGTGGAAGATATGCTTGAAATCCCGGAACGTCCAGTCTGGAAGCTTCTTAGAATGGTTGAGCCTAATCGGATAAGGATGCCCTTCAGATTGCTGATGAGTGCTTTCGAAACCGACACAAAGGTCAAAAGAGTCAACGGACAGGGTGCTGTGAGGTGTCATGAAACAGCCTGGCGCACTTCCTCCTGTGCGCCCAACTTGGGCGCACTTCCTCCTGTGCGCACGACTTGGGCGCACGCATCCTTATGCGCCAGGCCTGGCCATAACTTTTGATCCATTGACCCGATTGCCTATTGTAATATATCGTCGGAAAGCTTACGAAAAGATCTGCAATAATAAAATATCCAAAGATCATTTCATCCAATTTATCACCCTCTTTTAGGGCCCGTGAAAATGCCAACACTTCTGCATGCATTTTGTTGATCTAAAGCTCCAGATGATTTCGCTGGTGAAGTGCACTTCACACTTAGGCAAAATTTCGTCAAAATTTCCAATGTGGCAAAAATGCCAACAAAACCCTAAACCCAAAACCCTCTTTTTAAGTAAATATTACTGCCTGATAACTATGTATGTAAGCCCATTTTCAGCTGTTAATGTTTGAAACTTTGAACTTTGAAGTTTAAACCTGGTTTTGGGTTTAGGGTTTTGTTTTGTTTTGTTTTTTCCTCTTTTTAAGTAAATATTGCTGCCTCGTAACTATGTATGCAAGCCCATTTTTCAGCTGTTAATGTTTGAATTTGAAACTTTGAACTTTAAACATGAAGTTTAAACCCTAGCCCTAGTCTAGGTCCTAGGTTTTTTTTTCCCTCCTATTTTCAAGTAAATATTGCTGCCTGATAACTATGTATGCAAGCCCATTTTTCAGCTGTTAATGTTTCAATTTTAAACCCTAAACCCTAGCCTTTTGTTTTAAGGTTTAGGTTTTTTCCCCTTTTTTTCAAGTGATTGTAACTTTGTTGTTACTTGTTTCCATGTGCAAGCATATAAAAAATGAAATCTTATTTTCCTTGTTGTTACTTGTAACTTTGTACCTTTTCATATTATAATACAAGATGTGTTTTGTCACTTTCATGTGTACTTAAAGCTTGAGCCTTGTATGATGTCTTGACATGAATTATTGCTTTTATTGCAATATTTGATTTGCATAATGTTTTTTTTTTTGGTAGATTGATTGTATTAACAGTGGGTTTTTATAGAGGATCCCAAAACCTTATGTACAAAAACAGGGTTGAGCCCATTCTGTCCTTACAGGCCTCAAGGGCTAGGATCAAACAGACTTGCAAAATCTAACTAAACCTGATTCAAAATTGCCCACAGGGCTTACAAAGGGGCCTCTCCGTGAGAGGATCGGCAGACAAAAACCAATCTGAAGCAAACTAAAACGGAAGCAACAGAAAACCATGGGAAAAACAAGAAAAAACCACAAGGAAGGCAGCCCCGGATCCTCCGCTACTCCGGATCCTCTTGGTCATCCTTAACGTTTTGCTCCTTGATCCTGGTCAGCATCTTGATCAAAGAATTGGTGGCCGAGAGGATGCGCCACCTCCGAGCGCCTTCCCTTTATGCTTATGTGTCTTCATGAGGAAACTTTGATCTGGCCATCTTCTCCACCTCATCCGGAAAGGACGACCTCCATACTACCAACACAGAGGTCAAAAGACCTTTATTAGCCATGTAATCTACCAACTTGTTACCCTCCCGGTAGATGTGATTGATTTGGGCATCGGTCCGTCTAGATAGGAGGATCCTTGCCTCAGAGACAATATTGAAAACTTTCCATGAAGGATCTTTGCCATTCGACGGATACCTTATGATATTCAAAGAGTCACCTTCGATGACCAAAGGGCGAGGATCCTCTAAGAGGAGCTGAAGCCCTCTGAGGACACCCTTGGCCTCCGCACTGTGATTAGATTGGATACCCAGGTTCTCGCAGAAGGTGAGGACAATCCTCCCCCTGTGATCTCTGACCACCCCTCCTGCAGTTGCTGGCCCCGGGTTGCCACGAGCAGCGCCATCAAAGTTCAACTTAAGCCAACCCTCCAGGGGGTTTCTCCATTTGACCTTGAGCCTAGGCGAAAAGATGTTAGGGTGGTCTAGATCCTCCTTGAGGTTCATCCTTTTGAACACAGTTTCCTCCGACCGGATCTTGGGGAGGGGACTAGGAGTGAATTTTGAATTTTCTACTGCAAAGGCAAGAGCTATGAAGGCTGTGGAAGGGGGTCTCTTGGAGGATTACCGAAGACTCTTCCGTTCCTCTCTAGCCAAATCTGCCAAAGGATGTGATGGAAGGACGCATCGAAAAGGAACCGGAGCTTAGGATTTCTGAACGGGTTTGGCCATTGAGCAAAGGCTTCCTTGATTGTCTCGGGAGGGCTCCAGGGGGACTCGAAAGGAGGAGAGGATCACGCCGAACACCGTGGTGGTGAACGGGCAGTGAAGGAAGAGATGATCTGCGGATTCGCAATCTGCCATGCACAAATAACACCTATTGGGGAAGGCAAACCCTCTTTTGTGGAGGTTGTCCATGGTTAGAGCTTTATTCTGAAAAACAATCCAAGCAAAGAAATTTACCTTCGGGATCACTCCTTTCCGCCAGACTATTTGCCACGGGAAATCCCCCTCATCCTCCTTGGAAAGGATCTCGTAGGCTGTCCTAACCGAGAAGACGCCAGTGTCAGTGCCCATCCAGATCATCTTGTCGGGTCTTACGGCGATCGGGATGGTAATGCCCTGGAGGATCTTATCTAGAGAGGAGACTTCTGCTTCACGACCGGTGAGGGTCGGGATGTTCCACTGAGGGCTGCCATCCTTCCTCACAATGTAGTCTTCTGCCTTCTGTTGGGAGTTTGGGTCCACCAAGGATTTGAGGAGGGAAAGTTCAGCCTTCTGAGATAGAGGATCTTCTTCGGCCCATCTGTCCTTCCAGAAGTTGATTGTCCGCCCATCTCCTAAAATCCATCGGACTCCCTTGTTGAGCAGTTGCACGGCTTGGAGGACTGCTTTCTAGAAAGCGGATCCGTCGGAGGGGGCCTCGGCATCCGGGGAAGGAGCGATTGGCGAGGTATTTCTTCTTGACGATTTTGACCCACTCCACAGGCTCGTTGGTCAGGATCCTCCAAGCATGCTTGGCCACGAGGGCCAGGTTCATCAGACTAGTTCTCCTTAGCCCAAGCCCACCTTGGTCTTTGCTTTTACACACCTTGTCCCACGCCACCAAAGGGATCCTAGATTTATCTTCGTTCCCGGACCACAGAAAGTTCCTCCGAATCTGTTCGATCTTGCGGTGGACAGGACATTGGGAGGCTGAAGACCGACATGAAGTAGGTCGGGATCCCTTGGAGGCAAGCTTTGGTGAGGGTAGCCTTGCTCGCCCGGGACAGAAACTTGCCTTTCCAAGAGGCCAGCTTCCTGTGAATTCGCTCCACCACCATATTCCACATGTTGTCCTTGGCCTTGCCGCTGCGAGAGAGGGGAGCCCGAGGTAGGTGGTAGGGAGGGATTCGATCGTGCATCCCAGGATTCTGGCAATGCGGATCTGCCGCCCTTGGGGAGTATTCAGGAAGAAAAGCTTGCTCTTGGTGTAGTTTACTTTCTGGCCCGCAACTCGCTCGTAAAGGGAGAGGATCCTCTTGATGTGTCTGGCCTGGGCCACAGAGGCGATAGTAGACAAGAGGGTGTCGTCCACAAACTGCTGGTGGGTGACTGCTTCCACTCCAGAGGTGGGGATGATGCCCGAAATCCTCTGTCTCCGGAGGCTCTCCTTGAGGGTTCTGCCCAGAACCTCTGCCGGGATGATGAAGAGAATGGGGGACAGGGGGTCTCCTTGCCCGAGCCCTCCGGCACTCTGGAAGTAACCTGCGGGGGACCCATTGATTAGGACGAGAGAAGTAAGGGGTGGATATGCAGCTTTGGACGAGGTCGATCCAAGAGGGAGGGAAACCAAACTTCAGGAGAACAGCGCAGAGGAAACCCCTATCCACCCTGTCGAAGGCTTTGTTCATGTCAAGCTTGAGAAAGAGGGCAGCCTTATTAGACAAGGACGCAGAGTGGAGAGTCTCATGGATAGAAATGACACCATCAAGGATGTTTACGCCTTTCACGGAGCTGCCTTGGCAAGGGTCAATGAGCAAGGGCAAGATGGGCTTCAACCTGTTAGCTAGGACTTTGGTCGGGATCTTGTAGAAAACATTGCAAAGGCTGATGGGTCTATAGTCCGAGAAGGTCCTGCAGGCAGAGGTTTTCGGAATAAGAGCTAAGAAGGTGGCGTTCAGATTGGGGTGGATGGATCTAGAGGCTTGGATCTCACGAATGGCGTCACAAACATCATTCCCCACAACCTCCCACATGGTCTGGAAAAAGCAAGGAGGAAACCCATATGGACCCGGGGTTTTGTCAGGTTGCATAGAAAACAAGGCCTCCTTGATCTCGGAAGAAGAAAAAGGATCCAGGAGCCTGAGGCTAGCCTCCTGGGGTACCAGAGAGGGGATTTTCGCCAAAAGATCTCTTTGGGCCTGTAAGTCGCTTTCGGGGGAGGATCCCAGCAAATCCTGAAAGAAGCCCACCGCTTCAGTTCTTATCTCAGCAATGTCCTTGGTAGCCGTACCATCACTTCGCCAAATTTCCTTGATTTTGTTGGAACCTCTATGACGGAGGGTAGAAGCATGAAAAAACCCGGTGTTGGAGTCTCCTTCCTTCGACCATAGATCTCTAGATTTCGTCTCCAGAAGGTCTCTTCCCTGGCCGGGATAGTGTGAAAGTCCGCCGAGGAGGATTCTCTCTTCGTTTTTGTTAGATTCGCTGAAGACACCTGCCTCCAACCTTCTTTCCAAGTTTTTGAGGCTTTCGGATATGGCTTTCTTGGATTCGAAGATGTTGCCGAAGACCTCCTTATTCCAGATCTTGAGGTTTTCTTTGATAGATTTAAGCTTCGGGGCTAGGCGTTTTGAGGCGGATCCTTTTGCCTCCTGCTTCCACCATCCCGCTACCTGCGCTCTGAAATCTTTATGATGGGTCCACATGGATTCGAACCTAAAGGGTGTTTTGAAACTAGGCCCTTCACCCGATTCAAGAAGGATGGGGTTGTGGTCTGATCCGATCTTGGGAAGAGCTAGGAGGGTCGCATCCCCCAAGAAGGGAATAGCCTCCTGGGAGATAAGGAACCTGTCTAGCTTGACCTGGATAAGCCCACTCCCTGTTCTCCTGTTGCTCCAGGTAAAAGAGGAACCTTTGAGCTCTATGTCAACTAGCTCGTTGGTGTCGACAAAATCTCTGAAGTCTTCTATGCTTCTGGAACCAATATCGGATCCTCCCTTTTTTTTCGGAAGGATGTAAAGGGAAGTTGAAGTCCCCCCCTATTATCCAGGGGAGGGCATTGAAATTCCTTCGCATCTGGGTGATGGTCTTCCACATCTCAGCCCTCTCAATGACCGAGTTGGGGGCGTAGATGTTGGACAGGATCCACGACCGATTGCTTGTCTTAGAATGAAAGAGGATATTGAGAATCCTGTTGGATGAAGAAAGCAGACTTCCTTCTACAAGGGTCGGGTCCCATAAGACCATGAGCCCACCTGAAGATCCTTGAGCTGGACTGAACAGGAGCTTTGCTTTGGCCCAGATAGCTTTCGTTGCTTTTTTAGTAGAGACCACATCAACCTTGGTCTCTTGGAGGATAAGGATAGAGGGATTTGATCGTTTCCGGAGGTCCGCAGCCATCCTCTGCTTGGCTGCTCCGGTCAGTCCTCTCACATTCCATGAGAGAACCTTCATCTTGACGATTTGGAGGTTTTCTTGCCTCCCTTCACCATCTGGAAGGGGGGTTTGGTTCCTTGTGCTTCGTCCCATTGAGTGTCCGAATCATCCGAGAACATCAACAGTTGGGTCCCATTCGCCACATCCTCCATTGTTTCTTTGTCTCTCCGATCTTTGCCAGGAGGTCTTCCTCTTTTCCTCTCATTGCCAAAATCCACCGATTGTTTCCTGCTTCTGGTGTTCCTAGGGCTGACCCTTCTTGATAGGGAGGATCCCCTTTTTTCATGATGATGAGAAGGAAACTCCCCCTTTTCCGGATGGGGTGAGGTTTTCTTATTGCCTAGCAAATAATCTTCCATGAGGGATTGCGGGGAGTTAGTGACGGGAGAGATTTGTACCTGGGAATTCGGTTCCTCTGCTTCATCTTGGGGTGGAAGGCTTGAACCCGCCTCTCGGTGCTCCTTTTCCTGAAGGGAGTTTCCTCCTTGCTGCGAACCTTGCTTCGGCTGCTTGACAAACCCGTCCTGTTCCTCCTCTTGAGCTTGTTGTCTGCCCGAGTCAGGTTTGGGCTTCGCCGGGAGTTGGTCAATGGGAGGAGGATTCCTTTTATGTTTCTCCCCCGTCGCCAGCTGCGAGTCTCGAGGGTATGTGGATCCTTTGGTCAGCTCCTCCGCTCGTTGGCCCCTGGCAGCTAGACACTGAGTCTGGAGGTACCCTGAGTGCGGCAGTGAGAACAAAAGGCGGGTCTGTTCTCATACTCGATGGCCTGTCTCTTGATGAAGGTTGATCCTGACCGCAGGTTGATGAAGGAGGGGAGCTCGGAGTCCAGGTCCGCTAGCACACAGAACCAAGCCTGGGTCAGTCTGGACCGGGCTTTAGTGGGGGGATCAATGGAGACCAATTCTCCAATGGACCGTGCTATCCCTCTGATAACATTTTCATTCCAGGAGTGAAGAGGAAGGCTGGGAAGCCTTACCCAAATCGGAGCAATGTTGATGTTTTGGGTATCCGGGTTGAAGTCGTTTCCCCACTTCCGAAGAAAGAGGCTCTTGCGCCCCAGGAACCATGGTCCTCCCGCCAGGATTTTGCAGTAATCCTCCCGGTTGTTCAGGATGATGGCAAAGAAACCCCGGGTTAGTGCCACAATCTCCATGTTTCCAAAGATTCGCCACTTGGAGAGAGCCCATTTGCGGATGGATTCCATGTCTGGGCGTCCTCCTATGAACTTGCCAATTAGGGTAAACTTTTCGAATTCCAGAAAACTATTCAAGACCTCGCTGGGGATGTCCAAATCCTCGCCAGATGGAAATAGTTCCTGGGTAAAGCAGTTGTTTGGGGTTGCATGGCTCGCCACCATGTGGGCATAGGATCCTCTCGCATTAGGGTTGGGGGCCCCCCTTTGGCCTCCTTTGTCCGGGGGGTCCTTGTCTTTCTTCTCCGATCCGTCCTGTTGACCTTCTGCTGCCGGGTGCACTGATTCATCCCCGCTGGATCCCCTCCAACCTCCGTCCGCCTCGCTGGTATTCCTGCCTCCTATCGACGGGACGGATCCTTTCCCGCATTCTGCCGCGCGGATCCTTTCACTAGATCCTCCTTCGCTCTCCTTCATTGTTCAACTTCTATCCTTCTCCTAGAGGTCCTTGATTTGCATAATGTTAATTCATTGTAATATGCATGAAAAAAACTTTTTTTAATGAAAATTTTCATTTTCTTCTGTTTTTTTTTGCTGATTATTTGCCGATTCTTTCCTTGATTTTTTGTTGATTTTCGATTTTTGCTGATTTTTAAAAATGCCGATTCTCTGCCGATTCCGATTTTCTCAACTGTGATTGTGTGTCTGTTCAGAATCTGAATTTGACTCTTCGTGTGCCTGTTCATAATCTGAATCTGACACTTCAATGGCAACATGCCCTTTTTGCTGCTCTTGTTGGGTTCGTGGCCTATACTCATGCTGCTTTTGTTGAGGTATGCAAACTTGGTCTCCTCGTGTGGCAGCATTGTACCAACAATATTTAGTACCATGGCCATCACATTCACATATATAGCAATACCTCTTTTGGTGCTGAGGTTGTTGTTGTGATGATGAGGATGAAGGACCTTTGTTTGAAGAACGTTTGTGTCTCCTTTGTTTTCCAAATTTTTGACTTGCAAGGTTTTGACTTATGAGTGCGCTGTTCGACAACTGGTCCCTTTGTTGGTTTCTTCTTCGTGTTGAAGCATATTGACCAACTCCTCAAAGGAAATTGCCCTATTGGAGACTTGTAAGGAGGTAATAAGCATTTGAAAAGAATCAGGTAAAGCTTGAAGTATGATGGGAACTAAGAGCTTGTCATCCACCTTTTCACCCATAGCATCTAGTTTTCCCTTCAGGTTTGCTACTCTGCAAAGAAATTGCTCCATAGTCTCTCCATATCCCACTTGCAATGTGTGAAGTTGGGATTGAAGGTTAAGAATAGTGGATTGATTCTTTCCTTCATAAATGGTTGTAAGAGCATCCCATGCTTGATTGGAAGTTTTTGCATCACAAATATGTGGTTGGATCTCATCATTTGTAGCAAGGGTGATTAACATTAGTGCTCGTTGATCTACCTCATCAAACTTCTTTGCTTGGTCCATGCCTTAAGGTCGTGTTTTGATGCTTGTCACAATGTCCCATAGTTTCTCCACTATCAAGATAGTTCGCATCTTTGTCTTCCATGCTTTGAAGTTGGGTCCTTTCAGGAGCTGAGAATCTGTGAGAAACACTTTGGGAGAGGCCATTTGTGCGAAGTTGCAGAATATCACCTGCAAAACTTAGAAAACATGGAAGAAATAATGAAGGTGTCGGACTCCACTGATAATAAACCTTTACAATATTTGATGAATTTTGCAAGAAGGGGGAAGGTGTCGGACTCCATCCATGTTACACTTGAGGTTGTATCTGTATTTGGATTTGGATTTAGATTTGGGAGATATGAATTTTTCTTCCTTAACGAATTTTCACGTAGCAAAAAAAACAATATTGATAGCCCAACTTCAAACAACCATAACTTTTTTAATACTGCTTAGAATTTGGCATATGACCACTCGTTTTTGTAGTACTCGAAACGATCTACACGATGGTGCAAGAATATTCTGAATTTGATTGCTAGAAAGGAAGATATAGCTCCCACAAATAAAGTGATGTGCGATACCAAATCCAAGGCCACGGTCGCATAGGCTTTAATTATCAATGGATATCTTTCCCACGAATCAAACCTGCAAACAAATAGACATACACACATCAAACAATTGAAAGGGCTTGTCGTCGAATAGTGATGATGGTCCCTTATCAAACCTCACACACTTGGTGGTGGAAGGGCTTGTCGTCAGATAGCGACAATGTCCCTTATCAAACTTCACACACTTAGTGGTGGCTCGGATCAAGGAATCTTTTTTGATAAACCAGATCAACGTAATGCTGTAGGTTTAGAGCATACTTAGATTTCCTTGCTCTGATACCAATGATGGCAAAAAGCCTTAATTCATTCATTGAGGCAAGAGCCTATTTAATACATTCTTTAGGGTTCCAAATTGGAAGATCAATACTCCAGATTTAGGAGATCATTACATGCAAGAAATATTAAAATAATCTTCCAGCTATTAATAACCTTTTAGCTGATAATGCATTATCTAATAATAATGTAATAAAATATCCTAACAGTATGAAGCAGTGCGTGTGATGGTGAAGGCCTTGGTAGTCTAGATAGGAGATCCAAGGTTTGAATTTGAAGAGGGATAGGGTATGTACACCCCATAGGTGGATAACACAACACGAGTGCATTCCCACACACATAGTGGACCTAGGGAGTTTAAGGTGGTCTCATTTGTGCAATGCTTGTGGACTTTAAGTGTTACTTGTGCAATGCTTTGACTAAGGTAGATAGGGTGAACATATAGATATCATGGGAGAAGGTTGGCGATTAGCAACAACCATATGCACTCAACTACTTAACTCATTCAATCGCCAAACTTCTTTGTACAACTCACAAGTACAACATACTTTTTACAACTCATACTTTTCACAAGTGCATTAAACAATATGAAAGGATGACACTTTGAATGACTAAAATTAATTATGTTAGGTCTTCTTTAGTAGGTGACACTTGCTTTTAGATAGCTGTCATAGATGCCTTGTAGATTAGTAGAAATCCCTTCTAAACTTATAGTGACACTTGCTTTTAGATTGTTGTCATATGAAGGTTAACAAGATGAAGAATGTGGAGGTTAGTGAAGGGTATGGACATTGATAGGAGGAAACATAGCTACAAAATTCAAACTCGTTGAGTTTGCGCTTGAGTCAACTCTCCTGCATTTTTTTGAACTAACTCGATGAGTTTTTTGACTCGTCGAGTTTTTTCGTGTCAAAGAAGAAAACTTGGCCACGACAGCACAAATTCACGAAACGATATAAAAGTTTTTTTTTCCAATTTGGCCTCATTTTTCCTATTTGCGCTCTTAGAGAGAGCAGAGAGAAGATAAAGGCATACCAAAAGAAACACACATTTGCATCCTAAACACAAATTTTTCCTAGTTTTCAAGAATCTAACAACCACCCAACAGTTATATAGTTGAGGTAAAAAAACAAAGTTTTAGTTGTCAATGCTTAAACCCTATGGCCTTTTTTTTTCCTTCTTTTTAGTTTCATTTGATGATTGTCTCCATGTGCAACCACACCGAAATAAAATGATTGGAAAAAGAGACCCAGTTTGGAAGTATGTGAGGGAGGGTGCGAAGAAGGGGGAACTTTATTGAAAATTTTGTGATGACAGAGTCTTTGGAGGCATAAACAACCTCATATCACTTGGTGAGGATAAGCAACCATGATGTCACGCCATGTAAAAAAAGTGGAGGCTGAAGTTTTGAGGGAATGCAATGCCCTCCTAGAGTATTATGATGAGAATAAACACCTGAGAAAAAGAACAAGTGAAGCAATGACCACTCCTCCTCAATGTCCTTCTACAAAGAGTAGTGGTAGCGCCTTTGGCTTTGGTCGTTTTCAATGGCACCACAATGGATCGAGTCTATCATTAGCACATCTAGGGAGTGGGACAGATGAGTCCTTTTTTGTGGACTATTCCACTCCAAGATCACAACCCACACTTGAGGGCATGACTACATGGGAACCAGGAGAAGCACAAGGCCACAAGGAAGGCTTGTGCAAGCTTTTGGTATTTTTCTTGACACTCCCTTCAATGTGGTAGGGGAATGGTAGATGCCCTCACCGCTTATGGCCTAGGATTTAAGGCGCCCACTTATGATGATTTTAGGGGCCCTCTCCTTTAGGAATTCGTGGAGGATATCCAATATTTGGTTGAAGAACAATACAAGATATGGAGAAAAAGGGGTTGCATGATCATGTCCAACGGGCGGACCTATGGGAAGAAATAGACATTGATTAATCTTTTGGTTGCTTTTGAAGGAGGAATTGTGTTCCTCAAGTCAGTGGATGCATTGACACAAATTAAGAGTGCTGAAATGCTTTCTAGGCTGTTGGAGGTCAGGGAAGACTTTGTCCAAGTTATCACGGACAATGCAACAGTGTATGTATTAACAAGGATTTTGGAGGAGAGATTCCCTGTGATTTTTTGGACACTGTTTGTAGCCCATTGTCTCGATTTGCTTCTCGAAGACATTGGGAAATTACCTTGGGTGTTTAAGGTTGTAATTGAGGCCAAGTGTACTACAGAATTTATCTACAACCATACATGGGTTCTCTAGCTAATGAGGCAGTTCACTAATGGAAGGGAGCTTGTGCAAGTTGGGGTGACACAATTTCCCAAAGTGATATGAATAGATTAGCAAAAAACATTATTTGTGACTGCTTGATTAATTACCCTCTTATCAGGAAGAAGGAAGGGGGGAAGAGCATTTAAAGAGTATTTTAATGGAGGTAATCGATCTATGGAGATGCCAATTGAATAAAGAAGAGAAATAACTTTTGAGTGTCGTCCACAATGATGACCAAAAATGTTGCTAGAGGTAATCTGTTCTAAGCAATAGAGCTCCAAATATGGGAATCTCTCTTGGCTTGAGGTGTAGTCACCATGGATATAAGGTGATGAAGTTGAAAAATAATTCTAAAGATGCTCGATGGTCTTAAGGAGAAGAGAATGAGCACCAAACTCAGCTTAAACAATTCATTGGGGAATTGCTATTTTACATCCGATAAATCGCTGAAGCAAAATAGTTTCAACTCTCTTAATCAAGACACCTTAGACTTGGACCTCAAATCTCAAATCCATAAAGGACTATGGGTTTGACGATGCAATCAAAGAGGCGCATCTTTGTAGGTATGTCTTGAAAGTGCTGCTAGAAACATTGGTGTTTCAAGACTGAGTGAGTTGTGTATCCCTTGCAAAGTTGTGATTGTGAAGCTGGCTGAATGTTAAGGGAAGGACATGCGAACTAAACACCTAAGTAGGTGTAAGCAATGGTGATAGCAGTTGAGTCACCCTTATGGAAGTACTGGAACTTAGATAGGATAATATTTGATGTGCTGAAGATCATCACCTTTGCCTCTTTAAGATTGATTACCAGTTGTTTGAAGTCATAGAAGCAAGCAAGCACATCCAATTTTCTTTGCACACCCTTAGGACTATGAGCAAGAAGAACATCATTTGCAAAAAGCAATTTAGCTATGGAGACATGATGTAGAAGGCAACTGTCATCAACATGTGTGTTTTGACGAATAAATTCTTCAAGCTCGTCAATGTAGATCCCAAAGAGTGAAGGATAAATTGGATAACCTTGTTTGACACCAATGGTGCTTTGGACATCCTTTGAGAAACCAAAAACTGTCCAAAAACAGCCAACAACTACCTCGTATAGTCTCTTTACGAGAATGATAAAGAGCTCTAAGATGTGGATGTCATGTAATCTCTGAAATTAAAGATGCCCGGGAACAGTGTCAGAGGCCTTTCTAAAGTCCACAAAACAAAAGAATACTTTAGAAGACTGTCGATGAGCCTCCTCAATAATAGCTTGAGAGTGAAAACATGATCAATAGTCTGATGATTAATTCTATAACCAGCCTGCCCTCTTGCTCTAAGCTTATCCTGAACCAACAGTTTTGAGAGTTCCATATTCAAAACTGTTGCATAAAGCTTAACCAATGTGTGCCCAATCATGATAGTTCTGTAGTTATTTGGATCTAAATAGTCCCCAAATTTGTAGATGGGGTGGGTAATATGCTGTGACCAGGAGACCAGGAACCCAGAACAAACCTCATTGAATAATTCTACAATGGGATAGTCAAGAGCGTCAACACTATATGTGAAGAACTTAGCCTAAAATCCCTCAAAATCAGCAGCCTGGCTAGTACATAATATATATATATATATATATATATAGCTCTTTTGATATCCCCTAGTGACATGATGTGGGGGGAAGAGATATAAAGGGTGGGCTGCCCTGGTTATCACATAATGAATTAGCATGGAAGACCTAGGACTTGTTATCAATGCACATGGGATGGGGGGTTCAAGAAAGAAGAGTGTCAAAAGGATTTGGGAGAGTGATTAAGAGCATCTAGAAGCTCACAATGCGCAGTAGCAAGAAATTCTTGCTTCTTACATCGAATGAAGAATTTATATTCCCTTCTAGTGGAAGATGTAGTTGAAGTTTCATGAATAAGAGCAAAATGGAGCTTCCGGTGCATGAACTTACATTCCTCATCATATAAACGATTCATGGGACAAGTGACAATGCAAAGAACAGGCTTTGGCCAAGGAAAAGTGTGGGGAAAGGAGTCAAGGGCTGCATCTCATAATGTGCACGACAAAAATTCATATTTGGTAGTTGTTATGGTGGAATTAAGAGAGTAGTATTGGGACATCAAATGGGACAGATGAGCAGCATTACCATCAGCAAAACAAGGATCAAAATGAATCATGGGATGGTTGGTAGGACTGGGCAATGGAGGAAGACAAGACAAAGAGGTAAAAGAGGAGAAAATCAACATTTCATGATTAGGCAAGGGAAGCTGACTAGAAACCTGAAAGCTGGGAATATCAAAAAGCAAGGTCCTATTGGTGATGACATAGTCAATCACACTCACACCTCCTGCATGTGAAAACAAATGAACCTGGAGGAGTTAGGAAACTGAGGAATCCCATAGAGAATGAAGAGGCCATGTGACTAGCACAACTGAATCAAGTATTCTCCATAAGCAGTAACAAGTTGCTTCTCATCTACAGAGGTCCTATTGCATGCAGGGTCCTTGGGGCCGAGTTCAAAGAGACATAACTCGTCCTCTGTAAGTTCATGAAAAGGTGCCTAGTGGGTCCTAGTGTGGGCATTGAAGTCATGTAAAAGAATGACATCACCCACTAAAGAATATGTAGAAATTTCCGGGTGGAGATCCAAGTAGGCATCACCATCAAAGTGGATGGCAAAAGTTGACGACGAGGGTAGAGAAACATAGATGTAGAACACAATCTATGAGCTGAATGGTTTGGAATCTAGCAGCCAAATCAAGCCCTCTCACCCAAAGACTCATTAATATGGTCTTTATAAATATACCACTGTCTAGAAAATAAGAGATGTAAGCTAAATTTTGAAAACCTTTGAAAATGTTTCCTGGTTTATTTCCATAGCAAACATCCTTTGTCCATTTGGAAAGAAGGGAAAATGAAAAGAGCAGATACCTTAGAGTTGACAAATGAATGGCAGTAAGTTGTAGGTTTAAAAATACAAACCTGTGAACTTGAAACAACATATCCATGTTAAAAGTTGTCAATTGAGAAGGCATCTAAAAAATACTTGACTATGGAGTCATGGACGCATGCCTTCCAAGGATGGAAAAGAACGGAAATTTCCTCGTATTAGAACTGTAGAAAAGAGTGCAGGGGTTATGGCCTTAGAGGGAGCCTACAAGTATACAGCTTTCAGAAAGAAGGGTAGAATTGACTCTTACACTGAAACCCTTTTGAAAATTCTAAAAAGCACACACAAGGAAAAAAAAATAATATATATATGAAAAAATTTCACAATCTATGGTAGGGTATACAAAAAGGTGACTGGAAGAAGGAAAATGAGATTGTAAAACCATTTTTCTAATATTACTTGGATAATTTACAAGCAATATGGCATCAAAGGTAAATTTGCAGAATGACGGAAAAGCAAATGTTATGGAGAAATATCCTTGAAGTGAGAAATGTCTTCTATGAAGAAGGACAAGGTACAAGTTAGACCAGAAGACCAAGCTTTGTATTTCGCAACCTGCCCAAAACCGACATATGCCAATGTGAACTGGGATGGCAATATTGCCATTACCTTAAAATCATGTATGGGACTTGTTGGCATTTTTGCCACATTAAATTTTGACAAAATTTTGCCTAAGTGTGAAACGCACTTCGCCAGCGAAATCCCTTTGGAGCTTTAAATCAGCGAAACACATGCAAAAGTGTTGGCATTTTCGCAGGCCCTAAAAGAGGGTGATAAATTGGATGAAATGATCTTTAGATATTTCATTGTTGTAGATATTTTCTTAAGCTTTCCAACGATATAGTACAATAGGCGATCGGGTCAACGGATCAAAAGTTATGGCCTCGGGAAGTTGTACCACCAAAAATCATTTTCGGGCCAGTTTTCCAGCGCAAGGCCATTTCGGGCCAAGTAAGGGAGAAACGACCTTTGACTTTTCAATGCCAGCGCATCTCCCAAGGCAGCAAGGCATTTCGCTCCAGTTTTCAAGCGCAAGGCCATTTCGGGCCAAGTAAGGGAGAAACGACCTTTGACTTTTCAATGCCAGCGCATCTCCCAAGGGCAGCAAGGTGTTTCGCTCCAATTTTCAAGCGCAAGGCCATTTCGGGCCAAGTAAGGGAGAAACAACCTTTGACTTTTCAACACCAGCGCATCTCCCAAGGACAACAAGGTGTTTCGCTCCAGTTTTCAAGCACAAGGCCATTTCAAGCCAAGTAAGGGAGAAACGACCTTTGAATTTTCCACGCCAGCGCTACTCCCAAGGCAGCAAGGTAGTTTCACCTTAGTCTGTGAGCGCAAGCCCATTTCGGGCCAGAAAACAGCGAAACCAAGTGGGGCTTGCATCCGTGAAGCGCCAGTCTAACTCTTCTGCCTCAGCCCGAATCCCCCAGAGACGCTTCTCAATAGCGAATCAAGATGCCCCCACCAGTTAAATTGCAGTCGGTCGGAGAAGCTTCCGGATTTGATTTTCTCGGATTTCAGAATCCGATCTTCCGTAGAGGCGGTTCCAGCAAGTGAGGAGGCGGTGCATCAGGCGAATCACATGGTCGCATTGAAGTCATGCAGCCACTTCTCCATGAGTCACCAATTTCAGGCCATGCCTCATTACTGTTTGATGAGTGCTTATTTTTCAAATCTTATCTTTGCTGCCACCGCGATGTTTTGTGGGTGTGCACTAATGTTTCAGTGGCAGAATTCTCTATAAAAGTCGGCAATTTCAATGTAAAAGGATGGACGTTTTGCTAGAAGCTTGTTGTAACTTGAATTCTGCTATCAATACAGAGAATGTTTGGCTCTAACTCTAGACTTCTATTTATGTGTATGTCTTCTATCTTACATTTCTATTAAATTCTCTGCTCTGTATGTGGGTTATAATTCTATGTCTGGATTTGACTCCCGATAGAGGGTGAACGCTGGAATGATTTTGGAGATTGCACATGTTAGATGCTTGGTTTTAATTTCTGTTAGTTTTTTGTGTTGAGTGCTATTTGATTCAACGTGCAATTAAGTTATCGTGCTGCTTGTCCATCACCCCTGTTCTATCTTGGCCTGAGGCCATATTTCCCATCCCTTTCAGTCATTTATAATCTCTTTCCTGTTCCTTAATCTCAAAACCCAAGTTAGAATAGAAGGGGAACCAGCCCTCTCTGGAGATTGGCACGGGAGGCATTTCTTCCTTTCGGCCTTTCAATGTTGGCCGGGTCTAGGGCGCATGAATGAGACATTTCATACCTAAGGCGGATTCTTGACCAACAGGGACCAATTATGATACAGGAGAAACATAATGTTTGAGGTGAGTAGAGAATAGAGATAATTGATTTCCTAGAAGTACCTGCTTAAAATTTTGACAGAATTTATGGATGTATTATTGCAAGCACATATCCCTAATAGTGGTTTACCCACATGACTGGCATGGCCACAATGACAGTGGCCAATGTCCACCAGCAGACTGTACTAAGTGTTATGAGGATAACAACAAACAAAGCAAGGGCATCAGGATAGATGACATTATGGGTTCCTATAGAGTTACAATAGAAAATTTGATTTGTTAATTTTATTTTATTGAGAAAAAATCACCGGAGTTTAAAATGGTGTCTTATGGGATCAGCAAAATCGGAAAGGTCTCAGGTATAAGTTTTTGTCTTGTAGTTTTGAGTTTAAAGAGTGGCTAGTTCAGGTGAATGAAATGTTTATTATGGGCATATTTTTCATATGATTTATGTATACGTGTTCTTATTTGATGATAAACATGGAAAAGTAAACAAAATTAGCACTTATTGTGGTGATTGTCATGGTGTTATTTTTCGTGACAACTTTTTTCTGTAACTCAGGTAGAGTTAAGGACTAATGTTAGTTAACTGTACAAAAGCATACTACAAATTTGAAACTCAAGAACCCTGAAGGGATAGGGCAGAATATTATAAAACCTTTCAGTGAGCAAGACTTGTAACCCTCAATTTGTTGATGAAAGAGGAACGTCACATCTAGACAAGTGGGAGATGAAGAGGATGCAGTATACTTTGCATCTTGAACAGAGCGAGTTTTCCTGTTCAGCTGATACTCACTGGGGCACAACTTCCTTCAAAGCTACCACCCATATCCCTCATGTTCACACCACCTCAAGGTGCAAGTTCGAATCCTACAAGATCCCATTTCTGCAACATAGAGTGATTTTTGGAATGGTTCTCCTCAAGCTCACTGGGAGCAATTAGAAAGCTTACAGTATAAAAGAGGCAGAGGAGGAGGTTGCTAGCAATAGTGAGGAAATTTGCCTTCAGCCAACAGTTAAATCAGATAAGTTATCTGAAACGTTTAGCTCAAGAAGCTGAAGAACTTGATTTCAAGCTTAGTAAACGTGCAAACAAATTAGATAAATTGGCAGCAGAATTAAGAACATTGGCCAACTTCTTGTAGTTATGGAAAAACAGATATTAGATGAGACATATAGAGCTGCATTGAAAGTAGTTGAATTGGCAGAAGTAGTAGACCATTTGCCAACATTTTGTGGCTTTGGAAAAACAGATATGAGATGGAACAGGTTTCTAAAAACCATGGATTGGTTTTCAAAGACGAGAAGATAGCAGAGTTGAGTACAAATCGTAAAGACTTTGCTGTTATCAATGTTAAATGGAAAGAGACTTATGAGACAATGGACTAAAAACATTATAACAAGTTGGAAATCAGTGTCCATGAATGCCATTACAGGAAAGCCAGAGCAGTTGAGTTAGAAAATATGCTTGGACAGTCTTATACTGCACCACAAAACATGGATATACAAGTGGTTTTACAAGTCCAAGTGTTGAACAAGAAACCTTGATACGTCAGCGGCAATTGCAATAGGTTAAGGACAGTAGTCAGCAGGAGTCAGCAGGATGGCTGCCTCTGATACTTCCTCCAAGTGGGATTATCTAGGATTCTCAATTCATGAGTTGACTGTCTCGCTGTGGCCTTGGGAATTATGGAATCCTGGCTTTGTGGTGTATCTGAAACACAGCTGTTATAAATATTTTGGATTCAGTTGTCTTTTGGTATTCAGATACAGAATGGTATGTATGTTTTCAGATTCATGTGTTGTTTGCATTTGATGTTAATAACCTAACCTCTAGGTATGCTAACATGTTAGGAGGAACCAACCACTCTAATGAAGTTCACATTCTTACTTTCAGGTTGTTCTCATTTGGGTTCCTTATGGGTCATTCAAAATTTCCCAAGAAATATACCTCTTATTGGACTGGTATATCTCAGAGGCTTTCCAGAGAATCCCATTTTGTCAAAGCAAACTGACCTTGCTAAAGTCTATGAGTTTGTACTTTCTTTGGATAAGACAATAATGGTAGAACCGCACTACTGAAATATTGGATGCAGTTCAAAGTTGATTTAATATTGTTCAGTAGAACATTTATAAACCTGTAAATCGTGAATCATGATCAGGGCATTTGGGCTAGTGTTTATTTGTGAACTGTGTTTCATGAAGGGCACAGGATCAAAAGTATGTGCTTGCTAGTATGTCATGAAAATTCAAATCTTTTTTTTTTAGATGTTCAGATAAATTATACAAGATTTGTCTATGATTAAGCAACTGCCTTATTCATAGACAGTTGAAGTAGGACGCTCTGTGATCCTTACCAGTATTAAGAAGCAGATTCATTGACATTTTGTAGCAGTCAATTATATTTGAGATAGCATGTGTATAGCAAGAGAGTTATTGCATGTGCTAGCTTCTTCATAATGGATCATATTTTGGAAACCAATTGTATTTTCTAATGCAAAAAGTCCTTTGCTTATGAATCTCAAAACAGTGTAGTTCAATATGGGTCTGGCACCTGTATTCTGTTAAGGAATTAAAAAATTGATGTAAGAAACTAATATTTGTTCTTTATACAGTGAAATACAGTTGAAAAGTCCAAACTGGCTTTTTGGTCAAAGAAAAGTTGATGGAACAGGACAAATGCGAAGAAATGTTGCACAGGATAGCGTGCAAGATAAGACAAAACAAGCAGCAGCAAATAATGACTCCAACAAGTTCAAATGGTTATCTTCTTCTGGAGACTCTTGTGAAGAGATCTTTGAAAGGTAATGACAAATATGATTCATTTGGTTTTATTAAAGGGACCTTAGCTGATATCTCCCATTATTTCTTTTTCTTTCAACATAAATCCAGGACAACTATTCCATATTTTTTGCATCCACCTCTGAACTGACTAAGTTTCCTTTCATTCAAGGTACCTTACCATTGCCTCGACAACAGAGGTTGATAGCTGGTATGGTAGTGAGCTTCTGTTTGATACAGTTGAAGATAGTGAGGCTTACAAACACTATGCTGAATGCTGTCAGGTTAGTTCTTTCTTAATTGTTGCAGTTACAAATTTGCAAACTTATGAAGTTTCACTCTTGATGTCTTTGTTATAATTCAGGGCCCTGCACTGGATCCATTTGGGCAGGATGCTGAAAAAGAACAATACTATTCAGATGCTTTACATCAGGTGGTTAAAGGTGTAAGTGACTCGTATGTAGTCGCAGAGATGGAGGCTGCTCTGAATGAATATGATGAAATTGGTCGTGATCTCGGAACCTTCATCTCATCCAAACCTATCTTGGAAAACCCAACCAGTGTAACAAGATGGATCCTTGGGGAAGAGAAAATGTGTAAAATTGAAGCTTGACATTAATGCTACTCTGTTGCAACAAAGTGTTATCATATGTAGCTAATGATTGGAGTTAACACTAAGCTCTGTTGCAATACAAATGCATCAAGATTTATTGCCATCTCAAAATTGTTTTTCTATGAGGCAAATGTAGTTTTGTTAGCGTACAATGTACTGTGGGACCCAAATTGGATAAATACTATTTTTTCTTTTGATTGCTCTCAATAATTTGTATCCATTTTATAAGTCCATCCATTACATATGTACAAGAAATTTGTATCCATTTTATAAGTCCATCCATTACGTATGTACAAGAAAAAAGCAATATAAGAATTTACCCGGTTATTATCTACATAAATGAACATAAACATATGAGAATAAGATGTCTTTGGTGACATTTGTACCATGCATGTCTTCATGATGTAGCAAATATCACTTTATATATCATAGGTAATAGACACAGAGGTGAATGACTACGTAGTCCTTGCTGGATGGAGCTTCTTGAATGTAATTAATTCAAATGATACGTATAAAGTAAAATAAACTAGGTACACTTGTTTGCCATTGTCACAAGTACATTAATGCATTTAGACTTCTCATTGGAGTAAAGTACATTTCATTAATACTATGGATAATTGAATGCATCTTCTTCAATTATCAACCCAACTAATACCTTGAGCTATTTAGGAATGTATAGGCAGGTATTTCATAGTGGTAACATTGTTCACCAATTTAGGTGTATTAAGAAAAACTATTGAGGAGAGACCTTTTTAATATGGAAGACACTTGATTGCAGAGCGTCAAGATTGTGGGGTAAAGGTTATATTTTTTTAATAAATTAGTTATATAGGATTGAAAATGGCTCCACCCATATTGCATCATGACCGTTTTATCATGGTTTTTCAATAACCCACACTGTGGTATTACAACTAACATTATGCTTATATTTACCATGGTATTTCAATAATTCACATGATAGTATTACAACGAACATTATTCATATATTCCTTGGCAAGATTTATTTCTTGCTCCACCTTGGAAGCCCATATTTTTAACCGCTTCAGCTTATGTCATATGATGGGGGATCATTGTTATCTTTGTAATTAAAAAAATGTTTAATATCATTCCAAAATTTAAATGGTAAGTCTTGTATTATTATTAACTCATTTTCAATTAAGAAATGTATTAATATAAATTCATGACCAAAGCTCAAAGTGTGTAACAGATGCAACATGTTTGGTGAACTGTAAATATATCATTAGAAACTCCAGAATAATCTGGGCTTCACTATATAGAATAAATATCTATACGTTGAATCATTAATTTTTAAAATTGGTTTGAAGGGATTGAAATCGATCCCACTTTTATTCTTTCTATTTAAACAATTCATAGGGTGTCTTATAGCAGGATTGTTAATCAATGTGCATATTTCTTTTAGGACACAAGCCTAACCCAATAGTTAGAATATGAGACCCTCGAAGGGACACCCCCACTCCCACCACCACCCCAGGATTTCAAGAAGTGACCAAGCTTGAAATTCAATCCACTTAACCAACTTCCCTACATTCATACAAATCGCAATATATTTAACTTTGCTTGGGATGCCTTGGACACCTTTTTTTTTTTTTTTGATTCAATTGGTTATATAGGGTACTTATTGTTTATAAGAAAATGCCAAATTTTATCTTTGAAAATAAATCTTTCAAATATGTTTATTTATAATGATTGTGTTGTTAGCTTTTGATGATGTATATTAAAGGAAATGCAACCACAAGAACTAAAATGAGCAAGCAATATTAACTATATGATAATGGCAATATAATATGCAAGAAAAACTAATAAGAAATTTCTACAATAACTCATAAAACTGCCATTAATGAAATCTCATGAAAATAGTACAATGTGTATAATGGAGGTCTCAAACACTCCATAATTCATACATGCTCTACAGTGTATCTACTTTCTCTACTCATCTCTATTCTCTACAATTCTATATTCTCACTCTCTATCAAAGGCCTATATATAAAGAGACATGTCTCTTGGTCTTTCACCTACCTATGAGTCTTCATCTTTCTATTTTATGACTCATGGACATGTGGACTACATGCACATTTACATCATCAAGTACTTTGCAAATTCTAACACTTGCATTTATTACATTGGATAAAGTAAATACTCAAATCTTAATCTAAGACAAACTTCTAATATATATATATATATATATATATATATATATATATATATATATATATATATATATATAAGCGAAAAACCCCTTGCGAGGCCACCTTAGTCTGAAAGACCACGAACAGGAGGTTCTACACCGTAAAAGTCACCCGGGGGTCGCACCCGACCCTGCTCGCACCAACATTATCAATTGGATTTTGGATACCTAATTCAGATTTTTGGTAGGGTGGAGATTTGAACCTAGGACCTCCCTTGGAGGATTGCCCTCTCCTCTCCAACTCACCTACAACACCTGGGTATTACAAACTTCTAATATAAAGATGTATTCAATGTGGTACATTGGCATGTACCAAATAATGTATTATATTCCAACACCCCCCTGTATTACATTTTTTGGTTATTGAAGACTTTAGTATTCAATATGGAACTTCATCTTTCAAATGTTCTTCAACTTGATCAGGTCCTTCTTCTTTAGTTTGTAGATGGCTAAGTAGTCCCTAGTTTTGTTCTCCTCTCATTTTTCTCATTCTAAATCTTCTATTTCCCCATCGACTTGTATGGTATATGGATTTTTCATTTTTTGCAATCTGTTCCTCAGAAAATGCAATAGTGTTGTTTTGAAATACAACAATATCTTGTGAATTCTCAATTGAGTCCAGAGCATATACATCATTGTGGATTGATATTGTAGCTTCTATCTCATTTTGATTTATAATGAGACACTTATTGACTCCATTTATATATCTAAAATCAACCATTCTTTTGCTCTCTACCAACTTGGCTACTAAAATAAGATTTGATGTTAATCCAGGAACATACATTACATCATGTAACAAAAGATTTGAAAATTATGTACTAGGTGTTACACACTCATATCCATGTATAAGATAGGTTTTGACAAGGTTATGCATAGTGGCGAATATTCGCAAATTGGGCGAATATGAGGACCCTCAATGTCGGCCCATTCGCCTAAAATTCTCAGATCAATTGTTTCTTAGGGTCAATTCACCACAATATATATCCAAACATAGGCATATTTGTACTCTTTGGAAAGATCGTTTCAAGCCTGATCTAATGGTGGTGTTTTTATGAAGTTATAAGATGATTTAATAGGCCAAAGGTAGCCCCAAATATGACCTTACATTTTAGGGCTTCAAATACCCCAAATTTTGATATGAAGATGTTTGATTTGATTTGCTTAGGATTCTCTATGATTCACCTTGATTTGATTAGGATTCACCATTTTTTACAGGTACATTTTGAGTCCAACCCCTTATGCATAACCTTGGGTTTTGCCATCTGCAATTTTCAACCTAAAATTGTTAGTGACTTCAAGGCAATCAAACCATTGTAAATTTCCTGTCATGTGATGACTTGCACCGGAATCAATATACCAAATGTCCTTTTCATTTTGACCTATAGAATTGTTTGTGCTTGAAGTAATTTTGCATCTTTGATATGGAATTTTTTATCGATTTTGAACTTGAATCTTTTTATAGTGTGTCTTGTGAAGATATGTTCCTCTTGCTAACTTATCCATTATCTTAAGAAATTGTAGTATTCGTTATGTCTCCCAATCTTTTCAACTTCTAGATTCTAACCTTCAATTCTTGTAATCAATAGTCAAATTTCTAAATAGAATTTCTTTTCTCTTTGGTATCGAGAACAACTTTGATAGAAATTTTTATCTTTCAAAGCCTTTGAAGTAGTCTACCTTATGACTTCCTATTTTTGAGTATATGATCAAATACTATCTTTCAATTCTTCAACTTTTGTAGTATGCTTTGTAATTTCTTATTTGTAATCTTTCAAATCTCTAGGTAGTATTCCTTTTAGCTCCCTAGTATTTTGATTATGAGATCAAATTTGATAAAACCTTTTCAAATCTCAAGTTTTGTAGAACCCCTTATATCTCCCAAGTATTTTGAATGTACTATGGTCTTGATAAAGTGCTTAGCTTTCTTTAGATTTCCTTTGAGTTGAATCCCTTTTATCTCCCTAATGTTCAACTACTATTTTTCACCTTATATCTCCCTATTTGTGAATAGAAAGCTAAATATAATTTTAATGCACTTTCAATTGATGAAATTTTCTATCTTCAAGACTTTAGAGTTGGATTCTTTTTGTCTCATAAATTTGAGCAAGAGACTAATTCCAATTTAGTTTTCCAACTTTTCAATACTTTATGTTTTGCTTCCTATATCCTTTAATTCTCAATGATATGGTTTCTAAATTTCAAGATATTTAATTTGGTGTTGAACTCCTTATATCTCCCTAATTAGAAATTTAGAAAATAAGGATATTTGCAAAATTAATGCTTCAATTTCAATGTAGAAAACCTTATTCCTCCTAGTTAAATTATTTGCAAATATTTCAATACTTGAATTTCAACTAATGCAATTTTCAAAAAGCTCTCAAGTTATATTCTCCTTACTTCAATAGTCTTTCTAATAAATCATCTAAGGTTGTAATTTACCAATTTATTTCCTTATATCTCCATGCATTCAAATAACTAAACTTAACCTTAGAAATGATAAACCTTATGCCTCCTTAAACTTAATGGAATGCAAATAATAATTGGATGTTAATATACCTTCTTGGAGGTGAGGTGCTACGTATTGATTGGCTTCTCCTTTGACTGCAATTTGCACGCTAATTTGGGTGTTGTTCTCTTCTCAGTCTTCAAGGCTTGGCAATATTCTTCCACTGCATTTATTGCTCCTCCTTTTTATGGCACTCTTCCACTTTTGATTGTCCTTCTTATGCTTCTTCAATGTTCTCTGACTTGAATGCTTAGTATACACGCTCTCTTATGGTTTGGGCTTTTAATACTTGATTATATCCTTTGCCTTGCATGCCACATGGCATTCAACGTAAACTTTGTACGTTACTTCTTGTTGCTATTCTCTGTTAGGTGGCGCAGGCGTTACTTTATAGCATGTAGGCGTTATTCCAATCTTGGACAACGTAGACGTTATTTGATAATGTATTCCCTCCTTTCTCAATGAGCGCTCATTTGAGGTATTATTAAAGACTGTTGGTGCTCTTCTCTTTTGTGCCAAGTGGCATATGGTCTCTTTAACCACCGTGACAAGTGGTGGCTCCACTCTTCTCTTGCATGTAACCTTTCTTTGGTGCTCAACATTCCTTTCTTTTTCTTAATGTTCTTTGCCAACTCTTTGCAAGTTGTTTGGTCTTCCTTTTGCAACTACTGAGTGCTTCTTGATTTCCAATGTATGGTGGTGGCTCTTCTCCTTCAATGGATGCTCCTCTTCAATGATGGTGGCTCCTCCTTTGGTGGTGCTTCAATGCTTCTTTCCTTGGTGATTATTTCACCATTGTTCTACCAGATGTTCAAGCCTCTTTTGCTTGGGTAAAACCTTGTTACTTGCTTACTACTTGCACCTTTTTATCCTTGCTTTAGCTCTATCCTTATTTTATATTTTTCTTCTTTCTCTTGCTGTAGGTTTTGATCCAATGTGGGTGTTGCCTTCTTGGAGTTTTAGCACCCTATTTGGTGTCTTTAGACACCTTGAATATGTTAGCTTTGAGCCCTTATTCGGCTCTTTCTTCTTCACTCTGTGGCTTCTCCTTTTTCACTTGGTGATCCTACCACTAATGGCTACAAATTTTTGTGCCTCTTTGGTGTCTTTAGACACTTCAACTCTTGTCTTTCTTTTGCTACTTTAAAAAAGACAAATATGGTGCTTTTATAAACTAGAAATGAATATGTTTTAAACTAAGATAAAATACCTTTATTGCACCAAAATTTTGAGACCTTTTAAGTCTCCTTTTGTAGCTTGCCTTCTTGTATTTATCAAATGGCCCTTTTTGTTCTAATATGGTGGCACCTCCTCTTTCTCTTGGTGGCTTTACTACTCCTCTGGTGGCTCCTCTTCACCAAGACTTGCTACAACTTTCACCTGTGCTTAATGGTGTCTTTGGACACTCTAACTCAACCTTGTTCTTGTGCACTATTCTTCCTTCCCTTGCTTAATAATATTGCACTTTGGTAGCTCTCAGAGATAACATGTATTAAGCACTATCTACTTCTTCTTATTACTCCTTTCAAGCAACTTTTAACTCTATTTTGTGTTGATGTATTTTGCAGGTTTCAAGATGATAATGCTACCTCCTTTCTTGACTTGAAGACCTTAAACTTAAACTCCTTTTTGCTACCTTTAATAACTCTAATATGGTGTTTTCAAGAAACTTAAATAATACTTGGATAAAAAACTTTAATAACACCAATTTTCAAACCTTATTTTGGCCTCCTTTGTAGCAATATTTCTTGGTGATTTGGTTCACCTATTTGCTGCCTCGGATTTGTAAATTTTGCAGCTCCAATTCCTTGTGCTTTGCTACCCTATTTTTTTGCCTTTTAGCCTTTAATTTGTTGTTCAAAAATCTGATTTTTGTGGCTCCAATTCTCCTCCAACTTTGTTCTCTTGCACTCTAAAATTTTTAGCTATTGTTCTTCCCAGAATGTTGCCCTCTTGTTGTCCTAAAATCTCTCGAATATTCTAGGAAACTCCAATTTGTAGCTCTATGTCACCTTCAATTTGCTTTCCTGTGACTCTTTAATTTCTTCTACAAAATCATCAATCTTCTCTTTTGTAAATCAACCTTTAAACTTTTAATGGTAGTCTTCAAATTTCTCTAATCTGGTGGCCTCTTCTAGCTCCTTTCTCCTCCAATATCCTTGTCGAATTCTAACTTCAAACTTGGCCTATTTGTTGGCCTTCTTCTCAAGAATCTGAATGTCTTGAGGTCTTCTAGAATCCTTTCCAAAATTTGGCAAACTTCTTGCCAAATCCTTTTTCCTTTTGGGCTTGTTGTTGAATGGTGACAATTGTCCCAAATTCTTCTTTATTTGGAGCTTTCTTCAAATCTCCTCCAATGGCCACTTCTTCAACTTTTCAATAGGGCTTCTCTAGCCTTCTTCTTCTTTCTCCTTCAACTTTCCTTGAGACCTCTTCTCTTGGGTCTTCAAATTTTGCAACTTCTCAAATCTTCAATAGGACTTTTCCTAGTCTTCTCTATCTTCAATATTCAATCTTCTATCTTCCAAATCTGGAAGTTCTTCAATGGGACCTCTTTCTTGGATCTCCTCCTTCTAGAGATACTTTCTACTTTCTTCAATCTACAATCTGCAGTCTTCAATCTTCTATGAGAACCTTCTTGGGTCTCCTTAATCTTCAATCTCCAATAGGGCTCCTTTGGCCTCTTTCTCTCTTCTCAATCTTCAATTTGAGATCTTCAATCTTCAAGTTTCTATGGAGACTTTCTTCTTGGTTCTCCTCAATATTCAATGTCTATTTTTTTTGCAACAAATAACTAATCCCTGCAGAGGAAAGCACATAGAATTTTAGGCAATCAAAGATGAAATTCTTCTCTATCTATTGTAGGAAGCTTCTCAACTTTTGAGAACTAATTTTCTACAACAAAAACTTAGATAATAGCAAGTAAATCCATGCAAATATCTAGATCTCTATAAATCAATAAACATCACTAGTTATCCTTCAATCTAGTGGAAAGAGATCTATGCTGAGTCCTAGTCTTCACAAGTTTTTTTGCAACTCTATGGAAAGACTCTAGCCAAATAGCAATTCCAAAATTTTTGAAACTTCTAGAAATGAACTCTCCCTATCTCCTCTCAATCTCTCTTGTGGCTCTCTCTATTTCCTATCAATCTACCTTGTGCTCTGATACCACTATTAGCTTTTGATGCTATATATTAAAGGAAATGCAACCACAAGAACTAAAATGAGCAAGCAATATTAACTATATGATAATGGCAATATAATATGCAGGAAAAACTAATAAGAAACTTCTGCAATAACTCATAAAACTGCCATTAATGAAATCTCACGAAAATAGTACAATGTGTATAATGGAGGTCTCAAACACTCCATAATTCATACATGCTCTACATTGTATCTACTTTCTCTACTCATCTCTATTCTCTACAATTCTATATGCTCACTCTCTCACTCTATCAAAGGCCTATATATAAAGAGATATGTCTCTTGGCCTTTCACCTACCTATGACTCTTCATCTTCCTATTCTATGACTCATGGACATGTGGACTACATGCACATTTACATCATCAAGTACTTTGCACATTCTAACACTTGTGCATTTATTACATTGCATAAAGTAAATACTCAAATCCTAATCTAAGACAAACTCCTAATCTAAAGATGTACCCAAGGTGGTACATTGGCATGTACCAAATAATGTAATATATTCCAACATATGTTTATGTTAATTATACTATCACAAACCTAAGTAACATTGTGGGCAAGGCATAGGTGCCTATCATTTAGAGTCATGGGAATTCTTAATGTGATTGAGTTATTCATGAATCATTAGACTGTGATTGTGAGGATTCTTAATGTAGTTGAGTTATTCATGAATCATTAGATTGTTGGTTGTTGCCCTTAACATAATTATTGGTATAATTGATAATTGATGTAGTTGAACTATTCGTCACAGTATTAAATTGATAACAAGATATATAGAGAGAAAATATAGCAGTATTAAATTGATAACAAGATATATAGAGAGAAAATATAGCAAAAATAAAGTTGAGAGTTATTATCAATAATGAGTCTTTTCTTTTTAAAATATAAGTCCTTTATGTTATGTTTAATTTGCATAGTTGAACAATGTCTAGTATCATTGAACCAAGAATAATAATTTTTTTGAATGAAAAACCTTTATATTAATAATACTTTTTTTAATAAATAATAACTTTTGATGTTATCAAAATTGTACTTCCATAAACATTGAATTATAATGTTAAAATGTGAAGGTATCACTTGGATTATAGTTTATGACCTTTTGACTAGAACCATATCAATATGAATCTTACTAATTAAATTAAGTTCTAACTAATAATATTGTCAACTTCAGAAACATTTACCAAATAATAACCATAGCATGGTTGTGGTTTCTCCTTAGTGAAAGATACAATTGTCTATGCTAATACCTTGCTCTTTATTTATAATTTAATTTTTTAAATTTGAACACCATTATCTCTTTGTTTTTCTTCATCTAGTTTATTCAACACATCTTTGTATCTTATCAAGCATAAAAGTGTTTTAAAAAATTATCATATATTTTTTTCAATTGGCTATATGGGATTGAAATGAGTCTCACCCGTATTACATCATCACCACATAGTGATATTACAACAAAGATTGGATATTATATTTTTTTCAATTGGTTATATGTGATTGAAACGAGCCTTACCCATATTACATCATCACCACATGATATTACAACAAAGCTTGGATATTATTCATATATATTGCTGGGCAAGATTTGAACCTTGGTCTCCCCTTTAAATGTTGAAGAATTTAACTAGTTGAGCTAATACCACTCAATAAAATTCATCATATATTATTAATAATATATTTTCTTTTAAAAATTGTTAGATCTAAATTAACAAATTATTTTATGTTCATTTTTGATAACATTGATAATGCATGTGCTCAGTTTTCTTCTTAATCAGCTTTTTCTTTTTGTTATATTTTACTTATCTTTTAATAAAGAATGACTTTGTTCTCAAACACGTAATTTTTATGAAAACTATCTATTTGAAGGAACTATACTTCTGCTTTTATTTAAGAAGTAAAAATAGTAAAAAAATTATTAATTTATTATTTTATATTGTTATGGTGGTTATTAACCACGGGTCCTAGGGCAATGGGGATGAAGAGATTTTAATTTTAGAGGTGAACGTTAACAATTTGTAAAATGATGAGTTTGAGCGGTTAAAAATGTAACATATTACAATTCCACTTTAACATTTTGTTAAATGATATAAGTTGCAAGTGGTTAAAAATGTAGGAATCTAATATGGAGCCCCAAGTTCATATCTTAACAGGTAGTGATGTATAATTGTGAGTTTGTTGAATATAATGCAACTTGGTGTAATATCACTGTGGTTTGTTGGACTCCTGTTGTAACATAGTCATCATGTAACATGAATGGAACCCATCTCAATTATATATAATCAATTTAAAAAAATTATCAATGTGATTATTTATAAAAATAATTAATATTAAAATACTAAAATTATTTAGCAATGCTAAATGGGACACAATATGATTGTTATTTGAGTTAAATATTTACATTGTTAGAGACATTTATGTAATAAGGTTGTCTATGATAATATGGTTTGTTGTAATACAATGATAACATTATTTATTAATATACTATTGTAACCATCATTTTGAGGTTGTTTTAAATGTACATGCACATATGCATATAGAGACACTTGGTATTCTTTAATGTATAAGTGATGCCTAAAAAACTAATAACTATGAAGCATTTCCTTGCAGGATAATATATTTTCACTTTTAAATAATGATATTCATCTCATTTATATCATGTTAAACAAAGTAAGAATATTATAAAAAAGCAATGGTATTTTCTTATCTTAATATTGAGGTAAACAAGGTTGTCTACCATTTTTCCCTTTATTTTTTATTTGGTTGATATACTAACAAAATAGAAGAACAGTTAAATTTAAAAGATAGTAATGGTGTTCATCTAATCGTATTTGTTGAAGCATTTTTACATGCAACTGGTCTCATTTTGAAAGTAAATGGTTTCATATTGATTTTTAAGATATGTAGTTGAGATAGCATTTAAAGGCTTTATAAAATGTTTGCAACTATAGACATGCAAGTAAATACCATCAAAATCAAGGTCTCGGCTTTCTCCACCTAGAAGTAATTTAAAATTTTATTTTGATGAGGACCTCTTAGAAGAATTAATAGAATACAAATATATTGGGATAACTTTAATAAAAAGCTTGGAAATCATGTAAAATGGAAAGAATTTTAGTAGGGGAGAGAAATTTTTGCATTGAAAAGTAAGTGTGAAGAAGTAGAATTATGAGGTTGATAGACTTTATGGGTGTTAAGTATGGGCTAACAACACATTAAAACTAAATGAAGATAAATAAAAAAAGTTAAAAAACTTTTGATTACAATAAAATTTAAAATAAAAACCTTTAGTCACATACGAAATACTTTTAAAAAAATGAATACTTTTTCTATAGAGGTAGCCACTATTTCACTTTGTAGGTTATATAAAAAGAATTGAAAATATGGATGCAAACAAATGGTTGAAGACCATATCACAAGAATATTTGAATAAGAAAAAAAGGATATATGGATGATACAAAACAACAAATAGATGAATCTATGAGATATTAAATTAATTAATTATCCAAATAATAAGGATATAAATGTAGGTCCGAGGTGTAGACCAATTGGTTCGTCTAAACCCCGTAAGGGGGCGGAGGTCCAAGGTTTAAATCTTGGGCCTCATCGGACTGAGCGCTTGTCCCTTTCCTGGTGCTTTTAGTGGCGTAAAATGTTTAAAATGATTGTGGCATGGTGGTTATAGGGGTGGACCGCACGAAGATCTGTGTGGTGGCTTTCGAGATAGACAACGCAAAATACTATGGCGGCCATAAAAGCCTTACAACCTACCCAAATTCGTGGCGGCTACCGATTCCACCATGTAAATTAAAAAAAAAATAAGGATATAAATATTTATCATAAATTTTTTTAGGAAAGATCTATGAAGGAAACATAAATGAATTTGTCTAGAAAAACATCTTTCCATTATTTTTTAATGGCAATTTTAATCATGTAAGAAGTTTAGTAGCCATTGCATAATTAATAGTTGAATTTTCATGTGATTGTGACTATGTTAGGAAAATTTTAGCTTTTTAATTTCTAAAATTGCTACTTTCATTATTTATTTTCAAAATTTCCTATAAAAGCACTATCAAAATCAATTTTAATGAATCCAACTCATAGACATTTCCATTTTATTATAGATAAATGTAGATCCTTTGTATTAAGTCCAATGTCAAAAATGGCCCTTGTGTGTCTATTCAAAGCCTATAACCAAGAGGGTGGAACCTACTTTTCTACACTTGAGACTTTTCATGATGAGCAACATACGTATAAAATTCTACAAGAGAGGCAATAATATGATTCTAAACTTGGGCATAATTCTCAGACTTATTATTTATAATTTTATTATTCCTTTCAATCCATAAATTCCAACAAACAATGATAGAACCAATCCTCTACAAAATGCATATTACTTTAGCTTTGAAATGACTAATCTAATATTTAATCAACTCTTCTAGTGTTAACATAACTACCCAATATATTCTTATTTTTTTTGAAAAAACGGTCTCAAACATTATAAGCAAAGGAATAATAAAGAAGCAAATGATCTAATGTTTCTAAGTCCTTACAAATGGCACACCTAAAAGATCCATTATACCTCTTCTTTGCATACTCTCACCTAATAAGTTTGCTTTGGACTTCTAACTAAAAGAATTTTAAGGTCATAGGAAGTGTCTCAAGTGACTAAACACTCTTCCAATGGAGATATTTGGGGATAAGAAATTGAGAGTGCTCTAAATCCTTATATGCAAATGTCATCGAGTATCCACCATATTTTTATAGATTCCAAACTAACTCATCATTCCACCTAGAAATAAGCAAATAAATCTTAAAGCATTTTGAAGCTTATTTGTTATTTTTTTTAGGCCCTCTCCGTAGACCATGTTACTAATACAAATCCATGGTATAGAATTATTGCTCACATTAATATAAATTTTTACCTTGAACCTTTGCAATTTAAACATGATTGAGGCAATGATTGTCATTTTGGAGTAGAAATAAGAGGATAAGGCTTCATCTAAGTATCATGCCAAAAAAATATAAATTTCTGCTCATACACTAACCATATAATACATTTCTTGATCAATTTCAAACTATATGAAATAAGGTTCCATGTTGATAAACCACTAAATATGGTTCATATCCTAAATAATATTATTTTTTTAATTGATTACATGAGATTGAAACATGCCCCACCCATATTACATCATGATGGTTTTACTACAATATTTTAACAAACTTTTGACAATCATGCATGTATTGCATAGCAATTTTTGGACTTTGATCTCCTTGAAATTTGAAGTATTTAACCATATAAGCTCTTGCCATTTGATTCTCAAACAATATTACTACATAAATAGAACCTATGTACTTTGAGTAATTTTTTTGTCCAACTATTTTCTTAATATTCGAATAATATCCAACCAATATTTACTCTTAATGTCAAACTTATAAGTCTACAATTTCACAAGTTTGTTCCTCCAATAATATTTTCTTTGCAAACCCTGTACAAAAAGGAAACCTTTTATTTTTACATCATTTCCAAAGAAATTTTCTTTGATTTTTACAAAATTTGGGTGTTATACTTGTTGACAATCTTGAAAGTGACATCTAATATATAGATATAGATTACAATGTAGTCTTTATGAATTATAGCTTTCAAGGCATAGTAATTACCTTTTCAACCTATAAAACAAGATTTTATTCTATCTAGAATTGAGCCTTAGAGATATTTCTTCTCTTCTTTAATAGAAAAAGGAATACCTAGAAATGTTGATGGCAAATTTTCAACTTTAAATGCTAAAATATCCACAACAATTCATTGTAAATCTAGGGAAATGTTGTCTCTATCGGGATACTGAATTGGTATGACTTTGGGCTTTCATCTAGGAGATCCAAGTTTGAATCATGGGGAGGGTGGCCCTTGTTGTGCCCCTAGTTAAGAAAAGGTATGAGCCCTTTCAAAAAACCTTGTATTTACCCTAATAAAAATATATGTGAAAATGTTTATAAAAAAGAACTATTTTTTATAGTATTAACCAACTATCCATTAACTTTCTCATAAAATTTCATGGCCTCACTAGACAAAGGATGATCCAAAAGAAAAGTATCATCGATAAATTAGATATGAGATTTGAATAGACTATTTGTTGCAAAATGAAAACCTTTGATTCTTTCTTCTATTTTTCCTTTAAGAAAGCTCCCCTAGTGCCTCAACAAGAATAATAAAAAGGCAAGGATACTAGAAGGTTTTTTTTTTTTTTTTTACTAGAGAACAAGGGGTTGTACTCATGTCACCCACCCTTGATAAATCACAACTCTCTTCTTTAGAGCTTGAGAGTTTAAAAATATATTCAATTTTCATCTCAATTGAGTTGCTATAGCTAGAAACCTACATAATTTTACATAAAATATCTGAATTCTTGATTTTCATTTTCTAGATCTTTTTCAATTTTTTGTGTGAATACAAATATTCCAAAATTCAACATCCTTCTTGACATTTGTCTACAACCTTCACAATACCAAAACTTCACCTCTACTATCTATGCATTGCATCTTAGTAGAGAAATATTCCTAAAACATCGCATTATCATAGTCTACTTTACCAAATTTAGATTGCTAGTTTCCTTCCTGAAGCACAAGTGCAACCACACAAATTGGAATAAATAGTTTACATGAAAACACATTAATGTTATAAACTAAAGCAGATATTACTAATGGAAAATATTAAAGTAAATCTTAATCATTATTTGATTTAGGTAGTCAACATTTTCTTGTTAGCTTCAAGTAAACTTACTACTTCCTCTAACCATGGAGAAGAGAATTTAACTTCACAATTCTAAGTTAAAACCCCTCTATTGGCTAACCTATCTACACATTTGTTTCCTTCCCTTAACGTATGCATAAAATTGATTTCTTCAAGTTCAAACTCTATGGCAAGGTCTTGAATTTCCATAATTGTCTCTTGTATGTTCCATGGAGCCTTTGCTTTCCTAAAAATTGTATTTATTACTATGATTCAATCACCTTCCATTCATACTCAATTCCTTTTCATTTCATTTGTTTGCATATAATTAACCCTTCCAAAGCCATCCAAGCTTCAACTTCATTATTGATCTTAAATCCATTATTGAAAGCGTAATGAGACAAAATATCTCCTCTATTATTTCTAATTATTCCTCCTCCTTCTGTTGGTCTTAGATTTCCTTTAGATGCTCCATAAAAAATAATTTTTTTTTGTTTTGATAAAAAAGGGGTTGAAGGGCCCCGACCCTTTACAAAGAGCTCAAAAGATGTACAGGAAAAAAACAAGAGAAGATCAAACAAAATGTAAGATAGCCCTATCTTAGTATAACAAACAAACTTGGGCTAAACCTGCTAATGAAGAAGCTAAAATAATATCCCTTCCGCTATCCTTCTATTTGACAAGGCTTATGTAGTGCTCAATGCTTTACATAACTGATAAAGAAATCGTTGACAACAATGTAATCTAGTGTGCTCAAATCCTTCATTGCATGATCCAAATAAGTATTTTGTTTTGTTTTGCCCTCTTTATCTGCTAGCTTCATTATCAATTCTTATAATCTCTTTCAATTCCATGGGGTTGTATGACCAGACCTTGAAATTCTTAGATCTAACTACCATATTCACCATTTTATTGGTAACTTTGTTTCCCTCTCTATAAATATGTTTAATTTGACTTTTTCTAGGTTTCCCAAAATAGTCCTCGCATCTATAATTATTTGCAAAATGCTAGAATTATTTAGCTTCCTTTTTTGAAGGTAAGTTATAATATTCTTGGAATTCCCCTTGAGAACAATTCTCCTAAAACCTAAAATCACCACAATTTGGAGGCTCGTAAGCATCGCCCTTGCTTTAGCTTGGTGATTTGTGGTAATTCCTAGATCCTTAGCATATGCAACCACTACCTGATCTCTATCATTCCTGATGAAGCCCCCACGACTAGCATGACTTATATTACCTTTCACAGTCCCATCGAATTTAATTTTTACCATCTTTGTGAGGATGTTCCCATCTAGTATCTAGTCTCACCTTATTGATTTTTTTCCATATTTAAGATATCATTTTCTCTAGAGAATATCATTGCAAGATTTTCATGGCCAACAGTTTTTTTAATACAATCCTCTAAGAGGACCAATTATTTCGCTGGTTTTATTTTTGAACACTCTTCTGTTTCTTTCCAACCAAATCCCCCAACAAATATGTGGAATGCATTTTTGCCAAAAAATATTGCTTCAAGTGCCATTGTTCCCAAATCCTGATTAGAGAATCTAGAATGACACAAGCAATATTAACTTCTCTCAATAACATATTTAGAATATCACAAAAAAATCACAAGTTTCAAACAGGTGGTCCACACACTCATTCTCTTTGTTACACAACACACAAACAGTTGGAACCACAATCCCTCTTTTAAACATATTGTCTTTCATGAGGATCTTATTAAGAATGGCAGTCCAAAAATTATTGCAACCTTAGGGATGATGTTTGGCTTCTAAATTATTTTAAGCTCGGGTTTCTCTGAGGTTACTTTGCCCAAGACTCTATATCCATCCTTCACCAAGTACTGGCCTTGCTGGTTTCTTATCCAAATTATCTGATCCTCCTCTGAACCTCTGCCTAAATAATAACTCCTTAAAAGGTTTTGCAGATCTTTACCTCTCGGGCCTTGCATATATTCTTGCAATATTTTTCACTCTTGAAAATCACCCATCCTATGAACGTAACCATTAATTTTCTTACCATAGGTTTTGGTTAAGTGTTCTTTAATATCTTTGAACTTTTTATAGTTTGCTAAAGTCTTCTCTTAGATCCAAGAGTTTTTTCAAAAGTCTATTTTGTTCCCCCTGTCTACTCTCCATTGTTGTGACTTCTTCACAACGACCCCAAATTTTGGGGACCCATTGAGAAATTTTGAAATTTTATTGTTATGTTGTTGGTTGGTTTTGATTGTTTTAGGTATTGGTATGATGTGGAAGAATGGGGTGGTTTATTATTTCTATTTTGTTGGTCTTCAGTTTCAAATGTTCTTTTAAAATAAAATTATAAAAATTTATAATTTAATATATTTAAAATTGTTATTTTATAAACTTGTTTTAAATTAATTAAATTATAAAGTTTTATAACTTTATAATTTAATATATTTAAAATTATTATTTTATAAACTTGTTTTAAATTAATTAAATTATAAAATTTTATAACTTTATAATTTAATATAGTTAGAATGGTTATTTTATAAATATATTTTAAATTAATTAAATTATAAAGTTTTATAACTTTATAATTTAATTATATTTAAGAAGGTTATTTTATAAATGTTTTATATTCTAATTAATATTTGTCTTGTTGGTAGGATTATTAAAGTATGTTGAATAGAGGATGTGTTCGTGGGTTTCATGGGCATGTCTTAACTTTAATTTTCGAATGCCAATGAGGAGAAATATTAAATTCTTTGAAAAATGTATTTAAATGAAAATAATACAACACCCATGAGATCATTATGAAGGTTAGCCGAATTCAAATAAATGAGTTGAAGATTATATAATTATAATGTATGGTTTAAATGAAACCCATATGTTATAATGTGAAGGCGTTGGTGACATTAGGGTTTCGTTAAGAATTCATTTTTACAACTATATGGAAACCATAATGGAACGGGAAAGAACCAACCATATAACGAATTATTCAAACTATAAATGGAGAATGAAAAGCCAAGAACAGGGTCGAACAATTGCAGGGCAAAGGAGGCTAAGAAGATTGGAAGGCTGCATTTTGTGGAAGATACGAAAACTTTTTGAGGGCTTTATTGTAAGATTTGCCCATTATATCAAATTATTTTTTATTCAAACATGTGTGAATACGGTGTTTTGATCTTTTATTAAATAGTTTGATATAATTTTTTATTTAAAATCTCCATAGAAGATCACACCAAATTTATTGTTGTTCTGTGTGAATGTTGGTTAGCATAGATTTGGTTTTCAGGTTTCTGTAATTTCATTCTGTAGTTATTTGTCCGAAGTTTATTTTCTTTAAACTTTTGATTTTATTTCACATTAAATTTGCAGGAATTAACCTAGTTTTGATTTTATAAAGTTTAACTTTATAACTAGGTTAAAATTTATTTATTATTCAAATATTAAATTCAATTAATATTTGAATAAATAAATTTACAGAGGATAAATGATTATTTGGGTTTCAACTTTAATTTCATAAAGTTGGAAACTCATAATTGATATCTATTCACATTAAAGGAGTTTGGTCTAATATAGTTTCTATTTTAATCATTGAAGAATCCAAAGTCCAGAAATTATATTTGAGATTCATATTTATTTTTAAATATTTAATTCAATAAATATTTGAGAAATAAATTTTACGGAAAAGAAAATTTTTATGAACTTTATATTAGTTTTCTAAAATTTAAAAGGTTCATAATCAAGATTTATATTAAACCCTATTTCATAATTATCAAGGTTCATAATCTTATAATTAGGGTTTAATTATTTTTATAATTGTTCATTCTTCAAATATCTAAATTTCAATTTCATATTTGGATGAACAGATGCCTAAATTGAATAAAACCTTAATTTTGAATATTATAAAGTTCAAAATTTATAATTAAGGTTTATATTTAATTAATTTTATTAAAGTTTCATAAACTTTATTTTTATTAAAGTTTATTAATTTTTTTTTTAAGCGAAAAACCCCTTGTGAGGCCGCCTTAGTTTGAGAGACCACGAACAGGGGGTTCTACACCATCAAAGTCACTCGGGAGTCGCACTCAACCCTGCCCACACCAACATTATCAATTAGATTTTGGATACCCAATTCAACTTTTTGGTAGGGTGGAGATTTGAACCTGGGATCTCCCTTGGAGGATTGCGCTCTCCTCTCCAACTTACCTACAACACCTGGGTAAATTTTATTAAATTTTAATGTTAATTAAAAATGCTAAATTAAAATCTATTTCAAAATCCTTTGAAGCATTTTAATTAACCGTTGTTTTGAGATAATAGAATAAGTTTACATAGTTTTCAGGATCAAACTCAAAAGGTAAATTTATTTATTAATCATTAGAGAGAGAATTTGATTAAAGGATGCATAACACATGATGAATTTAAAGTTAACTACCTAAATTCCAGACCCTTTTTATCAATTACTTGCAAACCATTGAAGTAGTTCAAGCACTTATTTTAATACATATGCATGATACATAAAGACATTAAGTGAAAGAACCTTGGAGAAATATATTTCTTTGCAAGAGAGGATTTCAATCCTAACTATAGGGTGATTTTGTAATTGGATAAAATCATACCTCAACATCCATTTTAGACCTTGCCATAGAACTTCCCTAATGTTGATAATATTTTACCAAAAAATAGACCCACATGGAGGATTAGAACAATTGATAAAGTGGTTTCTGTCCTCCAAGTATTTGTTTTGGATAATGCTAGCCCATTTACCTAATGCTCTAGTGCAAATCCTCCAACCATGTTTAGTTAGAATGACTCTATTTAGATCTCTCAATTTCCTGAATCTAAGACCCCCATTCTATAAAGGCTGGCAGCAGGTATCCCAGGCTACCAGATGTATACATTTTTTGCATTCAATGCCATCCCATAAGAAATTTTGTGTAGTCTTTCTAAAGTCTCTTCCACTTTTCTTAACATCCTTAGGAAATACATAAAGTAAATATGGAGGCTTTGAAGCATGTGTTTAATAAGTCACACTTTCCTTGTAAAGGATAACAGAGATCCCTTCTAGCCTTGAAGTTTTCCATGAAATTTATCAATAATCAGATTCCAAATTTCATATTTCATTTTACCTATAAAAAAAGGTAAACCAAGATACATGATAGGGAACTTTTCTTCCTTACAACCCAACACTTTAATTATTTTATCTCTTATACTTTCCTCTGTGTTTTAAAAGATAATCCTATTTTTTTTATAATTTATTTGTTGGCCCATAGTTTTTTCATAAGAATCAAGGACTTTTTTAAACTCCAAAGCTTCTTTCTCTATAGCTTCCCTAAGCAAGAAAGTATTGTTCACAAACTGTTGATGGTACAAAGCTTCACAAATGGATGAATGTTTCAGACCTTTGATATTACCATCATTTCGCTTTATTTCCAAAGTTCTTCCTAGGGCATCTTCCATAATGATAAAGAAATATGAGACAAAAAATCTCCTTGCTTGATTCCTTTAGTAGAAGGAAAGAACCCAGTAGATTGTCCATTGATCAGGATCGAAAAGTAGGGGTTACAAATACACATACCAACCCATGTCCTCCATTTTTCACTAAAACCCATTCACTCCATTATTTCATCAAAAGAAATACCAGGACACCCTATCATAGGCTTTGTTCATGTCCAACTTCAGGAATGTGCCTGATCCTTTCCTCCTTTGAAGAGAGTGTGTTGTTTCATAAATGGTAATTATGTTTTTAGTAATCTTCCTACTTGCCACATAACCTCCTTGATCTTCATTAATGATTGAGGGGATGATTTTTTTCAACCGATTAGCCAACACTTCAATAAAAAATTTGTAAATTAAAAATTTTGCAACTTGTATTATATAGGCTAATTGGTCTAAAGTCCTGCAATTTATCTGCTCCATATTTATTGAGAATTAGAGCAAAGAAGGTATTATTCTATTATTTCAACAACTTACTAGATTCTTGGGCTTCTTGGATTGCATTGACTACATCTTCTCCAACAATATCCCAATGATGTTGAAAAAAACCTGACGAGACACCATCTAGCATCGGAGCCTTGGATGCTTCCATAGAGAACATAAATATTTTAATTTCCTCCTTATAGATTATCTTGTATAGATTTTTATTCATGCTATCATTAACTCCTTTGGGAATATTGTTAATGATGCTTTCTATTTACATGTACTCTATTTTTTCTTTGCTAAGAAGGTTATGAAAAAAATTAATGGCCAAATTTTTAATATCTTTTAAATCCTCATACTTTCTTCCATATTCCCCCATAAGGTAGATGATTTTATTGTTGTTCCTATGTTTCATAGTTGAAACATGGAAGAATTTAGTGTTTCTGTCACCTTCCTTGAGCCACAATATTATGGATTTTTGTTTCCAAAGAATTTCCTCTTGGGCAGTGGTATTATGATACTCCATGAGGAGTTTTTTTCCCTTTTGTGCTACTCTATTTTTCTACCTTCGCTCTCCATTTTTTCCTCTATATCTTGGATATTATTTTTAAGTTGTTTTCTTAAATTGATGTTACCAAAAACATCTTTATTCCAATTTTTTTCTAGGTAACTTTGTACGTAACTGATCCTTGAACCTCCTGCCACCAAGCTTTAATTTTATTTGTAATGTCTAGGTGCATATTCCACATGCGCTCATACCTAAAGGGTGATCCTCCTTGCTTCTCCTCCTTTCTATATCTAGCAAAAGGGGATTGTGATTTGATCCTATTTTGGGTATACACGTAAGTCTATGAATATTGATTATACTTAGACAACTATCAAAAATAAGAACTCTATCTACACACCTTTGAATGTGATTATTCCTCATCCTTCTGTTTGTCCATGTAAACTTACCTTTACACATATCTAGGTCAATCAACTTATTGTTCTAAATAAAATCATTGAAATATTGCATACCTTGAGTGATGTTAATCCTCCCTCCACTTTTATCCTTTATTCTTAATACTATATTGAAGTCACCCAAAACCATCCAATGCAAATTAATGAAAAGATTCATCTAAAAAGATAGCTTATTCCACAGTTGGAATCTCTCATGATCATCATTTTGAGCATAACCCATGTTATTACCCAACAAAAGTTAGTTTATTTGTTCTCCAATTTGACTGTGCATAATATTTCTTCTTAATCAATTAAAGGGTCTTCAAAATTCATTCTATTCCAAAATATGTAAATATCACCAGTAATACCTTGTGTTGGGCTTATGATCCATTCAACATTCGGCCAGACCTCTTTCTGAATAATGTCAAGTTCTTTGGTATCAATTTTAGATTCTTGAAGACAAACAATATCAGGTTTTACTTCCATGAGTAGATTTTTAACAATTTTTTTCTCAGGGGAATTTAGCTCTCGCACATTCCAAGAAAGTATTTTCATTTTTTGGTTTTGTTTCATAGGTTTTTACCTTTAACCATATGTTCTTCATTTGGATCTAATTCTTGTCCCCTATTCTTTGGTACTTTTTGTTCTTGTTTGGGAGGTCTTCCTTGCTTTATTTTCCCATAATTTCTTGTATTCTTTGCATTTTTTGTATGTCTTCTAGGAGGATCATTCTCTTCTATTTGGTTACATCCTATTGAATATTCTTCCACTATTGATTAAACTATTTTACCTAACTCTAGTCTTTTGCTTAATCTTGTTTGCATACCCTCCTTAATTTACTTTGTATTTTCTATTATGCTTAGATCCTTTTGTTCCTCATATTGTTTAGTTTCATTTCGTGAATTTAAAATTTGATCTAATCCTTTCCATCCCTCTATTTCTTTGAATTTAAACCCCCAAAACCCTTCAATCTGATCCTTCTATTGTTCTGAGTCCATTTGAGTGGATGGGATATCCTCTACCATTTTAACATCTTTCAATATTTCTTCTTCAACTTCCAAATTACTATTTGCATTCTTTGTGTTGATTACAATCACATTATGTTCTTGTGTATTGGTATCTAGATTTATATTCTATCAATTTGACCAACTCCACATTTGATGGTTTTTGTTTCTCCTATATCCAACATCAAAATTCTATTTGATGACTTGACTCCATCTATCAAGGCTCTCTACTTCTATATTAGGGATTTGATGAGTTGATAGGGTTGGTTTAGACTCCTCTATGTCTAAAAAAATCTTCCTTTTTATTACCTCTAAACTACTTTCCTTTCCTTTAAATATTCTTCTATTTCTTTCTAGCCATATAGTCCAAAGTATTGTATCTTTTGATATATCCCAAATTATCTATAAATTCTCACTTTTAAAAGTGCTCTTCCATTGCTTTAATCATTCTTCAATTATTACATTAATTACAATGTATTTACCAATAATATTAAGAATCCATTGCCATAATTTCTAAACTATTGAGCAGTGTCCCAAGAGATGGTATATACTCTCCTCCTTTTTACAAAGAGAACATTGTGAGGGGCCATGAAAACCCCTTTTCATAAGGTTATCCCAAGATAAAATTCTTCCATGACCTGCTAACAAAATAAACATTTTGAATTTAGGAATGCTCGGGCTATCCAAAATCTCTCTCCATATTCTTGCAATATACCTATTTTGTTAGTGGTTTACATTATATCCACTTCTTGTTGTGTATTATCCTGAGCTATTTAATTCCCAAATCAACTTATCCTTGGCTCCCATCGAAATAATCATTGTTGTTATATTTCTACTTAACTGTCTCCTAGCATCAATGTCTTGAATACTTGTACAAAAAATTTTCTTTCCATTTGTATCTTCCTTCCTAATCCTTGTACAAAATATTTGAAACCCTATTACCATATTTTTCTAAAGTGTCCTCATCAATGTTTTCAAAATTAGATCGAGATTGAGTTGTTTTCTCTCACACCATGTATTCATCCAAATAGATTTTTTTTCCTCAGTTTCCACCACCCATATTAAAACTTTAATCACTAGATATCTTGATTTTTTTAAATTGTTCCATAGTGCAAAACCATTTGATAGAGAGAATGCAATAAATAATAAACTTGGGTCATTGGGCTCAACATACTTAGAAGAATTATTGCCCATTATCTTTTACTCTCTTTGTACATTCTCCAAATTAGTTTTCCTCGAAGAGCTAATTTTACATTTGTAGGAACTCTTAAACTAAGACTCCCCTACTTTTATCATCACACACCTTGCTCCATTTCACCAAAGGAAATTTCATTTTATCATGTAATCCTGACGACAAAAATGATCGTATAATATAGATTAAACTTTTTTCTATCAATTTTCACATAGTGTACAAGGACATGTAATACGTTGGAATGGTCTGTAAGACTAATTTAATTAGCTACACTCTTCTTTCTAATGATAACCATCTACCTTTCCATACCAATAGTTTATTTTAAACTTTACTTATAACTAGATTCTATAATTCTATCCTCATTCTCCCCTCAAATAAGGGCATCCCTAGATAAGTTGTTGGTAAATTTGCCTCCTTCATTTGAAGTAACTTGTATATCCCTACTTTGATTTTAGCTGGGGTGTTTAGGAAGTAAATTTTAGATTTTGTCCTATTAACTTTTTGCCTTGATGCTCTTTCATATTCCTTTAATAAGTTATTCAAATCTCTAACCTCGTTTATCCTTGCCCTACCAAAAAGGGCTATATCATCTACAAACTATTGATGGATGATGTTGTCGATGTTATTACTAGCATTATGTCCACTTATAAGCCCATATTTGTTAGCCTTCTTCAAGTTTCTACCCAAAAACTCTATGATAATAATGAAAAAAAAATGGTGATAGAGGATCTCCCTATCTAAGACCTCTCTTGGATTTAAATGATTATGTTACTAACCCATTGACCAGTACTACTATAGAGACACAAGCTTTAATCCATCTGACCATTTCTTCCCAAATCCAAACATTATTGTAAAATTAAAGTCCCATTTAACCCTATCATAGGCTTTACTCATCAAATTTTAAGATTATTGTTTTTTTTTTTTTTTTGAAGTTGTTGAATGAATAAATTCATGAGCTACTATGATTAGGATGCTAGAAGGTTTATTAGTTGAAAATTATCAAAATAATTTCTCTAGCATTTCTTGGGAACTAGTGTAATGAAGGTGGAATTGATCTCACTTATTATACCATCATTATTATTGGCCTCTTAATCACATTCAACATATTACTTTTCAAGAAATACCATTAAAAAAATGAATTGTAGAAAATGCATTGGACTAGGTGCCTTATTAGGGTGGAAAGAGAAAAATATCTCCTTTAGCTCCTCCATAGAGACCCTCTTCATCAATATTTTATTATATCCTTGTGTGATAATGAATGAAATATATTGCAAAAGTTTACCCTAATCTTCTTTATCCTTCCCAAGTTTTATAGATTATCTTTGAAATAGTTAATTTCCTTCTTAATTCTTCTTTCCATGTAGAGTAAATATTTTTTATTCAATTGTTAAAATAAGTTAATGTGTACTTTGTACGAACGTTATGACAAGTGTTGACACATGTCATATTTTCATATAGGCTTATGCCTATATATTTGTACTTAATGTACATAAATATCTCATTCCATTGGTATCATAGGTTTGAGGGAGGAAATTGTCTCTTTGGAAATTCTCGTCTCCTTCTTTCCTCTCTCTTTCTACAAAAGCTTAAGAAGTATGCTCTCCACTTTTGTAGACCAAAAAATCAATGAAAATGGAGAGGATTTCATGACTTGCACAACCCTCAATGTAAGCAGTGCCAAATGGAAGAGGCCCTGCAAGTTTTGTGATCTAGTTTCTGGTTTCTCTGCTCATGACCCGTTGTGGTATTCAAATAGTGTAGTTGGAAACACTGTGGATCGGTTGGAGATTAGAACAATGCACTCGGAGCTGCTGAGATGATGGTTTTTTCTTATCTCTTTGCCGCACAAAGCAACTTAGACTGCACTGGTAAATCTCCAGATCTCCAAGATGCTGCACCAAAATAATGCATGAAGACGACTTCGTCAAGCATGACGGTGTGGTTGTTTTTTTTGCACGACCTAGATTAGGTAAGAACAAAATCTTTTGTATGGAAGGGAAAGATTTGATTATGGAGACAAACCAAAAATAAACATCTACTATCATGTCTCGGAGTTGCTCTCAATGTGGGCACAATGGCCACAATTCTCGTACGTGTTTGGAAAACGACTTCATGCTCTATTCGAAAGAGTGCATAGTCAGAGCGAAGGCCGTTGTGGTGCCTTGCTATAGCAACTAGTTATACAAGGACCAGGGTGAAGTGGTGAAGTGTGCAGTTGCCTTGGCTTTGGCCTCTAAAGAACAGGCAGAGAGCATCTGTGATGGCTGCACCTCACACTGGAGCACGAGGATGACCTGGTGGAAGCCAGTGATATCTGGCGATGAAGGACCGTTGGAAACAAAAAGATAAATAAAAATGCTATTAATATCGTTGAAATGTGGCTGCTTTCTACAGAAGATTATGGCATCGTTGCCTCAAGCATCTTCCAGGGTCCAACCAGTTTCTCCCGCTTTAATCTTATGGTTAGAATCCACAGTTGATGTGATTGAATCCTTACAACATGCAATTAGCAGCTTTGATTTTTCCTCTCCCGGTGGAATCGATAGCCCACGAATCCGGGTAGGTTTTTCGGATTTTTTTGTGGCCGTAAACCCGGAAGCCGACACAGTTCTTTGTGCCCTTTACGCTGCACCAATCATGAAAGGGACAAGCGTTCAATTCGCACCTATAACCACGATGCGACAATCATTTTAAACCTTTTACACTCCACCATAAAAGACTCTTATAATCACCGTCACAGTCATTTTAAACCTTTTACGAACCATAAAAAAAGACAAGCGTTCAATCCTAGGAGACCCAAGATTTAGCCTCCTTACATGGGATACCACTAATTTTTTTTTTTTTTTTTTTTTTTTGTTAATGGTGGTTGGAATGGATGTTTTTTTTGTCAATTACAGGATGAATTTTTTTTTAGTGTAAAGGAAAGACAAGCGTTCAATCCTAGAAGACCCAAAATTTAACCTCCTTACATGGAATACCACTAACTAATTGTTTTTTTTTTTTAATGGTGGTTGGAATGGATGTTTTTTTTTTTTTTTGTCAATTACAGGATGAATTTTTTTTTAGTGTGAAGGAGTGATGTTTATATGAATTGCAACATTTGAGAGAAAGAGGTCATATCTCGTACATAGTCAATAGTGTCACCATACAGACTATTGTTGTGTGGATTTATTTAAAAAATAATAATCAACACCACACGATGTGCAGCTCCTAGGCGCCCGCTAGGACAACAAGGCGCTGACACACAATGCGCCCTCCCATGAGAAGATTTTTTGCGCCCATTCGGGTGGCCTGATCTCATTGGAGTCTTTGAATCCAAAGAATTGGATACCAGCAGCTATGTGGATCCTGGAGGATACCTGAAAATAATAAGAATTCATTAATTCACCGCCAAATCATTCAAAGGAAGTCACTGATTTGCTGAGATTGAGGAACACGTCAATCTCGTAGCCGAATTTGGAGGATTGTGGACAAATCGTGAAGGTAAATTTTTTGTTCTTAATAGTGGATCCCTGTTACTCGATCTTGCAGATTGGCATCAACATGGGAGGCCTTTGTTGTGGAACTAAAAACTGGGATTGCATGGTGTTGGAGAGGAGTTAAAAAACCGTGTCTGATTGTTGAAAGCGGGTTTGAATTTTAAGCTCATGTATAGTTGTTGGAAGCATTTTTATGATTCGAACCTTACATTATAGTTTAAACCTTACACTTACCAATTACTAAAAATAATAACTGTAACCAACTCGATGACTACCCAAATTCTCAACCCAAGCACTTAGCCCTCTGATTCACTTACGTGGCCCAAATTTTCTCTTAAGTAGAGATCATTATTTTTTTTGCGTGGGAAAATAATCCCACATTTCTTGTGGGTGGTCTTCACATATTGGAATTGGTGTTGTATTAAATCCTTTCTTGCTCAGTTTTGCATGGTCATGCCATAGTGGCTTGCTGATGTAAAGATATGAAGATTTTTTTTTTGGTGGTCATTCAAAGATGCATAGAGCCACGCGGTTGCCCTTGGGAGGGTCCTGCCAGATCGCAGGCCCCACTCGGTTGCCCCTGGGAGGGTCCTGCCAGATCACAGGCCCCATTGCGGTCCCCTCTTTGGCCTCTCTACCATCAGTTGCACAGTTCTACGACCCTTCTTCTACCTTCAACTATTTGCATATGTTGCCCACCTAATCGTGAAAAGGGACATATCGTTTATTAAAACAATGCTAGGATGGCTAATCATGGACAACATGATATGATATTTTTTAAAACATTGAATGTAAGCTAAATTCAAGTGCCCATATGGAATATTTCAAGGTAAATATCCCTTCAGAATATTCTTTTGTTGCAGATTGTAAGAGAGCAATCGACTCTTAATTTTGCTCCCCTAGAGTTTGTCTTTTTTTCGCATTTTTTTTTTAGGTTTTATTTTCATCTGACTATAGTCTTATATATAGTTGTTGGAAAGAATTTTTTGAGCGGAACACAATAGTGATGTCTATTTTGAGTTTTAGAGTTGTTTCATATGCCTTTTTTTGTGGCTCAAAATTTTTTGTATTGTGGAGTGCATTTTCGGTTGAACCCGACACTCCTTGGAAAATATAAGTGAACCTAATACTTAGTCATCTTCTCTATCACACCTAGTGGATGTAGCGACTGGTTATCCATGCATTCTGATAGGATGAGAAGACTACCATAAGAACACTTACCATTATGAAGACTACAAAATCTTGACACTCCAAACATCAACTTTTGAAGACTACAAACATAGACACTTCAGAAGATTCTTTTTCTTTTTCCATCCTCCTATTTTGGATTCTAGTCTATGGCTCATTTTTTGTAATGTAGAGTGCATTTTTGGCAGAAACCAACTCTGTCAAATGGCCCAATTTATTGTATAAAGGTGCATTTTCGATAGAGACCAACACCTTCTAGATCAGTTTCACCATGAGAGGGGATCATACCCATGGTGAACCTAGTAAGTAGTGATCTACAAAGGCAACAAACCTAGAGGCTGACCTACAAAGGCAACAAACTCGATGAAGAGGCTAACCCTAAGGCAAGACCCAAAGGCTGACCCTAAGGCACTAAGACAAAGGCTGACCTACAAAGGCAACAAACCCAATGAAGCGGTTGACCCTAAGGCAAAGGACCTAGTTATGAATCATGGATCTAGCCATATTCTTCAAAGTAGAAGATCCAAAGAGCACGAGCCTAGACATTATTCATTGTGTATTAGAAAAGTACACATTAAGGGGGATGTTAAAATAAGTTAATGTGTACTTTGTATGCATGTTATGACAAGTGTCATATGACACTTGTCATATTTTCATATAGGTTTATGCCTATATATTTTTACTCTTTCTATGTACATAAATATCTCCTTCCATTCCTATCATTAATAAAAAGAAAAAACTATTTTGGTTGTAGCATGAAAAAATTAGTTTTTTTGTCCCCTTAATCCAACTCTCCCTAAATTTTTGGGACCGATATGACTCTTTCTTTTTAAGAGATTGTGATAACTAAAAAGTAATTATTTTTTTATAAATAAGTTTCTTGGTCCATATCACTTGCTTCTACTATCTCGTAAATTTTTAAGATTGGATTTAATTTCCTCCTTTGTTTTAAACATGTTAACAAAATATTTGACATTTCAATTATTTATTTGTCATTTTAGATAAATCATGTTTTGAACAAATTTGTAAATAAATGGTTATTCAAACCTTGTTTCATCCCCCCGTAATATAACTATATGAAATAAATTAGGGTCTTCAAGCCACATAGACTAAAATCAAAATATCTTTGGATGATCATTATTGATTAGATTACATATCAAGAGAATAGAGTGGGTTTGTGATCTAACCTTACTCATAATAAAATACATGGAGATATTGTATACTTTGTTTATAATCATGCATTAGATAATAAAAAATTATCCAATATTTATGTTATATGAGTTTTCTCAATGCATCTATTATCTTATGTATATTGAAATCTTGAAATAGTAGCATCTCAAAGGCCATTTGAATTGACACATGAAGCAAAATCCTCCATTGATTTGGACCATTTAAAAGTACCACCCTTCTTTTTTAACGAGATGGAACCATGTTGAAGTCCCCCCAAGAACCAATAGATCACAATTATGAATCTTTGTTGAAATTGGCATAAATAAATTAAGGTCCTTCCAACATCTATCACAAAATTAATTATAGTTGAAGCATATATATTTTAAATCCAAACTTGATATTTTCCCATTTCCTACAAATATTCATTAACACACAAGGCATAAATAAGCCCAAAAAATACAATAAATTCCTACAAAGGAGCAACAGACTCCCATATTGGGAAGATCGGCTCTCATGTCGAAAGAGATTATTTAGGGACTAATTAATATCAATCCAGCTAGCCTCATCTAGAAGGCGGCTTACATTAAAATATTAAAAACAAGACTAAGCCCTAAGACCTAGCCTAACTAAGGAACCTAAACCCTAGTCTCTTATTTGATGCCCTCATCATACCTCCCCACAAAGGAAGCATTGGACTCCAATGCTTATACAATAGTAGTGGGTGTAGGTTGAAGAAATCGAGCTAAAGGGAGCGAAAGCGAAAAATCTAGTGTCGAATGGGCAGGAGCACTGAAGATGTCGAGAAGTCCAAGTGATGCTGGTGTTGGAGGGCATTACTTGGTCACGATTGGAGGTCCAAATCGAGTGAAAGCTTGTGGATGAGGTTGAGGATGAATCTCCTGTGGTGGCATCTACAAGGTCTTCTTCAAATTAAAAACCCGATGCATGGCAAAAGCAGGAGGAGGTACTAAAAAAGGAGGAGCCTCCTTGTGTGCAACTGGAGCTGGTGTGTTCTTGGACTTGCAGAAGACCAATGTTGTATGGAGGGGACTTGCATAATTGTATGTGGACCTCGTGGAAGAGATGAGAAATTTTTTGTTCTCGTGATGCAATGTATAGGTATTGTTATACGCAATATATTGAGCCCATTTGTCAAATTGATAGGCCTTTCCAAGAATGATATCACAACAATAAATTGGAGTCACATCACAAGTGACTTTGTCCACATAGTGTGGCCCAAATGCAAAGGACACAATGCAAGTTTCTGTAATCAAGGACGAGGTGTCCGCATCCTTCCATGCAAGTGGTTATGGGTGAGGATGGGGTTGTAAAAGAAGCTTCAATTGATCGACGATAGCTATGGAAATCAAGTTCGTTTGGGAGCCATTGTCAATTATGTAATCTACAAAGTAATTATGTTTTAAGTGGGCACATGTGACAAACAAATGGTCACGACCTCTTTCAATCATGTTGTGTGTCAACAAAGTATGATTATTAAGCCCTCGAAGCTCTGGATAAGGGCAACGTTCTCCCGTAGCCTCAATAGGCCCATCATGTGTTTCCTCTGGTTGAGCTTCTACAATAAGATTCTTTTTCTTCCTAAAACACTCGGATTCATTATGGCCTCTCTTCTTACAATGATCACAGAATTTCTTAGGATCAAAATAAGGAGTAGAAGAAGTGTTAGAAGAAGGGGAAGAATAAGAAGAGGAAGAAGAGGGAGAAGTTTTTTTTTTGTTGTTGTGGAGATTGCTTTTGTTTGAAAGCTTTGGTGGAGTCAGAGGAACGAGATCCACCTGATTAAGCAGTAAGCTTCTCCTCCGCAAGTTGTGCTTGATTGTACATAGCATTCAAATATGTGATAGGAGTATATTTCAACTCCCTAAAAAGTGGTTCCTACAATCCACTCTTGAATTTGGTGATCAACTTAGCAGTAGAGTCCTGAATACCATTCAAAATCCTCAACTTGTTGAATAGGCAAGACATTCATGTTGTAGCCCTGCCTCAATCGAAACCATCAAAAGTCAAGATCTTCTGCATAGTTTGAAGGATAAAAAGTGTTCGTCAAAGTTTTCACCAAATCATCCCAATTATCAATTGGATTCTGATTACTTAGACAATCTGTGATCAAAACTTTGGCTATGCCAAAAAGTTTTAAGAGAGCAAATGAAACTTGTTCGTCTTTTGGTATTTTGCTATAGGCAAACCACGTGTCCATGTCAAGGATCCAACTATTTAGAACCTCGAGATCATGGGAGCCATCATAAATTTTGACCTCGCATTTTGCTTTCACACGAAGGTCAGGGGTTTGACTACGACCACTTGATGAAGCAATATCGTTGACCTTATCGGCCAAAGTACTAATGACTACGGTGATTGCAACCATTTGCTCCACCAAATCATGAGCCATTTGTTGTCGTGTATAAACCAACAATATTACAAAAAGGCGGTTTCAAAAATATGCTAAGAGATTACAAAAACAGTGTTTTTTACCCAATTAATTACAAAAATCAAAACAATTTAATATAATTTTACAATATTGGTGGGCAATATCAAACTTAGCACTTTATATATATATATATATATATATATATATATATATAAATTGAAAATGCAAAAATTGTAAAATTGTCCCTTTTGCAAAAATAAAAAAAAACCTTACAAAAAGATTGGTGGAGGGCTAGCCCGCCTGATCAACCACGGTCAACGAAAATGAAAGATAACCTTGATCAATAATAGAGTCATTCCCGTGCGCTCTACAAAGGCGGCCAACGTTAGTAGCTAGTGCACGCTTGCCTGGATGTGCTGTCTATTCTTAAAAGGGCGTGTGAACCGTTATGAAGCCTTCGTGAGGCTTCTCCACATACAATGTGGAAGTAAAAAAGTGATAAAATCAAACCTTCTCCTGCGGAGCACCAATTAACCCTCGGTCGATCGCCACGTAGAGAAGTGAACGCCGCAAAATATGACACCTAATGGGAGAGCAAGTGGTCGATGAGCCAGCGGATGTCGGGTGTTTGTTGGGAAGGTTCCAATGGAAATACGTAGAAATTGGAGATCGCGGTTGATGTGCAGGTCAAAACTAACCCATTGCTCGATCTCGGAAATTAAATGAAACCCGAAGGCTTTCCTCCAATCAAATTTCGTCTACCAGTTCAACAGTCCCTTGTTTTTTTAGATTCTTTTGACAAAAACTGCAGGCAGTCTCCTCATGAGAAAAAATGAAGTCAGTAGAAGGAACAACGCAGGTGTTATCAGAAGTGGAAGATTTGGGTTCGATCAGATCTACAAGGAGGTGTCAAATGCTATTAGTAGATCTCATCAGTTGGGATGTTCACGTGGGGACAGAGCATCAGTGGATGTGCGAGGGAGGTACGGTTCGCAACCGCATTATCGAGTAACAACGAAGATGAAAATCAAAACTAACATCAGCCGTTCAGAATGCACCAAATTACTGCATGGGAAACCATGCCAATTAGTCCTCATCACCAGATTTAGGTGTAGATCGTAGGATGGAAGCAAGTGTCGCAGATTGCCTTGGTTTGGTTGCAGGTGATAACTCGTCGGCAATTCATGAATTTTAGGACACCTCCACAGAATTCCGTGCTCAAGAAAATGTGGTGTCATTGGGACTAAATCGAGAGCGGCTTATGAGCAGCATGTGGCATTTACCATATCAGTCCTCAGGCGTTTATCCTATCAGTCCTCAGTGCTGGGAGCTCGTCGACAACACCTGTCTGACAAGCTCATAACGTGTTGTTGAAGAAAGGGGTGACTTGGCAGCAGAGAGCCAAGCTTCGGATGCTGAAGATGAGGTGAGGGCAGTCCAAACAGTCAGAGCGGTAGGTAAGATGCAGCCGATAAGGAATTTGTAGGAGCTATTGCATAAACAGGCACACAAATCATCCTCAAGTGGCGTGTATGACAACAGGGTTTGTAATGCAAACACTTCAGAGAGGAGGGGTGGTTGTGTTGGCAAATGCATCAACAATGTGCGTAGTGGAGAAGGGAAGAGCACTGCCAAAAAAAGATCACAAACCAAATTGTCACCAACAAAATTTGATTGATAATATTTGCAAATAAAATTTTGTTGTCAGTGATAATGATAGCAAAAATTGCTGCAATTTCTCAACAACTATGCAACAAGAACAACCAAGCCACCAGGGTAAACTATGGCACAAAGGACCATCAAAACGATCTTGATCTTCACAAAAACTCTAGCAATGAGAATTTGAAAGTCTTTTGCAAAATCACAGCAATATTTTGAGCTTCAAACAATATGAAATGGGTTGGAAATAATCCAAACCAGGACTATGGAGGTCGGAAATGACCCAAAACCTCCAAAATTTGCCTTTGCTCTGATACCACTATTGTGGTATAAACCAACATGACTATTTTATTAACACACAAGGCATAAATAAGCCAAAAATTACAACAAATTCCTACAAAGGAGCAACGAACTCCTAAATTGGGAAGATTAGCTCTCATATCGAAAGAGATTATTTAGGGATTGATTGTTTTCAATCCAGCTAGCCTCATCTAGAAGGTGACTTACATTAAAATATTAAAAATAAGACTAAGCCCTAAGACCTATCCTAACTAAGAAACCTAAAACATAGTCTCTCATTTGACGTCCTCATTAACTAACAACCCAATTAACTTTTGTTTCTAGAAATTGTCCATCCCATTTGTGTTTTTCATATTTGTTGCAATACCACTTGAAGCTCATATAGCATATATGACTAGATAATCCTCCATCATCCAAATATTCTTGAATGCATCCTTACATTCTTCACTATTTATTTTTATTTTTTGCATTGAATAAACTCAATACTATGAATTTTCTATTAAATATATATATTTAGGGACCTTATTTCATACTCCTAATATTCAAAAATACCATTTGCACTATAACTTTTAATTATTATTTATGGATTTAGACCACTTCTTGTTAATACTTTTGACATTTATTTCTAGTTACACAAATTGATAACCATCTTTCTCTTTGTTCTCGCTTTGAGGGTATCCCTCTCCTTTTTTTATTCCCACCAAAAATTTCATCCTCATCAAATTTTTCTAGACCATTCATAATGTGATGTATCATATATATATTTTTGTTGCCCCAAAGAATCTTCAAAATACTTTCTTCTTAATGCTACCTTGGAAACCCTAAAATGCAAGGACCATCCTCTATAGTACTTACTTTCTTATGCTACCTAAAAATCCTAAATTACAATAAATATCCTTCATACTCCTTTCTCTATTGTGTTGTTCTTGAAACCTTAAAGTGTAAGGGATAAACTCTATATTACTGTAATATTTATTGCAAAGAGAGGATTTTATGCTACTTGAGAAAAAAAAAAAGTTAATTTACCTAGATTAAATTTGAGGTTGATCCCATAATTGATTTAAAAATAACACATTATACCAAGCACTTAATCATGTGGCAATTCAATTATCTTGGTTCCAAATAAAGATGAAATATGGACTACATAATCTATAGATATTTGAATAAAATCACTATGAAGAACCACTATCCAATCTCTTACATAGATAAATTACTATATTGGCTACATAGTGTAAATTTCTTCACCAAAATTAATCTGGCTATCATCAAATACTCATCAATACCATTGATGTATAGAATGTCATATTTAAATCCAAGGAGGGTTTGTTTGAATTGTTTTTATGCCATTTGGAATGACCAATACACCTACCGTCTTCATGAGAATGATGGACGTCATTCTATGTTCCTACATGAACTCATTTATAGTCATATAATTAGATGGCGTTCTCATCTATAGTAAGACATATGAGAACCATTTACAATATGTTTGGTAGGTACTTCAAACTCACCAAAGACACAATCTATATGTTAATATGGAAAGTGTTCATTTAGAATGATAAATATTTAAAATCTTGGATACATTGTTGATAGAGTCCATGTTGGTCTTGTAAAAATTTAGATAATTAGAGACTGGCCTATCCAATAGACTTTGATATATGTTCATAGATTTTTACATCTTACCAATTTCTATTAAATATTTATAAAATGTGTCTCACATAATAATTGGACATTACGCCAAGTGACTAAAGGAGGTTCCAAATCCAACTTTTATCTTGGAGATACCCAAGATAGATTAATTAAAAAAATAAAATAACAATCATGTTTAAGTATTTAACTTTTCCTACATGATTTGCATTATCCTTTTGAGGTAATGATCGATGCATTAGAGCACACATTAGGAACTGTTCTCGTGCAACATAGGCATCTAGTTACATGTTATAATGAGACATTTAATGAAGCAATTCAAAAATACCCCACACATGATAGAGCTTTGTGTTGTTGGATAAGCATGTAAACAATGGAAGTACATGTTGAGAAAGAAAATAATCATCCATATAGATCATAAACCTCTTGAATTTATTCAGACATAGAGTAAGGTAAGAAAGGAAATGCATCATAAGTGGGCCACATCTCTACAATAGTTTCATTTAATCATCAAGCATAAAAAATGAAGTGCCAATTTTGTAGCATATTATCTAAGTCAGCCACTAATTATTGTAATCACCACCTTTTCTAATTCCATGGGCATGAGACTTCCAATTCATCCATCTTGTATAAAGCTAATTTTGGTTTTTTAAATATATACTAAGCTCTTCGTGTGGATAAGTATTTTCTAACATATATTTGTAAGATATTATCCTTTGTCACACGATATATATTTATGTACCATCTAGTGAATGATCAAATATTATTTACGAAGCACATTTCAATAGACTAGTAGGTCACTTTGGTATGGAAAAACATTGTTAGTTCTCCAAAAGTACTTCTATTGGCTCAATATAAGTAATATTTTAAGAGGTATATTATGTCATGTACCCTTTATATTTTTTTCAAACCAACCAGAAATAAAGGTTTATATATATTGTAATAAATTTAAATATCAATATAGCATCATAACTACATTTTTGATTTGAGCCTAAGTTAAACTACCAATGGATATATTCTATTATTACGTAGTTAGCTATTCAAGGAATGTAATGTGCTATACATTCATGTGATACTGTAATACAAATTACTAAAATACAATGAATCTGTGTATCAAAGACATATTGGTTTGCAGCTAATGGGATGGTGAGGCTATCCTACCATGCAATTCTATATGTAAATCATGTATCATTATGCACAGGTTATCGACAATTATGAAGTAAAGGATTATGCTACCTTTCTAGAGGACCATGCTTAAATTTATTGTCGGTTACCCTTTTTTGCTTGAATTGCACCTTGCTTGAGAATTGAAATTCATTGCTACAAACACATATTTATAGTGTAATGTTGATGCTCAATTATTACCAATGTTGACATCAAAGGATAGAACAAATCAATTGTGCTCTTCTTAACATTGTTATTCTATTAGCCAATCTACTTTCTGGCTCAAATTTGGTTATTGATAATGATAGGAAACAAGAAGCTCATAGAGTTCGATGGATTGATGTTGTGGTTAAAATATTTGTAGGAAGGAATCCAATTGTTATTAGTGATATGGTTCAATAATTGTAAAAAGTGTCTTTTCTAGCAAGATTGGATGACTTTATATTATTTCAGAGTTTACCTAATAACCATCTTGAGAATCAATTTATTTTTCATGTTCATAGGTGTATTGGTGAAGAGAGATGTGGTCATTAATGCTTTATTGGTTTATTCACAATATTCTATTTATAAGAATGAGAAAATTTTAGGATCATGAAGGGCAGTTGGAATTTTGTGTCTACTCTGTTAGGAAATGCATTGGTATATGAAGAGGCCAAAGATAAACAAGTTTTACAAGATCAAGTAGATTTTTTATAGTTCTCCATGGTAGATTTTCGATAATTTCTTGATAGAACAGAGGATTTGGTATACCATGCAACAAATGAAAGTGAGGAGGTGTACCATACTAGAGAGGAGCAATATAGTATGGCCATGAAAAATAGCTACCACATTTTGGCATATTTTTTGCATGACATACAAGCGAATAATATAAATTATTACCATGATTGACATGATATTAAAAGTCAAATCTTAGGCTTGAAGGATCATTTTCTTTCACATAAATTATTAAAATCAAGCTATTGTTGAAAAGACCAAAAAATACAAAAATAGATTTTGTGGGCATGGCATTGAAATGTCAAAATAAGATATTTATATTTAACATCTACTTTTTTGTAATAGTTTGAGTTGTGGGTGTTGATGCTATCATTATCCACACTATACATGTTGATGGTTTGTTTGCTAACAATGCTACATATGCTTGTTTTCATCATTGGATTCATATTGGGGCCATTTGGTTTGAATTATGTTTGATTTACGCTTGTGATTGGTGTCATACCTTGCTCATAAGTCAAAGATTTATTCTTTATGGGTCACATTATATAAATAAACATTACCAAGAATAAGAATAAAGGAGTAATCTATATTCAATTTAAACATCAATTTTTTTTTTAAATTTTAGTGGAATATTTCTTAGGGATATTGGGAACCTCTAGATTTATGGGGTATGACCACCAATCAACAGGTATCAATAACCTTTTTGGTTCCATATTGTTACTTAGAATTACCTTGATTGGAATAAGCTATATGATAGGAATAATTTGAGTTGATATTCAATGTTCCATTTTCATGCAAGAGGCCAAAATATGAAGGCTTTTAAAAAATATGTAATAATGAATAAGGGATTGATAAGTTAATTGTGAAACAAAGAAACTTGTGACAAGGATAGATGGAACTAGTATTCACACAAGAAAAATTATGAAAGGTAACAATAAATTTATATGTAGACATTGTGGCAGACATGGACACAAGATAGAAAGATGTTGGGACCTTCATTGTTGTAAAATTTATGGAGGTAACAATCATTCTCAAAGATATTGTTGGTACAAAGAAAATAATAATATGAATATGAATTATTAATGGTTAGCATACACAAATGGGATAAGATGAAAGAAATATTGATGTTAGAAAGGATATCATGAAATGCACCCTTCCAAAAAACTATGATTTGAAGCTTTCCAAAATAATTCTAGATGTGGTTAGAAAAGGTTTGAATTTGTTCAAAAATTGAATCAGGAGCATAATCAGTACTTGAACCAGAGCTAGAAGTAACACAAGAGCCAAAGTCACTACCAGAGTCGAGCAGGAATACCAAGACCAAAACAAAAATTGAAAGCAAATGAAGACAATAGGCTTTATACCAAATAATGTGATATGGGGGTGTTGGAGTTTATTACATTATTTGGTACTTGTAAATATTTTGTAAATATGTGGTGTGAAAAGAGTCTTTTTTAGGAAAATTCTAATAAAAATAAATTTATTCACATAAATATTGTAAGTAAAACATAATTTCATGAAAGAACAATATATTGCAATACAAAATGTAAATGCAAAATTAAAGCAATCTCACAAAACAATACAAAATTGCAGGTCTCTTTGAGGGGGAAACCTCCTTCAATACTTTCATTAATTTGCAAAAAGATAATTCATTCATGGGCCCATGTATTTTAAAGATACACTTCATGCAACCCTAACATAATGCTCAAGAGTTGGCTTACATGCAAAGTGTCACTTAAGCTAGAATCTTCTACCAAATATCAATTACATTCTTGATAATTATTACATGAAATGACCTTGCTTGTCTAAGTGCCTCACTTGCCACATACCATTACAAAGTGTTAAAAAATAAAATTATAAAGGGGTCCCCATGTTGGATGGGGGTCATTATATAATCATATTATAATTACAAAGATAGCGTTAGGATGGGGTCCTAACATGCCCTTATCCTTCAAAAATCTTTGTCCTCAAAGTTGTAGATGAGGAAACTAGTGCTATAGCTATTGGAGAGACTTCTAAGTGGCATATTATGGTTGTAGTCTACACCATTGAACAAGAAACTCAATTATGATATGGTTTTGAAGAGTGCATGATCAACAATCCAATAATTGTTCTAGCTCGAGCAAGATAGAACCCTCTTCATCCAGTTCAGGTAAAACATATTGAACATGTACCTGATGGCCCACAACCTTCTTGAGAGAGGATACACAAAATATAAGATGGAGATTTGGTGTAGATGGGAGGTTCAATTTGTAGTCCATTGCACCAATTTATTGTAATATTTGGTAGGAGCCATAGTATTTGGTAGCTAGTTTTCAATACTTATAAAGCTAGAGTGAGGACTGTTTATATGGCTACAAGCAAAGAAAAACCATATCTCTTACTTCAAAGCTACACTCAAAATGATGTTGCTTAGCTTGTTGGTGCATATAGTTTTGTGCCAATTTCAAATTCATCTCTAGTTGATGGAGCACTACGACATGTTGAATGAGTGTAGTGTCAACAACATGGACCTTGGAGCTTCCTGGAATGTATGAGGATGTTGATGGAGGATGACCATAAACTACTTCAAAAAGGGTAACCTTGGTCATAGTGTGATAGGAAGTGTTATACCACCATTCGACCAAGGGAAGCCACTTCGTCCACTGTGTAGGATGATCAGAGGTAAAGTAATGAAGGTAGGTCTCCAAGTACTTATTTAAAATATTTTTTTGACCATTCATTTGTGGATGATAGGCTAAAATCATTTTGAGCTGAGTTCCTTGCAACTTAAACAATTCTTACCAAAAATAACTAGTGAAGGTAAGGTTTCAATTGGACGCAATGGATGTAGGTATTCCATGAAGGCAAAAAATATAATCTAGAAAAATTTAGGCTACTACTGAAGTCGTGTAGGGATGGGAGAGGGGAAAAAAATAGCATACTTCATGATATGATACAGTACCACCAAAATAACTGATTTTCCTCCTGATTGAGGTAACCCTTCAATAAAGCCCATGAAAATATATGTTCATACTTGTTCTAGCATGGGAAAGGGCTAAATATTTCCTAGGGAATACACCATTTATCCTTTCATTCGTTGACATATGTCACACTCTGCCACAAAAAAATGAATATCCTTCTTCATTCCCTTCCAGAATAAGGTACACTTAATCCATTCATATGTCTTGATAAATCTAGAATGGATTGTAGTTGGTGAATCATGTATTTCCTTCAAGATGATTTCTTGTATTTGAGAAGTGTGGGGAATAACAAGGCATCGAAGATATCGCAAATCTTGTCCATCCCAAGTGTACCCCGGATATGAGGGAGGATTTGTTTGAAATGTGGCAATCAAAGTTTGAAATTTTTTTTAGATATGGTAGATTGTTCACGTAGTCTGGATTCAAATAAGATACAACACATATTCCAAGACCAATTAGAAGATGTGCATGCAGAGCATGAGTACCTCGAGCATGAGGATTCTCAACATCAAAGGTTTCTTAGGTAACATTTATACAAGTAGCGCATGAGATAACAATGCATCCTTGATCAAAAGGAGCATGAAGAGAGAGAGGATAGACTAGATCGAGAAAATCTACCTCCTCAAAGTGAGTATGGGGAGTGCAACCAAAGACATATTGCATCATAGCTAGAATTACTCCCTAAACAAGTTGAAAACCATACTCATCGTACGACCCAGAACATGTAATAATACTAAGCACGAGAACAACCTAGGTGTATCCAGTATGAAGAGTCAGAAGGAGATGAGCAAGATCAAAATTATCCCAAGATCTCCTTAGTGGATGTGGATGATGAGCCTAATCCTCCACCTTGTCCTAAAAATAATCTACCTTTGATAGATCCACAAATATCCCTTAGGGAAGAAGAGATTTTATCCTCGCAAGGATACAAAGCCTTGGATAAAAAGGTAAGAGTTATTGAGAAAAAAGGTACAACTTATCACAAGCCTACCTTGAACAAAATTTACAATGCGCCTCTATGCCCTTCAGTTCCTAGCCCAACGTATCCCGATCATTTCAAGATGCCCAAGCTGGACAAGTTCTAGGGTGATGAGGATGCATAAGAGAATGTGACGCACTTCATGAAAATGTGCTTCCAGATCCAAAGTAATGATGCCTTGCTATTGAGAACTTTCATAATGACCTTTTAAGGTCCAACCCTAGAATGGTTTAATCAATTGAAAAGGCACAACATTACCAGCTTTGAACAACTGGCAAATGCATTTCTTGAACTCGTTTCTTTTGGAGTTAAGAAGAAAACCAATTTGAATGACTTGGGTGCTTTAAAGCAATATTATGACGAGCCAATCATGAATTTTTGTAATATTCTCCATTCCTACTTTTGAATTGATGTGAATGTTTACCAAGAGCTACGCAAAACACATCTCGTTATTATAAATGTAGTAATATTAGACATTCGAAGAGGCTTTGGTGAAAGCCAAGGTCATAGAGGATATTAAGTCACAAGAAGGTGAATTGAAAATCTAGACGAAAAAGAAGTGGAATAATAAGAACACAAAGAACCAGAATCACCAGACCAAGCTTGCACATGTGAATCAAATTGTGTTAAATATTCAAAAAGAAGATAAGGGCCAACAACCATAAAACTATAAAGCTCAACCTCCCCCTGCATAATATAATCAGTGCAACAACAAAAATTAGGGCAAGAACAAAGAGCATCATCCTCCTCACCAATTTATGCTACTGTCTGATACTATGGCATCGATATTTAATCAATTGTGTGAGGCAAAGGCCATAACATTGCCCGAAGTTAAGCTACTCGATCCTAATTATCCTAAATCAAAAGGATTTAGGGAAGATCAATATTACCCATACCACATACAAAGGGGGAATGATATTGAAGGATGCCACAACTTCAAGCATATTATACAGAATATGATTGATACAAACAAGTTGATCATCGATGATCCTCTAGCTCTGGATAATCAAAACATGGGAATATTCAAAAAATCCCTTACCAAACCATGAACCACCAAGGAATAATGTTGGTCAAGTCAATAAAGTGTGGATCAAAATTCCCATGCAAGGATTTTTTGGTATGGTGAATATGGTCACCATAAATAGGAGGTACAATCAGCCATATCCTCCTCTTGCACCAGTTTGGATTCAAGTTGCATCCCCACAAATTCTAGCATAAAATCCCTTGCCAGGCCCACCAACTAGACCAGTGGTGAAAATAAGGAATAGACTTATTTAAAGTCTATAGATGGCCTCAGCAAAGCTATCAATCTATTAGATAATACTTTAGTCTTCTAGGTACAGGGAGGCGCTAATGGACATCTTAAGGTCCATAGAAGTGCAATCCCAAGATCCATAAGCATTCACTAATTTTGTGGGACATGTGCAACAGTGCCAAGAGCCTGTGATCCAATTCTATGATCATGAAATCAAGATAGTCTCTACTACTATAGCAGACCCATCGCTTCATATCATTACGTGCGTAAACCTCACACCCTTCAAGTGAGTGTTGATTGATACAGGATCATCGATTAACATAATTACCACGAAGGCCTTGGGATATTTAAAATTACCTAAAACGCATATCATACCCTAAAATTTCACACTGCGAGTATTCAATGATGCGTTGTGCTCGACAGTAGGCAATATAATCCTACCTATCCAAGTTGTATTGAAGACCATCCTTGTGATGTGTCATGTTATTGAAGGTGCGATGCAATAAAATATTCTCTTAGGCAGGTCGTGGATAAGATAATTGCAATGTGTCCCTTCGATCCTGCATCAATCTATCAAATACGTACATGAGGTATAAGTGCATGTGGTTCCTTCGGATGAGTAACCCTTTAAGTATGTCAATCAAGTGGATTTTTCAAGATATTAGACCTACATCGCCTATCAAGCATCTAGCGGGTAAATCGAAAGAAGTGTGTGTTGGCCCATCAACATCGGCACCATGACCAACTTCACACACAACAACTACTTCCTGTGAAGCCTACAGTATCAATAATTCTTAGGAATGATCATTAGCTAAAGGTAGTATTGGATGAAAAATAGTCTAAAGAAATCACCAATGTAACAACTATCAAGGTACCAAATCCCATGGAGGAGGGACACACAAAATAAAGTTGAGGAGGTACCTCATCCTGCCTCGCCTGTGTCTTCAACTAGATCATCTACACCATAGGTGATAATTCATTTAGTCAATCCCGGGTTATTAGAATACCTAGTGCAAAATGTAATTTTCACACCAATCATAGAATCTCCATAGGATATGGGCAGGTCTCAATTCCATCGCTTTCCTTTCGGGATGGTGGTACCACTGGGGGTGCCACCCAATCAGACTAACTTCATGGAGGTTTAGATCAACTTGCAGATCATTCATCCATAGAAGAATATGATGATGAACCATTTACAGTAAACATTCATTATCTATCTAACCCAGAGTTTGTCCTACATTATTTCTATCGTTACCATTGGCATGGTTACGGTTTGGGTTTATTTGAATAGGGGAGTCAAACTCCATATAAACCATGCTATCTGTTATCTATTGATAGGTTTAGATTGGGTTATGACATACGAGGTCAGGATGAGCTTCTAGCTATATCTCTAGATCAACTGAACCTAATCTTGGGGGTGGATGTTGATTGGAAGCTCTATCATCCTAAACCTTCATATTCTCGAAGGAGTAATTGACCAGTAATCATGGTTACGATAGAACTACCCTTGGTATATCATGATAACATTTCACTAGAGGTTAGTCCAGATGATATTCCAAAAATTAATTGGGTAGTTGAAACCATGAGCATGCTAACGACATCGGTATTGCACCTCAAAAATCTGGTACAACAAGAGTAGAGCCTAAATCAAAAGCTACTTCTAAGGAAGGAGATTCAGAATCCATCTCTAGGAGAGGTGGGATAGAAAACAAATCTGGATAAGATGATGGTGAGCATTCCTCAAAGGATGAGGAATATGAGGATGAGACAGAGATGGCCTACCTTGGGCCTCGCCAATTGCATCATCTTAGACAACCTATCAACATGGAACCCATTTATCGTGAGGTGATCCTAGGTCCTCCCATTCAAATAAGGCCAATAAATCTAGAAGAGATATACCACAAGGCATTTCTTGGTTCAAATTTAAGGTAATTGCTTCCCCCTGAGGATCCAATTGTTATGTCTATTCCCAAAGTAGACCTGGTAATCCCCATTATGCTTGAGCCACATCTAGAGCAGGGGGAAAAATCTAGAGATAGTGAGTTGCATCTACATGGTCCTGGAGATTTCTTCCATTCCATCAACATGATATCCATTGATTTGACCACTCCACTCTGCAATCCATATGACCCTTTGAAACCTTTGTACCTTAATCCTAAGGCCATTGATTTTGATCATGTCAATTCACCTTTAGATCCTGAAGATTTCATTCCTAATGTAGAAATGCTCCAACCATTTCATTTTGCACCAGGCTGACCATATAATATTTATCATGCTAAGGATAATCTTGATTCAGTGGAACCTTTAAACCCAGTAGATGACATCCATTTGATCCCTACATCTCATCATCTTGATGGTCACATATGTCAATAGAGGAACCATTCAAAGTGGATATCAGTGATGATCCCACCAATCCAAGGAAGGTTAAATTCAAAGAAATATTATCTCCTGAGGAGAGTGCCAACCTCATTCCTCTATTGATAGAGAGACTTGATCTCTTTTCTTAGACATACAAGGATATGTCAGGTCTGGATCCAAAATTGGTTACTCATAATCTTTTGTTAGACCCTGCCAAGAAGTCAATAAAGAAAAAAATCAGGAAGATGCATCCAACCTTCACTTTCATGGTTAAAGATAAATTACAAAATTTTTGGATGTAGAATTCATCATTTCCACCGACTATCTAAAATGGGTATCAAACATGGTACCCGTAGGAAAACCTAGTAGAAGAATTTGTATTTGTACTCAATAAGGAAACACCAAGGATTCATTTTCATTTCCTAATATCGATGCTCTAGTAGATGCAACTACATGTCATGAAATACTTTCCCTCATGGATGATTTTTTTGTTATAATCAAATTTGGATTAAACTCAAAGACCAGCATAAAACCGCTTTCACCATGCCATGGGGAACAAATTTGCTACAAATTTATACCATTCGGTATTAAAAATGTTGGTGCCACATATCAGTGGGCTATGACATATATATTTCATGACTACATGCATAAGATATTAGAATATTATATCGATGACTTATTGGCCAAGTCATTGCTGTGTTCAGAGCACACCGAGGTTCTCAAAAAAGTCTTCAATCACCTGATAGAGCACAATGTTAGGTTGAATCCCAAGAAATGCATCTTTGACGTAACCTCATGTAAACTCTTAGGATTCATCATTTCTAAATGAGGGATCGAAGTTGACCCAGTGAAGATCAAGGCTATTTTAGAAATGTGTCCTCCCATGAACATCAAATAATTGAGAAGCCTACAGGGTAAAGTAGAATCCATAAAGCAATTCATCGCACAATTATCAGATAAATATCAACCCATGAATTGGCTATTACACAAGAGGGTCCCATTTAATTGGTATTAGGACTGTCAAAAGGCCTTCATTGAGATCAATAAATATCTGGCATCGCCACTATTTCTAGCTCCTCCTAGACCAGATGTGTCATTCTTGCTATATATATCTACCACTAAATTTGCACTAGGAACTATGTTAACCCAAAAGAATGTGCAAGGCAAAGAACAAGTAGTATATTACATCAGTCAAACTCTGGTAAGCTATGAGCTGCAATACACATATGTGGAAAAACTATGTTTAGAAGTAGTCTTTACAAAGAAGTTGCACCACTACATATTGAGCCATACGACATATGTAGTATTAAAACAAAATCCTTTGTAGTATATGATGAGAAAGACATATCATAATACACATACTGCAAAGTGGATCATGCTATTGACAAAATTTGATCTAGAATTCATAAGTCAAAATTCTATCAAGGGGTAAGTCATAGCATAACAACTAGTAGAGGCTCCTCTTTAGGATCATATACCTCTTGTCTTAGAGCTTCTCGATGATGCAGTATTTTCATTATCGAAGTCACCTAAACCCGAAGAACCTGATAATCAAGCAAATATGTCTAAGTTCTTTGACAGTTCCAAATTCGAGCAAGGGGGTGGTGCAAGAATTATAATTTTTATGCCACAAGGTGCTCCAATGCCCTTGTCATTTAAACTCAATTTCCCTTGCACAAATAAAAATGCAGAATACGAGGCCTTAATCTTAGGTCTCCAAACAATGCTCACCATGAAGATCAAAAAGTTGTATATCTTTGGTGACTCCTTGCTCATTGTCAATCAAGTTAAGAGGATCTATCAGTGTAGATGTCCCATTTTGAAGGTATATAAAGAACTTGTGGATACATATATAACCCAACTAGAATGGTATGACATCGAGGAAATCCCTCGAACATCCAACAGATTTACAGAAACCATGGCATCTTTGGGATCCTTAATCCCTTAGAATCTGTCTACTAAATTCACTACCATTCAAGTAAAAATGCTATCGCAATTCATGATATGATATGAGGCACAAAAAAATCAAGAATCAGTCCACATGATTCAAATATAACCAATCCATGAATGGTTCTACAAAGCTAGATACTTTTTGAAAAATGTGCCTTGGGGATCATTGCTTTTGCAAGGTCCTGCAGAGAATGGTACCACCATTATCCATAAGGTTGTTTTTCAATTAGCTTTTGTACAAGTCAAACTGTAGTAGGAACATGTCGTTCAATCAGTTGAAGATATTTCCTATCAATATTGGATGTCACAAATACATGATTTCCTTAAGCTTGGTATAATCCCATAGGGATTATCGCATGTCGTAAAACTATTTAAACATAAAATGACTAAATATATCTTGCTATGAGATATCTTGTATCATCATAGCTATGATGGAATTCTCCTTTGTTGACTTGAGCCCCAAGAATCAACTTGGGTAATCTCACAATCTCATGATGGTACATGCGATGGCCATTTCAATGGCATAGTCATCGTCAAGTGCATCCTTCGAATGGGCTACTATTGACCCACTATGGAGAAGGATTGCACTGCATATTCAAGAAATGCATCAAATTTTAGCATCATGCTAGACTTATGCACTTGCCATCGCAAGCCTTACAACCCATCCAAGTGGCTTGGCCATTTGCTTACTAGGGCTTGGATCTAATTGGTAAGATCTCTCCCCCATCTTCGATTTAACATACATTTATCATAATGGCCACTGAGTACTTTACCACATGGGTGGAAGTAATCCCTTTGACAACAATAACAGGAGCACGTATTGTGGAGTTCATACTCCATAATATCATGTCATTTTGGGATCCCATCCAAGATCATATCGAATAATGGAACATCATTCTAAAATAAAACTGTAAGGGCTTTAACATCCAAGTATAATATGCAACACAGTTTTGTGACTCTATACTATCCATAAGCAAATAAAAAAGCAGAAGCTTCTAACAAGATAGCGGTGGAAATATTAAAGAATACTATTCAAGAAAACCACAAATATTGGCACATCCAGCTGCCCCTTGCACTATGGGCTTACAAAACTAGGATACGAACGCCCACTAGGGCAACCCCGTTTTCACTAGTATATGGAACTGATGCCATTATGCCCTTGGAATTGGAAATTCCAATCCCACATGTTGCATTGAAAGAGTTCATCGATGATGACACTGTGCACCAAGCTCACCTCGATCAATTGACACTTCTTGATGAACATCGTGTTAATGCCCTTAAGCATCTTTGAGTTTATTAGGAGTGCCTAAAATCAACTTATAATAATAAATTCCATCTGAGAGACTTTAAAGTTGGGGATTGGAGCTGAAATAAAACCAATAGAACTCAAACCTATCATCGCATTTGTGAGACAAATTTACAACCAACTGGTTAGGTCCATTTATCATATCGAAGAATATAGGACTTGGAACGTATCACCTAACATCGCTTGAAGGTGTTGAAGAGCCTGAAACTCTCAACATTATTCATCTTAATGCATTCCGCACATAAAAATCAAAAATTCAAAAACAACTAAAAAATCAAAATTTAAAAAAAAAATTAAAACACAAAAATCCAAACAAATCAAAAAGCAATAAAAATAAAAAAATATTGCAAAACATCAAAAATACAAAAACATTTACATTTTGTATTACATCACATGCATTCACTTAATTGCATTGCATTTAGGTATTTTCATCCATTGCATTTGCATTAGGATAGTATGTGTTTATAGTCTTACAAATGACACCATGTTTTGTATCTTAATCATGCATTTATTCGTCATCATCATCCATCACCCTTGTGAGTAGTTGTGTTTTTCAACACAATCCCTCCTATTGCTATAACGAATATACTAGGGGTTTTCCTGTCATTCAGCCATACCTAGTGATATTCTCAAATTTTGCAGAAAGCTCTCGTTTCTTTTGGATATGAGGTCTAGTTTTGATAACACCTAGCATATGTCAAAATCCCATCACTAATTAAACACATTGACAATCCTAATTAGGACAAGGAAGGATAAACACTACAAAATGGTCCTAGTCACCTTAAGTGAAAGGTTTTTACTTGCTCATCTTGTGATGCACATGGTCTAGGGTGTTGATCATTGACAAAAGTACAAGCTCCCCCCTACCTAAATAAATCCCTTGCTTTCATACAAAATAAGCAAAATCCCTTGCTCAAAAAAAATGCAAAATAACCCTACCTAAATAAATCCCTTGCTTTCATATTTTTTGAATAAACATTTCTTTTTTTGTTTTGGAAGTATATTAAGACCATTATTTATTTAACCTATATTTTTTGAATAAACATTTCGTTTATTTTATTTTAGGAGTATATTAAGACCATTATTTATGGGATTTTGCTTATTTTGTATGAAAGCAAGGGATTTATTTAGGTAGGGGGGAGGTTATCCCATGAATTAGGTAATGAATAAAGTAAAGTAATACACTTTTCCTTTACATCCATTTTTACTTCAATAGAATTTAATTGAATTACCAGGGTGTTAAAAGCATTCAGATGTTCAATGGAAAACATTAAAGTAAATCTTAATAATTATTTTATTCAGGCAATCAACATTTTATTGTTAGCTTTAGCTAAACTTATCCCCTATTCCATAGGTGTATCCTTGGATTTATAATTGTTCATTATGTATTTCTCAAGCAAATATTTTGCATAATTTATCTATATTATTGTAATATTATCTTCATTTTGATGGATTTCTAAACCAAGATAGTAGTTTTTTGAGCAAGGGATTTTGCTTATTTTGTATGAAAGCAAGGGATTTATTTAGGTATGGGGTAGGGAGCAAACATGCTCCCCACTACCTAAATAAATCCCTTGCTTTCATGCAAAATAAGCAAAATCCCTTGCTAAAAAAAAATGCAAAATATGCAGTGATTTTCATCACTAAGCATGAGCAAGTATCCCAATAAATGTGAAGAAAATAAGAGGTTTAAGAGCTTGAATCCCTAGAATTTTTAGTACTCAAAGACATTGAGTTATCCCCAATACAACAATGGGTTGAGTTAATCTTTCCTGGCATTGGGATAGTTCTAAGCAATTTACAAATGAGCTAGCTTTAGGTGGCCTATATTACCTAGTGGTCTAGTCTAACTGCATCCAAAATTAGGATCGTGGTGAACATTTTGTGATCCTCATTACAGTAATGGGCTGAATGAATCCCGCTTGGAAATGAGGTAGTCTTATGTTTCATCTAATATATTCATTTGCACACACAAGGATAATGAATATCTTGGTCTTCATAAAAACAACTTTTACCTTTCAGGAGTCTTGTATAGTTATTATACAACTTTTGATTAATCAACTAGGGTGTTTGAGTCTCATAGAAAACATCAAAAATCCCTCATAGCAACAAATCATCTCATCTCACAAATCATTACATATCACAATCATCTCATCTCACATATGGATGTTTAAATGATTATTTCTTATGATAAGATTTAACATTTTCATTCATGATTTTTATACATTCTATGGCGTCTCTCATTAGTTTGTAAAACATACATTAGATTCATTCCTTATTTTTTAAGTGATTAAAATATACAGGTTCATTGGCATTAGTTCATCATCATGTAATTAATGCATTCCATTACACATCATGTATCATATCACATTAGTTAAGTGCATAAACAATTGAAACAAATTAAACATGCATTTAATTATAAGCAATGCATCCATATATGTACTCATCATCATAGTGCATACATACATATAGATCATAGCATCTAACCATACATCTATCATCTAGCTAGTGCATGTCATCAGTACATCACATCCATATAGCATAAATCAATAAATCACATAAGCATTGCATCCATGTGTATCTCATAAACATAAAACAATAAGTTAACACATATAATGAACCATAATCAATTGAAATATCATATATATATATGTGTGTGTGTGTGTGTGTGTTGTGTCAAATGTATAAAAAAGGTATAAAATACCCATAGGCTACAACAATGTAGGTCCTCAGACCTTACACTCAAAAATGATACACTATCATCAAGATACAATCATGAGTGGCATGTGCCACCTGAGGCACCTCCCCCCTCTTCGCCCTCTACAAGGATACCTGGAGTTAGTACCCACTGAACTCTCTAATTAAGCACCTCTTCTATTATTAGGCTGCATTTATGACTTCCCAGAATCACTTTGCCTGCTCTACTGTGAGCCACTTGTAGATTTAGCTGGAAGTGTGCCCTCGCATAGCCTAACCTGAGCCTCTAAAGCAATAATATATGTAGAATCAGTTGTGCACTAAGTTGTATCCTCTTCAATGATACCTCATATATGCCTGATATCTATATTTGCATCTAACCTGGCTGGTCCCTAAGGGGTGGCATAGATGGAGTAACCTGTTAAATGGTAGTAGCACCTATCGTCACCCTGAGCGCATCTCGCTCTGCAGTCCAGAGATCCAGGTGTGCTTGTGCAAGATCCTATTAAGTGGTGATCTTCTCAATCTCTGTAGTGGTCGAGTTAACCTATGCTTAGAGGGTGGTCCTCTCCTCCTAATACCCCCACCATTGAGTCTACCCTACTGTGAGCTACACTTGTAATGCACTCATTTGTGCCTACAAGGTAGTTATGGAGGTATCCCTCTCTAGAATCTACCTTTGAGTCATTTGCAGTTGTGCCTACAGGCCATGTATCTATTCTTGTAGCTGTAACACCTCATCATCAAGATCGTCCTCACCCTCTACCTCATATCGTGCCTCCTCCTCTATAGCGACCTACTATCCCCACTTCCCCTCAATCCTCTGATGAAATCGTCACCCATGTGGGTCATCATTCGGTGCCTTTGTAGCCTCACCATCCCTAGATCTACTAAGAGGACAACCACCCTACCATAGCCTAGTGGTCCAAAAAGCATCATAGTCAAGATTCATCCCAAAATATGCTAATCTTATATCCTCCAGAGTGTCATCCTCCTCTATCAAAGTTGTCACCTAAGGCTAGGCTAGTTGCATCTCTACCTTAAGGTAATGGTAGAGGACTAGCTCCTCAAGGATATTCTATAATATTCCAAACTATCTGGTGACATGGGAGAAGTGGAAGAACTCTCTCACATCAGGCTTGTGCCTGATGACCCAGCAATCGTGCCTAGCTCGTCTTAAATAGTGGTCGGCCTCCTCCCATGTTGGGTAGTCTAAGTAAGGGCATCATATAATCTGACTATCTTGTATCCCTATCAGTTAGTTTACATAGTGTTGTAAATCTCCTTCATGAGACCTGCTCTTGTATGACTACCTCTCAAGACCAACAAGCTCTGTAGCACTAATCAATGGGCACTATTGTAGTAATCACCAGACGTAGTCCTCCTGGGTGATCGATTCAAATGTGCTCCCATGCCCATATCTACAATAGAAGACTACATCCTACTCCCACTCAGCCCCACTGTGTAATACAGTAGATATCATCATAGAGTTGTGCAAGAAGGGAACTCCCCCATGATAAGATGAGTGGTTGAGTTGTTGTGCTCCCAAGCAGATCTTGTACTGTAACCAAGAGGTTCCAAGGGAACCTCACTCTTGATGTGTCGAGCATGACAACATTGTAGATAATATACATCAACATGGTCTGGTGCCATGAAAATACATATTTCCTATACCAACGCTCTACTGGTACCCCACCATGATCAATTTCCATTAGTGCCTCATCGCTCTTGGAATCGAACACCCTCTGGAAGATGACGGTCTTCACTATGGTAGTTGAAGAAGTGATGGCCTATCCATCAATGGGAATCCAAAATATACGATACACATCCTCTAGTGTAACCGTCATCTCCCTAGTTGAAATATGGAAGGTATTAGTCTATGCATCCTAGCCCCGGGCTAATGTAGTCATGTATGTTTAATATGCCCTAATGGTGGGCAATCTTAAGACATAGTCAAGTCCCATGGCCTCGAACCAATCTAGTACTTCCTGGGTCAGCTAGGATAGTAGCTCACAAAGTAAATTTGGCTCCCGCACCCACACAATCAAAGTCTAAAAGGGATGGTAACACAATGCATAATAAGTCAAAATTTTCAAAAACATCAAAAAATCAAGTAAAACTTCAAACAAATCAAAAAAATCTAGTAAAATTTTAAAAAAAATCAAAAACATCAAGTAAAATTTAAAAAAAAAAATCATAAAATTTTCCTAAAGTTTCTTAGCTACGATTAGCAGCTGTAATCGCAATCACAGTCGTGGTTGTCATCCGCGTCTAGCACCAACGATCAATTTTCTAACCATTGGGGTTTGAACCTAGCTGCGACTGACAACCACGACCCCTAATTAGCAAATTGGGAGTCACGACTATCATTTGTGGCTACGATAATGACCTCGTTCGAGGTCAATTCCCACCTCAAACTAAACCCAAATTAAAAACCCACCCCTCTAAACTAACCTAGAGCTAATCCTAAACTAAGGTGAGGTTAATTACCAATACGTTTAATGAGGTTCATTTAATGTCATTGCTTAGTGAGGTTCCTTTTAAATTGTGCAAATCAAATGAGAGAGATCGAGATGCTACCTTCTAAGCATCGGCTCCACCACTAGTGGAAGCCTTGGGTTGGTGTGTCATGAGATCGGGTAGCGGTTTTGCAAGCATTCCGTATCAAAATTTCTCTTTCTCCTCTCAAATATCTCACTATCAGGAGTTGATAGTAGGAAATAATGACAAATACAAATCCCTAATTTTATTTTATATTTTGTGCTTGGCCCTCATCTATGGATGTCAACCATGAGTGCAGATTAGGGTAATGCCGACCGCAGTTGGCAGACATGACTAGCAAAATTACCAAAACTAGTTGTGATTGACAATTGCAGCCTAGTAGACAATATTAAATACTCCAAATTTCAACCGTGAGGAGCTTCAAATGCCTAATAAAAATATTCATTGGTTCAGAAACCTCAAAAATTGCAAAAACAAAAAAAAAAATCAAATAAAATAAAATATTAATTAAGCCTTGTACTCAGTTATTTATTCTATACACTTTGCGGTTGTAGTGACTTGCACTCCATGCAATACGACAAGATGAGTAAATTACCATAAGGTCATTGAGGCAAATCATCATAAATCAACAAAAAAAACAAAAATTCACATAATTCAAAATTCAAATGTGCCTCGTATCCAATTATTTACCCTATACAGTTGGTGGTTGCAGAGACTTGCGATACATGCAAATTCAACAAGACGAGTAAATTACCATAAGGCCATTGGGGTAAATTAGTCATCGCTGAATTGAAATGTCTTAATCTCAATCCTGAAGAAGGCCATGGTGGCCTTGGTTGAGTCTGATGTTTCCAAGGACCTCCCGAGTAAGATATTATTTAGAGCCCTTGGTATCCAATTTGAATAACAAATTAATTATATCAACTTGTCAAACTCATGTTTCTACTATATAAAACAAGACCATATGATTAAAAATTATCTAGTGAGACCTCCTAAATAATAAAACCAGCCTCCTAGTACTCCTACTACCACTACTCAGCACGCAAGCAAAATAGTAACTTCTATTCATCCTTCACAACCTTCTAGTTCTCATGATGTGACCTCTTTCCTTGCTCATTCAGTTCCCCAAGCTTATAACTTGGCAATTACCCATATATCCCTCTAGCCCCTCCAACTTTTGAGGCTCTTGTGGAGAAAACTCCTCATGAAACAATCGAGGAGGGTTGGGTAATCCAACATAACAAGAAACACAGGCACAACTCATCAAAGGATGCCTCCCCCTCCTTCCAAAGGTGTCCCCAAATACCAACACCTAGGAGGTAATTAATGGAGCCATAAGCCCACCAAATATCACTCCAACAATACCTCCTTAGCCACACATCAATCCAAGGGAATAGGTACTCTACATGATTATATGCAATTTGTACCCACCCAAAATGCCTATGATGCTTTAGCTAATAATATGTTAGATTAATTTTTGCAAGAATAATGTCTTGGAATGTGCATGGTATCATATTATGAGAGCAGTATTTTATTTTGTAGATAGTCATCAAGAGAGTTTACCCATAGATTGTATTATTGCAAGAAGTCAAAATTGTAGGTTTCAGACTCAAAAATACCCTTAATACCCTATGGGGGGTTGGGGGGCTTGTTTACAAATCATGATGAAGGGAGGGGGTTGTCCTATGTCTCTCTCAAGAGCTATGGGTATCTATTTTATTATTAGATGACCCAATGCATAGAGTAGTGTGGTGTATAGTAGTGTTTTGTGGCAAGAATTGGGTATTGCAACTATTTATGCACCAAATGATGCAGCTTGAAATGTAGCCCTATGGAGCTACATTTGCTTCAACTTGCTTAAAGTAGATTGGGTAATAGGAGAGGAATTTAATATGGGTTGTGGGAGGGAGATAGATTGGGGGTGGCACTCCACTCAAACACTCGAAAGATACTAGATCATGGTCTAGGTTCAGAAGGGCCTAGAATATTTATGATCCCAATTGGAATAGGAGTGTTAAAAATAATGGTGCTTGGTTTACTTGGAGCAATACACGATGTGGGGATGCTCTCATAATAGTAATATTGGATCGATTCTATGTAGCAAAAAATATTGATATCCTCCAAAATGATTTGTCTCATCTAGTCTAATCAGTGGTAACTTTATATCATCTGCCCATTACAGTATTGGGTGTGCCCCCATAAGGAAACCCAAAAATAACTTGTATTTCAATTTAAACACTTCCCTACTTAAGTGCAAAGATTATGTTAATGGAATAAATAAAGTATGTAATTTCTTTCCAAGGCCCTCGAGAAGGAGAGGGTGGATTATGTGGTGGGAGTAAGCCTTAAAAAGAATAGTGGATTACCTTCGAGGTTTTGGAAAAATCCTAGCCTCTCTTCACAAGAAAAAAGAGAAATAATTGGAGCAATAAGTTGATCAACTCAACCACCACCTCAGCTAGACTATTATAAGCATCCCCTTTCAAAAGCAGTTGGGTGAAAAATAGGCAGAGTTAAGGCAACTCCAAACTTATAAATCCCATGGGACACAAATAAAGGCATGTCTTCAGTGGATTTGTGAGGGTGATAAAAATTCTAAATTCTGATTTAATGCCATTAAGAAGAAGAATAGATCAAATAGGATAGAGGTTATTAAAAATCCTAGATTTGGACTACAAATTCCAATGGAGGACCTCCCATCCTTCATCCAAGATCATTTTGTAACCCTTTTCAAAATTAAAGGGCCCAACACATAAGTTGATTTTTTTAGAGAATGTTACAAAATGCATATCTCCCAAAGTATTTGAAGAATGTAGAGAATCACTGGAAAAACCCCTTTCATAGGATGAACTTCATTCTACCCTCCTCTCTATGGCAAATGAAAAAGCTTCAAGTATTTATGGGATTCTGATTGAATTTTGTAAGACCGTGTGGGATACTATAGGAGCTAATTTTCTATGGATATGTGAGGAGGTTATTACTGTTGGAGGCCTTGGAGAGGCGACTAATCAAGGATTGATCAAACTAATTTCCAAAAGACTTAAGCTAGATCTGCTTTTTTATTGGTGTCTCATTACTTTACTCAATTCCTCTTTTAAAAATTTGTCTAAGGCTCTGGCCAAAAGACTCATCCTAGTGGCTACAAAAATTGTTTTCCCAAAGAAAAAAGGATTCCTAAAAGGTCATTACATTTGGATAATCCCCTTATAGGTTGGGAATGTATGGAGCGGGCTTGAGCACATGGGCTCAAGGACCTTTTCCTTAATATTGATTTTGACAAAGCTTATGATCGATTAGAGTGGCCCTTCATCTTAAGCATGCTCCACTGTATTGGTTTTGGAAATATATTCGTCGATATGGTAGCTTCCCTCTTTCCCAATGCTTCTACAAGAGTGATTATCAATACATAATTATCTAATAGCACTCGTGTGGAAATATCAGTTAGGCAAGGCTGCCCATTGGTCCCCTATATATTTGTAATTACAGTTGATGTCCTTTGTTATCTATTGGAATCTACAATTAAATAGGGGAGGATAATAGATATCCCCTTCTGGATGGCTCACATATTATCAACTCTCACTTTGTAGATAACTCTATGCTTTTTCGTTGGCATATCAACAAAACATCCTTGAGATAGTCCACACCTTTTGTAGGCCTTTCGATGAAAGAATCCAAGAATATAAGAACTTTTTTATTTCATTTGGATTTGATGATAAGCTAGATTGGATACCCACAACATGGAAGTAGGTGCAAAGAGGAGAAATATCTAAGTATTTGGGCTTTCCTTTTGGTGTTGACCTTTCACCCAAATCTATGTGGGATTGGTGTATGGATAAATTTACCAAAAAATTGGACTATTGGAAATCTCTAGAAATGTCTCAAGCAGCTAAAATCTAGAGTAATGAAAAATATTTTGCCCCCTTCCATGTTTAATTCTCTTCTCTTTTGACTCCTAGCAATACTGGGTATGATAAGATAAATAGTATGCTTCAGAATTTTTTTTGGGCAAAAAACCTAACCAAAAAAGGTCTCTCAATGGTCTCCTGGAGCAATTGTTGTAGACCAGTTTCATGCGGTGGGCTAGGAATCCCCAACCTTCAAGCACAAGGCTATGCACTCACGGTTAAATGGATGCAAAGGGTGATCATAGGCAATGATCCATGGAAGTTTTTTGTGAGGGACCATTTGAAAAACCCCCAGGTGGATGGTAAAATTTGGGTAAATATATCATACACTAACTTTCTTTTACAAGCCCCTTATTTCTCTATATAAGGTTAAAATATTCTCAAAGGGATTTGGAAAGTGTAGACACGGAAAATTGATCCACTTTAGTGGGAAATATTCCCTGAGCCCTCTGGGGGACCCCTTAGACTTGCCTAAGGCAAGGAAAAGGCCTTCCCCCCTTTGTTTTGCCTATTTTCCCTCTCTATGCGAAATCGCGCCCGGTCCTTGATGGGGCGCGACTTCGCATTGCGATATCGCGATCAGCCCGGATGGGGCACGATTTTGTATTTTTAGGGTTTGATGCATTAAAACCCTAATTTTTTGGGGTTGGCATGTTTTACATCGGCCCTCCTTGGTTTTCCTGCTCTTTTTACCTTCAAATCCGCTATATAAGGAGGGTTTGAATTCACTTTTCACACACAATAACACACAAGTTAACACACGCTCACATAATTGGCATTTAATGATTTTATTGCTCGCATTTGATTTCTCGCAAAGTGTTTTATTCGATCTGCATATTTCTTCTTCTTCTCTTGCAAGCAACTTTGAAGTTTGGAGTTTGATTGTCTACTGCATTGTTCTTCCTCGCTCTTGGTGGATTGTTGTTGGAGCCCTAAGGAGAGATTGACCATCCGAGAGATCTAAAACCCTTCTGTTTTTCTTCTACACTCTCTACTAGGTGAATTCACTCTTCTGCATGCACATTTAGGTTTTTTGAATGACGTAATCGAGCTTCTGCATTCATATTTTATTTTTTGCATAGTTTATGCGAAATCATGCCCGATCTGCTACGGGGTGCGACTTCGCCTAGCGTTATCGTGGTCACCCATTACGGGGCATGATTTTTCTTGAGACCAAACTAGGGGTAATTTGTTGTCCCTATTTTCTCCATTGCATTCTAATTTGCATCTAGAGCATAGTGGCATATTCTATTTTGTGATTTTTGCATTTTATTTTGTTGTATTGCATTAATGTTTGTTTTCCTCCAAAGGTCAATTTCCGCTTTTAATTATCAAAGGTCAACTAAAAGGACCTAGGGGGCTTGACTGCTATGCCTCCAAGCACTATTGTACAATGGCCTAAGTAGGCCCCCTAACGCTAATCCCATTTTCAAGTGTTTCTTGAGTTATCTTGTAGGAACATGTATTATTAATATTGGACAAAGGGATAAAAGCAAGGATCAATCACCGGATAAGCTAAGTATTCTGAATAGTCTTTTAGGTTGTTTGTTGAGTGCTTTTATTTCTGTTGTAAAAACCCTAGATCTGATTTAAAAGAAATATATTTTATTTAATTCTAGGCATTGAAAGGAAAACAACATATAGTGTGCACTTAGGGTTAATTATGTTTGTGCATCCCTTCTTGAGCCCTTGCTTAAAGGTTTCTTATTTAGAACCCTAGGTTAGAAAAGCATTCAAAGAAAAGAATCATTCTAGGGTTAGCTCTTGTATTCCTGCATTCTATATTTTTGCATTGTCCTTTATCTTTTATAGCATAGATCTAGAAAGGCCAAATCTAGGTGTTTGTCTTGAATCAAATACATCAAACATTCCTAAAAATCTTGTGGACTTGGAGCGAGTCCTTAAATCCATTCCTGGTGAACCCATCCCCCCTAGCACCGAGTGTAGAGAACAACACAGCCCCCGTGGTTCACCCCATAAGGCTTCTCTCCTCTCTTGTGGATCCAACCTTTTGGGAATTGTACGCGGTAGGGCGGTTTTCCCCTCTACATATTTGGTGAACCCGACGTGAACACCTCCTTTTTCTTTCAAATATTTTTTTAAGCAAGATCATTAAATATGTTTGTGTGGTTGAAGAATCTTAATAATATTTTAAAATATTTTTGTTTCTATTGTTAGTATTCTCTTCTATCCTTTCGCTCTTCTAATGGCTCCTATCCTTAGAAGTCAATGAAAGCATCTTGAATCTGATTGTATTCCTCTAGAATATGATCAGATTGATAGAGAGGATCCTAACATAGATCTAGAAGAGCAAGACAACATGGATACTGAGATGAGTTTTGATCCTTATGAGGGACCTAATGGTAGCTTTGTCTTTTCATCATTTGAGCATATTTGGGATTTTATGAAAGCTAATAGGGATAGGATATTGGGAGGCATGGAGCAAGAAGCTCACCTCGAAAGAGATGAAACTCCTCCTCCTCCTCCAATAAGCTCCCCTATGCTTAACCAAGAAAACCCCTTGCCTAAATCAGTACATCTTGATAAGTTGAACTCAACTATTGATACTATTACAACCACCAACATTGGAAGGAATACGCAAGCCCCTCCAATTAGTAGTATCACTCAAAAGTGTTCTCAATTTCTTCCTCAATCTTCTAATATCAACACTTTTGCTTCTGTTCTTCCCAATGTTAGTTGTTCACTTTCACAAGGTGCCACATATAATAATAATATCCATACTTCCAACTTGAATCAAGCATTGGTTCCTCAACACACATATGGGAATTTGGGAGCAATGCATAATAGTAATCCAAAAGTACAAAATTTGGCAAATATGGTGAAGCAGTTGGTTTCAAAAGTTGAGATGATTCAGCCTTCAAGTTTTACTTATAGTTATAAGGAAATGTGTAATCAGCCATTGGATCCTATTGTTGCTGCTAGGCCTTATCCTAAGCACTTTCCTATGCCAGTTTTGCCTATCTATAAGGGGACAAAAGATCCAATAGAACATTTAAGAAGATTTAGAACAACTTGCCATGATCTCATTTATGATGATATGTTGTTGCTTAAAACATTTCCTAAGAGTCTTGGTGGCATGGCATTAGAATGGTATTATCGATTGCCTAATTATTCCTTAAAGAGTTTTGAAGAGACAACAGAATTATTTGTTCAGCAATTTGGTGCTTATATTGAAAAGGAAGTGACAATGAAAGATGTGTATAATTTAAAACAAAGTAAAGAAGAAAGCTTTTCAAAATTTTTGGCTCGTTGGAGAAGTTTAGTTGGACGTTTGAGATATACTTTACCTCCTAAGGATATGCTTGAGATATTTATTGGTAATTTACAAGAACAATTATCTTATGCATTAGAGACTACTACTATTACATATTTTGATCAAGCGATTGATTTAGCAAGAAAAGTAGAACAGGCTCTCATCAGGAGAGGTCAACTCAAAGTTAAGGAAGAGAAACCTACTAAGTCTCAACATAAAAATAGACATATAGGAGGTGATAGTGGAATGGATAGTAGGCCTGTTAATAATGTTACTAACAACCTACAAAATATAGTACTTCAAAAACCTCCACAAAGAAATTTTACAAGGCTTAATATGTCTATGGAAGCAGTTTTGAAACAACTCTTAGAAGCTAAGGCAATTGAGTTACCTCCTATTAGACAACCAGATACTACAGCTCATTGGTATAAGGTAGGTCAACATTGTGCATATCATAGAGTGGAAGGACATTGGATGAATTCTTGTAAGAAGTTGAAACATGTGGTTCAGGATCTGATTGATGCAGGATGCATTGACTTAGGCAATTCTCAGGTAGTGAATAATCAAGTACCTATCCAACAAAATGTGACTACCAATCAAGATATGAAAATATTTAAAGATCCATTGCCAAAACATAATCAACAAGCAACAAATCAGGTGGCTCATCAGAATGAGCCTCCTCCTTATGGTAATATGGTTGGCATGGTTGGGATAACTACAAGAAGACAAGCTCAAACTCAACATCCTCAACAAGGATAGAATTCTATGTTACAACCTAGTTCAATTTTGAAGAATAATCAAGGAAAATTTTCAGATATAAGGACTCCACCTATTGTATTGAGACCACAACCTAAGGTTTCATTTGATCTCCAAAAGTAGTTGGCTAGTACTCTAGCAAAGATATCAGTTTTAGAACTCCTTCAAACTTCTCCCAACCATAGAGATGCTTTGATGGAATTTTTAAAGCAACAATCAGTTCCTTCAGATATTTCACCCAATGCTATAGTTGATGTCGTAGGTTCTCTTGGGATACATCATATCTCATTCTTGGATGATGATAAACCTTCCTCAAACTTGCAAGAAGATTCTTCACTTTACATCACCGCACTTATTGGGGATACTTTTATCAAGCAAATTCTGATTGATAATGGTTCTTCTCTCAATTTGTGTACATATCAATTCTTTCAAAAATTTGGATTAAAAGAGGAAGACTTAACAAAATCTGATATCATTATAAAAGCTTTCAACAATGAGTCCCAAGAAGCTTGTGGTGTCATATCTCTTCCTCTCAAAGTTGGGCCTAAAATATTGGATACTTTGTTTTATGTGGTACATTGTCCTGCATATTTTAATCTTCTTCTTGGACGTCCTTGGATTCATGCAATGAAGGTCATCCCTTCTACTCTTCATCAATGTCTCAAGTTTGAGTTTAAGAATCAAGTTATCACCATTCCGGGTGACCCTCGACCATTTGAATTTTGTTCAAATGTAGAGTGAGCTCGATCTGAGTTCAACCTATGTCCCTCAATCTCTTCAATGGTTTCTCCATGTTCCTCATCTCAAATATCAGAACAATTTCAAAATTTAAAAATGAGTGAGGAACATATCTTAAATTCTTCATCTTAGGATCATGATAATCAGTTTCTTCAAGAACCTCTTCTGGATCTAGCTAGGCTACCACCATCACCAAGAACCATGGGTTTACCCCATAAGAAAGGTGATGTTGTACACTTTGGCATATGTACCTTTATCTTCGTAGGAACTACCTTTGAAGATAAGATACGTGGTAGCAACCCCTCTCCTATTGAGCACTCTTTTGCTCATTGTTACCTTTCCAATGATTACCCACTTCCTAAATAGATCCTATCTAGTATGGGATATGTAGGTAAAGGCTTGGGGCCACAACATAAGGGCATTCAAGAGCCTTTGGATGTTGAAATCTGGCCTGGGAGATGTGGCATAGGTTTTATACCTAGAAAAGACCAACCTTTACCATTTGACAATGATGATCATCTTATGACTTACGCTGAATATATGGATTATAAAAATTTAGGAGTGGGTGATGAGGATGATGGTCCCCCTTATTCTCCTAATGTCTTATTTTACAATATGATTGATTCTGTGTGTTCTAAAAGTAAACCTTCTATTTTAGCAGAGGACCCTACTTCGCTGTCCTATAGTGATCTTGCGAAGTTAGGAATTGCTCCTCCTTATGTTAAAAGGAATGGTTATGTTCATGAGTGCATTGATTATCGTGCTATGGCTACCAAAGAAAGAGCTATGAAGGAGCCTCTCCGTAATTCTAATTATCGAGAAGGCTTACCTTTTAGAGATTTCTTTGACAAAGCAATCCATGGCACGCCTGTTCTTTTTGTTAAGAAAGGCGACACACTTAGATATTGTGTCGACTTTCATTCTGCTTGCTTAAATTAATTAATTTAAATTACTTAATAATAAAACATAAAAACAAATAAAATTTGCATCAAATCAATTAATCATCATTTAGCTATGCATTTGCATTTCCATTGCATCCATCTGCTTGCTCATATTGCATTGTTGCCTATCATCCTTTTGCATTGTTTTTCTGACATTTAATCCAACTTGCATGCTTGAATGTCATATTTTGCATGATTGCTTGTCCATGACTGCTTGATCATATAGATTTTTGGGGATCTTGCGACAATGGCATGTGATGATACCTAGTTAGGTCATAGCTCACATGCATTGCACTCTCTCTAGGACTCTGATGCCTAGTAAGACCCCCACCTAGGGCTTTCTTCTTCAGTCTTCTTTCTTGCTTTATCTTCCTTAATCTCAAAAATAGTGAGAGTATCTCCTAGATCAAAGGTGATAGCTCATTAATATCTCCTTGTCATTTTTCTATTACCTTCTTTTCCTTTGTCTTCTTTTGCTTTTGACAAGGAGATACATGCATTTTATCTCTTCCTTTGTCATTCTTAAGTTGTCTTCTCTACACATTTGCACACACTCACTTGTGTTCAGTTTCTAAACCCCTATCGAGGGTAGCACTCACCTAATATATATTTTATCCTTATATATTACACCCCACATGGGATAGCTATACATCCTAGTGGGTATCTTATCGGATATGATCTTCTATTGGGTTATACTCCCTTTTGACTCAGTGAGCTCAACACCCCATTATAGGATAAGCTCCTTGGCTATTTTTAGTAGGCCTCGACATACATCCTAGTGGGTAATCACCCCATAATATTCAATAAGTGAGCAACCACCCATAGTGGGTCAGACTCCAACACCTCATTCTTTATGGTGAGCACTACACCCATAGTGGGTTTAGCTCCCTCTTTTCTGGTATGATTCATAGTATTTAGTCACATTGGTCCCTTGCGACCTATGCTGATTTCAATACTATGTTTCACCCATCCTTCTCTGTTTTATATGGTTGACCTTTGGATTATCTTCTTTTTTCTATGTCTTCTTCTTATTCATCTCATGTTTCCTTCTTTCTTCCATCCATTTCATCCATTTTTCATCCATGCATTTCATATAGCATTGCATTTAAGATAGATTGCATACATGAAATATTAAATTAAAAAGAAACATCTAAGATAATGATTAAAATCACATGCACACATTCACAAAACATAAAAAGAGAAAGCAACTATGTATTACTCGATGAAAAAGAGAGAGATACAATCATGTCTGGTTGGTGTACCATAGTCTAGTCTTGATACACTCAACCAATCCCTAGGGGTGCATGCCATAATAAAAATTGGTATGTCATCCCGATCCCTAGCCTAGATCTGAGAGCCTATCTCCTCTGCTCCACCTGAAGGAGGAGGTGGTCCAAGTAGCCGTATACCCATGGATGAAGATGTCAAGAATATTTGTGATCGAGATCATGACCTGCTAGCTGATTAGAGGGATGGAGGGAGTGTCACTCTCTACTTCCATTGGTACTACCTAGTAGTACATAGTCTCATAAAAGGTAGCCTATTGAATGGCCACCTCCAGCCTCTACCCTACCCTCTGTAGCTCTTCCTGTAAAAGGTAGACTCCATCGCTAGCTTGGCTACTCTCGATGATAGCCATCCCCTCTACTCGAGCTCTCTGATACTCTATGTCCAATCGGCTCACCTCCCCTCAAATATGATTGGCCTCTACTCAAGTTGCATCCCTCTCCCTCTCTATGGTGCTCAGTGAGCCTTATAGTCCCTCGATCCTCTTGGACCTATCCTCTTAGAGTAGGTCCACCTACCTCTATAGAGTTACCACTTATGCCCATAGTACCTCTACCTCCTCCCTCGGATCCCCTCATCCTAGAGCCTGATCCTAGCTAGTTACCATTGATGTGGAGGCCTCTCCTAATCCTCTACATGGTGGTATCCTAGCCTTTATGGGGGAAACTCTAGATGTCCCTACCTCCCTGGTCTCGATAATGCTAGTGTCCTCCATCACCAGCTCAATCCTAACTCGAGCCTACCTTTGTCTTGAAGCTACTGGTCCCTACTGAGCCCTCTCTATGGCCCTATGAGCAACCTCTCAGAATGCTCATTACATGCTCGAGCCCATCACCTGGTACCTCTATATCAAAACTAGTGGGGAGACCCTATGGGGCATGACTCCTCTATACCATTACTAGTAGTTGAAGGCCACTCCCACATCGTCCACCCTAGGATCCATGTAAGGAGGATCATCTAAGTCCTCCTTGGCCCACCTAGTTAGGTTTGGCCCACCTCCTACCCTTGTTGGGTCTCGGTAGACTCTCTGGTACCAGTAATCCCCCAAGTCTGGGATGCCCTGCAAGATCTCGAACTACCTCAGGACTCGATCAAATCTGAAGACCTCTGGCTCTCCCTTCTCTGTAGTCAACCACCTGATCCTCCTAATCCTCACCAACTCTATCTTATCCTTAGCCCATATTGGATGTAGATGCTAGGGTCACCATACTATCTTGGCCTCCCTCAACTCATCTACTATCTACCTCGCTAGTGGCAGATGTTCGACGTAGGTCCTCGTAGCCTGCTCTAGGGATCTGGGCCACCTGTATGCTGTTGGTCACTCCAAAGTGGGCAATGGACCTAGTAGTGCATCCGATCTCCGCACCACTATGTGCTCCTAGCTCCATACCTAGAGCAACATCGTACACACTATCCTTGTATGTCACTTGTACATGATGTTGTACAACATCCTGTACAAGCGGGCCAACACATATGGACCCCATGCGAACCTAGCCCTCTGGTATCGCATGTCTACCACTACACCCACCATCACCCATGGTAGATATTACCTACTAGTGTGGCACATCAACATACCTGCAACCACCCCATAGAGCATGGTCATCAATGGGTCTACCCCATACCGCCCCACCAGGTCATCTACGACTATGGTGCTCTCTCGCACCTGGTGGGTCCAGCCTCCTGATAATCACTGCAAGGTAGCTGGCCTCCCTCACACTCTATAAACTACTCTCCCCTTTATGGGGATGTGCAAGATGCACCACACATCCTCTAGTGTGACGGTCATCTCTCCCGTGGGTAACCGAAAGGTAGATGACTCTGGGTACCACCTCTCTACCAGTGCCATCAGTAGAGCCCTGTCTGCCTCCACCCGAGGTAGTCTAGCCAGGTGGTCTAGCCCCACCACCGCTAATGTATCCCTCTCTACCTACCTAAGTGCCTCTAGCTCCACCTCCAAGGAGCCCGCTCTCCACTCGTGGCTCTCGAGTACCCTAAGCTACAATAACAATAAAATAAAAATTTTCCATTAATAAATTTAATTAAAAATTTAATACATTAAAATTAATTAATTAATTTTAAATCAATCTAAATCCATAGCACAATTAAATTCTACATCTTTAAAGTTGTTTTCTTGCATTCTTTTTCCTTCTTCCTTCTTTTTCTCTTTTTTCTCTTTTTCTCTTTCCCCTTTTTGGCGAAATCGCGCTCGCTAGGCACGTTTTCACGAAATCGCGCCTGGTCAATTTTCTCCAGGTGCGATTTCTCCACTACTACCCAGGGTGAAATCATGGATGAGCCACAAAATCACGCCCAGGTCATACGTGGCAAAACCATCGATTTTGGAAGAAAACCACTAAAAATGCATGAAATTTTTGAAAATTTGACATGCAAGGAAGGGTTTTTGATCCTACTTTCTTCCCCCTCATGATCATTGAATGGTGTATTGGTAGTGCCATCTCCTCCTTTTCTCTAGAGCTCCTTTCTTCTCCCTCACGCGGTTAAAATGAATTAGGGTTTTGCCCCCTTTTCACTTTTAACCCTATTTTCGCACGCTTTTTCTCCTTTTTTTCTTTTTTGCTTCTTCTTCTTCTGAGTCTACCTTTTTGAGTTTTTATGAGGAACATGTCCCTCATAAAACTCGAGGGGGCACCCTGGCCTTAGAGGCATTAATGTCCCTAATGCCTCGATTTGCATGTAAAATTGAAAGTGTTTAGAATAACACCATTTTTGCACCATCCCTTTCTTCTAAACCAACCACCCCATTTTTGCTTGTCATTTTTTGTTTGTGGGTGTTTACATCTCTTCTTTGACACATTTATTAGGCCATAAATGCGTCAAAGAGGGGGTAAAATGTAGACACAGAAAATTGACCCACTTTAGTGGGCAATCTTCCCTGAGCCCTCTAGGGGACCCCTTAGACTTGCCTAAGGCAAGGACAAGGCCTTCCCCCTCTGTTTTACCTATTTTCCCTCTGTATGAAATCATGCCTGGTCCTTGATGGGGTGTGACTTCATATTGCAATATCATGCTTGGTCCTTGATGGGGTGTGACTTCGCATTGCGATATCACGATCGACCTAGATGGGGCACGATTTCACATTTTTAGGGTTTGATGCATTAAAACCCTAATTTTTTGGGGTTGGCATGTTTTACGTCGGCCCTCCTTGGTTTTCTCACTCTTTTTGCCTTCAAATATGCTATATAAGGAGGGTTTGAATTCACTTTTCACACACGATAACACACAAGTTAACACACACTCACATAATCAGCATTTAATGATTTTATTGCTCACATTTGATTTCTCACAAAGTGTTTTATTCGGTCTACATCTTTCTTCTTCTTCTCTCACAAGCAACTTTGAAGTTTGGAGTTTGATTGTCTGCTACATTGTTCTTCCTCGCTCTTGGTGGATTGTTGTTGGAGCCCTAAGGAGAGATTGACCATCCGGGAGATCTAAAACCCTTCTGTTTTGCTTCTGCACTCTCTGCTAGGTGAATTCGCTCTTCTGCATGCACATTTAGGTTTTCTGAATGATGTAATCGAGCTTCTACATTCATATTTTATTTTTCGTATAGTTTATGCAAAATCGTGCCCAGTATGCTATGGGGCATGACTTCGCCTGGCGTTATCACGATCACCCATTACAATGGCATGATTTTACCTGAGACCAAACTAGGGGTAATCTGTTGTCCCTATTTTCTCCATTGCATTCTAATTTACATCTAGAGCATAGTGGCATATTCTATTTTGTGATTTTTGCATTCTGTTTTGTTGTATTGCATTAATGTTTGTTTTCCTCCAAAGGTCAATTTCCGCTTTTAATTATCAAAGGTCAGCTAAAAGGACCTAGGGGGCTTAACTGTTGCACCTCCAAGCACTGTTGTACAGTGGCCTAAGCAAGCCCCCTAACGCTAATCCCATTTTCAAGTGTTTCTTGAGTTATCTTGCAGGAACAGGTATTATTAATATTGGACAAAGGGATAAAAGCAAGGATCAATCACCGAACAAGCTAAGTATTATGAGTAGTCTTTTAGGCTATTTGTTGAGTGCTTTTATTTCTATTGTAAAAACCCTAGATCTGATTTAAAGAAATATATTTTATTTAATTCTAGGCATTGAAAGAAAAACAACATATAGTGTGCACTTAGGGTTAATTCTGTTTGTGCATCCCTTCTTGAGCCCTTGCTTAAAGGTTTCTTGTTTAGAACCCTAGGTTAGAAAAGCATTCAAAGAAAATAATCATTCTAGGGTTAGCTCTTGTATTCCTGCATTCTATATTTCTGCATTGTCCTTTATCTTTTATAGCATAGATCTAGAAAGGCCAAATCTAGGTGTTTGTCTTGAATCGAATACATCAAACATTCCTGAAAATTCTCGTGGACTTGGAGCAAGTCCTTAAAGTTGTTCTTGGTGAACCCATCCCCCTAGCACCGAGTGTAGAGAACAACATAGCCCCCATGGTTCACCCCATAAGGCTTCTCTCCTCTCTTGCGGATCCAGCCTTTTGGGAATTGTACGCGGTAGGGTGGTTTTCCCCCTCTCTAGAAATCATGGTAGTAGGTGCATCAATTTCTTTCATGGCAGCCACCTCTAGAGCAAGGTCCCATAGATTTCCTCTAGCACAACTTATGGTGGTCACCCCTCCTCACCCTTGATGCACAACCTCTTGGCATGAGTCCTTGGTTGCCTACCAGATGTCTCTTCAAAAGGAGAATGATTTTGGTGGGTGATATTTGGAAGTTTTCTAAGTCCTCTTGGAAAAATTGGAAGCAAATCTAGTCAAAATTTGGCCTCTATCCTACTAATAAAGCAATTATTATGCGGATCCTTTCCATCACCTCCCAAGCACCTTAGCCTCTATCTTCTCCATTGGAATCTAGTCCTCATTGGACTAATTGGAAATGGTTTGGAAATTATGACTTTGAGTAGCTAGCCCTTAAGTTTTGGTACTAAGCCCTGCTTCCTATGAATTATCAGCAATTTATAAATATGCTCAGTAAAAAATAGAACTTAGAGATCAATTGGGCCACTTGGGTGAGAAAATTCAAGCTTATCAACTCTACCCAATTCAAGGAAATTTCCAATTTCTTCTTTGGAATGTAGTCCTTCAAGGTCTACCTACTCGGAGTAGGCTAAAATGGATGGGCCAAGGGCAAGGTGATTTCCCTTTTATGGTTTTGAAGAGACAATACAATATCTATTTTGGAACTATACTCATGTCTACCATATTTGGTGTGAAGCACAATAATTGCTTTATCCCATACCACTTTCTATGATAAAGGATCAAGCCTTATTATGGATCAATCTGATGTCCAATAAAAAATTTCTTCTCTCCATTACTAGGGTAGTCATCATATTTCGTATATAGAAGACTCAGTGCAACTTCATTTTTGAAATGGATCAAGAAGATATCTCTAATCTCTTAGTAGTTAACATCTTTGACATTGTAAAATGCCAGTTGCAGGCTAAGTTAGTAGGTGGTACTCGTAAGGAGAAAACACTTCAAGAAGAATCATAACTCTAAAGAGGTATATATGTGAGACCTCGGCTCATAGCTCAAATGGAATTTATAGATTAAAGAACATGGTAGGTGAATTAATTGAGCAACATAGCATGGCAAGGCATAATCAAGCACACTTGTTGAAAAATTTGGGTCAAGTGGAATTAGAAGCCAACAAAACTCATTTCAATCCTCATATTAGGCTCCCATAATAATATGAGGTGGAGCAGGGTCACTTAGACTCTTCTCCTTAGCAGATGTTTTCCCAGCATGGCTGCTCCCTTGAAGTTTTTTTTTTGGTGAAGTGTAGTAGTCTCTTCTTAGTAGATAGTGTGCAGGCCACCCATTAGAGGAAGCAACCCAGTAGTCTCTAGTCATTTAGTTTTATGTCAACATGTCTTTTTAGAGTCCTGGTGATGGCATACTTTTTCATCCCCATGAAAACCACTAAGGATATCTTAGTTTTTAACATGTGTCACTAGGGGATCACTTGTGTGGTTGTTCACTTCCAATGCTTGTAGTTAGGTGCACTAAGTATCACAATATTTCTTAGTTCTCCTCTATGTTGGTCCTTTATGACCTCATGTTATAATATAGTAGTGGGGGCCTAAGTGTGGTCTTCATTGTGCTTATTTTTGGTGAAGGGTACCCTATGTGGCCCTGTGAATGCACTTGTGTTTGCTTTTTCCTTACTAGAGGTAAGTCTATCATGGCTCTGATGGTTGTTGGATGTTCAAGCCTGGATGTAGGCACCTAGACTACAATTAGAAATTTTAATAAAAAAGAAAAATATTTTCTTGAAGGTCTTTAAATTTTTAAGAATATTTGAAATTAGAAGTTTTTTGAAAGTTTGCAAATTCAATAGGGAGATAAAAGACTTACTACATCAAAGTTTTAGAAAATTTTAAAATTTACAAATTTCTTATTTAAGTTTTTAAAATTGCAATTTATCAATTTTGGAGATATAAGGATTTCAACTTCAATTTGATTTATTAAATTGCATATCATAGAAGAAATTATTAGAAATACATTCAATGAAGATAGTGAAGAAATGGTGAACAAGCTAAAGTTTTATTCTCAAAATTTTATAGATGATCTTGATGGAAAGAAGAAGATACCAAAATCAATTATAAATACACTACAAGATTCAAAGCTAGATCTTATTACTACAATATCACAATCTTGTAGTTTAACAAAAATAAATTCTATAATAGAATCTATAACTACTCAGAGTGTCATAGAATGTAAAAACATGTAAATCATTTATAAGGAAAATAAAGGAAGAATGGTGTTAATAGTGCATTAATGGCTACGTTTTTCATTAAGAAAATAGAAGAACACAAAGTACTAGCAAGGAAGCATAAATCAAATAAAGGATATTGCATTTAGTTGAAGTGCAATTATTGCAATAGAATTGGGCATGAAAAAGCTAATTGTTGGAATCTTTATCCATGTAAATTTTGTGGAATAAAATCTCATTCTCCAACATTTTTTTGGTACAAAAAATATATAATGGAAGATTTCAAAGAATGCTATTATTTAAACTAGACAACTTTCTTCAAAAGATTATTTCTGAAGCAAGTTCTAAAGTGTTCTATTTCTGAAATGTAGGATAAAATTGAAGGAAAAACATTTAATCTTAAGGATCAAATTAATGATGAAGTGTTTGAAAAACAAGAAATAGGGAAATGGATCAAATATGGTCCAAATTTATCTTGCAAAATAATCAAGAAATAAATAAATGAGTTAGAGGACAAATAAGGAGCTCAAGCAATTCGTGAACAAGTTAAAGAATATATGGACTGAAGATCCAAAGAATGAATATGAAGGAGAACTCATAGTAGAACTCAAGAATAAAGCTAAAGATGAATCTCAAGTAGAGGTTCATGAACAATGCAAGGTCACATTATGATTGAATATGAAGACCTAGATTGAAGACTAAAGTATTGAATAATGAATTAATGTAATATGGGGGGGTGTTAAGAAATATTACATTATTTGGTACATGTAAATGTACCCCCATGGTACCTTCATGGTACAAATGTAAATATGTAATAGATTAGAGTTGCTTCTATAGTTTAGATGAGTGATTTATATTTCCCTTTTATGTAAGTGTCAATGTACAGGAAATGCACAAGTGTCATGTATGTAAGTGTGCAAATATGTAAAGTGAGGATGTGCACAAGTGTCTTAGATTAGGAGTGCATGTAGAAGTGTGCAAGTGTCATAGAGTCAAGTATGCATGTAAGAAGAGAGTGAAGAGTCTAGTATACAAGTGGCAAGATGATAAGCCAAAGGTCATGGGAGTTGTCATATGGAGAGCAATAGTCAAGTACATGAAGAGTCATATTCTATGTCTATATTATGGAGATAAAGCTCCATACAATATATTGGGAAAATGGTATGTAATGATCACCACATAGCAAGCATTGATAATAAATTTTGTATACAGATTTTGAGAAATTAATTTTGTAAGTATTCTTCATGCATGTACATGAATGATTTTTGGCCATTTTACATTCATATTTGATATTATAAGTGAATGTTATTTTATCTTTATATTGGCGTAGATATATATTTAATTGCTCACATATATAATTCTACTCTTCATTATTGATATTTTGACCTTTAATATTGTGGATTCTTTATATTGGGAGATGTTATATTTTGAGGTGGTAAGGCTCAAAATCCAACAACCTAGGAAAGGCTAGAGGAGTAGTGTGAAGGGATAGATAAGGAATGTTGATTGGAGAAATGAGTGAGTAATTGGCTATTATAATAAGTTATTAGGTTGAAACTATAGTGATCTTGGCAAAAATAAATATGATGGATTAGTTAGGGGCTATAAAACTAATAATTGAGGGATATTCACTAAGTATGGTTAATTACCTCAATAAAAAGGCAATGATAAGATGGAGAGTAGAATACATAGTAACAGATACATTAATATCCCTAAATTCACTATAATAATTTTATATGGCACATGTATATAGAGAAGGAAATGGGGTGGTGGATTGTCTAGCCAATTGGGGAGATATTAGAGAGGAAGATAAAATATAGATATTGCCATATGGGATCCATCTAGATGTACTTCAATTAGTGGAAAAGGAGAGAGAAAATATAGAAATTCAATTCATTGGATAAAGTTCCAAACAAGACAAATCAGGGTCTCATCAAATATATAAATGTAAATAGACTATAAATTAATGTAAATTTGTAGAGTTTTGAAACAAGGTAGTACAATGTTTCAAATATCATGTAGCCTTCAAATATGAGGTATTTTGGTTGGTAAGAATAGGCATAGTAATATGGGAATGGAAAAGGGTTTGGGCCCTTTCAAAAACCTTTATTTTACCCTAATCCAAAAAAAATAACATATTTCTTCCAAGAATTTCCCTTAGCAACAAGACAATTCTTATGCTTCTCAATTTGACCATCAGTACAAAATATGGCCTTATAGACCCATTTACAAGCACCAATATTTTTTTGTTTAGAAAAAGATCTAACTCCCATGTATTATTATTTGTGGGAGGATTGTACTCCATTCACAAATTTTTGTGCCACTTAGGACATATTTATTTGAATTTAGATGGTAGGATCTCCAACAACATCCACATTGCTAAGTAAAGCATGTAATTTTTGGGGGGATGGGGGCTCTATATAACATTCTCACTATAATACTTTATCATTTTCTTTAATTGTGGTCCTAGTCAATTTGAGCATAGGATGATCCACAACCAAGGGGTTCCAAGAGATAAGATTTTCATTAGAAGCAACATCATAAAACAAAGGTACATTCACACCATTAGAATATAAATATGTATACACAATTGAAGCATTAGGAAAAGGATCAAATCTCAAGATGAAAGAAAACTATAAGATCTAGAGTAATTAATTATCTAATATGAATTATGATTAGTTACAATGTCTAGATCAACCACTTGATTAAAACATGGACCAAATAATAAGTGGTTCAAGATGATTAACAATCAAATTAAAATGAGTTGGAGGATAATTAATAAAGAGATATGAGAGAGTCATAGAATATCTATAAAATGAAATCTCAATGTAGGTAACATCTACATGGTGATGATATCTCAAGTAGTTGGATCATAGAGTTTATATACCTTTGAATCCTAACTATAACCACCAAAAAATGCATATATAAGTTTTAGGCTAGAAGTTATTTTACTCCTTAATAAGAGTATATGCTTGTGCAACTAAATAAAATATTATGATATGCAGATTTAAAGTTATTTATTCTATCCATCTCTTAGAGGATACTATTTTTGACTCAAATGAGTGGGTTTACTATTCATGATATATGTTTTACAATGCACTACCTCAACCCCATACATGAGCTCAATTTTCTTTTCATGTATAAAAAATAAATAATTTTGATGATGTTCTTGTTCTTCTATTTAACTACCCATTCTACTAATGAGTTTAGTGAATGGTCCAATCCCAACTATTGTCCTAAGAAATAATAAAGTCCTCAAAAATATTAATTGCATACTATATTCCATGATTTATCTTGAGGCCTTTGGCATTTTTGCCACATTTTTGATGTGATTATCAGCATAAGATGGAAGTCACCTATAGTTTGATGCAAAAAAAAAATTTCTTTCCCGTCTTTAAATCCTCGCCATATTTCCCATTTCTTTTCATAATTTCCCTTTCTTTCTCCTTTTTTCCAATTCCTTTCTACTCTAGTCTTCATAACTTAATAGAACCAACCCTCTCTGAATTTCGAGACTCTCTTTCTCCCAACCTTTCAATTTCTCTCCTTTCTAGAAAACCTTTCTGCGATTCATACCACAGCCTTTAATATTATTACATTCTAATTGTCTACCAAATCCTTAAATTCCATGAATTTTGAGAATATCTAATCTTTAAATTTTAATGGCATAAATTCAAAGAACTAAAAAATTATAAATGAAGGTGAAAAAATATATTTTTCCTTCAAGATGCTATACACCCATAACGCATAATATAAACAAGCTTCAAAGGTTGATAGACACATTAAAAATTTTATTTGGAAAGGACTCCTTATGATACTTCCCCAAAACATAACTCTCACACACTCCACTAGGTATACTAGTGAATTGGCTAACATAAACCATGTATAGATTACTCATGTACCTCAAGGATCCATAATTTTTGTATCCTAATTGATGATGTAATAGCTCACTAGTACGATCAACCTTAATGACTAGATTAATAATGGATTTCCAATTGAAAGAGGTAGGGGCCTTACTAAGGTTATACATTTTATATGACTCATCACAATATCCTAAAGAGATAACCTTAAAATAATCATCAATATCCTTAACTACCTAATGATTCTATCAAAATTTTATCTAGGAGTAAGTAAATGAAAATAATATAGGATCCAAATTCTAAAACTTAAAGGGGTCTGCAAGGGACTTCCTTGGGAAGTCCTACACCACTTCCTTGCAACCCATCCTTGGACCTGTCCTAGATCCTTAGCCTTGTCTTGGATCCCTAGAACTTCCTTTTCCCTTCCTCCTCGGTTGGTAGGAACTGTAGATAATCTCCTTAGGGTGGGAGATCACTTTTCCATTTTTTTCCCTTCTCCTTGATGTTTGGTGGGGTTTCCTGTTGGTGCCTATGATCTGGGATGTCCCTGGGTTTTTTTGGGATATCCCTGGATTCTGTTCTAGTTCCCTGGCACTCTTTTACCCTCCTCCTTGGTTGGATGGTGTTGCAGATGATCTCCTTGGATTGGGAGATCCCTAATTCACTTGTTTACCCCTTTCCATACCTTTTGGTAGGGTTTTCCTTTTGGTGCCTGTGAATTGGGATGTCCTTGGGGTTTTTTGGGTTATCCCTGGTTTTTCCTGGGTCATCCTTTGGGTTTTTTGAGTTCTTTCAGGAACCCTTTCCCCTTTTTTTCTTGTAGGGTCCTATTTGGTGCTAAGGATTAGAGGTTCTTCTGGTGCAGTGTGGTGTGGCTAGGATTTTTGGCTTCATGAGCAACTCTTCACAGTATCTTTTGGCTTGGATGGGGCCTTGTGCTTATTCCTGTGGTGTTGCTCTTTGGGTTTTCGATTGTAGGTTTGATGGCAGGTCTCAGCTTTTCATGGCTTTGAGGAGAGCCTATGTGTTGATTGTTGTTGTGTTCCTATGGGTCATCCTCTTCTGGTTCCCTAAAGCTGCTTGGCGATGGCATTGGAGGTTGTTGTGGAGTTCTTGCTACTTTTTTTCTAGCCTTTGGGGGGGGGCCTGTGATTTCTGGTGGTAGCTCATGCTTCATAGTTCCTCTTTTGAGGTCTCCTAGGACCTCCCCACCATTTTCCTTGGCTCCCATTTCTGCATTGTTGTTTCCTCTGTCTCCTTTGGCCTCTAAGTAGTTTCCTTGTTGCAATAGGATTTCATGGTCTTTGGAGTCCCATGGTTGTTGTTCCTCTTACAGGACTGTTCGGGATGATTGGTCCTTGCTGTGGCTTCCTCCTGCTACATCGCTATGCATACTCAGGTGGGAATTTTATGTGTTTCTCGCTTTAAGTTCAATTTTGAAATTTTCAAATTGTTGTAATGGGCGGGATAGCCCTGTTTCAATTTTTCCTAGGCAGGTTTGCTTTTTTAAAATTTCCTCACCATGTGATTTTTAGGTTATCCTTTTGCATGTGTGTTTTTGGGTTGTTCTGGGTGGGATAGTGTTGTCCCAGACTTCTATGTAAAGATTCAAAAAAAATTAAATTAAATTAGAAAAATTAATTTTGTCCTTTAAGGCTATCCTCTAGCCTTTCCTATAAGGCTATCCTTAGCCTATCCTGAAAGGCATTCTTTATGTCTTTCCTCTAGATTTTGGTGTCCTTTTCTTTGGCCTTGGGGCCTTGCTTTTAGTCTTATGACTTTTTGTAATCAGGTTTTGGGATCCTTGATAAAAACCCATTTTTAATTTAATTTAACTGACCAAAAAAAATAAAGGACTTATTCAAAATATGGAGGATCTATACTCACATCAATACATCTAAAATCTTGAAAGGTTTAATCATCACTAATGATGATCCTTTATCCATTGTGATTCTCATTGTAGTTGAAATGAATATAGTGATACATCGTCATATGCCTCGTAGATCCAATAGCCACAATTTACTCCTAATATGACAAGAATACCAATAGGATAAATGCACAACCAAATGTATAGTATGAGAGGTGTAACCATGTTATTATACAATGAAGAGGGCATCATATTCAAATTTATTGGTAACTCCTTTAAGTTTCTTAATTTTACTCATACAACATTCTATTATGTCACCTTGCTTTATCCATAATTTGTGTCTTTACACTCTTCTTGAAAATATTTTGTTGTCTATATTTTAGATTTTTTATTTCATATTTTGAATCATTTGGAAACTCCTTTGGAGGTCCCTAAATCCTAGTTTGAATATTTTCTAAAAAAAAATTAAAGTCACCTAATTCTAGATAGAAGTGGTGGATCCTACTAATATTTGAAAAACATTCAATTCATATGGTATAAGGTGATGAATATTCATATGATAGAGACACTATTAAGGATAAATTTAGATATCTAGAATTGTTATTTATTTTTCCTTCTAAAAGAGAAATATTAACTTATAATTTAATGAATTGATTGATATACTCTTCAATATTGTTTAAGTCTACAATCTTTAAAGTGCTAATAATGACTTCCAATCTACTAATGTGGTATTGGTATTCATGAGTAGTTCCTCCCATATTTTCTAAATTTTAATAGGTTCGAGACTTAACTATTGATCCATATATAATGAGATTGATCCAAGAATTTCACCCTTCATTATAGTTATAGTCTCTTGCTTCTCAACAATGTTCATAGAGGATTTATTTTTATCATCCAAATAAATCCATAGGTTTTTGAATAAGAGATTGCATCTTTGCCCCAAAAAATTAATTATCTATATTTAGTAAAATAATAAGTGATACTTGATCAATCATGTTCATGTGTAATTTTAAATTCAAAATGGAAAAATACAACTATGATATGTGAATTTCTAAGAAGAGTTTCAAAAATTGTGATAAATTACCTACTTTCACTTTTATATAAGTGAGATATGGCCTTTCAAATATCAAACCCCCCTCCCCCCCAAAAAAATAAAAGCTCAATTTTCCTTCACTCTTGTTGTAACACTTGGTATAATTTATCTACAACATCTTATGGAAAAGGCCACCATAACTCACTTGGATCAACAATTAGAAGAAACAAATAAGGATATAAAGGATGAGAAAGTACAATATGTAAGTTCAATTTTAGAAGGAATTAAAGGTGCAAAGACAAATGTGGAGGAAAATGCAAACACAAATATGACAAAAGAGATCAAGATCTTTCTAGATAAATCATCTTCATTTTTCTCAAGTAGTATAGAATCCTCTCCTAGTAATAAAGTGAAAGTTGTATAGAGGTTATCCCTTACACTTTAGGGTTTCAAGAGCAACATAATAAATAAATGAGGATGAATTCTATAACAATTTAGGGTTTTTAGGGTAGAATAATAAGGTAATTACTTTGGAAGAGTGTCCTTGCACTTTAGGGTTTCTAGGGTAATATAAAGAAGAATGTACTTTTGAGGTTATTCCTTGCTCTACAAATCTTGCACAACAAGACAAACCTATAGATGATAAGTCTTACTTTGAGTAGTGTGAGAAGATTGAAGAGATGGATGAAGATGAAAGTATTGGTGGAAATGAAAAAAAAAAAGGAAGACCCAAGAAGCAAAAAAAAAGAGAAAAAGAAACCTAGAGGGATATTGATATGGGAAAAAAAAGCAATAATTACAAGTGTTAACAAGAAGTGAGGCTAAACCCACAAGTAAAAACAAAAAATAACAATGAAAATTAATATCTTTGAATATTAGGGGCATGAGTAAGAACCCTAAAAAAAGTATTAAGAAACTCTCAGATTGTTATAGACAATTTATTTATATTTATAGATATAAAAATGGGCAGCAAATATTTTAGCCATTCATGGTGTTGAATTTTATCTTGACAAAAATTTCAATTTCAAAATGCATTTGTATGAAATGATAAAAAGGAGTTGATTGCATAAACTTAGCAATGATGAAGATGGCAAATCTCTTTGATAAGAAATGCAAATGAAGAATATTTTTTATAGAAAGGTAGGTTGGATATGATTTAATTAATTTGATAGAAATGTAATGAGAGCAATGTAATGTTTTGTTTTTGTAAATGGAGTGTCCCCTAGAAGCCACACATAACTTATTAAAAGAACACTTGGCACAATCTGGGTGTTCCATTTTATTTTATGCCTCAATGAATTAGATTTATCCAAATAAATCAAAGATCAAATAGAAGTTTACCATTTTATAACTTGTGATTTGTCATATTAGATAGATAGATATATGTATGTACATATGTATTTATATATGTATACATACATATATATATATATATATATATATATATTATTCATTTTAGCATTTTAAGTGCAACATTAACCAAGGAAACGAACATCCATATATAACAAATAAAATAACTAAAAGGGATAAAAATTGATCTTATGATCACCTAGGTAGATATGCCTTAGAAAATCCAAGTATCCAAGCACAACATGGGATCCCTTGCAACAAATGGGTGTTGAGTTTTGAGATTGATCACCTTTATTACAAAACACATCAATGATGTTGGATGATTAAATATGGGAAATCCCATCATCACTAAGCAAAAGAAATGGTCAAAAATACAAAGGAGATCAAACCTAAAATCCCACAAAATATTTGAAGTTCTTAATGATAAAATTATACAAGAAATACCACAGATAAAGATAATAGGAAACTGATGGATCCTATTACTCTAGAAGTTCATTTAGCTATTTTCTATTTTAATAAGGTTAAATCCTCAAGTCTAGATGGGATATCTACAATATTCTATCAACATAATTGGGAAATAGTGAAGGATTCTTTATTGGTGGCAATGGAATAGTCTATGGTAAAACAATACATACATTGTAAAATAAATGCAACATATCTTACCTTGATTCCAAAAAATATATGTAGAATTGTTTAATTCATTTAGACCCATAAGCCTATGTAATATGGCATATAGGATTATCTCCAAAGTTATGGGAAATCATTTAAGACCACTATTAGACAATATTATTTTAGAAGAGCAAGAAGGTTTTGTGAAAGAAAGACAAATTTTGGATGAGATCATAGTAGCTCATGAATTTATGCATTTAATGGCATAAATAAAAAAGAAAGTAATCATCTTAAAACTTGATATGAGTAAAGCCTATGATAGGTTTAAATGGGAATTTCTTTTTGTAGTATTAGAAAAGTTTGGATTTGGGAAGAAATGAATTAGATGGATTAAATCTTGTGTCTCTATAGTTTCATATTCAATGTTGGTCAATGGGTTAGTAATAGAATCATTTAAAGTCAAGAGAGGTCTTAGATAGGGAGATCCTCTATCACCATATTTATTCATTATTATGGCAGATGTTTTGGGTAGGAACTTGAAGAAGGTTAAGAAATATGGGCTTATAAGTGGACTTAAGTCTAGTAATAACATCGACAACAACACCTTGTTGGAGAAAATTTCTATGACCCTTAAATATTTGTCACACCATAGAATTTTTTAATTCCAATCAGCACTATGGACTCTCATGGATCCACCTCTTTTACTCATGAAATAATTACATAAAGCTTCTAAAAGACCAAGTAAGGTAATGAAACCTTAAAATTAGCTTATATTATTAATTCTTGTGCTCAACCATATAACAAAATAAATATAAAATATTCATTATTTGACCAAGATCTACAAAACCCATTAATTAAAACCCTATCAATAGACCGATGCCTTGTCCATTGTGAAATTGTAGCAAAGATATCAACGATTTAATGAAAAATAAAGAAGGGGAAAGAGAGAAATGGGTCAATTTAATTCATTCAAATAATGCAATAAACATAATTGAATTTCACCAATGAAATAATACGCCATTCACACATTCAAATAATGCAACATGTAAATGTGACACACAACATAATTGACAAGAAAATTGCTCAAATATGGATATAGGATTTGTATTAATATCAAGATGTAATTACAATTTGAGTCTAGCCAGTGTGTCTTAGATCTCATCAAACAAATACAAAGGGGAAATTTTATTTAAATGATGTAATGAAAAACCCTCAACTCTTCATTCAAATAATGTAATAAAGAGTCTCCTAGCTTTCGATCTAGTCATTGGAAATGATCTCAACAAATTGAATGCTTCTTGAGCAAGACCTACACAATTATAGAGAAGAATAAGGGATGGAAATGAAATATGAGACATAAAGGGGAATACAACTAATAGGACAAGAACAACCTAGAATACCTTTGGAAAATATTGGCTATGCAAAACTTGATGCCTAGTGTGGTTGATGCAGCTCTTATTTATAGGCCTAAGATGACTCATTCTATTGCAAATGCTTACATTTGGGTCCTCCATTTGGCTGCATTTACACCACTGAATCTATTATGGCTTATGGTTATATTATGGTCATCCTAAGTTGTCTTAACTTGAATCTAACACTTGGGAGCTTTTCAACCTTTGGCTCTTCTTATGGGCTACAATTGTATTGAATCTAGGTCCCACATATGGCTACTTATTGGCCATCAGATTTCCAAGTGTATTACAATTGTATTAGATCAAGGTCATCCACTTGGCTTATTTTTGGACTATTATATATTAATCACCTATTTGTATATTTTCCTGATTCTTATCTTTTTCCTTGTGGAAGATTGTAGTCCTCTTTTGGATATCTCTATGATGCTCTTCTCTATATCTTTTCTCTGCTTTATTTATTTTTTGCTTCTATTATTATTTTATCAATGTTGACCCATACCTCATCACAAAAGGTCATAGTGAACCTTATTACATGTAGGGCCTGTAAGGCTTTATTCTTTTGACTTTCAGATAATGCTTTATTTTCTTAACAAAAACTACATAAACAATTTACCATTTGAGCCAAGATACTAGTCTTTTTAGCTAACTCAAATTCATTGTTTTCATCACAATCAAAGTCTTGGATTTTTTAATTGGTTATATGGGATTTAAATAGGCCCCATCCATATTATATCATCATCACATAGTGGTATTACAACAAAATTTGGATATTATCCATGTATCACTTGGCAACAAAGTCTTAGATTTTATTTAGAATAAATTTTTCAATATTAGCCACCTCTCTGCATTCCTCTAGTGATAGACCTATTTTAGCTAATTGATCATCTACTTTCTCTTCCCAAGTATCCATCTCTTCAATGTATTTATCCCATTTTGGTCTATCTATTTGAAACATTAAAACTTTTATAAACTCTTGAGAGCTATCGAGAATTGTGTCATCCTGAATTGTTATTTTCTTTTCACTAACTTCTTCATAATATTCCTCAAATTGCTAAAAGATATGAAGTATTGAGGCTATCCTTTTGTCTATCTATTCCAAGGAGGCTTTTCATGCTTTCTATTGAAGCTAAGATGGTGTTGATATTTTTGAATATCTTGGCCAAGCTTTTCAACTCACTTTGCACTTTGTCACACATCTCATTTTTATATTTTGCAATAAAGCCAAAATAGTCAATACTTAGAAAAATAAATTTAGGATTAATATTTTGAATTATGACTTGTGAATCTGACTTTTGTTCTTTGAGTATTTGTATTTTAGCTAGCAATTGTTCATTTTTTGCCATTAGAGCTTGTTTACTTTTGTATAGGTTTTTGGTTGTCTATACTTGAGATAGAGCATTTATCTCCATTAAGGTTAGGGGGTCCTCTTGGATCTGCATGTGTGTGTCCCCAATTTGTTGGTCCACCTAAATCCCTACCATTTTGATTAGCGGTATAATCATATCTACCATCATAGGAGGTATCGTTGGGGCCTGAGTTTCCTGAGGATCTAGTTCTTCAACTATATATTGAATATCCTTGGGATCCTTTCCTTCATCAATTACTTTGAGTTACCTTTCATCAATAGGATTGAAATAGATAACTTCTTCTACTCTCACTAGAGTAAGACTTTTTAGGGCTTTTGAGGAGGATGACATTTCAATCCTGGTCATTTTGTGCTTAGGGGATTTAGTGGGGCTTGGCAACCTTACTTGATGACCCCTAAGCAAATTACTAATTCCCTAATAGCTATATTATCTTCTTAGAAAATGAAGACAATTTGATCTTCTTATTATTTACTATCAAGGTCTTAGGGATGACTGAAGGCTTACTTAAGGCCAATTGCAATTTAATCTCATAAGGTAGTTCTATTTGAGCAAGGGTCGAGGAAGTCGATTAAATTAATATAGAGGAAGCAAGGACACTTTCTTTACCTTTGCTTTTAGCAACAATATCATCATGAGCAAGCTGAGAAGCTTTTGCCATTGTGACATCTAGATTGACAATCTCCACCAAGACTTCTATTTGTTCATACTATTGATTGACCACTTTAATAATAGGGTCCTTGAGTTACTCTAGAGGGTTTTTTGGGATGATTAGGGCAATTTCTTTCACTAAATCTCTCCTCAACATTACTAGTGTATTTGGGTAATCCCCAACATACTCAATATGTGTGCTCGCTCTCCCAATGGTTGGATGATTTTTCCATATTGACTCAAAAGACACCCCACTCTTGATGGCTACTTGAATATCATCCTCGAAAGAATCATCTCTATGACTTGCCCATGCACAATGTAATTTTTGTACTAAGTGTCGGTAAGTTCCTTGAGGATCATAGCCTCTCTAAAAATCCATACTTGTCCATATTGTATATAGCTCTCAACATGTTGTGATAGCCTTTGTATATGTAGTGACCCATCATGAAAGGGACTTCAAGCCATGAGATTTTTCCTATTTTCTTTCCCAACCTCATTTTGACCTCTTTGGCTATTTGTTTAGTTATTTCTAGAGCAAATATGGATATTGAACAATTTTTAGGAAGTACCTATGGAGGTATTTTTGATCCATAGGCTCTTATATAATAGAATTCCTCAGTGAGAAAGTATCTCCTACTTATTTTTCATTCAAAAATATTGATATCCCAAATCCTATCCTGGTTGGATGATGTCCACAGAGTAACACATGGATGGTTGGGAGAAATTCCTTAAAGAAGTGAGAATATCTAGATGCACCTTCATGAATCCATGAGAGTCTATCTTGTATGTCAATGGCTTCTACTCCTTCCTATTCTATGGTTCTTTATCCACTGATATGTCCTACTAGCAAGTGAATGAGAATTGAGTAATATGAAAATGGAGGCATTTGCTCCCATTCTTCTCTAATGGCATGTTGCAATGCTACCAATTCTTTGTGCATTGTATTACAGATAACATCTTCCCATTTGTATAGTGGGGTTTGACCTCTTCTATTGAACTGGATAATTAGGAACATCACTTCTCTTGTAAGCCAAGTTAAATATTTAATTTCCAACACAATATTGATCATGTCTACATAATCCATTGCCCAAGGTTGTAGAGTGTTCTTACTTATCGAGAAATCATACGACACAATATGATCATGTTTGAAGTATTTTGTATAAGTAAATGTGTTAAGCATATAATGAGACTTCATAGATATTACATATTTATCCAAGGTCAATGTAGCAAGCCTTAACTAAAAAATCCTCCTAAAGCTATCAACTATGATTTTGAAGGTAGGTCAATTGTTGACATCCTTGAATACTCTAGTTAGCGAGTCATAAGCGATTACTAGCCAAGATAAGAGGTCTAATGAGTAATAGACTTTGGGGCACACTATCCTTCCTAAATTGTTGGTCCATCTATTGTAATATGGTCTGGCTTTATTTTGTGTATTTTGTACCCTTTTGAATAACCCTTTGAGCAGTGCTAGGTGTCGTTGGTAATCCTCCTCGGTATTTTCAAAGCTAAAAATTTTTGTCTTCCAATTTCCACTATTGTGTAGGAGTGATTTTTATATCAACCCCAATTTTCATTAAAAATTCTACTACATCCTTGGTAAGGGCTTTCCCAAGTGTTGTTTTATACGGTTTCTCCTCTATTATCTTTCTAATGTTGGCTATAGTGTCTATGGGGGATCTTCAGGTAGTACCAAAGGGAATGCTTAAAGATGCTATAACTACTTCTATAATTACTTACTGTAAGAAATTAAACACTTTGTAAGGTCTCTTTAGTTTTCTCATCCCTAATCCTTCTACAATTGCTTAGTGCAAGTAAAGTTGGATTATCTGGGCATGAATTTATAGCAAGTAATCCAATTACTTCACATGCTCACTCTTAATTTTGGCCAACTACATCCTTTTATCTTACCACCCTACAATTTCCACCTTGCCTTCCTTAATAGTATCAATTGTCACACAGTGTGCCACTCCTTGTTTAAATTATAACCATTGATTTTTGAGGATTGAATCTGAGCTATTGAGAATAATATAGAATTGCATGCCTTTAATCTAGATAGTTGCTACTTTCTGTAAATCAAATCTTGAGCGTTAAATCCTTTTTGTACTATTAATGGCTTTCTTAATAGTGAAACTTTATCCTTATTATATCATGAAATATGGACCCATTGTTCTCTTTTGCTCAAAATATCGATTGTTGAAATAACTTCCAAGTCAATTTGTACCTTAGTCGTATAGTTTCAATTTTAGATCCCTACCATCTGCTATATCTTGAGAGTAGATTTGTTCCATCGATTTTTTTATGTTTTCCTTACATACCTTAGCTTTTGATTTTATAGTCATCTTAGCTTGTGACAATTTCTTTTACTCTTATTTGTTGATTTAAAATACTTGGGTAGTTGTAAATCATAGATTAAATTTAGTGCTTTTAGGTTATTTTATCCTTAATCAAATCTTGACTCATAGGCTATTGATTTCCTTTATAGATCAAACACGGTCTGTTGATTTTTCATTAAGACTAATTGGTTGTTGATTTGATTTTTAACCAAATTCTTGCCTTCTTTTGTTGTGCAATCCAGACCATTGATTTTGCTTTACCATTCACCACAAGTTGTGGATTTTCTTAGGCATTCTACGAGTGTCAAATGTTTTAGTATTTTCCATGTGTCCCATCCATAGCCATTGATGTAAATGTTTTGGAGTAATGTGGTCCACAAGATCTGATCATATATTTTTGTTATGTGTGTTGACCATGTTGATCTCTTGAAATAATTCCAATTGTCTAGGCTTTGTGACCTTCTCCATGTGGATTTCTTTGGATGATCCAATTTTTTTAAATCCGTCAAACAACTTAGTTAATAAAATAAATTAACTAATGTAAAATTACAGAGCGAATCTTGGTCGTTCGCTATTTCTCAAGATTGAATGTGGATCGTTTATTTTCTTTCTTATAAATAAATGAAGGCCATCGATTTAGTCTCCCATGTTTGACTAGTTTGAGCATCGTGATCCGTTGATTATTTTTGACATGGTAACCTATGATCCATGGGATTTCTTTAACTTTGGTCCAAATCTCTTACCTTCTTCCATGTAATGCAAGCCATTCATTCTTATAACATTGGGGTGATGTGGACCACATATTTTTTCATAGGTTCAGTGAAAGGATATTTTCCCTATTTGTTGATAAATGTGCATCGTTGATCTCCCTCCTCATTGGCAAATGTGGACTACAAGATCTTACCTAGTGAGTCTAGACAAAATATTTTTGTCTTCATTAATCATCAAATATGAATCACTTTTTTATGGGCTATCACACACCACATGTTCTTATCAATATTTATAGACTGTAGATCTCCTTGGAAAAGTTTATTATGGTTTTGGAGTGTCCATTTGAGTGTGCTCTTCGGCAAGACTTAGTGGAGTACATGTGGCCACTCATAGATAATTTTAACTTTTGATTGCGAATGTGGGTCGTTTGTCTACCCTGATATAATAAACATGAGCCATTCATTTTTCTTCTATGCAAACTTTGGACTTTGGGAATGGATTGGTGGCTTGGATTAATCGATAATGTGAGGGTGAATACAGACTATAGATGCTTGTGGAAAATATTTCAACTTAAAGGGATGATTTAATTGTAAAATACTTATACTTTAGACATATGATTTTCAAAAGGTTGATGTATTTGAATGGGGTCAAAGGGATAAGTTTATTATTTGCATGTTAGGGGTCCTAAAAACCTTAGGAATAATAATAGGGTGATCCCTATGAGGGTATCTAGCAACTTTGAATGACTCGGGTGGATTTTAGATTTGTGGACCGATGCAAACTATAGGAGATGATGGAAGGTGCATGAGATTTAATGAAAAGGGGTGACATATAAGACAAAATAGATGAACACGGATTTATGTACAAGGAAAATATGAGATAATTATTTTTAATAATATTCCTATTGGGTAGGACTTTAGACAAATGAGTAAATTAAATGTAAAAGTATCATGGTGCCCTTATTGGACTTAGACCTTTAAAGAAAATAAAACTAAGTATTGAATGTAGACTATCAAGAAAAATAAGGCTAACTAAATGAACTATACTAAAAATGCATATGAGTAAAATATGGCCCATGAGATATGTTACAATTTAGAACCTAGAACCTAGTAAAAAAATAGACTATCTAGAACCTAGTAAAAATATGACCTAGGCTTGTGAACCCATGAGATATGTTGAAATTTAAAACTAGGGGTATCTTATGTTGGATTTTGGGGATCCAACACACCCATAAATAATTTGTAGATGATACAACCCTTTTTGGGAGAGCAAGGATAAATGAGGCCAAAGTTTTGAATAACTTATTAAATGGAATATGAAAGAGCATCAGGGAAAAATTTTAAAAGGACAAAATTCAAGATTTACTTTTAAAAATCCCAACTAAAATCAAAGCAAGGATATGTTGGTTACTTCAAATGGAGGAGACAAATTTACGAGCAACATATCTAGGGATGCCCTTATTTGATGGGAGAATAAGGATAGAATTAGAGAATCAAATTGTAAGTAAAGTTTATAATAAACTACCATCATGGAAAGGTAGATGATTATTGTTACAAAGAAGAGTGAAAGTAATTAAATCAGTCTTACAAGCCATTCCAACATATTATATGTCCTTTTATTCTATGCAAAAATTGATAGAAATTTTTTTAATCTATATTATGCAGTTATTTTTGTAGTCAAGATTACATGATCAAAGGAAATTTCCTTTGTTGAAACGAAGTAAGGTGTGTGATAATAAAACTAGGGGAGGTCTCGATTTAAGAGTTCTTATGAATGCAAAATTAGATCTTAGGGGAAAATTAATTTGGAGATTGTACAAATAGATTCAAAGACAATGAGCAAGAATTCTTCTAAGTATGTTGAGTCCAATGACCTAAGCTTAATATTTATTGCATTCTCTCTACCAAATGGTTTTTCACTATGGAATGATTTTAAAAAATAAATTGATATAGTGATTAAAGGTTTAATATGGGTGGTGGGAACTAGAGAAAAAAATTCTATTTGGATGGATACTTGGTGTGATAAAAAAACCTTTCAATCTAGATCAATTTTTGAAACCATGGATGAGATTACTTCAAGATAAGTGTGGTGATAGGGTTTCTAACATTTTATATAAGTATTAGGAAGGAAGATACAAATGGAAAGAATATAGTTCTACAAGTATAGAAGGCATTGATGCTAGAAGGTAGTTGAGTAGAAAGATAACAACAATGATTATTCCGAGGGGATCCAAGGATAAATTGATTTAAGAGTTGAATAGCTCAAGAGAATACACAACAAGAAGTGGATATAATTTAAAGCACCAACAAAATATAAATATCACAAGACCATGGAGAGATATTTGGGATAGCCCAAGAATTCCTAAAGTTAAAATGTTTGTTTGGCTAGTAGGTCATAGAAGAATTTTATCTTGGGATATCCTTGTGAAAAGGGGTTTTCATGGCCCCTCACAATGTATTCTTTGTAAAAAGAATGAGGAGAGTATAGACCATCTCTTGGGACATTGCTCAATAGTGTGAAAACATGGTAATGGATTCTTAGTATATTTGGTAAATGCATGGTGATGAATGGTAGAAATGAAGAATGGTTAAAGCAATGGGAGAGCACTTTTAAAAGTGATGCTTTACAAACAATATGGGATATATCGAAAGATACAATACTTTGGACTATATGGCTAGAAAGGAATAGAAGAATATTTAAAGAAAAGGAAAGTAGTTTAGAGGTAATGAAAAGGAATATTTGTTTAGCCATAGAGCGGTATAATCTAACCCTATCAACTCACCCAATCCCTAATTTGGAAGCAAAGAGCCTTGATAGATGGATTCAAGTCATCAAATGGAATTATGATGTTGGGTATAGGAGAAATAAAAAGAATGCAAAGAATATAAAGTGGAAATCACTAGATGTGGAGTTGGTCAAATTGAATTTTGATGGAGCATCTAAAGGAAATCCATGACCAATAGGAGGAGGAAGAATTAGAAATAACAAAGGAGAGATTTTTATCTCATTGTACTTTTAATAGTGGATTTAAGACAATAAATGAAGCTTAATCTTGGGTAACCTTAGAAGGGTTAAAAATATGCAAACAATGAAATGGAATAAAATATGTATGGAAGGTTATTCACTCATAGTAATAAATTCACTTTTGAGGAAAGCAAAGGCTCCATGGAACACACAAGAGATATGGAAATTCAAGATCTTGCTAAAGAGTTTGAAGAAATCAGGTTTACACATACATTAAGGGAAGGAAACAAATGTGTAGATAGGCTAGCCAATAGAGGAGTTTTAATTAAGGATCATGAAATTAAATTCTATTTTCCATGGTTAGAGGAAGTAGTAAGTTTAGCTAAACCTAACAAGAAAAATTTGACTACCTAAATAAAATAATGATTAATAGTTACTTTAATGTTTTCCATGGTAATATCTACTTTATTTTATAACATTAATGTGTTTTCATATAAACCATTTATTATAATTTTTGTGGTTGCACTTGTGCTTTAGGAAGGAAACTAGCAATCTAGATCTGGTAAAGCAGACTATGATAGTGTGATGTTTTGGAAATATTACTCTACTAAGATGCAATGCATAGATAGTAGAGGTGAATTTTTGGTATTGTGAAGGTTGTTATAGAAAAATTTCAAGAAGGATGCTAAATTTTAGAATATTTGTATTCACACAGAAAATTAAAAAAATCTAGAAAATAAAAATCAAGAATTCAAACATTTTATGTAAAATGATGTAGGTTTCTAGCTATAGCATCTCAATTGAGATGAGAAGTGAAACTATTTGTAAAATCTCAAAGCTGAAGAACACAAGCTTATACTGAGAGGGGGGGTGAACAATATAAGACCACTTTTAACTTTTTCCTTCAAATCAACTTTCAATTCAATATTATGCAGTGTATAGATAGCAGTATCAACAACAGTAATCAAAGCAATGCACAAAACACCATCCACAAAGTGACACAACAATTTACGTGGTTCACCCAATGTGGGCTACTCCACGGATAAAACTTTTCTCTAAAAGTTATATCACAGTTCTTTGGGAAACCTTCCCGATTACAAAGTTTATGAGCCTCTACTCAAAGGAGATACCTTCCCCTAACTCTCCTCTGGCTGGTGATCCTCTAGAAGACCTCTGCCTCCGCTGCCCTTAGCAAATGGAACTCTATCCATAGAAGACACTTGTCTTCCCTGCTCTGGTCGGAGACCTCTGTCCTCAACTCTATCACCTCAAAGCTGGTCCTCGAATTTGCACTAAACACAGTCCTTCGGTCTAGCACAAATGTCCTCTTCCTCTTTCTCTGATCTGCACCAAACACAGTCCTTCGGTCTGGCACAAATCTGTCCTCTTCCTCTGTTCTACACAAAACACAGTCCTTCGCTCTTATTGTGCAATCACAGCTGCACTTGATCGAACATCGACCTTTGCACCTCTACGCAATCACAGCAGCATCGTCTTCACGCACTCTGCTTCCTTGCAATCTCTCTCACTTGGAAGATTCGATGAAATGCACTCTAACACTGCTATCGATCTTCGCACTTTGCTTCTCGATGATCGAACTTCACCCCCGCACTCTATCTGCGAACGTCGCTCTTCGAACGCACACTTCGATCGATTACTAAACTCTCCAAGCAGCCCTCCTTTTATACTAACAATCTCAAGATTAAAACCTTGATCTTAGTCGGCTGCACATCCTAAAACAACGTCGGCTGCAAACCCTAATCTTTGTCGGCCCAAATTTAACTCTGTCGACTTCAACCGCCTCTACAACTCTCCTGTAGCTTCTACCACGAAACTACAACATGTCGCGATATCGTGACACCTTTTGCAACCGTACGCCTTCCTTTGGCTTTTGTCATGATATCGCGACACCTTAGCCATTGTCAACTTTACTTAAGTTCTTGTCATGAAATCGTGACACTTTCTGCTTCTGCTGATGTCATCTTCACTCCTATCGCAAAATCGTGACCCTTCTGTCTTCATGGCCTTCTTCTCTACTTTTGTCATGAAATCATGACACTTTTGCCTCTGCTGACGTCATCTTCACTTCTGTCATGAAATCGTGACATTTCTCGCTTTCTCAACCTTTTCTCAGCTTGCACCAGCGAAAATGGAACATGTCACGAAATCGTGACACTTTCACTGCCTTATGCTTTTCTCTGCCTTACTCCCATGAAACTGGAACATGTCACGAAATCACGACGCTTTCGCCTTCGAGCTCTTCCTTCTTGAATTTGTCACAAAATCGTGACGCTTCTTCTGTTGAAGACTTGCTTCCTATTTCTGTCGTGAAATCGTGACACTTTCTCCAACTGAATGTTGCCATCTCAACCTGTCATGAAATCATGACATTTTCTGCATCCATAAGCTGTTCCTTCATCCTGTCATGAAATCGTGATGCTTTCAGCTTTTGTACGCTTTCTCTACTGCCTATCGCAAAATCGCGACACTCTCTGCATCCGTATGCTTTTTCTTCATCACGACGCTTCTCATTTCAAACTCTTCCCTTTGTTGCATGTCATGAAATCATGATAGTTCTCACTTTGAGCTTTTTAGCATGTCACAAAATCGTGACAGTCCTCACTTCGACCTTTGCAGCATGTTGCGAAATCATGACATTTTTCATGTTACTTTCTCTCTCTTCGAACTTGTCGTGAAATCGTGATAGTTCACACTGCGGACTCTCTCTTCTGCATTATGTCATGAAATCGTGACACTTTTTTTTGACTCTTCTTGATGTTGAAATCTTTTTCTTCTCTCATGACACTTTTTCATCCGTACAACTTTCCTGGCAATGTGTCGCGAAATCGCGACACTTTTCCTTCTCTGCCTTCCTGCACTTTTCGAGTCGCGAAAATGCGACATGTCATGAAATCGTGACACTTTTCATCTTGCTCTCCTTCTCTGCCAACATGTCGCGAAATCATGATAGTTTTCTTTTCTTTCTCTCAACATGTCGCGAAATCGCGACAGTTTTGCCAGCTTCTTCTCTTTCTTCCAACATGTCGCGAAATCGTGACAGTTTTGCCAGCACTTTCTCTCTCCTCTAACATGTCACGAAATCGTGACAGTTTTTCCAGCACTTTCTCTCTCCTCAAACATGTCATGAAATCATGACAGTTTTTCCAACCGGTTGCATACTTTTTCTAACTTGTCTTTTTCTTGAACTTTTGCAAATGGGCCACTAAGGACTTCTTGGAAACTCACTGTTCATGCTCTGATAACCTTCATCAAAATAAATTCCTTGACATCAAATCAAATTGCTTCAAGAACTTCTTGACATCAATGACAACTTCTACACTTGAGCAAAGGCAATGTACCCAAGGTACCCAAAATTGCCAACAATCTCCCCCTTTGTCATTGATGGCAAACCTTTACTGAAACACATCTCAAGAGTCAAAAACTGAAATCAACTGAGCCAACAACTGAGAATCTGCCTTTGAAGTTTTTGCTCCCCCTGACTTGAAGCTCTCTTCTTCACTTGAAGCTCTCCCCCTTACTCATATCTCTCCCCCTTTGTCATCAATGGCAAAGGGTCACCTTTGGGGCTCGGGACTAAGAATGAGCTTCTTAGCTTAGTCCCTCCCCCACCTCCTATGAGGTGATTAAAACAGGGGTGGGAGTAAAACTCCCATTAGACACTCATCATCATCAGTGTCTACAATTTCCTTGTCGGGCCTTCTCTTGAATTCTTTGTCCGTATTTATGTTCTTGTCACTATTTTTGTTCTTGTTCTCATCCCTATTCTTGTCCACGCCTTGATCCTTGGACCTGTTCATACCACTTTTCCTATTCCTGTACCTTGGAAGTTCAGCTCTACACTGTCTAGCTGTGTGACCGTCATTGTTGCACTTATAACAAGTAACAATGTTATTTCTGTTCGGCATACCTGTTCTTTGAATCTGCCTGTTATGACTAACCGTGTTCCTATTATTAGCCTTGCAGAACATTGCCTTATGCCCGAACTATTTACAAGAGTAGCAATACCCTTGAAAGAAATTACCACCCCTAAAACTGTCATTTACCTTCCTTACTTGAGTCATGCAATGCGAAGCCATGTGGCCAAACCTGTGACACGCAAAACATCTACCGTGAAAATTTTCTGTAAATGACCTTCTAGGTCCGGTAAACTTCTTCTTCGCATTCAGAATTCTATTTTCTATTTTTGTGCATCTATCACTCATGGACTCTTTCTCTGAAATACTCTCTTCATCAGAACTCTCTTCTTTTTGAAATCTCTTACTAGATTCCCCAACCTGTTCCTTGTGTGGTTTAACAAAACCAAGACCTATTTTATCTGTTGTCTTTCTTTGTCCTTTGATGAGAGATTTAACCTTTTTGGAGCTATCTTGAAACCTGTATAACTTATCCTTGTACTCTTTAGTTTCCTCTTTCAAAGAAGCCATTTTTTGTTCTAATTCACTATACTCAAGCACCTTAGATTCTAACTCATTCTTGAGTTCTTGTGTCTTAGCCATAGAGACTTCAAGACTTTCTATAAGATCATCTCTCTCCATACAACATTCATCTAACTTATCCTTGAGTCTAGCATTCTTCTTTCTTTCCTTTTTCAAAACACTAAGAGCATTAGTAAGTTCACTTTCAAGATCCTCTATTTGATTGCATTTTGAATTATCAAAGCCTTTTTCAGATTTCTCATCACTAGAGGTGCTACCCTTTTCAAAAACCATACATGCATCTTCCTTACAGTTTTCTGAAGCATCCTCATACATACTAGCAACCAATTCATTATTTGTGCAATCATCCTCAAGGTGCCCAAAATTTCCACATCTAAAACATTTCATGATAATGAATCTATGTTTCGGTTCTTCCTCTTTTTCTGATATGAATAACATCTCATTTTCATCATCACTAGAAGAACTTTCACTATCACTGCTAGAACACTTACTTGCTTTGTCTAGGTAGAAGCTCTTCTTGTGCTTGTGAGAATGCCTCTTTCCGTGATTGTTGTACTCATCTTTGCTCTTCCTGTGATGCTTGTGCTTTTCAGAATCCTTGCTCTTAGAATCCTGTTTATCTTCATCACTTTCATACTTGGAAATAGTACAGTCAGTAGCATAATGACCAAACTTTCCACAATTGAAACATCTTATATTCTTCATGCTTTTGTGCTTTCTAGAGAACTTGCCTTTCTTGCTGTAATATGCCTCTTCATCACTAGAAGACTCATCACTCTCTTGAATCTGTTTGCCCTTTGATTTCTTGGTAGCTTTGAAAGTCGCCTCTTTCTTGACATCAACCTTCACTTGAGTTCTCAACTCAAATGCTGCAAGTATACTATGGAGCTCATCCTTTTTCAATTTATCTAAATCTTTAGCTTCCTCAATAGCAGAAATCTTTTCACTAAATCTATTAGGAAGAGATCTTAAAATCTTATCACACACATCATTTTCAGCAAGCTCAAGACCTAAGTCTTTCATGGAGTTAACAACCTCATCCATACGAAGCATGTAGTCACTAATATTTTCATCATCATTCATTTTGAGTTGTTCAAACATACCTTTAAAATGTCTCAACTTGGCCTTTCGAACATTTGCATCACCTGTATGAACCACCTTCAATCGTTTCCACATTTCACTAGCTGTCTTGCAGTGAATAACTTTGGTGAGATCTCGCTTCTGTAAGCCTTTCAGGATTGCATTCATGGCTTTTGAATTGTTGTGAAGCATGAGCTCTGTCTTCTTTAGTATAAGGACCATGTTCGGAATAGTGTACTCATCTTCAATCACTTCCCATACCTCATTACCAAGTGCCATTAGATAAACTTTCATTCTTGCACTCCACAGACCAAAATCTGATCCATCAAGAATAGGTGCTGCATTGCCACTTGAATAGTCCATTGTGTTCTTTGCAAGCTTTTCCTTCAAGCTGTTAAACTTTTCGAAGGAACCCGCTCTGATACCAATTGAAGAACACAAGCTTATACTGAGAGGGGGGGTGAACAGTATAAGACCACTTTTAACTTTTTCCTTCAAATCAGCTTTCAATTCAATATTATGCAGTGTATAGATAGCAGTATCAACAACAGTAATCAAAGCAATGCACAAAACACCATCCACAAAGTGACACAACAATTTACGTGGTTCACCCAAAGTGGGCTACTCCACGGATAAAACTTTTCTCTAAAAGTTATATCATAGTTCTTTGGGAAACCTTCTCAATTACAATGTTTATGAGCCTCTACTCAAAGGAGATACCTTCCCCTAACTCTGCTCTGGCTGGTGATCCTCTAGAAGACCTCTGCCTCCGCTGCCCTTAGCAAATGGAACTCTATCCATAGAAGACACTTGTCTTCCCTGCTCTGGTTGGAGACCTCTGTCCTCAACTCTATCACCTCAAAGCTGGTCCTCGAATTTGCACTAAACACAGTCCTTCGGTCTAGCACAAATGTCCTCTTCCTCTTTCTCTGATCTGCACCAAACACAGTCCTTCGGTCTGGCACAAATCTGTCCTCTTCCTCTGTTCTACACAAAACATAGTCCTTCACTCTTTTTGCATAATCACAGCTGCACTTGATCGAACATCGACCTTTGCACCTCTACGCAATCATAGCAGCATCGTCTTCGTGCACTCTACTTCCTTGCAATCTCTCTTACTTGGAAGATTCGATGAAATGCACTCTGACACTGCTATCGATCTTCGCACTCTACTTCTTAGTGATCGAACTTCACCCCCGCACTCTATCTGTGAACGTCGCTCTTCGAACGCACACTTCGATCGATTACTAAACTCTCCAAGCAGCCCTCCTTTTATACTAAAAATCTCAAGATTAAAACCTTGATCTTAGTCGACTGCACATCCTAAAACAACGTCGACTGCAAACCCTAATCTTCGTCGGCCCAAATTTAACTTTGTCGGCTTCAACCGCCTCTGCAACTCTCCTGTAGCTTCTGCCGTGAAACTACAACATGTCACGATATCGCGACACCTTTTGCAATCGTACGCCTTCCTTTGGCTTTTGTCATGATATCGCGACACCTTAGCCATTTTCAACTTTACTTAAGTTCTTGTCGTGAAATCGTGACACTTTCTGCTTTTGCTGACGTCATCTTCACTCCTGTCGTGAAATCGTGACCCTTCTGTCTTCATGGCCTTCTTCTCTACTTTTGTCATGAAATCGTGACACTTCTACCTCTGCTGACGTCATCTTCACTTCTATCGTGAAATCGTGACATTTCTCGCTTTCTTCAACCTTTTCTCGGCTTGCACCAACAAAAACGAAACATGTCACGAAATCACGACACTTTCGCTGCCTTATGCTTTTCTCTGCCTTACTCCCGTAAAATTGGAACATGTCACAAAATCGTGACGCTTTCGCCTTCGAGCTCTTCCTTCTTGAATTTCATCACGAAATCGCGACGCTTCTTCTATTGAAGACTTGCTTCCTATTTCTATCGTGAAATCATGACACTTTCTCCAACTGAATGCTGCCATCTCAACCTGTCACGAAATCATGACATTTTCTGCATCCATAAGCTGTTCCTTCATCCTGTCATGAAATCGTGATGCTTTCAGCTTTCGTACGCTTTCTCTACTGCCTGTCGCGAAATCGCGACACTCTCTACATCCGTACGCTTTTTCTTCAACCTGTCGCAAAATCGTGACGCTTCTCATTTCAAACTCTTCCCTTTGCTGCATGTCGTGAAATCGTGACAGTTCTCACTTCGAGCTTTTTAGCATGTTGCAAAATCGCGACAGTCCTCACTTCGAACTTTGCATCATGTCGCAAAATTGTGACATTTTTCATGAATACTTTCTCTCTCTTCGAACTTGTCATGAAATCACGATAGTTCACATTGCGGACTCTCTCTTCTGCATTATGTCGTGAAATCGTGACACTTTTTCTTTTGGACTCTCTCTTGCAAATACCTTTTCCTTCTCTCTCTTTATGTCGCAAAATCACGACACTTTTTTGTCCGTACAACTTTCCTAGCAATGTGTCTCGAAATCGCGACACTTTTCCTTCTCTGCCTTCCTGCACTTTTCGAGTCATGAAAATGCGACATGTCATGAAATCGCGACACTTTCCATCTTGCTCTCCTTCTTTGCCAACATGTCACGAAATCGCGACAGTTTTTCCACTTGCCTTTTTCTCTGCCAACATGTCACGAAATCATGACAGTTTTGCCAGCTTCTTCTCTTTCTTCCAACATGTCGTGAAATCGTGACAGTTTTTCCAGAACTTTCTCTCTCCTCAAACATGTCGCAAAATCATGATAGTTTTTCCAACACTTTCTCTCTCCTCAAACATGTCGCGAAATCGTGACAGTTTTTCCAGTCGGCTGCATACTTTTTCTAACTTGTCTTTTTCTTGAACTTTTGCAAATGGGCCACTAAGGACTTCTTGGAAACTCACTGATCATGCTCTGAATAACCTTCATCAAAACAAATTCCTTGACATCAAATCAAATTGCTTCAAGAACTTCTTGACATCAATGACAACTTCTACACTTGAGCAAAGGCAATGTACCCAAGGTACCCAAAATTGCCAACAAAAGCTCTAAAGAAGATAGTTGTGATTTGTCAAGTGTGGGGGACCGAGTACAACCCCTTGTTCTCCAACAAAAAAAAACAAAAAGGTAATATTATAAATTCTCATTTATATTTATTGATAAGGTACCTAGGAATAGATATCTAAGGTTATAATATTATATTATATTATATATTGGTGTTACAAAATAGTTGAAATGGACCACATATAACCCAATTTTTATTATATTGAGATATTACGTTTATTAATGACTTCGCTAGAGTAATTGTTATACCCTTCCCCAGTAATATTACATGAAGAGTATATAAAGAATGGATCGTGGAGTTGTAATCAAATAATTATACAACATTTTGTTGTAATAATATTTTTCCACAAATTAGCATATGGTACTTTGTTCTCTTTAAGTTGTGCTCTTATAGCAAGAGATCTTGCAGAGTTATTCCTTACATAAGAAGTATTATTAGAGTTGTCCTACCTTAAGGGTAAACTCTATATTTAACTCTAATGTAGATTCATTGCATTAGATTTGATGTATTTGATATTTTTGTATAATAATGGGTGATGTATATTATTAAGTATCAAGGTTCATAATAAATGGTATTAGAGAATTAGTTTTGATAAAGTGGAGAGATTTTTTCAAAATTAGAAAATTTGTTATGATTCCCCCCCCACCTCAAAAAAAATACTTTTAATATCCATATCTTTATATAGAGATACCAACTTCATAATACTATTATGCCATCACTTTTAAATTTTTGTAAGATTTGTAGCTAATTTAATCAGTCTTATAGGCCATTCCAACATATTATATGTCCTTGTATACTATGCCAAAATTGATAGAAAAAAATTTAATCTATATTATGCAATCATTTTTGTGGTCAAGATTACATGATAAAAGGAAATTTCCTTTGGTGAAATGAAGCAAGGTGTGTGATGATAAAACTAGGGGAGGTCTCAGTTTAAGAGTTTTTACGGATGAAAACTTAGCTCTTAGGGGAGAATTAATTTGGGGATTGTACAAAGAGAGCCAAAGACAATGAACAAGAATTCTTCTAAGTATGTTGAGCTCAATGACCTAAGCTTAATATTTACTGCATTCTCTCTACCAAGTGGTTCTGTACTATGGAAGGTTTACACAAATTAATTTATGTAGTAATTAAAGGTTTAAGATGGGTGGTGGGAACTAGAGAAAAAAAATTTATTTGTATGGATACTTGGTGTGGTAAAAAACCATCCAATCTAGATCCAATTTTGAAACCATGGATGAGATTACTTCAAGATAAATATGGTGATAGGGTTTATAACATTTTGTACAAGTGTTAGAAAGGAAGATACAAATGGAAAGAATATATTTCTACAAGTATACAGGCATCGATGCTAGAGGGTAGTTGAGTAGAAAGATAACAACAATGATTATTCTAAGGTGATCCAAGGATCTATTGATTTGAGAGTTGAATAGCTCAGAAGAATACACAACAAGAAGTGGATATAATTTAAAGCACCAACAAAATATAAATATCAGAAGAATATGGAGAGATATTTGGGATAGCCCAAGCATTCCTAAAGTCAAAATATTTTTTGGCTAGTAGGTCATAGAAGAATTTTATCTTGGGATATCCTTGTGAAAAATGGTTTTCATGGCCCCTCACAATGTATTCTTTGTAAAAACAAGAAGGAGAGTATAGACCATCTCTTGGTACATTGCTCAATAGTGTGGAAACTTTGGCAATGGATTCTTAGTATGTTTGGTAAATGCATGGTGATGAATGGTAGAAATGAACAATGGTTAAAGCAACAGGAGAGCACTTTTAAAAGTGAGGCTTTACAAACAATATGGGATATATCAAAAGAGACAATACTTTGGACTATATGGCTAGAAAGGAATTGTATTGAAGAATATTTAAAGAAAAGGAAAGCAATTTAGAGGTAATGAAAAGGAATATTTGTTTAGCCATAGATGAGTCTAGGGCTAGATGAGTCTAGTCCAACCTTATCAACTCACCTAATCCCTAATCTGGAAGCAAAGAGCCTTGATAGATGGATTCAAGTCATCAAATGGAATTATGATGTTGGGTATAGGATAAATAAAAATAATGCAAATATTATAAAGTGGAAGCCACCAGATGTGGAGTTGGTCAATTTGAATTTTTATGGAGCATCTAAAGGAAATCCAGGACCAATAGGACGAGGACTAGTTAGAAATAATAGAGGAGATATTTTTGTCTCATTACACTTTTAATAGTGGATTTAATACAAGTAATGAAACTGAAGCTTGGACAAATTTGGAAGGGTTAAAAATATGCAAAAAATAAAATGGAACAAACTATGGATGGAAGGTTATTCACTCATAGTAATAAATACAATTTTGAGGAAAGCAAAGGCTCCATGTAACATACAAGAGATAATTATGGAAATTCAAGATCTTGCTAAAGAGTTTGAAGAAATCAGGTTTACACATACGTTAAGGAAAATATTGACTACCTAAATCAAAAAATTATTAATAGTTACTTTAATGTGTTCCATGGTAATATCTACTTTATTTTATAACATTAATATGTTTTCTTTTTTTGGTCAGTTAAATTAAAATAAAATGGGTTTTATCAAGGATACCAAAACCTGATTACAAAAAGTCAAAGGACTAAAAGCAAGGCCCCAAGGCCAAAGAAAAGAACACCAAAATCCAAAGGAAAGACATAAAAAATGCCTTTCAGGATAGGCTAAGGATAGCCTTACAAGAAAGGCTAAAGGATCGCCTTAAAGGACAAAATTAAAATTTCTAAATATTTTTTTTTTAACTTTACAAAGAAATCTGGGACAACACTATCTTGCCTAGAACAACCCAAAAACACACGTGCAAATGGACAGCCTAAAAAGCACATGGTGAGGAAAATTAACAAAGCAAACCCGCCTAGGAAAATTTGAAATAGGGCTATCCCACCCATTACAACAATTTGAAATTTTCAAAATTGAACTTAAAGTGAGAAACACAAAAAATTCCTACCTGAGGATGCACAGGGATGTAGCAGGAGGATGTCACAACAGGGACCAAACATCCCAAACAGGCCTGTAAGAGGAACAACAACCATGGGACTCCAGAGGCCATGAAATCTCGTTGTAGCAGAGAAACTACTCAGAGGCCAAAGGAGACAAAGGAAACAACAATGCAGAAATGGGAGCCAAGGAAAATGGTGGGGAGGTCCCAAGAGACCTCAACAGAGGAACTATGAAGCACGAGCTACCACCTAAAAATGTAGGGCCCCCCTAAAGGCCAAAAAAAAGTAGCAAGAGCTCCACAAAAACCTCCAACACCACCGTCGAGCAACTTCAGGGAACCAGAAGAGGATGAACCGTGGGAACACATCAACAATCAGCATAGAGGCTCTCCTCAAAGCCACAAAAATTTGAGATCCACCATCAAAATTGCAACCAGAAACCCAAAGAGCAACACCACAAGAATAAGCATAAGGCCCCCATCCAAGCCAAAAGATATTATGAAGAGTTGCTCATGAAGCCAAAAACCCCAACCACACCACACTGCACTAGAAGAACCTCTGATCCTTAGCACCAAATAGGACCCTACAAGAAAAAATGATAAAGGGTTCCTGAAAGAACTCAAAAAACCCAAAGGATAACCTAGGATAAACCAGGGACAACCCAAAAAATCCTAGAAAATCCTAGGGGCATCCCAGTTCATAAGAACCAAAAGAAAAACCCTACTAGAATGTATGGAAAGATGTAGACAAGTGAATCAAGAATCTCCCAACCAAAGGAGATCATCTGCAACACTATCCAACCAAGAAGGAGGGTTAAAGAGTGCCAGGGAACTGGAAAAAAACCTAGGGACATCCCAGATCACATGCACCAATAGGAGACCATACCAAACAACAAGGAGAGGGGCAGACAAATGGAACAGTGATCTCCCACCCCAAAGAGATCATCTACAGTACCTACCAGCTGAGGATGAAGGGCAAAGGAAGTGCCAGGGATCCAGGACAAGGCCAGGGATCTAGGACAGGGCCAAGGATGGGCTGCAAGGAAGTGGTACAAGACTTCCCAGGGAGGCCTTCCCAGGGAAGTCCCCTGTAAATCCTGCAACATTAATATGTTTTCATATAAACTATTTATTATAATTTTTGTGGTTGCACTTGTACTTTAGGAAGGAAACTAGCAATCCATATTTGGTAAAGCAGACTATGATAGTGTGATATTTTGGAAATATTACTCTACTAAGATGCAATGCATAGATAGTAGAGGTGAAGTTTTGGTATTGTGAAGGCTGCTATAGAAAAATATCAAGAAGGATGCTAAATTTTGGAATATTTGTATTCACACAAAAATTTGAAAAAAACTATAAAATAAAAATCAAGAATTCAAACATTTTATATAAAATCATGTAGGTTTCGAGCTATAGCATCTCAATTGAGATGAGAAGTGTGTTGGAAATTTTGATTAAGTTGTGTTGTCATTGATGTCAAAAGGTTGAAGGCCAAGTTCGAATACTATGTGCAAAAAGAGAGCAAGTGAAAAGACTAATATTTTAATATTATAATATCCAACCAACAGGGTTTTTCAAAAGGAAAAGAAAGCAAGCTTAAAAATAAATAATAATATTATAATATTTAATATTATAATATTTGGGAAAAAGGAAGAGGTGAAAAATAACAAGGTTCAAAATTATAAAAAAAAGAGATATCCCTGATAAGGTCCATTGAGCAAGTTATAAAGATTGGCAAAAGTTTTAATTTATTTAGCTTAAAATATTTTAACCCAAGGTTAAAATTTTAATTTTAATTTTATGGCACCAAAATCAATTTCAAAATGGTGCAAATGAAAAAGGGTCGACATTTTTTATTTTGTTAGAATGCATATAAAAGGAGGAATGTTTTCCAAATTCTTATGTGGAAAAACATATGTGCATCGTTTGTGAAGGGCAGAGAGCAAGCATAAGTCAAGTAAATTATTCGAGGAGGAGTGATAAGGTGTATTTGTGACTTGACATTTTATTGTATTTCTTGTATGGTGAAATATTTGTTGAGGTAAATATTCTTGTGGAGATTTTGAGATAGACTATTGCTATCTAACCTAGAATTGGCAAAAGGATTTGGTTGTGAGTAAAACAGGTTTTGAAGATATATCTCCATCAAAGCAAAGAGGTATGGGCACATCATATTTTGTTTGAAATGTTGGAATGAATGTTGTAAAATATAAGGTGGAGTGAAAAGGATTGTTTGATAAGGATTGTTGGAAATATTTGAGTGAATTCTTATATGCTTCATTGGTGAATGTTTAGAGAACATTTGAGATAGAGATTGAGGATTATTTGAGTTAGGGTTTGAGACCCACATTGTGCACATTGTTTGAAGAAGTATGAAAACAATTGTTTAGGGTTTGTAAGCAAGTTGTGATTCATTGGTTGAATAATTGAATGAAACTTTTGAATGTTGGTTTGAGTATATTAAGCAAGTCTTGGTGAAGACTTGAGAGCATATTGGGCAAGTTCTTGAGAGGACTTGAAGGTAGATTTGAGGTAAGTCTTTGTGAAGACTTGAGAGTAGAGTTGATTGATTGATTTGTTCAAGCTTTGTGTTAAGGCTTGGGGAAAATCTAAGCAGAGTTGATTTGTGATTGGATCAAGCTTTGTGTTAAGGCTTGAGGATAGATTTGAGGACAGATTTTGGTATAGATTTGTGAGAAGATTTGTGCTAGACCTGAGATAGAGTTAGAGCATATTTGTACTACACTTGGGATAGAGTTTGGTGCAGATCTGAGGTAGAGTTTGAGAGTAAGATTTGGAGGTGATAGAGCAGAGGACAACAGTCTCTAGTGGATAGAGATCCATTAGCCAGGGTAGTGAGGATAGAGGTCTTCTGTGGAGAGAGATCCACAAGCCAGTGTAGTGGGGGTAGAAGTCTTCTAGAAGATCACTAGCCAAAGCAGAGGAGAAAGAGTTCTCCTATGGATAGAGTTCCATGAATCAGAGCATAGGGGATTGGTGTCTCCTTTGGACAGAGGTCCATAAACATTGTAATAGGGAATTAATTCCTAAAATAATTTATTGAGAAAATCTATAAGGAATATTTTCTCCATGGAGTAGCCCACATTGGGTGAACCACGTTAAATCATGTCTCTCATGTGTGTGATGATTTGTGGAATGCTTACTGCTTTGATATTGTTGATGTTATCATATGTATTGAAAAGTAAAAATTTTTATCTTATACTGTTCACCCCCCTCTCAGTATAATATCATGTTCTTCAATTGGTATCAGAGTGGGTTCCTTCATAAAAAGCCTAATAGCTTGAAGGAAGATCCCACAAGAACATGCATGACCTCAAAAAATGGAGAAGAGGCCATACTCGACATAAAAGAGGAATTCTTTGTTGCTCTTAGAAACTTGGAAAAGGTTAGAAAGAAGAACTCAAGTTTGAAGGATCAAATTCAAGAAGATGAGGAAGCAAGAATGGAACTTCTACAAAATCTCACAGAACTCAAGGTAAAAGTTGAAGAGGGAAAGAAAATTGAACAAGATATGATAGAACTGTTAAAGGTAAGAGAAGTAGAATGTGAAATATTGGAATCAAAAATTATCTTTCTAAGGAAGGAAGTTGAAAAGGCTAAGGGTAAAATACAACAAGACATAAAATCAGGGAAACAAAAAGAGGAGTCAAGTTTCCAAGAAACAAAGACATCAAACAAAGAAGAGCCTATGACTTATGCTAATGCACTAAAAGGAAAAAGCATCAAGAAGGAAGAGGGCAAAGAATATCCATGGATAAAATTCAATTACAAGAACAACAAAAGAAGAAGTACATGACCATATTATTCAAGGGACTCAAACAGGTTACAAAATTTCTTCCATGGCTATTGTTTTTCATGTAACAAATATGGTCATAGAGTTGTACATTGCACTAGCTATGTGAAAGATAATATTGATAGAAATTTCAATTCTTTTGCACCTCTTATGAATGACAATATCATATGTTACAAATGCAATAATTTTGGGCACAAGGCAAAATGGTGTAAAATGGTATTTCCTAAACCAAGCAAAAAGAATACAACTTCAACAGTTAGGAGAGAAAGAAAAGAACAAGAGAAAGTTAAGTCAATGTTAGTACAAACAACCCTTCATGTACAAGATAAAGGAAAATAGTGGTTTCTTGATAGTGGTTGTTCTAGTCATATGACAGGAGACAAAAGTAAATTTCTTGTACTTAAAGAAATCAATGGAGGGTCAGTTAAATTTGGTGACAATGGTTCAACAAAAATCTATGGGAAAGGAACTTTAAGTTTAGATAATGGAAAAACAAGGACAGAGAATGTATTGTATGTCAAGGGATTGAGGCACAATTTACTAAGTGTAAGCCAACTCTGTGATCAGGGACACACGGTTACCTTTCATCCCAATAGATGTGAGATCAAAAAATCTAAAACTGGAAAGCTCATTGCAGATGCAAATAGAACTACAAACAATCTCTACATGCTAAGCGAGATTAAGGGAGAAAAGTGCTTCTTATCACAAGAAGATGAGATTTGGTTGTGGCATAGAAGAATGGGTCATTTGAACTTTGACAACATAGTAAAAATAAGCAACAAGTAAGCAATCAAAGATTTACCCAAGATAAAAAGGCCACAAAACACAATTTGTGCACAATGTCAACATGGGAAGCAAACTAGAACAAGTTTCAAGTCAAAAGGATTTATGTCATCTGAGCCACTGAAACTAGTGCACATTGGACTATGTGGTCCTACAAGGATGAAGAGTCTACAAGGTGAGAGCTACTTTATATTATTTATAGATGATTACTCTAGAATGATTTGGGTAGCCTTCTTAAAAGAAAATTTAGAAGCTCTTGAGAAGTTTAAAGCTTTTAAAGAATTAGTAGAAAATAAAATAGGTAGAAGGATTAAGGGTTTAAGATCAGATAGAGGAGGAGAATTTACCTCAAATGAATTTATAGACTTTTGTGAACAACATGGGATCAAAAGAGAATATTCAGCAACAAGAACTCCTCAACAAAATGGGGTAGTTGAAAGGAAAAATAGGACTATTGAAAATATGGCCAGAGCCATGTTAAATGAGACTAAGATTTCAGATGGTTTTTGGAAAGAGGTAGTACATACAATAGTGTATATCATCAATAGAGCTCAAATGAGAGTAAATCACCACAAAACCCCATATGAGCTCTGGAAAGGGAGACCAACCATAGTAAAATATTTCAAAATCTTTGGAAGCAAATGTTACATAAGACGAGAAGAGAAAAATTTGGGTAAGTTTGATTCAAGATGTGATGAGGGTATTTTCCTTGGCTATTCTACTAAGAGCAAAGCCTATAGATGCTATAATAAGAGGACACATACTATTATAGAAAGTATAAATGTGACAGTTGATGAACAAAATAGGGTCAAAAGAACCAGCAAGAGAAATTGTGTATGAAGAAGAAAGTTGCCAAGAAGAGTTAGGTGAAGAATCAGAAGAAGAAGAAACACAAAGACTACTACCCAAAACTCCATCCAGGTATGTGCAGAAGAATCATCCAAGAGATCTAATCATTGGGAATCCAAATGAGAGACAGACAAGGAGGAAGATAATAGCAACAAATGAGCATGCTAATTTCTCTTTGTTATCTAAAATTGAGCCAAAATATTTCAATGAGGCAAGAGAAGATAAGTTTTGGATCAAGGCAATGAATGAGGAACTAGATCAAATAGAAAAAAGTGAGACTTGGGAACTTGTCCCATGACCAAAAGATAAGAATGTGATTGGCACGAAATGGGTTTTCAGAAACAAGTTAAATGAAGATGGTCAGGTAGTCATAAATAAAGCAATATTAGTATGCAAAGGTTATGCACAGGTTGAAGGGATTGACTTTGATGAGACATTTGCTCCGATTGCATGACTTGAAGCTATAAGAATATTTTTAGCTTTCTCAAGTTTTAAAAATTTCAAAGTATATCATATGGATGTTAAATCAACCTTTCTAAATGGTGTCCTGGAAGAAGAGGTTTACATTGAGCAACCTGAGGGATTCAGCCTAACTGATAAACCAGACTATGTTTACAAATTAAAGAAGGCACTTTATGGACTAAAGCAAGCTCCTAGAGCTTGGTATTCAATATTGGATAAGTACCTTCAGGAATAGGGTTTCAGGAAAGGAATAGTGGACAGTAACTTATACATCAAAAATGAAGAAAATGACTTACTAATTGTGGTTGTTTATGTGGATGATATCATTTTTGGAGGCAAAAATGATAAGATGTGTCAGAAATTTGCAAAGAGCATGCAGAATGAATTTGAAATGTCAATGCTTGGTGAGTTGTCCTTCTTTCTTGGACTTCAGATTTCACAATCATAGAAAGGTGTATTTCTCTCACAAACCAAGTATATAAAAGATATGCTAAAGAAATTCAAGTTAGAAGATTGCAAACCAGTAAGTACCCCCATGGTTACAGGATGCAAGTTAAGAGATGATGATTAAAAAAAAAAAATAGGGAGAAAAAAAAAAAAAAAAAAAAAAAATAAAAAAAAGGTTCTTAGGTATTTAAAAGGGACTATGGATTTTGGGCTCTAGTATCCCAAAAGTGATAATTTCACTCTTATAGCATATACATATGCAGATTGGGCTGGCATCATTGATGATAAAAAAAGCACAAGTGGAGGAGCATTCTTTCTTGGAGATTGTTTAGTCTCTTGGCTAAGCAAGAAATAGGCATCAATATCCTTATCCACAGTAGAGGCAGAGTATATTGCAGAAGTTTCCTATTGTACACAGGTGTTATGGATGAAGTGAACTCTAAAGGACTTTAAGATAGAGCATGATCATCCTATCTCCATACTATGTGATAATACAAGTGCTATAAACATTTCAAAGAATCCAATGATGCACTCCAGGACCAAGCACATTTCTATTAAATATCATTTTCTGAGAGAGCAGGTGACAGATAAGCAAGTCAGATTGGAATATGTTACTACAAAGGAGTAGATTGTGGACATCTTCACTAAGCCACTTCCAAAAGAGACTTTTGAGTATCTTAGAGGAAAATTGGGAGTAGTTCTACTCCCACCCCAAAATTAATCACCTCAAAGAGAGGAGGTGGGGAGGGGGCTAAGCTAAGAGTCTTATATTTAGCCCCAAAGGAGTCCCTTTGCCATTGATGACAAAGGGGGAGAGATTTGAGTTAGGGGGAGAGCATTCAGTTAGGGGGAGCAGTTTCCCAGGGGGAGCAAAGTTGGAAAAAGGAAAAATGAATGATTAAGGAAAAGGGTTGCCATCAATGATAAAGGGGGAGATTGTTGGAAATTTTGATTAAGTTGTGTTGTCATTGATGTCAAAAGGTTTAATGTCAAAATGCTGAAGGCCAAGTTTGAAGGCTATGTGCAAAAAGAGAGCAAGTGAAAAGACTAATATTTTAATATTATAATATCCAAGGCAATAGGGTTTTTCAAAAGAGAAAAGAAAGAAAGGCATTAAAAAATAAATAATAATATTAATTTATAATAATATTTGGGCAAAAGGAAGAGGTGAAAAATAACAAGGTTCTAAATTATAAAAAAAAGAGATATCCCTGACAAGGTCCATTGAGCAAGTTATAAAGATTGGCAAAGGTTTTAATTTATTTAAATTAAAATATTTTAACCTAAGGTTAAAATTTTAATTTAAATATTTATGGCACCAAAATCGATTTCAAAATGGTGCAAATGAAAAAGGGCCAACATTTTTAATTTTGTTGGAATGCATATAAAAGGAGGAATGTTTTCCAAATTCTTATGTGGAAAAACATATGTGCATCGTTTGTGAGGGGCAAAGAGCAAGCATAAGTCAAGCAAATTATTCAATGAGGATTTCATTGAAATCGTGGAGAGTGTGAAGATAATTCCAAAGCACTAGCTAGCACATACGACATTTGAGACATGGCTAAGGCACTTGTGAAGGGTTGGTCATGGTTTTGAATCCCACGCAGTTGGTTTTTGTGAAGGAGGAAAGAGCTTTTTGTTTTCATCGAAATTCGTGAGAGGTAGACATTGTATAGGACAGAGTGTCCTTTGGTTTTCATGTGGGCATGTAGCCCAAGTGGTAGCCTAGCCTTGGGCTAGGGCATTGTGGTGGCTTAGGTCATGGGTTCAAGCTTGGGTGCTGGTCATTGAGACTTGTGCAATATTTTTATGACGTGGGCCAAATATTAAGGTATGCAATTTTTGATTTAAATCTGCCAAAGGTTTTTGGAAAATGAAAGTTGTTTTGAGGCTAGGTGATATTAAAAGGGCCATGTGTGGAATTGTTTAGGGAGTCATAAGGTGTGTTAATTAAATATTTTATTTTGGGTGCTTAGGAATTAAATCAAGTATTGGATATTATAAGGTGTAAACAAAGGGACTTTATTTTTTATGTGTGTTGAATATTATTTTGAAAGAGAAGGAGATTATAAGGTGTAAACAAGGAACTTTATTTTTGATGTGTATTGAATATTATTTTGAAAGAGAAGGAGATTATAAGGTGTAAACAAGGAACTTTATTTTGATATATGTTTTGAAAGTGAAGGAGTGATAAGGTGTATTTGTGACTTGACATTTTATTGTATTCCTTGTATGGTGAAATATTTGTTGAGGTAAATATTCTTGTGGAGATTTTGAGATAGACTATTGCTATCTAACCTAGAATTGGCAAAAGGATTTGGTTGTGAGTAAAATAGGTTTTGAAGACATATCTCCATCAAAGAAAAGAGGTATGGGCACATCATCTTTTGTTTGAAATGTTGGAATGAATGTTGTAAAATATAAGGTGGAGTGAAAAGGATTGTTTGATAAGGATTGTTGGAAATATTTGAGTGAATTCTTATATGCTTCATTGGTGAATGTTTAGAGAACATTTGAGATAGATATTGAGGATTATTTGAGTTAGGGTTTGAGACCCACATTGTGCACATTGTTTGAAGAAGTATGAAAACAATTGTTTAGGGTTTGTAAGCAAGTTGTGATTCATTGGTTGAATAATTGAATGAAACTTTTGAATGTTGGTTTGAGTATATTAAGCAAGTCTTGGTGAAGACTTGAGAGTAGATTGAGCAAGTTCTTGAGAGGACTTGAAGGTAGATTTGAGGCAAGTCTTTGTGAAGACTTGAGAGTAGAGTTGATTGATTGATTTGTTCAAGCTTTGTGTTAAGGCTTGGGGTAAATCTAAGCAGATTTGATTTGTGATTGGATCAAGCTTTGTGTTAAGGCTTGAGGACAGATTTGAGGATAGATTTTGGTACAGATTTGTGAGCAAATTTGTGATAGACTTGAGATAGAGTTAGAGCATATTTGTACTACACTTGGGATAGAGTTTGGTGCAGATCTAAGGTAGAGTTTGAGAGCAGGCTTTGGAGGTGATAGAGCAGAGGACAATAGTCTCCAGTGGATAGAGATCCATTAGCTAGGGCAGTGAGGATAGAGGTCTTCTATGGAGAGAGATCCACAAGCTAGTGTAGTGGGGGAAGAAGTCTTCTAGAAGATCACCAGCCAGAGCAGAGGAGAAAGAGTTCTCCTATGGATAGAGTTCCATGAATCAGAGCATAGGGGATTGGTGTCTCCTTTGGATAGAGGTCCATAAACATTGTAATAGGGAATTAATTCCCAAAAGAATTTATTGAGAAAATCTATAAGGAATATTTTCTCCGTGGAGTAGCCCACATTGGGTGAACCACATTAAATCATGTCTCTCATGTGTGTGATGATTTATGGAATGCTTACTGCTTTGATATTGCTAATGTTGAAAAGTAAAAATTTTTATCTTATATTGTTCACCCCCCTCTCAGTATAATCTCATGTTCTTCAAAGTGAATCTATTTGTAAAATCTCAAAGCTCTAAAGAAGAGATTTATGATTTTTTAAGGGTGGGGGAATCGAGTACAATCCCTTGTTCTCTAGCAAAACAAACAAAAAGGTAATGTTAGAAATTCTCATTTATATTTATTGATAAGGTACCTAGGAATAGATATCTAGGGTTATAATTGTAAGCAAAAGAGACAACACCAAACAATGCAAGAAAGACAAGCAAGTATAACGAAAGAATAATCTTTGTATTGAACATTGGAGCCTTAGTCTCCGTTTACAATGATTTACCCTGAATGTGCAAGGGTTTGTTTATAAATGAATTTGCTCGCTTTTCAAGGGGAAATACCCATTTTATCAAATACAAATAATGAGGGTGTCTTCAATAATCTTTTGCTCCAATCCAGTTGGTGAGTGGGCTTGAGTATCCTGTGATGGGTCACTCCAGCTTTAGCAGTTGCTCAAATACCTATAACCTACACACATGTAAATACAAATGTAAAGGGTCAGTAGAACCTATTGATATGGATAGAAATAACTACCATAAACCCTAAATATGAATACATATTGACTGTAAAACAATGTGCAAAGAACAAAAAAATCATGAACAAAAACCTTGTTGATTTTTACTTGATCTCGATCTATCTGTTAACGACTAAAAGTACCCCTAAGCAACCACAGGTGCGCGGGTGGGGCTGGCCAACCATGGGAGGGTGGTTAAGCAACCATGAAAGGGCAGTTGCCTCTGTGTAAATGTCGATGGGTGGTTCGATGGGAACTATAGAAACCCTAGAAATTCGATCCAATATCTCGGTGATTTGATCACCAAATACATTGGTGACGTCCTATAGTGATTTTGACAGCGTGACAACGTAATTTTACAACTTCTTTTGGTTGATGGGATGAAGGTGTGTTTATAGGCTCCTTAGGATTTTGGGAGGGAAATAGAGGTTGCAATCTAGCATTGCCAAGTGGCTAGCTAGGGTTACCACATCTCTAGGGTAGTTAGGGTGAGTCTGTTAGGAGGTGAAATCACTATGTAGGGTTTTAGCTAGCAAAGGCTGCTGCTAGATGTCTAGGCAATAGAATTCTAGATTGCTAGATATTCAGGCTGCTAGACATCTAGGTAACTCTACTAGATGTCTAAGTAGCACTTCTAGACATCTTGGTAGTAGACATTTAGGTGCTTAGATGTCTAGATAGCACTGCTAGAGGTTTAGGCAATATACGTCTAGGCTACTAGACATATATATAGCACTGCTAGACATCTAGGCAGTAGTGCTAGACATCTAGATTGCTAGATGTCTAGGCAACAATGCTAGATGTCTAGGTAGAAGACATCTAGACTGCTAGACATCTAGGCAACACTGCTAGATGTGTAGGCAACAAAAATCTAGGCTAAATATCTAGACTACTAGATGTCTAGGCCAGACATCTAGGCAACAATTTATGCCAGATGTCTAGATGCAGAAGATGAATAGTTTCATATGCTTTTCCTTGGGAGTGGAAACAAACAATTTTTTGGAGGCTTCCTTTGGGAGAGGAAACAAACAGTTCGATGTTTTCATTTTCTGCTCTATAAAAGGGGAATGATCCCTTAGATGTGAATGAAGTTAAGAATGTAAAGTTTTTTTAAATAAATAGAAAGAAGAAGTTGCCATTGCCCCATGGTTTTCCTATGCATTGCAAGTTTCCACGTAAAATCTCTGTGTTACTTGTGTTGTTGTCTTGTTCTCTGTTATTGTGTTTTCTACTTACAAGTATAAAATATGAAAATTTCACTAGCATATGGTATCAAAGCCTAAGGTTTTGTGTGAGTGGGATCTGAAATAATGATAAGAGGTATAACCAAGTTTGATATTGAGAAATTTGATGGTAGGAAATTCACTCTATGGAAGATGAAGGTGGAGGATTTTTTTGTTCAAAATGACCAAGCTCTAGCCTTGAAAGGGGTTACAAGTAAACCAAGCAACATGAAATATGAGGAGTGGGCAATGCTAGATAGGAAGGTGGTCTCTACAATCAATATCTACCTAGCAGACTCTGTCTTGTTCAATGTAGCTGAAGAGAAGACCGTGGAAGCCCTTTGGCAAAAGCTTGAAAAGTTGTATGAAACAAAATCAACAATAAATAATGTTTTTTTTGAAAAAATAGATTTATAGCTTGAGGATGAAGGAAATTTCATCCATGGAAGATCATTTGAATGAGTTTAATACTCTTATCAGTAAACTAGTTTTAGTCAGTGTGAAGATGGAGGATGAGGATAGAGCTATCACCCTACTTTGTTCCCTCCCAGACACCTAGGATCATATGGTGATGACCATCAGTAATGCATCATTAGGAACTCTCAAATTTGATGATGTGGTAGATGCTTTGTTGGCAGAAGAGTTGATGCAAAAAATATATTTGGAACCCTCAACCAATGAAGCCCTATCTATGAGAGGTTGATCTTTCAAGAGGAGTAAACAAGGTAGGTCACATTCCAGATCTAAGTCTAAATGATGTAAGAACAAAGGGAAGTGATGGCATTGTGGGAAGACAGGGTACTCAAAGAAGGACTATTGGTAATTAATGAATGGTGAAAAGCAAAATCAGCCATTAGTTGAGGCTAGTACAACAAATTTAGGAGAGACATCAACATGTGAAGCATTTTATATCAGTAACAACAGATTTGTTTTATATGCATGGGTTTTGGACTTAGGTGCATCCTTCCACATGTCTCTCCAAAGATATTGGTTTGACAAATAGCATCCATATTGTGGTGGAATGGTCTACTTGGGTTATGATCATCCTTTAGAAATTGTGGGAAGAGGGGACATAAGGATTAGGTTGGACGATGGTAGAGAAAGGATATTATGTGATGTGCGACATGTGCTTGATTTGTGAAATAATTTACTCTCAATCAAGATGATGGATAAGCTAGGGTATTCTATCACTTTCAGTAACAACTACTGCAAAATTACCAAAGGAGCTCTTGTAGTAGCAAAAGGATAATATTATGGGACTCGATATCATTTATGCGATGATATGGTGATAAACCATGCAACATCAAAAACTTATGTTTAGGATGCAGTAATGCTATGGCATCAATGCCTAGGCCATATGAGTGAAAAAGGTCTAAACATTTTGCATGAGAGAGGTATCATTTTTAGAATTAAGTCTTACAATTTAGACTTGTGTGAACACTGTATTTTTGGTAATCAAAAGAGGGTTTGGTTTACTGCAAGCCCTAGTAAGAGTTCTGATTTTTTGTAACTTATACATTCGGATATATTTGTACTAGTCCCCACTCAGTCCTTAAATGGTGTCGTCTATTTTCTAAATTTTATAGATGATTATTCTAGGAGACTGTGGGTTTATTTTTTGAAGAAGAAGTCAGAAGCTTTGTATAAATTTAAAGAGTTCAAAGCACGGGTAGAGAAGAGTTTGGGTAGGTTGATTTTATGTCTCAAGTTAGATAATGGGGTGAATATTGCTCCAAGGAATTTGATAAATTTTGTACGTAGGAAGGTATTAAGAACCAGAATATTGTACCATATACTCCACAACAAAATGGTGTGGTTGAGCGAATGAATCGCACAATCATGGAATGTGCAAGAAATATGCTCAACGTATCCATGTTGGATAAAAGGTTATGGGCAGAGGTTGTTAATACAGTTGTTTATCTTATTAATAGGTCACCTACAACTGCGTTGGATGGATAGATTCCAGAGGAGGTTTGGTGTTGTAAGCCAGTTGATTACTCTCATTTGTGTACCTTTGGCTATGATGCATTTGCCCATGTACCAAAATAAAAAAGGTCCAAACTTGACCCAAATTCAAGCAAGTGTGTTTTTCTCAACTATGGAGATACAATGAAGGGGTATAGAATGTGGTATCCTACTACCCACAAGGTAATTATTAGTCGAGATGTTATTGTTGATGAAAAATCCATGCAAAGGAAGGAGGTACATAAAACTCCTAATATTTTACCAGTTGAAGTAGATATGAATGAATATGAAGATAAAACTTAGCATGCTAATGTTTTTGATCAGCATGCAGAACAACAAGTAGAACATCAAGTAGAGTAGTCACAATGGTCACAAGACCAAGAGCCACAATCAATAGATCATTGGGTTAGAAGACCTACATGTTCAAAAAAGTGTCTGGAAAGGTATTCTCAAGTTTACCAGACCTCTTTTGCTTTGTTAACTGATGATGGTGAGCCTAGTTCATTTCAGGAAGCTAGAGAGTCTGAGAATACAGAAAAGTGAAGGAAATCCATGGAGAAGGAAATAGAGGCACTTCACAAGAATAAAACGTGGGAACTTATGGATATCCCACCTGGAAGAAAGGTTTTTGGAAACAAGTGGGTTTACAAAGTAAATAAGAACAACGATGGGTTGTTGGAACACTATAAAGCTTGCTTGGTGGTAAAATGTTGTGTAAAAGTTAGGTATAGACTTTAATAAAATTTCATCTCCAGTTGTGAAGATGACTACTATTAGTGTTTTACTTGCATTTGTAGCAGCACAAGATTTAGAATTGGAGCAACTTGATATAAAGACTGATTTCCTGCATGGTGATCTCAAGGAGGAAATTTATATGGATCAACCTAAGGGCTATGAAGAAAGAGGCAAAGAGCATTTGGTTTGTAGACTAAAGAAATAATTGTACGGGTTGAAACAGATGCCAAGGATGTAGTATAGGAAATTTGACACCTTCGTGAAGAGCCAAGGTTTTATTAGGAGTGAAGCTGACCATTTTGGATTCTATAAGAGGTTTGGTGATGCCAGTTTTATTATTTTGTTGTATGTTGATGATATGCTAGTTGCAGGTTCCAACATGAAGAAAATCATTGATCTTAAGGATCGGTTGGCTAGGACATTTGAAATGAAGGATTTAGGAGTAGCAAACCAAATTTTAGGGATGAATATACACAGGGAAAAAAAAGGAAGAAAGATCTGGTTAAGTCAAAAGTCATATGTGGAAAATATTATACAATGCTTCAATATGCATAATGTAAAACTAGTGTAGTACCCCACTTCTTTCACACTTAAAATTGTCTTCCAATCAGTGTCCTAGAATACATGGAAGATATTACCCAAGCAATGGGAGTAGTTAGTCAATACATGGAAAATATTGATAAGGAGCATTGGAATGTGGTGAAGTGGATATTTAGATATTTAAGAGGCACTTTAGATGTTGTTGTTTACTACAGATCAACAAATTTGCAAGTTAAAGATTTTGTGGATTCTAATTATGGTGGAGATAGAGATGGGAGAAATTCCACTATAGGATATACTTTCACTCTTGTTGGTGGAGTTGTGAGTTGGGTTTCTAAGTTGTAGTATGTGGTGGCTTTATCAACCACTGAAGTAGAAATATTGCAGCAACTCAGTCCAGCAAAGAGGTAATTTGGCTAGAGCGACTGTTGGGTGACTTCAATATAATTCAGGAGAAAATTACATTGCATTGTGATAGCCAAAGTGCTATTCAACTAGTGAAGAACCCAACATTCCATGATCGTACAAAACACATTGATGTCAAGTACCACTTTATAAGAAATATGGTGGAAGAAGGTAGGATCCTACTACAAAAAATTGACACTATAGTGAATCCTGCAGATATGGTTACAAAGCCGGTCAAGATAGAGAAGTTTAAGTGGTGCAAAACTTCTTTTGGGCTTGCTGAAAATATAATAAGGGCAACATTGGGCAATTGGCACTTGATGAAAATATTGGTAAAAAGAATTCATGTATACTAACTTCAAGTAGGAGAATGTTAGGAGGTGAAGTCACTATGCAAGGTTTTAGCCAACAAAGGTTGTTGCTAGATGTCTAGGAAGCACTGCTAGATGTCTTGGTAGTAGACATCTAGGCTACTAGACGTCTCGACAATAGTTTTAGATATCTAGGTAGCACTTATAGATGTCTAGGCAACACTGTTAGATTTCTAGGCAGCACTACTAAACGTATAGGTTGTTAGACGTCTAGGTAGCACTGATAGACGTCTAGGTTGCTAAATGTCTAGGTAGCACTGCTAGACGTCTAAGCTATAATGCTAGATGTCTAGGCTGGTAGACATCTAGGTAGTACTTCTAGATGTCTAACTACCTAGATGTCTAGGTAGCAAATATCTAGGCTGCTAGACGTCTAGGCAACAGTGCTAGATGTCTAGGCAGTAGTGCTAGATGTCTAGGCAACAGACGTCTAGGCAACACTGCTAGACATCTAGGAAGCAAACGTCTAGGTTTCTAGATATCTAGACCATACATCTAGGAAATATTTTATTCCAGATGTACGAACAATTTCAAACGCTTTTCCTTGGGAGTGGAAACAAACAGCTTTTCGGAGGCTTCCTTTGGGAGAGGAAATGAACAATTTTAGTATCTTCCTTTTCTACTCTATAAAAGGGGAATGATCCCTTGGATGTGAATGAAGTTGAGAATGTAAATTTTACTGAAATAAATAAAAAGAAGAATTTACCATTGCCCTGTGCTTTTCCTACACATTGTCGATTTCCACATAAAATCTATGTGTTACTTGTGTTGTTGTTTTGTTCTCTGTTATTGTGTTTTCTACTTGCAGGTATAAAATCTTAAAATTTCACTAACAAAGCCACCAAGGGTGCCTCATCCAAGTGGAGGGATGTCCCATGTGAAGGGACAAGGATGAAAGGGGTGTGTGAGAGGTTGCAAAGGGTTGTGTTGATGTGTCTAGGACATGTGTCTAGTGGGTAGGCAGGGTATCCTAGGCAAATCTAGAAAATACTTTTAATGTACAAATTTTAATGCCTAAGTTTAGACTTAGGCATATATTAAATAGGATTGTAATGTGCAATGTGGGATGGAATATGTCAGGATTAATATGCCTAAGTTTAGACTTAGGCATATATTTTATTATGTGGTAAAATGCAAATACCTAGATTTTGGTGTCTACAGATATCCTTTTTTTGTGCTATGTTGTGTGAAACACAATGTGGTGCAAAAACAAGAGACACCTGAATTTATTGAATGGATGGATGGACTCAAGTTATCTCAATGCACGAAAAACATTTCTTATTATTTTTTTTTGAAAAATTAGTTTTGGATTACTTCCTCAATTGGAAAATAGGTAAAGAATGAAACCCACAATCCAATTGACCGAATGTAAATGATGAAAAGTGTCGAATGTCATGGATGCAAATGTTGAAAATCAAGATCAAGTTAGATATCCCAAGTTTGGAGTGGACCTGTGTTATCGTAAATTTACATTTTGGTATGATTGACATGCAAGATGATGAAGTAAAGGAACCAATCACCCTAGGAGCTCATTGTTCTAGTGACTGTATCAAATTCCTTAATGCAAAATGATGAAGTAAGGATTTTTCATGTTTTGTAACCCCACAGAGTAGGCGTCAATGACAACCTTGGGCAAATTTGCTTGAGCGCAGGTCACTCAAAAATTGGAGGACCAAATTGAGTTGATTTCAAGTGTGATGAAATGGGGTGATGTTTTGAATGCAATGGGTGTGTTGATTTGATGATTTTTGAAGTGTCCTTATGATGATTTACCCATCCTACTATATTACATGGATAACCAATCGTTGCAATCGCTAGGTGACTAGAGTAAATCACTAGATACAAGGTTCACTTGAGATGATGATGATGTGAGATGACAATTTGAACATATTTTTGTTGATTTGAGGGGGTTAGGTTTTTTCATTTTTTGTTTTTTTACCTTTTTTTAAACACCTACGCGTGGTTTTAATGCCGCCAAACATGAGTACGCAGTTGACCACCGCCAAATGTGGGCGAGTGGTTAAACGTGATCCAAAAATGTGAACACGTGTTTGACACCACAAATTGTAGCTATAAATAGGATTGAATGGGAAAAATGCTCATTTGTGCATTTGAATTTTTTTTCTAAGCGATTGAGAGACTTTGATCTATGGAGGCAGTTGGCAAGGCAAGCAGAGTGGGTGGTGAGACAGAGGCTGGCAGCTCGACTGGAGATAGATTTGGGGCACGTGTGGATGAGGTAGGCTTTTGAGGCCTTTTCTTGTTATTATATATTTTTTTGTTTTTGTTTGGTATGTTTGTTTTTTTTTATGACTATGAAAGGGGAGGCGATTTTTTTTTTTTTTTTGGAAAAATGCATAGAAATCTAGCTTAAATGCATGGAAGATGAAAAGATGTTTTTTTTTTTTTTGAGATGATGAAGAGAAAAACAAATTATTATTTTTTATGCAATGCATATAAGAAAGATGTTTTTTTTTGGATGATGAAAAGCAAAATAGATTTTTATTTTTTATTTTTAATATTTATTTTTTATTTTTTTTATGCAATGCATATAAGAAAGATGTTTTTTTTTGTGGTGATAAAAAGTATAATGGATTGTGTTTTTTTATGACATGGAATGATGAATGCATGCTAATGTTTTTGATGTTCTTGTTGTTTTTTTATTTTTGAATGATGCAATTTTAAAATAAATGTTTTGTGTTTTGATGCTTTTGCTAAAAATGCATAATGAAAAATGATTTGTGTTTTGATGCTTTTGGAATGATAAAATGCATAGTGACAAATGTGTTGTGTTTTTTTGACTAATTTGCATTTATTTTACTTTTTTTTTGCAGGTGAAATTTATTGAGGCTCGACATCGATGGCCGCCTATTATTTATCGGGTTTGAAAGGCTCTTACTACAGATGATTGGAAAGGGTTTGAGGATGTGAAACTGGATGGATGCGATCAGGTGGAGGTGGTCAGAGTGGATGAGGAGTACTTATCTGCTTTGGTGGAGAGGTGCAACCCTAACAAGGGGTAATTTTAGCTTTTGACAAGGGAGCTTACCATTACCTTAGAGGATTTTTACCGCATCTTCCATGTTCTTATTGAGGGATTGCCAATTTGGGTTAGCCACGATAAGGAGCATGAGTTGGGACATATACATGGTGACGGATGGGATGATTTGGATGTGAGAAAGGGTGGTATCCAGTATTTGTAGTTGTATCAAGATATAAAGCTAGGAGCGTTTTCCACTTTTGTTATGTACATCTTAGGCAACATGTTGTTACCTAATAGTATGGGAGTTAGGTTCCCTTGGAACCAGGTCATACTTATTCTAAATATTATTGATGAGCCACGTGTCTACGCTTGGGCTCTTGCTCTACTTTACCAGTTATATGTGGAGCTCTATGAGGTTAAGAGGTGGGAGTGGAAGGGACTTGGTTGCAGTTTGCTTCTTCAGCTTTGGGTATGGGAGCACATCAAGATTGCATGACTAGAGGGTCTACCTTGTGAGTGGGATCACTCATGCCCTTGTACTCTTCATTGGTGGACCAACAAGGATCTTCTACCGAGTTTCCTTAGTTGTAGTGGCTAGGAGTATCAGGAGATGTTGACGACATTAACTAGTGGTGATATCATTTGGTGACCATGGCAAGGTCTCACTTGGGATGATGATGTGGCACAACTTTAGTGAACTAGGTAGGGTAGGTGGGTGATTGGGTGGCATGAGCATGAGAGGGAGTTCATTCAATTTTCCTATGTGATGTGACAATTTGGCTTGGTTCAAAGAGTTCCTAATACTCTAGTTTTATATAGGCATCAGGGTAGTGATCTTAGTCTTCCTTTGTCTCATGATCCTTGGACTATGGATGATGATCATGATGATGTTGCGATGGATGTCCTAGATGTGGATGATGTTGGGATGATAGTTGAGTACAATGTCTGGTTTGCTTCTAAGCCTCCATCGACACTGATTCAATTTGTTGATGATGTGGTGAGCAACGATGAGCGGTATGATAGTGATCAGACTCTTAGATGGTAAAAATGTTGTCGAGGTAGTGGCAGTAAGAGTAAGCTAGGGCAAATGCAGATCAACCTACAAATACTAGGGTTGGAGGTGATGGAGGTGGGGGTGGGGATGGATATGGCAGTGATTATGGAGATGGTGGTGGTGATGGAGATTATGGTAGTGATGGAGATGGTGGTGGAGATTAGGATCGATCTCCTCATCACACTAAGGAGGATTGGGGTGTCTTGCAGGCTGAGAAGGATAGCTTAGCTAAGGAGCACGATGGCCTCTCATAGATTATAGTGGCTTGTAATGTAGATATTAAGTGGTTACAAAGTGCACTGATAGCTTAATATGATAAGGTATCTCAGTTACAAATTGATATGGAGGGGCTACAAGTGGCTCCCAGTGTGGGTGGTGATGGTTCTGAGGTTACAGCTCTTCGTTTTGAGATAGCTCAACAAGAGGCACACCAAAACTAGAATTTTTTTATTTCACGAGTGCATGTTAGGTACATGAAGCTGCTTAAGGACACCCTTACTCAACATCATATCCTACTACCTATGCAACCTACATTATTTTTTGGGTCATATAGGTAGAGTGATTTGAGGCCTGATAGTTCTCATTCTAGGGCTCCTAGTTTCCCTGCTCCCTCAGGTTCACAGGGTTCGGTTTAGGGTCCTCCTAGGGATCATGGTGGTGCTAGCTAGTGTAGGTAAAAAAAAGACTACATTCATACTTAGACCAAAATTTTGTAAAATTTGGCTAAGTATGTAAGGAAGACACAAAAGCCCTGCAAATCACCCAAAGCTGAGAAGCGCCAAAAAAGGCTCAAAAGTGAGAAGGTTGGAAAAGGGTGTGCTTCTTAATTTTATTTGTATTTAGCGCACATAATAGAAAGAACATTGCAAAGCTAAAAAGTGTTACACGAAGATTAAAAGCGAGAAAGCACTGAAATTGAGCTAGAATAAAGAAGTCCAAAAAAACTGCACTTCTCAACCTTCTTTGTACCAAGTGCACAACCGAAAAACGTTGAAAAGAGCCTGAAACTGAGAAGCACTAAAAAGAAAGGAGAATAAAGAAGTCACAACAACTGTGCTTCTTGACCATTTTTACATAAGTCATGCAAACCGAAAAGCGTTGAGAAAATTCCAAAGTTGAAAAGCACTGAGAAAATGCCAACATCGAGAAGTGCTAAGAAAATATCAAATTTGAGAAGTGCTGAGCAAAGGCCAAAGTTAAGAAGAACTGACAAAAGGCCGAAGTTGAGAAGCACTGACAAAAGGCAAGAATATAGAAGAATGAAAGTTACACTTTTCCTTCTTCATTGCCATCGTGCAAACAAGAAAGTGATACTCTAGTCATCCGATGGGCAGATCTATGTCCACAATTAAACTTTTGCCTCCTTCAAGGGTTTTTGGTGAACTTTTGTACACGTAATCTAAGAAATAGGGAAAATCTAAATCTGATTCCAAAGAAGCCAAAAATTAAGTAATTACAACTCAAAACCTTCTAGAAGCATCTTGCTAAACTAGAATTAGTTGAAAGATCGACGAAGAAGAATTGATCCCAAGAACCACCAACGACGATGATGAGCTCAACCGGAGAGCTGTTACAACAGAACCAGAAGGTCATAGTTGGTAAGCATCATGAACGACAAATGGTTAAAGAAACCATAGGAAAATTGAACCTCCCTGTAATACTTGAGAGTAAAATTTACTATTGTGGACAACTACCTCCTTCCAAATGGTTGGCTCTAAAGTGTTTGCTTGCACCACTATGTATGACTTTGCAAATTGATGAATAAAGCATTACAAGGGATGTTTACCTTGAATTTTTGCCTGCATTGAATGGTGGATTTTGATATTACTTCGTCTTACTACTATGGTTAGTCTATTTTGTTAATTTGAAAAGCTAACTTAGAGTAGATTGAATTAATTGTTTCTACATACATGTTTATCAAGAATTCTATTTCTGTCAAATCAGGGTATTGATCTTATTCTAGTGAAATTGGATAATCAATACTTCTAGATATTTGGAATAATTTTGTGAATGTGCAAAATACCATTTCAATAACTTAACTGCATAATTTTTGAATGTTGTTAATCCTTTAGGTCACTTTTCTAAAATCATTTATTAAAGGATATTGTGTGGTTTTCTATGTTGTTAGCTTCACCCGACCAGTTTAAATCTATTCCTTCTAACCCTATAATTTCTATCCTTAAATTTACTACAATTGATCTAAATAAAGTCAACACTCATTAAAGTTGACAAGGAGCCATCCTACTCTAGAGGTTGAACCAAGGCAGTTTGGTTCTCCCAATGTTTAGTCTGGGTTGTGATCAGAAATCTCAAGAGATAATAATCACAGTTCTAGCAAGAGCTAGATGACAAACTAGGCTACAATAGTTTTTGGCACACTTGGTGGGACTTGTCCACAGAATATTAGAGGATCAGGGAAGTGGTGACACCTGGTTTTTCAAAGAAACTCATATACCTGGCAACTCTCCTTGAAAATGGGTTTGTTCAGCAACCCGTGCCTTTTAAATCATATGATATCAGTGGTTTGGACTTCAATAAAAGATCACCCGATAAGGTTAAAATATAACTATCTTAATCCAATGGGATAAAATATGGTAATTCTGTCAAATAGAAAGTAGAACACCTATCATAAGTTCTCATTCATTCTTTACGAGTTAAGTATCACCTTTTTGAGCCCAAATGTTCGATCAAGATTATCCCCCATGGTATGATACAGGACTTAAATATTCCCATGCTACATAAAATCTCGAAGATCACTTTGAAGAATATGTGTAGCTACAAAGAGAAAGAAAAATCAGCTAAGGAACATTGTCGAGACATAGCATGGTTGTCCTTAGTCTACAACATTATGGAAGAAGATATTATGATTAGGTTATTGATTTTATCTTTCAAAGGGAAGGTACTATTGTGGTATAAGTCATTAGAAAGTAAAAGTATCAGTAGTTGGGTAGAATTAACTAAAGCTTTCATTAATGAATTCGATGATCCTAAAGACCCCTTCTTATTACTTACTCATTTTTTATTTATGAAGAGAGATCTTTAGGAAAGTCTGCCTGATTTTAACATCCATTTTAGGAGAACATGGGAAATAATTCCCCAGGAATACCAACCTTCACAATCACAAGTGTATCTCTATTACATCCATACCCTTTATCCTAATCTGAGTATTCTGATCTAGCAATATGGAGAGAAGAGGTTCCCTCAAATTTTTAAAGAAGCTATTAGAGCTAAAAATATATTAATCGTAGCAAGAAAGCTTCCACATAGAAATAGTTTTTCTACCCTTAGTGATAGATTCGATGAGGAGCTGAGTACGTTATCAGACCTAAAAGGAAAATAAGATTGTGTTCTTGACCACTATAGAAATTATTACCTAACAAATCCGAAGATTGATTCAAGAGAACAATATTCCATTGAGCGAAATGGATATCAAAAGTTAGATCCACCAAACAGGACAGATTCTCAGAACCATGGTAATGATAAATTTGATCAAAACTTGGCTTTAATACAAATTGAAAGAATCAATTTTGTTCAAACATAATTCCCACTACCTAAAGAGAAAGTAAGGAATTCACATCAAGATCGAGATATCAGCTACAGGATGAAAAATATTGTCAATCCTCAAACACCCTCGGTTCAAAAAACTTTTCTACCAGTAGGTGTTCTAAATAAAAATTGACAAGAGCTTGCAGAGAATTGTCTTTCCCAGCTCTAACGTTAGAGGAAAGAAAAGAAAATATGGGACTCCTTCAAAATCTACTCGAGTTCCCTTCACCATCTACACAAAGTTTGGGGGAAGATTTGCTAGTAAGACTAGAAACAAATTTGGTTAACACCTCTTTTAGAATTGAATAAAATCCCCCTTTATCTGAAAAGAGGATAGGTTATTTATTAGTTTTGGTAGAAAAGGGTATCCTACATAATTGTATAATCAAACCAGACGCTGAAGTATCAATAATACCTCTAACCATATGCAAAAATTTGAATTTATCTATGGAAAAAGTACAAGCCAAATGGCTTAACTTTAAAGGGAAGAGTGTCGAGGTTGTAGGTATTCTGAGACACGTTGTGATGATGTTATATGGGAAACCAGACCTAATGTTAGTGCATAATATAATTGTGATAGACATTCCTCCCCTTTTCAGCATCTGCCTCTCTGGGTACGATTTTAACAAATCATGATTTTACCTCAAATATGGAGGACGAATGATTAAAATAATCAAAGAAAAATGTAGGTTTAAAGCATTTTGTAAAGATCTTCATCCCTTCATAATAGAAATAAATTAGCAAAATCATACCTTTAGACCTCTGAAAGTCGATAATTATGATAAAGTAACAGTATATTTTTCATCCAGGGACAGATTGGTACCATACCATCTTGATCATCATGATCAGTGGAGGATGACGTCTCTACATTAGATACCAACAGATGATCCCTCTTTTTCGCTTTGAAAAAGTAGTTAGAGAAACGTTCCATATCCCAACTTAGGATCTCTGAACTTAGGAATCTATAATAAAGGCATTAAGTTTTCAAACCTATTTGAACTTGCAAATTATTATTCTTTATCCCTTGTATCATTCTTAGTTTCTTCTAATGGTTGCTTCAAGTCAATCATGAAGGTATTTTCTATGTGATGAGGCATAGGGGCTTTCTTTTCCAATTTTTTGGAAGTGGTAAATCCTTGATCTAAAACTCATCTTCTACTATGATGCAATCACGAAAGTTTTTTGTCTAATTCATTCTAGATTATTTTTACTATGTAACATCTTGTCATGTGTCTAATTTTGTATCATTTTTGGTACAATGTTTTCATAATATACTTCTTGATCTCATTCTCTTTATTTGGATTTAATCTAATGACTTTTGGCAAAGGTTTTGAAATGTCTATGACAACATATATTTGTGTATACGTGGCATACTTTTGTTCCTTAGTAGTTGGTTCCTCTTAAATGAACTCTAGTAAACTATGCTAATATTCTTCAAGGCCTCCTTATTGATAAGCTCTTAAGGAAGTCCAAATATCCAAACAAACATTTTAATAGTTGTCTCCATGATTTTTTTTGACCTGGCATGAAGAGGACCACCGATCGCTCAGGATTCGTATCATCATTGTCGATCTGACCCCTTAGTATTTGGTTCCTCTTAAATGAACTCCAGTAAACTATGCTAATATTCTTCAAGGCCTCCTTATTTATAAGCTCTTCAGGAAGTCCAAAAATCCAAACAAACATTTTAATAACCATCCCCATGATTTTTTTTTACCCTACGTGAAGAGGACCACCGGTTGCTCGGGATTCGTACCTTCATTGTCAATCTGACGCGCACTTAGAGGATTTAGATTAGACTACTACCTTTGCAAATAGGCTGCCCCTAAGGTTTGAACCTGGATGTCTTCTTGGTAATGTTTGGCCAGACAAGCACTTACCAATTCACCTAGCCCTCGACCCTATGTTTTTAAATGCAAGCTGACTCTTTCCCTAAACCATAAAACATCATCTATTATTTTATTTTTAATTTTTTAACTTGAGAAAACGATGTATAAAAATTCTTCTTTAAAACTTTGATAAATAACTTTTGTTCATTCCACTTAACTTTTCATCTATTATTTTATTTTTAGAGAAAATGATGTATAAAAATTATTTCTTAAAACTTTGATAAATAACTTTTGTTCATTCCACTTAACTTTTCCTCCTACTAATTCTTAATTTTTAAAATTGCTCTCCAGTATTTTCATTATTTTGCCCTGCATCAGCTATACCCTCTAGTTACCTGTTTTGCCCCTCTTCTTCCCCTTCTTTTTATTTTCCAAATGCATTATGAGGTTTATTTTGCAGCTCCTAAACCCTACATAACAATGTTTCTACATTAATTTTGATATTACTTTGTATTACTGCTATGGTTAGTCTATTCTATTAATTTGAAAATCTAACTTAGAATAGTTTGAATTAATTGTTTCTACATACATGTTTATCGAGAATTCTATTTCTATCAAATAAGGGTATTGATCTTATTCTACTGAAACTGGATAATCAATACTTCTAGATATTTGGAATAATTCTGTGAACGTGCAAAATACCATTTTAATAGCTTAACTGCATAATTTTTTAATGTTGTTAATCCTTTAGGTCACTTTTCTGAAATCATTTATTAAAGGATACTGTGTGGTTGTCTATGTTAGCTTCACCCGACCAGTTTAAATCCATTCCTTCTAACCCTATCATTTCTATCCTTAACTTTACTACAATTGAGCTAAATAGAGTCAACACTCATTAAGTTGACAAGGAGCCAGCCTACTCTGGAGGTTGAACCAAGGCAGTTTGGTTCTTCCAATGTTTAGTCTAGGTTGTGATCAGTGGGTGCTCAACTTCAAATCTCAAGAGATAATAATCATAGTTCTAGCGAGAGCTAGATGACAAACTAGGCTACAACAGTTTTTGGCACGCTTTGTGGGACTTATCCATAGAATATCAGAGGCTCGGGGAAGTGGTGACACTTGGTTTTTCAAAGAAACTCGTATATACCTAGCGACTCTCCTTGAAAGGGGGTCGGTTCAACAACTCGTGCCTTTTAAATCATATGATATCGGTGGTTTGGACTTCAATAAAAGATCACCCGATAAGGTTAAAATATAACTATCTTAATCCAATGGGATAAAATATGGTAATTCTGTCAAACAAATAGAGACACCAAAGCAATATCAACAACAATAATCAAAGCAATGCATAAATCATCACACACAATAAAGACACCAATTTAACGTGGTTCACCCAATGTGGGCTACTCCACGGAGAAAATATTTCACTAATCTTTTCTCAATAAATCTCTTGGGAATCCTTTTTGTATTACAATGTTTATGGACCTCTACCCAAAGGATATACCAATCCCCTAAATCAATTTCATGGATCTCTATCCACAAGAGAACTCCTTCTCCTCTGGTTGGTGAACCTCTTGAAGACTACTGCCTCCACTGCACTGGCTTGTGGATCTCTCTCCACTGAAGACTCTTTTCCCCACTCAGAAGACTTATCCTCACTACCCTGGCTGATGGATATCTATCCACTAGAGACTACTATCCTCTCTGCTCTGTCACCTCCAAAGCTTCGTCTCAAATCTGCACTAAACACAGTCCTTCGGTCTAGCACCAATTTGCTCAATATCTATCTCTGGTCTGGCACAAATTTATCTTCAAATCTGCTCAACAAGTCCACTCAAAACTTGCTAAATTGCTTAAATTTTCTCAATAAGTCCACATAGAACTTGCTCAAATCTGCTCAACAAGTCCACATAGAACTTGCTCAAATATGCTCAACAAGTCCACACAAAACTTGCTTAAATATGCTCAACAAGTCCACACAGAACTTGTCCAAATCTGCTCAATAAGTCCACACAGAACTTATCCAATCTGCTCAACAAGTCCACATAGAACTTGCTTAAATCTGCTCAACAAGTCCACACAGAACTTGTCCAATCTGCTCAGCAAGTCCACCCAGAACTTGTCCAATCTGCTCAAAAAGTCCACATAGAACTTGTCCAATATGCTTAATTAATTTCAATCACTCTCTTAAAAACATAAGGAGAATTGTTAGAGACTCAATATGTTTCAATTTCAACTCAATGTTCAATCATTTTCTCAACTCAATTCAGAATATAGAATAGTTTGTTTTATGGAACTTGAACAATCACTTCACACATCCACTTGACTAGGCTCAACCAACTCTACTCAACCAATCACTTAATGAAATAATTCTTGCTCACAAACCTAGTCCAAGCATATGAACACTCACTCAAAATGTTTCCAACAATGCTCAACAACAAATCTCATATAACAATGATACCCATGTTTTTTTTAAACCCTAGTTCAAGTTCTTTGCTCAACAACTCACTTCAACAACAATGCTCATAAGACAATCTTCACATAGCAATGATACTCAAACCCCAGTCCTAGTTCTTCACACAACCAATGGCTTCAACAACAATGCTTATAAAACAAGGTTCACATGACAACTCTTTATTCCAGAAAACCTTCAAGCATTAACTCAACACACTAAAAAAGGAAACCTTAATCAAGTCATTTTCACTGCAAACTTATTTTCCAGAAAACCAACCAATCAACTCACTAGGAAGAATATGCCCATACCTTTTATTTGATGTAGAAGTGACTTTAGGAAACCTGTCTCAATCACAATTTTCTTTTGCCAATCTTTAAGGGTTAGTTAGCAATACCTTTTCAAACATTCACTCAATTGATTCCTCAAAATAAATTCACCATTACAAGATATTAAATCTTAAGTACACCTTATAGCTCCTTACTAAAATAATTTCATCTCAAAAATATTACCCACATTTTAATCAAATTGCTAGCCCTTATATCTCCCTAACACCACAATGTCATTTACACAACCAAAACTATTTTAGAACAAATATTTAAAATTGCTAACCCTTATATCTCCCTTACACTCCTTTTAATTTTTACCCAACAACAAAACTAGACCCTTGTTCGTACCATCATTGTCAATCTGACCCCTTAGTAGTTGGTTCCTCTTAAATGAATTCTAGTAAACTATGCTAATATTCTTCAAGGCCTCCTTATTGATAAGCTCTTCATGAAGTCCAAAAATCCAAACAAACATTTTAATAGTTGTCCCCGTGATTTTGGTTCTACAAATCTGACCTCGGGGTGTAGAGCAACGGTGCGGGCTTTGGCTCTTCTTCGGGAGGTTCAAGGTCCAAACTGTAGCATGGACGAGTGTGTGAGGGGGTGAGTGTGTGATGACTTTGTGTTAAATTCCCTATAGCTAAGTATAGCTCTCAACTTTTTTTTATCGAGTAAATACTTCTTATACATATAAATATCCGCCATAGAGATTGAACCCGGGTCACATCATCGAAAATGCAAGTGGCGTCCTTGCCGATAGACCTCTCAACTTTTGTTTTTATTGAGTAAATATTTCTTATACATATACATATGTGCCGTGGGGATTGAATCTGGGTCACATCACCGATAATGCAAATGGCGTCCTTATCGGTAGACCACATCTAACGGATCATGATCATAAAAGTTTCTCAAACTGTTATAAAACCAAATATATAATAATGAATAATCTATATTAGCTAAGAATTTAATTCAATTTTATTTACGATCTGCCGTTTTTACATCTATTAATGTTCTCATATTTATAAATGTAAAAAATTGATCATTGCATTCCTATTCTTTTGCTGTTTGCTTGTGTTAAAATGAAGAAAACATTGCCGATTCCCCGTATTAAAAAAAGAAAATTGACCTCTAAACAATAACAAATCCCAACTCGATAACATGGGGACTGACTTAAACATCAGCATTCTCTGGAGGGGGCAATTCGTCCAACAGTGTGGAGATTTTTACGAGCAGGAGATGATTAAAATATTGAGTATGACTAATGAGGCCAGTCTCCCTGCACATCAGCTTCTTGATTTTGACTGGAAACTCAAGGTATGCATATGCATATATAGTTCTGCTTCTCTTTGTTTCCCATGTTATTTGTTCATTCATTCATACCATTGTGTGTGCTGTAGTACGCAGTCTCAAGTAGTTCCGTGGCCACCATGAGAAAACCCCTCCTTCGAGTGGAACTCTGCATCTCAACAACTCCCCTCGAACAACCAAACTCCATAGCAAATCAGAATAAGGATGATCCAATTATTCTCCTAAGTGAGTACAACAAAGTCCAGCTTGACAACTTAATTGCAGAAATGGAAGCAATACAAAAGGTGAGCCTACTAAAATGGCCTCAATCATCCATTCTGGTATATATATATTTCCACATAGATTTTGGGTGTCAGGGTCTGAATCTGGGTTGTTTTTTTTTTTTTTATGTTTTTTTGCATGGGAAGCCCTACTCTTGGATTTTATGTTTATTTTATTTCACTCAATTTTATGCTTTTTACAATGATTTTCTCAGGTTGAAGAGGATTCGCGATTACACACACTTTCTAAAACCTCTTAAATTGGATGCTATTGCAGGCACTTGATGAATCTCCAGACAACTGAATTGATGGGAATTCACTGAAGTTTGGCTTCAATTGTATTGCCTATCAGTGGAGTCAGATGTGTCAAGGTTCCCTTTTAGCACTTTGTTTTTTTATCTTGTTACATACTGGGTGAGCGGATCAGTCGCCTTTATTGCATTGTTGGGTAAGCTTGGCCCATGTTGTTAAGGTTTAAACCTGAGTGACACTCAAGGGCATGCTTGAATATAGGTAATGCTCTTAATCAGAACCCCTTGAATAGGGTTTGATTTTATTGATAAAATGGGAAAGACAGACTGTATGCTATGTATTTTGAGAAATCTGACATGGAAACCCTTGGTCTTTTAGAATTCCAAATAAGAGTGGGATCTTGTTCTAGTATCTAGCCATCTGCATGCATTTCAATCATTTGTAACCATGCCTTCAACTATTGAATTTGTAAGGAATTAAAATGAAAAAACATGTTATAGGGCATTCTAGATTTGACGCTGCTGTTATGGGTCATTTGCCAGGGTTCTCCATATATTGTCCAAACAAGTGGCTTCCATGTCTAGGTTTTGAATAAGGTTTCTTTCAACTTATTTGGGCATTAATAACGGAGGAACAACCTCATATGAGAGGAAGTTTAGCATTCAGTATTACTGGTGGGTATTCTATGAAATGCGTCAGGGTTATGTAGTGAATATTTAAACTTGTTGCTTTTGGTCTGTTTGCATTCTTTGTGTGATTGACAATTCTGGTTAGATATGACCCATAGTTCATCTAGGCAAAAGGGTAATGCACATCATGTTGCAGTTATAGTCCAGAACTTTCAGTATAGCTATTCCTGGTAATCTTCTTGGAATACAAGTACATTTGCAGAAAAATATCAAGATTGAAAATGTATTTCATACAATATATACCTAATCATATCATTGTATTTATTGACTCTTATGCAGTAATGTATGCATTTTTTTTCTTCTCTCCTTTGCTTTTATTAATTGTAAAGCGGCCCTGACAGCTTCAGTTTTGCCTGTTCCAAATACAAATTTTTTAAAATAGTAAGCAAGATATTTCATAAAAGCCCTTTGAAAATGGAAAGGAAATCATTATGTTGAATTCCCTTGTTTTTGCATCTCAGGAGTTGATAAGCATGATTTTTGCTTTAGATATTCTTGTCTGGCTTTCGCTTGCATCATAATGGTACTTAAATATGAATTCTCTGCAGCATTTCTGTAGACAACAATTTACAACTAGGATATGCATAGACAATTGGACTATGATTGATTGGAATCATTTGTTGTGTTGAAAATTTCGTTTTATAACAAAACGAAATCTCAATTCAGATGACATTCCATTTTATATTCAAGTTCAGTCTTTCTACTTGGAATACCTATTTTGCATTTGGATGGTGACGTAGAACTGGAAACCAACACAAATATTGAAGGTAAGTCATCCCAAACTAAATATGTTTTGGTATCAAATAATACATAACAGGTAAAATTAGATGCTTTATAAAATTAGTTCTATTGTAATTCACTGGTTGTAAAATCTGTAGTTGCTTTAAATTAATCAGATACAAATCAATGATCATAACAGGCTTTAAAATCTCTATGAACAAACAAAATGAGTATGTGTATATTTTACCATTTATTAAGTATCAAATAAGATTTATAAAATATGTTGTTTGACAGCTATACATTCATTCATTTGTTCAATTAAAAATTTAGGAGCAAAACACGAAATTAATCTAAATTTATTGGTCTTTATGGAAATCCCTTTCTGACTAGTGCTTGTAAAAACAACGAACACTTAAATCTGGCAGAATCATTCCACTGCTTTGCATTGTTGAAAGAGGATGGGTGCTTGAACATTCTTTGGCATGTTAATTGTATTGCCTAATAGATTTGAGCCATGGGTGGTTTGTGTCTCTAACAATAGTATTGCCACTTAAGTATTGATATGGCTTCATGCTTAACAGTAAAGTAATCATCTTAAAATGTCAATATAGACTTGGACTCCTTAAATGTAGATATAAAATGGACTTTTGATATCAGCTCTGCATATTTTCAGATGCTTAGGCTATTAGCAAAACAAACGTCTGTTTGCATTCCAATGCCTCCTCTTTGCACAATATCAAATTCAGAAACTAGATCAATACAATGATAGAGATTTGTCACCAATTATCATTGTATCTCATGAGTTTTCTTTGTATCAACCATATAATTATTAAATATCTTACAGCATTTTTGAATAATTTATTTTCAACCTTGGTGAAGAGCGATTATAAAACAAACTACATAGCCTTGTTGAAGTTCAGATCTAAATGCCTCTTAATTTTGTTTGTGTGCAATGCAAGTTTCCAGATTGTGTGCAATGCAAGTTTCCAGATTTTGCACTATTCTAGGCAGATACTTTTCTGTTCATCGCCTTCAATCTTGAATGTATACATCTCTATGATATCCTTAACTTTTTTGTCTTTTGAAGTGCAAAACTATACATGAAGGGCACTGGAATCATTTTTTAAAGAAATTAATGAAAATGGAAACAAGAAATGGGAACACCTCACATAAATTAACTTGACCTTAATGAATTGAAATTGCAATAACTTTAGTTGTTTGTGAAGCAATGAATTGAACTTATGCAATGGAACAAAGGTTGTATGATCATTAAACTTATACAGGAGCTCCTGCTAAATAATATTCAATTTTGTTGCAGCTATATATACAGCTTTGTCACCTCTCTTTTATGTATGTAACATTAATGGAGATGTCAAATGTTCCTTCATCTCTCTCCAGTCTTGCTCTGTGCAGATTTTTTGTTAAAAGGCCAATGTTTTTGTTTCACAAGTTTTTATTTCATTGTCTCATATTTCTTTCAATGTGTACTTTTAATTTTCATAAAGAGGTATAAAGTGTTCTATACTGCTTTATGCCTTTAAAGTTCTTAAAATACGTTTATCTCTACCAAGTTGAAGAATAAGCTACTGCCTAGCCAATGAAAGTGTTACTGATTATTCGAAACAATTATGCACAAAATTCCTATGCAATAACCGAGTATAGGCACGAAGCGCTTATGGTCTTCAGGACATTTTGAAGTTAAGAGGATATGATTTTATGTTTAAGTTTTCATTCCAAAATCTTGAGTATGATATTAGAAATCAAGGAAAAAACATATGAATGTTTTCAAAACTGTGATTTGCAATTCTAATTACATGACTGTATGGTTATTTTTTGTACAAAGTTTCATGAATATTTACTGGAAATCAACATTACTGAGTTGTTATCACAATCAAATGGTGTATTCATTGTATTACACCATAAAATAATGTTACAAATATTGGCATTTAGATCTGTAGATCTCAACGTCTAACAACCTTATTAACAATCTCTTACTCCATATTTCAATACGTTAGTATTATTTAATCAAGACTGGGTTTTTCATGGCCATTATAAATTGTAATGTTTTTCACCCCACTTGATATGTAGGTGATAGATTGAGCATGTTAATGTGACACTGTAGGATGACTCCTATTGAAAATGTTGTTTATCAAATCAACATGGAACGAAACATGGACAGTAATTGTTGTCTTATTCTCAGGAACCACACTTGCCTGTTTATCGGTTGCAATATTGATCCAAGTGTTTGTAGATTCTATGACATGTGCAATCCAGACCACTTGTACAAAAAACTGATAATAAGCATTGTCATGGGATGGCCTCTGCTCAGGGCACACTAGACATGCTTCACATGTTTAAGCAGTCATGTTAGCGTAGGCGAAATTCTGGATAAGGCTGTGTTCAAGTGTTGAGTGAATTTTGAATTTTCCCGGAAAGGGGTGTCTAGACAAAATGATATCTTAAGCTTTACAGTGCACATGCCTGTGGGTTTCAGTTTTTCAAGATTTATCAAGCAAATCAGAACTTGGAATCGACAAGTCATTCTGCAAATGACGGAAATGCTTCCTACCATACAAGATCCTTTTTTTTTTTTGGATTTATGAACATGAATTTTCATGTATAGATGGCAAGGGATTGCTTTACACATAAAGACACAGTGTGATTTCAAACTCATCCATGGTAGATCTAAATGTTTAATTGGTTTAATATTGTAAATCCTAAAAGTAATTCTTCAATCAGGTTTCACGTCCCAGAACTACAAGCATACTATGTTTGGAGTGTCATAAATATCACTAGTGCCAAACCATGCATGTACGTTTGGAACCAATTCAAGTGCCAATAGCAACTTTTGTGCAAGTGTTAACTTAAGCATCTGTGTGAAATTTCTTCAATCAGGTTTCACGTCCCAGAACTACAAGCATACTATGTTTGGAGTGTCATAAATATCACTAGTGCCAAACCATGCATGTACGTTTGGAACCAATTCAAGTGCCAATTTCCCCGGAAAGGGGTGTCTAGACAAAAAGATATCTTAAGCTTTACAGTGCACATGCCTGTGGGTTTCAGTTTTTCAAGATTTATCAAGAAAATCAGAACTTGGAATCTACAAGTCATTCTGCAAATGACGGAAATGCTTCCTGCCATACAAGATCCTTATTTTTTTGGATTTATGAACATGAGTTTTCATGTATAGATGGCAAGGGATTGCTTTACACGAAAAGACACACAGTGTGATTCCAAACTCATCCATGGTAGATCTAAATGTTTAATTGGTTTAATATTGTAAATCCTAAAAGTAATTCTTCAATCAGGTTTCACGTCCCAGAACTACAAGCATACCATGTTTGGTGTGTCATAAATATCACTAGTGCCAAACCATGCATGTACTTTTTGGAACCAATTCAAGTGCCAATATCAACTTTTGTGCAAGTGTTAACTTAAGCATCTGTGTGAAATTTAGACCAATCCTGGCAGCACCAAAGTCGGCCTGTGCACTAGCATACTTGTTGATTCTAACCATTGCATGTGATAGCAAACGTCGGTGCTTTAAGTTGGCATTGCTCTTCTATTCCCATATTCTTCAATGTCAAAACCCAGTCAATGCCGAAGTCTTGCAGTGTTGTGATGTCAGCAGTGCCACAACAAAAGCCGACCAACATACACAGATGTGACGCAGATAAAAAAACAAATGCTTTTATTAAAATAACAGCCTTGAAATTACAAGCATTTGAAGATGCAATTATAGATTCAAGGGGTAGATATGTCAATGCCGCTCTGTGTTTGAACACCACAAGACTCAAAATCACACAAAGAGATAAAATAACAAACTCCAGGCCGCCAAGTGGCGGTACGGAGCTCACAACCCACCCCCCTAACTACTGATCGAATCGAGCATTTATAGGCTCTGATAAATTCAACCGTTACAATATGACTGTTACAATATGACCGTTACAATATGACCGTTACAATATGACCGTTACAATATGACCGTTACAATATGACCGTTACAAAGAGAAGACCGTTGTAGGGGAACGGTTATTAAAAAAAACTAACCAAAAGAAAATATGACCATTAGGAATTTAAGAGGAAGAGGGTTAGAATGTGATGCTCCTACATCAGACTCCCATGCTTTAAAATTTCATGAGATCCTGCTCATGAGCTGTTCAATTGTTTTGAAGCTTGATTTGCGCATTTGTCGCCTCTACCTCGACCAACAGGGTGTGTGTATGCCATTGTCGTCATGCAAAAAAATTTTGAGCATCTTTTTCACCATTCAAGCGGATCCTTAAGCAAGTTTTGTTTCACACTTGTGGTAATCCATGAAATGCCGAGTGTTTGTTTCACCACTCGTGCAAATCCTTAAGCACGTTCTGTTTCACACTTGTTGTAATCTACGTACACGTTCTGTTTCACACTTGTTGTAATCTACGTACACGTTCTGTTTCACACGTGCAACACACTTGGGTAATCCATGAAACGTCGAGTGTCTATTTCACCACTCGCGCAGATCCTTAGGCAAGTTTTGTTTCACACTTGCTGTAATCCACATACATGTTCTGTTTCACACTTGCGGTAATCCACGAAATGCTGAGTGTCTATTTCACCACTCGTGCAGATCCTTAGGCAAGTTCTATTTCACACTTGTTGTAATCCACGTACAAGTTCTGTTTCACACATGCAACATACTTGGGGTAATCCACGAAACGCCGAGTGTCTGTTTCACCACTTGCGCAGATCCGGGTACACGTTCTGTTACACATGTGCTGATATGCGTTCATGGTGCAGCCCACTCAATCGATAGGCAAATGTGCACACAACCCTGCAGGAAACGTTCTGAGCTCTGATACCACTTGATGTCAGCAGCGCCACAGTAAAAGCCGACCAACATACACAGATTTGATGCAGATAAAAAAAAAATGCTTTTATTAAAATAATAGCCTTGAAATTACAAGCATTTGAACATGCAATTACAGACTCAAGGGGCAGATATGTCAATGCTGCTCTATGTTTGAACACCATAAGACACAAAATCATACAAAGAGACAAAATAACAAACTCCAGGCCACCAAGTGGCGGTACGGAGCTCACAGCGCACCCCCCCTAACTATTGATCGAATCGAGCATTTATAGGCTTTGATAAATTCGACCGTTACAATATGACTGTTACAATATGGTCGTTACAATATGACCGTTGTAGAGAGAAGACCGTTGCAGGGAAACGGTTACAAAAAAAAAAAAAAAAACCGAAAGAAAATATGACCGTTAGGAATTTAAGAGGAAGAGGGTTAGACTGCGATGCTCCTGCATCATGTTGCAATGCCAGTGTTAGTTACAGAACCAATTCTTATCATGGATGGAAGCTGAATTGTCTCAACTTCTCATCTTCATCAGCTTTTTCATCTATACCATTTAGTTGAGATTCTTCTCTTCAGTGAAATAAAAACCATAAAAAATGTGATTGAAGGGGAAAGCTTATATGCATCATCATAGATATCCACAAGATTGGTTGAATTGAACTCCATTGCATATGGCAGCCTATGACTTGCACTCAACATTGCATGATGTAGTAGGGTGTCATGATGTTAGCTGTGCAAAGAGGGCAGATAGCTGGCAACTTGTACAAAAAGACACCACAGTAATTGGAGAAACTTGGAGTCGATTGTAATGTGACTAAGAAGTCTGTGAAACTAATAATTGATGATTTTGGTGAGGGGGATAGAGATGATGGATAGCTTACAAGACATACAGATAACAAGGAGATGATGATAATGATGATTATCTTGATGTACATTTATAGCAAATCATTCAACTAGGAGAAACTGTGTAAGGATAGACTTTAAAACCTATTGCCAGCTGCTTTCATATATATTTGATAGTTTGAACTACAAATATGATGTACAATTGTTCTTTTGGGCATTTTGTCATTTTTTTTTTGCAAATGAAGTTCTGACATTATTATTTAATAGTTCAACTTGCATTTTTTTAATGAATGAATGAACTCGCTAGTTATGTAGTATCTGCTGTATATGGATTTGCAAATGCAAAATTGTTAATCCAATTTAATTAATGTTATGTGTGAATCAGCTTTTTTCTTTCCATGTATATTCCCATTGCCTTTTTTTTTTTTTTGGGGGGCGGGGGGCTATTTATTGGTGATTCCCAAATGACTCGGTATGTCCTGTAGATGTCTACCCATGTTCCCAGTGAAAATGGGAGATTATCCATTTCTATTTCCAAGTTTCCATTCCCAATTTTTGGTGCAACATAGGTCTAACAAACACTCACATGAAACTTGGATACTTGAATTTTAGCTCTAATATCAAGGAGATGTTGCAACAAAAACATTACTTGCCGTGAGTCAATACAATGATCTTACAACCTTCATTGGTGTAATTTCTGGCAAATTGTTTATGCCAGATTAATTTCTCTCTTCTGGTACATGACCTTGGCACTTCAAATAGTCCAAAAAACTCGATTGCTGATTGGAACAGTTGCCAGCAAATACCAGTGTACAGACTTGTATGGTACCTCTGATCAGTAAGAACTAGATTGAGACCGTTCAGCAGAACTAGATAGACTGTTCAGCACCAGCGAGTTGCAGACAAACTTTTGCAGTTCATGAACAAAAAAGCTTTCATTGAAAATTAAATAATGACATTGGACTCTTGGAGAAAATTTGAAAACGTTGAAAAATAAAGTTAATGCCAAAGCTTTCCAAATCAAAGAGAAACAGTATTTTATAACTAGTTAAACTGAAATAATGACTGTTGTTGTATGAAGACTCTATGGGAAAAGTGTGAAAGATTTTCAAAATTTTGTCTCAAAGCTCAATCCTTTTGATCCATGATCAGGATGAACGTGGTTTAGATTACAAATTTGAGCTGTTTATCACAGTTAAAGGGAAACTTAATGGCATTGAATGACATGTCCTATCTCTGTAGGGAACTAATCTATTTATTGCATAGTCAAATTACCAGTCCAGAAACCCAACCTGGAAATAACCACAATGGGTTGGGTTTGTTTCTAAGCATTCAAATGATAGGCATCCATGAATGACTTGAGCTTGTTTAAATTGCTATGGTTTTTCTCATTTTCCAGTTCTTTCCTAAATCAATGCTTATGGTTGTGATCCTCTCCACAGTACACAAATGTCATTCATGCTTTGAGTTAGAGTGGGACAATGGGCTACAGAGTCAACTGGAAATTAAATATGTTTTAGTTTCCCAAATGTTTAGTTATTACTGATTAAGATTCGATGACCTATTTGCACATAGTATCCCTTTTTACAGCTATGACTAAGCATGCTTTCTAAAATAACATCATGTGGTTTTGTTTTGAAACTAAACATTAGTTTGCATAGTATAGCGATAATATTGACTAAGCAATAGTATTTGGTTGTTTGATGCCCCCATCCAACACATAAGCGGTAGAAAAGCCTTGTAGATTGTCTTTGTTGAGCGTGATATAGATGTGATGCATCACGGAAGATGAATGCTATGCTGAAGTTAACTTGTCAATCTCATTGAGAGACAAATTAGTGCAATGCTTTAATACCTGTGATTGAATGGACCTTCCCATTTAACTAATATATTGTTGATCACAGAAGCAAGGGATGAGGCGGACATTGTAATTTTGTTTAGAATTGAGTCCTTCATTGACTTTGGCTGCCACTTAAGTGTGTTATGAGGGAGGAAGTCCACCTTAATATATTTCCTTTTCAAAATCTTCATGTTCTAATTAAAAACGCCCACAATGCAAGGTAAGAAAACTTGTTTACTTGGAACTTCATCCCTCAAGACAAACCATGAAAATCTTCTTGCATTTGTGAAAGCCTTTGATATCTATATATTCATGTAGCAACATGGAGTGGTTCCTTGCAAAATTTTAGAAGCATTTCTTTTCTTGCTCAATATTCTCATTGTCAACTATCTTAATGCCCTTGGTTCTAAGAGTTTTAAGGACCCTTGTTTTTGGTGTCAATTGATGATGGGACACTCTAAAGGTACAAATCTATGTGTATCTTTTTCCTCTACACCTTGCAAGCCAAAGAACCATTAATTCCCAACTTTAATAGCACATTGAGAAAAGCTAAGCAATCATTAGGCTCCAAGATGGCAATCAAAAGCTTTTAAATTTCTCTCTACCTCAAGGTTAATTAAAATTAGCATCATCTATGTGCTGCTTCTGCTATATAGGTACTAGTAGAAACAAGTTTAGTGCCCTTCTTCAAAATGCACAATGAAAAGCTTGGCCACCATATCCAAAGATGAGGTTATTGCAAGACCCTTTATTTGCTCATAGAAAAATAGTCTGAGAACAAAAGAAGGTACTTAAGGAACAATTTATCAAGTAGTTTTTCAAATGAAATGAAAGAGTATTGTTAAATAAATGTTTCACTTCAGTGTTTGTGCAATCAACGGTAGATATTATTAGTGTTGATGTTGCTAAGCCTTGCATATATCAAGTGACACTCGTCAAATTTTGCTTGCAATATTTAATTGGTTAGCTACCTTGACTTGATCACCAAGAGGTTGCTAGGCATACCAAAAACCTCGAGGATATTAATAAGTTGGACTTGATACTACATTAAAAAAAATATCACTGACATTTACATTGTAGTTGGTGGATAGATGGGACAAGGATGGACTTAGGTAGGATGAGGTCAAAATAGCTGGTCTAAGAGCATGCTAATCCCATTTGAGTCTTCCCATTTTCCTTGCCTTTCATGTGTTGGTCTCATTTCATTTTGTACTTTTTAAGGTGTCAAATCACAAGCAATAAACCCTACATTGATGTTTAAAACAAAACAAAAAAACCTAATGACAAATTGTGGTTACACATCACAAAGATAATCTTCTTGAAAATCAATTGTTGTTGTCATAAGTGGTGATGATGCATTGTTGATTTCATTTAGGGATTTTGATGGTATGTTAGCAAAACCTCGTGTGTTTAGGCACATCAAGTGGAGAAAATGCATCTTCTTTATCGATAGGCATGAGATATGATCCCAAAAGGGTATTACTTCATTGTTGATCTAAAGTTAGGATTTTCTTTATTTGTGTTTCATCTTTTAGTATGAGTTTAGTTGTCATTTCATAGATCCAACAATCCAACAAATCACTCATCTCTTTCACTTTTCATTTTGTTCCAAAATTCTACATCACTTTGTTTTTCTGAAACACACTTTCTCACTCTCTTTCATGACGAGGGGGTCAAGTTATTGCTCTTTGGGTGGTGATATGCTTCTACCAACTACTTCGATGTCATCCGACTGATACAACCAAGGTGCTCTACATAGGTTTCTCTAGCAATCAATCAACGATTAGTGCCTTCCAAGTCTTGGTCGTGGTGTTTAGGTAGCTTCCTTCATTTTGTTTGTTTTTTTTTGGCAAGCTTGAAATTTGTTAGCGAAAGAGTAGTGATAGGAGGGTTTAAGAATTTATTATTTAAGGATTACTAGGGTTTAAGAATCATTTCTTTATTATATTAATAAGTAATATTGATTATTTCTATATTTTAGGTATAGAGTTTGCCTACTTTGCATTACTTTCATTGATATTAAACAGAAGTATTTTCTTTTTGGGAAAGTTTGCTAGGGTTCAAAATTTATCTACATAATGTTTGAATACAAAATCTTTTCATAGGTTATTATAGTTTTGGTCCTTGGTATATCTTTATTTACTACAAAAATTTAGTCTTTGATTATGTTTTGGTTAAAGAATGTTTATGAGATCAAAGGCTAGATTTAATATTTGTGCCAAATTTATTATTACATTTTGGTGAACTCAATGTGAAGCATCTTTTAGGTTACTTCTGTCGATCCATTGCAAGTAGGGCTTGGTAGGATTTTAGTTGTTTCCTAGGTTTTTTATTTTATCTGAAACCTAGATCTAGCCTTTTATTCTCCTTCCCTTATGTCTAGAGTTGACTCTTAGGACTCTGATAAAGCAATTGCCGCATATAAAAAAGTGGTTCTTGTTACTTCTAATGTAAAAACTAAATAAGAGATGCATATGAATCACAATGATGATCTTGAACAAGTAGTTTGTCCCCAAGGTTTAACAGGTGATGATGATGATGATGATAGGCCTCTTGTGTACACTATGAAAAACCTTGACCCAACTAATGTTGAAGAGAGCCCATATACACAACCTCTCCTACTACTAGTTTGGTTGAACTTACTAATAGTTATCTAGAATTTTGTGTTGATTATAAAGGCAATGAGGATGCTATGTAGGAGTTTATTAGATAATATGAGTCACTATATAATATGATGCCTGACATATAACCATGTTAGGAAAGATCTTGTTCTGAGAAAACTATGATGCAATTGTCACTTAAACTGGTGACTGCATAACAAATGTGTCAAGCAAATGCCATAAAAAGTGACAAATGCACCAAATACAAACCTTCAACAATATTCTCCTTCCATGTTGTTTTTGGCTTCTACATGATATGCAAAAACAACAAGAGGTATGTAGAAACAAGAATAAATATTTTATGCAATACATATTTTCAAATAACAATGAGGCTTTGGTTGTTAATCCCATACAATCTCCCATGCTCTTTTTTATGTCAATGCTCTGCCTCCTCCAACTTCGCTTGGAAGGTAGTTTCCATTTCAATAAACCCCATTATCAGAAAGTATCAATGTCAAACTCTAGCTCCTAGGGTTGATATTATTGGCTTAAAGGGGATGGTACTTTAAATTTTCTACCATAGTAGAAAGGCATAAATTTACAACCTTCTATACTGAGTGGCTTTCTAAAAAACCAACATTGTTAAAGTTGTTCACTAGGTCTCTTGTAGGAAGTGCTCTTGATTGGTTTGCATCCCACCCAAGCACTCTGTTAACAATTTCAATGTTTTTTTGTCAAAATGCTAAAGCAGAAGTTTGATGATGATCTTACTCCTAATGAGTCTATGAATGCCTTTCTAAGTTGCAAACACAATCCTAACGAGTCTATAACAAATTATCACAAAAAGTGGGATGGGTTGAAGGCTAATCCCCATGTTGTTATTAAAGAAGTCTTAACCTCTATGTTTGTTGATGGCTTAAATGCTATTGCTAGAAGTATGCCACAATGTAATGATCAACGTTTATATTATAGTCAGTGGAGAGCCCCAACCTCCCTACATGAGATGGGGTGGACTTACCTAGTTAGTCCTTGGGTAAGCTGATGTTGAAACAACTAGTCTAGATGCATGTTACCCCGTTGAGTCATTCTCCCCTCTTCCATGCCTTTCATGTGTAGATCTTATTTTTCTATTTGTTTTTTGAGATCAAAACATAATTAATAAACCCTAAGTGTTTTGGTATATATACGACGTATGAGATGTGGTTACATAGGTCATGGAGTGGATTTGCCTAAAATCAATGGTTGGCATCATTGCCATTTTAAGTGGTAATTGCGTACCATTATTCTTGATACATTTGCATAATAGCTATGATATCTTTCATTAATGTAATATTGGTATATACATACAAGAATTTGAACCGTTATGAAACAAACTCCATCAAATCAACAAACCACCTTAACTATTTCATAACATTCTACTTACATTTATGTTCAATCAAAGTACAAACAAGAACATCTTGAATTTTTTCTAATTTATATATTTAAGGGATTTCGTGAAGATGTTTGCATGTTGATCTTTTATAAGACAACCAAAGTTTTATGTTATGTTATTGAACATGTTCATGAATGACATGTCATTGAATCTCAATGTGTTTAGTGCGCTTTGAAATATTGGGTTGTAAACAAGCTTTAAAACTCCTTGCTTGTTAGAATTCATGATTGTTGGTTGTTACTCTAAAATACCCATCCATGATCAAATGAGATACAACCATGTCACCTCATAGACAACTCCTACAACATGATATTTTGCCTTGGTGGAAGATCAAGCAACTTAAGTGGTTGATCCCTATAGTTTAGAAAGGAAAAAAGCTCTTTCAAACTCCCCTTGGAGTCATTTTTCTTGTATACGTATTAACAACCCCCATGTTTTATAAATGCAAAAGGGAAGGGCCCTTTAAATATCTCTACTATGTTCCTACTTCCCCAAGATATTAGTCCAGATCTCAAAAATAACACATCAAAAAGTGGATCTCTTCTCCTCTATGGATCCTACATAATCTGCATTTGTATCCAATTTATTGCTTTTTAATGATACATTCTTGTCTCCTGCATGAACCATGAAAGATAGCTAACGACATTAAAAATATTTAATGTGGTGTAGGTTAAATATATGTGACTCACATTCAACTATCTATAGAGAGTTACATTTACCTATAGTGATGGATCATTTCGAGATAGTTGCAACTCTATTTCCACTAGGGTAGGCATTAGTTTGCAGTCTATTATCCAAAAATTCTAGAGCATTTTCTTGGCATATTTTATCTATGAAATAAAATTTTGATTCTCCATTTGCCACACCTCCACGCAAAGACGATAATGCATACATTCATGTTGAAAGACTTCTTTAAATCATTCTTGTTCCTCTCGATCAACTTATCTAAACTACTTGTGATTACCAAGTTGTTAGCATACATATTTATGATCATGACCTTCCCCCTTGTTGTTTTAGGTATAGTTTAGAATCATAATAACTATAATAAATCCCATGTTGTATAAGATGCTCATCAATTTTGATATACTAGACTCTAGGATCCTACTCGATCCCATAGAGAGATTTGATGAGTAGACATTCCTTCTTCTCCTGTCTAGGTATGATTAATCCCTTTGATCGAAATATATAAACTTCTTTTGTGAGGTATCCATTAAGGAAATCACTCTTCACATCCATCTAATGCAACTTCAATCCAAACTGAGTTGTTATGAACGCCATATGAATGGTCTTGATCTTTATCATAGGAGCAAAGGTCTTGTTTTAATCAATGTCTTTCTTTTGTGCATAGCCCTTTGCAACAAGCCTTGCTTTGTACTTATTAATATTGTTATATGCTTTATATTTGATCTTGAAAAAATTACAACCAATGGATTTCTTCCTTGGTGGAAGATCAACTAGCTACCATGTCTTGTTCTTCATTAAAGATTGATACTCGACATTCATGACATGCTTCAACAATTTTGATGCAAAGACTTATTGAAATATTTATGGTTCAAATTTCTGCACCACTATGCACATAAAGAACATCGATGAGGTGATAAGTATGTGAATCAAGATGCAAAGATATATCATTGATACAAGCAAATATTGTATGTAGAATTGTTACCAAGAATTACTTGCTTGAAGTAGGCGAAGATCAAGATACACAAACCATTCCTTCTGGCTTGTCAAATGTTTGGTAGTCCCTAATTCGACATACCAAATTAGGCTAGGTTGTGAAATTGTATTATGAGTTTATGTTAAATAGACAAATGCTTCACCATCAGAGCATGCATTTTATGCAACATTGTCAATCGTTACACATTTCTCCTCTTCCATTAAGGATCCTTCTACTTCCATCTTGATGTTTTCTTTTGACTTTTACTAGAACATTGTGGTATATTGTTGTACTTACACTCTTTAAGTGCATACATTGGCTTCTCACATATATAACAAGTTATCTTGGAATGTGAATAGTTCATGTGTTGTTTTTTCAATTAGTTATGCGGGATTGAAACGACCCCCACTCATGTTACATCATCACCACATAGTGGTATTAAAAACAAGTTTGGATATTATCCATGTATCGTTGGGCAAGATTCGAACCTTGGTTTGCTCCTTGAATGTTGAGGAATTTAACTAGTTGATCTAATGCTACTTGATAATAGTTCCTGTGTTGTTGGTTGTGTCATTTCTACTATTTTGTTGCTTGGAAGGTTCACCACCTTTCTTTGACTACACAGACTTTCCTTTTTGATGAAAGACTAGGGATCATTCATATTTTGTCTTCAATTTATGAATTGCTTCCTCCTATAGAAAAATTTACAAGAGCCTTAAAAATTGAGTTTTGATTAGTGACATTCAGGATCATCACCAAAACATTGAATGTTAGTGACAGAGCTCACAAAACAATGGGTGCACGTATATCATTAACCATAATTTCATCTAATGCTTGGAGTGAGGCCCTCAACTCTATAATCCTCCTTAGGAAACCCTCCAACTACTCACTATTCTTCATATTTAAATAATATAGTTGACTCTATAGGTATAGAATCTGCTCCTTGTTTTTGGATTCAAATACCATACCAAGTTTATCCCATGTGATTTTAGTTGTCACGACATCATGAATGTAAGGTTGTATCTCATTAGATACACAAAATATTATGATTGGTCAAGATTTTTTATTTTCCTTATCAAACTTCCTCTATTCATCGGGATCAGTGGCATGCCTTTGAGTGGATCCTAAGACCACACCTCATAGATCCTCAAACTCAAGATATATCTTTAGTTTTGTAAGTAGAATACTTGTTTTCCTTCAACAATTGGGAACCAAGCAATACAAATTATGGGGCATTTACATCCATGATGAAGCTTTAAAAAATGTCTCTTGAAACAAGCGTGAAAAGAGCTTTCCAATGAATGTGTGTGTGTGCACGCATGCATGTGTGCACATGGACGCTTGCAAAATGATTGTGTTGTCAAGGAAAATAATATTGTCTTCATGTCCTTTTCAATATGACATTAATAGATTTTAAATTATACCCAATTTCTTTATTGAAAACTATACTATAAAAAGTGTATCACTCTATATATATTGCATGTGGGATACAAGATATTCTTTTCTTAATTAAAAACCATCAAAGTATTATTTTGATTCCTCCAAAAATGCCTTAACAATAGGGTTTAATCCACATTTCTTAGGCTTGAATTCAAATGTATGTGACATATGATGGTTTGGAAACTTTAATCTCTTGACAATAGCTTTCTACTCAAGCACTCTTCCTCTGATATGCTTCAACATATACACCACAATGTTATGAACCTCTATTCTCATTAACAGTAAATCATTCACCAATATGCAAAAATATCAAACACGCATCCACAATAAATTCTACAATAACAATCCATAATAAAATAGAGATAGATAATACCCTTGAGGTAGGGCAACACCAAGAATACTCCTTAAGGAAGGAATCACTCCACAAGATCTCTCCATGATCCAAGACTCTTACAAAGAATACTTCATATTCTTTCCTTTTACAATGGGTGTACATCTCTATTTATACAAGAATGTGATGGTTCACCTTCCATGAGTTAGAAGGTCACCCATGTGGTGATTCACCTTCCATGAGTTACAAAGTGCATAATATTAAAATATGGCACTATGCTATATATTATTATAATATTATGTGTGACCCATGCCATAATACCCATATACAATATTATTTCTCCACATTCCTATCCCTAAGTACCTAACACACAACTTCATGTCGATGTTATATTGATAATGTCTCATCTCAAGTGTAAATCGTTGGACATCATGGAGATACATTGGCCCACAACAAACTTTGTTGTCTTACAATTTTTTTTGGTTACATAGGAGAGTTGGTCACAAGTACAACCACACTATTTTTAGTAACTGACAAGCGCAGGGTTCAAACCATAGGGGCTGCTTCCACAAAACCCATTCTGCCTCATTATTGTTGACCGGATGTGAAGGGGACCACCGATCACTTGGGATTCATATCGTCATCATCGGTCTGGCGTGCATTCAGAGGATTCAGATCAGACTATTACTTTTGCAAACAGGCTACCCCTGAGGTTTGAACATAGGTGTCTTCTTGCTAAGTGGCTGGCCAGACAAGCACTTACCAATCAAAAATCTTAGGGTATAGAGAAAATCTTGAGAGCCGCTCTTAGGTGGCCGACAGTGTCGTCCCATCCGAGTATACCACTATCTAAAGGGAAGCCACAAGATATTTTTTTGTGTCCCCCTTCACATCGTAGAGGTTCGAACCGTGGACCTCTCATTCAACGGGGCCAAGCTCACCTTCTCCACTTGCACTACAAAGGCGGACAAAACTTTTAGGGTAGAGAGAAAATCTTGAGAGCTGCTCTTAGGTGGCTGACAATGTCGTCCCATCTGGGTATACCACTATTTAGAGGGAAGCCATAGGAGATTTTTTTGTGTCCCCCTTCACATCATAGAGGTTCGAACCGTGGACCTCCTGCTCAACAGGTCCAGGCTCGCCTTCTCCACTTGCGTTGCCTACCATTGTTGTCTTACAACAATTTTACTTAATGCTTGTTTGCTTTGGAATAAACCTCACACCTCCATGCATTTAGATTCGTTCTCAAGTGAACATATTCACCCTATGTAGAATATCTCAAAATAGCAACACTGGAAAGGATAACCTCATTCTTCATCTTTTGCAATAAAATAACTTTTAAATGCCATATAAAATAATGCTTTTACTTGAAACATTCACACTCAAATTGTGATATTTTATTCTTGGTGAATTATTTGCTATTTTTTGACATGCTTGTACACTAGTTAGACAGTCAGGTGTCAACTTGATGACCTTGGTATCTCTTCACTAGATGACCCCTCACCAAAGAACCTTCCTTGTCGATATCCATTTTGTTTTATATGATCTTGTTATTAGGGTTCTCTATCCAATGTGTAAATAACTTGATCAAATGTCAACTGCATCATACAAGACATTTAATAATTAATTTGGCATGGGTTGTTCTTGTTCCTTCTTCAAATTTAATTCTCCACACTCAAATCCACATCTCCTATTTCATAAAAGAAGTCATAACACAATGATCAATCTCCATAGGTAATATTTTCTTCATGTAATATTGGAATGCCTTCTTTGATATGCTTCAATGCATGCCTTCTATCCTAGATTGACCAAGGACATGAAAATAACACCTCAATCTTTGCCTCTCACATTTAGAACTTTGATTGCCCCAGATTTATCACCTTATGTGTCTTAGATAGATCCAACTCAAACAAAATATTCAATTTCATGCGGTCTTCTTTAAAACTTCTTGTTCAACATATTTAATAACACATCTTCAACATTTGTCAAAACAAAAAATGAAATAACAAAACTCTACAAATTAGATGTTGGAAGTCCATTTCTTGCAATAAAAAGCAAGGATGTTGATCAATCCCCTTCACTCCTCACTATCATGAACTCTTTGAGTCAACAAGGTCTCCTTTTCTCACACAACACAATTATCAAATCTTCTATTCAAAATGGCTAGGTCAATATTCAACTCTTGTGATCTCAACTCCAAAATGACCTAGAAGCACAAATCACTATGATACCAAATGATGTGAATGCAAAATGGTTGTGATACTTGTCATTATGTAATGATCATATATATACATGCAAGAAGTTGAAATTGTTATGAAATTGATTCCACCAAATCAAAAACTACCTAACTATTTCGTAATAGATTTTACTTAGGATTTTTGAAATAGTAAATCCTAGTATGTTTAGGCATGTTAGGTGGAGTGAATGCATTCTCTTGATCAAAGGCTATGACATATGATTCCAATAGGGTTATTTTTCACCATCAATCTATGGGTATGGTTTATTGATTATTTTTACCTTTTATAATGTGTCTACCCATGATTTCATAGGTCCAATGATACAACATATCATTCTTGTACCTCTCTCACTTTTTTCTTGATAAAGTTTTGTATTGCTCTAAAGCATGCTCTCTCTTGTTCTCTTTCATGATGGAGGATCAAACTATTGTTCTTTGGGTGACAACATACTTCCACTAGCTTCTTTGGTGCCCTTCACGAAAGGAGAGCATGCCACTCTACCAAAACCACACAAGTTGTCCAACAATTAGTATGAGTTATGTCTTATTACCTTGATCACCTTGGTGATGTCAACATAACGTACTTCCTTTTGTTTGGTTTTTCTTAGCAAGCTTAATTTTTTTAGTGAAATAAAAGCTTTGGAAATGTTTCAAAAATTATTGTTTCAAGTGATTATTTTTGCATTTTAGAAATAGAGTTTGCTTGTTTTGCATTTTATTGGTGCATATTTTATACTTTTTTGCACTCGTGGTAATTGCACCTTTACATTAGCTTTCTTAGCTTGCTCCGGTTCTTTCGAATCCTTTCGGACTTTGATCCGACATCTCTAGCTCCTTCTAGGCCTAGAGATACCTCTTGAGCTTGCTATTTTATCTTCTAGTGGGAAGCTTGTTAGTCCCACATTGATTATTCTTTGTACATCTTGAGGAATCACTTCCTATATAAGTGATTCCTCCCTTCTCATGTTTGGTGTGTGGAGTGTGACTTAATATATGAGATATTGCTTTGTGCATTATTGTGTTGGTTTCACTCTTGTCAATTCAACTATTGTGATAGTTCTTGGTTTTCGAATCTTGGAGAGTGAAGTACTTGGATTCTAACTTTGGTTAGTTGAGTACTTCTACATGGTACCAGAGCTTAAGTTATTTCAAGGACTAATCTATTTCTAGATTGTTTTGCATAACCCATTTTTTGAAACTGTATGCTCTCACCTCGCCCACTCGGGATCTTGGTGATCAAAAAGTTTAAAAATCAAATATGTACATTTCTTGGTGACTTGTTCTTCTAGGTATTTGTCTCAGGTTGCACTCACATCAGACTCTTGGTGGACTTTTGGAGATCACTAAAAAATCCATCCATTTTCAGCCTGAATGGACAACACTGTTGCGTCTAGAACATGCCAAAACCTATATACAACCTATAAACTTGTCTAGATTCTTCACAGGCATCTCGGGGTATTTCCCAGTTTCTCTGTATTCTTAGTTTTGTTAGTCTTACAATGGCACTGAGAGGGGGGTGAATCAGTGTAGTTATTTAAACTTGAATTTATAGCTCTTAAAACTGAAATAATGAAACCTTAAAACCAGATAAAGCAAGTATCACAAGAGAACATCACACAACACAAGATTTAACGAGGTTCACCAATTTGGCTACTCCTCAAGAATGACTGCTTGGACTACCATCCAAATCTAGCCTTTGCAAAGCTCCAACTTTACAATCAATTTACTAGCACCTAGTGGAAGGAGCACCAACCCCTTATTTATTTGCACCAACAAAAAGGAGCACCAACCCCTAATTTACCAGCACCTACTGGAAGGAGCACCAACCCCTGATGCCAAGCTGCAACTTGGACTTCAATTTTGAATCTAGAAGTTTAACAAAAATACCTTCGCTTTTACAAGACCCTGACTGGTCTATTGCTTACCCAATCTCTCTCACTGTTTATAGAACAGACACATCTTCTGCGATCTACAACCGCACTTCACCTTCTTTGAGTCACTTCTCTACGCACACTCTGTGCACTGTCTTCGTACACTCTGCGCCCTTACAACTGCACTTTGCGTTCGTCTTCGCCCTTTGCACTCTCTGCGCCTTCTACTTTCTCTGTGCAATCACAACCGCACTTGGTCGAATTTCAACCTTTTCGCTCTCTGCGTACTTTGCTCTATTTGCGCAATCACAGACGCACTTAGGACAATTTGACATGACTCTTCTCTCACTTTGCACACATTGCATTCATCTTACCGCTTCTGCGCTATCTGCACTCTTACAACCACATCTCACACTTCGACACGCATTCAATGACTTCTGCAACTACTTACCAATTCTCCAAAAAACCCTCTTTTTATAACAATATTTTCATGATGAAAACCCTAATCTTAGTCGGCTTGCATAACAAATGTAAACCCTAATATTAGTCGGCTGTCATCGAACTTAGTCGACTTCAACTCATGAAGATATTCGGTAATTCCATCACTCGAAGATTTCATTCGCTAACAGTCCCTGTAGCCACCGCACTGACTTTTGTTCACTCTTCATATTTTAGCTACATGAATTCACTCGTATCTCCCCTGTAAATGTTGTAGAGATGTCGGTCCACTGTCATACTTCTCATTTTAGTTGGGTTCTTCTTCTTGTCTTGCGCACATACGACCTGTCGCGAAATCGTGACATTTCTGCCTCTGGAGATTCTTTTGTTGCTGTTGTCGTGAAAACACATGTCGCGATATCATGACATTTTTTTCTCTCTCCTCTTTCTCTTTGCCTTGGCCCGCGAAAATGCAACATGTCGCGATATCGCGACACTTTTTCTCCTTGCTCCTTTTCTTTGCTTAGGCCCGCGAAAATACATGTCGCGATATCGCGACACTTTTTCTCCTTGCTCATTTTCTTTGCTTAGGCCCGCGAAAATACAACATGTTGCGATATCACGACACTTTTTTCTCTCTCCTATTTCTCTTTGCTTTGGCCCGCAAAAATGCAACATGTCGCGATATCGTGACACTTTTGCCTCCGTATACTTCGTCTTTGCTTTTGTTGCAATATCGTGACACTTCTGCCTTCGAAGTCTTCTTTTCTGCTTTTGTCGCGAAATCGCGACACTTTTGCTTCGAAGTCTTGCTTTCTGCTTTTGTCGCGAAATCGCGACGCTTCTGCTTTCGTACGCTTCCTCTCTTTCTTTTGTGGAAAAAATACGACATGTTGCGATATCGCGACACTTTTTCTTTCTCTTCCTTCCTGCCCTTTCCGAGTCGCGAAAATGCGACATGTCGTGAAATCGCGACACTTTTTCTTTCTCTTCCTTCCTGCCCTTTCCAAGTCGTGAAAATGCGACATGTCACGAAATCGCGACACTTTTCCAACTTACTTTCTCTCTCCTGTTTTAGTCGTGAAAATGCGACATGTTGCAAAATCGCGACACTTTTCAAACTTACTTTCTCTCCTGTTTTAGTCGCGAAAATGCGACATGTCGCGAAATCATGACACTTTTCCAACTTACTTTCTCTCTCCTATTTTAGTCGCGAAAATGCAACATGTCGTGAAATCGCGACACTTTTCTTACTTGTTCTCTTTCTTCGAACTTGTTGCGAAATCGCGACACTTCTTCCTGCTTTCTCTTTTTCTTCCAACATGTCACGAAATCGTGATAGTTTTTCCACTTGCCTTTTTCTCTTCCAACATGTCGCGAAATCGCGACAGTTTTTCCTGCTTTTTCTCTCTCTTCCAACATGTCGCGAAATCATGACCGTTTTTCCTGCTTTTTCTCTCTTCCAACATGTCGCAAAATCGCAATAGTTTTTCCAGCTTTTTCTCTCTCTTCCAACATGTCACGAAATCGTGATAGTTTTTCTTGCCTGCTGTATATGTCACGATATCGCGACACTTTTCTTACTTGTCTTTTTCTTTGATCTTTTGCATATGGGCCCCTTCGGTCTTCTTGGAAAATCACTGTACATACTCTGAGTAACCTTTGAGCTCCTGTCTTCTGCATCTGAATAGATTTTGAACTTCCTGTCCACTGCATCAATAGATATATCTGATCGTGTTGACAACAATGACAATACTGCTGTCTGCACCTTGCTCAACAATCTCCCCCTTTGGAATTGTTGGCAACACATGTGCAATTTCCTGTAACTCTTCTCCCCCTTTGACAATAATACCAAAGGGCTACTTTAGACTCCCCCTGAGTCAATGCACAACATTCTCAGGCAAAATTTATTACACTTAGCAAAAAGCATGAACATGAGCAAAAATATAATCAAATACTTAAATGCTCCCCTTGAAAATGTGATCCCTGTAGCTAGTCAATTCTTGGGAAGTGTGACCACTCGACCAATCTATCTCCAAGATAGAGTGCACCTCCATTGGTACTCTTTCTGTCATCGACACCTCCTGCCCAATCTGCATCTGAATATGAAATAAGGGTGAAGTCTTTATCTTTTGGATACCATAACCCATATTCCATAGTAGCCTTGAGGTACATAAGGGTGAAAAGGCTTGTTTCAAATCTGCTTAACAAGATCACACAGAAATTATCCAATCTCATAGAATCATAAAGAGAATTGTTAGAGACTCAATATGTTCTATACTTAATGCTCAATCAATGTATCAACTAAATCTCATAGAAGCATAAAGAGAATTTTTAGAGACTCAATATGTTCTATACTCAAATCCCAATCTCAACTCAAATCAATCTCATAGAAGCATAAAGAGAATTGTTAGAGACTCTATATGTTCTATTCTCAAATCTCAATCTCAACTCAAATCAAGAATATAGAATAGTTTATTTTATGGAACTTGAACAACCACGTGCATCCAATCACTTGACTAGGCTCAATAAACTCTACTCAACCAATCACCTCAATGAACAACCCTTTATCACAAACCCTAGTCGAAGCATGTATTAACCAATCACCTCAATGAACAACCCTTTATCACAAACCCTAGTCGAAGCATGTATCAACCAACTCAAAATGTTTTCAACAGTCACCGCTGGTCACACCTTACTTTCAACTGATCGAATCAGGAGACAAAATTTTGTCAAACACTTCACGGCCAACTATAGTGCACCTTACTCAAACTCATACTTCTGGACCTCGGATAGGTATGATTCACAAAGCAAAGTTGCTCATCTTGATGAGATAAACATGAATCAATAATCAGACTTCAATATTTTTCACCACAGTGTCATAATAGATCTAACAATCTTCACGTCAATGTGTAGTTCAAGTACATATTGCTTTTATCGAAACACATATATGCGGCTAGGGCAACATTCTTTCACTAACCATATTATCTGAACTGTTATAATCCTTAACTTTGGACAATGGCAGTAAGAACCATCACCAGTACAACAATGACATATAACAATACTACCAATAATGACAACTCTCAATTTAATCACAACCCTTCACGGCACTTCCACAAACAACTACATGAACTAAAAACACACTTCGACAACTATGCGACAACTTCCCTGACTACTTGCCTTTCATCCTCAGATAACCAAACAAACATAGGAGCATTAAAATAAAACTTTAAGATTGCTCCCCCTGAGGATGTGCTACCTAGAGTTGCTTAGTGCAATAGAGGAGTAGTCTCCTTCAGTCCAAGGAGACACAATTTCCTTTCTTCTTTCTTTCTCCACTTTGGTTTGATTACAGTTTTGGGCTCTTGTTTTGACTTTTCTTTTTCAGTAGCTTGTGCATGTTTTCCGAGAAATCTTATATTTTGTCTCATTCTATTTGGTTGAAATTTTCTTCCCTAAAATTGATTTGATGCAAATGTACTTCGACAATTTCTTGCAGTGTGCCCAAAATTATGACAGTTATAACATTCTACTGCATAATCCATCAAAGGTGAAAAACCATTTCTATTGGGTGGTTGTCTCTTGTGCATCCTTGATGGATGATTATTTTCCTTTCTTTGATGCACATGATTTCTTCCCTGTCTCGTGTTGCATTCTTTGTTTGATGAAATCTACTGTCTTGCCTTAGATTAGATACAGAAGTTCTAGGACAAAACCTTGCTATGTGCCCATGAGCATTACATTGAAAACATTGTACATAGTGTTCATTCAAAAATGCGGATGTATTTCTACCAGCATAACTCTTTGATTTATTATTCAATCCACAATAAGTTGCCTTGTGACCATACTGGTTGCATCTGAAACAATAGCCATTAAAAGTATTAGTATGAATAGAGTGAGAGTGATAGAACCTCTTTTGTTGTGGCTGCTTTGTTGTAGATCTCCTTTGATATTTTCTTCCTTTTGAAGATTCAGCTTCAAACTTTTCTTGCTTTGATCCTTCAACAATGAACTTCTTCTTCTCTACAGAGTTGGAAGATGAAGGTTGTTCAACTTCATATCCAAGACCACGCTTATCCGTGGAGCTTCTTTGTTGGCTTATCATTTTATCTAGAAACTCTGTGCTCTTCTCGAATTTGAGATTTGTATTGGCCTCTTCTAGTTGTTTCTTCAATAAAACAATATCTTCCTCTTGTTTGTAGCAACCAATCTCTTTCTCATTGATCTGTGACCTGAGAGTTTCTTCAATCCTTTTGAATTCTTCTACCTGTACTTTCAAACTGGTTATTATTTCATTTGCATCTTCAAGCTTTCTTGAGATTTCCTTATTCCTTTTTCTTTCTATCTTCAATTCATCCAGAGCTGCAATTAGTTCCTCTTTCAAATTTATTTCTACATCAATTTCTTCTTCATCACATTCTTGTTCTTTTTCTGTTTCTTCTTCGAGTGTCATGAAAAGACCTCCACCTATTTCCTTTTTAGAATCATCCTCTAGGACCTCATTAACTCTCAGCATATATGCCTCTATGTTCTCATCGTTATTCAATTTTAAAGCTTCGAACTGAGGTTGATGTGTTTGTAACTTGGCCTCCTTGATCTCATCGTCTCCTTCATGAATACTCCTTATTTTGTCCCATATTTCTTTTGTTGTTTTACAACTCATGATCTTTACCAGTTCACTGTCTACTAATCCGCATATGATAGCATTCTTTGCTTTTGAGTCATTCTCAAACATATTTTTATCGGCAACATCGATTGGAGGAGTGATGGGTATTGTGTATTCACTGTCTACTGAATCCCATATGTCGTATCCCAAAGCACAAAGATATGCCTGCATCCTGATTCTCTAGATCGTGTAATTAGTTTCGTCAAACAAAGGTGCTTTGTTTGATGAGAAGTCTTCAACCTTTTATGGTTCAATTTTCTCTTCCACAGGAACTGAAACTGACTGAGATGCCCTTTTGGAGGAGGATCTATTCTTCTTACCCATTGCATACTAATCCAAGATCAACCCTAGTTGATTTAGCCTGATAAGGGAACTTGGCTCTAATACCAATTGTTAGTCTTACAATGGCATTGAGAGGGGGGGTGAATCGGTGTAGTTCTTTAAACTTGAATTTATAGCTCTTAAAACTGAAATAATGAAACCTTAAAACCAGATAAAGCAAGTATCACAAGAGAACATCACACAACACAAGATTTAACGAGGTTCACCAATTTGGCTACTCCTCAAGAATGACTGCTTGGACTACCATCCAAATCCAGCCTTTGCAAAGCTCCAACTTTACAATCAATTTACCAGCATCCACTGGAAGGAGCACCAACCCCTTATTTATCTGCACCAACAAAAAGGAGCACCAACCCCTGATTTACCAGCACCTACTGGAAGGAGCACCAACCCCTGATGCCAAGCTATAACCTGGACTTCAATTTTGAATCTAGAAGTTTAACAAAAATACCTTCGCTTTTACAAGACCCTGACTGGTCTATTGCTTACCCAATCTCTCTCATTGTTTATAGAACAGACACATCTTCTGTGATCTATAGTCGCACTTCACCTTCTTTGAGTCACTTCTCTACGCACCCTCTACGCACTGTCTTCATACACTCTACATCCTTACAACTGCACTTTGCGTTCGTCTTCACCCTTTGCACTCTCTACGCCTTTTGCTTTCTCTGTGCAATCACAACCACACTTGGTCAAATTTCAACCTTTTCGCTCTCTACGTACTTTGCTCTATCTGCGCACTCACAGACGCACTTAGGACAATTCGACACGACTCTTCGCTCACTTTGCACACATCGCCATCATCTCGTCGCTTCTGCGCTTTCTGCGCTCTTACGACCACATCTCACACTTCGACACGCATTCAACGACTTCTGCAACTACTTACCAATTCTCCAAACAACCCTCCTTTTATAACAATATTTTCATGATGAAAACCCTAATCTTAGTCGGCTTGCATAACAAATGTAAACCCTAATCTTAGTCGGCTATCATCGATCTTAGTCGGCTTCAACTCATGAAGATATTTGGTAATTCCACCGCTCGAAGATTTCATTCGCTAACAGTCCCTGTAGTAGCCGCACTGACTTTTGTTCACTCTTCATATTTTAGCTGCATGAATTCACTCTGTATCTGCCCCTATAAATGCTGTAGAGATGTCGGTCCACTGTCATACTTCTCATTTTAGTTGGGTTCTTCTTCTTGTCTTGCGCACATACGACCTGTCGCGAAATCGTGACATTTCTGCCTCTAGAGCTTCTTTTGTTGTTGTTGCCGCGAAAACACATGTCGCGATATCGTGACACTTTTTTCTCTCTCCTCTTTCTCTTTGCCTTGGCCCGCGAAAATGCAACATGTCGCGATATCGCGACACTTTTTCACCTTGCTCATTTCTCTTTGCTTAGGCCCGCGAAAATACAACATGTCGCGATATCGCGACACTTTTTCTCCTTGCTCCTTTTCTTTGCTTAGGCCCATGAAAATACATGTCGCGATATCGCGACACTTTTTCCTCTCTCCTCTTTCTCTTTGCTTTGGCCCGTGAAAATGCAACATGTCGCGATATCGCAACACTTTTGCCTTCGTATACTTCGTCTTTGCTTTTGTCACGATATCGCGACACTTCTGCCTTCGAAGTCTTCTTCTCTGCTTTTGTCGCGAAATCGTGACACTTCTGCTTCCGAAGTCTTGCTTTCTGCTTTTGTCGCAAAATCGCGACAGTTCTGCTTTCGTACGCTTCCTCTCTTTCTTTTGTCGCGAAAATGCGACATGTCGCGATATCGCGACACTTTTTCTTTCTCTTCCTTCCTGCCCTTTTCGAGTCGCGAAAATGCGACATGTTGCGAAATCGTGACACTTTTTATTTCTCTTCCTTCCTGCCCTTTCCAAGTCGTGAAAATGTGACATGTCGCGAAATCGCGACACTTTTCCAACTTACTTTCTCTCTCCTGTTTTAGTCACGAAAATGCGACATGTCGCGAAATCGTGACACTTTTCAAACTTACTTTCTCTCTCCTATTTTAGTCACGAAAATGTGACATGTCGCGAAATCGCGACACTTTTTCAACTTACTTTCTCTCTCTTGTTTTAGTCGCGAAAATGCGACATGTCGCGAAATCGTGACACTTTTTCTTACTTGTTCTCTTTCTTCGAACTTGTCGCGAAATCGTGACACTTCTTCCTGCTTTCTCTTTTTCTTCCAACATGTCGCGAAATCGCGATAGTTTTTCCACTTGCCTTTTTCTCTTCCAACATGTCGTGAAATCGCGACAGTTTTTTCTGCTTTTTCTCTCTCTTCCAACATGTCGCGAAATCGCGACAGTTTTTCCTGATTTTTCTCTCTTCCAACATGTCACGAAATCACGACAGTTTTTCCAGCTTTTTCTCTCTCTTCCAACATGTCACGAAATCGAGACAGTTTTTCTTTCTTGCTGTATATGTCGCGATATCGCGACACTTTTCTTACTTGTCTTTTTCTTTGATCTTTTGCATATGGGCCCCTTCGGTCTTCTTGGAAAATCATTGTACATACTCTGAGTAACCTTTGAGCTCCTGTCTTCTGCATCTGAATAGCTTTTGAACTTCTTGTCCACTGCATCAACAGATCTATCTGACTGTGTTTACAACAATGACAATACTACTGCTGCACCTTGCTCAACAAGTTTTTCCAGATAGTAGTTGTTCAGTTGAAGTTTTTTGCAGTTTTAGAAGCTTATAAATTTCAAACGATAGCTCAAAACTGAGTGTCATTTTTTTTTAAGTGTTTAATTTTTTGAGAGCTTCAATTTTATGCATTCTGTTTGTAGAAATTCTGCACCTATACTGTAATTTCCAGCTTAATACACCTTTTCAAAGGTCAAAATATGTAAATACATTGAGTTATAAAGTGCCAAACTACAAATTGGAAGGGGGGTTCTTCAAATTAGTAATCAAGGGGGTGCAATAGTGTGCTTGTTGTGTTCTTGTGCTTATTTTTATGGATTATTCTTCTCTTCCCATGTTAACTGCACATAATTACTTGGAAAATTGAAGTAACGAGCAAACTAAGAGAAAATGGATATTCAAGAATCATGAAAGGGGATGGAACTGAACCAAAAAACGAACCACGCACAAAATGGTTGAACAAGTGTGACATGGCCCTTGGATTTCTTTGGAGTTGTGTTTCTCTAGACATTAGGTTTCACATGTGACCTTAGATACTCCAAAAGAAGCATGGGACAAGCTAGGAACTCTATTTGGTCAAACAGATGATATCCGAGAGCACTTGCTAGAAAATGACCTTATGGGTTTGGATCCTAATGACTATGGGGATATCAATGAATACTTGACCAAATTCAACCATTTAAGAAGTGAACTAAAATAATGTGGAGTAGAAAAGAAAGATTAGAAAATGGTTTTATGTTCTATCTAAAATTGGAGTATATTTTTCAGTGTTTGTATCAACTTTCCATTCTACTAGAAGAGCATTAGGGACAACATATTAGATGCCTTCCTTTAGTGAATTTTCCAATGAGTTGTGCAAGGAACAAGATAAACTTGTACAAATGGGAGTCATGAAAGTATCTAAGTCTCATGCCTTAGTTGCCCAACACGACACAAAAGAGAAAACAAATGGAAGCAAAGAGTCAAACAAACTTAAAGGTCCTAAAAAGGAGAACTCTCAATCACCTCCTTCCTCTACTACTCCAAAACCTAGTTCACAAACTTCTACTTCTAAAAATGGAAAACCTAAGAAGGAGAAGTTAACTTGTGGCTTTTGCAAAGGCAACCACAATGAGTCTAAGTGCCTTAAAAAGGAGAGACATCAATTGAAGGAACTTCTTGCAAAGAACATCAATGAATCTACTTCAATCACAAAGGACTCAACAAAGAAGAATTGAATTCGGACCTGAGACAGTGATAGTTAGAGAGTTGAACAGTGATACTACAATGGCTTATGGGATCTTGTCATGACCCTCCCTTGGCAAATTTTCTATATGAAGGAATTTATATTTTGTTGTGTTATTTTAGCAATGGAATGATTGACCATTTCATAATTAACCATGGTTGAATGATATATGTGTATGTACATTATGGAAAATTAGGAGACAATTTGCTTCCTAATTTTTGTACAATAGATTATTCAATAAGAGGTTATGTTGATGCTAATGGTTTTGTGCCTTTGTAGGGGCAGGTTTATTTCCGTAAGGAGAAGAAAAGACTTAACCTCTGAAAATGAAATATTTTATTAAAAAATTGATATTAGCTATCTAGTATTAGCAAGACATAGTGGATGAATGTTTCATCCAATGGTAGCTTATTATAAATTTATATGAGCAAAATACTACTGTTATGAAAAGACTCTGACATGTGGAAACAATGATTTATTTTATAGTTTGTTTTGCTTATAGAAATTATAAAGTTATTGAAATATGTTTTGCTTGGATATATGAGATTTAATAAGGAAATATTTTGGTGTTAGCAAAGGATTTTTCATGACTAATTCTCCTTATCATCGAGAATGATCACCATGAGTAAAGAGGTGTGTAACCAAACTCTTTAAGCAAGGAAGAGATTGTAGTCGATTATTTTGGTGAGTGGGATGACTCTTTAATGCTTTGGTCGACATGCTCGAGAGGAGGAGCTAACGGACATGCGTCAAGGTAGGAGAAAGAGACACTCCACTAGAAAACATCCCAGAGAATGGGGGACATGTGGATGGGAATGATCACCTTCGGTAATGATCAGGAGGGTAACCAGGAGAGAGAGACATCGATTTTGGGTCGGTGAGTGCAAGGGAGAATTTGCTATGGGAAACCGGATTGGGAAGTCCAGTTTTCGTTGGAAGGTGCGCTTGGAAGAATTTTCTATTGGAAACTGTGTTGAAACAACTAGTAGACTCTCGGTAGAAGGAAGAAAGTATATACTATTTCATATCTTTTATTTTTCATGTTGGTAGTTGATTTGGAAATGAGATTTAGATATGAAGACTATCTCTTTATCTAGAAATCTTACGTAAGTTGATCAAGATATTACTTTGAGTTTGAAGACCAACAAAATTGCAGTGTTTTGGTAATATGCTTTAGGTCGAATATTGAGACTTAGAATTATTAATCTTTAAGGTTTCACCTACTTAGGATTCATGAATTTGATAAGAAACCATCCGGTAATGCTAGTTGTGGTATATTGGTTTCTGGAATGCTTTTAAATAATTTTCATGATTTGAGATTGCTTTGCAAGTTTTTGGCTCTCGTTATAGATAGTTTTATTTGAGAGAAGCAAAGGAATGGTGTAGTTGCCCAATAGGGAGAGATAACGGTAGATGTGCTGAGTTTGGAGAAGACCCAGGATGCTTTGATATTCTTCGTCTATGTAAAATAAATATTATAATGTGATAGCATATTACTCAATTATTTAAGTATAGCAGAAGATCGATTGTGTAAATGATAAACTTGGGTTTCACTGTTGGCTTGTAGATATGAGATTCATCTACCAATTTATGAATTGAGTTTTAGGAAAAGCCTTAATGGATAGTATAGGTATTAAAGGGTTGATATTTGTAGCCTTTATTTTTTGAATAAGACAAAGCCATAGAGGTTGGGTTTGCTCTGTAATCGGGCTAAATGTTAGAGTAGTATGATGGGCATCATTCATCCTCACTCCTCATCTAGAAATAACTAGAATGTGTTAAGTATCAACTAAAATTATTATAGTGCAGGCTAGACTTCTGCTTGTGCAGTGGAAGCCTTGGGTAATCAAGAAACTATAGGTCTACCATGCATGAAGGTTGATAGTTGCATATGTTTGCTTGTTGTACCATTGACACTAGATTACACTTGGTAATTCTTACTATGGTAAGTTGCATTGGTATCTGGAGATTATGATATAATTGTTGATGCTTACTATTATGAAAGTAGAGTGAATTAATGCCCAATGAAAGTGCTTTTCACCTTACTTGAATATGAGTTAGTGAAATTGTGCTTTAAGGTAATCTTGTATTTAGGGATCATCAATGAAATGCAACCTGCTCCGCTCATGATTGTTGTGATTGCATGTAGATGATTTTGTGTATATGTCATTTTGTTTTGATTTGTGATAGATGATGGTGTATTTTAATTAAGGATATTTGAAATGTTATCATGTTTATGGAAACGATGAACATTGTTGTAACCCAGTTCGTGTGGAGTTTATAGTTGTTGTTTAATGATGTAATTGTGAATGTAATTAATATATTAGCTCATGTTTAGAGCTAAGTAACGTTGCAGGCTTAATTTGAAGTCCGGTCACATTCAAACTAGAAAGAAGGTTCTACATCATGGACTCACATGATGACAGTCTCATATGAGCACCAAGAAGATAGAATGATTTATCTTTAATAGATAAATTGTGGATAATTTATGGTATTGTAATATGAATGAAGATTTGAATGTAAATCCTTTAAGCCGTGATAAATTTTGGAAAGCTATAAAATAGGGAAAAGTAACTAGTGGATTGGTAGGATCTATGAGTTATGGGAAACTCTAGTGTGAGACAAGGCAGATTGATTACCTTTATCTCTACAAGATATGTAATGATTTAATATATTTTTAGTTAATGAAATTGGTTAGTTTGTTGTTGGGTTTTCCCTACGGGGTTTTTTCTAGGGTAAATTATGGAGTTGTGTTCTCTCTTGTGGATGTTATTTATGATAGTTGTTGATAATGGACTCTTATATGGTGCAGAATTTATAAAATGTTGAATGGATAAATGTAATGTGCCAAAAATGGATTAGTTATATGTTAAATTTGATGATAGAATCTTTAAGTTTATGGAATTAGAATGATATCTTTTGTTAGCATATGGATTTGGTTATGTGTTTAAGTTTGCTAAATGATCTAAGACTGGTAAAGATAAGAAGTTTAAAGTAGACTTAGAGTTTGATCATTTCTTGAATGGAATCCTTTTAGTTGATGGAACATCTTCTTAACTAATGGACTAGTTTAAAACTTGTGAATTTCATAGTTTGAAATAGAGTGTAAGTTGTCTTGTGGATTAAATCAAAGAAATATATGAACAAAGAATTCTAGGAAAGAATACCCATAATAGAGAATGGATTTCTAATTAAAAAAAGAGAAATTGGAACTATTGCTACCACAAAATTAAATCTAGGATTGGACTAATTAATGATGACTAGTTTCACTAAGGAAGTGAAAGGGATAGTCAGTTTGACATGCTCCTGACACCATCATAGAATGACTTATGTGGTGTGAGAAGGATATCATGCTCCTTTTGATATAATGAAAGGAGGTGGGCTAGCTCATTAAAGTAATAATGAGAAGGATAGTATTTTGGTATCTATTACCTTACACCTAGTGCTCTTGTATAGATTGAATTATGCAAGATGTGGGGATAGGTGTGTTTCCAAGGGATTTAGTAGGTGAGAAATATAGAGATGAGCAAAGTGTGATAGGTATTCCCTAGATTTTAGCCTTCCATGGAGTTGTCTATAAGAATAATGAGATCAATCTTTAGTGAAAAAAAAGTCCTATAAAATTGGGTTATGACATTTGGTATCAGAGCAGAGTTCGTAGGGATACAAGTTTCCATGTGCAAGAATAGATGAGTGTAATAGGTTTGCACACCTTGTAAAGACTATACTTTAAGGAAAATATATCTATTTAAAATAGACCTCGATTGCCTAGTTAGATAACTAGAAGTATAGTTGCTAGTAGGAGAATCATTTCAAAGATGAAATTGTGAACTGAACCCTACTATCTCTCTTGTGTGTGGCTAAGGATAATGCCACCCAAGATAAGGAGAGGGAGTGTTGCCCCATCGATGAGGTAGACTCAACAAAATAATGTAGAGGTAAAAACCCCAGATTTAGGCATGAATGCTCCTAATAATGAGAGGGAGGACCTCACTACAATAGTTGCTTTACTAAGGGAACAAATGGAAACACAAAAATAATTGTTGGAAGCTATAGTGAATCAAGATTCACAAGCTAGAAATTCTAGGATGGGATGAGAGAATGAACCCCTTACAAAGGCACAACAGGCTAGAATTCGACTAGAGGTCGAATTGGGCAAAGATATGAAACACCTAAAATCCTCCAAGTTCAATGGAGAGGAAGATGGTGATAAAGCCGAAGCTTGGTTGAAAGAGATAGAAACCTACTGTAATATGAAGAACTATTCCACTGGTACCCGAACATCCTATGCTACTTTGCATTTGCAAGGGGTTGGTTTGGATTGGTGGGAAACGTATAGTGGGGAACTAGGGATTGAGGCTACAGTTGATTTGAAATGGGAGAACTTTGTGATAGCTTTCAAAGAAATATTCCTCACCGAACACTTCTACACCAAGAAATTTGAAGAGTTCACCAAACTTAGACAAGGGACTAGGACTGTGGAGGTATACTATCAAAAATTCATCAAGCTTCTAAAGTATGTGCCCATGTATAATGAGAAAATGAAGATACATAAGTTTATTCTAGGAGTGGATCCTAGAATAGGGTATGAAGTGAATATGCGAGAACCTAGTACTCTTTAGAAGGCCTATGATCTAGCTAAGAAAGCTGAAACTTATCTCAAGCCTTACTTTGATTATGAAGGGGCATCTAAGCAAGATAAAGAGGCACTAAGAAAAAGAAATAGTGCAAGGTTTATGAAATGGGAAAGTGAACAAGCAAATAAGAGTCCCCCTAGATAGGATAGAAGGAATGATAGGAAGCAAGGAAAGTTTAGGAAAAGGTTCAAAGGGAAGAACCAAAATCCTAACAATCACAACAATGGGGATAATCGATCACCAACATAAGGTCAAGCCAATCCCTCATAGGTAGTGAAAATAGAATATGGATAGAAGTAGAAAACACATCCAGGACCCAAAGTAGGATGTTATGAATGTGGTGGTCCACATTACACCAACAAATATCCACTTAAAGTAGGATCAAGTTCGAAAGGAAAGGAACCAACTTATAAAGAACCTACACACAAGATTTATGCAACAATAAGGAGTCAGAATCTAGAAGGACAAGCCACTCCACTATTGATAAAAGGTAAGATCTTTGGTAGAAATGTTAGAATTTTGATTGATAGTGGTGCCACAGATAGCTTTGTTTCCACTAGCTTAATTAAAAATATACTAGAAAGGCTAGGAATCTTGGCACATGGGTGGAAGGTCGAGTATGGCTCAGGATAGACCTACTCTGTAGATCAATGTTACCCTATGGCTAAAATTATCTTACCTAGTGGCACAACTGTAGGTTACCTTTATGTAGCACCACTACATGCTTTTGATGTAGTGCTAGGAATGGATTGGTTGCAAGCACATAAGGTTGTAATCAATTTCCAGGATAGATGGATTGAGTACTCGAAATATGGTAGGAAAGTACAGAGGGTGTACAACTTGTAGGGGCTTTTTGACCCCAGATCCTCTCCGCAATGCAACTTAAGAAGGCAATGAAGAGAGGAGGAACAATTTATGTAGTGAAGTTAAATGAGATAGAAGATGAAAATAAGGAAGAGGTGTTTGAGAAACACCTAGTACTTCAAAAGTTTAGAGATGTATTTCTAGAGGATTTACCTAGATTACCCCCTAAATGTGAATTTGATTTCACAATTGAACTTCAACCTAGAACAGAACCTATTCATAGAGCTCCTTATAGAATGAATCCAATTGAGATGCAAGAACTAAAAGTACAGTTACAAGGATTGTTAGAAAAGGGATTGATTAGACCAAGTGTGTCACCATGGGGTGCACCAATGTTGTTTGTCAAGAAAAAGGATGGTTCCTTGTGACTATGTATAGACTATAGGATGTTAAACAAGGCAACCATTAAAAATAGATATCCTCTACCCAAAATCGAAGACCTCTTCGATCAACTTAAAGATGCCACTATCTTTTCAAAGATTGATCTAAAGTCAGGATACCACCAATTGAGGATTCGAGAAGAGGATACCCATAAGACAACTTTCAAAACTCGTTATGGACATTATGAGTTTATTGTCTTACCTTTTGGTCTATCAAATGCTCCAACAACATTTATGAATTTGATGAACAATATTTTTAGGAAGCTTTTGGACCGATTTGTTCTTGTATTCTTGGATGATATTTTGATATATTCTCAAAATAATATTGAGCATGATAGACACCTTGAGATCATGTTGGAGCTACTAAGGAAGAATTAATTGTATGGGAATTTGTCGAAATATGAATTTTATGTGTCAAAAGTGCAATATTTAGGGCATATTGTATCAGTAGAAGGGATCATGATGGATCCTAAGAAGATAGAAGCTATACTAAATTGGCCACCACCAACAAATGTGATGGAAGTTTAAAGTTTCATGGGTTTGACTAGATATTATAGGCGTTATGTGAAGGACTACACCAAGATAACCACTCCAATAACTAACCTTCAGAGGAAGGGAAAAGAATTCAAGTGGATAGATAAATGTGAGGAAGCTTTTGATCTACTCAAATAAAGACTCACTACATCTCCCATACTAAAGATACCAGACCCTCAGGGTAGCTTTTCTGTGTGTACAGATGCATCATTGGAAGGTTTGGGAGGAGTGCTCTCTCAAGATGAAGTAGTAATAGCTTACGGATCTAGGAAATTAAAATGACATGAGGTCAATTATGCAACCCATGATTTAGAATTGGTAGTAGTGGTTTTTTCTCTCAAAATTTGGTGACACTATTTGATAGGGAGACCCTTTGAGTTGAGAACAGACCATCAAAGTCTGAAGTATATATTTACTCAACCTTTGCTAAATGCTAGGTAGAGAAGATGGATGGAATTCCTCATTGAATATGATTTTGGCATTGAATACATCAAAGGGAAAGAAAATAAGGTTGTTGATGCACTCAGTAGGAGAAGACACATAGTTGTCTTGTCTCACATCCATGTGGACTTGATGGAACAAGTTAAGGAAATGCAACAATAGGATGTGTTTTACAATCAAATCTAAGAAAGTATGGAAAGGAAATCTGATGATAGTAAGGATTTCAGCATCAAGGATGGTTTCTTGTGCTTTAAGGATAGGGTAGTAGTTCTGAAGGTTGGTGATTTGAAGAAAATGATCATGAATGAAGCTCATAGATCTCCATATTCTTCTCATCTAGGAGGGGCAAAAATGAGAGAGAATATGAAGAAAACCTTCTACTGATCTGGGAATGAAGAGGGACATAACTGAATTTGTCACCCAATGTCTTGAATGCTAGAAAGTAAAGGTAAAAAATAGACATCTTATAGGACTATTGTACCCTCATGATGTACCAACACAAAAATGGTAGGTGATTTCGATGGATTTTATTGTAGGTTTGCCAAAGACTAGATTCTAGCATGATGCAATCCTAGTTGTGGTCGATAGACTGACCAAGGTTGCACACTTTATACCTAAAAATACCAAGGATGATGTCATGGTTGTGGCTAACAGATTTTCCAAGGAAATATTCAGGCTTCATGGTTTTTAGAAGTGATCATTTCAGATAGGGACTCGAGATTCACATCCAAGTTTTGGTAAGCTTTACATCGAGCCATTGGCACTAGGTTAAACATCAGTTTTGCATATCACCCAAAAATCGATGGGTAAATTGAAAGGGTAAACTAGGTTTTAGAGGACATGCTTCGCATGTATTGTATGGATCAAAAAACCTGATGGGAAGATTACCTACACTTGGTAGAATTTACCTACAACAACGGTCACCATTCGACCTTAGGCATGGCACCATTTGAAGCTCTATATGGTAGGAGGTGTAGGACACCATTATCTTGGGATAATCCAGAAGATAGGGTTGTGCTTGGACCTGATATGGTCAAAGAAATGGAGCAACATTTAAGGATAATCAGAGAAAGACTTAAAGAAGTTGCAGATCATCAAAAAAGTTATGTCGACCTTAAGAGGTCACCAAGAGAGTTTGTGGTGGGTGACAAAGTATTTTTGAGGGTGAGACCATAGAAGAGTGCTATTAAGTCTACCAAACTTGATCCTCATTTTGTGGGACCCTTTGAAATTACAGAAAAGATCAGTCTTGTGGCATATCGACTTGCCTTACCACCCAGTTTGTCCAAGATTCATGACACCTTTCACATTTCTTTGCTTAGGAAATATATTGCTAATCTTGAACATGTGTGGGACTTTTCAAATTTGTAGATGGTGGATCCAGAGGCTATAGAGGTTTGACCAGTAAGAATCCTTGAGTTTCATTCCAAATCGATGAGGAAAGGGACTCTAGAGCAATGCAAGGTCTAGTGGGACCGTTACTCCAAGAGAAATGCTACTTGGGAGAAAGTAGCAGATATGCAAAGATATTTTCCTTATTTATTTGAAAATATTATGTAAATGATGTTTTATGTTGAACTTTGATGAAACACAGAGGACTGTGTTAAACCTAAGGGGGGAGGATGTCATGACCCTCCCTTGGTAGATTTTCTATATGGATGAATTTATATTTTGTTGTGTTATTTTAGCAATGGAATGATTGACCATTTCATGATTAACTTTGGTTGAATGATATATGTGTATGTGTGCATTATGGAAAATTAGGAGACAACTTGCTTCCTAATTTTTGTACAATAGATTATTCAATAAAAGGTTATGTTGATGCTAATGGTTTTGTGCCTTTGTAGGGGTAGGTTTATTTCTATAAGGAGAAGGAAAGACTTAACCTCTGAGAATGAAATGTCTTATTTAAAAAAAATTGCTATTATCTATTTAGTAATTAGTAAGACATAGTGGATGAATGTTTCATCTGATGGTTGCATATTATGAACTTATATGAGCAAAATACTACTATTATGAAAAGACTCTGACATGTGAAAACAATGATTTATTTAATAGTTTTTGCTTATAGAAATTATAAAGTTATTGAGATTTGAATTGCTTCGACATGTGAGAATAAATAAGGAAATATTTTTGTGTTAGCAAAGGATTTTTGTGACTAGCTTTCTTTATTGTCAAGAATGATCACCATGAGTAAAGAGGTGTGTAACCGAACTCTTTAAGCTAGGAAGAGATATCAGATGATTCTTTTGGTTAGTGGGTTGATTCTTAAATACCATGGTCAACATGCTTGAGAGGGAACTAATGGATGTGCGTCAAGGTAGGAGGAAGAGACACTCAATTTGGAAACGTTTCGAAGAATGGGGGACGAGTGGATGGGAATGAATGCCTTCGATAACGAACATGACGGTAACCGAGAGAGAGAGACGTCAAGTTTGGGTCAGCGAGTGCAGCAACAAAGTTACTATGGGAAATTAGATTGGGACATCTAGTTTTCATCTGGAAGGCATGCTTGGAAGAAGTCGTTGTTGGCTACTACATTGAAAACTACCAGGTAGACTCTTGGTAGAAGGAAGAAAGTATATATTGTTTCATATCTTTCAATTTTCATGTTGGTAGTTGATTTGGAAATGAAATTTAAATAGGACTTTCTCTTTATCTAGAACTCTTACGTAAGTTGAATGAGATATTTCTTTGAGTTTGAAGTGCAACAAAACTATAGTGTTCAAGGAATATGATTTAGGTTGAACTCTGAGATTTAGAATTATTAATCCTTAAGTTTCCACCTACTTTGGATTCATGAATTTATATAGAAACCATCTCGTAATGTTGGTTGTGGTATATGGGTTTCTGGAATGTTATAAATGAAATTGCTATGATTTGAGATCATCTTGCAAGTTTGGCTCTCGTTATTTAGTTTTATTTGAGAGAAACAAAGGAATAGTATAGTTGTCCAAGTATGGAGAGACAATGGTAGATGAATTGGGGTTGTGAAATCTAGGATGCATTGACCATTCATCGTATGTGTAAAAGAAAGGTGGTACTTAGATATTTTAGCTACAACAAAAGATCGAATGTCTAATGATAAACTTGAGTTTCTCTATTGGCCTGTAGGTATGAGGTTCATCTGCCAATTTATGAATTGAGTTTTTTGGGAAAAACCATAATGGATAGTATAGGTTTTAAATGAGTTGAAATATCTGGTCTTATCTTTTGTGATAGACAAAGCCATAGAAAGATGGTTTATTTTGTAATATTGGGCTAAGTGCTAGAGTAGTTTGATGGACGTCACTCATCCTTACTCTCCTTTCGAAAGAAACTAGAAAATATTGAGTGACAACTAGTAATCATCATAGAGTAGGCCCAAACTTTTGTTGTGCAGCAGAAGCTTTGGGTATCGGGAAACTATAAGTCATTATATTCCCACGAAGGTCGATAGCCATGTATGTTTCTTGTTGTATCATTGTCGTCGTATTACACTAGAAAATCCTTACTATGGTAAGTTGCAATGGTAACTGAAGTTTAAGATATAGTTTGTTGATGTTTATTGTTATGACTTTAGAGTGAATTAATTTCCAATGAAAGTGCATTTCGCCTTACTTAAATACAAGTTAGTGAGGTCATGCTTTAAGGTAATTTGCAACTAGGATCACCAATGATGTGCATCCTGCACCAGTCAGGAATGTGGTAATTGCAAGTAGACATTTTTGTGTATATATCTTTCTGTTTGAATAATAATAGATGGTGGTGTGTTTTTAGTTAAACATATTGAAATGTTATCATGTTTATGGAAACGATGAACATTGTTGTAAACTAGTTCATGTGGAGTTTATAGTTGATGTTTTAATGATGTAATTGTGAATGTGAATAATAGATTAGCTCAGGTTAGAGCTAAGTAATGTTGCAGGCTTAATTTGAAGTCCAATCGCATTCAAACTAGAAAGAAAGTTCTACATCATGGATTCACATGATGACAGTCTCATATGAGCATCGAGAAGATAGAATGAGTTGTCTTTCAATAGATAGAATGTGGGTAGATTCTGGCATTGCAATATGAGTGGAAGATTTGAATGTAAATCCATAAAGGCTTGGTAAAATTTAGAAAAGCTATAAATAAGTGTGAAGTAGCTAGTGGATCGGTATGGATCTATGAGTTATGGAAGACTCTAGTGGGAGACAAAGGTAGACTTGATTACCTTTATCTCTACGAGTTATGTAATGATTTAACTATCTTTTAGTTAATGAAAATGGTTAGTTTGTTGTTGGGTTTTCCCTACGAGGTTTTTTCCAGGGTAAATTATGGAGTTGTGTTCTCTCTTGTGGATGTTTATTTATGATAGCTTGATGATAATGGACTCTAATATGGTGCTGAATTGTTAATTGTTAAATGGATAAATCTTATGTGTCAAAATGGATTGGTTATATGATAAATATGATGGTAAGATCTTTAAGTGTTATGGAATTAGAATGATGTCTTTTGTTAGCATATGGGTTTTGATATGTGTTCAAGCTTGCTAAAATATCTAAGACTGGTAAAGATAATAAGTTTATAGTAACCTTAGTGTATGAACATTCTTGAACGAAATCCTTTTATTTGATGGAACTTCTTTTTAACTAAAGGACCAGGTTAAAACTTGTTGAATTTCATAGCTTGAAATTGGGTGTAAGATGTCTTGTGGATTAATTCCAAGAAAAATATGCACATAAGAATTCCTCCAAGAAAATGCCCATAATAGAGTATGGATTTTACTAAAAAAGGAATTTTAGAACTATTGTTACCACAAAATTAAATCTAGGATTGGACTCAATATTGATGACTAGTTTCACTAAGAAAGTGAAAGGGATAGTTGGTTTATCATGCTCCTGACACCAACATAGAATGACTTATGTGGTGTGAGAAGGACATCATGCTTATTTTGATAGAATGAAAGGAGGTAGGCTAGCTCATTAAAAGAAATATGATGTATGCAAGATGTGGGGATAGGTGTGATTCCAAGAGATTTAGTAGGTAAGCAATATTGATATGAGTAAAGTGTGATGGGCTTCCCCTAGATTTTAGCCTTCCATAGGGTTTCTTATAAGAATAATGGGATCAATATTTAGTAAAAAAAAGAATATTAAGTTGTGACAAATTTGTGATAGGAAGGGAAGGTTGTATAAGTTCATTCACTTTGCTCCTGATTCACATTCTTTGAAATTGTTGTCTCACTCAAACCAAGTGAGCAAATTGTGGCACGAGCAATATGGACACTTGAAATACCAATACCTTCAACAACTCATCTCGAAGGATATGGTCATTGGGTTTCCCCTTGTACACTTTACGAATGGATTTTATGAAGGATGTATCCTTGGCAAACATCTCGAGGAGATTTTTGAGAAGGTCAATGCATGGAGGGCTACTCACATCTTGCAATTGATTCACAGTGATCTTTAGGGACCATTTCCTTCCTTATCATTTGATAAGTCTAGATATACCTTAGTATTTGTTGATGACTTCTCTTGGTACACTTGGATTTACTTTCTTCACAAGAAGAGTGAAGTCTTTGTAAATTTTCAAAGCTTCAAAGCCTTAGTCGAGAAACAAACAAAGAAATACATACATATTCTTCAAACTGACAATGGCAAGAAATATGTCAACAACCAGTTCATAGAGCTTTGCACCTTAGAGGGTATTCAATTTCAACATTCATTTGTATACACATCCCAGTAGAACAACGTGGTAGAGAGGAAGAATCAGACGCTTAAGGAGATGAGCAACTGCATGATACAATCTAGATCTCTTCCTGCACATTTTGGGCTAAGGCTATGAACTTTACAAACCACATTTACAATTGAATGCCACATAGAGGAGTGGGAGATATCACCTCTTTCAAGGCCTTCTTTGGTTGGAAATACAAAGTCACTAATTTTCAAGTATTTGGATCTCTTTCTTGGGCCCGCATTCCTTCTGAAAAGTGCAAAGCCATTCAACCATAGAGTAGACCTTGCATTTTCATCGGATATGTAGATGGTACAAAGGGGTACTGACTTCTTTATCCCACAACTCATGAGCTTATCATTGCAAGAAGTGTTCGCATGAAGGAATCCATCCACGATCCTTCTTTAGATGCTTCCTCATCTACATCTATAGTAGCAGATATAATAGATTCAATGTTTTCATCAGATTCAGATTCTTCACCAGAAATTTCATATTCAACTTCAAAGATTTGCTCATCCAACAATGAGTTGGAGGATTATGAACCCTCCACTTCGAGTGACACAGAGGATGAGTCTTATCCTCATGCTCCTACTATACTTGTCACAACACCATTGTGGATCCGCCAGACTCTTGAGTCAGCTAGCGGTTTAGTTGAAGATCCTTTTGACACACGATGGACTAGATCAGAGACACTTGAGTATCCACATACCTTCCTGGCTACAACCTCTAACCCACAGACATTTAGAGAGGCATCAGGCATTCCTGAGTGGGATGCAACAATGTAGGATGAATATGATTCCTTACTTAGGAATCACACTTGGGATTTAGTTGACCTTCCTAATTGAAGGAAACTTGTTCGATGCAAGTGGGTGTATTGGATTGAGTTCGTAGCAGATGGATCAATGGAAAACACACAAGGTACGTTTGGTTGCCAAAGATTTTTTTCCAAGTACATGACATAGACTATTCAGAGACCTTTGCTCCTACAGCAAAGATGACATCTATTCGATTGGTTATTGTTATTACTGCTTCTTAGAGATGGGAAGTTCATCATATGGACATAAAAAGTGCATTTCTTCACAAGGATCTTCATGAGGAAATTTACATGGAGCAGCCACATGGCTTCATTCAAAACTCTTCCTTAGTCTGTCAACTTTGAAAATCCATCTATAGCCTCAAGCAGGCCCCACGGACTTGGTATGCCAAGATGGATGCCTCTCTTCTCTCCCTTAGTTTTTCATAGTGCCATTATGATATGAGTATCTATATCTTGTTTTCGGGTTATGATATTCTACTCCTTGTACTTTATGGTGATGATTTGCTTATCACTAGGAGATCCATATCATCCATTTAGGTAATTAAATCTTCCCTTTCGTACTATTTTTCCATGGTAGATTTGGGGTTGCACTACTTTCTTGGTATTAAGATCACATAGTCTTCAACATGGATATTCATTGCACAGACTAAATATGCTAGGGATCTTCTTCTCTAGTTTCACATGGTTGATTGCAAGCCATCTTCGACTCCTTTTCTTTTGGAGGTAAATCTTGAGGTTGATTGCTCTACAACACTGGCAGATGCGACACTGTACTGTCAGCTTGTCGGGAGTCTTATCTACCTGACACATACTAGATATGATATAGAATATTCAGTTGTGTAACAACCCCATCCCAACATGTCTATTATTTAATTTTTATATAGATGAATTGGTGAGCTATACTTTACTTTATGCTCCTAGAATGTGGTACTGCTGATGGCTTTTGTGATTGTAGGACCAAGTACACTCCTTCTACGGGAAGATAAAGGTGGACCGTAAGAAGTAAAGTGAGAAATGATGGCGGTACGAAATATCACCGCGGTGGGGTATTTGCATTGATAAAGATGAAAAAAACCTTATCAGGGATACACTTGCCAGTGGCTCACGAGTACATGGAAGCTTGATTGCATTCATATAGGTGCATTATGAATGTGTGTGTTTTGCATTTTGAATGTATGCTTTGGTAAAATTTTTACCTTTATTTTTAATTGTTTGAATGCTTATCTTTTTAACCTCCAATAGCAAGAAAAGTACCATAAGCATGGGAGTTATTCTTTCTTGGCAAATGATGATTTTTGTTATCATCAAATTGCTTGAAGGAATTAAATTGAAGGTATAAATGCAAATGACATAAATCATTTGTATGTTTTTAGTATGCCTTGCTCTAAAAAATTAAAAAGAAAATTATTTTAAATCATAAGAAATGTTGTAATTTTTAAAGAGTGTAATTATTTTATAACCTTTTATTAAAAAGTAAAAATTATTAAATAATATATATGATAAGAGATTATCTTTTAGGTGAAAGCATATAATTATATATAAATATTTTTGTATGTCTTAGCTTCATGTAGTAAAGTTCTACTATGTTCTTAATAAAACATGGTTTGTTAGTAGCATGTCCACCTCGCAAACGGGGGCTTGGTGAGTTGTTCCTCCTTCATGAAGTGGAGAAGCAAGCAAGCAACGAAGGTTGGTTTGTTGGAAAGGAAAGAAGTAAAGAAATTCTGTCAATTTATTAGGTCTAATCTCTCTTTTAATGCTGTAATACTGTGTGATGTTTAGTATAGGACACCCTTTTAATTATAATAGAATAGGAGGGTGCACTAGGGAATTGTTTCAGTAAAATACAAACTATTGTCAAGAGTGACTTTTAAATAACCATTCTTGGATGAATGCCTTTCTGGCTGGCAGCTCGCCAAGCCAAATAGTGGTCTTAACTCTTGAATAATTGAGTATGTTGTAGACCTATTTCAGAGAAAAGCTCATCAGGTGAACTGTTTCAACATAATTGTAATTGTTTGATAGTCATATGTTGCCATGAAAATATTCAGTAGCTTTGTCTGGTTCACTTGGTTTGCATGGCTTAATAATTTCTTTCAGATTCCTCCTACGGACAGCCAGGGACCTCTCTTGGAATGTCAACCTAAGCGCTGCCCAAAAATTAGAATTTCTTTATTAACCCAAGTAACCCAAGTGTATAAAGTATGCCTTAGGTTATACATATATATATATATATATACCCTTTCGAATGAAAACAATGTGTCCTTTAATTTGTGTTATTAATATAACTGCAGTACATATCAAAAGACCTTTGTGTTGTATAATATTTGTATGTGAAATCCTGTGTTAAAGTGCCACAACGCTACTTCGTTTTGAAATTGCTTTGTATAGGTTGGAATTGCATCGATTCCTGTGTTGTGCAAATACGTCTTTATCTTGCCTATGCTCTACTTTTTTCGACACAATATACATTATCGCTGGCTGCCACACATACTCCCTGCAAGTGTAAGCATGTGATGTGCTTTGAATTGTACACCACCTTTTCTGTTAAAGTATGTGTTGTGTCAGATATATGAATTGTCTAAGTGCATCGTGTTTGTGCTATTGTTTTGAATATGCATGCTCTTATTCACCAATTTCATTTGGAATTTGTGTAATCCAAGAATATCATGTAATACTCTTTTTGCCGTGTTAATATATTTATGTCAAGATATTATCTCTAAGGGTTAGGTGGATTGATAAGTATAGGTGTGGCTTGACACTTATCAAGAAGAGACTTAGGTTTTAACCTTGGGGAAGCTAACTCTTTGCAAAGATAGTAGTCTGATTTGAATCCTCTAAGTGAGCATCAAACGGGAAACCCTGAACCCTGCTTGATAACCGATTTCCATGTGTTAACAAAAAAAATAAGTTATAAAAAACAACCCAAAATTTGAACCCTGCTTATAACAGATTTCCCTATGTTAACCAAAAAAATGTATTTCGCAATTAATGCTTGTGTTTGTGTGGCTGAAACCATATTTAATGGTTGTGTATGAATGCCTGTGAGTAATTATTAAAATCCGTTGAATTGGTGTGAATCGAGCATATATATATATATATATAGTCAATGCATTGTATAATTAGGGGCATGCTCATGTCATCTTAAGCCACGCTGATACCATTCGATCAGAATCCGACCCTAGTGGCTTGTGGGCAAATTGTTTAGTTGTCGTGGTGCTATCAGAGGTGCGGGTGGCACCAGTTGTCCAGTATTAAAGGACATAAGACTTTCTTAAAAATGCGTAAGAATGCGCAGGGTATTGCCTTCATGTTGAAACCTGTTTTAATGTCCTCCTTTACGACAATGGGGTTGAATCAATAAAGATATTAACTTAGTTCGTTATAAGTTTTTGCTTGTAGATTTTAATGTAAGGAAAAATGTCTGAAATGGAAGCTGGGATTAGTACATGATTTAAGTGATTAATGTTAAGTTGATTAGATGGTTAATCAAACTTCTGTATGGATTAGATTTTCCTCTGTGAATCATTTAATCAAACTTCTGTATGGATTAGATTTTCCTCTGTGAATCATAAAAGATTAAGTATAACTTGTGCTATCAAATTTTTTTTTTACATAGGATAATTGGTAACTGTTTTTCTTTCTTAAACAACTGGTCACCAGAGTCAAATCATATTGCTTCATGGAGCTACCACTATAACCCCTACTTTGCCCTAGAGTGGGTATGCTCGTCATCAAGCTGACGCACATTCAACAGATTCTAGTCAGACTACTAATTTACCCTAGAGTGGGCATGCCCGTGAGGTTTGAACCTAAGTCTGCTTCTGATAAACGCCCAACATCTTACCAATCCACCTAACAAACCTCTAAAAACAAAAATTGATAAATAATCCTAAATGTAAGAAATGTTTATAATATATTCCTTGCGAAAGGAAGTAATGATATCTTATCTAAAACCTCTAGATAGCGCATACCTTAAAGGAAAGCTTTTAGATTTGGATGATATGTGGTTAATAAATCAGATATTTTGAATGAATTAAAGTATGATTTTTATATTCGAATTATTTTGAAGAATAGTCTTGCTTTAGTAGGATAAATTTCCATTAATATAACAATAGTTATACTTTAGTGGAATACGGTTAATCAGTTTCTTTTGACTTTAATTATTTAGGAATTGCTATTTTATTGTCTTATTTTAAGAAAAAAAATGAAATATTAAAATTGTTACTTTATTAGAAGAATATGATTTATATAAAACTTATAAGATAAAGATAGTTTTCATTGATTTAGGATATGCATAATTATAAAGAAGTGTTTTTTTTCATTTTTTAGAGATGATGATTTATCTTAAGAAAAGTTGAAGGTCTATTTAAATTAACTTAAGAAAATTGTGGTGAGATTAGAGACCTTACCTTAAGAGTGGGAATTTTAGGAAGTGAAGCCTTGTTTACTCAAAAATCAAATCTATGTGATAGTTGATTGAATCATCAAGGAGGATGATATTATAAAATTATTTATTAACATGAAACCATCAGAGGATGAACGACTAATGAAACCATTGAGAAGGATGAATGACTATTGAAATAAATAACCCAATGCTAGTTATTACGTGAAGATGACAACCGTGATTCGAGAAACAATCACTTTCTGATAAAATAAGTTAGAACAGATGATGAGAGGCAGTATAGGATGTTACCTCTAGGTCGTTGTGCGAGTGGTACAATGATGACTCCTTGTATAATTTATGAATATGAGTAATCTAGCATGATAAAAGGAGCTAGATCAATCCATGACAGTTGGAATGAGATAACTTATCGTTATTCATAATGTGGCAAGTAGAACCATGTCCAGATCCAGAGAAATGATGTGGCCTTCATTGACTCCAGCAAAGTGGACAATCAACTAGGCTCAAGGCATATACACTACACCCTTACATGTTATTATACACTATATAGAATAGATGGGTATATATAAACCCAAACGTTCCTATATATTACATAGAACATATGAGTATAAATAAACTTAAGCATTCCGTATGTTAAAGGATTGTGTGGTCCTAGTTGACTCTAGTGAAGTGGACAATCAACTATGCACTAGGCATATATGCTACACCTTTACAACATATGGGTATAAATAAACCCAAGTGTTCATATACATTACATAGAATAGATGGGTATAAATAAACCCAAGCGTTCTTATACATTACATAGAATAGACGAGTATAAATAAACTCAAGCATTTGGCATGTTAAGGGATGAGGAAAGTATGCGTCTACCTTTACGTGTTATGGGTCCTAAAGGATAACCCCAATCGTGGGTCTGCACTCTCATACCAGTAACAAGAGGTTGGGAAGATAGATCCACAAAATGACACCTTTTATGAGATTTGATCAATATCATCCACTTGGGAGGCCATCTACAGTGGTCCTAATTTCCAAAAGTGGTATACTATACCTCGTATTGATTAAACATTGGATGATCACTAAAATAAAACTAACTCAAAAAAAAATTTAATCATTGAAGCTAGCATTTTTTTGTCTTGATGAACCAGTGAGCTAGGCTAGGTTGTATAATCAGATGAGTCAGACCTGGATTGTTACAAGTTTGTATGGTTTCTTGCATTCTGTAGGAATTACATGACCTTCATTGGAGGGTTACCAAATGAATACTACACTATGTACAGGCGATACTACAGTTCGACATCCAATATTCAACAAGCATTGAGATCGATCTTGTAGGATACATTGATTTAGATTGGGTAGGTGATTATTTGGATTGCAAGTCTACTTCTGGTTACATATTTTACTTGGAATTTTGTCTAGTATGTTGATCAAGTAATAAGCAACATACTATTTCTCTATCATCTACTAAGGTCAAATATCGAGGAGCTATAAATGCAACAACAAAGACCATCTAGTTTCAACATATTATCACAGAGTTTGGCATTGCATTTTGTAGGCCATCGATCATTTTTTGTGATAACCAGAGTATGATTGTCAATTCACAAAATCTAGTCCACCACCAAGGGACCAAGCACATTGAAATTCATATACCCTACATCAGAGATCTTATTCAGGTTTGCATCATTGATCTTCTGTATTGTCAAACTTTAGAGCAGATCATCGACATCTTCACCAAATCCTTCATCAAGAGAAAGTACACTAAGCTATGAGCTCTTCTTAGGGTTAGGCACATCGATATTGGCTAGGGGAGTCTTCTACCTTTTGAGGGTTTTCCTTTCTTTTTACTATTGAGTTGATCATTGCATTGTATTGAGTTCATTATGGTGCATTCGCTAAGACTCACAAAACACTACCTACCTAAGCTGCACTTATGGGGGGTGTTGGTGCATATTTTATACATTTCCACACTTTTTCTTAGTATTTGCACCTTTACATTAGCTTTCTTAGCTCACTATGGTTCTTTTGAGTCCTTCTAGGCTTCGATCCGATATCTCTAGCTCCTTCTAGGCCTAGAGATGCCTCTTGAGCTTGCTATTTTATCTTCTAGTGGGAAGCTTGTTAGTCCCACATTGATTATTCTTTGTACATATTAATGAATCGCTTACTATATAATTTATTCTTCCCTTCTCATGTTTGGTGTGTGGAGTCACTTAATATATGAGATATTATTTTTTGCATTCTTGTATTGGTTTCACTCTTGTCAATTCAGATATTGTGATAGTTCTTGGTTATCTGATCTTGAAGAGTGAAGTACTTGGATTCTAAATTCGATTAGTTGAGTACTTCTACACATTTTATTTCATTAATATTAAAATAATAATTATCTATTCTATTGGGAAAGTTTGCTAGGGTTTAAATTTTATTTACATAATATTTGAGTAGCAAATATTTGCATGAATTATTGCAATTTTGGTTCTTATTGGTATATCTTTATTTACTACAATGATTAGCTTGGCATTTGATTTGCTTTGGTTAAAGAATATGTGTAGATCAAAGGCTAGATTTGCTACTTGTACCAAATTATTTATTAGATATATAATCCTTAATAGTGCATCCAAACTAAAACAATGATAACTTTGTAATATAAAAGGTGGTGAGGAGTTACTTATTTTTTATACTCTCTCTTGTAAAGAGCTTGTTCAAATCAAGCAATGCATTATTTTTTAATTGATAAATTGCTCCTTTGGTAAGAGTATATCTATTTTGCCTCACTTGCATAGAACTTGTAGTTTACCATGTCCATTGGGATACAGTGCACTTAGAGTTGGATGTTGTAGTTTACCCAATTTTTCACTTGGCATATTGGCATGTATGCACATATTGCTTGTCATACTTAGGTTTCTATAGATGAAGTCCACATTGTGAACGGATTAAACTGATGTCATTTGATTGTCTAATAGTATTACTCATGGTTATTCTTATCTAGGTCTCAAATTCATTTGAGGCCTATCATTTTTAGGTAGTTTGGGTAAATTTTGCTTGGGCATTCTTCCCAAAAAGCGTATTTTCTTAACCTTATAAAACAAAATTAAGTTATAATTTTAAAAAATGTGTGTTGATGTAGTGGTAAGATACTTGTGTGGTGATAGAAGGTTTTAGGATCAATGCCTAGGCTTATTATGCTAAGATAAAATATTTTTTGACATTTTTTTGAAGTGCATAACCTACCTCACATGAATATGACACTAGATAATTTCAACTATAACTTGAATAACAAACACTAGATTATCTCTCAATATTAAGGTTATTTTTTTGGTGATTTATTTTGTTTACTTATAAACTAAAAGTTACTACTACTAAATATAGATTAAAAACTATCTATAATAAAAGTAAAATCCACCATACTTGATAGTTGATTGTTTGTATGTAGAAAGAAGAGTAAATTTGCATATCCTCAAAACCAAAATGTATACTTTATGCTATGGTCTAGATGAGTAATAATTGTTAATAGGGAGGTCAAAATAACAAAGAAAGTAGCATGCAATAGAGATTAGTTCAAAAAAACCCCATCCATTTAAATTATTTATAAATTACAAGGATAAGTAATACAAAATAACTATAAGAAATTTCTAATCAAACTAGTTTTTGATCAAGATCTCATTCAAGAATGTAACTTGATATAAGGATTTTTTTGAGATCTGAATTCCATGATCATATGGTTCTTGTATTCCAACTTCAGATGACCTTGTGAGCAAGTACATTTGTAATCCTTTGACTTTAAAATATTATATAATCTATTCATAGTCAATAAATGAGTTTGATGACCCAAGCCTATTTGATAGTGGAAACATTATTTTTTAAATACTCAATTTTAACAAGCTTATAGAACTATATGATAACACTATCTAACTAAGACTCCTCTTCAACAATAATTTGACTTGGATTTGGAATCTATTTACAAACTTCTTGACACTATTCTGGTGGTATAAATAATGGGATATACATAAAGAGAAATTAATCCATATTAGATTTATGTTTATTATATTCAAATTATAAGAACATTATCACTTCATATGAGAACCTTAAACAATTTCAAGTTGAGAGATAACAAAAGTTTACCAACGTATGTAATTTATAATATTGAGATTTGCAATATGAAATCCATTGACACAAATTCACATAATTTAAAAATGCTAATAAATGAAAATAACTTACATGAATGCAACTTCTCTAATTATTGGCCAACAATAGAGTTAATCAAAGTTCACACATGCCAAAGCAACCTTCATAAGCTTTATCAATTTAAGGTTTATTAGTGGTAGCAAGGAATAATGATCATGCCTTATGTATGTCCTTATACTAGAACTCACACTTCAAACTTATGCATATAAATCTTAACACAACACTTGCACCAACATTCTATAATGTACAAAATTAAACTATTGTTGATCCAAACTCATATCCAATATATATTAATGTTAACATTCTAAAATTTCTACAAACATACTTCCACTTTGATTTTCATTAATAATTGAACCAACGACATCAACACGAGTCATAGTTGTGCAAATATTGAAGTTAGTTAAAACTATTGAGTCCAACTAGGCAAGTGAATTATAATAATCCAAAACCAATGTGTTTTGAAATACTTTTGAAAGTTAAGTATGAGACTTTTCGCTTAAAAGTAGAGAGAGACCTATTGTTAATTCAAATATGTCATTTATATTAGTCGAGTATTTTACCAAAGTTTAATTTAGCTTCACATATTTGGTCTTGCTTAGTTGGATCTAAGTTATCTCTAAGTTTATAACCTAGTTTTATACCTATTTCAAATATTTTCTTAGTATGAAATTTTTATGTATTAATAAAATATAAGAGATGTCTCTCTATACCCATTTCTTTGTGCACTCTATTTCATTTATTTTATTTAGATCACATATGGATCATCAATTATCTCATGCCAAATTTTGGCATGCAAATGTTGGGATTCTAATCATAATTCATTTACCTACCTTTCTATAAGCTCTATGTAGTCCCATATGGCTTCATCAAATAAAGATACACTCAAGCTTGTATGTTAGATGATCAAAAATAGAATTACAAAGAAGGAACAAGATCCCTGTGATCATTTTTCCAAGATATCTAAAGGATTTTGTCTTCTATGAATGTATTCAACTCAAGCAAGGAATCATTTAGTGGTATCAATTCTTTAAAGGTTTGGATAAATTTCAACCACCCTCCATTTTGAGGAAAATGGATAATTATGCTTTGAATACTTGCATAAAAACTCGACTTATATTATTCCATTAATTATTAAATGAATATTAAAATGATAAGTTTAAAAATATCAACTACAAATGATCAAATCGTCTATAATAAGGACAAGTAATTTAAATATGAATTTCATTTACATTTGCGTAAATTTTAAATTTTATCATGTCAAGAATATAGCAAATCAATATATTAAACAAGATCAATTCTACTATGAGAAGGAATGAACCATATGAAAAGGCTACCAAACTTTAGAACCTTGAACACTTGAAGCATTGTCACTTGACTTTTTAAATCAAATATGAAACTCCCAAGTGTAAGTAGCAAGTAAAACAAAATGAGCCCACATGGATTAACTTTAGGATGCTCTAGAATATCAATGAGTCTATTTGTTTTTTACCAAGGCTATTAATCAAAGCATGATACTTGGGAGTTTGAAAATATAAATAAAATACCAAGTCAAAGCCTCTTTTTTTGAAGTTCACCTATTATGGAATAGCCAAGACTATTATCGAGTTTTCATATCAAGTCCAAGTTGTTAAAATATATGGTGGTTAAGTTTCTCTTATGGCCACAATCAACTATTTGTACTTGCATTTGTTTTATTTTTCCTTTGGACCCATGTAAACCTTGTAAAATGTACTTCTATAATTATTTTATAATATTTTATTCTTGAGCACTGGTCTCACAACCTTGACCTAAAGGTATTATATATTTGGGTATATGTACCCTTCATACCAATCATTTTGTTATTGGTTAGAGTATAAGTTTATTTATGTTGAGTGAATGTTATCGGTCTTCTTTTTTATTGTGTGTATTTTTTGTTTGATTCCATTTGTTTCTAGAAACTATTATGGTATTAGAGCAAGTGTAAATCTTCATTATCCAATTGTTTCTATCGATAGGATTTATTCTTCCATCTTCTTTTGAGGGCGATTGTTGTTGAAGCTAGTGAGGGAGATTTTTGAAGTCTAATGGCATAACATGAAGAAATGTTTCTCATAAAAATCCTAGGTGGACTTGGATTTAAGGATATCACTAAGATCAATAGATTTTCTCTAAGAGAACTATTCACCAAGTTTCTCTTTTCTCTCATTGGTACTCAATCTTATTTTTTGTTCAATTTTTTTACTAGATGGATGCCCTAGTTCTAGGATTGGATTTTTTTAGTTTTTTAAAACTCATTTGTCTTTTACAAATTAAAAAAATAATCCATTTCTTTTTCTCTTTTTTCTTTTGTTGTCTAATAGCAGTACAAATTGTTAGGGTAAAATAGGTAGTATATTGCATTACACTACTTGGGTAGATTATTACATTTACTTTTCTACTTTCTACCATGTAGATATTTACTGTCTTAAATATCTAATGGTCATTTCCTAAATATCCTAGGTGAAGAGTTCTAATTCAAACTCTCTACCTCTTGGCAGATTGTTTGGCGTGACAATAGTCTATTCAGTTTTGATTAGCTATTTTGTAACCTATTTAAACTATAGTTCCTAAACTATATGGTTAATGTAAATATTTAATTTTATCAATCATTCATGATTTCCTGGTCACATTGGCATCAGAGCTGGAGGGAGCTGGAGGGAAGAAGCGCAATCGTTCCGCTGGAGAAGGTGATCTCGCATAGGAGGAAGCACCATTTTCATTTGGTGACTTTAATTTATTTATTTTTCCTATCTTCCTAAAGTTCCTAAGTTTATGTTTGATTAATGATTTATTTAACCCACTAAGCCCGGAGGCAGAGGAGGTAGCAACCTGGATTTTTTTTCCAGGCCCACCCCGACCCCACCTCAATAGGTAGTGGGACCCGCAGGTGATTGACAAGGCAGAACTTTGTCTACTAGCGATCGTAGGTGATCGACCAGGCAGGAATCAGTCCGTCGACAACCATTATAGCGTAGGCGTGAAGAGGATGGGGTCGTCTAGAGGCTTCTGCCCACAGGGATAGCGACCTCGTTGCTAATCCAGAGGGAGTGCATAGAGGGCAGGAGCGCCCTCACGCTCCTCCATGGCCTAGCCAACTAGGAGTGCATTGAGGGCAGAAGCGCTCTCACACTCCCGACCTAGCGCATCAGGTGCTGACAAAGACCTAATCTCACATTGGTGACACGTGGGATGATCTAAGACCTAACCTACTCACTGGATCTGACTCAGCTACATGCAGGAACATAATCTGACTCAGATATCCAGGACACAACACTGGATCTGACTCAGCTACATGCAAGAATCGAATTTGACTCGAATCTCGAGGACATAGCAGAGAGGTGACACATGGTGAAGGCTGAGTGCCAACGTGTGATACACATGGCGAGAATAGATAAGCTACACATGGTAACTAAAGGTTGGGTAGTATAGTGACATGTGGTAAAAACTGGTTAGAAGTGGAGGTCACACGTGGCGACGAGAGAGAATCTACATAGGCTACGTGATTGCTTGCAGGAAATCACGCGCTTAATAGTGCGTCCAGGGTTTTAAATCCTAGATTCATCCCTCACAAGATGAATGTGGGATAAAAATCCCACAAACCTCATTGTCGCTCGCTCGTTCCTTAAGTACTAGTACACGAGGCTAGCTTACAAAGTTGCCCTAGCAGTGCAGTGGTCAAGGTGAAACTTGACGTGCGTGAGGTCAAGGGATCTACCCCCGTGCACTCCATTTTTCTAAAGAGGTGAAATTTTTATTAAGTTTTTTTTAATTTGTTTGCTTAAAATTAATAATTTTTAGATAATTTTTTATAATTTTACATAGTTTTTTATTAGAATAATCATTTTTTATCCTCATTAATTGATTATTTTTGTCAAAAAGATGTTTTATTATTCAAAATTAGAGTCTTTAAATTTATTTTTTTTAGCATTCAAATTGAAAACCTTTTAAAGCCAATTTTTTTTTGCAACTATAACAATTCCATTTCTTATGTTTTCTCCACACTTGGGGATAAAGAGACAAAGAAACAAACAATTTTGTTGCAAAACATAAAAACTCTTCAAATTTTTTTTGAAAGAACAAAACTTCAACATTTCATGAAGATCAAATCTTGGGTAAGGAAAGCTCTTCGTCGTCAAAGAGTAATAAGAAAGAGAAACGAATTACGAAGGCAAACTACTAGATCCAATTTCCATCGTATGCTTCATAAATATCGTAAATCTATTCCTCATTCAATTATCTATACTGATCCATGGAAAGGGTTGGACAGAAGCTATGGTCCCATGAGGATTCGTGAACCTTTTGATCCTAATGCACCACCCATTTTTGAGTGTTGAAGACAAAACCAAGTCGTGTGTCGACTGGTATGGAAGCCTTTCAAAAGTGGGTCGTGTGTCGACTTGTCTTGAAAGGAGTGCTTGTTTCTTAATTTTGTAAAAATTAAGGGGGGATAGAGGACACATTTGTGATTCTTCTTTTTTGCAAAATTGAAGAACAAAGGGGGGATATTTCAGTATAATAAGGTGCATTCTCGATTGTACTCGACACCTTTTCTCAAAATTGGCTACACTAGGTGCATTTTCGGTTGCATCCGACACCTATAGTGATAAAAATTTGGGTCACTCTTTTGATTGATTATTGCACTAACCATCACTTTTTTTTTGCAATTACAAATCATAACATCAAAGAGCATTTCAAAACCCAAACTTCACTAATAATCATGCTAAATCTTGCATAGGTTAAATAGCCAATTATTTATACATCCCTTCCAAGGTCATAAAATCAATCACCTTGATTTACTCTATTTGTTTGGCTTAAACTCCTCAAACTAATCATCCTTATTCAAGGGTGTTTAGGCAGGGGCCATTAAATATCCTAAAGAGTAAATTAAAAGTCTTCCAAAACCTCCCCATTAATTTACTCTATTTTTTTGGCTTAAACTCCTCAAACTAATCATCCTTATTCAAGGGTGTTTAGGCAAGGGCCATTAAATATCTTAAAGAGTAAATTAAGATCTTCCAAATACTCTTTTGAGAGTATATTGCAAGATAAGTCATCTTAGTCACATTTGTTTGAAACCTTCACAATGGAATTGATAAACAAATATCTCAATGAAAATCAATTGCTTAAAGGTTCAAATTATTCTGCCTGGAAAACTAATATGAAAGCAATTTTAACTGTAGAGGAGATGTGGGGTATAGTGGAAGGCACTGATACAAGACCCCCATCACCAGGAGCAAATCAAACAACATGGGATAAAAAGGACCGAAGACTTTCCTTGTTGATCTTGTTAGCTATAACTGATGACATCCAACCTCATATAAGTGAAGCTAAAAATGGTAAGGAGGCATGGGATGCCTTATCTACCATTTTTGAAGGAAAGAATCAATCAACGATTCTTAACCTTCAAACACAACTTCATACTCTTCAAATGAAATCTGGAGAAATAGTAGAGCTATTCCTCTACAGAGTGGCAGATATAAAAACAAAACTGCAAGCCTTAGGAGAAAAAGTGGATGACAAAGTCTTGACCTCAATCATATTGAGGGCTCTTCCAGACTCCTATAGAATGTTGATCACTTCCCTTCAAGTCTCTGGTAGGACAGTGACTTTTGTAGAGTTGGTAAACATGCTTCAAACTGAGGAAGCAAATCAACTCCAAAGAGATGATGCATCAAACAATGCACTCTTCTCAAACAAACAAAGTGGAAAGAAAAAGTGGAATCAACAGAAGGGATCTTCATATTCTAAAGGCAAAGGCAAAGAGACTCAAAAGAAGAAGCATTATTGTAAAATTTGTGATAAGGACACTCATGAAACCAAGAGATGTTGGTTTAAGAACAAACAACCCAATGAACAAGGATAAAAGAAGGGCAAAGGCAAACCACAGAACAAGAACAAACAACAACAAGGACATATTGCTACTGCTGAAGATTCTAGTTCAGACTCTGAATGAGCACACAAAGTGCTCATGACTCATACTAATTCCCCTCACAAGGATACAATGTGGTACATAGATTCAAGTGCTAGCAAGCATATGACTGGCGATAAGTCTTGGTTTGAGATATTTGAGGCACGAGAGGGCAGACCAGTAACCATTGTTGATGATAAGACCTATCGAGTCCAGGGAGAAGGAAGTGTTTCTGTTTCCCTTCTAGATGGAAAATGTCAGATTCAAAATGTTCTTTATGTACCAGGATTGGCAAACAATCTTTTGTCAGTTCCACAAATTCTGGATAAAAACATGAATGTCAACTTCAAAATTGAGCAAGGAAAGAAACATTGTTTCATCACCCAAAGAGGCAAACACATAGCAATGGGTTCTTACAAACATGGTTTGTTCACTTTAGATGCAATTACCTCACCACATGTTGCCATGGCAGTAACAACAAAAGAGGCCACATCTCTATGGCATAAGATATTTGGGCATCTAAGTTCAGGGTATTTACTTGAACTCAGTAAATATCAAATGGTGAAAGGACTTCCTAACCTTTCATCTACTTTGCCAGTGTGCTCAGATTGCTTGGCAGGAAAGCAACACAGAGTACCTTTTGAGCCTAGCTCTTTTAGAGCTAAGGCACCTTTGGAGTTAGTACACACATATTTGTGTGGTCCTATGTCTACCAGTTGTGGAGGAAAATGGTATTTTCAATTGTTTGTGGACGATCACTCACGAAAAATGTGGGTCTTCTTCTTGCAGTTGAAGTCTGAAGCATTTGACTATTTTCAGCAATTCAAGAAACTTGTTGAGAAAGAATCAGGATGTTTCATAAAGACCCTCCATTCAGATCGAGGGGGGAATACACATCAAATGAATTTTCTTCATTTCTAAAGACACATGGGATAAAAAGGCAGTTAACAACAACCTATTCTCCTCAGTCAAATGGAGTTGCTGAGAGAAGAAATCGTTCCATTATGGAAATGGTATGATGTATGCTTAAGGGAGAAAATCTTGAGCAAAATTACTGGGTTGAAGCTGTGACAACTGTAGTATATCTTTTGAATAGGGCACCCACAAGGGCTCTTGAAGGTATGACTCCTCAGGAAGCATGGAGTGGAAGGAAACCCTCCATATCTCATCTACGTATATTTGGGTGTAAGGCTTTTATGCATATACCTAAGGAGAAAAGAAAGAAGTTAGATGAGAAAACCCTACAGTGCATTTTTCTTGGATATGATGAATTTTCAAAAGGCTATCGGTTGATAGATCCATTCACCAAGAAAATTCACATTAGTAGAGATGTGGTGTTTGATGAAGCTTTCACACCTAACACCACATCAGTATACCTGGAAGATGAGGAGCAACAACCACAGACTCCTCCACAACAGAAAAAGCCTCCAAAATGGTATACTAGTACTATGAGAGATTCCAAACTCACTTCACCACCAGATCTCACTCTCAATCATCCAAAGACACGAAGCATGTCTCGATAGAGAAAGGCAGAAGCATCTACTTCAGTTGATGATCTTTGTGAATATTTTCAAGAGCTTTTTGTTAATAAAGAGTTAGAAAGTGGAGAAGATATGGAAGTTGATGAGGAGAGGGTTTATATGTCATCATATGATGAAAATGAACCTTCTACAGTTGATGAAGCACTTAGTCAGCCTCAATGGAAGGCAGCTATGGATGCTGAACATAAATCCCTCATTAAAAACAAAACATGGAAGCTAGTCGATTTGCCTAAAGGAAAGAAGCCCATAGGTTGCAAATGGGTTTACAAAGTCAAATATAAGGTAGATGGTACCATTGATAAGCATAAGGCCCATCTTGTGGCAAAGGGCTATGCTCAAAAGGAGGGCATTGATTATGAGGAAACCTTTGCACCCACTGCAAGGATGACCACCATTCGTGTTCTTTGTGCTATGGCAGCACAATTCGGATGGAAATTACATCAAATGGATGTAAAAAGTGCCTTTCTAAATGGTGATTTAAAAGAAGAGGTATACATGACTCAACCTCAAGGATTTACTGAGGAAGGCCATGAGCAACAAGTTTGCAAATTGGTCAAATCATTATACGGGCTGAAACAAGCCCCAAGAGCATGGTACATCAAAATGGATAGTCACCTATTGCAGCACGGTTTCAAGAGAAGTCCATCCGATGCAAATCTCTATATTAAGAACACAGGTTCTGAAATAGTGATTCTTGTATTATATGTAGATGATCTGATCATTACCGGTAATTCAGAGAAATTGATTAGCACCATGAAGGATGACTTGAAAGAGTCATTTGATATGACAGATTTGGGACTTCTCCACTACTGTCTTGGCCTTGAGATAGAACAAAAGAAGAATCATCTTAGGGTGACTCAAAAAAAGTATGCCAAGACTTTAGTAGAAAAATATCGTATGACTGATTGTAAGCCCAAAGCAACATCGATGGAATCAGGGCTTCAGTTATCATGGTATGATGACTCACCATAGGTAGATGGCACGCTATATCGACAAATGATTGGAAGCCTCATCTATCTAACCAATACTAGACCAGACATCACTTATGTTGTAAACTATCTCTCTCGGTTCATGCAAGAACCAAAGGCTTCTCACTGGAAAGCAACAAAGCGTGTTCTCCACTACATTCATGGTAGTGTAGAATATGGTTTAGAGTATAAGAAGAATAACTCATTCTTCTTACAGAGTTACACTGACTCTGACTACGCTGGATCTATAGATGACCGAAAGTCAACATCAGGATATGTATTTCATCTTGGATCTGGTCTTGTCTCATGGCATAGTAAAAAGCAACAGGTGGTTGCTTTATCTTCAACAGAGGTAGAATATCGCACTGCACGTGGAGCTATGTGTGAAGCGATATGGTTAAGTCGCATCTTGGCAACTATGGGTCTACCAAAGAAACTTCCGATTCATCTGTTTTGCGACAACCAAGGTGTTTTGAACTTAGTCAAGAATCCAGTTCACCATGAACGTACAAAGCATATTGACACAGATTGTCATTTCATTCGTGATGAAGTTCCTAAACACAAAATCAAGCTCCAACACATTCCCACTGATGAACAGGTTGCAGATATCTTCACAAAGGCACTTGGACGTGTCAAATTTGAGTTGTTCCGAAGTAAACTTTGTATATCAAAGTAATGTAATAAAGGGGGGATGTTAGGGTAAAATAGGTAGTATATTGCATTATACTACATGGGTAGATTATTACATTTACTTTTCTACTTTCTACCATGTAGATATTTACTGTCTTAAATATCTAATGGTTAATTTCCTAAATATCCTAGGTGAAGAGTTCTAAACCAAACTCTCTACCTCTTGGCAGATTGTTTGGCGTGACAATAGTCTATTCAGTTTTGATTAGCTATTTTGTAACCTATTTAAACTATAGTTCCTAAACTATATGGTTAATGCAAATATTTCATTTTATCAATCATTCATGATTTCCTCGTCACACAAATGAGAGGGTAGATTGCTTGGTAGCCATGAAAGATAAAAATAAGCGGTTGATTTTTTTAAGATAGATCCTTAATGCCAAAGACGTCATGGGAAGGCTTCCATGCTTTGCAAAGACCTCCAAGCCACTTGAAAAATTTTCTAAAATGGTTTGCTAACTTTTCTACTGCATAGCCATAATAGGATGTCCTGATTGGTTATGTTTGAAAAAATGGTTGTGTAGGGTAAACCATAATAGGCATAGACAAATTTTTAGTATTTCTAGATTCTTTACAAAATTTTAGGAGGGTTTCACAATTCAATATTTTTTTGCCATTTTATCAAGTAATTCCAAATTGTATTTAAAATTCTTATACTTTCCCTCTATTTTTTGAGTTTTCAAATTTGAAAAAGGAACATTTCAAAGACAATTGGGTGCTAAAATTGTGTGTAGGGGTATTCTTGTATCATCCCAATGCAAGCTTGCATAAGTGGGACACTAAGGGGGACAAATATTGGTTACTGCTAGTTTAAAAATTATGCTTCTCCTTTATCTTCCAAGCATGATGCTTTAAGAAATCTAGTAGGAAGAGCTTAGGTAATTTTCCCATGGGTGGCCTCTGATTCAAACCTTTCCCCTCAAAGTTTTTGAATATGTTAGCACCCATGAAGTAGAAACCCATGATGATGTTATAATTCATGATGATGTGGTAACCCAAGATGATGTAACACTCTTTGAAGACATTACACATTGTAATGATGTGGCATACCTTTTGCATAACAATGATGATATGATAGGACTATATGAATACCACATGACATTATATATGGATGACATGGTTTTCCATATATCTAAGGTGATAATGAATACACTGATCCTAAGGTAACATGTGATAGTTTATACAATTGACATGGTGGATCATACAAGTGACTTTTCAATAGGTGCACAAATCCTAAGGAGACATGTGGTAGTTCATACAATTTACATGGGGGCTCATACAAGTGACTTTCCAATAGGTGCAAAAATCCTAAGGAGACATGTGGTAATTCATACAATTGACATGGTGGCTCATACAAGTGACTTTACAATAGGTGCACAAATCCTAAGGAGACATGTGGTAGTTGACATAGTAGTCCATATAGGTGGCATGGCATTCCATATAAGTGATACAACATGACACATGGTGGTTAACAAAGGCACTAACATGACATGGATCTTGAGGTGACACATGGTATATGATGTAAGAGTTGACGTAGTTATTGACATTGCATATTTTGATTGGGTTGAAATGGAAATTCATACGATGGTTGATGTGGCAAGTCATACACCACTTGGCATATATAAATATGAGTTTGGCTAATCATATCACCAACTTATCAAACTTGATAAGTAGATCATATAATCAACAATAGACTTGATAATGAATAAATTTTAGAGCAAATCAAGAAGTAATAAGTCACATAACATGGTTTGTAGATCAAATAGTAAATCAAATAATGACAAGTGGTATCACATGATTTGTTAGTACACTACATAGTAAGTACACACTTGGTACCCCCTCAACCACTCATGCATTAACACATGGTAACTTCTCATTAATTGCAAGTTTGAATTTTTATTTTAATTTAAAAGATTTTGGAGGATTTATTTTGTGATTTTAGGGCAAATATTTTGGGGGCCATAACTTTTGCATACAAAAGCATTTTCAACCCATTTTTTTAAATTGCACATAATTTTTTCTATCTACATTGGTAGTGTTGTTTCTGATCACAAATACATGTGGATTTATGTACTTTATCAAAATAGTTATGAATCATCATTTGTCCTTGTTGAGCGGTCCTAATTATGTTATCTAGAATATCAAGATTAAAGATCAACTCTAATTTAAGGGGTTACTCAAATATGTGAATGAAAAAGCTCATGAAACTAATATTAAATAGATAAAGTGGTTTTATAGGTATAATAAGGATGAGGCTCATGGTGTTATCGCTCTTCATGTTGAATTTATATGATACTCATGTTAGTAGAACCACAAATCCTAGAGTATTACTTAGAAAATTTCAAGGGTTGTGTGAACAAATTTATTCCATACAAATCAATAGCCTGAAGGTTAGACTTACAACCTTATTCATGGAATTATTTGATATTGTTGATAAGTATATCAATTGGTTCAAGAAACTGCAAGAGAATATCCAAATTGCAAGAGGACTATCCAAGGAAGAAAGAGAAGGACATGAAGTATTGGAAAAGGAAAGAAACATTGAACTACTCAATATTATCTTCAACAATGTGTCTAAAATATATGAGATAGTTATTATTGATGCTTCATGTGTACTTTCCATATTCTCCTATAATATACATTGATTGCATCATCGTGTTAGGAGAAATATACATAAAAGGAATTCTATTTTTAGTCAAGCTCACCCAAAAGAAGTTGTTGCTAAAGATAAAAATAAAAAAAGCCCAAATAGAATGAGAAAAATCCCTAGAATCCTTTCAAGAAGTCTACTTATAAATTTTGAACAAAGAAAGAACACAAGGAAGAATTTTACAAAATTTGGATCAAGAAAGTTGAGGAAGCAACAAAAAAGGGGTGTTGATGTTGCTCTCTTCAATGCACAAGATGAGGACACTTTTGATGGAGAAACCTCATAGGATCATGTTGTAGTTCATTCTAAATATTGGACATCCACTTATTTGAAGGAATGGGTAGTAGATTTAGGGACTAATAGGCACATGATAAAGTACAAGCATCTTCTTGAAGACTCCAAGAAAAATCACGCAATGGAACGTGTTGTGATTGGAGATGAATCTTCATTATAGGTTATACGGAGTGGAAATATCAGCATTGGATATTCATTATTTGATGAGGTACTTCATGTTATTGATGTTGGCACTAACCTTTTATCTACTTATTACACTATTCATACAAATAAGAAGGTAGAATTATGGCCTGATAGATGGGTAATTAAAGATATAGACAATGGGTTCAAAACTATTGCTTCTATTTGTTTTGATGAGACTGACCACATGTATAAGTTGGAATGAATATGTACCCCTTCTTCCACTCTTTCTAGTAAGAAAAAATTTATTGCTATGGTTGCACATGTTGATAATTATAGTAAGAAGTGACATCATAGGATTTTAAATCTTAGCTATGGTTCCTTGAGATACTTGAGTTAGCATTAGATGGCTATTGGGCTTTCATGCATATTTCCTACAAATGGTGCATGTGAAGGGTGTATTTTGGGAAAACATAGTAGGGAAACCTTTCTAAAAGGGGTTACTAGGATAACATATCATCCTTTTAAGATCATACATAGTGATATTTTTGGACCTATGGCTACACCGTCTATTTTATAAAATAGGTACTTTTTTTTATTGATTATTTCTCTAGATATGTGTGGTTATACGCTATTCATTCATACTAAAGACGATTTTTTAAAGAGGTTTAATACCTTCAAGGATCTTGTTGAAAATCAACTAGATAGAAGAATCAAATGTCTTAGGATAGATGGTTGTTGTGAATATGATAACTATGCTTTTCATATTTTTTGGGTTTTTAATGGGATTGCATATCAAAGGAATGTTCACTATAATCCTAATAGCATGGTGTTTCTAAGAGAAAAAACAAAGTAATCATGGATATGACATGATGTATAATTCATGCCAAGGGGTTTGATCATAAGTTTTAGGGTGGGGTTATCACTTATGTAACATACATCATCAATAGGGTTCCTACCAGGGCAATCTAGGGCATGACACCTCTTGAGATTGATAAGGGATGAGCCAAAGGTGTTATGGGTCTGTATCTTTGGGTTCTTTAGCATAGGCTTGCATGCCCAAGGATATTTGGAAGAAGAAGACACCTAAGAGCCATAATTTTATATTTGTGGGGTATTCTAATACTTCAAAAGTGTATTGTATTTATAATCCTTAGAGGTGGTAGAGGATAAGCCAAATGTGTCCCAATTATATATCATTGGGATATTTAGCATGGGCTCATATACCTAAGGATATTTGGAAGAAGAAGGCACCTAAGAGTCATGAGTGAATTTTTGTGGGTTATTATAATACCTCAGAGATACATCATCTTTATGATCCTTAGAGGTGTCAGGTTTTGATAAGGAGAGGTCATCTTTGATGAGGTTCTTCCCAGTACTTCTTCTACTTCACCACATGAGCTTTTGGTTATTAATTCTTCTAAATATTTATCTATTTTATATTTAGTAGGTTCTTCTAATATTTTGGTTCCTATTAGAGTATCATATCCTTCATCTTCCTTAAGTGGTTATGCTTTGAATTGACCCCCTCAGACAACGTCACAACATCATAGGTAACTTTATATTATATAGGTATAGGGTAGGATGAGTAGGATACATTAGTTCAAAATGTTTTAGTATTGTATAATGAGGTGAGTGGTGGTGACTTGGATTCTCCAATATCAAATTTTGAAATTGATTTAGTATAATATGCACATGATTCTTTTGTTCATCCAACACTCAAGTGGGTTAAGATGCTTTTGAAGGATGCTCAACCTATTGTGTCTCTTGAGTGACATCAGAAGGCTCTTTCCTAAGCTTTGATTTTGAGGTAGATAATTCTTAGGATCCTCTCACATATTCTTAGGCTAAGGGTAAGACATAATGGGAATATTCTATGGTAGCAAAGTATGAGACATCGATGAAGAACATGACTTAGGAGTTGGTTCCTCTTCCAAAATGAAGGAATGTTATTGGATGAAAATGAGTCTTTAAGATCAAATATAAATTAAATGGTTAAGTAAAGAAGCACAAGGTACATCTTGTTTCTAATGGATTCTCTCAATAGGAGGTAGTGGACTATTTTGAGACTTTTGTACCTATCTCTAGTATAGGCTCAATCAAGATGATTCTCCCCATTGTTGCCTCCTATGAATAAAAGGTATATCATATGGATCTGAAGAATGCCTTTCTATATGGGGATATTTAGGAGGAAATCTAAATTTAGTAGCCACCTAATTTTGAGTTTGAGGGACCTACTCCATTGGTCTATCATCTCATGAGGTCCTTGTATGGACTTAAGTAGGACACTGTACATGGTATGAGAAGATCCATTTCTTTTTCCTTAGTTATGGGTTATAGCAATGTGTGGTTAAACATGATGTCTATAATAAACATTAGTATGTGTGGATATTGGTTATTATGTTGTGTGTTGACGATATTCTCATAATGGGTATATTTTTTACTATTATTTAAGACCTAAAGTCACATCTTCATTCCACCTTTGAGATGAAAAAATTAGGGTATTTGCATTATTTATTGGAGATTTAAATTAATGAGATAGACATTAGCATCACAATTTATTAGTCTAAGTATTATTTAGATATTTTTCAATTCAATATGGAGGAATGCAAGCCTGCTTGGATCCCTTTTACCTTAGGTCTAAAAATTTAGGTTCATTGCACCACACCTTTGGTTGATACATATTATATTGGTCCCTTGTGGGAGGACTTCTCTATAGTACTCACACTGGACCAAATATATCCTTTTCTATTAGTGATTGCTCTAGATACATGTAGGAACACCAAGAGAGTCATTGGAAAACATCTAAGAGGATCCTCAAATATATTAAAGGGACCTATCAAATGGGTATTCACTATTCCATTGGCTCCCCTTCGAAAAATTATAGTTTTTTAGATGTTGATTGGGCAAGTGACTTGGATGAGCGATAGTCCACCATAGAATTTTTGTTACATAGAAATTTACCTATAGGCTTACATGTAGAATTCTCATAGGCTTACATAGAATTTTCTCATAGGCTACATAAAGACCATCTATAGGCACTTCATTACTATTGGCCTTAGACTAATAAGGTTAGATTATAGATATTCCAATACCTCCTATAATTTGAATTAAGGGGCTATGGAGAGGAGACATTAGATATGGTACATATCCCTTATAATAAATATTTGAATTGTCCAATGACTCCTATTATATTCTCTTTCCAAGGTACATGAATTGGATCAACCCTTCCAAGAATATGAAGTCATAACTCCACCTTTTGGATCTAGATGTTGACCTTCCTATAATAAGATCTTAAAAATGTAATAGTATGACCAAAATCTATCCTCCAGTCTCAAGAGAAAGTAGTTGAATCATGAAGCAATGGGTAGATCTCTAAATAATTAGTCCCAATTTTTAGAAAGGGACCCATAAGAACAATGTGTATCTTATTCTAACCATATAATAACTAATCCTTTTGTAGCTAAAACATTTATCAACTACATTGAATATGGGATATTGGAGTTAGAGAGTACACCATGTCCTAGACATAAGAAAAAATACACTATGAAATAAATGTGCAAAAAGATAAACATAGGGAATGAAAATCTTAATCTCCTAGATACAATATAATTGGCCAACTGCTACACCAATGAGATTAGTTGGAGTTAGATGTTTGGTGATCCTTGAATACATCAAACCTTGAGTTCTATGATAAAATAAATGAGATAAAATAAGTTTTGAACTTGTCAACTTATTGCTAAAGAAGGCTTTTATGTTCTTTAAAGTTGTAAAGTACCAAATGAGTAGGAATTTCAAGATATGCTATTGTTCCTTTATGTCATGATTAAAATAACCTTGGATTAAGAACTAACACATGAAAAAATTGAACCTTGATCCTCTAAGACACAAAGAAAACTATCAATTATTATGTTATAGTTACTATTGGAAGTTATATTCTTGGAACTCCATGAAGACGTCAAGAGTGTGCTTTGTAAAATAAGAATATATGAGAAGGATTTGATCTCATAATGTTCCTAATGAAGAAGTATTGTAAAATTCTTGTGTTGGTCAAGGTAATAAGGGAAAATGTTGATTCTATTATGCATGATTGGTATAAAGATCCTACAAGTGACACAAAAAGAAGGAAATACTAGTCAAATTCTACTTTGTTGCCTATACTAATTTGAACCATAAATTTGTTGGATGTGAGTGAGCTTGCCAATCACCATGCTAATAATCTTGTTGGAGTTAACATTATACCAAAATAAAGAGGAGAATGCCAACTGGGTTGACTTTGTAAAAAGCCCCATAAAACTATAGCATGTCCTTGAACTAATGTTACAAATGTGTTGGGCTTGAAAAACTATGCAATCTAAAAATGGGCCCAAAGCACTTATGTATTCAATAGTTATGGCCTCTAGGATTTTGGTTATATTAGTGCTCAAAAAAACTAAATTTGAAGCCTTAGAGAGAAAATTATCAATGTGAGATTGCCTCATGTGGAATCATGAAGGTGGTATTACTATGTTGATATCATCACTCTATTTGAACTACTAGATATGTTGTTATGATAGATAGAAAGTTAAAATGTGGAAAATTTTGATTAGTAGGCTTCTCATTTATATAGAAATTTTTTGAATTTCTAGGTTGGCACCAAACAAATCAATGATAAGCAATTTAATGTATTGCATGCATGACATTCCAACCTCTAACCTGACTGGTTGGAGTCTCTAATGCTAGAAAAGCTAGCCACCTCGCTAGCCACCTCTCCATATATGCACATTGGGATCAAGGCCCTCAAATCTAGCCATATACCCAGTGTGCACATTGGGATCAAGGCACCTCACCCACTCTCTTAAGTTAGTTAAGGCCACAAATCATACCCAATAAGAGTGTGAAAAAAAGGTTATTCTTAAGATATAAACCTCTAACTATTCTACTATAAATGAGTAGACAAACCAAATCACCATGCTTTAAGGGTATGTCTAGAATTAAAGGGGTTTCATCTAATAATAGTGAAAAAAAAGAAGTACGCTATAAAAAAACCTAAGAAATGGTTTTTGTCTTGTTTTAATTTAGAAAAAGAACCCTTGTGGATCAAATATTGGACCTAATAGAAGAGAGTAAAAGACACCAATTGGTATGCAAATGTCTATTGGAAATGGGTATTATAGTAGCTAAAAAAATTGTAGTGGTGCTTGCAAATAGTTTGGGAGAGCAAAATGTTTTGCATAAAAAAGAACTACCAAGGCTCAACACTATACATTGTAATTCAAAAGAAATGTTCTAGTCTAATATGGGTCCATTACTACCCAGGTGTTGTGAGTTGTAAGTGAGTTAGGAGAGGAGAGGGCAATCCTCCAAGGGAGGTCCCAGGTTCAAATCTCCACCCTACCAAAAAGTTGAATTGGGTATCCAAAATCCAATTGATAATGTTGGTGCGAGCAAGGTCAGGTGCGACTCTCGGATGATTTTGAAGGTGTAAAACCTCATGTTCGTGGTCTCTCAAACCAAAGCGCCCCACAAGAAATTTTTCGCTAAATATATATGTGGGTGCATTACCACTACATTAAAACATTTGGTGATACCCAAAACTACCTAACAAATTAAATGGTATGCACCCTTGCATTAAATAACATATGTTGTTATATGCTGTTAGATTTATGGGTTTTGCATACCCATTTCCCACTAGGTCATTTCCCACTAGGTCAGCACCTTCCCCAACATACCCTTCATCTTTTATACACGTCAGCACCTTCCTCCACGCCGCATTCTCATAATTGGCAGCATACTGCCTCATCTTAATAGAATTGTTTTCCAGAAACCTTTGCCCGAGCAAAAATCTAAGCTCTGGACTGTCCACTTTCTGACCGACCGATGTAGTCCAGATTCTTCCTAAGAAAGAGGTAAGAGAGTGCCACGTCCTTGTACAGCTCGGATTTCTTGTCCACCTTGCACTGCAGGGCAACGACGATCCACCTGAGGCTGACGTGAACCGAGGCCGATGGGCATCCACGTCATCATCTTCGGGCAGGACCGCGAGACCCTCGGGCAATCCATTGGGCAGGTCTATAGGCGCGCCCGCCGTGAGCTTGATCAGAGTCTCCTTGTAATCCGACAGAAAGCTCAGGATTAAACAACGAAACCATTTGATGTTCAAGAGGAATCAGCGAGAAAATCCAACACTTGATCGATACTTTCTTTACAACAAATTCAGCTATGAATGAATGATTGAGGTGCCCCTTAAATACATTAGGGCGTGCATACATTTTATTGACCGCAATCAAAGAAAATCCGCGTATTGAACTTGTTGACCGGAATCGTTGAAGGTTTCCCATTTTGCCTATAAACAGTAGGAGTTTAGGCATTTAAAAGACAAAGCTACTAGCTATTATTAATATTTGGTCTTCCTACTTTTTAATCGGTTTATGTGATGTTGTTTAATATCGAGTTGCAGCATATGTGAGAGATAAACTATCCTCTTGCGTTCTAAGTTCTACTAATCCATTTATATGATGTTTCCATACAAACTGTTTATTTTCAATAACATATTTCTATATTAAAATTTAGTGTCACTCTAATACTTTTCTCTTGTATTATTTTTTCAAACTTAAAACTTCAAAAAAAAAACTTTTGACTCGACTTTAACTTTGACAATGCTTCATTCAAAGTCAAAATGAGTAGAGAAGAAAAGCAGACCTTTTGCCACTATAAAGTTGGGAAAAAGAATGGTATGAACCCCAGCATAACACCAAATTTTTTTATAAAGGTGAACAAGCATATATGAGGAAGTCAATTTAATAAATATAGAAGGTACTTGCTTTGGCATTGGCATTGTATTATTTTATTCTATGAGGTCTAACGTTTTTTTTATAAGTAGATATATTTGTGTGAGGATAATTTTTGTTGTTTGCAAAGTACTTTTAGGTACATAAGTAGATATCTTTGTAAGATGATAAATTTTTTTGTTTACAAAGTAGTAATTAGATCTGAATTTTATCTGCAAAGTAGAATACTGTTTATAAAGTTCATTTTGTTGTTTTTCTCATTATTTTTCTTTTAAAAGAATACTCTTACTATTTTTATGTTTGTCAATTTTATTACTTTGACTTTCATATCCTTTAAAGATATAAGTCAACTAAGACTTGAATCTAAGACTTCCATGCATTGAGGTATTTTATTGCTTCTACTCATTGCTATAACATCTCCCTCAATCACTCCAATACTTGGTACTCCTAACTTCAAAAACCATCTCTGATATAAATTATCAAGATCCAAAGCTCTAATACCAATGAGACTGGCAGTATATGCTCTCGATGTCCGGCATGCGACTGGCTAGGGTTTCGTAGAGGTCGAGAACTCGAGACAGCTTTTCCGGCGACCGTTTGCTCATGGCCACGGCTTCGGCGAAGCGGAAAAGCGTGGAGGTCGCCTTCTTTGCAACTTCCGCAAAGCACAAATCCCTGATGTGATGAAACCCCTGGAAGACATGATCGCAGAGCCGCTTCTTGCTCGCAAAGAGGACACGGATGCCGACGACGCCATTAATCCAGTTCCCGACCTTTGCATCCAATAATTCCCACTCCATTTTCTTCACGTCGCTGAGGCCGAGCCTCTCCATGCCGAGAATGTAAAGGTTTTCTTCGACGACGGACCTTCTGGTGAGGGCGAAGACTCGAACGCATTCCCTCGCGTAGCCTGCCGACAGCATGCATGTGGCGATAGTCCTCAGGTCATGAACTTCATCCAAGAAACCCGTATCGGCTTCGCAGATTCCGTTGCCGCCGTCAGATATCAGAATTCTGTGAAACTCCTTTTGCAGGCGGGCCATGGACATCTAAATGAGGCGCTGCGCGCGGATCAGCTTGGCCGAGGTGTACTCCGCGGAGCACAAATTTTTCATCAGTTGTTGGAGAATGTCGACCACTGCGAGGTATTGGCTGGATTCTTCTCGGCTGCTCTGGAACAGCATCAAGCTTGTAGTCTTTGTGTTCCATTGGAGATCAATCTGTCGGCTTCTGCCAAGCTCTACTCCAAATTGGTCAGTTTCTCTCTTCCTTTCCTATTTGGGGTTACGCCATTTTCAAATGCAGCAATGATTTCAAGCATGTCTGTGGTCCCGTACACAAATAAATATCAATATAAGTAAGAGATAAACCCTCGTTCAGGATTAAACAACGAAATCCTTTGATGTTCAAAATCCAACACTTCATCGAATCTTTCTTTACAACAAATTGTTTCAGGTTCCCCTTAAATACATGAGCGCGTGCATACATTTTGTTGACCGGAATCGCTGAAAAGAACATCCGCGTATTGAACTTGTCAGCCATTTTGAACTTTGTCATTCCTCATTTCCATGGAAAGACGTTGACCCATTCCTACTAGCGGTGCGATCTATATTTGTTTTAAGAAAATAATAGAACAATAATTTTAAAGTAATTATAACAGTTAACGAAATAATAATTTTATTAAAAAGTGATAGTCAACATCAGTATAGCCAAACTCCAATATTTTTAAATACATATACTTCCGCCCACTCACACATATAATAAAAAAATATATTAAAAAAATAAAGTTTATTTTATTAATTAGGAGTTTTTGCAATGTTAATCTTTTTTTATTGATGATATATTTGGAGGCACCTAATTTTAGAACATTTGGCATCTCATAGCTCACAACAAGAGAAAAAACTTTTGAAAGTCAAAAGTTAGAAAATTTTGGAAAGGAAAAGTTATGAGAGTCAAATTATAAGTTTCAAGAAAATTTTTAAAGATAAAATATTTAAGAGGATAAAATAACATTTTCAATAAAAAAATAAACCCAACATCAAAAGTTTATAAAACTTTGATGTTGAAGGATGAAGAAAAGTTTTGACAATCATCTAATAACTCACAAGATAAAAGGAAGTACTCGAGGAAGCAACACATAATGTAGGCAACAACTAAGGAAGAAGGGTCGAATCAAGTTGCAAAATATTAGTACTGGTGCACAAGCTCCCAAAAGGGAGGATGAGCTAAAAGGATAAGCCATTATTGAGGAAAGTAAAGAATCGACTATCGACATCAATTAGGCTCAATAATCTAGAGAAAAAGGCAAGAGCATGGAAACTGCAATAGCAACAATCCTAAACCTGACAATATTAATTACAAAAGATGCTTCTAATATATTTTTAGGATTCTTAGGGTAGTTGTTGTTGAATATCTAGCAGCTCATAATTGATGATTCTAGACCTAGAGACCTTGAAGGACTAAATATGATGTAAGGAGGATCAAATCAAGGGAGAACAAAAGAATATTTGTTAAGGGATCTTGTACAAGTTTTAAAGGGAAAGTTCCCCATTTTGTCTATAAATAGTAGAATTTTAATCATTGAAAATGATCAGTTAGTTGCTTATTCAAGCCTCAATATTTGTATGCAACTTGTCCTTAATTTTCTTTAGTATAACAATTTGGACCTGAACCCTGAGTGGTCTTGTAGGTAAGATTTCAAGCCCTCGCTTTTGGCATTATCTATAACTTTCATATATATATATATATATAAGAAGCCATGACTATTGTGTTTTTTATCTTGTTTCCTATATGTATGTATGTTTATGTGCATATATTAGAGGCCATGAGTATCTAATTTTTATTCCATTTCTTATATGTACAATTTGTGCTTAAATGTGGTGTTGAAAAGAGAAGTGTTCACTTTGAGCTATTAGTGTATTAGACTCATGCGTTCATATATCCCACTATTATGTAGGATAATCTTATCATGATCTTGGTGCATTTCCCCTAGTTAGATTAGGATCTTTTTCCTTTTCACTATCTTTATTTTCTGTGGTTTTTCTTTCCTTTTTCCTTGATGCACCCAATAGCTAGGTTAGTTTAGGAAAGAGAATGTTGAAGATCATATGTTAAAAGGACCCAACATCATAAAAAACCTTGGAGGTAGTTTGCTTGGGCCACTTCCTATGCTCTTGGAGTTGCCCTACTATGTCACTTCATGTGAGGCACGATGGTCAAGTCATTTGGTACTTGCATCTAGTGATCATGATAATTAAGAAGGACAATAGTTTAATGACATGCTTAATGGGATCCAATTAATTATTTCTAGTGGTCCCACAATCAAGAGAATTATCATAGAATGAGACCCTAGTGAAGGTCCCTATCTATTTACTTGCTTGAAGCATTAAAAAATATCACCTGACGACTCCGCTTAAAGATGAATATCTAGAAGTAACCACTTAGAAAGATACCAAATTGAGTGTTTGGTGAAGATCTCAGTCTACCTACTAAAAGAGCATATGTAGTATTCACTTGATGCCTCTACTCAAAACAAAGAATTCAAAAGATTGTGAAACAAAATACCTACAACTAGGTCCTTTGTTGCTACTAATATTCAAGTGTTTCTCCCACCACTTAATACCATTTTGAGAAGATGAAGAGGTAGAGACTACATCATGGCTACTCAACCACCTAAAATATTCCTAGCTTGGAATGATAGAGGTCAATTACAACCTCCTAATTTTCCTACAATATGGAACATGTGCATTAAAATCTCTCTCATACTTCACTAGGAAAGACATGATTGTTAGAGTATATTACATTATTTGGTACATGTCAATGTACCACCTTGGGTACATTACTAGAGTAGGAGTTTACTTTAGACTAAGGTTTGAGTAGTTACTTCATATAAGTAATAAATGCACAAGTGTTAGAATGTGCAATGATGTAGATGTCCATATAGTCCACATGTACATGAGTTATGGGTAGAGTAAATGCCAAGGTACATATCTTCCTATATATAGATCTTTAAGAAGTGAGAGTGAGAGGTGATCGATAGTGTGTGAGGAGTGAGTGAGTAGGTATAATGTAGTTCTTCATTAAAAATTCTAGAGTGTTCAAGTCCTCCATTATATTACATTGTACTATTTTTTTGAGCTTTCATTAATGGCATATTACTGAGTTATTACAAAATTTTATCTCATTATTTTCCTACATATTATAGTGCCATTATCATATAGTTATCATAGCTTACGTATTTCAAATCTTATGATTGCATTTCCTTTAATATACATCTTCAAAATATAATAGTGCTATTAGAGCACATAGTAGATCAATAGGTTATAAAGAGAGCCACAAGAGAGATTGAGAGGAGATCAGAAATCTCATTTTTAGAATTTTTGAAAATACATTTGGCTAGATTCTTTCCACAAAGTTGCAAAAAACTTGTGAAGACTAGGAATCAACATTGATTCCACTAGATTGACAAATCAACTAGTGAAGATTCATTATCTCTAGATTTAAAATTTTCTCCATTGTATATTCTAATATTTCTTGTAGGAAAAATGAAATTCAAAGGAACCTGGGAAGCTTCTTACAAAGAGTTTGGAAGAATATCTTCTTTGGAATCAATCCAAAATCTAAAACAAAAATTTAGAGATTGAAGATTTGGAAGGCTAACAAAAAGGTCCCATTGCAAGAGTTGCAGACCTACAAATTACAAAAGAGAGAAAAATGCCAAAGGAGTATTATTGCATATTGAAGAACAAAAGACTCAAGAAAAGAGTCCAGGAGAATATTGGAGGTTGGTGATCTCAATTTAAGATTGAAGATTGCATATTGTAGATTGAATAAGTAGAAGAAATCAGCCTGAGAAGTTGAAGAGACCCACAAGAGGTCTCATTGAAAAAAAAATAGTATTGGAAGATTGAATACAGATAATAACTAACTAAATTCTTGTTCTAGATTCCAATAGCAGCAGATTTTAGAGATCCAAGAGGGAGATCTCATTATGAAACCTCCATAGTTGAAGATTGAAGGAAAGGTCTCATTGAGAAGACTAGAGAAGTTGCAAAAATTTGAAGGCCCTAGGAGAAGACCTCAAGCTACTTGAAAGGAGAAATAAGGAGAAGGCTAGGAAAGCCTCATTGAAGGAGACTTGAAGAATTCCATTGGACAAGATTTGAGGAGAACTCAAGGAGAATTTTTTGATAAATAAATTTTGGGACAATTGTCGTCATTCGACAACAAGCCCAAGGAGAAGAATTTGGCAAGGATTTTACCAAATTTTGGAGGAGAATAGTGAAGACCTTAAGACAGTTAGAATCTTGAGAAGAAGGCCACTAGATAGGTCAATATTGAAGTCAAAATTTGATAAGGAGGTTGAAGGAGAAAGAAGATAAAGAAGCCACCAAATCTGAGAGATTTAGGGATTACCATTGAAGGCTTGAAGGTCATTTTGGAGATAGGAGGTTGTTGATTTTATAGCAAAAAAAATGAAGGTTTCTTGAAGGAAAATCTCAATTGCGATTTGGAGGAGTTTTCTACCAAATTTTAGAGATTCAAATTTAGCATTTTAGAAGGTGAAATTGACTACGCAAGGGCAAAAATTAGGGTAGCATTACTAGCTACAAAACTTTGGATCTATAGAGTGCATTCTGAAGGAAGAGAAAAGTTACCAAACTACAATTTTAGGGTAGCAAGTTAGAAGGTTTTAAAGTTGCAAATAGGTGAGTTAAAGAGTTGTTTTGGATAGCAAGGAAGAGCTAGGATTTCATCCATTACAAGGCAACATTTTGGTGAATTCAAATCACCAAGATAATCATCATATTCAAAGGTCATTAAGATAAGAAACTTTAGTGCAATAGGTTCATTATTTGAAGTTTAGTTATTCGGTTTGTTATTAAGTTTCATTAAGCACCTAATTAGAGTTTAAAGGTTGCAATGAGAATGTTACATATTAAAGTCTTCAAGGGAGTGTAGAAGATAGTTTTTACAAGGGTTATAACCTGCACACAAAAGGAGGAGTTAGATATATTTTGAAAGAAATAAAAATACCAACATCCTACCTTCTAGTTAAAGCAAAGAAGACATTATTCGTAAGTGAAAGTTTACATAGATTATAGTGCATATTTCAAGTTATTGTTAAGAGTTCATTTATAGGAGCAATAAGGAGAAATTGCTATTGCACTATACTAGTTATTCTTAAGAGATTTTTAAGGTGCATTAAGGATTGATCAAAGGTGGAAAATTAGTGCACAAGCAGGATTAAGTTAGAGTGTCAAGAGACACTATTGAGCACACAAAACCTACAACATATCTTGGTGAAGGGAAGTCACCAAAATAAGCCATCCAAAAAGGGCATATTAGTTGCTTGAAATTATTATTGCAAGTTATTCAAGCAAGTGAGTTAGAGATTAGCATTGTCTAGTAAGGAAGGCAACATTATATCAACATTTTCCCTCAAGGAGTAGAGCAAGAAGCCACCTCATTAAAGAAGTTAGAAAGGAGACATACGACCTAAACCCTTTGGTGTAAGTCAAGGTGTTGTATCGTAACTATTATAGCATTATTTTTGTTACATCAGAAGCACCGTTCTTGTCCTTTCAAATATAAAAAATAAGGACAAAATATATAGTGTATAAAATTTATTACAATGGCCAACAAAGTGTAGTCTTCGAGCGACGATATCAAAGCAAGAAAGAGAGCCAACAAAGAGCTCATCAAACAGGTTTTCAAGCCACCAGATTCAGTGTTGTTGGTCTCATGTAAGCATCACTCACAGTGCAAGATCAGTATACAATGAAAGGAGATGAATATGGAGAGCATAACCATATTAGCAAGGCAAGTTTAACATAGCATTGGCAAGAAAACAATGTAATATAAGACAACAACAAAAAGGTGCAAGTATGGAAGCTTATTAACCAAGTGAACATTGTGAATATTTTTGAAGGATAATAGCGTTAGGGATTAAGTGAGTGCCTTAGAACCATCAACATTAAAGCACCTTGGAACCACCTACGTTGGAGAGCACCACCATTAGATAGAGAAAGCTAAGCAAGAATAACTAATTGATAGTTGGCAAGAAGCATTGGGCAAATAAGGGAGTTGAAGGACATAGCTACATGCAAAGTTGAGAGCATCCACTTGCCACCTAGGTAAAAGGAATATCATGCCACTTGGCACAAGGAAGAAGGACCAAAAGAGTATCATTGGAGTTCTTTGTAATGCCTTCTTGTATAACGTGTGCAAAGGGAAAGGAGCACCCAAGTAACACTCAATGTAGACTGACAAAGTTCAGTCCTCATCACTCAACATATACACATTGACATAATGCCTATGATTTCTAATATTGACATCTTCTAACACATCACATAGACCAACACCACCTAGCAAGGACTTACAGGCTCGAATAATAACGTATATGCCATTTGGCATACATTGCATAAGGAGGTAAGGACCATTAAATACCTCTGCCCAAAGGAGAATAAAATAATCTACATACTCAATCAAAAAATGTTAAATGAGGAAGATATTACAATCTAAAGAGTGCCAAGAACATCACCTAAATTAGTGCTTGGTATCATACCTCGTGAACCACAAAGATATAGCATTCAAGGGTTCAAAATCACAGTCAAAGCCTATGTCGAACAACAAGCAATGCATCATTGAAAGGTATAAGTGCATTACACTATTAATTGCTTTCTATAATACAAGGAGTTATAAGGTCATTTAATCTCTAAGGTTGGTTTATTAAACAATAGGAGGAATAAGGAGATAAAACCTTAGATATTCTATTAAAGTTCTAGAAAGCAAATTGAAGGGTGAAGTTTATATTGAAAAGAGATTTTTCAAATTACATTGCTTGAAATTCTAATACCTTAGTATTTGCAAATATTATTATTTTCTAAAATTCCAAAATTAGGGAGTTATAAGGTATACTACTTCAAATTTTAGTTTCTTGAAATATAGAAAAATTAAACCATTGAGAAGTGAAGGTTAAAGGAGCAAAGTCATTAATTGCTTAGAAGTTGGAAATTACATTTTACATTAGTCTCTTACATTAATTTATGAGACATTAATCCAACTAAAAGGTCTTGAAGGAAAATAACCTTATTAAAACTTGAAGGTGCATCATCATTGATCTTTAGCTTTCTATTTACTATTCAATAGGGAGACATAAGGCAAGAAAGTGAAGTTGAACATTAGGGAGTCAAAAGGAATTCAACTTAAAATAAGAAATCTAAGCATACTATCAAGTTTCATAGTGCATTCAAACACTTGCTAGATATAAGTTATTTTACAAAACTTGTAAAATTGAAAAGTTCTTAGCAAGGTTGATCATATACTTAAAACTAGGGAGTCATAAGACAAACAACTTCAAAAATTTTGAAATACAAATCTTCTACCAAAAATTATTCTATTGTAATCAAAACACATTAATACAAGAAAGTATTAATGGATATGTAATAAAGGATCTATCATGGATATTCATGGAACCCAAAGGTTATTAATGGATATTCAAGTGGAATAAAGGTATATCATCATCAACAAGGAACACCATCAGTCAAAGTTTCACTAGAATGGATGGATGATCGAGATTGGTACCAGTACTCTACATGGCTCATAAGATCATATTATTTAGCCTCTTCTAATATTTTGAGGATGAAACATTTTTTAAGGGGGATGGAATGTTAGGTACCCAAGATAGGTACTTAATAATTTAATATTGTATTGTATAATGATATGAGTCATAAATTAACTATTGAGTAAGGAATATCGCATGTCAAATTAGAAATAGTTAGGAGAATAATGTCATAAGAAATATTGTTATATGTAACCACAAGTAATATTACCATATTATTATACACTTTGTAACTCATGAAATGTGAACAACCACATAGGTAATCTTGTAACTCATGGAAGGTGAACCATCACAGTCTTGTAGAAAGAGAGATGTACTCCCATTGTAAAAGATCATATATGTATGAAGTATTCTTTTAGAAGTCTTGGCTCATGGATTTTAGGATCTTATGGAGTGGCTTCCTTCCAATAAGGAGCATTGTACAGTGTTGCCCTACCTCAAGGGTATTATCAATATCTATTTTATTGTGTATTATTATTGTGCAATTCATTTGTAGATGCATCTTGTATATTTCTGCAAATTGTTGAATGGTTTATTGTTATGAGAAGAGGGGTTCTCAAAATGAAGATAGGGAGAAATATAATTATGCAAGGAGATAAAGACATCAAAGAATGACATGAAGTATAAACTAAAAGAAAACGATGACAAAGAAGAGCCTTAAGAGACATTGAGAGGAATATTGAACTCAACAAACATAAAGAATTGAAAAGATAAGGAAGAGAGGTTGAGGAGATGACCTTGGAAACACCCTAGAAGAGAGACCAAGAAAAATATATGTAATCAAAGGGAGGATAATGCCTCATATAATGTTGTACCTATTCTATATTCATAAATATACAATATAATTGATTTGAAATTGTGTTCAATTTATCCATATTTATGTATGATATTTTTGTTGTAGTTACATGTGTTGTGAGTTTGGTTTGGTGTAGTATTTTAGGATGAAACCAACCATTGTAGGTGAATTAATATAGTTACAAGCCTTTATAACCATACAACAAAGTTATTTTTTCAAGAAGATATTATCATTTAGTTGATCTATTATTCAACTAGGATTTTATAATTTTAGTTGACAATGAGTCGTTTGTTCAAGCAAAATGCCATTCACGTAAAGGAGATATTGTTTAGGTGAGGAATGAGATAGTTGTTTGAATGGAGAATGTTCAAGTAGACCATAGTTCAAATAGGACATAGGTATCATTCACTTAAATAAGAGTCATTCAATTGGGATCTAAGTGTTGTACAATTGAATGACAACCAAGCCAAAGGAGTGTCATGTCATTAACCAATCATACAATTGAATTACAACCAAGCCAAAGGAGTGTCATATCATTAACCAATCATACAATTGTACGACAATGTACAAGGATTACAAAATGAGTGTGACCATACAATGGAAGTGGTTGTACAATAAGGAATACAATGACATACAAGGGAAGTTACAGTGTATCATCTTAAGAGTTTGCTTGTCGTCATGAGGCCTTGATCACACTTGTGATTACCATACATCTTAAGGTCATGAATAGAAAGGAAACTTGTGTTGTGTGAGAAGGTCATCCACAGGAGGACTCCCTTCTCTCATCTACATTAGAAAATATTTAGATCCCTAAGTTTTAATGGTTGATAATAATCCAAACTCATTGAATAAAATATGGGATGAGAGTAGAATGGATTGAATAGCTTCCATATTTATCTATTAAAATCTAACACAAAATATTCATCATACAATTTAAAAGATCATCGAGATACTAGGTGAAACTTAACTTTGATGGTGTGTCTAAAGGCAACTCAATGACAACTAGACAACTAGAGAACGAGGCATAAATTGTACCTTGAATTTTGGATTAAAGAAACTAAATAGATTTAAACATGAATAATATACAACTAAAGTGAAATCCATTTATAAAGACATCCAACTAAATAGAAGGTTAGGTATTACCCTCAAATTTTTGTTTGCTTGAGAACAAGGGGTTGTACTCAAGTCCCCCACCCTTGAAAAATCAAGTCTCCCCTTTAGAGCTTGAGAGTTTACAAACATATTCAATCTCATCTCAATTGAGTTGCTATAGCTAGATACCTACATCAATTTTCATAAAATGTTTGAATTCTTGATTTTTATTTTTTGGATCTTCTTCAATTTTTTGTGTGAATACAAATATTTTAGAATTTAGCACCCTTCTTGATATTTTTCTATAGCAACCTTCACAATACCAAAACTCCACCTCTATTTTCTAATAATTCCATCTTAGTAGAGAAATATTTTCAAAACATCGCACTATCATTGTTTACTTTGCAAGATTTGGATTGTTAGTTTTCTTCCTAAAGCATAAGTGCAACCACAAAAATTATAATAAATAGTTTATATAAAAACACATTAATGTTATAAAATTAAACAAATACTACCAATGAAAAATATTAAAGTAAATCTTAATCATTATTTGATTCTAAGTAGTCAACATTTTCTTATTAGCTTCAACTAAACTTATTACTTCCTCTAACCAAGAAAAAGAGACTTTAACTTCATGATGCTCATTTAGAACCCCTCTATTGGTTAACCTATCTACATATTTGTTTCCTTCCCTTAAAGTATGTGTAAACCTTATTTCTTCAAACTCTATAATAAGGTCTTGTATTTCCACAAACTCTTGTATGTTTCATAGAGCCTTTGCTTTCCTTAAAATTGCATTTATTACTCTTAGTGAATCATCTTCAATCCATACTTTGTTTCATTTTATTTTTTTACATATTTTTAATCTTTTCAAAGCCACCCAAGCTTCAACTTTATTAAGAGCAACGAGACAAAATCTCTCGTCTGTTATTTCTAATTATTCCTCCTTCTCCTGGTCCTAGATTTCCTTTATATGCTCTATAAAAATTTAATTTGACCAACTCTATATCTATTGATTATGTTCTTTACCTTCTTTTTGTTTCTCCTATACCCAACATCATAATTCAATTTGATGATTTGAATCTATCTATCAAGGCTCTTTGCTTCTAGATTAGGGATTGGATGAGTTGATAGGGTTGGTTTAGACTCCTCTATGGCTAAACAAATCTTCCTTTTTATTATCTCTAAATTGATTTCCTTTCCTTTAAAGTTAAAAGATTATATCGCTGCTATAAGATAGTGTATATCTTTTATTTTGAAGATGTTAAATTAAATTCTATGTTAAAAGATCTCCTATAAGATAATATATATCTTTTATTTTGAAGAGGTTGAAAAGTAAGAACTTATCAAGGGTAACCCTTCTAATAAATTGAACTTGAGTCTTTATTAAAATAGTCTAATTACTTTTGTCATTGTAGTATCCTTACCTAAATGATGATGTATATATTTTATTAAATTATATAAAAAACCTTTATTATTTTTAACAAGTGAATAAAAACAAAATGAATGAAATCCATATTAACAATACCAAAAGAACCAATCAACAATCACGCGAGCTATTCCTTTCTGAAATATAAAATGTGGATTAACATGCTCTTTCTTTGAAAGCTTTTTTACTTCCCCAAACCTAACAATACACCATTTTTTTTTTTTTTTTTTTTATTGGTATGTGATCCAAATAGTTTCTTTGGTTATTAGTTTCACTCTCATTTATCTTAACACAAATAAGAGAAGGCATGATATTTCCTTTTCTCACTTTCATGGTATTAAATTCGCCTGCATCAAATTTTAGTTTTCTAGTGAGCCTCTTTCTCAATCTCAATAAGATTAATTTGTTTTTTATTAAAATAAATGTTTATTAAAGTGAGATAATTATAATAACACTCATCAAATAAAACAGTAAAGAAGTTACCAATTAAAACGTCACCAAAGGACGTCCAAATCAAGGGTTTTAAGTCTTGCGGTTTCGGGTCTCATATAACACGAGGATCTATGGTGGAGCCTTCGCTCCTCATGTTGGAACATGGGATTCAATATGAAGTTAGAGATCAACCTTCGGTTCTACGCTCCTCTTGGTGGTTGACAAGAATAGTTCATGTGAGAAGGCAAAGTATTCAAACATGGTGTGTGACGAAAACAAATAATGAAAGCAGACCTGTTAAATTAAAGATATCATCAATGTCTACCCTATCCCATGCAACACGAACCACGATGGCCACTTCTCCTTTGACTCGAATCTATAGATGGCATTCGATCGTCTCCAAATCACTCGTCAGATCGATAATAGCTGTTGCCAAGTTCAGTACAGGGTAGAGTCCCCCAGCTACGTCAGTTAAAATTTCGTTTTACAAAGAAATTTCCTGCTAGGCAACCCATAAGTATTTACCACTTTTGATTGATTGCTTCCAACTAACCTATTTTTTTCGAAATTTTTAGGAAATGCGTACAAAGTTTCATTTGGCAATTCAATTTCTGTGCATTTTCCATTGCTGATAGTGAGACGCTGGATTGACAACATATGCACCCGTTGTTTGTATTATTGTGTTTCTTCCAACAAACAATGAAGGATCTCCTTTTAGTTTTCTTTTGATGGAAGCTGTAACTCAGTATCTTTGCCCTTCATACAACACTGTAGGTCGAAGGAAACTCAAAGGCGGTCCTATTTATTCAGTTTCCACTCTACAATCAAGGTGTTCATTAGTTAGTGTTTTATTTCAATGCTGCTCGCAAGCTCTGCTTCCTGTTTTCATCACCTTAACATCCATTGGATCCATTCAATACGTTAAGTTATTAAGATACTAAAAGCATAGTTTAAAGCAGTTTTTGTGTTTCATATTGTTTCAACAAATTTAGGCACGGGAAGCTTTCTCCTCTTGTATAAGCCAAAAGGGCCTCCGCCTACTTAAGTCCTCCCTAGGCGTTGATGCCTCTGTTGCAGTAGCAGATCTAGTTGTAAAGGCCCATAAGGTAAAATAATTGAAATTTTTTTAGATTAATAAATTTTGGCCTTTATCACTCAGGTTTAAATTTTTGAGTATGTTTGTATTAAAATTGTAAACTCCCCTGACTGTGGATGATTCGGTGGTGCCATTTCGGAGTTAAACAACACAAAGATTATTGAAGAACGTCAGATCAACAACAACTAAAGATTATTGAAGAACGTCAGATCAACAACAACTAAAAAACACAAGGATTATTAAAAACAACCCTAAAATTTAAATCAATCTTAATAATAATGTAACCAATTCCCTTAAAAAAAGAAAATGGTGTAATAAGGATACGTTGGCGAGTTCCATAGGGTAGGTTGACTGGTTGTGGGACGGTTTAATTTCTGTTAATAAACAACTTTATTTCATTTTATAGGATTGTTTATCTACCTTACAGCGTAATGATTGCCCAAAATGAAGAGGGTGTATAACCACAACATTTGGAGGCTCCTTTCCATCGCTTCATTAATTGAGAGAATTAAGATATTATCACAATATTATTAATAATGTTTGCCCATAACGAAGAGGGTTTATAACCACAACATTTGGAGGCTCTTTCCTTTAGAATTAACAATTGTTTTTTCTTAGAGGAATAATTAATAACTTTGAAATTTTTGCAATAATTGACAGAATTAACATACTATTAATAATTTTAATAATTTTGAAATTTTTATAATAATTTTATTGTTGAAGTATTAATATATAAAATTTAAATATGATTTTTTATATTTTAGAGTAAAATATTTTTGTTATAGATTGTTCTTGTGTCAAGATTAAAAGTTTTGATATTAATTATAGGATTATATATTTTGTTAAATAATTTTTTTTATATCAAAAATTGTGGAAGCATATAAATTATACATATGCATTCACAAATTTTCATCATTCTTATAATCTAAAACACACACATAATATTTGCACAATATTAACCATATACTTATTTTAGGTGCAACTACACCATTCAACTATATCAATAATCAATGAAGCAAATTTGTTTTCATTCAATTCCATACAATATTCTACACTACATCACAAAGGCTTTGTGGTTGTCTCATTACACTCCATACAATCTAATCCAACTATGGATGCATAATTTGGATGATCCATTTGACAAATGGATGGATGAATCAACTAGTGGGGAATACACCAATATATAGAATCATTATAATGGTTTTTCCTAACTAACAAAATACATTTTTCCAATTTTAGATCTATTTTTTTTTTGCTTTTTCTTTTTTTGCTAGAGAAAATGGGTTGTACTCAAGTCCCCCACCCTTGACAAATCACAACTCTCCTTTAGAGCTTGAGATTTTACAAATAAATTCAATTCTCATATCATTGAGTTTCTATATCTAGATACCTACATATTTTTTCATAAAAAGTTTGAATTCTTGATTTTCATTTTTTGAATTTTCAGTTTTCTTTGTAAATACAAATATTTCAAAATTCAACATCCTTTTTCTTGACACTTATTTTATAGAAGCCTCCACCTTTACTGTCTACACATTGCATCTTTGTAGAGTAATATTTTTCAAACTTCATACTATCATAGTCCGCTTTACCAGATTAGTTTTATTTTGAAGCATAAGTGCAACCGCAAGAATTATAATAAATATTTATATGAAAACACAATAATTTTTTTATTTAGGCAGTCAATATTTTCTTGTCACCTTTAGCTAAACTTACTACTTCCTCTAACCATAGAAAATAAAATTTAACTTCATGATCCTTTATTAAAATCCCTCTATTGGCTAGCCTATCTACACATTTGTTCCCTTATCTTAATACATGTGTAAACTTGATTTCTTCAAACTCTATAATCTTTAGATCTATCTTTTTATCTTTGCATTCATCTTTCTTATTTTGCTATTTGTCTTTCTTTATCACAATTGCTTTTCTATTTTTCAACTTAAGAATTACTTTTTCCAAGGTTCTCCCCTTTAATGTTTAATATTCTAATCTTGATTTCATATACAAAGCTCTCTCATCAACATGTTTTACATGCACCTTCACTCATATGCATATAAATTCACTTATCTTTGAACTTCTAACAATTGGATTTCTCTTCTTTAACATAGGTGTGATCCCATGACTCAACCACAAGTGTGGTTATGGTAACTTTCTCATCCTTCTGGATTACATTAACTAGTTGTTGTAATTGCTAGGTGTAATAAAGTCGATCACTGCTTATGAGGTTCACTCTCTTGTTTGCCTCATCACTTCCTCTTTCTCTTTTGGATATACTCCTACTACTTTAATGTTTGTCAAATTTATTACTTTGAATCGCATACCCTGTTAAAGGTATGAACCAACTAGGACTTGAATCGAGGACCTCCATTCATTGAGGTTGTTCTACAAATAATCTTTTGACTCCTCCTTAAACCAACCTACAATTCTACTCATTGATCCAACATCCCTCTAAGTCACTCCATGAGTACTTGGAGCTCCTAACTTCAACACCGTCTTTGACATAAATTGTCAAGATCGAAGGCTCTGATACCAATTACTAAGATCAAAGACTCTGATAATAAAATTCCTCTTGTATGAAATCCTACATAAGTATATAAATTATCTCACAACTACAAATGCATGCAAATTTATTCATACACAATATACAAGATATTTTACAATACAATTCATATGCATAATTTTGATGCAATTACATCGTTCAACAATTCCATTAAATTAATAATCTTTGCGGTAGATTTGTTGCCATTTAATTCCATACAATATTCTTCATAATATGAAAGGCTTTATAACCATCTTATTCCACTCCATACAATCTAATCATTGTGTAGATGATGCACGTCTAAATCAACTAGTAAGAATACACTAATAGATATAATTGTTACAATCACTTTTCTTAACCAACAAATTACACTCTTTTATTTTTAGATCTATCCTTTTATCTTTGCATTCACTTTTTTTTATTGTGCAATTTGTCCTTTTATATCACAATTGGTTTTTTTATTTGTTAAGCTTATTTTCTTTTTCTTAATTCACAATAAGCATTATTTTTTTCAACATCCCTATTTACCAAAAGTACAATTCTCTCCTTCCATTTCTTGTTTGGTCTCTTTCATATGTTTCGTATTTAAGTGTGCTCAATTATACCATGAGCATCCTTACTTTTCAATTGATGTTTGGTTCTATATAAATTGTATAGTGGTAATGTATAAATAAATTTAACATATAATGTTCTTCCTTTCTAACTTTTTCTTCATACTTGTTTTAAATATTTTCTTAACAAACACTTTTATGTTTTTTATTAATTCAACATTTGTCGAGGGACAGCACAATCATTCTTGGTTTCTCTTGGGGAAGTGTAAGGTTCAAATAGCAACGTGTGTGGAGCTGTATATTAAATTTCTTATTAATAAACTTAAAGTATCCATATAAAAGGTTAGCATTCTTTTGTTTCATCCATTTTATAAAAAGGTAACTACATTTTTTTTTGTAAAAGAATCTTATACAGAGTCTTACATAAAGACTTTTCACAATACAACTAAATCTCCAATGAACTTCTCACCGAGATCTCCTCGAGGTTATGGACGAGGGCTTGTCCTTAAAAAGGTCCAACAGAATAACTTCCAGGTCTTCCGCTGCACATCTGATGTACATCTGCAAGCACTCTTCGCTTTCCGAGCGGCTCCTAAATCTGTCCAGGAAGGAATGGTACGCCGGTATCAACTTCTCGGCGATCGAAATCGCGAACTCCTCCCGGAGCCGCACGTCAGACACCACTCTACTGGCGTGGCTTCTCATCGCCTCCTTCACGGCAGCATTAAAAACTTCATACTTCTCCTTGAGCACCTGCTGCTGCGAACTCCCGCCGGGAAAAATTTCCCGGACATGCCCTTCGTCTTTTATACACGTCAGCACCTTCCTCCACGCCGCATTCTCATAATTGGCCGCATACTGCCTCATCTTAATACAATTGTTTTCCAGAAACCTCTGCCCGAGCAAAAATCTAAGCTCTGAACCCTCCACTTTCTGCATGATGTAGTGCAGATTGTTCGTAAGAAAGAGGTAGGAGAGTGCCACGTCCTTGTACAGCTCGGATTTATTGTCCAGCTTGCACTGCAGAGCGACGACGATCCACCTGAGGCTGACGTGCAGCGAGGCCGATGGGCCGTCCACGTCATCATCTTCGGGCAGGAGCGCGAGACCCTCGGGCAGTCCTTTAGGCAGATCTATGGGCTCGCCCGCCGTGAGCTTGATGAGAGTCTCCTTGTAATCCGACAGAAAGCTCAGATAATTCATGACGTACTTCGTGAGGGAATGAACCTTCCCGCCGGGGGTCGGGATTTTGGAGTTCTCACTCTCGACGGCGGTCTGGAATTCTTTCAAAATTCCGCGGCAGGCCTCGCCGAGCCGGAGGATTATTCCGGCGACTTGCGCCTTCACGGCCCGGCAGGGTTCCTGGCAGTATATGCTCTCGATGTCCGGCATGAGACCGGCTAGGGTTTCGTAGAGGTCGAGAACTCGAAAGATCTTTTCCGGCGACCGTTTGGTCATGGCCACGGCTTCGGCGAAGCGGAAAAGCGTGGAGGTCGCCTCCTTTGCGACTTCCGCAAAGCACAAATCGCTGATGTGATGAAATCCCTGGAAGACCTGATCGCAGAGCCGCTTCTCGCTCGCAAAGAGGACACGGATTCCCACTTTGACGCCATTAATCCACTGCCTGACCTTGTCATCCAATAATTCCCACTCCATTTTCTGCACGTCGCTGAGGCCGAGCCTCTCCATGCCGAGAATGTAAAGGTTTTCTTTGACGACGGACCTTCTGGTGAGGGCGAAGACTCGAACGCATTCCCTCGCGTAGCCTGCCGACAGCATGCATGTGGCGATAGTCCTCAGGTCATGAACCTCATCCAAGAAACCCATGTCGGCTTCGCAGATTCCGTTGCCGCCGTCAGATATCAGAATTCTGTGAAACTCCTTTTGCAGGCGGGCCATGGACATCTGCATGAGGCGCTGCGCGCGGATCAGCTTGGCCGAGGTGTACTCCGCGGAGGACAAATTTTTGATCAGTTGTTGGAGATTGTCGACCACTGCGAGGTATTGGAGGGATTCTTCTGGGCTGCTCTGGAACAGCATTGTGCTTGTAGTCTTTGTGTCCCATTTGGAGATCAATCTCTCGGCTTCTGCCAAACTCTCATCCAAATTGGCCAGTTTCTCACTTCCTTTCCCGTTTGGGCTAAAGCCATTTTCAAATGCAGCAATGATTTCTAGCATGTCTGTGGTCCCGTACACAATGAAAATCAATATAAGTAAAAGAGAAACCCTCGTTCAGGATTAAACAACGAAATCCTTTGATGTTCAAAAAGGAATCAGCGATAAAATCCAACACTTGATCGATACTTTCTTTACAACAAATTCAGCTGCCTTGAATTGAGGTGTGAATGATTGAGGTGCCCCTTAAATAGATGAGGGCGCGCATACATTTTGTTGACTGGAATCGCTGAACTTCCATATTCATCCGGGAAAAGAACATCCGCGTATTGAACTTGTCAGCCATTTTGAACTTGTCATTCCTCATTTCCATGGAAAGACGTTGATCCATTCCTACTAGCGGTGCTATCGATATTTGGCTTAAAAAACTAATAGAATAATAATTTTATAATTATGACAGTTGACGAAATAGTAATTTTATTATATAAGTGATAGTCAACATCAGTATAGCCAAACTCCAATATATTTATATACATATAATTCCACCCACTCACACATATAATAAAAAAAATATACATATAATTCCACCCACTCACACATATAATAAAAAAGTATTAATTAGGAATTTAACCAGATTAAACTTTTTCGAATGTTCATCTTTTTCTATGATATATTTTGAGGCACTTAATTTTAGAATATTTGGCCATGTGGCTCTCGAAATTTTTGGCTATCTGATGGCTCACCATAAGAGACAAAAATTTTGAAGGTAAAAAGTTCTAAAAATTTGGAAAGAAAAAAAAAAAAAAAATTCTGAGAGTCAGACTTATTTTGAAAGATAGAATATTTAGATCTGACAAGAAATCAACCCAACGTCTGATGTTAAAGGATGAAGAAAAGTTTTGATAACCATCTAATTTACAAGATAAAAGAAAACACTTGAGGAAGTAGCACATAATGTAGGTAATGACCCTGTTTTGATAACTATCTGATAATTTACAAGATAAAAGAAAATACTTGAGGAAGTAGCACATAATATAGGGAATGACCCTGTTTTGATAACTATCTGATAATTTACAAGATAAAAGAAAATACTTGAGGAAGTAGCACATAATGCAGGCAATGTCCATGGAAGAAAGATCAGAACAAGTTGCAAAATTTTAGTATTGGTGTACAAGCTTTCAAATGGGAGGATGACTTAAACTGATAAACCATTATTGAGAACAGTAAAGAATCAACTATCATATTAATTAGGTTCACAGAAAAAAAACAAAAACATGACAACAATTTTGAACCTGATAATATTAATTACAAAAGATGCTTCTAATATTTTTAAGATTCTTAAGATGACAGTGAAATATCTAGCAGCTCAAAATTGATTATTTTAGATCGAAAGATCTCAAAAAAAAACTAAATATAATGTAAAGAGAATCAAATCAAAGAAAAAACGAAAAAAATGGTTTAAGAACTCTTGTGCAAGTTTTAGAGAGAAAGTTTCCTATTTTGTCTATAAATAATAAAAGTTTAGGCATTGAAAAGTCAAAGCTATAGTTGTGGAGTGTAAGAACTAGAATATTTCATACTACTTTTTTTTTCAGACTCCACAAGACGAAAAAATCATATCAACTAGGGAAAGTCCTTTGACTTAACTTCGACAATGCTTTAGTCAAAGTCAAAAAGAGTAGAGGAGAAAAGCAGCACCTTCTAGTTGGGAAAAAAAAGAATACTATGAACCCAAGTATAACACCAAATTTTTTTATTTATTAGTCATTGTATGAGGTCAAACGTTCTCTAGGCACATAAGTAGATACCCTTATATTAGGGTAATTTTGTTGTTTCTACGTTATTAGTCCACATTAACGGACTAATGTTTTCGTGGAAACACTTTAAGTGAAGGCAAAAAAGCATTCGAGGATTTTCCGGAAAAGGCGTTCATCTACCGAAGTCCTATGAAACTTACACACGACTCCTATATCAGGATGAAAATAATATTTTAAATAAAAATAATATTTTTTATTTTTATGAAACTTACACATGACTCCTATCTCAGGATGAAAATAAATTTTTTTTTAAATAAAATTTTTATAAATGTAAATGTTAAGTAAATATTTTTTATACACATCCATTATAGGAATTGAACCCAGGTCACATCACCGATAATGTAAGTGGCGTCCTTGCCGATAGACCACACTCACGGAATTAAAGTAAGCCACTGCCGTCAATGAATTTAGTAGACATATATATACTTTAAAATGGGATGTATAAATATTATCTCAATGGTTTTTAAGATGTTAATTATTATTAAACATTTTATATTACATTTATAAAAATATTTATATTTTTAGAAAAAAATTAAAAATAATAATTTTAAAAATTTATTATTATATCATAATAGTAGTAAACAAATTTTATTTATAAATGAATTTTACATTGACATTTTCTTTTGAGTTTGATGAAATCAAAGGAACTATTTTCTCTATGGTTGATGAGAAAGCACCAGGTCCGAATGGATTTCCCACATTGTTTTTTTAAAAGTACTAGCACATTATAAGAGTTAATGTCGTTGAAGCAATCTCTAATATGTAAATATCATGTTTCTTGCCAAGAGAAATTAATTCCACATCCTTAGTCCTCCTCTCCAAGAGTGTCGAAGCTAAGGAGTTCAAGGAATTCAGACATATAAGTTTATGCAATACTATTTACAAAAATTTGGCCAAAGCTATGGTTAACAGGCTCAAACAGATCCTTCCCAAAATCATTGATTCTAATCAGGGGGCTTTGTTCCAAGGAGACAAATTATGGATGGAATCATAAAAGTCCATGAGTTGATTCATTCAATTGATAAGAGTGGCAAAGCTGGTATGTTTCTCAAACTTGACATGAGTAAAGCATACGATAGAGTCTCTTGGGGCTTTTTGAAAAAGGTATTGTTTAAATTCAATTTTCATAATAGATAGATCTCTTTTATTAAACAATGCTTCTCCACCCCTATGTTCTCAATCATTGTTAATGGTGAGGTTTTAGGGTACGTTAGTAGCTCCAAAGGTCTCAAGCAAGGTGACCCTCTTTCCCCTTGCTTCTTCATTATTCTTGTCAAAGCCCTTAGGAGAGCTCTAAAAGTTGCAACTATCTCCAAATCCATTGAAGGCATTAAATCTTTTCTCTCATTGATCCAATTACCCATCAGCAATTTATCGATGACACTCTACTTTCTACCTTCTCCCATTGATCCAACTACCCATCAACAATTTGTTGTCATTCAATTCCATACAATATTCTACACTACATCACAAAGGCTTTGTGGTTGTTTGAGTACACGCCATACAATCTAATCCAACTATGGATGCATAAGTTGGATGATCCATTTGACAAATGAATGAATGAATCAACTAGTGGGGAATACACCAATATATAGAATCATTATAATTGTTTTTCCTAAATAACAAATCATATTTTTCTAACTTTAGATCTATTTTATTTTTCTTTTTTCGTTGGAGAAAAGGGGTTGTACTCGGGTCCCCCACCCTTGAAAAATCACAACTCTCTTATTTAAAGCTTGAGAGTTTACAAACAAATTCAATTCTCATCTCAATTGAGTTTCTATAACTAGATACTTACATCTTTTTTCATAATAAGTTTAAATTCTTGATTTTCATTTTTTGAATTTTCAATTTTCTTTGTAAATACAAATATTCCAAAATTAAGCATCCTTCTTTTTGACATTTTTCTATAGAAGCCTCCACCTTTATTGTTTAAGCATTGTATCTTAGTAGATAAATATTTTTCAAACTTGGTGCTATCTTTACCATATTAGTTTCCTTTTGAAGCATAAGTACAACCACAAGAATTATAATAAATAGTATTTATGAAAACACGATAATGTTATAAAATATAGCAAATATTACCAATGAAAAATATTAAATTAAATCTTAATCATTATTGATTCAGGCAGTCAACATTTTCTTGTCAACTTTAGCTAAACTTACCACTTCCTTTAACCATGGAAAGAAGAATTTAAATTCATGATCTTTAATTATAACCCCTCTATTGGCTTTTTTTCATGTTAAGAATTACTTTTTCCAAGGTTTTCCCCTTTAATGTTTAATGTTCTATTCTTGATTTCATATATAAAGCTCTCATCAATGTTTAATGTTCTAATCTTAATTTTATATATAAAGCTCTCATCAACATGTTGTACATACACCTTCACTCATATACATACAAATTCACTTATCTTTGAACTTTTAACAATTGGATTTCTCTTCTTTAACATTGGTGTGATCTCATGACTCAACCACAAGTGTCATTATGGTAATTTTCTCATCCTTCCATTAAAAAAAGCACTTTCATATACTTTTTCATAGTAAGCATTACATTTTTCAACATCACATCTCGATTTACCAAAGGCATAATTCTCTTCTTCCATTTCTTGTTTGGTTACTTTCATATGTTTTCGTATATAAGTATATTGCTCAATTATAACAAGAGCATCTTTACTTCTTTAATTGGTGTTTGGTTCTATATAAATTGTATAGTGGTGATGGTATGTATAAATTAAATTTAACATATAATATTTTTCCTTTTTAACTTTTTTTCGTAGTTATTTTAAATTTTTCTTAACCAATATTTTTATGTTTTTATTATTATGTGAACATTTGTCCTATGGGATATCACAACGGTTATGAGCTTTGGCTCTTTTTTAAGAGTTCCAAGGTTCAAACCTCTATGTATGTGTGGTTCAAACTGCAATGTATATGTATAAGGTTATATGTTAAATTTGATAAGCTTAGCACTACCTTTATAAGAGATAATTTGTTCCTTGTGTAATTCTTTTGCTTCTGCTTCATCCATTTTAAAACCACAACTTTTATAAAGAAGGTACTTACTTCTTATACAGTGTTTAAGAGTGTACAACTAAAACTCCAATAAACTCCTCACCGAGATCTCCTCGAACTTATGGACGAGGGTTTGTCCTTAAAAAGGTCCAACAAAATAACTTCCAGGTCTTCCGCCGTCCATTTGATGTACATCTGCAAGCACTCTTCGCTTTCCGAGCAGCTCCTAAATCTGTCCAGGAAGGAATGGTACGCCCGTATCAACTTCTCGGCGATCGAAATCGCGAGCTCCTCCCGGAGCTGCACATCAGACACCACTTTACCGGCGTGGCTTCTCATCGCCTCCTTCACGGCAGCATTAAAAACTTCATACTTCTCCTTGAGTACCAGCTGCTGCAAACCCCCGCCGGGAAAAATTTCCCCGACATGCCCTTCGTCTTTTATACACGTCAGCACCTTCCTCCACGACGCATTCTCATAATTGGCCGCATAGTGCCGCATCTTCATAGAATTGTTTTCCAAAAACCTCTGCCCAAGCAAACATCTAAGGTCTGAACCCTCCACTTTCTGCACGATGTAGTGCAGATTGTTGGTAAGAAAGAGGTAGGAGAGTGCCACGTCCTTGTACAGCTCGGATTTCTTGTCCAGCTTGCACTGCAGGGCGACGACGATCCACCTGAGGCTGACGTGCAGCGAGGCCGATGGGCCGTCCACGTCATCATCTTTGGGCAGGAGCGCGAGACCCTCGGGCAGTCCCTTGGGCAGGTTTACAGGCGAGCCCGCCGTGAGCTTGATCAGAGTCTCCTTGTAATCCGACAGAAAGCTCAGATAATTCATGACGTATTTCGTGAGGGAATGAACCTTGCCGCCGGGGGTCGGCGTTTTGGAGTTCTCACTCTCGATGGCGGTCTGGAATTCTTTCAAAATTCCGCGGCAGGCCTCGCCGAGCCGGAGGATCATTCCGGCGACTTGCGCCTTCACGGCCCGGCAGGGTTCCTGGCAGTATATGCTCTCGATGTCCGGCATGAGACCGGCTAGGGTTTCGTAGAGGTCGAGAACTCGAAAGAGCTTTTCCGGCGACCGTTTGCTCATGGCCACGGCTTCGGCGAAGCGGAAAAGCGTGGAGGTCGCCTCCTTGGCGACTTCCGCAAAACACAAATCCCTGATGTGATGAAACCCCTGGAAGACGTCATCGCAGAGCCGCTTCTCGCTCGCAAACAGGACACGGATGCCGACTTTGACGCCATTAATCCAGTTCCTGACCTTTGCATCCAATAATTCCCACTCCATTTTCTGCACGTCGCTGAGGCCGAGCCTCTCCATGCCGAGAATGTAAAGGTTTTCGTCGACGACGGACCTTCGGGTGAGGGCGAAGACTATAACGCATTCCCTCGCGTAGCCTGCCGACCGCATGCATGTGGCGATAGTCCTCAGGTCATGAACCTCATCCAAGAAACCCATGTCGGCTTCGCAGATTCCGTTGCCGCCGTCAGATATCAGAATTCTGTGAAACTCCTTTTGCAGGCGGGCCATGGATATCTGCATGAGTCGCTGCGCGCGGATCAGCTTGGCCGAGGTGTACTCTGCGGAGGACAAATTTTTGATCAGTTGTTGGAGATTGTCGACCACTGCGAGGTATTGGAGGGATTCTTCTGGGCTGCTCTGGAACAGCATTGTGCTTGTAGTCTTTGTGTCCCATTTGGAGATCAATCTATCGGCTTCTGCCAAACTCTCCTCCAAATTGACCAGTTTCTCACTTCCTTTCCTGTTTGGGGTTACGCCATTTTCAAATGCAGCACTGATTTCTAGCATGTCTGTGGTCCAGTACACAATGAAAATCAATATAAGCAAAAGATAAACCCTCGTTGAGGATTAAACAACGAAATCCTTTGATGTTCAAAAGGAATCAGCGAGAAAATCCAACTGTTGATCGATACTTTACAAGGAATTCAACAAGAAAATCCAACACTAAATCGATACTTTACAACAAATTCAGCTGCCTTAAATTGAGGTGTGAATGATTGAGGTGCCCCTTAAATAGATGAGGGCGTGCATACATTTTGTTGACGGGAATCGCTGAACTTCTATATTCGTCCGGGAAAAGAACATCCGCGTATTGAACTTGTCAGCCATTTTGAACTTTGTCATTCCTCATTTCCATGGAAAGACGTTGACTCAATCCTACTAGTGGTCTTATTTAGTTTTGAAGGGTTAGGTGTCAGCCATTTTGAACTTTGTCATTCCTCATTTCCATGGAAAGACGTTGACTCAATCCTACTAGTGGTCTTATTTAGTTTTGAAGGGTTAGGTGGATTGGTAGTTGTTTATTTGGCCAGATATTTAATAAGAAGAAGTACATGTCACCTTGACGACACTAAACCTGCTTGAACCCTTCACTTTACAGTTATTATAGTTACTAAAAAATAGTATGAATGTAACTAATTCTCTTTTGTAGAAAAAAAAAGAGAAAAAATAATAATTTGATCTTAAATATAAGTGCACTTCAGATCAATAATGACAGTAGAAAGCTTCTTATTGGGAGCAGCCTATGTGGTGTGGTTTGAACCACATTAAATCAACGATGACGGTACAAACGGGAGCAATTTCTATGATTTGAACGTTAAATCAACGATGAAAATGCTTCTTGTTGAGAGCAACTTCTATGATTTGAACCTTACATTACTAAAAAATAATAATAATTTTATAAATAATTATAACATTTGATAAAATAATAATTTTATCAAAAACATGGTAGTCAATCTCAAAACCCTATTTAATAATTTTCCTTGTACAAAAGCTTCTTGTTGAGAGCAACTTCTATGATTTGAACCTTGTATTACTAAAAATAATAATAATAATAATAATTTTATAAATAATTATAACATTTGATAAAATAATAATTTTATCAAAAACATGATAGTCAATCTCAAAATCCTATTTAATAATTTTCTTTTTATAATATTAATATTTTATGTCCACCTTTTTATAATATTAATTTTATTGAAGTATTACTTAAAAAACATGATAATCAATCTCAAAATCCTGTTTAATTTTTTTTTTATGATATATTTTTTTATTTGGTTATTGTGAGAAATCTTTATGACCAACGCACAGGGCTGAGCAATCTCCTCCCAACCATGACCTTTCGTAAAGTCGAGAGCTATACTTATCAATAGAGAATTTAACACAAAGCTACCACATACCCACCCCCTCACACACTTACACATGTTGAGGTTTGAACCTTGGATCTCCCAAAGAAGAGTCAAAGCCCGAAACATTACGTTGCACTCCAGGTGCAATTTTTTTTTTTAATATTAATGTTTCCAGCAAAAAAATATAATATTAATGTTTTATGTTTGTCTTTGTAACATTACGTTGCACCCTAGGTGCAATTTTTTTTTTTAATATTAATGTTTCCAGCAAAAAAATATAATATTAATGTTTTATGTCTGTCTTTGTACTGTAAGTGGAGAAGGCAAGCTTGGCCTCATTGAACGGGAGGTCCATGATTTGAACCTCTGCCATGTGAACTCTCAAAGTTTCTTTTTAACCTAGAAGTTTTTTCGAGTTTCTTTCTAACGTAAAATTTTTAAGCTCTTGAGGGCTAGGTGGATTGGTAAGTGTTTGTTTGGCTAGACATTTATCAAGAAGACAACTAAGTTTAAACCTCGGGAATATCCTATTTGTAAAGGTAGTAGTCTAATCTGAATCTTGCATGCTAGACTAACGATGATGATATGAATTTCGAGTGATCGATAGTTCCCTTCACGTCAGATCAACAATAACAAGGTGGAATAATTTTGGTGTGGTTTGAACCTTGTGAGCCCATGTGGTTTGAACCCTACGTTTGTTAGTTCCTAAAAATAGTGTGGTTGTGACCAACTCTCCTATGTAACCAAAATATATATATGTTTTATTGTTTGAGCTTTGGCTATTCTTGAGGAGGTTCAAAGTTCAATTCATAGCATAGATGAGTGTGCATGAGGTGTGTGTTTGGCTGTGTTTAGCCTTATGGAAGGTTATGGTGAAATAGGAATACTCAACCTTTCACTTTGATCATAAAATTTTTTTACAATAATCAAATCTTAAAAATATTAATGTTTTAATAATAATGATTTTTACGATATTTTAGTATAACCAAACTCCAATATCTTTATATACATATAATTTAACCCACTAACAAAAACAAAGTTTAGCTTATTAATTGGAAAATTAACGAGATTAAACTTTCTTTATATACATATAATTCCACCACTAACAAAAACAAAGTTTAGCTTAGTAATTAGAAATTTAACGATATTAAACTTTATTTGGAGGCATCTAATTTTAGAACATTTGCCTAACCTTTATACTGCACTAATCCTACTAAAATAATTAATAAATTAAAATCAAAACTATAAATAAGTTTAGGATAATTTAAATAAATTTAATACTAAATTAAATATAGTAAGAAATTTAAAGAACAAAATAATATAAATAAATAAACTTGGAAAAAAATAAAAGATTGTTTTATTTCATTTTACTTAAAAATAATAACACTCTAAAATATTTTATTATTTTATTGGTATATATAAAAATATATTTTTATGAGTATTAATATTTAAGAGGTGCTTGATATATTGATTAATAATATAAAGTTTAATTGCAATGGTTTTGGCCTCTCTTTGAGAGGTCTAAGGTTCAAACCCACTCAGTATATGAAGGCTAGGACCCCTCATAAAAACCTATGTAAATTCATTGAAGTTTGAGTTGTAAGCTTACTGCAGTGGTAAGAGCTTTAGCCTCTCTTTGGAAGGTCCAGGGTTTAAACCCCACTCGGTATGAGGGGACTAGGACCCCTCATAAAAACTCGTGTAAACTCATTGAAAAAATAATATAAAGTTTAACACAAAAATCAAATTCAATTGGTATAATAATTAACATGAAAATACTAATCTTAGAAACTATAGTGAGTTTTCACTACACTCAATATTTTTTTATGTAGAGCCTTAGTACTTAGTTACCACGCCTCTACAGGCTAACTAAGGTTATTGCCACTTCTATGACAACTAACATGATCCCTTGATCCTACATGATTAAGGAATAACCAGTATTATCTTGTGAATAGATTTTTTCCACACACTTGATTCTACTTGATCAAGGTGTGATCACTCACAAGTATCCTAGCTATTGTATACACACAACGCCTAGGATCAAGAGTTCCTAAATATTTACATTCTCACAATTCCTTCTAGGACTCTTGATTACTTGGTTATTGCATTCACGCAACTCCTTTCAATATTGGGTTTCACGGTTCAAGTGAGGAAGTTCTACCCACCCCAAGGATAGATAAAAACATCAACTAAATAATATGATAGCATAAAAGCATAATGCATTAACCTTCACAAAAGAGAAGCATAAGAATAATTCCTCTTAACCATGAACTTGAATTTTAAAAAGCTTTCTAGCAACATAAAGCAAGATAACCAATCACTCTATCTTACCTAGCTTTTTCAAGAGATAAAGATATCCAACTAATTCAAGAGCTTAATCAGAAAGCATAAAATTGCATCTCTAACTTACCTTTAAAAACATAATCTTATATTACATAAAATTAATATGCAAGGTTTATCTTAACCAAAATAATCATTACAAAATGATATTTTGAAAGGATATCTAATAGGAGAGGGAAGAAAGTAGAGAGGGGAGGGCTATGGTCCCTCCCCTGCTCCCCCTCCCATGGCTCCTGGTTCTCGCTCGGCTCCCCGGCTCAACCCAGGTCATCCCTCCCGGGGAGTGGTTGTTTGCAGATGATCTCCTGGGGGAGATCCTTCTCCACTATCTGTGCCCCTCCCGGCTCGGCTAGGGTTTCCTTGGTTGTTTTTTCGGACTGGTGCTTCCCAGGGATCCTTGTTTGGTTGGGGATCCCTTCCCTTTTTCCCTCAGGCTTCCCCTTGGGGTTTTTTGTAGGTTATTCACATGGATCTGGTCCCCTGCGTTTCTCGATGCGGTGGAGGTGACGGTTTAGGGTTTGGACAGCTTCCCCCTTTTTCTTGTGAATCCTCGACGGGCTCTGTGCTTGGATGGGATTCTTGGTCCCTGCTGTTGGGATCCTCTTTTGTTTTCCCGGGGTGGGTTCCTTGTGGTGCAACTCTCTGGTCACTTCTTGATGGGCTGGATCCTCTTTGTGCTGGCTGTCGGTTTCCTGCAGGATGGCTCTCGCTGAACGGAATGTTTTCCCGATGGACGGGATGGTTTCTCCACAGGGCGGGATCTGCCAAATCCGGTAGTTTTCCCACAAGGCGGGATCCTTTCTTTTCTGTTGGTTTCCCAGATGGCGGGATTTCCCTATTGCTTCCTGCTAGGCGGGACTATTTGTGGTGGTTTTGACTGCTTCCCGCGAGGCGGGATTTTATTGTAACGGTTTTTCTTTGCTTCCCATCTGGGCGGGATCTTCTCGATGGTGGTTTTTGGCTACTCCCCACTGGGCGGGATCTCCAAAACTACTTTCTTTCTTATTTGTTTGTTTCCCGCGAGAGGGATTGTTTCATGCTTACTGTTATCACTGGGTGGATTTCTGTTTTGGTGTTCGGTTTCAAGGGATTGATGCCCTAGGCCCATTGCTTATGTAATCAGGTTTTTTTAGGGGTTACGATTTCTGTAATAGGCTTATACATAAAGCCAGGAGGCATGATGCAAGGCTGATTTTGTACATAAGTTTTTGGGATCCTCTATAAAAACCCTTTTTTAATCTACTATAATAATTACCAAAAAAAAAAATAATAATCATTACAAAATAAAGCAACATCATACATGAGAGTTAAAGCATTTTCTCATTGCATCAATAGGAACATCATAATTCATCTCCAAATATTACCTAGGATTTTAAATCTAAGATAGCAATATAAGCAACATTACATTAAAACTCTTTTGAAACTCGTCAGCCAATGACAACGACAACCATACGTCCGTGGTGCTTCAGAAACTCGTAATCAAGACGATCTCTACAATAATTTTCCAGTCTGAGGATTTTTTGTCCACCCTGCAGGAGATGTGAAACACCATAAACCTATTTTTTCTATGAAGCTTTCTCTGGCATAATAATGGATGACCCCAAGGTTTCTAATGAACCTAAGGTGGCCAGGGAAGCAGTGAAGGAAGTAATGAAGGAAGCGGTGAAGTATGGAAGCAAGTACATCGTGTAGGTGTTGTTTTTTGGTATGCTTCTAAGGATATGGATGTGAGCGGTCTCTAGGCTGCATTTTTGGGGCTTGTTTGTCTGCATCCAGTTGGCTGGTCTTATTTTACAGATTTTGTCTTGTAGGTAGGATGCATCTTTGATTTATGTTTTCCTCTTTACATCATTCCATAATCTTGTTTTTGTAACAAGGTTTTGGGATTCCTTTCAAAACCCGCATTCTTACAATTTTTTTTTTATCAAAAAAAAACATTACATTCAAACTCAACTAAATGCAATATCTTGGGTAACCATACTTAAAGCAAAAACCACTTCATAATTTCAAAATAACTCTTCATTACATTAAAGAGTAAACAATAAATTATTCCCAAAACAAGAGTTGAATTACAATATTTCCAAGCAAGACAAAACTTTGCTTAATTACAACCATAAAAATTGAACATCTTCCAAGGTCTTCCACCATCCAAATCTACAAGCTTCTTTTATGGAAACCTCCCACCAATTATGGGGATAACTTAGGGATCAAAACAACTCTAAATGCAATGCAACTAAAATTGTATCTTTCTCTAATATGCAACAACCATGCACATGGAAAGCACATCAAAAGATGAGAACTCTCACATATCATAGCAGTGATCCCAAAGTTCTATCAAAACCCAACAAAACATTCTATAACAACACTCGAAGAAGCCCATACTTCTCTCTATAATGATCCTTATTCCACATAGATCTCAGGATACATTATAAATAATTTTCTTCTTACAAAAATAAACAACTCATACTAAACAAGAGAAGCCCATACTTCTCTTTATATTGACCCTTAATCCACATAGATCTTAGGATACAATATAAATATATTTTTCAACCAAAAGCACACATTCCAAACACTATAAGATAAGCCCATAGTTCTCTTTTATAATTATCCCTTAATCCACATGGTTCTTAGGAATATTATGAATAACGTTTTTTTTTAAACAAAGTATTATCTTATTAAAACATTAATAAAAGAAACTCACAATTATAAGATACACAAAGTGCTTAAGTAAACACCCAATAAAAGCACATAAACAAGCATTTGATTTTAAAACAACAAAGCAATATAGTTCACTTGAAAACCTTCATTAAAAGAAACAAGCAACCTTAAAGGTTATTTCGATAAAGCAAACCCTAATATTAAAACTAAGGTCTCCTTTAAATTTAAACTTAACATTAATCTAAGATTCCAAAACAAAAATCAAACTTAATCTTTCCTAAGGTTCCAAATGAATAAAGAAAGGTAAGCCAACAAATTTATGAATACTCGAGCATTGAAAAACTAGGTGCTCAATAGCAAGGATCCAAGCAACTAAACAAACCACCATCCCAAGGCACCTCAAGACAGCATAACCAAGGACTCATCCCTCTTGGCAGGCAGTGCCAAAGGTTTGGACCTTAAAACGAACAAGGTCACTTCTCTTTCAAAGCGTTGGTGATAAGAAGAAGACCCAAGCGAACCATGGAAAATGAATCAAGACCACACATAAACTAAAACGATTCTGACTCCCAAGAAAAGCCAAGCAACTAGAAAAAAACTAACAAAGGAAACAAGGCGAACACACAAAAGAGAAGAAGGGATACTATCGTACTATATATTGCCCTCATCCAAGGATCAAAACCAAGCACAAGATTATAGAGGATGTGCAAGGGGAGACTAAAAAAAAGAGTGCAAGCCCAAATGAAGGTGGTAATGCCCGCTAGAAGAAAACTAAGATGATGCTCCACTCAACCAATACAAAGCAACAAAAAGGTAAGGCTTCATCGCTCGAATAAAATGCATGCAAGGTAATAAAAATATGTCAAATAAACCATGCATCAACTCCAATTAGAGACCAAAGGAAAAAAAAATTATTAAAGGCTTAAGCTCAAAACAAAGCATACAACAAGCGTAAAAGTAAGGACCTAATTCAATCCTTCATGCTCCTTTTCTTTAATAGATGTGCTCCTTCATTAAGTCTCATTCCAATCTTCCAACCATCCCAAAAAAACTCCCTTCATCCTCCCCAACTCCTCCTCTTTAAGGAGTAAGAAGGCACTCAAGCATTCCACAATAGCATGGTGGCACTCAATGTTCAAGAAGGTATTATTTCAAAACAACGTGCACCACCTCCACTACCTTAATTAAAGAGCCATAACATAGCACTCTTGGAAGTAAATTATCAAGGTATAATAAAATATTTGCTATTAAATAAAAACAAGCAACATACGAAGGAGCAATGGAGGAGCAGAACCGAAGCAATGGAGGAAGCAAAGAAGGAGCGATGGTGGTTGGCAGGAACCTCGAACAGGCAGATGGCGAGGATCCAGAGATAGGATCTGTTGTAGCAGGAAGGGGACAGGATTCCTTCTCCGTGCAGTTCAAAAAAGCAAGGGGGACCGACCCTCCTGACAAGCATCCTGATAAAGGGTCCCAGTAGGGGATGGGGGACCCTAGGAAGGGCCCGTCCTTCTTGGAAATGTTAAAAGGGAGAAGGAAGGAGGTTGTTGATGACCTACCTCCTTTAATACCAAACAAAAATAGGATAAGGGCCCCTACTAAAGCCATGGAAATATTTCTAGCCCTGGAATCTCATTCTCTAGTAGGCAAGTTCCTAGGCGGGAGACCCGATATTGAGACAATACGATCCTGGGCTTTGGCCAAATGGAAAACTATAGGAAACTTAGAGATTGTGGCTCTATCGAGGGGGTTTTTCATGATAAGACTCAATAACAAAGTTGATGCGGATCGCATACTGACGGGAGGACCCTGGTTTCTAGGGAAACGTAGTCTCTTCCTCAGACAATGGGGGGAGGATTTTGATCCTGAGAAGCAAAACATCAATATAGCACCCATTTGGGTCCGTTTACCAAATCTCCCTCCATAGTTCTTCAATGAGTACTGGCTTCAAGGCATAGCTAAAACTATAGGAGAGTTGGTGGCCATAGACCATCCGACCAGGGCAAGGACCAGAATGATGCATGCCAGGATTTGTGTGAATGCCAACCTAGATTCTAAACTTTCGACTCAGGTGGAGTTAGAATATGGAGAATATCTAAGGATACAACCGGTGGAGTATGAGAACAAGCCGACCTTCTGTAGTGAATGTAAAACACAGGGTCATCTTCAGAATCAATGCTCGGTCCCAACAACTAACAAGGAAGCCACGAACAAAACTCATGATGGCAAGGCTAACGGGAGAGGGATCCCTAGAAACCAAGGACCACGCCAAACCTTTGGAGGATACAGGCCAGTCAGACCCAACCAGGACAATCGGGTCACAGCAGTCCAACCCCAACTTCGAGGAGAAAGGAAAGCAACTTCGCGAGGAGGACAAGGACCTTCAGGTATGTAACAAGGATCCTACCTTTAACAAATTTGAAATCTTAGCCAACCTCGAGACTGAAAAAGAAAATGATGAAAGGAAAAATCCCCAACTAGAGTTTCCTGAAACCCTAGAATCCCCTTCTAAGTCTGGTCCATCAACGATCATTACAAAAAATCCCAAAAATTCCTCTCATGGAAAGAAGCAGGATCTAGGTTACTACAGTCAGAATATGGAAGGAATGGAGTCAAGGATTGAGGTTGTTGAATTAGTTGGTATCAAAAGAGCCTCCAGTCCAGTCTTGCAGCAACTCTTCCCTTATCAAGTTAGCCCTAAACCAATAGACTCCTCAATGAGAAGCCCTCTGACCGAGGATCTTGAAACAGAAGAGTTAAGCCAAAATAGAGAGGATGATGAAAATGGTGATGAAACCATTCAAAATGAGGAGAGGGAATCCAGTCCAAGATTACTTCAGTACATGCCTCCTCATTTCAGTCCAAAACAAACCAGAAGTACAACCAAGTCTCCCATTGATTATGGAAGCGAAAAAAAGAGAGGGCGGATGACCACTGCAGAGCACTACAGACTTAGGATCAATAATGAAATTGCTAATGGGAAACAAAGAACACTTCTACAACAAGCTATTCCGAGCCAGGATGATAGCAAAATAGACAAACCCCCTCCGGCCCAAGGAAGGGGGAGAGGCAAAAACAACAAACCGTCTAAATGAAGGTGCTCTCATGGAATGTGAGAGGCCTAAATGGCCCACCAAAGCAAAGGGTAGTAAAATCAATAAGGAAAGAGTTCAGTCCCACAATAATTTTTCTTCAAGAAACAAAAATAGATAAAACACAATCAACATCCATAGCTAGAAAGATTTGGAAACAAGGGGAAGTTGCCTTCCAACAGGCAAGAGGAGCATCTGGAGGAATCATGATTTTGTGGGATCCAAATAAATTAAAAGGTAGTGTGCTACAGGCTGATGACAGAGTTCTTAGTGTACTATTTCATGATATTGATCAAAACAAATCTTGGATTATGTCAAATGTGTATGCCCCCACCTCTATCCAGGGGTGATCAGAGTTATGGGAGTATCTAGGCCATTTAAATCAAGCTTTCAACAACATTCCTTGGGTGATTGCAGGTGACTTCAACACCCCCCTTTATCCGTCTGACAAAAAGGGAGGGTCAGGACTACCATTAAAAAGCATGGAAGACTTTAATGAATTCATAAATATAAATGAGTTGATGGATGTAAAGCTAAAAGGGGCCAAGTTCACTTGGACCAACCGGAGAATAGGGAGCCAGCTGATTCAGGAAATATTGGATAGATTTTTCCTATCTAAGGGAGCCATCACAACGTTTGGTGACTCCATGCTACAGGCCCTCCCCAAAAGTGCCTCAGACCATAGTCCTATTTTATTTGAGGTCATTCAAGCCAATCCCTTCAAAAAACCATTCAGGTTTCAATCAATGTGGACAAAACATGAAGACCTGAGGGAACAAATCAAAGAGTGGTGGCAGCAACCTTGCCAGGGGAGTTCCTCATTCAAATTAGCTCAGAAACTAAGGATGGTTAAAGATAACCTCAGAATCTGGAACAAAGAAGTGTTTGGCAATATCTTTGAGAATAAAACAATAGTTGGGGAGAAACTAAAAATGATAGAAAGCAGAATCCAAAATGGCAGCTATGATGAGGCTACAAGATTAGAAGAAAGGGACACCCTCTGTGAGTTCCACAATATTTTAGCATGTGAAGAGATTTACTGGAGACAAAAATCTAGAGCACTGTGGTTAAAGGAGGGAGATTCAAATTCAAAGTTTTTTCATGTATCCACCCTAAGAAATAGGAGCAACAACAAAATTAGCAATCTAATCAAGGCGGACGGATCCTTAACTCAGAACATCTAGGATATCAGAGAAGAGGCAGTTGCTTACTTCAACACCCTGTTGGGTGAAGAAACTATTTTTCATGCAGAGGCCAAAGACTCACTTCTCCAGTTCATTCCCCAACTCATCGATGATACCACAAACGATTCTCTAATAGCGCCTTTCTCTGATGAGGAGATCAAAGATGCATTGTTTAGTATGGAACCTGATAAGGCTCCTGGTCCGGATGGTTTCCCTCCCCATTTTTTCTAGGTTTATTGGGACATTGTTGGTGCTGAAGTCATGGCCGCCATCAGGGAATTCCAAACTTCAACACATATCCCTAGGGGATTTAACTCCACATTCATAGCTCTGATTCCTAAAGGTCCAAACCCAAAGACTATGGCAGATTTTAGGTCGGTCAGCCTGTGTAATGTGTCTTATAAAATCCTTACCAAGGTGTTAGCCAATAGGTTAAAGGAAATTTTACCGGTTATCATTGACCAGAGTCAGGGAAGCTCGGTCCAAGGAAGATCAATCTTAGATGATGTTATTACGGTCCATGAGGCCCTTCATACAATAGCTCAGACTAAGAAAGCGACCATGGCCTTAAAATTGGATATGAACAAAGCTTTTGATAGGATTAATTGGGAGTTCCTCGATGCAATATTACTAAAATTTGGATTTCATCCTCAATGGGTCAGACTTATCAGAGGGTGTATTACGAAGCCATGGTTTTTGGTCTTGGTAAATGGGTCAACGGTAGGATACTTTCAAAGTAGAAGAGGCTTAAGGCAAGGAGACCCTATCAGCCCTATGCTATTCATCATTGTGGTAGAGGCTTTAGGTAGGACCATCAAAGTCGCTTCTACAATAGGACTCATTTCAGGTATTAAGGTGACTTCTTCAACAAACCTCGTCACCCATCAACAATTCATGGATGACACGTTGATGCTAACTCAGGCTTCAGTGGTGGAGGCTAGAAGAATCAAACACATTCTTAGGATGTACGAAGAAGTTGCTAGCCAAAAAGTGAATTTCAATAAAAGCAAACTCTATTTCCTTAACACTCCTGTCCCTAGACAAACCAGTATCGCTAGTATCTTGGAATGTCACATAGCATCCCTCCCAACCTCCTACTTAGGCCTACCATTATTTTTAGGAACCCCAGAAGGAGCCATGTGGAATAATGTGTTGGAAAGGATCCAAAAAAAGTTGGTTGGCTGGAAAGGACATCTTTTATCCCAGGCAGGTAAAGCGACACTGACCATGGCTTCCCTACAGAGCATTCCAGTTTACTTCTTATCTATGTTTAAAGCTCCAAGCAAAGTGTATCAAAAAATTGAACAATATCAAAAAAACTTCCTTTGGTCTGGGATGGAAGAGAAAAAAAGGATCCATTTGGTAGGATGGAGCAAGGTATGCAAACCCAGAGCTAATGGAGGATTAAATCTAAGGAGAGTCTCCCTCTTAAACATGGTGCTTCTAGCTAAACAAGCTTGGCGACTGCTATCTAATGTTGAAAATGAGTGGACAACCATAGTCAGGAGGAAATACCTCCAAGGAGTAGACTTCCTCAATGGAAATTTGTTAAGCAGGGGATCCGCCTTTTGTAAAGCAATTCTGACCAGTAGAGATTTGGTCAAAAAAGGGCTCAGATGGATTTTAGGCAATGGTCATAAAATCAACTTTTGGGAAGATAGGTGGGCTAGATCCAAGGCTTTATCAAGGAACCCCCGATTGGTTAGGCTCAAAGAACATATGGAACGATCTATAGGGCATAAGGTGGCAGACTACATAAGGCAGGACAGGAACTTCCCAAGATGGCAGATTATTAGGATCCAGGGTCTTGTAGCTGAGTCTGAAGAGCTCCAGAATATCTTAGACCAACAGTTCATACCCATAGGGAATGCTGAAGACCATATAGTGTGGGTAAAAATAGAGAGTGGAGAATTTACAGTTAAAACAACCTACAATTTACTCCTCAATCCTGAAGATCACCAGTTTCAGTCACAACTGGTCTGGATTAAGGGCCTAATCCCCAAAATATCCTTCTTCACATGGCTAGTGATACAAGGAAGGATCCTTACCATTGATAACATGCTAACAAAAGGAATGATTATTGCTAACCATTGTTACATGTGCAGGGCAGGCTGGGAATCAGTTCAACACCTCTTTCTAGAATGCCCAGTGGCAACCTCCATCCTTGATGGACTTTTCCAAGCCTTTAGAATCTCTTGGGCTAAACCGGCCTCAATTTCCGAAGTCTTCCAACAATGGCCCCTTCCCTTTGTTAGCCCAAAACTCAAGTTCCTTTGGAAGATTTGTTGGCACCACTTCCTTTGGAAAATTTGGTTAGAGAGGAACCATAGAGCCTTTAATGATTCCAAGCATAGCTCCCAAACCATCCTTAACCAAATTCTTACCTTTGCAAAAGAAAATATTAGTATCCTATCTTCAGAAAATCAAGGAATCCCTCCTATAGAGAAACAAATTACCCTGTCCTTAGGTATCCCCTCTGATGACATAGTCATTGTACCAAAACCTAATCCTAGAGCTGGGATCAAATGGGAGCCACCCCTAGGGACTGGTTCAAGCTAAATTTTGATGGAGCGGCTAAGGATAATCCTGGGTGGGTAGGCACTGGAGGAGTAATTAGAGATCATCAAGGAAGCTTGAGGATGGCCTTTGCAGAACCATTAGGATCCAGAACCAATAATGAGGCTGAAGCTAGAGCGCTTTGGAGGGGTTTACAGTTGGCTCATGAGATCCAAGGCAACCTGATGGTTGAAGGAGACTCAAAAATCATTATTAACCTTCTAACTAATGTCAAAAAACCACCCTGGAGGATTGAAGCTATCATCCATGAGGCAAGGATCCTCTTCGAGGCCAGACAAGAAAAGAGGGCTCGCCATGTCTTCTGTGAAGCTAACAGATCAGCGGATAAACTAGCCAATGCGGGTGTTGAGGCTAGTAGTTTGACAACGTGGACACGTGATGTGCCACGTGAAGTCGAGGACATCCTATGTAATGAAAGGCAAGCTATGTCCTAAGGCGGGTGGGGGAAGGATGGCCAATTACCACGTGGCCCGAGACTATCATGAGTCCGCTTTACTAAGAAATCCTAATCAGATGGATGTGATTCCAGGGATAACATTCTCAAATATCTCGAAAAGGATAAATGGTGGAAAATGCAAGGACATGATTCTGAGGTGTGAAAAGGTAAACTTCCCAATTCAAACTACCAATTTCCATTGGGGGCTCCATGGCAAAAGGAATATGACCATTGGCCACATCATAGGCGATCAGGAGGAGGTCATCGATGCACGGATTCCCATGGTGACAATTTCAAATTTTGCTAAGCATGTCAAGAAGATGGATCTACATCACATCGAGAAGCGGATTACGAGAAAGTGGACAATGCCGATCAATAGGGCCACCTGGCATGAGGTACAAATGGTGGTTGATGAATGGACCTTCTCCATGCAAAGTACATAGGTCTATGAAAGCGCTATAAAATGGGTGATAATGACAATCAATGAGGATCCAAATCATGATGACGAGGAGGTGGTTGGAATGTTGATGAGGCTGACAGATCACGTATGGGGACAGAAGACACAGGTGGAGGAATATGGATGGTCCTTTCCAATGCATGACACTCCTCTTAAGGAATGTGTTGATTCATGGACAACCAAGGTGCGGCCGAATCACACTAACCGGATGGAGTCTAAGGACAGCTGGCATAATACTCATGTGGTGAATGGGGAATGGATTCCCAAAGTTGGCACACCAATTAAGAAATGCCTCAACACCTACCAACATAATTTTAAACCCTATTCCTTTCCCAGCAGTAGCAAGAGAGAAGATCTATGGTGCGCTAGTCAGAGCAAGTTTGAGAGAATTTTGAGGAAGAAGTCTGTGAGCGAAAATATGACATACGTTGAGCCCTGTATGGTCATCATGGAACCCGTAGCTCAGGCCATCCTCACTGAGCGATGGTTTACCCAATTATTTGACCTATTCTCGGGGGCAGAGGAGGACATCACCCAGGCGGTGATGGATACGTGGGAAGATGGGAAGGTGGAGATCCGAGGAAGAGAGTTCATCATCGATGTGAACATGCTTGCTATGGTGATGGGACAGATGGTGAAAGGTCGCTCCATCCACCGCCAAAAACACCATTGGGAGGTGGAATTAAAGGAATTTCGTGATAACCCAAAATTTTTTAAGGAAGCCAAGAATGGGCTGACCAGAATGGATTTGCCCACCCCGTGGAATGGGGTCATGAAGAATGTGATGGAGTTTATCACGATGGAGGATCCCAGTAAGACATTGTTAAGCTTCCACTATGCATTCGTGAATTTCTTTCGGGATGTCAACCCGATAAGTATTCCTCAGTTCCTGATGAACTCGATGAACTACACCATCAATGCTTGTCGCAACAAGAGGGGGTCTGCTATGCCAATGCACCAAGGATTGTTCAAAGTGATTTACAAGTGGGTGTTGGCCACGACACCAAATCCTGAACCTCCGATTATTGAGGAAATTCCACCCAGCCACCATGCAAAAACTTTGGGGGCAAGAGCAAGTCCAGGCACAAACAAACCTTCCTCTGTGTCTCCTGCGAAGAAGAGAGTGGGGGAGCCAATTACCAGAGGGAGCACGACCAAGAAAAAACTAAGGATCGAGGAACCCCCAACGAGATCCTCCTTGAGACTGAAGAACAAACAAATTCAAGGATGCTCCAAAATGAGCGCCAGCGATATGGAAGATGAGGGACCTACCATCATGGTCCTCAAATGTTTCATCTTGAAATCTCATGCCAGCATCATCCACCAGATGCAGGAGACCTACGACACTCTGACTCAGGTGTTCTTCAACGAGGGGTACATGCCAAAAGTAGAAGCCAAGGATGATGATGAGGAAGATGAGGAGGAAAAGGAAGAGGAGCTCGAGGAAGACGTTGAAGATGAGGCCTGAGGATCCTCGGGTCCTGGGGGTTTCACTTTTATCTCACGTTTTGTACAGAGGAAGTATTCCTCCTATGGCTAATGTCTTTTTCCATTTTTGTAAATGATGATCATAGCGAGTTACCCATCTTGGTTGGTCCTATCAGGTTTTTGGGTCATGTTTTGCTTCGCCCACCCGGTAAGGGTTGTTAGGAAGATCAGCAGTAGGAGAGGACAGAATGTCCTTAGCATAAATAGGATCCGTAGCATCAACATAAGGCTGACTTTTGTAATAGGTTTTGGGTTAACCTGCAAAACCCGGTAATCAATGAAGAAATTTACTTACCAAAAAAAAAAACAAACAACATACAAAAAGTTCTAAAGTATTTTTATTTAATTTCATAACTCCAAAAATTAATGCCACAGCTAAATAATACTTCAATATTCTAAGGTTTTTAAGCATTACAAAACCTAATTCAAATCTATGTACACAAAACACAAACATAGATTTCATTTAATGATATTTCATACTATTGTTTTATCCTTTAATAAGTAGACCTTTTTAAGATAGTTTTATACTATCGTCATCTTATTAAGGAGACTCATTGCAAATGCATCTATATGAATGGCAATATTTCTTGTTACCCTGAGTTGTCGATGACCAAGTCATCATCATCATTTTCCTATGTATCCTTCATGGTAGGTGGCTTCCATAGTCCCACCAAGGAGAAGGTATCTGATCCTGCACTCACAAATACATCAAAAATACCATGTTCCATGTTTAAAAGTAAAAAATCATTCTATTATTTAATCATCATGAAAGAAACTATGTCATCATACATTCACAACCAAAACATAGTTCATTTCCCTCAAAAGTTTTTCCAAGGAGGGGTGTTACACAAGGGTAATCCTAAGTTCAACAATAAGAACAATGGAAGCAAGAATAAATTCCATAAGAAGGATAGTCCTAACCCTAATCCTCCAAAGCAAAATGATTCAGCACGAAAAGAAGAGGTAGGGGAAAAGAAACAGGAAAGAGCCCAGGCACCTAGGATAGGATGCTACATTTGTGGAGGTCCTCACTATGCCAAGAAGTACTCCCAAAGAGCAGAGCATAGTCACCAAGTAGATGAATCGTCATACCGAATCTATGCCACTACTGGAAATAAAGACTTAGATGGAAAAGCAACACCAATGTTGCTAAATGGTAAGCTCTTTGATAAAAATGTAAAAGTTTTAATAGATAGTGGAGCTACAGATAGTTTTATTTCCACTAGTATTATTGGGGATATGCTAGAAAGACCTAGATATTTGGCACAAGGGTGGAAAGTTGAGTATGGTTCTAGGTAAACCTACTCAGTGGATCAATGCTTACCTATGATTGAGATAACTCTACCTAAAGGGTCCACTATATGGCACTTGTATGTGGTGCCCCTTCATGCTTTTGATATTATCCTAGGGATGGATTGGTTGAAGGCTCATGGAGCCTTAATCAATTTTTAAGATAGGTGGATGGACTTCACTGATAAGGACAAAATGAGGGTAAGAGTTCAAAATAGTCAAGGTATTTTTTGATCTCACTTGCTTTCAACTATGCAGTTAAAGAAATCCATCAAAAGAGGTAGTATGCTTTATGTAGTGAAGATCAATGGTAAGATTGGAGAGAAAGGGGATGAAGAGGTTTTTAAGAAGCATTTGATTCTTCATGAGTTTCAAGATGTATTCCCTAAAGACCTTCTAGGTTTACCTCCAAAAAGGGAATTTGATTTCACTATTGAGTTAATGCTAGGAGCTGAACCCATTTCTAGGACACCTTATAGAATGAATCCAATTGAGATGTAGGAGCTAAAGGTGTAGCTTCAAGACTTATTGGATAAAGGTCTGATCAAACCAAGTGTGTCACCTTAGGGTGCTCTAGTTTTATTTGTGAAAAATAAGGATGGATCTTTGAGGTTGTGTATAGATTATTGAATGTTGAACAAGGTGACCATTAAAAATAGGTATCCTATACCTTAGATAGAGGATCTATTTGATCAGCTGAGAGGAGCTACCATATTTTTAAAAATAGATCTAAGGTCAGGGTATCACCAATTAAGGATTCAAGAAGATGATACCCCAAAGATAACCTTTAAGACTAGATATGGGCACTACGAGTTCACAGTGCTGCCATTTGGGTTGACAAATGCACCAATAGCTTTCATGAATCTGATGAATAGTGTGTTCAAAAAATATCTGGATTGGTTTGTCTTAGTATTCTTGGATGATATTTTGATTTATTCTCATTCTAAAGAGGAACATGACCAACATCTTAGGATGGTGTTGGAAGTCCTGAGGAAAAATCATCTCTATGGTAAATTGTCCAAGTGCAAGTTTTATACTTCGCAAGTTCAGTATTTGGGGCACATTATCTTAGTAGAAGGAATTATTGTGGATCCAAAGAAGATTGAGGCTATTTTAAATTGGCCTCCACCTACAAATGTGATTGAAGTTAGGAGTTTCATGGGACTCACAGGCTATTATAGATATTTTGTGCGAGATTACTCTAAAATTACCTATTCAATCACAAATCTTCAAAGGAAGGGAAAAGAGTTCAAATGGACAGATAGGTGTGAGACCGCATTTGATACTCTAAAAACTAAATTGACAATGACACCAATCCTCAAGATTCTAGATCCTCTTGGGAAATTTACCATGTGTATAGATGCTTCTTTAGAAGGCTTGGGTGGAGTTTTATCTCAGGAAGAAGCCACAGTGGCCTATGAGTCTAGAAAACTCAAGAAGCATGAGGTAAATTATGCCACCCATGACTTGGAATTGGTAGTGGTTGTGCATGCCCTAAAGGCTTGGAGGCATTACCTATTGAGTGGGCCATTTGAGCTAAGAATAGACCATCAAAGTTTGAGGTACATTTTCACCCAACCTATGCTAAATGCAAGACAAAGGAGATGGGTAGAATTCTTAGTAGAATATGACTTTGGTATTGAGTATATCAAAGGAAAAGAAAATAAGGTTGTTGATGCCTTGAGTAGGAGAAGGCATATAGCTACCTTAACCTGGAGCCATATTGATTTGATGGATAGGGTTAAGGAGATGCAACTATAGGACCCATTTTGCATAGAAATATAGGCTAGAATAGAAAGAAATCCTAAAGATGGTAAGGGTTTCAACCTAAAATATGAGCTTTTATGCTTTAAGGATCAAGTAGTTATACCCAAATCAGGTGACTTAAGGAGAAATATTATGCAAGAGGCACATAATTCTCCCTACTTCGCTCATTCGAGAGGGTAAAAAATGAGAGAAAATATGAAAAAGACCTTTTACTGGCCTGGGATAAAGTGGGATACCATTGAATTTATTGTAATATGTTTAGAATAATATAAGGTGAAGGCAAAACATCATCACCCAGTTGGAAAGTTGTACCCACATGAGATACCTATGCAAAAATGGTAGGTTATCTCTATGGATTTTACTATGGGATTACCAAAGAATAGGTTCCAACATGATGCTATCTTGGTAGTGGTTGATAAGTTGACCAAGGTTGCACACTTCATACCAAGGAACATCAAGGATGATGCACCGATAGTGGCAAGTAAGTTTATCAAAGAAATTTTTAGGTTGCATGGATTTCCTGAGATGATCATATCAAATAGGGACTCTAGGTTCACATCTGAATTTTGGCAAGCTCTTCACTATGCAGTAGGCACTAAGCTAAATATTAGTTCTACATATCATCCTAAAATAGATGGTCAAATTGAGAGGGTCAACTAGATTTTGGAAGATATGCTACACATGTATTGCATGGACCAAAAGTCTAAGTGGGAAGACTTTTTGTATCTTGTTGAATTTGCATACAACAATGGGTACCAAGCATCATTGGGGATGTCCCCGTTTGAGGCCTTGTATGGCAAAAGATGCATAACACCTCTATTGTTGGATAATATGGAGTATCATGTGATGATTGGATAGGATCTTGTTCGAGATATGGAGGAATAACTTAAGGCAATCCGACTTAGGCTCAAGGTAGCAATCGATCGCCAAAAGAGCTATGCTGATCTAAAAATATCACCAAGAGAATTATCTATGGGGGACAAAGTATTATTGAGGGTAAAACCCATGAAAAGTGCCATCAAGTCAACTAAGTTGGATCCTCACTACATTGGGCCCTTTGAGATCATTGGTAAGGTTAGCCTAGTAGCCTACAGGCTTGCTTTGCCACCCAACCTATCAAAGATCCATGATACTTTCCACATATCCCTGCTTAGGAAGTATGTTGTTGATCCTACTCATGTGTGGAATATTTCTAATTTGTAGATGATAGAATCCATAGCCATTGAGGTGTGGCCAATTAAGATTCTAGGGTTCCATTCCAAGAAGTTGAGGAAATGAACCCTAGATCAATGTAAGGTCCAGTGGGACCAATTATGAAAATTATGCTACATGGGAAAATGTTGAAGTTATGAGACAACAATTTCCATATCTTTTTGAATAAATCATGTATGCTACTTTTGTAGGAAACACAGAGGACTATGTTTAGTCCAAGGGGGTAGTATGTAACACCCCTATTTGGATGAGAATCTTTATGTGCTTTGAACTATGTATTAATGTGAAGATTTAATGGCATAGTCTCCTTTATCTATATATGTTGGAATGATGCATTCTTTTGGAAACTTGGAATATGGTATTGTTGATGTGTTTATGGATGCAAGACCAGGTGCTCTCCTTGGTGGGACCATATGGGCAAACCACCTACAAGAGAGATATACTTAGGGAAATGATGATGATGACTAGTTCATCAGCAACTCAAGGTAACATGGATAATTACCCTTCATGTAGATGCATATCATGTTTTCTTAATTCTATACTTTTGCACCATTGGGCTAGGAAGTTGCTTGCAATGAGCCTCCTTAAAAGTAGGGTGGTGATAGCTTCGTCTATCTTAATATAGGTTGCTTACTTAAGGATAAAATAATGGTGTAGAACTTGGTGAGAGTGTATTAATGCTTGTTTGTGGCATATTAATTATTGGGTTGAATTACTTTAGTTTCAGGATGCATTTGTTATTAATCTTGGAGTTATGTAAATGAATCTAAAGTTTGGCCTTGAATATTAAAGTTAAGGGTTAAAATCTAATGTTGGTTTTAAATTAACCACTAAGCTCTTGCTTTAATAAACTAAATTAATATCCACCTTGCTACGTAAGAGAGAGTGGCTCTTGATGAGAATTAAATGATGCTTGGAAGAATATGTTCTTGAGCATTCTTTGTATCACTCATGCACCAAGGAACACTATTTCTTACTTACTCCTTAAGATGGTGGATTGAGGGGGCAAGGTGGTAGTTGGTTGATGGATTGAAGGAAGAGTAGGATGACTATTAGAACAGTCATGCATAGATCAAATCGAACACTACACAAACTAGAGAAAGAGCTCTTATGTTAGCTTTGTTGATTTGGTTAATGCTTTGGTTGAATGTTGTTTCGTGTATATTTCCTACCTTATTTATTGATTGTAGGGTGTGAGTAGACCCACATTGTGTGTGTTGATTTGCTAGCAAATATCTTGTTGTTTATGCCTTTCTTATTCCTTGTTCAGTCTAGCTTTGTAACATCCCTCCTTGGTAGAACTTTCGGAGAAATGAACTATGTTTTGTATGTGATTATGTGATGGCATACTTTCTTTCATAATGATTAAATAATAGAGTGATTGTTTTCTTTAAAGTAATTGAACATGGTACTATTGATGTATATGTGGGTGTAGGATTAGGTACCTCCTCCTTGGTGGGACTATGGAAAAACCAACTACCATGAAGGATACCTAGGGAAATGATGATGACTCGATCATCAACAACTCAGGGTAACAAGGAATATTCCATGTAGAAATATTGCATTTTGTTTATATTCTAAATCACACCATTGGATCAGGATATTAATTGCAATGAGTCTCCTTAATAAGATGACAATAGTGTAATACTATCTTAAAACGAACCACTTATTAAAGGATAAAATAATGGTGTGAAATATCATTAAATAAAAACTATGTTTATGTTTGGTGTGCATAGATTTGAATTAGGTTTTTTAATGCTTAAAACCTTAGACTCTTGAAGTATTATTTAGTTTTGGACGTTAATATTTGGAGTTATAAAATTATTTAAAGGATCTAAAAATACTTCAGAATTTTTTTTTGCTTGTTTTTAATTAAGGAGCAAATATTTATTAAGCCTAGATAAGTTTATTTTCAAGAGCACTACGTTATGGCTCTTTATTAAGGCTTTTTGGGATGGTGCACATTGTTCTTTTGGAAAGCACCTTCTTGAAAGTTTTCCTGAGTGCCATTATGATGTTGTGGATACGTGAGTGCCTCCTTGATCCTTAAGGAGGATGAATTGGGAAAAATGGAAGAGGTATTTTTGGACACTGAAATATTGGAGGAGAGAAGTTGGTGAAGGAGCACATCAATCGAATCATAGGAGCATGGAAGATCAAATTAGGTCATTGCTTTTATACTTGTTGTGTGCTTTGCTTTAAGCTTGATCCTATGTTCTTCATCTATTCCTTTTTGGTCTTTGGTTGGATTTTGTTGCATGGTTAGTTTGGCACTTTTTCCCCCTCATCTATGTGTCACCTAAGTAATAACGCCTTGTCTTAGTGTTGCTTATATCCATGTTTTGGGTGGAGATGTGTCTAAGCTTTCCTCTTGAGTGTGTTGTTATCTTCTTTAGGGCCTACACTACTTTTTTTGGTCAACCATTGTGCATTCTTTATAACCTATGCTTGGTTTTGTTTCCCTGGTCGAGGTTGACGTGTAATGTGGTAATATCTTTTCTTTTGGTGTTTGCCCTTGTATTTCTTTGTTAGTTTTTGTAGACACAGAAAATTGATCCACTTTTAGTGGGTAATCTTCCTTAGAGCCCCTAAGATGTCCCTAACCCTTGCCCTAGGCAAGGGTAAGCCTCTTTTCCCCTACCTTGCCTTTCTTTAGCCTTTTAGTGAAATCGCACCTGGTTACGATGGGACGCGACTTTGCAGAAGTGATATCGCACCCCATCGGCATGGGGTATGATTTTGCTATTTTAGGATTTTAATTTATTAAAACTCAGGTTTAACCTTTTAAGCATGTTTGGTGTCGGCTTCTTTTTGTTTTCCCACTTCTTTCACCTCAATTTTTTTCTATAAAAGGAGGGGTTAATCCCACTCCTAGAGATACATGTGCTCGATCTTAGAAATAATTAAGCTCAAAATTATTATGATTAATTGGTGCTCGCATTCTTACTTTTGCTCTGCTTCTTGTTTTCTTCTACAAGGTAACCTTGAAGTGCGAATTTCAAATTTGATCTTTTGCTACATTGATTTGGATTGCTATGCGGTTTGGTGGATTTGTGTTGTAGTTCGAAAGGAAAGAGAGTTTGGATACCTCGATCTCTTTAGTCTGCTTCTGGATCGTCCATCAGGTTGTGCGTACTTTGTTTTCAACGTTTATTTACACTCTACATTTATCTTTTATTTTTGTATCTTTGAAGCGAAATTGCACCCTGTCTCGGTGAGGTGCGACTTCATTAACCCTAATTTAGGGTTTTCACTCACAAAAGGGATATCGTGCCTCATTTTTATGGAGCACAACTTCACCTATAGCATTATTGTACCTACCATCTGCAAGGTATGATTTTGCCTAGGACTGAACTGGGGGTATCTGTCAGATTCTAATTGCATGAGTACTTTCTAAATTGCATTTAGGGTATGGTAGCATAATCTATTTTCTGCTTCTCTATTGTTGCATTGTTATTTTATGATTAATTCTCCAAAGGTAAGTTTTCGCTTTTGTTTCCAAAGATCATCTAAAAGGACTTAGGGGGCTTGACTGTTGCACCTCCAAGCATTGTTGTATAGTGACCTAAGAAGATACCCTAATGATAATCCCATTTTCAAGTGTTTCATAAGTTATCTTGTAGAAATAAGCATTTCTAATATCATTGGACAAGAGGCAAAAAAAGCTAAGTCAACCACCGGTCAAGATAAGTGCTCAAATTATTTTATTGGTTAAAGATTTGATTTGATTATTGATTCTTAGGCATTTGAAAGTGAAAACATATAATGTGTATCTAGGGTTAATATTGTACATTTATATTGTGTCCTTGCTTTAAATATTTTATGGATAAAACCCTAGGTTAGCAAGCTTTCAAAGAAAAAATCATATTAGGTTAGCTCTTGTATTCTGATTTCTGCATTGTCATTTATATTTCATAGCATAGGTTTTGAAAGGCCAAACTTAGGTGATTGCTTAAAATTGAATACATCAAACTATTTCAAAATTCTTGAGGACTTGGAGCGAGTCCTAAAATCGTTTCTAGTGAACCCTTCCTCCTAGCACCGAGTGTGGAGAACAACATACCCCCATGGTTCACCCCATAAGGCTTTCTATCTCTTGTGGATCTAGCCTTTTTGGGAATTGTACGTGGTAGGGCAGTTTTCTCCCTCTATATTTTTATCCAGTTGCTTGGTCCTGTGGCTCTTTGCTCCTTGTTGTAGCACGTTTAGTTTTTTGACACTTAGGTATTACATAAAAATTGATTGTTTATACCTTTATTTTATTTGTTTATAACCCTAGGTTAGGGTTAAGGTTTGATCATTGTTTGGATTCACTGATTAATGTTAAGGTTTAATTTATTAAATGGAACCTTAGCTTGTTAATGTTAAGGTTTGTTTTATTGTAAGGAACCTTAGGGTTAATGTTATTAAGGTTGTTTATTTCCTTTTTATAAATTTTTCACATGAAATTTATTGCTTTGATGATATTTAAATCGATTACTTTGACTATGTGTTGTTATTGGGTGAATCCTTAAGCACATTGTATATCTTTTAATTAAGAGCTTTGTTTATTAAATGTTTTTAATAAGGTAATATTTTGTTTAGAATAAATATATTTATAATGATTCCTGAGATCCATGTGGATTAAGGGATCCTTATAAAAGAGAAGCATGGGCTTCTCTTAGAGTGTTTGGAATGTGTGCTTTTGTTTAGAAGTAATCTATTTATAATGATTTCTGAGATTCATGTGAATTAAGGGACCCTTATAAAAGAGAAGTATAGGCTTCTCTTAGAGAGTTTGGAATTTGTGATTTTTGTTTAAAATAAATATATTTATAATGATTCTTGAGATCCATGTGGAATAAGGGATCCTTATAAAAGAGAAGTATGGGTCTCTCTTAGAGTGTTTGGAAATGTGTGGTTTTGGTTGAAAGTTTATTTATATTGATTCCTGAGATTTATGTGGATTAAGGATCAATATAAAGAGAAGTATGGGCTTCTCTTGTATTATATGAATTGTTTATTTTGGTTAGTAAGAAGGAATTTTATTTATAATGTATCCTGAGATCTATGTGGATTAAGGATCATTATAAAGAGAAGTATGGACTTCTCTAAATTTTGTTATAGATGTTTTGTTAACGGTTTATTTGAAAGAGTGTTGGGATCACTTTTGTGAGATGTAGGAGTTCTCTTCTCTTAGCTTACTTTTTATGTGCATGGTTGATGCATATTAGAGAAATATATAATTTAAGTTGCATTGCATATAGAGTTGTTCTGATCCCTAAGTATTCTCCATAATTGGTGGGTGGTTTCCATCAAAGAAGCTTGTGGAATTAGTTGGTGGAAGATCCTGGAAGATGTTTGTAAATCCTTCAAGTTGATATTGTTGTAAATAAGCAAAGTTATGTCTTGCTTGAAAGTATTGTAATCTGACTCATGATTTCAAGGATAGTTTGTTGATTTTCTCAATGTAATGAAGAGTTATTTTAAACTTGTGGAATGGTTTTGCTTTGAGTATGGATTCTTAGGATCTTGTAATGAGTTGAACTTTCTAATATATTGTTTATATTGCTATCTTGGATTTAAAATCATGGGTAATATTTGAAGATGGTTTATGATGTTCTTTTTATGCAATGAAGAGATGCTTTAATCTTGATGTATGATGTTGCTTTAAATGTGGTGGTTGATTTAAACCCTAAATATTGGTTTTGTGCAATATAATATTACATTGTTTAATGACAACTTGGGATTAAATTTTCATGCCTTCTAAAGTAATCTCTTGAGTTAGATGGATTATATTTCATTATCTTTTTTTAAATGCATTATGATGTTAGAGCTATTGATTAACTTGTTAATGCTTATATGTTGATGGTAAGCTTTTAAGATTTAAGTTTTGATAAGAGCTTAGTTCGTGGATAAGATGAATTCTTCTAATGCTTTTCTTTTGAGATGGTTTATGCAATATGCTTGTATGCTTAATCGTTTTGTTATAGTTTTATTTTGTTATCTATTATTGGGGTGGGTAGAACTTCCTCTTTTATACCATGAAACCCAATCCTAGAAGGAGTTGCGTTAATACAATAGCCATGTAGCCAAGAGCCCTAGAAGAAGTTGTGAGAATGTAATTGCTAGGATCTCTTGATCCTGGAAGGAGTTGTGTGTATACAATAGCCAGGATACTTGTGAGTAGTCATACCTTGGTCAAGTAGGAGCAATTATGTTGTAAAACCTATTCATAAGACAACAATGGTGACTCCTTGATAATGTAGGATCCAAAGATCATGTTAGTTGTCATCGAAGTGGCAATAACCTTAGTTAGCCAATGGAGGCATGGTAACTAAGCACCAAGTCTTTACATCGAGTAACCTATTTAGGAGGAGCTAGAGTCGGATTAGGAAATTAATGTTCCCCTTTAAGTGTTATGGAGATAATTCCTATGTCATGGTCACATGGTCCTATACTGAGGAGGGTGTAGGAAAGGTGGGATAACCACTTATGGTATCCTTATGAACGTGTAGGTTCAATAAGGTGAATCCCATAAATTACAAGAGTTGGTCTCTCCTATCGACTAGGTGTCGTTTGTAGCGACTTGGAACTCAAATATGGTGAAGGATTGTATGCTAAAAAAAATAAAGGGCATCTCCCTTGAGATTCTTCATTTTGTAAGTGCTCTTCAAAAAATTTGGGTTGGTAGTTTTGGGTTGTTACATAACTCCTCTAGCTACAACCTTGCCTAGATTTGACTTGGATGCTCCATCAAAGAAAAGAGTAGGATACTTTATTTCTGGTGTTCTAACTTGGCTTATTTGATTCCCTATCTTCAAGAGCCCTTGGAATTCCATTTTATGTAACATTTCTAGTTCCTTGTGCCTTAATTTGTTGGTGTTTTATTTCTTGTGATACATGAATTTTGTGTTTAGTACTATTTCCCTTGCCACTCTGTTGGTTAGAACTCTGAAGTTGGTCCTTTTGTCTTCAAAAATTATCTTATTTCATTCCTTCCAAATGTGCCATATAATGAAGGGTGGTATGGATGACCAGATCTATTTTAGGAGGTGCTTGTCCTTTAATCCCCATCTGTACATATGGGCCCAATTGTTGAGACAAGTTTCTAAGTTTATACTCCTTGATATAGTTGATCCAAACTGCTTTGTTATCTCAATCCATATTTTTATTGCTTCTGGGCAATCAAAGAACAAATGTGTTATTATTTCATTATTTTTGAAGCATCTGAGACATACATGAGGCCCCATAATATTCCTTTTTACAAGATTTTCTCCTATGAGAATCTTGTTTTGGTGAACCAACCAAAGAAAAACTTGAAGCTTGGGAGGAATCCTATAATTCCATATAGTGGCTAATTTTTTATTCTTCTACCCATGTTGTTGTAGGAGAACACCTTGGTTGACTATATAAACTTTGGGTCCATTGATATTACCCCAAATTATCTGATCGGGGGCTTGAGGAGTTGGTTTCATCCCTGTCATTTGGCTTTGTAGTAAACTCCAGGAGTCTTGTACATGCTGTGGCAGGGGTGGGTTGATCCAATTGGGTTGATCACCTTCCCATTCGAATAAACTTGCAAGAGTGTTGACATCGACCTGCTACAGTTCCTCTTTTAGCTCTGGAGGATAGTTCCTTATGATTGGTAATCCCCCCAAGATTGATTCCTCCCATAGATTAATTTGCTTACCATCCCTAGGTAGCCATGATGTTTTTTCTAATATAAGTGCTTTGGCTTCTACTATGTGTTTCCAAATCGAGGAAGAGCCTACTTTGTTATCAACACTCCTCAATAGTTGGATACCATTAGAGTTATTTAGGTATTTATGCTTTAGAATCTATTTCCATGGGGAGTTAGATGGGGTGACCAGATTCCATAACAGTTTGGCACCTAATGCTTTGCTCACTACCTTTGTTTTCCTTATTCCCAATCCTCCTTGATCCTTGGGTTTGGTGAGTATCTCCCAGTTTACCAGATGGAATTTTTTCCTGTCATTTTGCTTCCCCCCATTCCACAAGAAGAATCTAAGCAGTGCATCCATCTTTTGCAGGATGTATTTGGGTGCGTGGTATACCAATAATTGGTATATTGGTAGACTTGCTAGAACTGACTTGATTAAAACAATTCTTCCTACTAAACTTAGCCAACCATTATTGTATTGTTGTATTTTCTTTGACACCTTCTCCAATATAGCATTCCAAGTTTCCCTTGTTTTTAGTTGGAAGCCCATAGGGACACCCAAATATTTGAATGAATGATCATTGCCTTTGTTGAACCCCAAAATTTGTGAGAATCCTTTGTCTTCTACCCTTGAAGTATTTATTGTATAAAATCTGCTTTTTTGAGTATTTATCTCTGCTCTAGTGGTTGAAGTAAACCATTCTAGTGTTTCCTTGAGAATCCTCACATTTGATTTTGATGCTTCTCCTAGTAATATAGTATCATCTACAAATTGAGCATGGGTGATTGACCTGAATCCCATGGCTGCTTTGATTCCTATGATTTCTTTTCCTCTTCTCATTTTGGTTAGAGTTCTTCCTAAGCTTTCAGCTAGAAGGATGTATAAGTATGGGGATAGTGGGCATCCTTGCCTTAATCCTCTAGTGACTTTAAAAAAGTTTGCAGGCTCACCTTTTATGAGGGGGGATATCCAGGGTCCTTCTATACATGCCCCTATCCAGTTTATCATTTGGATTGGGAAACCAAATTTGATGAGGACTTGTTTTAGGAAACTGGTGTCTACTCTATCAAAAGCATTAGCCATATCAAGTTTTATGACTATTCTTTTCTTTTTGGATTTAGCACTTGTGTGAAGGGCTTCATGTATCATTATGATATTATCATAGATATGTTTACCTAGCACAAATCCCCCTTGTTCTACTCCTATCAGGTCATTTATCTTCCCCTTAATCCTATTTGCTATTATTTTGGTCATTATTTTGTATGAACAATTGCAGAGAGATATAGGCCTAAATCTAGCAAATGACATCACATTTTTCTCTTTTGGGATTAGTGCAAGGAAAGTGGAATTGATTGCTCTAGAGAGCTTACCTCTTGTCCTTACCTCTTCTATCATTTTCAATAGATCATCTCCTATGATATCAAAAAATTATTGGTAGAAATTGTTGGTGAAGCCATCTGGTCCTAGAGCTTTATCCTTGGGCAAAGATTGTATGACTTCTTCTAGCTCTTTTTTGGTCACTGTTGCTATGAGGTCTTCTCTATATTTTCCTTTTAGCAATGTAGGAATATTATTCAAGAGAGTGGTTTGTGCCTATGGTTTGTTGGTACCTTTGTGAGTAGTGATGAGTAGTGTTCACTTGCTATCTCTTTTATAGCTGATTGGTCAATATATATTACTCCTTTTTATATTTCTCTAATGGTATTCCTTTGGTAATGTTGCATTGTTTTTAGATGGAAATATTTGGTGTTCCTATCTCCTTTTTTGAGCCATGTCATTCTTGAGTGGAGTCTCCAATGTGCCTCTTCTACTCTGTAGCTCTGGTCCATTTCTTGGTTCAGTTGTGCTCTTCTCTTTTCTTGTTGTGGTGTTGGAGGATGATCACCTATCTTTGTCTCTACTTCTTCCATCTGTTGTATCAGAATGTTTGTCCTAGATTGATTTCTTGGATTTTTGGAAATCCAATCCCTGATGGCTTTCTTGAGATTGGAAATTTTTATTTTCCATACCTCTTGGGGACTTTTTGAGGTGATGTGTTGCTTCTAGGTGTTTTTTACTAATAGACCAAAGTCTTCATGCTCCATCCAATCTAAATTGTATTTAAAAGGAATCTTTCTCTTCCCAAGGGTATTGTCTCCAATGTCCAATGAGATGGGTTTGTGATATGATATCGAGCTTTGGATTATGTCACTTGATATAAGTGGATACCTAGTCAGTATGTCCTCTTGTATCAGAAATTTGTCTAATATTTTTGCTATGTATTTAGTCCCAACTCTCTTGTTTGTCCATGTGAATTTTTCTTTTTGGGGATTATGTCCTATAGTTGCTCCTCAACTATGATCTACATTACTTATTCTTTTGTAGGATATTTTGATGTAGTGCCTCCCTTTTTTCCATTGTGCTAATGTAACATTTAGGTCCCCTATTATGATTAGATTGGGAGGCCTTTCCTACCTTATCCATTGATGTAGACTCTTCCATGCCTCTTGTTTTAATACTATGTTGTTTGGGCCATAAAAGTTAACTATGGTCCAAGTCTGACCTTTTGGAGAGTTGAGTGAAACAACTATCCAGTTGGTGTGTATGATTCTATTGGTACATGTCATGGCCTATGGGTCCTAGGCTAGAATGAGTCCACTAGAGGCTCCTGATGAATTTGTTGCTTCTAGTTCTGAGTGTCTCCATATTTTATTCCATTCCAATTTTACTATCTGCTCTGACAATTTTATCTCTTGTATGCAAACTACCTTTGGCTTCTATTGATCTATTAAGTTAGTTTTTTTTCAGGGGACTACCTAATCCCCTTCCATTCTAGGATATAGCCTTCATTTCTTTGTTGACTTCTTAGCCTTGTTAAAGTCTAAGACTGTCTAGGTTTTCTTTTGTATTTCTAGATTGGCTTGCTCTGTCCTTGCTTCTTGGTTGGTTTTTCTCCCCCTTGTAGTGGATCTAGTGGCAGGAGTACCCCTTGGGATGACAACTATTGCTATTTGAGTTTCTTCTATTTCTTCTTCGCTCTCCTCTTTAGTAAGAGTGTCTTTACTAGCATGTGTTCCCTCCACTTCTTCTATTTCTAGTTCCAATGGTTCTTTTCCCTTTTTGGAGGATGGTTCTAGGAGAGCCTCTTCTTCAGCTTCAGATAAGACAAAAAACTTGTTATTGGTCTATTTTTCAGGCTGTTGTGACCTCCTTCTACTCCTTGATCTTCTCTATTATTTTCTTCTTACTATTTAAAACTCCTGGTCTTCCCCTTTGTTCTCTTGTTGTACTTTAGAGGGATAATTTCTTGAAAAATGTCCATGTTGATGACAGGTAATGCATTTGAAAGGTATATGCTCATAGTCCAATGGTTGGGTGTGGATCCAATCCAAGACTTTGATGCCTATACTTTCAGGGAGTCCTTTCTTCAAGTTGACTTGAACACACATTCTAGCACATATTGCATTGTTGGATTTTGGGGGAGCCCAATCTACAAATGTGCCAATAGAATTTCCTATTATCTCCAAAGTTGGCTTGTTCCAAAGGTGCAGTGGTAAAAATGGTAGTCTTACCCATATTGAGACCTCTTCTAATTCTTCTACTTGTGGATCAAAGCTTGTTGACCAAGGGGTCATGTACAGAGGACTCGATCCGAGGAACCAGGGCCCTCCATGAAAGATTGCATTCCTTTCTTCTGTAGATGAGAAGATGACTATGAAGTATCCTCTACCTTCTTTGTCTATAACTAAATATTTTATCCCCATGTAGAGGCTATCCACTTTTGTATGGCTATAGGGTTGGGCTAGATTCCCACGAATTTGCATGCAAGTGCTTTTTCTATTAGTGTGAGAATCAGACTCTATATGAAGTCCAGAGGGATCTCAACCATTGGTGCTTCATCTAGCTTGGGAACAAAGGTGCTTTTGGTGCTTGTTTGGGCTTGTTGTGGCCTCCTTGATTTTAGGGATTTGGTCAAGTTTTCTAGTTTTGTTTGATCAAACAAAGGTGGTTGTGAGAATAGTGAAAAGGATCCATTTCTAGTGTTCTTGAATAGTGATGTAGTTGTCATGGTTGTTATAGGGCCAAGGGTCAAGTGTGTGCTCCTCTTCCTCTCCCTACATACCCTTATTGTAGGCACTTCATTTTTATCAAAATTTAAAATTTTATTGCTACCAATCAATGTCTTTCAGCAAAATTCTTGGTTCTACTATAATGTCAGTGTGCCTTAGCTCTAACACTTTGGTGAAAATTTTGAAATAAAGTTCTTATTTTGGATTATTTTATCAAATAAATGGAAAATAAGCACTAATATAACACATCAAATAGAAATAAGTCCTAAATGCCAAAATAAAAATGTCTAAAGGAGAAAAATTTGTTTCGGCCATAGAGGTAGAAGTGTTGGATTGTAGAAGTGTCAACACTTGGTAGTATTGTTATAGTATTTTCTTACATAACCTGTAAGAAGTGTATGATAATACTCTCTAACCTTACTTTATCAAACAATAAGAGAAGAGAATACCATATAGAAAAGGGTAATTTCAACTATCCAAAGCACTTGAATGATTCCTAACAATCTAACCCAACTTGAATGGTAACCTTGTGAGTGTGTGGTAACATTTAGGAAAAGGAAACTTGGATTTATACATAATAACATAAAGTGGAAATGGAACTAACTTTCTCAACTTGATAGGTAAATTAGTTGAAGGTCCTAAATTAATCCCTATCTAGTGGATTTGGATAACAAAGGTTTCTAAAATTATTATATCTAGAACCAAGGCACTATGGACCATAGTATTATATTAGAATCTAGTTATTCATAAGTGATGATGAATAAATCAACCAAGGGGGATGATAAAATTTAAAATTTGAAGGATTCATATCAAATCACTTATGCTTGCATAACAAAATAGCCTAAAGATACTCAATCCATAATGGTAATTGGATCATAATCATAAGAGTAATATGATAGTTTAGATATCAATCCTTGACTAGGATAGTGGACTTGTTGGAACCATATAGAGTATGTGCAAGATATGTAAGCTTACATATTAGAGTTAACCTCTCTCCCTTAATAGATTGAAAATGTTGATAAGGAAGATCAAAATAACCAATCATGGAGGAAGATATTGGTCTTAAGTAATAGACTATGAGTCAAATTTACTCAATGGTATAGGTGGGTATTTTTAGGATGATAGAATTTTGTTACAAAACAACTTCAATATATATAGTAATAGCATTAGAAACATAATAATGTGCAAATAAAAGTTTCCAATAATAACAATGAATATCCAAATGCCAAAATCAAATATGCAATAATTAATTCCTAGATTCAAATCAATACAAATCCTTAGCCACTTAGTGAAGGCAATGTCTCATAGCCACATGGAGAGGAAAACGTCTCATATGTATGATAGAGACAAATTATATTTGAATATGAAAGATGATTCCAACTACCACCTAAGTTTTCACATTCATAGACCATAAATTATTCTATCTAGAACCAAGGCACTATGGACCATAGTATTATATTAGAATATAGTTTTTTTGGGGGGGAAACACCCCTTTTAGGGTGCCACTTTTGGGTAAGACCCAAGGAAGTAGGGGTACCTATTTCTCCAAAATCACCCAAGGCTCACACCTAGCCTGTCTCCTTCACACTCGAGGAGCATGCCTAAAACAATAAAAATATAAACGCAAACACACAAAAACAACAACAACAACAACAACAACAACAAAAAATGAAAAAAATAGTAAACAACAACAAAACACAAAAATAAAAAAACCATACAAAAACACAAAACACAAAAAAATAACAAAAACCAAAAAGAACCTAAAAAACAACACAAAAATAAAACACAACAAAAACACATGCACACCAAAAAAATTAATTGATGGAAAAAACAAATTACATTTATGGCCTTTCTAGGCCAACTGCCCTTTTAACCAAGAATCAACACAAAAAATATGAAAATGTATTTTTGAGCTAGGGAACTAAAATACACTGACTAAACCAAATAAGAGAAGCTAATACAGAGTAAGAATAAACTAGGTACCTTTAGTACTAGAGCCATCCAAAGAAAGGATAAAAATAAGAGCATCCCTAATTTATGAAGCCCCCCATCTAGGAGGGTGGCCATAGCAAGTAAGATCACCTTTATCCAATGCCCAATTAGCTAAAGCATCAACAATATTATTATGTTCTCTGACCACATGATTGTATTCAACTTCTAAAATGTCCATCTAGATTAATTGAATCTTCTCAACAATTATTTTTATTCTCTAATCAACCTTATGATTCTTAGGAGTCTTCAATAGATTAATCATGACATGGGAGTCAGATTCAACTATCACCTTTTGCCATCCAACCTTAGAAGCTTCACGAAGGCCTTTGAGGATACCATACCCCTCAGCAAGGCTATTATAAAGGATACCCAAATTCTAAAAAAAAAGTGAAAACTAGGGAGCCATCTGAAAATCTGCCAATTCCTCCCACACTGGCTTTTCCAAGGTTTCCCCTAAAAGCTCCATTCATATTAACTTTTCCAAAATCCTTATGAGGAGGTTGTTAATTCCTTTTTCTATCCATCTTTTGATTACTCACATTTTCTTTAAGTTGGTTTCCAATAGTAGAGTGAATCTTCAATCTTTGCATAACTTGATCCCATCCTTGGTGGGAGTCCTAGGGGTGATTAAGGAGCTATTGGATTGATTTAGCTAAGTTGGCAATGGTATTTTGCCAAATATAGTGAGTATCCTTCCTTTCCTATTCAAAAATATGGTTGTTTATTTCCTTTCAGATATTCCAAGGTAGGATGATTGTTCCCATCCAAACTAACTACCTAACAAAATGATCAACAACCTCCTGTTTAGGCCAATCCCTCCATAGCTTATCAAGAGTAGAAACATTGGACCATTGTAAATAGAGTAAGATAGTCATTCTCCTCCATAGCTCAAATGCTAAGGGACACTCAATAAAAATATGGCTAAGAGTTTTCATATTCTTTGTACACATTTCACATCTAAACAGGCCATGAAAACCATGTTTCATAAGTTGCTCACCAGTGAGCACCCTTCATTGCAATAAAAGCTAAATAAAAAACCTCACCTTAGGCTAGAGCTTTTGAGCCCACAATTATGTAAATATATCATAGGATTGGTTGGGATTATTGTGGCATAAGGTCAAATAACCTTGAGCAACAATATACTCACCCTTAGTAGTGTTGTTCCATCCAAAATAGTCCTTATCATGGGACCAAGAGAGAGATCTCATATGAAGGGTGTGTTGGATATATTTCCTTTACCTTTCTAGAATTTGAATAGGTCAATCCTCAATAGGGATCCAATATCTACCAACCTCTGGTATTGACAATAATTAGCTACCTTGATCCAGTTAGCTTGGTGTATCTTCTCCATCCAGGGCCTCCAATTAGGAAATTGAGTTATCAAAGGTTGGTGACTATCCCAATAATCTATCCAAAAATTTACCCGTTGACCATTATGAATGATCCAAAATAACTTCTTCTTTATCAAATCCTCACCAATCCTAAGAACCACCAAAATGAAAGAACTTTTGGTAAGTAGTTGATAGCAAACGAGGTCTTCAAGATTTTTGTTTTTAGCATATGTAGCACAAAGATTATTTGCCCATAGGGCATTGGAGTTATTCAAAATCCTCTAATACAACTTTGCAACCAAAGCGTTATTATTTTTTATAGCATATTGAAATCCTAACCCCCCTTCATGCTTGGGAAGGTATAAAGTATCCCATTTCACCAAGGCCCATTTTCTTTTATCCTTAATACCACTCTAGAGAAACCATTGATTGATTTGATCTAGTTATTGAATAATTGTCTTTGGGACATTCAACACAACATAAACATAAATAGGTATAGCTTGAAGGACTAATTTTCTAACTTGTATTACACCTAAGAACAATGATGCTTGCTCTTTTTTTTCTTGATGTTGTGGAGCTTTCCTCTAAGACCCAAGATCATTGGGCTCCATTTTTATATATTCTAAATATTCCTCATTAATAAGACCAACATGTTGATTTCCCTCCAGGTGCATGGTTATTTTGCTGAATGATTTACATTCTTCATTGTAAATCTATTTCATTAGAAATAAGTAAAGGACTCGAGATTCAATTGTTTATAATGACAAAATTATTGAAGGTCATAGTTTTCCATTTGGACAAACTCTTTAATCTAGTAAAAATAGGTTTTGAGATTGTTGCATAATCTTTGTGGAGGTTTTCTTAGAATGTTGATTGCTTTCTAACTAATTTCTTCTCCATAATGCCCAAGGATCTCATCTAAAATCTCAAAATTATTACCCATCCTAACATTATTTTAATCCCCACGCACTCTTCTTGTGTTCCACTCTGTATTCTTTCTCCTTACATTAACAAAACCATTGTTTTTTATGTCATATTTTGTTGCATTAGAAGACTTTGGCCTAGTTTGTTGTTATTGGCCTACATTTTCTTACAAAGGCATCCTTGCTTACCATGTATTTCTAGTAGTTTATTGTTGTTCCATGTTGCTTGAGGAAATTGCATGTTGTTTCTCATCATATTTGTACCCACTCACCATGTTTGAATTTTTCACTAGTGTATATAAGGGATAATCCCAATAAAAATGACCACACATCATCTGAAAGAAACCTCTTCATAATTCAATGCTTGTACCCATTGTAACCACCCATGTGGATTTATATAGATTCATGTAGAGGTTTATATAAACACATATCCATAAACCCTTGCACAAGTTTTATCTTTGGATTTTCTCATGATTTGAGAAGTTCTTAGGTATGTCCCTAATGTATTAAGAATAATATCAAGAATTCCATTTTCTATAGAACCAATGGAAATGCCCACAAATGAACCAATTTGAGAATTTGTATGGTTCAATGGGATGAATCTAAATGCCTTGGCTTTGTGAAAATCCCTTACCTAAAAAAATGTCCTTCAAATATGAGCTTGTAATCTATAGGGTTTGAGAATTTTGAATTGAAATACTCATTTGTTGTAATGAATATATCCATGTCTCGCTCTTGTTGCCATGCCTTCCTCATCCATTCCTCAATGTTATGGAGGACGATGTGAATTCTCATAAACTTATAAATTATATCATCTTTAGTGCTATAGAATTTGTAATTATTTTATCAAGTGGTATTAGCTCAATCGGTTAGATTCCTAAACATTTAAGGAGACCAAGGTTCAAATATTGCCAAGTGATACATGGATAATATTCAAGCTTTGTTGTAATACCAATATGTGGTGATGATGTAATACGGGTGTGGCATGTTTCGATTCCATATACCCAATTAAAAAAAAAAATTGTAATTATTTTAGAGATTATGACTGCTCTTCCTTTATTTTATGTGTGCAAGATGCATCCATTAATTTCATGGAATGCTACTTCCTTAATCAACTCATGTTTCTTTTGGGCCATGTTAAAGAGAATATGCTTCATGACTTCTACATTCAAAATTGCGATCTTTTCTATGTCGAGAATAGCTTACTTGTAGGATGTAGCACATGGGCTTTCCTACCCATTGTATGTATCTTCCATGGCTAATCTCTTATAGACCTTGGAATAAGAGATGATATAGTCATAAAAAAAAAAAAAGTTACAAAATTATTAAGCTTTCCTCAAACCATTGTTGTTTTTTTTATAATGTGTTGTATCATAAGACTTTGGCCTAGTTGTTGTTCTTGATTTGCATTTTATTACATAGGCATCCTTGCTTATCATGTGTTCCTAACAGTTTATTGTTGTTGCTCCATGTTTATTGAGGCAATTGCATGTTGTTTTTCATCATATTTGGGCCCATTCACTAAGTTTGAGTTTTTCACTTGTATATATAAGGGATAATCCTAATAGAGGTGGTCACATTTATGACATTCACATCATCTAAAAAAACCTCTTTATAATCCAATGCTTGTACCCATAGTCACTACCCATATGGATTTCTATAGATTCATGTAGAGATTTAAATAAACGCATTTTCACACAAACCCTTGCACAACTTGTATCTTTGGATTTTCTTGTGATGTTGAGAAGTTCTTAGATATATTCCCAATGTATTACGGATAATATTAAGAATTCCATTTTCCATAGAACGAATGGAAATGTAAATAAATGAATCCAAATTGGGATTTTTGATGGTAGCTCCTTCAATGGGATAGAATCTAAATGCCATGGCTTTATGAAAAGTCATGACCACCTAAAACAAAGTTTCTTCATATATGATCTTATAATCTACAGGGTTTGAGAAATTTGGTATTAAATATTCATTTATTGTATTGCATATATCCATGTCCCCTTTTATTACCATACCTTCCTCATCCATTCCTCAATATTATGGAGGATGGTGTGAATTCTCATGAATTTATAAATTACATCTTAGTGGTATATAATATCATTTGTAATTATTTGAGAGTTTATGGCTATTCTCCTTTAATTTGATTTATGCAAGATGGATTCCTAAATTTTTGTGAAATTCTACTTCCTCGATCAACTTGTGTTGGTTTTCTATCAAGTTAAAGAGAATATGCGTCATAACTTCGACATTCAAAGTTGAGATATCTTCTATATCAAGAACAACTTACTTGTAGGATGTAATACATGGGATTTCCTACCCGTCACATGGATATTCCATGGCTAATTTCTTATAGACCTTGAAAAAAGATAAGATATACTCATGAAAAGGCAAAAAGTTATAAAATTGCTAAACTTTCCTCAAGTCACACATTCCTAATAAACAAATTTTAATAACACAAATTTTAGGCAAATCCCACTTATGTTACATCATGATAAGATTATCACGATATTTCAATAAATTACATAGTGGTATTATAATAAATCATATTATTTATGAACCAAACATTCTTCTTAGTTCAACTTTAACACTATCAAATTTAATAATATAACCATTTCAATTAGTTATATGAAAAAAATAAGCCCCACCTTCCACAAAGGTTCAAGGTAGTGGTATTAAAATAACCATGTGATATAGGCCTCCCTCCCATTAGAATACAAGACCCATCTCCTACCATTGCAAAAACATATAATCATGACATAAGAAAATTCAACTATAAGATACTCTTTTTAAGCTAAACATTCTCAAAGTGTCATGGCTCAATCTCAATAACCCTTACTACATTATACAATTATACATATATTATTTTATTTTATTTTATTTGTGGAAAACATCCCAAAAGGGATGCCACTTTCGGGTAAGACCCAAGGAGGCAAGGGTATCCATTCCGCCAAAAACGCCCATATATTATACAATTATACATATATTATTTAACATGAATGGAAACCCACATTTTTAACCATTATTATTACATTATAATCATCCTCCCTTGTTGTTTTAACAAACCACATAATGAATTTGATCATATAGGATTGAAGAGAATTTTTATTTATTTTTAAATTGTTTATATGAAAAAAAGGGTTCCACCTTTATTGCATCATGGCTACATAGTGATATTAAATTAAATTAACAATTATATATGTTTACATGAGTTTCTCCTTAACAATCCAATTCTGAAACCCTGGATGAGATTACTTTAAAATACATATGAGTATTGGGTTTCAAACATTTTGTACAAAGATCGGGGAGGAAGATATAAATGGAAAGAATATTTTTTATAAGTATACAAGACATTGATGTTAGGAGGTAGTTGAGTAGAAAGATAACATCAATGATTATTAGAAGGGGAGCCAAGGATAAGTTGATTTGGGAGTCAAATAGTTCAAGAGAACGCACAAGAAAAATTGGATATAATATAAAGCATCATCAAAATAAGAATATCTGCAAGAATATGGAGAGATATTTGGGATAGATCGAGCATTCTTAAAGTCAAAATTTTTGTTTGGCTAGTAAGTCATAGAAGAATTTTATCATGGGATCAACTTATGAAAAGGGGTTTTCATGGCCCCTCACAATGTTTTCTTTGTAAAAAGGAGGAGAGTATAGACCATCTCTTGGGACACTACTCAATAGTCTGGAAACTATGGCAATGGATTCTTAATATGTTTGGTAAATGCATGGTGATGAATGATAGAATTGAAGAATGGTTAAAGCAATGATAAAACACTTTTAAAAGTGAGGCTTTATAAACAATCTAGGATTATATGAAAATATACAATACTTTGGATTGAATGACTATAAAGGAATAGAAGAATATTTAAAGGAAAGGAAAGAAATTTAGAGGTAATGAAAAGGAAGATTTGTTTAGCCATAAGGGAATCTAAAACAACCATATCAATGTAGAATTTTGTGAAGCAATTGATTCCATATATTGCAGGTGATTATATAGATTACATATGGTGGTTATTCGGTGGTTATGAAACCAACCTAGAGAGCGCCTACGTGCGCTATCCTTTTTCATAAACCCCTTATGCTAAATAATGTAATATAAATGAACATAATGGTTTATGCTAACATCCCCCCTTATTACATTATTGGCAACTGCAAATAGCATTGCGAAATAGTTCAAATTTGACACGAGCAAGCGCCTTGGTGAAGATATCTGCAATTTTCTCATCAGTGGGAATGTAGTGGAGTTGTATATGATGTTTTGGAACTTCATCTCGAATGAAATGACATCTAGTGTCAATGTGTTTGGTGCGATCATGAAATATGGGATTCTTAACAAGATTCAAAACACCTTGATTGTCGCAAAACAAATGAAGAGGAAGATTCTTTGGAAGGCCCATATTTGTAAGAATGCGACGTAACCATATCATCTCGTAGACTGCTCCACTAGCTGCACGATATTCTGCCTCGGTAGAAGAGATAGCAATAACTTGTTGCTTCTTACTATGCCAAGAGACATGACTAGATCCAAGATGAAAGATGTACCCAGAAGTTGACTTTCGATCGTCAATGGATCCAACATAGTCAGAGTTCGTGTACCCTTGTAGATAGAACTTGTTATTCATTTTGTATTCCAAGCCAAAATTTGTTGTACCACGGACATAATGAAGAACTCTTTTTGCTGCTTTCCAATGGCTCACTTTTGGATCCTGCATGAATCGTGAAAGATAACCCACAACAAAACTGAGATCTGGCCTGGTGTTTGTGAGGTATATGAGACTCCCAATCAGTTGACGATAGAGAGTGCCATCTACCTGTGGAGATTGATCGGATCGAGATAACTTAAGTCCTGCCTCCATTGGTGTAGCTTTAGACTTGCAGTCAGTCATCCGATATTTATCGATCAATGTCTTGGCATATTTCTTTTGAGTAACTCGTATATGATGTTTCTTTTGAGTCACTTCTAAACCAAGACAATAGTGTAGAAGTCCTAGATCTGTCATTTCGAAAGATGTGTTTAGATCATTTTTCACTGTATCTATCATACTCTCTGAACTACCTGTTATGATCAGATCATCTACATATAGCACCAAGATCACTATATCAGAACCATTGTTCTTTATATAGATATTTGCATCTGATGGACTTCTTTGAAAACCATGTTGCATGAGGTGACTATCAATTTTGATGTACCAAGCTCGAGGAGCTTGTTTTAGTCCATACAAGGATTTGATCAACTTACAAACTTTCTGTTCTTGCCCTTCAACAACAAATCCTTCAGGTTGGATCATGTACACTTCTTCCTGTAGGTCACCATTTAAGAAAGCACTTTTTACATCCATCTGATGTAACTTCCACCCAAATTGAGCTGCCATGGCACAAAGTACTCGAATGGTGGTCATTTTTGCAGTAGGGGCAAAAGTCTCTTCATAATCTATGCCTTCTTTCTATGCATAGCCCTTTGCAACAAGACGGGCTTTATGCTTATCAATAGTACCATCTGCCTTATATTTTACTTTGAACACCCACTTGCAACCAATGGGCTTCTTTCCTGAAGGCAGATTTACTAGCTTCCATGTATGATTCTTTATGAGAGATGTATGTTCTGCTTCCATAGCAACCTTCCACTGAGGCTTACTAAGTGCATCCTGAACTGTTGTGGGTTCATTTTCATCTAATGTTGTCAAATAAACCCTTTCATCCTCCATATCCATATCCCTATCTTCTGTTGCATCCACAGATAGTTCATCAAACTATTGGCAAAGCTCATCAACCTCTGAAGTTGATGCCTCTGCTCTCTTCTGTTGAGTCATACTATGAGTACAGGGTCGATCTAGAGTTAGATCTGGAAGTGATGTTAACTTGGAATCTCTCAATGTACTGGTATACCATTTGGGAATCTTATTCTGAGGAGGTGAAGTCTCTTTCTTAGGCTCATCTTCCTCAAGGTATACAACTATGTTATTTGATGTGAAAGTTTCATCAAATACCACATCTCTACTTATATGTGTCTTCTTGGTTATAGGATCTATCAATCGATATCCTTTTGAATGCTCATCATAACCAAGAAAGATACATTGCAGGGTCTTCTCATCTAACTTCTTCCTTTTCTGTTTTGGTATGTGCATGAATGCCTTACATCCAAAAACCCTTAGATGAGAAATGGAGGGTTTCTTACCACTCCATGCTTCTTGTGGAGTTTTACCCTGTAGAGCCCTTGTGGGTGCTCTATTCAGGAGGTATGATGTTGTGTTTACTACTTCTGCCCAATATTGATCCTCAAGATGTGCTCCCTTTAGCATACATCGAACCATTTCCACAATGGAACGATTTCTCCTCTCTGCAACTCCATTTTGTTGGGGTGTATAGGTTGTAGTCAGTTGTCTCTTAATCCCATGTTCTTTCAAAAATGATGAAAAATCCTTGGAAGTATATTCCCCCCTCGATCTGAGTGGAGGGTTTTGATGAAACATCCTGATTCCTTCTCAACAAGTTTCTTGAATTGTTGAAAGTACAAAAAAGCCTCTGATTTCAATTGAAGAAAGAAAACCCACATCTTCCGTGAGTAATCATCAACAAACAATTGGAAATACTTCTTTCCACCATAGTTGGTTGGCATAGGACCGCATAGATCGGCGTGTACCAACTCCAAAGGTTTCTTAGCTCTAGAAGAGCTAGCTTCAAATGGTACCCGATGTTGCTTCCCTGCTAAGCAATCCGAGCAAACTGGCAAGATGGAGGAAAGGTGGGGAAGTCCTCTCACCATCTCATATTTGCTCAATTCGAGCAAATATCCTGAACTTAGATGCCCATATCTCTTATGCCACAGAGAAGTAGCCTCCTTTGTAGTTGCTTCCAGGGCAACATGAGGCGTTGAAATAGCATCTAAAATGAACAAGCCATGCTTGTATGATCCGGTTGCTACATGTTTACCTTTGCTGGTTATAAAACATCTCTTCTTGCCTTTTGCAACTCGAAATACAACATCCATATTTCTATCCAACATCTGAGGAACGGACAAAAGATTGTTAGCTAATCCAGGAACATAGAGGACCTTCTCAATCTGACATTTGCCATCTGGAAGAGTAACAGAAACATTCCCTTCACCCTTCACTTGGTAGACTTGATTGTCAGCAATGGTTACTGGCTTACCTTCTTTCTCCTCAAATGTCTCAAACCATGATTTGTCGCCAGTCATGTGCTTACTGGCTCCTGAATCAATATACCATACAACATCTATCTGGGGAGATGAAGTATGGGTCATGAGCACCTTGTGTGCTCTTTCAGAGTCTGAGTCTGAGTCGGACCCTGCAGAATCTGAGTCTGAATTGGATTCAGCATAAGCAACATGCCCCTTAGGTTGCTTATTCTTTTTCTGTGATTTGTGTTTCCCTTTGCCCTTGTTCTTATGAGGTTGGTCATTCTGTTGCTTGTTCTTAAACCAACACCTATTGGTGTCATGGTTATTCATATCACAAATCTTGCAATATTGTTTGTCCTTCTGTTGATATTGTTTCCCTTTTCCCTTGGAAGAAGAACCCCCTTTTTGAAACTGCCCTTGTTTCTTACCTCCTTGTTGGGTATAAAGGGCATTATCTGGCACTTCATCCTTCTGAACCTGATTTGCCTCCTCAGTTTGAAGCAAATTCACCAACTCTACAAAAGATACTTGTCTACCAGAAACATTGAGGGAGGTGATCAACATCTTGTAGGACTCTGGCAATGCTCTCAAGATGACAGAGGTCAAGAGAGTATCATCCACGGGTTTTCCCATAGTATTTAATTTGGCTTTCAATTCTGCCACTCTGCAAAGGAATAGATCAACTGTCTCCCTAGAGTTCATACTGAGGGTATGCAGTTGAGTTTGAAGGTGTAGAATAGTGGACTGATTCTTTCCTTCATACACAGTAGTCAAAGCATCCCAAGCTTCCTTACTGGTTTTGGCATCACATATATGAGGTTGGACCTCATCTGTAGTAGCAAGCAGGATAAACATGAGACCTCTTTTGTCCTTCTTATCAAAAGCTTCTTGATCTGTTCCTGCTGTTTGAGGGCGTTTTGTAGTGCCAGTCACTACATCCCATAAATCTTCCACCTGAAGAATGGCACGCATCTTTGTCTTCCATGGAACAAAGTTTGAACCTTTCAACAACTGTGAATCTGATAGATATTTATGAACAATGGCCATTGTGAAGGTTCCTTATATCACCAATTGGTCTCCCTTTCTTTATACCTGCCAGACCTATATACCGAAACTACTCTATATATACCCGCCCTTACGTGAGGGAGACTATAAGTATATATGAGCAGCACGATACATGGAACTTAGGCGATACTGAAAGGGCATCATGTTGTTTATGACACCTACCATAGAAAGTCTATTCCTCATGCGTGGGGCGTAACTTCCCCTAAACACTTCGGAAAGACCTTCGTCAGGATTTACGCCTAACAACAATCACGATGTGGGTATGAAATGAAGTGAATAATAGAACTGGTTTTCCTTATTTCTCCCCGACGATTGATAGAGAACAAGCTCATACGTCGTTGTTGCAGCTATATTAGGCGGTGGATACAGTAGCCCAAAGCACGACAACATTACCTGTAAGTGTGGGCCAGAGGTATCACAAATACCGAATGCTATTGTGCAATAAATTGCACATATAGGTGTAAAAATTTGGGGTCTTTATTTTGCTGTTATATTGATGTAATTGTTAATGCATAAAAACAGGAAATTTGAATGCAAAAAACAACTACAAATGCCCACAAATTTCTCAACTACTTGAGGTGTCGGTTTCCACCGAAAATGCACCTATTACAATACCAATTTGCTTTGAGGAAAAAATGCATATTCACTCTAACATATTCCCCCCTTGTTCTTTATAATTTTACAAAAATAAATACATATGACATTCCCCCTTTTTGTTGCAAAAAAATGTGCCTTTCGTTGTCCCTTTTGATTAAAAACAACTTATCCCTCCAAAAAAAATGCTTTGAAAGGAAAAAAAATGAAGTATGGAAGAATACCTCATATTGGTGATAGTAGAGGACCCCAACGTGCTCCTTGTGGACCAAAAAATCGCTCATGAATGGCAAAAAATTGGACCCTCCAAGAAAAAAATGAGGCAAAAAATTGCAAAATGTTGCTAAAAAATTGCTTGGCATCAACAAAAAATTGATGGGTGTTAATATTTTTTGCTGAGCGTCAAAAAATCTTGCTCGGGCATCACTGGTCGCAGGGCGTCAAGTCGCGCTTAGGGCGTCAATATTGTGCATAGGACGTCAAACACGAGCATAGGGGGTCAAAAACATGACGCGCGGGCATTCTCGTTCACAGGGCATCAAAAGGAACTCTCGGTGGGTGTCGAACCGAGGACCTTTTTCCAAGCATGCAACACACTAACCACTCGGGCTGGGGAGCGCCTTGAGAATGAGGAAGGAGGACATCCTCAACCCGCAAGCAACGCACAGTGGAAAAAAAAAGAAAAAATCCCACATGCGTTGTGCTGTGATAGTGGAAGGGAATAAATATGGAAGAACACACTACGTTCTTCGGTTGCCTTCATGCAACCGCTCCAAGAAAATTCAACTAAAGCTAACAAGAAAATGTTGATTGCCTAAATTAAATAATGATTAAGATTTATTTTAATGTTTTGCATTGGTAATATTTGTTTTATTTTATAATTTAATGTTTTTCATATAAACTTATTTATTACAATATTTGTGGTTGCACTTGTGCTTCAAGAAGGAAACTAACAATTTAGATCTAATAAAAACAGAGTATGATAGGACCATGTTTTAAAATATTACTCTACTAAGTTCCAATGCATAGATAGTAGAGAAAATTGAAAAAGATCTAAAAAATAAAAATAAAGAATTTAAACATTTTAAACTTATTAAACAAGAATTTAAATATTTTATGTAAAATGACTCAGGTTTCTAACTATAGCAACTCAATTAAGATGAAAATTGAATTTGTTTATAAACTCTCAAAGTCCAAAGATGAAAGTTGTGATTTGTCAAAGGTGGAGAGCAAAGTACAACCCCTTATTCTCCCTTAAAAAAAGTTTTTTTCCTTTAAAATAAGATTATAATTGATTGAGCTAATGCCATTTTAATAACTCTCACGACCATATTACATTAAAATACTATAATATATCTAGACACCTGGGGTTCAACGCAACGGTTTGGGCTTTGGCTCTTTTTCGGGAGGTCTAAGGTTTAAACCGTGGCGTAGGTGAGTGTTTGAGGGGATGGGATTGTATCTCCTTGATGAAGTTGTTGTAACAGGTTAGAGGATTCCTCGTCAAGACCCCTATCTCTTAATATTATATATATATATATATATATATATATATATATATATATATATATATATATATATATATATATATATTTTTTGATTTGGTTATTGCGAGAAACCTCAATGACCGAAGCACAGGGCTGAACGAGTCTCCTCCCAACCATGACCCCTCATAAAACCGAGAGTTGTACTTATCAACAGAGAATTTAACACAAAGCCACCACATACCCACCCCCTCACACACTCGCCCATTGTTATTGTTTGACAAAATCTAAACCTTTTTTTTTTTCAAAATCAAAATATTTAACTTGTTTAGACTATACCATTAATCCTTGTTTTCCTTCAAGCCGGGTCAAAAATCATGAGAACAACCCCTATGGTTTAAACCATACCCTCATAAATTACTAAAAACAATGTAATTGTAAATATATTTATATTTAAACTAAAATATCTGTCAATTAAAAAAACTTTTATAAAATAATAAATCGTTTGATACGAAGAAATGGAGTTTCAATCCCCAAGAGTAACTCATATCTCTATACCAAAAAAAGAGAAGAAAAAGAAGGTTACGGTTTACCGAAAGGAAACTCTCTTACTCTAGGGTTAGGGTTTACTGAAAGGGAACTCTTACGCTAAGGTTAGGGTTTTGTGAGACGAGGGGATCTAATATATATTTGTGAGGGCTCCATCGGCTTCGTCAATACAGATTTACGAACTCGAAATCTACCGGAATTCTTAGTTACGACTTCAAGATTTCTTCGTAGTCTTGGTATGTTGCACATGCAATGAGTTCTGCGGTTTCCTATTCGAGAGTTTGGTGCGATTTTTTTCTGTTCTCTTTTTCTATGCGTTTCTCCCCTGTTTTTTTTTTTTTTGGGTGTGTTTTTTCTTTGATATGGTTTAATATTTAGTGAAGTTTAGTGAATAACCAGATCAAAAGATGAAGAAATTAACTGCAACAATATGAATCGGATGATTACCGGTATTTAAGTCTCTGATGATCTGTATATCTTTTTGTTTTGGTGGTGGGGAAATGATGAATGCAAGTTGGTCCGTGTTTATGACACATCCATGATTTTTAATACTTGAAAAACTTTCTGATTCCCTACTTCAAATACTTTCTGGTTTTAAGCTCGAGGGTTTTTTGCCCTAGAGCAATATACGCTATACTGAGATTTATTCTCTTTTGATGAAAGATCAATAAGCTGAGAGCTGCTTTTCAGTGCTTCGTTTATGTTTTTAGGGTTTGTTACTAGAATTTCTGCGATGATGAATGCTATAATTTACACATGTTAGACTATGGAGGTGGATGCCATCGATGAGATAGAATTTGTATACTGAGCAGAATATGGTTTTTGGAACATCCCTTTGCAAGATTTTGTTGGTTGATGTGGCTCTGTCTTTGTGTGGGTTGTTTCATACATCAGTTTTTTTTATTTTTTATTTATTTTATTTCACTTTTTTGAATGAGATTGCAGTTTGTTTTGGTGGTGTTTATTGAGTGCCTTTGTAAATTGTTGGTGGTTATTTTCGTGTATTGGAATTTGGGGATTGTAATAAAGAAAATGAATGGGTTTCGTAAAAGTGGCTCCTTACGAAGATAAAAATGTGAGCTCCATCTGATGTTTAAGATGAGAACATCATCTTGAAAGAGTTATCTGAAGGAGTTTCATGTTCATTTATTTGTTATATATGGTTTTTAAGTGTTTCATTAGTTTTTTTGTTTTGATTTTTGATATTGTCAACCTTCTCATTAAGGCTGGTGGAATTGTAGTTTCTGTGTCTGTTTCGGCTATATGGTTTTTAAGTGTTTCACGAGTCTTTTGTTTTGATTTTTGATATTGTCAACTTTCTCATTAAGGCTGGTGGAATTGTAGTTTCTTTCTGTTTGGGCAATGATTAGTCAAAGAACTGTATTGGGAACTTCAGACAAATACAAAGAACTGTATCTCTCTGTTTGGGCAATGATTAGTCAAAGAACTGTATTGGGAACTTCAGACAAAGACAAAGAACTGTATTGGTAACTTCTAGATGTATTAAAAAAAATTTGAAAATTTTATATTAAAACAAAGATATTAAGATGGTGGTACCAACCCTAGGTCTTGGGTCATTGGTGTCTTCCTCACTTCGGGCTGCATTTATCGAAGAGAGGCAGGGTTATAGAGGCAGAAACCTTGGAGAATGTTTGACCCCGCGTACAAGGTTATAGAGGCAGCTTCAATGATTTGACCTATATTCTGAGGCAGAAACCTCGGAGAATGTTTGACCCCGCGTCCAACTGTTGAAGATGACTCCTCTTAGCCTTAGCCATAAAGAATATCTTTTTACAATAGTAAAAAGAAGATCTGCATTGGAGCCAAATCTTCAGCACCATATTTCTACAAGAGCTGTTCACCTATTTATAACAATAAAAAGCGTTGTCCACCTATTTACAATAATAAAACGAGATAGTTGGAGCCAAATCTCCTAAACCATTAATAATGATTGTTCAAATTAGTTAAACATTGGATTTGCTCACCAACCTGCCTAATCCTCACATCCTTAATAGCCATTGTCACTATGTTATTGAACCCCTACATCTTTATGGGTATCCATCTTAGCTAGGAAATCTGCCACTTTATTTAGATCTTTACTCACATAAATTGAAATCACATCATCTAATTCCCTCTAGAGTTCCTTAGGTTGGGTGACAAGAATCCTCAACCTTCATACCTTCAAATCAAAGTTCCTCATGCAACCCAAAGCTCCTACTAATATTTGAGAATCTGATTCTAGGATCAACCTTCATACCTTCAAATCAAAGTTCCTCATGCAACCCAAAGCTCCTACTAATATTTGAGAATCTGATTTTAGGATCATCTTCTTGTAACCTTGTCTTACTCTTCAGATAGAAGCAGATTTGATAGCTAAGGTGTTTGCCTCATTGTTCGTGGTCTTTCTCAAGACTTGCAGTTCCCAATAGAGTATCTATCCCAACATGATTCCTGTAGACCACTCCAATTCCAGCTCTACCTAGCTCTACCTGAATTGTGTTTTGTAGCTCCATCAGTATTAATTTTAATTCAACCTTTTGGGTGTGGTTTTCAACTAGCTTTGTCTTGTCCCTCTTGCAATTTAGCTTCCTTCTCCATTGTCCCTATATCAGCCTGAGTTTCATCTTTAACATGCATTGTCATAGTTCTTGTGACTTTGCTCCAAATGACTTGCCAAACACCATCTCTAAAAATTTTGCCATTTCTCTCCAACCACACTTGCCACCAAATGAAGTTTAATCCAAGCTTCCAACCGATACAAAGAGCTTTAGATTTAAATCTACCCTCTTCTATCTTTCCCAAATATTAACTCGATTCAAATCACCATTAGCTCAAATTTAATAATATAAAAACCTTCGCTCCTAGATTTGATGCGTAAATGGGCACTCAAACATCAAGTGGTCAGATGTTTTCTCACTCTTGTAGTATAAAACACATGGAGGTGGACTAGCGATTCCTCTACATCTTAGGCAAAGAAGTTTACTTTCAACTTGATATGCATGAGGAGGTTTTGGAAGACTCTTATCATATCCATCTGCTCCTAGATTTGATACATAAATGAGCACTCAAACATCAAGTGGTCAGATGTTTCCTCACTCATGTAGCATAAAACCATGGAGATGAACTAGTGATTCCCCTACATCTCATGCAAAGAAGTTTCTTTCAACCTGATATGCAAAGATGTTTACTTTTAACCTGATATGCAAAGAAGTTTACTTTCAACATGATATGCATGAGGAGGAGGTTCTGGAAGGATCTTATCATATCCATCCTTCATTGTGTAGACTCCAAGACTCCCAAGGCTCTCGTAGCCCCAAGCTAATTCATCCTCCTCATCTCTACCTGAGAAATATTTTTTGCCAAGATTTTAGTCATAATGAGTGTCAATTCCCGAGGGATCGGAATTGGCCACTCATCTAACTTCTTAAACTGCTTAAACTTATAATCCCTTAGCTTACTAGTGTTGAAATAACTTTCACTCTTGATCCAACCCTTACTTTCCATGGCTGTTTTTATTGTTTGAAGTTCTGGAAATTCAGCAATGACCATCACTCCTAGATTTGATGCGTAAATGGGCACCCAAACATCAAGTGGTCAGATGTTTCCTCACTCGTGTAGCATAAAACACATGGAGATGGACTAGCGGTTCCCCTACATCTCAGGCAAAGAAGTTTACTTTCAACCTGATATGCATGAGGAGGAGGTTTTGGAAGGATCTTATCATATCCATCCGCTCCTAGATTTGATGCGTAAATGGGCACTCAAACATCAAGTGGTAAGATGTTTCCTCACTTGCATAAAACACATGGAGGTGGACTAGCGATTCCCCTACATCTCAGGCAATGAAGTTTACTTTCAACCTGATATGCATGAGGAGGTTTTGGAAGGATCTTATCATATCCATCCTTCATTGTGTAGACTCCAAGGCTCCCATAGCCACAAGCTAATTCATCCTCCTCATCTTTACCTGAGAAATCTTTTTCCCAAGATTTTAGTCATAATGGGTGTCAATTCCGGAGGGTTTGGAATTGGCCACTCATCCAACTTCTTAAACTGCTTAAACTTATACTCCCTTAGCTAACTAGTGTTGAAATAACTTTCAATTTGGATCCAACCATTACTTTCCATGGTTGTTTTTATTGTTTGCAGTTCAGAAAATTCAGCAATGATAGGTGGGTATTGATCCCATGAACCTGTCCAAAATCATGCCTTCTCTCCGCTTCCCACTTTCCAAAATAATCCATCTTATCTAACTTAAGAGCCTGCCACATCAAGGACCCATTACCATCCAAAGGGAAATGACTCACTTCATTCGGGTTCACTTGTACCAAATATTTACTAGTTAAAACTCTATTGAATAAAAGAGTTGGTTGGGAAATTCACCTCTAGCAAAGCTTTTTTTAGCCAAAGCTTTATTATTTAACTCTGATCTCCTCAGTCCCAAATCTCCCTTTACCTTGGGCTGTCTTACTTTTTGGCAACCTACTAAGGCCCATTTCCTCCCTCCTTTTACTCCTCCCCATAAAAATTTTCTAGCCATCTTGTCGAACTCTTTCTATATGGTATGTGTGTGGGGTAGCAAGGATAGAAAATTTATAAATTGTCATGACCTGAATGATTGATTGCAAAAAAGTAGCTTAACCATTTGTGAGACCAATGATTGATTCTTTTTTTGATACAATCCAAAAGATTCCTCAAGATATCTATTTTCAGTTTTTTAAAATGCAAAGGGAGCTCCAAATATACCATTGAGAGAGAAATCCTCATGAGTCCCAAGATCTCTTAAATTCTGTCTCAAAGCCTTCGATCAAGATTGAAAAAGATCGCTTTGGATTTTTTTTTTTTTTATAATTGATGACTTGGTTTGTTGTCCTAAGGTAAACATTAAGAGTATCTCTAATCATTCTTGCCTCCCTATGTTGGCCACTCCCACCAATCCTGTGTCATCCACAAACTATAAGTGAATAACAACTTCTTCACCCATCTTGATACTTGTTAGCAAACCTTGTCTTCTCCTCAAGATGAGTCTACCCAACCTTTCAACTAATACGAGAAAAAGACAAGGAGAACAAGGATCTCCTTGACGAAGGCCTTGAGTAGCTCCAAACGGTTGCGAGGGAAGGCCTTTGATTAACATTGAGTATGTCGGAGTAGAAACACAACTCATGACCCATTCTATCCAATCCTGAGAGAAACCAAATGTTGTCATCATCCTTGACAAGAAACTCCACTCCACCCTATCTTAAGCCTTCGACATATCCAATTTTATAAAATTTCCTCTATTGCCATATTTTTGCATTGAGTGGATTGCCTCTTGAGTTAGAACTACAATATACAAGATTTGCCTGCCCTTTATAAAACCCCCTTGCTCCGAGGAGATAATACTATGTAGGAGAGGTTTTAGCCGCTCAACAATTACCTTTGTGATTATTTTATATATAACATTGCATAAGGCAATAGGTTTGTAATCTCAAATATGCACCCCCTCCTCCCCTTTTAGAATTAAGGCAATGAATTTATAATTTAATACTTTAAGTATTTTTATACTACCTCTGGACTTCTCTATAACAACCATTACATGATCTGGGTAGGGTGAGTTATAGACAAGACTGTTTCTTTCATCATCCGTTGCTCAATGACCATCTTTGGCCTTGATTTTGACTATGGCAAGCATCCATTGACTCTTTGAGATGTTGATCTTTTTCCAGCAGCTGTAAAGAGCATTTTTAATGCTGTTTTTTTTGTGTTTCTTCAGTCTTTGTTGGAGATTTTTCTTCAACAAATCTGCAAAAGAACTGTCTTTCTAAAAGAGGATCTGGAGGTGTCCCTATTGGGTCCTTCTAGGGCAGCAATCTTGTCTTCAATCCCGTAGCAACTAGAAAACACTTCGTCTACCCAACTGATGCCCTAGTTTTCTCCTAGAACTCATCCCAATCAAAACAAATAATATCGAGAACTTCTAGATTTAAGATTAGAAAAAATAGCTTTGAGATGCATTGAAATTGAAGGCCATACTAATTATGAATTGCCTTACAAAAGGGCTCATAGTAAATATGATGTTTCATTTTTATTATTGTTGGTTTGAGCAATTAGGACTGGATTCATATGTTTAGTAATGTAATGAATGAATTATGTATATGATCTGTTAGTTTGATTGTCGTTGATTTGAGCAGTTAGGATTGGATTTATATGGTCTGCAAGTTAATGAATAAATTCTGTGAGTGGCTTCCCATGAGGACAAAATTTCGGTTCCTTGTGATGTTGAAGATAAAAATATAATGTTATTTTTTTAATTTGTTATGATTACATGGTATTAAAATAGTTTGATCATTGCGCCTGCACTCTGAAACCCTCTCTGAGTGGGAGGCCTCTCGCTCATGCGCTTGCGCCTACGCTTTGAAACCCTCTCTGAGCAGGAGGACTTTCGTTGCTTTCTGCTAGTTCTAGCTCCTCTGATATTTTTTCGTTTTATCCCTTTGATCTCGTTGCTTTTTGCCTGACTTGGTCAGTCTAAAGTTTCTCTGCAGATATTCCTGATCGTTCCCCTCCAACACCAATTTTCGAGGAAGATCTTGTCCCTTCTTCGAGTGCAGAGTTTTTCTTGTGCTACCTGAGCTTTGGCTGGTGGCTGCTTGATTTTTTGCTAAGGTTTGTTGTCGGATCCTTGATTTGGTGGGATCCCCTAGCTCTGGGGGTTGCTAGTTGCTTGTCCTGGTCGATCTGATGTTTCTTTGCAGCTTTCTTGGTCATTCCCCTCCAGCACCAAATTCGGGGGAAGACCTACGCCTTCTTTGATTGCGAAATTATTCTTGTGCTACCAGGGCATCCGGGCTAGTGTTTGCTTGGATTTTGGCAGGGTTTGTTGCCGTATGTGGGAGTCGTTACGGTGATTCTTTCCATGCGGTTCTTTTGGATCTTTCCCCTACAGCCCCAAAACCTCAGGGGGAGCCCTTGGGCTAAATGTCCGCGATGGAGGTATCTTGCTGATGGCTCCCTAGTTTGGTGGTTTTCCCTAGCTCTAGAGGATAGTCGTGTGGCTAGATCCAGCTTTTTGGGTGTTTCGGATCCGCTCTCTTTCTTTCGTCATGATCCTTCTTTTCTCTCTCAAGTGCTATGTTTGGTTGTTTCCTGTAATTTCTTCTCAAATGGCCCTGAGAGTGGTTGGCTCCAACGGGATTTGTGGGTTTCATGAAATTTCTTGTGCAGATCTCTTGGATGGTTTTTATGCTGTGGATTTTGTTGGCCGGTATTTTCTAGTGTTATTTTCTTAAACCGGTTGTTGTTATGAGGGGTTGTCCTGTTACATGCTTTGTTGGACGAATTTGTTGATCGTGATGACAGGATTCCCCTGTTCTTCTTTCCTGTTAGGCAAAAAATGCTTCGGTTTGGGTGGTTTTTATTTGTAAATTTGTTTTAACCGGTAGCATTTTCGTTATTCTATTTATTTTCTCCGGTGCTTTAGATTTTTGAGCACATGGTGGTTTGATCGTAGGGGCAATCTTTTGTATATGTTTGATAAGATCTACTGCTTATTTGCTAGGAGGTTGCTTCATTGGATTTTCAAGTTTGATTCGTGGAATCCAGTTCTCTCTTTCTTGATGTCTTATTGATATATCTATAAGGTCTGGGGGTGTCTTTCAAAACCCTACTTGTCATAGATTCGAGGACCCTTTAAAACCCCTTCTACTATCAATAAACAAAAACAGTTTGACAATTATTTATGTATTGCTTACCAAGATTTGAATCTAAATCTCTTTAAAAGTTTAAAAATTATTAAAATCTATTTGTTTATTTTAATTGTGGCTTGTTTATTTATTTGTTTCATTTAGTTACTTTTGTACTTGCCGTAGACTGGTAGAATGGAAGCCTTAATAGAACTGTTTGGGCAATGGTTATTCAAGTAAATGTGTTAGATTTTTTTAGAAACAAGAGATGCTTTTGTAGATCAAACTTTGGCAAATCCAACTGAGCTTATAGAATGCAGAATTCGTTTTAGTAACAAATTGTAATACCATTGTGTCATTCTGAATTGTTTTAATTATTATTTTTTTAATTATATGGAATATAAAGGAGCTTATTTAAATTATAATTATTTTTTGATTGGTTATATGCCATTGAAATGGGTTTTACCTGTATTACATTGTGATCACACAGTGATATTAGAACAGAACAGTCAATTATACATATCACAACAGTCAATTATGCATATATTAATTAATAAGATTTAACATGAAAGAATTTAATTAACTGAACTAATACTATTAAATGAGTTGTTTCAAATATTATCATTTGAAATATGTATTATTTCTTCAACTGAAATTTTACTATAGGAATTGGGCTATGTGGTTAACTCCCTCGGCTCACAATTGTGATCCTACGATTTTGTGGGATGGATTGGAATGTGTCTGTCTCTATTATTTTGGTTTTTTGAGTAGTTTTTTTTTTTTTAAATAATAAAAAGAAAGGTGTTTGTTTTTAAATTTATTGTTTTTTCTTGGTTCTTTTTTTCAAGAGTTTCCATGAGGGGTCCCTGTCCTCTCATATTTTGTGGGGTGGATTGGAATGTGTCTTGACTCTATTATTTTGGCTTTTTGATTTGGTTTCTTTTTAATATAATCAAGAACAAGAACACATTTGTTATTTAAATTTATTGTTTTTTCTTGGATTGAAATGTGTCTGGCTCTATTATTTTGGCTTTTTGATTTGGTTTCTTTTTAATATAATCAAATATAATCAAGAACAAGAACACATTTGTTAGCTTTTTGATTTGGCTTCTTTTTAATATAATCAAGAACAAGAACACATTTGTTATTTAAATTTATTGTTTTTTCTTGGTTCTTTTTTTCAATGAGATTACACAGGTTTTTACGAGGGGTTCTCGTCCCCTCGTACTATGGGAGGTTTGAACCTTGGACCTCATAAAGAGAGGCCAAAGCCCTTGCCACTACAATAAGCTTACAGATTTTTTTTTTTCTTAGTTTGTTTCTAAAATCTTTAATAACAAGAAGATTTTTTTAATTTATTGTTTTTACTTGCATCTTATTCATCAATATTTAATATATATATATTTTTTATTGAAATCCAATTTTTAATATTTTGTGGGGTGGATTGGAAGGTGTCAGACTCTATTATTTTGGCTTTTTGATTTGGTTTCTTTTTAATATAATCAAGAACAAGAACACATTTGTTATTTAAATTTATTGTTTTCTCTTGGATTGGAATGTGTCTTACTCTATTATTTTGGCTTTTTGATTTGGTTTCTTTTTAATATAATCAAGAACAAGAACACATTTGTTAGCTTTTTGATTTGGTTTCTTTTTAATATAATCAAGAACAAGAACACATTTGTTATTTAAATTTATTGTTTTTTTTTTTGTTCTTTTTTCAATGAGATTACACAGGTTTTTACGAGGAGTTCTCGTCCCCTCGTACTATGGGAGGTTTGAACCTTGGACCTCATAAAGAGAGGCCAAAGCCCTTACCACTATAATAAGCTTATGGATTTTTTTTTTTCTTAATTTGTTTCTAAAATCTTTAATAACGAGAAGATTTTTTTAATTAATTATTTTTACTTCCATCTTATTCATCAATTTTTAATATATATATATATATATTTTATTGAAAACCAATTTTTAATATTAAGATTGATTGAAAAATGAAAGTCTAATTTCTTCTCTTAAAACTTTGTTACTTTGTCCCAAGAATCTCTTTGATGAATTTCCATTTTCTGGATGCATGTCTTCACATTTATATGCAGCGATGATGAGAACATTTGACTCTCGTAAACTAATGAGAATCATCACTAATTTTTTTGATTATGTTCAAGCACTTTTGAGCTGCATTTTTATGTGTAATGAAATAGTGACTTATGTGATGGTGCTGTAAGAGGGAAGTGTTGTCCTTGTCCCATGTCTATAGAATAGATGTAGATGTTTATGAATTATGTTATGTGTCAGGATAGTGTGTCGAGATGAATATGTTTGTGTTTCATTACTATGTGTGTTTTTGTAGCCGGATAGGTTTCAGGCTATTGGCTCTTGGTTTTATTGTTGAAGCTGTGAAAATGTGGTAAAGAGGGTAAGAAATATATGAAAAGGGAATGAATCTTAAGAATAAGTATGTTTTATCAGTTCAATTGCTAAGCTAATTAGTTAGCTGTGTGTTTCGGTTTATGTCTTTTCATCTATTAAAATTTTGTTTGTGTGGATTGGAAATTTAATAGTGTCAGTTACGTAATGTGGTTCATATGATGTACTTCAGCTTATAAAGAGTTCAAAGGGTCGCACACTGTCCTTGTTTGGTATCTTTACTTTTTATAAATTGAGATTTACATTTTGCATATAGCTTTAGCTGATAACAAAAAAAATTCAGGCTTTTACACTTGTCTTCTGGTGTATAGCCAAAGGGAGTGTAGTGGAAACATATCTCTAATTCTTTTAATAGACAATTTTCCTTTGGAGGTGCATTTTTTTATTTTTTTTTCCTAATGGTTTAAATGTTTTCTCTGCCTACCTGTCATATCACAATCTGCAATTTGCCCTTAATAGTTTCATTTTTACCCTATCATATCTGTTAAATGTTGCTCCTGAGAATTATGTAGGTCTTGAGTATCAGAGAATTAATTAATTTTTTTTTTAATACTCAAGACCTACAATCTGCAATTTGCCCTTAATAGTTTCATTTTTACCCTATCATATCTGTTAAATGTTGCTCCTGAGAATTATGTAGGTCTTGAGTATCAGAGAATTAATTAATTTTTTTTTTAAATTATGTTTTGTTATATATCTTCTAGTTCTTTCTTTTTTTGCAATCCATGTGGCAGGTGTTTTATTTGGTTTTCTTGAAGTGTGTCTTTATTGAAAAAAATGTTGTATTCAAGTTTTCTACCTTTGACAAATCACAATTTTTTTGTGTAAACTTTAAAGCAGATTCAATTATTAGTAAAACAAGAGTTCGAAAGATGTACAAGAAAAAAACAAGAGAAATCATACAAATGCAATATAGCCCTATCTTAGTAAAACAAACAAACCTGGGCTAAACCTGTTGATGGAGAAACTGAAATAATATTCTTCCCGCTATCCTTCTATTTAACATGGCTGATGCAATGCTCAATGCTTTACATAACTGATAAAGAAATTGTTGACAATAATGTAATTTAGTGTGCTCAAATCCTTCATCATATGATCTCAATAAGTATTCTGCTTTGCTCTGCCCTTTTTATCTGTTGGCTTCATTATCAATTCTTAAAATCTCTTCCAAATCTATGGGGGCATATGACCAGACCTTGAAATTCTCAGATTTAACTACCATATTTGCCATTTTATCGGCAGCTTTGTTTCCCTCTCTATAAATATGTTTAACTTGACTATCTTCTAGGTTTCCCAAGATAGTCCTCGCATCTGTAATTATTTGGAAAATGCTAGAATTATTTAACTTCCCTTTTTGAAGGGAAGTTATAATATTCTTGGAATCCCCCTAAAGAACAATTCTCCTAAAATCCAAATTCATTGCAATTGGCAGTCCTGTAAGCATTGCCCTTGCTTCAGCTTGGTGATTTGTGGTAATTCCTAGATCCTCAGCCTATGCAGCCACTACCTGACCTCTGTCATTTTTAATGAGGCCCCCCCCACCAACATGACCCGGGTTACCTTTTGCAGCTCCATCGAAGTTAATTTTTACCCAGTCTTTGTGGGGACGTTCCCATATAGTATCTAGTCTCACCTTATTGATTTTTTTCATATTTAAGATATATTTTTCTAGAGAGGATCATTGCAAGGTTTTCTTGGCCAATATTGTTTTTAATACAATCTTCCAATAGGGCTGTTTTTATCTTGGCATAAACCACAATTATTTCTCTGGTTTTGTTTTTTAACACTTGTCTATACCAAATCCCCCAACAAATATGTGGAATGCATTTTTTCTAAGTGCCATTGTTCCCAAATCCCTAATTAGAGAATCTTGAGTGACCCAAGCAACATTAACTTCTCAATAACATATTTAGGATATCACGAAAAAAATCACAAGTTCCAGTTGCTTACCTAGATGCCTACATTTGCTTATCTAGATGCCTACATTTTTAATTCTTGGTTTTCATTTTTTGAATTTTTTTTCATTTTTTTACATTTTTAATTCTTGTTTTTGTTTTTTTTTGGATCAACACCGTTTATACACATCTTGTCACAAGGGTTGAACTGATTTTTTTACAATATAAATATTCAATTCTTATCTCAATCGAGTGCTATAGCTAGATACCTACATATTTAATTCTTGATTTCCATTTTTTATTTTTTTTACAAATACAAATATTCCAAAGAAACAACGTTTCCACATATTTAATTCTTGATTTTCATTTTTTGGTTTTTTTTTTTTCTTTAATTTTCTTTACAAATACAAATATTCAAAAAATCAACATATTTCTTGTAGCAGTCTTCATGATACTAATGTTATTATTGTCTGTTTTTATTAGATTTGGATTGTTAATTTCTTTTTGTGAAGAATAAGTGCAACCACAAGAATTGCAATAAATAGTTTATATAAAAATGCAATAAATTAATAAATTACAAAACATTACCAATGGAAACATTAAAGTAAATTTGGGTCATTTTGTATTCTTAGCATAATTGCAACCAATAATTTATATGAAAACATAATAATATTATTAAAATACAGAACTTACTAATGAAAAACATTAAATGTTAGTGTTAAACATTCAATATTTTCCAAGAAAATAGCTTTTTTTGGGGGATTAATTTTAGCTAGACTTATTGCTTTATCTAACCATGAAAAAGAGAATACTGAACTTTTGTTTTCAACGTCAACTAAACTTATTAGTTTATCTAACCATGAAAAAGAGAATTTAAATTCTTGAACCTTTATTAAAACCCCTCCATTGGCTAGCCTATATGTATGTTTTAAACTTACATACCATGTAACCATGAAAAGAGAAGTAAACCATTCCATTCAATGATCCTAAAATTAGCTATGGAAATTTAATATTCAATTTCATGTAACTGTAAAAAGAGAGTAAACCTTTCAATGATCCTAAACTCCTATTAGCTATGGAATTTACTCTTCAATGTAACCATGGAGAAGAGAAGTAAACTTCATGATTCTAAACTCCTCTATTGGCCATGGAATAACCATGGAGAAGAGAAGCGAACTTCATGGTCTTGAACTCCTCTATTGGCTTGTCTATTTGTACTTTTGTCCATTTCTCTTAATATATGTGTAGACAATGCAAGGTTACATTATTCCTAAATTCCTATTAGCTATGGAAATTTCCTATTCAATGTAACAATGGAGAAGAGAAGTAAACTTCATAATTCTAAACTCCTATATTGGCTATGGAATAACCAAGGAGAAGTAAACTTCATGCACCTGAACTCCTTTATTGGCTAGCCTATTTGTACATCTGTCCATTTTTGTTAATGTATGTGTAGACAATGCAAGGTTACATTATTTGGTTATTGAAGATTTTAGTCTCAATCTTAATTTTTGTCTTTGTCTTCAATCTTCATGTGTCCTTGCATTGTTCACTTATTAAAAGACCTAAGAAGAATCATATATTGAAGATTAAGATAAAGATCTAAAAGTTGTAGACTGGTCAAGCAGAGGTTCATGAATAGTGTAAGGTCACTTGAAGATTGATGATAAACACAAAGACCAATATTGAAGATTAAAGTATTCAATAACCAAATAATTTTATACAGGGGTGTTGAAGAATATTACAGTATTTGATACATGTTAATGTACCACCATGGTACCTTCATGGTATATTTCTTAATATCTAATAGATTAGGGTCGAGTCTATAGTTTTTAAATGTGATTTATATTTCCTTTTTATGTAAGTGTCAATGTGCTTAGGGTTGAGTTTATAGTTTAGAAGTGTGATTTATATTTAATGTATAGGAAATGCACCTTCTTTTGCATATTTAATTCTTTTGAACTTGCCAATGATATTGTAGATAGGCTTTCTTTGCCTCTTCTTTTGGTGTGCAATATCCTTTCTCTCTTCTTTTGGAGTGGAATATATTTTCTTAAGGATCCTCTATTATTGTATTCTTTGCTTTGTCTTGAATTTTATCTCATTGCTAGAAAAAGATTCATTCCATGGTCTCAAATGAAGGACATCTCTTCGCCTAAACCATGGGCCACCAACCATTATTTTATCTCTAAATTTTGAGCTAGAAAATATGACGAGGAAAAAACCTTTACGAGGAAAAGTCATGGAGCAATTTGAATTTAATCTCCTCTTCCACTTGATCCGATTTTGAATCTCCGAATTTAATCTCCACTTCCACTTGATCCAATTTTGGATCTCCAAAAACCTTGGCCATGATTTATGAAACTTACATATTGACACTTTACTTTTAAGAACCATTATATCATGCTCAATCATCTCATCCTTGATACTTACTTCTGGTGTAACATTTGGTACTTGAATCGAACTTACCATGTACTCGCTCTTGCTACCTAGATCAAACTTGCCATCACTCTTTTACTTATCTCCAACTTGGGCCTCCATACTTCTAACTAGGGCATATTGACTTTCTATTAGGTTTTTTAAATATTATTTTCCTTACATATTAGCTAATGGGGCTCCCTCTTGCCTCGCACTCACTCCTGACTTGCACTCCTTGGCTTGTAATAAGTCCCGTCTCTTCTTTTTCTTGGCCTTGAACATTTTTTTGGAAACAATTTTCCACGCATTTGTTGTAAGGGTTTGAAGCATTGATGCACTTTCGATGAACCTATTGCTCTTCCACTAAATATCGACTCAAACTCCCTCATGACTCGCACCTGCCATATCACGAGTCAATTATTTTTTTTTTCTCACTTTATATTCTTTGCTTATCTCTCCCTTATTATTTCTAATTATTCTTATCTGATTTTTGGTCTTGGATTTTCGTCTCCACTTCTGATGGTTTCCACTTTATATTATGTGCCTTCTTTTGTTTCTCTTGTACCCAACATCATATTTCTATTTAATCACTTGCCTCCATCTATCAAGGCTCTTTGCTTCAAGGCTCTCTCCTTCAATATTTAGGGATTGGGTGAGTTGATAGGGTCAGTTTAGACTCATTAATGGCTAAACAAATCCATATTTTTATTACCTATAAACTATATTCCTTTCTTTTAAATATTTTTTTGTTTATTTCTAGCTATACAATCCAAAGTATTGTATTTTTTAATAGATACTCACTTTATCTATCATTGCTTTAACCATTTTTCAATTTTACTATTTATCACCATGCATTTATCAAACATATTAACAATTAATTGCCATAGTTTTTGAACTCTTTCTTACATAAAACACATAGTGAAGACCATAAAAACCTCTTTTCTCTTTTAATTAGGTTTTACTATGACCTATCCAAACAAACGTTTTGACTATTGGAATGCTTCGACTATCCCAAATATCTCTCCATATTCATGTGGTATTCTTATTTTGTTGTTTTATGTTAGATTTGTTGCTATTTTTTCTTCTAAGCTTTTCAACTCCCAAATCTATTTATCCTTTGCTCCCCTTGAAATAATCAGAGTAGTTATCTTTTTGCACCCTTGTCTAGCAATAGTGTTTGGTATACTTTGTAAAAAATCTTATTTCCATTTGTATCTTCCTTCTTAATCCTTGTATATAATGTTTGAAACCTTATCACCATATTTATCTTATATGTTAATATCACATTTAAATTTGGTTCTCACCATTTGGAAGTGATATCACATGCATGCTTTTAGATAAATATTAGTAAAAAGTATGTTGTAGAAAGATTGATTTAAAGTTAAATGACAAGATGTTCAAATTTCATGTTACTAAAACCGGTATTATCTTTAGTTTTTCATCGAAGGGACCTAAGTTCAAACCCTAATACAAGAGGATTGTAACCCCTTTTAAAAACCCATGCTTTTAAAATTGGATCTAGATTGAGTGGTTTTTTCATCACATGAAGCATCTATCTAAATGGAAATTTTCTCTTCGGTTCCAACCACCCATCTTAGACCTTTAATCACTAGATCAATTATTGTTTAAATCATTTCAAAGTGCAGAATTTGACCTTTAATCACTAGAATAATTAATTTTTTACAACTGCACCAAAGTGCAAAACCATTTGGTTGTGAGAATGCATTAAAAATTAAGCTTGGGTCATTGGACTCAACATACCTAAAATTATTCTTGCATATTGACATTGAGTCTTTGTACAATCTCCAAATTACTTTTCCCCTTATAGCTAAGTTGGCATCTTTAAGAACTCTTAAATCGAGATCTTCCTTAGTTTTTTTTTGGAAGTTGGATTCAAAAGCAGGCTTTGAAAGGGCCCCAAAACCTTATTACAAAGTGATTACAAAACTCATTAGGTCCGAAGACCAACAAGGAAGGTCAGGGCATGCCACAAGGGTGGTCTCGAACCCGTACAAGCAAGAGCAAATCAACAAGAAATTGGTCCCGATGGGATGATCTCGAAATCCAAAATTTAAAATTTAAACTCAGAATCCTGCCTAAAATCTGAGTTGGCCAAACCATGAGCAAAGAGAGATCCCAACAACCGATAAAGCAATAAAATCAAATTAAACTTAGATTTTGGGATTCTCACCCAAAGAAGGGCTCGGGATGGAATCCTGTCCGAGAAGGGGGAAATTGGAATTCCGCCTAAAATCTGAGATGGCCAAACCATGAGCGAAGAGAAAACCCAGCAACCGGTAAAGCATTAAAATCAAATTAAACTTAGATTTTGGGATTCCTACCCAGAAAGAGCTTGAGATGGAATCTCGCCCGGGAAGGGCCCTGGAAGTAGGAAAACCAGCAAAAATAAGAAAACTAGATTTGAAAAACCTGTCTGATGGAATCCTGGGTAAAGCAACAAGAACAAAGAAATCCCACAAGGGATAACCATCAGGCAACAATTGCAGCATAGGAGGATCCCATCTAGGAAGGCACAGGACCATCACAAACTGTCCCAGCAAGAGAATCTTATCTAGATGCACAAAAAAACTAGATTGATCCAGAAAAGAAAATCTCGAGCAAGAGTGAAACACCGGTTCTACTCAACTTTGGAACAAGATTACTTGCTAGAATAAGCAACGTTCTCCAAGAAAGCTATCAGGTAAATCTGAAATCCCAGTTAGCTGCAGCAAGAAGAATCCCATGAACAATTGAAACAAAAACATTGCCTTGAAAATTTTCCTTAATTTTATCATCACACACCTTGCTCCATTTCACCAAGGAAATTTTCCTTTTATCATTTAATATTGATAACAAAAATGATCTCTTAATATTTTGGTATAATACACAAGGACATATAATATGTTGGAATGACCTCTAAGATTGATTTAATTAGTTGCACTCTTCTTGCTAACAATAACCATCTACAAATATTGTGGCGGCCATAAAAGCTGGACAGCCTGCCCAGATTCGTGGCGGCTACCGATTCCACCATGTAAATTAAAAAAAAAAAAAAAAAAACAATAACCATCTACCTTTCCATGTTGAAAGTCTATTATGAACTTTACTAATAACTAATGTCTATTATGAACTTTACTAATAACTAGATTCTATTATGAGATTTACTAATAACTGAAGTCTATTATGAACTCTACTAATAACTATATTTCACATTTATATCCTCATTCTCCATTTTACTAATAAGGGCATCCCTAAATAAGTTGTTGACAAATTCGCCCATTTGAAGTAACTTGGATATCCTTGCTTTAATTCTAGTTGGAGTTTTTGGAAGTGAATTTTAAATTTTGTCATATAACATTTTGACCTATGCTTTTTTTTGCTGAAGAACAAGGGGTTGTATTTAGGTTCCCCTCGATAAATCATAACTCTATCCTCTAGAGCTTGAGATTTTACAAATAGACTCAATTCTCATCTCAATTGAGTTGTAAGCAAATTGTTAGATACCTACATTTCTCTTATAAGAAAAGAAGTTACATATTGATATTAAAATTTGCAAAGAACAATTATCCAACAAGCAGCTTGGAGGTTAGAAGATTACTATCCAAAAGGAGGAACATGTAACAAAGCAAATTTAAAAACTTCAAAAAGTGCAACAATATATTAAGGCTACCCAAAATGCAAAGGGTACCATAATCACACAAGATTCCTGTCCAAAAGGAGGAACATGCAACAAAGCAATTTTAAAAACTCCAAAAAGTGTAACAGTATATTAAGGATGCCCAAGATGCGAAGGGTACCATAATCACACAAAATTGCTATCCAAAAGGAGGAACATTTGGGCATAACCAACCATATCCAATCTTGCAACTACCCTTCACCTCTAGTAGATGCATAGTTCTTGTGATAGATGGTTATGCCACTCTCATTGTCACGAGGACTATGATGGAATAATTCCTAACACCATGTTGGTAGTTTATGTTTACATTTCATACTATTAGCATATAAAATTTTAAGTGCTTCTTCAATTTATTTTAAAAATAATTTGTTATAAATGATGTTCAAACCCAAAATAGGTTTGCACAAGATATTCTCAATCACACCTTCAAATATTGTTCTTGCACACATCATGCACCAAAAATAGAACCCAAAGCTTGATATTAGACAAGGGTAAAAGGATCTATGCTAAAGCTAAAGAATTATTCAATTTTGGACATTGCTTTTGAAGGTAAAATAGCTACTCTAAGTTTTGTTTTATTCTTAAAACTCAACATATTTCCTTTTTTTTGTTGTTGGAGAATAGAGGGTTGTACTTAGGTCCCCCACCTTTGACAAGTCACAACTCCCTCCTTTAGAGCTTGATAATTACAAATAGATTCAATTATCATCTCAATCGAGATGCTATAGCTAGATACCTACATAATTTTACATAAATATCTTGAATTTCTATTTTCATTTTTTTATTTTCAATTTTATGTGCGAATATAAATATTTCAAAATTAAGCATCTTTTTTGACAATTTTCTATAGAAACCTTCACAATACCAAAACTTTACCTCTACTCTCTATGCATTGCATCTTAGTAAAGTAATCTATCCAAAACATCGCACTATCATAGTCCGTTTTACCAAGATTGCTAATTTTCTTCCTGAAACACAAGTACAACACAAAAATTGTAATAACTAGTTTATATGAAAACACATTAATGTTATAAATAAAGCAAAAATTACCAATGAAAAACATTAAAGTAAATCTTAATCATAATTTGATTCAAGAAGTCAACATTTTCTGATAATAACCATAATTAGTTGCACTCTTTTTGCTAACAATAACCATTTATCCTTCCATATTGAAAGTCTATTATGAACTTTACGATTAATTGGATTCCATAATTCTATCCTCATTCTCCTCACAAATAAGGGCATCCCTAAATATGTTATTGAAAAATTTGCCTACTCCATTTGAAGTAACTTGCATATCCTTACTTTGATTCTAGCTAGTTTTTTTGGGAAGTGAATTTTGGATTGTCCTATAAATTTTCTGCCCTAATATTTTTTTTGTTGAAGAACAAGGGGTTGTACTTAGGTCCCCACCCTTTAAAAATCACAACTCTCTCCTTTGAGAGTTTACAAATAGATTCAATTCTCATCTCAATTGAGTTGTTGTAGCTAGATGCCTATATCATTTTATGAATTCTTGATTTTTATTTTTTGATCTTCTTCAATTTTCTATGTGGATATAAATATTCCAAAATTCAACATCCTTCTTGACATTTAGCATTTTCCTACAACAACCTTCACAATATCAAAAATATGCTTCTATTGTCTATGCATTACATCTTAGTAGAGTAATATTTTCAAAACGTCGCACTATTAGTTGAAGCATAAGTGCAATACAAAAATTGCAATAAATATTTTATATGAAAACACATTAATATTATAAAATAAAGCAAATATTACCAATGAAAAACAATAAAGTAAATCTTATCATTATTTGATTTAGATAGTCAACATTTTGTTGTCAGTTTAGCTAAACTTTCTACATCCTCTAACCACATAAAAGAGAATTTAATTCCACGATCCTCAATTAAAACCCCTCTCGTAGCTAGCCTATCTACACATTTGTTTCCTTACCTTAACATATGTGTAAACCTAATTTCTTCAAACTCTATACAAAGGTCTTGTATTTTCATAAATATATTTTGTATGTTCCATTGAGCTTTTTCTTTCCTCAAAATTGCATTTATTACTATGAGTGAATCACTTTCCATCATTTCTTCCTCAAAATTGCATTTATTACTATGAGTGAATCACATTCCATTGTTTCTTCCTCAAAATTGCATTTATTACTATGAGTGAATCACCCACCTTCCATCCATACTTTGTTCCATTTCAATAGTTTACAAATTTTTAACCTTTCCAAAGTTGCCCAAGCTTCAAATTTATTACTTGTCTTAAATCCATTGTTAAAAAGGTAATGAGACAAAATTTCTCCTCTTTTATTTCTAATTACTCCTCATGTTGGTCCTGAATATCCTTTAGATGCTCTATCAAAATTCAATTTGACCAAATCTACATCTAGTGGTTTCCCTTTTATATTATTTGCCTTCCTTTTGTTTTTCTTTTACCCAACATCATAGTTCCATTTGATGACTTGTATCCATCTATCAAGGCTCTTTGCTTCCAAATTAGGTATTGGATGAGTTGAAAGGGTTGGTTTAGACTCTATGGCTAAATAAATCTTCCTTTCCATTACCTTTAAATAGCTTTTCTTTCATTTAAATATTCTTCTATTTATTTCTAGACAAACAATCCAAAGTATTGTATCTTTTGATATATCTCAAATTATCTGTAAAACCTCACTTTTAAAAGTGCTATGCCATTGCTTTAACCATTCTTCAATTCTGCCATTCATCACCATGCATTTACCAAACATATTAAGAATCCATTGCCATAGTTTCCAGACCATTAATTAATGTCCCAAGAGATGGTCTATACTCTCCTCCTTTTACATAGAACACATTGTGAGGGACCATGAAAACTCGTTTTCATAAGGTTACCCTAGGATAAAATTCTTTTGACCTACTAGCTAAACAAACATTTTGAGTTTAGGAATGCTTGAGCTCTCCCAATCGTCTCTCCATATTCTTTCATTATTCCTATTTTGTTGGTGCTTTACATTATTTCTACTTCTTGTTGTGTATTCTCATGAGCTATTCAACTCCTAAATAGCTTATCTTCAACTCCCATTGGAATAATAATTGTTGTTATATTTCTACTCAACCACCTCCTAGCATCAATGTCTTGTATACTTGTGAAAATATTCTTTCCATTTGTATCTTCCTTCATGATATTTGAACACAATGCTTGAAACCTTATCACCATATTTATCTTGAGGTAATCTCATCCATGGTTTCAAAATTGGATCTAGATTGAGTAATTTTTTATCATACCAAGTATCCATCCAAATAATATTTTTCTCTAGTTCCCACCACCCAGATTAGACCTTTAATCATTGGATCAATTGATTGTTTAAGACTGTTTCATAGTGCAAAACCATTTGGTAGTGAGAATGCATAAATATTAAGCTTGGGTCATTGGGCTCATCATACTTAAAATAATTATTTCCAATTGTCTTTGAATCTCTTTTTACAATCTCCAAATTATTTTTCCCTTAAGAGTTAAGTTTGCATTTAAGAACTCTTAAACCAAGACATCCCCTAGTTTTATCATCACACACCTTGCTCCACTTCACCAAAGGTAATTTTATTTTATCATGTAATCAAGACCGCAAAAATAGCCGCATAACATAGATAATTTATTTTTAATCAATTTTTGCATAGTATACAAGGACTTAATATGTTGGAATGGTATGTAAGACTAATTTAATTAACTGCACTCTTCTTGCTAATGATAACCATATACCTTTCCATGTTGATAGTTTATTCTAAACTTTTCTTATAATTGGATTCCATAGTTATATCCTCATTCTCCCCTCAAATAAGGACATCCCTATATAAGTTGTTAGCAAATTTGCCTCCTCCATTTGAAGTCTATCTCGATTTTATCTCCTATTAACCAAGTCTATCTTGATTTTAATCTCTAAAATTTCTCTTCCTTAAAATATTATGATATTCACTAAGCAACTCCCTTTCCTTTGAGCTTGGATTATTATGCTCACCTTTTTGGAATTTTGAAAGTTTCTCTTTTAGTTATTTCTTCTAAAAATTATTTCTAAAATATTTTTGTTCTATTCTTTTAATCTAAGATGTCAATTATTTAATTTATTTTGGAAGTGTATACAACCCATCATTTCATGAATATGCTTCCTCTATCATATCAACAAACTGAGTATGGTCTTCCCATATATGCTCATATTTAAAATATGATATTTTTTGAATTCACTTCCCACCATTTTAACTCTTATTGGCTAGTGATTTGAACCAATCATTGTCAAGGTATTAATTCTAGCACAGGTCCTTCATCTAGCCAATGATTTAAGAGTATTCATTTATCTAATTTTATTACTATCAGGTTATGGCCTCTCTTGTTGTTGGTCTATGTATAGTTGTCCTCTTCAAACTCAACCTCCCATAGATTATTGTTTTGAGTAAAAGCTGAGAAAACTCTCATACTTTGGGTTATTTTCTTAATTCCCCTAAAAGTTTCATCTAACTTGCTTATGGCATTAAAATTTCCTACGATAATGAATCGAGTTTCTTGTTATTTACTTTTCACAAAGGCTTTAATCCCACTTCATACTTCTAATCTACCTGATTGAGTTGTAGGTCCATAGACATTGATAAGGATGAAACAAATATTTGTAAAGTAGCATGTGACTAATGAGGCTATCCAATGTAGAGCTTTATGAATGTTACTGCAGACACCAAAATCCAGCCACTTGTAAGCCATCTATACCTTCCTGTCAGCCACGTGTCAGTCATCCATCCTTCTCGCCATTATTTGGCCCAAATCCACACTTTCCCACCATTATTTGGCCCAATTTCACCTTTCCCGCCATTTTTCATCCCCAAATTTATTTAAATTAATATTTATATATATATTTTAATATTTTAATATATTTTAATATATATATAAATATAGTTTAAGTGATTTAATCCGAGTCGTCCATCCTTCATTTAATCTCATCCGTCCATCCATCTTAATCCGTTTCACAACCTAGATTTATTCTCTACCCTTGGATCCATTTTAATCTTAGCCACACATTCAAAGTGTCGTTAAAACCCTAAAGTGTGCCCTAAGAGTAGATTATAAATTGAGTCACCTTGATGGCTCAAACCCTATCTATCTCTTCGGCTAAACCTACCTATCTTTCCAATCTAAGTCTGGAGTTGGCTATTGTTGTTAATCCTGAGTCTTCTGAGTCTTCTACGACCCTAAGTCTGAACTAAACCCTTTCGTCGCATCCATCACCGCCGCCTGGTCTCGCCGCGTTAACAGGAAAAGGTATAGATTCGTCTAAAGCAAGTAATATTTCTTTATGTATTAATCTGCTGTTAAATTATGCATTTCGTTTATTTTTATTTCATAAATCTAGGGTTTTAGACTGTTTCTGAGGGCTCACACAGTGGAGCCCTCTTATTAGTTTCTAACTCTTTGATAATTTTAATGTGTGCAGGATTCTAGTGGTAGATCTGATTTGTTGATAGCAGCTGCTTAAGCTGGAGTGGTCCGAGCCAAAGGATACAACGAAGCCCACTCATTCTGTTGAGGTTAAGGATACATTCTTCGGAGACGCCACCACATTGTGCCAGCTAGGGTTTCGGAGAACCTTAGCACAAATTATAACTTTGTATCAGGAAAAGGGTTACAGGCCCTGTTGTACTTAAAAGGAGTTTCTAAACTCCATTGATTAATAAAAATCATTCATTTTGTACAACTGTTCTGCATTCCTTTATTGTGATTTCTTTATTTCTGTTTGGCGTTGTATCTTTAATCTACAAAGAAATCACAATAAAGGAATGCAGAACAGTTGTACAAAATGAATGATTTTTATTAATCAATGGAGTTTAGAAACTCCTTTTAAGTACAACAGGGCCTGTAACCCTTTTCGTGATACAAAGTTACAATTTGTGCTAGGGTTCTCCGAAACCCTAGGCGGCACAATGTGGTGGAGTCTCCGAAGAATGTATCCTTAACCTCAACGAGAATGAGTGGGCTTCGTTGTATCCTTTGGCTCGGACCACTCCAGCTTAAGCAATTGCTATCAACAAATCAGATCTACCACTAGAATCCTGCACACATTAAAATTATCAAAGAGTTAGAAACTAATAAGAGGGCTCCACTGTGTGAGCCCTCAAAAACAGTCTAAAACCCTAGATTTATGAAATAAAAATAAACGAAATGTAGAATTCAATAGCAGATTAATACATAAAGAAATATTACTTGCTTTAGATGAATCTATACCTTTTCCTGTTAACGCGGTGAGACCAGGCGGCGGCGATGGATGCGGCGAAAGGGTTTAGTTCAGACTTAGGGTCGTAGAAGACTCAGAAGACTCAGGATTAACAGCAATAGCCAACTCCAGACTTAGATTGGAAAGATAGGTAGGTTTAGCCGAAGAGATAGATAGATTTTGAGCCATCAAGGTGACTCAATTTATAATCTACTCTTAGGGCACACTTTAGGGTTTTAATGACACTTTGAACGTGTGGCTAAGATTAAAGTGGATCCAAGGGTAGAGAATAAATCTAGGTTGTGAAACGGATTAAGATGGATGGACGGATGAGATTAAATGAAGGATGGACGGCTCATATTAAATCACTTAAACTTTATTTATATATATATTAAAATATATTAAAATATTAAAATATATATATATATATTAATTTAAATAAATTTGGGGATGAAAAATGGCGGGAAAAGTGAAATTGGGCCAAATAATGGTGGGAAAGTGTGGATTTGGGCCAAATAATGGCGGGAAGGATGGATGACTGACACGTGGCTGGCAGGAAGGTATAGATGACTTACAAGTGGCTGGATTTTGGTGTCTACAGTTACACAGGAGGTTTCTCCTAAGGTTCTAATAGGATTTCAACATGTTAGAATTCTCCCTGTTGCTCCTTCAAAATCCACATCTTGCTTGCATAAATGAAAAATCCCTTTCGGGATCTGGTCTTAATAAGCAACAAAATTTCTTTTAGAAGGCTCCGCTTCCCTTATAATAAAGGTCGTCTTCCCCCCATACCATTTCATAGTTTTGGAAACTTCTTCCTTTGTCATTTTAGTTTCCTAGATACAAAGAATATCAAGTTTATTACTTAAACGAAGGTCCTTGATGCACCTTTTCTTTGAGGGGGTATTAGAACCTCTTATATTCCATAAGATATAATCATATCTCATTAGAAGCTACTGGCCTCACTTACGGATTACCAATATCATTTTTTTGTTTGGTAAAGATAAGTTCAACCAACTTAGATTGTGTTCATTTCTTCATGTTTGCTCTTGCTTCCCTAGTTCTCACTTGATAATTTGAGGGTTTTTCTCTTTTTGCCTTGCTTGTATTGGGAGTAGGTCTTATTATTCTATTCCTAAATATTCTTTCACAACTTTCCTTTTCATTATATTTATCCTCTCTTGGCTCTGCTACAAAAGCTTTTGACTTGTCCCGCTCATTTTTCTTGTATTTCCTTATTAATGGTAGAGGTATTAACATCTAACACTACATTTTCTCTACCACTTTTCTTCTCTTGAATGGTGCATGGTACTTCAAGAGAGTCTTTAAAATATTATGAGGCACATTCCTTAGGTTCAATGGGAATGTTCATCCCTAAATTAGGATCATAATGAATAGAAGGTTCCTTGTTAATATTCTAAGCTCTGATATAATTTTTCTTCTTAGGTAAAAGCATCACAAGAATTAGTATATCTTCCAATATCATTCCTTATTGGTCTCCACTATTTATTTACTTTCATCTATTTGGACCTATTTTTTGAAATTTGAAAACCATCCTCAACTGTATCCATTTGTAAGTTTTTCTTGTTTTTTTTTTACATATGTTTCTACTGGGTCCTTAGGGCATGAACTCTTGATATACCACACCTCATGACATATTTTGCATCTAAAATATATGTTTTCATAATCTATGGTTTGGATCCATAGCTGACCCCCATATTTAAGAATGATTGATTCTAGTAAAGGTTTACTTATATTAATCATGGCCAAAATTTGAGCATAAATAGCCAAGCATCCATCTTTTGTAGTTTCTAAAATCTCAAGAAATTCTCCTACAATGTTGCCTATTGACTTGAAGGTATCCATTTTCCATAAGTTAATGGTCAACCCTTACATCCTAACCCATACTTGTACTAGAGATATATTTACATTTTTAGGTGCAATGTCTTCATACCAATGGGTAAGGAAGAGTCTTGCCCTTCCCATAAACCAAGGATCCATTTTAGGATTCTATTTATTTCCTCCTTGGAATAAAAAACGGCTAGGAAGAAGCCTTTGGGAAGAAACGATATAATTACTCCTAAGACTTCCAACTCCTATCAATTTAGTTTCTCAAGGCTAAAGTCCCTAGCCAAGACCCATTAAATTGACCAAAAATTGTTCTATCTTTGAGCAACAAGAACTACATCTCTATGAGGTCCTTACTAACCTCTACTACTAGGGATGATTCTAAGGATTTATCTATAAATTGGTCCATAGGAAGAAAACTATAACTCAAAATCTATTAAAATTTACTAGTATATCCTATAGTGATTATATTATTTGAAAATAAACCTATAATAATTTGTATGCAAAATTTCTAAGATAATGAAGGGGAAAAAGAAACTTAGCTAAAAACTTCTATACCTAGATAGAATGTTCTACCTCACTCATGCCCTAGCCCTCTATTTCTTTTATCATCTGAACCCTAGTTGAAAAATATCTATAATTTCATTTTTTGCGACTTGAAAAATCGTCACTACCCTTGTTTTGGATGGTTGATTTCACACAGTTGTATCTCCTTTATTACCAATTATATTCCTTCATATGATCTCTCATTTTAAATCTATTCAAATTATGCATAAATTGATCCAAGAATCATCTGAATTGGATAACCCTTCACAAAGAAATGACTCCTAAAAGATGAGATATTTTTGTCTTCACATGGTTACATCTCCTTCAATACTACTTGGATTCTTTTGAATGACCACTCATTTTAAAGCTTTTTAAATTGCACACAAAATGACACAAAAATCATTTGAATTAGACAACTTTGCAAAGATGACTCCTGAAAGATGATTTATTTTTTGGAAAATTTTGCCCTACCTCTGGAGATTCATAATTTCTTAAACTAATATCTTGTATAATGTAGTCTTTAGGATTGTTCCATATAGCCTATGTATACACTTATATTTTTTCCATGAGTTTACACAGGTTATTATGAGGGGTCCTGGTCCGCTCATACTGAGTAGGGTTTGAACCTTGGACCTCTCTAAAGAGAGGCCAAAGCCCTTATCACTACAACAAGCTTGTAGCTATCACTTCGTATATTTTTTTTAATTAGTTTACACATGTTTTATGATGGGTCATGGTCCCCTCATACTGAGTGGGGTTTGAACCTTGGACCTCTCAAAGAGAGGTCAACGCCCTTACCACTGCAAAAAAAAATTCAATGATTTTACACAAGTTTTTATGAGGGTCCTAGTCCCCTCATAGTGAGTGGGGTTTGAACGTCGAACCTCTCAAAGAGAGGCTAAATCCCCTTTACCACTGCACTAAGCTTGCAACTTTCTATCATTTCTTATATTACCATACATACAAATGATAATTTATTTTGCCAACATCTCTATCCCTGGAATTTTATGTTGTCCTTGGAGTAGCCACAATCTATCTTGGAGGATGAAATGTTGATTTTATCATGGTTCACCCATTTTTTGATAGATATTCCATCTAAATCCTCAAGATTTTAGGTATCATAATTATGCACAACTATTATAAAATAGGGGCTCATATGTGTTGCTATTGTTTTTTTTGCGTTGGAAATTGTACACCATTATCAAGTCATTGCCTTTAAAGGGGTCCACTTTAGTTTTTATCCCAATAATTTTTTCTTCTTATTGTTAATGTGCTTCTTTTTCACTTATCATATTTCATCCAATTGTTGTAGTTGTGCCATATAATGTATCAAAGACTCTCTTTCGTACTTCCTATCATTTATAATCATTTGTATGGTTGGAACATCATATTTGATAGGAAAAATAGGATGAGTGCCATATGTAATATAGAATGAGGAATATATTGTTGTTGACTTGATTGTGGCCCTATAGGTCCATAATATTGCTTTTGTTTTATCAATGTGTTAACTTGCAAAGTTGTATCTTTTGTAAAGCTTAGCATAATGTATGATTCATTAATTCTACTTGACCATTAGTACTTAGTTTATATACAATTACCTTCTTATGGTTGATGGTAAATTGAGTTGTCAAGTCTTTCACCATTTTGTTTAGAAAATGGGAACCTAGATAAGAAACAATGATTGGTCTTGAAGAAAAATATCTATGCTTGGAGGAGGGACGTTTTTCGTAGGACTGCCCAAACTATCAAACTTGTTTCGGCCATATTTCACTCATCCGGACTCGGATTGAGCTAAAATTTTGAGGGTAGATGCCTGAAAAACCCTAGAATGTCTCCACCAATTTTTAGATCATTTGGAGCAACACAGATCCTAGCGCATCCCTATGTGTGAATGAGATTTTTGGCAAGCGGTTGTGCGAGGGTTTCATCTGGGTTGAGTGCAAGCAGCTCCAGAGGTTGGTTTTTAGGGCCTTCGGGCCCTAGCGGCCAATATCTTTGTGGTTTATACTCAATATTTTAGTAGGATATGTTGCAGGGGATCCAATATGGGTTAGAAATTTATCTTTCAATAGATCATGTTGTGAACTTGAGTGACAACGGCTTCCAATTTGCTGCACAAAATAAAAGTGAAAACCATACCTTTCCACGACGTCTAGGGCAAGGATTAAAGAGATCACAAAATAAGTTTCAAGCAATTGATCAAAAAATGGCTCAGATCTCAAGTGAATCTGGTGCTAAGGTGCACCCACAAAATAAATCTACTATGAAAACCCCTGTCAAGGGTAAGAATTTCGAAGACTCAACCCCAAAAATGAATTTTAGGGATGCCCTCCATGGTGGACAACCTCAACCCAATGCTAATATTAATCTTAGGGCTTCCCATAAACCTCTAAGAATGCCTAAGATTGATCCCAGGAAAATGGAGTCAGGATGTCTTAAAGTAGTTGATGGAACTCCTATTGTTAAGCTTGATATGGGTAACATTCAGATTGGCATTGAAGATCTGGAAAAAAGAGGACTAATTTGTCGGTTCGTGGGTTTTCATCCAAGCCTATCTGCTTTCAAATTTTGGGCTACAAAAAGTTGGAAAACTAAAGGTGAGTTACAAATCTCTATTTATCCAAATGGTTATTTTCTTGTTTTATTTTCTAATAATGAAGATAGAGAGAAAACTTTTCAAGGGGGTCCCTAGTTTTTTGGAAGGGCGAGGCTTTTCATGAAGCCCTGGCATACTAAATTTAAAGTCGAAGAAGAGATGCCTTCTACAGCTCCCGTGTGGGTTAGACTCTTTGGCCTCCCTATTGAATTTTGGAATCCTACTATTTTTTCTTCAATTGGAAACTCTTTAGGAACTTTTATGATATCTGTTGATTGTACTCAAAATTTTGAACATATTATTTATGCTCGGATTTGTGTTTTAATGGATTTTGACAAACCCCTACCTAAAAATATCACATTACAATTTGGGGAAGACACTTGGGAGCAAGTAGTGGACTATGAGAACATTCCTTTTCATTGTAGAATTTGCCATGAATATGGTCATTTGGCTAGTGCTTGCCCAAATAAAATTCTTGATCAAAAGAAAGAAGATATAAACTCAACGAGGTTTCCAAATGCCTAAGAAGAAGAACACTCGAAAAAACCAGTTATGAAGGATCAATCAAAGTCATCTGCTAATATGTTTGAAATCCTTTCCACAAATGATGTCCCAAGTGAGGAAGAGGAAATAATGGAAACATAAATCTTAGAAACACAATTTAAATATGAAGGGAAGAACTCGGAGACAAACCAACAAATCAAAGGTTTTCAACGAGAAAAAAAAAGAAGAAAATTTACACAAGAAAAACAATCTTTTAAATGTCAAAACTTCAAATAATACAGGTCCCAATATAGACTCTGTTGAACCCTCTAGTAAAATTTTGGTTGTGTACGAGCATTCTTCAAGGTTAGAAGCCATCTCAGATTCAATTGGAGTAAGTCAAGAAACAAGGAAAAAAATTGAAGATGGATTCTAATCAAAAGGCAGGTCGCAAGACCAATCAATATCATATGGTAAAAGAAGGTGAAAAGCTTGTAGAGGAAGGTAAGATTAATGCCCTTCCCAAATTTTTTAGCCCTGGTATTAATGAAGATCATCACTTGGAATATTAGAGGACTCAAAGGGAGTCTTTCAAAACAAAATGAAATTAGAAGAATGATTCAGATAAATCATCCACATCTTGTTTTCCTTCAAGAAACGAAGATGTCAATGGAGGATATGGACTCAATTGCTAGTAAAATTTGGCCAGCTGGAAAAGTGGTTTCCCTCAGTTCCCAGGGGACTTCTGGTGGCATTGCTTGTCTTTGGGACCCAAAAGAGGTAGTTATTCACCATATGGTTGGCAGTTGGGGTCTTTTGGCTATAGCTATTCAAAGTAGACATTCCAACCAACTTATGCTCTGCATTACTTGTTTATGCTCCGACTACTTTGGAGTAAAAAACAAGACAAGTGGAAGGATATAACTCATATTATCTCTCATTTTCCTGAAGCTTGGATCTTGATCGGAGGAGATTTCAATACCATCCTCTCTCTGGATGAGAAAATGGGGGAAATAGAAATTTGGACAAAAGCACCGACCTCATGAGCGAATATATTGCAAACCTCCATCTTGTGGACATCCAACCAGATAATGGCCTTATGACTTGGTCTAACAGAAGGCAAGGCTTAGCTTGTATAATGGAGAGATTGGATAGGTTTTTGCTCTCTAAAAATTTCTTAATCCATGGTCACATTCCTAAAGTGAAGACTCTTAACAATGTTGGTTCGGATCATCGGCCGATCATGGTGGAAATGTGGAAAACCAATGTGAGTTTCTCTCCTTTTCATTTTCAATTAATGTGGCTTAGATATAGTTCCTTTAGACCTCATGTGCAACAATGGTGGAAGGAAGGTAAGCCTAGGTATGGGACTAAGATGTTCTATTTTGCCAAAATATTGCAATACATTAAATCCAAAATCAAGACTTGGAACTGGAAGGAGTTTGGGGATGTTCATAAAAAAAACATGAAGTTATTGCTCAACTTGAAAATTTGAATAAGAAAATCCGTTTAGATGGCCTCACGAGAGAATAGAAGTGCAGATGAAATTAAACTCACAACTCAGTTAGAGGAATGGGAAAAAAGATAAGAACTCTTATGGAAGCAAAAATCTAGAATTCAATGGCTCAAAGAAGGAGATCGAAACACAAATTTCTTCCACAAATCTCTTCTAGCCCGAAGATCTCACAACTTTATTTCTTCCCTGAAATCAGATTCTGGAGATGTTGTCTATACTTGGGATGGCATGAACTCTATTGTTGTCGATTACTTTTCCAATATTTTTGCTGCTACTCCTCTTGACTCAGCTTCTCAACAAAATGTTCTTCAAGCAATCCCTTCTCTTATCACTTCTGAGGAGAACTCTATTTTGACTGCTCCTATTACTATCAATGAGCTTCAACAGGTAGTTTTTAAAATGCAAAAAGGAAAACCCCAGGTCCTGATGGTTTTCCCATTGAGTTCTACCAAGAGTTCTGGGATATCCTTCATGCTGATTTATTAGAGGTGGTGGAAGAAGCCAGGAAAGCCAAAGAAATTTTGAAGGTTATCAATAAAACTTATATTACTCTTGTTCCAAAAGCTCAAGAGGTTGATCATATCTCAGCTTTTAGACCTATTGCTTTATGTAATGTTCTTCTCAAAATCATTACTAAGATCATGGCAGAAAGGTTGAAGCCTCTTTTGCATAAGATTATTTCCCCTGAACAAGGGGGTTATGTGGAAGGGCATCAAATAGTAGATGAGATAGTTCTTGCTCAGGAAGCCATCCATTCCATGGATATGCAAAAATCTCCTTCCATGTTCATTCGGTTAGACTTATCCAAAGCTTATGACAGAGTGGATTGGCACTTCCTTATCAAAGTTTTGAGGCAATTTGGTTTCTCTAAGGATTGGATGGATTGGATTATGGGATGTATCTCTTCAGTTTCCTACTTAGTTCTTATCAATGGCAGGCCTTCTCAGTCGTTCCCAACTTCCAGAGGTATTAGGCAAGGTGACCCGCTATCCCCTTATTTATTCATCATTCTTGTTGAATGCTTGGGTAGGACTATAACCAAAAAGAGGGAAAACAAAAACCCTTGAGGGAGTTACCATTGCTCATGGAGCTAGACCTATCTCTCATCTTCAATTTGTTGATGACTCTACTCTTTTAGGTAAAGCTACAATTAAGGAAGCTTCTAATATTAAGCAAATCATTAGCTATTTTTCTAAGGCTACTGGGCAATTGATCAATGAAGACAAATCTAAAGTTATTTTCTTTCACTGCTCTGCCAGATAGGAATCCATGGTCTTGGATAAATTAAGATATAAGAAGACCTCCCTTCCGATCACTTATTTAGGTATTCCCATCAATATTCAAAGGCAGAAAAAAAATATTGGAATTGGTTGTTGGACAAAGTCAAGAAGAAAATTGGAAAGTGGACCAACAGGTGGCTTTCTTCTGGGGGTAGAATCACCTTGGTAAAATCAGTCCTTCAAGCTATTCCTATTTATGTTTCTTCCATGTTGAATATCCCAAAGGTTGTTCTTCGAGAACTGGATCAAATCAGTCATCGATTCCTCTGGAGTGGTACTAAGGAGAAAAGAAAATGGGCCTTGGTGAAATGGGACACTTTATGTCTTCCTAAGAATGAAGGGGGTTAGGATTCCAGTCTTCTATTAATAACAACAAAGCTTTAGCTGCTAAATTATATTGGAGGATGTTGCATAACCCCAATGCTCTTTGGGCCAATAATATTCATGCTAAATATGTTGAGAACAAAAGTCCTGAAGACCTTGTTCGCTATCAACTTCCTACCAAAGGTTCTCCCATTTTAGCAGTTCTTAAGACTGGTGAGGATTTGATAAAGAAAAATTTATTTTGGATCATTCATAATGGTCAATAGGTAAATTTTTGGATAGATTCTTGGGATGGTCACAAGCCTTTGATAACTCAGTTTCCCGATTGGAGGCCTTGGATGGAGGAGCTTCACCGAGCTAACTGGATAAAGGTGGCTAATTACTAGTCGGTACCATACTGGTAATTCAAAGGTTGGTAGATATTGGATCCCTATTGAGGACTGGCCTATTCAAATCCCAGAAAGGCAAAGACAAGATATCCAAGGCATCCTTCATATGAGATCTCTCTCTTGGTCCCATGAAAAAGATTGTTTTGGATGGAACAACACTACTAAGGGTGAGTATTCAGTTGCTCAAGGTTATTTGACCTTATGCCATAATAATCCCAACCAATCTTCTGACATATTTTCTCAGTTGTGGGCTCAAAAGCTCTGGCCTAAGGTGAGGTTCTTTACTTGGATTTTATTGCATCGTAGGGTGCTTATTGGTGAGCAACTTATGAAGCGTGGTTTTCATGGCCCTTTTAGATGTGAAATGTGTGGAGAGAATGTAGAAACTCTCAGCCATATTTTTATTGAGTGTACTTTAGCCTCTGAGCTATGGAGGAGAATGGCCACTTTACTTGGCTTACAATGGTCCAATTTTTTTACTTTTGAACAACTTTGGAGGGATTGGCCTAAACAAGAGGGTGTTGATCACTTTATTAGGTAGTTAGTTTGGATGGGTTCTACCATTCTTCTTTGGAATATCTGGAATGAAAGGAACAACCAAATTTTTAATCAATATAGGAAGGATATTCACTATATTTGGCAAAATACCATAGCCAACTTAGTTGAATCAGTCCATCAACTCCTTAATCACCCCCAAAACTCCCACCAAATATGGGATCAAGTGATGCAAATATTGAAGATTAAATCTTCTAAGGGCAACCAACTTAAAGGGAATGTGAGTATTTGTAATATGGATAGGACAAGAAATTGGCAACCTCCTCCTAAGGATTTTGGAAAATTCAATACTGATGGAGCCTCTAGAGGGAACCCTGGAAAAGCTAGTGCGGGAGGAATTGGTAGACTTTCATATGGCTCCCTGGTTTTTACTTTTGTTGAGAATTTGGGTATTCTTTCCAATAACCTTGTTGAGGGGTATGGTATCCTCAAGAGGCCTTCAAGAGGCTACTAAGGTTGGATGGGAAAAGGTGTTAGTTGAGTCTGACTCTCAACTCATGATTAATATTTTGAAGACTCCTTCTAAGAATCATAAGGTTGATTGGAGAATAAAAATAATTATTGAGAAGATTCAATTAATCCAGATGGGATTTTTGAAAGTTGATTACAATCATGTGGTCAGAGATCAAAACAAGACTGTTGATGCTTTAGCTAATTGGGCTTTGGACAAAGGTGATCTTACTTGTTATGGCCACCCTCCTAGATGGTGGGCTTCACAAATAAGGGAAGCTCTTCTTTCTATCATTTCTTTGGATGGCTCCAGTTCTAAAGGTACCTAGTTTCTTCTTGCTTTATTTTTGCTTCTCTTTGGTTCGGTCAGGGTATTTTAGTTCCCTAGCTCAAACTATTCTTTCTTTTGTTTCCTCTATTGATTCTTGCCTTAAAAGTATTTTGGTCTAGAAAGGTCATTGTTATGTTCAATTTTTTTTTCTTTTTCCTTTTTTGTTTTTTGTTTAGTTTTTTGAGGTGTGTGTGTTTTTTTGTTTTGTTTTGTTTTTGTGTTCTTTGTGTTGTTTTTTGTTGTTCTTGTGTTTTTGTTGTTTTGTATTTTTTGTTATTGTTCTTGTGTTTTTGTTGTTCTTGTTCTTGTGTTTATGTATGTTTGTGTTAATTCATGTTTTTGTGTGTGAGTGTTTTCTATGTTTTTTGTTTTTGTTTATTGTTTGTTGTTGGTTGTTTTTTATTTTTATTTTTTAATTTTTTAGGTTTTGGTTGTTTTTGTTTTTCATGTTTTTGTTGGTTATGTCTTTGTAGTGTTCTGTTGTTTTTGTCATGTTTGTGTTTTGTTTTGTTGTTCTTGTGTTTTTTCTATGTGGTTCGTGTTGTGGTTTTTTTTTTATCTTATTGTGTGTGTGTTTGGTTGTGCTTTATCTTTTTGACACACTCAAGGAGCATGTTTTTTATTTTATTTTATTATTTTTATTTTTATTTATTTATTTATTATTTTAATCTTATTGTGTGTTTGTTTGCTCCTTGAGTATGTCAAAGGTGGTAGGCCAGGTTCGAGCCCTGGGCGATTTTGGCGGAATGGATACCCCTGCCTCCTTGGGTCTTACCCGAAAGTGGCATCCCTTCTGGGATGTTTTCCACAAAAAAAAGATAAGAAACAATCTCCATAATACAATCAAACTTGGTAAATCCTTGTTGTAAGACATTCAGAGAAGTGTCCTCTAACATGCCATCATGAAACTTTGTAATCATTTGCTTTTCTTGCTCTCTTCTAATTGCTTATCGATACTTTCCATCTGGTCCTACTCAATACAAAACACTAGCCTTATCAATCTTCTCCTTCATCTTGTGTGTTGTACCATTGGGGAACTTGAGTTAAGTATTGTTAGATGTTTGCATATTCTTTTGGAATGATTGTTATTGCTAGGAACAATGTATTATCATAACATTCAAAGTTAACTCCCTTAAATGCTCTCAAAAGAACATCTTGATTGATATGCTTCTTACATGATTGGACTATGGATTAGGCTTATTGAAAACATAGTTCAAAGCAATATTGTCCATTACAATGATGGCCAAGGCCTCCTTTTTTTATAATTGTATAATTTACTTCAACACCATTTATTTGCCTACTGTCGAGGTAGATGGGATGATCATTTCCATTATTGTCCTATTGATTCAATGTAGTATTGTGTTAGACATGTGTAGACTAAAAATGACTTAGAACAATTTGGATTCTTAAAAATTAGAGTAGTGGATTGCTTTAGTTCGTCAAATACAACCTTGGCTTCTTTTCTCGATGTAATGGCATATCCTTCTTAAAGAAATTCATTAATGGCAATGCAATCCTTAAGAAATTGTTGATGAACCTCATAAATATCCCATATGGCCTAATAATGATCACCACTTGCTCTTGTTGATGGAGAATAATATATCAATTTTCTTCATAAAATTTGCAGGAGTAGTTGCAATCCCTTGTTGGGAGACCACATGCCCCAAGAAGACATCTTTGGTGCAATAAAATATACATTTTTATAATTTAGTGAAGCGTTGGCCTCATTTAACCATTAAAATTCCTTCTCAAGAGAAGTTTGATGATATACCTTTGTCCCATAATGATATGGAATATCAATCGCAAGCACGAGAAGAATATGACAAACCCAAAAATTGATTTCTCATTGATAACCAAAGGCCTATAAATAGGCAATACATCACATGTTATAGATAAGGTCGCATTTAATGACAACTATGCACCTTAATATGTATAACAACCAACAATTAAAAATAAACAACTACAATTTATTAAATCACACCTAACACACCTAATCACACTCTAATCCCTATCATTCCTCCCCACCATAGAAGCATTGGCCTCCAATGCTTCCAAAAGAGAAGGAATATGGTGTGACTCCTGGAGGCTGTGGAGATGCTCCAAAATGAGGCACCATGTAGATGCAATGTGGACTGCCAATATGAGTGGGTATGAATGGCAGTGTTCGATATACCATCGAATGTTTAAAGTCTTGCAATGTGAAATGCAAAATGGTGGGATCCAAAAGAAGATCTAAAGGAGCAAAAACTGGAGTAGAAGCAGGAGCAACACGAAGAGATGTTGGTGCAACAACAAGAGGAGGTGCGAGAACCACAAGAACAAATGTTGAAATAGGAAAAACTATAGGTACAACAAGAACTGCATCTGCAACAAGAGTAGGAGCCCGATGTAGGTGATGTGAAGTGGACAAAAGAACTCGTGGCTAAATGTGTTGCTGCTGTGGAGTGCTGAAAATAAAAGCAATGGATCGTGTCATCTGTAGAGTAGTGCAAGCCTGATGTGGAGTGGGTGGAACACTACAAACAAAAAATGATTTGTTCTCATGTTGCAAAGTGTATGTGTTATGATAGGCATCATAAGTGGTATGCTTATCATACTGATATGGCTTACCCAACAATAACCCACAATAATCCATGGGTGTCACATCACAAGTGACCCTATCTGTGAAGTTAGGGCCAAAAGCAAAGGCAACTGAGCACATGTGTGTGATATCTGAAGTGTTGTTATCATCCTTCCACCCAAGAGTGTATGGAAATGGATGAGGTGTGGTGGGCAACTTAAGCCTATCAACAATGGACTGTGCAGTCAAATTTTTTTGTGAGCCATTTTCAATGATACATTCTACAACAAAATTATGCAGTAAATGGGCATGGGTTACAAACAAATTATCTCGATCACGGGCTATGGAATGATACATCAAGATGACATTATTTAATTTTTCCTTCAAATCCTCATATAACACTACCTCATCAGTATCCTTTATGGGGTTCTCAAATGTGCCCTCATCAGACTGTACAAAAAGATTCTTCTTGTTAGAATCCTGTAACTTGGGACATGCAGATTTGTCATGCCCAGGTCGCTTACAATATCAATATAATTGTTGATAAGTAGAAGAAGAATGAAATACTCTCTTGGAAGCATGGGAATTATGAGAATTGGGATTATGAGAAGGGGAGAGAGAAGAAGAAGAAGAAGGCCTTGGTGCTTGGTGTTGTTGACGAGACTCGTTTGTGGATCCACTAGATGAGTATCAAGGACCTCGACACTGTGCAATGAACTTCTCCTTCGCAAGCTGAGGATGGTTGAACACATCATCAAGTGTGGTGCATAGAGTATATTTCACCTTCCAAAACAAATGTGCGTGAAGACCACTCTTAAATTTTAAAATCATGGTAAAAAGTTATCATTTTGCTTTGTAACAAGAGTACATTTTCGGTTGTACCCGATACTCCTGATTGTTTTCCTTCTTTCTCTTCCACAATTTGTATGCATTGGGGACCAATGCTTCTTCAGTGGGGAGGAATGATAGGGAATTAGGTGTGTGAATTAATAAATATTAGTTGTTGTAAAGGATTAAGGTGTCATTATCATTAAATGCACCTTTTATTCGAAAAATGTCTTGTAATGCCTATTTATAGGCGTATGTTATCAATGGAATACAACGAAGTTTTTGGGTTTGTCATATTTTCCTCGTGCTTGCGATTGTTATTCCATATCAAAAGTCAGATTGAATTTTCTCTATTTCTACCTATAAGGCTTTGAGCCTTTTTCAGGGGAATGATATGAGACATCACTTCAATATTGAATGTTCTGAGATCATCGTAGCTCCAGGAAAAAGCATCCATATTCTTTTTGAGATAACTTTTTTTTTTTGATAAGTAACTTTTATATACAAGAATTGGGTTTTTCTAGAGGATCCCAAAATCCTTATTACAAAAACGGGTGGAACCCATTACAACCGCAAGGTTGAGGACTCAAAGTGAGCCTTGGACCTGAACAGAAAGCGAAACTGCAACTGCCAAAGCATTGGAGAGAAAGGGATTAGCAAGCCTCAATGAGGCTCAAAAAACAAAAAACAACCTACCAGGGACCAACAACAGCCTTAATTGGAAGTAGTTTTCTTCGGGGTCCCAGAGGAACCATCAACATGCGACTTGAGGTTGCGGAGGCACTGGATTGCTGACTCAGCAGCCCTAGAGATGTTCCCCATAGCGTCGATAGCCATATCGATGAGCAGACCCAGGGGAACCTTCTGTTGATCCTTTTTCTGCACCGACTCAGAATCCGAGCTCAGGTGGAGAGGAGAGTCGGTATCGACTTCAGCCTTGGATTTCTTGAGCCGTCTGGAACATTTGCCACTCGAAGGAGTAGCCTTGGCCCGCCTACGACAGCAACTGCGACTGGGGGTAGCCTGGATGGTGGGAGGCTCAGTCTTGGGAGCGTCGGTGCTCGGGGACACAGGCGGGTGGGAAGAGAGGGGAGGGACGATCTGAGGGGAGGCCCTGTTAGAAAGGCAATGGCAGAAGATAACGCCCATGAGCCCCTGGTGCCGCGGCCTGGACTTGCTCTTCCGAGCGGCCTCAATGGAACAATCGAGGGAGTAGTTGAGGAAGTTCGGGAAGCACAGCTTCTTGGACGCCCGCAAGTGGTTCACGAAACTGATGTGGTAGTTGCGAAGCGGCTTGTCCGGGTCGTCACAGCAAATGAACTGCATCAGCGGTTTCAAAGCCCAGCTCCACGGTTCGTCCAGCTCCTCTCTGAAGAGGGAGGATTTATCCCAGCCTAAATTCTTCCCTTTGTCCGAAAACTGGTCCAACTCCTCTTGCCAGTTGTGCTTGTCCCGCCGAATAAATTTCTCGATGGCCGGCATCCCAGTAATCTCGAGCAAGAGATCAAAGGTGACCTTCAGGTGGACACCATTCACCCAAACTTCCCCATCTTGCCAGGTCTCCATGAAATCAGACGTAATCTTATCGTCTGGGCCCTGAAACTTGCTGAGGAAAGGGACTAGCCCGAGGGCTTTCATGAAAATTTTCTCCTCCTCAAACAGGGAAGAGAATTCAGGCTCAATGTAAAGACCAGCCATGGGAGGGGCAGGGAACCTGCGAAAGAAGGCCTTACGGCGGAAAGACGCTGTGGAACAGGGATAACTACACACGATTCTGGGATGGTGACAGAGATAAATGAAATCACCCGTTTCGCCACCTTGGAATAAAAGGAAAGGAAGCTTGCATCGAAAGGACGATGGCTCGCAGAAGCCGCATGCATGGGAAACAGCCAAAATGAGGGGAGTCGTCGGATAGGGAGGAGATAGGCACGCTCGGTCCCGATGATGAAAGAAAATCATGCCTAGAAAGGCGTTAAAAACGTGAAAAGAGTTGATCGTCGACTCGTGACTGCCGCCCACGTCATGGGCTCTTTAAAAGGGTGCAACACCGGGACTTCCCAGGAGGTCACCCATCCCAGTACTACTCCGGCCCAAGCATGCTTAACTACGGAGTTCTGATGGGATCCGGTGCAAATTTTTGAGATAACTTATGTACTGGTTTCTTTCTTTTTTTACCAAAGCCTTGTTAACTTTCACTATCTTGGGTTCCATTTATATTCCTATATTGACTTCGTGTGCTTTTGATTCTTGAAAGATAGGCATGTGAGCTCTATCAAAATCATCAAAAAGACTTTCTAAAGAAACTAATCCTCTTGGGATCTTATTTATATTTAACTGTATTACTTCCACAAGTTCTCCAATGACATATTTTAACTTTTCTTCATCTTCTTCATCACACAAAACATCAACATAATGATTTTGCATGGTCATAAAATCCTTGATATCAATATCATCTTGAAAAACCTGCAAGTACACAATGTTATATGGCACAAATGGGTGATAAACAAAGATAATGGGAAATTTGTCCATGTATTCCATGTTTATTTAAGGGAATTTGCACCAAATGCATTCACAAATTAAACATTAGCTACATAATTTTCACTTCTAGGGATATATGATATGTTGAAGGCGTAAAATTTATCTATTTCATCTAGGACTGCTTGCTTATATTATTTTAACTTTGGGTGTTTTGTTTGGTACTTACCAATAACTTGTTGTATTATAATCTTTGCATCTCGATAGACTATTAAGTAATCTATACCCAATTCTTTTGCCTTCCTTAACCCTAGCAATAATGCTTCATACTCAACTACATTGTTTATACATGGGAATTCTATCCTATAAGTTATCCCTAGGTAATTACTTTTTCTATCAATAAGGTTTATGCCAGCCCCTACACTAGCCTGTGATTTAGCATTGTCAAAAGTTATGGTCCACATTTCAGATGTTAGCACTCTAGTGGACTCATCATCTATTTATGTTGTTGTTTGTGGATCCATGTCTACGACTTCAGGGACCTCAGCTAAAAATGGGGTGTGCTAGACTTAGTAAACTCCCATATCCTTTTTTCAATAAAATTAATCAGGTTTACTATGGTATTATCACATTTTCTTATTTCTACCGAATGTTTGTTGAAAGGTTTTCTTCTCAGTGTAAATTGTTCTTTGGCTGTTAAAGGGATGGTAGCATATGACCAGTCTAACTAAATAGATCCCCCTAGTTGTTCTGCCCAACATCTACATAATAGTAGAGAGAAGAATGGATCTACATCAATGACCACTACATCCATAATTATTCCTTTCTTAGGGTATTGATCCAATAAAACAAGCAGATTGATTATCACTCCAACACAAGATACTTGTTTGTTATCCATTATCGACAAGGAAGGGAATCTCTAGTGCATATGAGACCTACTTGATCTGCTACTTGCTTAGGCATAATGTTATGGGATGCCCCACTATCCAACATGCAATTATGGATTATGTATTGATCCCCTAGATCTGATGTATACTTAAGACATATGTAAAAAGGCCTTACTAAAAATGGACTTCTATTTACGGGTTTTGGATTATTTACTGTTGAAATACTACAAATTTGATTTCTTGTTGGTTCTATTAGACCAAAAGCCTTACACACTTGATCTCTATATTTTGGGATAGTCATTAGCTCTCCAAAGGTGATATTTATTTTTTGTTTTGCTAGTTCTTGCTTAGCATCAAATTCAATTTTTTTATTATCCACATTTTTTATTGAGTCCGGTTGTTTTTGGACGTCATTCTCAGTTTCTTTCTCAAGAATTGAAGATTGATTATTTCTTGGTTTCTTAGCCATTCTTTCTTTATTTTTATTCTGCATATTTATATTTTCTTTACCATCAGTTCTATGTGGTATTGTTCTATTCCTCGTATTCACTACATGAATTCTTTCTAGTGATTATACTTCTTCAACTATGGGGACTATTTTACCCTACTTCATTCTTTCGAATCTATTATCTTGAGGTCTTTTTAAGATTTCTATGTTTTTTGATACGAAGGCCTTGGACGCTCCTTTCGACGTGGGAAATTCACTCATGTCCTTTTCAAATTGAATTTCCTAACTTCATCATACTTAGTCCAACACGCATTTACACATATCTCTTCATCAGACTCTTCTTCTAGATTGACACCAAAGTGCATGCTAGGGTATATACCACAATCAATTAAATTGTGGGGAGCATCATAGGCAGGGAAATTAAAAGGGAAATCAGAAACCACGTTGGCTAAGGCCATTGGGTTCGAAATTGTGTCTATATCTTTCTATGTTTCTCTCTTCCTCCAACCATTATTATTCTCATTTCTATTTCCTTCATATGTGTTGTTTCAACTCCAATTTCTATTGAAGTTCCTTCTAAAGGTAGGTTTATTGTCATTATGTGGTTGAGATGACTCAGGACTTTCTCCTTTTCCCCTTTCAATTCTAGATAACCTATTGTTCATGGTGTTAAACATCTTAGTCAACTGGGTAGACAATTTTTCTATGGGATAGGGTCCCGTTTTCTTCAAAAATGAGAAACCAACATTTTTTGGGTTTTTTATCTACATGGCTTTGGCTTTGTTCAAATGAGTGTGGTTTCATATTTCCACTATCTATCATATCTCTTTCAATTTCTATGGCATTTTTCATGCATTCGTCGATAGTAGTGACCCTATGTTATCTCAACTCAGTTAAATTCACCAGGAAATGTGTTCTTATAAATGCATATGGACTGGTTGTCATTGGGTCTCAATGTTGTAGGAATTTTATTTCTTATTTAAAAAAAATCTTTTATTAAAGTCCTCTACAAATTCATTCTCCTTATCTTTCATGGTTGCTAATTTAGTTAATAACGATTATTCATTCTTCCTTTCTCCATACTTCTTTAGAAATACTTCCTCCATGGATTGGAAATTGGGGATGTGATTATCTAGGAGGCTATTAAACCAATCTATGGCATCCTTCTCTAAGGTCTGAAGAAATAACCTAAGGACTACATATTCTTCTTTGACTTTGAGGCTATCTAGGACGTACATAAAACTTTTGATATGCTCTTCTCTAGTGATGACATTATTACCTTGGAATTTTGGTAAGTACTTGTGAGCCTTACTAGGGAGGTCATGCAAATTTGGTGGTAATCGAAAAGGCTATACCTGTTGGTTCTCCGCATTTGGAGGTTCTAGTTGTTTTGATTATTGTTGTTTGGAGGAATATTTACCATAATGATCACAAGGGTAGTAATAATGGGGGCACTCACAGTGGGATGTATAGTTGAAATGTTCGTAGCAGAATGATCTAAAGCGTTAAAAATGTTATCTAAAGGAAAATTACTATTAACAAAATTTTCTACTGCTATAGAGGAGAGATTTTGTCTCATTATGCTTTCACTAGTGAATTTAAGACAAATAATGAAGTTGAAGCTTGGGTAGCTTTCGAAGGGTTAAAAATATGCAAACAAAGGATATGAAACAAAGTATGGATGAAAGATGATTCACTCATAGTAATAAATACAAAATTGAGGAAAACAAAGGCTCCATGGAACATATAAGAGATGATTGTGGAAATTGAAGACCTTGCTATAGATTTGGAAGAAATCATGTTTACACATACATTAAGGGAAGGAAACACATATGCAGATAGGCTAGCCAATAGAGGGGTTTTAATTGAGGATCGTGAAGTTAAATTCTCTTTTCCTTGGTTAGAGAAAGTAGTAATTTCAGTTGAAGATGGCAAAAAAATGTTGATTGCCTGAATCAAATAATTATTAAGATTTACTTTAGTGTTTTGCATTGATAATAATTGCTTTATTTTTATATATTAATGTGTTTCCATATAAATTTATTTATTACAATATTTGTGGTTTCACTTGTACTTCAGGAAGGAAACTAGCAATTCAAAAATAGTAAAACAAACTATGATAGTGCAATGTTTTGGAAATATTACTATACTCAGATGCAATGCATAAATAGTAGAAAAAATTGAAAAAAAATCTAAAAAATGAAAATAAAGAATATAAACATTTTTTTTTTATTAATGGTGAAAAAACAAGGTTTTGAAAGGTCCCATAACCTTTTACATTAAAGGAGGCAGAGAAAGATAAGGCTAATTAAGCACAGGCCAAACTCCAAGGCCAAAAGAAACATAAATTAAACTAAAATAGCCATCCAAAAACAAAGACCAACCCACCACTCAACAGGGCATAAAGGAGAATTTTTATTCAACTTTATTTTAGAGACACCAACGATCCTGCTCTATTTTTGCATAAGACTGGAAGGGTAGTAAATACATCAAGATGCAGATAACAAAACTCCAAACTCAGAGAGCAAGGATGAAGGCAAAACACCAAGCATATTCCTTGAGAATGGTAACCACCAGGGAGCAAAAGGGCTAGCCTCCCAAAAAAGACCCCCCAAAGAGAGGATCACTAGAACACAACTGAGATCTCGTCCAAGTAGAAAGACAATAAAAAGACCTACTGGATAGGTAGGCCCAATGCTTCTAAAGCAACAATTGTCATTAACTGCGAAGGGAAATTATCTTCCCAAGTTTTGAACTAGCCACTATCCACCCCCAGATTGGCCATAACATCAAGAGCTTGGTTACCTTCCTTATAAATATGCTCAATTTTAACTTCAAACATACCTTCCAAAATCTTTGATGTGTTCTTAATAATATTCAGTATGAAACAATTGTCAGTCTTTCCAACATGCACATCTCGAATGATGTTCAAGGAGTCACCTGTTAATTTCTAACTATAGCAACTCAATTGAGATGAGAATTGAATTTGTTTGTAAATTTTCAGGCTCTAAAGAAGAAAGTTGTGATTTGTCAAGGGTGGGGGACCAAGTACAACCTCTTATTCTCCATTAATAAAAAATTCTCCTTAAAAAAAATTATAACTAATTAAACTAAGACCATTTTAATAGCTCGCATTACCATATTACATTAATATACTATAATATATTTAACATTTACAAAATCTATACATATTTTTTTTCCAAACTATACCATTAATCCTTATTAATAATATATAAACTAAAATTTCAAATTTAAATATAACTTATTAATTTTTTTTATCCTATTATATGTTTTCTTATTTTTATAAATAAACCAATTGAGATGAGAATTGAATTTGTTTGTAAATTTTCAAGCTATAAAGAAGAAAGTTGTGATTTGTCAAGGGTGGGGGACCAAGTACAACCTCTTATTCTCCATTAATAAAAATTTCTCCTTAAAATAAATTATAACTAATTAAACTAATACCATTTTAATAACTCGTACTACCATATTACATTAATATACTATAATATATTTAACATTTACAAAATCTAAACATAATTTTTTTTCAAAACTATACCATTAATCCTTATTAATAATATTTAAACTAAAATTTCAAATTTAAATATAACTTATTAATTTTTTTTTTGGTAATTAAGGGTCATTTCATTAATACCGGGTTTTAAAGGTTAACCCAAAACTTGTTACAAAAAATAGCCGTAAGCTGATGTGGATCCTTTCCTTGTTAAGGACAAACTGTCCTTTACTGTTCCTTATCATTCTAAGCCCTAATACATAATGGGCTTGGTACCCTTTACCCATACTAACAACCCGACCATCCAGCTGACCATAAACCATACAGACGCTATTAATCCCCAGACATCTTTTTAGACCATCTACGGAGCTAAGAAGAACCATAATTCCATGAAGGACCCTATCCTCAGTACAGACAAAAACCCAAAATTTGTCATAGATTAGAACAAGACAGAGCTGACAAACCAAAATTCCTCTGTACTTGCACCCGTGTCTGTGTTCCCGCCACCCGAAGCCCCCACCTCAGACTTCATTGGCGGTCATTTTGCATTGCTTCTTCCACGTCACTGGGGACCCCTTGTTCCCACGTGACGAGTCCATTAGCATCAACCCCTAGATTGGCCAACTTATCTGTTGTTTTGTTGCCTTCCCGGAACACGTGTTGCGCCAGCTTGTCATTCCTAGCTTCAAAAAGTATCCTTGCCTCGTCTATGATTGGTTCGATCCGCCACGAAGGTTTTTTCCCATTGGTCAGAAGGTTTATAATGTTCATTGAGTCCCCTTCGACTATTAGTTTGCAATCGATCTCCTGGGACATCTGCAGTCCTCTCCATAGGGCTCTTGCTTCCGCTTCATTGTTGGTCTTCATTCCTAGCTGTTCAGAAAATGCTAGCACCAAGCCTCCTTGGTGGTCACGAACCACCCCCCCCCCACCTGCTCTTCTAGGATTGCCCTTAGCAGCACCGTCAAAGTTGAACTTGAGCCAACCGACCGGAGGCGGGGTCCAAGTCACACCTATTCTGGGATTAGCCTTAATGACCACAGGTTCCTCTTCTAAGGGAATATTAAGGGATTGGGTAAGTTGTTTTTCCCAGGGACGGTTATGCTGAGCTTCATAGGGAATAATACTGACGTTTTCATGAGCAAAGGCAAGGATCTTGTTGGTGATGGTTACGGGATCATGGCTAGTACCCCTAAAGGCTCTATGGTTTCTTTCTAACCAGACCTGCCACAGGAAGTGGTGAAGGGAGATCTTCCACATGAACCTAAGCCTAAGGTTGAAGAAGTGATTGGGCCATTGCTGGAAAAGGTCAAATATGGTGGCCGGTCTGACCCACGAAATGCTAAAATCTTGGAATACCCTACTTAGAATATCATCTGCAACCGAGCATTCAAGGAAAATATGGAGGGTGGACTCCCAGTTGGCCCTGCACAGATAACAACGGTTAGCAATAATCAAACCTTTCTTTAACATGTTGTCAATGGTAAGTATCCTCCCTTGGATCACCAACCACGAAAAGAAGGCGACTTTGGGGATAAGATTTTTGACCCACACCAACTGGGTCTGGAGGATGGGATCCTCAGGATCAATCATAAGCTTGTAGGCGGATTTGACAGTGAAATGACCGCTCTCAGTTGCAGCCCATGTTACTTGGTCCTCTCCAATTCTCATGGGAATAAATTGTTGGTGCAAGATATTTTGGATCTCCTCTGATTCAGCTTCGAATCCCGAAATCCTGATTTGTTTCCATCTTAACCTTCCATTGTTCTGAATCATAAAATCAGCCACTTTCCTTCCTATGAAATGATCAGTGTACTCCTTGGCCCTGACAAGGTGGGGCAATTGAGAGAGGGCCTCCTCCCTAGCCCATCTGTCATCCCAAAAACTAATCTTTTACCCGTTACCTAGGATCCATCTCAGCCCTTTATTGATGACATTTCTGCTGGTCAAGATTGCCTTCCAGAAAGTCGATCCTCTGTTTAGGATACTGTCCCTTAGAAAATCAATGCCTTGGAGGTATTTCCTTTTAATAATGGCAGTCCATTGATTCTCCTCGTTGGTTAAGAGACGCCATGCTTGCTTGGCAATCAGTGTCGTGTTCAGTTGGGATAATCTTCTCGGACCTAACCCCCCATTCTCCTTTGGTCTGCAAACCTTACTCCATCCCACTAGGTGAAGTCGTTGTTTTTCTTCCGACCCTGACCAGAGGAAGTTCTTTTGGAGTTGTTCAATATTTTGATATACCGTAGTTGGGGCTTTAAAAACTGATAGAAAATAAACTGGGATGCTCTGAAGGGAGGCCATAGTAAGGGTAGCTTTACCTGCTTGAGACAGAAAATGACCTTTCCACCCAACCAGTTTCTTTTGAATTCTTTCTACCACATTGTCCCACATTGATTTCCCGGGGAGCCTGTGAACAAGGGAAGGCCTAGGTAGGAAGTAGGGAGAGTAGCAATTGAACACCCCAAAATCCCCGTGATCCTAACCTGCCTTGGAATGGGGGTGTTGAGGAAGTAAATTTTGCTTTTGAAAAAGTTTACCTTTTGTCCAGCCGCCTCCTCATAAAACTTTAAGATTCGCTTTATCCTTCTGGCTTCAACAACTGAGGCCTGAGTCAGAATGAGGGTATCATCAACAAACTGTTGGTGGGTTACTGGACTGGTAAGGGAGGTGGCCTTAATCCTAGAAATCAGGCCTGCGCTGCAGGCCGCTTTGATCGTTCTACCTAGAGCCTCCGCCACAATAATGAACAACATCGGACTGATCGGATCTCCTTGTCTTAGGCCTCTAAGACTTTGGAAATACCCTGTTGTTGTACCGTTAACAAGAACAGAGAACCAAGGCTTGAGGATACACCCTTTGATAAGTCTTACCCACTGAGGATGGAAGCCAAATTTCAGAAGAACTGCAATCAGAAAATCCCAATTGATGCGGTCAAAAGCTTTATTCATGTCAAGCTTTAGGGCAAAAGTTGCCTTCTTAGTTTGGCTTGCAGAGTGAAGGGCTTCATGGACTGTAATCACCCCATCAAGAATCGATCTTCCCTGCACCGAGCTCCCTTGACAGGTATCAATCATGAGGGGTAAGATTCCTTTCATCCTGTTAGCTATGGCTTTAGTAAGGATTTTGTAAGACACATTGCATAGACTGATTGGTCTGAAATCTGCCATTGTTTCTGGGTCCGGACCCTTAGGTATCAATGCAATGAAAGTAGAATTAAACCCTCTAGGGATGTGTTTTGAAGACTAGAACTCTTTGACCGTCGAGATTACATCCTCCCCAACAATATCCCAAAAAACCTGGTAAAAACGTGGAGGGAATCCATCTGGACCTGGAGCCTTATCAGGTTCCATACTGAACAAAGCATCTCTAATTTCCTCCTTGGTGAATGGAGCTAGGAGTTTGGCGTTAGTGGCCCCATCTATGACACTAGGTATGAATTGAAGGAGGGTCTCCTTGGCTTCCTCTTGGCATTGGGCTCCATCCCCGAGGAGGGAGCTGAAGTAGCTAACTGCTTCATCTCTAATCTCATTTAAATTTTGAGTTTTGGATCCATCAGCTCTGGTCAGCTCCCTGATCTTATTATGACTTCTATTTCTCAAGGTAGTGACATGGAAATTTTTTGAATTTGAGTCGCCATCCTTCAGCCATAAAGCCTTGGATTTCTGCCTCCAGTAGGTTTCCTCACAGGCCAGAATATTGTGATATTCCGCAAGCTTAATTTGCTCCTCTGTTCTTGTTGTTTCATCATAAGTACCGCTTTGAATCCTGCTGTCAATGGCACTCAGGCTTTCTCCCACTTGTTTCTTGTGCTCAAAGAGATTCCCAAACACATCCTTATTCCAAATTCTTAGGTTTTCCTTCACCGATTTCAATTTTTGGGCTAACTTAAAAGCAGAGCTGCCCTGAATGGGTTGTTGCCACCAGCTTTTGATTCTTTCCCTCAAGTCTGGATGCTTGATCCACATTGATTGGAAGCGAAAGGGTTTCTTAAAGGAATTAGCTTGTGGAACCTCCAATAAAATGGGATTATGATCTGATGCAATTTTGGGAAGAGCTTGCAAAGTGGAATCTCCAAACACTGTGACTGCTTCTTTTGACAAAAAGAACCTATCTAACCTTTCTTGAATGAGCTGACTTCCTATCCTACGGTTGCTCCATGTAAACTTAGCCCCCTTTAGCCTCACATCCATCAACTCATTGGAATTGACAAACTCATTAAATTCTTCCATGCTTCTTGTTGGAAGCCCAACCCCACCCTTTTTGTCTGAGGGATATAAGGGAGTATTGAAGTCTCCCGCTACCATCCAGGGAATATCATGAAAGGCTGCGCTCAACTGGCTCAAATATTCCCACAATGAGGTTCTTCCTTGAACTGAATTGGGTGCATACACATTTGATACAATCCATGATCTGTTCTTGTCAATGTCATGAAAAAACACACTCAACACCCTGTCATCATCCTGGATAATGCTGCCTTCCACACTCCTAGAATCCCATAGCACCATGAGTCCTCCTGAAGCTCCTCTTGCCTGCTTGAAAACCATGTCTCCCTGACTCCATATTTTTTTAGCTGCTATTTTTGACTGGGTTACATCTGTTTTTGTTTCTTGTAAGAGAATAACAGTTGGGTTATATTGCTTTCTTATTGAACTGACTACCCTATGGGTCGATGGGCCATTAAGGCCTCTCACATTCCATGAGAGTACCTTCATTTAGATTGTTTGGGATTTTTCCCCCTCCCCTTTCCTTGGGGAGGTTTGCCTAATTTGATATCATCTTGACCTGGGATAACCTGTTGTATCAGTGTTTTTTGTTTTCCACTTGCTACTTCATTGTCAGTCCTCAGTCTATTTTGTTCAGCATTAGACATCCTCCCTCTCTTTTTCTCACTGCCATAATCTATTGGGGATTTTGTTGTGCTTCTGGTCTGCTTTGGACTAAAGTGAGGAGGTACAATCTGTTGAAGGACTGGGCTAGATCCCTCTTCCGGTCTATGAGTTCCTACCATATCAGTTCTTGATTCTAACTCTTCCATACTTTTCCTATATTCACCATAATTCTGTTGTGGAGCTTCCTGGAAGTTTGAAGGGCTTTTGGTTATGATATTGGGCAGGCCCGACTCCTTTAGACCTATCTCCTCCATCCTTTTCCTATATTCCTCGGGAGTGTGCTTTGAGGCTTCACCGTTATGATTTGGAGGTTTTTTGGTTGCAATATTGGAAGGACCCGATATGGACGGGGATTCTAAGGTTTCTGGTAATTCAACCTGGAGGACTCCATCCTCGTCCGTCTCCCCTTCTACCGCCAGGTCAGCAAGAACTTTAAACTGATTTGAATTCGGGATTTTAGAACTTACCTGGCTTTCCTGCTCGAAGGTAATTTGTTGTTTCCCTCTCTCCTGGGGTTGAGCCTGATTGCCTTGCTCCTGGTAGATATTATTATCCTTGACCGGCCTGAACCCGCCTCTGCCTGCTGGTCCTCCCATAGTTTGGTTCCTGGGGAAAGCTTTGCCATTTGCCCTTTTGCCTTCTGTCCTCTGGGCTTCTCTGCTAGCTGTTAGGCTTGGGCATTGATTTCGCAAATGGCCCTGGGTTTTGCATTCTATGCAAAATGCTGGCTTATTTTCATATTCCACCGGCTGCTTTCTCAGATAATCACCATAACCTAGTTCCACGAAGGTTGGTAACTCAGAATCTAAGTTTGCGTTGACACAAATCCTTGCATGCGTCATCCTTGTCCTTGCCAGGGTTGAATGGTCTATGGCAACCAACTCCCCAATAGTTTTGGCAATCCCTTGCAACCAGTACTCATTGAAAAACTAGGCCGAAAGGTTTGGCAATCGAACCCAGATGGGGGCTGTATTGATATTTTGCTTTTCGGGGTCAAAGTCTTCCCCCCATTTCCTGAGGAACAGGTTGCGCTTACCTAAGAACCACGGTCCGCCTGTTAGGATGCGATTTGCGTCCTCCTGGTTATTAAACCTTAGGATGAAAAAGCCCCTGGACAGAGCAACAATCTCCAGATTTCCAACTGTTCTCCATTTGGATAGCGCCCAGGAACGTATAGTTTCTATATCCGGCCTTCCGCCCAGAAACTTGCCTACTAGTGAAAACTCCTCCAAGGATAGAAAAGGACCCATAGCATTCGCAGGTGCCATGATCTGGTTGTTCTTAGGTATAAGGGGCGGGAGTGAGTGGAAATCACTCTTTTTGCCTTTTAGGGTTTCTACAAAGGATAAACCCCTTCTAGGACCCGCAATACTCTACTGGGTCCATTTGTCCGGGTCTTTGTCAGGAGGTACTGGCCCTCGTACCTGGCCAACCTGTTCGAGGACAGGCCCCTGGCCCCTTCCGTAGACAGTCGCCTTTCCTGCCTCTGGATCCTCACCTACCGCCTGCTCAAGGTTCCCGCTCAAAAAATTCAAACCTCCTTCTCTGCCTTCGTTGTTCACGCTGCTCCATCCCCCACCCTCACATGCTTTCGCTATAACTTATTAATTTTTTTTATCCTATTATATTTTTTCTTATTTTTATAAATAAATCAATATTATTATTATTATTATTATTTTTTATTGAGCAAATACTTCTTATATATATATATATATATCCGCCATGGGGATTGAACCCGGGTCACATCACCGATAATGCAAGTGACGTATTATATTTTTTCTTTTTTTAATAAATAAATCAATATTTTTATTATTATTATTATTTTTTATTGAGTAAATACTTCTTATACATATACATATCCATCGTGGGGATTGAACCCGGGTCACATCACCGATAATGCAAGTGGTGTCCTTGCAAGTAGACCACATCGCGTGAATATTTTTATTTTTTATTTTTTTATTTGATTATTGCGAGAAACCTCTCTGATCGACGCACAAGGTCTCCTCCCAAACATGACCCCTCGTAAAATCAAGAACTATACTTATCAATAGAGAATTTAACACAAAGCCCCACACACCCACCCACGTCGCCGTTTTAATAAATAAATCAATATTATTAATTAAGAAAACTTTATAAAATAATAAATCGATTGTTACGAAAAGGTGGAGTTCCCCAAGGGTAACTCATATCTCTATACCAAAACAGAAATGGAAAAGAAGGTTAGGGTTTACCGAAAGGAAACTCTTACTCTAGAATTAGGGTTTACTGTAAGAAACACTTACTCTAGGGTTAGGGTTTTGTGAGACGAGGGGATCGAATATATATTTGGGAGGGCACCATCTTCTTCGTCAATACAGATTTTGACCAACTCTAAGGCTACCGGACTTCTTAGTTACGAATCCAAAATTTCTTCGTAGTCTTCGTATTTTGCACATGCAATGAGTTCTGCAATTTCCTATTCGAGAGTTTGGTGCGTTTTTTTTCTTTTATCTTCTTCTATGCGTTTCTCCCTGTTTTTTTGTTCTGTGTTATTCTTTGATATTGTATAAAATGTTTAATGATTACATGTGAATAACCAGATCAAAAGATGAAGAAATTAACTGCAACAATATGAATCGGATGATTACCGGTATTTAAGTCTCTGATGATCTGTATGTCTTTTTGTTTTGGTAGTGGGAAAATGATGAATGCAAGTTGGTCCGTGTTTATGACACACCCATGATTTTTAATACTTGAAAAACTTCCTGATTCCCTTCTTTAAACAATTTCTGGTTTTAAGCTCGAGGATTTTTTGCCCTAGGGCAATATACGCTATACTGAGATTTATTCTCTTTTGATGAAAGATCAATAAGCTGAGAGCTGCTTTTCAGTGTTTCTTTTATGTTGATAGGGTTTGTTACTAGAGTTTCTGCGATGATGAATGCTATAATTTACACATGTTAGACTACGGAGGTGGATGCCATCGATGAGATAGAACTTGTATTCTGAGCAGAATACAGTTTTTAGAACATCCATTTGCAAGATTTTGTTGTTTGGTGTGGCTCTGTGTTTGTGTTGGGTGGTGTTTCTGTGTTTTAAAATTCATACTTGTTTTTTTTTGTTGTTAATAAATTAAATTTATCTAAATAAAATTTTTATTTCACTTTTTCTCTTCTGAATGAGATTGCAATATTCATTTTTGGTGGTGTTTATTGAGTGCGTTTGTAAATTTTTGGTGGCTACTTTCGTGGCTTGGAATTTGGGGATTGTATTGAAAATGAATGGGTTTTGTAAGAGTGGTTCCTAATGAAGATAAAAATGTGAGCTCCATCTGATGTTTAAGATGAGAACTTCATATTGAAAAAGTTACCTGAAGGATTTTCATGTTCATTTATTTGTTATATATGGCTTTTAAGTGTTTCACTAGTTTATTGTTTTGATTTTTGATATTGTCAACTTTCTCATTAAAGTTAGGCTGGTGCAATTGTAGTTTGTGTGTCTGTTTGGGCGATGATTAGTCAAAGAATTGTATTGAGAACTTTTAGATGTAAGATTAGAAAAAATAGCTTTGAGATGCATTGGAGTTGAAGGTTCTTAATAAATATCATGTTTCATTTTGATTGTTGTTGGTTTGAGCTGTATATGATCTGTCAATTTGAACCTGAGTCTTTTTAGAAGTTTAGGAATTTTTAAATAACCTCTATTAGTTTAGAGTTGAGGAATAATTAAATAAGCCTTATCAGGTAAATAACCTGTATTAGGGGATCCGATTCTTTCTAGAAGTTTAGGAATTATTAAATAAGCTGTATTGGGTAAATAAGCTGTATTAGTTTAAAGTTGAGGAATAATTAAATAAGCTGTTTTAGGGGATATATTTGTTTATTTTAATTGCGGGTTCTATGTTTTATTACTTTGTTTCATTTAGTTACTTTGTACTACTGTTAAAATGGTAGCCTCAATAGAACTGTTTGGGCAATGTTAATTTAAGTAAATGTGTAAGAGAGGCCTTTGTAGATCAAGCTTTGGCAAATCCAACTGAGTTTATAGAATGCAGAATGCATTTTAGTAACAAATTGTAATACCATTGTGTCATTCTGAGTTGTTTAAATTATCCCGGAGTTTTTTTAGATAATAATTATTTTTGATTCGTTATAACCCATTGATGGGTTACACCTACCTGTATTGAATTGTTTTAATTATTATTATTTTTATTATGAGATATAAAGGAGTTTATTTAAATTATAATTATTTTTTGATTTGTTATAATCCATTGAAATGGGTTACACCCAACTGTATTACATTGTGACAACACAGTGGTGTCATAACAGTCAATTTTCATATATTGGTTGAAAAATTTTAAACATGAAATATTTTAATTTGTTGAATTAATTGAATTAATGCTATTTGATGAGTTGTTTCCAATATTGCCATTTGAATTTGTATTATTTCTTCAAATTGAAATTTTGCTATAGGATCGAGTTAGGTGGTTACCTCCCTTGGCTGGCGATTTTGTTTGATGGACTGGAATATGTCTGTCTCTATTATTTTGGCTTTTTGACTTGGTTTGTTTTTAAATTATTTGTTTTTGTCTTGGTTCTTTCTTTCGATAAGTTTATACAGGGATCCTATGGATACCCCTGCCTTCTTGGGTTTTACCCGAAAGTGGCATCTCTTTTGGGATGTTTTCACAAATAATAAAAAAAGAAGTTTATACTGGGATCCCTGTCCTCTCATATCTGGGATCCCTGTCCTCTCATATTTTGTGGGGTGCATTGAAATGTGTCTGACTCTTGACTCTTTGATTTGGTTTCTTTTTATTTTGTTTTTAAATTTATTATTTTTTCTTGGCTCTTATTTTTCCAATGAGTTTGCACAGGTTTGTATGAGGGGTCTTATATGATGGGGTTTGAACGTTGAACCTCTTAAAAAGAGTTCAAAGCTCTTACCACTACAGTAAACTTTGCAGATTTTTTTTCCTTTACATTCTAAACTTTATTTTTTTCTAAAATCTTCGATAACAAGAAGACTTTTAATATATTGTTTTTTCCTTGCATCTCATTCATCCGATTTTTTAATATTAAGATTGATTGAAATAATGAAAAGTCTGTTTTATCTTGGTGCATTGTACTTTCTTCTCTTAACTTTGTTACTCTTGGATGAACTTCCATTTGCTGCATGCATGTCTTCATTTATATGCAGCGATGATGAGAATATTTGACTCTCATAAACTAATGAGAATCATAACTTATTCTTTGATTATGTTCAAGCACTTTTGAGCTGCATTTTAATGTTTTATACAATAGTGCAGATGTTTTCCTTGTCTCATGTTTGTAGGTTAGATGCAAATGTTTCTGAATTATGTTATGGGTCAGGGTGGTGTGTGGAGATGAATATGTTTGTGTTTTATGTGTGTTTTTGTTGTTTGATAGGTTTTAGGCTATTCAAAAGGGAATGAATCTTAATATTAAGTATGTTTTATCAGTTCAACTGCTAAGCTAATTAGCTAGAGTTTAAAGGGTTGTAGACTGTCTTTGATTGGTGTCTTTTTTTTTTACAAATTGAGATTTACATTTTGCATATATCTGAAGAGAGTGTAGTGGAAATATATTTCTAATTTTTTTATGGACAATTTTCCTGTGTTTACTCCTCATTTTATCCTTATACACATCCTGTCATGTTGTGTTGAACTAAGTCTCTCACCTCTATCCTGTCATGGTGTTTGAACTAGGGTCTCACCTATAATTCATGTTGTGTTGAACTAGAGTCTCTCACCTCTATCCTGTCATGGTGTTTGAATTAGGGTCTCACCTATAATGCAAATTTGAAGAGTGTAGTGGAAATATGTCTAATTTTTTTGATGGATAATTTTCCTTTATGTATTTTCCCCTCATTTTCGTAATGTTTTTCATTTGATGTGCGTCAGCTTATAAAGAGTTCAAAGGGTTGTACATTGTCTTTCATTGGTGTTTTTTTTTACAAATTGATATTTACATTTTGCAAATATTTGAAGAGAGTGTAGTGGAAATATATCTCTTATTTTTTTGGTGGGCAATTTTCTATGCGTTTTCTCCTCATTTTACTCTTATACCCATTGGGGTTGAACTAAAGTCTCATTTATATCATGTCATATTGGGGTTGAATTAGAGTCTCTCACTTATATCATGTCATTTTTTTGGTGGGCAATTTTCTATGCTTTTTCTCCTCATTTTACTCTTATACCCATTGGGGTTGAACTAAAGTCTCATTTATATCATGTCATATTGGGGTTGAATTAGAGTCTCTCATTTATATCATGTCATATTGGGGTTGAATTAGAGTCTCTCACTTATATCATGTCATATTGGGGTTGAATTAGAGTCTCTCACTTATATCATGTCATGGGGATATTGGGGTTGAACTAGAGTCTCTAACCTATAATGCAAATTTGAAGAATGTAGTAGAAACATGTCTAATTTTTTTATGGACAATTTTCCTTTATGCATTTTTCTTTTATTATCCCTGGTTGAACTATCTCTCATGGGGGTTGAACTAGAGTCTCTCACCTATAATGCACATCCTGACCTATAATGCACACCTTGTCATGGGGGTTGAACTAGAGTCTCTCACCTATAATGCACACCTTGTCATGGGGGTTGAACTAGAGTCTCTCACCTATAATGCACATCTTGTCACAAAGGTTGAACTAGAGTCTCTCACCTATAATGCACATCTCTATAAATAAAAATATTTGATTCTTATCTAAATTGAGTGTGAGATAGGTACATCTTTAATTCTTGATTTTAAAGATAGGCAGATATTTAATTCTTGATTTTTGTTTTTTTTTTGTTTTTATCAATTGTCTTTATTCGTGATTTTTGTTTTTTTTTAATTTGTTTTTATCAATTGTAATAATCCGGTCACCTTGCCTAAGTGAAGCATTAAACAATAATGATGAATAAATAAGGGGGTAGGGGGTCACCTTGCCTAATACCTTTGGAAGCTGGGAACAATTGAGAAGGCCTGCCCTTGGTAAGAACTAAGTAGGAAACTGAAGAGATACATCCCATAATCCAATCCATCAAATCCTAAGAGAAACTAAATTGCATTAATTTTGATAGGGAAGTGCCAATCCACTCTATCATAAGCTTTGAATAAGTTTAACCAAATGAACATGGAAAGAGATTTTTGCATAAAGGAAAATTGTCCATCAAAAAAATCAAAGACTCTAGTGAGAGACTTTAGTTCAACCCTCGTGACAGGATGTGCATTATAGGTGAGAGACTCTAGGTCAACCCTCGTGACATGATGTGCGTTATAGGTGAGAGACTCTAGTTCAACCCCCATGACATGATGTATATTATAGGTGAGAGACTCTAGTTCAACCCCCATGACAAGATGTGCATTATAGGTTCGGATGTGCATTATAGGTGAGAGATAGTTCAACCCTAATGACAAGCTTGTTATATGCAAAAATCTTTTTCCACATTTCCACCACGACATGCTAGTGATCTGAACCAACATTGTTAAGAGTCTTCACTTTAGGAATGTGACCATGGATTAAGAAATTGGCTAAGAGCAAGAACCTATCCAATCTCTCCATTATACAAGCTAAACCTTACCTTTTGTTAGACCAAGTCATAATTCCATTATCTAGTTGGATGTCCACAAGATGGAGGTTTGTAATATATTTGCTCATGAGGTTAGTGCTCCTGTCCAAATTTCTATTTCCCCTTATTTTCTCATCTAGAGAGAGGATGGTATTGAAATCTCCTCCTATCAAGATCCATGCTTCAGGAAAATGAGAGATAATATGAGTAATATTCTTTTACTGTCTTCTTTTTTCCTCCAAATTTGTCGGAGCATAAACAATAATGCAAAGCATAATTTGGTTGGATTTTTTGCTTTGAATAGCTATAGCCAAAAGACCTCAATTGCCAACCATATGGTGACCATATGGTGAATAACTACCTCTTTTGGGTCCCTAAGGCAAGCAATGCCACCGGAAGTCCCTTAGGAACTAAGGGAAACCACTTTTCCAGCTGGCCAAATTTACTAGTTATTGATTCCATATCCTTTATTGACATCTTTGTTTCTTGAAGGAAAACAAGATATTGATGGTTTGTCTGAATCATTCTTCTAATTTAATTTTGTTTTTGAAAGACTCCCTTTGAGTCCTTTAATATTCCAAGTGATGATCTTCATTAATACAGTGCCAAAAAAGTTGTGAAGGACATTAATCTTACCTTCCTCTATAAGCTTTCAACCTTCTTTTACCATATGATATTGATTAGTTTTGTGACCAACCTTTTGATTAGAATCCATCTTCAGGTTTTTTGACTTACTTCAATTGAATCGGAGATGGCTTCTAGCCTTGAAGAATGCTTGTACACAGTCAAAATGTTACCAACAGGTTCATCAAAGTCTATATTGGGACTTGCATTATTTGAAGTTTTAACATTTAAAAGATTGTTTTTCATATATATATATATATATATATATATTTTTTTTTTCTTTTGTTGAATTTTTTTGATTTGTTGGTTTGTCATTGAGTTTTTCTCTTTATTTTTAAATTGTGTTTCTAAGATTTTTGTTTCGATTATTTCGTCTTCTTCACTTGGGACCTCATTTATAGAAAGAATAACTAACATATTAGCAGATAACTTTGATTGATCCTTCATAATTGGTTTTTTTTGAGTATTCTTTTTTTTAGGCATTTGAAACATGTTGAATTTATATATTCTTTCTTTTGATTTGGAATTTTATTTGGACAAACACTAGCCAAATGACCATATTTATGGCAAATTCTACAACGAAAATGAATGTTCTCATACTCCACTACTTGCTCCCAAGTGTGCTCCCAAAATTGTAAAGTGATCTTTTTAGGTAGGGGTTTGTCAAAATCCACTAAAACACAAATTCAAACATAAATAATATGTTCAAATTCTTGAGTACAATCAACTCTCATCATAAATGTGCTTAAAGAGTTTCCAATTGAAGAAAAATTAGTCGGATTCTAGAATTCAATTGGGAGGCCAAAACCCACACGGGACCTGTAGAAGGCATCTCTCTTCGACTTTAAATTTAGTATGCCAGGGCTTCATGAAAAGCCTTGCCCTTCTAAACAACCCAGGACCCCCTTGAAAAGTTTTTTCTCTATCTTCATTATTAGCAAATAAAACAAGAAAATATCCATTTGGATAAATACAGATGTAACTCACGTTTAGTTTTCCAGCTTTTTGCAGCCCAGACTTTGAAAGCATATATGCTTAGACGAAAACCCACGAAATGATAAATTAGTCCTTTTTTTTTCCAGATCTTCAATGCCAATTTGAATGTAGACCATATTAAGCTTAATAATAGGAGTTCCATTAGCTGCTTTAAGGCAAGCCCAGACTTTGAAAGCAGATCCCACGAAACGATAAATTAGTCCTTTTTTTTCCAGATCTTCAATGCTAATCTGAATGTTGCTCATATTAAGCTTAACAATAGGAGTTCCATCAGTTGCTTTAAGACATCTTGACTTCGTTTTCCTAAGATCAATCTTAGGCATTCTTAGAGGTTAGGCATTCTTAGAGGTTTACGGGAAGCTCTAAGATTAATATTAGCATTAGGTTGAGGTTGTCCACCACGGAGGACATCCCTAAAATTCATTTTTGGGACCGATTCTTCAAAATTCTTACCCTTGATAGGGGTTTCCACTGTAGATTTATTTTGTGGGTGCACCTTAGCACCAGATTCATTTCAGATCTGAACCATTTTTCGATCAGTTGTTTGAAACTTGTTTTGTGATCTCTTTAATCCATGCCTTAGATTTGAACCATTTTTTGATCGGTTGCTTGAAACTTGTTTTGTGATCTCTTTAATCCATGCCTTGGACGTCGTGGAAAGGTGCTTTTCATTTTTTTTTGCAGTAAATTGGAAGCTGTTGTCACTCAAGTTCACAGAAAGAAGATCAGTTGAAAAATATATTTCTAACCCATCTTGGATCCCCTGCAACATATCTTGCTAAAATCTTGAGCAAAAACCATAAAAATATTGGCCGCTAGGGCTCGAAGGCCTTGAAAACCAACCTCTGGAGTTGCTTGCACTTAACCTAGATGAAACCCTCGCACAATCGCTCGCCAAAAATCTCGTTCACACATAGGGATGTGCTAGGATATGTGTTGCTTCAAATGATTTGAAAATTGGTGGAAACATTCTAGGGGTTGTAATGTGTTGCTCAATTCGAGATCAAATGAGTAAAAAATGGTTGAAATAAGTTCGGCAGTTTGGGTCGGCAGTTTGGGTAGTCATGCAAAAAACGTCCCTTGCGAAAAACGTCCCTCACCTAAATTTGGATCTTTTTTTCTTAGCATAATTACAACCAATAATTTATACAAAAACATAATAATGTTATTAAAACATAGAACTTACTAATGAAAAAACATTAAAGTAAATTTTAGTGTCAAACATTCAATATTTTCCACGAATATAGTAAAAATGAATTTTTATTTTCAAGTAACTAATAACCACAAGCACAAGCACAAGGTTCAAACCTTAGGGTTTTTTTTTGGGTCAATTTTATCTAGGCTTATTACTTTATCTAACCATGAAAAAGAGAATACTGAAATTTTGTTTTTAACTTCATCTAAACTTATTACTTTATCTAACCTAGTTTAAATTCTTGGTCCTTGTTAAAACCCTTGTATTGGCTAGCTTATATATATGTTTTAAATGTCTATTCCATGTAACCACTGAGAAGAGAAGGAAGTAAACTTCATGGTCATCTATTGGCTTAGTCTATTTGTACATTTGTCAATTAATGCAAGATTACATTCTAAACTCCTATTAGCTAAGGAAATTTACTATTCAATTCCATGTAACCATGTGAAGAGAAGTAAACCATTCAATGATCCTAAACTTCTATTAGCTATGAAAATTTCCTATTCAATGTAACAATGGAGAAGAGAACTAAACTTCACGATTCTCAACTTCTCTATTGGCTATGGAATAACCATGGAGAGGAGAATTTAACTTCATGGTCTCAAACTCTTCTATTGGCTAGGCTATTTGTACATTTGTCCATTTCTCCTAATGTATGTGTAGACGATGCAAGGTTACTTCGGTAATTGAAGATTTTAGTCTAAATCTTTATCTTTGTTTTTATCTTCAACACCTAAGAAGAATCATATATTGAAGATTCAAATGAAGATCTAAAAGCTGTAGATCGGTCAAGTATCGATCAAGGTTACATTAATTGGTTATTGAAGATTTTAGTCTAAATTTTTATCTTTGTTTTTATCTTCAACATCTAAGAAGAATCATATATTGAAGATTCAGATGAAGATCTAAAAGGTATAGACCGGTCAAACATCGATCAAGCAGAGGTTCATGAATAGTGCAATGTCATTTGAAGATTGATGACAAAGATGAAGACCAAGATTGAAAACTAAAGTTTTTTAATAACCAAATAATTATATGCAAGGGTGTTGAAGAACATTACATTAAATGTACCCTAATGGTACCTTCGTCAAATATTTCTTAATATCTAATAGATTAGGGTTTGAGTCTAGTTTTTAAGTGTGAATTATATATATATTTTTAATGTAAGTGTCAATATTTTTAGGGTTGAGTTTATAGTTTAAAATTGTGATTTAAATTTAATGTGTATGAAATGCACCTTTTTTTTTTTGCACCTTTAAGTCTATTGAACTTGCCAATGATATTGTAGATTGGATTTCTTTGCCTCTTCTTTTGGAGTGGAATATCTTTTCTCTTTTATTTTGGAGTGCAATATCTTTTCTCTTTTATTTTGGAGTGCAATATCCTTTATTTGATCTAGCTTTTATCTATTATTGTATTCTTTGCTTCGTCTTTAAATTTATCTCATTGCTAGAACTTGTCTCTTTTTATAGTTTTCATTATGCTAGCTTTTGCCATATGTCAAATCTCATAACAATTGTGGCAACAAAATGCTATGTATTTATAATCTACTATTTGGATCTAATCTTAATGGATTGTGGAAAAGGTTTTGAAATATCAATAGCAATGAGGTGTAAACATGTTATATATATGTTGGCATCCTTGCCACATTTGAGAAATTTTGCTATGTAGTAATCTCTTCTTCTCTGAAACTCTTCTTTTTCAGAATGTATTTCTTCTTTTCCACATTTTGTTGTCAAGATTGGTTGGCTTTTCACGCATCCAAAGAAGCGTGCAGTTCTTTCTTTTTACTCATCATGCAGGGTCTTTGTTTTTTCGTGGGTAAGAGTAGTTTCGTGCCATGCTTCAGTGCAATTTGATTTCGGAGAAAGAAAGAGTGCAAGCCCATTTCGGACTAGAGGTCGATTGAAATTGAGTAGGGCCCAAGTGTTTTTGCTCCAACTCAAGAGCGCAACTCAGTTTCGGAGTTTGTTTGGGTGAAAGTGCCTTTGTCTTTTCCTAAAGAGCGCAACCCAATTTTGGATAGAAATGCAAAGTGGGGCCCAATTCCTTTTTGCCCCAACTTGATAGCGCAAACCCATTTTGGGCCTTGTATGGGCGAAAGTGCATTTGACTTTTCCTAAGGTCAGCGCCACTCAGAAGATAGCCAAAATATCAAGTGGGGCCCAAACCTTTTCGTCCCCACTTGAGAGCGCAACTCAGTTTTGAGGGTTGAATGGGCGAAAGTGCCCTTGTCTTTTTCCTAAAAGTTAGCGCAATTTTGTTTCAAGCTAAAAGATGCGGTGTGGGGCCCAAGCGCTTCTGCCCCAACTTGGAGTGCAAGCCCATTTTGAGGTAGAAGATGATCGAAATTGGAAGTGGGGTCCAAGTGTTTTCACCCCAACTTGAGCGCGCCATGTGTCAGATAAGGAAGAGAAAAGCGCTCTTATAAATCGTTTTCTTTTCTGATGTCAAATATTGGTCAAAAGCGCTTTCGGGAGCTTTGATGAACGAAATGTGCTTTCACTCTCCTTATGGGTGAAATCCAAATCGTGGCCCTTTGAGCTGTTTTGTAAGTGCCTCGTGGCAAGGAATTAAACGAGATGGTTTTCACTCCAAAAAAGGATATATGATGAGCCTCTCCCAATTAACAAAGGCCTTGCATAAATTATGACACTTTCTATTTCAAACATTAAATGGGCAAAAGGGTTTCTCACTTGAATTTTTAAGCGAAAGCTATTTCGGCTCTTAAAAATATCGAAAGCGGTTGCAAGAGCAAAAGAGAGTTTCGCTTTCTCTAATACCTCGAGCACACATTCCAAAGCAAAGCTTAGCGAGAGCACATTCCGAGGAAGGCCATTGGAGCAGGAAACCATGCCTTGGGAATTAAAAAGTGGTGCATCACATCTTTTGAGTAAGATTGTGGCCCACACAGTTGGCCATCATTGGGAGGAGCACTCAACCACTGGTTAACGCGAACAGGAGATCTCCCACTTCGCCCATGATCCCTCCATGCATTTACTCCACCCCAAAGCGTAATTAAGGTGGTGGGTTGATTGTAATGCTATAAGAAGGCCATTGCTGCACCTCAAATGAAACCACAAAGAAATTGCTGAGGCTTTTTCAGTAGCGTTGTGTGCCTTGCTGAAGTTTAGAGAGAAAAGGTTGCTGATAAAATGTGGTGCACTAGGCAACAACAAGACACTATCTTTTCTAGACTAAGTACCTTGGCCAACACATAATCAGAATGAGCAAGAAAAGTACTGAGCCCAAGAAGGAGAAGATCTCAAAGAAGGTGGAAGGTGGGAAGAGGCAGAAAAAAGAGAAGAAACAAGTGGAGGTGCCACCACTTGTCGACACGCTAGGAAGAATAAGAGATTGTATGCTCATGAACAAATGTGTTGAGAAGCTGCGCTGGATTGTTGACGACATGCTAATAAGGGTGTCCGTTGAAAGCAGGCAGACGATCGCCTATTACTGTCACCTCTATTGGTACATGTGCATGCCTGTGCATAACTGCCGAAATATGGTATGCAGAATTGCCAAATTCTACGACCCTCAGACCAGGACGATTCGAAATGCCAAAGGGGATAGACTATTCACTATTTTTTCCAATGATGTCCAGGAGGCTTTCACTTGTGGAGAAAAGCCCCCTACTGACTACATAATAAAAAAAATCAACATAGCTGAGCAGAACGAAAGGTACACATCGACAACGCAGATGCAATAGTTCATGGAGACGTAGAATCTGGAGAAGCCGACACTCGGAGTATTGCTAGACCTGCACAAACCCTTGAAGCTGTTCAAGCATTCTGATATATACTCCATGCTAGCATGGGTTATGGGACCCTCCACAGATGCAATGATGTACAAGAGGCAAGTTTTCCTCACAGAGTGTAATTCTCATGGCGAATTCGACTCTTCCATCGCCATGAAACCAGAGATAAATCCCATGTTCTTTGATTGGGTAGAGTGGGTAGCGCGACAGATGCACATACTGTTGAGCGATGTGCAAAGTGGTAAGGATATGCCATTTTGACTCTACTCTTTCCTTAATTGGTACATTTTCTACCACATGCACAACCATTTTGTTTTCATCACTAAGAATCACACCAGTAAGGAGGGTAAGGCATTCCCAGTTTATCAGTGGACTCAAATTTTGTCCAAATGCGAGTCATACAATAATTTCAATAGGATGTTTCTTAGCTTGGCTTTGGAGCTCATCTATGGCATTTGCGAACGAGTGCTGAACCAAATGAGAGACGAGATAGTGCATAAGAAGCTGGGTGATGTGTTCCAGCTTACGCAAGGCCTTGTCATTAGGATTTATGGGTTTACTAGAAAATCCTTACTGTTGCCATACTACACCACGGAGTACCTTTTTGCCCTCGACTTCACTGATGATACTTATGGACACAAAAGAAGGAAGCCGCACACTTGCACCTCACCTTTTCAGTTCAACGATATTAAGGTAGCAGTCATCGAGCAAAATTATTTCCTTGCAGTAACGTTGTATGATTTTGGTCTACCCTCGAAGTTGCTCGGCAAATCGACTTCACTTATGATACTTATGGACACGAAAGAAGGAAGCCACACACTTGCACCTCACCTTTTCAGTTTGGCGATATTAAGGTAGTAGTCACTGAGCATAATTATTTCCTTGCAGTAATGTTGTATGATTTTGGCCTACTTGAGCTCTCCCAGCATTGGAGGTATGACACATAGAGAAGATGATGTCACTTCCTCTGTGGCACAACTTCTACATGAGGGATGTCGAATATGATCCTGCACACAACCCAGCGCACGTATCTAAAAAGGAGTTATTGTAGGCCACAAAGGACAGGTTACTCGATTGGTCAGACGACAATATTACCAACTGGTTGATCATGAGGGTCCACAATAAAAAGTAGGCATCTGATCAGTTCCTCATGTTGGATGAGAACTTCTCCATGATATATGACGCAAATGTTGACACATACATGCCTATCTTATTTTTTGATATCGTGCCTCAAAGCACTCTGAGCCTTGGCAAAGTGGAAGACATGGCGAAAGAATAGGGACAACCCATTGAATAAGATCCACTTGTCACGAGGAAAGACGAGCAACTGCTCCCTAAAGAACATGTCACCCCAATGAAGAGAAACGTCGATGTATCATTTTGGTTTCCACATGTTGCAAAGAAGCCTCAGACTGGTGCATCCTGGCTCCTTAGCACAAACTCTTCTACAACATCGATAGCCATGGAAGTGAGCATCCCTAAAGTCCTTGTTCTAACGCAGCAAGAGTGACAAGAGGTGGAGCTGATTGACCTAAAATTGGATACATTAGATAGAGAAGAAGGGAGAACAAGCTCGATAACGTAGTACACCGTTTTGAATTTTGCAATGCCCGAGCCTGCAGGTGCATTATCTCTTTCTCCTTCACTCGCTTCTGAACCTCTAACGACCATGTCTTCCAATGCCAAAACCCTCATGTCCACTCAAACTTCATTCGACATCCCCATGTTTGCCATGCCTTTCCCTGCATCCCAGTTGTTGCTCCCCTCATCATCCCCTCTTATCTCCTAGATGTTTAGTTCCTTTACATCCATCACCAACACATTTGCGTTCCTTGAGTCATCCGTCCCTGTCCCTCCTCAAGTTTCTATCAATCCAATCACGACATTCACCGCCATCGCCAACCCAAACCCATTTTCGCTCTCACTCGCCTCCTTAGTTGCAGCGACATCCTGTGATATTCCATTCCCGAATCCTAACATCTTGGTCTTAGCCATCCAAACCCCAACATCACCAAGGGTTAGCCTAATCGCTACCTCATCTGTTCCTAATTTGTTTGCTGAAGCAAACCCCTAATGTGCTCTTTTTTCCTTCACACCACTCTTTGGTGGATAGGAGCCACTGGAAATGGAGCTAGAAGTTTTGCAAGAGCGTCCTATTGCAGAGAGCATACGTCGAGCGCATCAGAGTTCCTCAAGCTGGCTCAAGGGACAAAAAAGAAAAAAAACGCGCAAGCTCTAGCCAAGGTGGAAAAAAGGGCTATGTTCGACCCGGAGAAGATGGAACTCCACAAGATGGAGAAGGTGCCCAAAGTTCAAAAGCCCCTGGAGGAGATGGCACCAATGAATTACTCCTATCATCATACGGTTGAAGACTTAAGAACAATCGATGCAACAAAGAAGATGGGAAATATCTAGGTCAAAATGGGCTCCATCTATTTTCATGGGAAGCACTACAAAGCTCGCTTCTTCGAAGACGAGGCTAAAAACATGGAGCTCAAGGAGACCTTAGCACAGACAAGGGCACAACTTGAGGAGGTTCAGTCCAAATTTGAGTAGTTGTAGCAACACGTGGTTAGTTTGGAGTAAGAGGTGGCCTTTCACAAAAGGGCAACTGAACATCATCTCAAGGCACACACAAAGGTAGAAGGCCAGGTGTAAGCCTTGAATGCTCAAATCTAGGAACTACAAGCTCAGTTGATAGGGAAGATGGTTCAAGCGGAGGTCTTCACAAAAGATCGTATTAAGGAGATTTGCTGTCACTTCCGGACTAACTTTCGAGCTAGGGTTTTGAAAGCAATAGTAGTGCTCACATTTATTTGGGAGGCCAAACACACAGTTACTCAAGGTGGGCCTATCGTGGAGGATGCTGAAAAGGACATAGACCCATGGTTGGAACTAGCTATAAATGCGCAAACCTTAGAAAAAATGGACCTCCAACTTACTCCTATGAGTCCACTCGCTCGGTGATGGACAACTACAAAGGTGACACTACGGGCTTACTTCGCAAAAGTGGAAAGAGCCTAGGAGTCTAGAAGGCTATTAGAAGTGTTCGAGCAGGAAAGGTGAATTTATCTGATGTATTTTGAAGCCCTCACACAACTCGGCTTCCCCAACTTCACTGACGATGATGGGGCTATTTTGACAAAGGAAGAACTGAACCTAGCCTGGGATACCTTTGAAGGTGACACTTCGAAGATTGACAGTTGGGGTGAGCCTATTACAGAAGTCTAGATAATGCAATTGATGATGAGGTTCACACAGATCAAATCTTTTTTGGTGGATCTCAGCCAGAGAGCTAATTTCATTGACGTAGACTAGCTTGAGACTTTCGAATACCTGGTTAGGGAGCTCCAAAATAGTGCTCCACTCCAAGAAGATGCCTGGACCCTGGTTCAAGCAACATATGATCACATCTATGAGCGGCTCCCACAATCGGAGTCTTTCCAGCAACATGAAGATCAAGGAGATCAAGAAGGAAACCAAGGAGAAGGGGATCGTGAGCACAAAAGAGAAGAAGGAGAAAGGGAGAAGTTGGAGGAAGAGTTTGCTACCAGTAGCGAGCATTAAAAAAACGAGAGCGACGATGACTCTGAGCCCAATAGAAAAGGCCTAGGATATTCACATTGATGCGAGCTCAATCCCTTTGTGAGCCACCAGAGATGTTGGCATCCTTGCCACATTGTTTTCTTTTTTGAGAAATTTGCTATGTAGTAATCTCTTCTTTGAAAGTCTTATTTTTTAGAATGTATTCCTTCTTTTCCATGTTTTGTTGTCAAGATTTGTTGGTTGCACTCAAGGAAGCGTGTAGTTATTTATTTTTACTCATCATGCAGGGTCTTTTTTTTTCGTGGGTGAGAGTAGTTTTGTGCCATGCTTCAACATAGTTTTATTTCGGAGAAAGAAAGAGCACAAGACCATTTTGGGCTAGAGGTCAGTCGAAACTGAGTGGGGCCCAAGTGTTTTTGCCCCAACTCAAGAGCGCAACTCAGTTTTGAAGTTTGTTTGGGTGAAAGCGCGTTTGTCTTTTCCTAAAGATCAAAACCTAGTTTTGGATAGAAATGCAAAGTGGGGCCCAATTCCTTTTCACCCCAACTTGACATCGCAAACCCATTTCGGTCCTTGTATGGGTGAAAGCGCCTTTAACTTTTTCTAAGGCCAACGCCACTTAGAAGATAGCCAAAATGTCAAGTGGGGCCCAAACCTTTTCACCCCCACTTGAGAGTGCAACTCATTTTCGGGGGTTGAATGGGCGAAAACGCCCTTGTATTTTTCCTAAATGTCAGCGCAATTCTGTTTTAAGTTAAAAAATGCAGTGTGAGGCCTAAGCGCTTTCACCCCAACTTGGAGCGTAAGCCCATTTCAGGCTAGAAGATGATCGAAATTGCAAGTGGGGCCCAAGTGTTTTTGCCCCAACTTGAGCGTGCCAACCCATTTCGGCCCTTGTATGGGTGGAACATCTTTGGCATTTCCCAAGGCTACTCATTGGGTCCCACCTCTCCAGCAATGCGATAAAGACTCTCAGTATTTTCAAAGTGACTTCCAAGTGGCATTCCATGACTAGTTGTCAATCCTGTTGTCAGCAAAGAGTAGAGAGAAGGTCCTTTTAGGGTCAATGCTCAAACAAAAACTGAATATTGGGGCCCACAACAATGAATTCCTATTTTGCTCGAAGGAGACATCAAAACTCCCTTTCGCACCTCTTTTCAGCGAAAATCCTTCTCTCCCTTGCTTCAATGGAGGTCACCCGAAGTAGCTTTTTGCATAGTGCTTTCACTCAATTAATGATGGTTGGTCAAAGAAGCATCTAAATCCAATCCACCGAATCTTAGTATTCGATTTTCACCATTGAGGCCATTCCAACAAGTAAGGAGATGGCGCTACAGGTGAATCACATCGTCACATTGAAGTCCCACAACTACTCAAGAAGTCATAAAATTCAGGCCATGTTTCATTACTTTCTGATGAGTACCAGAATCAAATATTTTCTACCACCGTGTCGTTTTGTGGTTGGGCATTTATGTTTCAGAGGCAAAATCCTCTATAAAAATTAGCAATTCTAATGTAAAATGATGGATGTTTCCTAGAAAATTGGTGTACCTAAGCTCTGCTATGAATGCAAAGAATCCTTGGCTCTAATTTTGGATCTCTTTTATGTGTATGTCTTCTACTCTTTATTTCTATTAAGTTCGCTTCCTTGTTTGATAGCTATAATTCTATGTCTGGATCTAGCTTCTGATAAAGGGTGAATGCTGGAATAATTCTGGAGGTTGCATATAAGAATATTTGGTTTTAATTTCTGTTACATTCTCTGCGTGAAGTGCTATTGGTTTAAAGTACAACTAAGTGTTCGTGTTGCTTGTTCATCACCCCCTGTTAATCTGGCTCACAACCATATTTCCCATCCCTTTCAGTCATTTATCATTCCTTTCCTGTTTCCTTAATCTCAAATCCCCAAGTTTAAAGTAGCAAGGGAACCAACCCTCTCTAGAGATTGGTACGAAGGAATTTCTTCCTTTCGGCTTTTCAATGTTGGTCGGGTCTAGGGCATATGGATGAAACATTCCATACCTAAGGCAGATTCTTGATCAGCAATATATATAGAGCATGTTTTCACTGATTAATTTCCCTAGGGTATATATAGCATGTTTTCACTCAGTAATTAAACCTGCCTTGATTAATTCCCCTAGGGTATATATAACATGTTTTCATTCCTTAGTAATTAGTCCTTCCTGATGCAAATTTTATTCTATGGTCTCAAATGAAGGATATATATTTGCCTAAACCATGGGTCACCAACCATTATTTTATCTTTAAATTTTGATCCCCAGGTCTGATTTAATCTCTAGTTTCACTTGATCCAATTTTAAATCAACTTTTTTTTTTTTTTTGAGTAAAAGGTAAAAATTTTATTCAAAAAAACTGATCAGCTTATACAAATATCTCCCAAATATCTCCCCATATTCATGTGATATTCTTATTTTGTAGGTGTTTTATGTTTTATTTGTTTCTTGCTATTTTTACTTCTAAGCTTTTCAACTCCCAAATCTATTTATCCTTTGCTCCCATATTTTTGGAGAATTATCTCTAGTAATAGTGTTAATAGTGTTTGGTATACTTGTAAAAAATCTTATTTCATTTTCTTAATATTTGTATATAATATTTGAAACATTATCACCATATTTATCTTGAAGTAATTTTATTTATGGTTTTAAAATTGGATCTAGATTCAGTGTTTTTTCATCACACCAAGCATCTATCTAATTAGAAAATTTCTCTTTGGTTCCAAACATCCACCTTAGACCTTTAATCACTAGATCAATTATTTTTTAAACCATTTCAAAGTACGGATCTTAGATATTTAATCATTATATTAATTGATTTACCTTTTGGTTGTGAGACTGCATTAAAGATTAAGTGCTCATTGGGATCAACATACCTAAAATTATTCTTGCCCATTATCATTGACTCTTTGTACAATCTTCAAATTACTTTTCCCCTTATATCTAAGTTGGTATCTTTAAGAACTCATAAACAAAGATCTCCCTTAGTTTTATCAATGTGAAACATTTATCATCACACATAACATCAAGTTTTGGATTCAAAAACATTCGTACAAGCTCTAAGATTTGATGCACCAACCATTGCTCATAATAACCAAAAGGACCAAGGGCAACCACTTAAGGTATCTTCCTCACCCACCGACTAATAAGAGTAACTTGCATATTTCAAGAATTGCAAGGTAACGAGTAAGACCAAGGTAACATAAAGTCTACACCCTTGGTTCACTACAAGCACACCCGTCCTCCTTAACACAAAGGATAATATTGGAAATTCTAACACTAGATATTCCCCCAAGGCTTCCAACGTGAGGTAAGTTTCCCACACGTATAACAAGGTTTTATTTTCATCTAAGTTTGCAAAATGACTTCAAAATTTTCTCTACAAAACTATGGGCCAGACATCTACAAGATAAAACATAACCAACACAACATTTATTTTCTTCTTTAATAATAAAATAATCGAAGGAAAAGCAATATATATAACATTGATTTTTCTATTTTAAGCATTCACAAACAAACACTCTTAATCCAAGTTCATTTACAAGAAATAAGTGCACCTTATGCACACAAATACTTTCTCAAGAAAAATAGAGTTTTTGATTTATGTAGATTGTTCCAGACGCAGAGTTTGAGAAGCAAAACCAGTCCCAATCCTATATTTTTTCCAACCCCCTAAAACCTGCACCCTTCTTATAAATCGTTTCTATCCTTTCATTCCTCCAAGAATGCTTGGCCATGCTTACATCAACCCATTTCTCGATGAGTTCTCCATCATGCATTTACCACTCTTCAACACTTAGTGAACCCATTCCCAAGAAGGTATCTCACAAGCACCAAGCTAAGCATTCATGTACAATTACACTTACCACCACTAAGCTCAAGTTATATTTTTTTTTAATAATGCAATAACTTCCAAAGTAAACCATGCACCACTCATACAAAAAGAGCATCTTTATTTTATAAAAGAAGATAATAAAACAAACCATATTCAACTTCCATGAAACAATACTTTTATTGCTAAAATCTTTCATAATAATATTATTATGCAATAACCCAAGCACAATTAATTTGAAATTTCTTTATCTTAAGCTATCTATGATATGCATCTTCATGAAAAGGGGGCATCCAGGGCATCCATCAATTTTGCCTTCCCAAATAATTCGAAAATTAATCCCATCACATCATTTCCCCAAAGGCATCATTTTCTCGGTGGTTAGTTCTTTCTACCACACTAAAAGAATCCTCTTTCTACAAAAGTGTGTTTTCATTAGCAGCATCATATTCTCAAATTAAATGCATATTCACAAGACTAAGCATGTAATTATCCAACATCCAAATAATAAGATTCTCATATCATTATTTTTCATAAGAGATAAGTGTTTTGCATAACAAAACTAAAAATAGTCAAATCATTTCTTCCAAAAAATCTTTTGTCGATCTACAACTTATTTCAACCATTCCATGATCATCCTTAATTGTTGTTCCATCTCCTTGACCATGTTTGGACAAAGCACAATCTGATCCTATGGATTATCCCATGACAATGGTGTTCTGCATCTCTTGCCATATAGTGTTTTAAAAGGAGCCATGCCTAGAGTTGAATGATATCCATTATTGTAGGCAAATTCCACCAAGTGTAAGTAATCCTCCCAACGGGTCTTCTGATCCATACAGTACATGCGATGCATTTTAGGTAAATTACACCAGGTGTAAGTAATTCTCCCAATGGGTCTTCTGATACATACAGTACATGCGGCACATGTCCTCTTAACACTTGATTTACTCTTTTCGTTTGTCCATTTGTTTTTGGAAGGTAACCAGAGTTGATATTTAGTCTAGTACCAATGGCTTGATGTAAGGCTTTCTAGAACTCAGAAGTAAACCTTGAGTCTCTATTCAAAATAATTACTTTCGAAAACACATGAAGCTGAAATATCTCCTTGGAAAATCTATGAGCCACAACCACGACGTCATATCTAGTATTTTCAAGTATAAAATGCGCAACCTTGGTCAATCTATTGACCACCATTAGTATTGTGTCATGCTAAGACCGGTTTATAGGCAAATCCACAATAAAATCCATTGTAATTACGTGCCAATTTTGCATAGGTATGTCATGCGAATACAACAATCTCACATGATGTCTATGTTTTGCCTTTACTTTCTAGAATTCAAGGTATTGAGTGACAAATTCAGTTATGTCTCTCTTCATCCCAGGCCAATAGAATATTTTATTCATATTCTATCTCATTTTTGCTCCTCCTGGGTGAGAAGAATGTGGAGATTTGTGCACCTCATTCATGATCTATTTTCTTAGATCACCAGCCTTAGGATTTATCATCCTATCCTTGAACCATAAGAAATTGTCTTTGAAGCTCAAATCCTTGTTTTCGTTTGAATTATTTTCCATCCTTTCCTTAATTTGATTGTAGTACACATCCCGATGCTGCATTTTTCTAACTTGTTTTGTCAAGTCAACATGGATGGGAGACAAAATAAATAAATGTATCATTTTACTCAGTGCATCATCGATTTTATTTCAATTCCTTTAATATAATCAATGCCAAGATCGTATTCGGTGAGAAATTCCATCCACCTTATTTGCCTAGCATTGAGTAAAAATGTACTAGAGACTCTAATGGTCTCTTCTCAGCTCAAATGATCTTCCTACAAAAAAGTATCACCAAATATTGAGAGAAAACACTACTGCTGCTAGTTCCAGATTATGGATCGCATAATTGATCTTGTGTCATTTTTGTTTCCTTGAATCAAAGGCTATCACTACTTCTTCCTGAGAGAGCACCCCACCCAAACCTTCTAAATATGCATCCGTGCAAACATAGAAAATCTCTGGAGGATCAAGTACATTTAAAATATGGGGCATAGTAAGCTTTTGCTTAAGCAATTTAAAAGCTGACTCACACTTATCTGACCACTTTAAATCCTTCCATTTCCTCTGTAGGTTAGTAATTGGAGAGGTAATCTTGGCGTAGCCTTTTACATAATGTCTATAGTATCTAGTCAACCCCATGAAGCTTCATACCTCTGTCACATTTGTGGGCGACGACCAATTCAAAATAGCTTCTATTTTTCTAATATCTACTGCGATCCCTTTTGTTGAAACAATGTGCCCTAAATACTGCACTTTTGACATGTAGAAAACATACTTGGATAAATTCCCAAAAAACTGATTTTCTCTTAAAAAGCTCTAGCACAATCCTAAGGTGTCTGTCATGTTCTATCTTATTCCTAGAGTATATCAAGATATCATCCAAGAACACCAAAAAAAATTTGTTCAATTGCTTTCTAAAGATAATATTCATCAAATTCATAAATGTTGTTGGTGTATTGGTTAAACCAAAAGGTAAGACAATAAACTCATAATATCTATAACGAGTTTTAAAGGTTGTCTTGTAAGTATCCTTATCTCAGATTCTAAGCTGATGGTATCCTAATTTCAAATAAATATTTGAAAATATTATGGCAACCTTAAGCTGTTTGAAAAGGTCTTCGATTATGGGTAGAGGATATCTATTCTTGATAGTTGCCTTTTTTAACATCCTATAATCTATAGACAGACATAAGGATCCATCCTTCTTCTTAACAAACATAATCGATACACACATGTAAGGATCCATCCTTCTGTTTAACACCTCTTCCTTATTTTCTTCATCCATCTAATTTAACATAACTACATAAACCAATCCTCCTTTCTTAATGGATTTATTGAGTTGCATTATTGAAAGAATTTTGGGGTTGGAAAGCCTTTCGTAGGCTGTACACCCTTTGTAATTTCCCACTATCTTCCATGAAATCAATCCATCTATCTTGAAAGTTGATTACTACCTTATGAGCTTACAACCAATCCATTCCTAAGATTACATCAAAGGCATGCAATGGTCCTACATAGAAACATCATGTGGTCATTTCACTAGGTAGGGCAATTTATGCCATCAAGTAGCATTGATTTACAAAGTAGGTTTACCTTGAACCATACTCGAACTTCCACTCATGTACCAAGATTCCTGACTTTTTTGATGCCTTTAATTAAAATAGTGGAAAAAAACTATCCTCAGTACCACTATCAAACAATATTTTAACACTCCTACCAAAGATATTACCCTTTATCAGTAATGGAGTGGCTTGTCATTCCAGATCTTGGTTTCTTGTCGTTGCATAGATCTTGTTTGTTGGTTCCTTATGTGCACGTTCCTTGTACATTTGTTCTTTTCTATTTGAACTCAATCCTGATTTGCATGGAAAATTATTGGCATAATGTGGTCCACCACATTCGAAGCATACGGTCTTGGTCTTGGATGTATCTTATGTTTTTGCCTATCATCTATTTTCACTGCTGATGGAGCATTAGTCTACCCCTACAATGGTCTATTGCTACCACTATTGTGGTTATTGGAATTACAGTTCTTTCCTTGAAACCATTTTCTAAACCTCCCTTGCTTTCTATCATTCCTTCGGTCTTGCTTAGAGGAGTTCTTACTAATCTGTTCTCCTTCCTACTTAACAAAACCAACACTATTTATTTTCCTTAAAGTCTCTTTACCTTGTTCATCTAACCCATCATAATCAAAATAGGGTTTGAGATAGGTTTCAGCCTTCCTGGCCAAATTATAGGTCTTTTGAAGAGTAACAAGTTCACGCATGTCCACCTCCTACCCTATTCTAGGATCCACTCCTAGAATAAACTTATGGATCTTCATTTTCTCATTGTATGCCAACACATACTTTAGAAGCTTGACAAATATTTGGTAATAGTTTTCCACTGATCTAATTCCTTGTCAAAGTTTAGTAAACTCTTTCAACTTTCAAGAGTAGAATTGTTCTATGAGGAATCTATCCTTAAAATCCTCTACAAACACTTTTCAACTCCAATCCACTGTTATCGCAAGAACCAGTCCTATACTAAATGTCTCCCACCAGTCCAAGCCAACAGTAAAGTGGCATAGGATGTACAATTTTTGGTGGAATAATTATTCATGTTACAATAGGTCTCTATATTTTTTAGCCATGCTACGACTTTGTCACCATTTTTATCTCCATTAAAATTGGAATATCTTAAATATTTTATATCCTTTCCCAACTCAACCTCTAGAAGGATCCTAGCCTGATGTGCCTCAGTAAGGGGTTCATCTATCTGTCCCATTCTAGAGTTTCTAGCCTATGTTTCCTGATTTAAAATGGAATCCAACAGTTGTTTTTATGGTTCCATTTGTTCATGAAGTTGGACCACTATTGCCATGAGATCCTCTTCTTCACTGCTAGGGTTCTATGAACCTACATATGGGGTTCTAAGCTCTACATTGGTTTGTCGTATTTACCTCATCGATGGGGGAGCCCTTCCTTTCCCTCTCTTCGATGGAATTGTCCCTAGCCACACACAACAAAGTCAATAGGAGTCAATTCATTGCAACAACTAAGTTCTTAGTTATTCTATCCGATAAAGTTTAAACCCTACATAGGTATGTTTCCTATCACACACCACAACTAGTTTTGCATAGTGAGCCTATTCCACTATGAACCATGCTTTGATACCAAATGTCAAAACCTGATTTTCCTAAATTTAATGGAGAGTTTTTTTTTTTCTTTTTTGAATAAAGCCAAGTCTTGATCCTTGAGGTTTTAGCCCTCTTTTTCAATGAACTCTAGCTAGGTTATCCAACCTCTCCACTAACTATTCTTATCTTACGTGAACCAATCCCAAACACTATAAGAGTAATTCGTTTTAAGGTTTTATTCCAACCTTGAGTTCTAGCTCAATTCTTATCACTTATTCCAGAAGTACATATGCCCCTCTACTCTTCATTCTATCGAAGATATCATTCCTTCTTAGTCCATCGAAAGGTAACCCTTTTCAGTCAATCAAAAAGATCATTCCTTCTCAACAAATCGAAAGTTTTTTGCTAATATCCATAATCCCCACAAATCCTTCAGTCAGAATAAACTTAGCAACTCAACAATCCTTTGCTTCATTTATCGAGCTAACTGCTACATCTAAGCTTATGTAAGTCTCTCTAAAGAATATTGGACACCACGTACGAGAAAGGAGTAACCCAAACATCACAAGAATAATTACTTAAAGATAGGTGCTTATAAACTTGATTTCACTATCTTAAATCGAGCGTCCCATCGATTAAAAATAAGGTAAAGATATTACTCTAACTCCGCAATTTACCAACAGGTAAAACACTGCTTACATCTATCTATTTAGCAACTTACTAAGGAACCACACTTTTCAACCAAACGTAGACATAACATATATCACTTACGACTTCCTAAGAATCTATGGAAAACTCCATTTTGATTATAAAAATTTTGAAAGCGAGCTTTTTCGAACTAAAATTACATTAAGAAATTATTCCTCAATACATCTACGTCCAAACACGCCAATGCTTAAACATAACACAGGAAGAATAAGAATTCAAAGCAAGGTAGAAAAGATACAACTTAACCATCTGAAAATGTATTTAAAAATAGAAGTATTAGCATAAATGTTTCATAGTCTCAACATTACAAATATCAACTGAAAGTCTTACTGGAACATTCTTATACCAGCTCAGATTACATTTACATCAATAACTCCACTTCCACAATGTTTCTTTCTCCTATGGAGAGCTATATATTGCAACCATGATACAATTACATAAACACGATAAAGTATAAGGTCAAATAATATTTCAGCTCATCCACAATCTCAACATACGATTGCTCCACCCACAACACAGGCTGTGATTCTATGTCCTCAGTCACCAAACACTTGAGGGTAACCACCAAGAAAGACTACCTTTATGATGGGTATAAGAGTTGGCTTCCATTTCAAAGATAGAGCATTTTTTTTTGCCACTTAAGATGCATAAAATACAACTAGCAAATAAAAATTCATAACCTAAATAAAACAAAAATGCAATAATAATTTCTAGCAAGAATCCATTCTTTCCTCACAAGAATTTACCAAAAAACAAGATAGCTTGCATCGTCATTTAAAAAATGGGTTTCTTCTCCTTTTGTTAGCTACAACACAATATTCATTAGCGCTCCCACCATACCATTCAAGAGCCACAATAGTAAACCAAGAGTAAAGTAAAATATATAATTCTTCACTTTTCCAACAACCAGACATCAACGTCTTTCAAGAAACAAGTATAAAATATCCTTTCATTAAAGCTATGTTATTAGTCTAGATAAAAAAGAGATATATTCCACCATTCTTAACAAGTTCGGCTATCACTTTTTTTATGGATTTAAAAGAGTCACACAAGACTTCGCTGCACAAGCCACTACTACTCTATACAAGGTAAAACCAAACCAACTGGAAATGATAAACCAAGTATTATGGGTGCTCTCTACACCACTATTGCTGAACAAGGAGTCTAACCACCTGACTCAAATGAGTACTAAGACAATGATTGGGTTTTGGACTAAAAAATATTCCTACGAGCTCTAAGCTTTGATATACCAAACTATTGCTCAGAATAACCAAAAGTACCAAGGACGACCACTCAAGGAATCTTCCTCACCTGTCGATGGCTAAGAGTAACTTGCATATTTCAATAATTGTAGGGTAACTGGTAAGCCAGGGTAACATAAAGTCTATACCCTTGGTTCACCACAAGCACACCCGTCCTCCTTAACATAAAGGATAACACTGGAAATCTTGACACAGTAGATATTCCCCCAAGGTTTTCGATGTGGGGTAAGTTTACCACACGTATAACAAGGTTTTAGTTTCATCTAAATTTTGTAGAATGACCTCAAAATTTCCTCTCCAAAATGGCTAGACGTCTACAAGATAAAACATAACCAACATAGAATTTATTTTCTTCTTTAACAATAAAATAATTGAAGGGAAAGAAATATATATATATATATAACACTAATTTTTCTACGTTACACATCCACAAACAAACACTCTTAATCCAAGTTCATTTATAGGAAATAAGTGCACCTTATACAAGCAAATATTTTTGCAAGCAAAACAAAGTTTCACAAGTAAAACCAGCCCCGCGTCTGATATTTTTTCCAACGTTCTTCCAATCCTTCCTTTTCAATTCTCACCCCCCAAAACTTGCACCCTTCTCACAAACCATTTCTATCCTTTCATTCCTCCAAGAATGCTCATCCATAGTTTCAACCCGTTTCTTGACGAGTTCTCCATCATGCACTTACCACTCTTCAACACTTAGTGAACCCACTCCCAAGAAGGCATCTCACAAGTAATAAGCTAAGCATTCACATACGATCACACTTACCACCACTAAGCTCAAGTTATCTTTTTAATAATGTAAGAACTTCCAAAATAAGCCATGCACCACTCATACAAAAAGAGCATCATTTTTTTATAAAAGAATATAATAAAAACAAACCATATTTAACATCCATGAACAATGCTTTTATTCCTAAAATTTTCCATAATAATCAAATTATTATGCAATAACCCAAGCACAACTTAATTTAAAATTTATTTATCTTATGCTATTTATGATATGCATCTACATGAAAAAAGGGAGAATCCATCAATGTTGCCTTGCAAAATAATCTGACAAATAATCCCATCACATCATTTCTCCAAAGCCATCCTTTTCTCAGCAATTAGTTCTTTCTACCACCCTAAAGGAATCTTGTTCCTACAAAAATGTGTTTTCATTAGCATCATCATATCCTCAAATTTAAATGCATATTCACAAGACTAAGCATGCAATTATCCAACATCCAAATAGTAATATTCTCATATCATTCTTTTTCATAAGAGATAAGTGTTTTGCATAACAAAATCGAAAATAGTCAATCATTTCTTCCACAAAAATAGTATATCAAAATATGAATCCATCAAAATAAAAATTCTACCAAGGGAGGTTCATGACATCCTCCCCCTCATAGGCTTAACATAGTCCTCTATGTTTCATCAAGTTTAACAAAGATATCAATTACATTGCATCATCAAATAGAAAAGGAAAATGCTTCCGCATGTATGCTACTTTCTCCCAAGTAGCATTTCCTTCCAAGAAATGATACCACTGGACCTTGCATTGCTCCAAGACCCCTTTCTACATTGATTTGGATTGAAACTCAAGGATTCTTACTGGTCAAACCTCGATAGCCTCTAGGTTCACCATCTGTAAGTTAGAAAAGTCTCATACATGTTCAAGGTTAGCAACATACTTTCTAAGAAAAGAAACGTGAAAGATGTTGTGAATCTTAGACAAGCTAGGTGGTAAGGTAGTTTGATAAACATCATGACTAATCTTGTTCAAAATTATGAAGGGTCACACAAAATGAGGGTCTAGTTTTGTGGACTTAATAACAGTCTTCATTGGTCTCACCCTTAGAAACACCTTGTCATCTACCAAAAACTCTTATGGTGATCTCTTAAGATCAACATAACTCTTTTGTTGATCTATGACTTATTTCAGCTACTCCATGATCATCCTTAAATAATTTTCCATCTCCTTGACCATGTCTAGACCCAACACAATCTGATCCTATGGATTTTCCAATGACAATGGTGTTCTACATCTCCTACCATACAATGCTTCAAAAGGAGCTATGTCTAGAGTTGAATTATGTCTATTATTGTAGGTAAATTCTACCAGGTGTAAGTAATCCTCACAATGGGTCTTCTAATCCATACAATACATGTGAAGTATGTCCTCTTAATACATGATTTACTTTTTTTGTTTATCCATCGATTTCTTGATAATAAATAGAGTCGATATTTAGTCTAGTATCAATGGCTCGATGTAAGGCTTGCCAAAACTTGAAGTAAACCATGAGTCTCTATCCAAAATAATTACTTTTGAAAACCCATGAAGCCAAAATATCTCCTTGGAAAATTTGTTAGCCACAACCACGATGTCATCTCTAGTATTTTCTAGTATAAAATGAGCAACCTTGGTCAATCTATCAACCACCACTAGGATTGCATCATGCTAAAATCGATTTTTAGGCAACCCCACAATAAAATCCATTGAAATTACCTACCATTTTTGCATAGGTATATCATGTGGATACAACAATCCTGTAGGATGTCTGTGTTCTGCCTTTAATTTTTGGCATTTGAGGCATTGAGCGATAAATTTAGTTATATCTCTCTTCATCCTAGGCCAATAAAATATTTTCTTCATATTCTCTCTCATTTTTGCTCCTCCTAGGTGAGAAGAATATGGAGATCTATGCACCTCGTTCATGATTGTTTTCCTTAGATCACCAGCCTCAAGAATTACCATCTTGTCCTTGAAGCATAAGAAACCATATTTGAAGCTCAAATCCTTGTTTTCATCCGATTTATTTTCCATATTTTCCCTAATTTTATTGTAGTACACATCCTGATGCTGCATTTCCCTAACTTGTTCCATAAATTCAACATGGATGCGAGACAAAACAACTAAATATCTCCTTCTACTCAGTGCATCAATGACTTTATTCTCCTTTCCTTTAATATACTCAATGCCAAAATCGTATTCAATGAGGAATTCCATCCACCTTCTTTGCCTAGCATTGAGTAAAAATATACTGGAAACTCTGATGTTCTATTCTCAGCTCAAATGGTCTTCCTACCAAAAAGTATCACCAACTATTGAGAGCAAACACCACCGCTGCTAGTTCTAGATCATGGATCGCATAATTGACCTCATGTGGCTTTAGTTTCCTCGATCTGAAGGCTATCACTGCTTCTTCCTAGGAGAGCACCCCATCCAAACCTTCTAAAGATACATCCATGAAAACAGAGAAACTCCTTTGAGGATCAGGTACCTTTAAAATAGGGGACGTAGTAAGATTTTGGCTAAGCAATTTGAAAGATGACTCACACTTATCTGACCACTTGAATTCCTTCCCTTTCCTTTGTAGGTTAGTCATTGGAGAGGTAATATTGGTGTAGTCTTTTACATAATGCCTATAGTATCCAGTAAAACCCATGAAGCTTCCAATATCTGTCATATTTGTGGATGGTGGCCAATTAAAAATAGCTTCTATTATCCTAGGATCTACTACAATCCCTTCTACTGAAACAATGTGCCCTAAATACTATACTTCTAACATGTAGAAAACACAATTGGAAAAATTTCCAAACAACTAATTTTACCTTAAAATCTCTAGCACAATCTTAAGGTGTCGGTCACATTCTATCTTATTCCTAGAGTATATCAAGATATAATCTAAGAATACCAAAACAAATTTGTCCAATTGCTTTCTAAAGATACTATTTATCAAATTTATAAATGCTACTGGAGCATTGGTTAAACCAAAAGGTAAGATAATAAAATTATAATGTTAATAACAAGTTTTAATGGCTGTATTGTAAGTATCCTCCTCTTGGATTCTCAACTGATGGTATCCTGATTTCAAATCAATCTTTGAAAATATTGTGGCACCCTTAAGATGATCAAAAATACCTTTTATTCTGGGTAGGGGATATCTATTCTTGACAATTGCCTTGTTTAACATCCTATAATATATACACAGATGTAAGGAGCCATCCTTATTCTTAACAAATAGAACTAGTGCACCCCATGGTGACACACTTCGTCTGATCAATACTTTCTCCAACAATCCTTGCAGCTACACCTTCAACTCTTGCATTTAGGTTCTATTTTCAGGTTGGAGTTCAATTGTGAAGTCAAATTCACGTTTGGGTGGTAATCCAAGTAAATCCTCTAGAAATACATCCCTAAACTCTTGCAAAAGTGGGTGTTTCTTAAACACCTCTTCCTTATTTTCTTCATCCATATCATTTAACTTAACTACAAAAACCATTCCTCCTTTCCTAATGGCTTTCTTGAGTTGCATTGTTGAAATAATTTGGGGTTGGAAATCCCCTTGCAGGTTGTACACCCTTTGTACTTTCCCACTATCTTCCATGAACTCAATCCATCTATATTGAAAGTTGATTACTACCTTATGAGCTTGCAGCCAATCCATTCCTAAGATTACATCAAAGGCATGCAATGGTGCTACATAGAGGCATCTTGTGGTCATTCCACTAGGTAGGGTAATTTCTGCCATCATGTAGCATTGATTTACAGAGTAGGTTTACCCTGAACCATACTCAACCTTCCACCCATGTGCCAAGATTCCTAGATTTTTTGATATATCTTTAATTAAATTAGTGGAAACAAAACTATTCGTAGCACCACTATCAAATAACATTTTAACATTCCTACTAAATATCTTACCCCTTATCAACAATGGAGTGGCTTGTCCTTCCACATCTTGGTTTCCTGTTATTGCATAGATCTTGTGTGCTGGTTTCTTATGTGTAGGTTCCTTGTACATTGGTACTTTTTACTTTGATCTCAATCCTACTTTTCACGGATAATTATTGGCATAATGTGGTCCACCACATTGAAAGAATCTAGTCTTGGGTCCTTAATGTATCTTCTATTTTTGTCCATCACCTATTTTCAATACTGATGGAGCATTAGTCTACCCCTGTGATGGTCTGTTGCTACCACTATTGTGGTTATTGGAATTGTGGTTCTTTCCTTGAAATTATTTCCTAAACCTCCCTTGCTTCCTATCATTCCTTCGGTCCTACTTAGGGGAGTTCTTACTAGCCTATTCTCCTTCCCACTTAACAAAACCAACACTGTTTCTTTTCCTTAAAGCCTCTCTGCCTTGTTCTTCTAACCCATCATAATAAAAATAGTGTTTGAGATAGGTTTTAGTATTCCTAGCCATATAGTAGCCATTTTGAAGAGTAATAGGTTCACGAATGTCCACCTCCTACCCTATTCTAGGATCTGTTCCTAGAATGAACTTATGTATCTTCATTTTCTCATTGTATATCGACACATACTTCAGAAGCTTGACAAATATTTGGTAATAGTTTTCCACTCACCTAATTCCTTGTCGAAGTTTAGTGAACTCTTCGAAATTTTGGGAGTAGAAGTGTTCTGTGAGGAATCTATCCTTAAAAGCCTCTACAAACACTTTCCAACTCAAATCCACTACTGCCACAAGATCCAATCCTGCACTAAATGTCTCCCACTAGTCCAAGCCAACACCTTGAAGATGTAAAGTGGCATAGGACGTACGAGTTTCAATGGAATAATTCTTCATGTTACAATAGGTCTCTATCTCTTTTAGCCATGCTTTGACTTTGTCACCATATTCCTCTCCATTGAACTTGGAAGATTTTAAATATTTCATATCCTTTTCCAACTTAACCTCTAGAAAATATCCTAGCCTGTTATACCTCGGTAAGGGGTTCATATGTCTATCCCATCCTAGAGTTTCTAGCCTATGTTTATAAATTTAAAATAGAATCCAACAATTGTTTCTCTACTTCCATATGTTCATAAATTAGGGCCACTATTGCTGTGATATCCTATCCTTCATTGGTAGGGTTCTCTAAACCTACATCTAGGGTTATGACCTCTACATTGGTCTATCGTATCTACCTAATCGAGGGAGCAACACTTCCTCTCCTTATCTTCGGTGGAATTGTCCCTAGACACACACAACAGAGTCAATAGGAGTCAATTCATTGCAACAACTAAGTTCCTAGTTATTCTATCTGGTAAAGTTTAAACCCTACTTAGGTATATTTTCTATCACACACCATAACTAGTTTTGCACAGTGAGCCTATTCCACTATGAACCATGCTCTGATACCAAATGTCACCACGAATGTTTCTAACCTTAATGGAGATTTTTTTTTTTTAATAAAGCCAAGTCCTTATCCTTTAGGTTTTAGCCCTTTTTTCAATGAACTCTAGCTAGGTTATCCAACCTCTCCACTAACTCTTCTTATCTTAAAAGAAGCAATCCCGAACACTCTAGTAGTAATTCGTCATAAGGTTTTGTTTCCAACCTTGAGGTCTAGCTCAATTTTTCTCAATCATTCAAGAAGTACATATACCTTTTTACTCTTCCTTCAATCGAAGAGATCATTTCTTATCAATCCATTGAAAGGTAACCCTTTTTAATCAATCAAAAATATCATTCCTTATCAATAAAACAAAAGGTTTGTGCTAATCTCCACACTCCCCATAAATCCTTCTATGAGAATATGCTTAGCAACTCAGCAGTCCTTTGCTTCATTTATCGAGCTAACCTCTAGATCTAAGTTCATGTAAGTCTCTTTATAAAAAATGAAAACCACATACGAACAAGGATTAACATCGCTAGAAGAAGTACCTAAATATACCTTAAGAAGTACCTAAAGATAGGCACTTATAGCATCACTAGAAGAAGTACCTAAAGATAGGCGCTTATAAAATCGATCGCACTATATTAAACTAAGCATCCCATCGATTAAGAATAAGGTAAAGATATTACTCTAACTTTGCAATTCATAAATAGGTAAAATACTACTTACATCTATCAATTTAGCAACTTTCTAAGGAATTGAACTTTCAACTTCAACCAGACATAGAAATAACATTTATCACTTGTGACTTCCCAAGCATCTATGGAAAAATCCATTTTAGTTATAAACATTTTGAAAGTAAGCTTACTTCCTAACAAGATTTAGAATTTAAACTAAAAGCACATTAATAAATTATTCCTCAATACATCTACATCCAAACACGTCAATGTTTAAAAATAACACATGAAGAAGAAGAATTCAAAGTAAGGTAGAAAATATATAGCTTAACCATCTGAAAACATATTTAAAAACATAAGTATTAACATAAATGTTTCATAATCTTAACATTACAAATATCCACTAAAAGTCTTGCTGGAACATTCATTTGCTAGCCTAGATTACATTTACATCAATAACTCCACTTCCACAATGTTTCCTTATCCTATGGAAAGCTATATACTACAACCATGATAAAATTACATAAACACAATCAAGTATAAGGTCAAATAATGTTTCGGCTCATCCACATTCTCAACGTATGGTTGCTTTTGACCTCCCACAACATAGGCTATGAGTCTACATATTCCAGTATTCCCTAAGGCTTCTAACATGAGGTAAGTTTCCCACATGCATAACAAGGTTTTAGTTTCATCTAAAGTTTGCAGAACAACCTCAAACTTTCCTCTCCAAAACTATGGGCTAGATGTCTAGAAGATAAAACATAATCAACACATTTATTTTCTTCTTTAAAAACAAAATAACTGAAGGGAAAGCAGTATATAATATTGGTTTTGCTATGTTAAGCATTCACAAAAAAACACTCTTATTCCAAGTTCATTTATAGGAAATAAGTGCACCTTATGCAAGCAAATCATTTCTCAAGCACATTAATAAATTATTCCTCAATACATCTACGTCCAAACACCCCAATGCTTAAACATAACACAACAAGAAGAATAATTCAAAGAAAGGTAGAAAATATATAGCTTAACCATATGAAAAACGTATTTAAAAATCATAATTATTAACATAAATATTTCACAGTCTCAACATTACAAATATCCACTGAAAGTCTTGCTAAAACGTTTATCTGCCAGTCCAGATTACATTTAAATCAATAACCCCACTTCCACAATATTTCTTTCTCCTATGGAGAGCTATATACTACAACCATGATACAATTACATAAACACTACCAAGTATAAGGTCAAATAATGTTTCAGCTCATCCACAATATCAACGTATGGTTGCTCTTGACCTTCCACAACACAAACTATGAGTCTACATCCTCAGTCACCAAAAAATTCATGGTAACCACCGAGAAAGGATACCTTTATTATGGGGATTAGAGATAGATCCTATTTCAAATATATCACATTTCTTTTTCCCACTTAAGATGCATAACATACAACTAGCAAATAAAAAATCATAATCCAAATAAAATAGAAATGCAATAACAATTTCCAACAAGAATCCATTCTTTCCTCATAAGAATTTACCAGAAAAAAAGATAGCTTGCATCCTCATTTAAACAGTGGGTTTCTTATCTTTTTTTTTAGCAACAACTCAATATTCATTAGCACTCCCACTATGCTATTCAGTAGCCACAACAGTAAACCAAGAGTAAAGTAAAATATCTAATTCTTCTCTTTACCAGCAACTAGACATCAACGTATTTCAAGAAATAAGTATAAGAGATCCTTTTATTAGAGCTATGTTTCTAGTCTAGATAAAAAAGAGATCTATTCCATAATTCTTAACAAGTTTGAATCTTATTTTTTCTATGAATTTAAAAGTGTCACACAACATTTCACTACACAAGGCACTACTACTCTACACAAGGTAAAACCAAACCAACTGGCAAAGATAAACCAACTATTCTGGGCCTTATGTACACCACTATTTCTGAACAAGGAGTCTAAGAACCTGAATAAAATTAGTAATAAGGTAACTGTTGGTCATCAAATATGCCCAGGAAAGGATTTTGGGAAAGTGTACGTGCCCTAGACCTGGACCAAAATTGAAAGGCAGAAGGGAAGAGATGCCCCTCGTGCCAATCTTCGGAGAAAGGCCGACTCCTTTACTAATCTACTCGGTGTTTAGAGATGAGAGTGCAGGAAAGGGATAAAAGAGTAAGGGTGCAGGAAAGAAATAAAAGAGTAAGGGAAGAAATGTCAATTATCCGAAGTGGGAAAGAACCAGAAGCACGATCGCTATCTAATAGCTCAAAATAGTAGCAATAAATATCAAGAGTAAAATGAAATGAACACGGTATTAACCCCCCTATGTATCCTCTAGATGAGTTCCAGGATTACCCTTCCCCTTACGTCGAAATCCAGAGTTCAGAATTACGACGACCAAGAAAAAGTGAATATAACAGAAACACTATCCACAGGCAGCATAAAAGAAAGCTAATACAACGTTTTCCTCCCCTATGTATCCTTCGGGAAAATTTTAGGGGTCTGTCCCCAATCGCACACCTAAATCCAAAATGCAGAATTACAGTATGCAAATGAAGAAAATATAACAAAAATAATCACAGAAGGCAGCATACAAGAGAGAAATTGAAGACAAAGCTATTTAGTATTAATCACAGGGATTCAAGTTACAACAGCTTTCTAGCAAAAACTCCCCCCCCTTTTTCATTACAATGCCTGGGTTTTTATAGAGGACCCAACCCTCTGAGCCATCAATGCACAAAATGGAGGAGTACATCCTCGAAAACCTAAGAAGTCAGCCCTCGCAGCTCTCATGACTGAGCTTTCAAATCCTTTTCTATATCTGGCAACTGCGATCGGGTCAGCCGGGGAAACATGCATTAATGAGTCGTCTGAAGGTCCTTGGTCTTTGGGTGCGGTTCTCGAGTGGCCATCATGCTCGCCAGGCTCTCCTTTAGGGACTGATACTTCATTTCCAATTGCCAAAAATGAGTGGCGAGTTTATCGGGCACGTAAAAATACATTTATGAGGCACTTGATTGCCTCAAAAAAATACCCGACTTGGAGTGCGTGCCTTTGAAGCGCTTCGTTGAATTTTCGTTCGCAACTCCGCTTCACAATGGATTTGAGCTGAAGCTGATCTTCCTTCTTGGTTTGCACTTCGCATGGATGGGCTTTGCAAAGCAGCTTCAGGGATGCTGAGTACCAAAGTAGGTATTCCTCCTCAAGATAGGGTTCTTCAAAATGCTTTTCCAGAAGTGGATGTTCCATCGATAGGTCATCAAAATGCTTCGCCGTGATCCTCCCTCAAAACTGCGGTTTGGGGTCTTTTGGGCCGAAGTGCATTCCTGCCTCTAAAAAATGTTCTGCTTCTTCATGGGCCACTACTACTTCGGATGAAAGCGCTTCGCATGAAAGCTAGCCGAAGCAGATGCATCGCAACGACTTTTGGCGAAGTAAAAATGGTTCGTCGGTGGGGAGGCCCGAAGCGGGTGCTTCGCTGATTTTTTGGTGAAGTAGTTTTCAATGTTTTCACTCCTCCAAATTCTGCTTCGCTAGTTTTTCGCCCGAAGGAACTACTTGAAGCGCTTCGGGTGTGAAGCTCTTTTCACGCCTTTCTTGTCTTCCTTCTTCAGCGAAGCTGTTTTTGAGCGAAGCTTTTTTCCTTAGCTTGCTTGGTAGTGAAGCTCTTGCATCTCCATTCTATATACAAAGGGGATGGCGATGAAAGCCAAAATTGCTGCAACTTACAAATATTTTCAAAAACAACAAAAGAAATACTTTACAAAAGACACACTTTACAAAATTTTTGATTTTTCTACCCCTCTATGCAATGTGACAAAATTGTCAACATTCTTGGCGGCTCGTGGGGCAATGAGCTTGTCTCGGTGGAAGAACCCTCAGCCTTGATCCGTTGGGCCAGAGTTACCTCCAGACCCTTCTCCTTTTTATATTTTTGAGGGCACTTCCACAGCTTGTTCTTCTTCTTCCTCATATTCCTATTTTGACGAGGCTTCTTGTTGCAATGGTGAGGGAAGGCGATCACGAATGCGTTCCATGGTTCTGCAGACGTGAGCCCAGGCACCATTTTGAAATGGCTCTTGGTCTTCAAGTGCCCTGACCAAAACATGGAACCGGTCAATCTACCCAATGTCAACATGTTTTTCTCTTGTGTTGAGATCATTCGGGCCATCCATGATCTTGTAGTGTCTCAGAATGAAATTTGTGACCTGTCTTTCTGTAATTGGCTCTGACCACTCGTCTACTTTCGAGACGTCGCCTTCAAAATGAAGCCATACCGGCTTGAGCTCTTCCTTGGTCAAAAGGTTCCCATCATCATCCGTGAAACTTGGGAAACCTAAGGAAGAGAGGTCTTGAAAGTAGCCCAGTGATGTATTCTACTCATGCTAAAATATATCCATGAGGTCCTTCGCCTTCTGTGCTTTCCTCACCTTAGAGAAGAAGGCGCAAACTGTGGCTTGGGCTGTAGACCAATCCCTAGCCGTTCGACTCATCGCAACAACCTGCAAGTCCTGATATTTAGTGCTTTGGACCTCAAAATCCAGTTTGAGTCAGCTTCGAATCTTCTGGATGACCTCATCTACTTTTGGCCCTTCTTGAGCCGCAACATACTGGGCTTCGGTGATGTATGTTAAAATTGATAGGGCACTGGAGGCCCGAGATTTGAAATTCTTGAGCAAGTGTGAGCGGATTTCTTTGATTTTGCCTCTGTCAAACAACTCCAGGCTCTCTTTTTTGTACAACTACTATTGCATTTACAATATCTTGCTTTCAAACTCTTTGGCCTTTAGCTCAGCTTCGACCTGTGTCTGGCTCTAGGTTTTAGTTGCAATCTGCAGTTGTCTTACTTTCTATTTCAAGGTGACTACTTTCGTTTTCATTTTCTCACACTGCTTCTTCATGTCTTCTAGCTTGGAGCGGGTCCTAGCTAGCTCCTCTTCCAACTTGATGTTGGCACCCTCTGCTTCAAATCGGCGCTGGTTGGCAATGTTTTCATGTGCGCAGAAAGTTTAAATTCTGACATGCATGGATGCAGATTCATTATCTACATTCAAGTGTTCTAGGTCCTTGGACTTATCTTGATAATCATAATCCGCTGGAGTCATTTTGTCCAGGGGCCTTTGGACCTTAGGAATTTTTTTCACCTTATGTAACTTCCCAGCTTTCAAGTCAAAGACAACACATTTTTCAACTTGGGCCAGAGAGCGCCCTCTCTTCTTCCTTGCCTCCTTCAACATTTTATCTGTGTTTTTTCGGGCTTGGAGTAGCTTTTTAGCCAGAGGACGTTCCTTTATCATGGATAACTCAGTTTCAAATGAGGCTAGATCTCCAGCCAAAGGGGTGAACAAATACAAAGAATGGACAGGCGATGCCTCACCAGTAGGTTTGACGATGGGTGTGACAGGAGCTTCGGCAAGAGGAATGATGCCGTGTGCAACAGGGGAGTGGGGAACGGGTTCGACATTGGGGTGCTACCTTCACCCTAACTAAGGACGAAGGGAATTGTGGCATGGGTGAGCGAAGTAGTGTCAACGGACTTGTCCCGGCCAGATGACTCGAATGGAGTGGACATGTGAGTGGGGCTAACGAGATTGTGAGACAAACTTGAAGTAGTGAAGGGCAACACACGAGAGGGTGATTGACTTTATGAGGAAGAGAGAGACTGATAGGGACTCACGACTAGGACCATGGTGGATACATCTTGAGAAACTAGGGCAAAGGGTGGAGAGTACATACCTGCGTGCCCTCCTAGTAGAGCAACAATAGTGACTTCCTATGTGATCGACTCTTGTTCCTTTTGAACTTCGATACTTTCGACCTCCATGACTTCTTCTTCGGGGACCCCTTCTTATTGGAGGAGTTCCTCCACATTTATGACATCCACATCTGGGGTTGCTTCGGCTCTTGGTGAGGCCATACCTTCAATATTTGCCTCAGCTGGGCCTATCGCAGGTTGTTTTCCAAAAGCACCTAAAAGCTTTGTACATGGTAACTTCGAGCGGGTTGGAGACATTTGAGCTTGCTCTTTCCTCTTTATTTTCTTCTTCTCTGATTGTTGTGCCAATCCTATAGCATTGGCGTCATGGCTTTCCATAGGTTCCTAACGCAGTTCTTCTGGTGCAACTTTTGCCTCCTCCTCCTCTTCTTCTTCTTTTGAGGAATCATCAGCTCTTCTTGGGCTTTCGACCGAACCTGGGGCACTTGGGGGAATGAAGTCGGTGAAGGAGGTGGGCTTCCAAGTCATAGCATTGGCTTCATAAACAACTGAAGTCCTTATCCGCCTCCAAGAGTCCGTATGATTTCGTCTTCTGTCGATGAACTCTCATTTTCCACCACTCCTTTAATTGTTCTACACCCCAGTCCTTCAACTCCTCCCTCAGCTCGTCTTTCATCTTCCTCCAAAAAGTGGAGTCTGGGCTTGGGAAAGGATGCTGAACAGGATCAAACTCAACTTCCATAGGGTAGAACTCATGCTAGGGAGGCAAGGTCTTCATCCTTTCTAAATGCCACTCTAGATCCTTCCCATTGGGATTATTTCTTTGCTCCATGATTTCTGGGTGGGGGCAGACATGAAAATTCTTGAATTTGAGGTGGTCCCTCATCACCCCCAAGGGGTCGTAGAGCCACCTTTGAGGAATCTGGAGTAGACCAAATCTAGCAAGCTTCTCCTCCAGGAATACATGTTGCTTTAGGGCAAACACTTAAATTACCACCATTTTGAAGGGGAAGTCGCAAGTGTGCGCCCATTTCTGACCGTGGCCATAGACAACATTTATTACGTCGCTCTATCGAGTGACCTCTAATGTGAACTGGTACTCAGAGGGGTAGATAGGTAGCAGGAAGGGCTTCCCCGTGAAGCCGAACAGGTGAACCACAAGTCCCTGTGTTAGTTGGAAGATGTCTCCCTTCTTCTCCATCACCACTCTGTCTCTTAAACTGAGGGGCACCCGAGGGCAAGAACCCTTCAACAAATGAATGGCAGGTCCCAAGAATTGTTGATTAAAAGAATAATATGACTCCATCCTCACCGGGAGGGGAGTCCACTAGTACACAGGTAGAGGAGTTCCATCCTTGCCACTTGAAGAAATGGCAATGTGGGGGAAATTCTTATGTACATAGTAGAAAAACAACCAAACTAGGAAAGAACAGGGTGCGAAGTACTGGTCGGTCCCAAAATTCTTCATGTTGGTTAGCCATGTGTGCAAAGTTCGGGCCACCCATTCTACCCAGTCAAAGAAGACTGGGTTGGTGTTTGGCCTTGAAGCATCAGGGGCATAGAACTCCCCTCATGAAATACACTCAGCCAAAGACACCTGCCAGGGGTGCACCAAAGCATCGGTTGACAGGCCCGCGACCCACGCAATGATGGAGAAGATGTCCGTGCTCTTGAAATCTATCAATGGGTGAGGCATCTGAGGAAGCTTGCCTGAAGGGAGCCCGTCCTTGAGGTTCTCTCTTAGAAATTTTAAAATATAGCTGGAGGTAGTGAACCTCTCCATTTGTTCGCTCAGGATGACATTGCGAACCGAATATCCCTTGGGCGGCCCCTGTTGTGGCGCGAATGTTGCTTGCACATCCTCTTTTAAAATTGAAAACAATTTATGACCCACGGTGTCCAACACTTTCCTAGAGGCGGGCTGGTAGTTCTGTGCGATGGCGTAGATCAATTCGGGACAATGGTGAGCGGGCGGGATCAGATACCAGTAAATATGCGAATAATACACAGCTGCTCTCTTGTTCTCCGGGGAGAGTCTGCTTGTCATAAACTCAATAGTGTGTCGGAGCTCGGCCATGCTCTTTGAGAGTTTGGTGTCCCTTATTTTCTCCCACCCATCAATTGGTGGCTCTTCAAGTTGCTCCTCTTTTGAATCCTCTCCTTCCTCCACCGGCTATTTTTTTGGGTGGGGATTGAGGTTGATCTTCTTAGGTCTATGTTTTTGCTCTTCTTTGCCCTTCTTCATTTTCTCTAGGGGTGTTGCTTCAGGCTCCTTCCCCTTCTCCTTAGAATTTTTCTTCCCCATTCTGGATATGGGCGGCGGCAGAGTCCTTGATGCAGAGAGCTTCGATGCGAAGGACTTCGATGCGAAGGGTGAAGGAATGCAGGCTATCAACGGGAGCTCTTAATCCTTGCATTAACAGTTGGCAAACATCCCTTTTACCGCTAAGCCCCATGTTTTATAGCCTTAAAAGGCAACTACCCCAATTTATGGCACCTGCCAAAATTAAACCTTCAACTCAGACGAAAGAGGTCGTTTCACCATTTGATTGGCTTTACGGTGGCGTGGTACGCGGGCCCATGTGGTTCGATGATTTGCTCTGCATTGGGAGTTTAACTTCCTGCCACCTCATACCTGGGCATGAGCTTTTCTCACAATAAAATCTTCTCGGGATGCGCTCCACCACCTTGGCATTAAAATCATTCACCCCGAACATTCCCCTAGGTTGTCGTTGGCACGTCTCTCAAGACACATTTTAAATGCTTCTCGTCTCACGTGCCATAGGGTTGGCAAAGTGGAAACCGATGTTGAAGATGCTTCGCGACGAACCTCCGGTGCGAGCCGATCTTTTATGCTTCGAGCCCGAAGTAGTTTTACCTTACCGCATCACTACTTTGCTTTGCGGAAGGTTGCCTCTAAATCTTGTTCCTTTTGAAAAAGGTTCACTGGATTTTCTTCGAAAACTACTTCGCTCATACTCGTTCTACGAAGCATTTCTCACGCCTTCGTTTTGAATCTTGTTTGGCCCTCCGAGGACAATGCGCTTCGCTGCGAACCTCTTTGCATCGGCCACTTCACATCAAAAGTTCCCGAAGTAGATTCCCACTAGGCTTTAGTGAAGCGGGGATTCGTCACTGTGGTGGTGTGATACTTAACCTCTCTGAGATTTTGAAACAGGGTGTATATACGAAATGAAAAATTATATACAAGGTAAAACTTGAACTTTTTTTTTTGTTTCGTCTTAACGATGAAAAGTCTTCAGATGAAGACCATTGATAGAAATTGGCAATACCTGGCCATCTACATCCTTGAGGATGAATGAATTGGCTGAGTTTACCTTTACAACTTTGAACGGTCCATCCCAGAAAGTGTCCAACTTATCGTGATTCCCAGGCTTGGCCCTTCAGGAGTCCCACTTCCAAACCAGATCTCCCACTTTGAACGTGTGATCGGAGGATTTTTTCTTGAACCAGTCTCGGGTGATCTGAGCATGCTTAGCGAAGCTCTGGTAAGCCTTCTCACGATCTTCCTCTAGCTGCAGTAGTTGAGCCAACCTATTTTCCATTGGATTAACTTCATCTTCCTCTTCTAACAGCTGCAATGCAGGGATCTCTACGTGGGTAGGTAAGATGGCCTCCTTGCCATACACCAGGGCGTAAGGTGATGTCTTTATTGACTTCTTGACAGAAATTTGATCGGCCCACAAGGCCCGATCTAGAAGGAGGTGCCAAGTTCTTTTGTTTTTCTCCATGAGCTTCCTTAGCACTCTTAACAAAGTCTTGTTGGTGGATTCTGCCAATCCGTTACCCTGTGGATAGTAATTGGAGGAGACTTTATGATATATCCCATATTTGTAGAGGAACTCATTGATTTTGGTGCCTGCGAAGCCAGGACCATTGTCCATAACGATTGCTTATGGGATGCCGAATCGGGTGATCAAACCTTCTAGGAAGGCGATTACAGTCTCCTGATCAGCATGCTTTGTGGGTACTACTTCGGCCCATCTGGTGAAGTAGTCGGTTGCGATCAGGATGAACTTATGCCCAGTGGAAGAGTTTGGAGATATAACCCCTATGAAATCCAACCCCCATTGTTGAAAGGGCGTTTCTACCTGTATCGGTCGGAGAGGCATAGGAGCACTTCTGCTTTGGCCAACGAAATTCTGACATTGCTCGCATTTGCGGCAGACCGCAAAGGCATCGGCGAAGAGTGTGGGCCAATAATAACCCACATTAATTATATTCAATGTTGTTGCTCTTCCTACGAAGTGACCTCTAGATAACCCTGAATGGAATTCTCCCAAGACTCTCTTCTTATCATCTTCTTTTATGCACCTGAGAAGAACGCCATCGATGTTTCTAAAAAATAGGCCTTCGAGGCGCATTGTATATTGGAGGGACCGCATCCTAAAATGCCTTCGCTGCGAAGCATTTAGATGCGAAGGACATCTATCGGTGTTGAAATATTCAACTATCTCATCGACCCAGTCCTTCTCATCCTCTTCTTGGTTTGCGAAGCATCCTTCTGCTGCTGAGTCATCCCACTGGCAGGTTGTTACTTCAGTCGCTACGCTCTTTTCCATCTCTTGACATAACACGTGTCCACGAACCAATTTTGTGGGTCTGATCTCGATGTCGAACTCCTGTATCTTGATGACCCATTCGGCTCTTTTGCTACCCAATTCTCCTTGGATAATGAAGTTGCGCACATTGGGGTGAATGACAAAGACTGTAACCCGACTTTGGGAAATGAATTGTTTGAATTTCCTAAGAGACTTCATTATAGCATGCACCTAACTTTCTATGAAATTATATTTTTCTTCATGGGGGTGTATCACCTGGCTTAGAAACGCGATGGGGTGCTCTTTGCCATCTTCCCCCTTCTGTGTCAGGACTGTGGCATAGCTCTCAGGTTCTTCTATAGCATATAGGATGAAATCTTGGTTGTAGTCAGGTTTGGTTAGGACTGGTGCCTAAGTGATTTGGGCCTTGATCTCTTCAAATGCTTCTTTTCTCTCTTCCATCCAGATGAATTCAATGCCCTTCTTTAAAAGTTCAGACATTGGCTTGATGACCTGGGCGAAATCTGGAACAAACTTCCTCATGAAGTTGATCTGGCCAAAAAAGTATTGAAGTCCTTTCTTGTTCACTGGGAGTGGGAGCTTCAAGAGAGCCTCAGATCTATCAAGATCTATGGCGAGACCCTTCTCGGATATCACATGTCCCAATAACTTCCCTTCGTTGACTGCGAATATGGACTTCTTTGGATTGATTGAAATGCCAAATTCTCGGCATTTTTTGAATACCTGTTGTAGGTGCAAAGGGTGATCCTCTCTTCTTCAGGAGAAAATGGTCATGTCATCTAAGTAGATAACAATAACCTTATTCAAAAGCTCACCAAAAGCTAAATCCATGGCCCTCTAAAAAGTGGCCCCCGCATTCGAAAGGCCAAATGGCATTCGTTGGTAAGCAAATGTTTCCCACTTAGTAGTGAATGTGGTTTTATGCTGGTCTTCATCCTTAACCCATATCTAATTATATCTGGAGAAACCATCGAGTAGGGAGAAGCACTGAGCCCTAGCCACTGAATGCAGGATCTGGTCGATATGCGAAAGAGGGTAATGATCTTTAAGCGAATCCTGGTTCAGGTTGCGAAAGTCCATGCATAACCGTATATCTCCATTCTTATTTCTAATTGGGACCAGATTTTCTACCCAAGAGGAATGCTTTATGGGATAAATTATCTTCACCTCAAGCATTTTCAGGAGCTCAGCCTTCATCAAGACCTCGATCTTCGGATTAACAAGCTTTTGCTTTTGCTGGAAGGGTTTGATCCCCTCCTGCAAATCAATTGTATGTTGGATTAGTTGCTGATCGTATCCCTTTAGGTCTTTATAAGACCATGCCACGATGTCGGGATACCTTATGCACAGAGATCAAATCTGTTCTAGCTCTTCCAAAGTGAAATCCGTTCAAACTTTTACTGCTTTGCATTGAATTTGATCCTATGAGAAACTACTCGATCATTATGATCAAAAAGGCTTTCAAGAGTAATTAATCCCTTGGGGACATGATTATTCTTCAATTGAACTAGCCCTTCATATTCTTCATCCTCAGGGCTTCTTTTTTCAACTGTGGCTGCTTCTTGAATCATAAAATTCACAATCTGCTCATCACTATCAAAAACTTACCAATGCAGATCTTTGTCTGGGAAAGAGGGCCTATAAATCATCCTCACAGCTTTAGGCTTATGCACCATGTCTTCTACTGGAGAGTACTTTGCTGCGATGGATGCTAGAACATCGGCATGTCGGTTCTTTTCTCGTGGAATGGACTACAGATTGAGAGACTCGAACTGGTCAAACAAGTCCCATACCCTGTTACGGTATGACTTGAGATAGTGCTTCTTTGAAATGCACTTGTTTGTGACTTGATTGCATACCAATTATGAATCTCCAAAGACTTGGAGATGCTTTATGCCTAACTTTTTTGCTTTCTTGAGTCCTAGGCATAATGCTTCGTATTCTACTACATTTTTGGTGCAGCTCCATACCAACCGATAGCAATATTCCTTTTGCTCCCCTGATGGTGATATTAAAAGAATGCCTGCCCCAGCGCCATTTTTGCATCGGGCACCATCGAAGAACATCTTCCATAGTCCTTCTTGGGCAAATGTTTTGTTCTCTGACTTGATGTGTTTCTCGGGCTTGGTGATGGCATAACATCCCATCTCAATTTCTATCATGGCATTAAAGTTCGCCAATGAGAATTCATCTTCACAACTTAACTGGATAAGGGATTCCTCGACCAAGTCCACCTGCTCTATCCATTCCACTATCACATGCACAGGGTCGATGCTCTCTTCTTCGGACATCTTCTATACAAGGAAGGTAGAAGGCTTCTTATCTTAGATCTTTACCTTCTTCCCTTTGAATGGAATTTCTAAGTGCGAGTAATCCATAGATAGATATCCTCCCAGCTTTGCTGTAAACTCCCTTGACAAGCACATACTAAAAATATGGCTCGAGATCGACGACTACCACCTCTTGTATAATTGTGATTTGAGGCATCTTGTGTAGTCGGATAGGTATATCTTTGATTAATATTATAGTCTTCACTGGAGTACCATCCAACTGGAGCACACCATGGCTGCTTCACGTATACTCCATTCCTATCTCTTTGCACATTGCTTTGGGCATGACTGTCATCGTGGCCCCGGAGTCAATCATACAATTGTGTACAACATACCCTTCCATCTATAGAGATAGGTAAAATGGAGGTGGTCTATTCTTCACCATAATGGATGTGGATAGGGTCTGCACTAGGGCAAGCGGTGCTGACTTCCTCACCTTAGTTATCTTCAACGATTCTTGCAGCAAGTCCACTTGTCTGGGTAGTTACAATGCGTCATACAAACTGATCTTGGCTGGAATCTTCTTCAGCTCATCTATAATATTGTAAGCTAGGGAGTTATGCACATCAGGTTCCCTTTTCATCTCATACTTGGTGTGATACTGCTCCGTAGCTTCGACCCTTTGTCGCTTGGTTAGCGAAGGGAGCTTGAGCTTCTCTCTAGCTTGTTCTTTAGTTTCCACCTGAGGTGGATTTGTAGGGGCCTGTTGGGCCTTCTCCTTAACTAGTGTAGGCTGAGGAGCTTTGCTCAAGGCCTGAGGAGGTTGCTATCCCTTCTCATGGTGAGCATGCACCTTTAAGGGAGCCATTTGGGTAGCATCTACCTCTATCGACCTTTTTCCTCCTCTGGTAAGGACTGCAACTTGCTCTTCTTCACCAATTACCAGGTTCTGATCTAATTGTATGATGATGTTGACTTGACCACCGTGACTACTGCTCGCTAGCGTTTGCACATAATTTTGGTGCAACATGCAGGTATTCTCTTCATGAGGGTCATTACACGTGGAGCACCAATGTATGTAATCATAAGTGCTCGGAGCTTCATCAATCACGACATTTCTTGTCGACGCTCTCCCTTGCTGGACCGCTTGATCTTTAGTAAGTGCAGGTGTGGGATAAGACCTTCTCGATAGAAATTCTTGTTGTGCCTGCTTCTTTTTCATAATGGTCATGTCATTAGACAGGGTTTGTATTGTGGAGTTTAGGGACTGAACTTCTTGTAGTATTTTGGCTTGCATATCATCGGCTTTAGGAATAGGTGGCAATGGAGCCATCGTTGGTATTGGAGGTAGGGCGGGGTGTTGAGGTGGTGCTGGAAATACAGGGAATGCCGAAGAAATAGTGGGCTATGAAGTTGAAAATGTGGGAAAATGGATTTGTGGAGTAGCGATTTGAGATACAATGGGATTCAGGTTCCAAGACGAGATTGGGTATGTAGGGGTTACAGAGATCTGTGAAGTAGCTATTCTCGTGTACTGAGATTGAGGGAAATTGGGGAGTATGGGCATCAACATCTTTTGGGGGAGCTTACCCACAGCTATTAAATCCATCTCCTCTCTTTGGGCTAACTCATACAACTCGAGGAAGGTATTGATATTCGAATACCTTACCATGACACTGATATCGGGGTTAAAAGCCCAAAGGAAATAGTATGCTATAGCTTCGCTATTTGGCCGAAGTCCAACTGGTATTATTTGCCAGGTTCGGGTGAACCTAACATTAAAATTAGTGATCTCCTCTTGTGGATGTCTCTGAATAGTTGTGAACTGATACAAGAGAGAGGATGGATCGACAGACTCATTGAAGCTTCTCATCAACTATCCAACTAACTGGTCCCATATTGTTATAGTACTAGGTGGTAAAGATCTATACTAGTAGAGGAGCTTCCCTCTAAGAGATAGAACCAGAAGCTTTACCATAACTAGCTCTTCTGTGATGTCATGAATCATCGCCAGAGAAACTATGTCTTGGATGTGCTCCAGAGCAGTCTTCCTAGTTCCATCGAATGTTGGGATCTTCTTCATAGCAGCAGGTAGAACTTGCCCTTGTACCGCTAGATTTAGTGGTCCCGAAGAATTCCATGCTAGGAACAATCTGGATGACTGTTGCTGCTACTGTTGCATTTGTTGTTGTTGTTGTTGCTATGCCATATTTGCTCCTGGATTTTGAGAAATAGGAATTCTCGAAGCTCCTCCTTGGTTGCTAACAGGATGACTAATGTGAATTGAGGCACTAGGATGCTTCAGTGAGTTGGGAGGATTAGGAGGAAAGTCTGTTGAGCAAAGTGCAGCAACAGGATTGTCATTGTTGTCAACACAATCAGCTAGATCATTTGATTCAGTGCAGCAACAGAAAGTTCAGATGCAGCAAAAAGGAAGTTCAGAGATCTCTCAGAATATGTACAATGTTTTTCCAAAAAGACCTAAGTGGCCCACATGCAAAAATTCAAAGAAAAAGACAAGTAAGGAAAGTGTCGCGATATCGTGACATATTCAAAAAACAGGAAAACTGTCACGATTTCGCGACATATTGGAGGAGAGAGAAAGTGCAAAGAAAAATGTCATGATTTCGCGACATATTGGAGGAGAGAGAAATAACAGAGAAAACTATCACGATTTCGTGACATGTTGGAAGAGAAGAAGGCAAGTTGAAAAACTGTCATGATTTCGTGACATGTTCGAAGAAGAGGCGCAAGTAGGTAAAACTGTTGCGATTTCGTGACATGTTGGAAGAGAAGAAGGCAAGTTGAAAAACTATCATGATTTCGTGACATGTTGGAAGAGAAGAAGGCAAGTTGAAAAACTGTCATGATTTCATGACATGTTCGAAGAGAGGGAAGAAGATTGAAAAACTGTCATGATTTCGTGACATGTTCGATGAGAAGGTGCAAGAAAAATGTCATGATTTCGATGACATGTTGGGAGAAGGAGTTCGAAAGAAAAGTGTCATGATTTCATGACAATTTGCAAGAGAGAAGTAGAGAAAAAGTGTCACGATTTCGTGACATGTTCAAAAGAAGGTGCAAGCAAAGAAAAGTGTCACGATTTCATGACATGTTTGGAGAGAAAGAGCTCGCAAAGAAAAGTGTCACGATTTCATGACAATTTGCAAGGATTGTAACGAAAAAGTGTCACGATTTCATGATAGGTTCGAAGAGAAAGCGCCAAGGAGAAAAAGTGTCACGATTTCGTGACATGTCGGGTTTTCACTACCCGAAAAGGAGATAGAGTGTTTGAGGCGAAAAGTGTCATGATTTCATGACATGTTCCATTTTTAGGCGAAAGAGAAAGAGTACGGATGCGAAAGTGTCATGATTTCGTGACATGTTCCATTTTCATGGGTGAAAGAGAGAAAGGCATAAGGCAGAAAAATTGTCACAATTTACATGAATGTTATTGGAAGAAAGAATGAAAGAGTAGAGAAAGTGTCACGATTTTGTGACATGCTACAAAAGAAAGAGTTCAAAGTGAGAAGTGTCACGATTTCGTGACATGTTATGTTTTCATGGATGCATGCCAAGAAGAGAGGCAAGGAAGTGGAAAGTGTCACGATTTCGTGACATGTTGTTTTTTGGTGCCAAAGCCAAGAGGAGAGCGTACGAAGTAGAAAGTGTCATGATATCATGACATGTTGGTTTTTCATGGCAACAACAATAGAAGAGTTATAGGGGCAGTTGAAGCCGACGAAGACCGATGTTAGCCGACGAAGATTAGGGTTTGCAACCAACGAAGATTAGGGTTTACAACCGACGTGATTAGGCATTGCACTTGCATCCGACTAAAGTTAGAATTTTATCATGAAAATTTGGTTATAAAAGGAGGGTTGTTTTGGAGATTTGAGTGTATCGATTATGTGAATTAAGCCCGTAGTGCGTAGAGAGCGAGTCGTGTCGAATCGAGCTAAGTGCGAAGCAAGAGCGCACAGAGAGCAAAAAAGTGCAAAGGGGCAGAAGCGATCGATCGACTGTATCGAAGCAGAGTGTGCGAGGCATTTGAGTAGAAGCAGACTATTCAAAAATAGATAGTGCGAAGCGATTGCGTAGAAGAAGCAGAGTGCATAGAATCAGCAGACTGTGTGCAAAAGGGTGAAGGTATTTTTCTATAAATTTCATAGATTCACTTGAAGTCCAAGTTGTAGCTTGGCATCAGGGGTTGGTGCTCCTTCCAGTAGGTGCTGGTAAATTAGGGGTTGTTGCTCCTTTCTGTTGGTACAAAAAAATTTGAGGGGTTGGTGCTCCTTCCAGTTGGTGCTGGTAAATAGATTGTAAAGTTGTTGCTTTGCAAAGGCTGGATTTGGATGGTAGTCCAAGCAGTCATTTTTGAGGAGTAGCCACATTGGTGAACCTCGTTAAATGTTGTGTTGTGTGATGCTCTCTTGTTAACTTGTTGTATATGTTGTGAGTTTCCTTTATTTCTGCATTAAGAGTTGTAAATTTAAAGTTTTAAAAGATCACACTGATTCACCCCCCCTCTCAGTGTCACTGTGAGTGTAACAATTGGTATCAGAGCAAGGTTCTTGAATAGGCTCAATCAGCTAGGGTGATCTTGGAAGTGATGCAATGGCAAGTGGTGAAGGTTTCTCCTCAAACAAAGCACCATTGTTTGATGGAACTAATTATGCGTTCTAGAAAATTAGGATGTAGACATATCTCCGTGCTTTGGGATTTGACATCTGGAGTGCAGTAGTTAATGGTTACAAAGCTCCCGCCACTGCTCCAACCGACACCACTAGTAAAAAGGCATTTGAAAATGACTCAAAAGCAAAAAATGCCATCATGTGTGGATTAGTGGACAGTGAGCTAGTCAAGATCATAAGTTGTGAATCAACAAAAGATGTATGGGATAAACTAGAGAATATTCATGAAGGAGATGATAAGATCAAGGAGGCCAAGCTTCAAACACATCGAGCTCAATTCGAATCATTAAAGATGGACAATGATGAGAACATAGAGGCTTTTATGCTGAGAGTTAATGGAATCACTAATTCGATCAGAGGTCTCGACGAAGATATGGATGATGCTACTATCGTGAAAAAGGTATTAAGATCGCTTCCTCCAAGGTTTGATTCTAAAGTCTCAGCCATAGAAGAAGCTAAAGATCTAAATCACTTTAGTATGGATGAGATGCATGGTTCTTTGACTGCTTATGAAATGAGAATAGGAAGGTCTAATCCCACAGATAGAGAAGCAGCTTTTAAAGCCCTAAAAGGTAAAGACACAAAACAAGAGTCTGAAGAAGAAGAGACATCAGATGAAATGGAAGCAAATTTTGTCAAAAAACTGAGAAAGGGAAAAGGAAAATACAGAGGAAAGCTACCATTTAAATGTTTCAACTGTGGAGGCATTGGGCACTTTGCGACCAAATGTCCACTCAATGAGAAGAACAAGGGTGAGGAAGCATCGCACCAAGAAAGAAGTGACTGGAAGAAGAAAACAAACTTCAGAAAAGGCAACTTCAAAAAGAAAAGTTTCATCTCCAGGAATGCAAATTCTTCAGAGGACAGCTCTAGTGAGGATTCTGAAGAAGAAACAGGTGAAGCTCTATTCATGGCATTTGAAGTAGAAAAATCAGAAGAGGTAGAAAAATTAGAAAAGAGGGAAGGAATGGACTCTAAAGTTTCTATTGAAAAACCTGAGGCTGAAGTAGATCTAGAAGGTGAGCTGGTCTCTGCACTTGTAGAATGGAAATCTGAGAAAAGAAAGAATAATAAACTTTCAAGAAAGCTTGAGGATGCGAACGACATCATAACCAGCTTAAAAATATAGATAGAAGAATACAAGAAAATGACTGAAGATCTCGAAGTTCAGATAACCATGAAGATAGATTACTGTTGTAAACTAGAAGAAGAGAATGTTGGTCTACGAATGCAGATACAAGAGCTGGATCAAAAAATTAGCTGCCATCACAAACGTGAAGAAAGTTCGATGAAGCTGGATAAAATTTTAAGTGATCAAAGACCTGCAGGCATCAAATTTGGTCTGGGCTTCGTTGAAGGAGAGTCGTCAAATGGACCAAAAGCCAGAAATGTAGAAACTGTAAGGAATGAAGATAAGAAACAGGCTGATGAAAGAAAAACAACTCATGCAAAAGAAAGCAGTAATGCCAGGCCCGAAAGGAGAACTGACAATGATGGATTTACCAAGGTCACACATCAAAGGAGAAGAAGACCTATGGCTCCTACAACAACCTGGCAAAGACCATCTTTCAGGTTCAATCATTTCTTTTCTGGTTTCTGTTTCAAGTGTAATGGCTATGGGCATAAAATTGCAGACTGCAAGTATAATGTAGGACCAAGAAATTTCACTAGTAGAAATGCTTTTTCACCGCTAATAAATTATGCAGTAGAATGTTTTAACTGTCATAATTTTGGGCATATTGCAAGAAACTGTCATAGTCCTTCTGTTTCAAATCAACCTCAGAAAAGAAAATTTCAACCAAATAGGACAAGACAAAATAGAAATCTTCCTGAAAGATATGCACAAGATACTGAAAAGGGAAAGTCCAAACTAGAGCCCAATACGGTAGTCAAAACAGAGTGGAAACAGAAAGAGCAACTTAAGGAAGAAAAGGAATCCCTAATAGTACAAACAACTTTCAAGGCACAGAATAAAAGTGTACCATGGATACTTGACAGTGGATGCTCAAGTCATATGACAGGTGATAAACAAAAATTTGAAAAATTACAGAAATATGAGGGTGGTTCTGTAAAATTTGGGAATAATGATGGAGCTAAGATAATCGAAAAAGGATCAGTTAAAATTAGTGATGGGAAAATCAAGTCAGAAGAAGTTTTGTTTGTGGATGGTTTGAAACACAACCTGTTAAGTGTCAGTCAGATCTGTGATAAAGGACATGAAGTAGTATTCAAGAAGCAGGGTTGTGAAGTCAGAAAAACAAACAGTGGAAAATTGATAGCAACTGGATCAAGGACGTCTGGCAATCTGTACACACTCTCAAAAACTTTAGAAGGTACTTGTTTCATTGGATAGGAAGAAGAAAACTGGCTGTGGCACAAGAGGCTTGGACACATTAGTTTTGATAATCTGGTGAAAATCAGCTCGAAACAAGCAGTGAGAGATATTCCAACCATTAGAAAACCTTCAAATAGCATTTGTGCTTCATGTCAAAAGGGAAAGCAAACCAGAGTCTCATTCAAAACAAAAGAGTACCACACTAGCAAACCTCTGGATCTTATACATACAGATTTATGTGGACCCATGAGAACACAAAGCATAAATGGTGACAAATACTTTATGTTGTGTATTGATGATTATTCCAGAATGACATGGATATTCTTCTTAAAGAATAAAATAGAAGCTTTTGAAATGTTCAGATCTTTCAAACATCTAGTTGAGAATGAAATAGGAAAAAGGATCAAATGTTTAAGATCAGATAGAGGAGGAGAATTCATCTCAGATGAGTTTATAGAATACTGTGAAAAACATGGTATCAGGAGACAATATTCAGCAGCTAGAACACCCCAGCAGAATGGTGTGGTAGAAAGAAAGAACATAATAGTACAGGAAATGGCACGTACTATGCTGGCTGAGAACAAAATAGCAGACAGATTTTGGAAAGAAGCAGTCCACACTGCAGTGTACATCCAAAATAGGTACATGCTGAGAACACATGAAAGCAAAACTCCTTATGAGTTGTGGTTCGGTAGAAAGGCAACAACAAAACACCTCAAAGTTTTTGGCTGTAAGTGTTACATCAAAAAAACTGAAGATAATCTTGGGAAGTTTGAAAATAGAGCAGATGAAGGTGTCTTCGTTGGCTATTCGACAAAAAGCAAAGCTTACAAATGCTACAACAAGAGACTCAAGAAAATTGTGGACAGTGCCGATGTTAAATTTGATGAAGGTAGGGAAAGAATAGTTAACTTTGAAGAAAACTACCCAATTTATGAAGAAGCCATTGAAGGAGATGAGGAAAATGAAACAGAAAAGAAACCAACACTTGACTCAGATGACTTAATTGATGACTCAGAGGTGGAAGAAAATAAGAAATTCAAAATAGGCAGCTGGTAGAAGAATCATCCTAGAGATCAAATAATTGGAGATCCCACAGCTGGTGTTCAGACAAGAAAGAAAGTAGTAAGTAACTACTCTCTTTTATCCAGCATTGAGCCCAAAAATATAGCTGAGGCAAGCAAAGATGATAGCTGGATGAAGGCAATAAATGAAGAATTAGATCAGATTGAAAAGAACAAAACTTGGGAATTAGTACCTAGACCTGCAAATAAGAATGTAATCGGCACCAAATGGATATTTCGAAACAAATTGAATGAAGACGGACAGGTAGTTAGGAATAAAGCAAGACTGGTTTGTAAAGGTTATGCACAAGTTGAAGGCATTGATTTTGAGGAGACTTTTGCACCAGTGGCCAGACTAGAAGCAATCGAGAATGTTTCCGGCCTTAGCCAGTCTATAAGAATTTCAGAGTTTATCAGATGGATGTAAAATCAGCTTTCTTAAATGGGAAACTTGAAGAAGAGGTTTATATTGAACAACCAGATGGTTTCCAAATTGGTGAAGATCCCAACCTTGTCTGCAAATTAAAGAAAGCTTTATATGGCTTAAAACAGGCACCCCGAGCATGGTATGCAAGGCTAGACAACTATCTCTCTCAACAGGGGTTTAAGAAAGGTATGGTGGACGCAATCTGTATGTCAAAACAGAAGGTGGGCATCTCATTGTTCTTGTTGTATATGTAGATGATATCATATTTGGTAGTAGCAAAGATGAATCATGTAAAGACTTAGCAAATAAGATGCAGAAAGAATTTGAAATGTCTATGATTGGTGAACTGTCTTACTTTCTTGGGTTACAAGTTAATCAAAATGAGAAAGGCATATTTATTTCCCAAGTCAAATATGTGAAAGAGATGCTAAAAAGGTTCACAATGGAGGACTGTAAGCCAGTTAGCACTCCTATGATGACAGGCTGCAAGTTGAGCAAAGATGACAAATCTCCACCTGTTGATCAAACCATGTACAGATCAATGATTGGAAGCTTACTATATTTAACAACTACTAGACCAGATATTCTACAGGCAGTTTGCATGGTAGCAAGATTTCAGGCCAGTCCCAAAGAGACTCATGTGACAACAGTAAAAAGGATTCTTAGGTATCTCAAGGGTACTATGGAGTATGGGTTATGGTATCCGAAAGGTAAAGACTTCACCCTTATTTCATATTCAGATGCAGATTGGGCAGGATGTGTTGATGACAGGAAGAGTACCAGTGGAGGTGCATTCTATCTTGGTGACAGGTTGGTTGCTTGGCACAACAAGAAACAAGAGTCAGTTTCTTTATCAACAACTGAGGCAGAATATATTGCAGCAACAACTTGCTGTACACAAGTTTTGTGGATGAAACAAACTCTGAAAGATCTTGGTATTAATTTTAGTGAGCCAATATCAGTTAAGTGTGATAACACCAGTGCAATTAACATCTCCAAGAATCCGGTAATGCATTCACGGACAAAACACATTGCTATCAGATATCATTTTTTGAAAGAGAAAGTTGTTGAAGGTGAGGTTAAGCTGGATTTTGTTCCAACTACAGAGCAAGTAGCAGATATCTTCACAAAACCATTGCCCAAGGATGTTTTTGAATACCTTCGCAATAAATTGGGAGTGGTGACCCTTCCCAAGAAGTGACTAGCTACAGGGATCACATTCTCAGGGGGAGCATTGAAGTATTTGTTTATCTTCTTGCTCATGTTCTTGTTTATTACTAAGTGTAATAAATTTTGCCTGAGAATGTTGTGCTTGGACTCAGGGGGAGTCTGCAGTAGCCCTTTGGTATTATTGTCAAAGGGGGAGAAGAGCTACAGGGGGCACATGTGTTGCCAACAATTCCAACGAGGGAGATTGTTGAGCAAAGTGCAAGCAACAGGATTGTCATTGTTGTCAACACAATCAGCTAGATCATTTGATTCAGTGCAGAACAGGAAGTTCGGATGTAGAAACAGGAAGTTCAGAGATCTCTCAGAATATGTACAGTGTTTTTCCAAAAAGACCTAAGTGGCCCACATGCAAAAATTCAAAGAAAAAGACAAGTAAGGAAAGTGTCACGATATCGCGACATATTCAGAAAATAGGAAAACTGTCACGATTTCATGACATATTGGAGGAGAGAGAAAGTGCAAAGAAAAATGTCATGATTTCGTGACATATTGGAGGAGAGAGAAACAATAGAGAAAACTGTCATGATTTCATGACATGTTGGAAGAGAAGAAGGCAAGTTGAAAAACTGTCATGATTTCGTGACATGTTCGAAGCAGAGGTGCAAGCAGGGAAAACTATCATGATTTCGTGACATGTTGGAAGAGAAGAAGGCAAGTTGAAAAACTATCATGATTTCGTGACATGTTCGAAGAGAAGAAGGCAAGTTGAAAAACTGTCATGATTTCGTGACATGTTCGAAGAGAGGGCAAGCAGGTGAAACTGTCATGATTTCGTGACATGTTCGATGAGAAGGATTGAAGAAAACTGTCATGATTTCATGACATGTTGGGAGAAGGAGTGCAAAGAAAAGTGTCATGATTTCATGACAATTTGCAAGAGAGATAGTACGGATGAAAAAGTGTCACGATTTCATGACATGTTCGAAGAGAAGGTGCAAGAAAGAAAATTGTCGTGATTTCATGACATGTTTGGAGAGAAAGAGCTCACAAAGAAAAGTGTCACGATTTCATGACAATTTGCAAGAAGGATGTATGGAGAAAAAGTGTACGATTTCACGACATGTTGAAGAGAAAGACAAGGAGAAAAAGTGTCACGATTTCGTGACATGTTCATTTTCTATGGGCGAAAGAGAAGAAAGTGTACAGGAGAAGAAAGTGTCATGATTTTGTGACATGTTCATTTTCATGGGAAAGGCAAAGAAAGGCATAAGGAGGAAAGTGTCACGATTTCATGACATGTTCATGTTTGTGGGTGAAAGACGAAAAAGATACAAGAAGGAAAGTGTCATGATTTCGTGACATGTCTGAAGCCAAAGAAAGAGGCAAGGAGGAAAGTGTCATGATTTCGTGACATGTTATGTTTTCGTGGGTACAAGCAAAGGAAAGAGGCAAGGAAGCGAAAGTGTCACGATTTCGTGACATGTTATTTTTCGGTGCAAGCCAAGAGAAGTGTACGGAGGCGAAAGTGTCATGATATCGTGACATGTTGTGTTTTCATGGCAACAACAATAGAAGAGTTACAGAGGGTTGAGGCGACGAAGACCGATGTTAGCCGACGAAGATTAGGGTTTGCAGTCGATGAAGATTAGGGTTTATAGCCGACATGATTAGGCATTGCACTTGCATAATTAGCCGACTAAAGTTAGAATTTTATCATGAAAATTTGGTTATAAAAGGAGGGCTATTTTGGAGATTTGGTTGTATCGATTATGTGCTAAGCCCGCAGTGCGAGAGCGAGTCGTGTCGAATCGAGCTAAGTGCGAAGCAAGAGCGCACAGAGAGCAAAAAAGCGCAAAGGGGCAGAAGCGATCGATCGACTGTATATCGAAGCAGAGTGTGCGAGGCATTTGAGTAGAAGCAGACTATTCAAAAATAGATAGTGCGAAGCGATTGCGCAGAAGAAGCAGAGTGCATAGAAACAGCAGACTGTGTGCAAAAAGGTGAAGGTATTTTTCTATAAATTTCATAGATTCACTTGAAGTCCAAGTTGCAGCTTGGCATCAGGGGTTGGTGCTCCTTCCAGTAGGTGCTGGTAAATTAGGGGTTGTTGCTCCTTTCTGTTGGTACAAAAAAATTGAGGGGTTGGTGCTCCTTCCAGTTGGTGTTGGTAAATAGATTGTAAAGTTGTTGCTTTGCAAAGGCTGGATTTGGATGGTAGTCCAAGCAGTCATTTTTGAGGAGTAGCCACATTGGTGAACCTCGTTAAATGTTGTGTTGTGTGATGCTCTCTTGTTAACTTGTTGTATATGTTGTGAGTTTCCTTTATTTCTGCATTAAGAGTTGTAAATTTAAAGTTTTAAAAGATCACACTGATTCACCCCCCTCTCAGTGTCACTGTGAGTATAACAAAATCTAGCTGCTATACTATCCAAAGTTAATCCTTGTTCATCAATAGCAGCCTCTTGCAAGGATGTTTCGCATAATAGTGACTTAGGGGTGACCAGCCTAGAACGTTCCTCGAAGGCATCGATATCAAGCTCAAAGAACTCAGTTTCCTCTCCTCTATTCCTAACTCTCCATATTGTTTGCATGAAGGCACAGACTTAGGTACCGATCTCTATGACTTAAATATTATCAGTTAAATAGAGTCGCCAGATGCTAAGAGTCTTTCAAAAATAAGACGAGCATTGATTCTCACTACCACTCACAAGGTGATACTGATCGGGTCCCACCAGGCGTGCTAGAAACTGTTGGTCATCAAATCTGCCTAGGAAAGGATTTTGGGAAAGTGTACGTGCCCTAGACCTGGACCAACATTGAAAGGCCGAAGGGAAGAGATGCCCCTCATGCCAATCTCTAGAGAAAGTCCAGCTCCTTTACTAATCTACTCGGTGTTTAGATATGAGAGTGCAGGAAAGGGATAAAAAAGTAAGGGTGTAGGAAAGAAATAAAAGAGTAAAGGAAGAAATGTCAATTATCCAAAGTGGGAAAGAACCAAAAGCACGATCGCTATATAATAGCTCAAAACAACAACAATAAATATCAATATTAAAATGAAATGAACATGGTATTAAACCCCCTATGTATCCTCTGGATGAGTTCCAGGATTACCCTTCCCCTTATGTCGAAATCTAGATTTCAGAATTACGACAACAAAGAAAAAGTGAATATAACAGAAACACTATCCACAATTAGCATAAAAGAAAGCTAATACAACGTTTTCCTCCCCTATGTATCCTTCAAGAAAATTTTAGGGGTCTGTCCCCAATCGCATACCTAAATCTAGAATGCAGAATTACAGTATGCAAATGAAGAAAAGATAACAGAAATAATCACAGAAGGCAGCATACAAGAGAGAAATTGAAGCCAAAGCTCTTTAGTATTAATCGTAGGGATTCAAGTTACAGTAGCTTTCTAACAGAAAGTTCCCCCCCTTTTTCATTACAATGCCTGGGTTTTTATAGAGGACCCAACCCTATGAGCCATCAATGCACAAAATGGAGTACATCCTCAAAAACCAAAGAAGTCAGCCCTCGCAGCTCTCATGACTGAGCTTTCAAATCCTTTTCTATATTTGGCAATTGTGATCAGGTCAGTCGAGGAAACATGCATTAATGAGCCATCTGAAGGTCCTTGGTCTCTGGGTGTGGTGCTCGAGTGGCCATCATGCTCGTCGGGCTCTCCTTTAGGGACTGATACTTCATTTCCAATTGCCAAAAATGAGTGACAAGTTTACCGGGCATGTATAAATACATTTATGAGGCACTTGATTGCCTCAAGAAAATACTCAGCTTGGAGAGCGTGCCTTTGAAGTGTTCACAACTCCGCTTCGCAATGGATTTGAGCCAAAGCTGATCTTCTTTCTTGGTTTGCACTTCACACGGATGGGCTTTGCAAAGTAGCTTCAGGGATGCTGAGTGCCAAAGCAGGTATTCCTCCTCAATATAGGGTTATTCAAAATGCTTTGGCCAAAGTGGATGTTCCAATGATGGGTCATCAAAATGCTTCACCACGATCCTCCCTCAAAACTACGGTTCGGGGTCTTTTGGGCTGAAGTGCATTCTTACCTCTGAAAAATGTTCTGCTTCTTCATGGGCCACTACTACTTCAGATGAAAGAGCTTCGCACGAAAGCTAGCCGAAGCAGATGCGTCGCAATGACTTTCGATGAAGTAAAAATGGTTCACCGGTGGGGAGGCCCGATGCGGGTGCTTCGCTGATTTTTTGGTGAAGTAGTTTTCAATGCTTTCACTCCTTCAAATTCTGCTTCGCTAGTTTTTTTCCTGAAGGAACTACTTGAAGCGCTTTGGGTGTGAAGCTCTTTTCACGCCTTTCTTGTCTTCCTTCTTCAGCGAAGCTATTTTTTAGCGTTTGAGGTTCCTTGAATGCCGCTTCGCAAAACTTTTGCCCGAAGTAGCTGCTTGAAATGCTTCGGGTGCGAAGCTCTTTTCATCCTCTACTTCTTTCTTTTGCGAAGCTATCTTCCTTTTCTTGTGAAGCTTTTTTCCTTAGCTTGCTTGGTAGCGAAGCTCTTGCATCTCCATTCTATATACAAAGGGGATGGCGATGAAAGCCAAAATTGCTGCAACTTACAAATATTTTCAAAACAACAAAAGAAATACTTTACAAAAGACACTCTTTACAAATTTTTTTATTTTTTCTATCCCTCTATGCAATGTGACAAAATTTTCAACAGTAACGACTAGGTCTCAAACTCAAAAAAATTCCTATGAGATATAAGCTCCAACATACCAAACCATTGCTTAGAATAACCAAAAGGACCAAGGATGACCACTCAAGGAATCTTCCTCACCTATCGATGAATAAGAGTAACTTGCATCTTTCAAGAATTGCAGGGTAATTGGTAAGCTAGGGTAACATAAAGTCTATACCCTTGGTTCACTACAAATACACCTGTCCTCCTTAACACAAAGGATAACACTAGAAATACTAACACAACAAATATTCCTCCAAGGCTTCTGACATGGGGTAAGCTTCCCACACATATAGCAAGGTTTTAGTTTTATCTAAAGTTTGTAGAATGACCTCAAACTTTCCTTTCCAAAACTATGGGTTAGATGTCTACAAGATAAAATATAACCAACATAACATTTCTTTTCTTCTTTAAAATCAAAAGAACCAAAGGGAAAACAATATATATAACACTAGTTTTTCTAAGTTAAGAATTTACAAATAAACGCTCTTAATACAAGTTCATTTATAGGAAATAAGTGCACCTTATGCAAGAAAATCCTTTCTCAAGAAAAACAAAGTTCTTAATTTATGCATATTGCTTCTACTGCAAAGATCAAGAAGCAAAACCAGCCCCAACATCTGATGTTTTTCCCAACATTCTTCCTATCCTTCCTTTTCAATTTCTCACCCCCCAAAACCTACACCCTTCTCACAAACCATTTCATCCTCTCATTCCTCCAAGAATGCCTGACCATACCTCCATCAACCCATTTCTCTATGAGTTTTTCATCATGCACTTACCACTCTTCAACATTTAGTGAACCCACCCCTAAGAAGACATCTCACAAGCACTAAGATAAGCATTCATGTACAATCACACTTACCTCTACTAAGCTAAAGTCATATTTTTTTTATAATGCAAGAACTTCCAATGTAAACCATGCACCACTCATACAAAAACAACATTTTTTTTTTATAAAAGAAGATAATAAAAACAAACCATATTCAACATCCATGAAACAATGCTTTTATTCCTAAAATCTTCCATCATAATCAAATTATTATGCAATAACCCAAGCACAACTTAATTTGAAATTTATTTATCTTATGCTATTTATGATATGCATCTTCATGAAAGGGGGCATCCATCCATGTTGCCTTCCCAAATAATCTGACAATTAATCCCATCACATCATTTCCCCAAAGGTATCCTTTTCTTGAAGGTTAGTTCTTTCTACCACCCTAAAGGAATCTTGTTCCTACAAAAGCGTGTTTTCATTAGCACCATCATATTATCAAATTAAATGCATATTCACAAGACTAAGCATGTAGTTATCCAATATCCAAAAAAAAATATTCTCATATCATTATTTTTCATAAGAGATAAGTGTTTTGCATAACAAAACCAAAATAGTCAATCATTTCTTCCACAAAAATTGTATATCAAAATATGAATCCATCAAAATGAAAAGTCTACCAAGGGAGGGTCAAGACATCCTCCCCCTCATAAGCTTAACACAATACTTTGTGTTTCATCAAGTTTAGCAAAGATATCAATCACATTGCATCATCAAATATAAAAGGAAAATGCTTTCGCATGTCTGCTACTTTCTCCCAAGTAGCATTTCCTTATGAGAAATGATCCCACTAGACCTTGCATTGCTCCAAGACCCCTTTTCACATCGATTTGGATTAAAACTCAAGGATCCTTATCAGTCAAACCTTGATAGCCTTTGGGTTTGCCATATACAAGTTAGAAAAGTCCCACACATGTTCAGGATTAGCAACATACTTTATAATAAAAGAAATGTGAAAGGTGTTGTGAATCTTGTACAAGCTGGGTGGTAAGGCAAGTCGATAAGCCACAAGACTAATCTTCTTTGAAATTTCAAAGGGTCCCACAAAATGAAGGTCTAGTTTTATGGACAAAATAACACTCTTCCTTGGTATCACCCTCAGAAACATCTTGTCACCCACTGAAAACTCTTATGATGATCTCTTAAGATCGACATAAATATTTTGTCAATTTACAACTTCTTTCAATCACTCCATGTTCATACTTCACTATTGTTCCATATACTTGACCATGTTTGGACCCAGCACAATCCGATCCTATGGATTATCCCGTGACAATGGTGTTATGCATCTCCTACCATACAATGCTTCAAAAGTAGCTATACCTAGAGTTGAATGGTGTCCATTATTGTAGGCAAATTACACCAAGTGTAAGTATTCCTCCCAATGGATCTTCTGATCCATACAGTACATGCAAAGCATATCCTTTTAACACCTAATTTACTCTTTCTATTTATCCATTGATTTTTGGATGGTGAGTAGAGTCGATATTTAGTCTAGTACCAATGGCTTGATGTAAGGCTTGCAAAAACTCAGAAGTAAAACTCAAGTCTCTATCCAAAATAAATACTTCTAGAAAACCATGAAGCTTAAATATCTCCTTGAAAAATCTATTAGCAATAGCCATGATGTCATCTCTAGTATTTCCCGGTATAAAATGAGCAACCTTAGTCAATCTATCAACCACCACTAGGATTACGTAATTATGAAATCGATTTTTAGGCAACCCCACAATAAAATCCATTGAAATTACCTACCATTTTTGCATAGGTATGTCATGCAAATGCAAAAATACCATAGCATATATTTGTTCTTCCTTTACTTTATGACATTTAAGGCATTGAGTGATAAATTTAGTTGTCTCTCTTCATCCCAAGACAACAAAATATTTTCCTCATATTCTCCCTCATTTTTGCTCCTCCTGGGTGAGAAAAATATGGAGATATGTGCACCTCATTCATGATTGTTTTCCTTATATCACTAGCATCAGAATTATCATCCTATTATTGAAGCATAAAATACCATATTTGAATCTCAAATCCTTGTTTTCATTCAAATTATTTTCCACCCTTTCTCTAATTTGATTGTAGTACACATCCTCATGCTGCATTTCCATTACTTGTTCCATCAAGTCAACATGGTTACAATATAGAACAACTAAATATCTCCTTCTACTCAGTGCATCAATGAATTTATTCTCCTTTACTTTAATATAATAAATACCAAAATCATATTTGGTGAGGAATTCCATCCACATTATTTGCCTAGCATTGAGTAAAAATATACTACAGACTCTGATGGTCTGTTCTCAACTCAAACGGTCTTCCTAACAAAAAGTTTCGCCAACTCTTGAGAGCAAACACCATCGCTGCTAGTTCTAGATCATGGATTGCATAATTGACCTCGTGCGGCTTTAGTTTCATTGAACTAAAGGTTATCACTACTTATTTTAAAAAGATCACCCACCCAAACCTTCTAAAGATGCATTCATGCAAATAGAGAAACTCCCTTGAAGATCGTGTACCTTTAAAATAGTGGGTGTAGTAAGCTTTTGCTTAAGCAATTTAAAAAATAGAACCGGTGCACATTCTATAATCTATACACAGATGTAAGGATCCATCCTTCTTAAAAAATAGAACCAGTGCACCCCATGGTGACACACTTGGTATGATCAATACTTTCTTCAACAATCCTTGCAACTGCACCTTCAGCTCTTGCATAGGTTCTATTCTAGATTAGAGTTCAATTGTGAAGTCAAATTCACATTTGGTTGGTAATCCAGGTAAATACTCTGGAAATATATCCTTAAAATCATGCAAAAGTGGGTGTTTCTTGAACACCTCTTCCTTATTTTCTTCATCCATCTCATTTAAATTAACTACAAAAACCATTCCTCCTTTCCTAATGGCTTTCTTGAGTTGCATTGCTAAAAGAATTTGGGGTTGGAAAGCCCCTTGCAAGTTGTACACCCTTTGTACTTTCCCACTATCTTCCATGAACTCAATCCATCTATCTTGAAAGTTGATTACTACCTTATGAGCTTGCATCCAATCCATTCCTAAGATTACATCAAAGGCATGAAATGGTGCTACATAGAGACATATTTTGGTCATTCTACTAGGTAGGATAATTTTTGCCATTAGGTAGCATTAATTTACAGAGTAGGTTTACCCCGAAGCATACTCAACCATCCACCCATGTGCCAAGATTCCTGGCTTTTTTGATGTCTTTAATTAAATTAGTGGAAACAAAACTATCCATAGCACCACTATCAAATAATATGCTAAAATTCCTACCAAAGATCTTACCCCTTATCAGCAATGAAGTGGCTTGTATTTCTAGATCTTGGTATCCTGTTGTTACATAGATCTTGTGTGCTGGTTTCTTATGTGCAGGTTACTTGTACATTGGTTCTTTTCCCTTTGATATCAATCCTGCTTTGCATGGATAATTATTGGCGTAATGTGATCCACCACATTCAAAGCATCTAGTCTTGGATCTTGGATGTATCTTCTATTTTTGCCCATCACCTATTTTCAATACTGATGGAGTGTTAGTCTACCCCTGTGATGGTCTATTGTTACCACTATTGTGGTTATTGGAATTGCTGTTATTTCCTTGAAACCCTTTCCTAAACCTCCATTACTTCCTTTCATTCGTTTGGTCTTACTTAGGAGAGTTATTACTAGCCTATTCTCCTTCCCACTTAAAAAAACCAATACTATTTATTTTCCTTAAAGCCTCTTTGCCTTGTTCATCTAACCCATCATAATAAAAATAGGGTTTGATATAGGTGTCGACCTTTCTGGCCAAATCCTAGGCCTTTTGAAGAGTAACAGGTTTACGAATGTCCACCTCCTACCCTATTCTAGGATTCGTTCCTAGAATGAACTTGTGGATCTTCATTGTATCATTGTATGCCTATACATAATTTAGAAGCTTGAAAAATATTTGGTAATAGTTTTCCACTAACCTAATTCCTTACTGAAGTTTAGTAAACTCTTTGAAATTTTGGGAGTAGAAGTGTTCTGTGAGGAATATATCATTAAAAGCCTCTAAAAACACTTTCCAATTCAAACACACTACTGCCATAAGATACAATCCTACACTAAATATCTTCCACCAGTTCAAGCCAACACCTTGAAGATGTAAAGTGGTATAGGACGTACGATTTTCGATGGAATAATTCTTCATGTTACAATAAGTCTATCTCTTTTAGCCATGCTTTGACTTTGTCACCATATTCCTCTCCATTGAACTTGGAAGATCTTAAATGTTTCATATCCTTTCCCAAATTAGCATCTAGAAGGACCCTAACATGTTGTGCCTCAATAAGGGGTTCATATGTTTGTCCCATCCTAGAGTTTCTAGCCTATGTTTCCCAATTTAAAATAGAATCCAACAATTATTTTTGTGCTTCCATCTATTCATAAAGTAGGGCCACTATTGCTGTGAGATCCTCTCCTTCATTGGTAGGGTTATCTGAACCTGAATCTAGGGTTCTAACCTCTACATTGGTCTGTCGTATCTACCTCATAGAGGTATTAACACTTTCTCTCCTTCGCTTAAGTGGTATTGTCCTTGGCAACACACAATAGAGTCAATATGAGTCAATTCATTGCAACAACTAAGTTCATAGTTATTACATTTGGTAAAGTTTAAACCCTACTTAGGTATGTTTTCTAACACACACCATAACTAGTTTTGCATAATTAGCCTATTCCACTATGAACCATGCCCTGATACCAAATGTCACCAACCAATTTTTCTAACCTTAATGGAGAGTTTTTTTTTGAATAAAGCCAAGTCCTAATACTTTAGGTTTTAGCTCTCTTTTCAATGAACTCTAGTTAGGTTTTTCAACCTCTCCACTAACTCTTCTTATCTTAAAATAACCAATACCAAACATTCTAGTAGTAATTCATCATAAGTTTTTATTCCAACCTTGATGTCTAGCTCAATTTTTCTCAATCATTCAAGAAGTACATATACCCCTTTACTCTTCATTCAATCAAAGAGATCATTCCTTATCAGTCCATCGAAAGGTAACCCTTTTAAATCAATAAAAAAGGTCATTCCTTCTCAATCAATCAAAATATTTGTGCTAATCTCCATACTCCCCACAAATCCTTCTGTGATAATATGCTTAGCAACTCAGTAATCCTTTGCTTCATTTATTGAGCTAACCGCTAGACCTAAGTTCATGTAAGTATCTTTATAAAAAAAATAAAACCATGTATGGGAAAGGAGTAACATAACTAGAAGAAGTACCTAAATATACTTAAATAAGTACTAAAGATAGGCACTTACAACATCACTAGAAGAAGTACCTAAGGATAGGTGCTTATAAAATTGATCTCACTATCTTAAATAGAGTATCCCATGATATTACTCTAACTTAGTAATTTACCAATTCGTAAAACACTGGTTACATCTATCAATTTAGCAGCTTACTAAGGAACTCAACTTTCGGCTTCAACTAGACATAGACATAACATCTATCACTTGCGACTTCCCAAGCATCTATGGAAAATTCCATTTCGGTTATAAACCTTTTGAAAGTAAGCTTAATTACTAACAAGATTTAGACTTCAAACTAAAAGTACATTAATAAATTATTACTCAATACATCTATGTACACACACCCCAATGCTTAAACATAACACAAGAAGAAGAATAATTCAAAACAAGGTGGAAAAGATACAACTTAACCATATGAAAATATTTTTAAAAACATAAATGTTTCATAATCTCAAAATTAAAAATATCCACTGAAAGTCTTGCTGAAACGTTCATTTGTTAGCCCAGATTACATTTACATCAATAACGCCACTTCCACAATGTTTCCTTCTCCTATGGATATATATATACTACAACCATGATACAATTACATAAACACGATCAAGTATAAGGCCAAATAATATTTCAGCTCATCCATAGTCTCAATGTATGGTTGCTCTTGACCTCCCACAACATAGGCTGTGAGTCTACGTACGTTAGTCTTCTCTAAGGCTTATGACATGAGGTAAGTTTCCCACATGTATAACAAGGTTTTAGTTTCATCTAAAGTTTGCAGAATGACCTCAAAATATCCTCTCCAAAACTATGGACCAGATGTCTACAAGATAAAACATAATCAACACAAAATTTATTTTCTTCTTTAAAAACAAAATAATCAAAGGTAAAGCAATATATATAACACTGGTTTTTCTATGTTAAGCATTCACAAACAAACACTCTTAATCCAAGTTCATTTATAGGAAATAAGTGCACCTCATGAAAGCAAATCCTTTCTCAACCAAAATAAAGTTTTTGATTCATGCAGATTGCTTCGGTTGCAGAGTTCAAGAAGGAAAACCTGCCCCAACATCCGATGTTTTTCTCAACATTTTTCCTATCCTTCCTTTTCAATTTCTCACACTCCAAAATATGCACCCTTCTCACAAATCGTTTCCATCCTTTCATTCCTCCAAGAGTGCTTGACCATGCCTCCATCAACCCGTTTGTCAATGAGCTCTCCATCATGCACTTACCACTCTTCAACACTTAGTGAACCCACTCCCAAGAAGGCATCTCGCAAGCACTAAGATAAGCATTCACGTATGATCACACTTACCACCACCAAGCTCAAGTTATATTTTTTAATAATTTAAGAAATTCCAAAGTAAACCATGCACCACTCATAAAAAAAGAGTATATTTTTTTATAAAATAAGATAATAAAAACAAAACATATTCAACATCCATGAAATAATGCTTTTATTCCTAAAATATTCCATCATAATCAAATTATTATGCAATAACCCAAGCACAACTTAACTTGACATTTCTTTATCTTGTGCTATTTATGATATGCATATTCATGAAAGGGGGCATCCATAATTTCTTCCACAAAAATAGTATATCAATATATGAATCCATAAAAATGAAAAGTCTGCCAAGAGAGGGTCATGACATCCTCCCCCTCATAGGCTTAACACAATCCTCTGTGTTTCATCAAGTTTAGAAAAGATATCAATCACATTGCATCATCAAACATAAATGAAAAATGCTTTCGCATATCTGCTACTTTATTTCAAGTAGCATTTCCTTCTAAGAAATGATCCCACTGGAACTTGCATTGCTCCAACACCCCTTTTTGCATTGATTTGGATCAATAATCAAGGATCCTTATCGATCGAACCTCGATAGCCTTTGGGTTTGCCATCTACAAGTTAGAAAATTCCCACACATGTTTAGGGTTAACAATATACTTTCTAAGTAAAGAAATGTGAAAGGTGTGAATCTTGGGCAAGCTAGGTGGTAAGGCAAGTCAATAAGCCACAAGACTAATCTTCTTCAAAATTGTGAAGGGTCCCACAAAATGAGGGTCTAGTTTTGTAGACTTAATAGCACTATTCCTTGGTCTCATCCTCAGAAACACCCTGTCACCCATAAAAAACTCTCATGGTAATCTCTTACGATAAATATAACTCTTTTGTCGATCTACAAATTCTTTCAACCACTCCATGATCATCCTTAACTATTGTTCTATCTCCTTGACCATGTATAGAACCAACACAATCTGATCTTATAGATTATCTCATGACACACTCTGTCTGATCAATCCTTTATCCAAAAATCCTTACAACTGCACCTTCAACTTTGCATTTCTATGGGATTCATTCTATAGGGAGATCTATGTATAGGTTCTGTTCCAAGTTGGAGTTCAATTGTGAAGTCAAATTTCAAGAACATAAGCTTATACTGAGAGGGGGGGTGAACAATATAAGACCACTTTTTACTTTTCTTTTCAATTCAATATTATGCAGTGTATAGACAGTAGTATCAATAGCAATAATCAAAGCAATGCACAAAACACCATCCAAAAAAGTGACACAACAATTTATGTGGTTCACCCAATGCGGGCTACTCCACGGAGAAAATATTTTGCTAAAACTTTATCAATCAATCTCTTGGGAATCTTTCCCAATTACAATGTTTATGGACCTCTGTCCAAAGGAGACGTTGATACCCTAAATCTCAAGTTCATGGATCTCTTCCACATGATAACTCTTTTCTCTTCTACTCTATCTAGTGATATTCTAGGATACTTTGTCTCTCAGCTGCACAAACTTGTGGATCTCTCTCTACTTGAAGACTCCTAACTCATATCTGTCTTCAATTGTACTGGCTGCTGGATATCTATCCATACGACTCTATCCTCTATACACTATCACCTCCAAAGCTCTATCAATAGGTTCACTCAGAACCTCTTCAAATTTGCTCAATAGGCTCACTTAGAACCTACTCAAATCTGCAAAATAGGCTCACTCAGAACCTACTCAAATCTGCTCAATAGGCTCACTCAGAACCTGCTCAAATTTTCTCAACAAGCTCACTCAGAACTTGTCCAAATCTGCTCAACAAACTCACTCAAAACTTGTCCAAATCTGCTCAATAAGTCCTCTCTAGGACTTGTTCAAATATGCACAACAAGCTCACTCAAAACTTGTCCAAATATACTCAACAAGCTCACTCATAACTTGTCCAAATCTTCTCAATAAGTCCTCTCTAGGACTTGCTCAAATCTGCATAGCAAACCTTCACAAAAGCTTACTCAAAATCAGTCCACAAGCCTTCTCAAAGACTTGCCTCAAATCAGCTCAACAAAATCTTAACTCAATCTCATAGAAGCATAAAGAGAATTGTTAGAGACTCAATATGTTCTATACTCAAATCCCAATCTCAACTCAAATCAATCTCAACTCAGCAATCTCATAGAAGCATAAAGAGAATTGTTAGAGACTCAATATGTTCTATATTCAAATCCAAATCTCAAATCAAATCAATCTCAACTCAGCAATCTCATAGAAGCATAAAGATAATTGTTAGAGACTCAATATGTTCTATACTCAAATACAATTTCTTTCTCAACTCAATTCAAATCAGAATATAGAATAGTTTGTTTTATGGAACTTGAACAACCACTTCACACAATCACTTGACTAGGCTCAAACAACTCTACTCAACCAATCACCACAAGGAATAACTCTTTCTCACAAACCCTAGTCCAAGCATGAATCAACCAACTCAAAATATCTTCAACAATACTCAACAACAACTCTTCATAACAATGATACTCATGTTATTTTCAGCTCAAGTTCAAGTTCTTTGCACAACAACTTCACTCCAACAACAATGCTTATAAAACAAGGTTTTAATCACAACTTTCAAACCAAAAAACCTTGAAGCATTAAACCAACCATTTTCGAATAGGAAACCACAATCAATCCTTTTCACTCCAATGATATTTCAGAAATCAACCACCCAAATAAAATCAATGGAGAATGTTACTCATAACTTTTTGATGCCTTATGAGTTGTCCACTAAATCTGCCACACTCAACACTTTTTTTTTCAATCTCAACAAGGGTTAGAGATCTTGAGTAATAACACAACAATAAAATAATGTCCAAATAACACCTTATTACTCCTAATTTATTTTAACATCCACCAAAGTTATTTTTAAAGAAAACCCTTACTTCAAAAATAACTTTCACTAAAATAATTTTATCAAAAACCCTTATTACTCCTAATAATTTCAAAAATCACAATTAAAAATTTAACTCTGCCATTACTTGGGTTTTAAGAAAAACCCATTTCAAATTTGCCATCAATGGTTTTAAATAAAAAACTTTTGCTAAGCTTCCCTTGAAGCTCCTTTTAGAACCAAATGCCATGCATCCCTTCTTGAAATTTTGATCAAAACCTTTGCTTCTACACAAACATAGTGTTAGCTTACATAGATCCTTTTGACATCAATGACAACTCTTAGCTTAGGAACTAAAAATGTCCAACAATCTCCCCCTTTGTCATTGATGGCAACCCATATCCTTTTACTAAAATCTGACCTTCTTTTTTGCTCCCCCTCGAAATTTGCTCTCCCTGGCTCAAAGATTTCTCAAATATCAAATCTCTCCCCATACAAAAACTTTCCTTAATATACACAAATATCTCCTCCTTTGTAATCAATGGCAAAGGGTCACCTTTGGGGCTCGGGGCTAAGAATGAGCCTCTTAGCTTAGCCCCTCCCCTAACTCCTCATGAGGTGGTTAATTCTGGGGTGGGAGTATTTCTACTCCCAAAAGTATTTCTTACCTTTATCTTTCTCTCTTCCTTTCTGAGTTTTTTGAATCCTCTCACTGTTTCTTTCAAGCCATCATCCCTATTTTTGTTATCATTTCTATTTCTATTCCTATTTTTGTTCCTATTCTCATCCATGTTCCTATTCCTGTTCCTGTTCCTATTCTCATCCATGTTCCTATTCCTCTTCTCATCCATGTTCCTGTTCCTATTCATACCTGCTTCTAGAATATTTTCTCTACACCATATTGCTGTGTGTCCATCATTATTGCACTTATATCACTTAATGTTATTATTCCTTGGAGATGCAAATATCTTAGGATACCTCCTAGTGAAGCCATATCCTCTTTTGCCATGAACCCTGCAATTCATCGCTTTGTGACCATACTCATTGCATGAGTAGCAATACCCATGGAAAGGCTATCCTTTCCCATATTCCTATATTTCATATGACCTGCACTATGAAGCCATGTGCCCAAACCTGTGATATGAGAAGCATATCCCATTGAAGCTTCCTTACCTAGACCTCATTGGTCTCCTGTTATGATTGCTATTCCATATGTATCTTCTTTGTGCATTATTCCCATCTTTTTTGAACTCTCTATTGTCCAACTCTTCCTCTGATGTCTCATTCCTACTTACACTATCATCTTCTGAATTATCTTCTTTCGAAGTTCCTTCTTCTTCAAGACTTGAAGTAGACTTTTATTCCTATTTATTTTGAACCTGTTTGGAACCATGACTTGTCTTGTTTGTTACTCCTCTTTGTATCTTAATTATTTTATCTACACTCTTTACACTATTTACATACTTGTACAAATTTTTCTTGGAATCCTCTAAATATTCCTTTAGTAGTGCCACTTCTTGTGTTAATTTTTCACACTCCAAAATCTTTGCTTCTAACTTATCCTTGAACTTACTTGCCTTAGTATTTGACTTCTCTAAGTCCTCTATGAGCAATAATATTTCTTCATCACATTATTGAAACCGAATTTCAAGCTTAGAGTGTTGTTTTCTTACCTTATTTACTGTGTCAAGGGCATAGATAAGTTCTCCCTTGAGATCATAACCATTCTCTATTGAGTAATCCTCTATTTGTTTACCTTTGTCCTTATCATTACTTCATTTTGGCTTGTCTTCTATAGGATCACTTACTTCATCTTCTAGAGCCATTAGAATATTCTCATATGGTATTTCAAGTGCATCTTCAAAACCATCATCACTAAAACTATATCCATCCCTAGTGCAATCATCTTCAAGATGTCCAAATTTACCACATCTAAAACATTTGAAAATAACTGGAGTCCTTTTCTCTCTAACCATAAGTAGGACTTCATCTCTATCATTGTCTGAAAAACTAGCATCACTATTAATTGAGTACTTACTTGCATTATATGCATAGTAGCTTTTCTTTTGCCTTTGGAAGAACTTATTTCCTTGTCTGTTTTGTCCATCCTTGCCTTTCTTCTAGTACCTGTGTCTTTTTGATTCCATGTACCTATGATCCTATTTTTCTTCATCACTGTTGTAGTTTGGCTCTTTGCACTCTGTTGCATAGTGTCCATAATTTCCACAAATGAAGAACTTAATAGATATTATATCTATGGATATTTTGAAATATTTATCTCTTCTACCATAGTTAGCTTCTTCATCATTAGATGACTCATTGCTTGATTTTGTCTTTTTACCCTTTTTATTTTTGTCCACTTTGAATGCAACTTCCTTCAGGGGAATAGGATTTTTTGTTCTTATCTCAAAAGTAGTAAGTATGCTAAGCAAAGAATTCCTTGTCAAAGAATCACTATCAATTGATGTTTCTATAGCAGAAACATTTTCACTATACCTTTTTGGAAGATTTCTCAAGATCTTATCACAAGAATCATATTCATCAACCTTCATTCCAAGACCTCTCATCTCATGTACAAGCTCATCAATATTACTGAGATAATCACAAATATTTTCATCATATCTCATTCTTAAGTTCTCAAATTCTCTGATATTTTTGATATTAGCTTTTCTGACACCTTTATCACCCTCATACATGTCATGCAGTAGATACCACATATATTTTGCTTTTTTACAATCTATAACTTTTATAGATTCTGATCTACCCAATTCTTTTATAGTTGCATTAATAGCTCTTGAATTTGCATGCATTAGAAGCTTACCTTCCTTGTCTATAGGAGGATTGACTGTAGAATCATATCCAAGTCCCACTACATCCCAAACTTTATTTCCAAGTACCATCAGGTGCAATCTCATTAGCATACACCAATAAAAGAAGTCACTTCCATCAAATATTGGTACTACATTATTGAATGACCCATCCTTTTGATCCTTGTGATCCATTATGTTCTTAGAACACTTTTACTTCAAGCTATCAAACTCTTTTGAAGGAACCCGCTCTGATACCAATTGAAGAACACAATCTTATACTGAGAGGGGGGTGAACAGTATAAGACCACTTTTTACTTTTCTTTTCAATTCAATATTATGCAGTGCATAGATATCAATATTAATAGCAATAATCAAAGCAATGCACAAAAAACCATCTAAAAAAGTGACACAACAATTTACGTGGTTCACCCAATGCAGGATACTCCATGTAGAAAATATTTTGCTAATTTTTTTCAATCAATATCTTGGGAATCCTTCCCAATTACAATGTTTATGGACCTCTGTCCAAAGGAGATGCTGATCCCCTAAATCTCAAGTTCATGGATCTCTTCCATAGAACTCTTTCCCCTTCTACTCTGGATAGTGATCTTCTAGAAGACTCTGTATCTCTACTGCACTGACTTGTGGATATCTCCACTTGAAGACTCACTCAAATCTATCTTGAATTATCCTGGCTTCTAGATCTCTATCCACTAAGACTCAGTCCTCTATACTCTATCACCTCCAAAGCTTTATCAATAGGTTCAATCAGAACCTCTTAAAATTTTCTCAATAGGCTCACTCAGAACCTACTCAAATTTGCTCAATAGGCTCACTCAGAACCTGCTCAAATCTTCTCAATAGGCTCACTCAAAACCTGCTCAAATCTGCTCAAAAAGCTCACTCAGAAGTTGTCCAAATCTGCTCAACAAGGTCACTCAGAACTTGTCCAAATCTGCTTAATAAGTCCTCTCTAGGACTTGCTCAAATTTGTATAAAAAGCTCAATCAAAACTTGTCCAAATATGCTCAACAAGCTCACTAAGAACTTGTACAAATATGCTCAATAAGTCCTCTCTAGGACTTGCTCAAATCTACATAGCAAGCCTTCACAAAATCTTACTCAAAATCAGTCCACAAGCCTTCTCAAAGACTTGACTCAAATCAGCTCAACAAAATCTCAATTCAATCTCATAGAAGCATAAAGAGAATTGTTAGAGACTCAATATATTCTATACTCAAATCCCAATCTCAAATCAAATCAATCTCAACTCAAAAATCTCATAGAAGCATAAAGAGAATTGTTAGAGACTCAATATGTTCTATACTCAAATACAATTTCTTTCTCAACTCAACTCAAATTAGAATATAGAATAGTTTGTTTTATGTAACTTGAACAACCACTTCACACAATCACTTGACTAGGCTCAAACAACTCTACTCAACCAATCATCACAAGGAATAACTATTTCTCACAAACCCTAGTCCAAGCATGAATCAACCAACTCAAAATATCTTCAACAATATTCAACATCAACTCTTCATAACAATGATACTCATGTTCTTTTCAGCTCAAGTTCAAGTTATTTGCATAACTCCACTCCAACAACAATGCTTATAAAATAAGGTTTTAATCACAACTTTCAAGCCATAAAACCTTGAAGTATTAAACCAACCATTTTTGAATAGGAAACCACAATCAATCCTTTTCACTCCAATGATATTTCAAAAATAAACCACCCAAATAAAATCAATGGAGAATGTTACTCATACCTTTTTGATGCCTTATGAGTTGTCCACTAAATCTGCCACACTCAACACTTTCCTTTTTTTCAATCTCAACAAGGGTTAGAGATCTTCAGTAATAACACAACAATAAAATAATGTCCAAATAACACCTTATTCCTAAGTTTATTCAATACATCAACTATCAAATCACCTTTACCCTTTATCAATCCACCTTAGGCAATAACAAAATTAATAAAAACCTCAATACCTGCCTTGAGGGGAATTGAACCCCCGTCCTATCCAATGTGAATGCCCTAGACGTGGTCAAGCTACCACACGAGCTCTGGGCTCATTATGAATAAATGAGTGCCAGTCGCTTCTTGTTCTTCACTTCTTCCACCAAGCGAAAAAGAAATGCGCCTTGAGCGCCTCAACAAAGCCAAAATGATGCTTGCAGGAATCGAACACTTAACCTTCCTACCACCAACACATTTGCACAAACCAAGCTGCAACTAGGCCACACTATCCAACACACTTTAGAAAATGGATGCGGTTCACTTTCAATATTTGCTGCTTTACAAAATGAAAATAACACGAGCTCTTCCTTCGTAAAAGCAAATCGTAAATCTCAATCGAGCAAGGATGATTTATTTCAAAAATTTTAATGGCATATATATATGCCTTCCCTTAGCTTGGAAATGTTGGTGCTTTTGAACCTTCCTTTATGACATCGGCGAATATTCTTTTAATTTAATTTTAAAATTAAAATTAAAATTTAAACTAAATCTTTGAAATTAAATATCTTCATCACCGGGGCACCTTTTTCGATGAAACGAAAATACAACTTGGGTTTTAAGAAAAATTCATTTCAAATCTACCTTCCATGGTTTTAAATAAAACCTTTGAAATTAAATTTCATCATCGGGGCACCTTTTTTGATGAAACGAAAAGCCAACTTGGGTTTTAAGAAAAACCCATTTCAAATCTGCCATCCATGGTTTTAAATAAAAACCTTTTGCTAAGCTTCCCTTGAAGCTCATTTTAGAACCAAATGCCATTCATCCCTTCTTGAAATTTTGATAAAAAACTTTGCTTCTACACAAACATAATGTTAGCTTACATAGATCCTTTTGACATCAATGACAACTCTTATCTTAGGAACTCAAAATATTCAAAAAAATTCACATTTGGATGGTAATCCAGGTAAATCCTTTGGAAATACATCCTTAAATTCCTCCAAAAGTGGGTGTTTCTCGAACACATCTTCCTTCTTTTCTTCATCCATCTCATTTAACTTAACTACAAAAACCATTCCTCCTTTCCTAATGGCTTTCTTGAGTTGCATTTCTAAAAGAATTTGGGGTTGGAAAGCCCCTTGCAGGCTGTACATCCTTTGTATGTTTCCACTATCTTCCATGAACTCAATCCATCTATATTGAAAGTTTATTACTACCTTATGAGCTTGCTGTGAATCCATTCCTAAGAAAAGGTATGCTATGGTGCTACATAGAGGTAACCTGTGGTCATTCCACTAGGTAGGGAAATTTTTACCTTTGGGTAGCATTGATTGACAGATTAGGTTTACCCCGAACCATACTCGACCTTCCACCCATGTGCCAAGATTCTTGAATTTTCTTATGTCTTTAATTAAATTAGTGGAAACAATACTATCCATAACACCACTATCAAACAAGATTTTAACATTCCTACCAAAGATCTTACCCCTTATCAATAATGGAGTGGCTTGTCCTTACAGATCTTGGTTTCCTGTCATTGCATAGATCATGTGTGCTAGTTCCTTATGTGTAGGTTCCTTTTACATTGGTTCTTTTTCCTTTGAAATCAATCCTGCTTTGCATGGACAATTATTGGCATAATGTGGTCCACCATATTTGAAGCATTCGGTCTTGGATCCTAGATGTATCTTCTGTTTCTACCCATCATATGCTTTCACTACTGATGGAGCTTTAGTCTACCCCTATGATGGTTTGTTGCTACCACTATTGTGGTTATTGGAGTTGTAGTTCTTTCCTTGAAACCATTTTCTAAATATCCCTTGCTTCCTATCATTCCTTTGGTATTTCTTATGGGAGTTCTTACTAGGCTGCTCTCGTTCCCACTTAACAAAACCAACACTATTTCTTTTCCTTAAAGCCTCTCTTTCTTGTCCATATAACCCATAATAATAAAAATAGGGTTTGAGAAAGATTTTAGTCTTTATAAACAAATCGTAGGCCTTTTGAAGAGTAATAGGTTCTCACATGTCCACTTTCTATCCTATTCTAGGATCCATTCCTAGAATGAACCTATGGATCTTTATTTTATCATTGCATACCGACACATACTTTAGAAGCTTGAAAAATATTTGATAATAGTTTTCCACTAACATAATTCCCTGCTAAAGTTTAGTGAACTCTTCAAACTTTCAGGAGTAGAAGTGTTCTATGAAAAATTTATCCTTAAAAGCCTCTACAAACACTTTCCAACTCAAATCCACTACTACCACAAGACCTAGTCCTACACTAAATTTATCCCACCAGTCTAAGCCAATATTTTAAATATGTAAATTGGTATAGGATGTATGAGTTCCAGTGGAATAATTCTTCATGTTACAATAGGTATCTATCTCTTTTATCTATGCTTAAAATTTGTCATCATATTCCTTTCCATTGAACTTGGAATATATTAAATGTTTCATATCCTTTTGCAAGGACCCTGGATCGGTAAGAGGTTCATCTATATATCCCATTCTAGATTTTCTAGCTTGTGTTTCTTGATTTAAAATGAAATCAAAAGGTTATTTATATGCTTCCATATATTCATGAAGTTGGGTCACTGTTGGTGTGAGATCCTCCCATTCATTTCTAGGATTATCTAAAACTACCTATGGGGTTTTGAACTCTACACTAGTTTATCATGTTTACCTCATCGATGGGGTAACACTTTCTATTCTTATCTTTGGTGGAATTGTCCTTGGCCACACACAACAGAGTCAATAGGAGTCAATTCACTGTAACAACTAAGTTTCTATTTATTATATCTGGTAAAGTTTAAACCCTACTTCGATATGTTTCCTATAATATACCATAACTAGGTTTGCACAGTGATCCTAGTCCACTACGAACCATGGTTTGATACCAAATATCACCACCTGATTTTCCTAACCTTAATGGAGAGATTTTTATTTTTATTTTTGAATAAAGCCAAGTCTTAATCATTTAGGTTTTAGCCCTCTTTTTCAATGAAATCTAGCTAGATTATCCAGCCTCTCCACTAACTCTTATTATCTTACATGAACCAATCTCGAACACTCTAATAGTAATTCATCGTCAGGTTTTGTTCCAACTTTGAGGTCTAGCTCAATTCTTCTCAATCATTCAAGAAGTACATATGCCCCTTTACTCTTCATTCAATCGAATAGATCATTCCTTATCAGTCCATCAAAAGGTGATCCTTTTCAATCAATTGAAAAGGTCATTCCTTCTTAGTCAATTAAAATGTTTATGCTAATCTCCATACTTTCCACAAATCCTTCCCTGAGAATATTCTTAGCAAATAAACAATCATTTTCTTCATATATCGAGCTAACTGTTATACCTAAGTTTATTTATAAGAATATTGGACACCACATACATATAATAAGTAACCCAAACATTGCTAGAAGTGCCTAAATATAGGTGCTTATAAACTTGATATCATAATATTAAACCAAGCATCTCATTGATTAAGAATAAGGTAAAGATATTACTCTAACTCCGTAATTTACAATTAGATAAAATACTGCTTACATCTATATATTTAGTAACTTACTAAGGAATCACACTTTTGGCTTCAACCAGACATAGATATAACATCTATAACTTGTGGCTTCTCAAGCATCTATGGAAAACTCCGTTATGGTTATAAATATTTTGAAAGCAAGCTTACTTCCTAACAAGAGCCAGACTTCGAACTAAAAGCACATTAATTAATTATTCCTCAATACATCTACATCCAAACACCCCAATGCTTAAACATAACACAGGAAGAAGAATTTAAAGCAAGGTAGAAAATATACGACTTAACCATCTAAAAATGTTTTTAAAAACATAAGTATTAACAAGATGTTTCATAATCTCAACATTACAAATATCCACTAAAAGTCTTGCTGGAACGTTCTTCTACTAGCCCAGATTGCATTTACATCAATAACTCCACTTCCACAATGTTTCTTTCTCCTATGGAGAGTTATATAATACAACCATGGTATAATTACATAAACATGATCAGGTATAAGGCCAAATAATATTTTGGCTCATACACAGTCTCAATGTACGATTGCTCTTGCCCTTCCACAACACAGGCTATGAGTCTATTCCCTTAGTCACCAAACACTTCACGATAACCACTGAGAAATGCTACCTTTATGATGGGGATCAAAGACGGTTCCCATTTAAAAGATAACACATTTATTTTTACCACTTAAGATGCATAACATACAACTAGAAAATAACAATTCATAACCCAAATAAAATAGTAATGCAATAACAATTTCTAGCAAGAATCCATTCTTTCCTCACAATAATTTACTAGAAAACAAGATAGCTTGCATCCTCATTTAAACAATGGGTTTCTTAATTTTTTTTGTTAGTAATAAATCAATATTCATTAGCACTTCCACCATGCCATTCAATAGCCACAATAATATACCAAGAGTAAAGTAAAATATCTAATTCTTCTATTTACCAACAACCAAACATCAATGTATTTCAAGAAACAAGTATAATAGATCCTTTCATTAAAGCTGTTTCTAGTCTAGATAAAAAAAGATATATTCTACCATTCTTAACAATTTTGACTATCACTTTTTCTATGGCTTTAAAAGAGTTACACAACACTTTGTTGCACAAGACACTACTACTCTACACAAGGTAAAACCCAACCAAATGGAAATACTAAACCAAGTGTTTTGGGTGCTCTCTACACCACTATTATTGAACAACGAGTCTAACCACCTGAATTGAATGAGTACTAAGGTAACAGTTGGGTTTTGAACTCAAAATAAATCCTACGAGGTCTAATATCTGACGTACCAAACCATTTCTTAGAATAACCAAAAGGACTAAGGATGACCACTCAAGGAATCTTTGTCACCTGCTGATGGCTAAGAGTAATTTACATATTTCAAAAATTGTTGGGTAACTGGTAAGCTAGGGTAACATAAAGTCTACACCCTTGGTTCACTACAAGCACACCCATCCTCCTTAATATAAAGGATAACACGGGAAATACTAACACAGCAAATATTCCCCCAAGGCTTCTGACATGGGATAAGTTTCCCACACGTATAACAAGATTTTAGTTTCGTCTAAATTTTGCAGAACAACCTCAAAATTTTCTCTCCAAAACTATGGACCAAATGTATACAAGATAAAGCATAACCAACACAAGATTTATTTTCTTCTTTAACAACAAAATAATCGAAGAGAAAGCAATATATATAACATTGGTTTTTCTATGTTAAGCATTCACAAACAAACACTCTTAATCCAAGTTCATTTATAGGAAATAAGTGCACCTTATGCAAGAAAATCCTTTCTCAAGCAAAAAAAAGTTTTTGATTTACGTAGATTGCTCCGATCGTAGAGTTATAGAAGAAAAACCAATCCCAGCGTTCGATGTTTTTTCCAATGTTCTTCCTATCCTTCCTTTTTGATTTCTCACCTTGTAAAACTCGCACCCTTGTTACAAGCTGTTTCTATCCTTTCATTCCTCCAAGAATGCTTGACCATGCCTCTATCAACCCATTTCTTAGCGATTTCTTCATCATGAACTTATCACTCTTCAACACTTAGTGAACCCACCCCCAAGAAGGCATCTCGCAAGCACTAAGATAAGTATTCATGTACGATCACACTTACCACCAATAAGCTCAAGTTATATTTTTTTTAAAAGCAAGAACTTACAAAGTAAACCATGCACCACTCATAAAAAAAGAACATTGTTTTTTTTTTTATAAAATAACATAATAAAAATAAAACATATTCAACATTCATGAAACAATGCTTTTATTCCTAAAATATTCCATCATAATAAAATTATTATGCAATAACCCAAGCACAAATTAATTTGAAATTTCTTTATTTTATGCTTTTTATGATATGCATCTTCATGAAAAGGGGCATCCATCCGTGTTTCCTTCCCAAATAATCCAACAATTAATCCCATCACATAATTTCCCCAAAGGTATCCTTTTCTCTATGGTTAGTTCTTTCTACCACTCTAAAGGAATCCTCTTCCTGCAAAAGTATATTTTCATTAGCAACATCATATTCTGAAATTAAATGCATATTCACAAGAATAAGCATGTAATTATCCAACATCCAAATAATAATATTCTCATATCATTATTTTTCATAAGAGATAAGTGTTTTGCATAACAAAAGAAAAATTAGTCAATCATTTGTTCCATAAAAATACTATATCAAAATATGAATCCATAAAAATGAAAAGTTTGCCAAGGGAGGGTCATGAAATCCTCCCTGTCATAGGCTTAACACAATACTTTGTGTTTCATCAAGTTTAGCAAAGACATCAATTACATTTCATCATAAAATAGGATAGGAAAATGCTTTTGCATGTCTTCTAGTTTCTCCCAAGTAGCATTTCCTTTCGAGAAATGATCCCACTGGACATTGCATTTCTCCAAGACCCATTTTTGCATTTATTTGGATTGAAACTCAAGGATCCTTACTGGTCGAACCTCTATAGCCTTTGGGTTCTCCATATGTAAGTTAGAAAAGTCCTACACATGTTTAGGGTTAGCAACATATTTTCTAAGCAAAGAAATGTGAAAGGTTTTGTAAATATTGGATAGGCTAGGTGGTAAGGCAACTCAATAAGCCACAAGAATAATATTCTTTAAAATTTCAAAGGGTCCCACAAAATGAGAGTAGTTTTTTGGACTTTATAGCACTTCCTTGGTCTCACCCTCAGAAACACCTTGTCACCCACTAAAAATTTTTATGGTGATATCTTAGGATCAACATAACTCTTTTGTTGATCTACAACTTCTTTCAACCACTCCCTAATCATCCTTAACTATTGTTCCATCTCTTTGACCATGTCTGGACCAAGCAAAATCTAATCCTCTGGATTGTCCCATGACAATGGTGTTCTGCATTTCCTACCATATTGTGCTTCAAAAGGAGCCATGCCTAGATTTGGATGGTATCCATTATTGTAGGCAAGTTATACCAGGTGTAAGTAATCCTCCCAATTGGTATTTTGATCCATATTGTACATGCGAAGCATGTCCTCTTAAAATCTGATTTAAACAAGATAGCTTGCATCCCCATTTAAACAATGGGTTTCTTAATTTTTTTTTGTTAGTAATAAATCAATATTCATTAGCACTTCCACCATGCCATTCAATAGCCACAATAATATACCAAGAGTAAAGTAAAATATCTAATTCTTCTCTTTACCAACAACCAAACATCAATGTATTTCAAGAAACAAGTATAATAGATCCTTTCATTAAAGCTATGTTTCTAGTCTAGATAAAAAAAGATCTATTCTACCATTCTTAACAAGTTTGACTATCATTTTTTCTATGGCTTTAAAAGAGTCACACAACACTTCGTTGCACAGGCCACTACTACTCTACACAAGGTAAAACTAAACCAACTGGAAATACTAAACCAAGTGTTTTGGGTGCTCTCTACACCACTATTATTGAACAACAAGTCTAACCACCTGAATTGAATGAGTACTAAGGTAACAGTTGGGTTTTAAACTAAAAAATAATCCTACAAGGTCTAATATCTGACGTACCAAACCATTTCTTAGAATAACCAAAAGGACTAAGGATGACCACTCAAGGAATCTTCCTCACCTGCTGATGGCTAAGAGTAACTTGCATCTTTCAAAAATTGTTGGGTAACTGGTAAGCTAGGGTAACATAAAGTCTACACCCTTGGTTCACTACAAGCACACCCATCCTCATTAATATAAAGGATAACACGAGAAATACTAACACAACAAATATTTCCCCAAGGCTTATGACATGGGATAAGTTTCCCACACCTATAACAAGATTTTAGTTTCGTCTAAATTTTGCAGAACAACCTCAAAATTTTCTCTCCAAAACTATGGACCAAATGTATACAAGATAAAACATAACCAACACAACATTTATTTTCTTATTTAATAGCAAAAGAACCAAAGAGAAAGCAATATATATATATATATATATATATATATATATATATATATATATATATATATATATATATATATATATATATATATATAACATTGGTTTTTCTACGTTAAGCATTCACAAACAAACACACTTAAACCATGTTCAATTATAGGAAATAAGTGCACCTTATGCAAGAAAATCCTTTCTCAAGAAAAACAAAGTTTTTGATTTACATAGATTTCTTCGATCGTAGAGTTCCAGAATAAAAACCAATCCCAGCGTTTGATGTTTTTTCCAATGTTCTTCCTATCCTTCCTTTTTGATTTCTCACCTTGTAAAACTCACACCCTTGTTACAAACTATTTCTATCCTTTCATTCCTCCAAGAATTATTGACCATACCTCTATCAACCCATTTCTCAGCGAGTTCTTCATCATGAACATATCACTCTTCAACACTTAGTGAACCCACCCCCAAGAAGGCATCTCGCAAGCACTAAGATAAGTATTCACGTACGATCACACTTACCACCAATAAGCTCAAGTTATATTTTTTTTAAAAGCAAGAACTTCCAAAGTAAACCATGCACCACTCATACAAAAAGAGCATTGTTTTTTTTATAAAATAACATAATAAAAATAAAACATATTCAACATCCATGAAACAATGCTTTAATCCTAAAATATTCCATCATAATAAAATTATTATGCAATAACCCAAGCACAAATTAATTTGAAATTTCTTTATTTTATGCTTTTTATGATATGCATCTTCATGAAAGGGGGCATCCATCCATGTTGCATTCCCAAATAATCCAACAATTAATCCCATCACATAATTTCCCCAAAGGTATCCTTTTTTCGATGGTTTGTTCTTTCTGCCACTCTAAAGGAATCCTGTTCCTGCAAAAGTATATTTTCATTAGCAGCATCATATTCTCAAATTAATTGCATATTCACAAGAATAAGCACGTAATTATCCAACATCCAAATAATAATATTCTCATATCATTATTTTTCATAAGAGATAAGTGTTTTGCATAACAAAACCAAAATAGTCAATCATTTCATCCACAAAAATAGCATATCAAAATATGAATCCATCAAAATGAAAAGTTTGCCAAGGGAGGGTCATGACATCCTCCCTGTCATAGGCTTAACACAATCCTCTAAGTTTCATCAAGTTTAGCAAAGACATCAATTACATTTCATCATAAAATAGGATAGGAAAATGCTTTTGCATGTCTTCTAATTTCTCCCAAGTAGCATTTCCTTTTGAGAAACGATCCCACTGGACCTTGCATTGCTCCAAGACCCCTTTTTGCATTTATTTGGATTGAAACTCAAGGATCCTTACTGGTCAAACCTCTATAGCCTTTGGGTTCTCCATCTGCAAGTTAGAAAAGTCTTGCAGATGTTTAGGGTTAGCAACATATTTTCTAAGCAAAGAAATGTGAAAGGTTTTGTAAATCTTGGATAGGCTAGGTGGTAAGGCAACTCAATAAGCCACAAGAATAATATTATTCAAAATTTCAAAGGGTCCCACAAAATGAGAGTCTATTTTTGTGGACTTTATAGCACTCTTCCTTGGTCTCACCCTCAAAAACACCTTGTCACCCACTAAAAATTCTTATGGTGATATCTTAGGATCAACATAACTCTTTTGTCGATCTAAAAATTCTTTCAACCACTCCCTAATAATCATTAACTATTATTCCATCTCCTTGACCATGTCTGGACCAATCAAAATCTAATCCTTTGGATTCCCATGACAATGGTGTTCTGCATTTCCTACCACATTGTGCTTCAAAAGGAGCCATGCCTAGAGTTGAATGGTATCCATTATTGTAGGCAAGTTCTACCAGGTTTAAGTAATGCTCCCAATGGGTCTTTTGATCCATATTGTACATGCGAAACATGTCCTTTTAAAATTTAATTTACTCTTTTTGTTTGTTTGTTAGTTTTTGGATGGTAAACAGAGTTGATATTTAATCTAGTACCAACGACTTGATGTAAGGCTTGCCAAAACTCGAAAGTAAAGTCTCTATCCAAAATAATTCCTTTAAAAAACTCATGAAGCTGAAATATCTCCTTGGAAAATATTTTGGCCACAACCATGATATCATATATAGTATTTTTGGGTATAAAATGAGCAATCTTGGTCAATATATTGACCACCACTAGGATTGTGTCATGCTAAAACCGGTTTTTAGGGAACCCCACAATAGAATCCATTGAATTACCTACAATTTTTACAAAGGTATATCATGTGAATATAGTAGTCCTGCAGGATGTCTATATTCTGCCTTTACTTTATGGTATTCGAGGCATTGAGCAAAAAATTTAGTTATGTCTCTCTTCATCCTAGGCCAATATAATATTTTATTCATATTCTGTGTCATTTTTGCTCCTCCTGGGTGGGCAGAATGTGGATATTTGTGCTCCTCGTTCATTATCATTTTCCTTAGATCACCAGCCTCAAGAATTACCATCATGTCCTTGAAGCATTAGAAATCATATTTGAAGATAAAATCCTTATTTTCATCCAAATTCTTTTCCATCCTTTTCCTAATTTGATTGTAGTACACATCCCATCAAGTCAACATGGATACGAAACAAAATAACTAAATATATCCTTTTACTCAGTGTATTAATGAATTTATTCTCCTTTCCTTTAATATACTCAGTGCCAAAATCATATTATATGAGGAATTCCATCCACCTTCTTTGCCTAGTATTGAGTAAAAATGTATTGCAGACTCTGATGCTCTCTTCTCAGCTCAAGCGATCTTTCTACAAAAAAGTGTCATCAAATCTTGAGATAAAACACCACTGCTGCTAGTTCTAGATCATGGGTCGCATAATTAACCTCATATTAGTTTAGTTTCCTTGACCCAAAGGCTATCACTGCTTCTTCCTGAGAGAGCACCCCACCAAAACCTTATAAATATCTATCCATGGAAATAGAGAAACTCCCTTGAGGATCGAGTACCTTTAAAATATGGGGCATAGTAAGATTTTGCTTAAGTAATTTAAAAACTGACTCACACTTACCTGACTACTTGAAATCCTTACCTTTCCTCTATAGGTTAGTCATTAGAGAGGTAATATTGGTGTAGTCTTTTACATAACACCTATGGTATCTAGTCAACCCATGAAGCTTCAAACCTTTATCAAAATTTGTGGGCGATGGCCAATTCAAATTAGCTTTTACTTTCCTAGGATTTATCATGATTCCTTCTATCGAAATAATGTGTCCTAAATATTGCAATTCTAACACGTAGAAAATGCACTTGGAAAAATTCTCAAATAACCGATTTCCCTTAAAATCTCAAACACAATCCTACGATGTCTGTCATGTTCTATATTATTCCTAGATTATATCAAGATATCATCCAAGAACACCAGAACAAATTTGTACAATTTTTTTCTAAAGATACTATTAATCAAATTCATAAATTTTGTTGCAGCATTGGTTAAACGAAAAGGTAAGATAATAAACTCATAATGTCCATAACGAGTTTTAATGGCTGTATTGTAAGTATCCTCCTCTTAGATTCTCAACATATGGTATTGAAGAACATGTGCTTATACTGAGAGGGGGGGTGAATAGTATAATATAAAACTTTTCCCCAAATAGTAGCATCATCATTAATAAAGTAGTAAACATCACACAAAGAATCACACACATGAGAGACATCATTTTTAACGTGGTTCACCCAATGTGGGCTACCTCCACTAAAAATATTTCTCAAATAATCCATTGGGAATCCTTCCCAATACAAATGTTTATGGACCTCTGTCCAAAGGAGATGCTGATCCCCTAAATCTCAAGTTTGTGGATCTCTTCTACAGGATAACTCTTTCCCCTTCTACTTTTGCTAGTGATCTTCTAGAAGACTCTATCTTTCTGTTGCACTAACTTATGGATATATCTCCACTTGAAGACTCCTTACTCAGATCTATCTTCAATTGTATTGGCTACTGGATCTCTATCCACTGAGACCTTGTCCTCTATACTCTGTCACCTCCAAATATTTATCAATAGGTTCACTCAGAACCTCTTCAAATATTCTCAATAGACTCACTTAGAACCTGCTCAAATATTCTCAATAGGCTCACTCAGAACTTGCTCAAATCTGCTTAATAGGCTCACTCAGAACCTGCTCAAATCTGCTCAACAATGTCACTCAAAACTTGTCCAAATCTGCTCAACAAGCTCACTCAAAACTTGTCCAAATCTGCTCAACAAGCTCACTCAAAACTTGTCCAAATCTGCTCAAAAAGTATTACCTAATGTTGACTTGCTTTGTTTTTCTTTAGTTAGGATAGTGCACGTTAAGGGGGAATGTTAGAGTTAAAGTGCACTATGCCTTCAGTTTGACACTTGTCAGTTTCATTGACAAGTGTCATGTTCATCATATAGGCTTATGCCTATATATTGTAACCTATTTTTATCAATAATTAATCCAAATTTTTTTTCCCTCCTAACATTTGGTATCAGAGCAGGCTTTACCTGCCCTATGAAAACCCTTGAGGGGGGATTTCCCTCATGGAAATCCTCCCTCCCCCTCATCCTTTTTCCCCCATTTTTTTCCAAGCCTAGGGAGTATGCTCTCCATTTTTTAAAATGGATCAGAAACCAGATAGCTTGAAAATTAATGGCTGCCCCCAATTTTTTTTTTCATTGACAAGTGTCATGTTCATCATATAGGCTTATGCATATATATTGTAACCTATTTTTATCAATAATTAATCCAACAGTTTTTTCCCTCCTAACAAAAAGCTCACTTAGAACTTGTCCAAATCTACTCAATAAGTCCTCTCTAGGATTTGCTCAAATCTGCATAGCAAGCTTTCACAAAATATTACTCAAAATCAGTCCACAAGCCTTCTCAAAGACTTACCTTAAATCTGCTCAACAAAATATCAACTCAATCTCATAGAAGCATAAAGAGAATTTTTAGAGACTCAATATGTTCTATACTCAAATCCCAATCTCAACTCAACAATCTCATATAAGCATAAAGAGAATTGTTAGAGACTCAATATTTTCTATACTCAAATCCAATTTCTTTCTCAACTCAACTCAAATCAGAATATATAATAGTTTTTTTTATGGAACTTGAACAACCACTTCACACAATCACTTGACTAGACTCAAACAACTCTACTCAACCAATCACCACAAGGAACAACTCTTTCTCACAAACCCTAGTCCAAGCATGAATCAACCAACTCAAAATGTCTTCAACAATACTCAAAAAATCTACATAACAATGATACTCATGTTCTTTTTAGCTCAAGTTCAAGTTATTTACACAACAACTCACTCCAACAACAATGCTTATAAAACAATGTTTTAATGAAAACCTTGAAGCATTAAACCAACCATTTTCGAATAGGAAACCACAATCAATCATTTTTACTCCAATGATATTTCAGAAATCAACCACCCAAATAAAATCAATGGAGAATGTTACTCATACATTTTTGATGCCTTATGAGTTGTCCACTAAATCTACCACACTCAACACTTTTTCTTTTTTCAATCTCAACAAGGGTTAGAGATCTTGAGTAATAACACAACAATAAAATAATGTCCAAATAACACCTTATTACTCCTACTTTATTTTAACATCCACCAAAGTTCTTTTTAAAGAAAAAGAAAACCCTTACTTCAAAAATAAATTTCACTAAAAGAACTTTATCGAAAACCCTTATTACTCCTAATATTTTCAAAAATTAGAGTTAAAAATTTGACTCCACAACTCAAACAACCACTATAACCTTATTCCTAAGGTTATAAATTACATCAACTATCAAATCACCTTTACCCATTATCACTCCACCTTAGGCAATAACAAAATTAATAAAAACCTCAATACCTGCCTCGAGGGGAATCGAACCCCCGTCTTGTCTAACACGAACACCTTAGCCATGGCCAAGCTGCCGCATGAGCTACGAGATCATTGTGAAGAAAGAAGCGCCACTCGCTTCTTGTTATTCACTCCTTCCACCAAGCGAAAAAGAAATGCACATTGAGCACCTAAACAAAGCCAAAATGACACTTGCGGGAATCAAACACTTAACCTTCCTGCCACCAACACCTTTGCACAAACCAAGCTACCACTAGGCCATACTACCCAACACGCTTTAGAAAATAGATGCAGTTCGCTTTCAATATTCGTTGCTTCACAAAACGAAAATAACACGAGCTCTACCTTCGCAAAAGCAAATCGTTAATCTCAATCGAGCAAGGATGATTTATTTCAAAATTTTTAATGGCATATATATATATGCCTTCCCTTATCTTGGAAACATTAGCACTTTTAAACCTTCCTTTATGACGTCGATGAATATTCTTTTAATTTAATTTTAAAATTAAAATTAAAATTTTAAATAAATTAAAATTTAAACTAAATCTTTAAAATTAAATATCTCCATCAACGAGGCACCTTTTTTGATGAAATGAAAATCCAACTTGGGTTTTAAGAAAAACCCATTTCAAATATGCCATCCATGGTTTTAAATAAAACCTTTGAAATTAAATTTCTTCATCATTGGGGCACCGTTTTCGATGAAACGAAAAGCCAACTTGGGTTTTAATAAAAACCCATTTCAAATCTGCCATCCATGGTTTTAAATAAAAATTTTTTGCTAAGCTTCCCTTGAAGCTCCTTTTAGAACCAAATGCCATGCATCCCTTCTTTAACCTTTGATCAAAACCTTTTCTTCTACACAAACATAGTGTTAGCTTACATAGATCCTTTTGACATCAATGACAACTCTTAGCTTAGGAACTCAAAATGTCCAACAATCTCCCCCTTTGTCATTGATGGTAACCCATATCCTTTTACTGAAATCTGACCTTCTTTTCTGCTCCCCTTGGCTCAAAGCTTTCTCAAATATCAAATCTCTCCCCATGTCAAAAATTTCCTTAATATACATAGATCTGTCACCCTTTGCCATCAATGGCGAAGGGTCACCTTTGGGGCTCAGGCTAAGAATGAGCCTCTTAGCTTAGCACCTCCTCCACCTCCTCATGAGGTGGTTAATTATGGGGTGGGAGTATTTCTACTCCCCGAAAGCACTACTCTTTACCTTTATCTTTCTCTCTTCCTTTCTGAGTTTTCTAAATCCTCTCACTGTTTCTTTCCAAGCCATCATCCATGTTTCTATTATCATTTATATTTTTGTTTCTGTTCCTATTCCTATTCTCATCCATGTTCCTATTTTTGTTCCTGTTCCTGTTCTCATGCATGTTCCTGTTCCTGTTCTTGTTCTCATCCATGTTCCCGTTCCTGTTCATACCTACTTTTGGAATATTTGCTCTACACCATCTTGCTATGTGTCCATAATTATTGCACTTATAACACTTAATGTTATTATTCCTTGGAGGTGTAAATGTCTTAGGATACCTCCTAGTGAAGCCATATCCTCTTCTGCCATGAACCCTGCAATTCATTGGTTTGTGACCATACTCATTGCATGAGTAGCAATACCAATGGAAAAACTATCCTTTCCCATATTCCTATCTTTCATATGACCTGCACTGTGAAGCCATATACCCAAACCTGTGACATGAGAAGCATATCCCATTGAAGCTTCCTTTCCTATACCTCATTGATCTCCTGTTCTAATTATTTTTCCGTCTATATCTTCTTTGTGCATTATTCCTATCTTTGTTGAACTCTCTGTTGTCCAACTCATCCTCTGATGTCTCATTCCTACTTACACTATCATGTTCTAAAGTATCTTCTTTTGAAGTTCCTTCTTCTTCAAGACTTGAAGTAGACTTTTCTTCCCATTTATTTTGAACCTATTTGGAACCAAGACATGTCTTGTCTGTTGCTCCTCTTTGTATCTTGACTATTTTATCCAGTTTATTTGCACTGGTCACATATTTGTACAAATTTTTCTTGAAATCCTCTAAAAATTCCTTTAGTAGTGCCACTTCTTGTGTTAACTTTTCACACTCCAAAATATTTGCTTCTAAATTATCCTTGAACTTACTTGCCTTAGCCTTTGACTTCTCTAAGTCCTCTATGAGCAATAATCTTTCTTCATCACATTCTTGAAACCGACTTTCAATCTTAGAGTGTTGCTTTCTTACCTTCTTTACTGTGTCAAGAGCATGAATAAGTTCTCCCTTGAGATCATAACCATTCTCTACTAAATAATACTCTATTTTTTTGCCTTTGTCCTTATCATTACTTCCTTTTGGCTTGTCTTCTATAGAATTATCTTCTTTACCTTCCAAGGCCATTAGAAGATTTTCATTTAGCCCCAATCTTATATGTTGAAAATGGATCTCATTTTCTTTGGATAAGAAACATTTCTCCTTTTTTATTTCATTGAGTACATAAAGATTTCTTTCTCTTATAGCACTAGCTACAAGTTTTCCAGATTCAGATTTTCTTACTTCACATCTATCTTGATGAAAAGTTACTATATGACCTTGATCACAAAGTTGACTAATGCTCAAGAGATTATGTTTCACTTCTCCCTTTTAAAAATTTTTTTTTTTTTTTTTTTCCTTTTCCTATACTTAGAGTTCCTTTTCCATAAATATTTGCTGAACCATTGTCCCCAAAGTTTATTGACCCTCTATTTCCTTATTTCAAAGCTATGAACTTTTCCTTTTCTCTTGTCATGTGTCTAGAGCATCCACTATCCAGAAACCATTTTTCTTCTCTATCCAGTGCATGCAATGCTATTTGAACCAACAAGATATTAATTTTCCTTTCCCTTTTTCTTCCTTTCTAGTGCTAGACTTAGAGGTTTCTAGTTTGCACCTTCTAGCTGTATGCTCAAAACTATTGCATTTGTAACACTTAACATAATTATACATATGTGGTGTAAGAGAATCTGTACTACTACTATCATTGCCTTTGCTAGTACATTGCATAGCTCTGTCACCATATTTATTGTAAGAAAAACAATGTCCATGGAAGGAATTTTGTAATATGTCTTGATGAGGACTCGATCTGATATTCTTTCTTTTACAGTCTTATTTCCTTGAGATATGGTAAGATACCTCCCTTTTGATTGATGTTCCTACCTCTTTCTGACATGCTTATTTCTCTAGCTTACTTGATGCTTTTTCAGTTCTGCATTTTAACTTCACAATATTTGCTGCCACTCTTTCGAGTCCTACTTATTTTGTTTCCAACATATCTCTCAACTGATGTTCAATCTCTCTTCTTTCTTTCACTTCTATTTCGAGTTCTATTAGCCTTTGTAGAAGCTCAATTCTTTCCAATTCATCATTTTAGATTTATTCTTTTAGTTGTGCCCTCTCTTGAATCCTTTCAAGATCTTGGAGATAATTGAAGAGTGCTTCCTCAAAGTCTATACTTTCTTCAATATTTGAGCACATGTGTGTTACTGATGGATCCTATTCCAAGTTATTAGAATCTTCACGGAGAGACCAAATCTGATACCAATTGAAGAACATGTGCTTATACTGAGAGGGGGGTGAACAATATAATATAAAATTTTCCCCAAATAGTAGCATCAACATTAATAAAGTAGTAAACATCACACAAAGCATCACACACATGAGAGACATCATTTTTAACGTGGTTCACCCAATGTGGGCTACCTCCACTAGAAAATATTTCTTCTAAATATTTCTCAAATAATCTCTTGGGAATCCTTCCCAATTACAATGTTTATGGACCTCTGTCCAAAGGAGATGTTGATCCCCTAAATCTCAAGTTCGTGGATCTCTTCCATAGGAGAACTCTTTCCCCTTCTACTCTGGCTAGTGATCTTCTAGAAGACTCTGTCTCTTTGTTGCACTGACTTGTGGATCTCTCTCCACTTGAAGACTCCTCACTCATATCTGTCTTCAATTGTCCTGGATGCTGGATCTCTATCCACTAAGACTTTGTCCTCTATACTCTATCACCTCCAAAGCTCTATCAATAGGTTCACTTAGAACCTCTTCAAATTTGCTCAATAGGCTCACTCAGAACCTGCTCAAATATTCTCAATAGGCTCACTCAGAACCTGCTCAAATTTACTCAATAGGCTCACTCAGAACCTGCTCAAATCTGCTCAATAAGCTCACTCAAAACTTATCCAAATATGCTCAACAAGCTCACTCAAAACTTGTCCAAATATGCTCAACAAGCTCACTCAAAACTTGTCCAAATTTGCTCAATAAGTCCTCTCTAGGACTTGCTCAAATCTGCATAGCAAGCTTTCACAAAAGCTTACTCAAAATCAGTCCACAAGCCTTCTCAAAGACTTGCCTCAAATCTGCTCAACAAAATCTCAACTCAATCTCATAGAAGCATAAAGAGAATTGTTAGAGACTCAATATGTTCTATACTCAAATCCCAATCTCAACTCAAATCAATCTCAACTCAACAATCTCATAGAAGCATAAAGAGAATTGTTAGAGACTCAATATGTTCTATACTCAAATCCCAATAAATCAATAGAGACATTCTTTCTCAACTCAACTCAAATCAAAATATAGAATAGTTTGTTTTATGGAACTTGAACAACCACTTCACACAATCACTTGACTAGGCTCAAACAACTCTACTCAACCAATCACCACAAGGAACAACTCTTTCTCACAAACCCTAGTCCAAGAATGAATCAACCAACTCAAAATGTCTTCAACAATACTCAACAACAACTCTTACATAACAATGATACTCATGTTATTTTCTAACTCAAGTTCAAGTTCTTTGCACAACAACTCACTTCAACAACAATGCTTATAAAACAAGGTTTTAATCACAACTCTCAAACCAGAAAACCTTGAAGCATTAAACCAACCATTTTTGAATAGGAAACCACAATCAATCCTTTTCACTCCAATGATATTTCAGAAATCAACCACCCAAATAAAATCAATGGAGAATATTACTCATACCTTTTTGATGCCTTATGAGTTGTCCACTAAATCTACCACACTCAACACTTTCCTTTTTTCAATCTCAACAAGGGTTAGAGATCTTGAGTAATAACACAACAATAAAATAATGTCCAAATAACACCTTATTACTCCTACTTTATTTTAACATCCACCAAAGTTCTTTATAAAGAAAACCCTTACTTCAAAAATAACTTTCACTAAAAGAACTTTATCAAAAACCCTTATTACTCCACAACTAAAACAACCACTATAACCTTATTCCTAAGGTTATAAATTACATCAACTATCAAATCATCTTTACCCCTTATCACTCCACCTTAGGCAATAACAAAATTAATAAAAACCTCAATACCTACCTCGAGGGGAATCGAACCCCCGTCTTGTCTAACACGAACACCTTAGCCATGGCCAAGCTGCCACATGAGCTACGGGATCATTGTGAAGAAAGAAGTGCCACTCGCTTCTTGTTCTTCACTCCTTCCACCAAGCGAAAAATAAATGCACCTTGAGCACCTAAACAAAGCCAAAACGACGCTTGCGGGAATCAAACACTTAACCTTCCTGCCACCAACACCTTTGCACAAGCCAAGCTACCACTAGGCCACACTACCCAACACGCTTTAGAAAATGGATGCGGTTCACTTTCAATATTCGTTGCTTCACAAAACGAAAATAACACGAGCTCTACCTTCGCAAAAGCAAATCGTTAATCTCAATCGAGCAAGGATGATTTATTTATAAAATTTTAATGGCATATATATATATGCCTTCCCTTAGCTTGGAAACATCGGCGCTTTTGAACCTTCCTTTATGACGTCGACGAATATTCTTTTAATTTAATTTTAAAATTAAAATTAAAATTTTAAATAAATTAAAATTTAAACTAAATCTTTAAAATTAAATATCTCCATCATCGGGGCACATTTTTCGATGAAAGAAAATCCAACTTGGGTTTTAAGAAAAACCCATTTCAAATATGCCATCCATGGTTTTAAATAAAATCTTTGAAATTAAATTTCTTCATCATCGGGGCACCTTTTTTGATGAAACGAAAAGCCAACTTGGGTTTTAAGAAAAACCCATTTCAAATCTGCCATCCATGGTTTTAAATAAAAACCTTTTTCTAAGCTTCCCTTGAAGCTCCTTTTAGAACCAAATGCCATGCATCCCTTCTTTAACCTTTGATCAAAACCTTTGCTTCTACACAAACATAGTGTTAGCTTACATAGATCCTTTTGACATCAATGACAACTCTTAGCTTAGGAACTCAAAATGTCCAACAATATCCCCCTTTGTCATTGATGGCAACCCATATCCTTTTACTGAAATCTGACCTTCTTTTTTTGCTCCCCTTGGCTCAAAGCTTTCTCAAATATCAAATCTCTCCCCATATCAAAAATTTCCTCAATATACATAAATCTCTCCCCCTTTGTCATCAATGGCAAAGGGTCACCTTTGGGGCTCGGGGCTAAGAATGATCCTCTTAGCTTAGCTCCTCCCCCACCTCCTCATGAGGTGGTTAATTATGGGGTGGGAGTATTTCTACTCCCCGAAAGCACTGCTCTTTACCTTTATCTTTCTCTCTTCCTTTATGAGTTTTCTGAATCCTCTCACTATTTCTTTCCAAGCCATCATCCCTGTTTCTATTATCATTTATGTTTTTGTTTTTCTGTTCCTATTCCTATTCTCATCCATGTTCCTATTCATGTTCTCATGCATGTTCCTATTCCTGTTCTTGTTCTCATCCATGTTCTTGTTCCTGTTCATACCTGCTTTTGGAATATTTGCTCTACACCATCTTGCTATGTGTCCATCATTATTGCACTTATAACACTTAATGTTATTATTCCTTGGAGGTGCAAATGTCTTAGGATACCTCCTAGTGAAGCCATATCCTCTTCTGCCATGAACCCTGCAATTCATTGCTTTGTGACCATACTCATTGCATGAGTAGCAATACCCATGGAAAAGTTATCCTTTCCCATATTCCTATCTTTCATATGACCTGCACTGTGAAGCCATGTGCCCAAACCTGTGACATGAGAAGCATATCCCATTGAAGCTTCCTTTCCTAGACCTCATTGGTCTCTTGTTCTGATTGTTGTTCCATCTGTATATTCTTTGTGCATTGTTCCTATCTTTGTTGAACTCTCTGTTGTCCAACTCATCCTCTGATGTCTCATTCCTACTTACACTATCATCTTCTGAAGTATCTTCTTTTGAAGTTCCTTCTTCTTCAAGACTTGAAGTAGAATTTTCTTCCCATTTCTTTTGAACCTATTTGGAACCAAGACCTATCTTGTTTGTTGCTCCTCTTTGTATCTTGATTATTTTATCTACACTCTTTGCACTGTTCACATACTTGTACAACTTTTTCTTGGAATCCTCTAAATCTTCCTTTAGTAGTGCCACTTCTTGTGTTAACTTTTCACACTCCAAAATATTTGCTTCTAACTTATCCTTGAACTTACTTGCCTTAGCCTTTGACTTCTCTAAGTCCTCTATGAGCAATAATATTTCTTCATCACATTCTTGAAACCGACTTTCAAGCTTAGAGTGTTGCTTTCTTACCTTCTTTACTATGTCAAGAGCATGGATAAGTTCTCCCTTGAGATCATAACCATTCTCTACTGAATAATCCTCTATTTGTTTGCCTTTGTCCTTATCATTACTTCCTTTTGGCTTGTCTTCTATAGAATTATCTTCTTTACCTTCCAAGGCCATTAGAAGATTTTCATTTGGCCCCAATATTATATGTTGAAAATGGATCTCATTTTCTTTGGATAAGAAACATTTCTCCTTTTTGATTTCATTGAGTACATAAATATTTCTTTCTCTTATAGCACTAGCTACAAGTTTTCCAGATTTAGATTTTCTTACTTCACATCTATCTTGATGAAAAGTTACTATATGACCTTGATCACAAAGTTGACTAATGCTCAAGAGATTATGTTTCGGACACCTTCCACATATAGAACATTTTCAGCTTTTGCTTTCCCATTGCCTATACTTAGAGTTCCTTTTCCACAAATATTTGTTGAACCATTGTCCCCAAAGTTTACTGACCCTCTATTTCCTTCTTTCAAAGCTATGAACTTGTCCTTTTCTCCTGTCATGTGTCTAGAGCATCCGCTATCCAGAAACCATTTTTCTTCTCTATCCTGTGCATGCAATGCTATTTGAACCAGCAAGGATTTTAATTTTCCTTTCCCTTTTTCTTCCTTTCTAGTGCTAGACTTAAAGGTTTCTAGTTTGCACCTTCTAGCTGTATGCTCAAAACTATTGCATTTGTAACACTTAACATCATTATCCATATGTGGTGCAAGAGAATATGTACTACTACTATCATTGTCTTTGCTAGTACATTGCATAGCTCTATGACCATATTTATTGCAAGAAAAACAATGTCCATGGAAGGAATTTTGTAACTTGTCTTGTTGAGGACTCGATCTGATATTATTTCTTTTACGGTCTTCTTTCCTTGAGATATGGTAAGATACCTCCCTTTTGCTTGATGTTCCTACCTCTTGCTGACATGCTTCTTTCTCTAGCTTACTTGATGCTTTTTCAGTTCTGCATTTTAACTTCACAATATCTGTTGCCACTCTTTCGAGTCCTGCTTCTTTTGTTTCCAACATATCTCTCAACTGATGTTCAATATCTCTTCTTTCTTTCACTTCTATTTTGAGTTCTATTAGCCTTTGTAGAAGCTCAATTCTTGCCAATTCATCATTTCAGATTTGTTCTTTTAGTTGTGCCCTCTCTTCTTGAATCCTTTCAAGATCTTGGAGATAATTGAAGAGTGCTTCCTCAAAGTCTATACTTTCTTCACTCTTTGAGCACATGTGTGTTACTGATGGATCCTCTTCCAAGCTGTTAGACTCTTCACGGAGAGACCAAATCTGATACCAATTGAAGAACATGTGCTTATATTGAGAGGGGGGTGAACAATATAATATAAAACTTTTCCCCAAATAGTAGCATCAACATTAATAAAGTAGTAAACATCACACAAAGCATCACACACATGAGAGACATCATTTTTAACGTGGTTCACCCAATGTGGGCTACCTCCACAAAAAATATTTCTCAAATAATCTCTTGGGAATCCTTCCCAATTACAATGTTTATGGACCTCTGTCCAAAGGAGATGTTGATCCCCTAAATCTCAAGTTCGTGGATCTCTTCCATAGGAGAACTCTTTCCCCTTCTACTCTAGCTAGTGATCTTCTAGAAGACTCTGTCTCTCTGTTGCACTGACTTGTGGATCTCTCTCCACTTGAAGACTCCTCACTCAGATCTGTCTTCAATTGTCCTGGCTTTTGGATCTCTATCCACTGAGACTCTGTCCTCTATACTCTATCACCTCTAAAGCTCTATCAATAGGTTCACTCAGAACCTCTTCAAATCTGCTCAATAGGCTCACTCAGAACCTGCTCAAATCTTCTCAATAGGCTCACTCAGAACCTACTCAAATCTGCTCAATAGGCTCACTCAGAACCTGCTCAAATCTGCTCAATAGGCTCACTCAGAACTTGCTCAAATCTGCTCAATAAGCTCACTTAAAACTTGTCCAAATATGCTCAACAAGCTCACTCAGAACTTGTCCAAATCTGCTCAACAAGCTCACTCAAAACTTGTCCAAATCTTCTCAATAAGTCCTCTCTAGGACTTGCTCAAATCTGCATAGCAAGCTTTCACAAAAGCTTACTCAAAATCAGTCCACAAGCCTTCTCAAAGACTTACCTCAAATCAGCTCAACAAAATCTCAACTCAATCTCATAGAAGCATAAAGATAATTGTTAGAGACTCAATATGTTCTATACTCAAATCCCAATCTCAACTCAAATCAATCTCAACTCAACAATCTCATAGAAGCATAAAGAGAATTGTTAGAGACTCAATATGTTCTATACTCAAATCCAATTTCTTTCTCAACTCAACTCAAATCAGAATATAGAATAGTTTGTTTTATGGAACTTGAACAACCACTTCACACAATCACTTGACTAGGCTCAAACAACTCTACTCAACCAATCACCACAAGGAACAACTCTTTCTCACAAACCCTAGTCCAAGCATGAATCAACCAACTCAAAATATCTTCAACAATACTCAACAACAACTCTTACATAACAATGATACTCATGTTCTTTTCAACTCAAGTTCAAGTTCTTTGCACAACAACTCACTCCAACAACAATGCTTATAAAACAAGGTTTTAATCACAACTCTCAAACCAAAAAACCTTGAAGCATTAAACCAACCATTTTTGAATAGGAAACCACAATCAATCCTTTTCACTCCAATGATATTTCAGAAATCAACCACCCAAATAAAATCAATGGAGAATGTTACTCATACCTTTTTGATGCCTTATGAGTTGTCCACTAAATCTGCCACACTCAACACTTTCCTTTTTTCAATCTTAACAAGGGTTAGATATCTTGAGTAATAACACAACAATAAAATAATGTCCAAATAACACCTTATTACTCCTACTTTATTTTAACATCCACCAAAGTTCTTTTTAAAGAAAAACCCTTACTTCAAAAATAACTTTCACTAAAATAACTTTATCAAAAACCCTTATTACTCCTAATAATTTCAAAAATCACAATTAAAAATTTAACTCCACAACTCAAACAATCACTATAACCTTATTCCTAAGGTTATAAAATACATCAACTATCAAATCACCTTCACCCCTTATCACTCCACCTTAAGCAATAAAAAAATAAATAAAAACCTCAATACCTACCTCGAGGGGAATCAAACCCTCGTCTTGTCCAACACGAACACCCTAGCCATGGCCAAGCTACCACATGAGCTACGAGCTCATTGTGAATAAATAAGCGCCACTCGCTTCTTGTTCTTCACTCCTTCCGCCAAGCGAAAAATAAATGCGCCTTGAGCACCTCAACAAAGCCAAAATGACGCTTGCAGGAATCGAACACTTAACCTTCCTGCCACCAACACCTTTGCACAAACCAAGCTACCACTAGGCCACACTACCCAACACGCTTTGGAAAATGGATGCGGTTCACTTTCAATATTCGTTGCTTCACAAAACAAAAATAACACGAGCTCTACCTTCGCAAAAGCAAATCGTAAATCTCAATCGAGCAAGGATGATCTATTTCAAAAAATTTAATGGCATATATATATATGCCTTCCCTTAGCTTGGAAACATCAGCACTTTTGAACCTTCCTTTATGACGTCGATGAATATTCTTTTAATTTAATTTTAAAATTTAAATTTAAATTTTAAATAAATTAAAATTTAAACTAAATATTTAAAATTAAATATCTCCATCATCGGGGCACATTTTTTGATGAAATGAAAATCCAACTTGGGTTTTAAGAAAAACCCATTTCAAATATGCCATCCATGGTTTTAAATAAAACCTTTGAAATTAAATTTCTTCATCATTGGGGCACCTTTTTTGATGAAACGAAAAGCCAACTTGGGTTTTAAGAAAAACCCATTTCAAATCTGCCATCCATGGTTTTAAATAAAAACCTTTTTCTAAGCTTCCCTTGAAGCTCCTTTTAGAACCAAATGCCATGCATCCCTTCTTGAACCTTTGATCAAAACCTTTGCTTCTACACAAACATAGTGTTAGCTTACATAGATCCTTTTGACATCAATGACAACTCTTAGCTTAGGAACTCAAAATGTCCAACAATCTCCCCCTTTGTCATTGATGGCAACCCATATCCTTTTACTGAAATCTGACCTTCTTTTTTGCTCCCCCTGGCTCAAAGCTTTCTCAAATATCAAATCTCTCCCCATATCAAAAACTCTCCTCAATATACACAAATCTCTCCCCCTTTGTCATCAATGGCAAAGGGTCACCTTTGGGGCTCGGGGCTAAGAATGAGCCTCTTAGCTTAGCTCCTCCCCCACCTCCTCATGAGGTGGTTAATTCTGGGGTGGGAGTATTTCTACTCCCTGAAAGCACTGCTCTTTACCTTTATCTTTCTCTCTTCCTTTCTGAGTTTTCTGAATCCTCTCACTTGTTTCTTTCCAAGCCATCATCCCTATTTCTATTATCATTTATATGTTTGTTTCTGTTCCTATTCTTATTCTCATCCATGTTCCTATTTCTGTTCCTGTTCATGTTCTCGTGCATGTTCCTATTCCTGTTCTTGTTCTCATCCATGTTCTTGTTCCTGTTCATACCTACTTCTGGAATATTTGCTCTACACCATCTTGTTATGTGTCCATCATTATTGCACTTATAACACTTAATGTTATTATTCCTTGGAGGTGCAAATGTCTTAGGATACCTCCTAGTGAAGCCATATCCTCTTCTGCCATGAACCCTGCAATTCATTGCTTTGTGACCATACTCATTGCATGAGTAGCAATACCCATGGAAAAGTTATCCTTTCCCATATTCCTGTCTTTCATATGACCTGCATTGTGAAGCCATGTGCCCAAACCTGTGATATGAGAAGCATATCCCATTGAAGCTTCCTTGCCTAGACCTCATTGGTCTCCTGTTCTAATTGTTGTTCCATCTGTATCTTCTTTGTGCATTGTTCCTATCTTTGTTGAACTCTTTGTTGTCCAACTCATCCTCTGATGTCTCATTCCTACTTACACTATCATCTTCTGAAGTATCTTCTTCTGAAGTTCCTTCTTCTTCAAGACTTGAAGTAGACTTTTCTTCCCATTTCTTTTGAACCTATTTGGAACCAAGACCTGTCTTGTTTGTTGCTCCTCTTTGTATCTTGATTATTTTATCTACACTCTTTGCACTATTCACATACTTGTACAACTTTTTCTTGGAATCCTCTAAATCTTCCTTTAGTAGTGCCACTTCTTGTGTTAACTTTTCACACTCCAAAATATTTGCTTCTAACTTATCCTTGAACTTACTTGCCTTAGCCTTTGACTTCTCTAAGTCCTCTATGAGCAATAATCTTTCTTCATCACATTCTTGAAACTGACTTTCAAGCTTAGAGTGTTGCTTTCTTACCTTCTTTATTGTGTCAAGAGCATGGATAAGTTCTCCCTTGAGATCATAACCATTCTCTATTGAATAATCCTCTATTTGTTTGCCTTTGTCCTTATCATTACTTCCTTTTGGCTTGTCTTCTATAGAATTATCTTCTTTACCTTCCAAGGCCATTAGAAGATTTTCATTTGGCCCCAATCTTATATGTTGAAAATGGATCTCATTTTCTTTGGATAAGAAACATTTCTCCTTTTTGATTTCATTGAGTACATAAATATTTCTTTCTCTTATAGCACTAGCTACAAGTTTTCCAGATTCAGATTTTCTTACTTCACATCTATCTTGATGAAAAGTTACTATATGACCTTGATCACAAAGTTGACTAATGCTCAAGAGATTATGTTTCAGACCTTCCCCTTTTTGAACTTTTTCAGCTTTTTCTTTCCCATTGCCTATACTTAGAGTTCCTTTTCCACAAATATTTGTTGAACCATTGTCCCCAAAGTTTATTGACCCTCTATTTCCTTCTTTCAAAGCTATGAACTTGTCCTTTTCTCCTGTCATGTGTCTAGAGCATCCACTATCCAGAAACCATTTTTCTTCTCTATCCTGTGCATGCAATGCTATTTGAACCAACAAGGATTTTAATTTTCCTTTCCCTTTTTCTTCCTTTCTAGTGCTAGACTTAAAGGTTTCTAGTTTGCACCTTCTAGTTGTATGCTCAAAACTATTGCATTTGTAACACTTAACATCATTATCCATATGTGGTGCAAGAGAATATGTACTACTACTATCATTGTCTTTGCTAGTACATTGCATAGCTCTATGACCATATTTATTGCAAGAAAAACAATGTCCATGGAAGGAATTTTGTAACCTATCTTGCTGAGGACTCGATCTGATATTCTTTCTTTTATGGTCTTCTTTCCTTGAGATATGGTAAGATACCTCCCTTTTGCTTGATGTTCCTACCTCTTGTTGACATGCTTCTTTCTCTAGCTTACTTGATGCTTTTTTAGTTCTGCATTTTAACTTCACAATATCTGCTGCCACTCTTTCGAGTCCTGCTTCTTTTGTTTCCAACATATCTCTCAACTGATGTTCAATCTCTCTTCTTTCTTTCACTTCTATTTCGAGTTCTATTAGCCTTTGTAGAAGCTCAATTCTTGCCAATTCATCATTTTAGATTTGTTCTTTTAGTTGTGCCCTCTCTTCTTGAATCCTTTCAAGATCTTGGAGATAATTGAAGAGTGCTTCCTCAAAGTCTATACTTTCTTCACTCTTTGAGCACATGTGTGTTACTGATGGATCCTCTTCCAAGCTGTTAGACTCTTCATGGAGAGACCGACTCTGATACCAATTGAAGAACATGTGCTTATACTCGAGAGGGGGGTGAACAATATAATATAAAACTTTTCCCCAAATAGTAGCATCAACATTAATAAAGCAGTAAACATCACACAAAGCATCACACACATGAGAGACATCATTTTTAACGTGGTTCACCCAATGTGGGCTACCTCCACTAGAAAATATTTCTTCTAAATATTTCTCAAATAATCTCTTGGGAATCCTTCCCAATTACAATGTTTATGGACCTCTGTCCAAAGGAGATGTTGATCCCCTAAATCTCAAGTTCGTGGATCTCTTCCATAGGAGAACTCTTTCCCCTTCTGCTCTAGCTAGTGATCTTCTAGAAGACTTTGTCTCTCTGTTGCACTGACTTGTGGATCTCTCTCCACTTGAAGACTCCTCACTCAGATCTATCTTCAATTGTCCTGGTTGTTGGATCTCTATCCACTGAGACTCTGTCCTCTATACTCTATCACCTCCAAAGCTCTATCAATAGGTTCACTCAGAACCTCTTCAAATCTGCTCAATAGGCTCACTCAGAACCTTCTCAAATATGCTCAATAGGCTCACTCAGAACCTGCTCAAATCTGCTCAATAGGCTCACTCAGAACTTGCTCAAATCTGCTCAATAAGCTCACTTAAAACTTGTCCAAATCTGCTCAACAAGCTCACTCAGAACTTGTCCAAATCTGCTCAACAAGCTCACTCAAAACTTGTCCAAATTTGCTCAATAAGTCCTCTCTAGGACTTGCTCAAATCTGCATAGCAAGCTTTCACAAAAGCTTACTCAAAATCAGTCCACAAGCCTTCTCAAAGACTTACCTCAAATCAGCTCAACAAAATCTCAACTCAATCTCATAGAAGCATAAAGAGAATTGTTAGAGACTCAATATGTTCTATACTCAAATCCCAATCTCAACTCAAATCAATCTCAACTCAACAATCTCATAGAAGCATAAAGAGAATTGTTAGAGACTCAATATGTTCTATACTCAAATCCAATTTCTTTCTCAACTCAACTCAAATCAGAATATAGAATAGTTTGTTTTATGGAACTTGAACAACCACTTCACACAATCACTTGACTAGGCTCAAACAACTCTACTCAACCAATCACCACAAGGAACAACTCTTTCTCACAAACCCTAGTCCAAGCATGAATCAACCAACTCAAAATGTCTTCAACAATACTCAACAACAACTCTTACATAACAATGATACTCATGTTCTTTTCAACTCAAGTTCAAGTTCTTTGCACAACAACTCACTCCAACAACAATGCTTATAAAACAAGGTTTTAATCACAACTCTCAAACCAGAAAACCTTGAAGCATTAAACCAACCATTTTCGAATAGGAAACCACAATCAATCCTTTTCACTCCAATGATATTTCAGAAATCAACCACCCAAATAAAATCAATGGAGAATGTTACTCATACCTTTTTGATGCCTTATGAGTTGTCCACTAAATCTGCCACACTCAACACTTTCCTTTTTTTCAATCTCAACAAGGGTTAGAGATCTTGAGTAATAACACAACAATAAAATAATGTCCAAATAACACCTTATTACTCCTACTTTATTTTAACATCCACCAAAGTTCTTTTTAAAGAAAACCCTTACTTCAAAAAATAACTTTCACTAAAAGAACTTTATCAAAAACCCTTATTACTCCTAATAATTTCAAAAATCACAATTAAAAATTTAACTCCACAACTCAAACAACCACTATAACCTTATTCCTAAGGTTATTCAATACATCAACTATCAAATCACCTTTACCCCTTATCACTCCACCTTAGGCAATAACAAAATTAATAAAAACCTCAATACCTACCTCGAGGGGAATCGAACCCTCGTCCTATCCAATATGAATGCCCTAGCCATGGCCAAGCTGTCACATGAGCTACGGGCTCATTGTGAAGAAAGAAGTGCCACTCACTTCTTGTTCTTCACTCCTTCCACCAAGCAAAAAATAAATGCGCCTTGAGCGCCTCAACAAAGCCAAAACAACGCTTGTAGGAATCGAACACTTAACCTTCCTGCCACCAACACCTTTGCACAAACCAAGCTACCACTAGGCCACACTACCCAACACGCTTTGGAAAATGGATGCGGTTCACTTTCAATATTCGTTGCTTCACAAAACAAAAATAACACGAGCTCTTCCTTCGCAAAAGCAAATCGTAAATCTCAATCGAGCAAGGATGATTTATTTCAAAAAATTTAATGGCATATATATATGCCTTCCCTTAGATTGGAAACATCGGCACTTTTGAACCTTCCTTTATGACGTCGACGAATATTCTTTTAATTTAATTTTAAAATTAAAATTAAAATTTTAAATAAATTTAAATTTTAAATAAATTAAAATTTAAACTAAATATTTAAAATTAAATATCTCCATCATCAGGGCACCTTTTTTGATGAAATGAAAATCCAACTTGGGTTTTAAGAAAAACCCATTTCAAATATGCCATCCATGGTTTTAAATAAAACCTTTGAAATTAAATTTCTTCATCATCGGGGCACCTTTTTTGATGAAACGAAAAGCCAACTTGGGTTTTAAGAAAAACCCATTTCAAATCTGCCATCCATGGTTTTAAATAAAAACCTTTTGCTAAGCTTCCCTTGAAGCTCCTTTTAGAACCAAATGCCATGCATCCCTTCTTGAACCTTTGATCAAAACCTTTGCTTCTACACAAACATAGTGTTAGCTTACATAGATCCTTTTGACATCAATGACAACTCTTAGCTTAGGAACTCAAAATGTCCAACAATCTCCCCCTTTGTCATTGATGGCAACCCATATCCTTTTACTAAAATCTGACCTTCTTTTTTGCTCCCCCTGGCTCAAAGCTTTCTCAAATATCAAATCTCTCCCCATATCAAAACTTTCCTCAATATACACAAATCTCTCCCCCTTTGTCATCAATGGCAAAGGGTCACCTTTGGGGCTCGAGGCTAAGAATGAGCCTCTTAGCTTAGCCCCTCCCCCACCTCCACATGAGGTGGTTAATTATGGGGTGGGAGTATTTCTACTCCCTGAAAGCACTGCTCTTTACCTTTATCTTTCTCTCTTCCTTTCTGAGTTTTCTGAATCCTCTCACTATTTCTTTCCAAGCCATCATCCCTGTTTCTATTATCATTTCTATTTTTGTTTCTGTTCCTATTCTTGTTCTCATCCATGTTCCTATTTCTTGTTCTTGTTCTATTCTCATCCATGTTCCTATCTTTCCTGTTCCTATTCTTGTTCTCATCCATGTTCCTGTTCCTGTTCATACCTACTTCTGGAATATTTGCTCTACACCATCTTGTTGTGTGTCCATCATTATTGCACTTATAACACTTAATGTTATTATTCCTTGGAGGTGCAAATGTCTTAGGATACCTCCTAGTGAAGCCATATCCTCTTCTGCCATGAACCCTGCAATTCATTGCTTTGTGACCATACTCATTGCATGAGTAGCAATACCCATGGAAAAGTTATCCTTTCCCATATTCCTGTCTTTCATATGACCTGCACTGTGAAGCCATGTGCCCAAACCTGTGACATGAGAAGCATCTCCCATTGAAGCTTCCTTGCCTAGACCTCATTGGTCTCCTGTTCTGATTGTTGTTCCATCTGTATCTTCTTTGTGCATTGTTCCTATCTTTGTTGAACTCTTTGTTGTCCAACTCATCCTCTGATGTCTCATTCCTACTTACACTATCATCTTCTGAAGTATCTTCTTCTGAAGTTCCTTCTTCTTCAAGACTTGAAGTAGACTTTTCTTCCCATTTATTTTGAACCTTTTTGGAACCAAGACCTGTCTTGTTTGTTGCTCCTCTTTGTATCTTGATTATTTTATCTACACTCTTTGCACTATTCACATATTTGTACAACTTTTTCTTGGAATCCTCTAAATCTTCCTTTAGTAGTGCCACTTCTTGTGTTAACTTTTCACACTCCAAAATATTTGCTTCTAACTTATCCTTGAACTTACTTGCCTTAGCCTTTGACTTCTCTAAGTCCTCTATGAGCAATAATATTTCTTCATCACATTCTTGAAACTGACTTTCAAGCTTAGAGTGTTGCTTTCTTACCTTCTTTACTGTGTCAAGAGCATGAATAAGTTCTCCCTTGAGATCATAACCATTCTCTACTGAATAATCCTCTATTTGTTTGCCTTTGTCCTTATCATTACTTCCTTTTGGCTTGTCTTCTATAGAATTATCTTCTTTACCTTCCAAGGCCATTAGAAGATTTTCATTTGGCCCCAATATTATATGTTGAAAATGGATCTCATTTTCTTTGGATAAGAAACATTTCTCCTTTTTGATTTCATTGAGTACATAAATATTTCTTTCTCTTATAGCACTAGCTACAAGTTTTCCAGATTCAGATTTTCTTACTTCACATCTATCTTGATGAAAAGTTACTATATGACCTTGATCACAAAGTTGACTAATGCTCAAGAGATTATGTTTTAGACCTTCCACATATAGAACATTTTCAGCTTTTGCTTTCCCATTGCCTATACTTAGAGTTCCTTTTCCACAAATATTTGTTGAACCATTGTCCCCAAAGTTTATTGACCCTCTATTTCCTTCTTTCAAAGCTATGAACTTGTCCTTTTCTCCTGTCATGTGTCTAGAGCATCCGCTATCCAGAAACCATTTTTCTTCTCTATCCTGTGCATGCAATGCTATTTGAACCAACAAGGATTTTAATTTTCCTTTCCCTTTTTCTTCCTTTCTAGTGCTAGACTTAAAGGTTTCTAGTTTGCACCTTCTAGTTGTATGCTCAAAACTATTGCATTTGTAACACTTAACATCATTATCCATATGTGGTGCAAGAGAATATGTACTACTACTATCATTGTCTTTGCTAGTACATTGCATAGCTCTATGACCATATTTATTGCAAGAAAAATAATGTCCATGGAAGGAATTTTGTAACCTATCTTGTTGAGGACTCGATCTGATATTCTTTCTTTTGTGGTCTTCTTTCCTTGAGATATGGTAAGATACCTCCCTTTTGCTTGATGTTCCTACCTCTTGCTGACATGCTTCTTTCTCTAGCTTACTTGATGCTTTTTTAGTTCTGCATTTTAACTTCACAATCTCTGCTGCCACTCTTTCGAGTCCTACTTCTTTTGTTTCCAACATATCTCTCAACTGATGTTCAATCTCTCTTCTTTCTTTCACTTCTATTTTGAGTTCTATTAGCCTTTGTAGAAGCTCAATTCTTGCCAATTCATCATTTCGGATTTGTTCTTTTAGTTGTGCCCTCTCTTCTTGAATCCTTTCAAGATCTTGGAGATAATTGAAGAGTGCTTCCTCAAAGTCTATACTTTCTTCACTCTTTGAGCACATGTGTGTTACTGATGGATCCTCTTCCAAGCTGTTAGACTCTTCATGGAGAGACCGACTCTGATACCAATTGAAGAACATGTGCTTATATTGAGAGGGGGGTGAACAATATAATATAAAACTTTTCCCCAAATAGTAGCATCAACATTAATAAAGTAGTAAACATCACACAAAGCATCACACACATGAGAGACATCATTTTTAACGTGGTTCACCCAATGTGGGCTACCTCCACTAAAAATATTTCTTCTAAATATTTCTCAAATAATCTCTTGGGAATCCTTCCCAATTACAATGTTTATGGACCTCTGTCCAAAGGAGATGTTGATCCCCTAAATCTCAAGTTCATGGATCTCTTCCATAGGAGAACTCTTTCCCCTTCTACTCTGGCTAGTGATCTTCTAGAAGACTTTGTCTCTCTGTTGCACTGACTTGTGGATCTCTCTCCACTTGAAGACTCCTCACTCAGATCTGTCTTCAATTGTCCTGGCTTTTGGATCTCTATCCACTGAGACTCTGTCCTCTATACTCTATCACCTCCAAATCTCTATCAATAGGTTCACTCAAAACCTCTTCAAATCTGCTCAATAGGCTCACTCAGAACCTTCTCAAATATTCTCAATAGGCTCACTCAGAACCTGCTCAAATCTACTCAATAGGCTCACTCAGAACCTGCTCAAATATGCTCAACAAGCTCACTCAAAACTTGTCCAAATCTGCTCAACAAGCTCACTCAGAACTTGTCCAAATCTGCTCAACAAGCTCACTCAAAACTTGTCCAAATCTGCTCAATAAGTCCTCTCTAGGACTTGCTCAAATCTGCATAGCAAGCTTTCACAAAAGCTTACTCAAAATCAGTCCACAAGCCTTCTCAAAGACTTACCTCAAATCAGCTCAACAAAATCTCAACTCAATCTCATAGAAGCATAAAGAGAATTGTTAGAGACTCAATATGTTCTATACTCAAATCCCAATCTCAACTCAAATCAATCTCAACTCAACAATCTCATAGAAGCATAAAGAGAATTGTTAGAGACTCAATATGTTCTATACTCAAATCCAATTTCTTTCTCAACTCAACTCAAATCAGAATATAGAATAGTTTGTTTTATGGAACTTGAACAACCACTTCACACAATCACTTGACTAGGCTCAAACAACTCTACTCAACCAATCACCACAAGGAACAACTCTTTCTCACAAACCCTAGTCCAAGCATGAATCAACCAACTCAAAATGTCTTCAACAATACTCAACAACAACTCTTACATAACAATGATACTCATGTTCTTTTCAGCTCAAGTTCAAGTTCTTTGCACAACAACTCACTCCAACAACAATGCTTATAAAACAAGGTTTTAATCACAACTTTCAAACCAGAAAACCTTGAAGCATTAAACCAACCATTTTTGAATAGGAAACCACAATCAATCCTTTTCACTCCAATGATATTTCAGAAATCAACCACCCAAATAAAATCAATGGAGAATGTTACTCATACCTTTTTGATGCCTTATGAGTTGTCCACTAAATCTGCCACACTCAACACTTTCCTTTTTTCAATCTCAACAAGGGTTAGAGATCTTGAGTAATAACACAACAATAAAATAATGTCCAAATAACACCTTATTACTCCTACTTTATTTTAACATCCACCAAAGTTCTTTTTAAAGAAAACCCTTACTCAAAAATAACTTTCACTAAAAGAACTTTATCAAAAACCCTTATTACTCCTAATAATTTCAAAAATCACAATTAAAAATTTAACTCCACAACTCAAACAACCACTATAACCTTATTCCTAAGGTTATTCAATACATCAACTATCAAATCACCTTTACCCCTTATCACTCCACCTTAGGCAATAACAAAATTAATAAAAACCTCAATACCTACCTCGAGGGGAATCGAACCCTCATCCTGTCCAACATGAATGCCCTAGCCATGGCCAAGCTGCCACATGAGCTACGAGCTCGTTGTGAAGAAAGAAGCGCCACTCGCTTCTTGTTCTTCACTCCTTCCGCCAAGCGAAAAAGAAATGCACCTTGAGCACCTCAACAAAGCCAAAACGACGCTTGCAGGAATCGAACACTTAACCTTCCTGCCACCAACACCTTTGCACAAACCAAGCTACCACTAGGCCACACTACCCAACACGCTTTGGAAAATGGATGCGGTTCACTTTCAATATTCGTTGCTTCACAAAACAAAAATAACACGAGCTCTTCCTTCGCAAAAGCAAATCGTAAATCTCAATCGAGCAAGGATGATTTATTTCAAAAAATTTAATGGCATATATATATGCCTTCCCTTAGCTTGGAAACATCAGCACTTTTGAACCTTCCTTTATGACGTCGACGAATATTCTTTTAATTTAATTTTAAAATTTAAAATTAAAATTTTAAATAAATTAAAATTTAAACTAAATCTTTAAAATTAAATATCTCCATCATCAGGGCACCTTTTTTGATGAAACGAAAAGCCAACTTGGGTTTTAAGAAAAAACCCATTTCAAATATGCCATCCATGGTTTTAAATAAAACCTTTGAAATTAAATTTCTTCATCATCGGGGCACCTTTTTCGATGAAACGAAAAGCCAACTTGGGTTTTAAGAAAAACCCATTTCAAATCTGCCATCCATGGTTTTAAATAAAAACCTTTTGCTAAGCTTCCCTTGAAGCTCCTTTTAGAACCAAATGCCATGCATCCCTTCTTGAACCTTTGATCAAAACCTTTGCTTCTACACAAACATAGTGTTAGCTTACATAGATCCTTTTGACATCAATGACAACTCTTAGCTTAGGAACTCAAAATGTCCAAAAATCTCCCCCTTTGTCATTGATGGTAACCCATATCCTTTTATTGAAATTTGACCTTCTTTTTTGCTCCCCCTGGCTCAAAGCTTTCTCAAATATCAAATCTCTCCCCATGTCAAAAATTTCCTTAATATACATAGATCTGTCACCCTTTGCCATCAATGGCGAAGGGTCACCTTTGGGGCTCAGGCTAAGAATGAGCCTCTTAGCTTAGCACCTCCCCCACCTCCTCATGAGGTGGTTAATTCTGGGGTGGGAGTATTTCTACTCCCCAAAAGCACTGCTCTTTACCTTTATCTTTCTCTCTTCCTTTCTGAGTTTTCTAAATCCTCTCACTGTTTCTTTCCAAGCCATCATCCATGTTTCTATTATCATTTATATTTTTGTTTCTGTTCCTATTCCTATTCTCATCCATGTGCCTATTTCTGTTCCTGTTCCTGTTCTCATGCATGTTCCTGTTCCTGTTCTTGTTCTCATCCATGTTCTCGTTCCTGTTCATACCTACTTCTGGAATATTTGCTCTACACCATCTTGCTATGTATCCATAATTATTGCACTTATAACACTTAATGTTATTATTCCTTGGAGGTGTAAATGTCATAGGATACCTCCTAGTGAAGCCATATCCTCTTCTGCCATGAACCCTGCAATTCATTGGTTTGTGACCATACTCATTGCATGAGTAGCAATACCAATGGAAAAACTATCCTTTCCCATATTCCTATCTTTCATATGACCTGCACTGTGAAGCCATGTACCCAAACCTGTGACATGAGAAGCATATCCCATTGAAGCTTCCTTTCCTATACCTCATTGATCTCATGTTCTAATTATTTTTCCGTCTATATCTTCTTTGTGCATTATTCCTATCTTTGTTGAAATCTCTGTTGTCCAACTCATCCTCTGATGTCTCATTCCTACTTACATTATCATCTTCTGAAGTATCTTCTTTCGAAGTTCCTTCTTCAAGACTTGACGTAGACTTTTCTTCCCATTTATTTTGAACCTATTTGGAACCAAGACCTGTCTTGTCTGTTGCTCCTCTTTGTATCTTGACTATTTTATCCAGTTTATTTGCACTGGTCACATATTTGTACAAATTTTTCTTGAAATCCTCTAAACATTCCTTTAGTAGTGCCACTTCTTGTGTTAACTTTTCACACTCCAAAATATTTGATTCTAAATTATTCTTGAACTTACTTGCCTTAGCCTTTGACTTCTCTAAGTCCTCTATGAGCAATAATATTTCTTCATCACATTATTGAAACTGACTTTCAAGCTTAGAGTGTTGCTTTCTTACCTTATTTACTGTTTCAAGAGCATGAATAAGTTATCCCTTGAGATCATAACCATTCTCTACTAAATAATACTCTATTTGTTTGCCTTTGTCCTTATCATTACTTCCTTTTGGCTTGTCTTCTATAGAATTATCTTCTTTACCTTCCAAGGCCATTAGAAGATTTTCATTTAGCCCCAATCTTATATGTTGAAAATAGATATCATTTTATTTGGATAAGAAACATTTCTCCTTTTTGATTTCATTGAGTACATAAAGATTTCTAAGGTTATTCAATACATCAACTATCAAATCACCTTTACCCCTTATCACTCCACCTTAGGCAATAACAAATTAATAAAAACCTCAATACCTGCCTTGAGGGGAATCGAACCCCTGTCCTATCCAATGCAAATGCCCTAGCCACAACCAAGCTGCCACATGAGCTATGGACTCATTATGAAGAAAGAAGCACCACTCACTTCTTGTTCTTCACTCCTTTCGCCAAGCAAAAAAGAAATACGCCTTGAGCGCCTCAAAAAAGCCAAAACGATGCTTGTAGGAATCAAACGCTTAACCTTCCTGCCACCAACACCTTTGTACAAACCAAGCTACCACTAGGCCACACTGCCCAACACACTTTGGAAAATGGACACGGTTCGCTTTCAATATTCGTTGCTTCACAAAACAAAAATAACACGAGCTCTACTTTTGCAAAAGCAAATCGTTAATCTCAATAGAGCAAGGATGATTTATTTCAAAAATTTTAATGGCATATATATATATGCCTTCCCTTAGATTGGAAACATCAACACTTTTGAACCTTCCTTTATGACGTCAACGAATATTCTTTTAATTTAATTTTAAAATTAAAATTAAAATTTTAAATAAATTAAAATTTAAACTAAATATTTAAAATTAAATATCTTCATCACCGGGGCACCTTTTTCGATGAAACGAAAAGCCAAATTGGGTTTTAAGAAAAACCCATTTCAAATCTGCTATCCATGGTTTTAAATAAAACCTTTGAAATTAAATTTCTTCATCACCGGGGCATCTTTTTCGATGAAACAAAAAGCCAACTTGGGTTTTAAGAAAAACCCATTTCAAATATGCCATCCATGGTTTTAAATAAAACCTTTGAATTTAAATTTCTTCATCACGGGAAACCTTTTTTGATGAAATGAAAAGCCAACTTGGGTTTTAAAAAAACCCATTTCAAATCTGCCATCCATGGTTTTAAATAAAAACCTTTTGCTAAGCTTCCCTTGAAGCTCCTTTTAGAACCAAATTCTATGCATCCCTTCTTGAAACTTTGATCAAAACATTTGATTCTAAACAAACATAGTGTTATCTTACATAGATCCTTTTGACATCAATGACAAATATTAGCTTAGAAACTCAAAATGTGGCTTAGAAACTCAAAATGTCCAACAGGTATCCTAATTTTAAATCAATCTTTGAAAATATTGTGGTACCCTTAAGCTGATAAAAAATGTCTTTGATTCTCAATAGGAGATGTCTATTCTTGATAGTTACCTTGTTTAACATCCTATAATATATACACAACCGTAAGGAGCCATCCTTTCTCTTAACAAACAAAACCGATGCACCCCATGGTGAAACACTTGGTCTGATGAATCCTTTCTCCAAAAATCCTTGCAACTTCACCTTTAGCTCTTGCATTTATATGGGATTCATTCTGTAAGGAGCTCTATGTATAGGTTATGTTCTAGGTTGGAGTTTGGTTATGAAGTCAAATTTACCTTTGGGTGGTAATCTATGTAAATCCTCTGAAAATACATCTCTAAACTCCTAAAAAAGTGAGTGTTTCTTGAACACCTCTTCCTTATTTTTTCATCCATCTCATTTAAATTAACTACAAAAGCCATTCCTCCTTTCCTAATTGCTTTATTGAGTTGCATTGATGAAAGAATTTAGCATTGGAAAGCCCCTTGTAGGCTGTACACCCTTTGTAATTTTCCACTATCTTTCATGAACTCAATCCATCTATCTTGAAAGTTGATTACTGCCTTATGAGCTTGCAACCATTCCATTCTTAATATTACATCAAAAGCATACAAAGGTTTTACATAGAGGTATCATGTGGTAATTCCACTAGGTAGGACAATTTATGCCATCGGCTAGCATTGATTTATAGAGTAGGTTTACATCGAACCATACTCAACCTTCCACCCATGTGCCAAGATTCTCAAATTTTCTAATTTATCTTTAATTAAATTAGTGGAAAAAAAACTATCCGTAGCACCACTATCAAACAATTTTTATCATTCCTATCAAATATATTACCCCTTATCAACAATGGAGTGGCTTGTCCTTACAGATATTGGTTTCCTATCGTTGCATAGATCTTGTGTGCTGGTTCCTTGTACATTGGTTCTTTTCCCTTTGAACTCAATCCTACTTTGCATGGACAATTATTGGAATAATGTGGTCCACCACATTCAAAGCATTTGATCTTGGGTCCTGGATGTATCTTCTATTTTTGTCCATCATCTGCTTTAACTACTGATGGAGTGTTAGTCTACCCCTATTATCGTCTATTGGTACCACTATTTTGGTTATTGGAATTGTAGTTATTTCCTTGAAACCATTTCCTAAACCTCCCTTGTTTCCTATCATTCCTTCAGTCCTACTTAGGGGAGTTCTTACTAGCCTGTTCTCCTTCCCACTTAACAAAACTAGCACTATTTCTTTTCCTTAAAGCCTCTTTGCCTTGTTTTTCTAACCCATCATAATAAAAATAGGGTTTGAGATAGGTTTCAGCCTTCCTGGCCAAATCATAGGCCTTTTGAAGAGTAAGAAGTTTGAGCATATCCACCTCCTACCTTATTCTAGGATCCACTCCTAGAATGAACTTATGGATATTTATATTCTTATTATATGTTGATACATACTTTAGAAGCTTTAGAAATATTTAGTAATAGTTTTCAACTGACCTAATTCCCTCTATAAGTTTAGTGAAATCTTCAGAATTTTGAGAGTAGAAGTGTTCTATAAGGAATCTATCCTTAAAAGCATCTATAAACACTTTCTATATCAAATCCACTACTGCCAGAAGATTCGGTCTTGTACTAAATATCTCCTAGAAATCCTAGCCAACACCTTGAAGATGTAAGGTGGCATATTATGTATGAGTTTAAATGAAATAATTCTTCATGTTACAACAACTCTCTATCTCTTTTAGCCACACTTCAACTTTATCACCATCTTCCTATCAAAACCCAATGGTCCTTTACTTGAGGCTTGATCCACTTGTACAAGGTTTTGTAAGCCTTTCAAAACCCTATTTGTAATGGTTTGGGGACCCTTCCAAAACCCCCCTATGAGGTTTGAGGAGCCTTCCAAAACCCTTTGGTCCTCTGCGTAAGGCTTGATATCTTTTTAAGGTTCTAGAATACTTTCAAAACCTTGCTTAAAGAGGTTTGGGAATCCTTCCAAAACTAACTTGTTTAAGGTTTGGGGATTCTTTCAAAACCCCTTTGTTTAAGGTTTGGAGATCCTTTCAAAACCCCATATTTGGGCAAGATTCAAGTTTGATGTTACCGAAGTGATTATTGAAGGTTCTAGGTACTTGCTAGTGGAGACCTAAATTTTCAAAATTAGGATTCTCATCCTTGGTGGGAAGGCCTAATGTTTTTATTGTATTTTTTTAAGTGATCCTCATGTCTCAAATTTTTTTCTAAATTGAGTGCTTTGTTTAAATTTGAAAATTAAATTATCATCAAATGGCATGGATGGTTGTCCCATTTTCTAGATTTACTTCTCTTGTGGTGGCTTGGGTGGGAAGTTCCTTTCTAGGTATGATTTGAAATTTTAAAATTTAGGTGGGAATGCTATCTGCTTTGGATCTACGAGATTTGACTATCTTAGATGCTGGATCAATATTTGTTAGATGCTGAATCAGTTTTCCCTTAGGGATGTATATTGATATATTAAGTTTTAAGTTTTAAACTATTTTATTACAATGAGCTAAACTATCTAGACTTCGGTATATTGATATATTAAATATTTTCTTATCCTTTCACCATTATTTTTACTAATCCTGACCCCTTAATTGCAAATTTCAATGTCGTATTTAGCTTGTAAGTTTATAATAAATTGTGGTTCCACATTTCCTATTTATATGCTTCTAATACTTGCTTTCAATATTTGGATGATGACACTTCTAACAGTTTCCAACAATGGAAATTAATACAAAGAAGGTTTCACACAACACTATATATACACATAAGATAATAAGCATTATCATCGATGAGACCATGGATCTGTATCACCTCAACACGAGACAATTTTATAAAAGGATATAAGCTTAAAACCATCAAAATATTGACTTTGTGCTTTCTTACAAATGAGAGAAATGGAAGTGGTATTTATATATTTCATAGCTTTTCCCTCAAAATATTGACTAATTCACCACCTACTCAATTTTTTCTCATATAAGTACTAGAAGTGTTGATAAAATATTGCTGAAAATTAATTCACAACACTATTTTCCTTATAGGACTATAAAGCATACCCTTGACTTTTTATACAAGGTGTTTATTTCTAGTGGCATATTCCTATGATGGAATTTAGTTCCACATTAGTAACTCTTTTTCTTAGTTAGCATAGTGTGTTGTATCAATTATCCCATATTGAATAGGTTGTGGGACTTGAGTGGATTATAAGCCCCACCATTTGTCAAACTCTTTGTCGATGGGGTAGTAGGCTTAAAGGTGTAAGCCCTTGGTGTCACTCATGTGCATTTCCTCACCCCCTTTAATATTGAGTTTTGAAATTCATACCTCTTATTCTTCTGCTACTAACTAATCATTCTTCATTTGGTTAATAACATGTTTAATTATCTCTAAAATACCACTCTTTAAGGTGGTTAGCTTAGTAATTTTATTCTAGTCATTTTCAATTGGAAAAATAATAATAAAATTTATATTATCCTCTTTTATCCATTTAAGTTGAGGTTTTTTTCCCTTAAAAGAATACATTTTTAATATCATTTGTTGAGTTGGTCCTAAATTATTCCTTCCTCTTGTCTAAGTTCACTCATTGCTTCTTAGAAGAGTTTTTTGTTTTTGGTAGAATCCTTGTCTATTCCTCTAGTGTGATATTTTCTTTAAAAGTAAAAGGTAAGATAGTTTTTTATTCTTCTTTTGATATAAACCAACCAATTTTCATTTGGTTAGTAACATGTATAATTGTCTCTATAGTCCCTCTTTCGAAGTGGTTATATTAGTAATTTTCTTCCATTTTTCTTCTAGTCATTGTCAATTGGAAAAACAACAATGAATTATCCTCTTTTAGCCATTTAATTTGAGTTTTTTTGCCTTAAAAAAGTTCCATAGCTTTTGCATTATTTATTGAGTCGGTCTTGTATTCTTCCTTCCTCTTGTCCAAGTTGTTCATTTCTTGCTTTTGAGAAGATTTTTTGGGTGGAAGCATCATTTATAAGCATATTTTCTCAATATATAGATGGAGAGAAATTGGAAGATGATATGACCTTGCCTAATTTAAAAATTTTGATTTTATTGTCTAATTTTATTCTAACTTATTTTATTCTATTAGAAAGTAATCTAAATGTTTCTTGTTATTTTCCTTGCCTATCTTCTTGTTTATCTAAATAAACTATCTACATCATGGAAGAATACCCATAATGCATTTATAACTAATCCACAAATTTCAACAAGTTTGTATTCCTGTTCTTGTAAGTCCTTTTCTCTCTCTTTCTTTAAAGTTTGCATAGTAGAGTTGAAGTCACTTTTTATAATAGTTTCCTTCATTCTCCAATATTCTATAGACAAATTCAATACTATTTCCCTCTAGCTTTGTATGCAAGTGATATAAAGCTTTATAATAATAATATCTATTGAGATAAAAATATTTATCTTTAATGCTATCCAATTGGATTTCAATACCTTTAAGAATCCATCACAAGACTTTAGGTATGATATTATGGATATATTTATTGTCTGTCCCTTTACATCTGTCCCTTTCACTATCAAATTTTTCATCTCATCCATTCTCTTTTTATTTTCTAAAGTAGAATTATGTTATACTTAACCATAACTTTCTCTATCAACTTTTTCTCATCCATTTTTTATTTATTTATTTTAATAGAATTATGTTTGCACTCTCTCTATGTACTAAATTGCTTATTTTATTTTTATTTTCATGGTAACATATTAATATTATATTCTACTAACACTCTTTTACATCTGGTATTTTTTAAACTTACTTATCATATCTTATATTGATGCATATGAAACTGAAATTAATTTTCCTTGGGTTTTCTTCTAACAAAAATCCAAGGCCATTGCAAAGCCCCTTTATATCATGAAATGGAGAAGCCATTAAAATTGATTCATATTAAACTTTAGAAGACAAATTGTTACAAGGGATGAGGAAGTACAATATATAAATTTAAATTCAAGAATTCAAGGTGTAAAGGAATATGGAAGGTAAATTTTAAAGCACATGAGGTAAATCATGTTGAGCTTAATTTAGGTAAATCAAATTTATCTCCCTCAAGTAGCATAAAATCATCTCCTTGCAATAACAATGAAAGTAGTACAAAGCATATCCATTGCACATTAATATTTCAAGAGAAACTATTGAGCAAAGTGCAAAAACAGTATTGTCATTGTTGTCAACACAGACAGATAGATCAATTGATGATGCAATGGACAGGAGTTTAGAGGTCAGTCAGAGCATGTACAATAAATTTCCAAGAAGACAGAAGTGGCCCAGTTTCAAAATATCAAAGAAAAATGCAAGTAAGAAAACTGTCGCGATATCGTGACAAGAAAACTGTCGCGATTTCGCGACATGTAGGAGGAAAAGAAGCCAAATAGCAAAACTGTCGCGATTTTGCGACATATCGAAGGAGAGAGAAAATGTGAGAAAAATTGTCGTGATTTCGTGACATGTTGGAAGCAAAGAAGGCAAGAAGAAAAATTGTCATGATTTCGTGACATGTTTGGAGAGAAGGCGCAGGCAAAGAAAACTGTCATGATTTTGTGACATGTTTGGAAAGAAGGCGCAAGCAAAGAAAACTGTCGCGATTTCGTGACATGTTTGAGAGAAAGAGATTGCAAGGAAAAGTGTCATGATTTCACGACAATCTGCAAGAAGGATGGTACGGACAAAAAAGTGTCGTGATTTCGTGACAGGTTTGAGAGAAAGAGCTTGCAAAGAAAAGTGTCACGATTTCATGACATGTCGGGTTTTCACGATTCGATGTCAAGAGAAAGTGCTAAGGAGAAAAAGTGTCATGATTTCGTGACATGTCAGGTTTTCGCGATCCGATGTCAAGAGAAAGCGCTAAGGAGAAAAAGTGTCACGATTTCATGACATGTCGGGTTTTCGCGATCCGATGTCAAGAGAAAGCGCTAAGGAGAAAAAGTGTCATGATTTCGTGACATATTGCAGGAGAGAGAAGGCCAGATAAAAAGTGTCATGATTTTGCGACATATTGCATAAGGAAGAGCTCGAGAGAAAAAGTGTCATGATATCGTGACATGTCACGTTTTTACGACCTGAAGAGAAGAGAAGAGCCAAGGAGAAAATATGTCACGATTTTGCGATAGCAGCAGAGAGGAAGGCTCCGAAGGATGAAGTGTTGCAATTTAACGATAGAAGAAAAATGAAAGAGCAAGGAAGTGGAAGCATCATGATTTCGTGACAAAGTCAAGGAGGAAGTGCAAGGCAGCGAAAGTGTCACGATTTCGTGACATGTTTCGTTTTCACGGGTGCATGCAAAGAGAAGTGCAAGGAAGTGAAAAGTGTCACGATTTCATGACATGTTCCGTTTTTGCGGGTGCATGCAAAGAGAAGTGCAAGGAAGCAAAAAGTGTCATGATTTTACGACATGTTCCATTTTCGTGGGTGCATGCTAAGTAGAGTGTACGAAGGCGAAAAGTGTCACGATTTTATGACATGTTGTGTTTTCATGCTTGCATGCTGAGAAGAAGACAAAAAGCTATCAGAGCGGTAGTTTGGCTATTAGAGCTGTAAATAAGCAAGTTCGACTCTCAGAACTGTAAATACGCAGGTAAGATTTTCAGAGCTGTAAAAATGCAGGTAAGATGGTCAGAGTCGTAAATGAAAATATAAATCTATCAAAATAGTGGATATACTGACAAAGTGCCATAAATGCTGTCAGAGCTATAAAGTGGGTAGATAAGTCCATCAGAGACGTAAGTAAGCTTTTAAGGCTATTAACAGCGTAGTAAGCAGAGCCGATAGAATATTTTTTGTGTGTAAGAAGTTAGGGTTAGGGTTGAGCTCTGCACGTGGCAAGTGTGTTGTGATTTGCCAAATAAAAAGGAAAAAGGAACTGTGAAAAAGTACAGAGAGTATTATGCTAAAAAATATACAGAAGAGAGAGTTGTAAGAGAGAATAGTAGAGCTGTAAGAATATGCAATGTTTGTTAAAAAGGAATTAGACCAGTGAGGGTCTTGTTGCAGAGAAGGCATTTTTATGTCATAAAATCTATTCAGAACTAAAGTCCAAGTTGGTGCTTGGCATTAGGGGGTTGGTGCTCCTTTTTGTTGGTGCAGATAAATTGTTTGTAAAGTTGGTGCTTTGCAAAGGCTGGATTTGGATGGGAGTCCAAGCAGTCTAATTTTTGAGGAGTAGCCACATCTGGTGAACCTTGTTAAATCATGTGTTGTGGAATGCTCTCTTGTTTATTTGCTTTATCTATTTTTTTTAAGTTCTCTCTACTTAAGTTTTAATGAGCTATAGATCTGTATTTAAATTGCTACACTGATTCACCCCCCCTCTTAGTGTCATTGTGAGAATATCAATTGGTATCAGAGCAAGATTCCTGAACTAGCTTAATCAGCTAAGGTGATCTTGAAAGAATCACAATAGACGGTGGTGAAGGATTTTCATCCAACAAAGCTGCTTTGTTTGATGGAACTAATTACTCTTTCTGGAGACTTAAGATGCAGACTTATCTGTGTGCTTTGGGTTATGACATTTGGGAGTCAGTAGACAGTGGGTACACAATATCCTCTACTCCTCCAATAGATGCTACTGAGAAGAAAAAGTTTGAGAATAACTCTAAAGAAAAGAATGCTATAATGTGTGGATTAGTAGACAGTGAACTGATAAGGATCATGAGCTATAAACCAAAAAAAGACATGTGGGACAAACTACAGAGCATTCATGAAGGAGACAACAAGATCAAGGAATCCAAGCTACAAACACATCGAGCTCAGTTCGAAGCATTAAAAATGAATGATGATGAGAACATAGAGGCCTATATGTTGAGAGTCAATGGAATCATTAATGAAATTAGATGACTCGGTGAGAAAATAAAAGATGCGGTCATCATGAAAAAGGTACTAAGAACTCTTCACAAAAGATTTGATTCTAAAGTTTCTACTATAGAAGAAGCTAAAGATCTAAATTCTTTTAGCATGGATGAAATGCATGGTTTTTTAACTGCATATGAAATGAGAATAGGACAAACTAAGCCCTCAGATAGAGAAGTTGCTTTTAAAGCACACAAAAATATAAAAGCTAATCAAGAATCTATAGAAGAAGAGTCTTCAGATGAAACAGAAGCAAACTTTGTTAGGAAACTAATAAAGGGAAAAGGAAAGTACAGAGGTAAGTTACCGTTTAAGTGCTTCAACTATGGAGGAGTCGGGCACTTTGCAGCTAAATGTCCAATGAATGAGAAAAAAAAATGATGAAGGGTCACACCAAGAAAGAAGTGACTGGAAGAAGAAACCACTTTTCAGAAAAAGCAACTTCAAGAAGAAAAGTTTCTTATCCAAGAATGTCAGCTCTTCTGAAGACTGCTATGGTGAGGATTCTGAAGAAGAAGCAGGTGAAGCTCTGTTCATGGCATTTGAAGAAAGAATAACAGAGGAAAAATTAGAATGTAATGAAAAACCTGAGGATGAGGCTGAAGTTTATCTGGAAGGTGAGTTAGTTGCTGCACTTAAAGAACTGAGCACAAAAAGGAAAAAGAATAAAAAGGTTTCAAGAAAGCTTGAGAATGCCAATGAAATAATAAACAGCTTGAAAGTACAGACAGACGAATTTAAAAAAATGTCTGAAGTTCTCAAAGTAAAATTAACCGTAAAGACAGATGAATGCAGCAAGCTAGAAGAAGACATTGTTAAGTTAAGGATGCAACTAGAGGAGATGAATAGGAAATTGAGCTGTTATCATAAGTTTGAAGAAAGTACTGTAAAGCTGGATAAAATTTTAAATAACCAAAGGCCTTCCGGCATCAAATTTGGTTTGGGCTTTGATGAAGGAGAATCATCAAAGGGTTCAAAGGCATTAAATGTAGAACCCATAAATAAAGAAGAAAAGATCAGGGTTGATCAAGAAAAAACAAATCATGCCAAAGAAAGCAATAATGACAGACTCAAGAAGAGTACTGACAAAGATGGATTCACAAAAGTCACACATCCAAGAAGGAGAAGATTCATGGCTCCTACTTCAAACTGGCAAAGACCTGCACCCAGGTTTAATCATTTCTTTTTCGGTTACTATTTTAAATGCAATGCTTATGGTCATAATATTTCAAATTGCAGTTTTAATGTAGCACAAAGGAATTTCACCAGTAGAAATGTTTTTTCTCCATTGATGGATTATGCAGTTGAATGTTATAACTGTCATAATTTTGGACATTTTGCAAGAAACTATATAAGCACTTTTGCAGCAAATAATTATCAGGGTAGAAAATCTCAACCAAATGGGTTGAAACAAAACAAGAAATTTCTTGAAAAACAGGCACATGCTAATGAAAGGGGAAAGGCAAAACAAGTAACCAAATCTGCTAGCAAACTAGAGCCACATTTAAATCAAAGGAGTACTTTACCAGCAAACCTTTAGAACTAATACATACTAATTTATGTGGACCCATGAGAACACAAAGTATAAATGGTGACAAATACTTTATGCTGTGCATAGATGACTATTCTAGAATGACCTGGATATTCTTTTTGAAACAAAAATTTGAAGCTTTTGAAATGTTCAAGACCTTCAAAAACCAAGTTGAGAATGAAATAGGAAAGAGGATCAAATTATTAAGATCAAATAGAGGAGGAGAGTTCATCTCAGAAGAGTTTGCAGAATACTGTCAAAAATATGGGATCAGAAGACAGTTTTCAGCAGCAAATGGTGTTGTAGAAAGAAAGAACAAAACTGTACATGAAATGGCACGGACAATGTTGACTGAAAGCAAAATTGTAGATAGATTTTGGAAAGAGGCAGTCCATACTATAGTTTATATCCAAAACAGGTGCATGTTGAGGACACATGAAAGCAAAACCCCTTATGAGCTTTGGTTCGGCAAGAAGGCAACATCAAAATACTTCAAAGTCTTTGGCAGCAAGTGTTACATCAAAAGAACTGAAGATAATCTTGGTAAATTTGAAGATAGAGCTGATGAAGGTATTTTTGTTGGCTATTCATCAAAAAGCAAAGCTTACAAATGCTACAACAAAAAGCTAAAAAAAATTGTAGACAGTGCCGATGTTAAATTTGATGAAGATATGAAACAAGCTGTCAACTATGAAGATAACTACCCTATTTATGAAGAAGTTATTGAAGGAGATGAAGAAAAGAAAACAGAAAAGAATCAAAAAATTGACTCAGATGATTTAAGTATTGATTCAGAAGTAGAAGAAAACAATAAATTTAAAACAAGAAGCTGGCAAAAAATCATCCCAGAGAACAAATTATAGGGGACCCCACAGTTAGTGTTAAGACAAGAAGAAGAGTAGTAAGTAACTACTCCCTATTATCCAGCATTGAGCCCAAAAATATTGCTGAAGCAAGCACATATGAAAGTTGGATGAAGGCAATAAATGAAGAACTAGATCATATTGAGAAAAACAAAACCTGGGAGTTAGTACCACGACCTGTAAATAAAAATATAATCAGTACTAAATGGATTTTTAGAAACAAATTGAATGAAGACGGACAGGTTGTAAGGAATAAAGCAAGATTGGTCTGTAAAGGCTATGCTCAAGTTGAAGGTATTGATTTTGAGGAAACTTTTGCACCAGTGGCTAGACTCGAGGCAATCAGAATGTTTCTGGCTTTAGTAGTCCACAAGAATTTCAAAGTTTATCAGATGGACATGAAATCAACATTTCTGAATGGAAATCTTGAAGAAGTTTATATTGAGCAACCGTATGGTTTTCAAATCGGTGATAATCCCAACTTTGTTTGCAAGTTGAAGAAAGCTTTGTATGGCTTGAAACATGCACCTAGAGCATGGTATGCAAGACTAGACAACTATCTCACTGAACAAGGGTTCAAGAAAGGTATGGTGGATAGTAACTTGTATGTCAAAACAGACAATAGCCAACTTATTTTCCTTGTTGTTTATGTTGATGATATAATTTTTGGTAGCAGTAATGATGAGTCATGTAGAGACATAGCAAATAAAATGTAGAAAGAATTTGAAATGTCTATGATTGGTGAACTTTCATATTTCCTCGGACGACAAGTTAACCAAAGTGAAAAGGGCATTTTTATTTCTCAAGTTAAATATGTGAAAGAAAAGCTAAAAATTTCACAATGGAGGATTGTAAACCTGTTAGCACTCCCATGACAACAGGTTGCAAGTTGAGCAAGGATGAAAAATATCTAGATGTAGATTAGACCATGTACAGATCTATGATTGGGAGCCTGCTATATTTAACAGCTACAGGCTGTGTGCATGGTAGCAAGATTTCAGGCTAGTCCCAAAGAGACTCATGTGACAGCTATGAAGAGGATCTTTAGGTACCTCAAGGGTACTATGGAGTATGGGTTATGGTACCCAAAAGGTAAGGATTTCACTCTTATTACATATTATGATGCAGATTGGGCAGGATGTATAAATGACAAAAAGAGTACCAGTGGTGGTGCATTCTATCTTGGAGACAGGTTGGTAGCATGGCACAACAAGAAACAAGAATCAGTCTCTCTATCCATAGTAGAGGCAGAATACATTGCTACAACAACATTTTGTACACAGATTTTATGGATGAGATAAACCCTGAAAGATCTTGGTATTAACTTCAAAGAGCCAATTTTAGTTAAATGTGATAATACCAGTGCTATTAACATTTCAAAGAATCCGATTATGCATTCTCGCACCAAACATATTGTAATCCGGTATCACTTTTTGAAGGATAAAGTTGTAGAAGGTGAGGTTAAATTGGATTTTGTTCCAACTACAGAGCAAGTAGTGGATATCTTCACTAAACCGTTGCCCAAGGAAGTTTTTGAATATCTCCGCAGTAAGTTGGGAGTGGTCACACTACCCAAGAACTGACTAGCTTTCGAGAACACATTCTCAGGGGGAGCATTTATATATTTGATTATCAGCCCTTTGATATATATTTGTTTGCTCATGTTTGTATTGTTTGCTAACTATAATATTATGTGCCTGAGAATGTTGTGCATGGAATCAGGGGGAGTCTGCAGTAGCCCTTTGGTATTATTGTCAAAGGGAGAGAAGAATTACAGGAAATTGCACATGTGTTGCCAACAATTACAAAGGGGGAGATTGTTGAGCAAGGTGCAAAAATAGTATTTTCATTGTTGTCAACACAGATAGATAGATCAATTGATGATGCAGTGGATAGGAGTTCAGAGGTCAGTCAGAGCATGTACAGTAAATTTCCAAGAAGACAGAAGTGGCCCAGTTTCAAAATATCAAAGAAAAAGGCAAGTAAGAAAACTGTCATGATTTCGCGACATGTAGGAGGAAAAGAAGCCAAATAGCAAAACTGTCATGATTTCACGACATATCGAAGGAGAGAGAAAATGCAAGAAAAACTATTGTGATTTCACGACATGTTGGAAGCAAAGAAGGCAAGAAGAAAAACTATCACGATTTCATGACATTTTTGGAGAGAAGGCGCAGGCAAAGAAAACTATCACGATTTCGTGACATGTTTGGAAAGAAGGCGCAAGCAAAGAAAACTGTCACAATTTCATGACATGTTTGAGAGAAAGAGCTTGCAAGGAAAAGTGTCACGATTTTGTGACAATCTGCAAGAAGGATGGTACGGACAAAAAAGTGTCACGATTTCACGACAGGTTCGAGAGAAAGAGCTCACAAAGAAAAGTGTCATGATTTCGTGACATGTCGGGTTTTCACGATATGATGTCAAGAGAAAGCGCTAAGGAGAACAAATGTCATGATTTCGTGACATGTCGGGTTTTCACGATTCGATGTCAAGAGAAAGCGCTAAGGAGAAAAAGTGTCATGATACATGTCAGGTTTTCACGATCTGATGTCAAGAGAAAGCACTAAGGAGAAAAAGTGTCACGATTTCATGACATATTGCAGGAGAGAGAAGGCCAGATAAAAAGTGTTGTGATTTCGTGACATATTGCATAAGGAAGAGCTCGAGAGAAAAAGTGTCGTGATATCGCGACATGTCACGTTTTCACAACCTAAAGAGAAGAGAAGAGCCAAGGAGAAAAAATGTCAAGATTTCGCGATAGCAGCAGAGAGGAAGGCTCCGAAGGATGAAGTGTCACGATTTTGCGATAGAAGCAAAAAAAAAGAGCAAGGAAGTGAAAGCGTCGTGATTTTGTGACAAAGTCAAGGAGGAAGTGCAAGGCAACGAAAGTGTCACGATTTCGCGACATGTTCCAATTTCGCTGGTGCATGCCGAAAAGAAGTACAAGGCAGTGAAAGTGTCACAATTTTGTGACATGTTCCATTTTCACGGGTGCATGCAAAGAGAAGTGCAAGGAAGCGAAAAGTGTCACGATTTTGTGACATGTTCCGTTTTTACGGGTGCATGCAAAGAGAAGTGCAAGGAAGCAAAAAGTGTCACGATTTTGTGACATGTTCCATTTTCGTGGGTGCATGCCAAGTAGAGTGTACAAAGGTGAAAAGTGTCATGATTTTGTGACATGTTGTGTTTTCATGCTTGCATGCCGAGAAGAAGACAAAAAGTCATCGGAGTGGCGGTTCGATCGTCGAGTCAGTAAATAAGCGATGTTCGGTCTGTCGAATCGTAAATACGTAGGTAAGATTGTCAGAGCCGTAAAAAGGTAGGTAAGACGGTTAGAGTCGTAAATGAAAAGATAATTCTATCAGAACAGTGGATATACTGACAAAGCACCAGAAAGGCTGTCAGAGCCGTAAAGTGGGCAGATAAGTCCATCAGAGATGTAAGTAAGCTTTTAAGGCTATTAACAGTGTAGTAAGCAGAGCCGATAGAATTTTTTTCATGTGCAAGAAGTTAGGGTTAGGGTTGAGCTCTACACGTGGCAAGTGTGTTGTGATTTGTCGAATACAAAGGAAAAAGAAACTGTGAAAAAGTACAGAGAGTATTATGCTAAAAAATATACAGAAGAGAGAGCTGTAAGAGAGAATAGAACAGCTGTAAGAATATGCAGTGTTTGTTAAAAAGGAATTAGACCAGTGAGGGTCTTGTTGCAGAGAAGGCATTTTTATGTCATAAAATCTGTTTAGAACTAAAGTCCAAGTTGGTGCTTGGCATTAGGGGGTTGGTGCTCCTTTCTGTTGGTGCAGATAAATTGTTTGTAAAGTTGGTGCTTTGCAAAGGCTAGATTTGGATGAGAGTCCAAGCAGTCTAATTTTTGAGGAGTAGCCACATCTAGTGAACCTCGTTAAATCATGTGTTGTAGAATGCTCTCTTATTTATTTGCTTTATCTATTTTTTTAAAGTTCTCTACTTAAGTTTTAATAAGCTGTAGATCTGTATTTAAATTGCTACACTGATTCACCCCCCCTCTCTCAGTGTCATTGTGAAAATATTAGAAACATAATAAATAAATGCATGTGGAGGATATCCCTAGTAACATAGGAAAGTAATTACTATAGATAATAATCCTTGTACTTTATATGAGACTATTCATTGTATTTAAGATTCTCTAGGGATACCTAAATATTTAGAAGATAAATATCATTATGAATAGTATATAAAAATAGAGGACATTGATGAATATGAGAGTGGTGGTGGAAATAAAAAATGGAGAGGAAGACCATTAAGAAAAACAAAGAGAAAAGAAAACTCAAAGGGTATTGGTTTGGGAAGCCAAAGAGAAATATCATAGGTGTTAACAAGAAGTGAGGATTTTGCAATAGAAAAAATTCTTGGGTTTTTTTTTTTTGGTAAATAAAAGTCTTCATTAATTACCGGGTTTTGCAGGTTAACCCAAAACCTATTACAATATCCAGCCTTCTACTGAGATTGTAGATCCTAGTCATCCTTGAAACTTTATTACTAGAAATTGTGTTGAATCCCCTACAACACCTTACTAACAAGGCACACCCATACCTAAACATAATTGTAAACATTACTTACATTGACAGGAAATTAAAGTTTGGAACTTTGCACTTGTGAAACCTGTTGCTTGCCCATTTCCTATTCTCTATCGAAATCCTCCAAGGCTTACACCCTGTTACCTTCATTTCCAATTTGGTATGATTTAGAGGGAAACCCCATAGTTATTCATGGGGAAAGAACACCCATTCATCTTTCTCCTTAACGGGTAGGTTTCTTTTCATGACTAATAATGTTTTCCACTTCACATGGTACACCTTGTGTCCATGTCACCAAACTACCAACATCAACACCTATGTTGGCTAATTTGTCAGCTGACTAGTTGGCCTCATGGTACATGTGACGAGCCCCCCTATTCTGTCTTGCCACAAAAAGAATCCTCACTTCATGGATGACTCCCTCGATTCTCCATGGAGGTTTTTTGCCATTGGTTAATAGGTTGATGATGTTCATCGAATCACCTTCAATCATCAAGTTGCCTTGAGTTGCTTGGTCTACTTGTAACCCTCTCCAAAGGGCTCTAGCTTCTGATTTGTTATTAGTTATGATTCCCAATGGTTTAGCGAAGGCATTGACTAGATTTCCTTGATGATCCTTGATTATTCCTCCAGCTCCAGCTCTTCCCGGGTTCTCCTTGGTTGCACCATCAAAATTTAGTTTAAACCAACCTTGGGGAGGTGGCTCCCAAGAAATCTCATTTTTGGGATTGGTCAAAGGAATGGAAGGTTTGTCCTCAATATCTAAGGCCCAAGCTAATTGTTTTTCTTGGGGAGGAATTGAGTGGTTCTCATCCACTAAGGTGCTAAGGTTTTATTTCGCAAAGACAATAATCCTGTTGAGGATGGTTTTTGGGTTGTGAATGGTATCCTTAAAGGCTCTATGGTTCCTTTCTAGCCAAATCTACCAAAGAAAATGATGCCAAAAAATTTTCCATAGGTACTTAAGTTTTAGGCTAACAAAGGGTTGAGGCCATTGATGGAACACTTCGGATATAAGAGCAGGCTTAACCCACAAGATCCTAAAGGCTTGGAAAAGTTCATCCATGATGGACTTCTCTACTGAACACTCCAAAAACAAGTGTTGGGTTGTCTCCCATCCTGCATTGCACATGTAGCAATGGTTAGCAATAACCATACCTTTGGATAACATATTGTCCATAGTGAGGATTTTTCCTTGAATCACCAACCATGAAAAAAAGGATATTTTAGGAATTAAGCCTTTGATCCAAACCAAACTCGATTGAAATTATTGACCTTCCACATTGAGAAGCAAATTATAGGTAGACTTAACTGTGAAGTCACCACTTTGGGCCTCATCCCAAACAATGTGATCTTCATCCTCTCTAGAGGGAATAATTTGCTGAGTTAAAATGTTATAAAGCTCTTCAAACTCTGCTTCAAAACCCTGTACTTTGATGTGTTTCCACCTGTTGATATTTATATCCTACCACATATAATTTGCAACCTTCTTCCCAATATGTTGCTCCTTATGCTCTTGAATCCTAGCCAAACGAGGATTCTGGGATAAATCCTCAGCTCACCCATCGATCCTTCCAAAAGTCTATTGTTTGCCCATTTCCTAGAATCCATCTAAGACCTTTCATGACAAGATCTCTGCTCATGAGGATTGCCTTCCAAAAAGTAGAACCCCTACTTGCTAAGTTGTCATTAAGGAAGTTCACACCTTGGAGGTATTTCCTCCTAACTATGGCAGTCCATTCATTATCAACCTTAGTCAATAACTGCCATGCTTGTTTGGCTAACAGAGCTGTATTGAGATGAGTAACTCTCCTCAATCCTAACCCCCCATCAGATTTAGGTTTGCAAACCTTGTTCCAACCTACTAAATGGATCCTTTTCTTATCCTCAGTCCTTGACCAGAGAATTTTTTTTTGAAGTCGCTTAATTTTGTGATACACCTTGTCGGGAGCTCTGAACACCGATAGGAAGTAAACGGGTATACTTTGAAGTGAAGCCATAGTTAAAACTACTTTGCCTGCTTGAGATAACAGATGTCCTTTCCAACCTACTAGCATTTTTTGGATCCTCTCCAGAACTATGTTCCACTTTGATACTTCAGGTTTCCTCGTAAATAGGGGAAGACCTAAATAGGAGGTGGGGAGGGATGCAATCTGACATTCCATGATCCTTGCTATGCTGTTTTGCCTAGGAATGGGGGTATTGATGAAATAAAGTTTGCTCTTATCAAAATTCACTTTCTTCCCAGCCGCTTATTCATACATTATAAGAATATTTTTAATCCTTCTTGCCTCAACCACAGAAGCCAAAGTTAGTAGCAATGTATCATCAACAAATTGTTGATGTGTCAACGGGGTAGTTAGCGACGTGGTCTTGATACCTGATATGAGTCCAGCTACCACTGTTGCCTTAATGGTTCTTCCCAAGGCCTCAACTATGATGATGAACAACATAGGACTTATGGGATCTCCTTGTATTAGACCACATTTGCTTTGAAAAAACCTACAGTAGACCCATTAACCAAAACTAAAAAACAAGGCTTAGAAATACACTCTCTTATTAACTTGACCCATTTCATGTTGAAGCCAAATTTTAATAAAACTGCCTCTAGGAATTCCTAATTTATCCTGTCATAAGCTTTGTTCATGTCTAACTTTAAAGCCATGACTACTTTTTTGGTCTGAGCAGTTGTATGAAGAGCCTCATGAATAGTAATAAATCCATCTAAGATTGATCTTCCTTGTACAGAATCTCCTTGAGTTGGATCAATGATAACCGGTAGAACTTTCTTCAAACGGTTGGCTAAAACTTTGGACAAAATTTTATAGGATATATTACACAGGGTAACCGGCCTAAAGTCAACCATAGTCTTGGGGTTGGGGCCTTTAGGGATCAAAGCAATGAACGTTGAATTGAAACCCCTTGGAATATGATTTGAACTTTGGAACTCCTTGATTGCAACAATAACTTCTGCTCCAACAATATCCCAACAAACTTGGAAAAATCGTGGTGAAAACCCATCCGGCCCAGGAGCTTTGTCAGGATCCATGTTAAACAAAGCCTCCTTGATCTCTTCGTCTAAAAAAGCTACTGTAAGAGACTCGTTAATCATTTCATCAATGAGTTGTGGAATGAATTGAAGGAGAGAGTCCTTTGCTTGGGAATTACAGGCCCGTTCTTCACCCAATAATGAACTAAAAAAATTAACAGCCTCGTCCCTGATCTCCTGAATGTTTTGAGTTGAGGATCCACCCACCTTAGTTAAATTTCTAATATTATTTTTTCTTCTATTGCTCAATGTGGTAACATGGAAAAACTTTGAATTAGAGTCCCCTTCCTTTAGCCATAATGCCCTTGATTTCTGCCTCCAATACATCTCCTCACAAGCTAAAATATTATAAAACTCACAAAGGGTTTCCTTCTCTTCAGTCCTTGTTGCCTCATCATAGGTTCCATTTTGGATTTTGCTTTCTATTATTCTTAGTTTTTCCTCCACTGCTCTCTTATTCTCAAAAATATTTCCAAAGACTTCTTTATTCCATATTCTAAGGTTGTTTTTCACCATATTAAGTTTTTGAGATAGTTTGAAGGAAGCACTTCCCTAGATAGGCTGCTGCCACCATTCCTCTATTCGTTTCTTGAATTTCGGATGTTTAACCCACATTGATAGAAATTTGAATGGCTTTTTAAAGGAGTTAGCCTGAAATGCCTCCCATAGAATAAGATTATGGTCTGAAGCTCATTTAGGAAGGGCTTGTAATGCTGAATCACCAAAAATTGTTGTAGCTTCCTTGGATAAAAAAAACCTGTCCAACATTTCTTGAATCAGCTGACTTCCTATCCTCTTGTTACTCCATGTAAATTTGGCTCCTTTTAGTCTTACATCCATCAATTCATTTGTGTTAATGAATTCATTGAAGTCCTCCATGCTCCTTAAGGGTAAACTAGATCCTCCCTTCTTATCAGATGGGTAAAGGAGGTATTGAAATCTCCCCCAATCACCCAAGGAATTTCTTTAAAATCTTGGCTCAAATGCCCCAAAAACTCCCATAGTTCAGACCACCCTTGGACAGAAGTTGGGGCATAAACATTTGACATAATCCAATTCTTATTAGTATCAAAATCATGAAATAATACGCTTAAGAATCTTTCATTTGCCTGAATAATACTTCCTTCTATTTTAATAGGATCCCATAAGATCATGATGCCCCTAGATGTTCCTATCGCCTGTTGAAACCCCACTTCCCCTTGCTTCCAAATACTTCTAGCTATAAGTGCTGATTGTGCCGCATCTATTTTGGTTTCTTGAAGAAAAATTATAGTAGGATTCCAATCCTTCCTTATAGACTTCACCATCCTTTTTTTTGGTGGGCCGTTTAGGCCTCTCACATTCCATGAGAGAACCTTCATTTAGACTGTTTGATATTTTTTCCCAGCCCCCTTCCCTGAGCCAAAGAGGGTTTGTCAATTTTACTATTATCCTGGCCAGGAATAGCTTGCTGTAACAATGTTCTTTGCTTTTCGTTTGCAATTTCTTCATTGATTCTCATTCTATAGTGCTCTTCTATAGATATTTTCCCTTTCTTTCTTTCACTTCCATAATATATCGAAGGCTTGGTGGTGCTTCTAGTATGTTTTGGACTGAAATGAGAGGGCATATACTATGATAGTCTAGGGCTTGAACATTCTTCCTCATTTTTGGGGTTTTCAATTCCTTCTTCATCCTCAGCCTTGTTTTGGTTCACCTCTCCTATCTGGTTCCTAAACAAGGGGATTTCCTTCAAGGAACCTTTTACCGTTGGGCTCGTTTGATAAGGGATAATTTGCTCTACTAACAGATTAGAAGCTACATTCCTACCTCTTTTTTCCACAAATTTGACTCTTGACTCTATTTTTTCCATGTTTAAATTGAAATGACCTGGCAATTTTTCTTCATTTTGAGCATAGCTTTTGGGGCTTTTTGTCATAACTGTGGATGGTCCCGATTTGGATGGGGAGTCTAGGGTTTTAGGAAACTTGACACTGATGATATCATCCTTACTGTTTTCTTTTTCAATTTCTAGATTTGCTAGGATATCAAACATGTTCAAGCTGGGGTCTTTATTACATACGTTATGATTTTTGCTAGTTCTATGTTGGCTTGGTCAGCCTGGTTATTCTTAACTTGTCTGTATCCTTGCAATTTAAGATCCAAGTTCAAATACCACTTAGTACGAGGGAAATAGGACCCCTCATAAAAACCCATGTAGAACTTAATTTTTTAAACAAGTGACATTAGCTCAACCGGTTAGATTCCTCAACATTCCAAGGAGGAAACCCAGATTTGAATCTTGCTCAATGATACATGAATAATATCAAATATTTGTTGTAATACCACAATGTGGTGATGATGTAATACAAGTGGAGCCCGTTTCAATCCCATATAACCCATTAAAAAAATACAAGAAGTGAGGCTAAGCCCGCTAATAAAAATAAAAAAATGATAAAAATCATATCATGGAATAATAGGGGTATGAATAAGACCCCTAAAAGAAGAGTTATAGATTTCTAAGTTTATTTTAATACAAGAAAAAATTAAGTAGTGAAGAACATGAGGATCCTTCTAAAATGATTCAAAAGATAGGGATTGTCTATTAGTTTCTTCTATAGGAGTTTTTTAGAGAATTGCAACAAAATCAGACAAACACAAATAGGATGAATAATTACCAAAAGAAAAAATTAATTGGGTTACTGGACTATTTAATGGGAAAGAAAAAAATATCTAAGTTGGAATTATAAATGTATATGTTCCAATTATAGTTATTTCTCATGAAAGATGTTGGAAGGACATTAGCATATTTTTGTCAACCATAACCGTCATTCATAATTGTGATCTATGGATTCTTGGGGTGACTTAAGCATAGTTATATCTCCTCTAAAAGACAAGGGTGATACTCTTGGAAGGTCTAAATTAATACAATATTTTTCTCTATTTTTCAATTCAAATGGACTTTGGGATGTTATTCCTTCAAATTTTTAACATACATGAGATAAGAGATGCATTAAGAAAGCTTATAGAACAAAAATATTGAGTAGATTTTGTTATCCAACACATGGTTACTAATAGAGTTTACAATATATTTAGATATTATTGTGAGCAAGATCATATTACAAACCTATTCTTTAGATTATGATTTACTTAATAATGGTCGTCCAAAGCCATTTTACTTCTAGTCTATGTGGCTCCAAGACCCTAATTTCTTATAGATAGTAACATTATGGTGGGATGAAACAAAATTTGAAGGATCATATATGTACATGTTTATGCAAAAGATGAAATATCTAAAGGATCAAATAAATATTATGAACAAATATTTTGGTAATATTTTAAAGAAATGAAGGACATTTAATTCAAGCTCAAAAATTTACAACATATACTAGAATCAATGAAATGGGCTAGTATTTTTATTTGCAAGAAAAAAAATACTTTCTAATTATTGTAATGTATTGAAAAAGGAGTCATATTGGTTCTAGAAATCTAGGAAAAAAATGGATCAAGGAGATAGAAAAACAAAAAAAATTCATGTTACAACAAAAAAAACTTTTTCTTTTCATTCATAGAAAATATTTTAATTCTATATGGAAGAAATACTAAGGAAGAATAAGATATCTAAAAGGAAGCAATTACATATTTCAATTTTTTTTATCAAATGTTGGGCAATATAAGGAGGCACAAGGTAAGATTTTACAAAATATTCCATTAAATATTTCATAGTGAAAAAATGAAAACTTTATGAAGAAAATATCTATGGGGGAGATACATCAAGCAATTTTTTATTTCCACCCTAACAAGGAACTTGATCCTAATGAATTTCATGGAAGTTTCTTTTAAAAAAAATGGGATTTATTGAAGAGTGATATGTTGGTTGTGGTTGAAGAGGCCCAAAAAAGGAAGGCTATATAAGTGAGATCAATGCCACCTTCATTAAATTAGTTCCCAAGAAATATGAGATAAAATATTTTAATAATTTTCATCTAATAAGACTTTGTAGTAAGTTTTATGAGATCATTTTAAAGTTATGTCAAACAAGTTGAAAGGTATTATAGATTGTGTTATCTTAAGGAACAAAGTGGTTTCACTCATGGTAAATATATTCTTGAAGGTGAAATCATTCCATAAGAGTCCATACATTCTCTTCATTCCATATAAAATAAGGTACATTTAAAAAAATAAAAATAGATATGGATAAAGCATATGATAGGGTTTGCTATATTTTTCTACATGATATCCTCAAAAAGTTTATTTTTGATAAACATTAGTGTCAATGGATTAGATGTTATCACACTCAAAAATATTCTAGTTTGATAAATGATTCCTTGTTGAATAACTTAAGTCATCCCCTAGAATTTTCTAAGGTGATGCACTATCTCCTTGTCTATTTAATATTCTTACAAAGGCATTAGGAAGAGCTTTCATAAAGGTAAAAATGGAATACAAAATTAAAGGTATTCAAGACATAACACATGGATCCATTGAAATTCATCTTCAATTTGTTGATGAAATTCTTATTTTGGGTCATACCTTAGTCAGTGAGGCCATGGAGTTTAAATAAATACTACCATGCTATGAGAAGACTACTAAATAATTGGATAATACTATAAAATACAAGATTTGTTTCATTAAAACTACTCTAGATTTACAATGTATTCTTATGGATATTTTAGGATTTAGAATTAAAAATTTTCCATCAACATACTTGGGTATTCCTTTATCTCATAAAGGAATGAAAAAGGATCTTTAGGACTCATTATTGGATATAATAAAATCTTGTTTAGTAGGTTGGAAAGGCAAGTTCATAACCATGATGGGAAGGCTGCAACTCATAAAGTATATATTGCAATCCAATATTATTTATATGATGTCACTTTTAGTATTTCTATTAGCTATAACATTAAAAGTTGATAAAATTCAAAGAGACATTCCTTATAAAGAAAGTGGAAAAAATTTAGATTTATTTTTTAATGTGGGAGAGGGTTGGCAAAGGAAATAATATTATAAGGGTAGGCTTGTAAAATTGCAGACTTAAGAGTTTGGCCTTAAGAAAAAATCTTGTTGAAGATTTTTCAAATATTAAGGAAATATTTATGCAAAAGTTTTACTCCTAAATTATATAGATTCTCTTGATACAAAAAAATGATTCAAGAAAAAAAACCTACCTAAAATATCATCAACATGAAATTTAATATCATATATATTTCAATTTATGAAGAAATATATTCGATGGTTAGTCAATGAGGGGGATTATGTAAAATTTTGGTATTAAGTTTGGTTGAAGGATAATCCTCTTATCTGTAATTCAAAATAGAAACCATTGGCTTGGTCATGTTAGCTTATAGATGTTTGTATGTTAAATATTATACAAATATGAGCAACAACTCTAGATCGTGGATTTCTATTAGTAACCTTGTTGAAGGAGAGAAACTCAAACAAATAGAAAATAAAATTTAAAGATGCTTCAAGAATTTTATGTACCTATTTTTACATGAAAGAATGCATTGGTTTCAAATCTATCAAAATATGGTGGATACTTAGTCAAGTTTGAATATGAGAAGCAATTAGAATTTTATACTTTTGAAGACTTCCCTTAGAAGAATGTTAGGTCATTAGAGGCTCTTCATAAGGCCTCAATATTTTCTTGGTTAGTGGTCCAATGTAATATTCTTGCAAAAGAGAGTTTACAAAGAGGATATCATGGATATTTTAGATGTGTCTTGTGTGAGAAATATTTAGAAACATCGGACTATATATCCGTTTACTTATACCATTTGGGCTACTTTTTGAAAAATATGAAATATATTGGAAAAATCCTCAAAATTGAAAGTGTTGATGAAATGTTAGACTAATTATTTAAAAATAAAGCATTATGTATTACGTGGAGGATTGGTACTATCTTTATTTATTGAAATTTATGTCTTATAAGGAATAATATAATTTTAATAAAAATAAATCTCAAAATCATTCCCAATTTTGATACAATATTATTGCCTCTCTTGTCAAATATTTACAAATATGGTGCTTATCATGGGAAGTGTCAAGTGTAAAAAATATGTGCTAGCCACTTGATTACAAGATTTGAATATACATGGTCTATGACAATGACATTAAAACAAAGGATTTACTTCAATTTATGATAAAATAGAAATGTCAAGGAATTGACTTTATCAAAATTGATTGTTATGGTGTGGAGGTGGTGTTTCTCATAATAATGAAGGAAACATTCTTCTCACTTAAAATCATATGTAAATTCAATTGACAACTACACAAAGGTTAAGGCACTTCTTATAAGGTTAATTTTTTTTTATAGAAAAAGGATGGTAATATAATTCAATTGAAGGGTGTTAAAAAATTATCATTAATGATTTAAACAAACATGAAAGTGGGGATGGAATAAACTAATATTATTGCTGATTTTCAACAACTATTATTAGAAGCAATCTATTGGAAATGTGAGTATACTTATAGATATGGAAATTGGGTAGAAAATAATATAGCCAATTATAGTGATGATATTTATTTGAGGGAAATTTAAATTTTAGAAGTTTACTGGGCAAGTGAGATTTTATCTCAGTGAAAATTATATCAAGAAGATGATTGCAGAAACATAGCATTTTGAGGAAGATGGTGAATATATTTGATAGAAAATGAAATGAAGAATAACCTTGTTAGAAGGGCAAGGTGGATGTATATGGTTAAATTGACCTAATAAAAAATGTAATATTTTGGTATTTTGATGAGAGTAGCCCCTAATAGAAGCAGCATATAAGTTATGTTAAATAAAAAGGAAATAGTGCTATGTAAAAAAAACTATATTATTATTTTTTTCATTTTAGTCCATTCAAATTTAACAAGAAATAGGATTAAGAATAATAGTCCTATACATAAATAATAAAATATCTACTTTAAAATTTGTTGATATATTACTTTAAATTTGTATTTAGTATTATGATATTGACTATTTTAAATGCGTTTTTATTATTTTAGCAAAACAAATTAAGTTCAATTTCAAAGAGGAGAGATATATAGTGGCTTTAGCTGATTTCTAGAGACTAAGCCAATATCCATAAAAAATAATAATGCTCAAGTCTGTAATCAATTTTGACCAATATTATCATGAAATATATTATACTATTTCACAATATAAAAAACATATACCTCAAAATAATTACTTTAACATAAATTTGAACATTCAACAGTGAGTATTATTATCTAATATTGAAAACATGGACTTAATAAGTATTTTGACATAAATTTATAAATTTAAAACAATAATATCTATGTTCATTCTATCTTTAGGTTTTTCAATTTATTTGGAGTCCAAACAAAGTGTTATAAACCTCTATAACTTGAGCTAGTTTTTGATTGTAAGTTTTATTTTTGATAATATATTTTGTATTACCTTTTCTCAGCTATTAATGTTCTATAGGAAAAATAAAGAATACAAAGAGTACCATTAGATTTACTTTTGTTATTAAAAACATATTTTTAGATAAAGTCTATAAGTGTTGGAGAAGCTACAATTCTTCCATAATTCATTTCTAGGACAAATGGTCCTTCCCATTCATCTTGATGTGAAGCCATTTTTGCTAGATAGTTGTTTATCTTATTTTCTTTACTCTTGATGTGGTAGAAAGGGATGCTTAGAAAATTTTATTTTAGGGAATATATTTCCTTAACTACCAACTTTATATTTATTTTTCAAGTTAGAGCATGTGAGATATTTCTATTTTGTAATTGATGTGAAGGAATTTATATTTCAATCAAGATATTTGAGTTAGAATCCAAGATAATACGACCTATAGTTCATATTTTGGATTCCTATGGGCTGAATATAATGATCATAGCTTCAATTTCATTGTTTATATGATATCCAAGAGGTGAGGATTCCCCTAATCAGTCCTACAAATGCCTCCCATGCTAGTTGACTTGGGGTTTCACTTGGATGCTCATTAGAATTTACCTTCATTAATCCTTGAGGTGATTTTGACCATTTTATTTGTCTACCCTTGAAATGTTCTTTTTGAATGGAACTAAATCAAAAGGAATATTAAAAGTTTTTTCAATGAGTTTATACATGTTTTTATGTGAAGAACACAAGCTTATACTGCAAGGGGGGTGAACAATATAAGACCAAATTTCAATTTTCTTTTCCAAACAATATTATACAATATTATCAATGGCAATATCAATAGCAGTAATAAAAGCAATGCATAAATCATCACACACAAGAGAGACACAAATTTAATGTGGTTCACCCAATGTGGGCTACTCCACAAAGAAAATATTTCAAATAAAATTTCTTAACAAATTTATTGGGAACCAATTCCCTATTACAATGTTTATGGACCTCTATCCAAAAGAGACATCAATCCCTTATGCTCTGATTTATGGATATATCTACACAAGAAAACTCTTTTCCCTTTTCTTTGGTTTGTGGAACTTGATCCAGGAGAACTCTATCCCCTCAACTGGTTCATGGATCTCTCTCCACAGAAGAAATCTATCTTCTTAGTTGGTTCATAGATCACACTCCACAAGAGAACTCTTTTCCCTTACTCTGGTTCATGGATATCTTTCCACAGGAGAACTCTTTCCCCTTGCTCTAGTTCATGGATCTCTTTTCCATAGGAGAAATATTTCCTCTTGCTCTAGTTCATGGATCTCTCTCCATAGGAGAAATCTTTCCCCTCTACTCTAGCTAGTGATATTCTAGAAGACTTCTACCCCAACTGCTCTAGCTTATGGATCTCTCTCCACATGATACCTCTATCCCCACTACACTGGCTAATGGATCTCTATCCACTAGATACTGCTATCCTCTTTACTCTGTCACCTCCAAATATTTCTCTCAACTCTATCTCAAATATACACCAAGCTCTATCCCAAGTCTAGCACAAATATGGTCCAACTCTGTTCCAAGTCTAGCACAAATTTACTCTAATATCTACTCATAAATCCACACCAAAATCTATCTCAAATATATCCCCAAGCCTTAACATACAACTTGATCAAATCTGCTCTCAATTCTATTTCACATCTTCATAATACTTCCTCAAATATGCCTCTAAGCCTTCTCAAAATACTTGCTCAAATATGTCCTCAAGCCTTCTCAAAGACTTGCTCAAATCTGTCATCAAGCCTTCTCAAATACTTGCTCAAATATATCCTTAAGTCTTCTAAAAGACTTATTTAAATCTACCTTCAATCCTTCTCAAAAGACTTTCTAAAATATGTCATCAAGCCTTATCAAAGGAATTTCTCAAATCTACCTTCAAGTATTCTCAAAAGACTTGCTCAAATATGCCTTCAAGTCTTCTCAAACGACTTGCTCAACTCTGCCTTCAAGTCTTCTCAAAAGACTTGCTCAAATATGCCTTCAAGCCTTATCAAAAGACTTTCTCAAATCTACATTCAAGCCTTCTCAAAAGACTTGATCAAATATGCCTTCAATATTTATCAAAAGACTTGCTCAAAAATACCTCAAAGCTGCTTCATGTATTTCCACAAGACTTGCTCAAGTCTGCCTCAAAGCTGCTCACAAAACTGTACCAAATATTTACAAACCTTGCACACAAGCAAAGCTTATATTTTTTTTTCTGAAATACTTTCTTCAAACAAAATATATCCTACTCAAAATTTGTTTAACCTTTTGAACATATAGATAATGATTTACTCTATCAAATAGCTCAATATGGTCTACTCAATCATTAAGTCTGTCGCTTTCACCTGTCTCTCATTTATTGCTCTTTTAAAGATAGATATAGTCTAGCATATGACACCTATCATCTTGATGCACACACTTGCTTTCACAAATATGATTTCTAATGTTTGCACATTCACTTACAATATAACTCAAAACCAATTCTTAAGAATTTTACACAATCATTCAACCAATGAAGCACAACTTGCTCATAAACCCTAACACATGTGTTTCCACTTTCTTTCAATAAGGATGCACATTGTAGATTTCAAAACCTAACTCAAATATTTTCAACAATGCTTATCAACAATCCTTTTCTCTATACCTTAAATTCCAAAAAATTCACTTCAAAAAAACACTTTAAACAAAGACTGATGTGCCCATACCTCTTTATTTGCTTTGATGAAGATATGTCTTCAAAACCTGTTTCACCAACACCAATTCTCCTTGTGCCACTTCAAGGTTAAAGAGCAAGATTCTATCTTAAAGTATCCACACAAATTTTTCCTCAATAATATGCTCAATGAATTATAAAAATAATGTTCTAGGACTATTCTTTTGTTCTCAAGGATAATTCATTAAAACTCAACAAAATTCTCTCAACAATTTCCCTTTATTTTATAAAGCAAGAATTACATACAATAACATCAACCTTTACACCTTTTATCTCCCTTTATCATAAAATAATTTCCAATTTATTTGAATGTCCAAGAACCAAAAATCACAATTCTAAATAAACCATTTACAAACTTATCACTCCAATATTTGCATTTAAAATAACTAGCAGCAATACTCTTTAAATATTATGCAAAAACTTATTTCTCCTTATACCTTCTATAAGCCAAACTATACACCAAGTCACATTTGCCAAACATACACTATAGCCAACATTTAATTAAATTTTATCATACCTTATAAAAATATTTCTTCCTGGTGTAGAGATGAATCAAGCCTCTGACCTCTATCTTCCAAGCACAACGCTCGACCTCTTGCGCTAGCCAAGTGGTTGAGATCTAACCCTTGGAATCCATATTTTATCCTTGTTGCCTCCGATGAAAACAAAACAAAAACACTTTAAATGATGCTAGGGGGAATCAAAAACCAAACCTTTCCTCTACCAATACCTTATGCAGAACCCACATGCCACTTGGGCTACCAGCCCTTGCTAAAATAAAACGTCCACCACCTTGTCCTTATCTCCTGTTGCTTGCTCGACGAATGGGTTTTCAACACGTTTCACTATACTCCATGATCGATTTTCTCATGCGCATTCACTTCTGATTCTTTTGAAAATTATTTTTGCTTCTTCATTTTATATGCTTTCAAAGCATTTTCATGACGTCGACGAAAACCTTATTTTCCTTCATTTAAATTTGAATTTTGACACCCTTTGCCAATTTCAAATTTAATTTTATATTTAATATAATATTTAACTTTATTTAAATATTATATTATTTAACTTTAGTATTTAAACAATACTTTTGCATGGGGGTCTTCGTCACTTTTTATTTTTCCTTTTAATAAGCCCTTTTGGCTTAATTATTATAATATTAAATTATTAAAATATTTTCTTTTTCTTTTAAAACCTTGGCGTAAAATTTTTTCTTCAACCTTTTGACCAACTACTTTGGCTTATAATATAAAATATTAGAACCATTTCTTTTTTACCAATTTTCTTGCATCAAAATGAACTTTGCCTTGCATCAAACACTTGAAATCAATTAAAACATAATTACTCAAAATTTCCAACAATCTCCCCCTTTGTCATTGATGGCAACCCTTTTTAAAAATTCCTTTTTCCTTCCATTTCCAAATATGCCCCCTTGAGAAACTGCTCCCTAACTGAATGATCTCCCCCTTACTCAAATATCTCCTCACTCAAATCTCTCCCCCTTTGAAATCAATGACAAAGGGACTCCTTTGGTGCTAAATATAAGACTCTTAGCTCAGTCCCCTCCCCACCTCCTCTCCTTGAGGTGATTAATTTTGGGGTGGGAGCATTTCTATTCCCAGCATACAATGCTCTTTATCAACCTTATTTCTCAACATACCCTTTTAATCATTTTGAGTGTCCCTATTCTTGCTTATCTCTGGAAGCTCTGGAAACTCTGTTATGCACCACTTTGCCCTATGCCCTAGATTATTGCACTTGTAACACTTAATGTTGTAGTTTATAGAAGGTAAAAATATCATGACCCTCCCTAGCAAACTATTTAGCACAAAGAAACAATGTATTTACCTATGATGTGGTAATACCTAGTTTGAAAAATTTAACCAACTATATGATGTTTAGTTGATTTAGAAGGGTATGTTATTGCTAAAATATTGCCAAGTGTTCAGGATCAGGTACGCTCGTAGGTGGAGAAGGTAGAAACATCCACCAAAAAAAGGGTACTTAAGATCAGAGGAAATGATGATTAAGGTACTCAAAGCTAACATGTATAGATACCTTCATATAGGCATGCATTATCGGAAGGGATAATCATCAATAACTGATCACCTTGAGCCTTAGTTGATAGCCTAGTAGCTATCATAAAACCTTCGATTGAGAGAGGTGATTGGGTTGATGGAAAGACTCCCTCTTTATTGTTTTGTAAACTTGATTTCTCTCTACTGAATTATGGATTAAGAAGCATGATGTTGAAATTTAATAGGAGAACATTTTACAACATGAATGTGGATGCGTAAAGCAAATTGTTATTTTGAAATAATGTTAGAGTATTTCTTCTTGATGAAAGGTTGATTTAATTTAATGGTGGATGAAAAGTCATCTAAATTAATTAATGAAGTTTGAATTTAGTGATAATGTAGATTCATTTAAATTCATTAATAAACCCTAATCTAAATGAAGAATGAAAATTCATTTAAAAATTAAATAGGTATTACTATTTGAAAACAATAATGGAGTTTTGTTGTTAAATAAAAGTAGTACATTTTAAATGATAATAAAATATCATTTAGGGTATATTTTAGAGAAATATATTATTTATATTTAAATAATAAATATAAAATTGCTTACCTCTATTTAGTGCAGGCTACTCTATGAAGCATAAGGGAACTATTATATCCAAATATGGAAATAATAAATATAAAATTGCTTACGTCTATTTAGTGTAGGCTACTCTATGAAGCATAGGGGAACTATTGAATCCAAATATGGAAATAACAATTATAAAAATTGGTTATCACCCAAGGGAGGATAAGAATGAGATGAAAACATAAATAAAATGGAGGCTCGAGGCTACATGGTTTTTGAAGAGGATGGAGAAGGCGGCGAATAGGCTACCTAGGATGAGGGGGCACATAAGAGAGAGGTGGCTATGCATGGGAGGAAGGAAGGAAAGGCTACATTTGTGAGAAATGAACAGAAGTTGCCACATTTGTGAGAAATGAATAGAGGTTGCTACGTTTTGGAGAAACAAATAGAGGTTGCTATGTCAAGGAGAGACGAGCGAAGGTTACTATGTGTTTGGGAGCAACGAAGAGAGGCACATGAGAGGAAGAGCAAGGAGAAAGTGAGGAAGTTACAACATCTTGGGGAGTCCAACACCCGATAAAAATGGTTAGTATTACTATCTGGGTTAAATATTGGAGGAGATTAAATTAAATATTATTAGTCTATGGCTTTGGGGCTATAATAAACCAAGAAAATAATTGGAATCAACCTCATATGTTACTTTCAAAAATGCCATCACGTTAAGCTTGTAAGACTTGAATGATAGCTTTGGACATCTCTTTGGCTTGTGTTAAACTCTTGGAAACCATACCTTTTGAATTTTATTCTACCTTGGACAGCATCTTAAATACCTTCGGGAACCTGGTGAAATCATTCCCAACAACCTTATCCATTTGGGAGAGCATCCTTACAAATTTTAATGGAGTTTAGTTTCAATTTTGATGACTGTGCTAGTGTAGCGAGTTAATGCCTTGTATCTTAGTTAGAACCAGAGGTTGTTATGGGTTTAAGCCATTCTATTTGATGTTGTAAATAGAATGTCCCTCTTATCTTCCAGTATTCACATTGGTGCATCGTTTAGATCAAATTTTCCTTGTTTAGCTTCAAGGGCATTGAATTTGTTCTGTGATAGTCTGTCTCTAAGCGTTAATGCCAAGTGAACCCATATTAGGTCATCCATAGGCATTTGGAGAGGGGTTTTGAGCTTTTTGAAGCCACCTAGAATCCTATGCGCTCTCATAGCTAATAGTGAGATGTCTTTCCTATTTCTTAAACCTACTATCCCACCTACATTATCATGGTACAAAGGAACCTGGTATGATTAAGGCACAATGAATCCTACAATCGGGCTCACCTAAAGCTTTATCTCATTGGACCGTCTTTGACGTAAGCCTATGTGTGGTAGTGTTATCTCTAGTTGGAGGGTTTAGGGGAGGAACTACCTGTTCTCGATATGTGCTGTTGTAAAACCACCTTGTAATGTGAAGATAGCTATGGTTTCATAGGCTCTTTGAAGCATGTGATAGTTTTAAGGAAGGAAACCTTGCTTGGATGCATGACCATGCTATGGTAGTCATGCTAGCATTAGATGTGAGCCCTAGCTGTGAAGGCTAGAACACAAACCAAGTAGATGTGGGTTGTAATAACTAACATGTTTGACCAAGACTAAATGTCAACTATGGTAGTTGCTTGTGAACCTATTCTTGGCTACAAGATGGAATTGGTTCTCAGGTCTTATAATTTAGCCTAGTCTTATGGCCAATTTGAGATATTAATGCTCTGATTATATATTTAATGAGTTATCTCCTTGATTGTTATTTCATTAAATATTATGGGGTAATAAATTAAAGTTGTTAGGCTTTGATTTATTAAATAATTGAAGGAAGGTTTAATGAGTTATCTCCTTGATTATTATTTCATTAAATAATATAGGGATATAAATTAAAGTTGTTAAGCTTTGATTTATTAAATAAATAAAATAATGGTTTATAAATTAGGGGTTGGGGACCTTTTAATTTAAAAAAATGCAAGAGAAAGGATATATTTCTAGATTAAGGGAGTAAAGCTTTAATTTAGTAAATACATGAAGTTTGTTTTAAAGGTTGAAGGTTTGGGACTTTGAATTTATAAAACGAAAGTAAATTTAATAAAGGGATTAAGTTATAATTATTTATTAAATTCAAGTTGGAGGAAATTATAATGTTCCATGTAATTAAAGTTGGGAACTTGTGATTAATGAATTTATAATTGTTTTAAATGTTAAAGGTATGGGACTTTGAAGAACACAAGCTTATACTAAGAGGGTGGGGGGTGAACAGTATAAGACCTCTTTTTACTTTTTCCTTTATAATTCAAAACAGTAAAGCAATATACCCAAAGCAATATCAAAGCAATGCACAATATCATCCACAAAGTGACACCAATTTTAAAGTGGTTCACCCAAAAAGGTCGGGCTACGTCCACAAAAATTTTCTCTAAAAGTTATCTCAAAGTTCTTTGGGAATCCTTCCCAATTACAATGTTTATGAGCCTCGGCCCAAAGGAGATACCTTCCCCCAATTAGAATTTATGAGCCTCTGCTCAAAGGAGATACCTTCCCCTCTGCTCTAGAAATGATCCCTTAGAAGATCAACTGCCTCTACCTCTTGCCAACACATGGAACTCCTTTCCACCGAAGACCTCCTGTCCTCAATACTTAGCCTAAGAGACCTCTGCCTTCTATGATCATGTCCACGGTAGCTCAGCAACCTGTACCAAACATAGTCAGTTGGTCTAGTACAAGTCTTCCTCTGTCTGTCAGATCTGTCCAACTCTTGAAAAAATCAATCCTCTGCATACAAGCCTTCTCAAAGACTTGCCAACTGTCCTCGGGTTCTTCTCATAGAACCAATGCACCTCTGTCCTCAAGTTCTCTGATAGAACTATCAAACTCAGCTCACAAGTCCTCTGCTAGGACCTATCCAAATCTGCTCACAAGTCCCCATCGAAACCTATCCAAAATTGCTCACAAGTCCCCACCGAAACCTGTCCAAAAACTCCTCACAAGTCCCCACTGGAACCTGTCCAAAAACTCAGCAAGCTCACCAAGAAAAACTTTCTTAGTAGGAAATCACAAAGTGAATTATTAGAGACCCAATGTGATTTGTCAAAATCATAGAAGCATAAAGAGAATTGTTAGAGACTCAATATGTTCTATACTCAAATCCCAATCTCAAAACTCAACTCAAATCAACTCAACTCAATCTCAATCTCAAATCTAAAAACTCAACTCAATATCTGAAATGGATAGGATAGAATGTTTTCTTTCAAGAACATGAAACCCTAACAATTGCCAACTATGCAAAGAATCACATAACAATGATACTCATGTTCTTTTCATCATCAATTAGGGTTTCAACAACAATGCTCATCAAACAAGGTTTAGTCAACCAACACCACTCAACTCAACATCAACCTTGAAGCATTCAACCAATCATCACAAGAAAAGGAAACAAGTAGAAATCCTTTTCCCTCCAAAGACATTTGAACAAAACAGCCACCAACACAATATCACCAAATGCAAAGAATAACTTGCTCAAATCAACTCAATGGAGTAAGCCCAATATCATGAATCAAGTAAAGCAATAACTTGATCAAACAACCTCTATGGAAGCAACTCAACCATCAACCTCAAAACAACCAACCAAGGGTTTCACCAACTCAAAGCAAGTAGAAAGACTCACAAACATAAACCCTAGTGCACAATGCTTCCACTACCTCAAACCAGAATTATGCATTCACCAAAACTCTCATCAAGGATAACAATGCATAAGAAGTCTTCAAAAAACTAGAAAATAGGATTTACACCCAACCAAAGGAAACCTAGTTGAAAACCTTTTCACTCCAATCTTATTTCAGAAAACATACACCAATCATACTCATAAGGAAAATGTGCCCATACATTTTTGGAGTAGAAGAAAATTGATCCTTAAAGTTGTCACCACACACAACCCTCAAACTTCCAACCAAGTTAGGGTTAGAACCAAGATAAATGAGCATATATAAAAACTTTCCTTAATACACCTTTTAGCTTCTCTTCTTTAAAAACAACCACCAAAGAAGCCAAAAACACAACCAAAACTTACACCTTATATCTCCATTTTTAAATTTAGCATAGCAAAATACTAATCTCAAAAATACAACCAAAGAAATATCCCCTTATTTCTCCTATGTCTTTTAAACAATGCTAAACAATGCCAAAAATCATATCAAGAAAATAATCACACCTTATATTGGCTGCCCTTGAAGAATCCAAAATTTGCGGCACAAAACACGTTTTAATAAAAACGTGACTAATCCATGCACAACTCCCTTCACGGGGATCGAAATGCAGACCTCCGCCTATGCAAGGCCCAAACGTAGCCTTCGTTGCCACTAGCCCACAAGGGGCTTACGAAGTCCAAGACGAACTTCCTTCCACATAAATGGTTAAGCTTTCCGAAATCTTTTCAAACCATGAGCTCTCCTCTTTCGCAGCGTAAACAGAACATTCGATCGCAGCAAAACCAATTAATTGCCCTTGATTTTCCAAGAGAGTTTAACCTTAGGAACCTTCTCATATTTATAGTCCATACATGGACTTTAGAACACGTTAGCTGCAAAGAAAAGTAATTTCGAATTTAATCAAAATTTGCTTTCTAAAGGGTTAAAAACCCTTAAAGTATTTTTAATAAATTAAAAATAATTTCTCCCTTAATTAATTAAATAATTAATTAATTAAAACCTTGAAGGGTTTTAAATAATAATTAAATAAATAATAAAGAGAACCTCCATTGGTTTTAATAAAAACCATTGCCAATGGAATCTCTCCGGATTCTCTTAAAAAGATTCTCTTGGAATCTTCCACCTTTGAAGCCAACACATCCTCTTAACATTAATGTCATTTCCTTTTGACATCAATGACAACTCATAGACAAGAAGCTAGGATCTCAAACCCAAAATTGCCAATAAACTTTAATACTTTAAGATATGATTTGATTTGATTGGAATTATGAAATAAAGGATGTTATATTTATTCTTTAAATTGAAGTTATAGGGCTTGAATTTAGTGAATGAATAGAGGATTATTTTAAAGGTTAAAGGTATGGGAATTTAATGCTTTAAGACATGATTGATTTGATTAAAGTTAAACCTTGATCTAAGTTGTGCTTGTTGAATAAACTCTCTAAAGGTAATTGAGAGGTGAAAGTAAAAGTAAGGGTTATTTTATGATATTCACTATGCATTAGATGGTTGGAAACTTAATTGAATTTTGTATAGTTGTAATTTGGTAAAGTAAATATTATATGCATTTAGAGGTATGCCTATCCTGAACCATGAGTACCCTGATCCCCTACTATCCTCAAAAAGAATCCATGGGAAGCAAGGAGGAGCAAGGAGTTTTATGGGATCAAAGTATAGGTAATTGTGTTAATGTTGATTTACTTATGCTCAAATAGACTAGAATTTTGGGGAGATATACCTGATGCAGTTAATGTAATATTCTTTGTAGTATGAAGGATTTACCATACAAGATTATATGTAATAACTTTTTATTGTTTTATAGAAGGCACTTTTACTTTATTTCCACGTTAGTTATATTATGTAATTGATTCTCTTTTCATTGAGGATATTCTCTTTTAGTGTTATTTATTCCTTTATTTTTTGGATGCTTAGTAACTATGTTTTGCTTGTTTGGTATCTAGATGTATACTTGTTTGTTTGATTAATAATAAAACTAAAGAGTACAGTTCTAGCGTGAACTCAAAGGTGACTTAAGGGAATTAATAACCCCTTAGGGTGAACATAGGAGACCTAAGGGAATTAAGACCCCCTTAGGGAGATAAAGGACTAAGTTATGGAGAGACTGCATATGATTTAAGATAGTTTTTTGTGTAGATGAGATGGATAGCTTAACTCATAATACTCGTAGTATACCTACACATAATGGCTTGTGTATGGTATGGTGATGCATGTATACCTTCGATTGATTGAGGGTGATAAGTCTAGATCATTAAGAGTGATGGAATAGATAGGCTTATTTGAAATAACACATGCTTACACAGATGGGACTTGTGTTAGGGTACCTCATGAGATGTAGATTTTAGGAAAACTTAGGGGATTTAAAATTTAAGAAAATATTAATGTGGGTTAGGGGTTCATGGATGGTTCATGAATCTCTCTCTTTAGTAAAAAAAAACATTCATGGATGGTTCATGAATCTCATCTATGAAAACTCTGGTGGGTGCTTGATCCAACCCTACGTAGATGAGGTTTGTTTGGTTGGGTGGATCACCCAACGACACTACAAATCCAATCAAAAATTGATGGGCGTGCGGTCGACCCATCTCTTGTATATTTTTTAGGATAGGTCCGAATGTAACATTTTGCACAAGATACTCACCCAACCCTATGCTGTCCAGATGAATGATCACTTGTGATGCAGATGACCCTACTGAAGATGCAGGTGAAGCAGGTTAAGGTGCCTCATTGACTTTATCTTGAGTTTCTTCCACATCCATGGGAGTGGGAGTATCATTGGCGACTGATTTGGGCACATGATTTTCCACTTTCTCACCCAATTTTACCTTTAGCTTCTTGATTTGTAGGTGCATTTCCAATGCAGTCAACTTTAGAGAAGTTGCAGTCGTATGCTCAGATCTGTGTGACACAAATGTCGATGGTTGAGCATGGGATGTTGGTTTACCTATTGGAATATTAATCGATGAGACAGGTCAGATATCCACATGCATCGATGAGAGTACAAAACCCCCAGGCAAATCTGCTAGATTCATGAACTTGAATGGTTATTCATATGAGACACTACGTGAACTTGTCCCTCATGAATGTATATGCAAGATAGAGGGGATGCAACATATTTCACAAATCCAAGGCCTCCTGAGCAGAATGTTGTACTGCATGGCACCCTCTATCATGTGACACATCACAGAGATGGTCTTGAGTCCCACATGAACAGGTAGAACAATTGTGCCAACTGTCGAGCATAGCACATCGTTAAAAGCTCTCAACGTAAAGGTGGTAGGCACAATGTATGACTTGGGTAACTTGAGGTGGCTCAGTGCCTTGGTCATGATTATATTGATCGAGGACCCAGTGTTGATAAAAACCCTTTTGAAAGGCATGTGGTTAACACACGTGATAATATGCAACGACGGATCAGCCGTAATAGTAGGAACCATCTTCACTTCATGATCATAAAATTGTATCGTGGGTTCTTGACACTGTTGTACATGTCCCACAAAATTTGTAAATGCATGGGCATCTTGGGACTGTACCTCAATGGACCTCAAAATGTCCATAAGAGTCTCTCTCTGTCTAGGGGACTGCTGAATAAGCTCATATATTGACAACTTCGTAGGAGCTATCTACAGGTTCTAAACTAACATGCTCCTTATGGTCACCACCGATCTAGCTGGTGGGCCTAGAATGTTCTGAGCTGGCCATTGATCCGGTGTAGCTTGTATTCTAATGGGAGCATGAGGTCGATTCGATTGATCGTACCTCCTGTGTCTTGTAACAATATTGACCATGCCTACAAACCCCTGGGTAGGTGGTTTGATTCTCACTTGATTGACCTAGCCGACATTGTTACGAGGCACCTCATGATTAGGTAGTGGATTTTTGAAAATCCCCATGTTTTTGTTGTCGGGTGCCTATGGGTTGCCTGGTATTACCAGCTCTCCTTTTTCTATCATGTTCTGCATGATGTGTTTGAAGGACCAACATGTCTCGATATCATGGCATTTCACTTTGTGGAATATGTAGAATAGATCGTCTTGATGCCACTTTGACTTTGGCACATTTGGATCTACTAATTTGACCTTAGGCAATCATATGGCCTTGGCCTCGCACAGTTGATGAAAAATCAAAGTCATCAATTTTGTCAAGGGTGTGAACTAGCGAGGTGGGCACTCTTCTTTGTTTTTGCCCTTATAGTTGTTTTTGCATGTCTCATAACGTGTAGGAGGAGGTTGAGCCTGATAATTAGGCTTTTGCTACCCCTTGTATTCTCCTTCGAGATTTAGTACTACTTGATTCACATGGGCTTGCTTGCCCTATTGTTTCATAGTACTATTTTAAAACCCCTCTTTTTTGATCTTGAGCTTCAAGCTTCCTTCTTGCAACTTGATGTCCTCGATCACCCTGGCTTGTGCCACAACTTCCTTGAATGTAGGGTACTACTGCAGCTACAAAAGTAGTGAGATGTGCTTGGCATAACTCTTTGTAAAAATTTGGGTTAGTTCGGCCGTAGGAATAGGGAATATCAAATTTGCTATTATTCTACACCACCTCTTTCCATATTGCTCGATGGGCTTGTCGTCACGCTGAGCTAGCATAGCTAAATAAAAAAGGTTGGCTTGTTTCTTGATGCTAAATGAATAGTGTTCAAGAAATGCATCGACCAACTGCTTGAAACAAGTAATACTATGTTTCTTCAGTTGGTTGAACCACTCTCATCCTGGGCTGAAAAGTGTCATAATGAAAGTGCGCAACAACAAAGCATCATGAATCTCTATCTAGAAATAAGTGTCCTAAAAACTCATAACATGTTCTTGTGCATCCTCATCACCCTTGAATTTTTATAACTAGGGTATATCAAAATGCTCAAGATATGGAGGCATAGGCACCGAGGGGTCTAGAGGTTCATTGTGTATCTTCCTCAGTGTCGACTTTTGCATAGTCATGCCCTGCCTCTCTATTGCTTTGAAATTATTGGCAAAAACCTTGTACGCCTTAGAAGACAAAAAGTCCTCCTCCATAAGCTACCGTGGAGGCGGTCTAGGAGGTAATATCTTCTTCGAGGGAGGTGGAGGACATGGCTCTTCATCCTACTCAACTCAAAAACTCTCAGGGTAGGCCTGATCATATATGTCTACATCTACGTGCTCATGTTGCCTCTATCTAAGATCATTGAGTGACAACAATCGCTTCCTCTATTGGGCACTGACATGAGTACGAGTGTCTCTTTGCTCCTCATGCATATCAGCTAGGGACACAACCCTTCTATGCACATACTCTCTATGCTCCTTGGGAGGGAATAGGCCAGCCCTAGCTACCCAATCCTCCTGATCTATACGCTCCTTCTGAGCTAGAATACGATCCTCGCACATGCACTGCTCATATAATATCTATCGTAGGAGGCTTTGTGCTTGAATATTTTCATCTTCAATATACTCCTCTCTAGGCGAGCATCATCCAATTGATCTTGGAGGAGCTGGCATCTTTACTCGGACATCAGTCTGTGTGATTTGTCGATCTGGTTGGCCATAGGAGGTCTTCGATGTGCATGCTCTGTGTGAGCTACCTTATGGGTTATGTACCCATCAGACAAATGTGTGGATAGTGGACATCTGACATGAGGGTGCTTAGAAGCCTCTCCATGCTCTTTAGTGATCTTGATCCAACTACCGCTATGCTCACTCAGAGCATGAGTGGGCGACAGCTGTAGGCTTGTAGCCTAGCTACTCAAGAACACTACCTAGACCATCTAGTTGTCTAGACCTCCACCACTCATGCGGTGGTGTTCCATTATCTCCCACATTTGATATATCAATGGTGATATTGCATGGTGAGCCACACACGGGAGTATGGGTGGACATATGCTCAAAAATGATCCTATCCTCTTACCCCTGAATGGGCGAATATTTGACTCATCTATACTCTAATAGTGGAGGATTAGAACCTCTTGTGGACCTAGTATGTATGGGAACCAAATTGGTCCCCTACACCACATATTCCTCGATTGATCTCGTGGACGTGCATGCAATGCGGTATCGGTAATGGCTTTGGGATAGAGCATCCTCGTACTGAGAAGCTTCATGCTTAGTATTGTGCCTAGAGGAGTGTACTGAAGCTCCTCTATCGGGGGTCCACTCAATGGGATCTCCCTATGTCAAGTTGTTGCCTCTAATGTGTACCGAACGTCATTCGGTTCGCTCATGTGTATGAGGACTCGACACATGCTGCTGTGACCTAGTTGGGGGTTGATCATGGGCATCGGTCCTAGACATTTTTTGATCACCCCATGTGTTCACCATTTATGTACCTGACATCTAGATGTGTTTTATTATGCAAACAATGTAAACAAATGGTGATTATCTCTTTTAAATTTTTATTGTGAGCCCTAAACTGTTTGATGTTGTTTTTAGATGTGTTGTATCAGTGTTAGAAACTCTTGCATGTTTTGAAATATTGTTGGTTTTTAAACTCAGTTAAATTGGCTTTCATTTATATACTCGCACAAGCCAAATATGGTAATGACATCCCATACTCAATGAGGTAGCATAGGTACTACCAACCCTCACCCAACACACCGTGCACAGTGATACACCCTTCTGAAGAAGAGTGCATGCTATTTTACATGGATAGGATAGTTCTTGGGTCAACCTTGGCAATGAGTGGGTCCCGATAATACAATTTAAAATGAGCCAACCAAGTGGTAATGACATCCACTGTTGGTCTCAATCAAGCAGGTTGGATGTGAGAGTCCAACGCCACTGATATTTAAATGATACATGGTGTGTGTGGTTCCTTTTATTTTGCAAAAATGACAAATGTATCATAGAGCATAATGACCATTCCTACATGATGTACATTAAAATAAAAGGAACGTTTTGAATTCAAACATAATGCATGCTAATGTCCTACATGATATTTTGACGATGCAATTACAATGACATGGCCGCTAATTGGATCTCAAGCATGCAAACGACACACAATATTTATCAAGGTCACTGTATTTAGGAGCAGACTGCACTTAGAGGTTCGCTATTCCCCACAACGCCTTTACATTGAACGAAAATAAAAAATAAATTAGGACTTGTTCATTGACCCCTTAAATTTTTGTTCCTAGTTTGCAACGTTTCGATGATTTCTAGAAAGATGCAGAGCAAAAAATTCAACACAAAAGGTGAAATTGGGACCTACTTTAGCTCCTGTTATGTTGCCCACTGATTTCCTTACTATTTGCTTCTTCCACTATGAACCGCAGGTCCGACCTGCGGGCTGTAGTGGAGACCACAGGTTACAGCCGTGGGCCAAAAAATAACTATAGCTGAAAGTTGTGGTTAGCACATGTGGAAAGAAAAAGCCAAGAATAGTTAGAATTCAAGGCTAAAATTATGGGGTCCCACCGTGATCGCCATCTGACGTAATCGTAGAGCACGTGCCTAGCTAGTGTATTGATCTATACCATCGTAAAAACACAAAGATCCACACAAATGCACAAATTGAACAAAGAAGCCAACTAATGCAAAGTTTCTTATATTAATATTTGAAAGGATATCAGGTTACAAAAATGCCCTCTCAGGGTCACTCCAAAGATGATACATATGTTATAATTGCCAATACCCTCAACAAGGTAGGCACGTTTATTTGTTTCTCTGGTGATTACTCACAAACTACCTTGGGGTAGAGCTAACCCCCTTCTCCATTATGTGGAAGGATTATGATATAGAATCCCTTTTACACCTGTCTCCCTACAAACAAGAAACAACATCGTATGATTACAAAGTTTGATAGCCTCTCGCGATGAGGCCCTTTAAATAAACATATACATGTAAATACCATTAAACTAGTAAAACAAGAAAGCATAAAGAAAGGCTTTAAGCTATTCTAATCACATCAAGAGTTATATTACAACATATAAGACATGAATAAACAAATGATGCATTGAACAAATATCAAATTAGAAGCAATAAAATGTCTAAAATATCCAATATACTCCTACCCAATGCAACGCATAAAATGCCTAATTTCTATGGTCGGAGTTTCTCTAAAATGCAATTAAACCTATGAAAAGACTAACATGACTAATATATGCGATAAAAAGCAAAATGAGTAAGGTGATCTTTAACCTATTGCAAATCGTAGCTGTGAGAGGTGGTCTACACTGTGAACTATGATTGACAACCACGGTTTGACCTCTGATGTGTTTGCCCTTAGAATTAGGGGTAGTGGGCTTGACCTCCTTGTTCGAATTGATGTTCAAGGGTCACCTTTGTCATCCTCTGATATATTTGGTGGTCAAATAACTGTGAAGGGCCTTCGTTCACCCAGATTTGCATTTATTGATCCTCCTAGGCACCTAGGGCATCCATGGCTAATTGGTCTTTGGATGGATATCAAAGGGGGCTCTCAAATGCACAAGGTCATTATGCAATTTGACAGGGCTTCACTACTCTCTTGATCAATTAGCTCACTCGATAATTTGCCAACACTTCGCTATACAAATTATCTCTCATTATTTCATCCCCACTTGGAGGGGGTATTTGTAGCATGCCCCTAGGGCTAGGGGTGGCTTCATGGAGAATCCAAGACCAAGAAGGTTGGTTAGGATAGTTGGGATGGAAGCCTTTGGAATATTTCGTCCTCCAACTACCTCCTTCTAGATATCTTGGTCGTTCCAACCGATTTGGCTTGGATGGAAGGCCTAACTGAACTCCAGTTCAAACCGCAGGTCACAGCTATGATCCAGACTACAAACCGTAGGTGTCAACCGTGGTTCATACTGGAGACCGTAGGTTTGGGCTGCGATTTATGCTGCTTAGGCTAGAATGCCTAAATTTAGTGGTTAGAACCATTGCTCTATCTTGGAGTCTATCCAAGATCCTTCATATGGATTTGTAGCATGTCCATATGAGTAGTCTTCCTCGACATGATGTGTTTTAGGTGTCTACACGTCAACATAGGAGACCTAAGGGAATTGAGACCCCCTTAGGGAGATAAAGGACTAAGTTGTGGAGAGACTACATCTGAGTTAAGATAGCTCATCGTGTAGATGATATGGATAGCTTAACTCACAATACTCATAGCATACCTACACATAATGGCTTGTGTATGGTATGGTGATGCGTGTATACCTTCGATTGACTAAGGGTGATAAGTCTAGCTCATCAAGAGTGATGGGATAGATAGGCTTATTTGCAGTAACACATGATACACCTACACAGATGGGACTTGTGTTAGGGTACCTCATGAGATGTAGCTTTCAGGAAAACTTAGGGGATTTAAACTTTAGGTAAATATTAGTGTGGGTTAGGGGTTCATGGATGGTTCATGAATCTCTCTCCTTAGTAAAAAAAAAAACTTTTCTTATTTTTGTATTTTTTTGTTTGTGTATTTTTGGGTCATTACATTTGGTATCAGAGCTCTAGGTATGAGGGTATAGAGCTTCTATGTGTGCTAAAGGGAATTAGATGTCTCCAATGAAGGCTTGCTTAAGGTATAGGCTAAATATGGGATGACCTAAAATACCCTAATTGCTAAAATCTAATGGGAATTAACCCCAAGGGTGAGTGGATGTTAGGATGCCTTAGTATGGGCTTCGGTATTGATGACACATCCTAACCTAGGATATTACCCTAGTTATATTGTTAATGCATCTAGCAAGAGAACTCTGTATTATGGCTTGAATTAGAGATACAACTTAAGATGAAACTGTAATCTAATCTTCTTTCTTGGATGGAACCAGGTTAAGATGCCACCTAAGACCAGAATAGGGAGGCCTACGCCTAGACAAACTCGACAAAGTAATGTCAAAGAAGAAAACTAGGATGGGGGACCAATAAGCCCCAATAGGGAGGTAGAAGACCTCACCGCTATGGTCACTGCTATGCAGGATCAGATAAGACAATTGTTGGAAATAGCTGCAAACTAGAATTTGCAAGCTCGAGGCTCAGAGATTGGTCTAGATAGTGGACTAACTATGGAACAAGTGCAAGCCAGAGCCTTAGTAAAAAAGGAAATAGCTAGGGACATGAAAAATATTAGTATCTCCAAGTTTTATGGGGAGGGTGAAGGAGATGCAATGGAAGCATGGTTGAGAGAAGCAGAGGTTCACTTTATGGTAAAAGGCTACTCATCAAGAACCCAAACACTTTGGGCTACAATCAACCTGGAAGGGGCTGCTCTAGAATGGTGGGAAACCCACTATGAGGAAACTAATATTGAACCTATTAATACCCCATGGGAAGAATTTATAAGCATATTTAAGAAGAGGTTCCTAATAGAGCATTTCTATGCCCTAAAGTTTGAGGAGTTTGCTAGTCTGAAACAAGGAACCAACATAGTGGAGGTGTACTATAAAAATTTGGTAAGATTGTTTAAGTATGTACCTATTTATAATGAGAAAATGTGGGTTCACAAGTTCACTCTTGGATTGGAGTCTAGGATAAAGCATGATGTAGACATGCAGGAGCCTAAATCATTGCAAAAGGTGTATGACCTAGCAAAGAAAGTAGAGTCACACTTCTGTTATAAATATGGCACCTTACCCGAGCAAGCTCGATAGGAACTAAAGAAGAGGAATAGTGATGGGTTTGTAAAATGGGAGGTTGATCAAGATCGAAAGGCTAAGAACCCCCAAAATCCTGAAAAGAAACCTAATGGAAATCAGAAGAAGTTCAAAAGGAACTTTCATAAGAAGGATAACAAACCCAATAATACAAAACCTCAACCATAGAAGTCACAAGCTCTAGCTCTAGTAGTTAAGATAGGGTATCAAAAACCTAAAAAATAGCAAGGACCCAAGGAGGGATGCTACAATTTTTGGGGACCTCATTACTATAATCAATGTCCCTATCGAGTAGGGACTAGCACAACTACTACAAAAGGAAAGGAACCAAAACATCGGATCTATGTCGCAATCAAAAAGTAGAAGCTAGAGGGGCAAGCCACCCCATTACTTGTGAAAGGTAAGGTTTTCAATAAACAAGTAAATATTTTGATAGATAGTGGGGCCACTGATAACTTTATTTCTTCTAATCTAGCAAGGATTATGTCAAAAAGGCTAGGATATTTGGCTCAAGGGTGGAAGGTTGAGTATGGTTCTGGGTAGACCTACTTGGTAAACCAATGTTATCCTATGGTAGAAATCACTCTATCTAATGGGACCATGGGATGTTGTTTATATGTAGCTCCCCTACATGCCTTTGATGTGATCCTAGGGATGGATTGGCTACAGGCTCATAAAGCCTTAGTCAATTTTCAAGACCGATGGGTTGAATATTCAGAATAAGGTGGGAGGAGACTAAGAATTCATAGCAAACAAGGGGTGTTTGAACCTCAGATGTTGTCAGCTATGCAATTGAAAAAGACCCTAAATAAAGGAGGAATAGTGTATGTAGTAAAACTTAATGAAGTGGAAGATGATGAGGAAAGAGAAATACTAAGGCAACATCCAATTTTATAGGATTTTAAGGATGTATTTCCAAAGGATTTACTTGGACTACCTCCTATACGGGAATTTGACTTTATAATTGATCTTATGATAGGAGCTGAACCTATTCATAGATCCCCGTATAGGATGAATCCTATTGAAATGCAAGAACTGAAGGTTCAATTGCAAGGATTATTAGAGAAAGGTTTGATAAAACCAAGTGTGTCACCATGGGGTGCACCGGTTTTGTTCATGAAAAATAAGGATGGTTCTTTAAGATTGTGCATTGATTATAGGATGTTAAATAAAGCTACAATCAAGAATCAATATCCTCTACCTAGGATTGAAGATTTGTTTGATCAACTAAAATATGCCAAGGTGTTTACTAAGATCGATCTAAGATCAGGGTACCACCAGTTAAGAATTCATGAGGAAGACACTCACAAGATGACATTTAAGACTAGGTATGGGCATTATGAGTTTACGATCCTACCCTTTGGACTGACTAATGCCCCAGCTACTTTCATGAACTTAATGAATAGTGTGTTCAGAAGACACTTGGACCAGTTTGTCTTGGTATTCCTAGATGATATCCTTATATACTCTCGAGATAGAGAAGAGCATGATAAACATCTCAGGATCATGTTAGAATTTCTAAGGAAGAATCAAATTTATGGAAATCTGGCTAAGAGTGAATTCTATGTTCTAGAGGTATGATATCTTGGACACATCATATCAGTAGAAGGAATTGTTGTGGATCTAGAGAAGATAGAGGCTATCTTAAATTGGCCACCCCCTACTAATGTGATTGAAGTGCGAAGCTTCATGGGGTTAACGGGCTACTATAGACGTTATATAAAGGATTACTCCAAGATTGCGGGACCAATAACTAACCTTCAGAAGAAGGGAAAGGAATTCAAGTGGTCAGAAAAATGTGAGGCTGCCTTTGCATTACTAAAGCATAAGCTTACTACCACACCAATACTAAAGGTTCCCGATCCACAAGGGGACTTTTCAGTGTGCACTGATGCATCAATAGATGGGTTAGGAGGGGTACTCTCACAAGAGGAGTCAGTAGTGGCATATACTTCAAGGAAGCTCAAAAAGCATGAAGTTAATTATGCTACGCATGATTTAGAGCTAGCTGCAGTGGTGCATGCTTTAAAGGTTTGGCACCACTACTTAGTGGGAAGACCCTTTGAATTAAATACTGACCATCAAAGTCTACGGTACATATTCACCCAACCAATACTCAATGCGAGATAGAGGAGATGGGTGGAATTCCTCGCTGAGTATGATTTCGAGATCGAGTACATAAAAGGAAAGGAGAATAAAGTGGTTGATGCTTTGAGTAGAAGAAAATATATAACAACCATAACTAAAATTCACATGGACCTGATGGATCGAGTGAGACAGGAGCAATCTCAGGATGAGTATTGCCAAGAAATTCGAGTTAAGATGAACAGAGATCCTGAAGGAAATAAGGAATTTAGTATGAAATATGACTTTCTGTGTTATAAAGGAAGGGTCATCATACCAAAAATGGGTGATTTGAGGAACTTGATAATGCAAGAAGCCCATAGATCTCCTTATTCTACTCATCTGGGAGGAGCCAAAATGCGAGAAAACATGAAAATAACCTTCTTTTGGGTAGGAATGAAGAAGGACATCATGGATTTTGTTGCTCGATGCCTCAAATGTCAGAAAGTTAAGGTAGAATGCCAACATCCTATAGGAAAACTATATCTGCATGATATACCTACGCAAAAATGGTAGGTTATATCCATGGATTTTATAGTAGGTTTACCCAAAACTTGGTACCAACATGATGCCATATTTGTAGTGGTCAAAAAATTGACTAAAGTTACCCATTTCATATCGAGGGAATACCAAGGATGATGCTCAGGTGGTGGCTAGAAGATTTGTCAAAGAGGTATTCCGATTGCATGGATTTCTTGAGGTAATTATCTCAGATAGAGACTCCAAATTCACTTCTGAATTTTGGAAATCCCTTCATAGTGCAGTTGGTACGAAACTGAATATGAGTTCAGCATACCACCCCGAGACAGATGGCCAAACAAAGTGGGTAAACCAAGTTCTAGAAGACATGCTTCGCATGTACTGCATGGATCATAAGTCTCATTGGGAAGATTGTCTACCCTTGGTAGAGTTTACCTACAATAATGGACATCACTCCTCACTAGGAATGGCACCTTTCGATGCCTTGTATGGGTGAAGGTGTAGAACACCATTGTCTTGGGATAACCTAGAAGACCGAGTTGTGATTGGGCCAAAAATGGTCAGGGTGATGGAAGATCAGCTAAAGGAAATTAGGCAAAGGCTTAAAGAAGTTGTGGATAGGTAGAAAAGTTATGCAGATCTAAAAAGGACTCCAAGAGAGTATTCTATTGGAGATAAGGTGTTCTTAAGGGTTAAGCCAAAGAAAAGTGCTATCAAATCCATGAAGTTGGATCCACATTTTGTGGGGCCCTTTGAGATCATAGAAAATATCAGTCCGGTTGCATACCGACTTGCATTACCACCTAATCTATCCAAAATCCATGACACCTTCCACATATCCTTGCTTAGGAAATATGTTGCTGACCCTGAACATGTGTGGGATGTTTCTAATTTGTAGATGGTAAATCTGGAGACCATTGAAGTACTACCAGTGAAGATCCTTGAGTTTCATTCTAAGTCTATGCGAAATCAGACTCTTGAGCAATGTAAGGTCTAGTGGGACTAGTTTTCTGAGAAAAATGCCACTTGGGAGAAAGTGGAGGTTATGCAAAAACATTTTCCCTTTTTGTTTGAAGCTATATAATGTAATAATTTTTATTTTCTGTCAAAACCAAAAGAAGCTGGAAACACCGAGGATGATGTTTAATTCTAGCGGGGGAGGATGTCATGACCCTCCCTAGTGGACTATTTGGCACAAAGAAACAATGTATTTACCTATGATGTGGTAATACCTAGTTTGAACAATTGAACCAACTATATGATGTTTAGTTGATTTAGAAGGGTATGTTATCGCTAACATATTGCCAAGTGTGCAGGATCAGGTACGCTCGTAGGTGGAGAAGGTAGAAGCATCCACCAAAAATGAGGGTACTTAAGATCAGGGGAAATGATGATTAAGGTACTCGGAGGTAACATGGATAGATACCTTCATATAGGCATGCATTTTCGGAAGGGATAATCATCAATAACTGATCACCTTGAGCCTTAGTTGATAGCCTAGTAGCTATCGTAAAACCTTCGGCTGAGATAGGTGATTGGGTTGATGGAAAGACTCCCTCTTTGTTGTTTTGTAAACTTGATTGCTCTCTACTGCATTATGGATTAAGTAACATGATGTTGGAATTCAATAGGAGAACATTTTGCAATATGAATGTGGATGCGTAAAGCAAATTGTTATTTTGAAATAATGTTAGAGCATTTCTTCTTGATGAAAGGTTGATTTAATTTAAATGGTGGATGAAAAGTCATTTAAATTAATTAATGAAGTTTGAATTTAGTGATAATGTAGATTCATTTAAATTCATTAATAAACCCTAATCTAAATGAAGAATGAAAATTCATTTAAAAATTAAATAGGTATTACTATTTGAAAACAATAATGGAGTTTTGTTGTTAAATAAAAGTAGTACATTTTAAATGATAATAAAATATCATTTAGGGGATATTTTAGAGAAATATATTATTTATATTTAAATAATAAATATAAAATTGCTTACCTCTATTTAGTGCAGGCTACTCTATGAAGCATAGGGGAACTATTATATCCAAATATGGAAATAATAAATATAAAATTGCTTACCTCTATTTAGTGCAGGCTACTCTATGAAGCATAGGGGAACTATTGTATCCAAATATGGAAATAGCAATCATGAAAATCGCTTGCCGCCCAAGGGAGGATAAGAATGAGATGAAAACATAAAGAAAAGGGAGGCTCGAGGTTGCACGGTTTTTGAAGAGGATGGAGAAGGTGGTGAACGGGCTACCTAGGATGAGGGGGCATGTAAGAGAGAGGTGGCTATGCATGGGAGGAAGGAAGGAAAGGCTATGTTTGTGAGAAATGAATAGAGGTTACCATGTTTGTGAGAAATGAATAGAGGTTGCTACATTTGGGAGAAATGAATAGAGGTTGCTACATCGGGGAGAGATGAGCGGAGGTTGTTGTGTGTTTGGGAGGAACGAAGAGAGGCGCATGAGAGGAAGAGCAAGGAGAAAGTGAGGAAGTTCCAACATCTTGGGGAGTCCAACACCCGATAAAAATGGTTAGTATTACTATCTGGGTTAAATGTTGGAGGAGATTAAATTAAAATATTATTAGCCTATGGCTTTGGGGCTGTAATAAACCAAGAAAAGAACTGGAATCAACCTCGTATGTTACTTTCAGAAATGCCATCACGTTGAGCTTGTAAGACTTAAATGGCAGCTTTGGACATCTCTCTAGCCTATGTTAAACTCCTGGAAACCATACCTTCTGAATTTGATTCTACCTTGGACAACATCTTAAATACCTTTGGGAACCTGGTGAAATCATTCCCAACAACCTTGTCCATTTGGGAGAGCATCGTTACAAATTTTAATGGAGTTTAGTTTCAATTTTGATAATTGTGCTAGTGCAGTGAGTTAATGCCTTGTCTCTCAGTTAGAACCAGAGGTTGTTATGGGTTTAAGCCATTCTGTTTGATGTTGTAAATAGAATGTCCCTCTTATCTTCTAGTATTCACATTGGTGCATCATTTAGATCAAATTTTCCTTGTTTAGCTTCAAGGGCATCGACTCTGTTCTGTGATAGTCCATCTCTAAGCATTATTGCCAAGTGAACCCAACATAGGTCATCCACAGGTGTTTGGGGAGGGGTTTTGAGCTATCTAAAGCCACCTAGAATCCTATGCACTCTCACAGCCAGTAGTGAGATATCTTTCCTATTTCTTAAACCTACTGTCCCACCTGCATTATTATGGTACGAAGGAACCTGGTATGAGTAAGGCATAGTGAAGCCTATGGTCAGGCTCACCTAAAGCTTTATCTCATTGGACCATATTCGATGTAAGCCTATGTGTGGTAGTGTTATCTCCAGTTGGAGGGTTTAGGGGAGGAACTACCTATTCTCGGTCTATGTTGTGTAAAACCACCTTGTAATGTGAAGATAGTTGTGGTTTCATAGGCTCTTCGGAGCATGTGATAGTTTTAAGGAAGGAAACCTTGCTTGGCTATGTGACCACATTGTGGTAGTCACGTTAGCATTGGATGTGAGCCCTAGCTATGGAGGCTAGAATGCAAACCAAGTAGATGTGGGTTGTATTAACCGACATGTTCGACCAAGCCTAAATGTCAACTATGGTAGTTGCTTGTGAACCTACTCTTGGCTGTAGGGTGGGATTGGTTCTCAGGTCTTATAAGTTAGCCTAGGCCTATGGCCAATTTAAGATATTAACCCTCTGATTATATATTTAATGAGTTATCTCCTTGATTATTATTTCATTAAATATTATGGGGTAATAAATTAAAGTTGTTAGGCTTTGATTTATTAAATAATTGAAGGAAGGTTTAATGAGTTATCTCCTTGATTATTATTTCATTAAATAATATAGGGATATAAATTAAAGTTGTTAGGCTTTGATTTATTAAACAAATGAAAGAATGGTTTATAAATTAGGGGTTGGGGGCCTTTTAATTTATAAAATGCAAGAGAAAGGATATATTTCTAGATTAAGGGAGTAAAGCTTTAATTTAGTAAATACATGAAGTTTGTTTTAAAGGTTGAAGGTTTGGGACTTTGACTTTATAAAATGAAAGTGGATTTAATAAAGGGATTATGTTATAATTATTTATTAAATTCAAGTTGGAGGAAATTATAATGTTTCATGTAATTAAAGTTGGGAACTTGTGATTAATGAAATTATAATTGTTTTAAAGGTTAAAGGTATGGGACTTTAATGCTTTAAGATATGATTTGATTTGATTGGAATTATGAAATAAAGGATGTTATATTTATTCTTTAAATTGAAGTTATGGGGCTTGAATTTAGTGAATGAATAGAGGATTGTTTTAAAGGTTAAAGGTATGGGACTTTAATGCTTTAAGACATGATTGATTTGATTAAAGTTAAACCCTGATCTAAGTTGTGCTTGTTGAATAAACTCTCTAAAGGTACTTGAGAGGTGAAAGTAAAAGTAAGGGTTCTTTTATGACATTCACTATGCATTAGATGGTTGGAAACTTAATTGAATTTTGTATAGTTGCAATTTGGCAAAGTAAATGTTATATGCATTTAGAGGCATGCCTATCCTGAACCATGAGTACCCTGATCCCCTACTATCCTAAAAAATAATCCATGGGAAGCAAGGAGGAGCAAGGAGTTCGATGGGATCAAAGTATAGGTAATTGTGTTAATGTTGATTTACTTATGCTCAAATAGACTAGAATTATGGGGAGATATCCCTGATGCAGTTAATGTAATATTCTTTGTAGTATGAAGGATTTACCATACAAGATTATATGTAATAACTATTTATTGGTTTAGAGAAGGCACTTTTACTTTATTTCCACGTTGGTTATATTATGTAATTGATTCTCTTTCCGTTGAGGATATTCTCTTTTAGTGCTATTTCTTCCTTTATTTTCTGGATGCTTAGTAACTATGTTTTGCTTGTTTGGTATCTAGATGTATACTTGTTTGTTTGCTTAATAATAAAACTAAAGAGTAGAGTTCTAGGGTGAACTCAGAGGTGACCTAAGGGAATTAAGAACCCCTTAGGGTGAACATAGGAGACCTAAGGGAATTGAGACCCCCTTAGGGAGATAAAGGACTAAGTTGTGGAGAGACTACATCTGAGTTAAGATAGCTCATCGTGTAGATGAGATGGATAGCTTAACTCACAATACTCGTAGCATACCTACACATAATGGCTTGTGTATGGTATGGTGATGCGTGTATACCTTCGATTGACTGAGGGTGATAAGTCTAGCTCATCAAGAGTGATGGGATAGATAGGCTTATTTGCAGTAACACATGATACGCCTACATAGATGGGACTTGTGTTAGGGTACCTCGTGAGATGTAGCTTTTAGGAAAACTTAGGGGATTTAAACTTTAGGTAAATATTAGTGTGGGTTAGGGGTTCATGGATGGTTCATGAATCTCTCTCCTTAGTAAAAAAAAAACTTTTCTTATTTTTGTATTTTTTTGTTTGTGTATTTTTGGGTCGTTACAACAAATGTCTTGAAGTTCCTCCTGGTGAAGCCATATTCATTTTTGTCTTGAACCTTGTAGTGGATTACTTTGTGACCAAATCAATTACAAGAGTAGTAAAAACCTTGAAATAAATATCCATCTTTGAAGTTCTTCCTAGTAAAACCATACCCCTTTTCATGAGTCCCACAATGCATAGCCTTGTGACCAAACCTATTACATGAAAAGAAATGTCCTTTGAAGAAATCTTGCCTTGAACCCACTGGTCTCTTAGTCCTTTCTTCTTTGTGATGATACCTGTTCCTTGTTTGTGAATTATTTTCTTTCTTAGTGAAGCTTCTATTTTTCAACTTATCCTCATAAGTCTCAATTTCTTCTTTACTATCTTCCTCTAAAAATTCTTCTTATTTTGAGCTAGAGCTTGACGCTTATTCTTGTTTTCCTTGTCCTTCTTCAAAACCAAGTGTTGTTTTGATAGAAGAAGATATTTTTGCATTGATAATATTATCCAAAGTCTTTGAACTTTTCCCAAACCTGTGTAGCTTGTCCTTAGAATATTTCACTTCCATCCTTAGTGAGATTACCTCATGTTCTAATATTTCACATTCTAGGACTTTTATCTCTAAATTTTCTTTAAATATCCTTATCTTAGCTATTGAGTTTGTCAGGTCTTGTATAAGCTTTTCCTTTTCCTCATGACATCCTTGGACTTGAGCCCTAAATTTTGATTTCTACCTTCTAATATTTTTCAATTCTTTAAGAGAAAAAATAAGTTTTGCTTCTAGATCTACTGCGCCTTCTTCATTTTTTGAATCTTGTTTTACTCCTTGATATTCAAGGGCATCTTCATACTTTTCAAATCTACCTTCAACAAAAACATTTTCTTCCTCTCTTATTGCCAAAAATAGAATTTCCTCTTCTTCACTATCTGAAGGTCTTTCATCACTGTAACTTGAAGCCTTACTTCCCTTATCAACATAGAAACTCTTCTTGTGCCTTTGAAAAACTTATTTTCATGCTTGTTTTGACCATACCTATTTTTATTTTCATACCTAGATTTTTCTCCTTCCTTTTTCTTATGATCATGTTTCTCTTCACTGTTACTACTTCCAACTTCTGGACAATTAGATGCATAGTGACAAAAATTTCCACAATTGAAACATTTCACTATTTTCATACCTTTGTGCTTTCTTGAGTCCTTGTTTCTTCTACTATAGTTAGCTTCTTCATCACTGCTTGACTCATCACTTGATTTTGGTTTCTTATCCTTCATCTTCTTTGATGCTTTGAAGGTTGTTTTTCTTGGATTTGGGATCCTTTACCATTCTCATCTCATAAGTTGTGAGAATTCCATGTAACTCATCCATAGTCAACTGATCAATATCTTTAATCTCTTCTATATCTAAAACTTTTCCATCATACCTTGTTGGAAGTGACCTGAAAACATTATGTGCAGCATTGGATTCTTCAAATTCAAATCCAAGTCTACGCATGGTATTAACAATATCATCCATATAAAGTAAGTATGTAGAAATATCGTCCTCATCTTCCATATTCAAATATTCAAAAATTTTCTTGTGGTTTTGTAGTTTTGCCATCTTGACCATTTTATTTCCCTCATAGGCTTGCTTTAATTTTTCCTAAATCTCTTTTGCTGATTTGCAATGCATAACTTTCACAAATTTTGCTTTATGTAATCCACTTAGGATTGCATGCATAGCCTTGGTATTATTCACATGTAATAGCTTACCATATTTATCTATGGGAGGATTAGCTGTAGGTATGAACCCATCCTCAACTACTTGCCATGTCTCATATCCTTGTGACATCAAGTAAGTCCTCATTATTATGCTCTAGAAAGCATAATTGTTCCCATCGTACAATGGTGTCTTATTTGATGAAGATCCATTCTTAGATGCCATTTGTGTTCCTGTAACATTTTCCTTCAAACTGTTATACTCTTTCTAAGAAACCCGCTCTGATACCAATTGAAGAACATAATCTTATACCGAGAGGGAGGGGGTGAATAGTATAAGATCAACTTTCAATTTTCTTTCCCAAATAATATTATCTAATATTATCAATGGAAATATCAATAGTAGTAATCAAAGCAATGCAAAAATCATCACACACAAGAGAGACACAAATTTAATGTGGTTCACCCAATGTGGGCTACTCCATGGAAAAAATATTTTCACTAAATTTTCTCAAAAAATTTCTTTGGAACCAATTCCCTATTACAATGTTTATGGACCTCTTTCCAAAGGTGACACCAATCCCCTATGCTATGATTTTTGGATATATCTCCATAGGAGAACTCTTTCCCATTTATTTTAGTTTGTGGAACTTGATCCATGAGAACTCTATCTCCTCAACTGGTTCATGGATCTCTCTCCATAGAAGAACTCTATCTTCCTAGCTGGTTCATGGATCACACTCCATATGAGAACTATTTCCCCTTGCTCTGGTTTGTGGATCTCTTTCCATAGGAGAAATATTTTCCCTTGCTCTAGTTCATGGATATCTTTCCATAGGAGAACTATTTCCTCTTGCTCTATTTCATGGATATCTCTCCACAGGAGACCTATTTCCCCTATTCTCTGGCTAGTGATCTTCTAGAAGAATTTTACTCCCACTACACTGGCTTGTGGATATCTCTCCATAGGATACCTCTATCCCCATTGCACTTGATAATGGATCTCTATCCACTAGATACTGCTATCCTCTTTACTCTATCACCTCCAAATATTGCTCTCAACTATATATTAAATTTATATCAAACTCTATCTAAAGTCTAGCACAAATATGCTCCAACTTTGTTCCAATTCTAGCATAAATCTGCTCCAATGTCTGCTCACAAATCTACACCAAAATCTATCTCAAATATGTCCCCAAGCCTTAACACAAAGCTTGATCAAATATGCTCTCAATTCTATTTCAAGTCTTCATAATAGTTTCTCAAGTTAGTCTCCAAGCCTTCTCAAAAATACTTTCTCAAATCTATCCTCAAGACTTATCAAAGACTTGCTCAAATCTATCCTCAAGCATTTTCAAAGGATTACTCAAATTTGTCCTTAAGCCTTCTCAAAGACTTATTGAAATCCGCCTTACAGCCTTCTCAAAAGACTTGGTCAAATCTGTCTTCAAGCCTTCTCAAAAGACTTGCTCAAATATGCCTTCAAGCCTTCTTAGAACACTTGCTCAAAACTACCTCAAAGCTACTTCAAGTCCTTTCACAAGACTTGCTCAAATATACCTCAAAGCTTCTCACAAAACTGTACCAAATATTTCCAAATCTTGCACACAAGTAAAGCTTATATCTTTTTCAGAAATGCTTTCTTAAAACAAAATATATTCTACTCAAAATTTGTTTAACCTCTAGAACATATGGGGAATGATATACTCTATCAAATAGCTCAATATGTTCTACTCAATTATTAAGTCTATCGCTTTCATTTGTCTCACATTTATTGCTTTTTTAAAGATAGATCTAGTCTAGAATATGACACCTATCTTCTTTATGCACACACTTGCTTTCACAAATCTGATTTCTAATGTTTTCACATTCACTTAAAATATCACTCAAAACCAATTTTCAAGAATTTCACACAATCATTCAACCAATGAAGCACAACTTGCTCATAAACCCTAACACAGGTGTTTCCACTTTCTTTCAACAAGGATGCACAATGTATATTTCAAAACCTAACTCAAATATTTCCAAAAATGCTTATCAATAATCCTTTTCTCTCCACATTAAATTCCAAAATATTCACTTCAAAAGAACACTTTAAACAAAGACTAATGTGCCAATACCTATTTATTTTCTTTGATAGAGATATGTCTTCAAAACCTATTTTACCAACACCAATTCTCCTTGTGCCACTTCAAGGTTAAATAGAAAGATTCTATCTCAAAGTATCCACATGAATTTTTCCTCAATAAGGTGCTCAATAAATTTTGAAAATAATTTTCTAGGACTCTTATTTTTTTCTCAAGGAAAATACATTAAACCTCAATAAAATTCTCTCAACAATTTTCCTTTATTTTATAAAGCAAGAATTACAAACAACACCCTTTACACCTTTTATCTCCCTCTATCATAAAATAATTTCTAATTTATTTTAATGTCCAAGAACCAAAAATCACAATTCTAAATAAACTATTTACAAACTTATCACTCCAATCTTTGTGTTTAAAATAACTAGCAGCAATACTCTTTAAATATTATGCAAAAAAATATTTCTCTTTATACCTTCTATATGCCAAACTATACACCAAGTCACACCGCCAAACATACATAATAGCCAACATTTAATTAAATTTGAGCAAACCTTTTAAAAATATTTCTTGCTAGTGCATATGGGAATCGACCCTCCGAACTCTACCTTCCAAGCGCAGCGCTCGACCACTTGCGCTAGCCAAGCGGTTGAGACCTAACCCTTGGCCTCCATGTTTTATCCTTGCTACCTCTAATGAAAATAAAACAAAAATGCTTCAAATGGCACTAGGGGGAATCTTACCCAAACCTTTCCTCTTCTAGAACCTTACACAGAAACCACCTGCCACTTGGGCTACTAGCCCCCGCTGAAACAAAACATCCACCACCTTGTACTTATCTCCTCTCGCTTGCTCGATGATTGGGTTTCAACACATTTCACTGTACTCCACGATCAATTTTCTCATGTGCATTCACTTTTGATTCTTTTGAAAATAATTTTTGCTTCTTTATTTTATATGATTTCAAAACATTTTTATGACGTCGGTGAAAACCTTAGTTACCTTGATTTAAATTTGAATTTTGGTGCCCTTTGCCAATTTCAAATTTAATTTTATATTTAATATAATATTTAACTTTGTTTAAATATTATATTATTTAACTTTAGTATTTAAACAATACTTTTGCATGGGGGCCTTCATCAATATTTATTTTTCATTTTAATAAGCCCTTTTGGCTTAATTATTATAATATTAAAATATTAAAATATTTTATTTTTATTTTAAAACCTTTGCGTAAATTTTTGTCTTCAACCTTTTGATCAGCCACTTTGGCTTATAATATAAAATATTATAACCATTTATTTTTACCAATTTGCTTGTATCAAAATGGAATTTTCCTTGCATCAAAAACTTGACATCAATGACAACAAAATTACTCAAAATTTCCAACATTATGAGGGGTCTTGGTCCTCTCATGAACCTTGAACCTATCAAAGAGAAAAAGTAATGTAAAAAGTTGTAAGCACTTAGTATTCCATTTTTGCTAAGTTTGGAAGCTTCAAAAGAACAACTTTTATTTTTAAAATTACTCCACATTTTACTCTATATATAGTGAGGAAGATGTTAATTATCTTGGATCCTTTTGTTTCTTTCTAATCAAATATACCACCAAATAAGTTGAAGTACAAATTTAATAATAAGATAAAGTCCTTTATTCTTTGTTGTTGGAAGTTTTGGAGTTGAGAGAAGTCCTTCATATTGTTTCCTAATTACTGTCTCTACTTGTTAGAAATGATAATATTTTGATGAAAGGGCATTGGACTAGAATAAGGTTCCTATTTTTTTGAATCTTGTCTATTGGACCAAAAACAAATCCACTCTTCTTCAAATTCTCCTACATGAAAAATCTACTATGCTTGGTTAGTGTTGGTCCAAAATCTGCCACAGGAAAGGATTTTATAATTGCACCCTAGACCTGGCCAACATTGAAAGGCTGGAAGCAAGAAATGGCTCCCAGACCAATCTCCAGAGTGGGCTGGTTCCCTTTACTAATCTAAATTTTTGTTTGAAGATAAGGGTTGCTGGAAAGAAATTAAAAGTTGCAGAAAGAAATGAAATATGGCCACAGGCCGGAGTTATGGGATCGGAAGAACAACAGCAAAAAACTTAAAGTGCGGCAACAGCAAGCAACAGAATATAATGACTCAACTCCCACACAACTGTATGCAGAAAATCTCTCCAAGATTACACTCCAGGAATCATATCCTTACAAGCAAGATTCAAATCCAATATGCAGAATTTGAATGTAACAACACTCAAGGAATATAAATTCGATTAGAAATGCAACGAATAGAAAAGACAATCACCCAAACAACTGCTTGAAAAATCCGAAGCCAATAATTTATTCTTGCAAATGCACTTCCAGTTTTTAGCAAAACTTCCAACCTTTTGAAATGCGAATTACATTGGTTTTTATAGAGGTCCGTCCTCTTTGCAACATTAAATATTTTAAACCGACCTTCTTGAGATCTACAATCATGCGAAGGAAACGAGGAACATGATCCCCTTAATCGCAGTCTCGAAGAAATAAAAATTAAATTCCATGAAACGCTTGCGGCCCTTCATTAAATTCGATTCTTTGAATATGTGCATGAAAAACCGTTGAATTAATCCACGAACGGCAACTTCGAACCAATAAACCCTTTAATTTTGGTAGCCTGGGCACTCTTTGACCTTAACCGCATTGGAAATCCGCAAATTATTAAATTCGGGTCAGCATTAAATCGTCGAAACCCAAAAATATCTCCTCGGCCGTTCATACTGCACTTGGCGGGAAAACTGCGCAGGTCGCGAAAACGCGACGGGTCGCGAAATCGCGACATAATTTTACGCCGTACGCTTCGCTGCTGAAGACCCACGATTCCGGAACATGTCGCGATATCGCTACATGTCCGGCTCCCTCTTGCTCCTCCCTGCGCTCTGCCCCGCGAAAACGGAACACGTAGCGATTTCGCTACATGTTCCTTCTCTCCGCATCAATCGCCATTTTTCGTCGCGATTCGCTGACATGTCAGCGACGCGCTGCAAGTTTTGACTTAATGCCTTCGACGCCGCCCGACCCGCGATTTCGGAACATGTCGCGATATCGCGACGGTTCCGCCCAACCTGCTTGCGTTGACTGCGTTGACCGCGATTCTGCAACATGTCAGCGCGTCGCTGCAGTTTTTTGACTTAACCATTTTTTGCTCAATTTTTCTCCTTTTTTCGCCCAAGCTGCATCAAAGCTGAAGTCAAAGATCAGATTTCCAACAATACACTAATGCATTAATCAATGAGAATCAATGTGGCAAAAATGCCAACATTCTTGGCGGCTCATGGGGTATACAGCTCGCTGTATGCAAGAATCCAGGCCTTAGTCCATTGGGCACAGAGTCATATTGGAACTGTAAACTAGCTGCTGCAAAACATGTCAGGGGACTGCTGCAAAACTTCTTCTGCTACGAAAAACTAGAACTGGAAGAACCTGCATAGAAGCGGTTATAAACTGAAGAAATGGAATGTGATGGTGGAGTGAGCTCTCGCGATTGCACAAGCGGTGACTGCAATGGAGTGATGTGGAAGTAAGCAAGTGATGAGATAGACATAACAACATCATGTTGATACACTACCAACGGCAATAGATGGAATGAACGAATGGATGGAACAGAAGTGGAAGTTTTGAAGCGTGAAATGAAAATGAACTAAGCTGGAAAATAAATGCTTTTTTAAAACAAAGACAAACTGAGAAGAAAGGGATAAGAGGAAACGGGAAAAATAGAAAAGGGGAGAAGAAACAACAACCGTGGCTTATTCTGAAACTGCAGAAGAAAAAGAAGTAAAAGAAGGAAGATGAAGAAGGGAAAGGAAAGAAAAAGGGGAGGGAAAAGAAGAAAGCCACCAACTGCTGGGAAAGGAGGAGACAAAAAGGGAAACCAACACCTACAGCCCACAAGCAACAAGAGCCAAGGTGACAACAAAAGGCAACACATATATACATACTCTTTTCTTTTTCTTCACTTTCTCTTTTTTTTTTTTTTTTTATACTATATACATAAGTTTACGACATGATTGGCATGTCGCCACCACAAACCCGATCTCAGGAGTTACCCTGTAAATCTGCAATGTCCCGCCCAGATTTGGTCATACTTGAGTCGGTCCCTGAAATTGGGCTGGCTTCTTCCCCGTAGTTCTCCCTTCGACAGATGGCGGCCTCATGATTCAAGAAGTTGACTATCTGCTCATTATCTTCAACGACTTGCCCAAAAGACTTGCATAATGTTGCTCCTGCCTCATCTTCGGATTTAACCCCATCAAAATATAGCCGCCATAAATGATCTCGTGACAACATTCTCGATCACCTTGATTAGGCAATTCCCGCTTCATGTCACTCTCGTGCTTTTGGATGACATAACAGCCGATTTCAGTTTCCAAGCATGGCATTAAAATTAAGCATAGAAAACTGATCATCCAACTGAAGACTATCTAAAACTTCATTCAAGAAAACAGAGTCTTCAGACTCGTCAGTAAGCATGTAAACAGATCGCACTTCCTTTTCTCGTTTCTTCCAACTTTTCAATGTGAAAAGAAGAAGGCTTTTCATTTTGAATCCTGAGACGCCTACCCTTGACAGGAATTTCTAAATGGGAATAATCTAGTGCCAAATAACCCCCTAACTTGGCGGTAAACTCCCTAGATAAACACATACTAAAGTAGGGCTCTAAATCAACCACAACAATTTCTTGGATAACAGTAACTTGGGGCATTGTATGCAGAGTAATTGGAACATCCTTAATCACACCCACTATTTTTACAGGCGTACCATCTAATTGCAGAACTCCAGGACTACTCCGTGTGTACTCCATTCCCATTGCTTCACAGACTCCCTTGGGCATTACAGTTGTGGCAGCACCAGAGTCGATCATACAATTATGGACAATCCAACCCTCTATGTGCAATGACAAATAAAATGGAGGTGGCCTATTTTTTCCAAAGAGTGCAGGTGGTTAAAGTTTGTGCATATACTGTCTGGGTAGGACATTTTTCATTATCCTTGACAGATTTTAATGATTCCTGTAATAAGTCTACCTGGCCTGGCAACTGCAAAGCATCATAAAGGCTCACCTTAGCAGGGGTCTTTTTAAGATCATCAACAATGTTGTATGAAACTGCAGCAGAATTTTTCATCTCAGCAGGTTGCTCAAATCTGGTCCTGTACCGTTGTGTAGCTTCCACTCTTAACCTCTTGGTCGTTGATGGATACTTCAATTTTTCACGTGCCTCGCTCCTCTCGCTTCCGACCTAACCGGTGCAACCATCGCCTTTTCTTGAACTCGTTAAAAGTTGGATCTTTGGGCAAAGGCTTTGGAGCTAGCACAGAGCTTTCACCGGCCTTTTCACTTCAGCTCGGTACTCTTAACGGCTCTAAGTCAATAGGATCAACATTCATAGGCTTCTTTCCACCTTCTTGTTAGAACCGAAACTTGATCTTCCACTCGTAGTCATCAAATTATAACCAGCTTCCGAGATCATATTAACATGGTCACCCGAGGTGCCGGCCGCCAAGGTCTCGCACATAATTTAAGTGGACCATACATGTATCCTCTCCGTGAGGATCATTACAAGTCGAGCACCAATATACTCCATCTGCATGGGCTGCGTCTTCATTTGCTAGAATAGCTAAGCCCTTTTCAGGTGCTTTGCTTGTGGAGGGAGTTTGATCTCTGGTAATTTGATGAGGTTGAAATCTCCTTGGCTGGAAATCTCTCTCAGCCTGCTTCCTCTCAATGAGTGTGATCTTGTTTCCCATGGCTCTAATGGCAGAATTTGCAGACTTAACCTCTTGCAATAATGTCGTATATGGATCAGGGTTTGCAGGTGCAGGAAGTGCCTGGTAAGGGCAAAGGAGCTGGTGGTGCTGGCAAAGCCGGAAATGCAAGTGGAAACGGGAGATGGTTGAATGTCGGGTGCAGGGAGCGGTAAAGGAGTTAAAGTAGGCAATTGAGGAGCCGGGACAGCTTGCAACCTCGAGGTGCTTTAGAACTCCATGATGGTGTAGGATACATAGCCGGCATGGGGTGTGGTTGTGAACCATATAAATATTGAGGCAAATCTGGAATAAGAGGCATAGTTACCTTTGGAGGCGCTCTTCCTACAAAGAACCGGATCAGCTTTCGCTTTAATTGCTTGTTCAAAGATTTCTGGAAACGTCACCACATTAGACCGCCGAACCGCCCATCCGATATCCGAGTGAAACGCTCCGAGGTAGTACATCGCAGCTAATTCATCGACAGTGCGAATACCATCAGGAATCCTTTGCCAAGTTCTCGTAAACCGGACATTAAAATCAGGTATCTCTTCTTGTGGATGTCTCTCGTATGACAAGAACCGATTTAACAATGAGAAAGGGTCACCTGTTCATGAAAATGTTTCACCAACAAATCACCCAATTGATCCCATGATGTTATGGTGCCGGGAGGCAGAGTTCTGTACCAAAACAACAGTTTACCTCTCAATGAACACACTAACAATTTGATCATTACATCTTCATCAGTAATGTCATGAATAGCAGCTAGAGAAGCCACATCATTTATGTGCTCATAGGCTGTTTTTCCAGTACCATCGTAAGTGGGCAAAGCCTTCAGTGCAGCCTGTGGTACTGGATTCCGAGCCTCGCAGATTCAAGGCTCCAATGGCTGTTCCATGCCAAGAATTTTCTGGGTGGAGGAAATTGTGCCATTGGTGGAACTTGTAGGGGTGCAACACTAGCAACAATACTGGGTATTTGTACAGCAGAAGATGGAAGAGACGAGGAAACTAATCTAGAATGCTCACCACTTCTCGAACTATCAAGCTCAAAAAACGAACAAGATCGCCAAATTTCTTTGATCGTGATCTTGTGATCATGAAGTATTTCTCGGGTTCAAGAAAGTTACCAAATAACAACAGAAATCGGATCTTCAACTCAAAAAGTCGCTCGATGAACTTACAAATCTCCGCTATGAGGCCAAGACACTCATCAAATCTTGAGACCTCCGGTGTGTAAAACAAATGTGGATCTTTGTGAGACAAATCAAGTCTGTCCCACCGGCGTGCCAAAACTCGTTGGTCCAAAATCTGCCACAGGAAAGGATTTTATAATTGCACCCTAGACCTGGCCAACATTGAAAGGTCGGAAGCAAGAAATGGCTCCCGCACCAATCTCCGGAGTGGGTCGGTTCCCTTTACTAATCTAAATTTCTGTTTGAAGATAAGGGTTGCTGGAAAGAAATTAAAAGTTGCAGAAAGAAATGGAAATATGGCCACAGGCCGAAGTTATGGGATCGGAAGAACAACAGCAGAAAACTTAAAGTGCGGCAACAACAAGCAACATAATATAATGACTCAACTCCCACACAACTGTATGCAGAAAATCTCTCCAAGATTACACTCCAGGAATCATATCCTTACAAGCAAGATTCAAATCCAATATGCAGAATTTGAATGTAACAGAGACTCAAGGAATATAAATTCGATTAGAAATGCAACGAACAGAAAAAGACAATCACCCAAACAATCGCTTGAAAAATCCGAAGCCAATAATTTATTCTTGCAAATGCACTTCCAGCTTTTAGCAAAACTTCCAACCTTTTGAAATGCGAATTACATTGGTTTTTATAGAGGTCCGTCCTCTTTGCAGCATTAAATATTTTAAACCGACCTTCTTGAGATCTACAATTATGCGAAGGAAACGAGGAACATGATCCCCTTAATCGCAGTCTCGAAGAAATAAAAATTAAATTCCATGAAACGCTTGCGGCCCTTCATTAAATTCGATTCTTTGAATATGTGCATGAAAAACCGTTGAATTAATCCACGAACGGCAACTTCGAACCAATAAACCCTTTAATTTTGGTAGCCTGGGCACTCTTTGACCTTAACCGCATTGGAAATCCACAAATTATTAAATTCGGGTCAGCATTAAATCATCGAAACCCAAAAATATCTCCTCGGCCGTTCATACTGCACTTGGCGGGAAAACTGCGCAGGTCGCGAAAACGCGACGGGTCGCGAAATCGCGACGGGTCACGAAATCGTGACATAATTTTACGCCGTACGCTTCGCTGCTGAAGACCCGCGATTCCGGAACATGTCGCGATATCGCTACATGTCCGGCTCCCTCTTGCTCCTCCCTGCGCTCTGCCCCGCGAAAACGGAACATGTAGCGATTTCGCTACATGTTCCTTCTCTCCGCATCAACCGCTATTTTTCGTCGCGATTCGCTGACATGTCAGCGACGCGCTGCAAGTTTTGACTTAATGCCTTCGACGCTGCCCGACCCGCGATTCCGGAACATGTCGCGATATCGCGACGGTTCCGCCCAACCTGCTTGCGTTGACTGCGTTGACCGCGATTCTGCAACATGTCAGCGCGTCGCTGCAGTTTTTTGACTTAACCATTTTTTGCTCAATTTTTCTCCTTTTTTCGCCCAAGCTGCATCAAAGCTGAAGTCAAAGATCAGATTTCCAACAATACACTAATGCATTAATCAATGAGAATCAATGTGGCAAAAATGCCAACAGTTAGTTATGCAATAGTATTGATATTTGGAAAACCTTTTGGATTTTGTATATTTTTTCAAATACTAATTTCATCCTATATAAATTTTTATCCTAAAACCCCCTTGTAGCCTGCATTTATGGAATAAATTCCTAATGTCCTCTTGTCCTAAGTTATTATATCTTCTCATAAGAAACTAATTTCATTCAGCTCATGCTTCTTGAGTTTCCAAGACTCATATGCTACTGTAATATTATTCTAGGATAACACCTCACCAAAACCTTCTAAGGAAGAATCTACACATACTATAAAATTCCCTAGAAGATCTAGTATCTTGAGAATTATGCTGTAGTCAACTTATTATTTAAAGTTACAAAGGTGGTCTCACATTTATCCATCCATTTAAAATATTTTTCCTTTCTCTAAATATTGGTGATAGAATAGGTAATTTTGAATAGTCCCTCACAAAATCCCTATAGTAACTCATGAGCCCCATGAAGCTTCTACCTTCTAACACATTTGTGGATGCTAACTAACTCAAAACAACCTCAATTTATTAGGATCCACAACAATCCCTTTTGTAGATATAATATACCCCAAATATTGAACTTGTTGAGGCATAAAGTTCATATTTAAACAACTTTTCATAAAGTTAGTTTTTCCTCATCACCTCTAACACTAACCTAAAATGTTGGTCATGTTACTCTTTGGTGCAATAATATATCAAAATATCATCAAAATAAATTGATCCAGATATTTCCTGAACACACTATTCATCAGATTTATAAAAGCTACTGGATCATTTATTAATCCAAATGGCAACATTATGAACTCATAGTGTCCATGTAATGTCCCAAAAATAAATATTTTTTGTAAATGTCTCCTACATTTAATTATAAAAGTGAAAAAGGGGTTCATGTGACTAGGAGACATAACTTAAGTTGTGTTTATTTATGTTTTATGTTTTTATGTTGTAATAAGGCACTTTAAGTGATTTTAGGGTTGGGAGATGTCAACTCCAAATTAGAACCTCACCCTATATAAGGGAGTGAGACGTCCCATTTTGGGCATGTTATGTTGATATCAAAATTGAATATTGAAACCCTAGAGGTTCCATGAGTTGAGATTGTAGGTCTTGCTCATTCCCATAGTGCATTGGAGGTGCATGGTTGGGGTCTTGGCAATATCATTGCAGGTGTTATTGCCCTAAAATATCAAAAATACAAAAAGAGGCATCTATGAGGAGTTCATGGCATTTTTGGGAGCATTTGTGTCATGTGTTTCAGATCTTTTGGCAGCCCCAAACCCTACGCTTGTATTTGGGGTCATTTTTGAGGAGTTTTTGCATCTTTTCAGCCTTGGGGTTAGTTCATCCCACTTGTGGGAGTTTGTATCTACATTTTGAGTTCCTTGAGGACCCATTTGTCCATTCTAGCTGTTATATTGGTTTGGCAATATTTAATATATGATACTGGCTGATTTCTCCTCATACTTGTGTTATTTTATGAGCAATTTCTGAGTTATTTCCTTGTTGTACTTAATTTTTGCATTTTTGTAGTAAGGGTTTGCTGTTCCTAAAAAAGGACATTACAAGTGGTATCAGAGCTGGAATCTTGCCAGCCTATGGTTAGTTTCAGCATTTTCAGTGTTTTTTCAGTTGTGGGTATTTCAGTTTTTGAGTTTTCAAAATTAGGGTTTTCAAAAAAATCAGGGCTTTCAGAATTTTTTTTTGTGGGTATTTCAGATTCGTGGTGATAAGTGTGTTTCTATGGTGAAAAGTTGTGCCCTAGTGAAAATCGTGGATTTTTAGGGGATTCACGGATTTTTAGGGATTTTTTTCAGAAAATAAAAATTGCAGATTTGGATACCCTTTTGACCAATTTGCAGTTCTGTGGTTTCAGAATTTTTTTTTTGGTGGTCAAAATTTTCAGAATTTTAGATTTCCATATTTTTAGGGTTTGATAGGGTTTTATGCATCGTCCTCCTGTTCATCAGTATTTTACTAGGAGAAACAGACTCGCTTTGGAAATGTCAAATAGGGAAGAGGTTGAGGAGCCCCAAAGGCCAGTTGATAGGACTAAGCAAAAATTCGATGCCCTACTTGACATGCTGCAAAGAATGGTGTCCTTACAAGAGACAAATCAACAAGAATTGAGGGCAGCTTTGGGCAACCCAAATGGCACAAGGAGGGAAGGAGAAAGGGGAGGCAACAACAATGGGCATGAGTCATCATCTAACTCACACACTCCCTTGCCTAGGCCGTCCAAGCCTATGTTCCTTGTTCCACCACCTCCACCGAAGGAAAATGAGGTAACTGATGAATTAGATGAATGGTTTGCTACTTATAGTAATAAATCTGAGGGTTTTAGGGCAGCAATTTCTTTTGATAAATATTTGAAGATTGTGGGTAAATCTGTTTTTGAGGCTAAAAAAGAGAAAAATAAGCCCTTTTTGCATCAAAAGGTGACCATTCCCTCATTTAATGGTCAAGATAGTCTTACAGCTAGGGCATGGATTCAAAAATTGTAGACTTATTTTACCTTGGAGCCTATTTCTGAAGGCGATGCAGTTCAGATTGCTACACTCCACCTTGAGGGTAGTGCTTACTCATGGTGGCATCATGGGTTAGTAACCCAAGGGCATGGTGATATTGATACATTTGATGAATTTTGTACGAGGGTTTTGAACAGGTTTGAAAGGAGGAATGTGGAAGAGTATTTCAAGGAGCTTGCCACTTTGAAGCAAACTTCATCCATTCATGCCTATGTGGAGGAGTTTGAACAACTTTCAGTTCAGGTACAAAATATTTCACCCAAGAGGGTAATTTTTCTTTTTATGGATGGTTTGTTGGAACCCATGAAGGGATTAGTTAAAGCTTTTGAACCAACCACTCTTGAAGATGCCATTAAGAGAGCTTTAAGCTTAGAATCTATTTTACCTCCTAGACAGAAATATTTTGCACATAATCCACCTGCTAGACCACCTTTTGCAGCCAAAAAAATAGTTTTTGGATAGCAGTATGGGCAACAAGGAAACCTCATGCAGCAAGGTGGAAATGAGAGAAAATTTTATGGCAGGAATCCCACGCATGGAGAAGGTTTTAGATCTGGTTTTCAGCCACCTAATAAGCCCCCAAAGGGCCCACGCTTGACACAAGAAGAGAAAGATGAGCTAAGGAAATAAAACAAGTGTTTCATTTGCAAGTCTCCTTGGCAAAGAGGTCATAAATGCAGAGGAGGTATGAAAATCATTGAATTACATTCTGATTCTGATTATGATAATCCTAATTTTTATGAGGCAGATGAGACACCCTTGGAAGAGGAAGCACAAAGGGAGTATGAGGAAGTTCTTGAAGGTTCCCTAGCCACTTTAAGTGGGCTGAATCAGTTTTGCACTATTAAGGTACCAGGTAGATCTTTTGATGAAAATGTTATTGTTTTAATAGATGGTGGTGCTACTTACAATTTTGTTGATGAGAAGTTTGCCACTAGAAAGAATCTTCCTACAGCTATCATTCTTGGTTTTAGTGTTGCTATTGGCAATGGTGATCTTATCACATGCAAAAAAGTGGTAAGAAACATAAAAATTAATTTTGGCAACATGGAAGTAGATGAACAATTCTTTGTTTTTCCCTTAGGAGGTATTCCACATATGGTTTTGGGTGTGCAATGGTTGTATTCACTTGGTGATTATGTTACTAATTATCAAAAATTAGAACTGAAATTTGTGCTTGAAGGGAAATATGTGGTGTTGCAAGGAATCAAGGAAAATGGGTCAAAATATTCTTGCAAAATTTTGGAGGTTTCATACAAAAGAATGGAGAAGATGATAAGGCATAAGGACGTTGAGTGGGCAGCTGTAATTTTCAGTTTAGAAGGGAAGAAATCAGCCACCTATCATCCTCAAATTCAAGGTTTACTACAAAAATATCTTAAGGTATTTTCTGACCTACCTAAAGGTTTTCCACCTAGTAGAGGTTTTCAGCATGTTATTGAATTGGAAGCAAATAGTAAACCTGTCATAATTAAACCTTATAGGCATCCTAAGGTTTTCAAAGATGAGATTGAAAAGACCATTGCTGATTTACTTGAGAGTGGGCACATTAGACCTAGTTGTAGTCCTTTTGCTTCACCTGTTGTGTTAGTAAAAAATAAGGATGGAACCATGAGAATGTGCATTGACTATAGGGCATTAAACAAGAAGACCATAAAGAATAGATATCCTATTCCTAGGGTGGATGAACTAATAGATGAGTTGCATGGGGCCATGTATTTTTCAAAGATTGATCTTAGGTCCGGATATCACCAAATTCGTATGAGGGATGAGGATGTGTACAAAACAACCTTTAGATGCCATTGTGGGCATTATGAGTTTATGGTTATGCCCTTTGGTTTGACTAATGCACCAACCACTTTTCAATCAGCCATGAATCAAATTTTCAATCAGCATTTGAGGTGCTTTGTCTTGGTATTTTTTGATGATATTTTGGTGTATAGCAAAAATTGGGATGATCATTTACAACATTTAGATTCAGTTTTGAGCATTTTAGGACAGCAAGAGTTTTATGCAAAAGAATCTAAATGTGAATTTGCTATGACTGAAATTTTATACTTAGGGCACATTATTTGCAAAGATGGGGTGAAGGTTGATCAAACTAAAGTTTCAGCTGTACAAAGATGGCCTATACCATCCAAACTAACGGAATTGAGGGGTTTTGTGGGTTTATGCAGTTACTACAGGAGGTTCATTAAGGGGTTTTCTTCTTTGGCTGCCCCCCTTACTGAATTAACTAAGAAAGGGGCCTTTTCATGGTCCAATGAGGCTCTTTTAGCTTTTCTAAAGCTGAAATATGTAATGACTTCCACTCCTTTACTTGCTATTCCTAATTTTTCTATTGCTTTTACTATTGCTTGTGATGCCTCTGGTGTTGGAGTTGGAGCTGTACTTATGCAACAAGGATGCCCCATTGCTTATGAGAGTAGAAAGCTCTCAAATGTGGAGAAAATTTTCAGCATCTATGATAAAGAGATGCTAGCTATCATGCATGCCTTGACCAAATTCAAGCAATACTTAGTGTGTGGCAAGTTTGTGGTCAAAACTAATCATAATAGTTTGAAATACTTCTTGGGGCAAGTTGAACTGAATGAAAGATAGCAGAAATGGGTAACAAAGTTGCAATCATATGATTTTGAAATTGAGTTTGTAAAGGGTAAGAAGAATTCAGCTGCTGATGCACTTTCTAGGCACCCTACTTTTCATTCTCTTTCCATTATTTCTGCTGATTGGAAGGTGAAAATTATGGCTGAATACGCAAAGAATGATTTTTGTTCTAAACTAATAAATGGGCAAGTTGAAGATGACAGGTTCAGCCATAAAGAAGGACTGATTTTTTGCAAGGGAAGAGTGTTTTTAGTACCCGAATCAAAGCTGAAACAAGCTTTAATTACAACCATGCATGATGCTCCACTTGTAGGCCATCCAGGTTTCTACAAGACTTACAAACAGGTTAGAGAAAGATTCTATTGGAAGGGTTTGAAAAGGGATGTCTTCTTGCATGTTCAGGAATGTGTTATTTGCCAAGAAAACAAGGGGGAACATGAATTTGCAGTTGGTTTACTTCAACCACTTCCTATTCCCAATCAAAAATGGGAAAGTATCTCCATGGACTTCATTACTGGTTTGCCCAAGGTATACATGAAGGATTGCATATTTGTTGTTGTTGATAGATTGACAAAATTTGCTCATTTCTATGCCATTTCAACAAATTGTACAACCATACAAGTTGCTGATTTGTTTTTTAAAGAAGTTTTCAGATTGCATGGTTTGCCTAAATCCATTGTGAGTGATAGGGACAACAGATTTTTGAGCATGTTTTGGCAAGAATTTTTTAAGCTATGTGGTACTAAATTGACTCCTAGTACTAGCTACCATCCCCAAACTGATGGGCAAACTAAAATTGTTAACAAATGGCTTGAAGGATATTTGAGAAATTATGTTTCAGGTCAACAAAAGGCATGGGTTAAATGGCTGCACCTTGGTGAATATTGCTACAATTCTACTTATCATATGTCCATAAAAATGTCTCCATTCAAGGCACTTTATGGTTATGATGCCCCACACTTTTTAGATCTGATTTTTGGTGATTCAAGGGTCCAAAAAGCTAGAGACTTTACAGTAGAAAATCAAGATATTCTTAATGCTTTGAAGGACAATATTCTTACGACATAAAATCAGCAGAAGAAGTATGCAGATCATAAGCGTAGTGAGTGCTCATTTGAGGTGGGAGACTTGGTTTATGTTAGGTTGTAGCCCTACAAACAATCTACATTGAAAATAAGTGGAGTAAAAAAACTCAAACCCAAATTTTATGGACCTTACAAGGTGTTGAGTAAGGTTGAACAGGTTGCATATGCTTTGGAACTTCCAAGTGGAAGTAAAATACATAATGTCTTCCATGTTTCTTGTTTGAAGAAGGCCTTGGGCCAACATATTCAGCCATATTCAGATTTGCCACCCCTTGATGATGAAGGAAAGCTCATTCTTGAACTTGAATTGATCCTTGAGACAAGGGAGAGAAAGCTTAGGAGTAGGACCGTCAAAGAATATCTTGTGAAGTGGAAGGACTTGCCTATGGAGGATGCTACTTGGGAAGGTGCAGAAATTTTAGATGCTCCAGCTTTGACTTTGCTTGAGGACAAGCAATTTGAGGAGGGTGGACTTGTAATGTCCCAAAAATAAATATTTTTTGTAAATGTCTCCTACACTTAATTATAAAAGTGAAAAATGGGTTCATGTGACTAGGAGACATAACTTAAGTTGTGTTTATTTATGTTTTATGTTTTTATGTTGTAATAAGGCACTTTAAGTGATTTTAGGGTTGGGAGATGTCAACTCCAAATTAGAACCTCACCCTATATAAGGGAGTGAGACGTCCCATTTTGGGCATGTTATGTTGATATCAGAATTGAATATTGAAACCCTAGAGGTTCCATGAGTTGAGATTGCAGATCTTGCTCATTCCCATAGTGCATTGGAGGTGCATGGTTGGGGTCTTGGCAATATCATTGCAGGTGTTATTGCCCTAAAATATCAAAAATACAAAAAGAGGCATCTATGAGGAGTTCGTGGCATTTTTGGGAGCATTTGTGTCATGTGTTTCAGATCTGTTGGCAGCCCCAAACCCTACGCTTGTATTTGGGGTCATTTTTGAGGAGTTTTTGCATCTGTTCAGCCTTGGGGTTAGTTCGTCCCACTTGTGGGAGTTTGTATCTGCATTTTGAGTTCCTTGAGGACCCATTTGTCCATTCCAGATGTTATATTGGTTTGGCAATATTTAATATATGATATTGGATGATTTCTCCTCATACTTGTGTTATTTTATGAGCAATTTTTGAGTTATTTCCTTGCTGTACTTAATTTTTGCATTTTCGTAGTAAGGGTTTGTTGTTCCTAAAAAAGGGACATTACAGTCCATATCTAGTCTTAATGAATATTTTGTGAGTATCCTCCTCTAAAATCCTTAATTGATGATATATTAATATTAAATTAGTCTTTGAAAATATAGTGGCATCCTTTAGTTAATCAAAAATATCATCAATCTTTGGAAAAGGATACCTAATCTTGATGTTCACCTTATTTAACATTCTATAATTGATGTAAAACCTTAAGGAACCATCATTATTTTTCTCAAATAGTACTAGAGCATCCTAAGGTGACACAATAGGTTTGATTAGACTCTTTTCCAACAAATATTAAAGTTACATCTTTAACTCTTGTAACTCAATAGGAGTCATTCTATAAGATTTTCTTCCAAAGGATTTAGCTCCAGGTATTAGTTAAATTATGAAGTCAAATTCACATTAAGGTGGTAGGCCTAGGAGATATTCTAGAAATACATCCTTGAATTAATGTAGAATTAGATATTTCTTAAAAATTTCCTCATCCTCATTATCACTTGTCTTGTCATTCATCTTCAATACATATAACATACAACCTCTTTTAATTGCTTTCTTTAACTACATGGCTAATAATAGATGTGGTCAAAAATACCCTTGCATACTTTGAAACCTATCCTTATCCATATAGTCCATCCATATTTCTTGAAATTTTATTAGGGCTCCTTGAGCCTTTAACCAATCCATCCCTAGGATAATATCAAATGCATGTAGTGGTGCTACATATAAGTGCCAATAGTGTATTCATTGGATGACCATAGGAAAACATTGATACACTAAGTAGGTCTATCTAGACCCATGCTCGACTTTCCATTGTTGTGCCAAAAGTCTAGGTCTTTTCAGCATATCCCCAATAATACTAGTGGAAATAAAACTATCTATAGCTCCACTATCAATTAAGAACTTAACATTATTATTAAACAACTTACCATTCAATAACATAGGAGTTGCTTATCCATCTAGGTTTTGAATCCTTATGGTTTCATAAATTTGGTGTGGCTATTTCTCTGATCTATTAATCGACTCTAACCGTTGGGGACACTTATTCATATAATGAGGACCCCCACAAATGAAGCAACCTATCCTAGGTGTTTGAGACCTTTCCTGCATTTTCTCCTCTATTCCCTCTTTTTGAGCTAACTCATCTTACTTTTGAAGTTAGGTTTTGAATTTTTTTTTCTAGAAATTATTCTTATATTTCCCTTGGTTTCCATTGTTCTTATTCCCAAAATTTGGGTTCCATTTGATTTTTTTGTTTTTCTCCTTATACCATTTCATTAACCCTACACTCTTTTTCTTCTTGAGTTCTTATCTTTCTACTTTTGTCAACTTTGCATAGTTGAAGAAAGTATTTTTGGTTTGTAGATTGGTCTCTTCCCATTGGGCTAAATCATAGGGTTTTTGAAGGGTCTTAGGTTTGAGAAAATTAATTATTTACCTAATCTTAGGATCCACTCCTAAGGTGAACTTATGCACATTTACTTGTTCATTGATCTCATACTTAGGCATTCACTTCACAAGTTTAACGAATCTTTGATAGTATACCTCTAAAATTTATGCACCTTGCTTAAGTGTAGAGAATTTATCAAACTTATCTACATAAAATTGATTTGATAGAAATCTCTTCTTAAATTCCCTATAAAAATTATTCTAGTTAGTTCTATAGCTTGGATTATTTTGCCCACCTTGAGGGATTTACACCATTGTAAGGATGCATATTGAAGATAAAGGGTTGCCCAAACCATTTGGGTTTTGGGTAAGTAATTCTTCATGGAAAAGAAAGTTTTCAAATCATTCAACCATGAATCTATTGCATCACCCTTTTATTTTCCATTAAATTTTGATACCTTAATATTCTTAAGGTCCTTGAAAATATTAACTTCAATATGATCCTTGCCTACATGGTTTCATCTAACGAGATTATCTTCCCATCCTCTAAATTCCTATTACCCATTTCCTTATTTATCAGGGTTTCCAAAATTTTAAGTTGTTCCATCTATTCTAGAAGTAGCTTAACTATAGAAGAAAGATCTTCCACCTTATTACTAGAGTCTGTTTTTCTTCTAATTTTCTTGCTAGAGTCCATTGTCCTTCCAAAATTCTTACTAGAGTTCTTTGTTCTCTAAGTTTTCTTGCTAGAGTCCATTTTTCTTCTAGACTTATTTTGGGGACATATTATAACTTCTTCTTGTGCAGTTGATCCCACATTCTTAGATGATCATATTTTCAAAATAGGTATCATATTATATCCATAAAAATGATATGGGTAAGTTATAATTTCTCCCAATTGTACTTACAATTAGCTAGTTTTATTCCCCCATGAACTAAATTAGATCATTATCACTCACCTGATAAATAATCGTGGTCACACTTGCCTCACCACAAGGTGCCATTACCAATAAAAACTATACTCCCTCAGATTTTTATTCCTTGGTCTGACTGGTCCAATTAGCTTGCAATACCCATCTTATCCCATATCAAGTTAATATCCCTAGAGGAGTAAGTCTCCTCAAAGTGGCACATCAATTCAAAAATTATCCTAGGTTCACTCCATGGAAGATTTTAGTTCTATGATCTCGAGCTCTAATACCAACTGTAAAATTAACCAAAATCAACTTGAGAGAGGGATACATATATTTTTATCACAAGCAAGGTTTATAAAAGAAGTCCCAATAGTTCTCAATATTACAATAGTTCTCATATTTTTCAGGATCACCTTTATAAACCTCATAATTTAGAAAGGATACCAATAATTGTCCCCTCACATTTCTTATACCCTCAATAGTATAATAAAACTTGACCATGATGTAGGAATTATCCTTCAAGGCCCATAACACTTAAATGGGAATGCCTTTTCTGTAACCCTACATAAATCCTCCTATGTGGATCAATTATGGTATAATACCTTAGTCCTTAGTTACCACACCTCTATGGGCTAAATAAGGCTATTACCACTCACTTAATAATAAGCATGGCCACACAAACCTCATCATTCAAGGTACCACCACTACTGAATTATGAATGATTCCTAGACCTCACTGCCTAGGACTGAAGAACACAAGCTTATACTGAGAGGGGGGTGAATAGTATAGCACCCACTTTTTACTTTCTTTCCAAACCAATATCAATTAGTGTCCTCAATTGCAATAACCAAATATAGCAGTGTGCATTAATAACATAGATAGCAATAGTAAGCAAGTGCACAAATCATCACACACAATTGAGACACAAGATTTAACGTGGTTCCCCCAATGTGGGGTAGTCCACAAGATAATCTCCTTATAATATTTCACAAAGAAATAGGGATCCTTATCCCAATACAAATGATTACTTTGATCTGCTCAAAGCTAGGCTGTCCTGATCTGCTCAGGTGGGCTCCACTGATCTACTCAGCTAGGCTCTCCATCTGATCATCTTAGCTAGGCTATCCACTAATCTACTCAGCTAGGCTCTCCACTGATCTGCTCATCTAGGCTATCCACTGATCTACTCAGCTAGGCTATCCACTGATCTGCTCAACTAGGCTATCCATTGATTTGCTCAGCTAGGCAACTGGTGTTGATGTGTTTTCTATTTTTGTCTTGTCTCTTTCACTACTCACAAATATACCTCAATGCCTTCTCACAAGGCTCAAACAATCCTGCTCAAATGTTGTCCCAAATATATTCTCAAAGCCTTCACAAAAGGCTCAAACAATCCTGCTCAAATGTTGTCCCAAATCTGTCCAAAATCTATCCCAAAAGCCTTCACAAAAGGCTCAAACAATCATGCACAAAAGTTGTCTCAAATATGTCTAGAAATTTTATCCCAAAAGCCTTCTCAAAGGCTCAACCAATCATGCACAAAAGCTGTCTCAAATCTATCCAAAAATTCTGTCCCAAAAGCCTTCCCAAAGGCTCAACCAATGACTCTCAAGTAGCACTCAAATCTCAACCACAAATCAATGAAGGTAAGGCTCAATGATGAACTCAACAATGGATAACAAATGAATGATGGCAATACTCAACAATGTGCTCAACAATGAATGGCAATGTACTCTTCAATGGATGACAACAATGATCCACAATGATCTCAACAATGTATGACAAATGATCTCTCAAATGGATGACAACAATGCTCAACAATGTACTCTCAAATGGATGACAACAATGCTCAACAATGGTACTCTCAAATGTATGACAAATGATCTCTCTAATGGAAACCTCTCCAAGAAATAACAATGAGGACTTCAACCAACCAAGGACAATCTCCACAAGTGATAGCAATAGGTTCTCAATAATATCTTCCTCATGCAATGTCAATAAGCTCTCAAGAAACAAGCACAACTCCCTCAAGCAAAGAGCTCTCAAATAGCCAACAATGATCTCCTCAAAATGAAAGACAAATGTATCCACAAGTGACTAGCAAATGATCTCCTCAATGGTCTCAACTAATGGCAATGTACTCAACAAGTAACCAACAATATTCTCCTCAAAGCAATAGCAAAAACCTCCTCAATAATGGCAATACTCTCAATGAACTCCACTAAAGCAATCATGGAACTCAAGCATCAATTTTATCCATAAAATTGATTTTCTAATCCATCCACTTCCTCTCAATAGCCAAGGCACATAATCAAGCAATTTGTCTTCAACTTCAAACCCTAACTCATGTGCATGTCTTCTAACTCAAGGTAGCAATTAACTAGGTCTCAAGTTCCTAGTTTAATTTCATAATTAAATCATGCACTAGGACATATAACAAGTTCAACACTTTTCAACCTTATGACTCCCTAATTTCATTAACACATACAACAAGCACCTATGCTTTTATTTTTAATTCCACACCTTATAACTCCACATACAACAATCACAAATATTTATTTCCACACCTTATATCTCCCTAATCACACATAACAATAATAAATATTTAATTCTACACCTTATAACTCCCTAAGCACATTAACACATACAACAAGCATTTATTTCCCTAAACTCCTTATGACTCCCTAGTTATCATATAAATAATTTTAATGCACCAAAACTTTGGTAATAACAAATATTACCATGCGCTTGAGATAAATACCTTTATATGAAATTTGTTGCCTTCATAACCTTCAAAATCATCTTTGCCAAAATGCCTTGCCAAAATTAATGCGCCTTCACACCTTCATGGGAGTCGAACTCCGTTCCTCTCACTTAGCGCTATGAAGCGCTTACCACGTGGGTATTAGCCCACATTGGGATTTAATCCCAAACACCCAACTTCACCTCGCTCAAATCTGAAACTTAAGTTGCCTTCCTTAGCAAAACACTTTGCCCTTGGTGGGATTCGAACAACGAACCTGCCTTGTGCAAAGTTATGCGCTACCAATTGCCTATAGGCTCCTATGATGTCACTTTCCCATGTTGTTTACTTGACCTTGCTCTCAAATCAAAAGTTATTTATCCTTCTTTCTTCGTTGCTCCCCTTTCGATGACTCTCTCTCATGCGCTATGTCAAGTCTTCAATAAACAAAGGTTTTTACCTTTTATTTATATGCACCTCCATGCCTTCGAATGACGTCGATGAATATTTATTTATCTCCCCAACCTTTGCACGTCGATGGATAATATAATACAACCTTAGACCTTAGAATTATTAAATAAAAATTTAATAATTCACCTTTTAACTTTGAATTGGGATATCTCCTTCATTCTTTTGAATTTCGTCATGAAACTTTTTGCACCTAGGTTTTATTGGAAAACCTTTTCATCCATCATAATTTGGAGAAGTCTTAGCATAGTGGTTTTAATGAAAAACCCTTTCCAATGGTTTTAATGAAAACCCTTTCTATTGGTTTTAATAAAAACCCTTTCATTGGTTTTAATAAAAACCTTTGCCATTGGTTTTAATAAAAACCTTTACCATTGGTTTTAATAAAAACCATTAATATAATATTTAAAAAATTAAATATTATATGCCTCTTGTGCCACAAAACCCTGTATATATCCTTGCTCTCCAAAATATCATAAATGATTATTTATGAAGTGCTTTTGCCACCAAAACTCAATGTGATCCATGTGACATCAATGACAACACAAAATAACTCAAATTGCCAACAATCTCCCCCTTTGTCATTGATGGCAACACCTCTAATGCAAATCACCACAATCACTACAAAAGCCATTTCTGAAAATCAAAGCTGCTCCCCTGACTCAATACTCTCTATGGAGGCTGCTCCCCCTATCTCAATGTTCTCTTTGGAGGCTGCTCCCCCTAACTCAATGCTCTCCCCCTTACTCAAATCTCTCCCCCTTTGACATCAATGGCAAAAGGGACACCTATGGGGCTAAAATATATGACTCTTAAGCTTAGCCCCCCACCACCTTCTCTCTTGAGGTGATTAATTTTGGGGTGGGAGTACTTTTACTCCCAACTGTTCTCTCAAATGCTCAAACGTTTCTCTTGGTAATGGTTTTGTAAATATGTCTGCAATCTGATATTTTGTAGGAACATATTCCAATATTACTTGTTGCTCTATAACCTGCTCTCTCAAAAAGTGATACTTGATTGGAATGTGCTTTGTTCTGGCATGCATTACTGGATTCTTCGAGATACTTATAGCACTAGTATTATCACACATAATAGGAATGGGATGATCATGTTCTATACTAAAATATTTGAGAGTCTGTTTCATCCATAACACCTGTGAACAACATGTTGCCACTGCAATATATTCTACCTCTATTGTGGAAAGTGATATTGATGGTTGTTTCTTGCTTAGCCAGGAAACTAGGCAATCACCAAGAAAGAATGCTCCTCCGCTTGTGCTTTTTCTATCATCAATACTTCCTACCCAATCTGCATCTGTATATGTTGTGAGAGTGAACTTACTACTTCTAGGATACCATAGACCATACTCCATTGTTCCTTTGAGATATCTGAGTATTCTTTTCACTGTTGTCACATGTGATTCTTTTGGAGCTGCTTGAAACCTTCCCACTAAACCAACTACTTGCATTATATCTGGTCTTGTAGTTGTAACATATAATAGGCTACCAATCATAGATCTGTATAGAGTTTGATTTGCATCAGGAGATTCATCATCTTTGCTTAACTTGCACCCTGTAACCATTGGAGTACTAACTGGCTTACTATCTTCCATTTTGAATTTCTTCAACATCTCTTTTATATACTTTGTTTGTGAAAGAAATATCCCTTCTTCTAATTGTGAAATCTGTAGTCCAAGAAAAAAGGTTAATTCACCAAGCATGGACATCTCAAACTCATTAGTCATGTTTCTTGCAAATTCTTGACACATTTTGTCATTGCTACCCCCAAATATAATATCATCCACATAAACTTCCACAATCATCAAATCATTTCCCTTATTTTTAATATATATATTGCTATCAATTGTTCCCTTTCTGAAACCTTGCTCTCAAAGATATTTATCCAATCTTGAATACCATGCTCTGGGAGCTTGCTTTAAGCCATAAAGAGCCTTTTTCAATCTGCATACATAATCTAGCTTATCTGCTTGATCAAACCCATCTGGTTGTTCAATGTAAACTTCTTCTTCTAAGTGACCATTCAGAAATGTTGATTTGACATCCATCTGATATACCTTGAAATTCTTGTAACTTGAAAGTGCCAGAAACATCCGTATAGCTTCCAATATTGCAACTGGTGCAAAGGTCTCATCAAAATCAATTCCCTCTACTTGTGCATATCCTTTACACACCAATCTTGCCTTGTTTCTGATGACTTGACCATCTTCATTCAGTTTGTTCCTGTAGACCCATTTAGTACCAATTACATTTTTTCCTTTTGGTCATGGAACTAGTTCCCAAGTCTTACTTTTTTCAATCTGATCTAGTTCTTCCTTCATTGCTTTAATCCAACATTCATCACTTTCTGCCTCTCTGAAATCCTTTGGTTCTATCTTGGATAGTAGTGAAACATTTGCTTGTTCTGTTGAGCCTATGATTCCTCTTCTTGTCCGTCTTACATCAGGGCTGCCAATGATCAAGTCCTCTGGATGATTTTTTTGAATATATCTTGATGAAGTTTTGGAAGGTATATTCTGCAAATCTTCTTCATCTGAATCTTCACCCATTTCTTCCTGACAACTTTCTTCTTCTTCAAGAATATCTTCCTGAGATGGCTCATTTATTCCTATTCTTTCATCAACTCTGACATTTATACTTTCCACCATGGTGTGTGTTCTTTTATTGTAGCATCTGTAGGCCTTACTCTTTGTAGAGTATCCAAGAAAAATACCTTCATCGCATCTAGGATCAAACTTGCCCAAGTCCTTATCCTCTCTTTTGATATAGCATTTACTTCCAAAATTTTTGAAGTAGTTTACCGTGGGAGGTCTTCCTTTCCAAAACTCATATGGAGTCTTATGATGCTTCATTCTAACTTGAGCTCTATTCATAACATAGACTATTGTATTGATTGCTTCCTTCCAAAACCCATCTGAGATTCTTGATTCATTTAGCATTGCTCTGGCCATATTCTCAAGAGTTCTATTCTTTCTTTCTACTACTCCATTTTTTTGAGGAGTCCTTGCTACTGAGTATTCTCTTCTGATTCCATGTTCTGCACAAAACTCAATGAACTCTGTAGAGATGAATTCTCCTCCTCTATCTGATCACAAACACTTGATCTTCTTTCCTATTTCATTTTCTACCATTTCTTTGAATACTTTGAAATGCTCAAATGCCTCTGATTTCTCTTTCAAAAAAATGACCCAAGTCATTCTAGAATAATCATCTATGAACAACATGAAGTAGCTTTCACCTTGCAAGATTTTGGTTCTCATAGGACCACATAAATCAGTATGAATCAATTCTAGAACCTTGGAAGAGGAATATTCTTTTGCCTTGAAACTTGATCTTGTCTGCTTTCCATACTGACACTATGCACAAATTGTATTTGAAGGTCTCTTTATCTTTGGTAGATCTCTGACAATCTGTTTGTTGCTTATCCTTACTATGTTGTCGAAGTTCAAATGACACAACCTTTTATGCCATAACCAACTTTCTTCTTCTCGAGATAGAAGATATTTTTCCCTTTTTATTTCTCTGAGCATGTAGAGATTGTTATTGGTTCTTCCTGCATTTGCAACAAGCTTCCCTATTTTTGTTTCCCTGATTTTGCATCCTGTAGAGGAAAAAGTAACTATGTACCCTCGATCACAAAGCTGACTTACACTTAGTAGATTGTGTTTTAGACCCTCAACATAGAGTACACCCTGTGTAGTAGTCTTTCCATCATCCAAACTTAAAGTTCCTCTCCCTTTGATCTTAGCTGAAGCATTATCACCAAATCTCACTGATCCACTATTGTTCTCTCTTAGAGAAATGAATTTATTCTTATACCCAATCATATGACTAGAGCACCCACTATCAATATACCATCTGTCCATCCTGTAACCTAGTAGAATCTACCTTCAAGCTTGTTAGTCTTTTCGAAGGAACCTGCTCTGATACCAATTGAAGAACACAAGCTTATACTGAGAGGGGGGTGAACAGTATAGCACCCACTTTTTACTTTCTTTCCAAACCAATATCAATTAGTGTCCTCAATTGCAATAACCAAATATAGTAGTGTGCATTAATAACATAGATAGCAATAGTAATCAAGTGCACAAATCATCACACACAATTGAGACACAAGATTTAACATGGTTCCCCCAATGTGGGGTAGTCCACAAGATAATCTCCTTATAATATTTCATAAATAAATAGGGATCCTTATCCCAATACAAATGATTACTTTGATCTGCTCAAAGCTAGGCTATCCTCGATCTCTCAGGTGGGCTCCACTGATCTGCTTAGCTAGGCTCTCCATTGATCTGCTTAGCTAGGCTATCCATTGATCTACTCAACTAGGCTATCCATTGATCTTCTCAGCTAGGCTATCCATTGATCTGCTTAGCTAGGCTATCCATTGATTTGCTCAGCTAGGCTATCCATTGATCTGCTCAGCTAGGCAACTAGTGTTGATGTGTTTTCTATTTCTGTCCTATCTCTTTCACTGCTCATAAATCTACCTCAATGCCTTCTCACAAGGCTCAAACAATCCTGCTCAAATGCTATCCCAAATATATTCTCAAAGCCTTCACAAAAGGCTCAAACAATCCTGCTCAAATGTTGTCCCAAATCTAATCTCTCCAAAAGCCTTCTCAAAGGCTCAACCAATCATGCAAAAATGTTGTCTCAAATATGTCCAAATTTATCCCAAAAGCCTTCTCAAAGGCTCAACCAATCATGCACAAAAGGTTGTCTCAAATATATCCAAAATTCTATCCCAAAAGCCTTCCCAAAGGCTCAACCAATGACTCTCAAGTAGCACTCAAATCTCAACCACAAATCAATGAAGGCAAGGCTCAATGATGAACTCAATAATGGATAACAAATGAATGATGACAATACTCAACAATGCTGCTCAAAAATGAATGGCAATGTACTCTTCAATGGATGACAACAATGATCCACAATGATCTCAACAATGTATGACAAATGATCTCTCAAATGGATGACAACAATGCTCAACAATGTACTCTCAAATGGATGACAAATGAGCTCTCTAATGGAAACCTCTCCAAGCAATAACAATGAGGACTTCAACCAACCAAGGACAATCTCCACAAGTGATAGCAATAGGTTCTCAATAATATCTTCCTCATGCAATGTCAATAAGCTCTCAAGAAACAAGCACAACTCCCTCAAGCAAAGAGCTCTCAAATAGCCAACAATGATCTCCTCAAAATGAAAGACAAATGTATCCACAAGTGACTAGAAAATGATCTCCTCAATGGTCTCAACTAATGGCAATGTACTCAACAAGTAACCAACAATATTCTCCTCAAAGCAATAGCAAAGATCTCCTCAATAATGGCAATACTCTCAATGAACTCCACTAAAGCAATCATGGAACTCAAGCATCAATTTTATCCATAAAATTGATTTTCTAATCCATCCACTTCCTCTCAATAGCCAAGGCACATAATCAAGCAATTTGTCTTCAACTTCAAACCCTAACTCATGTGCATGTCTTCTAACTCAAGGTAGCAATTAACTAGGTCTCAAGTTCCTAGTTTAATTTCATAATTAAATCATGCACTAGGACATATAACAAGTTCAACACTTTTCAACCTTATGACTCCCTAATTTCATTAACACATACAACAAGCACCTATGCTTTTATTTTTAATTCCACACCTTATAACTCCACATACAACAATCACAAATATTTATTTCCACACCTTATATCTCCCTAATCACACACAACAATAACAAATATTTAATTCTACACCTTATAACTCCCTAAGCACATTAACACATACAACAAGCATTTATTTCCCTAAACTCCTTATGACTCCCTAGTTATCATAAAAATAATTTTAATGCACCAAAACTTTGGTAATAACAAATATTACCATGCGCTAGAGATAAATACCTTTATATGAAATTCGTTGCCTTCATAACCTTCAAAATCGTACTTTGCCAAAATGCCTTGCCAAAATTAATGCGCCTTCACACCTTCATGGGAGTCAAACTCTGTTCCTCTCACTTAGCATTGTGAAGCGCTTACCACATGGGGTCTAGCCCACGTTGGGATTTTAATCCCAAACACCCAACTTTAACCTTGTGCAAAGTTTATGCGCTACCAATTGCGCTATAGGCTCCTACGTGACATCACTTTCCCATGCTATTTACTTGACCTTGCTCTCAAATCAAAAGTTATTTATCCTTCTTTCTTCGTTGCTCCCCTTTCGATGACTCTCTCTCATGCGCTATGTCTAGTCTTCAATAAACAAAGGTTTTTACCTTTTATTTATATGCACCTCCATGCCTTCGAATGACGTCGATGAATCTTTATTTATCTCCCCAACCTTTGCACGTCGACGGATAATATAATACAACCTTAGACCTTAGAATTATTAAATAAAAATTTAATAATTCACCTTTTAACTTTGAATTGGGATATCTCCTTCATTCTTTTGAATTTCGTCATGAAACTTTTTGCACCTAGGTTTTATTGGAAAACCTTTTCATCCATCATAATTTGGAGAAGTCTTAGCATAGTGGTTTTAATGAAAAACCCTTTCCAATGGTTTTAATTAAAAAACCCTTCCATCGGTTTTAATAAAAACCCTTGCCATTGGTTTTAATAAAAACCTTTACCATTGGTTTTAATAAAAACCATTAATATAATATTTAAAAAATTAAATATTATATGCCTCTTGTGCCACAAAACCCTGTATATATCCATGCTCTCCAAAATATCATAAATGATTATTTATGAAGTGCTTTTGCCACCAAAACTCAATGTGATCCATGTGACATCAATGACAACACAAAATAACTCAAATTGCCAACAAGGACTTCCCAAAAGCCTCACCACTTTGGATACACTCGAGCCTTATCATTCAAGGTGTAACATATATAAATATCTAGTTATTGCATCACCACAACTCCTCCCAGATATATACCTGATTAATGCATCACTGCAACTACTTCTAGGATTGGGATTAAATTTTTGACTCAAGGGTACTAATATGGCTCTAGATTTATACCCAAGAACCCACACCAAATCCAATATTATAACCAAAATAATTTAAAAATATCTCTCTAAAAAAGTGCTATATTAAAATATTATGCTTGAAAATAAATTCATTACTATGCCAACATCATAATAATTCTCAAATACAATTACTAGAATAAAACTCTCAATATTGAAAGAATTAAATAACATTAGATGAATTACCATAATCATGAATTTAAAAGCCAATACATTCTCATAATGTAGATTCTATTCTTTTCATAAGGAATTAGTAACCTTAATATTTCCTCAATAAATCAAGAATAATAACCAAGTATTACATAACATGATCTCCATTTACAATATCCTTTCCATCTTAAATACAATAGTAAAACTTCATCCAAATGGCTCCTAGCTCATCCTTTTCCATGGACATCTTCATGAAGGATAATCTCCCATGAACTTTAGAGAAGGCTTAGGGACCATACCAACTCATGAATTGCTTATGCAAGCCTATCATGCACTAAGCAATAAAAACATGCAATATGCAAATACATTTCAACTAAAAACCATACAATGGTACTGGGAGAATCCCATACTTCTCCCAAAAATGGTTCCCTCATATACACAAGCCTTGGGAAAAACCATTTTTATAACATACATACTTTCCTCAAATAAAACTACCAAATACAAAATATTTCTCTTTTCTCAAAAGGAAACCCCCACATCCCAATTTTCCACCATGCAACTAACATTAATTACATCTTATTGCTCTATCTTACTATCATAAAAATTATGAATAACAACTATTTAGCATCCATATTCATAAAGCTAAACTCTAATAATATTAAAACACCAATTAGGTACATATCAACAAAAGCCCAAATATTAAATTTTCCAAAAGATACATTTTGCTTTTAACAAAGGTGAACCCCAAAAATTATTAACACATAATCATTCAAACAATATTATCATATAAATATATTCATCTATACAATTATTAAAGACTAAAAACCAATATAGTCTAAGTTACTAAATCATCATTCTTAAAAGTGAAAGGTTCCTTTCTATCAAGTAACCATATTAAATTTTAATATTATTTTAAACCATCTAAAACAAGGTTCACGAACTATAATGAAAGATTCAACTTATAATAAATTTTAAAACCTTCAAACCAGGAATGTTTGAAGCAACATGCACCCTAAAACATGAACTAACCATAAAATATGAACCATAGCCACACACATGTACAAGAAAAATCAAATATTATTAGGCATAAGAGAAACACAATAGCCCAAAACCAAACCATCTATAGAACCTTTCCTAGATGATGACACACTAAACCACAAACAAGCAAGGACAACTAAATAAAAATACTAAAATCCCAAGCTAGATTCAATATAGAAGGATTAAAAGAAAAATTCAATGTACTACAAAACCACATAAGTGACACTTAGACCGACATTACCTAACAGAAGTAAAATGATTAAAAGATAAATCCAATGTCCAAAAAAAGGTCTCAAAAATCAAATATTAAAAGAAACAACAAAAAAAAGCCAGACAAAGATCTACCCAAGGTAACACAAATATGTAACCGGTTTAACAACCACTACTTAGCTCCAGAACAACTACTATAAAATATTTGGGATAACATCACCCATAAACATGGTGCTAGCATGCAAACCAAGAAGAACATGGAATCCAAAGATCAAACTCCACTAAGCTAAGACCAACATGAAGGACATAATAAAGAGCTTGCTACAAAAAACTCTACCAAGATGACCATATCCAAAAATGAAAATAAAAGTAAGGATCAAAGAGGCACGAGCATCTAGCATTCATTAACACCACATGCAAACATCCATTAAACTAAAAATGGTAAAGTAAATACCTCTGTATTTGCACTCCCAAGTAGAAACGTTTTTCTTAAGATTCTTCAATCTAGCATCTTCATTATTTCTAACCCTAAATTGGAAAAACCTCCTCTTCATATATCTTCTAGGATTTTAATGTTGGAATTTAATCTTCCATGCAATCCATCACTGCGTAAAAGTAACGTTCACAAGCTATGTTACCAATATTGTCCACCATGATGCCACCTTTATCTTATTTAATGTGCTTTACCTTAGAAGTTTTTTAACTTAATAAAAGCTTTTACCTTAATTAATCAAACTCAAAGGCTAAGCTTAACACAACCTTCTATACTTTAATACCACAAATAATTGCCATTACAAGAATTTAATCAATTACTAACCTTCTATAATTGATTAATGAATATTAAATGTTATTTTTTTATTCATAAGAAGGGTTTTGAAAGGATCCCATAATCTTTTACAGAGAAGTTTTAGTTAGGAAAAATGCTCCCAACCATATGAAACAAAAAGGAAGCACCTTATTCAAAACAACCAAGAAGAAAGACAAAAATAGACAAATAAACCCTCATAGGGGTAAAAGAGGAAGCCTCAATGGGCTCACATAGAGCCTGCTCATGTGTCTAGGTAAAACAATAGATGGCTCCATTTTATCATCCATCACTCAAAAAAAAATATGTAGGAGGTGTTCATTAAAGATGATGCGGTACAATATCTCCATGTATGGCTCACAAATACATTCTCCATGTTGAGACACAAGCTCCATGTGCTTTGAATATTGAATGTTACTATTAACCAATAACATCAATATAATTCTATTAATATTAAATACTTGACTTAATAGGATCATTAGCCATCTAATCCTCAAACACAGGCACCATAACCAAAAATTGCTATCCAAAATGCAATCATTAATATGCAGAAACAATTCTTATTTCTTGAGTAGGTGGTCTTACAATAACTGAGACATTTTCACCAGCCTACTACTGCTTAAGCAACCTCCTTGACCGACGATGCAAACACAAACATACATGCATACATACATACATACACACACACACACAAATATATATATATATATATATATATATATATGCAATGCATCTATATGAGGGTACTCTTTTACCCTTGAGCTGTTGATGAGAATGTCATCCATAATTTTCCATTTTTCTCTCAACTCTAGTGGTTGTCTCATACCAATCCATCGATGAGAGTACCTGGTCTTGCAACCATAAATATATCAACAATACCATGTTCCAAAGTAGAATAATAATAGTATAAAGTGCAATTATAAACACATATTGGTAATATAAAATGATATTATGCATTAGATATCCATACATCAATACATAAATCAAATTTCAAGAATAAGTCCTACAAAGGAGGTTCATTATAAGTTCCAAGTCTTATTTTTCTTCAGTGGCTACATTTCCTCTTCCATAGTTTTCTTTAAATGAATTGCTTCATCATTAGTGAGAGCATATTTAACACCTTACAGGCTCAACACTCATGGAAGATAATTTAAAATTACTGTATTCATCACAACCAAATCTGATTGGTGCACTCGTTTATTGCTGACTTCTTAAAGTTTGCACTTATTGAATAACATTATAATTTTGGAGTTGCTCCTCATATGTAGACTACTCTTCATCAACTCGAGTCTGATTGGAATATTCGACAACAATATCATTATCCTATTGATGCTACTGATTCCATGAAGATTCATTAGTATAATGTGGAAACTCTAACAAAGGAGTAGAAATGAGATCTACACTTAATGGTGGAATAATTTGTGGCTGATTTTTATCTTGTTGATTTCTCAAACTAGTAGCTACATCAAAATATTCTTGGTTATCTAGGGTTGTTTCCATGGTCTCTTCTTTGCTATGGATATATTATTTGAATACTACATCATGATTGAACACATGGCGATGATATGAAGGTATTCATACTTTGTAACATTTGATTCCATCACCATATCCAATGAGTACTTTAACAAATTTATTGTCTATCCTTTTCCTATTTTACTTGGGCACAAGAATAAATACTTCAAATCCAAACACTCTCAAATGAGCAACCAAGGGTTTCTCTCCACTCCAAGCTTTCTTTGGTTCTCTCCCACTAAGAATAGAACTAGGTGACATATTGTTAACATATTTTGATATATTAATAGCCTCTACCCAAAAAAAAATATTCAAACCTAAATCCTCTCTCATGCTTCTTGCCTTCTCCAATTTTTTTTTGTTTAGCTTTTCTACAAATCCATTCTATTGTGGCGTATATGGAGTTGTTTTCTACCTTACAATACCATGCAACTTAATTTTTTTTTGAATTTTTGGAAGAAATATTCTCCGCCATTATCACTCCTCAAATCCTTCACTTTCTTCTTTGTTTATATTTCAACTACAACAAAAAAATATTTGAAGTTAACAAGAGCCTCTAACTTTAGTTTAAGAAAGTAAACCCATGATTTACTAGAGAAGTAAGCAATGCAAGTAATACAATACCTAGAGTTGCCTAATGAAGCAAATTCAAAAGGCCCATAAATATCATAATGTACCAATTCTAATATTTCCTTGGTTGTATAGTAAATAGATGCAAAAGTGACTCTTTTCTGCTTTCCCAAAATGTATGCTTCATATAAACCCATAAAATTGAACTTATCTTTCTCCAATTTGTGGACTATCTGCTTTAAATACATCTCTTTTAGGCTCCTTTCAAAAAGATATCCTAATATCCTATTCCATAATATCATATTTGATATTTTTTAGTCTAAATGTTTAATTGTTTCCACAATGGCTAAATGTGGGTATGCAACATTCAAACATATTGCATCCAACTTATACAATATTTCAAGTCTTACTTCACTTTCTCGAGTAATGACTCCATGAAACAAACTGCAACCATCTTTATTGAATTTAATCTCCATTATTGTTTTAGCTAGTTGGATCACTGATAGTAGACTTCTTGTTTATCCCAAAATATGTTTAATGTCTAGGATACACTTTACACTCCCACCTCTAAGTTTGATTATAACCTTATCTCTACAAACAATTTTATGGTTGAAACTATCACCCAAGAAAACTTTGCCATAGTTTGCTTCTTCATATTTTGTAAACCATTTCTTATGGGAAGTCATACAGACGGATGCTCTAGAATCTATCAACCACACATCAGACTATGTACATATAGCAATATATGTATTAGCGATATGCAAAATATTCTCATATACAACTAGATTAGATTTATTTTTGGATAAATCTACTTTACATTCATGTTTCTTATGACCTTTCTACTTGCACCTCCAACACACCAGCTAAGACTTCCTCTATCGATAGATATTATTGATTTAGATATATTTGTAGTAGAATATTTATCACCATATCTATATTTGGTACATCTTCTAGTTATCAAAGCTTTTGAGTGCTCATAATGTTCCACATTCATTCTTCTTGTTTCCTCTTGCAGTAGTTGGAAAAATATCTCATATTTCTTAAAATTTTCTAGCTTAGAAATCCCACTAATTGTGACAATGAGATTATCCCAAGAATTAGGTAAACTACACAACAAACAAGTACACTTTAGTCTCTTTAACCTCATAACCAAAAGACCTTAGTTGGTTCATTAGTGTATTGAAAATATTTAGGTGGTCAACTACACTGTCTCCATTCTTCATATTCAAAGAATAAAACTTCTTCCTCAAGAATATTAAGTTCATTAGAGATTTGGACTCATACAAATTTCCCAAGTTATCCCATAGCTCCTTAGCAATCTTAGCACCCTAGACATTTATTAAAATAGAATCATCTAAGTTCATCCTAATCAAGGTAATGATTTTCTCATTTTTTTTACTCCATTTAACTTGTGTCATTCCTATAGGCATCACTATTGTAGTTTCAACCATATTAATATCTCTTTCCACAAGAAAAAACTCCATAAATTCTAGAAATTGAATTTTTTCCACTGAACTTCTCTATACCAGATTTACATTCTACCTTTGCTGTTGTAAATATTCACAAATATCCTACTACATCGTGTGCTATGGAAATGGATTTATCTACAAATCCACAAAAAATAACACAAAAAAAAATATTTACAAGCTTTGTGCACAACTAGGAAAATGAGTTTCCTTAAGCTGCTATGCTACTAGTTGTTGGAACAATAGAATGTGTAGCCAAATAACTCAACAAAAAATAAAGGATGAAATAAAATTAAATAATGAAGAAAATAATATGCAACTGATAAACTAACAAGAAACAAAAGAATAATTTACCAGCAAATATTTATAAATGACATGCCATAGAGAACATATTAAAAAATAGAACTTCAACACATGTTAGAAACTCCCAAAAATACAAATCTAATATTTTTGGCACACATCCAACATGGTGAAACAATACTCTCTACATTCGATTATGCAATTTGGTTATGGGATTCCTTTCTACACCCACTAGTCTATTATGCTTGAGGAAAATCATATGCTCTATGTCCTTCCAAGTATCTATAACACTTTGTAGTAAAACCATGTCCTCTTCCTCTATCAAATCCACCTTGTCCTCTTGGTGATTCATCCTTTTATCAGGTATTTTAGTTGACACCACTTTGAGAAGTACTAACTTTTCCTTCTTGCATATGTTTTTCTCTACCACTATTTGATTATTCTCTTCCTCTAGAGAACTACCCTCTTTCTTTGAAAAGTTTTGTTGCTTGTGAGTCAACTTTTCTTTTGCATTGAGTGTATATTGGTATGCCTCCTTGAATATCCTAGTTTAGAGAATACTAATTTCATCTTGTATGGATAATATTAGTCCATTTATGTATCTTACCATTTTTTATTCATCATCTTAATTATGATCGAATATTATGGTTAATTTATATAACTCTTTTGTATATTATTTCACTCCCAACTCTTTTTACTTTATATTTTGTAGTCTTCTAAAAAATCCAATATGATAATCAATAGGTAAAACATTTTGAGTTAAATTTTGGTACAAACTTATCCCAATCTTGGATCATATACTTGCACTTTTTCTACCTCCCTATTTAGACATGATACCACCAAATTGAAGCATATCCCTTCAACTGGTGCATGCTATTTTAACCCGTTTTTGATCCTCTATCGATTCATAATCAAATAATTTTTTCATGTTTGTTATCTAGTCTATAAATTCTTTTGGATTTAAATTTCCATTCATGGTGAAATAATACTCTCTACATTCGATTATACAATTTGGTTACGGGATTCCTTTCCACACCCACTAGTCTATTGTACTTGAGGAAAATCATATGCTCTATGTTCTTCCAATTATCTATAGCACTTTCTAGGAAAACCATGTCCTCTTCCTCTATCAAATAGACCTTGTCCTCTTGGTGATTCACCATTTTATTAGGTATTTTGGTTGACACCACTTTGAGAAGTACTAACTTCTCCTTCTTGCATATGTTTCTCTCTACCACTCTTTGATTATTATCTTCCTCTAGAGAACTACCCTCTTTCTTTGAAATTATTTTGCTGCTTGTGAGTAAAATTTTCTTCTACCTTGAGTGCATATTGGTATGCCTCCTTGAATGCATTATTTTAGAGAATACTATTTTCATCTTGTATGGACAATATTAGTCCATTTATGTATCTTGCCCTCTTTTATTCATCATCTTCATTATGATCGAATCTTATGGTCAATTTATAGAAGTCTTTTGTATATTATTTCACTCCTACCTCTTTTTAATTTAGATTTTGTAGTATTCTAAACAATCCAATATGATAATCAACAAGTAAACATTTTGAGTTATATTTTGGTACAAACTTATCCCAATCTTGGATATTATCCTTGCTATTTTGCTGCCTACCTATTTAGACATGGTCCCACAAAATTGAAGCATATCCATTAAAATAGTGCATGTAAATTTAACCTGCTTTGGATCCTCTATAGATTCATAGTCAATGAAGTTTTTCATGTTTGTTATCTAGTCTATAAATTATTTTGGATTTGAATTTCCATTAAATTGAGCTTATCTATCTTTGAATTATGTCCCATTCTTGGTACTTCTTAAATCAACCATTTATTTGGTTCTTCTCCTTACTATTCATATTAATATTCTATGTGACCAATTTTTTCTTTACTATCACTAATCTCCTCAAGATGAATACCTGTCCTTTGGGCAACCTCAATAACATCTAGCCTTGCGGTAATTCCTCTTAGCATTTTTCCATATTTATGGGTCAAGGTCCTACACCATGTAGTCTTCCTCTCCCTTGTTGCACTATCTTCCTACAATACATATCACAACTAGCTCTAATACCTAATGATACAAATGAGAGAAAGGAGTCCTCCTATGGATGACCTTATCAAACAACAAATAATCAAATCAACCTACTACCATAAGTTGTATGGTAAGTTCCTTCTTATCATACGACTACCATCGTTGTATGGTCATGCTTATCATATGATAATATTCATTGTATTATGGTTTAATGGTATGGTTTATATGAAAACATTTAAATTTATTATGGAAAATTATTTGTACGACAAGGATATTATACGACAGTTTAATTCATTGTATGACAATCTACAAGATAATCATTTTATATTATTTTGAATTATAGTCTTTGTTTCTTAATTGCAATCTTCCCTTGATGGAGGTGTGTCATTCAATTGAACAATAATTCCAATGAAAATATCCTTCAAGATAACCAATTTAATCCTTTCTCACATGAACAATAATCATACATTCATGGATTTGTACAATTACAATTCATTTATATCTTCAGTTTCTAAACAAGGGAACAAACAACACTTCTACTCATATATCATTTCCTCTTGAATGATGTAGCTTCCATTTAATAAAAATAACTCTCTATATTAAATGACATAGTTATTCATATTAAATGGTAATAACTCTTCATTTAGATGGCAATTTGTATTGTTAGAAATAGTAATCACATGTTTTGTGTTGAATGGTTTCCTATATACCATTTTCCTTATATTTCATGGTTCTACAATATCTCTTACACTACAAGGTTTTTATCTTAACAACACCCACATTTTAGTTGAAAGGTGTTCCCATTTAAATGGAAACCATGAAATCAATCATACGATCCTTCTTGCACAAGGATGACACCTCTATTTGGATTGTAATCATACTCCATCTTCTCTACAATCCTACACATAACAATACTTGTAATCTACAACATGCTATTTTAGTAACTCAAAAAATCATTGTTCAATATACATATAAAGAATAACTAAATGGATGTATTTTATTAATCTATTAACATAACAACAATTTATAGAACAAATACACTCTTACCAATATCTCTCCTAAGCTATCTTAGACCTACGTATCCTCCTCTCCTAGGTCTATCATTTTCCTTTATTTTCTTTGCATTCTTCTACCTTTTTAAATTCTTCCAGAATCTCTTATCTTCTTCCAAAATATTTTCTCTCCTCAGGCCTTCCTTCCTTAATCCTTCCATCCGCCCCATCATTTCTACTTCTTCCTCCCTCCTAATAATGCCATATTTTCTTTCTTGTGTTGTTCTCTCCTTCTAAATTTCTTTTCATTCCCCAATAATTTCCACTTTCTCTTCCCTATTTATGTGTTGGTTTGGGAGGTTAAAAATATTTACAACCATTATCGATCCATTTTATTTTCCTAGTGGATGCTCCTGCATCATACTGACTAGGTAAGAAGAAATGTTGCATGAACTCTAGCTTATGAACATAAATTGTTCTTCCAAGCCATTATCATTTTATATTGGACATATTCATAATATCAACTAGAATTAAACCTCCTATTATAGAATGCACTCAACATTTGTTTCACCTATCCCATTCCATCATATCCATCCAACCACATTCAACTTGCACTTCATTGGCAACTTCCTCTTGGTGCCAACACCTTCTTTTGGAGTGATCATGTCCTTAATAAATCCCACAAGGATAGAGGTTTCAGCACCTAATTACAATGTGTTCAAATCTTCCACAATGACTACAACTCATCCTAGGACCTTCATCCCTTGTACTATTCTCTCTTTTCACAAATTGTTTCATTATTTCTTGTTTGAACTGTATATGCAAGGTCTTCATTATTTGGCCTTATTTATGTAATTATGGCTATTTTAACACCTTTCCTATATCTTACCAATCCTTTTCTAGTATACCCCAAATTTATTATTATCTTTAATCCAATACCTTTGGTGTACCTTTCAAAGCACCCAAACCCTTCATCCAAACTATGTTCTTAAACAATATGGCATTTATAATATCCATAAATGAATTGATGAGGTTCATCTTCCTTTGCTATCTCTTTATCATTTATTTTATCTTTATATTTCTCTACTTCTACAATAGGAACCATTGTACCATCATCTTCATCATCAATACTACTAGTGATCCGAGCTACTGAAATATATGTGATAAAAAATGTTCTTGGTTGGCAACCCATCGTTTGAAAGAATCTTGGCATATTATTCCAATAAATCCTTCACTTCATGTGGGATTTCATCCATATTATATGCTATCCCTTATTTTGTAGGTTTAGCAATGAAAGTAAAACACATTTCTTCTTCATTCTCTTCAAGGATTATTTTTATACCCAGACACATTGTAGGACTATTGTCCATATTTTCTATTTTGTACTTCAATGACCTTAATGTGTACCTCTTGCCATCTCTCTCAATAGTATAGGTGTTCATCCTACCATCATTTATTGCATTTCTATCAAATTTCCATGATATATCCAACAAGACATGACAATAATCCATAGGCATAATATAACATAGTATCTCATCGATGTAAGAACCAATTTGGAAATCTACCGTTACATTGTTTAGTTATCAAAATTTGATGCTTCCTTTGCAACCATAAGAATTTGCTTAGATTTGGGTGTTTAATATTCTTCAACTCAAGATTTTCTACCATTTCTATAGACACTATGTTATCTATACTCCTCCTATCCACAACCACCTTACAATAGTTCCTCTCTAATTTACAAATGGTCATAAAAATATCCTTTTTGCATAGGTTCATGAAACTCCTTTGCGGGTTTCAATAATAGACTTTTCATCATAATGGATTCTCCTTTTTTTGGTTCTTCCATGTGCTTTGGTGAAACAATACTCTCTATATATGATTGTGTAATTTTGTTATGGGATTCCTTTCCATGTATAATAGTCTATTGTGCTTGAAGACACTCATATGCTCTATGTCCTTCCAAGCATCTATAGCACTTGCCAGTAAAACCACATCCTCTTCCTCTATCAAATCCACCTTGTCCTCTAGGTGATTCACCCTTTTATCAGGTACTTGGTTGACATCACTTTGAGAAGTACTAACTTATCCTTTTGGAATATGCTGACCTCTACCACTATTTTATTGTTATCTTCCTTTAGAGAACTATCCTCTTTCGTTGGAATTATTTTGTTTCTTGTGACTTAAATTTTTTTCCGCCTTGAGTAAATATGGATATGCCTCCTCAGCTATCCTAATCTACAGTATACTAATTTCATATTGTATGGAATTTTAATCAATTTATGTATCTTACCATATTTTCCAATTTATCTTCAATATGACTAATTATTATGGTCAATTTATAAAATTATTCTATATGTTCTTTCACTCCCAACTCTTTTTGCTTTAGATTTTGGATTACAATCCAATATAATAATCAATAGGTAAAAATATTTAATTTAAATTTTGATACAAACTTATCCCATGTTTGGATCCTATCCTTACCATTTTTCAACCTTCTTATTTGGACATGGTCCCACCAAATTGAAGCATGTCCCTTCAAATAATCACATGCAAATTTGACTTATTTAGAATCCTTTATTAATTCATAGTCAAATAATATTTCCATATCTATTGTCTAGTCTATCAATTCTTCTAGATATAAATTAATATTAAAGTAGATGTATCCATCTTTGGCTTACGTCCCATGCTTGAGATTGCTTGAATCAACCGTTGCTTTGGTTATTCTCCTTGCTTTTTATTTTGATCTTCTATGTGACTAGTTTTATTCTCTTCACTATCACTAATATCATCAAGATGAATACCTCTCCTTTGGGTAGTCTCAATTGCATCTAGTTTGGTGGTAATTCCTCTTAGTATTTTTGCTATATTTGGTGGGTTGGGGTCCTAGACCATGTGGTCTTCCTCTCTCTAATTGCACTATATTCTTCCAATATATATTACAACCAACTATAATACCAAATTATGTAGGTGAGATAAGGTCGTCCTCCTACTGATGACCTTTTCAAGCAATAAATGATCAAATCAACCTACTACCAAAAATTGAATGGTAAAATTCCTTCCTATCACATGACTACCACCATTGTATGATCATGTCCATCATATGACAATATTTATTGTATGGTGGTTTAATGGTATGGTTTGTACAACATCATTACAATGTATGATGTAAACTTATTTGTATTGAAAGGGTATTGTAAAACAGTCTACAAGACAATCATTTCCTCTTTTTTTGAATGATAAAGTATTGGTTTCTTAGTTGTAATATTCTCTTGATGGAGGTGTATCTTTCAATTGAACAATAGTTCCAATTATAGTCTCCTTCAAGATAGTCAACTTAGTTCTTTCTTTTATGAATTGTAACCACACATTCATGGATTCATATAATTACAATTTTTTGATGACTCCACTTTGTAAAAAAGGCCTTCAACCAATATTATTTCTCGTATTTCATGTCCTCTTGAATGATGTAGCTCCTATTGAATGACAATAACTCTCCATCTCAAATGGTATAATTAATTGTATTGAACAAAAATAATGCTTCTTCATATAGACAACAATTTGAATTAATAGGAATGGTAATCACATGTTATGTATCAAACTATTTCCTATCCATCGATATCCTTATATGTCTTAGCTCTACAATCTATTTTGTACTATAAGGATTTTATATGAACGACATCCATATTTTGGTAGAAAGGTATTCCCATTCAAATAGAAACCATTCCTTCAATCATATAATCCTCCTTATGTACTATGATGATACCTCTATTGGTATTCTAATCATACTCTATTTTATTTAAATCCTACACATAATAATAACTACAATTTACCACATGCTATTCCAAAAACTCAAAAATTCATTGTTCAACATACACATAGAGAATATTTAAATGGTTTTATTTTATTAATCAATCAACAAAAAGATCATTTACAAAATAAATACACTTCATCCAAAATCTCTCCTAATCCATCTAAGACCTGCTTATTCTCCTCTCCTAGGTTTACCATTATCCTTTATTTTATCTACATCCCTCTACCCATTTTTATTCTTTTAGACTCTCTTCTCTTCCTCTAGACTCTTTCCTCTTCTTAGGCCTTCATTCCTTAATCCTTCCATCTACCCCATCAATTTCCATTCCTCCTTGCCTATCATTCCATCTTCTATTTATCGTGTTGTTCTCTCTTTTCAATTTTATGTTTTTCCATCCCTAACCATTTATTCTTTCTATTTCCTATTTATGCATTGGTTTGAGTAGTTAAAATGTTTTCCAATCATTATTGACCCATTTTATTTTCCTAGTAGATGATCCTGCATCATGTATCTTGCTAAAGTTTTGAGGAAGGTTTATAGTATCTTCATTAGGGAAGGATAACTAATAATTGAGCAAGATGGATTTTTCAATGCTAATAATGCATTAGGTAGTTGAAATAATGAATAAACATGAGTTCATAGGTTTTATATCCCTATTAAAATATTTATATCCATACCACCAATTTAGAAATCCATATTTTGAGATGATAATAAATTGACCTATAGTACTTGATCTTTGAAAAATACATCTATAAATTGAGGTTGACATGCTAATTAAACCTAAAAACACAAATAAACCTATGTGAAGTATTGGTTTCCCAATACAAGATGACCTAGAAAAATAGCATGGCATGTGCATATTTATGAGGAAAGAACAAACCTATTAGAGTATTTTTAAATTTAGAATATGATAGGAGGAAGGGCACTTTATATGAAACTTATACATACAAAAAATTCACTTCATATTGGTTTATTAGTCTTTGGAATTATACACCCAAAATGAATTTAGGTGTGAGATTATTAGCTAAAATTTCTTGAGTTTTTTATACCCTTTTTGGTGTTAATATTGAGTGATACATTATCCTATAACACATTAGGTAAGTAATTTTAGGGATGATATTTTATTTGATGTGTATATATGAGGAACAATGGGTAAAATAAACAATGGATATTTGGCCTATGTGATGTATTCATAGAATAATCCCATCACCCATAAGAAACTAAAGTGTAATGCAAAGGTTATGCTAGTATTGGCATTACACTTGAAAATAAAATAACAAGTGCAAATATAAAATACAATTCAACTTACCTAAATATAGTTATGCTAGTGAATATATTTGGAAAGCTAGATTTAAATTTGGAGGAAAAAAAGGACAATCAATTATACTATTTAAAGATCAAGATCATAGTGAAAGAAATTCTCAATACGTGAGGAAGCTAATTATGTAATGCATATGACTATGATAAGTTCTTGTTCATTTATAATTAATATTAGTTGAAATGTTCTTGACCTAAACATGTAAGAACTAGGGACTACTAGAGTAAAGATAATAGGTAAGCTTGTGAAACTATTCAAGTATTTTTAATACTTTATCAAGAGTTCACAATGAGATATATAATTTGGAACCATAATTAAGAAAGATAAAAAATAATTTACTCTAGGATGTTAATCAATAACACAATGTTCATTAGATTCCATGAGCTTAATTGATTCCAATATAGTCTTCTAATGGGAAGACTGAGGTTTAAATCTTGTTATGTGATATGTGATTCCATCATAATATGGTTTGTTGAAACAATATGGTAACAATAATGATGTAACATGGTGGGTCTAGTTTCAATCACATGTAATAAGAAATAATATAATGTTCATAAGATATTAACTCATTTATTATCGTTTAGAAGTTAGAAAAATACTATCAAAGTGCTTTATGCAAAAGTAATATTTTGTATAGACTAATTGGACTATTGATATGTAAAAATGATAGATGACATTGAACAAATATTGAGTTCTATGTGTTTAATAAAGATTTATGATGGCACCCTCTCCAAATCTATTGATAAAGTTAATTTTTGAAAGTGTAGTAGGATTTTAGGTCTATACTTTCATTGAAAGTTTTTTTAATACTATAAGAGTCAAAATTAATGAGTTAGATAATCCTTTGTAGACGCTTTATCAAAAAATGGATATGGTGTGCTTATAATGTGATGTCATTTATTTGAATAATGTACCAATAATATTTTCATACGATATGGTCATAACATTTAAATATTTTATGCTTAAACCCATATAAATTGATCTAATTTATTATAAAACTTATGAACATTTGAAATGGCATGATAATAACTAAGTATCTTATTTGATCTATGAAATGATAGGGTGTTATAAAATACTATCAACCTATATAATTTATGAAGAAGAACTGCTTTTTAACCCACTTAAGACCATTATCAAGCTATGCAATTTGTGAAGAGAAATTGCTTGTTGACCCAACTAAGGAAGTGGTGATATTGCAATTGGAGGACCCACATAGACCAACGAATGTTCTTATATTTACCAAGCACTATGTCTACTAACCATAATTTCATCCATAATCATGCATGAATTATAATTCTAGTGGATGCGATATGATAAGTGTTTAAAACATTAAGAGGTAGGTTAGCTAGCACAATTATCATACAATATTATTTAAAAAATTAATATGTATTCATGCCAATGCTTTAGGGATCAAAACTAGTTTCTATAGTAAATTTGATGAGAGACATGTAAACAATTTCATTTATGACTTAATTTTAAAATTATGATAGTGAATTGAAATTATGTAATGATGAAATACGAGGATCTTAAAATGGTCTATGCATTATATAATTTCACACAATAGTTTATTTAATTTTGTTTACTTTCTTTGTAGATCATGACATATTAAGGAATATGATCAACAAATCAATATGATTTGTATTATAGGTAAGTATTTATATCCCAATATTTCAAGTTAATATTCATAGTAAAACTTGATGAAATCAACATAGATCTAAATCATCTCTCAAAATAAATAAAATAGAATATGAATGCATGCTCATGCCACATATGTTTCATGGTAAGTGGAAATATTTGCAATACTTAGGTAAGGTAATGAAGTAGTGCAATCTAGGATGTGAATGCATCAAGCTACATGACAAATTTCATAAGGGGATATCAATAACAAACTATGCAGTAAATAAAATTATAGGGTATTCTATTCAAGTATTTAGTGTATCACCATGTACAGGGATGCAAAGGATTTTACATCTAGATGTACTTATGGTAATGTATCAAGCTAAAATGCAAAGACAAGATACCACTAAGTACTTGTTCAATCACATGAACATTTAAAAATGTAGAGATGTTATTTCAATAATGTTATTCACCAAAATCATAATAATTAAATGGAAAATATATATTGTCTACACATAAGACCATTTAGACATCACTTATATATGTATTTTATTGTATCCAATGAAGAATTTTTATCAAAATATTAATTATCTTCATATATTCTTACATGCATAGTCATATAGTCATAAATTAGGGGCTTGAGTGCATTTTCACAATATGTTTCCTCAATAGTATAAATATAATCTCACCACTTGAGAATAAATTATCAATAAAATTATACTTTACTAAAGCAATAGCCCACGAGCATGAATTTGAGAGATGTTACAAAAAAAGCAAAAGAAAAAAATTAAAATTAAAAGTATTTGGGTTCCATAAAGAAGAAGTGCTTTCAATTGTGGTAGACGAGGATTTTATAAGATTAAAGGTGAAAATTAGGATTGAAGGAAATTCAAAAGAATTTAATAGAGGAGATGTCTTGAAAAGATAAAACTGTAAAATAGTTTTTAATATATTATTTATATGATATATATTTATTTAATAAAATTCAACCAAATTTTAATTATACAAATATAATATACAACTACACTTTATTGATTAGAATTTTAAACATATTATTTAAGATAGTTTTTAACTGCTTCCCAGAGATTTCATTATTATACAATGTATTTTTATACAACTACAAAATAAATGATTTCAGAAAGTTGAATACCTTTCGCTAATCGAGTAGGTGATAGTTATGTTCATCCGATTGTAGGTAAGCAAGCAGAAAGGAAACGTGGAGCGGTCTTCATCATTCCACTAAGATTGAAATTTAATGCCTGAAAAGATCGATCATGAAAATTAAAAAGGATATTCTAAGATTTTCTAGGGATACATAAATTTTTAGAAGATAAATCTCATTATGAATAGTATATAAAAATAGAGGATATTGATGAAGATGAGAGTGTTGGTGGAAATAAAAAATGGAGAGGAATACCATTAAGAAAAACAAAGAGAAAAGAAAACTCAAAGGGTATTGGTTTGGGAAGCCAAAGAAAAATATCATAGGTGTTAAAAAGAAGTGAGGCTTTTGCAATGGAAAAAATTCTTGGGTTTTCATTAAGGAGACCCAAGTTTAAATACCACTCAGTACGAGGGAAGTAGGACCCCTCATAAAAACCCATGTAGAACATAAATTTTTAAACAAGTGACATTAGCTCAACCGGTTAGATTCCTCAACATTTCAAGGAGGAAACCCAGATTTGAATCTTGCTCAATGATACATGGATAATCTCTAAGATTTGTTGTAATACCACAATGTGGTGATTATGTAATAAAAGTAGATCCCGTTTCAATCCCATATAACCCATTAAAAAATACAAGAAGTGAGGCTAAGCTCACTAATAAAAATAAAAAATGATAAAAATCATATCATGGAATAATAGGGGTATGAATAAGACACCTAAAAGAAGAGTTATAGATTTCTAAGTTTATTTTAATACAAAAAAAATTAAGTAGTGAAGAACATGAGGATACTTCTAAAAGGATTCAAAATATAGGGATTGTCTATTAGTTTCTTCTATAGGAGTTTTTTAGAGAATTGCAACAAAATCAGACAAACACAAACAGGATGGATAATTACCAAAAGGAAAAATTAATTGGGTTACTGGACTATTTTATGGGAAAGAAAAAAAAATTTAAGTTGGAATTATAAATGTATATGTTCCAACTATAGTTATTTCTCATGAAAGATGTTGGACGAACATTAGCATATTTTTGTCAACCATAACCATCATTCATAATTGTGATCTATGGATTCTTGGGGTGACTTCAACATAGTTATATATCCTCTAAAATACAAGGGTGATACTCTTGGAAGGTCTAAATTAATACAATATTTTTCTCTATTTTTCAATTCAAATGGACTTTGGGATGCTATTCCTTCAAATTTTTAACATACATGAGATAAGAGATGCATTAAGAAAGCTTGTAGAAAAAAAATGTTGAGTAGATTTTGTTATCCAACACATGGTTACTAATAGAGTTTACAATATCTTTAGATATTATTGTGAGCAAGATCATATTACAAACCTATATTATGATTTACTTAATAATGGTCGTCCAAAGCCATTTTACTTCTAGTCTATGTGGCTCCAAGACCCTAATTTCTTATAGATAGTAACATTATGGTGGGATGAAACAAAATTTGAAGGATCATATATTTACATGTTTATGCAAAAGATGAAATATCTAAAGGATCAAATAAATATTAGGAACATCAAATATTTTGGTAATATTTTAAAGAAATGAAGGAGATTTAATTCAAGCTCAAAAATTTACAATAGATACTAGAATCAATGAAATGGGCTAGGATTTTTATTTGCAAGAAAAAAATTACTCTATAATTATTGGAATGTATTGAAAAAGGAGTCATATTGGTTCTAGAAATCTAGGAAAAAATGGATAAAGGAAGGAGATAGGAAAACAAAAAAAATTCATGTTACAACAAAAAATACTTTTTCTTTTCATTCATAGAAAATATTTTAATTCCATATGGAAGAAATACTAAGGAAGAATAAGATATCTAAAAGGAAGCAATTAGATATTTCAATTTGTTTTGTCAAATGTTGGGCAATATAAGGAGGCACAAGATAAGCTTTTACAAAATATTCCATTAAATATTTCACAGTGACAAAATGAAAACTTGATGAAGAATATATCCATGGGGGAGATACATCAAGCAAATTTTTATTTCCACCCTAACAAGGAACTTGATCCTAATGAATTTCATGGAAGTTTCTTTTAAAAAAATTGGGATATACTGAAGAGTGATATGTTGGTTGTGGTTGAAGAGGCCCAAAAAAGGAAGGCTATATAAGGGATATCAATGCCAACTTCATTAAATTAGTTCCCAAGAAAGATGAGATAAAATATTTTAATAATTTTCATCTAATAAGAATTTGTAGTAAAATTTATGAGATCATTTTAAAAATTATGGAAAACAACTTGAAAGGTATTCTAGATTGTGTTATCTTAAGGAAAAAAGTGATTTCGTTCATGGTAAATATATTCTTGAAGGTGAAATTATTCCATAAGAGTCCATACATTCTCTTCATTCCATATAGAGATAGATAGATAGGTATTAACATGGAATGGAATTCCAATCATGGAATATGCCACTAGACTTGCATCATCACATTAACCGGTTAGAAAGCAAGAGGGCCAGCCCCCACACACATGCCCAAACTCAATGTTAATAGGGGTGAGGAATCCCACAAAATGGGACCAAGGACTTGCACCTTTAAGCCTGCTACCCCATTGGCAAAGAGTATGACAAGTGTTGGGGTTTATAAACCACTCAAGTCCCACAACACAATTAATGTGGGATTATTAACAAACACACACACACACAAACTACACTAACAATATAGATAGGTATTAACATGGAATGAAATTCCAATCATGGAATATGCTACTAGACTTGCATCATCATATTAACCAGTTAGAAAGCAAGAGGGCCAGCCCCACACACATGCCCAAACTCGATGTTAATAGGGGTGAGGAATACCACAAAATAGGACCAAGGACTTGCACCTTTAAGCCTGCTACGCCATTGGAAAAGAGTATGGCAAGTATTGGGGGTTTATAAACCACTTAAGTCCCACAACACAGTTAATGTAGAATATTCACAGACACACACACACACAAACTACACTAACAAGATAGATAGGTATTAATGTGGAATGAAATTCCAATCATGGAATATGCCACTAGACTTGCATCATCACATTACCCGGTTATAAAGCAAGAGGGCCAACCCCCCACACACATACCCAAACTTGATGTTAATAAGGGTGAGTAATCTGACAAAATGGGATCAAGGAATTGCACCTTTAAGCTTGCTACCCCATTGGCAAAGAGTATGGCAAGTGTTGGGGTTTATAAACCACTCAAGTACCACAACACAGTTAATGTGGGATTATTCACAAACACACACACACACACAAACTACACTAACAAGATAGATAGGTATTAATGTAGAATGGAATTCTAATCATGGAATATGCTAGTAGACTTGCATCATCATATTAACCAGTTACAAAGCAACAAGGCCAGCCCCCCACACACATGCCCAAAATTGATGTTAATAGGGGTGAGGAATCCCACAAAATGGGACTAAGGACTTGCACCTTTAAGCCTGCTACCCCATTGGCAAAGAGTATGACAAGTTTTGGGGTTTATAAAACACTCAAGTCCCACAACATAGTTAATGTGGGATTATTCATAAAAACACACACACAAACTACACTAACAAGATAGATAGGCATTAATGTGGAAAAAAATTCTAATCATGGAATATGCCACTAGACTTGCATCATCAAATTAACCAGTTAGAAATCAAGAGGGCCTGCCCCTTACACAGATGCCCAAAATTTATGTTAATAGGAGTGACGAATCCCACAAAATGGTACCAAGGACTTGCACATTTAAGCTTGATACCCAATTGGCAAAGAGTATAGAAAGTTTTGGGGTTTATAAACCACTCAAGTCCCAAAACATAGTTAATATGGGATTATTCACAAACACACACACACACAAACTACACTAACAAGATAGGTAGTTATTAACGTGGAACAAAATTCCAATCATGGAATATGCCACTAGACTTACATCATCATATTAATCGATTATAAAGTAAGAGGGCCAACCCCCCACACACATGCCCAAACTCGATGTTAATAGGGGTGAGGAATCCCACAAAATGGGACCAAGGACTTGCATCTTTAAGCCTACTACCCCATTGGCAAAGAGTATGGAAAGTGTTGGGGTTTATAAACCACTCAAGTCCCACAACATAGTTAATGTGGGATTATTCAAAAACACACACACACACACAAACTACACTAACAAGATAGATAGGTATTAACGTGGAACGGAATTCCAATCATGGAATATGCCACTAGACTTGCATCATCACATTAACCAGTTAGAAAGCAATAGGGCCAGCCCCCACACACATGCCCAAACTCGATGTTAATAGGGGTGAGGAATCCCACAAAATGGGACCAGGGACTTGCACCTTTAAGCCTGCTACCCCATTGGAAAAGATTATGGCAAGTGTTAGGGTTTATAAACCACTCATGTCCCACAACACAGTTAATGTGGGATTATTAAAAAACACACACACAAACTACACTAACAAGATAGATAGGTATTAACGTGGAACAAAATTCCAATCATGGAATATGCCACTAGACTTGCATCATCACATTAACCGGTTAGAAAGCAAGAGGGCCAGACCCCCACACACATGCCCAAACTCGATGTTAATAGGGGTGAGGAATCCCACAAAATGGGACCAAGGACTTGCACCTTTAAGCCTGCTACCCCATTGGCAAATATTATGGCAAGTGTTGGGGTTTATAAACCACTCAAGTCCCACAACACAGTTAATGTGGGATTATTCACACACACACACACAAACTACACTAACAAGATAGATAGGTATTAACGTGGAACATAATTCCAATCATGGAATATGCCACTAGACTTGCATCATCACATTAACTAGTTAGAAAGCAAGAGGGCCAGCCCCCCACACACATGCCCAAACTTGATGTTAATAGGGGTGAGGAATCCCATAAAATGAGACCAAGGACTTGCACCTTTAAGCCTGCTACCCCATTGGCAAAGAGTATGGCAAGTGTTGGGGTTTATAAACCACTCAAGTCCCACAACACAGTTAATGGGGGATTATTCACAAACACACACACACACAAAAACACACACAAAATACACTAACAATATAGATAGGTATTAACGTGGAACGTAATTCCAATCATGGAATATGCCACTAGACTTGCATCATCACATTAATCGGTTAGAAAGCAAGAGGGCCAGCCCCCCACACACATGCCCAAACTCGATGTTAATAGGGGTGAGGAATCCCACAAAATGGGACCAAGGACTTGCACCTTTAAGCCTGCTACCCCATTGGCAAAGAGTATGGCAAGTGTTGGGGTTTATAAACCACTCAAGTCCCACAACACAGTTAATGTGGGATTATTCACAAATACACACACACACAAACTACACTAACAAGATAGATAGGTATTAACGTGGAATGAAATTCCAATCATGGAATATGCCACTAGACTTGCATCATCACATTAACTGGTTAGAAAGCAAGAGGGCCAGCCCCCCACACACATGCCCAAAATCGATGTTAATAGGGGTGAGGAATCCCACAAAATGGGACCAAGGACTTGCACCTTTAAGCCTGCTACCCCATTGGCAAAGAGTATGGCAAGTGTTGGGGTTTATAAACCACTCAAGTCCCACAACACAGTTAATGTGGGATTATTCACAAACACACACACACAAACTACACTAACAAGATAGATAGGTATTAATGTGGAACGAAATTCCAATCATGGAATATGCCACTAGACTTGCATCATCACATTAACCGGTTAGAAAGCAAGAGGGCCAGCCCCCACACACATGCCCAAACTCGATGTTAATAGGGGTGAGGAATCCCACAAAATGGGACCAAGGACTTGCACCTTTAAGCCTGCTACCCCATTGGCAAAGAGTATGGCAAGTGTTGGGGTTTATAAACCACTCAAGTCCCACAACACAGTTAATGTGGGATTATTCACAAACACACACACACAAACTACACTAACAAGATAGATAGGTATTAACATGGAACGAAATTCCAATCATGGAATATGCCACTAGACTTGCATCATCACATTAACTGGTTAGAAAGCAAGAGGGCCAGCCCCCACACACATGCCCAAACTCGATGTTAATAGGGGTGAGGAATCCCAAAAAATGGGACCAAGGACTTGCACCTTTAAGCCTGCTACCCCATTGGCAAAGAGTATGGCAAGTGTTGGGGTTTATAAACCACTCAAGTCCCACAACACAGTTAATGTGGGATTATTCACAAACACACACACACACACAAACTACACTAACAAGATAGATAGGTATTAATGTGGAATGAAATTCCAATCATGGAATATGCCACTAGACTTGCATCATCACATTAACCGGTTAGAAAGCAAGAGGGCCAACCCCCCACACACATGCCCAAACTCGATGTTAATAGGGGTGAGGAATCCCACAAAATGGGACCAAGGACTTGCACCTTTAAGCCTGCTACCCCATTGGCAAAGAGTATGGCAAGTGTTGGGGTTTATAAACCACTCAAGTCCCACAACACAGTTAATGTGGGATTATTCACAAACACACACACAAACTACACTAACAAGATAGATAGGTATTAACGTGGAACGAAATTCCAATCATGGAATATGCCACTAGACTTGCATCATCACATTAACCGGTTAGAAAGCAAGAGGGCCAGCCCCCACACACATGCCCAAAATTGATGTTAATAGGGGTGAGGAATCCCACAAAATGGGACCAAGGACTTGCACCTTTAAGCCTGCTACCCCATTGGCAAAGAGTATGGCAAGTGTTGGGGTTTATAAACCACTCAAGTCCCACAACACAATTAATGTGGGATTATTCACAAACACACACATACACAAACTACACTAACAAGATAGATAGGTATTAACATGGAACGAAATTCCAATCATGGAATATGCCACTAGACTTGCATCATCACATTAACCGGTTAGAAAGCAAGAGGGCCAGCCCCCCACACACATGCCCAAACTCGATGTTAATAGGGGTGAGGAATCCCACAAAATGGGACCAAGGACTTGCACCTTTCAATCCTGCTACCCCATTGGCAAAGAGTATGGCAAGTGTTGGGGTTTATAAACCACTCAAGTCCCACAACACAGTTAATGTGGGATTATTCACAAACACACATACACAAAAACTACACTAACAAGATAGATAGGTATTAACATGGAACCGAATTCCAATCATGGAATATGCCACTAGACTTGCATCATCACATTAACCAGTTAGAAAGCAAGAGGGCCAGCCCCCCACACACATGCCCAAACTCGATGTTAATAGGGGTGAGGAATCCCACAAAATGGGACCAAGGACTTGCACCTTTAAGCCTGCTACCCCATTGGCAAAGAGTATGACAAGTGTTGGGGTTTATAAACCACTCAAGTCCCACAACACAATTAATGTGGGATTATTCACAAACACACACACACACAAACTACACTAACAAGATAGATAGGTATTAACGTGGAACGAAATTCCAATCATGGAATATGCCACTAGACTTGCATCATCACATTAATCGGTTAGAAAGCAAGAGGGCCAGCCCCCCACACACATGCCCAAACTCGATGTTAATAGGGGTGAGGAATCCCACAAAATGGGACCAAGGACTTGCACCTTTAAGCCTACTACCCCATTGGCAAAGAGTATGGCAAGTGTTGGGGTTTATAAACCACTCAAGTCCCACAACACAGTTAATGTGGGATTATTCACAAACACACACACACACACAAACTACACTAATAAGATAGATAGGTTTGAACGTGGAACGAAATTCCAATCATGGAATATGCCACTAGAATTGCATCATCACATTAATTGGTTAGAAAGCAAGAGGGCCAGACCCCCACACACATGCCCAAAATCGATGTTAATATGTATGAGGAATCCCACAAAATGGGACCAAGGAATTTGTTAGGATCCCATCCTAACCCTTAATGTAATAACTTCCATGATGTAATAATTCCTAGAGAACGTGGGTAGTACCCATGAGTAATATTTTGTAATGTTCTATATTTTAGCTTATGTAGTGCCTATGACAAATGTCACCCTTTTTATGTAACGCATGGTAGAGAGGTTATGTAAGGTGGCCTTGTGCATGTAATTCGAGTGGCATTGTGCATGTAATTCAATTGGTACTATGCATGTCATTCGGGTGGCATTATGCATGTAATCCAGGGGACATTTTGCATGTAAGCCAACCATGGAAGGGAACTCTTTAAATACCCAAGAAGGCACCAATGTATTCATATTTTTGCAAGTTAATGAAGTGTTGAAGGATGTTGCACCCTTGAAAAGGCCTGTGATTCTATCTTATTGTGATATTGTTCCTGTAGACACCAAAATAGCACCAATCCAATTATGTGACTACAAACACTGATCGCACTAACACACACAGCCCCCAGGGCAGCCCCAGAGGTTAAAACAGTGGTTCTAACCACTCACACAATAGTTTTGCAAGTCAAGGATCAATTTGGCACCTTTTAGACACTTTATTGCTTATTCGTCCCACCCAGGGACGAGTGCAGATTTGTACTCGTCCTACCCAGGGACGAGTGCGAATTTATACTCATCTCACCCAGAGACGATTATTAGCGCTCGCTCTGGGGTGGGACGAATGCCAGGTTTGACCAGCAAAAAGTCAAACCTCAGTGCATGACAACTCAGAACTGCCACTTAGCTTTTCCTGCATGACATAGGAGTGCGAGTGAGTTCTTTTGACAACTTATATCTACCAATTGACGTTCCCTTCACTGCATGGGAATAAGAGTGAGATTTTTAGGACAACTCAGATTTTCCACTTAGTTATCCTTTCATTGCATGGGAGTGCAAGTGGGCTTTTCTAAAACATACAAAGACATGCACAGAGGCAGTTAAGAAGTCCTTAATCAAGAAGAAGTCTTCTCTTCACAAAAAAACATTCATGCAAAGAAACACTTTTGCATGTTAATTCAAAGAGACCCCTTGGGTCTATAAAATGGTGAGTTTCCTCACCCAAAGGATATACAGAGAAGGAGCATTTTGAGCGACGAAGTGCTGCTAATTCATTTACTTGTGATTTGTGTTTTCAACATCCATAATCTCTTAATCGAAAGAGAGGTTATTGGGTGACTTTTGAAAGCACGAATCAAGAACCAACACCAATTTTTCTGACCACAATATTCTACCAATTTGCCGACAACACATCACATCAGGTTTCGGACCCATCCTAAGCGGATTGGTGTCAAAGCAAAGTTTCACCCGCGGGTGGTTTGCCTTCGGGCACCCCCGCTTTATTTCTTTTATAGTATTTAGCTAGTTTCATGTTTATGCTTTTGTCAAGTTTTCAGTTCATTTAGATTCATTTTAGCCATCGTTAGATTCATCTTTTATTTTTCATACACAGGTGCTACTAATTCTTTGTTTGTTTCTTTGAACACATATTTGCAGCATTAGAGGAGTAGCAAGGAATCTATCTTTACCAACGCAAGCAACGACGACATTTTGGTTCGCCCATCTTACATGTGGGCACGCGAAGAAGGAATTCTGAAACAAGTTGTAAAAGAGCAACATTTAACGCTCCTATCCCCTAAAAAGGAAGGAGACGCATTGTAACATGAATTTGAAAAGCATATCAATAAAAGGGCCGATTTTTATATTGCTTTAATATCTTGTGTTCATGTTCTTTCTTTTTATGCAATTTTCGATAACATAGGGTTTAAGCGTTATTTTAGTTTCGTTTACATTGCATTTTTAGTTTATCCTTTTTGTTTTCGGAATCTCGTGCTTTCAATTGAAGGATGTCGCACCCTTGAAAAGGCCTGTGATTCTATCTTATTGTGATATTGTTCCTTTTTGCAAATTTTTGTTATAATGTGTATTTTGTTCCAAATATTAATGTGATGTTTATGTGAGTTTATTTCCAAGAAATTGTGTGTGTGTTTATTTGAGTTTAATTTATAGTAGGATCCTAACAAGTGGTATCAAAGCACTTTCCATGGCCAAGTTCTACTGCAACAGTAATGATTCTTGGCTGTTAGGTATAATTCCCTATTATTTTCGTGTAATTTTTTTTTTTACTATTATAAAAAAAAAGACCAGTAAAAAAAAAAATAGTTTTTAGTTGAGTAGGTAGAAACCCTGTGTCGAGGGTTTTAAAATATCATGAAGGATATGGTGTTATTGGCTAAGCTAGATAGCCCATATAACATCTAGTGAAGTGAGAGGCAATCAAGCTCCAATACCTAGGCCTCAAACAAAACTTGCGTACGGACTTGAGCTCCCACGTATCTTCGGGTATATCGGGAGACCATCTAGGTTCAACAAAATTTTAGCCATTAGTAAGATTTTTGACCTTGTATTATCCATAGTCTATGGGATGCAACATCCCGAATGATTACCCTCTCGTATTTTTAGAAATGCGGGTAGTGTGCTCAAGGGTATGTGTGGAATCCTCCTTGGGTAGTGACCATAAATATTGGTCCGAGCACTATTGTTCATCACTGTGGTATAATAGAGGGCCTATGGGTAGTACATACTCCTTTGCCTAGCATTCCTTGGTTCTGTTAAAGCTCCAACCTGAAACAAAATCACAAACCAAAACTCCCTGTTCGTAAACCTGCATTCCAAATCCCCAAAAGTGAGCATATGAGAAAGGAATCCTCTACCAAAAAAATAGCATAAATTGCATAAATTCAAGATAGAATATGAGGGTGATATTTAATTTGACAGTCTGGAGAATAACGGTTAGATTTATAGTGGTAGTAACAGTCAGGTCAGTAAGGTCAGATAGGTCAACACAGTCAGGTCAAAAATTACAGTTTTTAGTTTTAGAATAGAACTATCATAACAATAACCTACACAATATAGAGAATATTTGGGCCAGTGAGGTAAGCAGTGTTAGAGAGACTATCAGGGATGAGCCAAAAATTGAGTGAGTGACCAGAGACCAATTATAGATAGTGCTCCAATACCCAACTTTTGCACTAGAGCTCAGAATCCAAAACCGTAAACATCGTTAGACTCAGTAACACAGGAGTAAAAAAAAATTCTGAGCTGTCAAAAAGTAGTGTTGTGAGATATAGCTCATTGTGACCACATCTTCAAGCTGATAATTTTGATATATAGCACCCAAGCACCTTTTTGGACACTTACTAAAAATAGTAAGCCCTAAAACCTAATTCTATTTTTAGTAACTAGTCACAAAAGGTTCCAAAATGGCCCAAGGTACCCGTGCACATCAAAAAGAGCTAGAAAAGATGGACTCCTTAACAAAAGTCATTGAGAACTTGAAATTGGCAATTCTCTCTATAAGGGAAGAGGTTCAAGGTCTTCGTCTAGATCATGAGGCCACTAGAGCTCGCTTAGAAGAAACATTGACAAAAGTGGGTAGCAAGCTACAAAAGGGACCACTCAAAATAGAACACCAGGCTGAAAGTTCTACAAGGCATGACCATGATCCATCCTTTAAAATGAAAAAATTGGACTTCCCTAAATTTAATGGAAAGGATGTTGATGGGTGGTTATGTAGGGTTTACCAATTCTTTAGACTTCATAATGTTCCCATATATCATAGAGTTCAGATGGCTTCCTTCAACTTGGAATCTGAGGCTCTACACTAGTTCCAGTGGTTATCTAATTCCAACCCAAATATCTATTGGGAGGAATTTGAGTCCTAACTACTCACCCAATTTGGGCCTAGTGAGTATGAGGACTTTACAGGGGCCTTGACCAAACTACAACAAACATCCTCAGTCCATGACTACCAAACTCAATTTAAAAAATTGGCCAATAAGACAAGAGGATTGAAGGAAGGGTTCTTCATGAGTTGTTTTATCAGTGGGTTAAAAGGGTATCTCCAAGTCGAATTAAAGATGTTGAAACCACATTCCATCATGGAAGCTATTAGTTTGGCCCATTTGGCCGAATCTAAACTCATAGCCCAAAGGCAGCCACCAAGGTTTCCTCAAAACTGACATTCATTTCCTTCTCGAGCCCAAAATTTAGTTGATAGTAAACCTGCTACATCCAAGCGACTGACTACAAAGGAGATAAGTGTGCAAACAAAAAATTATTCTTGATAGATGTTGAGGAACCTGCTAACACTGACTAGAGTGATGATGATGAAGACCCTCCTGAAATACCTTCTCCTTAGGAAGAAGATACACAGGAGCCTGAGGTAGAGATTTTAGTCGATGCTCTTGCAGACATTACTACTCCACAAACAATGAAAGTTGTGGGATTTTTCAAGGACCAACGTCTTACCATCATTATTATTTCAAGAAGCATACACAACTTCATTGATCCTCCAGTTGCCAAGCAGGCAAATTGCTATATCCATACTTGTAATTCATTCGAGGTAATGGTAGTGAATGGGGGAACTTTACCTTGTAAAGGAAAATGCCACAATTTCAAGATCAGGATAGGGGACTATGAACTCAAGAGGACATGTTTACCCTCTAGTTGGGAGGATGTGATGTTGTTTTGGGATCTCAATGGTTGAGTATGTTGGGCACTATCAATTGGAACTTGGTAGAACTTTGGATGCAATTATTCCAAAATGGACAGACACACTTACTCAAGGGCTCCCCTGCAGGAAAACCTCACCTCATCAGTTCAAATTGTATGGAGAAAATGCTAAAGAAATCATCACATGGGGTCATTGCACAACTCTTCTCCATCCAACCATCCACTTCTCTAATGGCTGAAACCCCATCAGACCTACAACTAGTTCTACACAAACATGATGTTGTCTTTGCGAAACCAACTACACTACCACCACATCGCTCTCATGACCATGCTATTCCATTTCTCCCGGGTAGCGCACCACCAAATATTAGACCATATAGGTACCCTCATGCCATGAAATCAAAATTGGAAAAACTAGTACAAGAATTACTCAAGGTTGGTGTCATCCGGCCTAGTACTGGCCCTTGATCCTCACCAGTCTTACTTGTTCCCAAGAAATATGGCTCGTGGCACCTATGTATTGACTATCGAGAACTCAACAAGACTACTGTCAAGGATAAATTTCCTATTCCAGTGGTTGATGAATTACTCGATGAACTACATGGGACCATGTATTTCACTAAGCTTGATATCTGCTCTAGGTACCATCAGATTCGGCTCAAGGATGAGGATATTTTCAAAACTGCCTTTCACACTCATGAAGGTCATTATGAATTCTTGGTAATGCCATTTGGTCTCACAAATGCTCCTTGTACATTCCAAAGTATTATGAACAACATATTCTGGCCATTTTTATGGAAGTTCATCCTTGTGTTCTTCAATGACATCTTGATTTACAACCACACATGGGAAGAGCACCCCAATCATGTGGATAAAAATTTATAGCTATTGGCAACCCATAAATTTTTTTCCAAAAATTCCAAGTGTTCCTTTGGTCTGACTGAAGTAGAGTACATGGGACACATTGTCTCACAGGATGGCATCAAGGTTGACCCTAAGAAGATTCAAGTAGTTCAAGAGTGGTCGAAACCTTGCACCCTCAAGGGAATTCAAGGATTTTTAGGGCTTACGGGCTATTATCGCAAATTTATTTACAATGATGGGAAAATAGTTGCCCCCTCACCTCCATGTTGAAGAAATATTCCTTCACTTGGACAGGGCCTGCTTATCAAGCCTTCATTGAACTGAAGCATGCTATGACCACCACTCCCATTTTAGCCATGCCAAATTTCTCTAACCGTTTGTCATTGAAAGTGATGATTCTGGTCGTGGTATTGGGGCAGTATTTATGCAAGAAGGACGACCTATGGCTTTTAATAGCAAGGCAATCTCTGATCATAATCTAGGGAAATCCACATATGCTAAGGAAATATTGGCCATATTGCATGCAGTCATGCATTGGTGACCTTACCTCATTGGGTGTCACTTCTCCATCAAAACCGACCACCAAAGTCTCAAATATTTTTTGGAACAAAGAGTTGCCACACTTGACCAACAAAAGTGGGTGTCTAAACTCATGGGCTATGATTATGATATCACCTACAAAAAGGGAAAGGAGAATATTGTGGCTGATGCTCTTTCTTGCCAAATTGAGACCATAAGTATGTTGTGTGCCATTTCAGCACCACTCCCCAATGGATTGATTCATTGTGTCAAGAAGCATGTTAGGATGCAGATTTGCAAGCGTTGGTAGCCTCACTAATGGATGATATAGATTCTACACCAGGGTATAGTTGGAATGACCATGATCTATGCTACCATCAACACCTAGTTCTACCTCATAAGTCCCCACTTTGAGAGCTCCTCATGAAGGAATTGCATGTCGCTCCCTCTGCAGGCCATTCAGGGTTCCTTAAAACATATGACCGACTCAAGTGCACCTTCTTTTGTAAAGGTATGAAATGTGACATTCACTCTTTTGTTGCACTCTTCGGGAACTCTTCAACCACTGCCTATCCTAGATCAAGTTTGGACTGACATTTCCATGGACTTTATAGAAGGGCTACCTAACTATGGAGGCAAGTCAGTTATTTTCATGGTAGTGGACCACCTTTCAAAGTATGCTCACTTTTGTGCCCTTGCCCATCCTTACACAACATCCACTATTGCACAAAGTTTTCTTGACTCCATATTTCACCTTCATGGCATGCCCACCTCCATTGTATCTGATCGTGATACCACCTTTACTAGTCATTTCTGACAAGAGTTGTTTAAGTTGAAGAACACAAGCTTATACTGAGAGGGGGGGTGAACAATATAAGACCTATTTTTACTTTCTCTATTTAACTTCAACTTCGCAAAGCAATGAACAAATAGCAATATCAAAGCAATGCATAAAGCAACACACAATGAGACACCAATTTTAATGTGGTTCACCCAACATGGGCTACATCCACAAAAATTTTCTCTAAAAAGATTTCTCAAAGTTCTTTGGGAATCCTTCCCAATTACAATGTTTATGAGCCTTAGCCCAAAGGAGAAACCTTCCCCTACTCAAGTATTTATGAGCCTCTACCCAAAGGAGAATCCTTCCCCTCCTCACGAATTTATGAGCCTCCTGCCCAAAGGAGAATCCTTCCCCTCCTCATGAATTTATGAGCCTCTTGCCCAAAGGAGAATCCTTCCCCTCAGCATGAATTTATGAGCCTCCTACCCAAAGGAGAATCCTTCCCCTCAGCTCTAGAAATGATACTTCAGAAGATCACCTACCTCTTATTTCGCTAGCACATGGAACTCCTTTCCACAGAAGACCTCCTGTCCTCAATGCTCAGCCTCAAGAGACCTCTGTCCTCACTGATCACCTCCACAACAACTCATCAACCTATACTAAACACAGTAAGTCGGTCCAAGCACAAGTCTTCCTCACTCTATCGGATCTGTCCCAAGCTCAAATCATAAAGCTTGAACAAATCAATATCTGCTGCACACAAGCCTTCTCAAAGACTTGTCAAAATTGTCCTCAGGTTCTTCTCAAAGAACCACTTCAACTCTATCCTCAAGTCCTCTACTAGGACCTATCCATATCAGCTCACAAGTCCTCCCTAGAACTTGTCCAGATCAGCTCACAAGTCCTCACTAGAACCTATCCAAATCAGCTCACAAGTCTTCACTAGAACCTGTCCAATTCAACTCACAAGTCCTCACTAGAACTTGTCCAATTCAGCTCACAAGTCCTCACTAAAACCTGTCCAAATCAACTCACAAGTTCATCAAGAAAAACTTGCTTAGCATGAACCCACAAAGAGAATTGTTAGAGACCCAATGTGATTCAACAACCTCATAGAAGCATAAAGAGAATTGTTAGAGACTCAATATGTTCTATACTTAACTCCCAATCTCAATCTCAAATCTCATAGAAACATAAAGAGAATTGTTAGAGACTCAATATGTTCTATACTTAACTCCCAATCTCAATCTCAACTCAATCTCAATATCAAAAGAATAAGATAGATGTAGTATGCTTTTCTCAAGAACATGAAACACAACCCAACAATTTCCAACCATGCAATATCTCATATAACAATGATACTCATGTTCTTTCCACAACCAATATCTTTTCTCAACCAATTAGGGCTTTAACAACAATGCTTATAGACAAGGTTTAACCAAAATCATTCAACTCAACATTAACCTTGAAGCATTCAACCAATCACTACATGAAAAGGAAACTAGTAGACATCCTTTTCCCTCCAAATATATTTGAACAAAACAACCACCAACATAAATCACCAATGCAAAGAATAACTTGCTCAAATCAATCTCAATGGAGTAAGCCCAAAACATGAATCAAGTAAAGCATTAACTTGATCAAAACAACCTATATGGAAGCAACTCAACCATCAATATCAAAACAGACAACTAAGGGTTTCACCATCTCAATGCAAGTAGCAAGACTTACTAACATAAACCCTAGTGCAAAAATGCTTCCTCTTCCTCAACCAGAATTATGCATTCACACAAAAAACTCATAAATGATTTTAATGCATAAACAATCTTCAATATCCAGAAAATGAGATTTACACCAACAAGAATACCTAGTAGACAACCTTTTCACTCCAAACTCAATTTCAGAAAATACACCATCAACAATATACATGGAAGAAGTTTCCCATACCTTTGTTTGAGGAAGAAGAGAATAATTCTTCAACCTGTTACCAACACCACCCTCAAATTTGCCACCAAGTTAGGGTTAGATCATAAAAGTAACCACAAAAATATTTATTCCATAAAACACCTTATGACTCCAATCCTTAGAAGTCAACTACCAAAAAATATAAAGCATACAAACAATATATCCTTTTACTCCTTATTTCTCCAAATTAATTAAACCATGCTCAAGGAATAATAGCTTCTAAGCAAATCTCACTCAACAATCAAGCCAAAAATCTCAACCACACACTATCAACCTTATATCTCCAAAGAAGCATTTAACATTAAAAATAATTTTAAATAAATCTGCCCAACCACTTCTTCTTTAACAAAATGCAGATTTTATTTAAAAAACCTTACCAAAAAAATGCTTCTAAAAATCGCGGGTCAACAGTGCCTCCGAAAAAATCGGAGCGCAAAAACTCTTCTCACACTCCACGGCAGGAGTCAAACGCTTGACCTCCCTTCAAGCACCTTCACAGAACAGTCGTTGCCACTAGGCCAACGACACTAGCTTGAAGGCTAGCAAGAGTCTCCTTCTCCTTAACCCTTTGGCGGCGGATAAATGTGGCAAAAAAATGATAGTTGTAGCTTTTACTTCCCAACTTTTGCGCAATTTGAATTTCTTTCACACCATTGCTTTGGACTATAGGTTATGGCTTATATAGCCAAACTTCCATGCTATGCACGACATCGACGGGAGGATAATTCGAACTTTTTGAATTAATATTATTTTGGCGCCTTTGAAACAACTTTAGGGTTTATGAAACCCTTTTGATTATTTAAAAAATAATCAAAGGTCTTTTAGACCTTAGACCTTAGGTGGAGAACCCATTAAATTATTAAAATAATTTAATCACTAAATCAAATAAATAATAAAAAAAAAACTTAAAAAGGTTTTATTAATTAAGTTATTTAATTAATAAGTGTCTCCAACCTTTGCATTAAGCTGAGAGTGGTTTTGAGAAAAACCCTTAATGCATCCACATGGTTTTAATAAAAACCCTTAAACCTACCATGGTTTTGATAAAAACCTTTTCATCTGCCACATGGGATCTCTCCGAAATCTTCTAGAAAATATTCTTTGGAATCTTCAACCTTTGAAGCCAATAAATCCTCTTGACATTAATGCTAGTTCCTTTTGACATCAATGACAACTCATAGACAAGAAGCTAGGATCTCAAATCCAAAATTGCCAACAATCTCCCCTTTTGTCATTGATGGCAAACCATGCTTCTCAACAACACTGAAACTCAAAACTGTTGTATAGAAATAAGCTCCCCCTGACTTGAGGCTCTCCCCCTTACTCATATCTCTCCCCATTTGTCATCAATGACAAAGGGTCACCTTTGGGGCTTGGGACTAAGAATGAGCCTCTTAGCTTAGTCCCTTCCCCACCTCCTGTTGAGGTGATTAATTCTGGGGTGGGAGTAAAACTCCCATTAGGCACTGATCTTCATCAGTGTCTATAGCTGCCTTACCATGTTTTATCTTGTTCTCCTTGTCCATATTCATATTCCTATTCATGTCACTGTTGCTGTTCTTGTTATCATTCCTGTTCTTATCCATGTCTTGATTCTTATGCCTGTTCATACCCATGTTCCTATTCCTGTACCTTGGAATTTCAGCTCTACATTGTCTAGCTATGTGACCTTCATTGTTGCACTTATAACAACTAACAATGTTATTTCTTTGAGGCATACCTGATCTTTGAATCCATCTGTTCTGACCAACCCTGTTCCTGTTATTAGCCTTGCAATAAATAGCCTTATGCCCAAACTGTTTACAAGAGTAGCAATACCCTTGAAAGAAATTACCACCTCTAAATCTGTCATTTACCTTCCTCACTTGAGTCATGCAATGTGAAGCCATGTGACCAAACTTGTGACAAGCAAAACATCTGCCATTAAAATTTCCTTGATTTGACCTCTTAGGTCCTGTAAACTTTCTCCCATTTTTTTGATTCCTGTTTTCTAATTCTGTGCATCTATCACTCAAGGACTCTTTTTCTAAAGTACTTTCCTCATCAGAACTCTCTTCCTTTTAGAATATCTTACTAGATTCCCCAACAGAGTCGCCAACCTGTTCCATGTGTTTCTTACCAAAACTAAGACCTGTTTTATTTGTTGTCCTTCTTTGATATTTGATGATTGACTTTACCTTTTTGGTGCTATCTTAAAACCTATAAAGCTTCTCCTTGTACTCTTTAGTTTCCTATTTCAATGAAGCCACTTTCTGTTCCAACTCTCTACACTCAAGAACCTTAGACTCTAACTTATCCTTAAGTTTCTGTGTCTTAGCTATCGAGAAGTCAAGACTTTCTATAAGCTCATCTCTCTCAATACAACATTCATCCAATTTATCATTGAGTCTAGCATTCTTCTTTCTTTCCTTTTTCAAAGCACTAAGAGCACTAACAAGTTCAGCTTCAAGATCTACTTCACCATCCTCTATAACTTCATCTATTTTTTTGCCTTTTGAAACATCAATGAATTTTTCAGATTTCTTATCACTAGAGGTGCTACCCTTTTCTAAAGCCATGCAAAGATCTTCCTTACAAATTTCTGAAGCAAGCATCCTCATACATAGTATAACTAGAAATAAATCCATAATTTGTGCAATCATCCTCAAGATATCCAAAATTTCCACATCTAAAACATTTCATAAGGACAAATCTATGTTTATTTTCTTTTTCTTTTTCTGTTAGGAACAACATCTCATTTCCAACATCACTTGAAGAACTTTCACTATCACTACTAGAACACTTACTTGCCTTATCTAGGTAGAAACATTTCTTGTGTTTGTGAGAGTACCTCTTTCCTTGATTGCTTTGCTCATATTTATTCTTCCTTTGATGCTCGTGCCTTTCGAATCCTTGCTCTTATAATCTCGTTTATCTTCATCACTTTCATCCTTGGTAGCAGTACAGTTAGTAGCATAATGACCAAAATTTCCACAATTGAAACACTTGACATATTTCATACCTTTGTGCTTTCTTGAGAACTTGCCCTTCTTGTCTGTAATATGCCTCTTCATCACTAGAAGACTCATCGCTATCTTGAAGCTCTTTACCCTTGGATTTCTTGGTAGCCTTGAAAGTCGCCTCCTTCTTAACATCAACCTTCACTTGAGTTCTCAACTCAAATGCTGCAAGTATACTATGAAGCTCATCCTTTTTCAACTTATCCAAATCCTTAGCTTCCTCAATAGCATAAATATTTTCACTAAATCTATTTGGAAGAGACCTCAAAATCTTATCACAAATATCATTTTCAGCAAGCTCAAGACCTAGTTCCTTCATAGAGTTAACAATATCATCCATACGAAGCATATAGTCACTAATATTTTCTTCATCATTCATCTTGAGTTGTTCAAACATACCTTTGAAGTGTCTCAACTTGGCCTTTCAAAAATTTGCATCACCTGTATGAACCACCTTCAACTGTTTCCACATTTCACTAGTCTGTCTTGTAGTGAATCACCTTGGTAATATCTGCCTTCTGTAAACCCTTCAAGATTGCATTCATTTCCTTTGAATTGCTATGATGTAGGAGCCTCTCTTCCTTAGTAGAAGGACCATGCTCAGGAATGGTATACTCATCCTCAATCACTTCCCAAACTTAATTTCCAAGAGCCATAAGATGAACCTTCATCCTAGCACTCCAAAGCCCAAAATCTGCCCCATCAAGAATAGGTGTTGCATTACCACTTGTAGATTCCATTGTGTTCTTTACAATATTTTCATTCAAGCTATTAAAATTTTTGAAGGAACCCACTCTGATACCATTTGAAGAACACAAGCTTATACTGAGGGGGGGGATGAATAGTATAAGACCTCTTTTTACTTTCTCTATTTAACTTCAACTTCGCAAAGCAATGAACAAATAGAAATATCAAAGAAATGCATAAAGCAACACACAATGAGACACCAATTTTAACGTGGTTCACCCAACATGGGCTACATCCACAAAAATTTTCTCTAAAAAGATTTCTCAAAGTTCTTTGGGAATCCTTCCCAATTACAATGTTTATGAGCCTCAGCCCAAAGGAGAAACATTCCCCTACTCAAGTATTTATGAGCCTCTGCACAAAGGAGAATACTTACCCTCCTCACAAATTTATGAGCCTCCTGCCCAAAGGAGAATCCTTCCCATCCTCATGAATTTATGAGCCTCCTGCCCAAAGGAGAATCCTTCCCGTCAACATGAATTTATGAGCCTCTTGCCCAAAGGAGAATCCTTCCCCTCAGCTCTGGAAATGATACTTCAAAATATCACCTACCTCTTATTTCGCTAGCACATGGAACTCCTTTCCATAAAAGACCTCCTATCCTCAATGCTCAGCCTCAAGAGACCTCTGTCCTCACTGATCACCTCCACAACAACTCATCAACCTATACTAAACACGATCGGTTGGTCCAAGCACAAGTCTTCCTCACTCGTCGATTTGTCCCAAGCTCAACTCATAAAGCTTGAACAAATCAATCTCGATGCACACAAGCCTTCTCAAAGACTTGTCAAAATCGTCCTCGAGGTTCTTCTCAAAGAACCACTTCAACTCTATCCTCAAGTCCTCTGCTAGGACCTGTCCATATCAGCTCACAAGTCCTCCCTAGAACTTTTCCAAATCAGCTCACAAGTCCTCACTAGAACCTATCTAAATCAGCTCACAAGTATTCACTAGAACTAGTCCAATTCAGCTCACAAGTCATCACTAGAACTTGTCCAATTCAGCTCACAAGTCCTCACTAGAACCTGTCCAAATCAGCTCACAAGTTCATCAAGAAAAAATTGCTTAGCATGAACCCACAAAGAGAATTGTTAGAGACCCAATGTGATTCATCAACCTCATAGAAGCATAAAGAGAATTGTTAGAGACTCAATATGTTCTATACTTAACTCCCAATCTCAATATCAAATCTCATAGAAACATAAAGAGAATTTTTAGAGACTCAATATGTTCTATACTTAACTCCCAATCTCAATCTCAACTCAATTTCAATCTCAAAAGAATAAGATAGATGTAGTATGATTTTCTCAAGAACATGAAACACAACCTAACAATTGCCAACCATGCAATATCTCATATAACAATGATACTCATGTTATTTCCACAACCAATATCTTTTCTCAACCAATTAGGGATTTAACAACAATGCTTATAGACAAGGTTTAACCAACATCATTCAAATCAAAATTAACCTTGAAGCATTCAACCAATCACTACATGAAAAGGAAACTAGTAGACATCCTTTTCCCTCCAAAGATATTTGAACAAAACAGCCACCAACATAAATCACCAATGCAAAGAATAACTTGCTCAAATCAATCTCAATGGAGTAAGCCCAAAACATGAATCAAGTAAAGCATTAACTTGATCAAAACAACCTCTATGGAAGCAACTCAACCATCAATCTCAAAACAGACAACTAAGGGTTTCACCATCTCAATGCAAGTAGCAAGACTTACTAACATAAACCCTAGTGCAAAAATGCTTCCTCTTCCTCAACCAGAATTATGCATTCACCCAAAAAACTCATAAATGATTTTAATGCATAAACAATCTTCAATATCCAGAAAATGGGATTTACACCAACAAGAATACCTAGTAGACAACCTTTTCACTCCAAACTCAATTTCAAAAAATACACCATCAACAATATACATGGAAGAAGTTTCCCATACCTTTGTTTGAGGAAGAAGAGAATAGTTCTTCAACCTGTTACCAACACCACCCTCAACTTTGCCACCAAGTTAGGGTTAGATCATAAAAGTAACCATAAAAATATTTATTCCATAAAACACCTTATGAATCCAATCCTTAGAAGTCAACTACCAAAAAATATAAAGCATACAAACAATATATCCTTTTACTCCTTATTTCTCCAAATTAATTAAACCATGCTCAAGGAATAATAGCTTCTAAGCAAATATCACTCAACAATCAAGCCAAAAATCTCAACCACACACTATCAACCTTATATCTCCAAAGAAGCATTTAACCTTAAAAATAATTTTAAATACATCTGCCCAACCACTTCTTCTTTAAAAAAATGCAGATTTTATTTAAAAAACCTTACCAAAAAAAATGCTTTCGAAAATCGTGGGTCAACAGTGCCTTCGAAAAAATCGGAGCGCAAAAACTCTTCTCATGCTCCACGGCGGGAGTCGAACACTTGACCTCCCTTCAAGCGCCTTTGGTGAATAGTCGTTGCCACTAGGCCAACAATGCTAGATTGAAGGCTAGCAAGAGTCTCCTTCTCCTTAACCCTTTGGCGACGGATAAACGTGGCAAAAAAATGATAGTCGTAGCTTTTACTTCCCAACTTTTGCGCAATTCGAATTTCTTTCACACCATTGCTTTGGACTATAGGTTATGGCTTATATAGCCAAACTTCCATGCTATGCACGACATCGACGGGAGGATAATTCAAACTTTTTGAATTAATATTATTTTTGCACCTTCGAAACAACTTTAGGGTTTATGAAACCCTTTTGATTATTTAAAAAATAATCAAAGGTATTTTAGACCTTAGACCTTAGGTGGAGAACCCATTAAATTATTAAAATAATTTAATCACTAAATCAAATAAATAATTAAAAAAAAACCTTAAAAAGGTTTTATTAATTAAGTTATTTAATTAATAAGTGTCTCCAACCTTTGCATTAAGCTGAGAGTGGTTTTGAGAAAAACCCTTAATGCATCCACCTAGTTTTAATAAAAACCCTTAAACCTGCCATGGTTTTGATAAAAACCTTTTCATATGCCACATGGAATCTCTCTGAAATCTTCTAGAAAATATTCTTTGGAATCTTCAACCTTTGAAGCCAATAAATCCTCTTGACATTAATGCCAGTTCCTTTTGACATCAATGACAACTCATAGACAAGAAGCTAGGATCTCAAACCCAAAATTGCCAACATAAGTTGCAGGGGACTCAACTAAAAATGAGTTCAACCTACCATCCGCAAACAAATGGTCAAACATAATTTGTTAATAAATGCTTGGAAACCTACCTTCTCTGCTTTGTCTCATATCATTTTACTCAATGGGCAAAATTGCTTCCTTTGGCTGAATGGTGGTACAACACTTCCTATCACACCGCAACCAAACTCACACCATTTGAGGCAGTTTACGAGCACCTTCTACCTATGCCATATTCCTCCATTATTGGAAGCTCCAAGATCTAGGTCGTCGACAATACTATGAGTCAACACAATGAGGTCCTTCACCAACTTAAGCAAAATTTGAACATGGCCTAGAATAGGATGTGCTAACAAGATGATCGACATCGTTATGAGCATAGTTTTGATGTAGGTGATATGGTCTTCCTTCGCTTGTAGCCGTACAAACAATCATCCCTACAACTCTGTAGGTGCCAGAAGCTTGTCATAAAATACTATGGTCGTTACCAGGTTCTATAAAGGATTAGCCCCACAGCTTACAAATTGGCTCTCCCACCTACTTCCAAGCTTCATCCTATTTTTCATGTTTCCTCTATCAAAAAATTTGTGGGCACACAAGTACAGGTTCAATCAACACTTCTTGAATTGGATGAAGAAGGCTCCATCTTACTTGAACTTGAGCAGTTGTTGGATCATTGGACTCGTACTCTTCACAACCGTACAATTACAGAGGTACTTGTTCAGTGGTAGGGGCTTCAACCTGAAGATGATACATGGGAGTCTCTCCACCAAATCCAGCAATAGTTTCCTCATTTTAGCTTTGAGGACAAAGCTTCTTCAAGGGGAAGGACATGTTAGGATCCCATCCTAACCCTTAATGTAATAACTTCCATGATGTAATAATTCATAGAGAACGTGGGTAGTACCCATGATTAATATTTTGTAATGTTCTAAGTTTTAGCTTATGTAGTGCCTATGAAAAATGGTACCCTTTTTATGTAACACATGGTAGATAGGTTATGTAAGGTGTCCTTGTGCATGTAATTTGAGTGGCATTGTGCATGTAATTCAAGTGGAACTATGCATGTAATTATGGTGGCATTATGCATGTAATCTAGGTGGCAATTTACATGTAAGCCAACCATGGAAGGGAACTCTTTAAATACCCGAGAAGGCACCAATGTATTCATATTTTTACAAGTTAATGAAGTGTTGAAGGAGGTTACCCCCTCGAAGAGGCCTGCGGTTCTATCTTATTGTGAGATTGTTCCTTTATGCAAATTTTTGTTATAATGTGTACTTTATTCCGAATATTAATGTGATGTTTATGTGAGTTTATTTCTAAGCAATTGTGTGAGAGTGTGTTTATTTGTGTTTAATTTATAGTAGGATCCTAACAGACTTGCACCTTTAAGCCTGCTACCCCATTTGCAAAGAGTATGGCAAGTTTTGGGGTTTATAAAAAACTCAAGTCTCATAACACAATTAATATGGGATTATTCACAAACACACACACACAAAAACTACACTAAAAAGATAGATAGGTATTAACATGGAACGAAATTCCAGTCATGGAATATGCCACTAGACTTGCATCATCATATTAATCAGTTAGAAAACAAGAGGGCTAGTCCCCCACACACATGCCCAAAATCGATGTTAATAGGGGTGAGGAATCCCACAAAATGGGACCAAGGACTTGCACCTTTAATCCTGCTATACCATTGGCAAAGAGTATGGCAAGTGTTGGGGTTTATAAACCACTCAAGTCCCATAACACAGTTAATGTGGGATTATTCACAAACACACGCACACACACACAAAATACACTAACAATATAGATAGGTATTAACATGGAATGAAATTCCAATCATGGAATATGCCACTAGACTTGCATCATCACATTAACCGGTTAGAAAGCAAGATGGCCAACCCCCCACACACATGCCCAAAATTGATGTTAATAGGGGTGAGGAATCCCACAAAATGGGACCAAGGACTTGCACCTTTAAGCCTGCTACCCCATTGGAAAAGAGTATGACAAGTTTTGGGGTTTATAAACCACTCAAGTCCCACAACACAGTTAATGTGTGATTATTCACAAACACACACACACAAACTACACTAACAAGATAGATAGGTATTAACATGGAAAAAAATTCCAATCATGGAATATGCCACTAGACTTGCATCATCACATTAATCGGTTAGAAATCAAGAGGGCCAACTCCCCACACACATGACCAAACTCGATGTTAATAGGGGTGAGGAATCCCACAAAATGGGATCAAGGACTTGCACCTTTAAGCCTACTACCCCATTGGCAAAGAGTATGGCAAGTGTTGGGGTTTATAAACCACTCAAGTCCCAAAAAATAGTTAATATGGGATTATTCACACACACACACACACACACAAACTACACTAACAATATAGATAGGTATTAACATGGAACAAAATTCCAATCATGGAATATGCCACTAGAATTGCATCATCACATTAACCGGTTAGAAAGCAAGAAGGCCAGCCCCCCACACACATGCCCAAACTCAATGTTAATAGGGGTGAGGAATCCCAAAAAATGGAACCAAGAACTTGCACCTTTAAGCCTGCTATCCCATTGGCAAAGAGTATGGCAAGTGTTGGGGTTTATAAACCACTTAAGTCCCACAACATAGTTAATGTGGGATTATTCACAAACACACACACACACACAAACTACACTAACAAGATAGATAGGTATTAACATGGAATGGAATTCCAATCATGGAATATGCCACTAGACTTGCATCATCACATTAACCGGTTAGAAAGCAAGAAGGCCAACCCCCCACACATATGCCCAAAATCTATGTTAATAGGGGTGAGGAATCCCACAAAATAGGACCAAGGACTTGCACCTTTAAGCATGCTATCCCATTGGCAAAGAGTATGGAAAGTGTTGGGGTTTATAAACCACTCAAGTCCCACAACACAGTTAATGTGGGATTATTCACAAACACACACACACACAAACTACACTAACAAGATAGATAGGTATTAATGTGGAACATAATTCAAATCATGGAATATGCCAATAGACTTGCATCATCACATTAACCGGTTAGAAAGCAAGAGGGCCAATCCCCCACACACATGCCCAAACTCGATGTTAATAGGGGTGAGGAATCCCAAAAAATGGGACCAAGGACTTGCACCTTTAAGCCTGCTACCCCATTGGAAAAGAGTATGGCAAGTTTTGGGGTTTATAAACCACTCAAGTCCCACAACACAGTTAATGTGGGATTATTCACAAACACACATACACACACAATCTACACTAACAAGATAGATAGGTATTAACGTGGAACAAAATTTCAATCATGGAATATGCCACTAGACTTACATCATCACGTTAATCGGTTAGAAAGCAAGAGGGCCAACCCCCCACACACATGCCAAAACTCTATGTTAATAGGGGTGAGGAATTCCACAAAATGGGACCAAAGAATTTCTCCTTTAAGCCTACTACCCCATTGGCAAAGATTATGGCAAGTGTTGGGATTTATAAACCACTCAAGTACCACAACACAGTTAATGTGGGATTATTCACAAACACACACACACACAAACTACACTAACAAGATAGATAGGTATTAACATGGAACGAAATTCCAATCATGGAATATGCCACTAGACTTACATCATCACATTAACCGGTTAGAAAGCAAGAGGGCTAGCCCCCACACACATGTCCAAACTTGATGTTAATAGGGGTGAGGAATCTCACAAAATGGGACCAAGGACTTGCACCTTTAAGCCTGCTACCCCATTGGCAAAGAGTATGGCAAGTGTTGGGTTTTATAAACCACTCAAGTCCGACAACACAATTAATGTGGGATTATTCACAAACACACACACACACAAAAAATACACTAACAAGATAGATAGGTATTAACGTGGAACAAAATTCCAATCATGGAATATACCACTAGAATTACATCATCACATTAACCAGTTAGAAAGCAAGAGAGCCAAACCCCCACACACATGCCCAAACTCAATGTTAATTACGATGAGGAATCCCACAAAATGGGACCAAGGACTTGCACCTTTAAGCCTTCTACCCCATTGGTAAAGAGTATGGCAAGTGTTGGGGTTTATAAACCACTCAAGTCCCACAATTATTGACAAACACACACACACACACACACACACAAACTACACTAACAAGATAGATAGGTATTAACGTGGAATGAAATTCCAATCACGGAATATGCTACTAGACTTGCATCATCACATTAACTAGTTAGAAAGTAAGAGGTCCAGACCCCCACACACATGCCCAAAATCAATGTTAATAGGGGTGAGGAATCCCACAAAATGGGACCAAGGACTTACACCTTTAATCCTGCTACCCCATTGGCAAAGAGTATGGCAAGTATTGGGGTTTATAAATCACTCAAGTCCTATAACACAGTTAATGTGGGATTATTCACAAACACACACACATAAACTACACTAACAAGATAGATAGGGATTAACGTGGAATGGAATTCCAATAATTGAATATACCACTATACTTGCTATTGTGGCTGATCCACAACACACCCCAAAATTGGGGACCCACATTTTTTGCATGTTTTCAAAGAAGACCGCAGTGACCCAGATGTTAAAAAAATCAAAGAAAAAAGCAAAATTTCACAAAAGAGAAGAAGTGTCGCGATATCGCGACATGTTGCTTCGTCGCGGCTAGAAATGAAAAGTTGTCACGATATCACGACATGTTGCTCCATCGTGGCTAGAAATGAAAAGTTGTCACGATATCGCGACATGTTGCACCATCATGGCATAAAATGAAAAAGTGTCGCGATATCGCGACATGTTGCACCATCATGGAAAAAAATGAAAAAGTGTCGCGATATCGCGACATGTTGCTCCATCGTGGCAGATAAAGTGAAAAAGTGTCGCGATATCGCGACATGTCATGAAATCACGGTTCACAGAGGAGAGAGAAAGACAGTGAAAAATGTCGTGATATCTTGACATGTCATGAAATCACGGTCAAAGCAGTCAAGCAAGGCAAGGCACTAAAGTCGTCGCAATATCGCGACATGTCATGTTTTCGTGGCAAAAAAACGAGGAAGGAGCAAATGACAGAAATTGTCGCAAAATCGTGACATGTCTCATTTTTGCGATTTGTCGACGGCAATGGAAGTGAACGTAGAGGAAAAGGTGTCATGATTTCATGACAGAAAGCAATGAATGGTACGGAAGGAAAAGGGTGTCACGATATCGTGACATGTCATGTTTTTGTTGCCAAGTGCAACGAGATAGAGCAAAATGAAAAGCATCGTGATTTTGCGACAGGTTGCATCCGAGCAGGCCAAAAGAGAAAAATGTCGCGATATCGCGACATGTATCATTTTCATGATGCATGAGGAAGAGTTAAGCTGCTGACAAAAAAATGTCACGATATCGTGACATGTCTCATTTTCGCGGTGCATGAAGAAGAAAAGGCTGTTGACATAAAAACATCGCAATATTGTGACATGCTATTTTTTTCGCGATTCATGGCTGGCCATTACAGAGTATGTAGGGAAGCGTTGAACACATGGCACAAAGGCATAAGGGTTATGATAATGCTTCAGATCGATAGTTACAGTTAGCAGTGAAGATCAAACATTTCAACGCTCGAAAAAAAGCCATAAATAATGCAAAGAGGCGGGAAGATGAAACGAAGAGACTTGGGAGATGAAGCAAAGTGTCACAGGGTGAAACAAAGAATCGTACCAGAAGGTTTAAAAGCAGAAGCCAAATGCAGTTACGGGGGGTCAGAAACCGCTGGGAGCAGGGTTGTAGAGCTAAGGGTGATAAGCCATTCTGGGCCTGCTTTGGAGTGCTTTTCTTCCACTTTTTTTGGTTTTGGAGAACCAGATGTCTGCTATTGTAAAATGACAAATATTTAATGCAGATAATATTTTAGAAATTTGCATCTTATGGGCAAGAAATAAGGAGTCATTTTTTGCATGCAATATTAAATGTCTATTTTCCCTTTTTAGATTTTAGGCTTGTAAATGTAGTTGATACAAGTTTTTCTTGGTTGCTGCATGCGAATGCTTAAATCTAAAAACCTCATTCAAATCCTTAGGAGCCAACACTTAGCTTATCAGGATTGTGCATGTTTTGCAGGTCCAATAGGTTAGGTTGTATGCATGGAAACCTCATATCTTCGGTTTTGTCGAAATAGGATAGCATCATACTGAAGGCATTTTATTTTTATTTTTTTGCACTTTACTTTTCTTGAAGTTGTTATTTTATTTTAGTTTGCAGTCGTTAAAATTATAAACATCTAAAAAATATCAAAATCTAAAAAAAAAAATGAACAATCACTAAATTTTCATGGTGAAATAAATCAACATTGCCCCTTGTTTACAGTTACTTGCAATCACTAAGGTGTTCCAAGCATTTAAATTGAATATTATTATTTATGCATATGAATGTTTGTTCATAAGAACCTTGGAGAAATAGCTAATTTCTTTGCAAGAGAGAGTTTCCTATCAGAGACTCTAGTTGTGTGATCATTTTGTTATAGGGAAAAATATCCACTCAACATTTTGGCGCTAGAAGGAGGGCCTGAATAGGTTTATTTCAGTGTGATTTAAATGCTATAGGGATTTAAATTTTGAATATTTCATGCCCTATTGGTTATTATCTTTAGCCCTCTTTTAACAATACAACCTTGTACTATTAAAAGGACATGAATTGCTATGCAATTTTCTAACACTTTGATTGTTCATACAAGAATAATGTGATTTGATTTGATTTAAAAAAAGAAGAAGGAATTTTTGGGTATTAAAGTTATATTCTTTAAGATTCACTAATGGCTATGTTTACACCATGGATGACAGGTAGCCCATTGAACATACCAGGAGTTCAACATTATTTGCCCATTGGTTTTGAGAGATGTCTTCCTCGATTTTTGTCTAATGGGACAAATACTACAGAAGACCATATTCAAGCATTCAAATTTGTTGTGAATCACTTAACAAGTTGGTATGATGATGTTGCTTGTAAAATGTTCCTTTACACCTTAGACAAAGTGGCATATGATTGGTTTACAAGTCTACCTTTAGGTTCTATCACTTCTTGGGCTCAGCTAGAGGCAACATTTCTCAATCAATTCAACAAAAAGTGAGTTGACCCAATCCTCATGTACAATCAGTTGGTCTATATTAGAAAAGGACCAAGTGAAAATTTGAAGTCAATTTCTGAAAGGTTCTTTGGATTATATACTCAATTAGTGACATTTTATGTTCTTCAAGAAGAAGTGGCTCTCCAAATATACATCAATGCTCTTGACTCACCCATGTCCACATATTTGCGAGGGATGCCTCAAATCACATCTTTGTCACAAGCCTATACTCAAGCAATTGCAATTGAGCAACAATTGAGTTGTCAAAATTATGGTGTGGGTTTTGGATCATGTAATCTTCAATCATTTAATACCTCATTTACCCACCCAATGATTTATCCACCTCAACCAAGTTCAAGTGTGAATCAATTTCAGAATCAACAATCATTCCCAAGCTTCAATCAATTTCAAAATCCTCAACCTACTATGCAAGATCAACCATATTTCTTAAGTATGAATCAACTTCAAGATACTCATCTTGATTCAAAATATGTTTCTAAAATAAATTTCAATGATTTTCATAAGAATATGATTTTAGGCAAGGGAGGAGTACTAGATCCAACTAGTATTGAAACATGTGACATATTGGAAACCCTTGACTCACCAAACGATGAATTCTACGAGGATGAATCTGTTTCAGATGACACATTGGATGACATTGTTGAAAATGATGTCCAAGAAAATTCACACCTTCCAAATTATGTTAAACGTGAATCATGGGTTACACATGTGGATTATGATAGCCTTATCAATTTGAATACAAGAAATAACCCAATTTTGGAAGTACTTGAACCATCTAAGGAAGGTGAAGATAAATTTGATGAGAAAAATTTTGATGAATTAAAAGATGATGAAGAAATAGTTGAGCATCACAATTTTATTTTGAAAGATGATCATTATGATTCTTGGGAAGAGCATGCTCACTCCAAACCTTCTGATGAAATTTGTGTGCCTATTGATATGCAGGATAATACAATTGCCCTTTCATATGAGGATATTACAAGTCCTGTACAATCTGAGAATGTTTTGGAAGAAGGGTTGGAATCTAATAAAAGGTTGGGGAAGGATAATGATTCTACTACCATGGATGAAGAAGGAGAATCAATTGTTTTTGTTCCCCTTGAGGGGCAAGAAATCGAAAATCTTGATCCACCTATTGTTTCTACAATGTCTATGCCATGTCAAAATGATGAAATTACAAAACCTAAGTGGTGTGGGTTTGATACTATTGATGATCCTAATGAAAATATGGATTTTGAGGCAACTCAAATCATTGATCAGGGAAAGGTGTTACGTGACACATATCTTGAAAAATCAGGCTCTTGTTTTGAAAAATATGGACGCATGTTTGATTGGGTGCCTAACTTTGGTGTTTTTGAACAGGTGTTGGATGATGAAGAAGACAATGAGGAAAAATAAAAAGCTACTAACACTCATCAAGTTGTGGTAAATTCTAATCATGATGGGTTGAGTATGGGTGACAAGGTGAAATCTTTACCTTTGGTGATAGCTACAAAAATTTTAAGTGATGGATTACATGATGTCCCTTTGGATGCTAATGTCATTAATGATGAAATGTCAAATATTGGTGATGTTTTTCAAGTTTTGATTGATTTTGATTGCTTTAAAATCTCAAAAAATAATTTGAATTCAAGACTTTTAGAAATAGGCTCTTGTTTGCAACATCTCACATTTGAAAAGGAAAGCCTACTTCTAAATCATGAATGGAATGATGAAACTTGCACTTTAAAGAAAAGACAAAATAAAATTGAATACCAACCATTGTCTAATAAATTTGATTTGAATCTCACCTATGATGTTGGTAATAGAACTAAATCAAATTGGTATGGTGAGCATGGCAAGTTGAAATTTGTTGCATTGCTTGGTTTGATCTTATTGTTGTTGGATTCCTACAACATTTGGCATGTGTATTGTGTCATATGTCTTTTGAAATGTTCTAATCATGTTTGGGATCCAAGAAAGTAATAGTCCAAGCTTGGCATCATCTTGTACTATATTGTATATAGATTTTAGTTTTGGTTTTGGTTTGTGTTTTTCAAATTTCATTTTTTGGTTTGGTTTTAAGTTGTGTGTGTTAGTCCTCTGGACATGTTTGGTTTGTCTAAAAAAAAAATAAAAAGAAAAAAATTGAGATGTCAACGTATGCCTAAAATTAGGAGAATATGAAACATTGGAGTTGTGTTGTAGAAAGCTCCACAAGTAACACAAACATTTTAAATATTATCGTTTGAATCTTGTGATGCATGAAGTTGTCAGTTTTACACATTATGGTAAAGTAGATGATATATTCCATCTGCATTTCAAAAGAAGCAGTGCATTCATATCTCATGTCACATTCCTCATTGCATATACATGTCATCTCAGTTACATTTTCATTTCATGTGCAATCATTGAGAAGGTGTTGAATCCTCTTAGGGTTATTCTATAACATGAAACATATAAAAAAAATCCTAAGGTTGGGAACTGATGTCTGAACAATCTTGAACCAAGCACGTTCTATGCACATTAAACAAGATCTTGGGCAAAATTATCAAAACCATGCTTGGAAGAAAAGGTGAGGCGAAAGAATATTTTATGTCTATCCTATCATGCAACATAATCCTTAAAACAATGGTTTTCACCACTCCCATAATGCTTAAAGCCTAAAATCAGAGTAGTAAGGATAGGATTAAATCCTCATCTCACTTAGGTTGAGGATCCAATTCCCCAAATCTTTGATTTGACCTTCATGGAGTAGTAAGGATAGGGCATAATTCTCATCTCACCTAGGTTGAGAATCCAATTCCCCAAAGCTTTCATCTTTCATTTTATCATAAAACTTGGATGGGAAGGATCGTACTACATGTCCTCTGCAAAGGATGGGTAGTCATCCCAAAAGTCCAAGAAACAAAAATAAAATTAATATTTTCCATCTTTCATTTTATCATCTTGGATTGGAAGGATCGTACTATATGTCCTTTGCAAAGGATGGGTAGTCATCCCCAAGGTCCAAGAAATAAAAATAAAATTAATATTTTCTATTTCATATTAATATTGGATTGGAGGGATTGTACTACATGTCCCTAGCAAGGATGGGTAGTCATCCCAAAGGTCCAAGGAATAAAAAAAGAAGAAGATAATGAATGAAGCCAAATCATGGATTATGGGGTTAAGTATGCTCATGCGTGGCAACATGTATTGTCTAAAAGCAAGACCACTGATTGCTCAAACGGACAGGCTAGCCTGACAATTTCATTCATAACAGGTTAAATCATTTTGTTCAAGATGAGGTAATGAATTCCAGATCAGAGTAGTAAGGATAGGGTTAAATTTCCATCTCGCTTAGGTTGAGAATCCAATTCCCCAAAGCTCTGATCTCACTTACACCTGCACATGGGTTCAAGATGCTAGTGTAGCACCCTAAAATTGGTGCAATGAAATTCTAGTAATTACATTCATCCTAGTAAATAATTTAAATTCAAATTTTAACCTCCCAAACCGCTTGTTAACCGTCAGGTAATCTGTTTCCCCCCTTTTCATGCCATTTTTAGAGGTTGTTTTGATCATTTGACGATATCATCGCCGATCAGACGATATCGCCCCAGATCTGATGATTTCGTCTGGGCTAGGACGTCCAGATGATCTTATTGCAAAACTAATTTTGCACAATTAGCTTCTGTTCCAACGGGTCTCTAATCTAGGCAAAAGCGTGTCTACACCTTTAGAGACCCTCCCCCATTGGAGATATCCCAAATAGAGATGATCTCCAACCTCCTAACCACTCCCCTAAGCCTATTTAATCCTAAGCTATCCCATTAGCACCCCCCTGGCTGAAATTCCCTATAACTCGACTGCATACATGTTAAAACATCCTAAGTTTTCATTTGCATTAGTTCTATATCAATTTTGTTGCAGGTACATTACTATTTTTCAGTCGAAGCAAGCTTACATCGTCGTCGACAAACCTGTTCAGATCGGAGGCAAACCTGTCGAATCAGAGACGATTTCATACCAATGTGAGACGATTTCGACTACAGTCAACATGGAGGCAATCAATGCCTAAAGTTTGCATTTCTCTACCCTTTTTTTGCTATTTTATTTTGCAATTAGCTTAGTTTATTCAGTATTTTATACTATTTTGCATTTTGGAGTTCACCCATCTAGATCAAATGCATGATTAAATCATAATTATTATTTAATTAGCATAATTCATTCTTGTTTCTGCATTTAAGTTTCAGTTTGATAGTGTTACTGTCATTTTATACTATTTCCCTCTGTTATCATTGTTGTATCTTCTGTATTTTGCACCTATTTCTCTGTTTGCAGGTCTCTGACGAATTCGTCTGACGAATTTGTCAGATCTCAGATGATCTTGTCTGATCTCAGATGATCCTGTCAAATCGAGGCGATCCTGACTGCTTCAAGAATCAGAATCATCATCAGACATCCGGATCAGGTATTCCTCATTTATATTCTATAATTTCTCTATTTTTTGTCTTTAAATCTATTTTCTGTACTCATTGAATTTGCATCTTCATATAGAATAGCTTAGACGCATTTTGGCCAAACCTAGGATTTTGAATGTTTAAGGCTAAAACGAACACATAAAACACATTCCCAACCTAGGCGTGGAAACTGCCATTGAATGTTTCCTGGTGAACCCACCATCCGTCGAAAAATCATCAAAATACACCTCCCTTGAGAGGCGGGACCTTCGCAAGTCCTCTCAGTCTAAGGTACCGCGACATCCTTTTCACATCCCCATTTTGGGCACGGATCCTATAGCCTGAAGGTAAGGGTGTGAAAATTTTGGAGCGATACATTTTGGTGAACCCGATGTGAATGCATTATAAACCTTTTGAAAACAAAAACAAAAAAAATAAAATAACTAAAACATAGATGCATTTCAAATCCTTTCAAACTGATAAGTTGCATATTAGATGGTAGCTCCTAAGAAAAGATTAGCAGTTACTATAAATGTAGAAAACCAATTGGCAGCCATAGAAGTCAATTCTATACTTAGTGTGCCTGAAATAGATAGAAATCAACTCTTGTGGGACGAACTTGATAGAAGACTTAGTGTCATCTCATCTAGGTCAACAGAACTTAAGCAAATCAAGAGGCTAGTCCTAGATAGAATCTTGGATCCTCATCAACTAGTCTTTTATCATGAACTTCAGAGAGCCTGCCATAGATGGTTAGCTTATAGGAGAGCTCTTGTATCTTCAAAATTGTTCACCTTCGAGGAATACCTCGAGAACGCAGCCATTGTACACCAGTTCCTAGGTTGTGTAGAATACCAAGAGGTTGTTCTTACATATAGGGAAATATGGAATAGAGTTCCTCGAGCTGTGTTATATCGAGAGTATTGCCACGAGCTTTACTTCTATCAACCAGCATCTGAGACAGATAATATCACTATAGCTCTTTTCATTAAATTTTTAAAAGAAAACTTTCAATTTGAAGAAGAACACTTCATGACTCCTGAACAACTCGATCCCATTAATGATATTTATAAATTGTTTATAGAAAACTAGATCATTTACTTTCAGTATTACTATTTCTTGCATTTATTGTATTGTTTGTCATCTTTACAATATTATTACAAAAACTAAAAAACTAAAAACATAGCAAAAACCAAAAACATTTCATTTTAAATATTGTAGTAGGTATATAATTAATATATACCTCTTAAGCTTGTTGCATATATATATATATATATATATATATATATATATATATTTTTTTTTTTTTGCTGAAATATAAAAATTAAGCACCATGCCTAAACTTAGGAATGGTAAAGAAACTTTAGGAGAAGAATATTGGTTACAAGATACAACTAGAGACACAAATGTCCTTCTTGGAGATCCAAATCCGGAAGGAGAAACTCTAGTTCAACCAAAATATGACTTAGGTGAAGATAATGAACAAGAAGGAAGTGTTAAAGAGGATGGATCCTCATCCCCTAGAATAGCTCTAGATGGAACTATTGCTTTTGACAATGTAGATCATTTTCAGAAATTTCTCAATGATAACATTGATGCCCTCAATGTAGCAGTTCGTATTGATAAAGGGAAAATTAGTGACACTCAAGTAGCTATAGAACATGCATTGGATGTACACACTAATCCCTTGTCTTTCATTGATCAAGAAAGTGATAAGGCTGGACCATCCAATACAGATATGGTCACTATGGTTCAAAACATGTCAAAACAACAGGTCACCCAACCTCCTAAGGAACCTGTTATTCAACCTAAAATCATTCCCACACAAAAGAAAACTTCCTTCACTACTTTATTTCGCCAAACTATTGAGCAATATGCTTCAAGTAAACAAAAACATAAAACGAAGCCAAACACCAATTTTCAACAATCTGGAATACAACATAATACAACTTCAAAATTCCTTCATAACACCTTTCCTACCAATAATTTACACAATAGCAACATGGCATCTAATCTTCATGTTCCTCCATCATATACTCACAAAACTCCTATCAATGCCCTACCGAACCAATATGGGGGGCAAACTAGTAATCTAGAAGCCATGGTGAAATAGTTAGCTTCGCGTATGGACCAGATAGATCCCTACCATCCCTCGTACAATTATCGAGAGATCTGTAGTCAACCTTTGGATCCCATAGTTGTAGCTCAACCATACCCTAAGCATTTTCCCATGCCTATCTTGCCTATATATAAAGGAACCGAAGGTCCCATAGAGCATCTTTGTATGTTTAGGATAGCATGTCATGATATATCACATGATGACTTGCTATTACTAAAGATGTTCCCAAAAATTTTAGGTGGAATGGCATTAGAGTGGTACTATCAACTGCCCACTCATTCCTTGAGAAACTTTGAAGAAACAGCTGAATCTTTTGTCCATCAATTTAGTGCCTACATTGAGAGGCATGTAACCATTAAAGATCTATACAACTTAAAACAAGACAAAGATGAATGCTTTGCCGATTTCTTAGCTAGATGGAGGCAATTGACAGGAAAACTGCACTTTGTGCTACCTTATAGGGAAATGTTGGACATTTTCATCAATAATTTACAAGAACAAATATCTTATGAGCTATCAATCGCTACTTTAACTACCTTCGATCAAGCTATAGATTTAGCTCGAAGAGTAGAAGATGCCCTCATTAGGAGAGGCCAACTTAGGAAGAAGGATGATGAGAAAACGTCCAAAAACCAATACAAAAACAAACAAGTTGTTGGTGACGGAGTCACTGACAGCAAAAATGTTGCTAATATCAATGCAACGAAGACAACAGAGAAATTTATATTGAAACCTCCTAAAAAACCTCCTCGAGAATTTACTAGATTAAATCAACCATTATCAACTATTTTACCTCAATTACTTGAAAGAGGTTTGATCCAATTACCAACTATCCAGGAACCTGATCCTACTATACCCGGATACAGAGCTGACTTACACTGTGATTTCCATAGAGGACCTGGACACTCTACCAATGCTTGTAAAATGTTGAAACATAAAATACAATATTTTATTGATAATAATGAAATGGAGGTGCAAGCCTTCCAACCTAAACAAAATGCTCCTAATAATACTCAAAAAACCATTCCCCAAAATCAAAATCAAAATGCTAATCAAACATTAGACATATTTCAACACCCTTTACCAAGACATGGTAAAGAGGTAGCCAATCAAATCGAACATCATAATGTTTCGCCTCCTACCCGATATGTAGGAACCATTAGCGAACAATTACCTGTTCAGGATCCTCAAATATTTGACACAACCTTATCCCTGGTTATGACCAGGCCCTTACATAATATTCAAACTCCTGATTCTAGTGATGTAGAATCAGATACTGAAAGTGAAGTGGACATCACTTCAAACCAATCGAATAGTTCTAAAAATGAATCAGATCCTATTCAACCCATCATAGATGCTATGGTCCCAGAAGAACCATTTCCTAGAAGAGTTACTACTCGACCTTATTCTAATCAATTCCGCCCGAATGAACAAGCCATAAATGCTCAATCGAGACTAGTTCAACGTCCTCATTATAACATTGTAGGTACCATTGGAGTTGTTACCCGACAACAGGCTCCAAATTCTCAACAAGAACCAAATCAGAATGATGGATCAGCTCCATTCGTTTTGAAAAATCCCAATAAAGGGAATCATGCTCCTAATGTTCAACCTAAACCCCCTTACAATATCAATGAGCAATTATCCAATACTATAGCCAAAATTTCCCTTTTGGATTTGTTAAGATCTTCTCCCACCCATAGGGATGAGTTGATGCTTACATTAAGCCAAATGATGGTACCTCAAAACATCCAACTTGAAGCTATGGCCAATACTATCATCACTCGAGAGGTTGATTGTATTGACTTTCGGGATAAAGATATCCCACAACACGGTTTACATAAGGACAATCCCTTATATATTACTGCTCTAATTGGGGATGTAGTCATCAAACGAGTCCCGATTGATAATGGCTCATCTCTAAACATTTGCACTTTTGACTTCTACCAACAATTTGGCTTTAGAAGTGATGAAATGAAGAAAACTGATATGATTATCAAAGCTTTCAATGACGAAACACAAGAAACATGTGGAGTTATTACCATCCCCTTACAAGTTTGTCCTAGAACCCTAGAAACAACCGTGTTTATTGTACATTGCCCAACATCATACAATATACTTTTGGGTCGCCCTTGGATCAATGCGATGCGAGCGGTCCCATCAACTTTACACCAATGTGTTAAATTCAGATTTAAAATCAGTTGGTCACTATCCATGGTGACCCTAGACCCTTTGATATGTGTGCTTTGGCAGAACCTGTTGGAGTGCAATTTTGCCCCGCTCTGTCATCCACACATCCTAGTTCTTATTTTTCATCTAAACGTGTGAAACACACACCCATAACCTCACCTATTTCCCCTCCATTAATTTCATCCTCCTATATAGATCAACAATCTTCTAAACAAATCACTTTAGAACCTCAAAAAGATCTTAAATCTACAACCAATCCTTCATGTTCAATCCCTATAAATTCAAAACTTATAGATACATCTATCATCCCTTCCACATCTAAAGATATAGGGAATAATCCTTCTACATCTTATGCTCTTTTTGATGAACTTTTACCAGATTTATCCACAATCCTAATATCAAAAAAAATAAATGCTTTCATGCAAGATTCAATTCTTTTAAATAACTTACCGCCATATCCTCGTACTTTAGGCCTCCCACAACCTATAGGAAGTACTTACCATGTCGGGAGTTGTGCCTTCATTTATAAAGGATATGACTGGGGAAGAATCCCTCGGAACATTAAAACTCATCATGAGGGATATGCTCGGTGTTATTTTACCAATGAATATATTAAAGCTAAACCCATGATGCTTAAAATGGGATATAAAGGGAAAGGTTTGGGACCTTTCCAAAATGGCATGAAAGAACCTTTCGAGGTAGAACCGTGGCCTGCCCGCTGTGGTGTGGGCCTATTTCCTAGTAAGGGTCAACCCTTTCCTTTTGAAGATGATGATCATCTCATATGTTATCAAGATTATTTGGATAGGTGTGATGATTTGCCTCTTAAAAATTAGTCGTTTACATGTAACATGCTATCCATAGCTTACCCTGAAATGATTGCTGACCCCGATGAAGAGTTGGAAGGAGATATCTTCCATGACGTCTCTGTTGAAGAGATGTTACAAAATGGATTTTATTTTGATGGTTCTATACCAACTATAGCCCAACTTGAGACTGCTAATCCTCAAGATGAATTATCCAAATTAACCTTACAAGAATTACAAGAATTGGGCGTTTCACCCGCCCCACATAATTTTGAAAGAGATCTACACATGGAGGTAGAAAACGTCATTAAAATTAACATTGGAACTGAGGATAATCCTCACATAATCAATATTGGATCAAAATTAAGTCAAGAAAAACAAGAACAATACATTGCATTCCTTAAAGAGTATGAAGATGTCTTCGCTTGGACATACGAAGATATGCCAGGTCTAGACCCTTCCGTAGTCATGCATCATCTAGTGGTCCATCCGGATGCTAAACCTGTTAAACAAAAACTTAGAAAAATGCATCCCAAAGTGGCTCTGCTAGTCAAAGGGGAGTTAGAAAAAATCCTGAATGTTGTCTTTATACAAGCTATTGATTATGCTAAATGGATCTCAAATGTAGTTCCAGTTACCAAAAAAGAAGCTACCAAAGTTAGGGTTTGCACAGATTTTAGAGATATTAACGCCGCATGCCCTAAAGATGACTTTCCTCTTCCAAACATGGATCAAATCATTGACTTCACTATAGGGAGTGGGATGATGTCCTTAATGGATGGATTCTCTAGTTATAATCAGATCAGGATAGCTTCTGAAGATCAGGCTAAAATAGCCTTTATTACCCCCTGGGGTACCTTTTGTTGGAAAGTGATGCCATTTGGCTTAAAGAACGTAGGTGCAACCTATCAATGAGCTATGACCTATATTTTTCATGATATGATGCATGATATCCTACATGATTATGTAGATGATATTATAGCTCGCTCTATTATTGAAGATAATCATTTAGACGATTTGAGAAAAGTTTTTAATCGATTACGAGAATATCTTATTTGATTAAATCTAGCAAAATGCATATTCGGAGTCAAGTCTGGAAAACTATTGGGGGTTTTAGTTTCTTTACGTGGTATCGAAATCGACCCTCTCAAAATTGCGGCTATCACTGATATGCCCGCACCTACTAATATATCTGAATTATGAAGTTTACAAGGTAAGATTCAAGCTATCCGTCGCTTCATCGATAAGCTGGCAGACAAAATTGGTCCCTTTATTAAACTCCTTAAGAAGGATGTCCCTTTTAATTGGGACGATGAATGTAGAGAAGCTTTTGAACTTCTCAAACAATACCTCCTTAATCCACCTGTGCTTTCACCACCTAAACCTGATCTCCCATTCCTCCTATATATTTCAGCTTCAGATTCTGCCTTAGGAGCTATGTTAGCTCAGCTTGATGATGAAAAGAGAGAACGGGCTAATTATTATATTAGCCGAACCTTCATCAGTTATGAAACCCGCTACACAGCATTAGAAAAACTGTCTAGCAGTCATTTTTGCTATGCAAAAATTATGCCATTACATGCTTAGAAAACTTATGTCATTGCAAAATACGATCCCTTAAGATATCTCATGAGTCGACCTTATTTATCGGGTCGCACAGCCAAGTGGGTTCTTGCTCTAAGTGAGTTTGATCTCACATTTATAGGACAAAAGTTTGTTATGGGTCAAATCATAGCAGATCAATTAGCTGCTGCACCCTTAGAGTCTACCCATCCCCTCATCATCGAGTTTCTAGATGAATGCCTTCAATTAGAGGCAGACCATACTGAACAATGGTCCTTATACTTTGACGGAGCCCGATGCATGAGTGGGGTTGGTGCGGGTATTATTTTAATATCCTCGCAAAAACATCTTATTCCTCTGTCCTTCAAATTGAAATTTGCTTGCACCAACAATACTACTGAGTATGAAGATCTAATCCTTGGATTACGAGCTTCCTTGGCGCTAAAAATTAAACATCTATTAGTTTTTGGTGATTCTCAACTGGTTATAAACCAAATTAATGAATTTTATCAGACCAAAGATGATAAACTATGCCCATATAAGGCCTATGTTTTACAACTAATGTCTCTATTTGATCAAGTTACCTTGGAAGCTATTCCTAGAACTTGCAATCGTGCAACTGATGCTATGGCCGCAGCTGCATCTCTCCTGCCCTTGGAGTTAGATGACAAATATGCCACTATCATTATTCGTCGAATCCAGGAACCCGCTTCAAATAAATCATGCTTAGAGCCTTTGGATGTGTTTCTAATCAATGAAACTACTCCGAAACCTTGGTATACAGACATATTTGATTTTCTCCAAAATGGGACTTTCCCTGCCAATTCTAATAGAAACCAACGTCGGTTATTACGTAGACGAGCAAGTTGATTTGTAATAATTGGAAATACCTTGTATAGGAGATCTTTTGAAGGTATCCTATTAAGATGTTTGAATTTAGAAGAGTCTAAATCAGCCTTGAGTGAAGCCCACGATGGATCTTGTGGAGGACACTTCAGTGGCAGTGTCATTACTAAAAAGCTCCTTAGGATAGGATACTTTTGGCCTACCATGGAAAATGATGCACATGATTATGTGCGCCATTGCGACAAGTGCCAGAAACATGCTGACCTTGTCCATGCGCCTGCACAAGAGCTGCAAGCTATTTCCTCTCCTTGGACCTTTTCAAAATGGGGCTTAGATATTATTAGCAAAATCAATCCTATGTCATCTGATTGACACAAATTCATCATAACCGCCATTGAGTATTTCATGAAGTGGGTTGAAGCTATGCCTTTAGCTTCCTACACTGGCACACAAATCTCTAAATTCATTTTTAATCAAATAATTTGTAGGTTCGAAATTCTTGCAAATCTCATCTTTGACAATGGAACTTATTTCAAAAATAAAGATGTTAAAAAATTATGCCAAAAATACAAGATTCAACATCACTGGTCCACTCTCTATTATCCTCAGGGTAATGGTCAAGCAGAAGCATCTAACAAAACCTTAATCAAAATTCTCAAAAGATTGGTCAATAAAACGGCCGTGGCTGGCACATTCAGTTATATCCAGCCTTGTGGGCCTATCGAACTAGTGTTCGAACCCCCATGGAAACTTCACCATTTGTTTTGGTTTATGGTGCTGAAGCAGTTTTTCCCTTTGAATTGGAAGTTCCTTCTTTGGCTCTACTACTTCAAGATACCGAAGTAGGAGATGAATATCATGCTGGAAGACTCAGTCAGCTAGAACTCCTAGATGAAAAATGCATCAATACTTTGGAACATCTTCGTGCCTACTAAAACAAGCTTAAAAGATCATATGCTAAAAAAGTTCGTCATCGATCCTTTGAGATCGACGACCTTGTTTTAAAAGAAAATAAAAAAAATACTAATGCAGATAAGGACCTTAAAGGTAAGTTTGAGCCCAACTGGCTTGGACCATACATTATTACTGCTAAATTTGAATCAGGAGCATACAAATTATCTACATTAGATGGTAAAGAACTTAAAGAACCCATGAATATTTTGCATCTTAAATGTTACTATGTATAAATTTGGTCATTTCATCCATGTATATATTTGTTCAAAATCACTATTTTGTATTTATTTCAATTTATAAATTCAAAAACACCAAAAACATTCATAATCATCCAAATCTTCAAAACTATTTGTTGCATTTATTTATGGCACTTGTTAATTTTTTGTTCAAAAAAAAAAATATATATATAAAAATCAAAACAGCAATATTCTTGACTCTTTCGAAACCAAAACAATATAAAGAAGAAAGAAAGAGTCAACATTCTCAAAACTTCTCCAAATGTATTTATATATATTTTCTTACGATTATTGCAGTTATATGTTTCAAATTATTTTGGATAAATTAGCATTTATTTGGAATCTCTCATGTGCACACTCAAAAAAATAAACAAAAATAAATATCTTGATTTTATCTGGCATGATTACTAATCTCTCTTATATCAAAGTTCACAAATTTCAATTAAATAAAGTTTGAGCATAGAGAATTGATCTTGTTATTTACTTAAACCAAGCACATCTTTTCACAATAAAATGATTATATTTGTAATTTCCATGTTTTGCTACATAGTAGAAGTGATTTCTTGAGCGAAAAGTTTCCCCTGCTATCCTATCATGCACATGGTCTAGAATCTTTGAGAATTGGCAAAAGGACAAACTCACCCCTACCCAGAATAAAAATCCCTTGCTCTACAGCTAATCTGAGCAAGTATCCCTAGCATAGAACAAAACGAAAAAACAAAGTTCAAGAAAAAGAGAGAAAGCAAAAAAAAAAAAAATGTTATTTTATATCATTACAGCAATATTTCAAGCACTATCTCAAAAATCAAGCAAAAATACAAAAAGAAAAAGAAGAAAAGCAAAAGAAAAGCAAAAGAAAGCAAAAGCAAAAGCAAAAGCAAAAGCAATAAAATCCCTTTCCCTACCCTTTGAAAAGAAAATAAGGGTTGATGAGCTTGAATCCCTGGAATTCCCAATTATTCGAAAACTGTGAGGTAAGCCCCATAACAGGTGGTTTGTGCCCAACCTGCTTGGCCTTGGGTAACTCCTTGCGTGGCGATATGTCTGTTACATTAGCGACCTTCTTTTGTATAGACCTATGTCTACTTATGGATTAGCTAGCTCTTGATCATCCGACCTACATAGTAGTCCAGTATGGTTATATGCATCTACATCATGGTTAATGAACACTTATTTGGTTTCTTCAAATCACTTGTATCATATTATCTTGCTCAAAACTGGTAAATGAACATAGCAATTGCACACACATTTGTATTTGAGAGATTTTGTGTATCATTATGATAAATCAATATTGGAAATGAATTCACATATGCACATGGGATTCCTTATAAATCTAACTTTTGTCTTCAAAATACTTTGAAATATTTTTTGCAAACTTGTTTGGAATAATTCATTTTCTTATTTCAAGTACAGTTGTTTAGCATAAATACAACTATATAATAGAAAAATCACAATTCCTTTCAAAACTATACAATCAAAACATATATATCTGGTTGAATTTTGTAACGATGGTATAGTTCCTTAACCAAAAGTGGAATTTTATGCCTAGCGCAAGTCCTCATTTTCATATTTTTTGTTTATCAAAAATCAACCATGCAATAAAACTATCTTTTCTTTGGATTTTTGCGATGATGGTATAAGTCTATACCTACATATTCTATGCCTAGTGCAAACCATCGTAACAATTTTTATTTCCCATTTATTTAAAAATCATGAAAAACATATGACTTAAATCATTTTATTACACAAATTTTGCTTTTCAAAAGAATGTACATTATCATTATTTCATTATGTCAACTTTTAATTTTGCAATGATGGTATAATTCCTAAGGAATTATCCAAAAATTTTATCACACTTAGGAATTTATGCCTAGCAAACATCATTTTAACATCATCTCATGCATACTATTTTTATGAAAATCTGAAAAACAAACCATCATCATCATCATTTGCACCATTGCACCAAAGTCTTAAGACAGTCTCTTAAGCACTCTTTTACTTTTAACAATATTTCTATACTGAGATTAGCTTGATGACCGAGTGAGCGGCGACTCCATGAAATGGTCTATACTAGCGACAATGTCCTTTGAAATTATTGTTAGAAGTCTCTTTTTATCTTTTATCACATTTCATCACATACAACCAATTTGTTACATCAGATTATTTTATTTAAATTTTACAAGCATGACATTCAAAATCATAATACTTCCAACGACAGTAATTACATGAATCATCAAATTAATCAATCAAACATAAAAGCATCATAAAAATTCATAACACAAGTCATATGATCAAAAATATCTCATCTCATATATATATCAACAGTATATATATACATCATATCAAAATTAGATTGGTATGCCACAATCTGGACCTCGACATACTCAATCCTCTATCAAAAATAATAAAAACTATATATCAATCTGTACAATGTCGTGCAGTACTCTAGCCTCGAGAGCCCCTCGAGCTCTTAGCCTCATCTCCTCCCCCACCTTGAGGTGGCCCCATCGTAGTCTGTGTAGTACTGTGAGTCCTAGTCCTCGATCGGGATGAAGTCCTAGACGACCCAATCCTGATCGGATCTATGATGTTAGCTGGTAGGGGTAGTCTATCCTCCTCTGGCACCAGCTGATAGTACAATGTCTAATAGAAAGTGATTTGGGCAATAGCCTGTGTCAGCTCCCTAGTGCTTGCCCCTCCACCCTGTGCCCTGAGGCACGCAATATCATCTCTAAGTTGTGTAGACTCAGCTCAGTGGTGTGCAACATCATCTTGTAGAGTCTAAACCTGTGCTTGGAGACAAATATTATCTGCCTAAAGAGTAGCCATCTCGCTACTCTCTCCTGTGTCAATACCCTTGCCCTTATCGGGTGATGGTGGCCTCTCTCTCTATGGAGAAGGGGGTATCTCTGCCCTCCTCTCCCGTTGTCATGGTCTCTCCTACGCCTATGGCCTTCTCAGCTCTCTCTTGCTGTGACCCTGGGCCACCTCCATAGCTGCCTGGCACCGCCTCCCTATTCGATGCACAACTGCATGTATCGGACCCTGAGCCCTCATAATTCGAGGAGGGTGGATGCCTGCGTACCAGGCATCGTAGCCATTGGATACTCCTGCATCATCCCCATCCACTGGCTGAATGGGGGCATCGTCTTAGTCCTGGCTCCAGAAGCACTGCATGTCTGGAGCCTCAATCACTGTGGTGTTATCCCGGACAGTCCGAGAAAACTCATAATCCTTGAGAGATGGGATCCCCTACTGTAGACCGAACTACCTCAAAACTCGATCATAGCGGTGGAGCTCCACCTCTCCCCTCTCCATCTAAAGCCAGCAGACTCACCTAACGTGAGGTAACTCCTGTCTGTCCTCGGCCCACCTTGGGTGCCCTCGCCATGGCCTCTAGGTGATCTGGTCCGGGACTAGGTCATCTAGCAGTCTTCGGGACATCAAAAGGTCAAAAACTATAGAAAACTTGGGGCCTCTCCCTGTCAATCCCTGTCAGAGGAAGCCCTATCAGCATCCGCATTGCAATGTGCTCCCAGCACCAAACTTGTAGGAGCGATGTCATCACCAGACATCGGTCGCCCTTGTACACGACCCCGTGCAGGATCCTGTACAGTCGACATAGTACAAAACTGCCCCAAGAGAACCTGTAGCCATGGTCTCGCATATCACAGATCACATCTATGAGCATCCATGGCACCCTGCACCCGCTCTGGTGGCACAACAAAAGTCCACCAACCACTCCAGCTAGAACCTGTGTCAGTCTAGATGCCCCAGGCATCTGATGCAGTGCCTCGATGTTAACTTTGCCCTTCTTCAGGGTGAAGCTCGGGTCACCACACAACCGTCCCATAGCATGACCTTGATTGGCCATAGGAGTGATAAATCGTCCTTGTATGGGGATTCTCAGAATCCTCCATACATCCTCCAAAGTGGGAGTCATCTCCTTTGTTGATAGCCAAAAATAGGAAGAACCCGGATACCATCTCTCTGCTAGGGCTGTCAGTAGCCCCATGTCTGTAGACACTTGTGGCATCTCTACCATATGCTGTAAGCTGACCTGTGCTAGCTGATCCTGCTCTACCTGTGTAAGAGTGGCCAAATCATCTCTCAAACCTCCATATTTCCATTCCCTATTCTTTAGCAATCCTCTCTACAACATAAACAACAAAACAATAAAATCATTAATAACAACTCAAAACATTGATTAAAAATACAAGTTAAAATAAGTTCAATTTCATCAACTGATGATATCGTCTACTATTGGACGATATCGTCCTAAATTTGAGCATAATCATCTTCGATTTTGCAAGCTGAAATCGTCCCCCTTTCGTCGATTTCGCCCTTGGACGAAATCGACGAAATTGAGACGATTTCATCGAAATCGGGACGATTTCGTCCCAATGACATCGACGGCCCAAAAATGGCCGTGATGCTCAAAATTTAATCAAAATTCATCTAAAAAGCATGTAAAATCAAATTAAAGCATTCTAAGTTAAGTCTAGACTCTTACCCATAGACCGCGTCGGACCTCTGTTGATCTGTGCGTCGTCTCCACCATTTTTGCTTCCAGAGCTCTAAAACTAGTAAAGTGAACAGTAAAAATGAATTAGGGTTTTACCCTATTTTTTTAAATTTTATTAAAAAATAATTCAAAAATAATTTTGCTTTTTCACGTTTTTACCTCAAACGTTCGATTTGGGTAAAAACACGGAGGGGGCACCATAGTAAGCTGTCATACGATTCGACCAAGAATCGTCGCCTAAAAATGAGAATAATTTTTGCTTTCTCGTAGATCGAGAAGAACTCATATTTAACGCATTTTTTTCAGAAAAATTGCTAAAGAGGGGGCAAAATGTAGCACCCTAAAATTGGGGCAGTGAAATTCTAGTAATTACATTCATCCTAGTAAATAATTTAAATTCAAATTTTAACCTCCCAAACCGCCCATTAATCGTCGGGTAATCCGTTTCCCCCTTTTTCGTGTCATTTTTAGAGGTTGTTTTGACCGTTTGACGATATCGTCATCGATCAGACGATATCGCCCCAGATATGATGATTTCATCTGGGCTAGGACATCCAGACGATCTTATCGTAAAACTAATTTTGCATAATTAGCTTCTGTTCCAACGGGTCTCTAATCAGGGCAGAAGCATGTCTGCATCATTAGAGACCCTCCCCCATTGGAGATCTCCCAAATAGGGATGATCTCCAACCTCCTAACCACTCCCCTAAGCCTATTTAATCCTAAGCTATCCCCTTAGCACCCCCTGGCTAAAATTCCCTGTAACCCGACTGCATACATGTTAAAACATCCTAAGTTTTCATTTGCATTAGTTCTATATCAATTTTGTTGTAGGTACATTACTATTTTTCAATCGGAGCAAGCTTACATCGTCGTCGATGAACCTGTTTAGATCGGAGGTGAACTTGTCGAATCAGAGACGATTTCATACCAATACAAGACGATTTCGACTGCAGTCAACATTAAGGCAATCAGTGCCTGAAGTTTGCATTTATCTACCCTTTTTTTGCTATTTTATTTTGCAATTAGCTTAGTTTATTTAGTATTTTATACTATTTTACATTTTGGAGTTCACCCATATAGATCAAATGCATGATTAAATCATAATTATTATTTAATTAGCATAATTCATTCCTATTTTTGTGTTTAAGTTTCAGTTTGATAGTGCTACTATCATTTTATACTATTTCCCTCTATTATCATTGTTGTATCTTCTGTATTTTGCACCTATTTCTCTGTTTATAGGTCTCTGACGAATTCTTCTGATGAATTTGTCAGATCTCAGATGATCTTGTATGATATCAGACGATCCTGTCAAATCAGAGGCGATCCTGACTGCTTCAAGAATCATAATCATCATCAGACATCCGGATCAGGTATTCCTCGTTTATATTCTGTAATTTCTCTGTTTTCTGTCTTTAAATCTATTTTTTGTACTCATTGAATTTGCATCTTCATATAGAATAGCTTAGATGCATTTTGGCAAAACCTAGGATTTTGAATGTTTAAGGCTAAAACGAACACATAAAACACATTCCCAACCTAGGCGTGGAAACTGCCATTGAATGTTTCCTGGTGAACCCACCATCCATAAAAAAATCATGAAAATACACCTCCCTTAAGAGGCAAGACCTTCCCAAGTCCTCTCAGTCCGAGGTACCGCGACATCCTTTTCACATGCCCCTTCTGGGCACGGATCCTATAGCCTGAAGGTAAGGGTGTGAAAATTTTAGAGCGATACAGGTAGTAACACATAACCAACTTTGGGGTCTAGTAAATTAATTCAGTATACATATATTTGGTCTTAAGAGGGTTTGACAATTTTAATATGTTTTTTCATGATATTAGAAGGTTTGAGCCTTTGTAAAGCAGGTTGTTATATCTCTAGTATCTTCATCATGCATCAAATCCTGCACAAATCATTCATAGCCTTGCATACAAATCATAAGTGAAACTGACAATGAAATGCTGATCTAGTTCAAACGATAGGGAATGAAAACACATTGCACACACTGAGCTGATACTTAATGATTCTGATGTTTAATGTATTTTTGATCTATTGATATTGGTTTATCTGTTATGTGTTGATGCCTGTATCTAAGCTTGTATATTTTAGGTTGAGTTCTCACCAAAATGCTCAAGAGCATTTGACAGCAGAGTCACCATTTGTTGTGGCTGATCCATAACACACCCCAAAATTGGGGACCCATATTTTTTGCATGTTTTCAAAGAAGACCGCAGTGACCTAGATGCTAAAAAAATCAAGGAAAAAAGCAAAATTTCACAAAAGAGAAGTGTCACGATATGGCAACATGTTGCTTCGTTGTGGCTAGAAATGAAAAGTTGTCGCGATATCACGACATGTTGCTCCGTCGCGGCTAGAAATGAAAAGTTGTCACGATATCGCGACATGTTGCACCATCATGGCAAAAAATGAAAAAGTGTCATGATATCGTGACATGTTGCACCATCACAACAGAAAATGAAAAAGTTTCATGATATCGTGACATGTTACTCCATCGTGGTAGACAAAGTGAAAAATGTCGCGATATCACGACATGTCATGAAATCACAGTTCATAGAGGAGAGAGAAAGACAAAGTGAAAAACATTGTGATATCGCGACATGTCTTGAAATCACGGTCAAAGAAGTCAAGCAAGGCAAGGCACTAAAGTCGTCGTAATATCGCAACATGTCATGTTTTCACAGCAGGAAAGTGAGGAAGGAGCAAATGACAGAAATTGTCACGAAATTGTGACATGTCTCATTTTTGCGATTTGTCGGCGACAATGGAAGTGAACGTAGAGGAAAAGGTGTCGCAATTTCACGATAGAAAGCAGCGAATGGTATGGAAGGAAAAGGGTGTCACGATATTGCGACATGTCATATTTTTGCTACCAAGTGCAACGAGATAGAGCAAAATGAAAAGCATCATGATTTCACGATAGGTTGCATCCGAGCGGCCCAAAAGAGAAAAATGTCACAATATCACGACATGTATCATTTTCACAATGCATGAGGAAGAGTTAAGCTGCTGACAGAAAAATGTCGTGATATCATGACATGTCTCATTTTTGTGGTGCATGAAGAAGAAAAGGATGTTGACATAAAAGTGTCACGATATCATGACATGCTATTTTTGTCATGATTCATGGCTGGCCGTTACAGAGTATGTAGGGAAGCGCTAAACACATGGCATAAAGGCATAAGGGTTATGATAATGCTTCAGATCGATAGTTACAGTTAGCAGAGAAGATCAAACGTTTCGATGCTCAAACAAAAGCAAAAAATAATGCAAAGAGGCAGGAAGATGAAACTAAGAGACCTGGGAGATGAAGTGAAGCGTCACAGGGTGAAACAGAGAACCGTACCAAAAGGTTTAAAAGTAGAAGCCAAAGGCAGTTATAGGGGGTCAGAAACCATTGGGAGCAGGGTTGTAGAGCTGAGGGTGATAAGCCATTCTGGGCCTGCTTTGGAGTGCTTTTCTTCCACTTTTTTTGGTTTTGGAGAACCATATGTCTGCTATTGTAAAATGAAAAATATTTAATGCAGATAATATTTCAAAAATTTGCATCTTATGGGCAAGAAAGGAGTCATTTTCTGCATGCAAGATTAAATGTCTATTTTCCCTTTTTAGATTTTAGGCTTGTAAATGTAGTTGATACAAGTTTTTCTTGGTTGCTGCATGCGAATGCTTAAATATGAAAACCTCATTCAAATCCTTAGGAGCCAACACTTAGCTTATCGAGATTGTGCTTGTTTTGCGGGTCCAATAGGTTAGGTTGCATGCATGGAAACCTCATATCTTCGATTTTGTCGAAATAGGATAGCATCATACTGAGGGCATTTTATTTTTATTTTTCTGCACTTTACTTTTCCAGAAGTTGTTATTTTATTTTAATTTGCAGTCGTTAAAATTATAAACATCTAAAAAATATCAAAATATAAAAAAAAACAATTAACAATCACTAAATTTTCATGGTGAAATAAATCAACATTGCCCCTTGTTTACAGTTACTTGCAATCACTAAGGTGTTCCAAGCATTTAAATTGAATATTATTATTTATGAATATGAATTTTTGTTCATAAGAACCTTGGAGAAATAGCTAATTTCTTTGCAAGAGAGAGTTTCCTGTCAGAGACTCTAGTTGGATGATCATTTTGTTATAGGGAAAAATATCCACTCAACACTTGCATCATCACATTAACCATTTAGAAAGCAAGAGGGCCAGCCCCCCACACACATGCCCAAACTCAATGTTAATAGGGGTGAGGAATCCCTCAAAATGGGACCAAGGAATTGCACCTTTAAGCCTGCTACCCCATTGGAAAAGAGTATGACAAGTATTGGGGTTTATAAACCACTCAAGTCCCACAATTATTCACAAACATACACAGACACACAAACTACACGAACAAGATAGATAGGTATTAACGTGGAATGAAATTCAAATCATGGAATATGCCACTAGACTTGCATCATCACATTAACCGGTTAGAAAGCAAGAGGGCCAACACCCCACACACCTGCCCAAAATCGATGTTAATAGGGGTGAGGAATCCCACAAAATGGGACCAAGGACTTGCACCTTTAAGCTTGCTACCCTATTGGAAAAGAGTATGGCAAGTTTTGGGGTTTATAAACCACTCAAGTCCCACAACACAGTTAATGTGGGATTATTCACAAACACACACACACACACAAACTACACTAACAAGATAGATAGGTATTAACGTGGAACAAAATTTCAATAATGGAATATGCCACTAGACTTACATCATCACATTAACCGATTAGAAAGCAAGAGGTCCAGCCCCCACACACATGCCCAAACTCGATGTTAATAGGAGTGAGGAATCCCACAAAATGGGACGAAGGACTTGCACCTAGATATGGATAAAATAATGTACATTTAAAAAAATAAAAATAGATATGGATAAAGCATATGATAGGGTTTGCTAGAATTTTCTACATGATATCCTCAAAATGTTTATTTTTGATAAACATTAGTGTTAATGGATTATATTTTATCACACTCCAAAATATTCTAGTTTAATAAATGATTTCTTGTTGAATAACTTAAGTCATACCCTAGATTTTTCTAAGGTGATGCACTATATCCTTGTATATTTAATATTCTTACAAAGGCATTCGGAAGAGCTTTCATCAAGGTAAAATTAAAATACAAAACCAAAGGTATTCAAGACATAACACATGGATCCATTGAATATCATCTTCAATTTGTTGATGATAGTTTTATTTTGGGTCATCCCTTAGTCAGTGAGGCCATGGAGTTTAAATCAATACTACCATGCTATGAGAAGACTACTAAATAATTGGCTAATACTATAAAATACAAGATTTGTTTAATTAAAACTACTCTAGATTTACAATGGATTCTTATGGATATTTTAGGATTTAGAATTAAAAATTTTCCATCAACATATTTGGGTATTCCTCTATCTCATAAAGGAATGAAAAAGGATCTTTAGGAATCATTATTGGATAGAATAAAATCTTGTTTGGTAGGTTGGAAAGGCAAGTTCATAACCATGATGGGAATGTTGCAACTCATAAAGTATATATTGCAATCCAATATTATTTATAAGATGTCACATTTAGTATTTCTATTAGCTATAACATTAAAAGTTGATAAAATTCAAAGAGACATTCCTTATAAAGAATGTGGAAAAAAAATTAGTTTTATTTTTTTAATGTGGGAGAGGGTTGGCAAAGGAAAGAATATTATAGGGGTAGGCTTGTAAAATTGCATACTTAAGAGTTTGGCCTTAAGAAAAAATATTGTCGAAGATTTTTCAAAGATTAAGAACATATTTATGCAAAAGCGTTACTCCAAAATTATATAGATTCTCTTGATAAACAAAATGATTCAAAAAAAAAACCTACCTAAAAGATCATCAACATGAAATTTAATATCATATATCTTTCAATTTATGAAGAAATATATTCGATGGTTAGTCAACGAGGGGGATTATGTAAAATTTTGGTATTAATTTTGGTTGAAGGATTATCCTCTTATCTACAATTCAAAATAGAAACCATTGGCTTGGGCATGTTAGCTTATAGATTTTTGTATGTTAAATATTATACAAATATGAGCAACAACTCTAGATCATGGATTTCTATTAGTAACCTTGTTGAAGGAGAGGAACTCAAATAAATAGAAAATAAAATTTAAATATGCTTCAAGAATTTTATGTACCTATTTTTACATGAAAGAATGCATTGGTTTCAAATCTATCAAAATATGGTGGATACTTAGTCAAGTTTGGATATGAGAAGCGATTAGAATTTTATACTTTCGAAGACTTTCCTTAGAAGAATGTTAGGTCATTCGAGGCTCTTCATAAGGCCTCAATATTTTCTTGGTTAGTGGTCCAATGTAATATTATTGCAAAAGAGAGTTTACAAAGAGGATATCATGGATATTTTAGATGTGCCTTGTGTGAGAAAGATTTAGAAACATCGGACTATATATCCGTTTGCTTTTACCATTTAGGGCTACTTTTTGAAAAATATGAAATATATTGGGAAACTCCTCAACATTGAAAGTGTTGATGAAATGTTAGACTAATTATTTAAAAACTAAAGCATTATGTATTACGTGGAGGATTGGTCCTATCTTTATTTAATGAAATTTATGTCTTATAAGGAATAATAGAATTTTAATAAAAATAAATCTCAAAATCATTCCCAAATTTGATACAATATTATTGTCTCTTGTCATATATTTACAAATATGGTGCTTATCATGGGGAGTGTCAAGTGTAAAAAAGATGTGCTAGCCACTTGATTACAGGATTTGAATGTACATGGTCTATGAAAATGACATTAAAACAAAGGATTTACTTCAATTTATGATAAAATAGAAATGTCAAGGAATTGACTTTATCAAAATTGATTGTGATGGTGGATCAAAAGAAAATATAGGAAAAGCTAGTGGAGGTGGTGTTTCTCATAATAATGAAGGAAACATTCTTCTCACTTAAAATCATATGTAACTTCAATTGACAACTACACAAAGGTTAAGGCACTTCTTATAAGGTTAATTTTTTTTTTTTTATATATAAAAAGTATGGTAATATAATTCAATTGAAGGGTGCTAAAAAATTATCATTAATGCCTTAAAAAAAATGAAAGTGGGGATGGGATAAACTAATATTATTGCTGATTTTATTTTTTGAAAAATAATTTGAAAAAACTTGTATTAAAACAAAGATCATTTACAAGTTGGGATGAGAATTTTCCTAGCCTTAGCCAAAGAGAACACATGTTTACAACAGTAAAAGAAAATTTGCATTGGAGCCAAATATCTTAAACCATATTTCTACAATGACTATTCACCTATTTACAACTATAAAAGAAGATCTACATTGAAGCACAAATCTCCTAAAAAGTATTTCTGGAATGGTTATCCAAATTAGCTAAGCACTGGATTTGCTCACCAACCTGCCTAATCATCTCATCCTCAATAGCCATGTCACTATGCCACTAAACCCATACCTCCTTCTTAGTACCCATCTTATCCAGGAAGTCTACCACTTTATTTAGATCTCTACTCACATAAACTAGAATCACATAATCTAATTCCCTCCATAATTCCTTAATTTGAGTGATAATAATCCTCAACCTCCATGTTTTCAAAAAAAAGTTCCTCATGCAATCTAGAGCTCCAACCATTATTTGAGAATCTAATTCTAGGATTATCCTCCCATGACCTTGTTTTACTGCCCAAATAGAAGTATATTTGATAGCTAAGGCTTCTACTTCATTATTTGTGGATATTCCCAAGCCCTGTAGTTACCAATAGAGCACTATTCCAACATGATTATGGTAAACCACTCCAATTCTAGCTCTACCCGAATTGCCTTTTGCAGCTCCATCAATATTAATTTTAATCCAACCTTATGGAGGTGGTTTCCAACTAGATCTATCCTGTCCCTATTGCACTTCAACTTCCTTCTCCATTGCCCCAATAACAACTTGAGTTTCCTCTTTAGCATAGACTACCACAATTTCTATGACTTTGCTCCAAATGACCTGCCAAACTCCATCTAAAGAAGAAAAAGTTTCTCTAAAATTTTTGGCATTTCTCTCTAACCACACTTGCCACCAAATGAAGTTTAATCCAAGTTCCCAACCAATACAAAGAGCTTTAGATTTAAATCTACCCCTCTTCCATCTTTCCCAAATATTAATCTGATTCAAATCACCATTAACTTGAATTTTATAATATAAAAACCATCTCTCCCAAATATGGCACGTGAATGGGCACTCAAACATCAAGTGATCAGTTGTTTCCTCACTCTTGTAGCATAAAACACATTGAGATGGACCAATGATTCCCCTACATTTGATATTATCAAAAGTAAGAATTCCATTATGCATGAAATGCCAGGAAAAAAAGTTTACTTTCAACCAACCCTTGGACTGCCAAATCTTTCTCCAATCCTCAACCTAATATGTATGAGGAGGAGGCTCTGGAAGGATCTTATCATATCCATACTTCATTGTGTAGACACCAAGGCTCCTATATCCCCAAGATAATTCATCCTCCTCATATCTACCTATGATAAATATTTCTGCCAAGATTTTAGTCATGATGGGTGTCAAATTCGGAGGGATTGAAATTGGCCACTCATCCAACTTCTTAAACTGCTTAAACTTATAATACCCCAGCTGACTAGTGTTGGAATAAATTTCAATTTGGACCCACCCCCTAGTTTTTATGGATTTTTTTATTGGTTTCAGTTCAGGAAATTCAACAGTGATAGGTGGGTATTGATCCCATGAATCTATCAAAAATCGTGCCTTCTCCCCTCTCCCCACTTTCCAAAATAATCCATATTTTACTACCTGAGATCCTAACTTGAGAGCCTGCCATACTAAGGATCCATTACCATACAAAGGGAAATGACTCATCTCATTTCGGTTTACCTGTCCCAAATATTTACTAGTTAAGATTCTACTGAATAAAGAAGTTGGAGTGGGAAATCCACCTCCAGTAAAGCTTTCTAGCCAAAGCTTTATTATTTAACTTTGATCTTCTCAGTCCCAAACCTCATTTTATCTTGGGATGGCTTACTTTATCCCAACCTACTAAGGCCCATTTCCTCTCTCATTTTACTCCTTCCCATAAAAATTTTCTAGCCATCTTGTCCAACTCTTTCCATATGGTATGTGGGGCAACAAGGATAGAAAATTTATAAATTGGCATGGCCTGAATGACTGACTATAAAAAATATAATCTACCCCAATAGCTTAACCATTTGTGAGACCAATTATTAATTCTATCCTTGATACAGTCCAAAAGAGTCCTCTAGATATTTATTTTTAGTTTTTTAAAATGCAAAGGGACCCCTAAGTATACCACTAGGAGACAAGTCCTTGTGAATCCCAAGATCTCTAAAATTCTATCCTGAAGCCTTTGATCAAGATTTAAAAAGACCACTTTGGATTTTTTATCATTGATGACTTGGTTTGTAGCCCTAAGGTAGACATTAAGTGTATCTCTAATCATTCTTGCTTTCTTGAAGCTGGCCACTCCCACCAATCCTGTGTCATACAAAAACTATATGTGAGTCAAAACTTCCTCACCCACATTGATACCTATTAGCAAACCTTGTCTTCTCCTCAAGATGAGTCTACCCAATCCTTCAGCCAATATGAGAAAAATATAAGGAGAGCAAGGATCTCCTTGACGAAGGCCTCGAGTAGCTCCAAATGGTTGCGAGGGAAGACCCTTGATTAACACTGAGTATGTCAGAGTAGAAACACAACTCATGAGCCATTCTATCCAATCCCGAGAGAAACCAAAGGATGCCATCATATTTGACAAGAAGCTCCACTCCACCCTATCATAAGCCTTTAACATATTTAATTTTATGAACATTCCTCTATTACCAGATGTTTGCATTGAATGGATTACCTCCTGAGCTAGAACCACACCATCCAAGATCTGCCTACCCTCTACAAAACCTCCTTGCTCCGAGGAGATAATGCTATGTAGAAGAGGTTTTAGCTGCTCAACCATTACCTTTGTGATTATTTTATATATGACATTGCATAAGGCAATAGGTATATAATATGAAATATGTACCCCCTCCTCCCCTTTTGGAATTACTGTAATGAAAGTATGATTTAATGCTTTAAGCATTCTTTTACTACCTTTGGACTCCTCTATAATAGCCATTACATCCTCCTCCAAGTTATCCTAGAAGGCCTAAAAAAACTCAATTGGAAAGCCATTTGGACCTGGTGTTTTTCCCGTGCTCATTCCAAAGACTACATTCTTCAATTCCTCTCTATCAATGGGTTTAAGTAGGGCTTGATTTTATTCTTTAGAGATAATAGAGGGTATGACAACAATAACTTCTTTTTGAGCCTCTTCATATTGCACCATAATTTCCTTAAATAGTTTAGAAAAATAATCCATTGAATGGAAATGCATACCTAGAATTGTATCAAAGGAGTGTCCGTTATCATCTTGAAGAGCTTCCATGTTCATCTATCTCCTAGAATAAGTAGTATGATGGAAAAAATTGGTATTATCACCTTCTAATAACCAAGTGGTTCTTGCTCTCTATTTCCAGTAGGTCTCCTCTTGGTTTTCAATGTCCTCAACCGCTTTACGCAATGCATCATCCTCTTCTTTGAGCTGCTCTATAATTGTTCCTTCCCTAAAGTGTTTTTGAATCTCATCCCATATGGCCACCAATGGAGCTCTTTGGACCTAGAAATCTGTTTTGTTAGCTCACCTCTATTGTTTCAGTTGATCTTTGACATAATGAAGTTGTTTGTGGAATCTAAACATAGCTATCCCATATGATGGGTGACCTTCTTCCCATCACTATGAAATTTTATTTCGAAGTTACTCATTTTGTAACCAAAAGTTTTCAAATTTAAATGGTTTATGATGCTGCACTGTCTTGATCCCTCCTTCCAACAAAATGGGAAAGTGATATGAAACTGGACCATCCAAAATCTGAAATTTTATATTCCATTTCATAAATGCCTCCTCTGAAACCAAAAAATGGTCTAACTTCACCTTCTTTCTATGTGGCTCCCTCCTCTTATTAGTCCAAGTATAGTTGGTTCCAGGGCATTTAATATCCACCAAGTGTAATGCCTGGACTTGGGCAATCATAAGTCGATCCCTTAGGTACAAAATTGGGGTTCCCCCTTCCTGATGTCTAGAGGATAATTTAGCATTAAAATCCCTAGCAATAATCCAGTATAACTCTTCCCTTGAGACTCTCATGTTATGCACAACTTTCCATTGATGCATCTAACCATCTAGGTTTTGAGCCCCATAAAAATTTGTGATTAAAACATGTTCAGCTATGACATTATTTCTAAAATGTGATGTGAGAACACCCCTCCAAGCTATATGTTCTATTGAAGTCCATTCAAGAGAGTTACAAAGAGTAACTATCTCCCATGAGGCCCTTTGGGCAGCCACTTCCATATGACCAACACCCCTCCAAAGTATGTTAAAAATTTTACACATAAGATCCAATGACATTTTTGTCTCTTGGATAAGCAAAAAAATTGTTTTACATTTTTCTAAGAGTCTTCGAACAACAGATTGATGGGTTCTATTTTTTAAATCCCTAACATTCCATGATTGTATAATCATTGGTTACCTTGAGAGAAGTAAAAATATATTGGCCTCACTGATCCTCCAGTGATCAGTTTGTATTCTTGAACTGCTATCAATTCCTTATTTGATTTTCTACCCACTCCTTGAGAGCTGCTATTTTTTGATCTCTTTTCCACCTGAGTTATCCCTAGAGTTGGCATTTCTATGTTCTTTTATGCTATGCCCATGATGAAATCCTTAATTATTGGTTGCTCTTGGTTATGCACTATCAATGCCCCTGCACTCTTTGACTGCGGTAACTCATTGTACTCAATTACCTGCTCTATGATGGGGAGAGATGAAAGAGGAGCTTGAACATGGCTATTATTATTTTCATTATTCCCATCCACTCCTTCCATGAATTCTTCTTCTTATTGTTCCATTAGTGTCTTAAATATCTCATACCTATTGGAGGGCTTGAGTTGGGTTTGCTCTTTACCATATTTTTTATTTTGCCTTCTCCTTCTTTTGGGTTGTTCAAAACCATCTACATGTGCTTCTTTACCCTAAGAAATATTGATTGGTTCTTTGTTTATTGTTGACTTACCCTCAGGAATATTTGACATTCCTAGAGGAGCCTCCATTTTTATGTTCATATGATTTGTGCAAGATCGGGCCAAATGCCCATATTTGTGGTAAAATCTACATCTGAAGGGCAATTCCTCATAATCCAGTTGTTGGATCCAAGATAGTCCTGCAAGTTCAAGTTCCACATCTACCGGTAGAGGCTGGCTAAGATCCATTTCCACACATAATCTTCCATAAACAACTGTGTTTCCTTCTATTGTGTCTTTGGAAACACCCAAATGTCTTCCAAGGGAATTACTAATAATTTCCAATACCTGCTCACTCCAAAAATCCATTGAAAGTGCATACAAAAGGATCCAAACCGAGATAGTAGTGGGTTCAATTCGAGGATCAAATCCCACTCTGTAGGGTTGAACAAATAATCCTACTGGACCATGATTCCTCTTTTCTAATTTGAAAGCCCTATTTATATCAACAAGTGAAGAAAAAATAACAATAAAATATCCATTACTAATAAACCACAAAGAATACTCACCAAGAGGCTCCCAATTTTTTTGGACCCAAGAATGCAACAAATTTAGGGTAGGAAAAATACCCATGAATTTACAGATAAAATCATGATTGGATCTATATAAAACTATTTATTTGACCATACTTTGCTCAATGACAATCTTTGGCCTTGATTATGACTGTGGCAAGAATCCATTAACTCGTTGAGATGTTGATCTATTTCTAGCAACCGTAAAGAGCATTTTTAATACAATTTTTTGTGCTTCTTCAGTCTTTGATGGAGATTTATCCTTTAACAAATCTGTAAAAGAACTATGTATCTCTAGAAGAGGATCCAGAGGTGTCCCCATTGGGCCCTCCTGGGGCATCAATATTGTCTTCATATCCATAGTAACCAGAAATATCTTCGGCTACCAAACTGATGCCCTAGTTTTCTCTTCTAGACACTAATGTGTTTTCATATAAAATCAATTATTATTGTTGATTTTCAACAACTATTATTAGAAGCAATCTATTGGAAATGTGAGTATACTTATAGATATGGAAATTGGGTAGCAAATAATATATCCAATTATGGTGATGATATTTATTTGAGGGAAATTTAAATTTTAGAAGGTAATTGGGCAAGTGAGATTTTATCTCAGTGAAAATTATGTCAAGAAGATGATTGTAGAAACATAGCATTTTGAGGAAGATGGTGAATATATTTGATAGAAAATGAAATGAAGAATAGCCTTGTTAGAAGGGCAAGGTGGCTGGATATGGTTAAAATGACCTAATAAAAAATGTAATATTTTGGTATTTTGATGAGAGTAGCCCCTAATAGAAGCAACATATAAGTTATGTTAAAGAAAAAGGAAATAGTGCTATGTAAAAAAAGTTATATTATTATTTTTTCATTTTAGTCCATTCAAATTTAACAAGAAATAAGATTAAGAATAATAGTCCTATACATAAATAATAAAATTCCTGCTTTAAAATTTGTTGATTTATTACTTTAAAGTTGTATTTACTATTATGATATTGACTATTTTAAATGTGTTTTTATTATTTTGGCAAAACAAATTAAGTTCAATTTCAAAGAGGAGAAATATATAGTGGTTTTAGCTGATTTCTAGAGACTAAGCCAATATCCATAAAAAGTAATAATGTTCAAGTCTGTAATCAAGTTTGACCAATATTATCATGAAATATATTATACTATTTTACAATATAAAAAACATAGACCTCAAAATAATTACTTTAACATAAATTTGAACATTCAAAAGTGAGTATTATTGTCTAATATTGAAAACATGGACTTAATAAGTATTTTGACATAAATTTATAAATTTAAAACAATAATATCTATGTTCATTCTATTTTTAGGTTTTTGAATTTATTTGGAGTCCAAACAAAGTGTTATAAACCTCTATAACTTGAGCTAGTTTTTGATTGTAAGTTTTGTTTTTGACAATATATTTTGTATTACCTTTTCTCAACTATTAATGTTCTATAGGAAAAATAAAGAATACAAAGAGTACCATTAGATATACTTTTGTTATTAACAACATATTTTTAGATAAATTCTATACGTGTTGGTGAAGCTACAATTCTTCCATAATTCATTTCTAGGACAAATGGTCCTTCCCATTCATCTTGATGTGAAGCCATTTTTGCTAGATAGTTGACTATCTTATTTTCTTCACTCTTGATGTGGTAGAAAGGGATGCTTAGCAAATTTTATTTTAGGGAATATATTTCCTTAATTACCAACTTTATATTTATTTTTCAAGTTAGAGTATGTGAGCTATTTCTAGTTTGTAATTGGTGTTAAGGAATTTATATTTCAATCAAGATATTTGAGTTAGAATCCAAGATAATATGACCTATAGTTCATCTTTTGGCTTCCTATGGGCTGAATATAATTATCATAGCTTCAATATCATTGTTTATATGATATACAAGAGGTGAGGATTCCCCTAATCAGTCCTACAAATGCTTCCCATGCTAGTTTACTTGGGGTTTCACTTGGATGCTCATTAGAATTTACCTTCATTAATCCTTGAGGTGATTTTGACAATTTTATTTGTCTACCTTTGAAATGTTCTTTTTGAATGGAACTAAATCAAAAGGAATATTAAAAGATTTTTTGATGAGTTTATACAAGTTTTTATGTGAAGAACACAGGTTTATACTAAGAGGGGGGTGAACAGTTGCTTCCCATGCTAGTTTACTTGGGGTTTCACTTGGATGCTCATTAGAATTTACCTTCATTAATCCTTGAGGTGATTTTGACAATTTTATTTGTCTACCTTTGAAATGTTCTTTTTGAATGGAACTAAATCAAAAGGAATATTAAAAGTTTTTTTGATGAGTTTATACAAGTTTTTATGTGAAGAACACAGGTTTATACTAAGAGGGGGGTGAACAGTTGCTTCCCATGCTAGTTTACTTGGGGTTTCACTTGGATGCTCATTAGAATTTACCTTCATTAATCCTTGAGGTGATTTTGACAATTTTATTTGTCTACCTTTGAAATGTTCTTTTTGAATGGAACTAAATCAAAAGGAATATTAAAAGTTTTTTTGATGAGTTTATATAGGATTTTATGTGAAGAACACAAGCTTATACTGAGAGGGGGTGAACAATATAAGATCAAATTTTAATTTTCTTTCCCAAACAATATTATCCAATATTATCAATGGCAATATCAATAGAAGTAATCAAAGCAATGCACAAATCATCACACACAAGAGAGACACAAATTTAACGTGGTTCACCCAATGTGGGCTACTCCATGGAGAAAATATTTCCACTAAATTTTCTCAACAAATCTCTTGGGAATCAATTCCCTATTACAATGTTTATGGACCTCTATCCAAAGGAGACACCAATCCCCTATGCTCTGATTTGTGGATCTCTCTCCATAGGAGAACTCTTTCCCCTTTTCTTTGGTTCATGGAACTTGATCCAGGAGAACTCTATCTCCTCAACTGGTTCGTGGATCTCTCTCCATAGAAGAAATCTATCTTCCTAGCTAGTTCATGGATCACACTCCATAAGAGAACTCTTTCCCTTGCTCTGGTTTGTGGATATCTCTCCACAGGAGAACTCTTTTCCTTGCTCTGGTTCATGGATATCTCTCCATAGGATAACTCTTTCCCCTTGCTCGGTTCATGGATCTCTCTCCATAGGAGAACTCTTTCCCTCTGCTCTGGCTAGTGATCTTCTAGAAGACTTTTGCCCCCACTACTCTAGCTTGTGGATCTCTCTCCATAGGAGACCTTTGTCCCTACTACACTGGCTAATGGATCTCTATCCACTAGAGACTACTATCCTCTTTACTCTATCACCTCCAAAGCTTACTCTCAACTCTATCTCAAATCTACACCAAACTCTATCCCAAGTCTAGCACAAATCTGCTCCAACTCTATTCCAAGTCTAGCACAAATTTACTCTAATATCTACTCATAAATCTACATCAAACTCTATCTCAAATCTATCCCCAAGCCTTAACATCAAGTCTTCATAATACTTCCTCAAATATGCCTCCAAGCCTTCTCAAATTCTTTCTCAAATCTATCCTCAAGCCTTCTCAAAGACTTGCTCAAATTTTTCATCAATCCTTCTCAAATATTTGCTCAAATTTGTCCTTAAGCCTTGTCAAAGACTTGTTGAAATCTACCTTCAAACCTTCTCAAAAGAATTTCTCAAATATTTTCTCAAGCCTTCTCAAAAGACTTTCTCAAATCTACCTTCAAGTCTTCTCAAAAGACTTTCTCAAATCTGCCTTCAAGCCTTCTCAAAAGACTTGCTCAAATATCTTCAAGCCTTCTCAAAAGACTTGCTCAAATATGCCTTCAAGCCTTCTCAAAATACTTGCTCAAATCTATCTTCAAGCCTTCTCAAAAGACTTGCTCAAATCTGCCTTCAAGCCTTCTCAAAAGACTTGCTCAAATTTTCTCAAGCCTTCTCAAAAGACTTGCTCAACTCTACCTCAATGCTTCTCACAAAATTGTACCAAATATTTCCAAACCTTGCACACAAGCAAAGCTTATATCTTTTTCAGAAATGCTTTCTTCAAACAAAATATATTCTACTCAAAATTCGTTTAACCTCTGGAACATATAGAGAATGATATGCTCTATCAAATAGCTCAATATGTTCTACTCAATCATTAAGTCTATCGCTTTCACATGTCTCACATTTATTGCTCTTTTAAAGATAGATCTAGTCTAGCATATGACACCTATCTTCTTGATGCACACACTTGCTTTCACAAATATGATTTCTAATGTTTGCACATTCACTTTCAATATCACTCAAAACCAATGCTCAAGAGTTTCACACAATCATTCAACCAATGAAGCACAACTTGCTCACAAACCCTAACACAGGTGTTTCCACTTTCTTTCAACAAGGATGCACAATGTAGATTTCAAAACCTAACTCAAATATTTCCAACAATGCTTATCAAACAATCCTTTTCTCTCCACCTTATATTCCAAAATATTCACTTCAACAAAACACTTTAAACAAAGACTGATGTGCCCATACCTCTTAATTTGCTCTTATGGAGATATATCTTCAAAACCTGTCTCACCAACAACCAATTCTCTTTGTGCCACTCTCAAGGGTTAGATAGCAAGATTCTATCTCAAAAATATCCACATGAATTTTCCCTCAATAAGGTGCTCAATGAATTCTGAAAATAATGTTCTAGGACTCTTCTTTTGTTCTCAAGGACAATGCATTAAACCTCAACAAAATTCTCTCAACAATTTCCTTTTTATAAAGCAAGAATTACAAACAATAACATCACCCTTTACACCTTTTATCTCCCTCTATCATAAAATAATTTCCAATTTATTTTAATGTCCAAGAACCAAAAATCACAATTCTAAATAAACCATTTACAAACTTATCACTCCAACCTTTGCATTTAAAATAAATAGCAACAATACTCTTTAAATATTATGCAAAAACTTATTTCTCCTTATACCTCCTATATGCCAAACTATACACCAAATCACATCCGCCAAACATACACTATAGCCAACATTTAATTAAATTTGAGCATACCTTATAAAAAATTATTCCTTGCTAGCATGGATGGGAATCGACCCTCCGACCTCTACCTTCCAAGCGCAGCGCTCGACCGCTTGCGCTAGCCAAGCGGTTGAGACCTAACCCTTGGCCTCCACATTTTATCCTTGCTACCTCCAATGAAAATGAAACAAAAACACTTCAAATGATGCTAGGGGGAATCAAACCCCAAACCTTTCCTCTGCCAACACCTTACGCAGGACCCACCTACCACTTGGGCTACCAGCCCTCACTGAAACAAAACGTCCACCACCTTGTCCTTATCTCCTATTGCTTGCTCGACGAATGGGTTTTCAAAACGTTTCACTACACTCCACGATCGATTTTATCATGCGCATTCACTTTTGATTCTTTTGAAAATAATTTTTTCTTCTTCCTTTTATATGCTTTCAAAACATTTTCATGACGTCAGTGAAAACCTTATTTGCCTTCATTTAAATTTGAATTTTGGCACCCTTTGCCAATTTCAAATTTAATTTTATATTTAATATAATATTTAACTTTGTTTAAATATTATATTATTTAACTTTAGTATTTAAATAATACTTTTGCATGGGGGCCTTCATCAACTTTTTATTTTTCCTTTTAATAAGCCCTTTTGGCTTAATTATTATAATATTAAAATATTATAATATTTTCTCTTTTCTTTTAAAACCTTGGCGTAAACTTTTGTCTTCAACCTTTTGACCAACCACTTTGGCTTATAATATAAAATATTATAACCATTTCTTTTTACCAATTTTCTTGTATCAAAATGAACTTTGCCTTGCATCAAACACTTGACATCAATGACAACATAATTACTCAAAATTTCCAACAATCTCCCCCTTTGTCATTGATGGCAACCCTTTTCTAAAAATTCCTTTTTCCCTTCCTTTTCCAAATCTGCTCCCCTTGAGAAACTTCTCCCTGACTGAATGCTCTCCCCCTTACTCAAATCTCTCCCCCTTTGACATCAATGGCAAAGGGACTCCTTTGGGGCTAAAGATAAGACTCTTAGCTCAGCCCCCTCCCCACCTCCTCTCCTTGAGGTGATTAATTTTGGGGTGGGAGTATTTCTACTCCCAGCATACAATGCTCTTTTTCTTTGTCAACCTTCTTTCTCAACATACCCTTTTGATCCTTTTGAGTGTCCCTGTTCTTGCTTGTCTCTGGAAGCTCTGGAAACTCTGTTCTGCACCACTTGGCCTTATGCCCTAGATTATTGCACTTGTAACACTTAATGTTGTAGTTCATAGAAGGTACAAATATCTTGAAGTTCCTCCTGGTGAAGCCATACTCATTTTTGTCATGAACCCTACAGTGGATTGCTTTGTGACCAAATCGATTACAAGAGTAGCAATACCCTTGAAAGAGATGTCCATATTTGAAGTTCTTCTTGGTAAAACCATATTCCTTCTTTCCATGAGTCCTACAATGCATAGCCTTGTGACCAAACCTGTTACATGAAAAGCAATGTCCTTTGAAGAAATCTTGCCTTGAACCCACTGGTCTCTTAGTCCTTTCTTCTTTGTGATGATCCATGTTCCTTGTTTGTGCATTGTTTCCTTTCTTAGTGAAGCTTCTATTCTTCAACTTATCTTCATAAGTCTCACTTTCTTCTTCACTCTCTTCCTCTGAAACTTCTTCTTCTTTTGAGCTTGAGCTTGACCCTTCTTCTTGTTTCCCTTGTCCTTCTTCAAAACCAAGTCCTGTTTTGATAGATGAAGATCTTTGTGCATTGATAATCTTGTCCAAAGTCTTTGAAATTTTCCCAAACCTATGTAGCTTTTCCTTAGAATATTTCACTTCCATCCTTAGTGAAACTACCTCATGTTCTAATATTTCACATTCTAAGACTTTTACCTCTAAATTTTCTTTAAATCTCCTTGTCTTAGCTATTGAGTTTGTCAGGTCTTGTATAAGATTTTCTTTTCCTCATCACATTCTTGGAACTTGAGCCCTGAATTTTGAATTCTGCTTTCTAACCTTTTTCAATTCTTTAAGAGAAACAATAAGTTCTGCTTCTAGATCTACTGTGCCTTCTTCTTCATTTTTTGAATCTTGTTCTACTCCTTGGTCTTCAAGGGCATCTTCATACTTTTCAACTTTACCTTCAACAAAAGCATTTTCTTCCTCTCCTATTGCCAAAAATAGAATTTCTTCTTCTTCACTATCTGAAGGTCTTTCATCACTATCACTTGAAGCCTTGCTTCCCTTATCAACATAGAAACTCTTCTTGTGCCTTTGAAAAAACTTCTTTTCATGCTTGTTTTGACCATACCTATTTTTCTTTTCATACCTGGATTTTCCTCCTTCCTTTTTCTTATGATCATGTTTCTCTTCACTGCTACTGCTTCCATCTTCTGGATAATTAGATGCATAGTGACCAAAATTTCCACAATTGAAACATTTCACTATTTTCATACCTTTGTGCTTTCTTGAGTCCTTGTTTCTTCTACCATAGTTAGCTTCTTCATCACTGCTTGACTCACCACTTGATTCTGGTTTCTTATCCTTTGTCTTATTTGATGCTTTGAAGGCTACCTCTTTCTTGGAGTTGGGATCCTTTACTATTCTCATCTCATAAGCTATGAGAATTCCATGTAACTCATCCATAGTCAACTGATCAATATCTTTCATCTCTTCTATAGCTGAAACTTTTCCATCATACCTTGTAGGAAGTGACCTTAAAACTTTTTGAGCAACATTGGATTCTTCAATTTCAAATCCAAGTCCACGCATGGTATTAACAATCTCATCCACATGAAGTAAGTATGTAGCAATGTCTTCCTCATCTTCCATATTCAAATCTTCAAACCTTTTCTTGTGGTTTTGTAGTTTTGCCATCTTGACCTTTTTATTTCCCTCATAGGTTTGCTTCAATTTTTCCCAAATATCTTTTTCTGATTTGCAATGCATAACTTTCACAAATTCTACTTCACGTAATCCACTTAGGATTGCATGCATAGCCTTGGCATTATTCACATGTAAGAGCTTACCATATTTATCTGTGGGAGGATTAGTTGTAGGTGTGAACCCATCCTCAACTGCTTGCCATGTCTCATATCCTTGTGACATCAAGTAAGTCCTCATTCTTATGCTCTAGAAAGCATAATTGTTCCCATCAAACAATGGTGCCTTATTTTATGAAGATCCATTCTGAGATGCCATATGTGTTCTTGTAACCTCTTCCTTCAAGTTATTAGACTCTTTCGAAGGAACCCACTCTAATACCAATTGAAGAACACAAGCTTATACTGAGAGGGAGGGGGTGAATAATATAATATCAAATTTTACTTTTCTTTCCCAAATAATATTATCCAATATTATCAATGGAAATATCAATAGTAGTAATCAAAGCAATGCACAAATCATCACACACAAGAGAGACACAAATTTAACATGGTTCACCCAATGTGGGCTACTCCACGGAGAAAATATTTCCACTAAATTTTCTCAACAAATATCTTGGGAATCAATTCCCTATTACAATGTTTATGGACCTCTATCCAAAGGAGACACCAATCCCCTATGCTCTGATTTGTGGATCTCTCTCCATAGGAGAACTCTTTCCCCTTTTCTCTAGTTCATGGAACTTGATCTAGGAGAACTCTATCTCCTCAACTGGTTTGTGGATCTCTCTCCACATAAGAACTCTATCTTCCTAGCTAGTTCATGGATCACACTCCATATGAGAACTCTTTCCCTTGCTCTAGTTCATGGATATCTCTCCATAGGAGAACTATTTTCCATTGCTCTAGTTTATGGATATCTTTCTATAGGAGAACTCTTTCCCCTTGCTTTGGTTCATGGATCTCTCTCCATAGGAGAACTCTATCCCCTCTGCTCTGGTTGGTGATCTTCTAGAAGACTTCTACCCCCACTACTCTGGCTTGTGGATCTCTCTCCATAGGAGACCTCTGTCCCCACTGCACTAGCTAATGGATCTCTATCCACTGGATACTACTATCCTCTTTACTCTGTCACCTCCAAATCTTACTCTCAACTCTATCTCAAATCTACACCAAAATCTATCCCAATTCTAGCAAAATATGCTCCAAATTTATTCCAAGTCTAGCATAAATCTGCTCCAATATCTACTCACAAATCTGCACCAAAATCTATCTCAAATCTATCCCCAAGCCTTAACACAAAGCTTGATCAAATATGCTCTCAATTTGGTTCTCAAGTCTTCATAATACTTCCTCAAATTAGCCTCAAAGCCTTCTTAAAAAGACTTGATCAAATCATATTCTCAAGCCTTCTCAAATACTTGCTCAAATCTATCCTCAAGCCTTCTCAAAGACTTGCTCAAATCTATCCTTCAAGCCTTCTCAAAGACTTGCTTGAAATCTTCAAGCCTTTTCAAAAGACTTGCTCAAATATATCCTCAAGCCTTCTCAAAAGACTTGCTCAAATATGCCTTCAAGCCTTCTCAAAATACTTTCTCAAATCTACCTTCAAGCCTTCTCAAAAGACTTGCTCAAATCTACCTTCAAGCCTTCTCAAAAGACTTGCTCAAATCTGCCTTCAAGCCTTCTACAAAGACTTGCTCAAATCTATCTTCAAAGACTTCTTAAAAGACTTGTCAAACTCTATCTCAAGACTTCTCAAAATACTTGCTCAAATCTACCTCAATGCTGCTCACAAAACTGTACCAAATATTTCCAAACCTTGCACACAAGCAAAGCTTATATCTTTTTCAGAAATGCTTTCTTCAAAAAAAATATATTCTACTCAAAATTTGTTTAACCTCTGGAACATATAGAGAATGATATGCTCTATCAAATAGCTCAATATGTTCTACTCAATCATTAAGTTTATCGCTTTTACATGTCTCACATTTATTGCTCTTTTAAAGATAGATCTAGTCTAGCATATGACACCTATCTTCTTGATGCACACACTTGCTTTCACAAATCTGATTTCTAATGTTTGCACATTCACTTTCAATATCACTCAAAACCAATGCTCAAGAGTTTCACACAATCATTCAACCAATGAAGCACAACTTGCTCACAAACCCTAACACAGGTGTTTCCACTTTCTTTCAACAAGGATGCACAATGTAGATTTCAAAACCTAACTCAAATATTTCCAACAATGCTTATCAAACAATCCTTTTCTCTCCACCTTATATTCCAAAACATTCACTTCAACAAAACACTTTAAACAAGGACTGATGTGCCCATACCTCTTAATTTGCTTTGATGGAGATATGTCTTCAAAACCTGTCTCACCAACAACCAATTCTCTTTGTGCCACTCTCAAGGGTTAGATAGCAAGATTCTATCTCAAAAATATCCACATGAATTTTCCCTCAATAAGGTGCTCAATGAATTCTGAAAATAATGTTCTAGGACTCTTCTTTTGTTCTCAAGGACAATGCATTAAACCTCAAAAAAATTCTCTCAACAATTTCCTTTTATTTTATAAAGCAAGAATTACAAACAATAACATCACCCTTTACACCTTTTATCTCCCTCTATCATAAAATAATTTCCAATTTATTTTAATGTCCAAGAACCAAAAATCACAATTCTAAATAAACCATTTACAAACTTATCACTCCAATCTTTGCATTTAAAATAACTAGCAACAATACTCTTTAAATATTATGCAAAAACTTATCTCTCCTTATACCTCCTATATGCCAAACTATACACCAAATCACATCCGCCAAACATACACTATAGCCAACATAAAAAATTATTCCTTGCTAGTGCGGATGGGAATCGACCCTCCGACCTCTACCTTCCAAGCGCAACGCTCGACCGCTTGCACTAGCCAAGCGGTTGAGACCTAACCCTTGGCCTCCATATTTTATCCTTGTTACCTCCGATGAAAATGAAAAAAATGCTTCAAACGGTGCTAGGGGAATCAAACCCCAAACCTTTCCTCTGCCAGCACCTTATGTAGAACCCGCCTACCACTTGGGCTACCAACCCTTGCTAAAACAAAATGTCCACCACCTTGTCCTTATCTCCTGTTGCTTGCTCGACGAATGAGTTTTCAACACATTTCACTATACTCCACGATCGATTTTCTCATGCGCATTAACTTAGGATCTTTTGAAAATAATTTTTGCTTCTCCCTTTTATATGCTTTCAAAGCATTTTTATGACATCGACGAAAACCTTTATTTGCCTTCATTTAAATTTGAATTTTGGCGCCCTTTGCCAATTTCAAATTTAATTTTATATTTAATATAATATTTAACTTTGTTTAAATATTATATTATTTAACTTTAGTATTTAAATAATACTTTTGCATGGGGGCCTTCGTCAATTTTTATTTTTCCTTTTAATAAGCCCTTTTGGCTTAATTATTATAATATTAAAATATTATAATATTTCTTTTTCTTTTAAAACCTTGGCATAAACTTTTGTCTTCAACCTTTTGACCAATCACTTTGGCTTATAATATAAAATATTATAACCATTTATTTTTACCAATTTTCTTGTATCAAAATGAACTTTACCTTGCATCAAACACTTGACATCAATGACAACATAATTACTCAAAATTTCCAACAATCTCCTCCTTTATCATTAATGGCAACCCTTTTTAAAAATTCCTTTTTCCTTCCATTTCCAAATATGCTCCCCCTGAGAAACTGCTCCCTGATTGAATGCTCTCCCCTTACTAAAATATCTCCTCCTTACTAAAATATCTCCCCCTTTGACATCAATGGCAAAGGGACTCCTTTGGGGATAAAGATAAGACTCTTAGCTCAGCCCCCTCCCCACCTCCTCTCCTTGAGGTAATTTAATTTTGGGGTGGGATCATTTCTATTCCCAACATACAATGCTCTTTTTCTTTGTCAACCTTCTTTCTCAACATACCCTTTTAATACTTTTGAGTGTCCCTATTCTTGCTTATCTCTGGAAGCTCTGGAAACTATGTTCTGCACCACTTTGTCTTATGCCCTAGATTATTGCATTTGTAACACTTAATGTTGTAGTTCATAGAAAGTTACAAATGTCAAGACCCTCCCTAGCGGACTATTTGGCACAAAGAAACAATGTATTTACCTATGATGTGGTAATACCTAGTTTGAAAAATTGAACCAACTATATGATGTTTAGTTGATTTAGAAGGGTATGTTATTTCTAACATATTTCCAAGTGTGCAGGATCAAGTACGCTCGTAGGTGGAGAAGGTAGAAGCATCCACCATAAATGAGGGTACTTAAGATCAAGGGAAATGATGATTAAGGTACTCGAAGGTAACATGGATAGATACCTTCATATAGGCATGCATTATCGGAAGAGATAATCATCAATAACTGATCACCTTGAGCCTTAGTTGATAGCCGAGTAGCTATCGTAAAACCTTCGGCTGAGAGAGGTGATTGGGTTGATGGAAATACTCCCTATTTGTTGTTTTGTAAACTTGATTGCTCTCTATTGCATTATGGATTAAGTAACATGATGTTGGAATTTAATAGGAGAACATTTTACAATATGAATGTGGATGCGTAAAGCAAATTGTTATTTTGAAATAATGTTAGAGTATTTCTTCTTGATGAAAGGTTGATTTAATTTAAATGGTGGATGAAAAGTCATTTAAATTAATTAATGAAGTTTGAATTTAGTGATAATATAGATTCATTTAAATTCATTAATAAACCCTAATCTAAATGAATAATGAAAATTCATTTAAAAATTAAATAGGTATTACTATTTGAAAACAATAATGGAGTTTTTTGTTAAATAAAAGTAGTACATTTTAAATGATAATAAAATATCATTTAGGGGATATTTTAGAGAAAGATATTATTTATATTTAAATAATAAATATAAAATTGCTTACCTCTATTTAGTGCAGGCTACTCTATGAAGCATAGGGGAACTATTGTATCCAAATATGGAAATAGCAATCATGAAAATCGCTTGCCGCCCAAGGGAGGATAAGAATGAGACGAAAACATAAAGAAAAGGGAGGCTCGAGGCTGCACGGTTTTTGAAGAGGATGGAGAAGGTGGCAAACGGGCTACCTAGGATGAGGGGGCACGTAAGAGAGAGGTGGCTATGCATGGGAGGAAGGAAGGAAAGGCTATGTTTGTGAGAAATGAATAGAGGTTGCCACATTTGTGAGAAACGAACAAAGGTTGCTACGTTTTGGAGAAACGAACAAAGGTTGCTACATTGGGGAGAGACGAGCGAAGGTTACTATGTGTTTGGGAGGAATTAAGAGAGGCATATGAGAGGAAGAGAAAGGAGAAAGCGAGGAAGTTCCAGCATCTTGGGGAGTCCAACACCCAGTAAAAATGGTTATTATTACTGTCTGGGTTAAATATTTAAGGAGATTAAATTAAAATATTATTAGCCTATGGCTTTGGGGCTGTAATAAACCAAGAAAAGAACTGGAATCAACCTCGTATGTTACTTTTGAAAATGCCATCACGTTGAGCTTGTAAGACTTGAATGGCAGCTTTGGACGTCTCTCTAGCTTGTGTTAAACTCTTCGAAACCACACCTTTTGAAGTTGATTCTACGTTGGAAATCATCTTAAATACCTTTGAGAACATGGTGAAATCATTCCCAACAACCTTGTCCATTTGGGAGAGCATCATTACGAATTTTAATGGAGTTTAGTTTCAATTTTGATAATTGTGCTAGTGTAGCGAGTTAATGCCTTGTCTCTCAGTTAGAACCAGAGGTTGTTATGGGTTTAAGCCATTCTGTTTGATGTTGTAAATAGAATGTCCCTCTTATCTTCCAGTATTCGCATTGGTGCATCGTTTAGATCAAATTTTCCTTGTTTAGCTTTAAGGGCATCGAATCTATTCTGTGATAGTCCATCTCTAAGCATTAATGCCAAGTGAACCCAGTATAGGTCATCCATAGGTGTTTGGGGAGGGGTTTTGAGCTTTCTGAAGCCACCTAGAATCCTATGCACTCTCACAACTAGTAGTGAGATGTCTTTCCTATTTCTTAAACCTACTATCCCACCTACATTATTATGGTATGAAGGAACCTGGTATGAGTAAGGCATAGTGAAGCCTATAATCGAGCTCACCTAAATCTTTATCTCATTGGACCATCTCCAATGTAAGCCTGTGTGGGGCAGTGTTATCTCCAGTTGAAGGGTTTAGGGGAGGAACTACCTGTTCTCGGTCTGTGTTGTGTAAAACCACCTTGTAATATGAAGATAGTTGTGGTTTCATAGGCTCTTCGGAGCATGTGATAGTTTTAAGGAAGGAAACCTTGCTTGGTTGTGTGACCACACTGTGGCAGTCACGTTAGTATTGAATGTGAGCCCTAGCTGTAGAGGCTAGAATACAAACCAAGTAGACGTGGGTTGTATTAACCAACATGTTTGACCAAGACTAAATGTCAACTGTGGTAGTTTCTTGTGAACCTACTCTTGGCTATAGGGTGGAATTTGTTCTCAGGTCTTATAAGTTATCCTAAGCCTATGGCCAACTTAAGATCTTAACCCTCTGATTATATATTTAATGAGTTATCTCCTTGATTGTTATTTCATTAAATATTATGGGGTAGTAAATTAAAGTTGTTAGGCTTTTATTTATTAAATAATTGAAGGAAGGTTTAATGAGTTATCTCCTTGATAATTATTTGGGGTTTGTTGGTTTGTTTTTTTTGGGTTTTGTTTTCTTTTTATTATTTCATTAAATAATATAGGCATATAAATTAAAGTTTTTAGGCTTTGATTGATTAAACAAATAAAAGAATGGTTTATAAATTAGGGGTTGGGGGCCTTTTAATTTATAAAATGCAAGAGAAAGGATATATTTCTAGATTAAGGGAGTAAAGCTTAAATTTAGTAAATACATGAAGTTTGTTTTAAAGGTTGAAGGTTTGGGACTTTGACTTTATAAAACGAAAGTGGATTTAATAAAGGGATTAAGTTATAATTATTTATTAAATTCAAGTTGGAGGAAATTATAATGTTTCATGTAATTAAATTTGGGAACTTGTGATTAATGAAATTATAATTGTTTTAAAGGTTAAAGGTATGGGACTTTAATGCTTTAAGATATGATTTGATTTGATTGGAATTATGAAATAAAGGATGTTATATTTATTCTTTAAATTGAAGTTATGGGGCTTGAATTTAGTGAATGAATAGAGGATTGTTTTAAAGGTTAAAGGTATGGGACTTTAATGCTTTAAGACATGATTGATTTGATTAAAATTAAACCTTGATCTAATTTGTGCTTGTTGAATAAACTCTCTAAAGGTACTTGAGAGGTGAAAGTAAAAGTAAGGGTTCTTTTATGACATTCACTATGCATTAGATGGTTGGAAACTTAATTGAATTTTGTATAGTTGTAATTTGGTAAAGTAAATATTATATGCATTTAGAGGTATGCCTATCCTGAACCATGAGTACCCTGATCCTCTACTATCCTCAAAAAGAATCCATGGGAAGCAAGGAGGAGCAAGGAGTTCGATGGGATCAAAGTATAGGTAACTATGTTAATGTTGATTTACTTATGCTCAAATAGACTAGAATTATGGGGAGATATCCCTGATGTAGTTAATGTAATATTCTTTGTAGTATGAAGGATTTACCATACAAGATTATATGTAATAACTATTTATTGGTTTAGAGAAGGCACTTTTACTTTATTTCCACGTTGGTTATATTATGTAATTGATTCTCTTTCCATTGAGGATATTCTATTTTAGTGCTATTTCTTCCTTTATTTTTTGGATGCTTAGTAACTATGTTTTGCTTGTTTGGTATCTAGATGTATACTTGTTTGTTTGATTAATAATAAAACTAAAGAGTAGAGTTCTAGGGTGAACTTAGAGGTGACCTAAGGGAATTAAGAACCCCTTAGGGTGAACATAGGAGACCTAAGGGAATTGATACCCCTTAGGGAGATAAAGGACTAAGTTGTGGAGAGACTACATCTGAGTTAAGATAGCTCATCGTGTAGACGATATGGATATCTTAACTCGTAATACTCATAGCATACCTACACATAATGGCTTGTGTATGGTATGGTGATGTGTGTATACCTTCTATTGATTAAGGGTGATAAGTCTAGCTCATCAAGAGTGATGGGATAGATAGGCTTATTTGTAGTAACACATGATACACCTACATAGATGGGACTTGTGTTAGGGTACCTCATGAGATGTAGCTTTTAGGAAAACTTAGGGGATTTAAAATTTAGGAAAATATTAGTGTGGGTTAGGGGTTCATGGATGGTTCATGAATCTCTCTCCTTAGTAATGTTTTTTATTATATTTGTATTTTTTTGTTTGTGTGTTTTTGGGTCATTACATTTGGTATTAGAGCTCTAGGTACGAGGGTATAGAGCTTCTATGTGTGCTAAAGGGAATTAGATTTCTCTAATGAAGGCTTTCTTAAGGTATATGCTAAAGCTGGGATGACCTAAAATACCCTAATTGCTAAAATCTAATGGGAATTAACCCCAAGGGTGAGTGGATGTTAGGATGCCTTAGTATGGGCTTCAATATTTATGACACATCCTAACCTAAGATATTACCCTAGTTATATTGTTAATGCATCTAGCAAGAGAACTCTGTATTATGGCTTGAATTAGAGATACAACTTAAGATGAAACTGTAATCTAATATTCTTTCTTGGATGGAATTAGGTTAAGATGCCACCTAATACTAGAAGAGGGAGGTCTACACCTAGAAAAACTTGACAAAGTAATATCAAAGAAGAAAACTAGGATGGGGGACCAATAAGCCCCAATAAGGAGGTAGAAGACCTCACCGCTATGGTCGCTACTATGTAGGATCATATAAGATAATTGCTGGAAATAGCTACAAACAAAAATTCTCAAGCTCGAGGATTAGAGATTGGTCTAGATAGTGGACTAACTATAGAGCAAGTGCAAGCCAAAGCCTTAGCGGAAAAGAAAATAGCAAGGGACATGAAAAATATTAGTATCTCCAAGTTTTATGGGGAGGGTGAAGGATATGCAATGGAAGCATGGCTGAGAGAAGCAGAGGTTCACTTTACGATAAAAGGCTACTCATCAGGAACCCAAACACTTTGGGCTACAATCAACCTAGAAGGGGTTGCTCTAGAATGGTGGGAAACCCACTATGAGGAAACTAAGATTGAACCTATTGATACCCCATGGGAAGAATTTATAAGCATATTTAATAAGAGGTTCCTAACAGAGCATTTCTATACCCTAAATTTTGAGGAGTTTGCCAATCTAAAACAAGGAACCAACATAGTGGAGGTGTACTATAAAAATTTGGTAAGATTGTTTAAGTATGTACCTATTTATAATGAGAAAATACGGGTTCACAAGTTCACTCTTGGATTGGAGTCTAGGATAAAGCATGATGTAGACATGCAGGAGCCTAAATCACTACAAAAGGTGTATGACCTAGAAAAGAAAGTAGAGTCACACTTTTGTTATAAATATGGCACCTTACCCGAGCAAGCTTAGTAGGAACTAAAGAAGAGGAATAGTGATGGGTTTGTAAAATGGAAGGCTGATCAAGATCGAAAGGCTAAGAACCCCCAAAATCCTGAAAAGAAACCTAACAAAAATCAAAAGAAGTTCAAAAGGAACTTTTATAAGAAGGATAACAAACCCAATAATACAAAACCTCAACCATGGAAGTCACAAGATCCAGCTCCAGCTCCAACAGTTAAGATAGGGTATTAGAAATCTAAAAAATAGAAAGGACCCAAGGAGGGATGCTACAATTTTAGGGGAACTCATTAATATAATCAATGTCAACCCAAGGAGGGATGCTACAATTTTAGGGGACCTCATTAATATAATCAATGTCCATATTGAGTAGGGACTAGCACATCTACTGCAAAAGAAAAGGAACCGAAACATCGGATCTATGCCGTAATAAAAAAGCAGAAGCTAGAGGGGAAAGCCACCCCATTACTTGTGAAAGTTAAGGTTTTCAATAAACAAGTAAATATCTTGATAGATAGTTGAGCCATTGACAAATTTATTTCTTCTAATATAGCAAGGATTTTGTTGAAAAGGCCAAGATATTTGGCTCAAGGGTGGAAGGTTGAGTATGATTTTGGGTAGGCCTACTCATTAAACCAGTGTTATCCTATGGCAGAAATCACTCTATCTAATGGGACCATGGGATGTTGTTTATATGTAGCTCCCCTACATGCCTTTGATGTGATCCTAGGGATGGATTGGCTACAAGCTCATAAAGCCTTAGTCAATTTTCAAGATCGATGGGTTGAATATTCAGAAGAAGGTGAGAGGAGACTAAGAATTCATAGAAAATAAGGGATGTTTGAACCTCAAATGTTGTCTGATATGCAATTGAAAAATACCCTAAAGAAAGGAGGAATAGTGTATGCAGTAAAACTTAATGAAGTGGAAGATGATGAGGAAAGAGAAATACTAAGGCAACATTCGATTTTATAAGATTTTATATGATTTAGAGCTAGTTGTAGTGGTACATGCTTTAAAGGTTTGGTGCCACTACTTAGTGGGAAGACCCTTTGAATTAAATACTGACCATCAAAGTCTGTGGTACATATTCACCCAACCAATACTCAATGTGAGATAGAGGAGATGGGTGGAATTCCTCGTTGAGTATTATTTTGGTATCGAGTACATAAAAAGGAGAATAAAGTGGCTGATGCTTTGAGTAGAAGAAAATATATAACAATTATAACTAAAATTCACATGGACCTGATGGATCGAGTGAGACAAGAGGAATCTCAGGATGAGTATTACCAAGAAAATTGAGTTAAGATGAACAAATATCCTAAAGGAAATAAGGAATTTAATATGAAAGATGAATTTTTGTGTTATAAATGAAGGATAATCATACCAAAAATGTGTGATTTGAGGAACTTGATAAAGCAAGAAGCCCATAGATCTCCTTATTCTGCTCATTTGGGAGGAACCAAAATGTGAGAAAACATGAAAAGAACCTTATTTTGGGTAGGAATGAAGAAGGACATCAAGGATTTTGTTGCTCGGTGCCTCGAATGTTAGAAAGTTAAGGTAGAACACCAACATCCTGTAAGAAAACTATATCTGCATGATATACCTACGCAAAAATGGTAGGTTATATCCATGGGTTTTATAGTAGGTTTACCCAAAACTTAGGACCAACATGATGTCATATTTGTAGTGGTCAAAAAATTGACTAAATTTTCCCATTTCATATCAAGAATACCAAGGATGATGCTCAGGTGGTGGCTAGCATATTTGTCAAAGAGGTATTTCGATTGCATGTATTTCCTGAGGTAATTATCTTAGATAGAGACTCCAAATTCACTTATGAATTATGAGAATCCCTTCATAGTGTAGTTGGTATGAAACTGAATATGAGTTCAGCATACCACAGAGAGACAGATGGCCAAATGGAGTGGGTAAACCAAGTTCTAGAATACATGCTTCGCATGTACAACATGGATCATAAGTCTCATTGGGAAGATTGTCCACCCTTGGTAGAGTTTACCTATAATATTGTACATCACTCCTCACTAGGAATGGCACCTTTTGATGCCTTGTATGGGTGAAGGTGTAGAAAACCATTCTCTTGGGATAACCTAGAAGACCGAGTTATGATTGGGTCAGAATTGGTCAGGGTGATGGAAGATCAACTAAAGGAAATTAGGCAAAGGCTTAAAGAAGCTGCGGATAGATAGAAAATTTATGCAGATCTAAAAAGAAATCCAAGAGAGTATTCTATTGGAGATAAGGTGTTCTTAAGGGTTAAGCCAAAGAAAAGTGCTATCAAATCCACGAAGTTAGATCCATGTTTTGTGGGGCCCTTTGAGATCACATAAAAGATCAGTCTGGTTGCATACCGACTTGCATTACCACCTAATTTTTCCAAAATCCATGACACCTTCCACATATCCTTGCTTAGGAAATATGTTGTTGACCTTGAACATGTGTGGGATGTTTCTAATTTACAGATGGTAAATCTAGAGACCATTGAAGTACTACCAATGAATATCCTTGAGTTTCGTTCTAATTCTATGCAAAATTGGACTTTTGAGCAATGTAAGGTCTAGTGGGACCAGTTTTTTGAGAAAAATCCCACTTGGGAGAAAGTGAAGGTTATGCAAAAACATTTTCCCTTTTTGTTTGAAGCTATATAATGTAATAATTTTTATTTTCTATCAAAACCAAAAGAAGCTGGAAACACCGAGGACGATGTTTAATTCTAGCGGGGAAGGATGTCATGACCCTCCCTAGTGGACTATTTAGCACAAAGAAAAAATGTTTTTACCTATGATGTGGTAATACTTAGTTTGAAAAATTTAACCAACTATATGATGCTTAGTTTATTTATAAGGGTATGTTATTGCTAACATATTGCCAAGTTTGTAGGATCAGGTATGCTTGTAGGTGGAGAAGGCAAAAGCATCCACTAGAAATGAGTGTACTAAATATCAAGGGAAACGATGATTAAGGTACTCAGAGGTAACATGGGTAGATATCTTCATATAGGCATGCATTGTCAGAAGGGATAATCGTAAATAATTGATCACCTTGAACCTTAGTTGATAGCCTACTAGCTATCATAAAACCTTTGGTTGAGATAGGTGATTGGGTTGATGGAAAGACTCCCTCTTTGTTGTTTTATAAACTTGATTGCTCTCTACTGCATTATGGATTAAGTAACATGATGTTGGAATTCAATAGGATAACATTTTGCAATATGAATGTCAATGCGTAAAGCAAATTGTTATTTTACAATAATGTTAGAGCATTTCTTCTTGATGAAATTTTGATTTAATTTAAATGGTGGATGAAAAGTCATTTAAATTAATTAATGAAGTTTGAATTTAGTGATAATGTAGATTCAATTAAATTCATTAATAAACCCTAATCTAAATGAAGAATGAAAATTCATTTAAAAATTAAATAGGTATTACTATTTGAAAATAATAATGGAGTTCTATTAAATAAAAGTAGTACATTTTAAATGATAATAAAATATCATTTAGGGGATATTTTAGAGAAAGATATTATTATTGGTTCTCAGGTCTTATAAGTTAGCCTAGGTCTATGGCCAATTTAATATATTAACCTCTGATTATATATTTAATGAGTTTTTTTTTTTTGGTAAGTTGGAATTATATTACAAGTGGGTTTTGAAAGGATCCCAAAAACCTTCTTACAACAGGTCAAAAGACCAAACCGAGGGTTAAAACCCAAATGACACATCCCACCTAGTGGGAGACTTATTACAAGGATGAAGATAAAATCTCATCTAGCGGGAAACATCCGAAGACCACAACAAAGGAAATATCACCCAACGGGAAAAACCGACAGTCAAAAAGGGAAAATCCCGCCCAGCGGGGACCCTAGAAAATTTAAAAACCTTCATAGCAGGGAAAACATAAAAAAAAATTACAATCCCACCTCATGGGGAAAAAATCGCACAATCTAGAAATCCTACCACGAGGGGAAAACAAGCATGTTTAGGAATCCCGCCAAGCAGGAAAGGCACACAAACCCTAAACCAACATGTTTGAGAAATCCCGCCTAGTGGGAAAACTAGCAAAATTGGAAGATCTCACTTGTGGGAAAACCACCAAACCAACCCTAAACCGGGTGTGAAGGGTCCCACCCAATGGGGAAAAAAACTAGCAGCAAGGGAAGGTCTTGCCCCACAGGAAACCCAACGGCAACAGGAAATCCTGCCTTACAGGAAAAAAACAATAGCATGCCCAAAATCCTGCCTTCAGAGAAACCAACAGGAGAAGGTGAAACTGTCCAGTGGGAAAAACTAGCAGTACACTGAAGACCTGCAGACAAACCCACGACTCCCCATTGGGGAAAACTAGCACGCCCTGAACATGCAAAAAAAACCGTGAACTCGTGGATCCCACCTAGTGGGAAAACCAGCAGCATGCCCAGAAGAACACAACCCCTATCTAATAGGAACCTTGATCTGGGATGCAAGCTACAGAGAAGAGACAGGGAAGCTGTCCTATGAGCGTTCATGACAGAAGGATTTTGACGGGTAGAAAAAATAGCGGAAGCCATTACATTGTAAGATCTTGAGCCCCCATCCCAAGATCAAACCCTGCAAGGAAATAAGCCATTAAAACCACCATCAAGAAAAATTCTATCCCCACCATTGTCTGTCAAGGAATGGATCCAAGGAGAGATGTAGCTGCATGCATGGGCACCCCCCAGAACCCAAACAACAGACTACAAAAAGATCCCTGAGATCCATCCATAAGAACAAACAAACCCTGGATCTACAAGGAGATCCCAAAGACAAGGGTTTCATGGGGTGACTAAGAAAACCATCTACGGGAAAAGGTGTCCCCTAAAGACAAAAGAACGCAGATGAAGATTCTGAGTAGAACCAAAAAACCAGAGCCAACCCTCTTCCAACAGCCTCGAAAGCATGCTAGAAACCCGTCGAACCAGGAAACTCAGGGCAAGAAACCACCAAACCCTCCTTGCAGACCAACAACCCCATCAAGAGGGAAACCTGAGAAAACAGGGGAACCTAGAAACTAGGCCTGAGAGCAGACCCGGGAGGGGGGCAGGGAAATGGAGAAGTGGGACTGGTCAGTCCCAGGGAACCTGGTGCTGAAGCCATCCCTCCCTTGCCCCCCCACCCATTAATGAGTTATCACCTTGATTGTTATTTAATTAAATATTATGGGGTAATAAATTAAAGTTGTTAGGATTTGATTTATTAAATAATTGCAAGAAGATTTAATGAGTTATCTCCTTGATTATTATTTCATTAAATAATATAGGGATATAAATTAAAGTTGTTAGGCTTTGATTTATTAAACAAATAAAAGAATGATTTATAAATTAGGGGTTGGGGCCTTTTAATTTATAAAATGCAAGAGAAATGATATATTTCTAGATTAAGGGAGTAAAGCTTTAATTTAGTAAATACATGAAGTTTGTTTTAAAGGTTGAAGGTTTGGGAGTTTGACTTTATAAAACGAAAGTGGATTTAATAAATGGATTAAGTTATAATTATTTATTAAATTCAAGTTGGAGGAAATTATAGTGTTTCATGTAATTAAAGTTGGGAACTTGTGATTAATGAAATTATAATTGTTTTAAAGTTTAAAGGTATGGGAATTTAATGCTTTAAGATATGATTTGATTTGAGTAGAATTATGAAATAAAGGATGTTATATTTATTATTTAAATTGAAGTTATGGGGCTTGAATTTAGTGAAAAAATAGAGATTGTTTAAAAGGTTAAAGGTATGGGACTTTAATTCTTTAAGACATGATTGATTTGATTAAAGTTAAACCCTAATCTAAGTTGTGCTTGTTGAATAAAATCTCTAAAGGTACTTGAGAGGTGAAAGTAAAATTAAGGGTTATTTTATGACATTCACTATGCATTAGATGGTTGGAAACTTAATTAAATTTTGTATATTTAGAATTTGGCAAAGTAAATGTTATATGCATTTAGAGGCATGCCTATCTTGAACCATGAGTACCCTGATCCCTCCTATCCTAAAAAAGAATCCATGGGAAGCAAGGAGGAGCAAGGAGTTCGATGGGATCAAAGTATATGTAATTGTGTTAATTTTGATTTACTTATGCTCAAATATACTAGAATTATGGGGAGATATCTCTGGTGCAGTTAATGTAATATTCTTTGTAGTATGAAGGATTTACCATATAAGATTATATGTAATGACTTTTTATTGGTTTAGAGAAGGCACTTTTACTTTATTTCAATATCAGTTATATTATGTAATTGATTCTCTTTTCGTTGAGGATATTCTATTTTAGTGCTATTTATTCCTTTATTTTTTGGATGCTTAGTAACTATGTTTTGCTTGTTTGGTATCTAGATGTATACTTTTTTGTTTTCTTAGTAATAAAACTAAAGAGTAGAGTTCTAGGGTGAAATCAGAGGTGACCTAAGGGAATTGAGAACCCCTTAGGGTGAACATAGGAGACCTAAAGGAATTGAGACCCCCTTAGGGAGATAAAGGACTGAGTTGTGGAGAGACTACATTTGAGTTAAGATAGCTTGTTGTGTAGATGATATGGATAGCTTAACTCGCAATAATCATAGCATACCTACACATAATGGCTTGTGTATGGTATGGTGATGTGTGTATACCTTTGATTGATTGAGGGTGATAATTCTAGCTCATCAAGATTGATGGGATAGATAGGCTTATTTGCAGTAACACATGATACACCTACATATATGAGACTTGTGTTAGGGTACCTCATGAGATATATATTTTAATAAAACTTAGGGTATTTGAACTTTAGGTAAATATTAGTGTGGGTTAGGGGTTCATGGATGGTTCATGAACCTCGCTGCTTAGTAAAAAAAAAAAATTCTTATTTTTGTATTTTTTAGTTTGTGTGTTTTTGGGTTGTTACAACAAATGTCTTGAAGTTCCTCCTGGTGAAGCCATACTTATTTCTATAATGAACCCTATAGTGGATTGCTTTGTGACAAAATCAATTACAAGAGTAGAAATACCCTTGAAAGAGATATCCATCTTTGAAGTTCTTCCTGGTAAAACCATACTACTTCTTTTCATGAGTCCTGCAATGCATAGCCTTGTGACCAAACCTATTACATGAAAATCAACGTCCTTTGAAGAAATATTACCTTGAACCTATTGGTATCTTAGTCCTTTATTCTTTATGATTATCCCTATTCCTTGTTTGTGCATTGTTTCCTTTCTTATTGAAGCTTCTATTCTTCAACTTATCCTCATAAGTCTCAATTTATTATTTAATATCTACCTCTAAAACTTCTTCTTATTTTTAGCTAGAGCTTGACCCTTATTCTTGTTTTCCTTATCCTTCTTCAAAACCAAGTCCTATTTTGATAGAAGATATTTGTGCATTGAAAATATTATCCAAAGTCTTTGAACTTTTCCCAAACTTGTGTAGCTTGTCCTTAGAATATTTCACTTCCATCCTTAGTGAGATTACCTCATGTTCTAATATTTCACATTCTAGTACTTTTGTCTCTAACTTTTCTTTAAATCTCCTTATCTTAGCTATTGAGTTTGTCAGGTCTTGTATAATATTTTCCTTTTCCTCATCACATTATTGGACTTGAGCCCTGAATTTTGAATTCTGCTTTCTAATATTTTTCAATTCTTTAAGAGAAACAATAAGTTTTTCTTCTAGATCTACTACACCTTCTTCATTTTCTAAATCTTGTTTTACTCCTTGATCTTCAAGGGCATCTTCATACATTTCAACTTTACCTTCAACAAAAGCATTTTATTCCTCTCTTATTGCTAAAAATAGAATTTCCTCTTCTTCACTATCTAAAGATCTTTCATCACTATCACTTGAAGCCTTGATTACCTTATCAACATAGAAACTCTTCTTGTGCCTTGAAAAAAACTTATTTTCATGCTTGTTTTTCCCATACTTATTTTTCTTTTCATACCTAGATTTAGATGTATACTTGTTTGTTTACTTAGTAATAAAAATAAAGAGTAGAGTTCTAGGGTGAACTCAAAGGTGACCTAAGGGAATTAAGAACCCCTTAGGGTGAACATAGGATACCTAAAGGAATTGATATCCCTTAGGGAGATAAAGGACTAAGTTGTGGAGAGACTACATATGAGTTAAGATAGCTTGTCGTGTAGATGAGATGGATAGCTTAACTCGCAATACTCATAGCATACCTACGCATAATGGCTTGTGTTTGGTATGGTGATGTGTGTATACCTTTTATTTACTGAGGGTTATAAGTCTAGCTCATCAAGAGTTATGGGATAGGTAGGCTTATTTGCAGTAAAACATGCCTACACAGATGAGACTTGTGTTAGGGTACCTCATGAAATATATATTTTAGGAAAACTTAGGGGATTTAAAATTTAGATAAATATTAGTGTGGGTTAGGGGTTCATGGATGGTTCATGAACCTCTCCTTAGTAAAAAAGAACTTTTCTTATTTTTGTATTTTTTGTTTGTGTGTTTTTGGGTTATTACAACAAATATCTTGAAGTTCCTCCTCGTGAAGCCATACTTATTTCTATCATGAACCTTGCAGTGGATTGCTTTGTGACCAAATTGATTACAAGAGTAGTAATACCATTGAAAGAGATATCCATATTTGAAGTTCTTCCTGGTAAAACCATACTACTTCTTTTCATGAGTCTTGCAATGCATAACCTTGTGACCAAACCTATTACATGAAAATCAATGTCCTTTGAAGAAATCTTACCTTGAACCTACTGGTCTCTTAGTCCTTTCTTCTTTATGATGATCTATGTTCCTTGTTTGTGCATTGTTTCCTTTCTTAGTGAAGCTTCTATTCTTCAACTTATACTCATAAGTCTCAATTTCTTCTTTACTATCTTCCTCTAAAATGTCTTCTTATTTTGAGCTAGAGATTGACCCTTATTCCTGTTTTCCTTGTCCTTATTTAAAACCAAGTCCTGTTTTGATAGAAGATCTTTGTGCATTGGTAATATTATCCAAATTCTTTGAACTTTTCCCAAACTTGTGTAGCTTGTCCTTATAATATTTCACTTCCATCCTTAGTGAGATTACCTCATGTTCTAATATTTCACATTATAGGACTTTTGTCTCTAACTTTTCTTTAAATATCCTTATCTTAGCTATTGAGTTTGTCAAGTCTTGTATAAGCTTTTCCTTTTCCTCATCACATTATTGGACTTGATCCCTAAATTTTGAATTCTGCTTTCTAATATTTTTCAATTATTTAAGAGCAACAATAAGTTTTGCTTCTAGATCTACTATGCCTTATTCATTTTATGAATCTTGTTTTACTCCTTGATCTTCAAGGGCATCTTCATACTTTTCAACTTTACCTTCAACAAAAACAATTTCTTCATCTCTTATTGCCGAAAATAGAATTTCTTCTTCTTCACTATCTGAAGGTCTTTCATCACTGTCACTTGAAGCCTTGATTCCATTATCAACATTGAAACTCTTCTTGTGCGTTTGAAAAAACTTCTTTTCATGCTTGTTTTGCCCATACCTTTTTTCTTTTCATTCTTCTATTTTCCTCTATTTTTCTTATGATCATATTTCTCTTCACTGTTACTGCTTCTAGCTTCTGGATAATTAGATGCATAGTGACCAAAATTTCCATAATTGAAATATTTTATTATTTTCATACCTTTGTGCTTTCTTGAGTCCTTCTTGTTTCTTCTACCATAGTTAGCTTCTTCATCACTACTTGACTCACCACTTGATTTTGGTTTCTTATCCTTCATCTTATTTGATGCTTTGAAGGTTATTTTTCTTGGAGTTGGGATCCTTTACCATTCTCATCTCATAAACCGTGAGAATTCCATGTAAATCATCTATAGTCAATTGATCAATATATTTAATCTTTTCTATAGCTGAAACTTTTCCATCATACCTTGTAGGAAGTGACCTCAAATTTTTTTGTGCAACATAGGATTCTTCAACTTCAAATCCAAGTCCATGCATGGTATTAAAAATATCATCCACATGAATTAAGTATGTAGCAATGTCTTCCTCATATTCCATCTTAAAATATTCAAACATTTTCTTGTGGTTTTGTAGTTTTGCCATCTTGACCTTTTTATTTCCCTCATAGGCTTGCTTCATTTTTTCCCAAATATCTTTTGCTGATTTGTAATGCATAAATTTCACAAATTTTTCTTCACGTAATCCACTTAGGATTGCATGCATAGCCTTGGAATTATTCACATGTAAGAGCTTACCATATTTATATGTGGGAGGATTAGCTATAGGTGTGAACCCATCCTCAACTGCTTGCCATGTCTCATATCCTTGTGACATCAAGTAAGTCCTCATTATTATGCTCCAGAAAGCATAATTGTTCCCATCGTACAATGGTGCCTTATTTGATGAAGATCCATTCTTAGATGCCATTTGGGTTCCTGTAACCTTTTACTTCAACCTGTTATACTCTTTCCAAGGAACCCACTCTGATACCAATTGAAGAACATAATATTATACTGAGAGGGAGGGGGTGAATAGTATAAGATCAACTTTCAATTTTCTTTCCCAAATAATATTATCCAATATTATCAATGGAAAAAATATTTCCACTAAATTTTCTCAAAAAATTTCTTTGGAACCAATTCCCTATTACAATGTTTATGGACCTCTTTCCAAAGGTGACACCAATCCCCTATGCTATGATTTATGGTTATATCTCCATAGGAGAACTCTTTCCCCTTTATTTTAGTTTGTGGAACTTGATCCATGATAACTCTATATCCTCAACTGGTTCATGGATCTCTCTCCATAGAAGAACTCTCTCTTCCCAACTAGTTCACGAATCACACTCCATATGATAACTATTTACCCTTGCTATGGTTTGTGGATCTCTTTTCATAGGAGAAATATTTTCCCTTGCTCTAGTTCATGGATATCTTTCCATAGGAGAACCCTTTCCCCTTGCTCTGGTTCATGGATCTCTCTCCATAGGAGACCTCTTTCCCCTCTGATTTGGCTAGCGATATTCTAGAAGAATTTTACCCCCACTACTCTGGCTTGTGGATCTCTCTCCATAGGAGACCTCTATCCCCACTACACTAGCTAATGGATATCTATCCACTAGAGACTATTGTTCTATTTACTCTATCACCTCCAAATATTTCTCTCAACTCTATCTTAAATTTACACCAAAATCTATCCCAAGTCTAGCACAAATATGCTCCAACTCTGTTCTAAGTGTAGAATAAATCTTCTCCAATATCTGCTCACAAATTTGCATCAAAATCTATCTCAAATCTGTCCCCAAGCCTTAACACAAAGCTTGATAAAATTTGCTCTCAATTCTATTTCAAGTATTCACAAGACTTCCTCAAATCAGTCTCTAAGCCTTCTCAAAAATACTTGCTCAAATCTATCCTCAAGCCTTATAAAATACTTGCTCAAATCTATCCTCAAGCCTTCTCAAAGAATTGCTCAAATCTATCCTTAAGCCTTCTCAAATACTTTTTGAAATTTGCCTTCAAGCCTTCTCAAAAGACTTGCTCAAATATACCTTCAAGCCTTCTCAAAAGACTTGCTCAAATATACCTTCAAGCCTTTTTAAAAGACTTGCTCAAAACTACCTCAAAGCTGCTTCAAGTCTTTTCACAAGACTTGCTCAAATTTACCTCAAATCTGCTCACAAAAATGTACCAAATATTTTCAAACTTTGCATACAAGAAAAGCTTATATATTTTTCAGAAATGCTTTCTTCAAACAAAATATATTCTACTCAATTTTTTTTTATACTCTAGAACATATAGAGAATGATATATTCTATCAAATAGCTCAATATGTTCTACTCAATCATTAAGTCTGTCACTTTCATTTGACTCACATTTATTATTCTTTTAAAGATAGATCTAGTCTAGCATATGACACCTATCTTCTTGATGCACATAATTGATTTCACAAATCTGATTTCTAATGTTTTCACATTCACTTAAAATATCACTCAAAACCAATTCTCAAGAATTTCACACAATCATTCAATCAATGAAGCACAACTTGCTCACAAACCCTAACACAAGTGTTTCCACTTTCTTTCAAAAAGGATGCACAATGTAGATTTCAAAATCTAACTCAAATATTTCCAAAAATTCTTATCAATAATCCTTTTCTCTCCACCTTAAATTCCAAAAAATTCACTTCAACAAAACACTTTAAACAAAGACTAATGTGCCAATACCTCTTTATTTTATTTGATGGAGATATGTCTTCAAAACCTATTTACCAACACCAATTCTCCTTGTACCACTTCAAGGTTAAATACTAAGATTCTATCTCAAAGTATCCACATAAATTTTCCCTCAATAATGTGCTCAATAAATTCTGAAAATAATGTTCTAGGACCCTTCTTTTGTTATCAAGGACAATGCATTAAACCTCAACAAAATTATCTCAACAATTTTCCTTTATTTTATAAAGCAAAAATTATAAACAATAAAATCACCCTTTACACATTTTATCTCCCTCTATCTTAAAATAATTTCTAATTTATTTTAATGTCCAAGAACCAAAAATCACAATTCTAAATAAACCATTTACAAACTTATCACTCCAATATTTGTATTTAAAATAACTAGCAACAATACTCTTTAAATATTATGTAAAAAAATATTTCTCTTTATACCTTCTATATGCAAAACTATACACCAAATCACATCTGCCAAAAATACACTATAGCCAACATTTAATTAAATTTGAGCATACATTTTAAAAATATTCCTTGCTGGTGCGGATGGGAATCGACCCTTTGACCTCTACCTTCCAAGCACAACGCTCGACCACTTGTGCTAGCCAAGCGGTTGAGACCTAACCCTTGGCCTCCATGTTTTATCCTTGCTATCTCTAATGAAAATAAAACAAAAATACTTCAAATGGTGCTAGGGGTAATTGTACCCTAAACCTTTCCTCTGCAAGCACCTTACACAGAATCCGCCTTGATGCACCTTGCCAGAACCATATCTTGTGAACCGTATGCCCGTTTGACTTGAAATTTAATAGGTGGTTTCCCATGCATGTTTTGCATGAGCTAATATTTGATTCACCTCACCCTCCAAAAATCATGTTTTCAGGACCTAAATCCAACATCTAGTGTCCCAAAATTAGCTTTTAGAATAGGTTCTCGGGTTTTTGGGTTTTTTTGCATGTTAGAGTTTTATTATCTTTTGTTATACCTTAAGTTGAGGCCTAATATTTTAAATTAAGGTTCATTATTGTAAGAGGGATGTGTGCAAATTTGGGCACTATCCGACTCATTTCTATTTTTAGCAGTTTTTAGAAAAAAGATCTATTTTTAGCAGTCTTTAGAAAAAATATGTTTTAGGGTTTCTTTGGTTTTCGGTTGCTATATGATGGATTGTAATATTTTGGATAAGGGGGTGAATTTAGGAATGAGAAGAATATCGATTTGCAAATTTCTTCCATTATATTGTATTTGTGTTATGTGATTGGAGTCCATTTGTTGGTCTCTTGTAGCTAAGTTTACACCATTTGGTATCAGAGCAGGTGCGATCTCGCTAGTGAAGGGAAGATGCCACCTAGAATATATGCCTAGATGAATAGGCAGATTGAGGATTTGAATGTAGAAATAACATGACTGACTGGTGTTATTGATCGCATGGGAGAGAGACATCCCAGGGCATGTGCAGGTCAAGGATATAATGATGAAAATGTACCTAAGAAACATGGATCTGAGGTCCATGCAGAAGCATAACCAGAGGACCTAGAGGAATAAGGGTACGGTTTTGAAAATCGACTGATACAAGCTCTAGAGGGGCTTAAGGGGAATCGATATGGGATCAAGATCGAGGTTCCCAAGTATGCTGGTGGGTTGAAACCAAAGGAGTTGATTAATTGGATTAATAGCCTAGAAAAATATTTTGAATGGAGTAACCTTGGTGAAGAGAAGAAGGTTAAGCTCACATGCACAAATTTGAAGGGACATGCATTTATTTGGTGGGATAATTTATAGACTACAGGATAGAGGAATGGAAAGGAAAAGATCAGGGATTGGATAAAGATGAAGAAGAAGTTACAGGAAAAATTTATACTTGTAGACTACTCCCAAACCCTATGTCATAGATTTTAGAATCTTCAAAAAAAGGATCAAATAATTGAGGACTATACCAATGAATTCTATAAGCTATCCATTTGAGTGGAGCACAATGATACGGAGGACAAAAAGGCTGCCAGGTATGTAAATGGTCTAAGTTTTGTTGTCCAAGATGAGATGAGCATGCACCACACTCTTACAGTGGAGGATGCATATCAAATGGACCTCAAGGCAGAGGAGAAATTAAAAAGGGTTAATAGAAGAGGCAATATGGTATTCACACCCTCTTAAGGTCGGGGTTGAAGTGGATCTAATTTTCTCAAGGGAGAATCCTCAATACCTACTAAACAAGAAGAAGATGGGCAAAATATAAGAGGAAGAGGATACCAACGAGGTAGAGGTTATGGTGGTGGACGAAATGGGAATGATACAAGAAGGTCGTATACCTATTATGGATGTGGTGAGGAGGGGCACAAAGCATTTGAGTGTCCCCAATGTGATGTCTAAGAAAGGGGTCAAGGAGGACAAGGAAGGATCAATCTGGTTGAGATGGAAGAGCAGGATGAGGATGAAGTTGTTGCTGACATGGGGGAAGCACTTATGATAATAAGGACACTGATTGTTCCTAAGAAAGAGAAGGTGCAGAGTAAAGTGAAGAGGCAGACCATAGATGGTGATGATTCTAGGCTATGAATGAACATCTTTCGAACAAGGTGTACATCAGGAGGGAAGGTATGTAACATTTTCATTGATGGTGGTAGCTATGAGAATATGGTGTCAAATATCATGGTTGATAAAATGAACCTAGAATGCAAAAATCATCCTTATCCATATCACATCTCATGGGTTAAGAAGGGGAATGAGGTAATAGTAGATCAAAGGTGCTTAATTAATTTTTCAATTGGGAGCACTTACAAGGATGAAGTGTGGTGTGATGTGATCCCGATGGATGCATGTCACATTCTGTTGGGAAGACCTTGGCAGTACGACAGGGATACTAACCATAATGGGAGAAATAATACTTACAAATTTTGGAAGGATGGTGTAAAGGTAGTTCTTGTACCTCTAAAGGAGGATGGACTGAGTGAGAGTTTTTTGATGATGAAGGAGTTCCTTGTAGAGATCAAATATGCTAGCTTATGTTATGCCTTAACAACTAGGAAGCTAGAAATAGAGGAAGTGGTTATGCCTACAACAACAACTAAGTTGCTAAGTGAATATAAAGATGTCACACTAGAGGAGTTACCGGATGGAATACCACCAAAGAGGGATATCCAACATCACATGGATTTTATTCCAAGATCAGCACTCCCAAATCAGGCAACCTATCGGTTGAATCCAACACAGAATGTAGAGTTGAGTAGACAAGTGATAGAGTTGATAAAGAAGGGATTAGTTAGGGAGAGTATAAGTCCATGTGCAACTCCAGCATTGCTAACCCCAAAGAAATATGGTTTTTGGAGGATGTGTGTGGATAGTAGAGCCATAAACAAGATCACAATAAAATATCGGTATCCTATGCCGAGAGTGGATGACATGATGGATGGATTGGCTGGAGCTAAATACTTTAGTAAAATTGATCTGCAGAGTGGCTACTACCAGATCAGAATTAGAGAAGGGGATGAATGGAAGATAAATTTTAAGACAAAATATGGGTTTTACGAGTGGATGGTGATGCCATTTGGGTTGTCAAATGCACCTAGTACATTTATGCGATTGATGGACAAAGTACTGCGAGAATATAATGGTAAGTTTGTGGTTGTGTATTTTGACAATAATTTGATTTATAGTAAAAGTGAAGAGGAGCATTTGTTGCACTTGAAATTAGTGTTAGAGGTGCTCAGGAAGGAGAAATTGTATGTCAACATGAATAAATGTAGATTTATTTAGGATAATTTAGTGTTTTTAGGATTTGTAATCTCAAGAGATGGCATGAGGATGGATGACGAGAAAGTGAAGGTAATTATGGAATGGCCTCTTCCACAAACTATAACAAAAGTAAGGAGCTTTCATGGCCTAGCTACCTTTTACAAAAAGTTCATCAGGAACTTCAGTAGTATAGCTGCCCCTATAACTGAGTGCACGAAGGGAAAAGAGTTTGTATGGACTATGGCAGCAACAAAGAGTTTTGAACTCTTGAATAAGAAGGTGTCAGAAGACCTTGTTCTAGTGTTACCAAATTTTAGTAAGGTGTTTGAGGTTTATTGTGATGCCTCATTTGTTGGAATTGGTGGTGTCTTAAGTCAAGAGGGCCGACCTGTAGCATTTTTTAGTGAGAAGTTGAATGATGTAAGAAAGAATTATTCTACATATGATGTGGAATTTTATGCAATTGTGCAAGCATTGCAACATTGGAGGCACTACTTACTCTCAAAGGAGTTTGTGTTGTTTATTGATCATGAAGCATTGAGGTATGTCAACTCTCAAAAAAAGTTAAATAGTAGGCATGCCAAATGGGTTTCATTTTTGTAACAGTATACATTTTTCCTGAAGCACAAGTCGGGAAAATAAAATAAGGTTACGGATGCATTGAGTAGGAGAGTCATGTTGTTGACCACTATGGAGAATGAAGTGGTAGGATTTGAGGGGATTTAAGATCTATATGAATCTGATGCATATTTTGGGAATATTATGCAACAGTGTAAAAGTGAAGTAGAGGGTGAGTCCCATACTATTTTTTAAGAGTATTTTTTACATAATGGTTACTTGTTTAAGGGTAATAGATTATGCATTCCCAATGGCTATATGAGAGAGAATATCTTGAGGGAATTACATAGTGGGGGTTTGGCTGGTCATTTTGGAGTAGCCAAAACTACCACTCTTGTAGAGGAGAAGTACTATTGGCCAAAAATGAAGAGAGACATAATCAGGTTTGTATCTAGATGTAGAGTATGTCAAATGACTAAGGTCCATGCACAAAATACAGGGTTGTATATGAAACTACCAGTTCCTATAGGACCATGGATTGATCTGAGTATGGATTTCGTGTTGGGGTTGCCCAAGAAACAGAGGGTAAAGGATTCAATTTTTGTTGTGGTAGAAATTTTTTCAAAAATGGTGCATTTCATTGTTTACCAAAAAAATAATTATGCAACTAGGACTACAGTCTTATTATTTGATGAGATTGTGCGGTTGCATGGTGTTCCAAAGACTATTAATTCTGATTGGGATACTAAGTTCTTGAGTCACTTTTGGAGGATGTTGTGGAAGAAGTTGAACACTAGGTTGCAATTCAGTAGTGCTTACCACCCACAGACTGATGGGCAAATAAAGGTAGTGAATATAAGCTTGGAAAACCTCTTACGGTGCATAGTTGGAGAAAAACCAAAACAATGGGATTTAGCCTGGTCACAAGTCGAATTTACATACAAAATTTTAGTGAATAGGTCGACAGGTAAATGTCATTTTCAAATTATTTATGGTCAAAATACTAGAGGTGTATTAGATTTGGTTGAGTTACCAATTGGGGAACAAGTTAGTGATGATGCAGAAGCATTTGCTGAGCATATCCAAAAAGTGCAAGAGTCAGTGAGGGAAAAATTGCAGAGTAGTAATGCTCACTACAAAGAGTCTGCTAATGCACACAGAAGGGTGAAAGTGTTTGAAGAGGGTGACATGGTCATGGTTCATATTAGGAAAGAAATATTTCCTAAGGAGACATATAACAAACTAAAACTTAAGAAAATTGGGCCATGCAATATTTTGAAGAAGATCAACGATAATGCCTATAAAGTGGAGTTGCTCGATGAATTTGATATTTCACCCATTTTTAATGTTTATGATTTATTTTAGTATCCTAGTACTACCGAGGATAGCGAATTATAGAAGACAGTAAATTGGGCACAACAGATTCCTAAGAAGAAAAAAGACAGAGTTGCACAAGTGCTCGATAAGAACGTGATCACCACTAGACATGGGAGGTACAAAAGATACCTGGTTCAGTGGTAAGGATTACCACAGTAAGATAACACTTGGGTTTTAGAGTCAGAGCTATAGAAAATTGATAACTAGAAGCTATAGGATTTCAATTCAGCTGAACTCGCAGGAGCTGAGTTCTTTTCACCAGAATTTGCCTTGATGCACCTTACCGAAGCCATAACTTGTGAACCGTACACCCGTTTGACTTGAAATTTAATAGGTGGTTCCATGTGTATGTTCTGCATGAGTCTAGTCTTTGATTTACCTCACCCTCAAAAAATCATATTTTTGAGACCTAACTCCAACATATGGTGTCCCAAAATTAGCTTTTAGAATAGGTTCTCAAGTTTTTTGGGTTTTTTTGCATGTTAGAGTTTTATTATCTTTTGTTATACCTTAATTTGAGGCCTAATATTTTAAATTAAGGTTCATTATTGTAAGAGGTATGCGTGCTCAAAATTTGGGTGCTATCTAACTCATTTCTATTTTTAGTAGTTTTTAGAAAAAAGATCTATTTTTAGCAGTCTTTAGAAAAAGATGTTTTAGGGTTTCTTTGGTTTTTGGTTGCTATATGATGGATTGTAATATTTTGGAGAAGGGGGTTAATTCAAGAATGAGAAGAATATCGATTTGCATATTTATTCCATTATATTGCATTTGTGTTATGTGATTGGAGTCCATTTGTTGGTCTCTTGTAGCTGAGTTTACACCACGCCTGCCACTTGGGCTACCAACCCTCGCTGAAACAAAACATCCACCGCCTTGTACTTATCTCCTATAGGTTGCTCGATGAATGGGTTTTCAACACATTTCACTATACTCCACGATCAGTTTTCTCATGTGCATTCACTTCTGATTCATTTGAAAATAATTTTTGCTTATTTATTTTATATGCTTTCAAAGCATTTTTATGACGTCGATGAAAACCTTATTTGCCTTCATTTAAATTTGAATTTTGGTGCCCTTTTCCAATTTCAAATTTAATTTTATATTTAATATAATATTTAACTTTGTTTAAATATTATATTATTTAACTTTAGTATTTAAAAAATACTTTTGCATGGGGGCCTTCATCAATATTTATTTTTCCTTTTAATAAACCCTTTTGTATTAATTATTATAATATATATATATATATATATATATATATATATATATATATATATATATATATATTTGTATTTACATGGTGGAATCGGTAGCCACCATGAATTCGGGCAGGTTTTCCAGCTTTTATGGCCACCACAATATTCTATATTGTCCTCCCCGGAAGCCACCACACAGATCTTCGCACAGTACGCCCCTATAACCACCATGCCACAATCATTTTAAACCTTTTACGCCGCTGAAAGCACTTAATTATTATAATATTATAATATTAAAATATTTTATTTTTCTTTTAAAACCTTGGCGTAAAATTTTGTCTTCAACCTTTTGACCAACCACTTTGGCTTATAATATAAAATATTATAACCATTTATTTTTACCAGTTTTCTTATATCAAAATGGACTTTTCCTTGCATCAAACACTTGACATCAATGAAAATATTATTACTCAAAGTTTCCAACATTATGAGGGGTCTTGGTCCTCTCATATTGAGTGGGGTTTGAAACTTGAAATCTCTCAAAGAGAAAAAGTAATCTTAAAAGTTGTAAGCACCTAGTATTCCATTTTTGCTAAGTTTGGAAGCTTCAAAAGCACAACTTTTATTTTTTAAATTACTCCACATTTTAATCTATATCTAGTGAGGAATATGTTAATTATCTTGGATCCTTTTGTTTCTTTCTAATCAAATATATCACCAAATATGTGGAAGTACAAATTTAATAATAAGACAAAGTCCTTTATTCTTTGTTGTTGGAAGTTTTGGAGTTGAGAGAAGTCCTTCATATTGTTTCCTAATTATTGTCTCTACTTGTTAGAAATGATAATATTTTGATGAAAGAGAACTGGACTAGAATAAGGTTCCTATTTTTTGAATCTTGTCTATTGGACCAAAAACAAATCCACTCTTCTTCAAATTCTCCTACATGAAAAATCTACTATGCTTGGTTAGTTATGCAATAGTATTGATCTTTGGACAACCTTATGGATTTTATATCTTTTTTCAAATACTAATTTCATCCTTTACCAATTTTTATCCTAAAACCCCCTTGTAGCCTGTATTTATGGAATAAATTCTTGATGTCCTCTTGTCCCAAGTTATTATATCTTCTCATAAGAAACTGATTTCATTCAGCTCATGCTTCTTGAGTTTCCAAGATGCATATACTACTATAATATTATTCTAGGACAACACCTCACCAAAACCTTCTAAGGAAGAATCTACACATACTATAAAATTCCCTAGAAGATCTAGTATCTTGAGAATTATGCTATAGTCAACTTATTCTTTAAAGTTACAAAGGTGGTCTCACATTTATCCATCCATTTAAACTCTTTTTCCTTTCTCTAAAGGTTGGTGATAGAATATGTAATTTTGAATAGTCCCTCACAAAATCCCTATAGTAACTCATGAGCCCCATGAAGCTTCTACCTTCTAACACATTTGTGGATGCTAACTCAAAACAATCTCAATTTTTTAGGATCCACAACAATCCCTTTTGTAGATATAATATGCCCCAAATATTGAACTTGTTGAGGCATAAAGTTCATATTTAAACAACTTTCCATAAAGTTAGTTTTTCCTCATCACCTCTAACACTAACCTAAAATGTTGGTCATGTTACTCTTTGGTGCGATAATATATCAAAATATCATCTAAATATATCAAAATAATTGATCCAAGTATTTCTTGAACACACTATTCATCAGATTTATAAAAGATATTAGAGCATTTATCAACCCAAATGTCAACACTATAAAATCATAGTGTCCATATCTAGTCTTAATGACTATTTTGTGAGTATCCTCCTCTAAAATCCTTAATTGATGATATCTTGATCTTAAATTAGTCTTTAAAAATATAGTGGTATGCTTTAGCTATTCAAAAATATCATCAATCCTTTGCAAAGGATACCTAATCTTGATGTTCACCTTATTTAACATTCTATAATTTATGTACAACCTAAAGGAACCATCATTATTTTTCTTAAATAGTACTAGAGCATCCTAAGGTGACACACAAGGTTTCATTAGACTCTTTTCCAAAAAATCTTGAAGTTACACCTTTAACTCTTGTAACTCAATAGGAGTCATTCTATAAGATTCTCTTCCAAAGGATTTAGCTCTAGGTATTTTTTCAATGATGAAGTCAAATTCACATTGAGGTGGTAGGCCTAGGAGATCTTCTAGAAATACATCCTTGAATTCATGTTGAATTAGAAATTTCTTAAAATTTTTCTCATCCTCATTATCACATGTCTTGTCATTCATCTTCACTACATATAACATACCACCTATTTTAAATGCTTTATTTAACTACATGGCTAATAATAGATGTGGTCAAAAAGACCCTTGCATACTTTGAACCCTATCCGTATACATATAGTCCATCCATATTTCTTAAAAGTTGATTAGGGCTCCATGAGCCTTTAACCAATCCATCCCTAGGATAATATCAAAGGCATGTAGTGGTGCCACATATAAGTGCCAGTAGTGTATCCATTGGGTAAGGTAATCTTGACCATAGGAAAACATTGATCCACTAAGTAGGCCTATCTATACCCATGCTTGAATTTCCATTGTTGTGTAAAAAATCTAGGTCTTTTCAGCATATCCCTGATAATACTAGTGGAAATAAAACTATCTATAGATCCACTATCAATTAAGAACTTAATATTATTATTAAACAACTTACCATTCAGTAACATAGGAGTTGCTTGTCCATCTAGGTTCTGACTCCTTATGGTTGCATAAATTTGGTGTGGCTATTTCTATGCTCTATTACTCGACTCTAACTGTTGGGGACACTTATTCATATAATGAGGACCCCCAAAAATGAAGCAACCTATACTAGGTGTTTGAGACATTTCCTACATTTTCTCCTCTATTCCCTCTTTTTGAGCTAACTCATCCTACTTTTGAAGTTAGGTTTTGATTTTTTTTTTCTAGAAATTCTTCTTAAATTTCCCTTGGTTTCCATTGTTCTTATTCCCAAAATTTGGGTTCCATTTGTATTTTTTTTGTTTTTCTCCTTATCCCATTTCATTAACCCTACACTCTTTTTCTTCTTGAGTTCTTATCTTTCTACTTTTGTCAACATTACATAGTTGAAGAAAGTATTTCTGATTTATATATTGGTCTCTTCCCATTGGGATAAATCATAATGTTTTTGAAGGGTCTTAGGTTTGAGAAAATTAATTATTATCCTAATCTAGGGATCCACTCCTAAGGTGAACTTATGCACCTTTACTTGTTCATTTATCTCATACTTAGGCATTCACTTCACAAGTTTAATGAATCTTTGATAGTATACCTCTATAGTTGATGCACCCTTCTAAAGTGTAGAGAATTTCTCAAAATTATCTACATATAATTGATTTGATATAAATATCTTCTTAATTTCCCTAACAAAATTATTCTAGTCAGTTCTATAGCTTAGATTATTTTTCCTACCTTGAGTGTATTCCACCATTGTAAGGATGCATCTTGAAGATGAAGGGTTTCCCAAACCATTTGGGTTTTGGGTAAGTAATTCTTCATGGAAAAGAAAGTTTCCAACTCATTCAACCATGACTCTATTGCATCACCCCCTTATTTTACATTAAATTTTGATACCTTAATATTATTAAGGTCCTTGAAAAGCTTAACTTCAATATGATCCTTGCCTACATGGTTTCATCTAACGAGATTATCTTACCATCCTCTAAATTCCTATTACTCATTTACTTATTAATCAAGGTTTCCAACATTTTAAGTTGTTCTATCTATTCCTGAAGTAGCTTAACTATAGAAGAAAGGTCTTTCACCTTCTTACTAGAGTCTATTTTTCTTCTAATTTTCTTGCTAGAGTCCATTGTCCTTCCAAACCTCTTACTAGAGTTATTTGTTCTCTAAGTTTTCTTGCTAGAGTCCATTGTTCTTCTAGTCTTCTTTTGGGGACATATTATAACTTATTCTTGTGCGGTTGATCCCACCTTCTTGGATGATCCTCTTTTCAAACTAGGTATCATATCCTATCCATAAACATGATATGGGTAAGTTATAATTTCTCCCAATTGTACTTACAATTAGTTTGTTTTATTACCCCATGAACTAAATTAGATCATTATCACTCACCTGATAAATAATCGTGATCACACTTGCCTCACCACAAGGTGCCATTACCAATAAGAAACTATACTCACTCTGATTTTTGCCCTTAGGTCTGACTGGTCCAATCAGCTTGCAATACCCATCTTATCACATATCAAGTTAAGGTCCCTAGAGGAGTAAGTCTCCTCAAAGTGGTGCATCAAGCCAAGAATTATCCTAGGTTCACTCCATGGAAGATTTTAGTTCTATGATCTCGAGCTCTAATACCAACTATAACAACCAACAAAAATCAACTTGAGAGAGGGATATATATATATTTTTATCACAAGAAAGGTTTATAAAAGAAGTCCCAATAGTTCTTAGTATTACATGGCATAACCACATTTTGAGTCAATATCACTGCAAACGACAATCAAGTGGACAAGAGTGACCAACATATCATATTTTTTAGGATCACCTTTCTAAACCTCATAATTTAGAAAGGATACCAATAATTGTTCCCTCACATTTCTTATACCATCACTAGTATAATAAAACTTGACCATGATGTAGGGATTATCCTTCAAGGCCCATAACACTTAAATGGGAATGCCTTTTTTGTAACCCTACATAAGTCCTTCTAGGTGGATCAATTATGGTATAATACCTCTAGTCCTTAGTTACCACACCTCTATGGGCTAACTAAGGCTATTACCACTCACCTAATAATAATCATGACCACACAAACCTCGTAATTCAAGGTACCACCACTACTGACTTATGAATTATTCCTAGACCTCACTACCTAGGAATTCCCAAAAGCCTCACCACTTTGGGTACACTCAAGCCTTATAATTCAAGGTGTAACATATATAAATGTCTAGTTATTGCATCACCACAACTCCTACTAGATACATACCTGATTAATGCATCACTACAACTACTTCTAGGATTGGGATTAACTTTTTGACTCAAGGGTTCTAATATGGATCTAGATTTATACCCAAGAACCCACACCGGGTGTGATAACTTGAATCTTCTCGATGCTCCCTATACTCTAGATCTGGTTCTAGGGGAATGAGCACGAACGGATCGGCCCTATGTGCGAATAGGAGGACAGGGTCTTCCATCGGCACTGATGTCATGATAGGGTCTCGGGGTGGATGGTGCTCATCGTGAATTTGAAGCCATGGATCCAAAACTTGGTCCCACCCCGCTGGGTCTACCCACCATTCATGCCCTAACCTTATGCCCATATATCCCATCATATCTTCATGAGTTAAAGGGCGATTATGTCGTCATGCATGATTGAGATAGTTCATCTCAGTCTCATCTTCTGAATCACTTTTGGAGATCCAAAAATGCTCATTCTCTTTAGCAACTGTTACTTACGACATTGAGGGTTCTCTTTGTTCCAGCAAGTTAATCTGGTCCCATTGCGGTTGTTCCACTCTTGGTGGAGGGACCTGATTCTATTGACACTGTATTGACTCAAATGGAACCTCTAAGGGGAACAGCTTCAAAAAGATGTCCAGACACTGTTTATGTTCTCTTTGGGTATTAGTATCCGAACATTCACCTCTCCCTAGCAAAGGAGAGGGATTACTGATGTTGCCAAGGGTATTTTTTGACCATGGGAGGTAATATCCCAATGTATATTCTGTATTTGGGTTGGCATATGGATCTAATGCCAATCCACCCTTGGGCCTTAGGTGTCGCGATTTCACGATGTCACAAAATTGTGACACCCCGGCCAAGGATCCCATTTGGGCCTTAGGTGTCACGATTTCGTGACGTCATGAAATCACAACACCCTCGGCCAAGGCTCCCCTTTGGGCCTTAGGTGTCACGATTTTGTGACATCACGAAATCATGACACCCTCAGCCAAGGCTCCCCTTTGGGCCTTAGGTGTCGCGAAATCGCGACGTCGTGATTTCGCGACACCCTCGGCCAAGGTTCCCCTTTGGGCCTTAGGTGTCACGATTTTGCGATGTCGCGAAATCGTGACGTCGCGATTTTGTGACACCCTCGGCCAAGGTTCCCCTTTGCTTAAGGCTTGCTTGTAATTAAAGTTTGCTCTTGCTTAAGGCTTGTTTTTAATTAAAGTTTGCTCTTGCTTAAGGCTTGCTAAAACGACCAGCTTTGTTTTGTTTACTTTTTGACCTTCTAAACTACTGTGTAAGTGGCTAGGACCACTGTTTGACCTCTGAGGGCTGCCCTGAAAGCTGTGTATGCCAATGCGATCAGTGTTTGTAGTCACATAATCGGATTGGTGCTGTTTTGGTGTCTATAGTAACCCTACATAAGTCCTTCTATGTGGATAAATTATGGTATAATACCTCTAGTCCTTAGTTACCAAACCTCTATGGGCTAACTAAGGCTATTACCACTCACCTAATAATAATCATGACCACACAAACCTCATAATTCAAGGTACCACCACTACTGACTTATGAATGATTCCTAGACCTCACTACCTAGGAATTCCCAAAAGCCTCACCACTTTGGGTACACTCAAGCCTTATCATTCAAGGTGTAACATATATAAATATCTAGTTATTGCATCACCACAACTCCTACTAGATACATACCTGATTAATGCATCACTACAACTACTTCTAGGATTGGGATTAACTTTTTGACTCAAGGGTTCTAATATGGATCTAGATTTATACCCAAGAACCCACACCAAATCCAAGATTCTAACCAAAATAATTTAATAATATCTCTCTAAAAAAGTGCTATATTAAATATCATGCTTGAAAATAAATTCTTTACTAAGCCAACATCATAATTATTCTCAAACACAATTACTAGAATAAAGCACTCAATATTGAAATAATTAAATAACATTAGATGAGTTACTATAATCATGAATATAAAAGCCAATACATTCTCATAATGTAGATTCTATTATTTTCATAAGGAATTAGTAACCTTAATCTTTCCTCAATAAATCAAGAATAATAACCAAGTATTACATAACATGATCTCCATTTACAATATCATTTCCATCTTAAATACAATAGTAAAACTTCATCCAAATGGCTCCTAGCTCATCCTTTTCCATGGACCTCTTCATGAAGAATAATCTCCCATGAACTTTATAGAAGTCTTAGGGACCAGACCAACTCATGAATTGCTTATGCAAGCTTATCATGCGCTAAGAAATAAAAATATGCAATATGCAAATACATTCCAACTAAAAACCAAACAATAGTATTGGTATAATCCCATAATTCTCCCAAAAATGGTTCCCTTATATATAGAAGCCTTGGGAAAAACCATTTTTATAACACACATACTTTCCTCAAATAAAACTACTAAATACAAAATATTTCTCTTTTATTTAAAGGAAACCCCTACATCCCACTTTTCCACCATGCAACTAACATTAATTACATCTTATTGCTCTATATTTCTATCATAAAAATTATGAATAACAACTATTTAGCATCCATATTCATAAATCCAAACTCTAATGATATTAAAACACCAATTAGGTACATATCAACAAAAGCCCAAATATTAAATTTTCCAAAAGATACATTTTGCTTTTAACAAAGGTGAACCCCCAAAATTATTAACACATAATCTTCCAAACAATATTACCATAGAAATATATTCATCTATATGATTATTAAAGACTAAAACCCAACCTAGTCTAAGCTACTAAAGCATCATTCTTAAAATTCAAAGGTTCCTTTCTACCAAGTAACCTTAATAAATTTTAATATTGTTTTAAACCATCTAAAACAAGGTTCACGAACTATAATGAAAGATTCAACTTATAATAAATTTTAAAACCTTCAAACCAGGAATGTTTGAAGCAACATGCACCCTAAAACATGAACTAACCATAACAGATGAACCATAGCCACGTACATGCATAACAAAAATCAAAGATCATTAGGCACAAGAGAAACACAATAACCCAAAACCAAACCATCTATAGAACCTTTCCTAGATGATGACACACTAAACCAAAAACAAGCAAGGGCAACTGAAGAAAAATACTAAAATCCCAAACTAGACTCAATATAGAAGGATTAAAAGCAATATTTCAATGTACTACAAAACCACATAAGTGACACTTAGACCGACATTACCTAACATAAGTAAAATGATTAAAAGATAAATCCAATGTCCAAAAAGAGGTCTCAAAAATCAAATATGAACCCATTTGCACCCCACTACTTTCTTTCCTAGAGGTAATTTCACTAAATACCATGTTTTATTATTTTGGAGTGATGTATATTCAGATTCTATTGTTGCCTTCCAATGTGAGTGATTTAGTGCTTGGATAGTTGATGTTGGCTCTACTATATTTCTTAGTAATCCTTTGTTTATTCTACTTTGACTACGGGTTTGAGGTCTAGTAGTGGTAAGATCTAACAACCTTTCTAGGTTTGAGTCCCTAAGAGTGTCTTTGAATGATATTGGTTCTTTCCTATGAGAAATTGTAGATGGTTTTGTATGTTCTCTTTCTTCTTGAGATTTTGATTTTGACTCTTCACTTGCTATATCTTCTTATGAGTAGTTTAGAAGAATTTATGTAAATTATTTGTTTTTTCTGTGTTGGTTTTGAATTTTTCATCAAAGTTCACATCTCTACTTATGTAAACCTTCTTTTTATGTGGATCTAATATTATATATCCTATAGATTTATTATCATAGCCAACAAATATTCCTGCCATAGTTTTATCATCTAATTTTATCCTTTTTTATTTTGGAATATGCATGTAAGATTTGCATCAAAAAATTCTTAGTTTTCCTATATTTGGTTTTTGTCCTAACCATGCTTCTTCAGGTGTGATATGTTTGAGTATTCTCATTGGTAATATATTTTGTATGTATATTGTTGTTTGAACTACTTCTACCCAATATTGATGATCAAGATGAGCTTCTTTTAACATACATCTCACCATTTCCATTATTGACATGTTTCTTATTTCTGCAATTCCATTCTGTTGAGGTGAATATGTTGTAGTGAGTTGTCTTTTAATTCTATTTTCTTCTAAAAATGAATCAAATTATTTAGATACAAATTCACCTCCTCTATCTGAATGAAGTGCTTTAATAGTCTTTCCTGAATCTTTTTCTACTTGAAGTTTGAATTGTTTAAAATGACTAAATGCCTTTGATTTATACTTCATGAAATATACCCATATTTTCCTGGTGTGATCATCAAAAAATAATTAAAAATACTTATGTCCTCCAATACTAGTGACATTCATTGGTCCACATAAATATGTGTATATTAACTCTAGTGGTTGTTGAGTCTTGTGTTGACGAAGTTCAAAAGGAATTTTGTGTTGTTTTCCTGTTAAATATTTTGGTAAACTAAATATTCTAAATATAGATTTGGTATTCCTTCAACCATTTGATATTTGAGCATTTCATTCATAGTAGATTCACTAGTATGTCCTAGATGCTTGTGCCATAGATCTAAAACTTTAACTAAAAGGGCTGAGTGTGTAGTGGTGTTTAGAATGAATAGACCACTTTTATAAGAGCTTGATGCTATATTTTCCTTTTGTTTAAGAATATGTTCCATTGGAAACTTTGAACTCTACAGTCATGTTTTGATCCATGAGTTGAGAAACTGAAAGAAGATTGGTAGACAATCCTGGTACATATAATACATTTTTGATTATCCCTTTTCCATTTGTTAGATCTATTAAAATATTTCCAATCCCCTTTACCTCATAAGTTTTACTATCTGCTATAGCAACTGGTTTCTCATTCACCTTTTGTAGAGAATTAAACCAATGTATGTTTTTGGTCATGTGCTTGCTTGCCCCTGAGTCTATATACCAATAATCCATGACTTATGATACCTTAGTGTAAAGAATGTGTACTTCTTTCTAAGGCTTAAGTTTTGTAGAATCCTTATGTCTCCCTAGTTATTAGAATAAGTTATAAGCTTAATAAAGTGCTTAGTAAGTAATAGTTCACTTTTTGAGTTGATTTTGTAATGTTTTGTAAATAATAATAATCAACTTCTACTTCACCTTATCTCTCCTAATGAACTATGCATTTAATTTGAAGTTTTATATGGTTGTATTTATTTTGTCCCTTTAGTATGGATATGAGACAAGTGTAAGTATATAATTCCAACTCATTTAAGTAAATGAAGAACTTCCTTTTATAACCCTCAATGTCCAATAGTTTAATATTTCTAAATTCCAATAAATTATTTTGATGTAGTATACCTTATAACTCCATACTTTGGAATATTAGAAAATAATAACATTTACAATAATAGAGTTTTAATTTTCCAAGTATAAACCCTTATATATCCTATGGTACTTAATTGCAAATATTAGACTATTAAATATATATACCTCTTTTAAATTTACTTTCAAATGTATGGTTGATTTTACTTATTATTTCCAAAGTAAATAATAGAAGAGTTTCAACCTTATATTATACTCCTTATAACTCCTTAATTAAATTAAGGTAAAAATACTACCTTTATAAAGTTCCAACTCAATGTTGGATGTTGTCTTACAATTCATTTCTCTCATTTAATGGTGAATGTATGGTAACGAGCCTTAAATGTTGCTTTGACCTTCTTGGAAGTCTTGAATTCAACCTTTAATGCTATCTGCTCCTCTTTCACTACACAAGGATACGTCTTAACTGCTCTAGATATTGCTCAATTTTCTTAGGTTTTGTTATATGCTTCACTTAGAATTAAGCGCTTAAATGGCTACAAAATCCTCTTGAAGACTCCCATGTGGCATAAGCTTCTTGAGTAGAATTTGAGAGGAATCTTAACACTTATTGAAGTGGTGTCCAAGGGTCTTATAAACTCCAACGTGCATGGGGATGACACCTACATTGATTGAGATGTTTTACCACTTTTTTTTACAGAGATGCTTTGTAACCCCTAAATAATTACTCTAATGCTCAATAAGTGAGCATTTATTTACCTGAGGAATATGAGCACTTCTTGTTAGATGTGACAAGTGGTAGATTGCATGAAATATTCCCTCCAATACCTTCCTTAACCTATATACTCCTCTTGCCAACATAAATCCAACTAATTTCTTGCTCTCAATGCTTCTTCCAAGAAAAAAAAGGTTGACTCTTGGTTTGATGGAGATCCTAGGTGCTTGACTATGATTGCTAGTGCTGCCCTTAGCTGGTAGTTTCTTCATGATCCAACCTGGTATAGCTCCCTCTTAGCAGTTGGTTTTCTAGACTAGGTATTGAATATTGCACTTGAAATCTATCTTATGTTGTGCTATCTTGTTCTAAGTTGTAGATGATAGCTTCTATCTTGTGATATATAATGGATACCAACTCCTTATTGTGACTATTTTATACTTCAAGTTGCTTGTTGTGGTTGCCTGAATTCATGGTTGATGAGGTGTCTTTTATTAGGATCCTATCCTAACGCCATTTTGTAATTCTCATTTACTTATGTGATGAACCACTTCCAATGTGGGGGATCCCATTATGATATTATTTTGTAATACTTTGTAATGTATGCAGCAAATAAGATTCCTAGCAAAGTGGCGCCATATTATGTAATCATTTTTATGAAGATTGTAACCGATGGTAGGTAGGAGATTCTAGCTCGAGTGGCATTTTGCATGTAAGCCAATGCTTGAGCTTTTAGGTAGGGTTGCATGGAGTTTTTATTTAACAGATATGAAGCCATGTACGAATTCATATTTTTGTAAGCTAATGAAATATTGAAGGAGGTTGCCCCCTTGAAGAGGCCTGCAATTTTGTGTTATTGTGAGATTGTTCCATTTTTGCATTTAATTTTTACATAGAGTTATTGAGTTATTTTATTTTTGAGTTATTTTTCAGTATTTTGCGTGAGTGCTTATTTTTAATAGTGAGATCTTAACATATTTGGACACCGTAATATGAGATTCTTGAAAGATATTCAACCTCTAGTGGTTGCTTGTGATGGATGTGTCCTTAAGAAACTCAAATTATATCCTCTTTTCTATGTAGGACAAGATGTTATGGTGCAGAGGAATAATATAAATAGATTTATAATACAATACCTTGATTTTACACCTTTACCCGAGATCTCTAAATTTATTTTGTAAGCTTTATTTTTTCTGGTTTTTATGGTGGCTTGTCTATACCAATCCTTGTAGGCAAGGAATTATTTGATGTTATCTTCTTTACTAGAAAACTCTCACCTTTGCTTGACTAGCTTAACAATGAATCCAAGCTAATAATCTTGCAACTAATATAGCCTTAAGGTGGCTTGATTTTGCACTAATTTTATTTATATTTAGTGCACTTATAATAAGCTTTAAGAGAGACTAATATAGTGTAACTACGATATAATTATTACTCCAAAAAGTAACTTGTAATATGCACTGATGATAACTCTTAAAGAACTCTCAAATGCTCTATAATCGTTGCAATATTCTTAAGAGTAATGTATAATGAACTCTTAAAAGCAATTTGTAATATGCACTACAATCAATGTTGTAGGATGTAGTCTTCTTAGTTCTTAGATAGACAATAGGTAGATGATATTTTTATTTCTATCAAAATATATCCAAATCCTAATTTAATGTGCAGGTATTAATCTCAAATGAACATTTTTGCACTCCCTTGAAGAATTTTAAAGAATTTTTTTTCTCCTTGCAACTTTCTAAATTCTAATAAGGTGGTTAATGAAGCTAAGTAATGAACTATATAAGTGTTCAAGTAAAGAACCCTTTACACCTAAGTTGCATACCTTTAATGATATTTGAAGATGATGAATGGTAAGGTTATTAGATTCACCTTATTGTTGAATTTGATATGATGAAATATGTAGCTTCTTGTTGGCTATCCAAAACAACTTCTTGCTTCACCAAATTGTAGTTTCAAGTCTTTCTTCTTTTCTACCTTGAAACTAAAGTTTGGTGGCTTGAATCTCCTCAAATGGCCTTTGATTTTCTGCTATAGATTTAGAAAACCCTTATCTATGAAATGTGTCTTCTTAGCTATGAAATATAATCTCCAAATATTTTGTATATGGTAGGCTTCTTCTATATTTTATCTCCTTAAAAATTTGGCAATTGCTTGCCAAATATTTTCCTTTTGGGCTTGTTATCGAATGGCGATAATTGTTCCATATAGGTCTTGCAGGAGTTTCTCCTCCTTTCAATCCCTTTTCATATTCTTAGAACCTTTCTCTAATACCACTAATGGTTTTTGCACTATTATATCTACTTAAGAATCATAAATAAAAATAGAGGAAAGAAGATCTTCATGAACATGACTTGTAATATTATAAAAGTAGAATGATACAATCTGAATGGAAATATGAGTCCATTATATAGAAGAATAGGTTTCTTATTCCTCACTCTACTTATGATACTTGGTACAACTTACATGACACTTATCATGATTACAATACATGAACCAGCTAAATAACTTTACTTTGAAGTAATATATATTTACCTGATCCAAATGATGTAATATACTCTAACATAAATTGAGGTTGACATGCTAATTAAACCTATAAAAAAAAACTTATGTGAAGTATTGGTTGCCCAATACAATATGACCTAGAAAAATAGCATGTCATGTGCATATTTATGAAGGAAGAACAAACCTATTGGAGGATGTCTAAATGTAGAATATGAAAGGAAGAAGGGAACTTTATGTGAAACTTATACATACAAAAGCTTCACTTCATATTGGTTTATTTGTGGTGCATTTACATGACCCAAATGATGTAATATACTCTAACATAAATTGAGGTTGACATGCTAATTAAACCTACAAAAAATAAACTTATGTGAAGTATTGGTTGCCCAATACAAGATGACCTAGAAAAATAGCATGGCATGTGAATGTTTATGAGGGAAGAACAAACCTATTGGAGGATGTTTAAATGTAGAATATGATAGGAAGAAGAGAAATTTATGTGAAACTTATACATACAAATGTTTCACTTCATATTGATTTATTAGTCTTTGGAATTATACATCCAAAAATAATTTAGATGTGAGATTATTTGCTAAACATTCTTGAGTTTTTAATGCCTTTTTTGGTGTTAATATTGAGTGATACATTATCCTATAGCATAATAGGTAAATATTTTTTAGGGATGATCATGGTTTTGATGTGTATATATGAGAAACAATGGGTAAAATAAACAAATGTAAATTTAGCCTATGTGATGTATTCATAGAATAATCCCATCACCTCTAAGAAAATAAAGTGTAATGCAAAGGTTATGTTGATATTGGTATTACACTTAAAAAGATAATAACAAGTGAAAATATAAAATATAATTCAACTTACCTAAATATAGTTATGCTAGTGAGTATATTTGGAAAGCTAGATTTAAATTGGGAGGAAAAAAAAGGATAATCAATTATACCATTTAAATATCAAGATCACAATGAGAGAAATTCTCAATATGTGAGGAATCTAATTATGTAATACATGTTACTATGATAAGTTATTTTTCATTTTTAATTAATATTAGTTGAAGTATTATTGATCTAAGCATGTAAGAACTAGGAACTACTAGAGTAAAAAGAAGAGGTAAGCTTGTCATATTATTCAAGGATTTTTAATAATTTCTCAAAAGTTCACAGTGAGATGAATAATTTAGATACATAATAAAGAAAGATAAAAATAATTTGATCTAGGATGTTGAATCAATAACACAATTCTAATTATATTTCTTGAGCTTAAGTGGTTAAAATCATAGGCTCTAAATGAGAAGACCGAGGTTTAAATCCTAGTAGGTGATATGTGATTCCATCATAATATGATTTGTTGAAACGATATGGTAGTAATTCTAATGTAATATGGTGGGACTAATTTCAGTCACATATAATAAGAAATAATATAATGTTCATAAGATATTAACTCATTTATTATCATTTAGAAGTTAGAGAAATATTATCAAGGTGCTTAATGCAAAAGTAATATTTTGTATAGACTAAGGACTATTGATATGTAACAATTATAGATGATATTGAAGAGATGTGAAGTTATTTATGTTAAATAAATATTTTTGATGGAACTCTCTCCAACTCCAATGATAAAGTTAATTTTTGAAAGTATAGTAAGATTGTAGGTCTATACTTTCATTGATAGTTTTTTTAATATGATAAGAGTTAAAATTAAAGAGTTAGATAATCTTTTGTAGATATTTTATCAAATAAGGGATAAGGTATGCTTATAATATGATGTCATTTATTTTAATAATTTACCAATAATATATTCGTGCAACATGGTCACAACATTTAAATATTTTATGCTTAAACCCATCCAAATTGATCTAAATTATTAGAAAACATATGAAAATTTTAAATTCCATGATAATACCTAAGTATATTATTAGATCTATGCAATGATAGGGTGTTATAAAATACTGACAACCTATGTAATTTATGAAGAACTTCTTGTTAACCCACTTAAAACCATTATCAAGCTATGCAATTTGTGAAGCGAAATTGCTTGTTGGCCCAACTAAGGAAGTGGTGATATTGCAATTGGATGATCCACACAAATCAAAGAATGTTATTATATTTATCAAGCACTATGTATACTAACCATAATTTCATCCATAATTATGCATGAATTTTGCAAATCAGCCAGAGGAGCATCTGGAGGCCTTATGACTTTGTGGGATCCCTGGATAGTAGAAGGCACCATTATTCAGAAAGATGACAGGGTTCTTAGTGTTTTATTTAAGGAAATAAACAACAACAGGTCATGGATCCTTTCAAATATTTATGTCCCAACTTCAATTCAAGGGAGAGCTCTACTATGGGAGTACTTAGGCAATCTGAGTGAAATCTTCCATAATGTCCCCTAGATTCTGGTTGAGGATTTTAACACTCCTCTTTACCCTTCAAACAAAATGGGTGGAAATGGACCACCTATCAAGAGCATGGATGAGTTCAATGACTTTGTGAACTCCAAAATGTTGATGGATGTAAAACTTAGAGGAGTGAATTATACCTGGAGCAATCGACGGATAGGGTGTCATCTCATTCAAGAAAGGCTTGATAGGATTTTTCTATCAAAGGAAGCTACAAATTTGTTCGGTGATTCTACCCTGCAAGCCCTTCCTAAAATTACCTATGATCATAATCCCATTTTTTTGGAGATCCCTAACTATCTTTCCTTCAAGAAACCTTTCAGATTTCAATCTATGTGGATCAAAAATTCCAGTTTTAGAGATAACTTAAGTCAGTGGTGGCAGCAGCCTGTTAGGGGTAGTGCAACTTTTAAACTTGCTGGTAAATTAAATTTTGTTAAGAAAAAGCTTCGAACTTGGAACAAAGAGGTCTTTGGGAAACACTTTAAAAATAAAAAATAGGTCGTTGAAAGTTTGAAGATAATTGATCAGAGGATCCAACATGGTGATGCTGATGAAACTACTAGGCAGGAGGAACGAACAAAACTAACAGAGTTTCATAACATTTTGGACTATGAGGAAATCTATTGGAGGCAAAAATCAAGGGCTCTTTGGTTGGAATATGGAGATTCAAATTCCAAGTTTTTTTACGTCACCACACTTAGAAACATAAGCAATAACAAGATAATTTTTTTTTAAAAAAAGCAGATGGTTCTATTACTCAAGACTTAACAGAAATCAGAAAGGAGGCATTAAATTATTTCAATTCTATCCTTGGTCAGGAATCACAGTGTAATGAGGAGGCCAAATATATTCTCTTGCAATCCATTCCTAGCATAATAAATGAGGATATAAAACTTAAGCTTCTAGCTCCATTTTTTGATGAGGAAATTAAGGAAGCCTTGTTTAGCATGGAGCCAAAAAAAAACCCAGGACCCGAAGACTTTCTCCCTCCTTTCTATCAAGATTTTTGGAACATCGTAAGTGAGGATGTAATTTTTGCTGTTAAAGAATTCCAAGAAAGCAATCATATCCCAAAAGGTATCAACTCTACTTTTATTTCTCTAATTCCTAAGAAGCAAACCCCTAAATCTATGGCTGACTTCAGGCCAATAGTCTGTGCAATGATTCTTACAAGATCCTAACTAAAGCCATTGCAAATAGAATGAGAGATATTCTACCCCGCATCATAGATACATGCCAGGGAAGCTCTGTCTAGGGCAGGTCAATCTTGGATGGAGTTATCACAGTTCATGAAGCTCTACACTCTTCTCATAAGACTAACAAGTCTGTTTTTACCCTCAAGCTTGATATGAACAAAGCATTTGATAGGCTAAATTGGGACTTTCTGATTGTTGTCCTCATTAAGTTTGGTTTTCATGACCAATGGGTTAATTTGATCAAATAATGTATTTCTAAAGCATGGTTCTCGATTCTAGTTAATGGAACAACTGCTAGTTACTTTCAAAGTCGTAGAGGAATTCGGCAGGGGGACCCTATCAGCTCCATGTTATTCATAATTATGGTAGAATATTTAGGCATAACCATAAAAAATGCTTGTAGTTCAAGGCTAATATCGGGAATCAAGGCAACATATCTCACTAGGGCTATTTCTCACCAACAATTCGTCGATGATACCCTTATATTGACTAAGGCATCATTGGTTGAGGCCAAAATAATTAAATACATCCTGCAACTCTACGAGTGCTGCTGGTTAGAAAGTTAATTTTAGTAAAAGCAAGTTATATTTCTTGAACACCCCATTCAGAGGCAAGGAAGGATTGCAAAAATTTTAGGGTGTGATATAGTAAACCTCCCCACTTCGTATCTTGGTCTCCCTATTTTCATTGGTTCTTCGAGAGAGTCAATGTGGGACAGGGTTATTGAAAGAATTAAAAAAAAACTTATTGGATGGAAAGGTCATCTTCTATCTCAAGTAGGAAAGTTGACCCTCACTAAGGCCTCTCTTAAGAGTATTCCAGTCTATTTCCTCTTTGTTTTTAAAGCCCCTATGAAGGTTTTCAAAAAAATTGAGAAACTCCATTTTTTTTTTTTATGGATTGGATCAGAGGAGAAAAAAAGGATACACCTTGTAGGATGGACCAAAGTGTGCAGACCCAGGGAAAATGGGGGCTTAGGTCTGAGGAGAATTGCTCATATAAATTTAGCTTTACTAGCTAAGCGGGAGTGGCGTCTCATTTTTGGTGAAGAAAATGAATGGACAACTATCATAAAACTAAAGTATCTTCAAAATATAAAATTTCTAAGTGACTCAGTTCCAATCAGAGGTTCTGCTTTTTGGAAAGCAATTCTTAATTGTAAGGAAATCATAAAAAAAGGTTTAATATGGGTTTTAGGCAATGGTGAGAGGATAAATTGCTAGAATGATATGTGAGCTAAGAACAAACCACTGACGCAATATCCTAATTTAGCCCAAATTAGAGATATCACAGAAGAACTCATTGGCAAAAAAGTCTCCAATTATATGGTTGAGGACAAAGGTAGAATGAAGTGGAAACAAATAAGAATTCAAGGATTTCAAGCAGAATCAAATGATCTTTGTAACATTCTTGAGAAATAGTTTATTCCCATGAGACCTAAGGAAGATCAAGTGACCTGGGCTCCTACGAAAAATGGGCAGTTCACTGCTAAATCAGCTTACAAGCTTCTGCTTTATGACGAGGATTTTATCCTCCAAAAGGACTTAGTTTGGATAAAAAATTTAATTCCAAAAATTGCAGTCTTTTCATGGCTGGTTATCCAAGGAAGAATTCTAACCATTGATAATATGATGCATAATGGTATTTGTATCACTAATCATTGTTATCTATGCAGGGCTAATTGGGAGACCATTTATCACATTTTCCTTGAGTGGGGTTTTTTAGGCCTTCAATATTTCATGGGTTAAACCAGCCACCATACTTGATTTGTTCGTCCAGTGGCCTTGCCTATTTTCAATCCAAAGACTTAGATACATGTGGAAAATTTGTCTCAATCACTATCTTTGGTAGGTGTGGTTAGAAAGGAACCATAGAGTCTTTAATGAGTCTATCCATGATCATCAAACTATCATTGCCAGGATCCTATCCTTTGCCAATGAGAATGTAAAACTTATCCTTTTTGATAGCTGTAAACCTCATCTGCAGGAGACCATGATTGCTCAATATTTAAGCTTAACCTTGTTAGATGAGTCTGTGCCTAGGGTAGTCAACCCCAGAGGCAATGTTAAGTGGTCTCCACCTCCTACGGGTTGGTTTAAGCTTAATTTTGATGGAGCAGCCAAGGACAATCCTGGTAGAGCAGGAAATGGTGGCATTGTGTGAGATCATAATGGTAATATGATGCTTGCATTTTTAGAATATTTGGGAACAAGGACGAACAATGAAGCTAAATCTAGATCTATGTGGAGAGGCCTTCAAATGACTCAATACTTAGAAGACAATTTGATTGTATAAGGAGAATCTATTCATTTTATAAATAACCTCAATAATTGGAAAACACCTTCTTGGAGGATTAAAAAAATTGTTGAAGAGGATAGGATCATTTTCCAAGGAAGAAAGGACATAAAAGCCCAACATGTCTTTCGGGAAGCTAACAAAATTGCTGATAAGTTGGCCAATTTGGGTGTCGATGGTGACAGACTTTTCAAATGGGAACACGGTGTCCCGAGTGAAGTAGAGGAGATTATTCAACAAGAATTCCAAGAATGATAGTCGAATTTACCAATAGGGAAGGCATTGTAAGTTAGAAGGCTAGGAGTATTCTCGTATAGTTTTTGAATTGGACTCACAATAAAAATTATCTAAGCTGTCAGTCTTCGTGGATGCTACTTGGAAATACCACAAAGACTAATGGGGACAGTCACATGTCAGATAACATGGCTTCTAGTCATCTTAGTAAGTTGAGGTTGGTTGATAATCACAAGGAAAGAAAGAAACGACAATATAAGACTTCGAACCAAAGCCACATGGACCACCAGATAGCCACCACCATAAATCTAGCCAACAAGTTCACTTCTCCAAGGCTGATTGGCCAAGATAGTATGTGGTACCAAAGCATGTCATATACGAAAGAAATAAATTACCAAAGAATTATTAAGAGTAACTGTCAATATAGAGCTTGTGGGAGTTTTTTTTAGTACTCTGCTATGTGTGTCTATAGATTTTTGTTTCTCCATTGTCTCAAGGAAGGGATCCGTGTCTGTTTCTTTTTTTGTAATTATGATGCATGTGTGTTTTCTTGGGGTGTATCCAAAATGTTTTATGGGAAGTTTCTTTTTGATAACAGGTTATGTGCCTTACCGGATGTAATGGCTTTGGTGGCATGCAAATTTTACATATATAGGATCCTTAGTAAGGATATGTTCATCAACAACCCTAGGCTGATTTTTGTAAAGGGTTTTGGGTCAACCTGTAAAACCCGGTATTAATGCTATAGTATCTTATCTACCAAAAAAAAATTATAGGTCTAGTGGTTGTGAGATGATAAGTGTTTGAGACATTAAGAGGTAGGTTGGCTAGTACAATTATCATACAATATTATTTAAAAAAATAAATATGTATTCATGTCAATGCTTTAGGGATAAAAACTTGTTTTTATAGTTAATTTGATGAGAGACATGTAAACAATTTCATTTATGACTTTATTTTAAAATTTTGATAGTCAATTGTAATTATGCAATGATGGAATAGGAGGATCTTACAATGGTCTATGGATTATATAATTTCACACTATATTTTATCATGAATTTTATTTAATTTCTTTATAGATCATGACACATTAAGGAATATGGTCAACAAATCAATATGATTTGAATTATAGGTAAATATTCATATCCGAATAGTTCAAGTTAATATTAATAGTAAAACTTGATAAAATCAACATAGATCTAAATCATATCTCAAAATAAATCAAATAGAATATGAATGAATGCTCATGCGATATATTTTTCATGGTAAGTGGAAATCTTCACAAGACTTTGGCAAGGTAATGAAGTAGTGCAATCTAGGATGTGAATGCATCAAGCTCCTTGAAAAATATCATAAAGGGATATCAATAGTGAACTATGTAGAAAATAAGATTACAGGGTATTCTATTAAGTATTTAGTGTACCACCATGTACTGGGATGCAAAGGATTTTACATCTAGATGTACTTATGGTAATGTATCAAGCTAAATTGCAAAGACAAGATGCCCCTAAGTACTTGTTCAACTACATGAACATTTCAAAGTGTAGGGGTATTATTTTATTAATGTCATTCACCTAAATCATAATGATTAGATGCACAATATATATAATTGACACATAAAACCATTTATAAATCATTTATATATGTATTTTGTTGTATCCAATGAAGAATATTTATCAAAATACTAATTATCTTTGTATTTTCTTACATGCATAGTATGGTCAGAACTCAAGAACTTGAGTACATTTTCATAATATATTTCCTCAATAGTATAAACCTAATCTCATCACTTGAGAATAAATTATCAATAAAATTATACTTTATTAATGCAATAGCCCATGAGCATGAATTTGAGAAATACTGCTCTTATTGAAAAAGTAAAAGAAAAGAATTAGAATTTAAAGTAGTATGGTCAGAACTTAAGAACTTGAGTACATTTTCACAATATATTTCCTCAAAAGTATAAATTTAATCTCATCACTTGAGAATAAATTATCAATAAAATTATACTTTATTAATGCAATAGCCCATGAGCATGAATTTGAGAAATGTTGCTCTCTTTGAAAAAGTAAGAGAAAAGAATTAAAATTTAAAGTATTTAGGTTCCATAAAGAAGAAGTGCATTCAATTGTGGTAGAAGAGGGGTTTATAAGATTGAAGGTGAAAATTAGGACATAGAGGTTTATAAGATTGAAGGTGAAAATTAGGACCAAGAGAATTTTTACATAAATTTTTTTAATAACTTTATTTTTATTAAAAAAAAAAATTATTTGATATATATTTATTTAATCACATTTTAATTATAAAAATATACTATACAACTATTAAAACTTTAAACCGTTTTTAACTGCTTTCCAGAGATTTCATTATTATATAATGTATTTTTATACAACTACATAATAAATGATTTTAGATAGTTGAATACCTTTCGCTAATCGAGTAGGTGATAGTTATGGTTGTTAGAAATATTAACCCTGATTTGCACTCTCCGTCCAACTGCACTGCGAAACTGGGTTGTGCTCGCCAAAAATAGTGAAGTTGGGCATTCCATAAAATTTGTTTGATGTGACATTGCACGTGCCTTCTGACATCCATCCAATAAGTATTGATATCTTTCATGCGAGGTAGGTGATTGGTTCGTTAAGCCCTGCTATATAAATCCCAATTTTACGAGCATTTGGAGAGGCTATTAGAGCAAGTAGCGGGTGTAGTGCAGAGTGGAAAAGGACAAGGCTATAGTTAGATCTAGAATAGATGAAGCAGACCAGCTTAATGAGCAGAGTTGCTCCTATGTATCTAAAATTTGAGCAGTAGTCTCGGTTATTCATAAATCCTCTATTGAGGATCTTTGTAATCTCACTACTTATATAAATAAATTCGTTTACCTATTTTTTTGGGTTTATCAGTAGGGTTTGATTAAATTTGTCAGTGCCTCTGTATTTCTCTTACTTTTCTATATTTGTGCTTACATTATATCTTGTGCTCTTTATTATACTAAACCTAAGTTTTTTGATCTTTCGTCTAAGTCTTAATTTGACTTCAATCACAGTCTTGGGTTGAAAAATCCCGTTGTTGCACAAGTCTAGAAAAACCACTTTGAACGACAAGTGTGTTAATCTATTTCATCTAGGTGTTTGGCATCCGACGCCCAACGTCATCGCAACGTTTGTCGACATAGCACCCATTGTGCAACTTTGACGAAGTGGTTTGCACGACATTTACTTAGCCAAATTTGGCTAAGTGACAGGCTACCGCCCGACTACGCAGTGCAGCCCAACTGCGTAGGCTACAAACTATGCAATCCGATGGTGCAGCAAACTTAGCCAAAATTTAGCTAAGTCACAGCTTGCCACCCAAATTCGGGTAAAAAATTGGTAGAAACCTAGGGTTCCTAGCACATAAATTGATAAATAAATAAATAAATAACCTAAAACTAAAAGAATCGCTTTTGGATTGTCGGGAAGTCCCTTCAATGTTTTAATAAATGTTTTATATAATATTTCATGGATGATCTTGAATGAATGGTTTGAACAATCATATATACCGACCTAACCTTAACCATCATGTCTCTTCACCACAATGGTTCATAATAATTAATATAATTAATTATTATGACTTATGCTAAGCCCAATAATATAATATAATAATTAATTAATAATTAATTATTATATTATAAACTATACTACATGATATTAAATTATTATTATTAATAAAGGTTAGGATATAAAATCCTAACATGCCACCCTTCCTCGAAAAACTTTGTCCTCAAAGTTTAGAAATACTGGGAAAATAATCTTCAACACTTTATTCTTTGGAAGCCTCAATTTGTAGGGTAGATAGTAGCATTGTGGACTTTTTTGATAACAATTACCATAGCTTAATGAAATCCTAGCACAAACCTTTAATAATATATTCCTTAATAATAATGGGAATTATATTATTTTTGTGGGCTACTTCACCGAGTTGCTAGTATTCAATATTTGGCAATAAGAGAGGACTATACGAGGCTTGTAGCATCCCAACAACAACAATATTTGGCTTATGAACACCCCTCGATAATGGTGCAATAGCTATCTTTTAACATTTGGTACGCATTTGTTGTATGTGCTTCGAATGCTATGTTCTTTATCCTAAATTTTAGCAAGTCAAGAAATAAGCACTGCATAATACACCTTACAGGATTTGTTTCGCCATAACAACTTAGCAACACTTCACCAAACAATCAATATTTGGGTCAAGAAAGAATGCTCTTGTCCAATAATCAGTATGCGATGTAAGGTTGAACAGTATCATGTCAGTAAACCAAACACAACTTGAATTAGTTGTTGTACTAATATTATTTATTTCTCTAGCAGTCTTGTATTTATAGTTGTAATAAATGTCTTCCAATTGTTATTTACCTCTCTTAAATGGTTCAATTACTTCATTTGCAGTGATAAGACACTGCACTCTCCGTCCAATTTGACACAACTATAATTTTATTACCGTTAGCCTACTTTGAACTTCCTCCACATGCATTGAAAGTATCTTGTAGTGGTTTGTTCTCTTCCCTAGGCACGTAGATATTTTGAAGCTCTCTCGTTTGGCAATTTGATAGCAACTTTTTTTTTTTAACGACATCGTACGTAAAAAATAGACCTCCTTTTAATGCTTTCAATCCTTAGGGTTTAAAATGGCTAGTCAATTGTTTTGCCAATCAAATTTTTTGGCTAATTTAAGCAATTAGGGATTCTAAAATACTGCAACCACATGATTAATTCAAAGGTGATGAACCAATATATCTCCTATGCTCCTAATGTTTTACTGCATGTTTGAAACATAATTCCAACCACTTGTTAGTTTATCTTCAGTAGTGCAACTTTGACTAGCTATATTTTTAGCATTGCTGGCATTTCCACAGGCCCACCCATTAATAAATGAACTATTGGTACCAACATGGCTTCATATGTTTCAAAATTTGTAGTTAGAACTATTTCGAAAAACCTGATAATCAGGTAAATTTGGAGCTGCCATAAGATTTATCCATTCACCCTAATAAATATATGATTCAATATTCATGTTATTTTGGTCAGATATATTTCCCAAATCAAATATTTCTGTCATTGGATGCATTGTGGTCCTTTGGCCTTGCATTATACCCTGTAATAGTCTCTTCCAGGTCCAAAATTTGGGCAACAAATGATGTTGTTTATAACATATTTGTAATTAATTTCAACCTGACATGTCACATGTGTCAATCATTTGAACAAAATATTATTTTTTGAAGTGATGCAGGAGCATCCAGTGGCACCTGATGCAGAAGAATCCAGTGGCAGGGAGGGCCACTTCTAAAAAGTCGGCTAAGGAGGGAAGACGTTGCGATTTCGTGACGTGTCACAAAATCACGATAGAAGAAGAAGCAGAAGGCAAGGAGGAAAATCTGTTGCGATATCACGATGCAAGCAGAGGATGTAGCCAGCGAGGAGAAGCTGTCGTGATATTGCGACACAAGTGGAGCCGAGAAGTCTGCAGGGAGAAGATGTCGCAATATTGCGATAGGAAATGTGTTGCGATATCGCGACACAAGTGAAGTGAAGGAGTGAGAGAGTGGAAGCTATCGCGATATCACGACAAAAAATGTGTCGCGATATCATGACACAAAATGGAGAAAGGAGCAAGGGTGCCAAGGATGTCATGATTTCGTGACCCAATCAGGCAATAGGAGGCTACAAGCAAAGATGTCACGATTTCACGACATGTCGTGGTTTCGTGACCCAAAAGCAGAAGGAGAGTACGAAAGGCAAAGATGTCACGATTTCGTGACATGTCATGGTTTCGCGACCTGAGGAAGAAAGAGGAAGCCGAAAGTGAAGATGTCACGATTTCATGACCCGAAGGTAGGATGAAGAGCGAAAGAGGAAGATGTCACAATTTCATGACATGTCACAGTTTTGCGACCCGCAGAAGAGAGAGAAGGCGCAGAGAAGAAGATGTCACGATTTCACAACATGTCGTAGTTTTGCGACCTACCAAGGAGAGAGAAATCCAAGAAGAAGAAGTGTCACGATTTCGTGACAGGTCACAGTTTCATGACCAGAAGGTGAAGAAGGAGCCAATGGGGAAAGATGTTGCGATTTCGCGACATGTCGCATTTTCACGACCAGAGGGCAAGCGAAGGATCCCGAGGAGGAAGATGTCGTGATTTCACGACAGGTCACAGTTTTGTGACTAGAAGGCAAAGAAGGAGCCAAGGAAGGAAGATGTCACGATTTCATGACATGTCACATTTTCGCGACCAGAGGGCAAGCAAAGAAGCCAAGGGAGAAAGATGTCGCAATTTCGTGACATGTCGCATTTTTGCGACCAGAAGGCGAAGAAGAAGCCAAGGGAGGAAGATGTCGTGATTTTGTGACATGTCGCATTTTTGCAACCAGGAGGCGAAGAAGGAGCCAGCGGAGGAAAATGTCATGATTTTGTGACATGTCACATTTTCGTGACTCGAAGAAGCGAGAGGAAGCAGAGAGGAGAAGATGTCACGATTTCGCGACATGTCGCATTTTTGCGACCCAAAGGAGAGAAAGGAGGTGAGGAAGAAAAATGTCGCGATATCACGACATGTCGTGATATCGCGACCAGAAGAGAAGAGGAAGAGGTAGAGGAAGAAGGTGTCGCAAAATCGTGACAGGGTGCATTTTTGGAGGCCGTTACAGAGTAACAGGTGGCATTCTCGGGGGCTGCGATAGAGCGATAGTGACAACTCATGGAAGTTAAGTGACGGATGCAGGAGATGATATAGTGCAGTTGGAGGAAGAGGATGACAGAGGTCAAGCGGTGGTTGTAGAAGGGCACATGGCAGCAAAATACAGGTGGCTACAGAGCACTCCGCCATTCCATGCAATGATGGTCCAAGGCACCTGGCAACAGGATGCGGGCGGCGACAGAACATTCATGCGGGCGGTTACAAAAAACTCTGCAGTCTATGATATGATGACTCAGAGGGTCGGGTCCTCTATAAAAACCCAGGGATTGTAAAGAGAGGGGGATGCAAAATTAGGGAATTGCAGAGTGAGAGAAAACCAAGCCGAGCGCTAGTTATTGTAAAGCCTACGGGCTATTACTGTAGAGTAATTCCAAGTTAATGAATGCAAATTTGGGATTTTTGAGTGTGCAATTTTTTGTTCTATGTCATGAAGCTGAGTAGCAATATCATATCCACCAATGATTGTCTTCTATCATTTTTCATAAAATAATATTCTAATAGACAGTGTTGTGGAAACTCTCAAAAATGTGACCGAGTGTTTTGTGATCGGGAAACAAATAAAATTTTCACCAAATTTTACGGGGGGTGGTTCATGCATTCATGAAATTTTTCCTTTGTAAAAGTACGAACAGAAGAACATCCTTATTATCGGGTACACTCTTCCCCTCATTAACAATGACTGTTCCCAGATTTAGGGAGAAATTGAGGTTGGGTTATATCGCTTGATAGATATATTCTTTGATCTTCTAGAATCCACACGATATGACCTCCCTCGGCTCTTATAAGAAAAGAAATTACGAGACATGAGAGCTAGAAAATAGGTTTCCTTTGTTTGATGGATGGGTGTCCAGGATTACCCGCGATCAAAATTTTTCACTGCTAAGACTCTAAGAAACACAGTTTCTGAGCTCCAAATGGATAAATACAACAGGTAAATTTTTGCAGCCATTGCTAAAATCAACATTGTGTTTATCCAGATATCCAGACTACCCATTTGATAGATTGTGGTCTCCCAGTTCTATAGAATTCCTAAATATAATGAGTAACATGAACTTCTCCACATGAGTGGCATATGATGAATCATCGTTGCTTATCATACAAACTGAAAAATGAGCTACTTCAGTTGCCACTTTCTCCAAATCATGGAAGCCATTTTGACCAATCTCGTTGGCAGGCGTAAGTTTCTATTAATAAGATATTTGCGGACAAGGTTATAGAATTTATAAATCCAGAAGTTGATTATGTTTAGGTTCATAATTACCATTTCATGGTATGTTAAAATTATGGATGATATTTCCAACTAGTTATAAGTTGCAAGGAGAGAATGCATTTCCAGTTGCAATGTTGCCTCGAAATATGAGTACTAAACTTTCTCGCTTTCTCGATATGAGTAAGTTTTGGGTGGTGCATCTTCCCAATGAAATTGGAGAACTATTCAATCTGGAAGAGTTATATTTGTGTGGGTGTAATCTAATAGAGCTTCCTCAATGTTTGGGTAATCTTATCAAGCTGAAAGTTCTTGACATTGGTGAAAATGATATAAGCAGTTTTCCAAAAAAATTTCATCAGCTGAAATCACTAGTACATTTATGTGCAGACCAAAATGACAAACTTGAGAAATTGTTAGCCCTTTCAAATAGTCTCATTAAACTTAATATCTATTTTTTGCTGTACAAATCTGTAATAAGTGTCCACCATTTCACATTTGAAAAAATTGAAGGTCCTTGATGTCTCTTTCTGCACAAGTCTCACAAAACTTCCATCATTGAACTCCATGTATTCTTTTAAAAAAAAAATTCATATTGTGTAATTGTGGTATCTGGGAATTGCCATCTCTTCTAGAAAGTCTTGTTGATCTCAAAGTTGTACACTGCTACAATCTACAATTTTTTTTATCTTGTTTAGTTGGCTGGGCATCAAATGTAGAAGTTGGTGGTGGCCAAGGAGGTGGCCTCTCAGAACATAGATGCCATGTGATTATGTATGCATGAATCTCATTTCTATTCTTCAAAGTAGATACATCGGTGCATATGGATAGAACAATCGAAATAGTGACTGAATCTGATTTCAAGTATGGCTTTTCTATTTGACAGAATAGGTCAATAGCTTTACAACAACATTTTTTTGGGGTATAAGATTTCAAAAATGTTCTTGTAGTAGCACATGAATTCCAAGAAAAATGTACATTGTGGCCGTACTTAGTTTCCCAGCTACTTGTAATTATTTTTTGTATTGAAGTTTTTTTATGGTTTTTATAATTTTTATTCGGAAGTGGAATAGGTATTTTTTGGAGTTCCATGGCTATGGGCTCATCCAGAGAAACAATTAATTTAGGGTTTGGAGCAATATGTTCAGTTGCATTTTTTTCATTCTTGGGAAGAGCAATGGGTACCAATTAGGATTTCATGGCTATGGGTTCTTCCTCCTCTACCTGAGATTCAATGGCTAGGGTCTCCTCTTGCATTTCCATTAAATATTGTATAATACGATCAGAATGTTCCATTTGTTTTTGTTCAATCATTCTTCTAATTTTTGCAATGTCATTTTTCATTTCCTTGACCAATATGGTTGGATCCATAAGGCTCTGATACCAAATGGTAGGAACCTAGGGTTCCTAGCACATAAATTGATAAATAAATAAATAAATAACCTAAAACTAAAAGAATCGCTTTTGGATTGTCGGGAAGTCCCTTCAATGTTTTAATAAATGTTTTATATAATATTTCATGGATGATCTTGAATGAATGGTTTGAAAAATCATATATACCGACCTAACCTTAACCATCATGTCTCTTCACCACAATGGTTCATAATAATTAATATAATTAATTATTATGACTTATGCTAAGCCCAATAATATAATATAATAATTAATTAATAATTAATTATCATATTATAAACTATACTACATGATATTAAATTATTATTATTAATAAAGGTTAGGATATAAAATCTTAACAAAACCCTTGCACAACCCAACTTTGGGGCCTATTTCTTGTGCACTCAGATGACAAGGTTTTATCCTTTTCACGATAATTTTTTCTAACTCCCACGCCATTGTTTTGACCGCCCACCTTCACAATTTTTGCATCACATAGCCCGACTTCGGAGGGCTTGAGAGTGCACTTGTGTGGACTCAATTTTTAAACTAATATTCAAATTGGTATCAAAGCTACAGTGCCTTGATGTGGAGACCGAAGCATAATGGCTTATGGCAGCAACCATTCATTGCAGTTGCAGATCCTATGCTTCAACGACAAGAATTATGATTAATGAAGCATCCAGGTGAAGATCCTATTTAGATCTCATGAGCTATAGGAGTTGGTCAAGAACGGGTACCCAAAACCAGTAGATGCAACAACACTGGCTGCCCTCTCCCAAGAAGAAAAGGACCCATTGAAGGAGAACACGAAGAAGGACCAGAATGCCCTCTTCTACATTATGCAAGTGATCGAGGAGACCATCTTATCGTGGATTGCATCAGCCACCAAAGTGAAGTAGGCCTAGGAGATTCTAGTCAGCTTCTACCAGGGTACCAACAAGGTGAAGGTGAAACTATAGATGCTCAGGAGGGAGTTCAAATATCTGCAGATGGGTGAATTTGAGTCCATAAGCGACTTCTTCACCCGAACGATGGAAATCATCAACCAGATGTGGTTGAATGGAGAAATTATGTAGAGCCAGAGAATCATTGAGAAGATTCTTAGAAGTTTGCCTACCAATTTTGACTCGATTGTGATAGCAATTGAAGAGTCGAGGGATCTGACAACCCTATCGATAGATGAACTCATGGGTTCTCTATAGATGCATGAGCAGAGGTTGAGCCATTCATATCATACCTCTTTGGAGCAGACATTCAAGGCTTAAGTCTCATTCCGAGACAACGACAGACAAGACTCCCACCAAGGTGCCTCTAGTTCTCAAGGAGGAAGAGGCAGAGGTAGGCACGAGAAATATAAGTCAGGAGGACGATCAAACCCTAATGAGGGAGAGACAAAATACAACTTCCATCAGCAAGGAGGAAGAGGTGGTGCAAAGAACCAGCAAGCCATATCTGGTTAGAAAAAGGACATGTCAAAGGTCTAGTGCTACTATTGCAAGAAATTTGGCCATTACATCTCATAGTGCATAAAGCGAATGACCAAAGAGAATTAGCAGCAGGTCCATTACACGGATGAAGCCAAAAATACGACAGGAGGAAACATGCTGCTGACTTGCAATATTAAGGAGTAAAGCTAGAAGAATGTCTGGTATTTAGACAATAGGTGTAGAAACCACATGACGAGGAACAAAGAGATGTTCTCACAATTGGATGAGACAGTCTAGTCCAAGGTCAATATGGGGAACAACAGTAAGGTTCCTATAATGGGGAAAGGAAAAATCCTCATCCACACCAGTTATGGCAAATGAAAGTAGATCTATGACGTCTACTATGTGCATGGTCTGAAACACAACCTGCTAAGCATTGGACAAATCATGCAGAAGGGACATACGATATGGTTTAAATATGAAGTATGCACCATCATAGACAAGACACATGGACAAATTACAACTGTGTCCGTGACAAAGAACAAAATGTTTTCGCTACAGATTCAAAGTGAATCGTTGATGTCTCTAAGTGTAGTCGTGAAGGATGCTACCTAGTTGTGGCATCTCAGGTTTGGTCACCTAAATTTTAGTGGCTTGAATCTGCTGCACAAGAAGTAGATGGTGATGGGTTTACCCCTTATTGAGCAGCAAAATCAAATTTGTGAAGGCTGCTTAGTCGAAAAACAACACTGTGATTCATTCCCATTCGGACAGTCTTGGAGAGCATCACATCAATTAGAGCTGGTGCACTCAGACATTTGTAGTTTGATGCAGACCAAAACTTTTATTGGTAACAAATACTTCTTGACATTTATTGACGACTTCAGTCGAAAGACCTGGGTCTATACCATCAAGCTGAAGTCAGAAGCATTTGCAAGATTCAAGGAGTTCAAGGCTCTGGTGGATAAACAAAGCAGATATCAGATCAAGACTCTTAGGACAGATGGTAGAGGTGAATACATCTCCAAAAAATTCCATAACTTCTGCAAGTAGCATGGAATTCAAAGGAAACCCATTGTCAGATATACATTGTAGCATAACAATGTAGCTGAGAGGAAGAACCGAACCATCGTGGAGATGGTACACAATATGATGAAGGTGAAGGGATTTCCACACAAGTTTTGGGTAGAGGATGTAACATGTGCAGTCTACCTACTGAATAGACGTCCCACCAAAAGTGTGAAGGACAAAATCCCTCAAGAGGCCTAGAGCATTGTGAATCCAAGTGTGACTCATTTGCGTGTGTTTGGGTGCATTGCATATGCACATGTTCCAGAAGAGAAGCGGTAGAAGCTAGATGATAGAGCAGAGAAGTACATATTCATAGGGTACAGTGAGCAGACAAAGGCATACAAGCTGTACAACCCTGTGATAAAGAAGGTCATCATTAGCTGTGATGTGAAGATCTTGGAAGATGAAGCTTGGAACTAGAAATCAGAGTATGGCCAGCCTGAGCCAGCAGTTGTTGAGTCTGTTGACTTGGAGGAGAGTAGCGTATTGCCACCTATAGCCTCAAGCAGTGGCAACGGTGCCAACAGTAGCACAACCTCTCCATCTCAGTCATCGCCACTTGCAAGTAGGATCTCAAACTTGAGGACTCCAACGAAGATGAAGATCTTGCAAGATATCTACGAGGTAACCCAAACTCATCAAGATGAGGAATATTTTGATTTTGTATTCTTTACTAAGGTTGATCCAGTTGAGTTTGAAGACACAAGTCAGAATCAAAAGTAGGTGTAGGCGATGGACGAGGAGATAGAATCCATTGAGAAGAATGATACATGGCAACTGGTAGATCTTCTAGTAGGGAAGAAGACCATTGGGGTCAAATGGGTGTATAAAACAAAATTCAACACCCAAGGAGATGTCGATAGGCATAAGGCCAGATTGGTGGTGAAGGGCTACAAGCAAAAGTCAGGCATTGATTACCATGAGGTATATGCACCTGTAGCCCGACTTGACACAGTGAGGATGATCCTGGCACTGGCAGCTCAGAAGGGCTGGAGTGTTTACCAGATGGACGTCAAGTCAAACTTCCTTAACAAAGTTCTAGAGGAAGAGGTCTACATAGAACAACCACCCGATTACGAGATTGAAGGCCAGTAGGGCAAAGTCCTGAAGTTGAAGAAGGCCCTGTATGGTTTGAAGCAGGCACCTTGGACTTGGTACAACTGGATTGACAATTATTTTTAGGAGAATGGGTTTGTCAAATGCCCATATGAGCACACCCTGTACATGAAGTCAAATTAAGTAGGAGAGCTCATTATTGTCTACCTGTATGTGGACGATTTGATTTACATTGGGAACAACACATCACTGTTTGACTAGTTCAGAATAGCCATGAAGAAGGAGTTCAAGATGATAGACTTAGGGCTGATGAAGTATTTTCTCGGCATTGAAGTTGACCAATCAATAGATGGCATCTTCATTTTGTGGGGAAAGTATGCGAAGGATGTTTTGAAGCGATTCAAGATGGAGGACAGAAAACCTGCCATCACACCTGTTACCACAGTCTTGAAGTTGAGCAAATTGGACTCTAGAAGAAGCATTGATCCAACTCTGTTCAAGAGGCTAGTTGGTAGTCTGATGTATCTGACTGCAACTCGACCATAAATGATGTTCAAAGTCAGTCTGATCAGTCATTTTATGGAGACTCCAAAGAACACACATTGGCAAGCCGGCAAGAGGATCCGGCACTATGTCAATGGGACACGGAACCATGGCCTATTCTATGCCAAATGAGACCAGTTAGATTTAGTGGGCTACACAGATAGCGACTGGGCTGGTAGCACCGACGATTAGAAGAGCACCTCCGGGTATGCTTTCCATCTCGAATCAAGGGCAGTCTCATGGGCATCCAAGAAGCAACCAATCGTTGCATTATCTACTACTGAAGCAGAGTATGTTGTTGCCACTTCAACCGTATGCCAGACAATTTGGCTACGAAGAGTTCTAGGTGAACTGAACCATCCTCTGGCAGGTGCGACAATAGTTTTCTGTGACAACAATTTTTCCATTGCACTGTTGAAGGATCTAGTGTTCCATGGTCGAATGAAGCACATCAACATTCGTTATCACTTCATCAAAGAGTTGGTGAACTTCGGTGAAATTCAGTTGCAGTTCTGCAGATCCAAGGAGCAGTTGGTAGATATTTTTATGAAACCTTTGAAGGAGGAAGACTTTAGCAGATTGTGAGAGCATCTTGGAGTTAAAGCGCTCGTGAAATCAGGATTAAATGAGGGTGTTAGAAATATTAACCCTGATTTGCACTCTCCACCCAACTGCGCTGTGAAATTGGGCAACGCCGAACTGCGCTCATCAAAAACAACGAAGTTGGGTGTTCTACAAAAGTTATCCTATGTGACATCGCACGTGCCTTCTGACATCCGTCCAATCAGTATTGATATCTTTCGTGTGAGGTAGGTGATTGGTTCGTTAATCCCTGCTATATAAACCCCAGTTTTGCGAGCAGTTGGAGAGGCCATTAGAGCAAGTAGCGGGTGTAGTACAGAGTGGAAAAGGAGAAGGCTGCAATTAGATGCAGAACAACTGAAGTAGACCAGCTTAGTGAGCAGAGTTGCTCCTCTATCTCTAAAATCCGAACAGCAGTCTCGGATTTTCGTAAATCCTTGGTTGAGGATCTTTGTAATCTCACCTGCTTATATAATTAAATTTGTTTACCTGTTTTTTTGGGTTTATAAGTAGGGTTTGGTTAAATTTGTCAGTGCCTCTGTATTTCTCTTATTTTTTTACATTTGTGCTTACATTAGATCTTGTGCTCTTTATTCTACTAAACCTAAGTTGTTCAATCTTTCGTCTAAGTCTTAATTTGACTTTAATCGCAGTCTTGGGTTGAAAAATCCCGTTGTTGCATAAGTCTAAAAAACCACTTTGCACGGTAAGTGTGTTAATCTCTTTCGTCTAGGTGTTTGGCATCCGACACCCAACCTCCCGCAACATCCGTCGGCACAACACCCGTCGTGCAACTTTGACAGAGTGGTTTGCACGACATTTACTTAGCCAAATTCGGCTAAGTGTCAGGCTGCTGCTCGACTGCGCAGGCTACAAACTGCGCAGTCTGACGACGCGGCAAACTTAGCCAAAATTTGGCTAAGTCACAGCCTGCCACCCGACTTCGAGTAAAAACCCTTGCGCAACCAGACTTCGGGGCCTATTTCTTGCGCACTCGGACGACAAGGTTTTGTCTTTTTCACGGCATTTTGTTCTAACTCCCACGCCGTTGTTTTGACCGCCCACCTTTGTGATTTTTGCATTGCGTAGCCCGAATTTGGAGGGCTTGAGAGCGCACTCGGGTGGACTCGGTTTTTAAACTAATCTTCAATGGTCATCCAACTGTAGATAAGCAAGCAGAAAGGAAGACTGTAGGTAAGCAAGCAGAAAGGAAACGTGGAGTTGCTTTCATCATTCCACTAAGATCGGCCTTCATCATTCTACTAAGATTGAAACTTAACGTCTGAAACGGTCGATCATAAAAAAATTAAAAAGGATATTCTAAAATTTAAATGAGCAGTCTTAAATTTTTAAATTTTTGAGGTTGCCTATTAAACATTCTAGCAGTTTATAGAAAAAAATAAGATTAAAGTCATCAATTTACATGTCCCTACAGAAATTAATTTTGAAAACTAAATTTTATCAATGGTAACCCAAAAGTATGCTTCTCATTTAATTTGAAAAAATAAAAAAATTATTTAAAAATAAAAACATAAATGAATATTCTATTCAGATGGAGGGGATTAACATGTCTTCATTTTCGTTTCCCTAAAAAGGGCTAGACTTTTTGAACGGTTCTAATAGAAAGTGAGAATTGATGATAGTACTCGATTATGCTTTATAAATAGAATCTTATAATAATTATGTTAAAAGATTAAAATGTATTTTAAGTAAGGATATTTGTAATGTTTTATTTCTAGAGTTAGATCTCCTTTTCTTATTAAAGCAAATAGACTTTTCTTTAAAGCAAAATATTATCCATCATGAAAATATGAATACCTCGAAACTTAAACCTTTACTGTTCAGTGGTGATAACTTAAAACTTTATTCTTGTGGAGAGTTAGTCGAGCAAGGACTTATTCTACCCAACTCCAAGCTGCTACACACATCTTCGTGTAATTTGCCTCTATAACTACTATGTCACAATCATTTTAAACCTTTTATACCACTGAAAGCACCAGGAAAGGGACATGCATTCAGTATCATAAGGCCCGATATTTGAACCTTGAACCTCCACCCCTTAAGGGGTTTGGTTGAGCCACTTGGTATACACCTTAAACCTTATAAGAACTTTATTTAATATGGGTTTAAATTTAATAAAAGCTAGAGTTTTATATATTTTGAATAGTTTTTTTTAATTGATTTAAGGAAATGATTTTGAAAGGGATCTCTAAAAAAGACAAATAGAATCTTAAAGACGATTTTGAAGGGTTTTAATTTCCTTGAATCAACATATATTAAGTAAATAATATCTTTATGAAGATTATTTTATACAACCTTCTTATATAAAATAAAAATTAATTGACGCCACTTTCATTATCGGTGATGTGGCCCAGGTTTAATCCCCATGGTGGATATGTATAAGAAATATTACTCAAGAAAAAAAAATTACTATCAAAATGTTTCCTTCTTATTTCTATATATAAAGATCAATACTCTTATCTCAAAAACTCTAAATATGTCTATTTCTACAAGGTTTTATATGGACTATGGTCTAGACAAGGAATTTCGAGGAAATAAACATCTTTATGCATATTTTGTTTATAATAAATATATAACAAATAAAATATTAAGTGATATTAATTGATTATTATTTTTTTTAATTTATATATTTTTTATCAAATTATAATACTAAAACAAGTTTCTATCTTATATTATTAATTATTTTTATATAATTTTTTTTTATTTCACACATTGAAAATTTCTCTCAAGACTACATTGATTCCATTCTTGCCTCATACTATCACTTGTCAATAGAAATCCTCTAAACAAGAATATGAATATTAAAAAATTATAACAGGACAACTTTAAAAAGTTTAAAAGTTTAAATGTTTAAATGTTTAATGATGTTATAATAATTACGCCGAAAGGCGTTCCTACAATGGCAGACATGGGGTGGGAGGCAAATAGGTCATACATGTCACGTCGTAAACAATTTTTTTTTTATTAAAAAATCGACATTAACAAAAATATTTAAAATATTTAAACTAGCTTAAATATAAAGGATATATATCTAAAAATGCCGAAAGATATCAATCCCGAGGCACCTATCTTGGAGATCACACCCCCAAAAAATGAGATAGGTGCCTCAAGATTGATAACTCTCAGCATTTTTAGATATATATCCTTTATATCTAAGCTAGTAATAATCATTTTATGTGTACATAGAGTAGAATAAAAAGAATAATTAATTTTTTTATTAAATAAATAATATTATTTTTTTAAAAAAATTGGTTATATAAAATTGAAACAAATTTTAGTATATCATTATTACATAGTTGTATTGTAATAACTTAGTTATAATCTAGCTCCTAAGGGTTAGGTGGATTGGTAATTGTCTGACTCGTCAAGAATTTACCTAGAAGAAACCTAGGTTAGTAATCTCTGAGTGTGCACAAGACTAATGAGTGACCGATCATTTGATTTGAACCTTGCACTTAGCAATTACTAAAAATAGTGTGGATGTAACCAACTCCCTTTAAAAAAAACACCAAGTTATAATCTATGTAATACTGATATGGTTGAACTAATACCATTTAACCTTGGTCTCACAACTAATAATGCAAGTGGCCTCTTGTATACCAAGAAGAAACTTAGGTTGGTAATCTCTAAATGCGCACAAGACTAATGAGTGACCGATCGTTTGATTTGAACCTTGCACTTAGCAATTACTAAAAATAGTGTGGATGTAACCAACTCCCCTATGTTAACAAAACACCAAGTTATAATCTATGTAATACTGATAAAATATGAGCATGTGGTTGAACCAATACCATTTAACCTTGGTATCACAACTAATAATGCAAGTGGCCTCTTGTATTTAAAGTGGTCCCCAAACCTTTACAAAGGTGTTTTGGAAGGGACCTCAAACCATTACAAATCCAAAGAGTATTCAGTGAACCCGAAGTACATCAAATAAAAATGAAATGGATTCATAGGAAGAACATAAAATAAAATATGGATTTAGAAATCTCGTATTATCTCATCTTTAAAATTCAAATTTGAAAAAGAGGGCCAAAGAGTAAGACATCGAGTGAAATGAGGCACTCAAGAAAGATTGGGTAAAAATGAGGATTTCAACCAAATACTGAAACAAATCTTGCCCAACGAGAGTCAAGCAAACCAACAAGCCACGAACAACCATTAGTAGAGTCAATGAGCAAGCCACAAACAACCATTAGCTAACTACAACAAAAATTCCCACTTGCTACGAAGCCCACAAAGCATACCCAAAATGAAACAACCAAAAACTAGGGTAATGGCACTGACAAACAGACAAGAGAAAAAACACCCAAATTTCCTCTTTAAAAAAGAAAACTCTTGAAACACGTAGTGGATAGAAAGCATTTGGAATTAAACAAAAATTTTCACTTGCTATAAAGCCCTCAAAGCATGCTCAAAATAGGGGTATGACACACAATTTTTTAGTTTAAATATGAGAAATCTTGAATCATACAATAAAAATAAAGCAATTGGATTAAAAGAAAAGAATCCCACTTGCTTTGAAGACCTTAGAGCTCACAAACCTAAAACCTCAAAAAATAAAACTAAACAATCCAAGCAAACCCTCCCCACAAGAGATCCCAACCAAGGAACATAGACCTCCTTTGACACATGGTCCATCCAATTTTTGGAGCCCTGTCAAAGGGACCGAACAACAAAAATGATATATTCGATAAAAAGAGATCTGCAACTAAGTACACTAACAACTGAAAAGCCTTCCAGATCTTGATTCCAATGAACCATAGGATTGATTGAAGAGAATAATCAAGATAAATCGGCCCAAAAAAACACCTAAAAGAAAAAAGGAAGATCTGATAAAAATTTGGAGCTTTGGAACCCTGGTATATGACATAGCTAGAGAAGTCTAACATCTGGTCCACCTCCTGCAACACACCCGCACTAGGAGATCCCACTAGAAGAAGGGGACATCCACAAATTTCTTCCTCAATGGTCACCAAGCTCAAGGTCTCCCCCTGGAATTAGATGAGAGAGGGGGCAAGACTAGAAAAAAGAATAGCAAGGAAAGAACCCCAAAACTACACCCACATCCAGCATCTATCCCAACAACCATTAGATAAAAAGACCAAACATCCACCAACCAAAGTGACATGGCAGTACAAGGATGACTCCATAGATGTTGAAGGCACAAGGTTTCCTCATGTATATGAATTAGGGAAGGGACAAGACCAAATAATTCCCTAGATACCAACCAGACTGACTAGCATAGCAACCAGTATCAAGATATCAAAAGGTAAAACCCAACAAAAACACAAGGAGACCTCCTGTTCAAAGAGAAAGAGTTTGAGAGCACAAGAATGAGAGACTCAAACCCTCTCTACCACAATGAAACTTAGACCCTTTCTGCCACGATAAAGCTCCATTTTTTATAATATTTTAATTTAATAAAATTCAAACTATAAATCTTTCTAATAAAAATTAATATTTACTTTATAAATCTTAATTATCTTCTATTCTTATATATAATTTTTAACATATCATTTTATATTTTATAAATAATAATTATCTTCTATTCTTATATAAAAACTCTAACTATCGTTTTATATTTATAAGCCATAATTATATATTTACTTTAAAATTTAAGTTTTAAAGTATTTTATTACAACGACCTAAACTAACTAGACTTCATTATATTGTTATATAAAATCTTTTCCTGATCCTTTCAGCATTCTTTTCGCTAATCCTAACGCCTTACTTGCAATGCCTTTAAGCCTGTACGTTAATAACAGATTCTGGTTCCACATTTCCTATTTATATGCTTTTAATACTTGATTTCAAGATCTGGACGATGACGATTCTAACAGTTTCCAACAACGGAAATTATTGCAAAGAAGGTTTCACACAACACTATATATACACAGAAGATAATAAACATTATCATCGATGAGACCATGGATCTGTATCGCCTCAACACCAGGATAACCGTGATTTCCATGGCCATGGCACTTATGGTATTTATTCAGTCATCTGATTTGGGAGGATGTGTGATGTCTTCTTCTTCATCTGCCATGAATAATCATAATTTTCAAAGCTTGAACAAGGAAGTACGCGGAGAAGAAAAGCAGTCTTCACTCAATGATTATGACCCTGTGGATCCTCCGCCACAACCCCCCCCCACTCCCTCGACCTCCACCTGCAATGAAATGAGAGGTGCAATCTCCAATTTTAAATAAAAAGGTTTTAAGTTCTATTTAATGCAAAAGGGTCTGAAAACAAAAATCTAACATTAAAAACTATTTTCCTTTTTTCTTTACTAGTGGTGAATTGTTTCTCAAGAACCAGCAATACTACCAATAATAACAATAATAAAGTGTGAAGTTCCTTGGTCTTTAGTTGTGTTGAGTTACTCTTTTGGATACACTGATTATTTTTCTTTATATACAAAGCTCAGGTAGTGCCTCTGCTTCGAAAGAAATGATATGCCGGCGTTTATGCAAGGCATGGGTAGGTTTTTTTTTCTCATTTTCTACATGGTAGTGAGATGGAAAGAAAGTACATCTTGCCAATGCAAATGTTTATCCAAATGTTTTAACATTCACAAGGCTATGAGATGAGATGATATTTAAGGAGAATATTGTATATCCATGTTTATTCATATAAATATCATTAAAAAAATTTCTTTTTTAAATCGTTTTGTTTTGTTACAAATTAAAACATTTGATCCTTGAATAGGCTTATATGTCAACCAATAGTGTTGTATGAAAATTTAAAAAGTATTTTAAACATATTTTTTGAGAAATTGGAAGATAATCTGACCTTGCCTTCATTGTCTAATTTTATTCAAACTTGTTTTCTTCTATTAGAAAGTAATATTAGAAAGTAATCTAAATGTTTCTTGATATTTTCATTGACTATCTTCTTGTTTATCTAATTAAACCATCTACGGCATGGTAGAATACTATAATATATTTATAACCAGTCCACAAAGTTCTACAAGTTTGTATTCCTTTTCTTGTAAGTCCTTTTCTCCCTCTTTCTTAGAAGTTTGCATGTAGAGTTAAAATCATTTTTTTTTATAATAGCTTCCTTCATTCCCCAATATTCTATAGCCAGATTCAAAACTATTTCCTTCTAGCTTGGGATGCAAGTGATATAAAACTTTATAATAATACTATCTACTGAGATAAAAATTATTATCTTTAATGCTACCCAATTGACTTTCAATATCTTTAAGAATCCATCGCAATACTTTAGGTATGATATTATGGATATAATAATTGTCTATCCCTTTACATCTATCCTATCGATTTATACTTATCCATGACTTTCTCTATCAACTTCTTCATCTCATCCATTCTCTTTTTATTTTCTAAAGAAAAATTATTTTAAATCTCATCCATTATCTTTTTATTTTCTATAAGTAGAATTATTTTATACTTAACCATAACTTTATCAACTTCTTCTTCTCATACATTTTTTATTTGTTTTTTCAAACTATCTATGTACTAAATTGCTTATTCTATTTTTCTTTTCATGGGAATATATTAATCTTATATTCCACTAACACTCATTTACATCTAGTATTTTTAAAACCTACTTATCATACTTTATACTGGTGCATATGGAACCAGGTGTTGTAGGTGAGTCGGAGAGGAGAGGATAATCCTCCAAGGGAGGTCCCAGGTTCGAATCTCCACCATACCAAAAAGTTGAATTGGGTACCCAAAATCCAATTGATAATGTTGGTACGTGCAGGGCCGGGTGTGACTCCCGAGTAACTTTGACGGTGTAGAACCCCCTAGTCATGGTCTCTGAGACCAAGGTGGTCCTGCAAGGGTTTTTTTTGCTTAAAAACTAATATTGGTGCATATGAACCCAAAATTAATTTTTCTTGGGTTTTATTCTAACAAAAACCCAAGGCTATTACAAAGCCCCTTTATAGCATGCAATGGAGAAGGCCATTACAATTGATTCATATCAAACTTTAGAAAAATTATTGATACAAGGAATGAGGAAGTACAATATATAAATTCAAGTTTAGGAATTTAAGGTGTAAAGGAAGATGAGAGGTAAATTTTAAAGCACATGAGGTAAAGCATGTCAAGGTTAATTTAGGTAAATCAACTTTATTTCCCAAGTAGCATAAAATCATCTCCTTGCAATAACAATGAAAGTATTACAAAGCATATCCATTGCACATTAAGGTTTCAAGAGAAACATAATAAATAAATGCATATGGAGGATATCCATAGCAACATAGAAAAGTAATTACTATAGATAATCATCTTTGTATTTATATGAGACTATTCCTTGTATTTAAGATTCTCTAGGGATACATAAATATTTAGAAGGTAAGTCTCATTATGAATAGTATAGAAAAATAGAGGACATTGATGAAGATGAAAGTGTTGGTGGGAATGAAAAATGGAGAGGAAGACCATTAAGAAAAACAAAGAGAGATAGAAAAATAGAGGACATTGATGAAGATGAAAGTGTTGGTGGGAATGAAAAATGGAGAGGAAGACCATTAAGAAAAACAAAGAGAGAAGACAACTCAAAGGGTATTGGTTTGGAAAGCCAAAAAGAAATATCATAGGCATTAACAAGAAGTGAGGCTTTTGCAGTGGAATTTTTTTTGGGATTTTCATTAAGGAGACCCAAGTTCAAATTCCACTCAGTATGAGGGGACTGGTATCCCTCATAAAAACCCAAAAAGAAATATCATAGGCATTAACAAGCTCAAAGGGTATTGGTTTGGAAAGCCAAAAAGAAATATCATAGGCATTAACAAGAAGTGAGGCTTTTGCAGTGGGATTTTTTTTGGGATTTTCATTAAGGAGACCCAAGTTCAAATTCCACTCAGTATGAGGGGACTGGTATCCCTCATAAAAACCCAAAAAGAAATATCATAGGCATTAACAAGCTCAAAGGGTATTGGTTTGGAAAGCCAAAAAGAAATATCATAGGCATTAACAAGAAGTGAGGCTTTTGCAGTGGAATTTTTTTTGGGATTTTCATTAAGGAGACCCAAGTTCAAATTCCACTCAGTATGAGGGGACTGGTATCCCTCATAAAAACCAGTGTGAAATTTAAATTTTTAATCAAGTGGCATTAATTAGCTCAATCGGTTAGATTTATCAACATTTCAAGGAGGAAACCCAGGTTCAAATCTTACCCAATGATACATGGATAATATCTAATTTTTTTGGTAATACCATAATATGCTGATGATATAATATAAGTGGGACCCGTTCCAATCCCATATAACCCATTAAAAAAACAAGAAGTGAGGGTAAGCCCACTAATAAAAATAAAAAATGATAAAAATAATATCATGGAATAATAGGGGTATGAATAAGATCTCTAAAATAAGAGTTATATATTTCTAAGTTTATTTTAGAACAAGAAAAAAATCAAGTAGTGAAGAACATGAGGATACTTCTAAAAGGATTCAAAAGATAGGGGATTTTCTAGCAGTTTCTTCTATAGGATGTTTTTAGGGAATTGCAACAAAATTGAACAAACACAAATAGGATGGATAATTACCAAAGGAAAAAATTAATTGGGTTATTGGACTATTTTATGGGAAAGAAAAAAATGTCTAAGTTGGGATTATAAAGGTATATGTTCCAACTATAGTTATTTCTCATGAAAGATGTTGTAACGACATTAGCATATTTTGTCATCCATAACCATCATTCATAATTGTGATTTATGGATTCTTGGGATGATTTCAACATAGTTATATCTCCTCTTAAAGACAAGGGTGATACTCTTGGAAGGTCTAAATCAATGCAATATTTTGCTCTAATTTTCAATTCAAATGGAATTTGAGATCCTATTACTTCAATTGTTTGACATACATGAGACACGAGATGCATTGGGAAAGCTCATAGAACAAAAATGTTGAGTAGATTTTGTTATCGAACATATGGTTACCAATAGAGTTTACAATATCTTTAGATATTATTGTGAGCAAGATCATACTACAAACCTATTCTTTAGATTATGATTTACTTAATTATGGTCATCAAAAGCCATTTTACTTCTAGTCTATGTGGCTCCAAGACCTTAATTTCTTATAGATAGTAATATTATGGTGGGATGAAATAAAATTTGAAGGATCATATTTGTACATATTTATGCAAAAGATGAAATATCTAAAGGATCAAATAAATATTAGGAACATCAAATATTTTGGTAATATTATTAAAGAAATGAAGGAGATTTAATTCAAGCTCAAAAATTTACAATAGATACTAGAATCAATGAAATGGGCTAGGATACTTATTTGCAATAAAAACAAATAATTTCTAATTATTGTAATGTATTGAAAAAGGAGTCATATTGGTTCTAGAAATCTAGGAAAAAATGGATCAAGGAAGGAAACAGAAAAACAAGAAAATTTCATTTTACGACAAAAACAACTTTTTCTTTTCATTGCATAAAAAATATTTTAATTCCATATGGAAGAAATATTAAAGAAGAATACAATATATAAAAGGAAGCAATTAGATATTTCAAATTTTTTTGTTAAATGTTAGGCAATATAAGGAGGCACAAGGTAAAATTTTACAAAACATTCCATTAATTATCACACAGTGACAAAATGCAAACTTTATGAATAAGATATCTATGGGGGAGATAAATCAAGCAATTTTTTATTTCCACCCTAACAAGGAATTTGATCATAATGGATTTCAAGGAAGTTTCTTTTAAAAAAATGGTATTTATTGAAGAGTGATATGTTGGTTGTGGTGGAATAGGCCCAAAAAAAGGAACGCTATATAAGTGAGATCAATGCCACCTTCATTAAATTAGTTCCCAAGAAGGATGATACAAAATATTGTAATAATTTTTATCTAATAAGAATTTATAGTAAGATTTATGAGATAATTTTAAAAATTATGGCAAACAAGTTGAAAGGTATTCTAGATTTTGAGATCAATGCCACCTTCATTAAATTAGTTCCCAAGAAGGATGATACAAAATATTGTAATAATTTTTATCTAATAAGACTTTATAGTAATATTTATGAGATAATTTTAAAAATTATGGCAAACAAGTTGAAAGGTATTCTAGATTTTGTTATCTTAAGGAACTAAGTGGTTTCATTCATGGTAAATATATTCTTGATGGTAAAAAAATTCCATAAGAGCCCATACATTCTCTTAATTCCATAAAAAATAAGGTACATTTATAATATTAGATATGGATAAAGCATATGATAGGGTTTGCTAAAGTTTTCTACATGATATACTCAAAAATTTTGTTTTTGATCAACATTAGTGTCAATGGAATAGATGTTATCACACTCCAAAATATTCTAGTTTGATAAATGATTCCTTGTTGAATAACTTACGTCATCCCCTAGAATTTTCTAAGGTGGTGCAACTATCTCTTTATCTATTTAATATTCTTACAAAGGCATTATGAAGAGCTTTCTTAAAGGTAAAATTGGAATACAAAATGAAAGGTATTCAAGACATAACACATGGACCCATTGAATTTCATCTTCAATTTGTTGATGATACTCTTATTTTGGGTCATCCCTTAGTCAGCGAGGCCGTGGAGTTTAAATCAATATTACCATGCTATGAGAAGACTATTAAATAATTGGCTAATACTATAAAATACAAGATTTTTTTATTAAAACTACCCTAGATTTACAATGGATTCTTATCGATATTTTAGGATTTAGAATTAAAATTTTTCCATCAACATACTTGGGTATTCCTTTGTCTCACAAAGGAATGAAAAAGAGCTTTAGGACTTTGTTGGTATTTTTGCAACTTTACCACATTGCAATTTTGTTGAATGTTAATTATAAAATGCTGATGAATATACTAAAGGAAGGCGCTACAATTTTTATGGATATTTTACTGTATTTTTGTCTCATTTTAATATTGCATTGTTGTAAATAAAATGGAAATCATAAAAACTATGAAGAATTTTGTTGAAAATATTTAAGCATCAAAATCCCTAATAAGGAGTTAATTTTGAAGGGAGAAGCACCTTAGGAAGAGCAAGCAAGTTGTTTCACCCCCAAAAATGTGAAAGTCATGCTCCAATTCAAAAGCAAGTTGTAGGAAGGGATGGGAGTAGTTTCACCCTAATTGAGGGATAAAAATTACTGTCGCTCCTCTTGGAGGTGAAACGTAATTCAAATGAGTCAAATCACCCAATGGAGCAAAGGATGATAAAGCATCAAGTGTAAAATAGAGAAGCAAAATGTTTTCATCCCAATTGAGGGGTGAAAACCCTTGTCACACCTCTTCGGGGTGAAATTTATGTTTAAAAATGCAAATGGCTACAAATTAAAATTTAAAAATGTTTTCACCCTGGGTGGGGTTGAAACTCCCTTTTACTTCCTCTTTTGAGTGGAACGTAGCATAAAGAAAAGTTTTAAATGACATTTCAGGGACTGGGCACCAATGTATGGAAGAAAACTATTAAAAGGCACTTTTGCCCCAACTGAGGAGCAATAATCCTTGTCGCCCCTCTTTGGGGTGAAACACAACCTAAGGGAATTAAAAAAAAGGCATGGTGGGCCCAACATGGGTAAGTCAAAGCAGATTTTTAGAGAGTGCTTTCACCACGAGTGGGGGAAAAACTCCTTTTTCATTCCTCATTTGGAAAAAAACAAAACGTAAAAGAAACGAGGGGCTTCGTGATTTGAGCGCTAACAAAAGGGAGTATATTTTAAAAGGGTTTTCACCCCAAGAGAAGGGAAAAACTCTTTATCACCCCTCTCTGGGGTAAAATATATCTTCAAGAAGGTTTTGAAATATAATTTGTCATGGACCCAATGTGGGCAAGTTAACATAATTTTTAGGAGAGAGACGTCACCCCAAATGAGGGGTAAAATTCATTATCACCCCTCTCTAGGGCAAAAATGTATTTTTAAGATTTCAAAGGTGAAAGAGGTGAATACCAATGTAGGGCCCATTTCAAATATGATAGGGGTAGAAATAAAAGTAAAACGCTCAATACAAGGTCAGGGCATAGTGAATTGAAGTTTCCCGTATGGAGAGGCGCCATGTGGTTTCGCCTCTCCAAAGGGTGAATAATTTTTTTTAATTTTTTTGAGTTTGGGTGAAAGAGTTGTGCTATGCTCTGTGCTAAATTAAAAAAAATAAAAATGATGTCACCTCACCAAAGGGGTGAAAGTCTCTATCATCTGCATCTAAGGCGAAAGCAAAGAAGATGATTATGAAGGAAGATGATTAATGGGTGAAATTATCGAAGGCTTCAAATCAAGCTATGATATCATCTGTTGCTGCTCCGAAAAGGTTGTTTCACCCTGTTATTGGGTGAAATTAATTCTTTGATATTAAATTCTCAAGCGATTGCTCCCAAAGGCACAATTTTACAGATTCTCTTGGAAAGAGGCAAAGAAAGATAGAAGTTAATTTTTGGAGCAATGCAAGCAACACTTCTAGAATTTCCACTTCAATTTTGCAAGATTAAAGGTAATTATTATTTATTTCCAATGCACCACCTATCAACCTTGCTAGTTTTCAAAGTAGATTTAATGATCAGTGGAATTTCTTAACGAAAGTGTATTTTCAAGGTGCAAAGGTGAAATCAATAAAATGACCAAGAACCCGATTTCCAGGTGATTTTGCCATGTCCCAATGCACCGACATTCAAGGTTACTTCTTAGCATTTAATCATGTCCATTTCTCTGTGTGATTATCCCACCAAAGCTGGATCATGGTTTCCATACATAATATTTTGACCAAAACATTACTGATGCTGAGGAGAAAATTTTCTCACTGGTTTTTGATCTACCAGCATTTTGTTTGTAAGCGCATTAAATGAAAGAGGCGCAACCCTCTATAAATACTAGTCATTCTTAATTATAAAGGAGGATGGACACTGCAAAAAAATACTCTAAGTTTTTTGCATCAATAGAAATGCTTTAGCTTCTGGTTCTTTGAGTGGTCTTACACTTGATAAGTTTTCTTTGTTTGATTTTTGAATGCATTCATTTCCATTATTTGTTGTGTTTAAATTTTGCTTTTGAATTTAATTTTAATAGTAAAGGAATGAACACTAAAATACCCATGGGAAGTTGTCACTGCATAATTTCTAGAAGTTTCTATGCTTGTTTTTCTGTTGTATGCTGCTAAATTATTGCTTGGTGGAATTTTATCTGTTAGTCTATCCCCATCCAATTATGTTGGCTTACAACCATATTTCCCTATTTATTTCCTATTTTCCTAAGCTTTCAACCAAAGTAGAATAGGAAGGGAGCTAACCATCTTTGGAGATTGGCCTATGAGACATCTCTTTCTTCTAGCCTTTCAATGTTTGCCGAGTCTAGGGTGCACAAGGAATAGACTTTATAACTAGGCAAATTCATGATCAATAGTTTTTGGCATGCCCAATGGGACTCTCAAAAGGTTCCACTTTTAACAGTATTAAGGTTTGATGTTCATCTGGTACTGTATTATTAGAATATTTGGTGATTCAAATCTACCTAGAAGCCTCCAAACATGAAGTGAGCGAAACTCTTTCTTCATGATTACAAAGATCGAAGGCAAAAAAAATTGAAGAGCATGTTGAGTTCTATGAACTTGACATCCAAGATCTAGGATACCACCCTAGGTTAGTTACTCCAGTTGTCCCATCAATTATAACATCTTCTCAGTTAGTTGGTGTGTTTTCCATTCCTTCGAGTCCTTCTAGTACAACTACTAGTTTTCCACCTCCCCAACCACACACACCAGTCCACAAGGCTCAAAATCCACCACCACAACAACCACCTGATGTAGGAGCCTATATTTAGAGGTTTTTTTTTTAAATAAGTTTTAAAATATTTTTTTGAAAATAGTAATTACTTAAAAAAATAGTTTTTGGTGGAAAAATCAATTTGCCAAAAATAGTAATTTTTTATTTATTTTTAGGGCTTTAAGCTTTAGGGTTTTCTTTTAGGGCTTCAAGCTTTAGGGTTTCTTTGGGGATATATATTACCTTGGTATTACATTGTAAAATGGGGAAGTGAATCCAAGAATTAGAAGAAAATATTTATTTGTTTATTTCCATGTATTATAGTTTTTATGTGAATGGAGGGTTTTACTGATTATTTCCATTTATTGTAGTTTTTATGTAAATAGAGGGTTTTACATATTTTTTCCATTTATCACAGTTTTTATGTAATGGGAGGTATTTTTTGACCTCTTGCAGCTAGATTTACATCATTTGGTATTAGAGCAAGTTGGATCTTGCTAGGGAAGAAAAGAGAAGAGAAGAAAAGAGAAAAGGAGAGGAGAGCAAAAGGGCTCCAAGAAAATTGGCACTCTGTGTAGTGCTTGTAGAAGGTTTGTAAAACCTTGGAGAAATAAATTGGCACTCTATGTAGTGCTTGCAGGAGGTTTTTTTTTTTTATGTAAAGCCTTAGAGAAAGAGATTGACACTTTGTGTAGTGCTTGCAGAAGGTTTGTAACACCTTGGAGAAATAAATTGGCACTCTATGTAGTGCTTGCAGGAGGTTTTTTTTTATGTAAAACCTTAGAAGGAGGAATTGGTACTTTGTGTAGTGCTTGCAGAAGGTTTGTAAAACCTTAGAGAAAAAAATTGGCATTCTGTGTAGTGCTTGTAGGAGTTTTTTTTCATGTAAAACCTTGAAGGAAGAAATTGGCACTATGTGTAGTGCTTATAGGAGGTTTGAGATATAGAACCTTAGAAGGATATTGGTACTTTGAGGAGTACTTACAGATGTGTGGCCCTATATGGAGAGCAATTATGAGTTTGATCAAAGGAACTCACAGGAGCAAAGTTCTTTTCAACCAGAGGAGAATGATGCAGGAGCCTATCTTTAGAGGGTTTTTTTTTAAGAAGTTTTAAAATAATTTTTTTATTACTCAAAATGGAATTCTTTAACTCAAAAATAATTTGCTGAAAATGGTAATTAATAAAAAAGGTAAATTTTGATGAAAAATAATTTGTCGAAAATAGTAATTACTTAAAAAGGTATTTTTTAGTGGAAAAATAAATTTGCTAAAAATAGTAATTTTTTATTTTTAGGGATTTAAGCTTTAGGGTTTTCTTTTAGGGCTTCAAGATTTAGGGTTTTCTTTTAGGGTTTATTTGAGGATATATATTCCCTTGGTATTGCATTGTAAAAGGGGGAAGTGAATCCAGGAATGAGAAAATAAAATATTTATTGGTTTATTTCCATTTATTATAGTTTTTATGTGAATGGAGGGTTTTACTGATATGTAAATGGAAGATTTTAATGATTATGTAAATGGAGGATTTTACATATTATTTCTATTTATCATAATTTTAATGTAATGGGAGGTATTTTATTTTGACCTCTTGTAGCTAGATTTACATCACCACCACTAAGGCAGTTTCAAACATGGAACCATTCTAGACCTCTAAATCTGCAAGCTTAGAACCCAATCCCACAAGTGATGATGAAGGCTTTACAAACTTATGATGGTACGAGAAAGATAGACTATGAGCATATTCAAGATATATCTACTTTGGTGATGATTCATGGTATTATAGAAGAAGATATAATGGTAAGATTACATGTTCTCTCTCTCTAAGAAATTACTTTATTGGTACTAATCGCTACAACCTACAACCATAACTACCTAGGACTAGTTAGCTAAACTACTGATCAAATAATTCAAGGAACAAGCAGATTCATTTTCCTTATTACATCAGTTCACTACATTTTAAAGGAATCCATAAGAAGAAATCATGGACTTTAATGATAGATTTGCTCAAACTTGGAATAAGGTTATCGATGGTCTCCAGATGACTCCTGAAGAAGCTTTCTTTTACTACCTTTGAGCCTTCATCTCTAAAATTAGTATGGCTATATTATAGTACAGTGCCAATACATTCCATGATCTACATACAGTAGCACAAAAATTTGAAGATGATCTAATTGCTATTGGTACGCTTTCACCAAAAATGACCATGCCTATTTTTTTTGATATTTCGCAATATATGTATACTAATGTATCTTCTTAGCCCTTGCCCATGTCACCCATGTACCCAATTCATTCATGGAACCTAAGTACATGTTAAACTACAACAACAATCTTTGCTCTATAATTACCTGCTCCAATCATTCTGTAATTACTCAACCCTCCTATCCTAGTATTGCATTCTCTGCCAGTACCTTTACCTTTACCAAAACTTCAAGTGCCATCAAATCCTGATCCCCACATGAAATTATTATAGGAGATGCAATAAATTAACTCAACAGTGAGGACGATATGAAATGAAATCACATCCATTAAGAAGAAATAAGCTGAAGCTGATTTTTGATTGAGAAGATTTCAAACGCTATCTATTACTAGAAAGTAAGCAACTTCTACTAGCATAGGTGCTGAGAGAAATACAAATATATTGGCTAACGAAGAAGATGTTACATTAGAATGAACTTATTGGTGCTCTACTTGTAACAATACTCATGGTGAAGATACCTGCATGGTTCATTTGAACTATGTGTAGACTTTGGTAGAAAGCACTAATAGTGGTCAAGTTAACATGATCATAAAAATTGATCACAACTTTATGGTTCCATCTGTTGAGCAAGTATCAGTTCTCACAAGATCTAGGAAGAAACCTGCCACTCTTAAAACAACAAATATTGAGCCGTTAAAGGTCCCCATTGAACAAAAGGTGTAGGATGAAAAGAGGCAGTCTCAAGCAAAAGTGCCTATGCCAGCATCTAGAGTAGATGAGCCCGTATTGTTGAAAGATATTTTGTCTACACCAATGAAGGATAGAATGTAAGAAAAAACATCAAATTCACAACCTCTGGCTATGTAAGCATAGACAAAAAAAAGAGAACAAGTGAAGGAAAAGCTCAATTACCCGTCTTTGACCAAGCATCAGAGAGTAGAAGCTACCCAGTAGTACCGAAGAAAATATGAAGCTAATGGTGAATCAAGGGTGTTTAACATGTAGTCATATAATATCATTGAATAACGAAAGAATATCCCTACCAAGGTGAGTCTCTATGATGCGCTACAACTACCTGGACAAGTGGATTTGTTGTAGGAATTATTAAAATTTGTGAAGGATAAGAAGAAAAATTCTATGTAGACAATGTTGGCTCAGATGCTACCCACTTTGGTCATGGGACAAATAGACCTCCTCCATTATACCTATATATTAGGATGGAGGGTTGGATTGTACATAATTTCAAGATTGACTCTAGCGTAGTGACAACTATCATGCCAAAGGTAGTATGCAAAATCATGGGTATGGAAGATACAAGAAGCAGACCAGACATATTGCAGTTGGATGGTACTCTAGTTAAAATAGTGGGAGTGATTAAGGATATCCCAATTATCTTACATAGTATACCCCAAATTGCTATCATTCAAGAAGTTGTGGTAGTGGGCTTGGAGCCTTACTTCAGCATGTGCCTATCAAAGGAGTTCATAGGTAAGTTGGGAGGATACCTATATTTGAACTATTATCACCTTGAGATTCAATTCAAAGGAAGGAGAATACAAATTTATAATGAGAAGCCCTCCACATACTTGAGGAAGAAGACAAAGATGTAGACTCAGTCAACATGGAGACTGAATAGTTGGAGGAGAAAGATATGATGGAGGAAGCTTTGGATGAGCTTCAGTTAGAGGATGAGTTTTCTATGCTTGATTTCAATGCAATGATGGAGACTGAGATTGGCCGCTATACAATCACTAAGCCTGAGAAAGGTGAGGTGAAGGTGTCTAATGATCTATTTTTTACCCTCAACCAATTGTGGAAAATATATTTTCATGGTGCCAAATGCAAGAACGGTGCTGGAGCTGGAGTAATATTTATCTCTCCTTCAGGAATCCAAAAAACATATTTGTACCAGTTGACCTGGAGTTGTACGAATAATACCACTGAATACGAAGCACTGTGCTTGGGATTGAAGAAAGCGAAAAATCTTGGGATTAAAAAATTGTAAATTTTTGGAGATTTTGAGTTGATTGTCAACTAGGTGACTAGAAAGTGCTTTGTCAAAGCAGCACTACTTAAAGGTGTATTGCAATAAGGTATGGGATTTATTTTAATTATTTTATGATTTAATTTTTAAGAAATTTTGTGAGAATAAAATAAGCATGCAAATATCCTAGCATCTTTTCATGTGAACTTCTCTCCTATTGAGAGTGTGGTGCAAAGGCCCAATATTGTAAGGATGATTTATAGACCTTTAGTCCTTGAAAAAAACATATACTAGCAAGTTTTTGATAACGATGAGCAGACTGTAAACTTTTTGATTAGAGAAGCTAGTAGTTTCAAGGGAAGGACACTAGACGAAGATGAAGTGAAAGGTTTGATCTAGCTCAAGAATAATCACATCCTAAAAGGATTGATTACATTAGAGAGCCTTTTTGATAAGAGTGACAGAGAAAAAAGCATAGGATCAAGGTGGACGAAAAATAGTATACTAAGATAAAGTTAGGACCAAACAAGATAATCAAAGTCAGGAAAATTTTTTCTCTAGAAGATCTCGAGGACATTAAAATAATATGCTACGAATTCCATGATATTGTTGCATTGAGTTATCATGATTTAAAAGGGTATGAAAATTATGTGATTCAACACACCATCGATTTGTAGGAAGGGGTGAAACCTTTTTGGCAAAAGCATCAGTCTAATAATCTGAATATTGAGGTACTTATGAAAGTAGAAATACTAAAAATGCTGGAGGTAAAAATCATTTACCCCATCAAACACTTGACTTGGGTGTTACGAAGAGATATTCGACTATGCATAGATTTTCACAATTTGAACTAGGCATATTTAAAAGACCATTATCCCATACTATAGATTGATCAGATCCTCCATGTTGTTGCTGGGGTGCTGATATTTTCATTGCTTTATGGTTTCTTCGGCTATAATAAAATCTAGGTAAAGGATGAGGACCAGCATAAAATGACATTTACTACTAAGTGGGTTAATTTTGGTGAGTTGTTGAACCCAATCATTGTTATATACCTTGATGATATGACTATTTTCTCACATCATAGGGAAGAGCATGGATCTCACTTAAGATAGGTGTTTGAAAAATAATGGGAGTTTGGCATCTCCATTAACCTAAAGAAATCCATATTTGTTGTCAAAGAGAGAAATCTATTGGGACATGTGATTTCAAAGGATGCGTTAGCCATTGATCATGCTAGAGCCAAATCTCTCTTAAAATTACCACTTCAAACCAATAAGAAATATCTACAGTCAGTATGGCTATATCCTGAAGAAGATTTATTTTACTATATTTGAGCCTTCATCTCTGAAATTAGTATGGCTATCTTATAGTACGGTGCCAATACATTCCATGATCTACATACAGTAGCACAAAAATTTGAGGCTGATCTGATTGCTATTGGTACACTTTCACCAAAAATGACCATGCTTATTTTTTTTGATCTTTCGCAATATCTATATACTAATGCATCTTCTTAGCCCTTGCCCATGTCACCCATGTACCCAATTCATTCATGGAATCTAAGTACATGTTAAACTACAACAACAGTCTTTGCTTTGTAATTACCTACTCCAATCATTCTGTAATTACCCAACCGTACTTCTATCCTAGTATTGCATTCTTTGCTAGTACCTTTACCTTTACCAACACTTCAAGTGCCCTCAAATCTTGATCCCCACATGAAATTATTATAGGAGATGCAATAAATTTACTCAACAGTGAGGACAATATGAAATGAAATCACATCCATTAAGAAGAAATAAGTTGAAGCTGATTTTTGATCGAGAAGATTTCAAACGCTACCGATTACTAGAAAGTAAGCAACTTCTACTAGCATAGGTGCTGAGAGAAATACAAATATATTGGCTAATGAAGAAGATGATACATTACAATGAAAATATTGGTGCTCTACCTATAATAATCCTTGTGGTGAAGATACCTGCATGGTTCATTTGAACTATGTGTAGAATTTGGAAAAAAGCACTTCTAGTGGTCAAGTTAACATGATCATAAAAATTGATCATAACTTTATGATTCCATCTGTTGAGCAAGTATCAGTTCTCACAAGATCTAGGAAGAAACCTACCACTCTTAAACTAGTAGATATGGAGCCGCTAAAGGTCCCCATTGAACAAAAGGTGTAGGATGAAAAGAGGCAGTCTCAAGCAAAAGTGCCTATGCCAGCATCTAGAGTAGATGAGCCCGTATTGTTGAAAGATATTTTGTCTACACCAATGAAGGATAGAATACAAGAAAAAGCATCAAATTCACAACCTTTGGCTATGTAAGTATAGACAGAAACAAGAGAACAAGTGAAGGAAAAGCTCAATTACTAGTCTTTGACCAAGCATCAGAGAGTAGAAGCTACCTAGTAGTACCGAAGAAAATATGAAGCTAATGGTGAATCAAGGGTGTTTAAAATGTAGTCATATAATATCGTTGAATAACTAAAGAAGATCCCTACCAATGTGAGTCTCTATGATGTGCTACAACTACCTGGACAAGTGGATTTGTTACAGGAATTATTAAAATTTGTGAAGGATAAGAAGAAAAATTCTATGCAGATAATGTTGGCTCAGATGCTACCCACTTTGGCCATGGGACAAATAGACCTGCCCCATTATACCTATATCTTAGGATGGAGGGTTGGATTGTACATAATTGCAAGATTGACTCTGGCATAGCGACAACTATCATGCCAAAGGTAGTATGTGAAATCATGGGTATGGAAGATACAAGAAGCAGACTAGACATATTGCAGTTGGATGGTACTCCAATTAAAATAGTGGGAGTGATTAAGGATATCCCAATTATCTTACATAGTATACCCCAAATTTCTATCATTCAAGAAGTTGTGGTAGTGGTCTTGGAGCCTTACTTCAGCATGTGCCTATCAAGGGAGTTCATAGGTAAGTTGGGAGGATACCTATCTTTGAACTATTATCACCTTGAGATTCCATTCAAAGGGAGGAGAATACAAATTTCTAATGAGAAGCCCTCCACATACTTGAGGAAGAAGACAAAGATGTAGACTCAGTCAACATGGTGACTGAATAGTTGGAGGAGAAAGATATGATGGAGGAAGCTTTGGATGAGCTTCAGTTAGAGAGTGAGTTTTCTATGCTTGATTTCAATGCAATTATGGATACTGAGATTGGCTGCTATACCATCACTAAGCCTGATAAGTGTGAGGTGAAGGTGTCTAATGATCTATTTTTTACCCTCAATGAATTATGGAAAATATGTTTTGATGGTGCCAAATGCAAGAATGGTGCTGGAGTTGGAGTAATATTTATCTCTCCTTCAGGAATCCAAAAAATATATTCATACCGATTGACCTGGAGTTGTACGAATAATACCACTGAATATGAAGCATTGTGCTTGGGCTTGAAGAAAGCGAAAAAGCTTGGGATTAAAAAATTGTAAATTTTTGGAGATTTTGAGTTGATTGTCAACCAGGTGAATAGAAAGTGATTTGTCAAAGCAGCACTACTTAAAGGTGTATTGCAATAAGGTATGGGATTTATTTTAATTATTTTATGATTTAATTTTTAAGAAATTTTGTGAGAATAAAATAAGCATGCAAATATCCTAGCATCTCTTCATGCAAACTTCTCTCCTATTGAGAGTGTGGTGTGAAGGCCCACTATTGTAAGGATGATTTATAGACATTTAGTTCTTGAAAAAAACATATACTAGCAAGTTTTTGATAATGATGAGCAGATTGTAAACTTTTTGATTAGAGAAGCTGGTAGTTTCGATGGAAGGACACTAGACGAAGATGAAGCGAAAGGTTTGATCCAGCTTAGGAATAATCACATCCTAAAAGGATTGATTATATTAGAGAGCCTCTTTGATAAGAGTGACAGAGCAAAAAAGCATAGGATCAAGGTGGACGAAAAATAGTATACTAAGCTAAAGTTAGGACCAAAAAAGATAATCAAAGTCAGGACAAATTTTTCTCTAGAAGATCTCGAGGACATTAAAAATATATGCTATGAATTCCATGATATTTTTGCATGGAGTTATAATGATTTGAAAGGGTATGAAAAAAATGTGATTCAACACACCATCGATTTGTAGGAAGGGGTGAAACCTTTTTGGCAAAAGCATCAGTCTATTAATATAAATATTGAGGTACTTATGAAAGTAGAAATACTGAAAAATGCTAGAGGAAAAAATCATTTACCCAATAAAACACTTGACTTGGGTGGTGAAATTGGTTCCATTACGAAGAGATATTCGACTATGCATAGATTTTCACAATTTGAACTAGGCATATTTAAAAGACCATTATCCCCTACTACAGATTGACCAGATCCCCCATGTTGTTGCTAGGGTGGTGATATTTTTACTGCTTGATGGTTTCTTTGGCTATAATAAAATCTAGGTAAAGGATGAGGACCAACATAAAATGACATTTACTACTAAGTGGGGCACTTTTGGGGAGTTTTTGAACCCAATAATTGTTATATACCTTGATGATATGACTATTTTATCACATCGTAGGGAAGAGCATGGATATCACTTAAGATAGGTGTTTGATCCCCACATGAAATTATTATAGGAGATGCAATAACTTAACTCAACAGTGAGGACGATATGAAATGAAATCACATACATTAAGAAGAAATAAGTTGAAGCTGATTTTCGATCGAGAAGATTTCAAACTCTACCGATTACTAGAAAGTAAGCAACTTCTACTAGCATAGGTGCTGAGAGAAATACAAATATATTGGCTAATGAAGAAGATGATACACTAGAATGAACATATTGGTGCTCTACCTATAACAATCCTCGTGGTGAAGATACCTGCATGGTTCATTTGAACTATGTGTAGAATTTGGCAGAAAGCACTTCTAGTGGTCAAGTTAACATGATCATAAAAATTGATCATAACTTTATGATTCCATTTGTTGAGCAAGTATCAGTTCTCACAAGATCTAGGAAGAAAATTGCCACTCTTAAACCAGCAGATATGGACCCGCTAAAGGTCCCCATTGAAAAAAATGTGTAGGATGAAAAGATGTAGTCTCAAGCAAAAGTGCCTATGCCAGCATCTAGAGTAGATGAACCCGTATTGTTGAAAGATATTTTATCTACACAAATGAAGGATAGAATACAAGAAAAAGCATCAAATTCATAAACTTTAGCTGTGTAAGCACAACTAGAAACAAGAGAACAAGTGAAGGAAAAGCTCAATTACCCGTCTTTGACCAAGCATCAGAGAGTAGAAGCTACCCAGTAATACCGAAGAAAATATGAAGCTAATGGTGAATCAAGGGTGTTTAAAATGCAGTCATATAATATCGTTGAATAACTAAAGAAGATCCCTACCAATGTGAGTCTCTATGATGTGCTGCAACTACCTGGACAAGTGGATTTGTTGCAGGAATTATTAAAATTTGTGAAGGATAAGAAGAAAAATTCTACATAGACAATGTTGGCTCAGATGCTACCCACTTTGGCCATGGGACAAATAGACCTCCCCCATTATACCTATGTCTTAGGATGAAGGGTTGGATTGTACATAATTGTAAGATTGACTCTGGCATAGCGACAACTATCATGCCAAAGGTAGTATGCGAAATCATGGGTATGGAAGATACAAGAAGTAGACCAGACATATTGCAGTTGGATGGTACTCCAGTTAAAATAGTGGGAGTGATTAAGGATATCCCAATTATCTTACACAGTATACCCCAAATTGCTATCATTCAAGAAGTTGTGGTAGTGGGCTTGGAGCCTTACTTTAGCATGTGCCTATCAAGGGAGTTCATAGGTAAGTTGGGAGGATACCTATATTTGAACTATTATCATCTTGATTCCATTCAAATGGAGGAGAATACAAATTTATAATGAGAAGCCCTCCATATACTTGAGGAAGAAGACAAAGATGTAGACTAAGTCAACATGGTGACTGAATAGTTGGAGGAGAAAGATATGATGGAGGAAGCTTTGGATGAGCTTCAGTTAGAGGATGAGTTTTCTATGCTTGATTTCAATGCAATGATGGAGACTAATATTTGCTGCTATAACATCACTAAGCATGAGAAGGGTGAGGTGAAGGTGTCTAATGATCTATTTTTTACCCTCAACCAATTATGGAAAATATATTTTGATGGTGCCAAATGCAAGAATGGTGCTGGAGCTGGAGTAATATTTATCTCTCCTTTAGGAATCCAAAAAATATATTCATACCGATTGACCTGGAGTTGTACGAATAATACCACTGAATATGAAGCACTGTGCTTGGGCTTGAAGAAAGCAAAAAATCTTGGGATTAAAAAATTGTAAATTTTTGGAGATTTCGAGTTGATTGTCAACCAGGTGACTAGAAAGTGCTTTGTCAAAGCAGCACTACTTAAAGGTGTATTGCAATAAGGTATGGGATTTATTTTAATTATTTTATGATTTAATTTTTAAGAAATTTTGTGAGAATAAAATAAGCATGCAAATATCCTAGCATATCTTCATGCGAACTTATCTCCTATTGAGAGTGTGGTGTGAAGGTCCAATATTGTAAGGATGATTTATAGACCTTTAGTCCTTGACAAAAACATATACTAGCAAGTTTTTGATAACGATGAGCAGATTGTAAAATTTTTGATTAGAGAAGCTGGTAGTGTCAAGGGAAGGACACTAGACGAAGATGAAGCAAAAGGTTTGATCCAGCTCAGGAATAATCACATCCTAAAAGGATTGATTATATTAGAGAGCCTCTTTGATAAGAGTGACAGAGCAAAAAAGCATAGTATCAAGATGGACGAAAAATAGTATACTAAGCTAAATTTAGGACCAAACAAGATAATCAAAGTCAGGACAAATTTTTCTCTAGAAGATCTCGAGGACATTAAAAATATATGCTACAAATTCCATGATATTTTTGCATGGAGTTATCATGATTTGAAATGGTATGAAAAAAATGTGATTCAACACACCATCGATTTGTAGGAAGGGGTGAAACCTTTTTGGCAAAATCATCAGTCTATTAATCTGAATATTGAGGTACATATGAAAGTAGAAATACTGAAAATGCTGGAGGCAAAAATCATTTACCCCATCAAACACTTGACTTGGGTGGTGAACTTGGTTCCATTACGAAGAGATATTTGACTATGCATATATTTTCACAATTTGAACTAGGCATATTTAAAAGACCATTATCCCCTACTACAGATTGATCAGATCCTCCATGTTGTTGCTGGGGTGCTGATATTTTCACTGCTTGATGGTTTCTTTGGCTATAATAAAATCTAGGTAAAGGATGAGTACCAGCATAAAATGACATTTACTACTAAGTGGGGCACTTTTGGTGAGTTTTTGAACCCAATCATTGTTATATACCTTGATGATATGACTATTTTCTCACATCGTAGGGAAGAGCATGAATCTCACTTAAGATAGGTGTTTGAAGAATAATGGGAGTTTGGCATCTCCATTAACCTAAACAAATCCATATTTGTTGTCAAAGAGGGAAATCTATTGGGACATGTGATTTCAAAGGATGGGTTAGCCATTGATCATGCTAGATCTAAATCTCTCTTAAAATTACCACTTCCAACCAATAAGAAATATCTACAGTATTTTTTTAGCGAAATTAATTTTGTTTAGAAATTCATCATCAACTTTGCCTAAGTGATGAAGCCAATGACTGAACTCCTAAAGAAAAATTTAGACTTCAAATGGACATAGAAGAGGAATAGGTATTCCAAGAGATTAATGAGAGAATAGTTTAAACACCAGTGTTGATCAATCCAAACTATTTTAAGGATTTCATCCTTTATGTAGTAGGCGAGCAGGAAAGTTACACTGCCATCCTTACACAAAATCAAGATGATGGAGATGAACATCCCATTGCTTTTCTACGCCAAGTTATTCAGCTGCACTAGGAGAAATACAATTTTTTTGAAAATTAGGTTTATGCAGTTATGAAGTCTTAGAAAAAATTATGACGTTTTGTCTCACAAAGAAAGATAATTATCTATGTTATTCATTCAAATATCAAGAATTTTATCATCTAGGGAGAGCTTGGTGATAAAAGAGCAGGATGGGTCTCCAATATTCAAGAGTATGATGTAGATATTTGACCAACCAAATTGGTCAATGATCGGGAACTCTGTCAAGAGTTGGCTAAAAGCATAGCTTCTTAGTCACCAGTGCCATTACATGACAAAGTTATTAGCAAGAGTAATCTTACTAACCAAGTAGTAGGTGATCATTACTAGATAGAGGACCTTGTCGAATTCTTCATGTCTAGAATGTGTCCATCTCACATCAATTCCTCTTAGAGGTGAAGATTTAGGATGCAGACCCTCGGATATGTTTTTCTACCAAGTGGTTTATTCCACAAAAACATGGATAAGGTACTCCTCAAGTGCATCAAAGAGTCTGAGAAACAAAAATGTTTAGAGAAGTTCCACTCTGGCTTGTTTGGTGGACATTATGTAGGGAGGCCGATGGCCTTGAAGATCATTTAGGATGGATATTTTTGGCCCAATTTTTTCACAAATATGCACAAAGTAAGTCAAAACTATGATAATTGTCAACGATATGTCAATAGGAGTAAGAAGGTATCCTTACCTCTGCATCTTATCCAGGTAGAAGCTTCATTTCAACAGTGGGGCTTAGAAATTGTTAGGGTCATTAACCCTCATTATTCTGCTAAACATAAATATATTTTTCACAAAAACTGAATACTTTACTTAGTGGGTTGAAGACATCCCAATGAAGAAAGCAAACCAAGCGACAGTCATATCTTTCATTGAGGGGCTGATTACTCATTTTGATGTACCAGACGCCATTGTGACTGACAATGAGACTCCCTTTATTGGAGAAAATATTACTGAATTTGCAAGTAGGTGGAGTGAAGATTACTAAATTTGAAAGTAGGTATAGGATTTACCTCAAAGCGTCTTCTAATTATTACCCACGGGGGAATGGTTTAGTTGAGTCCACAAACAAGAACTTACTTCAAATTTTGAAGAGAACACTTGGGAGCAATAAAAGAAGTTGGCATTGCTGCTGGACTAAGCTCTATGGGTAGATCACATATTATTCAAGAAGTCCATTAATACTTCTCTCTATTCCTTGGTGTACAACAAGGAAACGGTGTTGCCTACCCACATTGAACTTTCAGTCCTCTATAATTTGTAGTTGCTTAGTGATGAAGGCAACTAAATTAACCATATGAGTGCGATACTAGCACAACTCTTGCAGCTCAAAGAAGAAAGAGAGAAAGCATATAACACTTTCATGGAGAACAATAGAACAACACATAAGTGGTTTGAAAAAAAGACGTACAAAAGGGTATTTAAAGTCATATACTTGGTGCTTAAATGGAATTTAGATAAAGCAAAACCTGACAAACACCATAATTTTGAGGCTATATGAGAGGGTCCATTCTATATTTTAGGAGAAAATTTGGTTAATGCTTATTATCTTCATGATATGGATGGCCGAAAGCTATCGATTTCGATAAATGGTCTTCATCTGAAGGTCTACCACCACTGAAAATTTTAGACATCAAGTATGTATATATGTGTTGTTTTTTTCTTGATGTTATGCTCATACGTATGTAAAAAAAGAAAAAAGAAGACAAATGGTCTTATTTTACCCATAAGCACCATATTTAGGGATAAAAATTAATTTCACCCTGAATAAAAGGTTTTCATGATTTTTATTTTTAATTTCGGGAAAAAATAAGTAATAGCTTTGAAAAGGCAGCTTCGGTGAATTTGTTTTAATGATGAAGTTAGAGGGAAAATAAACAAGAAAAAAAAGTACTTTCATCCCAATTGAGGGGCGAAAGTCATATTCATATATTTTTAAGACCAAAAAGGAAAATATTAAAAAAAAGAGAAGGCAACGACTTTGTTTTAAATTTCGTCCAAAGTTATTATACCATGCATTTTCGCTTAGAAAAGGGTAAAAATCTGTTTTAAAAGTGTAGCTACAAAAGCAGAAAAGAAAAAAAAAGAAAAATCTCATGCATAGAAAAAAAACAATTTAAAAAAATTTATTCCTGGCAAAGAGGGGCGAAAATAGATTAATTTTTGTTTTTCTTGGAAAAGCAGTACTAGTTAAAAGCATGATTTTTTTTAGAAGAGCACTTTTTAGGCAAAATCAAGGAGGAAGAACATTTGAAAAGGTATTTAGGCTTGTTATTTTTGCAAAGCAATAGGAAGGACAACTTCAAAATCATGGGTGGTGGGAGAAAAAGCAAGTTGTGGATTCTTTTTCGCGAAGAGGATGTTTACAAAGTAAAGCGTGTCCCCTAGAAGTTTTTTATGGCAAGGACCAATTTTGAAGTGCCTTGGACATCGTTTTAAAAATAAGTGCGTCTGAAGAATTTTAAAATTCATCCATTCTGCCCCCGAATGAAGTTTTGAAGATTTTAAGCGATCAAATTAATTTGTTTCTACCCCAAGGCGCATCCTTCTTTGACACTAGGCAGTTCTCTTTCTCGAGGTTACCCATTGAGGTTCATGGAGAACTTTTCAAGATTGGAGGTAGATAAAGCACAAGAATTGAGGAAGATTCTAGCTTAGAGGAGGTTAAAGACAGTTAAAGAAATTATTAAAAATCATGCTCAGTGTAAATATAGAAACACACGTTCACTCAATTATTTCAAAAACCAGCATGTGCATTTAATCCGGTTGATGAAGGTGCATTATAAATTCGATGCATTTGTGAAGATAAGGTAATTTTTTTTTATATTTTCTAAAGTGTTGCTACTTCGGGTTGAATATAGTGCAAAAATTACAGGCGCTTGAGCATTATTGAAGATGGGTAAAATATTCGCAGCATCAAGAAGCACTAAAGAGCCAAAGAAGGTATATAAGAAGACCAAGGGAGGAAAGAAATCGAAGAAAGCAAGGTACCATGAAAATTTCAACCTAGATTCTTATTCTGATACGCTAGCTCAAGTGGGAGACTATGTAATTATGAATAAGGGCATTGAGAAATTGTGTCAAGATGTAGATGTTGTGGTTTGATAGGGATTAACATCGGAGAGTCCTCTCAGCATTGCATACCATGCTCATATTTTTTGTTTTTTTTGCACACCAGTTCACTATTGCCCAGAGTTGGTGGAATACATTTTGAAGTTTTATAATCCTAACACCAGTGCAATGGAGAATACAAAAGGGAATGTGTTGTTCACAATTTTGTTTGAAGATGTATGGGAGGTATTCGCTTGTGGAATTACTCCTCCTTTGGACTTCATTTTCAAGAAATTGCACATTGGCGAGTAAGAAGAATAATATCAGTCCATGATGACGCTGCATTGGTTCATGAAGATACAATTGATTAAAATGCCCTAACATAGTGAACTGCCAATGTTGCCAAAGCCATTGATGGATTTCAAGAGCCTAGATTTATTTTCTATGGTGTCTTGGATGGTTGGTCTTCCACAAGTGGTAGGCTACATTGGTGCAGTACATATCTGAGGTAGAATTCTATGTCCCCACTACAATGATCGCAAAGGTGAACCATATTTTCTTTGACTAGGCCAATTATATTACCAGAAGAATGCACACCCAGTTGGAAAATATGCAGAGTGAAGGAACGAAGGTATTCAAGCACACATCCTTTTTGATCTAGTATTTCTTCTTCCACCTGCACAAGAATTTTTCTTTCATTGCAAGTAGGCAAGTTGAGAAGGAGAATAAAAAAATGCCAGTATATTTTTGGACCTCTATATTATCGAGGCAGGAGTCTTTTTATAACTTCAACTGTATTTTATGGGTCATACCATGGAGTTAATTTTCTATATAAGTGAGAGGGTACCGAGAGATATGAGAGAAGAAATAACCTCAAAGCAAAGATACAATATATTTTTGTTGACATAAGGCATTGTGCTACGTATTTTTGGCTATACTAGCAAGCCAGTTATGCTCCCATATTTTCTACAGAGAACTTGTTTTCTTTAGAGGTTGTTTGGAAATATGATTTTATAAATGATGTTTATGGGGTAGGGCGTGGAAATAAAACCATGTGCAATATGCCTTTTCATTTTTGAGGTATTGAGGTGAGCCAGTGGGCTAGAAAAATTTGATAACTAAGACCTTTTATGACATTAGAATGGTGGAGTTGCCACAACAATGGAAGTACGATCCTTTGGGTCTCTTTGCTAAATAAATCAAGGTCAAAATATTTCATTGTTGTTTGAGGCTAGATATTGAGAAGCATTGAAACAATCCGGAGGGGCATGAATTAGAGTGGCATGTAGAGAACATGATGTTGCTTCCACTATGGCATGGTTTCTATGATATGGAGGCCAAATATAACCTTGCAGTACATAAGCATCAGATTCCTCCACTAAGTTTATTTAGTCAAATGAAAGAACAAATTTCGGGTTGGTCAGAGGAAAAATTACAAACTTATGGATCATGAGGGCTCATAGAAGAAAAATTAGGTCACCATATGGCATGGTAATGGATGAAGTATTTTTAGACACTTATGATGACGTCTACACCAGTTATCAATCGATCACTTTTGCTAGTATTATACCTCAGAGTTTGCAAAACTCTAGCAGTGAAGAGAGTGTGGTCGAAGAAGAGTATCCTGAAACCTAGGAAGCACCATTTGTATAAGAAGAAGAAGAACAAGTTCCAGAAGAGCCATTGTAGCGTAAGGTGAAAAACAGGTAGAAAAAGTTATCGATTATAAAAATATCAAAGAAGCAAAGAACCAATATAGTTTCATCAAACCCTCTTATGGTTTTGGTTGAATGGACATAAGTATTAGAGGTTTTTCCTTTGGTTTGGACAAAGCTGTCAATGCAGATTTTTGATATTATCAATATTGAGGAGGATGTTGTAGTAGAACCAAAGGACCAAGCGGAGAAAGATTTAATTTCACAACCACTTTTATCCCCGCTAGCTCCCATGGAATCAGATCTTGAAGGTTTATTTTCTTCTCTTTCTTCTCTCCCCGAGTAGTTGGTGACTATCATTTCCATTCCATTGGTTTCCACTTTTATTTCATTTTCACTTGACATGCCCTCCACTTCAGTGTCACTTTCTATTTCCCATTCATCAGTCACTAGCACTCCATGTTCTTCTCTTCCCGCTTCTTCTACTTCCCTTTATTTTATTTCTTTTACATCCACCTTGAATCTATTTTAACTTCCCGTATCATCCATTTTAGTAACCTCTGTTACCACTATAAGTAGACAAGCTACTCCTCGAGTGAGTGTGACTATGGTTGAACCCCTTGCCTCTATTCATGCAACCATTTCCATTTCCACTATCATTTCCACTATACCAATTTTTGCTTTCCTTGAGTCGAATCCACAACAAGCTCATTTTCATTTCATCATATTTTTGAAGTTGCAACTATTGCTCAAGTTAGAGATAATGGTTGTACCAGAATAGTCCATTTTAGCGACGATCAACCAAACTCACTTGAGTTCATTGCAGTGGTTGAAGAGTCGAAAGAGAAGAGAGGCTCTGGCACCAGCGAAGCCATTAAAGAAGGTTTCATTTGATCCTAACACCATGGAGGCCCATACAAAAAAAATGTTTCCCCAAGTTCAGAAGCCGCAAGGAGAAATGACTCCAAGTGACTATACTTATGAGATCATCACCAAGGACCTTACCAAGCTTGATACTATGGAGACAATGGAGAACATTCAAGTCAAGATAAGCTCTTTGTACGTACATGGTGAGCATTATAAGAATCATTTTTTCAAGGCCGAGGCTAAGATTACCAACCTGGAAGAATCTTTGGCAAAAATTCAAGCATAATTGTAATCCACATAGTTAGAGGTAACTCATTTGTAGAAAAATGTGAAAGAATTATAGAAGATGATCCAAAAGCATCAGGAGGCCAAAGGAGGAGCATAGTAGCAATTTAAGGTGTTGAAGGGTCAAATCCAAAAGTTACAAGATCAACTAGCTGCAAAAGCAACATAGGTGATTATTCTAACAAAATCAAAGGTCAAGGAGACACACAACTAGTTACTTTTTTATTGTAAAACTATGGAAAAGAAGGTGACACAGGTCCTCATGTACCTTCAGGAGATACATACAGATGTATCATATGGGCAAAATATAGTCGAACATGGTGAGGATCACTTGGAGCCCCTCCTAGTAAAGGCATCACAAATGCAGGTACTGAGTAGAACATGTCTTAAATTTTACCCTATGAGTGACATGGCCCTAACTTGGGCGAATGCCAAAGTGACATTGCGTCAATATTTTTCAAAGCTAGACCAAGTAAAATAGGCTTGCAAGCTACTAGATATGTTCAGACAAGAAATAAGAGTTTTTAAGCTCTACTTTAATATAGTAGCTGAAAATAATTTCCATAGCTTCATTGATGATCAGGAGAATATTCTATCAAAGGAGGACATGGAGGTAGTTTGGGAAATTTTTATTGATAAAGTTGATGATTGGGATGAGCCTCTCACCAAATATCATGTGTTCTCTCTGATGAGACTAACATGCATCAAATCCAATTTGCTGGAGCTCAGTCAGTGGGTGAATTACATTATCATTGAACAAGTGGAGACCTTCAGGTACCTTGTAGATTCGCTTAACAACCCGAAGATGATAAATGAAAATGCTTGGTCTAAAGCTATAACAGTGTATGAGGCTACAATCGCTCATATTTTAGATCTAGAAAAAGAAGCTACAACAAAGGAGATATAGGAGCAGAATGCCAGAGCGAGCAGTAAGTAGCCCGACGCATCAAGTGGAGCTGACTCTTAAGCCCAATGGATTAAAGCTTAGGATCGATTGCATCCATGTGAGCTAGATACCCCGCGAGCCACCAAGAATATTGGCAGTTTTGCAACTTTACCACATTGCAATTTTGTTGAATGTTAATTACAAAATTTTGATGAATTTACTAAAGGAAGACGCTACAGTTTTAATGGATATTTTACTATATTTTTATCTCTTTTTAATATTGTATTATTTTAAATAAAATGGAAATCATAAACACTATGAAGAATTTTGTTGAAAATATTTAAGCATCAAAATTGCTAACAAGGAGTTAATTTTGAAGGGAGAAGCACCTCAGGAAGAGCAAGCAAATTGTTTCATCCTAGAAAATGTGAAAGTCATGCTCCAATTCAAAAGTAAGTTGGAGGAAGGGGTGGGAGTAGTTTCACCCCAATTAAGGGGTGAAAATCATTGTCACCCCTCTTGGAGGTGAAAAGTAATTCAAATGAGTCAAATCGCCCAATGGAGCAAAGGACATGAAATTCTCAAGTGTAAAATTGAGAAGCAAAATGTTTTCACCCCAATTGAGGGGCGAAAACACTTGTCACCCCTCTTCAGGGTGAAATTTATGTTTAAAAATGCAAATGGCTGCAGATTAGAATTTAAAAGAGCTTTCACCCTGGGTGGGGGCGAAACTCCTCTCGTTTCCTCTTTTGAGTGGAACATAGCGTAAAGAAAAGTTTTAAATGACGCTTCGGGGATCGGGTGCCAATGTATGGAAGAAGACTATTAAAAGACACTTTCACCCCAACTGAGGGGTAAAACTCCTTGTTGCCCCTCTTTGGGGCAAAACACAACCTAAGGAAATTAAAAAAAAAGGTATGGTAGGCCCGACATGGGCAAGTCAAAGCAGATTTTTAGAGAGCACTTTCACCATGAGTGGGAATGAAACTCCTTTTTGTTCCACCTTTGGGGTGAAATGAAGTGTAAAATAGACGAGGTGCTTCGTGATCGTAGTGCTAACAAAAGGAAGTAGACATCAAAAGAGCTTTCGTCCCAAGAGAAGGGAAAAACTATTTGTCGCCCCTCTTTGGGACGAAACATGTCTTCAAGAAGATTTTGAAATATAATTTGTCATGGGCCCAATGTGGGCAAGTTAACACAATTTTTAGGAGAGCATCGTCGTCCTAACTATCATTTCATACTTTATAAATCATAATTATCTTTTATTCTTATATGTAGTTTTAAACTATTTTATAAGTAATAATTATTTTCTATTCTTATATATAATTTTTAACTATCATTTTATATTTTACAAGTCATAATTATTTTCTATTCTCATGTATAATTTTTAACTATCTCTTTTATATTTTATAAGTCATAATTATTTTTTATTAAAAGAAGTATATTTTTTTTTGTTGAAATCAGAATCAGACAACAAAATTACGTCATCCAACGTACAATCTTTCAGTAAATCTAGATGCCACTCTCTAACATCCAAACCTTAAAGACCCATTTAATCAAGTTAATTATTTTCTATTCTTATATATAATTTTTAACTATCATTATAAATTTTTCAAGTCATAATTATTTTCTATTCTAATATATAATTTTTAACTATCATTTTATATCATAGTTATCTTATTTTTTTATATATATATCTATCTCAACTTTAAAATTTATGTTTTAGACTATTTTAGTACAACGAGCTAAACTATCTAGACTTCGTTATATTGATATACTAAATCTTTTCTTATCCTTTCAGCATTCTTTTCGCTAATTCTGATCCCTTACTTGCAAATTGCAATGCCGTGTTTAGCCTGAACGTTAATAACAGATTCTGGTTCCACGTTTCCTATTTATCTGCTTCTAATACTTGTTTTCAAGATCTGGACGATGACGATTCTAACAGTTTCCAACAACGGAAATTATTGCAAAGAAGGTTTCACACAACACTATATATACACACAAGATAATAAACATTATCATCGATGAGACCATGGATCTGTATCGCCTCAACACCAGGATAGCCGTGATTTCCATGGCCATGGCACTTATGGTATTTATTCAGTCATCTGATTTGGGAGGATGTGTGATGTCTTCTTCTTCATCTGCCATGAGTAATGATAATTTTCAAAGCTTGAACAAGGAAGTACGCGGAGAAGAAAAGCTGTCTTCACTCAATGATTATGACCCTGTGGATCCTCCGCCACAACTCCCCCCACTCCCCCGACCTGTACTTCCCCACCTGCAATGAAATGAGAGGTTCAATCTCCAATTTTAAATAAAAAGGTTTTAAGTTCTATTTGGTGTAAAAGGGTCTCAAAACAAAAATCAACATTAAAAACTATTTTCCTTTTTTTTTTTTTTTTTTTTTTTGGTTACAATCACAATTTGTAGTAACTATCTGTTGATAGAGTTCAAACTATCTACACTAACAACCAACAATACTAACAACAATTTTCCCTCCTTCTACTTTACTAGTGGTGAATTTTTTCTTAAGAACCAGCAATACTAACAATAATAAAGTGTGAAGTTCCTTGGTTTTTAGTTGTGTTGAGTTACTCTTTTGGATACACTGATTAGTTTTCTTTATATACAAAGCTCAGGTAGTGCCTCTGCTTGGAAAGAAATGATATGCCGGCGTTTATGCAAGGCATGGGTACTTTTTTTTTTTTTTTTCATTTTCTACATGGTAGCGAGATGGAAAGTACATCTTGCCAATGCAAATGTTTTTTTTAATGTTGCATGATGTGGCATAATGGTAATTTAAATTTTGAGTTTTTAATAAAAGTCTATCAAGTTACTACCCCAGTTAACTTTAATTAATTTAAAATAATTTTACTTTAATTTATGTATTAAAATGATTTTACTGCAGTGGTATAAGAATAAAGTAGACATATAATATGATTTTTTTGTGCAATCTGACAATTGATTTGATAGAAATAATATTTTTAACGGAAAAGCTTTGCATTTTACCTTAACTGTAATAAGATGCTGTTAATATTATTAATATAAGTAAATTATAAACATTAAAAAATAATTTATTACTTTTCTATCGGTGTAGGTAGTATTTGTAATCAATTATAAAGAAATAAATTATTTATATATATATATATATATATATATATATATATATATATATATATATATATATATATATATATATATATTATTTTAACAAAGTTTTGAATGAAATAATCAATGAAGTTCTTAATATTAATATGTATTAGATGTAGATGAAGTTGGTAAAAGTGAACTAGACACAACTAAAATTAGATAATATATTTATGAAGTTGATAAAAGTGAACTAAACACAACCAAATTAAAGAATATATTTATGAAGTTGGTAAAAGTGAACTGCACACAACCAAAATTAAAAAATACATCAATAAATACAATTTGACCATCCATTATGGAGAAAGTAAAAAAACAGAAGATTCTAAGCTATACTTTTTAAATTACATTTTATTTAAAAAAAATATAAATTTTTTATTTTATGTTTTTAAAAAAATAAATTTTATTTTTATTTTTAAAAATGTATTATTTTCTACTTATATATAAGTATGATTTTTTAATTCGTTATACAATATTCAAATAGGCCCCAACTGTATTATGTTAAAACTGCATCACCACCATACTATGTTAACAAATCACGTAGTGTTGTTATAGCTAGCAATTATTGCATATATTATCAAGAAAAATTTGATCTTATATTTTCACATTTAAAGAGCACATTTTTTACTAATTGAGAACATACTATTAAGTAAATGTTACGTTTTGAGAACAAATCTTATTGATAAAATTTTAAAAGGATATAAACTTAAAACCATCAAAATATTGGCTTTGTGCTTTCTTAGAAATGAGAAAAATGGAAGTGGTATTTATAGATTTCATAGCTTTTTTTTAAAACTCTTCACTAATTCACCACCTACTATATTTTTTCTCCTATAAGTACTAGAAGTGTTGATAAATGATTGCTAAAAAAAAATTTAGAGCACTGTTTGCCTTATAGGACTATAAAGCATACCTTGAATTTTTATACAAAGTGTTTATTTCTAGTGACATATTCCTATGATGGAATTTAGTTCCACATTAGTACCTCTTTTGCTTAGTTAGCATAGTGTGTTGTATCAATTATCCCATAATGACTAGGTTTTAGGACTTGAGTGGATTATAAGCCCCACCATTTGTCAAACTCTTTGTCGATGGGGTAGTAGACTTAAAGGTGTAAGCTCTTGGTGTCACTCATGTGGGATTCCTCACCCATTTTAATATTAAATTTTGAAATTCATGCCTCTTCTTCTTCCACAACTAACTAATCATTCCTCATTTGGTTAATAACATGTTTAATTGTCTCTACAATCACACTCTTAAAGGTGGTTAGCTTAGTAATTTTATTCTAGTCATTGTCAATTGGAAAAATAATAATAAAATTACTATTATCCTCTTTTATCCATTTGTTGAGTTGGTCCTAAATTCTTCCTTCCTCTTTTCTAAGTTCACTCATTGCTTCTGAGAAGATGTTTTTTTTGTAGAATCCTTGTCTATTCCTCTAGTCTGATATTTTATTTAAAAGTAAAAGGTAAGGTAGTTTTTTATTCTTCTTTTGGTATAAACCAATCACTTTTCATTTGGTTAGTGACATGTGTAATTGTCTCTATAATCCCTCTTTCGAGGTGGTTGACATAGTAATTTTATTCCATTTTTTTTCTAGTCATTATCAATGGGAAAACAATAATGGAGTTGCAATTATCCTCTTTTAGCAATTTAATTTGAGGTTTTTTACCTTCAAAAAGTTCCATATCTTTTGCAATATTTGTTGAGTTGGTCTTGTATTGTTCCTTCATCTTGTCTAAGTTGTTCATTTCTTGCTTTTGAGAAGATTTTTTTTGGTAGAAGCCTCATTTCTAAACATATTTTCTCTATATATAGATAGAGAGAAATTGGAAGATGATCCAACCTTGCCTAATTTAAAATTTTGATTTTAATACCTAATTTTATTCTAACATGTTTTCTTCTATTAGAAAGTAATCTAAATATTTCTTGATATTTTCCTTGCCTATCTTCTTGTTTATCTAAAAAAATCATCTACATCATGGAAGAATACCCATAATGCATTTATAACTAATCCACAAAGTTCTACAAGTTTGTATTCCTATTATTGTATGTCATTTTCTCCCTATTTTTTTGAAGTTTACATAGTAGAGTTGAAGTCACTTTTTATAATAGTTTCCTTGATTCCCCAATATTCTATAGCTAAATTCAATACTATTTTCCTCTAGCTTTGGATGCAAGTGATATAAAACTTTATAATAATACTATCTATTGAGATAAAAATATTTATCTTTAATGCTACCCAATTGGATTTATTACCTTTAAGTATCCATCACAATCCATCACAAGATATTAGATATGATATTATAGATATATTTATTGTCTGTCCCTTTACATCTATCCATTTTCACTATCAAATTTTTCATCTCATCCATTCTCTTTTTATTTTCTAATGTAGAATTATTTTAAATCTTATCCATTCTCTTTATATTTTCTAAAGTAGAATTATGTTATACTTAACCATAATTTTCTCTATCAACTTCTTCTCATCCATTTTTTATTTGTTGTTTTAAATAGAATTATATTTTCACTCTCTCTATTTACTAAATTTCTTATTCCATATTCTTTTCATGGGAATATATTAGTATTATACTCTATTTACACTCTTTTACATCTGGTATTTTTTAAACTTATCATATCTTATATTGATGCATATGAACCCGAAATTAATTTTCCTTGGTTTTTATTCTAACAAAAATCCAAGGCCATTGTAAAACCCCTTTTTATAATGAAATAGAGAAGGCTATTAAAATTTATTCATATAAAACATTAGAAGATCAATTTATACAAGGGATGAGGAAGTACAATATATAAATTCAAGTTCAGGAATTCAAGGTGTAAAGGAATATGGAAGGTAAATTTTAAAGCACATGAGGTAAATCATGTCAAGCCTAATTTAAGTAAATCAAATTTATTTACCTCAAGCAACATAAAATCATCTCCTTGCAATAACAATGGAAGTAGTACAAATCATATACATTGCACATTAAGGTTTCAAGAGAAACATAATAAAGAAATACATATGGAGTATATCCATAGTGACATAGGAAAGTAATTACTATAGATAATCATACTTGTACTTTATATGCGACTATTCATTGTATTTAATATTCTCTAGGGATACATAAATCTTTAGAAGATAAGTCTAAATATGATAGTACAGAAAAATAGAGGACATTGATGAAGATGAAAGTGTTGGTGGGAATGAAAAATGGAGAGGAATATTGGGACTACATAGAAATGAACACAAAAGCACTTATGTATTTACAAGTTATGTTACAATATATAGGCATAAAGCCTATGAGGGAGATATGACAAGTGTCATAAGCTCCACTCCAAGTGTTGAAACAGAAGACACAACTCCAACTCAAACTGAAACTAAAAAATAGGACAAGTGGTAGAACTGTAGAAGGGCATAGTGCACATTATAATAATATTCTAACATTTCCCCTTAATGTGCACTATCCTAAAAATATAAGTCAACATTAGATAACAAGGAATACCATTAAGGAAAACAAAGAGAAAAGAAAACTCAAAGGGTATTGGTTTGGAAATCCAAAAAGAAATATCATAGGTGTTAACAAGAAGTGAGGCTTTTGCAATGGAAAAGGTTCTTGGGTTTTCATTAAGGATATACAAGTTCAAATTCCACTCAGTACGAGGGAACTAGGACCGCTCATAAAAATCCATGTAGACCTTAAATTTTTAATCAAGTGACATTAGCTCAACTAGTTAGTGTCCTTAATATTTCAAGGAGGAAACCTAGAGTTGAATCTTGCTCAATGATACATGAATAATATCTAAGATTTTTTGTAATACCACAATGTGGTGATGATGTAATACAAGTGGGGCCCGCTTCAATCCCATATAACCCATTAAAAAAATACAATAAGTAAGGCTAAGCCCACTAATAAAAATAAAAAATGATAAAAATCATATCATAGAATAATAGGGGTATGAATAAGGCCCCTAAAAGAATAGTTATAGGTTTCTAAGTTTATTTTAATACAAGAAAAAATTAAGTAGTGGAGAACATGAGGATACTTCTAAAAGGATTCAAAATATAGGGATTGTCTAGTAGTTTCTTCTAGAGGAGATTTTTAGAGAATTGCAACAAAATTGGACAAACACAAATAGGATGGATAATGACCAGAAGAAAAAATTAATTGGGTTACTGGACTATTTTATGGGAAAGAAAAAATATCTAAGTTGGAATTATAAATGTGTATGTTCCAAATATAGTTATTTCTCATGAAATATGTTGGAAAGACATTAGCATATTTTTATCAACCATAACCATCATTTATAATTGTAATCTATGGATTCTTGGGGTGACTTCAATATAGTTATATATCCTCTAAAATACAAGGGTGATACTCTTGGAAGGTCTAAAATAATGTAATATTTTTCTCTATTTGTCAAATCAAATGGACTTTGGGATGCTATTCCTTTGAAATTTTAACATACATGAGATAAGAGATGCATTAGGAAAGCTCATAGAACAAAAATGTTGAGTATATTTTGTTATCCAACACATGGTTACCAATAGAGTATACAATATCTTTAGATATTATTTTGAGCAAGATCATATTACAAACCTATTCTTTAGATTATGATTTACTTAATAATAGTCATCCAAATCCATTTTACTTCTAGTCTATGTGGCTCCAAGACCCTAATTTCTTATAGATAGTCAGATTATGGTAGGATGAAATAAAATTTGAAGGATCATATTTGTACATATTTATGCAAAATATGAAATATCTAAAGGATCAAATAAATATTAGGAACATCAAATATTTTGGTAATATTTTTAAATAAATTAAAGAGATTTAATTCAAGCTCAAAAATGTACAATAGATACTAGAATCAAAGAAATGGTCTAGGATGCTTATTTGCAAGAAAAACAATTACTTTCTAATTATTGCAATGTATTGAAAAAGGAGTCATATTGGTTCTAGAAATCGAGGAAAAAAATGGATTAAGGAAGAAGATAGAAAAACAAAAAAAAAATCATGTTACAACAAAAATAACTTTTTCTTTTCATTGCATAAAAAATATTTTAATTCCATATGGAAGAAATAATATGGAAGAATAAGATATCTAAAAGGAAGAAATTAGATATTTCAATTTTTTTTGTCAAATACTGGGTAATATAAGGAGGCACAATGTAAGATTTTACAAAATATTACATTCATTATCACACAATGACAAAATGAAAACTTGATGAAGAAGATATCTATGGGGGAGATACATCAAGCAATTTTTTATTTCCACCCTAACAAGGAACTTTTTATTTATTTATGGAAAACATCCCAAAGGGATGCCACTTTTGGGTAAGACCCAAGGAGGCAAGGGTATCCATTCCGCAAAAAATACCCAGGAATCAGATTTGGCCTACCACCTTTGACATACTCAAGGAGTAAACAAACACACAAAACCAATTTAAAAATAAGTAAATAACAACAAAAATAAAATAAAATAAAAAAAAACATGCTCCTTGAGTGTGTCAAAACCAAAATAACAACCAAACACACACAATAAGATAAAAGAAACCACAACACAAACCACATATAAAAACACAAGAACCACATATCAAAACACAAACAAGACAAAAACAACAGAACACTACAAAGACATAACCCAAAAAAAACATGAAAAATAAACACAACCAAAACCTAAAAAATAAAATAAAAATAAAAATAAAAAACAACCAACAACAGACAATAAAAAAAACAAAAAACATAGAAAATACTCACACATAAAAAAACGAAATAACGCAAACAAAGAGAAACTCAAGAACAAGAACAAAAAAAACACAAGAACAATAACAAAAAACATAAAAAAAAAACAAAACAACAAAAACACAAGAACAAAAAAAAACAACACAAAGAACACAAAAATAAAACAAAACAAAACAAAAGAACCCACCCACCTTAAAAAACTAAACAAAAAAAACAAAGAAGAAAAAAGAAAAAAAGAAAAAAAAGAAAAAAAAGAAAAAAGAAAAAAGAAAATGAAAAAAACAATGACCTATCTAGACCAGAAGACTATTAAGGCAAGAATCAACAGAGGAAAGAAAATAAATAATATAATGAGCTAGGGAACTAAAAAAACTGAATGAACCAAAGAGAAGCAAAAAAAAAACAAGAAGAAACTAGGTACCTTCAGAAATGGAGCCATCCAAATAAATGATAGAAAGAAGAGCTTGCCTAATTTGAGAAGCCCACCATATAGGAGGGTGGTCATAACAAGTAAGATCACCTTTGTCCAAAGCCCATTTAGTTAAAGCATCATCACTATTGTTTTGATCTCTGACCACATGATTGTAATCAACTTTCAAAAATCCCATCTGGATTAACTAAATCTTCTCAATAATTATTTTTATTCTCCAATCCACCTTATGATTCTTAGGAGTCTTCAAGAGATTAATCATAAGTTGAGAGTCAGACTCAACTAACACCTTTTACCATCCAACTTTAGTAGCCTCCTGAAGGCCTCTAAGGATACCATACCCCTTAGCAAGGTTATTGGAAAACATACCCAAATTCTTAGCAAAAGTAAAAAACAGGGAGCCATCTAAAAGTCTACCAATTCCTCCCATACTGGCTTTTCTAGGGTTCCCTCTAGAGGCTCCATCAATATTGACTTTTCCAAAATCCTTAGGAGGAGGTTACCAATTTCTAGTCCTATCCATCTTACTAATACTCAAATTCCCTTTAAGTTGTGTAGACACCAAAACAACACCAATCCAATTATGTGACTGCAAACACTGATTGCATTGACGCACACAGCCCCAAGGGCAGCCCCCAAAGGTTAAACAGTGGTCCTAACCACTCTCACAATAGTTTTGGAAGGTCAAAGATCAATTTGGCACCTTTAGGAACTTTGCTCAATATCCGTTCCACCCTGGAATGAATTCAAACTAGGATTCACCCCACCCAGGGATGAATTTTGGATTCGCTCTAGGGTGGGGTGAATTACAGGTTTGACGAGCAAAATGTCAAATCTTGACAAATGGCAGCCTAGATCTGCCACTCAATGCTTCCTTCATTGCATGGGAGTATGGGTGAGCATTTTCGAGCATTAGAGGCAATTACAAGGGCAGTCATGAAGTCCCTATTCAGGGAGGAATCTCCTTCCCCCTAGGGAGGCATGATCGCCAAGTGGTGCCTCTGCATGCCCATTTCAAGAGACCTCCAGGTTTATAAATTGGTGAGTTTCCTCACCCCAAAATATAGAGAGAAGGAGCATTTTAGAGCAACGAAGTGCTATCATTTTATTGTCATACCTCACACCTTTTGGATTTGAACCTTTCACATCCTTGATATCCTTTGAGGGGAGGTCATTGGGTGACTATTGAGAGGACAAATATTGAGCCAAAAAACTGAAATTTGGCCACAATATCCCACCAAATTTGTCGACAATACCTCACAAGATGTTTTGGACCCATCCCAAGTGGACTGGTGCCAAAATCAGGCCTCAAACGGTGGGCGACTTGCCCCATGGGTGCCCCCTCCCACACCGCTACAGTCCTAATCGCACCCCTTAAGAGTGATGGGAATTCTATGGCAGAGTTTATTTATTTCATTTTTGCATTCAATTCTATGATGCTTAGATAGGTTTTCATTTAAATTTCGTCTCGTTTTGAACAATTTTGATCATGTTTTTGTCCTTGTTCTTCTACTAATCTATAGGTAGCATCATTAAATTCCCATTGATGGAGGCCAAATTGGAAAAATATGACCATCTAGGTCTTCCCAAAATGCCCCCAATTAGCTAACCCCAAGTTTGCAGGTCTTTTGGAGCTTCTTTTCAGCATTTTGTTGCAGGTGAATTCGTCTCGTCTCGGAGCAAATTCAAATCGATGAGGAATTTACTGATTGTTATTTTTGTAGGACCTTCTTGGTGGTGTCTTGATGCCCCTGTCAAAATTTTAGAGCATTTGGATCTATTTTAGTCATAGTTTAATTCATTTTTCTCATTCACTTATCGTAGGCTTGGGGATTGCATGCTTTGTTTTATCCGCAGGTGCTATTGACCATTTCTTGTTCCTTTGAACATAGGGTTTGGACATCGGAGGAGTAGCGAGGAGTCAAGACTCATCAACGCAAGTGGTGGCGATGTTTGGTCCGCCCATTTTACATGTGGGCACGCGGAAGAAGGAAAGGCACCCATGGATGTGACAAGAACACATACTTAAACGCTCCTAACCCTTGGAATGGGAGGATGCGCATTGTAACCAAATTATGAAACATATCAATAAAAAAGGCTGTCTTCTTTATTCACATTTGTTTCATTTCAATTCGCTCATGCTTTTCCATATTTTCATGCCCTTTCAAATTCCTAGGACTTAGCGCTGAGTTCGGTTCTGTTGGCATCTCATCTTCGCTTTCCTTTTTTCTTCTGTATCCTCGTGTTTTCAATGGCGATCACAGTGGGACATTTTCCTCTATTTTTAAGATCAGAGATATGATCGAAACTTGGTCATTTTTTCTTGCAGGTACCACGTTTTCATACGCTGACTGCTGTTCGTTCCATCAGAGGGTGAATATAGAGTTGTAATTCGTCTCACCTAGGTACGAATGGGAATTCGCCCCACCCTATGACGAATACAGTCTTGTAATTCATTCCCCCTCGGGATGAATTCCAGTCTGTGAAGTTTTTGGGCAGAAACTCAGAATCGATAGATTCGAGCAGAGAAGAGGTAAGAGTCCTAAACTTTTCCTGTTATTTCCTGTTATTATTTTTTCTATTTTTTTGGTTTCTTTTTGCATGCTTAGGAAAGGTTTGCTGCATGTTTATTTTGTTTCATGCAAAATAAAAAGAACCCCACACACCACGTGGTAAATTAAACACCAAGGAGATGGTCGTAAAACCCCAACCCTTGATCAAGACCAACGGTGGATTTCATCACCACCTTGGCTTGAATTTTGCATTCATAAACCCCAATCGCTACTGTTGCTAGATGTAAATCCTGATGAAAGCTGACCGAGTGTATCTGGGGTGATTCCTAGCACACGAGGATAAGTATTCTATGGTAGTTGTCATAAACAGGGTGATTCCCCTTCCGTATCGCCTATGTTCCACGTACCATCTACTCTCATGTACATATAGTTTCCCTCACGTAAGGGCGGGTATATAGAGAGGTTGGTATATCGGCCTAGAAATGGTATATCGAAGGGGTGACCAATTTTGGGAGTCATAAGAGCCTTAATTTTGCATTTAAACATTCTTTACAAAAACCTTCAAAAACCAAAAAAAAAAAAAAAAACAAAACACACTAAACCAGGTTTAGGACACACTTTTAATATTTAAACGAGATAATCACTGCTTTGTGTGTGTGTGTGCTCTTTTTTGTTTAGTGTAGCATAAAAAAATCATAAAAAGAGATAAAAATCTACTTAGCTTGTAGAAAAACAACACCATGGTGTACACCCGTAGCCAAGCCCAATCAAGGGCAGAAGTTGTGAAAAGTGTACAAGGGGGCACAAGTCGCCTCCGCTACAGCCCTAAGGACTTGGTCATACCGCCTTGGCAGCCTGACCCACAAGAGAGTCCACCTCATTCCATGTCAAGATGGAACTATAGGGACACCCCTTTAGGGGACACGCCCGTTCATCATAGCCCCTTTCAGGAGGAGTCCTTACACATGGCACTCAACATAGACAAGAAAGCTCCCTTAGAAGATCGATATGAGTGGCCACAACATGATGAAGCGCTAGAGTGGCATAGTGTCCATGAGGAGAGGCCACAGGATTATGGCATCCCTCCTTTGCCCCCCATCACTATTAGAACCAATAGACAAACCCCAGAGTGCAGGGCTCTTCAAGTAGGGTGAGCCAACTCTACCCACCCCTTTCACACATATGAAAGGGAGCATGAGGAAGACCATTACATTCCTCAAGAGCAATGTACAGCGTGGGAGCCATGCGCTTGTGCACCCGCTATGTACCATGATCACCCACGGAGGCCAGAGCCTCGAGTAAATATCGCCAACCTTGATAGAGGGAAGCGACCTGATGAGGCCTGGAAATTCCTCAATCATAACATGTTTTGTACAATAAAAATGCCTATAAACTTTTATGTTTTATCTGATATGTTATTTAAGTTGATTTAATATGCTGTATATTAAGCATTTTGCATGATCAATGTATTTGAAATATTATATGCTGATTTTACAGCTTTTTGCATAGTTTTGTGTTCTTTTTGCTATGATTTGCTACAATGGGATATGCTTAGAATAATAGCAGCATTTCACTAATCATATTTTGATTTGTTTCAAGCATTTACTTCACCTAAATCCGCAACAAGTGCAAGCAAACTGTTGTCGTGCAAAGAAAATCGGGTCTTTCCCATGTAAATTCCAGCAAGCTGTCCATAAAAGCAAGGCATGGAATTCACATGAGAAAAGGGATGAAGACCATTATAATTTGATCTTAGGAGATAACCCACCTGAGAGATGCAGAAGAAATCAATGGAAAAGCATACATTTGTTCATTCCGAAGTATCTTCGGAATGAACAAATATCTTCGAAATGAAGAAACACAACATCTTCGAAATGAATGGATCTTCGGAATGAAGAATGCAGCATCTTCAGAATGAATGGATCTTCAGAATGAAACATGCAGTATCTTTGAAATGAGTGATATTCAGAATGAGAATGCAGTATCTTCGGAATGAGCGATCTTCGGAATGAAAACTGCACTGTCTTCGGAATGAAGCCACTTATCTTCGAAATGAAGAACAAAATGTGTTTTTGACCTTTTGACCGATTTTTGAAGTCGGAAAAAGGGAAATAAAGGTTGGAAAAAGTAAAGAGAAATATTTTCCATCTATCTTTGCCGTCATTGCCGACCAAATCCATCATTAAGGGAAAGATCAGGTTTTAGTCCTCTTCCAGGATAAAACCAGAATTTGTTGCAGCATTGTAGGATTAGATCTTTTGAGATATTCTTTGTTTGTAATCAGATAAGAAGATAGCTATAAATATTGCTCCCGTTCAGGTTGAGCTTAGTAGTAAGTAGGAGAAAGTAGAAAATAGAGTAAGGAAGCTAGCAGAAAATACAAAGTATAACTAGAAATTGACTGTTACAGTCCTGTAACAGTTTTTCAGCAGAATTTTTGTAATCATGTCTTTTGATCAATAAAATGCACCAGTTCTATTTCAAACTACTTGTAAATGAGTGTGATTAAGATTTAGAAAAAGAGAGAGACTTACACCTTCTTCTGGACAAAGAGGCTGGCCACTTCCAGACCTAGGAGGAGGACTAACAAAGCAGGTTTTTATTCTGATTTTGCTGCAGCAGAATGAGTTGTAGAACTTGTTATGTCAAATTGATTGTAAATAGTTGACAATATTTATAGTATTAGTTTATTTATGCTAAGTTTAATCTTGTGCTTAAAGCTTTTAGTTGCAATCTTACTTTCAGAAAAGTTTCCACTTTATTTTCAAGGTTGTTATTTCCGTAATTTACTATTTTTTAGCAATTTTTTGCATTTTTATGTTTTGCTATCAAAATCTGAACAGAAGATTGACAACCTTCTATTACAAAATTTTGATAGTTTTTATTTCCACATTAGATCTAGACTTTCATTACTGCAAAAGTAATTAGATTTCCTTTCCCGCAATTAGGATCAGACTTTCAATTCTCAGAAACTGTTAATTCTGCAATATAATTAGGTCTCATTCTGTAATTATAATTAGGACTTCATTTATGCAGTTAGTGATTAGTTTCCAATTTTGCAACTTAGATTAAGATTTAATTCATGCAATTTAGAGATAGGAATGTTCCAAAACCCCCCACAAAACCGGTTCCACCAATAAGACTTGTTGCCCTAGATTGACCTAAGTTATAGCTATTTCACTTCTTCTCCCGTAGATAGCCTTGTACACTGCCCTGGATTGACAGATTCATTGAGAATTAATGATGGTATAACGACTACACATAATTTTGGCATCGTTACCTAGGAATAGTGTTGTCAGAAGAAAACAAATAGTCCAATAGCTATAATCAGACTAAACTGTGAACATTCAGGTTAAAATCTAAATATAACAGCAGAGTAAGATAACAACTATTGACTTAATTTATGTCATTTATGAGTAAACATGAATGAGTAAGTCTAGGGAGACCCCAAAGGATCCCTAGCTTGTACCATTAAGGAGATCTTCACACCTAAGGGGTGAATCACCTGTGTTTGAACTACCTGAAAGATTGAAAGAAAAATCACCAGTCTCACCATCAGTAGAACATTTTGAGAAAGGAAAATCACCAATTGTATCAACAGAATATCTTAAGGAAGAAAATTCATCAGACTCATCAACAGAAAAGTTTGAACCTCTTGAGAGAACAATTTGGAAAGCTTTAAATTCTCCAAGGAAACAAGAAACTATGGCAGAAGGAGGCAATGTAGATGGCCAGCATGGCTATGTTCATAATGAAGGGGATGATCAGGATATACTCCAACCGTTCAGAACATTTGAATATCCTATTCATCTAAATCCAACACAAAACTCTCCTATGAAGACCATTTCACCTTCAGTACTTCCCACCTTTCGAGGTGTTTTATTTGAAGATCCTGACCAATTTTTGTTTGAATTCAAGGTAGTATGTCAGACCTATGATTATATAAATGACAATAAAAAACTTAAGGTTTTTCTCTCAACTCTCAAGGATTCAGCATTACGCTGGTTCATGAGCTTAGAGCCAAATTCCATAAGAACCTAGGATCAAATGGAGACTGTCTTTTTAGACAAATATCAGGAATACTGCCGTGTAAGGAATAGAAAAGATGAGTTATTTAGAATCAAGCAGGAAGATGATGAGACCTTAGAATATTATCTTGATAGGTTCTCCTTTGTTCAAAGGAGATGTGGACTAGTAGAACCAGAATTATGTAAAACCATATTTTTGAGAGGATTGCAAGATGAATCCAGAGAAGTCCTGGATTTGATGGGAAAAAGGGATGTAACCACTCTCAGTAATGAGGAAATTATGGATCTCTGCACGAATTACTCTCGCACTAAGCAGAGAAGAAGAAAAAGCCGCACAAATGGTACTGATGTAAAGGACCTGATAGAGGAACTTGCAAATTTCAAAACTAATATCCTAGTGCATCTAAACACTACTTTAGGGGAAATCTCTGCAAAAGCTAAAAACATAGAACCTTTGGCAATTTATTACCCAATATGTAGAAGTAAACATGCTTTGCAGGAATGTCCTTTGAATAAAACATCTATCTCATCCATTTGTAGTATCTGTTCAAAAAGGCATTCAACTGATCAATGCCACCTGCTACCACAACTCAAAACTATGTTAGAAAACCAGACTAAGGAACTCAACTATATTGGACCAAAACAAGGGGGGAATTTTTCTCAATATCAAAATCCCCCTCATTTTCCTACAAATTGGGGGCATAATCCTGGTACTATGCCTTGGGGACAATCAAAACCACCCCAACGTCCTTGGAATTATCCTCAATGGACAAATTCCCAAGAATGGCCATAATCAAATTGGAGTAATCTAGCCTGGAATCAGAATCAAAACAACCCCTCATGGAATCAAAACAATCCAGCTTGGAATCAAAATCAGACTAATCCACATTGGGTGCAAAACCAACCACAGTGGAATCAGCAATACCAGTCCTATCCAAGGTAGCAAAGGAATCAAGGTCAAACTCAACATTTGTTACCTGCACCTAATAAAAATTTTCAAGAAAAACAACAACAAACACAACAAGTGAAGCAACCTCAATTGCTAGCTCAACCAGTCACTAATCCAAACAGTGTAAGACAGACACCTCCTATCTATGTGGCTGAAGCTGAAGAAAATATTGAAATTAATGTTCTTGATTGTAGTGACATTCAACTCCGTTCAGAAAAGTTGTACCTGAACCAGCTTTAATGGAAACCAAAGATAATGAAGAGCAAGAATCATCAGAACTAGAGAGAATCCAACCAACAAAAGAAACATAAAAATTGGATCCAACAATAGAAAAAGAGACACAAGCAGAACAATTACCAAGGATAGTTCCATATCCTGAAAGACTTAATGCAATACCAGAAATTTTTGAGTCAAAATTGGTCAAAGAACTCAAAAAGTTGACTATCTCATTACCCTTATTGCAATCCATTAAGGAAATACCAGAAATTAACAGTACTATCCAAAATTTGTGCATTAAAAGAGCAGGAAGAAAGAAGAAAGCATTCCCCAATACTTTGCAGGTTGAAGGGAAGATAGCTGATCTCTTATCTGGAAAACTACTACCTCCAAAGTATAGTGATCCAGGAAGCCCAGTTATCATAGTCACCATAGGTTCAGTACCAATATCAAATGTGTTAGTGGATCTAGGAGCTGCAATAAATGTCATGACTAAAGATACAATGGAACAATTACAGCTCAAACATCTTAGCCCCACATTTACAGTTTTAGAAATGGCTGATAGGTCAGTTTGCAAAACCTCGAAGGAATCATTGAAGATGTCCCTATAGAAGTTTCTTCTTGGGAATTCCTTGTAGATTTTATGGTTTTACAGCCAAGAAATTTAGCACATGGATATCCCATTATTCTGGGAAGACCTTGGCTTGCAACTACAGCAACCTTCATAGACTGTAGATCTGGAAATATGACTATTTCAAATGGTATTGAGCTGAAACAAATTTCTTTATATCCTCTTGCAAAACCATCTAGCAAATTTTTAGGTCAGTTATGGTTTTCTGACTCAGATGAAGAACCATAAGAGGTCATTTCTACACTAGCTACCTTAGTAGTAAGAGAACACATAGAAGACCTCAGTGACATAGAAAACTTAAAAAATGAAACAATCCTGATGAATGTTCTGCATGAACAAGGTTTAGAATGGGAAGAAACAAATATCCAACAATTGATAAGTAATGAGGAGAATAAAAAATCTGAAGATGTATCATCTGTGCTATCACAGGGAAACTCTGTTTCACTACCACATGGATGGCACTATCATCTAATTTTTCCTTCTCACTGTTCCATACAAGATATGCTTCCCTCAAGCAGCAATGAAACAGAAACTGCTTCGTTTCTCCCATCTCAGCAATGTCCTCTTAATCCCTTAAACACCAAGTATGAAGGAGTGAATTCAGTCCTTCTAAATACAAAACAAATAGAAGTCCAACCAGGCAAATTTTTGAACATCTATAGCCAGCTTACTAGGGAAGAGGAAGAAAAATTGATAGTTGTTTTGCAAAAGCATGTTCATGCTTTTGCTTGGAACTACAAAGATATGTCAGGAGTTCATCCTGATATATGTACCCATAGAATCTATACTGGAAGAAGTCAAGCCAATCGACAATTTCAAAGAAGATTGAATCCTGCCTTAAGAGATATTGTGAAAGAAGAAATTGAAAAACTCCTGGAAGTAGGATTCATTTACCCAATTTCTTATAGCCAATGGGTTTCTCCATTGGTAATAGTTCCTAAGAAAAATGGAAAAATGAGAGTATGTGTAGACTATAGAGAGTTGAATAAGGTGACATACAAAGACCATTTTCCATTACCTTTCATAGATAAAGTGTTAGATACTCTTGCTGGAAAAAGATACTTTTGTTTTCTTGATGGATTTAGTGGATATAATCAAATTCAGATTGCACCTAAAGATCAAGAAAAGACAACTTTTACATGTCCATGGGGAACATTTGCCTATAGGGTTTTACCTTTTGGTTTGTGTAATGCCCCAACAACTTTTCAATGAGCAATCCTAGCAATTTTTGCTGATCTGACCACCAAAAGTGTTGAAATTTACATGGATGATTTCACAATATGTGGACAAACTTTTGATTTTACATTGGAAAATCTTGATAAAGTCTTAACACGCCGTGAAACATACCACTTATCCTTAAATCCAGATAAATGCTTCATGATGATGAAGGAAGGGATAGTTCTTGGTCATCACATCTCTCCCGAAGGGATCCAAGTTGATCCAAAGAAAGTTGAAATTATCAAGAATCTCCTTCCTCCTAAAACTCGGACTAATGTCGAAGTTTCCTAGGACACATTGGTTTTTACCGCAAGTTTATTCCCAACTTTAGTACAATAGCCAGTCCTATGTTTGCCTTATTGACTAAAGATTCCGAATTCTCCTGGACTGCAAAGTGTCAGGAAGCATTTGAAGCTCTGAAAGAAAAATTGATAACTCCACCTGTGCTCAGAGGACCTAATTGGACATTACCATTTCATATTCAGATTGATGCCTCCAATACAACAATTGGAGCAGCATTAGGACAAATTGATAATGGTGAACATTATACCATCTACAACATTAGCAAGAACTTGACAGAGCAGAGAAAAATTATACAACAACTGAGAAAGAATTCCTTGCAGTAATTTATGCCATCAACAAATTCAGGCATTATATCACAGGTTATCAAATATTTATTCACACAAATCATACAACCATTAAGTATTTGATGAATAAACCTATGGTAAGTGCAAGAATTATTTGTTGGTTGTTGTTGCTACAAGAATTTGATATCACCATAATCAACAAACCAGGAAAAGCTAATGTTGTGGCAGATTTCTTATCTAGGTTGCAGAACACAGATGAAGGGGAATTAGTTGATGACACTTTTCCTGATGAAAAACTATTTGCTATATCGGTTCAATCACCTTGGTTTGCAGATATAGCCAATTATTTGGTCACGGTGGAAAGTTCCTCCACATTTTACTTCAAAACAGAAAAAAACAATTGATCAAACAGAGTTCTTCTTTTGAATGGATTAAGGGTATGCTTTTTAAATGCAGTCCTGACCATGTGTTACGTAGGTGCATCCGAAAGGATGAAGTGTATGATATCCTTAGAGCTTGTCATGATGAACCATCAGGTGGACACTATTCCGTAAAAAGCACAGTTAGAAAAATCTTGGGGATAGGATATTATTGGCCATCTCTTCACAAGGATGTGAAAAAGTACATCGGGCATTGTGATGCATGCCAAAGAATGGGGAAACCCACTCATACAAATGAGATGCCATTGCAGCCTCAAATGGTTTTAGAACCATTTGAGAGGTGGGGGCTTGATTTTGTAGGACCTATTGATCCACCTTCTCAAGGAAAGGTGCATATTCTAGTATGCACTGATTACCTGACAAAGTGGGTAGAGGTGCGTGCTTTCAAACATGCTCGTGAAGAGGTCACTGATTTCTTGTATACTCAAAATTTTTAGAGATTTGGAGCTCCATGGTCTATCACCACAGACCAAGGACCCCAATTTGCATCCAAAGTCATAAAAGCATTTACATAATTGTATGAAATCAAACATAGGAAATCATCACCTTACCACCCATAAGCAAATGGCCAGGTTGAAGTAACAAACAAGGAACTAGAACGCATCTTGACAAAAATAGTAGCTTTTCATAGGAGAAATTGGCTAGACAAATTACCTGAAGCAGTTTGGGCCTACAATACTACTTGGAAGTCCACTACTGGATTCACACCTTATGAACTAGTCTTTGGTAAAAAGCCTCTTTTATCTATTGAATTTGAGCTACTAACATTGCGCACAACACTGGAAATTGGAATTGAATTGTCGTAGGTATAGACAGACAAGATTCTGTAGCTGAATGCATTGGATGAACTTAGATTGGATGCTCTGCACCAAAATGAGGTAATTCAAGAGCAGAGGAAGCTGTGGCATGATAGTCACATTCAGCAGAAGAAAATTCAACAAGGAGATTGGGCTTTACTGTTTGATTCTCAATATGAAGACTTCCCTGGAAAACTGAGAACTAGATGGTTGGGACCTTACTGGATTGAAGAGGTATTTAACAACGGAGCAAATCGTTTATCCCCCATTGATGGGTCATGAAGAAACTTGGTAGTGAATGGACATCGCCTTAGGGTATACCATACACCTCTGACTAAAGAAGAATTCTTGCAGCAACTTGATAGTTTGGATACACAGCAGTGGAAGAGATTCCTTCTTCCACTTCAAAACAATCAACATGATCAGTGGATTTCAAGAAAAAATAGAAAATACAAAAAAATCAAAAAAATAGAAAACAAAAAGATGAATAAATTCTGAGTATGAATTCCTTCATGGGCATGGTTTCAGGGGAAATCATGAAATTCCTTCATGGGCATAGTCAGGATCCAGAAAAAAAAAAAAAAAAAAAAAAAAAAGAGAAAAAAGAGAGAAAAGGAGAGGTAAAAAAAAAGAGGGGAAAATCAAGAAAAAAAAGGAGAGAAAAATGAATAACTCAGCAGTGAAAACCTTTTCTTAAGGCACTACTGAGTTGGTGTGCATGAAAACTAGTTTTCTGGCATGCATAACCTTGAGAAATTTTTGAACCATCATTGTACAAATTCACCTAGTGCACTGGTTTTGAAATGTTGCAGAAAATCTCAACAAAATATCAACAAAAGTAGTCATTCTTCAAAACCGGCATTAACCGTTTTTATCAGGTATATATTTCTTACGTTTCTTCATTGTAAAATGATTGGTATATAGTATGTGACAATTAACCATTAGCATAAAAGGTATTCATAAGAGTTGGCATACTTAAAAACATGTTTTAAGAATGACAATATTGATTTCTGCCTAATCTTCGGAACAAGAATGCCAAAAATAGTGCCTGCTATATTATCTTCAGAAATAAAATTGTCTTCAAAATGACAACAAAATGGATGTTGCACTTTGTCTTCAGAAAGAAACTTTATCTTCGAAATGACAATTTGTCTTCAGAAAGAAACTTTGTCTTCAGAATAACGATTTGCTGCATCATCTTCGGAATGAAGATCTATCTTCGGAATGAAGATCTGTCTTCGGAATAAGGGTCTGTCTTCGGAATGACGATTTACTTTCACAATACAACTTGATATTCGGAATGAGGATTAATCTTCGAAATGAGGATTGATCTTCGGAATGAAGATCTATCTTCGAAATGAAAATTCTGCAAAGAGGATTTGTCTTCGGAATGAGGTCATAATCTTCGAAATGAGGATTTATCTTCAAAATGAAGACTTGTCTTCGAAATGAGGTCATAATCTTCGGAATGAAATTTTGTTTGCATTTTCGAAAAGAGCATTTCCACGTGGCATCCAAGAAAATAAGGTACGACAAAATCAAGATTTTTTCTTAGTTGCATGCGAAGAAGAGACACGTGTCAATTAGCACATGGTATGTTTTTGCACTCATTGGAAATACGAAGAACGTGACCAACCATATGCCACCAGTTTTTAATGTCAATTAACATGCACGTGAGAATCTACAAAACTAATGAGGTGGATCTGACGACAAGGACATCCATGCAATTATCAATGAACAGGTGTACAGTACAGAAGTAGATATGTGTGCCATCTTTCTTTCCGAAGACGTGTTACGAGGTACAGTGCACAGAATACGATACATTTCGAAGAAGAATATGAGAAACAGGGCAACGAAAGTTTCAACTTAGAACTCTACAAATTTGGAACAAAAAATAGCCAAAAATCCTATAGTAGAACAGCAGCCGTAGTGTATGATTTTTAAACAGAGAAAAATGGGGCGAAAGATCAGAACAGAGCCTGCAGATACCAATTACCTTTGAGAAAATTCGACAGTTGTGTAGATTTTTGAAGACAGAGGGTTTATGAAATTTTTGGATAAATTCAATGGGTCTTCTGAATATTTAGCTGGCATGTTTGCCCATACGTTCAGAAACAACCGAGCACATGTCAACGACATGTCTATTGAGGTAAGCCCTAAAATTTTAAGTCAGATTACAGAGCTGCCATTAGAGGGAATTTCAATTACTAGATATGGCAAGAACACATTGGCAAATGTAGTTAATCAGTTTGTAGAAGAAAATGATAGAGAACCTGAATACTTAACCCATAACAACACATGCAAAGGGTTAAAAAGGGCCAGCCTACAGGAACCCTGGGATGAAGTAGCCACCTAGGTGATTAAGTTTTTTACCTATGAAGGGCAGTATGTGCTATTGTCAGGGCATCATCTACAAATTTTGAACCATCTCAGACATGGTAGACAACAACCAGAAGTTAGGGTAAATCTTCCCCTGTATCTGTATCAAGAATTAAAGAACATGGAAAAAAGATATCAGGAGGGTAAAGGAAGCCTTTGCCATCATGGCCTTATCAAATTAATTTGCCAACATCATTTTAGAGGAAACCCTAGGAGTTTTGACAGGTTTACTCTAACCTAAATGATGTCATTTTTGGGGATGAAAGTGAGGAAGAAGAAGAACCAAATACTGCTGATGTTGCTACAGAAGAGGAAAAAAATGTTGCAGAAAATATTGCAGAAGCTGCTGCAGAAAATATTGCAGAGGATGCTACAGAAGAGGCTGCAGAAGATGCCCCTGAAGCTGTTACAGAACTACACCCCACAACAGCAGCAGAAAACCTTGCTCCTGAACCTTCAACTTCACAGGCTAAGAGACAAAAGATAAGAGGATATGGAACTAGCAGCAGAGCAGAAAAACAAAAGAAATTTTAGTTTGCTGAAGCTGCAACTGACTTATCAGAGCAAAGAAGTGAAACAAGGGAAATAGAGGCATCAAAAACTGACCCCATGACCCCTGCTGTCACCAAAAAAAAGAGCAAAAAGAAGAAGTTTGCATTTGGAACTAGGATATCTACAAGAATCCATTTGAAAGAAATTGCAGAACAGGTCATGGAGGAAGAAGATAGCCAAGTAGCCCAGATGTCACAGAGATACAACCAGCATCTGATAACTTTTCAGAATTCTTTGAACAAATAGCTGAGGCAAAAACTAAACAAGTTGGTTTGGAGGAGGCTACAGCTCAACAGGCTACAGATATGGTAGATACCCTTATAGATAGTTTCACAGAGCCTCCTAAACAAGAACAAACTATTGCAACAGAAGAAAAAAATTTGGTTGAACAGCCAACTACAACTGATTTGTTTGCATCAGCTTCTAAAGCAGAAACAAAAATAGAAGACATCACTGAGTAGCTGAGGGCAGCAAGAAGTGTTGTCAAAACACAGACCAAATGGATCACAGAGAAAGAAAGCATCATTGAGATGCAATAAAGAAAAATTGTAGAACTTCAGCAGGAAGTGGCAGAACTAAAAAAGTTTTTGTCACAATCTGAAAAACAACCAGCTATATCCCATGATGAAGATAATTTGGCTCAATTGCTTCTAGGTTTATCAAGAGCAGATGACTCTGTTGAGACAAACATAGAAGTTCATCCTGAAACAACACTCCTTCATTTTGAAGAAGTGCCTGTTCACACGATGCGAGTGCCTTCTTGTTCGAAGATGCTTCGAAATGGTGAGAAATAGTGCAGAAGATGTTGAAAATGAACCACCAACACGAGAGCAGTCCCAACAAGCAAGAAAATGCTCAAGTAAGTACTCCTACTGAGGTCCCTGCATTTCAACTTGTTACACTTCCAGTAGAAACAGAAGATAAGGGGGTACAAGTAGAAATACTATCTAATGAAAACCCCATAGAAATAGCAAATAAGGGGGTGCAAGTAGAGTTATTGATAGATGAACAACCAGTGGAAGTGGCAGAAAAAAGAGTACAGATAAATCTGTTGCCTAGGATCCCCCCTGTAGTAAGACCACCTAATACTGTGTCCCTAGAGCAATACAATGCAAACATAGCTAGCTGGATGATTAGATATGAACAACTTGCCAATAAAACTAAAAAATTCAAATTGGAAGCAAAATAGCTAGAAGCCAAGGACACAGAAATTCAGGCATTGAAAGAAAAGGTATCTGACTTGTGCCAAATTGTTGAGTTTTTAGTCCAATTTAGACGGCCAGCCAGATTTTATAGCCTTATTTTGAAGGAAAAATACCTTAGATGGCAGGTCATGAGGATTACTTCAAACCTTCCATACAAATTGGACACTATTGAAGATTTTCTAGAGGCATATTTTGACAGTCCTTTTGAGCAGAAAAATCTCTTGTGTGAACTATTTTTGCATAGTTTCTTCATTCCAGAGGAAGTTGACTCTCATCCTCAAATCTACATTGGAGATGTTTAGTTGAGAGCATTTATGTCTACTTTGCAAAATCAGCTTTATTGGGATCATGAGAAAAGGCAGAATAAAGTGATTAAAACAAGGGCTGAATTGTTAGTTAGAGCAATCCAGCCTAAATATCACTCAGCAGCATTTCTCAATGATGAATAGGGATGATATTAAGAGAATGTACTTGAACAATTTGAGGGACTGTGTGACCAGATTTAAAAATTTTTGTGATCACAATTTCTTCCCAGCATTGTCAGTATGCAGAGACAGATGGAATGAACTTTCCATGTCTTTGAGAAAAAGAGAACCTATCTCCCCCATAAATCTAGAGTGGTCCAGAAGAAGAGCAGAAGGTGTATTCCAATTGATCCAGATCATGCAACATAACTGGATAGGTCTCAGGTTCAGGCCTCCAACCATAATTACTCCAGTTCCATTCTACTTTGAGGAAGATGCCCAGCTCGATGAACAATTTGAAGATTGGCTCGAAACATTCGGGAAAACAGGGGGGTATTACATAGGCAAGAAGTTATTCTACGGGTCATGGAATCTAAACATGGACATATGTGATTCCATAGCCCAACAGAATGCATGAGGGCATGCATTAATATAATTTGGGGCGAAAATGATGAGGCCTGGAAATGCCTCAATCATAACATGTTTTGTACATTAAAAATGCCTATAAACTCTTATGTTTTATCTGATATTTTATTTAAGTTGATTTAATATGCTGTATATTAACTATTTTGCATGATCAATGTATTTGAAATATTATATGCTGATTTTACAGCTTTTTGCATAGTTTTGTGTTCTTTTTGCTATGATTTGCTACAATGGGATATGCTTAGAGTAATAGAAGCATTTCACTAATCATATTTTGATTTGTTTCAAGCATTTACTTCACCTAAATCTAGCAACAGTGCAAGCAAACTGTTGCTGTGTAGCAAAAATTGGTCTTTCCCATGTAAATTCCAGCCAGTTGTCCATAAAAAGCAAGGCATGGAATTCACATTAGGAAAGGGATGAAGACATTAGAATTTGATCTTAGGAGATAACCCACCTGAGAGATGCAGAAGAAATCAATGGAAAAGCATACATTTGTTCATTCCGAAGTATCTTCGGAATGAACAGATATCTTCGGAATGAAGAAACACAGCATCTTCGAAATGAACGGATCTTCGGAATGAAGAATGCAGCGTCTTCGAAATGAGTGGATCTTCGGAATGAAATATGCAATATCTTTGGAATGAGCGATCTTCAGAATGAGAATGCAGTATCTTCGGAATGAGCGATCTTCAAAATGAAAACTGCACTGTCTTCGGAATGAAGCCACTTATCTTCGGAATGAAGAACAAAATGTTTTTTTGACCTTTTGACCGATTTTTGAAGCCAAAAAAAGGGAAATAAAGGTTGGAAAAAGTAAAGAGAAATATATTCCATATGTCTTTGCCGTCATTGCCGACCAAATCCATCATTAAGGGAAAGATCAGGTTTTAGTCCTCTTCTAGGATAAAACCAAAATTTGTTGCAGCATTGTAGGATTAGATCTTTTGAGATATTCTTTGTTTGTAATCAGATCGGAGGATAGCTATAAATATTGCTCCCATTTAGGTTGAGCTTAGTAGTAAGTAGGAGAAATTAGAAAATAGAGTAAGGAAGCTAGCAGAAAATACAGAGTATAACTAGAAATTGACTATTATGATCTCGTAATGATTTTTCAAGTAATTTTTGTAATCATGTCTTTTGATCAATAAAGTGCACCAGCTTCTATTTCAAACTACTTGTAAATGAGTGTGATTAAGATTTAGAAAAAGAGAGAGACTTACCCTTCTTCGGACAAAGAGGCTGGCCACTTCCAGACCTAGGAGGAGGACTAACAAAGCAGGTTTTTATTCTGATTTTGCTGCAGCAGAATGAGTTGTAGAACTTGTTATGTCAAATTGATTGTAAATAGTTGACAATATTTGCAGTATTAGTTTATTTATGCTAAGTTTAATCTTATTCTTAAAGATTTTAGTTGCAATCTTACTTTTAGAAAAGTTTCCACTTTATTTTCAGGTTGTTATTTCTAGAATTTACTATTTTTCAGCAATTTCCTGCATTTTTATGTTTTGCTGTCAAAATCTGAATAAAAGATTGACAACCTTCTGTTACAAAATTTTGATAGTTTTTATTTCCACATTAGATCTAAACTTTCATTACTGCAAAAGTAATTAGATTTCCTTTCTGCAATTAGGATTAGACTTTCAATTCTACAATCGTTAATTCTACAATATAATTAGGTCTCATTCTGCAATTGTAATTAGGACTTCATTTCTGTAGTTAGTGATTAGTTTCCAATTCCGCAACTTAGATTAAGATTTAATTCATGCAATTTAGAGATAGGAATGTTCCAAAACCCCCCAAAAAACCGGTTCCACCAATAAGACTTGTTGCCCTAGATTGACCTAAGTTATAGCTATTTCACTTCTTCTCCCGCAGATAGCCTTTTACACTACCCTGGATTGATAGATTCATTGAGAATTAATTATGGTATAACGACTACGCATCATGACCTATTGAGATCTCAGATCATCATGACCGAGGTAAATGCATAGGAGAGGCATCCAGGCCTCCAAGGCTCAAGATGGTGGAACAAATTGACCTAGTAGTCGCCAGACATACCACCTACCAAGCACAGATCACACGGCTTGAGAAAGACCAGCAGCAGCTAGAGCATCTATACCGCCTTAGCAAGGAGCACATTCAACACCAAACAGATGAGCTACTTCATAACCTAGTGTCTCAGAGGGTTCCAACCCCTCGCACCCAAAGAGCAGAACCATATGAGGCATAATACCTTGGTGTGAGATAGGTCTCCACAACTTTATCAAGTGTTGCCTTCGAGACCCCCTAGACCTAAGTGGGAGGCCACTCCTCGGAACAACGATGGGTACCCTCCGCGAGGACCCACCCAGGGTCATAGGTATCACCTAGAGACTCCTCAAGAAGCTTATAAGGAGTATGAACAAGAAGAAGAGTGGGTCGAAACACCCTACCAAGGGGGAGGGGTTGCTATCTGACCACCCCCCCATAGGCCTCAAGTCTCCCACAATCCACAATGGGAACAAACTAAAGAGGAAGAGTTTAAATATTTCGATGCATACAAAGCACTGGTAGAGCATTTGGAGTCTGTGGAAACCAAAGCTTTTGGGCCCCAAAAGCCCACGTTACGCCAACTCCATAGTCATCCTTTCCATTTGTCAGTGCCTGTACCCCCTTACCCTGAACACTTTAAGCTGCCTCAGTTGGCAATCTTTAAGGGTGAGGAGGATGCCCAAGAGCATGTGACCAGATGCCTGAGCCAATGTTTTGGCATTTAAGACAATGATGCATTGTTGCTAAGGATATTTATAACCACATTCGCGAGCCCTGCCTCATATTGGTTCACTTAATTTTTGAAGCACAGTATCCGTAACTTGGATCAGTTACTGGATGCATTCCTTGAACGCTTCACCTTTAACACCAAGAAGAAGGCATCACTAAGTGACCTGGCTAGCCTCAGGCAGTATGAGGAAGAGACCATGGCGACCTATAGAAATCGGTGGAGGACTCTCCTTTCCAAGCTACCCTACCTCCCTCCTATGTCCGACCTTACACAAATGTTCTCACAAAGTTGTTTGAGATCGATCTTTGTGCTATTGCAGCTGTAGCAATATGCCACCTTAGAGGAAGCTCTGGCGCAAGCCAGAATTATTGAAGAGATCAAGATATAGGATGGCGAGATTGCCAAACCTAAGAAGAAAGAATGGAACAAGAACATAAAAATAGGGACTACGCAACAGAAACCTACTGCGGTCAATCAATTTGCTATAAATGTCCCTAAGAGTGCACAAGAAATACAACCTCAAAAGGCTAACTATTAGGCAGTGCCTCCTAACAATTATGAAAGAGAAAACCAAAAGCAGGAGCAAAATCAGTGGTGTCGCCCTAGGCGATAGTACAAACCTTATACAGAGTCTAGAGACTCCCTATTCAATCACTTGTCAGCGACAAACTTGATCAACCCTCCAGAGATTCAAACCATAGATCCCAATGCTCCCAAGCCTAAGGAATACTAGGAGGACTTGTATTGTAGGTTCCACAGGCAGAGGGGACATGACCCAAATGCATATTGGAAGTTCAAAGGTTTGATACAAGACCTGATTGACAATAAGACGTTGGCAGTGGAAAACCCCGTAGCGCCAAAAAACCAATAGATGGGAGTTTTCAAAGACCCCTTGCCTGCCCATGAGGCACGAGCAAAACCCCTTCAAGTCAATGAGGTGCAACAGAATTGCCCTATGCAAGGGTATGTAGGAATGATAAGCATAGTGACTAGGAACAAGAGATACCCAAGAGTTGCCCCCGAGGCAGCCACAAGAGAGGTTCCATCGACGTCACAACCTCAAAAGCACCCTATGCAGCTACCTTTGCCTAGACCTGCGACCATGATTCGGACCAAACTCACATAGATTTTGAGGACCACATCAGCTAGGCTCTCCATATATGAGCTTATACAACAATCAACACCCCATTGGGAGGCTCTAATGGAGATATTGAAAGCCATCAAGTTGCAGCCCCACGAAGCAAATTCCTTCAACAACTTCGTGGGACATGTCAAACGATGCACGAAGCCATTCATCACCTTTCGAGAGGATGAAGTTAAATCAGTGTCTGATGACATGGTAGATCCACCCCTACACGTTATCGCATGGGTCAATAGGATCCCGTATAAGAGAGTGTTGGTAGACATTGGCTCGTCCAGTAACATCATTACCACAGTAGCATTGAAACATCTAAAGTTGCCAACCTCTCACATCACGGCTTCCACCTATACACTGTGAGCATTCAATGATGCAATATGCTCGATAGTTGGCACAATTGTCCTACCCATTCAAGTAGGACAAAAGATGATACCTACATTGTGCCATATTTTGGAAGGCGAGATGGCTTATAACATCTTGCTAGGGCGGCCATGGATCAGGGATATGAAGTGTGTCCCTTTGATAGCTCATCAGTGTTTGAAGTATACATTTTAAGGGGAAGTACATGTAGTCCTGATGGACTTAGAAACCTTCAAATATTGCAATGCGATGCAGTTGATGCCGCAATCGACCCTTCCATCGATGCACTTGGATTTTTAGTTAAATCCATCTAGACAGGGTCTGATGCCGCAAGCACCACTGGTGATAAATCCATCAAAACCCCAGCCAAGTACATCTTCATAATTTGGTCCTTCACTAACAATGCCACCTATCATGGCTAAATAGAAGGAAAAAGGGAAGCAAACCCTGGAAGAGGCTCAACCCTTAGAAGAGGCACTGCCAATAGTATCAACCATATCTATCGAAGAGATGCCTAGCACAATGGAAGTTGAGGCTCCTAGTTCACCCAACATGGAGTGGATTCAGGAAGAGCTTCCATTTCCTCCCTCTCAATCGCCAATAATCACTGTTGAAATGGCCAGTACGGGCCTGGGGGAGTATCTAGTGTGGAATGTTGTAGCAATGACCACACTAGAGTCCATGCAAGACATGGGGAGACCTCGCCTCCCCATCAGCACAATTGTTCCTTTAGGCTACCTGCCAAACTAGACAAACTTTGTGTATGGGGGCCTTGATCATGGTACTGGGCCATGCATCCAAAAGGACAAAGATGAAGAGCCCTTTGCAGAAGATGTCAACTATCTGTCTAACCTGAACTTCACTCTGAGATATCTTGGCCAATGTAATTGGCATGGATATGGGCTAGGTAGGTATGAGCAAGAAGTGTGTGTCCTTTGCCAGCAAAGATACCAAATGCCATATGACAAGTCAGGCATGGGGTTCAACCACCCCCTGCCCTTGGACATCTTGGTGGAAAACATGCAAGGCCTAGGGATAGGCAACAAGGGTGGATTGGCATCAGATCCTTATGCCAACTTGAACACAACATATACATTGGGAGATTACCTCCCATGGTCAACAACCACCCTTGTTAACCTCAATAACCCTTCTCCTTTGCTAGAGAGAGGTGAAAGTTCAGGGACTCACTTTCAAGGAAGGTATAAATAGTGTCAAGAGGGATCTTCGAAGGATGAATCAGAATATGAACCAGCATCATATGATCCCTTCGAATTTGATAGTGATCACTCACAAGTGATCCCCATGAATGACTGTCAAGAGAGCCTCTTGACAATGTTCCCTCTAGAGGCTCCAATCGAGCCAGTGCCACATCAAGAGAATCAGGTCCCCCCACGGAGAGTGGAACAACCATAATGGGGCTAGATTAATTTGCTCGAGCAGGACGAGCCTGTAATACCTTAGACAGTTGTCAAAGCCAATGAGGGCTTTTGGATCTCTGATAGTGATTACGAAGATGAAACATAAATGACATATCTTAATCACATGCAGTAGGTACTGCAACCATACCCCTTGGAGATTAATGACATATTTGAACAGATGGGCATAGTTCCAGGGCACGAGTGGTACGTAGACCTAGCGGGGTGGGACCAAGTGTTGGATTCGTCACTCCAGGTATATAAAGAGCACCTTCCACTTTGAGGCCCTAGGGTAATATCAGTGTCGAGGGTAGACCCTATCCTCCTATCAGCACATAGGATTGATCCATTCGTGCCAGTACCTCTAGAGCCAGATCCGGAGCATAGAGAACATCCAAAATGGTCGAGTCATCACACCCACGATAATGGAGACCAAAATCATTTCATCAATATGATCTCCATTGACTTAACCACCCCAATCCGCAATCTAGCCGATCCAGCATGGTCCTTGCATCTAGACATAGATGCCATTGACTGGGATCATGTCAATTCACCTCCATCCCCATCAGAGTACTGGCCTTTCGATAAAATGCTTCATTTTACCCTAGGGACAACTCAGGATATCTTTCATGCCGAAGAGGAACCCGAGGTTCCTAACGTAGATTTAAACTCGACAAATGATATCCATTTGATCCCAACTCCACATCAGTTGGAGGATGGATCCCACATGTCGATCAAGGAGATGATTGACGTAGACATCGACTTGGATCCAACAAATCAACAGATAATCAAGTTGGAGGTAAGCTTATACCTTGAAGAGCAAGCTAACTACATTACCCTTCTCAAAGAGAAGAAGGAGGTTTTTGCAAGGTCATACAGAGACATGCCAGGGCTAGATCCGTAGCTAGTCACGCATAATCTAATGCTTGATTCGACAGTCAAGCCAGTTAAGAAAAAACTATGTAAGATGCACCCAACAGTGGCCTTGATGATCAAAGATGAATTGCAAAAGCTATTGGATGCACATTTTTTCATCTGCATGGATTATCCACCATGGTTCTCCAACATGGTGCCTGTCAAAAATATTGATGGGAGGATTCGCATATGCATTGATTTTTGAGACCTAAACAAAGTGAGTCCTAAGGATGATTTCCCCTTGCCAAGCATCGACGCATTGGTAGACGCTACAGTAGGTCACAAAATGCTATCCCTCATGGATGGTTTCTCGGGATACAATCAAATTTGTATCAATCTCGAGGACCAACTAAAAATGGTGTTCACAATGCCTTGGGGAAAATTTTGTTATAAGGTCATGCCCTTTGGCCTTAAAAATGCTGGTGCCACCTACCAACGTGCCATGACGTACATATTCCACGATTACATGCATAAAAATTTGGAAGATTACGTGGATGATTTATTGGCCAAATCTCTTTTGTGCTCAGATCATCTCGATGACTTAAGCAAGATCCTCGATCGACTCATGGAACATAAAGTTAGACTGAATCCCAAGAAGTGCGTATTTGGCATCACATATGGAAAACTCTTGGGTTTCATAGTCTCAAAGCGAGGCATCGAAGTGGACCCAAACAAAGTCAAGGCAATCCTTGAAATGGTTCCCCCAACTACCATTAAGTAGCTCAGAAGTCTGCAAGGAAAGTTCGTGTCAATCAAGCACTTCATAACGTAGCTGTCTGACAAGTGTCGACCCATGAACAAAATATTGCACAAGGGGATAGCATTTCATTGGGATGATGAGTGCTAGTCAGCCTTTGATGACATTAAACGATACTTGGCTTCGCCACCAGTATTGGCACCACCTAGACTAGGAGTGTCGTTCTATTTATACATCTTAGCTACGAAGGTCACACTGGGCGACATGCTAGCCCAGAAGAATGAACTTCACAAAGAACAGGCTACTTACTACCTTAGCCACACCCTGGTCAGTTATGAACTTAACTATGCATACATTGAGAAACTTTGCTTGGTAGTGGTGTTTGCTACCAAATAGCTACGCCACTACATGCTGAGCAACACTACGTATGTTGTGTCTAAGGAGAATCCATTGCGGTACATGATGAGTCATACTTATCATAGTATTCACACGACAAAATGGATCATGTTGTTGATGAAATTTGACATAGAGTTTATTGGACAAAAATCCATCAAAGGATAGGTCATAGCCAATCAACTAGCAGAGGCTCCTCTCAAAGATGATAAGCCTTTAGTCATAGAACTACCCGATGATGGGGTATTCCATGTCTCAGAATCACCAGATTCTGATGAGCCTGAGTCACAGGTCGACATAACCCTATTTTTTGATGGTTCTAAATGTGAGCAAGGTGGTGGTGCAGGAATAGTATTCTTCACACCACAAAAGGCTCCGATGCCTCTGTACTTTAAATTAGACTTTTCGTGCAACAAAAATAATGCAGAGTATGAAGCCTTGCTCATAGGTCTTCAGAAAACAATCACCATGAACATCAAATGACTAAACATCTTTGGTGATTCATTGTTAATTGTCAATCAAGTCAAAGGGGTATTCCAATGCAAATGCCTAGTTCTACAGGCCTACAAAGCCCTTATGGACAAATTCCTGGTAAAGCTTGAGTGGTACGACATCGAGGCACTCCCTCGATCATCGAATCATTTTGTGGACACTATGGCATCCTTGGGGTCACTAATCCCATAATACCTTTTCACTGATATGACAACCATTCAAGTCAAAACAATATCACAATCCATGATGGAGTGTGCAAGTTCTAACTTGATGCCAGGAATCCACATGATCCAGATTGAACCATCCTCGAATAAGTTCTCTCAAATCCATGATCGTTTGAAACATGCCAACTAGGGGTCCTTGTTCTCCCCTACTCCCATTAATAGCAACACAATGCTATTCTTACAAGTTCTCTCCCGCTTAGTGTTTGCTAGGGATGAAATTCAAGAGGGATTGGCTATTCATACCATCGAGGCTTTCGATCAGTAGGATTGGTATTTACCCATAAGGGACTACCTCAAGTTAGGTAACCTCCCACTTGGATTGATACATGTCGCAAAATGAGCATTCAAGCAGAAAGCGGCAAAGCATGTCTTGTTAGGAGACATTTTGTACCATCGCAGCTATGAAGGAATCCTCCTTCATTGCTTGGACTAGAAAGAGTCCACTTGGAAAATAACCCAGGTGCACGATGGTACGTGCGGTGGCCAGTTCAGTGGTATGGCCATCAAAAAGCGCATTCTTCGCATGGGCTATAATTGGAAATCTTTAGAGCAAGATTTTTGCACATATGTCAGGAAGTGCATGAAGTGTCAACATCATGCCAATTTGATGCATGTACCTTCCCAGGCCTTGCAGAAAGTCTAGTCAGCTTGGCCATTTTTGCAGTGGGGCTTAGATCTAATTGGAAAGATCTCCCCTATGTTGTTAGGTCATCACACGTTTATCATAATGGCCACAAAGTATTTCACCAAGTGGGTGGAAGTAGTTCCGCTTACCTCTACAATAGGACCCCGCATTGCGGAGTTTATTTTGCATAACATCATATGTCATTTTGGTATGCCATCCAAAATAATCTCGAACAATGGAACATCATTCAAGAACAAAGATGTGCGTGCTTTAACCACAAAGTACAAAATTCAACATATTTTTTTGACACCCTATTATCCATAGGCAAATGGGCAAGCAGAGGTGTCAAACAAAACGCTAGTTGCCATCCTCAAAAATATAGTCGCAGACAGTCATAAGGATTGGCACATCCAAATCCCACTTGCCCTATGGGCTTATCGCACTAGCATTCGGACACCCACTGGGGCAACTCTATTTTCACTCGTGTATGGCTTCGAGGCAATCATGCCTTTCAAGTTGGAAATTCCTTCCCTGTACATATCAATGCAAGAGTTCATCGATGATGACACTATGCGGCAGGCCTGGTTAGACCAGCTTATGTTGCTTGACAACAACACGTTAATTCCCTCGAGCATTTACATATCTATCACATCACCACCAAAGTGCATACATCAAAATGCACATACAATAGTGATTCTCATCACTCAAAATTCAAACCCCTTGCTCAAAAGAAAAACAAAAAAATAATAAACAGTGATTTTTATCATTACAAACGAGCAAGTATCCCAATACAATTGAAGAAAAGAAGGGAGTCGAACTTGAATCCCTGGAACTCTCAAAGATTTTGACAGGTCATGAGGCAAACCTCGATCTTGGTTTGGTGGATAGCCTATCGGTCACTGGCGGTAAACCTCCCGCATGATGATATATCTATCACATTAACTCGTGTACAGATCAATGTTTGCATGTGGATGAGCTAGCTTATGGTATCCTAGATAGCACCGTAGATTAATATGACTAAATACAACAAAGGATTTAGTGGAGCTAATTAGGTGATCCTCAGTATAGGTTTGGTTGATAGCCTATCTAGCACTGGTGGTATCCTGAAAAATACCACATAAATGAACTCAATTGCACACACAAGGATGTGAAATAACTTGGTCAAATACAAGTTCGATCAATACATTGTCCAAAAGTCTTGTAAGATAAAGTACAGTCGTGGCTAGTTAGTTAAAATCGTCTGAGTCTAAAAAAACCCTAGCTACATTCTAAACCAACTGTGCCATCTTTCATCCTCGCATCGCAAAAAAAAAAAAAAACCACAACGTTCTAAACAGTCTATGGTCCAACCGCTAAAAATCACAAATTCAATTCATCCATTCCATCTGCATATCATATAAATTAAAAACATTTACATTTCAGCAAAACATATGCATCCATCAATATAACTTAACATGCATACATCCATATTCATCAATCATCGTGCATAAAATCAAATCATCACATGCGCATAAACAAAATAACATCATCTGTATATATCATCAAAAATACACCAAAACAGTTAATAAGCTTGCCTGATGAAAGTGCTTTTGCACTTGACATCCTCGACATGCAAAATGGACGTCGAGGCCACAAATCCTCACTATCCTACTCCCTAAGAAGGCTACCATAGCCGGACCGCTCCACGGGAATACGGATCTTCGAGAATTTCATCCCCAAAATGGCATCGCCAAAAAGGGTCAAAACCCACCCAAAAATAGTAATAACATTGCCGAACGAAGGCGCATCCATGCCTGACATTCTTGGCATCCAAAATAGACATTGAGGCTACAAATTTTCACTATCCTACTCCATAAGAAGGCCACCATGGCCAGACCACTCCACAGGAAGATGGATTTTCAACAATTCTAGCTCCAAAAAGCATCACCAAAAGGGTTAACACCCACCAAAAATAGGTCTAAATGTCGGAAAACTGCACACACTTAATGATAAAACATCTAAAGGCACCCTCACACAAGTCATCTTGGGTCAAGCGACTCATCGCTTTTCTCATGAAGGTCATTCCCTCATCGATTCGTCGCTTGAGGGGGTAGTCACACTTAGTTGTCAATCAAAAAATACACACCCAATTAAGGAAAATGATATGCATTCAAAGGATCATTGACAAAGACAATTACGCTTCTGCTTGGGGCAGTAAACAAGCAATAATCACAAGCTAATCAAATCACTTGGCATTTCGTGAATCATGAACTCAAGGTTCTCATAGACAAAAGGTTGCGCCCTTTGCCTATTCATGACCGATAAATGTCCAAGATCAAGTAACACATCATCAAAAAAGGTTAACACTTGAATTAAGTTCCTTCGCTCGTCAGAAGCAAGAATTCAAGAATGCAGGCCATTTCCATACTTGGGGCATCAAAATTTGGTTAGGTTACTGAGAAACCCTAATCATTAGTGCTTTGGTTATCTATTTTTGCTCGACGCTGCGCCATGCACAGTGCATCCCAAAAAGGGGCATCTGTAGACACCAAAACAACACCAATCTGATTATGTGACTGCAAACACTAATCGCATTAACACACACAACCCCAAGGGCATCCCCTAGAGGTTAAACAATGGTCCTAACCACTCTCACAGCAGTTTTGGAAGGTCAGAGATCAATTTGGCATATTCAGGCACTTTGCTCAATATCTGTTCCGCCTTGGAACGAATTCAAACTCGGATTCGCCCCACCCAGGGACAAATTTTGGATTCGCTCCGGGGTGGGGTGAATTGCAAGTTTGATGGGAAAAAAGTCAAATCTTGACAAATGGTAGCTCAGATCCACCACTCAACGCTTCCTTCATCACATGGGAGTATGGGTGAGCGTTTTCGAGCATTAGAGGCAATTACAAGGGCAGTCATGAAGTCCCTATTCAGGGAGGAATCTCCTTCCCCCTGGGGAGGCATGATCTCCAAGTGGCGCCTCTGCATGCCCATTTCAAGAGACCTCCAGGTCTATAAATTGGTGATTTTCCTCACCCCAAAATATATAGAGAAGGATCATTTTAGAGCAATGAAGTGCTGTCGTTTTATTGTCATACCTCACACCTTTTGGATTTGCACCTTTCACATCCTTGATCTCCTTTAGAGGGGAGGTCATTGGGTGACTATTGGGAGGACGAATCTTGAGCCCAAAAATTGACATTTGGCCACAATATCCCACCAAATTTTATAAAAATACCACACAAGAGGTTTTGGACCCATCCCAAGTGGATTGGCGCTGAAATTAGGCCTAAAACAACGGGCGGCTTGCCCCATGGGCGCCCCCTCCCACACCGCTACAGTCCTAATCGCCCCCTTCAGAGTGATGGGAATTCTATGGTAGAGTTTCTTTCTTTGATTTTTGCATTCAATTCTATGATGCTTAGATAGGTTTTCATTTAAATTTTGTCTCGTTTTGAACAATTTGATCATGTTTCTGTCCTTGTTCGCTTCTACTAATCTACAGGTAGCATCATTAAATTCCTATTTATGGATGCCAAATTGGTAAAATCTGACCATCTGGGTCTTCCCAAAATGCCCCCAATTAGCTAACCCCAAGTTTGTAGGTCTTTTGGAGCTTCCTAGGCAGGACATTTGGGACAGTACCTTTTCAGCATTTTGTTGTAGGTGAATTCGTCCCGCCCTGGAGTGAATTCAAATCGGTGAGGAATTTCCCAACTATTATTTTTGCAGGGCCTTCCTAGTGGTGTCTTGATGCCCTTGTCAAATTTTTAGAGCATTTGGATCTATTTTAGTCATATTTTAATTCATTTTTCTCATTCACTTATTGTAGGCTTGGGGATTGCATGCTTTGTTTTATCCGCAGGTGCTACTGACCATTTCTTGTTCCTTTGAATGTAGGGTTTGGACATTGGAGGAGTAGCGAGGAGTCAAGACTCATCAACGCAAGTGGCATCGACGTTTGGTCCACCCATTTTGCATGTGGGCACGCGAAAGAAGGAAAGGCACCCATGGATGTGACAATAACGCATACTTAAACGCTCCTAACCCTTGGAATGGGAGGATGCACATTGTAACTGAATTGTGAAACATATAAATAAAAAGGGCTGTCTTCTTTATTCACATTTGTTTCATTTTGATTCGCTCATGCTTTTCCCTCTTTTCATGCACTTTCAAATTCCTAGGATTTAGCGCTGAGTTCGATTCTGTTGGCATCTCATCTTCGCTTTCATTTTTTCTTCCGTATCCTCGTGCTTTCAAGTTGGTTGCCCTTAGAAGGTTTAATCTTCAATATTTGCATCACTTGATCCCATATTTGGTGGGAGTTTTGGGGGTGATTAAGGATTTTATGGACTGATTCAACTAAGTTGGCTATGGTCTTTTGCCAAATATAGTGAATATCCTTCCTATCTTGATTAAAAATTTGACTATTCCTTTCATTCCAAATATTCCAAAGAATAATGGTAGAACCCATCCAAACTAACTACCTAATAAAATGATCAACACCCTCTTGATTAGGCCAATCCCTGTTCAAAAGTAAAAAAATTGGACCACTGTAAGCCAAGTAAAGTGGCCATTCTCCTCCATAGCTTAGAGGCTAAAGTACACTCAATAAAAATATGATTGATATTTTCTACATTCTCTTCACACATTTCACATCTAAAAGGGCCATGAAAACCACACTTCATAAGTTTCTCACCAGTAAACACCCTACGATGCAATAAAAGCCAATTAAATAACCTCACCTTAGGCCAGAGCTTTTGAGCCCACAATTGAGAAAATATGTCAGAAGAATGGTTGGGATTATTATGGCATAAGGTCAAATAACCTTGAGCAACTAAATACTCACCCTTAGTAGTGTTGTTCCATCCAAAAAAATCTTTTTCATGGGACCGAGAGAGGGATATCATATGAAGGAAGCCTTGGATATATTGTCTTTACCTTTATGGGATTTGAATAGGCAAATACTCAATAGGGATCCAATATCTACCAACATTTGAATTACCAGTATGGTACCGATAGTAATTAGCCACCTTTATCTAATTAGCTCGGTGAAGCTCCTCCATCCAAGGCCTCCAATCGAGAAACTGAGTTATCAAAGGCTTGTGACCATCCCAAGAATCTGTCCAAAAATTTACATGTTGACCATTATGAATGATCTAAAATGATTTTTTCTTTATCAAATCCTCACCAGTCTTAAGAACTGCTAAAATGGGAGAACCTTTGGTAGGAAGTTGATAGCAAACAATGTCTTCAGGACTTTTTTTCTCAGCATATTTAGCACAAATATTATTGGCCCAAAGAGCATTGGGGTTATGCAACATCCTCCAATATAATTTAGTAGCTAAAGCTTTGTTGTTATTAATTGAAGACCGAAATCCTAACCCCCCTTCACTCTTAGGAAGACATAAAGTATCCCATTTCACCAAGACACATTTTCTTTTCTCCTTAGTACCATTCCAAAGGAAACAATGACTAATTTGATCCAATTATCGAAGAAAAACCTTTGGGATATTCAAAACAGAAGAAACATAAATAGGAATAGCTTGAAGGACTGATTTTACCAAGGTGATTCTACCCCCAAAAGAAATCCACTTGTTGGTCCACTTTCCAATTTTCTTCTTGACTTTGTCCAACAACCAATTCCAATATTTATTTTTCTGCCTTTGAATATTTATGGGAATACCTAAATAAGTGATTGGAAGAGAGGTATTCTTATATATTAATTTATCCAAGACCATGGATTCCTATCTAGCAGAGTAGTGAAAGAAAATAACTTTAGATTTGTCTTCATTGATCAACTGCCTAGTAGCCTTAGAAAAATAGTGAATGATTTGCTTAATATTAGAAGCTTCCTTAACTGTAGCTTTACCTAAAAGAGTAGAGTCATCCAAAAATTGAAGATGAGAGATAGGTCTAGCTCCATGAGCAATGGTAACTCCCTCAAGGGTTTTGTTTTCCCTCTTTTTGGTTATAGTCCTACCCAAGCATTCAACAAGAATGATGAATAAATAAGGGGATAGCGGGTCACCTTGCCTAATACCTTTGGAAGCTGGGAAATACTGAGAAGGCCTGCCATTGATAAGAACTAAGTAGGAAACTGAAGAGATACATCCCATAATCCAATCCATCCAATCCTTAGAGAAACCAAATTGCCTCAAAACTTTGATAAGGAAGTGCCAATCCACTCTGTCATAAGCTTTGGATAAATCTAACCGAATGAACATAGAAGGAGAATATTGCATATCCATGGAATGGATGGCTTCCTGAGCAAGAACTATCTCATCTACTATTTGACGTCCTTCCATATATCCCCCTTGCTCTGGGGAAATAATCTTATGCAAAAGAGGCTTCAACATTTCTGCCATGATTTTAGTAATGATTTTGAGAAGAACATTACATAAAGGAATAGGTCTAAAAGTTGAGATATGATCAACCTCTTGAGCTTTTGGAACAAGAGTAATATAAGTTTTATTGATAACCTTCAAAATTTCTTTGGATTTCCTAGCTTCTTCCACCACCTCTAATAAATCAACATGAAGGATATCCTAGGAATCTTGGTAGAACTCAATAGGAAAACCATCAGGACCTAGGGTTTTCCCTTTTGCATTTTAAAAACTACTTGATCCTAATGGATTTCATGGAAGTTTCTTTTAAAATGGGATTTATTGAAGAGTGATATGTTGGTTTTGGTTGAAGAGGCCCGAAAAAAGAAGGCTAAATAAGTGAGATCAATGCCACATTCATTAAATTAGTTTCCAATAAATATGAGATAAAATATTTTAATAATTTTCATCAAATAAGACTTTGTAGTAAGATTTATGAGATCATTTTAAAATTTATGGCAAAAAAGTTGAAAGGTATTCTAGACTATGTTATCTTAAGGAAAAAAGTGGTTTTATTCATGGTAAATATATTCTCGAAGGTGAAATCATTCCATAAGAACCCATACATTCTCTTCATTTCATAACAAATAAGGTACATTTAAAAATATAAAAATAGATATGGATACAACATATGATAGGGTTTTCTAGAGTTTTCTACATGATATCCTTAAGAATTTTATTTTTGATCAACATTAGTGTCAATGGATTAGATTTTATGACACTCCAAAACATTCTAGTTTGATAAATAACTCCTTGTTGAACAACTTAAGTCATCCCCTAGAATTTTCCAAGGTGATGCACTATCTCCTTGTCTATTTAATATTCTTATAAAGACATTGGGAAGAACTTTCTTAAAGGTAAAAATAGAATACAAAATCAAAGGTATTCAAGATATAACACATGGACCCAATGAATATCATCTTCAATTTGTTGATGATACTCTTATTTTGAGTCATGAGGCCATGGAGTTTAAATCAATATTAACATGCTATGAGAAGACTACTAAATAATTGGCTAATACTATAAAATACAAGACTTTTTCTATTAAAACTTCCCTAGATTTTCAATGGATTCTTATGGAAATTTTAGGATTTAGAATTAAACATTTTCCATAAACATACTTGTGTATTACTTTGCTCATAAAGGAATGAAAAAGGAGATTTAGGTTTCATTATTGGATAGAATAAAATCTTGTTTGGTAGGTTGGAAAGGCAAGTTCATAACCATGATGAGAAGGCTACAACCCATAAAGTATATATTGCAATCCAATCTTATTTATATGATGTCACATTCAATATTTCTTGTAGCTATAACATCAAAAGTTGATAAAATTCAAAGAGATTCCTTAGAAATAATGTGGAAAAAATTTTAGATTTCTTTTTTAATGTGGGATAGGGTTGGCAAAGGAAAGAATATTATAGGGGTAGGCTTGTAAAATTGTATACTTAAGAGTTTGGCCTTAAGGAAAAATCATGTCAAATATTTTTTAAAGATCAAGAAAATATTTATGCAAATGTGTTCAAAATTATATAGATTCTATTGATACAAAAAAATGATTCAAGAAAAAAACCCTACCTAAAATATCACCAACATGAAACTTAATATCATATATTTTACAATTTATGAAGAAATATATTAGATGGTTATTCAATGAGGGTGATTATGCAAAATTTTGGTATTAATTTTTGTTGAAGCATTATCTCCTTATCTATAATTGAAAATAGAAACCATTGTCTTGGGCATGTATGGATTATAATGGTTTGTAGGTGAAATATTATACGAATATGAGCAACAATTCTAGATCATGGATTTCTATTAGTAACATGGGGGAAGGAGAGGGAATCAAACAAATAGAAAATAAATTTTAAAGATGCTTCAAGAGTTTTATATACATATTTTTACATGAAATAATGCGTTGGTTTCAAATCTATCAAAATATGGTGGATACTCCATCAAGTTTGGATATGAGAAGCAATTAGAATTTTATACTTTTGAAGACTTCCCTTAGAAGAATGTTAGGTCATTAGAGGATGTTCATAAGGCCTCAATATTTTCTTGGTTAGCAGTCCAATGTAATATTCTTGCAAGAGAGAGTTTACAAAGAAGAGGATATCATGGATCTTTTAGATGCATCTTGTGTGAGAAATATTTAGAAACATCAGACTATATATCCCTTTTATTATACCATTTAGGGTTACATTTTAAAAAATATGAGAATGTATTGGGAAACTCCTCAACATTGAAAGTGTTGATAAAATGTTAGAATAATTATTTAAAAACTAAAGCATTATGTATTAATTGGAGGATTGGTTCTATATTTATTTATTGAAATTTATGTCTTATAAGGAATAATAGAATTTTAAAAAATAAATCCTAAAATTATTCCCAAATTTGATACAATATTATTAGTCATCCAATCCTCAAACACATGCATCATAACCAAAAATTACTATCCAAAATGCAATCATTAATATGCACAAGCAATGCTTATTCCTTGAGTATATGCATCATAACCAAGATATTATCACCAACCTACTAATGCTTAAGCAACCTCATTTCTTGATGGTTGTAAACATATATATATCAACTCTAGTGGTTGTCCCATACCAATTTGATGAGAATGCCATCCATAATTTTCCATTTTTTCTCTCAACTCTAGTGGTTGTCCCATACCAATCCATCAATGAGAGTACCTGGTCTTGCAACCATAAATATATCAACAATACCATATTCTAAAAGTAGTATAATCAGAGCATAAAGTGTAATTATAAACACATATTGGTAGTATAAAATGAGATTATGCATTACATATCCACACATCAATACATAATTCAAATTTCAAGAATAAGTCCTACAAAGGAGGGTCGTTACAAGTTCCAAGTCTTATTTTTCTTCAGTGGCTACATTTCCTCTTACATAGTTTTCTTTAAATGAATTGCTTCATCATTAGTGAGAGCATATTTAACACCTACAGGCTCAACACTCATGGAAGATAATGTAAAGTTAATGTATTCATCATAACCAACTATGATTGGTGCACTCTTTTGTTGCTGACTTCTTAAAGTTTGTACTTATTGAATAATATTATAATTTTGGAGTTGCTCCTGATATGTAGACTACTCTTAATCAACTCGAGTCTAACTTACCTCTTCCACAACAATATCATTATCCTATTGATGCTACCAATTGTATGAAGATTCATTAGTATAATGTGGCAACTCTAACAAAGGAATAGAAATGGGATCTACACTTAATGGTGGAACAATTTGTGGCTAATTTTTATTTTGATTTCTCAAACCAGTAGCTGCATCAAAATATTCTTGTTTATCTAGGATTGTTTCCATGATCTCTTCTTTGCTATGGATATCTTCTTTGAATACTACATCATGACTGAACACATGACGATGCTATGAAGGTATTCAACTTTATAACCTTTGAGTCCATCACCATATCCAATGAGTACTTTAACAAATTTACTGTCTAGCATTTTCATATTTTCCTTGGCCACAAGAACAAATACTTCAAATCCAAACACTCTCAAATGAGTAACCAAGGGTTTCACTCCACTCCAAGTTTTCTTTGGTGCTCTCCCACTAAGAATAGAACTAGGTGATATATTTTTAACATAGTTTACTGTATTAATAGCCTCTACCCAAAAACTATTATTCAAACCCAAATCCTCTCTCATTCTTCTTCCCTTCTTTAATAATTTTTTGTTTAGATTTTCTGCAAATCCATTCTATTGTGGTGTATATGGAGTTGTTTTCTACCTTAAAATAACATGCAACTTGCAAAAAATATTGAATTTTTGGAAGAAATATTCTCCACCATTATCACTTCTCAAATCCTTCACTTTATTCTTAGTTTATATTTCATCTACAAAAAAATATTTGAAGGTAACAAGAGCCTCTAAATTTAGTTTAAGAAAGTAAACCCATAATTTCCTAGAGAAATAATCGATGAAAGTAATAAAATACCTAGAGTTGCCTAATGAAGCAAATTCAAAAAGCCCATAAATATAAGAATGTACCAATTCTAATATTTCCTTGGTTGTATAGTAACTAGATGCAAAAGTGACTCTTTTCTGCTTTCCCAAATTGTATGCTTCATAGAAACCCATAGAACTAAACTTATCTTTCTCCAATCCATGGACTATCTGGTTTTAATACATCTCTTTTAGTCTTCTTTCACGAAGATGTCCTAATATCCAATACCATAACGTCATATTTGATATTTTTGAATCTAAGGGTTTAATTGTTTCCATAGTGGCTACATGTGCACATGCAACATTCAAACATGTTGCATCCAACTTATACAATATTTCAAGCCTTAATTCACTTGCCGATGTAATGACTCCATACAACAAACTACAACCATATTTATTGAATGTAATCTCCATTCTTACTTCAGCTAGCTGGATAACTAATAGTAGAATTCTTGTTAATCCCAAAAAATGTCTAATGTCTAGGATATACTTAACACTCCTACATCTGATTTTGATTATAACCTTAACACTCCTTATCTGATTTGGATGCTCTAGAATCTATCAACCACATATCAAACTATGTGCATATAGCAAGATATGTATTAGTGATATACAAAATATTCTCATCCATAACTAAATTAGAATTGTTTTAGAATAAATCTACTTTATAGTCAAGTTTCTTATGATGTTTCTACTTGCACCTCCAACACACCAGCTAAGGCTTCCTTACTCTATTGGTAGATCTTCTTTATTTAGATATTTTTGCAATAGAAGATTTATCATGATCTTTATCTTTGGCACATACTCTAGTTATCAAATATTTTGAGTGCTCAGAATGTTCCATGTTCATTATCCTTATTTCCTCTTACAGTAGTTGGACAAATATATCATCTTTCTTAAGATTTTATAGATTAGGACTCCCACTAATTGTGACAATAATGGTATCCCAATAATTAGGCAAACTACACAACAAACAGGTGTACTATTTAGTCTCTTTAACCTCATCATAAAAATACCTTAGTTGGTTCATCAGTGTATTGAAAATATTTAGGTGTTCAACTACACTATCTCCATTGTCCATATTCAAAGAATAAAAATCCTTCTTCAAAGAATACAAATTATTCTTCAAGAATATTTGAAGCATCAGGTTTTGGGTCCTGGATGTATCTTCAAGTTCTACCCATCATCCGCTTTTACTACTGATGTAGTGTTAGTATACCCCTGTGATGTTTTGTTACTACCATTATTGTGGTTATTAGAGTTGCAGTTATTTCATTGAAACCATTTCCTAAACCTCCGTTATTTCATGTCATTCCTTCGGTCTTTCTTAGATGAGTTCTTACTAACCTGTTCTCCTACCCACTTAACAAAACCAACACTATTTATTTTCCCTAAAACCTCTCTTCCTTGTTCGTCTAACCCATCATAATTAAAATAGGATTTGAGAAATATTTTAGTCTTCCTAGCCAAATTCTAGGCCTTTTGAAGAGTAACAATTTCTCACATGTCCACCTCCTACCCTATTCTAGAATCCATTCCTAGAATGAACCTATGGATCTTTATTTTCTCATTGCATGCTGACACATACTTTAGAAGCTTGACAAATATTTGATAATAGTTTTCCACTGATCTAATTCCCTGCTGAAGTTTAGTGAACTCGTCAAAATTCCAAGAGTAGAAGTGTTCTATGAGGAATCTATCATAAAAGCCTCTACAAAAACTTTCCAACTCAAATCCACTGCTATCGCAAGACCCATTTCTGCACTAAATTTCTCCCACCAGTCAAATCCAACATATTGAATATGTAAAGTGGCATAGGACGTATGAGTTTTTGTGAAATAATTCTTCATGTTGCAATATATCTCTCTCTTTTAGCCACACCAGATTTATCACCATATTCCTATCCATTAAACTTGGAAGATATTAAATGTTTCATATCCTTTCCCAACTTAGCCTCTAGAAGGACCCTAGCTCGGTAAGGGGTTCATCTATCTATCCCATCCTAGAGTTTCTACTCTGTATTTTCCAATTTAAAATGGAATCCAATAGTTGTTTCCATGCTTCCATCTATTCATGAAGTCAAGCCACCGTTGGTGTGAGATCCTCCCATTTATTTCTAGGATTATCTGAATCTACCTATGGGGTTTTGACCTCTATATTGGTATATCATGTCTACATCTTCAATAGGACAACAGTTATTCTTCTTCTCTTTTGTGGAATTGTCCCTAGCCACACACAACAAAGTCAATAGGCATCAATTCATTGCAACAACTAAGTTCCTGGTTATTCTATTTGGTAAAGTTTAAACCCTAATTTGGTATGTTTTCTATAACACACTATAACTATTTTTGCAAAATGAGCCTATTCCACTAAGAACCATGCTCTGGTACTAAATTTCACCACCTAATTTTCCTAAAATTAATGGAGAATTTTTTATTTTTATTTTTGAATAAAGCCAAGTCCTGATCGTTTAGGTTTTAGCCCCCTTTTTCAATGAACTCTAGCTAGGATATCCAACATCTCCACTAACTCTTCTTATCTTTCATGAACCAATCCCGAACACTCTAGTAGTAATTTATCGTAATGTTTTTTTCCAACCTTGAGGTGTAGCTCAATTATTCTCAATAATTCAAGAAGTACATATGCCCATTTACTCTTCATTCAATCAAAGAGATCATTCCTTATCAGTCCATCGAAAGGTAACCTTTTCAGTAAATAAAAAAGATTCTTCTTTCTTAGTTAATTGAAAGGTTTGTGCTAATCATCGTACTTCCCACAAATCCTTCTCTGATAATACACTTAGCAACTTAACAATCCTATGCTTCATTTATCGAGCTAACTGCTAAACCTAAGTTTATGTAAGTTTCTTTATAAGAATATTGGACACCATGTACGGGCAAGAAGTAACCCAAAAATTGCTAGAAGTACCTAAAGATAGGATCCTATAAACCTGATTTCACTATCTTAAACTTAGCATCCCATCGATTAAGAATAAGGTAAATATATTACTCTAACTTTGCAATTTACCCTGAGGTAAAACACTACTTACATCTATCTATTTAGAAACTTACTAAGGAACCACACTTTTGGCTTCAACCAGACGTAGATATAACATCTATAAAATGTAGACAAAGCCCAAATAGAAGATGCAAGCAAAAAAAACCAAGTTGCCAAGAGAGTGCCACAAAATAACTCCACCAGCAAGGGAGAAGGGGCCCTAAATCACCCCTTGAGTTGATGATTTGTATTGGAAACTTGGCTAAAAAAATTAGCCCTAAATGTACCTGAAAAATGATACAAGTCCAATGCTTTCAAGGATAAAATTACCCCCAATCTTGCCAAAGTGAATGAATAACTTGGCCTAAAGTCCCTTCAAATACTTAGAATTGTGCCTCTTACAAGTTTGTAAAACTTTTTGTTCAAGAGTGTCGGATGCAACCAAAAATGCACTCTGATTTACAATCTCAACTTTGAGTCAAAATTCAGCTGAGTAAATGATCTCAAAACTGAAAACTAATTTCACCAAATGTTGGAACTACATAGAAATGAACACAAAGTACTTATGTATTTACAAGTTGTGTTACAATATATAGGCATAAAGCCTATGAGGGAGATATGACAAGTGTCATAATCTCCACTTCAAATGTCGAAATAGAAGACACAACTCCAACTCAAAATAAAACTGAAAAACAGGACAAGTGGTAGAACTGTAGAAGGGCATAGTGCACATTATAATAATATTCTAATAGGCAAAACCCCCTTGGACTGTTGCACCATTAATTTAGGAGACAACCCTTTGTCTTCGGTTGTTCAGCAACCTGTTGATTCACCACGTGTATCAGGAAGGTAACAAATCTGCTGAATAATGGTAAACTTTGGATTGACGTTGAATTCCTTCATGACCTAGCGTACTGATTTCCCCCAGTGCTTGTTAGACATTTATCATGGGAATGATGTATCCACATATGTTTAGTTCAAGTTTTTTGATGACTGGGCTTTACAACCGATGCCCAAGGAGAGGCCCCACTACACATATTTTAATTATTGAACTACATCACTCATACTAGGTCAAAGCTCGTTATTCTCCCTTGCTAAATATGCTTGTTTCTTCATGTCGAGGACACACAAGCCAGAGTATTGAGTTTCATCTACAATTGGATACGCATCACCTGCTCGTAAGCTGCGAATAACCCTTACAAGGCCATCCCCTGGTTCACTTTTCGTCCAGCCGATGGGAGACGTAGACGAGAGGATGATATTATTTTTCTGGCTACGTTAATGCTCCTAAGGGCTGGCAAGATTATCAACTAGATGAAAGCCCAGAAAGCAGGTCAATCTGGGGAGGATGATCCCAAACACAATGATGATGAAGACTATATCCCGGAATAACGTGTTGTGTTTGGCTCCTTTTTTGGACTGTCCTCCTCTGTTTGCTAACGGAAACTTTTTGTTCCTATGTTTGCCTACGAGCCTTATCCTCTTCTGTTCTATTGTTTTTCAGTTTCGTGGTCACCAAATGTGGACCCCTGTCCCGTTCTGGATTGATCCCAGCCCAGAACCCTTTTACGGATTGGGTCTCTTTCAAAACCTGTTATTAATCATATATAAATATATAAAAAGAAAAATTAAACTATTATATAAGCCATAATTATTTTCTATTCTTATATATAATTTTTAAGTATCTTTTTATATTTTATAAATCATAATTATTTTCTATTCTTATATATAATTTTTAATTATCTTTTTATATTTTATAAATCATAATTATTTTCTATTCCTGTATATAATTTTTAACTATCGTTTTAAATTTTATAAGTCATAATTATCTATGTATATATCAAATTTAAGTTTTAAACTATTTTATTACAACGAGCTAAACTATCTAGACTTCGTTATATTGATATATTAAATCTTTTCTTATCCTTTCACTTTCTTTTCAATAATCCTGATCCCTTACATGCAAATTGCAATGCCGTGTTTAGCCTGAACGTTTATAACAGATTCTGGTTCAACGTTTCCTATTTATATGATTCTAATACTTGTTTTCAAGATCTGGACGATGACGATTCTAACCGTTTCCAACAACGGAAATTAATGCAAAGAAGGTTTCACACAACACTATATATACACAGAAGATAATAAGCATTATCATCGATGAGACCATGGATCTGTATCGCCTCCACACCAGGATAGCCGTGATTGCCATCGCCATGGCACTTATGGTATTTATTCAGTCATCTGATTTGGGAGGATGTGTGATGTCTTCTTCTTCATCTGACATGAATTATGATAATTTTCAAAGCTTGAACAAAGAAGTAAGCGGAGAAGAAAAGCAGTCTTCACTCAATGATTATGACCCTGTGGATCCTCCGCCACAACTCCCCCCACTCCCTCGACCTCCACCTGCAATGAAATGAGAGGTTCAATCTCCAATTTTAAATAAAAAGCTTTTAAGTTCTATTTGGTGTAAAAGGGTATCAAAACAAAATTCACAATTAAAAACTATTTTCCTTTTTGCTTTACTAGTGGTGAATTGTTTCTTAAGAACCAGCAATACTACCAATAATAAAGTGTGAAGTTCCTTGGTTTTTAGTTGCGTTGAGTTACTCTTTTGGACACACTGAATATTTTTCTTTATATACAAAGCTCAGGAAGGACACACTGATTATTTTTCTTTATATACAAAACTCATATTTTTCTTTATATACAAAGCTCAGGAAGGACACACTGATTATTTTTCTTTATATACAAAACTCAGGTAGTGCCTCTGCTTGGAAAGAAATGATAGGCCGGCGTTTATGCGAGGCGTGGGTAGTTTTTCATTTTCTATATGATAGTGAGATGGAAAATACATCCTGCCAATGCAAATGTTTTCTTATGTGGCATCATACACTTTTTAATTCGGCAATGTAAAATGCATAAGGGCAATTTAAATTTTGAGTTTCTATGAAAGCATATCAAGCTACTACCCCAGTTAACTTTAATTAATTAATTAAAATTAATTTTCTTCATTATTAAAATAAGTTTACTGCAGGGTTATAAGAATACAGCACACAGATTATATGATTTTTTTGTCAAGCTAATACAGAAGACAGATTATATGATTTTTTTTTGTGCAATCTCCTTGCTTGACAATTCATTTGATAGAAATAATATTTTTAACAGAAAAGCTTTGCACCTTACGTTAACTATAATAAGATGTTAACTTTATTATTAAAAGTAAATTATAAACATTAAAAATAATTTAATTTATTATTTTAAAATTATTTTTCTATAATGTAAAATGCATAATGGTAAGTTAAATTTTGAGTTTGTATGAAAGCTTATCAAGCTACTACCCCAGTTAACTTTAATTAATTAAAATAATTTTATTTTATTATTAAAATGATTTTACTGCAGGGGTATAAGAATACAGCGGACAAGATAATATGATTTTTTTTTGTGCAATCTGCTTTGATAGAAATAAAATTTTTAACAGAAAAGCTTTGTACATTACATTAACTAACCGTAATAAGATGTTAATTTTATTATTAAAAGTAAATTATAAACATTAAAAAACAATTTGTTATTTTTTATAATGTAGGTAATATTTGTAATCATTTATTTAGAAAAAAATATTATTTCTTAAAAAAATAATTAATTTTAAAAAAGTTTTAAATGAAATAAGTCAAAGAAGCTCTTAATAATAATATGTATTAGATGTAGCCAGACATTATTATGAAGTTGATAAAAGTGAACTATACACAAATAAAATTAGAGAATATACTTATGAAATTGGTAAAAATGAACCATACACAACCAAAATTAGAGAATATACTTATGATGTTGGTAAAAGTGAATTGGACACAACCAAAACTAGAGAATATAAAGTGAACTGGACACAATCAAAATTATAGAATACATCATTGAATATAATTTGACCACCTAATATAAAGTAAAAAAACAACCCAGAAAGTGAAAATACAGAAGATACTAATCTATACTATTTAAATTATATTTTATTAAAAAAAAGTGTTTATTTTATATTTCTTAAAAAATATATATATTTTTATATTTGGATAGTGTGAGAAACTTCTACTATCAACCCAGGGCTGAGCGAGAAAGTAAAAAAAAAAACAACCCAATATCTAGAAAGTAAAAAAACACAAGATATTAAGCTATACTTTTTAAATTACGTTTTAGTTTAAAAAAATTAAAGTGTTTATTTTAAGTTTCTTATTTTTTTTTATTTGGTTAGTATGAGAAACCGCTACTAAAAAACAATCCAATATCCAAGAAAGTAAAAAAATAGAAAATATTAAGCTATTCTTTTTAAATTTTTTTAAATAAAGTGGACCTCCCAAAGAAGAGCCAAAACTAAAACCGTTGCACTGTGCACTTTGAACTTATTTTTTTTAATTTAATTTTAAAAATGTATCATTTTACACTTATATAAATATGTATGATTTTTAATCAGTTATAGAAGAATCAAATAGGTCCCAACTATACTATGTTATAAATGCATCACCACCATACTATGTTAACAAACCACACAGTGGTGTCATATTATGTTATAAATGCATCACCACCATACTATGTTAAAAAACCACATATTGGTGTTAAATCTATCAATTATTGCATATATTTAATCTTAGATCTCCACATTGAGAGAGCATATTTATTTTACTAATTGAGCACATACTATTCGGTAAATGTTACATTTTGAGAACAAACCTTATTGATAATTTATAAAATGATATACACTTAAAACCATCAAAATATTGATTTTATGCTTTCTTAGTTTATGTGAGTAGAGATCTAAATAAAGTGGCAGACTTCCTGGCTAAGATGGGTACTGAGGATGAGATGATTAGGCAGGTTGGCTAAGATGGGTACTGAGGATGAGATGATTAGGCAGGTTGGTGAGAAAATCCAGTGCTTAGCTAATTTGGATAACCATTCCAGAAATACTGTTTAGGAGATTTATGTTTCAATGTAGATCTTCTTTTATAGTTGTAAACATGTGAACAGTCATTATATAAATATGGTTTAAGAGATTTGGATCCAATACAAATCTTCTTTTACTGTTGTAAACATGTGTTCTCTCTGACTAAGGATGGGAAAAGTCTCATCCCAACTTGTAAATGATCTTTGTTTTAATACAAGTTTTTTCAAATTATTTTTCAAAAAAAAACAAATGAGAGAAATGGAAGTGGTATTTATAGCTTTCATAGCTTTTACCTCAATATCTTGATTAATTCACCACCTACTAGATTTTTTATCCTATAATTACTAGAAGTGTTGATAAAAGATTGTTGAAAAAGAAGGCACACCCTTGACTTTTTATGCAAGGTGTTTATTTCTAGTGGCCTATTCCTATGATGGAATTTAGTTCCACATTACTACCTCTTTTACTTAGTTAGCATAGTGTATTGTATTAATTATCCCATATTGACTAGGTTGTGGGACTTGAGTGGATTATAAGACCCACAATTTGTCAAACTCTTTTTTTATGGGGTAGTAGGCTTAAAGGTGTAAGCCCTTGGTGTCACTCATGTGAGATTCCTCACTTATTTTAATATTGTGTTTTGACATTCTTATCTCTTATTATTTTTCTACTAACTAATAATTCTTCATTTGGTTGATAACATGTTTAATTGTCTCTACAATACCACTATTCAAGGTGGTTAAATTAGTAATTTTATTCTAGTCATTGTCATTTGGAAAAATAATAATAAAATTGATATTATCCTCATTTATCCATTTAAGTCAAGGTTTATCCCCTTAGAAATATACTTTTTTAATATTATTTATTGAGTTGGTCCTATATTCTTCTTTCCTCTTGTCTATGTTCACTCATTGCTTCTGACAAGAGTTTTTTTTTGGTAGAATCCTTATCTATTCCTCTAGTGTGATATTTACTTTAAATTTAAAAGGAAAGGTAGTTTTTTCTTCTTCTTTTACTATAAACCAATCATTTTTTATTTGGTTGTAACATGTGTAATTGTCTCTATAGTCAATCTTTTAAGGTGGTTATCTTAATAATTTTCTTCCATTTTTCTTCTAGTCATTGTCGATTGGAAAAATAATAATATAATTGCAATTATGCTCTTTTAGCCATTTAATTTGAGGTTTTTTACCTTAAAAAAGTTTCATAAATTTTGCATTATTTGTTGAGTTGGTCTTGTATTCTTCCTTCCACTTGTTCAATTTGTTCATTTCTTGTTTTTGAGAATAGTTTTCTAGGTAGAATCCTCATCTCTTCCTATAGTATGACCTTTTATTTGAAATAAAAAGGTGTTTTTAACGTCCACAAAGCTATAGGCCATATGAGATGATCCTCAAGGATTTTGTTGCATACCCAGCATATGGTTATCCAACCATACTTTGATTATAGATATCCTTAAATAATTTTTTATCCTTTCAATTCCTTTTTTAGATCCATTAGTTTTGTTACAAAGTAAAACATTTGATTCTTGAATAGGCTTATATGTCAACCAATAGTGTTGTATGAAAATTTAAAACTTTAAGTGTTCTAAACATATTTTATCCATATATAGACGAAGAGAAATTGGAAGATGATATTACCTTACCTAATTTAAAACTTTTGATTTTATTGTCTAATTTTATTCTAACTCATTTTATTCTATTATAAAGTAATCTAAATGTTTCTTGATATTTTCCTTGCCTATTTTCTTGTTTATCTAAATAAACCATCTACATCATGTAATATTATCCATAATGCATTTATAACTAATCCACAAATTTCTACAAGTTTATATTCCTTTTCTTGTAAGTCCTTTTCTCCCTCTCTCTTTGAAGTTTGCATAGTACAGTTGAATTCACTTTTTATAATAGTTTACTTCATTACCCAATATTCTATAGCCAAATTCAATACTATTTCCCTCTAGCTTTGGATGTGAGTGATATAAAACTTTAGAATACTACAATATATTGAGATAAAAATACTTATCTTTAATGCTACGCCATTGTATTTCAATATATTTAAGAAACCATCACAAGAATTTTGGTCATATATTATGGAGACATTTGGATTGACTAGAATAGCAACCAACATCAAGATCTTAGAGGATAAAACCCAACAAAAAGACAAGGAGGCCTCCTGCTAAGAGAGGGAGGGTTTGAGAGCACAAGAACAAGAGGCTCAAACCCTCTCTGCCATGGTGAGACTCAAACTCTAAACCATATCTCATGAGACTCCATTTTTTATAATACTTTAATTTAATAAAATTCAAACTATAAATATTTCTAATAAAAATTAATATTTACTCTATAAATCATAATTATCTTCTATTCTTATATATAATTTTTAGCTTATCATTTTATATTTTATAAGTAATAATTATCTTATATTCTTATATAAAATTTTTAACTATCGTGTTATATTTTATAAGCCATAATTATATATATTAACTTTAAAATTTAAGTTTTAAAGTATTTTATTACAACAAGCTAAACTATCTAAACTTCATTATATTGTTATATTAAATCTTTTCTTGATCCTTTCACCATTATTTTCGCTAATTCTAACCCCTTACTCGCAATGTTGTGTTAAAGTATTTTACTACAACAAGCTAAACTATCTAAAATTCATTATATTATTATATTAAATCTTTTCTTGATCCTTTCACCATTATTTTCGCTAATTCTAACACCTTAATCGCAATGTTGTGTTAAGCCTGTACGTTAATAACAGATTTTGGTCCCACGTTTCCTATTTATATGCTTCTAATACTTATTTTCAAGATATGGATGATGACGATTCTAACAGTTTCCAACAACAAAAATTAATGCAAAATACAACACTATATAATCAAGCAAGATTTGATCTTAGATCTCCACATTGAGAGGGCACATTTTTTTAATAATTGAGCACATACTAATAGGTAAATGTCACTTCTTGAGAACAAATCTTATTGATAATTTATAAAAGGATATAAGATTAAAACCATCAAAATATTGATTTATGCTTTCTTATAAATGAGAGAAATGGAAGTGGTACTTATAGATTTCATAGCTTTTCCCTCAAACTTTTGATTAATTCACCACCTAATAGATTTTTTCTCCTATAAGTACTAGAAGTGTTGATAAAAGATTGCTGAAAATAAATTCAGAGCACTATTTACCTTATAGAACTATAAAGCATACCCTTGACGTTTTATACAAGGTGTTTATTTATAGTGGCATATTCCTATGATGAAATTTAGTTCCACATTAGTACCTATTTTTATTAGTTAGAATAGTGTGTTGTGTCAATTATCCCATATTGACTAGGTTGTGGGACTTGAGTGGATTGTAAGCCCCACTATTTGTCAAAGTCTTTGTTGATGAGGTAGTAGGCTTAAAGGCATAAGCCCTTGGTGTCACTCATGTGAGATTCCTCAACTCTTTTAATATTGATTTTTGACATTCTTACCTCTTCTTCTTATGCTACTAACTAATCATTCTTCATTTAGTTAATAACATATTTAATTGTCTCTACAATCCCACTCTTCCCTTGATGGATGTGTTTCATTCAGTAGGACAATTTCAAATATAGTCTCCTTCAAGGCAACTAGATAAATCCTTTCTCACATGAACAATAATCATCCATTCATGGCTTTGTACAATTGCAATTAATTGACATATCCAGTTTCTAAACAAGGACTTAAATCAAAATTCCTACTCGTATGTCATTTTATCTTGAATGGTGTAGCTCCCATTGAGCGACAATAACTCTCTAGATCAAATGGTATAGTTATTCATCTTATGTTACAGTATATTAGGTTTATTTTGTACATGCTAATGTACCCCCATGGTACCTTAATGATACACCTTGTAAATATAAGACTATGGTCAAGACTTAGACTAGAGTGTGAGTAAATATTTTATGTAACATAATAATGTGCAATACATGCACAAGTATCATGTAAATGAGTGTGCAAGTGTAATGTTTGTAGATGTGCAAAAGTGTCCCATATGTAAGAGTACGCAAGTGTCCTTAGATTAGAGAGTGTTAAGTGAAGAGTCATATATAGGTGTGCATACAAGATAGAGCCATGTGTATGCAAGTGTCAAGTAGAGAAGCCAAGAGTCATGAGACTTGGCATAATTAAAGGAATAGTCAAGTAACCAAAGAGTCACTCTAAAATGGCTATATATTACTCCATGGAAGCGCATATTGAATATAACGATCATAGTGAATATAGCAAGTATAGTAAGTATAGTTATCATCATTGTAATAGATTTTGTGATACATTTATAAGTGAAAGAGGATTATTTCAAATATCAGCATGTGCATTTAATCCATTTGATGAAGGTGCATTATAAATTCTATGCATTTGTGAAGATAAGGTAATTTTTTTTTATATTTTTTGATGTGTTGCTACTTCAGTTGAATTTAGTGCAAAAATTACAGGCGCTTGAGCATTATTGAAGATGGGTAAAAGATTTGCAGCATAAATAAGCACTAAAGAGCCAAAGAAGGTACATAAGAAGACCAAGGGAGGCAAGAAGTCGAAGAAAGCAAGGTGCCATGAAAATTTCAACCTAGATTCTTATTTTGATATGCTAGCTCAAGTGGGAGACTATGTTATTATGAATAAGGGCATTGAGAAATTGTGTCAAGATGTAGATATTGTGGTTCAACAGGGGTTAACATCAAAGAGTCCTATCAACATTGCATACCATGCTCATATTTTTTGTTTTTTTTGCACACCAGTTCATTATTGCCCAGATTTGGTGGAATCCATTTCAAAGTTTTATAATCCTAACACCAGTGCAATCGAGAATACAAAAGGGAATGTGTTGTTCACCATTTCATTTGAAGATGTATGAGAGGTATTCGCTTGTGGAATTACTCCTTTGGACTTCATTTTCAAGAAATTGCACATTGGTGAGTAAGAAGAATAATATCAATCCATGATGACACTGCACTGGTTCATGGAGATACAATTGATTAAAATGCCCCAACATAGTGAACTGCCAATGTTGCCAAAGCCATTGATAGATTTCAAGAGCCTAGATTTATTTTCTATGGTGGCTTGGGTGGTTGGTCTTCCATCAGATTCTACAATGCACAAGTGGTAGGCTGCGTTGGTGCAGTACATATCTGAGATAAAATTCTATGTACCCACTACAATGATCACAATGGTGAACCACATTTTATTTGACTAGACCAATTATATTACCAGAAGAATGCACACCCAGTTGGAAAATATGCAGAGCAAAGGAATGAAGGTATTCAGGCACACATCCTTTTTGATCTAGTATTTATTCTTCCACTTGCATAAGAATTTTTCTTTCATTGCAAGTAGGCAAGTTGAGAAGGAGAATAAAAAATTGCTAGTATATTTTTGGACCTTTAGCTTATCGAGGCAGGAGTCTTTTTATAACTTCAACCGTATTTTATGGGTCCTACCATGGAGTTACTTTTCTATAGAAGTGAGAGGGTACCGAGAGATATGAGAGAAGAAATAACCTCAAAGCAAAGATACGATATATTTGTTGGCACAAGGCATTGTGCTACACATTTTTGGCTATACTAGCAAGCCAGTTATGCTCCCATATTTTCTACAAAGAACTTGTTTTCTTTGGAGGTTGTTTGAAAATATGATTTTATAAATGACGTTTATGGGGTAGGACATGGAAAGAAAACCACATGCAATATGCCTTTTCACTTTGGATGTATTGAGGTGAGCCAGTGGGCCAGAATTATTTGATAATTGAGACCTTTTACAACATTAGAATGGTGGAGTTGCCACAACAATGGAAGTACGGTCATTTGCGTCTCTTTGCTAAACAAATCAAGGTGAAAATATTTCATTGTTGTCAAAGGCCAGATATTGAGAAGCATTGAAACAATCCAGAGGGGCATAAATTAGAGTGGCATGTAGAAAACATGATGTTGCTTCCACCATACCACACAATTTATATGAGATGGAAGTCAAATATAACCTTGCAGTACATAAGCATCAGATTCCTCCACTAGGATTATTTAGTCAAATGAAAGAACAAATTTTGGATTGGTCGGAGGAAAAATTACAAACTTATGGATCATGAGGGCTCATCGAAGAAAAATTAGGTCACCATATGGCATGGTAATGGATGAAGTATTTTCAGACACTTATGATGACTTCTACATCAGTTATCAATCGATCACTTTTGCTAGTATTATACCTCAGAGTTTGCAAAAATCTGGCAGTGAAGAGAGTGTGGTCGAAGAAGAGCATCTTGAAACCTAGGAAGCACCACTTGTATAAGAAGAAGAAGAACAAGTTCCAGAAGAGCCATTGCAATGTAAGGTGAAAAATAGGTAGAAAAAGCTGTTGATTATAAAAATATCAAAGAAGCAAAGAACCAATGTAGTTTCATCAAACCCTCTTGTGGTTTTGGTTGAATGGACAAAAGTATTAGAGGTTGTTCCTTTGGTTTGGACAAAGTCGTCAATACAAAGTGTCGATATTATCAATATTGAGGAGGATGTTGCAGTAGAACCAAAGAACCAGGTAGAAAAATATTTAATGTCACAACCACCTTTATCCCTGCTAGCTCCCATGGCATCAGATATTGAAGGTTTATTTTCTTCTCTTTCTACTCTCCCCGAGCAGTTGGTGACTATTGTTTCCCTTCCATTGATTTCCACTTTTGTTTCACTCTCACTTGATATGCCCTCCACTTCGGTGTTGCTTTCCATTTCCCATCCATAAGTCACTAGCACTCCATGTTCTTCTCTTCCTGATTCTTCTACTTCCCTTTCTTTTATTTCTTTTGCATCCACTCTGAATCTATTTTAACTTTTCGTATCATCCATTTTAGTAATCTCTATTACCACTATAAGTACACAAGCTACTCCTCGAGTGAGTGTGACTATGGTTGAACCCCTTGCCTCTATTCCTGCAACCATTTCCATTTCCACTATCATTTCCACTATACCAATTTTCTCTTCCCATGAGTCGAATCCACAACAAGATCATTTTCATTTCATCCTATTTTTGATGTTGTAGGTGTTGCTCAAGTTAGAGATAGTGGTTGTACAAGAATAGTCCATTTTAGTGAATATCAACCAAACTCATTTGAGTTCATTGCAGTGGTTGAAGAGTCGAAAGAGAAGAGAGGCTCTGGCACCAGTGAAGCCATTGAAGAAGGTTTCATTTGATCCTAACACCATGGAGGCCCATACAACAAAAATGTTTCTCCAAGTTTAGAAGCCGCAAGGAGAGATGACTCCAAGTGACTATACTTATGAGATCATAACCAAGGAACTTACCAATCTTGATACTATGGATACAATGGAGAACATTTAGTTCAATATAAGATCTTTGTACCTACATGGCGAGCATTATAAGAATCAATTTTTCAAGGCAGAGGCTAATATTACCAATCTAGAAGAATATTTGGTGAAAATTCAAGCATAATTGTAATCCACATAGTCAGAGGTAACTCATTGGTAGGAAAGGGCAAAAAAATTATAGAAGATGATCCAGAAGAATCAGGAGGCCAAAGGAGGAGCATAGCAGCAGTTCAAGGTGTTGAAGGGTCAACTCCAAAAGTTACTTTTTGATTGTAAAACTATGGCACAGAAGGTGACACAGGTCCTCATGTACCTTCAGGAGATACATACAAATGTTTCATATGGTCTAAATATAGTCGAACATGGTGAGGATCACTTGGAGCCCCTCCTAGTAAAGGCATCACAAATGTAGGTACTAAGTAGAACATGTCTTAGATTTTTCCCTATGAGTGACATGGCTCGAGCTTGGGCGAACGCCAAAGTGACATTACGCAAATATTTTTCAAAGTTAGACCAAGTAAAATAGGCTTGCAAGCTACTAGATATGTTTAGACATGAAATAAGAGTTTTGAAGCTCTACTTTAATATAGTAGCTGAAAATGATTTCCCTAGCTTCATTGATGATCAGGGGAATATTCTATCAAAGGAGGACCTGGAGGTAGTTTGGGCGATTTTTATTGATGACACCTTCAAAGTTGATGATTGGGATGAGCCTCTCACCAAATATCATGTGTTGTATCTGATGAGAAAACTAACACACATCAAATCCAATTTGCTGGAGCTCAGTTAGTGGGTGAATTACATTGACATGGAACAAGTGGAGACCTTCAGGTACCTTGTGGATTCGCTTAACAAACCGAATATGATCAATGCAAATGATTGGTATAAAGCTATAATAGTGTATGAGGCTACAATCGCTCATATTTTAGATCTAGAAAAAGAAGCTACAACAAAGGAGACAGAGGAGCAGACTGCCAGAGTGAGCAGTAAGTAGCTTGATGCATCAAGTGGAGCTGACTCTTAAGCCCAATGTATTAAATCCTAGGATCGATTGCATCCATGTGAGCTAGATACCCCACAAGCCACCAATAATATTGGTAGTTTTACAACTTTACCACATTGCAATTTTGTTGAATGTTAATTAAATTTTTTTGATGAATTTACTAAAGGAAGACGCTATAGTTTTGATGGATATTTTACTATATTTTTATCTCTTTTTAATATTGCATTATTGTAAATAAAATGGAAATCATAAACACTATGAAGAATTTTGTTGAAAATATTTAAGCATCAAAATTGCTAACAAGGAGTTAATTTTGAAGGGAAAAGTGCCTCAAGAAGAGCAAGCAAATTGTTTCATCCCAAAAAATGTGAAAGTCATGCTCCAATTCAAAAGTAAGTTGGAGGAAGGGGTGGGAGTAGTTTCACCCCAATTAAGGGGTGAAAATCATTGTCACCCCTCTTGGACGTGAAAAGTAATTCAAAAGAGTCAAATCGCCCAATGGAGCAAAGGACATGAAATTCTCAAGAGTAAAATTGAGAAGTAAAATATTTTCACCCCAATTGAGGGGCGAAAACACTTGTCACCCATATTCAGGATGAAAGTTATGTTTAAAAATGCAAATGGCTGCAGATTAAAATTTAAAAGAGCTTTCACCCTAGGTGGGGGTAAAACTCCCTTTCATTTCCTCTTTTGAGCGGAACGTAGGATAAAGAAAAGTTTTAAATGACGCTTCGGGGATCGGGTGCCAATGTATGGAAGAATGCTATTAAAATGCGCTTTCACACCAACTGAGGGGTAAAACTCCTGTTGCCCCTCTTTGGGGTGAAACACAACCTAAGGAAATTAAAAAAGAGGTATGGTAGGCCCGACATGGGCAAGTCAAAGCAGATTTTTAGAGAGCACCTTCACCATGAGTGGGAACGAAACTCCTTTTCGTTCCTCCTTTGGGGTGAAACGAAGTGTAAAATAAATGAGGTGCTTCATGAGCCTAGTGCTAACAAAAGGAAGTAGATATCAAAAGAGCTTTCGCCCCAAGAGAAGGGAAAAACTCTTTGTCGCCCCTCTCTGGGACAAAACATGTCTTCAAGAAGATTTTGAAATATAATTTGTCATGGGCCCAATATGGGCAAGTTAACACAATTTTTAGGAGAGCACCCTCGTCCTAACTATCATTTCATACTTTATAAATCATAATTATCTTTTATTCTTATATGTAGTTTTAAACTATTTTATAAGTAATAATTATTTTCTATTCTTATATATAATTTTTAACTATCATTTTATATTTTATAAGCCATAATTATTTTCTATTCTTATATATAATTTTTAACTATCTCTTTTATATTTTAAATTATTTTTTATTTTTATTTTTTATTAAATAAAGTATATTTTTTTTATTGAAATCAGAATCAGATTACAACAAAATTGCCTCATCCAACATATAATATTTCAGCAAATCTAGATGCCACTCTCTAACATCCAAACCTTCTTAAAATTTAAAGACCCATTTAATCAAGTTATATAATTATTTTCTATTCTTATATATAATTTTTAACTATCGTTATAAATTTTTTAAGTCATAATTATTTTCTATTCTTATATATAATTTTTAACTATCATTTTATATCATAATTATCTTATTTTTTTTATATATATATCTCTCTCAACTTTGAAATTTATGTTTTAAACTATTTTAGTACAACGAGTTAAACTATCTAGACTTCGTTATATTGATATAGTAAATCTTTTCTTATCCTTTCAGCATTCTTTTCGCTAATTCTGGTCCCTTACTTGCAAATTGCAATGCCGTGTTTAGCCTGAACGTTAATAACAGATTCTGGTTCCACGTTTCCTATTTATATGATTCTAATACTTGTTTTCAAGATCTGGACGATGACGATTCTAACAGTTTCCAACAACGGAAATTATTGCAAAGAAGGTTTCACACAACACTATATATACACAGAAGATAATAAACATTATCATCGATGAGACCATGGATCTGTATCGCCTCAACACCAGGATAACCGTGATTTCCATGGCCATGGCACTTATGGTATTTATTCAGTCATCTGATTTGGGAGGATGTGTGATGTCTTCTTCTTCATCTGCCATGAGTACTGATAATTTTCAAAGCTTGAACAAGGAAGTACGCGGAGAAGAAAAGCAGTCTTCACTCAATGATTATGACCCTGTGGATCCTCCGCCACAACTCCCCCACTCCCTCGACCTCCGCCTGCAATGAAATGATAGGTTCAATCTCCAATTTTAAATAAAAAGGTTTTAATTTCTATTTAATGCAAAAGGGTCTGACAACAAAAATCTAACATTAAAAACTATTTTCCTTTTTTCTTTACTAGTGGTGAATTGTTTCTCAAGAACCAGCAATACTACCAATAATAAAGTGTGAAGTTCCTTGGTTTTTAGTTGTGTTTACTCTTTTGGATACACTTACAAAGCTCAGGTAGTGCCTCTGCTGGGAAAGAAATGATATGCCGGCGTTTATGCAAGGCATGGGTAGTTTTTTTTTTTTTTCATTTTCTACATGGTAGTGAGATGGAAAGTACATCTGGCTAATGCAAATGTTTTTTTTAATGTGGCATGATGGTAATTTAAATTTTGAGTTTTTATGAAAGTCTATCAAGTTACTACCCCGAGTTAACTTTAATTAATTTAAAATAATTTAACTTTAATTTATGTATTAAAATGGTTTTACTGCAGGGGTATAAGAATAAAGCAGACATATAATATGATTTTTTGTGCAATCTGACAATTCATTTGATAGAAATAATATTTTTAACGGAAAAGCTTTGCTATTAATATAAGTAAATTATAAACATTAAAAAATAATTTATTACTTTTCTATCAGTGTAGGTAATATTTGTAATCAATTATAAAGAAATAAATAGTATATTTAAAAAAAAAAAAAAAAAAAAATTATTTTAACAAAGTTTTGAATGAAATAATCAATGAAGTTCTTAATATTAATATGTATTAGATGTAGCAAGACATGATGAAGTTGGTAAAAGTGAACTAGACACAACTAAAATTAGAGAATATATTTATGAAGTTGGTAAAAGTGAACTAAACACAACCAAATTAAAGAATATATTTATGAAGTTGGTAAAATGAACTGCACACAACCAAAATTAAAAAATACATCATTCAATACATTTTGACCATCCATTATGGAGAAAGTAAAAAAACAGAAGATTCTAAGCTATACTTTTTAAATTACATTTTATTTAAAAAAATATAAAGTGTTTATTTTATGTTTTTTAAAAAATAGATTTTATTTTTATTTTTAAAAATGTATTAATTTTTACTTATATAAGTATGATTTTTTAATCCGTTATACAAGATTCAAATAGGTCCAAACTGTATTATGTTAAAACTGCATCACCACCATACTATGTTAACAAATCATGTAGTGTTGTTATAGCTAGCAATTATTGCATATATTATCAAGCAAAATTTGATCTTATATTTTCACATTTAGAAAGCACATTTTTTACTAATTGAGAACATACTATTAAGTAAAAGTTACCTTTTGAGAACAAATCTTATTGATAAATTTTTAAAAGAATATAAACTTAAAACCATCAAAATATTGGCTTTGTGCTTTCTTAGAAATGAGAAAAATGGAAGTGGTATTTATAGATTTCATAGCTTTTTCCTTAAACTCTTGAATAATTCACCACCTACTAGATTTTTTCTCCTATAAGTACTAAAAGTGTTCATAAATGATTGCTAAAAAAGAATTCAGAGCATTATTTGCCTTATAGGACTATAAAGCATACCTTGAATTTTTATACAAAGTGTTTATTTCTAGTGACATATTCCTATGATGGAATTTAGTTCTATATTAGTACCTCTTTTACTTAGTTAGCATAGTGTGTTGTATCAATTATCCCATATTGACTAGGTTTTAGGACTTGAGTGGATTATAAGCCTCACCATTTGTCAAACTCTTTGTCGATGGGGTAGTAGACTTAAAGGTGTAAGCTCTTGGTGTCACTCATATGGGATTCCTCACCCATTTTAATATTGAGTTTTAAAATTCATGCCTCTTCTTCTTCCACAACTAACTAATCATTCCTCATTTGATTAATAACATGTTTAATTGTCTCTACAATCACACTCTTAAAGGTGGTTAGCTTAGTAATTTTATTCTAGTCATTGTCAATTAGAAAAATAATAATAAAATTGCTATTATCCTCTTTTATCCATTTAAGTCAAGGTTTTTTCCCTTAAAAAAACACTTTTTTAATATTATTTGTTGAGTTGGTCCTAAATTCTTCCTTCCTCTTGTCTAAGTTCACTCATTGCTTCTGAGAAGAGGTTTTTTTTTGTAGAATCCTTGTCTATTCCTCTAGTGTGATATTTTCTTTAAAAGTAAAAGGTAAGGTAGTTTTTCTTCTTCTTTGGGTATAAACCAATCACTTTTCATTTGGTTAGTGACATGTGTAATTTTCTCTACAATCCCTCTTTCGAGGTGGTTGACTTAGTAATTTTATTCCATTTTTGTTCTAGTCATTATCAATGGGAAAACAATAATGGAATAGCAATTATCCTCTTTTAGCCATTTAAGTTGAGGTTTTTTACCTTTAAAAAGTTCCATAGCTTTTGAAATATTTGTTGAGTTGGTCTTGTATTGTTCCTCCATCTTGTCTAAGTTGTTCATTTCTTGCTTTTGAGAAGATTTTTTTGGTAGAAGCCTCATTTCTAAACATATTTTCTCAATATATAGACAGAGAGAAATTGGAAGATGATCCAACCTTGTGTAATTTAAAACTTTTGATTTTAATATCTAATTTTATTCTAACATGTTTTCTTCTATTAGAAAGTAATCTAAATATTTCTTGATATTTTCCTTGCCTATATTCTTGTTTATCTAAAAAAACCATCTACATCATGGAAGAATACCCATAATGCATTTATAACTAATCCACAAAGTTCTACAAGTTTGTATTCCTATTCTTGTATGTCATTTTCTCCCTATTTTTTTGAAGTTTGCATAGTAGAGTTGAAGTCGCTTTTTATAATAGTTTCCTTCATTCTCCAATATTCTATAGCTAAATTCAATACTGTTTTCCTCTAACTTTGGATGCAAGTGATATAAAAATTTATAATAATACTATCTATTGAGATAAAACTATTTATCTTTAATGCTACCCAATTGGATTTATTACCTTTAAGTATCCATCACAATCCATCACAAGATATTAGTTATTGAAAGCACGAGGATACAGAAACAAAAAGGAAAACTCCAAGCATGATGCAAAAATAGAACTAAACTTAACGCTAAATCCTACGAATTAAAAATGCATGAAATGGAGAAAAACATGAATTGAAACCCAAATGAAATAACAACCCTTTTCTTTTATTGATGTATTTTACAATTCGGTTACAATTCACATCCTCCATTTTTAGGGGCGAGGAGCATCAAATTCATCTCTTGGTTACATCCATGGATAGCCATCCTTCTTCCGCGTGCCCACATGTAATATGGGTGGACCAAAATGTCGCCACCGCTTGTGTCTACGAATGTTGATTCCTTGCTGCTCCTCTGATGTTCCAATCCTACATTCAAATGAAGAAGAAATAGTTAATAGCACCTGCGGATAAAACAAAACATGCAATCCCCAAGCCTACGATAAGTGAATGAGAAAAATGAATTAAACTATAACTAAAATGAATCCAAATACTCTAAAAATTTGACAGGGGCATAAGGACATCACTAGGAGGGCACTACAAATAGAACAGTCAATAAATTCCTCACCAATTTGAATTCGCTCCGGGGCAGGGCGAATTTACCTGCAACAAAATGCCGAAAAGGTACTGTCCCAAATATCCTACCTAGGAAGCTCCAAAAGACCTACAAATTTGGGGTTAGCTAATTGGGGGAATTTTGGGAAGACCCAGATGGTCATATTTTCCCAATTTGACCTCCGTCAATAGGAATTTGATGATGCTACCTGCAAGTTAGTAAAAGGGAACAAAGATAGAAAATGAGACGAAATTTAAATACCAACCTATCTAAGCATCATAGAATTGAATACAAAAAACAAAAATGATAGAAAGCAAAATCTGCCACAAATTCCCAATCATTCCTAAAAGGGACGAATAGGCCTATAGCAGTGCGGGGGCGCCCGGGCGGGCCGCCCACCGTTTGAGGCATGATTTCAACACCAATCCACTTGGGATAGGTCCAAAATCTCTTACAAGGTTATTAGAAAATAGGGTGGTATACTATGGTCAAGTGTCGGGTTTTGGGCTCAAGATTCGTCCTTCCAAAAGACACCCAATGACCTCCTCTTTGAAAGAGATCAAGGATGTAAAAGGCACAAGTCGTACAAGGATGTAAGGGGAAGTAAAATGGCAACACTTCGTTACTCCAAATTGCTCTTCCTCTGTCTCTTTTGGGGTGAGAAAACCCACCAATTTATAGACCTAGAGGTCTCTTGGGATGAGCATGCAGAGGCACCACTTGGCAGCCATGCCCTTCTAGGGGAGGGAAGATTCCTCCCTAAATAGGGACTCCATGACTGCCCTTGTAACAACCTCTAACACTAAAAAACACTAACCTATACTCCCATGCAATGAAGGAAGCATTTAGTGGCGGATCCGAGCTACCATTTGTCAAGATTTAACTTTTTGCCTATCAAACCTGAAATTCGCCCCACCCTAGAGCGAATTGTGAATTCATCCCTAGGCGGAGCAAATCCCAATTAGAATTCGTCCCTGGGTGGAACGGATATTGAAAAAAGTGCCTGAAGGTGCAAAAATGATTTTTGACCTTCCAAAATTGCTGTGAGAGTGGTTAGGACCACTGTTTAACCTCTAGGGGCTGTGTGTGCCAATGTGATCGGTGTTTGCTGTCACATAATCGGATTGGTTCTATTTTGGTGTCTACAGTTATGATATTATAGTGAAAGCACGAGGATACGGAAACAAGAAAGGAAAGACTCCAAGCACGATGCAAAAAATGAAGCTAAACTTAACGCTAAATCCTACGAATTAAAAATGCATGAAATGGAGAAAGCATGAATTGAAACCCAAAATGAAATAACAGCCCTTCTCTTTTATTGATGTATTCCACAACTCGGTTACAATTCGCATCCTCCCTTTTTAGGGGCGAGGAGCGTTAAATCCATCTCTTGGTTACATCCATGGATAGCCTTCCTTCTTCCGCGTGCCCACATGTAAGATGGGCGGACCAAAACGTCACCGCCGCTTGTGTCTACGAATGTTGATTCCTTGCTGCTCCTCCGATGTTCCGATCCTACGTTCAAAGAAACAAAAAATAATCAATAGCACCTACGGATGAAACAAAACATGCAATCCCCAAGCCTACGATAAATAGATGAGAAAAATGAATTAAACTAAGACTAAAATGAATCCAAATGCTCTAAAAATTTGATAGGGGCATCAAGACATCACCAGGAGGGCACTACAAAAAGAACAGTCAGGAAATTCCTCGCCGATTTGAATTCGCTCCGAGGCGGGACGAATTCACCTGCAACAAAATGCCGAAAAGGTATTGCCCCAATGTCCTGCCTAGGAAGCTCCAAAAGACCTACAAACTTGGGGTTAGCTAATTGGGGATATTTTGAGAAGACCCGGATGGTCAGATTTTCCCAATTTGACCTCCATCAATGGGAATTTGATGATGCTTACCCGCAAGTTAGTAAAAGCGAACAAATGATAGAAACATGATCAAAATTGTTCAAAACGAGACGAAATTTAAATGACAACCTATCTAAGCATCATAGAATTGAATGCAAAAAATGAAAATGATAGAAAGAAAAATCTGCCACAGATTCCCAATCATTCCTAAAAGGGACGATTAGGCTCATAGCAATGTGGGGGCGCCCGGGCGGGCCGCCCACCGTTTGGGGCCTGATTTCGGCACCAATCCACTTGGGATGGGTCCAAAATCTCTTACAAGGTGTTGTCGACAAATTGGGTGGTATTCTATGGCCAAATGTCGGGTTTTGGGCTCAAGATTCGACCTTCCAATAGTCACCCAATGACCTCCTCTCTAAAAGAGATCAAGGATGTAGAAGGCGCAAATCGCACAAGGGTGTATGGGGAAATAAAATGGCAGCACTTCGTTGCTCCAAATTGCTCTTACTCTGTATATTTTGGGGTGAGGAAACTCACCAATTTATAGACCTGGAGGTCTCTTGAAATGGGCATGCAGAGGCGCCACTTGGCAATCATGCCTTCCCAAGGGGAAGGAGATTCCTCCCTGAATTGGGACTTCATGACTGACCATGCAAATGCCTCTAACGCTCGAAAACGCTCACCCATACTCCCATGCGATGAAGGAAGCATTGAGTGGCGGATCTGAGCTGCCATTTGTCAAGATTTGACTTTTTTCCCGTCAAACCTGCAATTCGCCCCACCCTGGAGCGAATCCAGAATTCGTCCCTGGGTGGGGCGAATCCCAGTTTGAATTCGTTCCAGGGTGGAACGGATATTGAGCAAAGTGCTCGAAGGTGCCAAAATGATTTTTGACCTTCCAAAACTGTTGTGAGAGTGGTTAGGACCACTGTTTAACCTCTGGGGGCTGCCCTTGGGGCTGTGTGTGTCAAAGCGATCGGTGTTTGCAGTCACATAATCGGATTGGTGCTGTTTTGGTGTCTACAGATGCCCCTTTTTGGGATGCGTTGTGCATGGCACAGCGTCGAGCAAAAATAGATAACCAAAGCACTAATGATTAGGGTTTCTTGGTAACCTAACCAACTTTTGATGCCCCAAGTATGGAAAGGGCATGCATTCTTGAATCCTTGCTTCTGACGAGCGAAGGAACTCAATTCAAGTGTTAACCTTTTTCGGTGAGGTGTTACTTGAGCTTGGACATTGATCAGTCATGAATAGGCAAAGGGCGCAACCTTTTGTCTATGAGAACCTTGAGTTCATGATTCATGAATGCCAAGTGTTTGATCAGCTTGTGATTATTGCTTGTTTACTGCCCCAAGCAGGAGCGTGATTGTCTTTGTCAATGATTCTTTGAATGCATGTCATTTCCTTGATTGGGTGTGTTTTTGTTGATTGGTGACTAAGTGTGACTACCCCCTCAAGCGACGAATCGATGAGGGAATGACCTTCATGAGAAAAGCGACGAGTCGCTTGACCCAAGATGACTTGTGTAAGGGTGCCTTCAGAGATTTATCTTTGAATGTGTGTGCAGTTTTTCGACATTTAGACCTATTTTTGGTGGGTGTTAACCCTTTTGGTGACGCTTTTTGGAGCTAAAATTGTCAAAAATTCGTCTTCCCGTGGAGCGGTCCGGCTATGGTAGCCTTCTTAGGGAGTAGGATAGTGACAATTTGCAACCCCAATGTCTATTTTGGATGCCAATAATGTCAGGCATGAAGGCACCTTCGTTTGGCAATGTTATTACTATTTTTGGGTGGGTTTTGACCCTTTTGGACGATGCCGTTTGGGGATGAAATTCTCGAAAATCCGTCTTCCCGTGGAGTGGTCCAGCTATGGTAGCCTTCTTAGGGAATAGAATAGTGAGGATTTGTGACCCTGACATCTATTTTGCATGCCTGAAATGTCAAGTGCCAAAGCACTCTCATCGGGCAAGTTTATTAACTGTTTTGGTGCATTTTTATTCAATTTTTGTTGTTTTTTGAAATTTTTGCCCTGAATTCATTTCGGGGTGGGATGAATACTAGCTTAGTATTCATCCCAGGGTGGGACGAGTACTAACCAGAGTGCTCATCCCAGGTAGGAATGAATATAAGCTCAAAAGGCCTATTTAAAGGCCAAAACTAGGGTTTGGGCTCATTTGTGGTCGAATTTTCTTGCGATTTGGAGCTCTGGGGAGGAGGAGGTTAATTCTACGAAGCGAAGCACTGCCAAATTTCTCTTGACATCATGAGTGCACAAACCGGATTGAGCGGCGGAGCCGAAGCGAGACCAGTAAGTGCTCCTTAGCATTATTGCTTTTGTTATATGTTTTAAAACTGCAAGTTATTTGTTTAATTTTCTTTGTTATGTTGCTTTTCAAAATTAAAATTGAAACCCTAAAACTGAGCTGAACACAAACCAAGACTTAGCTTAAACTGAATGGGAAATGTAGTTAAAACCTAGGTGAAGAAATTTGTTTGTTTTGCTTTTAACTAAAACCCTAGGATAAACGGAACGTAAAACCCTAGTTTTTTAGGTTGAGCTTGTCAGTTTTAAAATGTAGGTGAAAACCCTAGGTTAAAAAACTATTATTTTAATTTTGTTTTGTTTGTGCAGAGTTTAATTTTTGTGAATTTTGTTGTTTTTGAGTTGTACGTTGGTAGGCAGTGTTGTATATTCATGTTATTGTGTTGTACAATTTTTTTTTATTTTAATGTTGTTGTGTTGTTTTCTTTTGTAGGTTGTGAAGAGCCGGTATCGTGTACCGATCGCTTTTGCGGAAGCATGGGGGCGCTAACTATGGCTGACTGGGAGTGGCTTGATGCCCTTGGGCTCAAGCAAGTGGCTCGACTAGAGCCTGTGGTCGGGGATCGGGCCTATCTGATGGCCTTGATCAACCTGTGGGATCCTCGGACCAACACCTTCCATCTCCCAATAGGGGAGATGAAGTGACCTTGGAGGATGTCTATCGGCTTCTACGGATTTTGATAGATGGACTGCCGATCAGAACGTTGCGTGATCAACGGATAGTGGTGCTGATACGATGCTTTGGGCATGGGGAGGAGTTGGGGGTGGATGGTCTAGTGGAGATGGCAGAGGTTGACTGCCAGATGGGCGGGATTCTGGTTCGATGGTGGTTTGAGAGGGGGGTGTTGGGAGTGAGGCACGCATTGCTTATGGGCCTCATTTCCAACATGCTACCTGACTCATCAGGTGCGAGGTTCCCATGGAACCTGCTAGATGTGGTCTGTCGACTGGTGGAGTGTTCGACACAGGAGCCGTTGATCTTGAGATGGGGACAGACGCTGCTGGCGCAGCTCTATGGGGAGCTATATGAGGTCCATTGTCAGAAGAGAGGTGAAGGGGATCAGCTATAGCTATCTATTGTAGAGTTGGGGTTGGCAGCACATAGCGGTGGAGAGACTAGGGGGGTTATCATGGATGATGCAGGCAGAGATGGTGGATAAGGATATCGGGTATGCGGCTCTATGGCGGTGGTCTGAGGAGCAAGGACAGAGTCGACGGTGGGCAGGTGTCGTAGGGCACTATGCCGATGCCTTCGCTTGGCTTGCTTCGGGGAGGTATTCTGGTGACCCTATCGGGACTGTCCAGCCTGGTCGGAGGCTGGAGAGTGGCTCCGATGGGTCCATAGGGAGCGATGGCTGATTGGGCGGCATGGGACCGAGCATGAGTTTTTCTCGTATAGCCGGGTGACATGATAGTTTGGGGTGCGCCAAGGGTTTCTTGGTGAGCCCGTGGTCTATCGGCACGGGGGGACGAGAGGACTCTGGATCGACCGGTCATCGTGCCACTAGGCGAGGATGCAGATGCGGTGATCGACGTCCCGGATGTGGATGACGTCGGGACTACCGTGGAGTACGACTAGTGGTGGGTACTACGGTGATGGCGGGGAGAGGGGCCACTGGGAGGCACGGAGGCAATAGCCATGGGCGGGGAGGGTGCCGAGGCACCAGGAGAGGCTTGGGGAGCTCCTCGGGAGGATGCAGATATGGTGGAGGTGGAGGATGAGGATGTGGATCTAGGGGTTCCGGATCAGTCGGAGATGCAGGACATCATGGAGCAGTGGGAGCTAGAGCAGGTTGTTGTTCCAGATATGCCTATGCCTCAGGTGGAAGTGGAGGACATGGAGTCCGGGTTACGCATTGAGATTGCACGGTTGGCGGAGCTGCTATGGAGGTGGGATGAGGAGTTGGGGGAAGCTTTGCAAGAGAGGGATCTCCTGCGGGCTCAACTGGCAGAGCGGGAGAGCGCATTCGTTGCACACCATCGGGGGGATGGGGACACCAACACTGCATAGGAGAGGGATCTCCTACGGATGCAGCTGGCATAGCGTGATGATGCAGTAGCTTACTACCATCGGTGGGAGGCAGAGTGGTTGCGGTGGGAGGCAGATTGGTCTCGACATCGGATGGATATGGAGGGAGAGATTATCCACCTCGGTGGGCGGTTACCTGAGCCCTCGAGAGGTGGGTCATCATGTCGGATGAGGGGCAGTGATACTGAGCAGTCAACATCATCTCATCGTAGGTGATTGGATGAGGGAGGTGGTAGTAGGCATGATGCGGGGGCTAGCAGAGGCCCCTGGGGGGTCCCATAGGACCCACACCACGGGGGGTAGTTCCCCTCGCACCGATCCTGCGTGATCATGGTGGCCGACGCCTTAGGCTTGGGGGTTTTGAGATTTTGGATTTTGTTGCGGGGTCAGAGGACCAGCTCTTTGTAGCCTACGGGCATTTTTGATGATATATATATACAGACTTTATTTTGTTTATGCACATGTGATGATTTGATTTTATGCATGATGATTGATGAATATGGATGTATGCATGTTAATTTATATTGATGAATGCATATGTTTTGATGAATGCAAATGTTTTTGATTTATATGTGATATGCAAAAATGGAATGGATGAATTGAATTTGTGATGTTTGGTAGTCGCACCATAGACTGTTCAGAACTTTATGGCTTTTTGTCTTAGGCGATTGTTGTGGTGAATAGCTTTGTATGTATACATGTTTTTTTTTTTGGTATGGGAGGATGAAAGATGGCAAGTTGGTTTAGAATGTATGTTAAGGTTTTCTGAGACTCAGATGTTTTAACTATCTAGCCATGACTGTACTTTCATCTCACAAGACTTTTGAACAAGGTATGAATCGGACTTGTTTTTGACCAAGTTATTTCACATCCCTGTGTGTGCAATTGAGTTCGTTTATGTGGTGTTTGTCAGGATACCGCCAGTGCCAGATAGGCTATCAACCAAACCTCGTATTGAGGATCACCTGATTAGCTCCACTAACTCCTTTGTTGTGTTTAGCCAGATTAATCTGCGGTGCTATCTAGGATACCATAAGCTAGCTCATCCACATGCAAACATTGATCTGCACACAAGTTAATGTGACAGATATATCGTCATGCGGGAGGTTTACCACCAGTGACCGATAGGCTATCAACCAAACCGATACTGAGGTTTGCCTCATGACCTATCGAAATGCTGAGAGTTCCAGGGATTCAAGTTCGACTCCCTTCTTTTCTTCAATTGTATTGGGATACTTGCTCTTTTGTAGTGATAAAAATCACTGTTTATTTTTGTTTTTCTTTTGAGCAAGGGATTTGAATATTGAGTGATGAGAATCACTATTGTATGTGCCTTTTGATGTATGCACTTTGTGGGATATCAAATTTTGGAGTTTTGACTTTTGCAAATTGTTCTGATGTTTTGCAACTTTTTGAGAACTTGGGATTCTTGGGGAATTGGGTAGGGAGGATGCTTGTCCTTTTGCCAACTCTCAGCATTCTTGGGGTCATTCGCATAGGGGGATGAGCAAGATAACCGTTTCGCTTATGGTGACCTGGATTGCTTTGCAGGGTTCATCTTTCATTCACACAACTTGGGAATTTTGTTATATGTTTTAACTTGTGTCGGGATGCTACATAACAAGGTGTGATCCAAGTAGAATTCTACCTTCGTAAAATCTGTCTGACTTGGTACAGTATGTGGCTAAAAAGCTAATGATGACTGAATGACGAAAACTCTCGATACATTAGAAAATAATGTGAATGGTGGTTATAGGCGATGAGCTATTGATAAAGCGGAAAAATGTAGAAGATGATGGTTTTTGCCAAGTAATGATAGTCTATGGTGCTTTGACCTGTATGACCACAAATATGCAATGTATGCAGCTATATATTTTTGTATTTTTGAGGGATTGATGTTTGTGAGTATGTAGATGAGATGCAAAAGAACTCTGATCTTGTTATGATGATTTTGCGTATGCATGGAAATGAGATGCAAATTTTTGTTATTTTTTGATGATTTTATTGTTTTTAAATTTTTCTTGTTTTTGACCAAGCGATTAAGGAATCCTTGGAGCTTTTGGGTTGACCAAGCGATTATGGAAATCCTTGGAGCTTTTTGGGTTGACCAAGCGATTATGGAAATCCTTGGAGCTTTTTGGGTTGACCAAGCGATTATGGAAATCCTTGGAGCTTTTTGGGATTGACCAAGTGATTATGGAAATCCTTGGAGCTTTTTGGGATTGACCAAGCGATTATGGAAATCCTTGGAGCTTTTTGGGTTGACCAAGTGATTATGGAAATCCTTGGAGCTTTTTGGGATTGACCAAGTGATTATGGAAATCCTTGGAGCTTTTTGGGTGGGCTATGGCTCCTTTAAATATGGAATGGCCACAAATGACTGATGTTCAAGGGTTCTAGTTCCTTGATTCCATCAAGAGAGGCTAGCCGGTATGTCCCAGGTCCTATTTTGCTATCAATTACATATGGACCTAACCAATTTGCCATGAACTTGTCCCTTAGATGGGATGACAAACTAGAGTTCTGTTGGTTTTCTTTTAAGACCAAGTCACCAATCCGAAAGTCCCTCAGGTGAACTTTCATGTTGTATGCTTTCTTAAGTCGCTCTTGATAGATACGTAAATGCTCGAGAGCATTAACGCATCGTTCATCAAGCAACGTAAGCTGGTCTAACCGGGCCTACCATGCAGTGTCATCATCGATGAACTCTTGCATTGATATGCGTAGGGAGGGAATCTCCAACTCGAGAGGCATGACTACCTCGGAGCCATACACGAGCAAAAATGGAGTTGCCCCAGTGGGCGTCCGAATGCTAGTGCGATAAGCCCATAGGGCAAGTGGGATCTGAATGTGCCAATCCTTATGATTATCGATGACTATCTTTTTAAGGATGGCGACTAGCATTTTGTTTGACGCTTCTGCTTGCCCATTTGCCTACGGATAATAGGGTGTCAAAAAACTATGCTGAATTTTGTACTTTGTGGTCAAAGCACGCACATATTTGTTCTTGAATGACGTCCCATTATCCGAGATTATCTTGGATGGAATACCAAAATGACATATGATGTTATGCAAAATGAACTCCACAATGCGAGGTCCAATCGTAGAGGTTAGCGGAACCGCTTCCACCCACTTGGTGAAATACTCTGTGGCCGTTATGATAAACGTGTGATGGCCGAACGATGTAAGGGAGATCTTTTCGATGAGATCTAAGCCCCACTATGAGAATGGCCAAGCCGACTGGATCGGCTGCAAGGCCTAGGAAGGTACGTGTGTCAAATTGGCATGATGTTGACACTTCATGCACTTCCGCACATATGCACAACAATCTCGCTCTAAAGATGGCCAATAATAGCCCATGCAAAGAATGCGCTTTGCGATGGCCATACCACTGAAGTGGCCACCACATGTACCATCGTGCGCTTGGGCGATCGCCCAAGTAGACTCTTGCTGGTCCAAGCAATGAAGGAGGATTCCTTCGTAGCTACGATGGTACAAAATGTCTCCTAACAAGACATGCTTAGCCGCTTTCTACTTGAATGCTCATTTTGTGGCATGCGTCAATCCAAGCGGGAGGTTACCTAACTTGAGGTAGTCCCTGACGGGTGAATACCAATCCTACTGATCGAAAACCTCGATAGTCTGAATAGCCAATCCCTCTTGAAGTTCATCCCTAGCAAATGCTGAGCGGGAGAGAGCTTGCAAGAATAGCGTTGTATTGCTATTAATGGGAGTAGGGGAGAACAAGGACCCCTAGTTGGCATGTTTCAGATGATCATGGATTCGAGAGAACTTATCCGAGGATGGTTCAATCTGGATCATGTGGATTCCTGGCATCAAATCAGAGCTTGCTCGCTCCATCGCGGATTGCGATAGTGTTTTGACTTGAATGGTTGTCATATCACCAGAAAGGTCTTGCGGGATTAGTGACCCCAAGGAGGCCATAGTGTCCGCAAAATGATTCGATGATCGAGGGAGTGCCTCGATGTCGTACCATTCAAGCTTCGCCAAGAATTTGTCCACAAGGGCTTTGTAGGCTTGTAGAACTGGGCATTTACATTGGAATACCCCTTTGACTTGGTTGACAATTAACAACGAATCACCAAAGATATTCAATCATTTAATGTTCATGGTGATTGTTGTCTGAAGACCTATGAGCAAGGCTTCATACTCTGCATTATTGTTGGTGCACGAGAAATTTAATTTAAATGACAGGGGCATTGGAGCGCCCTGCGGTGTGAAGAATACTATTCCCGTGCCACCACCTTGCTCACATTTAGAACCATCAAAAAATAGGGTTATGTCGGCTTGTGACTCAGGCTCGTCAGAATCTGGTGATTCCGAGACATGGAAGACCCCATCATCGGGTAGTTCTATAGTCAGAGGTTGGTCGTCTTCGAGAGGAGCCTCTGCTAGTTGATCGGCTATGACCTGACCTTTTATGGATTTTTGTCCGATAAATTCTATGTCAAATTCTGTCAACAACATGATCCATTTTGCCGTGCGGCTACTATGATAAGTATGACTCATCATGTACCGCAATGGATTCTCCTTAGACACAACATACGTCTTGTTGCTCAACATGTAATGGCACAACTTTTTGGTAGCAAACACCACTGCCAAGCAGAGTTTCTCAACGTATGCATAGTTAAGTTCATAGCTGACCAGGGTGCGGCTAAGATAGTAAGTAGCCTGTTCTCTATGAAGTTCATTCTTCTAGGCTAACATGGCTCCCAGTGCCACCTCAGTAGCTGAGATGTATAAGTAGAATGACACTCCTGGTCTAGGTGGTGCCAATACTGGTGGTGAAGCCAGGTATTGTTTAATGTCATCAAAGGCTGATCGGCACTCGTCATCCCAGTGAAATGCTACCCCCTTGTGCAACAACTTGTTCATTGGTCGACACTTGTCAGATAGCTGCGCTATGAAGCGCTTGATCGACGTGACCTTTCCCTGTAGGCTTCTGAGCTGCTTGATGGTAGTTGGGGGAACCATTTCAAGGATTGCCTTGACTTTGTTTGGGTCCACCTCGATGCCTCACTTTGAGACTATGAAACCCAAGAGCTTTCCAGATGTGATGCCAAAAATGCACTTCTTGGGATTCAGTCCGACTTTATGCTCCATGAGGCGATCGAGGATCTTGCTTAAGTCACCGAGATGATCCGGGCACAAAAGAGATTTGGCCAACAAATCATCCATGTAATCTTCCAAAGTCTTGTGCATGTAATCATGGAAGATGTATGTCATGGCACGTTGGTAGGTGGCGCCAACGTTTTTAAGGCCAAAAGGCATGACCTTATAACAAAATGTTCCCCAAGGCATTGTGAACGCCATTTTTAGCTGGTCCTCGAGATTGATACAAATTTGATTGTATCCCGAGAAACCATCCATGAGGGAAAGCATTTCGTGACCCGCTGTAGCGTCTACCAATGCGTCGATGCTCGACAAGGGAAAATCATCCTTAGGACTCGCTTTGTTTAGATCTCAAAAATCAGTGCATATGCGAATCCTCCCGTCAGGATTTTTGATGGGCACCATGTTGGACAACCATGGCGGATAATCCATGCAGATGACAAACTGTGCATCCAACAGCTTTTGCAATTCATCTTTGACCATCAAGGCCACTGTTGGGTGCATCTTACGTAGTTTTTGCTTAACTGGCTTGACTGTCGGATCAAGCGTTAGATTATGCGTGACTAGCTACGGATCTAGCCCCGGCATGTCTCTGTATGACCATGCAAAAACCTCCTTCTTCTCTTTGAGAAGGGCAATGTAGTCGGCTTGCTCTTCGAGGGATAAACTTACCCCCAACTTGATGATCTATGGATTCATTGGATCTGAGCCGATGTCTACGTCAGTCATCTCCTCGACCGACATGTGGGATCCGTCTTCCAACTGATGTGGAGTTGGGATCAAGTGGATATCATTTGCTGAGTTTAGATCATCGTTAGGAACCTCGGGTCCCTCTTCAGCATGGAAGATATCCTGAGTTGGCCCAGGGGTAAAATGAAGCATTTCATCGAAAGGCCAGTACTCGGATGGGGATGGAGGGGAATTGACGCGATCCCAGTCGATGGCATCTATGTCTAGAGACAATGACTATGTTGGATCGGCCGGATTATGGATGGGGGTGGTTAAGTCAATGGAGATCATGTTGATGGAATGATTTTGGTCTCCATTACCATAGGTGTGGTTGCTCGGACATTCTAGATGCTCTCTATGCTCTGGATCTGGTTCTAGAGGGACTGGCACGAATGGATCGGCCCTATGTGTGGATAAGAAGATAGGGTCTACCCTCGGCACTGATGGCACTATAGGGTCTCTGGGTGGAAGGTATGCTTCGTATGCCCAGAGCAGCGGATCCAACACTTGGTCCCACCATGCTGGGTCTACGTACCACTCATGCCCAGGCCTTATGTTTAGCTGTTCCTGCACATCGTTAATACCTAAGAGGTGTCATCGCTGCATCTGCCGCATGTGGTTGAGATAGGCCATCTCGGTCTCATCTTCATAATCACTATCGAAGATCCAGAGGTCTTCATTGGCTCTGATGACTGCTTGCGGCGTTACAGGCTCGTCCTGCTCAAGCAAATTGATGTGGTCCCACCTAGGTTGTTCCGCTCTCTGTGGGGGACTTGATTTCCTTGGAGTGGCGCTTGCTCGATAGGAGCATCCAAGGGGAACATTGTCAAGAGGCTTTCTTGATAATCATCCATGGGGATCACCTGTGAGTGATCGCTGTCTGATTCGAAGGGGTCATATGACACTGGTTCATACTCTGATTCATCCTCTGAGGACCCTTCTTGACATTGTCTAGACTCTCCTTGAAAATGAGCTCTCGAGCTTTCTCCTCTCTCGAGCGAAGGGAAGGGGTTGCTAGAGCCAACAAGGTTGATTGCCGTTAATGGGAGATAATCCCTCAATATATATGTGGTGTTAGGGTTGGCATATGGATCTGATGCCAATCCCCCTTGTTGCCTATCCCTAGGCCTTGCATGTTCTCCACCAAGATGTCCAAGGGGAGGGGGTGGTTGAACCCTACCCCTGACTTGTCGTATGGCATTTGGTATCTTGGTTGGCAAAGAACATGTATCCCTTGCTCATATCTGCCTAACCCATATCCGTGCCAATTGCATTGGCCAAGGTATCTCAGAGCAAAGTCTGGGTTAGACAAATAGTTGACATTTTCAGCAAAAGGCTCTTCGTCTTCGTCCTCTTGCGTACATGGTGCAACGCCATGATCAAGGCCCCCATACACAAAATTTGTTTGGTTCGGTGGGTAGCCTAGGGGAACAATAGTGCCAATGGGAAGGCGAGGTCTCCCCATGTCCTGCATGGACTCTAGTGCGGGTGTTGCTACAATATTCCGCACCAGATACTCCCCCAGGCCCGTATTGGCCATTTCAACGTTGATCGTTGGCGGTTGAGGGGGAGGGAATGGAAGTTCTCCTTGAGTCCACTCCATGTCGGGTGGACTAGGAGCCTCGACTTCCATTCGGCTAGGCATTTCCTCCATAGAGATAGTTGATACTGATGGCAGTGTCTCTTCCAAAGGTTTTGCCTCTTCCAGGGGTTTCTTCCCTTTGTCCTTCTGTTTGGTCCCCATAGATGACGTCGTTGGTGGAGGACTAGATGATGAAGATGAACCCGACTGGGGTTTTGAAGAACTTGCTAATGGGGATGCCTACGAAATCGGACCCTGTTTAGATGGATTTAACTAGAAATCCAAATGCGTCGATGGCAGGGTCGATTGCGGCATCAGCTGCACCGCATTACAATATTTGAAGGGTTCTAAGTCCGTCGGGACTACATGCACCTCCCCTTCAAATGTATACTTTAAACATTGGTGAGCTATCGAAGGGACACACTTCATGTCCCTGATCCATGGCCGGCCCAACAAGATGTTGTAGGCCATTTCACCCTCCAATACGTGGCACAATGTGGGTATGGTCTTTTGTCCCACTTGGATTGGTAGGACTATTGTGCCGACTGTCGAGCAGATTGCATCATTGAATGCTCGCAGAGTGTAGGTGGAAGCTGTGATATGAGATGCGGGCAACTTCAGATGCTTGAGAGCCATAGTTGTGATGATGTTGTTGGATGAGCCAGTGTCTATCAACACCCTCTTGTATGGGATCCCATTGACCCACACGATAACGTGCAGGGGTGGATCCGCCATGTCATCGATCATTGATCTCAATTCATCTTCTCAAAATGTGATGACCGGCTCAGTGCATCATTTTACATGCCCCACGAAGTTGTTGAAAGAATTTGTCTCATGGGGCTGCAACTCGATGGCTTTCAAAATCTCCATTAGAGCTTCTCGATGGGGCGTAGATTGTTGTATAAGCTCGTATATGGAGAGCCTAGCCGAGGTGGTCCTCAAACTCTGAGTTAGTTTGGTCCAAAGTGTGGCCACCGGCTTAGGCGGAGGAGGTTGTGCAAGGTGTTGTTGTGGTTGCGATGTTGTTGGCACCTCTCCTACCGCTATCGTAGGAGCATTCATGCTCGGATACCTCCTGTTTCGAGTCACTATACTTATCATCCCTACATACCCCTGCATGGGGCAGTTATGTGTGACCTCGTTAACTTGTAGGGTCTTTGCCTATGGAGCATGAGCAGGCAAGGGGTCTTTGAAGACCTCCATTTGCTGATTGCTTGGTGCGACGGGATTATCCACCGCTAGTGTCTTGTTATCAATCAAGTCTTGCACCAAGCCCTTAAATTTCCAATAGGCATTTAGGTCATGTCCCTGCCGCCTATGGAACCTGTAGTACAAGTCCTCTCTATACCCCTTAGGCTTGGGTGCATTGGGATCTATAGTCTGAATCTCTGGCAGGTTGATCAGGTTTGCCGCTAACAAGCGGTCAAACAAGGAGTCCCTGGACTCTATGTAGGGTGTGTATTGTCACCTAGGGTGACGCTGCTGATTCTGCTCTTGCCTCTGATTTTCTCTGTCATAGTTGTTGGGAGGCACTACCTGATAATTAGCCTTTTGAGGCTGAGTTGCTTGCATAGGTTTAGGGACGTTGATTGCAACTTGGTTAACCACAACGGGTTTTTGTTGCGTGGTCCCAACTTTAGTGTTTTTAGTCCACTCTTTTTTCTTAGGCTTGGCTATCTCACCATCCTGTATTTTGATCTCTTCAATAATTCTGGCTTGTGCCAGAGCTTCTTCTAGGGTGGCATATTGCTGCAGCTACAATAGCATAGAGATCGATCTCAAACAACTTTTGGAGAACATCTGAGTGAGGTCGGACATAGGAGGGAGGTAGGGCAGCTTCGAGAGCAATGTCCTCCACCGATTCCCGTAGGCCGCCATGGTCTCCTCCTCATACTTCCTGAGGCTGGCTAAGTCACTTAGTGATGCCTTCTTCTTGGTATTGAAGGTGAAGCATTCGAGGAACGCATCCACTAACTGATCTAAGTTTTTGATGCTATGCTTTGGTAATTGGGTAAACCAATCCGAGGCAGGGCCTACGAATGTGGTTATAAATGTTCTCAATAACAAAGCATCATTGTCCTGAATGCCGAAGCATTGGCTCAGGAATCTCGTCACATGCTCTTGAGCATCTTCCTCACCTCTAAAGGTTGCCAACTGAGGTAGCTTAAAGTGCTCAGGATAAGGAGGTGTTGGCACTGACGGATGCACAGGATGACTATAGAGCTGGCGTAAAGTGGGCTTTTGAGGCCCAAAAGTTTTGGTTTCCATAGACTCCAGACGCTCTAATAGCGCTTTGTATGCATCGAAAGATTTAATCTCTTCCTCTTTGGTTTGCTCCCATTGTGGGTTGTGGGAGACTTGAGGCCTCTGAAGGGGAGGCCGGATGGTGACTCCTCCACCTAGGTAGGGCATTTCGGCCCGCTCATCTTCTTGCTCATACTCCTCATAAGCTTCTTGAGGAGTCTCTGGGTGAGACCTATGACCCAGGGTGGGTCCCCACGGAGGGTACCCATCGTTGTTTCGGGGAGTGGCCTCCCGTTCAGGTCTAGGAGGTCTCGGAGGTAGCACTTGGTAAGGTCACGGGGACCTATCTCGCACCAAGGGGTTGCACCTCTCATATGGTTCCGCTCTTTGGGTGCATGGGGTTGGAACCCTTTTAGGCATCGGGTTATGTAGCAGCTCATCTGTTTGGCGCCTAATGCGCTCTTTGCTAAGGCGATATAAATGCTCTAGCTGTTGTTGGTCTTGCTCAAGCCACATGATCTGCGCTTGGCAAGTGGCATGTCTGGTGACTTCCAAGTCAATTTGCTCCACCATATTGAGCCTAGGAGGCCTAGATGCCTCTCCTATGCATTTACCTCGATCACGATGATCCGAGATCTCAATAGGTCGCTTCCCTCTGTCGAGGTTGGCGGCATTCACCCGAGGCTCGGCCTCGGTGGGTGATCATGGTATCTAGCTGGTGCGGAGGCGCATGGCCCCCACGTTGTATATTGCTCTTGAGGAATGTAATCATCTTCCTCGTGCTCCCTTTCATATGTGTGAAAGGGGCGGGCAGAGTTAGTTCACCCGGTTTGAAGAGCCTTGCGCTCTAGATTTTGTCTATTGGTTCTAACAGTGATGGGGGGCAAAGGAGGGATGCCATCATCATGTGGCCTCTCCTCATGGAAACTATGCCACTCTAGCACTTCATCGCACGGTGGCCACTCATATCGAGCTTCTAAGGGAGCTTTCTTGTCTATGTTGAGTGCCACGTGTAAGGACTCTTCCTGAAAGGGGCTATGATGAACGGGCGTGTCCCCCAAAGGGGTGTCCCTATAGTTCCACCTTGACATGGAATGATGCGGACTCTCTTGTGGGTCAGGCCGCCAAGGCGGTATGACCAAGTCCTTAGGGCTATAGCGGAGGCGACTTGTGCCCCCTTGTACACTTTTCGTAGCTTCCGCCCTTGATTGGGCTTGGCTACGTGTGTACACCATGGTATTGTTTTTCTACAAGCTAAATAGATTTTTATCTCTTTTATGATTTTTTATGCTACACTAAATAGAAAAGAGCACACACATACACAAATAGTGATTATCTCGTTTAAATATTGAGAGTGTGTCCTAGACCTGGTTTAGTGTGTTTTGTTTTGATTTTTGTTTTTTTTTTTTTTGGTTTTTGAAGGTTTTTGTAAAGAACGTTTAAATGCAAAATGAGGGCTCTTATGACTCCCAAAATTGGTCGCCCCTTCGATATACCATTGCCAGGCCGATATACCAACCTCTCTATATACCCGCCCTTACGTGAGGGAAACTATAGGTACGTGAGAGCAGATGGTACGTGGAACATAGGCGGTACGGAAGGGGAATCACCCTATTTATGACACCTACCATAGAAGACTTATCCTCGTGCACTGGGAATCACCCCAGCTACACTCGGTCAGCTTTCATCAGGATTTACGTCTAGCAACAGTTGCGATCGGGGTAATGGATGCAAAATTCAAGCCAAGGTGGTGATGAAATCCACCGTTGGTCTTGATCAAGGGCTGGGGTTTTACGACCAGCGCCTTGGTTTTTAAGTTGCCACGTGGTGTGTGGGGTTCTTTTTATTTTGCAAAAGGAAACAAGCAAACAACAAAAATGAAAACTTTCCCTAAGCAAACAAGTAATCCAAAATAGAAACACTGAATAAAAAATGACAAAGAAAAATGCAGAATCCTTACCTCTTCTCTGCCCGAATCTGTCGGTCCTGAGCTTCTGCCCGAAAACTTCATAGACTAGAATTCATCTCGGGGTGGAATGAATTATAGTACTATATTCATCTCAGGGTGGGGCGCATTCCAATTCATCCCTGGGTGAGACGAATTACAGTTCTGTGTTCGCCACAGACTAGAACGAACAGCAGTCCCGCATTCCAAAAAAAAGATACCTGCAAGCAAGGTAAATTTTGATCAAATTTCTGATCCAAAAAGGAAGAGGACAGAGTCCCACCGTGATCGCCACTGAAAGCACGAGGATACGGAAACAAGAAAGGAAAGACTCCAATCACGATGCAAAAAATGAAGCTAAACTTAACGCTAAATCCTACGAATTAAAAATATGCATGAAATGGAGAAAGCATGAATTGAAACCCAAAATGAAATAACAGCCCTTCTCTTTTATTGATGTATTTCACAACTCGGTTACAATTCGCATCCTCCCTTTTTAGGGGCGAGGAGCGTTAAATCCATCTCTTGGTTACATCCATGGATAGCCTTCCTTCTTCCGCGTGCCCACATGTAAGATGGGCGGACCAAAATGTCACCACCGCTTGTGTCTATGAATGTTGATTCCTTGCTGCTCCTTCGATGTTTCGGTCCTACGTTCAAAGAAACAAAAGATAATCAATAGCACTTGCGGATAAAACAAAACATGCAATCCCCAAGCCTGCGATAAATAGATGAGAAAAATGAATTAAACTAAGACTAAAATGAATCCAAATGCTCTAAAAATTTGATAGGGGCATCAAGACATCACCAGGAGGGCACTGCAAAAATAACAGTCAGGAAATTCCTCGCCGATTTGAATTCGCTCTGGGGCGGGACGAATTCACCTGCAACAAAATGCCGAAAAGGTGCTATCCCAAATGTCCGGCCTAGAGAGCTCCAAAAGACCTGCAAACTTGGGGTTAGCTAATTGGGGGCATTTTGGGAAGACCCAGATGGTCAGATTTTCCCAATTTGACCTCCATCAATGGGAATTTGATGATGCTACCTGCAAGTTAGTAAAAGCGAACAAATATAGAAACATGATCAAAATTGTTCAAAACGAGACGAAATTTAAATGACAACCTATCTAAGCATCATAGAATTGAATGCAAAAAACAAAAATGATAGAAAGAAAAATCTGCCATAGATTCCCAATCATTCCTAAAAGGGACGATTAGGCTTGCAGTAGTGTGGGGGCGCCCGGGCGGGCCGCCCACCGTTTGGGGCCTGATTTCGGCACCAATCCACTTGGGATGGGTCCAAAATCTCTTACAAGGTGTTGTCGACAAATTGGGTGGTATTCTATGGCCAAATTTTGGGTTTTGGGCTCAAGATTCGACCTTCCAATAGTCACCCAATGACCTCCTCTCTAAAAGAGATCAAGGATGTAGAAGGCGCAAATCGCACAAGGGTGTATGGGGAAATAAAATGGCAGCACTTCGTTGCTCCAAATTGCTCTTACTCTGTATATTTTGGGGTGAGGAAACTCACCAATTTATAGACCTGGAGGTCTCTTGAAATGGGCATGCAGAGGCGCCACTTGGCAATCATGCCTTCCCGGGGGAAGGAGATTCCTCCCTGAATTGGGACTTCATGACTGACCATGCAAATGCCTCTAACGCTCAAAAATGCTCACCCATACTCCCATGCGATGAAGGAAGCATTGAGTGGCGGATCTGAGCTGCCATTTGTCAAGATTTGACTTTTTGCCCGTCAAACCTGCAATTCGCCCCACCCTGGAGCGAATCCAGAATTCATCCCTGGGTGGGGCGAATCCCAGTTTGAATTCGTTCCAGGGTGGAACGGATATTGAGCAAAGTGCCTGAAGGTGCCAAAATGATTTTTGACCTTCCAAAACTGCTGTGAGAGTGGTTAGGACCATTGTTTAACCTCTAGGGGCTGCCCTTGGGGCTGTGTGTGTCAAAGCGATCAGTGTTTGCAGTCACATAATCGGATTGGTGTTGTTTTGGTGTCTACATATAGATATATTTATTGTCTGTCCCTTTACATTTATTCCTTTTCACTATCAACTTTTTCATCTCATCCATTCTCTTTTTATTTTCTAAAGTAGAATTATATTATACCTAACCATAATTTTCTCTATCAACTTCTTCTCATCCATTTTTTATTTGTTGTTTTAAATAGAATTATATTTGCACTCTCTCTATTTACTAAATTTCTTATTCCATATTCTTTTCATGGGAATATATTAATATTATACTCTATTAACACTCTTTTACATCTGGTATTTTTTAAACTTACTTATCATATCTTATATTGATGCATATGAACTCGAAATTAAATTTCCTTGGTTTTTCTTCTAACAAAAACCCAAGGCAATTGCAAAAACCCTTTTTATAATGAAATAGAGAAGGCTATTAAAATTTATTCATATAAAACATTAGAAGATAAATTTATACAAGGGATGAGGAAGTACAATATATAAATTCAAGTTTAGGAATTCAAGGTGTAAAGGAATAGGGAAGGTAAATTTTAAAGCACATGAGGTAAATCATGTCAAGCTTAATTTAGGTAAATCAACTTTATTTACCTCAAGCAACATAAAATCATCTCCTTGCAATAACAATGAAAGTAGTACAAAGCATATACATTGCACATTAAGGTTTCAAGAGAAACATAATAAAGAAATACATATGGAGTATATCCATAGTGACATAGGAAAGTAATTACTATAGATAATCATACTTGTACTTTATATGTGACTATTCATTGTATTTAAGATTCTCTAGGGATACATAAATATTTAGAAGATAAGTATAATTATGATAGTATAGAAAAATAGAGGATATTGATGAAGACGAAAGTGTTGGTGGGAATGAAAAATGGAGAGGAATGTGGGGACTACATAGAAATGAACACAAAAGCACTTATGTATTTACAAGTTGTGTTACAATATATAGGCATAAAGCCTATGAGGGAGATATGACAAGTGTCATAAGCTCCACTCCAAGTGTCGAAACAGAAGACACAACTCCAACTCAAACTGAAACTAAAAAATAGGACAAGTGGCAGAACTGTAGAAGGGCATAGTGCACATTATAATAATATTCTAACATTCCCCCTTAATGTGCACTATCCTAAAAAGATAAGTCAACATTAGATAACAAGGAAGAACATTAAGGAAAACAAAGAGAAAAGAAAACTCAAAGGGTATTGGTTTGGGAAGCCAAAAAGAAATATCATAGGTGTTAAAAAGAAGTGAGGCTTTTGCAATGGAAAAGTTTCTTGGGTTTTCATTAAGGATATCCAAGTTCAAATACCACTTAGTACGAGGTAACTAGAACCTCTCATAAAAATCCGTGTAGAGCTTAAATTTTTAATCAAGTGACATTAGCTCAACTGGTTAGTGTCCTCAATATTTCAAGGAGGAAACCTAGAGTTGAATCTTGCTCACTGATACATGAATAATATCTAATATTTTTTGTAATACCACATTGTGGTGATGATGTAATACAAGTGGGGCCCGTTTTCATCCCATATAACCCATTAAAAAAATACAATAAGTAAGGCTAAGCCCACTAATAAAAATAAAAAATGGTAAAAATAATATCTTAGAATAATAGGGGTATGAATAAGGCCCCTAAAAGAATAGTTATAGGTTTCTAAGTTTATTTTAATACAACAAAAAATTAAGTAGTGGAGAACATGAGGATACTTCTAAAAGGATTCAAAAGATAGGGATTGTCTAGTAGTTTCTTTTAGAGGATATTTTTAGAGAATTGCAACAAAATTGGACAAACACAAATAGGATGGATAATGACTAGAAGAAAAAATTAATTGGGTTACTGGACTATTTTATGGGAAAGAAAAAAATATCTAAGTTGTAATTATAAATGTATATGTTCCAACTATAGTTATTTCTCATGAAAGATGTTTTAAGGACATTAGCATATTTTTATCAACCATAACCATCATTCATAATTGTAATCTATGGATTATTGGGGTGACTTCAATATAGTTATATATCCTCTAAAATACAAGGGTGATACCCTTGGAAGGTCTAAAATAATGCAATATTTTTCTCTATTTGTCAAATCAAATGGACTTTGGGATGCTATTCCTCAAAAATTTTAACATACATGAGATAAGAGATGCATTAGGAAAGCTCATAGAACAAAAATATTGGGTATATTTTGTTATCCAATACATGGTTACCAATAGAGTTTACAATATCTTTAGATATTATTGTGAGCAAGATCATATTACAAACCTATTCTTTAGATTATGATTTACTTAATAATGGTCATCCAAAGCCATTTTACTTATAGTCTATGTGGCTCCAAGACCCTAATTTCTTATAGATAGTAATATTATGGTAGGATGAAATAAAATTTGTAGGATCATATTTGTACATATTTATGCAAAATATGAAATATCTAAAGGATCAAATAAATATTAGGAACATCAAATATTTTGGTAATATTTTTAAATAAATGAAGGAGATTTAATTCAAGCTCAAAAATGTACAATAGATACAATAATCAACGAAATGGGTTAGGATGCTTATTTGCAAGAAAAATAATTACTTTCTAATTAGTGTAATGTATTGAAAAAGGAGTCATATTGGTTCTAGAAATCGAGGAAAAAAATGGATCAAGGAAAAAGATAGAAAAACAAAAAAAAAATCATGTTACCACCAAAAAAACTTTTTCTTTTCATTGCATAAAAAATATTTTAATTCCATATGGAAGAAATACTATGGAATAATAAGATATCTAAAAGTAAGCAATTAGATATTTCAATTTTTTTTTTCAAATATTTGGTAATATAAGGAGGCACAAGGTAAGCTTTTAAAAAATATTACATTAATTATCACACAATGACAAAATGAAAACTTGATGAAGAAGATATCTATGGAGGAGATACATCAAGCAATTTTTTATTTCCATCCTAACAAGGAACTTGATCCTAATGGATTTCATGTAAGTTTCTTTTAAAATGGGATTTATTGAAGAGTGATATGTTGGTTGTGGTTGAAGAGGCTTGAAAAAGGAAGGTTAAATAAGTGAGATCAATGCCACCTTCATTAAATTAGTTTCCAATAAATATGAGATAAAATATTTTAATAATTTTCATCAAATAAGACTTTGTAGTAAGATTTATGAGATCATTTTAAAATTTATGGCAAACAAGTTGAAAGGTATTCTAGACTATGTTATCTTAAGGAACAAAGTGGTTTTATTCATGGTAAATATATTGTTGAAGGTGAAATCATTCCATAAGAACCCATACATTATTTTCATTTCATAACAAATAAGGTACATTTAAAAATATAAAAATAGATATGGATACAACATATGATAGGGTTTGCTAGAGTTTTCTACATGATATCCTCAAAATTTTTATTTTTGATCAACATTAGTGTCAATGGATTAGATTTTATGACACTCCAAAATATTCTAGTTTGATAAATAATTCCTTGTTGAATAACTTAAGTCATCCCCTAGAATTTTCTAAGGTGATGCACTATCTCCTTGTCTATTTAATATTCTTACAAAGACATTAGGAAGAGCTTTCTTAAAGGTAAAAATAGAATACAAAATTAAAGGTATTCAAGATATAACACATGGACCCATTGAATCTCATCTTCAATTTGTTGATGATACTCTTATTTTGAGTCATGAGGCCATGGAGTTTAAATCAATATTACCATGCTATGAGAAGAATACTAAATAATTGGCTAATACTATAAAATACCAGACTTTTTTTATTAAAACTACCCTATATTTTCAATGGATTCTTATGGATATTTTAGGATTTAGAATTAAACATTTTCCATAAACATACTTGGGTATTCTTTTGCTCATAAATGAATGAAAAAGGAGATTTAGGACTCATTATTGGATAGAATAAAATCTTGTTTGGTAGGTTGGAAAGGCAAGTTCATAACCATGATGAGAAGGCTACAACCCATAAAGTATATATTGCAATCCAATCTTATTTATATGATGTCACATTCAATATTTCTTGTAGCTACAACATCAAAAGTTGATAAAATTCAAAGAGATTCCTTAGAAATAATGTGGAAAATTTTTTAGATTTCTTTTTTAATGTGGGATAGGGTTGGCAAAGGAAAGAATATTATAAGGGTAGGCTTGTAAAATTGTATACTTAAGAGTTTGGCCTTAAGGAAAAATCGTGTCAAATATTATTTAAAGATCAAGAAAATATTTATGCAAATGTGTTCAAAATTATATAGATTCTCTTGATACAACAAAATGATTCAAGAAAAAAACCCTACCTACAATATCACCAACATGAAACTTAATATCATATATTTTACAATTTATGAAGAAATATATTAGATGGTTATTCAATGAGGGGGATTATGCAAAATTTTGGTATTAATTTTGGTTGAAGCATTATCTCCTTATCTATAATTGAAAATAGAAACCATTTTCTTGGGCATGTATAGCTTATAATGGTTTGTAGGTGAAATATTATACAAATATGAACAACAATTATAGATCATGGATTTCTATAAGTAACATGGTGGAAGGAGAGGAACTCAAACAAATAGAAAATATATTTTAAAGATGCTTAAAGAGTTTTATATACATATTTTTATATGAAATAATGCGTTGGTTTCAAATCTATCAAAATATGATGGATACTCCATTAAGTTTGGATATGAGAAGCAATTAAAATTTTATAGTTTTGAATACTTCCCTTAGAAGAATGTTAGGTCATTAAAGGATCTTCATAAGGCCTCAATATTTTCTTGGTTAGCAGTCCAATGTAATATTCTTGCAAGAGAGAGTTTACAAAGAAGAGGATATCATGGATCTTTTAGATGCATCTTGTGTGAGAAATATTTAGAAACATCAGACTATATATCCCTTTGCTTAGGGTTACATTTAAAAAAATATGAGAATGTATTGGGAAACTCCTCAACATTGAAAGTGTTTATAAAATGTTAGAATAATTATTTAAAAACTAAAGCATTATGTATTAAGTGGAGGATTGGTTCTATCTTTATTTATTGAAATTTGTCTTATAAGGAATAATAGAATTTTAAAAAATAAATCCTAAAATTATTCCCAAATTTGATACAATATTATTAGTCATCCAATCCTCAAACACATGCATCATAACCAAAAATTTCTAGCCAAAATGCAATCATTAATATGCACAAACAATGCTTATTCCTTGAGTAGGTGGTCTTACGATAACTAAGATATTATCACCAACCTACTAATGCTTAAGCAACATCCTTTCTTGATGGTGCAAACATATATATATATATATATATATATATATATATATATATATATATATATATATATATATATATATATATATATATATGCAATGCATCTATATGAGGGTACTATTTTATCCTTTAACTGTTGAAGAGAATGTCATCCATAATTTTTCATTTTTTCTCTCAACTCTAGTGGTTGTCCCATACCAATCCATTGATGAGAGTACCTGGTCTTGCAACCATAAATATATCAACAATACCATATTCTAAAATTAGTATAATCAGAGCATAAGTGCAATTATAAACACATATTGGTAATATAAAATGAGATTATGCATTACATATCCACACATCAATACATAATTCAAATGTCAAGAATAAGTCCTGCAAAGGAGGGTTGTTACAAGTTCCAAGTCTTATTTTTCTTCAGTGGCTACATTTCCTCTTACATAGTTTTCTTTAAATGAATTGCTTCATCATTAGTGAGAGCATCTTTAACACCTATAGGCTCAACACTCGTGGAAGATAATGTAAAGCTAATGTATTCATCATAACCAAATCTGATTGGTGCACTGATTTTTTGCTGACTTCTTAAAGTTTGTACTTATTGAATAATATTATAATTTTGGAGTTGATCCTGATATGTAGACTACTCTTCATCAACTCGAGTCTAACTTGCCTCTTCCACAACAATATCATTATCCTATTGATGCTACTAATTGTATGAAGATTCATTAGTATAATGTGGCAAATCTAACAAAGGAGTAGAAATGGGATCTACAATTAATGGTGGAACAATTTGTGTCTAATTTTTAGTTTGATTTCTCGAACCAATAGTTGCATCAAAATATTCTTGTTTATCTAGGGTTGTTTCCATGATATCTTCTTTGCTATGGATATCTTCTTTGAATACTACATCATGACTGAAAACATGACAATGCTATGAAGGTATTCAAATTTATAAAATTTAAGTCCATCACCATATCCAATGAGTACTTTAACAAATTTATTGTCTAGCCTTTTAATATTTTCCTTGGCCACAAGAACAAATACTTCACATCCAAACACTCTCAAATGAGTAACCTAGGGTTTCACTCCACTCCAAGTTTTATTTGGTGCTCTGCCACTAAGAATAGAACTAGGTGATATATTGTTCACATAGTTAGTTGTATTAATAGCCTCTACCCAAAAACTATTATTCAAACCTAAATTCTCTCTCATGCTTCTTACCTTCTCTAACAATTTTTTTTTTTATATTTTTTGCAACTCCATTCTATTGTGGTGTATATGGAGTTGTTTTCTACCTTAAAATAACATGCAACTTGTAAAAATTATTGAATTTTTGGAAGAAATATTCTCCACCATTATCACTCCTCAAATCCTTCACTTTATTCTTATTTTATCTTTCATCTACAACAACAAAATATTTGAAGGTAACAAGAGCCTCTAACTTTAGTTTAAGAAAGTAAACCCATTATTTCCTAGAAAAATAATTGATGAAAGTAATAAAATACCTAGAGTTGCCTAATGAAGCAACTTCAAAAGGCCCATAAATATAATAATGTACCAATTCTAATATTTCCTTGGTTGTATAGTAACTAGATGCAAAAGTGACTCTTTTCTGCTCTCCCAAATTGTATGCTTCATAAAAAACCATAGAACTGAACTTATATTTCTCCAATCCATGGAATATATGCTTTGAATACATCTCTTTTAGGCTCCTTTCACCAAGATGTCCTAATATCCAATACCATAACATAATATTTGATATTTTTGAATCTAAGGGTTTAATTGTTTCTATAGTGGCTACATGTGCGCATGCAACATTCAAACATGTTGCATCCAACTTATACAATATTTCAAGCCTTACTTCACTTACCCAAGTAATGACTCCATACAACAAACTACAACCATATTTATTGAATGTAATCTCCATTCTTGCTTTAGCTAGCTAGATAACTAATAGTAGACTTATTATTAATCCCAAAACATGTTAAATGTCTAGGATATAGTTAACACTCCTACATCTGAGTTTGATTATAACCTTATCTCTACAAATAATTTCATGGTTGAATATTTTCACCAAGAAAAAATTACCATAGTTTGCTTCTTCATATTTTACAAACTACTTCTTGTGGGGGGTCATATGGATGGATGCTCTAGAATATATCAACCACATATCAAACTATGTGCATATAGCAAGATATGTATTAGCGATATGCAAAATATTCTCATACACAACTAAATTAGAATTGTTTTAGAATAAATCTACTTTATAGTCATGTTTCTTATGATGTTTCTACTTGCACCTCCAACACACCAGCTAAGACTTCCTTACTCTACTAGTAGATATTCGTGATTTAGATATTTTTACAATAGAAGATTTATCACCATATTTATCTTTGGTACATACTCTAGTTATCAAATATTTTGAGTGCTCAAAATGTTCCACGTTTATTCTCCTTTTTTCCTCTTACAATAGTTGGAAAAATATCTCATATTTCTTACGATTTTATAGCTTATAACTCCCACTAATTGTGACAATGATATTATCCCAAGAATTAGGCAAACTACACAACAAACATGTGTATTATTTAGTCTCTTTAACCTCATCATAAAAAGACCTTAGTTTGTTCATCAGTGTATTGAAAATATTTAGTTGTTCAGCTACACTATCTCTATTCTTCATCTTCAAATAATACAAATTCTTCTTCAAGAATATTTGAAGCATCAGGTCTTGGATCTTGGATGTATCTTCTAGTTCTACCCATCATCTTCTTTTACTACTTATGGAGTATTAGTATACCCCTGTGATGTTTTGTTGCTACCACTATTGTGGTTATTAGAGTTGTAGTTCTTTCCTTGAAACCATTTCCTCAACCTCCCTTACTTCATGTCATTCCTTTGGTCTTGCTTAGAGGATTTCTTACTAGACTGTTCTCATTCCCACTTAACAAAACCAACACAATTTATTTTACTTAAAGCCTCTCTGCCTTGTTCGTCTAACCCATCATAATTAAAATAGGGTTTGAGAAATATTTTAGCCTTTCTAACCAAATCCTAAGCCTTTTGAAGAGTAACAAGTTCTCACATGTCCACCTCCTACCCTATTTTAGAATCCATTCCTAGAATGAACCTATGGATCTTTATTTTCTTATTGCATGCTGACACATACTTTAGAAGCTTGATAAATGTTTGATAATAGTTTTCCACTGATCTAATTCCCTGCTGATGTTTAGTGAACTCATCAAACATCCAAGAATAGAAGTGTTCTGTGAGGAATCTATCCTTAAAAGAAACACTTAATAACTCAGATCCACTGCTATCGCAATACCTAGTCCTGCACTAAATGTCTCCCAACAGTCAAAGCCAACACGTTGAAGATGTAAAGTTGCATAGGACGTATGAGTTTTGGTGGAATAATTCTTCATGTTATAATAGATCTCTATCTCTTTTAGCCACAATTCAACTTTGTCACCATATTTCTATCCATTAAACTTGGAATATCTTAAATGTTTCATATCCTTTCCCAACTTAGCCTCTAGAAGGACTGCCACTCGGTAAGGGATTCATCTATCTATCCCATCCTAGAGTTTCTACTATGTGTTTCCCAATTTAAAATGGAATCCAATAGTTACTTTTGTGCTTCCATCTATTCATGAAGTTGGGCCACTTTTGGTGTGAGATCCTCCCATTCATTTCTAGGATTATCCGAACCTACCTATGGGGTTTTGACCTCTATATTGGTCTATCATGTCTACCTCTTCGATAGGGCAACACTTCTTCTTCTTGTCTTTAGTGGCATTGTCCCTAGCCACACACAACAAAGTCAACAGGAGTCAATTCATTGTAACAACTAAGTTCCTAGTTATTCTATTTGGTAAAGTTTAAACCCTACTTTGGTATGTTTTCTATAACACACTATAACTATGTTTGCACAATGAGCCTATTCCACTAAGAACCATGCTCTGGTACCAAATTTCACCACTTAATTTTCCTAAAATTAATGGAGAATTTTTTATTTTTATTTTTTAATAAAGCCAAGTCTTGATTGTTTAGGTTTTAGCCCCCTTTTTCAATGAACTCTAGCTAGGATATCCAACCTCTCCACTAACTCTTCTTATCTTACATGAACCAATCTTGAACATTCTAGTAGTAATTTATCATAACGTTTTGTTCCAACCTTGAGGTCTAGCTCAATTGTTCTCAATCATTCAAGAAGTACATATGCCCCTTTACTCTTCATTTAATCAAAGAGATCATTCCTTATCAGTCCATCGAAATGTAACCATTTTCAGTAAATAAAAAAGGTTCTTCTTTCTTAGTTAATTGAAAGGTTTATGCTAATCACCATACTTACCACAAATCCTTCTCTGATAATATGCTTAGCAACTTAACAATCATTTTCTTCATTTATCGAGCTAACTGCTAAATCTAAGTTTATGTAAGTTTCTTTATAAGAATATTAGACACCACGTATAGGAAAGAAGTAACCCAAATATTGCTAGAAGTACCTAAAGATAAGATCCTATAAACTTGATTTCACTATCTTACACCGAGCATCCCATCAATTAAGAATAAGGTAAAGATATTACTCTAACTTTGCAATTTACCCTAAGGTAAAACACTACTTACATCTATCTATTTAGCAACTTACTAAGGAACCACACTTTTGGCTTCAACCAGACGTAGATATAACATCTATAAAATGTATACAAAGCCCAAATAGAAGATGCAAGCAAAAAACACCAAGTGGCCAAAAGAGTGCCACAAAATAACTCCACCAACAAGGGAGAAGGGGCCCTAAATCACCCCTTGAGTTGATGATTTGTATTGGAAACTTGGCTAAAAAAATTAGCCTTAAATGTACCTGAAAAATGATACAAGTTCAATACCTTCAAGGATAAAATTACCCCCAATCTTGCCAAAGTGAATGAATAACTTGGCCTAAAGTCCCTTAAAATACTTAGAATTATGCCTCTTACAAGTTTGCCAAACTTTTTGTTCAAGAGTGTCGGATGCAACCGAAAATGCACTATGATTTACAATCTCAACTTTGAGTCAAAATTCAGCTGAGTAAATGATCTCAAAACTGAAAATTAATTTCACCAAATGTTGGGACTACATAGAAATGAACACAAAGTACTTATGTATTTACAAGTTGTGTTACAATATATAGGCATAAAGTCTATGAGGGAGATATGACAAGTGTCATAAGCTCCACTTCAAGTATCGAAACAGAAGACACAATTCCAACTGAAAATAAAACTAAAAAATAGGACAAGTGGCAAAACTGTAGAAGGGCATAGTGCACATTATAATGATATTCTAACAGGCAAAACCCCCTTGGACTGTTGCACCATTAATTTAGGAGACAACCCTTTGTCTTCGATTGTTCAACAACCTGTCGATTCACCACGTGTATTAGGAAGGTAACAAATCTGCTGAATAATGGTAAACTTTGGGTTGACGTTGAATTCCTTCATGACCTAGCGTACTAATTTCCCCAGTGCTTGTTAGACATTTATCATGGGAATGATGTATCCACATATGTTTAGTTCAAGTTTTTTGATGACTGGGCTTTACAACCGATGCCCAAGGAGAGGCCCCACTACACATATTTTAATTATTGAACTACACCACTCATACTAGGTCAGAGCTGGTTATTCTCCTATGCTAAATAGGCTTGTTTCTTCATGTCGAGGACACACGAGCCAGAGTATTGAGTTTCAGCTACAATTGGATATGCATTCCCTGCTCGCAAGTTGCAAAAAATCCTGACAAGGCCATCCCCTGGTTCACTTTCTGTCCAGCCGATGGGAGACGTAGACGAGAGGATGATATTGTTTTTCTGGCTACGCCAATGCTCCCGAGGGCTGGCAAGATTTTCAACTAGATGAAAGCCCAGAAAGTAGGTCAATCTGGGAAGGATGATCCCAAAGACAATGATGATGAAGACTAATGTGTTGTGTTTGGCTCCTTTTTTGGACTGTCCTCCTCTGTTTGCTAACTGAAACTTTTTGTTCCTATGTTTGCCTACGAGCCTTATCCTCATCTATTCTATTGTTTTTCAGTTTCGTGGTCACCAAATGTGGACCCCTTTTTAAGTGTGTCCCGTTCTGCATTGATCCCAGCCGAGAACCCTTTTACTGATTAGGTCTCTTTCAAAACCCGTTATCAATCATATATAAAAAGAAAAATTAAACTATTTTACCAGTCATAATTATTTTTTATTCTTATATATTTTTAAGTATTTTTTATATTTTATAAATCATAATTATTTTCTATTCTTATATATAATTTTTAATTATTTTTTTATATTTTATAAATCATAATTATTTTCTATGCTTGTATATAATTTTTAACTATCGTTTTAAATTTTATAAGTCATAATTATCTATGTATATATCAAATTTAAGTTTTAAACTATTTTATTACAACGAGCTAAACTATCTAGACTTCGTTATATTGAAGTATTAAATCTTTTCTTATCCTTTCACTTTCTTTTCAATAATCCTGATCCCTTACATGCAAATTGCAATGCCGTGTATAGCCTGAACGTTTATAACAGATTCTGGTTCAACGTTTCCTATTTATATGATTCTAATACTTGTTTTCAAGATGTGGACGATGACGATTCTAACCGTTTCCAACAACGGAAATTAATGCAAAGAAGGTTTCACACAACACTATATATACACAGAAGATAATAAGTATTATCATCGATGAGACCATGGATCTGTATCGCCTCCACACCAGGATAGCCGTGATTGCCATCGCCATGGCACTTATGGTATTTATTCAGTCGTCTTATTTGGAAAGATGTGTGATGTCTTCTTCTTCATCTGCCATGAATTATGATAATTTTCAAAGCTTGAACAAAGAAGTACGCGGAGAAGAAACGCAGTCTTCACTCAATGATTATGACCCTGTGGATCCTCCGCCACAACTCCCCCCACTCCCCCGACCTCCACTTCCCCGCCTGCAATGAAATGAGAGGTTCAATCTCCAATTTTAAATAAAAAGGTTTTAAGTTCTATTTGGTGTAAAAGGGTCTCAAAACAAAAATCAACATTCAAAACTATTTTCCTTTTTTCTTTAGGAGTGGTGAATTGTTTCTTAAGAACCAGCAATACTAAAGTGTGAAGTTCCTGTGTTGAGTTACTCTTTTGGATGCACTGGTTATTTTTCTTTATAGACAAAGTTCAGGTAGTGTTTTTTTTTTCATTTTCTACATGGTAGTTTAACGGAAAGTACATCCTGCCAATGCAAATGTTTTTATGTGGCATCAGTGTAATTTAAATTTTGAGTTTCTATGAAAGCCTATCAAGCTACTACCGCAGTTAACTTTAATTAATTAAAATAATTTTAATTTAATTTACATTATTAAAGTGATTTTACTGAAGGGGTATAAGAATAGAGCGGACAGATAATATGATTTTTTGGTGCAATCTGCTTGCTTAACAATTTATTTGATAGAAATAATATTTTTATAGAAATAATATTTTTAACCGAAAAGCTTTGCATATTAATAAAAGTAAATTATAAACATTTAAAAAATAATTTATTACTTTTTTATGAGTGTATGTAATCATTTATAAATATATAAAAAATATATTTTAAACAAAAGAAAAATTAAAATAATTATTTTTAACAAATTTTTGAATGAAATAATTAAAGAAGCTCTTAATATTAATATTTATTAGATGTAGCGAGGTAAAAATAAAAGTGAACTAGACACAGAATATCGCTATGAAGTTGGTAAAATGGTAAAAGTGAATTAGACGCAACCAAAATTAAAGAATATACCTATGAAGTTGGTAAAAGTGAATTGGACACAATCAAAATTAGAGAATATATCATTGAATACCGCTATACTTTTTAAATTACATTTTATTTAAAAAAAATAAATAAATATTAAACTATATTTTCTAAATTACATTTTATTTAAAAAAATTTAAAGTGTTTATTTTATATTTAAATAAAAATAAATTTTAATTTTATTTTTAAAAATATTTTTTTTTCTACTTATATAAATATGTATGATTTTTTAATCAGTTATACAAGATTCAAATAGTCTCCAATTGTATTATATTATAACTACATCACCATCATACTATGTCAACAAACACATAGTGCTGTTATAGCTTGCAATTATTGCATATATTATCAAGCAAAATTTGATCTTATGTTTCCACATTGAGAAAGCACATTTCTTACTAATTTAGCACATACTATTAAGTAAATGTTACATTTTGAGAACAAATCTTATTGATAATTTTATAACCGGATATAATCTTAAAATCATCAAAATATTGACTTTGTGCTTTCTTAAAAATGAGAAAAATGGAGGTGGTATTTATAGATTTCATAGATTTTCTTTCAAAATCTTGACTATAAGACTATAAAAATGAGAAGTGTTGATAAAAGTTTTCTGAAAAAAATTCAGAGCACTATTTGCATTATAAGACTATAAAGCATACCCTTGACTTTTTATACAAGGTGTTTATTTCTAGTGGCATATTCCTATGATGGAATTTAGTTCCGCATTAGTACCTATATTGCTTAGTTAGAATAGTATGTTGTATCAATTATCCCATATTGACTATGTTGTGGGACTTGAGTGGATTATAAGCCCCACCAATTGTCAAACTCTTTGTCGATGGGGTAGTAGGCTTAAAGGTGTAAGTCCTTGGAGTCACTCTTGTGGGATTCCTCACCCCTTTTAATATTGAGTTTTGAAATTCATACCTCTTCTTCTTCCCCTACTAACTAATCATTATTCATTTGGTTAATAACATTTTTAATTGTCTCTACAATTCCACTCTTTAAGGTGGTTAGCGTAGTAATTTTATTCTAGTCATTCTCAATTGGAAAAATAATAAAATTGCTATTATCCTCTTTTATCCATTTAAGTCAAGATTCTTTCCCTTAAAAATACTTTTAAAATATTGTTTGTTGAGTTGGTCCTAAATTCTTCCTTCCTCTTGTCTAAGTTCACTCATTGCTTCTGAGAAGAGTTTTTTTTTGTAGAATCATTGTCTATTCCTCTAGTGTGATATTTTCTTTAAAAGTAAAAGGAAAGGTAGTTTTTTCTTCTTCTTTTGCTATAAACCAATCATTTTTCATTTGGTTAGTAACATGTGTAATTATATCTATAGTCCCTCTTTCAAGGTGGTTGACTTAGTAATTTTCTTCCATTTTTCTTCTAGTCATTGTCAATTGGATAACAATAATGGAATTACAATTATCCTCTTTTAGCCATTTAAGTTGAGCTTTTTTGCCTTAAAAAATTTCCATAGATTTTGCATTATTTGTTGATTTAGTCTTGTATTCTTCCTTCCTCTTGTCTAAGTTGTTCATTTATTGCTTTTGACAAGTTTTTTTTGTAGAAGCCTCATTTCTATACATATTTTCTCAATATATAGATGGAGAGAAATTGGAAGATGATCCCACCTTGCCTAATTTAAAACTTTTGATATTATTATCTAATTTTATTCTAACTTGTTTTCTTCTATTAGAAAGTAATTTAAATGTTTCTTGATATTTTTCTTGCCTATCTTCTTTTTTTATCTAAATAAGCCATTTGCATAATGGAATAATACCCATAATGCATTTATAACTAATCCACAAAGTTCTACAAGTTTGTATTCCTGTTCTTGTATGTCCTTTTCTACCTTTCTTTGAAGTTTGCATAGTAGAGTTGAAGTCACTTTTTATAATAATTTTCTTCATTTCCCAATATTCTATAGCCAAATTCAATACTATTTCCCTCTAGCATTGGATGCAAGTGATATAAAAATTTATAATAATACACTATCTAGTGAGATAAAAATATTTATCTTTAATGCTACCCAATTGGATTTCAATACCTTTAAGAATATATCACAAGACTTTAGGTATGATATTATGGATATATTTATTGTTTGTCCCTTTTCACTATCAACTTTTTAATCTCATCCATTTATTTTTTATTTTTCTAATGTAGAATTATTTTAAATCTCATCCATTCCCTTTTTATTTTCTAAAGTAGAATTATGTTATACTTAACCATAACTTTCTCTATCAAATTCATCTTCTCATCCATTTTTTATTTTTATTTTTAAATAGAATTATGTTTGCACTCTCTTTATGTACTAAATTGCTTATTCCATTTTTCTTTTCATGGGAATATATTAATCTTATAATCCATTAAAACTCTTTTACATATGATATTTATTAAAATCATATTTGACCAGATATTCGAAAGCAAGGTATGTAATTTTATATCTTTTCAATCTTCTATCCCAAGAAGGATCACTCTGCCCCTAGATATGGTAACCAGAACAACAAGTTGCATACAACATATCTCTAAGATGCTTTGTCTTGTGGTCATCCCAATTCACCCATCTTAGGATGCTCCATTTTAGCAGTTGTGCGAGTCTAGGATATTCTTGGTCAAATCATCCTATTCCTCCATTGTTGAGCCTGAGAGTGATTAGTTCCCTTTTAAAAGCATTTGGATAAAGCATCTCATACCTAAAGTTGCCCACTTTTATTGGTTTGTGGTTTAGGAAAAAAATCCTTACCATGAATAATATTTTGGCTTGGGTCATGGTCCTCCCTAATAAATGTTTCCTTTGCCATACTTCCTAGGAATCGATTTACCACATATTTTTGGAATGTCCCTACTATGTTAGAGTCATTTTGTCTCTACTTTTGTTGGATTTCATTGCCTGGGTTACCTCTAAGTACTTATAAGATCCTCCTCTCCAATGGTCAAACCCTTTCTACTCCACCCACCTTAAGTCTCAATGGTCCTTCATTTTATCCCATTTTTTGTGGTAGGTTTGGCTTGAAAGGAATAATAGAGCTTTTCACGATTCTAGCAGAGACGTTGATTCCTTTCTCCGTAGGACTGTCTCCCATGTGTTTGAGAATGCTAAATTGATCTCTTTCGATGACTGTCCCATGTCCCAATATGAAGTTCAGCTGGCCAAGTTTGTCAACTTATCCTTTGAGATCAATAGTCAACCTCACCTTGTTGTGGATAGATCCTTAGTGTCTATGATTTGTCCACCTCCTTGGTGGCTAAAACTTAATTTTTATGGATCCGCCAAAGGTAATACTGATAAAGCCAACTATGGGGGAGTGATTTGTGATGAAAATGCCAAAGTCATACTATCATACACTGAGAAATTAGGGATTCAATCCAAAAAAATTGCAAAATATAGAGTCATATTTTGAGGCATTTAGACCGCTTTGGAACTCAAAGTCCACAACCTAATCATCAAGGGTGACTCTATGAATATTATAAACTACATTAAAGGTATGGAAAAATCCCTTGTAATGTTGCACCATTAATTTAGGAGACCACCCTCTATCTTCGATTGTTCAGTAACACATCCATTCACCACGTGTATCAGGAAGGTAACAAATTTGCTGACATAATGGTAAAATTTGGGTTGACGCTAGATTCCTTCATGACCTAGCGTATTTATTTCCCCCAGTACTTGTTCGACATTTATCATGGGAATAATGTATCCACATATATTTATTTCAAGATTTTTGATGACTAGGCTTTGCAACAGATGCCCAAGGAGAGGTCCCACTACACATATTTTGATTATTGAACTATACCACTCATACTGGGTTAGAGCTCATTATTCTCCCCTACTAAATAGGCTTGTTTCTTCATATTGGAGACAAATGAGCTAGAGTATTGAGTTTCATCTACAATTGGGTATGCATCCCCTCCTTGCAAGCTATGAAAAATCCTGGCAGGGCCATCCCCTGGTTCACTTTCCATCCATCCGGTGGGAGACGTAGACGAGAGGATGATGTTGTTTCACTGGCTACGTCAATGCTCTTAAGGTATGACAATATTATCAACCAGATGGCCTAGAAAGCAATTCAATCTGGGGAGGATGATCCCAAAGAAAAATTAAACTATTTTATAAGTCATAATTATTTTCTATTCTTATATATAATTTTTAACTATCTTTTTATATTTTATAAATCATAATTATTTTCTATTCTTATATATCATTTTTAACTATATTTTTATATTTTATAAATCATAATTAATTTCTATTCTTGTATATAATTTTTAACTATCGTTTAATATTTTATAAGTCATAATTATCTATCTATATATCAACTTTAAGTTATAAACTATTTTATTACAATGAGCTAAACTATCTAGACTTCATTATATTGATATATTAAATAATTTCTTATCCTTTCACAATTCTTTTCACTAATATTGACCCCTTGCAAATTGTAATGTTGTATTTAGCCTGAACGTTTATAATAGATTTTGGTTCAATTTTTCCTATTTATATGCTTCTAATACTTGTTTTCAAGATCTGGACGATGACGATTCTAACTGTTTCCAACAACAAAAATTATTGCAAAGAAGGTTTCACACAACACTATATATACATAGAAGATAATAAGCATTATCATCGATGAAACCATGGATTTGTATCGCCTCAACACCAGGATAACCGTTATTGCCATCGCCATGGCACTTATGGTATTTATTCACTCATCTAATTTGGGAGGATGTGTGATGTCTTCTTCTTCATCTGCCATGAATAATGATAATTTTCAAAGCTTGAACAAAGAAGTACGTGGAGAAGAAAAGTTGTCTTCACTCAATGATTATGACCTTGTGGATCCTCCATCACAAATCCCCCCACTCCCCCATCCTATACTTCCCCCACCTGCAATGAAATGAGAGGTTCAATCTCCAACCTTAAATAAAAAGGTTTTAAGTTCTATTTGGTGTAAAAGGGTCTAAAAAAAAAATCAACATTAAAAACTAATTTCCTTTTTTCTTTGCTAGTGGTGAATTGTTTCTTAAGAACCAGAAATACTACCAATAATAAAGTGTGAATTTCCTTTGTTTTTAGTTGTGTTGAATTAAACTTTTGGATACACTGATTATTTTTCTTTATATACAAATCTCAGGTAGTACCTCTGCTTGGAAAGAAATGATATGCTGACATTTATGCAAGGCATGGATAGTGTTTTTTTTTCATTTTCTACATGGTAGTGAGTGTCAGAGATCGAACAACATTGTATTAATCAAACATTGCTTAAATAATACAATAGTCACTTAGATTAGCCCATAACTGATGGAGCTAACTAGCTGACTTTAGGTAGGAGTTGCAACAATATGAACAACCCAACAATAATGTAATAACCTAAGTATATGCTAAATATATATGCTAAAATCCCCCTTTTATTACATTATTTTGCAATACATAGAGAGCTACAAAACAATTCAAATTTGACACGTGCAAGTGCCTTAGTGAAAATATCTACAACTTGAGCATCGATGGGAATGTACTAAAGTTGAATTTGATGCCTTGGAACTTCATATCGAATGAAGTGACATTATGTGTCAATGTGCTTGGTTTTCTCATGATGCACTGGATTCTTAACAAGGTTAAAAACACCATGGTTGTCATAGAACAAGTGGATTGGATATTTGTATGGATGACCCATATTTATCAAAATGCGACGCAACCATATCACTTCGCACACAACTTCACGTGCGACACGATACTCTATATTTGTAGATGAGATAACGATCACTTGTTAATTCTTGCTATTGCAAGATACAAGACCAAATCCAAGATGAAAAATATATCCTGAAGTTGACTTACAATCATCATATGACCCGATATAGTTAAAGTCCGTGTATCCTTGCAAGAAAAATTTATCATTCTTCTTGTATTCTAGGCCATATTCCATTGTGCCACAGACATAGTGAAGGACACATTTTGCTACTTTCTAGTGAGTAGTCTTAGGTTCCTGCATGAACCTCAAAATATAGTTGACAATAAATACAATATTTGGCCTAGTATTAGTCATATATATGAGAATCCCAATTAGCTATCAATAGAGAGTACCATCAACCTAAGGTGAATCATCATATCATGATAACTAAAGTCCTGATTCCATTAGAGTTGCCATCGGCTTGGAATTAGTCATGCAATATTTTTCTAACAGTGTCTTGGCATATTTTTTCTGAGACACCTTGATGTAGTGCTCCTTCTGGCTCATTTCCAAACTAAGAAAATAATGAAGAAGTTTGAGATCTGCCATTTTAAAATATTTAAACAAGTCTCTTTTGATAGCGAGATCATAGTTTTTGAACTCCCTGTAATGAGCAGATCATCAACATAGAGTACACGCAACACTATTTCAGACCTTGTTTCTTGAAATAGAGGTTTGCATCTGACATACATCTCTTAAATCCATAGTGTAGGAGGTGATTATCCATTTTTATATACCAAGCTCAAGGAGCTTGTTTTAAACCATATAAGGACTTGACCAATTTGCACACTTTCTGCTCTTGGTCTTCCACTTCAAATACTTTAGGTTGTGTCATGTAGAATTCCTCTTGGAGATCACCATTCAGAAAAGCACTCTTGACATCCATCTGGTGAACTTTCCACCCATACTGTGCTGCCATAGCACAAAGAACTTGAATGATGGTCATCCAAGTATTAGGTGTAAATGTTTTCTCATAGTCAATGCCTCCCTTTTGTGTATAGCCCTTTGCAACAAGGCGGACCTTATGCTTATCAATTGTCCCATATACCTTATAATTGACTTTGTACACCCATTTGCAGCCAATGGGCTTATTTTCGTGTGGTAGATCAAAAAGCTCCCAAGTTTTGTTCTTTTTTAGAGACTTATACTCAGCATCCATAGCAGCCTTCCATTGTGGCTCACTAAGGGCATCTTGTATATAAGCAGGTTCATGTTCATTAATTGAATACATAAACACCTTGTCATCATCCACATCCATATCCACATCCAAGTCTCTGTTACTACTCTTTTATGTCGAGTCATACTACGAGTACGAGGTCTATCCAAAGTCAAATATGATGGTGTGGATAACCTTGAGTCTCTAATAGTACTTGTATACCATTTTTTATTTTTGTTCTATGATGATGAAGAAGAAGTAGAAGGACCTCAAGTATGTGGTGATGAAGGGGACTTCTCAAATTTAGATTCCACAAGATCTAGGTATACATCAGATGTGCTTTGTGATGTGAAAGCCTCATCAAAAACAACATATATATTGACATGAGTCTTCTTGGTCAAAGAATAAATCAAATGATAACCCTTAGAGTGCTCATCATAGCCAAGAAGAATACATTTCAATGTCTTCTCGTCTAGCTTCTTCCTTTTCTCTTTCGATATGTGCATAAAAGCTTTACATTAAAAAATGTGAAGATGATATATGAAGGGTTTTCTACCACTCCATGCTTCTTGTGGAGTTATTTCTTTTAGGGCCTTTGTGACTGCCCTATTCAACATATATACTATAGTGGTGACAGCTTCTGCCCAAAATTGTTGCCCAAGACTAGCTCCTATGAGCATACAACAAACCATTTCCATGATAAAATGGTTCCTCCTTCCAGCAACTCCATTTTACTAAGGAGTGTAAGCATTAGTTAACTATCTCATGATTCCATGTGCAGTCAAAATGTAGAAAACTCTTTAGAGGTAAACTATCCACTTGATCTGAGTAGAGGGTCTTTATAGAAGTCCTTGAATCCTCAACAAATTTCTTGAATTGATGGAACAAACTAAAGGCTTCAAATTTTAGATGAAGAAAGAACACCCACATATTTCATGAGTAGTCATCCACAAACAACTAAAAATAACTCTTCCTCCCACAACTTTTTGGTGTCAAAGGACCGCACAGATCGATGTGAATTAACTCCAGAGGTTTCTTTACTCTTGTAGAGATCTTCTCAAAAAGTAATCTATGTTACTTTCCTGCCAAACAGTCAGAGCACACTAGCAGTGTGGATGAAGGGAAGAAAGACCATTTAACATATCATACTTAATTAGATCAAGTAAGTAGCCATAATTAAGATTCCCATATCTCTTGTGCCATAGGAAAGTTTCTTCCTTTATAGAGACTGTCATGGCAACATGGGGAGTAGAGATAGAATCTAAGGCAAATAAGCCATGCTTATAGGAAGTTGTACATTGTTCTTACCCATCCTGGTAATAGAGTAACATTTATTTCTATCCTCAACACAAAAGCTCACAACCATATCTTTATCTAGAATTTGTGTTACTGAAAACAAATTGTTTGTCAATCCTGGAGCATAGAGGACTTTGTCAATCTGACACTTGCCATCAGGAAGAGTGACTGAAACTATACCCTCTCAATGAACCTTGTAGATTTTGTCATTAAAAATAGTGACATGTTTGCCCTCCTTAGCCTCATATGTTTGAAACCACGATTTATAACCAATCATGTGCTTACTAGAACTAGAATCAACATACTATACATGATCCTTCTGCTTGGAGGTTGTGGTAGTCATGATCACCTTGTGTGCCCACTCAGAATCTAAGTCATATTCTTCAAAAACAACATTCACCTTGGGTTGCTTGTTCTTGTTTTGTGTTTTGTTCTAGCCTTTTTGTTTAGATTTCTTATTCTTGTGCTAACACCTGTTTGTGTCATGGTTGTATTTGTCACAAATTTTGCAATATCTCTTAGTTTGTTGAGGTTATTTCCATTTTGAATTCTTGTGAGAATTTCCTCCCTTTTGAAAAGTATCCTTCTTCTTAGAACCCTTCCTATTGGAGTATAGGGTTGTATTAGAAGAATCATCTGTCTAAAGTTTGCGTGCCTCCTCTTCTTGAAGCAAATTGACCAACTCAACAAAGGTAAATTTTCTATATGACACCTGAAGTGAGGTGATCAAAACCTTGTAAGAATTAGGTAAAGCTCTCAATACTACTGATGTAAGAAACTTATCATCTATAGGTTATCCCAAAGAATTCAATTTTACTTTCAACTTAGACACTGCAAAGAAAGAGTTCAACTATCTCACCCTACTTCATACTCAAATTATGAACTTAATATTGAAGGTAAATAATGGTGGAATCATTATTTACATCATAAATGGTTTGAAGGGCATCCTATGCCTCTTTACCATGTTATTTGTCAGCTATGCGAGGTTGAAATTCGTCTGAAATAGCAAGTAGGATGAGCACTCTTGCCCTATTATATTTCTTGTCAAATGCTATCTGATCAGCAATTGGAGGTGTATCTATTGTTGATCCAACTACTGGTGAATGTCTTGTTGTTGTTCCAGAAACAACATCCCATAAGTCTTCTATGACAAGGATAGCATTCATCTTGTTTTTCCATGGTGTGTAATTAGGACCTGTCAATAACTGATGAGAATCAGTCATTAACTTTGCAACCATAGTGAAGGTTCCTTATATCACCAAATGGTTCTCCTTTCTATATACCTTTGTCAAGACTTTATATCAAACCTCTCTATATACCTGCCCTTACATGAGGGATACTATAGGTACGTGAGAGCAGAACGATACGTGGAACATAGGCGGTACTAAAAGGGAATCATATTGTTGATGGCACCTACCATAGAAGGTTCTCCTCATGCGTGGGGCATAACTTCACCTAAACACTTTGGAGACACTTCATCAGTATTTACGCCTAAATACAAGAACAATTAGGGTAGTGGAATGGAGTAAAAAAATAGCAACATGGTAAACTTATATTTCCCCGAAGATTAATAGAGAAAAATATCAAACGTCATTGTTGTAGCTATATTAGGCAATAGATACAGTAGCCCAAATCATGACAGCATTACCTGTAAGTGTGGGCCAGAGGTATCGTTAATACCGAACGCTACTATGCAATTGAATTGCATAGATGAGTTTCAATTTTTGGAACTTAGGAGTGCTTTGTTTTTACTTAATGAAGTAGTGCAGAAAAGAAAGTGCATCATACATCATAAAGCATCCAAAAAAATGAAACTAAGGTGTCGGTTTCCACCGAAAATGCACCTTTTACAATTTGCCAATTTTGAAGAAATGCTGAAATTTTTTTCTCACTCTTCCCCCCTTTTTGCAGTTCTAGAAAAAAATGTGCTTTGAGAAAAAAAATGCCCCCCATTTTTTCTCACTTTTGTAGCAAAAAAATGCCCCCCCTTCAAGTTTGAAATTAAATTTTCCCTCTACTATCTTGCAAAAATAATTTAAAGTTTAATTAAATTAATTTTTATTTAAAAAAAAATATTTCTAAAGTTTTTATTATTTAAATATATTAAAGAAAAATTATAAAAAATTTAATTAAACAAGAAATTACTAAATAAAAACATTAGAAAAAAAAACCTTCAAACTTAAAATAAAATACTTTTGCATGGGATGGGTCAGTGGGGTTTGATCCCCTGACCTTCTACTGCTAGGGCTCGATCGAAAACCAACTAAGCTACTACCTTGGCTGGGTTATAAAGGCTACAAGCCTTTATTTAGCCCTTTTCTCGTGGGTCTTTCCCTAAAAGTGGTGTCATTGTGGTGGCACCGCTTGGGGATTTGGCTGGTGGTGCTGCTCGGGTGGCACCCCTAGTGCAAGATGTGCTACATCACAACATCTAAAAAAATAACTCTTCGATCATGACTTTAGCTGAAAATAAATTCATGAATTTTACCTACCTAAATCTGCACCTCAAAAATAAATCACAAATTGGGATCCATGGTAGTTTATCCTCCATGAGCCTCCTCTGTTGATCCAGTGATGAGTGACTGTGATGGCCTTCGAGGATGATGAAGATCTTGCCTGAACAATCTAAGGGGTTAGGATAAAATTTAACCTAGCAGAATTCAACAAAAAAACCTACTGAATCGTGCAAAAAAATCAAATTTCAAATACGTCATCCAGAGAGTTAAGGGAAAAAATTAGTTTTATACATGATTTTGATGTCTGGGAGGTTCCTTGTTTTGTAGGATTAGCAAATTATTATCCCACATGCATGGGAGAATAATCGACTTACGGTTTAAAAGGCTTAATACTTCATTAATGAAGTGTCTTCCTCTCAAGGAGACATTTCTCGAGAGGGCGGTGGAGCCTTGCCCGCATGGGGGCCACTTTGGATGCCATGCTAGGGAGGAGCATCGCATCTCCTCTATGTCCACTAGGTGGCCCCCTTCCATTGTTCCTCGATTGCCTTCCATTGTCTGGTTGTCCCACTTCCATTGCTCTTTCGTTGTCCCTCTATTGCCTGGTTGTCCCGCTTTCGTTGTTCCTCCATTGCCTAATCGATTGAAAAGTTTTATGTCGGTCCAAGTCGAGTCGAGAGTCTGGGTCTGGGTCGCATTGAGATTCTGAGTCTGGATTGATCGAGTCATGTCATCTCGGGTGGCGCACTACGTCGAAAGGTGTGTAGATTTTGCACTGCCTCTAGAACTATGCCTAGAGTGATGCAGTGATGCCTTGGGAACTGTGAGAGCATCAAACCTCTCACAAACCTTTCATAGCTCTGATACTATGTCAAAGATCGAATAACATTGTATTAATCAGAAATTGATTAAATAATACAATAGTTGCTTATATTAGTCTGTAACTGATGGAGCTAACTAGCTGATTTTAGGTAGGAGTTGAAACAATATAAACAACCCAACAATAATATAATAACGTAAGTATATGCTACAATATACATAGTGAGATGGAAATTACATCATGCCAATGCAAATGTATTTTTATGTGGCATCAATTTAAATTTTGAGTTTCTATGAAAGCCTATCAAGATACTACCCCATTTAACTTTAATTAATTAAAATAATTTTACTTTAATTTGGTGAACAAAAATTTTTAGAGCTTGAACAAAGAAGTACGTGGAGAAGAAATGCAGTCTTCACTCAATGATTATAACCCTATGGATCCTCCACCACAACTCGCCCCACTCCCCCGACCTGTACTTCCCCCCACCTGCAATGAAATGATAGGTTCAATCTCCAATTTTAAATAAAAAGTTTTAAGTTTTATTGGTGTAAAAGAGTCTCAAAACAAAAAATAAAGATTAAAAACTATTTTCCTTTTTTCTTTACTAGTGGTGAATTGTTTCTTAAGAACCAAAAACACTACCAATAATAAGGTGTGAAGTTCCTTGTTTTTAGCTGTGTTGAGTTACTCTTTTGGACACACTGATTATTTTTCTCTACATTCTTTGGTAGGTTGTTTTTCATTTTCTACATGGGAGTGAGATGGAAAATACATCCTACCAATGCAAATGTTTTTTTAAGCAATGTAAAATGTATAATGGTAATTGAAAGTTTGAGTTTCTATGAAAGCCTCCCAAGCTACTACCCCAGTTAACTTTAACTAGTTAAAATAATTTTATTTTACTTTATTTTATGTATTAAAATGATTTTACTGCGTGAGAATACAACAGACAGATAATATTATTTTTTGTGTAATCTTCTTCCTTGACTATTCATTTGATAGATAGATATGTATTAACGTGGATAGAATTCCAATCATGGAGTATGCCACTAGACTTGCATCATCATATTAATCAGTTAGAAAGCAATAGGGCCAGCCGCACACATAATAATTTTAAGGGAAAAACATTGCACTAACTGTAAAAAGATGTTATCAATATTATTATTAAAAATAAATTAAAAATATTAATATATATATATATATATATATATATATATATATATTTTAATTGTATATCTTAAACAAAAGAAAAATTAAAATAATTAATTTTAATAAAGTTTTGGATGAAATAAGTCAAAGAAGCTCTTCATATTAATATGCATTATATGTAGCCCGACAAGATAAAAAGCTGGTAAAAGTGAAATAGACACAATCAAAATTAAAGAATACATTATTCAATATAATTTGACCACCCAACATGGAGAAAGTAAAAAAATAGAAGATACTTAAGTTATACTTTTTAAATTCTATTTTATTTTAAAAAAAATAAAGTCTTTATTTAATGTTTTTAAAAAAATATATTTTAATTTTATTTTTAAAATGTATTATTTTCACTTATATAAATATGCATGATTTTTTAATCAGTTATACAAGAATCAAATAGGTTCCAACTATATTATATTATAACTGCATCACCACCATATTATATTAACAAAGCACATAGTGGTGTTATAGATAGCAATTATTGCATATATTGTCAAGCAAGATTTTATCATAGATCTTCACATTGAGAGGGCATATTTTTCACTAATTGAGTATTTATTATTAGCTAAATGTTATCTTTTGAGAAAAAATCTTATTGACAAATTTATAAAGAATATGAGCTTAAATCCATCAAAATATTGACTTTTTGCTTTCTTACAAATGATAGAAATGGAAGTGGTATTTATAAATTTCATAGCTTTTTCCTCAAAATCTTGAATAATTTACCATCTACTAGATTTTTTCTCCTACATTTTTTTTGGTAATATTAAAAACATAGAGGGTTTTAAAGGGATCCCACAACCACTACAAACAAAATGCTACCAGGGCAAGAAAGACTAGAACTAAACCTCATTAGACACCATGAGGTAAAACAAAAAAATACTGCAAAAAACCAAGACCCTAGGACACATAAGAAGAAGAGAACTGAGATAATTCTACCCCAACCTATCCATCCCTTGAGAAACAGATTTTTTCTCCTATAATTACTAGAAGTGTTGATAAAATATTGCTGAAAAAGAATTCAAAGTACTATTTGCCTTATAAGACTATAAAGCATATCTTTGAATTTTTATACAAGATGCTTATTTCTAGTGGCATATTCCTATGATGGAATTCAGATCCACATTAGTACCTCTTTTGCTTAGTTAGCATAGTGTGTTGTGTTAATTATCCTATATTGACTAGGTTGTGGGACTTGAGTGGGTAAAAAGCTCCATCATTTGTCAAACTCTTTGTGGATGGGGTAGTAGGATTAAAGGTGTAAACCCTTGGTGTTGCTTATGTGGGATTTCTCACCTCTTTTAATATTGAGTTTTGAAATTCATATCCCTTATTTTTCTACTACTAACTAATAATTCTTAATTTGGTTAAAAACATATTTAATTGTCTCTACAATCCCACTCTTCAAGGTGGTTATATTAGTAATTTTATTCTAGTCATTATCTATTGGAAAAATAAGAATAAAAATGCTATTATCTTCTTTTATCCATTTAAGTTGAGGTTTTTTCCCTTTAAATATATATATTTTATACTATTTGTTGAGTTGGTCCTATATTATTCCTTCCTCTTGTCTAAGTTCCCTCATTGATTCTGAGAAGAGTTTTTTTTTGGTAAAATATTTGTCTATTCCTCTAGTGTGATATTTTCTTTAAAAGTGAGACAAGGTAGGTTTTTTTCTTCTTGTGCTATATAGCAATAATTTTTTATTTGGTTAATAATGTGTAATTGTCTCTATAGTCCCTCTTTCGAGGTGGTTAGCTTAGTAATTTTCTTTCATATTTCTTCTAGTCATTGTCAATTGGAAAAACAATAATGGAAGTGTAATTATCATCTTTTAGCCATTTAAGTTGAGGTTTTTTTCCTTGAAAAAGTTTCAAATTTTTTGCATTGTTTGTTGAGTTGGTCTTGTATTCTTCATTCCTCTTGTCAAAGTTGTTCACGTCTTGCTTTTGAGAAGATGTTTTTTTGGTAGAATCCTCATCTCTTCCTCTAGTATGATCTTTTATTTGAAAAAAAAGTGTTTTTAACATCCACAAGGCTATAGGCCATATGATATGATACTCAAGGAGGATGTTGTATATCTAGTCTATGGTCATCCAACCATACTTTGGCTATAAATATCACTAAATAAATTTTCATCCTTTAAATTCCTTTTTTAGATCCTTTAGTTTTGTTACAAGCTAAAATATTTGATCATTGAATAGGCTTATGTTGGCAATTTAAGTTATTTTATGTTGTCATTAATGTCACATGAATCATTGATATCATATAGATCACATTGAGTTTTGATGGACAAGTGATATTTTGGAAAGCATGGATAAATTCAAGGTTTTTGTGAAAACCAAGGTAGATAAAATAAAAGGTTTTATTTAAAACCATGGATGGCAGATTTGAAATGGATTTTTATTTAAACCTAGGTTGGCCTTTCATTTCATCGAAAAATGTGCCCCGATGATGGAGATATTTAATTTTAAATATTTAGTTTAAATTTTAATTATTTAAAATTAAAATTAAAGTTAGCACCGACATCTAAAGAAAGAGGGAAAATCAATAATGCACCGACGTCATCGAAAATGAGGAGAAGACTATATAAAGGGGGATCCTAAGGATTATTTGAAAATAATCCTTGCTCATGTTAATCGTTCGATAGCATCCGAAGAGAGCTCGTGCAAAAATCATTTTGAAAAGGGAGACATCAAATAAATCCAAGGTTGGTCGAAAGCCCAAGACATTGTGGGCATAGTGGTGCATTGGCAATTGGATTTTTGTTAAGGTGTGTGGCAATGCTTTATGTCAAGGTTCGAATCTCCTTGACTGCATTTGAAGGCATTGGAAGGAAAGCACTCGAAGTGATTTTGGTTTGCGTGGAAGGGAGGAAGGACTTAAGGCACATTGTGCCTTTTCCTTTCGAACGAGTGGCTAGCTCATGTGGCAACCTTAGTCGCGGCTAAGGCACTCGTGGTGTGTGCAAGTTGGGGGTTCGAATCCCCTTGAGGAGGTAATTACGTTTTACTCTAATTGTTTTCGTTGATGTCCTAGGATAGGAGTTATGAGGTGGTTAAGGAATAATTAAATTTTTTAATTAAAATTTATTTTTATAAGGGTTGTGATTATTTTCAGAGGTGGATGAGTTGTTGATTTAATTTGATATTCATGAAATTGAAAAATTAATATTTAGGAGAAATAAGGAGTTGTTATAAAATATTTTTGAGAGCCTTGTTGACTATTATTTTTTATAAGGGTTTTTATTAAAAAGGACTTTGGTGGATGTGTTTATTAAGTTGGAGTAAAAAGGTGTAAATTGAGTTATGTTTATCTTATGATTATTATTTGAAGTCCACTAACCCTTATTGATATTGGAAAGGAAAGTTGTGTTTAGTGTGGCAGATTTTGTGGACAACTTCTTGGCATTAAAAAGGTATGGACACATTATCCTATTGATTGTTTATGGTGGTTGATTTATGAAATATCATTGGAGGGAAAATTATTAATTGTGGTTGAATGCTTAAAGGTTTTATGGTTTGAGATTTGTGTTTAAACTTTATAAGCATAGTTGTTGAAGCCCATTCAACAACTATGGTTGGTTGAATGGGCTTCAAAAGGAAAAGTTTAAACTTTTCCTTTTCAAAAGTGGTTGGTTGAATGCTTAAAGGTTTTATGGTTTGAGATTTGTGTTTAAAATTTATAAGCATAGTTGTTGAAGCCCATTGGTTGTGAAAGAATTGGAAAAGAACATGAGTATCACTGTTATGTGAGATTTATGGTTGAGCATTTTTGAAAACATTTGACTTGGTTGATACATGCTTGGACTAGGGTTTTTTTGAGAAAGAGTAGTCCCTTGTGGTGATTGGTTGAGTTGAGTTGATTGAGCCTAGTCAAGTGATTGTGTGAGGTGATTGGTCAAGTTCCTTGAAACAAACTATTCCATAATTCTTATTTGAGTTGAGATTAATATTAGAACATATTGAGTCTCTAACAATTCTCTTTATGCTTCTACGAGTTGATTTGACTTGAGTTGAGTTGAGATCATTATGGATCATTGTTGTCATCCATTGAAGAGTATATTGCCATTCATTATTGAGTTCATATTTGAGCTTTGTATTGATATATTTGTGGATGAGATTTGAGTGCTACTTGTGCATGATTGATTGAGCCTTTGAGAAGGCCTTTGTGGATAGTTTTGGGACAGCTTTGTGGACAATTTTGGGATATCTTTGTTGACAGTTTTGGGACAACTTTGTGGACATATTTATGGATAGTTTTGGGTAAGATATGTGGAAATATTTGAGCAAGTTTTTGGTGATCTTGCTAGAGTAGATTTGGGAAAGTTCTTGGTGAGCTTGCTAGAGCATATTCATACAAGTTCATGGTGAGCTTGTTAGAGTAGATTTGGGTAAGTTCTTGGTGAGCTTGCTAGAGCAGTTTTGGACAAGTTCTATGTGAGATTGTTATTCAGTTTTGGACAAGTTTTGTGTGAGCTTGTTATTTATTTTTAGAAATTTTTTGTGTGAGCTTGTTATTCATATTTGGTCAATTTTTGTGTGAACTTGTTATTCAATTTTGGAAAAGTTTTGTGTGAGCTTGTTATTCAGATTTGGACAAGTTCTGTGTGAACTTGTTATTTCCTAGCTTTGAGAAGATCAAAGAAATAATTGCATTGTATAAGGATCCTTATTTCTCTATGAAATATTATAAGGATATTATCTAGTGGAGTACCCCACATTGGGGGAACCACGTTAAATATTGTGTCTCAATTATGTGTGATGACTTGTGCTCTTGCTTACTATTGTTATTTGAGTTATTCATGCACACTGCTATATTTGGTTATTGCAATTAAAGAAATTAATTGATATTGATTTGAAAAGAAATTAAAAAGCAATCTTATATTTTTCACACCCCCTCTCATTATAAGCTTGTGTTCTTCAATTGGTATCAGAGCGGGTTCCTTCAAAAAGGCTAACAGCTTGAGGGTAGATTCTACAATAACACAGATGGCTTCATAGAATAGATCATCTACAAATAAGGCTCCATTTTTTGATGGTAACAATTATGCTTTCTAGAGCATGAGGATGAAGAACTACTTGATATCACAAGGATACGAGGTATGGAAAATGGTTGAAAAAGAGTATAGGGTTGAAGGTGATCCTGAGGTAGATAAGACTATCAAAAAATTGTTTGAGATCAATGCAAGAGCAATGAATTGTATTTTGAGTGGGCTTCGTGAGATATATTTTACAAAGGTCATGGTATGTAATTCAGCTAATGAAATGTGGACCAAGTTGCGGAATACTTATGAAGAATATTCCAAGGTAAAGTTGGCATAACTTCAAACTCGTAGAAAAATATTTGAGGAATTGAAAATGGAAGATTCTAAAGATATTGCAAATTTTTTACTTTGTGTTGATGAGATTACTAACACCATGAGAGGCCTAGGTTTTGAGATCACTTCCCATGAAATATGATTCTAAGGTTTCAGCAATAGAAGAAACAATGGATATCAAAAATCTAACAATGGAATAATTTAAGGAACTCTTACAGCTTATGAGATGAGGGTAAGTAAGCATCAGGTTCCAATAAAAGAGATTGCATTCAAGGCTTCAAAAAAAGATAAATGGAAATTTTTAGAGATAGATAGAGTTCCATAAATGGATGAGGAAGCTAACTTCATAAAAAGGAATAAGGACTCAAGGAATTTTAGGGATATAAGGAAATTCAGATGCTACAAGTGTGGTGATCTTGGTCACTATGCATACAAGTGTCCACATGAAGAAACTAGTGATGATGAAAAACATGGTCAAAGAAGAAAAAAATATGGAAAGCATAAGCATGAAAAAGATAATAGATACAAGCAAAATAGGTATGAGAAGAAGAAAATTTTTCATAAGGCAAAGAAATCTTACTACATTGTAGAAGCAAGTGATAGCTTAGATCATAGTGATAGAGACAAATCATATGATGAAAAGGAAGAACATCTATTCCTAGGAATAGAAGGTAAAAGAGAGCAGTGCTTTGCGTGTGGTCAAAGAGATCACAGATCAAGATATTGCAATGGTTTCAGTGATAGTGAATATGAGATGACACATCAAGGAAACAAGCATGGTCAAATAAATCTTGAGATTTTTTTTGCTATAGAAGATTATAATGGTCTCAATGATAGTTAAAACAAATAAGTCTAACTTTTGGTTATAGAAAAGTAAGAGGATGAGTTAAGTAAACAAAAATAAGAAATAAAAAGGCTAAAATAAGAATACAGGAATCTTGAAAACAATATTTGAACATATGTCAAAATTAGATAAGAACTACTTCAAACAATCAATAATCTCAGAGAAGAGCTTCAAAATGTAAAAAAATATAGAATAAAGGACGAATGAAGAACTAAGGGTAACCATGACAAGACATAATACATTATATGAAAAGGCTCAAAAAGGAGTGGAAACTTATTTTAACGTTGTATCTTACTTCCAAGAAAAATCACACTCAAAAGGAAAGGAAGTTCTAAAAGATGAAAGCAAGGAAGCACCTAAGATTTGTGAGGAAAGTTCGAAAGTTCATATGGCTTAAAATATTTATTTTGATTCTTGTTTTGAGAGAGGTGAATCAAGATCAAAGGGAAAAGAAATTCTTGAAGAGATAAGCAAGGAATAAAATAAGAAAGAGGTTTTAGATGCTACAAAGAAGGTTCAAGGATACAATGCACAAGTTGAAAATGATCATAAGAATAATGGTCAAGAAAGGTATGAGGAACCAAGACATGAACAAAGGGCTTTTCAAGGACATTGTTTTTATTTTAATGGATTTGGACACAGGGATATACACTGTAGGGTCTATGGATCAAAGAAGCTTGATTTTTCTAGAAGAAACCTCAAAGGAAGAAGGTATGGTTTTTAGGGGCATTGCTTCTCATGTAATAGGATTGGTCATAGATATTTTCAGTGCAAAGGAAATTATCAGCATGGTTTTGTTTTTATAACTTCATAATTTAGAATTCATGGTCATAATGGTCATGAAAATAGAGCTTCACAATACAGGGTTCAGGAAAGGAATGGATATGGAAATTATTTTAAGAATTAATTCAGGACATGTGAACCATCCAAAGGCTAAAATATCAAGTGTTTTAATTGCAATAAATTTGGGCATATTTCAAAATTTTGTAGGACTCAATTCCAAACAGGTTCAAGGCATGAAGGTCAAACATGTTCAAGGCAAGAAGGTCAAACACGTTCTAGACAAGAAGATCAAGTAATTCATCAAGAGAAGGATATCACAAAAACATGGAAGGAAGTTGATAGAGGAAAGAAATAATGTAAGATGCGAGTAAAAGTACTCCCACCCCAAAATTAATCACCTCAAGAGAGAAGGTGGTGAGGGGGCTAATTTTAAGAGTCATATCTTTTAGCCCCATAGGTGTCCCTTTTGCCATTGATGTCAAAAGAGGAGATATTTGAGTAAGGGGGAGAGCATTGATTTAGGGGGAGAAGCCTCCAAAGAGAGTATTGAGTTAGGGGAGCAACCTCCATAGATATTATTGAGTTAGGGGGAGCAGCTTTGATTCTTAGAGATGGTTTTTGCAGTGATTGTGGTTTTTTCTTTAGAGGTGTTGCCATCAATGACAAAGGGGGAGATTGTTGGAAATTTGAGTTATTTTATGTTGTCATTGATGTCACATGAATCATTGATGTCATATGGATCACATTGAGTTTTGATGGGCAAGTGATATTTTGGAAAGCATGGATAAATTCAAGGTTTTTGTGAAAACCCAGGTAGGAAAAATAAAAGGTTTTATTTAAAACCATGGATGGCATATTTGAAATGGGTTTTTCTTAAAACCCAGGTTGGCCTTTCGTTTCATCAAAAAAGGTGCCCCAATGATGGAGATATTTAATTTTAAATATTTAGTTTAAATTTTAATTATTTAAAATTTAAATTTAAATTTTAAAATTAATAATAAAGTTAGCGCCAACGTCTAAAGAAAGAGGGAAAATCAATAATGCACCGACGTCATCAAAAATGAGGAGAAGAGTATATAAAGGGGGATCCTAAGGTTCATTTGAAAATAATCCTTGCTCGTGTTAATCATTGGCTACCATCCGAAGAGAGCTCGTGCGAAAATCATTTTGAAAAGGGAGACAATGAATAAATCCAAGGTCGATCAAAATCCCAAGACATTGTGGGCAGAGTGGCACATTGGCAATTGGCTTTTTGTTAAGGTGTGTGGTAGCACTTTACATCAAGGTTCGAATCTCCTTGACTGCATTCGAAGGCATTGGAAGGAAAGCGCTCGAAGCACTTTTGGTTTGCATGGAAGGGAGGAAGGACTTAAGGCATGTCATGCCTTTTCCTTTTGAATGAGCAGCTAGCTCATGTGGCAACCTTAGCCACGGCTAAGGCGCTCGCAGTGTGTGCAAGTTGGGGGTTTGAATCCCCTTGAGGAGGTAATTACGTTTTTCTCTAATTAATTTCGTTGATGCCCTAGGATAGGAGTTATAAGGTGGTTAAGGAATAATTAAAGTTTTTAATTAAACATTATTTTTATAAGGGTTGTGATTATTATTTCAGAGGTGGATGAGTTGTTGATTTATTTTGATATTCATGAAATTGAAAAATTAAGATTTAGGAGAAATAAGGAGTTGTTATAAAATATTTTTGAGAGCCTTTTTTATTATTATTTTTGATAAGGGTTTTTATTAAAAAGGACTTTGGTGGATGTGTTTATTAAGTTGGAGTAAAAAGGTGTAAATTGAGTTATGCTTATCTTATGATTATTATTTGAAGTCCACTAACCCTTATTGATATTGGAAAGGAAAGTTGTGTTTAGTGTGGCAAATTTTATGGACAACTTCTTGGCATCAAAAAGATATGGGCACATTCTCCTATTGATTTTTTATGGTGGTTAATTTCTAAAATATCATTGGAGAGAAAAGGATTTATTGTGGTTTCCTTTTCGAAAGTGGTTGGTTGAATGCTTCAAGGTTTTTGGTTTGAGAATTGTGTTTAAACCTTGCTTTATAAGCATAGTTTTTGAAGCCCATTGGTTGTGAAAGAATTGGGAAAGAACATGAGTATCACTGTTATGTGAGATTTATGGTTGAGCATTGTTGAAAACATTTGAGTTGGTTGATACATGCTTGGACTAGGGTTTTTTGTGAGAAAGTGTAGTCCCTTGTGGTGATTGGTGAGTTGAGTTGATTGAGCCTAGTCAAGTGATTGTGTGAGGTGATTGGTCAAGTTACATGAAACAAACTATTCCATAATTCTGATTTGAGTTGAGATCGAGCTTAGAACATATTGAGTCTCTAAAAATTTTCATTATGCTTCTATGAGTTGATTTGAGTTGAGATCATTGTGGATCATTGTTGTCATTCATTGAAGAGTACATTGTAATTCATTGTTGAATTCATATTTGAGATTTTACTTGATATATTTGAGGATGAGATTTGAGTGCTACTTGTTCATGATTTATTGAGCCTTTGAGAAGACTTTTATGGACAGTTTTGGGACAACTTTGTGGACAGTTTTGGAACAAATTTATGACAGTTTTGGGACAGCTTTGTGGACAATTTTTGGACAAATTTGTGGACAGATTTGAGCAAGTTCTTGGTGAGCTCGTGATGCAAGAGCATTTGGTGGTAGCAGAGCAATCTTACATCAACAAAAAAATTTCTAAGTGTTTGCCTTGATGTCATGATATCGCAACAGAGAAAAGTGTCACGATATCGCGACATGTCACGTTTTCGTGACTCAAGAAGGAGAGAGAAGGCACGGAGAAAAATTGTCATGATTTCATGACATGTCGTGAAATCATGACCAAAAGAAGACCGAAAGGGCCAGAGAAGAAAATGTCACGATTTCGTGACATGTCGCGAAATCATGACCGACGGAGCAGAAAGAAAGCAAGGAAGGAAACTATCATGACATGTCATGATTTCGTGACCCAAAACAGAGAGAGAAGGCAAAGAGCAAAGCTATCGTGATATCGTGACTCGAAAGACGAGGAGGAGGTAGAAAGGAAATATGTCATGATTTTGCGACCAAAAAGGAGAAAGAGGAGCTGAAAAGGAAAGATGTCACAATATCGCGACATGTCGCATTATCGTGACCAAAGGACGATAGAAAGCACAAAGGAGAAAAAGTGTCACGATATTGTGACATGTCACATTTTTGTGACCAAAGGATGAGAGAAAGAGCAAAGGAGAAAAAGTGTCGTGATATCGCAACATGTCACATTATCATGACCAAAAGGCGAGAGGAGGCGCAGGAGAGAAAAAGTGTCACGATATCGCGACATGTCATATTTTTGCAAATCACAAAGGGCAAGAAGGCCAAAAAGCAAAAGTGTCATGATATTGCGGCATGTTGCATTTTTGTGACTCACAAAGGGCAGGAATGTAGTAAAGCAAAAATGTCGCAATATCATGACATGTCACATTTTTACGACCAAACAAAAGGAAAGAAAAGGCAAGCAGTTATAGGGGTCGTTATAGAGGAAATCATCAAGTGATGGGTATACCGAACGTCATCATGGGTTGACAGGCAAACAGAGTATACAGTGGCAGCACTGGACAAGCACATGGTACCAAGGTGCAATGAAAGCAGATGAAGATCAAGAGTCAGAAAGAAAGACGTTTCAAAAGCCAATGCAACGAAGAGGCACAAGAAATGAAATGATGGGTCAAAAAAATGGAAACAGAGAGTCACACCAGAGATTTTAAAATGGGAAGTGAAGGCATGCACAAGGGTAAAAAAACTATGGAGACAGAGTTGCAGACGTGAAGGCAAGAGGGTCATTCTAGACCTGTTTAGGTTGTTTTTCTTCCAAGGCGAAAGATGTTGTAATAGAAACTATCTTTCGAGATAAAGGAGTTTATTTGGCAGACTGCTGCCATTATTGTAATATTTTTTTGAATTGTTGAATGAGAATATAGATTTGGCATGAGCGATTTTGGCTCCCCATCAAGTGGTATCAGAGCGGGAGTTCTTGAGTGTGTGAGAAGATCATCGAAAGTGAGGCAGTTTGCACTAGGATCTATGGAAGGGTTGTGAGAAGAGAGTGAGGAAGAATGCCTCCATGAAGAAACCGTAGTGGTGGGAGAAATGTGGTACCTGAAGAAGATTTCAGAGCTTTGCAGAAGCAAGTGCAAGCCCTGCAAGAGGAGTTGTGAAGAGGGGTTGAACCAAGAAGAGAAGATCATAGTGAAGATGAAGCTTGGGAGGTTGATAATCCATCAGAAGAAGAAGAAGCAATGGATCCTACAGAAGCCAGATAGGTTAAGGCCATATCTCAGATCGAGAAGAAGACAAAGTTTGATGTCTCCACGTATTTTGGGAATCTCAATCCAGATGAGTTGATTGATTGGATAAATGATATGGAGGAGTATTTTGAGTATGAGGAGGTTGTAGATCCAGATCAAATCAAGTTTGCAAAAATGAAGTTGAAAGGCCATGCTTGCATATGGTGGAAAGAAGTGCAGCTAGAAATAAATAGAAGCGAAAAGGAAAAGATAACCAGATGGGATCAAATGGTAGAGAAGTTGAAGAGACAGTTTATTCCTGTAGATTACGAATTGGACCTATTGCGAAAAATGCTGAGTTTGATATAGTCAAACAAATTTGTCAAAGAATACATAGAGGAGTTTTTCCAGATCTCAATCAGAACTGGCCATTTAGACGCTAACAGGGAGAAGGTGGCCCGTTACATCAATGGGTTGAGAACCAGTATTCAAGAATAATTGAGTCTTGTTAGGATGAACACCATTGAGGATGCTTACCAGTTTGCCCTCAAAGTCAAAGAGAAGCTGAATAGATAGTTTGAGGGTAAGCAAAGAGGAAGAGGTCATGGTAGAAGAACTGGTGGAAGGACCAGTGGAGAAAAATATAAGGATCAGATGAAGGCTGGTGAAACCAGTAATACCCAAGATCAGAAAGAGGGGAACACCTACCAACCCTGTAATTAGAACAATGGTTACCCAAGAGGGAGAGGTATATCTAGATGTGGATTTGGAAGGAGAGGATTTTGTGGAACCTGTTTCCACTGTGGCGAAGAAGGACATCAAGCATACGAGTGTCCACAACATCGAGAAAGGATGAATAAGAGACTTAAGGGTCCTACCAGAGCTACTGTGGTAGATGAAGGTGTTGAATCAGAACATTCTGAGGAGGCAGAGGGAGGAGAAGTCATGGTCACAAGGAGGACCCTGTTGAATGAGGAGAAAGGATCAGACCAGAGAAGGAGCCTGTTCCACACAAGGTGCAAAAGTTCGGGTAAGGTCTGCAATATCATTATAGATAATGGTAGTACTGATAACTTGGTCTCAAAAGAAATGGTTACTAAGTTACATTTAAATAGGAGAAGCCACCCGCATCCATATCGGATTGCATGGTTACAAAAGGACCATAGGGCTTTGGTTAGTGAGTAATGCTCGATGAAATTTAATATTGGGAATTACTGTGATGAGGTCCTGTGTGACATCTTGCCTATGGATGCTTGTCATTTGTTTTTGAGAAGGCCATGGCAATTTGATTGGTGTGCAGTGCATGATGGTCACGCCAACACTTACTCAGTGACGAAGAATGGAGTGCGCCATAAGATGAAGCCCTTGAAGGAGGTGGGTGAAAAGGTATGTAGCAGCGCTAGAATCTGTTTAGTTGAAGGGGGAATATTTTTGGATAGTTTAAAGCATGAGCATATGTGCTATGCATTAATTCCTAGAGTTAGGAAGGAAGAATGTAAGGATACCCCTATAGAAGTCTTAGGACTGTTAGAAGAATTTCTAGACATTATATCTGAAAATGTGCCTGATGGTTTACCACCAGTGAGGAAGATCAGTCACCATATAGATTTGGTACCAGGATCTAGTTTACCCAATAAGGCAACACATAGAATGAATCCTACAAAAATTGAAGAGCTAAACAGGCAATTCCAAGAGTTGTTGGAGAAGGGACTGATTCGAGAGAGCTTGAGTCCATGTGCAGTACTTGTAGTACTAGCACCAAAGAAATATGGAGAGTAGAGAATGTGTATATACTCTCGAGCCATTAACAAGATCACCATAAAGTACATATTTCTATTGCCAAGGATGGATGACATTATGGACTGTTTGAGTGGAGCCAAGTACTTCAAAAATATTGATCTGAAGAGTGATTATCATCAGATTCGTGTCAGAGAAGGAGATGAGTGGAAGACAACCTTCAAGACAAAAGAGGGTTTGTATGAATGGTTGGTCATGCCATTTGGGCTAACCAATGCACCAAGCACATTCATGTGACTAATGAATGAGGTATTGAAAGAATTTTTAGGTAAATTCATCATTGTCTATTTGGATGATATTTTAATATTTAGCAGAACCCTGGACGAGCATTTGATGCATATCAGAAGGGTTTTTGAGAAGCTGTGGGAGGAGCAGTTAATTAATCTGAAGAAGTATAATTTTGTGAAGAAGGAGTTAGTGTACCCGGGATTTGTCATCTCGGTCGAAGGTCTAAAAATGGACCCAAAAAAAGTGAGAGCTATCATTGAATGGCCTACTCCGAGAAGCATGACTGAGGTAAGATCATTTCATGGTCTAGCAAGTTTTTACAGGAAATTCATTAGGAATTTCAACAGTATTTGTGCACCCCTTACAGAAACAATGAGAGGGGATAAGAAAGAATTTAAGTGGACCTTAGGAGCATATAAGAGCTTTGATATGTTGAAGAAGAAGGTTATAGAGCAACCTATTTTGACACTTCCATATTTTAATAAGGTATTTCAGGTAGATTGTGATGCTAGTGGTAGTGCCATAGGAGCTGTTTTGAGTCAAGAAGGTAAACTTGTTGCTTACTTTAGTTAGAAACTCAATGATTCTAGGAAGAAGTATTCAGTTTATTATCAAGATTTTTATGCTATAGTTCAGGCTCTAAAGAAGTGGCAACATTACTTTTTGCCAAAAGAGTTTGTTCTATATACTGATCATCAGGCCTTATAGTATATTAATAGCCAAGGGAAGCTAAATTAGAGGCACCTGAAGTGGGTTGAGTTCCTACAGAGTTATACCTTTGTGTTGAAGCACAGGAGCAGAAGGTCAAATAGAGTTACAGATGCCTTAAGTAGAAGGTAGTGTTTGTTGACAGAAATGAAGGTGGAAGTGGTAGGATTTGATGAACTGAAGGGTTTGTACCCTAAAGATCCTGATTTTGCAGAAGCCTGGAAGGCTTGCTTGGCACCTGTCACTTTGGACAGGACCAAGTGGTTGGATTTTTTGATCCAAGATGGAATGTTGTTTATAGGAAGTCAATTATGCATTCCAAGGAGTTCAATGAGGGAAAATTTGGTCAAGGAGAAACACAATGGAGGGCTGGCTGGACATTTTGGTCAAGATACGACTATTGCCCTGGTTAGTGAGAACTACTATTGGCCGTAACTATAGCAAGATGTGAAGAGGTTTGTACAAAGTTGTAGAGTATGCCAGATGGCAAAAGGTGTGAACCAGAACACTGGATTATATCAGCCATTACCTGTACCAGAGAGACCATGGGAGGACGTCAGCATGGATTTCGTTCTTGGTCTACCAAGGACACAACAGGGAAATGACTCCATATTTGTGGTGGTTGACAGGTTTTCAAAGATGGCACATTTTATTCCCTACCAGAAAACTAGTGACGCAGTTCACATTGTAGGTTTATTTTTCAAAGAGGTGGTACGACTTCATGGTCTACCAAAGAGTATAATTTCTGACAGAGATACCAAGTTTGTGGGGTATTTCTGGAGGACCTTGTGGAAGAAATTAAAGATAAATTTGAAATTTAGTTCTGCATACCACCCATAGATTGATGGCCAAACGGAGGTGTGAATAGAAGTATGGGAAATCTATTAAGATGCTTGATAGGAGATAAGCCCACACGATGGGATTTGGTTTTGCCACAGGCAGAATTTGCATACAACAATTCTATCAACAGGAGTATTAACAAATCTCCATTCCAGATAGTGTATGGGAGTAGTCCAAGGAATGCTTCTGAGTTGAGGAAGATGGATACAGGAGAAAAGTGCAGTGTCGAGGCTGAGGACTTTGTAGAGCATCTGAAGAGCGTGCATGAAGAAGTGAAGAAGCACATTACTAACATGAATAACCAATATAAGACAAGGGCAGACCAAAAGTGACAATTCAAGGAATTCACTGTGGGAGATGAAGTCATAGTCCATTTGAGAAAAGAAATATTTCTTGCTAAAACCTATAACAAGTTGAAGATGAAGAAGTTTGGACCATGTTGGATTATAGGAAAATAGGATTCAGGCAATGCGTATGAAGTGGAATTGCCTAGTGGCCTTAACATATCACCTATTTTTAACATTGCAGATTTGGTAGAATATCATGAATGAGGCAATAGCGAGACACCGAGTGCAGAATTGTGGAGTATTCCAACATCTACTCCAGCAACAAGCGAGATCAAGGAAATACTAGACACTCGAGCAGGAAGAAGTACCATGAACAGGCAAGTATTCTGAATATCTGGTCAAGTGGAAGGGCAGGCCTATCAAAGATGCAACTTGGTTGTCAAAAATAGAGGTCGACCGCCTGGGTCTTCCTCCAACAGTACAAAAGTGAAGGACACTTATCAATCCACCCCAGTTGTTTGATGCAGGAGCATCCAGTGGCAACAGAGCAATCTTGCATCAACGAAAAAATTTCTAAGTGTTTGCCTTGATGTCGCGATATTGCAACAGAGAAAAGTGTCACGATATTGCGAAATGTCACGTTTTCGCAACTCAGGAAGGAGAGAGAAGGCATGGTGTAAAAATGTCACGATTTCATGACATGTCCCAAAATCGTGATCGAAAGAAGACCGAAAGGGCTAGAGAAGAAAATGTCATGATTTCATGACATGTCATGAAATCATGACCGACGGAGCAGAAAGAAAGCAAGGAAGGAAACTATCACGATATCACGACATGTCACAATTTTGTGACCCAAAAAAAAGAGATAAGGCAGAGAGCAAAGCTATCATGATATCGTGACATGTCACAATTTCGTGACTTGAAATGCGAGGAGGAGGCAAAAAGGAAAGATGTCATGATATTGTGACATGTCATGATTTCATGACCAAAAAGGAGAAAGAGGAGCCAGAAAGGAAAGATGTCGCGATATCGCGACATGTCACATTATTGCGACCAAAGGACGAGAGAAAGAGCAAAGGAGAAAAAGTGTCGCGATATCACGACATGTCATATTTTTGCAACCAAAGGACGAGAGAAAGTGCAAAGGATAAAAAGTATCACGATATCGCGACATGTCACATTATCATGACCAAAATGCGAGAGGAGGCGCAGGAGAGAAAAAGTGTCGCGATATCGCAACATGTCACATTTTTGCAACTCGCAAAGGGCAGGAAGGCCAAAAAGAAAAAGTGTCGCGATATCATGACATGTCGCATTTTTATGACTCACAAAGGGCAGGAAGGTAGTGAAGCAAAAATGTCGCAATATCGCGACATGTCGCATTTTAGCGACCAAACAAAATGAAAGAAAATGCAGGCGGTTATAGGGGCCGTTACAGAGGAAATCATCGAGCGATGGGTATACTGAATGTCATCATGGGTTGATAGGCAGACAGAGTCTACAGTGGCAGCACTGGACAAGCGCGTGGCACCAAGGTGCAATGAAAGCAGACGAAGATCAAGAGTCGAAAGAAAGACATTTTGAAAGCCAAGGCAACGAAGAGGCACGAGAAATGAAACAAAGGGTCAAAAAAGGGAAACGAAGAGTCACACCAGAGATTTTAAAAGGGGAAGTGAAGGCATGCACAAGGGTCAGAAAACTATGGAGACAAAGTTGTAGACATGAAGGCAAGAGGGCCATTCTAGACCTGTTTAGGCTATTTTTCTTCCAGGGCGAAAGATGTTGTAATAGAAACTATCTTTCGAGATAAAGGAGTTTATTTGGCAGACTGCTGCCATTATTGTAATATTTTTTTGAATTGTTGAATGAGAATATAGATTTGGCATGAGCGATTTTGGCTCCCCATTAGCTTGCTAGAGCATATTTGGGCAAGTTCTTGGTGAGCTTGCTAAAGAAGATTTGGACAAGTTCTTGGTGAGCTTGTTAGAGCATATTTGGGCAAGTTCTTGGTGAGCTTGCTACAGCAGATTCGAGCATGTTATTGGTGATCTTGCTAGAGCCATTTTGGAAAAGTTATGTGTGAGCTTTTTATTCATTTTTGGACAATTTCTGTGTGAGATTGTTATTTAATTTTGGACAAGTTCTGTGTGAACTTTTTATTCAGATTTGGACAAGTTTTGTGTGAACTTGTTATTCAATTTTGGACAAGTTCTGTGTGAGCTTGTTATTCAGATTTGGACAAGTTTTGTGTGAACTTGTTATTGCCTAGCTTTTAGTAGATCAAAGAAATCATTGGATTGTATAAGGATCCTTATTTATTTGTGAAATATTATAAGGAGATTATCTGGTGGAGTACCCCACATTGGGGGAACCACGTTAAATATTGTGTCTCAATTATGTGTGGTGACTTGTGCTCTTGCTTGCTACTACTATCTGAGTTATTAATGCATATTGCTATATTTGGTTATTGCAATTAAGGACATTAATTGATATTGATTTGGAAAGAAAGTAAAAAGTGGTCTTATACTTTTAAGCCCCCCTCTCAATATAAGCTTGTGTTCTTCAGCTTATATGTCAACCAATAGTGTTGAATGGAAATTTAAAACTTCAAGTGTTATAAATATATTTTTTCAATATATAGATGGAGAGAAATTGGAAGATGATCCGACCTTGCCTAATTTAAAACTTTTGATTTTATTGTCTAATTTTATTCTAACTTGTTTTCTTATATTAGAAAGTAATATAAATGTTTCTTGATATTTTCCTTTTCTATCTTCTTGTTTATATAAATAAACCATCTATATCATGGAAGAATACCCATAATTCATTTATAACTAGTCCACAAAATTCTACAAGTTTGTATTCATTTTATTGTAATTATTTTTCTCCCTCTTTCTTAAAAGTTTGCATAGTAGAGTTGAAGTCACTTTTTATAATACCTTCCTTCATTCCCCAATATTATATAGCTAAATTCAATAGTATTTCCTTCTACTTTTGGATGAAAGTGATATAAAAATTTATAATAATACTATGTAATGAGATAAAAATATTTATTTAATGCTACCCAATTGGCTTTCAATACCTTTAAGAATCCATCCCAATACTTTAGGTATGATATGGATATATTTATTGTATGCCCCTTTACACTAGTATATTTTTATCAACCATAACCATCATTCATAATTGTGATCTACAGATTCTTGGGGTGACTTCAACATATTTATATCTCCTCTAAATGACAAGGGTAATACTCTTGGGAGGTCTAAATTAATTCAATATTTGCTCTATTTTTTAATGGACTTTGGGATACTATTCCTTCAATTTTTAACATACATGAGATAAAAGATGCATTTGGAAAGCTCATAGAACACAAACGTTGAGTAGATGTTTTTATCCAACACATGGTTACCAATAGAGTTTACAATATATTTAGATGTTATTGTAAGCAAGAACATATTACAAACCTATTATTTAGATTATGATTTACTTAATAATGGTCATTCAATACCATTTTACTTCTAGTCTATGTGGCTCCAAGATGCTAATTTCTTATAGATAGTAACATTATGGTGGGATGAAACAAAATTTTAAGGATCATATCTATACATGTTTATGCAAAATATGAAATATCTAAAGGATCAAATAAATATTAGGACATCAAATATTTTTGTAATATTTTTAATTAAATGAAGGATATTTAATTCAAGATCAAAATTTATGATAGATACTAGAATCAATGAAATGGATTGGAATAATTATTTATAAGAAAAAAAATTACTTTATAAGTATTGCAATGTAGTGAAAAAAGAGTCATATTGGTTCTAGAAATCTAGGAAAAAAATGGATCAAGGAAGGAGATAGAAAAACCAAAATATATATGTGAGCAATAAAATATATATATCCAAGCCAATATAATAATGAAATAACATTAACTTATAATATCAAATATGAATGTAAATAGCCAAAATAATTCATGTACATGCATGAAGAATACTTACAATATAAATTGCTTAAATTATGTATGCAAGATTTATTATCAATGTTTGCTATGGGGTTATCGCTACAAACTCTTTTTCCTTACATTGTATGGAGCTTTATCTACATGATATAGAAATATAAAGTGACTCTTAATGTACTTGAATATTGTTCTCCATATGATAGCTCCCATGGCCTTTGGCTTATCATCTTGCCACTTGTATACTAGACTCTTAACTTTCTTCTTACATGCATACTTGACTCTATGACACTTGCATACTTCTGCATAACTCTTACTCTCCTACATGCACTCCTAATATAAGACACTTGTGCACATCCTTACATTATATATTTGCACACTTACATACATAACACTCATGCATATTCTCTCAATACACACTTGGAATCCTACTTACATGACACTTGTGCATATCTCGCACATTGTACTCTTACATGACACTTTTGCATATCCTACACATGGGCACTTACTTAAAGATAAAATATAAATCACTCATCTAAACTATGGATACAAACCTTAATATATTACATATATACATTTGTACCATAAAGGTACCATGGGGGTACATTTTCATGTACCAAATAATGTAATATTCTCCAACGATAATAGGTTCCTTGATATTTTGCAAGATGAAATAATGAGTATTGTCCATGGATTTGAGGTACACTTACTCCTCAATACCTGCATTTGTGAATACATCCTTCCTTTTTTCACAAAGTTTGACCTCCATTGATGATGAATGCACAAAATAATGTTAGGTCAAATTATATTAGTTTTCTATAGTACAAACCTTCCTCTATGCTATGTTTCATGTAGCATGTTCTATGTCAAATTTTGGAATCCCTTAAAATTTTGTATCCCTCTATTACATCATTAAATATTAACTAATTCTCATGATCACTTACATAATATTAGAGTTCTTTGGATAAGTAAATATTCATAAAATAATTTTTTTAACGTTTAACAAAACTTTAACATCATGCCACATCCATTGTGATTCACTCAAGCTCTTCATATCTATGATTTTATCAATAATTTGATGGAGATGCTTGTTCATTGCTCCTTATATAAATTTGACATGTCACACTTAGAAGCATTATCCCTTCAACAAAGTCAAAGCCAAAATAGAGGAATCTAAAGAAATAATTACATAGAGTAATTTTGTGTCGATGCTAGTTTATGATATTGATCTACAATATTTTCACTATATTTTGCATGCACCACATAAAAGTGTGCAAAATTATCTAAAAATATAGATATGGATTAAATCCCATCAATGTTTAAAACTATTCTTAAAAAAAATTAAAAATTTAAATTTTATGATGACAATGCATCCTCTTGTAATATCCGTATGGGAAACTCATTCAAATGAATTATAATATATGACTAGATAATATGATAATATGTTCTCCCTGGTAAGATGTTCTCCTATAATAAGCAATATCTTATTATTAATTTTCATGTATGTTTTGTTGAAAAAAATGAAGGCAATGGTGATATATTAGAAAAATGGTATTATACCCTTAATGATGGCTCTCCAATATCTTTGTCTAGTAAAAATTTTCAAACACTTAAATGAAATTACCATGTCTTTGTCTTACATTTGCAATATATCATATTGAATGCAATCAATAAAAAAATACCTTGTCTCTCCTTTCTCTCATTTACATTCTTTAACTCTACACTATAGTAGTAATAAATTATATTTAGAGTTTCTAGAAATATCATGAATAATTTTTCATATAACTATCTAAAGTAGAACCTTGAATCCATTTCATTTTCTAAGCCAAAAGTATTTTATAAGAATTTAATAATATATCATGCTTAGAAAATTTCTAGTTATAAAACTATTTCATGCGTTAGGTTCTCCTAATTTTCCTAATTGGGATATACAAGAGTCCATCACTCTACTTCATTTTATATCTCTTTTTAGACTAATGGGGTCCTTCATTTTTTCTATTCTAAGCTAGTTATTTAATTTAACTAATTCCCTCCAATGATTGAATAGAGCTAGTAAATTTACTACTATAACCTCTTCCAATGTCTGGATGTGATCTAATGTGTTATAATTTGATCAATCATTTTTAATGTCTAAATATATACTAATGGTTATACCACATAGCTTCATGAGTTCAATTTGAATTGATCATCATCAATGTGTATTATCTAAACTAATGGTCCCAATTCTAGTGTTGTCTCAAATACCAATGAGTTGAATCCAAATTGACTACCGTCTATTATCTAGACTAATGGTTCTAACTTCATTTAGTGTCCTACCATATACTAGTAAGTTAATTTTGATCATCATCTTGATGGAATTCACACCTATTTCTACAAATAAATATAAGCAACATATCTACTCAAGTATTATATGAAAATAATTAAAAAATGATAAAAGAGAGAAGAGTATAGTAGGTACCCATAAACACAATAAATAATCACTATATTATCCATAGAGAAGAATCACAATACTTTGATGATAAAAATTTTAACTTTTTATGGGAGGTAATACAACCACAATATGAATAATAACTAATTTGAGATACCTATAAAACTAATGGAACAATAATATGCAAGAAAATAAAGAGATGAACATCTGCAAATAACTAAAAATATGACATTAATGATAATGATGAAAATAGTACAATGCTATATAATAGAGGACATGAACACTCCATGAAAGTATATGAAATAACTACATTGTACCATACTACACACTATATCTACTACACATTGTATACTTACTATATCACTCTCCCTCTCTCTCACTACTACACCTATGAGGCCTTTATATATAAATATAGATTGCTTGGCCTTTACTCTACCTAGGACTCATGTACATGTGGACTACATGCACATTTACAACTTGTACATTGACACTTGTGCATTTATTATAAGACTTGAAGCAACTAACTAACTTTAATCTGAAGTAAACTCATACTCTAGATATGTACCAAAGGTGGTACATTTAAATGACCCAAATGATGTAATATACTCTAACACCCCCTGTATTACATTATTTGGGTATTGAAGAATTTAGTCTTCAATATGGATATTTGTTTTTGGAACAATATTCAACTTGGTCTGGTTCTTCTTCTTCTTCTATTTTTGTGTTGTTCCTTCTTGTCATTTTTATTCCGTTGCTTTTTGTTATTTCTGAGTGTTTGGAGGTGTCTTTGGTCTTGCAGTCTTCTAGGTATCCTTGATGGACTAGTGATATCATAATTTTGCAAGTTATAAGTGGGTCATAATTGCTTTTGTTTATGTTGAATGGTCTCTTGTATGACTTGTTTTCTTGGTCTTTACAAAATTTAAGCTTGAGTTCATTGTTAGTGTATGTTTCTAAAACAAGAGATTCTAAGAAACAGTCTAATCTAAATATTAGTTTCTCCTCAAATATTTTATAGTATTTATCCTTGTTATAATATTAGTGAGACATTCTCCATGTTGAATCACAAGATCCATGTACCCCAAATATTGAATGTTATATTAACCAATAACATCGATATTATCATTTTTAATATTAAATACTTGACTTATTAGAATCATTAGCCATCCAATCCTCAAACACATGCATCATAACCAAAAATTTCTAGCCAAAATGCAATCATTAATATGCACAAACAATGCTTATTCCTTGAGTAGGTGGTCTTATGATAACTAAGACATTATCACCAACCTACTAATGCTTAAGCAACATCCTTGTTCAATGTTGCAAACACAAACATATATATATATATGCAATAGGATACTCTTTTATCCTTGAGCTGTTGATTATAATGTCATCCATAATTTCCCAATTTTCTCTCAACTCTAGTGGTTGTCCTATACCAATCCATCAATGAGAGTACCTAGTCTTGCAACCATAAATATATCAACAATACCATATTCCAAAAGTAGTATAATCAAAGCATAAAGTGCAATTACAAACACATCTTGGTAATTTAAAACGATATTATGCATTACATATCGACACATCAATACATAAATCAAATATCAAGAATAAGTCCTACAAAGGAGGCTCGTTACTAGTTCCAAATCTTATTTTTCTTTAGTGGTTGCATTTCCTATTCCATAGTTTTTTTTAAATGAATTGCTTCATCATTAGTGAGAGCATATTTAACACCTACATGCTCATAACTCATGAAATATAATACAAAGTTATTGTATTCATCATAACAAAATATTATTGGTGCACTCCTTTGTTGCTGACTTCTTCTTAAAGTTTGTACTTATTGAATAATATCATAATTCTAGATTTTCTCCTTATATGTAGACTACTCTTCATCAACTTGAGTCTTATTGGACTCTTCCACAACAATATAATTATCCTATTGATGCTACTAATTGTATGAAGATTCATTAGTATAATGTGGTAACTCTATGAAAGGAGTATAAATGGGATCTACACTTAATGGTGGAACAATTTGTGGTTGATTTTTAGCTTGTTGATTTCTAAAACCAGTAGTTGCATCAAAATATTCTTGGTTATCTAGGGTTGTTTCCATGGTCTCTTCTTTGCTATGAATGTCTTCTTTGAATACTACATCATGAATGGACACATGATGATGCTATGAAGTTATTCATACATTGTAACCCTTGATTCCATCATCATATCCAATGAGTACTTTAAAAATTTTATTTTCTAGCCTTTTCCTATTTTTCTTGAGGACAAGAACATATACTTGACACCCAAACACTCTAAAATGAGCAACCAAGGGTTCCACTCCACTCCAAGTTTTCTTTGATGCTCGCCCACTAAGAATAGAACTAGGTGACATATAGTTAACATAGTTAGTTATATTAAAAGCCTCTACCCAAAAATTTTTATTCAAACCTAAATCCTCTCTCACGCTTCTTGCCTTCTCCAACAACATGCTATTTATATTTTCTACAACTCCATTCTATTGTGGCATATATGGAGTTTTTTTCTACCTTACAATACCATGCAACTTGAAAAAATATTTAATTCTTGGAAGAAATATTGTCCACCATTGTCACTCCTCAAAGCCTTCACTTTCTTCTTATTTTATCTTTCAACTATAAAAATAAACTCTGTTAAGGTAACAAGAGCTCTAAAATTTAGTTTAAGAAAGTAAACTCATGATTTCCTAGAGAAATAATCAATGAAAGTAATAAAATACCTATAGTTGCCTAATGAAGCAACTTCAAAAGGCCCAAAAATATCCAAATGTACCAATGCTAATATTTACTTGGTTGTATAGTAAATAGATACAAAAGTGACTATTTTTTATTTCCGAAAATGTATGATTCATAGAAATCCATAGAACTGAACTTATATTTCTCCAATCCATGGACTATATGATTTTAACACATCTCTTTTAGGATCCTTTCACCAAGATGTCCTAATATTCTATGCCATAACATCATAGTTGATATTTTTGAATCTAAGGGTTTACTTGTTTCCACATTGGCTACATGTGTGCATGCAAAATTAAAATATGTTGCATCCAACCTATACAATATTTCAAGTCTTACTCCACTTTTCTGAGTAATGACTTCATGCAACAAACTGCAACCATATTTATTGAATGTAATCTCCATTATTGATTTAGCTAGTTGGATCACTGATAGTTGACTTCTTGTTAATCCCAAAATGTGTCTAATGTATATGATACACTTAACACTCCCATATCTAAGTTTTATTATAACCTTATCTCTACAAATAATTTAATGGTTGAAACTATCACCCAAGAAAAATTTGATATAGTTTGCTTCTCCATATTTTGCAAACCATATGGATGGATGCTCTAGAATCTATCAACCACACATCAGACTATGTGCATATAGCAAGATATGTATTAGAAATATGGAAAATATTCTCATCCATAACTGAATTAGATTTTTTTTTTGATAAATCTATGTTATAGTCATGTTTCTTATGAACTTTCTACTTTCACCTCCAACACACTAGCTAATACTTACTTCCTCTACTGGTAGATCTTCTTTATTTAGATATTTTTGCAATAGAAGATTTATCACCATATCTATCTTTGGCACATCCTCTAGTTATCAAAGCTTCTGAGTGCTCAGAATATTCCACATTCATTCTCCTTGTTTGCTCTTGCAGTAGTTGGATAAATATCTCATATTTCTTTAGATTTTCTAGCTTAGAAATCCCACTAATTGTGACAATGAGATTATCCCAAAAATTAGGTAAACTATGCAACAAACAGGTGTATTGTTTAGTCTATTTAACCTCATCACCAAAATACCTTAGTTGGTTCATCAATGTATTGAAAATATTCAAGTGTTCAACTACACTGTCTCCATTATTTATATTCAAAGAATACAACTTCTTCTTCAAGAATATTAAGTTCATTAAACATTTGGACTCATAAAAATTTCCTAGGTTATCCCATAGCTCCTTAAGAGGATAGCAATGTTAGTTACAACTTCTATTCTGGTGGTATGCCCATGTTTTTCTATTAAGTAGTTACGACATGCCATAGAGCATAGATTAAAAACTAGAACTTCATTCACAATACATTCAGTAATACATATGAGATATGTTTTTCTCTCATGGTTCTTCTTACATATACATAGAGTTACATCTACCAAATAAATACACATGTGAAGATACTATGTTTAGGGTTTTCTCACCTATGTTTAGGATTTTTTTGCCCATGTTTAGAGTTTTCCTACCCATAGTTAGGCAACCAAATAATAACATCTCAACACATGTTTAGCAACTCCCAAAAAACACAAATCCAATATTTGTGGTACACATCAAACATGGTGAAACAATACTCTCTACATTCGATTATACAATTTTGTTATGGGATTCCTTTCCACACCCACTAGTCTATTGTTCTTGAGGAAAATCATATGCTCTATGTTCTTCCAATTACCTATAGCACTTTCTAGCAAAACCATGCCCTCTTTCTCTATCAAATCCATATCGTCCTCTTGGTGATTAAACCTTTTATTAGGTATTTTTATTGACACCACTTTGAGAAGTACTAACTTATCCTTATTGCATATGTTTCCCTCTACTACTATTTGATTATTCTATTCCTCTAGAGAACTACCCTCTTTCTTTGAAATTATTTTTCTGGTTGTGAGTTAACTTTTCTTCTACCTTGAGTGCATATTGGTATGCCTCCTTGAATATCCTAGTTTAGAGAATACTTATTTCATATTTTATGGATAATATTAGTTCGTTTATGTATATTGCCCTCTTTTCTTCATCATATTTATTATTATTGAATGTTATGGTCAATTTATAGAACTCTTTTGTATATTATTTCACTCCTAAATATTTCTACTTTATATTTTGTAATCTTCTAAGAAATCTAATATGATAATCAACAAGTAAAAATTTTGAGTTAAATTTTGGTACAAACTTATCCCAATATTGGATCCTATGCTTACCCTTTTTCTACCTCCCTATTTAGACATGGTCCCACCAAATTGAAGCATATCCCTTCAACTAGTGCATGCAAATTTGACCTACTTTAGATCCTCTATTGATTCATAGTCAAAGAATTTTTTCATGTTTGTTATCTAGTCTATAAATTCTTTTGGATTTGAATTTCCATTAAATTGGGATTATCCATATTAGGCTTATGTGACATGCTTGGTATTTCTTAAATCAACCATTTATTTAGTTCTTATCCTTAATATTCATCTCAATATTCTACATGACCAATTTTCTCTTTACTGTCACTAATATCCTCAAGATGAATACCTCTCCTTTGGGCAACCTCAATTACATCTTGCCTTGCGGTAATTCCTCTTAGAATTTTTTTCATATTCATGGGTCGAGGTCCTAGACCATGTAGTATTACTCTACCTTGTTGCATTATCTTCATCCAATACATATAACAACTAGCTATAATACCAAATGATATAAATGAGAGAAGGAAGTCCTCCTATGGATGATCTTCTCAAACAAAAAATAATCAAATCAACCTACTACCATAAGTTGTATGGTAAATTCCTTCCTATCATACGACTACCAAAGTTGTATGGTCATGCTTATCATATGATAATATTCATTATATGATGGTTTATTGGTATGTTTTATATGAAAAAATTCAAATTTATGGTGGAAACTTATTTGTATGACAAGGATATTATACGATAGTTTAATTCATTGTATGACAATATACAAGACAAACATTTTCTCTTAGTTCGAATTATAGAGTCTTTATTTCTTAATTGCAATATTACCTTGATGTAGGTGTGTCATTCAATTGAACAACAATTCCAATGAAAATCTCCTTCAAGACAACCTATTCAATATTTTCTCACATGAACAATAATCATAAATTCATGGATTTGTACAATTGCAATTCATTGATATCTCTAGTTTCTAAACAAGGGATTCAACCAACACTCCTAATCTTATGTAATTTCCTCTTTAATGTTGTAGATTATATTGAATGAAAATAACACTCTAGATCAAATGGCATAGTTTTTTTTTTTTTTTTACATGGTGGAATTGGTAGCCGCCACGAATGCGGTAGGCTGTCCAGTTTTTATGGCCACCACAGTATTCTGCGTTGTCTGCCCCTGAAGCCACCATACAGATATTTGCACAGTCCACCCCTATAACCACCATGCCACAATAATTTTAAACCTTTTACGCCACTGAAAGCACCAGGAAAGGGACAAGCGTTCAATCCGGTGAGGCCCAAGATTTGAACCTTGGACCTCTGACTCCCTTATGGGGTTTGGATGAACCAATTGGTCTACACCTCGGACCTATCAAATGGCATAGTTACTCATCTTAAATGGTAATAATTGAGGTATAGTTGTCTTAGACTTGTGTATCCTCATCTCACATATCTACCATTTTCCTTTATTTTCTTTGCATCCATATACCCATTTAAATTCTTCCAAAATATCTTCTCTTCCTCCAACATATTTCCTCTCCTTAGGCCTTCCTTGCTTAATCCTTATGTCTGCCCCATAATTTCTCCTTCCTCCTCCCTAATAATCATTCCATATTTTATTTCTTGTGTTGTTATCTCTTTTCTTTTCATTAACCAATCATTTTCACTTTCTCTTCCCTATTTATATGTTGGTTTGGGAGGTTAAATTTTTTTCCAACCATTATCAACCCATTTTATTTTCCTAGTGAATGCTCCTACATCACACTCACTAGGTAAGAAGAAATGTTGCATGAACCCTAGCTTATGAACATGAATTGTTATTCCAAACCATTACCATTTTAGCTTGGACATATTCATAAGATCAACTTTGTTATCTTGTTCTAACCTTCCTTTGAGAATTAAACCTCCTCTTATATAATACACTCGATATTTGTTTCAATTTATCCCATTCCATCACATCCATCCAACTACATTCAACATGCACTTTGTTGGCAACTTCCTCTTGGTACCAACACCTTCTTTTGGAGTTATCATGTACTTCATAAATCCCACAAGTATGGAGGTTCCAACACCTAGTTACAATGTATCCAAATCTTCCACACTGACTACAACAACCCATCCTAGGACCTTCATCCCCTGTACTATTCTCTCTTTTCAAAAATTATCTCATTTTTTCTTGTTTGCAATGTATATTTAAGGCCTTCATTATTTTACCTTATTATGGAATTATATTTATTTTCACACCATTCCTACATCTTACCAATACTTTTCTAGTATACCCCAATTTTCTCATTATCTTAAATCCAATACCTTTGGTGTACCTTTCAAAGCACCCAAACTATTCAACCCCACTATATTCTTCAATAATATGGCCTTTATCTTATCCATCAATGACTTTATGAGGTTCATTTTCCTTTGCTATCTCTTTTTAATTTCTTTTATCTTTCTCTTTCTCTACTTGTACAATAGGAACCATTGTACCATCATCTTCATCATCACTACTACTAGTGACTCGGGCTACTGAAATTTATGTGATAAAAAATACTCTTTTTTAGAAATCCATAATTTGAATGTTCTTCCAATAAATCCTTCACTTCACGTGGGATTTCATCCATCTTATTTTCTATCCCTTATTTTATGAGTTTAGCAATTAGAGTAAAACACATTTCTTCTTCATTCCCTTAAAGGATTATTTTTCATACCTACACACATTGTAGGACTATTGTCCACCTTTTCTATTTTGTACTTAAATAACCTTAATGTGTACCTCTTGCCATCTCTATAAATAGTATAGGTGTTCATCCTACCATCATGCACTGCCTTTCTATAAAATTTCCATGGTCTAACCAACAAGACATGAAAAGCATATATAGGCATAATATAACATAGTTTTTCATCGATGTAAGAAACAATTTGGAAATCTACCATTATATTGTTTAGTTACAAAATATTGATGTCTCTTTTGCAACCATAAAATTTTTTATAGATTTGGGTGTTCAATCTTCTTTAACTCAAGATTTTCTACCATCTCTATAGATACTAAGTTATCTGTACTCCCCCTATCCACAATCACCTTACAACATTTGCCCTCTAATTTACAAATGGTCCTAAAAATATTCTTTTTGCATAGGTTCATGCACCTTATTTGCGGGTTTTAATAATACCCTTTTCATCATAATAGATTCTTCTTGTTTTGGTTCTTCCATGTGCTTTGGTGAAACAATACTTTATATATGCTTGTGTAATTTTGTTATGGGATTTATTTCCATGTCCAATAGTCTATTGTACTTGAGGACACTCATATGATATATGCCCTTCCAAGAATCTATAGAACTTGCTAGTATAACCACTTCCTCTTCCTCTATCAAATCCACCTCGTCCTCTTGGTTATTCACCCTTTTATTAGGTACTTGTTTAACAACACTTTGATAAGTACTAACTTCTCCTTTTGGCATATGCTGCCCTCTACCACTATTTTATTGGTCTCTTACTCTAGATAACTATCCTCTTCCTTTGGAATTGTTTTGTTTTTTGCGAGTCAACTTTTCTTCCACCTTGAGTAAATATGGATATGCCTCCTCAACTATCCTAATTTGTAGAATACTAATTTCATCTTGTAAGGAGAATCTTAGCCAATTTATGTATTTTACCATATTTTCCTCATTATCTTCAATATGACTAACTCTTATGGTCAATTTATAAAATTATTCTATATATTATTTCACTCAACTCTGTTTGCTTTAGATTTTGGAGTACAATCCAATATTATAATCAATAGGTAAAAATGTTTAATTTCAATTTTGATACAAACTTATGCCATGTTTGGATCCTATCCTTACCATTTTTCACCTTCATATTTGGACATGTTCCCACCAAATTGAAGCGTGTCCCTTCAAATGGGCACATGCAAATTTGACCCGTTTTGCATCCTTTATTAATTCATAGTCAAAGAATCTTTCCATGTCTATTATCTAGTCTATCAATTCTTCTAGATTTAAATTTCCATTAAAGTGGGTGTATCCATATTTGTCTTACATCCCATGCTTGATATTACTTGAATCGACTATTACTTTGGTTCTTCTCCTTGCTCTTCATCTCAATCTTCTATGTGACTAGTTTTATTCTCTTCACTATCACTAATCTCCTAAAGATGAATGCCTCTCCTTTGGGTAGTCTCAATTGCATCTAGCTTGGTGGTAATTCCTCTTAGTATTTTTTCTATATTTGGTGGGTTGGGGTCCTAGACCATATAATATTCCTATGCCTTATTGCACCATCTTCCTCCAATATATATTAAAACCAAATGTAATACCAAATAATGTATGTGAGAGAAGGGAGTCCTCTTATTGATGAACTTATCAAGCAACAAATGATCAAATTAACCTACTAAAAAACATTTCATGGTAAATTCCTTCCTATAACATGACTACCACCATTGTATGATCATGTTCATATGATAATATTCATTGTATGGTGGTTTAATGGTATGGTTTGTACAACATAATTCAAATGTATTATGGAAACTTATTTGTATTGCAAGGGCATTGTAAAATAGTCTATAAGACAATCATTTCCTCTTTGTTTGAATGATAGAGTCTTGTTTTATTAATTGTAATCTTCTCTTTATGGAAATGTATCTTTCAATTGAACAATAGTTCTCATGACGGTCTCCTTCAAGATAATCAAATTAATTCTTTATTTTATGAATTGTAATCACACATTCATGGATTCATATAATTACATTTTTTTATGACTCCACTTTCTAAACAAGACCTTAAACCAATAGTATTTCTCATTATTCATGTCCTATTGAATGATGTAGCTCCCATTGAATGACAATAACTGTCTATCTCAAATGGTATAATTAATTTTATTGAACAAAAATAATGCTTCTTCATTTAGACAACAATTTGAATTATTAGGAATGGTAATCACATGTTACATGTCAAACGGTTTCCTATCCATTGATATCCTTATATTTATTAGTTCCACAATATCTTTTGCACTTTAAGAATTTTATATGAATGCCATCCAAATTTTGGTTGAAAGGTGTTCCCATTCAAATGGAAACCATGCCCTCAATCATATGATCCTCCTTGAACTAGGATGATGTCTCTATTTGGATTGCAATAATACTCTATTTTATCTAAATCCTACACATAATAATAACTACAATCTACAACATGCTATTCCAAAGACTAAAAAATTCATTGTTCAACATACATATAGATAATAGTTAAATAGTTTTATTTTATTAATCAATCACCAAAACAATAATTTATAAAAAATACACTATGTCCAAAATCTATCCTAAGCCATCTCAGACCTGTTTATTCTCCTCTCCTGGGTTTGCCATTATCCTTTATTTTCTCTACATCCGTATACTCATTTTAATTCTTTTAGATTCTATTCTCTTCCTCCAGATTATTTCCCCTTCTTAGGCATTCGTTCCTTAATCCTTCCATCTACCCCATAATTTCTCCTTCCTACTTGCCTATTGTTCCATATTCTCCTTTTAATTTATTTTTTTCCATCCTCAAACATTTATTATTTCTCTTTCCTATTTATGCATTGGTTCAAGTAGTTAAAAGGTTTGCCAATCATTATTGACCCATTCTTTTTTCCTAGTATATGCTCCTGCATCATGTATTTTGTTAAAGTTTTGTGGAAGGTTTATATTATCTTGACTAGGTAAGGACAACTAATAATTAAGCAATATGGAATTGTCAATGCTAACAATGCATTAGGTAGTTGAAATAATGAATAAACATGAGTTCATAGGTTTTATATCCCTATTAAAATAGTATTATCCATGCCACCAATTTTAAAATATAATTTTGAGATGATAATAAATTGACATATAGTACTTGATATTTGAAAGAGACATCTATAAATTAATTTTGACATGCTAATTAAACCTACAAACACAAATAAACTTATGTGAAGTATTGGTTGCCCAATACAAGATGAACTAGAAAAATAGCATGTCATGTGCATATTTATGAGGGAAGAAAAAACCTCTTAGAGGATGTTTAAATGTAGAATATGATAGGAGGAAGGGAACTTTATGTGAAACTTATACATATAAAATTTTCACTTCATATTGGTTTATTAGTATTTGGAATTATACATCCAAAGAGAATTTAGGTGAGAGATTATTAGCTAAAAGTTCTTGAGTTTTTAATACCTTTTTGGTGTTAATATTGAGTGATACATTATTCTATAACACAATAGACAAGTCATTTTTAGGGATGATATTTAATTTGATGTGTATATATTAGGAACAATGGGTAAAATAAACAAATGGAAACTTGACCTATGTGATTTCTTCATAGAACAATCCCATCACCTATAAGAAAATAAAGTGTAATAAAAAAGGTTATGCTAGTATTGGTATTCATAGTAAAAATTGATGAAATCAACATAGATCCAAATCATCTCTCAAAATAAATAAAATAGAATATGAATGAATGCTCATGCGATATATTTTTTATGGTAAATAGAAATCTTCACAAGACTTATGCAAGGTAATGAAGTAGTTTTTGGTAATTTGAGTTATTTTGTGTTGTCATCGATGTCACATTGATCACATTGAGTTTTGGTGGCAAAAGCATTTCATAAATAATAATTTATGATATTTTGGAGAGCATGGATATTTACAGGGTTTTGTGGCACAAGAGGCATATAATATTTAATTTTTTAAATATTATATTAAGGGTTTTTATTAAAACCGATGGAAAGGTTTTTTTATTAAAACCAATGGAAAGGGTTTTCATTAAAACCATTGGAAAGGGTTTTTAATTAAAACCACTATGCTAAGACTTCTCCAAATTATGATGGATGAAATTTTTTTCCAATAAAACCTAGGTGCAAAAAGTTTCATGGCGAAATTCAAAAGAATGAAGGAGATATCCCAATTCAAAGTTAAGAGGTGAATTATAAAATTTTTATTTAATAATTCTAAGGTCTAAAGTTGAATTACATTATCCATCAATGTGAAAATGTTTGGGAGATTAATAAAGTTCACCGATGTCATTTGAAGGATGGAGGTGCATATAATAAAAGGTTAAAACTTTTTTTTAGACTTGACATAGCGCATGAAAGAGAGTCATCGAAAGTGGAGCAACGAAGAAAGAAGGATAAATAACTTTGTATTTGAGAGCAAGGTCAAGTAAACAGTGTGGGAAAGTGACATCACGTAGGAGCCTATAGCACAGTTGGTATTGCATGAACTTTTCACAAGGTAGGTTCGTTGTTCGAATCCCGCTAGGGGAAAAGTGTTTTGCTAAGGAAGGCAACTTAAGTTTTTCAGATTGAGCGCAGGTGAAGTTGGGTGTTTGGAATTAAATATCAACATAGGCTAATGTGCACATTGTAAGAACCTCATAGTTCTAGGTGAGAGGAATAGAGTTCAACTCCCGCGAAGGTGTGAAATCGCATTGATTTTTGGCAAGGCATTGACGATTTCAAAGGTGTGAAGGTGCATTGATTTTTGGCAAAGCATTAATGATTTTGAAGGTGGTGAAGGCACATTAATTTTGGAAAAGGTATTAATGATTTTGAAGGTTGCAAAGGCCACAAATTTTGTAAAAAGTATTTATCTCTAGCGCATGGTAATATTTAATATTATCAAAGTTTTGGTGCATTGAAAATCATTTCTATTATAACTAGGGAGTCATAAGGTATTTAGTGAAAATAAATGGTTGTTGTATGTGATTAGGGAGTTATAAGGTGTGAATTTAAATATTTGTGATTGATTTATGTGGAGTTATAAGGTGTGGAACTAAAAATAAAAGCATAGGTGCTTGTTGTATGTGTTAATGAAATTTGGGAGTCATAAGGTTGAAAAGTGTTGAACTTGTTATATGTCCTAGTGCATGATTTAATTATGAAATTAAAAAAGGAACTTGAGACATAGTTAATTGCTACCTTGAGTTAGAAGACATGCACATGAGTTAGGGTTTGAATTTGAAGAAAAATTGCTTGATTATGTGCCTTGGCTATTTAGAGGAAGTGGATGGATTAGAAAATCAATTTTATGGATAAAATTGATGCTTGAGTTCCATGATTGATTTAGTGGAGGTCATTGAGAGCATTGCCATTATTGAGGAGATTTTTGATATTGCTTTGAGGATATTGTTGTTGGTTTCTTGTTAAGTCCATTGCCACTATTTGAGACCATTTAGGAGATCATTTGGTAGTCACTTGTGGATACATTTGTCTTTCATTTGAGGAGATCATTATTGGATATTTGAGAGATCTTTTCTTGAGGGAGTTGTGCTTGTTTCTTGAGAGCTTATTGACATTGCATGAGGAGGATATTATTGAGAACCTATTGCTATCACTTTTAGAGATTGTCCTTGGTTGGTTGAATTCCTCATTGTTATTGCTTGGAGAGATTTTCATTAGAGAGCTCATTTGCCATACATTTGAGATCAATGTAGATCATTGTTGTCATCTATTTGAGATATCATTTGTCATACCTTGTTGAGATCATTGTGGATCATTGTTGTCATCCATTGAAGAGTACATTTTCCATTTATTATTGAGCACATTGTTGAGTACTGTCATCATTCATTTGTTATCCATCGTTGAGTTCATCATTGAGCCTTGCCTTCATTTATTTGTAGTTGATATTCGAGTGCTACTTGAGAGTCATTGGTTGAGCCTTTGGGAAGGCTTTTGGAAAATAATTTCTAGACAAATTTGAGTTAGATTTTTTGCATGAATGGTTGAGCCTTTGGGAAGGCTTTTGGGATAGAATTTTTGGACATATTTGAGACAAATTTTATGCATGATTGGTTGAGCCTTTGGGAAGGCTTTTGGGACATAATTTTTGGACAGATTTGAGATAACTTTTGTGCATGATTGTTTGAGCCTTTTGTGAAGTATTTGAGAACATATTTGGGATAGAATTTGAGTAGTATTTTTTGAGCCTTGTGAGAAGGCATTAAGGCATATTTGTGAGCAGTTAAAGAGATAGGACATAAACATAAAACACATCAACACCATTTGCCTAGCTGAGCAGATTAGTGGATAGCCTAGCTGAGTAGATCAGTGGATAGCCTAGCTAAGCATATCAATGGATAGCCTAGCTGAGTAAATCAGTGGATAGCCTACCTGAGAATATCAGTGGATAGCCTAGCTGAGCATATCACTGGAGCCCACTTGAGCAGATCAAAACAACCTAGCTTTGACTAGATCAAAGTAATTATTTGTATTGGGATAAGGATCCCTATTTATTTATGAAATATTATAAGGATAATATCTTGTGGACTACCCCACATTGGGGGAACCATGTTAAATCTTGTGTCTCAATTATGTGTGATGATTTGTAAACTTGCTTACTATTGCTATCTATCTTATTAATGCACACTACTATATTTGGTTATTGCAATTGAGGACACTAATTGATATTGGTTTGGAAAGAAAGTAAAAAGTGGGCACTATACTATTCACCCCCCTCCTATTAGTATAATCTTATGTTCTTTAATTGGTATCAGAGCAGGTTCCTTTGGAAAGGCTAACATCTTGAGGACAGATTCTACAAAAACACAGATGGATTCACAAAATGGATTATCTACAAGTAAGGCTCCATTGTTTGATGATAACAATTATGCTTTTTGGAGCATGATAATGAAGAACTATTTTATATCACAAGGATATGAGGTATGGCAGATGGTTTCAAAAGAGTATAAGGTTGAAGGTGATCCCGAGACAGATAAGACTATCAAGAAATTGGTTGAGATCAATGCAAAGGCAATGAATTATATTATGAGTGGGCTACGTGAGACAAATTTTACAAAGGTCATGGTATGTAATTCAGCTAATGAAATGTGGACCAAGTTGTAGAATACCTATGAAGGATATTCCAAGGTAAAGTTGGCAAAACTACAAACTCATAGAAAAATATTCGAAGAATTAAAAATGGAAGATTTTGAAGATATTAAAAATTTCTTGCTTTGAGTTGATGAGATTGATAACACCATGAGAGGCCTAGGATTTGGTTTTGAGATCACTTCCCATGAAGTATGATGCATAGGTTTCAGTGATAGAAGAAACAATGGATATCAACAAACTGACGATGGAAGAACTACAAGAAACTCTCACAGATTATGAGATGAGGATAGATAAGCATCAGGCTCCAATGAAAGAAATTGCATTCAAGGATTCAGAGAAAAATAAAGGGAAATATCCAGAGATAGATAGATATTCAGATAATTATGAGGAAGCTAACTTCATCAAAATGAAAAAGGACTCAAGAAAATATAGGGATATGAAGAAATTCAAATGCTACAAGTGTGGTGATTATGATCACTATGCAAACAAGTGTCCACATGAAGAAAATAGTGATGATGAAAAACAAGGTCACAAAATAAAAGAAGAAGGAAAGGATAAGCATGACAAAGATTATAGGTACAAGCAAAGCAAGCATGAGACGAAGAAAATTTTTCATAAGACAAAGAAAAATTTCTACATTGAAGAAGCAAATGATAGCTCAGATCATAGTGATAGATACAAGTCAGATGATGAAAAGGAAGAACATCTATTCTTAGGAATAGAAGGTGAAAGAGAACAATGCTTTGTGTGTGGTCAAAGATATCATATATCAGGATATTGCAATGGCTTCAGTGATAGTGAAGATGAAATGACACATCAAGGAAACATGCATGGTCAAAGAATTCATGAGAGTTTGTTTGCTACAGAAGATAATGATCTCAGTGACAAAAAATATGAAGAAGTCTCACTATTGGTAATATAAAAAGAAGAGGATGAGCCAAGAAAACAAAAATCAGAAGTCAAAAGGCTAAGAGAAGAAATCAAGAATCTTCAAAACAAGATTCAAACAAATCTCAAAATTAGAGAATAACTACTTCAGACAATCAGTGATCTAAGATATGAGCTTCAAGATGCAAAAAGGATAGAGGAAATGATGAATGTAGAACTAAGGGTAATGACAACATGACATGATACATTAGATGAAAAGGTTCAAAAAGGAGTGGAAACATATTTTAAGTTTGTATCTCATTTCAAATAAAAGTCACACTCAAAAGTAAAGGAAGTTCTAAAAGATGAAAGCAAGGAAGAAGATTTGGATACCACAAATAAGGATCAAGGATACAATGCACAAGTCAAATATGATCACAAGGATAAAGTTCAAGAAAAGTATGAGGAACCAAGGCATGAAAAAAGGGCTTTTAAAGGACATTGTTTTTCTTGTAATGTATTTGGACATAGGGCATGAAAAAAGGGCTTTTAAAGGACATTGTTTTTCTTGTAATGTATTTGGACATAGGGCTACACACTACAGGGTCTATGGATCAAAGAAGTTTGATTTTGCTAGAAGGAACTTCAAAGGAAGAAGGTATGGTTTTCGGGGATATTGCTTCTTATGCAACATGATTGGTCATAGAGCTTATGAGTGCAAAGGAAATGAGCAATATGGTTTTGATTATAGAGTTTCACAATTCAGAGGTCATGTTCAAAATGATTATGGAAATAGAGCTTCACAATACAAGGTTCAAGAAAGTAATGGATATGGAAATGATTTCAAGAAAGAATTCATGATATGGGCACCATTCAAAAGCTACAATATCAAGTGTTTTAATTGCAATAAATTTGGACATATTGCAAGATGGTGTAGGACTCAATTCCAAACAGGTTCATGGCAAGAATTTCAAGCGGTTTCAAGGCAAGAAGGTCAAATAGGTTCAAGACAAGAAGATCAAGTAACTCATCAAGAAAAGGATATCAGAAAGATGTGGAAGGAATTTGAAAAAGGAAAGGAATAATGTAATATGGGAGTAAATGTACTCCCACCCAAAAATTAATCACCTCAAAAGAGAATGTGGTAGGGGGGCTAAGCTTAAGAGTCATATATTTTAACCCCATATGTGTCCCTTTTGCCATTGATGTCAAAGGGGGGGAGATTTGAGTAAGGGGGAGAGGATTTAGTTAGGGGGAGCAACCTCCAAAGAGAGTATTGAGATAGGAGGAGTAGCCTCCAAAGAGAACATTAAGATAGGGGGAGTAACCTCCATAGAGAGTATTGAGTCAAGGGAGAGCAACTTTGATTTTCAGAAATGGCTTTTGCAGTGATTGTAGTGATTTGCATTAGAGGTGTTGCCATCAATGAAAAAGGGGGAGGTTATTGGCAATTTGAGTTATTTTATGTTGTCATTGATGTCACATGGATCACATTGAGTTTTGGTGGCAAAAGCACTTCATAAATAATCATTTATGATATTTTGGAGAGCATAGATATTTATAGGGTTTTGTGGCACAAGAGGCATATAATATTTTATTTTTTAAATATTATATTAATAGTTTTTATTAAAACCAATGGTAAAGGTTTTTATCATCTACTTGTTGTGGTGCAGTGGTAAATGTCCTGGGTGCTGGTAGAGGCCGACCCAGGTTCCATTCACATTGTCTCCATCCTGTAGATATATGGTATAGTTAGGAATGCCCTATGTGCTGGTAGAGGTCGACAAGGCTCCATTCCTCCTATGGCCAACCTATTGAAAGTGGCACCTCAAAAGGGGTGTTTTCCACTATAAATTAATTTTTTAATTTTCTTGTTGTGGTGCAATGGTAAATACCCTGGGTGCTGGTAGAGGCCGACCCAGGTTCCATTCCCCTTGTCTCCATCCTGCAAATATATGGTATAGTTAGGAATGTCCTATGTGTTGGTAGAGGCTGACAAGGCTCCATTCCTCCTATGCCCAACCTGTTGAAAGTGGCACCTCGAAAGGGGTGTTTTCCACTATAAATTAGTTTAAAATCTGCTTGTTGTGGTGCAGTGGTAAATGCCTTGGGTGCTAGTAGAGGCTAACCTAGGTTCCATTCCCCTTGTCTCCATCCTACGGATATATGGTATAGTTAGGAATATCCTATGTGTTGGTATAGGTTGACAAGGCTCCATTCCTCCTATGCTCAACTTGTTGAAAGTGGCACCTCGAAAGGGGTGTTTTCCACTATAAATTAGTTTTAGAATCTACTTGTTGTGGTGTAGTGGTAAATGCCCTGGGTGTTGGTAGAGGCTGACCTAGGTTCCATTCCATTTGTCTCCATCCTGTATATATATGGTATAGTTAGGAATGTCCTATGTGCTGGTAGAGGCCGACAAGGCTCCATTCCTCCTATGCCCAACCTGTTGAAAGTGGCACCTCGAAAGGTGTGTTTTCCACTATAAATTAGTTTAACCCAGGTGTTGTAGGTGATTTGGAGAGGAGAGGGAAATACTCCAAGGGAGGTCCCAGGTTCAAATATCCACCCTACCAAAAATCTGAATTGGGTATCCAAAATCCAATTGATAATGTTGGTGCGGGCAGGGTCGGTTGCGACTCTCGAGTGACTTTGACGGTGTAGAACCCCCTGTTCGTGGTCTATCATACCAAGGCAGCTATGTAAGGGGTTTTTCGCTTAAAAAAAATGGTAAAGGTTTATTAAAACCAATGACAATGGTTTTTATTAAAATCGACGAAAAGGTTTTTTATTAAAACCAACGGAAAGGTTTTTTATTAAAACCAATGGAAAGGGTTTTCATTAAAACCATTGGAAAGGTTTTTTCATTAAAACCACTATGCTAAGACTTTTCCAAATTATGATGGATGAAAAGGTTTTCCAATAAAACCTAGGTGCAAAAAGTTTCATGGTGAAATTCAAAAGAATGAAGGAGATATCCCAATTCAAAGTTAAGAGGTGAATTATTAAATTTTTATTTAATAATTCTAAGGTCAGTTGAAAAAAATTATCCGTCAATGTGCAAAGGTTGGGGAGATTAATAAAGTTCTTCGACATCATTCGAAGGATGGAGGTGCATATAAATAAAAGGGTAAAACCTTTGTTTTTTGTAGACTTGACGTAGCACATGAGAGAGAGTCGTCGAAAGGGGAGCAGTGAAGAAAGAAGGATAAATAAATTTTGATTTGAGAGCAAGGTCAAGTAAGAGCCTATAGCGCAGTTGGTAGCACACAAACTTTGCATAAGGCAGGTTCATTGTTCGAATCTTGCCATGGGAAAACTGTTTTGCTAAGGAAGGCAACTTAAGTTTTTCAGATTTGAGCACAGGTGAAGTTGGGTGTTTGGAATTAAATCCCAACATGGGCTGACACCCACGTGGTAAGCACCTCATAGTTCTAGGCGAAAGGAAAAGAGTTTGAATCTCGCAAAGGTTTGAAAGCGCATTTATTTTTGGCAAGGCATTGACGATTTTGAAGGTGTGAAGGTGCATTGATTTTTGGCAAAGCATTAACGATTTAGAATGTGGTGAAGCCACATTAATTTTGGAAAAAGCATTAACGATTTTGAAGGTTACGAAGGCTACGAATTTCATAAAAGGTATTTATCTCTAGCACATGGTAATATTTTATATTGCCAAATTTTTGGTGCATTGAAAATCATTTCTATTATAACTAGGGAGTCATAAGGTATTTAGTGAAAATAAATGACTATTGTATGTTCTTAGGGAGTTATAAGGTGTGAAGTTAAATATTTGTGATTGTTGTATGTGGAGTTATAAGGTGTGGAATTAAAAATAAAGGCATAGGTGCTTGTTGTATGTGTTAATGAAATTAGGGAGTCATAAGGTTGAAAAGTGTTGAACTTGTTATATGTCCCAGTGCATGATTTAATTATGAAATTAAACTAGGAACTTGAGACCTAGTTAATTGCTACCTTGAGTTAGAAGACAAGCACATGAGTTAGAGTTTGAAGTTGAAGACAAATTGCTTGATTATGTGCCTTGGCTATTGAGAGGAAGTTGATGGATTAGAAAATCAATTTTATGGAGAAAATTGATGCTTGAGTTCCATGATTGCTTTAGTGGAGTTCATTGAGATTATTGCCATTATTGAGGAGATTGTTGCTATTGCTTTTAGGAGATTGTTGTTGGTTTCTTGTTAAGTCCATTGTCACTATTTGATACCATTGAGGAGATCATTTGCTAGTCACTTGTGGATACATTTGTATTTCATTTGAGAAGATCTTTTTTGGCTATTTGAGAGCTCTTTGCTTGAGGGAGTTGTGCTTGTTTCTTGAGATCTTATTGACATTACATGAGGAAGATATTATTGAGAATCTATTTATATCACTTGTGGAGATTGTCCTTGATTGGTTGAAGTCCTCATTGTTATTTCTTGGAGAGGTTTTCATTAGAGAGCTCATTTGTCATACATTTGAGATCAATGTAGATCATTGTTGTCATCCATTTGAGATATCATTTGTCATACATTGTTGAGATCATTATGGATCATTGTTGTCATCCATTCAAGAGTACATTTACCATTCATTGTTGAATATATTGTTGAGTACTTTCATCATTCATTTGTTATCCATTATTGAGTTCATCATTGAGCCTTACCTTCATTGATTTGTGGTTGATATTTGAGTGCTACTTGAGAGTCATTGGTTGAGCCTTTGGGAAGGCTTTTGGGACAAAATATCTTGATAGATTTGAGACAACTTTTGTGCATGATTGGTTGAGCCTTTAGGAAGGATTTTGGGACAGAATTTTTGGACAAATTTGAGACAATTTTTATGCATGATTGGTTGAGCCTTTGGGAAGACTTTTGGGAAAGAATTTTTGGACAGATTTGAGACAGCTTTTGTACATGATTTTTTGAGCCTTTTATGAAGGATTTGAGAATAGATTTGGGATATAATTGTTTGAGCCTTGTGAGAAGGCATTGAGGCAAATTTATGAGCAGTGAAAGAGATAGGATAGAAATAGAAAACACATCAACACCAGTTGCCTAGCTGGGCAGATCAGTGGATAGCCTAGTTGAGCAGATCAGTGGATAGCCTAACTGAGTAGATCAGTGGAGAGCCTAGCTGAGCAGACCAATGGAGCCCACCTGAGCATATTAGAACAACCTAACTTTGAGAAAATCAAAGTAATCATTTGTATTGGGATAAGGATCTCTATTCTATTGTGAAATATTATAAGGAGAATATCTTGTGGACTACCCCACATGGGGGGAACCACGTTAAATCTTATGTCTCAATTGTGTGTGATGATTTGTGCACTTGCTTACTATTGCTATCTATCTTATTAATGCACACTGCTATATTTGGTTATTGCAATTGAGGACACTAATTGATATTGGTTTGAAAATAAAGTAAAAAGTGGGTGCTATACTGTTCACCTCCCCTCTTAGTATAAGTTTGTGCTCTTCAGTAGTGCAATTTAGGATGTGAATGCATGAAGATCCTTGAAAAATATCATAAGGGGATATCAATAGCAAACTATGCAATAAATAAAATTATAGGGCATTCTATTCAAATATTTAGTGTATCACCATGTACTAGGATGCAAAGGATTTTACAACTAGATGTACTTATGGTAATGTATCAAGCTAAAATGCAAAGACAAGATGCCACTAAGTACTTGTTCAATGACATAAACATTTCAAAATTTGGGGATGTTATTTCAATAATGTGATTCACCAAAATCATAATGATTAAATGGAAAATATATATTGTCTACACATAAGACCATTTAGAAATCACTTATATATTTATTTTATTGTATCCAAGGAAGAATATATTTATCAAAATATTAATTCTCTTCATATTTTCTTACATGCATAGTCATATAATCATTCATAAATTAGGGGCTTGAGTGCATTTTCACAATATGTTCCTCAATAGTATAAATTTAATCTCACCACTTAGAGAATAAATTATTAATAAAATTACACTTTATCAACCCAATAGCCCATGAGCATGAATTTGAGAAATGTTGCAAAAATGCAAAAGCGAAAAAATTAAAATTAAAAGTATTTGGGTTCCATAAATAAGAAGTGCATTCAATTGTGGTAGTAGAGGAGTTTATAAGAATAAAGGTGAAAATTAGGACTGAAGGGAATTCAAAAGAATTTAATAGAGGAGATGTCTTGAAAAAGATAAAAAATATAAAATAGTTTTTAATAATCGTATTTGTAAAAGATATTATTTATCTGATATATATTTATTTAACCAAAATCAACTAAATTTTAATTATAAAAATATAATTTACAATTATACTTTATTGATTAAAACCTTAAACATCTTATTTAACACAGTTTTTAACTGCTTTCCAGAGATTTTTTTACTATACAATGTATTTTTATACAACTACATAATATTTGATTTCAGACAGTTGAATACCTTTCGCTAATCGAGGGTGATAGTTATGGTCATCCGACTGTAGGTAAGCAAGCAGAAAGGAAACGTGGAGCGGCCATCATTCCACTAAGAATGAAATTTAACGTCTGAAACGGTCGATCATGAAAATTAAAAAGATATTCTAAAATTTTAATGAATGGTCTTAAATTTAGGTTGCCTGTCAAATATTCTAAGAAAAAATTAGTTTAAAGCCAGATCCCAACAAAAATTAGTTTTGAAAACTAACTTTTTAATTTTTAATTTTTTTTAAATGTAAATTTTATCAAACGGTAACACAGAACGTATGCTTCTCATTTCTTTTAAATTTTTTAAAAAAATATTTAAAAATAAAAATAAAAATAAATATTCAACCATTTAAAACTGGCTTGTAATGGAGGGGATCAACATGTCTTCGTTTTCCTTTCCCTAAAAACAGCTAGACTTTTTGAACGGTTCTAAAAGAAAATGAGGATTGTTGATAAAGAATGATGGTTGAAACAGGTCTATGCTATTTGGAGTATATTTGATATTAAATTCATAAGAACTTTAAATAGAAAGTTATAGTAGTAGTTTTGGTTGTGGGGATAATATGGTTGTAGGAATAATATATTAAAAATTGTTATCGATATATTTAAAAAATAAAATAAATAAAGTTTAAATTTTAAATTTAATAATGGTTAAAATTTTATTTTATTATTTTTAAATAATTTGTTTTTCTAAATTAAAATATATTAAATAATTTTTTTATAAAGATTATGTTATATAACTATCTCATATAGTAAAAATTACTTTACTTATCGATCAAATATTTCTTTTCTATTTTCAAAATAGTTACATAAGATCAATACTCTTATCTCAAAAAAATTTAAACATGTCTATTCTCACTAGGTCTTATATGGACTAGATAAAAAATTCAAGTAAATAAACATATTATCTTTATTTTATTCAATATTGTGTTTATAATAAATATATAATAAATCAAATATGAAGTGATATTAATTGATTAATTTTTTATTAATTTATGTATATTTATGGAGTTATAGTACCACTTCAACAAGTTTTTATTAATTGTTTTTATATACGAAATTTTTTATTTTATTATATAGAAGAGTTGGTTACAACTACTATTTTAGTAACTAACCAGCATAGGGTTCAAACCACAGGGATTGCTCCCAAAAAACTTATCTGTCTCGTTCATGTTAACTCGACGTGATATGGGGACCATCGGTTGCTCGGGGTTTCGTACTGTCGTTGTCGGTTTGACGTGCACTTAGAGGATTCATAGCAGACTACTACCTTTGCAAGGGGTTGGATTCCCCCAAAGGTTTGAACCTTGGTAAGTTCCTAGCCACACTTACCAATCCACCTAGCCCTTTTTTATTGAACACATTGAAAATTTTGTTAGAAGTACGTTGATTCCATTCTTGGCATGCTATCACTTGTTAATAGAAATTATTGAAACATGAATATGAATATTAAAAAATTATAACATGAAAGTTTTAGAAAGTTTAAAAATTTAAATATTTAGTGATGTTATAATAATAATAATAATCATCACCATCTTGGGGAGAAACCCTAGCTCCCTAAGGGAGCAGAAAGCTTTGAACCGTGATCTTTTTTGGTTTGTGGATGTGGATGTTGGGATGTTTTCCTTCTTTTGTGTAATGGTGTACGGTTTGCTAGATAGTGGGATGCGGTTTCATTTTTTTGACTTGGTGGACAGGTGTTGGCCTTAATGCTAAAATATTTTTTTTAGGGGGCTCTACCTCTTTCCTCATACCCGATTTTGGAGGTTTGTTCTCATTTCTTAGATGGATCTTAGATTTTGGATCTATTTTTATTGTAAGCTTTCTAGATCCATTTTGGATTTGTGGGTGATCTTGGGTATCATCCGCTTGTGACTTTGGTAGGTTTTTCCTTGTAATTTTTGGATTTTTTGATGATTTACCAGGTCATTACCTTTTCAAGAGGGAATGTTTTTTCCAATTTCAAATTTGAGTAGGAAGTGGTTGTTTTTTGTTTTTTCTATTTGGATATTTTTTTCCTATTTGGAATAAGGAGTTTCCATATTTTAAATCTATTATTCTATGAGAATGTATCCATTTTGCTTGAGATGTATACCTTCTGGTTCTTTTGGATCTCCAAGATCTATAAGTTTTAGGTTTGGGAAGCATTTTAAAATCCCATGGTCCTTTGCTAGAGGCTTGATCTATTTATAGAAGGTTCTAGGAGCCTTGCTTTTTCATTTCACTTTTAGTATTTGAGTAGGAATTTGATTTTCAAATCATTTTAGTGCTCTTGGTTCTGTTTGGATGGGAAATGGTTGTTATTTTCATCCTTGTGTTTGTTTAGGCTCGAGGAGCCTATCAAAACCCAATGGTCCTCTACTTGAGGCCTGATCCACTTGTACAAGGTTTTGGGAGCCTTTCAAAACCTTGTTTGTAATGGTTTGAGGACCCTTCCAAAACCCCCTTATGAGGTTCGAGGAGTCTTCCAAAACCCTTTGCTTGAGGTTTCATATATTTTAAAGGTTTTGATAGCCTTTCAAAATTCTATTGAAAGAGGTTTGGGGATCCTTTCAAAACCCTATTGTTTAAGGTTTGGGGATAATTTGAAAACCCTTTTATTTAATGTTTGGGAAGCCTTTCAAAACCCCATATTTGGGTAGGATTCCAATTTGCTATTACTAAAGTGATTACTGAAGGTGCTAGGTACTTGCTAGTGGAGACCTGAGCTTTCAGAATTAGGATTCCTATCCTTGGAGGGAATGCCTAATGTTTTTATATTATTTTTTTGAGTGCTCCTGATATCTCAACAAATGTTTTTCAAATTGAGAACTCTCTTTAAATTTGAAAATTAAACTATCATCAGATGGCATGGATGGTTGTCCCATTTTCTAGATTTACTTCTCTTATGGTGGCTTGGGTGGGAAGTTCCTTTCTAGGTCTTATTTTAAATTTTGAATTTTAGGCGAGAATGCTATCTGCTTTGGATATATGGGATATGACTATCTCGGATGTTGGATCAATCTTTTTTGGATGCTAAATTAGTTTCTCCTTAGGGATGCAGTCCCATTTGTGATCTTCTTTGGTGTGTTTTGAATATCTTTGTGGTTTTGTAAAGGTTGAGGGACCCTCCTAAAACCCCTATGTAAAAGGTTTGGGGACCCTTCCAAAACCTCTTCTTATACCAAATAGAAAAAAAAATTAAAAATATAATAATCATCTTATGTGTACATAGAGTAGAATAAAATGAATAATTAATTGAGACAAATTTTAATACATCATCATCACATAGTTGTTTTGTAATAAATTAGTTATTACCTATGTAATACTTGATAAAATTTTAGCATGAGTATCTTAAGTGGTTGAACTAACATATTTTAAGTTTCTTTTAATTAGTTATCTAGGATTGAAAGGGACCTAGACCTTATTACATCATGATCACATGATGAAATTACAATAATCTTGATACTTGCAATATTACTTCCTCCTTAAAATTTGAAGAATCTAACTAGTATTTTTCAATGAGATTACATATGTTTTTATTAGAGGTCATGGTCCCCTCATACTGAGTGGGGTTTGAATCTTGAACCTCTCAAAGAGAAGCCAAATACCTTACCATTATAGTAAGCTTACAACTTTCCAATGATTTTACACATGTTTTATGAGAGGTCATGATCCCCTCATGCCCCAGTGGGGTTTGAACCTTAAACCTCTCAAAGAGAAGCCAAAACCCTTACCACTGTACTAAGCTTGCAACTATTAAAAATCTAACTAATTAAACTAATAACTAATACCATTTAATTAATACTAATTTTTAATATATTTAATTTTTTTAATACTATTTTTTTTATAATATTTTAGTTTTATAAAATTCAAACTATAAATCCTTCTAATAAAAATTAAAATTTTAAACTATCATTTCATACTTTATATATCATAATTATAATTTATTCTTATATATAATTTTTAGCTATCATTTATGTTTTATAAATCATAAATATCTTCTATTCTTATGTATAGTTTTTAACTGTCTTTTTATATATTATGAGCTATAATTATGTACTTAGTAACTTCATAGAATTTTCTAGATAAAATTCGAAATTCATCTACTTCAAATTACAATGAATAAATTCTGCGGATAAACCCTAAATCCCACATAAAAAATAACTTAACATAAAAAAAAAGTTATAAAAAACCCTAAAATCAGTCATTGATAGTTGAAAAATAAACCCCATTACTTATAATAAGTTCAAGCAAAGTTAAAATGGTAAAATGTCTTACCTCTAAAATATAAAATATAAGTAAAGTTACAATATGTAAAATCTCTTACCTCTAAAATATAAAATATATATGAATGTGAAAGTATTATAAAAACAATTCTTCATATCCTTGCACAAATTATGTTGGATGCAATCATTTTCAATCTATTTTTTTTAGTTCTTTAATAGACAATAATCATAGTTCTATGTTAATATGCATTATTTTTTGTTAATGAATTTATCAATTAATTTTTTATTATAATTGATAGAAAACTTATAATTTATCTTTATAAATATATATATATATATATATATTTTATTGGTTGAAAAGGGTTTTGAAAGGGTCCGTGAACCTTGTACAATAAAGAAAACAGACTAGCTGGAAAAGGCCCTGAAGGGGGCAAAAGGGGGAACAAATAGAAATGAGAGACCCCGGAGGTAGCTGGAATAGTCCCTTCCAACAGAGACAATAGAGACCAACAGAGAAGGTTACCACCTTGAGAGACCAAACCGAATACTCCGAAGGGGATAACAGAAACCGCTAGGAAAAAAAAATAACAAACATTAAAAAAAACCACACAAATACAACTTCCTCCGAAGAGGTTTCCTCTGTGTCGAACCATCACCTTGACTAATAGGTTGGAGTCTACCTATCTTACATTGTACACACATTTGAGTTGGTGGTTTTGGTTCTAAGGCTGAAAGAGAATGAGTTCCTCCAAAATTGAATATTTGTTTTTGACACTTCTTTGTTGGCCAGCCAGTCAACCGCTTTATTCCCATTTGTACTGATGTTGAATCACAAGGTGGACATACTTATTTGCGAGGGATTTGCATTCTTGAATTAACGAATACAAAGACCATGGAGGAGAAGTCGTGCCCTTGAGGCAGTTAATGATATGAAGAGAGTCACCCTCGATAACAAGCTGTTGGATATCCATATCTTCAGTTAGGAGGCTATGATATAATGCTCTGGCTTCAGCCATATTATTGGCCTAGACTCCAAAATTTTCTACAATGGCCAACTTAATTTTACCCAGGTGATTTCTTAGGATGCCTCCCCCACCTACAGCTCTCGGGTTGTCCTTCGCTGCCTCGCCAAAGTTGATTTTTAGCCATCCTGGAGGAGGCAGACTCCACCTGATAGCAGACCTATCAACAAAATTAAGAGGCACACAAAAAATGTTAGAAAGATTAAATCTGTGGACCAGAGTAGTTTCTATGCCATGGGGGGTGGTTCTAGAGAGGATACAAGAGAGGCATTATCTTCTACTAGGGATAATATTTTGGTTTTAAGTCTCCACATATCACTAGATTGGTTACTAAAAATTTTGGCATTCCTTTCCCACCACATTTACTAGAGGTAATGATGGAGGCAGGATTGTCATAGAAACTTAAGTTGGATATTTTTGAAAGGTTGTGGCCACTGAGTGATAAAGAGTTGCACGATAGGCGGATGAACATTGGAGATGCATAATTCTTGGTAGAGCTGGTTTAGGACACCTAAAAAGAACGAGCACTCCAAGAATAGGTGGGGGATGGATTCCTAGGATTTTTTGCACATAACACACCGGTTGGGAATAATCAAGCCTCTGGAAAGCAGGTTGTCAATAGTGAGGATTATGTTCTGGGAGGCCAGCTAGCAGAAAAATTTTACCTTCGGAATGATTTTCCTCACCCATACCTGATTTTTTAAGTTCTATTTTTCAATATGAGGTTCTTGGCTATAGTAGGCAGATTTTACAGTGAAAATACCAGATTCAAAGAGACTCCAGACTAGGGAATCTGGGTTTTGAGAGTTTGGAATGGTGCACACCTTGAGCATATTTTGTAGCTAACAAGAGGCTTCAATGATGTGATTGGGTCCATTGGAGGTGACGATTTTCCACTGACGTTTGGGGGAACCTTGATTTATGAAATGAGCAACTTTATCTTCGAAGAGGGCCTCCATGATAGGCTTGAGCACTACGAGGATCAGGTCTTGGTTGAGGGGTTTGCAGCGCAGCCAGGGGTCATACCAAAATTTGATAGTAGTCTCGGTCCCCAAGTGCCACCTCATGCATTTGGATATGATGTCTCTGGTTTGGATCAAACCATTCCAGAAATGAGATCCAATGGGGATAAGATGATCTCCCATGAAATCCACTTGTTGGAGATACTTTGCTTTGATGACATCGATCCAGATGGCTTGGTCATTGGTGATGAGTCTTTACACCTGCTTGGCTATGAGGGCCATATTCATATTGTTGATTCTCCTGAAACCTAGGCCGCTATGTTATTTCTTTGAGCACACTTTTTCACATACTACCAAGGAAAATTTATTTTTATTTTCATTGCCTGCCCACACGTTGAATTTGTTCTATTTTGTGGTAAATAGAGCTTGGGGCTTTGAAGATGGATAATAAGAACACGGGAATGCTTTGCAAGCAATATTGGATCAAAGTGGCTTTGGCGGCCTGATTGAGCAGCGAGCTCTTCCACCTGACCATTTTCCTGTTAAGGCGTTCAAGGACGTTGTCCCAAAAGGATGGGGAGGTTCTACAATGGAACAGAGGTAAGCCTAGGTAAGAGGTGGGGAGGTTAGCAATATTGCACCCAATAATTGCTGCTATTGTGTTTTTTATCGTAATGGGGGTGTTCAAGAAAAGCAGCCTATTTTTGATATAGTTGACCTTTTGTCCTACATCCTTTTCATAATAGTTGAGGATTATTTTTATAATTTTCGCTTCCGGGACAAAGGAGTATGAGGACAAGATAGTGTCATCAACAAACTGTTGATCAGATGGCTCTGGATCCTGAGGTAGGTTTAATTCCAGAGATGAAACCTCCCAGTAAGAGATCTTCCTAGGGTTTCAGCCATAATTATGAACAAAAAAAAGGATAAAGGATCCCTTTGTCTGGTTTCTTTGGCACTTTGGAAGAAACCTGCAGGAGAGCCGTTAATCATAATAGAGAACCAAGCAGTGGAGACACATTCTCTCCGCTAGAACCTTGCCTAACCCGACACCATTCCGTCGAAAAAAAAAAAAGAACGATCCCACAAATCCAAAGAATTTTATGTGAAGTCTTATTTTAAATTTTTAAACATTTTTGGAACTTCAAAAATATAACTTTATATATATTAACTTTCATGTTTAAGTTGTAAAGTATTTTATACAACGAGCTAAACTATCTAGACTTCATTATATTGATATAATGAATCTTTTTCTTATCTTTCACCATTCTTTTCGCTAATCCTGACCCCTTACCTGCAAATTGCAATGCCGTGTTTAGCCTGAACGTTTATAACATATTCTGGCTCAACGTTTCCTATTTATATGATTCTAATACTTGTTTTCAAGATCTGGACGATGACGATTCTAAGAGTTTCCAACAACGGAAATTATTGCAAGGAAGGTTTCACACAACACTATATACACAGAAGATAATAAGCATTATCATCGATGAGACCATGGATCTGTATCGCCTCAACACCAGGATAGCCGTGATTGCAATCACCATGGCACTTATGGTATTTATTCAGTCATCTTATTTGGGAGGATGTGTGATGTCTTCTTCTTCATCTGCCATGAATAATCATAATTTTCAAAGCTTGAACAAAGAAGTACGCGGAGAAAAAAAACAGTCTTCACTCAATGATTATGACCCTGTCGATCCTCTGCCACAACTACCCCCACTCCGATTATGACCCTGTCGATCCTCCGCCACAACTCCCCCTCCCCCCACTCCCCGAACCTGTACTTCCCCCACCTGCAATGAAATGAGAGGTTCAATCTCCAACCTTAAATAAAAAGGTTTTAAGTTCTACTTGGTGAACAAAACTCAACATTAAAAACTAATTTCCTTTTTTCTTTACTAGTGGTGAATTGTTTCTTAAGAACCAGCAATACTACCAATAATAAAGTGTGAAGTTCCTTGGTTTTTAGTTGTGTTGAGTTACTCTTTTGGACACACTGATTATTAATCTTTATATACTTTGGTGGGTGGTTTTTCATTTTCTACCATCCTGCCAATGCAAATGCATTTTTTCAATGTGGCATCAATTTTTTTTAATTCGGCAATGTAAAGTGCATAATGGTAATTTAAATTTTGAGTTTCTATGAAAGCCTATAGTTAACTTTAATTAATTAAAATAATTTTACTTTACTTTAATTTATATATTAAAATGATTTTACTGCAGGGGTATAAGATACAGTAGACAGATAATATGATCTTTTTTGCAATCTGTTTGCTTGACAATTCATTTGATAGAAATGGTATTTTTAACGGAAAAGCTTTGCACTTTGATAATTGATGTTGCTAATATTATTATTAAAAGTTAATTATAAATATTAAAAATAATTTAATTTTTGTATTTAATATTTTTTATATTAATTAAGATTAATCGTGTGGAATTGGCACATTCCACAAACATGAAAACCTTCAAGGAAGAAATCACACTACTAATAAAAATAATAATTTATTACTTTTTTATAAATAATATTTGTAATCATTTATAAAGAAAAAAAAATATATATATTATAAATAATAAGTCAAGACTATACAAACCTATTAATTCCTTAATAAGTATTTTAATTCTAAAATTCCCTCCTTATCGTCAATTTTATTGTTATATATGGGATTAGTTCCATTGATTATTCATATTTATGATATTTATTTCTAGCTTTTTAAACCAATCCCTCGTGGATTTATATTTCTCTTTGTTCTTGCTTTGGAAATATTCCTCTTTGTTTTAAAATTCTCGTAAAGAAACTTATCATATATGAGTTTATAATTCCTAGAAGAACCTAAAGTGAAATTAATAGCTCCCAGAGCATTTTATTATGTATAACCCACCTAATTTTAAATTTTGAGTTTCTATAAAAGCTTATAGTTAACTTTAATTAATTAAAATAATTTTACTTTAATTTAATTTATGTATTAAAATGATTTTACTAGATGGGTATAAGATACAGTAGACAGATAATATGATTTTTTTGTGCAATCTGCTTGCTTGACAATTCATTTGATAGAAATGTATTTTTAACGGTTGTGCACTTTGATAATTGATGTTGCTAATATTATTATTAAAAGTTAATTATAAATATTAAAAATAATTTAATTTTTGAATCTATTTTTTTTATATTAATTAAGATTAATCGTGTGGAATTGGCACATTCCACAAACATGAAAACCTTTAGGGGAAGAAATCACACCTACTAATAAAAATAATAATTTATTACTTTTCTATAAATAATATTTGTAATCATTTATAAAGAAAAATATATATATATATATATATATATATATATATATATATATTTTAAATAATAATTCAAGACTATACAAACGTATTAATTACTTAATAAGTATTTTAATTCTAAAATTCCTTTCTTATTGTCAATTTTATTGTTATATATGGGATTAGTTCCATTGATTATTCATATTTATGATATTTATTTCTAGCTTTCTAAACCAATCCCCTATGGATTTATATTTCTCTTTGTTCTTGCTTTGGAAATATTCCTCTTACTATTCCCATCAATTTCTTCCATTTGTTTTAGAATTCTCATAAAGAAACTTATCATATATGAGTTTATAATTCCTAGAAGAACCTAAAGTGAAAGTAATAGCCCCTAGAGCATTTTATTTATGCTCCCGTTGAAAAAATGATGTATAACCCACCTAATTTTAAATTTTGAGTTTTGTATGAAAACTTATAATTAACTTTAATTAATTAAAATAATTTTACTTTACTTTAATTTATGTATTAAAATGATTTTACTAGATGGGTATAAGATACAGTAGACAGATAATATGATTTTTTGTGCAATCTGCTTGCTTGACAATTCATTTGATAGAAATGGTATTTTTAACAGAAAAGCTTTGCACTTTGATAATTGATGTTGCTAATATTATTATTAAAATTTAATTATAAATATTAAAAATAATTTAATTTTTGAATTTAATTTTTTTATATTAATTAATATTAATCGTGTGGAATTGGCACATTCCACAAACATGAAAACCTTTAGGGGAAAAAATCACACCTACTAATAAAAATAATAATTTATTACTTTTCTATAGATAATATTTGTAATCATTTATAAAGAAAAATATATATTTTTTAAATAATAAGTCAAGACTATACAAACGTATTAATTACTTAATAAGTATTTTAATTCTAAAATTCCTTTCTTATCATCAATTTTATTGTTATATATAGGATTAGTTCCATTGATTATTCATATTTATGATATTTATTTCTAGTTTTTTAAGCCAATCCCCCATGGATTTATATTTCTCTTTGTTCTTGCTTTGGAAATATTCCTCTTACTATTCCCATCAATTTCTTCCATTTGTTTTAGAATTCTCATAAAGAAACTTATCATATATGAGTTTATATTTCCTCGAAGAACCTAAAGTGAAATTAATAGCATTTTATTTATGCTCCCGTTGAAGAAATGATGTCTAACCCACCTAATTTTTAGGTCACTATTAAAATTAAAAATATATATATATATTTGAATAATATCATTTCATATTTACTTAATATAAAATTCTAAATTTTTATGAGGAATAAAAATAATACTTTAACATGAAGATTTTCTTTAGAAGCAATTGAATATGGGTGGGACCCATCAAGTGTTCCTTTAAACTCATGTTTAATTTTAAATAAAAAAATTAAAATAATTAATTTTATATGTAGCTAGATATGATGAAGTTGGTAAAAGTGAACTAGACACAACCAAAATTAAAAAATATACCTATGAAGTTAGTAAAAGTGAATTAAACATAACCAAATTTAAAGAATATACCTATAAAGCATATCTTTGATGGTGTTTATTTCTAGTGGCATATTCTTATGATGGAATTTAGTTCCACATTAGTACCTTTTTTTGCTTAGTTAGCATAGTGTGTTTTGTCAATTATCCCATATTGACTAAGTTTGAGTGAATTATAAGCCCCACCATGATTTTGGATGAAATAGTACGCTTAAAGATGTAAGCCCTCCTCATTTGAAATTCGTTTGACATTCTTACTTCCTCTTCTTTTGCTACTAACTAATCATTCTTCATTCATTTGGTTAATAACATGTTTAATTATCTCTGGTTCATGCGCTTCGTTAGATAAAGCTATGTTTGCACAAGCACCATCCGATTTGCATGAGCTGTGGGCACGCTAGCAAGAAAAGAAGAAGAAGAGGCGGGAACAAATATTTTTAATAAAACATTAACATCAAGGTTAATTTCATATTTATTCATAGTAACAATTCATGCGTGTGGCATACAAGTTTTTATTAAACTCAAAGCCTTTCTTTAAACTTTGGCCAAATTTCAACTCGGGATCTACATGAGATCAACGCACACTGTCCGTTGATGAAATGGTGTATGTTCCTTTTAGACGATATGTTAAATTTAGGTCTTCATATTTCATGCTTTTTATTTCGCCGAGGGGCTGGACCTGATTTATTAAATGTATATCAACCTTGCATTAGATTTGGAAAAATGAGCTTCGACATCTGTAATAATGGGATGATTGTCTTTGGGGATATACGAGTGCTATTGGATCTTCTTCCTGACCAACACACGCTGCTGGATTAAACTAAGGTGCAAGGGTTTTAACCATGTTAAAAAAAAGACTTTATTTGTTTTGGAGGCTTGAGCTTAAAGTTTGAGCAAATTCACATGTGTGCACCCTTAGATTGTCTCTTCAGTTTATGCGTTTTTTTTTTATTTAGCGAGATCCGCTCAATATTTAAACATGAATGTTAAGTGCATCTAACTTTTGACTACCCTAGCTAAATGTCGGATAACTTTCCAATGTGAGCACCTTTAGATCAGGAGGATAGTGCTTGCATGCTATCCGATTCGAAAGACATGCATGATATTTACCCCAAAGAAGCATTAGACCTAGACAATAGGACTCAACATTATTTATTATGGGCTTTATTCTTCATGCATCTTAATGATTGCGTGCTCTTGGATGACATCAGAAGTACACACGTGCCCTTAATCTTTGTGGAGGTGCGAGGTGTTTAGCAAAGAGGTGGCACATACACTCATTATGGGTAGGTAAAATTTTATGACAAGGAAGTCCTTGCGAAACCTAGGCCGTGGGAGATGGTAAAGTTATATCAAGCAGGAGGTAAGGAAAAATGCACGTTGCTGGATTTGAGCTGACTCATACACGCTGTTAGATTCGGTGAAGGTGGGGAAGTTTTATCACAAGTGGGTGCGTAGACTTGTTTTGGCGAGATTAGGACATGGCGGGTTGTGTGGACTTAGGAACTTTATATAATGATTTTCTTGAAGTTTAATTTTTGAAACTATCGTTAGGCAAAATGGGAAGAATGAGGTGGACCCTTATGACCTTAATGGTTTTTATTTTATAATGTGTAAACATATAAACGAATACGAGGTAAATGAGCATAGTTTGAGCGGTAAGTATGAAATTTTTGGGATTATAAATTTATGAAGGGAGGGGGATGTGGACCTAGGTCCTAGGGATATTATTGATTAACAATGTGATATGATAATGGGTTATTATATATATATATATATATATATATATATATATATATATATATATAATGATGGATTTTATGGATCAAAAATGGGATACTGGATTTTGTGGGTAAAAATATGGAGGTGAATTAATGTAAGGAGGGACATTAGTGAGTATGGATGAGGATGGATGGAATGAGGATGAAAATAAACGAAGGTGGATAAATAGATTATAGTTCTAACGGATATGAATTTGGTGATATGGATAGATGTAGATGATTTCATGATGGAGATGAGGGGTGGGTTGATGACTCGTGACTTAAAGCAAATATGGAGTGAAACTTTTAATGGAGGTGGCTAGTATGGTAATTTTATGGATAAATAGAAAAGAAATTGTGAAGGAGATCTATCGAATAAAACTATTAGCAAGTAAGATAAAAAAAACCTTCCATAACAATGAAAAACCCCTTTGGACTAGTATAACCTCCTTATGACCTTAATACTTTTGAAATTGACCACCATATCCTAAAATCACCTAGACATCTCTCCTTGGCAACCATGAGTGTTCATGAAGTTATCAACACAACATATTCCAATTAGCCATTAAAGTATAGAACCCATTACATTATAATCCTTGCATTACAAATGAACATCTCATTTAAAAGTGTATAAAAAGAGATACTTGTCTGACCAGGGCATACATTTCATTACTTCATTCATATTTTATTTAATTAATCATATAGTAGAATACAAATGACATATTCAACATATTAAAGATAAGCATCATAAATTGACTACAAATCAAATAAGGATTATCATATACAATCATTGCCATAGCATGTTCGTTCCATCAATGTAATTAACATCTCATCAACTTATAACATTCTCATTTTGAAAATAAATGCAACATTCACAAGAATTAACAAATCAAACCACAAATAAGTGACACATTGTTTATCCTGGGAATCCTCATGGGGAATAAACCTAACCTCCAAAATATGTACTTTCTTCATATTCATAAACTTAAGATGTTGAATATTACAAGTACAAAAGGGTATCTATGGATCCCTTTCAATCAAATATACAATTTAAGGAACCTAATTGTTCCTTTTAAAGATCATGATGCAATTAAGAAATCTCTAATTCCTTTCTCTAAGTCATCATTTTAATTTCACATACACTTAAGGAACCCATCCGTTCCTTAAAATCCATGATGCAAATAAGGAATCTACTAATTCCTTTCTCTAAGTCATCATATGAATTTTTAATGTTTTACATATGTTTATGATAATCATTGGAATCACATTTTGGAGAAGTCTCATCGACTTTAGAGGGAACCCTATAAATTCCCTTAAGAATGAATTTCCAAATTCATTCTTCATGATTGATTCACAATCAATCCCTTGTATAATGAATTTAAAGTCCCATACCTTTAAATTCCATAAACATTCGTTCCTTCAACCTTGAAAATCTAAGTTCATTATTTGTAAAAATAACCTAAATTATCATGATGTCTCCCATTGAAAATATCTCAAGTCGACAATATTTCTCCCTAATATTAGGTTTACCTTATAATATAAAGAAAACCCCTTACTTCTATTAAAATTTACCCAATTTCTAATCCCTGGAAACTCCCAAACTATTTTGTAAATCTAAAATAGCTCACACTTTAATATTCCACAAATTCAAATAGTAAGGTCTAATTACCTACCCAACGATTATACTTTCATATACTTGTATTTCCTGAATGGTCACATTAAGAGCAAAAATTTGGCCCCAAATGTGATCCAATATCTAGTTTTACCATTACCAAGAACTGACACATATTTCAATATTGACTAGTACTCATAATTCAAATTTCAATACTAGATGCAAGGTATAGTTTAGTACAATCGGGCGAGTCTATTAAAAGGCTCATCAATATGTTAAGGGGTGATAGACCCCATTCATACTCCTATCTCATTCCCCGTATGGGTATGTAGGACGTTACCCTATGCAAATGACCAACACGGTGATTTGTTCATACTAAAGGAGGAACGTGATTGGTTGAGCATAACCACAAGGTTACCCCTTACATAAGATGCATATCGAAGGGATTAATTGAGATTTATGCTAATTTCAAATAGGTTAGGGTCAATTGGTTATTCACCAAAATCATTTACAATGGTGTCAGAGTGGTTAATACAGTTCATAAAAGACACAATGACTTTCGCCAGATGGCATGTGAGTTACCAATGGGAACACGCTAGCCACCAAGTGGCTCTTTCTTAGGCTATCCAAGCACCTATGGTCGACTACATTTCTCAGGCAGCGATAGATCTTATAAGCCTAATCATTTCTTCAATTATTCCCTTAATGGACTATTCGAAGAAGCCTTTCTATGCAAAGCTATGAGCCAACCTATGTGATTTAATATCCTATACATCTGTAATTGGTAAATACTATATTTCCAAGATTTATCCAATTAAAATTTGATTAATAAATCAGTACATAGGAGAGGACAGTTGTACGATAGAGATAAGGTAATAGTTGTGCAGGTGCTCCGAGCCATCCATTTCAACTCTTGTGACACCATGAGGGAAAAATTTATTGATTCTTATCCACCATTAGGGATGTTACTTCGAGAGGTTATCGTGCAAATAAATGAACAGGGGATTGAAATCTCCCAAGCATTCTGATGAGGATTAGAGTACATTTTGCTACTGCTCATAGGTGATTTACCTATGATTAGCACCCCTATTTTTAGATCTAATACAAAGCCAATACTAGAGAAGAGGAGGAAATTATGAGTTTTAGTAGTGACATGGAAGTGCTTCAGATAGAAAGAGAAGAGATACAAGCTCATTTTGCATAGGATTAATAAGACTTGCATCATTCAGGGTTCTAGAATACTCCACTTGCAATGTAGAAAATTTTGGTTTGGGTGTTACATGACTACAAGTGTATTTGAGGCATTATATCATAATCCACGCGATGCTTCCTATAGCACACTCAAACGAGCATGGGTACCATAATATAAAATTTACCAAATCCAAGAAAATTCTAAAGGGGTTCGGGTCAAGGCATGCGTAGACCAATTATGATTATTCAAATAGGTCCATACATGCAATTACAGTGGTTAAATGATGAATCTAAGATTTAACCAATTTGAGATCTAGGATATTGTCATTGAAATAAATCCAAGGTAGGAGACTAGCCTTCGTGAGTGGAAACACTTTCCCATGGGGTTTAATATGAAGTATGAAATCCCTTTTTTGACATTCCTAATTAAGGTAGATTAATCAGGACCAATCACAATTGACGTGCAATGTTATCGCGCAGGGTCAGTTTCTTTTCAAAGCAATTATTTTCTTTTAGAAATTGATACTGAGGGAGATCATTTCGAAGTGATTGCACATTGTTCAAAATATGGATCTTTTGTCCCATATTCATTAGATTGCATTTATTGCAAGATATATATTTGTTTAATAGCTATATTGCTTATAATAATCGAAGTTGTCACCAATGGAAGCCATAGTGGTTTATAGATTTTACAAAAAGGAAATAATACTTCCACCACATATCATCTAATGTTAGTTTTCAATGCTAAATTTTGAGTATGGTTATAATATAAAGTGACAATTTTGGGCTAATGTGCCTACATTGGTGGTTGGATCCAAGGCCTATATCCAAAGCTTAGTTAAAATTATCATGAGATCTTAGATAAAATAAGCCTATCGATTTAGGATATCCATTAACTACAAGCTTACTTTTGAAAAATATGAGAAATAAATGTAATTATATCGATCTATATAAGGAAAATATCTACAAGTTATATTTGTTCGAATAACCACATGGAAATACAAAATATGAGATCCAACCTGTTATACTTGGGTCCCTTGATTATTGCTCTTCCTTGTTCCCAAATCTGTCAAAGCTTGTTCCCTCCCTTCTTCTAATCTCATCGTTCTTCACCCTCTAATCCTCTTCCTACAACTAGGTAATATTTCAGGCCTTCTGGTTTCCGATCCACCAAGGTGGAGAGCATACTCCCTAGGCTTCCAAGACTTTCCTAGCTCCCTTTTCTTCAGAAGATATCCTCTATTTATAGGAAAATTTCTCCACTTATGGGCCAAATAATGGCCATATTATTATAACATTAAAAGATGTCTTGGGCCCATTAAGACTTATCATGTCATGTGGAGGATAATCCAAAAGTAGAAAAGGGTCCACTAGGGATAAGGTAGGTGGCCTTATTTTTGTTTTGTGCCCACATGCTACCACTTCCTCCCTAATTAAATATAGAGGGGAGAATCTCACTTTTCTCTCCACCAACCAACTTATGCCATGAGGGGGAATAAGATAGGCCTTTAGCATTAAATAATACTAGTACCTAATGCAATTAACCTAATTAAATGTGATTAAGTGAAACTCCATAAAAATTACTTTTCCTTAAAAATCCCTAAATTGGAATTTTTTAGGATTCCTTAGGGTCTATGACCCCTTTTGTTAATCAATAGCCCATCCTACTAACAAAATAATAGACTTCTACAAAGTATCCATGGGAACAGATCATGAAAGTTATTATATATTCTCATAAGAAATTGATTTCATTCAGCTCATGCTTCTTGAGTTTCCTAGACTCATATGCTACTGTAATATTATTCCAGGACAACACCTCATACAAATATTCTAAATAAGAATCTACACATATTGTAAAATTCCCTAGAGGATATAGGATATTAAGAATTATGTTGTAGTCAACTTATTCTTTAGAGTTACAAAGGTGGTCCCACATTTATCTATCCATTTAAACTTTTTTTCCTTTCTCTAAAGGTTGGTGATAGATTAATAATTTTGAATAGTACCTAACAAAATACCTATAGTAAATCATGATCCCCATGAAGCTTCTAACTTCTAACAACCTCAATTTCTTAATATCCACAACAATACCTTTTGCAAAAATAATATGCCCAAAATATTGAACTTGTGAGGTATAAAGTTCATATTTAGACAACTTTCCATAAAGTTAGTTTTTCCTCATCACCTTTAACACTAACCTAAAATGTTGGTTAGGTTCCTCTTTGGTGTGATAATATATCAAAATATCATCTAAAAATATCAAAATAAATTGATCCATATATTTCCTAAACACACTATTCATTAGTTTTATAAAAGCTATTGGAGCATTTATCAACCCAAATGGCAACACTATGAACTCATAGTGTCCATATCTAGTGTTAAGAACTATTTTTTGAGTATCCTCCTCTCAAATCCTTAATTGATGATATATTGATCTTAAATTAGTCTTTAAAAATATAGTGGCATCCTTTAGCTAATCAAAAAAATCATCAATCCTTGGTAAAAGATACCTACTCTTGATGTTCACCTTATTTAACATTCTATAATTTATGTACAACCTTAAGGAACCATCCTTGTTTTTCTCAAATAGTACTGAAGCATCCTAAGGTGACACACTAGGTTTGATTAGAATATTTTCCAACAGATCTTGAAGTTACACCTTTAACTCTTGTAACTCAATAGGAGTCATTCTATAAGATTTCCTTCCAAATGGTTTAGCTCCAGGTATTATTAAGGTGGTAGGCCTAGGAGATCTTCTAGAAATACATCCTTGAATTCATGTAGAATTAGAGGTTTCTTAAAAATTTTCTCATTCCCGTTATCACTTGTCTTGTCATTCATCTTCACTACATATAACATACCACCTCTTTTAATTGCTTTCTTTAACTACATGGCTAATAATAGATGTGGTCAAAAATACCCTTGCATACTTTGAACCCTATCCTTATCCGTATAGTCCATCCATATTTCTTGAAATTTGATTAGGGCTCCATGATCCTTTAACCAATCCATCCCTAGGATAATATCAAAGGCATGTAGTGGTGCTACATTTAAGTGACAATAGTGTATCCATTGGGTAAGGTAATATTGACCATAGGAAAACATTGATCCACTAAGTAGGTCTATCTAGACCCATACTTGACCTTCCATCGTTGTGCCAAGAATCTAGGTCATTTTGATACATCCCTGATAAAACTAGTGGAAATAATACTATCTATAGCTCCACTATCAATTAAGAACTTAACATTCTTATTAAACGACTCACCATTTAATAACTTAGGAGTTGCTTGTCCATCTAGGTTCTAACTTCTTATGGCTACATAAATTTGGTGTGGCTATTTCTTTGCTCTATTACTTGACTCTAACCATTGGGGACACTTATTCACTTAATGAGGACCCCCACAAATGAAGCAACCTATCCTAGGTGTTTGAGACCTTTCCTACATTTTCTTCTCTATTCCCTATTTTTGAGCTAACTCATCCTACTTTTGAAGTTGGGTTTTGAATTTTCTTTTTTTTGGAAATTCTTCTTATAGTTCCATTGGTTTCCATTGTTCTTATTCCCAAAATTTGGGTTCCATTTAATTTTCTTGTTTTTATCCTTATCCCATTTCATAAACTCTACACTCTTTTTCTTCTTGAGTTCTTATCTTTCTACTTTTTTTAACTTTGCATAGTTGAAGAAAATATTTCTCGTTTGTAGATTGGTCTCTTCCCATTGGGCTAAATCATAGGATTTTTGAAGGGTCTTAAGTTTGAGAAAATTAATTATTGTCCTAATATTAGGATCCACTCCTAAGGTGAACTTATTCACCTTTAGTTATTTATTGATCTCATATTTATGCATTCACTTCACAAGTTTAGCAAATATTTGATAGTATACCTCTATAGTTGATGCACCCTGCTAAACTATAGATAATTTCTCAAACTTCTCTACATAAAAATAATTTGATATAAATATCTTCTTAATTACCTAATAAAATTATCCTAGTTATGTCTATATCTTGGATTATTTTACCTACCTTGAGTGTGTTCCACCATTGTAAGTATGCATCCTGAAGATGAAGGGTTGCCCAAACCATTTGGATTTTGGGTAAGCAATTCTTCATGGAAAAGAAAGTTTCCAGCTCATTCAACCATGAATCTATTGAATCACCTCCTTATTTCATTAAATTTTGATACCTTAATATTATTAAGGTCCTTGACAAACTTAACTTCAATATTATTCTTGCCTACATGGTTTCATCTAGCAAGATTCTTTTCTCATCCTCTAAATTCCTATTATCCATTTCCTTATTGTTCTTCTAATTTTCTTGCTAGATTCCATTATCCTTCCAAACTTCTTACTAGAGTTATTTATTCTCTAATTTTTCTTGCTAGAGTCCATTGTTCTTCTAGAATTCTTTTGGAGATGTACTATAGCTTCTTATTATGTAGTTGATCCCACCTTCTTAGATGATTCTCTTTACAAAATAGGTTTCATATCCTATCCATAAAAATGATATGGGTAAATTATAATTTCTACCAATTGTACTTACAAATAGTTAGTTGAATTCCCCCATGAACTAACTTAGATCATTATAACTCACCTGATAAATAATCATGATCACACTTTCCTCACCATAAGGTGTCATTCCCAATAAGAAATTGTACTCCCTTATGTTTTTGCTCCTTGGTCTAATTGGTCCAATAATATTGTAATACCCATCTTATCCTATATCAGGTTAGGGTCCCTAGAGGAGTAAGTCTCCTCAAAGTGGTGCATCAAGTCAAGACATATCCTAGGTTCACTCCATGGAATATTTTAGTCCTATGATCTCGAGCTCTAATACCAACTGCAACAACCCACCAAAACCAACTTGAGAGAGGGATATATATATTTTTATCACAAGCAAGTTTTATAAAATAAGTTCCAATAGTTCTTAGTATTACATGACATAACCACATTTTGAGTCAATATCACAGCAAATGACACTCAAGCGGACAAGAGTGGCCAACATATCATATTTTTTGGGCTCACATTTATAAACCTCACAATTTAGAAATTATACCAATAATGGTCCCCTCACATTTCTTATACCCTCACCAATATAGGACAACTTGACCATGATGTAGGGATTATCCTTCAAGGCCCATAACACTTAAATGGGAATGCCTTTTTTGTAACCCTACATAAGTCCTTCTATGTGGGTTAATTATGGTTTAATGCCTTAGTCCTTAGTTACCACACCTTAATGGGCTAACTAAGGCCATTACCACTCACCTAATAATGAGCATGGCCACACAAACCTCATCGTTCAAGGTACCACCACCACTGACTTATGAATGATTCCTAGACCTCACTACCTAGGACTTCCTAAAATTCTCACCACTTTGGATACATTTGAGCCTCATCATTCAAGGTGTAACATCTATAAATATCTAGTTATTGCATCACCACAACTCCTCCCAGATAAATACCTGGTTATTGCATCACTGAAACTACTTCTAGGATTGAGATTAACTTTTTTAATTAAGGGTCCTAATAAGAATCTAGATTTATGCCCAATAACCCACACCAAATCCAATATTCTAACCAGAATAATTTAATAATATCTCTCTAAAAAAGTGTTATATTAACACTATAAAGATTTTATATGAACAACATACACATTTTGGTTGAAAGATGTTCCCATTAAAATGGAAACCATACCCTCAATCATATGATCCTCCTTGCACTACGATGATGACTCTATTGGAATTGCAATCATACTCTATTTTCTCTAAATCCTACACATAATAATAACAACAATTTATAACATGCTATTCCAAAAACTAAAAAATTCATTTTTCAACATACACATAGAGAATAGTTAAATGATTATATTTTATTAATAAATCAACAAAATAATAATTTAAAAAACAAATACACTTTATCCAAACTATTTCCTAAGCCATCTTAGATCTGCTTATCCTCCTCTCCCAGGTTTTCTATTCTTCTTTATTTTCTCTACATCCCTCTACCTATTTTGATTCTTTTGGGACCTCTTCTCTTCCTCGAGACTCTTTCCTCTCCTTAGGTATTAATTACTTAATGATTACATCTACCCTATCATTTCTCCTTCCTCCCCCTTGCTCGTCATTCCATCTTCTCTTTCCCATGTCGTTCTCTCTTTTTTTTATTTTATTTCCATTCCTCAACCATTTCGACTTTCTCTTTTCAATTTATGCATTGGTTTGAGTTTTTAAAAGGTTTTCCAACCATTATCTACCCATTTAATTTTCTTAGTGGATGCTCCTACATAATTTATCTTGTTAAATTTTTATGTAAGGTTTATAGTATCTTGACTAGGGAAGGATAACTAATAATTGAGAAAGATGGATTTATCTATGCTAACAATACATTAGGTAGTTGAAATAATGAATAAAAATGAGTTCATAGGTTTTATATAACTATTAAATACCACAAATTTAGAAATCCATATTTTGATATGATAATAAATTAACATATAGTACTTGATATTTGAAAGAGACATCTATAAATTGAGTTTGACATGCTAATAAAACCCACAAACACAAATAAACTTATGGTAAGTATTGGTTTCCCAATACAAGATGACCTAGAAGAATAGCATGGAATGTGCATATTTATGAGGGAAGAAAAAACCTATTGGAGGATTTTTAAATGTAGAATATGATAGGAGGAGGGACATTTTATGTGAAACTTATACGTACAAAATTTTCACTTCATATTGGTTTATTAGTATTTGGTATTATACATCCAAAAGAATTTTAGGTGTGATATTATTAGCTAAAAGTTCTTGAGTATTTATTACCCTTTTTGGTGTTAATATTGAGTGATACATTATCCCATAGCACAATAGACAAATGTTTTCTAGGGATGATTTTTTCTTTGATTCATATATATGAGGAAAAATGGGTAAAATAAAAAAATGGAAATTTGGCTTATGTGACGTATTCATAGAATAATACCATCATCTATAAGAAAATAAAGTATAATGCAAAGGTTACATTGGTATTGATATTGCACTTGAAAAAAAAATAACAAGTACAAATATAAAATACAATTCAACTTACCTAAATATAGTTATGCTAGTGAGTATATTTGGAAAGCTAGATTTAAATTAGGAGGAGAAAAGGGACAATCAATTATACAATTTAAATATCAAGATCATGGTGAGAGAAATTCTCAATATGTGAGGAAGCTAATTATATAATGCATATTACTATGATAATTTCTTATTTATTTATAATTTATATTAGTTGAAATGTTTTTTTTTTATTGGTAGAAAGGGTGTTGAAAGGTCCCTGAACCTTGTACAAGAGTTTTACATGATTTCCAGATCGACCGAGGTGGTCCAAGAACTAAAGATCAAAGAACGAGAAAAACGCCACACGAGGAAAGGTGTCGCAAAATCATGACCAGTTTGGAAATGATGTCACGAAATCGCAACATGTTGCACTGTTGCATCCAAGAGAGGAAGAGAAGTCACGAAATCATGACAAGAAGCAGCATTGGAGCCAAAGGAGAGAAAGTGTCATGAAATCGTGACATGTTGCAAGGTTGCTGCCAGAAGAAAAGAAGTGTCGCGATATCGTGACATGTTGCAAGGTTGGTGCCAGAAGAGAAGAAGAGTCACGAAATCGTGACAAGCAGCGTTATCGCGACCAAAGAAGAAAAAGTGTCATGAAATCACGACAGATTGCAAAAACGTGGCTGAAGAGAAAAAGTGTCACGAAATCACATGTTGCAAAATCATGGTCGAAGAGAAAAAGTGTCGCGATATCGCGACATGCTGCATCATCGAGGTCGAAGAGAAAAAGTGTCGCGATATCGCGACATGTTACAAAATCGCGATCGAAGAGAAAAAGTGTCGCGATATCGTGACATGATGCAAAATCGTGGCCGGACAGAAAATGTGTCACGATATCACAACAAGAAGAGACATCACGACCGAAGAGAAAAAGTGTCGTGATATCGCAACAAGATGCAAATCGTGGCCGAACAGAAAAGGTGTCGTGATATCGAGACAAGAAGAGACATCACGACCGAAGAGAAAAGGTGTCGTGAAATCGTGACATGATGGAAGACCGCTGCCAAAGAGAAAAAGTGTCACGATATCGTGACATGATGGAAGACAACAGTCGAAGAGAAAAAGTGTCACGATATCGCGACATGATGGAAGACCGCAGCCGAAGAGAAAAAGTGTCGTGATATCGCGACATGTTGCAAGACCGCGTTGAAAGAGAAAAAGTGTCGTGATATCGCAACATGTTGCAAGACCGCGTCGAAGGAGAAAAAGTGTCGCGATATCATGACATGTTGTAAGAACGCGCCCAAAGAGGAAAAGTGTTGCGATATCGTGACATGTTGCAAAAGCGCGGTCAAAGAGGAAAAGTGTCGCGATATCGTGACATGTTGCAAAATCACAACCGAAGAGAAAAAGTGTCGTGATATCGCAACATGTTGCAAAAATGTGGCCGAAGAGAAAAAGTGTCATGATATCATGACATGTTGCAAGACCGCGTCCGAAGGAGAAAGAAGTGTCGCGATATCGTGACAAGTTGCAACCTCACGGCCAGAGGGGAAAGGGATGTCACGATATCATGACATGTTGTCAAAACATGGTCGAAGGAGGAGAAGAAGGAAGAAAAGACGCGAAAACTCGACCAGTTCCATGAGCAAACTAAACCGGTCCCCTACCAACCACTCACATTGTGCAAACATTGACGCTTATAGAATCGTTCCTTAGTCCAATGGGGAAGGAATCTCTCCAAACATGAATGTCAGGTTCGCCTACACCCTTGTTAGCAAGCCAGTCCACATCTTTGTTTCCTTCTCGGTACTGATGCTTAATGACTAATTTTGGGTACTTGCCAATAAGAGCCTTGCAGTCTTGGAAAATTGAAACAAGGGCCCAAGGAGGCACAGAAGTCCCATTGAGCCAGTTGATACAGTGTAGCGAGTCTCCTTCTATGATAAGTTTATTGATGGTCAAACCTTCCAAGAGGATCAAGCTTTGGAGTAGAGCCCGAGCCTCTGCCATATTGTTAGATTGAATTCCCAGGTTCTGGGCAAAGGCTAAAATTATTTCTCCTCTGTGATTTCTGAGAATTCCTCCTCTGCCAACCGCTCCTGGGTTGCCTTTGGCTGCACCATCGAAATTGAGCTTGTGCCACCCAGTAGGTGGTAAGACCCACTTGATGATAGACCTGTCAATAGAAGTACGGGGCATGGCAGAGAAATTAGAAAGATTGAAAAGTTTTGTTAGGTCCGATTCAAGGCCAGGAGGGGTGGGTTTGGAAGACGAAACAAGAGAGGCATTCTCCGCAGCAAGGGCCAAGATTTTGGAAACAATAATCTTCTTATCAGTGGCTTGGTTTTTGAAAATTTTGGCATTTCTCTCGAGCCATATCTGCCACAGGAAAAGGTGGAGGCAAGCTTGCCACATGAATTTAAGTTGATTTCTCTTGAAAGGCCGGGGCCATTGTTGAAAAAGGAGGGGAATGGAATGAGGGAGGGCTGCAGAGATGTAAAAGGTGTTAATAACCTGGTTGAGAACTGCTAGAGAGAAGGGACATTCCAAAAAAACATGTGAAGTTGACTCATAGGCATTTTTGCACAGGATGCACCGATTGGGAATGAGTAACCCTCTGATTATCAAGTTGTCAGTGGTGAGGATTCTATTTTGGATGGCCAACCAGCAAAATAATTTGACCTTGGGAATGATCTTGGGAACCCAGACCTAATTAGATAAGTCCCGACCATCATTGGGAGTTTCTTGACTGTAGTAAGTTGATTTAACAGTGAAATTCCCTAAATCTTCAAGATTCCAGACCATGGAATCATCTTTGTGTGAGCTGGGGATGATGCAAATCCTCAGCAAGTTTTGTAACTGCTTGAGTGCCTCAGTGATATGCCTAGGCCCATTGAGAGGCAGGTGTTTCCATTCAGGTCTTGTGATACCTGGGTTAATGAAATGGCACACTTTATCTCCAAAGGTGGCTTCGATAACCATCTTGAGCACTACAAGATGCAGATGTTGGCTGAGAGGTTTATCACGGATCCATGGGTCATCCCAAAAATGAATGTTCGTTCCAGTTCCAAGACACCACCTTAAGCCTTCCATGATGATCTTCCTTGTTTTGGTGACACCATTCCAGAAATGGGATCCGCTAGGAAGGTTGTGCTCTCCAAGAAAGGAAACCTGATGGAGGTACTTAGCTTTGATGATGTCAATCCAAGTGACTTTTTCATTGATGGTAAGTCTCTAGGACTTCTTGGAAATGAGGGCCATGTTCATTTGCTTGATGTCTCTGAATCTGAGTCCTCCATCCTTTTTCTTGGAATAGACCCTATCCTAGGCAATAAGTGAAAATTTATTCTTGTTTTTGTTTCCCGCCCAAAGGAATCTGCATTGAATTTGCTCAATGTTTTGGCAGATGGAAGCTAGAGCTTTGAAGATGGATAAGAAAAAAATGGGAATACTTTGCAGGCAAGCATGGACCAGAGTGGCTTTGGCTTCCTAACTGAGCATTGAGCTTTTCCAACTTGCAAGTTTCTTGTTGAGGCAATCTAAAACAGGGTTCCACATAGCCAAGACAGATCTGCCGTGGAAAAGTGGTAATCCAAGATAAGTAGTTGGAAGGCTCCCAATGATGCACCCAAGGATCTCAACAATCCTATTTTTCCTGTGAATGGGAGTATTGAGAAAGTATAGCTTGCTTTTGCGGTAATTGACTTTCTGGCCAGCCGCCTCTTCATAAGAATCAAGAATGTTCTTAATGATTTTTGCTTCGGGAATGGAAGCATGAGAGGATAGAATAGTATCATCCACAAACTGTTGGTGGGATATGGCATTGGTTGTTGAGGCTGGTTTGATCCTGGAGACGAGACCATTGTTGCAGGCAGCTGTAAGGGTTCTTCTAAGGGTTTCGGCCAAAATGATGAAGAGAAAGGGGGACAGAGGGTCCCCTTGACGGATGCCTTTGAAACTTTGGAAGAAACCTGCGGGTGAACAATTGATAAGAATAGAGAACCATGCAGTCGAGATACATTCATGAACCATCTTGATCCATTCTTTGTGAAACCCAAACTTCTTTAGGACCTCGAATAGGAATTTCCAAGAAACCCGGTCAAAAGCCTTGTTCATGTCAAGCTTAAGGAACATGCTGGGTTTTTTATTTTTATATGCCGAGTGGGCCAATTCATGGACGGTTATCACTCCATCAGCAATGAATCTGCCTTTGACCGAGCTCCCTTGGCACTGTTCGATGATGGAGGGAAGGATGTCTTTCAACCTATTTGCCATAACTTTGGTGATAAGTTTGTAGATGACACTACAGAGACTAATAGGTCTGAATTCAGAGAGAGAAGCACGATCATTGGACTTGGGAATTAAAACAATGAAGGTGGAATTGGCCTCTCTCGACATCTTTTTGGCTCTCTGGAAGAATTTAACTGCAACAACGACATCTGGGCCCACAATATCCCAAAAGTGTTGAAAAAACTAGGGTGGGAAGCCATTGGGTCTAGGGGCCTTATCAGGTTCAATTGCAAATAGAGTTTCTTTGATCTCCTCTTCAGTAAAGCATTGAAGCAATTTCCCATTATCATCGTTAGACACCAACTTTGGGATGTTCTGAAGTAGAGAACTTGCTGTGCAGGGATGGCAGTCAACGCTTGGACCTAAGATTTCTTGGAAGTGGTGCACAACTTCTTGTCTGATAGCTTGGATGTCAGAGACAATGGATCCATCAGCCTTGGTCAACTTAGAGATTTTATTTGACCCTCTGTGATGCATGGTGGAAGCATGGAAAAACTTCGTGTTGGTGTCTTCTTCTTTAAGCCAGAGGTTTCTAGATTTTTGCCTCCAGTAGGACTCTTCCTTAGCCAAGGCATTGTGAAAGTTTGAAAGGAGGCTTTTTTCTTCCATGAAAGTTTTGACCCTCATATCTCCTCCCTGAATCAAATTTTCCACCCTTTTCAGCTCATCCATCAGAAGATTTTTCTCGGTAAAGAGGTTGTCGAAAACCTCCCTATTCCAGCATTTCAGCTTGAGTTTGACCGCTTTGAGTTTGAGGAATAGATTCGTGAGAGGGTTTAGTTGAAATGTTATTGACCTAAACATGTAAGAATTGGGGACTACTAGAGTAAAGAGAAGAGGTAAGCTTGTCAAACTATTCAAGGATTTTTAATACTTTCTCAATATTTCACAATGAGATGAATAATTTGGATCCATAATTAAGAAATATTGATCTAGGATGTTGAATCAATAAATGAGTGCTCATTATATTCCACAATATTGACCGGTTAAAATTATAGGCTTCGAATGGGAAGACTAAGGTTTAAATCTTGTTAGGTGATATGTGATTCCATCATAATATGGTTTGCTGAGACAATATGATAGTAATGATAATGTAATATGGTGGGGCTGATTTCAATCATATATATTAATAAATAATATATTTTTCATAATATATTAACTCATTTATTATCATTTAGAAGTTAGAAAATGACTCTCAAGGTGCTTAATACAAAAGTAATATATTGTATAGACTAATATGACTATTTATATGTAACAATGATAGATGACATTGAATAAATGTGGATTTATATATGTTTAATAAAGCTTCATGATGTAACCCTCTCCAACTCCATTGATAAAGTTATTTTTTGAAAGTGTAGTAGGATTTTAGGTCTGAATTTTCATTGATAGTTTTTTTTTTTAATATGAGTCAAAATTAAAGATTTAGATAATCCTTTGTAGAGGTTTTACCAAAAAAGTATAAGGTATGCTTATAATATGATGTCATATATTTGAATAATCTACCAATAATATTTTTATGCAACATGGTCATAAAATTTAAATATTTTATGCTTGAACCCATCTAAATTGATCTAAATTATTTGAAAAGTTATGAACATTTCAAATGCCATGATAATACTTAAGTATCTTATTAGATATATGCAATGAAATGGTGTTATAAAATACTTTCAACCTATGTAATTTATGAAGAAGAACTACTTTTTAACCCACTTAAAACCATTATCAAGCTATGTAATTTGTGAAGAGGAATTGCTTGTTGAATCAACTAAGAAAGTGGTGATATTGCAATTGGAGGACCCGCAAAAACCAAATAATGTTTTTATATTTACTAATTACTATGTCTACTAACCACAATTTCATCCATAATTATGTATGAATTATAGGTCTAGTGGATGTGAGATGATAAGTGTTATATTCAAAGGTAGGTTGGCTAGCACAATTATCATTGAATATTTTTAAAAAAATTAATACGTATTCATGTCAATGGTTTAGGGATAAAACGTATTCATGTCAATGGTTTAGGGATCAAAACTAGTTTCTATAGTTAATTTGATGAGAGACATGTAAACAATTTATTTATGATTTTATTTTAAAAATTTTATAGTCAATTGAAATTATGTAATGATGAAATAGGAGGATCTTACAATGGTCTATGCATGATATAATTTCACACTATATTTTATTATGAATTTTGTTTACATTCTTTATAGATCATGACACATTAAGGACTATGGTCAACAAATCAATATGACTAAAATTATAGGTATATATTCATATCCCAATAGTTCAAGTTAGTATTCATAGTAAAACTTGATGAGATAAACATAGATCCAAATCATCTAAAAAAAAATCAAATACAATATGAAGGAATTCTCATGAGAAACATTTTTCATGGTAAGTGGAAATATTCACAAGACTTAGGCAAGGTAATTAAATAGTGCAATCTAGGATGTGAATGCATCAAGCTCCTTGACAAATATCATAAGGGGATATAAATAGTGAACTATGGAGTAAATAAAATTATAGGGTATCCTATTCAAGTATTTAGTGTATCACCATGTACTGGGATGCAAAGGATTTTGAATCTAGATGCACTTATGGTAATGTATCAAGCTAAATTTCAAAGACAAGATGCCACTAAATACTTGTTCAATCACAAAAACATTTCAAAACTTGCAGATGTTATTTCATCAACATGATTCAGCAAAATCATAATTATTAAATGCACAATATATGTCATATATACATAATACTATTTAAAAAATCACTTACATATGTATTTTATTGTATCTAATGAAGAATATTGATCAAAATATTAACTCTCATCCTATTTACTTCCTATTTACTTGCATGCCTAGTAATATAAGGGCTTGAATGCATTTTCAAAATATGTTCCTCAATAGTATAAATATAATATCACCACTTGAGAATAAATTATTAATAAAATTATACTTTATTAATGCAATAGCCCATGAGCATGAATTTGAGAAATATTGCTCTCATTGATAAAGCAAAAGAAAAAAATTAAAATTAAAATTATTTGGATTCCATAAAGAAGAAGTGCATTCAATTGTGGTAGAAGAGAAAGTTTATAAGATTAAAGGTGTAAATTAGGACCCAAGGGAATTCAAAAGAATTTAAAATAAGAAATGTGTTAAAAAAAAAAAAAATGTAAAATAGTTTTTAATAATCTTACTTTTATAAAATATGTTATTTATTTATTTTATCAAATTCAACAAAATTTTAATTATAAAAATATAACACTTTAAACCTCTATACAGAGATTTCATTATTATACAATGTATTTTTTTTTGTTAGATTAAAGAAAAAGGTTTTTGAAAAAAGTCCTTAAACCTTGTACATCAACTCCGAAGAGAAAGAAGAACCAAACACTCTAAGTATACCTGATAAACAACCATAAAAAAGGAACACAACGACTCACACACTCGGAACAGTCTGAGAAAAAGGACTGACACACAACCTAAAGAAAAAGGGTCAGTCCCACGAAGTGACCCGATAAGCCATGGGAAATTGTCGCAAGTCTAAGTCATGAGATTGTTTACCTCCATTTCCTTCAAAATAAAACCCATAAATCTGTTGATCTCGTTGGGCTAATTAACCACCAAATAAATATGACCCAGGAAGGAAATATGCTTATCCTCCACTTCCCTAAACTTAAGGAGAAGAGAGTTCTGCTTTTACAAGCAGCTAACATCCTTCAGGCCTTTGGAGTTTTTACCCACTCTTGGAAGCTCCTCCCAACCAGGTTCCAGGCCCCTTTACAAATAATATTGTCCGCAAGACGTTCGGAAATGAAGATCTGGTTGGATTCAGAGTTGATCTCACAACCACCTGACACATTCTCACCCACCGCCAACCACCACTTTGGAGAAGGACCCGAAGTGGGGCCCTTCCCCAGAAAGACCAAAGGAAAGGAAGCATCCTTACCTGGATCTCAATGATGCGGATGAGACTCCGAATCCTGGGACGCGTACGCTTCTGGATCTCGAACCAGCTCCGATTCCAGCAACGCACCGTCGATCCTGTCCGAATACCATAATTCAAAACCTGACCCAATATCCAATTGCATTTTTATACAATGTATTTTTATACAACTACATAATAAATGATTTCAGACAGTTGAATACCTTTCGCTAATCGAGTAGGTGATAGTTATGTTCATTGGACTGTAGGTAAGCAAGCAGAAAGGAAACGTGGAGCGGCCTTCACCATTCCACTAAGATTGAATTTAACGTCTGAAACGGTCGATCATGAAAATTAAAAAGGATATTCTAAAATTTAAATGAATGGTTTTAAATATTTAAATTTTGAGGTTGGCTGTCAAACATTCTAACAGTTTATTTTGAAATAGAAAAAATTAGTTTAAAGTCATGTCCTAAAAATTAGTTTTGAAAACTATTATTTTTTTGGTTATAATTTTTCTTTAAAACTAAATCTTATCAACGGTAACACAGAACACATGCTTCTCATTTAATTTAAAAAAAAAATTAAAATTATTTAAAAATAAAAATCTAAATGAGTATTCAACAATTTAAAACTGGCTTGTGATGGGAGAGATAAAAATTATAATACTTTTAGATAATAGTTTTAATCTTCTTGAAATAGTTTGTGCAGGCTCAAGTTCTTCAGGTGTCATGTAGTGCTCTTGAGAACCTTGAGGGTTTAACTAGTTTCTTGAGGGAGGGACGTTTTTCGCAGGACTATCCAAATTATTGAACTCGTTTCGGTCATATTTCACTCATACGGATTGAGCTGAAATTTTGAGGGTAGATGCCTGAAAAACCCTAGAACGTCTCCACCAATTTTCATATCATTTGGAGCAACACAGATCCTAGCGCATCCCTATGTGTGAATGAGATATTTGGCAAGCGGCTATGCGAGGGTTTCATCTGGGTTGAGTGCAAGCAGCTCCAGAGGTTGGTTTTTAGGGCCTTCGGGTCCTAGCGGCCAAATTTTTTGTGGTTTATGCTCAATATTTTATTAGGAAATGTTGCAGCGGATCCAAGATGGGTTAGAAATTTATCTTTCAACAGATCATACTGTGAACTTGAGTGACAACGGCTTCCAATTTGCTTGCACAAAAGAAAAGTGAAAACCATACCTTTCCACGACGTCTAGGGCAAGGATTAAAGAGATCACGAAACAAGTTTCAAGCAGTTGATCAAAAAATGGCTCATATCTCAAGTGAATCTGGTGCTAAGGTGCACCCACAAAATAATTCTACTATGAAAACCCTTGTCAAGGGTAAGAATTTCGAAGACTCAGTCCCAAAAATGAATTTTAGGGATGCCCTTCGTGGTGGACAGCCTCAACCCAATGCTAATATCAATCTTAGGGCTTCCCATAAACCTCTAAGAATGCCTAAGATTGATCCCAGGAAAACAGAGTCAGGATGTCTTAAAGCAGTTGATGGAACTCCTATTGTTAAGCTTGATATGGGTAACATTCAGATTGGCATTGAAGATTTGGAAAAAAGAGGACTAATTTGTCGGTTCATGGGTTTTCTTCGAGTCTATCTGCTTTCAAAGTCTGGGCTGCAAAAAGTTGGAAAACTAAAGGTGAGTTACAAATCTCTATTTATCCAAATGGTTATTTTCTTGTTTTATTTGCTAATAATGAAGATAGAGAGAAAACTTTTCAAGGGGGTCCTTGGTTTTTTGGAAGGGCAGAGGCTTTTCATGAAGCCCTGGCATACTAAATTTAAATCCGAAGAAGAGATGCCTTCTATAGCTCCCGTGTGGGTTAGACTCTTTGGCCTCCCTATTGAATTTTGGAATCCTACTATTTTTTCTTCAATTGGAAACTCTTTAGGAACTTTTATGATGATTCTTGATTGTACTCAAAATTTTGAACATATTATTTATGCTCGGATTTGTGTTTTAATGGATTTTGACAAACCCCTACCTAAAAATATCACATTACAATTTGGGGAAGACACTTGGGAGCAAGTAGTGGACTATGAGAACATTCCTTTTCATTGTAGAATTTGCCATGAATATGGTCATTTGGCCAGTGCTTGCCCAAATAAAATTCTCGATCAAAAGAAAGAAGATATAAACTCAGCGAGGTTTCCAAATACCTAAGAAGAAGAACACTCAGAAAAAAACGAGTTATGAAGGATCAATCAAAGTCATCTGCTAATATGTTTGAAATCCTTTCCACAAATGATGTCCCAAGTGAGGAAGAGGAAATAATGGAAACTGAAATCTTAGAAACACAATTTAAATATGAAGGGAAGAACTCGGAGACAAACCAACAAATCAAAGGTTTTCAACAAAAAAAAAGGGAGAAAATTTACACAAGAAAAACAATCTTTCAAATGTCAAAACTTCAAATAATGCAGGTCCCAATATAGACTCCGTTGAACCATCTAGTAAAATTTTGGTTGTGTACGAGCATTCTTCAAGGTTAGAAGCCATCTCAGATTCAATTGGAATAAGTCAAGAAAAAGGGAAAAAAAATTGAAGATGGATTCTAATCAAAAAGCAGGTCGCAAGACCAATCAATATCATATGGTAAAAGAAGGTGAAAAGCTTGTAGAGGAAGGTAAGATTAATGCCCTTCCCAACTTTTTTAGCCCTGGTATTAATGAAGATCATCACTTGGAATATTAGAGGACTCAAAGGGAGTCTTTCAAAACAAAATGAAATTAGAAGAATGATTCGAGATAAATCATCCACATCTTGTTTTCCTTCAAGAAACAAAGATGTCAATGGAGGATATGGACTCAATTGCCAGTAAAATTTGGCCAGCTGGAAAAGTGGTTTCCCTCAGTTCCCAAGGGACTTCTGGTGGCATTGCTTGTCTTTGGAACCCAAAAGAGGTAGTTATTCACCATATGGTTGGCAGTTGGGGTTTGTTGGCTATAGCTATTCAAAGTAGACATTCCAACCAGATTATGCTCTGCATTCATTGTTTATGCTCCGACTTCTTTGGAGGAAAAAAGAAGATAGTGGAAGGATATTACTCATATTATCTCTCATTTTCCTGAAGCTTGGATCTTGATCGGAGGAGATTTCAATACCATCCTCTCTCTGGATGAGAAAAGGGGGGAAATAGAAATTTGGACAAAAGCACCGACCTCATGAGCGAATATATTGCAAACCTCCATCTTGTGGATATCCAACCGAGATAATGGCCTTATGACTTGGTCTAACAGAAGGCAAGGCTTAGCTTGTATAATGGAGAGATTGGATAGGTTTTTGCTCTCTAAAAATTTCTTAATCCATGGTCACATTCCTAAAGTGAAGACTCTTAATAATGTTGGTTCGGATCATTGGCCGATCATGGTGGAAATGTGGAAAACCAATGTGAGTTTCTCTCCTTTTCATTTTCAATTAATGTGGCTTAGAGACATTTCCTTCGGACCTCATGTGCAACAATGGTGGAAGGAAGGTAAACCTAGGCATGGGACTAAGATGTTCTGTTTTGCCAAAAGATCGCAATACATTAAATCCAAAATCAAGACTTGGAACCGGAAAGAGTTTGGGGATGTTCATAAAAAAAAACATGAAGTTATTGCTCATCTTGAAAATTTGAATAAGAAAATCCGTTTAGATGGCCTCACGAGAGAAGAGAAGTGCGGATGAAATTAAACTCACAACTCGGTTAGAGGAATGGGAAAAAAGAGAAGAAATCTTATGGAAGCAAAAATCTAGAATTCAATGGCTCAAAGAAGGAGATCGAAACACAAATTTCTTCCACAAATCTCTTCTAGCTCGAAGATCTCACAACTTTATTTCTTCCTTAAAATCAGATTCTGGAGATGTTGTTTATACTTGGGATGGCATGAACTCTATTGTTGTTGATTACTTTTCCAATATTTTTCTTTGCTACTCCTCTTGACTCGAGCTTCACAACAAAATGTTCTTCAAGCAATCCCTTCTCTTATCACTTCTGAGGAGAACTCTATTTTGACTTGCTCCTGTTACTATCAATGAGCTTCAACAAGTAGTTTTTAAAATGCAAAAAGGGAAAACCCCAGGTCTTGATGGTTTTCCCATTGAGTTCTACCAAGAGTTCTGGGATATCCTTCATGTTGATTTATTAGAGGTGGTGGAAGAAGCCAGGAAAGCCAAAGAAATTTTGAAGGTTATCAATAAAACTTATATTACTCTTGTTCCAAAAGCTCAAGAGGTTGATCATATCTCAGCTTTTAGACCTATTGCTTTATGTAATGTTCTTCTCAAAATCATTACTAAAATAATGGCAGAAAGGTTGAAGCCTCTTTTGCATAAGATTATTTCCCCAGAGCAAGGGGGTTATGTGGAAGGACGTCAAATAGTAGATGAGATAGTTCTTGCTCAGGAAGCCATCCATTCCATGGATATGCAAAAATCTCCTTCCATGTTCATTCGGTTAGACTTATCCAAAGCTTATGACAGAGTGGATTGGCACTTCCTTATCAAAGTTTTGAGGCAATTTGGTTTCTCTAAGGATTGGATGGATTGGATTATGGGATGTATCTCTTCAGTTTCCTACTTAGTTCTTATCAATGGCAGGCCTTCTCGGTCATTCCCAGCTTCCAGAGGTATTAGGCAAGGTGACCCGCTATCCCCTTATTTATTCATCATTCTTGTTGAATGCTTGGGTAGGACTATAACCAAAAAGAGGGAAAACAAAACCCTTGAGGGAGTTAACATTGCTCATGGAGCTAGACCTATCTCTCATCTTCAATTTGTGGATGACTCTACTCTTTTAGGTAAAGCTACGGTTAAGGAAGCTTCTAATATTAAGCAAATCATTAGCTATTTTTCTAAGGCTATCGGGCAGTTGATCAATGAAGACAAATCTAAAGTTATTTTCTTTCATCTGCTCTGCTAGACGAGGAATCCATGGTCTTGGATAAATTAAGATATAAGAAGACCTCCCTTCCAATCACTTATTTAGGTATTCCCATAAATATTCAAAGGCAGAAAAATAAATATTGGAATTGGTTGTTGGACAAAGTCAAGAAGAAAATTGGAAAGTGGACCAACAGGTGGCTTTCTTACGGGGGTAGAATCACCTTGGTAAAATCAGTCCTTCAAGCTATTCCTATTTATGTTTCTTCCATTTTGAATATCCCAAAGGCTGTTCTTCGAGAATTGGATCAAATGAGTCATCGTTTCCTTTGGAGTGGTACTAAGGAGAAAAGAAAATGGGCCTTGGTGAAATGGGATACTTTATGTCTTCCTAAGAGTGAAGGGGGGTTAGGATTCCGGTCTTCTATTAATAACAACAAAGCTTTAGTCTGCTAAATTATATTGGAGGATGTTGCATAACCCCAATGCTCTTTGGGCCAATAATCTCCGTGCTAAATATGTTGAGAACAAAAGTCCCGAAGACCTTGTTCGCTATCAACTTCCTACCAAAGGTTCTCCCATTTTAGCAGTTCTTAAGACTGGTGAGGATTTGATAAAGAAAAAATTATTTTGGATCATTCATAATGGTCAACAGGCAAATTTTTGGACAGATTCTTGGGATGGTCACAAGCCTTTGATAACTCGGTTTCCCGATTGGAGGCCTTGGATGGAGGAGCTTCACCGAGCTAATTGGATAAAGGTGGCTAATTACTATCGGTACCATACTGGTAATTCAAAGGTTGGTAGATATTGGATCCCTATTGAGGACTGGCCTATTCAAATCCCAGAAAGGCAAAGACAAGATATCCAAGGCATCCTTCATATGAGATCCCTCTCTTGGTCCCATGAAAAAGATTGTTTTGGATGGAACAACACTACTAAGGGTGAGTATTCGAGTTGCTCAAGGTTATTTGACCTTATGCCATAATAATCCCAACCATTCTTCTGACATATTTTCCTCGATTGTGGGCTCAAAAGCTCTGGCCTAAGGTGAGGTTCTTTAATTGGCTTTTATTGCATCGTAGGGTGCTTACTTGGTGAGCAACTTATGAAGCATGGTTTTCATGGCCCTTTTAGATGTGAAATGTGTGAAGAGAATGTAGAAACTCTCAACCATATTTTTATTGAGTGTACTTTAGCCTCTGAGCTATGGAGGAGAATGGCCACTTTACTTGGCTTACGATGGTCCAATTTTTTTACTTTTGAACAACTTTGGAGGGATTGGCCTAATCAAGAGGGTGTTGATCATTTTATTAGGCGGTTAGTTTGGATGGGTTCTACCATTCTTCTTTGGAATATTTGGAATGAAAGGAACAACCAAATTTTTAATCAAGATAGGAAGGATATTCACTATATTTGGCAAAAGACCATAGCCAACTTAGTTGAATCAGTCCATCAACTCCTTAATCACCCCCAAAACTCCCACCAAAGATGGGATCAAGTGATGCAAATATTGAAGATTAAATCTTCTAAGGGCAACCAACTTAAAGGGAATGTGAGTATTAGTAAGATGGATAGGACTAGAAATTGGCAACCTCCTCCTAAGGATTTTGGAAAAGTCAATACTGATGGAGCCTCTAGAGGGAACCCTGGAAAAGCCAGTGTGGGAGGAATTGGTAGACTTTCAGATGGCTCCCTGGTTTTTACTTTTGTTGAGAATTTGGGTATTCTTTCCAATAACCTTGCTTAGGGGTATGGTATCCTCAGAGGCCTTCAGGAGGCTACTAAGGTTGGATGGGAAAAGGTGTTAGTTGAGTCCGACTCTCAACTTATGATTAATCTCTTGAAGACTCCTTCTAAGAATCATAAGGTGGATTGGAGAATAAAAAGAATTATTGAGAAGATTCAATTAATCCAGGATGGGATTTTTGAAAGTTGATTACAATCATGTGGTCGAGAGATCAAAACAAGAGTGTTGATGCTTTAGCTAATTGGGCTTTGGACAAAGGTGATCTTACTTGTTATGGCCACCCTCCTATATGGTGGGCTTCTCAAATTAGGGAAGCTCTTCTTTCTATCATTTCTTTGGATGGCTCCAATTTCGAAGGTACCTAGTTTCTTCTTGCTTTTTTTTTTTTGCTTCTCTTTGGTTCATTCAGTTTTTTTTAGTTCCCTAGCTCATTCTATTCTTTATTTTGTTTCCTCTGTTGATTCTTGCCTTATTAGTCTTCTGGTCTAGATAGGTCATTGTTATGTTTCATTTTTTTTTTTTTTTAGTTTTTTAAGGTGGGTGGGTTCTTTTGTTTTGTTTTGTTTTTGTGTTCTTTGTGTTGTTTTTTGTTGTTCATGTGTTTTTGTTGTTTTGTGTTTTTTTTTAATGTTTTTTGTTATTGTTCTTGTGTTTTTTTCGTTCTTGTTCTTGGGTTTCTCTTTGTTTGTGTTAATTCGTGTTTTTATGTGTGAGTGTTTTCTATGTTTTTTGTTTTTGTTTATTGTCTATTGTTGGTTGTTTTTTATTTTTATTTTTATTTTATTTTATTTTAATTTTTTAGGTTTTGGTTGTGTTTATTTTTCATGTTTTTTTTGGGGTTATGTCTTTGTAGTGTTCTGTTGTTTTTGTCTTGTTTGTGTTTTGTTATGTGGTTCTTGTGTTTTTCTATGTGGTTTGTGTTGTGGTTTCTTTTATCTTATTGTGCGTGTTTGGTTGTGCTTTTGTTTTTGACACACTCAAGGAGCATGTTTTTTATTTTATTTTTTTGTTGTTTTTATTTTCTTATTTTTAAATTGGTTTTGTGTGTTTGTTTGCTCCTTGAGTATGTCAAAGGTGATAGGCCGAGTCCGAGTCCTGGGCATTTTTGGCGGAATGGATACCCCTGCCTCCTTGGGTCTTACCCGAAAGTGGCATCCCTTTTGGGATGTTTTCCACAAATAATAATAATAAAAAAACTGGCTTGTGATGGAGGGGATCTACATGTCTTCATATTCCTTTCCCTAAAAATAGATAGAATTTTTTAACGGTTCTAATAGAAAATGAGGATTGATGATAGTCGTCCAAAATATGATGGTTGCAATAGGTATATGCTCTTTGGAGCATATTGATAATAATTCATAAAAATTTTACATAGTGGTCATTTTGTAGATTTAAATATTTGTTACAGAGATAATATGATAAAGATTCTAAACTTTAAATAAAATGTTGAAGTTATAAACTTAATAAAGGTTAGAGTTTTATTTTATTATTTTTGGATAATTTTTTTTTTTTTGAATTAACATATATGAAATAACATTTATATGGTATTTACAGTTACATATCTTTTGGTATAGGTTGTTCCTTTATTGAGATTTCTTATCTTTCAATATCGGTTTCCTGCTAGGTGGATTGTTGTTGGTTGGTTGTTTTGGTGCTAGAAGGCTAGTTTCCCTTTTCTCCCACTAAGATGTAAGTTTTAAATTTGAAATATTTGTGTTTGAGAGAGAGGTTCAAATTTCTAAATCTTTAAAGCTCGGGCTTAAATTTGGGCTATTGTTTTTGCATGAGTTTTAAGGTGCCTAAGTTTCAGGGTGGGACTAGTCTCATTTTGTAAAAAATTCCACTGAAAGAAGCCGTGAAATTCTTCTTGGGAATGAGAGAAATAAAGGTCAAATTCAAATATTTTGAAAAGACCAATGAATGCTGGGAATGACAGATAAAACTACAAAAATCCTTCCCACATATATGCCAATTTTTTTGGAAAAGAATAGGTGGGAAGCCATCTAGACAAGGGGCTTTGAGAGGGCCCATGGAATTGAGCACTTTATGAATCTCATAGTCAAAGAAGGGGGCCATGAGAGCAACATTCATATCTTCATACACTAGGCATGAAATGGCCTCCAAAATTTGGTTCTCCACATCTCGATCCCGATTAGGAGAAAAGAATAACAAGGAACCAAAAAAGTCCACTGCTTCTTCCCTGATCTCTAACAGATCCATATTACGAATACCATAAAATTTAATAATTTCTCTGATTATGTTCCACCCCCTACATTGCAGAGTGGAAGATTGGAAAAAACACGAATTATGGTCTCCTTCCTTTAACCAAAGCTCTCTTGATTTTTATTTCCAAAAAAGTTCTTCTTCAATCTATAAATTGTGAAGGACACAAAGAGAAGATTGTTCTTTCGAGAGCAGATGATCAGAATACCCCTAGCAATTAATCAGAGCTTCAATCGATAATAGATGGGATTTCAAGCATTTCTTTTCCTAGAAAATATTCCCAAAGGAGTATTTATTCCAAAGTTTGAGATGCAACCTATGCTGCTTTGATTTGTTCAAGAGTTTGAACATACCTATCCTAGGAATAGAATCCTGCCACCACTTAGCCACCTGAGTCTCAAAATCAAAGTGATATCATCACATGACATCAAAACAAAAGGGTTAAGGAAGGAACGAGAGACCATCGGGGATTTCAAACCATAAAGGGTTATGATCGGAACCAATTTTGGGAAGGATGGATAAGGAAGCATCACAAAAAATATCAAAGGAGGAATTTGAGACAAAAATCCTTGTAAAGTCTGCTAATAATAAGACTACTTCCTCCCCTATGATTACTCCAGGTAAATTTATAACCTTTGAGATCAATGTCATGAAGTTCCTCTTGGTTAACAAAATCATGAAAATCAACAAGACTTCGCTCATCGACAATATTACCTCCATGCTTCTCAAAAGGAAACAAGGGAGAATTATAGTCGCCAACCACCATCCATGATTCATGTCAAAAAATTTCCCTCATATCCAAGAAAAGCATCCAAAATTTAAGCCAATTAGTATAGACATTTGGGGCATAACTATTCGATATAACCCACCACCTTTGGGAAGACTTGCACCAAAAAAGAATGTTAATAACCCTACTATAAGAAGAAATAACATGGCCATCAAACTTGGATGAATCCTAAAATAAAAGAAGACCTCTAGTAGAACTAGAGGTGTCAGAAGCCATGAAATCTGAGTTCTTCTAGAATACTTTATGAACCTCCTCCTAGGCAGTAGCATCCAACTTGGACTCATGGATACACAAGAAATCTGGGGATTTCTCCCCTCCTTAATGAAGTAAACAAGCATTTTTTAGAGGCACTATTAAGCCCTCTAGTTTTCCAAGAACACAACTTCATTAAAAACTAAAAGGAGAGTTTTTGACCAATCCCTCCCCAACTATGGGGATTTAAAACCGTCAATATTGAGCTGTGTATCTCCATTCTCTTCCTCCACTACAAGGTGAGCTTGACCAACATTTTCCATAGCCTCCTCCATGGCCATTTTCCTCCTTGTATTCATCAAGGGTCTTCCAAATTTCCTAGACAACCCAAAATCAAGAGGTTTTTACGTTGGCTTCTCGTTTTGGGACCTGGAGAGCCTTTCTCAATAACACGCTTAGGGGAAACACCTGGGCTAGAGATACCATCAACGGAGGACACCACTGAATCTGTAGGAGGGGGGACCACTTTAGAAGGAGACACATCATTACCAGGAACCTCCAAAGAATCTTCAAGCCCAATCATATCAAGGCTTTAAAAAGAATTCAAAAGGGGAATTTTATTGCCACCTTCAACAAGATCCGTAGACAAAACCACTTCCAAATTACTCTAGAGGGGCTTCTCCCTAGATGGAGGAGGAGGCTTATTATTTTATATTGTATGAATAATAATTATCCTCTATTATTATATAGAATTTTTAACTAGCGTTTAATATTTTATAAGCCATAAATATATATATTAACTTTAAAATTTATGTTTTGAAGTATTTAATTACAACGAGCTAAACTATCTAGACTTCTTTGTTATATTGTTATATTAAATATTTTCTTATCCTTTCACCATTCTTTTCGTTATGTTTATAACAGAGTCTAGCTCCACGTTTCCTACTTATATGCTTCTAATACTAGTTTTCAATATCTAGACGATGATGATTCTAACAGTTTCCAACAACAAAAATTAATGCAAAACACAACACTATATATACATAGAAGATAATAAGCATTATCATCGATGAGACCATGGATTTGTATTGCCTCAACACCAGGATAGCCGTGATTGCCATCGCCATGGCACTTATGGTATTTATTCAGTCATCTGATTTGGGAGGATGTGTGATGTCTTCTTCTTCATCTGACATGAATTATGATAATTTTCAAAGCTTGAACAAGGAAGTACACGAAGAAGAAAATCAGTCTTCACTCAATGATTATGACCCTGTGGATCCTCCGCCACAACTTCCCCCACTCTGTCGACCTCCACTTCCCTCGCCTGCACTGAAATGAGAGGTTCAATATCCAATTTTAAATAAAAAGGTTTTGTAGACACCAAAATAGCACCAATCTGATTATGTGACTGCAAACACTGATCGCTTTGACACACACAACCCCAAGGGCAGCCCCCAGAGGTTAAACAGTGGTCCTAACCACTCTCACAGTAGTTTTGGAAGGTCAAAAATAATTTTGGCACCTTCAGGCACTTTGCTCAATATCCGTTCCACCCTGGAACGAATTCAAACTAGGATTCGCCCCACCCAGGGATGAATTCTGAATTCGCTCCAGGGTGGGGCGAATTGCAGGTTTGATGGGCAAAAAGTCAAATCTTGACAAATGGTAGCTCAGATCCACCACTCAATGCTTCCTTCATCACATGGGAGTATGGGTGAGCGTTTTCGAGCGTTAGAGGCATTTGCAAGGTCAGTCATGAAGTCCCAATTCGGGGAGGAATCTCCTTCCCCCTGGGAAGGCATGATTGCCAAGTGGCGCCTCTGCATGCCCATTTCAAGAGACCTCCAGGTCTATAAATTGGTGAGTTTCCTCACCCCAAAATATACAGAGGAGGGAGAATTTTAGAGCAATGAAGTGCTGCCATTTTATTTACAGACCTCACACCTTTTGGATTTGCGCCTTTCACATCCTTGATCTCCTTTAGAGGGGAGGTCATTGGGTGACTATTGGGAGGACGAATATCGAGCCCAAAACCTGACATTTGGCCACAATATCCCACCAAATTTTCCGAAAATACCACACAAGAGGTTTTGGACCCATCCCAAGTGGATTGGTGCCGAAATCAGGCCCCAAACGGCGGGCGGCCTGCCCCATGGGCGCCCCCTCCCATGCTGCCACCGTCCTAATCGCCCCCTTTGGAGCGATGGGAATTCCATGGTAGACTTGCTTTCTTTCATTTTTGCATTCAGTTCTATGATGCTTAGATAGGTTGTCATTTGAATTTCGTCTCGTTTTGAACAAGTTTGACCATATTTCTATCTTTGCTCGCTTCTACTAACTTGCAGGTAGCATCATCAAATTCCTGCTAATGGAGGCCAAATTGGGAAAATATGACCATCTGGGTCTTCCCAAAATGCCCCCAATTAGCTAACCCCAAGTTTGTAGGTCTTTTGGAGCTTCCTAGGCAGGACATTGGGACAGTACCTTTTCGGCATTTTGTTGCAGGTGAATTCGTCCCGCCCCAGAGCGAATTCAAATCGGTGAGGAATTTCTCGACTATTCTTTTTGCAGTGCCCTCCTGGTGGTGTCTTGATGCCCCTATCAAATTTTTAGAGCATTTGGATTCATTTTAGTCATAGTTTAATTCATTTTTCTCATTCACTTATCGTAGGCTTGGGGATTGCATGTTTTGTTTCATCCACGTAGGTGCTACTAACTATTTCTTGTTCCTTTGAATGTAGGATCAGAACATCGGAGGAGCAGCAAGGAATCAAAATTCGTAGACACAAGCGGTGGTGACGTTTTGGTCCACCCATCTTACATGTGGGCACGCGGAAGAAGGAAAGGCACCCATGGATGTAACCAAGAACGCATGCTTAAACGCTCCTAGCCCTTGGAAAGGGAGGATGCGCATTGTAACCGAGTTTGAAACATATCAATAAAAAGGGCTGTCTTCTTTATTCACTTGTGTTTCATTTCGATTCGCTCATGCCTTTCCCTCTTTTCATGCACTTTCAAATTCCTAGGATTTAGCGTTGAGTTCTATTTTTTTGTTTGCATCGCATCTTCGATTTCCATTTTTGCTTCCGTATCCTCGTGCTTTCAGTGGCGATCACGGTGGGACTCTTTCCTATACCTTTTTGGATCAAAAATTTGATCCAAAATTTACCTTTCTTGCAGGTATCATTTTTTTTTTGGAACGCGGGACTGCTGTTCGTTCCAGTCTATGGCGAACACAGAACTGTAATTCGTCTCACCCAAGGACGAATTGGAATGCGCCCCACCCTGAGATGAATACAGTCCTGTAATTCATTCCACCCCTGGATGAATTCCAGTCTATGAAGTTTTCGGGCAGAAGCTCAGGACCGACAGATTCGGGCAGAGAAGAGGTAAGGATTCTGCATTTTTCTCTGTCATTTTACGTTCAGTGTTTCTATTTTTGGATTACTTGTTTGCTTAGGGAAAGTTTTTCTTTTTGTTGTTTGCTTGTTTCCTTTTGCAAAATAAAAAGAACCCCACACACCACGTGGCAACTTAAAAACCAAGGCGCTGGTCGTAAAACCCCAGCCCTTGATCAAGACCAACGGTGGATTTCATCACCACCTTGGCTTGAATTTTGCATCCATTACCCCGATCGCAACTATTGCTAGACGTAAATCCTGACGAAAGCTGACCGAGTGTAGCTGGGGTGATTCCCAGTGCACGAGGATAAGTCTTCTATGGTAGGTGTCATAAACAGGGCGATCCCCCTTCCGTACCGCCTATGTTCCACGTACCATCTGCTCTCACGTACCTATAGTTTCCCTCACGTAAGGGCGGGTATATAGAGAGGTTGGTATATCGGCTTGGAAATGGTATATCGAAGGGGCGACCAATTTTGGGAGTCATAAGAGCCCTCATTTTGCATTTAAACGTTCTTTAAAAAAACCTTCAAAACCAAAAACAAAAAGAAACAAAAACAAAAACAAAAAAAAAAATCAAAACACACTAAACCAGGTTTAGGACACACTCTCAATATTTAAATGAGATAATCACTGTTTGTGTATGTGTGTGCTCTTTTTTGTTTAGTGTAGCATAAAAAATCATAAAAGAGATAAAAATCTATTTAGCTTGTAGAAAAACAATACCATGGTGTACACACGTAGCCAAGCCCAATCAAGGGCGAAAGCTACGAAAAGTGTACAAGGGGGCACAAGTCGCCTCCGCTATAGCCCTAAGGACTTAGTCATACCGCCTTGGTGGCCTGACCCACAAGAGAGTCTGCGTCGTTCCATGTCAAGGTGGAACTATAGGGACACCCCTTTGGGGGACACGCCCGTTCATCATAGCCCCTTTCAGGAGGAGTCCTTACACGTGGCACTCAACATAGACAAGAAAGCTCCCTTAGAAGCTCGATATGAGTGGCCACCACGTGATGAAGCGCTAGAGCGGCATAGTTTCCATGAGGAGAGGCCACATGATGATGGCATCCCTCCTTTGCCCCCCATCACTGTTAGAACCAATAGACAAAATCTAGAGCGCAAGGCTCTTCAAACCGGGCGAACTAACTCTACCCGCCCCTTTCACACATATGAAAGGGAGCATGAGGAAGATGATTACATTCCTCAAGAGCAATATACAATGCGGGGGCCATGCACCTCCACACCAGCTAGATACCATGATCACCCACTAAGGCCAGAGCCTCGGGTAAATGCCACCAACCTCGATAGAGGGAAGCGACCTATTGAGATCTCGGATCATCGCGATCGAGGTAAATGCATAGGAGAGGCATCTAGGCCTCCTAGGCTCAATATGGTAGAACAAATCGACCTGGCAGTCACCAGACATGCCGCCCACCAAGCGCAGATCACGCGGCTTGAGCAAGACCAACAACAGCTAGAGCATTTATATCGCCTTAGCAAAGAGCGCATTAGGCGCCAAACAGATGAGTTGCTACATAACCCGATGCCTGAAAGGGTTCCAACCCCACGCACCCAAAGAGCGGAACCATATGAGAGGCGCAACCCCTTGGTGCGAGATAGGTCCCCACGACCTTACCAAGCGCTGCCTCCGAGACCTCCTAGACCTGAACGGGAGGCCACTCCCCGGAACAACGATGGGTACCCTCCGCAGGGACCCACCCTAGGTCATAGGTCTCGCCCAGAGACTCCTCAGGAAGCTTATGAGGAGTATGAGCAAGAAGATGAGTGGGCCAAAATGCCCTACCTAGGCGGAGGAGTCGCCATCCGGCCTCCCCTTCAGAGGCCTCAAGTCTCCCACAACCCACAACGGGAGCAAACCAAAGAGGAAGAGATTAAATCTTTCGATGCATACAAAGCACTGCTAGAGCGTCTGGAGTCTATGGAAACCAAAACTTTTGGGCCTCAAAAGCCCACTTTACGCCAGCTCCATAGTCATCCTGTGCATCCGTCAGTGCCAGCACCTCCTTATCTTGAGCACTTTAAGCTACCTCAGTTGGCAACCTTTAGAGGTGAGGAAGATGCTCAAGAGCATGTGACGAGATTCTTGAGCCAATGCTTCGGCATTCAGGACAATGATGCTTTGTTATTGAGAACATTTATAACCACATTCGTAGGCCCTGCCTCGGATTGGTTTACCCAATTACCAAAGCACAACATCAAAAACTTAGATCAGTTAGTGGATGCGTTCCTCGAACGCTTCGCCTTCAATACCAAGAAGAAGGCGTCACTAAGTGACTTAGCCAGCCTCAGGCAGTATGAGGAGGAGACCATGGCGGCCTATGGGAATCGGTGGAGGACATTGCTCTCGAAGCTGCCCTACCTCCCTCCTATGTCCGACCTCACTCAGATGTTCTCCAAAAGTTGTTTGAGATCGATCTCTGTGCTATTGCAGCTGCAACAATATGCCACCCTAGAAGAAGCTCTGGCACAAGCCAGAAATTATTGAAGAGATCAAAATACAGGATGGCGAGATAGCCAAGCCTAAGAAAAAAGAGTGGACTAAAAACACTAAAGCTGGGACCATGCAACAAAAACCCGCTGCGGTTAACCAAGTTGCAATCAACGTCCCTAAACCTGTGCAAGCAACTCAGCCTCAAAAGGCTAATTATCAGGCAGTGCCTCCCAACAACTATGACAGAGAAAATTAGAGGCAAGAGCAGAATCAGCAGCGTCACCCTAGGCGACAATACACACCCTACACAGAGTCCAGGGACTCCTTGTTTGACCGCTTGTTAGCGGCAAACCTGATCAACCTGCCAGAGATTCATACTATAGATCCCAATGCACCCAAGCCTAAGGGGTATAGAGAGGACTTGTACTACAGGTTCCATAGGCGATAGGGACATGACCTAAATGCCTATTGGAAATTTAAGGGCTTGGTGCAAGACCTGATTGATAACAAGACACTAGCGGTGGATAATCCCGTCGCACCAAGCAATCAGCAAATGGAGGTCTTCAAAGACCCCTTGCCTGCTCATGCTCCATAGGCAAAGACCCTACAAGTTAACGAGGTCACACAAAACTACCCCATGCAGGGGTATGTAGGGATGATCAGTATAGTGACTCGAAATAGGAGGTATCCGAGCACGAATGCTCCTACGATAGCTGCAGGAGAGGTGCCAACAACATCGCAACCACAACAACACCTTGCACAACCTCCTCCGCCTAAGCCGGTGGCCACACTTCGGACCAAACTAACTCAGAGTTTGAGGACCACCTCGGCTAGGCTCTCCATATACGAGCTTATACAACAATCTACGCCCCATCGAGAAGCTCTAATGGAGATTTTGAAAGCCATCGAGTTGCAGCCCCATGAGACAAATTCTTTCAACAACTTCATGGGGCATGTAAAATGATGCACTGAGTCGATCATCACATTTTGAGAAGACGAATTGAGATCAGTGACTGATGACATGGCGGATCCACCCCTGCACGTTATCGCGTGGGTCAACGGGATCCCATACAAGAGGGTGTTGATAGACACTGGCTCGTCCAGCAACATCATCACAACTATGGCTCTCAAAGCATCTGAAGTTGCCCACATCTCACATCACGGCTTCCACCTACACTCTGCGAGCATTCAATGACGCAATCTGCTCGACAGTCGGCACAATAGTCCTACCAATCCAAGTGGGACAAAAGACCATACCCACATTGTGCCACGTATTGGAGGGTGAAATGGCCTACAACATCTTGTTGGGCCGGCCGTGGATCAGGGACATGAAGTGTGTCCCTTCGATAGCTCACCAATGTTTAAAGTATACATTTGAAGGGGAGGTGCATGTAGTCCCGACGGACTTAGAACCCTTCAAATATTGTAATGCGGTGCAGCTGATGCCGCAATCGACCCTACCATCGACGCATTTGGATTTCTAGTTAAATCCATCTAAATAGGGTCCGATTCCGTAGGCATCCCCGTTAGCAAGTTCTTCAAAACCCCAGTCGGGTTCATCTTCATCGTCTGGTCCTCCACCAACGACGTCATCTATGGGGGCCAAACAGAAGGACAAAGGGAAGAAACCCCTGGAAGAGGCAAAACCTTTGGAAGAGACACTGCCATCAGTATCAACTATCTCTACTGAGGAGATGCCTAGCCGAATGGAAGTCGAGGCTCCTAGTCCACCCGACATGGAGTGGACTCAAGGAGAACTTCCATTCCCTCCCCCTCAACCGCCAACGATCAACGTTGAAATGGCCAATACGGGCCCGGGGGAGTATCCGGTGCGGAATATTGTAGCAACACCCGCACTAGAGTCCATGCAGGACATGGGGAGACCTCGCCTTCCCATTGGCACTATTGTTCCCCTAGGCTACCCGTCGAACCAGACAAATTTTGTGTATGGGGGCCTTGATCATGGCGTTGCACCATGCATGCAAGAGGACGAAGACGAAGAGCCTTTTGCTGAAAATGTCAACTATTTGTCTAACCCAGACTTTGCTCTGAGATACCTTGGCCAATGCAATTGGCATGGATATGGGTTAGGCAGATATGAGCAAGGGATACGTGTTCTTTGCCAACCAAGATACCAAATGCCATACGACAAGTCAGGGGTAGGGTTCAACCACCCCCTCCCCTTGGACATCTTGGTGGAGAACATGCAAGGCCTAGGGATAGGCAACAAGGGGGGATTGGCATCAGATCCATATGCCAACCCTAACACCACATATACATTGAGGGATTATCTCCCATTAACGACAATCAACCTTGTTGGCTCTAGCAATCCCTTCCCTTCGCTCGAGAGAGGAGAAAGCTCGAGAGCTCATTTTTAGGGAGAGTCTAGACAATGTCAAGAAGGGTCCTCAGAGGATGAATCAGAGTATGAACCAGCGTCATATGACCCCTTCGAACCAGATAATGATCACTCATAGGTGATCCCCATGGATGATTATCAAGAAAGCCTCTTGACAATGTTCCCCTTGGATGCTCCTATCGAGCAAGCACCACTCCAAGGAAATCAAGTCCCCCCGTGGAGAGCGAAACAACCTAGGTGGGACCACATCAATTTGCTTGAGCAGGACGAGCCTGTAATACCGCAAGCAGTCATCGGAGCCAACGAAGGCCTCTGGATCTTTGATAGTGATTATGAAGATGAGACCGAGATGGCCTATCTCAACCACATGCGGCAGATGCAGCGACGACACCTCTTAGGTATTAATGATGTGCAAGAATAGCTAAACATAAGGCCTGGGCATGAGTGGTACGTAGACCCAGCGTGGTGGGACCAAGTGTTGGATCCGCTGCTCTGGGCATACGAAGCATACCTTCCGCCCAGAGACCCTATAGTGCCATCAGTGTCGAGGGTAGACCCTATCTTCTTATCCACACATAGGGCCGATCCATTCGTGCCCGTCCCTCTAGAACCAGATCCAGAGCATAGAGAGCATCCAGGATGTCCGAGCAACCACACCCATGGTAATGGAGACCAAAATCATTCCATCAACATGATCTCCATTGACTTAACCGCCCCCATCCATAATCCGGCCGATCCAACATAGTCATTGTCTCTAGACATAGATGCCATCGACTAGGATCATGTCAATTCCCCTCCATCCCCATCCGAGTACTGGCCTTTCGGTGAAATGCTTCATTTTACCCCTGGGCCAACTCAGGATATCTTCCATGCTGAAGAGGGACCCGAGGTTCCTAACGATGATCTAAACTCAGCAAATGATATCCACTTGATCCCAACTCCACATCAGTTGGAAGACGGATCCCACATGTCGGTCGAGGAGACGACTGACGTAGACATCGGCTCAGATCCAATGAATCCACAGATCATCAAGTTGGGGGTAAGTTTATCCCCCGAAGAGCAAGCCGACTACATTGCCCTTCTCAAATAGAAGAAGGAGGTTTTTGCATGGTCATACAGAGACATGTCGGGGCTAGATCCATAGCTAGTCATGCATAATCTAACGCTTGATCCGACAATCAAGCCAGTTAAGCAAAAACTACGTAAGATGCACCCAAAAGTGGCCTTGATGGTCAAAGATGAATTGCAAAAGTTGTTGGATGCATAGTTTGTCATCTGCGTGGATTATCCACCATGGCTGTCCAACATGGTGCCCATCAAAAAGCTTGACGGGAGGATTCGCATATGCACTAATTTTTGAGATCTAAACAAAGCGAGTCCTAAGGATGATTTTCCCTTGCCGAGCATCGACGCATTGGTAGATGCTACAATGGGTCACGAAATGCTTTCCCTCATGGATGGTTTCTCGGGATACAATCAAATTTGTATCAATCCCGAGGACCAGCTAAAAATGGCGTTCACAACGCCTTGGGGAACATTTTGTTATAAGGTCATGCCTTTCGGCCTTAAAAACGTTGGCGCCACCTACCAACGTGCCATGACATACATCTTCCATGATTACATGCACAAGACTTTGGAAGATTACATGGATGATTTGTTGGCCAAATCTCTTTTGCGCCCGGATCATCTCGGTGACTTAAGCAAGATCCTCGATCGCCTCATGGAGCATAAAGTCGAGTCGAATCCCAAGAAGTGCATTTTTGGCATCACATCTGGAAAGCTCTTGGGTTTCATAGTCTCAAAATGAGGCATCGAGGTGGACCCAAACAAAGTCAAGGCAATCCTTGAAATGCTTCCCCCAACTACCATCAAGCAGCTCAGAAGCCTGCAGGGAAAGGTCACGTCGATCAAGCGCTTCATAGCGCAGCTATCTGACAAGTGCCGACCAATGAACAAGTTGTTGCACAAGGGGGTAGCATTTCACTGGGATGACGAGTGCCAGTCAGCCTTTGATGACATCAAACAATACCTGGCTTCGCCGCCAGTATTGGCACCACCTAGACCAGGAGTGTCATTCTACTTATACATCTCAGCTACTGAGGTGGCACTGGGAGCCATGTTAGCCTAGAAGAATGAACTTCACGAGAGAACATGCTACTTACTATCTTAGCCGCACCCTGGTCAGCTATGAACTTAACTATGCATACATTGAAAAACTCCGCTTGGCAGTGGTGTTTGCTACCAAAAAGTTGTGCCATTACATGCTGAGCAACAAGACGTATGTTGTGTCTAAGGAGAATCCATTGCGGTACATGATGAGTCATACTTATCATAGTAGCCGCACGGCGAAATGGATCATGTTGTTGATGGAATTTGACATAGAATTTATCGGACAAAAATCCATAAAAGGTCAGGTCATAGCCGATCAACTAGCAGAGGCTCCTCTCGAAGATGACCAGCCTCTGACTATAGAACTACCCGATGATGGGGTCTTCCATGTCTCAGAATCACCAGATTCTGATGAGCCTGAGTCACGGGCCGACATAACCCTATTTTTTGATGGTTCTAAATGTGAGCAAGGTGGTGGCATGGGAATAGTATTCTTCACACCGTAGGGCGCTCCAATGCCCCTGTCATTTAAATTAAATTTCCCATGCACCAACAATAATGCAGAGTATGAAGCCTTGCTCATAGGTCTTCAGACAGCAATCACCATGAACATTAAATGATTGAATATCTTTGGTGATTCGCTGTTAATTGTCAACCAAGTCAAAGGGGTATTCCAATGCAAATGCCCGGTTCTACGAGCCTACAAAGCCCTTGTGGACAAATTCTTGGCGAAGCTTGAATGGTACAACATCGAGGCACTCCCTCGATCATCGAATCATTTTGTGGACACTATGGCCTCCTTGGGGTCACTAATCCCGCAAGACCTTTCTGGTGATATGACAACCATTCAAGTCAAAACACTATCGCAATCAGCGATGGAGCGAGCAAGCTCTGATTTAACGCCAGGAATCCACTTGATCCAGATTGAGCCGTCCATGGACAGGTTCTCTCGAATCCACGATCGTCTAAAACACGCCAACTGGGGGTCCTTGTTCTCCCCTACTCCCATTAATAGCAATACAATGCTATTCTTGCAAGCTCTCTCCCACTCAGCGTTTGCTAGGGATGAACTTCAAGAGGGATTGGCTGTTCATACTGTCGAGGTTTCTGATCAGCAGGATTGGTATGCACCCATCAGGGACTACCTCAAGTTAGGTAACCTCCCGCTTGGATTGACGCATGCCACAAAATGATCATTCAAATAGAAAGCGGCAAAGCATGTCTTGTTAGGAGACATTTTGTACCGTCGGAGCTATGAAGGGATTCTCCTCCGTTGCTTGGACCAACAAGAGTCCGCTTGGGCAATCACCCAAGCACACGATGGTACATGCGGTGGCCACTTCAGTGGTATGGCCATCGCAAAGCGCATCCTTCGCATGGGCTATTATTGGCCATATTTAGAGCGAGATTGTTGCGCATATGTGCAAAAGTGTGTGAAGTGTCAACATCATGCCAATTTGACACACGTACCTTCCCAGGCCTTGCAGCCGATCCAGTCGGCTTGGCCATTTTCATAGTGGGGCTTAGATCTCATCGAAAAGATCTCCCCTGCATCGTCCGGCCATCACACGTTTATCATAATGGCCACAGAGTATTTCACCAAGTGGGTGGAAGCGGTTTCGCTAACCTCTACGACTGGACCCCGCATTGTGGAGTTCATTTTGCATAACATCATATGTCATTTTGGTATTCCATCCAAGATAATCTCGGATAATGGGACGTCATTCAAGAACAAATATGTGCGTGCTTTGACCACAAAGTACAAAATTCAGCATAGTTTTTTGACACCCTATTATCCGTGAGGCAAATGGGCAAGCGAAGCGTCAAACAAAATGCTAGTCGCCATCCTCAAAAAGACAGTCATCGATAATCATAAGGATTGGCACATTTAGATCCCACTTGCCCTATGGGCTTATCGCACTAGCATTCGGACGCCCACTAGGGCAACCCCATTTTCGCTGGTGTATGGCTCCGAGGTAGTCATGCCTCTCGAGTTGGAGATTCCCTCCCTATGCATATCAATGCAAGAGTTCATCGATGATGACACTGCGTGGTAGGCCCGGTTAGACCAGCTTACGTTGCTTGACGAACGACACGTTAATGCTCTCGAGCATTTACGTATCTATCAAGAGCGACTTAAGAAAGCATACAACATGAAAGTTCACCTGAGGGACTTTCGGATTGGTGACTTGGTCTTAAAAGAAAACCAACAGAACTCTAGTTTGCCATCCCATCTAAGGGACAAGTTCATGGAAAATTGGTTAGGTCCATATGTAATTGATAGCAAAATAGGACCTGGAACATACCGACTAGCCTCTCTTGATGGAATCAAGGAACTAGAACCCTTGAACATCAGTCATTTGTGGCCATTCCATATTTAAAGGAGCCATAGCCCACCCAAAAAGCTCCAAGGATTTCCATAATCGCTTGGTCAACCCAAAAAGCTCCAAGGATTTCCATAATCGCTTGGTCAACCCAAAAAGCTCCAAGGATTTCCATAATCGCTTGGTCAACCCAAAAGTTCCAAGGATTCCTTAATCGCTTGGTCAAAAACAAGAAAATTTTAAAAACAATAAAATCATCAAAAATAACAAAAATTTGCATCTCATTTGCATACTCACAAACATCAATCCCTCAAAAATACAAAAATATATAGCTGCATACATTGCATATTTGTGGTCGTACAGGTCAAAGCACCATAGACTGTCATTACTTGGCAAAAACCATCATCTTCTACATTTTTCCGCTTTATCAATAGCTCATCGCCTATAACCACCATTCACGTTATTCTCCCTATCATAGTCAGTTGTTTTCTAATGTATCGAGAGTTTTCATCATTCAGTCGTCATTAGCTTTTTAGCCACATACTGTACCAAGTCAGACAGATTTTACGAAGGTAGAATTCTACTTGGATCACACCTTGTTACGTAGCATCCCGACACAAGTTAAAACATATAACAAAATTCCCAAGTTGTGTGAACGAAAGATGAACCCTGCAAAGCAATCCAGGTCACCATAAGCGAAATGGTTATCTTGCTCATCCCCCTGTGTGAATGACCCCAAAGAATGCTGAGAGTTGGCAAAAGGACAAGCATCCTCCCTACCCAATTCCCCAAGAATCCCAAGTTCTCAAAAGGTTGCAAAACATCAGAACAATTTGCAAAAGTCAAAACTCCAAAATTTGATATCCCAAAGTGCACACATCAAAAGGCACAAACAATAGTGATTCTCATCACTCAATATTCAAATCCCTTGCTCAAAAGAAAAAAACAAAAATAAATAGTGATTTTTATCACTACAAAAGAGCAAGTATCCCAATACAATTGAAGAAAAGAAGGGAGTCGAACTTGAATCCCTGGAACTCTCAACATTCAAACAGGTCATGAGGCAAACCTCAGTACTGGTTTGGTTGATAGCCTATCGGTCACTGGTGGTAAACCTCCCGCATGATGATATATCTATCACATTAACTTGTGTGCAGATCAATGTTTGCATGTGGATGAGCTAGCTTATGGTATCCTAGATAGCACCATAGATTAATCTGACTAAACACAACAAAGGAGTTAGTGGAGCTAATCAGGTGATCCTCAGTACAGGTTTGGTTGATAGCCTATCTAGCACTGGCGGTATCTTGACAAACACCACATAAACAAACTCAATTGCACACACAGGGATGTGAAATAACTTGGTCCAAAACAAGTCCGATTCATACCTTGTTCAAAAGTCTTGTAAGATACAACTACAGTCATGGCTAGATAGTTAAAACATCTGAGTCTCAAAAAACCTTAACATACATTCTAAACCAACTTGCTATATTTCATTCTCCCATCGCCAAAAAAAAAAAAAAAAAACAACATGTATACATACAAAGCTATTCACCGCAGCAATCGCCTAGGACAAAAAGCCATAAAGTTCTAAACAGTCTATGGTGCGACTACCAAACATCACAAATTCAATTCATCCATTCCATTTGCATATCATATAAATTACAAACATTCACATTTTAGCACAACATATGCATTCATCACTATAAATTAACATGCATACATCCATATTCATCAATCATCATGCATAAAATCAAATCATCACATGTGCATAAACAAAATAAATTTTGTATATATATATATATATATATATATATCATCAAAAATTCCTGCAGGCTATAAAGAACTGGTCCTACCCAACAAAATCCAAAATCAGGGCACAAATTTCAAAAAACAACAAAAATTGAATAAAAATGCACCAAAACAGCTAATAAATTTGCCCGATGAGAGTGCTTTGGCACTCGACATTCCGGGCATGCAAAATAGATGTCGGGGTCACAAATCCTCGCTATCCTACTCCCTAAGAAGGCTACCATAGCTGGACCGCTCCACGGGAGGATGGATCTTCGAGAATTTCATCCCCAAACGACATCGTCCAAACGGGTCAAAACCCACCCAAAAATAGCAATAACATTGCCAAACGAAGGTGCCTTCGTGCCTGACATTCTTGGCATCCAAAATAGACGTTGGGGTTGCAAATTGTCACTATCCTACTCCCTAAGAAGGCTACCATAGCCGGACCGCTCCATGGGAAGACGGATTTTTGACAATTTCAGCTCCAAAAAGCGTCACCAAAAGGGTTAACACCCACCAAAAATAGGTCTAAATGTCAAAAAACTGCACACACATTCAAAGATAAATCTCTGAAGGCACCCTTACACAAGTCATCTTGGGTCAAGCGACTCATCGCTTTTCTCATGCAGGTCATTCCCTCATCGATTCGTCGCTTGAGGGGGTAGTCACACTTAGTCACCAATCAACAAAAACACACCCAATCAAGGAAAAGGACATGCATTCAAAGGATCATTGACAAAGACAATCACGCTCCTGCTTGGGGCAGCAAACAAGCAACAATCACAAGCTGATCAAATCACTTGGCATTCGTGAATCATGAACTCAAGGTTCTCATAGACAAAAGGTTGCGCCCTTTGCCTATTCATGACTGATCAATGTCCAAGTTCAAGTAACACCTCACCGAAAAAGGTTAACACTTGAATTGAGTTCCTTCGCTCGTCAGAAGCAAGGATTCAAGAATGCATGCCCTTTCCATACTTGGGGCATCAAAAGTTGGTTAGGTTACCAAGAAACCCTAATCATTAGTGCTTTGGTTATCTATTTTTGCTCGGCGCTGTGCCATGCACAACGCATCCCAAAAAGGGGCATCTGTAGACACCAAAACAACACCAATCCGATTATGTGACTGCAAACACTGATCGCTTTGACACACACAGCCCCAAGGGCAGCCCCTAGAGGTTAAACAGTGGTCCTAACCACTCTCACAATAGTTTTGGAAGGTCAAAAATCATTTTGGCACCTTCAGGAACTTTGCTCAATATCCGTTCCACCCTGGAACGAATTCAAACTGGGATTCGCCCCACCCAGGGATGAATTCTGAATTCGCTCCAGGGTGGGGCGAATTGCAGGTTTGACGGGAAAAAAGTCAAATCTTGACAAATGGCAGCTCAGATCCGCCACTCAACGCTTCCTTCATCGCATGGGAGTATGGGTGAGCGTTTTCGAGCGTTAGAGGCATTTGCAAGGTCAGTCATGAAGTCCCAATTCAGGGAGGAATCTCCTTCCCCCGGGAAGGCATGATTGCCAAGTGGTGCCTCTGCATGCCCATTTCAAGAGACCTCCAGGTCTATAAATTGGTGAGTTTCCTCACCCCAAAATATACAGAGAAGGAGCATTTTAGAGCAACGAAGTGCTGCCATTTTATTTACAGACCTCACACCTTTTGGATTTGCGCCTTTCACATCCTTGATCTCCTTTAGAGGGGAGGTCATTGGGTGACTATTGGGAGGACGAATCTCGAGCCCAAAACCCAAAATTTGGCCACAATATCCCACCAAATTTGTCGACAATACCACACAAGAGGTTTTGGACCCATCCCAAGTGGATTGGTGCCGAAATCAAGCCCCAAACGACGGGCGGCCTGCCCCATGGGCGCCCCCTCCCACGCTGCCACCATCCTAATCGCCCCCTTTGGAGTGATGGGAATTCCATGGTAGACTTGCTTTCTTTCATTTTTGCATTCAGTTCTATGATGCTTAGATAGGTTGTCATTTGAATTTCGTCTCGTTTTGAACAAGTTTGACCATATTTCTATCTTTGCTCGCTTCTACTAACTTGCAGGTAGCATCATCAAATTCCTACTAATGGAGGCCAAATTGGGAAAATCTGACCATCTGGGTCTTCCCAAAATGCCCCCAATTAGCTAACCCCAAGTTTGCAGGTCTTTTGGAGCTTCCTAGGCAGGACATTGGGACAGTACCTTTTCGGCATTTTGTTGTAGGTGAATTCGTCCCGCCCCAGAGCGAATTCAAATCGGTGAGGAATTTCCTGACTATTCTTTTTGCAGTGCCCTCTTGGTGATGTCCTGATGCCCCTGTCAAATTTTTAGAGCATTTGGATTCATTTTAGTCATAGTTTAATTCATTTTTCTCATTCACTTATCGTAGGCTTGGGGATTGCATGTTTTGTTTCATCCGCAGGTGCTACTAACTATTTCTTGTTCCTTTGAACGTAGGATCAGAACATCGGAGGAGCAGCAAGGAATCAACATTCGTAGACACAAGCGGCGGCGACGTTTTGGTCCGCCCATCTTACATGTGGGCACGCGGAAGAAGGAAAGGCACCCATGGATGTAACAAGAACGCATGCTTAAACGCTCCTAGCCCTTGGAAAGGAAGGATGCGCATTGTAACCGAGTTTGAAACATATCAATAAAAAGGGTTGTCTTCTTTATTCACTTGTGTTTCATTTCGATTCGCTCATGCCTTTCCCTCTTTTCATGCACTTTCAAATTCCTAGGATTTAGCGTTGAGTTCGGTTTTTTTGTTTGCATCGCATCTTCGCTTTCCCTTTTTGCTTCCGTATCCTTGTGCTTTCAGGTTTTAAGTTCTATTTGGTGTAAAAGGGTCTCAAAACAAAAATCAACATTAAAAACTATTTCCCTTTTTTCTTTAGTAGTGGTGAATTGTTTCTTAAGAACCAGCAATACTACCAATAATAAAGTGTGAAGTTCCTTGGTTTTTAGTTGTGTTGAGTTACTCTTTTGGACACACTGAATATTTTTCTTATGTGGCATCATACACAAATTTTGAGTTTCTATGAAAGACTATAAGCTACTACCCCTTAACTTTAATTAATTAAAATAATTTTATTTCATTATTAAAATAAGTTTACTGCATGGGTATAAGAATACAGCACACAGATTATATGATTTTTTTGTCAAGTTAATACAGAAGACAGATTATATGATTTTTTTTGTGCAATCTGCTTGCTTGACAATTCATTTTAACAGAAAAGCTTTGACCCTTACGTTAACTATAATAAGATGTTAACTTTATTATTAAAAGTAAATTATAAACATTAAAAATGATATAATTTATTATTTTACAATTATTTTTCTATAATGCAAAATGCATAATGATAAGTTAAATTTTGAGTTTGTATGAAAGCCTATCAAGCTACTACCCAGTTAACTTCAATTAATTAAAATAATTTTATTTTATTATTAAAATGATTTTACTGCAGGGGTATAAGAATACAGCGGACAAGATAATATGATTTTTTTTTGTGCAATCTGCTTTGATAGAAATAATATTTTTAACAGAAGAGCTTTGTACATTACATTAACTAACCGTAAGAAGATGTTAATTTTATTATTAAAAGTAAATTATAAACATTAAAAAACAATTTGTTATTTTTGTATAGTGCAGGTAATATTTGTAATCATTTATTAAGAAAAAAATATTATTTCTTAAAAAATAAGATAATTAATTTTAATAAAGTTTTAAATGAAATAAGTCAAAGAAGCTTTTAAAAATAATATGTATTAGATGTAGTGTAGGTAATATTTGTAATCATTTATTAAGAAAAAAATATTATTTCTTAAAAATAAGATAATTAATTTTAATAAAGTTTTAAATGAAATAAGTCAAAGAAGCTCTTAAAAATAATATGTATTAGATGTAGCCAGACATTATGAAGTTGGTAAAAAGTGAACTATACACAACCAAAATTGAGAATATAAAGTGAACCATACACAACCAAAATTAAAGAATATACTTATGAAGTTGGTAAAAGTGAATTGGACACAACCAAAACTAGAGAATATAAAGTGAACTGGACACAATCAAAATTATAGAATACATCATATTTGACCGCCTAATATAAAGTAAAAAAACAACTCAATACCTAGAATGTGAAAAGATAGAAGATACTAATCTATACTTTTTAAATTATATTTTATTTAAAAAAATTAAGGTGTTTATTTTATGTTTTTTAAAAATTATATATATTTTTAGGTTTGGTTAGTGTGAGAAACTCTTACTATCAACCCATGAGCAGAGAAAGTAAAAAAAAACAACCCAGTACCTAGAAAGTAAAAAAACACAAGATACTAATCTATAGTTTTTAAATTGCATTTTAGTTTAAAAAAATTAAAGTGTTTATTTTAAGTTTTTTATTTTTTTTATTTGGTTAGTGTAAGAAACCCCTGCTAAAAAACAATTCAATATCCAAGAAAGTAAAAAAATAGAAAATATTAAGCTATACTTTTAAAATTACATAGTACTTAAAAAATAAATAAAGTGGACCTCCCAAAGAAGAGCCATCAAACCGTTGCACTGTGCCCTTTGAACTATTTTTTTAAAATTTTATTTTAAAAATGTATCATTTTCCACTTATATAAATAAGTATGATTTTTAATCAGTTATAGAAGATTCAAATAGGTCCCAACTATACTATGTTATAAATGCATCACCACCATACTATGTTGACAAACCACATAGTGGTGTTATATTATATTATAACTGCATCACCACCATACTATGTTAACAAACCACATAGTGGTGTTAAAGCTATAAATTATTGCACATATTTAATTTTAGATATCCACATTGAGAGGACACATTTTTTTTTACTAATTGAGCACATACTATTAGGTAAATGTTACATGTTAAGAACAAATATTATTGATAATTTATAAAAGAATATAAGCTTAAAACCATCAAAATATTGATTTTATGCTTTCTTACAAATGAGAGAAATGGAAGTGGTATTTATAGCTTTCATAGCTTTTCCCTCAATCTCTTGATTAATTCATGACCCATTAGATTTTTTATCCTATAATTACTAGAAGTGTTGATAAAATATTGTTGAAAAAGAATTTAGAGCACTATTTGCCTTATAGAACTATAAAGCATACCCTTGACTTTTTATACAAGGTGTTTATTTCTAATGGCCTATTCCTATGATGGAATTTAGTTCCACATTACTACCTCTTTTACTTAGTTAGCATAGTGTGTTGTATCAATTATCCCATATTGACTAGGTTGTGGGACTTGAGTGGATTATAAGACCCACAATTTGTTAAACTCTTTTTTTATGGGGTAGTAGGCTTAAAGGTGTAAGCCCTTGGTGTCACTCATGTGAGATTCCTCACTTCTTTTAATATTGAGTTTTGAAATTCTTACCTGTTATTCTTTTTCTACTAACTAATCATTCTTCATTTGGTTGATAACATGTTTAATTGTATCTACAATCCCACTCTTCAAGGTGGTTAAATTAGTAATTTTATTCTAGTCATTGTCAATTGGAAAAATAATAATAAAAATGATATTATCCTCATTTATCCATTTACGTCAAGGTTTATCCACTTAGAAATATACTTTTTTAATATTAGTTGTTGATTTGGTCCTATATTCTTCTTTCCTCTTGTCTATGTTCACTCATTTCTTCTCACAAGAGTTTTTTTTTGTAGAATCCTTGTCCATTCCTCTAGTGTGATCTTTACTTTAAATGTAAAAGGAAAGGTAGTTTTTTCTTCTTCTTTTACTATAAACCAATCATTTTTCATTTGGTTGTAACATGTATAGCGCAAAGAATCCATGGTGAGCACCAAGAATCCACAAAATTGATGGATTTGAAGTGTCATCATGGATATATAGATTTCCAATGTTCTTGAATACTATGCTAAGTAGGAATATTGGGGATGCATCATCGAAGACTACACTAAAAAGGACAACGATCTAAACCAAGGCGTATCCTTCGAAGATTATACCGAAGAGAACATTGCTCTCCAATGTTCATGAAGACTGCGATAAGGAGTGATCTAGCATAGTTAAAATGGACATCAAGTGTCACCGATATTGCCAAATATTGCTCGAAGAGGATGATATTGCACCAGTTGATGGATTTTAAGCTTCAGATCATAGTAGGTAGAGGATAAAACCACCTGTTGTTTGCCAGAGAAAACCACATGACCGCCAAATCATATATCTCTTGCACGATCACCAAATACTATTCTCTCTTAATCTTGGTGATATGATGTGACGTCTAGCAGAGACTTCATGATTTTAGTTATGAAAATATGAAGGCCCTTGCGACTTTATAATTCTCAAAAATAATTAATTTTTGCTTGATTCTCCTTGATATCGATGTAGATCTTTGCTTTGAATCATGCACCAATGATAGCATGTCTCGAGCTCCCAATGGACACGACAGTCATCTAAGAATGAACATCACCACACAAGAGACATATGATATCAAAAATTTTCATATGCCAACATTCCTTCTTGTAGCTGCATATCTGAAAGAAGATATTAACCAATATCCAACAAGATGATGGGGAGACACAAGTGAGCTTAGCACAAAATGACCATAATTTTTTGAAACGAAAAATTCTCTTTAGGCTTAGGCTTTCAAATGAGCAATATTTTGTATTTAAAACTAGATATATATCAAAGAATATTAACAATTAAACATGGAAAAAAATATAGAGGTGCTTCTCCTTCTTTTTTAAAAAATTAGGATATAAAATTTCTAATGAGGCACCAACAACAACAAGGAAGGTGGCCAAGTTATGGCTATAGTTGAAAAAAGCAAGTAGTGAAAGTTGACAGATATTTTCCAATAGAAACCATTAGAGAGCCATATTTCCAGTAATGAATCAGATTAAAAAAAACTTCAAAAAATTGAATGTATGCAAGAACTATCCTAGCTCTGGTACCATGTTAAAATTATTGAAGACAATATTCTATTCAAATGAAAAATAGTTGAGCAATACATCACAAGAGTCTAGTGAACCTCCAAAGACTAATTAATTATTCTATGGGATCAACTTTATATAAATAGAAAAGTTGATCAATGTGATATGTTGTATTACAACAACTCAATAAATCCGAACTAATCTAAACTAAGAGTTCATCTACCTCATGGAAAAGTGGTAACTCAAGTTAGACTATCCTAATAGAACTTAAGAGAGCTAAAGATTTATTCTAACATCACTTATTAATAAAAAAATTCTAAACAAGAATATGAATATTAAAAATTAATAACATAAATGTTCTAAAAAGTTTAAAAATTTAAAATGTTATAATAATAATTTTGTGTAAATAAAATAAAATGAATAATTAATTTTTTTTGTAAAATAATTAATTTTAGTATTTTTTTTAATTGATTATATGGAATGCAAATAAATTTTGTACATCATCATATAGTTGTATTGTTATAACTTAGTTATTATCTATGTAATACTTATAAAAATTGGGCAAGAGTCTCCTTAAATGGTTGAACTAATACTATTTATTTTTTTTTTTATTAGTTATCTAGGATTGAAAGGGGCTTATCTTATTATATTGTAACCACATGGTGATATTACAACAAGCTTTCAGGATCCTAAAATATTTCACTGATATGATCTTTGGAGATAAAGTTTCTGATTTTCTAATAAAGATAAATAACTCCTGTAGGTGGAAGAGTATTCATAACAATCAGTGTCCTGAAGAATCGAAGGCTTTAGAAAGATTGTTAAATTCCATAACTATACCTACAGGGAATACCAAAGATAACATTATTTGGGCACCAACGAAATATGGGGAATTTATAGTCAAGTCTGCCTATCAACTCCTCATTCCTCAAGAAGAAACCCAAATTCCTTTTAATGTGGTGTGGATTAAACATCTTACCCCCAAAATTGCTTTCTTCTCTTGGCTTGTTATTCAAAATAAAATTCTGATAGTTGATAATCTCATAAAAAGAGGAATCATTCTTCCTAACAGATGTTTTTTATGCTTATCTGAATGGGAGTCTTCCCTTCATATTTTTCTCAACTGTCCTTATTCCTTGGCCATCCTTGATATTCTCTTTCAAAAATTCCAAGTTTGTTGGGCCAAACCTCCTTCCATCATTGAGTTGTTCCTTCAATGGCCTCAACCTTTTCATCACCCCAAACTGTGATCTATTTGGAGGTTTTGTTTATACCACTTCCTCTGGAAAATTTGGTTAGAAATAAATAGGAGAGTGTTCTCCAATATTTCCAAGGATATTTCTTCATTAACCAATATAATTATTTTATTTTCCCAAGATAATGCTTCCATCATCCCTGTGGATCCCAGACCTTGTTCTAGGTTTGAAACTACTATTCTTCATTCTCTGAACATTTCCCTAGATATGATCTCTGCTCAACCCAATCCTAGAAGTAACATCAGCTAGTGCCCCCCACCCAAGGATGGGTCAAAATGAACTTTTATGGGGCAACCAAAGGTAGTTCGGGTAAAGCAATGGCAGGAGGCATAATTAGAGATCACAAAGGAAATATAATCCTAGATTTTGTTGAATACCTTGGTGAACAGTCCAATCATGTGGTAGAAGCTAAGGCTTTATGGAGAGGTCTTGCATTAATCAAGCATGTTCCATGCAGAATCATAATTGAAGGGGACTCTCTAAATATCATAAACTACATGAAGATATCCAATAGACCATCTTGGAAAGTTAGAAGTTGTATTGAAGAAGCCAAAAAACTTGTTACCTACCAACAAGAAGTCATTATCCAACATGCTTTCAGGGAAGCAAATAAGGTGGCAGATAAATTGGCAAATATTGGGGTTGATGGTCCAGGTTTGCTGACTTGGATAGATTTGTTACCATAGGAGGTATGTGAATTAGTTATCATTGAAAAAATTGATAATTATTGATAGAACAACCATTTCCACTCTGATTCTTCTCACAGTTTGTGAGATATTTGATGTTTCAAATTGTCCTGTTAGGACAATCAGTGTCAATTTTCAAATTATTATAGAGGTTATGGTTATTTGGTATGTCCCCTTGGAAATCCATCCCCATTACCTTGGTGTTCCCTTTATCCATTGGAAGTTTCAAGTGATTAGACTTCACATGTTCACCCAAAATTTCATTTCACATTATGTCCATTTCTAGTGGGTGTTTTGGTACTTAATTCCCAGTATGTCTATCACTTATGAAAATTACCTCATGATATTTCCATTTTCCAAGAGAGTTTCCATCCTATTGGCTGCCCAAAGTATAAATATTTTTCCAAGGTCTATTGGATGTCACTTATTTGGTTGTGGGTGTTCTTGTACTTAATTCCCAGTATGTCTATCACTTATGAATTTTATCTCATGATATTTCAGTTTTCCAAGAGAATTTCCATTCTATTGGCTGCCCAAAGTATAAATATTTTTCCAAGGTTTATTAATAATTCAAATAGAAGGTTTTGGTCCATGCTAAAGGTTGCTTTTTACAGATTTAGTGGATATATTTTCCATTCAGATGAAGGCCTCAGTCAACTAAATTTGGGTGATCCTTGCTGCATGTGGAAGCATCATTGATACCATTACATTTTCAGAGGTGTATCTCATGTTATAAAGTCTTGTTCCACTACCATTACCCATTTGGAATGTGTTGTGAACTTGTTGAAGGACTAAAAAAACACTCTGTATCTGTTATTCTACTGTGACAACTTTCCTAGTGAAGATCCTAAGGTGATAGCCAAAACAACTGAGGTGATAACTAGGGAGATTCGTGAAATTATCTAGCAAGCGGTCAAGAAGGTAGATGAAAAAAAAGAGGCCATGGGTAGCTCTGCTCAGTAACCCTTCTGTTGGTTTGAGTTTTGTTTTTTATTGTGGTTTGTGCCTTGAGGGCTTTCTTATTCCTTGGTGTATTCCCTACTTCTTGGTGTCTCTGCTTATTTTCTTTCTATGATGGGTTATAGTTTCGTTAAGCACTGGTGGTTGTGCTTCGTTCCTTTTGTAGTATCTACTGTTGTAGTAATAGGTGATGGTTTACCTATAGTTTGGAGGGTTTGGCTCTTTCCCTCTGAATTTATGGCTATTTCCTATTGTTCCACAGTTTTTTGTTGATGTAATAGGCCTTTGGGAGCCTTCAAATTTCCTGGCTTAACATAATACCTATTAACTTACAAAAAAAAAAGTAATACAAACCTTTCTTAATATTTTCCTTTCCTATATTCTTATTTATCTAAATAAACCATATAATTTCCTTATCTATATTCTATTTTCCTTATCTATATTCTTATTTGACAATGTTTTGGCGATTGTTTTTTTTTGTACTATTAAAAGCAGAGGGTTTTAACGGGATCCCACAACCACTACAAGGAAAAAACAAATGGGTGAAAACCCAACAAGCCTGGAAAAACCAAAGGCAAACCAAAAAAAAGGAGGAAACCAGACCAAAAGGCGACAAAGAAGAGAGAACTGAGGAGGTTCTACCCTAACTTATGCACACCTTGAGAGACATTGGCCGCTAGACTAGAAACATTCTCTGTTAAATCAAGGGCAAGTTTTAGCATGCTCCAAATTTTATGCTGATTAACATCAATAAGCAATAAGTCTCTGAGAACTATAGAGACCAACTATCATATCCCAAAGAAAAAGAGGGACATATGTGAGCAAAATAATGAAAATTTTGGTCATTAAGAAATTTCCCAATCGCCACATTCGTTCGAGCTCAGGAGAATCACCAACAACAATAATGAAGAAGGAACCATCATACAACACACACCATGAGACACCCAATTCAAAAAAGGGGGTGCAGAATTCCAAATCTCAAACCCATACTTTCAAACGTTCCAGAAGGCAGATCATAAATCCCTAAATTCGAGAAGCGCATGGGTAGAAAACACCTAAGAGGAGGCCCATAAAACCGTCTAATATGGACAATCTGAACACACATTCCATAACCTTAGCTTTGTTTGACACAAGAAGGACTAAATTCCCCCGAAGTACCCTGAACAACCATCATCAGCACATCACCTAGAGAACTCTAATCTCCAACGAGCGAAGAATAGAGTGAATAAGAACAAGAATTTAAAAAGCAACCCCTATAGATGGGACCTTTCAATAGGCTACACCACTTCTACCACCTAACATCATAAATGGAAGTGATCATCACAGCGTATAGGACCAACCACCAAATATTTGTAGGATTAAGAATGGGACAGTATTTGAAATTTGAATCGAATATCTCCCCCATTAAAGCAACATTAAATAAGGCCACTAAACATCCCCATCCAAGGCACTAATTAGAATTTTGAATTTGAAATTTGAAAACCAGTAAGAGAAGAGAGGCCATACAAAAAAGCAACGACAACCCACAAACCGCACCTTCGATCTTCTCACCCGATATCTTAAATGAATGCCATACCTCCAACAAAGATCCTTGACAATAGCAATCAAATTGGTGGCTTATCATCATTAATTAGATTGATCAATTTCACCAAAAAATCCGAGCACCAAATCTTAAACCCCTGACTACCAACGACCAAGTTGGCCAAAAAATTTACCACTTCGTTACCTTCTCGGTACACATGGCAAATGGAAAATTCATAGAATGAATAAATGTGGGCCTTGGCTTCATCAATGAGATTAGAAATACGCCATCCTGAACAATACACACCCTTCAGTAAATTCATAGCATTTAACAAATCTCCTTCAATGATAACCCTATGACCTCCCAAATCCTTTAATAAAAAAATACCCTTATATGCAGCTCTACACTCAAAAAAATGGGAGGATTGCATACCTAAGTCGCCAAAACAATTTCACCAAGATGATCTCTAATAAGACCACCCACGTCGGCTCTGCCAGGATTTCCCTTCGACACATCATTGAAATTCAGCTTTAGCCACCCAAGAGGGGGTGGGGACCACTTAATGGAATTACGAATATTAGGCATCAAGGGAGGTGTCAGGTCTAGATAAAAGCCCAAATTCAACTCCACGAAATAGTCAAGATGGTCCTTTGGAATCGAAGGGAGGGTCTCCTTTAGAGCAACAGTAACATTCTCCTTAACCTTCCAAAGAATTCTATAGCAAATATGATTCAGGTCTCCCTAAACATTTTTAAACACTCTGGCATTTCATTCCTTCCACACTCCCCATAAAATATGAGGCAATAAAAAATTCCAAAAACATTTCATATGAGGAGACCGAAAAGGAGATGACCACTGATTGAACAAATCAATGATCGAATTGGGAAGCACCCAAGATAACCCCATATGATGAAGGCATAGATATAACATTTTCTGAAACACCCTGCATATGAGAAGCAAATGAGTAACAAATTCCCATTCCTATTTAAATAAAAAACAACGATTGATCAAGTGGAATCCCCATTTATGAAGATTGTCAATCGTTAAAATTTATTTTAGAAAACAAGCCAAAAAAAAATATTGATTTTGGACGTCAGATACTTCACCCAGATTTTATTCCATGGCCAAGCGTCACTTCCTTGAGGGCATAAAATAGAATAAGCAGATCTCACAGTAAAATTACCCTCACTATCATTGTTCCAAACCAACCTATATCCCCTTTCCTCTCTACACAACACATAGAGGCAGAGCTCCTCTAGAATAGAACTCCAATCCCTGTGATTCTAACTCGTTTGAATAAATGAAGGGTCCATCCACCACGTCCTTCGATTGTCTTGGAAAAAAATGAAATCCTCCACTATAAAAAAATTAGCTTCTTTAGAAAGCGCACATATTTCATCGTAACGTTTATCCTCCAACAATGACCGATCCCAAAGCGCACATGTTTTGACGATTGTTATCTGGTTTTTTATGGACTGTTTTTGACACTCTTGTGTACTTTTAACCATGGTAGTTAGTGTGTTGGTTTACGGTTTGTGCTAATCCCCTCCACCCTTTTTTGTATGATTGAACATTATTTTATTAATATAATGACTTTTTTATTAAAAAAAAAAAACATCTACATCATAAAACAATAATCCTAATACATTTAAAATTAATCCACAAAATTCTACAAGTTTGTATTCATTTTCTTATAAGTCTTTTCCTTCTTTCTTTAAATTTTACATAGTAAATTTAAAGTCACTTTTATTTATTTATTGAGTAAATACTTCTTATACATATACATATCCGTCACGAGGATTGAAGTCACTCTTTATGATAGCTTCCTTTACTCCCCAATATTCTATAACCAAATTCAACAATAAAACTTTATAATAATACTCCCATCTATTAAAATAAAAATATTTATCTATAATGCCACGGCTTTCAATACCTTTAAGAATCCATCGCAAGACTTTAGGTTTGATATTATGATATTTTGATAAACTTTTCGTCTGTCCTTTTACATCTATTCCTATCCGTTTATACTTATCCATGACTTTCTCTCAACTTTTGCAGCTTATCCGTTTTCATTTTATTTCCTAAAGTAGAATTATTTTAAGTCTCATCCATTCTCTTTTTATTTTCTAAAGTAGAATTATTTTATAACAGCTAGACTTTTTGAATTGATGATAGTCGTGAAAAGTATGATTGTTGAACAAGTCTATGTTATTAGAGCATACTTAAATATTTTATTATTATTTATTTATATTTTTATTAATTTTTTATTTTTTTATTAGGTTAGTGCGAGAAAGCTAAAATTAAAGCATATTTATATTAAATTTATAAAAAAAATAAATAGAAAGTTTAAGGTTTAATTTTAATAAAAGTTTTAATTTTTTAAATTAATATATATTAGATAAATAACCTCCTCTATAAAAATTATCTCATATAATTTTCTTATGCAAAATAAAAATTACTTAACCTTTTATTGATCAAATGTTTATTTTTTATGTTTAACATAGTTAAAATAATTAGATGATAAATATTAATACTTTTATCTCATAAACTTTGAACGTCTATTTCCATGGGGTCTTATATGGGTTAGATGAGAAATACTTTTATCTCATAAAATCTAAACATGTCTATTCCCATAAGGTCTTATATAGGTTACATGAGAATTTCAAGTAAATAAACATCTTATTTTTTACTTTATTGTATATTTTATTTATGATAAATGTACAACATATGAAATATTAAGTGATATTAATTGATTAATTATATAAATATAAATAAAAATAAAGTTATAATATCAAGTTTATAAAATATTAAGTGATATTAATTGATTAATTAATTATATAAATAAAAATAGAAATAATGTTATAATACCAAGTATTGTTTTTATATGTCAAAAAATTATTGAACATTTTTTACATTGATTCCATTATTACTTCATGCTATCACTTGTTAAAATTATTGAAGATAATATTCCTTTCAAATGAAATATAGTTGAGCAATACATCTCAAAAGTATAGTGAAACTTCAAATATTGAAGATAATATTCTATTCAAATGAAATATAGTTGAGCAATACATCACAAGAGTATAGTGAAGGTCCAAATACTGATTGATTATTCCATAGGATCAACTTTGTATAAATAGCAAAGTTGATCAATGTGAGTCATTGGATTACAACAACTCAAAAAATCTGAACTAGTCTAAACTAAGAGTTCACCTGCCTCATGGAAGAGTGGTAACTCAAGTTAGACTATCCTAGTAGAACTTAAGAGAACTAAATATTTATTCTAACACCCCTCCTTAAGTGATACTAGGGGTGAATGTAACAATAGGAGATGAGTCCCGAAAACAAGGCCTGATGAGGTACTCATGTACAATACTAGTGCTACCCAAAAAAATGAGTCCCGACAATATGGCCTTATTAGGTACTCATGTACAATGAACTTACATTTTGGAGAGATGGTGAAAAACCACATGGGAAAAAACCATCTTCCAAGAAGAAGAAGAAGAAGAATAAGAAGAGAGAGGTGAGAACCTCTATGCACCCTTCTAATGCAACTACCTAATCCCAAGTTTCTCACGCAACTGAATGTAACATGGAGAAGGAAAGGATTTGGTGAAGATGTCTGCAATTTGATTTTCTATGGGAATATACTCCAAGTTTAGATCCCCTTGCTGAATATGTTGTCGAATGAAGTGCATGTGAATCTCAATGTGCTTGGTGTGCTGATGCTCAACTAGATTGTGAGAAATATGAATTATGCTCTGATTGTCACACCAAAGGGTAATAGGTTGGTCATGGAAAAAATCAAATTCCCTTAGTATCTGATGAAGCCAAAGAGCTTCCTGACTTGCCAAAACTGTTGCTCTATGTCTCATACTCTGTAGATGATAATGCTATTGCTTGTTATTTTTTACATGACCAAGCAATAGGTGAAGAACCAAGACAAAAAACATAGCCAGAGGTGGAACATATATCTTCAACTAAACCTGCCCAATTAGAATCTATGTAACCAATGATATCCATGGATCCACCCTCATATAAAAGCCCAAAGTGAGTGGTCCCCTACAAGTAGCAGAGGATTCTCTTTGTTGCTTGCCAATGGCTGAAATGAGGTTTATGAGAGAATCTAGATATTAAGCCAACAACATAGGAAATATTTGGGCAAGTATGAGTGAGGTACAATAGACTTCCTACAAGTTGTCTATAGAGAGTAGCATCACATGGAGGGGATTTGTAGGAAGTAGATAAAGTGACTCCAGACTGAAAGGGTGTGGAAGAAGGCTTGCAATCAGTCATATTAAACCGTTGAAGAAGATCTAGAGTATATTTCTATTGACATAATGAAATTCCTACATCTTTTTGAGTTATCTAAAACCCAAGGAAGTAATGAGCTAATCCCAGATCAACCATCTCAAATTTCTTAGAAAGGGAGTCTTTGATAGTCTAGATGTGAGAAATGGCACTACCAATGAGTAGTAGATCATCAACATAGAGAACAAGTATGGTGATGTTTTCTTTATCTCTCCAAATATAGACTGTTGCATCAGACTCACAATGAGAAAATCTTGAGGAAAGAAGGAAGGAGTCCATTTTTTCATACCAAGCTCTAGGAGCTTGTTTGAGACCATAGAGAGATTTCCTTAGTCTACAAACAAGGGAGGATTTTTGAATAAATCCAATAGGTTGTTCCATAAATATTTCCTCTTTTAAGTCACCATGTAAGAAAGCACTTTTAACATCCATCTGAAAAATTGGCCATTTTTGGGAAGTAGCAAGTGCAAGTACCAGCCTAACAAAATCCATTTTTGCAACTGGTGCAAAGGTTTCAGAATAATCAATGCCTTCAATTTGTGAAAAATCTTTAGCTACCAAGTGAGCTTTGTGTTTGTCAATTTTTCCATCAAGTCCATACTTAGTCCTGTAAATCCATTTATAGCGAACCAATTTTCTTCCTTTAGGTAGAGGGACTAGATCCCAAGTTTTGTTTTTGACTAAGGAAGAAAATTCATTCTCCATGGCATCATCCCATTCTTTTATACCAGTTTCTTCTTTGAAGGATTGAGGATCTATGGAAATGGACTGATAGACAAGACCAGAACCCATGGAGTGGCTTAATCTGGATGATGGAAGATCTTGGATGTAAGGAGTGGCTTCTTGAACTATGGTGCGGGCCCATTTTGGCATTATGGAAGGAGTAATGGGTGTGGCAGGACTTTGAGTTGGAGTTTGAATTATAGGATCCTCATTTTGGTCATTTATCTCAAGGATGGTATCTTCACTATATTGAGGCTCAAATATTGGAGATGGCTCTAGAGAATTATTGTTGGAAGAATATGATTGAGGATCTTTATAAGGGAATGTTTCATAAAATTGAACATTTCTGTGAAAAAGACCTCATGAGTTGTGGGATCAAGGAGCCTGTAGGCTTTCATTTCCTCACAATAACCAACAAAGATAAGTTGCTTGCTTTTTTTATCTAGAGCTTTCCTCTTTTTCTTTGGTATGTGTGCCCAAGAAGTACACCCAAAAAATTTGAAAAAAGAGACATCAGATTTTGAGCCAATCCATGCTTCCTCAGGAGTCAAATGGCCAAGAGCTTTATGAGGTGTGCGGTTTTGAATATAATTTGCATAGTTAATTGCCTCAGCCCAAAAAACTGCTGGAAGATCTCTTGAGTGGAGCATACAGTTTGCCATTTATTTTAGAGTTCTATTTTTCCTTTCTGCAATGCCATTTTCCTGTGGATTATGGGAGACTGAATGTTGATGAATTATGCCATGAGTTGAGAGAAATATGGAGAACTCATTACTGAAGTATTCCCCCCCATTATCTGTATGAATTTGCTTGATTTTGCAAGTGGCTTGATTTTCAACTAAGGCCTTGAAGATTTTGAAGTGGAATAGAACATCACTTTTGTATTTTAGAAAGTAGACCCAAGTTCTTCTTGAAAAATCATCAATGAAGGTTAAGGCATATTTTTCTCCTTTGAAAGAAGGCTCTGGGAAGACCATCAAGTCACTATGGATTAACTCTAGAGGGGATGAGGCTCTTTGAGAACCACTTGGGTGAAAAGGATCTTGATGTTGCTTTCCAAGAGCACATCCAGGACATACTCCATCAATAGAAGAGACTTTTGGCAACCATGTTACCATTTCATGAGTATTTAACTCCTTTAGATAGTTATAACTAAGATGTCCAAACCTTTCATGCCAAATTTTGCTTTCAAGATCTCCATGTGCAACAAAACAAGAGGCCCCATATGAATTTTTGAATCCCTTGAAGTGAAATAGATGAGTGTTATGATCAATATCTCCTTTTTCTATGAGAGAGTGTGGTTCTTGAAAGTCTCTTATCTCAACTCCTGTTGGTGAAAATAGAACTGTTTTACCCTTTGCAAAAGTACAAATTTGATAGATGGAGAGGATATTTGTAGCTATATTTGGGACATAGAGAACATTATTGATATAACCACCATCAATGGATATGTCACCTTTTCCTTTGACCGAGATAAAGGATGAGTCACCAACTTCTATGCTATAAGTTGAGCTTGAGGAGATTGAGGTGAATGACTCATGTGAAGAAGTCATATGATGAGTTGCCCCTGAATCTAGAACCCAATATTTTGATGAAGTTTTTATAGCTTTACCTTGAACATTTAAGGCTTTTCCTATCTACTTCTTAATGTCTATTTTGTGATCCTTCATTGCTGCCTCTAGTTGTTGTAGTCTTTTCCAACATTTGTTCACAGAATGACCATCCTTTTTGCAATGTGTACAAGTTATAGGGCCTCTTTCTTTCTTTTTGAATTTTTCTTTAGTGGAGGTGGATGCTACTAATGCTTTTGAGGAAGAGGGAGAGATATCATATTTTTCAAGTTTTGTTTCCTCTCTAGTTAGCCTATCACAAAACTCCTCTAAAGAGGGTATTTTAAAACTTGTACCAAGTGCATATTTTGTAGACAAAAAAGTGGTTGCAAAGATTTGAAATACTCCATTTAACTTAGAAATAATAATATAGATGCATTCTTATTCTATTTTATTCTTACCACTACCTTTTAATTGTGTGAGGACTTCTTTAAATTTGGTGAGAAAGTCAACAATATTGTTGAAGTCTTCAAGAGATAATGTTGTTAACTCTGCCTCTAGCTGCATTGACCTTATTTGATCCACTTTACCAAACAAGTTCTTTAGTTTCTACCAACTCTCAAATGGAGTTTTACATTCTAAAATGTGAAACCATAAGCTTTCATTTACATTTGTACTTATAATACCCATTGTTTCATACATCTTCCCTTTATGAACAAATATTTCATATTCCTTTTCAAATTCAAGTTGCTTCTCTTCTAGCAAGTGTGTGAGCCCTTTTTGAGAAATGAGATTTAATATTTTTGGTTTCCATGTGTGATAGTTATGAGGGGTGAGTGGGTCAATTGTATTCATTTTTCTTTAGAAAAAAACTACAGTGAACCAATATTCCTCCTTTTAATTGTAAGAAGCTTTCAGAGAAGACAATGATGCACCCCCTTCAAAGAGAACTTCATTTGCAAGAAACCAAAACCAACAAAAAACCCTTGTTGAATGAATGTAGTAGAATCCAGACCGTTATACCGAAATCTTCAATTTACCCACCCTTACGTGAGGGAAACTATAAGTAAATGAGGAGAGCAATACATGGAACATAGGCTATTTGAAAGAAGAATATTTTGCTAGACCTTTATACCGATCTTCTCAATGACCCGCCCTTATGTGAGGGATACTGTAGGTGTATGAGGATAATGATACGTGGAACATAGGTGAATATTAAAATGAGATGCTCTTTTGGTGCTCTATGAGAAGATGCATGTGTATGTTTGCTTGCTTGTTTATGATTTATCAAGTGTTTTATCAGTGGAACTTACAACTTATTACAATTAGAAAACCCAATATATGCAAGGGTATTAGCAATCATAATATGTAGAAGTACTTCAAAGAAAGAGATGCAAGCAACATACACCAAGTGGCCAAGAGAGTGCCACACAAAAAAAACTTTAGCAGTATTGGTTTTGAACCCCCCTTTCAGAAGTGCTTCAGAGAAAAACTGCAACAATGATATCCCTTGAAGAAAACCAAGACAAAGGTGCATCAAGCAGCACCAATAACCCCCCCCCAAAAAAAAACTTTGTATTTATGAAAGTTACAATGGGACTTTTCACCTTTAGAGTGCCTTTATAGAATAGGCACAAAATAAAAAAAAGGTGAGAGAAGTCAAAATAAGAGGAAGATTACAAAAAATGTCTCTCTCAGACAATGCCTTTTCTTCAGAGTAACAAAAAAATATAGCACGGAGTTGCTGAAAGCTTTAACTCCAAAAAAACTCAAAAATCCAGATGTGCTTATGGAACCGTGTTTCATCTTCAAAAAAGAGAGAAGCACGAGGAGAAAAGGTGTCACTTAGTGTCTGGAGAGTTGAAGAGCATCACTTTGAAGTCAAACTTTAGGATAAAATTAGAATATGAAGGGCAAAATCAAACTCCCTCAACTATATATCTGCATAAAAAAAACTTAGAACTTTTGTTAAAAAAACTCTTCAATATTTGCGTTGACAGTGACTGTGATCAACTCTCTACTCTAACAGCGATCAGATTGACACCTTGAAATCACCTTGCTTGGGAACCGTGCACACTGTAGAGATACAAAAATTAAAATGAAAGAGGAAGCTTCCTCACCAGTGCTTACCCTACAAAATAAAGGAGGGATGATTGTTTTGCATAATATTGAGAGTTTAAATAATCCATGGTGGGCACCAAGAATCCATGAAATTGATGGATTTGAAGTGTCATCATGGATACACAAATTTCCAACATTCTTGAATACTATGCCAAGCAGGAATATCGGGGATGCATCATCAAAGACTACACTGAAGAGGACGATGATCTACACCAAGGCGTATCCTCCAAATATTATGCCAAAGAGAACATTGATCTCCAACATTCATGAAGACTACGACAAGGAGTGATCTAGCATCGTTCAAATGGACATCAAGTGTCATCGAGATTGCCAAATACTGCTCGAAGAGGATGAGATTACACCACTTGATGGATTCTAAGCTTTAGATCATAGTAGGTAGAGGACAAAACCACCTGTTGTTTGCCAAAAAAAACCACATGACCGCCAAATCATGTATCTCCCGCATGATCACCAAATATTATTCTCTCTTAATCTTGGCGATATGATGTGACGTCTAGCAGAGACTTCATGATTTTAGTGATCAAAATATGAAGGCCCTTGCGACTTTAGATTTCTCAAAAACAATTAATTTTTTCTTGATTCTCCTTGATATCGATGTAGAGGTTTGCTTTGAATCATGCACCGGTGATAGCAAGTCTAGAGCTCCCAATGGACACGATAGTCATCCGAGAATGAACATCACCACACAAGAGACATATGATATCAACAATTTTTAGATGTGAACATTCCTCCTTGTAGTTACAGATCTGAAAGAAGATATTAACCAATATCCAACAAGATGATGGGGAGACACAAGTGAGCTTAGCACAAAATGCCCATAATTTTTTTGAAACAAAAAATTCTCTTCAGGCTTAGGCTTTCAAATGAACAATATTCTGGATTTAAAACCAGATATATATCAAAGAATATTAACCATTAAACATGGAAAAAAATATAGAGGTGCTTTTTTTTTTTTTTTAAACTAGGATATAAAATTTCTAATGAGGCACCAACAACAACAAGGAAGGTGGCCAAGTGATGGCTATAGTTGAAACAAGCAAGTAGTGAAACTTGACAGATATTTTCCAAGAGAAACCATCAAAGAACCATATTTCTAGTAATGAATCAGATTAAAAAAAACTTCAAAAAATGAATGTATGCAAGAACTATCCTAGCTCTAGTACCATGTTAGAATTATTGAAGACAATATTCTATTCAAATGAAATATAGTTGAGCAATACATCACAAGAGTATAGTGAAGCTCCAAAGACTGATTGATTATTCTATGGGATCAACTTTGTATAAATAGCAAAGTTGATCAATGTGAGACGTTGGATTACAACAACTCAACAAATCTGAACTAGTCTAAACTAAGAGTTCACCTACCTCATGGAAGAGTGGTAACTCAAGTTAGACTATCCTAGTAGAACTTAAGAGAACTAAAGATTTATTCTAACATCACTTATTAATAAAAAACTTCTAAACAAGAATATGAATATAAAAAATTAATAACATAAATGTTCTAAAAAGTTTAAAATTTTAAAATGTTATAATATAATAATAATCATTTTGTGTAAATAAAATAAAATAAATAATTAATTTTTTTTGTAAAATAATTAATTTTAGTTTTTTTTTTTTTTAATTGATTATATGGAATGGAAATAAATTTTGTACATCATCATATAGTTGTATTGTTATAACTTAGTTATTATCTATGTAATACTTATAAAAATTGGGCATGAGTCTCCTTAAATGGTTGAACTAATACTATTTAAGTTTTTTTTTTATTAGTTATCTAGGATTGAAAGGGGCTTGTCTTATTATATTGTAACACATGGTGATATTACAACAAGCTTGTTATACATATATTGCTTGAAAATTGCTTCTTCCTTAAAAATTTGAAAAAACTAATAAATTAAACTAATAACTAATACTATTTAGTTCATGCTAATTTTTAATATATTTAAAATCATTTTAAAATATTATATTTTTATAATATTTTAATTTGATAATGTTTAAACTATAAATCTTTCTACTAACAATTAATATTTTAAACTATTATTTCATACTTTATATATCATAATTATCTTCAATTCTTATATATAATTTTTAACTATCATAATTATCTTCTATTCTTACTCTATTTTTAGTATTGATATATTAGATGTTTCCTTATCCTTTCACCATTATTTTCGCTGATTGCGATGCCGTGATTAGCCTGTACGTTTATAACAGATTCTGGTTCCACGCTTACTACTATTTATATGCTTCTAACACTTGTTTTCAAAGATCTGGACGATGAAGATTCTAACTTATCCAGAAATTAATGCAGAGAAGGTTTCACACAACTCTATATACACAGAAGGTAATAACCATTATTAGTGATGGGACCATGGATCTGTATCGCCTCAACACCAGGATAGCCGTGATTGCCATCGCCATGGCACTTATGGTATTTATTCAGTCATCTTATTTGGGAGGATGTGTGATGTCTTCTTCTTCATCTGCCATGAGTAATGATAATTTTCAAAGCTTGAACAAGGAAGTACGCGGAGAAGAAAAGCAATCTTCACTCAATGATTATGACCCTGTCGATCCTCCGCCACAACCTCCCCCACCTGCAATGAAATGAGAGGTTCAATCTACAATCTTAAATAAAAAGGTTTTAAGTTCTATTTGGTGTAAAAGGGTCTGAAAACAAAAAACAACTATTAAAACTATTTCCCTTTTTGCTTTACTAGTGGTGAATTGTTTCTTAAGAACCAGCAATACTACCAATAATAAAGTGTGAAGTTCCTTGGTTTTTAGTTGTGTTGAGTTACTCTTTTGGACACACTGAATATTTTTCTTTATATACAAAGCTCAGGAAGGACACACTGATTATTTTTCTTTATATACAAAACTCAGGTAGTGCCTCTGCTTGGAAATAAATGATAGGCCGGCGTTTATGCAAGGCGTGGGTAGTTTTTCATTTTCTATATGTTAGTGAGATGGAAAATACATTCTGCCAATGCAAATGTTTTCTTATGTGGCATCATACACTTTTTAATTCGGCAATGTAAAATGCATAAGGGTAATTTAAATTTTGAGTTTCTATGAAAGCCTATCAAGCTACTACCCCAGTTATCTTTTAATTAATTAAAATAATTTTACTTCATTATTGAAATAAGTTTACTGCAGGGGTGTAAGAATACAGCACACAGATTATATGATTTTATTGTCAAGCTAATACAGAAGACATATTATATGATTTTTTTTGTGCAATCTGCTTGCTTGACAATTCATTTTAACAGAAAAGCTTTGCACCTTACGTTAACTATAATAAGATGTTAACTTTATTATTAAAAGTAAATTATAAATATTAAAAATGATTTAATTTATTATTTTACAATTATTTTTCTATAATGTAAAATGCATAATGGTAAGTTAAATTTTGAGTTTGTATGAAAGCCTATCAAGCTACTACCCAGTTAACATTAATTAATTAAAATAATTTTATTTTATTATTAAAATGATTTTACTGCAGGGGTATAAGAATACAGCGGACAAGATAACATGATTTTTTTTGTGCAATCTGCTTTGATAGAAATAATATTTTTAACAGAAAAGCTTTGTACATTACATTAACTAACTGTAATAAGATGTTAATTTTATTATTAAAAGTAAATTATAAATATTAAAAAACAATTTGTTATTTTTGTATAGTGTAGGTAATATTTGTAATCATTTATTAAGGGAAAAATATTATTTCTTTTAAAAAAATGAAATAATTAATTTTAATAAAGTTTTAAATGAAATAAGTCAAAGAAGCTCTTAATAATAATATATATTAGATGTAGCCAGACATTATGAAGTTGGTAAAAAGCGAACTATACACAACCAAAATTAGAGAATATACTTATGAAGTTGGTAAAAAGTGAACCATACACAACCAAAATTAGAGAATATACTTATGAAGTTGGTAAAAGTGAACCATACACAACCAAAATTAGAGAATGTACTTATGAAGTTGGTAAAAGTGAATTGGAGAGAATATAAAGTGAACTGGACACAATCAAAATTATAGAATACATCACTGAATATAATTTGACCACCTAATATAAAGTAAAAACCCAACCCAATATCCAGAAAGTGAAAATACAAAAGATACTAATCTATACTTTTTGAATTAAATTTTATTTAAACAAATTAAAGTGTTTATTTTATGTTTCTTAAAAAATATATATATTTTTAGATTTGGTTAGTGTGAGAAACTCCTACTATTAACCCAGGGCTGAGCAGAGAAAGTAAAAAAAAAAAAACAACCCATATCTAGGAAGTAAAAAAACACAAGATATTAAGCTATACTTTTTAAATTACATTTTAGTTTAAAAAAATTAAAGTGTTTATTTTAAGTTTCTTATTTTTTTTATTTGGTTAGTGTGAGAAACCCCTACTAAAAAACAATCCAATATCCAAGAAAGTAAAAAAATAGAAAATATTAGCTATACTTTTTAAATTACATAGTATTTAAAAAATAAATAAAGTGGACCTCCCAAAAAAGAGCCAAAGCTCACACTGTTGCACTGTGCCCTTTGAACTATTTTTTTTTTATTTTATTTTTAAAATGTATCATTTTTCACTTATATAAATAAGTATGATTTTTAATCAGTTATAGAAGATTCAAATAGGTCCCAACTATACTTTGTTATAAATGCATCACCACCATACTATGTTAACAAACCACATAGTGGTGTTATATTATGTTATAACTACATCACCACCATACTATGTTAACAAAGCACATAGTGGTGTTAAAGCTATCAATTATTGCACATATTTAATCATAGATATCCATATTGAGAGGGCACATTTTTTTTAGTAATTGAGGACATACTATTAGGTAAATGTTACATTTTGAGAACAAATCTTATTAATAATTTATAAAAGGATATAAGCTTAAAACCATCAAAATATTGATTTTATGTTTTCTTACAAATGAGAGAAATGGAAGTGGTATTTATAGATTTCATAGCTTTTCCCTCAATCTCTTGATTAATTCACCACTTACTAGATTTTTTATCCTATAATTACTAGAAGTGTTCATAAAATATTGTTGAAAAAGAATTTAGAGCACTATTTGCCTTATAGAACTATAAAGCATACCCCTGACTTTTTATACAAGGTGTTTATTTCTAATGGCATATTCCTATGATGGAATTTAGTTCCATATTACTACCTATTTTACTTAGTTAGCATAGTGTGTTGTATCAATTATCCCATATTGACTAGGTTGTGGGACTTGAGTGGATTATAAGACCCACAATTTATCAAACTCTTTTTTATGGGGTAGTAGGCTTAAAGGTGTAAGCCCTTGGTGTCACTCATGTGAGATTCCTCACTTCTTTTAATATTGAGTTTTGACATTATTACCTCTTATTATTTTTCTACTAACTAATCATTCTTCATTTGGTTGATAACATGTTTAATTGTCTCTACAATCCCACTCTTCAAGGTGGTTAAATTAGTAATTTTATTCTAGTCATTGTCAATTGGAAAAATAATAATAAAAATGATATTATCCTCATTTATCCATTTAAGTCAAGGTTTATCCCCTTAGAAATATACTTTTTTAATATTATTTGTTGAGTTGGTCCTATATTCTTTTTTCCTCTTGTCTATGTTTGCTTCTCACAAGAGTTTTTTTTGGTAGAATCCTTGTCTATTCCTCTAGTGTGATCTTTACTTTAAATGTAAAAGGAAAGGTAGTTTTTTCTTCTTTTTTACTATAAACCAATCATTTTTCATTTGGTTGTAACATGTGTAATTGTCTCTATAGTCAATATTTCAAGGTGGTTAGCTTAATAATTTTCTTCCATTTTTCTTTTAGTCATTGTCGATTGGAAAAACAATAATGTAATTGCAATTATGCTCTTTTAGCCATTTAATTTGAGGTTTTTTATCTTAAAAAATTTTCATAACTTTTGCATTATTTGTTGAGTTGGTCTTGTATTCTTCCTTCCTCTTGTCTAATTTTTTCATTTCTTGTTTTTGAGAACAATTTTTTTTGGGTAGAATATGCATCTCTTCCTCTAGTATGACCTTTTATTTGAAATAAAAAGGCATTTTTAACGTCCAAAAGGCTATAGGCCATATGAGATGATCCTCAAGGATGTTGTTGCATACCCAACATATGGTTATCCAACCATACTTTGATTATAGATATCCTTAAATAAATTTTTATCCTTTCAAATCCTTTTTTAGATCCTTTAGTTTTGTTATAAAGTAAAACATTTGATTCTTGAATAGGCTTATATGTCAACCAATAGTGTTTTATGAAAATTTAAAACTTTAAGTGTTCTAAACATATTTTATCCATATATAGACGGAGAGAAATTGGAATATGATCTTACCTTGCCTAATTTAAAACTTTTGATTTTATTGTTTAATTTTATTCTAACTCGTTTTCTTCTATTGGAAAATAATCTAAATGTTTCTTGATATTTTCCTTGCCTATATTCTTGTTTATCTAAATAAACCATATACATTATGGAATATTACCCATAATGCATTTATAACTAATCCACAAAATTCTACAAGTTTATATTTTTTTTCTTGTAAGTCCTTTTCTCCCTCTCTCTTTGAAGTTTGCATAGTAGAGTTGAAATCACTTTTTATAATAGTTTCATTCATTCCTCAATATTATATATCCAAATTCAATACTATTTCCTCTATATTTGGATGCAAGTGATATAAAACTTTATAATACTACTATATATTGAGATAAAAATAATATATTTAAGAATCCATCACAAGAATTTTCGTAATATATTATGGAGACATTTGGATTGACTAGCATAGCAACCAACATCAAGATCTCAAAGAATAAAACCCAACAAAAAGACAAGGAGACCTCCTGCTAAGAGAGGGAGGGTTTGAGAGCACAAGAACGAGAGGCTCAAACCCTCTATGCCATGGTGAGACTCAAACCATAAACCCTCTCTCATGAGACTCCATTTTTTATAATATTTTAATTTAATAAAATTCAAACTATAAATATTTCTAAGAAAAATTAATATTTACTTTATAAATCATAATTATCTTCTATTCTTATATATAATTTTTAGCTTATCATTTTATATTTTATATTTTATAATTAATAATTATCGTATATTCTTATATAAAATTTTTAACTATCGTTTTATATTTTATAAGCCATAATTATATATATTAACTTTAAAATTTAAGTTTTAAAGTATTTTATTACAACAAGCTAAACTATCTAAACTTCATTATATTGTTATATTAAATATTTTCCTGATATTTTTACAATTATTTTCGCTAATTCTAACCCCTTACTCGCAATGTCTTGTTAAGCCTGTATGTTAATAACATATTTTGGTTCCACTCTTCCTATTTATATGCTTCTAATACTTGTTTTCAAGATTTGGATGATGACGATTCTAACAGTTTCCAACAACAAAAATTAATGCAAAATACAACACTATATAATCAAGCAATATTTGATCTTAGATCTTGAGAGGACACATTTTTTTACTAATTGAGCACATACTAACAGGTAAATGTTACTTTTGGAACAAATCTTATTGATAATTTATAAAAGGATATAAGCTTAAAACCATCAAAATATTGATTTTATGCTTTCTTAAAAATAAGATAAATGGAAGTGGTACTTATATATTTCATAGCTTTTCCCTTAAACTTTTGATTAATTCACCACCTACTAGATTTTTTCTCCTATAAGTACTAGAAGTGTTGATAAAAGATTGCTGAAAATAAATTCAGAGCACTATTTACCTTATAGAACTATAAAGCATACCCTTGATGTTTTATACAAGGTGTTTATGAAATTTAGTTCCACGTTAGTACCTCTTTTTATTAGTTAGAATAGTGTGTTGTGTCAATTATCCCATATTGAATAGGTTGTGGGACTTGAGTGGATTATAAGCCCCACCATTTTTCAAAATCTTTGTTGATGAGGTAGTAGGCTTAAAGGCGTAAGCCCTTGGTGTCACTCATGTGAGATTCCTCACCTATTTTAATATTGAGTTTTGACATTCTTACCTCTTATTCTTATGCTACTAACTAATAATTCTTCATTTAGTTAATAACATATTTAATTGTCTCTACAATACCATTCTTCCCTTGATGGATGTGTGTCATTCAGTAGAACAATTTCAAATATAGTCTCCTTCAAGGCAACTAGATAAATCCTTTCTCACATGAACAATAATCATCAATTCATGGCTTTGTACAATTGCAATTCACTGACATATCCAGTTTCTAAACAAGGACTTCAATCAACATTCCTACTCATATGTCATTTTATCTTCAATGGTGTAGCTCCCATTGAGCGACAATAACTCTCTAGATCAAATGGTTATAGTTATTCATCTTATGTTATAGTACATTACGTTTATTTAGTACATGCTAATGTACCCCTATGGTACCTTAATGGTACACCTTGTAAATATAAGACTAGGGTCAAGTCTTAGACTAGAGTGTGAGTAAATAATTTACGTAACATAATAATGTGCAAGAAATGCACAAGTGTCATGTAAATGAGTGTACGAGTGTAATGTTTGTAGATGTACAAAAGTGTCCCATATGTAAGTCTACATAAATGTCTTTAGATTAGAGAGTGTTAAGTGAAGAATCATATATAGGTGTGCATACAATATAGAGCCATGTGTATGCAAGTGTCAAGTAGAGAAACCAAGAGTCATGAGACTTGGCATAATGAAAGGAATAGTCAAGTAACTAAAGAGTCACTCTAAAATGGTTATATAATACTTCATGGAAGGGCATATTGAATATAGCGATCATAGTGAATATAGAAAGCATAGTAAGTATAGTTATCATCATTGTAATAGAGTTTGGGATACATTTATAAGTGAAATAGGATTAATAAAGATTACATACATTTTGACCAACTAATATTGTAAGTTGTGCTACATGCTTTGTACATATAGTATTTAGGCTATTACATTCATATATTTCTACATATTAATGAATGTTATTTTATATATTATAAGTCTTGATTTACATATTTGTTGGCTCATATTATTATGTTTACATTATTATATTGATATTATTATATTGCAACTATCATATATTTGATCTCGTAAATTTTATCCTATGAAATTACAATAATATTAAGATTTCAAAATCCATTATATTAAATGGCAATAACTCTTCCTCATTTATATGATAATTTAAATTGCTAGAAATAGTAACCACATGTTTTGTGTTGAATATTATCATATCCACTATTGTCCTTATATTTATTGGTTCTACAATATTTCTCACTACTAAGTTTTTTTCTTAACACCATCCACATTTCAGTTAAAAGGTGTTCCCATTTAAGTGGCTACCATGAACTCAATCATATGATCCTTCTTGCACTAGGATGATACCTCTATTTGGATTGCAATCATACCCCATCTTCTCTAAAATCTTATACATAAGAATATATGTAATCTATAACATGCTATTCTAGTACGCGGAGAAGAAAAGTTGTCTAAACGAAATGATGACGGCCCTCTGGATCCTCCGCCACCCCCGACTTGGAAGGCCCGCCCATATAATGAGAGGTTCAATCTCCAAAATGTTTAAAGTTCTATTTGGCCTAAAAGGGTCTTGGAAAAAAAAAAAAAAAATCAACATTAAAAACTATTATTGGCACTACCACCAATAATAAAGTGTGAAGTTCCTGTTGAATTACTCTTTTGGAGACACTGATTTTTTTCCGCTGAGGTAGTGCCTCGGATTGGAAAGAAATGATATGCCCTAGTTTATGCAAGGCATGGGTAGTTTTTATTTTTCTACATGGTAGGTAGATGGAAAATACATCTTGCCAATGTACATGTTTTTTCAACGTGGCATCATAATTTTTTTTATTTTATTTGCAGTGTAAAATGCAAAATGGTAATTTAAAATTTTGAGTGTCTATCAAAGTCTATCAAGCTACTACTCCAGTTAATTTTAATTAATTTAATTTATGTATTAAAATTATTTTACTACATGTATTAAAATTATTTTAATTAATTTAATTTATGTATTAAAATGATTTAACTGCATGGGTATAAGAATAGAGTAGACATTTTGTGCAATCTGCTTGCTTGACCATTCATTTCATAGAAATAATATTTTTAATGGAAAAGCTTTGCACTTTACATATGTTGTTTATATTATAAATTATAAACATTAAAAAAATAATTCACTATTTTTTATAATAATAAAAAAATTAATTAATATTTATAATTATTCATTAAAAATATTATATCTTAAACAAAAGCAAATAATTATTTTTAACAAAGTTTTGAATAAAGTAAGTCAAAGAAGTCCTTAACATTAATATGCACTAAATTTAGCCGGTAAAAGTGAACTGGACACTACTAAAATTACAGAATATACCATTGAATGCAACTTGATCACTCAATATTCAAATAGTTAAAAAAATAGAAGATATTAAGCTATACTTTTTAAATTATACATTATTTTTTAAAAAACATTTAAAATTTTTATTTTATGTTTTTTATTAAATAATTTTTAATTTTAGTTTAAAAAATTATCATTTTTTATTTAAATTAATATGTATGATTTTTTAACTGGTTATACAATATTTAAGTAGGTATTAATTGTATTACCATTCTACTATGTTAACAAACTATATAGTGGTGTTATAGCTAGCAATTATTATATATATTACTAAGCAAGATTTGATCCTAAATCTCCACATTGAAAGGGTACATTTTTCATCAATTGAGCACATATTATTAAAAAATGTTACTTTTGAGAAAAAAATCTTATTGATAATTTTATAAAAGGATATAAGCTTAAAACCATCCAAGTATTGACTATGTGCTTTCTTACAAATGAGAGAAATGGAAGTGGTATTTATAGATTTCATAGCTTTTCCATCACACTCTTGACTAATTCACCACCTACTAGATTTCTTCTCCTATCAACATCATAAGTGTTGATAAAATATTGTTAGAAAAGAATTCAAATATAAGACTATAAAGCATACCCTTGAATTTTTATACAAGTATTTTATTTCTAGTGGCATATTCCTATGATGGAATTTAGTACATTAGTACCTACTCTGTTGTATCAATTATCCCATATTTACTAGGTTGTGGGACTTGAGTGGATTATAAGCCCCACTATTTGTCAAACTCTTTGTCAATGGGGTAGCAGGCTTAAAGGTGTAAGTTTTTGGTGTCACTGATGTGGGGTTCATCACCCCTTTTAATATTAAGTTTTAATGTTCTTACCTCTTCTTTTGCTCTTAACTAATCATTCTTCATTTGGATAATAACATGTTTAATTGTCTCTATAATCCCACTCTTCAAGGGGTTAGCTTAGTAATCTTACCTTAGTAATTTTATTCTAATCATTATTAATTGGAAAAATAATAATAAAAATGTTTTTATCCTCTTTTATTCATTTATGTCAAGGTTTTTGTCCTAAAAGAATTACTTTTTTTTTTAATATTATTTGTTGAATTGGTCCTATATTCTTCCTTACTCTTGTCTAAGTTCACCCATTGCTTATGAGAATATTTTTTTGTTCATATTTTTTTTTTGTAGAATCCATGTCTATTCCTCTAGTGTGACATTTTATTTAAAACTAAAAGGTAAAATAGTTTTTCTTCTTATTCTCCTATAAACCAATACTTTTCCATTTGGTTAATAACATGTGTAACTGTCTCTATATATCCTCTTTTAAGGTCGTTATATTAGTAATTTTATTCCATTTTTATTCTAATCAATGTCAATTGGAAAAAAAATAATGAAATTGCAAGTACTCTATTTTTACCATTTAAGTTGAGCTTTTTTGCCTTCAAAAAGTTTCATAAATTTTGTATTATTTGTTGAGTTGGTATTGTATGCTTCCTTCCTCTTATCTAAGTTGCTCATTTCTTTATTTTGAGAAGAGTTTTTTTGGGGTAGAATCCTCATCTATTCCTCTAGTATGACCTTTTATTTGAAAGAAAAATGTTTTTTTAACATCCACAAGGCTATAGGCCACATGAGATGATCCTTAAGGAGATTATGGTAAATTTAGGTAAAGTAGATCAAGGTTAATTTAGGTAAATCAAATTTATTTTCCTGAAGTAGCATAAAATCCTCACCTTGCAATGACAATGAAAGTAGTACAAAGCATATCCATTGCACATTAAGGTTTCAAGAGAAGCATAATAAAGAAATGCATATGGAGGATATCCATAGATATTTAGGGTTTCCATAGCAACATAGAAAAGTAATTACTATAAATAATCATCTTTGTACTTTATATGAGACTATTTCTTGTATTTTAGATTCTTTAGAGATACATAAATATTTAAAAGATAAGTCCCATCATGAATAGTATGGAAAAATAAAGGACATTGATGAAGATGAAAGTGTTAGTGGGAATGGAAAAGGGAGAGGAAGAACATCAAGGAGAACAAAGAGAAAAGAAAACTCAAAGGGATATTGGTTTGGGAATCAAAAAATAAATATCATAGACATTAACAAGTAGTGAGTCTAAGCCCATTGATAAATAAAAACCGATAAAGATCATATCATGGAATAATAGGGGTATGAATAAAACCCCTAAAAGAAGAGTTATAGGTTTCTAAGTTTATTTTAATACAAGAAAAAAATTAAGTAGTGAAGATCATAAGGATACTTCTAAAAGGATTCAAAAGATAGAGGATTGTCTAGCAATTTCTTCTATAGGAGCTTTTTAGGGAATTGCATTAAAATTGGACAAACACAAATATGATCGATAATGACAAAAAGAAAGAATTTATTGGGTTATTGGACCATTTTATGTGAAAGAGGAAAACCTCTAAGTTGGGATTATAAATGTATATTCCATTATTTTATTGTTAAGCTTATTTTTGAGCTATTTTATTGTTAGCTAGTTGTTGATCAGAATCTTGTTGGGATCTGCTTCTCTTGGGCTAAATAAATCATGCTATATATTATTTATATGTTCAATGCAATTTCTTTAAGTGTTGATTACTCTGACATGGTATCAGAGCACCGTGTGGATTTCGAAGTTTTTAGCTAGCTTGGATCTTGGATTTGATCTCGGGCACTTTATCCAAGATAGCAAGAGCACATTTCTCGAGGTAAGATTAGATCTGCATCTTGAGCATGTCTCCTAAGGACTCCAAGTGATGGGTGGCTAGACCTAGCACGTGGCACTAGGATATGCTCAGCTCAACCACTGAACGGATGAAACCTAGATCTATTGGTGAGGCTAGGAATCTACAGACTCAACCTGACCCCTAATCGATGCATTACTACGTGGGACAGAACTTGATGCTAGCTAACTGTGCAAACCGACGTGAACAGACACATGGCAAGTGGTGATGTGGCATACATGGTGAATGATGACACAGGACTCATGACTGGTGATGTGGGACCAAAAACCTAATACATGTCATTGTTGGATTACACGGAGCTCAAGGGGAATGTTTGGTCGGGTATAGTTTACCCGAAGCTAGACAACCAAGGAGGGGAGTTTTTTTCTTTTAAGACTCTGAGTGCCGTGCTGCGGCACATGGGTGATAAATACCACAATGCATTTCTAGCACAACGAACCATTTTTACCACCCCCCATTGCAAATTAGTTTTTTTTGCTACAGAAAACCAGATTTATAAACCCTCATCGCCAATTGTTTATAGTATGAGTGGAGGATTGCCAATTTAACGTACGAATGTTTCTCTCTATTGATGAATTGACAATCATGTTTGGTTTAAATCACCATTTAAGGCATCTTATGCTTCTGGAAACATAGTCTATTTTGCTTTCGATAAAAATTATTTTTCGAAGGGGGTCGAGACGTGTCAAGAATATACTGAATCACAAGAGCAGGTGGATAGTAAAAAATTTTGTCACGCTTGTGTATTTCTATTTTCTAGAAGTTGACGACACTCACCAGCGAGAGGTTGTCTACCTGGAGCAGTGGAGCCATTGTGGAGGAGATGTGGTGAATAAGTGGGCGCCACCCAAGGGAGTCATGTCGCTCAAAAAAGAGAACGCATTGTCCCAATGGAAAGAGAGTGGTATCACCCACAGCCGTCGAGCACTGGCATACACCAAATAAAGGGTATTGCCCTTTATATCTCGCTGAAGAGCATAACTCGGCTGGCAGGTAGCCGAAGTGCCAAGGCACTGCTTTGCGATAGGTCGAGGCTTCACCGCACCCTCTAGGTAATTTTTTTTTCTAATGTTTTAATTTTTTTTAGTTTAATTAAATTTTTTATTTTATTTAATTAAACTTGAATTATTTTTTAACATTAGAGATTAATTTTTTCTTTTTAATTTAAAAAGGGAGGTTTTTTTTCTAAGTGAAGGGGAGATTTTTTTTCCTCATTACAATTTTTTTCAAATTGAAAAAAGGGGGAAGAGTGAGAAAAATTTTCAGCATTTCTTCAAAATTGGCATATTGTAAAAGGTGCATTTTCGGTGGAAACCGACACCTTAGTTTCATTTTTTTTGATGCTTTATGATGTATGTTGCATTTTCCTTTACATTTGCACTACTTAATTAAGTAAAAACAAAACACTCATAAGTTCTAAAATTTGAAACCCATTTATGCAATTCAATTGCACCGCAGTATTCAGTATTTATGATACCTCTGGCTCACACTTATAGGTAATGCTATTGTGCTTTGGGCTACTGTATCTGTCACCTAACATAGTTGCAACAATGATGTCTGAGCTTATTCTCTATAAATCATCATGGATATATAAGTTTACCAATTTTTTATTTTTCTTTACTCCATTCCACTACCCTAATCGTTCTTATGTTTAGACGTAAATCCTAATGAATGTTTTGATATCTGAAGTGTTTATGGGAAGTTACGTACCATGCATGAGTATTTACGAACTTTTATGGTAGGTGTCATCAAAAAGATGATTTCCTTTCAGTATCTCTTATGTTCCACTTACCGTTATGATATCTAAAAATACCTATAGTCTCCCTCACGTGAGGACGGGTTTTTTTTTTGAAAAGTTCATTATAAAGGCTTGGCAAAGGTATAAAAAAAGGGGGACCATTTGGTGATATAAGGAACCCTCATTATGTCTGCTACCCAAAAGTACCTGACATATTCTCAGTTACTGAAAGGTTCCAATTACACCCCTTGGAAGATGAAAATAAAAGGTATCCTCCAAATGGAATATTTGTGGGATATTGTTTTTGGAAAATAACAATACCTTCACCAACATCTAGATAAACTGAAGCTACACCCCCAACTGTAGAACAAATAGCTTTTAATAATACATAAATCAGGGCAAGAGTGCTCTTCTTACTTGTTATTTCTGATGAAGTTCAACCTCACATAGCTGACACAGAACATGGTAAAGAGGTACGAGATACCCTTAAAACCATTTATGAGGGTAATAATGAGTCCACCATTCTTTACCTTCAATCTCAACTTCACAGTTTGAGTATGAAGCATGGTGAGACAGTTGAACTCTTTCTTTGTAGAGTAGTTGAGTTGAAATCAAAATTGAATTCTTTAGGAGAATCGATAGATGATAAGATCCTTACTTTAGTAGTCATGAGAGCTTTACCTAATTCTTACCAAATTTTAATCACCTTACTTCAAGTATCACTAAGAAAAGTTACCTTTGTTGAGTTGGTCAATATGCTTCAAGAAGAGGAGGCTCACAAACTTAAAGGATATGAATCTTCTAATACAACCCTCTATTCCAACAAGAAGGGTTCTAAGAAGAAGGGTAATTTTTAGAAGGGAGGAAATTCTCACAAGGATTCAAAGGTAAAACAACCTCAACAAACAAAATGATATTGCAAATTTGTGACAAAGACACCCATGACACAAATAGGTGTTGGCACAAGAACAAGCAACCTAATAACAAGGGCCATAACAAACCACAAAACAAAAACAAACAACCCAAGCTGAATGTTGATGTTGAAGAATATGACTTTGATTCTAGGTGGGTACACAAGGTGCTCATAACTACCATAGCCTTCAAGTAGAAGGATATTGTATGGTATGTTTATTCTAGCGCGAGTAAGCACATGATTGACGATAAATCGTGGTTTGAAACATATGAGGCCAAGGAGGGAAAACCTATCACTATTGCTGATGACAAAACCTACAAGGTTCAGGGAGAGGGTACATTTTCTGTCACTCTTCCTAATGGCAAGTATCATATTGAAAAATTCCTCTATGTTATAGGATTGACAAACAATTTATTGTAAGTCACACAAATTTTGGATAAATATATGGTTGTGAATTTTCATGTTGAGAATGGAAAAAAGTGTTCCTCTATTACCAGGAGGGGTAAGAACATTGCAACAGCTTCCTATAATCATGGTTTATTTTCTTTAGATGTTATATCTACTCCTCATGTTGCCATGACAGTCTCTAAAAAGGAGGCAACTTCCCTATGGCACAAGAGATATGAGCATCTTAGTTATGGCTACTTACTTGAGCTAAATAAGTATGAGATGGTAAAATGTCTTCCTTCTATTTCTTCTACATTGCTAGTGTACTCTAACTGCTTGGCAGGAAAGCAACATAGAGTACCTTTTGAGAAGAGCTCTACAAGAACAAAGAAACCTCTAGAGTTAATTCACACCAAAAAGTTTTGGGAGGAAGAGATATTTTTAGTTGTTTGTGGATGACTACTCATGAAAGATGTGGGTTTTCTTTCCTCATCTAAAATATGAAGCCTTTAGTTTCTTCTAGAAATTTAAGACATTTGTTGAGAAGGATTCAGGGACTTCTATAAAGACCCTTCGCTCATATTGAAGGGGGGAGTTCACCTCTAAATAATTTTTTGCATTTTTGACTACACATGGAATCAATAGACAATTAACTATTGCTCACACTCCTTAGAAAAATGGAGTTGCTAAAAGGAGGAATAATTCCATCATGAAAATGGTTCGTTGTATTCTCACAAGAACTCATCTAGGGCAACAATTTTGGGTAGAAGTTGTCACCACTACAATATATCTATTGAATAGGGCACCCGCAAATGCCCTAAAAGGAATAACTCCATAGGAAGCATGGAGTGGTCAAAAACCCTCCATATCTCATCTACACATTTTTGGATGTAAAGCTTTTATGCACATACTGAAAGAGAAAATGAAGAAGCTATATGATAAGACATTGAAATGTGTTCTTGTTGGCTATGATGAGCACTAAAAGGGTTACCATTTGATTTATCCTTTGACCAAGAAGATTCATGTTAGTAGATATGTTGCTTTTGATGAGGCTTTCACATCACAAAGCACATCTAATGTATACCTAGATCTTGTGGAATCTAAAATTGAGAAGTCTCCTTCGTGACCACAGACTAGAGGTATACCTATACATTGATGTATACGCTAACACCCCTTGCTCAGGGGAAATAATCTTATGCAAAAGAGGGTTCAACCTTTCTACCATGATCTTAGTAATGATTTTGAGGAGAACATTACATAAACTAATAGGTCTAAAAGCTGAGATGTGATCAACCACTTTTAGAAAAATATTAATATAAGTTTTATTGATAACCTTAAAAATTTCTTTGGCTTTCCTAGCTTCTTCCACCACCTCTAATAAATCAGTATGAAGGATATCCCATAACTCTTGGTAGAAATCAATGGGAAAACCGTCAAGACCTGGGGTTTTCCATTTTTGCATTTTAAAAACTACATGTTGAAGCTCATTGATAGTAACAAGAGTAGTAAAAATATATTTCTCCTCAAAAGTGATAATATAAGGGATTGCTTGAAGAACATTTTGTTGAGAAGCTAAGTCAAAAGGAGTAGCAGCAAAAATATTGGAAAATTAATCGACAAAAATAGAGCTCATGCCATACCAAGTATAGACAACATCTCAAGAATCTGATTTCAGGAAAGAAATAAAGTTGTAAGATATGCGAGAAAGAAGATATTTATGGAATAAATTTGTGTTTCAATATCTTTTGAGCCATTGAATTCTAGATTTTTTCTTCCATAAGAGTTCTTCTCTTTTTCCCATTCCTTTAACTGAGTTGTGAGTTTAATTTCATCTACACTTCTATTCTCTGTGAGGCCATCTAAACGTCTTTTATTATTCAAATTTTCAAGTTGAGCAATAAATTCATGTTTTTTTAAGAACATCCCCAAACTCCTTCCATTTTTAAGTCTTGATTTTGGATTTAATGTATTGCAGTATTTTGGCAAAAATGAATGTCTTAGTACTATACCTATGCTTATCTTCCTTCCACTATTGTTGCACACGTGGTCTAAAGGAACTGTCTCTAAGCCACATTAATTGAAAATGAAAAGGAGAGAAACTCACATTGGGTTTTCACATTTCCACCATGATTGGCCAGTGATTCGAACCAACATTGTTAAGAGTCTTCACTTTAGGAATGTGACCATGGATAAGAAATTTTTAGAGAGCAAAAACCTATCCAATATTTCCATTATACAAGCTAAGCCTTACCTTTTGTTAGACCAAGTCATAAGGCCATTATCTGTTTGGATGTCCACAAGATGGATGTTTGAAATATATTCGCTCATGAGGTCAGTTCTTTTGTCCAAATTTCTATTTCCTCCAATTTTATCATCCAGAGAGAGGATGGTATTGAAATATCGTCCAATCAAGATCCAAGATTCAGGAAAAAGAGATATAATATGGGTTATATTCTTCCACTATCTTATTTTTTCCTCCAAAGCAATTGGAGCATAAATAGTAATGCAAAGAATAATTTGGTTGGAATGTCTTCTTTGAATAGCTATAGCCAAAATACCCCAACTTTAAATCATATGGTGAATAACTACTGAAAGCACGAGATTTCGGGCGAAGGAAACACTAATTGCGATGCATTCAAAATCAAATACGCTTAAGTCCTAAAAATGTAGAATGCATGAAATGAAAGAGACGCATTGAAATGAGATACAAGCAAATGGAGAAAACACAGCCCTTTCATTAAACTCTCTTGATCTCTGTTACAAAGACGCCTCCTCCCTTTTCAGGGGCTAGGAGCGTTAAAAGAATTTGATTACAATCAAGACTTAATGTTCCTTTTCCCGCGTGCCCACACTTGAGATGGGCGGGCCAAGACGATGCCGCCGCTGATGTTGATGAGTCCTTAACCTCTGCTGCTCCTCCTATGAACAAAGAAACAACAAAGATGTCAGTAGCACCTGCTACAAATAAGAAGTGTTTGTTCTTTGAAATTGCCAAAAGATGCATGCAAAAGATTGTCGAATACAGTGAATAAAATGGATCTAAGTCACCTACAAATTTGACAGAGGTCAGAAGACATTACCAGAAGGCCATTGCCACTGAAACAGTCGGCCAATCTGCCTTCACCTGGAATTCGTCCCTGGGCAGGACGAATTCTGACTGCTATTCGTCCCTGGGTGGGACGAATTCGACTGTGTTGGAAAAGCCGAAGTGATGCTGCTCCAATGTCGACTCCCGAGACCTCCAAAACACCTGCAAACAGAGGGGTTATGTAATTGGGGCCATTTTGGGACGACCCAGATGGTCGGATTCTCCCAATTTGGCCTCTATCCTCGGGAATTCGATATCGCCACCTGCAAGTTAGTAGGACAACAAAGCGACAAAAGGCATGATAAAATCTGATCAAAATGTTATGAAATTGAAGCTATGAGTTAACCAGATAGAATAACATAAGATGCAATATGAACAAATAATCTAGAATGCTTTAGAATAAAACTTAGAAAGTGCGGGGGTGCCCAAGTGGGCCTCCCACCGTTGGCACTTGATTTCGGCGCCAATCCACTAGGGATGGGCCCAAAACCTCTTAGGATTGGGGTGTCTGCAAATTGGTGGTGTAAGGTGGTCAAATGTTGGATTTGGGTTGGATCCACGCTTCCAAAAGCCACCCAATAACCTCCCTTGCGAAAGAGATTAGTGGATGTGAGAAGGTGAATCAAAAATATGCAAGTGGGTAATCAATCGGACAACACTTCGTTGCTTGAAATCGCCTCCAATCTGTCCTCCTTTGGGTGAGAAAAGTCCCACCTTTTATAGACCCATGGGGTCTCTTTTGAGAGGGAAGCATAAGCGCCATGTGTTGGTCATAGGTGCCATGTGGCGGTCATGTCTTCCCATGAGGGAGGGGAGTCCTCCATGACTTGGGCTTTCATAATTGCCCTTGTGACGAGTCCTCTAACGGCCTATCTGCCCACCCACACACGCGTGCGAGGCAGGAGTCATCAACTGATTGTCCTTGGCTGCCACTTGGCGCCATTCTTCTTTTTGCCCGTTAAACTTGGAATTCGTCCCGACCAGAGACGAATTCAGAATTCGTCCCTGGGTGAGACGGATCCCAGTTTGAATTCGTCCCTGGGTGAGACGAATACTGAGCAAAGTGCCTAAATGTGCCAAATTGCCTCTTGACCTTACAAAATTGCTATGAAAGTGGTTAGGACCACTGTTTGACCTCTGAGGGCTGCCCTGGGGGCTGTGTTTGTCAAAGCGATCAGTGTTTGCAGCCACATAATCGGATTGGTGCTGTTTTGGTGTCTACAGATGCCCCTTTTTGGGATGCGCTGTGCATAGCGCAGCGCCGAGCAAAAATAGATAACCAAAGCACTAATGATTAGGGTTTCTTGGTAACCTAACCAACTTTTGATGCCCCAAGCATGGAAAGGGCATGCATTCTTGAATCCTTGCTTCTGACGAGCTAAGGAATTTGATTTCAAGTATTAACCTATTTTGGTGAGGTGTGACTTGAGCTTGGACATTGATCAGTCATGATTAGGCAAAGGGCGCAACCTTTTGTCCTCGGGGGAACCTTGTGTTCATGATTCATGAAATGCCAAGCGTTTGATCAATTTGATTGTTGCTTGTTTACTGCCCCAAGCAGGAGCGTAATTGTCTTTGTCAATGATTCTTTGAATGCATGTCATTTTCCTTAATTGGGTGTGTGATTGTTGATTGGTGACTAAGTGTGACTACCCCCTCAAGCGACGAATCGATGAGGGAATGACCTTCATGAGAAAAGCGACGAGTCGCTTGACCCAAGATGACTTGTGCAAGGGGGCCTTTAGAGGGTTTACCGTTAAGCATTTGCAATTTTTCCAACATTTGGACCTATTTTTGGTGGGTGTTAACCCTTTTGGTGATGTCGTAATGGGGTGAAATCATCGAAAACCCATCTTCCCGTGGAGCGGTCCGGCTATGGTAGCCTTCTTGGGGAAGTAGGAGAGTGAGAATTTGAACCCCGACATCGAATTTCTTTGCCCAGAGGTTAAGTGCAAGAGCACTTGTGTCCGACAATGCTTATTGTTGTTTGTTTGTGTTGCATTTTTTATTGTTTTTGTTGTTTTTTGTGACACCATTTGGGGATTAAATTATCGGAAATCCGTCTTCCCGTGGAGCGGTCCGGCTATGGTAGCCTTCTTAGGGAGTAGGATAATGATAATTTGTGACTCCAATGTCTATTTTGTATGCCCTGGATGTCAGGTGCAGCAGCACTCCTATCGGGCAAATTTATTGTCTATTTTTAGTGCATTTTTTATCATTTTTTTGATGTTTTTGAAGTTCTGGCCTGAATTCGTCCCTGGGTGGGACGAATTCTATCTGTAGAATTCGTCCCTGGGTGGGACGAGCGCTAACCAGAGTGCTCGTCCCAGTCAAGGATGAATTCCAGCTCAAAAGGCCTATTTAAGGGCCAAAACTTGAATTTGGGCTCATTTGTGTCAAATTTTTCTTGCGATTTTGGAGCTTCGGGAGGAGGAGGTAATTCTGCGAAGCGAAGCGCTGCTGAAATTCTCTCTGCCATTATGAGTGGACACACTGGTTCGAGCGGCGGAGCCGAAGCGAAACCTGTAAGTGCTGCCTAGAGTTTATTTTTGTTTAAAATTGCACTTGTTTTATTTAATTATTTTTGTGATGATGTTTTTCAAAATTTGTTTTAAAACTTAAATCCTTAAACTGGATTGAAGACAACTAAGACTTAGTGTACAATTAAACGTAACGTAAAACCTAGGTAAAGATTTTTATTTACGACTAAACCTTAGGTTAACGGAACGTAAAACCCTAAGACGTATTTTTTTTGTGTTTTTAATTTTTTTTTATGTTGTTTTTGAATTAATCAGTTAAGATTAGAAACCTTGGAACTGAAAATTTGTTTTTTATTTGAATTTTTGCGCTTGTTATTGCTGTACAGTTCTTTTCCATGATTTTTAATTTTTTTGTTGAATTGTTTTCTTTTGCAGGTTGTTAGGAGCCGGTACCGTGTACCTGCTGCTTTTACTGAGGCACGAGGGGCACTGAATGATGATGATTGGGAATGGCTTGATGCCCTTGGGCTCAAGCAGGTGGCTCGACTGGAGCCTGTGGTCCCGGATCAGGCCTATCTGACGGCCCTGATCAAACTTTGGGATCCATGGACCAATACCTTCCATCTTTCGATAGGGGAGATGACTGTGACTCTGGAGGATGTCTATCGGTTGCTTCAGATTTCGATAGATGGACTGCCTATTAGGACATCACCGTTTGATCAGTGGACTACTGTACTTACGAGATGCTTTGGGTATGGGGAGCGGCTGGGTGTAGCGAACCCAGTGGAGACAACCGAGGTGGACTGCCAGGCTGGCGGGATTTTGGTTGGCTGGTGGCAGAGAGGGGGTGTTAGGAGTGAGGCACGCATTCTTGATGGGCCTCATTTCTAACATGCTACTACCTGACTCGTCAGGCACGAGGTTCCCGTGGAACCTTCTGGATTTGGTGTGGCAGTTGGTAGAGTGCCCGATAGAGGCACCGTTGATTTTGAGATGGGGACAGACACTGTTGGCACAGCTCTATGGGGAGCTGTATGGGGTCCACTATCGATAGCGGAAAGGGGGTCATGTAGTTACTCGTAGTTGGGGTTGGCAGCACATAGCAGTTGAGAGGTCGATCGGGTTACCATGGATGATTCGAGTGGCGATGGAGGACAGGGAGATAGGTTATGCATTTCGTGGCGGCGGTCTAGGAGCAGGGCAAGTCGACGATGGGCAGGTGCCGTAGAGCACTATACTGATGCCTTCTCTTGGCTCACTCTAGGGGAGGTGGTTTGGCACCCTTATCGGGACTGTCCAACCTGCCGAAGGCTGGGGAGTGGCTTCGACGGATACGTAGGGAGCGGTGGTTGATTGGGCGGCACGGGACCGAGCATGAGTTTTTCTCATATAGCCGGGTGACACGATAGTTTGGGGTGCGCCAGGGGTTGCCTGGTGAGCCCGTGGTCTATCGACATCGGGGAGATGAGAGGGGTCTAGATCGACCGGTCATCGCGCCATTGGGCGAGGAGTCAGATGCTGTGATTGACGTCCCGGACGTGGATGACGTCGGGACTACCACTGAGTATGACTCGTGGTGGGTGCTACGGCGATGGAGAGGAGAGGGGCCATTAGGAGGCACGGAGGCGGCAGTGGATGGTGCTGAGGTAGCAGGGGATGATTGGGGAGTTCCAGTGGATGATGCGGACATGGTTGAGGTGGGGGATGAGGATGTAGATTTGGGAGCTCTGGATCAGCCGGACATGCAGGACATGGAGGAGCAGTGGGAGCCGAAGGCTATTTCAGGGTCCTATACTTAGGGATATAGAGGGGATGGAGTCTGAGATACGTGCTGAGAATGCATGATTGATAGAGCTACTATGGATGCGAGATCTGGAGCTGGGGGACGCGCTACGGGAGAGGGATCTCCTGCGGGCCCAGCTAGCCGAGCGGGATAGGGTTTTGGCACAGCGTGATGATGCGGTATCTTACTACCATCGACGGGAGGCAGAGTGGTTTCGGCACCGGCTAGACTTGGAGAGGGAGGTCATCCGCCTTGGTGGGCGGCTACCTGAGCCCTCGGGGAGTGGATCTTCACGTCGGACGAGGGATAGTGCGACTGAGCAGTCAGCATCATCTCGTCGCAGGCGATTGGATGAGGGAGGCGGTAGCAGGCGTGATGCGGGGGCTAGTAGTAGCCGCCCTACAGGGTCCCATAGGACCCACACCATGGGGGGTAGTTCCCGTCGCACCGATCCTGCGTGATCATGGTGGTCGACGCCTTAGGGTGGGTTTTGTTATATGATTGCGGGGTCTGAGGACCAGTTTTGTAGCCTGCGGGCATATTTTTGACGATATATATATATATATACCGGTTTTATTTTGGTTATGTACATGTGATGATCTGATGTTTATTCATGATGGCTTAATGACTATGGATGAATGCGTGTTTATTTATTTTGATGAATGCTTATGTTATGATGAATGCAAATGTTTTTGATTTTTTATGTGATATGCAAAAATGGATGAATGGAATTTTGTGATGGTTGGTTATGACACCATAGACTATTTAAGACGCTCTTTATTTTGTTTTTAGGCGATTGCTATGATGTATGACTCTGTATGTATACATGTGGTTTTTCTCTTTTTGTATTTTTTGATGGTATTGTAAGGATGAAAAGCAGCGCAGTTGGTTTAGAAATGTAGCTAAGTTTTTTCTGAGACTCAGACGGTTTTAACTCACTAGCCACGACTGTACTCTATCTTACAAGACTTTTGAACAAGGTATGAATCGGACTTGTTTTTGACCAAGCTATTTCACATCCCTGTGTGTGCAATTGAGTTCATTTATGTGGTATTTGTCAGGATACCGCCAGTGCCAGATGGGCTTTCAACCGAACCCGTATCGAGGATCACCTAATTAGCTCCACTAACTCCTTTGTTGTATTCATTTTGTTTAATCTGTGATGTTATCCAGGATGCCATAAGCTAGCTCTTCCACATGCAAACATTGATATGTATGCAAGTTAATGTGACAGATATATCGTCATGCGAGAAGTTTACCGCCGATTACCGATAGGCTATCAACCAAACCGGAACTGAGGCTTGCCTCATGACCTGTTAGAATGTTGAGAGTTCCAAGGATTCAAGTTCAACTCCCTTCTTTTCTTCAATTGTATTGGGATACTTGCTCGTTTGTAGTGATAAGATCACTGTTTATTTTGATTTGTTTTTCTTTTGAGCAAGGGATTGGGGATATGGAGTGACGAAAATCACTATCGTTTGTGCCGTTTGATGTGTGCACTGTAGGATGTCAAATATTTGAGTTTTGACGTTTTGCAAATTTTTGATGTTTTGCAACTATTGAGAACTAGGGATTCTTAGGGAATTGGGTAGGGAGGATGCTTGTCCTTTTGCCAACTCTCAACATTCTTGGGGTCATTCGCACAGGGGGATGAGCAAGATAACCGTTTCGCTTGTGGTGACTTGGATTACCCTACAGGTTTCATCTTTCGTTCACACAACTTAGGAATTGTTTTATGTGTTTTAATTTGTGTTGGGATGTTACGTAACAAGGTGTATTTCAAGTGTAACTCTACCTTCATAAAATCTGTTTGACTTGATACATTACATAGCTAAAGAGCAAAATGATGACTGAATCATGAAAACTCTTGATACATTAAAAGACCACTGACTCTAGTGTGGTAAAAGCGATGCATGGTGTTTTTGTTGTTTTGTAAAGTGGAACAGGATGGACTAGCAAAACAATTACAGCCTATGGTGCCTTTGACCTGTACGACCACAAGTATGCGATGTATGGATGCAATGCTTGATGCAGCTACATATTTTTGTATTTTTGATGGATTGATTTTTTTGAATATGAAGATGAAGTGCGAGAAGAACTCTCTATTGATGAATTTGAGTATGCCTAGAAATGAGATGCAAATTTTTGTTGTTTTTGATGATTTTTGTTGTTTTTGAATTTTCTTGATGGTGACCAAGGGATTTCTTGAATCCTTTGGGGCATTTTTGGGGTGACCAAGCGATTGCGATAATCCTTGGAGCTTTTGGGGTTTGACCAAGTGATTGCGATAATCCTTGGAGCTTTTGGGTTGACCAAGTGATTGCGATAATCCTTGGAGCTTTTGGGGTGACCAAGTGATTGCGATAATCCTTGGAGCATTTGGGGTGACCAAGTGATTGTGATAATCCTTGGAGCTTTTGGGGTTTGACCAAGTGATTGCGATAATCCTTGGAGCTTTTGGGGTGACCAAGTGATTGCGATAATCCTTGGAGCTTTTGGGGTGACCAAGTGATTGCGATAATCCTTGGAGCTTTTTGGGTGACCAAGTGATTGCGATAATCCTTGGAGCTTTTTGGGGTGACCAAGTGATTGCGATAATCCTTGGAGCTTTTGGGGTGACCAAGTGATTGCGATAATCCTTGGAGCTTTTTGGGGTGACCAAGTGATTGCGATAATCCTTGGAGCTTTTGGGGTGACCAAGTGATTGCGATAATCCTTGGAGCTTTTGGGGTGACCAAGTGATTGCGATAATCCTTGGAGCTTTTGGGGTGACCAAGTGATTGCGATAATCCTTGGAGCTTTTGGGGTGACCAAGTGATTGCGATAATCCTTGGAGCATTTTTGGATTGACCAAGCGATTTTAGGAATCCTTGGAGCATTTTTGGGATATGGCTCTCTTAGATATGAAATGGTCGTAAATGACTGATATTCAAGGGTTCTGTTTCCTTGATACCGTCAAGAGAAGCTAGCCGGTACGTCCCGGGTCCTATTTTGCTATCAATGACATATGGACCTAACCAATTTGCCATGAACTTGTCCCTTAGGTGGGACGGCAAATTAGAGTTCTGTTGGTTTTCCTTCAAAACCAAATCACCAACCCGAAAGTCCCTTAGGTGAACTTTCATGTTGTAAGCTTTCTTAAGCCGCTCTTGATAGATACGTAAGTGCTCGAGAGCATTAACGCGTCGTTCGTCAAGCAACGTAAGTTGGTCTAACCGGGCCTGCCGTGCAGTGTCATCATCGATGAACTCCTGCATTGATATGCGGAGGGAAGGAATTTCCAACTCGAGAGGCATTACTGCCTCTGAGCCATACACGAGCGAAAACGGAGTTGCCCCAGTTGGCGTCCGAATGCTAGTGCGATAAGCCCAAAGGGCAAGTGGGATTTGGATGTGCCAATCCTTATGACTGTCTGCGACCGTCTTTTTAAGGATGGCAACTAGCATTTTGTTTGACGCCTCTGCTTGCCCATTTGCCTGTGGATAATAGGGTGTCAAAAAACTATGCTGAATTTTGTACTTTGTGGTCAAAGCACGCACGTCTTTGTTCTTGAATGATGGCCCATTATCCGAGATTATTTTGGATGGAATACCAAAATGACATATGATGTTATGCAAAATGAACTCCACAATGCGGGGTCCTGTCGTAGAGGTCAGCGGAATTGCTTCCACCCACTTGGTAAAATACTATGTGGCCGTTATGATAAACGTGTGACGGCCTAACGATGCAGGGGAGATCTTTCCAATTAGATCGAAGCCCCATTGCAAAAATGGCCAAGCATACTGGACTGTCTGCAAGGCCTGGGAAGGTACGTGCATCAAATTGGCATGATGTTGACACTTCACGCACTTCTTGACATATGCACAACAATCTCGCTCTAAAGATGGCCAATAATAGCCCATGCGAAGAATGCGCTTTGCGATGGCCATACCACTAAAGTGGCCACCACATGTACCGTCGTGCGCTTGGGCGACTGCCCAAGTGGACTCTTGCTGGTCCAAGCAATGAAGAAGGATTCCTTCATAGCTACGACGATACAAAATGTCTCCTATCAAGACATACTTTGCCGCTTTCTGCTTGAATGTTCGTTTTGCGGCATGCGTCAATCCAAGGGGAAGATTACCTAACTTGAGGTAGTCTCTAATGGGTAAATACCAGTCCTGTTGATCGGAAACCTCGACAGTATGAACAGCCAATCCCTTTTGAAGTTCTTCCCTAACAAATGCTGAATGGGATAGAACTTGTAAGAATAGCGTTGTGTTGCTATTAGTGGGAGTGGGGGAAAACAAGGACCCCTAGTTGGCACGTTTCAGACGATCTCGGATTCGAAAGAACTTATCCGAGGATGGTTCAATCTGGATCATGTGGATTCCTGGCGTCAAGTCTGAGCTTGCACGCTCCATCATGGATTGCGATAAGGTTTTGACTTGAATGGTTGTCATATCACCGGAAAGGTCTTGCGGGATTAGTGACCCCAAGGAGGCCATTGTGTCCGCAAAATGATTCGATGATCGAGGGAGTGCCTCGATGTCATACCACTCAAGTTTTGCCAGGAATTTGTCCACAAGGGCTTTATAGGCCTTCAGAACTGGGCATTTGCATTGATATACCCCTTTGACTTGATTGACTATTAACAGCGAATCACCAAAGATGTTCAGTCGTTTGATGTTCATGGCGATTGTTGTCTGAAGACCTAGGAGCAAGGCTTCATATTCTGCATTATTATTGGTGCACTTGGAAGTTTAATTTAAATGACAAGGGCATTGGAGCACCCTACGGTGTGAAGAATACAATTCCCGTGCCACCACCTTGCTCACATTTAGAACCATCGAAGAATAGGGTTATGTCGGCCTGTGACTCAGGCTCATCAAAATCTGGCGATTCTGAGACATGGAAGACCCCATCATCGGGTAGTTCTATGGCCAGAGGCTGATCGTCTTCAAGAGGAGCCTCTGCTAGTTGATCGGCTATGACTTGTCCTTTGATAGATTTTTGTCCAATAAACTCTATGTCAAATTCCATCAACAACATGATCCATTTCGCCGTGCGACTACTATGATAAGTACGACTCATCATGTATCGCAATGGATTCTCCTTAGACACAACATACGTAGTGTTGCTCAACATGTAGTGGCATAGCTTTTTGGTAGCAAACACCACTGCCAAGCAGAGTTTCTCAACGTATGCATAGTTAAGTTCGTAACTGACCAGGGTGCGGCTAAGATAATAAGTAGCCTGTTCCTTGTGAAGTTCATTCTTCTGGGCTAGCATGGCGCCCAATGCCACCTCACATGGTCGAGATGTATAAGTAGAACGACACTCTTGGTCTAGGTGGTGCCAATACTGGTGGCGAAGCCAGGTATTTTTTGATTTTGTCAAAGGCTGATTGGCACTCGTCATCCCAATGAAATGTAACCCCTTTGTGCAATAATTTGTTCATGGGTCGGCATTTGTCAGATAATTGCGCTATGAAGCGTTTAATCGACGCGACCTTTCCTTGCAGACTTCTGAGCTTGCTTGATGGTAGTTGGGGGAGCCATTTCAAGGATTGCCTTGACTTTCTTTGGGTCCACCTCGATTCCTCATTTTGAGACTATGAAACCCAAGAGTTTTCCAGATGTGACGCCAAATACGCACTTCTTGGGATTTAGTCTAACCTTATGCTCAATGAGGCGATCGAGAATCTTGCTTAAGTCACCGAGATGATCTGAGCGCAAAAGAGACTTGGCTAACAAATCATCCATGTAATCTTCCAAAGTTTTGTGCATGTAATCATGGAAGATATATGTCATGGCACGTTGGTAGGTGGCGCCAGCATTTTTAAGGCCAAAAGGCATGACCTTATAACAAAATGTCCCCCAAGGCGTTGTGAACGCCGTTTTTAGTTGGTCTTCAGGATTGATACGAATTTGATTGTATCCTGAGAAACCATCCATTAGGGAAAGCATTTCGTGACCTGTTGTAGCGTCTACCAACGCGTCGATGCTTGGCAAGGGGAAATCATCCTTAGGACTCGCTTTGTTTAGATCTCAAAAATTGGTGCATATGCGAATCCTCCCGTCGGGCTTCTTGACGGGAACCATGTTGGACAGCCATGGCGGATAATCCATGCAGATGACAAACTGTGCATCCAACAGCTTTTGCAATTCGTCTTTGACCATCAAGGCCACTGTTGGGTGCATCTTTCGTAGTTTTTGCTTTACGGGCTTGATTGTCGGATCAAGCGTTAAATTATGCGTGACTAGCTGCGGGTCTAGTCCCGGCATGTCTCGGTATGACCATGCAAAAACCTCCTTCTTCTCTTTGAGAAGGGCAATGTAGTCGGCTTGCTCTTCGGGGGATAAGACTTACCCCAACTTGATAATCTATGGATTCATTGGGTCTAAGCCGATGTCTACGTCAGTCGTTTCCTCGACTGACATGTGGGATCCGTCCTCCAACTGATGTGGAGTCGGGATCAAATGGATATCATTGGCTGAGTTTAAATCTACGTTTGGAACCTCGGGTCCCTCTTCAGCCTGAAAGATATCTTGAGTTGTCCTTGAGGTAAAATGAAGCATTTCACCGAAAGGCCAGTACTCTGATGGTGATAAAGGTGAATTGACGCGATCCCAGTCGATGGCATCTATGTCTAGATGCAATGACCATGATGGATCGGCCGGATTGTGGATGGGTGCGGTCAAATCAATGGAGATCATGTGGATGGAATGAATTTGGTCTCCATTACCGTGGGTGTTATAACTCGAACATTCTGGGTGCTCCCTATGCTCTGGATCTGGTTCTGTAGGGACGGGTATGAACGGATCAGCCCTATGTGCTGAAAGGAGGACAGGGTCTTCCCTCGGTACTGTTGTCATGATAGGGTCTCGGGGTGGACGGTGCTCATCTTGAATTTGGAGCCATGGATCCAACACTTGGTCCCACCTTGTTCGGGTCTACCCACCATTCATGCCCTAGCCGTATGCCCATCTGTCCCATTAGATCTTCATGAGTTAAAGGGCGGTGATGTCGTCGTGCATGTCTGAGATAGTCCATCTCAGTCTCATCTTCTGAATCACTTTCGGAGACCCAAAGATGTTCATTCTCTTCAGCAACTGTTACTTGCGACATTGAGGGTTCTCCTTGTTCCAGTAAGTTAATCTGGTCCCATTGCGGTTGTTCCACTCTTGGTGGAGGGACCTGATTCTCTTGACTCTGTATTGATTCAACTGGAACCTCTAAGGGGAATAGCTTCAAAAAGATGTCTGGAAGCCGTTGATGTTCTCTTTGAGGATTAATGTCCGAACTTTCACCTCTCTCTAGCAAAGGAGAGGGATTACTGTTGTTGCCAAGGGTGTTTGTTGACCATGGGAGGTAATCTCCCAATGTATATTCTGTATTTGGGTTGGCATAAAGATCTGGTGCCAATCCCCCTTGTTGCCTATTTCTAGGCCTTGCATATTTTCTACCAAGATGTCTAAGGGCAGGGGGTGGTTGAACCCTACTCCCGACTTATCATAAGGCATTTGATATCTTGGTTGGCAAAGGACACGCATCCCTTGCTCATATCTGCCTAGCCCGTATCCATGCCAATTGCATTGGTCGAGATATCTTAGAGCGAATTCCGGGTTTGACAGATAGTTGATATTTTCAACAAAAGGCTCTTCGTCTGCTTCCTTTTGTTTGCATGGTTCAAGACCATGATCAAGGCCCCCATACACAAAATTTGTCTGGTTTGGTGGGTGACCTAGAGGAACAATTGTTCCTATGGGAAGGCGAGGTCTCCCCATGTCCTGTACTGATTCCAATGCGGGCGTTGCCACAACATTCTGCACTAAATACTCCCCCAGGCCCGTACTGGCCATTTCAACAGTGATTGTTGATGCTTGGGAGGGAGGGAACGGTAGTCCTTCCTGAGTCCATTCCATGTTTGGTGTTTTAGGAGTCTTAACTTCCGCTGTGCGAGGTGTTTCTTCTGTTGATACCATTGAAATTGTGGGCAACCCCTTTTCTAAGGGCTGAGCCTCTTCCATGATCTGTTTTCCCTTGTCCTTCTGTTTGGCCATGACAGGTGGCATTGATAATGAAGGAGCAGATGATGAAGGCTCACCTGGCTGGGATTTTGTTGATTTTGTCACCAATGGTGCCTGCGGTATCGGACCCTGTTTAGATGGATTTAACTGGAAATCCAAATGCGTTGAAGGGAGGGTCGGTTGAGACATTAATTGCACCGTATTGCAATACTTGAAGGGTTCTAGGTCCATCGGGACTACATGTATTTCTCCTTCAAAAGCATACTTTAAGCACTGGTGAGCGATCGAAGGGACACACTTCATGTCCCCCGATCCAAGGCCGCCCTAGCAAGTATATTGTAAGCCATCTCGCCTTCCAAAACATGGCACAATGTTGGTATTGTCTTTTGTCCTACCTGGATAGGCAGAACAACTGTGCCGACTGTCGAGCATATTGCATCGTTGAAAGCTCGTAGTGTGTACGTGGAGGCTGTGATATGAGAGGCTGGCAGCTTCAAATGTTTTAAGGCCGCAGTGGTAATGATGTTACTGGACGAGCCAGTATCTACCAACACTCTCTTGTACGGGATCCCGTTGACCCGCGCGATAACGTGCAGGGGTGGATCTGCCATGTCATTCGATATTGTTTTGACTTCATCTTCTCTGAAGGTAATGACCGGCTCCGTACATCGTTTCACATGTCCCACGAAGTTGTTGAAAGAATTTGCTTCGTGAGGCTGTAATTCGATGGCTTTTAAAATTTCCATAAGAGCTTCTCTATGAGGTGCTGACTGTTGGATAAGCTCGTAGATGGAAAGCCTAGCCGATGTGGTCCGCAAACTCTGCGTGAGTTTGGTCCGTATCGTGACCTCGGGTCTAGGCGGAGGCAACTGCGTTGGGCGTTGTTGAGGCTGCGATGTTGTCGGAACTTCCCTCGTAGCTACCTCGGGGGCAACTGTTGGGTACTTTTTGTTCCTTGTCACTATGCTGATCATTCCCACAAATCCTTGCATGGGAAGATTCTGTCGCACCTCGTTAATCTGGAGTGGTTTTGCCTGCGCCTCGTGGGCAGGCAAAGGGTCCTTGAATACCCCCATTTGTTGATTATTTGGCGCTATGGGGTTGTCCACGGCCAATGTTCTATTGTCGATCAGATCTTGGATTAATCCTTTGAATTTCTAGCATCCATTCAAGTCGTGTCCTCTGCGCCTATGGAATCTACAATACAATTCCTCTCTGTATCCCTTAGGCTTAGGAGCGTTAGGGTCTATAGTTTGGATTTCTGGCAGGGTGACTAAATTTGCCGCTGACAAGCGGTCAAATAGGGAGTCCCTGGACTCCGTGTAAGGGGTGAAATGTCGCCTAGGGCGACACTGCTGATTCTGCTCCTGTTTTCTATTATCTCTTTCATAACTAGGAGGCACTGCCTGGTAATTAGCCTTCTGGGGCTGCATTTCTTGCACAGGCATGGGAACATTTATCGCAACTTGGTTAACCGTAGCGTGTTGTGATTGCGTTGTCCCGGTCTTAGTGGTTTTATTCCACTCTTTCTTTTTAGGCTTGGTGATTGCGCCTTCGCCTATTTTGATCTCTTCTATAACTCTGGCTTGCGCCAAAGCTTCTTCTAAGATGGCGTATTGCTGCAGCTGCAATAGCCCAGAGATCGATTTCAAGCAACTTTTTGCGAACATCTGTGTGAGATCAGACATAGGGGGATGGTAGGGTAGCTTAGAAAGCAAAGCCCTCCATCGGTTCCCGTATGCCATCATTGTTTCTTCCTCATATTGCCTGAGGCTGGCTAGATCACTCAGCGATGCTTTCTTCCTTGTGTTGAAAGCAAAGCGTTCAAGAAACGCATCTACTAATTGATCTAGGTTGCTTATGCTGTGTTTTGGTAATTGCGTGAACCAATCCGAGGCAGGGCCTGAGAATGTGGTTATGAAAGTTCTAAGCAACAATGCATCGTTATCTTGGATGCCGAAGCATTGGCTTAGAAATCTTGTTACATGTTCTTGTGCGTCCTCTTCACCTTTAAAGACTGCCAATTGAGGCAACTTGAAATGTTCGGGGTAAAGAGGTGTGGGCACTGAGGGATGCACCGGATGACTACGGAGTTGACGTAATGTGGGTTTTTGATGCCCAGAAGCTTTTGTCTCCATAGACTCTAAACGCTCTAATAGCGCTTTGTATGCATCGAAAGATTTTATTTCTTCCTCTCTTGTTTGCTCCCGTTGTAAGTTATGGGAGACTGGAGGCCTATGGAGGGGTGGCCGAATGGCAGCCCTCCTGCCTTGATGGGGAGTTTCAGCATGTTCTATTTCTGGTTCATACTCCTCATAAAATTCTTGAGGAGTCTCTGGGCGAGGCCTATGACCCTGATTGAGTCCCTGCTGAGGATACCCATCATTGTTTTGGGGAGTAGCCTCCCTCTCGGGTCTATAAGGTCTCGGAGGCAAAGCTTGACGAGGTCGTGGAGACCTGTCCTGTGCCAATGGATTATGCCTCTCATATTGTTTGGCTCTTTGGGTGCGAGGGGTTGGCTCCCTCTCAGGTAGTTTATAGCGTAACTCATCCACTTCGCGCTGCATGCGCTCTTTGTTTAGGCGGCATAAGTACTCTAACTCCTGATGACCTTGCTCAAGCTACGAGATTCGGGCTTGGCGAGCGGCATGTGTGGCGACTGTCGGGTCAATTTGGTCTGCCCTCTTTTGCTCAGGAGGCTTGAATGTTTTTCCTATGTGTTTGCCTCGATCTTGATGGTCTAAAATTTCAATGGGTCGCTTCCCTCTGTCGAGGTAGGCGGCATGTACTTGAGGCTCTGGCCTCAATGGGTGATCATGATATCTAGCTGGTGCAGAAACGCAAGGTTCCCACGTTGTTTGTCGTCCTTGAGGAATGCGATGGCTTTCCTCGTACTCCCTTTCATGGGTTTGAAAGGGGCGGGCAGAGTTAGCTCGCCCTGTGTAAGGAGCCCTGCGCTCTGGATTTTGTCTTTCTATTCTGATGGGAGGTAAAGAAGGGACGCCATATCCACGTTGTCCTTCCAAATGGATAGTGTGCCTCTCTAGCGCTTCATCGCACTGTGGCCACTCATGTCTAACCTCAGAAGGTGATTCTCTATTTACATCAAGGTCTACATGTAAAGCGTCTTCCCGAAAGGGGCTATTTTGAATGGGCATACCCCACCGAGGGGGATCCCAATAATTCTTTTTTGATGTGGTCTGACGTGGACCTTCTTGTGGGCCAGACCGCCAAGGGGGTATGACTAAGTCCTCAGGACTAAAGCGAAGGCGACTTGTGCCTGCTTCTTGTGTACCTTTCGGAGCTTCTGCCCTTGATTGGGCTTGGCTACGGGTGTACACCATTGCGGTGCTTCTCTACTATCTAAGCAGATTTTTATCTCGTTTATGATGATTTTTCTTTTTGTCTACACTAAGCAGAAATGAACACACACATACACAAATCGTGATTATCTCTTTTAAGGATTAATGGTGTGTCCTAAACTGGTTTAGTGCATTTTGATGCTTTGTTTTGTTTTTGAATGTTTTTGAAGAACGTTTAAATGCATAATGAAGGCTCATATAACTCCCAAAATGGTCGCCCCTTCAATATACCAACCAGGCCGATATACCAACCTCTCTATATACCCGCCCTTACGAGAGGGAGACTATAGGTACGTGAGAGCAGATGGTACATGGTACGTAGGCGGTACGGAAGGGGGATTGTCCTGTTAATGGCACCTACCATAGAAGACTTATCCTCGCGCGCATGGGAATCACCCCAGTGACACTCGGTCAGCTTTCATCAGGATTTACGCCTAACAATAGTGACAATCGGGGAAATGGATGCAAAGCTAAGCCAAGGTGGTGATGAACCCACCGTTGGTCTTGCTCAAGGGCTGGGGTCTTACGACCAGCTCCTTGGTTTAAAGTTGTTGCGTGAAGTGTGTGTGATTCCTTTTATTTGAAAAATGAAACATGCAGCAACACTACTTTCTTTAAGCACGCAAAATTTGAAAGAAAATAGAAACAGAAAAATAGAAAGTAACAGGAACAGTTTAGAACCCTTACCTTTTCCTGCCCAAATCTGTTGTTTTCTGATCTTTGACTATGAAAAGTTGCAGACAGAAATTCGTCCCTCGGTGAGATGAATTACAGAACAGAATTCGTCCCTCCCAGAGATGAATTTGAATTCGTCTCAGGGTCAGACGAATTGCAGTAAAGCAATCGCCACAGTCAAGGACGAATAACAGTCAAAAACCAAAAAGGGTACCTGTCAAGCACAAAACACAAAAATTTAATCAGTTTCTGTGATCTTAAAAACTAGGGAACAGGGTCCCACCGTGATCGCCACTGAAAGCACGAGATTTCGGGTGAAGGAAACACTAATTGCGATGCATTCAAAATCAAATACGCTTAAGTCCTAAAAATGTAGAATGCATGAAATGAAAGAGACGCATTGAAATGAGATACAAGAAAATGGAGAAAACACAGCCCTTTCATTAAACTCTCTTGATCTCTGTTACAAAGATGCCTCCTCCCTTTTCAGGGGCTAGGAGCGTTAAAAGAATTTGATTACAATCAAGACTTAATGTTCCTTTTCCCGCGTGCCCACACTTGAGATGGGCGGGCCAAGACGATGCCATCGCTGATGTTGATGAGTCCTTAACCTCTGCTGCTCCTCCTACGAACAAAGAAACAACAAAGATGTCAGTAGCACCTGCTACAAATAAGAAGTGTTTGTTCTTTGAAATTGCCAAAAGATGCATGCAAAAGATTGTCGAATACAGTGAATAAAATGGATCTAAGTCACCTACAAATTTGACAGAGGTCAGAAGACATTACCAGAAGGCCATTGCCACTGAAACAGTCGGCCAATCTACCTTCACCTGGAATTCGTCCCTGGGCAGGACGAATTCTGACTGCTATTCGTCCCTGGGTGGGACGAATTCGACTGTGTTGGAAAAGCCGAAGTGATGCTGCTCCAATGTCGACTCTCGAGACCTCCAAAACACCTACAAATAGAGGGGTTATGTAATTGGGGCCATTTTGGGATGACCCAGATGGTCGGATTCTCCCAATTTGGCCTCTATCCTCGGGAATTCGATATCGCCACCTGCAAGTTAGTAGGACAACAAAGCGACAAAAGGCATGATAAAATCTGATCCAAATGTTATGAAATTGAAGCTATGAGTTAACCAGATAGAATAACATAAGATGCAATATGAACAAATAATCTAGAATGCTTTAGAATAAAACTTAGAAAGTGCGGGGGTGCCCAAGTGGGCCTCCCACCGTTGGCACTTGATTTCGGCGCCAATCCACTAGGGATGGGCCCAAAACCTCTTAGGATTGGGGTGTCTGCAAATTGGTGGTGTAAGGTGGTCAAATGTTGGATTTGGGTTGGATCCACACTTCCAAAAGCCACCCAATAACCTCCCTTGCGAAAGAGATTAGTGGATGTGAGAAGGTGAATCAAAAAGATGCAAGTGGGTAATCAATCGGACAACACTTCGTTGCTTGAAATCACCTCCAATCTGTCCTCCTTTGGGTGAGAAAAGTCCCACCTTTTATAGACCCATGGGGTCTCTTTTGAGAGGGAAGCATAAGCGCCATGTGTTGGTCATAGGTGCCATGTGGCGGTCATGTCTTCCCATGAGGGAGGGGAGTCCTCCATGACTTGGGCTTTCATAATTGCCCTTGTGACAGTCCTCTAACGGCCCATCTTGCCCACCCACACACGCGTGCGAGGCGAGAGTCATCAATCGATCGTCCTTGGCTGCCACTTGGCGCCATTCTTATTTTTTCCTGTTAAACACGGAATTCGTCCCGACCAGAGACGAATTCAGAATTCGTCCCTGGGTGAGACGGATCTTAGTTTGAATTCGTCCCTGGGTGAGACGAATACTGAGCAAAGTGCCTGAATGTGCCAAATTGCCTCTTGACCTTACAAAATTGCTATGAAAGTGGTTAGGACCACTGTTTGACCTCTGAGGGCTGCCCTGGGGCTGTGTTTGTCAAAGCGATCAGTGTTTGCAGCCACATAATCGGATTGGTGTTGTTTTGGTGTCTACAACTACCTCTTTTGGGTCCCAAAGACAAGCAATGCCACCAGAAGTCCCCTAGGAACTGAGGGAAACCACTTTTCCAGCTGGCAAAATTTTACTAGCAATTGACTCCATATCCTCCATTGACATCTTCATTTCTTGAAGGAAAATAATATGTGGATGATTTATTTGAATCATTCTTCTAATTTAATTTTGTTTTGAAAGACTCACTTTGAGTCATCTAATATTCCAAGTGATGATCTTCATTAATACTAGTGCTAAAAAAGTTGGGAAGGGCACTAATATTACCTTCCTCTACAAGCTTTTCACCTTCTTTTACTATATGATTTTGATTGGTCTTGAGACCTACCTTTTTATTAGACTCTATCTTCAGTTTTTTTTCCTATTTCTTGACTTACTCCAATTGAATATGAGATGACTTCCAACCTTGAAGAATGCTCATACACAACCAAAATTTTACTAGAGGGTTCAACAATGTCTATATTGGGACCTGTATTATTTGAAGTTTTGACATTTAAAAGATTGTTTTTCTTGTGTAAATTTTCTCCCTTTTTTTCTTTTGAAAACCTTTGATTTGTTGGTTTATCTCCGATTTCTTTCCTTCATAATTATATCGTGTTTATAATATTTATGATTCCACTATTTCCCCTTCCTCACTTGGGACATCATTTGTGGAAAGGATTTCAAACATATTAGCACATGACTTTGGTTGATCCTTCATAACTAATTTTTTCTTAGTGTTCTTCTTCTTAGGAAGTTGGAAACCTACTAAGTTTATATGTTCTTTATTTTGATCAGGAATTTAATTTGGGAAAGCACTAGCCAAATGACCATATTCATGGCAAATTCTACAATGAAGAACATTTCTCTCATAGTCCACTACTTGCTCCCAAGTGTCTTCCCCAAATTGTAATGTTATCTTTTTAGGTAGGGGTTTGTCAAAATCCATTAAAACACAAATCCAAGCATAAATAATATGTTCAAAAGTTTGAGTACAATCAACAATCATCATAAAATTTCCTAAAGAGTTCCCAATTTAGGAAAAAATAGTATGATTCCAAAATTCAACAGGGAGGCCAAAGAGTCTAACCCACGGGGGAGCTATATAAGGCATCTCTTCTTTGGATTTAAATTTAGTATGCCAGGGCTTCATGAAAAGCCATGCCCTTCCAAAAAACCAGGGACCCCCTTGAAAATTTTTCTCTCTATCTTCAATATTTGCAAATAAAATAAGAAAATAACCATTTGGATAAATAGAGATTTGAAACTCACCTTTAGTTTTTTAGCTTTTTACAGTCCAAAATTTTAAATTAGGTAGGCTCAAATGAAAACCCATGAACCGATAAATTAGTCCTTTTTTTTCTATATCTTCAATGCCAGTCTGAATGTTACCCATATCAAGCTTAACAATAGGAGTTCCATCAGCTACTTTAAGACATCTTGACTCCATTTTCCTAGGATCAATATTGGGTATTCTTAGAGGTTTATGGAAAGCCCTAATATTAATATTAACATTGTGCTAAGGTTGTCAACCACGGAGGGCATCCTTAAAATTAATTTTTTGGGTTGAGTCTTCAAAATTCTTATCCTTGGTTTGCACAATAGATTTATTTTTTGGGTGCATATTAGCACTAGATTCACTTGAGATCTGAGCCATTTTTTGATTATATGCTTGAAACTTGTTTTGTGATCTCTTTAATCTTTGTCATAGATGTCGTGGAAAGGTATGGTTTTCAATTTTATTTTATGCAGAAAACTGGAAGTCATTGTCACTCAAGTTCACAACATGATCTATTGAAAGAAATATTTCTTACCCATCTTGGATCCCTTGCAACATATCTTGCTAAAATATTGAGTATAAACCACAAACATATTGGCTTCTATGGCCTAAATGCCCTAAAAACCAACATCTGGATCTGCTTGCACTCAACCCAAATGAAACCCTCACACAACCGCTTGCCAAAAATCTCATTCACACATAGGGATGCACTAGGATCTGTGTTTCTCCAAATGATCTGAAAATTGGTGGAGATGTTCTAGGATTTTTCAGCATCTACCCTCAAAATTTTAGCTCAATCCGAGTCCATATGAGTGAAATATGGCCAAAACAAAGTTTGATATTTTGGGCATTCCTATGAAAAATGTCCCTCCAAAAAAGGATGATTGAAATCAAACACTATTTTTTCTTCCATCGAAATAATATTTTGACTCGGGTTTTGCAGGCATTTAATGAAAAGGCTTTGTTATTTCTTCGTATATGCTTCAATTTAAATTTAATTGAACTAGTGACTTGTTATGTGCTACTCATAATGCAGGAAGCCTTGATGATGGTTAAAAGTAATTTTGTATGTTTTTTATATTGTTGTAGTACAATTATGTAAAAACAATCTTACGTTTGTGCATGGCTAAAGCATTCATTTGCAGATGTGAATCTAATTCAAGTTTTACTTTAAAGATGTGTCCACAAAGTTTAAGATGAATGGATGAGTCATTTTTTTACGATATCGAAAGGAATATATTAGTTATTATTGAATGATGGAGTGGGGAGAAGTAGGTGAGGAAAATGTGGATGGGGCGGTGTGGAAGGAAAAATCCAGCCTACCATTGTAGAAGGGGAGATAATTTTGAAAAAAAAAAAACCTAGGAGGTTGGAGAGGGGATTTGTGGAAATGGATTGGCGCTCGATAGTTTGATGGTGTTACCACTAAATAAAAGAAGAAAGAGAAGATTGGAGCTAAAATATTTCTTTGCTCTAGTTAAAAAATTAAGTGTTGCTTTGAGAAGTTTGTTTTTAAGTTTTGAAAATAGTTTTTTAGGATGGTCCTTCCTAGAAAAGAAGTAACGGGCATGTTATTGATATTAGTGATTTCTTTACAGAAACCTATGTATAAGGAAATAAAATAAGTTGATGGAGTAGTTTTGTTTTTTTATACTCATTGTATTAGGATGTATTTCTCCTTGTAGATCTATTATTCTGTGAGAAAACAATAGATAGTGTAATTTGCTATTACGTCCCATGGAGTTGGAAGAGATTATTAAAATTGATAATGAAACTAGAAGATAAAGAGGGCAGAGCAAAAATTCTTATTGGGATCATGCGATGAAAGATTTGCATACACTAAATTACATTGTTGTCCACGTAAAATAGAAGGATCATGGGAGTAATATTATTTCAACTTCTCTATTAGTAGGTTTATCTCAAGTTTATTTGTTTTACTAAGATAAGGATATCTTGCATTTGTATGACCTTCTCTTATTTTTTTCCTATACATATTTCAAGATCTGTGTAAAGGGTTGGGGCCTTCAACTCCTTTTTCTATCAATATCAAATAAAAAATTAAGAGATTATAAAAATTGATAATGAAGCTAGCATATAAAGAGGGCAAAGCAAATATTCTTATTGGGATCATGTGATGAAGTATTTGAGCACACTAAATTATATTGTTGTCCACCTCAAATAGAAGGATAATGGGAGGAATATTATTTCAATTTCTTCATTAGTAGGTTTAGCTCAAGTTTATTTGTTTTACTAAGATAAGGCTATCTTGCATTTATATGATCTTCTCTTGTTTAGGCTATCTTGCATTTGTATGATCTTCTGTTATTTTTTCTATACATCTATCTTGCATTTGTATGATATTCTCTTGCTTTTTTCTATACATATTTCGAGCTTTATGTAAAGGGTCAAGGCCTTCAACCCTTTTTTTTTATCAATACCAAATAAAAAAATAATTAATTTAATAAATTATAGATTTGAATATATATAAATATAGTTGCTATTTTTTTTTATGAGCGATCTGGGTTGGGGTTTGAAATTTGGACCTTTTAAAGAGAGGACAAATCCCTTACCATTGTAGTGAGATTGCAACTTTATGTATGTATAGTTATTTTTAGTTTAAATAAATTCATTAATTTTGTGATATTATTTTATATTTATATTATATTGATTTTATATTATTTTATATTTATACTAGAGAGTTTAATATATATTTTTAATTATTTATTTTGAATTTTATAAGTGTATAGATAAAAAAATAAACATAATGTATCGTATGATATTTAAGTGATCTAAAACAAATATAAAAATTGTTTTTTTATAAATATATAGTAAAATGGTTTTAAAGATGTTGTTTACCTTATATATGGTTATCCAACTATAATACAAGCATGGTGTACACCATATGTCCCCACTAATATATAAACCTTGTGCCTTCTCTTTAGAGTTTCAAAATCTTCACCATTAGGTCCATTTAGTTTGTACAATAAGAGAGAGGATGGGAGGATTGCACTCGATGTCTTAATAAGCACTTACACTTCTATGCTTGTTATTTTATTGATAATATTATTTTTAATTATTAACAAAGTAATATACGTAAATATAGATACTCATTGAAAAAAATGTAAATATTGATAGATTAACGTATATTGCAAATTGAAATTATAAAATATATTTAAAATATATATATTGAAATAAAGTTATGTAGTTAGAAAGTATATGAGAAGGATGGAGCAACAAGGAGGAGGAGCGGGAGGTCTAGGGGTGGAAAAACCTAAGTGTGGGGCTTCGGATGGCAGAATAGTAGGCATGGTAGGTGGGGGCTCTGGTGAGATAGCAGGGCCACAAGCGAAGGATGTGGACAAGGAATTTTTTTTGGAACCAGACCTAAGGAATTGAGCGGATGCGGTCGAAGATATCTCTGATGGAGACCAGGACTCTATGCGTTAGGATCAATGGAAGACCCAAGAAGGAGACAAAGAGAAACCTGACAACTGGAGACCATCTTATCTTAATGCTCTTTGTGGTAAGTGAAAACTTTCCAACTTTGTTTTAATCTAAAACTTGTCAATGGTAGGTTGGACATCCTGGATACCCTAACTCAACATGTGGCTATGGAGGGAAAAAAATATCTCATGGAAAAATTTATGGTGGTTCGATCGGACTTGGAAGTCATAAGGAGATGGACCATCCAGAAATTTTTTCCAAGGGCCAGTATGATGATTAAGGATTTACCCAAGAGTTTCCTTTTGGTGATATTTCAATGTGACGAGGACATGGAAAGGATTCTTCAATGAGATATTTAGTTTTTTGGGAAAAGGGGCTTGTATCTGAAGTGTTGGACCCCTGATTTCAATACCCAGATCTAGGTGTTGGATTTGGATCCTATTTGGATTAAGATGCTAGGATTACCCCTATATTTTTATAATGAGCAAATCTTAGTTGGGATAGTTGCAGAGATTGGGGAACTGGTAGCTATCGATCCTGCAACTTTGAGCATAACAAGACTTCTCTCTGCTCGCATGTGTTTGTTGGCATAATTGAGTAAATAACTCGCTAAATATACTATACTATCATCTATGTATGGTCTTCATACTCAGGACTTTGAATATGCAAATATGTCTTTTAAGTGTAGTGTACCAGGGTATCCACTACCTTTTCAAGAACCAGCCCCCACCTGAAAATACTTTTCCACAAATCTAAAATAATATCCCTCCCTTGTAGAAGTCCATTCTTCCCCAACATGGGCCTCAAGGATGTAGGGCTCAAAATTTGAATATAAGAGACCTTGTTCGGCCTAATTTAAAAAAGAAGTAATGTTATAACCCTCATCCTAGAAATATCTATGCCCCAAAATCCTCTCATAGGGGAGCTGGTCCCTTTGGTGGTAACCCTTAAGCACAACATGCTCCAAAGGTGATGCAGCAAGCCCCAAAACCAAATTACAAAGGAAAAAACCACATAGATCAACGCCCTAGAGCAAGTAAGTTCAATTGGGTAATACGAGAGACCTATGGAGGCTTGAAGAAAGTGGTCCCATATACCACAAAGGAATTTATGGGAAGAAATTCAAAGGAGATCAAAATCCTAGTGGAAAATAGTTTTGATGCATTAAATCATCTAAAGGGAGATCAGATGGATAGCCAAGAATCGGAATCTGAGGTAGAGGAGACCCAAGAGAAGGATTTAGAGGAGCAAAATTAGAGGAAGGAGCAAGAAACTAATAATATAGGTAAGGATACTCAGGAGGTAGAGGTGAACCACCAATATTAGTGTAGCCCCAAAGTAGGGAAAAAATAACCTACTAATCAAGAATCTAAGAGCACAAAATCATCTCTATTGTCAGAAATACTAGTTCACTTGGAGAGGCAGGTTGTTAATCCAAATGCCAAGACTGACCCATCCAATATGGTTACCAGAATCCAAGTGAAACCCAAGTAACCCCTACCTAAAGAGGATGTATGGGGATATGGTTCAGTAGGAAGAGGGAAACCTAGAAATACTACCTTAAAGAAGAAAGAAGCAAAGCGAGGAGTGGATGATTTTACTCAAGCATATTACACTTTGGGTCAAAGGCTCAAGGATCCATATCCCATAAATGAATATTCTATCATGGAATATATGTGGGAGTAGTCCTAAAAAATTAGATATTTGAATGCTCTTAGACAAGAACACAAACTAGATATCATATTACTACAAGAAACTAAAATGGAGGAGAGTAGAGTGATCTCTTTTAAGAATAGGATCTAGTGAGAAGCTAAAGTAGTAGCCTAGGAGGTCACTGGAATAGTAGGAGGGTTTTTGGTTATGTGGAACAAGAATGTTATTGATAGTATAGTTATTTTGATGTCTAGTTGGTTTATTTATGTCCTATGTTTGGATAAAACCACATAGGAAGAGTGGATCTTAATGAATGTATATGCTCCAGTTAGACAATGAATGAGAAAGGTTCTTTGGGATCAGCTGGTTGAACTGAGGGATATGGCCCCCAACTACCCTTGGATTTTGGTGGGGGATTTCAATTTCTACCTTAATCCTACAGATAATTTTGGGGGCTCTCAAAGAATAACTATTGATATCTACGAGTTTAGATATTTTGTTGATCAACATAAGCTGATGGATGTGGACCTGCATAGATTCTCCTATACATGGTCTAACAAAATACTAAAGGAAAACCAAATTCAGATCATATTAGATAGGTTTCTTATTTCTCAGGAATGCCTGGAGAGGTTTGGGGACTCTTCATTAATGACACTACCAAGAATCAGGTCTCACCACAACCGAATTCTATCATATACTAGGGAGGACTCTAAGAAAAAATAAATTAGACCCTTTTGATTCGAACTTATGTGGCTTCAAAACCAAGATCTCAAGGATCTGGTTTCCCAATAGTGGGACAAAAAGTATAATGGTTCAAAACTGGCCCAAGTGGTGTGTAAACTAAGGAATGTGAAGGCTAACATTAGAGTGGAACAAAATTTCTTTTGCTAATATTTTTGCAAAAATGGCAGAACTAAAAGATAAGATCAATGAACTGTAAGAGAAGTTGAAGTCAAATTAGCTTACATAAGATCTGAGAAACCAGGAGAGGGAGTTGTTAGCTGAATACCACATGGTGCTAGGATTTGAAGAAACCTTCTAGAGGTAAAAATCTAGACTACATTGGTTGAATGAGGGTGATATAAATACAAATTTATTCCATGTCTCTACTCTTCACCATAGGAGTACTAACAAAATTAAGGAGATCAATATGGCCGATGGGTCTAACACCAAATATATGGAAGACATAAGGAGGGAAGTGATCGAGTTATTTAAATCATTTCTAGAAGATGTAAATCCTACTATTGAAGAAGAGGACTCTCTATTGGTGGCCATTCCACACCTTTTCACTGAGAATATTAATGGATTCTTGCTCAGTCTTTTTATAGAGGAAATTAGGAAGGCGGTTTTTGACATGGATGGTAAAAGCTCCCCAGGACTGGATGGCTTCCCCACTGTTTTATTTTAGACATTTTGGGATATCCTAGGCAATGATGTAGCGGAAGCTATAATTGAGTCTCAAAAGGATATGGAAATCCCAAAAGGAGTTAATGCTACATTTTTAGTCCTCATCCCTAAACTAGTGGGAGAAATAGAATTTTCTAGTTTTTGCCCTATCAGTTTATGTAACACTCTAATGAATATTCCCATGAAAATAATTGCCAATAGGCTGAAGGTTATCCTTCCATTCATCATTGATATGAACCAAGGAGGTTTTGTGAAAGGGCAAAAAATAATGAATGGTATCATCACAATTTACGAAGTTATTCATTCAATTGTGGCTAGTAAGGAAACGAGTATGTTACTAAAGCTAGACATGAATAAAGCCTACGATTGGGTCTCATGGCATTTCCTCACCAAGATTTTGGGTAAGTTTGGTTTCTGTCTCCCATAAATTAAGTTGATTTTTAGTTGTATCTCTACCACAAGATTTTCTATCATGGTGAATGGGTCACCCTCATGTTACTTAAGAGTGAAAGGGGGCTACGACAAGGAGATACTTTGTTTCCATACTTGTTTCTAATTTTACTTGAAGCATTGGGTAGGAAAATTTTAGAAGCTATGGTAGAAGGTCGATTAGAAGGTTTCAAACCAGCCTCAACAATAGATCCAGTGTCTCACCAATAGTTCATGGATGGTACAATCATTATTTCCAAAGCCTCGATGCCTTATGCTAGGAAGTTGAATATAATTCTAACCAAGTATGATATGGAAGCAGTACAATACATAAACTATAAGAGGAGTAGCATCTATTTATTTAACACGCTTTGTGGGATGGAGAAAATAATAGCTAACCTCTTTGGATGTGGAAAGGAGAATTTATCGAAGACTTCTCGAGGCATGTATATGTTTGAAGGAAGAATGAAGGCTACATTGTGGAACTTAGTCATTGATAGGATCTCCAAAAAGTTAGCAGGATGGAAGGGCAACCTTCTCAGCTACATAGGGAAATCCTTACTAGTTCAAACTACTTTATAGAGCATTCCAATCTACTGCATGTCTCTATTTAGAATTCCTACAAAGGTTCGAGCTACACTAGAGCAAATTTAATATAACTTCTTGTGGTCAGGTTTGGAGGAGAGAAAGAGAATTATGTTGGTAGCATGGAATTAGGTGTGTCCAAGCAAATATCAAGGAGACCTAGGGCTGAAGAGAATGAAATAAGTGAACAAAGCTCTAATTGTCAAAAAAGTTTAGTGATTTTTCAATAATGATCAATTGGGATGGGTAAAATTTCTTAAGGCAAAATATATCAAAAATAATCAAGACTTCCTAAAAGCTGATAATCTCCCTAGAGGATCCTATTTTTTGAATTGTTTGCTCTAATGTCATGAGGTAGTCAAAAAAGGCATTATATGGAGAATTGGTAATGGAAGACAACTGGAATTTTGGCAATATACATGGTTGGAAGAAGCCCCTATGCAATATAACTTAGACCTTTGGGTCCTCGAACATAAAATTTTAGAGGAAATCGGAGGAAAAGTAGGGAATTTTCTTGCTGTAACACAAGAAACTTCCTCTTGAAATAAAATCATAGTTCAAAGTCCTTTAGAGCAAGATAATGTGGCCTTGACCAAACTCAATGATGCCTTAAGGGTGTTCCTGAGCATTCCATGGGGAGGAAGAGACAAGGTGATTTGGGGAAAAACTACAAGTGGGATCTATACAGTAAAAACTACCTATAAACTAACCCACTCAAGATTCAATGGCTAGACTTCGACTTCTATTATTTGATTAAATAATTTAACCCCCAAAATAGATTTCTTCTTTTGGCTGATAGTTCAAAACAAGATTCTAAAAATAGATAATATACAAAGGAGAGGTTTCCAATTCATAAATTGATGTATACTGTGTGAGAAAGTGACAAAATTTGTAAGTCATATATTTCTAACTTGTGAATTTTATTGTGCAGTCTTCCAAATAATTATGTCCAAATTTCATATAGATTGGGTCCACCCAAATAGCATTTATGACTTATGCATGGCTTCCCCCTTCTGGGTAAAACTTTTGACTTGGCTCTGGAAGCTCATCTTACCACATTTTTTATGGGGGATATGGAATGAGAGAAATAATAGAGTATTTAAAGGACGAAAGAAATATCCTAGGTTATGCGGTGATAAAATAATCAAAAGTCTGAAAGAAAATTGGAAAACCTTTTACTTCAAAAATGAGACCTTGTCTCCTAGGGAAAGGAGTATTTTGTGGAATTGGGAAGAGAAACCTCCAGACCTAGTCATTACAACCAACCCACGATATGGTGTCAAGTGGATACCCCCCACACAAAAGTGGGTTAATTTAAATTTTTATTGGGCAGCCAAAGGAAATATGGGGGCTATAGGAGCAGGAGGAGTTATGATAAATGAGGAAGGAAAAGTGGTCCTTGCCTTTGCAGAGCCTTTGGGAACTCAAACAAATTATTTTGCAGAATCTCGAGCCTGCATGTAGGCAATGAGAATTGCTAGACTAGAGGATTATAATCAAGTAATATTTGAAGGATATTTGCTTAATATAATCAACGCAATTAATGAGGATAAAGACCCCAGATGGACCATATCGAAGCTTATTCTAGAAGCAAATATTCATAAATACCATTTTGTTAATGCCCGAATCCAACACACCTTCAGAGAAGGGAACCAGGTGGCAGATCTATGGCAAATATTGTAGTTTCTACTGAGAAGATGCAAATTTGGAAGGATAACTTCCCTTAAGAATTACTGGTGTTGGCTTCTAAATAAGATCTAAGATCAAACCTATTAGAGCAGTAGGAGATCAGAGTGGTTAATGATGAGTAATCCTACATATGGAATTAGGTAGAAGTAAAAAAGACAACCCATTTTTTGGGGCCTGGGAAGTGACAAGAGTACAATAGTGTTGTGTTTAATAAGTGCTAGGTGTTGTCTGGTTTTTGTTTTATACTGAATAGTCCAACGACAAGTATAGAACTGTGGACTCTAAGTATGGCTTAATGTGGGTCTTGGGAAGATCCATTTTGTATTTTGATTATATGGGCTTGGAACTAGAACCGACCCATTTTGGCTATGTAAAAGGTTTGTGGATCTTATAACCACCTCTACCTTATACCAAAAAAAGGAAGCATATGAGAAGAAAAAAATAGATGATTTTTTCTATTAATGTAAAAAAAAATACATTAGTAATATGAATTGAAAATAGAAAATGTGCTAGAAAATATGTTATATATTGAGCACATGGAAACATTGATATAAAATTTATGTTCAAAATATTTTGAATAATGTAGTTGTGATAAAATATGAATCATAGGTCTCAACAAATATGAGTACATTATTCTAAAGTAGATTAGCTTGTAACACACTAGCATTCAAACTAAATTTGTTATCATAAATACCTATATTTTTATTTTTTTTGGAAGTTTTAAGTAGATTATTGGATCCATCACATTGAGGTAGTATGTGTTTCAATTTACTATTTTTGAATGTGTGTTGATAAGTATTTTATTAGTAGGTATTTACATTTTAGTGGCTTTCCTTTCCTAGGAGAGCATCTTGTGGATGCATGCTCTCTTGGAGAGCTATTTTACCAAGGGCCAAGAGGACCCCCAATTTTTCCTTCGATGGTCTGTGATGAATTTCCCTTCTAGGAATAACATCCTATGGATATGTGCTCTCTTGAAGAGATTTTATCAAGGGTCAAAAGGGCCCCAAATTGTTTTATTTAGTGCTTTACAATGGTTTTCTCTTCTTTGGAGAGCATCCCGTGGACACATGCTCTCTTGGAGAGCTATTTTACTAAGGGCCTCCAATTTTTTCTTCAATGGTCTACATCAGATTTTCCTCCTTGGGAGAGCATCTTATGGATGTGTGCTCTCTTGAAGAGCTATTTTACCAAGGGCCAAGAGGGGCCTCAATTTTTTCTTCGATGGTCTCCAATAATTTTCTCTTCTTGGGAGAGCATTTGAATGCATGCTCTCTCAAAGAGTTGTTTTACCAGGGGCTAGGTAGACCCCATATTTTTTATTTTTTCAATTGCTATCCCTTTGTATAAGATAATCCTATGGGTAGGTACTCTCTTGAGGAGCTTGTTTTACCAGGGGCTAGGAGTGCCCCTATCTTCATCCAGTGGTATGTTATTACCTTCCTTGAAGAACATCCTATGGACCCATGTCAATGTGTTGTTGGGTATATAGTGCTTTAGGATGCTTCTTTATCCTTGGGTATTGATACTTTTTCCTTGTTTGATCAATTGTGGAGAGATCTCTCAAGGAGGAATTTTTTTTTTCAAAATGATATTTTGAGTGGTATTCCCATGCCTTGGTGGGAGTATTTCATTTTTTAATTTATTATTTGAGCGAAACCCTTTCATGTGTAGAAAAATTCAAATTTGAATCCATTGTGGAATTTGTCTCAATTTAGTTTCTTATTCTTTTGGCATCCCCTCTTTGTGTACTTTCTTTCTTTGTAAATGTTTTGGGAACCCTTTAAAAACCCCTTCTTCCAAAAAATAAATATAAAATAGATCTAATAATTTCCTTAGTATTTATGCTCAAGTTTTATTATATTCTTGCTTTATAATGTTGAGGCAATTCATTAAAATAAATACTCCCTATTTATGTTGTAACTATGAGTAATCCTAGATCTCAATTGTTAATTTATTCCACAATATAAAAATTATAAATAACTAATGATAGATTAAATGTCTATTAATAAATCAAAATAATAGTCAATATAAAAAATTGATGATATTTTAAATATCTATTAATCAACCAACATAATAGGCAACTATGGAGTACCAAGTTTCTTTCAACCATGCATTAAATCCATAATGAATTACCTTAATCCAAAGCTTATCCTTTAAATTCAATATTCATCCTCCTCCTACCTATATTTTTTACTCTCAATGTGTCCTTTGATATTTAAATGGTTTAAAATAAATGTAAAATTTGTTTTTCTAATAAAGGTAAAGTAAAATAGTTTTAAAGATGTTGTTTATACAATATATGGTTATCCAACTATACCCAAAGCATGGTGTAGACCATTCTCCCCGCTAAGATTTAAACCTTACCTCCTATTTAAATTATCAAGCACTTCACCATTAGGACCAGTCAGGTTGTACAATAAGAGAAAGGATTGTACTTCAAGTTTGACTAAGAACTTACACCTCTATGTATGTTATTTTATTAAAAATATTATTTTAAAAGTAATATTTATTTTTAACTATTAAAAAATAATATATGCAAATCTTGATTTATTTTAAGGACATTGTAGATTTAAATTATATACTATATACAAAATGAAATTATATTGAAATAAACTTATGTCATTACAAAATATGTGAGAAAAAATAAAATACTAAATGATAGTTTTATTAAAATAAAGGGACATTTACATTTAATAACAACTAAATTTAGAAAATGATCTAGAAAATATGTTGCATATTGAGCACATGGAAGAAGCATTATTCTAACAATTTTATTCAAAATATTTTGAATCATGTAGTGAAAAATATCAATGATAGGTCTTATAATAGATGATTTAATCATCTTAATGTAGATTTTCTTGTAACACACTACTGTTCATACTGAAGTTGTTATCATTATTAACATAGACATCTATAGTATTATTTTATTGGATGTTTCAAGAAGATTATTGGATCCATCACATTGAGATAGTATGCATTTAGTATTTAAACGCATTGTGTTTCAATTTACTATTTTACAATGTGTTTTGATAAGTATTTTAGTAGTAGGTTTTTACATTTTAGAATTATTCTTTGAAGTCATATCAACAATAAATTAGCTCTAACATTTTAATCAATAATAAGGTAAAATATCTATGAATAAATTATCATAATAATCAATATAAATAATTGATTATAAGATTAAATGTTTATTAATAGTTGCAAGATTACTATAGTGGTAAGGGCTATGGCCTCTCTTTAAGAGGTTCAAGGTTCAAACTCCACTTAGTATGAGAGGACAAAGACCCCTCATAAAAACCTATGTAAAATAATTTAAAAAAGATCAAATTTCTATTTATTAATCAACATATAGATTATATGTCTATTAATCAATTGGTATTATAGTCAAGTATGGAGTACCAAATTTCTTCCAACCATGTATTACATCCATAATAAATTATCTTGATCTAAATTTTATCCTTTACATGTAACCTTCATCACCTATATATATATCACTTTCAATGTACCCTTTAACCTTTCAATGTTGTAAAACAAATACAAAAAAATAACTTTTCTAATAAAGGTATCCTAAAGTAGTTTTAAAGAGATTGTTTACCCAATATATTGTTATCAAAATATACTTCAAGCATGGTGTATGCCATAATCTCCACTAAGATTTAATCAATATACCTCCTCTTTAGAGTTTTAAATTCCTCACCATTAGCCCCTATTGGATTTTTATTCTACGCCCTTAAAGTTCTAGTAGTCACACCATAGAATAACTCTTGATACAACAATATTGTAGGCTTTGGTCGACCTGCCTCTTTAACCTAGAAATACATGTTCTTTATAATTATAGATAGAGTTGGAAGGATAAGGATACCATTGAGGTAAAATTGAATATTTTACAATATAATTTTATGCTCATATAGATTAAATAAAGTTTAAACTTTATTATTATTGACAAATATTTCTATAATAGTTTAATTATGCCTATGTGTATTACTGATGCCTTATCCATTATGCCATCATATCCAAATTTAACACCATTTAATGTGATAAAAATAAAAAGTAGGAATAAATTAATTTGATAACAATAAGGCCTCTAAACCTCTTATTCATTAGCTAGAAATAATCTCATCCCTTGAGGGTTTCCCTATAAAAATATGTACAATAGTGGAAAGAATAAGGGATGATACATAAAACAAGAAACAAATGGAAATGCAATGGAAAAGAAAAGGGCACTCAAGTATACCTCTAGAAAAAATATGCTATGCAAAAGCTTGATCCTGATATTTGGTTGTAGCTATATTTTCATATCTTAAAAATACCATGTTTTTATTATAACTACCTTCATATGGGCTCTACATTTGTCATCATATACTACTTTTAACTAGTTATGTGTTATGCAACCTAATAATAGTTATCTTTTTATCAAAAATTAAAACGTCTATTTATGAATTAAGAATTTCAAAATTGGGTATAACTATACACCACTTAGATTTTACAATTTGCCCATATTTGTGTCTTTGTCTATTTCTGTGGTAAGCCCCTCTTTTGTTTTGTCTTCTTTTGATAAGCTTACCCCCCATAAGCTTGCTATATACTCCCAAGCCTCTTCAAAAAAGAAGCTACAACAATAACTACATATATGATACTTAATAACTTGTTGATATAATTTTTGGATGCAAATTCATTATCTTCTACAAATTTGATTATACTTTGCATGATTTTTTCCAAGTCTTTAAGTTGTTGAGATAACATTAGTTCATATTTTTCATCACATTAAAATTATTCTACTCTTTTTGTTACTAGCCCATATATATTTTCTACTACAAAAATATTTTCATTTTGTATGCAACCTTATTTCCTTTTATCATCTATTTTAGTAGTCCAATTTTTTATATCCTGGAGGAAATTCTCCTAGTGGGGATTCTCATGAAGGTAATTGTTCAACTTAAGAAATTATCCTTGGCAATCACAACTTTGACCTTCTAAAGTGGTTACTTTTCAATTGCATATTTGACTATATTTTGTATTCTATATTATGTATACTTGTTTTAAGGGTATTATTCTTTGATCTATATTTTGTTGTAGTGTCTTTATATTTTGAGTCAAGGTCATGAAATCAACAATATCTTTGAGTATCTTAGCTAGTGGTTTCACTTTTCCTTTTAGTGATGTTACTAGCTCTTGTTTATTGTGCTTGATAAATTTGATGATGTCAACCTATATTTCTATTTGTGTTGGTTGTTCTTGCTCCTGAAGTCTATCAATTTTTTTTTGCATCCTAATTTTTTAGCTTGTGACTAATACATCTTAGCCTTCACCTCTTAATTTTTATTGAATACCAAATCTATTGCATATTATTGAAGGTGTTTTCTAGTCTTGTATAATTTTGTAGGTTTCCCAAAAATACCTACATCCCCTATTTTAGGATAAACCTCAATTGCAGTAGAGAGATTTTGCTTAGGGATAGTGATCTCAGCTGCAACCTGGGTATATTTTTATATTCATGTGATGCTCATCGGATCCTTTCCTTCCTCCATTGGTTGAAGTTGTTTTTCACCAAAGTCATCAATTGAAATCACTTCCTCTTTCCTAACCAAGCTGATGCTTTTTATGACTGGGCTAGTCTCAATCCTTAAATTTTTCTGTTCTAGAGATTTAGGACTTTGCATGTTGACCTAATTTTCCCTAAGAAGTGATGTTAAGTGCCTGGTATTTTTAAAAATTCTTTGTATGAAGGGAGATATATGTTTATTCTTGGTGTCTATACCTAAGGCGTTTGGCACAAACTATGGCCTTTACATTGCTATCTACAACAAGTCCTCTGTAGATAATTGTACATTAGTAGGCACCCAAATAAGATATTGTTCTATATGAGAGGTAATAGCTATAATATATGTTTACTTATCATTTGGCCTTGGTTCTAGTGGCCTAACCTCAAGAGTGGGGGTGTCAAAAGTATTTTATTTTATAGAATTATAAATATACTTGGGACTTGTTAGGGCTGGTTGGGTTATTTTACTATTGTTGCTTCATTCAACATCATTGAATCTACAATAAGCTCTACTTATTGGGCATATGAATTGATTTATTTTAGTACAAGGTCCTAAAATTATTTGGGTTTCTTAGTTGGGATTATGGGAGCATACACTTCTACAAAATTTCTTCCCAATGACATCAATTCAATAGAGTAATCTCCAAGACAGTCTATCTGAGTATGAGCTCTCTTTTGTAAGTCAAAAAAATTTCATACATTGCTTAAGGACTTATTTTATTTCATGACTTGTTGTAGGCTATCCTCAAATGAATCAACCCTATGTTTGACCCAAATAGATATCAAGTTTTTTGGTGTGATTTTTCTATAATGGCCATGAGGATTGTATGACCTCCAACTAAGCTCTAGGAACCCATATTCATCTATTTTCCATTTTTCTTTGAATAATATTAGGTATAGTTTGTATATATATGTGCCCATCTTGCAAGGGATTTTAAACTAGGGAATCCTCTTTGTTTTCTTACCTATCCTCATATTAGATTCTTTTGCTATATGCCTAGTTATATCCATGATAGCTAGAGAGAAAGGGCAATATAATGGGAGCATATTATGAGAGATCTTGGCTCCATATAGTCTTATATGAGTGAAATTCTCAGTAATAAGAAATTCCCCTAACTCATTTTCATGCAAAATATGCAATTTATTTTGGCATTATGCTAGGGGCATAACCACAAAGATACTCATGGACCAAGAGTAAAAATATCTCTAAGAATTTATCATAGTTGGACTCTCTTTCATGAATCCAAGGTAGTTTGTCTTATATATCTAGTGCATTCAACATCTCTTTCAATTCCTTGAATTTACTTCTTTCGAGGTAGCCCATAAAAAACATGTATGAGAAAGAAGTAATGAGTGAATTGAGGCATTTACTCTCTTCCATATTTGATGGCTTTTTGTAAAGATCTTAATTCTAGATCCATTATCTTGATGATAACATATTCCTAGTGATACATGGGCATATTGAATGGTTGATTATTTTGGATTATTAAATACACTATTTTCTTCAGAAATATTACACAGGTTAGGGATGCCTAGTGCTATATCAATAATATTAGTGTAATCCATAGCCTACGGTTACAAATATATTTTATCAAGAGGTATTTCAAAATATATTTGAGTATTGTACTTGAACAATTTGGGGTACTATTTTGTAAAGAGGATTTGGCTAGCTTGTGCCTTCAGAACCATCCTTTCTAGTGTCGAGTTAGCTTTGTCCAAATTGAAAACTCTTTTGAATACTTCAGGAGTGAGCTACACTAAGGGTCTACCTTCAAGATTTTTAAAAAATTTCTTATCTATATCATATGCTACTACCAGCCAAGATATAATGTTTGGAGAGAAGTATACTTTTGGATAAGTTAGCCTTCCTAAATTTCTCATCCATTGGTTGCAATTGTACTGCTAAGATCTTTTGAACAATCCCATGAGGAGAGCAATATGCTTTTGTGGATCTTCTTATATCCAATCAAAATAATCTATAGTAGTGTTATCTACTTTCCACATTTAAGCTAAAATAAGTCTACCATTAGATCTTGAATTTTGTATATACTCCATCATCTGGATAATGGTTGCTTACCCAAAGATAGTCTGATATGGTATATTGTCCTTTAGCCTTATGATTCAAGCAACAATACCTTCATGGTAGGTAGCTTGAATACTTAAATATGTAATATCTATTCTTTTTTCATAGGACTTTGGCATCCCATTATTATAATTTTACATCTAGCTCTATTGTTGTCTTCTACATGGCTCGAGGGTTCATTATAAAAAAAATTAGCCTTCTTGTACTTGCATTAATAGTAGATTGGTGATTTTATCCCACTTAATTTAGATTTATGGCACCCAACTATTGTATTTTTCTCCACCACCCTACATATACCACCTTTTTGGCCTTAACAATATTCATTATATTATTGCTTCATTTTCTTATAGCAATTGATTCATCTTTCTTTGAAACATGCACCATAATTTCTTATGGGTGTATTTATGCCTATGGTATTAAAGCCTCATAAATTCTGACCTTTCTCCTATGTTTTTCATACTCCCAAAAATATTCTCATAGAAAAAAGTATGAGTTAATACAAAGAAATTCAAATATGCACTTTTTGGGGTTTAAGACATACAATTTTGTCACTCAAGAGAATATGATATTTGCATGCAATGAATTTGCTACCATGAATTAGTTTTGTGACTCTTTATTGGTTTCTAATATCTTACTGGTCTTCCAGGTCTCATGTTCTATAGTCATATTAAATATGTTAGGATTGCCTTTGAAAATAAGACAAAAATCACTTTTGGCAGCTTAGATTTCATCGATGGTAGGTCCAAGCCATTGATCTGTCAATTGGGCTTTTGAGTTGTTCATATAAATGTAGATGAGACATATTGTCTTCACACATTTTTTTGTTAAAATCTACAACATCAAAATCTTCTTCAATTTGTTTTATTCATTGGACTCACTCCTAGCTATCTATCTAGGTGTTTTATGAGTCAAAGGTCTCATAGGTTTTTGTTATCCTTTAGACTGTCGACCTCCTCTATGATTTATTTGATATATTAGTTGAACCTTTGAGCCACCAGATCTAGATAAGTTGCTCAATACTTACCCTAAGGAGGCACATATACATGGTTAAAGAGGGGGGAGTGATCATTTGAATTTTTTAGGAGGAAGAATTAGGCTTAATCAACATTTTATGAAGTCCTTCAATGTATTATATAGGGTAGACTAAGCTTGTGAAGGGGGAAGGAAATATTACCTTAACCTCAGGGAGGTATAATATTTATGTGGTATGAGGGTTAGACCAATATGAGTGATATAGCTTTAGGTTCATGACATTGGACTTGACAATGTAAAAAAAAACTTATGAGGATTTAGGCCAATTTTTAGGTATAATATTTAGGCATATGAAATATGTGATGGTAATGGGCTGAATTTGGTTAGGTATTTGAAGGAATTTATGATTCTTAGGGCTTATATTCATGAAATTAGGAAACACAAAAGATGTTTCAGATAATTTAGGATAAGGTAAGAACCTTAATATTTTTAGATTTTTTTCTTGAGACCTTTATTATCGTCGATCAGGGATGAAAGCCATAGATCTGTTAGCTTTCTTTCGGTGTGCTAGATCTAGAATAGACAATAATAAATATTAGACCCCTTTATAATTTATGTCCTTAACATTCTAAGTATCAACTATCACTTTGAGCTGTAGACTTCTTGGCTTTATATTTTAGCCATCCATCTAATATTAAATACTATAAAGTGTTTTTAGACCTTATTGTTGACCTTTAAACTATAGTATCCCCCTTTAAGCCATAATATCTATCAAAGTGACTTTGAGCCATTGGATTTGATGTATGTAGGAAAAAAGAGCTTTGATGATTTTAGGAGTTATGTCCTTGACTTTTTGATCATATTTTGCCTCTCTAATCCATTGGATATATCATCTTTATCTTCAAGCTTTCCATCTAAGCCCTGGTCTTATAAGGTGATTTTTAATCTAGTTATTATATTTGAACTATAGGCTCCCTATCTGAGTTGTCAGATCTATCAATGTGCCTTCAAATCATTGATCTAAGCATAAATAAGACAAATATTATTCTTGGCGATGGTTAACTTTTGGCTATCAACCTTTCTTTTGTTTCGTTGATTTATCGGTATGGCTTCTGAGCCATCTATCTAGGAGAAGAAAAATCCAAATGTTTTCAAGTCTTCTACTAACTTTCAGATCCATCTCCTAATCATCCATATTTTTGCATGAGACAAAGATCCTTCAAGGGGGGTTAGGTAAAAATACTTAAGCCAAAAAATAATGTATCTTTAAGGTTTTGACGACCATGGGGATGAGATTTTTACTTTGACTTAGGATTTTTGGAGTGCAAATTTAGGAAAAATAGGTAACGAAGGGGGCACTAGATTGATTTTATGAAATTTAAGGATGAAGAAGGTAATTTTTTGGAAAATCCTAAGGTTTAGCTTATGAAGCATATGATAGATTGGGATGGAAAAAAATGTGTAAGGACCTAAGATATTTGGTTTATGAAGTATTTAATAGACTTAGAAAAATGAATAGAATGAAATTTTTTTTTGGAGACCTATGTATTTAGACTTAGGGATAGTGTGGATTAGGTCCATGACCTTAGGATATAGGAAATATTAGTCTCTTTGTGGATTATTTAGACATAAAAAGGAAAGCGTTAATGAGGGAATTAAAGAATGATTAGTATAAGGTTTGGGGGAGGAATTTATTAATGACCCTTAGAATTTAGAGGGAAAGAATGACTTTGGATATTATATAAGGGATGAAGCATGGTTGACTTTAAGCTATTTTTTCTAGGAATAATTCTTTATGAACCTTATACCTTAGGGAAAATTGGTCTAAGGGAAAATTTGCCAAGGGAAATAGATATTTTTTAAAGTGATATTGGGGACCTTTTGAGAATATGCCTTAGCAAAAAATAAATTTTTGAGGGTCTTTGGATGGGACCGCAACCTAGGAATATCTTACAATTTTTTTGACTAGCTTTATTGTAACAAAATTTGGAGACCATTATTATTTTGAATCTACAAAAAATAAAAATAAACCTAATACCTTATATGAATTTTCAAATTTTGAAACTAGGAGTACTTTTTTAGTTGGATTTTGAGGATCCAACATAGGTTTTGATTGGGACAATTGTTGAAAACTTGAATTATTTGATAACTTCAGACTATTTGGTTAGACCTTGAATATATATTCCTAAATCACCTAAAGCAAATAACAAGAAACTAGAAGCATTTTTCTTCCTAAGCACCTAAAATAAAAAATTGAAAGAAAAATGATGCAACGAATAAAAAAAAGATATTTTCTATTTAATCACCTATATGAAATGGAAAAAGGGACACTTTACTTCCTAGTCACCTAAAATGTGAATGAGTGGAACTAAAACATATCTTCCTCTACTTAATCACCTAAGGACTAAAACAAGGACTTGAAATTTTTTTTTTTTTGGATAGAGTGTAACTTCACTCTCTTCTTACCCAAAGCAGGGTTGATATAGTTTTAGGTGTTTACCATTGATTGGGATTTTTATTTGTTCTTATTCCAATGTTTGTGGTCTATATGTATGATGTCCAATAACCTAAACTATCTGATATGGACCAAGCCACTTAGGTTATAACTTACCCTTTTCTCCATGTTTTTTATTTTTAGGGTCCCAATAGATGACTATGACTCCTTCAAGAAATGGTGTATCTTTGGATTTCTTATTAAAAAGTTACATTAAATTTTTGAGTTTACTCAATAATATTTTTTAGAGCTTCTCTTCATTCCTCCTATAGTAGTGCAATCTAATCTAATCTTCTCTATACTGCATTTGGATTTTCATGTTATTGAAGGAGTAAATATGAGGCAGTTATTTCTACTTTTGGAGGTAATAGACCATTTATCCAAATACAATATCATATGGGGACTTTCTAGTATTTATTTTTATCGATAATCTATCAACCCATAAAGAAAATTTTAATTCACCATACCAAATTATTTTATTCATGACCAATGACCTTTTAATTCTTGTTATCAAATTCTTATTTTAGGATTCATCTAGGCCATTGCATTGAGGATAATAGTTTGTAGTATGAGACAACTCTATATTGTATTTGGCACATAATTCTATCATTTCAAATGAAGTATTTTTCGTTATATATTTCTAATTTAATTGGGACCCCAAAAATTTTGATTACTACTTTTTTTGTTGACTTCTTCAAAGGAGTTGCTTCTACCCTCTTTGTGAAATTGTTAGTTATTTTAATAATCTATTTATGCCTACATTATAAGTTTAGGTTTATTTCTCCAGTGAGGTCAATTCTCAACTATGTAAAATGTGCATTAATGATTATTAGCTTTAGAGGCATTGCTACTAAATATTTCTTCCTTGCAAAAACTTGACAGTTATGACAACTTCTCACATATTGATAAACATATTTAAACAAATAAACCCAATAATAGCTAGCCCTTATGATTTTATTACCAGTTGATTTAGGTGCCAAATGGCCACTATAAAATTCATTATGATATTATTTTATCACATTAAGAATTTTTTTCAAATAAGCAAAGTAATAAAACTCCATTTGGATACTTCTAGTAAAGTCTACCTTCTTGAACATATTATTTTTTGGATTGTTGCTTCACAAATCTTATTTTTGTGGTAGAAATACCTCTAGGGAAGGATAAAGTTTGGATATATGACAAAATATCATCATACCATTTACACTCTACATTATATGTTCTTTTGATGTCATGCATTTAATCCATCATGATAACATTGTTCATTTTCTCACCTTATTTTTTAGATAGATACTTTGCTAGAACTTACCCTATGATAATCTAAACTTCCTTGAGTTTCAATATCATACTACAATAGCTTTACCATCCATCTAGCAAGACTGCCTATTGGTTCAAACTAAAGATATATTTTATGGTTATGTAAGATATATAGGCTATGACTTTATTGGATCCAAAAATACCTTTGAAGTACTCTAATGCTCTTATCAAAGCATAGGTTTTGTTTTCTATCATGTTGTACTTTAATTGAGCTCATTTTAGTCTTGTACTTATAAATGCTATTGGCCTCTAATTTTTCAGATCACCATTTTAAGAAAGGACTGCAACGATGGTATGTTTTGATGTAAAAGAGTATATGTTGAAGTCTTTGAAGTAATTCAGATAATTCAATATTAGTGTTGTAGTAATGGTATCCTTAATACTCTAAAAAGCTTTAGTATTATCCTTTTTCCATCTTATGTCACCATATTTCTTGATCAAATCATTAATAGGTTTGGTAATATAAATTTTTTTTGGTGTAAATATCCTTACAAAGTTGATTTTACCAAACAAAGATCTGAATCCTTTAAGTTTTTTGGTAGGGGGAATTTTTGCAATAGCTTAAATTATGTATGGATCAATACTTAATACTTATTTGGATGTTACATGGCCCAATAGGTTCCCTTATGTAGCCCCAAAAATACACATCTTTGGATTTAGTGATATTACATATTTTTTGCATCTAGTATACTTTAGCTAAGTATTCAAAATGGTTTTTAGACTCTTTGAAGACACTATTATATCATCAAGATACTCAAAAACTATCTCAAATATTAAGCCTTTGAATGCAAAATCCATAGACTTTTAGAATGTCACACCTGCATTCATTAATATGAATGGCATTCTCAAGTATTCAAAAGTTCCCTAGGGGCCAAGTAGTGAAAGTAGTTTTATACCTATCTTTTAGATTGACTTGTATTTGATTGTGTCCTAAAAATCCATCCAACAAAGACATCCTAGCTGATCGAAAAACTACTTGTAATAATTATTCCATATTTGGGAGAGGATAGTTGTGTTTTAGTGAAATTTTATTTAATTTTCTAAATTTAAAACATAGTCTGATGACTCCATTTTTATTCCTAACTGGTACTAGATTTTGTATCCAAGAAGAAAATTTTACATTCCTAATTATTTTTCTATCCAATAGTTTTTATACTTTATTTTGCATGAATGGATGTATGGTGCGGTTGAATTTAATTTGATTTTTCTTGAAGGTCTTGAAATATATTTTTAGAGGTATAATATGAGTCTTAAAATTTGTGTTAAATGTCCTCAAATATTTGTAGCTCCATGCAAAAACATTTTTATTTTCCTTTAGAAAACTTATGTATTGCTCTCTCTTTCCCTATCAAATATTTATTTATCTTAACCAATCTAGGCTCTTCCTCTATCACAATGTTTACATCATTAGTTTCTTATTCTTGGAAGAGTGGCTTGTATGCTTTATCAAAGTCATCAAATAATATTTCTAGAGAAACCAATCCTTTAGGAATTCTATTTATTTTTAGTTGGATCACCTCTACTAGTTCTCCAATAACATATTTTAGTTTCTCTTCATCCTCTTCATCACATATCACATTTGCATACTAATTCTAAAGAGTCATGAAGTATTTTATATCTATGTCATCTTGAAATACTTGAAGATAAACAACATTTTCTAGCATAAAGGGTTTATAAACAGAAATAGTAGGGAACCTTTCCATATATTTTGTATCAATCTTTAGACAATTTGCACCAGATGCATTTATTGCTAACAAGTTTGCAATATGATTTTGTTCTCTAGGAATGTACAATAAGTTAATTGTTAAAAAATTATTTATATCTTAAAATATTGCTAGTTTATATTTTTTTAGTCTAGTACGCTTGACATGATATTTACCTCTTACTTGCTAGAATATTAACTCTACATCTCTACTAACAGTCAAGTAGTTAATGCCCAATTATTTTGCTTTGCTTAGTCCTAATAGTAATACATCATAATCAACTACATTATTTGTGCATGAAAATTCCAATCTATAAGAGATTATTAGGTAGTTACCCTTAATATTAGTCATATTAATTCATGTGCCTGCTCTAGACAGATATTTTGCACCATCAAAAGTCATGGTTTATATTTTTTTAGCTAGGATTCTTGTGGATTATGCATCAACCACAACTCTTGTTTCTAGATCCATGTCTTTTGCTTCAGGAACATTCATTAATAATGGAGTATGCTAGACTAAATATACCTCCATTTGTTTCTCTTCAATAAAATTAACAAATTTTATCATGGTATCATCAAATTTTCTTAGCTCTAATGAATATTTATTGAATGGTTCTCTTTTGAGGATAATATTATCGTTTCCTGATATGGGAATAGTAGAATAGGACTAATCTAACTGAATGGAAACACCCAACTTTTCAGCCCAACATTTTCTTGGGAGCAAGTAGAAAAAAGGGTCTACATAAAAAATTGCTACATCCATCACTATACCTTTCTTTGGGTACTGATCTAAAATTACAAGCAAACTAGTAATCGCCCCCACACATGGCATATGTCTACTATCAATTACTAGAATAGGAGGAGAATCTCTTATGCAAATAAAAGTCCTAACTGATATGTTATTTATTTTAGCATAATATTTTGTGAAGCACCACTATCTAGCATGTAATTGTGAATAACATATTGATCTCTCAAATATGAGTTATATCTAAGAGATACATAGAAAGGCCTGATTGATTAAGGTGTTATAATATCATTATTATCAGGTCTAGTAGCCTTACATGTCTAATTTATGTTCTATTAGACCAAAAGCCTTACAAACTTGCTCTATGTATTTCTCAACATTCATTAATTCACCAAAAATTATATTAATTTTTTTTAGTCAACTTTGAACAAACATCAAATTCAATATTTGTAACATTTAATGTTCTTGTATTTTCTAACTCTTCAATTTCTTCAACTATTTTAGGAATAGCTATTTTTTTCTGCTTTTTATTACTTTTTCTTTGTCATAATTTTTATTTCGACCTATTTGGCCTTTGTTTCCACTTGTAGATGAATTATTTTGTTTTATTTTGTATTATCCTATTTCTTAAGTTGATGGCATGAATTTCTAACTCTTCTATCTCTTCTGCTATTGAAATCATTTTTTCTTGTTTCATTTTGTCATTTCTCGAATCTTGTGCTCTTTACATGATTTTTACATTGTAAACAACTAAAATATTAGGACAATGATTTGAGGTATATAAATCCATATTTATTCAAATAATTGTTTTCTAGATTCATCCTCTTGAGTACAAAAAACATTAATTCTAATATCTTATTTGGACTCATCATCCATATATACATTATTATGCATACTCAAATAAATTCCATAATCGACTAAATTATGAGGAGCATCACGTGTAGAACAAAAATAAGGGAAATCTATTGCTATAATATCATAAGGCATGGGGTTTGGGATAGTATATTAGTATTTTTTATCTTCTTTCTTTCTCTAGTTATTTCCATCATTTGTATTTATGTTTCCCTCCTTTAAATTATTATTGCTACCCCAATTTTTATTGAAATTTATTTTAAAAGAAGGTCTGGTATCAATTTGTTATTTTTCCCAATGAATGTGAAGATTTTGCATTATTTTCTTTACCTCTATCAATTCTAGATAATATGTTATTAATTTTATTAAACATTTTAGCCATATGATTAGCCAATTTTTCCATAGAATTTTTCTTAGTTCTACTAACAGATCAAAATCTACCTTTTTAGGTCTATTATCTGGATGATTCACTTCTAATGAATAAGGCTTCATTTTACCACTATATAACATGTTTCTTTCAATTTCTATGGATTTTTTCATACATAAATAAATAGTAGCTACTTATTCATGCCTTAACTCACAATTAAATTTCCTTGGAAATGCATTTTTATAGAAACAAATGGATTATACATCATTTGGTCTTAAACAAATAGGGATATTATTTCAGATCTTGACGAATCTCCTACTAAAAATCACTAATTGATTCATTCTCTTTCTTTTTCATTGTAGCTAATTCAGTTAATAGTAACTATTCATTTTTTCTCTCACCATAGTTCTTGAGAAAGATTTCTTGCATTTGAGGAAAGTTTTAAATAGTATTGGTTGTAATGCTATTGAACCACTCCAGCATATTTTTCCAGAGTTTGTAAAAATTGTCAAAGGACTGCATCTTTCTCATTCACTTCTAGACTTTCCATGGCATATAAGAAATCTATGATGTGATCTTCTCTAGAAAAAACATTATTCCCTTAGAACTTGGGTAAGTACTTGTGAGCCTTTCTAGGTAGGGGGTATAGTATAGGAGGTAGAGAAAATGGGATATCAAATTAGGTTTTTTACTTTGAGGAGGATTATTAGCCATGTTAACAATAGGGGTAATGTTTACAATAATGATAGTAGGGAGAGTGGTAATAGGTTTTACTAGAATACTCACAATTGAGATGATAGTGAAATTATTTTCAACATAATTGCTAGAACGAGAATCAAATTTATTTATAGAAACATAACTTTTTGGGTATGAATAAATACCTCTGGATTCTCAAATTTTGGATAAATACTCTTGATGCTTCTTGTTGATTCCAAGATAAGCTGCTATTATTTTCTTGTTTTTTTTTGTTTTATGGGTGTTAGCCAGTCATATTAATCAACACTATATGTGCATAAAGAATAGAATATTCTAATAGAGATTGCTCAACCTTTTTGGTCAGCCTCTCAAGGTATTTTATACACTTTATGAAATATGGACGACATTATACAAGATATAGTAAGAAAATTAAAAATAAAGAAAACCCATGATAATTATATTTTAAGTTTTTTTAAAATAGTACAAGGAAAACTCTAAAATATTAAAAATAATAAAATCTCCAAATATTCTTGGTACTAAAATGTTGATTATCTATTTGTGTATAAAAAGTTTTCAATTATCATTGGAAAGTACATTCATAGAATATAATATTTAATAAAACAAGAATTTGCTCCTCAAAAACTATGCCATAATCTATTGGAGTTTTATTCTATGTTCTTAAAGTTCTAGTGGTCATTCCACTAAATAAGTCTTGATACAATAGTATTGCAGGTTTTGGTTGACCTGCCTCTTTACCCTAGGAATATATTTTCTTTATGATTCTAGATAGACTAGGGAGGGTAAAGATACCCCTGAGGTAAATTTGTTAACATAAGTTCATGTTCATCCATATTAAATAAAGTGTAAAAGTTATTATTATTTATCAAGATTTCTATAATAGTTTAATTATGCCTATGTGTATTATTGGTGCCCTATCCATTTTTCCATCATAGCTAGATTTAAAACACTTTAATGTGGTAGAAAGAATAAGTAAGAAGAAATTCATTCAATTAAGTCTGTTCAAATAACATAACAAACATAATTATTTATCAATGATAGAAGGCATACATTGCACATTAAAATTATGTAATATGCAAAAGAGACAACACACCAAGTTCATACAGAATGGTTTGATAAGGTAAGAAGCCTAGAATTGTATTAATTTTGATCAATTTACAATAGGAGTTGGCTTGAATTGCCAAAAGCTCTTTCATATTAATACAATAAGAATCTTCATTCAAATTATGTAATAAGGATTCTTCACTTGTCTGTTCCAATATGGTAACAACAAGGCCTCCAAACCTCTGATTCAGTAACTGGAAATAATCTTAGTTCCTAAAGATTTTCCATTCAAACTTGCATAGAAATGAGAATAAAAAGGATGACATAGAGAACAAGAAATTAAGGGAACTATAATGGCAAATACATGGGCACTCAAGTATACCTCTAGAAAAAATATGCTATGCAAAAGTGTGATCTTGATCTCTAGTGTAGTGGTATTTTTATAGCTTAAATGTGCTTTGTGTCTATTATAACTGCCTTCATCTAGGATCTACATTTGTCATCATCTGTTACACTTGACCAACCGAGTGTTATACAATCTAATAATAGTTACCTATTTATAAAAAATCAAAATGGTTTGTTTACATATTCAAACTTTCAAAATTGAATACAACTATACACCACTTGAATTTTATTATTGGCCTATCTCTATGTCCTTGTCTATTTTTGTGCTAGGTCTCTCTTTAGTTTTTTTTTTTCTTTTGATAAGTTTACTCTTAATAAGTTGGTTATTTTCTCCCAAGACTTATCATAAAAAGAAGCCACAACAGTAACTGCATATTTGATACTTAATAACTTGTTAATAAAATTTTTGGATACAAATTTATTATCTTCTGCAACCTTAATTATACTTTGTACCATATTTTACAAGTCATTAAGTTGTTGAGATAACTTCAATTAATAGTTTTCATCACATTCAAATTCTTCTACTCTTTTTGTTATTAGCTCATCTATATTTTCTACTACCAACATCTCTTCAGTTTGTATGCAACCTTGTTTTCTTTTATCATTTATTTTAGTAGTCCAATTTTCCATATCTTGGAGGAAATTATCCCAGTGGGGCTTCTCATGAAGGTAATTATTCAACTATATAAATTCTTCTTGGTTACTTGTCTATCACAAATTTGGCTGTACTTTTTCCTTGCACTTTATTTATACTTACTTCACGGTTGCTACTCTTTGATCTATATTTTATAGCAACATATTTACATTTTGATTCAAGGTCATAACATCAATAATGTCTCTGAGTATCTTAGCTAGTGGTTTCAATTTTTATTTTAAAATTGTTACTAGCTCTTTTTTATAGTGTTTGATAAATTTTGTGATGTCAAACTATATTTTTGTTTGTGTTGGTTGTGCCTACTCTTGAATTTTGTCAATTTCTACTTGTATCCTATTTTTCTCAGCCTACAACTAATCCATATTATCCTTTAGCTCTTCATTTTTCTTTAGGAAAAAATCTACCACATGTTCTTAAACGTTTTTTCCAATATTGTATAATTTCACAGGTTTCCTAAACACACCTACATCCCCTATTTTAGGATCAACCTCAATTGTAATATGAATCTTTTACTTAGGGATGGTGATATTAGCTATGGCTTGGACATTTTTTTTTGTGTGATGCTCCTAAGTTCCTTTCCTTCCTATATAGCTTGAATTTGTTTTTCATAAAAATAATTAATTAAAATCACTTCCTCTATTATGTCCAAGTTGATGCTTTTTATGACCAGACTAGTCTTGATCCTTACCTTTTTTGTGTTCTAGAGATTTAGAAGGACTTGGTATGACTATATGATGTTCCCTAAGAAGTTATGTCAAGCCCTAGACCTTTTTAATTCTTATGAAGAGAGATATATTTTTATATTTCTTGTATATCACTAAGGGTTTTGGCATAAACAATGGTCTTTGCATTGTTATATGTGGTTTATCCTTTATAGATAATTTTGCTTTAGCATGCACCTTAACAATGAATTGTTCTAACTAAAAGGTAGTAGTTGTAATATATTTTTCCTTATCTTTTGGCCTTGGTTTTGGTGGCCTAACCTTGAGAGTGAGATTTTCAAAAGTATTTACTCCAATAATTTAAAAAATATACTTGGGATATGTTAGGGTTGTGTAGGCTAGTGATGTTGTTGCTTCATTTAACATCATTGTGTCTACAATAACCTCTAGTATAAGGTCCTCAAATTCTTTGGGCTACATAGTTAGGATTATGGGAGTATACACTTCTAAATAATTTCTTCTCAATGGCATGAATCCAGTAGAGTTATATCCAATATGCACTATCTGAGTATGAGCTCTCTTTTGTATGTCAAACAGTTTCCATACATCACTTAAGGACTTATTTTATTTCATGGTTTGTTGTATACTATCCTCAAATGAATTAGATTTGTGTTGGATCCAAGCATACCTCATTTTTTTGGTGTGATTTTCCTATAATAGCTATGAGTATCATATGACCTCCAACTAAGCTTTGGGAACCCATATTAATCAATTTTCTATATTTCTTTGAACAAGCTTGGGTATCCTTTATATATATGTGCCCATATTGCAAGGGAGTCTAAACCATAGAATCCTCTTTATTTTCTTATCTATCCTCATCTTAGCTTCTTCTACTATATATATAGTAGCTAGAGAGAAAGAGCAATATGATGGTACCATCTTAGGAGGGATCTTGGCCCCATATAGTTTGATATAAATTAATTTCATAGTAACAAAAAAATGTCTTGCTTCATTTTTATGTAAAAAATTCATAATTCCTTTGGGTATTCTGCTAGGGGTATAACCATAGAGATATTTGTGGACTAGGAGCAAAAATATCCCTAATAAATGAGCATAGTTGGACTCTTCTTCATGAATCCAATGTAGTTTGTATTCTATATTTAGTGCACTCGATATACCTCCCAATTACTTGATTTTACTTCTATCCAGGTAGCTAATAAAAACATGGACGATGAGGGAGTAATAAGTGAATTGGGGAATTTACACTCTTCATTCTTTGATGGATTTTTGTAAAGCTCTTAATTCTAGATCCATTCTCTTGATGATAACATCTTCTTAGTGATACATGTGTATTTTGAATGCTCTATTATTTTCAATTATTAAATACACTATTTCCTTGGAAATCTTAGTTAGGTCAGTGATACCTAGTTCTATGCTAATCATATCAACATAATCCATATCCCATGGTTACACATATATTTTATCAAGAGGTATTTCATAATATATTTGAGCATCATGCCCGGACAATTTGGGGTAGGATTCTGTAAACAAGATCTAGTTGTCTTGGGCCTTCAACACTGTCCTTTCTTGTATCAAGTTAGCTTTGTCTAAATTGAAGACCCTTTTGAATACTTCAGGGGTGAGTTACACTAAGGATCTACAATCGTATTTTTTTAATTTTTTTCTAGCTAGATCATATAATATTTCCAACCAATTTATTAAGTTTAGAGAGAAGTATACTTTGGGATAAGTTAGCCTATCTAAATTACTCATTCATTAATTACAATGAGGTTTATCCTTACTTATGTATCACTAAGATATTTTTAACAAAACCATGAGGAGAGTAGTATGATTTTGTGGGTCTTCTTCTATCATCTTGAAGTAATCTATAGGGTGTTATCCACTTCTCACATTTGATTTCCAGTAATACTTCCATCAGGTCCTAACTTTTATATATACTCCATCATCTAGTTGGTGGTTGCTTACTTGGAGATAGTATGATGTGGGCTATTGTTAGTTAGCCTTTTGATTCAAGCAATAGTGCCTTTGGGGTAGGCATTTTGAGTGTTTGAAGATACCATCTCTATTCTTCTATCATAGGACTTTGGCTTCCCATTGTTAGAATTTTTCTTCTAGCTCTATTGTTGTCTACTGCATGGCTTGAGGGTTCACTGTGAAATTTTTTAGCCTTCTCATACTTGCATTTATAACACAAAAGTGAGTTTCTCTCACTTAATTCAAATTTATGGTGCCCATATACTATATTTTTTGTCACCACTGTACATGCACCACCTTTTAGGCCTTAATAACCTTAATTATTTTATTACTTCATTGTCTTATAGTAATTGACTCATATTTCTTTAAAATATGTACAATCGCTACTTCTAGTTGTATTTATGCAGATGGTCTTAAAGCCTCATAAATTGTGAGATTTCTACTATGTTGTTCATGCTCCCAAAAATATTCTCATGAAAACAACACTATTTAGTATGAAAAAATTCAAATACACTTTTCAGGCTTTGGGACCTATAGTTTCATAACTAGAGAGAATATGATATTTGCATTTGATGTATTTTTACTTCCATAAATTATATTTAGGACTCCTTATTGTTTTCCAATCTCTAAATTTTTTGCTAGGTTTGATGTTTTACAGTTTTGTTAGATCCATTGGGATTGCCTTGGAATATAAGAAAAAATTCACTTTTGTAGCTTAGATTTCATCAATAATAGGTCCAAGCCATTAATATATCGATCAGGCTTCTAAGAAATTCATCTAAATGTATATAAGACAAATTTCCTTCACATATTTTTGTTAAAATTTAGATTGTTGACCTCCAATCAAAGCTATTTGATTCATCATACTTGCTCCTAGTCATCTCTCTAGGCGTTTGATGAGTCAAAGGTCTCATACATTTTTGTTATCCTTTGGATTGTTGGCCTTCTCTCTAAGACATTTGATGAATCTTCAAGCCACCAGATCTAGAGAATTTTCTCAAGACTTAACCTAATGGGGTGCAAAAACATGGAAAAATAGGGGGGTGATCATTTGAATTTTCTTAGGAGAAAGACTTAGGCTTAATCAATGTTTTATGAAGTCCTTGGGGATATTGCATAAGATAAACGAAGATTGTAAAGGGGTAAAAGGTTTGAGCTATTGATCTATCAATGTTTCTTCCAATTTTTTATAGTTGGCATACATAAGATAAAATATTAGACCCCTTCAAAAGTTATATTCTTAACCTTGTAAGCATCGATTATCACTCCAAGTCATATATTTATTGGCTTTATGTCTGATCCATCCATTTGAGCTCAAAAACTATAAATCACTTTTAATCCATGATGTTAACCTTCAGACTATAAACTCCTCCTTCAAACCACTAGATCTATCAGAGTACCTCTAAGCCATAAATTTGGTGTAGGTAGGACAAAAGAGCTTTGAATGACTTGTGTCATTGTTCTTTTGATGGTGCCTACTAGCTATTATATTTATCGAAGTGCCTCTAAGCTATCAAATTTGGTATAGGTAGGATAAAAGAGATTTAATGCTTTTAGGAGTTATTTCCTTAACTTTTTGATCATCGTTTGCCTCTTCGAGCCATCGAATCTATCAGATTTATCTCCAAGCTATCCATCTAAGCTCTGGTATTATAAGGCACTTTTTAGTCTAGTTGTTATCTTTATACTATAGGCTCCATCTTCAAGCCATCATATCTTTTGAAGTGCATTCAAACCACCAATATGAGAATGAATAAGATAAAGCATCTTCCTAGTTGTGGTTAATATTTGACTATCAATATTCATTCCATTCCATTGATTTATTGTCATGGCTTCTAAGTTGTCTATTTGGAAGAAGAAAAGTCAAGATGTTTTCAAGTCTTCTACTAACTTTGAAACCAAGGGCTCTATTTTTGCACATAGATTTTTTCCATGTCTCCTAACCATCCATATTTTTGGATGAGATAAAGAGCCTACAAGGGGGGTTAGGTAAAAATACTTAAGCCAAAAATAATGTATCTCTAAGTTTTCAATGGCCATGGGGATAATATTTTGACTTTGACATAGGATTTTCAAATTGAGACCTAAAGAAAAGTGGGTAATGAAGGAGCCACTAGGTTGATTTTATAAATCTTAAGGATGAAGAAGGTAATTCTTTAGATTGGCCTAAGGTTTAGCCTATGAAAGCATATAATAGATAAATATGAAAAATAATGTGTAAGGACCTACGATATTTGGCTTAGGAAATATTAAGTAGACTTAGGATTGTGAATAAGAGGAAATTTATTTTCGGAGACCTATGTTTTCGAACTTACGGATAGAGCATATTAAGTCTATGACCGTATGAGATATGAAATATTAGGTTCTTTGTGGGTTATCTAGGTATAAAAATAAAAGTTTTAATGAGGGAATTAATGAATGAATAGTCTAATTTTTTAGGGGTATTTATTAATCATTCTTAGAATTTAGAGGAAAATAGTGACTTTCAATATTATGGAAGGGATGAAGCATGGGTGGATTTAAGTTATTTGGTCTAGGAATAATTCATAATGAACCTTAGACCTTAGGGAAAATTGGCCAAGGGAAATGGATATAATATTTCTGAAAGTGACCTTGGGGATATTTTGAGAATATGCCTTAGTAGAAATTAAACTTTTGAGGGACTTTGGATAGGACCACAACCTAGGAACATCTTGTAGTGTTTTTGGCTGACCTTGTCGTAGCAAAACTTGAAGACCATTATTATTTTGACCCCACCAAAAGAAACTAAATCTAAGACCTTATATAAAATTTTAAAATTTTAAATTAGGGGTAGTTTTCAAGTTGGATTTTGAGGATCCAAAAGGCCCATTCAGATTGTACAATAAGAGCAAGAATTTTACTTAATGTCTAACTAAGGATTTACACCTCTATGTCTATTATTTTAATGGTAATACTTTATTTTGTGTTATGTATATTTTTAATTATTAACAAAATAATATGTGTAAATATTTACATATTTTAAATACATTAATATATACCAAATAAAATTATATTGAAACAAAATTATGTTATTAGAAATTATCAAAAGAAGAAAAAATTGGATGATTTTTCTAGTAATATAAAAATACAATAAAATTTAATCTCAATTTAAAATATAAAATGAGTTATAAAATATGTTGTACATTGAGCACATGAAATACATATTGTTATAAATATTTTATTAAAAAAAAATTAAATCATGTAGTTGTGATAAAATATCAATTAGATGTCTAATAAGAGATGACTCAATCATCCTAAAGTAGATTAGTTTATAGCACACTAGCATTCATACTGAAGTTAATATAATGATGAACATGGATACCTATAGTATTATTGTAGTGGAAATTTCAAGTAGATTATTGGATCCATTACAATGAGTAGCATGCAATTAGCTTTTAAAGGTTTTCTAATTTAATTTACTAATTTTGAATTTGTATTAAGTATTTTATTAGTAGGTGTTTACATTTTGGAAATCATCTTGAAACTCACCTCAAATAAATTAGCTCTAATAATTTCTTTACTAATTGTGTTCAACTTTTATCATAGTCTAGCTTTATAGTTTTGGGGCAATCCACCAAAATAAAGACGCTCTATTTATGTTGTAGCTATTAGTCATGAGTAATCCTAGATCTCAACTGTTCACTTATTCCACTATAAAAAATATATAAAAATTTGATGATATATTAAATGTCTATTAATCAATCACCATAATATTCAATATAAAAAATTATTAATATTTTAAATATCTATTAATTAATTAACATAATAGTCAACTATGAAGTACCAAATTTCTTCCAACCATTTATTAAATCCATAATAAATTACCTTAATCCAATTATTATTCTTGAAATGCAACCTTAATCATCCTCCTAACCTTTATTTTAACTCTCACGGAGTCTTCTTTCCTTTAGGTGTTCTAAAATAAATATAACAAATTATTTTTCTAATAAAGGTATAGTAAAGTAGTTTTAAGGATGTTGTTTACCCTATATATGGTTATCCTTGTGATATTATTTTATACATATACTAGAGAGTTTAAATATATTGATAACTATTTATTAAATATATATTTTTAAAATTTACAAGTAATTGGAGAAAAAATCAAACATAATGTGTCTTATGACCTTTAAGTAATCTAAAAAATATATAAAATTTGATTTTTCTAATAGATATTTTATTTTGGTAGGTAATAGTAAGAATATTATTAAGCTGGGTTGAAGGGACCCAATCCCTATTTACAATAGGCTCCAACTAGCCTAGAAACTAAAAGGATACATAATCCTAGAAAATACATGATAGAACAGAGTCTCACAACAAAACCCCCACATGGGGCTGAGACTAAGAGAAACTGCATTTCATGAAATTGTAACGGATAGAATTATAGAAATAGAAATATAAGGGCCAACAACAAGAAACCAATCAACCCAAAACAAAGAAGATAACATCCTATCACCGCATCATGCAACACCAGGGCCTGTGAACTAGTCTTATTTTTCATCATGACCTCCTTGAAGAAACAAATGTACCATGAGCACCTTTAGAGTTTTTGAAAGTACTCGCAATTGTGGTTGCGACAAGTGCTTTTGCTTTGAGACAAAGAGTATTTTGAGAAAGTGTTAAGAAAAACACTGTTAGTGTTGAGAAAAACACTATAACCATGATTTAAAAATCATTTCAAGATGGTGTTAAAAGGAACACCATTGGTGTTAAAAAACATATTCTTTAAATAAACTTTAGTTACGATGAAGATCATTATTAGGTTTAACTATATCTTCAATATTCATGAGAAAAGAGTCCTATCTGGTGAATATTTTGGATGGCAGCCATATTGGCCAGAGCATCAACAACTTTATTGACCTCTCTAAAGACATGTTGGACCATGCTTGTAGGGTGTCACTGCAACATAAATTGATATTCTTTAATGATGGTTCGGGTATTCCATCCTAGGTTGGATTTATTGTTGACATGATTGATCACCACCAGAGAATCACCTTCAAATATAATCGAGCAAAAAAAGTTTCCACTCATTTCAAGATATTTCCAGAGTGCATAGGCTTCAACATAGTTGTTTGACTGAACTCCAATGTTCATAGCAAAAGCTCTTAGGATTTTACCTTCATGGTCCCTCCAAATGCCTCCTGCACCAACATTTCCAAGGTTGCCCTTGGAAGAACCATCAAAATTGCACTTTAACCAGCCTACTAGTGGAGGGGGGTTCCCACTTAACATTTGATCTGGACTGGATGTGGCTAGGAGGGTGAGTTATTTCTATTGAAATGTTGAGAATTTTAAATAATTGTTCTTCCAAACCTAGACAAGGATCTTTAGAGCAAGGTATCATGTTGGCATTTTCTGTGGCAAAAGTTAAGGCTCTATTGGCTATACATTCTTGTTCCCTAGATCTACTTTCAAATATTTTGTTATTCCATTCAAGCCATAGTTGCCAAATAATATGGTGCAAAATAGACTTCCACAGAAAATTAAGTCTAGCATTCTTGAAACAAATAGGCCATTGCTGGAACAAATCAATAACCGTTTGAGGCCACACCCATTGAACCTAGAAAGTGTTGAATACTTTGGAAAAAACACCATATGAGTATGGGCAGTTAATCAAAATATGCTCAGTGGACTCCCAATCCTGTAAACATAAATAACATCTGTTTGGAACCATAACTCCCCTTTTCATGAGATTTTTTGTAGTGAGTATCTTATTTTGCACAGCTAGCCATGAAAAAAGGCAACTTTTGGGATCAAATTTTTGAGCCATATTTTCTTGAATATGTTAGATATTACCCCAACCTCCTAAATATTAAGAGACTCATGGAGTAAATAGGTAGACTTGATCGAAAACCTTCCATCATCAGAACATTTCCAGAAGGGTTTATCCTGGGCCTGAGATGCAAGGATAACATAGGCTCTGAGAATGGCTTGTAGCTCAGAAGATGCTCTATCAATATTACTATCCCCAGTATTAAAACATAACTACTTCCATCGGGGATGTCCTTGAAAATGTTCAATAAAATCACTAACTTTCTATCCAATCCTATTATCAATGAGGGGCTTAAGGGCTGAAACCGCTTGATTGTTAATGAGCGGTCCATTTGTGATCCAAGGATCAAACCAAAAATCTATGGTCATTCCATCTCCAAGCTACCATATAACCCCCTGCTCAATCAAAGGTATGGTCTGAAGGATAGAACGCCAAAAATGTGTGCCTATTTGGGGGGCCTCTTCACTCATAAATTTGCAAGCTTGAAGATATTTTCTTCTTAAGATTGAGATCCATTCCAGGTTATCACCTAAAAAAACTTTCTAGGCCTGTTTGGCTAAAATGACATAATTCATTTTATTGATTCTCTAGAAACCAAGCCCTCCAATCTCTTTAGCGGAGCAAACCTTGTCCCAGGAAACCAAATGAAATTTTCTTTTGTTGTCATTACCTGTCCATAGAAAACATTTTTGAATTTGTTCTATTTTAGAACTAACAGCTGCAGGTATTCTGAAGACAGATAAAAAGTAGACTGGAATACTTTGTAAGACTGACAAAACCAAGGTGGCTTTTTTGGCTTGGGACAGTAAGACTCCTTTCCACCCAGCCAGTTTTTTATGAAACCACTCTAAAACATTTCCCCACATGGACTCTTTTGGCTGTCCAAAGAATAAAGGTAATCCCAAGTAAGTGGTAGGGAGATTTGCAATGGTGCACCCAAGGATATTGGCAATCATCACTTGGTGAGGAACTGGAGTGTTAATAAAAAAATATTGCTTTTATAATAATTTAATTTCTACCCTGCAACATTCTCATAAAGATTAAGAATTTTTCTTATAAATCTTGCTTCTATAACTAACACCCTGGTTTCCAGAATGGTGTCATCCACGAACTGCTGATGAGTAGTAGGCCTGAGATTAGAAGCAACTTTAATCCTAGAAATCAGACCCATAGAACACATAGCTTTGATGGTTCTCCCAAGACTTTTAGCTAGTATTATGAAAAGGACTAGGGATAAGGGATCCCCCTACCTTACTCCTATGAAGCTGGGAAAATAACCCATAGAGGAACCATTAACTAGTACAAAAAACCAGGAAGTGGAAACACACTACATAATTAAGGAAACCCATTCTTCATGAAAGCCAAATTTCAACAAAACTCTGAACATAAATTCTCTATTAACTCTATCAAAGGCCTTGTTCATGTCCAGATTTAGGAAGAAAGAAGCCTTCTTGGATTTGTGGGTAGAGTGAATGATTTCATGGATAGTTATGACACCATCTACAATATTTTGCCCTTTAACAGAACTACCTTGGCAAGGATCAATCAAAGAGGGCAAAATGTCTTTAAGTCTATTGGCTATAGCTTTAGTCAGATATTGCACAAGCTAATGGGGTGGTAATCAGACAAGATTTTGGCATTAGGGATTTTGGGGACAAGGGCCAAAAAAGTTGAATTTACATCCCTTGGAATAATTTTTGTTCTTTGCATTTCTCTAATAGCTAGACATAGATCATGACCAAGAATTTCCCAGTAAGTTTGAAAGAATCTAGGGGAAAAGCCATATGGTCTAGGGGCTTTATCTGGCTGCATAGAGAAGAGGGCTTGGTGGATTTCTTCATTTCTGAGGGGCCTTAGGAGCAAGGAATTTGTATCAGTAGAAATAATTCTAGGAATATGCATGAGGAGGGAATCCATGGCTTGATTGTCCTGGATGGGTTGAGAACCTATCAGAGACTCAAAATGCCAAACAACCTCATCTCAAATTTCAAATAAGTTAGAGGTAATAGATCCGTCTTGTTTGACTAGGCTCTTTATTTTGTTAGCTCCTCTGTGCCTCAAATTCGACACATGAAAAAAATTAGTATTTAAATCACCTTCTTTCAGCCACAACTATATGGATTTCTACCTCCAAAACACTTCCTCTTTTTAAGGATATTATGGTATTCAGATAAAAGTAGTTTCTCTTCCTGTCTTAACTCAGCATCTCCCTGTCCCACCTGAAACTAATTTTCAATGATTTGAAGCTTGCTGCTAATGTTCTATTTATTTTCAAAAATGTTACCAAACACCTCTTTGTTCCAAATTTTCAGTTTAAACTTAATAGATCGCAATTTTTGGGTAACTTGTTCTATAAGGAATCTTGAACATTTTTTCCCCCACCATTCAGCAATGTGGGACTACAATTCACAATTTTGGGTCCACATTGCTTCAAAATGAATGGGCATTTTGAAGGGGGGTCTATTGAAAGAATAAAAAAGGAGGGCACTGTGGTCAGATCCTATTTTTTGGAGGGCTTGGAGAGTAAAATCACCAAACATCTATAGAGCCTATTGGGATAAAAAAAACCTATCAAGCCACTCCTGAATGAGGTCAGATCCAAATATTCTGTTACTCCACGTAAAATTTGACCCCCTCAACTGAACATCCATTAATTCGTTGGAATCCACAAAATTGCTGAAGTCATCAGTCGCCCTTGAGAATATATTTTTTCCCTTTTTTTCAAACTGAAACAAAGGAGTGTTGAAATCTCCAGCTAAGATCCAAGGAATATTAAGGAAAGCTTCCCTCATTTGAGAAAGAGTATTCCACAACAAAATTCTATCCTGAGAGAGATTTGGAGCATAAATATTAGTCAAAACCCAAACTTGCTTAGTGATAAGGTCATGGAATAGGATGTTAGAGATTCTCCCTTCACTAGAAATCACATGGCCTTCCACTTTAGCCAGATCCCAAAGGCAAAGGAGTCCACCAGAGAAACTTAGGATTAAAGGAGAAATCACATTTCTTCCAAATTATTTTAGCCACTAGAGGGGATAGCTGCATATTCAACTTAGTTTCTTGCAGGATAAAAATAGTGGGACATAGTTCCTTCCTCAAGGAGGCAGCAAGCCTCTATTTTGGAGCTCCATTGAGCCCTCTCACATTCCATGAGAGGACTTTCATTTGGAGTTATTAATAGGTTTTCTTCCTCATTTTTGTTCAATAGGAGGTTTGGTTCTGATAGTATCATCTTTATTGGGGCCCAGGACCCCTTGGAACAGAGTTCGTTGAATCCCATTAGCAATATCCTCTGTAGTATCTCTATTCCTTTGGTCTACCATAGAGGGCCTACCTTTCTTCTTATCACTCCCAACATCGATTTGGGCTTTTTTGTAGCTTCTAGTATGCTTTGGACTCCAAGTTTATGGGGATTCATGACTGCTTTTTAGGCTTAAAATATCCTCTATGCTAGGGTTTGGTGGAGGATTATAAGGGCCTAATATTGAAGGAGATTGAGGATTAGGTGGAGGAGAGGTAGAATATGGTCTAGCTGATATAGAAGGGTTATAAGGGTGGTCAAAAGTGATAGGTAAGCCATCAGGTGGGGAGGCCTAAGGGGGATTAGGGCATAGATTAAATTTTTGTAGAGCTATATCCGAAAGTAGAATATCTTCTTCATAATTATTAAGATTAGGAATTGTATTATTCAGAATACCAAAGTGATTGCTAAAGGCAAACAAGGAACTTGCTTGATTAGGATCTTCATTCGAAGAAGGTGGTGCTGGTTGTTTCTCCTTTGGGTCGTAGCTAGGGCCCAACTTCTAGACATAAATGCCTTGATTCCTGGGACCACGAGAATGCACCTCAGGTTGATTTGGGTTTTTACCATTGTGCTTTCTTCTAGGGAATTAATTTTGTAAATGACCCTACATGCGGTATTCACAGCACAACGCATGCTTATTTTTGTATTCCATATCCTATTAAATGTGGTAAGTCCCATACATCAAATTAATATGGGTCAAAAGCTAAGATTCCAGATTCACATTTACACAAATTTTCACCTGAGTCATTCTGGACCTAGCACGAGTGGCTGGGTCTATTGCTACCAGATCCCCAAAAATACGAGCAATTCCATGGAGCACGTCTTCATGCCAAAAATGAGTAGGGAGGTTGGGCAACCACATCTAGATAGGTGCAAAATTTATACTCTATGTTTTTGGGTCAAAATATTCACCCCATCTATGAAGAAAAATACTTTGCCTCCCAAAGAACCATGAACCTCCAGAAAGGATACGGTCAACATCTTCCTGAGAGTTTAGTCTAATCAAGAAAAAACCCCTGGCCATGGCAATAAGCTCCAAACTCTTGCACACCTTCCATTTTGATGTCGCCTAGTGCATAATAGTCTCAATATCAGGCCTACCTCCAACAAACTTTCCCACCAGAGAGACAGAGTCCATAGAAATGTAATCAGCCATCATATCTGCTAGTATAGTTAGGTCACTCCCATTCGGGATAAATATGTGTGATAAAGAACAACTTGAAATAGGTTTCCCTTTAACCAATTCAGCATAAGAAACCCTATTCTGATTAGGGTCTACCGAAGGTTGATGAACCCCTAGCTCTCCAATGGGTTTATCTAGGGGTTTCTTTATGCCAATAGTATTAGCCCCATCTAACGACACATCTGACTCAGACATACCTAGGATCCCAGTTCCATCACCCGATCCGTTGGTGGACCTTGTGCCTTGATTCGATGAACTTATCCTTGCTTTAGAACTACCCTATCCCTATTTATCACTGCCTGTGACTTCAAACTTCAAAACCCCACTCGTGTTCCCGCCTACCACTCCGTAAAGTAGTTTTAAAGATGTTGTTTACCCAATATATGTTTATTCTTGTGAAATTATTTTATAATTATACTAGAGATTTTAATATATTTATACTTATTTATTAAATATATATTTTAAATCATGAACCTATGAATTCAACCATTTGGAACAAGGGCAGTGATGTTTTTAAAATTACAAAAAATAAAATTACAAAGTGTGAAGGATTAGGGTTTTTTCTTGAAAAACATCTCATCTTTTAGGAGTCATATCTTCGCGAAGATTTATCTGATTCAGCTGATTCTTGGACCAACTTGTCCAAAATTTGAATAGATTTAAATTGAATGGTCATATGAAAAAAATGAGTGGGTACGATCATGTGAATTAAACCATTCGTAACAAGGGAAATGATGATTTTTCAAGTCACAAAAAATGAAATTACAAATATTTACCAACTACGGTTCAAATGATGGGAATAACAATGAAGGGCTAGGACTTCAGTGAGGCAAGACATTCTATCTAGAAAAATAATTTATTAGCTAAGTTCTTTTTCCCTTTCTTTACCTTAGAAATTTTGCATGATTTTTTTTAAAAGTTTTTATCAAATATTATATTTGTTATAGAACTATTAGATAATTTTCATTATATTTTGAGTTTTAGTTTTCTTTCCATGGATTGATTTATAGTTAAATAATTATAATAATCCCTAGTGATAGAGGTTAGTGAGTGCACCTTTGAGAGATCCTAATTGCTCCAAGATAGGTTAGTTTTTGGTAATTTTAATGGGTATTGGCCAAGGGCTTTAGCCTTGAGAAAATGAATTGATAGGAATTGGAAGTCTCTAGGAGTGATTCTATCATTTCTTCCCAAAGGTTTCTTCCTAGCCATTTTTTTCTATGGAATAAATAGAAATAATCCTAATAGGGGGTCCTTGGTTTATGGGAAGAGTAGGGATCTTCCTTTCCCACTAGTACGAAGGCTTTTCACCTAAAAATGTAAATCTATGCCTAGTACCAGTCTGAGTTAGGATGTTTGGATTGCACATTAAATTATAGGAAATATATATTTTCAAGGCAATAGGCAACAGTCTAGGAGAATTCCTTGAGATTTAAAATACAACAAAAGATACATTTTTGGCTATTTATTCTCGTATATTTGTCATGCTTGATATAAGTAAAGCTTTACCAGAATTAATCATTTTTAAGTATGGGTATAATATGTGGATCTAAACTTTATATTATGAAAACATATCTTTTAGATGTAGAATATGTCATGAGGTGGGGTATATTGAGAGATATTACCCTAAGAAGAGCCCAACAAAATCATTTGTAGAAAATCATATAAGAAATTTACAAATGGATATGGATAAATATGGTTTCCAACTTCCAAAAAATAGATCTAGAAAAATAAAATAAAATGATCAATGGAGACCAATAGGAAAGGATACCAACAGAAAATCTAATTATTTTGAGGCTTTAGCCTATGAAGAAAAAGTAGATCTAAACTTAGAGGACACACAACAATAATTTCAACATATTAATAAGGAACTGTCTATTCAATATGATGCTAATTTAAGGAAGAACATTATCGATGAATCCAAGCAATGTGTTTCATTAGATTTTTAAAAATCTCTTGAAGTACCATGCACAATTTAGGAGAAAATAATTTATAAATAAAATGCAGTTTTAGAAGGTAATACCTCTGCCATTAATAAAAAAATACCAAAAAATGATAAGGATAAGTCAAAAGCTTCTATAATAAATCCAGGAGATGATAAATATGTTGAAAAAAAATGGTGAAAGGATATTGAGGAATAGAATAATAAGACATACTCTTGATATAGGCAAGGCAAAAGGAGGAAAGCCCTCAAATTGTCAAGAAATATCCAAGGAAGCAAGAGTTAACATAGAGAAAGGAACATAAACTAAGTTGGTTGAACTTCTCTTTACCAAATAATAAAATGATGTTGATAATACACAAGAGGGGCCAAAAGCCCCTAATGAGAGATGATTATCATGTAATGGAATATAAAGGGTGCTAATGCCCCCTCAAATCATAGGTGTACTAGGGACCTATGTTTAAATAATAAATCTAATACTCTCTGTATCCAAGAAACTAAAATGACAAAAGAAGAAGTTTCAAAAACTATGAAAGCAGTTTGGGCAATTTGTGAATGGGATGTTATGAATTCTAAAGGAGTAGTAGGGGGAATTATAACTTTTTGGAATCCTTATAAAACCTCTTGTGTAACCATTCATAAAACTAGGCATTAGATAGCCTCTTTAGTCACTTGCTACTTTGTTGATATTCTCTTTATCCTTATCAATGTGTATGGTCCTACAACTCAGTTAGGTAGATTATAATTTTGGAGTGGTATTGAGACCTTTATGAGAAGTAAATACCAAGAAACCCATTTCATGATCATTGGAGATTTTTATGCCATTACCAAGCTGAAATATAATTTTGGAGGAATTATAAAATTAACCCAAAGTATGAAATATTTCTCATATTTTATTCAAACAACAATCTATGGGAAGTTGAGTTTGAATAAGACAACTATACTTGGACTAACAACAGGAAAGGCCAAAACCTAATAGAAGAAAAATTAGATAGATGTATTCTCTTAGATCATTTATTAGATGAATGAAATTATGGTAAAATTAATACCTTAACAAGTATTGGTTCATATCACTAACCAATAAGAGTTAAAATGATGGTTACTGAATTAAAAAAAATATCATATTTTAAATATGAGTAAATGTGGGAAGAACATCCTCAATTTATTGACATGATAGCTCAAACATGGAATTATTTAGGTAATGGTGGTTTGTATGGTCTTCAAAACCAAATTAAAGCTATGACATCTAGATTTAAAGAATGGAACAAGAGCATCTCTAGAAATATTTTTGAGATGAAATAAGAACTAAAAGATAAACTTTCAAAATTCCAAAAAGGTGGTGAAAATAATACACGCTAAGAGGAAAGAGAGTTGATTAGTGAATATCATAATATTTTGAGTAAGAAAGAGAAATTATGGAGATTAAAATAAATATAAAATTGGTTAAAAGGAGATAAAAATACAAAGTTTTCATATGATCGCTATAGTACAGAGATATTCTTCTAGAATTGGTATATCTAAATCAATAGAAGGGGTTTGGATTGAAGACCAGAGTGAAATTAGAAAAGAGGCTAATTTTTTTTATCTAAAAATATTCTAGGTTCGGAAGAGACTAAAGTTCTTAATGATAAACTTCTTCAACATTTTCCTTCAGCTATAACAAATGAATACGATAGAAAATTGATGGAGCCTATTACTCTAGAATAATTTCATTTAGATCTTTTCTATTTTGATAAGCATAAATCCCCTGGTCACTAGGGGCTCTCTGCAGCATTTTACCAACATAATTGGGATATAATTAAGTATTCTTTATTGGTGGTAGTGGAACAGTATAGGGTATAACAATACATTCCTTATAAAATAAATGTAACTTATCTTACCCTAATTCCAAAAAAAACAGATGTTGAATTGTTTGATTCTTTTAGACCCATAAGCCTATGTAATATCGCTTATAAGATTATTCCAAAGTGATGACGAATAGATTAATACCATTGTTAAACAAAATTATTTTAGAAAAGCAAGGAGGTTTTGTGAATGGGATATAAATTTTGGATGGGATCATAGTAGCTCATGAAATTATACATTCAACAACTTCAAGGAAAGAGAAATCTATGATGTTAAAACTTGATATGAATAAAGTCTGTGATAAGGTTAAGTAGAATTTTCTTTTTGTAGTTTTAGCTAAATTTGATTTTGGGAAGAAATGGGTTAGATGGATTAAATCTTGTACCTTGACAGAATCTTTTAAAGTCAAGAGATGCATTAGACAATGAGATCCTTTATCTCCTTATTTATTCATTATTATGGCAGAAGTTTTGAGTAAGAACTTAAATAAGGCTTACAAATATGGGTTTATAAGTGGAATTAAGGTTAGTAATAACATTAATAATATCACCCATCAACAATTTGTAGATGATACAACCCTTTTTGGAAGGGAAAGGATAAATGAGGCTAGAGATTTGAACAACTTTTTAAAAGAGTATAAAAGAGCTTTAAGGCAAAAAAATAATAGGACTAAATCCCAAATTTACTTTCTTAACACTTCTTCTAATATCAAAGCAAGAATTTATAGGTTGCTTCAAATTGAGGAGGCAAATTTGCCAACAACTTATCTAGGAATGCTTTTATTTGAGGGGAGAATGAGGATAGATTTATGGAATCTAGTTATTAGTGAAGTTCAAAATAAACATCCATCTTGGAAAGGTATATAGTTATCATTCGAAATAAGAGTGTATTTAATTAAGTTAGTATTATAAGCCATTTCAAAATATTTTATGTCTTTGTATTCTATGCCAAAATTAGTTGAATTTTTTTTAATATTTATTATGTGATCCTTTTTATGGTAAGGTTTACATGATAAAAGGAATTTTTATTTGGTAAAATGGAGCAAGTTATGTGATGGCAAAACTAAGGGATATCTTGGTTTAAGAGCTGTTGGAAATTTGAGGTAATATGAGGCATTTTATGTTGTCATTGATGTCACATGGATCACATTTGGTTTTGGTGACCGAAATATTTCATAAATAATCATTTATGATATTTTGGAAAACATAATTTTTGTGAAAACCAAGGCAAGTAAAATAAAAGGTTTTATTTAAAACCATGGATGGCAGATTTGATATGGGTTTTTCTTAAAACCTAGGTTAGCTTTTCATTTCATCAAAAAATGTGCCCTGGAGATAAAGATATTCAACCTTGAATAATCGGTGCAAATTTTAATATTTAAATTTTAAAATTAAAATTTAATGACATCACCGTCAATGTCATCATAAAAATTGAATTATTCAAAATCCACTGACATTGGAAAAATAATGAAGGGTGCATATATATACACCAAGGCTTTTTTTTTAAAACCTAGGAATCAAAGTGGAGAGAAGATGGTGAGCGCAAAAGATAATTTGTGTGGCAAGCGTGGCCTAACGACGAGCGAAGGGAGACAAAGGCATTTTGCTAGGTAGAAGACTGAGGTTCGATTCACATAGGTTGATATTTTTGAGGTAAAAAAAAGGCCCATGTTTGGTTGTGTTTTTGGGGCAAGAAAGGCCCACGTTTTTTTTTGTGAAGAGAGAGGAGAAGATAAAAGTGCCTTTTGCTCTTATTGTCTCATGTGAGTGATGTGATCATGTGGCCATTGGCACCGCAGTTAAGGAAGTGCATGGGCAGACAACGAGGGTTCGATTCCCTCTAGAGGCAAGTAATTTTTTATTATTAAAATTAAATTTTTCCTAATGTTAGAGATATAAGGTGATAAGGGTTGAGTTGTTTTGGAAGGCAAGATATATGTGCTCTTAGTAGAAAAGATATTTCTGGTATGTTTCTTTTATGAAAGTATATCATATTATATATCATTGGAAAGCTTACTTTGAGGGCTATTTGACTAACTCATTTAGAAGGAGATATAAGGTGTATATAGAGGGATATTTATGTTTTTGTGAAGAGGTTGAAAAGTAAATATTGTTATGCTCTTTGTCAAAGTGTGATTGAGTGTGGCAGATTTCCAAAGGGGTTCTTCTATTCATAAAAAGTTATGGGCACATTCTCCTATTGATTGATTGTGGTGGTTGATTTCTAAAATATCATTGGAGGGAAAAGGATTGTTTGTGGTTTCCTTTTCAAAAGTTGTTGGTTGAATGCTTCAAGGTTTTTTGAATTGAGAGTTGTGTCTAAACCTTGTTTGATAAGCATAGTTGTTGAAGCCCATTGGTTGTAAAAGAACTTGAGTTATAAAAGAACATGAGTATCATTGTTATATGAGATTAAATTGAGTGTAGTTGAGATTTATTTGAGTTGAGTTGAGTTTATATTGATATTAGAACATATTGAGTGTTTAAAAATTCTCTTTATTCTTCTATGAGTTGATTTGAGTTGAGTTGAGTTGATATTGATATTGGAACATATTGAGTCTCTAACAATTCTCTTTATGCTTCTATGAGTTGAGTTGATATTGATTTGTATTGAGAGTGAGATTAGAACATGAAAGCATGAGATTCCGAAAGAAAAATAGTATTGAGATGCAATATAAACAAAGACTAACTCGATGCATGAAATAGGACAAACGTAATCAAATCAAGATAAAACATAAAGAGGAAGCAGGAGCACAACCCTTTTATATTAATTCCAAACTCGGTTACAATCCATCTCCTCCCCTTTTAGGGGCTAGGAGTGTTAGCATGTTTTTTATTACAATCGTGATCAATACTCCTTCTTTCGCATGCCCACATTTGAAATGGGCGGGCCAAAGTGTTGCCGTCGCTTATGCTGATAAATCCTTGCTTCTCGCTGCTTATCCTGCATTCAGAGACACAATGACGTTGTTAGTAGCACCTGTTGCAAAGAAGAAGAACTTGTTCTCTAAAAATGATAAAAGATACATGTAAAATATTAGATAAATCGGTGAGTAAAATGATTTTTAATGACCTGCAGAAACCAAAAACTTTACCAGAGGGCCACTGCCATTGACACAGTCAGCCAATCTGCATTCAACTAACAAAAAGTGTAGAACATAAAGCATGATAATATTCGATTAATGTCTTTTGAAATCCAGATTATGAGCTATCTAAACAACGTAGAACGTAATGCAGGATATATTCGATAAACTATTTAAACAGTCAGTCGATCTGCATTCCAATTAGATATCGCTACCTGCAAGTTAGTGGGATAGCAAAAATTCGTGAGACCATGATAATATTTGACAAAGGTCTTCTGAAATCTAGATTATGAGCTATCTAAACAACGTAGAACATAATGCAGGATAAACACACAATGATAGAATAGACTAACATGCAACTAACAAAAAGTGTGGGGTGCCCAAGCGGGCCGCCCCGTTAAAACTTGACTTTGACGCCAATCCACTAGGGATGGGCCCAAAATCTCAAAGAATGTGGTGTCGTTGAATTGATGGATCAAATGTGGTAAAATGTCAGGTTTAGGTCTAGATCCACGCTTCTAAAAACCACTCAATAACCTCTCTTGCGAAAGAGATTACGGGTGTAGAAGAGATGAATCGAAAAGGAGTGCAATCAGGTGTTTAATTTGGCAGCACTTTGTTGCTTTTAAAATGCCTACCCACTTGTCCTTTTCTTGGGTGGGAAAATTCCACCATTTTATAGACCAATGGGGTCTCTTTGGAAGGGCACGCAGGGATGCCACGTGGCGGCCATGCCTTCCCAATAGGGAGGAGACTCCTCCCTGACTTGGGCTTACATGACTGCCTTTGTGACAGTCCTCTAACTGCCAATCTATCCACCTATGCATGCATGCACAACAGGAGGCAATAATTGACTGTCTTCGGTTGTCACTCATTTAATGTCTGCTTTTAATGGTTTAATGTTTGCTTTCAAATGCTTAAAATCCACCTTTGATTGGTTTAAGTCTGCCCAGGCATAAATGCAAAGTTTTTGTCATGATATCGCGACGTCGCGATATCACGACACCAAAAGGGAAACAGGGTGCAGTGGTAGGAGCTGTCGTGATATCGCGACAGCAGTGACATCGCGACAGCACACGTCGCGATATCACGACACCAAAAGGGAAACAGGGTGCAGTGGTAGGAGCTGTCGTGATATCGCGACAGTCGTGACATCGCGACAGCACGATGTCATGACTGTCACGATATTGCGACTGTCATGACATCGCGACTATCATGATATCATGACAGCGCGACGTCGCGACTATCACAATATCGCAATCGTCGCGATATCACAACATGCAAAATTTGCCTAAGTGCAGCATTTGCTTAAGTGCAACATTTGCTTAAGTGTTAAAAGCTTGAGCTAGACTTGGAGGATACATTCGATAGTTGGGCCTTATCATCAAGGAAGGCAAAATGGTCGTAGAAAGCAAACGGGAAATAACCAAAGCACTGTCATGTAACCAGATTGGTACCTTCCAAAACTACTGTGTAAGTGGCTAGGACCACTTTTTGACCTCTGAGGGTTGCCTTGAAGGCTGTGTGTGTCAATGTGATCAGTGTTTGTAGTCACATAATCGGATTGGCACTATTTTGGTGTCTACAAATGCCCCTTTTTGGGATGCGCTATGCATGGCGCAACGCCGAGCAAAAATAGATAACCAAAGCACTAATGATTAGGGTTTCTTGGTAACCTAACCAAATCTTGATGCCCCAAGTATGGAAAGGGCATGCATTCTTGAATCCTTGCTTCTGACGAGCTAAGGAATTTGATTTCAAGTGTTAACCTATTTTGGTGAGGTGTGACTTGAGCTTGGACATTGATCAGTCATGATTAGGCAAAGGGCCCAACCTTTTGTCCACAGGGGAACCTTGTGTTCATGCTTCGAGAATGCCAAGTGTTTGATCAATTTGTGATTATTGCTTGTTTGTTGCCCCAAGCAAGAGCGTAATTGTCTTTGTCAATGATTCTTTGAATGCATGCCATTGCCGTGATTGGGAGTGTGCTTGTTGATTAGTGACTAAGTGTGACTACCCCCTCAAGCGATGAATCGATGAGGGAATGACCTTCATGAGAAAAATGATGAGTCGCTTGACCCAAGATGACTTGTGCAAGGGTGCCTTTAGATGTTTAGCATTGAATGTGTGTGCAGTTTTTCGACATTTAGACCTATTTTTGGTGGGTGTTAACCCTTTTGGTGATGCCATAATGGGGTGAAATCATCGAAAACCCATCTTTTCGTGGAGCGGTCCAGCTATGGTAGCCTTCTTGGGGAAGTAGGAGAGTGACAATTTGAGCCCCGACATCGATTTTCTATGCCAAGAGGTTAAGTGCAAGAGCACTTGTGTCCGACAATGCTTATTGCTATGTTTTTGTGTTGCATTTTTGTGATGTTTTTGTTGTTTTTATTTTCTTGCTTTGTGTATATGTCATGATTTTATGTTATGCACAATGATTGATGTTGATGGATGCATGCTACTTTATATTGATGTATGCACATGGTATGATAAATACAAATGTTTTTGATATATATGTGATATGCAAAATGTAATGGATGAAATGAATTTGTGTTGTTTGGTTAGGGCACCATAGACTGTTTAGGACTTTGTGATTTTGTTTTTATGCGATTGCTATAGTGGATGACTTTGCTTTTGTGCATGTGGTATTTTGTGTATTTCCTGATGATAATGTGATGATGAAAAGTAGCGCAGTGGGTTAAAAAATGTAGCTAAGGTTTTCTAAGACTCAGACGGTTTTAACTCACTAGCCACGATTGTACTTTATCTTACAAGACTTTTGAACAAGGTATGAATCGGACTTGTTTTTGACCGAGCTATTTCACATCCCTGTGTGTGCAATTGAGTTCATTTATGTGGTATTTTTCAGGATACCGCCAGTGCCAGATGGGCTTTCAATCAAACCTGTACTGAGGATCACCTAATTAGCTCCACTAACTCCTTTGTTGTATTTAGTTAGATTAATCTATGATGTTATCCAAGATACCATAAGCTAGCTCATCCTTATGCAAACATTGGTCTGCACACATGAAAAGTGAATGTGACAGACATATCGTCATGCGGGTAGGATACCACCATTGCCAGATAGGTCGTCAACCAAACCTCGTAATGAGGATCACCTAGATGGTTTTCAAATGCTGAGAATTCCAGGGATTCAAGTTCAGGATATTTGTTGGCTGAATGATTTCAAAAGTTGCTCGTCTATATAGTGATGAAAATCACTGTTTATTTTCTATTAATTCTTTTTGAGCGAGGATTTTGAATAGTGGTGATAACCACTATTATTTGATTTTGTGTTTTGAGTATTGTGAGTTTGGGCTGGTGAGTGGCCTTGATCCTTGTGGCCTTGGGGATGACTACGCATCCTTTGCAGGGACGTGTAGTAAGAATCATTACGACGTTGGGAACCAAGGGGGTTATGGAGATTATGGAGTAAGGGCATTGATATTTTAGGCCTTGGGGATGACTACCCATCCTAGTTAGGGGTGGATAGTACGAATCCTTACAACTTGGAGACCAAAGGTGAATGGAAAGTGTTAGGATGATGATTTTTTGGAATTTTGTTTGTGAATGGCGTTGATCCCTTTTGGGTCTTGGGGATGACTACCCATCCTTGGTAGGGACGTGTAGTATGAATCCTTACAACTTTGGGAACCAACTATGATTGGGATTTGGTAGTGGTGAAAACCACTGTATATGGAGGTGAATGAATGGGGAAGAGCTCGTCCTTTTGTCAATTCTTAGCATTCTAGAACCATTCACACAGGGGGATGAGCAAAATAACCATTTTACTTATGGTGACCTGGATTATTGTGTAGGTTTCATCTTTCGTTCACACAACTTGGGAATTTTTATGTGTTTTAATTTGTGTTGGGATGTTACGTAACAAGGCGTATTTCAAGTGTAACTCTACCTTCGTAAAATCTGTCTGACTCGATACATTACGTAGCTAAAGAGCAAAATGATGACTAAATTACGAAAACTCTTTATACATTAAAATACCACTGACTCTAATGTGGTAAAAAGCAATGCATGGTGTTTTTGTTGTTTTTTGTAAAATGGAACAGTGTGGAACAAGATGGACTAGCAAAGCAATTACAGCCTACGGTGCCTTTGACTTGTACGACCACAAATATGCAATGTATGGATGCAATGCTTTAATGCAGCTATGTATTTTTGTATTTTTGATGGATTGATTTTTGTGAATATGAAGATGAGGTGCGAGAAGAGCTCTCTATTGATGAATTTGAGTATGCCTAGAAATGAGATGCAAAAAAAAAAAAAAATTGTGTTGTTTTTGATGATTTTTGAATTTTAACTTTTCTTATTTTTGACCAAGCAATTGTGGAAATCCTTGGAGCATTTTGGGATTGACCAAGTGATTTTAGGGATCCTTGGAGCATTTTGGGATTGACCAAGCGATTATAGAATCCTTGGAGCATTTTTGGGATTTGACCAAGCAATTTTAGAGATCCTTGGAGCATTTTTGGGATTGACCAAGCGATTATAGAATCCTTGGAGATTTTTTGGATTGACCAAGCGATTATAGAATCCTTGGAGCATTTTTGGGATTGACCAAGCGATTATAGAATCCTTGGAGCATTTTTGGGATTTGACCAAGCGATTGCGATAATCCTTGGAGCATTTTTGGGATTGACCAAGCGATTTTAGGGATCCTTGGAGCATTTTTGGGATTGCCCAAGCGATTATAGAACACTTGGAGCACTTTTGGGATTTGACCAAGTGATTGCGATAATCCTTGGAGCATTTTGGGATTGACCAAGCGATTGCAATAATCCTTGGAGCATTTTTGGGATTGACCAAGCGATTGTGATAATCCTTGGAGCATTTTGGGATTGACCAAGCAATTTTATAGATCCTTGGAGAATTTTTGGGATTGACCAAGCAATTTGATGGATTCTTGGAGCATTTTTGGGTTTGACCAAGCGATCTGATGGATCCTTGGAGCATTTTTGGGGTATGGCTCTCTTAGATATGAAATGGTCACAAATGACTGATATTCAAGGGTTTTGTTTCCTTGATACCATCAAGAGAAGCTAGCCGGTATGTCTCGGGTCCTATTTTTCTATCAATGACATATGGACCTAACCAATTTGCCACAAATTTGTCCCTTACATGGGATGGCAAACTGGAGTTCTATTGGTTTTCCTTCAAAACCAAATCACCAACCCGAAAGTCCCTTAGGTGAACTTTCATGTTGTAAGCTTTCTTAAGTCGCTCTTGATAAATACGTAAATGCTCGAGAGCATTAACGCATCGTTCATCAAGCAACGTAAGCTGGTCTAATCGGGCCTGACATGCAGAGTCATCATCGATGAACTCCTGCATTGATATGCGCAGGGAAGGAATCTCCAACTCGAGAGGCATTACTACCTCAGAGCCATACACAAGTGAAAACAGAGTGGCTCTAGTGGGCGTCTGAATGCTAGTGTAATAAGCCCAAAGTGCAAGTGGGATTTGGATGTGCCAATCCTTATGACTGTCTATGACCATATTTTTAAGGATGGCAACTAGCGTTTTGTTTGACGCTTCTGCTTGCCCATTTGCCTGCGGATAATAGGGTGTCAAAAAATTGTGCTAAATTTTGTACTTTGTGGTCAAAGCATGCATGTCTTTGTTCTTGAAAGGCATCCCATTATCCGAGACTATTTTGGATGGAATACCAAAATGACATATGATGTTATGTAAAATGAACTCCACAATGCGGGGTCCTGTCGTAGAGGTAAGGGGAACTGCTTCCACCCACTTGGTAAAATACTCTGTGGCCATTATGATAAACGTGTGATAGCCTGACGATGTAGGGGAGATCCTTCCAATTAGATCGAAGCCCCATTGCAAAAATGGCCAAGCAAACTGGACTGTCTGCAAGGCCTGGGAAGGTACGTGCATCAAATTGGCATGATGTTGACACTTCACGAACTTCTTAACATATGCACAACAATCTCGCTCTAAAGATGGCCAATAATAGCCCATGCAAAGAATGTGCTTTGCAATGGCCATACCACTGAAGTGGCCACCACATGTACCATCGTGTGCTTGGGCGATCGCCCAAGTGGACTCTTGTTGGTCCAAGCAATGAAGAAGGATTCCTTCATAGCCACGATGATATAAAATGTCTCCTATCAAGACATACTTAGCCGCTTTCTGCTTGAATGCTCATTTTGTGGCATGCGTCAATCCAAGTGGGAGATTACCTAACTTGAAGTAGTCTCTAATGGGTAAATACCAGTCCTGTTGATCAGAAACCTTGACGGTATGAATAGCCAATCCCTCTTGAAATTCATCCCTAGCAAATGTTGAATGATATAGAACTTGTAAGAATAGCATTGTGTTGCTATTAATGGGAGTAGGGGAGAACAAGGACCCCCAGTTGGCATGTTTCAAACGGTCATGGATTCGAAAGAACTTATCCGAGGATGGTTCAATCTGGATCATGTGGATTCCTAGCGTCAAGTCTGAGCTTGCATGCTCCATTGCGGATTGCGATAAGGTTTTGACTTGAATGGTTGTCATATCATCGAAAAGGTCTTGCAAAATTAGTGACCCTAAGGAGGCCATTGTGTCCGCAAAATGATTCGATGATCGAGGGAGTGCCTCGATGTCATACCATTCAAGTTTTTCTAGGAATTTGTCCACAAGGGCTTTATAATCCTGTAGAACTGGGCATTTGCATTGATATACCCCTTTGAATTGATTGACAATTAACAACGAATCACCAAAGATATTCAGTCGTTTGATGTTCATGGCGATTGCTATCTGAAGACCTAGGAGCAAGGCTTCATACTCTGTATTATTGTTGGTGCACGGGAAGTTTAATTTAAATGACAGGGGCATTGGAGCACCCTACGGTGTGAAGAATACAATTCCCACACCACCACCTTGCTCACATTTAGAACCATCGAAGAATAGGGTTATGTCGGCCTATGACTTAGGCTCATCAGAATCTAGCGATATTGAGACATGGAAGACCCCATCATCGGGTAGTTCTATGACTAGAGGTTGATCGTCTTCAAGAGGAGCCTCTGCTAGTTGATTGGCTATGACTTGTCCTTTGATAGATTTTTGTCCAATAAACTCTATGTCAAATTTCGTCAACAACATGATCCATTTTTCCGTGCGACTACTATGATAAGTACGACTCATCATGTATCGCAATGGATTCTCCTTAGACACAACATACGTAGTGTTGCTCAGCATGTAGTGGCATAGCTTTTTGGTAGCAAACACCACTGCCAAACAGAGTTTCTCAACGTATGCATAGTTAAGTTCATAACTGACCAGGGTGTGGCTAAGATAGTAAGTAGCCTGTTCCTTGTGAAGTTCATTCTTCCGGGCTAACATGGCACCCAGTGCCACCTCGCATGGTCGAGATGTATAAGTAGAATGGCACTCCTGGTCTAGGTGGTGCCAATACTGGCGACGAAGCCAGGTATTGTTTGATTTCATCAAAGGTTAACTGGCACTCGTCATCCCAGTGAAATGTAACCCCCTTGTGCAATAATTTGTTCATGGGTTGGCACTTGTCAGATAATTGCGCTATAAAGCGTTTAATCAACACGACCTTTCCCTGCAAACTTCTGAGCTGCTTGATAGTAGTTGGAGGAACCATTTCAAGGATTGCCTTGACTTTCTTTGGGTCCACCTCGATGCCTCGCTTTGAGACTATGAAACCCAAGAGTTTTCCAAATGTGATGCCAAATACGCACTTCTTGGGGTTTATTCTAAATTTATGCTCCATGAGGCGATCGAGGATTTTGCTTAAGTCATCGATATGATTTGAGCGCAAAAGAGACTTGGCTAACAAATCATCCATGTAATCTTCCAAAGTTTTGTGCATGTAATCATGGAAGATATATGTCATGGCACGTTGGTAGGTGGCGCCAGCATTTTTAAGGCCAAAAGGCATGACCTTATAACAAAATGTCCCCCAAGGCATTGTGAACACCATTTTTAGTTAGTCTTCGGGATTGATACGAATCTGATTGTATCCTGAGAAACCATCCATGAGGGAGAGCATTTTGTGACCTGTTGTAGCATCTACCAAAGCATCGATGCTCGACAAGGGGAAATCATCCTTAGGACTCGCTTTATTTAGATCTCAAAAATTGGTGCATATGTGAATCCTCCCATCGAGCTTCTTGACGGGAACCATGTTGGATAGCCATGGTGGATAATCCATGCAGATGACAAACTATGCATCCAACAACTTTTGCAATTCATCTTTGACCATCAAGGTCACTATTGGGTGCATCTTATGTAGTTTTTTCTTTACGAGCTTGATTGTCGGATCAAGCGTTAAATTATGCATGACTAGCTGCGGGTCTAGTCCTGGAATATCCCTGTATGACCATGCAAAAACTCCTTCTTCTCTTTGAGAAGGGTAATGTAGTCAGCTTGCTCTTCGAGGGAAAGACTTACCCCCAGCTTGAGAATATATGGATTCATTGGATCTGTGCCAATATCTACGTCAGTCGTCTCCTCGACTGACGTGTGGGATTCGTCCTCCAACTGATGTGGAGTCATGATCAAATGGATATCATTAGCTAAATTTAAATCTACATTGGGAACCTCAGGTTCCTCTTCAGCCTGAAAAATATCCTGAGTTGTCCCTGGGGTAAAATGAGGCATCTTATCGAAAGGCCAGTACTTTGATGGTGATAAAGGTGAATTGACGCGATCCCAGTCGATGGCATCTGTGTCTAGATGCAATGATCATGCTGGATCGGCCGGATTGTGGATGGGTGCGGTTAAATCAATGGAGATCATGTGTATGGAATGAATTTTATCTCCATTACCGCGGGTATGATAACGTGAACATTCTGGATGCTTCCTATACTCTGGATCTAGATCTAGGGGAATGGGCATGAACAGATCGGCCCTATGTGCTAATAGGAGGACAGGGTCTTCTCTCAGCATTGATGTCATTATAGGGTCTCGAGATAGATGGTGCTCATCGTAGATTTGGAGCCATGGATCCAACACTTGGTCCCACCCCGATGGGTCTACATACCATTCATGCCCTAACCTTATGCCTAATTTTCCCATAAGATCTTCATGAGTTAAAGGGTGATTGTGCCATCGTGCATGGTTGAGATAATCCATCTCAATCTCATCTTCTGAATCATTGTCAAATATCCAAAACTATTCATTTTCTTTAGCAACCGTTTGCGACGTTGAGGGTTCCCCTTGTTCCAGTAAATTAATCTGGTCCCATTGTGGTTGTTCCACACTTGGTGGAGGGACCTGATTCTCTTGACACTACTTTGGCTCAACTGGAACCTCTAAAGGGAATAGTTTTAGAAAGATTTTTGGACACCATTTATGTTCTCTTTGGGAATTAGTGTCTGAACTTTCACCTCTCTAGCAAAAGAGAGGGATTATTGATGTTACCAAGGGTGTTTGTTGACCATGGGAGGTAATCTCCCAATGTATATTCTGTATTTGGGTTGGCATAAGGATCTAATGCCAATCCACCCTTGTTGCCTATTTCTAGGCCTTGCATGTTTTCTACCAAGATGTCTAAGGGCAGGGGATGATTGAACCCTACTCTCGACTTATCATATGGCATTTGGTATATTTGTTGGCAAAGGACACGCATCCCTTGCTCATATCTACCTAGCCCGTATCCATGCCAATTGCATTGGCCGAGATATCTTAGAGCGAAGTCCGGGTTTGACAGATAATTGATATTTTCAGCAAAAGGCTCTTCGTCTTCATCCTTTTGCTTGCATGAGATTCCCACCGTGATCGCCACTGAAAGCATGAGATTTCAGAAGAAAAATAGTATTGAGATGCAATATAAACAAATACTAACTCGATGCATGAAATAGGACAAACATAATCAAATCAAGATAAAACATAAAGAGGAAGCAGGAGCACAACCTTTTTATATTAATTCCAAACTCGGTTACAATCCATCTCCTCGCATTTTAGGGGTTAGGAGTGTTAGCATTTTTTTGATTACAATCGTGATCAATAGTCCTTTCGCATGCCCACATTTGAAATGGGCGGGCCAAAGTGTTGTCGTTGCTTATGCTGATAAATCCTTGCTTCTCGCTGCTTATCCTGCGTTTAGAGACACAATGATGTTGTTAGTAGCACTTGTTGTAAAGAAGAACTTTTTATCTAAAAATGATAAAAGATCCATGCAAAATATTAGATAAATCGATGAGTAAAATGATTTTTAATGACCTACACGTTTGACAGAAACCAGAAACTTTACCAGAGGGCCACTGCCATTGACACAGTCAGCCAATCTGCATTCAACTAACAAAAAGTGTAGAACGTAAAGCATGATAATATTCGATTAATGTCTTCTAAAATCTAGATTATGAGCTATCTAAACAGCGTAGAACGTAATGCAGGATATATTCGATAAACTATTTAAACAATCAGCCGATCTGCATTCCAATTAGACGTCGCTACCTGCAAGTTAGTGGGATAGCAAAAAGCTGCGAGAGCATGATAATATTTGACAGAGGTCTTCTGAAATCTAGATTGTGAGCTATCTAAACAGCGTAGAACGTAATGCAGGATAAACACGCAATGATAGAATAGACTAACATGCAACTAACAAAAAGTGTGGGGTGCCCAAGCGGGCCACCCCCGTTAAAACTTGACTTTGACACCAATCCACTAGGGATGGGCCCAAAATCTCAGAGAATGTGGTGTCATCGAATTGATGGATCAAATGTGGTAAAATGTTGGGTTTAGGTCTGGATCCATGCTTCTAAAAGCCACCCAATAACCTCTCTTGCAAAAGAGATTACGGGTGTAGAAGAGATGAATCAAAAAGGAGTGCAATCGGGTGTTTAATTTGGCAGCAATGAACACTTCGCTGCTTTTAAAATGCCTACCCACTTGTCCTTTTCTTGGGTGGGAAAATTCCACCATTTTATAGACCCATGGGGTCTCTTTGGAAGGGCACACAGGGATGCCACATGGCGGCCATGCCTTCCCAAGAGGGAGGAGACTTCTCCCTGACTTGGGCTTACATGACTGCCTTTGTGACAGTCCTCTAACTGCCAATCTATCCACCTATGCGCACATGCACGACAGGAGGCAATAATTTATTGTCTTCGACTGTCACACGTTTAATTTTCGCTTTTAATGGTTTAATGTTTGCTTTCAAATGCTTAAAATCTGCCTTTGATTGGTTTAAGTCTGCCCAGGCATAAATGCGAAGTTTTTGTCATGATATCGCGACGTCGCGATATCGCAATGTCGCGATATTGCAACACCAAAAGGGAAACAAGGCACAGTGGTAGGAGCTATCGCGATATCATGATAGTCATGACATTGTGACAGTGTGACGTCGCGACTGTCGCTATATCACGACAGCGTGACATCGCGACTGTCACGATATTGTGACAGGCAGACATTTGCCTAAGTGCAGCATTTGCTTAAGTGTTAAAAGCTTGAGCCGAACTTGGAGGATACATTCGATAGTTGGGCCTTCTCATCAGGGAAGGCAAAATGATCAAAGAAAGAAAATGGGAAATAACCAAAGCACTGTCATGTAACCAGATTGGTACCTTCCAAAACTGCTGTGTAAGTGGCTAGGACTACTATTTGACCTCTAAGGGTTGCCCTGAAGGCTATGCGTGTCAATGCGATCAATGTTTGTAGTCACATAATCATAATGGCACTATTTTGGTGTCTACAAAACATATTGAGTCTCTAAAAATTCTCTTTATTCTTTTATGAAGTTAATTTGAGTTGAGATTGCCATTCATTGTTGAGTTCATTTTGAGTACTAGTTGAGCATGATTGATTGAGCCTTTGAGAAGGCCTTTGGTATATATTTGAGAAAGCTTTGTGGATAGTTTTGGGATAGATTTTTTGATAGAGTTTATAGAAAATTTGGGCAAGTTCTTGGTGAGCTTGCTAGAGCAGATTTGGGTAAGTTATTGGTGAGCTTGCTAGAGCATATTTTGGCAAGTTCTTGGTGAGATTTCTAGAGCAGAATTTGGCAAGTTCTTGGTGAGATTGCTTGAGCATATTTGGGCAAGTTCTTGGTGAGCTTGAGAAAATTTGAACAAGTTCTATGTGAGCTTGTTAAGAATATTTGACAAGTTATGTGTGAGCTTGTTAAGCAGGTTCTATGTGAGCCTATTGAGCAGGTTCTTAGTGAGCCTATTGACAGAGCTTTGGAGGTGATAGAGTACAAAGGATAGAATCTCAGTGGATAGAGATCCAGCAGTCATCATAGTTTAAGATAAATATGAGTGAGGAGTCTTAAAGTGGAGAGAGGTCCATCAGTTAGTGTAGAAGAGAGACAAAGTCTTCTAGAAGATCATATAGCCTAAGCAGAAGATGAAAGAATTCTCTTGTGGAAGAGATCCATGAAATTGAGACTAGGGGATTAGCATCTCCTTTGGACAGATATCCATAAACATTGTAATTGGGAGTGATTCCCAAAGAGATTGATTGAGAAAGTTTTAGTAAAATATTTTCTTCATGGAGTACCTCACATTGGAGGAACCACGTTAAATATTGTGTCTCAATTGTGTGTGGTGACTTGTGCTCTTGCTTACTACTACTATCTAAGTTATTAATGCACACTACTATATTTGGTTATTGCAATTAAGGACATTAATTGATATTGGTTTGGAAAGAAAGTAAAAAGTGGTCTTATACTATTTCCCCCCCTCTTAGTATAAGCTTGTGTTCTATCAGAGCGGGTTCCTTCGGAAATTCTAACATCTTGTGGGTATATTCTACAAATAATACAGATGGCTTCACAAAAATGATTATCTTCAAATAAAGCTCCATTGTTTGATGGTAACAATTATGCTTTCTAGAGAATGAGAATGAATAACTACTTGATATCACAAGGATATGAGGTATGGCATATGGTTGAAAAAGAGTATAAGGTTGAAGGTGATCCCAAGGAAGATAATACTACCAAGAAATTGATTGAGATCAATGCAAGATCAATTAATTATATTTTGAGTGGGCTACGTGAGAAATATTTTACAAAGGTCATGGTATGTACTTCAGCTAATGAAATGTGGACCAAGTTGAGGAATACTTATGAAATATACCAAGGTAAATTTGGAAAAGAAATCTTACTACATTATAGAGGCAAGTGATAGCTCAAATCATAGTGATAGAGACAAATCATATGAAGAAGAAAGTACATTCTTTGGAATAAGTGAAGAAAAACAAGAACATCTATTCCTAGGTATTGAAGATAAAGAAGAGGATAAATCTATTGAAGAAAGACATGAAGAGATTGCCACAACCATTGAACAAGTAGATAGGTACAAGAAATGTATAAGAATATTGAAATGCTTCATATACGAAGAATTTGGGCATATAGATGATGATTGCACATACTACAAAAATTGCAACGAGGAAAGTTTATTTGAAGAAGAAGGCAACAATTCTAGTAACAATTCTAGCAGTAGTGATGATGAAGAAAATGATTCCTTAAAACAAGAAAAGAAAATCAGGAGGTTGAAAAAGAAAATCAAGAGGCTTGAAAATAAGGTTCAAGAAAATCAAAAAGTCAATATGATGCTTAATCAACACTTTCAAGATTTGGAAAAGGAGCTTCAAGGAATCAAAAGAGTATGGCATCCCTATTTCTGAGAAACTAAAGGATAGGAAAGAGAGATGTGATTAGTTAGAAGAAGAAGATCAAAAAAGTTTGGGGACCTACATAAATGAGTTAGCACAATTTCAATGAAAATAAAAAATATTGGATAATTTTTTGGATTTACAACGAGATCCATTTATAAAGACAGGGTTTGGTTATGAAGAAGGGAAATCAAAAATAAGTACACAAGGTCCTATATTTGTATCAGGAGGTTTCATTTCAAAAATCTATAAGGAAGAACCAGTTATCAAAGAAAAAGAAGCAACAAAAATGGATACTTGTATTTCAAAGGCTATAGAGATGTGTGCCAATTTGCTATTTAACACAAATGAAGAAAAATAAGAGGGAGATTCCAAAGCACCAAAGATCTCATATTTTAGGTTTGGGTAATCACACTCAAAAGGAAAGGGATTTCTAAAATATGAAATAAAATAAGCAGCTAATATTTGTGAGGAAATTTCCAAAGGTTCTATGGCTCCAAATATTCATTTTGGCTCTTGTTTTGAGATAGGTGAATCAAGTTCAAAGGAAAAAGAAATTATTGAAGAGAAAGGCAAGGAAGAGGTTTTAGATGCTACAAAGAAGGTTCAAGAATGCAATGAACAAGTTGAAGATGATCATAAGGATAATGGTCAAGAAAGGATCCATGGATCAAATAAGTTTGATTTTGCTAGAAGAAACTTCAAGGGAAGAAGGTATGGTTTTCAGGGACATTGCTTCTCATGCAATAGAATTGGTCATAGAGATTTTCAATGCAAAGGAAATGAGCAACATGGTTTTTGTTTTATATCTACACAATTCAAAATTCATGGTCATAAGGGTCATGAAAATAGAGCTTCACAATACAGGGTTCAGGAAAGGAATGGATATAGAAATTATTTCAAGAATAATTTCAGGACATGGGCACCAACAAAAGGCTGCAATATCAAGTATTTTAATTGCAATAACTTTGGGCATATTGCAATATGGTGTAGGACTCAATTCCAAATAGGTTCAAGACAATAAATTCAAACAGGTTATAGACAAGAGAAGAATATCAGAAAAACATGGAAGGAAGAATATCAAGTAATTCATCAAGAGAAGAATATCAGAAAAACATGGAAGGAAGTTTATAGAGGAAAGAAACAAAGTGATATGGGAGTAAAATTACTCCCACCCCAAAATTAATCACCTCAAAAGAAAAATAGGGTGAGGGGGGTTATGATTAAGAGACATTTTTTAGCCTCATAGGTGTCCCTTTTGCCATTGATGTCAAAGGGGGAGATATTTGAGTAAGGGGGAGAGTATTGAGTTAGGGGAGCAGCCTCCAAAGAGAGAATTGAGTTAGGGGGAGCAACCTCCATAGAAAGTATTGATTCAAGGGGTGCATCTTTGATTCTCAGAGATGGTTTTTGTAGTGAATATGGTTTTTGCATTAGAGGTGTTGCCATCAATGACAAAGGGGAATATTGTTGAAAATTTAAAGTGATACAAGGAATTTTATGTTTTCATTGATGTCACATGGATCACATTTGGTTTTGGTGACTGAAATAGTTCATAAATAAACATTTATGATATTTCAAAAAAATAAGGTTTTTTTGAAAAGCAAGGTAGGTAAAATAAAAGGTTTTATTTAAAACCATGGCTGGCAGATTTGATATGAGTTTTTCTTAAAACCCAGGTTGGCTTTTTGTTTCATCGAAAAAGGTGCCCTGAAGATGAAGATATTCAACCTTGAATAATCGATGCAAATTTTAATATTGAAAATTTAATATTAAAATTTTAAAATTAAAATTTAATGACATCACCGTTGACGTCATCATAAAAATTGAATTATTCAAAATCCACCGAAATTGGAAAAATAATGAAGAGTGCATATATATACACCAAGGATTTTGTTTTAAAACCTGGGAATCAAAGTGGAGAGAAGACGACGAGTGCACAAGATAATTTGTGTGGCAAGTGTGGCCTAACAACGAGCGAGGAGAGACAAAGGCATTTTTCTAGGCAGAAGACTGAGGTTCAATTCCCGTCAATTTATATTTTTGGGGTAAATAAAAGGCCCATGTTTGGTTATGTTTTTGGGGCAATAAAGGCCCATGTTTTGTTTTATGAAGAGAAAGGAGAAGACAACAACACCTTTCGCTCTTATTATCTCATGTGACCGTTGTGCTCACGTGGTCATTGGCACCACGGTTAAGGAAGTGCATGGGCAGACGACAAGGGTTCGATTCCCTCTAGAGGCAAGTAATTTTTTATTATTAAAATTAATTTTTGCCTAATGTTGGAGGTATAAGGTGATAAGGGTTGAGTTGTTTTGGAAGGCAAGATATATGTGCTCTTAGTAGAAAAGATATTTCTGGTATGTTTCTTTTATGAAAGTATATCATATTATATATCATTGGAAAGATTATTTCGAGGGCTATTTGACTAACTCATTTAGAAGGAGAAATAAGGAGTGTATAGAGAGATATTTATATTTTTGTGAAGGGGTTGAAAAGTAAATATTGTTGTGCTCTTTGTCAAAGTGTGATTGAGTGTGGCAGATTTCCAAAGGGGTTCTTCTCTTCATAAAAAGTTATGGGTACATTCTCCTATTGATTGATTGTGGTGGTTGATTTTTGAAATATCATTGGAGGGAAAAGGATTGTTTGTGGTTTCCTTTTCAAAAGTGGTTGGTTGAATACTTCAAGGTTTTCTGAATTGAGAGTTGTGTCTAAACCTTGTTTGATAATCATAGTTGTTGAAGCCCATTGGTTGTGAAAGAACTTGAGTTAGAAAAGAACATGAGTATCATTGTTCTATGAGATTGACTTGAGTTGAGTTGATATTGATTTGAGTTGAGTTGAGTTGAGATTGAGATAAGTCTCTAACAATTATATTTATACTTATATGATTTGATTTGAGTTGAGTTGAGTTGATATTGATATTAGAACATATTGAGTCTTTAACAATTCTCTTTATGCTTCTATGAGTTGAGTTGAGATTGATTTGGGTTGAGAGTGAGATTAGAACATATTGAGTCTCTAACAATTCTCTTTATGCTTCTATGAAGTTAATTTGAGTTGAGATTGCCATTCATTGTTGAGTTAATTTTGAGTACTACTTGAGCATGATTGATTGAGCCTTTGATAAGGCCTTTGGGATAGATTTGAGAAAGCTTTGTGGACAGTTTTGGGATAGTTTTGGGACAGATTTGTGGATAAAGTTTAGATCAGATTTGGGCAAGTTCTTGGTGAGCTTGCTAGAGCAGATTTGGGAAAGTTCTTAGTGAGATTGCTAGAGCAGAATTGGGCAAGTTATTGGTGAGCTTGCTAGAGCAGATTTGGGCAAGTTCTTGGTGAGCTTTCTTGAACATATTTGGACAAGTTCTGTGTGAGCTTGTTAAGCATATTTGACAAGTTCTATGTGAGCTTGTTAAGAAGGTTTTCTGTGAGCCTATTGAGCAGGTTATTAGTGAGCCTATTGATAGATCTTTGGAGGTGATAGAGTATAGAGGATAGAGTCTCAGTGGATAGAGATCCAGTAGCTAGCACAGTTGAAGAAAAATCTGAGTGAGGAGTCTTCAAGTGGAGAGAGGTCCACCAGTTAGTGTAGTAGAGAGACGAAGTCTTCTAGAATATCACATAGCTAGAGCAAAAGGGGAAAGAGTTATCTTATGGAAGAGATCCATGAACTTGAGATTAGGGGATTAGCATCTCCTTTGGATAGAGATCCATAAACATTGCAATTGGGATTGCCAAAGATATTGATTGAGAAATTTTTAGTAAAATATTTTCTCCATGGAGTACCTCACATTGGGGTAACCACATTAAATCTTGTGTCTCAATTATGTGTGGTGACTTGTGCTCTTGCTTACTACTGCTATCTGAGTTATTATTGCACATTGCTATATTTGGTTATTGCAATTAAGGACATTAATTGATATTGGTTTGGAAAGAATGTAAAAGGTGGTCTTATACTATCCCCCCCTCTCAATATAAGCTTGTGTTCTTCAAGAGCCCTTACAGATGTAAAATTAGCTTTTAGGGAAAACGTTATCTAGATATTGTACAAGGAAAGTCAAATACAATGGGCAAGAATTCTTGTAAGTATGTTGATCACAATGAACAAAGTTTAATATTTATTGCATTCTATCTTCCAAATGGATCTTCTCTTTCGAATGATTTAAAAAAATCTATTGATATTATGATTAAAGGTTTAATATGGGTTGTGGAAACTAGATAATTTTTTTCTATTTGGATGGATACTTGCTGTGATAAAAAACCACTCAATTTAGATCCAATTTTGAAACCTTGGATGAGATTGCTTCAAGACAAATACGATGATAGGATTTCAAAAAATTTGTACAAGGATCAAGAAGGAATATACAAATGGAAAGAATATGTTTTACCAGTATACAAGACATTGATGCTAGGAGGAAACTAAATAGAAAGATAACAACTATAATTATTTTGAGAGGTGCCAAGGATAAATATATTTGGGAGTTGAATAGATTAGGATAATACACAACAAGAAGTGGATATAATGTTCAAAACCAACATAATAATAATATCGCTAGAATTTGGAGAGATATTTGGGATAGCCCAAGTATTCCTAAATTCAAAATGTTTGTTTGGCTAGTAGGTCGTAGAAGAATTTAATCCTAGGGTAACCTTATGAAAAGGGGTTTTCATGGATTCTCTAAATGTGTTTTTTGTATTAAGGAGGAGGAGAGTATTTAACATATCTTGGGAAATTTATCAATAGTTTGGAATCTATGGCAATGGTGAAGTAAGGGAAAAATGGTGCACCTAACAACTAAAAATGAGATGCATCTATCGCTAATGTGGATTAAGCACTACAAAAGATGCATTCAAGCAACCATGAAAGCCAAATAAGTGCAAGAAAGGGTGTTTATATTTATTTTATTTGATATATCAAAACATGGTTATAAAAATATCCCCTTGAGGGCTCTGGATTGATACACTCATTACAAATGGATCAAAGGATTAGATCCTTTCAGTAACTCAGGTCCACTTTCAACATTCTTATCATATCAACAATTCGTCCAGTGTGGGCTTTTGATGCTACTAATTTTTTCTATCAATGTTGCATCCTAATGATCCTTCTTTATGTATTTTAGAACCTACACATACACACAAGAAAATTATATTTTTTCAGTAGCATATGCGGATTATGAAGCAAGCAAAGCAATGTATGCGATAACCGACTAGAAAGGGAAAACATGCAATAAACTATCCAAAACTATTCTAAATGCTTCCAAAGATAAAACACATGCATATAATATGATTTAGAACTGATATAATTGAAAATAATAGGGAAATTGTTTTCAAATTTGTGGTCATCCCAGGGTGAGCCATTCAGGACTATGAAATACAAAACAATGATAACTCATATAATACATCTCCAAATGACACTAAATTTGGACAACAAGCATATATTATACCCTAGAATATATATGTGTAAAAAAAGTAACAAAATTATCCTTAAATTTGTAGCCATATCGAGGTGAGCCATTCAGACCTACAAAACACAAAAACCATGGTAACAAATTCAAAATAGCTTTGAATTGCACCATATTTGAACAACAAGCATGTATTCTACTCTAGATTAGGCCTATGCAAAAATAGTAGAAAAATAGTGCTCCAATTTGTGGCCCTCATAGGATGGGACGACTAGGACTATCATAATTTTGGGGTCATCCTAGGATTGGATGACCACCAAATCTAAAGGTTTTCTACCACCAATTCCTTAGGAAATTGATCCAAAACACTATTAGGGGTATTTTCAACAAATATGGGGACGGTATTCACTCAAATTTATAGGTTTTATAAATAAATTGTGCCTAGGTAGATATCTCCTTCGCTAGGTAGATATCTCAAGGAAAAAAGTGTAAAAGATAGGGATGAATCTCGATATCACTTCATTACGAATGTTGCAAAGGCTCTTCTCTCTAAATTGGATGGAAAGTTGCTCCAATTTATAGCCCAAGAGTGCCTAGGATCAAATGGACATGTGATACCATGTGAGGTAAGAGGCGCCACTTGCCCAAAACTTGTTGTGCATTGGAAGGAGAAGGAATCTCCCTTTTAGGACTTCAAAATGCAAATTGGCATAAGATTTATGCACCCTCAGGCCAATATTCTTAAATAGGTAGGATAAATGGTAGTTTTTGGGTTCCATTTGTCTAAAATTTGACATTTTGGTGGTCAAATACCATGGTCATCCCACCCAGGAACAATTGCTAGTGGCCATCCTTGAGTGGGAAAACCATGAACTATGGTCATCCCAGGGTAGGACGACCATGCCTACATGGACCAAAACCTCCCAAAAGTGGTTAAATACACTATTAAACCATTTAGGGTTGCCCAAGGGGGCCATATTGTGCTAATTAGACCTTGTGTTAGAGTAATATTACCTTACTTGGGTAATTCCTAACAATTCACCAAGGTAGATTTTATTTACCATGTGGTAAAAAGTTATTTCTTGTTTTTACCACAAGGTTACTAGGTAACTAGGTTGATTTCTATTCTATCTTAGTAAGTTACAGTAGTCATGTTGACTACGTAACTTAGTTAGATATTAGCTAACTTAGGGGGGAGGACTCCTAATTTATGCTAGGGGATATTTTCTAAATATTCCTAGTGCCTATCTTAAGCCTCCTAATGTTGTATTTAAACATGATAAATTTCTTAATGCAAGGTTAATAATTCTTTGTTGAATATTGGGCTCACTCTCCTTTCCACATTGGCATCAAAGCCATAAAAGGATGCAATATGAAGGGATTTTTCCTTGGTCTTGCCTACCCAGGTTAGGATTTTTTTTCTTGTCTCGTAGGACAGGGTCACTGGAGAGGGCCCATAGGCCCACATCATCGGGCAACCACGAGAAAAGGCCTGTAGGCCCACGTCACTGGGTGACCATGTGAGAAGGCCCGTAGGCCCACGTCACTAAGGCCCGTAGGCCCACATCATCGATAAACCATGGGAAATGACCCATAGGTCCAGACAGATCTGACAACATTCTGCTGTTTGACCTATCAAGTCTGATAGGCTGACAGATGGCTGTCCCTTGATCGAAGAGGGATATTCATAGTGGACAGATGAAAAAACCACCATAGGCAAACCAAAAAGTGAGGGCAAGCATGCCCTCCTTATTCGGTGCCCTTCAACCCACCGTCGATGACTAGACCAACCACTATCGATGATCGAAAAGCGAGGGCAGGCACGCCCTCCTTATCCGACGATCGGATCGACTCACCGTCAGTGACCTCACGCGACCTTGGGCATAGATCTTAAGGCATTGACATGGCACAACCATCTAGATCACCAACTAGACCAATAACTAGTGTCCACCCGGATGAATCAAGATGCGCTTGGGCATATATCCTAAGGCATTGACTCAGCCTAATCATCTGGCGACAGGTGGCAGGCAGACACGACCTCGAGCATAGATCTCGAGGAACTAACATGGTGGACAGTGACCTAGACTAGATACGACATGTGGCGGACAACCACTAGACTCAAACTACACTATGACACATGGATTGAACACATGGACCTGACTGAGCTGACATGGTAGACAACCACTGGACGACAGACTGAACTAGGACTGGACATGTGGTAGCCATGTGGTGGACAACCACGTGTGCCACATGACACATGGACCCCTTTGGCCATGCCAAATGGGCAACAACAAAAGGGGTTCGACTGGACCTTTATTTCTCGTAGGCAATCAAAGAGCACTAGGTGCTCTGTTGTTTTTAAGCAACTTTAGATTGCCCAGGGGCGATGTAAAATTTGAACCAACGTTTATTGAATATTATGCAGTTTAAATAAGACTGCAATAACAAGAATTGCCAAAGGTTGCCAAATCAACCAGCATACATTAGCATATTGTTATAACAAAATAACAAATGCATATAATAGGACAAATAATGAAATAACAGTATAACTACGCTAACATCCCCCCTTATTACATTATTTGGGTAATAGGATAACTACTAGCTATACTAACATACCCCCTGATTACATCATTTGCAATACAAAGAGAGCTGCGAAACAACTCAAATTTGACACGTGCAAGTGCCTTAGTGAAAATTTCTACAACTTGAGCATCGGTGGGAATGTACTGAAGCTGAATTCGGTGCTTTGGAACTTCATCTCGAATGAAATTACATTGTGTTTCAATGTGCTTTGTTCTTTCATGATGGAATGGATTCTTGATGAGGTTCAGAACACCCTGATTATCGCAAAACAAGTGTATTGGAGATTTTTATGGATGACCCATACTTGTTAGAATGTGACGTAACCATATCACTTCGCACACAGCTTCACATGTGACATGATATTCTGCCTCTGTTGATGAGATAGCAACCACCTGTTGCTTCTTGCTATGCCAAGAGACAGGATCGGATCCCAGATGAAAAATGTATCCAAAATTTGACTTGCGATCATCAATTGATCTGGCATAGTCAGAGTCTGTATATCCTTGCAAAAAGAATTTGTCATTCTTCTTGTATTCTAGGCCATATTCCATAGTACCACGGACATAGTGAAGAACACGCTTTGCTGCTTTCCAATGAGTAGTCTTAGGCTCCTGCATGAACCTCGAAAGATAGTTGACAGCAAAGACGATATCTGGCCTAGTATTGGTCAGATATATGAGACTCCCGATCATTTGTCGATAGAGAGTTCCATCTACCTGAGGTGAATCATCATGTCGCGATAACTGAATTCCTGTCTCCATTGGAGTTGCCATTGGCTTGCAATCAGTCATGCGATATTTTTCCAACAATGTCTTGGCATATTTCTTCTGAGACACTTTGATGTAGTGCTCCTTCTGGCTGACTTCCAGACCAAGACAATAATGGAGAAGTCTAAGATCTGTCATCTCAAAAGATTTACACAAGTTTCTTTTGACAGTAGAGATCATAGTTTTTTAACTCCCTGTAATGAGCAGATCATCAACATAGAGTACAAGCAACACTATCTCAGAACCCTGTTTCTTGAAATAGAGGTTTGCATCTGACAAACATCTCTTAAATCCATGCTACATAAGGTGATTTTCCATTTTTATATACCAAGCTCGAGGAGCTTGTTTTAGACCATATAAGGATTTGACCAATTTGCAAACCTTCTGCTCTTGGCCTTCCACTTCAAATCCTTCTGGTTGAGTCATGTAGACTTCTTCTTGGAGATCACCATTTAGAAAGGCACTTTTGACATCCATCTGGTGAACTTTCCACCCATATTGTGCTGCCATAGCACACATAACTCGAATTGTGGTCATCCGAGCAGTAGGTGCAAAAGTTTCCTCGTAGTCAATGCCTTCCTTTTGAGCATAGCCCTTTGCAACAAGATGGGCCTTATGCTTATCAATTGTTCCATCTGCCTTTTACTTGACTTTATATATCCATTTGCAGCCTATGGGCTTATTTCCTTTTGGCAGATCAACAAGCTTCCAAGTTTTATTTTTCATCAAAGACTCATACTCTGTATCCATAGTGGCCTTCCACTGAGGCTCACTAAGAGCATCTTGCACTGATGTAGGTTCAAGATCATCTATGGTAGACATGAACGCCCTATCATCATCAATATCCATATCCTCTACTTTTGTACGTGGAGTTACAGAAAGTTCCTCAAAATATTGACAAAGATCATCAACCTCACCAGTTTCTTTGGCTTCTTTTTCCTTTTGAGCCATACTGCATGTACGAGGTCTGTCCAAGTTCGAATTGGGAGGAGTGGATAAATTTGCGTCTCTGATTGTATTTTTACACCATTTAGGATTCTTCTTCGGTGGTGTTGAAGAAGATGTAGAAGAACCTCCTGTCTGTGTTGACGAAGGAATCTTCTCTTCCTTAGATTCCACAAGATCTAGGTGTACTTTAGATGTGCTCTGTGATGTGAAAGCTTCATCAAAGACAACATCTCTCGCTGACATGAATTTTCTTGGTCAAAGGATCTATCAAACGATATCCTTTAGAGTGCTCATCATAACCAAGAAAAATACATCTGAGTGTTTTCTCATCTAGCTTCTTCCTTTTCTCTTTTGGTATGTGCATGAAAGCGTGACATCCAAAAATACGTAGATGAGATATGGAGGGTTTTCGACCACTCCATGCTTCCTATGGAGTCATTCCTTTTAGGGCCTTTTTGGGTGCCCTATTCAATAGATATACTGTAGTGGTGACAGCTGTAGACACCAAAACAACACCAATCCGATTAAGTGACTACAAACACTGATCGCATTGACATACACAGCTTTCAGGGCAGCCCTCAGAGGTATTACAGTGGTCCTCACCACTTACATAGCAGTTCAGAAGGTCATAAAGTAAACAAAGCCTTTATCAAAACAAAGACTTAATCAAAGTCAAAACAAAGCCTTTATAAAAACAAAGTCTTAAGCAAAACAAAGTCTTAAGGAAGAGCAAAACTTAAGCAATAACAAGCCTTAAATTCAAAGCAAAACTTAAGCAAGCAAGCCTTAAGCAAAGGGGAACCTTGGCCTTAGGTGTCGCGAAATCGCGACGTCGCGATTTCGCGACGTCGCAAAATCATGACACCTAAGGCCCAAAGGGGAACCTTGGCCTTAGATGTCACAAAATCGTGATGTCGTGATTTCATGACGTTGCGAAATCATGACACCTAAGGCCCAAAGGGGAACCTTGGCCTTAGGTGTCACGAAATCATGATGTCACGATTTCACGACGTCATGAAATCGTGACACCTAAGGCCCGAAAGGGGAACCTTGGCCTTAGATGTCATGAAATCGTGATGTCGCGATTTCACGACGTTGTGAAATCGCGACACCTAAGGCCCAAAGGGGAACCTTGGCCTTAGGTGTCACGAAATCACAACATCGTGATTTCGTGACGTCGCAAAATCGTGACGTCACGATTTCGCGATGTCGCGAAATCGTGACACCTAAGGCCCAAAGGGGAGCTTCGGCCGAGGGTGTCACGATTTCGCGACGTCACGAAATCGCGACACCTAAGGCCCGAAGGTGAGCTTCGTCCGAGGGTGTCACGATTTCATGACGTCGTGAAATCGTGACACCTAAGGCCCGAAGGGGAGCTTCGGTCGAGGGTGTCACGATTTTGCGACGTCACAAAATCGTGACACCTAAGGCCCGAAAGGGAGCTTCGGTCGAGGGTGTTACATCATGAAATCATGACACCTAAGGCCCGAAAGGGAGCTTCGATCGAGGGTGTCATGATTTTGCAACGTCACGAAATCACGACACCTAAGGCCCGAAAGGGAGCTTCGGTCGAGGGTGTCACAATTTTGCGATGTCACGAAATCGTGACACCTAAGGCCCGAAAGGGAGCTTCGACTGAGTCACGACTTCGTGAAATCATGACACATAAGGCCTGAAGGGGAGCTTTAGCCGAGGGTGTCACGATTTTGCGACATCACGAAATCGCGACACCTAAGGCCCAAAGGGAGCTTCGGCCGAGGGTGTCGCGATTTCGTGATGTCGCGAAATCGTGACACCTAAGGCCCGAAAGGGAGCCTCGGCCGAGGGTGTCATGATTTTATGACGTCGCGAAATCGTGACACCTAAGGCCCAAAAGGGAGCCTTGGCCGAAGTGTCGCGATATCACGACGTCGCGATATCGCGACACTTCGGCATTTGCGACTGGGCAGATTTTTAGGCATTCGAAGGCAGAATTCAACCCATTAAAAAGCAGACATTAAACAAATTAAAAGAGCACGTTAACCAACAAAGGTGGACTTTAAACAAATACAGGCATTTTGACAAAGATACGAGAATGGGCATTAAACAATTGGCAGTGAAAGACAGTCAGTTACGTGGGCCGTTGAAGGACTGTCACAGTGGCATTCATCGAAGCCCGAGTCGTGGAGGACTTTCCTCTCTCGTGGAGACACGACCGCCACATGGCACCTATGACCAACACGTGGCGCTTATGCACGCCTATTCAAAGAGACCCCCTGGGTCTATAAAATGGTGGATTTTTCCACCCAAAAAGGAGGACAAGTTGGCAAGCATTTTGAAATCAACGAAGTGCTGTCGAACTAAAGACCCGATTGCACTCCTTTTCGAATTCATTCTTCTGCATCTGTAATCTCTTTCGCAAGGGAGGTTATTGGTGGTTGTTTGAAGGTGAATCCGAACCTTCAAATCCGACATTGGATACAGTGATCCATCGATTCACCGACACTACAGTATTTTGAGCCCATCCCTAGTGGATTGGCATCGAAGTCAAGTTTTAACGGGGCGGCCCGCTTGGGCACCCCACACTTTTTGTTAGCTTCATTTTTGATTAATCCATTCGCGTCATCACGTGTTGTTTTGCATACTGCTTTATGCTTTTTTTTATGTTTTCTATTTGCAGTTAACAGTATTTAAATAGAATATGCTTTCTGTTCACCTTATCATGCTATCACGAAATGTCTTTATCGTAACACTGGTGCTACTAACGAATCTATCATTTCTTCATTCGCAGGAGGAGCAACAGAATTTAAGGATTCATCAGGCATGAGCGACGGCAACACTGGCCCGCCCGTTTCAAATGTGGGCATGCGAAAAAGAAGATCACTATTCATTTGTTATAATGGAAACATGCTAACTCTCCCAGCCCTTAAAAATGGGAGGAGACATATTGTAACCGAGTTGGAACCACATGAATAAAAAGGGTTGTGCTCTCACTTTTGATGTGATTATATTCGTGTTATTTCATGCATCAAGCTAGTTGTTTTCATTGTAATTAGTGTTTTATTTATTTCGGAATCTCATGCTTTCAATGGCGATCACGGTGGGACCCTGTCCCCTATTTTTTTTTTTAAGATTCGGAAACTGATTAAAGCTTGTGTTTTTGTGCTTGCAGGTACCAGGCCGAGAATCAGAAAAAGCCGATTTGGGTGGAAAAGACAGCCGATTTGGGCAGAAAAGAGGTAACGGTTTCTAACTGTCCCTATCATTTTCTGTCATGATATTTCTATTTTCTGTCATGTTTGCCTTCTTAGGAAAAGTTTTAATCCATTAAAAATAAAAAAAAAAATAAAAATAAAAAAAATCATTTTATTTGTTCATTTTTAATTTCATGTTCTTTAATTGTTAAAGAAGGGTAGAGAAAGTTGTAGTCAATTTTCATGCTTTATTTATTTAATTAAAAAAAAAAAAAAAATTCGTCCAATTTCTATTTACTGTTTTCCGGTTTGTAGTGTTTGCATGGCTTAGGGAAAGTTTCTTTTTTGCTGCCTGTTTCATTTTTATTAAATAAAATGAACTCCACACACATCACGTGGTAAATTAAACCAAGGAGCTGGTCGTAAAACCCCAGCCCTTGAGCAAGACCAACGGTGGGTTCATCACCACCTTGGCTTAGCTTTGCATCCATTTCCCCCGATTGTCACTGTTGTTAGGCGTAAATCCTGACGAAAGCTGACCGAGTGTTGCTGGGGTGATTCCCATGCGCGCGAGGATAAGTCTTCTATGGTAGGTGTCATTAACAGGACAATCCCCCCTTTCGTACCGCCTATGTTCCACGTACCATCTGCTCTCACGTACCTATAGTTTCCCTCTCGTAAGGGCGGGTATATAGAGAGGTTGGTATATCGGTCCGACAATGGTATATTGAAGGGGCGACCATTTATGGGAGTCATATGAGCCAACATTATGCATTTAAACGTTCTTCAAAACTTGCAAAAACAAAACAAAACATCAAAATGCACTAAACCAGTTTAGGACACACTATTTAATCCTTAAAAGAGATAATCACGGTTTGTGTATGTGTGTGTTCATTTCTGCTTATTGTAAACAAAAAAAAAAGAAAAATCATCATAAACAAGATAAAAATCTGTTTAGATAGTAGAGAAGCACCACAATGGTGTACACCCGTAGCCAAGCCCAATCAAGGGCAGAAGCTCCGAAAGGTACACAAGAAGCAAGCACAAGTCGCCTTCGCTTTAGTCCTGAAGACTTGGTCATACCGCCTTGGCGATCTGGGCCACAAGAGAATCCACATCATTCCATGTCTAAAAGGAATTATTGGGACCCTCCTCATTGGAGTATACCCATTCAACACAGCCCCTTTCGAGAAGAAGCTTTACATGTAGATCTCAATGTAAGTAGACAACCGCCTTTAGAGGCTAGAGATGAGTGGCTACAGTGCGATGAAGCGCTAGAGAGGCATAGTGTCCATGAGGAGAGACAACGTGAATACGGTACCTCTTCTTTACCTCCCATTAGAATAGAAAGACAAAATCCAGAGCGCAGGGCTCTTTACACAGGACGAGCTAACTCTGCCCGCCCCTTTCACACCCATGAAAGGGAGAATGAGGAAGATCATCGCATTCCTCGAGAGCAACGTACAGCGCGGGAGCCTTGCGCTTCCGCACCTGCTAGATATAATGATCACCCATTAAGGCCGGAGCCTCAAGTAAATGCCGCTAATCTCGACAGAGGGAAGCGCCACATAGAAGTCCCGGATCCTCAAAACCAAGATAGATACGTCGAAAAGGCGGCTAGGCCTCCTAGAATTAAAACAACAGAGCAAATTGACCTATCATTTGCTAGACATGCCGCCCACCAAGCGTAGATCAAGCAGCTTGAGCAGGATCAGCAGCAGCTAGAACAATTATATCACCTTAATAAAGAGCGCATTCGGCGCCAAACAAATGAGCTGCTTCGCATCATTGTGCCTGAAAAGGTTCAGACCCCCCAAACGTAGAGGGCAGAAAGGTACGAGAGGCACAACCTCATAGTGCATGATAGGTCCCCAAGACCTCGCCAAGAGGTGCCTTTAAGACACCCAAGACATGAGCGGGAGGCCACTCCCAAGAATGACGATGGGCACCCTTCGTGAGCACCCACTCCTGCTCATCAAGCTCGCCCAATAACTCCTCGGGAAGCTTATGAGGAGTATGAAGAAGAAGAATGGGCCGAAACGCCATATCAAGGCAGAGGAGGTGCTATCCAGCCACCCCTCCACAGGCCCCCAGTTGCCCAATGGGAACGAGTTACGAAAGAAGAAATTAAATCTTCCAATGCATATAAAGCGCTATTAGAGCGCTTAGAGTCTATGGAGACAAAAGCTTCTGGGCATCAAAAGCCCACGTTACGTCAACTCCGCAGTCATCCAGTGCATCCCTCAGTGCCCACACCTCTTTACCCTAAACATTTCAAGTTGCCTCAATTGGCAGTCTTTAAAGGTGAAGAGGACGCACAAGAACATGTCACAAGATTCCTAAGCCAATGCTTCGGCATCCAAGATAATGACGCATTGTTGCTTAGGACATTCATAACCACATTCGTAGGCCCTACCTCGGATTGGTTCACATAGTTACCAAAACACAGCATAAACAACCTAGATCAATTAGTAGATGCGTTTCTTGAACGCTTTGCTTTCAACACAAGGAAGAAGGCATCACTGAGTGATCTAGCCAGCCTCAGGCAATATGAGGAAGAAACAATGGCAGCATACGGGAATCGATGGAGGGCTTTGCTTTCTAAGCTACCCTACCGTCCCCCTATGTCTGATCTCACATAGATGTTTGCACGGAGTTGCTTAAAATCAATCTCTGGGCTATTGCTGCTGCAACAATACGACAGTTTAGAAGAAGCTTTGGCGCAAGCCAGAGTTATAGAAGAGATCAAAATAGGAGAGGGCGCAATCGCCAAGCCTAAAAAGAAAGAGTGGAACAAAAACACTAAGACTGGGACTACGCAACCAAAACCCGCTGTAGTTAATCAAGTCACGATAAATGTCCCTAAGCCTGTGCAAGAAATACAGCCTCAAAAGGCTAATTACCAGGTAGTGCCTCCTAGTTATGAAAGAGATAATAAGAAACAGGAGCAGAATCAGCAGCGTCACCCTAGGCGACAATTCACCCCTTATACGGAGTCTAGGGATTCCTTATTTGACCGCTTGTCAGCGGCAAATTTAGTCACCCTTCCAGAGATCCAGACTGTAGACCCTAACGCTCCCAAGCCTAAGGGATACAGAGAGGAATTATATTGTAGATTCCATAGGCGAAGGGGACATGACTTGAATGGATGTTGGAAATTCAAAGGACTGATACAAGATTTAATTGATAATCAAACATTGGCAGTGGACAACCCCATAGCACCAAATAATCAATAGATGGGGATATTCAAGGACCCTTTGCCTGCCCATGAGGTACAGGCAAAACCTCTTCAGGTTAATGAGGTGCGACAAAATCTCCCCATGCAAGGATATGTGGGAATGATCAGCATAGTAACGAGGAACAAAAAGTACCCAGCAGCTGCCCCGGAGGTAGCTACAAGAGAAGTTCCTTCAACATCGCAACCTCAACAACCCACTGTGCAATTGCCTCCGCCTAGACCCGAGGTCACGATACGGACCAAACTCACGCAGAGTTTGCGGACCACATCGGCTAGGCTTTCCATTTATGAGCTTATACAGCAGTCAGCGCCCCATCGAGAAGCTCTCATGGAAATTCTGAAAGCCATCGAATTATAGCCTCACGAAGCAAATTCCTTCAATAACTTTGTAGGACATGTAAAATGATGTACAGAGCTAGTCATTACCTTCAGAGAGGATGAAGTTAAAGCAGTACCGAATGACATGGCAGATCCACCCCTGCACGTTATCGCGCGGGTCAACGGGATCCCGTACAAGAGAGTGTTGGTAGATACTGGCTCATCCAGTAACATCATTACCACTGCAGCATTAAAACATCTGAAGCTGCCAGCCTCTCATATCATGGCCTCAACATACACACTGCGAGCATTCAATGATGCAATATGCTCAACAGTCGGCACAATTGTTCTACCCGTCCAGGTAGGACAAAAGACGATACCTACATTGTGCCACATTCTGGAAGGCGAGATGGCATACAACATACTGCTAGGGCGACCATGGATCAGGGACATGAAGTGTGTCCCTTCGATAGCTCACCAGTGTCTGAAGTATGCATTTGAAGGAGAAATACATGTAGTCCCGATGGACTTAGAACCCTTCAAATATTGCAATGCAGTGCATTTGATGCCGCAATCGACCCTCCCGTCGACGCACTTGGATTTCTAGTTAAATCCATCTAGACAGGGTCCGATACCGCAGACACCATGGATGACTAATCCATCAAAACCCCAACCAGGTGCATCTACATCATCGGCTCCTTCATTACCAATGCCACCTGTCATGGCTAAACAGAAGGACAAAGGAAAAAAGATCTTGGAAGAGGCTCAACCCCTAGAAGAGGTGTTGCCAACGATATCAACTGTCTCAACAGAAGAAATACTTAGCACAATGGAAGCTGAGATTCCTAATCCACCCAACATGGAATGGACTCAGGAAGGCCTTCCATTTCCTCCTTCTCAATCGTCAACAATTATTGTTGAAATGGCCAGTACGGGCCTGGGAGAATATCTGGTGCAAAATGTTGTAGCAACGCCCGCGCTAGAAATAGTGCAAGACATGGGGAGACCTCGCCTTCCCATAGGGACAATTGTTCCTTTAGGTTACCCACCAAACCAGACAAATTTTGTGTATGGGGGCCTTGATCATGGTGTAGAACCATGCAAGCAAAAGGACGAGGACGAAGAGCCTTTTGCTGAAAATATCAATTATTTGTCGAACCCGAACTTCGCTCTGAGATATCTAGGCCAATGCAATTGGCACGGATACGGGTTAGGCAGGTATGAGCAAGGGGTGCGTGTCCTTTGCCAGCCAAGATATCAAATGCCTTATGATAAGTCGGGAGTAGGGTTCAACCACCCCCTGCCCTTAGACATCTTGGTAGAAAACATGCAAGGCCTAGAAATAGGCAGCAAGGGTGGATTGGCATTAGATCCTTATGCCAACCCAAATACAGAATATACATTGGGAGATTACCTCCCATGGTCAACAAACACCCTTGGCAACAGCAGTAATTCCCCTCCTTTGCAAGAGAGAGGTGAAAGTTCGGATAGTAATCCCCAACGAGAACATAAACGGTGTCCGGACATCTTTTTGAAGTTGTTCCCCTTAGAGGTTCCAGTTGAGTCAATACAGTGTCAAGAGAATCAGGTCCCTCCACCAAGAGTGGAACAACCGCAATGGGACCAGATTAATTTGCTGGAACAAGGAGAACCCTCAACGTCGCAAGTAATAGTTGTTGAAGAGAATGAACATTTTTGGATCTCCGAAAGCGATTCAGAAGATGAGACTGAGATGATCTATCTCAGACATGCACGATGGAATAATCGCCCTTTAACTCATGAAGATCTAATGGGACAGATGGGCATAAGATTAGGGCATGAATGGTGGGTAGACCCAGCAGGGTGGGACCAAGTGTTGGATCCATGGCTCCAAATTCACGATGAGCACCGTCCACCCCGAGACCCTATAATGACATCAGTGCCGAGGGAAGACCCCGTCTTCCTATCAACACATAGGGACGATCCGTTCATGCCCGTACCTACAGAACCAGATCCAGAGCATAGGGAGCATCCAGAATGTTCGAGTTATCACACCCACGGTAATGGAGACCAAATTCATTTCATCCACATGATCTCCATTGATTTGACCGCACCCATCCACAATCCGACCGATCCAGCACGGTCATTGCATCTAGACATAGATGCCATCGACTGGGATCGCGTCAATTCACCGCTCTCCCCATCAGAGTATTGGCCTTTCGATGAAATGCCTCATTTTACCCCAGGGACAACTCAGGATATTTTTCAAACTGAAGAGGGACCCGAGGTTCCAAACGTAGATCTAAACTCAGCTAATGATATCCATTTGATCCCAACTCCACATCAGTTGGAGGACGGATCCCACATGTCAGATGACGGATCCCACATGTCAGTCGAGGAAACGACTGACGTAGACATCGGCTTAGACTCAATGAATCCACAGATTATCAAGCTGGGGGTAAGCTTATCCCCTGAAGAGCAAGCCGACTACATTGCCCTTCTCAAAGCGAAGAAGGAGGTTTTTGCATGGTCATACAGAGACATGCCGGGACTAGATCCGCAGCTAGTCACGCATAATCTAACGCTTGACCCGACAATCAAGCCAGTTAAGCAAAAACTATGAAAGATGCACCCAACAGTGGCCTTGATGGTCAAAGATGAATTGCAAAAGCTGTTGGATGCACAGTTTGTCATCTGCGTGGACTATCCGCCATGGCTGTCCAACATGGTGCCCATCAAAAATCCCGACGGGAGGATTCGCATATGCACTAATTTTTGAGATCTAAACAAAGCGAGTCCTAAGGATGATTTCCCCTTGCCAAGCATCGACGCATTGGTAGACGCTACAGCAGGTCACGAAATGCTATCCCTCATGGATGGTTTCTCAGGATACAATCAGATTCGTATCAATCCTGAGGATCAACTCAAAACGGTGTTCACAACGCCTTGGGGGACATTTTGTTATAAGGTCATGCCTTTTGGCCTTAAAAATGCTGGTGCCACCTACCAACGTGCCATGACGTACATCTTCCATGATTACATGCATAAAACTTTGGAAGATTACATGGATGATTTGTTAGCCAAGTCTCTTTTGCGCTCAGATCATCTCGGTGACTTAAGCAAGATTCTCGATCGCCTCATAGAGCATAAGGTCAGACTGAATCCCAAGAAGTGCGTATTCGGCGTCACATCTGGAAAACTCTTGGGTTTTATAGTCTCAAAGTGAGGCATCGAAGTGGACCCAAAGAAAGTCAAGGCAATCCTCGAAATGGCTCCCCCAACCACTATCAAGCAGCTCAGAAGTCTGCAAGGAAAGGTCGCATCGATTAAGCGCTTCATAGCACAGTTATCTGACAAGTGTCGACCCATGAACAAATTATTGCACAAAGGGGTTACATTTCACTGGGATGACGAGTGCCAGTCAGCCTTTGATGAAATCAAATGATACTTGGCTTCGCCGCCAGTATTGGCACCACCTAGACCAGGAGTGCCATTCTACTTATACATCTCAGCTACTGAGGTGGCATTGGGTGCCATGCTGGCCCAAAAGAATGAACTTCACAAAGAACAGGCTACTTACTATCTTAGCCGCACCCTGGTCAGTTACGAACTTAACTATGCATACGTTGAAAAACTCTGCTTGGCAGTGGTGTTTGCTACCAAGAGGCTACGCCACTACATGCTGAGCAACACTACGTATGTTGTGTCTAAGGAGAATCCATTGCGATACATGATGAGTCGTACCTATCATAGTAGTCGCACGATGAAATGGATCATGTTGTTGACGGAATTTGACATAGAATTTATTGGACAGAAATCTATCAAAGGACAAGTCATAGCCGATCAACTAGCAGAGGCTCCTCTTGAAGACGATCAGCCTCTAGTCATAGAACTACCCGATGATGGGGTCTTCCATGTCTCAGAATCGCCAGATTCTGATGAGCCTGAGTCACAAGCCGACATAACCTTATTTTTTGATGGTTCTAAATGTGAGCAAGGTGGTGGCACGGGAATTGTATTCTTCACACCGCAGGGCGCTCCAATGCCCCTGTCATTTAAATTAAACTTCCCGTGCACCAACAATAATGCAGAGTATGAAGCCTTGCTCCTAGGTCTTCAGACAACAATCGCCATGAACATCAAATGACTAAACATCTTTGGTGATTCATTGTTAATCGTCAATCAAGTAAAAGGGGAATACAAATGCAAATGCCCAGTTTTGCAGGCTTATAAAGCCCTTGTGGACAAATTCTTGGCAAAACTTGAATGGTACGACATCGAGGCACTCCCTCGATCATCGAATCATTTTGCGGACACAATGGCCTCCTTGGGGTCACTAATCCCGCAAGACCTTTCTGGTGATATGACAACCATTCAAGTCAAAACCTTATCACAATCCATGATGGAGCGTGCAAGCTCGACTTGACGTCAAGAATCCACATGATCCAGATTGAACCATCCTCGGATAAGTTCTCTCAAATCCACGATCGTCTGAAACATGCCAACTGGGGGTCCTTATTCTCCCCTACTCCCATCAATAGCAACACAACGCTGTTCTTACAAGTTCTATCCTGCTCAGCATTTGTTAGGGAGGAACTTCAAAAGGGATTGGTTGTTCATACTGTCGAGGTTTTCGATCAACAGGACTGGTATTTACCCATTAGAGACTACCTCAAGTTAGGTAATCTTCCCCTTGGATTGACGCACGCCGCAAAACGAACATTCAAGCAGAAAGCGGCTAAGTATGTCTTGATAGGAGACATTTTGTATCGTCGCAGCTATGAAGGAATCCTTCTTCGTTGCTTGGACCAACAAGAGTCCACTTGGGCAGTCGCCCAAGCGCACGATGGTACATGTGGTGGCCACTTTAGTGGTATGGCCATTGCAAAGCGCATTCTTCGCATGGGATATTATTGGCCATATTTAGAGCGAGATTGTTGCGCATATGTCAAGAAGTGCATGAAGTGTCAACATCATGCCAATTTGATGCACGTACCTTCCCAGGCCTTGCAGACAGTCCAGTCTGCTTGGCCATTTTCGTAGTGGGGCTTCGATCTAATTGGAAAAATCTCCCCTGCATCGTCAGGCCATCACACGTTTATCATAACGGCCACAGAATATTTTACCAAATGGGTGGAAGCAATTCCGCTAACCTCTACGACAGGACCCCGCATTGTGGAGTTCATTTTGCATAACATCATATGTCATTTTGGTATTCCATCCAAAATAATCTCGGATAATGGGCCATCATTCAAGAACAAAGACGTGCGTGCTTTGACCACAAAGTACAAAATCCAGCATAGTTTTTTGACACCCTATTATCCGTAGGCAAATGGGCAAGCAGAGGCGTCAAACAAAATGCTAGTTGCCATCCTTAAAAAGATGGTCGCAGACAGTCATAAGGATTGGCACATCCAAATCCCACTTGCCCTTTGGGCTTATCGCACTAGCATTCGGACGCCAACTGGGGCCACTCCGTTTTTGCTCGTGTATGGCTCAGAGGCAGTAATGCCTCTCGAGTTGGAAATTCCTTCCCTCCGCATATCAATGCAGGAGTTCATCGATGATGACACTGCACGGCAGGCCCGGTTAGACCAACTTACGTTGCTTGACGAACGACGCGTTAATGCTCTCGAGCACTTACGTATCTATCAAGAGCGGCTTAAGAAAGCTTACAACATGAAAGTTCACCTAAGGGACTTTCGGGTTGGTGATTTGGTTTTGAAGGAAAACCAACAGAACTCTAATTTGCCGTCCCACCTAAGGGACAAGTTCACGGCAAATTGGTTAGGTCCATATGTCATTGATAGCAAAATAGGACCCGGGACATACCGGCTAGCTTCTCTCGATGGTATCAAGGAAACAGAACCCTTGAATATCAGTCATTTGCGACCATTCTATATCTAAGAGAGCCATATCCCAAAAATGCTCCAAGGATTCCTGAAATCGCTTGGTCAATCCCAAAAATGCTCCAAGGATTATCGTAATCGCTTGGTCAAATCCCAAAAATGCTCCAAGGATTATCGCAATCGCTTGGTCAAATCCCAAAAATGCTCCAAGGATTATCGCAATCGCTTGGTCAAATCCCAAAAATGCTCCAAGGATTATCGCAATCGCTTGGTCAAATCCAAACAAAAGGCTCCAAGGATCCATAAAATCGCTTGGTCAATTCCAAAAAGGCCCCAAGGATTCTTAAAATCGCTTGGTCAAACCCAAAAATGCTCCAAGGATTATCGCAATCGCTTGGTCAAATCCCAAAAATGCTCCAAGGATTCTTGCAATCGCTTGGTCAATCCCAAAAATGCTCCAAAGGATTTCCACAATCACTTGGTCAAAAATCAAGAAAATTCAAAAACAACAAAAATCATCAAAAACAACAAAAATTTTTGCATTTCATTTCTAGGCATACTCAAATTCATCAATAGAGAGCTCTTCTCGCACCTCATCTTCATATTCACCAAAATCAATCCATCAAAAATACAAAAATACATAGCTGCATTAAAGCATTGCATCCATACATTGCATATTTATGGTCGTACGGGTCAAAGGCACCATAGGCTGTAATTGCTCTGCTAGTCCATCTTGTTCCACACTGTTCCATTTTACAAAAACAACAAGACACCATGCATTGCTTTTTACCACACTAGAGTCAGTGGTCTTTTAATGTATCAAGGATTTCGTGATTCAGTCATCATTTTGCTCTTTAGCCATGTAATGTATCAAGTCGGACAGATTTTACGAAGGTAGAGTTACACTTGAAATACACCTTGTTACGTAACATCCCAACACAAATTAAAACACATAAAAATTCCCAAGTTGTGTGAACGAAAGATGAAACCTGCACAGTAATCCAGGTCACCATAAGTGAAACGGTTATCTTGCTCATCCCCCCATGCGAATGGTCCCAGAATGCTGAGAATTGACAAAAGGACAAGCTCTTTCCTATCCATTCACCTCCATATACAATGGTTTTCACCACTACCAAATTCCAATCATAGTTGGTTCCCAAAGTTGTAAGGATTTGTACTACACGTCCTTGCCAAGGATGAGTAGTCGTCCCCAAGACCTAAAAGGATCAACACCATTCACAAACAAAAATTCCAACAAATCATCATCCTAAAACTTTCCATTCACCTTTGATCTCCAAGTTATAAGGATTCGTACTATCCGCCCCTAATCAGGATGGGTAGTCATCCCCAAGGCCTAACAGATCAATGCCCTTGCTCCATAATCTCCATCACCCCCTTGGTTCCCAACGTCGTAAGGATTCGTACTACACGCCCCTAACCAGGATGGGTAGTCGTCCCCAAGGCCACAAGGATCAAGGCCACTCACAAGCCCAAACTCACAATACTCAAAATACAAAATCAAATAACAGTGGTTATCACCACTATTCAAAATCCTTGCTCAAAAAGAATTAATAGAAAATAAACAATGATTTTCATCACTATATAGACGAGCAACTCTCTAAATCATTCAGCCAACAAACATCCCGAACTTGAATCCCTGGAATTCTCTCAGCATTCGAAAACCATCTAGGTGATCCTCATTACAAGTTTGGTTGATAGCCTATCTGGCAATGGTGGTATCCTACCCGCATGACGATATGTCTGTCACATTCGCTTTGCGTATGTGCAGACCAATGTTTGCATAAGGATGAGCTAGCTTATGGTATCCTGGATAACACTCGTAGATTAATCTAACTAAATACAACAAAGGAGTTAGTGGAGCTAATTAGGTGATCCTCAGTACAGGTTCGGTTGAAAGCCCATCTGGCACTGGCGGTATCCTGACAAATACCACATAAATGAACTCAATTGCACACACAGGGATGTGAAATAGCTTGGTCAAAAACAAGTCCGATTCATACCTTGTTCAAAAGTCTTGTAAGATAAAGTACAATCATGGCTAGTAAGTTAAAACTGTCTGAGTCTCGAAAAACCTTAGCTACATTTCTAAACCAATTGCACTACTTTTCATCCTTACAATACCATCAAAAAATACAAAAAAAGAAAAACCACATGTATACATACAAAGTCATCCACTACAGCAATCGCCTAAAAGACAAAATAACAAAGTCATAAACAGTCTATGGTGCCATAGCCAAACATCACAAATTCTATTCATCCATTTCATTTCCGCATATCACATATAAATCAAAAACATTTGCATTCATCACAACATATGCATCCATCAAAAATCAACATACAACAATCGCATTTATCATATCATATGCATCCATCAATATAAAGTAGCATGCATCCATCAACATCAATCATTATGCATAACATAAAATCATGACATATACAAAAAGAAAGAAAATCAAAACAACAAAAACATCACAAAAATGCAACACAAAAACATAAGCAATAAGCATTTTCGGACACAAGTGCTCTTGCACTTAACCTCTTGGCATATAAAAATCGATGTCGGGGTTCAAATTGTCACTCTCCTACTTCCCCAAAAAGGCTACCATAGCTGGACCGCTCCACGGGAAGACGAGTTTTTGATGACTTCACCCCATTATGGCATCACCAAAAGGGTTAACACCTACCAAAAATAGGTCCAAATGTCGAGAAATTGCACGTGCTTAAACGGTAAAACACCTAAAGGCACCCTTGCACAAGTCATCTTGGGTCAAGCGACTCGTCGCTTTTCTCATGAAGGTCATTCCCTCATCGATTCGTCGCTTGAGGGGGTAGTCACACTTAGTCACCAATCAACAAGCACACACCCAATCAAGGCAATGACATGCATTCAAAGAATCATTGACAAAGACAATCACGCTCCTGCTTGGGGCAGTAAACAAGCAATCATTAAATTGATCAAACACTTGGCATTTCGTGAATCATGAACACAAGGTTCCCCCGTGGACAAAAGGTTACGCCCTTTGCCTAATCATGACTGATCAATGTCCAAGCTCAAGTCACACCTCACCAAAATAGGTTAACACTTGAAATCAAATTCCTTAGCTCGTCAGAAGCAAGGATTCAAGAATGCATGCCCTTTCCATACTTGGGGCATCAAAAGTTGGTTAGGTTACCAAGAAACCCTAATCATTAGTGCTTTGGTTATCTATTTTTGCTCAGCACTGCATCACCCGCAACGCTTCCCAAAAAGGGGCATCTGTAGACACCAAAACAGCACCAATCCGATTATGTGACTACAAACACTGATCGCATTGACATACACAGCTTTCAGGGCAGCCCTCAGAGGTCAAACAGTGGTCCTAGCCACTTACATAGCAGTTCAGAAGGTCGAAAAGTAAACAAAGCCTTTATCAAAACAAAGTCTTAATCAAAGTCAAAAGCAAGCCTTTATCAAAACAAAGTCTTAAGCAAAACAAAGTCTTAAGGAAGAGCAAAACTTAAGCAAGAACAAGCCTTAAATTCAAAGCAAACTTAAGCAAGCAAGCCTTAAGCAAAGGGGAACCTTGGCCTTAGGTGTCGCGAAATCGCGACACCTAAGGCCCAAAGGGGAACTTTGGCCTTAGGTGTCGCGATATCGCGACGTCGCGAAATCGCGACACCTAAGGCCCAAAGGGGAACCTTGGCCTTAGGTGTCACGATATCGTGACGTCACGAAATCACGACACCTAAGGCCCAAAGGGGACTGCCTGGTGTCGATGTGTCGCGATTTCGCGACGTCACGAAATCGTGACACCTAAGGCCCAAAGGGAACCTTGGCCTTAGGTGTCGTGAAATCGTGACACCTAGGCCCGGGGTGGCGGGGTGTCGCGATTTCGTGACGTCGCGAAATCATGACACCTAAGGCTTGAAAGGGAGCTTTGGTCGAGGGTGTCACGATTTCGCGACGTCGCGAAATCGTGACACCTAAGGCCTAAAGGGAGCTTCCGAGGGTGTCATGATTTCGCGATGTCGCGAAATCGCGACACCTAAGGCTCGAAGGGGAGCTTCGGCCGAGGGTGTCACGATTTCGCGACGTCGCGAAATCGTGACACCTAAGGCCCGAAGGGGAGCTTCGGCCAAGGGTGTCACGATTTCGCGACGTCGCGATATCGCGACACCTAAGGCCCGAAGGGGAGCTTCGGCTGAGGGTGTCGCGATTTTGCGATGTCGCGATATCGTGACACTTCAGGCCCAAAAGGGAGCCTTGGCCGAAGTGTCGCGATATCGCGACGTCGCGATATCGTGACACTTCGGCATTTGCGACTGGGCAGATTTTTAGGCATTCGAAGGCAGAATTCAACCCGTTAAAAGTAGACATTAAATAATTAAAAGTGCACGTTAACCAACAAAGGTAGACTTTAAACAAATACAAGAATTTTGATAAAGATACAAGAATGGGCATTAAACAACTGGCAGTGAAAGACAGTCAGTTACGTGGGCCGTTGGAGGACTGTCACAGTGGCATTCACGAAAGCCCGAGTCGTGGAGGACTTTCCTCTCTCGTGGAGACACGACCGCCACATGGCACCTTTGACCAACACGTGGCGCTTATGCATGCCTATTCAAAGAGACCCCCTGGGTCTATAAAATGGTGGATTTTTCCACCCAAAAAGGACAAGTTGGCGGCATTTTGAAATCAACGAAGCGCTGTCGAACTAAAGACCCGATTGCACTCCTTTCCGAATTCATTCTTCTACATCTGTAATCTCTTTCGCAAGGGAGGTTATTGGTGGTTGTTTGAAGGTGAATCCGAACCTTCAGATCCGACATTGGACCACAGTAATCCATCGATTCGCCGACACTATTCTCTTTGAGATTTTGAGCCCATTCCTAGTGGATTGGCGTCAAAGTCAAGTTTTAACGGGGCGGCCCGCTTGGGCACCCCACACTTTTTGTCAGTTGCATGATTAATCCATTCGGTCATTGCGTGTTGTTTTGCATAATGCTTTATGCTATTTTTTACGTTTTTTTTTTGTAGTTAACAGTATTTAAATAGAATATGCTTTATGTTCACCTTATCATGCTATCACGAAATGTCTTTATCGTAACATAGGTGCTACTAACGAATCTATCATTTCTTCATTCGTAGGAGGAGCAACGAGCTAAGGATTCATCAGGCATGAGCGGCGGCAACACTGGCCCGCCCGTTTCAAATGTGGGCATGCGGAAAAGAAGATCACTATTCATTTGTTGTAATGGAAACATGCTAACTCTCCCAGCCCTTGAAAAGGGAGGAGACGTATTGTAACCGAGTTGGAACCACATGAATAAAAGGGGTTGTGCTCTCACTTTTGATGTGATTATATTCGTGTTATTTCATGCATCCAGCTAGTTGTTTTCATTGTAATTAGTGTTTTATTTTTCGGAATCTCATGCTTTCACAACTTCTACCCAATATTGTTGCCCAAGAGTAGCTCCTGTGAGCATACAACGAACCATTTCCATGATAGAACGGATCCTTCTCTCAGCAACTCCATTTTGCTGAGGAGTATAGGTAGTTGTTATCTGTCTCTTGATTCCATGCTTATCTAAGAATGTAGAAAATTCTTTAGAGGTAAACTCCCCCCCTCGATCTGAGCGGAGGGTTTTAATAGAAGCTCCTGACTCCTTCTCAACGGATTTCTTGAACTGCTGAAAGAATACGAAAGCTTCGGATTTCAGTTGGAGAAAGAAAACCCACATCTTTTGTGAGTAGTCATCTACGAATAACTGAAAGTACCTCTTCCCTCCACAACTGTTGGGTGTGAAAGGACTGCACAGATTAGTGTGAATTAACTCTAGAGGTTTTTGTGCTCTTTTTGAGCTCTTCTCAAATGGTACTCTATGCTGCTTTCCTACCAAGCAGTCAGAGCACACTGGGAATGTGGCAGAAAGGGAAGGAATACCCTTTACCATCTCATACTTACTGAGCTCAAGTAAGTAGCAGAACTAAGATGCCCATATCTCTTGTGCCATAGGGAAGTTGCCTCCTTGGTAGAGACAGTCATGGCAACATGTGTAGTAGAGATAGCATCTAGGGCAAATAAGCCGTGCTTATATGAAGCTGTTGCAATCTGCTTACCCTTCCTGGTAATAGTACAACACTTCTTGCCATTCTCAACATGAAAGTTAACAACCATATTTCTATCCAAGATTTGTGTGACTGACAACAAATTGTTAGCCAATCCCGGAACATAGAGGACTTTGTCAATCTGACACTTGCCATCAGGAAGAGTGACTGAAACTGTACCCTCTCCCTAAACCCTGTAGGTTTTATCATTAGCAATGGTGACAGGTTTGCCCTCTTTGGCCATGAATGATTCAAACCACGATCTGTTGCCAGTCATATGTTTGCTAGCTCCAAAATCGACATACCAAACAGGATCCCTTTGTGTGGAATCTGTGGTAGTCATGAGCACTTGTGTGCCCATTCAGAATCTGAGTCAGATTCTTCAACAACAACATTCACCTGAGGTTTCTTGTTTTTATTTTGTGGTTTGTTTTGGCCTCTCTGCTTGTTCTTATGCCAACACCTGTTGGTGTCATGGTTGTCTTTCTCACGGATCTTGCACCACCTCTTCTTCCGTTGAGGTTGTTTTCCTTTTCCTTTCATATCTTGTTGAGAATTTCCTCCTTTCTGAAAGTTGCCTCCTTTTTTCCCATTACCTTTCTTCCTAGAACCCTGCCTGTTGGTGTATAGGGCTGTATTGGAAGAATGATCCTTGTGAAGTTGGCATGCCTCCTGTTGTTGAAGCAGATTGACCAACTCGATGTAGGTAATTTGTTGTTGAGACACCTGGATGGAGGTGATCAACATATCAAATGAAGAAGGCAAAGCTCTCATCACAATTGAAATGAGAAGCTTTTCGTCCACAGGATCTCCCAAAGAATTCAATTTCTCTTTCAATTCAAACACTCTGCACAGAAAGAGTTCAACTGTTTCACCCTGTCTCAAACTCAGGTTATGAAGTTGTTGTTGAAGATGAAGAATGGTGGAATCATTCTTTCCCTCATAGATGGTTTTAAGGGCATCCCATGCCTCTTTACCACTTGCTTTTTTAGCTATATGAGGTTGCACTTCATCTGAAACAACAAACAAAATGAGCACCTTTGCTCGACTGTATTTCTTGTCAAAAGCTATCTGATCAGCAGTAGGAGCTGTGGATCCTGATGCTGGTGAAGGCCTAGGTGTTACTCCAGTAAAAATATCCCATAAATATTCCATTTGGAGAATTGCCTTCATCTTATGTTTCCATGGTGTATAATTTGGACCTTTCAATAACTGATGAGGATCAGTCATCAACTTTGCAACAGCGGCCATAGTGAAGGTTCCTTATATCACCAATTGGTCGCCCTTTCGTTATACCGTAATGCCAGGCCTTTAGACCATACAAAATACCCGCCCTGACGTGAGGGAGACTATAAGTATTTTGAAAAATAAAAAAAAATTACCCGCCCTTATGTGAGGGAGACTATAGGTAATTTTTAAAGATTATATGATCCGTGGTACATAGGCGGTACTGAAAGGGAATCACCTTGTTGATGGCACCTACCATAGAAAGCTATCAATCCTCATGCGTGGGGTGTAACTTCCCCTAAACACTTGGATGTCAAAACTTTCGTCAGGATTTACGCCTAAACACAAGAACGATTAGGGTAGTGGATGGAGTAAAAAAATAGCAAAATGGCAAACTTATCTCTCCTCGACGATTTATAGAGAACAAGCTCAGACATCGTTGTGGTAGCTATATTAGGCGGCGGATACAGTAGTGCAATCACAATAGCTTTACCTGTAAGTGCTGGCCAGAGGTATCACAAATACCAAACGTTGTAGTGCAATAAATTGCACGGATGGGTTTTAATTATTCCGGGGACTTAGGGAGTGTATTTGATTTTTTTAACTTTTAATGAAGTAGTGCAAAAATGAAATATGCAACATACAACATAAAAAGTGCCCACAAGAATTAACCCTCCAGGTGTCGGACACAGCCGAAAATGCACCTTTACAATAATGCCAAAAATTTGCTTTTTCAGAAAATTACTCACATTCCCCCTTTGATTTTTTGAAAAAAATATCCCCCCTAAAAAAAAATTCTCTTTAACAAAGCATTTTAATAATTATTATGTATTTAAAGTTAAAATAAATAATTTTAATTTATATAGTTTTAAAAACTTATGAAAAAATAAATTAAAATTAAATTTTAATTTATAAAGCTTTAAAACTATAGAAAATAAATTAAAATTAAAATTTTAACTAAAAAATAATAATTAAAAAAAAACTTTGAGAAGAAAATTTTACCTTTGAAAGGGGGGAGTCGGCGGGATTTGAACCCTCGACCTGCAGGCTCCCAGAGCCTTACCGCACGGCTCACGACCACGTGAGCCAGCGGGCTGATCCGAAAGGATTAGGGGCCCCCTCGTATTTGAGGAGGGTCCCCAGTCCGCTGCTCGAGTGCGGCCTCTGCAAGGTGACCGCAGCGTCCTCCTCTCGTGCTCTCGTCCGTTGCTTGGTCGCGATGGCGGCCGTAGCTCGCTGTTGTGGCCGCGACTGCAGCTTGCTGCACGTCGCGCCTGCCTGCGCTTGCTGCGCGTCGTGGCTGCCTACACGCATAGGGGACCGCCATGTCCGCAAGGGGGGTCCACGTCACGGATGCGTGTAGCGGGAGGGGGGGCGCGTGCACGGCCACGTCTGCGTGCGCTGCGTCCAGCGGGGGGGGCGCGGCCACGTCTGCATGCGCTATGTCCAGCGGGGGGGGCGCAGCCACGTCCGCGTCCCGGATGGTTGCGCTGCGTCCAGCGGGGGGGGGTCGCGCGGCCATGGCCGCGAATTTTTTTTTTTTTTTTTTTAAATTCAAGCAGGGAGGGGGGCGCGGGGCCTTCCACAAATTTTTTTTTTTTTCAAATCTAATCACGCGATGGCGTGATTAAAAAAAAATCACGTCGCAGAAGGAATTTTTTTTTTAAACAAAAAAACTTGCAGTGCTCGGGGGGAAAAAAAAACAACAGACCAGCGCTGGAAAAAACAGCGCACAGGAGGTCTGTGTTTTTTTTAAAAAACATGCGTTCAGAAAAAAAAACGCACAGTCCAGTGCTTGGAAATTAATAATTTTCTAGACCAGCGTTGGAAAAAAAAATTGAAGCATTCCGCTTCCTCTCTCCAAGCAAACAGCGTCCGCCTCCAGCCTCTCTTCTCACGCAACTGGCTCTGATGCCATGTAAAATTCGAACCAACGTTTATTGAATATTGTGCAGTTTAAATAAGACTGCAATAACAAGAATTGCTGGAGGTTGCCAAATCAACCAGCATACATTAGCATATTGTTATAACAAAATAACAAATGCATATAATAGGACAAATAATGAAATAACAGTATAACTACGCTAACAGATGTGGGATAAATCCCACTAAATTACCCACTAGTCGACGGGGAAGCATTCAAGGAGAAGGCCATGGGCTACTCCTCCCATCAGGCCAGCTAGCCTGACTGGAGAGAGGTCCAGCCCTAAGGTGTTGCCCAATGGAAGGTTGGGAGTTTGACTTCCGTCGGGGTCGAGCACTCTGTCTTTTTACATAGGGCCACAGAAAATCCAAGGTAAAGTTTTTTTTATTTTTTATTTTTTTAAATTTGTTCTTATTTAAATTTCAAAGTTTTATTTTTTAAAATGTTTTTACTAATATCAATATAAATTATATTTAAAAAAAAAAAAATTTTTTTTATAAAATTGATTTTTTAAATAAAATATGATTTTATTTTTATTATTAATTTCATTTTTAAAGCTTAAACTTTTTATTTGAATTTTGCAAATTAAATTAAAAAAAAAACACGAGGGACCTATTTTTTTTGCAACACACATACAATTATGCTTTTGTTTTCTCCTCAAGGGGGGATATAAGACATTTAATAGCAACAATTTTCTTGCAAATTAGGAGCCCTCCATTCTTCTCAACCTTGTTAATTTAGCATACAAGAAAGGATCACACTTGAATTCTTTTTGCAAATTAGACAACAAGGAGACTGCAATTTTTGTAAGATTCAAAGACAAAGTGTGCATTTGTTTTTTTCTCCAAGAGGGGACATAAGACATAACATTTCACATTATTTTTACAAAATTGAGAAGAACTTGTAACCTTGGGTCCACAAAAACTAAGTCGTGTGTCGACTAGTTCTGGAAGCCTTCCAAACGCGGGTCGTGTGTCGACTTGTCTTGGAAGGAGTGCTCAAATTTGTTAATTTTTCAAAATAAAATGGGGAAGACAACATTGTACTTCTTTTGCAAAATTGGAAAACAAAGTAGGAGACATAAAAATATCATTTTTTTTTTGCACAACACAAAACACACATTTTGTTGCAAAAATTTAAAAAGGTGCATTATCGATTTTACTCGACACCTTAATTGGCAAACTAGGTGATAATAATTTTGAGGCCATTTCTTGTTTGATTGTTGCATCATTATTTTTTGCAACTATAAGTCATATAATCAAGAACATACAAACCTCAAAATTTCACAAATTTGTGTACATCCATGCACAGATTTAAAGCCAATTTCACTTGATATTCTCTCCTAAATCAACAAAACCCCTAATTCACTCTTATTTGTTTGGCTTAATTTTATCCAACTTCTCATCCTTATTGAAGGGTGTTAAGGCAGGTGCCATTAAATATCTATTTGAGTGAATTATATTTTGGTACTCTTTTAGGGTAATTAAAAAGAAAGAACAAGTTTTTGAAAATAAGGAACCTTAAAAAGTTGCAATCCTTTGCACTAAGGGGGGATAATTCCTTTCTTCCTTCAAAACATAGATTTTTGATAAGAAGGAAATAAAACTTGTAACGATAATCAAAAAAGTAGAAGTGATCAAAATTAAAAATTTTTCTTGTAGACTTCATAATAGCAATCATGCTTGAAGTACTTGCAATAAGGAAGGACAATTTGGTGAACTTTTTTGATCAAATTGCCTAGAAAGCATAGTTTTGCACAAATTGTAAAAATTACAACCATGACACCATTCAGTGTTGGTTTCCAAACAAGCAAAACTAAAATGGCAAAGGCACATCACAGAAGCCATCTTTATAGTGAAGTGTCTCATTCGGATTCTGATTCTTGTTCAAAGAGAGCACAAGGAGTGCTCATTGCTAAAATAGTATTGTAGAGCGAAAACACATGTGTCCCTTGGGCAAAAGCATCATTTTTTCTCATTCCTTTTTTAGGCTTCCTAAATAGCATAAGTTTTTGTTTAAAGACCTTGCAATAAGGGATGCTTGTACCTATTTTAGGCTTCATAAATAGCAAATTATAGGTGTTTTAAGTACTTGTAACAAGAGGAACGATTTTTTGTGATGTAAAATTGTCTAGGAGGCAATATTTGTAAAATCCTTCACAACACTCTTGCATTGCACACTTTTTGCAATTGAGGGGGGATATAAATATCTTCTCTTCACCATTTTTTGTAAATAGGGAAGAAGGCTTATAAGGGTGCATTTTCGGCTTCGACCGACACCTTAGTCACACTTCCTTCAAAAATTGAATACACTATGTTTTGCAATGAGAAGGGGGGAACTTATAAGGGTGCATTTTTGGTAGCGACTAACACCTTAGCTACCTTATCTTTTTCAAACTCATATTGTAAATAAATGAACCTTGTATGAAGTGATCTATTCTACTACACCTAGTGATTGCAGTGGCTGGTTACCCATGCAATTTGGTTGGATGATGTGATTACCATAAGGACATTCGTTGGCATGAATACAATGTGAGAAATGACCCACTTTTTGCTTAGGTGCAGCTAGAGCATTGTGACAGAGCAAAGAACCAGTAGATCAACATCTTCTTCACTGTATTGGGGCAGTTATATACTTTACCCAAATATTTTTGTATAGAGGGATATGTATGTACTACCAAAATAATGTAATAAGAGGGGATGTTAGAGTAATATTACCTTACTTGGGTAATTCCTAACAATTCACCAAGGTAGGTTTTATTTACCATGTGGTAAAAATTTATTTCTTGTTTTTACCACAAGATTACTAGGTAACTAGGTTGATTTCTATTCTATCTAAGTTGCCCAAGGGGACCATATTGTGCTAATTAGACCTTGCCTTGATAGTCTAATTATATTGACATGATTTTAGTATCTTAAATGCCCCTTTTTGAGATGTGTTGTGTGTAGCACATTGTTGAGCAAAAATAGATAACTAAAATGTCAATTGATTATAGTTATTCAGGAAACTAACACAATTTAGATGCCCCAATCATGAAAAGAGCATGTATTCTTGAATCCTTGCTTCTAACGAGCTAAGAAAATTGATTCAAGTACAACATTTCCAGTAAGGCTTACTTGATCTTGGGTATTGTTCAATTCATGAAGAGGCAAGGCCTATGATCCTTCATGATTCATCATGCCAAGCATTTTTTTAATTTATTTTTTTGCTTGTTTTATAATTCAAGCAAGGGCGTGATTGTCTTTGTCAATGATTCATTGGATGAATGCAATTTGCATGATTGAGTGTTTATTTGTTCATTTTGATTATTAAATCATTATTATGACAACCTCCTCAAGTGACAAGTTGTTGAGGGAATACAAAGTGATAAAATAAATGAGTCATTTGACCAATATGGCTTGATTAGGGTTTCCTTCAGTTGTACCCATTGTAAAATGGAGCATTTTGTGAGGATTTTGGTGATTTTGTTGATGTTTCATGGAAGAAAGGAATTGAATACCTCGTTCCTATGGGGTCGTATAGCCACAATGGACTTCTTAGGAATTGAAGTAGAGACCTTTCCATTCATCCATGAGAAATTTAAGTTCATCTTGATCCAAAGTGAATTTTGACCAGATTTGACCTATTTTTGGTGGGTTTTGGACCCTTTTTACCATATTTTTGTGTTGTTTTTGTGATGTTTTTTTTGGTTTTTTATTAATATATGTATATATATTTTACCAATGGACTTATTGGATACCATTGGGGAATTTTTAGGGACCAAAGGGTTTATGTATACCTTTGGGGATTTTTGGATGACCAAATGGTTTATGGATACCTTTGGGGATTTTTGGGTGACCATTAATACCTTTGGGGGTTTTTGGGAGTGGACCAAAGGGTTTATGGGTACATTTGGGGATTTTTAGGTGAAAAAAGGGTTTATGGATATATTTGGGGATTTTTGGGTTGACCAAAAGGCTTATAGATACCTTTGGGGCTTTCTGGATGACCAAAGGTTTATGGGTACCTTTGGAAAAAATTGTTCTATTATTTATTTAAAATGAAATGGGACAATCATATATCCAATACTCACAATGGGATGTATAATTTCACTTAAGAAGGAGAGTGAAATTTCTACATTAAATGGATAATGTTTTAGACATATAATATTTGATTAATATATTATAAATTATCGAAATCATGACACATCCAACTTTGACTAGCATTAAAATTCAATATGGAAATACCATATTCCTTATGAGAATGTTTTGTCATTTATTTTCAAATACAACATGTAAATAAATATAGCACAATGATATTAGAATTTATGTTAACTACACATATCACTATATTATTTTAAATGGATACATGACTTGATATATTGAGGTAAAATTATACATAAATTTTATTTTAACTATCCAAGATAACCCACAATGACAAAACACCATATGCCTCACTCATTGGTTTGAATTACCAGCACCACATTATGAATGATAGCTAGGAAAAACTACTTAAGCATAACATGTATATATTAATTATGTGACTTATACATCCTTTGATCTATTATAGACTAAAAACCACAAAAAAAGGCAAACATATAAATACATACAAAATTTGGCCATATTCACCTTGGATCTAGTGCAAGTTTCTCCTCTATTAATTTCTTTTAGCATCTCACAAAACTTTTCAACAATGCTAGGAATTTTAAATGGATGTGTTATGCTACATTCAACTCACATTCACAAATATCCTTATCATTCTCATATTATTTATACATAATGATATTTGTGGTATAAAATTTCAAAATGGTGTGAAGGATTCCATAGAAGGTCCCAAAATATCCATAGTTATACATAGGATTTTGTATGTAAGCATAGTCTTTTTATTGGTCATGAGACCATGAAGGTGGTCAGTAGGGACTTCTTTCTCCTCATACAACTACCATATGAATAATATTGGGAAACGTTAGCAATAAAATAATTTGTATGGAATTGATATACTACAACATAACTTGAAGGGATTAACCATACGTCCATCTCATGCAGAATTGTAATTAATATACTTTTTCCACTCTCAACTATACTAAACAACATTCTTGTAGAATATTTTTGATATTTTCAATAAAATATAACTTACATATTTATTTTATATTGTTGTTAATTTGTGATAAATTACACATACTTGTATCACACATACATACACAGTAGTAGAATTTAATTTCTTGATGCCCATCATATACAATTATACCATATGCTAATTAGGCTCTCTCAAAATATTTAGATATCCCATATCTATTTTTTTTAGAACTCTCTATTCTAATGTTTTATTAAATATACTTTTTGTAGGACCATATAACATCTTAGGTTATAAAACATAGGACTAATTGTATTCTCACAATATTTATGTATTTTATAATACAATATGGTGTTATACAACTCTTAATAATTTTCCATGTATAAAAAATTTGGTGTATATACTAATCTCTCTAAACAACAATACAAATGATAAATATACATGCTCATTATATTCCTATGCAATGATAACTTGATCATCCCTAATTGTAGGTAATATTTGACTTAATACCCATACAAAAAAATGCCATAGTTTTAAATTAGGACACACGCCAAAAAAATTTAACCTCTAAAAATCTATTCGTCATTCTCTACCAAAGTATGTTAGAATCAATACTATTCACTTAGGATGTCTACATTTGATAAGCTACTCTTAGCCTATACATTTCATGACATAATAAGAATATTTAAATGATATTGTCAATATATGAATCTATACACAAACTCATCCATATCACTCTAAGAGCTAGGTAAGACTCATATTTGAAAGTATCTAGGTATTTAAAAAATCAAATTACAAGAAAGTATTAAATAAACATAAATTAATTTTTGTATAATTTCTTTGAGTGAGATAGTACATGAATTAGGTAACCATAAGGCCAATTTGTTATTATAGTAGATATATATCCCTCTATAAGCATCAATAAGTCCTCCAAAACTCTATAAGTAGGATTCCAAATCATGAACAATTATATGAAAATTTTTGTATTGTATTCAATGTGCAATTATCTAAATATGGTATTTGTGTGTTTGTATGTATTTAAGTATATGCTTTTAGATTTGTGAATCTCAACTTTAGCTAATATTGTATTTGTACAATATATCCTAAAAATTAATGGTTAGTTGGTTAGTGGCCACTTCATTTGTTCTTTAGAGAGGAGGGATCATGAGATTAGATCTTATGGATTTCCTTTGGGTTGTTATTTTGATATAGTTACGAGTACACCTCCCATTAATATAGCATAGTATTCCATTTAGAATTAATGAAGTGGTATTAAATATTATAACTTGGTTATCCTAGGGATCCCATCACCAAGGAGGCACAAGTTTGATTCTCATAATTCTTCTATATCTTACTTTATAGCTTGAGGTGGTAATGGAGGCCTCTGTGATAGTCAATGTGGACCTGATTTAGTTTTAAAACTATATATATATATATATATATATATATATATATATATATATATATTAATATATATCTATATATAAGACGTAAATAAAATAAAACCAAATATACAAAACTCACTCATTTATTATCACAATAGAAGATATGTGGTAAATGTTTGAAAGATAACATCCAATATCCATGCACCAAGTGATGATTTTTTGTATACTATTATTGTTCTATAGTTAGTTTTCATGCTTTGAGGATTAAGAAGAGTAAAATTTTGAAGGCCATAACTTTCACATACAAAAATTTCTTTGGGAATTTTTTTAGATTGCATGATTTTTTGAGATCATCATATTGGTTTCATGGGCTTTTTATAATGCAAGTGATGAATTTGAGTAATATGGATCATTTAACTTCTATTAGTTCCTTTAATGAGTGGAATTACACTATCTAGTTAATAAAAATGACTTACATATTGAAGAGCAAACATTCTTGGTCAAAACATAAGGAAAAATGATAAAAAATCTCAATGGAGCAACTCATTCTAATAAGGAGTCCCTTGTTCTATTTGTAATGTCGATTGACCTAGATATACTTTTCCATGTTGAATATGAAAGTGAACCAAAAAATATATGGACCAAATTGAGAGACTTGTTTGAAAAAATATATTGTCACAAAATTTAAATGGTCAGAGCTAGTGTTTTTCTTTCTCAAAATGACAAAGTTCAATAATATTAAGGACCATGTCTTGAGATTTAAGGCTTTAAAGTAGATATTACATCTACATGAGGCAATAATAAGGATTATGTATAATGTGCAAAACTTTTATTTCTAATATGTATTCTTCATTTTATATTGGTGGAATATTATTTTTTCATGTTTTCTTAAATGAAAATAACCTTCTATAGTGTTGTTTCCCTTCTTTTTAACTTTCAAGTGGATAGTTTATGTCATTCTTCTCCGGTACAATATTATGTCAAGGATTTTATACATACAAAGCCTAAGGCTAAGTATCCTAAGAGTATTTGAAGAAGTTATAAACCCTATAAAAATATCATAAAAGGAGAGATCGTTGTACTAAGAAATACCTTGTGATATTACAAGATATTGAATCAAAGTTTGGAAAGGTAGGAGGCAACTATGTAGATGAAAAGGCAGATTTAAGTGGGTAATGCTTATGTCATGGTGAACCAACACACTAGATATTCCACTAATAGAGAGGATATGTTATTTATAATGCCTTCTCTCCTTGGTCCCTCAATTAAAATTATGAGGGGTGTTGATATATAATCTAAACGTATTTATCCATGAATGACATCGTATGATGTAATCACTTATATATGCACATGATTATTAACAATTTATATATTTATCTTAGGGGAACATAGTTTAATCTTCCATGATTAACTATATTATACCCTAAACATAAAATTATGTTAGTTTATTTTTTAAGCAATGTGTGGCTTCTATTATGGGGAAAATCTAGTAAAATAAGAAAATAGTACAATGCTCTTATTACATTTCTATCAATTTAATTAAACCATACCAACTTGAATTATTATCAAATATATTATTCATTTTATTTTCTATAACAAATATTCATAATTATTCTTAAAAACTTCTATGTTTCTACAATCAACTACTTGATATTTAATTTCTTAAGAAATAAAATCTCACTTCTCTAATCACCTTCTAAAATTGGATTTTTCCAAGATGAAAATCAACACCATGAATGGTTAGAATATTTGTTACCTAGTTTCCATTTCTATAGATATGTTGTCTATAAAAACCTATCAATTCCCTAATACTTCTTTTTTATGGATCTTATTGATGCTTTTAATATTCCAAAATATCATTTTCATCATCATTCTCTTGTTTTTATTTATGGGATTAGACCTACTTCTTGTTAAAAGTTGTGATATTTGATTTTGTTTTTCCATATCAACATCTATATGAGTTTATATTTATATTCTTTTTTTCTTATTAGGTCTTCATCTCTTTTTTTTTTCCTTTCCTACAAAAACATTTATCTTCATCAATATTTTCAAATTTTCACACTATGCATAGTGTTACTTATCATATATAGGATTGTATTAATCTAAAGGATATGATGTGCAAATTATACTCAAAATAACTTTCTTATTTATGTCTTCCTATAAACCCTAAAGTGTAATAATGCTCCTTCATAGCAATTACCTTCATATTTTGTTCTAAATTCCCTAAATTACCATGAATTTATTCCATCCTTATTTATTTATTATGCTTATTTTGAAACCTTAAAATACAAGGGATAACCTCTATACTACTTTCATTTCTATTGCCAAAAGAGGATTTCATACTACTTTAGGAAAATGAAGATAATTTATTTGGAATAAACTTGATGTCTTTGGCCTCTATTTTAAAATTTTCCTCCACATACTCCTTTTCACCTTTAGTCTTGTTTGAATTTGAACATGCATATTATACTATATCATCATTTTTATTCTTATTTGTTTCTTATAATAGATTATATAACTAAACTATTATGGCTTGTTCTATCTAATCATATATATAGACCTTCTTTACCTCTTCTTTTGGAGTGGAGTATCATTGATCTAATCCAATTTCTACTATAGTATATTTTTATTCATCTTGAAGTTTGTCTCATGAAAACACTTTTTATCTCTTTTTTCATTAGTTTCACTTTGTAATTTATTTCCATGCATATAGTATTATTAAAATTGCAACCTTAGAATATAATATTTTCATAATCCACTCACTGATTCTATTATTTCGATTTAGGTTTAATCATAATATAGTTTTGCAAAGATTTTATATATCTATAGCAACACATATTTGGGTATATATAACATTATTTCATTTTTAATAATTAGTATCTTGTAAATGAAGTATCCTAGGGTATTTTCAATATTATTAAAAATGATCCTTATTGATAAACTAACATGGAAGTCCAAAATGTATAACCCACATGAAAAGCTTTCTAATAGTTTTTATCTTGATAAAAAATGCTTACTCTATGATCTTAATTAAAGGGAACCTCTCCTCCTAAACCATGGACCACTACCCATTATTTTTTCCTTGATTTTTTAAATAGAAAATATGATAAGGAAAATACCTTTAGGAATAAAATATTAAAAAATATGGCTATTACATCATTTGGTTATTTCCTAATGTACCCTCATGGGTGCATATTTAGTTTAGGATTAGATTAGGAGTTATTGCTTTATTAATGTAATAGAATAAATGCACAAGTGTTAGAATGTGCAATGATGTAAATGTGCATGTAGTCCACATGTACATGAGTCTTAGGGTTGAGTGAGAGGCAAGTAATCTATATTTCTATATAAAGGCCTCATTGTGAGTGATTTGTGAGAGTCTTGAGTAGTGCATAGGTGAGAGTAGTAGTAGTCACAATGTAGCTCCATTTTGCTATCATGGAGGAGTTGCAAACTCCATGAGAGGAGCATTGTAATTTTCGTGAGCTTTCTATATGAGCATTTCTAGAGCTTTGTATCAAGTTTTCTATCATATTTTCATGCATGGTTTTTTGCTATTATCATAGTTATATCATTGCATGCTTATTTCTATACTTGTGAATGCATTTCCTTTATGTTTAAGGCTCCAAAAGCTAACAATGGTATCAGAGCCATGGTGGATCAAAGGAAAGCCACAAGTGATCACCAGTACTATTGTTGAGTATTTGCAAACTGGATCATCCATAGTGCGCCATTGCATGCAAATACCATCACAATAGATTTTTTTTTGATAGAAGTAGCTCTAGGTAGAAGAATAGAAAATAGAGAAAGCCACATGATAGATTTAGCTAGAGTTTTTCCACAAGAGTTGTAATGCTTGTGAAGACTAGAACTCAACATTGTATCCACTAGATTGGCAATCCAACTAGTGAAGATTATTTTTCATAGAGTCATAGGAATTTTTATTATCTCTAATATTTCATTGCAAGAGAGAAAAATAAGTTTTCAGGAGAACCATTGGGTTACTATCATCTAAGTTTTTCTTGTTGTAGAAAATTAACTCTCAGAAGGTGGGAAGCTTCCTACAACAGATAGAGAAGAACTTCATCTTTGTTGCCTGAAAGTCGAAGTTACTTTCCTCGTGTAGGGATTGATTCTTTGTTGTAGAAAAATGAGGATTGAATATTTGGAGGCCTAAGGAGAAAGGTCCCATTGAAATATTTGTAGATTGAAGACTCCTAGTTGAAAGATCGAGGAGAGATTTAGTGGCCAAGGAAGCCACATTGAAGATTGCAAATCTAGGAAGGAGGTCCTAGAAAGAAGACCCCATTGAATATCGAAGAGACTCAAGGAGAAGAGTCCTAGCAAAATATTGGAGATTGGTGATCTCCATTGAAGACTGAAAACTTCATATTGAAGAAGAGGTCCATTGAAGGCCCTATTGAAGAAGAGGTCCATTGAAGACTCTATTGAAGAAGAGGTCCATTGAAGGTCCTATTGAAGAATTATTTCAATAGTAGCAGTAGATTCAGGAGATCCTAGAAGGAGATCTCATTTCCATAGTTGAAGATTGAAGAGGCCAAGGAAGGTCTCATTGAATATTTTGAAGCTGCAAGATTGAGAACCTTGGAGAGGTCTCATGGAGAAACAAGAAGAAGGCTTGGTGAGCCTCATTGAAGGAGTTCATAGAAGGACTCATTGAAGAAATTACTACCAAAGAAGAAGCTAAGGAATTGGGACAATTATCGCCATCCGACAACAAGCCCAAAGGAGAAAGTTTGGCAAGAATATTGTCAAATCAAAAAGGTAGTATTGAATAGATCTCAAGATTGATAGATTGTTTGAGGAGGAGATCTACTTTGAAGTCAGAATTTGGCAAGAGAAAAGAGATAGAAGAACCACCAAATCTACAAGATTTGGGGGCCATCATTGAAGGAGGTTCTTGAGCAAACATATCAGCTATGATTTGGGGAGAATCCTACCAAATTTTTGGGATTCAAGGACAACATTTCAGTGATGGTATTGACTGCCTTACAATCTGGAAATTTTTTAGATTTGAAGATAAAGAAAAGGTAGCACATTGACAACACTTAGAGCTGCAAAATACAGAGTTCGTGGACAGTGAAAAGGGCAGAAAATCGAAGAAATTAGAAGCAACATATAAGATTGCTTAGTGCTGAAAATTTCAGAAAGTTTGGGCAGCGTTAGTGACTGCTAAAAATCAGATTCCAGAAGCACATTCTGAAGAAGTTTTTGAAGCCACCAAATCAGAGTTTAGAGCAGCAAGTTGATAAGGTATTGAAGCTGCAAAAAGGTGAGCAAAGAGCTATTTTTGGACAGCATAGAAGAGCTGCAAAATCATCCACAAAAGGCAGCCATTGAGGTGACTTGAATCACCACTATCTCCATCATCTATGAGAGAAAAAGGTATGCAACAATAAGGTGCAAAATTTCATTAGTTGAGCTTTCATATTTGGTTTCATATTAAGGTTTATCAAGCACCATTTTCAAAGGATCAAAGAGTTGCATAGAATAGTTTCATTTCAAGTCTTCAAAATAGTGCAAAAGTTATAGTTTACAAGGAGCATACCTGCACATAGAAGAAAATAGAAGTTAGGTATATTTTAAGAGAAAGAAACATATCAACATTCTATTGCTCATTCTAAAGAAAAGAAGACTATACTTGCATAAGATAGAGTGCAAAGTATTACATTGAATAGCTTGGATTTATAAGTGAAGAATAGCCAAGCAAGGAAGATATTGTCAAGAGTTAAAGGTAATATTCTATTTCAGCCAAACCAGTGATCAAAGGTAGGTTTATTGAGAGCTCTTTTGAAGAAGTAAATGGCAGAATTTTGTGGCAAGGAATAGCCACCAAAAAGGATAGCAATACCTCCAAAATATGGAGAAGAGAAGCCAACATATTATAGTTAGGAAAAGAGCTTAAAAGGAAGAAGGAATTCCTAGTTTTAAGTGCACATCTCCAAATGTATTTTGTGAATAGTCTTGGAGAAGATTAAAAATAGTTTTTGAGAGCAAGCTTGGACCATACAAATGACCAGCCATATCAACAATTTGAAGCCCACATTTCGAGCAAAATAAAGATAACATTTTCAAGCATAGGGGGTAGTTGTAATCTACGTTGGAGAGTCATTTAATGGACTCCATAAGAACTAGAAAAGATAAGTTTCAGAGAGCCTTTGGAAAGAAAATGCAAGGACCATTCGAAGAGGTCTAAATATTAGGTATTTGAGGTGTTAAAATACACCCAATGGAGCACCATGATCATCAAAGTTGCTACATACACAGAGGACAAAATCAGACCTACAAAAAGAGAAAATACAAGCATAAACATTGAAGTCATAGTGCAAGTCTTCTGTCATCACTAAATGAGGTGCCATTACCATTGATGCAAGTTGGAAACTAACATGTCTACACATCCAATAAAGCCTTGGAAGATAGTTGATTCATTCTGCCATGGAGAAACATAGACAACAAGAGTTGAGCATTGGAAAGCGCTGAAGAGAGTCAAGGAAGAGTTGAACACCTACTACCACGTGGTGAGAGCTATTCCATGCATCCAAAGTGAAGAGTGCCATGTTGAAGAGGAAGGATAAGCACCCAACAATATAATATAACATCTCACACTCAAAATCTAGCAACACCCAACATATTAAGTGTAATATTTCATGTTTCAAGAATGAGATGAGCACCCAACATAGGTGGAAAAGATAAAATAGCATTGAAGAACCCTCCATATACGAGCACCTAGCATGGAGGAAGAAGGTAAAAGAAATTATCAACCACCAAGATGTAAGAAATTGAGCAACACTTGTCACAGGCATTAAAGGAAGGAACTACGATAAATGTTTCCAAGATGAGAGCAGAATACAAGCACCACATGTCATATGCGCTACACGAAGGTATAGAAGGAATATTTTTCAAGAAGACAAGTGCCACTTGGCACTCTCATCTCATATTGCATCCAGTTAAGAAGGTGCCCAATGTACGTAAATGAAAAGGAGGAGAGCTGAAGCAGTGTTGAAAGCAAGTGAAAGACTGCCATTTTAAAGAGTACGTAGAAACCAGCATCAAAGTGATAGCTACATACTAGTGAAAGATCATTTTTGAAAAGGAGTTCAAGCCTCATACAGTGCACGTATCCATCCAGCATTCGGTTGAAGAGAGGAAGGAAAAATAGTTCATCTACAAAGAGGAATACGTTGACAAGCAAGGTGAAGGAAAACAAGTGAAAAATAGTCCTTGCAAACCGCATCCAAACAACTTGCAAATCAGAATTAAGAAGGTGAGAAATATTCATTATTATATTGCAAGTTTGATATCAAAGTTTATTTAATATTCTAGAGATATTAGTAGGAGTAATAAGGTGTTGAAAGGATCTCTAGAAAAGAACATTGGTTATATAGAAGGCTTTGGTTAAAAGTAGAAGCATTAAATTTATTTCCATTGCCTCAAGAATAGTTGCAAACTCTAAACATAGGGAGATATAAGGAGTAGTAAACAAAATTTAGTTTGCAAACATTTAATATTTCTAAAACTTCTAATTAGGGAGATATAAGGAATTCTACTTCAATTGAAATTCTAGAAGTTTAGAAACCTATCATTGCATCAAAATTTTAGTTGGAAGATTGATTTTGAAGGACATATCCAACTAAATATATTGAATTCTTATTTTTGAAGATTGCATTTCTAATAGCTTTCTAAAAGTAATTGATTGCAAGTGATAGAGGTGAATCATATTTATAGCATATCTCATTACTAGGGAGTTATAAGGAAGTCTACTACAAAGAATTTATCAAATTATTTCTAAAACAAAAAAGGGGATAAAACTAAGAGAAATTTCTACCTCAAGTAATTCAGTAAACAATGATATGAACAACACTATTAGAAAGGAAAGAGCAAGTGTCATAAAAAGTGGAATTAAAAATTCACTTATAAAGTGGGAAGGAAACTTAGATCCTACTTCAAAAAGAATACATAATGAAGCTCTAAATGATAGGTTTGAGACAATGGAGCATTATCTACATGAACAACTCACTAAAGCAATTGATAATGGAAAGAATGATATTCAAATTCCTTTAGAATATGGAAGCATACTATACATGGCACTACTTACATTCAAATGTTATAAGGATGAAAATGTAGAACATAAAGGATTGATAGAATTACTTAAGCTAAAAATAGAAATAGATGAATCAACCCTATCAAAGATATTTCAATCCTCATGCAGCATTAGTACTACAAGTTCTACTAACTCAAAGTCTTATCATGATGCTCTAAGTGTATGTTCAAAATATTCTATTCAGGTCATAGAAAATGATGACAAGGACAAAAGCAAAGGAAGATTACTCTTGCAGGAAACAGGTGAAAGTACATCCACCTATGAAAGTACCAACTCCAATAAAGAGGAAGAATATGAAGAGGTAAGTCAAGGAGGAATACAATGTAGAGTAAATTAAAGATATTTCAAGAAAACTTCACTCAAGCAAAAATACATGCAAAATACTTAGATCCATATTGAAGACTAAAGTCTTCAAAACTAAATAATGTAATACATGGGGGTGTTGGAAAATATGGCTATTACATCATTTGGTTATTTCCTAATGTACCTTCATGGGTGCATATTTAGTTTAGGATTAGATTAGGATTTAATTGCTTTATTAATGTAATAGAATAAATGCACAAGTGTTAGAATGTGCAATGATGTAAATGTGCATGTAGTCCACATGTACATGAGTCTTAGGGTTGAGTGAGAGGTAAGTAATCTATATTTCTATATAAAGGCCTCATTGTGAGTGATTGTTGAGAGTCTTGAGTAGTGAATAGGTGAGAGTAGTAGTAGTCACAATGTAGCTCCATTTTTCTATCATGGAGGAGTTGCAAACTCCATGAGAGGAGCATTGTAATTTTCGTGAGATTTCTATATGAGCATTTCTAGAGCATTGTATCAAGTTTTCTATCATATTTTCATGCATGGTTTTTTGCTATTATCATAGTTATATCATTGCATGCTTATTTCTATACTTGTGAATGCATTTCCTTTATGTTTAAGGCTCCAAAAGCTAACATAAAATTCATGAAGTAATTTGAATTCAATCTCTATTTTCACTTGTTCTAATTTTTAATCTCTATAAACCCTGAGTAGTATCTATAGAACATAAATATTAACCCTATAATTTTATGAACCATTATATCATGCTTGATCATATGATATTTGGTAATCATTTCTAGAGTAATATTTTTTCCCTAGATCAAACTTTCCATATATTCATTTTTCCTCTTATATCTAAGTTAGACATCCATACTTCTATCTAGGATGTCTTGATTTCTATTTGGGGCTTTGGATGAAAAATTATTATTATTATTGATTAGGAGTGATGGGAGTGGAAGGAGGTAAAATATGAAGCTTGAGAGAGTTTTATTGGGTCTACTATGAATGGATAGGTCCTCTCCTACCATGGTTATATAGAGATCATGTTGGTGTTTTGATGGGGCTAGAGCCTACCAAAATTCAGGTCCTTCTAGGATTCCCTCTTCAATAGATGTTGTGCAATATTTAGAGGTTCTTCTAGTGGATCTTTCCCACCCCTTGTCCTAGGTGATAAAGAACCCATTTTTTTTTTCAACCTTGAAGGGTTTTCTCTAAAGCCTATTAAGGACATTCTCAAATATTCTCGATCTGTTGGTTTATACCTACTAGTTCTATTAGAAATCCTCATAGGTTTCATCTCTTTTTTTTGCTATGAGATAATAAAGGCCCTTATCTTCCAATGAGGATGTGCATTTGTTCTTCCATCCCAAGAGGGAATAACTTATTAATGTGTGCATTATCGATCCCAAGATTCTAGGGAAAATCATGAGGGGTCAGGAAGACCACTTATATTCCTTCAATGTAGTATTGTCACTTTATTAAAGGTGCTCAATTCACTAATCCATGCCCTTCACTACTATTAAAACTCTTCATGGATTTTAAACCTTTTGTTTCACTAGGTTTTAGGAGGTTCATTTCTCTTCTAGAAAGGATGTGCCTCTGTTCCCCCATATCAAGAGGGTGGACCTTGTTCATGAGTGCATCATTGATCTCCTATTTTCAAGGAGTTCCACCAGGGGCCAAGAAGACCCCTTATTTCTTTCAAAGGTGTGTGGTCACTTTCTAGAAGAACTTCTCCTATGGATTTCCACATCTCTATGTTATAGTTCCATGGGAGTTATTCCAGAGGCTAGGCGGGTCCTTTATCTCCCAACTATGATGTGCATCATGAGAAATTTGAGGATGATTTTAGAAGATTTCTAGGGATATTATATTTTTATATTTTGGTGTAATTATTGGACCTAAGTTTTTAGAATACTCCTACACCTCCATTTTTAAATGCAATTCTATGGTTTTGGAGAAATCCTTCTTAGTTTTCCTTGGATGGTCAAGAGGAATGGTGCCATTAATATTTTATTTTCGCTATGCAGTAGCTATGAAAGTGGTATCTGGACAGGTCTTGCTACTTTTCACTAGATGGTCATGCTTAGGGAAACCCCCTCAAGGAAGGAGGAAAATTTTCAAAATTGTGAAATTTCTTGTTTGAGTGGGGTTTACCTTTCTTAGGTAGGAAATATTCATTTTGAAAATTTTTCTTGTTTGGTACTTCCTTAGCTTAGTGCCTCTTGTGTGGGACCTAGTTTCCCTTTGCTTATCCATCCCTTTGTGTGATAATTTTTATTGACAACCTTTTAGGTGGAATCCCTGCTTTCTTTCATCCTTTGATTTTAGTGGAGGCCCTATTCAAGGGTTTTACCTCTTTGTAAAAGGTTCATGGACACTTTCAAAACCACTTCCTTCAACCACTGAAAAAAATAATTATTATTAAAATTTAAATAAATAATAATGATAATAATAATTATTACTATTATGATTTATAAAAGATAACATTTTAAATAAAATATTGTCTTCTTGATTGCATTATCTAATCATTTTTTTTGGCTTCACATAAAATTGAAATGACTTAAAAGGCTATGAATTTTACAAACTTAATCCTTAATTATTATAATTTTAATGCTATTTTACTTGTTATCAAATATCATTAGATTAACTAGTTAAATTCCTTGACTTTCAAAAATGAGTGTTAGGTTTAAATATTGCTAGGAAATACACATATAATTGCAAAGCTCATGTAATACCACTATATGGTCATGATGTAATAAGTTCAGGTAAATTTCCATCCCATATGGATCATTAAAAATATTATTTTTCTTGTTGAAAAAGCCTTAGTATAATTACTCCAAATAAATTGTTTAATGAAGTTATGCAAATGGCAATATTAGATGTTTTAATATATGAAATTTTTTATTTTTTTATGAATCTAGACCAACATAATGTTATGTAATTATCAAATTACATAAGTTCATATGGTTAAAATTATGTCTTATGAGACAAATAATAAAATTAAAATCTTCTCAAAATATTATTATTATTTAACAAGGATGTAGATATGACACCAAGCTAGAACAAGAAGAAACTCTTATATTTTGACAAAAGAGACTAATTGGGAAAATCATTGCCATCCTATAAGAACCCTAAATCTATGGTGGAGAAGCATTTGGGTATAGGAAACTAGTCATTGAAAAGTCTATGCAAGATATAAGGTTTCCATGATGGATAAAACTCCATATCTCAATGTCCTTGTATCTTAGGTTCCCCAAAATTTCTTTGGAAAATCTACAAACAATACCATGAATAAGCATGCAAATTCTAAGAGTGATATAATTTTAGCTTTTGATGTAATGAGCATTAGGATATAGCAATCACAATATGCAAAAAAATATGAAAGAAAGTAAATCTGCTAGATGACTAAAATATGCAATAAATAGAAATGTTATAAAATAATACAATGTAGCTATGGAGGAAATGAAAATTCCATTAATAAAGCTACTGAACTACATTGCACCCATCACCAATGGATGGTGTTGTACACATAACTGTACTATGCACTAAACTACACTATCTGACTATATCCCCCGACTCTATATCTATCAAACAATGAGGTGTTCCTTATATAGGTAAAATAGGTTACTTTGTCAATATTCTACCTAGATGTGCAAGGGATAACTTGCACATTGAAACTTGTGAATTTATTACAATGCATCAAGTAACTAGATAACTTCCCTCTAAAGTAATCTAATGTCCTAAGTATGTACCTTGGAAGATACATTTATATGACTCAAATGATATAATACACTATATTTCTAACACCCCATTATATTACATTATTTGGGTATTGAAGACTTTAGTATTCAATATGAATATTTTTCTTCTTCTTCTTCATCCTGAACTTGGTACTCTTCCTCTACATTATTTTTTTTCAGGTTTAGCAAGTAATCTATGTCTTTATATGATGTAGATTAAGCTATAGATGAAGCTTCTTATTTCATTGGACGATATTTGGCTTATTCAGTTTCATATTCCTTATCTTCTATCCAACCACCTTTATATTTATCTTTGCAAGTATCTCCATTTGATTCTTATTTTTGATGAATCAGTAAGGCATGATGCAATTATCCTCTCATTTATTTTTATTCTTTTGTGCTTCCCTTTTTGGTGTACTAGTTCTTCATTTTCTTCAACCTATTCCTTTATAAATATGTTAGCATAATTTTGAAACATCACAATAACTTGTGAAATTTCCATTGAGTCTAGGATGTATGTATTTTCATGGATTGAACCTATTGATTTTATGCCATATTGATTCATAATGAGACGTATTGATCCATCCATATATCCAAAGTCAATCATATAGTTGTTTTCTAGTAACTTTCTTACTGAGATGAGATTGGATGTTAATCCAGGAACATACAATATTTTGTGTATTAAAATATTTGGAAATAATTTTCTTGTTGTTACACATCCATATGCATGTATAGGATACATTTGCTTGTCTGCAATTCTTAGTTTGTAACCTTTAGAAACTTCAAGACAATAAAACCATTGTATATTTCCTATCATATGATGATTGGACCTAAGTCAATATACCACACATGTTTATGTTTTGTGAACTAGTTTCTATTAGAGAAAGTTCTACATTCATTGTATGATACTCCTTTGCCCATTTGAAGAGGTTAAATTTGAAGAAATGAGATAGAATTGTAGTCTTCTTTAAGCTCCCTAATTGAATTTTATGAGCTTGATTTGATGAAACCTTTATTAATCCTTAGATTTGTAGGATTCCTTATGTCTCCCTAGTAATGAGAGTATGAACACATAATTTTAGGTTTTTGAAGAAATATTATATCTTCCCAACTTGATAATATTTGATATGTATTATTATTATCAATTTTTGTAGAATGCCTTATAACTCCCTAATTTTTTAGTTCAATTTTGGTTGATTTTATACAATTTTTGCAAAGAGAAAAAATAAACTTTTATAACACCTTATTAATCCTATTGAAATAACCACCTTTCAATTTTGAAGAGGTTTTAATGTTGTATTTATTTTTTCCTTTTTTGAGAAATTCTTTGAGATAAGAATATAGAGTTCCAAATTTAACAAAAGATCTTAATAACCCCTTTTTTGTAACCCTTAGGATTTTAGTCAAGTGTTTCTAATTTCCAATAACCTATTTTGATGTTGTAACCCCTATCACTCCCAAATTTGGAAAATTATAATACATTAATATTTACAAACATAAAATGGATTAATTTTAAGTAGTATCCCTTATTTCTCCTAAGTTGTATTTTGCAAATATTATATTAATTTTCCTAAGTTTTGCTTTCAAATAAATATTGATTTAACTTAATATATCAACCTTAATATACAACCTTATAACTCCCTTTTGTAATGAAAGAAAACTAGATGAGGAAATTTTATCTTAATAAGAATTTGTACTTTTATGAAGCTAGATGAATATGGCAGTAATTTATCCTTCTTGAGCGTGAATTCTTCAACGTGTATTTTGGCTTCAATGCTATCCTTTAATGTTGGTTTACCGAGAGGGCTTTTGAATACTCTTGAATTTATCTAAATCATTTCCAGATCATCATCGAATTGTTGCCAAAATTCTTCTGAATTACTATCAAACTATCATTAAACTACTACCAAATTGCTTTCAAATTGCTACCATATTACTACATTTTCCAAGGTCTAAGGTACCTTTAATAAGTAATCAATTGAGTGACAAGTGTAACGGTAGGATATTTAACACTACATGGATGCTTCAACTATCTGGTGGAGACACCAAACTAAATCCATTGCTTGTGATAAATTTCACCTTTAGTTTGGGCATTTTTATTCCCCTTCAAGCATTGTCCAAGAAATGTTTCTTCTTCAACATCTATGAGACTTCCTTGCTATAAGGAACGTATATCAAGCTTCTAGATGTAAGTAACTCCTCTTCTACATGGAGTATGGGTGCCAAGAAAATATTGTAATATATTTTTTGTGAGTATTATTTAGATTTATTTTAGAGAATGACAAGTGGCATATATATGCACTTGTATTTATAAATGCCTTCTTGAAGGCCTTTCAACAAATTTTCCACCTTGTTATTTTCTATTATATGTAGATGCTAAAATATCTACGACCAAGTAATGCTTATGGTGGATCTATGGTGCATATATGGAGGAGCTTTGGTGGAGATTTTGTGGCCCTTGAATGGAATTCGAATGGCAAAACTTTGATGAAGACTCCGTGATTATCCACTTATGGTAGAAATTCTCCTTGATTGGAGGTATCTTACTTTTATAGAAATGCTACTTTACCTTGATGTATGCTTGCTTTGGTAGATATGATCCTTTTATTTTATGTATGATTGCTTTTATAGAGATGATTCATTGCTTTAATGTATGCTTGCTTTGATAGAGATGCTCCTTTGGTTTTATACACTGCTTGATGTTTCCTTCGCTTTGTGCCTTGTCTTCTACAATTTCAGTCATCGAAGATACATATAGGATGACCCAAAGAAGAGGCTCTTTTCTATACTTGTAATCATGATAGTATTCGACCACCTTTGGATGATTCAACCTCCTTGTAGTATACCTTTGAAATAATTTCTAATATGCCCTTTTTCTTGTGTAGAATGAGTTAGAGTAGTGCAACTCAATGTAACAATATTTATAAATAATATACCTTTTGCACTTTTTCTTGCACTTTCTTTTTGCTGGTCTAGTATTCTGATTTGTATAGCAGAATTTTGAATGTAGTGTGAGGGTTTTGAGGTTGTCTTTTTGCTTAGAAACCTTCCCATTTTTACTTGGATATTAAGATGATAAATCTAATCCTAGATATAAGTAGATAGAAACTCCTTATGTGATGCAATTTTCTGCACTTTTATCCATGCAATTAACCCTGTAATTATTTGGATTTGAGACTCACCATGTCTCAATATTTGAAGATTCTATTTATATTTTTGGTTCGTCATATTCTTCTCCAAGTTTTGCAGGATTCTAACCTATTTTGGTGTCTTCTCTTAGCCACTATATGTTGCAATTTTGTGTGCTTTAATAGTGTCTTTAGTCAGTTGATATGAATCAAATTTTGTGCCCTTCAAAAAACACAAAACTAATTTATTTTTGAGAGTAGTATAATAGTGCAAATGAATTTAATAATATTTCACTTTTAATGCACTAATAATTACACCTTATTACTCCAATCAACCCTCATATTAATGCACTAACAATTTACTGCAACTACTCAAGAATAATATAAAATTAATATTTAAGAGTTATTCTACAATTTCACTACAATTAATATTTTAGGACTTAGTATTATTTTTATTTTTCCAAAGTAGATGATAGGTAGTTTATAGAAGTGATTTTGAAATATAATAAAATCCTTATTAATGTGCAAATGAATCTTAAAAATAATTTTATTTTTTGGCACTTTTGAAGACTATAATCATAATTTGTACTTGTAACTTTATTCCAAATTTAGGTGCTTCTATCAAATTTGATAAGTAAAAAAAATAATGAATCTACTTGCACCAAATAGTTGCATACCTTTTTAAATCTTCCATATTTCCTTTGCCACTTCTATAGAGGATGTGAATCTTGTTGTCTAAGATCACCAATTTGTTACTTTGAGTAGGATATTGTAGCTCTTTGTAGACTATCCTAAAAAACTCCTTATTCACCAAAAAATGATCTCAAACTTGCTTTCACGAGCCTAATATTTTGTGTCTTGTTCTTATCTTATGATATCCTCCTTATCGCTATATATTTGGAGAAGTCTTTGTCTTTGAAGCACCGCCTTCTTGCTATGAGAGGAAATATTCAAATCTCTAAGATTTGGTGAGGTTATTCTATATTCAAGTATTCTTATCGAATTCTAACATCAAGTAGGATCTTATTTTGAGATTTGGTACTACTTTCCAAATTATTCTTCATAGATTTGGTGCTTCTTTCCAAATTTGTCTTCATAGATTTGTCACTCCTTGTCAAATTTTTCTTCATGGATTTGGCACTCCTTGCCAAATTCTTCATTACAAATTTTGCACTTCTTTCCAAATTCTTCTTCTCTTAGGATTTTTGCCATATGTTGACAATTATCCCAAGTCCTTCACTAGGAGCTTCCCCTTGATAGTGGATTCCAATGAGTTCTCCTTTGAGAATTTCTTTAGTAAGGCTCTCCTAGCCTTTTTATAGATGCTTGATAAGACCTTCCCAAGGTCTTTGATCTTACAGCTTCTAATGGTCTTCCTTGAGACTTTCTCTTCAACCTTAAGCTTATATAAGTGTTGGTGGTGATTTCTACTTTTAGTTATCTAATTTTGCTGCTTCTAGATTTGAGCAAGACTTTCCTAGTCCTTCTTCTTTGACTAGAAGTTATTCAATGAGATCTTCTCCTGATCTCTTCAATTTTGCTTTAGTTGTTGAATTGATTTTGAAGAAGATAGTCTTACTAAATTTCTTGTAGGAATTTTCCCAAATCACTAAATATTATTTCTATACAACAAAGATATTGGTACTAAAATCTATAGTCTACTTTTGAATCATATATTCTCCTCAAATTCTTCTTCAGGATCAAGTATTCTATAGCCTTTTTTAGTATCAAGTCTTTTGTGGCCTTTTTCAGTATCAAGGCTTTTGTGGCATTTTTTAGTACCAAGGCTTCTATGGAATTTTTTAGTATCAAGTATTTTGTGGCCTTTCTAGTATCAAGGCTTCTACAACCTTTTTTAGTATTAAGGCTTTTATGGTATTTTTCGTATCAAGACTTTTATGGCTTCTTCTTCAAGGCTTTTATGGCCTATTTTTCAAGGCTACTATGGAAATTTTCTATCGAGTCTTCTATGGCCTATTCTTCAAATATGATGTTCTTCAATCCAATAATGGAGATTTTAATATCCAGAATTCACTACATCCCTTCACTAGAAGTCTTCTTTTGCAGTATTCTTCTCTTGCACAAGGAACTAATATCTAGACTATGAAGGCACACCAACCTTCGAGAAATGAATTTGGAGTCTCCTAGATTTATATTGTAGGAGTACTAATCCTCTAAGAATTAATTTTCTACTAGAAAAGAAAATTCTGGAAATAGTTACTAAATTCCAGATATCCTAAATGATCTTCACTAGATAATTTATCAATCTAGTAGATAGAATGCTGAGTTCTGGTCTTCACAAATTTTCCTGTAACATTGTGGAAATACTCTTAGTCAAATGTAATCTTAGTATTTTTAGAACTAATATTTATTTTAGTCCTCACTTGGGTTATTTGTAATTCTACCACCTACACTCTTCTAGGATTTTTTGATAGTGACTGATCTAGTAGTGTGTCAGGTTGAGAAATATTTAGGCTGAATAATAATGGTTGTTTTCCTATTGACCTACACAGAATAGATATACCATGACTATGATACTACTATTATATTTTTATGTAATGAGCACTGGGAGATATCAATCACAAGATGTAAAATAATATGAAAGAAAGTAAATATGCTAGATGATTAAAATATGTAATAAATAGAAATGATATTAAATAATACAATGTAGATATGAAGTAAATGAACACTCAATTAATAAATATATTGAAACACATTGCATCCATCAACAATGGATGGTGTTGTACGTAGAACTGTACTATGCACTAAGATACACTATCTGAATATGTACCCCAATAATATATCTATCTAACAATGGGGCCTTCATTATATAGGTAAAACAGGTTACTTGGCCAACACTCTACCTTAGCTATGCAAGGGAAATATACAAATTGCACATTGACACTTGTGCATTTATTACATTTCATGAAGTAACTAGATAAATTCTCCCTAAAGTAATCTAACGTCCTAAGTATGTATCGTGAAAGATACATTTACATGACCCAAATGATGTAATGTACTCTATTTTTAACAAAGAATCATACCAGAGGGCTCCACCATTAACCCATCAAATCTTGATCCAATAAAAACTCAACCACATGTAGAGAAAGGTAAACCCCTTTCAATGGTTCTTCCTTATTCATTTTTGAAGTTTCTAATGACTTGTCAGAACACATTATCATAGTGTTTTTTATGGGAGATACCCCTTGAGTATTGAAAGCATGAGATTTCGGGCGAAGAAAACACTAATTACGATGCAGCCAAAATCAAATGTGCTTAAGTCCTAGAAATGTAAAGTGCATGAAATGAAAAAGACGCATTGCAATGAGACACAAGCAAATGGAGAAAACACAGCCCTTTCATTAAAATCTCTTGATCTCTGTTACAATGACGCCTCCTCCCTTTTCAGGGGCTAGGAGCGTTAAAAGAATTCGATTACAATCACTTAATGTTCCTCTTTTTGCGTGCCCACGATTGCAATGGGCGGGCCAAGATGATGCCACCACTGATGTCGATGAGTTCTTAACCTCTGCTGCTTCTCCTGCGAACAAAGAAACAACCAAGATGTCAGTAGCACCTGCTACAAATGAAAGGTGTTTGTTCTTTAAAATTAACGAAATATGCATGTAAACATCTGCCTGAAACAGTAAGTACAGTGAGTCCAAATGGCTTGAAAACTTGACAGAAGACAGAAAATGTTACCAAAAGGCCCTTGCCACTGAGACAGTCGGCCAATCTGCTTTCAACTGGAAATCGTCCCTGGGTGGGACGATTTCTGACTGCTATTCGTCCCTGGGTGGGATGATTCCTTCTGTGTTGGAAAAGTCGAAGTGATCTGCTCCAATGTCGACTCTCGAGACTTCCAAAACACCTGCAGACAGAGGGGTTATGTAATTGGGGCCATTTTGGGATGACCCAGATGGTCGGATTCTCCCAATTTGGCCTCTATCTTCGGGAATTTGATATTGCCTCCTGCAAGTCAGTGAAACAACAAAGCGACACAAAACATACTAGAATCTGACCAAAAGTTACGAAATTGCAGCTATGAGTTAACCAAACATAATAACACAAAATGCAACCTAAAAAAGTAATATAGAATAATCTAAAACTTAGAAAGTGCGGGGGTGCCCAAGTGGGCCTCCCATCATTGGCACTTGATTTCGGTGCCAATCCACTAGGGATGGGCCCAAAACCTCTTAGGATTGGGGGGTCGGCGAATTGGTTGGTTCAGGTGTCCATGTGTTGGATTTGGATCAGATTCAAGCTTCCAAAAGCCACCCAACAACCTCCCTTACAAAAGAGATTGGTGGATGTGGGAAGGTGAACCAAAGGGGATGCAAGTGGGTCTTCAACTCGGTAGCACTTCGTTGCTTGAAATCTCCTTCAACCTGTATGTTTTGGGTGAGAAAAGTCCCACCTTTTATAGACCCAAGGGGTCTCTTTTGGGAGGGAAGCACAAATGCCATGTGTTGGTCATAGGCGCCATGTGGCAGTCTTGTCTTCCCATGAGGGAGGGGAGTCCTCCATTGACTTGGGCTTTCATAACTGCCCTTGTGACAGTCCTCAAATGGCCTATTTGTCCACTCACACACGCGTGCGAGGCAGGAGTCATCAACTGACTATTCTGGGCTGCCACTTGGCCTCATTTGTCTTTTTGCCCGTTAAACTTGGAAATCGTCCTTACTGGAGACGATTTCAGAAATCGTCCCTGGGTGAGACGATTTCAAGTTAGCAATCATCCCTGGGTGAGATGATTACTAGGCAAAGTGTCTAAGTGTACCAAATTGCTTCTTGACTTCACAAAATTGCTATGAAAGTGGTTAAGACCACTGTTTGACCTCTGAGGGCTGCCCTGGGGGCTGTGTTTGTCAAAGCAATCAGTGTTTGCAGTCACATAATCATATTGGTGTTGTTTTGGTGTCTACAGATGCCCCTTTTTGGGAAGCGCTGCGGGTGACGCAGTGCTGAGCAAAAAAATAGATAACCAAAGCATTAATGATTAGGGTTTCTTGGTAACCTAACCAACTTTTGATGCCCCAAGTATGGAAAGGGCATGCATTCTTGAATCCTTGCTTCTGACGAGCTAAGGAATTTGATTTCAAGTATTAACCTGTTTTGGTGAGGTGTGACTTGAACTTAGACATTGATCAGTCATGAACAGGCAAAGGGCATTTTTATCCTTAGGGGGAACCTTGTGTTCATGATTCACGAAATGCCAAGTGTTTGATTGATTTGATTGTTGCTTGTTTACTGCCCCAAGCAGGAGCGTGATTGTCTTTGTCAATGATTCTTTGAATGCATGTCGTTTTCCTTAATTGGGTGTGTGATTGTTGGTTGGTGACTAAGTGTGACTACCCCCTCAAGCGACGAATCGATGAGGGAATGACCTTCGTGAGAGAAGCGACGAGTCGCTTGACCCAAGATGACTTGTGCAAGGGTGCATTTAGAGGGTTTACCGTTAAGCGTGTGCAATTTTTCCAACATTTGGACCTGTTTTTGGTGGGTGTTAACCCTTTTGGTGATGCCGTAATGAGGTGAAATCATCGAAAATCTAACTTCCCGTGGAGCGGTCCGGCTATTGTAGCCTTCTTGGGGAAGTAGGAGAGCGATAATTTGGACCTCAACATCGATTTTCTTTGCCCGGAGTTTAAGTGGAAGAGCACTTGTGTCCGGCAATGTTTTTTTTGTTGTCTGTTTTTGTTGAATTTTTTTATTGTTTTTGTTGTTTTGTGTGACGCATGTGGGGATAAAATTGTTGTAATCTTCTTCCCGTGGAGCGGTCCGGCTATGGTAGCCTTCTTGGGGAGTGAGATAGCGACAATATATGACCCCAACATCTATTTTGATTGCCTTGGATTGCGAGTGTAACAACATTCTATTAGGCAACTTTATTTGTTGTTTTTAGTGCATTTTTGTTGATTTTTTGATGTTTTGACTTTTCTGGCTGGAAATCGTCCCTGGGTGGGATGATTTCCAATTGCAGAAATCATCCTTGGGTGGGACGAGTGCTGACCAGAGCGCTCGTCCTAGCCAAGGACGATTTCCAGTTGGTAGGCTTATTTAAGGCCCAAAACTTGGATTTGGGCTCATTTGTGTCATTTTTTTCTTGCGATTTGGGAGCTCTGGGAGGAGGAGGTAATTTTGCGAAGCGAAGCGCTGCCAAAATTCTCTCTGTCATCATGAGTGCACAAACTAGTTCGAGCGGCGGAGCGGAGGCGAAACCCGTAAGTGCTTCCTAGAGTTTATTCTTGCAATTGATGATGTGATTTGAATTGATTTTGTTTATTTCTTTGTTTGAAATAAAATTTAGACCCTGACACTTAGTTTATAAAAACTAAGATTTATTGTACATTAAATGTAATATAAAACTTTATTAAAAACGTTTATTGTTTGAAGTAAACCTTAGGATAAACTGCACGTAAACCCTAAGTTTTTATGTTTTATATTTTTTTTTGAATTGTTATGCTATTTTTGTATTCAATCAGTTAAGGTTAGAAACCCTAGATCTGAAAGTTTTATTTTTGAATTTTTGTGTTGTTTTTTGTAATTACTTAGTTTAGGTTAGGAACCTTAAATCTGAAAATTTGCTTTCTGTAATTTTTTTTTTTTTTGTTTGTTTTTGTAATTATCAGTTAAGGTTAGGAACCTAAATCTGAAAAATTAGTTTTGAATTTTTGTGTGTGTTATTTTTTTACAGGTTAGGAGCCGGTACCGTGTACCTGCCGCATTCGCTGAGGCGCGGTCGACACTGACTGATGTTGACTGGCAGTGGCTTGATGCCCTTGGGATCAAACAGGTGGATCGACTGGAGCCTGTGGTCCTGGATCAGGCCTATCTGACGGCCCTGATCAAAGTTTGGGATCTGTGGACCAACACTTTCCATCTTCCAATAGGGGAGATGACTGTGACACTGGAGGACGTTTATCGGTTGCTTCAGATTCCGATAGATGGACTGCCCATTAGGACATCGCTGCATGATCAACGGACTGCTGTACTGACGAGATGTTTTGGGCATTCGGAGTGGCTGGGTGTAACGAACCCAGTGGAGACAGCCGAGGTGGACTGTCAGGCTAGCGGGATTTTTGTTAGCTGGTGGCAGGAGAGGGGGGTGTTAGGATCTATAGGGGTGTTCAGATTCCTTTGTTGTATGTACTAAGATTAATCTGTGGTGTAATCCAGGATGCCATAAGCTAGCTCATCCACATGCAAACATTGATCTGTACGCAAGTTAATGTGACAGATATATCGTCATGCGAGAGGTTTACTTATGTTACCGATAGGCTATCAACCAAATTGGTACTAAAGCTTGCCTTATGACCTATAGAATCTTGAGAGTTCCAGGGATTCAAGGTCAACTCCCTTCTTTTCTTCAATTGTATTGGGATACTTGCTCATTGTAGTGATGAGATCACTGTTTATTTTGATTTTTTTTTCTTTCGAGCAAGGGATTGGGGTCATGGAGTGAAGAAAATCACTGTTGTTTGTGCCTTTTGATGTGTGCACTGTAGTTTGTCAAATTTGGAGTTTTGACATTTTGCAACTTTTTTGTGTTTTGCAACTATTGAGAACTTTAGGGATTCTTAGGGAATTGGGTAGGGAGGATGCTTGTCCTTTTGCCAACTCTCAGCATTCTAGGGGTCATTCACACAGGGGGATGAGCAAGATAACCGTTTCGCTTGTGGTGACCTAGATTATTTTGCAGGTTTCGTCTCGTTCACACAATTTGGGAATTTTTAGTGTTTTGATTTGTGTTGGGATGTTACGTAACATGGTGTATTTCAAGTATGACTCTACCTTCATAAAATTTGTTCGACTTGATACGCTACATGGCTAAAGAGGAAAATGATGACTGAATCATTGAAACTCTTGGTACATTCCTAGACCACTGACTGTAGTGTGGTAAAAGTTATGCATGGTGTTTTTGTTGTTTTTGTAACATGAGACAATGCGGAACAAGATGGACTATCAGAGCTATTGCAGCCTATGGTATTTGACCCGTATGACTACAAATATGCAATGTATGGATGCAATGCTTCTATGTATTTTTGTAATTTTGATGGATTGTTTTTGGTGAAGTTGAAGATGAGGTGCGAGAATATGAATTTTATGATGAATTTGAGTATGCCTAGAATTGAGATGCAAATCTTTGTTGTTTTTGATGATTTTTGTTGTTTTGTTTTTTTTTTTTTTTTGATTTTTGACCAAGTGATTGCGATAATCGTTGGAGCTTTTTGGGTTTGACCAAGTGATTGCGATAATCCTTGGAGCTTTTGGGGTGACCAAGTGATTGCGATAATCCTTGGAGCTTTTTTGGGTGACCAAGAGATTGCGATAAACCTTGGAGCTTTTTGGATTGACCAAGAGATTGCGATAATCCTTGGAGCTTTTTGGATTGACCAAGAGATTGTGATAATCCTTGGAGCTTTTTGGATTGACCAAGAGATTGCGATAATCCTTGGAGCTTTTTGGGTGACCAAGAGATTGCGATAATCCTTGGAGATTTTTGGGTGACCAAGAGATTGCGATAATCTTGGAGCTTTTTGGATTGACCAAGAGATTGCGATAATCCTTGGAGCTTTTTGGGTGACCAAGAGATTGCGATAATCCTTGGAGCTTTTTGGTGACCAAGAGATTGCGATAATCCTTGGAGCTTTTTGGGTGACCAAGAGATTGCGATAATCCTTGGAGCTTTTTGGTGACCAAGAGATTGTGATAATCCTTGGAGATTTTTGGGTGACCAAGAGATTGCAATAATCCTTGGAGCTTTTTTTTGGGTGACCAAGAGATTACGGGAATCCTTGGAGCATTTTTTATTTTTTTTTTTTTTGGATATGGCTTTCTTAGATATGAAATGGTCGCAAATGACTGATATTCAAGGGTTCTGTTTCCTTGATACCGTCAAGAGAAGCTAGCTTGTACGTCCCGGGTCCTATTTTGCTATCAATGACATAAGGACCTAACCAATTTGCCGTGAATTTGTCCCTCATATGGGACGGAAAATTAGAGTTTTGTTGGTTTTCCTTCAGAACCAAATCACCAACCCAAAAGTCTCTTAGGTGAACTTTCATGTTGTAAGCTTTCTTAAGCCGCTCTTGATAGATATGTAAGTTCTCAAGAGCATTAACGCATCGTTCGTCAAGCAACGTAAGTTGGTCCAATCGGGCTTGCCGTGCAGTGTTATCATCGATGAACTCCTACATTGATATGCGCAGGGAAGGAATTTCCAACTCGAGAGGCATTACTGCCTCTGAGCCATACACTAGTGAAAATGGAGTTGCCCCAGTGGGCGTCCGAATGCTAGTGCGATAAGCCCAAAGGGCAAGTGGGATTTGTATGTGCCAATCCTTATGACTGTCTGCGACGGTATTTTTAAGGATGGTGACTAGCATTTTTTTTTACGCCTCTGCTTGCCCATTTGCTTGCGGATAATAGGGTGTTGAAAAGTTGTGCCGAATTTTGTACTTTGTGGTTAAAGCACGCACGTCTTTGTTCTTGAATGATGGCCCATTATCTAAGATTATTTTGGATGGAATACCAAAATGACATATGATGTGATGCAAGATGAACTCTGCAATACGGGTTCCTTTCATTGAGGTTAACGGAATTGCTTCCACCCATTTGGTAAAATATTATGTGGTCATTATGATAAACGTGTGACGGCCTGACGATGCAGGGGAGATCTTTTTGATTAGATCGAGGCCCCACTACGAAAATGGCCAAGCAGACTGGACTGTCTGTAGGGCCTAGGAAGGTGCATGCATTAAATTGGCATGATGTTGACATTTCACGCACCTCTTGACATACACGCAACAATCTCACTCTAAAGATGGCCAATAATAGCCCATGCGAAGAATGCACTTTGCAATGGCCATACCACTGAAGTGGCCACCACATGTACCGTCATGCGCTTGGGCGACTGCCCAAGTGGACTCTTGCTGGTCCAAGCAACGAAGAAGAATTCCGTCGTAGCTGCGATGATACAAAATGTCTCCTATCAAGACATATTTTGCTGCTTTCTGTTTGAATGTTGGTTTTGCGACGTGCGTCAATCCAAAGGGTAGATTACCTAACTTGAGGTAGTCTCTTATGGGTAAATACCAGTCTTGTTGATTGGATACCTCGATAGTTTGAATAGCCAATCCCTTTTGGAGTTCTTCCCTAACAAATGCTGATTGGGATAGAACTTGTAAGAATAGCGTTGTGTTGCTATTAATGGGAGTGGGGGAAAATAAAGACCCCCAGTTGGCCCATTTCAAACAGTCTCGAATTCAAAAGAACTTATCCAAAGATGGTTCGATCTGGATCATGTGGACTCCTAGCGTGAAGTCTGATCTTGCGTGCTCCATCGCGGGTTGCGATAAGGTTTTGACCTCAATGGTTGTTATATCACCGAAAAGGTCTTGCGGGATTAGTGACCCCAAGGAGGCCATTGTATCCGCAAAATAGTTTGATGATTGAGGGAGTGCCTCGATGTCATACCACTCAATTTTTTCCAAGAATTTGTCCACAAGGGCTTTATAGGCCTTCAAGACTGGGCATTTGCATTGATATACCTCTTTGACTTGATTGATGATTAACAGTGAATCGCCAAAGATGTTCAATCTTTTGATGTTCATGGCGATTGCTGTCTGAAGACCTAGGAGCAAGGCTTCATATTTTGCATTGTTGTTGGTGCACTGGAAGTTTAATTTAAATGACAGGGGCATTGGAGTGCCCTATGGTGTGAAGAATACAATTCCTGCACCACCCCCTTGCTTGCATTTAGAACCATCAAAAAATAAGGTTATGTCAGCCTGAGACTCAGGCTCATCAGAATCTGGCGATTCTGAGACATGGAAGACCCCATCATCGGGTAGTTCTATGACCAGAGGCTGATCGTCTTCAAGAGGAGCCTCTGCTAGTTGATCGGCTATGACTTGTCCTTTTATATATTTTTGTCCAATAAACTCAATGTCAAATTTCGTCAACAACATGATCCATTTCGCCGTGCGAGTACTATGATAAGTGCAGCTCATCATGTATCGCAATGGATTCTCCTTAGACACAACATACGTAGTGTTGCTCAGCATGTAGTGGCGTAGCTTTTTGGTAGCAAACACAAGCGCCAGCGAGTTTTTCAACGTATGCATAGTTAAGTTCGTAACCGACCAAGGTGCGGCTAAGATAGTAAGTAGCCCTGTTCTTTGTGAAGTTCATTATTACGGGCTAGCATTGCGCCCAGTGCCACCTCAGTAGCTGAGATGTATAAGTAGAACGGCACACCTAGTCTAGGTGGTGCCAATACTGGTGGCGAAGCCAAGTACTGTTTGATTTCGTCAAAGGCTGACTGGCACTCGTCATACTAATGAAATGTGACCCCCTTGTGCAATAATTTGTTCATGGGTTGGCATTTGTTAGATAATTGTGCTATGAAGCGTTTAATCGACGCAACCTTTCCTTGCAGACTTTTGAGTTGCTTGATAGTGGTTGGGGGAGCCATTTCAAGGATTGCCTTGACTTTGTTTGGGTCCACTTCGATGCCTCTCTTTGAGACTATAAAACCCAAGAGTTTTCCGGATGTGACGCCGAACACGCACTTCTTGGGATTCGATTGACCTTATTCTCTATGAGGCGATCGAGAATCTTGCTTAAGTCACCGAGATGATCTGAGCGCAAGAGAGACTTGGCTAACAAATCATCCATGTAATCTTCCAAAGTTTTGTGCATGTAATCGTGGAAGATATAAGTCATAGCACGTTGGTATGTAGCGCCAACGTTTTTAAGGCCAAAAGGCATGACATTATAGCAAAATGTCCCCCAAGGCGTTGTGAATGCCGTTTTGAGTTGGTCTTCAGGATTGATACGAATTTGATTGTATCCTGAGAAACCGTCCATTAGGGAGAGCATTTTGTGACCTGCTGTAGCGTCTACCAATGCATCGATGTTTGGCAATGGAAAATCATCCTTAGGACTCACTTTTTTTAGGTCTCGAAAGTCGATGCATATGCAAATCCTCCCATCGGGCTTCTTGACGGGAACCATGTTGGACAACCATGGCGGATAATCCACGTAGATGACAAATTGTGCATCCAAAAACTTTTGCAATTCGTCTTTGACCATCAAGGCCACTTTTGGGTGCATATTTCTTAGTTTTTGCTTTACAGGCTTGATTGTCGGATCAAGCGTTAAATTGTGCATGACTAGCTGCGGGTCTAGTCCTGGCATATCCTTGTATGACCATGCAAAAACCTCCTTCTTTTATTTAAGAAGGGCAATGTAATCGGCTTGCTCTTTGGGGGAAAGGCTTACCCCCAGCTTGAGAATCCATGGATTCATTGGATCTGTGCTGATGTCTACGTCAGTCGTCTCCTCGACTGACATGTGGGATCCATCCTCCAACTGATGTGGAGTTGGGATTAAATGGATATCATCAGCTGAGTTAAGATCTGCATTTGGAACCTCGGGTCCCTCTTCAGCTTGAAAAATATCCTGAGTTGTCCTTGGGGTAAAATGAAGCATTTCATCGAAAGGCCAGTACTCTGATGGTGACAATGGTGAATTGACACGATCCCAGTCGATGGCATCCATGTCTAGATGCAATGACCGTGATGGATCGATCGGATTGCGGATGGGTGCGGTCAAATCAACGAAGATCATGTGGATGGAATGAATTTGGTCTCCAGAACTGCGGGTGTGATAACTTGTTTCTTCTAGATGCTCCCTATACTCTGGATCTGGTTCTATGGGAACAGGCACGAATGGATCCTACCTAGGTGCGAATTTTGTGAAAAGGAGGGCGTGGTATTCCCTCGGCACTACTGTCATGATGGGATCTCGAGGTGGACGATGTTCATCTTGAATTTGGAACCATGGGTCCAACACTTGGTCCCACCTCGCTGGGTCTACTTGCCATTCATGCCCTAGCGGTATGCCCATCTGTCCCATTAGATCCTCATGTGTTAAAGTGCGGTGATGTCATCATGCATGTCTGAGATAATCCATCTCAGTCTCATCTTCTGAATCGCTTTCATAGATCCAAAATTGTTCATCCTCTTCAGCATCTGTTGCTTGCGACGTTGAGGACTCTTCTTGTTCCAGTGAATTAATCTGGTCCCATTGCGGTTGTTCCACTCTTGGTGGAGGGACCTGATTCTCTTGAGACTGTGTTCTTTCGTCCGACACCTCTAAGTGGAACAGCTTCAGAAAGATGTCCGACAGTCGTTGATGTTCTCTTTGAGGATTACTATCCAAACTTTCACCTCTCTCTAGAAAAGGAGAGCGATTATTGCTGTTTCTAGGGGTGTTTGTTGACCATGGGAGGTAATCTCCCAATGTGTATTCTGTATTTGGATTGGCATACGGGTCTTGTTCCAATCCCCCCTTGTTGCCTATTTCTAGGCCTTACATATTTTCAACCAAGATGTCTAATGGCAGGGGATGGTTGAACCCTACCCCTGACTTGTCATATGGCATCTGATATCTTGGTTGGCAAAGGATCCGCATCCCTTGCTCATATCTGCCTAGCCCGTATCCATGCCAATTGCATTGGCCTAGATATTTTAGGGCAAATTCTAGGTTTGACAGATAATTGATGTTTTCAACAAAAGGCTCTTCATCTGTTTCCTTTTGTTGGCATGGTTCAAGACCATGATCAAGGCCCCCATACACAAAATTTGTCTGGTTCGATGGGTAGCCTAGAGGAACAATTGTCCCTATGGGAAGGTGAGGTCTTCCCATGTCCTGTACTGACTCTAATGTGGGGGTTGCCACAATGTTTTGCACTAAGTACTCCCCCAGGACCGTACTAGCCATTTCAACAGTGATTGTTGATGATTGGGTGGGAGGAAACGGTAGTCCTTCTTGAGTCCATTCCATGTTTGGTTGTTCAGGAGTCTTTGTTTCTGTTGTGTTGGGTGTTTCCTCTATTGATATTGTTGAAACTGTGGGAAACCCCTCTTCTAGAGGCTTAACCTCTTCCATGATCTGTTTTCCCTTGTCCTTCTGTTGGGTTGTGATAGGTGGCGTTGATGATGAAGGAGCAGATGATGAAGTCTCACCTGGCTAGGATTTTTCCTTGTTGGTCACCAGTGATGCCTACGGTATTGGACCCTGTTTAGATGGATTTAACTAGAAATCCAAATGTGTTGAAGGGAGGGTCGATTGAGGCATGAATTGTATTGCATTGCAATACTTGAAGGGCTCTAAGTCCATTGGGACTACATGGATCTCTCCTTCATAAGCATACTTCAAGCACTGGTGGGCGATCGAAGGGACACACTTCATGTCCCTAATCCAAGGTCGCCCTAGCAGTATATTATAAGCCATTTTGCCTTCCAGCACATGGCACAGTGTAGGTATTGACTTTTGTCCTACCTGGACAAGCAGAACGACTGTGCCGACTGTCGAGCATATTGCATCATTAAATTCTTGCAGTGTGTATGTGGAGGCTGTGATGTGAGAGGCTAGCAGCTTCAAATGCTTTAAGGCTGCAGTGGTTATGATGTTACTGGACAAGCCAATATCTATCAACACTCTCTTGTATGAAATCCCATTGACCCATGCGATAACATGTAGGGGTGGATCTGCCATGTCATTTGATATCGTTTTGACCTCATCTTATCTGAATGTGATGACTAGCTCCATACATTGTTTCACATGTCCCACGAAGGCGTTGAAAGAATTTGCTTCGTGGGGTTGTAATTCAATGGCTTTTAAAATGTCCATAAGAACCTCTCTATGGGGAGCTGATTGTTGAATAAGCTCGTAGATGGACAGCCTGGTCGATGTGGTCCACAAACTCTGCCTGAGTTTGGTTCGTATCGTGACCTCGGGTCTAGACGGAGGTAACTATGTTGGGCATTGTTGAGGCTGTGATGTTGTCAGAATTTCCCTCATAGCTACCTCAGGGGCAGCTTCCGGGTACCTTCTGTTCCTTGTTACTATGCTAATCATTCCCATAAATCCTTGCGTGGGAAGATCCTGTCGCACCTCATTAATTTGGAGTGGTTTTGTCTGTGCCTCGTGGGCTGGCAAGGGGTCCTTGAATACCCCCATTTGTTGGTTGTTTGGTGTGATGGGGTTGTCCACGACCAATGTTCTGTTGTCGATCAAATCCTGGACTAGGTATTTGAATTTCCAGCACCCATTCAAGTCATGCCCTCTGCGCCTATGGAATCTACAATACAATTCCTCTCTGTACCCCCTAGGCTTGGGAATGTTAGGGTCTATAATTTGGATTTCCGGCAGAGTGACTAAATTTTCCGCTGACAAGCGGTCAAATAAGGAGTCCCTAGACTCCGCATATGGGATGAAATTTTGCCTAGGGCAACGCGGGTAATTTTTCTCCTGTCTTCTATTATATCTTTCATAAGCAGGAGACACTGCCTGGTAGTTAGCCTTTTGAGGCTGCGTTTCTTGCACAGGCACGGGAACATTTATCGCAACTTGGTTGACTGCAGCGTGTTGTGGTTGCGTTGTCCTGATTTTAGTAGTTTTATTCCACTCTTTCTTTTTAGGCTTAGCGATTGCGCCTTCACCTATTTTATTCTCTTCTATGACTCTGGATTGTGCCAAAGCTTCTTCTAAGTTGTCGTATTGCCGCAGCAACAATAGACCAGAGATTGATTTTAAGCAACTTTTTACGAACATCTGCGTGAGATCAGACATAGGAGGACGGTAGGGTAACCTAGAAAGCAAATCTCTCCATCAATTCCCATACACTGCCATTGTTTCCTCTTCAAATTGCTTGAGGCTCGCTAAATCACTTAGTGATGCCTTCTTCCTTGTGTTGAAGGCAAAGCGTTCAAGAAACGCGTCTACTAATTGATCTAAATTGCTTATGTTGTGTTTGGGAAGTTGTGTGAACCAATCCGAGGCAGGGCCTACGAATGTGGTTATGAATGTTCTAAGCAACAATGCGTCATTATCTTGGATGCCGAAGCATTGGCTTAGAAATCGTGTAACGTGTTCTTGTGCGTCCTCTTCACCTTTAAAAACTGCCAATTTAGGCAACTTGAAGTGTTCGGGGTAAAGAGGTGTAGGCACTGAGGGATGCACCGGATTACTGCGGAGTAGACGTAATGTGGGTTTTTGATGCCTAGCAGCTTTTGTCTCCATAGACTCCAAATGCTCCAATAGCGCTTGGTATGCATCGAAAGATTTTATTTCTTCCTCTCTTGTTCGCTCTTGTTGCAAGTTACGGTAAATTGGAGGCCTATGGAGGGGTGGCTGAATGGCATCCCTCCTGCCTTGATGGGGAGTTTCAACATATTCCTCTTTTGGTTCATACTCCTCGTAAAATTCTTGAGGAGTCTCTGGGCGAAACCTATGACCCTGATCAAGCTCTTGTTGAAGGTACCCATCATTGTTTCGGGGAGTTGCCTCCCTCTCGAATCTATGAGGTCTTGGAGGCAGAGCTTGAAAAGGTCATGGAGACATGTCCTGCACCAACGGGTTATGCCTTTCATACTGTTCAGCTCTTTGGATGCGAGGGGTTGGACCCCTCTCAGGTATTTCATAGCGTAACTCATTCGCTTCACGTTGCATGAGTTCTCTATCCAAGCGGTGTCAGTACTCTATTTCCTGATAACTTGGTTTAAGCCGCATGGTTTGGGCTTGACGGGTGGTATATCTGGTGATAGTTGGGTCAATTTGGTCTACCCTATTTTGCTCAGGAGGTTCGAATGTTTCTCCTATGTGTTTACCTCGAGTTTGCTGATCTAAGGTTTCAATGGGTCGCTTCCCTCTGTCGAGGTAAGTGGTATGTGCTCGAGGTTCTAGCCTCAAGGGGTGATCATGATATCCTGCTGGTGCAAAAATGCAAGGTTCCCGCGTTTTTTGTTGCCCTTGAGGAATGCGATGGCTTTCCTCGTACTCCCTTTCACGGGTGTGAAGGGGGTGGGCGGAGTTAGGTCGCCCTATGTAAGGAGCCCTGCGCTCCGAATTTGGTCTCTCTGTTCTGATGATAGGTAAAGAAGGGACGCCATATCCATGTTGCCCCTCCAAATGGACGGTGTGCCTATCTAGCGCTTCATCGTGCGGTGGCCACTCATGCCTAACTTCAAGAGGTGATTCTATATTTATGTCAAGGTCTACATGTAAGGCATCTTCCCGAAAGGAGCTACTTTGAATAGGCATACCCAACCAAGGATTCTAAATTGGATTCTTTTGCAGGTTAGACCTATAAGGCGGTATGACCAAATCCTCAGGACTGAAGCGAAGGCGACTTGTGCCTGCTTCTTGTGTACCTTCCGGAGCTTCTGCCCTTGATTGGGCTTGATTGTGGGTGTACACCATTGCGGTGCTTCTATGCTATCTAAATAAGTTTTTATCTCGTTTATGATTTTTTTGTCTACACTAAGCAGAATTAAGCACACACATTCACAAAATTGTGATTATCTCTTTTAAGGATTATTGGTGTGCCCTAAACTGGTTTAGTGCATTTTGATGTTTTGTTTTGTTTTTGTAGGTTTTGAAGATCGTTTAAATGCATTATGACGGCTCATATAACTCCCAAAATGGTAGCCCCTTCAATATACCAACCAGGCCGATATACCAACCTCTCTATATACCCGCCCTTACGAGAGGGAGACTATAGGTACGTGAGAGCAAAAGGTACATGGTACGTAGGCGGTACAGAAGGGGGATTGTCTTGTTAATGGCACCTAGCATAGAAAAATTATCCTCGCATGCATGGGAATCACCCCAGCGACACTCGGTCTGTCTTCGTCAGGATTTATGCCTAACAACAGTTGACAATCGGGAAATGGATGCAAATCAATCCAAGGTGGTGATGAAATCCACCAATGGTCTTGATAAAGTGCTGGGGTCTTACGACCAGCTCCTTGGTTTAAAATTGTTATGTGGAGTGTGTGAGGTTCATTTTATTTAGCGAAAATGAAACAAGCATGAATGATTTTCCCTAAGTATGCAGGATAAAATGAAAACAGTCAAAAAAACAGAAAATAGAAACAGAAAATTTAACGAGAGATGATGAAAATCCCTACCTCTTCTCTGCCTGCTCTAGTTGCCTCTAAATTTTTGCTCTAAAAATTTGCATACAGAAAATCGTCCCCTGGTGAGACGATTTACGAACGCAAATCGTCCCCTGGCAGAGACAATTTTAAAATCGTCTCAGGGTGAGACGATTTCCAGTAAAGTAATCATAACAGTCAGAGACGGTTAACAGTCTGCAAAAAAAAAATGTACCTGTAAAACACAAAACACAAAAACCCGATTAGTTTTATGTGATCTTAAAAACAGGGAACAGGTCCCACCGTGATCGCCACTGAAAGCACGAGATTCCGGGCAAAGAAAACACTAATTGCGATGCAGCCAAAATCAAATGCGCTTAAGTCCTAGAAATGTAAAGTGCATGAAATGAAAAATATGCATTGCAATGAGACACAAGCAAATGGAGAAAACATAGCCCTTTCATTAAAATCTCTTGATCTCTGTTACAATGACGCCTCCTCCCTTTTCAGGGGCTAGGAGCGTTAAAAGAATTCGATTACAATCACTTAATGTTCCTCTTTTCGCGTGCCCACGATTGCAATGGGCGGGCCAAGATGATGCCGCCGCTGATGTCGATGAGTTCTTAACCTCTACTGCTTCTCCTATGAACAAAGAAACAACCAAGATGTCAGTAGCACCTACTGCAAGTGAAAGGTGTTTGTTCTTTAAAATTAACGAAATATGCATGTAAACATCTGTCTGAAACAGTAAGTTCAGTGAGTCCAAATGGCTTGAAAACTTGATAGAAGATAGAAAATGTTACCAAAAAGCCCTTGCCACTGAGACAGTCGGCCAATCTGCTTTCAACTAGAAATCGTCCCTGGGTGGGACGATTTCTGACTGCTATTCGTCCCTGGGTGGGACGATTCCTTCTGTGTTGGAAAAGTTGAAGTGATCTGCTCCAATGTTGACTCCCGAGACTTCCAAAACACCTGTAGACAGAGGGGTTATGTAATTGGGGCCATTTTGGGACGACCCAAATGGTCGGATTCTCCCAATTTGGCCTCTATCTTTAGGAATTTGATATTGCCTCCTACAAGTCAATGAAACAACAAAGCGACACAAAACATACTAGAATCTGACCAAAAGTTACGAAATTGCAGCTATGAGTTAACCAAACATAATAACACAAAATGCAACCTGAAAAAGTAATATAGAATACTCTAAAACTTAGAAAGTGCGGGGGTGCCCAAGTGGGCCTCCCATCGTTGGCACTTGATTTCGGTGCCAATCCACTAGGGATGGGCCCAAAACCTCTTAGGATTGGGGGTGTCGGCGAATTGGTTGGTTCAGGTGTCCATGTGTTGGATTTGGATAAGATTCAAGCTTCCAAAAGCCACCCAACAACCTCCCTTACAAAAGAGATTGGTGGATGTGGGAAGGTGAACCAAAGGGGATGCAAGTGGGTCTTCAACTCGGCAGCACTTCGTTGCTTGAAATATCCTTCAACCTGTATGTTTTGGGTGAGAAAAGTCCCACATTTTATAGACCCAAGGGGTATCTTTTGGGAGGGAAGCACAAATGCCATGTGTTGGTCATAGGCGCCATGTGGCAGTCTTGTCTTCCCATGAGGGAGGGGAGTCCTCCATTGACTTGGGCTTTCATAACTGCCCTTGTGACGGTCCTCAAATGGCCTATTTGTCCACTCACACACGCGTGCGAGGCGGAGTCATCAACTGACTGTTCTGGGCTGCCACTTGGCCTCATTTGTCTTTTTTCCCGTTAAACTTGGAAATCGTCCTTACTGGAGACGATTTCAGAAATCGTCCCTGGGTGAGACAATTTCAAGTTAGCAATCGTCCCTGGGTGAGACGATTACTATGCAAAGTGTCTAAGTGTGCCAAATTGCTTCTTGACCTCACAAAATTGCTATGAAAGTGGTTAAGACCACTATTTGACCTCTGAGGGCTGCCCTGGGGGCTGTGTTTGTCAAAGCGATCAGTGTTTGCGGTCACATAATCAGATTGGTGCTGTTTTGGTGTCTACAAGTATGAACTTCTCAAATGGGTGATTTGTAAAATACTAGAGGGTGGATAGTTGAGGCTATTATAAAACCAAGAATGGGGTACATAGTTTTTTTCTTTGTAAACCCTAAACATACACAAAAATCTCTTTAATATGAAAATTATGTTATCTACAAGAAAACTAGCTATCTTCATGGTTGGTCAATAAATTTTCCTTTGAAGGACCTCTCTAGGGAAAAATACCCTCTATATAGAACTTTCTATTTTATCTCTCTCATATAACTCCTTTATTGATAATTTTTTTGATCTCCTTGGTAGACTTTTATGGTCTTACCTACTTTAGAAAAACTATCTAATTATAGATTTCACCCCTATATTTTTATGGAAATGGACATATCTAAGCCATTGCCCCCTCCCCCCCTCCCTCGATGTTAATCGTTTAGGTTTCCATGTTAACCAATCTATCATCTACCTAAAATTACATAATACCTATTTTTACTATAAATAAGTCAAACACTTTATCAAAATTTGATCAAAATAATTAGCCAAAAAGAAACAAATGGAAGTTGCCACTCAAAAAATAGCTGAAAATATTCTAGCTAATGGACCTCGTATGGAAGCCACTACTTAAAGTTTAGGTAAAACCCCCCCTATCAATGGAATTTAATATCTTTTAGATGTTAGAATCCCTTCTACACTTCCTTATGCCAGACCTCTTAAGAACCCCCTTTCCTCTTACACATCACAAACTAATTTCACTAATATTTCTATTAATCCCCAAGACCCTTTGGTTTAAACTATGGGCCTTGAGTTAGCTCTCTTTCCTTAAATAAGTCTCATTAAATATATTCCTATGATAGATAGATGGATATTGGTGGTTAAGCAATAATGATCATCTACCCCCTAAATAATACATTCCAAATAGAGAAAAAAAAACTTCTATCAAATATATTGTTAAATCTTTCTCTCAAGTTGCCTAAAATATGGTTCTAGCCCAACATAACCATTTTGGAAATATTATTTCCCTTTAGTAAAAATAAATTACTGTCTCTAGTTCCTGAGGTTGAGTAGCCTCCATATCACCCTTTATGAATTTAAATATTCTATATTTCAATATTAGGGAACTTTTCCTCATCATAAGTTTCAAGTTTGAAAGGTTGTAGTAGAGAATCATAATTATTCTCTTTTTCTTCAAGAATTTAAAGCCACTAGTTAGGTTATTTTCCATTGTATAAATTATATTAGTCAAGGATATGCATATTCCTTTACTACATATCATACCAATGGTTAAGGTATTGTTGCCCTCTCCATATCTATATCTCTTTGTTATGTTATTCTAGATAATGGAGAAGTTCCTAATAACCATTATGCTTGGGTTAGATTACCTCTAAAATCTCAAGTTCTCAGTTTTTGTTATATCTATAATCTTAATGAACTTCACAGACACATAGACCTATAGGAATGATTAGTTTTTTATCACCCTCTTACAAAGTGGACCCTAGGAGGTGACTTTAATATGATTGAAACTCCTAGAGCCAAACGCTAGGCTAGTAGAAAATCCTTTTCAATAGCTAAATTTGGTAGCTGATTTTTTTTATCATAATCACTTAGTTGTGCATGCCCCCTCTTTGGTAAAGCCTCCTCTCATAGATATTATTAGTTTACATGGTCCAAATATCATTATGGATTTTTCAAGAAGCTTGTTCATTTAGACATTTTATTTTAGTAATTATGTTATGGATAAATTATACATCTACAAGCAAGTTCATATACTTTCTCACACAAATTTATCTAGTCATATTTATATCTTATCTCTCATCTTCCTTTATCCCACACTACTTCTATTCAAATTAAATATTATCCATCTTGATAGCTCAACATCCTGCCACCACATCGAGCATGTATAGAACATATTTTATAGAGAAACTAGTAATATTGGATAGATCAAGTGGTTTGAAATAGCTATTTCCAATACTATTTCTTCTCTTAGATGATATTGATACCCTATTTTTAAGAGCAATAAGATTCAAAAGAGCCATAATAAAAATGATACCTCTTATTACCATTCCATATTTATGAATGACCTCACTAATGTTTTTATTTAAAGTTATCTAGCTAATACTAAAAATCAAATGAGAGTGTATGAGTCATACCATGTTATAAGGATGCATATGAGATATCATCTCAATTGGATTTTATAAGGTGACAAGGTAACTATTGTTTTTAAACTACCTTAGTCATAAAGTATTTTTACAAGGAAATTTGAGTTCAAGAAACTTTCATGTCATTCCTTTTTTTGAACCAATGAGATCACAAATCTTTTTTAAGCCACTTATATCAACATTTTACAGTGGATCCTATGGATGGCATCCAACTTTTCGTAATAGAATATATGTAGAAATAGATTTCCTCTCTAGTATAACCTTTGCTCTAGATTTATTTGAACATCCTATTTGTATGAACAATTTACATAATATTCTTTCTATAGAGAATGAAGAAGCTCCTCATATGAATGGTTTTCCTCTGTAGTTTTATAAAAAATTCTAGCATATGTCTTCCTTAGATATTCATCATGTGTACATGGAAGATCTCCAAAATACTTCCTTAATAGCATATACCAATGCTATATTAGTCAAACTTATTTGTAAAGGAGTGACTCATAAACGTATATCTAATTGGAAATCAATTACCCTTAATATTTATTACAATATCATAATTAAAGCTATAAATTTAAAAATCAAAACTATTGCGCAAGATATTATTTACATGTAAAAATTTGGTTTTTTAGAGGATATTATATATTAGATAATCCTATGATATATTTGAAAACAACATAATCAGATATCGACTCCAATCAAGGTATCCTCTTGGTTAAGTTAGATTTTGACAAAACATATGATAGAATTAGATTGAATTTTATTCTTCGCATGATTTACTCGATTGGTTATGGTACAAAATTCTATAATAAAATTAGTATGCTCTTTGGTGATGCTTCATATTGTGTTTAGGGTAATGTATTTCTATCCCCTCCTTCTTGTTACAATAGTCTATTAGACAAGGTTGCTTTCGTACTCATTTTTTGTATGTTTTGGCTGCCAATTCTCTAGAATATCTTCTTTATAAAGCTTAATATGATGGCCTCATTTAAGGTATTAAAATTCCTAGATATAAACATAATATTAACTCACATTTTTCTAAATATATTCTTATTTTTCTTCAAGATACCTAATAGGAGGTATGTACTATTAAAGAGACTACAATTGTTTTGTGATGACTTTGGTTCTCATATCGAAAAATCTAAAACATAAGTCTTCTATATTTTTTTGGTCCTAGTGGATGCAAATCCTCTATTGAGTGGGATATCATCCTACATGGAATAATTATTTGATACTTAGGAATCCTCTTTGGAATTAATGTTTCTCCTAAATATATGTGGAATTGAATTATTGAAAGAATTGAAAAGAAATTTAATGCATGGCTTGTTTAGTTTCCCTCATTAGCAAGAAGAATATATGTTGCAAATAAAGTTATGATAGACTCTCATATTTACAACTCTTCTTATTGGATGGCTTCCAAGGAAGCCTATAAAAAAATTATTGAGGACATTCATATTTTTTTACGGACCAAATGGGATAGGGAGGTAGGAATGACAACCATCTCATGGAAAATTTCTACACAACCAAAGGATTCAATAGGATTGGGCATTATTGATGGTTTTGCCTACACAAAAAAATTGGATGAGAAATGGGTTGCTAGAGTCCTCACTAGAGATGAAAATTGGAAACACTTATTTTAATTTAGAATATCCCAGGCTACTCACAAAGGTAAATGAAAATAAATCATATGTGAGGATAAGTTCCATAATGCACGTACTTCATGGTTAAAGGATATTTTCAACTTACCCATAACATGAAAGCTTGAAAACCAATTTCTCATTTATTAGCTTGGAATTTTGACTCCTTACGACATGGTCTAAGCATTGGTCTAAATAGTACTTGGTGGAATAAAATTATCCTCCATAATGATAAAAATTTAGCTCTATTTAGTGCTCTTGAAATAGAAATTATGAAGAAAGGTATAAAATTAGAAATATTTAGGATCTAGGTAGTTGATAAACTCTTGTCTACAACCAAATATACAATAATTGCTCTTTTCTCACTTTTTGTTCACATGACTTTTTTTATGGATTCAATTCCATGTGAGGTACTTTTAAAGTTGGTAACAACTGTCTATAATATATAGACTGATTGAAGATGGCCTAATGATTATGGAATCTCTTTCATTAAATCTAGTTGGATCTACAAAAAACTTGTGTGTCCTTTACATTTAACTCTAAACTCAACATCAAGTGACAAGTCAATTTTTCTAATACCCAGTGGTGGTTTCTTGCTGCTCAGCTTTGAGAATTTCATGTTAAATACAAAAATGAGCTTCTTATATGGTAGGTTCTACATTAAATTTTTTAAACTTTTAAAATTTTGGCTTTGATTTTACATATTTTTTCTCAATTCAATTTTTTTTATGCTTTAAAAAATCTTATTCACTTGTTTTGGTTTTTAGACATGGCTAAATAATTTTGGGATGTCGTCTATACTTTTTTATTCACCTACTATATTGGATATTAGAACACTTCTACGATTGGTCTTTTCTAGTTGTATAATTGCCCCAAAATTTGGGATGTTTGTAGATTCATATTTCTCAAGCATATTTAGATGTTTCAAAGGAAAAATTTATTTATTGGTTCTGCTCTTCCATGGGGTATAGTTTTAGAAAACTTGACATTTGATATTTTTCTATATTTGGGATGCATTCATTCCCATGTTCATGGATCCTCCAACACACTAGATGATGTTACCAATAAGCTTTATGGAATTTTTCACATGATCCATGATCTTCAAAATATCCAACATAAAACAAAAAAGAAGACAATAAATAGTGATGAACTAGTACTCATTACTTCTATTTCTTCGTGAAAGACATTAGAATATATAATTGAGGATATTCCCAAAATATTACCGCATGAGAGACTCTCCCATGTATGAGTGATGATATCTAGCATATTGCAAAATGATACAACTATAGTCTTTTTGTTGCTATTAGATTCTATTCACATGTGTATTCATTTATGGATGTTTTATTCCTTATCCACCTTATTTTATTTTCTTATTTGTGGATAGCGCTAGCACTATATTATTGTAATGTTCTTGTTGATAACATTATATTATATTTTTTCTAAAATAATATTCTCACATAATATATAAGTTTACTTATACAATTACTAATTGTATTATCATTAATTATAATAACATGATTATTATAATATTATTAATATTTTTTTCTAAAAATGTTTGCAGAGCATACCAATGTACTCCCTTTCTCTCTTTCGAATTTTGAGAAATATTCTTTAAAAAAATTGAATAAATTCAGTGATCCTTTCTTTGGTTCGGTTCTAAGGAGAAGAAGAAATTATCACTTGTGGTTTGGGATTAGGTGTGCAGTAGAAAAATTTTGGGAGGTTTGGGCTTAAGAATAATGACAATATTAAACAAAGCACTAATATCTAAACAAGGTTGTATATTGGTTAAAAAATATAATGTTAATTAGGTTAAAATATTGTCAACCAAATATTTAGGTAACATCGGTAATTTTCTCCCATATCTAAGTCCTATCCTTGGCTCAACATTCTGGCACAACATTGTTAACAACCACTCTGATATTATAAAGGGAGGAATATGGGTGTCAAGTAATTGGTAGAGCATTGATTTTTGGAAAGATACTTGGGTAGTTTAAAGACCATTAGAAACATATCCTAACTTGAGTTTGGTGGAACCAATTATAATCCAAGTTTTTGGGTTAAAGGTATGTGATTTCATTGTCTCTGTTAATGATAGAAAATTTTGGAAATATTTTGTTCTTCTATGGATTTCACAAGAAGAAATTATGTTAAAAGCTCTAATGGACATCCTAAAGTGGATGGTTATTCCTAAACAAGATAGGTCAGACAGATTGGTGTGAGAGGTTAAGAAGGAAGGTTGTTATTTTGTTAAGTCAACCTACCTATTGTTAGATGTTCCCTTTGATCCCTATTTTCCCATTAGTAATATTAGGCTGAAGGGTATTACCCCCAAATTTAATATTTTCATTTGTTTGATAGCTCAAAGAAAGTATCTTACATTAGATAATTTGTAGAAAATAGGATTGGTTATCCTGAATAGACACTACCTATGTGGTAGTGTTGAAGAATTACTTGTGCATCTATTGTCTAATTACCCCTTTCTCAGTCTATCTTCTCCTAGTTCCTGAGGACCTTTGGTGTGTTTTGAATTTTATGAATTTGTTGTCTAACTTGATCATTAAATGGAGATATCCCTTTATCTCCACATATTTAGGCTTTTTGGTCCTTTGATTTACCTCATGTTTGGTGGTGTATCTGGAAGGAGAGGAATTTTAGATCCTTTAAAAATATATCTCATCCAACTGAACTTGTGGTACTTTGGGTAATTGTTTCCATTGTTGAAAATATGGATGCAATTTATTTATATAAAGTCATTTTCATTGGGGAGTTGACAATGGAGTTGGTTCTTAAATTTAGAGATTATTCTCCCAATCATTGCCTTTAAACTTATGATAGATAGACTACTATTTATCAACCTCCTCTTATTGGTTGGTTGAAGCTAATTTTTTATGGAGTTTCTAAAGGGAATCATGGACCAATCGGTGTAGAGGGATTGGTTAGATACTCTAACAGTAGGATTTTATTGGCTGTCACTAAAAATTTAGATTGTCAGACCAATAATTTTGTGGAGGCATAATCTCTCTTTGAAGGGGTTTGTCAACTAGTAATTTTTAATGGTAAGAAGGTAATTATTGAAGGAGATTCTCTCAATATCATTAATATGATAAAATGTGTTTAGTTCCCTTATTGGATGATCACGAATGAATTTGCTAAAACCCAAAGATATATTTTAACCCTCGAAGCAGTTGAGATTGAGTATGTTCATAGGGAAGGAAATAGATTGGTGAATTTTTTAGCAAACTTTGGATTTCTATAGGAAAGATGAACAATTTGGAAGGAATATTTCCAAGATTGATTAAATCAAATAGATAATAACATCTTGAGGAGATAATTTGTGTTTTCAAATGGCTCTAATTATCCCCTAGGAAAAATTGATGAATGCAAGAGTATGTACCTAAACCATGGTCAAATTTTTAATTTGAATTGAATTCATGCCACAAATCATTGTTATTGTTGGACATCCTTTTTGGAGGTTTAAGCATCACTATTTTTTTTGATAGGTAAAATCTCCTACATGAGACATGATGTATTTTTTGAGGTTTTAGTTGTTGATAGTGAAAGCTCTAGTGTGTTGATGGTTATAGTTTAAGTGTATCCTACTCGGCTATTATGTAGTTTTGTTGTTTTTCTACTTCATTTATCCTTTTTGGCTTGCTATGTTGATTTCTATATTCCTTGTATCTAATTGGTTGGTTGATCCACCTTTGTAAAATATTTGGGGCACCTTTCAAAACCCTTTCATCCATCTTATAAAAAAATATCATTAAGAATTTAATAATATCATTATTTTAATAATTTTATTAATAATATTATTAATTGTTATAATAAACAATCATAATATCATTATATGGTTACAAATAAATTATTTTACATTAAATCAATAATTTTTTAAAATCCCTAAATTACAATCTTATTTAACACATACATAATATCCCAACTAATAACCTAATAAATTAAAAAAAAAAAAAAAATATATATATATATATATATATATATATATATATATATATATATATATATATATATATATATATTAATTATTACATAACTCGTGAGTGTAGGGTACCACTCTCAACAAACCTATGGTCCTTTTTGACCATCATTGGTTGCTCGATGTTGTGGACTTAAGGCACACTCAGATGATTCAGAGCAGACTACTACCTTTGCAAAGGGTTGGCTTCCTCCCTAAAGTTTAAACCTAGGTTTCTTGATATGTATTCAACCACATTGAACTAATCTTTTAAGATTTTATCATCATGTTCTTTTAAACATTGTTTTTCACCATAAGATCACATTCACTAGTTAGACGCTAAGGTTGACAGGTAAATATTATAGAACATGCAAAGTTGGATATTTGAATGTTTGACCCTAGTTAAAAGAGTTCACATTGGATTTGCTTCTGAACCTTAATTTGTGAAGTTTTTCTGGCCTTGTGTAATGTCTTTTGCGATTTTAAATTTTATATAAATTGTTTTTCGATTAGACCTTAGTTTGTGAAAGTTTTAGAAATATCTAAGTGCATTGGTGCATTCCACCTCAAATGGAAATATGTGTACAATTTTTAATAGGTTTCTATGTATTTTAGTTCATAATGAAATTAGAACAATTTATTTAAAAGCGTATAAATATTCGTCTCAATATACGTTGGTCTTCTATATCATCAAGATCAGAATTTAAACTTACAATCCATTTAAACTACTTGAACTAAACTCATATATAAAAATTATAGTGAGATATATGACATATTTTGATTTACGGTTATTGTAACCATCATTTTTGCCAACAGGTTAAGTCTTATAGGCGGCTTCATCGTAATATATTGTGATGTTGAAAACGTGGGGAATATATTGATTTTAGCGGTTTAACCAAGGAACGAGGCCCCAAATGCCCTTAGATTATGCTACCATATATATATATATAGTATTTTATTTTACTGTAGTGGCCATTAACATCGGCTGTTTCATGTGGATTGTGAGCCATCAATCTTTCTACTGTAAATAAAAGCAATGAAAAAAGTTTTAGCGATAATTTTTTCTTTTCTTTTTGCCAATTTGAGATGTTATCACAGGCACACAAACACAGGACTTATGCAGTTGACATTGAATACTTTCATTCACCACTGTTAATATAAATATATATATATTTTATTATGAATGTTTTCTTCGGTATTTGGTATGAATTCTGATCATATTTACAGATTTAGATAACATTTCTTTTGCGGATGAAAGTGTGCCTTGAACTTTAATATAAACACCATGAATTATGATACAGAGTATGCTATGTTTTAAAATTAAGCTTATCAAGAAAGCTACAAATAGGAAGCCTGTTTTTATGATGTCTCGTATTTTGGTTTACAGATTATATGGATTTCATTTTAAAGTTTCTTATGGAGTCCATTTTTTATAGCTTAATTTCAGGGAGATTAATTGTAGAGCTTAGTTTCATGGCACTCACAAAAATTTAAATTGTGAAATTTATAAATATAAATTATCTATTTAAAAAATATAGGAAGTTTGTTTTAAGATATTAATAAAGGGTTTTATTTAAATAATAAATAAATTTAAAGAGGAATATTACATTTTTATTATTCTATAGAAATATTTTGATTATGTTATGCTAATATTTTAGCAAACAAGGTGATGGTGTTATATTCCTTGATAACATTTAACTAATGTTTCTCCATTAAAAGTCTGAATTTTTCCGAACGACATTTGGTGTAATGGCAGTTGCTTGGTTATTATCATCTATGTTGTTGTGAGGTCAGAGCGCCCGATATTTGTAAAAGATGTTCAATATAAAAAAAAAAAGAGTCTGAATTTTAAGTATTTGGGCTAATGGTATTTAATAAGTTTCAATTATATAATTTATAAATGATAATTTATGATGCTATCATTATTTATAGTATTTTATAAAATTATCGCAAGTAATTTATTCAAAATCAAATAATAAAATAATAGAAGTTCTAAAGTAAGGCATATAATTTGAACAATTTATTTTCTATTCTGCTAGAGAATACAAAGGAGTAGAGTGGAATGTAAGCTTGTTCTAATCCTAAAGGTACAACAAGGCGGTAAAATTTTTTGTAGTTGCACTCCGTTTTTCTTCTCCCACCTTACAAAATAGAACCCAGATTGAAATATATAGGTAGGTTCTTAGGGAAGCAGCGGGAAAAATCCACCAAATTTTCTAACATTCATTTAACTCAAAATTAGGGTTTCCTCGAAATTGGCTAGCAAACTGACAGTTTCAATTGCTCATAATAACTGCATTTAAAATGTGGTGAAAGGATTTGAATAATAAGATCTGTCAGAGATCTATCCCATGTGAAATCAAGTTTAATTTCTAACAAGTTCATGCTAAAGGGACTAACATATAGTTAATTACTTTATTTAGATCTTAAAAACCTAGCATTTTATAGGTAAGGGATCTATGCGAATCTATGATATTCAAAAAGCATGGTAAACTTTAGTTTATCTACTAGGGTGGGAGGATTCCTTCTTGAAATTTAGAGTAAGTTTTGCTATGTTATCCATTTGATAAATTTGTCTTGTGATGAATAAGGACAATTTTGGCTCCTGACCCTCATATGAAAGGAAATTTTTTGTTCAAAAGCAGAGACTCCAAGTTCATTGAGTTGTGTGACTTCTTGATAGATGATTGAAAATCTTAACCTAATTACTAAAAAACCAATTTAACCTACCTACTAGTTTTTAATTTGTGATTGTGATTTAATCCTCTGTTATCCTAAGTTGAAAACCAACTTGTCCACCTCATTGGTTTATAATAGGTTGAATAATTGGTGTTGGTCAAGTTATATGAAAATTAGAAGGCCAATAATCCTTCTTCCTCCTATATGAATTGGCTCTAGATAAAGGACAAGTGGAAATTTAATTGTGTTTATCCTTCATAGACAAAAATATATCTATAGATCTAGAAATCTAAAGTTGTCATGTCATAAAATTTGTTTGAATAGAGGATTGTACAACTTAAACCTCCCTTTAGGGACTTACAAACTTTGGCATAGTTGACTTAGCCATTCTCTTTGATACAGGGTCAGATAGTAGAATGGAGCTCTTCTAGGGTTTGCACATAGTGCCATTCCTATTGTATGTAGAAGCCTTAGTAAGATGAAATGGATGTGGATTTTAGGGCTTAGTTTTGACTTCCTTCATAGCCAAAACTATTAAAAAACCATAGGTAATTTTTATTTATGTATCTTGTCATATAGACATAATAGATTAAAATTACTTTCTACCTATCCATGGATGCTAGTGAGGGCCCTTCGAGGGTCCTCCCTCTAGCCCCTTATCCTAAGTGGTCCTTTGTAGACACAATGAGTTAAAGAAAAGAAGTTGAATATGAATCTTTAAGTAGTGATACCTTAAAATCCATATTCTCTATTGCTATAACCAAGAAGCCAATGGATAAAAACTTTTATTCTAGAGTTAGTGGTTGTATTACCTTGGCTTCCGATCATTCTAAACTTGTTATTGAACAAATTTTAGTGGCTAAAAATATTTTGTACATGAATAACCATGATTTAATAGGTAAGTTTATTAGCATGAGATCGTCTCTGGGGTTTATGACATATTGGATTCGAAAGAACTAGGAGCCTTTAGGGGATATTTCCATATTCCTTATTAGTAATATATATTATATACTGAGTTTATTTTCTCAAGTGTATAGAGATAAAGTTTTTGAAATAAAAATAGAAGCTATGAATCATCAAGTTAGGATTTGATCCATGCATGTAATCCATTGCAATGGTTTTTTAGATTCGATTATATGCTCTACCAATGGAATATTGGTGTAAACCAAATTTTAAGAGATTGGATAATTTCTTGGGATGCTATATAGGAGTATCCAGAGATACGATAATGTGAGATTTAGCTATTTATGTTTGGATATATGTTTATATGGATCTTAATCACCCATTTCTAGCTAAAGTATAAATAAATATGGGGTATTTCACCTGGATACAACAAATAGACTACAAAGTAATCCTATTTTAGTATAGGAATAATCATAAGCATATATATATTATCTAGTTGTACCCTAATACTATCCAAAAGGATCCCATCCATAAAAGGATCATTTCAATGATGATATGATTCCTAAGAGGAAGGCAAAATCTCAAAGCACAACATCAAGCCTAAATACACTAGAAGAGGATTTTGAAGCACCCAAGAGAAATAAAAAATAAAATAAGAAGGAAATATGATCAAACCAAATAGAAGAGAGAAACCTAAACAAGTATGCAATTATTAATAACCTAATGGACATGGAGAATGAGGTAATTGTAATGGAGGAACCACAAGGGAAAAATATTCCCTTTAAAAATGTAGTAGTCCAATAGAGGATAACTCAACCAATGTTGGAGATGAATATCCAACCCATCCCAAATCATATTGTTGTCACAACTTCAAAGAACCTCAAAGAACTCCAAATCAAATCAAAAGCAATTGGTAATGGAGAGTGACCAACTAGTAAACAAAGGAAGAGTAAATTAATTGATACTTACTAGATTCCTAATTCCTAATGATTGTACAATCATATGATATTAGAGGCTTAAACAACAAGTCTCATGAAATTGATGTTTATAGTTTCATTGAAATTCATTATTCAAATTTTATTTTCCTTTAAGAGATGTATTTTTAATTTCAATAATGGATAGAATAGCCAAAAAAATATGGAGACAAATAGAGCATATGGTTGTAGCATCATAGGGTGCTTCAAGGGGTATAATGACTTTGTGGAATCCTCTAAACTGGAAAATAATTGATCATGTTGTATGAAGGGGGATTTTCACATCTGTGTTCAAGAGTAAGAATTTAACAAAACTTTTATTTATTTGAAATTGCTATTGTTCATAATTTATTGTGGAGCAATGTGTCCAATGGGAAGTTTTACAAGCAAGTAGAATAGGAAAGGAAGAGGTAAATTGAATAGTGAATAATGACTTCAATGGTAATATTTCATCTAGGTATCAATAAGGGTGTATCCCATATTTGGATTAGGGAAATAGATGTATGATATCTAAAGTAAATCAAATCAGTTTGATTGATTTCTAGTATGCAAATATTTCTCATACTTGGATAAACAAATGATTAGCATTAAAAAATAAGAAGGCAAAGTTGGATAGATTCTTGGTGTCTAAAGACACTTAGGATATAAATTATAAATTGTATAGAATTAGACCATTTTAAATTGTATTGGTATGAGATATGAGTCATAAATATTTCTCTAGACTATTTTATTTTGAGAATTTATGGCTATAAAAGGAGGATATTATGGATAAAATCCTATTTTGGTAGGAGGAGGGGTGCCCTACCCATGGGACAATATTTTTGGAGCCTTTAAACAACTCCATCATGTAAAAGCTCAACTAAAAATCTAGAAATAAATAATAAATAAGAATTTTAGCTTCATAGAGTTCCATTCATTGGAAGGATGGAGGAGCTAGCCACACTCTTCCAAAATGAAATAAACACAAAGGAATTGAAACAAGAAGATGAGTTGGTAAAAAAATATTTAGAAATTATAGACAAACAAGAGGAGATAAATTGGAAATAAAGAGATGGTAACTTCTTGGCCACTAGAGGAGGACTGAAATACTAAGTTCTTCCATTGCTTGACCTCAACAAGAAGACACTCCAACACACTACCCAATATAAAATACCTTCATGATAATGTGATGAACATTATCATAGGTACACAAAAGGCTATAATTTCTACTTTAAAAATATTTTCTTTGCTTGTTCCCATCCTAATATTGTAGTACAATAAGATATACTTAATTATATCATATAGATTATAAAAGGTGAACAAAAATAGACCCTATTCAGAAATATGGATCTAAAGGAGGTGAGACACACAATTTTCAACATGAGAAATAGAAAGTCCCTAGGTCCTGATGGGTTCTTGATTGAATTTTTCTAGGCTTTTTGGGATGACATAGGGGAGGATGTAACCAGGTGAACGGAAGAATCATGTGTAAATAAAATCATTTTATAAGCTATGAACCACACTTTCCTTATTTTAATTCCAAAAGTTAGAATTCTAACCTTTGAGACTTTCATCAAATTATACTTTGGAATATAGTCTATAAAATTATTACTAAACTAAGGGATAAAAGGCTCGAGAAGGTACTGGATAGTATTATCTCTCAGGAGTAAAGAGGATTTATGAAGGTCCAACAAAATTTATATGGAGTAATCTTGGCCAGAAGTAGTTCACATATTGCATAAAAATGGTCAAAGAGATATGTTTATCAAATTAGACATGTCTAAGGCATATGATAGAGTCCCTTGGTTGTTTCTAGACTGAATTATAAAGATTTTTTTTTTCTCTTGGGGTTTTAGAGAGTGGATCATGAGTTGTGGTTCCTTGGCCTCCTCCCTAGTCCTAATTAATTGTATTCTCTCAAATCCCTTTCAAGAATTTAGGGGAATTTGTAAAGGAGATCCTATATCTCCATACCTATTTATTATTATTGTTGAAGGTTTAGGTAGATTTATTTGAAGGAATAGTTAACAAGGAATTATCTCTCAAGTGCAAATGAGAGTGATAAATATAACCTATTTATACTTTGTGGATGATATAGGGTTTCTTGGGGTAGCCAATGTTAGAGTGGTAAAAGTTAACTCAAATATGACTTAAATACCTAAATAAAAGCCACATAACAAGAAGTAAATGCAATTAAACCCAAGGTAGTATTCTTTAATATTGAAAGGGGCATCCAAGATCAAATTCTAAACATCTTAGATTTTTGTTAGGGCTCCCTCCCACTAGACTACCTTAGGATTCCACTCCGTTATAAGAAGTTTAAGGTGGTGAAACTGAAAACATTGGTGAATAAAAGTGGTGGAAAGTTAAATCATTGTATGCATCACTACCTTTATTTTGTAGGAAGAGTGACTCTTCAATTAGTAATTAATGTAATGCTAGTTTACAAGTTCTCTATCCTTGTGGCTCCAATTGAAATTCTAAGGGAGCTGGACTCACTCATGTAAAAATTTCTTTGGGATGATCCAAGGATAGGTAAGTTATGGACTCTAGTAATTTTGGATAAAATCTACTAGCCTAAAGAAAGTGAAGGATTAGGAATTCAAAATGCAACATTGAATAACCAAGCTCTAGAAGGAAATATTTATTGGATATGGATCACTAATCAAGAAGTGTTGTTTAGCATAGTGATTACTAGTAAGTATTTGGTAATATTTCCCATGAGAAATTAGGTCACATCCATATGAGTGGCCAATGTTCTGTTGTTTGGAAAGTGTTGAAATTAGGATAGAAAGTAGTAAAACCAGGATTACTTTGGAAAGTGGGTAGAGGTGATAAAGTAAATTTTTGACTAATTGTTGGGACCAATACACCCTCTTATGTTCAAAATTTCTATAGTTGCAAATATTTAAATAGATTTTAGAGGCTATAGGTTGGATCAAGACAACATGTTACCTATATACAAGGTAAATTGGGACCTCCTCTCATTTTCAACTAAAACAACGGGAAGAGTAGCCAGTATCGATCTCTTAGAATGTGTTTCTATTTTTAAAGAGGATAGTAAATCAATATCAACTTGCAAGAAATGAAGAAGATGATAATATTAGCTTGGGTTCATTGGAATATAGACATCTATATAATCTAGGATTATAATGAATTGTTCTCTCCCCTTTTAGTGTAGCTAGGTGTTCCATGGGAAATAGTGTGGCTGGAAATGGGTTGGACAAAAGTTAATTTAGTTTTTTGGTAGGTTATGCATCAGAGATTCCTCACCTATGATAACTTAAAGAGAGGGATCTTCATGGATATTTTAAATGTATCATGTGAAATACCCAAGATAAGACAATAGATCATTTGCTCTTCCAATGTGACTTTGTCCTAAAATTATTGAGTTGATGGGTTGCTCTTTTCAAGGTGTATCTCAACTAGTAGTTAGCACATACTAATATATGTGAAGTTTATAAATAAATAAGGATAAAAAATAAATTAGTTTAATTTGATTGGTCTCTAGTTTTGATATTTATCTTGTAGCACATATGGTTGGAAAAAAATGATAGAATTTTTAGATGGGAATACACTTTGATAGAGCTAGTTTAAAATAAAATATTAAACAAGGTTACCAAAATTAGTAAAATCTCATGTGAGGGAGCAAAAAAAAAAGTAAGGTAATTCTATCATGAGGTAAATTCATGGGGCTTGGCAAACCCCACCCCTATTTTGGAAAATTATCAACATAGATGGAGCAATCAAGAAAAACCCAAGGGTAATAGGCATTATTTTCCTTAGAAGAGATTGTAATGGGAAGGTTCTTCATTGGGAATTGGAAGGCCTAGGAGTAGAACCAAAATATTAAGTAGATGTTTTGGAAATCAAACAAGACTCTCTTAATGCTTGGAAGAATTTATTTTACAAGATCATAGTGGAGTATGACTCTCAAATTTTTGTGGGGTCACTAGATGAGATTAGGAATTTAGATTGAGTGCATGGTGGATTATGAACATAGTGAGTCAAATTAATTTTATTTGGTAGTAATTTGAGGATGTCATTCCAACTTATGTAGAGAAGGAAGAATACAATAACTAATTTGTTGTGCTAAAAAGTAAAATGAGCATCTTTTTGGAGATCAATTTAAATATGAATAGGTCAAGGATATTGTATATTGGATGGAGGTGAAAAAACAAGTTCTATGTTTAGCCAACAATGATTTATGTAATAAAGTATGTGGGAATATGGTAGATTTTTATGATAATTAGCCTTTGATATAGCATCATGTTGCTGCTTGTTCTTAGTTCTAATTTTGGATAGCCCCCAAAGTCATGGAAAGAGAGAGCGAGAAATCCAGGTTCTCTAGAATAGTGTTAATAAAAAATTAATCAGCATAACAAATTTTCCTCTTTGAATCACACTAAGAAATTTGTGGTCCAAGAAGATATTAGAGTTAGTTTTATTACTATCTTGGTACTAGCAAAAAGTTGTAGTCCAGTTATTGTAACTTTGAATTTGTCTTCTTAATACAAATGTCACCTTTAAAAATAAAAAACATTGGTATCTCTATACCTAATTATGCCAACCATGGCTACATAAAATTAATTAAGTACATTTTTGGATCTATAGAATAACCAATATTATTTGGAAAAATGTTTAGTGTGACTATACAATAATATTTGGTAGACAATTGAAATAAAGAGAGATTGTACTTACGGCTAATAAGGAGTTCGATAAAAAATGATTGAGTTATTTATGCAACTTGTTTTGGATCCCATCCAATTTATGAGGTATCATAAAAGATTCAATCACTAATATATTTTTCCAACATAGGTAGTTATGAGACTATTATAATAGCTTGTTGAAGTGGTTGCATTGGAAACTACTATCAAGTATTAGAATAAACAACAAAAAATATAAATTAATATCTATTTGTGCTTTTGGTATATAATTCAAGACTTAAAAGGTTTTATTGTATGATTTTCAAGATATAATAGATGATAATAATTTAAAAGAAAATATTTGGCATAAGATCATTTTGCAGTTATTGCAGGACTTATCCAAGTTATAGGCTAGAATATGAGGAGATGTATATGTTAGTTTTTTTTATGGTTTTGACTATTATTCTTAGAATAGGTTTATACAATATCATTTGAATTTTATATTTTATTAATTTTGTAGTAAGTATTTTTAAAAAAATATAGTCAATGTCAAAATAAATTATTTTGTAAGAATATAAATAAAATTGGCACCTTTTGCATTTATTTTACTTCAAAATATTCAAGTGTTTATCAATAATTAACCAAAATATTAATAACACTATTTATATGAATAGAAAAATAAATGTATATATTAAATTAATTTCATTTGAGAGAATACATGGTCCTTAAAAAGTGTAAAGAACATAGAAACTAATTATATTTATATATGCTTTGATTAATCTTAAAAAACAATATAAAAAAAATTATAAATGCTTTTCAAATTGCACTTGGCCCAAAATAATTTATTGACTCATATTATTTTTAACTAACTCTTTAATTTTTAATTTTAACTATAAATTATATAAATTATGGAAGAACTTTCCAAATTTGATCAAAGAATATCATTGGGCATTGGTAAAATTGACTTGCCACTTGACATTGGGCTTAGAGTCTAAACATGGAGGACACCAAATATTTTTCAACTACATTTAATGGAAGACATACTATAACCATTAAGCCATCTCTAGTCATTCCATATATTGTGGGTGGTTACTCCCAACTTAATAAGGAACTCATAGAGCATGGAAGATACAACTAAGCTTCTTGTATGGTATAAATTTTCCAACTTCTAAAATTATGGCTTCGATTTTACACATTTTCCCTCAATGCTTTAGAAACTCATATTCACTTGTTTTGCTTTTGTGACATGGCTAAACAATTTTGGGATGTCTTCTATGCTTTTGTTTTTCCCTCTTTCACTAGATCTTGGAAACTCTCTCTCCTTGATTTTTTCTAGCTATATCATTACCCCAATCTCTAGGATGTTTGTAGACTCATCCTTCTCAAGCATATTTAAAAGTTCTTATGCAATTTTTTTTTATAGTTTTTACTCCTTTATGGGATATAGTTTAGCAGACTTGATACTTGATATTCTGTTACATGTGGGATGTATTCATTCCCAAATTTATGGATTTGCCAACACTAAGAGATATTATTGACAGACTTCATCATATTTTTCACATGGTACAAGATCTTCGTAATGTCCAAAAGATACTAAAAAGAAGGTAGTAAATAGAGATGAACAATTTTAGGATTTGATTACTTATATTTCTTCTTTGAAGACTTTAAAATATATAACAAAAGACATGCCAATAATTTCCCTATATAACATACTCTCCCACATATGAGTGCTGATATATGACCTTTTTGTTGCTATTAGCTTCTATTCAGTTATGGATGTCTTATTTCTTATCCACCTCATTTTGTTTTTTAGTTAATGGAGAATGTTATCACGAAAATATTGTAATGTTCTAGTTAATGAATTAATGTAATTTAGCTTTTACTAAAAAAAATTATATAAATTATATGTATCTTTTTAATTAATTTTAAACATTTAATTTTTAATTTTAAAAATCATGTATATGCTTGAAGATTAGTTTCTGATTTTTTTTTAAATTATTAAAATTCAATATGTATATGCTTGTAGATGAATTAGTTTTTGAAATAAATTTTTTAAAAGTTTTAAAGTTCAATATTATTTACTTGTAGATGATTTAATTTTTTTAATGCAAACATTTAAACTATTTTTAAATACTAAATATTTTTAAAAGATTCATTAAGCTTGAACAAAAAATCCATCGAGAGAAGACTCCATACAGAAAAAATAAACCCAAAGAGGGCAGAACCAAATAGACCACCAAAGCGGAGATACCAGCAAGCAATCAAGCAGACCGAACATAAACCAAGGCAAGACCAAAGAGAAACCTCAGATCCAGCAAAACTTGACTTGAAATAGTTATGAATTACGCAATAGTTTCTCTCCATTGAATAGTTGTCTACTTTTATTTAAAATTGAAATGCAAAAAATAAAATTTATGATTCTCATTAAAAATAATTTTTTTCCTAGTTTTTAGAATATAAAAAGTAATTATTTTAAGATTTAATATTTATATACTTACAGATAAATTAGTCTTTAAACAAAAAAAATTTAAAATACTTTTTAAGTGAATAGTTTTATTTTTTTCCACTTCAAGATTCAAAGGTAAAAATTAAAAGTTGCAATTGATTATATTGGTTATATGAAATTGAAATAAGTCTTATTTGTATTAGAACATAACAATATACTATACATGTAACACTTTGTTAAGATTTAAACAACCTTATTTTTCTTAAACGGGAAGGAATCTAACCAGTTGAGCTAACTCCATTTGATATTAAACTTAATTTTTTTTTAAAAGTTATATGTGGCTTCTCTTAGAGGTCACTCACATCAAAATAGCAAAATATTACATTTATTATTAGGTCAGTTATCAAAATATGACACTTCTTTTTAGGTCTATTAAACAATATCAACATGCCTTTTATAACAATAGTTTTTAATTTCTTTTTTATTAAATATATCTTTTAATTTTTTTGAAGTGATATGTTTCTATAGTAATCTCCTTGACATCATGTTGAGAGATAAAATATCATTTGGCTAGGTGCTTTTTAAAATTTTAATTTTACCATGATGAAGATAACATTGGGATTGGCTAAATTGTCTAATTTGCTTCTCTAAAAATATGCTTACATTTTCAAAGGATTGTCTACATTAATAATTAATAAGTGATAACATAAACAAAAATATTATTTTTTATCAAATCCTCACATCCATTTTTATTGATAGCACAAGTGATAATTTGTGAATCCCTTCAATTAAAATTAAAATATATTTCAATCATTTTTCTATTGTAATTTTAATCCTATTCATAAATGCCCTAGCATATGCATAGTTATTAGTTTAAGTTCCATATGACTTTTTTTTGGTAAGTGGGGATTTTTTTTCTTTATTATTTCTAAAATCACCATATTTTCTCAAATTTCTTTTAAAAGCACCATCACAATTAATTTTAATAAATTCAATTTTTGGCCATTTCCATGTTTCCTAGATCAAAATAGTCATTCAAATTTATGTAATCAAATTGTTATGACCTAGTCATTCAAATTTATGTAATTAAATTGTTATGACCTAGTCAATAAATTTATGTAACCAAATTGTTATGACCTCTATTTCAGTTAGTATTTATAGAGATTTTGTAAGGGAGACAATAATACTATTAGCATGATTTTAAAATTTATTAAAAAATTTATATTATTCGTTTCAAACCATAATGTATAAGCAATTTTGGACAAAAATATTCAATATTTAAAATAATTATTAAATTCAAACCCCAAATTTGATTCAAAATTTCAAAATATTAATTTAAAAAAAAACAGCTTTCAATACAACCGGAATGGAATAGATTTCTTGTCCTGGAAGAGATTTCTTGTCCTTTATACAACTACCTAATTAATAATTTCAGGAAGCGCAGTACCTTTCACTAATCAAGTTGGTGATAACAATGGTCATCCGTTTGAAATTGTGGGTAAGCAAGCAAAAAGAAGAACAATATCTTTCACTAATCAAGTAGGTGATGATGATGGTCATCCAATTGAAACTGTGGGTAAGCAGTCAAAAAGGATGGTCATCCAATTGAAACTGTGGGTAAGCAGTCAAAAAGGAAGAACAATTGGAAGAACAATACCTTTCGCTAATAAGTGAGTGATAATAATGGTCACCCGTTTGAAATTGTGAGCAAGCAAAAAAAAAAGAAGAACAATAGCTTTCACTAATCAAGTCGGTGATAGTAATGGTTATCCGTTTGAAACTGTGGGTAGGCAAGCAAGAAGGAAGAACAATATCTTTCATTGATCGGTGATAACGACGGTCATCCGTTTGAAATTGTGGGTAAGCAAGAACAATACCTTTCACTAATCAAGTAGGTGACAATATTGGTCATCCGTTTGAAAATGTGGGTAAGCAAGAAAAAAAAAGAAGAACAATACCTTTCAGTAGGTGATAATAATGTTCATATGTTTCATCTTCAGTCATTTCATTATTATAAAACGTTCATATGTTTCATCTTCCCAGACACTTCATTATTATATAATGTTCATCTGTTTCATCTTCCCAGACATTTCATTATTATATAATGTTCATCTGTTTCATCTTCCCAGACATTTCATTATTATATAATGCTTTTTCTTATATACGACTACATAATAAATAATTTCAGTCAGTTGAATACCTTTGACTGATCGAATAGTTGATAGTTAGTGTCATCCAACTACAAGTAGGCAAGCAAAAGGAAAACGTGGAGCGGCGTTTTTCATTACACTGGGATTGAAATTTAATTTCTAAAAACGGTCGATCATAAAAATTAAAATGATATTCTAAAACTAAAACGAACCGTCTTAAACTTTTAAATTTTGAGTTTTTTTAACGGTTTTTATTTTGAAAAAGGAAAGAAATTGTTTAAAATCCATAACATGAAACCGGTTTCTGTTAATCCATGATGAGTGAGTCCGCTAGTGGCTTTGGTGCAGTTAGGAGGCCACAAAGGTTATGCATAGTGGCGAATATTCACAAATTATATGAATATTAAGATTTTCAAAATTGGAAATTGACGAATATGAGGACCCTCAACTTGGGCCCATTCGCCTAAAATTCTCAAGATCAATTTTTGCTTAGGGTCAACTCGCCATAATACTTGTTGGAAAGGTCTTTTCAAGCCTCTCTAATGGTGGTGTTTTTATGAAGTTATAAGATGATCTAATAAGCCTAAAGTGGCCCCAAATATGACCTTACATTTTAGGGCTTCAAATGCCTCAAAATTTTTTGTGAAGATGCTCCATTTGATTTTCTTAGGATTCTCTATGATTCACCTTGATTTTGATTAGGATTCGCCATTTTTTACAAGTAAATTTTGAGTCCAACCCCTTATGCATAACCTTGGGGGTGATCCAATGGCTCTCCTCTCAAGAGTGTTAGATAAAAAAAATGAGCAACCGTTTCTAATACACCCCCCATGGGTAGATCTTCAGCCAGACTTAAAAAACTTAAGGAAGAGCCATCTTCATTCTCCACCCACATCATTTTTGACTCTATGAGTGATAGGGAAGATCTGAGCTCCCAGATGCTGCTGGAGCTAATGACATCCACCATTTGTACCTCGATCAAGTACCTGGAGGATGCCTCTAAGATGCTGACCCACTATGCTACAAAGACAAAGGGAAATGGCTAAAACTCTTCCCAAGGCATAGGCGTGATGGGTGGCTTCGGTCTGATGGTAAAAATCAAGTGGAAATTTTGAATCCATTTCATCAAGTTGCTGGGGTTTACCCAAGGAAATAGAGATCTTTTTGTGTTTTCTGATTACTGTCTATTTTCTTTTCCTGCTAATTTCATAATTTAGTGTTATCCCCTCTAGGCTAGTGAGGGCTTTTGAAGTAGGTGGTAGCACTCTTTTGAAAATTTTGTTTATGAGTACAAAACTTTAGACCTCATTGTAATAAGGTTTTGGTTCCTTTAAAAAAAACACCGTTTGTAAATACTAATCAATAAAAAAAGAAAAAAAATTCAAATCATAAATTTGAAATATTAATAGTAATTGGTTGGTCCTAGAGTGGGATATTAATTTTTTTTATAGAGTTTGAATGAAGTGGGATGTTCCTATTAATTTTTTTTAGAAAGTTTGAATCACTCACATATTCAACTGACTAAAAATTATTAAAAAAAAATAACATATAAAATATGTTTTTATATCTAATTTGCAATAAATAATAATAAATCAAATACTATATTATATAAATTTAATTAATTAATTTTATAAAAATATATTTAACTATTAAATTATAATATTATTATAAAAAAATTCTAAGAGGACTCCATTCTTGCCTAAGGCTATCACTTGTCAATAAAAATCCTCAAATAAAAATATGAAAATTAAAAAGTAAAAGAATGAAATATTTACGAAGTTTAGAAATTTTAATGTTTAGTGATGTTAATAATATAATTTTTTTTTTTATTAAATAAATAATATTGGTTTTTTTTTTAATTCTTGAATTGAAACGGGTCTTACAATCAATATATTTTAATCATATATTGTAATAATTTAAATATTAATATATTGGTTTTGTAGTTGTCTTGTCTGTCTGACCACACATTTACTACGGAGAGACCTAGGTTCAAACCTTGGGAGAATGCATGCTTGCAAAGGTAATAGTCTAATATAAATTCTTTTAGTGGGTGGGTGCTAGATCGAACAATGATAGTATAGTACTACAACTGGTGATTCTCCTCATGTAGGGTTATAAAATAACGAAGTGGTATAGATTTTATAGGAGGCAGCCCCAGTATTTTAACCATGCTTTATAGTAGAAAAGGATTGTGGATGTAACAATTTTTTCCATATATATATATATATATATATATATATATATATATATATATATATATATATATATATATATATATATATATATATATATATATATATATTCATGGAAAACATCCTAGAAGGGATACCACTTTTGGGTAAGACCCAAGGAGGTAGGGGTATCCATTCCGTTAAAAATTCTTAGGACTCGAACTCGGCCTACCACCTTTGACATACTCAAGGAGAAAACAAACACATAAAACCAATTTAAATTAAACAAATAAATAACAATAAAATAAAATAAAAAACATGCTTCTTGAGTGTGTCAAAAAGAAAAGCATAACCAAAAACACACACACAATAAGATAAAAAAAAAAAAACACAACATGAACCACATAGAAAAAATACAAGAACAAAAAACAAAAAATAAACACAACCAAAACCTAAAAAATAATAAAAAATAAAATAAAAATAAAAATAAAAAACAACCAACAATAGACAATAAAAAAAAAAACAAAAAAACATATTAAACACTCACACATAAAAACATGAATTAACACAAACAAATAGAAAAAAAAGAACAAGAATAACAAAAACACAAGAACAATAACAAAAACCATAAAAATACATAAAAAAATAAAAATACAAGAACAACAAAAAAAACACAAAGAACACAAAAACAAAACAAAACAAAAGAACACACACACCTTAAAAAACTAAACAAAAAATAAAAAAGAAAAAAAAAATTGAACATAACAATGACCTTTCTAGACCAGAATATTTTTAAGGCAAGAATCAACAGAGGAAACAAATGAAAGAATAGTTTGATCTAAGGAACTAAAATAACATGATCGAACCAAAGAGGAGTAAAAATAAAGCAAGAAGAAACTAAGTATCTTCATAACTGGAGTCATCTAAAGAAATGATAGAAATAAGAACTTCCCTTATTTGCAAAGCCCACCATCTAGGGGGGTGGCCATAACAAGTAAGATCACATTTGTCCAAAGCCTAATTAGCTAAAGCATCAACACTCTTGTTTTGATCTTTGACCACATGATTGTAATCAACTTTCAAAAATCTCATCTGTAATAATTGAATCTTCTCAATAATTCTTCTTATTCTCCAATCAACCTTATGATTCTTAGAAGGAGTCTTCAAAAGATTAATCATGAGTTGAAATTCAGACTCAACTAACACATTTTTCCAACCAAACTTAGTAGCCTCTTGAATACTTTTGAGGATACCATACCCCTCAACAATATTATTAGAAATAAATCCCAAATTCTCAGTAAAAGTAAAAACTAGGGAGCTATATGAAATTCTATCAATTCCTCGTGCATTGGTTTTTCCAGGTTTCCCTCTAGAGGCTCCATCAATATTGAACTTTCCAAAATCCTTAGGAGGAGGTTGCTAATTTTTGGTCCTATCCATCTTACAAATACTCACATTCCCTTTAAGTTGGTTGCCCTTAGAAGATTTAATATTCAATATTTGCATCACTTGATCCCATATTTGGTGGGAGTTTTAAGGATGATTAAGGAGTTAATGGAGAGATTCAACTAAGTTGGCTATGGTCTTTTGCCAAATATAGTGAATATCCTTCCTATATTGATTAAAAAAAAATTTGTTCCTTTCATTCCAAATATTCCAAATAAGAATGGTAGAACCCATCCAAACTAACTGCCTAATAAAATGATCAACACCCTCTTGATTAAGCCAATCCCTCAAAAGTTGTTCAAAAGTAAAAAAACTAAACCACTGTAAGCCAAGTAAAGTGGCCATTCTCCTCTATAACTCGGAGTCTAAAGTAAACTCAATAAAAATATGGTTCATATTTTCTGCATTCTCTTCACATATTTCACACCTAAAAGGGCCATGAAAACCATGCTTCATAAGTTGCTCACCAGTAAGCACCCTATGATGCAATAAAAGCCAAGTAAAAAACCTCACCTTAGGCCAAAGATTTTGAGCCCACAATTGAGAAAATATGTCAGAATATTGGTTGGGATTATTATGGCATAAGGTCAAATAACATTGAGCAACTGAATACTCACCCTTAGTAGTGTTGTTCCATACAAAATAATTTTTTCATGGGACCAAGAGAGAGATCTCATTTGAAGGATGCCTTGGATATATTGTCTTTGTCTTTCTAGGATCTGAATAGGCCAGTCCTCAATAGGGATCTAATATCTACCAATATTTGAATTATCAATATGGTACTGACAGTAATTAGCAACCTTTATCTAGTTAGCTTGATGAAGTTCCTCCATCCAAGGCCTCCAATCACAAAATTGAGTTATCAAAGGCTTGTGACCATCCCAAGAATCTATCCAAAAATTTTCCTGTTGACCATTATAAATGATCCAAAATAATTTTTTCTTTATCAAATCCTCACCAGTCTTAAGAACTGCTAAAATGCGAGAACCTTTGGTAGGAAATTTATAGCGAAAAAGATATTTAGGACTTTTATTCTTAGAGATTATTGGCCAAAGAGCATTGGGGTTATGCAACATCCTCCAATATAATTTAGCAACTAAAGCTTTATTGTTATTAATAGAAGACCTAAATCCTAACCTCCCTTCATTCTTAGGAAGACATAAAGTATCCCATTTCACCAAGGTCCATTTTATTTTCTCCTTAGTACCACTCCAAAGGAAATGATGATTGATTTGATCTAGTTCTCGAAAAACAACCTTTGGGATATTCAACACTAAATATACATAAATATGAATAGCTTGAAGGAATTATTTTACCAAGGTGATTCTACCCCTAGAAGAAAGCCACATTTTGGTCCACTTTCCAATTTTATTCTTGACTTTATCCAACAACCAATTTCAATCTTCATTTTTTTGCCTTTGAATATTGATGGAAATACCTAAATAAGTGATTGGAAGGGAGGTATTCTTATATCTTAATTTATCCAAGACCATGGATTCCTGTCTAGCAAAGCAATGAAAGAAAACAACTTTAGATTTATCTTCATTGATCAAATGCTTAGTAGCCTTAAAAAATAGCTAATGATTTACTTACTATTGGAAGCTTCCTTAAATGTAGCTTTAACTAAAAGAGTAGAGTCATCCACAAATTGAATATGATAGATATGTCTAGCTCCATGAGCAATGGTAACTCCCTCAAGGGTTTTTTTTCCCTCTTTTTAGTTATAGTCCTACCCAATCATTCAACAAGAATGATGAATAAATAAAGGGATAGCAGGTCACCTTGCCTAATATCTCTGGAAGCTAGGAATGACTGAGAATGCCTACATTAATAAGAACTAAGTAGGAAACTGAAGAGATACATCCCATAATCCTATCCATCCAATACTTAGAGAAACCCAATTACCTTAAAACTTTGATAAGAAAGTTTCAATCCACTTTGTCATAAGCTTTGGATAAGTCTAACCGAATAAACATGGAAGGATATTTTTGCATATCCATGGAATGGATGGCTTCCTGAGAAAGAACTGTCTCATCTACTATTTGACGCCCTTCTATATAAGCCCCTTACTTAGGGGAAATAATATTATGCAAAAGAGGCTTCACCCTTTCTACCATGATCTTAGTAATGATTTTGAGAAGAACATTACATAAAGCAATGGGTCTAAAATTTGAGATATGATCAACCTCTTGAGATTTTGGAACAAGATTAATATAAGTTTTATTGATAACCTTAAAAATTTCTTTGCCTTTCCTGGCTTCTTCCACCATCTCTAATAAATCAGTATGAAGGATATCCCAAAACTCTTGGTGGAATTCAATGGGAAAACCATCAGGACCTAGGGTTTTCCTTTTTTACATTTTAAAAACTACTGATTGAAGCTCATTGATAGTAACTAGAGCAGTAAAAATAGAGTTCTCCTTAAAAGTGATAAGATAAGGGATTTCTTGAAGAACATTTTGTTGAGAAGCTGAGTCAATAAGACTAGTAGCAAAAATATTGGAAAAGTAATCAACAAAAATAGAGTTCATGCCATCCCAAGTATACACAACATATCCAAAATCTGATTTTAGGGAAGAAATAAAGTTGTGAGATCTTCGAGCTAGAAGATATTTATGGAATAAATCTATGTTTCGATCTGCTTATTTGAGCCATTGAATTCTAGATGTTTGCTTCCATAATACTCTTCTCTTTTTTCCCATTCCTCTAACTAAGTTGTGAGTTTAATTTCATTTGCACTTCTATTCTCTGTGAGGCCATCTAAATGGATTTTCTTATTCAAATTTTCAAGTTGAGCAATAACTTCATGTATTTTTTAAAGAACATTCCCAAACCCTTTCCAATTCCAAGTCTTGATTTTGGATTTAATGTATTGTAGTCTTTTGGAAAAATAGAGCATCTTAGTACCATGCCTAGGCTTACCTTCCTTCCACCATTGTTGCACATGAGGTCTAAAGGAACTATCTCTGAGCCACATTAATTAAAAAAAAAGAGAGAGAAACTCACATTGGTTTTCCACATTTCCACCATGACTATCTCTGAGAATTGTTAAGAGTCTTCACTTTAGGAATGTGACCATGGATTAAGAAATCTTCAAAGAGAAAAAACCTATCCAATATCTCCATTATACAAGATAAGCCTTGCCTTATGTTAGACCAAGTCAAAATGCCATTATATGGTTGGATTTCCACAAGATGGAGGTTTGCAATATATTCACTCACGAGGTTAGTGCTTTTGTCAAAAAATTTATTTCCTCCATTTTATCATCTAGAGAGGATGGTATTGAAATATCCTCTGATCAAGATCCAAGCTTTAAGAAAATGAGAGACAATATGAGTTATATCCTTCCACTATCTTATTTTTTCCTCCAAAGCAGTCAAAGCATAAACATTAATGTAGAGAATAATTTGGTTGGAATATCTACTTTGAATAGCTATAGCCAATATATTCCAACTACCAACCATATGGTGAATAACTACCTCTTTTGGGTCCCAAATACAAGCAATACCACCAAAAGTCTCTTGGGAACTTAGGGAAATCACTTTTCCAGCTGGCCAAATTTTATTGGCAATTGAGTCCACATCCTCCATTGACATCTTCTTTTCTTGAATAAAAACAAGATGTAGATGATTTATCTGAATCATTATTCTAATTTCATTTTTTTTGAAAGACTCCTTTTGAGTCCTCTAATATTCAAGTGATATATCTTCATTAACACTAGGGATAAAAAACTTGGGAAGGGCATTAATCTTACCTTCCTCTCCAATATTTTCACCTTATTTTACCATATGATATTAATTACTCTTACGACTTGCTTTTTTATTAGAATCCCTCTTCAATTTTTTTCCTTGTTTCTTGACTTACTCCAATTGAATCTGAGATGACTTCTAACATTGAAGAATTCTTATACATAGCCAAAATTTTACTAAAGGGTTAAACATAGTCTATATTTGGACCTGTATTATTTGAATTTTTGACATTTAAAATATTGTTTTTCTTGTGTAAATTTTCTCTCCTTTTTTTTTTCTATTGAAAACCTTTTATTTTTTGGTTTGTCTCTGAGTTCTTCCCTTCATATTTAAATTATGTTTCTAAGATTTTTGTTTCAATTATTTTCTCTTTCTCACTTGGGACATCATTTGTGCAAAGGATTTCAAACATATTAGCATATGACTTTGATTGATACTTCATAGCTAGTTTTTTCCAGAATTTTCTTCTTCTTAGGCATTTGGAAACTTTCTCAGTTTATATCTTCTTTATTTTGATCAGGAATTTTATTTGAGCAAGCACTAGCCAAATAACCATATTCATAGCAAATTCTACAATGAAAAGGAATGTTCTCATAGTCCACTACTTTCTCCCAAGTGTCTTCCCCAAATTGTAAAGTGATATTTTTATATAGGGGTTTGTCAAAATGTATTAAAACACAAATCTAAGCAAAAATAATATGTTCAAAAATTTGAGTACAATCAAAAGTCATTATAAAAGTTCCTAAAGAGTTTACAATTGAAGAAAAAATAGTAGAATTCCAAAATTCAATAGGGATGCCAAAGAGTCTAACTCACATAAGAGTTATAGAAGGCATCTCTTCTTCGGCTTTAAATTTAGTATGTAAGGGCTTCATGAAAAGTCGTACCCTTCCAAAAAACCAAGGACCCCCTTGAAAATTTTTCTCTCTATCTTCATTATTAAAAAATAAAATAAGAAAATAACCATTTGGATAAATAGAGATTTGTAACTCACCTTTAGTTTTCTAGATTTTTGTAGCCCAAAATTTGAAAGTAGATAGGCTCCAACGAAAACCCATGAACCGACAAATTAGTCCTCTTTTTTCTAAATCTTCAATGCCAGTCTGAATGTTACACATATCAAGCTTAACAATAGGAGTTCCATCGTCTGCTTTAGGACATCCTGAATCTATTTTCCTAGGATCAATATTAGATATTCTTAGAGGTTTATGGAAAGTCCTAATATTAATATTAGCATTGGGCTGAGGTTGTCCACCACGGAGGGCATGCTTAAAATTTATTTTCGGAGCTAAGTCTTTGAAATTCTTACCCTTGACAGGGGTTTTCATGTGTGGGTGCACCTTAACACCAAATTCACTTGATATCTAAGCCATTTTTTTATCAACTGCTTGAATCTTATTTCCTGATCTCTTTAATCCTTGCCCTAGACGTTGTGGAAAGGTATGGTTTTCACTTTTCTTTTGTGCAGTAAATCGAAAGTCATTGTCACTCAAATTCATAGCATGATCTATTGAAAGACGTATTTCTAACTCATATTGGATCCCCTGTAACATATCTTGCTAAAATATTGTGCATAAAACACAAAATTATTGTTCGTTAGGACCCGAATGCCCTAAAAATAAATCTTTGGATTTGCTTGCACTGAACACAAATGAAACCCTTGCACAACTACTTGCCAAATTATTGTTCACACATATGGTTGCACTAGGATATATATTGCTCCAAATGATCTAAAAATTGGTGGAGATAATCTAGGGTTTTTCAGGCATCTACCCTCACAATTTTAGCTCAATTCGAGTTTGGATGAATGAGATATAGCTGAAACAAGTTCAATAGTTTGGGTAGTCCTACGAAAAATTTCCTTCCTCACTAATAGTCTTTTACTTCCTATATATATAATAAATTAGTTATTATTATGTATGTAATAATTGGTAAAATTTGAACATGAGTCTATTTTTAAATGTTGAGTTGGGTTTTCAATTTGGTCAAAGGGCATCCTTAGGAGGGTAGATACAATGATTAGAATCCCATTTGAATCCATCAAGTTTATTACATTAAAAATTTTACTTGGTGCAATAGGAGATTATAGTGGTAGCAAGGTGCGAATTCAAAACCATGAAGAACCATACAAAATATAAAGAGTTATACATTTTTTTAATTAATTATTATGTTTGTAATAATTGGTAAACTTTGAACATGAGTCTATCTTAAATGTTAAGGAGTTAGGTTTTCTAGTTGGTCAAAGGTATTCCTTAGGAGGGTGGAGACCATGGTTAGAATCCCATTTGAATTCGTCAGGCCTATTATATTAAAAAACTTACTTGGTGCAACAGGAGGTTATAGTGGCAACAAGGTACAGGATTCAAACCCACAAAAAGCCATAAAAATATGAAGAGTTACTGATTTTCTAGTTTACAATTTTTTTTTACTAAAGGATTTTTTTTCAATTAGTTATATGGCCCTAGTCCTATTGCATCATGACCACATGGTGATATTATTATAACAAGCTATGCATGATAAGATACCTTGGTCGCATCTTTTAAAGTTGAGGAATCTCACCATCTCTTCTTTCAAAGTTGATGAATCTAAGTAATTTAACTAATACCATTTGATAAATAATACCATTTAATTAATATTTATTTTGAACAAATTTAAAAATAATGTTAAAATATTATATATATATATATATATATATATATATATATATATATATATATATATATATATAATTTTAATTTAAAAATATCACTTGAAATATTTATAATAAAAATTAATACTTTAAATTATTCTTTCATATTTTGCAAGTAATAATTATCTTCTACTCTTATCTATTAAGTTTAAATTTAATATTATTTGATATTAAAAGGTAGTATAAATTGAACATAAGCAACATTTTACAATTGTTATTTTGTAGATATTTATTTATGAGTTTTCAAGTTTAAGATATTTATGTATGAATTTTAAAGTTTAAACTCTTTGATACGACATTATACAATTTTAGTACAACAATTATCCTGTATATGTTAATTTGGTTCATTATTTTTTTTATATACCCTAAGAAAACTATACATTTTATAATTTTACATTGACAATTAGATATCATATAGTTTTAGAAATATAAATATTGGTAAATTAAACAATACATCTATATTATAATATAGTAACATGTTTTTATTACTTACATTATAAAAATCTGAACTTACCACACGAAAACGTCAAAGATCATATATCTGTATACTTGTTCAACGTCTTCCAGAAAAAATTAAACTCATGCATCTAGTTGCTCTAACTCCGTTTTCTACCAAGTGAAGACTTTTGTGACTAAATCAAAATTCTATGGAAGACTTTTGTATACAATTTGAAGACTTTTGTGGCTAAATAGAAATTTCTATGGAAGACTTTTGTGACTAAATAAAAATTCTCAACAAATAAAATATGCATACTATTACAAGGAGCTGAGACTATTTAGACCTCACTATATGTTAAATGTTTCCTCATCCTTTCACCATTTTTTTTTAACCCTTAATCCTATCACCTTACTTGCAATACCGGGAATAGTCTGTACGTTTATAACAGATTCTGGTTCCACGTTTACTGCTTATTTGCTTCTAATACTTGTTTTCAAGATCTGGACGATCACGACTATTTCAGTTTCCAGCAACGGAAATTCATAGAAAGAAGGTTTCACACAACACTATACATACACAGAAGATTATAAGCATTATTATCGATGAGACCATGGATTTGTATCGCCTCAACACTAGGAAGGCTGTGATTGCCATTGCCGTGGCACTTATGGTATTTCTTCAGTCATCTGAATTGGGAGGACGTGTGGTTTCTTCTTCTCCATCTGCCATGAATAATGATAACATTCAAAGCTTGAACAAGGAAGTACACGGAGAAGAAAAGCCGTCCTTACTCAATGATTATAGCCGTGTGGATCCTCCACCACGAGATCCCCCACCTCGAATGAAAGTTTCAATCCATCATCGGAAATAATACAGTATGAAGTTCCTCAGTTTTTAGTAGTGTTGAATTACTCTTTTGGACACAGTGGTTATTTTTCTTCATATACAAAGCTCAGGTGGTGCCTGAGCTTGAAATGAAATGAGAAGCTGGCGTTTATTAAGGCATGTGTAGTTTTTTCCATATTGGAAAATATATTCTGCCAAATGTTATTTTATGTGTCAATGTAAAATGCAAAGTGGTAATATAGCTATAACTTTTGAGTGTCTATGCTACTACGCCGAGTTAACTCTAATTTAAATAACTTTGGTTCAATTTAATTATGTATTAAAATGATTTTATTAGATGGATATAAGAATATTTCAGTCACGTATTATGATTTTTTTTTACAATATGCTTACTTACTTAACTTTGTTTCAATTTAATTATGTATTAAAATGATTTCATTGCAGGCCTATAATAATACCTGAGGCACATATTATGAAATTCTTTGTACAATATGCTTACTTGACCATTCGTTTGATATAAATAATATTTTTACCATATAAGCTTTGCACTAATATATCTCTATCAATGGAAATAACATATTTTACACATGCATCTTAAATTATTTGGTAAGGAACTTTTTATTTAGTAAAATAAAATTATTATAATTATAAAATGTTGTTTATATTATTTTTTGAATAGGTGGAGGAAGGAGTTTTTGAAAGGGACCATAAATCTTTTACAAAATGGATCTCGTATACTTATCGATTCCTAGAAGGTCTAAAACCAAACCAAGTTAACAAACAAGAACCAAAGGAACCTAAAAAAAATAGCCAACTGAAAAAAAAATAATGGTAAAACCATCCCACACAGGGGAAACCAAGACCCAAAAACCAGCAACATCCCATGGAGGGGAGATTAAGACAAAAAAAAATAACATCCCATATAAGGGAGATTAAGACACAAAAAGCATTAACATCCCATGCAAGGGAGATCGGATCCCAAAGTAAACCAAACCAAACAAAGTATCTACCCCAAGAAGGGAAGGAGACAAAAAAAACCAAATCCTAATAGAGAACTGCAACAAAGAGTGAATACGAGACTTATATTTTGGTTCCACTAAGACTAGCAACATTATTTAGCACTTCCTCTTTTAGCTCCCACTGTTCCCACCACATAAATACTGTAATTTCTTCCACATAGGCTATGGTAGTATGAATGGAATAGTCAAGGACCTTATAATTTCAAAAGTAAAATTTTGAATTTCTTTGGATTCATCCCTGATGTTCGAATGCTAGGTTCCTACTTCACCTTGGCAGACTCAATACCAAGACAAGTTTGGCATTGTTGATATGGAGAGTAAATTCTTTAGAATTTGAATCATCCACGCATAAAGGTACCTTTTTTGAGGTGGCCAATTTTGAAACAAGGCATTTGGATCATCTAGTTTTTCATCGCTACCTCCAACCCCCCATGGGATTGAATTCACCACCCTAGTTGTAGGTCTTACTACAGGAGTGGTTTTGGCCAAATCTATGAGATTCTTTTGAATTTGTGAAAAACGAATAATATAGAATAGGATTTGATACCCTATTGAGAGAATTCAATGTTTCTCCAGCATCCAACCCCCTGGATTTTGCTACAAAATCAAACAATAATTTAAATAGTCCTTGGCAGATAGGATCATGGGTAATCCCTTTCTTCACTTTACTTATCGATCTTGCCAGGAATAGAAACAAAAATGAGGGATATTCATCTAACACTTGTAATGTATATGGTTGAGGAACATAAAATGATAGCTCTTCAAGATTTCCTTACTCTAATCTAAGAGTGAAGTATTGCATGATTAGAAGAGCTACTCTATTCTCACAACATTCTCAATGATAAACTTTTAAATCTATTTTGTATTTTCACTAGCTCTTTCTCCTCACCAAGGAAAATTTGGCCTTCCTTCATGAGACGTTGTTTCTCTTGATTGTGAATGTATTCATCCGCCATAAATCTTGTAACTTTAGTGATTAAGAGAATGCTTATTTCAAACTCTAATATCCCAATTCTAATCACACCATTGTACCAAGAATACGTCAGATGGTTCACAATCTCCCTATGGTGTCCCTCATACATTATATGATATTGCAAGAAGTTCTATTTCTTCAAAATCTTTCTAACGTCTTCATCCATTTCTAGGATGATCGATTCAAAAAATAGGTTGGCCATATTTCCACTAATAGTCACTTTCATCTGCTCTTTCTTCCTTCCAAATCAACTATTGATATGAACAGAGAAGACCATACACTTTGACAAGAATAAAAGAGATAAACATTCCTTGTTTCCACACACCTTAGGACCAAAACCATGAATCCTAGTGAAAGTACCTTGATAATAAATGATGACCCAACCCCAAAAATGACTCCAAAAACTCACCTCGCACTCTTGGAGTTGCACTACAAAAGATACTTGTTTCTTACCTTTCCTAGACTCCATATAATGCTTGAAATATCTGATAAGGATGCTATCGAGTCCTAGATATTTACCCTATGAAGAAGAGTTATGATATTCATACATCGATGAGGTAATATTTTAATCCATTTTAATAGTTTCCAACTTTGAATTATAATTACGTTCAACTCGTACCACCAAAACTGGTCTGCTACCTTCGATATGGTAAATCACCACTTGAGCATGCCAATTGTAGTACACCAAGTCTATATCAGGTGGCTTTTTTACTTCCATCTAGGAGACCACATGTAGATGCACCTACCCACCTTGAAAAACCTTAGCTTCATCTCTCAATTCTATTTTGTGCAATGTGTTGACATACCAGCTCTCACGAGTACCAACTTTGGAACTCCACTCCCTTCGTGCCCCAGGAACCAGCCCAATGCTCTGATAAAAGTTTTGCTTCATCAGCTCGGCATGAAAAATATTGAAAAGCTAGTTGTTACTAATGACCAGGGGTTGCCAAATCCTAGGCTTCCACCTTAGCATAAATATTTCCACTATGGCAAGTTTAAATATGTAGTAAAACTTGAGGGATAAAGCCTAAAATCCAATAATATCCATACCATATCCATTCCTCTGTGACCATGACTTGGATTGTCATATTGCTACTTATTAAAGACACCTCGTATGTGGGTGGTAAACTACGTCTAAATTAAATTTAAAATTTGGTGGCTTTTAGAATTTAAAAACCACTCAGACCCATTCAACTTGTATTGACTTCTAGAAACTTATATGAATAACTTATATCTTCTTAAATCATTGTCTAATTGGGTTAATCCCTCTAGGAATTCATTATTCCAAATTGAGATGCTATCCTGTGAGAGGCCTAGATTGGCCAAAAAGTATGTTGATATATTATCTTCTCTAAAAATATGAATGAATTGGATAACTTCTAGAGTTTGGATCATTTTGTGGACTTCATCTAACAAATTTGAAATAGTCCGTGTGGGAGTATGAATCCCTTTAACCATATTGATAATATTAAGTAAATCACCATCGATGTTAACCTTCCTACAACTAAAAAACTTAGTTGGGAAACACCTTGGAAGAGGGATCTAGATTCCGCTACATGACTAGTTTGGATTATGATATTTTTAGTGAATGCTAGTATAATTCAACAATCCAAGTCTCTGAAACCCCTCGAGCTCCTGCTAGACTAGGATTGCCCTTAAAGGATCCATCAAAATTAAGCTTTATCCAACCTAGAGAGGGAGGTTCTTGTTATAATTTCACAATAATATATATGCAAAGCATTACAATAATAGATATGCAAAGATGAATAGAAGAATGGAACTGATTTATTTATTTCAAGGATCAACTTTGTATAAATAGCAAAGCTAATCATTTAGAGCCATTGTATTACAATAACTCATCAGACCTGATGAAGACACCACTGAGAGTTCTCTTGACACATGGAGGAGTGGAAACTCAAGTGTGTATCCTAGTGGAACATAAGAGAATATTCACTTATTCTAACACCTCCCTTAAGTGATACTAGGGGATATTGTACAAATGAGTCCCGACGACAAGACCTGGTGAGGTACTCATGTACAATGACTTCTTTTGAAGAGATGGTAAAAACCCAATGGGAAAAACCATCAACCAAAAGTAAGTAAGAGGCTTGTCTTCGTATGGCGAAGATTGTCCTCTTAATACAATAATTAGTTGGTGAAAAAATCCCTATGGGAAAAAATGAACTATGAGAAGGAGAGGCTTGTCTTCGTATGGCAAAGATTGTCCTCTTTTACAAAAAAGAAATATGAGTCTCGATAACTTGGCATGATTAGGTACTCATTTACAATATATAGTTGGTGAAAAAACCCCTATGGGGAAAACCAAATATTAGAAGAAGAGAGGTTTGTCTTTGTATGGTGAATATTATCCTCTTTATATAAAAAAGAAAGATGAGTCCCAACAACTTGGCCTTATTACGTACTCATATACAATATATAGTTGGTGAAAAAATCCTTGTGGAGAAAAACAAACTATTAAAAGAAGAGAGGCTTGTCTTCGTATGATGAATATTATCCTCATAAAACCAATCAATGCAGTTGTATAACTCCAAGCTTATCTCACAATTGAAGGTAATGTGGAGAAGGAAATGACTTGGTGAAGATTTTTGCAGTATTTTTCTTAGTTGGAATATATTCCAAGTATATTTTCCCGCTCTGAATATGCTGCATTATAAAGTGCATGTGTATTTCAATGTGCTTGGTGTGTTGATGCTCAACTAGATTGCATGTAATATGAATTATGCTCTGATTTTCATGCCAAAGAGTAATAGGATTTTCATGGGTGAAACCAAATTCTCTCAAAATTTGATGAAGCCAAAGATCTTCCTGACTAGCCAAAACTGTTGCCCTGTATTCTGCCTCTATAGAATATAAGGCTATTGTTTTTTGTTTCTTGCATAACAAAGCTATTGGTGAAGAACCAAGGCAAAAGACATAGCTTGAGGTTCAACAATTGTCTTCTACTAAACCTGCCCAATCTAAATCTATGTAGCCAATGATATCCATGGATTTTCCCTTGTAGAAGAGCCCAAAGTGTGTAGTGCCCTACAAGTAACAAAGGATTATTTTTGCTATTTTCCAATGAATGAAGTGAGGTTGATGAGATAATCTAGATATGAGGCCAACAACATATGATATATCTGGGTGAATATGAGTAAGATATAGTAGACTCCCTATAAGATGACAGTATAGAGTTGCATCATATAGAGGGGATGAGCAAGAAGTACTAATATTAATTCCATATTGAAAGGGGGTAGGAGAAGATTTGCAACCTATCATTTTGAATCTTTGAATAAGATATAGAGTGTAATTTTTTTGATAAAAAGAAATACCTACATCTTTTTGACTTATTTGGATCCCAAGGAAGTAATGAGCTTTACCTAGATTAGCCATTTTAAAATTTTCAGAGAGGGAGTCTTTTATAGTATGTATGTGAGTCAAGTTACTACCAATTAGAAGAATATCATCAACATATAGAACAAGAATGGTGATATTGCCTTCATTTCTCTAAATGTAAACTATGTTATCAGACTCACAATGAGAAAAACTTGCTGAAATAAGGAAGGAGTCCATCTTTTCATACCAAGCTCTGGGGGCTTGTTTGAGGCCATAGAGAGACTTTTTAAGCCTACAAACAAGAGAGGAGTCTTGAGTGAAACTAGCAAGTTGTTCCACGAATATTTATTATTTTAAATCTCCATGTAAGAAAGTACCTTTTACATCCATTTGATAGACAAGCCACTTATGGAAAGAAACTAGAGCAAGAACCAATCTAACATAATGCATCTTAGCAACTAGAGCAAAGGTTTCTACACAATCAATGCCTTCAATTTGAGAAAAAACTTTGGCTACTAGATGAGCTTTGTGTTTGTATATTTCTCCATTAGGCCCATATTTTGTTTTGAAGATCCATTTACAATGAACTAATTTCCTTCCTTTAGGCAAGGGAACTAAATCCCAAGTTTTTTTTTATTAAGGAAGAAAATTAGTTTTCCATGGCATCATCCCATTCTTTAATACCTGAGGCTTATTTTAAGGATTGAGGATCATAGGAAATCGACTTACATACAAGACCAATGCCTATGGGGTTGGATGATCTTATTGAAGGAAGATTTTTTATGTAAGGAGTACCTTCTTTAACAATGGCGTGGGCCCATTTTGGAATAGAGGAATGAGTGGAAGGAGTTAAGAGACATTGAGTTGGAGTTATAGGTTCGTCATCTTGATTATAAATGACCAAGTTAACTTCAAGAGTTGACTCTTCATAATATTGAGGTTCTACTATAGGAGAAGGCTCAATGGAGGAAGATGGTGTTTGAGGATATTTTTGAGGGAATGTTTCATCAAATTGGACATTCCTATGAAATAAGACCTCATGATTTGAGGTATCAAGAAGCCTTTAAGCTTTCAATTCTTCATAATAACTGATAAATATGAGCTTTTTGCTTTTCTTATCAAGAGCCTTCCTTTTCTTCTTTGGGATGTGAGCCCAAGCAGTACACCTAAAAATATTGAAGTAGGAAACATTTGGTTTTGAGCTAGATCATGCTTCTTTAGGAGTTAAATGGTCAAGAGATTTATGATGTGTGCGATTTTAAATATAATTGGCATAGTTAATAGCTTCTATCCAAAAAAAAATTGGAAGATCTCTTGAATGGAGCATACCATTTGTCATTTCTTTCAATGTCCGGTTTTTCCTTTCTGTAATGCCATTTTGTTGAGGAATACAGGAGACAGAATTTTGATGAATGATACCATGACTTGAAAGAAATATGGAGAACTCATTACTTCAACATTCCTCCCATTATTTGTGTGAATCTTCTTGATTTTGCAAGATGCCTAATTTTCAACTAAGGCTTTAAAGACTTTAAAGTGGTATAGAACATCACTTTTATTTTTCAATAAGTAGACCTAGGATCTTCTAGAAAAATCATCAATAAAGGTTAGAGCATACTTTTCTCCTTTGAAAGAAGGTTCTGGAAAGGTCATTAACTCACTATATATTAAATCTAGAGGGGATGAGGCTTTTAGAGAACTACTTGGGTGGAAAGGATCTTGATGTTGCTTTCCAAGAGCACATCCAGGACAAAATCCATCACTAGAAGAGACTTGGGGTAAACATGTTACCATATCATGGGTGATCAAATCCTTTAGGTAATTGTAACTAAGATAACCAAACCTTTCATGCCAAATTTGACTTTCAAGATCTCCATGAGCCACAAAATAGGAGTCTAGATTTTGGAAACCTTTGAAGAGAAATAGATGAGAGTTATGATCAAGATTTTATTTGGCTATAAGAGAATGGGGATATTTAAAGTATCCTATCTCAACTCCTATTGGAGAGAAGAGAACAATTTTCCCCTTTATGGAAGTACAAATTCTATAGAAAGAAAGGAGATTTGTGGGAATGTTTGGAACATAGATAACATTATTTATAGATCCACCATCAATGGTTATATCCCCTTTTCCTATGACATGGATAAAGGAAGAGTCACCCACTTATATGCTACAAGTAGAGCTAGAGGATATAGAATAAAAAGACTTATCTGAAGTAGTCATGTGATGAGTAGCTCCAGAATCTAAGACCCAAAAATTAGAGGAAGAATTGGAGTTTTTTCCTTTAACATTAAGGGATTTTCCTATTTGCTTTTTTTTGTCTATCTTTTGATCCTTTATAGTTGCCTCTATTTGTTGTAATCTTTTCCAGCATTTGTTTGCAGAGTGATCATTCTTTTTATAGTGAGTACATGTTATGGGGGTCATTTCCTTATTTTTTATTTTTTATTTAGAAGAGGTGGAGGATACTAAGGCTTTAGAGGAAGAGGAAGAAGAAGAGATTTCACATCTAGAAAGTTTTGTTTCTTCCCTAGTTAATCTATTACAAAAATCTTCTAAATAAGGTATTTTAAAGGTTGCACCAAGAGCATATTTGGTAGATATAAAGGTGGTGGCAAAAATTTGAAAAGCATCATTTAGCTTAGAAAGGATTAGATAAATGCATTCTTCTTTAGTCTTAGTCTTCCCACTGCCTTTGTATTGAGTGATGACTTCTTTAAACTTAGTAAGGAAGTCAACAATACTACTAAAATCTTCACGAGACAAAGATGTTAGTTCTGCTTCTAGTTGCATTGATCTCATTTGATCTACTTTCCCAAACAAGGTTTTTAGTTTCTCCCAAATTTCATGAGGATTTTTACAATCTGTAATGTGAAACCACAAACTTTCATGAACATTAGAGCTAATAATACCCATTGTTTTGTGCATATTTCCTTTATGAACAAAAATTTCATATTCTTTCTCAAACTCTGGTTGCTTTTATTCTAGTAAATGAGTAAGACCTTTTTGAGAGATAAGATTTAAAATTTTAGGTTTCCAAGTGTGAAATTTATGAGGGGTGAGAGGTTAAATTTAATTCATCATTTTAACACAAGAGAAAATATGAATTTTTAACCAATATATCCCCCCTTAGAACTTCAATTTTAGGATTAATGAATTGATTTTAGGGAAAAAATGAACTTGTTCAATATATAAAACTCAAGATACATACCCTAACAAGAGGGAAACTATAAGTATTTGAGGTTTGAATATTTTTTGCTTATGAGATGCCAAAATTTTTTAGTTCCTCTCAATACCCGCCCTTACTTGAGGGAAACTGTAAGTATATAGAAGAATTTGAAGGTTTGTAGGCTTGAAATGCAATGATAATAACCATATTTTTAATTTAGATATTCTCAATACTTGCCCTTACTAGAGGGAAACTATAAGTGAGAGAGATAAAGAATATAAAAATTGGTTTATTGAAAAATATATGCTGGGCTTTTATACCAATTGCCTGTAAAAACCTGCCCTTATGTGATGGAAACTATAAGTTTTTAGCGGTAATGATACATGGAACGTAGGCAAATATATTATGAGGAAATTTTTTTTGTTTATTTAAAGGTTTTTTCTTATTTAATATTTATTAAAGATTAATAACAAAAAACACAATTTGAAAAAAATATATTTGTTAAGGTTAAGAATTAAATTAACAAATATGAATTTTAAGAAGCAAATAATATGGAATATTCTTTAAAATTTAAAATTCCAACTATAACACTTATAGTTTATATAGCTCTCCTTTAAATTTAATATTTAAAAAATAAACATAAAAGGAGTTTTAAGTTTTTGCAATTAGAGAGTGTATTCCATATGAAATATAGTTACTAATATTTCAACAATAACACCTAGAAAAGTTTATTAAAAAAGTGATAGAAATAAAAATAGAGGAAGATAGACAAAAAATGATGCAACCCCCCTTAAGGAACACAAAATGTGCAAATAAATGTACTAACACCCCAAATAAATTTTTTTATTAAAAGGTTACAATATTGACTCACTATTTTATGAGAGCCTTGTAAAATAAGGCTTTGTGAAAAGGAGGCAAAACAAATGACCTTCAAAATGGGAGGATCAAAAAAACTAATACAACAATATTTTTATGGATATAAAAAATTATAAAGTTGTTACGTCCATGAGAGAGAGGGCATTTTGAAATATGAAGACACCTGATGAAAAAATGATATCATAGTAAGGGGTGGAGATCATTGAGATGGTTTCTTCAGAGTAAAGGTGAGGCCTGGAACCAAAATTAAAAAATATCCTCCTCCTTGAAGATGTGGCGATCTGTTTATGTCTTCACCGAAGCAAAAATGAGGCTTTTAAGATGATGAGTGTCCAAGTATTATTCCTTTTATGATGTGGAGTATAAAGGAACAAAAACAAATTTATAAAAGGAAATAACCTAAGTTTACTCAGAAGACTTAATTCAAAGAGTCGGAGAAGCCTGCAAAAAATGTTAGTTATTTTAATAAAATAATCTTTGTGAAAAATTTAGAGCTTGAGGTGCTTGCATTTTTTTTTATTATAATTGGTATGCGCTCTTTGAATATGAATCACATCCCTCAATCATTTTCCCTGCAAAATAATGTTAGAGAGCCTAGAATAAAGGGCTGCAAAGTCCTTTGAAGATGCCTCGTTCACCTTTTAATGGGAGCCTCTAACAAAGCAAGTTTTTGTCAAAAAATATATATATAAAATAGAGAGGACAAAGAATAATGCTATATGAAAAAAATATTGCATGAGGAAACCACTATAATATTTAAAAGGAAGAAGTGATGAGAAATAATCTTGATCAGATGATCTTTTAAAGGGACCCAACAATAGGCGTTTGTCGAATGACAAATGGATTAGATATGCTTGGCGTCGTTTAAGGATTTTGACTTTGGTAAAATCTGATTCAAAATATGGGTGCCAAAATATAATCAAAATATTCTAAATAGTCCTTATTTAAAAAAATAAAGGCAACTGAAAGAAATCGGATGAAGGGAGACCGCCAAAAGAGAGTTTGGCAAAAGAGAGGTGGGCGCCAAAAGAAAACGTAATCATAAGAAGGGAGACAAAAAAATTATTATCCCCAACATGCAGAGAGAGACTCCGCCAAAAGAGAGAGTGATGAGAGGCACCACATGCTGCCTTATGGATCCCAAATTTGGGTGCCAAGGTAACGAAAGATATTGGAAATGAAATGGCATAAAGTTAGGAGCTAGAGATTATTAACCAGAATGAAAAAATGCGACAAAGCTTAACTTAGGGGGAATAATCATAATCTAGATTAATAACCATAATATAGATACTTTAGGGAAGGAGTAATAATAGGGAGGAAAGGAAAAATTAATTTAGGAGTCTAACTCCCTGCTGTCCATGTCATCCAATCCTGTCGAGTCAGCTATTGTCCATGTCATCTAATCCTGTCGAGTCAGCTGCTGTCCATGAAGGTAAAAGGTAAGATCCAAAGCTTACAGTTGTAAAAACATTTTAACCCCCATTTTCTAGTAAAACCCTTTTTAAATTCCAACATTATCCCCATTAAAGTTGATAGGACTGACTATACAGTCTCTCATATTTATATATTGAGCTTTAGCCATGCCTTTGCTGAAGATATCTGCAATGTTATCCAAAGTGCTGCAATATTTTAGATCAACTATCTTTTGTTCCACCATGTCTTGAATGAAGTGATACTTCATATCGAAATGTTTTTATCTGCTATTGTGGATTGGATTGTATGCCAACTGAATGGCACTGATATTATCACAATACAGTCGAGTTGGACCACTTTAACATTCTCCAATCTCTTCAAGGATTTTTCTCAACCATAGGGCTTGAGTACTAGCATGAGTGATGGCTATATACTCAGCCTCAGTAGATGACAATGCTACAACGGTTTGCTTCTTGGAACTCCAAGTTATTAGTCCCGATCCTAGACTAAAACAATTCCCTGATGTAGATTTCCTATCATCTATATTGCTGCCCCAATCACTGTCACTAAATCCAACTAATTTCATAGAATTACATTTGTGATAATGGATTCCAAAATCTAATGTATCTTTTACATACCTTAAGATTATTTTAGTTGCTTATAAATGCAGCTCAGATGGACTTGCCATAAACCTTGAAACTATAGAAACAACATATTGAATATCAGACCTTGTGTTAGTGAGAAACATCAAACTCCTAACCATGCTTATGTAATTGGTCATGTCAACATTTGGCGCTCCTTCTTCCTTGCTCAATTATATCCCATGTCCAATTGGAGTTGCAACTGATTTGCACTGCTCCATGGCAAATTTCTTTATCATGTCTCGAGCATACTTGTGTTGACATATGAAGATCCCTCTATTTGATTGATGCACTTCCATACCTAGGAAGTATCGCATTAGACCAAGATCTTGTTGGCAATTTTGGGTACCTTGGGTACATTGCCTTTGCTCATGTGTAGATGTTGTCATTGATGTCAAGAAGGTCTTGAAGCAATTTGGTTTGATGTCAAAGAATGTGTCTTGATGAAGGTTTCAGCATGGACAGTGAGTTTCCAAGAAGATCAAGGTAGCCCAGTTGCAAAAGATCAAGAAAAAGACAAGTAAGAAAAAGTATGCAGGCGGCTAGAAAAACTGTCGCAATTTTGTGACATGTTTTAGGAGAGAGAAAGCACTGGAAAAACTGTCGTGATTTCGTGACATGTTTGAGGAGAGAGAAAGTTTAGGCAAAAGTGTCACGATTTCGTGACATGCTGGTAGGCAGAGACGAAGCAGGCAAAACTATCACGATTTCGCGACATGTTGGCAGAGAAGAAGAGCAAGATGAAAAGTGTCACGATTTCGTGACATGTCGCATTTTTGCGACTCGGATAGTGCAAGAAGGCAGAGAAATAAAAGTGTCACGATTTCATGACATTCTGCAAAGGAGGCTGTACGGACAAAAAAATGTCACGATTTCACGACATGTTGCAGAAGAGAGAGTCCATAGTGTGAGCTGTCGTGATTTTATGACAAGATCAAAGAGAGAGAAAGTTATTCAAGAACTGTCATGATTTTGTGACATGATGCAAAGTTCCAAGTGAGGACTGTCACATTTTTGCGACATGCTACAAAGGTCAAGTTGAGGACTATCACGATTTTGCGACATGCTAAAAAAGCTCAAAATGAGAAGCGTCGCGATTTCACGACAGGCGAGTGGAGAAAGCGTACGAAAGCCAGAAGTGTCATGATTTCACGACAGGCAGTGGAGAAAACGTATGAAAGCCAAAAGTGTCACAATTTCATGATAGGTTGTAGGAAAATATTTTAGAAGCTGAAAGCATCATGATTTCATGACAAGATGAAAGAAAAATGTATAGATGTAGAAAGTGTCACGATTTTACGACAGGCAGAAGTGAAGAAGCCAACAGGATGAAGATGTCATGATTTTGCAACATGTCATAGTTTCATGACCAGAAGGCAAGTGCAGACTCCAGCGTAGGAAGATGTCGTGATTTCGTGACATGTCATAGTTTCACGACTCTAAGAGGAGAGAGACTATACAAAATCAGTAATGTCATGATTTCACGATAAAAGATGAGAGGAAGGCCATGAATACTAAAGTGTCGTAATTTCATGACAGAAGTGAGATGACGTCAGCAAGAGGCAAAGGTGTCACAATTTCATGACAGAAGCACAAAGGAAGTCGACAAAGGCCAAGGTGTCACGATTTCGTGACAACAGGCTATAGAAGGTGTACGGTTGTAAAAGTTTCATGATATCACAACATGTTGTAGTTTTGCAAGAAAAGATACAGAACAACAGAGGCGATTGAAGCCGACAGAGTTAACCTTGAGCCAACGAAGTGTAGGGTTGTGCAGCTAACATTGTTTTAGGGATATACAGCCGACTAAGATCAAGAATCTAATCTTGATATTGTCAGTATAAAATGAGGGTTGTTCGGAGAGTTTGATCATCGAATGTGTGTGTCGAATTTGCGCAAGTAAATTCTACTATGTGCAAGAGAGCGAATCGAGTCGAATCGATCAAGTGTACGTTCAAAGTGCGATTTGTGCAGATAGAGTGTAGGGAGAAGTTTGATCGTAGAGGTGCATAAGTGGAAGTCTGATCGACTGTTGTGTTTGCACAGAGTGCAAAGACTGTGCTGCTGTGTTTGCGTAGACAGTGAAAAGTTGGTTTTGACCAAGTGCGGCTGTAACAGAAAAGAACAGAGGAAGAGGACAGATTTGTGCTAGACCGAAGGACTATGTTTGGTGCGAATTTGAGGAACGGCTTTGTAGTGACAGAGTTGAGGACAGAGATCTCCAGCCAGAGCAGGGAAGACAGGTGTCTTCTATGGATAGAGTTCCACTTACTAAGGGTAGAGGAGGTAGAGGTCTTCTAGAGGATCACCACTAAGAGCAGAGCTAGGGGAAGGTGTCTCCTTTGGGTTGGTGCCCATAAAATTTGTAATTGGGAAGGTTTCCCAAAGAACTGTGATATAACTTTTAGAGAAAATTTTTATCCATGGAGTAGCCCACATTGGGTGAACCACATAAATTGTTGTGTCACTTTGTGGATGGTATGTTGTTCTTTGCTTTGATTACTATTGTTATTAGTGTTGTCTATTCACTGCATTATACTATTTTGAAAGTTGATTTTAAAGCAAATTAAAAAGTGGTCTTATACTGTTCACCCCCCCTCTCAGTATAAGCTTGTGTTCTTCAATTGGTATCAGAGCGGGTTCCTTTGAAAAGGTTTAACAATCGAAAGGAAGAACTGGTTAAGAACACAATGGATTTTTTAGGTGGCAATGCAACACCTATTCTTGATGGATCAGATTTTGGTCTATGGAGAGCAAGAATGAGATTTTATCTAATGGCACTTGGTAATGAGGTATGGGAAGTGATTGAAGATGAATACACTATTCTTGAACATGGTACTTATACCAAAGAAGATAGGCTCATGCTTCATAGCAATTCAAAAGACATGAATGCAATCTTGAGAGGCTTACAAAAGCAGATCTCACCAAAGTTATTCACTACAAGACAACTAGTGAAATGTGGAAACAATTGTAGGTGGTTCATACAGGTGATGCAAATGTTCGAAAGGCCAAATTGAGACATTTTAAATGTATGTTTGAACAACTCAAAATGAATTATGATGAAAATATTAGTGACTACATGCTTCGTATGGATGAGGTTGTTAACTCCATGAAAGACCTAGGTCTTGAGGTTGCTGAAAATGATGTGTGTGATAAGATTTTAAGATCTCTTCCTAATAGATTTAGTGAAAATATTTTTGCTATTGAGGAAGCTAAAGATTTAGATAAATTGAAAAAGGATGAGCTCCATAGTAATCTTGCAGCATTTGAGCTGAGAACTCAAGTGAAAGTTGATGTCAAGAAAGAGGCAGCTTTCAAAGCTACCAAGAAATCAAAGGGCAAACAGATTCAAGAGAGTTATGAGTCTTCTAGTGATGAAGAGGCATATTACAGCAAGAAAGGCAAGTTCTCTAGAAAACACAAAAGCAAGAAAAACATAAGATGTTTCAACTATGGAAAGTTTGGTCATTATGCTACTGACTGTTCTGTTTCCAAGAATGAAAGTGATGAAGATATACATGATGTTAAGAGAAAGGATTCTGAAAAGCACAGGTATTACAGAAAGAACAAAGATGAGCACAACAATCAAGGAAAGAGGCATTCACACAAGAATAAGAAGAGCTTCTACCTAGAAAAAGCAAGTAAGTGTTCTAGCAGTGATAGTGAAAGTTCTTCTAGTGATGATGAAAATGAGATGTTGTTCATTTCAGAAAAAGAGGAAGAACCGAAACATAAATTCATTGTCATGAAATGTTTTAGATGTGGAAATTTTGGGCACCTTGAGGATGATTGCACAAATAATGAATTGGTTGCTAGTATGTATGAGGATGCTTCAGAAAATTATAAGGAAGATGCTTGTATGCTTTTTGAAAAGGGTAGCACCTCTAGTGATAAGAAATTTGAAAAAGGCCTTGATGATTCAAAATGCAATAAAATAGAGGATATTGAATGTGAACTTACTAATGCTCTTAGTGTTTTGAAAAAGGAAAGAAAGAAGAATGCTAGACTTAAGGATAAATTAGATGAATGTTGTATGGAGAGAGATGAACTCATAGAAAGTATTGACATCTCTATGGCTAAGACACAAGAACTCAAGAATGAGTTAGAATCTAATATGCTTGAGTATAGTGAATTAGAACAGAAAATGGTTGCCTTGAAAGAAGAATATAAAGAATACAAGGATAAACTGTACAGGTTTCAAGAAAGCTCCAAAAAGGTTAAATCTCTTATCAAAGGACAAAGAAAGACAACAGATAAAACAGGTATTGGTTTTGTCAAACCACACAAGGAACAGGTTGGGGAATCCAGTAAAATATTTAAAAAAGAAGAGAGTTCTGATGAAGAGAGTATCTCAGAGAAATATTCCGTGAGTGATAAATGCGTAGAAATAGAAAACAAAATTTTGAATGCGAAGAAGTTTTCGGGACCCAAAAGGTCGATTAAAAGAATATTTTACGATAGATGTTTTGCGTGTCACAGGTTTGGTCACACGGATTCACAGTGCATAGATCAAATAAAAAGGGTAAACAACAATTTCATAAGTTTTAGTTTCTTTCAAGGATATTGCTACTATTTTCAACAATTTGGACACAAGGCAATTTTTTGCAAGGCAAATAATAGGAACTGGGTTAGTCAGAACAGGAAAATTCAAAGAACAACTATGCTCGAAAGAAATAATATTGTTACTTGCTATAAGTGCAACAATGCAGGTCACACAGCCAGACAGTGCAGAGCTGATCTTCCAAGGTACAGGAACAGGAACAATGGTATAAACAGGTCCAAGGATCAAGGTATGGACAAGAAAAGAGATGAGAACAAGAACAAGAAAAGTGACAAGAACAGAAACACTGACAAAGAGTTCAAGAGAAGGCCCGACAAATAAATTGAAGACACTGATGATGATGAGTGCCTAATGGGAGTTTCACTCCCACCCTTGTTTTAAATCACCTCATCATGAGGTGGGGGAGGGACTAAGCTAAGAATCTCATTCTTAGTCCCAAGCCCCAAAGGTGACCCTTTGCCATTGATGACAAAGAGGGAGAGATATGAGTAAGGAGGAGAGCTTCAAGTGAAGAGAAAAGCTTCAAGTCAGGGGGAGCAAAACTTCAAAGGCAGATTCTCAGTTGAGAGCATAGTTGGTTTCAGTTTTGGCTCTTGAGTAGTGTTTTTCAGTTAAGGGTTGCCATAAATGACAAAGGGGGAGATTGTTGGAAATTTTGGGTACCTTGGGTACATTTCCTTTGCTCATGTGTAGATGTTGTCATTGATGTCAAGAAGGTCTTGAAGCAATTTGGTTTGATGTCAAATAATGTGTCTTGATGAAGGTTTTAGCATGGACAGTGAGTTTCCAAGAAGATCAGGGTAGCCCAGTTGCAAAAGATCAAGAAAAATACAAGTAAGAAAAAGTATGCAGGCGGCTGGAAAAACTGTTGCGATTTTGCGACATGTTTTAGGAGAGAGAAAGTGCTGGAAAAACTATCATTATTTCGTGACATGTTTGAGGAGAGAGAAATTTTGAGCAAAAGTGTCACGATTTTGCGACATGCTAGTAGGCAGAGACGAAGCAGGCAAAACTATCGTGATTTCGCGACATGTTGGCAGAGAAGAAGAGCAAGATGAAAAGTGTCACGATTTCATGACATGTCACATTTTCATGACTCGGACAGTGCAGGAAGGCAAAGAAAGAAAAGTGTCATGATTTCACGACATTCTACAAAGGAGGTTGTACGAATGAAAAAATGTCACGATTTCACGACATGTTGCAGAAGAGAGAGTCCGTAGTGTGAGCTGTCACGATTTCGTGACAAGATCAAAGAGAGAAAATTATTCAGGAACTGTTGCGATTTCCTAACATGATGCAAAGTTCCAAGTGAGGACTGTCACATTTTTGTGACATGCTGCAGAGGTCAAGTTGAGGACTGTCATGATTTCGTGACATGCTAAAAAAGCTCGAAATGAGAAGCGTCGCGATTTCGCGACAGGTAGTGGAGAAAGCGTACGGAAGCTAGAAGTGTCGTGATTTCATGATAGGCAGTGGAGAAAATGTACGAAAGCTAGAAGTGTCACGATTTCATGACAAGTTGTAGGAAAAGCTTTCGAAAGCTGAAAGCATCGTGATTTCATGACAGGATGAAATAAAAATGTACGGATGTAGAAAGTGTCATGATTTCATGATAGGCAGAAGTGAAGAAGCCAATAGGATGAAGATGTTGTGATTTCATGACATGTCATAGTTTCGTGACCAGAAGGCAAGTGTAGACTCTAGCGTAGGAAGATGTCGTGATTTCATGACATGTCGCAGTTTCATGACTCTAAGAGGAGAGAGACTATACGACGTCAGTAATGTCATGATTTTGCAACAAAAGCTAAGAGGAAGGCCATGAAGACTAAAGTGTCACGATTTCACGATAGAAGTGAGATGACGTCAGCAAGAGGAAAAGGTGTCATGATTTCATGATAGAAGCACAAAGGAAGTCGACAAAGGCCAAGGTGTCACGATTTCACGATAGCAGGCTATAGAAGGTGTACGACTGTAAAAGTGTCACGATATCGTGACATGTAGTTTCACGAGAAAAGCTACAAAATAGTAGAGGCGGTTGAAGCCGACAGAGTTAACCTTGAGCCAACGAAGTGTAGGGTTGTGCAGCTGACGTTGTTTTAGGGATATACAGCTGACTAAGATCAAGAATCTAATCTTGATATTGTCAGTATAAAAGGAGGGCTGTTCGGAGAGTTTGATCATCGAATGTGTGTGTCAAATTTGCGCAAGTAAATTCTACTGTGCGCAAGAGAGCGAATAGAGTCGAATCGATCAAGTGTGTGTTCAAAGTGTGATTTGCATAGATAGAGTGTGGGGAGAAGTTCTATCATAGAGGTGCATAAGTGGAAGTCTGATCGACTACTGTGTTTGCATAGAGTGTGAATACTGTGTTGCTGTGTTTGCGTAGACTATAAAAAGTTGGTTTTGACCAAGTGCGGCTGTAACAAAAAAGAACAAAGGAAGAGGACAGATTTGTGCTAGACTAAAGGACTGTGTTTGGTGTGAATTTGAGGAACGACAGAGTTGAGGATAGAGATCTCTAGCCAAAGCATGGAAGACAGGTGTCTTCTGTGGATAGAGTTCCACTTGGCAGAGGAGGTAGAGGTCTTCTAGAGGATCACCACTAAGAGCAGAGCTAGGGGAAGGTGTCTCCTTTGGGTTGGTGCCCATAAACTTTATAATTGGGAAGGTTTCCCAAAGAATTGTGATATAAGTTTTAGAGAAAAGTTTTATCCGTGGAGTAGCCCACATTGGGTGAACCACGTAAATTGTTGTGTCACTTTTTGGATGGTGTGTTGTGCTTTGCTTTGATTACTACTGTTATTACTACTATCTATTCACTGCATTATACTATTTTGAAAGTTGATTTTAAAGTAAATTAAAAATTGGTCTTATACTGTTCAGCCCCCCTCTCAGTATAAGCTTATGTTCTTTAGATCTTTCATCTCGAACTGTTTCTTCATGGAGTTTTTGAACTCCGTATTCATTCTAGTGTTACTACCCATAAATATTAGATCATCCACATACAAACAAACTATGAGAATGTCTACTCCATGCTTTAGGTAGTACAGTGTTGGTTCACTTTTGCTTCTTATGAATCCCAACTTGCTGAAATAGTCATCAATGCATGAGTATCGAGCTCTTGGTACTTGCTTGAGGCCATAAAGTGCTTTTTTCAATTTGCAAACTAGGTTTTCTCTTCCCTGTTTCTGGAAACCTTGAGGTTGTTGAACATACACCTCTTCTATCAAGTATCCATTTAGGAAAGTGCTTTTTACATCCATGTGTTGAACATTCCATCCTTTATGTGTTGCTAAGGAAAGAACTGAGCTGACTGTCTCTTGTCTTGCAACAGGAGAAAAATTTTCCTCGTAGTCAATGCCATATTTCTAAGTAAAACCTTTCGCTACTAGTCTTGCCTTATGCCTTTCGATGCTTCCATCAGCATTTTACTTGGTCTCGTAGACCCATTTACATCCAACAAATTTTTTACTTTTGGGTAGCTTGACTAGCTCCCAAGTATCATTATTTTTTATAGAGGTGATTTCCTCTTCCATGGCTTCTTGCCATATATTTTGATTACATGCCTTCTCATAGCTAGCTAGCTCTAGCTGTGAACTAGTCAATAAAGCATAATTGAATTCATCTCCTCTAGGTTCATGAGAGTCATCATCCCCATACAATTACAATTTTTCAAGTTTTTGCAGAACTGAATTCATTTCACTAGCTTGGCCTCTAGTGAATCTTCGCTGAAAATTTTGATCCAGCATTTGATATGATGGATGATGTTGTAAAGTTCTTCTACCTCTTGATGGAGAGTCAATGTCCATTGGTGAATAACTTACAGATATTTATGGAGAAGGACTTGCACTGGTGTCTGATGTACCTATGGTACTCTTGCTTAAGCTTGGAGGGGGTGTCCCTTTCTTATTTGGAGACATTTATTGTACCTACTGAATCTGTGTAGAATTTACATCTTGGGATCCATTATCAATAAAAAAAAATTGATGACCCCATTCTCCCCCTTCATCAAAAATTACATCCTTGGAAAGGATAATCTTGTGGGTCTTGGGATTGTAGAGTCTATAAGCTTTAGTAGACTCACAATACCCTATAAATATACAAGCTTGACTTTTGGGATCAATATTTTTCCTCTTCTCATTAGGAATGTGTGCATGCTAAAGAACCAAAAAATTTGGGATGCTTTACATTTGGTTTCCTTTCATACCACCCCTCATAAGGAGTGACACCATCTAAACTAGAAGTTGGACTTCTATTTAGAATATATACATTGGTTCTTACAGCATCAACTCAGTACATATTAGTCAGATGCTTAGTCTAAAGCATTGTTCTTGCCATATCAACAATGGTGTGATTCTTTCTTTCAGCTACACCATTCTGTTGTGGGCTATAAGTAGTGGTGAACTACCTTTTTATCCCATTTGCTTTACAATATGCCAAGAATTTTGTTGAGTATTCACCTCCTCGATCTGTCCGAAGATATTTTACATAATTCCCACTTTGTTTCTCTACATTGTTTCTGAAATCTATGAAGCAATCAAAAACTTCATCTTTATGTTTCAAGAAATAAATCCAGCACATGCGAGAAAAATCATCTATGAAAGTGAGAAAGTAAGAATTGTTTCCTAGACTCTTTGTCCGCATTGGACCACAGATGTCCGAATGTACTAACTGAAGTGGATAACTGGCTCTCCACACTTGTCCTTTAGGAAAATTTGATCTTGAGTGCTTTCCCAAAGCACATCCTACGTAGACTCCCTTCTATTCTATCATTTTGGGAAGTCCTATCACCATGGCTTTAGAAGTTAGTAATTTCAAGCTATCAAAATTAAGGTGACCATATCACAAGTGCCAAAGTACACTTGGATTGTATATGGCTAGATTTTCAAGTTTAGCTCCCCCTGGCTCACCAAAATTGAGATGGAATAACCGATTCTTGGTCATAGGAACCTGTGTGATGACTTGATTACATTTTTTTTATCAAGAATGAGACATTTTCTTTCATCAAAAACAAGTTTGTAATTGTTCTCCATCATTTTCCCAATGCTTAGCAGATTGTGTTAAAGCTTTAGAGTGTAGTAGATGTCATTCACTGTCTTGAGTCCTCGTTTTGTTGGAACTTCCATGGTTTAGATGCCTTTGACTTGAAAAGCTTTATCATCCCCTAAATTGATTTAGGATGTATAAGTGGAATCTAGAGTAGCAAATAGATTTTTGCTGCCACTCATATGGTTTTAGCAACCAGTATCCAGAATCCAGGTGTCATTGAGATTCTATTCTGATTGACCATATGAAAGAAAAGGATTAGATTGTTCATCTTCTTCTCCATAGGTTCCATATTGATTACTGCTGTCTTGAGAAGATTTTGACCAGCAATCATGAGCAAAGTGACCTGTCTTGCCATAATTGAAACAAGATGATTTGGACTTGTCACTTCCTCACCCTTTATTTCCACTTCATCCTGAATTTCCTCCTCGATTTTGATTACCTCCTCTGTTGGAGTTGCCTCCTCTGTTCTGGTTGCCTCCTCTATTGGCATTGCCTCTACCTCTACCTTGTCTCTAACCTCTTCCTTGGCATCTTCCATGTCCTCTTCTAGTATTTTCATTTGAGGTGAAGGATTTATCATCACCTCCATAGCTAGTGGAAGTAGATTCCTATAATCTATCTTCATGAGACATTAGTGATCTGACTAAGGCATCAAATGAAAATGTGGATATATTTTTTTATTCTTCTATGATCATAGCAACATGATTCCATATTTTTGGAAGTGTTTGCAACCCTTTTGTTACAATTGTCTCAGGATTAATATCCTCATAAAGTGTAACCATTTTATCAACAATTGCTTTTACTCTGACACAGTAATCACCTACTTTTTCAACTTCTTTCATTTTAAGATTTTCAAAATCTCTTTTTAGTGTTTGAAGCCTCACATGCTTCACTTGATCACTACCCTGGAATCCATATTTTAAAGCTTTCCATGCATCTTGTGTAGTTGTACAAGCAGCGATTCTAGGGAATATATTCTTCTCCAATGCTGATTGAAGATCATAAAGAGCATAAGAGTTGCTCTTTTGTCCTTCTTTTAGTGTTTTCATATCTGCGACACTTAAAATTGCCCAGTTTGTGGGTTCTGTGTAACCCTCTTCTACTATGTCCCATAAACATTTCCCTAAGAGCAAGGTCTTCATTTTGATAGACCAATACTCGTAGTCATATCCATTAAATTTTGGAATAGGTATGTTGTTTCTTGAGTCCATAGTTTCTAAAACACTTTTATTTCTCGGTTACAAAAAAAATACTCTGCTTTTTGAAAGAAGGAAGAAAGAATATATTACAAATTTAAGTCAAATCTGGATTGACTCACTCTATCACTGATGGCTTGTTCCTCTTGCTGTGGTGCTGCTACTTCTTGAGGAACAAAATTGTTTGCTATTTCTTCTTCGTCGTCGCTAATTAGAATGATCTCTGGTGGATATGGTTCTAGAAATTCTACTGAATTACTATAATGAGTATATTCAATTTCTTGATGTTCAATTGCAATTGATTCAGATTGCTCAAATTCACTCCTCAATGAATTGTCTTCAAAATCAGCCTCGTACCTTGAGTCGGGATGCCTTTGATGTGCGATTACTGCATTTTGAAGTTCATTAAATACAACATGGATTTCGTAACTCCTTAATATGTCATCAAATCTTTTTGGATTTGCTCTTGCTAAAATTGCACATAAGGCATGATAACAACCATTTGGTCATATCATCAATGCCTAGTTACAATTTTACAATTTTTTTTTTTTTTACAAAATTAAGCCTCTCGGGATTTTTAATCTGAATTTGATGATTCCCCGAATCAATCAAAAAACTTTGCCTTTTACAAGAAAATTGCCTCTTAGGAAATTCCTACTATTATATTTTCTTTAAAAAAAAAATTTATAAACTTATTTAATAAAAATAATAATTGTTCTTTTAGAAGAATTAAAAAAAAAACAATTATAATTGATTTATTAAATATGGAAATAAATTTGAATTTAAAAAAAAAATTAAAACTAAAACTAAATTTAAAAAAAAAAAAACTTTAATCAATAAAAAGGGCAGCGGGCGGGAGTCAAACTTGTGATCAAGCAGGTGACTACGTCTTAGGTTGGCTCCTCGAACCATTTGGACTGTGTGGCCTGATGGAAGCCAAAGGAGGCTTCCCTCCTTTGAACTATCACGATTGTGCAGTTCCAAAAAAAAAACATGGGACTTTAGTCCCACATTGGTTGTGCGTAGCCAATGTAAGGGTTTAAAACCCTTTGAAGACACAAATGTCTTTGATTGCCTTCAGGCGATCGTCGATCAAGCCTTTTGCCTTTGTCGTTCGCCACTTATCATGTGCCACTTGTCACGTCTGTCTCCCACGTCTATCAGCCATGTGTAGCGTTTGTCTCCCACGTGTGTCTATCATGTGTCGCATATATCTCCCACGTGTGTCTACCACTTATCGCATCTTTGTCAGTCTGTCTGCTCGCCACATGTCAGTCTGTCTGCTCCCACATGTCAGTCTAGTTAGCTCCTCGATCTATGTGCTTCGATATCCTCAAGATCCATGCTATCTTGTGGGCCTCCTTCGAGCTCATTGATCTATGAGCCTCTTGGACCTCCTCGTGATTTGTGTCCACCTATCGAGATAGCCTCCTTCAAGCTTGTTGATCTATGGGCCTCTTGGACCTCCTCGTGATTCGTGTTTGCTTATCGATCACCTCGAGCTCTATGTCCACCTATCTAGCTTGCTCCTCGGGATCCGTGTCCACCGGCTCTGATACCAGATATTGGAAATTAAATGGCACAAAGTTAGGAGCTAGAGATTATTAACCAAAATGAAAAAATATGACAAAATTCATTATTCAAACCCTTGGTTACAAATCTTAAATACTAGATTAATAACCATAATATAGATACTTTAGGGAAGGAGGAATAATAGGGAGGAAAGGAAAAATTAACTTAGGAGTCTAAATCCCTATCGTCCATGTCGTCCAATCCTGTCGAGTCAGCTGTCGTCTATGAAGGTAAAAGGTAAGATCCAAAGCTTATAGTTGTAAAAACATGTTTACCCCCCTTTTCTAGTAAAACCCTTTTTAACTTCCAACAAAATAAGGTGCCTTCTTTGAGAACACTCTTAGACAGCTAGAGAAGAGGCTAAATATTACCTAAAAAAAAAAATTGAAAAGGATTTAACCTGTATATCAAGATATATGTGAAAAATAAGTTCTTTTGCTAAGGTAAACAATGGAAAATTAATGTATGAGTATCATAGAATTTCTAAAAAAGACATAGAAAAGGAATTATATCTTATGTATTTTAGAATAGATCTATGAAAATAGAAAGAGAAATATATCTGAAAAAATTACTCATAAGACAAAGAGTCTTCCCTTCTTTAAATGAGAAGTAGGTAAATAAAATCAGAAAAAACTGACATACATATAATTTTGAAAAAAAATATAGCTGAAAAAAACTATATATAATCTTATGAAGGCTTGTAAAAAAAAAAGGACCAACAAAAAGATAAAAGAACCAACTCTTAGAACCTCCAAGAGAGAATTCTATAAAAATATATCCTACTCTAGTACCATGTTATAATTTCATAATAATAGATATGCAAATCATTACACAAAATATGAAGAGAAGAGTGGAACTGATTGATTTAATTCAATGATAAAATTTGTATAAATATCAAAGTTGATCATTGAGAGACGTTGGATTACAACAACTCATCAGACCTGATGAATACATCACTGAGAGTTCTCTTGACACATGGATGAGTGGAAAATCATGTGTGTATCCTAGTGGAACTTAAGATAATATTCACTTATTCTAACAATTTCCACAATATGTTTTCCCTAATAGGATTATAGGTTCCAAGAGTGGGGATCAAAGAATATTTAAATCACAAGGTCTTTTCAATTTTTACATCCCTAACAAAAAATCCCTTGTCCGGGGAGAAGAGGTTCACATTATCCATAGTGGAAACCATAGCTCACAACAAAACAAACTCTGAATGATGGAAAATATTCCTGAAGGACTTGGGATTTCTTTCTTTCCAAATATACCACCAAACATGAGGTAGGGTAAAATACTAGAAAGTGTGAAGGTGGAGGGAGAGAAAGGGATATTACCATTATTCCACAAAGTCGATGAGATCTCTAGGAGAGATCCAATCCACAAATGTAGATTGAAACAACTAAGCAAATACATCTCTTGAGAAAAGGTTCACAAGAGTTTCTTCAACTAGACCAAACAAAAAGCAATGATTTGGAAGGACCAAAACTCTCTTTGGATATTATCCAACATCAAACACTTACCTTGAACTACCATCTAGAAGAATATATTCACTTTGGGTGTAATATCTTTATGCCAAATATTGTATCCACATCTAATAAGTTATAAGATAATTTAATAGAAAAACATGCATCATTTTCAACACCCCAAACCAACCTATCATGCTTATCTCCAAAGGTTAACACGATCCACTTCAAAATATCAGACAAGGATTTATATATGACTTCTTCCTCTGGTGATAACCCAGAAAAACCAAGGGAATTCCAATGATTTCTATCATCTACCATCTCGATGAAATCGTAGACCATTGATAAAAAATGTAGGTTGTGATAGGCTCTACCTAGCTAATATTCATAAAATAATTCAAAGGTTGGTCATCTTCCCACTTATGACTCCAAAAATTAATGTTTTGATCATTTCCTAGAAGCCAACTTCTTCCAAGCATAAAATCAGGATGAATTTTTGGTAGAATCCTCCAGAAAGCCAAGCCCTAAGACATAATGGGATCAGAGAGGATAAAATCCTCATTACCTAATTATTTGACATTTATGATTTGAATCCATTTCACATTTTTTTGTGTGCTAATCTCCATCCTTGTTTGGCTAGGAGTGCTCTATTCATTGTTTTCATTCTTCTCATCCCTAAACCTCCTAGATCTTTTTTGCTATAGACTTGATCCCAAGCCACCAAAGAAAATTTATTCTTGCCTTGTAACTTGAACAAAAGAAATAAATGCTTAATTTGTTCCCTTTTTTGGAGGATCTTCCTTGAAAGCCTAAAAAGAGATAGGAAGTACATCGAAATGCTTTGTAAAGTATATTTTACCAAGCTTACATTCCCTGCTTGGGTCAAGAGCACTCCTTTACATCCTGTGAGTTTCTCCTAAATTATTTCCACAAATGGTTCCCAAAGAGAAGCTTTAACTCCTCCCTTGAACAAGGGCATTCCAAGGTAGGTTGAGGTAAGGGAATTAATTTCACAACCTAGAATTTTAGAAATTCTCCTCTACCTCTTTAGGGGATTATTAAAGAAAAAAAATTGCTTTTCCTAAAACTAATTTTTTGCCCTACTGCTTTCTCATAATCCGAAAGGATAGCTTTAACGTATCTGACTTGAGGGATTGAGGCGAATAAGGATATTAAGGTATCATCAATGAACTAATGATAGTAAATTGGGTTGATATTTATTGGGGGATTGATCCCTATGATAGTAGGATCAATTTTGAGGGTCATCCCCAAATATTCTACCATTAAAATAAATAGGTATGGAGATAGATAACCCCATTTTATAATACCCCTACAACTTTGAAAGTAGCCCACTAGGGATCCATTGATGATAACTAAAAAAATTTCTAAGGAAATGTAGGCTTTAATCAGATTCAACCAGTAAGAACTAAATCCAAACCTAGCCAATATTTACAATAGAAATCCCCATGATACCCAATCATAAGCTTTATCCATATCAAGTTTTAGAAAGGTACCTAGCCTACTACTTCTATCAACTGAGTGAATGAGCTAATGAACTGTGATAATACCATTAAGGATTTGCCTTCCCACCATGAATTTCCTTTGAGGTTGATCAATAATCTCTGGAATAAGGACCTTCAATCTATTGGCTAAGGATATTGTGGGAGTTTTTAACAGAGTATTACATAGATTTATGGGTCTGAAGTTTTTGAATTACTTAGCTCCCCTTGTCTTGGGGATAATAACAAGGAAAGTGGAGTTAATATCAGATGGTATGAAAATTATATTCTAGAATTTCCTCAATGCATCACAAAAATCTTTCCCCATAATATGCCTGCACATTTGGAAAAACATAGGAGGGAAATAATCTGGGCTAGGGGCGATGAGTGCCAAAGTGTTACATTATTTACACTAGATTTACTTATATATTTCTTTATATATGAATGGATATGAATACTTTTTACTATTATTTTACCTTAATATTATCATTTATGTGTTAATTAGATTAATTATTATAAATGTTATTATATGTGTATTTTACATGGATTTTGTGTAAGTTTGTGTGTTATTAGGTAACTATGTATGAAGTTAGATGAATGACCATGGATGCTGAACCAAATGTATGAAGACTGGTTGGACACATGACACACTCACAAGCATTGCGTATGGAGTGTGATGAATAAGTTTTACTAAAGTACTACAAAGAGCTAAAGTCAAAAATTTGACCAAGCTTTTGTGCCACATCATATCAAATGTGAGGAAAACTTACATAGTCATTCATTTGGTTGTCAATGTGGGCAAATGAATATTTGGCATATTATGTTTATTTGATAAAGTTGTAAAGTTTTATTAAAAGTTGAAAAGGATCAAAACTATTGATTTATTTCTGCCAACTAATATTCTCTTTCCTTGAGAATAGGGTACAAGATTATTTTCGTTGTTTCTTATATTAATAAAATTGTTAAGTAGATGCCACTTGGCCTCATAATGATTTGTCAAAGTCATATTTTGTAGAAAAACATGTTATGTTAGAACAAGTCAGTTGCACATGTGTTAGCGCTGATTAGTCAAAGTTACGTCTTGTTACAAGATTATATTTGTTTTAGAAAATTGTTAGTACTTAGTTAGGATTTAGATTTTGATTAGCTGGAGAATACAAAGAAAGTTACGAAAAGACTTCTTTGAATATTATTGTATAAATTACATTAGGCAGGCCATTGAAAAGGTCTTGGCTCCTAGTTCCTAGTTTGTTCTAGCCTTGCCTTACCTTTTGTTCGCATTGTTTTATGTAATATGAGTTGAATAAGTCAACTATTATGTAATATTCAACGATGCACTAGTAATAAAATAGTACTACTTTTTCTAATATGTCTTTCACAATAATTATTTATCTTCATAATGATTTAATTTAGTCTGTAATCCTTTTATTTTCCTGTAATAAATGAATAATCAATAGTTAGAATAGGTAGATGGAATAGTAAAGTACTAAAGTAAAAATAGCATAGAAAAAGGGAAGGGGTTAATACTAACCTTCCGGAGGTAGGGCCCACTCCGAAAGGTTAGTCCCTAAATCTCTTCCCCCACTAACACGGTAGATAAAATTAGAACATAGAGTAAAATTAGAACATAAACATTATTAAAATTGCATATCATAAAACTGTAGAATACATTAAATAAATAATGCATTAGTAAATAATTACGTGGATCCACATTAGACTAAGTCATAAATTGCATTTCTTTACATTAAGCACAATTTTATTCTTGCAAACCTTTATTTTCTGTAACCTGATCTTAAGAAATTGAATTAAGTAAGTTGGTTAATGTCATGGAATAATCTATATGGGATTGTTTGTTCTTTAAATCGATTAACCTGGATTGAAAAATTAAATGTAAGCTATTTTAGCATGATATTTTGGCACCATTATCGGGGAGAGCAGTGCCATTACATTAATTTGCAAGTTGTTGGACCATGTAAGGAAGGAAGCTTACCTACATGTGGAGAGTGACACAAGTACTGATCAACACATGTGTAGTCCTATACGTGGAGGGTGGTGCAAGTAGTGATCAACGCACGTGTAGAGTTGTGTGTGGATGCTGGCGCAAGTAGTGATCAATGCACACGCACAACAAGCATCCTCCACCTTAGGTGGACCAGGTTCCAATTTTATTAAAATCAGTTTTTATTGTTTAGTCATTTATTTTCCAGTATTTATTTTCCAACATTTATTTTTAAAGCATTTACTTTTTAGCACTTTATTTTTTAGCAATTTATTTTCTTGCACAAGTGTCATTGTTCCTAGTTTAAAATCTAAGGTTTTGGCCTATAGAAACACAGGGTAGTATAGGAAGTAGGTGTGATTGAGTGACACAGGAATAGTGAAAACATACCTTAGATGTAAAACAATAACAACAATACTTTACTTTACTTTTTCAGAAATTTTCTTTTCAGTAATTTATTTTTCAAGCAATTAATTTTCCTGCACAATGTGGTTATTGCTAGTTTAAATCTAAGACTTTGTCCTGTAGAAACACAAGGTAGTACAGGAAGTAGGTGTGACTAAGTGACACAGTCACAGTGAAAACATTTCTTAGAGGTAAAACAGTAACAACAAACACTTTACTTTTTCTTATTATGCTGAAATTAGTTGGCCAATCCATTTAGTTTTAGTACAATAGGAATTGTTTAGAAAAGAAAAAAAATACAGAACCAAAAACAAAAACAAAAATAGAACCAAATATATATATATATATATATATATATATATATATATATATATATATATATATATATAATAAAAATAAAGTAAAATAAAAATAAAGTATATATATATCAATAATAATAATAAAATAAAATAGAGGTATTATACATGACTGAACTAATGAAACTATAAAGTGGCAAGACAAACATATTGTATCATGAATATTTCAATTAGAAAATATTTGGAAATGGTGTAGTAAAACTCAAAGCCTATTGATGACTCAACCAAAAAAAATTACTACTTAATGGACATAGGCTTAAATTATATAAAAAGCCACATTCTAAAGAAGAGTTCATGCACCATCTCAAGCAACAAACTTATTTTTAGTGTATATCTGAACCGCAAATAACTACTATTGAATAGATATTTCTCTTTAATAAGTAAAAAATATGCTACCTATTAAATAAGTTGTTGCTTTATATCTAATATATATAATATATACATATACATAAAAAAAATATTATGCCTCTTTTTTTCATAATGGAGTTCTAATGTTTGCAGCACTTTTACCTTATACTCTCATCTTATTTTCAGTCTCAATATTGTTTTACAAATATATTAAAAGGACATTTCTTTATTTTATACCATATTAAGAGTTCTGTAAGAAAATTACTACCACATATTGCATGATATTTTTGTTTCCTAAATAAAAAACTAGGTGTTTTCAATTACTCAGCCACCACTAGTGTTTTGAACAAATCTTCATTAAAAATCAAATAATTTTTGGATGTTATAAGTTTCTCCTAGTCAATCAAGCTCCTCTTGGACTACATACTCTATAATAAATAAACATTGTAAAGTTTAGAAAGACTAACCCATGAGTTACTATTGCCATAATGGTGAACGATTTCCCTTGCTTATCCAAATTATGTGCATGGTCTAGAAAGCTAATGAATTGGCAAAAGGACAAGCTCTCCCTTCACCCTTGAAAAAAAAATCCCTTGCTCTCTCTCTAAACGAGCAAGTATCCCAAAAATTATCTTCTTGCTTCCTCTTAATGAGCAAGAACCCCAAAAATTAATATAAAAAAATCCCTTGCTCTCTCTCTAAATGAGCAAGTATCCCAAAAAATTATCTTCTTGCTTCCTCTTAAAATAAGAAAGAATTCCAAAAATCAATCAAAATCCACTGTTTCCTCTCAAAATGAGAAAGTATCCGAAATAAAGTTAAATAAAAGAAGGGTGAAGAAATTGAATCAATGAAATTATTAGTATTTCGAAAACCATGGGGTGATCCTCATTACAACAATGGGTTGAAGAAACCTGCCTAGCAATAAGTATCCTTATGCAATAGTGCTAAGTTTAGACAAGACCTATGGATGCTCATAGATAAGCTAGCTTGTTGGCATAAGTGACCATTATTTTACTCAATCCCTACTCATGATGAGGAATGAACATTCACTGCACACACAGTTGGTCCTCGAGAGGCTTGAAAACATTAGGACATCCTTAGAATCATATTGATTCGTGAGACAAATAGATGAATTTGTTCAAAATCTCTAGGATGTATGAGTCTTTGTAAAACAACCCTAGAATGTTGTAAGAAAGTAAGATTCATGAGCTAATTCCTAAGTACTATGGTTTATCCCATCCTACAAAAGTGTGGTTTGTATTTTCCAAGAAACTTAATATCTTGTTAAAATCATCCAAGCCTATGATAAAAGATCCACTTTATATATTGATGACTGATATTCATCCCACATAGAACTCCTTAAGAAATTAGAAGAATAAAATCTTGCAAATATATATATATATATAACAAAATAAATAAAATAATATATATAAATAATAATAAAATATATAAAAATAATAAGTAAATAAAATATATCTATATAATGATAATTTATATAATATATATAATATCTATAATAATACATCAATATATATTTACCCCCATACCATTTAAAATAATATATAAATTTCCTACAAATATAAGCATCTTTATATAAAAATATCTCCCTCTATTTTTTTATTTTTGGCTATATAGCCAAAATTACAGTTTGGGGGAGGTATAAAGCTAATACAATAAAGTTTATAATACAGTTTGGGGGAGTAGTACAGGAATATAATATTATAGAATAATAAATATAATAATAAAATAAAAAAATTAATATATATACATATAATAAAATAAATATAACATAATAATAATACAAATAATAATAAAAATAAAAATATATATAAATATAATTAATAAAATATATGAAGATTTTCCATAATATAACACCTATAAAATAGAATTTTCATGTTTAATATTATATATATTCAAGATGCTAATTGTACAAATTTTAAATAAATATAAAAATAGTGAAATAATAAAATATTAAATATATATATATATTAATTGAACATTTTTTCTTATATATAATATAAATAAATAAATTTTGCTATCAATAAAAGTTAAAAGACCCTCTTTAATCTTGTTCATCTTCATCACACAGACAAAAGATGTCAAAGTTTGATAGCAGATACAGAGAGTATGAATAAACATTATATATATATATATATATATATATATATATTCAATGCCACTTGTAAGAAATTGAAATTATAACAAAACATTTCATCTATAGTTTAAATAATTTAATCCACAAATATTATCTGAACCTAAAATTAGAAACTGTATTATCATGTATAATTGTTGTTATTCAAAATTGATTCAAAAATTAAATTATTATTAATTGCATAAATTAAAAAAAAAAAAAAAACATTGCATAAATTAAAAAAAAAAAAAACAAAATTTTCATTGAAGAGTTCTTTTGAACATAAATATTTATTATAATAATCTTTAATAATTAAAATTAAATAATATATATATTATAATTTAATATTCTAATTACTATATCTTTATTTAAACATTCTTTTAATATATATAATCAAATACATATAAAAATAAATTAAAAAAATTAATAATTTATATTTTTCTAAATTAAATTATATTTACATGCATCAATATCAAGGGAACTAATGTAAAATTTATCTGTTTTTATCTCGGGAGAATTGGGGCAGAAATCAAGTCATAGATCCAACCTAAAGCACATTGGATCTAGATGCTAACTATTTGTTTCTTGGGGCATGTGTCAAATCATAAGAGTTTTTAATGCATGGAACCATGGAAGAAGAAATATCACTTACCTATTTGTGCACAGTGTCTCATGTAGATCCAAGTGAGAATGCATGTGTTAACTTTGACTTCCATTTCTTGTGTTGTGTTGGCTCCCACAAGGCCCCTAGTTCACTAGCTCCATCAAATTTGCTTTTTCAAAATTGAAACCTTCGATTGTGTTTGTTGTGTCAAAAGTATCCGAGATAACATTGTCAAAACTATGCGAGATAACATTGAACTTGGGAAAACTAGTTGTCATGGAGAGGTGACTTGGATATGATAAAGCATACATATTAACTCACATGTCATTCTTATGACCATTTCATAATCGTTCATAATATTATTAGTTTATAATATTATTAATATTATTATATTATAATATTAATATTATTTTTAGTAGTTTATAGTATTATCACGATAGTATTTATGTTTTATAATAATTTATTTACTATAATTAATATAATAATATAATAGTGATTATTTATGTAATTATATTAATATTACTAATATGTGAAAAAAATATAATATAATTATATTATATTAGAAGTGATTTTCTTCTATACTATTAATAGTACTATTAGCTATTATATTAGTTATAATATTATTTCTATAATTATATTATTTATTATTTATTTTTTATTTTTTATTTTAATTTTTTTAAGTGAAAAACCCCTTGCGGGGTGGCCTTGGTCTGAGAGACCATGAAAAGGGGGTTCTACACCATCAAAGTCACCCGGTCGCACCCGCCCCCCGCACCAACATTATCAATTGGATTTTGGATACCCAATTCAGTTTTTGGTAGGGTGGAGATTTGAACGTGGGACCTCCCTTGGAGGATTGCCTTCTCCTCTCCAGCTCACCTACAACATCTGGTTTCTATAATTATATTATTATTATAATAAGTTTATTATTATTATATTATAATATTATTAGTCTAATATTTTTATAAATATTTTATTATTATTATAATAATAGTTATTTATTATGATAATAATATTATTATATTTGTACTAGTTTATTATTATATTATTTATTGATTTTTATTTTTTTTATGCTCTTGGTGATAATACTTCAACTGCTAGCAACAAGGAGCAAATAGATCAAGATATAGAAACCATCAAACAAATCATGATCAAAGGCACATGGAGAAACATAAAAGAAATCCCTAATTTTGAAACCCATCTTTTCCATAAAACATCTAGGGCAATACCTTGGTTGTTCAACAATGATTTCACATGAAATTTAAATTAATTACACCTGAACATGCTATACAAGGGATAGAATCGAGTATGTTGATTTCATACATTTGCACTATTTTCTCCATAAACAATTACAATGTTTTATTTTATACATCTACAGAGTTATTTCTATAAAACCACAATATTTCATTCATTATATCTACAATGTTTCAATTATAAAATTTGTTGTATCTCATCTATAATATTTGCAATGTTTTATGTTGTGGTATTCAAAACTTGTATGCATGAGGACATGCATTTCCTTCAGTTTGGGGGAATGATGAGTGTCAAAGTGTTACATTATTTACATCGGATTTACTTATATATTTTTTATATATGAATGGATATGAATACTTTTTACTATTATTTTACCTTAATATTGTCATTTATGTGTTAATTAGATTAATTATTATAAATGTTATTATATGTGTATTTTACATGGATTTTGTGTGTTATTAGGTAACTATGTATGAAGCTAGATGAATGACCGTGGATGCTGAAGTAGATGTATGAAGACTGGTTGGACACATGGCACACTCATAGGCATTGTGGATGGAGTGTTACGAAGAAGTGTTACTGAAGTGCTACAAAGAGCTAAAGTCAAAAGTTGACCAAGCTTTTGTGCCACATCATATCCAACGTGAGCACAACTTACACAGTCATTCATTTGGTTGTCAATGTGGGCAACCGAATATTTGGCATATTCTATTTATTTGATAAAGTTGTAAAGTTTTATTAAAAGTTGGAAATGATCCAAACTATTGATTTATTTCCACCAACTAATATTCTCTTTCCTTGAGAATAGGGCACAAGATTATTTTCGTTGTTTCTTATATTAAGAAAGTTGTTAAGTAGATGCCACTTGGCCTCATAATGATTTGTCCAAGTCATATTTGTTAGAAAGTCATGTTTGGTTAGAACAAGTCAGTTGCACATGTGTTAGCACTGATTAGTCAAAGTTACGTCTTGTTACAAGATTATATTTATTTTAGAAAATTGTTAGTACTTAGTTAGGATTTAGATTTTGATTAGCTGGAGAATACAAAGAAAGTTATGAAAAGACTTCTTTGAATATTATTGTATAAATTACAGTCGGTAGGCCATTGAAAAGATCTTGGTTCCTTGTTCTAGCCTTGACTTACCTTTTGTTCGTATTATTTTTTGTAATATGAGTTGAAGAAGTCAATTGTGGATGTAATATTCAACGATGTACCAACTATAAAAGAATACTAATTTTTCTTCCATGTATTTCACAATAATTATTTATCTTCATAATGATTTACTTTAGTGTGTAATCCTTTTATTTTACTGCAATAAATGAATAATCAATAGTTAGAATAGGTAGATGGAATAGTAAAGCACTGCAGTAAAAATAACATAGAAAAAGGGGAAGGGGTTAATACTAACCTTCCTGAGGTAGGGCCCACTCCGAAAGGTTAGTCCCTAAATCTCTTCCCCCACTAACACAATAGATAAAATTAGAACATAGAGTAAAATTAGAACATAAACATTATTAAAATTGCATACCATAAAACTGTAGAATACATTAAATAAATAATGCATTGGTAAATAATTATGTGGATCCACATTAGACTAAGTCATAAATTGCATTTCTTTACATTAAGCATAATTTTATTTCATTTCATTTTTTTGCAAACCTTTATTTTTTGTAACCTGATCTTAAGAAATTGAATTAAGTAAGCTAGTTAATGTCATGGAATAATCTATACGGGATTGTTTGTTCTTTAAATCGATTAACCTGGATTGACAAATTAAATGTAAGCTATTATAGCATGACAAGCGGCTTTGATGCCACCCATGGAGAATATTGCAATCCTAATTTCCTCACCACTGGAGAGGGCACACAGTCCTGAATTCATTTCTTCAAAAACCAAAGTACAAATGTGTTGAAGGAGTCTATATTTAGCTTGAAGATCCCTAGATTCTCTAGAGCATAGAAGATATTTAAATTACATGATTACTTCATCCCTAATTTCATCAATATCATTTGAAATGGACTCATTGGACTTCAAAATTTTACTAATCCTATTATTACTTCTATGTCTCAAGGTGGAGGTGTGAAAATATTTTGTATTCTTGTCTCCTTCCTGAAGCCAGAGTGATATTAACTTTTGGCCACAAATTTTTTTCTTTAGCCAGGTAATTGTGAAAATTTATTAACAACTATTTTTCTCTATTTATATCCCTTTTGGCAACTTCTCCTATTTCAAGGGTAGTTTGAAACTCCATAAGTTTCTCAAAAATTTCTTTTTTCTTATTGAATACATTTCCAAAAATATATTTGTTCTAGGCTTTGATATTTGCCTTAAAAAATATAATCTTCGATACCACATTATATATTATAGGGCCCAAGATAATTTACTGCCATCAAACCTTGATTCTTGATTCCAAGTCTAGATGCTACAATCACATAGCCTTGAATCTAAATGGCCTAGGATTTTTTTTCATTTTGAATTTCCTCCAAAACTAGTAGGTTATGGTCTAGGAAGAGAGCATAAGAGGGCATCATCAAAAACATAAGTCCTTCCTTAGAAACCAGGACTCTATCCAACGTAATTTGGATATTCTAGCTTTCAATATACCTATTACTCCAAGTGTACTTGGATACTTTCAAATCTATGTCCATCAACTCCTAATTATTAACAAAGGAAGAAAACTCTTCCATGCTCCTAGAGCCAACTTTAGATACACATTTTTTATTAGAAGGATAGAGAGGCATGTTAATGTCCCCTACAATAATCTAGATCTCTCCCCTAAATAGGTCTCTCATTGAACTCAAGGAGTCCTACAAGAGTGCCTTGTTGGGGCCAGAATTAGGGCCATAAATATTTGATGTAATCCATCACAACTAAAAATGATGTTTATCACACTATAAAATATAATAAGAACTAAACCATATAGCTGAGCATCATACCACAAATAGAGGAGGCCTCCAAAAGCCCCAATGGTAGATTTTATCACAAAACTAACCTCCTTCGATAGGATATTTTTAGTTGCCTCTGCATTACACCTATCCATATTATTTTCTTGAATTAGGATAATTTTAAATTCACACCTATTACCTAATAGATGCTAAAAATATCTTATTAACAAGCCCATTTATGCCTCTAATATTCCATGAAAGAATCTTCATTTGTTAGATTTTATGAGTTTTTTCCCACTCAGAGAATGGGGGGAGCAATAGAAAGATTCTAGCTTAAGTTGATTTCTTTTGCTAGTATTCTCTTTCTCAAGTTTTATATATGATCAGAATCCATTCATAATACTTGATTATACCTCTCTGGACCTCACTGCTTTATTAGAGGGCTTAGCTACCTTACAACTTAATTCAATTTCCATTTGACCTTTCTAGGAGCTTATAGTTTTGGATCTGGATTTGACTACTCCTGAAGAGCCATCACATGGAATAAAGACCATTTCAACTCCCATAGGATTGGAGAATCCTACCTTAGAACAACAAGCTCATTGTTGAGAGACTAGCTCTTGAGAGACCAAACATTGATAAGAGTTCTAGAAGAACTCTAAAGGAATGAGAGTCTCTATAATTAGGTTTGTTAGATCTACCTGGTCGAGGCTCCTACAAAAATATTGATCCATTTATTGGACCACCTCTTTGGTTGTCTCAATCACATCCAGTGAGGGAATTTGGGTCATTATATTATCACCCACCTCAGGTATTTTTTGGATCAAGGGATCAATATGAACTATCCTAGAAGGGGATATTTGTTCTTGAGTCTTTATAACTAGTTTTTAACCTAGTTATTCTTTATGGTACCACCACTTGGATCCTTGCGAGAGCATGATCCTGAGGAATGACCAAATATCTTATAGGAAGAGAATTTATTGGGCTTGTTTTCATAAATTATTAGCTACAACCAAGTACCCTATTAGGAAATGAGCTCTATATGACCACGTAATTATACCTTCAGGTCGACCATAATGCACATCCTAGTTAAAATCATCCTGATATTTTCTTTAGTGGTTGAGTCGATTAAAACTAGGTCTCCAATAGCTTTGCCGATGCCCCATAGAATATATTCATGCTAGAGATGAAATAATAAATATAGGAGATACATCCAAAGAGGGGCCGAATTCACTTTTTGAGTCATGGAATTAAAATCCAAACCCAATTTGTATGAAGATACCCATTTTATCAAAGAACCACAGATCCCTTATGCTTTGAGTCCTTGCAGTTCAACTTGATAAGAAATAAGGCATTATATAGAGCAACAATATCGAGTGAGCCTAGAGGTTTCCATTTGAGTAATTCCCATTGTTGAATAGAATCAAGACCTGATCTACCATCATGGAAATTATCGACTAGATTCCATGATCCTTCCTCCATAGTAACACTCAAGATTTTATCCAAAATAACCAACTTATTGCAAAGTATAGAAAGGTCGAAGAGAGGTTTTGAAACACCAAAGAACAAACCCTTAGTGCTCACTATAGTAAAATAAGACTTAGTTGGGTCAAAATAGGAGTCTTATGGACAAATATGAGAACAAAACTGCATCATGATACAAAAAAACAAAAACCAATAAAAATATTGCATATAAAAATTGTAGCATTGCTTCATTTAAATCTACTAATACTAATTCAATTAATGACCTAGACAAAAAAAACTATATAAAGTATTTTGCAATGGAGTCAAAATAGAAAGGACCCAAAATATAACCAAAATATTTAGCCCTCCCCCTTATTGATCTAGGCAAAAATAATGCATCTGCAACATCCCAATGCTAGCAAATAACATCAAAAAATATTTCATATTATCCATAAATTTATTCTAGTTCTCTCTACAAGAAAAATATCAATTTCAATTTATTGCAACTTTAAAATGAAGCTAAATTTAGTTGATTCCCCTATTGGATCAACACTCTTCATATGCTCTAACATCTAAAAGTTTTTTTTATGTCAAACAATCATTTCCACCTTGTCTTTCCCCTACTTCTTAATGGACTAATCACCCTCAATTGACTATTTTTTCTTCATAGACTACCTCTTTGGTATGAATTGGATAGAAACATGACCAAACACAAGGACATATAGACAATTGAACAATGGCATAGCTAAAATAATGGATAGCTTTTGCATTTCGATATTTACTAGAGATATTCCATCCACAACAACAAAACTAAATCTACATTGACACCTCAAAAATTATAAACCTCCAAATGAATTAAATGATATTGATAAGCTCATAAACATGCTAACTCATTCCCAAAACTATAAAACCTTGTAAAATAAAAATTATTTTTTTCTCTCTTCTATGTTAAGAATCAACATATTGTGATTAGATCCAATTTTTGGAAGAGTAAAGAGAAAAAAAACTACTATTCCTCATAAAATAGTCATGAGAGACAAAAAATCTATCCAATCTAATCTAAATCAGGCTATCCCCCACCCTTCTATTAGACCAATTGTATTTAGTCCATCTCAATTCCATATCATGAGATCACAATGTGCAATAAAATTTCCAAATTCTTTCATATTATCATTAAAATCTTGATTTCCTCCTTTTTTATCACTTGGGGAGAGGGTCAATATAAAATACCTTGCTAGTACCCATGAGAGATCATTGATATTCTACCTAAAATATTTTAATTTTGTAGACACCAAAACAGCACCAATCCGATTATGTGACTGCAAACACTGATCGCTTTGACAAACACAGCCCCCAGGGCAGCCCTCAGAGGTCAAACAGTGGTCCTAACCACTTTCATAGCAATTTTGTAAGGTCAAGAAGCAATTTGGCACATTTAGGCACTTTGTCCAGTATTCGTCTCACCCAGGGACGAATACTAACTGGGATTCGTCTCACCCAGGGACGAATTCCAGGTTTAACGGGCAAAAAGAAAAATGCCGCCAAGTGGCAGCCAAGGACAGTCAATTATTGCCTCCTGCCATGCATGCGCGTGTAGGTGGGTAGGTTGGCGGTTAGTGGACTGTCACAAGGGCAATCATGGAAGCCCAAGTCAGGGAGGAGTCTCCTCCCTCTTGGGAAGGCATGGCCGCCACATGGCATCCCTGCATGCCCCTCCAAAGAGACCCCATGGGTCTATAAAATGGTGGACTTTCCCACCCAAAAGAGGACAGATTGGAGGCGATTTCAAGCAACGAAGTGCTGTCCAATTGAACACCCATTTGCATCCTTTTGATTCACCTTCTCACATCCACTAATCTCTTTCGCAAGGGAGGTTATTGGGTGGCTTTTGGAAGCGTGGATCCAACCCAAATCCAACATTTGACCACCTTACACCACCAATTTGCCGACACCCCAATCCTAAGAGGTTTTGGGCCCATCCCTAGTGGATTGGCGCCGAAATCAAGTGCCAACGGTGGGAGGCCCACTTGGGCACCCCCGCATTTTCTAAGTTTTATTCTAAAGCATTCTAGATTATTTTTTCATGTTGCATTTTATGTTATTCTATTTAATTAACTCATAGCTTCATTTCCATAATATTTTGATCAGATTTTATCATGCTTTTTGTCGCTTTGTTGTCCCACTAACTTGCAGGTGGCGATATCGAATTCTCGAGGATAGAGGCCAAATTGGGAGAATCCGACCATCTGGGTCATCCCAAAATGGCCCCAATTACATAACCCCTCTATTTGTAGGTGTTTTGGAGGTCTCGAGAATCGACATTGGAGCAGGATCAACTCGGCTTTTCTAACACAGTAGAATTCGTCCCACCCAGGGACGAATAGCAGTCGAAATTCATCCTGCCCAGGGATGAATTCCAGTCAAAAGTAGATTGGCTGACTGTTTCAATGGCAGTGGCCCTCTGGTAATGTCCTCTGTCCTCTGTCAAGTTTTTAGGTCATTTAGGTTTACTTTATTCACTATTTTAGACAACTGTTCATATGCATCTTTTAGCAATTTCAAAGCATGAATTTTCCTTTTTGTCATAGGTGCTACTAACGCCTTGTTTGTTTCTTTGATTGTAGGAGGAGCAATAAGAAGTGAGGATTCATCAACATAAGCGGCGGCAACACTTTGGCCCGCCCATTTCAAATGTGGGCATGCGGAAGAGGGATCAATGATCAAGATTGTAACCGAATCCATTTAACGCTCCTAGCCCCTAAAAAGGGAGGAGGCGATTTTGTAACCGTGGTTAACAAGTTTGAATAAAAGGGTTGTGACTTCTCTCTAAATTCTTGTAACTGGTTTCGATCAATTTGCCTCTTTCGTTTAATGCATTTCGTATTCTAGGACTTAAGCGTTATTTTGATTTGAATGCATCGAAGTAGTTTTTCTTTCTAAAAAGCTTTCGAAATCTCATGCTTTCAGTGGCGATCACGGTGGGACTCTGTCCCCTGGTTTTGAGATCAAATAACTGATCCTTTTTGTGTTTTTGTGCTTGACAGGTACAAGTTTTTAAAGCAGACTGTTATTCGTCTCTGACTGTGACGAATACCTGACTGTAATTCGTCTGACCCTGAGACGAATTTTAAATTCGTCTCTGGCAGGGACGAATTCTGTTCTGTAATTCGTCTCACAGAGGGACGAATTCCTGCCTGTGAATTTTCAGAACAGAAGATCAGAAACAGCAAGTCCGGGAAGAAAAGAGGTAAAGTTCTAAACTGTCTTTGTCATTTTTCTGATTTTTTGCTTTCATTTCCTGTCAATTCTTGCGTGCTTAAAGAAAATAGTGGTTGATTGCATGTTTCATTTTTCTAAGTAAAATAAATCCCACACACATCACGTGGCACATTTTAAACCAAGGAGCTGGTCGTAAGACCCCAGCCCTTGAGCAAGTCCAACGGTGGGTTCATCACCACCTTGGCTTAGCTTTGCATCCATTTCCCCGATTGTCACTGTTGTTAGGCGTAAATCCTGACGAAAGCTGACCGAGTGTCACTGGGGTGATTCCCATGCGTGCGAGGATAAGTCTTCTATGGTAGGTGTCATTAACAGGACAATCCCCCTTCCGTACCGCCTATGTTCCACGTACCATCTGCTCTCACGTACCTATAGTTTCCCTCTCGTAAGGGCGGGTATATAGAGAGGTTGGTATATCGGTCCGACAATGGTATATTGAAGGGGCGACCATTTATGGGAGTCATATGAGCCAACATTATGCATTTAAACGTTCTTCAAAACTTGCAAAAACAAAACAAAACATCAAAATGCACTAAACCAGTTTAGGACACACTATTAATCCTTAAAAGAGATAATCACGGTTTTGTGTATGTGTGTGTTCATTTCTGCTTAGTGTAAACAAAAAGACAAATCATCATAAACGAGATAAAAATCTGCTTAGCTAGTAGAGAAGCACCACAATGGTGTACACCCGTAGCCAAGCCCAATCAAGGGCGGACGCTATGGAAGGTGCACAAAGAGAGGGCGCTGGTCGCCTTCGCTTTAGCCCTGAGGACTTGGCCATACCGCCTTGGCGGTCTGGCCTACAAGAGAGTCCACATCAGGCCACATCAAAAAAGAATTATTGGGACCCTCCTCATTGGGGTATGCCCATTCAACACAGCCCCTTTCGGGAAGATGCTTTACATGTAGATCTCAATGTAAATAGACAACCGCCTCTTGAGGCTAGATCTGAGTGGCCGCAGCGCGATGAAGCGCTAGAGAGGCATAGTGTCCATTTGGAGAGACAACGTGGATATGGCATCTCTCCTTTGCCTCCCATCAGAACTGAAAGACAAAATCCGGAGCGCGGGGCTCTTTACACAAGGCGAGCTAACTCTGCCCGCCCCTTTCAAACCCATGAAAGGGAGTACGAGGAAAGCCATCGCATTCCTCGAGGACAACAAACAATGCGAGAACCTTGCATTTCCACACTTTCTAGGTATCATGATCATACATCGAGGCCAGAGCCTCAAGTAAATGTCGCCTACCTCGATAGAGGGAAGCAACCCATTGAAATTTTAGATCATCAAGATCGAGGCAAACACATAGGAAAAACATTTAAGCCTCCTGAGCAAAAGAGGGCAGACCAAGTTGACCCAACAGTCGCCAGACATGCCGCTCGCCAAGCCCGAATCTCGTAGCTTGAGCAAGGTCATCAGGAGTTAGAGTACTTATACCGCCTGAATAAAGAGCGCATGCAGCGCGAAGCGGATGAGTTACGCTATAAACTACCTGAGAGGGTGCCAACCCCTCGCACCCAAAGAGCCGAACAATATGAGAGGCACAACCCTTTGGTGCAGGACAGGTCTCCGTGACCTCGTCAAGCTTTGCCTCCGAGACCTTATAGACCCGAGAGGGAGGCCACTCCCCGAAACAATGATGGGTACCCTCAACGGGGACTCAATCAGGGTCATAGGTCTCGCCTAGAGACTCCTCAAGAATTTTATGAGGAGTATGAACCAGAAATAGAATGGGCCAAAATGCCCCATCAAGGCGGGAGGGCTGCCACTCGGCCACCCCCCATAGGCCTCCAGTCTCCCATAACTCACAACGGGAGCAAACAAAAGAGGAAGAAATAAAATCTTCCGATGCATACAAAGCGCTATTAGAGCGTTTGGAGTCTGTGGAGACAAAAGCTTCTGGGCATCAAAAACCCACATTACGTCAACTCCGTAGTCATCCGAGTGCATCCCTCGGTGCCCACACCTCTTTACCCCGAACATTTCAAGTTGCCTCAATTGGCAGTCTTTAAAGGTGAAGAGGATGCACAAGAACATGTCACAAGATTCCTAAGTCAATGCTTCGGCATCCAAGATAATGACGCATTGTTGCTTAGGACATTCATAACCACATTCGCAGGCCCTACCTCGGATTGGTTCACACAATTACCCAAACACAGCATAAACAACCTAGATCAATTAGTAGATGCGTTTCTTGAACGCTTTGCCTTCAACACAAGGAAGAAGGCATCACTGAGTGATCTGGCCAGCCTCGAGCAATATGAGGAAGAAACAATGGCAGCATACGGGAATCGATGGAGGGCTTTGCTTTCTAAGCTACCCTACCGTCCCCCTATGTCTGATCTCACACGAGATGTTTGCATAGAGTTGCTTAAAATCAATCTCAGGGCTATTTTTGCTGCAGCAATACGACAGTTTAGAAGAAGCTTTGGCGCAAGCCAGAGTTATAGAAGAGATTAAGATAGGCGAAGGCACAATCGCCAAGCCTAAAAAGAAAGAGTGGAATAAAACCACTAAGACTGGGAATACGCAATCACAACCCGCTACGGTTAACCAAGTTGCGATAAATGTTCCCAAGCCTGTGCAAGAAATACAGCCCCAAAAGGCTAATTACCAGGCAGTGCCTCCTAGTTATGAAAAAGATAATAAGAAATAGGAGCAGAATCAGTAGCGTCGCCCTAGGCGACAATTCACCCCTTACACGGAGTCTAGGGACTCCTTATTTGACCGCTTGTCAACGACAAATTTAGTCACCCTTCCAGAGATCCAAACTGTAGACCCTAATGCTCCCAAGCCTAAGGGATACAGAGAGGAATTATATTGTAGATTCCATAGGCGAAGGGGACATGACTTGAATGGATGCTGGAAATTCAAAGGATTAATCCAAGATTTGATCGACAATAGAACATTGGCCATGGACAACCCCATAGCACCAAATAATCAACAAATGGGGGTATTCAAGGACCCTTTGCCTGCCCATGAGGCACAGGCAAAACCTCTCCAGATTAATGAGGTGCGATAGAATCTTCCCATGCAAGGATTTGTGGGAATGATTAGCATAGTGACCAGGAACAAAAAGTACCCAACAGTTGCCCCCGAGGTAGCTACAAGGGAAGTTCCAACGACGTCGCAACCTCAACAACGCCCTGTGCAGTTGTCTCCGCCTAGACCCGAGGTCACGATACGGACCAAACTCACGCAGAGTTTGCGGACCACATCGGCTAGGCTTTCCATCTACGAGCTTATTCAACAGTCAGCACCTCATAGAGAAGCTCTTATGGAAATTTTAAAAGCCATCGAATTACAGCCTCATGAAGCAAATTCTTTCAACAACTTCGTGGGACATGTGAAACGATGTACGAAGCCGGTCATTACCTTCAGAGAGGATGAAGTCAAAACAATATCGAATGACATGGCAGATCCACCCCTGCACGTTATCGCGTGGGTCAACGGGATCCCGTACAAGAGAGTGTTGGTAGATACTGGCTCGTCCAGTAACATCATTACCACTGTAGCACTAAAACATTTGAAGCTGCCAACCTCTCATATCATAGCCTCCACATACACACTGTGAGCTTTCAACGATGCAATATGCTCGATAGTCGGCATAGTTGTTCTGCCTGTCCAGGTAGGACAAAAGACAATACCTACATTGTGCCATGTGTTGGAAGGCGAGATGGCTTACAATATACATTGCTAGGGCGGCCTTGGATCGGGGACATGAAGTGTGTCCCTTCGATCGCTCACCTGTGCTTAAAGTATGCTTTTGAAGGAGAAATACATGTAGTCCCGATGGACTTAGAACCCTTCAAGTATTGCAATGCGATGCAATTAATGCCTCAATCGACCCTCCCTTCAACGCATTTGGATTTCCAGCTAAATCCATCTAAACGAGGTCCAACACCACGAGCACCACTGGTGACCAAAATAGCAAAATCCCAGCCAGGTGAATCTTCATCATCTGCTCCTTCACTACCAATGCCACCTGTCATGGCTAAATAGAAGGACAAGGGAAAACAGATCATGGAAGAGGCTCAGCCCCTAGAAGAGGGGTTGCCAACAATTTCAACGGTATCAACAGAGGAAATACCTAGCACAACGGAAGCTGAGACTCCTAAAACACCAAACATGGAATGGACTCAGGAAGGACTCCCGTTCCCTCCCTCCCAAGCATCAACAATCACTGTTGAAATGGCCAGTACAGGCATTGGGGAGTATTTAGTGCAGAATGTTGTGGCAACACCCACATTAGAATCAGTACAGGACATGGGGAGACCTCGCCTTCCCATAGGAACAGTTGTTCCTCTAGGTTACCCACCAAACCAGACAAATTTTGTGTATGGGGGCCTTGATCATGGTCTTGAACCATGCAAGCAAAAGGAAGCAGACGAAGAGCCTTTTGTTGAAAATATCAACTATCTGTCAAACCCGGACTTCGCCCTAAGATATCTCGGCCAATGCAATTGGCATGGATATGGGCTAGGCAGATATGAGCAAGGGATGCGGGTCCTTTGCCAACCAAGATATCAGATGCCATATGATAAGTCAGGAGTAGGGTTCAACCACCCCCTACCCTTAGACATCTTGGTAGAAAATATGCAAGGCCTAGAAATAGGCAACAAGGGGGGATTGGCACCAGATCTTTATGCCAACCCAAATACAGAATATACATTGGGAGATTACCTCCCATGGTCAACAAACACCCTTGGCAACAATAGTAATCCCTCTCCTTTGCTAGAGAGAGGTGAAAGTTCGGACATTAATCCCCAAAGAGAACATCAACGGTGTCCGGACATCTTTTTGAAGTTGTTCCCCTTAGAGGTTCCAGTTGAGTCAATACAGTGTCAAGAGAATCAGGTCCCTCCACCAAGAGTGGAACAACCGCAATGGGACCAGATTAACTTGCTAGAACAAGGAGAACCTTCAATGTCGCAAGTAATAGTTGTTGAAGAGAATGAACATTTTTGGATCTTCGAAAGTGATTCAGAAGATGAGACTGAGATGATCTATCTCAGACATGCGCGATGGAATAATCGCCCTTTAACTCATGAAGATCTAATGGGATAGATGGGCATAAGGTTAGGGCATGAATGGTGGGTAGACCCAGTGAGGTGGGACCAAGTGCTGGATCCATGGCTCCAAATTCATGATGAGCACCGTCCACCTCGAGACCCTATCATGACATCAGTGTCGAGGGAAGACCCTGTCCTCCTATCAGCACATAGGGCCGATCCGTTCGTGCCCGTTCCCCTAGAGCCAGATCCAGAGTATAGGGAGCATCTAAAAGATTCAAGTTATCATACCCACGGTAATGGAGACCAAATTCATTCCATCCACATGATCTCCATTGATTTGACCGCACCCATCCACAATCCGGCCGATCCAGCATGGTCATTGCATCTAGACATAGATGCCATCGATTGGGATCGCGTCAATTCACCTTTATCACCATCAGAGTACTGGCCTTTCGATGAAATGCCTCATTTTACCCTAGGGACAACTCAGGATATTTTTCAAGCTGAAGAGGAACCCGAGGTTCCCAACGCAGATCTAAATTCAGCTAATGATATCCATTTGATCCCGACTCCACATCAGTTGGAGGACGGATCCCACATGTCAGTCGAGGAGACGACTGATGTAGATATCGGCACAGATCCAATGAATCCATAGATTCTCAAGGTCAGGGGTAAGTCTTTCCCCCGAAGAGCAAGCCGACTACATTGCCCTTCTCAAAGAGAAGAAGGAGGTTTTTGCATGGTCGTACAAGGATATGCCAGGACTAGACCCGTAGCTAGTCACGCATAATTTAACGCTTGATCCGACAATCAAGCTTGTGAAGCAAAAACTACGTAAGATGCACCCAACAGTGGCCTTGATGGTCAAAGATGAATTGCAAAAGCTGTTGGATGCACAGTTTGTCATCTGCGTGGATTATCCGCCATGGCTGTCCAACATGGTTCCCGTCAAGAAGCCCGACGGGAGGATTCGCATATGCACTAATTTTTGAGATCTAAACAAAGCGAGTCCTAAGGATGATTTCCCCTTGCCGAGCATCGACGCGTTGGTAGACGCTACAACAAGTCACGAAATGCTCTCCCTAATGGATGGTTTCTCAGGATACAATCAAATTCGTATCAATCCTGAAGACCAACTAAAAATGGCGTTCACAACGCCTTGGGGGACATTTTGTTATAAGGTCATGCCTTTTGGCCTTAAAAATGCTGGCGCTACCTACCAACGTGCCATGACATATATCTTCCATGATTACATGCACAAAACTTTGGAAGATTACATGGATGATTTGTTAGCCAAGTCTCTTTTGCGCTCAAATCATATCGATGACTTAAGCAAGATCCTCGATCGCCTCATGGAGCATAAAGTTAGACTAAACCCCAAGAAGTGCGTATTTGGCGTCACATCTGGAAAACTCTTGGGTTTCATAGTCTCAAAGCGAGGAATCGAGGTGGACCCAAAGAAAGTCAAGGCAATCCTTGAAATGGTTCCCCCAACTACAATCAAGCGACTCGAAGTCTGCAAGGAAAGGTCGCATCGATTAAACGCTTTATAGCACAATTATCTGACAAGTGCCGACCCATGAACAAATTATTGCACAAGGGGGTTACATTTCATTGGGATGACGAGTGCCAGTCAACCTTTGACGAGATCAAACAATACCTGGCTTCGCCGCCAGTATTGGCACCACCTAGACCAGGAGTGTCATTCTACTTATACATCTCAGCTATTGAGGTGGCACTGGGCGCCATGTTAGCCCAGAAGAATGAACTTCACAAGGAACAGGCTACTTACTATCTTAGCCGCACCCTGGTCAGTTATGAACTTAACTATGCATACGTTGAGAAACTCCGCTTGGCAGTGGTGTTTGCTACCAAAAAGCTACGCCACTACATGCTGAGCAACACTACGTATGTTGTGTCTAAGGAGAATCCATTGCGATACATGATGAGTCGTACTTATCATAGTAGTCGCACGGCGAAATGGATCATGTTGTTGACAAAATTTGACATAGAGTTTATTGGACAAAAATCTATCAAAGGACAAGTCATAGCCGATCAACTAGCAGAGGCTCCTCTTGAAGACGATCAGCCTCTGGTCATAGAACTACCCGATGATGGGGTCTTCCATGTCTCAAAATCACCAGATTCTGATGAGCCTGAGTCACAAGCCGACATAACCCTATTCTTCGATGGTTCTAAATGTGAGCAAGGTGGTGGCACGGGAATTGTATTCTTCACACCGCAGGGTGCTCCAATGCCCCTGTCATTTAAATTAAACTTCCCATGCACCAATAATAATGCAGAGTATGAAGCCTTGCTCCTAGGTCTTCAGACAACAATCGCCATGAACATCAAATGACTGAATATCTTTGGTGATTCACTGTTAATAGTCAATCAAGTCAAAGGGGTATATCAATGCAAATGCCCAATCCTGCAGGCTTATAAAGCCCTCGTGGACAAATTCCTGGCAAAACTTGAGTGGTATGACATCGAGGCACTCCCTCGATCATCGAATCATTTTGCGGACACAATGGCCTCCTTGGGGTCACTAATTCCGCAAGACCTTTCCGGTGATATGACAACCATTCAAGTCAAAACCTTATCGCAATCCGTGATGGAGCGTGCAAGCTCAGACTTGACGCCAGGAATCCACATGATCCAGATTGAACCATCCTCGGATAAGTTCTTTCGAATCCGAAATCATCTGAAACGTGCCAAGCTGGGGTCCTTGTTCTCCCCTACTCCCATTAATAGCAACACAATGCTATTCTTACAGGTTCTATCCCATTCAACGTTTGCTAGGGATGAACTTCAAGAGGGATTGGTTGTTCATACTATCGAGGTTTCTGATCAACAGGACTGGTATTTACCCATCTGAGACTACCTCAAGTTAGGTAATCTCCCACTTGGATTGACTCATGCCGCAAAATGAGCACTCAAGCAGAAAGCGGCTAAGTATGTCTTGATAGGAGACATTTTGTATCGTCACAGCTATGAAGGAATCCTCCTTCATTGCTTGGACCAACAAGAGTCCACTTGGGCGATCGCCCAAGCGCACGATGGTACATGTGGTGGCCACTTTAGTGGTATGGCCATTGCAAAGCGCATTCTTCGCATGGGCTATTATTGGCCATCTTTAGAGCGAGATTGTTGCACCTATGTCAAGAAGTGCGTGAAGTGTCAACATCATGCCAATTTGATGCACGTACCTTCTCAGGCCTTGCAGACAGTCCAATCTGCTTGGCCGTTCTCGCAGTGGGGCTTCGATCTAATTGGAAAGATCTCCCCTACATCGTCAAGCCATCACACGTTTATCATAACGGCCACAGAGTATTTTACCAAGTGGGTGGAAGCGATTCCGCTTACCTCTACGACAGGACCCCGCATTGTGGAGTTCATTTTGCATAACATCATATGTCATTTTGGTATTCCATCCAAAATAGTCTCGGATAATGGGACGCCTTTCAAGAACAAAGACGTGCGTGCTTTGACCACAAAGTACAAGATTCAGCACAGCTTTTCGACACCCTATTATCCACAGGCGAATGGGCAAGCAGAGGCGTCAAACAAAATGCTAGTTGCCATCCTTAAAAAGACCATCACAGACAGTCATAAGGATTGGCACATTCAAATCCCACTTGCCCTATGGGCCTATCGCACTAGCATTCGGACACCCACTGGGGCCACTCCGTTTTCACTCGTGTATGGCTCCGAGGCAGTCATGCCTCTAGAGTTGGAGATTCCTTCCCTACGCATATCAATGCAGGAGTTCATCGATGATGACTCCACACGGCAGGCCCGCTTAGACCAGCTTACGTTGCTTGATGAACGACGCGTTAATGCTCTCGAGCATTTACGTATTTATCAAGAGCGACTTAAGAAAGCTTACAACATGAAAGTTCACCTCAGGGACTTTCGGGTTGGTGATTTGGTTTTGAAGGAAAACCAATAGAATTCCAGTTTGCCATCCCACCTAAGGGACAAGTTTGCGGCAAATTGGTTAGGTCCATATGTCATTGATAGCAAAATAGGACCCGGGACATACCGGCTAGCTTCTCTTGATGGTATCAAGGAAACAGAACCCTTGAATATCAGTCATTTGCGACCATTTCATATCTAAGAGAGCCATATCCCAAAAATGCTCCAAGGATTCTAAAATCGCTTGGTCAAATCCCAAAAATGCTCCAAGGATATCCTAAAATCGCTTGGTCAATCTCCAAAATTGGTCCAAGGATTCCTAAAATCGCTTGGTCAATTCCTGGTCAACCCAAAATGCTCTAAGGATTCCTAAAATCGATTGGTCAATCCCAAAATGCTCCAAGGATTCTTAAAAATCGCTTGGTCAATCCCAAAAGGATCCTAAGGATTCAAGGATTCCAATCGTCTTGGTCAATCCCAAAAATGCTCCAAGGATTTCCACAATCGCTTGGTCAAAAATCAAGAAAATTCAAAAACAACAAAAATCATCAAAAACAACAAAAATTTTTGCATCTCATTTCTAGGCATACTCAAATTCATCAATAGAGAGTTCTTCTCGCACTTCATCTTCATATTCACAAAAATCAATCCATCAAAAATACAAAAATATGTAGCTGCATCAAGCATTGCATCCATACATTGCATATTTGTGGTCGTATAGGTCAAAGGCACCATAGGCTGTAATTGCTCTGCTAGTCCATCTTGTTCCCCACTGTTCCATTTTACAAGAACAACAAAAACACCATGCATTGCTTTTACCACACTAGAGTCAGTGGTATTTTAATGTATCAAGAGTTTTCGTGATTCAGTCATCATTTTGCTCTTTAGCCATGTAATGTATCAAGTCAAACAGATTTTACGAAGGTAGAGTTACACTTGAAATACACCTTGTTACGTAACATCCCAACACAAATTAAAACACATAAAAAATTCCCAAGTTGTGTGAACGAAAGATGAAACCTGCACAGTAATCCAGGTCACCATAAGCGAAACGGTTATCTTGCTCATCCCCCTGTGCGAATGGTTCCAGAATGCTGAGAATTCACAAAAGGACAAGCTCTTTCCTATCCATTCACCTCCATATACAGTGGTTTTCACCACTACCAAATCCCAATCATAGTTGGTTCCCAAAGTTGTAAGGATTTGTACTACACGTCCCTGCCAAGGATGGGTAGTCATCCCCAAGACCTAAAAGGATCAACACCATTCACAAACAAAATTCCAACAAATCATCATCCTAACACTTTCCATTCACCTTTGGTCTCCAAGTTGTAAGGATTCGTACTATCCGCCCCTAACCAGGATGGGTAGTCATCCCCAAGGCCTAACAGATCAATGCCCTTACTCCATAATCTCCATCACCCCCTTGGTTCCCAACGTCGTAAGGATTCGTACTACACGTCCCTGCAAAGGATGGGTAGTCATCCCCAAGGCCACAAGGATCAAAGCCCAAACTCACAATACTCAAAATACAAAATCAAATAACAGTGGTTATCACCACTATTCAAAATCCTTGCTCAAAAAGAATTAATAGAAAATAAACAGTGATTTTCATCACTATATAGACGAGCAACTTTCTAAATCATTCAGCCAACAAATATCCCGAACTTGAATCCCTGGAATTCTCAGCATTCGAAAACCATCTAGGTGATCCTCATTACAGGTTTGGTTGATAGCCTATCTGGCAATGGTGGTATCCTACCCGCATGACGATATGTCTGTCACATTCGCTTTGCGTATGTGTAGACCAATGTTTGCATAAGGATGAGCTAGCTTATGGTATCCTGGATAACACCACAGATTAATCTAACTAAACACAACAAAGGAGTTAGTGGAGCTAATTAGGTGATCCTCAATACAGGTTCGGTTGAAAGCCCATCTGGCACTGGCGGTATCCTGACAAATACCACATAAATGAACTCAATTGCACACACAGGGATGTGAAATAACTTGGTCAAAAACAAGTCCGATTCATACCTTGTTCAAAAGTCTTGTAAGATAAAGTACAGTCGTGGCTAGTGAGTTAAAACCGTCTGAGTCTCAAGAAAACCTTAGCTACATTTCTAAACCAACTGCGCTACTTTTCATCCTTACAATACCATCAGAAAATACAAAAAAAGAAAAACCACATGTATACATACAAAGTCAGTTACCACAGCAATCGCCTAAAAAAATAAATAGCATCTTAAACAGTCTATGGTGTCATAACCAACCATCACAAAATTCCATTCATCCATTTCATCTTGCATATCACATAAAAATAAAAAACATTTGCATTCATCATAACATATGCATTCATCAAAATAAATAAACATGCATACATCCATAGTCATTAGCTATCATGCATAAAGATCAAATCATCACATGTACACAACCAAAATAAAATCGGTATATATATATATATATATCAAAAAAAATGCTCACAGGCTACAAAACTGGTCCTCAGACCTCGCAATCATATAACAAAACCCAACCTAAGGCGTCGACCACCATGATCACGTAGGATCGGTGCGACGGGAACTACCCCCCGTGGTGTGGGTCCTATGGGACCCTGTAGGGCGGCTACTACTAGCCCCCGCATCACGCCTGCTACCGCCTCCCTCATCCAATCGCTTGCGACGAGATGATGCTGACTGCTCAGTCACACTATCCCTCGTCCGACGTGAAGATCCACTTCTCGAGGGCTCAGGTAGCCGCCCACCAAGGCGGATGACCTCCCTCTCCAAGTCTAGCCGATGCCGAAACCACTCTACCTCTCATCGATGATAGTAAGATACTGCATCATCGCGCTGTGCCAAAACCCTATCCCGCTCTGCTAGCTGAGCCCGTAGGAGATCCCTCTCCCACAGCGCGTCCCCCAGCTCCAGATCTCGCATCCGTAGTAGCTCTATCAGTCATGCATTCTCAGCACGTATCTCAGACTCCATCTCCTCTGTATCCGCCTGACGTACAGGACTCTCCGGAATAGCAACCTGCTCTGGCTCCCACTGCTCCTCCATGTCCTGCATGTCCGGCTGATCCGGAGCTCCCAAATCTACATCCTCATCCCCCACCTCAACCATGTCCGCATCATCCAACGGAACTCCCCAATCATCCCCTCCTGCCTCAGCACCCTCCACTGCCACCTCCGTGCCTCCTAGTGGCCCCTCTCCTCTCCATCACCGTAGCACCCACCACGAGTCATACTCAGTGGTAGTCCCGACGTCATCCACGTCCGGGACGTCAATCACCGCATCTGACTCCTCGCCCAATGGCACGGTGACCGATCGATCTAGAGTCCTCTCATCTCCCCGATGCCGATAGACCACGGGCTCACCAGGAAACCCCTGGCGCACCCCAAACTATCGTGTAACCCGGCTATATGAGAATAACTCATGCTCGGTCCCGTGCCGCCCAATCAACCACCGCTCCCTGCGTACCCGTCGAAGCCACTCTCCAGCCTCCGACCAGGCTGGACAGTCCCGATAAGGGTGCCAAACCACCTCCCCTAGAGTGAGCCAAGAGAAGGCATCAGTATAGTGCTCTACGGCACCTGCCCATCGTCGACTCTGCCCCTGCTCCGTAGACCACCGCCATAGAGCTGCATAGCCTATCTCCTCATCCTCCATCGTCGCTCGAGTCATCCATGGTAACCCGGTCGGCCTCTCAACTGCTATGTGCTGCCAACCCCATCACGCAACAGATAACTGTAGCTGACCCCCTTCTGCTTCCGGTAGAGGACCCCATACAGCTCCCCGTAGAGCTGTGCCAACGATGTCTGTCCCCATCTCAAAATCAGCGGTGCCTCTATCGGGCACTCTACCAACTGCCACACCAAATCCAGCAGGTTCCATGGGAACCTCGCACCTGACGAGTCAGGTAGTAGCATGTTAGAAATGAGGCCCATCAAGAATGCGTGCCTCACTCCTAACACCCCCCTCTCCTGCCACCATCCAACCAAAATCTCGCCAGCCTGGCAGTCCACCTCGGCTGTCTCCACTGGGTTTTCTACACCCAGCCGCTCCCCATGCCCAAAGCATCTCGTCAGCACAGCAGTCCGCTGATCACGCGGTGATGTCCTGATAGGCAGTCCATCTATCGAAATCCGAAGAAGCCGATAGACATCCTCTAGAGTCACAGTCATCTCCCCGGTCGGAATATGGAAGGTGTTGGTCCGTGGATCCCAAAGTTTGATCAGGGCCGTCAGATAAGCCTGATCCGGGACCACAGGCTCCAGTCGAGCCACCTGCTTGAGCCCAAGGGCATCAAGCCATTCCCAGTCATCATCATACAGTGCCCCCCGTGCCTCAATAAAAGCAGCAGGTACACGGTACCGGCTCCTAACAACCTGCAAAAGAAAATAATTCAACAAAAAAAATTAATTAAAATCATAGAAAAAAAATTGTACAGAAAAACAACACACTTACAGCTTTAAAAACAAAAATAAACTCTAGGGAGCACTTACAGGTCTCGCTTCGGCTCCACCGCTCGAACCAGTTTGTGCACTCATGATGGCAGGGAAAATTTCAGCAGCGCTTCGCTTCGCAGAATTTACCTCCTCCTCCCATAGCTCCAAAATCGCAAGAAAAATTTGACACAAATGAGCCCAAATTCAAGTTTTGGCCCTTAAATAGGCCTTTGAGCTGGAATTCATCCTTGACTGGGATGAGCACTCTGGTTAGCGCTCGTCCCACCCAGGGACGAATTCTACAGCTGGAATTCGTCCCACCCTGGGACGAATTCAAGCCAGAAACTTCAAAAACATCAAAAAATGAACAAAAATGCACTAAAAACCAACAATAAATTTGCCCGATAAGAGTGCTGTTGCACTTGACATCCCGGGCATACAAAATAGACGTTGGGGTCACAAATTGTCATTATCCTACTCCCTAAGAAGGCTACTTTAGCCGGACCGCTCCATGGGAAGACGGATTTTTGCCAATTTCAGCTCCAGACAGCGTCGCAAAAAGGGTTAACACCCACCAAAAATAGGTCCAAATGTTGGAAAAATTGCACATGCTTAACGATAAACCATCTAAAGGCACCCTTGCACAAGTCATCTTGGGTCAAGCGACTCGTCGCTTTTCTCACGAAGGTCATTCCCTCATCGATTCGTCGCTTGAGGGGGTAGTCACACTTAGTCACCAATCAACAAGCACACACCCAATTAAGGAAAACGACATGCATTCAAAGAATCATTGACAAAGACAATTACGCTCCTGCTTGGGGCAGTAAACAAGCAACAATCAAATTGATCAAACACTTGGCATTCGTGAATCATGAACACAAGGTTCCCCTATGGACAAAAGGTTGCGCCCTTTGCCTAATCATGATCGATCAATGTCCAAGCTCAAGTCACACCTCACCAAAATAGGTTAATACTTGAAATCAAATTCCTTAGCTCGTCGAAGCAAGGATTCAAGAATGCATGCCCTTTCCATGCTTGGGGCATCAAAAGTTGATTAGGTTACCAAGAAACCCTAATCATTAGTGCTTTGGCTATCTATTTTTGCTCGACGCTGCGCCATGCACAGCGCATCCCAAAAAGGGGCATCTGTAGACACCAAAACAGCACCAATCCGATTATGTGACTACAAACACTGATCGCTTTGACAAACACAGCCCCCAGGGCAGCCCTCAGAGGTCAAACAGTGGGTCCTAACCACTTTCATAGCAATTTTGTAAGGTCAAGAAGCAATTTGGCACATTTAGGCACTTTGTCCAGTATTCGTCTCACCCAGGGACGAATACTAACTGGGATTCGTCTCACCCAGGGACGAATTCTGAAATCGTCTCTGGTCAGGACGAATTCCAGGTTTAACGGGCAAAAAGAAAAATGCCGCCAAGTGGCAGCCAAGGACAATCAATTATTGCCTCCTGCCATGCATGCGCGTGTAGGTGGGTAGGTTGGCGGTTAGTGGATCGTCACAAGGGCAATCATGGAAGCCCAAGTCAGGGAGGAGTCTCCTCCCTCTTGGGAAGGCATGGCCGCCACATGGCATCCCTGCATGCCCCTCCAAAGAGACCCCATGGGTCTATAAAATGGTGGACTTTCCCACCCAAAAGAGGACAGATTGGAGGCGATTTCAAGCAACGAAGTGCTGTCCAATTGAACACCCATTTGCATCCTTTTGATTCACCTTCTCACATCCACTAATCTCTTTCGCAAGGGAGGTTATTGGGTGGCTTTTGGAAGCGTGGATCCAACCCAAATCCAACATTTGACCACCTTACACCACCAATTTGCCGACACCCCAATCCTAAGAGGTTTTGGGCCCATCCCTAGTGGATTGGCGCCGAAATCAAGTGCCAACGGTGGGAGGCCCACTTGGGCACCCCCGCATTTTCTAAGTTTTATTCTAAAGCATTTTAGATTATTTGTTCATGTTGCATTTTATGTTATTCTATTTAATTAACTCATAGCTTCAATTCCATAACATTTTGATCAGATTTTATCATGCTTTTTGTCGCTTTGTTGTCCCACTAACTTGCAGGTAGCGACATCGAATTCTCGAGGATAGAGGCCAAATTGGGAGAATCCGACCATCTGGGTCATCCCAAAATGGCCCCAATTACATAACCCCTCTGTTTGCAGGTGTTTTGGAGGTCTCGAGAATCGACATTGGAGCAGTATCAACTCGGCTTTTCTAACACAGTAGAATTCGTCTCACCCAGGGACGAATAGCAGTAGAAATTCGTCCTGCCCAGGGACGAATTCCAGTTGAAAGCAGATTGGCCGACTGTTTCAATGGCAGTGGCCCTCTGGTAATGTCTTCTGTCCTCTGTCAAGTTTTTAGGTCATTTAGGTTTACTTTATTCACTGTTTTAGACAACTGTTCATATGCATCTTTAGCAATTTCAAAGCATGAATTTTCCTTTTTGTCACAGGTGCTACTAACGCCTTGTTTGTTTCTTTGATTGCAGGAGGAGCAATAAGAAGTGAGGATTCATCAACATAAGCGGCGGCAACATTTGGCCCGCCCATTTCAAACGTGGGCATGCGGAAGAGGGATCAATGATCAAGATTGTAACCGAATCCATTTAACGCTCCTAGCCCCTAAAAAGGGAGGAGGCGATTTTGTAACCGTGGTTAAGAAGTTTAAATAAAAAGGGCTGTGACTTCTCTCTAAATTCTTGTAACTGGTTTCGATCCATTTGCCTCTTTCGTTTAATGCATTTCGTATTCTAGGACTTAAGCGTTATTTTGATTTGAATGCATCGAAGTAGTTTTTCTTTCTAAAAATCTTCCGAAATCTCATGCTTTCAAATTTTCCCATAGAGCTTTCTTTCCTTTGAGAGGAATTATGAGCATAAACATGAGTTAAAACCCAACTAAAGTTTGATAATTTATAAAAGTAAACAATTGATATATGCATTTCAAAAATTTGAATACAACTCCCATAAATCAATTCTAGGTTCCATAAATTACAGAAGTCTCCTAAGGATCCATTTGCTACTTTATCTACATAGTTTTACTTTTTCAAATAATATTCGTAACTGCTAAATTATTCTTGTTTTCAATCTTAGTATCTTGTAGAAGAAGAATGTCTAGGTAATTATCCTTCCTAAGTTTTTTAATTACCAACTATTTGGATATGGCATTCATACCCCTTACATTCCAAGATATGAACTTCATTTATTACTTTGGATTTAGGGTTTTCCTCCACTAATAGGTAAAATACTTTGTGTTCCAATTTATATATTCTAAAAACTTTATCTATTTCTAACTTTAGTTGATTTAGGTCTTTCTACTTTGGTATCCCTTACTACATTTACTATTTTTCTTGAATTTCTAGAGGGATTCATAGAATAAATTTCCTCTTTTTTGTTACCTAGGAATTTAAGTAGAGACTTTGTTGGGGAAATATGAAGAACATCAAAATAACAAGGGACCATCTCTACAAAGTCAAAAATATGTTTATACCTTTTTTTGATCGATCTAGACCATAGAAATGGGTGCCTTACATTTTCCAATATTATTTTGTGTTAGATTTATTCTGAATTGCTATTTGATTAGGCTTTTCCATACACTTAACCTTATATTTTTGATCTTGGATTTATTACATTTGTTTTTTCTCCTAGGCTTCATATTCTGCTAGACCATTGGGTTGAAAAACTATTTCTTTCTCCACATTTTATTTCTTCTCAATTTGTTGTGTTATTTCTCCTTCTTCTTGCTCCTCATCTAGATAAAAATTCTTAGTACCCTCTATATAATGGATTTTTCCCATGCCTTCCTCATCCTTCATATCTTTCTCTTTATCCATATTTCCTTTATTTATCTCAAATTTATTCGAGGGTTTCTTTGAAGATCAATTTTTAGCTAAATGTCTAAATTTATTGCACATTATGCATATATCCAACAAGTTTTCATTTTCAATATATTGCACCTAGAACCTAAATTTAGACATAATCCTTATAGACACTAGTAAATATTTCTCCATGTTGACATTGTAATTGACTATAGCAAAAATGAGCCTAGTTCAATCTTTATTTGATAAATCAAAGGCTTGAAGTTGACCTATCGATTTTGTGATTCCCACAATTATATCTTCATATAAAAATTCTACAAGCAATCTCAAAATTCTTACCTAGACTGGGGTGAGATTTATGTTTTTCATTTTAGGATTGAAACTTGGTTTTTACCTTAGAAAGATACCTATTCTCCTAAAAATCCAGGGTTGTCCAAATAATTTTTTAACACAATCCTCATAGTTGGAGAAAGTGATGAGGAAAAAACATTTACGAAGAGTTTCTATCCCTAGTTTTCCTTGAGGTTTCCATTTCCTTTCTACTCACTTTCTTATAGAGTTTAGATTTAAAAAATTTCCTATAATTTTTCCAACTAGACTATTAGCCCTTTGAGAAATTGGTATTTTTACGAGTTTATTTGGAATCTACAAACCAAAAATTCCCTTCTACATAAAAGGAAGTGATATCAAACACAACTATAGAATTCTAATATTTATTTTTGATATTATGAACACAACTAATTGGAAATTTACCCTTGTCATGAGATGTTCTCAGGTCAAATTATTGGGTTCCTTCGCCATCAACATCCTCTGTGCTATTTGAAAAACCAAATCTTGAAGGTCCTTCCAATTGATAAAATTCTCTTCCCCTACCAATTCTTAACCAACCATATCTTCTAACTGTTACTCCCAAGAAAATGATCCCATAACCTACTTCAAAAAACCCATTGTCCTATGATTTCATGTTGTTGGTTATTCATCATAGCATTAGGGTTTGATCTTCATCACCTATTTTCTTAAAATAGACTTATTATGAACTTTCTCTACATAGTAAATTGCATAGTCTATTTTGGTTTTCATGGGAATATGTTAATCTTATATTGCATTGATATTATTTTCCACCTGGTATTTTTTAGACCTACTTATCTATCTTATATTAGTACATATAAACCTAAAATTTCTAACAAAAAACCAAGTCTGTTATAATTTACTTAAATAGAGATTTAGAAGAAAAAATGATACATGGAATAAGGAAGTACAATGCATACATTCAATTTTAGTAGTTCAATTTGTAAACAAACATGGGAGGCAAATTTTAAAGCACCTGAAGTAAATTATTTCAAGGTTAAAATAGTCAAATAATCTTCATTTCCCTCAAGTAGAATAAAATTTTCTCCTTCTAATACCAATAAAAGTAGTACAAAACGTATATGTTACACATTAGTGTTTTCAAGATAAACATAATAAGAAAATTCATATGGAAGATATCCATAGATATTTAGGGATTTCAAAGCAACAAAAGAAATTAATTATTATTGAGGGTCATCCTTGTATGTTATATGATATTATTACTTGCATTATAGATTCTCTAGAGCTACATAATTTTTTAGAATATAAGTCCCATTATGAATAGTATGAAAAAATAAAATATTTTAATGAAGATGAATTTGTTGGTAGGAATGGAAAAGGGAGAGGAAGGTCATAAAAGTAGAACAAAGAGAAAAGGAAACTCAAAGGGATGTTGGTTTGGGATGCCAAAATAAAATATTATAGGTGTTAACAAGAAGTGAGGCTAAACCCACTAATAAAAATGAAATATGATAAAAATCATATTGTAGAATAATAGCGGTATGAATAAGACCCCTAAAAGAAAAGTTATAGGTTCCATTTTTTTTCAATAAAAGAAGTAAAACTAAGTAGTGAGGAACATGAGGATACTTCCAAAAGGATTCAAAATATGATAGATTGTTCGTAAATTTCATTAATAATATTAAAAAAATTGTGAATAAACATAAATTTGATGGATAATTACCAAAATTAAAAATTAATTGGGTCGCTAAACTATTCAATGAGAAAGAGAAAAATGTCAAATTTGGTATTATAAATATATGTTCCAAGTGTAGTTATTCCTTGTGAAATATGTAGGAAATACCTTAGCATAATTTTGTGAAAAATAATGATGATTCATAATTGTGATCTATGGGTTCTTAGAGTGTCTTCAACCTGATTTTATCTCCTCTAAAAAATAGGGATCATACTTGTAGAAAGTCTAAATCAATGTAGGAATTTTATCTATTTGTTAATTTAAATGGCCTTTAGAATGTTATTCCTTCATGTTTTCAATATAGATGGGCTAAGATATGCATTGGGCAAGAACATACAATAGAAATATTGAGTAGATTTTGTTATCCAAGACATTGTTACAAATAGAGTATACAATATCTTTAGATATGATTATCAATAGGATCATATTACAAATCTTTTCTTTCGATTTGTGATTTACACCATAGTTGAGAAAATCTGCAAAAAATCCTAATTCGATCTGATTTTTCCCGATTCACAAGCTAGCTATTTTTTTTCCAATTTTTATGGACTTCTTCCCAAAAAATTCTGATATGCATGAAAAAAAAATTCAATGAAAAATTGCATTTTATTCGTTTTTTGAATGAAAAATGCTGATTTTTTGCCTATTTTGTCCCTAATTTTTTTACCGATTCCTGAATTTTTCTAATTCTTTTCCATATCAATTCTCATATGATTCTGATTTTCTCAACTATGATTTACACAATAATGGTCATCCAAAGCCATTTCACTTCTAGTCTATTTGGATCTAAGTCCGTAGTTTTTTTTATAGATAATTATGATATGGTGGGTTGAAATAAAGTTTGATGGATCATGTTTGTACATGTTTACACAAAATAAGAAATATCTAAAGGATCAAATGAAGATTTGGAACACTAAATATTTTGGTAACATTTTAAAATAAATGAAGGAAATTAAATTCAAGCTCAATAATTTACAAGAGATAATAGAATAAATGAAATGGACTAAGATTCTTATTTATAAGAAAAATAATTGCTTTCAAATTGTTTTAATGTATTGAAAAAGAACTAATATTGGTTCCAAAAATCTAGGGGAAAAAGAACTAAACCAATTTGTCATCCCAAAAACTCGGCACACCTAGGGTCTTGAGATCTCGTGCAACAGTACTCATTTCATTGGCTTCTTTTCTAATGATGGTAAACATTTCTCTTGTCGTATCAATGAGCTCATTTTCTTGGTAGATCTGGTATACCTATAGTCTCCAAAATTCTACATCCTTATTGGATTGTACTTTTAGGTTAGGGAAGCTATCAAGATATCCCAACAATTTTCTAAACTTTTGTGCTTCCTAAAATTTGGATTCTAGAACCTTTTTTGCCCTCTCTATCTCATTCCTAGTTGACCTAGTAGTAGCACTGATTTTTTTGAGCTTTGTATAGAAAGGAGGAAAATTTGGTAGAATTGCTCCTTTTATTTTCACCTAGTAAAAGTCCTAGACCTATCTGAGTCAATATTTAGATATTGTTGAGTTGTATGGATTATCCATTTCCTGTTGCACCTCATTCACAACAATGGATAAGGCTTCCTCCTATTATACTAATTTTCTCTTTACTTCAACCAATGCTGAATTTTGCTAATATTTTTCTTCCTGCACCCTCTTCAATTCACCCTCTAGTTCTTTGATTCATTTATCTTTCAGTTGCACCTCTTTATCAAGAGTGGCCTTATTAATAATGCTCTTCAAATTGATGATATCATTCTTTAGGATATTTTAATGAGATATATGGAGGACATTTAGTAGGACATAACCTTTTAGCTTATTATCATTATGGAAATTAGACTATGTTTGGAAAATTTTATTATTTTAGGGCCTCCTCTTGTTGCATCTAAATGATTACACTTTCCAATTTCAATTTGACAATAAAAATGACTAGAGTAGCGGAGAAATAGAATGATATTTTTTTTAGAGAGATGGAGACATATATCATGTAAAATATTATGTGCATATAAGTTATATGTCATGTAAATATGATAGATGTTAATAAGCAAAAACAAACATGTATATTAAAAAATATATGGGTTCACCATAAACATGTGTAACAGGAACCTCGAGCCTCAAAATATTTGGAATCTCTTGACTAACATAGATAATGAGGCAAGAAACTCATTCAATACTAAAAAATAAAATAATTCATTGACTACAAGAGTACATGCAAAATAAAATAGGTCATGGACTATAAGAATGCACCCAAATTTAAAATTTAGCTTCAATAAAAATATGACCTATGTATAGGTAATAGTGTGAGGTAGAGAGACCCATATGAGGTCAAATACAGATGACATAATTTAATTTTTTTTATATTAAAATAATTATTTCTAAGTTAAAATTACTAGGTCTTATTTTTAGCATATATAATAATATTCCAAAAAACATAATAAAATAGGAAACTACATTATTAAAAATTTGGGATATGATATAATCTAACTATGGAAATCATGTTGGATGCCTACATAGTTAAAGAATTCATGGTTGACATAGACAGAAGTAAATATTATACTAAGATCATATTTTTCATGATTGTGTCAACACATTTATTATGAATTTTTTTTAAGAATGAGAGGTTATATTACACAACAAAGAAATAGACATGATGAGTGTTGTATTTATTTATGATTTTATGTTATTTCTCATAATTTAATCGTATCATTATGTAATTCTACTATTGATGCCTTAGTGATTTATAGAAATTTAATGTTTATTATTTAAGCCCTAACTCATAACTTTAAAATCCATGCATTTGTATGTATCATTATTTTGTTTGACCCCAAGCTTAGGCCCCTCTACATGGAATTTCTCACAACTAGATAATGAGACTCATAGTATACACATATTTAAAAATATTAAAAAATTATTAAGGTGATGCATCTTGATGAAGTTTTGTTGAAGGTTTATAGTATCTTAACTCAGGAAGGATAACTAATAATGGATCAAGATGGATTTTCTAATGCTAATAGTGCATTAGGTAGTTGAAATAATGAATGAAAAATAGTTCATAATTTTTATATCCCTATTAATATAGTATTATCCATACCACAAACATATAAATCCATATTTTAATAATAAGTTTGTGTATGGTACTTGAACTTTGAATGAGATATATATAAATTGAGGTTCATATTCTAATTAAACCTACAAACACAAACAAATGCATGTGAAGTATTTGTTATCCAATACAATATGACCTAGAAAAATAAACATTGTTATATTATTGACTATATTTAAAAAGCTATATTTATATCATGAGGACGACAAAATAGATAACTTCTAGTCGTATAATATATCTAATGAAAAGGTTGTAAGCCCATAGATATTTACCAACATTGAATGAACATGGAGCTATCAAAACTGTTATGGTCAATCTCTAGAGGAGGTTGGTTTATTTGAAGTCTGAGATAACTATTCCTAAATATGGAGGGGAAAGGGTGCTAAAATAATTAAAAGGAGATAAATCTAGAGCTTATAATGGTGTAGATTAAGCAACATCAAGACATATGTGAAATTAAGAACCATGTAAATAAACAACCAACTACTTAATAGACCAACCAATTTTACCATTAATCACAATGTAATGAATATTAATATAATGTAGTTTATCAGACCACAAATTCGAGAATAAGTGAATGAACACAACATAAGTTTAAAATTTAGAGTAAACACCATGAACATTCAACATGCTGAAATTAGAAAGAAGTAGCGATCCATACATACATGCTCTGATAATGAGTTGAACCAAAGGCCAAACAATAATCACTTTGTATTAAGGTACAAGTCATCCATTCTTACATATGAATTGTAAAATCCTAAGAGCCGACCCATTTTATTCTACATCTTAGTATATATAGGATTTCTACAAAAAACATCATTATATTAAACATGTATTGTTGTTATGTCATAGGAAGTGCCAACCGATCAGATTGTTCAAAAGTATGGGCGCTCCAACTGCCTAATAATGATTTGATGACCTAGCAAAAATCTTTGTCATACTGATGTGTGCTAAGTTTACTACTTGCATCCGGTTCATTGGTCTTAATTGAGTACTTTTAGTTGAGCTTCCCTATAACCTACGTGATGGCCACTAACATATCCACATACCTGAGATTCTTTTTACAAGCGATCTTATCCAACAAGTGTCCTAAGATGAAGGTAATCCTCATGTTAGTGGTCTAGTGCTAGACTTGATTGAGCCGACTACCAAACCCATACACTATGAAGTCATGATGTTATATATCTAGGATCCTAGAAAATTTCAACTAGGTACAAAGCCTCTGTTAGCATCAACACTGGATTTTCTTGCAATTTGGAAACTTTTAATATTAGGATGAGAGGTTTGTATCCCTTTGAGCTTAGATCATATAAAATGGGGATTTAAAACTTGAACTCTCAATAGCAGGTCAAATATTTGGTACCCTCCCAATATTTGGTCAGAATTACAACATGATGGGTCCTTATCAGGTGCAAATTTTTCAGTAGCATTAATACTCAACTGCTTTTTCAAATAGGCCTTCTCTAATAGTAGGTCGAGCATTTTTGTACCCTCCCAAGATCTTGTCAAGTATGAATATCCTGACACTTCCTAGACTTAGCCATTTCTCTTTTTGTTTCCCACAAGTTAGAATGTTTGAACCTCTTCGGACTTTGGTTGGCTGAAAATTCTTTGACATCCTCTAGAGTCTAGACTTGGTTATTTTTTTGTATTTCCTTGCTTGGTTAGTTCTCAGCTTCTAGATGGGGATTCAAGACTTTAGTGGACTCAATTTGGCTACATTTCTTCTGGAGGTTTCTACACTCTGCAATTTTCTCCGTTGTGGAATCTGTAGCAATGGGCCAGTGATTTGATTTCCCATCATTTTTAAACCCAGTATAAATATTTCAACGCTATTCACACTTGACCATTTTTTTCTAAATGTGTGATATTTTATTCCATAGTACTCAACCCCTATTCTTCCTTTTTGTACCTTCTCATTAAAGTACTTGTGGGTGATGATTTAAAAATACCCACACTTTTGGCGACTCATAGGGAATTTTCATCTTGTGAAGAGAGAACTCAAATTTATTATCCATATACTACAAATAAGTAATAAAAATATGGCTAATATAGGAGACAAATTAGACCCAAGCCGAGCACTTTATGAAATTACCATTCTTTCATTTCCTGTACTTCATATTTTATCCTTTTTTCTTGACTTGGCCTAGTAAGAAGCTTACTATTATATCATCTACCAGTCTCCAGTTATTTAAGATATTCCTCATAATGTTATATATTAATGTTGAAGGATCCTTATTAACTATAGCTTAAAATAAGCATATGCTCTATGTTGATTTGTGTGAGTCATCACCTCATCATTATTTGCAATCTAAGCACATCCTACGAGTGCTATTGATTTGGCTTGGGTTAGTACAAGTATTTATGGATATCCAATATTTAGTATTAATGGTATAATTGTAATTTATTACTAATACCTTCTTGCTTGTTGTGCCAGATACAAATTCTATAGCTATCCCTCAAATATTCTTTTACACTTGTTCCATTGAACTTCGAAGTCATTATTTTTGACAAGACTTTATGGTACAACTGTACAAAAAAAAGAAAAAAAAATTATATAATAAAAGGACATGTCATTCTACATATTTTCTAATCACCCCTTGCTAATGTATGTTGTTGTGACCCTTCTTATGGAGGCTTCCTTTGTGTAGTTATTCTTGATGATTCTCCATGCTATGAAACGGCCTTAGATGGAATGACTATTTGGAGCTATTGGCACATATTTTACCAGACACCTAGAGGGGGGTTTGGAATTCCTTTTATTTTTAAAATAACTCCATTTATCCTACAAAATTTTTAATAAGGAGGATCATTGTACCTTTCAAACAGGTATTTTTCCTTTGCCAGGAGATAAGAAAGCTTGTAGAAAAGTGCAAAAACCTTCTCTACATATAGTGGTTTAGATAGTGAGTCTATGTCACTATAGTCTTTCATTTGTATTTCAAATAACTAGTTGAGTACTTCATGCTTGCATTAAACCAATTTGCCATCCCAAAAACTCGGCACACCTAGGGTCTTGAGATCTCATGCAACAGTACTCATTTCATTGGCTTCTTTTCTAATGATGGTAAACATTTCTCTTGTCGTATCAATGAGCTCATTTTCTTGGTAGATCTGGTATACCTATAGTCTCCAAAATTCTACATCCTTATTGGATTGTACTTTTAGGTTAGGGAAGCTATCAAGATATCCCAACAATTTTCTAAACTTTTGTGCTTCCTAAAATTTGGATTCTAGAACATTTTTTTCCCTCTCTATCTCATTCCTAGTTGACCTAGTAGTAGCAATGATTTTTTTGAGATTTGTATAGAAAGGAGGAAAAGTTGGTAGAATTGCTCCTTTTATTTTCACCTAGTAAAAGTCTTAGACCTATCTGAGTCAATATTTAGATATTGATGAGTTGTATGGCTTATCCATTTCCTGCTGCACCTCATTCACAACAATGGATAAGGTTTCCTCCTATTATACTAATTTTCTCTTTACTTCAACCAATGCTGAATTTTGCTAATCTTTTTCTTCCTGCACCCTCTTCAATTCACCCTCTAGTTCTTTGATTCATTTATCTTTCAGTTGCACCTCTTTATCAAGAGTGGCCTTATTAATAATGCTCTTCAAATTGATGATATCATTCTTTAGGATATTTTAATGAGATATATGGAGGACATGTAGTAGGACATAACCTTTTAGCTTATTATCATTATGGAAATTAGATTAAGTTTGGAAAATTTTATTATTTTAGGGCCTCCTCTTGTTGCATCTAAATGATTACACTTTCCAATTTCAATTTGACAATAAAAATGACTAGAGTAGCGGAAAAATAGAATGATATTTTGTTTAGAGAGATGGAGACATATATCATGTAAATATGATTGATGTTAATAAGCAAAAACAAACATGTATATTAAAAATTATATGGGTTCACCATAAACATGTGTAACAGGAACCTCAAGCCTCAAAATATTTGGAATATCTTGACTAACATAGATAATGAGGCAAGAAACTCATTCAATACTAAAAAAAAAAATAGTTCATTGACTACAAGAGTACATGCAAAATAAAATAGGTCATGGACTATAAGAATACACCCAAATTTAAAATTTAGCTTCAATAAAAATATGACCTATGTATAGGTAATAGTGTGAGGTAGAGAGACCCATATGAGGTCAAATACATATGACATAATTTAAATTTTTTAAGATTAAAATAATTATTTCTAAGTTAAAATTACTAGGTCTTATTTTTAGCATATATAAAAATATTCCAAAAAACATAATAAAATATGAAACTACATTATTAAAAATTTGGGATATGATATAATCTAACTATGGAAATCATGTTGGATGCCTACATAGTTAAAGAATTTGTGGTTGACATAGACATAGAAGTAAATATTATACTAAGATCATATTTTTCATGATTGTGTCAACACATTTATTATGAATTTTTTTTAAGAATGAGAGGTTATATTACACAACAAAGAAATAGACATGATGAGTGTTGTATTTATTTATGATTTTATGTTATTTCTCATAATTTAATCGTATCATTAGGTAATTCTACTATTGATGCCTTAGTGATTTATAGAAATTTAATGTTTATTATTTAAGCCCTAACTCATAACTTTAAAATCCATGCATTTGTATGTATCATTATTTTGTTTGACCCCAAGCTTAGGCCCCTCCACATGGAATTTCTCACAACTAGATAATGAGACTCATAGTATACACATATTAAAAAATATTAAAAAATTATTAAGGTGATGCATCTTGATGAAGTTTTGTGGAAGGTTTATAGTATCTTAACTCAGGAAGGATAACTAATAATGGATCAAGATGGATTTTCTAATGCTAATAGTGCATTAGGTAGTTGAAATAATGAATGAAAAATAGTTCATAATTTTTATATCAGTATTAATATAGTATTATCCATACCACAAACTTATAAATCCATATTTTAATAATAAGTTTGTGTATGGTACTTGAACTTTGAATGAGATATGTATATAAATTGAGGTTCATATTCTAATGAAACCTACAAACACAAACAAATGCATGTGAAGTATTTGTTATCCAATACAATATGACCTAGAAAAATAAACATTGTTATATTATTGACTATATTTAAAAATCTATATTTATATCAGGAGGACAACAAAATAGATAACTTCTAGTCGTATAATATATCTAATGAAAAGGTTGTAAGCCCATAGATATTTACCAACATTGAATGAACATGGAGCTATCAAAACTGTTATGGTCAATCTCTAGAGGAGGTTGGTTTCTTTGAAGTCTGAGATAACTATTCCTAAATATGGAGGGGAAAGGGTGCTAAAATAATTAAAAGGAGATAAATCTAGAGCTTATAATGGTGTAGATTAAGCAACATCAAGACATATGTGAAATTAAGAACCATGTAAATAAACAACCAACTATTTAATAGACCAACCAATTTTACTATCAATCACAATGTAATGAATATTAATATAATGTAGCTTATCAGACCACAAATTCAAGAATAATTGAATGAACACAACATAAGTTTAAAATTTAGTGTAAACACCATGAACATTCAACATGCTGAAATTAGAAAGAAGTAGCGATCCATACATACATGCTCTGATAATGAGTTGAACCAAAGGCCAAAAAATAATCACTTTGTATTAAGGTACAAGTCATCCATTCTTACATATGAATTGTAAAATCCTAAGAGCCGACCCATTTTATTCTACATCTTAGTATATATAGGATTTCTACAAAAAACATCATTATATTAGACATGTATTGTTGTTATGTCATAGGAAGTGCCAACCGATCAGATTGTTCAAAAGTATGGGTGCTCCAACTGCCTAATAATGAATTGATGACCTAGCAAAAATATTTGTCATACTGAGTTGTGCTAAGTTTACTACTTGCATCTAGTTCATTGGTATTCATTGAGTACTTTTAGTTGAGCTTCCCTGTAACCTACGTGATGGCCAATAACATATCCACATACCTGAGATTCTTTTTATAAGTGATCTTATCCAACAAGTTTCCTAAGATGAAAGTAATCCTCATGTTAGTGGTCTAGTGCTAGACTTGATTGAGTCGACTACCAAACCCATACACTATGAAGTCATGATGTTATATATCTAGGATCCTAGAAAATTTCAACTAGGCACAAAGCCTCTGTTAGCATCAGCACTGGATTTTCTTGCAATTTGGAAACTTTTAATATTAGGATGAGAGGTTTGTATCCCTTTGAGCATAGATCATATACAAATATTTGGGGATTTAAAACTTGAACTCTCAATAGCAGGTCAAATATTTGGTACCCTCCCAATATTTGGTCAGAATTACAACATGATGGGTCCTTATCAGGTGCAAATTTTTTAGTAGCATTAATACTCAACCACTTTTTCAAATAGGCCTTCTCTAATAGTAGGCCGAGCATTTTTGTACCATCCCAAGATCTTGTCAGGTATGAATATCCCAACACTTCCTAGACTTATCCATTTCTATTTTTGTTTCCCACAAGTTAGAATGTTTGAACCTCTTCGGACTTTGGTTGGCTGAAAATTCTTTGACACCCTCTAGAGTCTAGACTTGGTTATTTTTTTGTATTTCCTTGATTGGTTAGTTCTTAGCTTCTAGATGGGGATTCAGGACTTTAGTGGACTCAATTTGGCTACATATCCTCTGGAGGTTTCTACACTCTACAATTTTCTCCGTTGTGGAATCTGTAGCAATGGGCTAGTGATTTGATTTCCCATCAACTTTAAACCCGGTATAAATATTTCAACGCTATTCACACTTGACCATTTTTTTCTAAATGTGTGATTTTTTATTCCATAGTACTCAGCCCCTATTCTTCCTTTTGTACCTTCTCATTAAAGTACTTGTGGGTGATGATTTAAAAATACCCACACTTTTGGCGACTCATAGGGAATTTTCATCTTGTGAAGAGAGAACTCAGATTTATTATCCATATACTACAAATAAGTAATAAAAATAGGGCTAATATAGGAGACAAATTATTGAATGTTATTTTAGACCCAAGCCGAGCACTTTAGGAAATTACCATTCTTTCATTTCTTGTACTTCCTATTTTCTCCTTTTTTCTTGACTTGGCCTAATAAGAAGCCTACTATTATATCATCTACCTGTATCCATTTATTTAAGATAATGTTATATATTAATGTTGAAGGATCCTTATTAACTATAGCTTAAAATAAGCATATGCTCTATGTTGATTTGTGTGAGTCATCACCTCATCATTATTTCCAATCTAAGCACATCCTACCAGTGCTATTGATTTGGCTTGGGTTAGTACAAGTATTTATGGATATCCAATATTTAGTATTAATGGTATAATGGTAATTTATTACTAATACCTTCTTGCTTGTTGTGCCAGATACAAATTCTATAGCTATCACTCAAATATTCTTTTACACTTGTTCCATTGAACTTTGAAGTCATTATTTTTGACAAGACTTTATGGTACAACTGTACAAAAAAAAGAAAAAAAAATTATATAATAAAAGGACATGTCATTCTACATATTTTCTAATCACCCCTTGCTAATGTATGTTGTTGTGACCCTTCTTATGGAGGCTTCCTTTGTGTAGTTATTCTTGATGATTCTCCATGCTATGAAACTACCTTAGATGGAATGACTATTTGGAGCTATTGGCACATATTTTACCAGAAACCTAGAGGGGGGTTTAGAATTCATTTTATTTTTAAAATAACTCCATTTATCCTACCAACATTGTAATAAGGAGGATCATTGTACCTTTCAAACATGTATTTTTCCTTTGCCAGGAGATAAGAAATCTTGTAGAAAAGTGCAAAAACCTTCTCTACATCTAGTGGTTTAGATAGTGAGTCTATGTCACTATAGTATTTCATTTGTATTTCAAATAACTAGTTGAGTACTTCATGCTTGCACTAAACCAATTTATCATCCCAAAAACTCGGCACACCTAGGGTCTTCAGATCTCGTGCAACAGTACTCATTTCATTGGCTTCTTTTCTAATGATGGTAAACATGTTAGGAGGGAAAACCTAAGGGATATTTTATTGATAAAAATAGGTTACAATATATAGGCATAAGCCTATATGATGAACATGACACTTGTCAATGAAACTGACAAGTGTCAAAGTGAAGGCATAGTGCACTTTAACTCTAACATTCCCCCTTAAAGTGCACTATCCAAATTTTAGGAGGGAAAACTTAAGGGATATTTTATTGATAAAAATAGGTTACAATATATAGGCATAAGCCTATATGATGAACATGACACTTGTCAATGAAACTGACAAGTGTCAAACTGAAGGCATAGTGCACTTTAACTCTAACAAAACATTTCTCTTGTCGTATCAATGAGCTCATTTTCTTGGTAGATCTGGTATACCTATAGTCTCCAAAATTCTACATCCTTATTGGATTGTACTTTTAGGTTAGGGAAGCTATCAAGATATCCCAACAATTTTCTAAACTTTTGTGCTTCCTAAAATTTGGATTCTAGAACCTTTTTTGCCCTCTCTATCTCATTCCTAGTTGACCTAGTAGTAGCACTGATTTTTTAGAGCTTTGTATAGAAAGGAGGAAAATTTGGTAGAATTGCTCCTTTTATTTTCACCTAGTAAAATTCCTAGACCTATCTGAGTCAATATTTAGATATTTTTGAGTTGTATGGCTTATCCATTTCCTGCTGCACCTCATTCACAACAATGGATAAGGCTTCCTCCTATTATACTAATTTTCTCTTTACTTCAACCAATGCTGAATTTTGCTAATATTTTTATTCCTGCACTCTCTTCAATTCACCCTCTAGTTCTTTGATTCATTTATCTTTCAGTTGCACCTCTTTATCAAGAGTGGCCTTATTAATAATGCTCTTCAAATTGATGATATCATTCTTTCGGATATTTTAATGAGATATATGGAGGAAATGTAGTAGGACATAACCTTTTAGCTTATTATCATTATGGAAATTAGATTAAGTTTGGAAAATTTTATTATTTTAGGGCCTCCTCTTGTTGCATCTAAATTATTACACTTTCCAATTTCAATTTGAAAATAAAAATGACTAGAGTAGCAGAAAAATAGAATGATATTTTGTTTAGAAAGATGGAGACATATATCATGTAAAATATTATGTGCATATAAGTTATATATCATGTAAATATGATAGATGTTAATAAGAAAAAACAAACATGTATATTAAAAAATATATGGGTTCACCATAAACATGTGTAACAGGAACCTCGAGCCTCAAAATATTTGGAATCTCTTGACTAACATAGATAATGAGGCAATAAACTCATTCAATACTAAAAAATAAAATAGTTCATTGACTACAAGAGTACATGCAAAATAAAATAGGTCATGGACTATAAGAATACACCCAAATTTAAAATTTAGCTTCAATAAAAATATGACCTATGTATAGGTAATAGTGTGAGGTAGAGAGACCCATATGAGGTCAAATACAAAAGACATAATTTAATTTTTTTTATATTAAAATAATTATTTCTAAGTTAAAATTACTAGGTCTTATTTTTAGCATATATAATAATATTCCAAAAAACATAATAAAATAGGAAACTACATTATTAAAAATTTGGGATATGATATAATCTAACTATGGAAATCATGTTGGATGCCTACATAGTTAAAGAATTCGTGGTTGACATAGACATAGAAGTAAATATTATACTAAGATCATATTTTTCATGATTGTGTCAACACATTTATTATGAAATTTTTTTAAGAATGAGAGGTTATATTACACAACAAAGAAATAGACATGATGAGTGTTGTATTTATTTATGATTTTATGTTATTTCTCATAATTTAATCGTATCATTATGTAATTCTACTATTGATGCCTTAGTGATTTATAGAAATTTAATGTTTATTATTTAAGCCCTAACTCATAACTTTAAAATCCATGCATTTGTATGTATCATTATTTTGTTTGACCCCAAGATTAGGCCCCTCTACATGGAATTTCTCACAACTAGATAATGAGACTCATAGTATACACATATTAAAAAATATTAAAAAATTATTAAGGTGATGCATCTTGATGAAGTTTTGTGGAAGGTTTATAGTATCTTAACTCAGGAAGGATAACTAATAATGGATCAAGATGGATTTTCTAATGCTAATAGTGCATTAGGTAGTTGAAATAATGAATGAAAAATAGTTCATAATTTTTATATCCCTATTAATATAGTATTATCCATACCACAAATTTATAAATCCATATTTTAATAATAAGTTTGTGTATGGTACTTGAAATTTTAATGAGATATATATAAATTGAGGTTCATATTCTAATTAAACCTACAAACACAAACAAATGCATGTGAAGTATTTTTTATCCAATACAATATGACCTAGAAAAATAAACATTGTTATATTATTGACTATATTTAAAAAGCTATATTTATATCAGGAGGACAACAAAATAGATAACTTCTAGTCGTAGAATATATCTAATGGAAAGGTTGTAAGCCCATAGATATTTACCAACATTGAATGAACATGGAGCTATCAAAACTGTTATGGTCAATCTCTAGAGGAGGTTGGTTTCTTTGAAGTCTGAGATAACTATTCCTAAATATGGAGGGGAAAGGGTGCTAAAATAATTAAAAGGAGATAAATCTAGAGCTTATAATGGTGTAGATTAAGCAACATCAAGACATATGTGAAATTAAGAACCATGTACATAAACAACCAACTACTTAACAGACCAGCCAATTTTACTATCAATCACAATGCAATGAATATTAATATAATGTAGCTTATCAGACCACAAATTCAAGAAAAAGTGAATGAACAAAACATAAGTTTAAAATTTAGAGTAAACACCATGAACATTCAACATGCTGAAATTAGAAAGAAGTAACGATCCATACATACATGCTCTAATAATGAGTTGAACCAAAGGCCAAACAATAATCACTTTGTATTAAGGTACAAGTCATCCATTCTTACATATGAATTGTAAAATCCTAAGAGCCGACCCATTTTATTCCACATCTTCGTATATATAGGATTTCTACAAAAAACATCATTATATTAGACACGTATTGTTGTTATGTCATACGAAGTGCCAATCGATCAGATTGTTCAAAAGTATGGGTGCTCCAACTGCGTAATAATGACTTGATGACCTAGCAAAAATCTTTGTCATACTGATTTGTGCTAAGTTTACTACTTGCTTCTAGTTCATTGGTCTTCATTGAGTACTTTTAGTTGAGCTTCCCTATAACCTACGTGATGGCCACTAACATATCCACATACCTGAGATTCTTTTTACAAGCGATCTTATCTAACAAGTGTCCTAAGATGAAGGTAATACTTATGTTAGTGGTCCAGTGCTAGACTTGATTGAGCCGACTACCAAACCCACACACTATGAAGTCATGATGTTATATATCTAGGATCCTAGAAAATTTAAACTAGGTATAAAGCCTCTATTAGCATCAACACTGGATTTTCTTGTAATTTGGAAAATTTTAGTATTAGGATGAGAGGTTTGTATCCCTTTGAGCATAGATCATATACAAATCCTTGGGGATTTAAAACTTGAACTCTCAATAGCAGGTCAAATATTTGGTACCCTCCCAATATTTGGTCAAAATTACAACATGATGGGTCCTTATCAGGTGCAAATTTTTTAGCAGCATTAATACTCAACTACTTTTTCAAATAGGCCATCTCTAATAGTAGGTTGAGCATTTTTGTACCCTCCCAAGATCTTGTCAGGTCTGAATATCCTGACACTTCCTAGACTTAGCCATTTCTCTTTTTTTTTCCCACAAGTTAGAATGTTTGAACCTCTTCAGACTTTGGTTGGCTGAAAATTCTTTGACACCCTCTAGAGTCTAGACTTGGTTATTTTTTTGTATTTCCTTGCTTGGTTAGTTCTCATATTCTAGATGGGGATTCAGGACTTTAGTGGACTCAATTTGGTAATGTATCCTCTTGACGTTTCTACACTCTACAATTTTCTCCGTTGTGGAATCTATAGCAATGGGCCAGTGATTTGATTTCCCATCAACTTTAAACCCAGTATAAATATTTCAATGCTATTCACACTTGACCATTTTTTGCTAAATGTGTGATATTTTATTCCATAGTACTCAACCCGTATTCTTCCTTTTGTACCTTCTCATTAAAGTACTTGTGGGTGATGATTTAAAAATACCCACACTTTTGGCGACTCATAGGGAATTTTCATCTTGTGAAGAGAGAAATCAGATTTATTATCCATATACTACAAATAAGTAATAAAAATATGGCTAATATAGGAGACACATTATTGATGGTTATTTTAGACCCAAGCCGAGCACTTTAGGAAATTACCATTCTTTCATTTCCTGTACTTCCTATTTTCTCCTTTTTTCTTAACTTGGCCTAGTAAGAAGCCTACTATTATATCATCTACCTGTCTCCAGTTATTTAAGATATTCGTCATAATGTTATATATTAATGTTGAAGGATCCTTATTAACTATATATTAAAATAAGCATATGCTCTATGTTGATTTGTGTGAGTCATCACCTCATCATTATTTGCAATCTAAGCACATCCTACGAGTGCTATTGATTTGGCTTGGGTTAGTACAAGTATTTATGGATATCCAATATTTATTATTAATGGTATAATGGTAATTTATTACTAATACCTTCTTGCTTGTTATGCCAGATACAAATTCTATAGCTATACCTCAAATATTCTTTTACACTTGTTCCATTGAACTTCGAAGTCATTATTTTTGACAAGACTTTATGGTACAACTGTACAAAAAAAAGAAAAAAAAATTATATAATAAAAGGACATGTCATTCTACATATTTTCTAATCACCCCTTGCTAATGTATGTTGTTGTTACCCTTCTTATGGAGGCTCCCTTTGTGTAGTTATTCTTGATGATTCTCCATGCTATGAAACTACCTTAGATGGAATGACTATTTGGAGTTGTTGGCACATATTTTACCATACACCTAGAGGGGGGTTTGGAATTCCTTTTATTTTTAAAATAAATCCATTTATCCTACCAACATTGTAATAAGGACGATCATTGTACCTTTCAAACAAGTATTTTGCCTTTGCCAGGAGATAAGAAATCTTGTAGAAAAGTGCAAAAACCTTCTCTACATCTAGTGGTTTAGATAGTGAGTCTATTTCACTATAGTCTTTCATTTGTATTTCAAATGACTAGTTGAGTACTTCATGCTTGCACTAAACCAATTTATCATCCAAAAAACTCGGCACACCTAGGGTCTTGAGATCTCGTGCAACAGTACTCATTTCATTGGCTTCTTTTCTATTGATGGTAAACATTTCTCTTGTCGTATCAATGAGCTCATTTTCTTGGTAGATCTGGTATACCTATAGTCTCCAAAATTCTACATCCTTATTAGATTGTACTTTTAGGTTAGGGAAGCTATCAAGATATCCCAACAATTTTCTAAACTTTTGTGCTTCCTAAAATTTGGATTCTAGAACCTTTTTTGCCCTCTCTATCTCATTCCTAGTTGACCTAGTAGTAGCACTGATTTTTTTGAGCTTTGTATAGAAAGGAGGAAAATTTGGTAGAATTGCTCCTTTTATTTTGACCTAGTAAAAGTCCTAGACCTATCTGAGTCAATATTTAGATATTTTTGAGTTGTATGGCTTATCCATTTCCTGTTGCACCTCATTCACAACAATGGATAAGGCTTCCTCCTATTATACTAATTTTCTCTTTACTTCAACCAATGCTGAATTTTGCTAATATTTTTCTTTCTACACCCTCTTCAATTCACCCTCTAGTTCTTTGATTCATTTATCTTTCAGTTGCACCTCTTTATCAAGAGTGGCCTTATTAATAATGCTCTTCAAATTGATGATATCATTCTTTAGGGCACTATTAGCTATATTTTCCTTGACAAGTTTTTCCTCTAGGGTATTGATATTTCTCTTAGCAACTACCAGATTCTGATCTCTTTTTTTCATTTTCACTAGCATTGTGTCTATCTCTACATGTATGGCCCGAGTGGTTTCAATATTTTATATCATGAAGATATCTCTTCTAAACTCTTTTATCTCCTAATATTTCGATCTCATGAAAGAGGTAGGCTTATTCACTTTAGTATTGGAAAATACCTTGATCCTTTCTTCCTTGATGGGATCCACTATATCATAGCCCATGGAAACAACTTCTTCCTATTTTCCTTGTACATATTTTAAATTGCTCTTTATGCCTTGTATATTTATTAAGTAGGTAGGGCTTGTGAAGTAATGGGTGTTCTAGGATAAGGGTTTTCCTGTGCTTCAATTTTAGCTATTGCAATAATCATATCAGAAAGAGACCAAAACTAACAAGGATGGGAGGTTAAGGTTTCTAGGGATGAATGGCTTGAGGGAATATGTAGCTTAAGATACATACCTATGTCTTGCACTCCTATATTTGGATCCTCTATCTACAAGGCTTGTGTCGGTTCAACTTTAAGTTTATTTCTTTGTGCTTTCTCAGCTTCCACCCGTGCAACTACTACCTCACACATTCGTGCTTCTCATAGGAGCTCTTGCCTCTTTTATTTTTGCTTTTCCTTTTTTTAATTTAACCTTTGCCTCATTACGGTATTACTAGTTTCAAATATCCCTAGACTTGAGTTATCCTTTAACTTTTTACCTAATTTGGAACTTTGACCAAAATATTAAATCCAAACTTTGGAGGGTGCTTCGACTAATTTCTGTGGAGATGATCTTCTGATAGCAACCACTTATGTATTTTTAGGGAATGATTCTTCTTCTACCTCGACTTCATCCTTGGATTCCTTCTCTGCCTAGTATATTATATCATTGATAGTTTGCACCCTTAATATTTTTGGGAAGAGCTCCTTTTCATGCTTCTATTTTTGGTTGATATATTAAGCATTAAACTCATCATTAAAAAAATCATTGGTATTCTTATTGTACTTTTTTTTCTTACTCAAATTGATTTCATAATGTATCACCCACCATTCTTCATTTTTTTATTCCTTCCAGCCTGTATTATCGCTAACTATGTCAATCATATTGGGATCGAGCAACTAATCTACATTTATCTTCAGGTTATAAACCCACTCATACTAATAGTAGCTTCAACATGGCGGTCTCTTCTGTATCTCCATATATTTGAGTGGTTCCACCTTACCTTCAGCTAGGTTTCTATACCTTTCAATGTTTAGTCATGGAAAATGCTTGAATTCGAGTGCTTTAACATTTATTTTCAAATTTTTAGTCAGAATACCATCTAGGTCATAATACCACATGTGTGGGCTTCAATATGGTGAGCTTAGCTTCTATAATTTTTTACTACAAGGGGTACCTTTTGGATATTATGACAAGTTCAAATTTAAGAGGAAACATAAACACTAAAATGTTTTTGGCTCCCTGGTCAAGATTTTTCTCTATCAGGTAGGCTTATCTAGAAAATTCCAATCCAAACACCCAATTGATCACATAATAGGATAGTAAGTAAGAGAAATTTGATAAATTAAATAGTTAAACGATGGTCCCCTATTAAAATGTACCATTTCCCTTGTTGTTATGAATTTCCTCTCAAAATATTTATAGGTTTCTCTAAAATGTGAGGGAAACTACCATAGATTTTTGCCAATGTTGGTCCCAAGAGATACCTATTAAATTCAAGATATGAACTATTATCCCTTAGTATGTGAGTCTAGTCCAACACTGAATGGTTCACACATTTTTAATTTGTCTTCCACAATTCAATACTATATTTATCTATCAAAGTCATGTAAAATAGGAAGAGCCAAGCCACATAGAAAGGATATGTAAATATATCATACTTATTATTTTTCATCGACTTTAAGTGCTCATGCATGCTATGAGCCAACAATTCAATCTACTCAAAGGTGATATACATGAAGATATATATGACTACATTTTCCATACCCATATAATAAGGGTACACTATTACATCCATTCTCATTCCCAAGATAATCTCTAGCATTGAGAATATTGGTTGTGTCTCTTCATCGAATTCCATCAGCCTCCTAGTTTCTATCATATATACATCCAATAATTTACCTCCCATTTTGATGGGCCAATCTTGCACTGACTAATTTTGTAGATATAATATTTGATCCTCTAGCACAATTTTCTTTAACCTAGTGCTTGAAGGTTCTTTTATTGTGAATATCTACATCAAGAGCTCTCTATTTATGGTGAACAGTGGCTTAGAGTGGGAATTGCAAATAGTACTTGTACTAACATCATAGAACTTCACCACTACATGGATGAGTTTTGTACATAGATGCACAACTTTGGGTATGAATTTATTGAGATTTGAATAATAAGGAGCACCCACTTTGTGATTCTTAGAAAATATCTTCCCTTATTTTTGCAATTGATTCAAGAGATCCATATATTGGGCTTCATTGTGAGCACTGGGTCATCGATTCCCACCAGATAATGAGATAACTCATTTATGGCCTTTTGTGTAGCAACACTCTTCTATCCTCTTCCCTTTTATTTCTAATTCTACTTCTATCACTAATCACTAATTCTCTTTGAAATGGCTAGGGCTCTCTATTGTATTGAGTACTCAAAATTATCATGAAGGGAAGAGTGCTTGAGGGGGCATGATCAAATTTTAATGTTCGAAATGGCCTTTACAACTTAGAGATGTTAATTACTTTATGCAATGGATTTGTGCATTCTAAGTAGGATTTATTTAGGGGATTCTTTATCAATTATTGAAGTCTAACATGTATGCTTAGAAGGAGCACTACTGATCAGTAACATTCTATTGTAGTTTTTGATAAACAATGCTTTCTTGAATTGGAATGCATTTTATCATAATTGCTCCTAATAGGTATGGTTGTAGTTGCATAATTTTGTAGACCTAAAGTATCTAGAGTATCTCACCTAGATCACCAATGGTTGTGTGTTTAATGGTTGTGAGTTTTAGAACATGAATTTAAACATAATTTTAACATAAATTAAAATATCTAATATAAGTTCTTTTTTATTGTTGGGTTGTTCAATTTAATAGGAGTCAAAATAAAATGTTACCAAATTATACTAAAATAAAATCCACAATTCTTTTGTATTGCCTTGTCTAAACTATTAATGTTCTATAGAAAAACGAAAGACTACGAAGAGTATCATTAGATTTATTTTCATTACCAAAAATATGTTTTTGGAAAAATTTAAAGTGTTGGAGAAGCTAGAATTATTCCGTCATTCCTTTCTAGGACCAATGGTCCTTCCTGTTCATCTTGATGTAAAGCCATTTTTCTATTTAATTAAAAATAATGTTGTCTTCCCTTTTGATGTAGTAGAAAGGGTTGCTTTACAAATTTTCTTGTAGGGAGCATATTTCATTGAGTATAAACTTTATATCTATATTTTAAGTTAGACTACAATTTTTTTAAGTTTGTAATTATTTTTAAATAATTTATTTTTCAATTGAGAGATTTGAATTAGGTTCCATGATACCATCATATATATTTTTTCTTTTTTCCTTTATACGGATTGATTATAATGGTCATGATTCTAATGTTATAGTTAATATGAAATCCAAAAGGTGAGGATTCCCTTGATTGTTCCTACAAATACCTCCTATACTACTTGGCTTGGGGTTTTAGTTGGATAGTCATCACTATTTACCTTCATTCATCCTTGGGGTGATTTTGGCCATTTTATTATTTTTTATTTGAAATTTTCATATTGAATGGAAGTAAATTGAAAGTAATATCAAATTCAAAGGCAAATTATATTACATTTTTACTAAATTTAGAATATTTAAAGGTATACTTTATTTATTTTTATGAATTAGTCCATAGTTTATCATATCTAGTGAAGAAGATGTTAATGATTTTAGATCCTTTTGTTTCTTTCCAATCAACTATATCACCAAATAAAATGCAATCCAAATTTTCAATTTTATTAAGAGGATAAAGCCTATTATGCTTTATAGTTGGTATTTTTAGAGTTTAATGAAATCCTCCATATTTTTCGCTTATTGATATCTCTTGTACATAGGTTATCCATAAAAACATATTTTTATGAAAGCGCATTAGAATAGGATATGATTACTATGTTTTGAAACTTTTCTATTGGACCAAAAATAAATTCACTCCTTTATGTTATCCTATATGAAAATCTAATATGCTTGTTTAATTGTGCACCAATATTGGTCTTTGAACAACCTTTTGGATTTTAGATATTTTTCTAAATACTCATTTAATCCTATACCAAATTCTAGACTAAAAACCCCTTGTAGCCTACATTTATGGAATTAATTCATATATTCCTCTTGTCCCAAAGTTATTATACCTCTCAATATTATGAAACTTGTCTAGTTTTTATGGCTATCTAAGGAATTTGCTTTTCTATCCCACAACTTTAATAATAAATTTCAATTTATTTCAAATCTAATAAAAATAATTATCTATCATTGATCATATTTAGAAGTATTCTATATTTTTCCAACCTAAATCTATAAACCTCTCTTTCAATAATGATAACTTTGGAATTGTTGGATGGTATATGGGTATTTGATAAAAAATCCTCCCAAAAGGAACATCCCAATTGGATACAATTTCAAATGGAATATAGAGAATTTATATTTTATATCCATATCTAATAAAATTGTGCTATGATTTCAATATTTTCAATATAAGAATTTTTCAAGACTAATCCATCTACATATTTAGGTTGGTAGATTTTATCCCAACTAATCAAATACCATGTTTTTATTTTGAATAATTTTGACTAGATTAACTATTTAGAAAAAAATCAAACTCATGTAGAAATGAGTTTGGTACTATAAGCACTACAAAGCATTATTTATGAATCACTTAGAGTGCAAATTTAACAAGGCTAATTACACCAACTACAAATAGAATCCTTAAATTATAGTATAAAATATTAGATTTAACTTTGTTAATTAGATCTTTTCAACCTTACACCCTCCTATGGTAAAATTAGAATTGCTAATTATCAAAGGTGGTTAACATAAAACCCAAGTGCACCAACAATATCAAGCTCAATTCTATGTTTTATGTGATTTTTTTATAATATTTTTTTCTTAATAACTCATCTAGAGGCTAAACAGTATGTGTATAGATCCTCTTAAATCACATTATATTTTACTATATTGATCACCCTTGCAAGAATCATATCATATTAAATTCCAAATGGTTGAGGGTTCTAACCCATCTATTGCTTAAAAGTCTTAAATTATATCTCTAGTTTATAAGTCCTTTAAGTATATACCCATTATTTCAAGAAGAAGGATGAGGAGAAATTTTGATAGTGGACCACACTTCTTGAGAAGTATTTTTGTTTTATAAATCTTAGAGTGGGATTCCTTAACGAAAACCAAGAAGGATAAATAAGAGTAAAAGGTTAGTAAAAATTTTAACATAATATTTAAAAAATACAAAGGCTCTTAATAGCTTAGACAACAAATTTTAATCAACCTAATCAAAGGCATTGAATATGTCTAACTAAATGGATATGGATTTTATTTTATTTCTCATAAAAGAATAAATAGTATCCTATAGAATAATAATTTCTTATATGATTAATTTATCTTGGATAAAATCTTCTTGATTTTAAGAGATAAAAAAAGGTTAAATTTTCTTGATCCTTTCATCCAAAATTTTGGAAGTAAATTTCTAATATGTATTTCACAAGTAAAATTTAACAAGATTAATTGTGCCAACTACAAATAGAATCCTTAAAGTATACTATAAAATTTTAGACTTCACCTTGTTAGTAAACTATTTTTAAACTTATGCCACACTAGTATTAAATTGGAATTACTAAGCATTCAAGAGGTTTAATTCAAAACACAAGTACACCAACAATATGAAGCTATATTCTATGGTTTATATGATTTTTTTGTGATTTTATGCTCTTATGAAGTAATCTAGAAGAAAATTCTAAGTGCATATATCCTCCCGAATCATTAAATATTTTTCTATAGTAGATACTCTTCTAAGAATAATATAATATTTAAATTACAAATATCGAAGGATTATAATCCATGTGATATTTAAAAATCTTAAAGTATCCTTCTAGTTTGAAGGTCCTTTAAGTATATTTCCATACCTTTAATAAGGATGAAGAGAAATATTGATAACAAATTATAGAATCCAAACCCTAACCATTTGAAAAAACCCTTTTCATACCACATACCCTAGCTCTCATGTAATAAAACTATACCTAAGGTCTAACTTAGGTGTAGTTTCTTGCACATTAATCTATTTTATAGATTTTGTAAAATCTAGAAAATTATCCTAGGATATCATGTCTCTCGACTTGCCAAGTGTCCTAACCACCACTACCACTCACCTTTCCAAATATAACACACCTCACTCAACTCCCACCTACCCACATGCCATATCTCCCCATTAAGTGAGATACTTATAGTAACTTACTCTAACTACCCAGGATAGGTGGATGCCCTAGTCTACTACTTGGCTTCTCTAGCTTGCCACCTATACTTACATGCCTAATATCCCCAAAAGCCTACAAATACTTCATAATTCCATCAATAAAAGTAGGAATTAAAGAGCACTATCATGCTACCAAAATTGTGCTAGGAGGATGCCAACTTTCTTGAAGATCAAATAATGGGAGATGAGGAGCATCAATCCAAACTCCTCTACCTCTCAGTTCCAAAATAAACTTGCATGTAACCATTAAAAATCATATCCTATGTTTACAAAATGCATCCATAGGTGCCAAATGTAGCCTTCAGGTGTGCAAGTCCACATCAATCAATTTTAGGTCTAGATCAGAATTAGTGACACATCAATGTTTTAATTTTATTATTTTGTCTTTTGCATATATTTTTAGGTTCAACAAGCATATTTATTTAGGATTTTTTTTATTTTATTTATATCAAAATATTCCATACATAGTGAAGGCCCCTCATGATCTATTAACTCTTTCTAGGATGTAGGTGATAGGTTTTTGAAAGCTTGTAAATCAATGATGGCCTATGAGGATACACAACACCACCCACCATCTTGATTTTAGTAGGAAGACTCATGGCATCCTCATTCCTTTGATACACAAAAGGGAATTTTCTCCCTTTTTCCCTTTGTGATTCGAGAAGCAAGCAAACACTCATTTTGTAATCAGACCCTTATACTTCGAGGTATACACTATTGTAAAAATAATAGATCAAGGCTCTACATATTAATACGAAATCATTTTTTTATTTTTTATTTCTTGTTTCATAATTTAATTGCAAGGGTGTTATATTTATTACTACATAGACTATACTTATGGAGAATTAGTTTTTTTTTAAACATATTAGAGTGGGATTATTTAATGAAATGAAGAAATATGGAGAAGAGTAATTTTTTTTACCAATTTAACCTAATTGTCATAAAATCCAAAGGCTCTTAATAGGTTAGAAAAACATTAATTAACCTGATTAAATTATTTGAATAGATTTAGCTAAAACATGGATTTCATGTTATTTTTCATCAAAAAAAAAATTGTATCCTAGAGAATAATCATTCCATATACGATTTGCTTACCTTGGATGAAATGTTATTGCTCTTACGAGATAAGAAGAGTTTGATTTTTTTTTATCCTTCCGCACAAAATATTTGAAGTAAGTTTATAAAATGTATTTCACATGTCAATAAGCATGTAATCTACTATGCAAGAGGTATAATATGTTTTGGAAATAAAGGCTATTTTAAATTATTGATAGATTTCAAGTTTTTCTTTGACTGGTGAATTTCACAAACTGCTCATAAATCAAGTTGGATTAAGGATTAGAACTATCTTTCTAGGAAATTATTTGGCTCAAGGTCTTTACTTTTTTCATTCCCATGATCACTTCTTCTAGTTGTTCAAACAAAATACTTTAAGTAGTTGGTTATTTAGCTATGGTGTTATTATGGATGGAATAGTATTTAAAAAAATTTCTACAACCTATATTTGTTTTAGGATTTTTCTTGAAAATCTACTCAAAGCAAGAGATAACTTCTTCCTAAATATATGCAATCACTTTGATGATTTTTTCATGATTATTTGGCTTCTAGAAACTATAATTAGTTTCTTGTCAAACGGTTGTATTTCTATCGCTACCTCCAACTATTTCTATCGATATTTAGTTTAATAGTATTTTTATCCCTTTTCTTCAAATTAATCTATTTTATTGAGAATAAATATTTTAATATCCAAATTCTCTCTATTTAGAAAAAATATTCTTAGGTATTTTTTAAGCATTGATATATTTTATAAACATATACTTCTATGTATTCGATACTCATGATTATATAATTTCTAATTCATTGTACAATCAATGGGATAAAATGTATATATACATATGTGTATACACACAAAAATGATTGTCTACAATTAACTCAATAAATAATAATAACCATAAATAAGACCTTGATGAGAGGATATTTTAACGAAATATATGGAGGACATGTAGTAGGACATAACCTTTTAGCTTATTATCATTATGGAAATTAGATTATGTTTGGAAAATTTTATTATTTTAGGGCCTCCTCTTGTTGCATCTAAATGATTACACTTTCCAATTTCAATTTGACAATAAAAACGACTAGAGTAGCGGAAAAATAGAATGATATTTTGTTTAGAGAGATGGAGACATATATCATGTAAAATATTATGTGCATATAAGTTATATATCATGTAAATATGATAGATTTTAATAAGCAAAAACAAACATGTATATTAAAAAATATATGGGTTCACCATAAACATGTGTAACAGGAACCTCGAGCCTCAAAATATTTGGAATCTCTTGACTAACATAGATAATGAGGCAAGAAAATCATTCAATACTAAAAAATAAAATAGTTCATTGACTACAAGAGTACATGCAAAATAAAATAGGTCATGGACTATAAGAATACACCCAAATTTAAAATTTAGCTTCAATAAAAATATGACCTATGTATAGGTAATAGTGTGAGGTAGAGAGACCCATATGAGGTCAAATACATATGACATAATTTAAATTTTTTAAGATTAAAATAATTATTTCTAAGTTAAAATTACTAGGTCTTATTTTTAGCATATATAATAATATTCCAAAAAACATAATAAAATAGGAAACTACATTATTAAAAATTTGGGATATGATATAATCTAACTATGGAAATCATGATGGATGCCTACATAGTTAAAGAATTTGTGGTTGACATAGACATAGAAGTAAATATTATACTAAGATCATATTTTTCATGATTGTGTCAACACATTTATTATGAATTTTTTTTAAGAATGAGAGGTTATATTACACAACAAAGAAATAGACATTATGAGTGTTGTATTTATTTATGATTTTATGTTATTTCTCATAATTTAATCGTATCATTATGTAATTCTACTATTGATGCCTTAGTGATTTATAGAAATTTAATGTTTATTATTTAAGCCCTAACTCATAACTTTAAAATCCATGCATTTGTATGTATCATTATTTTGTTTGACCCCAAGCTTAGGCCCCTCTACATGGAATTTCTCACAACTAGATAATGAGACTCATAGTATACACATATTAAAAAATATTAAAAAATTATGAAGGTGATGCATCTTGATGAAGTTTTGTGGATGGTTTATAGTATCTTAACTCAGGAAGGATAACTAATAATGGATCAAGATGGATTTTCTAATGCTAATAGTGCATTAGGTAGTTGAAATAATGAATGAAAAATAGTTCATAATTTTTATATCCCTATTAATATAGTATTATCCATACCACAAATTTATAAATCCATATTTTAATAATAAGTTTGTGTATGGTACTTGAAATTTGAATGAGATATATATAAATTGAGGTTCATATTCTAATTAAACCTACAAACACAAACAAATGCATGTGAAGTATTTGTTATCCAATACAATATGACCTAGAAAAATAAACATTGTTATATTATTGACTATATTTAGAAAGATATATTTATATTAGGAGGACAACAAAATAGATAACTTCTAGTCATATAATATATCTAATGGAAAGGTTGTAAGCCCATAGATATTTACCAACATTGAATGAACATGGAGCTATCAAAACTGTTATGGTCAATCTCTAGAGGAGGTTGGTTTCTTTGAAGTCTGAGATAACTATTCCTAAATATGGAGGGGAAAGGGTGCTAAAATAATTAAAAGGAGATAAATCTAGAGCTTATAATGGTGTAGATTAAGCAACATCAAGACATATGTGAAATTAAGAACCATGTAAATAAACAACCAACTACTTAACAGACCAACCAATTTTACTATTAATCACAATGTAATGAATATTAATATAATGTAGCTTATCAGACCACATTCGAGAATAAGTGAATGAACACAACATAAGTTTAAAATTTAGAGTAAACACCATGAACATTCAACATGCTGAAATTAGAAAGAAGTAGCGATCCATACATACATGTTCTGATAATGAGTTGAACCAAAGGCCAAACAATAATCACTTTGTATTAAGGTACAAGTCATCCATTCTTACATATGAATTGTAAAATCCTAAGAGCTGACCCATTTTATTCTACATCTTAGTATATATAGGATTTCTACAAAAAACATCATTATATTAGACATGTATTTTTGTTATGTCATAGGAAGTGCCAACCGATCAGATTGTTCAAAAGTATGGGCACTCCAACTGCCTAATAATGACTTTATGACCTAGCAAAAATCTTTGTCATATTGCTTTGTGCTAAGTTTACTACTTGTGTCTGGTTCATTGGTCTTCATTGAGTACTTTTAGTTGAGTTTCCCTGTAACCTACGTGATGGCCACTAATATATCCACATACCTGAGATTATTTTTACAAGCGATCTTATCCAAAAAGTGTCCTAATATGAAGGTAATCCTCATGTTAGTGTTCCAGTGCTAGATTTGATTGAGCCGAATACCAAATCCATACACTATGAAGTCATGATGTTATATATCTAGGATCCTAGAAAATTTCAACTAGGTACAAAGACTCTGTTAGCATCAGCACTGGATTTTCTTGCAATTTTGAAACTTTTAATATTAGGATGAGATGTTTGTATCCCTTTGAGCATGGATCATATACAAATCCTTGGGGATTTAAAACTTGAACTCTCAATAGCAGGTCAAATATTTGGTACCCTCCCAATATTTGGTCATAATTACAACATGATGGGTCCTTACCAGGTGCAAATTTTTTAGTAGAATTAATACTCAACTAATTTTTCAAATAGGCATTCTCTAATAGTAGGCCGAGCATTTTTGTACCCTCCCAAGATATTGTCAGGTATGAATATCCCGACACTTCCTAGACTTAGCCATTTCTCTTTTTGTTTCCCACAAGTTAGAATGTTTGAACCTCTTCGGACTTTGGTTGGCTAAAAATTCTTTGACACCCTCTAGAGTCTAGACTTGGTTATTTTTTTGTATTTCCTTGCTTGGTTAGTTCTCAACTTCTATATGGGGATTCAGGACTTTAGTGGACTCAATTTGGCTACATATCCTCTGGAGGTTTCTACACTCTACAATTTTCTCCGTTGTGGAATCTGTAGCAATGGGCCAGTGATTTGATTTCCCATCATCTTTAAACCCGATATAAATATTTCAACGCTATTCACACTTGACAATTTTTTGCTAAATGTGTGATATTTTATTCCATAGTACTCAACCCCTATTATTCCTTTTGTACCTTCTCATTAAAGTACTTGTGGGTGAAGATTTAAAAATACCCACACTTTTGGCAACTCATAGGGAATTTTCATCCTGTGAAGAGAGAACTCAGATTTATTAGCCATATACTACAAATTAGTAATAAAAATAGGGCTAATATTGGAGACAAATTATTGAAGGTTATTTTAGATCCAAGCCGAGCACTTTAGGAAATTACATTCTTTCATTTCTTATACTTCCTATTTTCTCCTTTTTTCTTGACTTGGCCTAGTAAGAAGCCTACTATTATATCATCTACCAATCTCTAGTTATTTAAGATATTCCTCATACTGTTATATATTAATGTTGAAGGATCCTTATTAATTATAGCTTGAAATAAGCATATGCTCTATGTTGATTTGTGTGAGTCATCATCTCATCATTATTTGCAATCTAAGCACATCCTATGAGTGCTATTGATTTGGCTTGGGTTAGTACAAGTATTTATGGATATCCAATATTTAGTATTAATGGTATAATGGTAATTTATTACTAATACCTTCTTGCTTGTTGTTCCAGATACAAATTCTATAGCTATCCCTCAAATATTATTTTACACTTGTTCCATTGAACTTCGAAGTCATTATTTTTGACAAGACTTTATGGTACAACTGTACAAAAAAAAGAAAAAAAAATTATATAATAAAAGGACATGTCATTCTACATATTTTCTAATCACCCCTTGCTAATGTATGTTGTTGTGACCCTTCTTATGGAGGCTCCCTTTGTGTAGTTATTCTTGATGATTCTCCATGCTATGAAATAGCCTTAGATGGAATGACTATTTGGAGTTGTTGGCACATATTTTACCAGACACCTAGAGGGGGGTTTGGAATTCCTTTTATTTTTTAAATAACTCCATTTATCCTACCAACATTGTAATAAGGACGATCATTGTACCTTTCAAACAGGTATTTTGCCTTTGCCAGGAGATAAGAAAGCTTGTAGAAAAGTGCAAAAACCTTCTCTACATCTAGTGGTTTAGATAGTGAGTCTATGTCACTATAGTCTTTCATTTGTATTTCAAATAACTAGTTGAGTACTTCATGCTTGCACTAAATCAATTTGTCATCCCAAAAACTCATCACACCTAGGGTCTTGAGATCTCGTGCAACAGTACTCATTTCATTGGCTTCTTTTCTAATGATGGTAAACATTTCTCTTGTCGTATCAATGAGCTCATTTTCTTGGTAGATCTGGTATGCCTATAGTCTCCAAAATTCTACATCCTTATTGGATTGTATTTTTAGGTTAGGGAAGCTATCAAGATATCCCAACAATTTTCTAAACTTTTGTGCTTCCTAAAATTTGGATTCTAGAACCTTTTTTGCCCTCTCTATCTCATTCCTAGTTGACCTAATAGTAGCACTGATTTTTTTGAGCTTTGTATAGAAAGGTGGAAAAATTGGTAGAATTGCTCCTTTTTTTTTCACCTAGTAAAATTCCTAGACCTATCTGAGTCAATATTTAGATATTGTTGAGTTGTATGGCTTATCCATTTCCTGTTGCACCTCATTCACAACAATGAATAAGGCTTCCTCCTATTATACTAATTTTCTCTTTACTTCAACCAATGCTGAATTTTGCTAATATTTTTCTTCCTACACCCTCTTCAATTCACCCTCTAGTTCTTTGATTCATTTATCTTTCAGTTGCACATCTTTATCAAGAGTGGCCTTATTAATAATGCTCTTCAAATTGATGATATCATTCTTTAGGGCACTATTATCTATATTTTCCTTGACAAGTTTTTCCTCTAGGGTATTGATATTTCTCTTAGCAACTACCAGATTTTGATCTCTTTTTTTCTTTTTCACTAACAATGTGTCTATCTCTACATGTATGGACCGAGTGGTTTCAATATTTTATATCATGAAGATATCTCTTCTAAACTCTTTTATCTCCTAATATTTCAATCTCATCAAAGAGGTAGGCTTATTCACTTTTGTCTTGGAAAATACCTTGATCCTTTCTTCCTTGATGGCCACTATATCATAGCCCATGGCAACAACTTCTTCCTATTTTCCTTGTACATATTTAAATTGCTCTTTATGTCTTGTATATTTATTAAGTAAGTAGGGCTTGTGAAGTAATGGGTGTTCTAGGATAAGGGTTTTCTTGTGCTTCAATTTTAGCTGTTGCAAAAATCATATCAGAAAGAGACCAAAACTATCAAGGATGGGAGGTTAAGGTTTATAGGGATGAAAGGCTTGAGGGAAAATGTAGCTTAAGAGACATACCTATGTCTTGCACTCCTAGATTTGGATCCTCTATCTACAAGGCTTGTGTCAGTTCAACTTTAAGTTTATTTTTTTATGCTTTCTCAGCTTCCACCCATGCAACTACTACCTCACACATTAGTGCTTCTCGTAGGAGCTCTTACCTCTTTTATTTTTGCTTTTCCTTTTTTTAATTTAACCTTTGCCTCCTTACGGTATTACTGGTTTCAAATATCCCTAGACTTGAGTTATCCTTTAAATTTTTACCTAATTTGGAACTTTGACCAAAATATTAAATCCAAACTTTGGAGGGTGCTTCGACTAATTTTTGTGGAGACGATCTTCTGATAGCAACCACTTATGTATTTTTAGGGAATGATTCTTCTTCTACCTCGACTTCATCCTTGGATTCTTTCTCTGCCTAGTATATTATATCATTGATAGTTTGCACCCTTAATATTTTTGGGAAGAGCTCCTTTTCATGCTTCTATTTTTGGTTGATATATTAAGCATTAAACTCATCATTAAAAAAATCATTGGTATTCTTATTGTACTTTTTTTTCTTACTCAAATTGATTTCATAATGTATTACCCACAATTCTTCAATTTTTTATTCCTTCCAGCTTGTATTATCGCTAACTATGTCAATCATATTGGGATCGAGCAACTAATCTACATTTCTCTTCGGGTTATAAACCCACTCATACTAATAGTAGCTTCAACATGGTGGTCTCTTCTTTATCTCCATATATTTAAGTGGTGCCACCTTACCTTCAGCTAGGTTTCTATACCTTTCAATGTTTAGTCATGGAAAATGCTTGAATTCGAGTGCTTTAACATTTATTTTCAAATTTTTAGTCAGAATTCCATCTAGGTCATAATACCACATGTGTGGCACTACCAGTAGCTTCAATATGGTGAGCTTAGCTTCTAGAATTTTGTACTACAAGGGGTACCTTTTGGATATTATGACATGTTCAAATTTAAGAGGAAACGTAAACACTAAAATATTTTTGGCTCCCTGGTCAAGATTTTGCTCTATCAGGTAGGCTTATCTAGAAAATTCCAATCCAAACACCCAATTGATCACATAATAGGATAGTAAGTAAGGGAACTTTGATAAATTAAATAGTTAAATGATGGTCCCCTATTAAAATGTACCAGTTCCCTTGTTGTTATGAATTTCCTTTCAAAATATTTATAGGTTTCTCTAAAATGTGAGGGCAACTACCATAGATTTTTGCCAATGTTGTTCCCAAGAGATACCTATTAAATTCAAGATATGAACTATTATCCCTTAGTATGTGAGTCTAGTCCAACACTGAATGGTTCACACATTTTTAATTTGTCTTCCACAATTCAATACTATATTTATCTATCAAAGTCATGTAAAATAGCAAGAGCCAAGCCACATAGAAAGGATATGTAAATATATCATACTTATTATTTTTCATCGAATTTAAGTGCTCATGCATGCTATGAGCCAACAATTCAATCTACTCCAAGGTGATATACGTGAAGGTATATATGACTACATTTTCCATACCCATCTAATAAGGGTACACTATTACATCCATTTTCATTCCTAAGATAATCTCTAGCATTGAGAATATTGGTTGTGTCTCTTCATCGAATTCCATCAGCCTCCTAGTTTCTATCATATATACATCCAATGATTTACCTCCCATTTTGATGAGCCAATCTTGCACTGATTAATTTTGTAGATATAATATTTGACCCTCCAGCACAATTTTCTTTAACCTAGTGCTTGAAGGTTCATTTATTGTGAATATCTACATCAAGAGCTCTCTATTTATGGTGAACAATGGCTTAGAGTGGGAATTACAAATAGTACTTGTACTAACATCATAGAACTTCACCACTACATGGATGAGTTTTGTACATGGATGCACAACTTTGGGTATGAATTTGTTGAGATTTGAATAATAAGGAGCACCCACTTTGTGATTCTTAGAAAATATCTTCCCTTCTTTTTGCAATCGATTCAAGAGATCCATATATTGGGCTTCATTGTGAGCACTAGGTCATCGATTCCCACCAGATAATGAGATAACTCATTTATGGCCTTTTGTGTAGCAACACTCTTTTGTCCTCTTCCAATTTATTTCTAATTCTACTTCTATCACTAATCACTAATTCTCTTTGAAATGGCTAGGGCTCTCTATTGTACTAAGTACTCAAAATTATCATGAAGGGAAGAGTGCTTGAGGGGGCATGATCAAATTTTAATGTTCGAAATGGCCTTTACAACTTAGAGATGTTAATTACTTTATGCAATGGATTTGTGCATTCTAAGTAGGATTTATTTAGGGGATTCTTTATCAATTATTGAAGTCTAACATGTATGCTTAAAAGGAGCACTACTGATCAGTAACATTCTATTGTAGTTTTTGATAAACAATGCTTTCTTGAATTGGAATGCATTTTATCATAATTGCTCCTAACAGGTATGGTTGTAGTTGCATAATTTTGTAGACCTAAAGTATTTAGAGTATCTCACCTAGATCACCAATGGTTGTGAGTTTAATATTCCTCCTTGTACATGGCAATTGATCTGGACAATGACCTTGCTATATTTTTTAAATCATAGGTGGCCTATGGATACTGAGAACCATTACTTTGACAACTACATTATGAGATATTCCATGTAATGCCAATAATTTTTTGAACCTGTTGATTAGTGGCTCAGTGAGGATGTGATGAGGAGTTACACAACTCGAGATGCCAACTAGGCATATGATATACCCACTTTCAGATATTAATTTTAGCAAGCACCACCTTGGCTAGAAAAGACAAAAAATCTATTTATAGGGAATTTACACATGTTATATTTATATATGTACAAGACCAACATTATTTGAATTAAGCATAATATTTCATATGTTGATTGTTCACCAAAATTGGTAACAGACGATCATCTAGGTGTATCAATTCAAAGGTATTTATGTCATTTTATGCTCAATGGTGTATGGTCCAGACCACATTGAATCAAACATCTCACATGAGTTAGTGTTTTCTCTATTCACATCCAACTTAAGCACCAGATCACCCTCTTTGATTGTATTTACCATGGATTTCCTATCAAACAAGAATTTTTTAGTTGTATGATGGTGATAAAAATTGTTATATGCCTATTCAAATTCTTCTTCAAATTGGACTAGCTTAGCCATCCTTCTTTCTGCTAGCTACATATCATATGGCAAATTTTCTTTAATGAATATTAACACTGAAATCTCCAGGTTGATTGGTAGAATAGGTTCCTTGCCATAAACTAAAGCATATGGAGAAGTTTTTAGGGTCCTTTTTATCATGATCCAGTCAACCCAAAGTGCTTGATCCAGCAATAGATAACTTTTGAGATTATATTGAATACTCTTGATAATTTTTAGCAAAATATTATTGGTGGACTCTGCAAGGATGTTCCACTTAGGGTAATCATTTGATGAGGCATTACAATATATCCTTTACTTTCTCACAAAATGAATAGTTTTACCCCCTATAAAATATTCGATATTTTCTAATACAATGGTTGCTAGAACTCTAAATTTGGTGATTAGTCTTTCCATGAATTAAGTCATAGTATCTTGATCAACATGCTTCATAGCTTCTACCTCAGTCCATTTTGTGAAATAGTATGTTACCATTAGGGTGTATTTATGTTCGATGGATGAATTCATATTAATCACACCAATAAAATCTAAATCTCATTGCTGAAAAGGCTTCTACAAATATCATTTGTAATGGCATTATCGAGTGTTTGCATTTGCCTACAAACCTTTAACAATTTTTATAGGCTTTGGCCCATTTGAAGACATCGATAAAAATTATCAACCAATAATATCTGGCCCTTAGAATTTTTATTGCAGTATTCTACCCAAAGTAATGGCCTCCTAGAAAATCCTTGTAGAATTGCTCAAGTACTTCTTTGGTATTTTCTAGCGGTAGAAATCTCAACAACACCCGATCAAAGTTTCTTTAATATAGGATATCTCCCATTAGTGTATATTTTATATCTTGCAATCTGAATCTTCATATCTGGGATATAGTCAAGTCATCTAGACATCTACCTAAGGTAAAATAGTGATGCAACTGCTCGATCCAATCCTTCGACTACCTTATTTTTGTTACCATATCAATATCAATTTCAGCTTGATTTGATATATTAGCATTTTGATATGCAGATTCTGCTAAATTTTGGCATAGGGCTCTACCCCTTATTAATTTTGTTGGTCAGATCTCATCATCATACTCTTGGATTTTATTCATCCAATTGGTCCTCTTGTCACCGAGTTCCCCTTCAATTATGAAATTTTGTACATCTCAGTGTACTATGTATACTAGGATTTTACTCTAAGAAACAAAATGCCTAAATTTATTTAGAGATTTCATGACCGTATAGACCTATGTTTTGATGAAATTGCATTTTTCTTCATGGTCTTGAAACATATGACTTATAAAGGCTATTGTTCTTTCACCATCATGTTCCCTTTTCTAATTTAGGATAGCTACATAGCTTCCTTTTGCTTTGAATGCATAGAGAATAAATTCCTTGGAATAATTTGGATTAATGAGAAACAAATCTTGATATATTTCCTCTTTGATCTCCTTGAAGACCTTATTTTGAGCATCCTCCACTTAAATTCTACTCCCTGCTTTACCATTTCAATCATTGGTTTTACAATTTGAGAAAAATATGAGATAAATTTTTGGATAAAATTAATTTATTCAAAGAATGATTGGATTCCCTTATTGTTCTATGGGAGATACAAGGATCAAATGGCTTTTACTCTATATGGATCAATTTCTAATCATGTTTTTGATACCACATGTCCCAATAATTTTCCCTCATGTACAACAAAAATTGATTTTTTGGGATTCAAAGACACACTGAATTCTCTATATTTTTCAAAAACCATTTGAAGATGCTCAATATGCTTACTCTAATTGTGAGATAATACAATCATATCATCCAAGTAGATCAGGATTATCTTATTCACAAGCTCACCAAATGCTAAATCCATGGCCCTTTGAAAAGTGGCACCTATTTTAGATATCCCAAAAGGCATGCATTGATATGCAAATGTGATCCATTTTGTGGTGAATGTTATCTTGTGTTGATATTTATATTTTACCCAAATTTTATTAAAACCCAAAAATCCATCCAAGAGAGAAAACCTTTTGGCTCTAGCTACAGTAAGTAAGATCTGATCAATTTGTGGGAGGGGATTATAATTTTTCAATGATGCCTGATTCAAGTTTTGAAATTCCATACATATATGGATATTTCTATTTTTCTTTCTAATAAAAACTAAACTAGCAATCCTGGTTGAGTGTTTGATGGGGTATATGATCTTGGTAGTAAATAGTTTCAAGAGCTCTTTCTTTAGCAATACGTCTATCTTAGGATTTGTAGACCATTGCTTCTGCCAAAAAGGTCTTGCATATGGTAAAAACTCAATAGTATATTAGATGATGTATTTTTCATCATCATATGTCCAAGCTATAATATCATTAAACTCTTTGCACAATTCCACAACCTGATTAGTATCTCCCTCTAAACAACGTACATCAATGTTGATATATTTTCCTGGTTCAATTTGCACCCCTTTATAAATCTTATTGTCAACCTCAATTTTGTGCACAATTTTTCTATCACTGCTATAAAATAAGCTTTCAAATGTTATCAATTCCTTGGGAATATGATTATTTTTTAGCTTTATTATTTCACCTTCTTCATCTTCTTTTGGTGGTTTATCACTTACACAATTTATTTCTTGATTAAAAAATCAACTATTTTTCATCACTCTTAAATACTTGCCAAAATATGTCTTTATCTAGCATATACAATATATAGACAAGCCTCACTATCTTATCTTTATGAATGATGTTGGATACTGGATAGAAATTTGCTCCAATAGAAGCTAGTATGTCAGCATGAGTGTTGTGTTCTCCAGGAATGGATTTGATGTTCAAGGCTTCAAAAGACTACAATAGGTCCCACACCCTATTTCTATATATTTTTAGGTAATTTTTTTTGCTATTGTATTTTTATATGACTTGATTAACTACCAGTTCAAAATCACCAAATATTTGTAGGTGCTTGATTCCCATATTTTTAGCTTTCCTTAACCCTAGACATAGTGCTTCATATTATGTTGTATTGTTTGGGCAACTCCATGTTAGTTGATATGAGGTATTTTTTGCTTCGGTCGATTATACCAATACTAAAACTTCTCTAACATAATTCTTACATCTAGCACCATAAAAGAACAACTTCTACATCTAGTCTTGATTAGGATTCTTGTGAGCCAAAACTATGAGTTTTGTTTCTTCTGGCTTCATAATTGAATGTGTTTGTATTTTGGTCTTAATCATAGCATTTAAATATCTTATTAAAAAATATATCCTCTATTTGGAGATCCTCTGATACCTCCTTCATCATATCTATTTCTTCAGTGGTTATTTTTACGATGTTATCTTGCTAGTCTTCCTCCAACTTATCTATATGGAATGAGTATGGCTTCTCAGAAAATATCTTAACTATTTTTTCTTTGAATGGTACTTCCATGTGGGAGTAATCAAGAGACAAATAACCACCCAATTTAGTAGTAAAATCTCTTGATATGCACATCCTGAAATAGGGTTCCAAATATACCACCATAATTTCTTGAATGATAGTGATCTGAGGTATTCTATGCAATTTTATAGGGATATCCTTGATTATTCCAACTGTCTTCATAGGTGTGCTATCCAAATACAACACTCCAAAAATGCTTCTTATGTATTCCATGTCCATTATTTCATAAAATTATTTTGACATGATAGTGGTAGCTACTCCATAGTCAATCATATAATTATGTACCATTCATTCTTCTATTTTTAAGGATAAATAAAATGGATGTGGTCCGTTCTTCCCAATTATTGAAGTAGGATTTAGCTCCACCTATTGCTTCCCTTAACTATTAATTATTTCTATAGTGGCCTATAGAATATCTATTTGTCTTAGGATAAGGATTGCATCATACATGTTGTTTAGATGGGATTTTTTCTAGTTATTCCATAATTTTGAAACTAGAATATTTTGGCTACATCTTATGTTCTTTTATAGGTTCCTCATATTTATTTTTATAATCTTGGGTATCTTCAATCCTTTGATGTTTATTCAAGGAAGTATATTTAAATTTATCTCTAGCCTACTCCTTTTCTTCACCTTTTTAGTTCCCTTCTGTTGTTGCTAGACTATTTTTTGAATCGGCGTAGGCATAGATATATCCTTCTTTAGAATGCTCTTTGATTCAAAAGGTACCTTGAAAAGTTCTAGGATCTTAGGATCAATGGAGAAGGGTTTCCTTTCGAACCTTGTAAGAACCACCACTTGTTCTATGCAGGGCATCATGCAAATATAATCATATGCTTCTCTCATCATATTTACCTATTCCTTTTATGTCTTCTCTGCTTTCTGAATTGCAATCCTATGAATGTAGTGTTTATGAATCATGCATGTAATTTCACCATGTGAATCATTGCAATTTGAGCACTAGTATTTATATTCATATTCAGATGATGAAGGTTCCTCTTATTGATTAACGTATATGGCATTATATTTTTTGAGAGCTTGCTATTGGAGGAATCCTCATATCTTGTGATAGATGGAAATATTTTTAGTCAAAAAATTCTCTCAAATTATCTTTGCTTAATGGAATTAAATTAATTTGTGAGGTTCTTAAAGGTTGTTATCATTTCTTTGAGGGCAATTGTCTGAGGTTATGGGTCTGGTAATATTGGGACAATAGTAGGTGCAAGAATAATGGGAATGTAGGCAGAGTAGGGAGCATTTGTAGGGTTTGTGTAGGTGGATAGGATGGGAAGTTATTCAGTGGATAAGCTATAAAAAAGGAGGTACATGAAATATAAACTAATGTTTATTATTGAGGTAATTCTAGGTATATAAGCATCACAAATTTTAGAGGTAATATTCCTATAGCAATCAAATATTTTCTACTTTTAGTGCTTCTTGAAAATATTTCAAAAATGTTCTTACATTGGATTACCTTATCAAAATACCTAGATCAAAGTGAAAATCTCTAAAATAGTAGTACATTGCTTGTTCATTAGTTGGACATAGGCCTTGCAGTACCCTTTTCCATGTTTAGCTGAATCTAATATTGAAATCTATTATTTCTTATTACGGGTACCTTTCGATGGCAATAAACTATGTTGGCAGAGAGAAGGAGTTTGCTTGTAAATTTAAAATTTTCAATCAAATTTCTAGCCAATAAATTCCATGAAGTTATAGTTAGATCCGAAAAGGTTCTATACTAGTATGCCATATTTCTTTTCAATGATATTATCAAGAGCCTTATCATGACATCCTAATCCTAAATATTATGTATGGTGGCTAATGATGCTACATCTTGACAATGCTCATATGCAGTTTTTTTGGTGCCATAATATATTGGTAATAAATTTAGAGCTATTCAGGGGATAAGATTATGGATCGGGAATAAGGCTAGGTAATTTTAAGAATTTATATTTTGATTTATAGCCATTTTTTTGGTGCAAGAGGATGGACTACCAAAGTCAGATTGGTAGCAATGGGATTGGATGTACTCGTTAGATCTACAATAAGGAATTGAGAGAGCAATGAAATAAGTGGGAAGCTTGGATGAATTCTAAAGTTACCAAATAACAATTCTATAAACTCATTAGGTTCCTCCATTTCTTTGGGTGTTTGTCTTGTGATCATATATCTAAAAGTCTCAACAAGCCAATTTAACAAAAAAGTGGATATGCAAATAATTTTTGGTTATTGATAGATGGAGTTGCTAGGTGATTAAACTAAATATTTGTAATGAGTAGAGAATAACTAGTCTCTGATCCTTATTAAAATAATGGTATTGGGTCCCACCAAGCGTACCAAAAACTTTTGATCAGATAATTTATCTAATGGAAAGGTTGTGCACCCACAGACCTTGAAAAACATAAAAGGATCTAGCCTCCTCCAAAGATTGACCATTGTAGTTTTCATAGCTCCCTGATCATTCAATGTTGATCAAGGTCTATAGGTGCACAACCTTTCCATTAGTCAGATTATCCGACCAACAATAACAAATTTTACCATTTGAACATCAAGATAATGGTGACAAAAATGATAAATATGGTAGGAAGTTTATTATGTAATGCATATTACTATGATAAATTATTGATTATTTAGAAATTAATATTAGTCAATATTTTCTTGACCTAAACATGCAAGAACTAGTTACAAATAGAGTAGATAAAAGAGGTTATCTTGTCAAACTATTTAGGGATTTTTAGTACATTCTCAAGATTTCATAGTAAGATGAATAATTTGGATCGATAATTAAGAAAGATAAAAATTAATTTGTTGTCGGATGTGAAATAAATAACATAATTCTCATCAAATACCATGATCTTAAGTGGTTATAATTATGGGATTTTAATGAGAAGACTAAGGTTCAAATCTTGTTAGGTGGTATGCGATTACATGGTAATATAGTTTTCTGATAAATTATTGTAGCAATGATGATGTAACATGGTTGTTCTAGTTTAGATCATATATAATAAGAAACACTATGAGGTGGCATTTGCTTGATTGGAGCATTCAAGGGGAACATCATCATCAAGTTCTCCTAATAGTCATCTATGGGCGTCACTTGCGAGTGATTGCTATCAGACTTGAAAGGGTCCCAAGGCACTATCTCATACTCTGAATCATCTTCTGAAGATCTTTCTTGACCTTATCTATATCCCTCTTGTAGGTGAGTCCTCGAAATTTCACCTTTCTCGATCGAAGGGAAAAGGTTATTGAGGTCAACAAGGTTGGTTGTTAGCAATGGGATATAATCACCCAATGTGTACATTGTGTTAGGATTGGCATATGGGTCTTGTGCCAACCCATCCTTGTTGCCTATCCCTAGGCCTTGCATGTTCTCTACCAAGATGTCAAGGGGCAAAGGATGGTTGAAACCTACTCCTAATTTGTCGTATGACATCTGATATCTTGGTTTATAAAAAATGCGCACCCCTTGTTCATATCTACCTAACCCATATCCATGCCAATTACATTGGCCAAGGCATTTCAAACCAAAGTTTGGTTTGGACATATAGTTGACGTTCTCGGTAAAGGGCTCTTCATCCTCTTCCTCTTGCAGGTAAGGTTCAATACCATTGTCGAGGCCCCCATATACAAATTTTTTTTGGTTTGGTGGGTAGCCCAAAGGGACAATAGTGGCTATGGGGAGGCGAGGTCTCCCCATGTCCTACATGGACTCAAGCATGGGTGTTGCTACAATGTTCCACACTAGATACTCCCCCAGGCCCATATTAGCCATCTCAATGGTGATCATTGGTGGTTGAGGGGGAGGGAATGGGTGTTCTTCCTGAGTCCACTCCATGTCGGGTGAGCTAGGTGTATCGACTTCCATTTGGCTAGGCACCTCTTCGATAGAGATAGTTGAGACTAATGGTGGTGCATCTTCTAGGGGCTTCTTCCCATTTTCCTTTGGTGTGGCCATCATAGGTGGCATCATTGGTGAAGGACCAGATGATGAAGATGGACCCGACTGGGGATTTGAGGTACTTAACAACGGGGATGTATGTAGAATCAGACCTTGTTTGGATGGATTCAACTGAAAGTCCAAATGTTTCAATGGAAGGGTTTATTGTGGCATCAGTTGTACTGCATTGCAATACTTGAAGGGCTCTACGTCTACCGAGACCACATGCACTTGCCCTTTGTATGTGTACTTTAGGTATTGATGGGCTATCTAAGGGACACACTTCATGTCCTTGATCCAAGGCTGGCCCGATAAAATATTGTAGACCATCTCACCTTCCAGGATGTGGCACAACATAGGAATAGTATTTTGTCCCACTTGGATGGACAGGACAATTATGCCAACCTTCGAGCATATCGCATCATTGAATTCTCGAAGAGTATAGGTGGAGGCCACAATGTGAGATGCTAGAAACTTTAGGTGCTTCAATGTCACTTTTGTGATTATATTGTTGGATGAGCCAGTGTCCACCAACACCCTCTTAAATGGAATCCCGTTGACCCGTGCAATGATGTGTAGGGGTGGATCTGCCATATCACCAGTCACCAATTTTAGTTTATCTTCTCTAAAGGTGATGACTAGTTTTGTACATATTTTTACATGTCCCACAAAGTTGTTGAAAGAGTTTGCTTCATGGGGTTGCAGCTCGATGTCTTTTAATATCTCCATTAGAGCCTTTCAATGGGGCGATGATTGTTGGATGAGCTCATAGATGGAGAGCCTAGTCGACATGGTCCTTAAACTTTGGGTAAGTTTAGTCCGAATCATGGCCATTGGTCTAGGCAAGGGAGGTTGTGTAGGGTGTTGTTGAGGTTGTGACATTGATGGAACCTCTCCTGTAGCATTCGTGGGGGCAGCTGTGCTTGGGTACCTCTTGTTCTGAGTCACTATGCTTATCATCCCTACATACCCCTGCATGGGGCAGTTCTGTGTCACCTCATTGAGTTGAAGGTTTTTTTCCTATGCATCATGGGAAGGAAAATGGTCTTTGAAGATCTCCATATGTTGGTTGTTTGGCACCATAGGATTATCCATCGCTAGCGTCTTGCTATCTATTAGGTCTTGCACTAAGCTTTTGAACTTCCAACATGCATAAATATCATGTCCTTTCTATCGATTAAATCTACAGTACAAGTCTTCCCTATAGCCCTTGGGTTTTGGTGCATTGGGGTCTATGGGTCAAATTTTTTGTAGGTTTATTAGGTTTTCCATGGACAATCGGTCAAACAAGGAGTCTTTAGACTCTATGAAGGGTGTGAATTGTCGCCTAGGTTGACACTACTAATTTTGCTCTTGCTTATGATTTTCCTTTCCATAGGTGTCAAGAGGAATTGCCTAGTAATTAGCCTTTGTTGGTTGTGTTTCTTGTGCAGGCTTAGGTATGTTTATAGCAACTTGATTGACCGTGGTGGGTTTCGATTGTGTTGACCCAATTTTGGCATTTTTGGGCCACTCTTTCTTGCATGGCTTGGCAATCTCGCCATCCTATATCTTTATCTCCTCAATGATTTTGGATTGTCGTAGGGCTTTCTCGAGAGTGGCATATTGTTACAGCTATAGCAGCATGGAGATCGACCTCAAACAACTCTTCAAGAAAATTTAGGTCATTTTGGCCATGGGAGGGAGGTAAGATAGCTTTGAAAGCAATGTTCTCCATCGATTTCCATAGGCCACCATGGTCTCCTCCTCATACTTCCTGAGGCTAGCTAGGTCACTTAAAAATGCCTTCTTCTTGATATTAAAGGTGAAACATTCAAGGAATGCATCCACTAGCTGGTCCCAGTTGCTGATGCTATGCTTTGACAACTGGGTAAACCAATCCGAAGTAGGGCCTACGAACGTGGTTATAAATGTTCACAAAAGCAAAGCATCGTTGTCCTGAATGCCAAAGCATTGGCTTGAGAATCTTATCACGTGCTCTTGGGCATCCTCATCCCATCTAAATATTACCAATTGAAGTATTTTAAAGTGTTCAGGGTATGGGGGTGCAGGCACTGAAGGATGCACAAGGTGACTACGAAGCTAGCATAAAGTGGGATTTTGGGGCCCAGAAGTCTTGGTCTCCACAAACTCTAAGTGCTCTAGTAGCACTTTGTATGCATTAGAATATTTGATCTCTTCCTCTTTGGTTTGTTCCCATTGCGAATTATGGGGAACTTGAGGCCTATGGAAGGGTAGCCGGGTAGCACCCCCCTTGCCTTGGTAGGGTGTTTCATCCTGCTCTTCTTCTTACTTGAATTCCTCATAGGATTCTTGAGGAGTTCCTGGGCATGATCTATAAACATGGGTGGGTGCCCGTGGAGGGTGCCCATCATTGGCTCTAGGGGTGGTCTCCTACTCAGGTCTAGGAGGTCTTAGATGTAACATTTTATAAGGTCGTGGAGACCTATCTCACACCAAGGGGTTGTGCCTCTAATACAACTCTATCGTATGCGTACGAGGGGTTGGGACCATCTCAAGCAGAGTGTTCTAGAGTAACTCATCTATTTGATGTCGAATGCACTCTTTGCTAAGGCAATACAGGTGCTATAACTATTGTTGATCTTGCTCAAGCTGCATGGTTTGTGCTCGACGAGTGGCATGTTTGGAAAATGCCATGTAAATTTGTTTCATCGTCTTGAGTCTAGGAGGCCTAGATGCCTCCCCTACACATCTATCTCGGTCGTGGTGACCCAATATCTCTATAGGTCGCTTCCCTCTATTGAGGTTAGCAGCATTCACCTAAGGCTCTGGCCTCAGTAGGTGATCCTGATAAATGGCAGGTGTGGAAGCACATTGTTCCCATGCTATGTATTTCTCTTCAAGAATGTAGTGGTCTTCCTCATGCTCCCTTTCGTATATGTGAAAGGGGCGAGTAGAGTTGGCTCGCCCTATCTGAAGAGCCTTGCACTCTAGATTTTGCCTATTGTTTTTTATAGTAATAAGGGGTAGAGGAGGGATGATGTAATCATGTGGACCCTATGTTGTTCTAGCACTTCATCGTGTGGTGGCCACTCATAACGAGTGTCTAAGGGAGCCTTCCCATCTATGTTGAGTTCCACGTGTAAGGACTCCTCCTGAAAGGGTATATGTTGAATGGGAGTTCCCCTCGAAGGGGTGCCTCCATAGTACCATTATGTCATGGTATGATGTGGACTATTTTGTGGGTCAAGCTTCCAAGGTGGTATGACCAATTCCTTGGTGCTATAGCGGAGGTGACTTGTGCCTTCTTGTACACTTTTCGTAGCTTTTGCCCGTGATTGGGCTTGGCTACGGGTGTACACCATGGTGGTGTTTCTCTAAAATATGTGTACATTTTTATTTTCTTTATGATTTATGCTACACTAAACAAATAGGAGCCACACAAAAAAAGAAGTGATTATCTCATTTATAGATTAGAGGTGTGCCCTAGATCTGGTTTAGTGTGTTTTGATTTTTGTTTTGAAAGCTTTGTAACAAAAATTTTGTTGTATATGCAATATGAGGGCTCTTATATCTCCCAAAATGGTTGGCCCTTCAATATACCACTGCCAGACCATTATACCAGACCTCTCAATATACCCGCCCTTATGTGAGGGAAACTATTGGTACGCGAGAGCAGAACAGTACGTGGAACATAAGCGATACGGAAGGGGAATCACTCTATTTTGACACCTACCATAGAAGACTTATCCTCATGTGCTGGGAATCACCCTAGCTACACTTGGTTAGATTTCGTCAGGATTTACGTCTAGCAATAGTAGCGATCGGGGTTATGTATGCAAAATTCAAGCCAAGGTGGTGATGAAATCCACCATTGGTCTTGATCAAGTGTTGGGGTTTTACGACCAATGCCTTGATGTTTAGATTATCTCGTGGTGTGTGTGGTTATTTTTACTTGCACAAAGAAATAAAACATGCAATAAAATTTTCTATGCAAGCAAAGAAAATAGAAAAATCATAGAAACAGAGACAAAAAATTACAAAGGATGTTCAGAAAACTTACCTCTTCTTTGCCCACACTAGATGCCCCTGAGTTTCTGCTCAAAAACTGCATAGAGAGCTAATCGTCTCGGGGTGGTACAAATAGTAGATCTGTATTTGTCATAGGGTGGGATGAATGCCTTATTCATCGTAGGGTGACATGAATTCCAGTCTGTATTTGTCATAGGGTGGCACGAGCAGTAGTCCAGTGCTTGAAGGATTAACACCTAAAAGAAAAAACACACAATTTTGATCAAAAATTTGATCCCAAAATCAAGGGACAGGGTCCCACAATAATTGCCACTAAAAATAAGAGGATACAAAAGCCCATAAGTGTATCGGGTGTGGTGCAAACAAAATCATACGAAACGCTAAGTCCTACAAATGAACAAAGGACTAAAGTGCATGAAAAAGGGAAAACAAACAAACTGAAATGAGATATAAAGCAAATGTAAAGTGCAACCCTTATTTTTATTAATTTTTCTTTGATACCAAGTTACAATACATCTCCTTCCATTTTAGGATCTAGGATCGTTAGATATAGCCTTGTTACACCACAAATGGTATGCTTCCCTTTGGGATCTTTCGTGTGCCCACATTTGAAATGGGAAAGCCAAATGTCACCGCAACTTACATGAATGTGCCTGTAGTTCCTTTTTGCCACTCTGGTGTCTAGATATTGCATTCAAAGAAACAATAAATTATTAGTAGCACCTGTGGATGGAGGGAAATATGCAATCCCCAAGGCCTCCGGTTAATGCATGCATGAAATAATTAAAACGGTAATCAAAACATGTCAGATAATATGAAATTTGGATAGAAGCATGCAAACACTATCAGGAACACACTACAAAAGTAATAGTCAAGAAATTTTTTGTATATTTCTAATCACTTTGGGGTGGGACGATTAGGACTGTCATAAAATATAAAAAAACAACCTCCTAAATGTCCCATCTAGAGGCCTCCAAAATACTTGCAAAGTTGGGGTTGGGAAAAATGATGCATTTTGAGACGACCTAGAAGTTTGGATTTTGCAGATTCAGCCCCGGTCACCCTATATCTAAAAATGCTTCCTGTATGTTAGTGAAAGTGAAAAGCAATGAAAACACAGTCAAAACTCATCATAATGGCATGAAATTTGAATGGCAGCATATATGAAAGACATAAAATAAAATGCAAAAGAAACATTAAGGAAATCTACTATATATTTCTAATCACTCCGGGGTGGGGCGATTAGGACTACAACAGTGCAGGGGGCACCCGAGGGTAGGACGCCCATCGTTTGGGGCTTGGTTTCAGCACCAATCCACTTGGGATGGGTCTAAAACCTCCTAGGGGGTTGTGTCAAAAAATTGGGTGGGATATTGTGGCCAAATGTTCATGTTTTGGGTTTGGATTGCTCTTCCAATGTTCACCCAATAAACTCCCTTCCAAAATAGAGATCAAGGATGTAAGAAGCACAAGTGAGGGATGAGGATGTAATTCGGTAGCACTTCATTGCTCCAAATGCTCCTGCTCTATCCCTTTTTTTGGGGTGAGAAGACTCACCATTTTATAGACCTGAGGGTCTCTTGTGAATGAGCATGTAGAGGTGCCACTTGGCCATCATGCCTTGTCAAGGAAGAGAAGATTCCTCCTTGATTAAGGAATCCATGACTGCCTCTATGACTACCTCTTTGAGCTCAAAAATTCTCACTCGCACTCCCATGCATTGAAGGTGGAGTTGAGTGGCGGATATGAGCTGCCATTTGTTAAGGTTTGAACTTTTGCCCATCAAACCTGCTATTCAGCCCACCTTGGAGTGAATGCTGCTAATCGTCCTGGGGTGGGATGAATACCAGTTTGTAATCATACCAGGGTGGAACGAGTAGGGAGCAGAGTTCTTGAAAGATGCCAAATTGACCTCTGACATTCCAAAACTATTGTGGGAGTGGTTAGGACCACTGTTTAACCTCTAGGGGTTGCCCTAGGGGCTATGTATGTCAATTCGATCAATGCTTGTCATCACATAATCAGATTGGTGTTATTTTGGTGTCTATAGGGGGCCAAATAATGTAATACTTCCAACAAATATTTCTATGCAATATGGTCATAAAATTTAAATACTTTATAATTAAATCCGTCTAAATTGATCTAAATTATTGGAAAACTTATGAGCATCTAAAGTACTATGATAATACCTAAGTATATTATTCAATCTAAGAAATTATAAAGTATTATAAAATATTTTCAAGATATGTAATTTATGAAGAGGAACTACTTTATAATATACTTAAAACCATTATCAAGCTATGCAATTTATGAACATGAATTTCTTTTTGGCTCAAGTAAGGAAGTGGTGATACTTTAATTGAAGGATCCATTCAAACCAAATAATGTTCTTATATTTATTAAGCACTATTGAAATTATAGGATCCTTACAAACCAAATAATTACCTTACATTTATTAAGCACTATGCCTACTAATCATAATTTCAGTCATAATTATCCATGAGTTGTAGGTCTAGTTGATGTGATATGATAAGTGTTTAAGACATTAAGAGGTAGGTTGGTGATAAAAATCATCTTACATTTTTATTTAAATTTTCATGTCAATGTTTTAGGTAACAAAATTAGTTCTTATACTTAATTCAATGAAAGACATGTAAACTATTTCATTTATTACTTTATGTTGGAATATATTACATTATTTGGTACATGATAATGTATCACAATGGGTACATATTAATATTAAGAGTTTGTATTATATTAGAGTTTTAGTATCTACTTTATACAATGTAATAATTGCATAAGTAATATTAGAATGTGTAAAGTATTCAATAATGTAAATGTACATCATAGTCCTTGTGTACATGAGTCCATAGATAGGAAGGTTAAGAGTCATAGGAAGATAAAAGGAAAAGACTCACATCCCACTATATATTGGCATTGGTATTAGAAAGTAGGAATAATATTTTTATATCCAGGAGAGTAGAGTAGAATACAATTTTGAGACAATGTAGAACTTGTATGTAGCATGGAGTCCTTGAGATCTTCAAATTTTGTATTAAGATATTATTTTTGTAAGATTTCATTAATGGTAGATTAATTATTTATTCTAGAAGTTTATTATGAGTTTTACATGCTTAGTATATTTCCATTATCATAGATTCAATATTGCAAGCTCATTTTATATCTTGTGCTCGATTTCTCATTAAGTATCTAGCATCAAAAGCTAACAATGGTATTAGAGCACAAGGTAGATTAAAGAGAGATAGGAAGAGCCACAAGAGATATTGAGAGCATATAGGAAGAGCCACAAGAGAGATTGATAGGATATAGGAAGAGCCACAAGAGATATTGATAGGAGATAAGGAGATCATATTTTATAATTTTAAAATTTAATTTTTGGCTAGACTATTTCCACAAGGTTACAGGAAAACTCATGAAGACTAGGACTCGATATAGATCACTTTTTTACTAGATTGAAGGATAACTAGTGATGTTTATTGAGTTATTGAGATCTATATATTTGCATGGATTTTCTTGCTATTTTCTAATTTTTTTTGTTGCAAAAAATTAGTTCTCACAAGTTGAGAATCTTCCTACAATAGATAGAGAAGAATTTCATCTTTAATTGCCTAAAATTCTATGTGCTTTCCTTGTGTACAGATTAATTCTTTGTTGTATAAAAAGTAGAAATTGAAGAAATAAGATACTCAAGAAAAGGAGTCATATTTAAGATTTAATAAAAAGAAGACTCAAGGAAAAGGTCTTCATTGGAGATTGGAGATAGAATATTGAGAAGACCTAAGAAAGAGGTATTCATAGAATATTTAAGACTACAATTTGAGAAAGAGGAGGCCCAAGATAATGGTCCCATTGAATAAATTCTAGATTTATAATATAGAATATTGAATATTGAAGATAGAGGAGGAGGACTATGAAAATTCCTATTGAAGATTTGATAAGTTGCAAAATTTGAAGATCCAAAAAATAGTTCTCAAGAAAATTTGGAAAGAGAAATAAGAAGAAGGCTAGAGAAGCCCTATTGAAGAAATTGAAGAAGTTTCCATTGAAGAAGATTTGAAGAAAGCTCAAGCAAGAATATTTCAAGGAGTGGCTCCTAAAAAAGAAGAATTTGGGATAATTATCACTTTATGACAATAAGCCTAAAAGGAAGAAGGATTTGGAAAGAAGTTTACCTAATTTTGGAAAGTTTTTTGAAGATATCAATACATTCAGATTCTTGAGAAAGAGGTCAATTAAATAGGCCAAGTTTGAAGTTAGAATTTGACAAGATCTAAGTAGGAGAAAATAAGGCTATAAATTAAAGGAGTTTTGGACATCAAACTAAAGGGTTTTGGTGAGGTAATATTATATATATGAATTGGATGAGTTTCCTAGAAAATTTGAGAGAGTTAAGGACACCGAAATTAAGGATGAATTGGTTGCATTTGAAGCTAAAAATTATAGATTTTAGGACAGAAAGAGGGAAGATTTTTTGGCAGCACTAATAGCTACAAATTTTAGAGTCTAAGAGAACAAAGTTGGAGGAGAATTGGAGTCATAAAAATCAGATTTTTAGAAATCAAATTAAAGGCTAAAAAGCATAAAATTTGGTCAGCAATTATAGCTACAAAATTGGTAAGTTCAAGGTAATAATCAATTAAAAAGGAGATCTGTAAAATTCAAATCCGGTGCAAAAAATAGGTGAACCAAATCACCAAGAAAGCTTGCTACAAAGGAGTCCAAAATAAGGTTATTAAAGTTTTTTATCCAAGTATTATTTAATTTTTTTGAAAAACCATATTTGAGTAGCAAAAGGAAATGTATTAAGTTTATATATTCAAATACTAGAGAAGAATTAGCTATAAAAAGTTATACCACATTGATTCTGTAAAGGTTATTTTTTAAGAATTTAAATCAACTTAATTAAATGTTATAAGAGCTCCATATTAGAGCCATTAAATTTAGCAAAATAGAGCTCTAAATTTAGTGTCTCCAAGGTGAGAAAGGAGGCATCTTGGTTATCTTCAAATCCACACATTTTAATAGGATAAAATAAATTAGATATTGCATAAAAGGAGGATTTATAAGGGAAGGAAAAATTAGTTTTAAAGTATTTATAAATTCAATGAAGTGTAATTTTTGAAGGCTAGTAAGAGGTGATTTTAAAAATATAAATAGCATCCAAAGAACAAGTTATATTACCTTTATTTTCTAAACATTAAACAATTGCAATATTAGGCTGAATAACACTTGAATACAAGGAAAAAATTATAAGTAAAGCAAAATAAATTTTTGCTACTCAAAATAAGAAGACAAGGCTAGGTATTTAGATTATCTATAGTTGAAGAAGGTAGTGCATACTCCTTTGTGGAGGATCAATCCAAGTAAATATCCAAGTTAAATAAGCCAACCATCGAAGCACCACCTAGGTATCATGAGATAACAACTAGAAAAGCACCAACAAGATATCCATAGGATAACATCATTATAGGTGTCTCAATAGAGTACCATGAGTAGAGAAACATAAGCATCATTAGCACCACCCTAACACCACCAAAAAGTTGAAGTGTCACCATCCTGAAGAAGAAGCCATCAAATACAAGAATGGGCATCATTTCCAAGAAGTGGAGAATACCTAAATTCATAAGGTATTGAAATAAATTCTAATACCATTTTTTGTTACAAAGGTGTAGAAGAATAAAGTAGAGACATTTGAGAAGAAGAATCAGGTTACTACTAGGTATAAAAGAGAAAAAATATGTTATCAAGCTAAAGGATCATTACAAAAGAAAGGAATCATACTATATAAATGTGGAATAGAGCGTTACTAAGCAAAGAATATTATAGTAAGCACAAAGAAAGAAAGTAGATGTTACTTGGAAGAGGAGTGCCACAAGTTGGAAGGACTACATATAGTCATAAGAGGAATGATGTGTTTCATTACCAACTGTCATAGTATAAAAAGTAACTCCAAGAGAAGTGAAATGTCTTCGTTGCATGTAAGACAAGTCATACAATTTCACTCTTAAGATAAGAGTGTAATATAGGTGAAGAGAGTGCAACATATTTATAAGTCAGTGAAACCAACTAGTAATAGAATATTAGTCAACATATTAGAAGGCACAAAAAGGAGGAGCGTTAAATGTTGTAAGAAATGTGTCATATTGCATTGAAATCAATGAAGATGGTAGTGCCTTAATTAGAGTGCAATTTAAAAAATAGAGAAGTCAAGGAGAAGCAAACTGCATACACAGTGCACCATAATCAAGAAGGTACTAAAAGCATTGAAATTAACTTACATTTTTTATAAATGTAAAAGAGAAATAAGGAATATTAATGCTAAGGTGAAACGTAGTTGATATTTTATGCTTGATATTAATTAAATAAATCGATGTATAAGGAATTGCATTGATATACTATAAACCTAGATGCTTTATTGAATGATTTGAAAGATTTTTGAAGCAATAAAAATTTAATTTGAAAGCATTTAAAATTACTTTATTCAAGCATAAAAAATATTTGCAAATAACTTAATTTGGAGGAATAAAGAATTCTACATAGAAATTGAAACATTAAATTTGCAAATACTCATATTTTCTAAATATATAATTAGGGATTTATAAGGAGTTCAAAACCAACATAGATCTTGAAATTTAGAAACTATATTATTGAGAATTGAAATATACAAGAAAGAAAACATAGAGCTATTGAAAAGTTGGAAAACTACATTGGAATTAGTCTTTTGCTCAAATTAATGAGACATAAGGAATCCAACTCTAAAGTCTTGAAGATAAAAAAATTTATCAATTGAAAGTGCATCAAAAATATCTTTAGCTTTCTATTCATTAATAGGGAGAAATAAGGTGAAGAATATAAGTTTAACATTAGGAAGACAAAAGGAATTCAACTATAAAAAAAAACTAAGAAATCTAAGTTCTTTATCAAGACCATAGTATATTAAAAACTCTTTATAGACACAAGATATTCTACAAACCCTAAAAAATGAAAATATCTCATCAAATTTGATCTTATACTCAAAATAATAGGGAATTAGAAGGAATTCTACCTAAAAATTTTAAAATTAAAACCTTATCAAAACCATTGATTGAACATTAGAATTTTTAGGTTATCCTACAAATTTGACAATTGAAAAAGTTCATTTAATTTGATCTCTAAACTAGGGAGTCATAAGGTAGTCAACCTCAGCGTTTTGAAATTTAAAAGGTTCTATCAAAACTATTTGCAATAAATAATACTAGGGAGCTATAAGGAATTCCACTTCAAATATTAAATTAGAAGAAACATGGATGAAATAGTGAGTAATGTATTCGATAATGAAGAACTATTTCATGAATTAAAATTCTAATCACAGAAATTAATAGATACTTTCGATGCATACAAATATTTGTCTTCTAGTAAAAAATAAATATTCTCTTTGTTTCTCAAGGAAGCAAAAGAAGGAAATTTTATGATATTAATTGGTTACCTTTATGAGGTGCTTTTAAAAGCTTAATGGAATACTCAAAACATAGTTATATTTACATCAAAAGAATATTTGATGATATATCTATCATTAATTGTTTTTGAATTTTTTCAAAACATGAAATAAAATGAACATAATAATAATGAAATATTGAATCCTAACCAATACTATTTTGATGATATACTAACTCACCATGAAGAGTATATATCACTAGTAAAAATGCAGAAATGAAGAAGAAAAAGAACAATAAGAAGGAAGAGGAACCATGATAGAAAAGAAAAGATGAATATAAAAGAAAATAATTTCAAGCTGAATACATATAAAAGTGAACTAAAGCAACAAGATGAAGATACTAATTATTTACTTGATCAAGATACAAACATAGAGTATAATGAAGAAAGTAGAAAATAATAGCTCAATTTCTAGAACCAGGATGAAGACCATATTGAATACTAAAGTCTTCAATAACCAAATAATGTAATATAGGGGGGTGTTGGAATATATTACATTATTTGGTATATACCAATGTACCACAATGGGTACATCTTTATATTAGGAGTTTTTCTTAGATTAGGATTTGAGTATTTACTTTATGCAATGTAATAAATGCACAAGTAATATTAGAATGTGCAAAGTATTCAATAATGTAAATGTGCATCATAGTCCATGTGCACATGAGTCCATAGAATAGGAACGTGAAGAGTCATAGGAAGATGAAAGTCCAAGAGTCACATCATACTATATATTGGCCTTGGTGTGAGCAAGTAGGAATAGTATTTTCATATCAAGAAGAGTAGAGTAGAATACAAGTTTGAGATAATGTAGAACTCGTATGAAGCATGGAGTCTTTGAGATATCCAAATTTTATATGAAGATCCTATTTTTATGAGCTTTTATTAATGCTAATTTTATGAGTTATTTAAAAATTTTCTTGAGTTTTACATGCTTAGTATATTGCCATTATTATAGATTCAATATTGCATGCTCATTTTATATCTTGTAGTTGATTTCTCATTAATTATCTAGCATAAAAAGCTAAAACTTTATTTCAAAATTTTGATAGTAGAAATTATACAATGATGAAATTGGAGGATCTTACAATGGTCTATGAATTATATAATTTTAGAATTTATTTTATCATGACTTTTGTTTACATTATTTATAGGTCCCAACACATTAAGGAATATGGTGAACAAATATATATATATATATATATATATATATATATATATATATATATATATATATATATATATATATATGGTTAGAATTGTTAGTAAATATTCATATTTCAATAGTTAAAGTTAATATTCATAGTAAAACATGATGAAATAAACATAGATACAAATCATCTATCAAAATAAATCAAATATAATATGAATGAATGCTCATGCAACATATTTTTCATCGTAAGTGGAAATCATCACAAGACTGAGTTAGGAAAGGTAAAGAAGTAGTGCAATCTAGGATATGAATACATAAGCTTCTTGACAAATATCGTAAAGGAATATCAATAGCAAACTATGCAAGAAATAAAATTATAGGGTATTATATTCTAGTATTTAGTGTGCCACCACATTCTTGAATTCAAAAAAATTCAAGTACAGAAGTGTGTACAGAGGTCAATTAAAAAAATTCATCTATAGGAAGTGTGGAAGGAGCTACAGATTAAATTATCACTTCGGAGAAATCAACATTTGTCAAAATAGAGGATGGAGGAAAACTAGCTTAAATTTCATCATTTAATGAGTGGTCAACACCCACTTAATAAAATGGGTTGGTTTTAAATAACCAAAACCCATTTAATAAAATGGGTCGGTTTTAAATAGCCAACACCCATTTAATAAAACAGGTTGATTTTAAATAACCAACACCCATTTAATAAAATGGGTTGCAAGGATTTAATAAAATGGGCCTACACACATTTAAAAAAATGGTTTTCTTTTGCACAACACTTAGTGGCAAATTATTGCACAAGACTTAGTGGAAAAATGGTTGCACATAACTGGGTGGCAGTTTAGTTTTTACACAATACAGTGTGGCAGAGTTTTTAGAACAAAAATTCTTGCAGAACACATGGTGACAACTTGATTGCCAAATATGCAGTGGAAGAACATAAAGAGAAGAAAATATATCAGAGCAGGGAGAGAAGAGTTGGAGAATGTAAAATTGCAATCTAATACCACAGTAAGGATTGTAATCGAATTATTATTTCCAATAAAAATTTGTAGAAATCTCTTTGATCGTGATTTTACCTATTTTGGGATTTTCATGTAAATTTGGTGTTTCTCTTTAAACTATGTGTATGTTTTTATTGAATATAAGATTATTATTATTATCTACCTTAATTGCAAGAATTACCAAATTAATATTAATATATAAAAGGAGATTATCTCTTTGAAAATAACCAGACATCACACCAATGCTTGTATTCACACTATGAATTTATGAAGTGATTCAAGATTTAAGTTTTAGATATCCTAAACCATAAATTAAGCATAAGTATTGAGCAAGATCCATAGATCTATATGTAGAGGTGAATACATAGTATGGCACTTTACAGATCACGTTTGGTATTAGAGATAATTTTTTTTGAAGAATTGTGTATGCAAGGTAGAAAATCTCAAGGAAAGTACATAGCCCCATATAACCTATTTATTGTGAGAAGAAGGATAAAATCTATAAAAATGTTAGATCAATCAGAACCTAACTCTCCAATAATTTCAAAAAAATTAGTGCTTTCTCAAGAAGAAATAAAATCAAGGAAGGAAAAGAAAAAATTAGATCCAGAATTTGAGATTGATTCTGGTGATTCCAATGGTGAGAAAATGGAGGTTTAAGAATCTCACTCCAAAAAACCTAAGAATATCTCATCACAACCCTTGATTGCAGATCCGTTCAAAATGAAGGTCAAAATTGATATTCTAGCCTACGAAAGGAAGTTAGATCCTAAAAAATTAGATGGATGACTAAATAAATTAGAGGCTTACTTCAATACTAAGTCTTATATAAAGGTACAATAGATCAAATTTTCTAGATTGAAACTAGGTGACCATGCTCTCACATGGTGGGAGCAATACTCAGCTGGATTGGAAATAAATCAATAGCCAATTGTGGAAATATGGGTAGAATTTGTGAAGGCTATAAGAGCTCAGTTTTATCCTACTAGATATAAAGAGAATATGAAGTAGATATTTTTGTTTCTGAGATAAAGGTAGGGCTAGGGTTATGCATAGCATCTATTTATCACCAAATTGGCTAAAATTAGGATTTTAAAAAATTGAAATTGGCTAATATTTGGGACCCTTGACCAAGGTCCATTAGCTAAAAAAATTTGGGTGCAATTTTTTTTTGGGTTGATTCACCCCAATTTTATAATAATTTGACCATTTAAAGTTTAAATTTCCAACATTACCCCTAATAATAATGAACCTTCCACATGAGTTTCAACACTATTCACCTAAAATTCAAAACTGATTCGTAAAATTTTTATAAGTATAATTTGGGATCGAACCCTTACACATAACCCTAGGTAGGTCCAAGAAGTCCAAGAATATAACTCATAATTTAAAAAATAAGTTTTTTTAATGGGTGTTAATTTTAGCGATGTTCAAATATTTAGAAAATATAAGTGTGGTTTGTCTTATCATATCAGGATAGAACTAACATTATTTTATTCCAAGGATATTGATGAGGCATGAATTAAATCCACATACATGGAAATGAGGGTCATAAAGCCAAATAAAGCATCAACTTCATCTAAATCCTCCAAGCATGCAGAGAAAACCAAGGGTTCCAATAGTAAATGTAAGAAGAAATCAAGGGCTACAACCGCCAACTCACAAAATGGTGAAAAATTTGCAAGGAGTGTAATGTTGATACTCATTCAAGTGAGAATTATTGGAAGCTACACCCTGAAAAGAGGCCAAAATGGTGGAACAAGAGAAAGAATAAATATGTCAATTTTACTAAAAAAATTGATTGGGAGGAAGAAGGGTGTTTTTAGGAAGAAGATGAAGGAAATTTAGTGTGTTCTACTAGAATTAATCCTTTAAGGTAGGATCCAACCTCTAAGAAGGAGTAACAAGCTCTAGAGGCCAAGAAAGAGGAATTATTTTGGGTCTACATACAAGTGTAGAGGATGAAAGTTACAACATTGTTTGACAATGGATTCCAACAAAATTTAATTTCTAAGGATCTAGTGAAGCAATTGGGATTGAAGAATATGGATCATTGACAACCATATCCATTAGGATGTGTGTAGAAGAATGTGGAGCTACAAGTATCCAGACAATGTAATTTACAATTTTTTGTTAAAAATAAATTTCATGATGAAATTATTTGTGATGTAGTACCTCTTTATATTTACAAAGTAATTTTTGGTAGCCCATATTTATGGAAAAGAGATGCTTTGTTTAAGTGAAGGTGCAATGTTTGGGAGTTAAAGAAAGGTGTAATCACCTATGTGATTAATTCTAGCAGGTTGAAAATTTTTTTTGCCTTATGACAACGCAGTAGGTCAAGTATTTGGTGAATGTAAGTGAGATTCATGTTGTTGATAATAAGGGGTACAAATAGTAATGTGTAGTTTATTAAGGAGGTGGAAGAAACCAACTACAATCCCCAACAAAATAAGGAATTTTAGGTATTACTACAAACATTAAACTGACTGATGGAAGGACCAAAATGCTTACCACCAAAGAGAAAAAAGGATCATGAAATTCAGCTCATACCTAATTCACCTTTGCCTAATATTGGACTGTATATGCAGTCCGTATTTGAGTTAGATGAGATGAAGAAACAAGTTCAATAATTATTGGATAAGGGTATGATTCATCCTAGTGCATCCCGAGTTGGGTCCTCGATTGCTTTAGTCCCTAAGAAATATGGAATATAAAGGATGTGCATAGATTATAGGGCACTCAATAAGATAACTATTAATAATAAATACTCGCTACCACAAATTGATGATCTACTAGACCAACTAAAGTACGTAATATATTTTTCTAGGCTGGATCTAAAATCAAGTTATAAAATTCAAACAAAAACAAAGAACATATGGAATACTACATTCAAGACCAAGTAGGGTCTTTTTGAAAGTTTAGTGATGCCATTCGGATTAAGAAATGCCCCATATACCTTCATGAAGTTCATGAATGACATTTTGAGACCTTTTCTAGATAGGTATGTCATTGTATTTCTTGATGATATATTAATTTTTAGTCCAACATGGGAAGAGCATATTCATAATTTAAAATTAGTTTTTGAAGTGTCAGCAAGGGAATATTTAAAATAAAATTTAAAAATTATGAGTTTGGAAATAAGTCTTTAGTTTATTTGGGTCATGTAATTGGGAATGGAGAACTCAAAATAGATCCTTCCAAGGTGGATGCCATAAGAAATTGGCCAACACCAAAGACCCAAACTGAACTGAGAAGTTTTATTGGGGTAACCCAATACCTCAAAAAATTTATTAAGGATTTCTCACATATAGTAAGACCTCTATTAGAGCAGCTACAGAAGAATAGAAATATTTTTTTGGAAAAAGAGGAGAACAAATCCTTTGATCTGATAAAGGAGAAGGTATGCAATGCACCTGTGCTTGCTATGCTAGATATGAGGATGCCTTTTGAGATTGAGATAAATGCCTAAAGCCATGCTATGGGGGCAATTTTATTCCAGTTTGCTAAACATGTATGTTATCATTATAAATTATTTTCAAGGGTTTTTATTAACTATTCTACGTATGAAAAAGAGTTGTTTACACTTGTCCAAGACATGAAAAAATGGAGATATTATTTATTGGGTAAATGAACCATTGTGCATACAAATCATGAGTCATTAAATTACTTGCAAATGCATAGCAAGTTACAATAGTCTAGGTATTTTAAATGTATGGATTTCCTACAATAGTTTAATATCCTAATCAAATATAAGAAGAGGAATACAAACAAGTTTGCTTATATGTTGTCTCATACTTCTATAAATGTTGCTTCAGTTGTAATGGAATTGGAGCCTTTTTATTTTGAAGAGTACAAGGAACAATATGAAGAATATGTTGAACTTGGGAAGAAATATAAGGAGTTGAAAAATGGAGTGCAAGGAAAATCCAATGAGGTTTTTCATTTGGAAAAATACTTGTTGTTCAAAGAGGGAAAGCTCTGTGTGCCCAAGGGAGATAAATGCTTACAATTGATAAGGGAAGCTCACACATCACTAGTTGCTGGTCATTTTGGCATGCACAAAATAGTAGTTAACATCCAATGATATGTTTACTATCCCAATATGCAAAATGATGTGTCTAATTTTATCGATGAATGTGCAAATTGTAGCACAAGCAAACCCAGAAACTGCAAATTGGGACTGTACACACCTTTACCAGTTCTTAATCAACCATGGGAGAGCATTTCAATGGACTTCTTGGATGGATTGCCAACCACTCTGAGAGGTAACGATTATTTTTTTGTTATAGTGGAAAGGTTTAGTAAAATTGTAATTGTTGTGCCTTGTAATAAAAAGGTTACAACAAAAGGTATAGCCAAACTATTTTTTGAACATATTTTTATTCATTTTGGATTGCTTAAGAGTATCATTTCAGATAGAGATACTTGCTTTCATATTAAATTTTAGCTTGCATTATAAGGAATGTTGGACACTAAGCTGAAGAGATCAACACCATTTCATCCACAAATAGATGGATAAATAGAAGTGGTCAAAATGATGATTGTGCACTTATTGAGGGGCTATAATCAATGAAATACAAAGACATGGGATAATAGTCTAGCAAATTTCCAATACCGCTACAATTGGGCTATACAATAATCTACAAGATTATCACCATTTGAGGTGTGTTATGGGTTTCTACCTCATTCACATTTTTATGGGGCCTTTAAGAGTGGACAAGATTCAAGTAGCTTAGAACAGGAAGGAGAGAAAGCATTGAAGTTCATTCAATGTATTTAGTTTATGCAATAGAAAATAGAGGAGAAACTAAAGCAAACTCAATAGCACTATATTGAACACCATGAAAAGAATAGAGTAGGTCATGATTTACAAGTGGGAGATATTGTATGGTTGCATTTAATCAAGTAATTACTGAAGGGAGAACGTAAGAAATTGAAGCCTATCAGATATGGGCCATTTAAAATTTTAGGCCAGGTTGGACCGAATGCCTTCCAACTTGAACTACCAATTTATATACAAATGTACTTTGTTATAAATTTGGAAAACCTAAAGTTGTTTGAGTCATATTTGTTGTATAAGAGAGAAGATTCACCAATATTTCCTAAGTAATATGATTTAGTCTCACCTGAGTTTGAGGAGGTAATAGTAGATTTAATTTTGGATAAGAAAATGTAGAAAATATGCCAAGGGCAGGAGGAATTATGGCTGGTATGTCCTAAGGGGAAAATGCCAAGCAAGGCAAAGTGGATCTCCAAGAAGCAAGTAGAGAAACAATATTCCCATCTGAATAAAGATTATTTTCAGGGACCAAAATCCTCCAATGGGGGAGGTCTTGATCAGGAGATCAATTAAAAAAAGTTATCTATAGAAAGTGTGGAAAGAACTTCGGATAAAATTCTCACTTTGAAGCAATCAACACTTGTCGAAATAGAGCATGGAGGAAAATTGACTTAACTTCCATCATTTAATGAGTGGTCAACACCTACTTAATAAAATGGGTTGGTTTTAAATAACCAAAACTCATTTAATAAAATGGGTTGGTTTTAATAACCAACACCCATAGAATAAAATGGGTTGGTTTTAAATAACCAACACTCATTTAATAAAATGGGTTGGTTTTAAATAACCAACACCCATTTAATAAAATGGGTTGGTATTAAATAACCAACACCCATTTAATAAAATGGGTTGGTTTTAAATAACCAACACCCATTTAATAAAATGGGTTGGTCTTAAATAACCAACACTCATTTAATAAAATGGGTTGCAAGAATTTAAGAAAATGGGGCTACACACATTTAATGAAATTGAATTTATTTGCACAAAAATTAGTGGTAAATTGTTGTGAAAGACTTAGTGGAAAAATGGTTGCACAACACTAGGTGGCAATTTAGTTTTAACACAACATAGTCTGGTATAGTTTTCTAAATAGAAATTCTTGTAGAACACATGGTGATGACTTGATTGCCAGATATGTAGTGGAAGAACAGAAAGAGAAGAAAATACATCATATCAGGGGGAGCAGAGTTGGAGAGTGGAATATCGCAATCTAATACCATAGTAAGGATTGTAATCTAATTATTAATTGCAATTTTTTTTACAAAAATCTCTTTGATCGTGATTTTACCCATTTTGGGATTTCCACGTAAATTTGGTGTTTCTCTTTAAACTATGTGTATATTTTTCTTGAATATGAGATTATTGCTATTATTCGCCTTAATTGCAGAAATTACTAGATTAATACTAACACATAGAAAGAGTTGATCTCTTTGAAAATAACCAGACAACACACAAATGCTTGTATTGATGCTGTGAATTTATGAAGTGGTTTATGGTTCAATTTTCAAGGATCATCAACCGTAAATTAAGCATAAGGATTAAGCAAGATACATAGATCCGTATGTAGAGGTGAATCTATGGTGTGACACTTTACAAATATGTCGAAGATGTAAATTATGGTAATGTATCAAGCTAAATTGAAAAGACAAGATGCCACTATGTATTTGTTCAATCACATGAACATTTTAAAATATGAGCATGTTATTTCATTAGTATGATTCACTAAAACCATAGTATTGGATGCACAATACATAATGGATTCCTAAGACTATTTAAAAGTCACTTACATAAACATGTATTTTATTGTTTACAACAAAAAATATTTATCAAATATTAATTCTCTCTATATTTCCTTACATGCATAGTCATATGGTCACGGACTTAAATGCATTTTCACCATAAGTTTTCTCAATAGTATAGACTTAATCTCACAACTTGAAAATAAGTTACTGATGAAATTATATTTTACTAATGCAGTAATGCATGAACATGAATTTGAGAAATGTTGCTTTCATTGACAAAGCTAAAGAAAAAAATAAAACTTTAAAGTAATTGATTTTCATATAGAAAAAGTGCATTCAATTGTGGTATATTCAAGGTAAAGTAATTTTGAATTCTCTTTTCCTTGTAAAAGATGTTATTTATCTGACATATATTTATTTAACTAAATTTAACTTGACAAACACATTATTGAATTAAAACCTTAAAGGTCTCATTAAAAATTTCAAAATATTATAAAAATAAATACATTACAACAAAAGACCTTTCAATATATTTTTTAAACAACTTTCCCTTGTTTGGGAGAGATTTATTATTATAAAATATAATTATACAATGTGTCCTTTCTACAACCATAAAACCATATAATAAATAATTTCAAGGAGAGGAATACTTTACAAATGAAGTAGGTAATACTTTATTGATTCTTTAATTTTTTTTTTTGGATAGATAAGGGAGTTGGTTATATCCACATTATTTTTAGTAATTGTTAAGTGCATGGTTCAAACTATAATGACTGCTTCAATAAGGCTATACAACTTGACCCTATGGAATGTGGGAGGTGGGATGTGGTCTAGTGGTATTCATACCGTGGTCTAACATACACTTGGAGTATTTATATCAGACTACTACCTTTACATTAAGTGCATGGTTCAAACTACAATGGCTTATTTCAACAAGGCTATATGGCTTGACCCAATGGGAGGTGGTCTAGTGATCTTCATACCGTGGTCTAACACACACATGGAATATTTAGATCAGACTACTACCTTTGTAACAATAACTTAAGTGTCTTCTTGATAAATGACTAACAAGACAAACAATTACCAATCCATCTAATCTTTGAAAAATTCCAATTATTAATCCATCTAATCCTTGAAATATTTTGTAAACAAACAAAAAGGAAAAAATATTTTTTAACTGCTTGTGCAATGTATTCTTGATAGAACTACATAATAGACAATTTCAGACAATTGAATGCCTTTCACTACTAAAATAGGTGATGGTTATGGTCATCCCACTGTAGGTAATCAAACAAAATAAAAATGTTGAGGAGCCTTTATCATTCCACTATGATTAAATTTAACATTTGTAGAGTATTTGTGTTAGGTATTTTAATTCTTGGAATAAGATCTAGGGTTTAAGTTTGGTGATTTGTATTGGATACAAAAAACTCTTCTAGCTTGAGGAGTATAACTAGATGGGATAGGCCCCGTGGAAAGAAAAATCTTGGTTCTCATGGGATACAGGGAACGGTTTTCCTTAACATAAGGTTTAACTCCCAAGGGCTAGGTGGATTGATAAATGCTTGTCTGGCCATGAATTTACCAAAAAGACACCTAGGTTCAAACCTCAAAGATAACCTGATTGCAAATGTAGTAGTTTGATTTGAATCCTCTTAATCCACTTGCATTATCGATGATATGACCCGTAAAAAAACTTGGTTTAGATGGATACGCTATGATAGGTATATTATTATATGGATAGTAAAAATTATTTTATTTATACATATTCACTTTTTAAATAGACAATAAAAATCAACAACTTTATCTCAAAAATATTAAATATATATTCTTATAAACTTAATCAATTTAATCTTAAATAAATAATATATACAATGTTTTTTTTGGTATTAATTTGAAGAGAGGGTTTTGAAAGGGTCACCAAAACCTTATACATACAACCAAACTCTCAACCATGATAACAATCTCCAAAATATTATACCTATTAGGAATAACTGAGAGAGTTTAATTCCTAATAACCATCATGATTCCAGAGAGAACTTAGAAAAGCAAAACTCTTTGAAGGTAAAGCAAACTCTAACAAAATTTTGTCAAAGGGCAAAGCAAAACTAAACACCCCTTCCAACGAGATCCAAAGGTATGTCCAACTCCTCCTTATAAAAACAAAGCATCATGAGCTTCTTTCCTAACAAGGAAGACAACGTCATTTAGGACATCATTTTTCCACATTGAAAATGTAGCACAATGGACACCACGGTTGGCCAACATATCGGCTAGTGTATTTCCCTCATGGAACACATGGTGAATGTTCACATATTCAAAAGCATACAGTAATCTCCTAGGTTTGATAATAAGATTGAGAACATTCCAGCTAGGTGTATACTCCCCTTTGAGCATATTGATTATGTTCAAGGAGTCACCTTCGATTTCCACATTCTGATAGCCAGCATCTACTAACAATTTTCACCCCCATATAAGCTATGTGATCCTACATGAAGTGTGAATATTGGGAATCAAGGGGTTCATCAAATACCATGAGGATGTCGCCATTCTCATTTTGCACAACGTCGCCTGCTCTAGCCTTTTTGGGGTTACCCTTTGAGGCCCCATCGAAGTTGAGTTTCATCCAATTGGGAGCCGGATGGGCCCACTTAATTCTTGCTCTAGGGTTAGGTTCAGGAGGGGGCTAAGGAAGAGGGATCCAACCCTATTTAAATTCCAAATAAAATTCGTTAGAGGAGGAGGGCGCCTTGGGCTATTTACCCAGAAAGGAAACCAAAACATTCTATGATGCTCTATTAATTATCTTAGTACCCACCTCAACAGTGTCAGTTTCAATGTAAATAAAAGCATGGGCATTCCGTTCTTTCCACACCCCCCACCATGCATGGAGAAGAATAATTTTCCACAACCAAGATAGCCATTGGGACACGAACAAAAAACACCATTGAAGGATGTTGTCCATTAACGTACTTGGAAACACCTAATAAATGTTAAACCAATTAAAAATAAACATAAATACCTGCCATGTGAATGGGCATTTGAGGAGTAGATGTTGCATGGATTCCCTATATGATTTGCATAGATAGAATATGTTCACCATAATGTGACCCCTATTTCGAATATTATCCAAAGAAAGTATTTTATTTTGATCCGCTAGCCAAAAATAAATATTGATCATTGGGATGAGTCTTTTAATACAAATAAGATTCATTGAAAAAGGAGCCTCATATTTTGGGAGAAGGAAATAATAAGCTGATTTCACAGTAAAGTCACATTCAGCTTCCCCGTTGATCACATACCTATTAAGTTCCACTAAAAATCTCTGCCAACTGACCAAATCATTCTGGTTGGACACCCAATAGGGATGAGAATTCCACAAACGCCTACCATTGACAATAGGCATATATTGGGAAACCCAAATTTTGCCTTCATCCATCGCTTTCAAAGAAAGAGCCCTAAGATTTGGGTCATCCAATAACAACTCTTCCCTCAACCAATGGTCTTACCAAAACTTGACATTTCTCCCATCACCAATGATCGACTTGCTTTTAGCCTTCACAAAGTCCATAATCTTTGTTAATCTTCTCCAAAAAAATGAGCCTCTCGGGGAGAGATCGTCTGACAAGAAATAATTAAATCTGTATTTCACTTTAAGGATAGAACATCAAGGTCTCTCGACATCAAAGCAACCAACCACCCTGATTTACCAACCAGGGCTCTATTCATAAGTGCAACTCTTTTTAAATTAAGACCTCCATCCTTTCTCCTCTTTCAAATTTGATCCCAAGTGACCAAGTGGTACTTACCTTTTAAATCCAATCTAGCCCAAAGGAACATTTTACAAATACAATTAAGTTTATCCGTTACTTTAGCAAGAAGCATGAATAAGGACATGAAATAAATGGGTATTCTCTAGAGCATGCTTTGAACAAGTACCACCTTCATTTCTTGGCTCGACAACATCCCTTTACAAAATGCTAGTTTACATTAGATTCTTTCAATCAAAGGGTCCCACAGTGAGTCTTTCATTCTCCCCATGAAGAGAGGCAGTCCAAGATAGGTCACTAGTAATATGGCAATCCTACAATTGAGTATATCCATAATATTTGATTGCTTGAATTTTAGAGTGTTAACAAAGTAGAGAAATATCTTCACAAAGTTGATCTCCAGACCAAAAACCCTCTCATAACATAATAATATCTTTTTAATATCACGGGAAAAAAATATCAATGCACCACTAGCAATCAGAGTGTCGTCAACAAATTGGTGATGAGATACATGCAAATATGGGAGATCAGGATGAATACCCACCTCCCTACTCAACCTTCCAATCACTCTCCCCAAAGCCTCCACCACAAATATGAAGAGGAAGAGAGAAAGTGGATTGCCTTACCTCAAACCCTGGTGAGACTTAAAAAATCTAGACACCAATTTGTTCACTAGAATGGAGCACCAAACTGAAGAAATGCAAGACAAAATAAGGGTGACCCACTGATCGCTCTGAAGACAAACTTCCTCATCACCTCTTGTAATAATGGCCACGTCACTTTTCCATAAGCCTTACTGATGTCGAGCTTTAAAAGGAAAGCCTCTCTACCACTATACTTGACCTAATGAAGAAGCTCATGCATGACAATAGCACTATCTAAGATTTATGTACCTGGCACAAAAACGCTCTAAGCCATATCAATGAAATTCAGAAGCAACCCATTGAGTCTGTTATATAGAGCCTTAGAGAGGAATTTATATAAATAATTGCAAAAATTTATTGGTCTAAAATCCTTAAATGATGAGGCAAAATCCTTTTTCAAAATTAAGGCAATCAACATGGCATTCAGGGATTTAGAAATATTCGTCAATATTTGGTCTTCTCTCAGAGCCTCTGCCACCTCAAACCCACAAATATTCCAATATTTCTAAAATAACAATGGAGGAAATCCATTAGGCCCCGGAGCCTTTAAAGGCCCGAGCTCCTTAACAACATTAAATATTTCATCATCTGTGAGTGGGGCCTCCAAACCCGTGTTCATTTCCTCTGTCACCAACGTAGGAATGTCATCTAACATAACACGTTCCACCGCCAAATCCCAATCCAGGGAAGATCATGTTATAATACCATTAAAACTCATTTTTGTTTTATATATATGTAACTAATATATATATATATATATATATATATATATATATATATATATATATATATATATATATATATATATATATATATATATATATATATATACACACGACATTGAAAATTTCCATAAGAATTATATTGACACCATTCTTGCCTTGGACTATCACCTATCAATAAAAATACTCAGAACAAAAATATGAATTTTAAAAAAATCTAAATAAAAATGTTTAGTGATCCTAATAATTATCTTATGTGTATGTAGAGTAGAATCAAAATAATAATTAAAACTTTTTATTAAATAATTAATATTAATTTTTAATAAATTGGTTACATGGAATTAAAATAAGTTTTATTAGTATATTATCATTATATAGTTGTATTGTAATAATTTAACCATTATGTATGTAATATTAGAAAAAAATTGCACATTGATTTCCTCTTTGAAGGTTGAGAAATTTAACTAGATGAAATAATATCCCTTAACTTTTTTAAACAATTATATGACATTGGAATAAGCCCCACCTATTTTACATCATGAATACATGGTGATATTACATAAGATTGGTAATTATGCATGTATATTTTGGCAAGATGGTCTCCTTCTTAAATTTGAAGAATTAAACTTACTAAATTGATTTCATTTAATTAATATTAATTTTTAATATAATTAAAAATAATGTTAAAAACGTCTAATTTTTTTTGTTATGATATTTAAATTTGACAAAATTCTAAACTTTAAATATTTTTAATAAGAGGGCACCACCTAGGTAGACTCTAGTTGTTTTAGAATTCAAGACGAGATTGCTACCCTAGGAGGGCCCAATGAGAACACATTCAAACCATATTTAAGATAGATAGAGTTTATTTGCAGATTTATTGTAGGAAAAATATTCCACTAAAATGCAGTAAAAATGCTCTTTACAATTATGAGAAAAAAGATCAATATCTCAAAGAGTCAATGGATGCCTTCCCTAGTTAGAATCAAGACTAAACATCATTGAGCAAAGTAATGTAGATAAAATAGTCTTATACAAAGCCAATCATGACCTAATATATAAATTCATGGGTATTCACCCTGCCCTAATTTTTTTGCATTCATGGATTCAACAGAATTGGGAGCCTCTTGGTGACCTTTCTTTGTGGTTTATTAGTAATATTTTATTTTTAGTTTTTCCTCACTTATCGATAGAAATAGGGATTTCCAATAAAAAAAGGGAATCATGATCTAGTAGAATTATTTGTTCAGCCTTGGAGAGTGGGATTTGATCCCTGGATTAAACCCATTGATGTTCTAATTTGGATCTGGTTGTATGCACTCCCATTGGACATCCAATAGAGTTCTAAAGTGAGTTGGTATTATAAATCATCAATAATTTCCTTGGAAGATATTTGGGTGTTTTTAGAAACACGATGGATGGAAACATAGTTGTTTATGCTAGACTATGCATGGAAATGGATCTCAACCAACCTTTGTCAATAAAGGTGGAACTTAAACTTGTAGGACTATATTAGATTCAACAATTAGATTATGAGACATTGTGTAATGACCCCCTCGCACGATCATTGATTATAGATTAATTTATTAAGTATATTTACCTTTCCCTATAGAAAGTGGTATTGTTGATGTCTATTGTGTATGCAGGATCAGGTATATGCTTTCAACAAGTGAAGTTTATTCGACGGAAAAGGTAAGATCAACACATATGCATATCATATAGACTTCATTGATGACTTGTTAATTTTGTGCGAGTTTTTTTTTGAAAATATTGTATGCATAAATTTTTGATTGGCAATTAAAGTGCCTAGAGCATAGAAGATTTCAATATTGAATGATTTACAAATAAAATTGTTTGTGTGTTTAGTAATAAATTTTAAAAGAGAAGGAAAAATATTTATTAATTTTGTGTGAGCTTTTTTTTAAAAATATTGTATGCATAAATTCTTTATTGGCAATGAAAGTACCTAGATCATGGGAGCATTTCATTATTGAATGCTTTACAAATAAAAAAATTTGTGTTTAGTAATAAAATTTAAAATAAAAGGAAAAATATTTAGAAATAGTTATATAAATGTAAAATAAATGAAATAAATTTTAAATATATGTTATCAGGTAGAATATGGAAGAATGTGCATATTGATAGATAATTCTTTCCAGATCTATTATATTTTGATTACAAAGTGTGTGTGTAATAGTTGGGTAGAGACATGTTTTAGTCATCATTATTTTTAACAACTTACATCACCTTGAGAGACAAAGGAGAAGGAAGTGATGGATGGGGGAAGTGTTTTACTTATCATATCTTGCATGTAGACTATTATTTTCATCTTTATCTTCTCCCACCAAAATAAAGAAGAGAACAATAGGTGATATCATGCATGAGATTGTTGTGAAGAATTCTACGTCGAAAATTGTGTATTAGCTTGGTAGGAGATTTCTTTGAGAAGAGTGTTGAGAAGAAGTGCTACCACAAACTTCATGCATAGGTTCATTCTATGTTCTTGTTTTCAAAGGAAATATGTGTGAAAATGCTGAAATGTAGAATTTGAATCTAGATTTTGAATGCAAATTGAGATATGAAAATATTGTCAAATGCTTTCACAAACAATTGTTTTGTTGACTGTGTTAAGTTAGAGATAATATAAAAATAAAAATAAGGTGAATGTTTTCTTTGTATTGTGAAAGGAAATCTCTTGCTACTGTATTGTTGAGAATAGGTGTGCACCTTAAATATATGATCAATTGCTTTGAAAGTTGTGAACGGAAATTGAAAGAGTGTTGTGTTTTATGTTTTGTAAATGAAATGATTGCATTTTGCATGAATAAATATTGCATGGCATGTACATGCATACATAAAATTATATGAGCCACATTTGATCCTTTGTAAGAATTACATAAGACAAGAAACCAGAGAGTGCTACATAACTTCATTCATATTGTTGAATGGAGGTTATGGGTTGCTCAACAATATCGCTCGAGTAAGAGTGAAACATTATGACTAGAAAATGATGGCTATAGCATAAAAATGCACTTGAGGATATACTTACTATGTGGTTACTCGAAAGAAAAAAGTTTAAATTATCCTAGTGTTTGGTATGTAGTTGTTTGATGCCTACTATTGTCATAAAATAGTTAATAGAGTTAACCATGGAATGATTAAGTATCGGTGGTATCCACTTGGGCTGGGCTAATAAGTTATGTTGTATTTGAAAAGTATACCTTGTAATAATATTATTTACTTGGCCAATCAGTCATTGTCCATTTGATTTTATAACATGAGTGTTCTATGGATAAACTAAATTAACTATAGCCCAATTAGAGTACAAAATCTATATGGTTGATATTACAATCTTCTATAGGACATGCATGTATTGAGAAGTAGAGTTAATGTTAGTTTTTATGAAATGACATACTTTAATTTCAATAGAAATTTAATTTTCTTTTGTATCTCTTTTCAAAACTGTGTTCAAGTTATGAAATCATTTGAGCTTCTGAAGTGAAGTGAAGACGTCAAAAACAAGTGTTTTATATGATGTCTAGCTGCTATGGCAACTCTGGAATATTTACATAATAAATGTCATTTTAGTGTAACTAAAACTTTTAACTCTTGGAAAACGTTTGTTAAATATTAGTCCAAAATATCCTATTAACTATGTATTGATAGAAACCATGTGAATAAACCCAAGCTTACCATGAGAAAATTATGAATGAATTTAATTAATAGTGGAGGAACCCCTTTTGAAATTTTAATGACTTGAACTTCCATTTCAATGATTGAGATAATTATAAGGGACTTGGAATAAAATAATTTGTAGATATAAAGCAGACCATTTATTTTTTTAAATCAGAATAGATATTAGATGCCAAACTATTTTCTACCTCCACTTGTTTATGGTTGGAAACATAAAAAAATGTTATATTCAATGTAATTTTGTAAATTCCATTAGAAAGTATTCTAAGGTAACACCTTGTATAGCTGTGGAGAGACCAATAATTGACTAAATAATTAACATGCTTTATTATGAGGATAAATTTTAAAAGTATTTAAAAAATGACCACTGGTCTCTAACATATAATCCTATGAATTCCTTGAGAACTATCAGAAAGATACCTAACATAACTTTATAATTGAATAATGGGTAAAGCTTAAGCTGCTTTAAATTGTACAAATCATAGGGTAATATTTATTTGGGTTATGCATGGTAAGTTGTTACAAGGGACGTAGCTTTATAATGGAAAGGTCAATTGGCTTCTATTGTGTTAATGATTTGATTATGCTAGTTAGGCTAATAATTATGGATACGATTATTCGAATATTTTAGAAAATCCATAACAATATTTGGGATATTATTGAAACTAAGTTAGAACTTGCTATTATGGTTATGGTTGAAACTAATTTAGAAAAAGAACAAAAGAGTGGAATGGGAAATCATTGGTCTGGATTAATTAATGTTACAAATATCTTCCTATTGCGTAAGAATATCTATAGAGCTTATTATAGAACCTCAAATCTTATACACAACAAAAATGAAGAGGGGTATAGAAAATTATCCCTCATAAAGAAACATAATTTTATCATCCAATGATGTTGAGGTCTGTGTATGCATGCAAAATGGCTTGAGGGAAATTAAATTCTGAGAGAATCGATCAGAACAAGAGACTAGGTTAGAACTTTTAATGAGGGGTGGTATGGGATGCCATCTCTAGGTTACTATTCGGATAGTACCATGATAAGTCATATGTTTATTTGACTTAGTTGGTTAAGCCACATTGTTTGGTATGGGGAAAACATTCATGGGTCATAATGAGCATGAGTGATCAAGTCCAAGGTCAGGGTATTGACATGGCTCTAGCTAACTTTAGGTAGGGTATAATCAGTTAGACACTAGGTATATGTATGCTAACACCTTTTATATGAATTTTTGAACAAGTCGACTAGATATCAAAGGTTTAGTATGATAAGATATGGGGAAGTAAGAATCCACCCTTTAGGTGTTATGGGCCCTAAAGGATAACCCCTACTGTGGTTTGACCATCATGCCAAAAACAAAGGATGTAAATGAGGTAAATTGATTCCAAAAAATGGTACCTTCATGAGATTTGGCTAATATCATCCACTTGGGTGGTTATCTGTAGTAGTGTTGAACCCAAAATTTGTATGATATGCCTATACTAATTAAATAAAATTATCTTGATTCATTGAATGAAACTAACTTGCTATGAACATGAAAGCACTTTTAGGGTTTGAAACAATAAACTTTTTAAGAAAATTACCCTGAGAAAAAGCTTGAATTGTTTTATATGGTGCAACCAGGTGAGTAGACCGGGGTTGTTACATATTACCCTTCATGTGTAGATTTTTCCACAAATATGGGCATTTTTCCTGGCCTTTCTCAAATAATATGATAAAAAAAATGAGGGTTCCTCTAGGAATTTTGAATATTCTTTAGTAGGATAAGTCTATAGTCAATAAAGAAGTAATTAACATTTTTTAGGGATGAGAAGAACAAGTAGATGGTTTTAAATTACTGAAAAGAAGGATAATATAAAAGAAATAATATGGCAAAGAACAAACAGAGCCCAAGATCTCAAATAGGTATGATATATTCAAGACATTGGTGAAGCAAGAAAAAGAACAACTCATGGAAGGAATACATGGGAATAATGAAGAAAATAACAAATATTTTCAAGACAATGTCTTATGGTACTAAGAAGTGTTCATAAAATAGAATATGTCAAGGCTTATCATAGGGTGGAGTGGAGTTTCTTGATAAGGATGATGGGAACCTTCAATTTTTCTCAATATTGGATAGAATGGATCATGAGTTGCATCTCTACTCTAACATGTTTAGTGTTAATTAACGATCTTCCCTCACAACTGTTTGGATCCTCAAGATGTCTTCATCAAAAAAAATCTTATTTTTCTTATCTTTTTGTTATATTGTCTAAAGGCTTGGGTAGACTCATCTTGAGGAGAAAATAATGGGGTTTGCTAACAAGTATGGAGGTGGGTGTGGAGGTTTTGACACACCTACAATTTGTGGATGACATTATATTGGTGGTAGTGTCCAACCTAAGGGAAGTAGGAATGATCAAAGATAGTCTTAATGTTTACCTTAGGGCCACAAACCAAGTCATAAATGATAAGAAATCCAAAGGGTTCATATTCAATCTTGATCGAAGGGTTTAGGATAAAATTTTAGAAATCTTGGTATTCATGAGCACTTCTCTCCCAATGGTCTATTTGGGGTCCTTTTGCATTGTTTTCAAATTCTTAAAAAATAATTTCTCAAATAAAAAGGAATATTTTTAACTACAATTTCATATTTTATAAGTCATAATTATCAAATATTCTTATATATAAGTTGTAACTATTTTTTTATATTTTGTAAGTCATAATTATGTGATATATATATATATATATATATCTATATATATATATATATATATATATATATATATATATATATATATATATACTATACATATGTATATATACATATGTATATGTACATATATATATATATACATATGTATATATACATATGTATATATATATATATATATATACATATGTATATATATGATATTTATTATAACATATGTATATATATATATATATATATATATATATATATATATATATATACATACATATGTAATATACATATGTATATATATATATATGTGTGTGTGTGTACATATATATATATATATATATATATATATATATATATATATATATATATATATATATATATATGTATATGTATATGTATATGTATATGTATATGTGTGTGCAAAATTTAAATTTTAAAGTATTTTATTAATTTATTTGATATTAAAAGGCAGTATAAATTTATTAATTTTTAAAATTATTTATGTATTGATTTTAAATTCTAAACTATAAGTTATTTGATATAACATTACATAATTTTAATGCTCTCTAAGGACATAATATAGTTACTTTGTTTTAATTTAGTAAAGCTTCATGTACAACAATTATCTAGTACACATTAATTTGGTTCAATAATTTTTAATATACACATTAAGAAAACTATGCATTGCCTAATTTTAGATAAATAATTAAATATCATATAACATTTTTTTATTAATAAAATGATATTTTGAAAGGATCCCCAAACCTTTTACAAGTCAAAAGAGAAAGGGAGGTTTCCAACAATGGGAATACCTCAACCTGCCAATATTACAAAGAGATCAAAAGCAAGGACAAGGGAATGGGGGATCATCAACCCAAGGTGAAAAAACATAGAGACCAAAAATAAAAAAGAATAGATGGGATTATCCACTACTCAGAAGCACCATACTGATCTGGGTCCCCTCTATCAATGTTCTAGATATTCTTCATTGCTTGGTTGGCCACCTTATGATTCTTCAACCTGTTGATCACCTTGATGGCTTGAAGAAGTATGGTTGAGGCTAGGGATATGAGATCATCAAATTTTGACAATGGATCTGAGTCATCCCTCGTGTGGATAGAAGTCCCATCAAGGGAAAGGTCATCCTTAATGAGAAGGGTACAATTGTAAGGTGGTCCAATTTTCTACTTCTTGCGATTTGAAGAAGATGAACCAAGATATTATTTATATAGGTTGATTGCAATTACACTCTTGAGCTTACTCCCAGGTATTTTGTTCCTATTTGAGAACAAACAAGGGGATATCACAAAGTGTTTGAAGAGCCAAAGATAATATTTTTCTTGCTTGATTTTCTTGAGCCTGCAATTTCTCCTTCTATCTCAAAATTGCTTAGTACGTCATCCTAGGGAGCTAGAGGAGACCCTTGGCTAAGAGTTGAGGTAAGAGAATAATTATTCAAGCTACCCATGATTTATAGATTAGATTTCTAGGCTTGGATATGGATAATGAAAGCACGAGATTCCGGGCAGAGGGAGCACTAATTATGCAACATAAGACGAAATGTAACGCTTTAATCCTATGCACAAAAACGAAGAAAGGAGACAATTTGAAAATGAAAGAAAAGATGTAAAGAAATCACAGCCCTCTTTATTCAAATATCTTATCCTCGGTTACATAGACGTCTCCTCCCTTTTTGGGGGCTAGGAGCGTTAAATTCGTATTTGTTACAATATGTGACTTAGTCTTCCTCTTTCCGCGTGCCCACGTTTGAATGGACGGGCCAAGACGATGCCGCCGCTTACGCTGATGAGTCCTTACCTCCGCTGCTTCTCCTGCGAACAAAGAAACAACGAATATGTCGTAGCACTCGCCGCAAGTGAAAAGTGTTCGTTCTTCTAAAATCATCAAAAGATGCATGCAAACATTTATCTAAAACAGGAAACAAAATGATTCTAAACAGCTCGAAAACTTGCCGAAGACATAAAATGTTACCAATAGGCCATTGCCACCGAGACAACTGGCCAATCCGCCTTCAACCGGAATTCGTCCCTGGGTGGGACGATTTCTGACTGCAATTCGTCCTTGGGTGGGACGACTCTGAATTCGTCCCCGGGTGGGACGATCTTCGATCGCAATTCGTCCCCCGGGTGGGACGAATTCTTCCGTGTTGAAGAAGCCGACCTGCCGTCGCTCCAATGTCGATTCCCGAGACCCGCAAAATGCCTGCAAACAAGGGGGTTATGTAATTGGGGCCATTTTGGGACGACCCAGATGGTCGGATTCTCCCAATTTGGCCTCTACCCTCGGGAATTTGATCTCGCCACCTGCAAGTCAATGAAACAACAAAGCGACACAAAACATACTAGAATCTGACCAAAAGTTACGAAATTGCAGCTGTGAGTTAACCAAACATAATAACACAAAATGCAACCTGAAAAAGTAATCTAGAATGCTCTAAAACCTAGAAAGTGCGGGGGTGCCCAAGTGGGCCTCCCACCGTTGGCACTTGATTCCGGCGCCAATCCACTAGGGATGGGCCCAAAACCTCTTAGGATTGGGGGTCGGCGAATTGGTTGGTTCAGTGTGTCCATGTGTTGGATTTGGGTCCGGTTCAAGCTTCCAAAAGCCACCCAACAACCTCCCTTGCAAAAGAGATTGGTGGATGTGGGAAGGTGAACCAAAAGGGATGCAAGTGGGTCTTCAACTCGGCAGACTTCGTTGCTTGAAAACTCCTTCAACCCGTATATTTTGGGTGAGAAAAGTCCCACCTTTTATAGACCCATGGGGTCTCTTTTGGGAGGGAAGCACAAATGCCATGTGTTGGTCATAGGCGCCATGTGGCGGCCTTGTCTTCCCATGAGGGAGGGGAGTCCTCCGTTGACTTGGGCTTTGATAAATGCCTTTTGTGACAGCCTTCTAACGGCCCCTCCCGTCCACCTACACACGCGTGCAAGGCAGGAATCATCAACTGACTGTTCTGGGCTGCCACTTGGCGCCATTTGTCTTTTTGCCCGTTGCTTAGAATTCGTCCCACCCAGGTACGGATTCAGAATTCGTCCTGGGGTGGGACGAATTCTAAGTTGAATTCATCCCTGGGTGAGACGAATACTGGGGCAAAGTGTCTAAGTGTGCCAAATTGCTTCTTGACCTTACAAAATTGCTATGAAAGTGGTTAAGACCACTGTTTAACCTCTGAGGGCTGCCCTGGGGGCTGTGTTTGTCAAAGCGATCGTTGTTTGCAGTCACATAATCGGATTGGTGCTGTTTTGGTGTCTACAGATGCCCCTTTTTGGGAAGCGCTACGGGTGACGCAGTGCTGAGCAAAAATAGATAACCAAAGCACTAATGATTAGGGTTTCTTGGTAACCTAACCAACTTTTGATGCCCCAAGTATGGAAAGGGCATGCATTCTTGAATCCTTGCTTCCGACGAGCTAAGGAATTTGATTTCAAGTATTAACCTATTTTGTTGAGGTGTGACTTGAACTTAGACATTGATCACCATGAACAGCAAAGGGCATTTTTATCCTCGTGGGGAACCTTGTGTTCATGATTCACGAAATGCCAAGTGTTTGATTGATTTGATTGTTGCTTGTTTACCGCCCCAAGCAGGAGCGTGATTGTCTTTGTCAATGATTCTTTGAATGCATGTCATTTTCCTTAATTGGGTGTGTGATTGTTGGTTGGTGACTAAGTGTGACTACCCCCTCAAGCGACGAATCGATGAGGGAATGACCTTCGTGAGAGAAGCGACGAGTCGCTTGACCCAAGATGACTTGTGCAAGGGTGCCTTTAAAGGGTTTACCATTAAGCATGTGCAATTTTTCCAACATTTGGACCTATTTTTGGTGGGTGTTAACCCTTTTGGTGATGCCGTAATGAGGTGAAATCATCGAAAACCTAACTTCCCGTGGAGCGGTCCGGCTATGTTAGCCTTCTTGGGGAAGTAGGAGAGAGATAATTTGAACCTCGCCATCGATTTTCTTTGCCTAGAGGTTAAGTGCAAGAGCACTTATGTCCTGCAATGTTTTTTGTTGTTTGTTTTTGTTGAATTTTGTACTGTTTTTGAGTGTGCTTTGACACCTTTTGTGATGTCGTTTGGGGATTAAATTGTCTAAAATCCGTCTTCCCGTGGAGCGGTCCGGCTATGGTAGCCTTCTTAGGGAGTATGATAGTGACAATTTGTGACTCCAATGTCGATTTTGTATGCCCTTGTTGTCGTGAGTAGTAATCCTTCGGCAATTTTATTGTCTGTTTTTAGTGCATTTTTAGTCATTTTTTGATTTTTTTAGTGCTGGCCTCGAATTCGTCCCCGGTGGGACGAATTCCAGCCTGAGAATTCGTCCCTGGGTGGGACGAGCGCTAATCAGAGCGCTCATCCCAGTCAAGGATGAATTCCAATGCAAAAGGCCTATTTAATGGCCAAAACTTGATTTTGGGCTCATTTGTGTCATTTTTTTCTTGCGATTTTGGAGCTCTGGGAGGAGGAGGTAATTCTGCGAAGCGAAGCGCTGCTGGAATTCTCTCTTCTATCATGAGTGCACACATTGGTTCGAGCGGCGGAGCCGAAGCGAAACTCGTAAGTGTTCCTAGAGTTTATTTTGCTTTTATTTGATGTATTGTTTTTGTGTTGACGCTTTTCAAAACTTTAAGATTTTTTTGTGATGTTTTTGTTTAATAGTTAAGGTTAGAAACCCTAGAACTGAAAATTTGATCTGTTATATATATATATATATATATTTTTATTTATTTTTTTTTGTGTTTGTGTTGATTTTTTTTTTTTGCTTTGCAGGTTGTTAGGAGCCGGTACCGTGTACCCGCTGCATTTACTGAGGCGCGGTTGGCATTGACCGATGATGATCGGGAATGGCTTGATGCCCTTGGGCTCAAGCAGGTGGCTCGACTGGAGCCTCGTGGTTTCGGATCAGGCCTATCCGACGGCCCTGATCAAGCTTTGGGATCCGCGGACCAATACTTTCCATCTCCCGACAGGGGAGATGACCGTGACTCTTGAGGACGTCTATCGGTTGCTTCGGATTCCGATAGATGGTCTCGCCTATTAGGACATCGCCGTTTGATCAGCTGGATCGCTATACTTACGAGATGTTTTGGGCATGGGGGGTAGTCGGGTGTAGCAAACCCAATGGAGACAACCGAGGTGGATTGCCAGTGGCAGGGATTTTGGTTAGCCGGTGGCAGGAGAGGGGGTGTTAGGAGTGAGGCACGCATTCTTGATGGGCCTCATTTCTAACATTCTTCTCCCTGATTCGTCAAGCACGAGGTTCCCGTGGAACCTACTGGATTTGGTGTGGCAGTTGGCAGAGTGCCCGATAGAGGCACCGTTGATTCTGAGATGGGGACAGACTTTGTTGGCACAGCTTTACGGGGAGCTGTACGGGGTCCGCTGTCGACAGCGAAAGGGTGTCAGTTGCAGCTTTTTGTTGCAGTGCTGGGGTTGGCAGCACATAGCTATTGAGAGGCCTACCGGGTTACCGTGGATGACTCGGGCGGCGATGGAGGATGAGGAGATTGGTTATGCAGTTTTGTGGCGGTGGTCTGTGGAGCAGGGGCAGAGTCGGCGATGGGCAGGTGCCGTTGAGCACTACACTGATGCCTTTTCTCGGCTCACTCTGGGGAGGTGTTTTGGCATCCCTATCGGGATTGTCCAGCCTGGCCTGAGGCTGGAGAGTGGCTCCGACGGGTACGCAGGGAGCGGTGGTTGACTGGGCGGCACGGGACGGAGCATGAGTTCTTTCCATACCGTCGGGTTACACGATAGTTTGGGGTGCACCAGGGGTTGCCTGGTGAGCCCGTGGTCTATCGACGGTGGGGAGATGAGAGGGATCTGGAGCCACCGGTCACCGCGCCATTGGGCGAGGAGTCCGATGCAGTGATTGAGGTCCCGGATGTGGATGACATCGGGACTACCACTGAGTATGACTCGTGGTGGGTACTACGGCGTTGGAGAGGAGAGGGGCCACTGGGAGGCGCGGAGGCGGCAGTGGAGGATGCTGAGGCAGCAGGGGGTGATTGGGGGGTCCGTTGGATGATGCGGACATGGTGGATGTGGGAGATGAGGATGTGGACTTGGGTGTTCCGGAGCAGCCGGACATGCAGGATGTGGAGGAGCAGTGGGAGCCTGAGCAGGCTACTGTCCCCGCGAGTCCTATGCGTCCGACAGATACAGAGGAGGTGGGGTCGGATGTAGGCGTTGAGATTGCACGACTGACAGAGCTGCTTTGGATGCGGGATCTGGAGTTGGGGGATGCGAGGCGGGAGCTGGGGGATGCGCGGTAGGAGAGGGATCTTCTACGGGCTCAGTTGGCAGAGCGGGATAGAGTTTTGGCGCAGCGCGATGATGCATTGTCTATCTATCATCGACGAGAGGCAGAGTGGTGTCTGTACCGGATAGACTTGGAGAGGGAGGTCATCCGCCTTGGTGGGCGGCTACCTGAGCCTTCGATCGGTGGATCTTCACGGCGGACAAGGGATAGTCTGACTGAGCAGTCAGCATCATCTCGTCGCAGGCGGTTAGATGAGGGGGGTGGTAGCAGGCATGATGCGGGGGCTAGTAGTAGCCGCCCTGCAGGGTCCCGTAGGACCCACACCACGGGGGGTAGTTCCCGTCGCACCGATCCTACGTGATCATGGTGGTCGACGCCTTAGGTTGGGTTTTTGGATATGATTGCGGGGTCTGAGGACCGATTTTGTAGCCTACGGGCATCTTTTTGACGATATATATATATATATATATACCGGTTTTATTTTTGGTTTTGTACATGTGATGATGTGATTTTTGTTATGCATGTTTATATTTATTTTGATGAATGCAGATGTTATGATGAATGTAAATGTTTTTGATGTCTATGTGATATGCGAGGTGAAATGGATGAATGACATTTGTGATGATTGCACTATAGGTTGTTTAAGAAGCTCTTTATTTACATGGTTTTTCTTTTTTTTTTTTTTTTTGTATTTTTTGATGGTATCATAAGGATGATAAGTAGCGCAGATGGTTTTGGAATGAATGTAAGGTTTTCTGAGATTCAGACAGTTTTAACTCACCATCCATGACTGTACTTTATCTTACAAGACTTTTTGACCAAGGTATGAATCAGACTTGTTTTTGACCCAGTTATTTCATATCCCTCGTGTGTGCAATTGAGTTCATTTAGTGGTATTTGTTAGGATACCGCCAAGTCCAGATGGGCTTTCAACCGAACCTGTACTGAGGATCACCTAATTAGCTCCATGAATTCCTTTGTTGTATGTACTAAGATTAATCTGCGGTGTAATCCAGGATGCCATAAGCTAGCTCATCCACATGCAAATATTGATCTGTACGCAAGTTAATGTGATAGATATATCGTCATGCGGGAGGTTTACTTCTGTTACCGATAGGCTATCAACCAAATTGGTACTGAAGCTTGCCTTATGACCTATAGAATGCTGAGAGTTCCAGGGATTCAAGGTCAACTCCCTTCTTTTCTTCAATTGTATTGGGATACTTGCTCATTGTAGTGATGAGATCACTGTTTATTTTGATTTGTTTTTCTTTCGAGCAAGGGATTGGGGATATGGAGTGACGAAAATCACTGTTGTTTGTGCCTTTTGATGTGTGCACTGTAGTTTGTCAAATTTGGAGTTTTGACATTTTGCAAATTTTTTGTGTTTTGCAACTTGTTGAGAACTTTAGGGATTCTTAGGGAATTGGGTAGGGAGGATGCTTGTCCTTTTGCCAACTCTCAGCATTCTAGGGGTCATTCGCATAGGGGGATGAGCAAGATAACCGTTTCGCTTGTGGTGACCTAGATTATTTTGCATGTTTCGTCTTTCGTTCACACAATTTGGGAATTTTAGTGTTTTGATTTGTGTTGGGATGTTACGTAACAAGGTGTATTTCAAGTATGACTCTACCTTCGTAAAATCTGTTCGACTTGATACACTACATGGCTAAAGAGGAAAATGATGACCGAATCATCGAAACTCTTGGTACATTCCTAGACCACTGACTGTAGTGTGGTAAAAGTTATGCTTGGTGTTTTTGTTGTTTTTGTAACATGAGACAATGCGAAACAAGGTGGACTATCAGAGCTATTGCAGCTTATGGTGCCTTTGACCTGTATGACTACAAATATGCAATGTATGGATGCAATGCTTAATGCAACTATGTATTTTTGTAATTTTGATGGATTGTTTTTGGTGAAGGTGAAGATGAGGTGCTAGAATATGAATTTTTTGATGAATTTGAGTATGCCTAGAATTGAGATGCAAATCTTTGTTGTTTTTGATGATTTTTGTTGTTTTGTTTTTTTGAATTTCTTGATTTTTTTTGACCAAGCGATTGCGATAATCGTTGGAGCTTTTTGGGTTGACCAAGAGATTGCGATAATCCTTGGAGCTTTTTGTATTGACCAAGAGATTGCGATAATCCTTGGAGCTTTTTGGGTTGACCAAGAGAATTGCGATAATCTTTGAGTTTTTTGGGGTGATTACAAGATGATTGCGATAATCCTTGAAGTTTTTGGGTGACCAAGAGATTGCGATAATCCTTGGAGCTTTTTGGGTTGACCAAGAGATTGCGATAATCCTTGGAGCTTTTTGGGTGACCAAGAGATTGCGATAATCCTTGGAGTTTTTTTTTTTTTTTTTTGGGATATGGCTTTCTTAGATATGAAATGGTCGCAAATGACTGATATTCAAGGGTTCTGTTTCCTTGATACCGTCAAGAGAAGCTAGCCGGTACGTCCCGGGTCCTATTTTACTATCAATGACATAAGGACCTAACCAATTTGCCACGAATTTGTCCCTCATATGGGACGGCAAATTAGAGTTTTGTTGGTTTTCCTTCAGAACCAAATCACCAACCCGAAAGTCTCTTAGGTGAACTTTCATGTTGTAAGCTTTCTTAAGCCGCTCTTGATAGATACGTAAGTGCTCGAGAGCATTAACGCGTCGTTCGTCAAGCAACGTAAGTTGGTCTAATCGGGCTCGCCGCGCAGTGTTATCATCGATGAACTCCCCGCATTGATATGCGCAGGGAAGGAATTTCCAACTCGAGAGGCATTACCGCCTCTGAGCCATACACCAGTGAAAACGGAGTTCCCCAGTGGGCGTTCGAATGCTAGTGTGATAATCCCAAAGGGCAAGTGGGATTTGTATGTGCCAATCCTTATGACCGTCTGCGACGGTCTTTTTAAGGATGGCGACTAGCATTTTGTTTGACGCCTCCGCTTGCCCATTTGCTTGCGGATAATAGGGTGTTGAAAAGTCGTGCTGAATTTTGTACTTTGTGGTTAAAGCACGCACGTCTTTGTTCTTGAATGATGGCCCATTATCCGAGATTATTTTGGATGGAATACCAAAACGACATATGATGTAATGCAAAATGAACTCCGCAATGCGGGGTCCTCGTCGTAGAGGTTAACGGAATTGCTTCCACCCATTTGGTAAAATATTCTCGTGGCCGTTATGATAAACGTGTGACGGCCCGACGATGCAGGGGAGATCTTTCCGATTAGATCGAGGCCCCACCGTGAAAATGGCCAAGCAGACCGGACTGTCTGTAGGGCCTGGGAAGGTGCGTGCATTAAATTGGCATGATGTTGACATTTCACGCACCTCTTGACATACTCGCAACAATCTCGCTCTAAAGATGGCCAATAATAGCCCATGCGAAGAATGCGCTTTGCGATGGCCATACCGCTAAAGTGGCCACCACATGTACCGTCATGCGCTTGGGCGATTGCCCAAGTGGACTCTTGCAGGTCCAAACAACGAAGAAGAATTCCGTCATAGCTTCGACGATACAAAATGTCTCCTATCAAGACATATTTTGCCGCTTTCTGTTTGAATGTTCGTTTTGCGGCGTGCGTCAATCCAAAGGGAAGATTACCTAACTTGAGGTAGTCTCTTATGGGTAAATACCACTCCTGTTTATCATAAACCTCGACAGTATGAACAGACCAATCCCTTTTGAAGTTCTTCCCTAACAAATGCTGATTGGGATAGAACTTGTAAGAATAGCGTTGTGTTGCTATTAATGGGAGTGGGGGAAAACAAAGACCCCCACTTGGCACGTTTCAAACAGTCTCGGATTCGAAAGAACTTATCCGAAGATGGTTCGATCTGGATCATGTGGACTCCTGGCGTCAAGTCTGAGCTTGCGCGCTCCATCGCGGGTTGCGATAAGGTTTTGACCTGAATGGTTGTTATATCACCGGAAAGGTCTTACGGGATTAGTGACCCCAAGGAGGCCATTGTGTCCGCAAAATGATTCGATGATCGAGGGAGTGCCTCGATGTCATACCACTCAAGTTTTGCCAGGAATTTGTCCACGAGGGCTTTATAGGCCTTTAGAACTGGGCATTTGCATTGATATACCCCTTTGACTTGATTGACGATTAACAGTGAATCGCCAAAGATGTTCAATATTTTGATGTTCATGGCGATTGCTGTCTGAAGACCTAGGAGCAAGGCTTCATATTCTGCATTGTTGTTGGTGCACTGGAAGTTTAATTTAAATGACAGGGGCATTGGAGCGCCTTGCGGTGTGAAGAATACAATTCCTGCGCCACCCCCTTGCTCGCATTTAGAACCATCAAAAAATAAGGTTATGTCGGCCTGAGACTCAGGCTCATCATAATCTGGCGATTCTGAGACATGGAAGACCCCATCATCGGGTAGTTCTATGACCAGAGGCTGATCGTCTTCAAGAGGAGCCTCCGCTAGTTGATCGGCTATGACTTGTCCTTTTATAGATTTTTGCCCAATAAACTCAATGTCAAATTCCGTCAACAACATGATCCATTTCGCCGTGCGACTACTATGATAAGTACGACTCATCATGTATCGCAATGGATTCTCCTTAGACACAACATACGTAGTGTTGCTCAGCATGTAGTGGCGTAGCCTCTTGGTAGCAAACACCACTGCCAAGCAGAGTTTCTCAACGTATGCATAGTTAAGTTCGTAACTGACCAGTGTGCGGCTAAGATAGTAAGTAGCCTGTTCTTTGTGAAGTTCATTCTTCTGGGCTAGCATTGCGCCCAGTGCCACCTCGCTAGGCCGAGATGTATAAGTAGAACGGCACACCTGGTCTAGGTGGTGCCAACACCGGCGGCGAAGCCAAGTACTTGTTTGATTTCGTCAAAGGCCGACCGGCACTCGTCATCCCAATGAAATGTGACCCCCTTGTGCAATAATTTGTTCATGGGTCGGCATTTGTCAGATAATTGCGCTATGAAGCGTTTAATCGACGCGACCTTTCCTTGCAGACTTCTGAGCCGCTTGATAGTGGTTGGGGGAGCCATTTCAAGGATTGCCTTGACTTTGTTTGGGTCCACTTCGATGCCTCTCTTTGAGACTATAAAACCCAAGAGTTTTCCAGATGTGACGCCGAACACGCACTTCTTGGGATTCAGCTTGACCTTATGCTCTATGAGGCGATCGAGAATCTTGCTTAAGTCACCGAGATGATCTGAGCGCAAGAGAGACTTGGCTAACAAATCATCCATGTAATCTTCCAAAGTTTTGTGCATGTAATCATGGAAGATATACGTCATAGCACGTTGGTATGTAGCGCCAACGTTTTTAAGGCCAAAAGGCATGACCTTATAGCAAAATGTCCCCCAAGGCGTTGTGAATGCCGTTTTGAGTTGGTCTTCATGATTGATACGAATTTGATTGTATCCTGAGAAACCGTCCATTAGGGAGAGCATTTCGTGACCTGCTCGTAGCGTCTACCAATGCGTCGATGCTTGGCAAGGGGAAATCATCCTTAGGACTCGCTTTGTTTAGGTCTCGAAAGTCGGTGCATATGCGAATCCTCCCGTCGGGCTTCTTGACGGGAACCATGTTGGACAACCATGGCGGATAATCCACGCAGATGACAAATTGTGCATCCAACAGCTTTTGCAATTCGTCTTTGACCATCAAGGCCACTCGTTGGGTGCATCTTTCTTAGTTTTTGCTTTACTGTGCTTGATTTTCGGATCAAGCGTTAAATTGTGCATGACTAGCTACGGGTCTAGTCCCGGCATATCTTTGTACGACCATGCAAAAACTTCCTTATTCTCTTTGAGAAGGGCAATATATTCGGCTTGCTCTTCGGGGGAAAGGCTTACCCCCACTTGAGAATCCGTGGATTCATTGGATCTCGTGCCGATGTCTACGTCGCTCGCCTCCTCGACCGACATGTGGGATCCGTCCTCCAACCGATGTGGAGTTGGGATTAAATGGATATCATCACCTGAGTTAAGATCTCGCTTTGGAACCTCGGGTCCCTCTTCAGCTTGAAAAATATCCCGAGTTGTCCTTGGGGTAAAATGAAGCATTTCACCGAAAGGCCAGCACTCGATGGTGACAATGGTGAATTGACGCGATCCCGCCCGATGGCATCCATGTCTAGATGCAATGACCGTGATGGATCGGTCGGATTGCGGATGGGTGCGGTCAAATCAATGGAGATCATGTGGATGGAATGAATTTGGTCTCCATAACCGCGGGTGTGATAACTTGATTCTTTTAGATGCTCCCTATACTCTGGATCTGGCTCTACGGGAACGGGCACGAATGGATCCTCTCTAGGTGCAAATTCATCTCTATGTGTGAAAAGGAAGGCGGGGTCTTCCCTCGGCACCGCTCGTCATGATGGGATCTCGAGGTGGACGATGCTCATCTTGAATTTGGAGCCATAGGTCTAACACTTGGTCCCACCTCACCGGGTCTACGTGCCATTCATGTCCTAAAAGTATACCCATCTGTCCCATTAGATCTTCATGAGTTAGAGCACGGTGATTTTGTCGCGCATGTCTGAGATAGATCATCTCAGCCTCATCTTCCGAATCACTTTCATAGATCCAAAATTGTTCATCCTCTTCAACATCTGTTGCTTGCGACGTTGAGGACTCTTCTTGTTCCAGTTGAATTAATCTGGTCCCATTGCGGTTGTTCCACTCTTAGTGGAGGGACCCGATTCTCTTGAGACCGTGTTATTTCATCCGGAACCTCTAAGGGGAACAGCTTTAGAAAGATGTCTGGCAGCCGTTGATGTTCTCTTTGAGGATTAATCTCTGAACTTTCGCCTCTCTCTAGCAAAGAAGAGGGATTACTGTTGCTGCCAGGGGTGTTTGTTGACCATGGGAGGTAGTCTCCCAATGTGTATTCTATATTCGGATTGGCATAAGGACCCAATGCCAATCCCCCCTTGTTGCCTATTTCTAGGCCTTGCATATTTTCAACCAAGATGTCTAATGGCAGGGATGGTTGAACCCTACCCCCGACTTGTCATATGGCATCTGATATCTTGGTTGGCAAAGGATCCGCATCCCTTGCTCATATATTTTGAGCTCGTATCCATGCCAATTGCATTGGCCGAGATATTTTAGGGCAAATTCTGGGTTTGACAGATAATTGATGTTTTCAACAAAAGGCTCTTCGTCTTGCTTCCTTTTGTTGGCATGGTTCAAGACCATGATCAAAGCCCCCATACACAAAATTTTTCTGGTTCGGTGGGTAGCCTAGAGGGACGATTGTTCCAATGGGAAGGCGAGGTCTTCCCATGTCTTGTACTGACTCCAGTGTGGGGGTTGCCACAACATTTTGCACTAAGTATTCCCCCGTGCCTATACTGGCCATTTCAACAATGATTGTTGATGATTGGGTGGGAGGAAACGGTAGTCCTTCCTGAGTCCATTCCATGTTTGGTGGTTCAGGAATCTTGGTTTTCGTTGCGTTGGGCGCTTCCTCCGTTGTTATTGTTGAAATTGTGGGCAACCTTTCTTCTAAGGGCTTAACCTCTTCCATGATTTGTTTTCCCTTGTCCTTCTGTTGGGCCATGATAGGTGGCATTGATGATGAAGGAGCCGATGATGAAGTCTCACCCGGTCTGGGATTTTGCCTTGTTGGCCACCAGTGGTGCCTCGCGGTATTGGACCTTGTTTAGATGGATTTAATTGGAAATCCAAATGCGTTGAAGGGAGGGTCGATTGAGGTATGAATTGTACCGCATTGCAATACTTGAAGGGCTCTAAGTCCATTGGGACTACATGTATTTCTCCTTCATAAGCATACTTCAAGCACCGGTGGGCGATCGAAGGGACACATTTCATATCCCCCGATCCAAGGCCGCCCTAGCAAGATATTATAAGCCATTTCACCTTCCAAAGACATGGCACAGTGTAGGTATTGACTTTTGTCCTACCCGGATCGGCGTAACGACTCGTGCCGACTCGTCGAGCATATTGCATCATTAAAAGCTCGCAGTGTGTACGTGGAGGCCGTGATGTGAGAGGTCGGCGCCTTCAAATGCTTTAAGGCTGCAGTGGTTATGATGTTACCGGACGAGCCAGGATCTATCAGCACTCTCTTGTACGGAATCCCGTTGACCCGCGCGATAACGTGTGGGTGGATCTGCCATGTCATTTGATATCGTTTTGACCTCATCTTCTCTAAATGTGATGACCGGCTCCGTACATTGTTTCACATGTCCCACGAAGGCGTTGAAAGAATTTGCCTCGTGGGGTTGTAATTCAATGGCTTTTAAAATGTCCATAAGAGCTTCTCTATGGGGAGCTGATTGTTGAATAAGCTCGTAGATGGACAGCCTAGCCGACGTGGTCCGCAAACTCGCGTGAGTTTGGTTCGTATCGTGACCTCAAGTCTAGGCGGAGGTAACTGCGTTGGGCGTTGTTGAGGATGCGATGTTGCCGAAACTTCCTTCGTAGCTACCTCATGGGCAGCTGTCGGGTACCTTCTGTTCCTTGTTACTATGCTAATCATTCCCACAAATCCTTGTGTGGGAAGATCTTGTCGCACCTCGTTAATCTGGAGTGGTTTTGTTTGTGCCTCGTGGGCTGGCAAGGGGTCCTTGAATACCCCCATTTGTCTGGTTGTTTGGTGCGATGGGGTTGTCCACAACCAATGTTCTCGTTGTCGATCAAATCCTCGGACTAGGTCTTTGAATTTCCAGCACCCATTCAAGTCATGTCCTCCGCGCCTATGGAATCTACAATACAATTCCTCTCTCGTATCCCCTAGGCTTGGGAATGTTAGGGTCTATAATTTGGATTTCCGGCAGAGTGACTAAATTTTCCGCTGACAAGCGGTCAAATAAGGAGTCCCTAGACTCCGCATATGGGGTGAAATTTTGCCTAGGGCGACGCGGGTAATTTTGCTCCTGTCTTCTATTATCTCTTTCATAAGCAGGAGGCACCGCCTGGTAGTTAGCCTTTTGAGGCTGCGTTTCTTGCACAGCGCGGGAACATTTATCGCAACTTGGTTGACTGAAGCGTGTTGTGGTTGCGTTGTCCCAGCTTTAGTGGTTTTATTCCACTCTTTCTTCTTAGGCTTGGCAATTGCGCCTTCGCCTATCTTAATCTCTTCTATGACTCGGCTTGCGCCAAAGCTTCTTCTAAGCTGTCGTATTATCGCAACAATAATAGACCAGAGATTGATTTTAAGCAACTTTTTGTGAACATCTGCGTGAGATCGTACATAGGAGGACGGTAGGGTAACCTAGAAAGCAAAGCTCTCCATCGATTCCCGTACGCTGCCATTGTTTCCTCTTCAAATTGCTTGAGGCTCGCTAAATCACTTAGTGATGCCTTCTTCCTTGTGTTGAAGGCAAAGCGTTCAAGAAACGCGTCTACTAATTGATCTAAATTGCTTATGCCGTGTTTGGGCAGTTGTGTGAACCAATCCGAGGTAGGGCCTGCGAATGTGGTTATGAATGTTCTAAGCAACAATGCGTCATTATCTTGGATGCCGAAGCATTGGCTTAGAAATCGTGTAACGTGTTCCTAGTGCGTCCTCTTCACCTTTAAAAACTGCCAATTGAGGCAACTTGAAGTGTTCGGGGTAAAGAGGTGTAGGCACTGAGGGATGCACCGGATTACTGCGGAGTAGACGTAATGTGGGTTTTTGATGCCCAATAGCTTTTGTCTCCACAGACTCCAAACGCTCCAATAGCGCTTGGTATGCATCGAAAGATTTTATTTCTTCCTCTCTTGTTCGCTCTTGTTGCAAGTTACGGTAAACTGGAGGCCTATGGAGGGGTGGCCGAATGGCATCCTTCCCCGCCTTGATGGGGAGTTTCAACATATTCCTCTTCCGGTTCATACTCCTCGTAAAATTCTTGAGGAGTCTCTCGGGCGAAACCTATGACCCCGATCAAGCTCTTGCCGAAGGTACCCATCATTGTTTCGGGGAGTTGCCTCCCTCTCGAATCTATGAGGTCTTGGAGGCAGAGCTTGACGAGGTCGTGGAGACCCGTCCTGCACCAACGGATTACGCCTCTCATACTGTTCAGCTCTTTGGATGCGAGGGGTTGGCCCCCTCTCAGGTATTTCATAGCGTAACTCATCCGCTTCGCGTTGCATGCGCTCTCTATCCAAGCGGTGTCGATACTCTATCTCCTGATGACTTTGTTTAAGCCGCATGATTTGGGCTTGACGGGCGGTATATCTGGCGACAGTCGGGTCAATTTGGTCTACCCTATTTTTCTCAGGAGGTTCGAATGTTTCTCCTATGTGTTTACCTCGAGTTTGCTGGTCTAAGGTTTCAATGGGTCGCTTCCCTCCGTCGAGGTAAGCGGTATGTGCTCGAGGTTCTGGCCTCAAGGGGTGATCATGATATCCTGCCGGTGCGGAAATGCAAGGTTCCCGCGTTGTTTGTTGCCCTCGAGGAATGCGATGGCTTTCCTCGTACTCCCTTTCACAGGTGTAAAGGGGGTGGGCGGAGTTAGGTCGCCCTATGTAAGGAGCCCTGCGCTCCGAATTTGGTCTCTCTCGTTCGATGATAGGTAAAGAAGGGACGCCATATCCACGTTGCCCCTCCAAATGGACGGTGTGCCTGTCTAGCGCTTCATCGCGCGGTGGCCACTCATGCCTAACTTCAAGAGGTGATTCTCTATTTATGTCAAGGTCTACATGTAAGGCATCTTCCCGAAAGGGGCTGCTTTGAATAGGCATACCCCACCGAGGATTCTGAATTGGATTCTTTTGTAGGTTAGACCTATAAGGCGGTATGACCAAATCCTCAGGACTGAAGTGAAGGCGACTTGTGCCTGCTTTTTGTGTACCTTTCGGAGCTTCTGCCCTTGATTGGGCTTGACTACGGGTGTACACCATTGCGGTGCTTCTATGCTATCTAAATAAGTTTTTATCTCGTTTATGATTTTTTTTTTGTCTACACTAAGCAGAATTAAGCACACACATTCACAAAACCGTGATTATCTCTTTTAAGGATTATTGGTGTGCCCTAAACTGGTTTAGTGCATTTTGGTGTTTTGTTTTGTTTTTGTAGGTTTTGAAGATCGTTTAAATGCATTATGACGGCTCATATAACTCCCAAAACGGTAGCCCCTTCAATATACCAACCAGAGCCGATATACCAACCTCTCTATATACCCGCCCTTACGAGAGGGAGACTATAGGTACGTGAGAGCAGAAGGTACGTGGTACGTAGGCGGTACGGAAGGGGGATTGTCCCGTTAATGGCACCTACCATAGAAAACTTATCCTCGCGCGCATGGGAATCACCCCAACGACACTCGGTCTGTCTTCGTCAGGATTTATGCCTAACAACAGTTGACAATCGGGAAATGGATGCAAATCAAGCCAAGGTGGTGATGAAATCCACCGATGGTCTTGATCAAGGGCTGGGGTCTTACGACCAGCTCCTTGGTTTAAAATTGTTACGTGAAGTGTGTGGGATTCATTTTATTTAACGAAAATGAAACAAGCATAAATGACTTTTCCTATGCAATGCAGGATAAAATGAAAACAGTCAAAGAAATAAAAATAGAAACAAAAATTTTAATAGAGATTATAAAAATCCCTACCTCTTCTCTGCCTGCTCCAGTTGCCTCTGCATTTCTTTTCTGAAAAGTTGCAGGAAAAAATTCGTCCCTCGGTGAGACGAATTACAGAACAGAATTCGTCCCTCCCAGAGATGAATTTGAATTCGTCCCAGGGTCAGACGAATTGCAGAATAGAATTCATCCCTGCCAGAGACGAATAGCAGTCTGCAACAAAAAAATGTACCCTTCAAGCACAAAACACAAAAATTTAATCAGTTTTCGTGATTTTAAAAATAGGGAACATGGTCCCACCGTGATCGCCACCGAAAGCACGAGATTTCGGGGAGAGGGAGCACTAATTATGCAACATAAGACGAAATGTAACGCTTTAATCCTATGCACAAAAATGAAGAAAGGAGACAATTTGAAAATGAAAGAAAAGATGTAAAGAAATCACAGCCCTCTTTATTCAAATATCTTATCCTCGGTTACATAGACGTCTCCTCCCTTTTTGGGGGCTAGGAGCATTAAATTCGTATTTGTTACAATATGTGACTTAGTCTTCCTCTTTTCGCGTGCCCACGTTTGAATGGACGGGCCAAGACGATGCCGCCGCTTACGCTGATGAGTCCTTACCTCTGCTGCTCCTCCCGCGAACAAAGAAACAACGAATATGTCGTAGCACTCGCCGCAAGTGAAAAGTGTTCGTTCTTCTAAAATCATCAAAATATGCATGCAAACATTTATCTAAAATAAGAAACAAAATGATTCTAAACAACTCAAAACTTGCCAGAAGATAGAAAATGTTACCATAAGGCCATTGCCACTGAGACAGCTGGCCAATCTGCCTTCAACTGGAATTCGTCCCTGGGTGGGACGATTTCTGACTGCAATTCATCCCTGGGTGGGACGAATTCTGGAATTCGTCCCTGGGTGGGACGATCTCTGACTGCAATTCGTCCCTGGGTGGGACGAATTCTTCTGTGTTGAAGAAGCCGACCTGCTTGCTGCTCCAATGTCGATTCTCGAGACCTGCAAAACGCCTGCAAACAAGGGGGTTATGTAATTGGGGCCATTTTGGGATGACCCAGATGGTCGGATTCTCCCAATTTGGCCTCTACCCTCGGGAATTTGATCTCGCCACCTGCAAGTCAGTGAAACAACAAAGCGACACAAAACATACTAGAATCTGACCAAAAGTTACGAAATTGCAGCTGTGAGTTAACCAAACATAATAACACAAAATGCAACCTGAAAAAGTAATCTAGAATGCTCTAAAACTTAGAAAGTGCGGGGGTGCCCAAGTGGGCCTCCCACCGTTGGCACTTGATTCCGACGCCAATCCACTAGGGATGGGCCCAAAACCTCTTAGGATTGGGGGTCAGCGAATTGGTTGGTTCAGGTGTCCATGTGTTGGATTTGGGTCAGGTTCAAGCTTCCAAAAGCCACCCAACAACCTCCCTTGCAAAAGAGATTGGTGGATGTGGGAAGGTGAACCAAAAGGGATGCAAGTGGGTCTTCAACTCGGCAGACACTTCGTTGCTTGAAAACTCCTTCAACCCGTATATTTTGGGTGAGAAAAGTCCCACCTTTTATAGACCCATGGGGTCTCTTTTGGGAGGGAAGCACAAATGCCATGTGTTGGTCATAGGCGCCATGTGGCAGCCTTGTCTTCCCATGAGGGAGGGGAGTCCTCCGTTGACTTGGGCTTTGATAAATGCCTTTTGTGACAGTCTTCTAACGGCCCCTCTGTCCACCTACACACGCGTGCAAGGCAGGAGTCATCAACTGACTGTTCTGGGCTGCCACTTGGCGCCATTTGTCTTTTTGCCCGTTAAGCTTAGAATTCGTCCCACCCAGGGACGGATTCAGAATTCGTCCTGGGGTGGGACGAATTCTATTTTGAATTCGTCCCTGGGTGAGACGAATACTGGGCAAAGTGTCCAAGTGTGCCAAATTGCTTCTTGACCTTACAAAATTGCTATGAAAGTGGTTAAGACCACTTTTTAACCTCTGAGGGCTGCCCTGGGGGCTGTGTTTGTCTAAGCGATCAGTGTTTGCAGTCACATAATCGGATTGGTGCTGTTTTGGTGTCTACAGATAACATGCTTATAAACTATCAAATGCAACCCTTGATATTTTGTATGGGATGATTTACCCTTTCTGATGCTAGAAACACAAATTTCCATCGATCAAAATAAATATTCTAGGATATTAATCATCTTGACATCCCTTAAATGATTTAGGAATACCATGTGGAATCTCCTTAGAGGTGAACTCGACTCATCGATGGTAAAGTATTGCATTATAGGGACAATGACTATTCCAAGGAGCAGGGAAGTCCTTCCTTACAATACCATTACATTCTTTTGTGAGAAACATCCCTTTGTCTCTGAAATACCCCAATTCAATGACCACAGAATGCTTACCCACATTAATAATATCACCATCATTGATTAAATATATGACCTCAACTAGCATGCCAATGATAATTCTGAAAGAAACACCTATTTCATAACCCTCTCATTATCCCACAAGTTGATGAGTTCTATTGAGAGCTCAGGATCATTGCCTACGAACATATGTAAGAAGGGAAAAAATCCATGGGATCCTGTGATTTCCTCCACCATGACATCCATTTGCAAAGTATTAGGCACAAGTAGGTCCATATCAATTTACCACCAAAGAACTTTTCTCTCAAAAACTTCTCAAAAGGAATACCGGGCACTACACTTTAGATGCTCCAATGGAAAGGACCATGCTTTGTAGTGATTTAAATAGAGGAGGAGAAGATTAAATAAGAAACCATGGATTGACATGCCACCAATTTTGGGAGAATCATTGAAGCAGATCCATTGATAAGACACCTTGGGTCAGGAAAGTCTAATCACGCAAGCCAAGATAGAGCCATGAAGGACACCACTAATGATAGTGAAACACAAAAAATAAGGTGGCACATTGATCGTATTCTTAGTACTCCCATATACAATGTTTAGGTCCTCGATACTCAAAGGTGAGTTGATATATATCTAGATGCATTGCCATATATGATTTTGAAAAGTGGAGAGTTGAAAAGAGCCTTCAACATAGAGATTTAGGCCATCAAAAATATTATGATCAAATAGGGTGTGCTAAGCAATAAAATACATCATGTAAGAAAAAACAACTTAGCATCCCAAGTGATGAAAGAAAACCTACCAAAAAATACACCTCAACATCCCAAGCAATGATAGGCATCCTACCAATAATGGATAACTTAGCATCCCAATAAGTGGGTGGAAGATGAGGCGAACCCAAGACCTGAAGGGGGGCCACAAATCTAGGAATTCTAATAAGGCAAGGTAGACAAAAAAACTTGGGAAATATCATCATTTGAATATGCCACAAGGGCAAAGGTATTTTAGGGGTCCAATCAACAAGTTTCATTGGAAAGGAGTGGTAGGGACTGCCACAAAGATCAATATAAGGAGAAAATGATGCCTTAGTCATTGGAGGCACATGCATCAAATAAAATTTATGGGAAATAGTCAATCCAAAGGCTCAAGGATTCCTCAGGTACTCCTATGTTAGCCATGATATTTGTGGATCTATTCCCTTACCTTAGGACATGTTGGATGATGATGTTGTCAAATATATTGAGGAAAATATTTGATTATTCAATCAGATTATGGATATACCAAGCAGGAGTACAAGATACTTTGAGATAATTTATAGTATTTAAAGAATCCCCTTCAACAATGAGATTCTAAATCTAGAGACCTTGAACCATGGATAGACTTTGGAAAAGAGCTCTTGCCTCAACCACGATATTGGTTTGGATGCCAATGTTCTCAGCATAGACCAATCTAATCTTGCCTTGGTTATCTCTGACAATGCTCCCACAACCAACTCTATCCAAATTGCACTTAGCTGCACCATCAAAATTGAGCTTGAACCATCCTGAAGGGAGAGGTATCCAACAAACCTTTGACATATTCACACCTAGAGAATATTGTCTAGGATGACCAGAGAAAATATTGAATGTGGTGATCAATCTGGACTCAAACCCAAGACAAGAAGGATTGAAAAAAGGGACAAGGTTGGCATTCTCAATGGCAGTAGAAATAGTTCTAGCAAAGACCGAATCACGGTCTTTAGAGGAGTTATAGAAAGCTCTATTATTCTTTTCAAACCATATTTGCTAAAGAATATGGGGTAGGCTGAAGGACCACAAGAATTTAAGATAGGGGTGATTGAAAGGATTTGGCCATTGGATGCAAATATAGAGGATGCAACTATAGAGGATGCAACTCGAAGAATCTCAATCAATGTTGAACGTAGAAAAAAAGTGAAAACAACACCTTAGAGGAGAAAGGGTAATTAAGAAAAAGATGAGAGACCCTGTCAAATGACAAAGATTACAATGACTAAGGATAATCAAACCACGGGTAATAAGATTATCAATAATTAAAACTCTGTTTTGAACAACCAACCAAACAAATGCAATCTTAAAAATGAGATAACTTTACCAAACAAAACTCATATATACTCATATAATTTTGAATATCTATATATATTAATAATTTAATTAATATGGTTTTTATATTATTATATAATAATTCTTTTATTAAAATAGTTGAAAGGTACGTTTTATCACTTACAATGTAAAATTTTAAATTTACGACGTGAAAAGGCCAAAAATATTACATCCATAATTTCCTAATGATCTCAATCTCTATACTTGCACGTCTTCTAACATAATAAAAACAAAAACATATAGAATTACGCATCTATTTGCTATAACTCCATTTTTCTACAATGTGAAGACTTTTGTGCCTAACTGTCCACAATGTGAAGACTTTTGTGACTAAATCAAAATTCTATAGAAGTTTCCGGTATAATGGTTAAAATTTTGGACTTTATTTTAATAGACTCCCGTTCAAAACATGAATCAAATATACACTTAAACTTATAAATAATAATAATAATAAACAAACTAATATTTAAAGTGATTTTGTTTTTGTTATTTTTTATGGGGGTGGTGCTAAGGCTTAACACCTTACTTGCAATACCGTGAAATACCGCGATTAACCTATACGTTTATAACAGATTCCAACAATGGAAATTCATACAAATAAGGTTATGGATTTGTATCGCCTCAATACTAGGAAGGCCGCGATTGCAATTGTGGTATTTATTCTGTCATCTGATTTGGGAGAATATGTGGTATCTTCTTCTTCATCTGCCATGAATGATGATAATATTCAAAGCTTGAACAAGGCAGTACGCGGAGAAGAAAAGCTGTCCTCACTCAATGATTATAGCACTGTGGATCCTCCGCCAAAAGGCCCCCCACCTCTTTTGAAAGGTTCAATCCATCATCTCAAATAATATGTTCTTTATTTTAAATAATAAAATTATATATGTTTTTAGAAGCAAAAATTAATATATATAAATTAATATTATCCTGTAAAAATTAAATACTATTTTCCTTTTCATTTAGTACTGGTGATGAATCTTTCCTTAAGAGTCAGCAATACTAGCAATAATAAAGCGTGAAGTTCCTGTGTTTAGAGTTGAATTACTCTTTTGGACACACTATTTTTCTTCATATACAAAGCTCAGGTGATGCCTGAGCTTGAAAAGAAATCAGATGTTGTTGTTCCTTTTTAAGATCTATAATGGAAAATACATCATGCCAAATGCTATTTACATTTATGTGTCAATGTAAAATGCATAGTGGTAATTTAAGTTTTGAGTATCTATGCTGCTACGCCCAGTTAATCTTAGTTAAAATAACTTTGTTTCAATTTGATTATGTATTAAAATGATTTTATTACATGGGTATAAGAATACCTAGGCACATATTATGAATTTCTTTGTACAATCTGTTTGCTTGACCATTCGTTTGATAGAAATAATATCTTTGACAGATAAGCTTTGCACTGGTATGTCTCTATTGACTGAAATAACACATTTTACACACATATTAAAGCATTTGGTTAGTAAGTTTTTTATTTAGTAAAAAAAAATATTTTACTTATAAAATGTTATTTATATTATTTTTTAATATAATAGAAGGCTTTTTTAATCAGGTATACAATTTTCAAATAAACTTCAACTGGTTTACATTATAATTGCACCCCCACCATCCTATGTCAACAAATCACTTAGTGGTATTATAGATTGAAATTACACATATTTCACTAGACAAGATTTGATCCTAGATCTCTATATTAAGAGTGTACATTTGTCAATATATGTTACCTTTTTAGAAACAAATCTCATTGACAATTTTATAAAAGGATATAAGCCTAAAAACACTAGAATATTGGCTCCTTGCTTTCTTACATATGAGAGAAATAAAAGTGGTATTTGTAGATTTCATCTTTTTCCCCTCAAACCCTTGACTAATTCACCACCTACTAGATTTATTCTCCTGTCACGTTCTAGAAGTGTTGATAAAATATTGCTAGAAAAAAATGAGAGCACTATTTGCCTTAGGATTAAAGGCATGCCCTTGACTTCTTATACATGTTTATTTCAACATATTCCTATGATGGAACATAGTTCTACATTAAGACCTTTTCTGCTTAGTTAGTTTTTTGTATTAATTATCCAAGATTGACTAGGTTATAGGACTCGAGTAGATTATGACCACCACCATTGTTAAACTCTTTGTCTATAGGGTAATAGGCTTAAAGGTGCAAGCCCTTGGTGACACTCATGTGGGATTTCTCACCCTTATTACTATTAACTTGTGGCATGCTTACCTCTCTTTTTTTCCTTGTAGTACTGCTAACTAATCATTCTTCATTTGGTTAAGAACATGTTTAATTGTTTTTACGATAGTAACCTTCTTCATTTGGTTAATAACATGTTTAATTGTTTATACGATCGTACCCTTCGAAGTGGTTAGCTTAGTAATTTCTTCTATTCATTGTCAATTGGAAGAAGAATAATAAAATTTCTATTATCCTCTTTTATCCATCTAAACTAGGGTTTTTGGCCTTAAAAAAATTACATATTTTTTGTATTTTTGTTGGGTCTTGTATTCTTCCTTCCTCTTGCCTAAGTTGTTCACCCATTGATTTTAAGAAGATTCTTTTTTGTGGGGTAGAATCCTCATGTCTTCCTATAGTGTGATGTTTTATTTGAAAGTAAAACTTAAACTAGTTTTTTCTACTACTACTAACCATTCATTCTCTATTTGGTTAAAACAATCGTAATTTTCTCTACAATCCCATATTTGGGGTGGTTAGTTTAGTAGTTTTTTTCTACTTTCTTCTAGTAATTATCAATTTGAAATAATAACATTGCACTTATCCTCTTTTATTCATTTAAGTAATATTTTATTTTTAGAATTTTTCTTATTTTTTGTATTATTTTTTGAATTGCTTTTTTAAGTCTTCCTTCATCTTGTCTAAGATGTTCATTCACTACTTTATTATCTATTTTATATATTTATTTATTTGAGGTGGGTGGGGGGTTTAATCCTCATCTCTTCCTCTAGTATGACATTTTAAAGTGGTTTTTAACATCCACAAGCCTATAGGCCATATGATATGACCCTCATAGAGGATGTTGTTTATTTATTATATTGTTATCCAATCATACTAGTAACAAATATTCCTAAATACATTTTTATTCCATCCTTCTAATTATTTTTTAGATCCTTCAGTTTTATTATAAATTAAAAAATGCTCAATCCTTGAATAGGCTTGTATGTCAACGCATAGTGTTTTATAAAATTTCAAACTTCAACTGTTCTAAACATATTTTCTCAAACATCAAATGAAATACATTTATGAATTTATTCTATATGTAGATGGGCATAAATAAATTTTAAAATTTAAGTGTTCTAAACATATTTTATCAAACATCAAATGAAATACATTTATGTATTTCTTCTATATGTATATTGGCATAAATTGAAAGATGACCTGACTCTACCTAATTTAAACTTTTGATTTTATTATCTAATTTTGTTCTAACTCATTTCTTCCTATTCAAAATCAATCTAACATTTTCTTGATATTTTCTTGTATATCTTCTTGTTTATCTAAATAAACCATCCACATCATGGAAGAATACCCATAATTTATTTAGAAATACTCAACAAAGTTGTAAAATTTTGTATTCCTTTTTTAAAACTCTTTTCTTACCTCTTTTTTTGAAGTTTCTATAGTAGAGTTAAAGTCATTTTTTATGATGGGTTCCTTCATTCCTTAATATTCTTAGCCAAATACAATATTTTCCCCTCTAGCTTTGGATGCAATAGATAAAAATATATAATAATATAACTATTTATTGATATAATATTATATACATTTAATGTTACCCAATTGGTCTTCAAAGCTTTTAAGAATCCTTTGAGAGACTTTAGGTTTGATATTATGGATAGATTTATTAATTGTCCCTCTACATATATCCCTACTTTTTTTATACATACCCACACTTTGTCTATCAACTTCATCATCTTATCCATTCTCTTTTTATTTTTAATTTAGAATTATTTTATACTTAACTATTATTTTCTCTATCAACTTCTTTACCTTATCCATTATTATTTTATTTTCTAAAGTAAAATTATTAAACATTCTCTTTATATATTAAATTGCTTAGTCCATTTTTGCTTTTCATGGGAACATATTAATATTATATTCCATTAGCATTTTTTCCACTTGGTATTTCTTAGACCTAGTTAGCAATGTTATTTTAGTGCATGTGAACTAAAAAATAAATTTACATGGGTTTTATTCTAACAAAAACCCAAGGCCACTACAAAGCCCCTTTATATAATCAAACGATAAGTCCATTACAATTTACTCAAATAGATCTTTAGAAGAAAAATTGATACAAGGAATGAGGAAGTATAATGTATCAAGTCATCTTCAGATATGTTAACCATGTAAAGGAATATTGGAAGCAAATTTTAAAGGACCGAAACAAAGCAAGTGAAGGTTAATTTAGGAAAATCATATTTGTTTCCTTTAAGTAGCATAAAATTCTCTCCTTGTAATAACAATAAAAATAGTACAAAGCATATTTGTTACACATTATTATTTCAAGAGAAACATAATAAAGAAATTCATATGGAAGATATCTATAGATATTTTTGTTAGAGTAATATTCCATTCTTTTGGGATATTTACCCTTTTACTCCACTGGGTAAAATAGGTAGTATAATGCATTATACTACATGTATTATTATATTTACTTTTCTACCACTTACCATGTAGATATTTACTATTCTAAATATCTAATGGTAAACTTAGGTTAACATTCTAAATATCCTATGTTAGATATTTTAGTTAGTCATTAGCGCACATTTCTCTAAACATGTTTGTTAGAGTTAATATCTCTAATAGGTTAAACGCCTACTTTGTAACCTATAAAACTACAACATTTGTAAGCCTAAGCTAATGAATAATAATCAAAGTGTGAACTATTTTATTAAATCTTAATTATCTAAACTCACCTTAGATTACATTGGCATCAGACCCATGGTGGACAATATGAGCGAGGCTCATTCCACTTGGTACCTATGAACCTTGATCTAAGTGAGGCACCTGGACAAGGCAGGCATGACATCCCATTCTATTTGCATGGATATCGATGCACTTTGGTATGATTCTCGTGGTGGTGACCACTAACCTGGCTTGCTTCTCGAGTTGACGGCTCGTAGAGGTACGGATTCTGAGGTACAAAATCCCTTTTTCGATGACCAAAGATTTTTTCTCTTCGGCTCAACTGTGAAACCCGTGGGCAACCCCAAGGTAGACCACCGGAGCATATTCTTCAACGATCGACCTCAAGAATCGTGTCAACAATGACGAAAGTGTCACATGGCCATCAAAGCACACTTCGATAACCGGTGATGCAAAGTCAGGTAAGTCAACTACTAATAACTAATCAGTGAGGGCAAGCATACCCTCCACTGGTTCTAGTGACACGACTCCCTAGGACATGTGGGCATGCAAACCAAGACAAAGCTGACATGGCACAAGGAGGCTGATACCTAGTAGGACACATGGCATGAGGAAGACTAAGATGGTGTGGCACAATGAGGCTAACACCTGGTGGGACACATGGCATGAGGAAGGTTGATTTGACATGGAATCATTTGAATGTTTGTGGGGTGCTGAGTTGGCACAATGTGATTGGTATTCATTAGCAATAAAAGGTCGGTTTTAGAGGTGGTGATTGCCTAAAGGCAATAAAACATTGATGGGCACCTCGATGGTTTTAAAGCCTCCCATTTCCTTCGTACAATGGATGTGGGATTAAAAATTCCAAGAAAAATTGTTTTCGTTATGCTTGGGAGCAGAAGACGTAAATATTAAGGTCGTACGTCCCCTCCATCCTCGTCTCGAGCAGTAGCCGGGGCGGTAATCTGGTCACTGCTAGGGCTCTAACCTGCACCAGACCCTGGATCGAGTCCCGACAGGGTCTCAAATCATGATTTTTTGTTGCCCATTACAAAGGGTCGCCGACATTCATCCAAGGTATATATATATATATATATATATATATATATATATATATATATATATATATATATATATATATATATATATATATATATATATATATATTGTTTTTCATTTTTAAATTTAAGTTTTTTCTTATTATTTTTTTAATAATTTAATTGTTAATTATGTTTTTTTAAATCAATTTGTTTTTCAAATTGAAATTGATTTATTAAACACAATTCTCTTTTATTATTAAATTAAAATAATTTTGATTAACTTTATTTCAATTTTCAAATACAAATCAAGTATAAAGGACCTATTGTTTTTTTGCAAAACATCATACAAAGTGTGTTTTTGTTTTCTCACACTTTTGAGATACAAGACAAATAAATAACACATTATTTTTTTTACAAATTAGGAAACCTGTATTCTTCTCAACCTTGTTCATTTTGCAACATAAAAGGGGGACAAAATCAAAACATTTGATTCTTTCTTGCAAAATTGGAAAACAAGGAAACACAAAATTTTATAAAAATTCAAAGGCAAAGTGTGCATTTGTTTTCTCCAAGGGGGATATAATACATAAAATTGCACATTCTATTTTTTGCAAAATTAAGAAGAATTTGAAGCCTTGGGTCCATAAAAACCAAGTCGTTTGTCAACTGGTTTGGAAGCCTTTCAAAAACGGGTCGTGTGTCGACTTGTCTTGGAAGCAGTGCCCGATTTGTTAATTTTGAAAAATAAAGGGGGGAAGACAACATTATACTTCTTTTGCAAAATTGTAACACAAAAGTGAGGAGCACTTTAAAACAAAAAAAAACTTGTTAAATTTGCAAAACAAAAAGAAAAGACACTTGTTTTATGCCACATTCTTTGCAAACTTGAAAAACAAGAGAAGACAAAATATATCAATTTTTTGTACAAAACACTTCCAAATTTTGTTGCAAAAATTAAAAGGTGCATTTTTTATTTTACTCGACACCTTCATTGGCAAATTAGGTACATTTTCGGTTGCATCCGACACCTACATGATAAGAATTTTATGGGCATTCTTGTTTGTTTATTGCATTATTTATTTGTAATTATAAGTCATAGAATCAAGAACACTTTATACCCTAAAATTTTACAAATTTGTGTAAATCCTTGCACATATTTAAAGTCAAATTCTCTTGATATTCTATCCTAAATAAAAACCCCTAATTCACTCTTATTTGTTTGGCTTAATTTCCTCAAAATGATTATTCCTCTTCAAGAGGATTTTTAGGCAGGTGCCATTAAATATCTTTTTGAATGAATTATCTTTCATCTCTTATTTGTTTGGCTTAATTTCCTCAAACTGATTATTTCTCTTCAAGAGGATTTTCAGGCAGGTGCTATTAAATATCACTTAATACTGAAAGAAATATCATCTTAGTGCAAATTATAGGACCTTCATCATGGCAACTATCAACAAATACTTAAATGATACATAATTGCTTAAAGGTCCTAACTATTTAGCATGGAAAAATAATATGAAAGCCATCCCAACTGTAGAGGAAATGTGGGATTTAGTATATGGCACTGGATCAAGACCTACAACAATAGGAGTAGATGAAAAATTATGGGACAAAAAGAACAATCATCTTCTCATGTTGATACTCCTAGCAACTACTGATGAGATCTAGCCTCACATAAGTGAAGCTAAAACTGGTAAAGATGCATGGGATGCACTTTATACCATTTTTGAAGGCAAGAATCAATCAACTATTCTAAACCTTCAAACACAACTTCATACACTCCATATGAAGTTAGGTGAATCAATAGAACTCTTCCTCTACAAAGTGTCAAAAATGAAGTCTAAGCTCAATGCTTTAGGAGCTTAAGTAGAAGACACCATTTTGACTTCAGTAATATTGAGGGCTCTTCCAAAATCCTATAAAATGTTTATTATATCCCTTAATGTATCACAAATATCAATCACTTTTATGGAATTAGTCAATTTGCTTCAAACAGAGGAAGCAAATCAACTCCAAAGTGATGAAGTATCGAACAATGCACTTTACTCAAACAATCAAGCTGACAAGAAGAAATGAAACTTTCAAACGGAAGGATCATCTTCAAAAGGTAAGGGAAAGAAAACTCAAAAGAGGTTTTGGTCGCATTGTAAAAAGGATAACCATGAAACCAATCGGTGATGGTTTAAAAGTAAGAAAAACAAGAAATGCAAAGACACATCACAGAATAAAAAAAAAGGCAATATTTCTAGTGAAGTGTCTAGTTCTAATTCTAATTCTGGTTCAGAGAGCACACAAAGTGCTCTTGGCTAAGACAGTATTGTAGAGGGAAAAATAATTTTGTCACCTTAAAGTAAGCACCATTTCCTCTCTCTATTTTAGGCTTCATAAATAGCATAAGTTTTTGTTCGAAGTACTAGAAATAAAGGGTGATTGTACCTCTTTTAGGCTTCATAAATAGCAAAATCTCGTTGTTTGAAGTACTTGTAACAAAAGGAGGGAATTTTCTGGTGAAAATTTTGCCTAGGAGGCAATATTTGTACAATCCTTCACAAAGCTTTTTAAGTTGCACATCTTTTGCAATTAAGGGGGATCAATATTTCTTTTCTTACTTCACACAAATTTTTTGTAAAAAGAGAAGAAGACTTATAAGGGTGCATTTTTGGCAGTGACCGAAACCTTAGTCACACTTCTTTCAGAAAATTAATTACAACATGTTTTGCAACAAGGGGGGAACTTATAAGGGTGCATTTTCGACAGTAGCTGACACCTTAGCTACCTTATCAACATTTTTTTGCAAACTCATATTGTAACTGAATGAACCTCGTATTAAGTGATATACTCTACTACACCTAATTATTGCAGCAGCTGGTTACCCATGCAATTTAGTTGGATGACAAGATTACAATAAGGACATTTGTTTATGTGAAGACAAAGTGAGGAATGATCCAATTTTTACATAGCTGCAACTAGAGCACTGTGACAGAGCAAGAACCAAAAATTTAGCATCTTTTCATTGTATTGGGGTAGTTATATACATTACCCAAATAATGTAATAAGGGAGGATGTTAGAGTAATATTCCATTATTCGGGATATTTACCCTTTTACTCCACTAGGTAAAATAGGTAGTATATTGCATTATACTACATGTATTATTACATTTACTTTTCTACCACTTACCATGTAGATATTTATTGTTCTAAATATCTAATGGTAAACCTAGGTTAATATCTAAATATCTTATGTTAGATATTTTAGTTAGTGGTTAGCGCACATTTCTCTAAATGTGTTTGTTAGCGTTAATATCTCTAATAGGTTAAACGCCTACTTTGTAACCTATATAAAGCTATGACATTTCTAAGCCTAAGCTAATGATTAATAATCAAAGTGTGAACTATTTTATTGAATCTTAATTCTCTAAACTCACCTTAGATTACAATTTTGTGTTTCCAAAGCAACATAAGAATAATACTAGTATGGAGTATAATATTTTTTATTTATATGATACTATTCCTTGTATTTTAAATTCTCTAAGGCTACATAACTCTTTGGAATGTAAGTCCCATTATGAATAGTATGGAAAAATAAAAGATATTTATGAAGACCAAATTTCTGGTGGAACTGGAAAAGGGAGAGGAAGACCATAAAAGTAGAATGTAGAGAAAAGAAAACTCAACGTGATGTTGGTTTGGCAAGCCAAAAACAAATATCATAGGTTTTAACAAGAAGTAAGGCTAATCCCACTAGTAAAAGTAAAAAATGATAAAAATCATATTGTGGAATAATTGGGGTATGAATAAGACCCCTAAAAAAAGGGTTATAGATTCCTAAATTTATTTTAATATAATAAATACAATTAAGTAGTAAGGAACATGAGGATACTTCCAAAAGTATAAAAATATGGGAGATTGTTTGTCAATTTCTTCTATAGGATATTTTTAAGAAACTACAACACAATTGAAAAAAAATGCAATGGATGATTATCAAAAGTATAAATTAATTATATTGTTGGACTATTTTACAATAAATATAAATACATTAAAGTTATTATTATAAATATATATGTTTCAACTATAGTTATTCCTCATGAAATATGTTTGAAGGATCTTAGTATATTTTTTTCAAATATAATGATGATTTACAACTATGATCTTTGGATTCATGGGGTGACTTCAACATAGTTCTATGTCCTCTAAAAAATAAGGAGATACTCCTGGAATGTCTAAACAAATGCAATATTTTTATTCATTTGTTAATTAAAATATCCTTTGGAGTGGTATTCCTTCATATTTTTAATATACATGGGATACTACATGCATTGGGAAAGTTCATACAATAAAAATATTGAGTAGATTTTGTTATCCAGCGCATGGTTATAAATATAGTATATAAAATATTTAGATATTATTATGAGTAGGATCATATTATAAACCTATTCTTTGAATTTGTAATTTACTCAATAATGGTCATTCAAATCTATTTTACTTCTTGTCAGTGTGGCTCATATATCCTAGTTTTATACAAAAATTTATGCTATGGTGTGTTGAAACCAAAATTAAAGGGTCGTGTATGTACATGTTTGTACAAAAGATGAAATATCAAAAGGGTAAAATGAATATGTTGAGCACCACATATTTTGGTAATATTTTTAATTAAATGAAGGAAATTGAATTCAAGCTCAAAAATATTATAACTCCATGTGGAAGAAATATTGAGGAAGAGGAAGATATCAGAAAGAAAACAATTAGATAAAGAGGCATAAGGCAATATTTTGTAAATATTCCATTAATTATCACATAATTAAAAATAAAAGCTTGATGAAGAATATATCTATGGGGGAGAGGCATCAAGCATATTTATTTTTCAATCCTAACAAGTCACCTAACCCTAATGGATTTCATTTATTCATTTATTTTAATATTTTAGGATTTATGGAAGAGTGATATGTTTGTTGTCTAATAATATTTATGCAATTATTTTAAAAATAATGGCAAACAAGTTTAAAAGCATTCTAGATTGAGTTATCACAAGAAATAATGGGATTTTATTCATGAAAAATAAATTGTCAATGGTGTAATAATTACATAATAGGCCATATATTCTCTTATTAAAATTTAAAAAATTAGGTGTGCTTGTAAAATTTAATGTGAACAAACTATATTATTATTCATGAAAAACAAATTCTCAATGGTGTAATAATTACATAATAGGCCATATTTTATTTTATTAGAAATAAAAAATTAGGTGTGCTTGTAAAATTTAATGTGAACAAACTATATTATTATTCATGAAAAACAAATTCTCAATGGTGTAATAATTACATAATAGGCCATATTTTATTTTATTAGAAATAAAAAATTAGGTGTGCTTGTAAAATTTAACGTGAACAAAGTATATTATAGGGTTTGTTACAATTTTCTATTCTATATAACATTTTCAAAATGTTTGATTTTGATAAATGTTGGTGTGAATAGATTAGATGTTTTTATAGCAGTCCACAATATTCTATTTGGATCTATGGTTCCTTTATTAAATACTTGAATTCATCCTATAAAATCCACCAAGGTGATCCACTATATTCTTATCTATTTAACATTTTTGCAATAGTGTTAGGAAGAGCTTTCTCAAAAGCAAAAATAGAAGTAAAAATCAAAGGTATTCAAAATGAGATAAATTAAACCTTCAAATATCATCTTCAATTTATTGATAGTAATTTACTTTTGGGATATCCCTTAGTTAGTGAGCCCATGGACAATACATCAATATTACCATGCTATAATAAGTCTATTGGATAATTGTCTAATACCATAGAATGCAAGATTTTTTGTTAACGCTACCCTAGATTTACCATGTATTATTTTATATATTTTAGAGTTTTAAAATTAAAAAATCTCCATCAACATACTTTGATATTCCTTTGTCTCATAAAATAATGAAAAAGGAGCTTTGGGGCTCATTTTTGGATAGAATAAAAATTTGCTTACCATGTTGGAAAGGTAAGTTCTTAACCATGGTGTAAATGTTACAACTCAAGAAGGCTACATGGTATCATTTTAATATTTCTTATAGGTATAGTATCAAAAATTTATAAATTTCATATTGACTTTAATTGGATAGTGTATGAGGAGAATTTTACCTTTTTTCTTTTTAAATTGGATAGGGTTTAAAAACAAAAAAAATTGGAGGAGTAGCCTTGCAAAATTGTAGGCTAATGAGTTTGGATTTAAAGGAAAAACATAGTCAAAGATGTTTCAAAGATCAATGAAAGAGTTAGAATAAAATGATACTTCAAAAACATATTAGTTATCTTTATATAATAATTTTTTTTAGGAAATGAGCCCTAATTGAAGTATCAACAACATAAAATTGGATATTAGATAGTTTACAATTGATCAATAAATATGTTAGACGGTTAGTCAATGAAAGGAATTGTGCAAATTTTTGGTTAGATGTTTTTTTGAAGCCTTGTCATTATATCATAGATTCAAAATTGTAACCATTGGCTTGGGCATGTCTATCTTGTAAAGGTCTAAAAATGAAATATTATACTAATATGAGCAACAAATCTAAATCATCAATTTGTATTAGTAAATTGGTTGAAGGAGAGGGACTCAGACATAGCAAATGAGCTTAAAATATGATTGAATATATTTATTTACCTATTTTTATACCAAAGGATGATGTGATTTAAGATCCCCTAAAAGATGGTGGAAACATAGTCAATTTAGGATATGAGTATTAACCAAAATATTCTACTTTCAAAGATTTTTCTTGGAAGAATATTTGGTTATTAGAAGCTCTTCATAAGACCTCTACATTTCTTTGGTTATCAATCCAAATTAATATTCTTACAGGAGAGATTATATAAAGAAGAGGATATAATGGATCTTTAAGAAGTGCTTTGTATGAGAAGGATTTAGAAATATCAAATCGTGTCTTATTTGGGGTAGATTTTTCAAAAATATGAGAATATATTGGGTAAATCCTCAACACTAAAAGAGTTGATAAAATATTGGATTACTTATTTCAAAGCTAAAATAATATGTATTCTATAAACGATTGGTCCTTCATTATTTGTTTTAAACGATGGCTTCTAAGGAATAATAGAATAATTAAAAATAAATATCAAAATATTGTCTATGTTTAGAATTTAATTATTTTATCTCTTGTAGAATATTTACAAATATGGTGCTCATCATAGGAAATCTCAAGTGTGGAAAACGTGGTAATAGCCACTTCATTATAGGATTTGAATACACATGGAAGGGTCATCCATGAAAATAATATCAAAATAAAAGGATTTGCTTTGATCTATAATTAAATACAAATGTGAAGAAATTGGGTTATCAAAATCAATTTTGATGGTGCTTCCAAAGGAAATAAAATAAAGGCTAGTGGAGGTGGTGTTTCTCAAAATAATAAAGGAAAATTTATTCTTTCTTACTCAAAATCATATATAACTCCAACTAATTACTTTACTTAGGCTAGGGTACTTCTTATAAGGACTAAAATTGTAATTGAAAAAGTATGGAAATGTATTTCAATTTAGGGGCATTTAAAATAGGTAAGCGATAAAAAAATAATATTAATGCTGATGTTCAGCAACTATTATTGGAGGCTATCTCTTGAAAATATGAGCATATATAGAGAGAAGAAAAATATATAGTAGATAATTTAGCCAATCATGGTGTTGATCTTTGGCTTGGTGAATTTCAAATGTTTGAATGCAACTAGATGAGTAAAATTTTATCTCTTAATGAAAATTATTTAATAAGGTGAGTGAATAAATATAGTACTTTCACGAATATGAATATGCCTACTAGAATTAAAAAGTTAATATGCTTTAAATGTCCTAATAACTAATGTAATATTTTGGTATATTGATGTGATTAGCCCTAATAGAAGCCACATATACCATATTTAAGAAATAAAAAATAATTATTGCTATATAATTATTATCATTATTGCATTTTAGTCCATTTAAATTTAACAAGGAATAATACTAAAAATAATATTCATACACACATAAAAAAATTCTTTGTATGAAATTTGTTGATACAATACTTTTGAGTTGCATTTGCTATCAAGATGTTAGCTATTTTAAACATTTTTTTATTACTTTGTATTAAAAAAAAAAAAAGGAACTCCATTTTAAAGAAGAAAATATAGATTTTCTAGATTATTTTGACACTATTAGCCAATAACCAAGTTTGTAACAAAATTTGACCAATATCCTCATAAAATATAGAATAGTATATTATAACATAAAAAAAATATATTTACAAATAAGTGATTTAACATATATTTAAAAGTTCAAATAATGAACTTAAATGACTAATTTTGAAAACATGAATTTAATCAATATTTTAACATAAATTAAAGAGGAAAATATATTGTGCTTCTAGTTGATTTTTGACACTATTAACCAATATCCAATTTTGTAATAAAGTTTGACCAATATTCTCATGATATATAGAATACTATATTATAATATAAAAAAACATAGATTTCCAAATAAGTGTTTTAACATATATTTAAAAATTCAAGGAATGAACATAAATGACTAATTTTGAAAACATGGATTTAATAAATCTTTCAAAGAAATTATCAAACAAGAACTATGAAATATTCTTTTGCAAAGGGTGTAAAAAAAGTTGGTAGGATGGTTGGTAATCCTAGGAAAATCACTCAAAAATTCGAAGAATTTCAAAAAAAACTTTCTTTGGTTAGGGGTAGAGGATAAAAAGAGATTCCATATCATTTACTAGCACAAAGTGTGCTCCAATAAAAGTGCATGAAGCATTGGGATAAGAAAGGATACACATATGAACAAAGCTTTACTAGCAAAATAGAGTTGGAGACTAGTTTCTTAAGAAAACAATGAATGGGCTTAGATTGTCTATACTAAATACTTGAACAGGGGATTAAGCTTCATGGAAGATCAAAACCCCTTGCATGGCTTGACCTTTGGAACAACATTATTAAAATATAAAATCTTCTTCAAAAAGGTCTTAAATGGAGATTAGACAATGAAGATAATATTGAATTTTGGGAAGACCCATGGATTGAGGGTATCCATCTCATGAACATTCCTTCTTTTTCTATCTTAAGACCTATATTTTATTAGTACTTCAGTCCCAAAGTGGTAAACTATATAGAAGAAGTTGATGGTATTAATAAATGGAAAGATATTTTGATATTTATCCTAGCTTAAGAAGTGGAGATTCCCTTAAAAACCCTTGATCTAGCATTAAAATCGTAGGTTATCAGAAAATATATGTGGACTTATTAGTTTGGAAAAAATAAAAGAGTGGCACATTTTCGATGAAGTCTACCTACTACCTTGTTTCTGATGAGAATACCTACGGGTTCCCTTGTAGTTCAATCTAGTTCAAGGAACTTACCCCCAAAGATAATTTTTTTCTTTAGCTTACCTTACAAAAGAAAATTATTTCTTTAGAGAATATTCAGAAAATAGGAATGGTAATTCATAACCAGTGTTATCTATGTGGGGCTCATGAGGAAAACACTCAGCATATCCTTTTAGAATGCTCCTTCTACTCGAATATCCTTTCCTTTTTTAATTCAATCTTGGAAGTTAGTTGGGTGGTCCCAAATTCTTTGTAATACTTTTTTGATGAATTGTCATTTTATCCCTTCCTTATCCCTAAATGTTGTATCCTATGTAAGCTCTACCTCATTTATTTTGAGAGGTTTGGAAATAAAGGAACTATAGGACCTTTGAAGACTGTTCTTCAAACTCCTCCTTTGTCGGTTTTAAAATTTGTAGAGCTTTAGTTGAAAACATCTTAATGATATATTTCTCCCCTCTAATGTTTTGCCTTTCAAGGATTCTCTGTGCTATCCTAGGGTTACCTATTGGTGTCCTAGTCCTCCTCATCCTAGCTTGAGTAAACTTCAAACCAAATGGAGATCTCTCCCTTTGGATTAACATAAATTAAATTTTTATGGAGAATACAAAGGAAATCTACTGATGGTAGGATTTTGATGATTGATTAGAAATTCCAATGGAGAAATTGTTCTAACCTTTATTGAGAACCTTAGTCACTAAACCAATAATTTTGTAGAGTCCTGGGCCATCGTCCAAGGTCCATCCCTGCTATACTCAATGGGGGCTGATAAGGTTATTATAGGAGAGGATTATTTATACATTAGCAATATCCTCACTAGAAAAACTTCACCTAGCTATATTATTGGTAAATTTATGGATTAATAAAAAAGATTCCTAAAAAAAATTGTGAACTACCAAACAAGGTAAATTTATAGGGAAGGTAACAAGGTTACAAATTTCCTTACCAATATTAGAGTTCAAAATGAAGAAATGTCTATCTGGAAAGATAATATCCCACAAGGCTTTATTTCTTTGGAAAGAAATGATATTGTCCACATCAATGATAACAATTTATTCTATTATCTTATATGTTTGGCTCTCAGTTTCTTTGTTTACTTTGTTCTTATTGGATATAGAATTGTTGGGTTCTATCTTTACTTATTTGTTGTCCTATTATATTTATGTGGTTGTTATCAGTTATTTCTTTTATGTTTCTACTGCGGGCTAGGTCTTCCCATATGCTTTATTATTTTTCTTGGATGTTGTTAGGGCTACTTTTTTGGTCTAGTTTTTAAATTTGTAAAAGGTTTGGGGACCCTTTCAAAACCCTTTCTTTTCTACCTAATTAGAAAATAAAAAATCTAATCTATGTTAATTTTGTTTTTGGATTGTCCAATTAATTAGGAGTCAAAACAAAGTGTTACAAATTTGTACTAAAGGTTTATTTTGAATGTAAACTAGAAAAATATTTTTTACTATTTCTTTTGTATTACCTTGTCTAAACTATTAATTTTCTATAGGAAAATGAAATACTACAAAGAGTATCATTAGCTTTTTTTTCATTGAAAATATAATATTTTTGATAAAATGTATAAATGTTGGAGAAGCTACAATTCTTCAATAATTCCTTTCTAAGACCAATGGTCCTCCTTGTTCATCTTGATGTGAAGCCATTTTTGCTAGCTAAATGATAATATTGTTTTCTTATCTTTTCTTGTGGTAGAAAGTGTTGTTGAGAGCATTGTATTATTTGGTCCTTTGTAAATATTTAGATTAGGTTGTGTTTTATATTTTAGTATATTGTATATGTTAAGTTATCAAAATATGAGTATGTGTCATGGAGCTACGTGTATGAGGTGTCTTATTAGTAAGTGTGAGTTATATTATTGATGGGTCAAGGTTAGAATTAAGGAGTTGTGTGAAATCATGAGAGTCTTTATCTTTATAAAATATGTGTTAATTATTATGTAAAAAGGGAAATATGAAGAGTTGGTTCTCTTGTGATTTTGAGGAGATCAAAGGTCAAGATTCATGTAATATGAAGTCTTATGAATCTATATATTGAAGATAAATCCATTAGTAGTTGATTTAGTAGTTCAATAAAGATAGTAGTGTGTTTATTGTTAATTTTTTAAATTTGATATATATACCTGTTATTAAGTTGATGTATGATTCTAGAAATTGTTTAACTTATGATAATAACAATATTTTGTTAATAGTCGTATTAGAGCCTCATTAGTGAAAGCCATGTTATAAATATAGTAAAGAAGGAGAGCAACATGAGGAAAGAAATATGAAGAGAAAAAGTTGCAAGAGAAAGAGAATAACATTGAGATAAAGGTGAAGAATGATTGAGAAGAAGAATAATGAAGAGTACATAATTGGTGGATTGGAAGGGAGGTACATTGAAGGATATGTGTGTAAATTTTGAAGTGATAGCAGGAAGATATGAAGAAATATCATGATGGTGAATAAACTTGGAGGATGAATAATGATTGAAGGTGAAGAAGATTGTAAAGAATGTGTGAGTGCAAGTGTAAATATTGCTAGTGGCTACATTAGAGCATTGCATACAATATTATTAGATGATATAGTAGTATTTTAAGAAATAGAAGATATATTATGGCTAAGAGACATCTAACATGAAAGGCTAAAGAGAAACATTACATATAATAAAGGAATATTTTGTGTTATTTTTTAATATCTAGAAGAGCCATGAGCATTCCCATGATTAGAAAGTATTAAGAGCCATCTATGAATATCCAGAGTCCACCATAGAATAAAATGTAGAAGAGTAAATGATTGCATGTTGAGAAGTAGTTGAGAGATTATTAGAAATAGAAATGAGGACATCAAACAAAATGTAATTGTTCAATTATATTTGGAGTGTAGTAATTCTCAAGAAAAAACTATATTATTTCACACAAATGTAATGTCCTAATGTGAATGATAAGGGCTATTAAAGGTAATGTTTACAATTTATATTATTTAATCAAGTTGGGTGTATTTTTAGTTTGAAGAAGAATTAATTTGATTTGAAAGAACTAAAGTGAATTGATTTTGTGATATATAAGAAGGTGAATAAAAAATAAATATAAAAATGAAAAGAGTGGGAGATATAAGAAGTAAAAATTTATTATTTAAAAAGAAAAACTAAATTGATGAATAAAGGAAATGAATTAAAGAGTTGAATAATTAAATAATTGACTTATTGAATCAAAAGGAACATATGAGAAGAATTTTAAATTTGAAAAAGAATTTTAAATTTCAAATTGAAGGAAAAGAAAAATTTAAATAATTTGAATTTGAAAGTAAATTGAAGAAGAACGTTGAAAAAGAAAATTTGAAAATTGATATTAAAAAAATTGAAGAAAGGTTTAAAGATGAATGCAAATTCAAACTTGAATAAATTTAAATTGAAATAAAAGAAAATTTTGAAAAAATTATATTGAAGAAGAAATAAGAAGCAAAAAATATTAAAGAAAAATAATTGAATTTAAATTGAAGAAAATTAACTGAATCAATTTTTTTTTTTTTGGTAGATAAGATACTATAGCATTAATACAAGGTTTTACAGGTTGACCCAAAACCTTTTACAAAAATCAGCCCAGACTGTTGATGAACATGTCCTTACTAAGGATCCTATATATGTAAAATACACATGCTGCCAAAGCCATTACATCCGGTAAGGCACATAGCCTGTTATCAAAAATAAACTTCCCATACAAAATTTTGTGTATACCCCGAGAAAACACACCTACATCATAATTACAAAAAAAGAAACAAACACGGATCCCTTCTTTGAAACAGTGGAGAAACAAAAAGTTGCAGACACACAAAAAAGTACTAAAAAAACTCCCACAAGCTCTGTATTGATAGTTAATCTTAATATTTATTTGGTAATTACTTTCTTTTGTATATTACATGCTTTGGGACCACATCCCGTCTTGGCCAATCAACCTTGGAGAAGTGAACCTGTTGGCTAGATTTATGGCGGTGGCTATCGGGTGGTCCACTTGGCTCTGGTTCGAAGTCTTATATTGTCGTTTCTTTCCTGTCCTGTGATTATCAACGAACCTCAAATTACTAAGATGACTAGGAGCCATGTAATATGACATGTGACTATTCCCATTAGTCTTTGTGGTATTTTCAAGTAGCATCCATGAAGACTGACAGTTCGGATAATTTTTATTGTGAGTCCATTTCAAAAAAGAGGTAGGAAAACTCCTAGCTTTCGAACTTACAGTGCCTTTCCTGTTGGTAAATTTGACTATCATTCTTGGCATTCAGGTAGAATAATCTCCTCTACTTCCGGACACTGTGTTCCCATTTGAAAATTCCATCACCATCGACACCCAAATTGGCCAACTTATCAATAATTTTGTTAGCTTACCGAAAGACATGTTGGGCTTTTTTGTCCTATCTTCCCTAGAAAAGGATTCTAGCCTCTTCAACAATTGTTTTAATCCTCCAAGGAGGTGTTTTCCAATTATTGAGGAGATTTATAATATGCATAGAGTCTCCTTCTACGATCAAATTGCCTTCTAATTCTTGAGTCATTTGAAGGCCTCTCCACATAGCTCTAGCTTTAGCTTCATTGTTCGTCCTTGTTCCCAAATATTCAAAAAATGCAAGCATCATATTCTCATTATGATCTCACATAATTTTGCCAGTGCCTGCTCTTCCAGAATTGTACTTAGCCACTCCATAAAAATTAAGCTTAAACCAACCCGTAGGAGGTGGGGACCACTTAACATTGGCTCTGGGGTTGACTACCCTAGGCACATACTCATCTAACAAGGTTAAGCTTAAATATTGAGCAATCATGGTCTCCTATAGATGAGGTTTATGGCTATAAAAATGGATAAGGTTCACATTCTCGTTGGCAAAGGATAGTATCCTAGCAATGATAGTTTGATGATCATGGATAGACTCATTAAATACTCTATGGTTCCTTTCTAACCACACCTGCCAAATATAGTGATTAAGACAAAATTTCCACATGTATCTAAGTATTTTGCTTGAAAAGGGGCAAGGCCACTGGATGAACAAATCAAGTACGGTGGCTGGTTTAACCCAAGATATATTGAAGGCCTGAAAAACCCCACTTAGGACATTTAAGGAAAAATAACACTCAAGTAAAATGTGATAAATGGTCTCCTAATTATCCCTGCACAAATAACAACGATTAGTGATACAAATACCTTTACGCATCATATTATCAATGGTTAGAATTCTTCCTTGGATAACCAACCATGAAAATACTAAAATTTTTGGAATTAAATTTTTTATCCAAACTAAGTCCTTTTGGAGGACAAAATCCTCATCATCAAGCAGAAGCTTGTAAGTTGATTTAACAATGAACTGCCCATTTTTTGTAGGAGCCCAGATCACTTGATCTTCCTTAGGTCTCATTGGGATAAATTGTTGCCCGGGAATATTACAAATATCATTTGATTTCGCTTGAAATCCCTAAATCCTTATTTATTTCCACTTCATTATGCCTATGTCCTCAACCATATAATCGAAGACTTTTCTGCCAATGAGTTCTTTTGTGATATCTCTGATTCGAGCTAAGTTAGGATATTGCATTAGTGGTTCGTCCTTAGCCCACCTATCATTCCAACAATTTATCCTCTCACCATTGTTTAAAATTGATCTTAAACCTTTTTTGATGATTTCATTACAATTGATAATTTCTTTCCAAAAAGTAGAACCTCTGATTGGAACTGAGTCACTTAGAAATTCCATATTTTGAAGATACTTTTGTTTGATGATAGTTGTCCATTTATTTTATTCACCAGAAATGAGGCACCACGCCTGCTTAGCTAGTAAAGATAAATTCATATGAGTAATTCTCCTTAGACCTAAGCCCCCATTTTCCTTGGGTCTACACACTTTGGTTCATCCTACAAGGTGTATCCTTTTTTTCTCCTCTGATCCAGTCCATAAAAATTCTTTTTGGAGTTTCTCAATTTTCTATAAAAATTTCACAAGGGATTTGAAAACAGAGAGGAAATAGACTGGAATGCTCTTAAGAGAGGCCTTAGTGAGGGTCAGCTTTCCTTCTTGAGATAGAATATGACCTTTCCATCCAACAAGTTTTTTTTTAATTCTTTCAATAACCCTATCCCACATTGACTCTCTCAAAGAACCAATGAAAAGAGGGAGACCAAGATACAAAGTGGGGAGGTTTGCTATATCACACCCTAAAATTTTTGTAATCCTTCCTTGCCTCTGAATGGGGGTGTTCAAGAAATATAACTTACTTTTATTGAAATTAACTTTTTGACCAGCAGCGTCCTTGTAGAGTTGTAGGATGTATTTAATTCTTTTGGCCTCAACCATCGATGCCTTAGTCAATAGAAGGGTATCATCGACGAATTGTTGGTGAGAAACAACCCTAGTGAGATATGTTGCCTTTATTCCCAATATTAGCCTTGAACTACAAGAATTTTTTATGGTTTTTCCTAAAGCTTCTGCCACAATGATGAATAACATGGGGTTGATAGGGTCCCCCTGCCGAATTCCTCTACGACTTTGAAAGTAATTAATAGTTGTTCCATTAACTAGAATCGATAACCATTCTTTAGAAATGCATTCTTTGATCAAATTAACCCATTGGTGGTGAAAACCAAACTTAAGGAGGACAGCAATCAGAAAGTTCCAGCTTAGCCTATCAAAAACTTTGTTCATATCAAAATTAAGTGCAAAAATAGACCTGTTAGTCTTATGAGCAGAGTCTAGAGCTTCATGAACTATGATAACTCCATCCAAGATTTACCTTCCCTGGACAGAGCTTCTGTGGCACGGATCTATGATGCGGGGCATAACATCTCTCATTCTATTTGCAATGGCTTTATTTAGGATCTTGTCAAAAATATTGCACAGACTGATTGGCCTAAAGTCAGCCATAGATTCAGGGGTTTGCTTCTTAGGAATTAGAGAAATAAAAGTAGTTTTGAGACCTTTTGGGATATGATTTATTGCTTGGAATTCTCTGATAGTAGAAATTACATCCTCACTTAAGATGTCCCAAAAATCTTGATAGAAATGAGGGGGAAATTCATCGGGTCCCGGGGCTTTTTCTGGCTCCATGCTAAACAAGGCTTCCTTAATTTCCTCGGTAGAAAAGAGAGCTAGAAGCTTAAGGTTTATATCCTCATTTATTATGCTAGGAATGGATTGCAAGAGAATATATTTTGCCTCCTCATTGCACTACGATTCCTGACCAAGGATGGAATTGAAATAAGTTATTGCCTCCTTTTTTATTTTTTTTAAGTCCTACGTAATAGAACCATCTACTTTTTTAAAAACAATTATCTTGTTATTGCTTTTGTTTCTAAGCGTGGTGACGTGAAAAAACTTATAATTTGAATCTCCATATTTCAACCAAAGAGCCCTTGATGTTTACCTCCAATAGATTTCCTCATAGGCCAAATGTTATGAAACTCTGCTAGTTTTATTCGTTCCTCCTCCCTAGTAGTTTCATCAGCATCACCATGTTGAATCCTCCGATCAATTATATTCAAACTTTCAACAACCTATTTTTTATTTTCAAAGAGGTTTCCAAATACATCTTTGTTCCAATTTAGAAGCTTTTCCTTAACAAACTTTAATTTTCCAACAAGGTTAAAAGTTGCACTACCCCTGACAGGCTGCTGCCACCACTGAATTAAGTTATCTCTGAAACTAGAATTTTTTATCCACATAGATTGAAATCTGAAAGGTTTCTTGAAGGATAGAGAGTTAGGGATCTCCAAAAAAATGGTATTATGATCAGAGACAATTTTAGGAAGGGCTTGTAGGGTAGAATCACCAAACAAATTTGTAGCCTCCTTTGATATAAAAAACCTGTCAAGCCTTTCTTGAACTCATTCACTTCTCTAAGTTTTACATCCATCAACATGTTGGAGTTCAGAAAGTCATTGAACTCATTTATGCTCATGATAGGTGGTCCATTTCCACCCATTTTGTTTGAAGGGTAAAGATGAGTGTTAAAATCCCCAGCCATAATCCAGGGGACATTATGGAAGATTTCACTCAGATTGCCTAAGTACTCCCATAGTAGCGCTTTCCCTTGAATTGAAGTTGGGACATAAATATTTGAAAGGATCCACGACCTATTGTTGTTTATTTCCTTAAATAAAACACTAAGAACCCTATCATATTTTTGAATAATGATACCTTCTACTATCTAGGCATCCCACAAATTCATAAGGCCTCCAAACACTCCTCTGGCTGATTTGCAAACCATCTCCCCTTGATTCCAATTTTTTTTGCTACTTTTTTTGACTAAATCTCATCAGTTTTTATTTCTTTCAACATGATAATAGTTGAATTCACTTGATTTCTTATTGCACTGACTTCCCTGTGTTTGGGCAGGCCATTGAGGCCTCTCACGTTCCATGAGAGGAACTTTATTTAGATTGTTTGGGATTTCTTCATCTCCCCCTTCCTTGATGGGGTTTTCCTAATTTGTTGTCTTCAGAACCTGGAATAACTTGTTGAAACAAGGTTCTCTATTTTGTATTGGCAATGTCATTATCAGTTTTAATTTTTTGATGCTCAGCATTTGATATTATCCCTTTTATTTTTTCACTACCAAAATCTATAGGAGACTTCATAGTGCTCTTGGTTTGTTTAGTACTAAACTAGGGGGATGTAATTTTTTGCAAAACTGGACTGCTATATTCCTCATTCTAAAGAGATTCACATATCTCCACCCCTACATCTAAATCTTCTCCTTTTTTCCTGTATTGCCCTAGTCTGCAGGATGGCCCCTTAGTAGGATTCACCTGGCTCCTAGTGATGATGTTAGGGAGATGATATTTTTTACTGAATCAAATTTTTGGAGATAAAAGGACTTCTAAAAAAATTCAATATTGAACAAAATGTTAACTTGTGGAGTAATAATGAATTCCACATCAAATAAAATACAATTAAAAGGAATTTGTATTGATTGAAAGAAAAATGAGTACATCAAAAGGCCATATAGGTTTCAAGGATAAATATTCATGAGGATAAACATTAGAAAATAAAAATATTACCATATACATGTGCTAATATATAATAATCCATAAGGAATTTTATAAAAAAAATGGAATATGATGATAATTCTAGGTGCATTGATTCATGTGCAAGTCACCATATGAAAGGAAATATTTATTGGTTTGATTCAATTTGAATGAAATAAAATATACTAATAAATATAGTATATGATAAAATTTATCATTTACAGGGATTAGGGAATGTCACTATTAGCCTATCATATTCTAAATGTACATTTGAAAATGTACTTTAGGTTTTTTTACATAGTAAATAATATTTTTTTTAGTATCACAGTTGTTGGAAAAAGGGAGAACGGTGGAATTAAAAAATATTAATGGGGACAAGAGATGTTTAATTATAATACTAAATAAAAATGAAGCCATGGGATCCTATAAAAGTGTCATATTTTCCTTCAATGTAATAGAAATTTTACAAAATTATTTCCATAAATTTTTTCTAAGAGAACAATTTTAAAAGAAGCATTATATTGAATACAATACTTTCATGGAAAAATAACATGACATTGTATTCTTAGGTGACATTCAAAAGTATAGATAAAAGGGAAAAATACAATGACCTAAACTAGTACCAAAGCTAGCATGCATGAAGCACATTAAGGGAAAAGGTCTTCATGCAAAATAATGTAATGTGGGGAGATGTTGGAGGTATTACATTATTTGGTACCTTATAAATATTTAGATTAGGGTATGTTAGATATTTGAATCTATAGTATGTGTCATGTTCTCAAAGTGTGAGTATGTGTTATATGAGATTTTTTATGTAAATAGAGAAATATAGAGTTGGTTCTCCCTTGAATTTGAGGAGACCAAAGGTCAAGAGTCATGTAATATGAAGAGTCTCATATATCTATATATTAAATACATATCCATGTAACATGTAACTTGAGGAAGCATTGTCTGTATGCATTTCTTTAATAGTTTCAATAAAGTTTTTAGTGTTTTTATTGCTCATTATTGGAGTTTAATAAATATTCATGTTATTGGGTTGGTTTATGATCCTGAAAATTGTTTTTTTTTTTGGTTGGTTGAAAGGGTGTTGAAAGGTCCCTGAACCTTGTACAAGAGAAATTACATGAATTCCAGATCGACCGAGGTGGTCCAAGAAATAAATATCAAAGAGTGAGCAAACCTCCACATGAGGAAAGGTGTCGTGAAATCACAACCAAATTGGTGATGTCACGAAATCATGACAAGTTGCACCGTTGCTGCCAAGAGAAGAAAGGATGTCATGAAATCATGACAAGAAGTGCCATCGGAGCCGAAGGAGGGAAGAAGTCGCGATATCATGACATGTTGCAAGGTTGCTGCCAGAAGAGAGGAAGTGTTGCGATATCGCGACATGTTGCTAGGTTGGAGCCGGAATACAAGAAGAGTCACGAAATCGTGACATGAAGGAAAACTGTGACCGAACAGAAAAGGTGTTGCGAAATCACGACAAGAAGTAAGAACGCTGTCAAAGAGAAGATGTGTCGCAAAATCGCGACAAGAAGGAAGACCGCAGCTGAAGAGAAAAAGTGTCGCGATATCGCGACAATTATGGAAGACCGCTGCCAAAGAGAAAGGGTGTCACAAAATCGTGACAAGATGGAAGACCGCTGTCGAAGAGAAAAAGTGTCCCGATATCGCGACATTATGGAAGACCGCTGCCAAAGAGAAAAGGTGTCACGATATCGCGACAAAATGGAAGACCGTAGTCGAAGAGAAAAAGTGTCGCGATATCGCGACAAGATGGAAGACCGCTGTCAAAGAAAAAAAGTGTCACAATATCGCGACAATATGGAAGACCGCAACCGAGGAGAAAAAGTGTCACGATATCGCGACAATATGGAAGACCGCAGCCGAGGAGAAAAAGTATCACGAAATCGTGACATGATGCAAGAAAGAGAAAAAGTGTCGCGATATCGCGACAAGATGGAAGACCGCTGCCAAGGAGAAAAAGTGTCGCGATATCGCGACAAAATGGAAGACCGCAGCTGAAGAGAAAAAATGTCACGAAATCGTGACATGATGCAAGAAAGCACCTGAAGAGAAAAAGTGTCGCGATATCGTGACATGTTGCAAAAACGCACCCGAAGAGAAAAAGTGTCGCGATATCGTGACATGTTGCAAAAATGCACCCGAAGAGAAAAGGTGTCGCGATATCGCGACATGTTGCAAAATCACGGCCGAAGAGAAAAAGTGTCACGATATCACGACATGTTGTAAAATCGCAGTCGGAGAGAAAAAGTGTCGCGATATCGTGACAAGTTGAAAGACCACTTCCGAAGGAGAAAAAAGTGTCATGATATCGTGACAAGTAGCAACCTCGCGGCCAGAGGAAAAAGGGATGTCGCGATATCGCGACATGCTGAAATTTTGCGGCCAACGGTGAAAAGTGTCGCGATATCGCGACAAGTTGCCAAAACGTAGCCGAAGGGGGAGAAGAAGGAAGAAAGGATGTGAAAACTCAACCAGTTCCAAGAGCAAACAAACCCGGTCCCCTGTTAACCACTCACATTGTGCAGACATTGGAACTTGTAGAAGCATCCCTTAGGCCAATGGGAAAGGAATCTCTCCAAACATGAATGTTTGTTTCACCAACTCCCTTGTTAGCAAGCTAGTCCGCAGCTTTGTTGCCTTCCCGGTACTGATGCTTAATGACTAATTATAGGTAAATTCCAATTAGTGCCTTGCATTCTTGGAAGATCAAAACAAGGGCCCAGGGAGGCACAGAAGTCCCATTGAGCCAGTTGATGTAGTGCAGATAGTCTCCTTCTATGATAAGTTTATTGATGGTCAAGCCTTCCAAGAGAATCAAGCTTTGAGCAGAGCCCGAGCCTCTACCATGTTGTTAGATTGAATTCCCAGGTTCTAAGCAAAGGCCAAAATTATTTCTCCTCTATGATTTCTGAGAATTCCTCCACTGCCAGCCGCTCCTGGGTTGCCTTTGGCCACACCATCGAAATTAATCTTGAGCCACCCAGTAGGAGGTAAGACCCACTTGATGACAGACCTGTCAACAGAAGTACGGGGTGTGGAAGAGATATTGGAAAGATTGAAAAGTTTTGTTAGGTCCGATTCAAGGCCAGGCGGGGGGGTTTGGAAGACGAGACAAGAGAGGCATTCTCCGCAGCAAGGGCCAAGATTTTTGCAACAACAATCTTCATATCAGTGGCTTGGTTTTTGAAAATTCTGGCATTTCTCTCAAGCCAAATCTGCCACAAGAAAATGTGAAGGCAAGCTTGCCACATGAATTGAAGTTGATTGTTCTTGAAATGTCGAGGCCATTGTTGAAAAAGGAAGGGAATGGAATGAGGGAGGGCTACGAAGATGAAGAAGGTGTTAAGAACCTGGTTGAGCACTGCAAGAGAGAAGGGACATTCTAGAAAAACATGCGAAGTTGACTCACAGGCATTTTTACACAGGATGCACCAATTGGGAATGAGTAACCCTCTGATTATCAAGTTGTCAGTGGTGAGGATTCTATTTTGGATGGCCAACCAGCAGAAGAATTTGACCTTGGAATGATATTGGTAACCCAGACCTGATTAGATAAGTCTCGACCATCATTGGGAGTTTCTTGATTGTAGTAAGCTAATTTAACAGTGAAATTCTCTGAATCTTCAAGGTTCCAGACCATGGAATCATCTTTGTGAGAGCTGGGGATGATGCAAGTCCTCAGCAAGTTTTGTAACCTCCTGAGCACCTCTGTGATATGCCTAGGCCCATTAAGAGCCAGGTGTTTCCATTCAGGTCTTGTAATACCTGGGTTATTGAAATGACACACCTTATCTCCAAAGGTGGCTTCGATAACCGTCTTGAGCACTGCAAGATGAGGATCTTGGCTGAGAGGTTTGTCACGGATCCACGGGTCGTCCCAGAAATGAATGGTCATTCCAGTTCCAAGACACCACCTTAAGCCTTCCATGATGATCTTCCTTGTTTTGGTGACGCCATTCCAGAAATGAGATCCACTGGGAAGGTTGTGCTTTCCAAGAAAGGGAACCTGATGGAGGTACTTAGCTTTGAGGGATCCTGAAAATTGTTTAACTAGTGAGCATAAAAAGATATTTCTAACAAGTGTTTCTTTAAAAATTTACTTTTAGGAAGCATATTTCCTTGACTATCAACTTCACATTAATATTTCATATTAAACTACAACTATTTTTAGTTTTTAATTGGTACTATAAAATAATTTTTTTCAATTAAGGTCTTTAAATTTGAATCCAATGACTGCATGATATATATTTCTTATGATGATAGCTTCAATTTTATAGTTAATATGATATCAAAAACATGAGGATTACTGTGATTGCTCCTACTAACACCTCTCATACTACTTGTCTTGGGATTTTACTTTGATGCTCATCAATGTTTACCTTCATTCATCCTTGACGTACTTTTGACCATTTTATTTTCTCTTTGAAACTTTCATGTTAAATGGAAGTAAATCAAAAGGAATATTAAAATTTGAAAGAAAATTAGATTCCATTTCTGCTAAGTTTGGAAGTTTTAAAGGCATGATTTATTTATTTATTTTAATTCGTCAATAGTTTACTCTATATCTAGTGAGGAATATGTTAATGATATCATATAATTTTATTTATTTCTAGTAAACTCTATGATGAAATAAGACGAGGTATAATTTTTTAATTTTATTAGCAGAACAAAGTCTATTATGCTTTATGATTGATATTTTTAAATATGAAATAAATCCTCCATAATTTTATCTAATTTCTATCTCTTGCACATAACTTGTCAAAAATAACATGTTTTGATTAAATGGTATTGGAATAGGACATGATTCCTATCTTTTGGACCCAAAAAATTCCTCTCTTTTTAATTCTCTTCTACATGAAAAATCCACCATGCTTGTCTAGTTTTGCACTAGTATTGGTGTTTGGATAAAATTTTGGATTATAGATCATTTTCTAAATACTCATTTCATCCTATACAAATTGTTATCCTAAAAAATATTTGTAGCCTACATTGATTGAATAAATTTATATTGTCCTCTTCCCCCAAAGCTATTATACCTCTCAATCTTTAGAAACTTCTCTAGTTCTTATGGCTATCTAAAGAATTTGCTTTTCTGTTCCAAAATTTGTATATGTCATTTTGATTCTTTTAAAATCCAATAAAAATAATACCATTCTTCATATTTAAATTTTTTTGTATATTTTACAACCTAAAGCTACAAACATCTCTTTTAATAACTTTAACTTTAAATTTGTTGGATGATTGGTGGGTATTATGACCAAACCTCTTCCTAAAAGGAACATACCCCATAGATAATTGAAAAGATGCTTGTTTTTATAATATGACATCCCAATTGGATACATTTCCAAATCGAAGGTCCCTTTCTATAAATACGAAGGTGAGAAAGATCATAAGATGCATGTTTCTCCATATATTGCTATGCTAAAATTCCACCTATAGAGAATTTATAATTGATGTCCATATCTAATAATTTATATAGACTATGCAATATTATTAAGACAATAATTGTTCAAGCTTAATCCACCTCCATATTTAGGTTGGTAAATGTTATCCAAAATAGTCAATTTTTGAGCAATTTTGACTAGGTCAACAATTTTTTGAATTTTTTCAAGCTCATTTAAAAATTATTTTGGTACTATAAGTTCTAAAAAGCATTATATGGAAGCACTTTAAGTACTAATTTAACAAGACTAATAATTCCAACTATAAATTGAATCCTTAAATTATAGTATAAAATCTTAGACTTCACTTTATCAATTAGCTCTTTTCAACATTATAGCCTACTAAGGTAAAACTAGAATTCCTAAGTATTTAAAGGGATTTAATGCAAAACCCAAGTACATCAACAATATGAAACTAAATTCTATTTTTTATGTGGTTTTTGTTTTGATATTATGCTCTTAAGAACATATCTAGAGGCTAAAATGTATGTGTATAGATCATCCTAGATCACTTAACCTTTTTCTATAGCGGTCATCCTTGTAAGAATCATGTCATTCATAAATTCTAAGTTATTGAGGGTTCTAACCCATGTGATATTTAAAATATTAATTTATCTCTCTAGTTTATAGGTTTGTTAAGTATATGCCCATCCCTTCAATAAGAAGAATGAGGAGAATATTGATAGTGGACTATAATTCTTGAGAAGTCTTTTTGTTTTAAACACATTAGAGTAGGATTCATTAATGAAAACCAAGAAAGATAGAGAAGAGTGAAAATTTGTTACCAATTTAACACAATATTCATAAAATCCAAAGGCTATTAATAGGCTATAAAAAATATAATAATAAAACTAATCAAAGGCCTTGAATATGTCTAACTAAATTAACATGGATTTCATTTTAATTCTCATTGAATAATAAATATTATCCTAGATAAAAAAGCATTCCATGTATGAGTAGTTTATATTTGATAAAACCTCATTGTTCTTAAGAGATAAGAAAAGGCTGAATTTTCTTGATCCTTTCATCCAAAATTTTGTAAGAAAATATATAAAATGTATTTCACAAGTTAATAGGCTTATACTCTACTATACAATAGTCTTCTTTATTTGAGGGAATAAGGAAAATCATAAAATTATTGATAGGTTTTAATATTTGCATTGATTGGTGAATTTTCTTGAACTACTCTACATAAATCAAGCTTGACCACATTTGAAAAGGATTAATTTTTTTTTTCTAGGAAATTATGTATCCTATGGGTCTTTTCTTTTTTCGTTCTAATTATTACCTCTTCTAGTTCTTCTAACAAAATTGTTTTAAGTAGTTAATTATTTAGTTATGGTGTTATTATGGATGGAATGGTATTTGAGAATTTTTCTTAAGCCTATATTGTCCTTATGATCTTCCTTAAAAATATTCTCAAAGTAGGAGATATTTTTTTTAATATATGCAATCACTTTGATGTATTTTTTCACTACTAGAAACCATAATCGATTTATCATAAAAAAATATTGTATTTCTATCTCTGCCTCCAACTATGTGTACTGAGATTTATTATACTAGTAATTTTATCCCTTTGCTTTCAATTCATCTATTTTATTGAGAAACCTTGTTTCGTTACCCAAATTATCTCTATCTAGACCAAATATTCTCATATTATTTAAGTATTGATATATTTTACAAACCATATTATTTTAGGTGTTATATACTCATGATTACATAGTTTTGATTCATTATACAATAATTGGGATATACAACATATGTGTACACACACATACACGTATGTGTGTGTTTATATAGATAGATAGATAGATAGATAGATAGATAGATATATGTGTGCATGTATGTATTTTTATTAAAAAATAATAACTTTTATTTTAAAATTTGAAAATGTTACAAAAATTTGGGTAGTTTATAACCTCACATAAGCCTTAGTAAATAACCCCATTAATATGTCAAAGGAACAAAAAAAAAATCGTAAAGTATGACTTTTATCAAACAAAAATAAGTATAAAAAAAGAGTAGATTGTGGACAAATTCCATAGGTATTGTAGATAGGTAATAGTGGACAAGAAAAACACATAATAAAAATAGGGTCAAAACAATTTCAAAATAGATCTACAATCATTCCCTAATTTGATTGAATAAATGATAAATAACATCTTTTTATAAAAATTGTTTTATATGATGACCTATTATCTAGTGGACAAAACTATTTTAGCTTTAACATGTACACATCAATTGTTTATGTCTTTCTCACTCATGAAATAGTTGTATGATAAATATCAATACTCGTATCTCAAAAACTCTAAATATGTATATTCCCACAAGTTCTTATATGTGTTAGATAATTTGGAATGGACAAACAGTTTTCACATAACTTCACTGCATGTTTATATATGATAAATATATATTGGATCAATTATTATGATATTAATTTAATAGATTAAAATTTTAATAAGTAATATATGTATAATTATTAAGTTAATTTGTAAGTGGACCTAAAATTACTTTGAGAGGGAGAGCGGGAAGCTCCCACTCTGGATGGGATGATCTATGTTCCATATTTCCAGCTCTCACTACTCTAGGCCTCCTCCTCTTTGGCCAAGATGGGTTTTTCCTATGCCAGTTTTATTTTATGGGCCTAGGGAATCTACTTGGAGTCTTCCAAGCTAGTCTTCCCATATTTGATTGAATGTTGTAGCTATTTGGACCATCTCAAATATTTTTCCTAGTGCCCATTGGTGTTGGTTGGTTCTTGGGTAGCCCAATTGGGAGCTATAGCTTTCGTTAAGGGGTTTGGTGTTCGGGTACTCTATTCAATTGCTCATGATACCTATCTACATTTTTCTTGGATTTTTGGGGGAGCACGTGCTTAAAAATTATAGATCGACATCCTTGTCAGCTTCTATTTAGGTTTCATCGATATATCTAGGATCTCTTAGTAGATCTAGTGCTTATCTGCTCCTAGTTATTTGTCAAAGTCTTTTGCTTCAATCTATATTTTGGTCTTGCCTGGGACCCTATGCTTCTTCGTGCAGTTGAGGCATGGACTTCAAAGTATTTTCTATAGTGCATATTGGTGGGATTGAATGTTGATCTAATGTAGATTATTATCCCTTGGCTCAGCTCTGCAATTTGTTTCAGTTCTTTGGGAAGGGGACCTCATGCTTTCTCGTTTGTTGCAGTCGTCGATCCCTGTGGATGGTCCCTGTGTTCAATTTTATTTCATTCATGGGTCACGACATGTTTCTCTGGGCATCTCTCCTTATATCCTGCATAATTAGTCTTATTTTTAGGAATGTCTCATGGTCCATCGAGATATCTAGCTACTATTAACTCACGTTTTAGGCTTTGTTTCAGCTTCAGACTTCCCCAAAGGTGTGAGTGGAAGTTGGTTTCTTTTTCAATCGGAGATCCAACTTCAAATTTGGGTGGGATAGGCATCACACTTAATTTTTAAAATCCCTGGCCATTATAGGCAGGTTTGTGATCTTCTCGAGCCTTTAATACGAGATTGTTTTTCAGTCTGTTCTTTTCTTGTGCCTTCTTGGATGGGTTTCTCTTTTATTGTTTTTGCTTTTAGATTTCCTCGATAGGTTTTTCTCTGATGGGTTTTCTCTTTTCTTTGTTACTTTTTACATAGCTACCATTAGTCAAGATTTTCATCTTCCTGCAAATTCTAGGATTCTTGTAGGGCATAATTCTTGCTTGTTTTCTAGTTTCCAAGAATTTTTAGCTACAACTGATTTCAGTTTCTTGTTTTTTTAAAGCAGGAAACCATGTTTTTCTGGTTCAAAATTTTGGATTGTTTCTTCTATCCCAAGCCCATTTTGGGTGGGATTGGTTTTTTTTTATTTTTGCTATCAATGTCAGCTCTTATACCCATTTTGGGTGAAATTGACCCTTTGTTTTTGTCTCAAGATCCCACAAGCTGGGTTTTTCAAATTATATTTTAATTTTATTTTGATTATTTCATCTCTATCATTCTAAATATAGGTGATATTCATCTACTTTTTATTTTATCCTAGGCTCCCACAAACCAAGTTTTGCATATATTAGATTTTTTTGCATAGGATGATCCCATTTTTACTTTTTTATTGGCGTAGAGATACTTCTTTTGAGATTATCTCCTGTGATTTTTTTCCTAGTGGATATCATTTCCCTATGGATATTTTCTCCCTACATAATTTTAAAAAAAAAATTGGACCCTTTCAAAAACCCCTCTACTACCAATAATAAAAAAAAGTTGTAAGTGGACCTTTGGAACTAAGTCTTCTTTTTTTTTTAAAGTGTTTTAAAATTAACACATAAAATTGGTTTGTAGTATATAACATCCCCTAATCCTCTCTTTAGGTGATAATTCTAAAAGTAATAGATGCATTTCATCCCCTTAGTTGGCTCTTCGTGAATTCTTCTTCTTATTACACAAGTTGTTATAAATATAGTCTATTCCATCATTTGGGTTATGTAAATGTATCTTCTAAGATACATACTTAGATTGCTTTAGGGGGAAGTTATCTAGTTATTTCATACAATGTAATAAATGCACAAGTTTCAATGTGCAATTTATCCCTTGAATAGCTAGATAGAGTGTTGGCCAAGTATCCTATTTTACCTATATATGGATGACCTCTTATATAGATATATATAGAGTCATGGGCATAGTCAGATAGTGTAGGTTAGTGGATAGTATAGTTTTATGTGTCTCACCATTCATTGGTGATGGATACAATGTATATCAGTAGCTTTATTAATGGAGTGTTCATTTCCTCCATGGCTACATTGTAATATTTTACATGATTTCTATATACAACATATTTTAGTCATCTAACAGATTTACTTTCTTTCATATTATTCTGCTTCTTGTGATTGTTTTTTCCAAAGTCTTATTCATCAAATGATAATAGTGGTATCAAAGCCATAGTAGATCTAGTCTATGCAGGTCAATAGGGAATCCACCATTATCATAGAGCCTAAGAATTCTGGCAAACTAACATATCATTAGACTAGCCACTATCAAAATATTTTAGAAGATTCTAGGTGGTAGAATTAGGGAGAGTGTCAAAGTTATGACTGAAAGAAATCTCAATTTTAGAAAATACTGAGATTAATTTTTTTGTCTTTTCCACATAGTTGTTTTAAAAACTCATGAATACCATGACTCAACATTCAATCCACTAGATTGACAAATCATCTAGTGAATATCATCCAAGTTATCTGGAATTTGCTAACTAGTGACTAAAATTTATTTTGTTGTAAAAAATTAATTCTTAGAGGATTGTGACTCCTCCTACGATAGAAATCTAGGAGAATCCAACTTCGTTGCCTAAAGGTCAGCATGCCTTCATAGTACAAAGATTAGTCTTTTGTCCAAAAGAAGAATACTGTAGAAGAAGACTTCTAGTTAAGGATCATGGTGAATATTGAATATTGAATATCTCCATTGTTGAATTGAAGAATCCCATAATTGAAGAACAGACCATAGGAGCCTTGATACAGAAAGGCCATAGAATCCTTTATACAGAAAGGCCATATAATACTTGAAGAATAAGCCATAGAAGTTTTGATGCTAAAAATGCTAGAGAAGTCTTGATACTAAAAATGCCATAGAAGCCTTGATACTAAAAAGGCCACAAAAGCCTTGATACTAAAAAGGCCATAGAAGCCTTGGTACTGAAAAAGGCCACAAAAACCATGATATTGAAAAATACCATAGAAGACTTGATCCTTAATAATAATTCAAGAAGAATATATGATTCAGAGGAAGACTAGATATTTTAGTCTAATATCTTTGTTATAGAAACAAAATATTCAGTGAGTTGTAAAACTTCCTATGAGAAAGTTAGGAAGAGCATATTCTTCAAAATCAACTCAATCCTTAAACAAAAATGAAGAGATCAGGAGAATATATAATTGTAGAAATTTTAGTCTTGGAAGAAGAAGGACTAGGAGAGTCTTGCTTGAAGCTAAAAGTAGCAAAATTAGATGATCCAGGAGAATATCTCACCACCAACACTTCTAGGAGTAGAATGTTGAAGAGAAGGTCTCAAGAAAGACCATCAGAAGCTACTAGATCAAATACCTTGTGAAGGTCTCATCGAGAATCTAAAAAAGGCTAGGAGAACCTTGCTGAATATCAAGAGAATTCTTTAGAGAACTCATTGGATAAATCCACTACCAAGGTGAAGTTGCTCATAGTCAAGGACTTGGGACAATTGTCACCATATGAAAACAAGTCCAAGAGAAAAATTGACAAGGAGTGCCAAATATGTGATGGATAATTTGGAAATGAGTGTCAAATATGTGAAGGAGAATCTTTTAAGGAGTGCAAAATCCATGAATAATAATTTGGTAAGGAGTGCCAAACCCTGGAAGAAGATCCTACTTGAAGTCAGAATTCGACAAGAAGACTTGAAGACATAAGAAGCTCATCAATTCTTGAATATTTGAATATTGTCTCTCACAAAAATAAGGCATCGCTTTAGAGACATTGACTTCTCTAAATATATAGTAGGAGGAATATAACACAAGAGGAGAACAAGCCACCAAATCATAGGCTCATGAGAGAAATTTCAAGACCATCATTTGGTGAAGAAGGAGTTGTTTAGAACATACTACTTGCAGAAGCAACTTGGTTATTTTAGACACCAATATCTACATCCTCTACAAAAGTGGGAGAAGAGCTACAAAAAAAGGTAAGCAAATTTTTCTACAAAAATATTTATTAAATTGAATTACTTATCAGATTTATTATAGCACCTGAATTTGGATTAAAGTTGCAAGAATAAAATTAGATTAGAGTCTTATAAAGTGCAAAAATAAAAATAATATTTTTAAGGATTTATTTGCACATTTATTAGGATTTTATTATATTTCATATTAGCTTCTATCAACTACCTATCATATACTTTGAAAAAATAAAAATAAGACTAAGTCCTACAACATTGATTGTAGTGAAATTGCAGAATAACTCTTAAAGATTCATTTTAGGTTATTCTTGATTAGTTGCAATATATTGTTAGTGCATGTATTTTAGAGTTGATTGGAGTTGTAAGGTATAATATTAGTGCATTAAAGTGAAATATTTGTAATATTATACTACACTCAAAAATAAATTAGTTTTGTGTTTCTTGAAGGGCACAAAATATGATTTGTATCGAGTGTCTAAACATACTATTGAAGCACAAAAATCTACAACTTGTAGTGGCCAAAAGAAGCTACCCAAAAGGTTAGAATCCTCCAAAATTTGGAGAAGAACTTAACTAACCAAAAATAGAAATAGAAGCTTCAAATATTGAGACTTGGCGAGTATCAAATACAAAATCATTACAAGGTTAGATGCAAGGAAAGAAAGTGCAGAAAAATGCATCTATTGAAAAGTTTCTATATACTATTATTTAAAGCTTGGATTTGTTATCAAAGTATTCAAGAAATAAGGGGAAGGTGTGTCTACTCTTAAAATACAAACCTAAAAACCCTTGTATTGCAGGAAAAATCTATCACAAAACCAAAATTTCAGATTTGGAAATAGAGTGCAAAATAAGGTATATTAAAATAAGTCTTATAATACATTAGACTACACTACTCTAATCTGGTTTTTTACAAAAAAATAGCATATTTGGAAGTGTCATAATGGGGCACATTATCTACAGGGTAAATCATCCAAGGAAGGTCGAACATCAGCACTCTTCTCCCTAAGGTAAAAGAAGCCACTCAAGGGCTCATCTTGGACATACATACCTGTAGATTCAAAGCTCATATCAGCTCATCTTCGAGCTACATTTATGTAGATAAGAGAGAGTACACATATATTTATAAAAGACATCAAAAATATATGATTTAAGGTATAAAAGAGAACAAGCAAATGTATTAAATTCATGGTATTTAACTTGGAGAAGACCATCCACCAAAGGAAGCTCCAAATTTTCATCCAAGCTCCATAGTGCATTGTCAATCCACCTACAGAAGAATAGCTTGCTTGTTGTCCAAGCAATGTAGCAAAGTAATGTAATGGTTAGGAAAAGGTTTGAGGAGTTATAATCTGCATCTTCAAAGACGTTAAAGAAATGGAATCCATGCAGAAATACCACTTGGTAGTATCGACATCATTCCTCTCTCAATGTTCATTAAACTCCCGTGCAAGAGTTACAACAAAGCGGTCATACTTGGTATTCTCCACCAGCCTCACACAAGTGCCCATATACTTTAGATTGCTTCAAGAAGCATTGAAAAAAGAACTTGGAGTGTTACAAAAATAACGGATTGCTTACTTATAATGGATGTGACACATGTCACAAATATGATTATTAATTATCATTAAAATGCATTCAAAGTCCAAGTTCAACAGGGTGAGCAAAGCATAGTCAAATATATCCAAAGTGTGAGTAGAGTGCAGTCAAAGACATACAAAGAGAGAGTGAAACACTATGAAAAATATTTGAAGCATAGTGGGTAAGGAAGGAAGAAGGAGCATTAAAGGCTCTTATATTTTGAAGTTCAAACCTTCAACACCTACATACCAGCATTAAATACAAGCAACACCAACGGATCTCCATTAATTCTAGCACCAAAGGTATCTCTTACATTGTTGTTATACTCAGTCGCATATAGAATTGAATAATAAGTATATTTTGCATCTAAAAAGGTAAGGTTTAATACCATTTATTATTGCTCTCATAGTTGGATATATAAGGGTTGTAAAATAAGGTTAAAACTTAGATTTTGAAATCAAAAGCCATAAGAGGTAACTTATCTCATTGATTTAATATTTGCAATCTTAACCTAGGATAAATAAGGAATTCTACTTGGATTAAATTATTTAACATTTTGCAAATATTATTATTTTCTAATTTTCCAAACTTGGGAGCCATAAGGGTTACTCCATAAAATTTAATTTATTGTAAACTAGAAATGATCCAAGGGATTTGAAAGAGGTTATTAGAGTTTCTACCAAGGTTGGATAAATATATATTTTTACTTGTCTCAAAATCTTCAAAAATGGATAAAATAATTCCAACATTAAATCCTCTTCAAAATTGAAAAGTGCTTAGTTCAATTAGGAGTAATAAAGTGTTAAGAAGTTGATTTTTGATCGTTATAAAATTTGTACAAAATTAACTAGAATTGAACTTTATCCTTTACAAAAGTACTATATTATACTCTAAAACTTTAGGGAGTCATAAGGCATTCTACAAAATATGATAACAATAATATATGTCTAATATTATCAAGTTGGGAAGATATAAGCTTTATTCAAAACATAAAATTAGATGTTCATACTATTATTACTAGGGACACATAAGGTAGCCTACAAACCTAAGAATATCTAAAGGTTTTACCAAATCAAGATTAAATACTTCAATTGAGGAGCACATATCCTAACACTAGGGAGCTATAAGGATTTCTACTTCTTAAAATACCACTAAGTGCTTCAAAAAGGAAAAATCCAATACCATAAAACTTGGGATCATGAATCTACTTACGAAATCAGAAGGAAGGTTAGATCTAGCTTCAAAATTAATTTGTAATTAAGCTTTGGAAGATAATTTGATACTATGGAATGCTATCTTCAAACATGTCTCAATGAAGCAATTAACAATGGAAAAAGTGATATTTACTTTCCTTATACTTTGCAAGTATATTATACATGATACTGCTCATATATAAACACTACAAGGCAGAAAATGAAGAACAAAAATGATTGATAGAATTACTCAAAAAGAATTCAGAACTTGATGAATCATATACAAAAAAAAAAAAATTCAATCCTCATGCAACATCAACACTTCTTGTTCTACTAACGTAAAATCTTATCAAGATGCCTTAAGTGGTTGTTTAGAAACTTTTGTACATATTAAAGACAGGAAAGGAGAATCTTCCTCACAAGAACCAAGTAGCATCTCAACCTCTTATGAGAACACAAAAACCAGATTCAAAGGCAAAATCAAAGATGAATAAGAAGACATAGCAGATAAAGGAGGAGTACAATTCAAAATAAATTGAAAGAAAGCTCTATCTATAACTTACTATGTATCATATGAAGACACATATTACCTATTGAACTTGAATACAAAGAATGCAGAAGGAGACTACGAAGATCAAGTAGAATATGATGAAGAAGATCCATATTGAAGACTTAAAGTCTTCAATACCTAAATAATATAATACATGGGGGAGTTAGAAATAGAGTCTATTCCATAATTTGGGTTATGTAAATGTATCCTCCAAGATACATACTTAGATTGCTTTATGTGCAATTTATCTAGTTACTTCATGCAATGTAATAAATACACAAGTGTCAATATGAAGTTGTACATGTGCAAGTTATCCCTTTCACAGCTATATAGAGCGTTGGCCAAGTATCCTATTTTACCTATATAAGGATGGCCTCTTAGATATATAGATATAGAGTTGGGGGACATAGTCAGATAGTGTAGCTTAGTGGGTAGTACATTTTTGTGTGCCTCACCATTCATTGGTGATGGATACAATGTAGATCAGTAGCTTTATTAATGGAGTGTTCATTTCCTCCATAGCCACATTGTAGTTTTTTATATGATTTCTATTTATAGCATATTTCAATCATCTAGCACATTTAATTTCTTTCGTATTATTCTTCATCTTGTGATTGTTATCTCCCAAGGCTCATTCATCAAAAGCTAACAAATGTCTCTTAATTACAATATTTTAATATACATGAAAAATTTATTTATAGTACAATATTTAATATAGGATTTGCTAAGATCTATGATAAAATAAAAATGTCTACAAATTGAGTTTATAAAAATTAATTTTGATGGCCTTTCAAAAGGAAACCTAGAAAAATCTAGAGGAGGTGGTGTTATTTTAATAATGAAGGAAAATTCTCCTTAATCATAATCATATATAACTTCAACTAACAATTATGTAAATTCTAGGATGCTTCTTACAAGGATCAAAATTTCAATTGGAAAAGAATGGAAATATAATTAAATTAGAATATTCAAAATTATCATGACTGATGTCAATAAAAACGGGTGTGGGGACTGGATAAAAAATAATATTATTTCTAATTTTTATTAACTATTGTTCGAGGCAATTTCTTGGAAACATGAACATATCTATAGAGAAGGAAATCACATAGTAATTAAGTAGCCAATCTTAGTGTTTATTTTTATCTTGGTAAAATTTAAATTTTATAAGACAATTGGTTGAATGAGATTCTATCTCTTAGAAAAATAATGTGACTGAGTTGATTGTAAAAACAATAATTTGAGGATGTTGAGGGGTATTTAATTGAAAATGAAATTAAGAATATATTTTATGAAAGGGAAAGCTATATGTGCTTTGAAAAACTAAAAACAAATACAATATTTTAAAGTTTTGTTGGTAGTGCCCCCAACAAAAGCAACATATAACTTTACTAAAAAAACTTAAATTTACAAACACATTATTTGATTTCTCGTGGTTGACTTGAGCATAAAAAATAGAAAAATCTATATAAAACAAGAAAAAAAATTTAAACATATTACTTTCGTATGGTTGATATTGGTTAAAAAACCAAAAACAAAAACTAGAACAACTTTTCCCTAGTTGATATCACTAAAAAATACAAAAATATTGCTAGGGAAAGAACCTAAAATCATGTTATATATTTTTTAAATCCTAGCTATAAAAAATATAGAAGTTCCATACCTTGATTATAGAAGATTCAATATGGAATGGTTATAGAATGCATCATAAACCATAGATGGATTAACTCTTCACTACTTGTATATTCTAAATTTTGCTCACCTATCACATCCTAAGACTGTAATCAATTTCGGTAACATATCTAGGTAATTTCTCAACCTTCATCATAAAATTTGGATGCTAAAAATAAATTCATAACCCACATATAAATTTATAGGCTATGAACTTATCTCTAAGGTTGTGAATTTAATTTTAGGCCAAATTTTTAAATTTTGGTTGCTCTAGTAATGAAATCATAGGTTTGCTACCAAGTGAAATTCGTAGATACAAACTTGTGGATTTGTGAACTAATTCTCATACACTCAAAAATAAAATATTTCCCAATATAATTTTCCTCTCCAATCATGCTAACAACTTGCCAATTCAAATCAAACTTTATCTGTCCCAAAATTATTTTAATTAAAATTCTTTTAGCCCATTCCAAGTTATCCAAAATATATCAAATATTGTAGACCAGCATTTGTTTTTATTTGGATATCATTTTTTTACATAATACCCTACACATAAAATTTAAATATCATGTCTTTCCTTTTATAAATCCCTAAAATTTTACAAATTAGGCATTTCCCTCTCAAAGGAGACACAAATATTGATAGTATAGAAGTGATTCCATAGCAATAAAGCTCTATATAAATCAAATAGCAATTAATTTAAAAGCTTTTGGAGTCTTTTGGAATTCTTTTTCAAGTGTTTTTTCATCTCCAAACTTTCTATATCATTGCATATATTTCCAACAAAAGTTTCTCCTAAGGAAAAAAGGAGAAATTTGTTCAATTTATCTTTTCTTATTATGAATATTATGCAAATTTTATTAAATTATTATTCACTTACATTAAATATTAACCTCCTTTGTTCCAATTTTTTAGCTTTTGATGCTCTATATTTAATGTAAAATCTGCCACAAGTTCTAAAATGAGCATGCAATATTAAATATATGATAATGGTAATATATTAAGCAAGTAAAACTCATAAGAATCTATAATAACTCATAAATATTCCATTAATGAGAGCTCACGAAAATAGAATATTTATACAAAATATGGAGTTCTCAAATACTCCATGCACATGCACTACATTATAAATAACTTGTGTTACTCTAATGTACTACTCTCTCTCTCAATTACTCTATATCTAAGGCCTATATATAATGGGATGTGACTCTTGACCTTTCACCTTCCCATGACTCTTCATCTTCCTATTCTATAGACTCATGTACACATGGACAATATGCACATTTACATAATTACACATTGTAACAATAGTTGTACATTTATTACATTGCATAAAGTACATCTCAAACTCTAATCTAAGACATACTCCTAATCTAAAGATGTACCCAAGATGGTAAATTAGCTTGTACCAAATAATGTCATATATTCCAACACCCCCATGTATTACATTATTTGGTTATTGAAGACTTTGGCCTTCAATATGGATCTTCATCTTGTTCATTCAGTTCACTTTGATCTATCTCCTATAAATTGATATTTGGATTCAGCTTGAAAGTATTTTCTTCCATCTTCATATTTTCTTTTTTGTCATGCTTCCTCTTCCTGTTTCTTTTCCTTCTTCTTCTGTACATTCACTAGTGATATATTATCAACACGGTGAGTTAGTATATCATCACAATAGTATTTTTAAGGATTCAATACTTTGTTACTAGTGTATTCATCATTCTTTTGTTTCATGCCTTGAAAATTTTAAAAAACAATTAATGATAGTTATGTCATCAAAAATTCTTCTAAAGTAAGCTTAACTATATTTTGAGAATTCCACCAAGCCTTGAAAAGTACTTCATGAAGATAAATAATTAATGTCATAAAATTTCCTTCTTTTTCTTCCATGAGAAACAAACAAAATGTTTCTTTTAAATCGGAAGATAAATATTTGTATCTATCAAAATTATCTATTAGGTTTTGTGAATAAAAATTTAGTTCATGAAATATTTCTTCCTCATTAAATGCATTATTCACTATTTCATCCATGTTTCTTTTAATTTAATATAGAATTCCTTATTCCTCCTTAGTCTTTATATGATAACTTAAGAATACTTTTTTAATTTTCAACTTTTTCAAGCAATTATGTTGTAAGCCTTATATCTCCCTATATTTTCAACTTCTAAATTTTAAGTTGAATTTGAGTGTAATATCAAATACTAATTTTTAATTATTTAGGTAGAATTCCTTTTAGCTCCCTAGTGATTTGAATATAAGACAACTTTTATTAGATAATTAGTCTCTTTTTTTTTAGTTGAATCCCTTTTGACTCCCTATTTTTGAATGGAAAGTTATACACTATTTTGATGCAATTTCAATTTTGATAAGATTTTCTAATTTCAATACTTTTAAGTTGGATTCCTTATGTCTCATTAATTTGAGCATGAGACTAACACCAATATAATTTTCTAAATTTTTAACAACTCTGTGTTGTGTTTCTTATAGCCTTCAATTTTCAATAATGTAGTTTCTAAATTTCAAGAACTTAAATTGGTGTTGAATTCCTTATAACTCCCTAATTGAAAATTTAGAAAATAATGTATTTGCAAAATTAATATTTCTATGTAGAAATCCTTGTTCCTCCAAGTTAAACTATTTGCAAATATCTTATGCAATATGAATTTCAAAATTGAATAAAGTAATTCCAAAATCTCTCAAAAATCTTCTTACTTCAAATATCTTCTAAGGCATTCAATATTTCTTCTAAGGTTATAATTCATCACCTTATTTCTCCTATTAATCAAATAATATTAAAAATAACTGAGTAATTAATCTTAATCATAATAATATGCCTTATACCTCCTATAATATTTGCAAATATTATAAATTAAATCACACCTCCTTGTATACGACATGCTAAACGTAACTTGATTTTGCAACCTATTCTCTAAAGTAGTCTACCTTCTCTATAAATTCTTTAATGCTCCTTCTGGATGTTCATCAACTTAGTCTTCAAAAGGCATGACTGCATTCTTTTTTCCTTCTTGTGGTGCTTGTGGAATATTCTTACACACCTTCCTTTAATTGATATCAAGTGGCACTCTAACCCATGCTTTTATTGCTTGTAAGAGATGTTACTAATCATGGTGGTTGACACTTATTTTCTTGGATGAAAATTATCTCTAGCATCCTTTAACTTCGTAACACTTATCAATGGATGTTACACACTCCTTGGTAACATTCAAAATTTCTCAATGTTAAAATCATTTGTCTCCTCTACAATGATGGTTTTTCTTTCTTGGTGGTCTTATTTTCAATGCCTCTTCACCTACTCTTGTAGGTGGGTTTGAGGTACTTAAAATTCCTCCATATATAAGCTCTAATTGCTCTTAATTCCTCCGTGTATGCACCTCAATTTATGAACTATAATGCTTTTTTAGTTAAAGTTATATCCTCATTGGTCATCAAGTTATGCACTCTGATTTTAGACTATGATACATGTTATGCTTTTGGTAGTGATATTCCTTCAATAACCACCCAATCATTAATATATATGCCAAGGTATTTTAGTTCTACTCCATGGTAGTTGTTTCTCAATTCCTTTCATACCAAGTGGTGGCAAATAAATTTTATTCCTTCACCTTGTGTTCTTTGATTCCTAATGTCCTTCTCTGTTGAGTAGCATTTTATAATAGTCAGCTTGTAACATTATGCTTGCTTGGGTGTTTCAATCAATAAGTGGCATCTTCCAACATCTATTTACGCAATGATTTATCTATTGGAGCTCAACTTGACCTACTTATTTCTTCTTGAACATTTTTTCTTCCCAATTATCACTCTTTGATGTATATTCATATGTTGTTTTTTCGTATACTACAGCCTATGATGATATTGGTAGAAATGAGACTATGCTCCTCCTCAAGCTAATGGTGCAACATTGATGGCTCAACCTTGTATATTTTTTCACCACTTATTTTATCATTTTATGACTTCCACGCTAGCTCCTCCTCTATGTTTTATGATTGGCTCTTGGTGGCTTCTTCACTATGATGGTGGCTCCACTTTTTCCTTGGTGGTTCTACAACTCCTTTGGTGGTTATCCTTCAATAAAATTTCTAAAATATTTTTTTCCTTTTTTGTTGTTTTAAACACTACAAATCTACCATGCCTTTGTTCACTATTAAATATTTTTCTTTTACTCAATAGTACATAGAAAAATTTGCACTTCAATTTATAAAAACAGCATATGCTACTTCTACTTATTACTCCCTTTTAAGCAGGTTTCAACTTCAATATTTATTGTATTTTTGTACATTTCAAGATAATAATGATGTCTCCTTCCTTTTATTTGAGATACTAAACTTAAAATATATTTTTCTCCTTAAAAGGCTCTAATATGGTGCTTTCAAACAACCTTATAAATTCTTAAACAGTGAACTTTCATAGCACCACTTATACACACCTTTTGATTGGTTATTTGGTTCACCTATTTGCTTCCTCAAATTTGTAAAATTTGCATCTCTATTTTCTACTCAATTTCTGCCTTTAACTCTCTACCTTTTAGCCTATAGATTGCTGTTCAAAAAGCTTTAATTTTCAGATTTCACCGCTGTTTAGGAATCAGGTTATATAATGTCCAAATGTCTTTATATTTTGCAGAAATTATCCTTCTTCAAATGCTTCCAAATAATATGAATTTTTTGGCTTTGATTCTCCTCAAAATTTATTCTTTCCAACTCTAAAATTTACAGCTATTGCTGCTTCTCAAATGTTGTTGTCTTGCTATCCAAAAAACTACAACTTTTTCAGCTTCAAATGCAGCTAATTCCTCCTTCGTTTTGCTGTCCAAAACTTTCACAAATATGCCCTGAAATTCTCCAAAATGCAGCTCTAGTTTATCCTCTTAATTCTGCTCAAATTTGCAGCTCAAATATCTTCAAATTGCTGCTTCAAAAACCCTGTTTTTCCTCCTTATCTTGCTATCCAAAAACAGCATTCAATTCCTCCAAATTGCTGCCTTCTATTGCTGTAAATTCTTCTTGTAATTTTTTGTTCAAGGGAACTTTGAAATTATTCCAAATCTTCTCCAAATAAAAGCTTTAATTCACCTTCAATTGGTTGGCTTGTGACTCTTCAACTTCTTCTACAAAAACAACAATATTCTCCTTTGAAATCCACCTTTAAAAAACATTATGGCTGTCCTCAAAATTCTCAAATATAATGGTCTCTTATAGATTATTTCTCCTTCAATATTCTTGTCAAATTCTAACTTCAAATTGGGACTATTTGTTGACCTCATCCTCAAGAATATAAATTTCTTGAGATCTTTAAGAAACCTTTCCAAAATTTGACAAACTTCTTGTCAAATCCTTTTTCTTTTTGGGCTTGTTGTCGGATGGTTATAATTATCCCAAATTCTTATTTTTTAGGAGCTACTCCTTCTTGCAATATTCTACCTTGATCTTTCTTCAAATATTGTCTAATGGCCACTTCTTCGACTTCTTCAATAGGGATTCTCTAGCCTTCATCTTCTTTCTTCTTCCAAGTTTACTTGAGACCTCTTCTCTTTGGTCTTCAAATTTTGTAGCTTTTCAAATCTTCAATGGGACTTTTCCTAGTTGTCCTCTATCTTCAATATTCCATATTATATCTTTCAAATTTGTAATTTCTTCAATAATATCTCTTATATTTGATATCCTCTTTCTCCAATATTCAATAGGTCTTCTCTTGGCCTCTTTATAGCTTCTCTATCTTCAACAAACTTTCTTTAATTTTTATTCAACCTAGAGTCTTCAATTTTCAAGATTCTATGGGGGCCTCTTTCTATGGGCCTCCTAAATCTTCAATATTCTCTTTTGCTACAACTAAAACCTAATATCCTACAATAAACTTTAGATATCAGCAAGCAAATACATCTAAATCTCTAGATCGCTAAAACTCAATAAACTTCACTAGTTATCTTTTAATCTAGTGGAAAGAGATCTATGCTAAGTCCTAGTCTTCACGAGTTTTCCTGCAACCCTATGGAAAGACTCTAGACAAAAAATAATTCTGAAATTTCTAAATGAGATCTCCCTATATCATCTTAATATTTCTTTTGGCTCTCCCTATCTCATGTCAATATCCCATGTGTCTCTGATACCATTGTTATCTTTTGATGCTCTATATTTAATATAAAAGCTACCACAAGGTATAAAATAAGCATGCAATATTAAATATATGATAATTGTAATATATTAAGAAAGTAAAACTCATAAGAAACTTTTGTAATAACTCATAAATATTCCATTAATGAGAACTCATGAAAATATAATCTTCATACAAAATATGGAGTTCTTAAACACCCCATTCACTACATTGTAACTAACTTGTGTTACTCTAATGTACTACTCTCTCTCTCAATTACTTTATATCTAAGGTCTATACATAATGGGATGAGACTCTTGACCTTTCACCTTCCCATGAATCTTCATATTCCTATTATAGACTCATGTACACATGGAACATGCACATTTACATCATTGCATATTCTAACAATAGTTGTACATTTATTACATTACATAAAGTAAATATAAAACTCTAATCTAAGAGATACTTCTAATCTAAATATGTACCCAAGATGGTACATTTGCATGTATAAAATAATGTAATATATTCCAACAAAAACTATCAATATTAATTTGATTTATTTTATTGTAAGAATTACATATGATATCTACACATCTAAGAACCTCCCATCATTCCTTTGGTAGTAAAATCCAATTGTCTATCCTAATTCTACAACTACAACAAGATATTGGATAAATATGGCCTACAATATATACAGGTTGCAAATTCGACCAAGACCATATTCTATTTAATTTTTTTGATCAACTTCTAACTTTTGTACATCTCTTTATGAAAGCACGAGGATACGGAAACAAAAAAGGAAAAACTCCAAGCACGATGCAAAAATGGAACTAAACTTAACGCTAAACCCTACGAATTAAAAATGCATGAAATGGAGAAAAACATGAATTGAAGCCCAAATGAAATAACAACCCTTCTCTTTTATTGATGTATTTCACATTTCGGTTACAATCCACATCCTCCCTTTTTAGGGGCGAGGAGCGTCAAATTCATCTCTTGGTCACATCCATGGATAACCATCCTTCTTCCGCGTGCCCACATGTAAGATGGGCGGACCAAAATGTCGCCACCACTTGTGTCTATGAATGTTGATTCCTTGTTGCTCCTCCGATGTTCCGATCCTATGTTCAAAGGAACAAGAAATAGTTAGTAGCACCTACGGATGAAACAAAACATGCAATCCCCAAGCCTACGATCAGTGAATGAGAAAAATGAATTAAACTATAACTAAAATGAATCCAAATGCTCTAAAAATTTTATAGGGGCATCAGGACATCACCAAGAGGGCACTACAAAAATAACAGTTGGAAATTCCTCATCGATTTGAATTCGCTCCGGGGCGGGACGAATTTACCTGCAACAAAATGCCGAAAAGGTACTGTCCCAAATGTCCTACCTAGAGAGCTCCAAAAGACCTGCAAACTTGGGGTTAGCTAATTGGGGGTATTTTGGGAAGACCCAGATGGTCAGATTTTCCCAATTTGGCCTCCATTGGTAGGAATTTGATGATGCTACCTGCAAGTTAGTAAAGACAAAAAGTGATAGAACATGATAAGATTTGCTCAAAACATTACGAAATCGAAATTGCAAACTACCTAAGAAGCATAATATGAAATGCAAGATAAAAATGATAGAAATAACAATCTGCCACAGATTCCTAATCATTCCTAAAAGGGATTATTAGACTCACGGTAGTGCGGGGGCACCTGGGCAGGCCGCCCACCGTTGGGACCTGATTTCGGCGCCAATCCACTTGGGATGGGTCCAAAATCTCTTGTAAGGTGTTTTCGAAAAATTGGGGTGGTATTCTATGGCCAAATTTCAGGTTTTGGGCTCAAGATTCGACCTTCCAATGATCACCCAATGACCTCTTCTCCAAAAGAGATCACGGATGTGAAAGGCACAAATCGCACAAGGATGTATGGGGAAATAAAATGGCAGCACTTCGTTGCTCCAAATTGCTCTTACTTTCCCATTTTGGGTGAGGAAACTCACAAATTTATAGACCTGGAGGTCTCTTGAAATGGGCATGTAGAGGCGCCACTTGGCATCCATGCCCTTCCAGGGGGAGGGAAGATTCCTCCCCGAATAGGGACTCCATGACTGCCCTTGTAACAACCTCTAATGCTCGAAAACGCTCACCCACACTCCCATGCAATGAAGGAAGCGTTAAGTGGCGGATCCGAGCTGCCATTTGTCAAGATTTGACTTTTTTCCCATCAAACCTGCAATTCGCCCCACCCTGGAGCGAATTGTGAATTCGTCCCAGGGAGGGGCGAATCCCAGTTTGAATTCGTCCCTGGGTGGAACGGATATTGAGCAAAGTGCCTGAAGGTGCCAAAATGATTTTTGACCTTCCAAAACTATTGTGAGAGTGGTTAGGACCACTTTTTAACCTCTAGGGGCTGCCCTTGGGGCTGTGTGTGCCAATGCGATCAGTTTTTGTGGTCACATAATCGGATTGGTGCTGTTTTGGTGTCTACAGATGCCCCTTTTTGGGATGCATTGTGCAAGGCACAACGCCGAGCAAAAATAGATAACCAAAGCACTAATGATTAGGGTTTCTTAGTAACCTAACCAACTTTTGATGCCCCAAGTATGAAAAGGGCATGCATTCTTGAATCCTTGCTTCTGACGAGCGAAGGAACTCAGTTCAAGTGTTAACCTTTTTCGGTGAGGTGTTACTTGAGCTTGGACATTGATCAGTCATGAATAGGCAAAGGGCGCAACCTTTTGTCTGTGGGAACCTTGAGTTCATGATTCACGAATGCCAAGTGATTGATCAGCTTGTGATTATTGCTTGTTTACTACCCCAAGCAGGAGCGTGATTTGTCTTTGCCAATGATTCTTTGAATGCATGTCATTTCCATGATTGGGTGTGTATTTGTTGATTGGTGACTAAGTGTGACTACCCCCTCAAGCGACGAATCGATGAGGGAATGACCTACATGAGAAAAGTGACGAGTCGCTTGACCCAAGATGACTTAGGTAAGGGTGCCTTCAGAGATTTATCTTTGAATGTGTGTGCAATTTTCTGACATTTAGACCTATTTTTGGTGGGTGTTAACCCTTTTGGGGACGCCTTTTTGGAGCTGAAATTGTCAAAAATTCGTCTTCTCGTGGAGCGGTCCGGCCATGGTGGCCTTCTTAGGGAGTAGGATGGTGATGATTTATAAAACCGACATCTATTTTGGATGCCAAGAAGGTCAGGCACGAAGGCGCCTTCGTTCGGCAACTCTATTGCTATTTTTGGGTGGGTTTTGACCCTTTTGGTGACGTCGTTTGGGGATGAAATTCTTGAAGATCCGTCTTCCCGTGGAGCGGTCCGGCTATGGTAGCCTTCTTAGGGAGTAGGATAGTGAGGATTTGTGACCCCGACATCTATTTTGCATGCCCAGAATGTCAAGTGCAAAAGCACTCTCATCGGGCAAGTTTATTGCTGTTTTTGGTGCATTTTTGTGCATTTTTGCTGTTTTGTGAAATGTTTGCTCTGTATTCGTCCTTGGGTGGGACGAATTCCTATTGAGCATTCATTCTAGGGTGGGACGAGTGCTAACCAGAGTGCTCATCCTAGGGAGGAATGATTACAGGCTCAAAAATCCTATTTAAAGGCCAAAACTAGGGTTTGGGCTCATTTGCACTTGTTTTTTCTGGCGATTTGGAGCTCTGAGGAGGAGGTCAATTCTATGAAGCGAAGCGCTGCCAAATTTTTCTACCACCATGAGTGCACGAACCGGATCGAGCGGTGAAGCCGAAGCGAGACCAGTAAGTGAACTCCCTCTTTATTATTTTCTTGTATTATAGTTTTTTTGTTCGAATTTATCAATTTGAGAGTATAAAACCCTAGGTTGACAAATTAAATTTTGTTATTTCTGAGTTTTTTTGTGTTTGTGTTAATTTATCAATTTCGAGAGTATAAAACCCTAGGTTGACAAATTAAATTTTGTTTTGCGTTTATGTTGTTTGTATCTGTACACTATTTTTCATGATTCTAATGTGCTTATTTTGTTGTCTATTGCAGGTTGTGAAGAGTCGGTATCACGTGCCGACTATTTTTGCTGAAGCACGAGAGGCGCTAGCTGTGGCTGACTGGGAGTGGCTTGACGCCCTAGGGCTCAAGCAGGTGACTCAGCTAGAGCCAGTGATTGGGGATCGGGCCTACCTGATGGCCCTGATCAACTTGTGGGATCCCCAGACTAATACTTTCCATCTCCCAACATGGGAGATGATAGTCACTTTGGAGGATGTCTATCGAATTCTTAGGATTCCAATAGATGGACTGCCGATCAGGACGACGTCACGGGATCAGCAGACAGTGGTGCTGACACGCTACTTCGGGCATGGGGAGGAGTTGGGGGTGGATGGTCCAATGGAGAGGGCAGAGATTGACTGCCATATGGGCGGGATTCTGGTTCGATGGTGGTTTGAGAGGGGGGTGTTGGGAGTGAGGCATGCATTGCTTATGGGCCTCATTTCCAACATGCTGCTACCTGACTCGTCAGGTGCGAGGTTCCCGTGGAACCTGCTAGATGTGGTCTGTCGATTGGTGGAGTGTTCGACATAGGAGCCTTTGGTCATGAGATGGGGACAGACGCTACTGGCACAGCTCTATGGGGAGCTATATGAGGTCCATTGTCGAAGGCAGAAGGGGATCAGCTATAGCTATCTGCTATAGAGCTAGGGTTGGCAACACATAGCGGTGGAGAGACCAGGGGGGTTATCGTGGATGATGCGGGCAGAGATGGTAGATAAGGATATAGGTTACGTGGCTCTATGGAATTGGTCGGAGGAGCAGGGATAGAGTCGGTGGTGGGCAGGTGTCGTAGGGCACTATGCCGATGCCTTTGCTCAGCTTGCTCCAGGTGAGGTGTCCTAGCGTCCCTACTGGGACTGTCCAGCCTGGTCGAAGGTTGGAGAGTGGCTCCGATGGGTACGCAGGGAGCGATGGCTGATTGGGTGGCATGGGACCGAGCAGGAGTTCTTCCTATACAACCGGGTGACACAACAATTTGGGGTGCACCAGGGGTTGCCTGGTGAGCCCGTGGTCTATCGGCATCAGGGGGATGAGAGGACTCTGGATCGGCCGGTCATCACGCCATTGGGCGAGGATTCGGATGCGATGATCGATGTCCCAGATGTGGATGATGTCGGGACTACTGTAGAGTACGATCAGTGGTGGACTCTACGGTGATGGCGAGGAGAGGGACCACTGGGAGGCGCGGAGGCAGCAATGGTAGGGGATGATGGTGCCGAGGCACTAGGAGATGATTGGGGAGCTCCGCTCGAGGAGGCAGACATGGTGGAGGTGGATGACTTGGGCATGGATTTTGGGGCTTCGAACCAGCCAGAGATGCAGGACGTCCCAGAGTAGTGGGAGCCAGAGCAGGCTGCTATTCCAGAGGCACCCACACCTCAGGGAGATTTAGAGGACACGAAGTCAGGGGTGCACCGAGAATGCATGATTGGAGGAGCTACTGCGAAGGCAAGATGAGGAGTTGGGGGAGGCTCTGCAAGAGAGGGATCTCTTGTGGGCTCAGTTAGCGGAGTGGGAGAATGCATGGGCTGCGCACCACCGGCAGGAGGGGGATACCGATGCTGCACGAGAGAGGGATCTCCTACGGGTGTAGCTGGCGCAGCGCAACGATGTAGTCATGATGTACCATCGATGGGAGGCGGAGTGGTGTCGACACTAGATGGATTTGGAGGGAGAGATCATCCACCTTGGGGGGTGGGTACCTGAGCCCTCGGGTGGTGGGTCATCGCATCGGATGAGGGGCAGTGATACTGAGCAGTCAGCATCGTCTTATCGCAGGCAACTGGATGAGGGAGGGGGTAGTAGGCGTGATGCGGGGGCTAGCAACAGCCGCCTTGAGGGGTCCCATAGGACCCACACCATGGGGGGTAGTTCCCGTCGCACCGATCCTGCGTGATCATGGTGGCCGATGCCTTAGGCTTGGGGGTTTTGAGATTTTGGATTTGGTTGCGGGGTCACATGACCGGTTCTTTGTAGCCTACGGGCATTTTTGATGATATATATAGATGACTTTATTTTTTTTATGTGCATGTGATGATTTGATTTTATGCATGATGATTGATGAATATGGATGTATGCATGTTAAGTTATAGTGATGAATGCATATGTGTTGATGAGTGCAAATGTTTCTAATTTATATGATATGCAAATGGAATGGATGAATTGAATTTGTGATGTTTGGTGGTCGCACCATAGACTGTGTAGAACTTTATGGCTTTTTGTCCTAGGCGATGGCTGCGGTAAATAGCTTTTTATGTATACATGTTTTTTTTTTTTTGGTATTTTCTGATGGCGATGCAAGGATGAAAGATAGCAAGTTGGTTGAGAATGTAGTTAAGGTTTTCTGGGACTCAGATGTTTTAACTAACTAGCCATGACTGTACTTTATCTCACAAGACTTTTGACCAAGGTATGAATCGGACTTGTCCTTGACCAAGTTATTTCACATCCCTGTGTGTGCAATTGAGTTCATTTATGTGGTGTTGGTCAGGATACCGCCAGTGCCAGATAGGCTATCAACCAAACCTATACTGAGGATCACCTGATTAGCTCCACTAACTCCTTTGTTGTATTTAGTCAGATTAATCTACGGTGCTATCGTAGGATACCATAAGCTAGCTCATCCACATGCAAACATTGATCTGCACACAAGTTAATGTGATAGATATATCATCATGCGGGAGGTTTACCACCAGTGACCGATAGGCTATCAACCAAACCGGTACTAGAGGTTTGCCTCATGACCTGTCTGGATGTTGAGAGTTCCAGGGATTCAAGTTCGACTCCCTTCTTTTCTTCAATTGTATTGGGATACTTGCTCTTTTGTAGTGATAAAAATCACTGTTTATTTTTGTATTATTTTCTTTTGAGCAAGGGATTTGGATATGGAGTGATGAGAATCACTATTTTATGTGCTTTTCTTGATGTATGCACTTTGGTTGTGATGTCAAAATTTGGATTTTTGACGTTTGCAAATTGTTGATGTTTTGCAACTTTTGAGAACTTGGGATTCTTGGGGAATTGGGTAGGGAGGATGCTTGTCCTTTTGCCAACTCTCAACATTCTTGGGGTCATTCGCACAGGGGGATGAGCAAGATAACCATTTCGCTTATGGTGACCTGGATTGCTTTGCAGGTTTCATCTTTCATTCACACAACTTGGGAATTTTGTTATGTGTTTTAACTTGTGTCGGGATGCTACGTAACAAGGTGTGATCCAAGTAGAATTCTACCTGCGTAAAATCTATCTAACTTGGTACAGTATGTGGCTAGATAGCTAATGATGACTGAATGACGAAAACTCTCGATACATGAGAAAACAACTGACTATGATGTGGGAGAATAACGTGAATGGCGGTTATAGGCGATGAGTTATTGATAAAGTGGAAAAATGTAGAAAAATGATGGTTTTGCCAAGTAATGACAGTCTATGGTGCTTTGACCTTTATGACCACAAATATGCAATGTATGGATGTGATGCTTAATGCAACTATATATTTTTGTGTTTTTGATGGATTGATTTGTGTGAGTATGAAGATGATATGCAAAATAGAGCTCTTTATTTTTGTGATGATTTTGAGCATGCATGGAAATGAGATGCAAATTTTGTTATTTTTGATGATTTTATTGTTTTTGAATTTTCTTGTTTTTGACCAAGCGATTACGGGAATCCTTGGAGCATTTTGGGGATTGACCAAGCGATTACGGGAATCCTTGGAGCATTTTGGGGATTGACCAAGCGATTACGGAAATCCTTGGAGCATTTTGGGGATTGACCAAGCGATTGGTGGAATCCTTGGAGCTTTTGTTTGGGCTATGTCTCTTCTAAAAATGGAATGGCTATAAATGACTGATGTTCAAGGGCTCTAGTTTCTTGATTCCGTCAAGAGAGGCTAGCTGGTATGTTCTAGGTCCTATTGTACTATCAATGACATAAGGACCTAACCAGTTTGCCACAAATTTGTCCCTTAAATGGGATGGCAGACTAGAGTTCTGTTTGTTCTCTTTCAAGACCAAGTCACCGACCTAAAAGTCCCTCAAGTGAACTTTCATGTTGTATGCTTTCTTAAGTCGCTCTTGATAGATACGTCCTAGAACATAAATGCTCGAGGGCATTAACACGTCGTTCTTCAAGCAACGTAAGTTGGTCTAACCGGGCCTGCCATGCAGTATCATCATCGATGAACTCTTGCATTGATATGCGTAGGGAAGGAATTTCCAACTCGAGAGGCATGACAACCTCGGAGCCATACACGAGCGAAAATGGAGTTGCCCCAATGGGTGTCCGAATGCTAGTGCGATAGGCCCACAGGGCAAGTGGGATCTGAATGTGCCAATCCTTATGATTATCTGTGACTATATTTTTGAGGATGGCAACTAGCATTTTGTTCGACGCCTCTTCTTGCCCATTTGCCTGTGGATAATAGGGTGTCAAAAAACTATGCTGAATTTTGTACTTTGTGGTCAAAGCACGCACATCTTTTTTCTTGAATGACGTCCCATTATCCGAGATTATCTTGGATGGAATACCAAAATGACATATGATGTTATGCAAAATGAACTCCACAATGCGGGTTCCAATCGTAGAGGTTAGTGAAACTGCTTCCACCCACTTGGTGAAGTACTCTGTGGTCGTTATGATGAACGTGTGATGGCCTGACGACGCAGGGGAGATATTTTCGATTAGATCTAGGCCCCACTATGAAAAAGGCCAAGCCGATTGGATCGGCTGCAAGGCCTAGGAAGGTACGTGTGTCAAATTAGCATGGTGTTGACACTTCATGCACTTCCTGACATATGCGCAACAATCTCGCTCTAAAGATGGCCAATAATAGCCCATGCGAAGAATGCGCTTTGCGATGGCCATACCACTAAAGTGGCCATCGCATGTACCATCATGCGCTTGGGCGATCACCCAAGTGGACTCTTGCTGGTCCAAGCACCGAAGGAGGATCCCTTCATAGCTGTGATGGTACAAAATGTCTCCTAACAAGACATGCTTTTCTGCTTTCTACTTGAATGTGCATTTTGTGGCATGCGTCAATCCAAGTGGGAGGTTACCTAACTTGAGGTAGTCCCTTATGGGTGAATACCAATCCTACTGATCAGAAGCCTCGATGGTATGAACAACTAGTCCCTCTTGAAGTTCATCCCTAGCAAAAGCTGAGCGGGAAAGAACTTGCAAGAATAGCATTGTATTGCTATTAAGGGGAGTAGGGGAGAACAAGGACCCCCAGTTGGCATGATTCAGATGATCACGGATTTGAGAGAACCTATCCGTGGATGGCTCAATCTGGATCAAGTGGATTCCTGGTGTTAAATCAGAGCTTGCTCGCTCCATCGCTGATTGCGATAGTGTTTTGACTTGAATGGTGGTCATTTCACTAGAAATGTCTTGCAGGATTAAGGACCCCAAGGAGGCCATAGTGTCCGTAAAACGATTCGATGATCGAGGGAGTGCCTTGATGTCGTACCATTCAAGATTTGCCAGGAATTTGTCCACAAGGGCTTTTTAGGCCTGTAGAACTGGGCATTTGCATTAGAATACCCCTTTGACTTGGTTGACGATTAGTAGGAAATAACCAAAGATGTTCAATCATTTAATGTTCATGGTGATTGTTGTTTGAAGACCTATGAGCAAGGCTTCATACTTTGCATTGTTGTTGGTGCATGGGAAATTTAATTTAAATGACAGGGGCATAGGAGCACCCTACAGTGTGAAGAATACTATTCCCATGCCACCACCTTGCTCACATTTAGAACCATCAAAAAATAGGGTTATGTCGACCTGTGACTCAGGCTCATCAAAATCTGGTGATTCTGAGACATGGAAGACCCCATCATCGAGTAGTTCTATGACCAAAGGTTGATCGTCTTTGAGAGGAGCCTATGCTAGTTGATCGGCTATGACCTGACCTTTTATGGATTTCTGTCCAATAAACTCTATGTCAAATTCTGTCAACAACATGATCCATTTCACCGTGCAACTACTATGATAAGTACGACTCATCATGTATCGCAATGGATTCTCCTTAGACACAACATACGTCTTGTTGCTCAACATGTAATGGCACAGCTTTTTGGTAGCAAACACCACTGCCAAGCAGAGTTTCTCAACGTATGCATAGTTAAGTTCATAGCTGACTAGGGTGCGGCTAAGATAGTAAGTAGCCTGTTCCCTATGAAGTTCGTTCTTCTAGGCTAACATGGCTCCCAGTGCCACCTCAGTAGCTGAGATGTATAAGTAGAACGATACTCCTGGTCTAGGTGGTGCCAATACTGGTGGCAAAGCCAAGTATTATTTAATGTCATCGAAGGCTAACTGGCACTCGTCATCCTAGTGAAATGCTACCCCCTTGTGCAATAAATTGATCATTGGTTGGCACTTGTCCCATAGCTGCGCTATGAAGCGCTTGATCGACGCGACCTTCCCCTATAGGATTTTGAGCTGCTTGATGGTAGTTGGGGGACGCATTTCAAGGATTGCATTGACTTTGTTTTGGTCCACCTCGATGCCCCATTTTGAGACTATGAAACCCAAGAGCTTTCCAGATGTGACACAAAAAATTCACTTCTTGGAATTCAGTTTGAATCTATGCTCCATGAGGCGATCGAGGATCTTGCTTAAGTCACCGAGATGATCCGGGTGCAAAAGAGATTTGGCCAACAAATCATCCATGTAATCTTCCAAAGTCTTGTGCATGTAATCATGGAAGATGTATGTCATGGCATGTTGGTAGGTGGCGCCAGCATTTTTAAGGCCAAAAGGCATGACCTTATAACAAAATGTCCCCCAAGGCATTGTAAATGCCATTTTTAGCTGGTCCTCAGGATTGATACAAATTTGATTGTATCCCAAGAAACCATCCATGAGGGAAAGCATTTTGTGACCCACTGTAGTGTCTACCAAGGCATCGATGCTCGATAAGGGGAAATCATCCTTAGGACTCTCTTTGTTTAGATCTCAAAAATCAGTGCATATGTGAATCCTCCCGTCGAGCTTTTTGATAGGCACCATGTTGGACAACCATGGTGGATAATCCACGCAGATGACAAACTGTGCATCCAACAGCTTTTGCAATTCGTATTTGACCATCAAGGCCATTGTTGGGTGCATCTTGCATAGTTTCTGCTTAACTGGCTTGACTGTCATATCAAGCGTTAGATTATGCATGACTAGGTGCGGGTCTAGTCTCGGCATGTCTTTGTATGACCATGCAAAAACCTCCTTCTTCTCTTTGAGAAGGGCAATGTAGTCGGCTTGCTCTTCGGGGATAAACTTACCCCGAGCTTGATGATCTATGGATTCATTGGGTCTGAGCCGATGTCTATGTCAGTCGTTTCCTCGACTGACATGTGGGATCCGTCCTCCAACTGGTGTGGAGTTGGGATCAAATGGATATCATTTGCTAGGTTAAGATCATCGTTAGGAACCTCGGGTCCCTCTTCAGCATGGCAGATATCTTGAGTTGGCCCAGGGGTAAAATGGAGCATTTCACCGAAATGCCAGTACTCAAATGGGGATGGAGGGGAATTGATGCGATCCCAGTCTATGGCATCTATGTCTAGAGATAATGACTATGTTGGATAGGCCGGATTATGGATGGGGGTGGTTAAGTCAATGGAGATCATGTTGATGAAATGATTTTGGTCTCCATTACCATGGGTGTGGTTACTCGGACATCCTGGATGCTCTCTATGCTCGGGATCTAGATCTAGAGGTACGGGCATGAATGGGTCAGCCCTATGTGCAGATAGGAAGACAGGGTCTGCCCTCGGCATGGATGTCACTATAGGGTCTCTGGGTGGAAGGTATGCTTCGTATGCCCAAAGTAGTGGATCCAAAACTTGGTCCCACTATGCTGGGTCTACGTACCACTCATGCCCTAGAACTATGTTTAATTGTTTGAATATGTCATTAATCTCCAAGTGGTGTTGATGCTGCATCTATCGCATGTGATTAAGATATGTGATCTCAGTTTCATCTTCATAATCACTATCGAATATCCAAAGGCCTTCGTTGGCTCTGACTGCTTATGACATTAAAGGCTTGCCTTGCTCAAGCAAATTGATCTGGCTCCACCTAGGTTGTTTCGCTCTCTATGGGGGACTTGATTTCCTTGGAGCAACGCTTGCTCGATGGGAGCATCCAGGGGGAACATTGTCAAGAGGCTTTCTTGATAATCATTCATGGGGATCACCTTTTAGTGATCGCTATCTAATTCGAAGGGATCATACGATGCTGGTTCATACTCCGACTCCTCCTCTAAGGACCCTTCTTGACATTGTCTAGATCCTCCTTGAAAATGAGCTCTCGAGCTTTCTCCTCTCTCGAGCGAAGGGAAGGGATTTCTAGAGCCAACAAGGTTGATTGTTGTTAATGGAAGATAATACCTCAACGTATATGTGGTGTTAGGGTTGGCATATGGATCTGATGCCAATCCCCCCTTGTTGCCTATCCCTAGGTCTTGCATGTTCTCCACCAATATGTCCAAGTGTAGGGGGTGGTTGAACCCTACTCCTAAATTGTCATATGGCATTTGGTATCTTGGTTGGCAAAGAACACGTATCCCTTGCTCATATCGGCCTAACCCATATTCGTGCCAATTGCATTGGCCAAGGTATCTCAGAGTAAAGTCTAGGTTAGACAAATAGTTGACATTTTTAGCAAAAGGCTCTTCGTCTTCGTCCTCTTGCATGCATGGTGCAATGCCATGATCAAGGCCCCCATACACAAAGTTTGTCTGGTTCGGTGGGTAGCCTAGGGGAACAATAGTGCCAATGGGGAGTTGAGGTCTCCCCATGTCCTGCATGGATTCTATTGCGGGTTTTTCTACAATATTCCACACCAGATACTCCCCTAGGCCCATATTGGCCATTTCAACTATGATGATTGGCGGTTGAGGGGGAGGGAATGGAAGTTCTCCTTGGGTCCACTCCATGTCGGGTGGACTAGGAGCCTCGACTTCCATTCGGCTAGGCATCTCCTCAGTAGAGATAGTTGATACTGATGGCAGTGTCTCTTCCAAAGGTTTTGCCTCTTCCAGGGGTTTCTTCTCTTTGTCCTTCTATTTGGCCCCCAAAGATGGTGTCATTGGTGGAGGTCCAGATGATGAAGATTAACCCGGCTAGGATTTTGAAGAACTTGTTAATAGGGATGCCTACGAAATCGGACCCTATTTAGATGGATTTAACTGGAAATCCAAATGTGTTGATGGTAGGGTCGATTGCGGCATCAGCTACACCGCATTACAGTACTTGAAGGGTTCCAAGTCCATTTGTACTACATGCACATCCCCTTCAAATGTATACTTTAAGCATTGGTGAGCTATCGAAGGGACACACTTCATGTCCCTGATCCATGGCCGGCTCAGCAAGATGTTGTAGGCCATCTCACCCTCCAATATGTGGCACAATGTAGGTATGGTCTTTTGTCCCACTTGGATTGGTAGGACTATTGTGCTAACTATCAAGCAGATTACATCATTGAATGCTCGTAGAGTGTAGGTGGAAGCTGTGACATGGGATGCATGCAACTTCAAATGTTTAAGAGCCATAGTTGTGATGATGTTGCTAGACAAGCCAGTGTCTATCAACACCCTCTTGTATGGGATCTCGTTGACCCACACGATAACGTGCAGGGGTGGATCCACCATGTCATCAGTCACTGATCTCAATTTGTCATCTTGAAATGTGATGATCGGCTCAGTGCATCGTTTTACATACCCCACAAAGTTGTTGAAAGAATTTGTCTCATGGGGCTGCAACTCGATGGCTTTCAAAATCTCCATTAGAGCTTCTCGATGGGGCATAGATTGTTGTATAAGCTCGTATATGGAGAGCCTAGCTGAGGTGGTCCTCAAACTCTAAGTTAGTTTGGTTCGAAGTGTGGCCACCAGCTTAGGTGGAGGAGGTTGTGCAAGGTGCTTTTGTGGTTGCGAAGTTGTTGGCACCTCTCCTGCTACTGTCGTAGGAGCATTCGTGCTTGGATACCTCCTATTTCGAGTCACTATACTGATCATCCCTACATATCCCTAGATGGGGCAGTTCTGTGTGACCTCGTTAACTTGTAGGGTCTTTGCCTGCAGAGCATTAGCAGGAAAGGGGTCTTTGAAGACCTCCATTTATTGATTGCTTGGTGCGACGGGATTATCCACCGCTAGTGTCTTGTTATCAATCAGGTCTTGCACCAAGCCCTTAAATTTCTAACAGGCATTTAGGTCATGTCCCTGTCACCTATGGAACCTGTAGTACAAGTCCTCTCTATACCCCTTAGGCTTGGGCATGTTGGGATCTATAGTCTGAACCTCTGGTAGGCTGATCAGGTTTGCCGCTAACAAGCAATCAAACAAGGAGTCCCTGGACTCTATGTAGGGTGTGTATTTTTGCCTAAGGCGACGCTGCTAACTCTGTTCTTGCCTCTAATTTTCCTTGTCATAGTTGTTAGGAGGCACTACCTAATAGTTAGCCTTTTGAGGTTATGTTGCTTGTGCAGGATTAGGGACATTGATAGCAACTTGGTTAACCGCAACGAGTTTTTGTTGCATGGTCCTAGCTTTAGTGTTTTTAGTCCACTCTTTTTTCTTAGGTTTGGCTATCTCGCCATCCTATATTTTGATCTCTTCAATGATCCTGGATTGCACCAGAGCTTCTTCTAAGGTGGCATATTGTTGCAACTACAATAGCACAGATATCGATCTCAAACAACTCTTGGAGAACATCTGAGTGAGGTCATACATAGGAGGGAGGTAGGGCAGCTTCAAAAGCAATGTCCTCCACTGATTCCCGTAGGTCACCATGGTCTCTTCCTCATACTGCCTGAGGTTGGCTAAGTCACTCAGTGATGCCTTCTTCTTGGTATTGAAGGAAAAGCATTCGAGGAACGCATCCACTAACTGATCTAAGTTGTTAATGCTATGCTTTGGTAATTGAGAAAACCAATCCGAGGTAGGGCCTACGAATGTGGTTATAAACGTTCTTAATAACAAAGCATCATTGTCCTGAATACCAAAGCATTGGCTCAAGAATATCATCACATGCTCTTGAGTATCCTCCTCACCTCTAAAGTTTGCCAACTGAGGCAGCTTAAAGTGTTCAGGTTAAGGAGGTGCTGGCACTAACAGATGCACAGGATGACTACGGAGTTGGCATAAAGTGGGCTTTTGGGGCCTAGAAGTTTTGGTCTCCATAGACTCCAAATGCTCTAGCAGCGCATTATATGCATCTGAGGATTTAATTTCTTCCTATTTAGTTTGCTCCCGTTGTGGGTTGTGGGAGACTTGAGGCCTCTGAAGGGGTGGCCGGATGGCAACTCCTCCGCCTAGGTAGGGCATTTCAGCCCGATATTCTTCTTGCTCATATTCCTTGTAAGCTTCCTGAGGAGTCTCTGGACAAGACCTATGACCCTGGGTGGGTCCCCGTGGAGGGTACCCATCATTGTTCTAGGGAGTGGCCTCCCGCTCAAGTCTAGGAGGTCTCGGAGGCAGCACTTGGTAAGGTCATGGAGACCTATCTTGCACCAAGGGATTATGCCTCTCATATGGTTCCGCTATTTGGGTGCAAGGGGTTGAGACCCTCTCAAGCACTGGTTTATGGAGTAGCTCATCTGTTTGGCATTGAATGTGCTCTTTGCTAAGGTGATATAAATTCTCTAGCTACTATTGGTCTTGCTCAAGCCGCGTGATCTATGCTTGGTGGGCGGCATGCCTGGTGACTGCCAGGTCGATTTGTTTTGCCATATTGAGCCTAGGAGGCCTAGATGCCTCTCCTATGCATTTACCTCGATCGTGATGATCTGAGATCTCAATAGGTCGTTTTCCTCTATCAAGGTTGGTGGCATTTACCTAAGGCTCTGGCCTTAGTGGGTGATCATGGTACATAGCGGGTGTGGAGGTGCATGGCTCCTGCATTGTACATTGCTCTTGAGGAATGTAAGGGTCTTCCTCGGGCTCCCTTTCATATGTGTGAAAGGGGTGGGAAGAGTTAGCTCGCCCTGCTTGAAGAGCATTGCACTCTGGGTTTTGTCTATTGGTTCTAATAATTATGGGGGGAAAAGGAGGGATGCCATCATCATGTGGCCTCTCCTCATGGAAACTATGCTACTCTAGCGCTTCATCGTGCAGTGGCCACTCATATCAAGCTTGTAAGGGAGCCTTTTTATCTATGTTGAGTGCCACATGTAAGGACTCTTACCAAAAGGGGCTATGATGACTGAGCGTGTCCCTCAAAGGGGTGTCCCTATAATTCCATCTTTACATGGAATGATGTGGACTCTCTTGCAGGTAAGGCCGCCAAGGCGGTATGACTAAGTCCTTAGGGCTATAGCGGAGGTGACTTGTGCCTCCTTGTACACTTTATATAGCTTCTGCCCTTGATTGGGATTGGCTACGTGTGTACACCATGGTGGTGCTTTCCTACAAGCTATGTAGATTTTTATCTCTTTTTTATGATTTTTCTTTGCTACACTAAACAAAAAAGATCATACACACACACAAGCAGTGATTATCTCGTTTAAAGATTGAAAGTGTGTCCTAGACCTGGTTTAGTGTGTTTTTTATTTTTTTTTTGGTTTTGAAGGTTTTAAAGAACATTTAAATGCAAAATGATGGCTCTTATGACTCCCAAAAATGGTCGCCCCTTTGATATACCATTGCCAGGCCGATATACCAACCTTTCTATATACCCACCATTATGTGAGGGAAACTATAGGTACATGAGAGCATATGGTATGTGGAACTTAGGTGGTACAGAAGGGGAATCACCCTATTTATGACACCTACCACTGAAAGCATGAGGATATGGAAACAAAAAAGGAAAAACTCCAAGCACGATGCAAAAATGAAACTAAACTTAACGCTAAACCCTACGAATTAAAAATGCATGAAATGGAGAAAAACATGAATTGAAGCCCAAATGAAATAGCAGCCCTTTTATTTTATTTATGTATTTCAAATTTTGGTTACAATACACATCCTCCCTTTTTAGGGGCGAGGAGCGTTAAACTCGTCTCTTGGTCACATCCATGGATAACCATCCTTCTTCCGTGTGCCCACATGTAATATGGGTGGACCAAAACATTGCTGCCACTTGTGTCTATGAATTTTGATTCCTTGCTGCTCCTCTAATGTTCCAATCCTACGTTCAAAGGAACAAGAAATAGTTAGTAGCACCTGCGGATGAAACAAAACATGCAATCCCCAAGCCTACAATAAGTGAATGAGAAAAATGAATTAAACTATAACTAAAATGAATCCAAATGCTCTAAAAATTTGACAGGGGCATAAAGACATCACCAGGAGGGCACTGCAAAAATAATAGTTAGGAAATTCCTCATCGATTTGAATTCGCTCCGGGGCGGGACGAATTTACCTGCAACAAAACGTCGAAAAGGTACTGTCCCAAATGTCCTACCTAGAGAGCTCCAAAAGACCTACAAACTTGGGGTTAGCTAATTGGGGGTATTTTGGAAAGACCCAGATGTTCATATTTTCCCAATTTGGCCTTCATTAATATGAATTTTATGATGCTACCTGCAAGTTAGTAAAGACAAAAAAAGTGATAAAACATGATAAGATTTGCTCAAAACATTACGAAATTGAAATTGCAAACTATCTAAGCAGCATAAGATGAAATGCAAGATAAAAATAATAGAAATAAAAATCTACCATAGCTTCCTAATCATTCCTAAAAGGGACGATTAGACTCGCGGTAGTGCGGGGGTGCCCAGGCAGGCCACCCACCGTTGGCACCTGATTTCGGCACCAATCCACTTGGGATGGGTCCAAAATATCTTGTAATGTGTTGTCGAAAAATTGGGGTGGTAGTCTATGGCTAAATGTTGAGTTTTGTGCTCAATATTCGACCTTCCAATGATCACCCAATGACCTCTTCTCCAAAAGAGATCACGGATGTGAAAGGCACAAATCGCACAAGGATGTATGGGGAAATAAAATGGTAGCACTTCGTTGCTCCAAATTGCTCGTACTCTGTATATTTTGGGGTGAGAAAACCCACCAATTTATAGACTTGGAGGTCTCTTGGTATGAGCATACAGAGGCGCCACTTGGTAGCCATGCCCTTCCAGGGGAGGGAATATTCCTTCCTGAATAGGGACTCCATGACTGCCCTTGTAATAGCCTCTAACACTCGAAAACGCTCACCTATACTCCCATGCAATGAAGGAAGCGTTAAGTGGCGGATCCAAGCTGCCATTTGTCAAGATTTGACTTTTCTCCCATCAAACCTGCAATTCGCCCCACCCTGGAGTGAATTGTGAATTCGTCCCTGGGAGGAGCGAATCCCAGTTTGAATTCGTCCCTGGGTGGAACGAATATTGAGCAAAGTGCCTGAAGGTGCCAAGATGATTTATGACCTTCCAAAACTACTGTGAGAGTGGTTAGGACCACTGTTTAACCTCTGGGGGCTGCCCTTGGGGCTGTGTGTGCCAATGTGATCAGTGTTTGCAGTCACATAATCGGATTGGTGTTGTTTTGGTGTATACACTTTATCCAAGGCATCAAATTTTTCATCTTAGAACCCCTTTATTTCAAGCTTTAAAACAAGTTTTCACATTATAGGATTTATAGATCATGAGCTTGTTAGGCTATGAGTTTTACCTACAAACTATGAACTAGTCTTACCCAATATTTTAGGAATATTTAGCATCAAAAACATCTACTAGTCAGGCCTAGGGACATCCTAGAATTTAATCAACCAGTTTAATTTAGTTTTTACATTGGTTAGTTTTTTGTTTTATGTGATCAATATCCTTCCAAAGGTCAAGATTTTATTTTCTCAAAAGCATCAAGGGGATTGACCTATAAATAAGGAAATTAAATCTTTATGAAGTATCAAGCAACCACCCTAAAAGCTAACACTACTGTATTTTTCATTTTACAATTATTTGTACAAAGAAATAGGATGGAAGTTGGTGAACTTGTCTTAGATTATAAACCTATCTATAGGCTTTAATTATGTCCTCTATAGATTTTGGGGTACCCCTTTGTGCTATTTTTATTTTAGCATTAATAAAATGGGTCTTGAGTGTTGCTTTCAATAGTTAATTCTTTATTTAGTTTTTAAATACATTAAAATAAGGAAGAATCAAATAATTAATCTTAAGTTTCTTTCATTAGGTATTGAAATAAATAATACATATAGTTTACATTTAGGTTAAAATTTTGTTTGATGCATCAAATATCTTGTCCCATTTTTTTACAAGAAAAAATTGTAATTTTATTTCAAGAGTGAAATAAAATTACACTTCTCAGGTGCCTTAGCACAAATAGAAACCTAGATAAAAGCATATTACTGGGATTCAAGATATAATTATAATTGGGCAGATCATAAAGGAAAATTTTCATATTCAAAATAACATTGGGATAATAAGGATAAATATCATTATATATCAATACTAAATCATCCAAACAACCTCCATGACTAAAACCTGGATAGAAATCAGTGAAAAAGAAACCATCATAATAGAAACAAAACAGATAGAAACTACTATAAATCTCTAATAAAATAAAACATGCCCATAGTAAAAAACCTAGAGCTAGCATAGAAACTAGGGATATGATATGTGGGTGAAAGAAGAAACTACATCCTTGTTCACTTCCATTTGCATGAAATATTCTAGAACCCGTTGACCTTCTTTTGATAATCTATCTGCTTGATTTAATTTCCTATTTATTTTTATTTTGTACTAGTCTAAGAAGATTATTTTTTAATTGAGTAGATATATTCATCCAATTGATGACTAGAGTGAGTCTGCAAAACTTTGTAATTTTTTCACATTTCTCTCCACAACACACTTCATTAGCAATCTCAATGCCTGAAACTCAGTAATATAATTAGAATATATCCCAAGACCTGCTTTAAATTTGATATAGTGGGTATCCAAGGAGTACAAAATACTTCCTACACTATTAAAATATGATTGTCTTTGACTAGCCCCATCAAAAAAAATACATGGCTAAGACTTTTCAATGAATAAATTGTCTACTTGTTGAGATTTCTTATGTTTGGTTGGCCCTTTTTTGATTGAAACCAATGTCCTCACCTGAAATATGACTTGAAATTGGGGAATTAACTTCCCTTCAAAAATAGTTGCATTCTATGCCAACCATATACCCCAACATATAAGATGTGATAAAGAAAGAAATTGTTTCAACTTTTTTTGCAAAAAACACTATCTTAAGCATACCTCCAGATTTTCTCCTTCCCAAATATTTTGTACTCTAGTTATATGTTTAGATTCTAACCAAACCTATTGATAAAAAGGGTATTTGATTAATAAATGTGTGATTTTTTCCTCATCTGATTGACACAACATAAAAATAATGGGACCTTGTGTGCTTATCCTCTATAAAAATTCCCAAGTCAAAACCTTATTTCTCAAATCTAACCACATGAAAATAATTTTCCTTTTGGGGTAGATAATTTCCAAATATGCTTCCACCACCAAGTATGCCATTGAGGATGAGGGTCAAAATATGCTTTGTAACCAAGTCTGGCCATATATTGACCCCCATATTTATTGTATTCCCAAATAATTGTATCTGGTTTAGCTCTTATCTTGATATGACTCTTATTAAGACTCTTAGTGTAATCCTTCCACAAAATAGCCTACTCATCAGAAAAACCAAATACCTGAGCTTTCTTCCAAACTTGGGTCCAAATACTAGAATAATATGATTCCTCCACCTGATGAAGAAAATAGAAATCCTTGTCTTTTAAAGAACTTATCATAACTTTTGGTAATAAAATATTTTCTCCACAACCAAAAATAGAATCAGGCCCTATTCTAATGTGTTCATTGTTTCCCACTTTCCAAGCCAAATATTTTCCAATCATAGAAAAAGCCTTTACTAGTGTCTTCCATTGAATGGAAATATTTTTAATGTTTTTCTATGGACTTCTAATATAATCCATAAAGGTCCCTAGACAAATATACTTTTGTTCAATAATATTTTTCTATAATCCTTCTCTAGTCAAAATCCTCCATAAAATTTTTACTGCCAAATAAGAACCAGAAAGATGGATATTTTTAAGGCCCCAACCACCTTCCTCCTTTGGCCTAGAAATACTCTACCACTTAACTAAAGTAATGCCTTCATGGTCCTTGCATCTAGTCCAAAGAAATTTGAAGTAGATTTTTTTTATTTTCCCTAGAACTCCTTTGGGAATGAAGACAAACTAGTACCAAAATACAAGAATTGCCTCAAGAACTGACTTTACAAGTGTTAATCTCCCACCAATAGACAACCATCTATTGCACCAATGGTTAATCCTATATTCAGTCTTCTCTAAAAGCCATCCCCAATCTCTCTTCTTGTAAGTATTTGGTTTCAATATAAATCCCAGATACTTAAAGTCTTCCTAAAAATCTAAGATATTAAAAGAAAAAAATTTAGTTAGTTCCTATTTAGTCTCCTGCTCTAGACCATTAGAGGAAATAGTGGATATTCTAAATCTTATCTCCATATCGGTAACAATACTGTAAGTGTCTAATATTTCCTTCAACTTTCTAGTTTCCCTTAAACTTCCATTTGTGAACAACATTACATCATCATTAAATAATAAATTATATAAATAAAGGACCCCAACTTTGACCCCAAACAAGGATCCTACCCTCATTGCATCCAAAACAACTCTAGTCAATCCTTCAACAACTAGAAAAAAATTAATGGAGATAAAGGACATTCCTATCTCAGTCCTATAGAAGGTCTAAAGAATTTGGAAGCTGATACATTGATAAGAACATCAAAATATACAAAATAAATACATCCCATAATCCACTTTACTACCATATAACTAAAACCCACATGTAAGAGCATCAATCTGAGATACAACTAGTGATTTCTATCATAAGCTTTAGATAGATCTAGTTTAAGGACCATTGCAGGAAGATTTTTGGTTTTAGTAGAGTGAAGGCCCTCTTGTGTAGCTCATATGGATTCAAAAAAAATTCTACCTGCTAAAAACATAAACTACTCTAGGAAAATAATTTCGAATAAAATCTTCTTCAATATAATAGCTAGAATATTTGCAATGATTTTACATAAACAATTACATAACGAAATAGGTCTAAATTCATCAAATGTTTTAGGCTTCCCATTTTTTGGAATCAAATCTAAAAAAGTAAAGTTAAAAGCCCCCAAAAATGGACCACTCAATCTAACTTCCTCCATTACTCTAAGAAGATCCTCCTCAACAAGATCATAAAAAATAAAATAAAAATCCACTGGCCATCCATCAAGCCCTGGACTTTTATCCTTTTTGAAAGAAGTCAAGATAGCTTTCAATTCTTCCTTTGTGACTTCTAATTTCTTGTGCCCTTGCTCAAAAATAAAATCAATTTATTTTCATTTATTGTAACTCTTATTCTAGCTTACTATAGCTTTTATAAATAATAGAAAAGACATATAGGATTAGTATCTTGTTTTTTGTATTTTTTTCTTGTTTCCATTGAACTTGAATTTTCTTTGAGAAGGCATATTTTTATTACATTTCTAAATAAACCAAAATTACGGGTTTCTCCAATTGAGCACATTAAACATAGTATTTAGAGTTAATATTTAAAACACTCTTGGTGAATCCTAATTCTCACCAAAGAACTCATATAAAATAATTGGTTTTTGGCAAGAATCCTTGTTTAAGTGTGAACCTCTAGGTTTGGAAATAAGGATACCCAAATTGAGGCTTTATATCTTTTGTAAAATTGACATGAATACCACATGGATACTAAAACATTTTTGGCCTAAACCTTCACTTAACTAAGCTTAATAATTTACCAAACCTTTAATCAAGATCACCAAAACTATTTTCTTAGATTAATTCAAATTAAATAAAAATAACAAGAACATAACAAAAAGGTCAATCCTAATATGGTAAGGTTAACAAACCATTGAGTAAACCATCATAGAAATTGTAGACACCTAAAACACGTTATGTTTAGGAGACTACTCATATGGGCACCTTTGAAGACCATATGAAAGACCTTGGACATTTCCAAGACCAAGCAATGGTTCTAACCACTCAAATTAGGCATCCTAGACCTATTCAACCTTAGTTGCAGGTGGCATCCGCAACTAAGATCTTAGTTGTGGTTGACAACCATGGCTATGGTAAGCTTACCTCCTAGCCATGGTTAACAAACACAGCTAGGATCCTGGCTATGTTGAGCAACTACGGCTAGCCTTGTAACAAACTTGAGTGACCAGGGTCGAGTAAAATTAGTTGCAACAATCAAATTGTAATGGTTTTGAAGTGGTTTGGGCTAGGAAGCATCCAAAATCTTCCTTCCAACTGCCAATTATTTTTCTTGGCTTCTCCATGAAGCTAGAGAAAATATTTTTGGAGTCTATTTAAGACCCAAATTTCAAAGAGTAATCCTCAAAGAATATTTGTAATTCATTGTAGCAAAGCCCTATCGAACTAGAGATTCAATTGCACCTTGTGGAGAGTATGGAGATGCTGCCCAAATCCAGTTTGACAACCAACTTTGTAACAATGGAGCTTCCAAAGGCTTGAGAATAAAACCTCACAATTATACACCAATTCAATGTAATTTCAAGCAAATTTGACTATCAATCTATTCCAGAACACCGAGGAAACCCTTGATCATCAATTCCTTCGAGGATTTGAGAGTAGAAATATAGATGATTGATTTCTTTATAATTTGACTGTAGATGATTAATTTATTTTTGTTTTTTATTGTAGGTCTTAGTAACGCTTAACAATCATGGTGAACAGTCTCTAATGTGCTTAATAGCTACAACTAGCAGTAGAGTAGAAAGATAGATAGTAAGCAGCCCATATCTCCATCAAATGAGGATTTTTAGGTAATCAAGTATCTTTAATTTTCTTGTTTTTCTTTTCTGCCTATCAGTAGCTAAGTATATCACTTAGAAAAACTATAAGAGGTAAATTTTTATGAAAATTTTATGCTATCTATCAGCCACATCTTACAATAGTAGCTAGCACTATTAGCTGCAGTTGTCAACCATGGCTAAGGTTTTGGGTTGTAGCTTTATCCCATGGTTAGCACTGTTACCTACTACATAGACTAGCAACTAGTAGTTAAAATTTATGTGTAGATTTTGCTTGCTAGGGCCCAATAAGTATCTAATTTTATCATATAAATTGCATTCTCTGAAGTTCATATAACTAATACATGTATCTTTCTAAATTTAAAACATCTTTATTATAGGCATGTAGGAAAGAGAATGTTTGATTGGTGATGCATTTTCATTCACATACAAGCTTAAAATGAACACACACACACCACGCAACATTTAAACACTAGTGAGTTGGAATTCATACCCAACCACTAGTCGAGTTCAATGATGGTCGAAGTGATATCCATCTGTTGGCTCAACTCTTGTGAACCTTGTTCTATTGGCCAATATCGACTCCAATATCCATCCTATCCATGAAAAATAGCACGTATTCCTCTTCGTAGGGGTGTATCACTATGCATGGTGTGTTGGGTGATGATCAATAGGACCTGTGCTCCCTGCCCAGGTGTGGGTTTCATCTCCACACTTTTGAGGTTTTATGTGACCATGACTTTCATTGTCGATTGTCGAGTTACGAGCATACAAGTGAAATCTATTAAACTAAACAAGTATATCATCAAAAAATCTGAAAACACGATGAGAGTTAGTTTAATATACAACACACCTAAAATACACTAAAACTATTTTAGGTATCACAAAGAAACTTTAAAAGAGATAATCATATTGTCTACTTTGTGTGTTTCTTATTTGTTTGGGTAATCAACATAATATCCTTGATCTGGTACCAAAACCTAACACTAATAACCAAAACCAAATCCTAAGTAAAAATCTACTTTTCAATTCTACATCCAACAAATTGATAATCATGCAATTCGGAGCTATAACAAAAAATTTATGTTGGTTTTATGATTACTCTATTTTTAAATCTGAAAATAAGGAAAAAATGCACTAAAATGATCATATAATGGTCTAGACAACTCCAAAAAATATCAAATTTATTTTGTTGTCTTAGTTAGCCCCTTATCCACCTCTCACAGAAATTTTGAGTCCTAACTCTTTATTTCTTAAATTTTTCCCAAAAATTCCTAAAATTGGTCATTTCCCATGAGTCTCGGTTGGCCAAATATTCCAAAAATACGAAATTTTGACCCATAAATAATTTTTTTTGAGTTATGGCTCATTATTATTAGCTCGTGGCACTAATTTTTTTGATATATAACACCCACAATTGTTTTTTAAAGTCAATTTTTTTTCTAAATGGTCGGGAGACCTCCCATGGTGAGCAATACCTCCAATCTAGAGAGGGAATCAAGATCCATAACCAATAAACAAATTAAAATCATTCTATAGGACATGGCCATACCTAAATAGCATCCCAATTCTTATCATAGCATAAATACCATCCATTGGAGGTCAAACCTTCAATATATCCCTATTAGGGAGGCACCCATAGGTCCTCCAGGAAACTCTTAACTAGAACACCTTGATAGAATTCTATGTAAGGAAAAATCCGTCCACTAAGGAGCCTAGTAGGTCAATATCACAGGTTCAAATCCTAGCTTGCTCTATACATAAATCATAAAATAATCATGAATATACACCATGGACTATCTTGGGTGAGCAAACCACCCCATTTGGTCTAGAAAGCCATCCCCTACTCTCATAGAGAGCATTTTCCATATGCACATTGTGCTTCTGGTTAGTCTAAATATATAGAGCTTAAATCTGAGCTTGAATATGCATAATTCCTCATAGATGAGGAAGAGAACCCAAGTCATCCTCCTAATCCTCATGAAGAGTACATGGGGCAACCACATTGTGGTTCTACATCGTCAAACTATAAAGATCCCACTCATAACTCAAAATATCAAGTTAATGGAACATTTAAGGAGTGTGGAAAACAAGTAATAGATCCTACTAGGGGGAAAATACATGATAAACTCATTTGTATTTCACATACGAGGGTACATAGCTCTCATACAACTAAACAACTAGATCATACACATCAGGCACTGATGCCACAACTTAACCAACAACAACAAATAAATCATCTCCAATTGGATCAACAATAATTAAATCAACAACGGGTGGACTCACCACGAGCACACCTACAAAGGTTGTATCAATGAAAGATACAAGAACAACAAAAAATACAACAAGAGTAAGTGCAAAATACATTACATAAAGTGGTGATTACGCCTAGCACCCAAAGGATGCAACAATGCATAAGGCACCCAATGCAATATTGAAATATTTCACCTCATCCATGTAAAAATCATGTTCAGCATCATAGGCCATTATCTGGTTATCATAAAGAACCTCATACTCCTCAATAGTAGCAGGATCAATATGATGAGGAATCATATGAAGAGTCCCAATAGGAACATCAAGAAGAAGTGGATGCTTACCCTGAATCCAGTTATTATGAGGTATCTAATGATTATACTTATCATCTACCTAAAAATAAAAAGTGGCCTCCTCTACCTAATCAAGGTCAATGACACGATGATCATATCATTTCATCAGGGTCATACAAAGTGTTAGCTGGTCGGATAAATTCATTCAAAAAATAAAATCAAAGATTGGTTTATTTAAAACCTATAATAAAAAAACTTAGCAATCAACCTTTGCATCCATCAATGTCATCATGGATATACCCACCAAATTTCAAGATGCCTACACTTGAAAAGTTCAAATATGACAAAGATGCACAAGAGCACGTGACAATATTCATCAATATGTGCTTCTATTTACAAGACAATGACACCTCGATGTTAATAATATTTATTACTACATTAGTTGGGGATGCTTTGGAATGGTATGATCATATGCCATATTATAGCATAATCACCTTTGAGCAATTAGCCGAGCTATTCCTACAACATTTTCATCTAGTGCTAAGAAAATGATAAACTTGACTGATTTGGCTAGCATTCATCAACTTGACGATGAATCAGCTATTGAGTATGGCAATAAGTGGAGGAAGGTGATGTAAAAAATACCTTTCACCCTACCCACAATAGAGCTTATTTGAATATTTACGATAAGTTATTCAAAACAAATCATGGTCTTTTTGCAATTGCAACAATATCAAACATTTCAGGAATCTTTAGCATAGGCCCAGGTCATTGAAGAGATCAAAATACACAAGGGTGATATTAAAATCCACAAAATGGAATGGCCACTCAAGAATATTACAGGTGACAACATGCAACAAAATGTAGTCTGAGTCAATCAAGTTATTTTGAGTGTCCTCAAATCCTCAAACCAGTTTGCACTACCTCTATCAGTGTAGCATAATTACCAAGCTCAAATTCCTCTGGCCCAAAATAATATGCAACAGGATCAAGAACAAGGACAACAACATTGGCCACAATGACAATATGCTTATTTTATAGAGATATTAGCATCGATATTTAATCGATTATGTGATGCACAAAAAATCAATATTTTGGAGATCTATCCATTAAGCCTAATAAATGTAGATCAAAGGTGTACAAGAAAAATATATATTGTGTTTAACATAGACAAATATGTCATGACATCCAAACATGTCATCCCTTTAGATATTTAATGCAGGATATGATTGAGAGGCAAGAACTTTAGATAGGAGTCTTACATGATCTCTTGGTCGCACACGAAACAAACACAACACCTATCAATAAAATTGAGCAACCTAATCAGGTGCATATCAACCTACCTCCTCAAGAGTTTGTGGGAATCATCAGTGTTGTAATAGAGAAACAGGAATATCAAAATTGATCTTCACAACCTGTAGCATCATCCAAATTTTTATCTTTGCTTGTCTCGTCTCAGCGGGACATTGGCAGGGCGTAAATTGCACACCACATCAGGGGGAATTTGTTGCTACTACTCCTAGCCAATACAATCACATTATATCAAACACAATGCACATTGGGGGTCTTCAAGGTGTCACACCTTCCCCATCATCCACATCATGATCAATAAATCAAAGTGAGACCTCAAAAGGTATCGCACCCTCCTCACTTTCATTGAGTCGCACACACATTGGAGGTACCTAGGGCAGCATACCTTCCCCTTTAAAAACATAAAAATAAACAAAAATTATAAAATATCAAAATACAAAAACATTCATAATAATTCAAAAATTCAAATACATGGAAAACATCAAAATCCATAAAAATCAAAAAGCAATAAAATCCGAAAATATTGCAAAACATAAAAATACAAAAACCTTTGCATCATGCATTTCATTTTGCGCTTGCATTGATTTAATTGCATTGCATTAGGTACTTTCATCCATCACATTTGCTTTAGCATAGGTTGTTTTTGCAATCTTATAAATGACACCACGTTTGTATTTCAATCTTGCATCTATGCATCATCATAATCCATCACCCTTGTGAGTAATTATGTTTCTCAAAAAAACCCCTCCTATTTCTATGAGGAATATACTAGGGTTTTTCGATCATTCAACCATATCTAGCGATCTTCTCAGATTTTGTAGAAATCTTGCTTTGCTTTTGTAGATGAGGTCTAGTTTTGATAGGACCTAGCATATATCAAAATCCCATCACTAATCAAACACATTAACAATCCTAATTAGGACAAGGAAATATGAACACTACAAAGTCATCCTAGTCACCTTAAGAGAAAGGTTTTACTTGATCATTTTTTTATACACATGGTCTAGAGTGTTGATCCTTGGAAAAAGGAAAAGCTCCCACCTACCCAAGAAATCCCTTGCTTACAAAAATGAGCAAAATCCTAAAATAAAATCAAATCCCTTACTCAAAACAAATAGAAAAACAAAAGTGTAAAATAAATAGTGATTTTCATCACTATGCATGGGGAAGTATTCGAATAAATCAAAAGAAAAGAAGGGGATGAAGAGCTTGAATCACTGGAATGGTCACTACTGGAAACCATAGAGTGATCCCCAATACAACAATGGGCTTAATGAATCCTACCTGGAATTGGGGTAGTTCTAAGCAATTTACAAATGAGCTAGCTTTAGATGGCTTGTATAACCTAGTGGTCTAGTCCAATTACATCTAAACTTAGGATCATGGTGAATATTTTGTGATCCTTATTACAAAAATGGGCTGAATTAATACCACCTAGGAATGAGGTAGTCTTACGTCTCATCTAATATATTCATTTGCACACATAGGGATATTGAATATCTTGATCTACATTACAAAATTTGTTGTCTTCTAGGAGTTCTATATAGTGATTATTCAACTTTTGATTAATCAACTAGGGTTTTTGAGCCTCATGGAAAACCTCAAAAATCCCTTATAGCAATAAGTCATCTCATCAATCTATCATCAACTTTTCCTTATGAGGTTTTGTTTATTAAGGGATGTTCATGAAATAGGATAGATACTGGATGGATATCAAAAATGATATTTAAAATGGCCACTGACTATTTTGTGCATGTCTTTTAATTTATGGAAGATTATAAGGAAATCCATACATATCACATTAACTCATCTCACATATGGATGTTTAAATAATAAACTCTTATGATAAGAGTTATCAATTTCATTCATGATTTTTATACATTATGTGGTGTCTTCCATTAGTTTGTAACACACATATTAGATGCATTCCTTATGTTTTACGTTATTAGAGCATGTAGGTTCATTTGCATTAGATCATCCTCATGTAATTAATGCATTACATTACACATGTATCATATCATATAATATATATTAAATTCATAAAAATTTGAAATAAACTAAACATGCATTTACCATACATCGTTGCATCCATATATGCATACATAGTAGTGCACCTACATATTTAGATCATAGCATCTAACCATACATCTATCATCTAGATAGTGCATCCTAATTCTCACCAAAGAACTCATATAAAATAATTGGTTTTTGGCAAGAATCCTTGTTTAAGTGTGAACCTCTAGGTTTGGAAATAAGGATATCCAAATTGAGGCTTTATATATTTTGTAAAATTGACATGAATACCACATGGATCCTAAAACATTTTTGGCCTAAACCTTCACTTAACTAAGCTTAATAATTTACCAAACCTTTAATCAAGATCACCAAAACTATTTTCTTAGATTAATTCAAATTAAATAAAAATAACAAGAACATAACAAAAAGGTCAATCCTAATAGGGTAAGGTTAACAAACCATTGAGTAAACCATCATAGAAATTGTAGAAACCTAAAACACATTATGTTTAGGAGACTACTCATATGGGCACCTTTGAAGACCATATGAAATACCTTGGACATTTCCAAGACCAAGCAATGGTTCTAACCACTCAAATTAGGCATCCTAGACCTATTCAACCTTAGTTGCAGGTGGCATCCGCAACTAAGATCTTAGTTGTGGTTGACAACCATGGCTATGGTAAGCTTACCTCCTAGCCATGGTTAACAAACACAGCTAGGATCCTGGCTATGTTGAGCAACTACGGCTAACCCTGTAACAAAATTGAGTGACCAGGGTCAAGTAAAATTAGTTGCAACAATCAAATTGTAATGGTTTTGAAGTGGTTTGGGCTAGGAAGCATCCAAAATCTTCCTTCCAACTGCCAATTATTTTTCTTGGCTTCTACATGAAGCTAGAGAAAATATTTTTGGAGTCTATTTAAGACCCAAATTTCAAAGAGTAATCCTCGAAGAATATCTGTATTTCATTGTAGCAAAGCCCTATCGAACTAGAGATTCAATTGCACCTTGTGGAGAGTATGGAGATGCTGCCCAAATCCAGTTTGACAACCAACTTTGTAACAATGGAGCTTCCAAAGGCTTGAGAATAAAACCTCACAATTATACACCAATTCAATGTAATTTCAAGCAAATTTGACTGTCAATCTATTCCAGAACACCGAGGAAACCCTTGATCATCAATTCCTTCGAGGATTTGAGAGTAGAAATATAGATGATTGATTTCTTTATAATTTGAATGTAGATGATTAATTTCTTTTTGTTTTTTATTGTAGGTCTTAGTAACACTTAACAATCATGGTGAACAGTCTCTGATGTGCTTAATAGCTACAACTAGCAGTAGAGTAGAAAGATAGATAGTAAGCAGCCCATATCTCCATCAAATGAGGATTTTTAGGTAATCAAGTATCTTTAATTTTCTTGTTTTTCTTTTCTGCCTATCAGTAGCTAAGTATATCACTTAGAAAAACTATAAGAGGTAAATTTTTATGAAAATTTTATGCTATCTATCAGCCACATCTTACAATAGTAGCTAGCACTATTAGCTGCAGTTGTCAACCATGGCTAAGGTTTTGGGTTGTAGCTCTATCCCATGGTTAGCACTGTTACCTACTACATAGACTAGCAACTAGTAGTTAAAATTTATGTGTAGATTTTGCTTGCTAGGGCCCAATAAGTATCTAATTTTATCATATAAATTGCATTCTCTGAAGTTCATATAACTAATACATGTATCTTTCTAAATTTAAAACATCTTTATTATAGGCATGTAGGAAAGAGCATGTTTGATTGGTGATGCATTTTCATTTACATACAAGCTTAAAATGAACACACACACACCACGCAACATTTAAACACTAGTGAGTTGGAATTCATACACAACCACTAGTCGAGTTCAATGATGGTCGAAGTGATATCCATCTGTTGGCTCAACTCTTGTGAACCTTGTTCTATTGGCCAATATCGACTCCAATATCCATCCTATCCATGAAAAATAGCACGTATTCCTATTCATAGGGGTGTATCACTATGCATGGTGTGTTGGGTGATGATCAATAGGACCTGTGCTCCCTGCCCAGGTGTGGGTTTCATCTCCACACTTTTGAGGTTTTATTAGACCATGAATTTCATTGTCGATTGTCGAGTTACGAGCATACAAGTGAAATCTATTAAACTAAACAAGTATATCATCAAAAAATCTGAAAACACGATGAGAGTTAGTTTAATATACAACACACCTAAAATACACTAAAACTAGTTTAGGTATCACAAAGAAACTTTAAAAGAGATAATCATATTGTCTACTTTGTGTGTTTCTTATTTGTTTGGGTAATCAACATAATATCCTTGATCTGGTACCAAAACCTAACACTAATAACCAAAACCAAATCCTAAGTAAAAATCTACTTTTCAATTCTACATCCAACAAATCGATAATCATGCAATTCGGAGCTATAACAAAAAATTTATGTTGGTTTTATGATTACTCTATTTTTAAATCTGAAAATAAGGAAAAAATGCACTAAAATGATCATATAATGGTCTAGACAACTCCAAAAAATATCAAATTTATTTTGTTGTCTTAGTTAGCCCCTTATCCACCTCTCACAGAAATTTTGAGTCCTAACTCTTTATTTCTTAAATTTTTCCCAAAAATTCCTAAAATTGGTCATTTCCCATGAGTCTCGGTTGGCCAAATATTCCAAAAATACGAACTTTTGACCCATAAATAATTTTTTTTGAGTTATGGCTCATTATTATTAGCTCGTGGCACTAATTTTTTTGATATATAACACCCACAATTGTTTTTTAAAGTCAAATTTTTTTCTAAATGGTCGGGAGACCTCCCATGGTGAGCAATACCTCCAATCTAGAGAGGGAATCAAGATCCATAACCAATAAACAAATTAAAATCATTCTATAGGACATGGCCATACCTAAATAGCATCCCAATTCTTATCATAGCATAAATACCATCCATTGGAGGTCAAACCTTCAATATATCCCTATTAGGGAGGCACCCATAGGTCCTCCAGGAAACCTTCTTAACTAGAACACCTTGATAGAATTCTATGTAAGGAAAAATCCGTCCACTAAGGAGCCTAGTAGGTCAATATCACAGGTTCAAATCCTAGCTTGCTCTATACATAAATCATAAAATAATCATGAATATACACCATGGACTATCTTGGGTGAGCAAACCACCCCATTTGGTCTAGAAAGCCATCCCCTACTCTCATAGAGAGCATTTTCCATATGCACATTGTGCTTCTGGTTAGTCTAAATATATAGAGCTTAAATTTGAGCTTGAATATGCATCATTCCTCATAGATGAGGAAGAGAACCCAAGTCATCCTCTTAATCCTCATGAAGAGTACATGGGGCAACCACATTGTGGTTCTACATCGTCAAACTATAAAGATCCCACTCATAAATCAAAATATCAAGTTAATGGAACCTTTAAGGAGTGTGGAAAACAAGTAATAGATCCTACTAGGGGGAAAATACATGATAAACTCATTTGTATTTCACATACGAGGGTACATAGCTCTCATACAACTAAACAACTAGATCATACACATCAGGCACTGATGCCACAACTTAACCAACAACAACAAATAAATCATCTCCAATTGGATCAACAATAATTAAATCAACAACGGGTGGACTCACCACGAGCACACCTACAAAGGTTGTATCAATGAAAGATACAAGAACAACAAAAAATACAACAAGAGTAAGTGCAAAATACATTACATAAAGTGGTGATTACGCCTAGCACCCAAAGGATGCAACAATGCATAAGGCACCCAATGCAATATTGAAATATTTCACCTCATCCATGTAAAAATCATGTTCAGCATCATAGGCCATTATCTGGTTATCATAAAGAACCTCATACTCCTCAATAGTAGCAGGATCAATATGATGAGGAATCATATGAAGAGTCCCAATAGGAACATCAAGAAGAAGTGGATGCTTACCCTGAATCCAGTTATTATGAGGTATCTAATGATTATACTTATCATCTACCTAAAAATAAAAAGTGGCCTCCTCTACCTAATCAAGGTCAATGACACGATGATCATATCATTTCATCAGGGTCATATAAAGTGTTAGCTGGTCGGATAAATTCATTCAAAAAATAAAATCAAAGATTGGTTTATTTAAAACCTATAATAAAAAAACTTAGCAATCAACCTTTGCATCCATCAATGTCATCATGGATATACCCACCAAATTTCAAGATGCCTACACTTGAAAAGTTCAAATATGACGAAGATGCACAAGAGCACGTGACAATATTCATCAATATGTGCTTCTATTTACAAGACAATGACACCTCGATGTTAATAATATTTATTACTACATTAGTTGGGGATGCTTTGGAATGGTATGATCATATGCCATATTATAGCATAATCACCTTTGAGCAATTAGCCGAGCTATTCCTGCAACATTTTCATCTAGTGCTAAGAAAATGATAAACTTGACTGATTTGTCTAGCATTCATCAACTTGACGATGAATCAGCTATTGAGTATGGCAATAAGTGGAGGAAGGTGATGTAAAAAATACCTTTCACCCTACCCACAATAGAGCTTATTTGAATATTTATGATAAGTTATTCAAAACAAATCATGGTCTTTTTGCAATTGCAACAATATCAAACATTTCAGGAATCTTTAGCATAGGCCCAGGTCATTGAAGAGATCAAAATACACAAGGGTGATATTAAAATCCACAAAATGGAATGGCCACTCAAGAATATTACAGGTGACAACATGCAACAAAATGTAGTCTGAGTCAATCAAGTTATTTTGAGTGTCCTCAAATCCTCAAACCAGGTTGCACTACCTCTATCAGTGTAGCATAATTACCAAGCTCAAATTCTTCTGGCCTAAAATAATATGCAACAGGATCAAGAACAAGGACAACAACATTGGCCACAATGACAATATGCTTATTTTATAGAGATATTAGCATCGATATTTAATCGATTATGTGATGCACAAAAAATCAATATTTTGGAGATCTATCCATTAAGCCTAATAAATGTAGATCAAAGGTGTACAGGAAAAATATATATTGTGTTTACCATAGACAAATATGTCATGACATCCAAACATGTCATCCCTTTAGATATTTAATGCAGGATATGATCGAGAGGCAAGAACTTTAGATAGGAGTCTTACATGATCTCTTGGTCGCACACGAAACAAACACAACACCTATCAATAAAATTGAGCAACCTAATCAGGTGCATATCAACCTACCTCCTCAAGAGTTTGTGGGAATCATCAGTGTTGTAATAGAGAAACAGGAATATCAAAATTGATCTTCACAACCTGTAGCATCATCCAAATTTTTATCTTTGCTTGTCTCGTCTCAGCGGGACATTGGCAGGGCGTAAATTGCACACCACATCAGGGGGAATTTGTTGCTACTACTCCTAGCCAAGACAATCACATTATATCAAACACAATGCACATTGGGGGTCTTCAAGGTGTCACACCTTCCCCATCATCCACATCATGATCAATAAATCAAAGTGAGACCTCAAAAGGTATCGCACCCTCCTCACTTTCATTGAGTCGCACACACATTGGGGGTTCCTAGGGCAGCATACCTTCCCCTTTAAAAACATAAAAATAAACAAAAATTATAAAATATCAAAATACAAAAACATTCATAATAATTCAAAAATTCAAATACATGGAAAACATCAAAATCCATAAAAATCAAAAAGCAATAAAATCCGAAAATATTGCAAAACATAAAAATACAAAAACCTTTGCATCATGCATTTCATTTTGTGCTTGCATTGATTTAATTGCATTGCATTAGGTACTTTCATCCATCACATTTGCATTAGCATAGGTTGTGTTTGCAATCTTATAAATGACACCACGTTTGTATTTCAATCTTGCATCTATGCATCATCATAATCCATCACCCTTGTGAGTAATTATGTTTCTCAAAAAAACCCCTCCTATTTCTATGAGGAATATACTAGGGTTTTTCGATCATTCAACCATATCTAGTGATCTTCTCAGATTTTGTAGAAATCTTGCTTTGCTTTTGTAGATGAGGTCTAGTTTTGATAGCACCTAGCATATATCAAAATCCCATCACTAATCAAACACATTAACAATCCTAATTAGGACAAGGAAATATGAACACTACAAAGTGATCCTAGTCACCTTAAGCAAAAGGTTTTACTTGCTCATTTTTTTATACACATGGTCTAGAGTGTTGATCCTTGGAAAAAGGACAAGCTCCCACATACCCAAGAAATCCCTTGCTTACAAAAATGAGCAAAATCCTAAAATAAAATCAAATCCCTTACTCAAAACAAATAGAAAAACAAAAGTGTAAAATAAATAGTGATTTTCATCACTATGCATGAGGAAGTATTCCAATAAATCAAAAGAAAAGAAGGGGATGAAGAGCTTGAATCACTGGAATGGTCACTATTGGAAACCATAGAGTGATCCCCAATACAACAATGGGCTTAATGAATCCTACCTGGAATTGGGGTAGTTCTAAGCAATTTACAAATGAGCTAGCTTTAGGTGGCTTCTATAACCTAGTGGTCTAGTCCAATTACATCTAAACTTAGGATCATGGTGAATATTTTGTGATCCTTATTACAAAAATGGGCTGAATTAATACCACCTAGGAATGAGGTAGTCTTACGTCTCATCTAATATATTCATTTGCACACATAGGGATATTGAATATCTTGATCTACATTACAAAAGTTGTTGTCTTCTAGGAGTTCTATATAGTGATTATTCAACTTTTGATTAATCAACTAGGGTGTTTGAGCCTCATGGAAAACCTCAAAAATCCCTTATAGCAATAAGTCATCTCATCAATCTATCATCAACTTTTCCTTATGAGGTTTTGTTTATTAAAGGATGTTCATGAAATAGGATAGATACTGGATGGATATCAAAAATGATATTTAAAATGGCCACTGACTATTTTGTGCATGTCTTTTAATTTATGGAAGCTTATAAGGAAAACCATACATCTCACATCAACTCATCTCACATATGGATGTTTAAATGATAAACTCTTATGATAAGAGTTATCAATTTCATTCATGATTTTTATACATTATGTGGTGTCTTCCATTAGTTTGTAACACACATATTAGATGCTTTCCTTATGTTTTACGTTATTAGAGCATGCAGGTTCATTTGCATTAGATCATCCTCATGTAATTAATGCATTACATTACACATGTATCATATTATATCATATATATTAAATGCATAAAAAATTGAAATAAATTAAACATGCATTTACCATACATCATTGCATCCATATATGCATACATAGTAGTGCACCTACATATTTAGATCATAGCATCTAACCATACATCTATCATCTAGATAGTGCATTTCACTAGTAGATTGCATACATCTAGCATAATCACATCATCATATAGGCATTACATCCATTCATACACACATGAATCATCAAAAATTAGAAAAATTAACAAAAAAATTAAGTAAATCAAAATTCACAATGATTCAACAGATCATAAAACATAGTGATTCAACACAAGCCTAATTGGAATTGCTATCATATTGATTTCCTAAGAAGGTCATTGCGGACGAACTGCTCTATGGGATGGAGATGTACAATTACTATTAACAGTTGAAATCATAGTTGTAATAGGACCTACCTAAAAATAAATGCAGTCATATTTAATTGTCCAATTTATTCATCTTGGTCAATCGACTCGTCACTTTCATCACTTGTCCTTACCCTCATTGACCCGTCGCTTGAGGGGGTAGTCATAATATCAACTTCATAATAAAAAATAGCAGTTAAACTCTCAATCATTTTTAAGTGCATTCATTCAAGAATCATTGCCAAAGACAATCATGCACCCTCCTTGCTTGGGGCAAATAAACAAAATATCAAAAGCAAATTCAAGCAAACCGGATAGCTTGTCTCCTAATTGCCATTAAGTATAGAATTAGACTTAAGCTTATCAACTAATTACCATCAAGGCTAGGATTATACTTAAGCTTATCTCCTAATTATCATCAAGGATAGTATTATACTTAAGCTTATCTCCTAATTGCCATCAAGGTTAGGATTAGACTTAAGCTTATCTCCTTATTTACATCAAGGCTAGGATTAGACTTTTACTTATCTCCAAATTGCCATCAAGGCTAGGATTAGACTTAAGGTTATCTCATAATTTTTTCCAAAGCTAGGATTTGACTTAAGCTTGTCTTCTAATTATCTCCAAGGCTAGGATTTGACTTAAGCTTATCTCCTAATTACCACCAAGGCTAGGATTTTGACTTAACCTTGCAAGAATCAAGTTCTTCAACTCATCGAAGGTAATGATTCAATGATGCATGCTATTTTGTGATTGGGGTATCTAATTTTGATCAGATAAATGATCATAAATCAACCTATAACATGGCTTTAGGTGGTCTATTTTTTCTCAGTGTTGTGTTTTCCTATAATGCATCCCAAAAGGGGTATCTATAGACACCTAAAACACGTCATGTTTAGGAGAATACTCATATGGGCACCTTTACAGACCATATGAATGACCTTGGACATTCAAAATACCAAGCAGTGGTTCTAATCACTCAAATTAAGCATCTTTGACCTATTCAAACTTAGTCGTGGATGGCATTCATAGCTAAGATCTTAGCCATGGTTGACAACTATGGCTACGAGAAGCCTACCTCCTAGTCATGGTTGACAATCACGACTAGGATCCTGGTTGCATTGAGCAACCATGGCTAGCCCTGTAACAAAATCGAATGACCAGGTCCAAGTAAAATTGGTTGCAATAATCAAATTGCAATTATTTAAAGTGATTTGGGCTAGGAAGAGTCCAAAAGCTTCCTCCCAACTACCAATTCTTATTCTTGGCTTCTCCATGAAACTAGAGAAAGGATTTTGGGAGTATATTTAAGACCCCAATTTCAAAGAGAAAATCCTAAATAATATCTTGATTACATTGTAGTGAAGCATTGCTAAACTGAAGAGTCAATTGCACCTTGTGGAGAGTATGGAGATGCTACCCAAATCCAGTTTGACAACCAAATTTGCAACAATGGAGCTTCCAAAGGCTTGAGAAGTAAACCTCACAATTATACACCAATTCAATGTGAGTTCAAGCAAATTCAACCACCAATCTATTCCAGAACACCAAGGTGACCCTTGATCATCAATTCCTTGGAGGATTTGAGAGTTTCTAGCCCTGGTTACAAGAGAAAGGGAAGTTTTCTCGTATTTGTGGCTATCAGCCATGGCCAAAAGAGCTAGCTACTTTAAGCACCTATGACTAAGGTTTGATGCTCATTTCTTTCCATTTTAGAAGTATATTTCCATTTCTAGTTATGAAAATAGGTAGATCTGACATAGATTAGCTTTCATTTATGCTTTTGTATGGTTAATTTTATGAATTAGAGGTAGCTGTACTCTATTTTCTCTTATTTTTTCAATTTTCACTAGTTTCATTAGATTTGATTCATTTCAAGTTTTAATGGTAGATTATGCATTATAATAGCTAGATTTACTGCTTTATTAGCATTCTTTACAGTAATTTAGAGATTTTGTGTATATATTTACAAGTTTCCATGTTTTATTGCTATATTTTTACCAATTTATGCAAATTTCTATCAAGAGCCTCATCATGAGAGGCCTCCTTTGCTTCTAATTATTTTATGTTGTTTCTTTAATGTAGGTTTATAGGATATAAGCATATTCAAAGCATTCTTGGCAACATATTCCTCCAATCGAGTGAGAAGAAGGCTTCCTTGAGCCTTGAGAATTTTTTATCTATTTTAAGAGCCTGCATATTGCACCATCCTCTTTGAGAGGCTCAAATAATTGTATCAATTGTATCAAATAATTTGGTATCCCTAAGAGGGACGTATTTGTAAAGGATATTTGCAATGATAATATAAAGAAGATGTCCTTTCTTGTTCAATTCGTTGTTATTCATCTTTTCATGCTTTAATGCTTGGTATAATTGATGCAATAGCCTAGGTGTATGCTTTTAGAGTGGTACATAAACCTTGAAAGTTATCTCTCTTGGTGAGTATAAAAAAATGGACTAACGAAAGTCATAAGTAGGGTTTGTTTTCTTTTTGGTCGTATAAGGGATTTAAAACATCTTTGTATTATATAAAAAAACTCTATAAAAAAAACCTTCATACAATTTAATCCTCCCTTCATGAAATATATGACTAAACAACAATCTCCTTATATAACTAGAAGTGTAGCTTATCATATGTCCCACACCAAAGAACCCTTAAATCTACTTCTCATAAAAATAGTGGTATTAAAAAACCCTATATATGAAGAGAATGAGGAGCATTCTTCTCCACTGGAAATCTCTTCCATGTACATAATGAAAATGAACAATTAATATTTACATACACACACACACACACAAATATATATATATATATATATATATATATATATATATATATATATATATATACATATATCACTTTTCTACTATTGCTTGAAAAAATAAAGACACTTTGTTAATGGTCCTGAATGCATACAATATTGGGCATTTAGATAAGTTATTTTGCCCCGCTAGAAAGATAAACTCCTTCCACTTCCATCCTAAAAGGAATTTTCCATGGATCCTTTTGCATATATTTTTACACCAAGATCCAAATATATTTTTATATCTATAGAAGAAGGAACTCTTAACCCAATTGCTTTTATGGGGTGACTACCCTCACTATCCTCTATAAAGTAATTATTAAAAATGGATCATAGCTAATCTATTCCTCCAACTATATTAGCAAACTAGTTAGAAATTCCCCCTAGCAGACTAATGTCCCATTGGTACTTCATAAAAAACTACCCCTTTTTAACCTAATAGGATGATATTCCTATAATTTTATCCCTCCTACCATTATATTCACTTCCTTTGACTTTTTAAGCCTTAGTAATTTTGGAATGACACCTATGGTTGACCTTATAAATCTCCCAATTAATCCTTCATCAATTCCATAAATCCATTTAATTCTCAATTAAATCCATCTCTTACAACAAATCCTCAAATGTATTCTTTGATTAACATCTCAAATCCTTTTCCCTCATCACAAGATCCTCTAATTCTCACTAGTCAACCCTCTCCTAAAATCTAAGAACTTATGTCCCAAGTATAGTAGTTAACTCAACAATTATTCTCACTCTAAGGAATTTTTAAACAAATATGTGATTTTTATGATATGTGAAATTAACCATTGGGTCTACTTGTGGCTAAAATTTCTTTTCCACATCATATTAAAGTCCCTAATTTACCCATGTATGATGGTACAAGTGACCCTATAAGTCATTTAAAGCTCAACATGACTGCCTAAGTATAACATATGACAAAATACTTGTGTGAAATATTGAGTATATTGAGTTGTCATTGATGTCAAAGGGTACATGAGGAAGTAATATTTGTATGTCAAAGGTGCATGGTTGTCAAGGCAAAAATATTCCCCATGGTTTTGAGAACAAGCAATGAACAAAAATTCCAGGCAAAAGAAGTTATTTTTCTAAGAGAAGAGTTATAATATTTAAATGTCAAATTTAAATATTATGAAGAAATATAAAAGTTTAAAAGGCTTAGGATTAAATATTTCAATAAAAGGACAAGTTTTTATTTCCTTGAAAAATATTTAAATACCACAAAGGGAGGCAAAATATTAAAAGATATTATTATAATATTTTTTAATATTATAATATAAAAAAGTGTAAGGTTAAAAGGCATCAATGAAAAATCAAAAAATCAAAAAGCAAATACAACACCAATGTTTCCAAGGAGTAATAGAAATGAATATTTAAATGAGGTAAAATAATTCATTGAGCTAAGGTTTTTGTATGTGCACCAATTGAAATCCATTCGCATAAATTTCACATAAGGCAGAATAAAATAAAGGGGAAGTGCACACGTTGTTTGAGATAGAGCTAAAATTGAAGACAAATAGAAAATAGTGCATTTGTAGTTCCATATGGGTGTCTAGCCTAGACAATAGGCCATCCTTGTGCTAAGATGTGGGAAAGAAGGTGGTCACGGGGTCAATTTTAGTGGCTCCATTTTGGTTGAAATTTTGGTCAAAGAAATTTCAGAAGATGTTGAAATTTTGGTCAAAGAAATTTCAGAAGTGTGCTTTAAATCTCATGTGGGCATCTAGCTCAAGCGGTACCCTAGATTGCACTAGGGTGTGGGCAAACAAAAGGTGGTAGGTTCAATTTGTGGTAGTTGTGTGTTGGTAAGGGGAAATTTTTTATTAAATTTTATTTTAGGAATTATAAGGTATGCATCATGTTTGATTATGTTAGGGAGTCATAAGGTGTGCTGGAATTAATTATATTTTGCATATTGTGTGGAGTCATAAGGTATATAGTTATTAATTGAAAATTGCATTTTATATATTGTGTAAGGGAATATAAAGTTAAATATCACATTAATTTATGGAATATTATAAGGAAAACCATACATATCACATTAACTCATCTCACATATGGATGTTTAAATAATAAACTCTTATGATAAGAGTTATCAGTTTCATTCATGATTTTTATACATTATGTGGTGTCTTCCATTAGTTTGTAACACACATATTAGATGCATTCCTTATGTTTTACGTTATTAGAGCATGTAGGTTCATTTGCATTAGATCATCCTCATGTAATTAATGCATTACATTACACATGTATCATATCATATCATATAGATATGCATTACATTAAAGCACACTTCTGAAATTTCTTTGACCAAAATTTCCGCTTGTGCTTTAAATCTCATGTGGGCATCTAGCTCAAGCAGTACCCTAGATTGCACTAGGGTGTGGGCAAACAAAATGTGGTAGGTTCAATTTGTGGTAGTTGTGTGTTGGTAAGGGGAAATTTTTTATTAAAGTTTATTTTAGGAATTATAAGGTATGCATCATGTTTGATTATGTTAGGGAGTCATAAGGTGTGCTGGAATTAATTATATTTTGCATATTGTGTGGATTCATAAGGTATATAGTGATTAATTGAAAATTGCATTTTATATATTGTGTAAGGGAATATAAAGTTAAATTTATTTTATGCATTAGTAAAGGAGATATAAGGTGTATGGGATTGAATTAAAAGTTTTCATTTGCACATTATGTTATTGGGTGTTATAAGGTAAATTGGGGTGTATTGAAAATTATTTTTGTGTATTGTGACAGTAGGAGTTATAAGGTGTGATTATGGTTTATTTGTTGATTGGATTATTTGCATGATAGAAAAGGAAAAATTTGAGGGGTTTTTTTTATTACGAAAAGCCTTATTTTTTTAGATAAAAAATAATTATAAAGTATCATTTTCAAGTCTTATTGTGCACATATTTTTAAGAAGGTATTTTAATGTGGATGATTTGAAAAAGATATTTTCTAACCAATTTTTGAATTGGGACAAGAAAGGGAAATTATTTTGAAGTAGATTTTGAAGACACATCATATTCAAGGTAGTTTTAGAGGTATGGTGATTTAATTCCTTCTTAAGGTGGTTGATTTGTCATATGTTTGGAGAAATAAGGATTTAATGAGTGTGCATTGCTTTGATAGAAATTGGAAATAAAAATGCAAGGGTTTGAAAGTAAATTTGATGTGCATTAATGATTTATTGAAGTTGGGAGTAATTATGAATTATTGTTGAATGAAATTGGAAATATGTGCTAGGGTTTGAGAACAAAGTTGTGCATTATTGTTGAATGGATTTGAAAATGAACTTGCAAGGTTTATAGACCAATATTGTAAAGCAAATCTATGCATTTATTTTGAGAGGATTTGGGAATGCATGTCCAAGTATAATACATAATATTTGTGAAGCAAATTTGTGCATATGCATAATTGATTTTGGGAATAGATGAAAAAAGTAAACTTGTGCATTGTGATTGGTTTTAGAATAAAGGTGCAAATCAATAATTACAAGGTCAGTTATCAAGTTATAGACTAGAGCTACCTTTAAAATGAAATAAGTGCAAGACATGTGAAAGCGATAGACTTAATGAATATGAAGAACATATTGAGCATTTGTTAGTGCATATCATTCTCTATATGTTCAAGAGGTTAAATGAATTCTGGGTAGAATATGTCTAAACTAATGTAGTTGAAGAAAGCACATTGAATACTAGATAAAGCACTTGATGACATCATTATAAATATATGAGCATTTTTTATATGCAAGATTTTGGAAAGTTATGAGCGGGTTTGTGCAGAACTGTGAGAAAGTTTTGGTAAGCATATTTGAGCAAGCCTTTTGTGTAGGCTTGGAGCAGGTCTGAGCAGAGTTTGATGAGCATATTTGAGCAAGTCTTGTGTGTAGGCTTGAAACATATTTGAGCAGAAATATGAGTAGGTTTTGGTGATTAGAATTGAGCAAGCCTTTTGTGTAGGCTTGAAGTAAATTTGATTAGGTCTTGGTGAACAGATCTAAGCAAGCATTATGTGCAATCTTGGAGTAGATTTACAAAGGTTTTGGTGAGTATATTTGAGTAAGCCTTTTGTGTAGGCTTGGAGTAAAATTGAGCAGGTCTTGATGAACAGATTTGAGCAAGCCTTGTGTATAGGTTTAGAGTAGTTTTGAGCAGGATTTGGATCAAACTAGAGCATTGGGTATTGGCATTTCCTATGGATAGAGGTCTACAAACTAGAGAAAAGGGGATTTGTGTCTCCTATGGATAGAGATCCATAAACCAGAGCAAATGGGATTGGTGTCTCCTATGAATAGATATCCATAAACCAAATCAAAGGGGATTGGTGTCTCCTATGGATACATGTCAGAGCAAATGGTATTGGTTTCTCTTGTGGATAGAGGTCCAAAAAACAAAGCAAAGGGGATTGGTGTCTCCTATGGATATATTTCCACAAACCAGAGGAAAGGGAATTGGTGTCTCCTATGGATAGAGGTCTACAAACCATAGAAAATGGGATTGGTGTCTCCTATGGATAGAGGTCCACAAACCAGAGCAAATGGGATTGGTTTCTCTTGTGGATAGAGGTCCAAAAACTAGAGCAAAGAGGATTTTTCCCTCCTATGGATAGAGGTCCATGAACTTGAGCATAGGGTATTGGTGTCTCCTTTGGGTTGGTGCCCATAAACATTGTAATAGAAAATTGGTTCCAAAGATATTTATTGAGAAAATTTATAAGAAATATTTTCTTCGTCAACATAGCCCACATTGGGTGAACCAAATTAAAAATGTGTCTCTTATGTGAGTGATGATCTATGTGTTTTTTCATTATTGCAATTGATGATATTGGATAACACTACTTTGGAAATAAAAGTTAAAAGTTTTATATTATACTATTAACCTCTCCCTCTCAGTATAAGCTTGTGTTCTTGAATTGGTATGAGAGTGGTTTCCTGCGTGAAATCCTAACATCTTGAAGGTATATCTTACAAGAACAAAAATGGTATATTAGGAAGGGTTTTCATAAAATAGGGAACCATTTTTTGATGGGACTAACTATGCTTTCTGGAGCATAAGGATGAAGATATTTTTTATAGCACAAGGATATGATACATGGAAATCAGTTGAGGTTGTGTTCACACCAACTACAACTTCTCCCATAGATGCAAGTGATAAGAAACCTTATGAAAGTAATTCCAAGGCAATGAATACTATTTTAAGTGGGTTATGTGAATCAAAATTTGTGAAAGTCATGCACTGCACTTCAGCAAAAGAAATGTGGGATAAGTTACATAATACATATGAAGGAGATGACAAGGTCAAAATGGCAAAACTTCAAACACATAGGAAGAAGTTTGAAGAACTAAAGATGAAATATCAAAAAAACATTACTAGGTATCTACTTCGTGTTGATGAGATTGTCAACACTATTTGTGAATTTGAAGAAAATATTGAGGAATCTTCTACTATTCAAAAAATATTGAGGTCACTCCCTATGAGGTATGATGCAAAGGTTTCAGCAATAGAAGAGATGAAGGATCTCAAAAATTTAGGTATGGATGAGCTACATGGAATACTCAAAGCCTATGAGATGAGGACAAAAAAAGAACAAACATCCAAATGAGAGGCAACATTCAAAGCTTCAAAGAAGGCAAAATATAAAGTACGAGAATCAAGTGATGAATCAAGCAGTGAAGAGGAGGCTAACTTTGTGAGAAGAAATAAGAAGGATCTAAGAAAACATAGAAATATGTAGGCTATAAAATGCTTTAGTTGTGGCAATATTGGTCATTACGCAACTAATTATCCACAAGTGGAAAATAGTGGAAGTGAATAGGAAAAGGAATACAAGAAAAATAAATAAATAAAATTATTTCACGAAAAGAAAAATAGGCATGGTCAAGGCAAGCATGAGAAGAATATTTTTCAAAGGCATGAAAAATGTTTTTATGTTGAAGAAGCAAGCAATGCTTCGAGTGATGGTGATGAAAGCCTCTCATATAGTGAAAAATAAGAGATTCTATTTTTGGCCATAGAAGATAAAGAAGATTAAGAACACAAGCTTATACTGAGAGGGGGGTGAACATTATAAGAACATTTTTTACTTTTCTTTCCCAAACAATATTATCCAATACTATCAATGGCAATATCAATAGTAGTAACCAAAGCAATGCACAAATCATCACACACAATAGAGACACCAATTTAACGTGGTTAACCCAATGTGAGTTACTCCACACAAAAAATCTTCCACTCTAATTTTCTCAACAAATATCTTGGGAATCCTTCCCTATTACAATGTTTATGGACCTCTATCCAAAGGAGATACCAATAATCTAATCAAGTTCATGGATACCTATTCATAGGAGAACTCTTTCCCCTTTGTTGGTTCATGGATCTCTATCCATAGGAGAACTTCTGCTCTAGTTGGTAATCCTCTAGAAGAATACTACCTCCACTGCACTGGATTGTGGATCTCTCTCCACATAAGACTTTATCCTCACTCAAAATACCTTTTTACTCATTGATATGGCTAATGGATCTCTATCCACTGGATACTATTGTCCTCTTCTTAGTCACCTCTAAATATTACTCTCAGCTTTGTCTCAAATATGCACTAAACATAGTCCTTTGGTCTAGCACAAATTTTCTAAATATCTATCTCATATCTACACTAAACATAGTCCTTTGGTCTAGCACAAATTTTCTCAATATCTATCTCAAATCTACACTAAACATAGTCCTTTGGTCTAGCACAAATTTGCTCAATCTCTATCTTAAATTTGCACTAAACACAATCCTTCGGTCTAGAACAAATCTGCTCAATATCTATCTCTGGCCTGGCAAAAATATACCCTTAACTTGCACCAAACTTTATCTTCAAATATATCCTCAACTCTATCCATAAGCCTTAACACAAAGCTTAATCCAATAACAAATCAACTCTTCTATATCTAACCCAATCCTTAAGACAAAGCTTGAAAAAATAAATCAATCAAATCTGCTCTAAAGCCTACTCAAATACTTACCTCAAATTTATCCAACAAGTCTTTACCAAGACTTGCATCAACTCTTCTTAATAAGTCCTCACTATAAATTGCTCAATATGCTCTCAAGTATTATCTAAGACTTAGCTCAAATTTGCTCAATAAGTCCTCACTATAACTTGTCCAATCTACTCAAAAAATCTTCACCAAGACTTGCCTCAAATTTTCTCAACAAGTCTTCACCAAGACTTATCTTAAATCTGCTCAACAAGTCTTCACCAAGACTTACCTCAAATATGCTCAAAAATTTCTCTCTAGAACTTATCCAATCTGATTGTAAGCTTCCACAAAAGCTCACACAAATCTATCCTTAAGCTTTCACAAAAGCTTTCTCAACTCTGTCCTTAAGTCCACTCTAGGACTTAATCAAATCAGCTCACAAGATTTCACAAAAGCTTGCTAAACTTTGTCCTTAAGTCCACTCTAGAAAATAATCAAATCTATCCACTACCTTTCACAAAATCTTATTCAAATCAATTGCAAAACTTGCATACAAAACTCAACTCAATCTCTTTCATAAAACTTCTTCAATCACTTAAACAAGTTTCACTTAGAATCTTGTTTACCCTCAGAAACATATAGAGAATGGTTAGAGACTCAATATGTTTCACACTCACAAATCACTCTATCACTTTCAAACTCTTTTTCAAACCAACTCATAACTTTATCAAACTTGTGCATGGACTATTATTTTTGCAACTCAAAAACCTTAAACAAAATTTGACGACCCATTTCTTCTTTGTAAAACTTTAGTAGCGAGAATCGAACCTTTGACGTCCTCTATGCTATGCAAGATTAATTACCACCTGTGTTGTTCATCCGATGAGATCGAAAGGGAAATAGTTCAAATTTTATTTCTCTATATTTATCCTTCTTGAGAAATGTGAAAACTTTTGTACACTCCTGCATCATTGGAAGGTTCTCTGGCACATCGTTCTTCGTAATCAATTGTTGTGCAAAACGTTCACTTTGTAGTTTACTTCTCTTATTCCATTGTTGGTGACCTTTTCTCAATGACAAACCATCACTAAATTGCCCTTGCTTTATTTTTACCGAATATTAATTGCACACTTATATTTCTTATAAATATTTGGATCCCTTATTTATATATGAGAAATAATCTTCGATATAAAGACGACGTCGGTGAGACATATTTACCATAAATTACTTTGATAAAAGACTTTAAAAAACTTTAAATTAAAATATTAAAATATTTAATTTTAAATTATTTAAATATAAATAATTTAAAACTTTAACTCACATAACTTTTTGTCCCATATATTATAATGCAAATCATTATAATATTATTTCTTTTAAACATGTTTTTTTTCTTTTTGAAAGGCCTATTGGCTAGATATTATAATATTAAAATATTATAATATTAGGTTTTTTCACTTGCTATATTTTTGCACCTAGTATTAAAAATTGTCCTTTAACCTTTTCATTATTGTGCTCTCATGGCCCATGCCATTTTAACATCAATGACAATCTATTATACTCAAATTTCCAACAGAAGATGCTCATGTTATTGAAGACCAAGAAGAAGAGAAAATTTCAAAATATGAAAAGGAAGCCACATTTGACATAAAAGAGAAACTTATTGTTGCTCTTGAATAATTGAAGACGGTTAGAAAGAAGAATTTTGAATTGAAGGTTCAAGTTCAAGAATATGTAAAAACAAAGGTAAAACTTCTACAAGATCTCACTAAAATTTAAGATTGAAGAGGCAATGACAATTGAAGAAGGTATGGCTAAATAATTAAAGGCAAAAGAGCTAGAATATGAAAGACTAGAACATGAAGTTGTCACTCTAAGCAAAGGACTTGAAAATTTTAATAATAAGATACATGAGTTTAGGAAAAGCTCAAAATATTTTAATGATATTATAAAATCATAAAGATCTCCATTTATGAAGGCTAGAATTGGTTTTGAGGTAGATCAAGAAGGTCAAGAGAAAGAAAAGGGGGAGTCAAGCTCAAAAGAAATAGAAGCATCAAAGAAAATTTTTGGAGAAGAATCTAAGACCTTTACTAATGAATTGAGAAGTGGAAACATTAATGATGAAAAAAACAAAGAATCATCAAGGAACAAGGACCAACACAAAAGAAGCAAATAAAGAATCATGTGACCATATCCTCCAAAGCAAGATGAATACTTCTTCTAGGGTTATTTATTCTCATGTAATAATTTTTGTCATAAAGCTATACATTGCAAGGTTCATGGTAAGAATTATTATGGCATCAACAAGAGAAATTTCACAAGTCACTTGCACTTTCCAAGAACTACAATATCATGTGTTACAATTGCAATAATTTTTTTCATAAAGCTATACATTGTAGGGTTTATGGTAAAAATAATTATAGCTTCACCAAGGATTCATTTGCACCTTTCAAGGACTACAACATCAGGTGTTATAATTGCAATATTATTCGGCATAGAGAAAAGTGGTGTAGAATAGGATTTTTGGAACTTCCAAAGATAGACTAGAAAAAGGATTCTCAAAATATTCAAAGAGGTATTACTTCAAAATTTTAGAGAAAGAAAATTAAACAAGAAGAGGAGCATAGAAATTTGGGAGTTTCACTCTCATTCCATAATTAATCACCTCAAGAAAAGGAGGTGGAGATGGGATTGTGCTAAGTGTCTTATTTTTAGCCCCAAAGGAGCCCTTTGCCATTGATGTCAAAGGGGGAGAGAATTCAGTGAGGGGGAGCAGCTTGTCAGGGGAGCAGATTTGGAATCCAGTTGCAGTTAAAGAAATTTTTTTTTGTAGGGTTGTTATTAATGACAAAGGGGGATATTGTTGGAAAAATTGAGTATATTGAGTTGTCATTGATGTCAAAGGGTACATGACGCAGAAATATTTTGATGTCAAAGGTGTATGGTTGTCAAGGCAAAAATATTCCCCATGGTTTTGATAGCAAGCAATGAAAAAAAAATCAAGGCAAAAGAAGTTATTTTTCTAAGAGAAGGATTATAATATTTAAATGTCAAATTTAAATATTATGAATAAAGACAAAAGTTTAAAAGGCTTGGAATTAAATATTGCAATTAAAGGACAAGGTTTTATTTTCTTGAAAAATATTTAAATACCACAAAGGGAGGCAAAAGGTTAAAAAATATTATCATATAAATAAGTGTAAGGTTAAAATATGCCAATGTAAAATCAAAAAATAAAAAAACAAATACAACACTGACATTTCCAAGAAGTAATCAAAATGCATATTTAAATGAGGGTAAATAATTCATTGAGCTAAGGTTTTTATATGTGCACCAATAAAAATCCGTTCACACAAAGTTCATAAAGGGTAGAAGAAAATAAATGGTAAGTGCACACATCATTTGAGGTAGAGCTAAAATCGAAGACAAATAGAATATAATGCATTCGTAGTTCCATATGGGTGGCTCTCCCAAATGGCAGGCCATCCCTCTGCTAAGACATGGCCAAGAAGGAGGTCACAGGGTCAATTCACGATGGCTCTATTTTGGTTGAATTTTTGGTCAAAGAAATTGTAGAAGACGTTGAAGAGGCTATTCACATGCTTTAAGTTTCATATGGGTAGCTAGCTCAAGTGACGGCCTAGCTTATGATAGGGTGTGGGTAAGCAAGAGATGGAAGGTTTGATTTGCGGTAGCTGTGTGTTGGTAAGGGCAAAATTTTGATTAAAATTTATTTTAGGAGTTATAAGGTATGCATCATGTTTGATTATGTTAGGAAGTCATAAGGTGTGCTGGAATTAATTATATTTTACAAATTGTTTGAAGTCATAAGGTATATAGTGATTAATTGAAAATTGTATTTTAGATATTGTGTAAGGGAATATAAAGTTAAATTTATTTTGTGCATTTTTAAAGGAGATATAAGGTGTAAGATGTTGAATTAAAAGTTTTCATTTTCACATGATGTTATTGGGTGTTATAGGGTATTTTTGGGTGTGTTGAAAATTATTTTTGTGTATTGTGAAAGTAGCAGTTATAAGGTATGATTATGGTTTATTTGTTGATTGTATTATTTGCATGATAGAAAAGAGAAAATTTGAGGGGTTTTGTTTATTATGAAAAGCTTTATTTTGTGAGATCAAAAGGAATTATAAAGTATTATTTTCAAGTCTTATTGTGCACATATTTTTGAGAAGGGATTTTAATGTGGATGATTTGAAAAAGATATTTACTAACCAATTTTTGAAGTGGGACAAGGAAGGGAAATTATTTTGAAGCAAGTTGTGAAGGCATATCATCTTCAAGGTAGTTTTAGAGGTATGGTGATTTAATTCCTTATTAAGGTGTTTGAGTTGTCATATGTTTGGAGAAATAAGGATTGATTGAGTGTGTATTGCTTTGATAGAAATTGGAAATAAACGTGCAAGGGTTTAAAAGTAAATTTGATGTGCATTAGTGATTGATTGAAGTTGGGAGTAATTGTGAATTATTTTTTAATGAAATTGGAAATATATGTCCTAGGGTTTGAGAACAAAGTTGTGCATTATTTTTTAATGGATTTGAAAATTAACTTGCAAGGGTTATAGACCAATGTTGTAAAGAAAATATATACATTGATTTTGAGAGGATTTGGGAATGCATGAGAAAGTATAATAGATTAGATTTGTGAAGCAAATTTGTGCATATTCATGATTGATTTTGGAAATAGATGAAAAAGGTACACTTGTGCATTGTGATTGGTTTTGGAGTAAAGGTGCAAATCAAAAATTACAAGGTCAGTTATCAAGTGCTAGACTAGAGCTACCTTTAAAATGAAATAAATGTGAGATATGTGAAAGCGATAAACTTAATGAATATGAAGAACATATTAGCATTTGTTAGTGCATATAATTCTCTATATGTTCAAGAGGTTAAATGAATTCTAGGTAGAATATATTTAAACTGCTTTAGTTGAAGAAAGCACATTGAAGATTAGATAAAGCACTTGATGACATAATTATAAAGATATGAGCATTGTTTGTATGTAATATTTAGGAAAGTTATGAGTGGTGAGCAAATTTAAGCAACATTTTGTGTAGTATTGGAGTAGGTTTTAGTAGATATTTATGAGGACATTTGAGAAAGCCTTGTATGTAGTATTGAAGCAGATTTGAGCATAACTGTGAGCAATTTTTGGTGAGCAGATATGAGCAAGCCTTTTATGTAGGCTTGGAGTAGGTTTGAGCAGGTATTGGTGAGCATATTTGAGCAAGCCTTGTGTGTAGGCTTGGAGTAGATTTATGTAGGTTTTGGTGAGCATATTTGAGAAAGCATTTTGTGTAGACTTGGAGTATAATTGAGCAGGTCTTGGTGAGCATATTTGAGCAAGCCTTGTGTATAGTTTTGGAGTAGTTTTGAGAAGGCTTTGGAGCAAACCAAATTAGAGGGGATTGGTGTCTCATGTAGATAGAGGTCCACAAACTAGAGGAAAGGGTATTGGTGTATCCTATGGATAAAGGTCCACGAACTAGATCAAATGGGATTGGTGTCTCTTGTGGATAGAGGTCCAAGAACCAGATCAAAGGGGATTGGTGTATCCAATGGATAGAGGTCCAAAAACCAGATAAAATGGGATTGGTGTCTCCTATGGATAAAGGTCCATGAACCAGAGCAAAGGGTATTAGTGTCTCCTATAGATATAGGTCCATCAACCAGAGCAAAGGGGATTGGTGTCTCTTGTGGATAAGGTCCATGAACCATAGAAAATGGGATTAGTATCTCCTATGGATAGAGTTCCATGAACCAGAGCAAAGGGGATTGGTGTCTCCTATGGATAGAGGTCCACAAACTAGAGCAAAGGGTATTGGTGTCTCCTATGGATAGAGGTCCATGAACTTGAGCATAGGGGATTGATGTCTCCTTTGGGTTGGTGTCCATAAATATTGTAATAAGGAATTGATTCCCAAGATATTTGTTGAGAAAATTTATAAGAAATATTTTCTCCATGAATGTAGCCCACATTTGGTGAACCACATTAAATATGTGTCTCTTATGTGTGTGATGATATGTGCATTGTTTCATTATTGCAATTGATGATATTGGATAATATGGCTTTGGAAAGAAAAGTAAAAAGTTTTATCTTATACTATTCACCACCCCTCTCAGTATAATCTTGTGTTCTTCATTACTATTACTAAAAAAAAATCCCATAAATTCTTTCTAGGTTAGCATTGGAAATGTATTACTAGGTGCCTTTCTATCCCCTTAGGATTTTTATAGAATTAGGTGATAAATTCATCCAATAATTTGCTATTGATATAGAATAAATAGGCACATTTTCTGACTTGGACTAGTTAAAGCAAAGAAAGGAGAAATTTTTATCAAGTTTAAAAAAAAAATGGATATCATTAGTGGAAAAATTAGAGTATAAAACCCTCTAAAAGGTCTTCTTAGTTCCTTTAAAATAATCTTAATGAACATTTATGTTATCCTTTTGAAATATCCATAATACCTTATTTTGAAAAAACCATTAAATTAGCCAAACTAGTGGAATATTCCCTCATTAAGAAGTGATAACTAAAGCTCAACAAGGAGGATAAGTTCTCTTCTAATAAAAATTGTTAGTATAAGAACAAACATGTTATACGAGATGGAGTCATTGAATCCAAATAATTCAACAATAGTGGAAGAATTATTGCATACCTTTAGAAAATTATTTTAAACAAATAAAAAAGGCCTAAGAGATAATATACTAAATTAGACTAGCCCTATACCATTCTAGAAATACTTTTAGAGGAAAAAATTGTTGAAATACCACCCATAAGGCCTCCAAATCTTGAGAGAAAGATAACTAGGATTCAACACTACAAAACAATGTGACTTTCACCATACTAATGGGCATTCATTCAATAGATGTAGAACACTCTGGACCCTCATTCAAGATCTCATTGATGAATGGTCAATTACGTTTAATGAATCTCAAACATCTAAATCTTCTAATAAATATTTGGGTATTTTCTAAAATCCTCTACTAATTCATGGTCAAAGGATGACTACTAATATTTGATATAGAAATATTCCACCACCTCACTAAAATATGGCTAGGATAATTCATGTGGTAACAACACAACTACACAATACCTAATTTTCAAATTCACATGCCAATTCTCCTCTAATCATACAATATAAACAAAATCCTCCTCCTAAGAGAACACCCTTAATCCTAAATGTTTAATATAAATGAAAAGGGACCTTTAACCTCCAATAAATACTTTAAGATATACCTACCAAGATATTTGTACTTGAGATACTAAAAACTTATCCCATTCATAGAGAAAATATTTTCAAGCTTTAGAATGAGCAAGTAGTCCCTCGTAATATTAGTCTAGATGAGTTGACTCATGTGGTAGGGACTTTCCTTTAATCATACAACCATATCCTTTTACAAGGAATATACCCCATCCTAATCTATGATTGGAAAATTTCCCTTTCATATTAACCTATAATATTGGTGATAGTTTTATAAAAATAATGAATTTTAACAACAAATATTCCATTAATGTGTGCAGTGTCAAATTCATCAATAGGATTCAACTAAACAAGCAATACTTAAAGAATATCGGTATCATTACTAGAGATAATGATAATAAATAATGAGAGGTTGTTGAAACCTTGGTGTTTCCTATAAAACTAGGACCTTGCATGATCAACACCTTAGTCTATGTTCTCACTTGTGATTTAAACTATAATTTTATTTTTGGATGACCCTAGATCAATGGTATGCAAGTAGTTCCATCCTCTTATCATTAGCTTAAAATTATTTTATTATATGAATGGAAGGGTTTTGAAATGGTTTCCAAATATTTTACAAGGGAATTTGAAAGGGTCCCCAAATCTAAAAAAATCCATAAAATATTCAATGAACACTAGAGAAGTATAGAGTAGATCCAACATTCAATAAAATAATCATGTAGTTTATATTTTGTAGATCTTGTAATCCCACATAATTCCCAATTTAAAATTTGAAAAATAAACTGAGCACCCAAATTTGAACTAGCTAAAGAAACCTTAGGGGTGCTCGAAGAAAATAGATAAATCAAAAGTCCTTCCTACCTAAACCAAAAATTAGACATTTTTCACCCAGTAGGAAAACCAAACCAAGGAGCCCATCCTTCCTGTGATTCGTGACCAACCGGTAGCCTGTCAAATAGGCTAAAATTAACAAGAACCAACGAATAACTAGAAATAAGTAGTCGATCAAAAAATTCTTATAACTAGAAACCATTGGTATAAGAGTCTTCCTGCCCAAGATAAGAAGCATAGAATAGGGGTATTCAAAGAAAATCCAAACAACAAGCACTTTCTTGAAACTAGAATCTAGACCCACATGGGATTTTGAAAGGATCCCCTAACATTTTATAGGAGTATTTAGAGAGTCTCCACTAACCATGAAATAGGGTTTTTAAATACTTCCAAAACATTAAACAATAAGAATAGGTCCCATACAAAGGATCGTAGGGTTTTGAAATACTACTAAAACCTTCAATAAGAAGAATAGGTCCCTTCTATAGGACCACATGGTTATAAAAAGATCCCAAAACCTTAACAAAAACCAAGAGCACTAATTTATTTTTAAAGTTACAATCCTACTCAAACAAGATCAAAAGCCCCTCTCAATAGGGTTAATGGATCAAGATTCTATTGAGCATTGTGTAGCACCCTAAAATTGGCGCAGTAAAATTATAAAATTTACATTCACCTTAGTAAATAATTTTAAATTCAAATTTAACCTCCCAAACCGCCCGTTAACCGTCGAGAAATCCGTTTCCCCCTTTTTCGTGCCATTTTTAGAGGTTGTTTTGACCGTTTGATGATATCGTCGTCGATCAGACGATATCACCCCATATTTGACGATTTCGTCTGGACTAGGATTTCCAGACGATCTTGTCGCAAAATTGAATTTGCATAGTTGGAATCTGTTCCAACGGGTCTCCAATCTAGATAGAAGCGTGTCTGCGCCATTGGGACCCTCCCTCGTTGGAGATCTCCCAAATTGGGATGATCTCCAACCTCCTAACTACTCCCCCTAAGCCTATTTAACCTCTAGGATTTTCCCTCCCCAACCCCTGGCTGAAATTATCTACAAACTGATTCCCTCTACGTCAAAACATCTTAATTTTGCTTTTACACTAGTTCCATAGTAATTTTGTTGCAGGTACATCATTGATTTTCAGCCGGAGCCAGCATCCATCATCGCTGACGAACCTGTTCAGATCGGAGGTGATCATGTTAAATGTTAGACGATTTCGTACTGATGCAAGACGATCTCGACTGTAGTCCACATCGAGGCAATCAGTGCCTGGATTTTTCTTTTCTCAAACCTTTTCTTTGTCATTTTATGCTGCAAATTAGATCATTTACTCAGTGTTTATATTATTTTGCATTTGGAGTTCACCCATTTAGCTTAGATTGCACATTAAGTTCATGATTTGTTGTTAAAATACAAAAATTTGCTAGGATTACTATTTTAAACTATTGCTCAGTATTCATTTTATTATTTGGTGTAATTTGCCTCTGTTAGCACAATAGGACTTCTTGTATTTTGCATCTATTTTCTGTCTTGTAGGTCTCTGACGAATTTGTCTGACGAATTTGTCAGATCTCAGACGATTATGTCAGTCTCAGACGATTCTGTCAGATTGCAGATGATCCTGTTAGATTGTAGGCGATTCTGTAGAATTCCAGATGATCCAGACTGCTTCAAACGTCAGAATCTTCTTCAGACATCCGGATCAGGTATTCCCCATTTTCCTCCTGTAAATTCTCTGTTTTCTGCTTTTTTAATTTGTTTGCTGTATTCATGAAAGTTGCATTTTCATGTAGTTTAATTTAGATTCATTCGGCCAAAACTAGGATATGAATGCTTAAGATTAAAATGAACTCATCTAAACACATTCCAAAACCTAGGCGTGGAAACTGTTGCCAAATGTTTCCTGGTGAACCCACCATCCGTCAAAAAATCACCAAAATACACCTCCCTTGAGATGCGGGACCTTCGCAAAGTCCTCTCAGTCCGAGGTACCGCACCATCCTTTTCCCATCCTCCTTCCGGGCGTGGATCCTATAGCCTGAAGTTAGGGATGCAAAAAATTTGGAGCGATACATTTTGGTGAACCCGACGTGAATGCATCATAACCTTTTGAAAAAAAAAACAAAAACAAAAACAAAAAAAATTAGAACAACTAAAACTTAGATGCATTTTAAAACATTTAAGGTTTAAAGTCATGTTTAGATGGTAGCTCCTAAAAAGAAGTTAGCAGTTACTATAAACGTAGAAAATCAATTGGCAGCTATAGAAGTTAATTCTGTCCTTAATATCCCTGAAACGAGTAGAAATCAATCCTTGTGGGACGAACTTGATAGGAGACTTAGTATCATCTCATCTAGGTCCACACAACTTAAGCAAATTAAGAGGCTAGTCTTGGATAGAATCCTGGATCCTCACCAACTAGTTTTTTATCATGAACTTCAGAGAGCCTGCCATAGATGGTTAGCCTATAGGAGAGCTCTTGTATCTACAAAATTTTTAACTTTCAAGGAAAATCTTGAAGACACAGTTATAGTGCGCCCCTTTCTAGTTCATATAGATTCCTTAGAAACTGATCTTATAATTAGGAGAATATGGAACAAAACTCCTAGAGCTATGTTATATTGTAAATATTATCGTGAGAACTATTATTATCAACCAGCATCTGAGATAGATAATATCACCATAGCCCTTTTCATCAAATTTTTAAAAGAAAACTTTCAATTTGAAGAAGAACATTTCATGACCCCTGAACAACTCGAACCTATTAATGATATTCATAAATTGTTCATAGAAGACTAGCTCATTTACTTTCAGTCTTATTATTTCATGCATTTATTGTGTTATTTGCTGTCTTTATTATATTGTTTCAAAAATAAAAAACTTAGTAAAAAATTAAACATTTCAATTTCAAATATTGTAGTAGGTATATAGTAAATATATACCTCTTAATTTTTGAATATATATATATATATATATATATATATATATATTTGCTGAAATCAAAACTTAGCACCATGCCTAAACTTAGGAATGGTAAAGAAACTTTAGGGGAAGGAGAAGATTGGTTACAAGATACAACTGAAAACCCAAATGTCCTTCTTGGAGATACAAATTCGAAAGGAGAAACCCTAGGTCAATCATATGAAGACTTAGGGGAAGATAAGGAACAAGAAGCAAGTGTTAAAGAGGATGGATCCTCATCCCCTAGAGTAGCTCCTAATGGAGCTATTGCCTTTGACAATGCAGAGCATTTCAAGAGATTTCTCATGGAAAACATTGATGACCTTAATGTGGCAATTCGTCTTGATAAAGGGCAAATTAGTAAAACTCAAGCAGCCATGGAATATATGCAATATGCAGACTAACCCCTTGTCTTTCATTGATGAAGAAAGTGACAAGGGTGGACCATCCAATACGGATATGGTCACTATAGCCCAAAGCATGTCAAAAAAACAGGTTACCCAACCTCCTAAGGAACCTGTTACTCAACCTAAAATCACTCCCGCACAAAAGAAAATTCCCTTCACTACTTTGTTCCGCCAAACTATTGAGCAAAATGCTTTAAATAAACAGAAACCTAAAACAAAGCCAAATACAAACTTTCAACAATCTGGAATACAACATAATACAGCTTCAAAATTCCTCCATAATACTTTTCCTACCAATAATTTACACAACAGTAACATGGCATCTAATCCGCATGTTCCTCCATCCTACGCCCATAACACTCATGTCAATGCCCTACCAAACCAATATGGGGGGCAAACTAGTAATCTAGAAGCTATGGTGAAACATTTGGCTTCACGTATGGACCAAATAGATCCCTATCGTCCCTCGTATAATTATCGAGAGATTTGTAGTCAACCCTTGGATCCCATAGTTGTAGCTCAACCATATCCTAAACATTTTCCCATGCCTGTTCTGCCTATATATAAAGGAACCGAAGATCCCATAGAACATCTTCACATGTTTAGGATAGCATGTCACGACATATCGCATGACGACTTGCTATTACTAAAAATGTTCCCCAAAAGTTTAGGTGGGATGGCATTAGAGTGGTACTATCAGTTGCCCACTCATTCTTTGAGAAACTTCGAAGAAACAGCTGAATCATTTGTCCATCAATTTAGTGCCTACATCGAGAGGCATGTAACTATTAAAGACCTATACAATTTAAAAAAATATAAGGATGAATGCTTTGCCGATTTCTTATCTAGATGGAGGCAATTGACAGGAAAATTACACTTTGTGTTACCCTATAGGGAAATGTTGGACATTTTCATCAACAATTTACAAGAACAAATTTCATATGAGCTATCAACAGCTACCCTAACTACCTTCGATCAAGCTATAGATTTAGCTCGAAGAGTAGAAGATGCCCTCATTAGGAGAGGCCAACTTAGGAAGAAGGATGATGAGAAAACATCTAGAAATCAATATAAAAACAAACAGGTTGTCGGTGACGGAGTCACTGACAGCAGAAATGTTGCTAATGTCAATGCAACGAAGACAACAAAAAAAATCATATTGAAACCTCCTGACAAGCCTCCTCGAGAATTCACTAGATTAAACCAACCTTTGTCAACTATTTTACCTCAACTGCTTGAAAGAGGTTTAATCCAATTACCAGCTATCCGAGAACCTGACCCAAGTATACCCGGATATAGAGCTGATTTGCACTATGATTTCCATAGAGGACCTGGACATTCTACCAATGCTTGTAAGAGATTGAAACATAAAATACAAGATTTGATTGACAATAATGAAATGGAAGTGCAAGCCTTCCAACCTAAACAAAACCCTCCTAATAATACTCAAAAGACCATTCCCCAAAATCAAAATCAAAATGCCAATCAAACTTTAGACATATTTCAACACCCTTTACCAAGACATGGTAAAGAGGTAGCCAATAAAATCGAACATCATAATGTTCCCCCTCCTACCTAATATGTAGGAACCATTAGCGGACAATTACCTGTTCAAGATCCTCAAATATTTGACACGACCTTATCCTTGGTTACGACCAAGCCCTTACATAATTTTCAAACTTCTGATTCTAGTGATATAGAATCAGATAGTGAAAGTGAACTAGACATTACTTCAAACCAATCGAATAGTTCTAAAAACGAATCAGATCTTATTCAACCTATCACATATGATAATGTTCCAGAAGAACCATTTCCTAGAAGATTCACTACTCGACCTTCTTCTAATATATTCCTTTCAAATGAACAAGCCATTAATGCTCAACCGAGACCAGTTCAACGTCTTCACTATAACATTGTAGGTACCATTGGAGTCGTTACTCGACAACAAGCTCAAAACTCTCAAAAAGAACCAAACCATAACGATGGATTAGCTCCATTCGTCCTAAAAAACCCCCATAAATGGAATCATGCTCCTAATATCCAATCTAAACCCCCTTACAGCATTAATGAGCAATTGTCCAACACTACGACCAGAATTTCCCTTTTAGATTTATTAATATCCTCTCCCACCCATAGGGATGAGTTGATGCTTACATTGAGCCAAATGATGGTACCTCAAAAAATTCAACCTGAAGCTATGGCCAATACTATCATCACTCGAGAGATTGATTGTATTGACTTTCGGGATAAAGATATCCCGCAACACAGTTTACATAAGGACAATCCCTTATACATTACTGCTTTAATTGGAGATGTAGATGTCAAAAGAGTTTTGATTGATAATGGCTCATCTCTAAACATTTGCACCTTTGACTTCTACCAACGATTTGGCTTTAGAAGTGATGAAATGAAGAAAACTAATATGATCATCAAAGCTTTTAATGACGAAACACAAGAAACGTGTGGAGTTATTACCCTCCCATTGCAAGTTGGTCCTAGAACCCTAGAAACAACCGTGTTTATTGTACATTGCCCAACATCGTACAATATACTTTTGGGTCACCCTTGGATCAACGCCATGCGAGCAGTCCCATCAACTTTACACCAATGTGTTAAATTTGAGTTTAAAAATAAGTTGGTCACTATTCATGGTGACCCTAGACCTTTTGATATGTGTGCTTTGGCAGAACCAGTTGGAGTGCAATTTTTCCCTGCTCTCGTCATCCACACATCCTAGTTCTTCTTTTTCATCTAAAACTGTGAAACATAAACCCATAACTTCCCCTATTCCTCCTCCATTAACTTCATCCTCCTATATAGATCAACAACCCTCTAAACAAATTATTCTAGAACCTCAAAAAGATTTTAAATCTACAACCAATCCTTCAACTACTACCCCTAAAAATTCAAAACCTCTAGATACATCTATCATACCTTCCACATCTCAAGACATAGGTAATAATACTTCTACATATTATGCCCTTTCTTATGAACTATTACCAGATTTATCTACAACCTTAATATCAGAAAAAATGAATGCTTTCATGCAAGATTCAAACCTTTTAAATAAATTTCCGCCATCTCCTCGTACTTTGGGCCTCCCACAACCTATGGGAAGTACTTACCAAGTCGGGAGTTGTGCCTTCATTTATAAAGGATATGACTGGGGAAGAATCCCTCGGAATATCAAAACTCATCATGAAGGATATGCTCGGTGTTATTTTACCAATGATTATATTAAAGCTAAACCCATGATGCTTAAAATGGGATATAAAGGGAAAGTCTTGGGACCTTTCCAAAATGGCATGAAAGAACCTTTTGAGGTAGAACCGTGGCCTTCCCTGCTATGGTGTGGGCCTATTTCCTAGTAAGGGTCAACCCTTTCCTTTTGAGGATGATGATCATCTCATATGCTATCAAGATTATTTGGATAGGCATGTTGATTTGCCTATTAAAAATCAGTTGTTTTCATGCAACATGTTGTCCATAGCATACCCTGAAATGATTGCTGACCCCGATGAAGAATTGGAAGGAGATATCTTCCATGATGTCTCTGTTGAAGAGATGTTGCACAACGGGTTTTATTTTGATGGTTCGATACCAACTATAGCCCAACTTGAGGCCACTGATCCTCAGAATGAATTATCTAAGTTAACTTTACAAGAATTACAAGAATTGGGCGTTTCACCCGCCCCACCTAATTTTGAAAGAGATCTACACATGGAGGTAGAAAATGTCATTAAAATTAACATTGGAACTAAGGACAATCCTCACATAATCAATATTGGAGCAGAACTAAGTCAAGAAAAACAAGAACAATACATTGCATTCCTTAAAGAGTATGAAGATGTCTTCGCTTGGACATACGAAGATATGCTAGGTCTAGACCCTTCCGTAGTCATGCATCATCTAGTGGTCCATCCGGATGCTAAACCGGTTAAACAAAAACTTAGAAAAATGCATCCCAAAGTGGCTCTGCTAGTCAAAGGGGAGTTAGAAAAACTCTTGAATGTTATCTTTATACAAGCTATTGATTATGCTGAATGGATCTCAAATGTAGTTCCAGTCACCAAGAAAGACGCTACCAAAGTTAGGGTTTGCACCGATTTTAGAGATATCAACGCTGCATGCCCTAAAGATGACTTTCCTCTTCCAAACATGGATCAAATCATTGACTTCACTGTCGGAAGTGGGATGATGTCCTTAATGGACGAATTCTCCGGTTATAATCAGATCAGGATAGCTCCTGAAGACCAGGCTAAAACAGCCTTTATTACCCCCTGGGGTACCTTTTGTTGGAAAGTGATGCCATTTGGCTTAAAGAACGTCGGTGCAACTTATCAACGGGCTATGACCTACATTTTTCATGATATGATGCATGATATCCTACATGATTATGTGGATGATATTATAGCTCACTCTCTTATTGAAGATCATCATTTGGATGATTTGCGAAAAGTTTTTAATCGATTACGAGAATATCTCATTCGATTAAATCCAGCAAAATGTATATTCAGAGTTAAGTCCGGCAAACTATTAGGGGTTTTAGTTTCTTTACGTGGTATTGAAATTGACCCTCTCAAGATTGCGGCTATCATTGATATGCCCGCACCCACTAATATATCTGAATTACGAATTTTACAAGGTAAGCTTCAAGCTATCCATCGCTTCATTGATAAGCTGGCGGATAAAACTAGTCCCTTTCTTAAAATCCTTAAGAAGGATGTTCCCTTTAATTGGGACACGGAATGTAAAGAAGCTTTTGAACTTCTCAAACAATATCTCCTTAATCTGCTTGTGCTTTCACCACCTAAGATTGCCCATTTCTCCTCTATATTTTCGCTTCATATTCTGCCTTAGGGGCTATGTTAGCTCAGTTAGATGATGAAAAGAGAGAACGTGCTAATTATTATATTAGCTGAACCTTCATCAGTTATGAAACCCGCTACACAACGTTAGAGAAGCTATGTCTAGCAGTCGTTTTTGCTACGCAAAAATTATGACATTATATGCTTAGCCAAAAAATGTATGTCATTGCCAAATATGATCCCTTAAGGTATCTCATGATTCGACCTTATTTATCGGGTCGCACCGCCAAGTGGGTTCTTGCTCTAAGCAAGTTTGATCTCACATTCATAGGACAGAAGTCTGTTAAGGGTGAAATCATAGCAGATCAATTAGCTGCTGCACCCTTAGAGTCTACTCATCCCCTCACCATCGAGTTTCCAGATGAATGCCTTCAATTAGAGGCAGACCATCCTGAACAATGGTCCTTATACTTTGATGGAGCCCGATGTATGAGTGGGGCTGGTGTGGGTATTATTTTAATATCTTCGCAAAAACATCTTATTCCTCTGTCCTTCAAACTGACCTTTGCTTGCACTAGCAATACTGCTGAGTATGAGGCTCTAATCCTTGGATTACGAGCTGCTTTAGCACTAAAAATTAAAAACCTCTTAGTTTTTGGTGATTCTCAATTGGTTATAAACCAAATTAATGAAGTTTATCAAACCCGAGATGATAAACTGCGCCCATATAAGGCCTATGTTTTACAACTAATGTCCTTGTTTGATCAAGTTACCTTGGAAGCTATTCCTTGAACTAGCAACCGTGCAGCTGATGCCATGGCCGCAGCTGCATCTCTCCTGCCCTTGGAGTTAGATGACGAATATGCGACTATCATTATTCGTCGACTCCAGGAACCCGCCTCAAATAAGTCATGCTTACAGCCTTTGGATGTGTTTCTAATCAATGAAACTACTCCTAAACCTTGGTATATAGACATATTTGATTTTATCCAAAATGGGACTTTCCCTGCTAATTCTAATAGAAACCAGTGTTGGTTATTACGTCAACGAGCAAGTTGCTTTGTAATAATTGGCAATACTTTGTATAGGAGATCTTTTGAAGGTATCCTATTAATATGTCTAAACTTAGAAGAGTCTAAACTAGCCTTGAGTGAAGTCCACAATGGATCTTGTGGAGGACACTTTAGTGGTAGTGTCATTGCTAAAAAGCTCCTTCGGATAGGATACTTTTGTCCTACCATGGAAATGAATGCACATGAGTATGTGCACCATTGCGACAAGTGTCAAAAACATGCTGACCTTGTCCATGTGCCTGCACAAGAGTTGCAGGCTATTTCATCTCCTTGGACCTTTTCTAAATGGGGCTTGGATATTATTGGCAAAATCAATCCTGTGTCATCTGATGGACACAAGTTCATCATAACTACCACTGAGTATTTCACGAAGTGGGTCAAAGCTATGCCTTTAGCTTCTTGCACTGGCACACAAGTTTCTAAATTTATTTTTAATCAAATCATTTGTCGGTTCGGAATCCCTGCCAACCTCATCTCTGACAATGGAACTCCTTTCAAAAATAAATATGTTAAAAAATTATGTCAAAAATATAAGATTCAACATCGTTGGTCCACCCCCTATTATCCTCAGGGTAATGGTCAAGTAGAAGCATCTAAAAAAACTTTAATCAAAATTCTCAAAAGATTAGTCAATAAAACTGGCCATGATTGGCACATTCAATTATATCCAGCCTTGTGGGCCTATCGAACTAGTGTTCGAACCCCCACTGGAACTTCACCATTTGTTTTGGTGTATGGTGCTGAAGTAGTTTTTCCATTTGAATTGGAAGTTCCTTCTTTGGCTCTGCTACTTCAAGACACCGAAGTAGGAGATGAATATCGTGCTGGCAGACTCAGTCAGCTGGAACTCCTAGATGAAAAATGCATCAATGCTTTGGAGCATCTCCGTGCTTACCAAAAAAAGCTTAAAAGATCATATGCTAAGAAAGTTCGTCATCGATCCTTTGAGATTGGCGACCTTGTTTTAAAAGAAAATAAAAAAAATACAAATGCAACTAAGGAAATTAAAGGTAAATTCGAGCCCAACTGGCTTGGACCATACATCATTACTGCTAAATTTGAATCAGGAGCATATAAATTATCTACCTTAGATGGTAAAGAACTTAAAGAACCCATGAATATTTTGCATCTTAAACGTTACTACGCATAAATTTGGTCATTTCATCCATGTATATATTTGTTTAAAATCATTATCTTGTATTTCTTTCAATTTATAAAAATCCAAAAACACCAAAAACATTCATAAATCTCCAAAAATCTTCAAAAACTATCTATTGCATTTATTTAAAGCACTTGTTAAGTTCTTTTTGCTCAAAAACAAAAATAAAAATCTAAAAACAGCTATATGCTTGACTCTTTCGAAACCAAAACAATATACAGAAGAAAGAGAGAGTCAACATTCTCAAAACTTTCTCAAAAATCATTTATATATATTTTCTTACAATTATTGCAGTTATATGTTTCAAATTATTTTTGGATAAATTAGCATTTATTTTGAATCCCTCACTTGCACACTCACAACAATAAATATCTTGATTTTATCTGGCATGATTACTAATCTCTCTTATATCAAAGTTCACAAAATTCAATTAAATAAAGTTTGAGCATAGAGAATTGATCTTGTTATTTACTTAAACCAAACACATCTTTTCACAATAAAATGATTATATTTGTAATTTCCATGTTTTGCTACATAGTAGACGTGATTTCTTAAGAAAAAAGTTTCCCCTGCTATCCTATCATGCACATGGTCTAGAATATTTGAGAATTGGCAAAAGGACAAGCTCACCCCTACCCAGAATAAAAATCCCTTGCTCTACAGCTAATCCGAGCAAGTATCCCTAGCAAAGAAAAAGAAAAGAAAATATTCAAGAAAGAAAAAAAGAGAAAAGAAAAATGTTATTTCAGCAATGTTCCAAGTATTATCAAGCAAAAGAAATACAAAAAAAAAAATAAGCAAAATTCAAAAGAAAGAAAGAAAGCAATAAAATCCCTTTCCCTACCCTTTGAAAAGAAAATAAGGGTTGATGAGCTTGAATCCCTGGAATTCTCAACTATTCAAAAACTGTGACGTAAGCCCCATAACAGGTGGTTTGTGCCCAACCTGCTTGGCCTTGGGTAACTCCTAGCGTGGTGATATGTCTGTCACATTAGCGACCTTCTTTTGTACGGACCTATGTCTGCTTATGGATTAGCTAGCTCTTGATAATCCGGTCTACATAGTAGCCTAGTATGGTTATATGCATCTACATCATGGTTAATGAACACTTATTTGGTTTCTTCAAATCACTTGTATCATAGTATCTTGCTCACAACTGGTAAATGAACAATGCAATTGCACACACATTTGTATTTGAGAGATTTTGTCTATCATTATGATGAATCAAGATTGGAAATGAATGCACATATGCACATGGGATTCCTTATAAATCTTACTTTTGTCTTCAAAATACTTTGAAATATTATTTTTTGCAACTTGTTGGAATAAATCAAGTACAGTTGTTTATCACAAAGACAACTATATAAATAGAAAAATAAAAAATTTCTTTCAAAATACACAAATCAAATCATATATATCTGGTTGACTTTCGCGACGATGGTATAGTTTCAAAACCAAAATTGGAATTTTATGCCTAGCGCAAGTCCTCCTTTTCATATTTTCAGTTCATCAAAAAATCAACCTTGCAATAAAACTATTTTTTTGGATTTTTGCGATGATGGTATAAGTCTATACCTACATATTCTATGCCTAGCGCAAACCATTGTAACAATTTTTATCCCCCATTTATCATTTATCAAAAAAAAACCATATGACTTCATTTATTATGTTACACAAATTATGCTTTTCAAAAGCAAACCCATTTTTTCACTATTTTATGTCATTATGTCAACCTTCAACTTTGCAATGATGGTATAATTCCTAAGGAATTATTCACAAATTTTATCACACTTAGGAATTTATGCCTAGCAAAAATCATTTTAAAATATTTCATGCATAATATTTTTCATGGAAATCTGAAAACAAATCATCATCATCATCATCATCATCATTTGCATCATCACACCAAAGTCTTAAGACAGTCTCTTAAGCACTCTTTTCCTTTTTAACAATATTTCTATAAATGGGATTAGCTTGACGACCGAGTGAGCAACGACTCCATGAAATGGTCTATAATAGCGACAATGTCCTTTGAAATTATTGTTAGAAGTCTCTTTTTATCTTTTATCATATTGCATCACAAACAACCACCAATTGTTTACATCAGATTATTTCATTTATAATGTTATAGCATGACATTAAAATTATAATATTTCCAACGACATAACTACATCCAATTATCAAATCAATCAATCAAAACATAAAAGCATCATAAACATCACAAAATACATAACACAATATAAGTCATATGATCAAAAATATCTCATCTATATATATATATATATCACAAAAAATATATACATCATATCAGCTAGATTGGTATGCCACAATCCATATCTTGGCATACTCAATCAAATACCCTCTGTGTAGTGTCTCGAGAGCCCCTCGAGCTCTTCGCCTCATTTCCTCCCCCCACCTGAGGTGGAGGAGGTGGCCCCATCGCAGTCCGTGTGGTGCCGTGAGTCCTGGATGCCGATCGTGATGATGTCCTAGATGACCCCATCATGACAGGCTCTGTAATGTGTGCTGGTAATGGCACCCTCTGCTCCGCTGGCACCGCCTGGTAGTATAGAGCCTGATAGAAAGTGATCTGGGCGATAGCGCGTGCTAAATATCGAGTGCTCGCTCCTCTGCCCCGAGCTCTGAGCCGTGTAGCCTCATCCTATAGTGTCTGCACCTGAGCCCGCAAGTAGGCAACCTCAGCTCAAAGAGTCACTGTCTCGTTGCTCTCCCTAGTGTCCATGACCTTGCCCTTATCGAGTGATGGTGGTATCTATCTTTGTGGATATGGGGGTCTCTCCTCCCTCCTCTCCTACTGTCACGACCTATCCTGTGCTTGTGGCCTCCTCTGCTCCCTACCGCCGTGACCCTGGGTCGCCTCTATCACTGCCTGGCACCGCCTCCCTATCCGATGCACAACCACATGGATCAAACCCTATGCCCTCATCATCTGAGGAGGGTGAATGCCTGCATACCAGGCATCGTATCCATCGGCTACTCCTGTGTTGTCCCCATCCACTGGCTGGATGGGAGCATCATCTGTGTCTTGGATCCAGAACCACTGCATGTCTGGTGCCCCGCTAATAGTAGTGTTATCCTAGATAGTCCGAGAAAACTCGTAATCCCTGAGAGATGGGATCCCCTGTTGTAGATCGAACTACCTCAAAACTTGGTCATAGCGGTGGAGCTCCACCTCTCCTCTCTCCATCCTCAGCCAGCAGACTCGCCTGATGCAAGCCAGCTCCTGTCCATCCTTTGGCCACCCTGGATGCTCTCTCCATGGTCTCCAGGTGATCTGGTCTGGGACCAAATCATCTAGTAGTCTCCGGGACATCGACAGGTCAATCCGCCACTATGACCCTCTTCAGAGCCACCAGTAGAAGACTCGGGGCCTCTCCCCGTCTACCCCTGTCAGTGGAAGCCCTATCGGCATCCGCATTGCAATGTGCTCCCAGCACCAAACCTGTAGGAGCGATGTCATCACCAGACATCGCCCGCCCTTGTACATGACCCCATACAGGATCTTGTATAATCGGCATAGTACATAACTACCCCAGCAAAACCTATACCCATGGTCCCGCATATCACAGATCACATCTACGAGCATCCATGGTACCCTGCACCCGCTCTGGTGGCATAGCAAAAGTCCACCAACCACTCCAGCTAGTACTCATGTGAGTCGGGATGCCCCAGGCATCTGGCATAGTGCCTCGATATTAACTTCGCCCTTCTCCAGGGCGAAGCTCGGGTCACCACACAGTCATCCCATAGCGTGGCCCTGGTTGGCCGTAGGAGTGATCATCCATCCTTGTATGGAGATTCTTAGAATCCTTCATAGGTCCTCTAGTGTGGGAGTCATCTCCCCTGTCGGTAACCAAAAATAGGAAGACCTCGGATACCATCTCTCTGCTAGGGCTGTTAGAAGCCCCATATCTGTGGATACTTGTGGCATCTCCGCCACATGCTGCAAGCCGGCCTGTGCCAGCAGATCTCGCTCTGCTTGTGTCAGAGCTCCCAAGTCATCTCTCAATCCTCCATATTTCCACTCCCTGCTCTTTAGTAATCCTCTCTGCAAACATAAACAACAAAACAATAAACAATCATTAATAACAATTCAAGTAATCAATAATGCAAATTAAAAAAATTCAATTTTGTGCAATTGATGATATCGCCCACTATTGGACGATATCGTCCCAAATTTGAGCATAATCATCTCCGATTTAGTAGTTCGAAATCATCTCTAATTTGACGAAATCGTCCCCCTTTTGACAATTTCGCCCTCGGGCGAAATTGTCGAAATTGAGACGATTTCATCGAAATCGGGACGATTTCGTCCCGACAACGTCGATGGCCCAAAAAAGGCCACGATGCTCCAAATTCATCTAAAAAATACCTAAAAATCATGTAAAATCAAATTAAATCAGTTCTAGTTAACTCTAGGCTCTTACCCGTAGACCACGCCGGACCTCTGTCGATCTATGCGTTGTCTCCACCATTTCTGCTTTAGAGCTCTAAAAACCAGAAAAATGAACAGTAAAAATGAATTAGGGTTTTACCCTATTTTTCTTAATTTTATTCAACAATAATTTTTTGCTTTTTCACGTTTTTACCTCAAACGTTCGATTTGGGTAAAAACACGGAGGGGGCACCATAGTAAGCTATCGTACGATTCGACCAAGAATCGTCGCCTAAAAATGGGTATAATTTTTTGCTTTCTCATAGATCGAGAAGAACTCATCTTTAACGCATTTTCTTTGGAAAATTTGCTAAAGAGGGGGCAAAATGTAGCACCCTAAAATTGGCGCAGTAAAATTATAAAATTTACATTCACCTTAGTAAATAATTTTAAATTCAAATTTAACCTCCCAAACCGCCCGTTAACCGTCGAGAAATCTGTTTCCCCCTTTTCCGTGCCATTTTTACAGGTTGTTTTAACCATTTGATGATATCGTCGCCGATTAGACGATATCACCCCAGATTTTATGATTTTGTCTGGACTAGGACGTCCAGACGATCTTATCGTAAAACTGAATTTGCATAGTTGGAATCTGTTCCAACGGGTCTCCAATCTAGACAGAAGCGTGTCTGCGCCGTTGGGACCCTCCCCCGTTGGAGATCTCCCAAATTGGGATGATCTCCAACCTCCTAACTACTCCCCCTAAGCCTATTTAACCTCTAGGATTTTCCCTCCCCAACCCCTGGCTGAAATTATCTGCAAACTGATTCCCTCTACGTCAAAACATCTTAATTTTGCTTTTACACTAGTTCCATAGCAATTTTGTTGCAGGTACATCACTGATTTTCAGCCGGAGCTAGCATCCATCGTCGTCGATGAACCTGTTCAGATCGGAGGCGATCACGTTAAATGCAAGACGATTTCGTACTGATGCGAGACGATCTCGACTGCAGTCCACATCGAGGCAATCAGTTCCTGGAGTTTGCTTTTCTCAAACCTTTTCTTTGTCATTTTATGCTGCAAATTAGATCATTTACTCGGTGTTTATATTATTTTGCATTTGGAGTTCACCCATTTAGCTTAGATTGCACATTAAGTTCATTATTTGTTGTTAAAATACAAAAATTTGCTAGGATTGCTATTTTAAATTATTGCTCAGTATTCATTTTATTATTTGGTGTAATTTGCCTCTGTTAGCACAATAGGACTTCTTGTATTTTGCATATGTTTTCTGTATTGCAGGTCTTTGACGAATTCGTCAGATCTCAGACGATTCTATCAGTCTCAGACGATTCTGTCAGATTGCAGACAATCCTGTCAGATTGCAGGCGATTCATGTAGAATTCCAGACGATCCAGACTGCTTCAAACATCAGAATCTTCTTCAGACATCCGGATCAGGTATTCCCCATTTTCCTCCTGTAAATTCTCTGTTTTTTGCTTTTTTAATCTGTTTGCTGTATTCATGAAAGTTGCATTTTCATGTAGTTTAATTTAGATTCATTCAGCCAAACCTAGGATATGAATGCTTAAGATTAAAACGAACTCATCTAAACACATTCCAAAACCTAGGCATGGAAACTGCCACCAAATGTTTCCTGGTGAACCCACCATTCATCGAAAAATCACCAAAATACACCTCCCTTGAGAAGCGGGACATTCACAAAGTCCTCTCAGTCTGAGGTACCGCACCATCCTTTTCCCATCCTCCTTCCGGGCGCGGATCCTATAGCCTGAAGGTAGGGATGCAAAAAATTTGGAGCGATACACATTGTAATGAATATTGAAAACTCATAGATAGCCTAGGTTAGAATTAAATACAAGAGAAAATCCTCTTCATAAGGAAGATAAGACAAAAAATAATGAGACATCCCATTCCATGGAATCCTTAGATCTAGAGCTCATTCCATATAATAAATATTATTGTCCATTAGGAGACATACATCTAGAGCTTAGCCCAACTCCAAAACATTCCCACCCAATTGGATAAAATAAACACCATATAAACATTGAATAAAAAATTTAAATCTAGAACCAAGTTGACATCTAGCAAGAGGTTGAAGCTCCTACTACTGGTACAAAGATCTACAACTCCCACACTAGACACCAAGAACCCTAGAAACTAGCCACAAAATAATCTAGCCTTACACCCAACAACATGACTAGATACTATAGTACCATTATCCAAACCAACATTACACCGAACCCAACTATTATAGTTCAATCAACTCATCTAGCCATCTACCCAGAAAACTAGTCTATTATTGTAGTTCTTTCAGCCAAACTAGAATACCCAACAACCTATACAACTACCTAGTATGTAGCGAACCAACAACTAGTGCCATCAAAACTAGATTCCAATAGCCCACTCCCAAGGGGAGCGGAGTTGGACCTGCTCCCAAACAAAAAATATTGTGTGCTTAAATTTTATTACGAAGGATAACTCCACACTATTCATGTTGATCCTAATATTTTTTTGTATTGTCAATGCATCAAAAAAGAAAACTCAAATATGCATCTCTACTTATCTTTAAGTACATCTCACCTCATTACTAATTAAACCTCAAAACCTTTACCCCAAGGGTTAAGTAAAAGTGACAATGAAGCAATCCCTCATAGTCAACTGAGAAGCAAGAAGAGAAGAACCTAAAAATTCAAAATATTGACCATTTTAATCCATAAAGTGAATTATTAACATTGTACCTAGATAAGTTTCCCTCATCACCCTGAACCTTAAGACTAAATTCTTGAAAGCTAAAGGTAGTGCAAATAGAAATTTGTACCATTATCTATGCTAAAATGACTAACAAAGAGATCATTTATGGTATTATCTCCTATCCAATTGACTAACAATATGCTTCTTGTTATATATATAACCTCTACCAAATATCTTAATAAATATTATACAATATTGGGTGTCATAGAATGGGTCTAGGAAGGTTCAAATAAGGTGTCAAAGAACCTCTAAAACCTGAACCATGGATAAGTTTATGGGGGCTAGGGTATAAACCCCATTGTAATAAGTATCAACCCTATTCATTCTATAATAGTGATGAATATGACTTCATATAACCCTATGAAGACATCACAACAACAAATAAGTTGAAACCAAACCATTAAAGGTACCATGAATTGTATGTTCTTCTCATCCATTCACTTAGTATAAATACATTAAATATTGCTCATCCCAAATCCAATAACTCTTTTGAACCACTAGATACTATGACCCAAATAGGAAAACTTTTGTGTCAATAGTAACCATCAATTATTGTGAGGTAGAAACCTTAGTCCACAACCATTTTGGTAGTCATCATAACTTGGATGAATCCTATAACAAAGGGTCATATGTTCAAATAGAAATTGCCAATATGTCACAATCATTTAATTATGATCAATTTCCCTTAGAGCCAGTATAATTTTAAATCTCAGAGATAGTCCATACACCCCCAAACTTTGAGGATGATTCTCACATCCTCATAAAAGAAAATTGATATTAGTATTGGGATTCAAAATAATTCTTAAATCCTTAAATTAGGTTCCTAAAAGACACAAAATATACACAAATATCTTGACCAAATTTTCCAATGTGTTTGTGTGGTCTTATATAGATATTTTTACATTATATCCTTCTCTTGTTGTACAAAACATGGATGTTTGAAAAAATGTCAACATAGTAAATCAAAATATAATAAAAATGCATCCCAAGGTACTTTACTCATCAAATAGTAACTTCAAAATCCCCTCAAAGTCAAATTTAGCAGAGCCATTACAGTTCCTATCACTAAAAGGAAGGCATTGTTTGTGTTTGCATGGATTTTAGGGATATTAATAAGGTGCATCTCAAAGATGAATTCCCTCTCCCCAATATTGACATGATTGTTGATTTCTTTTCCAAATCTAAAATATTGTCATTTATGGATGGGTTTTTTTATATATAATCATATTAGAACAATTACAAAAAATCAATCGAAGACAACACTTAACACTCCATAGGAGACGTTTTGTTGGTAGGTCATGCATTTTGACCTAAAAATGTTGGTGCAACTTACCAACACGTTATGACATATATTTTTAAGACATGATCCATGACACTATAGAATATTATGTTGATGATCTCCTAAATTGTTACCAAATATGATAATATCTTGTGCATGATTTAAGATTTTTTATTTTTTAAGGCAATATAATGTTTCCTTGAATCCCTTTAAATGTGTCTTCAAAGTCACATCTAGAAAAATTCTAGGGTTCATAATTTCCCACCAAGGAATCATAGTTGATATAGCAAACATTTATGTCAAATTTGTGTCACTAGAAACATGCCTCCACCTAAGACACTAATAGAAATACATATTCTTCAAGGTAAGTTACAAGATATTAGGTTATTTATATCTCAATTCACTAATAAATGCTAACTTTTTACTATATTTTCAATAAATGACATTGAATTCAAATGGGGCAATGAATAACAAAAGTATTTCAATGACGTAAAAATATATCTTGTCTCCTCAAATCCTTGTGCCACCAAACTTTCTCAAACCTCCATTATTGTATAACTGTGCAACTATGTGTGTCCTAGGAACCATTTTGACCCAATATTATGACCTACATACAGAAAGAGTGATCTACTACATCATCAAAACCCTAGTAAGTTATGAAACCAACTTTTCACCTTTGGAAAACTCTTTCTAATAGTAGTTTTCACCTCTCAAAATTTGAGGCATTACATTATCAGTAAAAGACCATTGTGATAGCTCAAGTAGATCCTCTATAATATCTCATACCGAAAACCTAACCTTTTGGGATTTATTGCTAAGTGGGTAATGACCCTCATTGAGTATGACCTCAGATTTATAAACTATAAATACATAAAAAGGTAAGTCATAAACTAATATTATAGTGGCTACCCCTTTAAAATAACAACCTATAGATGTTAACATTTTTGATGAAAATATTTACTATCTAGATACTGAGCATACTAACACTTGGTATCTCTACTTTTATGGTGTCACAAGTGTAGGATCATGCACATTTCTACTCTCCTCACAAAAAATTATTATCCTATTATAATTCAAACTCTAATTTCTATGTACAAACAATACCATAGAATATGAAGCCCTTACCTTTGGACTTGGTGCTACTCTAGCTATTAAAGTATTAATTCTCTCCATTCATGGTGATTCCTAAATTCTAAAAATATTTTCTATTGAACCAAAAACCCCTCTAGACCCTTAGTACAAAGACAATTATACCTTTCTTAAGAATGGTGCATTACCTAAATTTCTTAATAACAATGAATGCGAAAATCGTAGGCAATATCCTTGTCTCTTTTTCATCATTGGTGATGTCTTATACAATCAATATTTTGATAGTATTTTCTTTTATTACCTTGAAACGGAAGAGGATAAGCATGTAATACAAAATTTTTATGATGTAATATGTGGTAGTCTTTTCAATAGAAATACCATAGCCAAAAATCTCTTTAGACTAAAATATAATTAGCCTTCTATGGAAAAGGACTCTTGTAATTACAATTGTAAATGTGATAAATATTAGAACCATTATAATCTTGTCCATGAACCATCTCAAGAACTATAGTCCTTGATTTGTCCTTGGCCCTTTTCTACATATGGTCTAGAGATACTACTAATAAATCATCATAGCTTTGGATATGATATCCTAGGCCAAACCTATCAGTAGGTAACTAATATCGTGGTTCAACTAGGTTTTGTCACCCTTGCTCATAGGGTACCTTTAGTTTATGGGAGTATTTTTCCTATGATATGGGTAATAATGATCATCCCTATATCCCTTGGGCTTGGGATGGTTAGGGTCAATAAGTTGTACCTTAGGTATTCTGAGTCTATGTGCCTCGCTCAGTTGATTGAATATCGATGCCATCGATTTTGAAAAAGGTGTGAAGTAGCGAGGCGGCCAACGTTACCTATTTTGGCCTTGGATATTATTTTGGTTGTTGTTTTCTATGGGAGGTTGATCCTGGTAATTTTGTGGCTGCTGGCTATTTACCCCATTTGGTGCATTTAGTATAACCTAGTTGACTGGAGCAAGCTTGGCCTAATGTTGTTGATTTCAGTTGTTGTAGTTGTTGTTCCAGTATTTCTTATTGCAAAGATTAAGATCTCCATATTCAACTTTGATATCCTCTATCAGCTTGATTTGTGCCAAGGCTCACTCAAATGTTTCGTATTTTTGTAGCTTCAAGAGAAGTGATATGTGCTTAGTGCAACTCTTAGTGAGCATTCGGGTGAGCTCAACAGTGGGAACATAAAATGGTAGTTTTACCATTAGTTTTCTCAATTTATTCCCATAGTCCATGACCATATAGTCATCATATTGCTTTATATTAGCCAAGTTTGACAAGTTTATTTTCTTCTTGAAACCAAAATAATTTTTTTCAAGGAATGCGTCCACCAACTACACAAAACTGATGATGTTATTCTTGGGTAGTTGATTAAACCACTTAGTTGTTGCACCTTAAAATGTCATGATGAATTTTCTTAATATGAGGGCATCATTGTGTTGTATTTGGATGCATGCGTTCATGAAATTGTTCATATTGTCTTGCATGTCTTCCTATCTATTGAATTTATCTAACCTAGGCATCTCGAAGTATCTAGGATAAGACTTGGTACCTATTGTGGCTACTCCACAACACACCCCAAAATTGGGGACCCACTCTTTTTTACATGCTTTCCAAGAAGACTAGAGTGGCCCAGATGCTAAAATCAAAGAAAAATAAAAATGTTACGAAATCGCGACATGTTGCTCTATCACGGCTAAGAAAAAGAAAGTGTCGCGATATCGCGACATGTTGCTCTGTCATGGCTAAGGATGAGAAAATGTCGCGATATCATGACATGTCGCATTTTCGCGGCCTAGATCGGCAAAAGACAACAAAAATAAAAAGTGTCGCGATATCGCGACATGTCGTGAAATCGTGGTCAAAGTGGTCAAACAGAGCAGGATGCCAAAAATGTCGCGATATCGCGACATGTCATGAAATCGTGGCTCATAGAGGAGAGAGAAAGACGAAGTGGAAAAATGTCGTGATATCGCGACATGTCATGAAATCATGGTCAAAGTAGTCAAATAGGGCAAAGTATAGAAATTGTCACGATATCACGACATGTCATGTTTTCGCGGCTCAGATCAGCAGGATGCAGCAAATGAAAAAGTGTCGCGATATCGTGACATGTTTCGGTCTCGCGGCCCACAAGAAAAAATTGTCGTGATATCGTGACATGTCATAAAATCGCGGTCAAAGGCAGCAAGAAAAAGTCAATGCAAAAGTTGTCGCGATATCGCGACATGTCACGTTTTCACGATCTGAAGAGAAGATGAAGGGCAAACAAGAAAAACGTCACGATATCGCGACATGTCGAAGTTTCGCGACCCAAAGCAACCAAAGTGGATGTAGAAGAAAAGTGTCGTGATTTTGCGACAGAAAACAAGAAGATGGTGCAGAATGAAAGGGTGTCACGATTTCGTGACATGTCGCATTTTCGTGACCAAAGGCAGGAAGATAGAGCGAAAGAGAAAAACGTCACGATTTCACGACAGGTTGCGTCAAGACAGCCCGAAAGAGAAAAGCATCACGATTTCACGACAGAAAGCAGCGAGATGGTACGGAATGAAAAAGTGTCACGATTTCGCGATAGAAAGCAACGAGATGGTACAGAATGAAAAAGTGTCACGATTTCGCGACATGTCACATTTTCACTGTTAAGTGCAACAAGATAGCCTGAAAGAGAAAAACGTCGTGATTTCGCGACAAGTTGCATCTGCACAGCCCGAAATAGAAAGACGTCACGATTTCGTGACAAGTTGCATCTGCACAGCCCGAAACAGAAAATTGTCGCGATATCGCGACATGTCTCATTTTCACGGTGCATGAAGGCGAACAAGGCTGCTGACAGAAAAATGTCACGATATCGCGACATGTCTCATTTTCATGGTACAAGAAGAATAACAAAGCTACAGGTATAAAACGTCGCGATATCGCGACATGCTATTTTTTGTCGCGATTCATGGAGGGCCATTACAGAATGTGCAGGGAAGTGTTGCACGTGTCACAAAGGCATAGGGGTGATGATAATGCTTCAGGATCGACGGTTACAGTTCATAGAGAAGATCAAACGTTTCGACGTCGAGCAGAAAGTCAAAAAATAATGAAGAGGCAAGGAAGATGAAACGAAGCGATCTGGGAGATGAAACGAAGCGTCACAGAGCGAAACAGAGAACCGCACCAGAAAGTTTAAAAGCAGAAGCACAAGATAGGTACAGGGGTCAAAAACCGCTACGGGCAGAGTTGCAGAGCTGAAGGTGATAGGCCATTCTAGGCCTGCTTTTGGAGCGTTTTCCCCCACTTTGTCTGGTTTTGTTAAAACCAGAAACATTCTGTTCTTGTAAACTGATACATTATTTTTAATACAGAATTACAGAGAGTTGCATCTCATTGACAAGAAAGAAGGAGTTATTTTCTGCATGCTAGATTTAATGTTCATTTTTCCCCTTTTCAGATCTTTAGGCTTATAGGTGAAGTTTAATGCAAGTTTTCTTGGTTGCTTCATGCGAATGTCTAAATCTGAAAATAAGAGTTAAAATCCCAGAAACCAGCACCTAACTTATCTGGATTGTGCGAGTTTGCAGGTTCAATAGGTTAGGTTGTATGCAGAAAACCTCATTATCTTCGGTTTTGTCAAAATAGGAATCGTAACACTCTGATTGTACTTTAGTTTTAGTCTCTTTGCATTTTATTTTCATTTCTTCAAATTCTCTGCATTTTTATTTTCCAAAAAGTTTAACCTTAGTTTAATTTACAATCATTAAAATCTTAAATAAAATAAACCAGCAGTGCCCCTTGTTTACAGTTACTTGCAACCACTGAGGTGTCCCAAGCATTTAAATTGAATATTATTATTTATGTAAAATGCTAACATAGCGGAGACCTTGGAGAAATTATTCATTTAATTTCTTTGCAAGAGGGGATTTGGAACCCAAATCCTATCGGAGAGTGTGTTTTCACAATCGGGTGAAAATACCACTCAACAGATTGGCGCTAGAAGGAGGGCCGAATTGGTTTACTTTATTTTGATTTTCATACAAAAATAATGTGTTTTTGATTTGATTTTGAAATTATTTCTTAAATCCCATTAACGGCTAAACTGCAACATTTTTGTGTTGCAGGTTTTCCTGGAGATATCGAGGGTTTCGTCAGGCAAGCTGGACCCACCGCGCCGTATCGCGACTAGGTCCCAAACAACTGGGGAAACCATATTCCACGACCTTACACTCACTTGTACTCCAAGAAATAAAACCAAGCAAGCTGTGAACCTACCAGATAGCCTAGTCACAAAAGATCTTTCTGTTTCAGGAACACCGAGCGGACCTACACCGGTGGTATCAATTACCACTAGCGTACCTATCGTCAGTACTATTTCCATCACTCTTGTAGGGTTGTCCTCATCAATTTTGAGTCAAATGGCCCAACCTCCAGCAGCTCCTTGGTATGGAGCTAATAATATTCCTTTGAATATTGTAGGGGATATCCATGAAATCCCTAAGAACATAGAAATATTCTTGCCCAAATATAAACCAGATGGCCCAAGGACCACAGAGGAGCATATCCAGGCCTATAGGGATGTTTTGATAAGGTTGCAAGTCCAACATGAAGATGTGGCTTGCAGACTTTTTCCCATGAGCCTAGATCCAGTAGCCTATGAATGGTATATATGCTTGCCTATTGGTTCAATCACTTCATGGACACAAATGGAGAATGCCTTTGTCAATCAGTTTAGGTCACCTTTGGATCCCGCAACCATCTACAATCAATTCATTACTTGCAAAAGGGGCCAGGGTGAACCAATCAAAACCTTTAATCAGAGATTCCAAAAATATTATAATAGAGCAGTTCGACATTTTGCCATAGACCCCGCAGTAGCTTTACAAATCTATTTTGGGGCATTGGATCCGATGACAACGATGTTTGCCAAGAGAAATCCTCAAGTCACCACGCTCGCCTTAGCTTACAATGAAGCTATGACCATCGAGCAACAAATGACACCACAGGGCTATGGGTTTCCCCAGATGCCTATGATGGGACAATATGCTCCATATGGTCAAGCTCCCATGGTAAATCAGATCATGGCACCGCAAATGCCAAACATGAATGCTTTCCCATATCAACAACCATATCCACCAACACCTGCCTATGCACCCATTCCGATCCAACCGATCACATCCATTCCACCCGTTCTCGCATTTTTGCAAAATAGTCAATCGACTATGCAAGGAACCAGCCAGGTTAATTCTCAGGCTATAGTTCCTTTCCCAAATCCAACTCCGATCCAAAGTGTAAATCCATATATGAATCAAATTCCTCAAAATCTGACTCAAATGTTAAATCAAGATCCCACGAATTATGCAAACCCAATGGGAACTAACAATAATGTAGCTCCACCGAAAGAGATTTATTCGGATGTTGAAGAGCTCAAGAAGATAGTTCATAAACTGAGTAATGACATGGTTCAAAAATAGAAGTATGAGTCCCATGCCCCTCACTCAAATCAAAATTTTAACAATAGAGGGAGACATTGGAACACAAAGCCAAACAATGGAGGAGTACCTGCCCCTATTGCCAATCAACTAGATACTTCTACAGGACCCAGTCAATCCAGTTCCCTTCTGAATCTTTTTGATTTTGCATGGGAAAAGGGGTGCAGATTGCACAATACAAAGGAGCACAATGAGAGGAATTGTCCTGAAATCGCAAGATACACTCATTGTCTCCAAGCCCAAGTAGATGACCTAGAACTTGTGCCAAATGAGGGTCCACCCCAACATCAAGATGATAACATTATGGTGGTGGAAACTTTATACCGTCAAGAAGGTGAGAGTGAGGAAGAAGAAGATGAAATTTTGGAACAAGAGGTGCAAGCTTTTCGAGAGTTTAGAAAGGGGAATCATGGATATCATTTGAGAAGTAAATCTAAAGCCCCTAAAACATCATCAACACCACCAAATAACTCTATCCTTCCTCTGGATACTAAGGCAGATAATAATCCTCCTCCTCCACTTAGAAGAGAAACGTCTAATGACACGCAGAAGATAGTCAAACTTGAAAAATCAAACTATGACATAGTGGAGGATCTAAAGAAGTCCAAATCAAGCCTTTCGTTCTTAGAAGCGGCCAGGTTGCCTGGCCAAAAAGAAGCATTGATAAAGGCTCTGAACTCACCTAATCAAGTATGGAAGGGAAAGGAAGTTGAGTCTCATTTGATTTTACGAAAGGAGAGACGGGATGTCCCGCCATTCTTATTGACTCCGAGGATTGTCTGGTAAGAATTTGCATAATTTTTTGGTGGACACGGGTGCCACGAGCAATCTCATGCCTTCAGAGATATGTCAAATGCTAGGTCTACAACTGTTTCATCCAAATGCAAGGTTTTGCAATTGGACCGATCTGAGGTAAATGTGGTAGGGACCCTATATGATGTCAAAATTCAACTAAATTCTGAACCCAGGGTCCAACAAGTGGTCGACATTCTGGTTGTTAATATCCCAAGTAGATATGGAATGCTACTTGCAAGGGATTGGATGAAAACTTTGAACGGCTATTTTTCAACCGATTGCTCACATATGTGGCTACCCTGGAAAGGAATCGCGAATCAAATCAGAGTAGAAAATGAACCGAGGCTTAAGGAAATCATAACAGAATTTAATAAGCCAAATGAAGTTTAGTTTTCTGAACCCGAGTTGGGGGTTTATGCATTTGATGTTGAAGAAGCTACCGAAGAGCCTAAAAGAGAAATATTTCATGGTAGCTCTCTTGAGGAAAATGATTTCATATGGTTGCTTAGGTTTGATGGATCCAAATCCAAACAGGGAGCAGGAGCCGGAGTCGAGCTCACTTGTCCAGGAGGTAAACCTTTACTTGCTGCCTATAGATTACAGTTTCCTTGCACGAATAACATGGCAGAGTATGAAGCACTTATTTTTGGTTTACAACTGGCGTTGAGCAAAAAGGTTAAATGCTTGAAAGTATTGGGAGATTCTGAATTGGTAGTCAAACAGATTAAAGGACAATATACATGCCGCGATAAGAGACTGAGCCTTTATAGAACTAGGGTAATGGACCTCATTGAGGAATTCGACGCTTTCAATATAGCCCTTATTTCTAGAAAAGGAAATCGCATAGCAGATTCTCTTGCAGTCGTCGCAGGCATGTTAAATCCAGTTGATATAAAAAGGTGTAAAAAGTTCTCCATCGAATTAGTTCCTTGTCCATCGATACCTGATAATGTCAAGAATTTCCAAGTTTTTGAAAACGACAGACACATATTCAAATTTGTCATGAACTCAGGTATTTTTGAAAACCAGGTGATTGATGAGGAGCAAAGATGGCAAGAAGAAGCAAAAAACGAAAGTGAAACTACATGTCAATCCAACAAAATACCTAAAGACATAGTTTCATTGGAGAAAATGTTCGATATGGGATACAAGGCCGAGAAAAGAAAAAAAGGTTCCACTCCCCAAAGATGCATGTGATCTAATTAATCTAGGGAGTGCAGACAATCCACGGGAAGTGTACATCGCAAAGGCATGTACAGCTGAAGAAAGAGAAAATATAATACATGCACTAAAACACTACGTGGATTGCATTGCTTGGAATTATAACGAATTGAAAACATACAACCAAAACGTCATCACACATACCATCCCTCTAAAGCCGGACTCCAAGCCTTTTAGACAAAGACAACGAGTTGTTAACCCGCTATTGGAGCCCTTAATAGAAAAGGAGGTCAAGAGATTATTGGAAGCAAAGATTATTTTTCCTGTTAGGCACTCAACTTGGGTTGCTAACCTCGTTCCAGTAAGAAAGAAGAGCGGAGAGATTAGGCTATGTATAGATTTTTGAAATCTTAACAAGGCCTCTCAAAAGGATAACTATCCATTGCCATCCATTGATGAAATTTTACAAACAGTGAATGGATCTGAAATGATGTCTTTTCTTGATGGATATTCTGGATATAACCAAATTCTTATTCATCCCAATGACAGGATGAAAACAACCTTCACAACCAAATGGGGGACATTTGCCTACAGAAGAATGTCGTTTGGACTGTTAAATGCTGGTGCAACATTTCAACGCGCCATGGACTATGCATTCAAAGGGCTTATAGGCAAGTGTATCATTGTGTATGTGGATGATATTCAAGTATTTTCAAAGAAAAGAGAAGACCATGTCAAGGATTTGAAAAAGGTTCTTCAAAGATGCAGAGAGCATGGAATTTCTTTAAATCCCAAAAAATGCATCTTTGGAGTAACGAAAGGAAGACTACTTGGTCACATCATTTCAAAAGAAGGCATATCCATTGACCCAGAAAGGATAGAAGCTATCCAAAACTTACCTCTCCCGGGTAGTAAAAAGGAGTTGAGATCTTTCTTCGGGCAAATTAATTTTGTGAGGAAGTTTATTTCAAGCTTCGTTGAGATAGCCAAACCGTTGAACAAGATGCTCAAGAAGGATGTAGATGTCAGATGGAACGAGGAAAGTAGGGTGGCCTTTCAAAACATTAAGGATGCCATTTCCAGAGCCCCTGCCCTCATAAGTCCAAACTATTCTAAACCTTTCTATATTTATGCTTTCGCATCGAAACACTCTTTTGCGAGTGTCTTGACCCAAAAAGGTGAGGATAGCGCAGAAAATCCCATAGCATTTTTAAGTGCTCCTTTAAAATATGCTCAATTGAGGTATTCTATCCTCGATAAGCAGATGTACGCACTCTTTAAAACGGTAAAAAAATTCTGACATTACATTGTGCACAGCAGAGTTTTTGCCATTGTGCCTGACCCTGCTATCAAAACTATGTTTTTACAGAATGAGCTAGGTGAGAAAAGAGGTAAATGGATTTCTACTATCCAAGAATTTGATCTTGAAATCCAACCCATGAAACTAGTTCGAGGACAGGGACTTGTGAAGGCGATTGCTGAGAATAATCCGCAAACGACATGCCAATATTCAAATGCAGAATACATTTCTAAAGATGACTGGTATGTTGACATTGTACATTTTTTATTAAATGGTAAGTGCCCATCCAATTTGAATTCCACTCAAAGAAGGGCTTTAAGACTTAAATATGTTAATTATCTGATTAGATCTGGTGTTCTGTACAGGAAAAATCATGAGGGGATCTACTTGAGATGCCTGAATAAAGAAGAAGCTGCAAAGGTTCTGCAAGAATTTCATGGGAAATATGGAACTGGCCATGGTGCGGCAAATGCTACAGCGCATCAAATCCTGAGAGCAGGATACTATTGGCCTCACATTTTTAAAGATGCACACGCTCATGTACGATCTTGCCACATTTGTCAAGTAGCTGCCAACAGAGAAAGAAACGCAGCCATGCCATTACAACCTGTAGTTGAGATGAGACCATTCGCACAATGGGGATTAGATTTCATTGGGGTTATTAACCCAAATTCTTCTGATTCCCATAAATTCATACTAACAGCTACAGATTATTGTACAAGGTGGATAGAAGCAGTTCCTACAAAACATGCCACTACAGACGTTGTAATAAAATTCCTTGAGGATCACATCATAACAAGATTTGGAATGCCCGATTCTATCGTTAGTGATAATGGTAAAGCTTTTGTTTCCACGCAATTTGCAGATTGGGCATATGACAATAAAGTGAGTTTAAAATTTGCATCTAATTATTACCCTCAAGGAAATGGTTTGGCAGAATCCTCAAACAAAAATTTGTTGAATATCATTAAGAAATTACTGGAAAAGAACCCTCGAGATTGGCACAGCCAGTTAAAGTTTGCTCTATGGGCAGATAGAACCAGAGTAAAAGAATCAATAGGGAATACTCCCTATCATTTGGTTTATGGACAAGATCCAATTTTTCCAGCAAACTTGAAGCTTCAAACCCTGCATTTCATACAAGAATACCTAGGAACAGATAACCACACTGAAGCCAGACTAAGTCATTTACTGCACCTCGATGAAAAAAGGGAGGAAGCCATGATTCACATGAGTAAACACCAAGAGGTTGTTAAAAGATGGTTTGACAGAAGAGCTAAAATTAAGTCCTTCAGAATTTCAGATTTAGTCTTATTGTGGGATAAAAGACATGAAGAAAAGGGGAATCATCAAAAATTTGATTGTCTTTGGTTAGGCCCTTATCAGATTTCGGAAATTCTAGGGAAAAATACCTTCAGGTTAAGAACTTTAGAAGGGAAGGATCTGACGTTACCAGTTAATGGGCATGTTTTAAAGCACTATTTTAGCCCTTAAGTCGTAGGAGATTGATATTATATTTTTCGGTTTTGGTATGGATTTTCAAATTTTGTTTTGTTTGTTTTAAGATTGCTAGTTTAGTTGGGATTTAAGTTGTGTGTTTGATTTCATTTGACATGTTTGGTTTGTTTATATATATATATAAAAAAAAATGATGAAAAAGTTGTTTTTTTTGAGATGTTAACTTATGCTTTAGATCAGGGAAATATGAAACATTGGAATTATGTGGTAGAAAGCTCCACAAGAAACACAAATAGTTTAAATAATATCGTTTGAAACTTGTGATGCATGAAGTAGTCAGTTTCATATTTTTTTATGGCAATACTCTATCTGCAATTCAAATGGCAATGCATTCATATTACATCTCACTTTGCATATACATGCCATCTTAGTTGCATATGCATTTCAGATACAAATCATTAAAGTGTGTCAAATCCTCTTAGGGTTATTCTATAACATAAAAAAGAAAAGATCCTAAGGTTGGGAACTGAGGCCCGTGATATCTTGAACCAAGCACATTTTATACACATTAAAAAGGATCTTGAGCAAAATGATCAAAACCTTGCTTGGAAGAAAAGGTCAGGTGAAAGAAGTATTTCATGTCTATCCTATTATGCAACATGATCCTTAAAACAATGGTTTTTACCACTTCCATAAAGCTTAAAGCCTAAAATCGAGTAGTAAGGATAGGGTTAAATCCTCATCGAACTTAGGTTGAGGATCCAACTCCCCAAAGCTCTGATTTGACCTACATGGAGTAGTAAGGATAGGGCATAATTCTCATCTCGCCTAGGTTGAGAATCTGATTCCCCAAAGCTCCTATGTCTCATTTCATCATAAATCTTGGATTGGAAGGATCGTACTACATGTCCTCTACAAAGGATGGGTAGTCATCCCCAAGGTCCAAGAAATAAAAACTTAATATTTCCCATTTCATCTAAATATTGGATTGGAAGGATCGTACTACATGTCCCTAGCAAGGATGGGTAGTCATCCCCAAGGTCCAAGAAATAAAATTAATTAATATTTCCCATTTCATCTTAATATTGGATTGGAAGGATCGTACTACATGTCCCTCGCAAGGATGGGTAGTCATCCCAAAGGTCCAAGAAAAAAAAAAGAGAATGAATGAAGCCAAATCATGGATTATGGGGTTAAGTATGCCCATGCGTGGCAGCATGTCTTGTCTAAAAACAAGACCACTGACTGTTCAAACGGATAGACTAGCATGACCATTTCATCCATAAGCTGGTTAAATTATTTTGCTCAAAGTGAGGTAATGAATTCCAAATCAGAGTAGTAAGGATAGGGTTAAACTCCCATCTCGATTAGGTTGGGAGTCTGATTTCCCAAAGCTCCGATTTCACTTTCACTTGCACATGGGTTCAAGATAGTAGTGACTCATAACCAACTTTGGGATCTAATAAAGCAATTCATTATACATATAGTTGATCCTAAGAGGGTTTGATAATCTTAAATGTTTGTGTATGATACTAGAAGGTCTAAGCCTTTATAAAAGCAGGTGTAAATCTCTAAGCATATTTATCGAGGTTACACAAATCATTCACAATCTCACATATGCATTCATGTAAAACCGACAATGGAATGTTGATCAATTTCAAACGATAGAAAATGGAACACATTGCACACACCGAGCTGATACTTAATGATTCTAATGTTTCATGTATTTCTGATCTATCGGCATTTGTTTATATTTCTTATGTGCTAACGCTGTATCCAAGTTTGTATACTTCAGGTTAGGTTCTCACCAAAATGCTCAGGAGCATTTGACAAGCAGAGTCGCCATTTGTTGTGGCTGCTCCACAACACACCCCAAAATTGGGGACCCACCTTTTTTTACATGCTTTCCAAGAAGACTGCAGTGGCCCAGATGCTAAAATCAAAGAAAAAGAAAAATGTCGCGATATCGCGACATGTTGCTCTGTCGCGGCTAAGAAAAAGAAAGTGTCACGATATCGCGACATGTTGCTCTGTCACGGCTAAGAATGAAAAAATGTCGCGATATCACGACATGTCACATTTTCATGGCCTAGATCGGCAAAATATAGCAAAAATAAAAAGTGTCACGATATCGCGACATGTCGTGAAATCGCGGTCAAAGTGGTCAAATAGAACAGGATGCCAAAAATGTCACGATATCGCGACATGTCATGAAATTGCGGCTCATAGAGGAGAGAGAAAGACGAAGTGGAAAAATGTCACGATATCACGACATGTCATGAAATCACGGTCAAAGCAGTCAAACAGGGCAAAGTATAGAAATTGTCGCGATATCGCGACATGTCACGTTTTCGCGGCTCAGATCAGGAGGATGCAACAAATGAAAAAGTGTCGCGATATCGCGACATGTTTTGGTCTCGGACAAAAGAAAAAATTGTCGCGATATCGCGACATGTCATAAAATCGCGGTCAAAGGCAGCAAGAAAAAGTCAATGCAAAAGTTGTCGCGATATCGCGACATGTCACGTTTTCACGATCTGAAGACAAGATGAAGGGCAAACAAGAAAAACGTCGCGATATCGCGACATGTCGGAGTTTCACGACCTGAAGCAACCAAAGTGGATGTAGAAGAAAAGTGTCACGATTTCGTGACAGAAAGCAAGAAGATGGTGCAGAATGAAAGGGTGTCACGATTTCGTGACATGTCGCATTTTCGTGACCAAAGGCAGGAAGATAGAGCGAAAGAGAAAAACATCACGATTTCATGACAAGGTTGCATCTAGATAGCCCGAAATAGAAAAGCGTTGCGATTTCGTGACAGAAAGCAACGAGATGGTATGAAATGAAAAAGTGTCATGATTTCACAACAGAAAGTAGCGAGATGGTACAGAATGAAAAAGTGTCATGATTTCGTGACATGTCGTGTTTTCGCTATTAAGCGCAACAAGATACCCGAAAGAGAAAAACGTCACGATTTCACGACAAGTTGCATCTGCATAGCCCAAAATAGAAAGACGTCACGATTTCACGACAAGTTGCATCTGCACAGCCCAAAACAAAAAATTGTCACGATATCACGACATGTCTCATTTTTGCGGTGCATGAAGGCGAACAAGGCTGTTGACAGAAAAATGTCACGATATCGCGACATGTCTCATTTTCGCGGTACAAGAAGAATAACAAAGCTGCAGGTATAAAACGTCGCGATATCGCGACATGCTATTTTTTGTCGTGATTCATGGAGGGCCATTACAGAATGTGCAGGAAAGTGTTGCACGTGTCACAAAGGCATAGGGGTTATGATAATGCTTCAGGATCGACAGTTACAGTTCATAGAGAAGATCAAACGTTTCGACGTCGAGCAGAAAGTCAAAAAATGACGAAAAGGCGGGAAGATGAAACGAAGCGATCTGGGAAATGAAACGAAGCGTCACAAAGCGAAGCAGAGAACCGCACCAAAAAGTTTAAAAGCAGAAGCACAAGACAGGTACAGGGGTCGAAAACCGCTGCGGGCAGAGTTGCAGAGTTGAAGGTGATAGGCCATTCTAGGCCTGCTTTTGGAGCATTTTCCCCCACTTTGTCTGGTTTTGTTAAAACCAGAAACATTCTGTTCTTGTAAATCGATACATTATTTTTAATACGGAATTACGAGAGAGTTGCATCTCATTGACAAGAAAGGAGTTATTTTCTGCATGCTAGATTTAATGTTCATTTTTCCCCTTTTTAGATCTTTAGGCTTATAGGTGAAGTTTAATGCAAGTTTTCTTGGTTGCTTCATGCGAATGTCTAAATCTGAAAATAACAGTTAAAATCCCAGAAACCAGCACCTAACTTATCTGGATTGTGCGAGTTTGCAGGTTCAATAGGTTAGGTTGTATGCAGAAAACCTCATTATCTTCGGTTTTGTCAAAATAGGAATCGTAACACTCTGATTGTACTTTAGTTTTAGTCTCTTTGCATTTTATTTTCATTTCTTCAAATTCTCTGCATTTTTATTTTCCAAAAAGTTTAACCTTAGTTTAATTTACAATCATTAAAATCTTAAATAAAATAAACCAACAGTGCCCCTTGTTTACAGTTACTTGCAACCACTGAGGTGTCCCAAGCATTTAAATTGAATATTATTATTTATGTAAAATGCTAACATAGCGGAGACCTTGGAGAAATTATTCATTTAATTTCTTTGCAAGAGGGGATTTGGAACCCAAATCCTATCGGAGAGTGTGTTTTCACAATCGGGTGAAAATACCACTCAACAGTACCAAATGGTACAAAGACTAATTATGTATCTTGCTTGGGATTGGCTTCTACCCAACTGTGTCTTGTTTCTAAAGAGACTTGATTCTCTTGATGAGTATCTTGTATGCCTTTGAAGATAGGATCTCTTATTACCAAATGTTTACTTAGGGTGTTCAGGGAGGTAACTCTGCATTTACTCACTTTGGGCATCTATATTAATCTCCCATGACTATGAATGAGGGTTCAAGATACATCTATTCTTGATCCTCCATTTTTTCCTGCTCTCATTCATGCTCTACTTTTTCTAGCTCTAGGTTTTGTTTGTGTTTTGAATCATGTTGTGATGTGTGATGAGTGTGTTCATATACTTTCTTAGTGCATCTTTCGTGTTGAGAAATGACATGTCTATTGGATTGGTAATACTCACTGCCCATGTGTAGATTGGCTTGGGCCAGTCTATCTGCTTGCTCCTCATGCTCTATTTGATCCAGGGTAAGTTACTCCCTCAAACATTGCTCATTTAGGTATAAATGATTTTTCCTTTGTGATCACTCTTCCTCCTATTCAAGGATGTCTATGCACTCTTGTTCTGCATGCAATACCTTTCTCTTGTCTTGGAGTAATTTTTCTTGATATTGTGCTTCTTCATACAACCTACGTATGCGGTCAGATTGATCCACCACTAAAGGCCGATGACTCTAACTTTGTACGATGGGTCCTTATAGAGAGGCCCTTTGGAGGAGCTCCTACTATGCTTTTACCTTTGTCTATCAGGTAATCATGGTCAGTTTACAATGACCTATGCTCAACATCCCCATGATAAAAAATAGTGTGCATGTTGCAGGGGCACTTTGAAGCTTCTCCCTGCTCATTAGTGTGCCTCACTATTTATTGGCTACGTGAACTCTCATAAACATAGTGTGCAATAGAATTGCTTCTCTTATTTGGTCCCAAGAAAACCCGATCCAACTCATCAAGCTATCTAGATTTCCATGGCTGATCTCATGGAGTTCCTTTGGCACCAATGAGGTTGAGATCTATTGTTATCCTACCACCTTCAGATTGGCTAGGAGTTGTAGTGGGTCTACGATTGGATGCAAACCTTATGTTTTACACCTTAGTGGGCTGATCTTGCCTATGTCTACCATGTGAGGATTGGGTCCTTGAAGCTCTCTCATGTCTACCATGAGAATAACTTGGATATGGTTCTCTAGCTAGGATTTCTCGAGGAGTACCCCCACAGGTTGAGTTATCCCCACTGAGGCTTGATAAACTTTGTTCGGTGATATTTTGTATGGTTGGCTCAACATCATTGTTGTTGTGATCATGGTTGTGTGGAGTAGTAGTTCCCACCTCAGTGTTGGACCAAGGGATATTGCTCTGTATGAAGACCATAACAATGTAAAGTTATCTTTTGTGTAAATTTTAAGACACACAAACAAAGTAAACAAAATGTTTATCTCTTTTAAATATTCTTGGTGCTCCTAAAATTGGTCTTGTGTGTTTCAAATTTTTTGAAAACTTAAACTATCTCTCATCATGTTTGAATTTTTTTTGATGATATACTTAGATTGTTTAAGTGGATTTCACCTGTATGCTCATAGCTCGATAATCACTAATGAAATTCACAGTCACGTAAACCCACCAAAGTGTCGATATGAAGTCCACACCCGATTAGGGAGCATAGGTCCTACTAGATACTCATCCAGTATCACCTGGTCAACATCATACCCTTTGAAGAGTACATACAAATTTTCTAGACTACATCAGTTCTTGGATCCGGTATTGGCCAAATAGAACAAGTTCATGGGATTTGAGCCAACGGATGGAGATGAAACCCACCATTGTTGAACTCTACTAGTGGTTGGTGATGAAGTCCAACTCACTAGCATTTAAATGAAACATGGTGTGTGATTTTTCCTTTTAAATTTGCATAAATAAATAGATGCATCATGAAGCACTCATGCTTTTTCCTATATGCCTAAAAATAAATGTTTCATTTTAAGAAAATGCATGTCTAAATAACTATATTATTTTTAGATAATGCAATATTACTTATAAAGCAATGGCCTCTAGTTGGGCCCCAAGCATACAATATCTACAAACAATCTAAACCTCTAGATACTAAGGCGTATTGAAATCAGAATTCCATTGTTCCTAGCAATGACTAGTACAAAACCTAAGAGAATTTAATCATTTTTTTAACTTTCTCTATGTTTTCTAATTAAAATAAATTTCTCTACTACATTCTAGAAATTAAACACAAAAAGAGAAGTGAAAATTTGTAGAGAATCCGACCAACCTAGAATCCAAGTCCGTTGTTGCTTAGGTTGTCTTCTGTTGCATGTTTTTTACCATCCATTGTTGCTCAGGGCGGTTGTGACTATTTGTTGTCTTCAAAAGCATCTAAGCTCTTCTAGCTATTGTCGACTAGAGCGACTACACCTGCATATAAAAAAATACAAAATATTAGCAATTTAGCTTAAAAATAAGGTATCCCATCGTGATCACCATCTGTATGACACTAGAAAACATGCACCTAAGCTATGGACATCATTATATCAAAGATAGAAGTAATAAGCATATATAACAATGAACGAACAAAAATATAAAGCTTTATTTTATTAATTCATGATAAAATCTAGTTACATATAGGTCCCTCTTAGGGATACCGATTCTTGATACATTAATTACAATATTTGGACACCCCTAAATGGGGATGGTGAACTTCAAATATCTCTTGGATCAACATGAATTGATTTAGGCTTATTCTTGGTGCCTCCTCTCTTGTCTGAAGGAAATATCCTTGGATATGGTTTTGTCCTTTGTATATCCTATCACCTATGCACAAAAAAACCACAAAACACATCAATAGCATATGCAACCTCTCGTGATGAGGTTCATTTCAAAGGTTTTGTATGAACTGACATGAAGGCATAATAAAAGCCTAAAGCTGCAAAGATAAGAAAAAATGCATGAATAACTAGGAAACCACAATACAACTGTAATGGAAAGGACATATCTACTCTAATCTAAACTGACCAAGAAGAAGTAATAAGAAATCTATGCTAAGAACTGAATAAATGGTGATTCAAACCCTAGATGTTGTCACTTAGAGTGGTCATGCTTGTAAGATGTTGTCAAAGATAGCGATTGCTAACTGTGCTCTTTTGCCTGACAAACAAGGCATTGCAACACTCAATTCCTCATCCAAATTGATTTTCAAGGGTCACATTCATGTCCAAATACGAATTTGTGGTGAAAATCATGGGGATTCATGTCAGATCAGTATGAATTTATGATGTATGCTTCTTAGTCTTTCAGAAGCTCCATGGTTGGTTGCAAGCTTGGTAATCTACAATTGGGCAGTACTTCGACTCTCCTCAAGGGTTTTCCACTTACTGCTCACTCGAACAGGGCTTTGCTACATAAAATTTTTAATGAATACTTATTTTGGGAAGGTGCATATGTAGGCCTCTCAAATTCCATATATTGGCTTCTTGGAGAAGCCAAGATCTATATTTGCATGAAACTGGCTGTTGGAGGAAAGGCCCAGTTCTAGAATTACATGGGAGTGGTAGTTAGGAGGAGCTCTAGGATATTCATTCCCAAAAATACTCAAATCCAATACAAGTTTAGTTACCATGCATGATCCGGGCCCAAAATTATGACCAATTTTATCTTGGTGCTAGTTGTTGTCCATAATAGAGACTAGTAGTGGTCACTCTGAGCTTTAGCAGTCGATGCTGGAAGCCGCTCTGGTTGATAGAGGATGCACCTGAATAGGTCATAACTACCCCTAGTGAGTGGTTAGAACCACTTCTAGCTCTTGGAAAGTTCCAATATCATTCATATGGTCTACATAGCTGCCCATATGAGTAGTCTTCTAAACATGACGTATTTTAGGTGTCTACAAATGCAAAATAATGCAATGTGTTTTTATGTAATAGCCATGTATATATACATATATAAATCACATTAGGCATAGAATGCTATCAAGTGTATAACATTAAGTGGTTTGGGCTCTTCAAATCCCTCTAGACTAGCAAGCCTATAAGTTCCTTTACCCACTTTTTGAGTAATAATGTGTGGACCTAACCAATTAGCCATGAATTTATCATGAATATGCAGTAAAGTATTTTTATTTTATTGATTCTCTCTAAGAACAAGATCTCATATTTGTAATTCACGTAGATGAACTTTGATGTTGTAAGCATGCTTTAGGGTGTCTTGATATACTTATAAATTCTCTAAAGCATTGACTTACCTTTCATCAACAAGTGTGAGTTGGTCAAGATGTGCTTCTCTAGTGGTATCATCATCTATGAATTCCTGCAAAGAAATTTTCGAGGGGATCTCAAGCTCAAGAGGTATGATTGCTTCAGATCCATAGACCAATGAAAATGGTGTTGCCCTAGTAGGTGTGTGGATGCTTATTCAATAAACCCATAATGCCAAGGGAATTTATGTATGACAATCTCTATTTTAACAATTTGCTTAAGAATATCAATTAAGGTCTTATTGGTGGCCTCATCTTGTCTATTTGCTTGTGGGTAATAAGGAGTCAAGAAGCTATGTTGGATATTATATTTCTGACAAAGTGCTCGAACATCCTTGTTCTTGAAATTCTTACCATTTTTAGAGATGATTTTTGAGGGAATACCAAAATAATAAATTATATGATGAAGTATAAACTCCACAATTCTAGGTCCTATTGTACAGGTTAGAGGAATTGCCTCAACCCACTTTGTGAAGTATTCAATAGTTGTGATGATGAGTGTATTTTGTCCTAATAAAGAAGGTAATATTTTTCCAATTAGATAAAGACCCCATTGTGAAAGGTCCCAAAGGCGTTGAATAGGTTGTAATGCTTATGATGGCACATGAATTAGATTAGCATGTTCTTGAAATTGCTTACAATGTTTGACATATGTGCAACAATATCGTTCCATGGTGGGATAATAGTAACTCATGCATAACATATGATTTGCAATGGCCATTCCACTAAAATTACCACCACAAGCACCATCATGAGCTTTAGCTATGGTTCTTTGTGCCTCAATAGACTCGAGACAATGAAGGAGGATTCCATCATAACCACATCTATACAACATGTCCCCCAAGAGAGTAAAATGGGCTACCTTTTTCTTAAAAGTGCATTTAGCAGTCCATGACATATATTATGGTAGTGTTCAAAAATTGAGAAAGGTTATTATTTGGTTTTACCAAGGCTTATATGGTTCCAAATGGATAAAGCAAACATCATTTTCATCCTTAGATTCAACATGAACAATTGCAAATTTAGAGATGATTGTGATAATGAGTGGATGTACCTCTCCTCAGGAGTCCTTTGGAATAAATGATCCAAGAGAGGCCATTGCATCTGTAAATCTATTAATTGAACATGGCAAACTATAAATTTCATACCAATCAAACTTAGACAAAATTTTCATTTCTACATCATGGTAAATTTGTATGGTAGGTTATTTGCATTGGTATTCTCCTATGATTTGTTTAACAAGTTGAGAATAACCAAATATCTTGATACACTTTATATCCATAGCTATAGTTTCTTGAAGACCTAATATTAAGGCTTCATACTCTTCATTGTTGTTTGTGCATTGGAAGTCTAGTTTGAATGATAAAGAGATAGGCACCCCTTGGGGTGTATGAAACATGACTTCAACACCTTGACATTTTTTGCACATAGAACCATCAAAGAAGAGTGTTATATCGACATATTCCTCCAAAATGATATATTCTTCTTGTTCAGTGATATTGAATACCGAATCATCTGGGAGCTCAATAATCAAGGGTTGGTCACTAGGTAGTGGATCTTCTACAAGTTGATTGGATATGAAGTGACCTTTAATAGATGTTTAGCTTATGAAATCAAGATCAAATTCAGTGAGAAGCATTATCCACTTAGTAGTATGAGTGTTATTGTAAGTGTGAGACATCATATAATGCATACGATTTTCTCTAGCTATGACATATATGGTGTGACTAAGCATATAATGTTCAAGTTTCTTAGTGGCAAAAACCACTGCTAAGCACAATTTTTCCATGTAATCAAATCTAGTTTCATAACTTACCAATGTTAAACTAATATAGTAGATAGCTTGCTCTCAATTGTTTTCATTCTTTTGTGCAAGCATTGTTCCTAATGCAAAGTTTGTAGCTGAAACATAAATATGAAAGGGGAATCCCGGATGAGGAGTTAATACTGGTAGAGAAGTTAGGTATTGCTTAATGTCATCAAAGGATTTTTGAAATTCATTTATCCATAAAAATGACACCCCCTTTTATAGCAGGTGATTGAATGGCCCACATTTATCAGAAATTTACATAATGAAACAACAAATTGATTGAATCTTTCCTTCTAAACTACACAATTCCTTTAAATTTTTTGGGTGAGGCATCTCCATGATGGATTTGACTTTGTTTGGATCCACCTCAATGCCTCTTTTGGAGACAATGAACCCTAGTAGTTTGCCAGAGGTAACACCAAAGACATATTTCTTTGGGTTCAACCTTACATTATGCTCTAGAAGTCGATCAAAGACTTTTTCCAATTATGTTCTTGTCAAGTTTTAGATTTTTCCAAGATATTGTCCACATAATATTCGATAATCTTATGCATGTAATCATGAAATATGTATGTCATGGCACGTTGATAAGTGGCACTTGTATTTTTGAGGTCAAAGGGCATCAACTTGTAACAAAAACTTCCCTAGGGTGTAGTGAATGTTGTTTTGTGTTGGTCTTCAGGATTTATTCAAATTTGGTTGTATCCTAAAAACCATCCATGAGAGAAAGTATTTTATGGCCAGCGCTTGTATCAATAATAATATCGATGTTGTTATGGTATTACGAAGCTATATTTACATTCATTTTACAAGGATTTGATGGTGCTTATGTAGGCCTCCCAAATTCCAAGAGATCATCAATTCGTGGAAGTGGATATCTATTTTTTATGGTGATTTTATCCAAATTCTAGGGTGCATATGTAGACCTCCCAAATTCCCTATCTTGGCTTCTGGATTTAAATAAGATATCCAAATTCCAATGCTTTTAACAAAGAGGGAAAATCCCGGGACATATGGTGAGCAGAAATCCAGCGAGCCTGGTGTGGAAATTGGCCACGACGGGCAACAAGATATGAAGTAGAAGTACCCTAGCGAGTCTGTCGAGTCTTCGTATCAAAGAGTGTATCAACAGTAAGCGGAAGTTGTGCATCAGGAACCACATCAATAGGATGACTGATAGCTGGAATGGATTCCAAGGTGGAATCATAGTATGGTTTGAGGAGATCAACATTGATGACATCATGAATGCCAAGATGAGCTGGAAGATCCAAGCGAAAGGTATTCTCCAAAATTTGTTGAATAATGGTATAAGGTCCATAGCGGAGAGGCTTGATTTTGCTATGTACCTTATCCACCAAATGTCGCCTGTCGAGATAAAACCATACTTTGTCACCAACCTAAAAATGATGAGGAGTACGATGTCGATCCATCTGTTGTCATTGCTTCTGCTGAGTCTTCTGAAGAATCTGAACCACTTTGGACTGAAGGCTCTACAGGTGCTGTACAAAAGAGTTTGCCTTTTCCTGCTCCTTCTGAATATGCATGGTAGCTGGTGAGGGCAAGGACAAAGGTAACTCATAAGGAGCCAACGGCTGAAATCCGAAGCAAACTTCAAAAGGAGAGTGCCTAGTAGAACTGTGAACGACCCTGTTATATGCATGCTCAATGTGAATGAGGCTTAAATCCCACCTGGCTGGAGTGGAATGATGGTAAATCCTCAAACTCTGCACAAGCGTACGGTTAACCACCTCTGTCTGCCCATCGGACTGTGGATGATAAGCAGTAGAGAAGTTAAGTGAAACTCCTAAGATCTTCCAAAGGGATCGCCAAAAGTGACCCACAAATCATGAGTCTCGATCGGATACAATGTTGGTAGGAAGACCAAAAGAGCACCACACTATCTCAAAGAAAATTTGGGCCAAGTCCTGAGCAGAACTCGTCTTACGACATGGAATGAATTTGGCCATCTTGCTGAATCTATCCACAATGACGAAGACACAGTCATGTTGCCTCACTGTCATTGGGAAACCGCTCAATAGGTCCATGGAAATGCTCTCCCAAGGACGAGAAGGAATGGGCAAAGGCATACTCATGCCCAATTTCTTGTTTGTGGATTTAGAACGGTTGTAGATGGCACATTGTCGCAAGAAGTGAAGGACATCTCTCTGCATGTGGGGCCAAAATAAAAATTGTTGAAGATGATGTAGAGTTTTTTGCTTGCCAAAGTGTCCTCCATAAAGTGTAGAATGAGCCTCCTTCAAGAGAGACTCCCTATGCTCACGAGGAACACAAAGCTTATCCAACTTATACAACATTCCATCCTGAATATGAAAGTCACGAAGGGCTCTCAAATTGGTAGATGAAGGATGAGAAAGTTGTTGAAATACTTTGGCAAAATCAGGATCCAATGGATATTGTGAAGGCCACGACTGGAAGCCAATATGAGACATAGTTACAACAGTCAAGGCATGGGCTGATGGAGGTCGACTGAGACAATCTACCACTGCATTATTCTACCCTTTCTTGTACTTAATCACTAAGTGAAACTGCTGCAAATAAGATGCCCACTTCATATGTCGAGCTTCAATTTTAGACTGAGATTGAAGAAACTTAAGGGGCATATGGTCTGTGTGAACCACTGTCTCTTTGCCCAAAAGATAATGTCTCCAATATTTGATGGCCTGCACCAATGCATACAACTCCTTATCATAGGTGGAATAATTTTTCTTGGCCTCAAAAAAAGTTTCAGAATGATAGGCCACTGGATGGCCATTCTATTTAAGCACGACTCCAAGTGCATACTGTGAAGCATCTGTCTCAATCTCAAAAGGTTGTGCAAGATCTGGCAACACAAGGACAGGTGCACTACACAATTTTTGTTTCAAAGTGTCAAAGGCCTCCTGTTGTTCCTTTGTCCACTGAAACTAAATTTTGATCTTTGTTAAATGGTGCAATGGAGCAACAATGGTGGAATATCCTGCAATGAACTTGCGATAGAAATTAGCAAGTCCAAGAAAACTCCTCAACTCCATGACAGAAGTAGGAGTTGGCCATTTGAGGATGACTTCGATCTTAGCAGGATCCACTTGAACTCCTTTTTCACTGATTACAAATCCCAAATAGGCAATGGAAGTTTACCCAAAAGAACACTTGGGAAGATTGGCATACAATTGGTTCTTCTGAAGAGTTTGAAGAACATATTCCAAGTGCTCAAGATGACTTTTCCAAGTTGGGGAGAACACAAGGATGTCATCTAAATAAATGATTACAAATTTATCCAAACAATCACGAAACACTTCATTCATTAGCCGCATGAATGTGGTTGGAGCATTCGTAAGACCAAAGGGCATGACAAGCCATTCAAAGAGCCCCATCTTAGTCTTGAATGCAGTCTTCCAGGTATCCTCTGCCTCAATTCTGACTTGATGATACCCACTTTTGAGATCGATCTTGGAAAAGAATTTAGCTCCTTGGAGCTGATCCAAGAGATCGTCAATTCATGGAAGTGGATATCGATTTTTGATGGTGATCTTATTCAATGCTCTAAAATCAATGCATAGTCTCCAAGTGCCATATTTCTTCAATACAAGCAAAATAGGTGAAGCACAAGGAGAAGTGCTAGGTTTGATGAAACCTTTTGCTAACAAATCATGAATTTGTCTTTTAATTTCTTCCATTTGCACTATTGATTGTCTATACATTGGAGCATTAGGAAGTGAAGCAGCAGGAACAATTTCAATGCTATGATTAATTGTTCTTTGAGGAGGAAGACTTGTAGGTTCTTGAAACACACCTGAATATGATTGTAGCAAAGAACTAACTGAAGCATGCATATGTTGTTTTTGCTTAGGTGCTTGATTGTGTTCATTCTGTGGTCTGATAAAGATGAGTGCTAGTTCCCTTGCTTGATTTACAGCTTTGCGTGCTTGTCTACAACTGAGCATCAAATTTTGTGGAGTTTGTTGAGTGCTTCTGATTATGTAGGCCTTATCATATTTGTGCAAGGTATATGTGTTTTTAAACCCATCATGAATAGACCTCCTATCATATTGATAGGGTCTCCCAAGCAATAAACCACAACAGTCCATTGGAGTGACATCACACACAACTGTGTCCACAAAAGAGGGACTGAAAGCAAAATTCATAGTGCATGTGTGTGTGATGTCTGATGAAGTCCCATTATCCTTCCACCCTAAAGGATACGGATGAGGATGGGGATTCATTGGCAGCTTTAGTTTGTCAACAACGGACCTCGCAATTAGATTCTTCTACGAGCCGCTATCGATGATACAATCAACTACAAAGGAATCATTGAGGTGAACCGTGGTCACAAACAAGTTCTCACGATCCCCTTTTGAAGTGTTCATGAGGGTTAATTTGTTCAACCCAGCCAATTCCTTATATATCTTTCTTTCCCCTGTAGCCTCAATGGGACCTTCTTGAGGTTCCTCATTTGAAGGCTTTACAACTAGGGACTTCTTTTTCAAATTCTTCAACTTAAAACATTGATGTTTTTGATGACCCTTCTTCTTACAATAAGTACATTCCACAGGAGTTTTGGAAGATTTTTGAGAAGAAGAAGAAGAAGAAGAAGAAGTGGGAGAAGGAGAAGAGGGGGAAGAAGAAGAAGACTTAGCCGCCTTGGATTGTTGTTGTGAAGCCTTCGGATTTCCTCTCGATGATGAAGAGCGAGTCCCACGCGATGACTCTCGCAATTCCTCCTCTGCAAGAATGGCTTGATTGAAAGCCATATCAATGCTTACAATGACCTTGTACTTCAACTTGCGATAAAGTGGTTCCTGCAATCCACTTTTGAATTTGGTCACAAGTTGAGTGGCGGAATCCTGCACTGAATTCAAAATTCTCAATTTGTTAAATTGCAACACATAATCATGAACACTCATATGAGCAGTTTGTCGAAGACGTAGCCATTTGATTTCAAGGTCTTCGGCATAATTTGAAGGGTAAAAACTACTCTTCAAAACACGTTGCAATTCATCCCATGTATCAATGGGATTTTGCGTCCTCTGACGATCAGTGACAAGGATCTTGGCAAGGCCTGACAATTTAAGTTTTGCAAATGCAACTTTTTGGGCCTTCTCCAATTTGGTGTACTCAAACCAACTATCCATGTCCAAAATCCAATTGTTGAGAACTTCAGGATCCCATGAACCATCGTAGATGGGAACATCACAATGGGGTTGAATATCTTGAGTGGTGACCTTATCGGCTAAAGCACTCACAAGTTGTGTGAGTTGAGCCATTTTGTCGGCCAATTCGGCAGCCATTTGGGCCCGAGTTTATGCCAACAAGAAAGGACAAATTGATACTACAAAGGGTTTAAATGCTCAAATAATTGCAAATTGAAATGCAATTTTACAAAGTAGAAAAGAAAAGAGCACTAAGTATGTGACAGAGGCCTGTCAAAGTAAAACAACCTCTTAATGTATGTAATTCCCTCTTGTTTTTTTATATATTATACAAAGAAATCAGGATGTATAGGCATACAAAATTAAGTCTCTTAGACTTGTGCCTAAAATTAAAATTTCTTTGTAATGTAATGATGCCTTACCACAAAATTTTGTGTGTGGAATCAATGCAAAGTGTGTCACAGGAAGGCCAACCCTCGGTGGATCTCAATTATGTTGGCAGTAATATTCTTGCCAACGAAATAAGTCACATCCCAGAGCCAAATACAACAGAGCTAACACTAAAACGCTGAAACTTGTACCTCGATGTGATATTCCCTTCGATTGGCATGAGCAATCAATACCACATTCAACTACCAAAAGTAGGAATTTCAATGCATTACTGCTGGAACAACAGAGAATGTTGGCACGCACACCGATTTAACAAATTGAACGATGAAATCATTGATTTACTGGTGTTCGCAAGCAATTCGAACATTGAGTGCACTATGCTGAACAAACTGCACCAACTTGTCATCGTGTCATGGACAATCTACAAAGAAAACTAGCTTGGGGCCAGTGCTGAAGGCTAACTCCCTTTAATCTATTCGACACACGATGCAATTCGTAAAAATATTTATGATATTATCGGATCTGGTCAGTAGCAATAAATAGCCCTATCGACAGAATCAAACAACAATGTTTTATTTTGTTGCGTTTGACCTCTTTTCAGATAGTTCAGCAGAATAGAATAGAATAGAATAGACACAGAACCCTTCCTACGATTTTATCGACAAATTCAAAAGAGCATACACCTATGCTTTGAGGAATGCACAATAATTGAAGTGGTCCTATTTATCCTATGCTATCAACAATTATTTTCCTTGCCGATCGAAGGTAGGCAGGCAAGTAGGATGTTCTTCGAATTGCACAGTCAATGATAGGCAGACAGAAAGTTATTGATGACACGAATGTGGACAAATTTTGTTCCTTCTCCTTCTGAATCTAACATTGGCCTCCTCTCACAGTCACAGTATAGCAGTGTAGCAACGGGAAGGGATGGTTAGAAATCTATGAGTTCGCCACTTGCCCAACACTCTCTATACACTGGTACAGTGATGCCTTTAACAAGGTCCTTCACGATGACAAATGATGAATGGCAAATCAAATTGATAGCAATTTCTCCATAGCAGACAGTGGAAGAATTTTTACTACAAAAATTGTTGATCCAACCAACAATTTATGCAGTAATTTGACAAGCTTCAACCAGGACAACCAATGGGGTTGGAAATAACCCAAAACCACCACTTTTTCCTGTCTGATCTGATACCAATTATGTTATGGTATTACGAAGCTATCTTTACAGTAATTTTATAGGGCTTAAATAAGCCAAAATATAAACAATAATCCGAGGATTATGGGATTATAACCCATTGACAATCACACTTGGAAAATAACCAATAGCAAGAGATATTGGCAACAAATGTCAGAAGCAACTATTAGGAATAATAATAAAATTAAACTAAAAAGTAAACCTAAATCAAGCCTTATCAGATGTTTTGAAGAGGAAAATCATCCTTAGGACACACTTTATTAAGATCTTGAAAATTAGTGCAAATGTGTATCACCTTGTTAGGCTTACAAACGGGTACCATATTTGAAAGCCACTTAGGATAGTCAATGGGGACAATGAAACCCACATCTAATATCTTTTGAAGCTCTTCTTTGACTAAGAGGGCAATGGTAGGATGCATCCTTCTAATTTTTTGTTTAATCAACTTAGCATCAGAGGTTAGGGTCAGATTGTGGATAACCAAATTAGATTCAATACCGAACATATCTTTGTAGGACCATGCAAAAATACCCTTCTTCTTCTTGAGGAGAGCAATTAATTGATCTTGTTCATTTATGGATAAAATTTCACCAAGTTTGATAATTTAGGGATTTTTGGTGTCTGAACTAAGGTTCACATCAATAGTATCTTCAAGACATCTTAGAACCTTCCTAAATTTGATGGGGCATTCGAATCAGATGAATGTCGTCTATTATAACATCAAAATATTCTAAATCAACCTCATCTATGTCTTCCTGGAAAGCCTCAGGATCTTAAGATGAAGGTGAAGGTGAAGGTAGGGGTGATGGAGGAATGTAGTTGGTTGAAGCCCTTGACAATTCCTCAGATAGGACAAAATCAAAAAAGTATGGTGGCAAGGAAATCTGGTCCATATCAATAAGACTCATGTCAATAGGAATTGGCTTTGTCAAATTGTATGGATTCTGGAGTGGGATGAATAAGTCAGTAGGATTCGTGTTGACTTAAGGTAAAAATAGATGGTAGGCAAAGGTGAATGGATGAGTGGATACTGTTTGGTAGAACCAATGCTAGAACTCTGGAAACCTGAATAGCAATAAGAAACACAAATAAATTCAATGCACATTTAATGCAAACTATTTTTATTTTTGTTGTATTTGATTTTTTGAAATTTTGAAATTTGTTTTTGATTTTTTTTTTAATTTTTGAAATTTGTTTTTAATTTTTTTTGAATTTATGTACATATGTTACAAGCAAAATGGCTGGTGAGATAGATTAATGAGATAGAGGTGGTGGTTCATTAGTTGGTTCAGCTCGTTCTTGTGGAAGAAGTAAGCAAATGATGGGTTGATGGATGGGGAACATTTTGAAGTAAAACTCATAATGTTCAGTGTGTGGGATGATGGGGTTTGATTCCTCTTCAGATTCATTAAAATCTATCGATATAAGGTCGAATTCTTCATATATTTCATCTTTGGAGTCATCGATGTGGTGGATATCTTCTAAATTTAAATTTAAGCTATTGGCAATTTTGGGTATGTTGTCTAGCTTCATGTTTGTGAGTTGTCATTGATGTCAAAAGGAGTTTGTGTTGATGTCAAAAGGAATTTGTACTAATGTCAAAAAGAGTTTGGTGCTAAAAATATCTTCAAAGTTCCATGATGTTTGTTTAAGGGTTTTTATTAAAACCATGGTGACAAGGTTAAAGGTTTTTCTTAAAACCATATTGACTCATTAAGGGTTCTTATTAAACCTATCTTGGCTTAATGAAAAGGTTTTGCTCCTTGAAAAAACCTTAAAAGTCCATTTTGATTATTAATAAATAAATAAACTCAAACATTTGAAAAGGTTTAAAGTTAAGTTTATTATTAATAAAATAATAATTATTAATTTAATAATATTATTGAAAGGGTTTCTAAACCCTTAGCGGCGCTCATGTAAAATACATACCTCACCGATGTCAACTTGCATGGGATGAAAAACGTAATGTTTGAAACGAGAATCGAAATCAATTTGCATGGGATGAAAGACTATTAAAGGGTATTATTTCCTAAGGTTTTAAACACCTCCGATTTGCGTGATTACCTTCAAATTCGTATTGCTCTGTGACCTTCAATTTTGTATTGCTCTGTGACCTTCTATTTTGGATTGCTCTATGATTTTCAAGTTTTGTATTGCTTTGTGTTTAATTTCTGATTTTGTACGTCTTGGAAGAAGACAAATATGTTTGTCTTTAATTTTTATGAGCAAAGGGAAGGTAAAACGACGAGTGACGCTTGAGAGTTTCGTTGGGCACTTGTGCTCCAACGACGGATGCAATGGAGCGAAGGTTCTCACTAGGCAGAGGTGTCAAGATTGATTTGCATCGGGCATGTTTCATTTTTGGTCGTGGATTATTCTGCACATGGTACAACAGTTTCCTTGGACCACGAGTTTGGAGGAGGAAGCGCCTTGGTGCTTATGTTGGTGTCTCCAAACTTATCCTAAGGTTGGAGAATTGATTTTTGGCCAAGGTAGATCTTTTGTTGATAATGTGGAATATTTTATTTGACTTGGAAAATTATTGTTGGTAATTGGATGGAGGTATAAGGTTAAATAGAAATATTGCTTTGAAATTGTTATTATTGATGCTTAATATTTATGTGGTAAATGCATTTAGAAGTAAATGTATTGTAGGAGTTATAAGGATTTAAGGAATAATTGTGCTTAATGTCATATTGGGGTTAGAGAGCCTTTGGAGTTATTGAGTGGATATTCTATTGTAATTATTTTTTGAGGTTGAAGTTATTTTGTGATATATTAAGTAGGAGTTATAAGGTGTAAAGGAATATTGTTGATATGTATATTTGTGAGTTTTGATTATTGATGAGTTGGAGTGATAAGGTGTTATTAGGACTCTTATCATTGTGCATTATTCCATTATTTTTAACTCTAATTTGTGGCAAATTGAGAGTTAGTGTTGTGACAAATTTTGAGTTCTCCTTCTTCATCAAAGGAAAGGTATGGGCACATTCTTCCATGGTTATTATTGATTTATGGTTTTCTGAAAATAATTTTGGAGTGAAAATGATTAAATTAAGTTTTCTTATTTGGAGTGGATCTTATTTTCTAAAACTAGAAGTATTGATTATGCATTATGAGATCATGATGATTTTATGAGTTATTACATAATTCTGATTTATGAGAGTGGAAGAATTTGAAGTTTGCTTTAGGGTTTTTGAGTGAGAAGCGTATGCCATTGCTATAAGTTGTTGAAACCCTAATTGATTTGATTGGTTGTTGAGAGTTTGGTTTTGAGATTGCCTTCATTGAGATTGAGATGATCAAGTTATGCTTTGCTTGATATATGAGTTGGGCTTGCTCCTTTGAGATTTGATTTTATCAAGTTGTACTTTTCTTGATAAACTTGGTTGTGTGGTTAAGTTGAGCATTCCCATTTGAGAGAAGTTGGAAATATCTTGAACCCCTTTTTAATGCTTAGAGAGAAATTGCTTTGAGTTCTTGAAAACTAACTTGGCTAGGGTTTGATAGCAAGTTAGTTCTTTCCTTGATATTGTATTATTGACAATTATTGGGTTGTGGTTAAAGATCTTGTGAAAGTATACTACTTCTATCTTTATTGTGATTTGAAAAATAGTTTATTTTTTAGTTGAAGGATAAAACATATTGAGTCTCTAACAATTCTCTTTATGCTCCTATGAGATTGATTTGAGTTGAGATTGAAATTTGAAGGATATAACATATTGAGTCTCTAACAATTCTATTTATGCTTCTATGATATTGATTTGAGTTGAGATTGATAGTTGAAGGATAAAACATATCGAGTCTCTAACAATTCTCTTTATGCTTCTATGAGATTGATTTGATTTGATGTTGAACATTGAAGGATAGAACATATCGAGTCTTTAACAATTATCTTTATGCTTCTATGAGATTGATTTGAGTTGATATTGAATGTTGAAGGATAGAACATATTGGGTCTCTAACAATCCTCTTCTCTAACAATTCTCTTTATGCTTCTATAAGATTGATTTGATATGGTTGGATGAAACACATTGGATCTCTAACAATTCTCTTTATGTGTTCACATTGGTCAAGTTTCTTGGTAAAATTTCTTGAGTTGATTTGGGTAAGTTCTTCATGAGCTTGCTAGGACAGATTTGGACAGGTTCTTGTGGAGAACTTGTCTACTAATTTGGATAGGTTCTTGTAGAGGACTTGTGGACTGATTTGGATAGGTTCTTGTGGAGAACTTGTGGACTGATTTGGATAGGTTATTGTTGAATAACTTGTGGAAATATTTGATGAAGTTTTGGTGAATACTTTTGAGCAGTTGTGATTGATTTATTCAAGATTTTCGCTTAAGCTTGGGACAAATCTAATAGATATTTAAGAGCGGATTTGTGCTGGACCATAGGACTGAGTTTGGTGCAGATTTATGACAGACTTTGAGAGGACTTGTACTGGATCGACTAACTATGTTTAGTACATGTGTTGATGAGTAGCTGTGGAGGTGATCAGTGGGGACAGAAGTCTCTAGAGTCAAATCAAGGAGGACATTAAGTCTTCTATGGAAAGGAGGTCTACTTGCTAGTGGTAGAAGAGGTAGTGATCTTCTGAAGTATCATTTGCAGAGCTTTGGGGAATAAGATATCTCCTTTGGGTAGGAGGCTCATAAATACTTCTTTTGGGGATAGGAAATATCCTTTGGGTAGGAAGCTCATAAATATTTTATTAGGAGAAGGATTATCTTTTGGACAAGATGTCCATACACATTGTAATTGGGAAGTATTCCCAAAGGATTTGATTGAGAAAATTTAGTGAAAGATTTTCTCTATGGAGTAACCCACTTTGGGTGAACCACATTATATTGGTGTCTCAATTGTGTGATGACTTATACACTGGTTTGATTACTTATTTGATTTTTCTATTGGTTCATTTCATTGCTTTTTTAATTAAAAGAAAAAAGTTAAAAAGGGGTATTATATTATTCATCCACCTCTCTCAATATAAGATTGTGTTCTTCAATTGGTATCAGAGCAGGTTCCTTTGGAAGAGTTTCACAGTTTTAAGGAAAATATTGAAAAGAACACAATGGATTTTACAAGTGGTAATTCAACACATATTCTTGATGGGAAATATTTTGGTCTATGTAGCATAAATATGAAGATTCATCTAATGGCTCTTGAAAATGAAGTTTGGGAAGCAGTTGAGTTTGGATACACTATTCCAAATCTTCCTCCTAATACATCAGATGAGAAAATTCTACATCACAACAATTCAAGGGCAATGAATGCAATTCTGAAAGGTCTACAAAAGCCAGATCTTACAAAGTTGATTCATTGTAATACAACAAAGGAAATTTGGGATCAATTATAAGTGGTTCATACAGGTGATGCAAATGTTAGAAAAGCAAAATTGAGATATTACAAAGCTTTTGAGTTAAGAACTAAAGTGGTACCTGATCCTAAGAAGGAGGTAAATTTCAAAGATACCAAGAAGTCCAAGGGTAAACATCAAGAAGACAATGATGAATCTTCTAGTGATTAAGAAGCAAACTACAATAGGAAAGACAAGTTCTTAATAAAGCACAAAGATTTGAAATTTGTTAAATGTTTCAATTGTGGAAAATTTGGTCACTATGCTACTGACTGTCCGAAACCCAAGGATGATTGTGATGAAGAAAAATAGGATTATAAGCACAAGGAATCTGAGAAGCACAGGTATCAAAGGAAGAACAAAAATGAGCAAAACAGTCAAGGGAAGAGGTACTTCCAAAAACACAAGAAAATTTTCTACATAGACAAAGCAAGTAAGTGTTCTAGTAGTGATGATGGAAGTTCTTCAAGTGATGATAGAAATGAGATGTTGTTTCTAACAGAAAAGGAAGGAAAAGAAAAGAGGAATAGATTTTTTGTGCTTAAGTGCTTTAGATGTGGAAATTTTGGTCACCTTGAGGATGATTGTACAAATGATGGTTTGAATTTTGGTAATACTATGTATGAGGATGCTTCAAAAAATTATGAGGAAGATCTTCTTATGTCTTTAGATGAAGGTAGCACCTCTAGTGGTAAGAAATCAGAAAAGGATATTGATGTTTCAAAAGGTAAACAAATAGAGGATGTTTCAGAAAAGGGAGAAGTAGATCTTGAGGCTGAACTTGTTAATGCTCTTGATGTGTTAAAGAAAGAAAAGAAAGAAATATGCTAGACTCATTGATAGGTTTGATGAATATCGTTATGAAAGAGATGAGCTTATAGGGAATATTGATATCTCTATAGCAAAGACACAGGAACTCAAAGAAGAGTTGGCAGCTAGGTCTCTTGAGTGTAAAGAGTTAAAACATGAAGTAGCTTCCTTGAAAAAGGAAACTAAAGAGTACAAGGAGAAGCTTTACAGGTTTGAAGAAAGTTCCAAGAAGGTAAAATCAATCATCAAGGATCAAATAAGGACAACAGATAAAATAGGTCTTGGTTTTGGAAAGAAACAAAAGGAACATGTTGAGGAATCTAGTATGAGCTCCCAAGAAGAAGATGGTTCAGATGAAGAGAGTACTTTAGAGAGTAAGTTTTTAGATGGTAATTCAGATAGCACAGAATTAGAAAATAGGAATCAACATAAGGGGAGAAATACTAAAGGACCTATGAGGTCAAGGTAAGGAAATTTCAATGGAAGATGTTTTGCATGTCATAGGTTTGGACACATGGCTTCACAGTGCAGGGCTCAAGCAAGACAGGTTAATGGAAATTTTAGAAATGGTAATTTCTTTCAAGGGTATTGCTACTCTTGTAATCAGTTTGGGCACAAGGCAGTTAATTGCAGGGTTAACAACAAGAACAGGTTTGGTCCAACAGAGAGGATTCAAAAAATAGGTACATCTCAAAGGAATAACATTGTCAAATGTTATAAGTGCAATAATGAAGGACATACAACCAGATGGTGTAGAGCAAAAGTTCCAAGGTACAGGTTCAGGGCTATGAACAGGAACAAGAATAATGGCAGGAACAAGAATAATGATAGGAATAGGAATAATGGCTTGGATAGAAATAGGGATGAGAACATGAACAGGAACAAGGTTTTGAACAGGAACAAGAACAAGGATATGAACAAGAACAAGAATAGGAACATGGACAAGGATATCAAGAAAAATCATGGAAAGGCAACTATGGACACTGATGATGATCAGTGCCTAATGGGAGTTTTACTCCCACCCCAAAATTAATCACCTCAACAGGAGGTGGGGGAGGGGCTAAGCTAAGAGGCTCATTCTTAGCCCTGAGCCCCAAAGGTGACCCTTTGCCATTGATGACAAAGGGGGAGATATTTGAGTAAGGGGGAGAGCCTTGAGTCAAGGGGAGCAAAGCTTCAGAGGATGGTTTTAAGTTGGTTTCAGTTTTGATAGTTGGCAGTGGTTTCAGTAGTGGTTTGCCATCAATGACAAAGGGGGAGATTGTTGGCAATTTTGGGTATGTTGCCTAGCTTCATGTTTGTGAGTTGTCATTGATGTCAAAAGGAGTTTGTGTTGATGTCAAAAGGAATTTGTGTTGATGTCAAAAAGAGTTTGGTGCCAAAAATATCTTGAAAGTTCCATGATGTTTGTTTAAGGGTTTTTATTAAAACCATGGTGACAAGGTTAAAGGTTTTTCTTAAAACCATCTGGACTCATTAAGGGTTTTTATTAAAACCATCTTGGCTTAATGAAAAGGTTTTGCTCCTTGAAAAAACCTTAAAAGTCCATTTTGATTATTAATAAATAAATTAACTCAAACCTTTGAAAAGGTTTTAAGTTAAGTTTATTATTAATAAAATAATAATTATTAATTTAATAATTATTATTGAAAGGGTTTCTAAACCCTTAGCGACGCTCATGTAAAAGACTTACCTCGTCGACGTCAACTTGCATGGGATGAAAAATGCAATGTTTGAAAGGAGCGCCGACGTCAATTTGCATGGGATGCAAAAGACTATTAAAGGGCATTATTTCCTAAGGTTTTAAGCACCTCCGATTTGCGTGATTACCTTCGAATTTGTATTGCTCTGTGACCTTTGATTTTTCTGACCTTCGATTTTGGATTGCTCTATGATTTTTGAGTTTCGTATTGCTCTGTGTTTAAGTTTCGATTTCGTACGCCTATGAGGAAGACAAATTTGTTTGTCTTTAATTTCTGTGAGCAAAGGGAAGGTAAAACGATGAGTGGCGCTTGAGAGTTTCGTTGGGCACTTGTGCTCCAACGATGGAGGTAGTGGAGCGAAGGCGCTCGCTAGGCAGAGGTGTCGAGATCGATTCGCGTCGGGCGTGTTTCATTTTTGGTCATGGATTATTGTGCACGTGGTACAACAGTTGCTTTGGGCCATGAGTTTGGAGGAGGAAGCACTTTGGCGCTTATGTTGGTGTCTCCACACTTCTCCTAAGGTTGGAGAATTGATTTTTGGCCAAGGTAGATCTTTTGTTGATAATGTGGAATATTTGATTTGACTTGGCAAATTATTGTTGGTAATTGGATGGAGGTATAAGGTTAAATAGAAATATTGCTTTGACATTGTTATTATTGATGCTTAATGTTTATGTGGTAAATGCATTTAGAAGTAAATGTATTTTAGGAGTTATAAGGGTTTAAGGAATAATTGTGCTTAATGTCATATTGGGGTTAGAGAGCCTTTGGAGTTATTGAGTGGATATTCTCTTGTAATTATTTTTTGAGGTTGAAGTTATTTTGTGATATATTAAGTAGGAGTTATAAGGTGTAAAGGAATATTGTTGATATGTATATTTGTGAGTTTTGATTATTGATGAGTTGGAGTGATAAGGTGTTATTAGGACTCTTATCATTGTGCATTATTCCATTGTTGCTAACTCTAATTTATGGCAAATTGAGAGTTAGTGTTGTGACAGATTTTGAGTTCTCCTTCTTCATCAAAGTAAAGGTATGGGCACATTCTTCCATGGTTATTATTGATTGATGGTTTTCTGAAAATAAGTTTGGAGTGAAAAGGATTAAATTAAGTTTCCTTATTTGGAGTGGATCTTATTTTTTGAAAGTGGAAGTATTGATTATGCATTATGAGATCATGATGAGTTTATGAGTTATTGCATAATTCTGGTTTATGAGAGTGGAAGCATTTGAAGTTTGCTTTAGGGTTTTTGAGTGAGAAGCTTATGCCATTGCTATAAGTTGTTGAAACCCTAATTGAGTTGTTTGGTTGTTGAGAGTTTGGTTTTGAGATTGCTTCCATTGAGATTGAGTTGATCAAGTTATGCTTTACTTGATACATGAGTTGGGCTTGCTCCTTTGAGATTTGATTTTATCAAGTTGTACTTTGCTTGATAAACTTGGTTGTGTGGTTAAGTTGAGCATTCCCATTTGAGAGAAGTTGGAAATATCTTGAACCCCTTTTTGATGCTTAGAGAGAGATTGCTTTGAGTTCTTGAAAACTAACTTGGCTAGGGTTTGATAGCAAGTTATGGTTCTATGTTGGAGGAGTTGATTCCTTGATATTGCATTATTGACAATTGTTGGGTTGTGGTTCAAGATCTTGTGAAAGTATACTACTTCTATCTTTATTCTGATTTGAGAAAGAGTTTGTTTTTGAGTTGAAGGATAGAACATATTGAGTCTCTAACAATTCTCTTTATGCTCCTATGATATTGATTTGAGTTGAGATTGAAAGTTGAAGGATAGAACATATTGAGTCTCTAACAATTCTCTTTATGCTTCTATGAGATTGATTTGAGTTGAGATTGAGAGTTGAAGGATAGAACATATTGAGTCTCTAACAATTCTCTTTATGCTTCTATGAGATTGATTTGAGTTGAGATTGAAAGTTGAAGGATAGAACATATTGAGTCTCTAACAATTCTCTTTATGCTTCTATGAGATTGATTTGATATGATTGGATGAAACACATTGGGTCTCTAACAATTCTCTTTGTGTGTTCACATTGGGCAAGTTTCTTGGTAAACTTGCTTGAGCTGATTTGGGCAAGTTCTTGGTGAGCTTGCTAGGACTGATTTGGACAGGTTCTTGTGGAGAACTTGTGGACTGATTTGGATAGGTTCTTGTGGAGAACTTGTGGACTGATTTGGACAGGTTCTTGTTGAAGAACTTGTGGATATATTTTATGAAGTCTTGGTGAAGACTTGTGAGTAGTTGTGATTGATTTGTTCAAGCTTTTGGCTTAATCTTGGGATAGATCTGATAGAGATTTGAGAGCAGATTTGTGTTGGACCAGAGGACTGAGTTTGGTGCAGATTTGTGATAGAGTTTGAGAGGACTTGTGCTGGACCGACTGACTATGTTTAGTACAGGTGTTGATGAGCAGTTATGGAGGTGATCAGTGAGGACAGAAGTCTCTAGAGCCAGAGCAAGGAGGACATGACGTCTTCTGTGGAAAGGAGTTCCACCTACTAGCGGTAGAAGAGGCAATGATCTTCTGAAGTATCATTTCCAGAGCTTTGGGGGATAGGACATCTCCTTTGGGTAGGAGGCTCATAAATACTTCTTTGGGGGATAGGACATCTCCTTTGGGTAGGAGGCTCATAAATATTTGATTAGGGGAAGGATTCTCCTTTGGACAGGAAGTCCATAAACATTGTAATTGGGAAGGATTCCCAAAGGATTTGATTGAGAAAATTTAGTGAAATATTTTCTCTGTGGAGTAGCCCACCTTGGGTGAACCACGTTATATTGGTGTCTCAATTGTGTGATGACTTGTACACTGGTTTGATTACTGCTTTGATTTTGCTATTGGTTCATTGCATTGCTTTCTAAAGTAAAAGGAAAAAGTTAAAAAGTGGTCTTATACTATTCACCCCCCTCTCAGTATAAGCTTGTGTTCTTCAATTGGTATCAGAGCAAGTTCCTTCGAAAGAGTTTCACAGCTTGAAGGAAAAGCTTGAAAAGAACACAATGGATTTTACAAGTGGTAATTCAACACCTATTCTTGATGGGACAGATTTTGGTCTATGGAGCATAAATATGAAGGTTCATCTAATGGCTCTTGGAAATGAAGTTTGGGAAGTAGTTGAGTTTGGGTACACTATTCCAAATCTCCCTCCTACTACTAAAGATGAGAAACTTCTACATCATAGTAATTCAAGGGCAATGAATGCAATTTTGAAAGGTCTACAAAAGGTATATCTTACAAAGGTGATTCATTGTAATACAACAAAGGAAATGTGGGATCAATTGCAAGTGGTTCATATAGGTGATGCAAATGTCAGAAAAGTAAAATTGAGATATTACAAAGCTTTTGAGTTAAGAACTAAAGTGGTACCTGATCCTAAGAAGGAGGTAACTTTCAAAGCTACCAATAATTCCAAGGGTAAACAACAAGAAGATAGTGATGAGTCTTCTAGTGATGAAGAAGTAAACTACAATAGGAAAGGCAAGTTCTCAAGAAAGCACAAAGGTATGAAATCTGTTAAATGTTTCAATTGTGGAAATTTTGGTCACTATGCTATTGACTGTCCAAAACCCAAGGATGATTGTGATGAAGAAAAATAGGATTATAAGCACAGGGAATCTGAGAAGCACATGTATCAAAGGAAGAACAAAAATGAGCAAAATAGTCAAGGGAAGAGGTACTTCCAAAAACACAAGAAAAGTTTCTACACAGACAAAGCAAGTAAGTGTTCTAGTAGTGATGATGGAAGTTCTTCAAGTGATGATAGAAATGAGATGTTGTTTCTAATAGAAAAGGAAGGAAAAGAAAAGAGGAATAGATTTGTTGTGCTTAAGTGCTTTAGATGTGGAAATTTTGGTCACCTTGAGGATGATTGTACAAATGATGGTTTGAATTCTGGTAATACTATGTATGAGGATGCTTCAAAAAATTATGAGGAAGATCTTCTTATGGCTTTAGATGAAGGTAGCACCTCTAGTGGTAAGAAATCAGAAAAGGATATTGATGTTTCAAAAGGTAAACAAATAGAGGATGTTTTAGAAAAGGGAGAAGTAGATCTTGAGGCTGAACTTGTTAATGCTCTTGATGTGTTAAAGAAAGAAAGAAAGAAATATGCTAGACTCATTGATAGGTTTGATGAATGTCGTTATGAAAGAGATGAGCTTATAGGGAATCTTGATATCTCTATAGCAAAGACACAGGAACTCAAAGAAGAGTTGGCAGCTAGGTCTCTTGAGTGTAAAGAGTTAAAACATGAAGTAGCTTCCTTGAAAAAGGAAACTAAAGAGTACAAGGAGAAGCTTTACAGGTTTGAAGAAAGTTCCAAGAAGGTAAAATCAATCATCAAGGATCAAAGAAGGACAACAGATAAAACAGGTCTTGGTTTTGGAAAGAAACAAAAGGAACAGGTTGAGGAATCTAGTATGAGCTCCCAAGAAGAAGATGGTTCAGATGAAGAGAGTACTTCAGAGAGTAAGTTTTCAGATGGTAATTCAGATAGCACAGAATCAGAAAATAGGAATCAACATAAGGGGAGAAATACTAAAGGACCTATGAGGTCAAGGCAAGGAAAGTTCAATGGAAGATGTTTTGCATGTCACAGGTTTGGACACATGGCTTCACAGTGCAGGGCTCAAGCAAGACAGGTTAATGGAAATTTTAGAAATGGTAATTTCTTTCAAGGGTATTGCTACTCTTGTAATCGGTTTGGGCACAAGGCAGTTAATTGCAGGGTTAACAACAAGAACAGGTTTGGTCCAACAGAGAGGATTCAAAAAATAGGTACATCTCAAAGGAATAACATTGTCAAATGTTATAAGTGCAATAATGAAGGACATACAACCAGATGGTGTAGAGCAAAAGTTCCAAGGTACAGGTTCAGGGCTATGAACAGGAACAGGAATAATGGCAGGAACAAGAATAATGATAGGAATAGGAATAATGGCTTGGACAGAAATAGGGATGAGAACATGAACAGGAACAAGAACAAGGATATGAACAAGAATAGGAACAGGAACATGGACAAGGATATCAGGAAAAATCATGGAAAGGCAGCTATGGACACTGATGATGATCAGTGCCTAATGGGAGTTTTACTCCCACCCCAAAATTAATCACCTCAATAGGAGGTGGGGGAGGGGCTAAGCTAAGAGGCTCATTCTTAGCCCTGAGCCCCAAAGGTGACCCTTTGCCATTGATGACAAAGGGGGAGATATTTGAGTAAGGGGAGAGCCTTGAGTCAAGGGGAGCAAAGCTTCAGAGGATGGTTTTTAGTTGGTTTCAGTTTTGATAGTTGGCAGTGGTTTCAGTAGTGGTTTGCCATCAATGACAAAGGGGGAGATTGTTGGCAATTTTGGGTATGTTGCCTAGCTTCATGTTTGTGAGTTGTCATTGATGTCAAAAGGAGTTTGTGTTGATGTCAAAAGGAATTTGTGCTGATGTCAAAAAGAGTTTGGTGCCAAAAAGATCTTGAAAGTTCCATGATGTTTGTTTAAGGGTTTTTATTAAAACCATGGTGACAAGGTTAAAGGTTTTTCTTAAAACCATCTGGACTCATTAAGGGTTTTTATTAAAACCATCTTGGCTTAATGAAAAGGTTTTGCTCCTTGAAAAAACCTTAAAAGTCCATTTTGATTATTAATAAATAAATTAACTCAAACCTTTGAAAAGGTTTTAAGTTAAGTTTATTATTAATAAAATAATAATTATTAATTTAATAATTATTATTGAAAGGGTTTCTAAACCCTTAGCGGCGCTCATGTAAAAGACTTACCTCATCGACGTCAACTTGCATGGGATGAAAAATGCAATGTTTGAAAGGAGCGTTGACGTCAATTTGCATGGGATGAAAGACTATTAAAGGGCATTATTTCCTAAGGTTTTAAGCACCTCCGATTTGCATGATTACCTTCAAATTTGTATTGCTGTGACCTTCGATTTGTATTGCTCTGTGACCTTCGATTTTGGATTGCTCTATGATTTTTGAGTTTCGTATTGCTCTGTGTTTAAGTTCCGATTTCGTATGCCTGTGAGGAAGACAAATTTGTTTGTCTTTAATTTCTATGAGCAAAGGGAAGGTAAAACGATGAGTGGCGCTTGAGAGTTTCGTTGGGCACTTGTGCTCCAACGACGGAGGTAGTGGAGCGAAGGCGCTCGCTAGGCAGAGGTGTCGAGATCGATTCACATCGAGCGTGTTTCATTTTTTGGTCATGGATTATTGTGCACGTGGTACAACAGTTGCTTTGGGCCACGAGTTTGGAGGAGGAAGCACTTTGGCGCTTATGTTGGTGTCTCCACACTTCTCCTAAGGTTGGAGAATTGATTTTTGGCCAAGGTAGATCTTTTGTTGATAATGTGGAATATTTGATTTGACTTGGCAAATTATTGTTGGTAATTGGATGGAGGTATAAGGTTAAATAGAAATATTGCTTTGACATTGTTATTATTGATGCTTAATGTTTATGTGGTAAATGCATTTAGAAGTAAATGTATTTTAGGAGTTATAAGGGTTTAAGGAATAATTGTGCTTAATGTCATATTGGGGTTAGAAAGCCTTTGGAGTTATTGAGTGGATATTCTCTTGTAATTATTTTTGAGGTTGAAGTTATTTTGTGATATATTAAGTAGGAGTTATAAGGTGTAAAGGAATATTGTTGATATGTATATTTGTGAGTTTTGATTATTGATGAGTTGGAGTGATAAGGTGTTATTAGGACTCTTATCATTGTGCATTATTCCATTGTTGCTAACTCTAATTTGTGGCAAATTGAGAGTTAGTGTTGTGACAGATTTTGAGTTCTCCTTCTTCATCAAAGTAAAGGTATGGGCACATTCTTCCATGGTTATTATTGATTGATGGTTTTCTAAAAATAAGTTTGGAGTGAAAAGGATTAAATTAAGTTTCCTTATTTGGAGTGGATCTTATTTTCTGAAAGTGGAAGTATTGATTATGCATTATGAGATCATGATGAGTTTATGAGTTATTGCATAATTCTGGTTTATGAGAGTGGAAGCATTTGAAGTTTGCTTTAGGGTTTTTGAGTGAGAAGCTTATGCCATTGCTATAAGTTGTTGAAACCCTAATTGAGTTGTTTGGTTGTTGAGAGTTTGGTTTTGAGATTGCTTCCATTGAGATTGAGTTGATCAAGTTATGCTTTACTTGATACATGAGTTGGGCTTGCTCCTTTGAGATTTGATTTTATCAAGTTGTACTTTGCTTGATAAACTTGGTTGTGTGGTTAAGTTGAGCATTCCCATTTGAGAGAAGTTGGAAATATCTTGAACCCCTTTTTGATGCTTAGAGAGAGATTGCTTTGAGTTCTTGAAAACTAACTTGGCTAGGGTTTGATAGCAAGTTATGGTTCTATGTTGGAGGAGTTGATTCCTTGATATTGCATTATTGACAATTGTTGGGTTGTGGTTCAAGATCTTGTGAAAGTATACTACTTCTATCTTTATTCTGATTTGAGAAAGAGTTTGTTTTTGAGTTGAAGGATAGAACATATTGAGTCTCTAACAATTCTCTTTATGCTCCTATGATATTGATTTGAGTTGAGATTGAAAGTTGAAGGATAGAACATATTGAGTCTCTAACAATTCTCTTTATGCTTCTATGAGATTGATTTGAGTTGAGATTGAGAGTTGAAGGATAGAACATATTGAGTCTCTAACAATTCTCTTTATGCTTCTATGAGATTGATTTGAGTTGAGATTGAAAGTTGAAGGATAGAACATATTGAGTCTCTAACAATTCTCTTTATGCTTCTATGAGATTGATTTGATATGATTGGATGAAACACATTGGGTCTCTAACAATTCTCTTTGTGTGTTCACATTGGGCAAGTTTCTTGGTAAACTTGCTTGAGCTGATTTGGGCAAGTTCTTGGTGAGCTTGCTAGGACAGATTTGGACAGGTTCTTGTGGAGAACTTGTGGACTGATTTGGATAGGTTCTTGTGGAGAACTTGTGGACTGATTTGGATAGGTTCTTGTGGAGAACTTGTGGACTGATTTGGATAGGTTCTTGTTGAAGAACTTGTGGACAGATTTGATGAAGTCTTGGTGAAGACTTGTGAGCAGTTGTGATTGATTTGTTCAAGATTTTGGCTTAAGCTTGGGATAGATCTGATAGAGATTTGAGAGCAGATTTGTGTTGGACCAGAGGACTGAGTTTGGTGCAGATTTGTGATAGAGTTTGAGAGGACTTGTGCTGGACCGACTGACTGTGTTTAGTACAGGTGTTGATGAGCAGCTATGGAGGTGATCAGTGAGGACAGAAGTCTCTAGAGCCAGAGCAAGGAGGACATGACGTCTTCTGTGGAAAGGAGTTCCACCTACTAGCGGCAGAAGAGGCAGTGATCTTCTGAAGTATCATTTCTAGAGCTTTGGGGGATAGGACATCTCCTTTGGGTAGGAGGCTCATAAATACTTCTTTGGGGGATAGGACATCTCCTTTGGGTAGGAGGCTCATAAATATTTGATTAGGGGAAGGATTCTCCTTTGGACAGGAAGTCCATAAACATTGTAATTGGGAAGGATTCCCAAAGGATTTGATTGAGAAAATTTAGTGAAATATTTTCTCTGTGGAGTAGCCCACCTTGGGTGAACCACGTTATATTGGTGTCTCAATTGTGTGATGACTTGTACACTAGTTTGATTACTGCTTTGATTTTGCTATTGGTTCATTGCATTGCTTTCTGAAGTAAAAGGAAAAAGTTAAAAAGTGGTCTTATATTGTTCACCCCCCCTCTCAGTATAAGCTTGTGTTCTTCAATTGGTATTATAGCAAGTTCCTTCGAAAGAGTTTCACAACTTGAAGGAAAATCTTGAAAAGAACACAATGGATTTTACAAGTGGTAATTTAGCACCTATTCTTGATGGGAAATATTTTGGTCTATGGAGCATAAAGATGAAGGTTCATCTAATGGCTCTTGGAAATGAAGTTTGGGAAGCAATTGAGTTTGGGTACACTATTCCAAATATTCCTCCTACTACATCATATGAGAAACTTCTACATCACAATAATTCAATGGCAATGAATGTAATTTTGAAAGGTCTACAAAAGGCAGATCTTACAAAGGTGATTCATTGTAATACAACAAAGGAAATGTGGGATCAATTGTAAGTGGTTCATACAGGTGATGCAAATGTTAGAAAATCAAAATTGAGATATTACAAAGCTTTTGAGTTAAGAACTAAAGTGGTACTTGATCTTGAGAAGGAGGTATCTTTCAAAGCTACCAAGAAGTCCAAGGGTAAACATCAAGAAGATAGTGATGAAGAAGCAAACTACAGCAGGAAAGACAAGTTCTCAAGAAAGCACAAAGGTATGAAATCTATTAAATGTTTCAATTGTGGAAAGTTTGGTCACTATGCTACTGACTGTCTCGAAACCCAAGGATGATTGTGATGAAGAAAAAAAATATTATAAGCACGGGAATTTGAGAAGCACGGGTATCAAAGGAAGAACACAAATGAGCAAAACAAGTCAAGGGAAGAGGTACTTCCAAAAACACAAGAAAAGTTTCTACATAGACAAAGCAAGTAAGTGTTCTAGTAGTGATGATGGAAGTTCTTCAAGTGATGATAGAAATGAGATGTTGTTTCTAACAAAAAAGGAAGGAAAATAAAAGAGGAATAGATTTGTTGTGCTTAAGTGCTTTAGATGTGGAAATTTTGGTCACCTTGAGGATGATTGTACAAATGATGGTTTGAATTCTGGTAATACTATGTATGAGGATGCTTCAAAAAATTATGAGGAAGATCTTCTTATGGCTTTAGATGAAGGTAGCACCTCTAGTGGTAAGAAATTAGAAAAGGATATTGATGTTTCAAAAGGCAAACAAATAGAGGATGTTTCAGAAAAGGGAGAAGTAGATCTTGAGGCTGAACTTGTTAATGCTCTTGATGTGTTAAAGAAAGAAAGAAAGAAATATGCTAGACTCATTGATAGGTTTGATGAATGTCGTTATGAAAGAGATGAGCTTATAGGGAATCTTGATATCTCTATAGCAAAGACACAGGAACTCAAAGAAGAGTTGGCAGCTAGGTCCCTTGAGTGTAAAGAGTTAAAACATGAAGTAGCTTCTTTGAAAAAGGAAACTAAAGAGTACAAGGATAAGCTTAAAGGTACAGGTTCAAGGCTATGAATAGGAATAGGAATAATGGCAAGAACAAGAATAATGACAGGAATAGGAATAATGGCTTGGATAGAAATATGGATGAAAACATGAATAGGAATAGGGTTTTGAACAGGAACAAGAACAATGATATGAACAAGAACATGAACAAGACCAAGAACAAGAACATGGACAAGGATATCATGAAAAATCATGGAAAGGCAACTATGGACACTGATTATGATCAGTGCCTAATGGGAGTTTTACTCCCACCCCAGAATTAATCACCTCAATAGGAGGTGGGGGAGGGCCTAAGCTAAGAGGCTCATTCTTAGCCCTGAGCCCCAAAGGTGACCCTTTGCCATTGATGACAAAGGGGGAGATATTTGAGTAAGGGGTAGAGCCTTGAATCATGGGGAGCAAATCTTTAGAGGATGGTTTTCAGTTGGTTTCAGTTTTGATAGTTGGAAGTGGTTTCAGTAGTGGTTTGCCATCAATGACAAAGGGGGAGATTGTTGGTAATTTTGGGTATGTTGCCTAGCTTCATGTTTGTGAGTTGTCATTGATGTCAAAAGGAGTTTTTGTTGATGTCAAAAGGAATTTGTGCTGATGTCAAAAAGAGTTTGGTGCCAAAAATATCTTGAAAGTTCCATGATGTTTGTTTAAGGGTTTTTATTAAAACCATGGTGACAAGGTTAAAGGTTTTTCTTAAAACCATCTGGACTCATTAAGGGTTTTTATTAAAACCATCTTGGCTTAATGAAAAGGTTTTGCTCCTTGAAAAAATCTTAAAAGTCCATTTTGATTATTAATAAATAAATTAACTCAAACCTTTGAAAAGGTTTTAAGTTAAGTTTATTATTAATAAAATAATAATTATTAATTTAATAATTATTATTGAAAAGGTTTCTAAACCCTTAACGGCGCTCATGTAAAAGACTTACCTCACCGACGTCAACTTGCATGGGATGAAAAACGCAATGTTTGAAAGGAGCACCGACGTCAATTTGCATGGGATGAAAGACTATTAAAGGGCATTATTTCCTAAGGTTTTAAGCACATTCGATTTGCGCGATTACCTTCGAATTCGTATTGCTCTGTGACCTTCAATTTCAGATTGCTCTGTGACCTTTGATTTCAGATTGCTCTATGATTTTCGAGTTCTTGCACTAGTGCTATGTGTTTAAGTTTTGATTTCGTACTCCTATGAGGAAGACAAATATGTTTGTATTTAATTTGGTTTTTTGTCTTTGCGAGCAAAGGGAAGGTAAAACGATGAGTAGCGCTTGAGAGTTTTATTGGGAACTTGTGCTCCAATGGTAGAGGTAGTGGAGCGAAGGCGCTCGCTAGGCAGAGGTGTCGAGATCGATTTGCATCGGGTGTGTTTCATTTTTTGGTCGTAGATTATTGTGCACGTGGTACAATAGTTGCCTTGGGCCATGAGTTTGGAGGAGGAAGCGCTTTGGTGCTTATGTTGGTGTCTCCACACTTCTCCTAAGGTTGGAGAATTGATTTTTGGCCAAGGTAGATATTTTGTTGATAATGTGGAATATTTGATTTGACTTGGAAAATTATTGTTGGTAATTGAATGGAGGTATAAGGTTAAATAGAAATATTGCTTTGACATTGTTATTATTGATGCTTAATGTTTATGTGGTAAATGCATTTAGAAGTAAATGTATTTTAGGAGTTATAAGGGTTTAAGGAATAATTGTGCCTAATGTCATATTGGGGTTAGAAAGCCTTTGGAGTTATTGAGTGGATATTCTCTTGTAATTATTTTTGAGGTTGAAGTTATTTTGTGATATATTAAGTAGGAGTTATAAGGTGTAAAGGAATATTGTTGATATGTATATTTGTGAGTTTTGATTATTGATGAGTTGGAGTGATAAGGTGTTATTAGGACTCTTATCATTGTGCATTATTCCATTGTTGCTAACTCTAATTTGTGGCAAATTGAGAGTTAGTGTTGTGACAAATTTTGAGTTCTCCTTCTTCCTCAAAGTAAAGGTATGGGCACATTCTTCCATGGTTATTATTGATTGATGGTTTTCTGAAAATAAGTTTGGAGTGAAAAGGATTAAATTAAGTTTCCTTATTTGGAGTGGATCTTATTTTTTGAAAGTGGAAGTATTGATTATGCATTATGATATCATGATGAGTTTATGAGTTATTGCATAATTCTGGTTTATGAGAGTGGAAGCATTTGAAGTTTGCTTTAGGGTTTTTGAGTGAGAAGCGTATGCCATTGCTATAAGTTGTTGAAACCCTAATTGAGTTGTTTGGTTGTTGAGAGTTTGGTTTTGAGATTGCTTCCATTGAGATTGAGTTGATCAAGTTATGCTTTACTTGATACATGAGTTGGGCTTGCTCCTTTGATATTTTATTTTATCAAGTTGTACTTTGCTTGATAAACTTGGTTGTGTGGTTAAGTTGAGCATTCCCATTTGAGAGAAGTTGGAAATATCTTGAACCCCTTTTTGATGCTTAGAGAGAGATTGCTTTGAGTTCTTGAAAACTAAATTGGCTAGGGTTTGATAGCAAGTTATGGTTCTATGTTGGAGGAGTTGATTCCTTGATATTGCATTATTGATAATTGTTGGGTCGTGGTTCAAGATCTTGTGAAAGTATACTACTTCTATATTTATTCTGATTTGAGAAAGAGTTTGTTTTTGAGTTGAAGGATAGAACATATTGAGTCTCTAACAATTCTCTTTATGCTCCTATGAGATTGATTTGAGTTGAGATTGAAAGTTGAAGGATAGAACATATTGAGTCTCTAACAATTCTCTTTATCTTCTATGAGTTGATTTGAGTTGAGATTGAGAGTTGAAGGATAGAACATATTGAGTCTCTAACAATTCTCTTTATGCTTCTATGAGATTGATTTGAGTTGAGATTGAAAGTTGAAGGATAGAACATATTGATTCTCTAACAATTCTCTTTATGCTTCTATGATATTGATTTGATATGATTGGATGAAACACATTGGGTCTCTAACAATTCTCTTTGTGTGTTCACATTGGGCAAGTTTCTTGGTAAAATTGCTTGAGCTGATTTGGGCAAGTTCTTGGTGAGCTTGCTAGGACAGATTTGGACAGGTTCTTGTGGATAACTTGTGGACTGATTTGGATAGGTTCTTGTGGAGAACTTGTGGACTGATTTGGACAGGTTCTTGTGGAGAACTTTTGGACTGATTTGGATAGGTTCTTGTTGAAGAACTTGTGGAAATATTTGATGAAGTCTTGGTGAAGACTTGTGAGTAGTTGTGATTGATTTGTTCAATCTTTTGGCTTAAGGTTGGGATAGATCTGATAGATATTTGAGAGCAAATTTGTGTTGGACCAAGAGGACTGAGTTTGGTGCAGATTTGTGATAGAGTTTGAGAGGACTTGTGTTGGACCGACTGAATGTGTTTAGTACAGGTGTTGATGAGCAGCTATGGAGGTGATCAGTGAGGATAGAAGTCTCTAGATCCAAAGCAAGGAGGACAAGACGTCTTATGTGGAAAGGAGTTCCACCTGCTAGTGGTAGAAGAGGCAGTGATCTTCTAAGTATCATTTCTAGAGCTTTGGGGGATAGGACATCTCCTTTGGGAAGGAGGCTCATAAATACTTATTTGGGGGATAGGACATCTCCTTTGGGTAGGAGGCTCATAAATATTTTATTAGGGGAAGGATTCTCCTTTGGATAGGAAGTCCATAAACATTGTAATTGGGAAGGATTCCCAAAGGATTTGATTGAGAAAATTTAGTGAAATATTTTCTCTATGGAGTAGCCCACCTTGGGTGAACCACGTTATATTGGTGTCTCAATTGTGTGATGACTTGTACACTTGGTTTGATTACTTGCTTTGATTTTTTTATTGGTTCATTGCATTGCTTTCTGAAGTAAAAGGAAAAAGTTAAAAAGTGGTCTTATATTGTTCACCCCCCTCTCTCAGTATAAGCTTGTGTTCTTCAATTGGTATCAGAATAGGTTCCTTCATAAGAGTTTCACAGCTTGAAGGAAAATCTTGAAAATAACAAAATGGATTTTACAAGTGGTAATTCATCACCTATTGTTGATGGGAAATATTTTGGTCTATCGAGTATAAAGATAAAGGTTCATATAATGGCTCTCGTAAATGAAGTTTGGGAAGCAGTTGATTTTGGGTACACAATTCCAAATATTCTTCCTACTACAACAGATGAGAAACATCTACATCACATCAATTCAAGGGAAATGAATGCAATTCTTAAAGGTCTACAAAAGGTAGATCTTACAAAGGTGATTCATTGTAATACAACAAAGGAAGTGTACGATCAATTGTAAGTGGTTCATACAAGTGATGCAAATGTTAGAAGAGAAAAATTGAGATATTACAAATATTTTGAGTTAAGAACTAAAGTGGTACTGTTGGAACAAAATCTGCCTTCGGTTAATAGTGTTGCGCCTTAGACTTTGCCAACATTGAATAGACAGATCTTGCTTGAGATCATCTGTCTAGTCTCCAGAGAAGGCTGGTTCCTTTGAGTTTTTTAGAGAAAATGGGAACAAGAGATAAGGGAAATATAGCCTAAGCTAGAACTTTTCTCACGGTACAGATTAGACAACAACAAACATTGATGATGTAGAGTACTACTTTCAGATTTTTCTTTATATCTTCTTATAGAAAACACGAATTCCTGAGTGTGACTTTTAGATGTTCGTCTAAATACATGTAAATATCTTTAATGTTCAACTCTAGAAACAAGTTTTATAGATGCACAGTCCAGATTTTAGAACAGATACATTATGAAACTTAGAATGAATAAAAGTTAAAACACCAGATACATACACTTGCACACAGAAGTTTTGGAAGCCATAAGAAGAAATCTTTTATTGCTTGTAATCCAGTACATGTACATCAAGCTTGTAAACGTCCAAGAGCCGACCACTTTTCATGGTCGACTCACTCCTATTTATACCCTAAAAAGAGTATCTTCTACTACGTACATTTAATTTCTTCAATCAATTACAAGTAATTGTCTGTAGTTTCTAATAATATACAATGGATTTCTCGTAGATTGGATAGATTTCCTTCTGGCTAATTTTAGATGAGCCTGTTATTCTGCAATCATCCAGCGGACCTGCCAGGTTATAATCAACAGACCATTCTTCAAAAATTAGCACCTGATGTCAGTGCATGTCCCCAGTTGCCAAAAATATACTCTGTTTCCTTGGCAAAAATTGGACATGTCGTGAAATCATGACACTCTTGTTTCTCTGTCTGCCTGCCCTTTTTGAGTCACAAAAATGCAACATGTCGCGATATCATGACACTTTTGCCTCCTTGCTCCCTTTTGTTGCTCTTAGCCACGAAAATGTAACATGTCGCGATATCGCGACACTTTTTCCTTCTTGCCCTTTCTCTTCTCTTTTGGCCGTGAAAATGCAACATGTCGCGATATCGCGACACTTTTTCCTTCTTGCTCTTTCTCTTCTCTTTTGGCCGTGAAAATGCAACATGTCGCGATATCGCGACACTTTTTCTTTCTTGCTCTTTCTCTTCTCTTTTGGCCGCGAAAATGCAACATGTCGCGATATCGCGACACTTTTTCCTTCTTGCTCTTTCTCTTCTCTTTTGGCCACGAAAATGCAACATGTCGCGATATCGCGACACTTTTTCCTCCTTGCTCTTTCTCTTCTCTTTTGGCCGCGAAAATGCAACATGTCGCGATATCGCGACACTTTTTCCTCCTTGCTCTTTCTCTTCTCTTTTGGACGTGAAAATGCAACATGTCACGATATCGTGACACTTTTTCCTCCTTGCTCCCTCTCTTTGCTCTTGACCGCGAAAATGCAACATGTCGCGATATCGCGACACTTTTTCCTCCTTGCTCTTTCTCTTTGCTTTGGACCACGAAAATGCAACATGTCGCGATATCGCGACACTTTTTCCTCCTTGCTCTTTCTCTTTGCTTTGGACCATGAAAATGCAACATGTCGCGATATCGCGACACTTTTTCCTCCTTGCGGTGTTTTGCTTTTTCTTTGATCTTTAGCATATGGGCCACTTCGGTCTTCTTGGAAAATATGCAAAAAGGTGCATCAGCTATTTTTTCGTAGTTAGTCACTTTTTGACTAACATTCTTGGCGCCTTCCAGGGGAATTTTTGCTCGCAAAAATAGGGACCAAGCCTTCATCCATTGGGAAACGGAGTCACCAGCACAGTTGCGAAAAGTAAAATTTCGAGTGGAAAAACAAAGATAAAAGAAAAAGAATGCACTTTGGAATATAGGTGATCTTTACCTTATCAGAACCTTTCTTTTACCACTTAGGGACTTAACCTTTGTCTGAAGAACACAAAAATTCAATTCTGGGAGTTGGTCCCAGCTTTGGCTGTTGCTGCTGCCCTTGATGTTTAGATCTTCTAATTTTGTCCATGGCTACAATTATCTCTTGATAATTTTTGCACACTTGATTCTAGTCTTCGTCTTCTAGATCAGAAGAATCGATGAAAAGTTGATAGACATACTTGCAATTCTTCCACTTTATCATAAGAAATGATCTTTTGTTTTAAAATCAGTTCTTGCAAACAGGTTTTAATCTATGTTAACCTCTGGATCATTTCCATGACCTGCTTTTCTCCTACGAGTTCCCGCCATACTGTCGATGTCTATTTCATCTTCAACAAAAGCTTTTATTGATGCTGAAAGGACTTCTTCCTTCAAAACTTTTGAACCTTCATCCCAGAGGTAAGGAAGCCCATTTTGGATAGCCAAATCAAGATTTTGGAGCAACCCTTTCGCTTCATCCTCAAGCTCGTGCAGAAACTTGTTTCCCTGCGCTATCAATTTAAACTTCCTAAAGAAGTTCTTTGCTGCTATTTTAGCTTGAGACCAGGCTTCGCTTCTGAGCTTGGCTTCCATGCTTCCTGGCATATTTTTTGACAAAATCTGAATTTTAGTGGCCGCATCTTCTCTTTTTAATAAAAATGCTTCGACAGCCTCAAATTCTTGTTTTACTACTTCGGTAGCTTCCTTTACTTTAGCCAAATACAACAATACAGGTTTAGCCTTTAATACTAAAAACAACAAATCTTTTAACAATTCCTTCCTCATGCTCTTTACTTTATCTTTTGAAAATCTAGAAGGGGCATTTTGTTGTTCGACCAACTGTTGTTGTAGCTACTGTATCTATGTATTTAATGCCTGAATCTGAGCTTCTGCTATACTCAACTTTTCTTTACCTTTTTCCACTTCACTGGCAGTAGCACTGAATTTACCCTCCCATTTTTTAGCCTCTAAAGTAAGAGCCTTCTCTACTATTTTTTGCTCTTTCACTACAGCCTCTAATTCCTTCCTCTTCTCTTTTTCCTTCAAAAACATTTCTTGATAGTGTCCGCCCTATAAGTATATGGTCCCAAAATGTGCTTGGGCTTTCACCCACTCATCTTGCATAGGCAGTTGAGATATATCTTCGTTTATCTCTTCTGCCTGGTAATCTTCCATGGTCATTTCTCCCTTTGATTTCTTGGTAATGGGAGTTAACTTCAACTTCTTTCTCTGCATATTGGCTGGATCTAAAGCAATGATTTCTCTTACAGTAGCCGGTGCTTTAGAATCTCCAGCTGCATGTGAAGTCCACCAATCTAAAGCATTCCTGCTCACCCTTTTTAGATTTTCAATCTTGGCCATGGTGGAATGTGACTCAGTCCCTTGAGAAGTTGTAACTCCAGCCACTGGGATGTCAATGCTAGGGAGAAATGGAATGGGAGCAACTACGGACCCAATATTTAGCGGAATCTGGGAAGATGCTGCCATTTATGGGAGAACAAGGTAATTTTTTGGCAAGGACATTATATTTTTGTCGATTTTAGAAAAGGAAGGAGAATTACAATGGGAATGAGTAGGAGAATGAGAAGGAGAAAGTGAAGAAAGCATACCTATTTCTGGTTGGGCTGGTTGTTGGTGTCCTTCTTCTCCTTCATGTTCACTGATGGCAATTTCTTCACTCTACATTTTTTCTACATCAGGAGTTTCATTTTCTTCATCACTTTCATCTAAGTTTATAACTTGTTTCTCCTGTTGCTCTTCTACCGTCAAGATCTCCTTTTTAACCAAAATTTGTTTTTTGTTTTCACTCTTTTGGCTCTCTTGAGCTGAACTGGGTGGGCCATGTGGGACTTCCTTCTGTGAAGTTTCATGCTCAACGTTCTGAGCATCTGCATCGGTGTTTCCTTCAGATTTCATTCAAAATATCGGACCCCGCTAGTCCGCAAAAAATGATTCTTATTAGGCCGTAAAAAGGGAAATATTTACAAAACTCCAAACTTATAATATACTGTACATATAATGGTGATCTGTAGCTTTTACCGGAAATACAATTTTAGGTGAAAAGCATTCACCGTGATGGGTAGAACCCATCCATCTTGATATTTTAACTGGAAGGCATTGAATTGCTTTTCCCGAAACAATTTCGAATGGCCCCTCCCGTAACGCATCAAACTTGTCATGGTGTCCTGGCTTTGCTTTCTTGACATTCCATTTTAATACCAGGTCACTTGTTTTGAATTTCTTGAAAGTGGTTTTCTTATCGAACCACCCGACTATTTTTACCATATGCTTTTGATGATGATCGTAGGCCTGTTCCCTAGATTCTTCAAGCTGCAGAAGTTGCATCAGTCGGGCATCCATTGGATGACCTTCATCTTCGTTAACTTGGTTTAGCATCCTTAACGTGGGTATCTCCATATGAATCGGCAGAACAACTTCTTTGCCATAAACCAAAGCATATGGCGATGTATTGATTGATTTTTTGATTGAGATTCTGTTGGCCCACAGGGCTTGATTCAGGAGTGAGTGCCAGTTCTTCTTATTGTCCTCTAATGTTCTTTTCAAAATTCTTAGAAGATTCTTATTAGTAGACTCAGCTAATCCATTACCTTGTGGGTAATAATTAGAGGAAGTCTTCGGGTAAATTCCATATCTACTGACGAATTCGATCATCTTTGCACTAGTGAAAGGGGATCCATTATCTGTAATCAAAGAATCTGGTATGCCAAACCTTGTGATTAGACTTTCGACAAATTCTATCACCACTTTCGAATCAGCTTTCTTCGTAGGCACTGCTTCTGCCCACTTGGTGAAGTAGTCTATGGCAGTGAGAATGTATTTGTGGCCTGATGATGAATTTGGCTCTATTATCCCTACGAAATCCAACCCCCACTGCTGGAATGGTTCCTCGACTTGAATAGCTTTTAAGGGCATAGGTGCATTCCTGTTTCTCCCCACATACCTCTGACACTGTTCACACCTCTGGGTCACTTTGTACGCATCTAGGAAGATGGAAGGCCAATAACATCCAGCTCTAAGGATCTTCAAAGCTGTAGTTCGACCTGCATAATGTCCCCCTGAAAAACCTCCATGAAATTCATCTAACACTTTCTGCTTTTCATTATCGGGAATGCATCTTAACAATACACCATCGATGTTAATCCTGTACAACCCCTCTGTTCGAAGGGTATATTTCAATGCTTGGGTTCTGAATCTCCTTCTCTGGGAAGCGTTCATATCTTCAAGACATGACCCGGTCTAAAAATACCTCACAAAGTCATCGATCCAACTTGAACCTACTCTGTCTTGGTGTTGCTCTATGTTTGCCATGACGGGGTGGCTCTCCCCATATCCACTTGCAGCTTGCTTGGCCAATTCTTGGCACAAAGCTCTCCCTCTGACTATTTTAGTAGGATGTATTTCTACATCATACTCTTGGATGCGAGTCACCCATCCAGCTCTTTTTTCACCCAATTCTCCTTGAATTATGAAGTTCCTTACATCGGGATGAATAACATACACCATCGTCCGACTCTGGGATAAGAAATGTTTTAGCTTATTCAAGGATTTCATAATTGCATATACTTGTTTTTCTATGAAGTTGTACCTTTCCTCATGTTTGTGCATGGTGGAACTCAGAAAGGCTATGGGTCTTTCTTCATCATCTGCTCCTTTCTGAGTGAGAACTATAGCATAACTACCTTGTTCTCCGACAACATATAGTATGAAACCTCGGGAATAGTCAGGATTAACTAGCACAGGAGCTTGAGCGATGGCTTCTAGAATTTTTTGGAAAGCTTCTTTCCTTGGCTCTGTCCATTTGAAAGGAGCATCCTTTTTCAATAATTCAGTCATTGGTTTAACTGTTTGGGCAAAGTCCGCAATGAATTTTTTGACAAAATTTATTTGCCCAAAGAAGGACTGCAAACCTTTCTTGTTAACTGGAAGCGACAACTCAAGAAGTGCCTTCACTCTATCAGGGTCAATTGACAGCCCAACTTTAGAAATAACATGCCCAAGGAGTATTCCTTCTTCCACAGCAAAAATAGATTTTTTTGGATTTAGTGATATTCCAAATTCTCTACATTTCTCAAACACTTGCTGTAGATGAGTGGCATGGTCCTTTTTGTTGTGAGAAAAAATCGTCATGTCATCTAAATAGATGACAATAATTTTGTTTGCAAGCTCCCCAAAAGCTACGTCCATGGCTCTTTGGAAAGTTGCTCCTGCGTTGGATAATCCAAAGGGCATCCTTTGGTATGCAAATGTTCCCCACTTAGTGGTGAACGCAGTCTTGTATTGATCTTCATTTCTCACCCAAACTTGATTGTAACCAGAGAAGCCATCTAACAGAGAAAACCTTTCTGCTCCCGCCATAGTATGAAGGATTGGGTCAATCTGGGGTAAAGGATAGTGATCCTTTAAAGAGGCTCTATTCAAATTTTTGAAATCGATGCATAGTCGTATTTCTCCATTTTTCTTACGGACTGGAACTAAATTTGCCACCCAGGTAGAGTGCTTGATTGGGTATATTATCTTAGCCTGTAGGAGTTTTAACAACTCCTGTTTCATTAAGGCTTCAATTTTAGGATTCACAGGCCTCTTCCTCTGCCTAAAAGGTTTAGCTCCTTCCTCTAGTTCGATGGTATGCTGAATGACCTCTTTCCTGTACACTTTCAGATCACTATAAGTCCAGGCTATTATATCTGGATACTCTCTACATAACTATTTTATTTTCTCTAGTTCTACTTCTATACAATCTGTCCCTACTTTGATCATTTTTCTTGGTTCTAGTTCTATTTCTTTATACCGACGTTCATCTACCTTGATCCTTCGACCTACAGCTCTATCGCTATTGTCAAAAAGGCTCTCCAGGGTGATCAGTCCCTTGGGGATATGATTATTTTTCAGTTGAATAAGGCTCTCTTCGTCCTCTTCTTGTAACGCTCTTTCTGTAGAGCAATTCATCTCATGAATCAAAAAATCTAGGATCTGCTCATCGTTTTTGAATACTTGCCAAAAAATGTCCTTGTCGGGCACAAAAGGCCTGTATATAAGTCTAACTATTTTAGACTTCTGAATAACATTACTGACTGGGCAAAAATTGGATCCTACTGACGCTAACAGGTCTGCATGGGTGTTCTTTTCTCTGGAAATGGATTTTATGTTTAGTGCTTCAAAATTTTCCAATAGATCCAACACTTTGTTTTTGTAAGCCTTTAGGTAATGCTGCTTACAAATGCATTTACCAGTAACCTGTTTAACAATCAGCTCTAAATCTCCATAGATCAGCAACTGTTTTGCACCTATTTTTTTAGCTTTCTTAAGTCCCAAACACAAAGCTTCATATTCAGCTACGTTATTGGTGCAACTCCATGTCAACCTATATGAAAAGACCTTTTCTTTTCCAGTAGGTGAAATCAGAACGATTCCAGCTCCTGCTCCATTTTTGCACCTTGACCCATCAAAGTACAATTTCCATAACTGGTTGGCTGAATCACCTATTTTAGGGACAACAACAGGAAGCTTTTTTGGTTTTTCAATGGAATAGCTTCCTATTTCTGTCTCTACCATAGCGTTGAAATTCTCCATCGAAAACTGATCTTCAGATTGGAGTTCCTCCATGGTTTCTTCCATTAGATCAATATTCTCCAATTCCTCGGACATCATGTTGACTGGTAGCTATTTCTTCTAGTCTTTCCACGTGAAAAGTAGATGGTTTTTCATTGTAGATCTTGACTCTTTTACCTTTGAAAGGTACCTCCAAATGAGAATAATATAGAGACAGATAACCTCCCATTTTGGCTGTGAACTCTCTGGATAAACACATATCGAAATATGGTTCTAAGTCTACAACAACTACTTCTTGTATGACGACTACTTCTGGCATTCTGTGGAGTTGAATAGGGATATCTTTGATCACCCCGACAGTTTTTATTGGAGTACCATCTAATTGCAACACACCAGGATGACTTCGAGTATATTCCATCCCCATTATGTCACATACGGCTTTCGGCATCACCGTAGTTGCAGCCCCTGAATCAATCATGCAATTGTGAACTATCCACCCCTCCATTTGTAAGGATAGATAGAATGGGGGTGATCTATTTTTCCCAGAGGTTGACACAACATTTGCTTGTATAAAATTTGAGGAAGAGGTATCATTATTTAAATTTAAGGATTCTTGGAGGAGGTCGATCTGACCAAGAATTTGTAGTGCATCATACATGCTTATTTTGGAAGGGGTCCTCTTCATTTCTTCTACAATGTTGAACGAAAGAGTTGCAGCTGGGGATACTTCAACACTTTTCTCCCTTCCACTAGTCGATGCGTCATATCTATCTTTGTAGACCTGCGTAGCTTCTGTTCTTTGTCTTTTTGTTAATGAAGGAAATTTGAGTCTTTCCTTCGCTTGCTCTTGAGTCTCACTCCCTTTTCTAGGAGGAAATTCTTTTCTTGGTGTAGCCGCAGGAGTCTGAGGAGGATCAGAACATCCTTTCTCATTAGACTGGTTTTTCTATGGAGTCGCCCTAGGGGCAAGAGGAAAACTTAGTGGTTGGAGTTCCTTAGGGTCGACTTGTAACGACTTTTTTCCTGACCTTGTCAGGATCGAGACTTGTTCCACGGATGGCATTGCCAAATTGTGGTGGACTTCTCTAATTATGTTCACCTGTCCCTTGCCGGTTTCTTTGGCTCTTTCATTAATAACCGCTTGCACATGATGTTGATGAATCATGCATGAATCTTCTCCATGAGGATCATTGCAAGTGGTACACAAGTAATCAGAATTAGCGGGTTCTCCATTATCTCCTGTCTCATTTGCATACACCACATTTTTTCTCTCTTGTCCTCTTCCACTTGTTGAAGGACCTTCCTTTTGTATCTGTGGAAATCTTCTTGCTTGGATATTCCATTCAGCCTCTCTCTTTTTCATGGATGCCATTTCATTTGACAATGTCTTCATTGTATCAATTATGGTCGTGTATTGATCATTGGGGGAGCTGATGCAAGGGGTGTGGCTGGTAATGCAAGGAATGTAGGAGGTGCGGCTATAGATGGGAGAGCCTGTGTTGATGGGAGTATAGGAAGTTTAGAAATTGATGCTTGGGAAAGCTCTGGTACAATTGGCAATAGACTCTTTGATGGATATATTTTTGTAGCGATGAGATCAACTTCGCCCTTTGTTGCCTCTAGATAGATCCCAGGAAAAGTGGTTACACGGGATTGCCTTATTATCATACTGAGATCTGAATCAAAAGCCCTTAAGTAATAGCATATAGCTTGTTCTTCCATGGGTTTTAGGCCCTGCGGTACTCTATCACGAGTTCTGGTAAATCTGATGTTGAAATCCTGGATTTCTTCTCGTGGATGCCTCTCAATGACAGTGAATTGATTCAGCAATGTGAAAGGATCTGCATGTATGTTAAATTCATCGACTAGACAGCCGACAAGCACTGCCCAAGAAGTAATGGATCCAGCAGGGAGCGCTCTATACCAATAGAGCATCTTTCCCTTCAAATATATAACTAGCAATCTAACCATTACATCTTCCTGAGTGATATTGTAAATAGATGCTAGCGATGATACATCTAGACAATGCTCATCTATTGTTTTTCCTGTTCCATCAAAGGTTGGCAATGCTTTTAGTGCAGCTTGTGGAATTTGGTTTTGTGCCCCTAAGTTTAAAGGACCAGTTTGATTCCACACAAGATGCGTTGGGGCAGGGGCGGCTGCCATGATTGCTAAAGGAGTTACAACCACTATGGGATTACTTGCAGATGCTCCTACAATGGGTGTTAAAGAGGTGCTAATGGTGTCGGGAGGATTTGATCATGCGGCTAGCACAGGGTGTGCTTTTAGGCTTCCGAGATGTAGTTCAAAGAACTCGATAGGTTCTTCAGAGTTTCTAGCTCGGGATCTGGTTATCATATGGCTATATAACCAGAAGGTTTCTAGACAAGGTCTTTCTTTTATGGTCTAAATTGCAATGGAGTCGCCAGGTGGTTTTTCTTGAGATTTTCAAACAAAAAGGCTCTTAAGGTAAAACACCAAAACTTATACAATACTATGGGATTGCTTGTCCCACCGGGCATGCCAAAAATTATTGGAACAAAATCTGCCTTCGGTTAATAGTGTTGCGCCTTAGACTTTGCCAACATTGAATAGACAGATCTTGCTTGAGATCATCTGTCTAGTCTCCAGAGAAGGCTGGTTCCTTTGAGTTTTTTAGAGAAAATGGGAACAAGAGATAAGGGAAATATAGCCTAAGCTAGAACTTTTCTCACGGTATAGATTAGACAACAACAAACATTGATGATGCAGAGTACTACTTTCAGAGTTTTCTTTATATCTTCTTATAGAAAACACGAATTCTTGAGTGCGACTTTTAGATGTTCATCTAAATACATGTAAATATCTTTAATGTTCAACTCTAGAAACAAGTTTTATAGATGCATAGTCCAGATTTTAGAATAGATACATTATGAAACTTAGAATGAATAAAAGTTAAAACACCAGATACATACACTTGCACACAGAAGTTTCGAAGCCGAAGAAGAAATCTTTTATTGCTTGTAATCCAAGACATGTACATCAAGCCTGTAAACGTCCAAGAGCCGACCACTTTTCATGGTCGACTCACTCCTATTTATACCCTAAAAAGAGTATCTTCTACTACGTACATTTAATTTCTTCAATCAATTACAAGTAATTGTCTGCAGTTTCTAATAATATACAACGGATTTCCCACAGATTGGATAGATTTCCTTCTGGCTAATTTTAGATGAGCCTGTTATTATGCAATCATCTAGCGGACCTACCATGTTATAATCTGTAGACACCAAAATCCAGCCACTTGTAAGTCATCTATACCTTCCTGTTAGCCACGTGTCAGTCATCCACCTTCCCGCCATTATTTGGCCCAAATCCACACCTTCCCGCCATTATTTGGCCCAATTTCACCTTTCCCGCCATTTTTCATTCCCAAATTTATTTAAATTAATATTTATATATATATTTTAATATTTTAATATATTTTAATATATATATAAAGATACTTTAAGTGATTTAATCTGAGCCGTCCATCCTTCATTTAATCTCATCCGTCCATCCATCTTAATCCGTTTCACAACCTAGATTTATTCTCTACCCTTGGATCCACTTTAATCTTAGCCACACGTTCAAAGTGTCGTTAAAACCCTAAAGTGTGCCCTAAGAGTAGATTATAAATTGAGTCACCTTGATGGCTCAAACCCTATCTCTTTTGCTATCTCTTTTACTATCTCTCTTTTGTTATCTATCGCTATCTATCTCTTCTTCAACTAAACCTACCCATCCATCGCCGTCCCTTTTCGTCGCATCCATCGCCGCATCCGTCGCCAACTTCGCCGCCATCCCTTCTGCAGCATTCTGCAGAATCCCCCATTCTTGTCGCAAGTGCCCGCGGGCGTTTACCCGCAGCCACAGACGTAGACCGACGTCTGCAACCCCGATCCAGAAGCACGCGGGCGTTCAGCGATCGCACCAGGGCGCCTTTCGCAGCCGATTTGACAGTTACATCACTTCCAGGTGCCGCCTGGTCTCGCCGCGTTAACAAAAAAAGAGGTATAGATTCTAAAGCAAGTAATATTTTTATGTATTAATCCGTCGTTAGATTCTGCATTCTATTTATTTCATTTCTAGGGTTTTAGACTGTTTTTGAGGGCTCACACAGTGGAGCCCTCTTACTAGTTTCTAACCTTTTTGTAGTTTTAATGTGTGCGGGATTTTAATGGCAGATTTGATTGGATGATAGCAGTGCTAAGGTGGAGTGGTCCGAGCCAAAGGATACAACGAAGCCCACTCATTCTGTTGAGGTTAAGGATACATTCTTCGGAGACGCCACCATATTGTGCCAGCTAGGGTTTCGGAGAACCCTAGCACAAATTGTAATCTTGTATCACGAAAAGGGTTACGAGCCCTGTTGTACTCAAAAGGAGTTTCTAAACTCCATTGATTAATAAAAATCGTTTGTTTTGTACAACTGTGTTCTGCATTACTTTTTATCGTGATTTCTTTATCTTTTGTTTGGCGTTGTATCTTTAATCTACAAATGGCGATCACGGTGGGACCCCCTAGGGTTTCATGTTTTTAATACTTGCTTTACTGATCTATTCCTGTTTTCTGTTTTTATTTTGCAGGTTCCAAAAATCATGAAATTCGTTGTTCCAGCGAACTAGGGTTTCTGAGGAGTTTGCAAAAATGCAACGAGACGCGAGCGGCATGCGGAAGTCCGATCCGAAACGCAGAGGGGCGTTTCAGCCTTCGCAGACTCCCTTGGGCGTTTGAAGGCAGTTTCACAGAGAAAGCGTAGGCTTCCGAGTAAGTGCGTTTTTTTTTCTTTGTTAAACTGTACTTTTTACGTTTTTGGTTTTTCTACTGTATTCTGTTTCTTTTTCAGATCATTACTTTAAAATGAACAAAAACTAAGTAATCTGGAAAAGAACAGTTAAGTTATTTTTTTTTTTGTTACATTTTTAGTTACATTTTTTTGCATTGCATTATTGGTTGTTGCTTGCATAAAAAAAAAAAAATTGCATACCTAGCTGCATATTAGAATAGCTACGAATTATCTGTTTTAGTTATCTAAGTAGGACTATTGATTGGATGTCAATAGTACTCCTGCCATTGGGTGATTCCAAGCAGAGAAGTGGACGAACCTTCCGGTTGCTCCTTTGATATCTGATATCATTGGTAGGCAGGGGGTTTTAAACGGTGTACTCCACTTCTTCAGAGGAAATGGCATATTTTCGGTGGCCTCTTGCTTAGATCATTAGAACTTTTGATTTATAGCTTTGTATGTATACATTAGACAACTAAAACACTTAAAATAAAATTCACTGCATTTCATATTGCATTTAAAACAGTAATATCTGGATTTCATCACCAGGTATTGCTTGAAGTTTAGTGACGGTGGAATTCATCTCCATCCATTAAACTTCTGCCTCAGACACCATAGGTCACCCCCGAGCAAACTTGCTGGATTTCATCACCAGTAAGAATCTCGTTGTCCTTTCCTAGCCATAGTTTTTACCTTTTTTGTGAATAATTCAAGATTAGATCACATGCAAAACTCATAAACCGGACACTTAAAATTTACTGCAGATTAAGATCAGAAAATAATTAATTAACCGCAAGGTAAGACATATTGGTTGAAACCTAGGTTGTGACTGTTTTCTGATAATTTCTTTAGTGTAAATTTATCATTCAAGTTTTGCATTCTTCTTTTCTGAATTTGTTTAGATTTATTGCTTCATGGTCTTAACAAGGAATCAATCTAAAATGTTAAATCTAAATAATCAAATGGGTAATTCACAGAACATCCCCACCACCAACATAGCCACTTATCCTAGTGAATTTCAGGCAGGTTCGCCTACAGGTCTTTCACGTCCTTCTACCATCTATCACATGGCCATGCCCATGGAGGAAGACAATTCCTGTCATATTACCCACATTGATATGGCCCAAGTGCAAACTCACTTAAGAGATGGCACTGGCTATGTCCTTGAGCCAATCCAAGATTCCCCTATGCAAGATTCTATTTTTCAGCAGGATATTGCATCAACCATACCCGCTGGTTTCACTCGGGTCTACACTAACCCTTTTTTTGAGGCTAATGTTGTATCTGCTCGAGTCGGCTTCATCTCCAACATCTTCCCAGATGCTCAATTGTCCTCCTTTGGAGACAAATGTAGTGTCTTCCCGACCACTTTCTCCTCCATTTACCCGGGTGTACACCAATTCTCTCTATGAGGCTGGTGGAACCTCCTCTAGCCATGACCAATTTCAACCCTCTTCTTCCCAAACCATTTATGGTTTCACCCTACCTGGGGCACAGTCTACTGTTTCTTCCCAGGTACCGCCTACTTCAGCCACCTTCATTGCCCCTGCTATGCAGTCTCCTGTGACTACCATGGCAGCCTGCCCTCCACCTTCATCCAATCATCCCACCTCCCTTGGGTTAGAGATTAATAAGGTTAAGGAGTTCCCCCGACAAGTTGCTTCAGCAACAACAACAACAAAATGCTCAACCACCCGTCGTAGTAAATCCTACACCTCAACCAATTTCTACCCAACCGACTTTTCTTAGCTCGGGCCCCACACGGGTACCCCAATCTTCGGTGGTGTCCATTCCTACCCCACCTTTCTCCCAACCCAGTCCAGTTCATCATTCAAACCAATCACCTTCTTTCCGGTATCATCCATACCAACAACCTGTCCATTCCACACCGCCTAATCCAGGCAATTTCATCCCATCTCATCATTTTTCCACTCCTCCATTGCATCCTCATAATCATCAAACAAATCAAAATTTTCATGAAGATTCTCGACTCCATGCTATGCAACAACAGATTGACAACCTTATGCTCAACATGCCTGGCTCATCTAGTCAGAAACCTACGCTAAGGTCGTTGATCAATCAACCAATTCATCCTTCGGTACCTTCACCGCCATATCCGACTGATTTCACATTACCGAAGTTTGACAAATTTCGAGGAACTGAGGATCCTCATGAACATGTGAGCTCATTCATGCATGCCTGCTTTAGAATCCAAAATAATGACGCTCTTATGCTCAGAACTTTTCCTCAGACATTAGGGGGAGATGTTGTACAATGGTACAATCATTTAGCTCACCATAGCATTTATGCTTACGAACAATTGATTAATCTATTTTTAGAACGATTCTCCCTAAATGTACAAAGGAAAGTTTCATTGTCCGACTTATACAAGCTCAAGAAACATGACGATGAGGTTGTTTATGACTTTGGAAACCGTTGGAGGGCTATCATTAATAAATCGCCATTCTCCCTACCAATGGAGGAGTTAACCAAAATGTTCACCCGAGTTGTCTAAAACCTATCTCTTGGTTACTCCAATTACAACAATACAGGACTTTTGAAGAGGCTTTGGCCCAAGCAAGTATCATAGAAGACATTAAAGTCCAAGAGGGTGTTTTAAAACCCCGTAGAAAAGAATGGCAACAAAAGGGCCAACAACGAAATAATAATTATGGCCAAAACAAACAAGCACGAGGCTAGTACGACCTCAAATGTTAACCAAGTTAATCAAGTGGTGGCGAGTCAGCCCGTAATGGCTCAACAACAACAAGTAATGCAAAGTCAACCGCAACCAATTGCTTATCATGCGGTACCCGCCCCTCCTCAACCAGCTCCCAATCATTGGGCCAACCATGGAAACTCGACCTTGGCAAAAAAATCGTCCCAAGCGACAGTTCACACCTTTAGATGAACCATATGCGGTCATATTCAACAAGTTATATAGCACAAATCAGTTAACTTTACCTGAGTTTAAACCTTTAGAACCATCTAGAAGGGGGAAGTATTACAAGGAGTACCTATTTTGTCCTTATCATAGGCAAAATGGGCACGATATCAATAATTGTACAGCTTTCAAACATGTGATCCAAGATCTTATTGAGATTGGAGCCATTAAATTGGATAGCCCCTTAGCCCAACAAAATCAAAATCTTGGTATATTTCAAACACCCCTTCCACATCGGGAGGAAGCTCCAACAACTTCAGGGGGAGTAACTCAGGTAACTCCTCCTAATCAAGTCAACCATGTACAACAATACCAAGGTTTTGTGGGTACTATTAACGTAGTAACCCGGGGTCAAAGGGCGAACCAACCAAATCAGGTTGAACCACAGCCACCTGTACAAACCCCGAGTCCACCTCAGGTAACGGTGACCCAACGACGTGCTAGTACTTCTCAACAACCGCTAAATCATTCTACTCAACGCCAACGACCCATCATGTCATTGAGTAGCCGATTAACTACCAGTTTAAAAATGGCTTATGCCAAGTTATCGATCTATGACCTCATTCAACAATCTCCCCCGCATAGAGAGGCATTAATGGAAATTTTGAAGTCAATCGAGCTTCAAACTCAAGATACTAATGCCTTCAACAACTTTGTGGGGAGTATTCAAACATGCATGGAGCCCTCCATCACTTTCTATGATTTTGAAATCAAACCTATGTCAACAGAAAGTATAGATCCTCCACTGCATATCATGGCCAAGATCGATCACAAGCCATTCAAGAGAGTCTTAATTGACACCGGTTCCTCAATCAATATCATTACAACATCGGCGTTGAGTCATCTAAAGTTGTCGCCATCCCTTATCACAAAGTCGACTTTTACTCTTAAAGCATTCAATGATGCTTTATCTTCCACGGTTGGCACGGTTATCTTGCCCATTGAGGTAGGGGCCCGAACTTTGCATACCTTGTTTCACATCTTGGAAGGGTCCATGGCATACAATGTATTGCTTGGACGGCCTTGGCTTAGGGAGATGAGATGTGTCCCTTCTATATTGCATCAATGTCTGAAGTATGTATATGAGGGACAGGTTCATTGTGTACCTGCTGACATTGAACCCTTCAAACATTGCAACTATGTCTCAAATCCTTATGAGATTGTGTTGCCATCCACTCATCTTTTCTTGACCCCATCTACTTCTTCTATACCATCTTCTTCTAAAGCTCCCATTCCTGAGGAGCTACCCATCATATCGCAACCATCTTCCTCTTCCGCTATTCCATCTCATTCACCACTTTCTTCATCTCCTAATCTTCCTTCTTCTTCATCAGTGACCACATGCACATGTGGCCATGACCAATCATCTCTTTCCACGTCATTACCCCCTTCTTCTACACCTTCTTCAACATCACCTATTATTCCTCCATCTTCCCAACCATCACCAGGTGATGTTTCACAAGTTAGTGAAGCATCAACCCAACCAAATCCTTCCAATTCTTCTATCCCACATTCTTCTATTCCATCATCTAGTCTTTCTCCCTCCCAAGTCAAGGTCCATCTCACTGATGCGGGTATTGGTGAGTATGCCATCCAAGATGTCCACATCACACCGTTCAATGTGCAAACAGTTAAAGATTTTGGTCGTCCACATGACCAACATTTATCCATTGGATCGGTTTATAACATGGGTTCTATGCCAAATTCCATTAATTTTGTATATGGGGGAATAGAGTCATCTTCTAGTCCTACCACCATACTAGAACCTAAGCATCCAGTCCCTGCCAATATCGAAAGGATGGAGGGTTTTCCCTCTCGCTATTTCCACGGACATAATTGGCAGCAATTTGGCCTAGGTCGATACGAGCAAGGGGTAACCGAACGCATCGATATGCCATATCGAGAGACCCACCGAGCGTTTTGGTCCGGGCTACCAACCACTTCCATCCCTTTCTTCTTTTGAACGAGCTTTTCAAAGCATTAATCTTAATTTCGAAGAAGAAATCCTCCACCCCGACGAATCCGAAGATGAAGCCTATGAAGAATTTGACGTCATGTCAAATGGTGATGAATCCGAAGAAGAGTCGGCGCCCATTGTTCCCCTCATTAAACAAGACGAGTTTTATCTCCAATTGTTCCCTCTCCAAGAGGCCATCTTTCGCTTGCTTATTCCACAAGAACGAGGTGAACCACCCCCTCCGCCACATCCATAAGCCATAATCCAAACCTGTATTATATGTATATACTAAAATAGTGGTTTTCACCACTACCAAAAAAAAAAAAATCAGAAAATTTCCAAAAAAAAAAAAAATCAAAATATATAAAAATACTTTATTGCTTTATGTATGTGTGTAATAGTGGTTTTCACCACTACAAAAAAAAAAAAACTCAAACTACAAAAAAAAAAAAAAAAAAACTATGTTGTTTTGCATCTCAGGTCTTCCGAGGTCTTCACCGGTTTTCCCTTCCATTCCGCCCATCCTTTCTTCCATAAGTCGACAATGAATTTTGAAGACTTATTCACCCCACTCCATAATCCATATGATCCGGATAAGCCAATCCTGATCAACCCAAGCCCGATTGGCATGGATCGGATTTCATCCCCTCCATCTATTTCGAAGTTCATCCTTTTCGAGGAATTGTTAAGGGCTTCCGCCAACTACATTCCTCCTTCACCTCCACATTCACCTTCATCTTCTAAGCCGAGAGGTCTTCCGAGCGAGACATAGACGAGAGCAAGGCACGGGAGCTTGATGACATTTTAGATGACATAAATCTGATCCCTACTCCCCATCGGCTTGAGGAAGGTTCCCACATGTCTATTGAAGAAACTATCGATGTAGACCTTAGTACGGACCAAGATGGCACCCAAATTGTGAAGCTGGCTAAAAGTCTATCATCAGAGGAACAAGAGCAAATGATTGCTCTACTCAAGCGGAAGAAGGAGATATTTGCATGGTCTTACAAAGACATGCCGGGCCTAGACCCTAATTTGGTTGTCCATAACCTCACCTTACAAAAAGATGCTAAACCTGTCAAACAGAAACTTAGGAAAATGCATCCTACCGTGGCCCTCATAGTTAAATCAGAGATTCAAAAACTTTCGGATGTTAAATTTGTCGTCCCGATTGATTATCCTGAGTGGCTTTCTAACATGGTACCCGTTCGCAAGCCTAACGGGGGGATACGTGTTTGCACCGATTTTTGAGATCTAAATAAAGCGTGTCCTAAGGATGACTTTCCTCTTCCAAACATTGATACTCTTGTCGACACTTACGCTGGTCATGAAATGCTTTCGTTCATGGATGGATTTTCAGGATACAACCAGATTCGAATAAACCTCGAAGATCAACACAAAACAGCATTTACCACACCTTGGGGAACTTTTTGTTACGGGGTGATGCCCTTTGGCCTTAAGAACGCAGGTGCAACCTATCAACGAGCCATGACTTATATTTTCCACGATTATATGCATAAGATTATCGAAGATTATGTGGATGATTTATTGGCAAAATCTAAAACTCGACAAGAGCATTTTGATGTATTGGAAAAAGTTTTTGATAGGCTTCTAGAGCATAAAGTAAGGTTGAACCCTAAGAAATGTGTCTTTGGTGTTACCTCGGGCAAACTCCTAGGTTTTATTATCTCTAAACGAGGTATTGAGGTGGACCCAAACAAGGTCAAAGCCATTATGGAAATGTGTCCCCCAACTAATTTGAAGGAGTTGCGTAGTCTGCAAGGAAAGATTAATTCAATCCGTCGCTTTATTGCACAACTTTCTGATAAATGTAGGCCATTTTGCCACCTACTACAAAAGGGGGTACAATTTTCATGGACAGATGAGTGTCAGAAAGCCTTTGATGACATCAAGCAGTACTTAGCATCTCCGCCAGTCTTAGCTCCGCCTCGTCCAGGGGTCCCTTTCAATCTTTATATCTCAGCAACGGACTTTGCCTTAGGGACAATGCTTGCACAAAAGAATGAACAAAATCGTGAGCAAGTTGTCTATTATATTAGTCGAACATTGGTAAGCTATGAAACCCGATATGCTTATGTGGAAAAGTTGTGCTTAGCAGTGGTTTTTGCCACTAAGAAACTTCGTCATTATATGCTTAGCCATACAACATATGTCATAGCTAGAGAAAACCCTCTGCGTTATATGATGTCTCGCACTTATAATAACACTCGTACCGCTAAATGGATAATGTTGCTTACCGAATTCGATCTTGAATTCATTAGCCAAAAATCCGTTAAAGGTCAAGTTATAGCCGATCAACTTGCGGAAGCTCCACTACCTAGTGATCATCCTTTGATTATTGAGCTCCGAGATGATTCGGTATTTGCTATCACCGAACAAGAAGAGGACATCATTCCGGAGGAAGATGTTGACATCACGCTATTCTTTGATGGCTCTAAGTGCGCGAAAGGTCAAGGTGCTTGGAGTTGTGTTTCATACACCTCAAGGGATTCCCATCCCTTTATCATTCAAACTAGACTTCCAATCCACCAATAATACAACGAGTATGAAGCCTTAATTTTAGGTCTTCAATCAGCCATAGCTATGAGCATTAAGCGTATTCGGATATTTGGGGATTCTCAACTCGTGGTTAAACAAATTACAGGAGAATACCAAGCCAAAGAACCTACCATTAAGCTTTATCATGATGTAGCAATGAAGTTGCTCTCTAAGTTTGATTGGTATGAGATCACTAGTTTGCCTCGTTCGACTAATAGATTTGCGGATGCCATGGCCTCTCTTGGATCATTGATTCCAAAGGACTCCCTTGGAGAGGTACAACCCCTAATCATTTCCACAATCTCTAAGTCTGCAATTGTCCGTGCTTGAGTCTAAGGATGAAAAAGATGTTTGCTTTATCCATTCGGATCCATATGAGCCTTGGTCTAGTGAGATAGTAGCCTTCCTCAAGTTTGGAACACTCCCATCTGATTTGTCTCGAATCGCCCGTCCTTGTTTTAAGCAAAAGGCAGCTCGTTTTGTTCTTTTGGGGGATGTGTTGTATAAACGTGGATATGATGGAGTACTCCTCCGTTGTCTAGAAGCGGGTGAAACACATAGAGCTATTGCTTGAAGCCCATGATGGTACTTGTGGTGGTCATTTTAGTGGAATGGCCATTGCGAAGCGTATTTTACGTATGGGGTATTATTGGCCCACTATGGAACAAGATTGTTGCAAATATGTTAAACAATGTAAAAAGTGTCAAGAACACGCTAATTTAACCCATATACCATCACAAGCTTTACAGCCCATCCAAAGCCTTTGGCCCTTCTCACAATGGGGTCTCGATTTAATTGGCAAGATTTCACCTGCCTCTTCAGGACAGCATACTTTCATCATTACAGCCACTGAATACTTCACAAAGTGGGTTGAAGCTATTCCTCTAACCAGTACGACAGGTCCTAGAATTGTGGAGTTTATACTTCACCATATCATTTGTCGTTTTGGTATTCCCTCTAAAATCATTTCTGATAACGGCAAGTCTTTTAAGAATAAGGATGTTCGAGCTCTTTGCGAAAAGTATAATATCCAACATAGTTTCTCAACTCCTTACTACCCACAAGCCAATGGACAAGTTGAAGCTTCCAATAAGACCATAATTGCTATTCTTAAGAAACTTGTTAAAGAAAATCATAAAGATTGGCATACACAAATCCCCTTGGCATTATGGGCTTACGGAACAAGCATCGAGAACTCCCATTGGGGCAACGCCATTTTCTTTGGTCTATGGAGCTGAAGCAATCATGCCTCTTGAGCTCGAGATCCCTTCCTTGCGAATTTCTTTGCAGGAATTTATCGATGATGATATTGCTAGACAAGCACGTCTTGATCAACTCACACTCATAGATGAAAAACGAATCAATGCTTTAGAGCATTTGCGAGTTTATCAAGACCGATTGAAACGTGCTTACAATGCCAAAGTTCATCTAAGAGAATTTCAAGTAGGAGATCTTGTCCTTAAAGAGAATCAACAAAACACCAATGCATTGCCGCATCTTCGAGATAAATTCGCGGCTAATTGGTTAGGTCCATATATGGTCACCTGAAAGAGTGGGTAATGGAACTTATAGACTTGCCAGTTTAGAGGGAGAGGAAGAACCCGAACCACTTAATGTTATACACTTGAGGGCATTCTACGCATAGTTTGAATTTTATATGTACATATATACATGGCTTGTACAACAAAAAAAAAAAAAAAACAAATAAAATAAAAAGAATTTGCATTTCATTGTTAGTTGCATACATCTCATTCAAAAACATTGCATTTCATGTGCATACATCTCATTGAAAACCATAACATTTCATTTTCAGCCATAGTTGCATATCATGTTAGAGACCATTCTATCTTTTGGATATAAAATTTGGTCAAGCAAAAGTCATGTTGCCTTAATCAGGGGCACCTTCATAAAATCCATCAAACCGAATTGTCATTCGTACACCCATTTTCCATTTGCACATATTTACATTGCCAAAATGTTTTCAGTCACTCAGCCATTCCTAGTGTTTTAAGCAAACTTTGAAATGCATGTCAAAGTTCTCTAGGGCCATATCACAAATTACACTAAATAAAATCTTGAGTATTGGGAAATGATTTCAAAAGCGGTCTTGAACCTATCACATTTTCACATCTTAAAAACATCTTGTGTCAAAGAGAGATAACACCATCCTTGGGTTGTGCCTTGAAGTGAAAAGGGTAATCCTCGTTTGTCCTATCATGCAAACATAGTCCATAAAATAGTGGTTCTTACCACTATCACAAGCAATCACAAAATATAAATATAAACAGAGTAGTAAGGATAGGGTAAAATTCTCATCATACTTCGGTTGAGAATCCGATTCCCCAAAGCTCTAAGGAAATGAACATTTTTCACACACCACTGATCCCAAATAAGTTGTAAGGATCGTACTACTTGTCCATTCAGACGGATAGGTAGTCATCCCCAAGGCTTACAAAGGTCAAAAACAACATGGACTATGGAGTTAACCTTCACCGGGGCTATAGACGCTTGACTGGCAGTGGAGTATACTCATTGCGTGGCGACATGTCTCTCCTCAAAAAGAGACCTCTGAATGCTCATACGGACAAACTAGCTTCGGGGTCTTCTCCATAACAGGGTTACCTAATTTATGCAAGATGAGGTTAATGAACACACTTGCACACACACAAGTTTTTGATTGCCTAGAGTCACTACCATGCTTCTGATTTGGTTAATGAACTCGCATGCACACACATTTGGTCCTAGTTGAATTAGGCAGTATTAGTAAGTTTGTTTGATACCACTAGCATGTTTGAGTCTTTGTAAAACAGTCTTCCTCCATATCTTCTTCCATATCGTCCTCCATATCTTCTTCCATATTCATGTCATTCCATACGTCATCCATTCACAAGCCACCAAGTTCGGTGCCCCTGATTAAACAATTATGATAACAGTTGGCTAAATCTAACTATCTAAAAATATGAGTGCTTCTTAGTGCATATTTCATTTACTTAGTCTTAATTTTGCATTAATCATCTATAAGTTTGCATTCCATTCCATCACATATGCATCAAAAACATTAAAACATATAAAAACATGCATCACAAAAACATAGGCATTCACACAAAAGAGAGTAAAACACCAAATAAATAAAAGCCATGTATATATATATATGTATAAAGGTCAAACTGTACAATGAATGCCAAAAGGCTACAATATACAATAGAGCACCAAGGCTCATAAAGAGTGCATCTAAGCACTAAGCTAACCATCAAAAGAGGACCCCTGAGACCTAGTAGGAGCCCTAGACCTAGTGGTGTGTCTAGACTCACTACGCCTAGAGACAGAGGAGGATGGAGGATCAGGCAACACAATGTGATGCCTAAACAATGTGTCCTCCAGAGCCTCAATGTAACGAGTCCTCGACCTAAACCTAGCTATGTCTATCCCGTGCCGTCGCTCCCGCTCCGCTAGCTCTGCTCGGAGTCTCGTCACCCCTGTCATCCTGGGGCACCCTGGTCGCTCTATCCAAGTCCGCCTCAGCTGGGCCATCCTCTCCTCTTGAGCAGCTAACAGGGCATCCCGCTCTGCCGCCTGCTGCTCTAGCCGAGCTATCCTCTCATCTCGGGCAGCTAGCATAGCATCACGCTCTACTATCTGCTACTAGCCTACGCCAGCTCATTCTCGTGCCCGCTAGGGGGTACCTCCCTAGCCTCTCCTGCGGCCTCTCCTAGGCCCTCTCCGCCATCCTCCCTGTCATCTTCGCTCTCCGGAGCCTACCGTGCCATCTTCCCATTTCGCCTTCGACGATCGAAGCGGGGACCCTCCCGCGCTTGGGAACCTCCGGTTCCCTCGCCCTCTCAGCCCTAGCCTCGGGCCCTCCCAACCACCCCGGCCCCCAACCTCATACAACTCCCGACACTCACCAATAAAGCGGGCGCCCGCATACACTACCCTATTAGTGAGCATCTCGCTCACTACACCCATCAAGTTCCATGGGAACCTCACCCGATGCTGTTCGGGGCCACAATGTTGGCCAACACGAACATCATCGAGCCTCCACCGCTCCCAACTCCTTGGCCGTATACATGGCCAAGTATGGGATCCCCTCGCTCTCCGTTCGGATCTCCCTCCGGTCATCCCCAAACAACTTGGCCATCTCCGTGGCCCTATCTCGTCCAACCTCCACCCGTGCCCCCTCCACGGGCACCTTGAGGATGCGGTATACATCCTCAAGCGTCACCGTCATCTCTCCAATCGGGAGCTGGAACGTCCCCCGATCTGGATCCCACCTCTCGGCCAAAGCCGAGAGGTACCCCTCATCCGCCCGAACTACCTCCAACCGGGCTGCCTCCGCTAGCCCCACTACCTCCAATATCTCCCAGTCTACCTGGGACAACGACCTCCTCATCCCCGGAATGATAGGGGAGAACCGGTGTCGTGCCTCTAACACCCTAAGCTGCAAAACAACAAAACAAAAATTTGTTACAAATTTTTCCCCAAAAAAAAAAAAAACATAATAAGTACTTGCTTAAATGAACAAATACCTCAACTGGCTGCACTGGCGCGTCCGCTCCCATCTCCGCCATAGCTCCCCCTCCTCCCCACACAACCTTTCACTCCACTCCCCACTCCCTCAGACGCACTTCTCTCAAGCTCGAACGCACAAATGAGCGAAATTCTCGCTGAAACTGTTTAAATAGCTGGTTTTGGCGCCCTAAAACACAGTGGGGCATTTCATGGCGCATTCAGACGCAGTGCTGCGTCTGCAGAAGCGCCTAAACACCGGCGGGCGTCTCTGCCAACCACAAATGCAGACCGGCGTTTGGTGTCAGTATTGAATAAAGGAACAAAACTTGCAAAATTGAAGCTTACCTCCTCCAAATTTCATCAAATTGAATTCATCCATTCTTCTTATCATAATAAAACATTTTGTGAAGGTTACAACGAGTTTTGGACACAAATTTTGTCATTTCGCTCAAAAAGCGCATCATTCATCATTGTTTTACAAATTGGGTTAAAAATATTCAAAACCTTCACAAAATTAACCACATTCATCAATTCTTCTGATCTATCGTCAATTTCATTCATTCTTCTTTCATCATGCATATTTTTGCCAAATCAAATTAAAGTAAACCTCGTATCTAGTGGTATATTCTATCACCTTGGCGATTGCAGCGATTTGAATCCATGCAATTCGGTAAGAGGATTAAACCACCATAAGGACACCTACCATTTATCATCATCAATTATTTCACTGTTTGAAAATTGGAAATCAATTTTGGGTATTCTACTTTTCAAGTGACCTCATACCAAGATTAATTTGCTCAACTAGTTGTCATTGATGGCCTAGTTCATGGGGCCTTAAACATGGACAATCTTTAATATCATCATTATTTTGAGTCTTGCTAGAGATTGAGGCTACCTAGGTTGATTGGTTCCGACCCGAGGAATTATCCATACAGTCACTAGGAGCATCTCTGAGTTCTGGACTCTTTTCATGCATCTTTCATCTCTGCATATCAATGGCGCCAACAAGGCAATTTCCTTAACAGTATGGACTCACACATAAGAGTTGGGGCATCCGTTATCAATTTCTAATTTTCCTATAGTGGAATTCATCTTACATGATCATGGAACTTACAATTTGGCAAAAATCCCTTTATAACCGTTGGGGCAGAAAACGGTCCATCTTTCACATCACTCATATCGTCTTCAATCATATTCTTTTCTGGTTTGTACACCAACCCCTTTCTTGTTGGGACATAAACAGATGGTTCATACACCAACCCCTTTTTTTCACCGTTGGGGCAAAAACGGTTCATTTTCTTCCAAATTTCTTCCAATTGGCTTGTGAGAACCATTCTCGCTCGCCAATTGAGGGGGTAAGCTGATAAAATTTTAAATATTCTTTTATTCTTTGGTCTTCAAAGTTGTGCTTTAGTCTTGAGAGAGAGTTGCGTCCGATCCAACTTTTCAGGTGTCTTAAGTTTTTGTGTTGCATTGTGTCTTCACACAAAGCAGCTCAAAAAGGGGCATCTGTAGACACCAAAATCCAGCCACTTGTAAGTCATCTATACCTTCCTGTTAGCCACGTGTCAGTCATCCACCTTCCCGCCATTATTTGGCCCAAATCCACACCTTCCCGCCATTATTTGGCCCAATTTCACCTTTCCCGCCATTTTTCATTCCCAAATTTATTTAAATTAATATTTATATATATATTTTTAATATTTTAATATATTTTAATATATATATAAAGATACTTTAAGTGATTTAATCTGAGCCGTCCATCCTTCATTTAATCTCATCCGTCCATCCATCTTAATCCGTTTCACAACCTAGATTTATTCTCTACCCTTGGATCCACTTTAATCTTAGCCACACGTTCAAAGTGTCGTTAAAACCCTAAAGTGTGCCCTAAGAGTAGATTATAAATTGAGTCACCTTGATGGCTCAAACCCTATCTCTGCTATCTCTTTTCTATCTTTTACTATCTCTCTTTTGTTATCTATCGCTATCTATCTCTTCTTCAGCTAAACCTACCCATCCATCGCCGTCCCTTTTCGTCGCATCCATCGCCGCATCCGTCGCCAACTTCACCGCCATCCCTTCTACAGCATTCTGCAGAATCCCCCATTCTTGTCGCAAGTGCCCGCGGGCGTTTACCCGCAGCCACAGACGTAGACCGGCGTCTGAAACCTCGATCCAGAAGCACGCGGGCGTTCAGCGATCGCACCGAGGCGCCTTCCGCAGCCGATTTGACGATCACATCACTTCCGTGTGCCGCCTGGTCTCGCCGCGTTAACGAAAAAAGAGGTATAGATTCGTTTAAAGCAAGTAACTTCTTTTTATGTATTAATCCGTCGTTAGATTCTGCATTCTATTTATTTCATTTCTAGGGTTTTAGACTGTTTTTGAGGGCTCACACAGTGGAGCCCTCTTACTAGTTTCTAACTCCTTGATAGTGTTAATGTGTGCAGGATTTTAATGGCAGATCTGATTGGATGATAGCAGCTGCTTAAGCTAGAGTGGTCCGAGCCAAAGGATACAACGAAGCCCACTCACTCTGTTGAGGTTAAGGATACATTCTTCGGAGACGCCACCACATTGTGCCAGCTAGGGTTTCGGAGAACCCTAGCACAAATTGTAATATTGTATCACAAAAAGGGTTACAAGCCCTGTTGTACTCAAAAGGAGTTTCTAAACTCCATTGATTAATAAAAATCGTTTGTTTTGTACAACTGTGTTCTGCATTACTTTTATCGTGATTTCTTTATCTTTTGTTTGGCGTTGTATCTTTAATCTACAATAATCAATAGACCATTCTTCAGAAATCAACACCTGATGTCATTGCATGTCCTCAGTTGCAAAAAATATACTCTATTTCCTTGGCAAAAATCGGACATGTTGCGAAATTGCGACACTCTTATTTCTCTGCCTGCCTGCCCTTTTTGAGTAGCAAAAATGCAACATGTCGTAATATCGTGAAACTTTAGCCTCCTTGATCCCTTTTGTTGCTCTTAGCCACGTAAATGTAAATGTTGTGATATCACGACACTTTTTCCTTCTTGCCCTTTCTCTTCTCTTTTGGTCACGGAAATGCAACATGTCGCGATATCGTGAAACTTTTTCCTTCTTGCTCTTTCTCTTCTCTTTTGGCCATGAAAATGCAACATGTTGCGATATCATGACACTTTTTCTTTCGTGTTCTTTCTCTTCTCATTTGGTTGTTGAAATGCAACATGTCACGATATCATGACACTTTTTCCTTCTTGCTCTTTCTCTTCTCTTTTGACCGCGAAAATGTAACATGTCGCAATATCGTGACACTTTTTCTTTCTTGTTGTTTCTCTTCTCTTTTGGCCGTGAAAATGCAACATGTCATGATATCATGACACTTTTGCCTCCTTTCTCCCTTCTGTTGCTCTTGGCCATGAAAATGCAACATGTTGCGATATCGCGACACTTTTTCCTCCTTGCTCTTTCTCTTTGATTTGGACCGTGAAAATGCAACATGTCGCGATATCATGACACTTTTTCCTCATTGCTCTTTCTCTTTTCTTTGGACTGCAAAAATGCAACATGTCATGATATCGCGACACTTTTTCCTCCTTGCGGTGTTTTGCTTTTTCTTTGATATTTAGCATATGGGCCACATCGGTCTTCTTGGAAAATATGCAAAAAGGTGCATCAGGTGTTTTTCTGTAGTTAGTCACTTTTTGACTAACAATACCTGATCCTAAGAAGGAGGCAACTTTCAAAGCTACCAAGAAGTCCAAGGGTAAACATCAAGAAGACAATGATGAGTCTTCCAGTGATGAAGAAGCAAACTACAGCAGGAAAGGCAAGTTCTCAAGAAAGCACAAAGGTATGAAATTTGTTAAATGTTTCAATTGTCGAAAGTTTGATCATTATGCTACTGACTATCCGAAACCCAAGGATGATTGTGATGAAGAAAAATAGGATTATAAGAACAGGGAATATTAGAAGCATAGGTATCAAAGGAAGAACGTAAATGAGCAAAACAATCAAGGGAAGAGGTACTTCCAAAAACACAAGAAAAGTTTTTACATAGACAAAGCAAGTAAGTGTTCTAGTAGTTATGATGGAAGTTCTTCAAGTGATGATAGAAATGAGATGTTGTTTCTAATAGAAAAGGAAGGAAAAGAAAAGAGGAATATATTTGTTGTGCTTAAGTGCTTTAGATGTGGAAATTTTTGTCACCTTGAGGATGATTGTAAAAATGATGGTTTGAATTTTGGTAATACTATGTATGAGAATGCTTCAAAAAATTATGAGGAAGATCTTCTTATGGCTTTAGATGAAGGTAGCACCTCTAGTGGTAATAAATTAGAAAAGGATATTGATGTTTCAAAAGGCAAACAAATAGAGGATGTTTCAGAAAAGGGAGAAGTAGATCTTGAGGCTGAACTTGTTAATGCTCTTGATGTGTTAAATAAATAAAGAAAGAAATATGCTAGAATCATTGATAGGTTTGAGGAATGTCATTATGAAAGAGATGAGCTTATATAGAATTTTGATATCTCTATAGCAAAGACACAGGAACTCAAAGAAGAGTTGGCAACTAGGTCTCTTGAGTGTAAAGAGTTAAAACATGAAGTAGCTTCCTTGAAAAAGGAAACTAAAGAGTACAAGGAGAAGCTTTATAGGTTTGAAGAAATATCCAAGAAGGTAAAATCAATCATCAAGGATAAAATAAGGACAACAGATAAAATAGGTCTTGGTTTTAGAAAGAAACAAAAGGAATTGGTTGAGGAATATAGTATGAGTTCCCAAGAAGAAGATGGTTGAGATGAAGAGAGTACTTCAGAGAGTAAGTTTTCAGATGGTAATTTATATAGCACAGAATCAAAAAATAGGAATGAACATAAGGGTAGAAATACTAAAGGACCTATGAGGTCAAGGAAAGGAAAGTTTAATGGAAGATGTTTTGCATGTCATAGGTTTGGACACATGGCTTCACAGTGTAGGGCTTAAGCAAGACAGGTTAATGGAAATTTTAGAAATGGCAATTTTTTTCAAGGGTATTGCTACTCTTGTAGTGAGTTTGGGCACAAGGCAGTTAATTTCAGGGTTAACAACAGGAACAGGTTTGGTCTAATAGAGATGATTCAAAAAATAGGTACATCTCAACGAAATAACATTATCAAATGGTATAAGTGCAATAATGAAGGACATACAACCAAATGGTGTAGATTAGAAGTTCCAAGGTATAGGTTCAAGGCTATGAACAGGAACAGGAATAATGTAAGGAATAGGAATAATGGCTTGGATAGAAATAAGGATGAGAACATGAACAGGAATAGGGTTTTGAAAAGGAATAAGAACAAGAATATGAACAAGAATAGGAATAGGAACATGGACAAGAATATCATAAAAAATCATGGAAAGGCAACTATGGACACTTATGATGATTAGTTTCTAATGGGAGTTTTACTCCCACCCCAAAATTAATCACCTCAATAGGAGGTGGAGGAGGGGATAAGCTAAGAGGCTCATTCTTAGCCCTGATCCCCAAAGGTGACCCTTTGCCATTGATGATAAAGGGGTAGAGCCTTGAGTCAAGGGGAGCAAAGCTTCAGAGGATGGTTTTAAGTTGGTTTCAGTTTTGACAGTTGGTAGTGGTTTTAGTAGTGGTTTGCCATCAATTACAAAGGGGGAGATTATTGGTAATTTGGGTATGTTTCCTAGCTTCATGTTTGTGAGTTGTCATTGATGTCAGAAGGATTTTGTGTTGTTGTCATAAGGAATTTGTGCTGATATCAAAAAGAGTTTGGGGCCAAAAAGATCTTAAAAGTTCCATGATGTTTGTTTAAGGGTTTTTATTAAAACCATGGTGACAAGGTTAACAATTATTTTATGCATTCCATGTTCGTGTCATCCTAGTCCATGTCCTTACCAATTAACAATGTTAAAATATCAAGATGAAAAACCTGACATTTGTTGTATATTGGTAGGTGTTGTTGATTTGGATTCATCTAGAGTAACTATATTGGACAATGAATCAAGCCCTCCATATACAAAATTAATGCTATTAAGCACTGAACCAATGTTATATACCACTCCTATAGATAAGGGTGGGTCACGTGGGTGATCGTAATTCTTAGCATTTTTAATGTTGAACGGTTTAACTGTGATGTATTGGACCACATATTAACCAATACCAGGATTAATGAAGTGGACCTCAAATTGGTATGATGTGGATGGATTGGATGTAGATGTGGATGACTCATGGTTGGCTGATGGTATCTCACAATATTTCATTTTGACATATGAGACATTGGCTTCAAGGGATGGAGATGGATTTTTTTGGGTGTATAATGATGATTTGGAAGAAGTAATTATGGAAGGTGATGATGTTTACGATGTGGCTAATGTAGATTTTATTTGAAAATATATGCATGTAATCAATGGTGATGAATATGGGGGTATAGAAGCATATTTTTGATGTGAAGTGGTTATGGGAATATTCTCCATAATAGGGAATTTAGATGAAAATATGGATGGGGTGGTTGATAAAATGAGGAATATATGAGTGGAAGGTAACATGTACTCATAGGGGTTTGAGATAAAATTACAATATTTGAATGGTTCAACATCCATCGGTATGCAATGCACTTGTTCCTCACATATGTTTTTTAAGCATTGATGTAGTGTAGAAGGGACACATCTCATTTTTCTCATCCAAAGTTGTCCAATGAGTATATTATACACCATGGACAATTCCAATATGTGGAACATAGTATGCAATGTTTTGACCCCCACTTCAATGGATAAAACAACATTACCAAATGTAGAGCAGAGAGCATCGTTAAATACTTTCAAGGTGAAAGTGAATTTGATGATGTGATCTGGTAAAAGCTTGAGATGTTCAAAAGAAGGTGTGGTGATGATTTTTATGGAGGAGATTGTGTCAATAAAAACTCTTTTGAAAGGATTCCTATCAATTTGAGCCATAATATGTAATTTGGGATCCACCGATTCTAATGATATTGGTTTAATCTCAAAATCATGGAAAGTGATGGAGGGTTCCATACATGTTTGGATGCTCCCCATAAAATTACTAAAGGCATTAGGATATTGGGATTGAAGTTCAATGGATTTTATAATATCCATTAATGCCTCATGATGTGGAGGATATTTTCGAATGATCTCATATATAGACAACTTTTCTGAAGCCATTTTAAGACTTGTAGTTAATCGGCTACTAAAGAATATGATTGGCCTTGGATGGTGATTAATGGGGTGAATGGGTGAATTTGGATGACTTGGAATATGGATGTGTTGATATGGATTGAAAAAAATTTGGATGGGTTATGATGAATTTATAGGTTGAGATACACTTTCTTTTGGAAGTATGGGCAGTGGAATAGGTTGATATTATGCATTTTGTTGAATTGTGTGTTGTCGTTGACCTCGGGTTATTACATGAATAGCATCCACAAAAACTTGGTACTATTGCACATGATTAAATTGATTTGGGGGAGTCTTGGTGTTAGACCCTCCTATTGTTGGTTGCACTTCCTCATTATGAGGAAGTGGTGTTTGAAAGATACCAAGGTTTTGGTTTTGTTGAGCTAGGGGATTATCAAGCTTTATGGCCCCCAATTCTATGAGATCTTGCACTCTATATTTAAATACATGGAAGCTATTAATATCATACCCATTTTACCTATGATAAGGGAAAAATAAATACTCTCGATAATGTTTACCACATTTAGTGGGATCATCTAGTTTAACCTCAGGTAAAGCAAGTTGGTTAGTGTCATATAACCTACGAAATATGGAAGCATAAGATTCAGCTAATGGTGTGTACTGACGAGGTTGTCGAACATAATTTTGATGTGGTCGATTTTCCATAGTTGGCACCATGTTTTGACTTGATTGATTTTTTTATGGAACCACATGATATTCAATTTGTTGTGGTTACTATTGCAAAATTTATTATTGAGCCATTATCGACTAGATCATCACCACTTGATTAACTTGGTTAGCTTGGTTGGTTAGATTGGACTAGTTTGATTTTGATTGACCAAAATAATTACTTTTATATTGGCTCTTACTTTGCCATTATTTATTTTTATGCTTGAGAACTCCTTGTATTTTAATCTCTTCAATTGTGCTGGCTTGGACAAGAGCTTCCTCAAATGATCAGTATTGTTATAATTATAATAACCAAGAGATAGGTTTTAAGAAAATCTTAATGAATAGTTTAGTAAGCTCTTTCCTTGGTAGTGAAAATGGAAATTTGGTGATAACAACCTTACAACGGTTTCCAAATTCATAAAAAACCCATCATCATATTGTTTTAGACCATATATATCGGATAATGAAACCTTCTTTCTAACATTGAGGGAAAATATTTCAAGAAATTGGTCAATCAATCGCTCAAAAGTATAAATACTATGGTGAGGCAAGTGATTATACCATTCTACAACATATCCCCTGATGTCTTAGGAAATATTCAAAGCATGAGAGAATCATCATTTTGGATTTTGAAGCATGAATGAATGAATGTGCTCACGTGTTCTTTAGGTCCTCAGTCCCTTTAAAATTTTCAAAATTTGGTACTATGAATTCTACTGGATATTGTGGTGATGGCACTGGAGGATGAATTGGTTGATTGACCAGTTAACATAAAGTGGGCTTCTCATTCATCAAACCAGGAGTGTGTTGCATCAAACTTTCAATCTATTGTTACATAGTTCGGATCCTAGGGTCTTCCCCTAGAATGAAAAACCTTGAATAACTTGATGATTCTGTGAAGGTGGGGTGGAAATATATTGAGATGTAATCACATTTGGATTATGAGGTGAAGTGGATTGAAATTGATGATAGTAAGGTTGGTGAATAAATGATGGTGAATCTTGAAATGGATATGATGTATGAGGATTGTGATTATAATGATTATTGATGGTAATGGCATGGGTATGGGTTGATGGTTGTGTGGGGATGGAAACCATAGAATATTGTGGTACCCATTATGGACTCTAGGTGATAAATGTGTGTCGAGTGGAAATAGGTTGAGGCTTAGGATTAACCACCTCAACTTTTTGTTGATCATTCTATCACTTTTTAAGCAATTTATTAAGGTGTTCCCATGCTTCATGTATTTCCATATGTAAAGTGGAAGGCATGGATGTGGATGGAACTGATGAGGTGGATGGATGAAAATTTGCAATAGGAATTACAACTATATTGGTGATATTGGATGAGGTGGATGTTGGCATCTGTGAAGCAACATTGACATGTGCTTCATACAAAGTATTGACATAGGTAGATGTGTAGGATGATGGGATGGATGTGCTTGGAGTATATGATGATTAGGGGATGGACCAATGTTGGTAAGGTGTAGTTTATGCCTCAAAAAGAGGATTTTTATACACTTGGGGAAGTCTTGAAGGCTAGGAGGAGATAATTTCTTGCTGGAAAGAAGGATCATGCCTAGGTGAGTTATGGAATGACTCTAAGACATAGTTAGCAGATCTTTAAAGAAATTCTACTTGGGCCATGTCTATATGGGTGATGTGGTGACCAAAGGTATGTGAGAATAATTTAATTTGTGGAATGGCCATGTGGAATGATTGTGTGGATGACACATTTGTGAGGACACGTAGATAAATTTGAATGACTTACATGTATCACACTAGTGAGATTGACCACAGAAGTGGTGGGGAGGTATGATGAATTATCCATGGATGCAATGTGTTGTGGGATGTAATTTTTATTTAGTGCTTCTTTATTTTTTTTATTTATATTTAATACCATAACCTAAATGAATCAAATATATACAATGTGCAGTATAGTAATGTAAATAAAGACTTCACATTAATCAATTAAAATAACTCAATTCTAATTTTCTACTATAAATATGTCTTACCTTTTGTTCTTTCTTATCTCATTTTAATGTTTTTCCTTTTTTTTGTGTGTTTTGACGTACTAATTTGAATTATAATGGGTGATGGGCAATAATATTCTACAATAAATATATGGCTTGGATGGGTAATGAGATTCTAAGTTTCTACAACAAATCTATGGCATGGATGGGAATGAGATTCTTCTTGGTGATGAATTCCAAGAAGTTTCCTCAGGGATATCCTAAGGTGACTAAGGGTAGATATTGGTGGATGGAGATGAATCCCACCATCACCAAATCTCAAGCAATGGTTGGTGATGAAATACAACACAATATTGTTTAATGTAATACGTGTTGTGTGTGATTCCTTTTAAAATTTCAATTTTTTTATGGTGTACATACATTGTCAGAAATAACTAATTTTCCAAGTCTAAATCAAAAGACAACAATAGAGATATCAATTTCTTCAAAAGAAGTAGAGTACATTGCTTAAGACCACTCTCTAAACAGAGGAGGGTTCGTCTACTCTTCCACCTTGAATCACCAAATGTGAGAATACTTTTGATATATTGATATTGTTCCTACTTAGAAAAGCAAAAAGAGATATTCCTAAACCTATAATGCAAACTATTTCATGCATTTAACAATTCATATGAAAATAGAATTCAGGATTTTAAGTGCACCACACCAAAAAACAATGAAATTTTAATTAGAAATATAAAATTTGTGATTGAATATGGATGCAAAAATTATTCTAAATGCCTATGATGTATATTTAATTTACTTGTTTTTAACAGATATTTAATGATGTTATTTTTAGCATTATATCTGAAAAAACATAAAAATACACAAAATAGAGAAGTTAGGGTTTTGAGGAAGACTTACAGATAAGCCTACATATTTTCTTCCTCTCTATGAAATGCCTTTGGGTGCTTCTGAAATGCACCATGGCAACTTATGAACTTTGGAGGGCACCCCTCAAGTGTTGTAGGGCATCTGCGTAACATCTATAACTTCTGCAATTCTTTAGAAACCTTGATTCTATGAAATTTGCTCGATCCATTTTTATAAAATCTTGCAAAATGAAAATAGAAAACCACAAGTTAGTGATAATATAATTTTAAATTTAGAATCACCATTTGTGAGTGTAAAATCAAATAAAATCAAATATAGAATATTAAAATAAATAGGTCCGAGGTGTAGACCAATTGGTTCATCCAAACCCCATAAGGGGGCGAAGGTCCAAGGTTTAAATCTCGTGCCTCACTGGACTAAACGCTTGTCCCTTTCCTGGTGCTTTCAATGGCGTAAAAGGTTTAAAATTATTGTGGCATGATGGTTATAGGTGCGGAATGCGCAAAGATTTGTGTGGCGGCTTCTGGGGCGGACATCGTAGAATACTGTGGCGGCCATAAAAGCTAGATAGCTTGCTCGGATTCGTGGCGGCTACCGATTCCACCATGTAAATTCAAAAAAAAAAAAAACAAAATATTAAAATAAACAAGCGATATAAATATACAAATAATTAGACAATAAAATAGATTCTTTTATTAATATCGGTGGATCTCCAATATTACAATCAATAATATCCCAAATGTAGGGTTTACAAAGCTTTTTATTTGATACAATTATTACAATATACTAGGGTTCTATGAAACCCTAGTTAATAAATGATTGTGGTGTCTTCACGCTTGATTTGATCCCAAAATATTGTGGATGGGATTTTGATATCCTTGACAGGGCCACTAGAGCTTCAAAAAAGTTCAATGAATACTACTCTCACACATGTACACAACAAACAATGTCAAGATTTAATAAAACCTGTGAGGTCTCCACTATGTGAGACCCTCATAAATGAGATCACTAATCCTAATATTGCGTAAAAGTTATAAATAAATGATAAGAACATAAAATGATGTGCACAAAAATATTTACTTTGTCTTCGTTGACTTACCATTTTTGTCTTTGTGGTTGTTGGAGGGAATGATTATGGAGATGTGCCCTACCATAGGTCTATAGAACTAGGATAGGAAATTATTGCGGGTGCTTGATGTTGACCAAAAATACCTAGAGGCGATTGGTAGGATCTAGTGGGCTCTTTGCAGACTTTAGTGGGTGCTTAGGAAGCTCTGAGAGGCATTTTGTGGCTAAGGGGAGGGTCAAAAAAACAAATCTGGTTTATGAGGTGGATGATATCAGATGCGGAGGATGCGATACGGAGTGATGGACATAAATGGAAATAATGCTTGGGTGCTTGAGGACTTAGGGCACAAGGTCTTAGGGAACTCAATACCTCAAAAAAATGATAGGGACTCCAAAAACACAGGGTTTGATTCATCAAAATGATTCCTCTTTATAATATTCCCTTAGGCATGTTAGGGTTTTGATGACACAATTTGTGTGGCCAATATTAAAACATGATGAAGGGTGGAGATTAAATTTGGGTAAATGGCACGGATTAAGGTGGATGAATGGCTAGGATTAATTCATACATATATACATATATTTATTAAATATATATAAATATAATATATAAAATATTATTATTTAAATATATATTAAACAAATATATATAAATATATATAAATAATGGATAATGTGACATAAAACTATGGATGGATGACAAGTGGCTAGACTTTGGTGTCTACAAGGTGATATGTTATTCCATGATAATAATATTTTCTTGAAATATTGTGGTAGTTATGATTATGTAATATGGTGTATAATAAGAAACAATATAATGTTCATAACATATTAACTTATTTATTATCATTTAGAAGATAGAAAATTATTATCAATTTTAGAGTATATTACATAATTTGGGTCATGTAAATGTCCCACCTTTGGTACATAGTTAGAGTAGGAGGTTACTTTAGGGGGAAGTTAGCTAGTTACTTCATGTAATGAATAAATGCACAAGTGTCAATGTGCAAGTTGTAAATATGCAAGGTGTCCCCTTGTACATCTAAGTAGAGTGTTGGCCAAGGAACCCATATTCCTATATAAAAAGGGCCTCATAGTAAGTGATAGAACATCACAGTAGGTAGTAGTAGTGTAGAAGGTAAACTCCATTGATGATGGAGTACAATGTAGTCCTTTAGCATATATTCATGGAGTATTAATTTCCTCTATAGCTGCATTATATTATTTTCATAATTTATATTTATAGTATACTTTAGTCATATTGCAAAATTACTTTTCTTCATATTTTCTATATCTAGAGATTGCCATCTTCCATAGCATACTTCATCAAAATCTAATAGTGGTATCAGAGTCATGGTGAATACAAATAGGAATAGGGAGATTCAAAGTACTGAAGTAAATATTATTTCTATAAATACTGAGATCACATATGGATAGAGTCTTTCCATAAGGTTGCAAAAAAACTAATGAAAATAAGGACTCAACATTCATTCCACTAGATTGACGAATTAACTAGTGAAGACTATTTAGAGATCTAGATTTTTCATGTTAAATACTATCTAAATTTTTTTGTTGTAAAAAATTAACTCTTAAAAGTTGGGACACTTCCTACAATATGTAGAGAAGGATTTCACCTTCATTACCTAAAATTCTATGTGCTTTCCTCGTGTAGAGATTAGTTCTTTATTGTAGAAAAAAAGAGACATTGTAGAAAAGACTCTAGGAGAAGAGTCTTGATGAATTTTTGAGATTGGATATTTCTATTGCTAGATTGAAAACTTCACATTATAGAAGAAAAGGCCATAGAAGCCTTGATCCAAAAGAAAATGCCACATAAGCCTTGATCCAGAAGAAAAGGCCACAAAAGCCTTGATCCAGAAGACAAGACCAAAAAAGCCTTGATTCAGAAGAAGAGGCCATAAAATATTTAATCCTAAAGAAGACTCTAGAGAAGATTACTTGATCCATAAGAAGACTCTACAGAAGATTACTTGATCTAGAAGAAGACTCTAGATAAGAATATTTGACTCAAGAAAAGAGTCTGTGAGAAATAGATGATAGAAAATTGGAAATCTCCATTGAAGGCTATGAATTGTAGATTAGTTAGAGTATTTCCACAAGACTGTAAACACCAAGACTCAGCAGAGAACTCATACCACTAGTTTTAAGAATAGCTGGTGAAGTTGAAAAGGTATGAGAAAATATCCCATTGGAAACAGTACATTTAAGATCTATTCTAGAAGAAGCTAAAGAGATTCATAGAAGATCTCATTGGAAAAATTTCAATCTTGGAAGAGATAAATAAGGACTATCAAATTCATATTTCTAATCAAAGAAGTTGCAAGATTTAATACTTTGAAGAGGTCTCCAAGAGAAAGAAGGAAAATGCTTGGAGAGCCTTCTATGCTAAGAGCCACCATGTTGGCTTGGACCTACATCTACAACATCACATTGGAAGAAATCATAGCTTTTACATAAGTAGAGAAGTCCATGGAAACATTATGATAAGAAAATATAGCACAATTATAGTCTTTCCAATTGTGAAATAGAATCTCTACTCAAAAAAATCTAAATTTGATCAATACTCATAGGCATGGTAGTCCTATGACTAAGGAGAACCATATGCCAAGAAATTTTCCAAGGTTTGAATGGCTAGAAGAAGTCATGGATCTAGGACTAGGATATTTGGGCTTTAGGGTAAAACTAAAATAAAATGTTTAATGTAATTTTGTCACTGAAAAAAGGAGAATTTAGGGTATTTCACCCCTAGGTGGACCAATAATTCTCCAATTGGTAGTCGCTAAAAAAGAAAACAGTGAAAGTGAGCCATCTTGGGTTCTAGAGTTGGATCCCAAATAGAAAAAAATATATGTTATCAATCCTTGTTAGAATATTGAAGGTGCTAGTGAGTATTGAGTATGGGTACCATGGGTATATGAGGAGAGAGCCAAAAATACCCATTTCTAGTTTTTAATTTTTTAAAGGAGTATCTAGATACCACTTCCAATATTTCCACCAAGAGCGTGTACTTTTGACTCCAATTTTGTGCATCATATCATAGAGGATTTCCTCATGAATTACTTGGAAGGTCTCCTTGTCCTACTATTGGATATTGAATTAGGATTTTGCTTTAGGCTGAGAAAGCCAATTTTTGGAGTGATTGAAAGCCAATTTTTGGAGTGATTGGAGAAAAGGTTAGAAAGACCTTTACCCCTCTATAGAAAAATGTAATGCCTCAAAATTTGATCTAAACGCATGATAACTAGGGACCATCAAAGTGAGATAGTATTTGTAGATAGCCCCCAAACCACTACAACTCCATTATATCCATGGTTTGATAGAATCCTAGGCTTTACAAATGCTTTTGGTAACACAGGTACCCTAAATATGAACATGTACTTTCATAACTAGAAGTGAGGGAAACCCAAACCTTTTCTAGGATTTTCTACTATATGGGAAACCTAAGGAAATATAATTCTACAACAATATTTACTAAGATTCATTTCTATACACAAATTTAATGATGTGTTTGGCATAAAGGGCTATTCCTTGTCATTGGGTATCAAGAAGGCCCAAACCTCTAGAATTACTTGGATGGCAAAAAAAATTCTAGGCCACTCTATGAAGCCTTTAATTTCTACTCAGACCCACATAAAATCTTCAAGGAACTTCTCCAAATTTTGGTAAGAGGCTTTGGATGGGGCCCAACAAGACAAATAGTATTCATGAGTGGCAACAATATTTTTGGAAAAAATTTAGAATTTATCAGCTAGTGACAGAGGCTTTGAATACCACTTTTATGCTCCACTCTATCTAAAATATATTGCCACAACATATAGGAATAATACTGAAATAAAAAGGAAATTCCTAAGAATTAGAACATTTCCCCATGTTGGATCCATTTTCATTTAAATATATTGAATCAAGCAGGTTTGGGAAAAGCAATTGTTTGTAACATTGATTTTTTCCACTAGATGTTGGATCTAGGGGCTTTAAAAAATATTTCAATACATTGTAGTGCATTATAAATGTTACTTTCCTCTTTAGAGAGCATCAAGGATTTATCTACAAAATACCTATTAAATAGCTATTGAGAAGAGTCAGGAAGGAAAATTCCTTTCACTCTCCCATGAGAAATAACATTAGCTAGAAGGTATTTAAATCCTTTAGCTACTAGAACATAGAGGGTCAGAACAAGATTTCATCCTTGATGAATGGATCTATAGATGTTGAAGGGTGATGATGTAATCTATGAAGATCATTTGAACACAACAGAGAAATGTGGGTCCAAAACCTAAGGCATACGACATGGCTAGGATTAAGGGTCATTCAATCCTATCATATACCTTAGCAAAGTCTAATTTAAGGAATATTTTCTTCTTCGATGATCATCTTTCCCATTCCATGCCTTCCTAGACAATAATAATATTATCCAATATGTATCTACTCTTAATAAATCACAGTCTTCTATGGTTAGGTGATCAAGGGGAGAAAATTTCTAATATTGAGCACCATGGCCTTGGCTATAATCTTCTATGAGACATTGAGCAAGGTAATGGACCACTAATTGTAAATTTCCTTAGGGTCCCATATTTTTGAAATAATCTTAATATTTCCATTATTATTAAAATGGTTAAGAGAGCTAGTCCTAAGAGCCTTTAAGTAAACTTGGTGTAGATTTGACCTTATAATATTCTAGAGAGTTTTATAAAATTCACTAGGGAACCCATCATAGCTAGGGTCCTTATCATTGACCATGGAAAATGTATTGAATTTAGGCTCTTCTTGTGAAATGAGGATATCATAGAGGTCTTTTTGGGATGTAGAAAAATGACAAGGAACCACTTTGACACGTTGTTGAAGGGCTTGGGCTTGGGTCGTGGGGTTGCTAAGCTTGAAACACCTTATTTTAATGGTGTACAAAGGCCTATATAATATTAGTAAGGTTTATAAATGTGTTTTCCCTTTCTATATACATTTTATTTTTTGATTTGGGTTCCAACCTTAAAGGGGCTAGAAAATTATTTTTGAGACCCTATCCCCAACCTTAAGCTAGTCAAATTTAGCTTTGGGTTAGGAACCAAAAGTAGCATGAGCATCTGGGATCTATTTTTATTGATAAAGTTTGGCCACTTGAAGTTGTAACACAAAGGAGGACTATGTTTTCAAATCCTACATGACTTTTTGGAGATCTAAGGTAGTGGCCATTTTTAAATGTTGATGGAATAATGTCATTTAACCTTTATAGATGTGAAGGAAGTGAGTGGTGCATTCCACTAGGTAATCCAACCATTACATGTGGTTGGACAAAGCTCTAAGTTCTAAATATTTTGAATATGAGGCACTGAAGGTTTATGACAAAGTAGAGATGTGTTGAAATAAAACTAACTACCCCATGTGGACCTCCCATATCTTTCCCATTCAATGCAAAAGCATATAGGTGAGTGTTCTAAGAGAACAACCTCAGGGAGTGGTTCAAAAAGGAGAGAAAAAAAATTAGAAATTTTAAAAATTGGCTACCCAAATAATAATGCCCTATCCATCCTTTTGAGAATTTTGTTATAACCAACACGTAAGTTGGACTACATGTGCCAAATTTTATTGACATGAGAGTGCCTCGCATTAGGATCATAAAGCCCTAATTTATTGTACATGTGGAACCAAGTTGCCTATTTTTGCACAACCCAACACGTCGTATGCCCACCAGTCTTGCTCGTGGCTACCTCAATCATGTTGAATTTGCCATAAATAATCCAAGTGTTAGAAGGAAGTGACTCAAATAGCTAGCTTCATAACTAGGCATGCTCCATAGCATAATTAGAAGTGTAAATATTGACTACTCCAAACACATGATTATTAACAAAAAATCCTCCATAAGGTATGATAGGTGGGATCACAACCATGCACCGCCAAGTGACGCAACCAATGGGAGAGGTGAAGGTTGGAATTCCACCTCAACCCTACTTGTTCTCATTGTGAATTAAATGAATTTCAGTCCAAATAACTTGACATAGTACTGCCAATAAAAAACCTATAAATTTCATCTCCTATAGGCAAAGGAAATGTAAGTTGAATAACTACTGATGAAATATGCACACTATATATTTGTTCTTAGGGTCTGTGAGACCCCATATATTCCATGAGAGAAAATTCATTGAGATAAGGATTCTAATAGCATTTCCTCATTGTCAAAAAACTCCAATGCTTTGAAACTATTGGTACATTCATATTTAAATCTATAGATCCCTAACTAAATGTTATCAATGGGAGGCATCTTCTCCATAACAAAATATCCCAATTCCATGTCCCTCCTTGGGCTACGATAATAGTGTGAGCTTACAGGAGAAGATTGTAGAGGAGAGTTGGTCTTGGTGGTTTTTTTTATGACCACACTATCTACACTTGAGGTGTAGTTTTGGAGAGACAGTGGGACTTATTTGGCCATCACCTATGTTGTTAAAGAGCCACCAAATAGTTGTTATTTGTCTTCTCTAATGGCTATGAACCTTGTACACAGTAGTGTACAACACTTATCCAAAACAGTGTACAACACTTGATGTGGTTACTCCCCACCCCCACCCTCAAATGAGGGTGGGGGTGGGGAGTAACCACTGCACTTGTTGTAGTGTACAGAAATTGCTGTGGTTACTCCCCACCCCCACCCTCATTATTTGAGGGTGGGGGTGGGGAGTAACCATAGCAAGTGTTGTACGTAACCACAACAAGTGTTGTACACTACAAAACTAGCTGTGGTTACTCCCCACCCCCACCCTCAAATGAGGGTGGGGGTGGGGAGTAACCACAACAAGTGTTGTACACTACAACACTTATTATGGTTACTCCCCACCCCCACCCTCAGCAAGTGCTGTACACTACAGCACTTGCTATGGTTACTCCCCACCCCCACCCTCATTTGAGGGTGGGGTATAGCACTTGCTATGGTTACTCCCCACCCCCCACCCTCAAATGAAGGTGGGAGTGGGGGAGTAACCATAGCAAGTGTTGTAGTGTACAACACTTGTCGTGGTTACTCCCCGGAGTAACCATAGCAAGTGTTGTAGTGTACAACACTTGTTGTGGTTACTCCTGGAGTAACCATAGCAAGTGTTGTAGTGTACAGCACTTGCTATGGTTACTCCCCACCCAATGAGGGTGGGGGTGGGGAGTAACCACAAAAAGTGCTATAGTGTACAACACTTGTTGTGGTTACTCCCGGAGTAACCATAGAAAGTGTTGTAGTGTACAACACTTGCTGTGGTTACTCCCCACCCACACCCTAAATGAGGGTGGGAGTGGGGAGTAACCACAACAAGTGCTGTACACTACAACACTTGCTATGGTTACTCCCCACCCCCAAATGAGGTGGGGGTGGGGAGTAACCATAGCAAGTGTTGTAGTGTACAACACTTGCTATGGTTACTCCCCACCCCCACCCTAATTTGAGGGTGATTTGAGGGTGGGGGTGGGGAGTAACCACAGCAAGTGTTGTACACTGCTGTGGTTACTCCCCACCCCCACCCTCCACCCTCATTTGAGGGTGGGGGTGGGGAGTAACCACAGAAAGTGTTGTACACTATTGTGGTTACTCCCCACCCCCACCCTCAAATGAGGGTGGGGGTGGCGAGTAACCATAATAGTGTACAACACTTGCTGGGGGTGGGGAGTAACAACAGTGAGTGTTGTACACTACTGTGGTTACTCCCCACACCCACCCTCAAATGAGGGTGGGGGTGGGGAGTAACCACATCAAGTGTTGTACACTCGTTGTGGTTACTCCCCACCCCCACCCTCATTTGAGGGTGGGGGTGGGGAGTAACCACAGTAGTGTACAACACTTGATGTGGTTAATCCCCACACCCACCCTCATTTGAGGGTGGAAATGAGGGTGGGGGTGGGGAGTAACCATAATAGTGTACAACACTTGATGTGGTTACTCCCCACCCCCACTCTCATTTGAGGTGGGGGTGGGGAGTAACCACATTAGTGTACAACACTTAATGTGGTTACTCCCCACCCCCACCCTCATTTGAGGGTGGGGGTGGGGAGTAACCACAGTAGTGTACAACACTTGTTGTGGTGACTCCCCACCCCCAAGGGTGGAGGTGGGGAGTAACCACAGCAGTTTACAACACTTGATGTGGTTACTCCCCACCCCCACCCTCATTTGAGGGTGGGAGTGGGGAGTAACCACAGCAGTGTACAACACTTGTTGTGGTTACTCCCCACCCCCACCCTATTTTACCCTCATTTGAGGGTGGTGGTGGGTAGTAACCACAGTAGTGTACAACACTTGTTGTGGTTACTCCCCACCCCCACCCTCTTTTGAGGGTGGGGGTGGGGAGTAACCACAGCAGTGTACAACACTTGCTATGGTTACTCCCCACCCCCACACTCAAATGAGGTTACTCAAATGAGGGTGGGGGTGGGGAGTAACCACAGCAGTGTACAACACTTGATGTGGTTACTCCCCACCCCAACACTCATTTGAGGGTGGGGGCGGGGAGTAACCACAGTAGTGTACAACACTTGTTGTGGTTACTCCCCACCCCCAACGGTGGGGGTGGGGAGTAACCACAACAATGTACAACACTTGATGTGGTTACTCCCCACCCCCACCCTCATTTGAGGGTGGGGGTGGGGAGTAACCATAGCAGTGTAAAACACTTATTGTGGTTACTCCCCACCCCCACCCTCTTTTACCCTCATTTGAGGGTAGTGGTGGGGAGTAACCATAGCAGTGTACAACACTTGTTGTGGTTACTCCCCACCCCAACCCTCTTTTGAGGGTGGGGGTGGGGAGTAACTACAACATTGGTACAACACTTGCTGTGGTTACTCCCCACCCCCACCCTTAAATGAGGGTGGGGGTGGGGAGTAACCATTGCACTTATTGTAGTGTACAACACTTGCTGTGGTTACTCCCCACCCCCACCCTCATTATTTGAGGGTGGGGGTGGGGAGTAACCACAACAAGTGTTGTACGTAACCACAACAAGTGTTGTACACTACAACAAGTGCAGTGGTTACTCCCCACCCCCACACTCAAATGAGGGTGGGAGTGGGGAGTAACCACAGCAAGTGTTGTACACTACAACACTTGTTATGGTTACTCCCCACAACAAGTTTTGTACACTGCTGTGGTTACTTCCCACCCAAAATGAGGGTGGGGGTGGGGAGTAACCACAGTAGTGCACAACACTTGTTGTGGTTACTCCCCACCCCCACCCTCATTTTTGGTGGGGAGTAACCACAATAGTGTACAATGAGGGTGGGGGTGGGGAGTAACCATAGTAAGTGTTGTACACTGTTGTGGTTACTCCCCCCCCCCACCCTCCACACTCATTTGAGGGTAGGGGTGGGGAGTAACCACAGCAAGTGTTGTACACTACTGTGGTTACTCCCCACCCCCACCCTCAAATGAGGGTGGGGGTGGCGAGTAACCATAGGAGTGCCACCCTCAAATGAGGGTGGGGGTGGGGAGTAACCACAACAAGTGTTGTACACTACTGTGGTTACTCCCCACACCCACCCTCAAATGAGGGTGGGGGTGGGGAGTAACCACATAAAGTGTTGTACACTATCGTGGTTACTCCCCACCCCCACCCTCAAATGAGGGTGGGGGTGGGGAGTAACCACATCAAGTGTTGTACACTATCGTGGTTACTGAGGGTGGGGGTGGGGAGTAACCACGCGAGTTGTACAACACTTGATGTGGTTACTCCCCACCCCCCACCCTCATTTGAGGGTGGGGGGTGGGGAGTAACCACAACAAGTGTACAACACTTGCCGTGGTTACTCCCGACCCCCACCCTCTTTGAGGGTGGGGGTGGGGAGTAACCACAACAAGTGTACAACACTTGTTGTGGTTACTCCCCACCCCCACCCTCCACCCTCATGGGGGTGGGGAGTAACCACGACAGTGTACAACACTTGCTATGGTTACTCCCCCACCCCCACCCTCAAATGAGGGTGGGGCACTATAGCACTTGCTATGATTACTCCCCACCCCCACAATCAAATGAGGGTGGGGGTGGGGAGTAACCACAGCAAGTGTTGTAGTGCCCCACCATCATTTGAGGGTGGGGGTGGGGAGTAACCACAACAAGTGCTCGTACACTACAAAGCACTTGCCGTGGTTACTCCCCACCCCACCCTCAAATGAGGGTGGGGCACTACAACACTTGTTATGGTTACTCCCCACCCCCACCCTCAGCAAGTGTTGTACACTACAAGCACTTGCTATGGTTACTCCCCACCCCCACCCTCATTTGAGGGTGGGGTATAGCACTTGCTATGGTTACTCCCCACCCCCAACCTCAAATGAAGGAGGGGGTGGGGAGTAACCATAGCAAGTGTTGTAGTGTACAACACTTGCTATGGTTACTCCTGGAGTAACCATAGCAAGTGTTGTAGTGTACAACACTTGCTATGGTTACTCCCAACCCAATGAGGGTGGGGGTGGGGAGTAACCACATCAAGTGCTGTAGTGTACAACACTTACTGTGGTTACTCCTGGAGTAACCATAGCAAGTGTTGTAGTGTACAACACTTGCTGTGGTTACTCCACACCCCCACCCTCATTTAGGGTGGGGGTGGGGAGTAACCATAGTAAGTGTTGTACACTACAACCCTTGCTATGGTTACTCCGGGAGTAACCACAGCAAGTGTTGTAGTGTACAACACTTGTTGTGGTTACTCCCCACCCCCACATCATTTGGGGGTGGGGAGTAACCATAGCAAGTGTAGTACACTACAACACTTGCTATGGTTACTCCCCACCCCCAAATGAGGTGGGGGTGGGGAGTAACCATAGCAAGTGTCTGTAGTGTACAACACTTGCTGTGGTTACTCCCGGAGTAACCATAGCAAGTGTTGTAGTGTACAACACTTGCTGTGGTTACTCCCCACCCCCACCCTCATTTAGGGTGGGGGTGGGGAGTAACCACAGAAAGTGTTGTACACTACAACACTTGCTATGGTTACTCTGTGAGTAACCACAACAAGTGTTGTACACTACAGCACTTGCCGTGGGTTACTCCCCACCCCCACCCTCATTGGGTGGGGAGTAACCACAGCAAGTGATGTACCACCCTCACCCTCATGTAGTGTACATCACTTGCTGTAGTTACTCCCCTACCCCCACCCTCATAGTGTATAGCACTTTCTGTGGTTACTCCCCACCCCCACCCTCAAATGAGGGTGGGGGTGGGGAGTAACCACATAAAATGAGGGTGGGGGTGGGGAGTAACCACAACAAGTGCTGTACACTATAGCACTTGCTATGGTTACTCCCCACCCCCACCCTCATTTACATAGCAAGTGTTGTACACTACAAATGAGGGTGGGGGTGGGGAGTAACCACAGCAAGTGTTGTAGTGTATAGCACTTGTTGTAGTTACTCCCCATCCCCACCCTCATTTGAGGGTGGAGGTTGGGAGTAACCATAGCAAGTGTTGTACAAGCTCCCCACCCCCACCCTCAAATGAGGGTGGGGGTGGGGAGTAACTACAGCAAGTGTTGTAGTGTACAACACTTGCTGTAGTTACTCCCCACCCCCACCCCTAATATGAGGGTGGGGGGTGGGGGGTAACCACAAGCAAGTGTTGTACACTACAACACTTGTCATTGTTACTCCCCACCCTTGCCCTCATATTGAGGGTGGGGGTGGGGAGTAACAACAACAAGTGTTGTCCACTACAAAACTTGTTGTGGTTACTCCCCACCCCCACCCTCATTACTCCCCACACCCATCCTCATTTTCTATGGTTACTCCCCACCCCCATAACAAATGAGGGTGGGGGTGGGGGGGTGATGAGGGTGGGGGGTGGGGAGTAATGATTTTGGGGGTGGGGAGTAACCACAACAAGTGTTGTAGTGTGGGGAGTAATGTGGGTGGGGGTGGGGAGTAATGTGGGTGGGGGTGGGGAGTAATGTGGGTGGGTGTGGGGAGTAACCACAACAAGTGCTGTAGTGTACAACACTTGCTATGGTTACTCCCCACCCCACCCTCATTGGAGTAACCACAAGCAAGTGTTGTACACTACAACACTTGCCGTGGTTACTCCCCACTCCCCACCCCCCACCCTCAAATAAGTCTAAAATCCATAAGTTTAACATAAAGCAAGACTTATCTACTCCAAATATCCCACACATAACACTTTGCAACTAATACTATAGAGCTTACCATAAATATTTTCTTTCTAATATTCATATAACAAAAGGTACATACCCATCTACCTTTGATGCTACTTGAATTAGACTATCCAAATTAGAAATAAAATTACAACATTGAGCTTAATATACCTTAAATAAAAAAACATAAATAACTAAAAGTTCCTAAGATACTAAACAAATTAACTTAGTGTTAAATATGGAACATGGATTTCAGGGTGCAAATAACTTATTATATTATGAGTATAATTTAAAAATTTGTTCTCCTCCCTTATAAAAAACCTAAAACCTTCTTCCATGTGGAGAGGGTTTCCCTTGTGGAGATACCATCCAATACGACATCGATTTTTGGAAGATATTCTAGCTATTACATACCCAATATGACTTTATTTGTTGGATCTTGTGGTTTTTGGATTGTTGTTAGATAGGTTTATCTCTTAATTTTTTTTGGTCTTGCCCCTTCCCTAACATGGGGATACCTTGTGCCTTTAATGTCCATTAATTTTTGCTTGTGCTGGAAACCATTGTGTCTAGTGGATTTGGTTGGTCCAACGAAGTTGTTGGGGGTATTTAGTAGAGGTGTGTGCTAGCCAGTCCATTTCTCCTTCTCATATTTTTTGGTCTTGCCCCACCCGATCCAAACTCTTGGGGGAGACCACGTGCTTGATTATAGTGGAGGATGAAGTGGACTATCAAACCTCATGTCTAGTGTATTATAGTTGGTCCTTCATCTAGCAAGTTTAGGTGTTTCTTTAAGTCATTTCCAACAATTTCTTATGTCTAGTGTATTGTAGTTAGTCATTCGTCTAGTAGGTTTAGGTGTTTCTTTCAGTGGTTTGCAACAATTTCTTTAGCCTGACTGGTAGATCTTATGGTTGGTGCTCTACTTTTCTCCTTCTTGGTTGGAAGTTTTTCTACCTAGCCATTTTTCATTGGCGGTATTTTCTCCTAGTTGGTACGGGATGTCTTTGGGTTCAAACTTGTTTCCCTTGTTGGGTAGGATTTGTGTGGCCTTGATCTTCCATTTCTGGTGTGATGCTTTTTGTTTTATTTTTATAACTTATGAAATGATCTTGTTCAAATATTTTTGTTGGGCATTTTATTCTCTTTGAAGGCAATTTTTTTTTAATCCAAATATTTGTTTTAGTGGTTCATTTTTATTTCTAGGTGAGACTATTTCAACTTAGGTTCTAAGTTCCCTGTAAAATCCTATGTTATGGTTTTGGGTCCCTTCAAAAGTCTATGGTCCTCTTTGAGGCCTACTCCTCTCATTATTTTGGGTTCCTAGTAAAAACCTGTGTAAAGGTACATCCCTTTAAAATCTTACGGTCCTCTAGGTATTCATATTTTCTTCTAGCTTGGTTGATGTGTTATTCCTATTGGTGGAAAAGTCTCATTCAAGTAGGACCTCAAATTTTAAACTCTTGGTACCGAGTTCGAAATTTGGTGTTTTAGGCAGGAGAATGCCCAGTTCCATATATGAATTTTTATCCAAATATTATTTTCTTTTAGGTTGGAATTTTTATTCAAATCTTGTTTTGTTTTAGGTTGGCCTCCGATGCTCATTGGATATTTAAATTAGGACAACTTTGCTTTAGGTTGGCCCCCAATGCTCTCTGAATATTTTAAGTCGGGGCAGTTTGATATTTTAGTTGTTTAATGGATAAATCTAAGGTTTGGGGGAGCCTTTCAAAACCCCTATTGTAAAAGGTTCAAGGACCCTTTAAAAACACCTTCTTTTATCTAATGAAAAAATAAATAAATAAATTGAAAGGTATTTCTAAATAATGGCATAAACATAACTTCTATTTTATTTATAATTTTTACATGTCTAATAAGCAAAAATAAGAATAATAGTGTAAAAGAAGCTATAAAAGCAATAAATTTAAAAAAAATAGGAGATAACAGCAAAAATTTTATTATCAAATGACATTGTCATTAGTTCAATAATTTAATTTTTTTAACTTAAAAAAACAAGTTTAAATATTATAAAATAATACATACATAATTATCAAATTATAATAATCCAAACTAAGTTGAAATTTCAAACTAAGTGGGTTTCCCCACCTCTCGGTTGGATTAAATTCAATTTTTATGGTGCTTCAAAAGGTAACCCAAGTGCTACAGGTGTTGGAGGACTATTCAAAGATGAGAAGATCTCTATACTCCTTGCATTTTGTAGAGTATATTAAAGACCAAACTTATTATTTTTTCGAGGCCAAAGCATTATATTAGGGGATGCTATTACTAGAAACTATGAATTATAAAAAGTTTATTAGCGAGGAGGAATCTCTATTCATAATAAATACTCTTTAAGATCTTACTTAGCCCAACTAGAAAATATTAAACATGATAACAAAGGCTAAAAAAATTTACCAATAAATGGAGGATATTCAAATAGCTCACACCTCTAGGGAGGGAAATAGGGATTTTGATGGCCTTGCCAACCTTGGATCCCAATAGAACAATATCATAGTGTGGAGAAGTGATTTTCCCCTAGATATTGGAAGGAAATATGATTAAGTCTTAGATTGGGCATAAGATTATATGGAGTTATTTTGGGCTATTAGAAGTGATGAAACACCAAGCTCTTGTAGGCTATAATCCAACTTTAATATTTGGTTTGATTCAAATTGGCCTGGAGTGGAATACTTGGATAGAGCAGGACAAATTCCTCTTTTTTATCCATTTTATCCTTAGTTTTTAATAGTAATATCCTATTTTTAGGTGGCAACTTAGAAAAATATTGGAAGTGGATAAAGAAATGAAGAGGAATATATTTCAGAACTATTGGATTATGTTTTGTTGGATGTTTTCAAAAAATATTGATTATTAGGATGGTTATGGACGCTTCTTGGAGGCCCTTGGTGGTTTGTTAACTACTTGGTCTTATCTCTGCTTTCAATTGTCTAGAATCTTGTAATATCCTATGGGTAGGCTGTTATTTTTTATTTTTTTATTTTCCCTTTTCGACCTCTTGTTGTCTTGGAGTGATTTTGATAAATATTGATTATTAGGCTGGTTATGGACACTTCTTGGAGGCCCTTGGTTGTTTGTTAACTACTTGGTCTTATCTCTACTTTAAATTGTTTAGAATCATGCAATATCCTATGGGTAGGCTTTGTTTTTTGTCATTTTTGACCTCTTGTTGTCTTAGAGTCAATACCCTATCTCAAAATTTTTGTACAAGGTTTGGGGACATTTCAACACCCCTTATGTAATTCAATAAAAAAATAATAATAATCACTATATAATATTTTTGATATAATACTAATAAAATTCTTTTCAATATTATATATATAAAGTTTATTAAATAACCCAATGCAATTGTGGACTGACAATATCTTAGAATTCCTTGTTAATCGCTTGCATATTCCATGATTAAAATTATGTACCACGTTAATACTGAAAGGAATGATAATCAGATCATTCCAAGCTACAAGGATATCAAGTGTTAACATAACACCACATTCAACCAAAACAAGAATCTAAAAGCAAATTGATAGTATAAGCTTACAAATAGATATACCAAAAAAAGAGCAACAATATCATATATTATACCTGAATAATGAACTTCTCAATGAATACAATTAAGATGCCTTGCTTATTAAAGCAAGGATGATCAACCATAGTGGTAGAATAAAGCTAAGGATAAATATCCACTATACAAAAAGAATAAGTGATATGGTCCATAGATTTGTAACCACTATGGGGAGAAATAATCTCAACCCTCAAAATATACCTAAAAATATTCCTATAACTCCTAGGAATAGTCAAACCTAAAAATATCTCCATAATATCCAAGAAATAAATATATAACATCTCATAATATCTAAGAAAGATAAATGAAATATCCACACGTAAGTGGGTGGGGAAAATACATGGAATTACTAAATAAAAGGAAAATAAATTGCATAGGTGAACATGAGCTAAGGTAAACAACCTAGCCTAACACCTCCCCTCAAGTGAAGCTAGGTGCCAAAAAATAAAGTGGTATATCCACAATATGAGTCTCAGCAACAAGGCCTGATTCTGTACTCATGTACAATGTGTATCCAGAAGCTCTTGAACTAGAAGGTAGAAAACCATGTGGAAAAAAAACTATCTAGTTAGAAAGAGAGAAGAAGAAGTAGGAATGGAGCCAAGGAGTGCTCCCAACACCCCCCCTAGGATTAAAATCTCCATGAATAAGTACTATGAAGAAGTGGATACCTCTACAATGAATAATGTGTCTCCCATGAGGAAGAAAGTAGCCATGAAGCATATGTTGAATGTCTTCCAACTCCAAGTAAGTGTGAGAATAGGGGAATAAAATGTAGAATGTTGACGTAGAATCCTTCAATCTCAACTGAAGTGAAGAAGATACCACCAATAAATTAAGAAATGAATGTCCAAGAATATAGAATCCTAAACCAACACCAAAATAGAGAAAAATATAGTCTCAATAAACATCCAAAAGATCAATGTGCACAAAACCATGAGTGTGCAAAAGTGGAAGATATGTGTGAAGAGCATCCATCAAGGAAGAATCACCAATGTCCTTTTGCATAAGTTATGATGAGCCCATGGAAGCAGCAAGATAAATAAGTGGAGGCTTAGAAGCCTCAAAATAATCAACATGGTCTTCAAGATCTCCAAGTGAGAATTCAGCTAAATACAAAATAATTGTATTCAACTCCTGTAGGAGTACATCATCCAATATGAAAGAAACGGGATAAGGAAATGGTGGACAAGGTGGCTCACTCAAAGAAGGGAACACCAAAAAAGGGTCCACAAAGGAAAAAGTACATGGATGAGATACAATGTATACATCATCATCAAATAAATGAGTGATCTCATTGTACATGTCAAGAAAATCACATGTGTGACTCTCAATGAAGAGAGAGGTAACACCATCCAAGAAGTTATTTGTATGTAAGGATGTAACATGTCATGAAATCTCTATTGTATATGTTGCAACATGAACATGATCATTGATAGAAAACAAGTGTGGAGATGTATCTTGTAAAATATATGAATCAAGTACTGTAGCATCAACCTCATCATCCAAAACATCATGAGATAGTGACTCCAAAAATAAATATACAATGTCACAAATGATGTCCTCCATGCAAACAATTGTAAGAGAAGGTACCTTGGGTAGAAACTTTATTTTCAACATATGATAAGCAAGGTGAGGTGTGTTATTGTGAACTCCAATAAAATTTTGAATCTCCTCATAAACTGAATAATAAAGTATTCTAGAGATCCTTAAATTATTCATGGGCCATGTCCTATACTCCTTATCCTTCACCATCGGTTTAGTTTTTGGAGTTATGAATAAAGGATCCAAACCTTCACTTTGACATAATGAACAAAGTACCTTATACCATGCTTCAAAAGTTTCAACATTTGTCTCTATGCTAAGTTTAAATAAATAAGTTTCCAATATGTCTTCAAAAGTAGAAGAGCCCCCCCCCAAATCAAATGCCATTATAATGTGAGAGGTCTAGTGTGATATCACAAGGTGGTGCAAAATACCACAAAATCACATCAATGCACAAATGAAGCTTCTAAAATTTGAAAAAATCTCCAAAGGAATTCCCAAAATAATCCCCTCATTTAAACTAAGAGTCTCAATGAGGAATATTGGCACAAGAGGATGCACCACAACATAGCAAGGGAATTCAAAGACAAAGGACTCCTCAAGAACAACAATGTTTAGGCTCCACCAATACTGAACACCAAGTAAGCTGATCACAAATTTCTAAACTAAGTGGACGAACAACAAATGAAAGAAGATGGGACTTTATAACAATAGTCCATATACCGGTTCAAGTGCAAAAACCTTTTTTCACAATGGAATATTGAGAGTGTAGTCATAAAATTATTATAAATGTCTAAATACAGATAAAAATAATCTAAAATTTTAGAGACATATCAAAAACATGATTTTACAGGCCTGGAAAAAAATTTGCTGAGCAACTCCCAATATTTCTCCTGAAAGGATGAGTTTACTATATATAGTAAAATTACTGTAACAATCAGAATACAGCTCCAAATGCTTTGAAATTTTATGGGAAGTTCTATTATATTATTTTACACATTCTTTAAAAACATTTGCAAGACATTCAAACCTTTGATAAAGATATATGCATATTACTAAAAAAGTGCAGGCTTTTATAAAATCAATATATTTTGAATAATACTTATCCAAATGAGTGGAAATTTTGGGCACAACTCATATGAATACATCTACAAACCTCAATTTTTTTTTTTTGAAAATTTCCATTTCTATCAGGATGTACATGAAAAATATAAAAACGGGCTGGGTTGGTGACCCTCCCAAAAAAGGAAATGCTCAAGAAAAAAATGCTTAGGATAGATCCAAGGGAATGAGGCCATTGCAGTATGGGTAGAAGATATTTTAGGAGGCTGGTGATGATCTAATAATGGAATGAGTGATACAAAATAGACAAATAACTCCACCAAGAACCTGATCATAAAAATTGAAGCTTCCCCACAAATATTTGAACCTACAGAGAAACAACTACACAACACTCACAAATGGATAACTGCAACACCTATTGATCTGATACCATGAAAGTAATGATAATCAAATAATTCCAATATGCAAGTATCTCAAGTGTTAATAGAACACCACATTCAACCAAAATAATAATCTGAAATCAAATTGATAGCATAAGCTTACAAATAGATATGCAAAAAAGAGAGCAATAATATCATATATTATACCTGAATAATGAGATTCTCAATTATTACAATGAAGGTACCTTGCTTATATAGGCAAGGATGATCAACCATAGTGGTAGGATGAAGCTAAGGATAAATATCCACCATACAAAAAGAATAAGTTATATGGTCCATAGATATATAACCGCTATGAGGAGAAAGAATCTCAACCCTCCAAATATACCTAAAAATATCCCCATAACTCCTAGGAATAGTCAAATCTAAAAATATCCCCATAATATCCAATAAATAAATATGTAATATCTCATAATATCTAAATAATATAAATGAAATATCCACACATAAGTGGGTGGGGAAAATACATGGAATAACTAAATAAAAATAAAATAAATTACCTAGGTGAACATGAGCTAAGGTAAACAACCTACTCTAACAAAGACTTGTCTTTAATACATTTCTTTCTGCTACCCTCAACTCCTTTGATAGCTTACATCTCTTAAGGAATTATTCTACTCTTCCACCATTTGTTGTGTATCTTCTTCATATGTATACCTTCATACTCCAAGTGTATTCCTTTATATCTAGGCTTCCTTCAATGGTTTATCTCACTCATCAAATTTTCCCTTTGTTGCCTTTTGAGACTAACAATGTAATTTACCTACCTATGACAACATGTCGAGTTTCATTTTTTTTGGTAGATAAGATACTATAGCATTAATACCGGGTTTTACAGGTTGACCCAAAACCTTTTACAAAAATCAGCCTAGGGTTGTTGATGAACATATCCTTACTAAGGATCCTATATATGTAAAATCTACATGCCGCCAAAGCCATTACATCCGGTAAGGTACATAGCATGTTATCAAAAAGAAACTTCGCACACAACATTTTGGGTATACCCCAAGAAAACACACATGCATCATAATTACAAAAAAAAATAGACACGGATCCCTTCCTTGAGACAATGGAGAAAAAAAATTTGTAGACACACATAGCAGAGTACTAAAAAAAACTCCCACAAGCTTTGTATTGACAGTTACTCTTAATAATTCTTTGGTAATTGCTTTCTTCTATATATGACATGCTTTGGTACCACATACTATCTTGGCCAATCAGCCTTGGATAAGTGAACCTCCTTGTTAGATTTATGGTGGTGGCTATGTGGTGGGCCACGTGGCTTTGGTTCAAAGTCTTATATTGTCGTTTCTTTCCTTTGCTGTGATTATAAACCAACCTCAAATTACTAAGATGACTAGGATCCATGTTATCTGACATGTGACAGACCCCATTAGTCTTTATGGTATTTCCAAGCAGCATCCACAAAGACTGACAACTCAGATAATTTTTATTGTGAGTCCAATTCAAAAAGTGATGGGAATACTCCTAGCCTTCAAACTTACAGTACCTTCCCCGTTGGTAAATTTGACTATCATTCTTGGCATTCTTATTGAATAAGCTAGCTTATCATTAATTTTGGTAGCTTATTCCGTGTTCCCATTTGAAAAGTCGATCACCATCGACACCCAAATTGGCTAGCTTATCAGTAATTTTGGTAGCTTCCCGAAAGACATGTTGGGATTTTTTGTCCTATCTTCCCTGGAAAAGGATCCTAGCCTCTTCAACAATTTTTTTAATTCTCCAAGGAGGTGTTTTCTAATTATTTAGGAGATTTATAACATGCATAGAGTCTCCTTCTACGATCAAATTGTCTTCTAAGTCTTGAGTCATTTTAAGGCCTCTCCACATAGCTCTAGCTTCAGCTTCGTTGTTTGTCCTTGTTCCCAAATATTCAAAAAATGCAAGCATCATATTCCTATTATGATCTCACACAATGCCACCAGTGCCTACTCTGCTAGGATTGTCCTTAGTCGCTCCATCAAAATTAAGCTTAAACCAACTCGTAGGAGGTGGAGACCACTTAACATTGGCTCTGGGGTTGACTACCCTAGGCACAAACTCATATAACAAGGTTAAGCTTAAATATTGAGCAATCGTGGTCTCCTACAGATGAGATTTATAGCTGGCAATGATAGTTTGATGATCATGGATAGAATCATTAAAGACTCTATGGTTCCTTTCTAACCACACCTGCCAAAGATAGTGATTGAGACAAATTTTCCACATGTACCTAAGTCTTTGGCTTGAAAAGGGGTAAGTCCACTAGATGAAAAAATCAAGTATGGTGGCTGGTTTAACCCATGAAATATTTAAGGCATGAAAAACCCCACTTAGGACAGTCAAGTAAAAAGGGTACTCAAGGAAAATGTGATAAATGGTCTCCCAATTAGCCTTGAATAGATAACAAGTAAAATGCTTTCCTGCTTGAGATAGAATATGACCTTTCCATCTAGCAAGTTTTTTTTGAAGTCTTTCAATAACCCTGTCCCACATTGACTCTCTCGGAGAACCAATGAAAAGAGGGAGACCAAGATACGAAGTGGGGAGGTTTGCTATATCACACCCTAAAATTTTTGCAATCCTTCCTTGTCTCTGAATGGGGGTGTTCAAGAAATATAACTTACTTTTATTGAAATTAACTTTCTGACCAGCAACGTCCTCGTAGAGTTGCAAGATGTATTTAATTATTTTTGCCTCGCCTTAGTCAATATTAGGGTATCATCAACGAATTGTTGGTGAGAAAAAACCCTAGTGAGAGATGTTGCCTTGATTCCCGATATTAGCCTTGAACTGCAAGCATTTTTTATGGTTCTACCTAAAGCTTCTGCCACAATGATGAATAACATGGGGCTGATAGGGTCCCCCTACCGAATTCCTCTCTGAATTTGAAAGTAACCAGCAGTTGTTACATTAACTAGAATCGAGAACCATGCTTTAGAAATACATTCTTTGATCAAATTAAACCATTGGTGGTGAAAACCAAATTTAAGGAAGATAATGATTGATAATTGGTGCCAATAAATCCCCCCTCTATGCTCTCCTATGAAATCATTTGATATTGATAAATTATTTGGTAAATAAATAAGACCAATATAGTTCACCATGGGTAATGGGTATCAATAAATTTTCCCTCTATGCTCTCCTCTGAAAGCATTTTTATGTTGACAAATTATTTGGTAAATAAAAAAGACCAATATAGTTCCCTGTTGCCTATATAATGGATGACCTTTACAAGTTGATCTTCGACAAAGCTTGATATTTGAAACTATGATTCGAATTTTAATTAATATTTAAGTTGTTTTTATTAGATATTTTAGTGGTATATAGATAGACTATTATTTTTTTGTTGTTCAATTTTTTTTTATTGGAACCAACAATTATATTCAATAAAAATAAAAGAGGTTACAATAAAAAGGGATCTGGAAAGATCATATCTTGGGGTGCAAGGCCACCCATATAATTTAAATTAGAGACAATCCCTAAAAGGATGAATACACAACATAACAAAGCATAGAAAAATAAACTAGAGTAAAAAACCCTGAATTATAGAATTGTAACTCTAGCAATCAGGTAGACTTATTACTTCATCATCCTATGTCTGTTCAAAGCCAACATTGTAAAATTTTTGGAACTATTGGGTTGAATGGGTGAAACCATTTTTAGAGGACTACAAAAATATTGAAACTATACAGAAAGAGAGGGATCTTTAGATTTTGCTTCCTCCGTAGGAACCACCAATTCCATCAATGATGGCTCTACATACAATGGAATATCCTTGCTACCACTAAGATATTCCATAAAATTGTAGTTGTTGGATGAATAAAAAATATAACTACCCAATTGAACACTGGTTATATGAAATCACTTCTCTAGAGTGGCATCTTCTTCTATTTATTATCTTCTCGGGTTGTGGGAGCACCTTGTATTAGCTAAAGGGAATGTACTAGAGGACTAGCCAGTTAGGTATACTATGAAGCAATCGCTATTGCATCCCATGGGGTATGAATATATTGATACTAAGGAGCCTCATTATTGGTAATTTAAACTGGGGGATCAACTTTTCCCTTTTCATACCATTTTTCTATTAGCTTTGATACATGTGTTGACTCGGACTATGTACCTTTAGAAGCAACCAAACATGTATTATATACCTTCCCATAGTCATCCAACCATCCTCTTGAGGTTTATGGGTGGTTACACTTGGTGTGGTGGGGCTCTCCTTGTCCCTGTTATGCAGTATTAAGGGATAATATTTGATCTTGTGTGCTAAAGACTAGCATCAAAAATGTGTTAGAAAAATTAATATAGAGGAATTATTGGGATATCATAGTGTCACCAAATTGTATGTCTATAGTCTCCTTGTAATCTTGAGAAATATCAATCTCGATGCAAACACAATTTTGAGGGTATGCAAGGAAAAATTTGTCCACCTCAACCAAAATAACATGCCCTAGAGGGACTACTATGTTACTGAGAAATCACCATAGAGATAGAAGGATTCTTAGAAATTCCACCCACATAGGGACTTTGGTGGATCTTTCCTCATAAATATAAAAGTCATGGGTCCAAGAAGAAAAAACAAGCTAAGAACTTCTCACGTACTAGGGACCATGTTCATAAATCACCTTAGCATGGGTTGTTTTCGCAAAGAGAAACAAAAAAAAACCCTTTGTAATATTTTGAACCATTGTTAGCTTGACTCCATGAGGATTCCAAGTTGTGTTAACCCAGGCCCTAAGGAAAGACTCATTAGGAATGCATCCAATGAAATACATGACAAGGGTGAATTATTGTAAACTATGACATGCAAAATCAAATTTAGGCAATGGAAGGATTATGTTAGGAGAACAAGGGTAACCTTGTGGACCATTCTCAGCACAAAATTGTATAGTCAATTGAGAGAAGCCATTATCGCATGCATTCCCTTTTGTAGTACCAATGTTGTGCATTGGTCCTCCAGGGTTAGGGACCATAATGATACTCAAAATCGTAGCCCAATATCCATCACTATGAAAATGCAACTTTTGAATCACATGGAAGGATCCTCCATTATACCTTGGAAATATGTCCTAATTTATACCCTTTATACTTAACTATAATTAAAAAAATGATTATAATACTACAAAAATATCCACTAATCTTACTAAACCAAAAAGTCCAATTGCCTTTATTTATCTCTTTTATAATTTTCCAAATGTCAAATCTTCTAAACATGCAATAAATTACATCAAACTAAAGTCTATACTTTGAATATAGCCTTCATACTCCTTAATAATAGCTTCCACTCTCACTAATTCATCCACACATATGTTCAAAATTAATCCCCACAAAATCTCATCTATGCCAACTCTACTGACACTAAAATTTGAATGTCGAATCGCAAAATATACATTATAAAAATCTCTTTCTATCTTATTTTTTGGTAGAGCAATGAGATAAAATCTCATTAAGGTTATAATATTTTATAATATAATGGTGAGCAAGACTATTCGCTAAGAGGAGATTAAGTTTTAGAGTCCCTAGACAATGTTTCACAAAAATCATATTAAATTTTTTTAAGTTTTAGAGTCCTTGGATATTGGATAATATTTCTTATGGTTTAGATTTATTTGATGCCTTTTCACTTTTTTGCATGCTTCATGATGTCAAAGTTGCATGGATTGAGGATTTTACATATCTGAGATCTAGCATCTAGGATTACAAGGATCTGGAAGTGCATAAATCCAGGCTTGCATAAAGCTAGGATTGCACAATCGAGAGCATGCACAAATTCAAGATGAGGATGTGATGATATTTTCACAAAGTGGATGACATCAACTACATCTAGGATTTTCCAAAATTTGATAAATGTGAAATCCTAAACCAAGAAGGTAACTACATGCTCTTCTCTATGTTTTTTCAACTTCAGAATTATCTTTGTATTTCTTCTTCTCTATTTGTTTTTGACACAAAGCATTTTCTTCAACCTTTTAAAATCTTCATCCTTTAAAGGTTTTGTGAAAATATCTGCAAACTACACTTTGGACCTAAAAAATAATAATTTAATTTCATTATTTTTCACCATCTCTATGATGAAATGATACCAAATGTCATTGTGCTTCCTTTTACCATGAAACACTAGATACTTTGACAGTGCTATAGCAGAGTTGTTATCAAAAAATATTGTTGTTTCCCCTTCCTATTGATGATTCAGCTCACCTAAAATTATTCTCATTCAAACTACCTAATATGCGACTGAAGTAATGGCAACATACTTTGCTTATGTAGTTGACAATGCAACAGTGGGTTGTGTCTTTGATGACCATGAAAGTACACTTCATCCAATATGGAAAGCGTAATTGAAAGTGCTCTTTCGATCATTAATGTTTCCAACCCAATCACTATTTGTGTAGCCAACAAGCTCAACTTGATCTAATTTGGCATAAAATATCCTATGGTCTCTCATCCCATTGGCATACCATAGTATCCTTTTGCCTACTTGAAAGTGAGTGTTCTTTGGTGCCTCCATGAATCTACTAATTAGACTCACTACAAACATTAGTTCAGATCTGGTTGTTGTCAAATACATAAAGCTTCCAACTAATCTCTTATAAAATGATAGATCAATGTTGTTGTTGCAATCATGCTTGCTTAATTTTAGACTTGTTGCAACTAGAGTGATAGCTAGTTTGATATTCTCTATTTTGAATCTCTTCAATAAATCCCTTTCATACTTGCCTTGAGAGATTAAGATATCATCTACTGATTGGATAACTTCAATGACAAGAAAATATTTTACCAGACCCAAATCCATTATATCAAACTCATATTTCATTGCATTTCTAAACTGGCAAACATATTTCTATTGCTAATATAAATCAAACTGTCTATATAGAAATAAAATATTATCATTTCTCCCTATGCATTGGCCTTAATATACATAGTGTACTCATATGGGAACTTGATGAATCCATTATCCTAAATGTATTCATCAATGTGGCTATACCAAGCCTTGGGTGCTTGCTTTAAACCATACAAGGTTTCCTTCAACTTAAGAACCTTTCCTTCTTACCCTTCCAAAATTATGTAAGATTTTATGAGATGGGCGAGTAGTAGCCCTTTAAACCTTGTATGGTTTAAAGTATGGTTTTAAAGCAAGCAGGAAGATGAACCTTGTATGGGTGCTTGCTCTATTTTTGCACAAGTTTCCCAACACTCAGTAGATTATGTTTCAGTATAGGCACATAATACACATCAGACGTGTTATATTTTTTTTTTTATGGATTATAATCCTCCCTTTGCCCATGATAGGTACCTTGTTATTGTTTCCCATATTCACTTTAGATTTGATGGTCTCATCTAGTTGTGAGAACATTTCTCTATTCCTAGACATGTGGTTACTACAACCACTATCAAGATACCAAACATTATTTTGGCTTTCTTCATCAGCACTACAAGTTAACATCATAGACCCACAAGCATATTTGTTTTCCACATTCTCATTCTCATTGGTATAGTGGACTTGTTGCTTATTTTTCTTAGCCATCTTATTTCTACACTCATAACTATAATGGCCAAATTTCTTGCAGTAATAACATTGGATTTTAGATTTAGCATACCTTTGATTTGATCCTCCTTGTTGCTTTTAATTGTTTAATCTTCCTCTTGCTTATGTAAATTGCTATTGGCTTCTCCTTTGTTGGAGTAGTTTGATATTCCTCCTCATTCATGGCCTCTTCCACCTTTAACTATGTTATTATGTCCTCTTCCTCCTTGAGAACTTAATGTTGTTTTTTGGGATTCCTCCCTTATACTATTATCTCTAAATGAGACTACATCTTTAATTTTTTCTCTAATGAAGACTATGCTATCCGATTTAGCCTCTACTCATGTGTTTGTAGAGAACCCATTAAATCATCCATTGAAAGGGTTTTTAAGTCCCTTGATACCTCAATAGCAGTGACGACTATGTCAAACCTGGATGGTAGGCTTCTTAGTGTCTTATCCACTATTCTTTGGTTCTCAACATTTTTGTCATTCATTTTCATATAATTTATAATATCCATTGTGCTAGTAAATAAATCGCTCATGGACTCTAATTCATTCATCTACAAAATTTTAAAATCCCTTCTCAACATCGACAACCTTACCAACATCACTTTGTTGGTGTCTTGGAAAGAGTTGGATAAAATTTCTTATACCTCCTTTGATTTGGTTGCTACTACAATTTTAGGAAATATGGTCTCTTCAACTATTTTCATAATGTAGAATAAGATTTTCTAGTCTTTCTTCCAATTTTCCTTCAATAAAGCTTTCTCATCTTGAGAAAGAGCACTCAATGTTTTTGTATCTATAGGTTGTTGGTACCCATTCTCCATAATATCCCATAGCTCCTAAGACCTAAACAACATCTTCATCTAGATTCTCTGTTGGCAATTTTGGGTACCTTGAGTTCTTTGCAGTTGCTCAAGTAAATAAGTTGTCATTGATGTCAAGAAGCTTTTGAAAGAATTTGATTTGATGTAAAATAATGTGTTTTGTTGAAGTTTCGGCTTGACAGGTTCGAAAGAAAGTAAGTTGGAAAAATGTCGCGATATCGCGACATGTCGCATTTTCGCGACTTAAACAGAGAGAGAAAGCTTTTTGAAAAAGTGTCACGATTTCGCGACATGGTGGAAGAGAAAGAAGAAGCTGGCAAAACTATCACGATTTCGTGACATGTTGGAAGAGAGAGAAGAAGCTGGCAAAACTGTCACGATTTCGCGACATATTGGCAGAGAAAGAAAGCAAGGTGGAAGATGTCGCGATTTCATGACATGTCGCATTTTCGCGACTCGAAAAGTGCAGGAAGGCAAAGAAGGAAAAATGTCACGATTTCGCGACATAATGCAAGGAAGGTTGTACGGATTAAAAAGTGTCACGATTTCGTGACATGATGCAGAAGGGAGAGTCCGCAGTGTGAACTGTCATGATTTTGCAACAAGTTTGAAGAGAGATAAAGTATCTCGAAAAGTGTCACGATTTTGCGACATGCTGCAAAAGACGAAGTGAGGACTGTCACGATTTTGCGACATGCTAAAAAGCTCGAAGTGAGAACTGTCATGATTTCGTGACATGCAGCAAAGGGAAGAGTTTGAAATGAGAAGCGTCACGATTTCGTGATAGGCTACAAAGAAATTGTACGGATGCAAAAAGTGTCACGATTTCACGATAGGTTGAAGAGAAAGCTTGCGGTTGCAGAAAGTGTCACGATTTCATGACAGTTTGAGATGGCAGCATATGGATGGAGAAAGTGTGCAAGTCTTCAACAGAAGAAGCGTCACGATTTCATGACGAATTCAAGAAGGAAGAGCTCAAAGGCGAAAGCATCGCGATTTCGCAACATGTTCCAGTTTCGCGGGTGTAAGGCAGAGAGAAGCTCAAGGCAGCGAAAGTGTCACGATTTCATGACATGTTCCAGTTTTGCGGGTGTAAGGCAGAGAGAAGCTCAAGGCAGCGAAAGTGTCACGATTTCGTGACATGTTCTAGTTTTGCGGGCGTAAGGCAGAGAAGAGCTTAAGGCAGCGTAAGTGTCACGATTTCGTGACATGTTCCAGTTTCGCTAGTGCAAGCCGAGAAGAGGTTGATAAAGCGAGAAATGTCATGATTTCATGACAAAAGTGACGATGACGTCAGCAGAGGCAAAAGTGTCACGATTTCATGACAAAAGCAAAGTTGTTGCTGACAAAGCGAGAAGTGTCACGATTTCACGACAAGAACGTAGTCAAGGCAGACAAAGGCAAAAGTGTCATGATATCACGACATGTTGTAGTTTCACGAGAAAAGCTATAGAACTACAGAGGCGGTTGAAGCCGACAGAGTTAAATCTGGGCCGACGTAGCTTAGGGTTTTGTAGCCGATGTAGTTTAAGGGTAACAACCGACTAAGACCAAGGTTTAGATCTTGATTATGTTAGTATAAAAGGAGGGCTATTTGAAGAGAATTTGTATCGATCGAAGTGTGCGTTCGAAGTGCGATATTCATAGATAGAGTGCGAGGGAGAAGTTCGATCATCGAGAAGCAGAGTGTGCGAAGACTATGCTGATGTGATTGCGCAGAGGTGCATAAGTTGATGTTCGATCGAGTGCTGCTATGTTTGCACAATCAGTGCAAAAGTTGGTTTCGACCAAGTGCGGCTGTAACAGAATAGAAAGAGATTTGAGGATAGACTTGTGCCAGACCGAAGGACTATGTTTGGTGCAGACCAGAGAAAGAGGAAGAGGACAGACTTGTGCCAGACCGAAGGACTGTGTTTGGTACAGATCAGAGAAAAAGATAGAGGACATTTGTGCTAGACCGAAGGACTGTGTTTAGTGCATTTTCGAGGACCAGCTTTGAGGTGATAGGGTTGAGGACAGAGGTCTCCAGCCAGAGCAGGGAAGACAGGTGTCTTCTGTGGATAGAGTTCCACTTGCTAAGGGCAGCAGAGGTAGAGGTCTTCTAGAGGATCACCAGCCAGAGCAGAGTTAGGGGATTGGTGTCTCCTTTGGGTTGGTACCCATAAACATTGTAATCGGGAAAGGTTTTCCCAGATTTGGTTGATAAAATTTTAGTGAAAATTTTATCCGTGGAGTAGCCCACCTTGGGTGAACCACGTAAATTGCTATGTCTCTATTGTGGATGGTGTTTTCTGTATTGCTTTGATTTTTGCTTGATACTGCTTTCTATACACTGCATAATATTGTATTAAAAGTTAAGTTGAAGGAAAAAGTAGAAAGTGGTCTTATACTGTTCACCCCCCCTCTCAGTATAAGCTTGTGTTCTTCAATTGGTATCAGAGCGGGTTCCTTCAAAAAGTTTAAACAACTTGAAGGAAAAGCTTGATAAGAACACAATGGATTATTCAAGCGGCAATGCAGCACCTATTCTTGACGGATCAGATTTTGGTCTTTGGAGTGCAAGGATGAAGGTTCATCTAATGGCACTTGGCAATGAGGTATGGGAAGTGATTGAAGATGGGTACACTATTCCTGTAAATGGTCCTTATACTAAAGAAGACAGGCTCCTACATCACAACAATTCAAAAGCAATGAATGCAATCCCGAAGGGTTTACTGGAAGCGGATCTTACCAAGGTGATTCACTGCAAGATAGCTAGTGAAATGTGGAAACAATTGCAGGTGGTTCACACAGGTGATGTAAATGTCCGAAAGGCCAAGTTGAGACACTTCAAAGGTATGTTTGAACAACTCAAGATGAATTATGATGAAAATATTAGTGAATACATGCTCCGTATGGATGAGGTTGTTAACTCCATGAAAGACTTAGGTCTTGAACTTGCTGAAAATGATGTTTGTGATAAGATTTTAAGATCTCTTCCTAATAGATTTAGTGAAAATATTTCTGCTATTGAGGAAGCTAAAGATTTGGATAAGCTGAAAAAGGATGAGCTTCATAGTATACTTGCAGCATTTGAGTTGAGAACTCAGGTGAAGGTTGATGTCAAGAAAGAGGCAGCTTTCAAGGCTACCAAGAAATCTAAGGGTAAACAACTTCAAGAGAGTGATGAGTCTTCTAGTGATGAAGAGGCATATTACAAGAAGAAAGGCAAGTTATCTAGAAAGCACAAAAGCATGAAAAATATAAGATGCTTCAATTGTGGAAAGTTTGGTCATTATGCTACTGACTATACTGTTTCCAAGAATGAAAGTGATGAAGAGAAACAGGATGTTAAGAGCAAGGATTCTGAAAAGCACAGGTATTACAGAAAGAACAAAGATGAGCACAACAATCAAGGAAAGAGGTATTCACACAAGAACAAGAAGAGTTTCTACCTAGACAAAGCAAGTAAGTGTTCTAGCAGTGATAGTGAAAGCTCTTCAAGTGATGAGGAAAATGAGATGTTGTTCATATCAAAAAAAGAGGAAGAACCGAAACATAGATTCATTATTATGAAATGTCTTAGATGTGGAAATTTTGGTCACCTTGAGGATGATTGTACAAATAATGATTTGGTTTCAAGTATGTATAAGGATGCTTCAGAAAACTATCAAGAAGATGCTTGTATGGTTTTTGAAAAAGGTAGCACCTCTAGTGATAAGAAATCTGGAAAAGGCCTTGAGGATTCAGAAAGCAAACAAATAAAGGATCTTGAAAGTGAACTTAATAATGCTCTTAGTGCTTTGAAAAAGGAAAGAAAGAAGAATGATAGACTCAAGGATAAGTTAGATGAATGTTGTATGGAGAGAGACGATCTTATAGAAAGTCTTGACTTCTCTATAGCTAAGACACAAGAACTCAAGGATGAGTTAGAGTCTAAGGTTCTTGAGTATAGTGAGTTAGAATAGAAAATGGCTTCTTTGGAAGTGGAAACTAAAGAGTACAAGGATAAGTTGTACAGGTTTCAAGATAGCTCCAAAAGGGTTAAGTCTCTCATCAAAGGTCAAAGAAAACCAATAGATAAAATAGGTCTTGGTTTTGTTAAGCCGCACAAGGAACAGGTTGGGGAATCTAGCAAGAGATTCCAAAAGGAAGAGAGTTCTAATGAAGAAAGTACTTCAGATCATGAGTCCATGAGTGATAAATGCACAGAAATAGAAAACAAAATTCAGATTGAAAAGAAGAAGTTTTCGGGACCCAAGAGGTCGAATAAAAGAAAATTTCACGACAGATGTTTTGCGTGTCACAGGTTTGGTCACATGGCTGTACATTGCATGGCTCAAGTGGAGAAAGTAAACGACAAATTCAGAAGTGCTAGTTTCTTTCGAGGGTATTGCTACTCTTGTCAATAGTTTGGGCACAAGGCAGTCTATTGCAAGGTTAATTACAGGAACAGGTTTGATCAGAACAGGTTTGGGCAGAACTGGTGGATTCAAAGAACAGGTATGCCTAAAAGAAATAACACTGTTACTTGTTGTAAGTGCAACAATGAAGGTCACACAGCTAGACAGTGTAGAGCTGATCTTCCAAGGTACAAAAATAGAAATAGTGGCATGATCAGGTCCAAGGATCAAGGCATGAAAAAGGACAGGGATGAGAACAAGAACAAGAACAAGAATAGTGACAAAAATAGGAATGCGGGCAAAAAGTTCAAGAAAAGGCCCGGCAAGGAAATTGTAGACACTGATGATGATCAGTGCCTAATGGGAGTTTTACTCCCACCCCTATTTTAATCACCTCATCAGGAGGTGGGGGAGGGACTAAGCTAAGTGGCTCATTCTTAGTCCCAGCCCCAAAGGTGACCCTTTGCCATTGATGACAAAGGGGGAGAGATATGAGTAAGGGGGAGAGATATGAGTAAGGGGGAGAGCTTCAATGTGAAGAGGAAAGCTTCAAGTCAGGGGGAGCAAAACTTCAAAAGGAGATTCTCAGCTGTTAGCACAGTTGGTTTCAGTTTTAGCTCCTGAGACGTGTTTTTAGTAAAGGGTTGCCATCAATGACAAAGGGGGAGATTGTTGGCAATTTTGGGTACCTTGAGTTCTTTGCAGTTGCTCAAGTAAATAAGTTGTCATTGATGTCAAGAAGCTTTTGAAAGAATTTGATTTGATGTAAAATAATGTGTTTTGTTGAAGTTTCGGCTTGACAGGTTCGAAAGAAAGTAAGTTGGAAAAATGTCGCGATATCGCGACATGTCGCATTTTCGCGACTTAAACAGGAGAGAGAAAGATTTTTGAAAAAGTGTCGCGATTTCGCGACATGGTGGAAGAGAAAGAAGAAGCTAGCAAAACTGTCACGATTTCGTGACATGTTGGAAGAGAGAGAAGAAGCTAGCAAAACTGTCACGATTTCGTGACATATTGGCAGAGAAAGAAAGCAAGGTGGAAGATGTCGCGATTTCGTGACATGTCGCATTTTCGCGACTCGAAAAGTGCAGGAAGGCAAAGAAGGAAAAATGTCACGATTTCGTGACATAATGCAAGGAAGGTTGTACGGACGAAAAAGTGTCACGATTTCACGACATGATGCAAAAGGGAGAGTCCGCAGTGTGAACTGTCATAATTTCGTGACAAGTTCGAAGAGAGATAAAGTATCTCGAAAAGTGTCACGATTTCGTGACATGCTGCAAAAGACGAAGTGAGGACTGTCACGATTTTGCGACATGTTGAAAAGCTCGAAGTGAGAATTGTCATGATTTCGTGACATGCAGCAAAGGGAAGAGTTTGAAATGAGAAGCGTCACGATTTCGCGACAGGCTACAAAGAAATTGTATGGATGCAGAAAGTGTCACGATTTTGCGACAGGTTGAAGAGAAAGCTTGCGGTTGCAGAAAGTGTCGCGATTTCATGACAGTTTGAGATGGCAGCATACGGATGGAGAAAGTGTGCAAGTCTTCAACAGAAGAAGCGTCACGATTTCATGACGAATTCAAGAAGGAAGAGCTCGAAGGCGAAAGCGTCACGATTTCGCAACATGTTCCAGTTTCACGGGTGTAAGGCAGAGAGAAGCTCAAGGCAGCAAAAGTGTCACGATTTCGTGACATGTTCCAGTTTCGTAGGTGTAAGGCAGAGAGAAGCTCAAGGCAGCGAAAGTGTCACGATTTCACGACATGTTCCAGTTTCATGGGCGTAAGGCAGAGAAGAGCTTAAGGCAGCGTAAGTGTCACGATTTCGTGACATGTTCCAGTTTCGCTAGTGCAAGCCGAGAAGAGGTTGATAAAGCGAGAAATGTCATGATTTCATGACAAAAGTGACGATGACGTCAGCAGAGGCAGAAGTGTCACGATTTTGCGACAAAAGCAAAGTTGTTGCTGACAAAGCGAGAAGTGTCACGATTTCACGACAAGAACGTAGTCAAGGCAGACAAAGGCAAAAGTGTCACGATATCGCGACATGTTGTAGTTTCGCGAGAAAAGCTACAGAACTACAGAGGCGGTTGAAGCTAACAGAGTTAAATCTGGGCCGACGTAGCTTAGGGTTTTGCAACCGACGTAGTTTAAGGGTAACAACCGACTAAGACCAAGGTTTAGATCTTGATTATGTTAGTATAAAAGGAGGGCTGTTTGAAGAGAATTTGTATCGATCGAAGTGTGCGTTCGAAGTGCGATATTCATAGATAGAGTGCGGGGGAGAAGTTCGATCGTCGAGAAGCAGAGTGTGCAAAGACTATGCTGATGTGATTGCGCAGAGGTGCATAAGTTGATGTTCGATCGAGTGCTGTTGTGTTTGTGCGATTAGTGCAAAAGTTGGTTTCGACCAAGTGCGGCTGTAATGTGAACAGAAAAGAGATTTGAGGACAGACTTGTGCCAGATCGAAGGACTCGTGTTTGGTGTAGACCAGAGAAAGAGGAAGAGGACAGACTTGTGCCAGATCGAAGGACTGTGTTTGGTACAGATCAGAGAAAAAGATAGAGGACATTTGTGCTAGACCGAAGGACTGTGTTTAGTGCATTTTCGAGGACCAACTTTGAGGTGATAGGGTTGAGGACAGAGGTCTCCAGCCAGATCAGGGAAGACAGGTGTCTTCTGTGGATAGAGTTCCACTTGCTAAGGGCAGCAGAGGTAGAGGTCTTCTAGAGGATCACCAGCCGGAGCAGAGTTAGGGGATTGGTGTCTCCTTTGGGTTGGTACCCATAAACATTGTAATCGGGAAAGGTTTTCCCAGATTTGGTTGATAAAATTTTAGTGAAAATTTTATCCGTGGAGTAGCCCACCTTGGGTGAACCACGTAAATTGTTGTGTCTCTATTGTGGATGGTGTTTTTTCGTATTGCTTTGATTTCTGCTTGATACTGCTTTCTATACACTGCATAATATTGTATTAAAAGTTAAGTTGAAGGAAAAAGTAGAAAGTGGTCTTATATTGTTCACCCCCCCTCTCAGTATAAGCTTGTGTTCTTCATTCTCTAGTAATCATAATTAGCCATTGAATAATGAAATTTGTACTTGTAGAGGATTTCTACTAGAAGTTGTAGACCCAAAATGGCCACAACCTTAGAAAAATTTTGAAAATATTTTCTAGGGAATGAATATGTTTCCAACCGCTCAACACACAGTGTATTTTATAGCAACACAGCGCAAGATGTTCCATGCCACTGGCATAATAGCCAAACTTGCATTGCAACCACTTTAGCAGAGCGAAATACGACATATTTTTCTAAGGTAGCAAATATATTCTCAGCTACTCAACATTTAGTGTATTTTATAGTGGCACTATGCAGATGTTCCCAGCTGCTCAACACTCAGTGTATTTTTTAACAGTATCACATAGATATTCTGCACCACTATCAACTCAGTTCAAAGCTAATGTCAGTGTTCTTCGAAGAGTGACCTAGTGCACATTGTCCTAACCCACACAATTAAATGACTAAGTTTTTATGTGTTCTATGCCATTGAGGTCCACGTTCATTTTAGAGTGGATAAGAGCACATGCTCCACACCGCTGGTAAAAGAGGTTGAGATGCCTGAAATGAAACACAAGGCCATGGCATAGCACATACTTTCACAAAACATCATTTTACACTCTTTCTTGAGTGACCTGGTGACATGCTCTATTCTTCTAGTATTATAGTGTATTTCTTGATATGCTCCACGTAATTGGTTAACATGGTCAATTCAATCCACAAGCCTTTCTAAAGAGTGTCCTAGCGACATGTTCTACACCGCTCGTCTCCAAGCATTTTTAAGATTTAATCACAATTGTTTGTGGTTGAATCAATGACCAAGCTTATGCTAACATTTTCTCAGGTATACAAAAGCAAAACATTTACAAACAAGAACCAGTTGATTCAAGCAGGAAGATGAAGCATCCATGGAGCCAAGAAAATAAGAACTTAGGTAGTTATAGATCTATGTCCAAATGAAGTCCCCAATAAATATAGAAGGCTTAGATCTAGAATTATTAGACCTGGAGCCTAATTTCCATTGTAGAGCGAGCAAGTTGAAGAGCTGAGCTACTATGGTGTGTGACATCGCATAAATTTTTTAGACTTCATGGTGAATGAAGTGGTGCCACTTCAGCATTCTATCGATTTGGCATGGTTTAATCCTTGTAATATTCCATATTTTTTCTTCATTATCAAACTATTAATAGATGTCGAACCCTCAATTTTTAGTGTCGGCTCTAGAGTGTTTGCTTACCCTACTGTGTAATATCTTTTGCAAATCAATAGAAGGAGCATTACTTGAATTTTTGACTTGGGGATTGATGTCTTCGATATTTATTTGAGATATTCAAGTTGTGAATTGTTTCTATAGATGTTGCTATGGTTAGTTTACCCTAATTTTGAATTAATAGCTTTAGAGAAATTGAAACCTTTTTATAATTTAATCTATGCTTACAATGAGTTAATTTCTATCAAATCTAGATATTGATCTTATTCTTCTAAATTGTATTAGTAGTATTATGAATTTTGAAATAGCTTTTTTGGAGTATATATCTATTTTGTGTTTCTTTATGAAGATTACTTTGTTTCTGGGTGTTGTTAATCTTGAGTGTTGGACAGTGGAAATAATTTATTGAAAGGTTTTCCCTATGGATGCCTATGTTGTTAACTTTATCCAGCCACTATTTTAGTTATAATTTCTCAGCCCTAAACCCTTTTCTATCCCTATCTCTTAAATAATTACTAAACTTAAATGAGTCAACACTCGACCAGTTGACAAGGAACCAACATACTCTAGAGGTTGGATTAGATAAATATTTAGTCCATACAATGTTGAGTTATGAGTTGTGACTAGCAAGTGTAAGTCTTGTTAGAAAACTAGAAGATAGACAACTGTAGTATCAAGTTTTTATTGATGTCAATTTGGATCCCAAAAGTTTTGGCACGCCCGATGGGACCTATTTACTAGAAACTATAGTTAACCCACCCTTGCTTCATTTTGTATATTTTTCCTGAAGGAATCAAAATTTGGTGCATTGCCTTGACCTTGTTAAGGGGTGAGTAGTAAATTCACTTAGTGACTCCCTGAATGCAGAAACCATAAAGCCATCCGTATAGCTTGTAGTTTTTTCATGAATACTAGGTCATCTGTAAGGAATAACCTTGGTTCTTTCATCTACTATGAGATCTCCTTTAGAGGATCGACCGTCATAAGGAATTTGAACCAATATTTATTCATATGAAACTCCTCCTGAGAAATCTACTATAGGGCCCCCAAGTCCACCTCCAAAAAGAACTCCACAAGTAAATATGACTTAAAATGTACCCCCTAATCAGCCCCTATAGAAGCATCCCAAGCTGGAATACAACTGGTCCCCTAAGTCTAACCCATATGCATGATATCCTTTAGGTTGTGACTAAATCCATCCCTACATATGATGGATCAAACAAGACCACATATGAACATTACAAAGATATTTTGAATTTAGTTGTCATCCATAACATAAATAATGAAGATGTCATTATTAAAATCCTAACCCTATCCTTTAGAGGGAAAATCCTAAACTAGTTCAAGAATTTGGAGGATAATACTATTGCATCATGGGCAGCATTAGTAGAACCCTTTGTAGAAGATTTCAATGAGTCTTTTAATCCCTTATTCCTCCTAAATCAATTGACATCCATACAAAAGCATCAGTAGAAACTTGTTTTAGATTTCAACCTAAGGTTTAGTAGGTTCTGGAAAAGAATTCCACCTGAAGTCAGGCTAGTTGCATCTCTTGATTTCATGTACCCTTGGGTCTGAATTGGATCTACAAACTCAATAGTCAGGAATATGTACCTTCCCCCAAGTCTATAATGCAGATTTTCAAGCTAAAAATACTCTTATCAATGTGGGAATATTACCCCCTAAAATTTTCATACCCTATTGTGCAAAAATTCCCAATATTTAGAACTTGGTAGCTACATAATCTTATATGGACCCTTCTTCTTTAGCATCCCTACTTCCTCATATGACCCCTATTCCTCATCCCAAAGTGTCATCTACTGTAATTCCTTTCCCACCGCTTCATGTTCAAACATCCCATGAATCCACTGTGCTTCTTGATATACAAAATACCCTTAAAATTCTTAGTAACAAGATGAAATCATGGAAAAAAGAGAGATAGAGAGATGTCAGCAAAGAAGATTTCCCTATGTCAATAGGGAACAAAAATCTGGTACCAGCAATAACATAGGAATCTAGGTGAATTCAATGCAAGGAGATTCAAAATGTTCCTCTGAAACAAGAATGGTAAATATGTGGTGCCTTGTATGCAATGACCCTCATGATTCAAATCATGTATCGTGTACCAACACCATGTGTATCATGCTATGGAAATGGTAGAGAGGAATCAAAAATGTAGAGTCAATATGTTGTGGCAACCAAACCAAATCATGATTGGATACAACCCAGATGAAGAAGGGTTGATTTTAGTTATGACAAGATCAGGAAAGAAGACCTTATAGGTTGATCCACAAAATATGGGCCAATTCCAAGTTTTTGCCCAAAAAAAGAAGGATACTCCCCCTCAAGGTAATGATCTTTTCTCTATTCCTCAAGCACAAGAAAAGAGGGATATGGTCCCAAAGGGCCAATAAAAGGAGGTCATCTTCTTTAGAAGATATGATAATAATGCTTAGTCTGTTTCTCACACTAATTAAATAATAATAATAATTTTTAATTTAATTTTTAATAAAACTTTTACTTAAAATTAAATAAATTAATTTTTTAAATTATACATATATGTACATTTATTATTTAGAATATACATATATATATATATATATATATATATATATATATATATATATATATATATATATATATATATATATATATATATATAATTTTATTAATCCAAATAAACTAATTAATTTTATGATGTTATTTTATATTTATATTAGAGAGTTTAATGTATATATTTATAATTATGTATTAAATATTTATTTTAAATTACATAAATAAATGAAGGAAAAAACCAAACATAATATTTTTTTGATCTTTAAACACTAAAACAAATAATTTTTTTGATTTTTTTTTAATAAAGGTATAGTTAAGTAGTTTTAAAGATGTTGTTTACCCAATAAATAATTATTCAACTATACATCAAGCATACCATACCCCACTAAGATTTAAATCATGTATATCTTTTTTAGAGCTTCAAATTCTTCACCATTAGGTCCATTTAGGTTGTACAATAATGAATGAGGATTACCATTAAAGTCTGGCTAAGGAATTAGCCCATTATCCTTTTATTTCATTGATAATATTATTTTTTAGTGTTATATATTATTTTTAATTATTAAAAAAATAAGGATGGATTTAAAAAGTAGTGTGTATTGAAATTATAAAATATGTATCAAATGGAAATATATTAAAAAAAATTTATGTAGTTGGAAAGTATATAAGAAGAAAAAAATTGATGATTTTTTATTAATATAAATATACATTAAAATTTAATATCAATTGCAAATAGAAAATGAACTAGGAAATATGTTGCATATTGAGCACATGGAATAAACATATTTATAATAATAATAAAAAATTATAATATTTTGAATCATATAATTGTGATGAAATATCAATGAGAAGTCTTAAAAGAGAATATTAGCTTGTAACACTCTAGAATTCATACTAAAGTTGTTATCATGATGAATATGGACGCCTATAGTATTATTTTTTTGGAAGTTTCAAGCAAATTATTGGATCAATCAGATTGAGGTAGAAAGTGTTTAGCATCTAAAGGTAATGTGTTTTAATTTATTACTTTTTAATGAGTATTGACAAGTATTTTATTAGTAGGTGTTTATATTATGGAATCCATATTAGAACTCACCTTAACAAAAAATTAGCTCTAATAATTTTCTTAGTAATTATACTCAATTTTTATCATAGTCTAGCTTTATAATGTTTATGAATTTCACCAAAATAAAAACTCTTTATTTATGATGTAACTAGTAGTCATTAGTAATCCTATATCTCAATTGTTCACTTATTCCACTATACAAAAATTATAAAAATTTGATGATAGATTAAATGTCTATTAATCAACCAACATAATAGTCAATATAAAGAATTGATGATATATTATATTTCTATTAATCAATCAACATAATAATCAACTATGGAGTACCAAATTTCTTCCAACCATATATTAAAGTCATAATAAATTACCTTAATTTAAATTTTATCCTTTAAATGTAACCTTCATCATAATACTAACTTCTTTCTTTCATTTTCAATATGTCCTAACGTATATCTTTCATTCATTTTCAATGTGTCCTTTGACCTTTAAGTGGTCTAAAAAAATATAAAAATTAATTTTTCTAATAAAGGTATAGTAAAGTAGTGTTAAATATGTTTACTCAATACATGGTTATCCAACTATACTTCAAACACTTATGTACACCATACCCTTTGTGAATATTTAAACCTTTACCTCCTATTTATATCTTTAAACTCTTTTCCATTAGGCACACACTTCGGTTGTACATAGGAGGAGGAATGAGGATTGCACTTAAAATTTAACTAAGGACTTACACCTGTATCTTTTTAATTTATTGATAATATTTTTTTTTTTTTTATCTTTAGAGCTTGAGATTTTACAAATAGATTCACTTTTCATCTCAATTGAGATGCTATAGCTAGAAACCTGCATCATTTTACATAAAATATTTGAATTATTTATTTTTATTTTTTGAAAATTTTTAATTCTTTGTGAATACAAATATTCCAGAATTCAAAATCCTTCTTGACATTTTCCTATATAAGCCTTCACAATACCAAAATGTCACCTCTACTATATATGCATTGCATCTTAGTAGAGTACTATTTCCAAAACATTACATTATCATAGTCCCCTTTACCAAATCTAGATTACTAAGAGTGCAACCAAGAAAATTATAATAAATAGTTTATATGAAAACACATTAATATTCTATAATAAAGTAGATATTACCAATAAAAAACATTAATGTAAATACTAATCATATTTTGATTCCAGTAGTCAACATTTTCTTCTCAACTTCAACTAAACTTACTACTTCCTCTAGCCATGGAAAAGAGAATTTAACTTCACAATTAAAACCCCTCTATTGGCTAGCTTATCTACACATTTGTTTTATTTCCTTAATATTTGTGTAAACCTAATTTCTTCAAACTCTTTAGCAAGATATTGAATTTCCACAATTATCTTTGTATGTTCCATGTAGCATTTGCTTTCCTCAAAATTGCATTTATTATTATGAGTGAATCACCTTCCATCCATAATTTATTCCATTTCATTTATTTGCATAGGGTTTTTATGAGGGGCTCCTCATACTAAGTGGGGCTTGAACCTTAGACCTCTTATAATATTATTTTTAGTATTATATGCTATTTTAATTATTAACAAAATAATATATGTAAATATTGATGGATTTTAAAGATATTGTAGATTGAAATTATAAAATATATAACAAATAAAATTAATATTGAAATATACTTATCTACTTGGAAATTATATGAGAAGAAGAAAATTTGAGTGATTTTTTTCTATTAATATAAAGATACATTTAAATTTAATATCAATTGAAAGTAGAAAATGATCTAGAAAATATGTTGTATATTGAGCACATGGAAGAAACATTGTTATAAAAAAATTATTCAAAATATTTTAAATCATGTAGTTGTGATAAAATTTGAATGAGATGTTTTAGAAGAGATCAGTCAATCATCCTAGAGTGGATTAGTTTGTAACACACTAGAATTTATATTGAAGTTGTTATCATGATGAACATGAAAACCTATAGTATTATTTTATTGGAAGTTTTAAGTAGATTATTGGATCCATCACATTGAGGTAGTATATGTTTAGCATATAAAGGTATTGTGTTTCAATTTATTATTTTTGAATGTGTATCCAATATTTTATTAGTAGGAATTTACACTTTGGAATTCATATTGGAACTCACTTCAACAATAAATTAGCTCTAACAATTTGCTTAGCAATTATGCTCAAATTTTATTATAATATAGCTTTATAGTGTTGGGACAATCCACCAAAATAAACACTCTTTATTTATGATGTAACTATTTAGTCATGAATAATCCTAGATCTCAAGAATTTGTGATATAGATAAAATGTCTATTAATCAACCAACATAATAGTCAAAATAAAGAATTCATGATAGATTAAATGTTTGTTTATCAATCAACATAACAATCAACTATGGAGTACCAAATTTCTTCCAACCATGCATTAAACCCATAGTAAATTATCTTAATCTAAAGTTTACTCTTTAAATGCAACCCTCACCATCCTCCTAACCTATATCTTTCACTCTCACGAATTTATCTATGGATACAATGCAATTAGCCCCTTTTTTTTGTAGATTGGAATTATCTTTATTTATGACAAATATATATCATAGAAAAACCCTTTACCTCATATCATCTCCTTACACCTTAATATGTAATATTTAGATAATGTGTTCTTTAAGTATAGTTCAGCATAGAAATGTTTTCATGTATTAATATAATAATACCTTTGTCACCATAGAGGTGGACACCCTTTATAGAAAAAATACATACAATAAACTATATTTTGCAAGGCAAATTGGTCCATAGTAGTATATGAACTTGCTATAATGGTATTCCTCCTAAAATTACTCTACATAATTGTCAAGGACTTCTAGCCATAATAATTTTTGATGTTATTTGCCTCCACTATAATAATTTTGTTCTATTCATCCCCAATTATTATAGTGATGGCTTATTTTTTAATTATTCTATAATTGAACTCTAGATATTTTCCTAAGAGATGATAAAATACCAAGTAGAAACACAAAAGTTTGTTTCTATATTTACAACTATTCTTGATCTTTGAGGCCCCTTTAGTTCAAGTATATTTGAATCCACCATTTGTTTACGTCTAAATCAACCATTTCTTTAAAAATATATGTCATTAAATAATTCAATAGTCACTATCGACATTGTCATATCATAAGATACCATTTCTCTATTGGATGTTGCTTGGATGAGTATGATTTTGAGAATAACTTTTCCTTATTAATTAAATATTGATACAATTGCCTTCCTTTGGACCAAAAATTATTTTCCATTTCATATTTATGGTTATCCACTTTTGTTTTGAGATATTTTGTATTCTTTTGAATATTTGAGAACATGTGTGAACTAATTATTTGATTTAGATAGTTCTTTAAATACATCATTCCAACCTCCATGTGCTAAAAATGGTGTCTAGTTGCAATGCTCAAAATGGTCTTCCTTCTCCTACCTAGGAAAATTGATTTTATGCCTCAAATAATTGTTCACTCTAATATTTGTTGATATTTTTATACAATTGGACTGACTCTCCTATAAGATTAATCCTTACTATACAAGAAAGCATATATTGATTATTTAAACTCCTCTCGTATTTGTTAATATTTCATAACAATTGCACTATCCCATAGAATGAATCTTGACTGTGTGAGAAATCATACACTTGAGCGATGAGAAAGCAGGATGAATCTTGAATGCCCAATAAAGTGAAGAGAAAATCATATGAATATTGACAACTCAATAAAGGAAGATGAGTCCTAAATTGTGTCTTTGGTATTTGAAACATTGGCTTTACATTTATAATTATTATGTGTGTTAGCTTCTCATAAGCCAATAGAAGTATCTCTTCAACCCAAAATATAAATACCTTTTTGAATATAAAAAAGAGAACGTAACTCCATTTTGTACATGTCAAGTATCATTAGTGTCTTTTTGGTTTTGAATCATAGTCCTACACAAACAAAGCTCATAATCACTTGAGCCACAACTTTGAAAGTACTCTTATTTTGAATATTAAGAGAAAAAATGCTTAAAAGTAAAAAATACCTCAAAGAGTCTAAAAACCACAAGTTCAACATAAAGCAAGACTTATCTACTGCAATATCCCACACATAACAGATTGCAACTAAGACTATAGAGCTTACCATAAATATTTTCTTTCTAATATTCATATGACTAAGGGTACATACCCATCTACCTTTGATGCTACTTGAATTAGACTATCCAAATTACAAATAAAATTACAATATTGAGCTTAATATACCTTAAATAACAAAACATAAGTAACTAAATGTTCCTAAGATACTAAACAAATTAACTTAGTGTTAAATATGTAACATGGATTTCATGGTGCAAATACTTATTATCTTATGAGTATAATTTAAAAATTTGTGCTCCTCCCTTATAAATTGAAACTTGAAACCCTCTTCCCTATGGAGAGGGTTTCCCCTACGGAGATGCCATCCAATACGACATCGATTTTTGGAAGATATTCTAGCTATTGGATGACCAATATGACTTTATTTATTAGATTTTTTGGTTTTTGGATTGCTGTTAGACATGTTTATCTCTTAATTTTTTTGTCTTCCCCCTTACCTAACATAAATATCATGGGGATACCTTGTGCCTTCAATGTCCATTAATTTTTGCTTGTGTTGGAAACCATTGTGTCTAGTGGGTTTGGTTGGTCCAACGAAGCTATTGAGGGTATTTACTAGAGGTGTGTGTTAGCCAGTCCATTTCTCCTTCTCATATTTTTTGGTCTTGCCCCACCCGATGCAAACTCTTGGGGGATATCACGTGCTAGATTATGGTGGAGGATGAAGTGGAATATCAACCCTCATTTCTAGTGTATTGTAGTTGGTCTATCATCTAGAAGGTTTAGGTGTTTCTTTCAGTCGTTTCCAACAATTTCTTATGTCTAGTGTATTGTAGTTGGCCCTTCGTCTAGTAGTTTTAGGTGTTTCTTTCAGTGGTTTACAACAATTTATTTAGCCTGACTGGTAGATCTTATGGCTGGTGCTCTATTTTTCCACTTCTTGGTTGGAGGTTTTTCTACCTAGACATTTTTCATTGGTGGTCTTTTCTCGTAGTTTATAGGGTATGTATTTGGTTTCAAGCTTGTTTCCCTTGTTGGGTAGGATTTGTGTGGCCTTGATATGTCATTTCTGGTGTGATGTTTTTTGTTTTATTTTCCTAACTTATGCAATGATCTTGTTGAAATATTTTGGTTGGGCATCCTATTCTCTTTGCAGGAAGAAATGTTTTTATCCAAATATTTGTTTTAGTGGTTCATTTTTCTTGCTAGGTGATATTGTTTCAGCTTAGGTTATAGGTTCCCTATAAAACCTTATGTTATGGTTTTGGGTCCCTTCAAAACCCTATGGTCCTCTTTGAGGCCTACTCCTCTCAAGGTTTTGGGTTCCTAGTAAAACCCTCTGTAAAGGTGCATCCTTTTAAAATATTGTGGTCCTCTAGGGGACCATATTTTCTTCTAGATTGGATAATGTGTTCTTCATGTTGGGTGGAAAATGCTGATTCAAGAATGAACTTCAAATTTTAAAATCTTGGTACCGAGTTCCAAATTTGGTGTTTTAGGCAGGAGAATGCCTAGTTCCATATTTGAATTTTTATTCAAATATTATTTTGTTTTAGGTTGGAATTTTTATTCAAATATTATTTTGTTTTAGGTTGGCCTCCGATGCTCATTATATATTTAAATCAGGATATCTTTGCTTTAGGTTGGCCCCCAATGCTCTTTAAATATTTTAATTTAGGGAAGTTTGATATTTTAGTTGTTTAATGGATAAATCTAAGGTTTGGAGGAGCCTTTAAAAACTCCTATTGTAAAAGGTTTTTATATCATTTAAAAACCCCTTATTTTATCTAATGAAAAAATAAATAAATAAATTGAAAGGTATTTCTAGAGAATAGCATAAACATAACTTCAATTTTATTTATAATTTTTACATGTCTACTAAGTAAAAATAAGAATAATAGTGTAAAATAAGTTATAAAAGCAATAATTTTTAAAAAAATGGGAGATAACAACAAAATTTTTACTATAAAATGGCATTGGCATTAGTTCAATCATTTAATTTTTTAGCTTAAAAAACAAGTTTAAATATTATAAAATAATACATACATAATTATCAAATTATAATAATCCAACCTAATTTGAGATTTTAAACTAAGTGGGTTTCCCCACCTCTTGGTTGGATTAAATTCAATTTTGATGGTGCTTCAAAAGGTGACCCAGGTGCTACAGATGTTGGAGGACTATTCAAAGATGAGAAGATCTCAATACTCATTGCCTTTGCAGAGTATATTAAAGACCAAACTTATAATTTTGTCGAGGCCAAAGCATTATATTAGGGAATGTTATTACTAGAAAATATGAATTATCAAAATTTTATTATCGAGGAGGACTCTCTATTCATAATAAATACTCTTTAAGATCTTACTTAGACCAACTAGAAAATATTAAACATGATAACAAAGGCTAAAAATTTTTGCCAATCAATGGAGGATATTCAAATAGCTCACACCTCTAGGAAGGGAAATAGGGATGTTGATGGCCTTGCCAACCTTGGATCCCAATAGAACAATATTAGAGTGTGGAGAAGTGATTTTCCCCTAGATATTGGGAGGCAATATTATTAAGTCTTAGATTGGGCATAAGATGATATGGAGTTATTTTGGGCTATTAGAAGTGATGAAAAACCAAGCTCTTGTAGGCTATAATCCAACTTTGATGTTTGGTTTAATTCAAATTTTCCTGGAGTGGAATACTTGGATAGAGCAGGAAAAATTCCTCTATTTTATCCATTTTATCCTTAGTTTTTAATAGTAATGTCCTATTTTTAGGTGGCAACTTAGGAAAATATTGGAAGTGGAGAAAGACATTGAAGAAAAAGATATTTCAGAACTATTGGATTATGTTTTGTTGGATGTTTTTGAAAAATATTGATTATTAGGACGGTTATGGATGCTTCTTGGAGGCCCTTGGTGGTTTGTTAACTACTTGGTCTTATATCTGCTTTCAATTGTCTAGAATCTTGTAATCTCCTATGGGTAAGCTATTCTTTTTCATTTTTTTTATTTTCCTTTTTCAACCTCTTGTTTTCTTGGAGTATTTTCGATAAATATTGATTATTAGGTAGGTTATGGACACTTCTTGGATGCCCTTGGTTGTTTGTTAACTACTTGGTCTTATCTCTACTTTCAATTGTCTAGAATCATGCAATCTCCTATGGATAGGCTGTTTTTTTTTTTTTTTGTCATTTTTGACCTCTTGTTGTCTTAGAGTCAATACCCTATCTCAAAAAATTTGTACAAGGTTTGGGTACCTTTCAACACCCCTTCTTTAATTCAATCAAAAAATAATAATAATCACTATATAATATTTTTGATATAATACTAATAAAATTCTTTTCAATCTTATATATAATGTTTATTAATAACCCAATACAATTGTGGACCAAAAGTATCTTAGAATTCCTTGTTAATCGCTTGCATATTCCATGATTAAAATTTTGTACCACGTTAATATTGAAATGAATGATAATCAGATCATTCCAAGATACAAGGATCTCAAGTGTTAACAGAACACCACATTCAACCAAAACAAGAATCTAAAAACAAATTGATAGCATAAGCCTACAAATAGATATGCAAAAAAGAGAGAAAAAGTATCATATATTATACATTAATAATGAACTTCTCAATTAATACAATGAAGGTGCCTTGATTATATAAGCAAGGATGATCAACCATAATGGTAGGATCAAGCTAAGGACAAATATCCACTGTACAAAAAGAATAAGTGATATGGTCCATATATCTGTAATATCTATAGAGAGAAAGAATATCAACCCTCCAAATATACTTAAAAATATCCCCATAACTCCTATGAATAGTCAAACCTAAAAATATCCCTATAATATCCAAGAAATAAATATGTAACATCTCATAATATCTAAGTAAGATAAATGAAATATCCACACATAAGTGGGTGGGAAAAATACATGGAATTACTAAATAAAAGGAAAATAAATTACATAGGTGAACATGAGCTAAGGTAAAAAACCTACTCTAACACCTCCCCTCAAGTGAATCTAGGTGCAAAAAAATAAAGTATATCCATAACATGAGTCCTAGCAACAAGGTCTGATTAGGTACTTATGTACACTGTGTATCTAGAAGCTCTTGAATCAGAAGGTGGAAAACCATGTGGAAACAAACCATCCAATTAGAAAGAGAGAAGAAGAAGTAGGAATGGAGCCAAGGAGTGCTCCCAACACCTCCCTAGGCTTACGAGCTCCATGAAGAAGTCCTATAAATAAGTGGATATCTCTACAATGAACAATGTGTCTCCCACGAGGAAGAAAGTAGTCATGAAGTATACGTTGAATGTCTTCCCACTCCAAGTGAGTGTGAGAATATGGGAATAAAATGTAGAATGATGACGTAGAATCCTTCAAAATGAGCTGAAGTGAAGAAGATTCCACCAATGAATTATGAAATGAATCTCCAAGAATGTAGAATCCTAAAACAACACCAAAATAGAGAAGAATATAGTCCCAATAAATATCCAAAATATCAATGTGCACAAGACCACGAGTGTGCAAAATTGAAATATATGTGTGAAGAGCATCCATCAAGGAAGAATCACCAATGTCTTGCTGCATAAGTGATGATGAGCCCATGGAAGCAGCAAGAGAAAGAAGTGGAGGCTTAGAAGCCTAAAAATAATCAACATGGTCTTCAGGATCTCCAAGTGAGAGTTAAACTAAAGAAAAAATATTTGTATCCAACTCTTGTAGGAGTACATCATCCAATATGAAAGAAACATGATAAGGAAATGGTGGACAAGGTGGCTCAATCAAAGAAGGTCACACCAAAAAAGGGTCCACAAAGGAAGAAGTAGGAGGAGATATAATATATACATCATCATCAAATAAATGAGTGAGCTCCTCATACATGTCAAGAAAATCACATGTGTGATTCTCAATGAAGAGAGAGGTAAAACCATCCAAGAAGTTATTTGTATGTAAGGATGTAACATGCCATGCAATATTTGTTGTATATGTTGCAACATGAACATGATCATCGATAGAAAATAAGTGTGAATATGTATCTTGTAAAATATATGAAGTAAGTATTGTAGCATCAACATCATCATCTAAAACATCACGATATAGTGACTCCAAAAACAAAGATGTAATATCACAAATGATCAATAAGGTGCCTTGGGTAAAATATTTCTTTTCAACATTTTTTTGCAAGGTGAGGTGTGTTTTTGTGAACTCCAATAAAATTTTTAAGCTTCCCATAAATTTAATAATAAAGTATGCTAGAGATCCTTAAATTTTTCATGAACCATGTCCTATACTCCTTATCCTTCACCATTGGTTTAGTTTTTGGAGTTATGAATAAAGGATCCAAATCTTAACTTTTACATAATGAACAAAGTACCTTATACCATGCTTCAAAAGTTTCAGCATTTGCCTCTATGCTAAGTTAAAAAAAAGAAGTTTCCAAGATGTCTTCAAAAGTAGAAGAGCCCCCTCAAAATCAAATGCCATTATAATGTGAGATGTCTAGTGTGATATCACAAGCTGGTGTAAAATACCATGAAATTACATAAATGCACAAATGAAGCTTCTAAACTTTGAAAAAATCTCCAAAGGAATTCCCAAAATAATCCCCTCCTTCAAACTAAGTGTCTCAATGAGGAATATTGGCACAAGAGGATGCACCACAACAAAGCAAGAAAATTCAAAGATAAAGGACTCCTCAAGCACAAAAATGTGTAGGCTCCACCAATAATGAACACCAAGTATGCTGATCATAAATTTTTAAACTAAGTGTACAAACAACAAATGAAGGAATGTGGGACTTTATAACAATAGTCCATATACCGATTCAAGTGCAAAAACCTTTTTTCAGAATGCAATATTGAGAGTGTAGTCATAAAATTATTATAATGTCTAAATATAGATCCAAATAATCTAAAATTTTAAATATATATCAGAAACATGATTTTATAGGCCTAGAAAAAAATTTGCTGAGCAACTCCCAATATTTCTCTTGAAAGGATGAGTTTACTAAAAATAGTAAAATCATTATAACAATCAGAATACAGCTCCAAATGATCTAAAAGTTTATGGGAAGGTCTATTATATGATTTTACACAATTTTTAAAAACATCTACAAAAAATTTGAAGCTTTTATAAAGATATATGCATATTACTAAAAAAGTGCAGGCTTTTGTAAAATCAAGATATTTTGAATAATATTTATCCAAAGGTGTGAAAATTTTGGGCACAACTCATATGAATACATCTACAGACCTCAAAAAAATTTCATAGAAATTTTTTATTTCTATTAGGATATACATGCAAAATATAAAAACGGGCTAGGTTGGTGACCCTCCCTAAAAAGGAAATGCTCAAGAAAAAAATACTTAGGATAGATCCAAGGAAATGAGGCCATTGCAGTATGGGTAGAGGATATTTTAGGAGGATGGTGATGATCTAAAAATGGAATGAGTGACACAAAATAGACAAAAAACTCCACCAAGGACCCAATCACAAAAACTGAAGCTTCCACACCAATCTTTGAACCTACAAGAGAAACAACTACACAACACTCACAAATGGATGACTGCAACACCTATTGCTATGATACCATGAAAGGAATGATAATCAGATAATTTCAAGATGCAAGTATCTCAAGTGTTAATAGAACACCACATTCAACCAAAACAATAATCTTAAAGCAAATTGGCAGCATAATCTTTCAAATAGATATGCAAAAAAGAGAGCAACAATATCATATATTATACCTGAATAATGAAATTCTCAATGAGTACAATGAAGGTGCCTTGCTTATATAGGCAAGTATGATCAACCATAGTGGTAGGATAAAGCTAAGGATAAATATCCACCATACAAAAATAATAAGTGATATGGTTCATATATTTGTAACCGCTATGGGGAGAAAGAATCTCAACCCTCCAAATATACCTAAAAATATCCCCATAATATCTAATAAATAAATATGTAATATCTCATAATATTTAAATAAGATAAATTAAATATCCACACATAAGTGGGTGGGTAAAATACATGGAATTACTAAATAAAAGGAAAATAAATTACCTAGGTGAACATGAGTTAAGGTAAACAACCTACTCTAACAAATACTTGTCTTTAATACATTTCTTTCTATTGACCTCAAATCCTTTGATAGCTTACATCTCTTAAGGAATTATTCCACTCTTCCATCATTTATTATGTATCTTATTCATATGTATACCTTAATATTCTACGTGTATTCCTCTATATCTAGGATTCCTTCAATGATTTATCTCACTCATCAAATTCTGCCTTTGTTATCTTTTGAGACTAACAAGGTAATTTACCTACCTATGCCAACATGTCAAGTTTCATTTCAAGGAAGAGAACCATGGATAATGGGTGCCAATAAATCCCTCCTCTATGATCTCCTCTGAAAGCATATTGATATTGAAAAATTCTTTGGTAAATAAAAAAGACCAATATAGTTCACCATGGATAATGGGTATCAATAAATTTTCCCTCTATGCTCTCCTCTGAAAGCATTTTGATGTTGACAAATTATTTGGTAAATAAAAAATACCAATATAGTTCCCTCTTGCCTATATAATGGATGACCTTTACAAGTTGACCTTCAAAAAAGCCCAATATTTGAAACTTTGATTCAAATTTTACTTAATATTTAAGTTGTTTTTATTAGATATTTTAGTGGTATATAGATAGACTATTATTTTTCGTTTTTCATATTTTTTTATTGGAACCAACAATTATATTCAATAAAAATAAAAGAGGTTATAATAAAAATGGAGCTAGAAAGATCATATCTTGGGATGCAAGGCCACCCATACAATTTAAATTAGAAACAATCCCTAAAAGGATGAATACACAACATAACAAAGCATAGAAAAATAAACCAGAGTAAAAAATCCTAAACTATAGAATTGTAACTCTAGGCATCAAGTAGACTTATTGCTTCATCATCCTATGTCTTTTCAAAGCAAACACTATAAATTTCTTGGAACTATTGAGTTGAATGGGTGAAACCATTTTTAGAGGACTACAAAAACATTGAAACCATACTGAAAGAGAGGGATATTTATATTTTGCTTCCTCCATAGGAACCACTAATTCCATCAATGATAGCTCTACATCCAATGGAATATCCTCACTACCACTAATATATTCCAACACATTGTAGTTGTTGGATGAATCAAGAATATAACTACCCAACTAAACATTGGTTATATAAAATTGCTTCTCTAGATTGGCATATTCTTCTATTGATTCCCTTCTTGGGTTGTGGGAGCACCTTGCGTTAGCTAAATGGAATGTACTAGAGGACTGACCAGTTAGATAGACTATGAAGCAACCACTATTACATCCCTTGGGGTATGAATATGTTGAGACTGAGAAGCCTCATTATTGGCAGTTTCAACTGGGGGACCAACATTTCCATTTTCATACCATTTTTCTATTAGCCTTGAGACATGTGTTAAAATGGACTATGTACCTTTAGGAGCAACCAAACATGTATTATATGCCTTACCATAGTCATCCAACCATCCTCCTGAGGTTGAAGAGTGGGTACACTTGGTGTGGTGGGGCTCTGCTTGTCCCTGTTATGCAATATTAAGGGATAATCTTTGATCTTGTGTGCTAAGGACCAGCATCAAAAATATTTGTTAGAAAAATTAATGTATAGGAACTACTGGGATAACACAGTGTCACCAAATTGTATGTTAATAGTCTCCTTGTAATCTTGATAAATATCAATCTTTATGCAAACATGTTTTTGAGGGTGTGCATGGAAAAATTTATCCACCTCCACCAAAATAACATGCCCTAGAGGGACTACTATGTTACTGAGAAAGGTCCATAGAAATAGAGGGAGTCTTAGAAATTCCACCCACATAGGGAATTTGGTGGATCTTTCCTCATAAAAAAAAAATGCATGGGTCCAAAGAGAAAAAACAAGCTAAGAACTTCTCATGTACTAGGGACCATGTTCATAATTCACCTTAGCATGGGTTGTTTTCACAAAGAGAAACAAAAAAAAGCTCTTTGTAATATTTTGAACCATCGTTAGCTTGAATCCATGAGGATTCCAAGTTGTTTTAACCCAGGCCCTAAGGAAAGACTCATTAGGGATGCGTCCAATGAAATACCCGACAAGGGTGAATGATTCTAAACTATGACATGCAAAATCAAATTTAGGTAATGGAAGGATTATATTAGGAGAACAAGGGTAACCGTGTGGACCATTATCAAAACAAACATGAATAGTCAATTAATAGGAGACATTATCACATGCATTCCCTTTTGTAGTACCAATGTTATGCATTGGTACTCCAGGTTTAGGGACCATAATGATACTTAAAATCCTCGCCCAATATCCATAACTATGAAAATGCAAATTTTGAATCACATGGAATGATCCTCTATAATACCTTGGAAATATGTTCTAAGTTATACCCTTATACTAAACTATAATTAAAAAAATGATTATAATAGTACAAAAATATCCACTAATCTTACCAAACCAAAAATTCCAATTGCCATTATTTATCACTTTTATAATTTTCCAAATGTCAAATCTTCCAAACATGCAATAAATTACATCAAACTAAAGTCTATGCTTTAAATATAGCCTTCATCCTCCTTAATCATAGCTTCCACTCTCACTAGTTCATCCACAAATATGTTCAAAATTAACCCCCACAAACTCTCATCTATGCAAACTCTACTGGCACTAAAATTTGGATGCCAAATCGCAAAATATACATTATAAAAACTCTTTCTATCTTATTTCTTAGTAGAGCAATGAGAGAAAATCTCATTAAGGTTATAATATTTTGTAACAAAATTGTGAGCAAGACTCTTTACTAAGAGGAGATTAAGTTTTAGACTCCCTAGATAGGGTTTCACAAAAATCATATTAAAAAAAGTTAAGTTTTAGAGTCCTTGGATATTGGATAATATTTCTTATGGTTTAGATTCCTTTGATGCCTTTTCACTTTTCTGCATGCTTCATGATGTCAAAGTTGCATGGATCTAGGATTGTATGGATCTCAGATCTAGCATCTAGGATTGCAAAGATATGGAAGTGCACAAATTCAAGATTTCATAAAGCTAGGATTGCACAATCAAGAGCGTGCACAAATTCAAGATGAGGATGTGGGGATATTTTCACAAAGTGGATGACATCAACCAGATCTAGGATTTTCCAAAATTTGATAAAGGTGAAATCCTAAACCAAGAAGGTAACTACATGCTCTTATCTATTCTTTTTCAACTTCAAAATTTTCTTTGTATTTCTTTCCCTCTATATGTTTTTGACACCAAGCATTTTCTTCAATCTTTTAAAATATTCCTCTTTTAAAGGTTTTGTGAAAATATCTACAAACTACTCTTTGGACCTAAAAAATAATAATTTAATTTCATTATTTTTCACCATATCTATGATGAAATGATACCATATATCAACGTGCTTCCTTTTGCCATGAAGCACCAGATCCTTTAACAGTGCTATAGCAGAGTTGTTGTCACAAAATATTGTTGTTTCCCCTTCCTATTCATGATTTAACTCACCTAAAATTATTATCATTCAAACTACCTAGTATGCGATCAAGTAATGGCAACATACTTTTATTATGTAGTTTACAATGCAACAATGGGTTGCTTATTTGATGATTATGAAACTACACTTGTTCCAAGATGGAAAGCATAATTGAAAGTGCTCTTTCGATCATCAATATTTCCAACCCAATCAATATTTGTGTAGCCAAAAAGCTCAACTTGGTCTAATTTGGCATAAAATATCCTATGGTATCTCATCCCATTGACATACAATTGTATCATTTTGCCTACTTGCAAGTGAGTGTTCTTTGGTGCCTCCATGAATCTACTAATTAGACTCACAACAAAAATTATGTTAGATCTGGTTTTTATCAAATACATAAAGCTTCCAACTAATCTCTTATAAAATGATATATCAACATTGTTGTTGCAATCATGCTTGCTTAATTTTAGACTTATTGAAACTAGAGTGATAGCTAGTTTGTGATTATCTATTTTGAATCTCTCCAATACATCCCTTGCATACTTTCCTTGAGAGATGAAGATATCATATACTGATTGGATAACTTCAATGACAAGAAAATATTTTACCAGGACCAAATACATTATCTCAAACTCATGTTTCATTGCATTTCTAAACTGGTCAAATAACATATTTCTATTGCCAATATATTATCCTTAATATATTGGCCTTAATATATTATCATTTCTCCCTATATATTGGCCTTAATATATAGAGTGTACTCATATGGGAACTTGATGAATCCATTATCCTAAATGTATTCATAAATGTGTCTATGCCAAGCCTTGGGTGCTTGCTTTAACCCATAAAAGGTTTCCTTCAACTTAAGAACCTTTCCTTCTTTCCCTTCCAACTCATAGCCAAGTGGATGGTCTATGCAGACCTCTTCTTATAGCACACCATTTATAAATGTTTACTTGACATCCATATCATAAAACCTTACACCCTTTTTGGGCTGCCAATGCTAGGATCATCCTCACTGTACCAATCCTAGCTACATGTTCATACACTTCATGATAGTCAATCCCTGAATTTTGCTTATAGACTTTTACAATGAGCCTTGCTTTATGTATTTCAACATCACCATGGGCATTTAACTTGATTTTGTACACCCATTTCACTCCAATAATTTTCTTACCTAATGGAAGATCCATTAGCTCCCAAGTCTAATATTTCTCTATAGCTTATATTTCATCATCCATAGCTCTCACCTATTTACTATATTTAATTGCTTCTTTAAATGAAATAGGATCACACTCAAAAAATAGAGCAAAATTGTAATGTTCATCTTCTATTTCAATTCTAGTTACCTCATATATATCTTGCAAGCTCCTTGTCTTTTCTAGTGTTCTCATGTTGGTGATCATTCTTTCAAGTGGTGGTGAGCTTAATGATGAAGTAGTGCTTTAAATATAGCCTTCATCCTCCTTAATCATAGCTTCCACTCTCACTAATTCATCCAAAAATATGTTCAAAATTAACCCCCACAAACTCTCATCTATACCAACTCTACTGGCACTAAAATTTGGATGCCAAATCGCAAAATATACATTATAAAAACTCTTTCTATATTATTTCTTAGTAGAGCAATGAGAGAAAATCTCATTAAGGTTATAATATTTTGTAAAAAAATTGTGAGCAAGACTCTTTACTAAGAGGAGATTAAGTTTTAGACTCCCTAGATAGGGTTTCACAAAAATCATATTAAAAAAAGTTAAGTTTTAGAGTCCTTGGATATTGGATAATATTTCTTATGGTTTAGATTCCTTTGATGCCTTTTCACTTTTCTGCATGCTTCATGATGTCAAAGTTGCATGGATCTAGGATTATATGGATCTCAGATCTAGCATCTAGGATTGCAAAGATATGGAAGTGCACAAATTCAATATTTCATAAAGCTAGGATTGCACAATCAAGAGCGTGCACAAATTCAAGATGAGGATGTGGGGATATTTTCACAAAGTGGATGACATCAACCAGATCTAGGATTTTCCAAAATTTGATAAAGGTGAAATCCTAAACCAAGAAGGTAACTACATGCTCTTATCTGTGCTTTTTCAACTTCGAAATTTTCTTTGTATTTCTTTCTCTCTATATGTTTTTGACACCAAGCATTTTCTTCAATATTTTAAAATCTTCCTCTTTTAAAGGTTTTGTGAAAATATCTACAAACTACTCTTTGGACCTAAAAAATAATAATTTAATTTCATTATTTTTCACCATATCTATGATGAAATGATACCATATATCAACGTGTTCCTTTTTCCATGAAGCACCAGATCCTTTAATAGTGCTATAGCAGAGTTGTTGTCACAAAATATTGTTGTTTCCCCTTCCTATTCATGATTTAACTCACCTAAAATTATTATCATTCAAACTACCTAGTATGCGATTGAAGTAATGGCAACATACTTTTCTTATGTAGTTTACAATGCAACAATGGGTTGCTTATTTGATGACTATGAAACTACACTTGTTCCAAGATGGAAAGCATAATTGAAAGTGCTCTTTCGATCATCAATATTTCCAACCCAATCAATATTTGTGTAGCCAAAAAGCTCAACTTGGTCTAATTTGGCATAAAATATCCTATGGTATCTCATCCCATTGACATACAATAGTATCATTTTGCCTACTTGCAAGTGAGTGTTCTTTGGTGCCTCCATGAATCTACTAATTAGACTCACAACAAAAATTAGGTTAGATCTAGTTTTTATCAAATACATAAAGCTTCCAACTAATCTCTTATAAAATGATAGATCAACATTGTTGTTGCAATCATGCTTGCTTAATTTTAGACTTATTGAAACTAGAGTGATAGCTAGTTTGTGATTATCTATTTTGAATCTCTCCAATACATCCCTTGCATACTTTCCTTGAGAGATGAAGATATCATATACTGATTGGATAACTTCAATGACAAGAAAATATTTTACCAGGACCAAATACATTATCTCAAACTCATGTTTCATTGCATTTCTAAACTGGTCAAATAACATATTTCTATTGCCAATATAAATTAGATTGTCTATATAGAAATAAACTATTATCATTTCTCCCTATATATTGGCATTAATATATAGAGTGTACTCATATGGGAACTTGATGAATCCATTATCCTAAATGTATTCATAAATGTCTCTATGCCAAGCCTTGGGTGCTTGCTTTAACCCATAAAAGGTTTCCTTCAACTTAAGAACCTTTCCTTCGTTCCCTTCCAACTCATAGCCAAGTGGATGGTCTATGCAGACCTCTTCTTATAGCACACCATTTATAAATGTTTACTTGACATCCATATCATAAAACCTTACACCCTTTTTGGGCTGCCAATATTAGGATCATCCTCACTGTACCAATCCTAGCTACATGTTCATACACTTCATGATAGTCAATCCCTGAATTTTGCTTATAGACTTTTACAATGAGCCTTGCTTTATGTATTTCAACATCACCATGGGCATTTAACTTGATTTTGTACACCCATTTCACTCCAATAATTTTCTTACCTAATGGAAGATCCATTAGCTCCCAAGTCTAATATTTCTCTATAGCTTATATTTCATCATCCATAGCTCTCACCTATTTACTATATTTAATTGCTTCTTCAAATGAAATAGGATCACACTCAAAAAATAGAGCAAAATTGTAATGTTCATCTTTTATTTCAATTCTAGTTACCTCATATATATCTTGCAAGCTCTTTGTCTTTTCTAGTGTTCTCATGTTGGTGATCATTCTTTCAAGTGGTGGTGAGCTTAATGATGAAGTAATGCTTTAAATATAGCCTTAATCCTCCTTAATCATAGCTTCCACTCTCACTAATTCATCCACAAATATGTTCAAAATTAACCCCCACAAACTCTCATCTATGCCAACTCTACTCGCACTAAAATTTGGATGCCAAATCGCAAAATATACATTATAAAAACTCTTTCTATCTTATTTCTTAGTAGAGCAATGAGAGAAAATCTCATTAAGGTTATAATATTTTGTAACAAAATTGTGAGCAAGACTCTTTACTAAGAGGAGATTAAGTTTTAGACTCCCTAGATAGGGTTTCACAAAAATCATATTAAAAAAAGTTAAGTTTTAGAGTCCTTGGATATTGGATAATATTTCTTATGGTTTAGATTCCTTTGATGCCTTTTCACTTTTTTGCATGCTTCATGATGTCAAAGTTGCATGGATCTAGGATTGTATGGATCTTAGATCTAGCATCTAGGATTGCAAAGCTATGGAAGTGCACAAATTCAATATTTCATAAAGCTAGGATTGCACAATCAAGAGCGTGCACAAATTCAAGATGAGGATGTGGGGATATTTTCACAAAGTGGATGACATCAACCAGATCTAGGATTTTCCAAAATTTGATAAAGGTGAAATCCTAAACCAAGAAGGTAACTACATGCTCTTATCTATGCTTTTTCAACTTCAAAATTTTCTTTGTATTTCTTTCTCTCTATATGTTTTTGACACCAAGCATTTTCTTCAATCTTTTAAAATATTCCTCTTTTAAAGGTTTTGTGAAAATATCTACAAACTACTCTTTGGACCTAAAAAATAATAATTTAATTTCATTATTTTTCACCATATCTATGATGAAATGATACCATATATCAACGTGCTTCATTTTTCCATGAAGCACCAGATCCTTTAACAGTGCTATAGCAGAGTTGTTGTCACAAAATATTGTTGTTTCCCCTTCCTATTCATGATTTAACTCACCTAAAATTATTATCATTCAAACTACCTAGTATGTGACTGAAGTAATGGCAACATACTTTTCTTATGTAGTTTACAATGCAACAATGGGTTGCTTATTTGATGACTATGAAACTACACTTGTTCCAATATGGAAAGCATAATTGAAAGTGCTCTTTCGATCATCAATATTTCCAACCCAATCAATATTTGTGTAGCCAAAAAGCTCAACTTGGTCTAATTTGGCATAAAATATCCTATGGTATCTCATCCCATTGACATACAATTGTATCATTTTGCCTACTTGCAAGTGAGTGTTCTTTGGTGCCTCCATGAATCTACTAATTAGACTCACAACAAAAATTAGGTTAGATCTGGTTTTTATCAAATACATAAAGCTTCCAACTAATCTCTTATAAAATGATAGATCAACATTGTTGTTGCAATCATGCTTGCTTAATTTTAGACTTATTGAAACTAGAGTGATAGCTAGTTTGTGATTATCTATTTTGAATCTCTCCAATACATCCATTGCATACTTTCCTTGAGAGATGAAGATATCATATACTGATTGGATAACTTCGATGACAAGAAAATATTTTACCAGGACCAAATACATTATCTCAAACTCATGTTTCATTGCATTTCTAAACTGGTCAAATAACATATTTCTATTGCCAATATAAATTAGATTGTCTATATAGAAATAAACTATTATCATTTCTCCCTATATATTGGCCTTAATATATAGAGTGTACTCATATGGGAACTTGATGAATCCATTATCCTAAATGTATTCATAAATGTGTCTATGCCAAGCCTTGGGTGCTTTCTTTAACCCATAAAAGGTTTCCTTCAACTTAAGAACCTTTCCTTCTTTCCCTTCCAACTCATAGCCAAGTGGATGGTCTATGCAGACCTCTTCTTATAGCACACCATTTATAAATGTTTACTTGACATCCATATCATAAAACCTTACACCCTTTTTGGTCTGCCAATGCTAGGATCATCCTCACTGTACCAATCCTAGCTACATGTTCATACACTTCATGATAGTCAATCCCTGAATTTTTCTTATAGACTTTTACAATGAGCCTTGCTTTATGTATTTCAACATCACCATGGGCATTTAACTTGATTTTGTACACCCATTTCACTCCAATAATTTTCTTACCTAATGGAATATCCATTAGCTCCCAAGTCTAATATTTCTCTATAGCTTATATTTCATCATCCATAGCTCTCACCTATTTACTATCTTTAATTGCTTCTTTAAATGAAATAGGATCACACTCAAAAAATAGAGCAAAATTGTAATGTTCATATTCTATTTCAATTCTAGTTACCTCATATATATCTTGCAAGCTCCTTGTCTTTTCTAGTGTTCTCATGTTGGTGATCATTCTTTCAAGTGGTGGTGAGATTAATGATGAATTAGTGCTTTAAATATAGCCTTCATCCTCCTTAATCATAGCTTCCACTCTCACTAATTCATCCACAAATATGTTCAAAATTAACCCCCACAAACTCTCATCTATACCAACTCTACTGGCACAAAAATTTGGATGCCAAATCGCAAAATATACATTATAAAAACTCTTTCTATCTTATTTCTTAGTAGAGCAATGAGAGAAAATCTCATTAAGGTTATAATATTTTGTAACAAAATTGTGAGCAAGACTCTTTACTAAGAGGAGATTAAGTTTTAGACTCCCTAGATAGGGTTTCACAAAAATCATATTAAAAAAAGTTAAGTTTTAGAGTCCTTGGATATTGGATAATATTTCTTATGGTTTAGATTCCTTTGATGCCTTTTCACTTTTTTGCATGCTTCATGATGTCAAAGTTGCATGGATCTAGGATTGTATGGATCTCAGATCTAGCATCTAGGATTACAAAGATATGGAAGTGCACAAATTCAAGATTTCATAAAGCTAGGATTGCACAATCAAGAGCGTGCACAAATTCAAGATGAGGATGTGGGGATATTTTCACAAAGTGGATGACATAAACCAAATCTAGGATTTTCCAAAATTTGATAAAGGTGAAATCCTAAACCAAGAAGGTAACTACATGCTCTTATCTATGCTTTTTCAACTTCGAAATTTTCTTTGTATTTCTTTCTCTCTATATGTTTTTGACACCAAGCATTTTCTTCAATCTTTTAAAATCTTCCTCTTTTAAAGGTTTTGTGAAAATATCTACAAACTACTCTTTGGACCTAAAAAATAATAATTTAATTTCATTATTTTTCACCATATCTATGATGAAATGATACCATATATCAACGTGCTTCCTTTTGCCATGAAGCACCAGATCCTTTAACATTGCTATAGCAGAGTTGTTGTCACAAAATATTGTTGTTTCCCCTTCCTATTCATGATTTAACTCACCTAAAATTATTATCATTCAAACTACCTAGTATGCGACTGAAGTAATGGCAACATACTTTTCTTATGTAGTTTACAATGCAACAATGGGTTGCTTATTTGATGACTATGAAACTACACTTGTTCCAAGATGGAAAGCATAATTGAAAGTGCTCTTTCGATCATCAATATTTCCAACCCAATCAATATTTTTGTAGCCAAAAAGCTCAACTTGGTCTAATTTGGCATAAAATATCCTATGGTATCTCATCCCATTGACATACAATAGTATCATTTTGCCTACTTGCAAGTGGGTGTTCTTTGGTGCCTCCATGAATCTACTAATTAGACTCACAAAAAAAATTAGGTTAGATATGGTTTTTATCAAATACATAAAGCTTCCAACTAATCTCTTATAAAATGATAGATCAACATTGTTGTTGCAATCATGCTTGCTTAATTTTAGACTTATTGAAACTAGAGTGATAGCTAGTTTGTGATTATCTATTTTGAATCTCTCCAATACATCCATTGCATACTTTCCTTGAGAGATGAAGATATCATATACTGATTGGATAACTTCGATGACAAGAAAATATTTTACCAGGACCAAATACATTATCTCAAACTCATGTTTCATTGCATTTCTAAACTGGTCAAATAACATATTTCTATTGCCAATATAAATTAGATTGTCTATATAGAAATAAACTATTATCATTTCTCCCTATATATTGGCCTTAATATATAGAGTGTACTCATATGGGAACTTGATGAATCCATTATCCTAAATGTATTCATAAATGTGTCTATGCCAAGCCTTGGGTGCTTGCTTTAACCCATAAAAGGTTTCCTTCAACTTAAGAACCTTTCCTTCTTTCCCTTCCAACTCATAGCCAAGTGGATGGTCTATGCAGACCTCTTCTTATAGCACACCATTTATAAATGTTTACTTGACATCCATATCATAAAACCTTACACCCTTTTTGGGCTGCCAATGCTAGGATCATCCTCACTGTACCAATCCTAGCTACATGTTCATACACTTCATGATAGTCAATCCCTGAATTTTGCTTATAGACTTTTACAATGAGCCTTGCTTTATGTATTTCAACATCACCATGGGCATTTAACTTGATTTTGTACACCCATTTCACTCCAATAATTTTCTTACCTAATGGAAGATCCATTAGCTCCCAAGTCTAATATTTCTCTATAGCTTATATTTCATCATCCATAGCTCTCACATATTTACTATCTTTAATTGCTTCTTCAAATGAAATAGGATGACACTCAAAAAATAGAGCAAAATTGTAATGTTCATCTTCTATTTCAATTCTAGTTACCTCATATATATCTTGCAAGCTCCTTGTCTTTTCTAGTGTTCTCATGTTGGTGATCATTCTTTCAAGTGGTGGTGAGCTTAATGATGAAGTAATGCTTTAAATATAGCCTTCATCCTCCTTAATCATAGCTTCCACTCTCACTAATTCATCCACAAATATGTTCAAAATTAACCCCCACAAACTCTCATCTATGCCAACTCTACTCGCACTAAAATTTGGATGCCAAATCGCAAAATATACATTATAAAAACTCTTTCTATATTATTTCTTAGTAGAGCAATGAGAGAAAATCTCATTAAGGTTATAATATTTTGTAACAAAATTGTGAGCAAGACTCTTTACTAAGAGGAGATTAATTTTTAGACTCCCTAGATAGGGTTTCACAAAAATCATATTAAAAAAAGTTAAGTTTTAGAGTCCTTGGATATTGGATAATATTTCTTATGGTTTAGATTCCTTTGATGCCTTTTCACTTTTCTGCATGCTTCATGATGTCAAAGTTGCATGGATCTAGTATTGTATGGATCTCAGATCTAGCATCTAGGATTGCAAAGATATGGAAGTGCACAAATTCAGGATTTCATAAAGCTAGGATTGCACAATCAAGAGCGTGCACAAATTCAAGATGAGGATGTGGGGATATTTTCACAAAGTGGATGACATCAACCAGATCTAGGATTTTCCAAAATTTGATAAAGGTGAAATCCTAAACCAAGAAGGTAACTACATGCTCTTATCTATGCTTTTTCAACTTCGAAATTTTCTTTGTATTTCTTTCTCTCTATATGTTTTTGACACCAAGCATTTTCTTCAATCTTTTAAAATCTTCCTCTTTTAAAGGTTTTGTGAAAATATCTACAAACTACTCTTTGGACCTAGAAAATAATAATTTAATTTCATTATTTTTCACCATATCTATGATGAAATGATACCATATATCAACGTGCTTCCTTTTGCCATGAAGCACCAGATCCTTTAACAGTGCTATAGCAGAGTTGTTGTCACAAAATATTGTTGTTTCCCCTCCCTATTCATGATTTAACTCACCTAAAATTATTATCATTCAAACTACCTAGTATGCGATTGAAGTAATGGCAACATACTTTTCTTATGTAGTTTACAATGCAACAATGGGTTGCTTATTTGATGACTATGAAACTACACTTGTTCCAAGATGGAAAGCATAATTGAAAGTGCTATTTCGATCATCAATATTTCCAACCCAATCAATATTTTTGTAGCCAAAAATCTCAACTTGGTCTAATTTGGCTTAAAATATCCTATGGTATCTCATCCCATTGACATACAATAGCATCATTTTGCCTACTTGCAAGTGAGTGTTCTTTGGTGCCTCCATGAATCTACTAATTAGACTCACAACAAAAATTAGGTTAGATCTGGTTTTTATCAAATACATAAAGCTTCCAACTAATCTCTTATAAAATGATAGATCAACATTGTTGTTGCAATCATGCTTGCTTAATTTTAGACTTATTGAAACTAGAGTGATAGCTAGTTTGTGATTATCTATTTTGAATCTCTCCAATACATCCCTTGCATACTTTCCTTGAGAGATGAAGATATCATATACTGATTGGATAACTTCAATGACAAGAAAATATTTTACCAGGACCAAATACATTATCTCAAACTCATGTTTCATTGCATTTCTAAACTGGTCAAATAACATATTTCTATTGCCAATATAAATTAGATTGTCTATATAGAAATAAACTATTATCATTTCTCCCTATATATTGGCCTTAATATATAGAGTGTAATCATATGGGAACTTGATGAATCCATTATCCTAAATGTATTCATAAATGTGTCTATGCCAAGCCTTGGGTGCTTTCTTTAACCCATAAAAGGTTTCCTTCAACTTAAGAACCTTTCCTTCTTTCCCTTCCAACTCATAGCCAAGTGGATGGTCTATGCAGACCTCTTCTTATAGCACACCATTTATAAATGTTTACTTGACATCCATATCATAAAACCTTACACCCTTTTTGGGCTGCCAATGCTAGGATCATCCTCACTGTACCAATCCTAGCTACATGTTCATACACTTCATGATAGTCAATCCCTGAATTTTTCTTATAGACTTTTACAATGAGCCTTTGCTTTATGTATTTCAACATCACCATGGGCATTTAACTTGATTTTGTACACCCATTTCACTCCAATAATTTTCTTACCTAATGGAAGATCCATTAGCTCCCAAGTCTAATTTTTCTCTATAGATTATATTTCATCATCCATAGCTCTCACCCATTTACTATCTTTAATTGCTTCTTCAAATGAAATAGGATGACACTCAAAAAATAGAGCAAAATTGTAATGTTCATCTTCTATTTCAATTCTAGTTACCTCATATATATCTTGCAAGCTCCTTGTCTTTTCTAGTGTTCTCATGTTGGTGATCATTCTTTCAAGTGGTGGTGAGCTTAATGATGAAGTAGGGCTACTGCTCGCACCAATACTTCTACTTGAAGCTGAGGTATGATTGGTGCTTTCTCCACTAAAGTATTTAGACTCAATAGTTTTTGGTCTTTGTTGGCCAATATTTGAATTTCAATTCCAAACTTCATATTCTATGAACTTCATGTCTTTTCTTATGATCAACTTCTTTGTGATAGGTTATACAATCTATAGGTCTTTGAATCTTCACTATATCCAATTATGATGTATGTTTTTGTCTTGTCATAAAATTTTCTTCTCTTCTAATCTATAATATGTGCATATATTATGTATCCCAAGGCTATTAATTGAGAAAAACGAAGCTTCTAGTTGTTAATGCTTCTTGAGGAATCATAATCTTCATACTCTTTATGGTAAAAAAATTTAGCAGATAAACTACACATGTTGTAGCTTAAACCCAAAACTCATTTGGTAATACTTTTTCCTTCAACATGCTTCTTGCCATCTCCATTATGGTTCTATTCCTTATCTCTACAACATCATTCTATTGTGGTGTGTATCTAGTTGTGAAATACCTTCTTATTCCATTTGCTTTGCAGAAGTTATGGAATTCATTGGAGATGTACTCACCTCCTCCATATTTTCTAAGAGTCTTCACATAGTAGCCACTTTATTTTTAAACAAAAGCTTTGAACTCCTTAAATTTTCCAAATGCTTCTAACTTTTATTTTATGGAGTATAACCGTTTTTTCAAAATCATCTATAGAAGTTAGAAAGTATTTATTATTGGCAAATAATTCGGCTTGTATAGGCCCACATATTTATGAATGCACCAGCTCCAATGGTTGTGAAGCTCTCCATGATTATCCTTCCCTATGTTTCTTTCCCATGATGCAACCTTTACATTATTGATTTGGATTCTCTATGACAGGTAACCCCCTCACCATCTACATTTTGTACATCAATTTTAGGCCATTAAAGCCCAAGTGACCAAACCTAAGATGCCACAACCATGTAGCATTCTTTACAACTACACTAAATGAAATTAGCATTTCACTCTAAATTTTTATAGGGAACATCTTATTCTTGGTCATGGTTACATTTGCTATAAGCCTATTTTCTCTATCTCTAATTATGCAAGCTCCATTTTCAAAATACATAGGGTGCCCCTTTTGCACAAGTTGCCCAACACTCAGTAGATTATGTTTCATTCTAGGCACATAATACACATCAGATATATGTTATATTTCTCTTTTTTTATGGATTATAATCCTCCCTTTGCCCATGATAGGTACCTTGTTGTTGTTTCCCATATTCACTTTGGATTTTATGGTCTCATCTAGTTGTGAGAACATTTCTCTATTCCTAGGTATGTGGTTACTACAACCACTATCAAGAAACCAAACATTATTTTGGCTTTCTTCATCAACATTATAAGTTAGAATCATAGACCCACAAGCATATTTATTTTTCACATTCTCATTATCATTGGTATAGTGAACTTTTTTCTTATTTTCCTTAGCCATATTCTTTATACACTCATAACTATAATGGCAAAATTTCTTGCAGTAATAACATTGGATTTTGAATTTATCATACCTTTGATTTGATCCTCCTTGTTGATTTTTATTGTTGAATATTCCTCTTGATTTATGGAAATTGCAACTAGCTTCTCCTTTTTTGGAGTATTTTGATCTTCCTCCTCATTTAAGGCATACCTTTAACTATGCTATTATATCCTCTTCCTCCTTGAGAACTTGAGGTTGCTTGTTGGGATTCCTCCCTTATACTATTGTCTTTAAATAAGACTACATATTAAATGTTTGCTCTAATGAAGATTGTGCTATCTGATTTAGCCTCTACTCATGTGTTTGTAGAGAACCCATTAACTCATCCATTTAAAGGGTTTTTAGGTCCCTTGATCCCTCAATAGCAATGACGACTGCGTCAAACCTGGATGGTAGACTTCTTAGTATCTTATCCACTATTATTTTGTTCTCAACATTTTTGTCATTCATTTTCATATAATTTATAATATCCATTATGTGAGTAAATAAGTCACTCATGGACTCTAATTCACTCATCTATAGATTTTAAAACTCCCTTATCAACATCGGCAACCTTACCAACATCACTTTTTTGTTGCCTTGGAAAGAGTTGGATAAAATTTCTCATACCTCCTTTGATTTGGTTGCTGCTACAATTTTAGGAAATATGGTCTCTTCAACTGTCTACATAATGTAGAATAGGATTTTCTAGTCTTTCTTCCAAATCTCCTTAAATAAATCTTTCTCAGCTTGAGAAATAGCACTCAATGTTGTTGTATCTATAGGTTCTCGATACCCATTCTCCATAATATATCATAGCTCCTAAGACCTATACAATATCTTCATCTAGACTCTCTAGTAATCATAATTAACCATTGAATCATGGAATTTGTACTTGTAGAGGATTGCTACTAGACGTTGTAGGCCCAAAATGACCACATCCTTAGAAAAAGTTTGAAAATATTTCCTAAGGCATGAAGATGTTTCCAACCGCTCAACACACAATATATTTTACAGTGGCATAATGCATGATGTTCCATGCAACTGGCAGAATAGCCAAACTTGCATTACGACCACTTCGGCAGAGCGAAATACAAAATATTTTTCTAAGGTAGCAAAGATATTCTCAGCTACTCAACACTTAGTGTATTTTACAACAATACTACACAGATGTTCCTAGCTGCTCAACACTCAGTTTATTTTTAATGGTAACACATAGATATTCCACACCGCTACCATCTCAATTTAAAGTTGACGTCAGTGTTCTTCGAAGAGTGGCCTAGTGCACATTGTCCTAACCCACATAATTAAGTGACTAAGTTCTAATGTGTTCTATGCAATTGAGGTCCATGTTCATTTTAGAGTGGATCAAAACACATGCTCCACACCACTGGTCAAAGAGGTCAAGATGCCTGAAATGAAACACAAGGTAGTGGCATAACACATACTTTCACGAAACATCATTTTACACTATTTCTTGAGTTACTTGGTGACATGCTCTATTCCTCTCAGATTATAGTGTATTTCTTGATATGCTCCACATCATTGGTCAACATGGTCAAATCAATCCATAAGCCTTTTGGAAGAGCATCCTAGCAACATGTTCTACACCGCTCATCTCTAAGCATTTTTGAGATTTAATCACAGTCGTTCATGGGTGAATAAACGACCAAGCTTATGCTAACATTTTATCAGGTATACAAAAGCAAATCCTTTACAAACAAGAACCAGTTGATTCAAGCAGGAAGACAAAGCATACATGGAGCCAATAAAACAAGAACTTAGGCAGTTATAGATCTATGTCCAAATGAAGTCCCCAAGAAAGATATAAGGCTTAGATCTAGAATTTAATGACCTAGAGCCTAATTGCCATTGTAGAGCAAGCAAGTTGCAGAGCCAAGATGCTATGGTGTGTGACATTGCATGGATTTTTTAGACTTCATGGTGAATGAAGTGATGCCACTTCAGCATTCTATCGATCTGGTATGGTTTAGTCCTTGTAATGTTTCATATTTTTTCTTTATCGTAAAACTATTAATAGATGTTGAACCCTCAATTTTTAGGTTCAACTCTAGAGTGTTTGCTTATCCTACTACGTAGTATATTTTGCAAATCAATAGAAGGAGTATTACTTGGATTTTTGACTCAGGAATTGATTTATTGGATATTTCTTTGAGATATTCAAGCTGTGAATTGATTTTCTGTGGATGTTGCTATGGTTAGTTTACCCCAATTTTCAATTACTAGCTTTAGAGCAATTGAAATATTTTTATAATTAAATATATGCTTGCAAGGAGTTGATTTCTATCAAATCTAGATATTGATCTTATTATGCTAGATTGGATTACTAGTATTATGGATGTTGAAATAGATTTTTTGGAGTATATCTCTATTTTATGTTTCTTGATGAAGATTACTTTATTTCTAGGTGTTGTTAATCTTGAGTGTGGGACACTAGAAATAATTTATTGAAAGGTTTTCCCTATGGATGCCTATGTTGTTAGCTCTATCCAGCCACTATTTTAGTTATAATTTCTCAACCCTAAACCCTTTTCTATCCCTATCTCTTAAATAATTACTAAACTTAATTGAGTCAACATCTGGTCAATTGACAAGGAACCAACCTACTTTGGAGGTTGGATTAGAGAAATATTTAGTCCATCCAATGTTGAGTTATGAGTTGTGACTAGCGGGTGCAAGCCTTGTTAGAAAGTTGGAAGATAGACAATCGTAGTATCAAGTTTTTCTTGATGTCAATTTGGATCCCAACTATTTTGGCACGCTTGGTGGGACATATTTACTAGAAACCATAGTTAACCCACCCTTGCTTTATTTTGTATATTTTCCTAAAGGAATCAAAATTTGGTGCATTGTCTTGACCTTGTTAAGTGATGAGCAGTAAATTCACTTGGTGACTCTCTGAATGCAAAAAAACTAGAAAGCCATCCTTATAGCTTGTATTTTTTCATGAATACTAGGTCATATGCAAATAATAACCTTGGTTCTTTCATCTACTATGATATCTCCTTTAGAGGATCGACCATCATAAGGGATTTGAACCAAGATTTATTGATATGAAAATCCTCCTGAGCAACCTGATACAGGGCCCCAAAGACCACCTCCAGCAAGAATTCCACAAGTAAATATGGCTCAAAATTTACCCCCTAATCAGCCCTTGCATAAGTATCCCAGTTGGAATACAATTGGTCCCTTAAGACTAACCCATACACATGATATACCTTAGGTTGTGACTAAATCCATCCCTACATACAATGGATTAGACAATACCGCATATGAACATTACCAAGATATTCTGAATTTATTTGTCATCCATAACATAAAGAATGAAGATGTCATTATCAAAACACTAACCCTATCCTTTAGAGGGAAAATCATACACTGGTTCAGGACTTTGGAGGATAATACTATTACATCATGGGTAACATTAGCAGAACCATGTGTAGAAGATTTCAATGAGTCTATTGATCCCTTCTTCCTCCTCAATCAATTGGCGTCCATGCAAAAGCATAAGTAGGAACCTATTTCAGATTTCAACCTGAGGTTTAGTAGGTCCTGGAAAAGAATTCCACCTGAAGCTAGGCTAGTTGCATCTCTTGCTTTCATGTACTACATTAGAGACCTTGGGTCTGAATTGGATCTGCAAACTCAATAGTCAATAATATGTACCTTCCCCCAAGTCTATAATGCAGTTGTTCAAGCTGAAAATACTCTTATTAATGTGGGAATATTACCCCCTAAAATTGTCATGCCCTATTGTTCAAAAATTCCTAATGTTTAGAACTAGGTAGCTACATCTTCTTATATGGAACCTTCTTCTTTAGCATCCCTACTTTCTCAGATGACCCCTATTCCTTATTCCAAAGTGTCATCTATTGCAGTTCCTTTCCCACCACTTCATGTTCAAACATACCATGAATCCATTGTGCTTGTTGATCTTGTAAAGTGCGAGTGGAAAAGGGCGATGAGCATAGTGGGGTGATTTTATTTTCTTATTTGCCCCAAATCTCATTAAAATCCAATGGTTAAGCATAATTTATTGTAGTAGGGATAGGATGGGTAACCTCTTGGGAAGTCACAATGGTGCACCCCCTTTACTTGTTCCTTAGCTATGAGGTTCCCCAGCTATGATATGTCGTACAAGAAGGGTGGATGCTCTTTTTTCTTGTGTTGCAAATTTATTAATGAAGCCTGTGAGTATTGAGAAGTTTTCTTGGTGTAGGGAGGCAATGGGTTCAAATGCTCCAAGTAGCTAAATTTATGATTTGTATAGGCCCCATTTCAAAGTATTCAATAAGTGGGAGATTGTTGGATGTGTTGTATCATTTGCATAAAAGAAATAAAATAAAATACAAAATTGCATAGTCTTATGGGACAATTTTCGTAATTAGAAAGTATGTGTGGTGTTAGCCTATGGTCTTATTCTTGGGTAGTATTATTTTAGCCCTTGGTCTTATTCTTGGGCAGTCTTATTCTAAGGCAGTCTCTTTAAATTAGAGACGATGGGTTTAGTTGCTCCAAGTAGCTGAATTTATGATTTGTATAAGCCCATTTTCAAAGTATTCAACAAGTAGGAGATTGTTGATGTGTTGTATCCTTTGCATAAAGGAAATAAAATAAAATAAAAAATTACTTGGTCTTATGGGGTAGTTTCCTTAATTAGCAAGTATGGGTGGTTTTAGCCCATGGCCTTATTCTTGGACAGTCTTAATTTAACCCTTGATCTTATTCTTAGGAAATCTCTTTAAAATATAAGTATGGATGGTTTTAACCCATAGTCTTATTCTTGGACAGTCTCCTTAAACATAAATTAACAGTATAAATGGTTTTAACCCATGGTATTATTTTGATCAATCTTCTTAAACTTAAATTAACATGTATAAATGATTTTAACCTATTATCTTAAAAAAATCATTTATATCATACCAAAATTTAATTAAATAATTATATATTAAATAAACGATTAAACTAAAACTTCATAAACTTCATCCCTGATTTATAGATTTCGTATACTCTACGTCACACTACATTGTTGACATAACATTCTGTTTTCATGATGTACAGCTGGGATTTAAATTTTGAAAATACAACATGGGTCCTTGTCTTAATTTTATAAGATACAGTGTAGAGTTTTCTATAAATTGCTCCACGTTAGTTTTGCTTGAGAGGCTGTTTCCCATATAAATATATATGGTAAGAGAAATAACTTTCAAAAATCAGTATTGTTATTTTCATGTGGCATCTATCCATACAAATGGATGTGTTAGGGAATGTAATGGAATTACACAGAAATATCTCCCTAAAATTTGAGCTTCTTTAATTCATATTCTAAAAATTCTCCATCTAAAACTAGCAATTTACCTTCTTTCCATGTTTCAATATCAGTATTTCCACTGCTTACGCATAGTACATTGACATTATAAAAAGATATACTTGATTTAAACCCTTTAACCTTTTCAAAGGCAAATGCTTCCATCTCACCACTCACCCAAGATGTTCACAATATTTTGGTATTTAACTGCTTGTTTGCTATATGTTAATGCTTATGTTTGTAACAGTCTCCACCACCATGAATTAATGCATAGAATAGGGAAAGGAATCCACTCACACCACAGACATGAATGAGAGACCTAAGGGAGTCTAGTTGCACATATGCTTGGTGTGTTCCAGGATTCTAGGTAACACTATGCATGTTAATAATAAATAATAGCAGAACCTCTCTCACCCTCACATTCTCATCAATATCAGCCATGGATCCGAACCGCCTCAGCATCAGAAAGCTTGTGCTTACGATTGTCATCGTACTTCTGGTACTTATTCACTTATCTGCTTCTGGAGAATTTATGATATCTTCTTCATCATTAGATGCAAATAATGATGATATCAAAAGCTTGAGCAAGGAAAAAAAAGCAGAAAAGCCGCTCACACTTACAGATTATCAGCCAGTGGATCCTGTGCCTTCAGGACAAACGGCCAGACACGCTCCCATTCTTAATTGAATGATTTATTAAACACCCTTTTACCATATATTTATATATGCAAAGCTTGGTCAAATAGTTACGGATGAGGGCTGAGTATATTTGATCTGGAAAGTCTATCAGATCCTGAGATAATAAGCAATTTAATCCATGAAAAAGCCATGGAAAACTCTGGATTATATTGCAGTAATTGTGAATGAGAAAAATACTATGCATAACGTATAGATCTATATACTGTAATAATCAGATGATCATATGGTGTGTTAAGCTGTATGTAATAAAGGGTTGCTTTTCTTAAGCACATGCAACGCTACTTATAATAAAATATTATGTTTATATATATATGAGCTCTTAGTTGTATTTAATTATTCTTTTGTTCACTTGTTTATGTGAGTGATTTTCCATTTGCATACAAATCTCAGATTGTCTTTTTGATGCTTCTGAGTTTTTTAATACTGTTATATATCTATATTCCATGTGAATTACAAGTAAAAATATGTGTTCACTTGATCATACAAATCAGTCAACTATTGTATAGTTTTTCATATTTTACATAAAATTCTTTTCACTGCTTGTCAGTATGAGTTGTGTCTACCGAAGGAATCTTTTACCGAAAAAAAAAAAAGTGTATATCTTTGAATACATATGTCACTTTTGGTTTCATATAGATACATTGTTTGTTCTGGTTGGTGTTACAATGTTTTTATCAATTAGGACTGCCACTTACTTTGAACTCATGATAAAGCTTTTGAGTTTTTGTTACTGGTTTATTATATAGAGATTATAGACATGCATGTTCCAAGTCTTCAGTTAGGTGATGTCCGAGTTTGCGATGTTTTTACATCATTGAGGACTTCTGAGGGTGGTAAATAAAAATTATTAATTATGAAAATATCATAAGTTCAAGTCCTCAGCACTTATTTATATATATAAAGTGGATATGTCTTTGAGAATTTTCCATGGGGTATTGATGTGCTTCCAACAAGTTTCCATTCGGTTGAGATGGTCTCACTTGGCACTCAGTAAGAGTCTTGTAATGTGTTACCCTTTTGTGCGTAAGTAATGTGTAAGTTGTCAATAATTAATTAATTAATTATTTTTTTAATATAAATAATGTTTAAATTTTAAATATTTTTTAATAAAATATTTGCTTTTAAAACTAATATAATTATATAACTCTGTCAGAGGCATTATGAAATGACAATAAATTTATATTGTTGTAGTCACTTTTAAGGTGGTTGTACACTTTACTCTGTGTTAAAGAATTAATTAAAATATTATAATTTTTAATATATTTATATATAAATAATATTTTTTATTTTAAAAATATTAATAACTAGTTGGATTTTTGGAAAAATATCAATCTCAAAAGTATTTTTTGAGCCGCATGTAAAAACATTAAAAACATGCAACTAAAGTTAGAGGAATGATTTCTATCAGACTTGATTTATAATTTTAAAAACTATGAATTGCCCTGCAGTAAGGGGTTTTGTTAAGTTTAGTTTTTCTCTTAAGTTTATTTTTCACATTAACTAAATAATAATATTTTTTAATTTAATTTTTAATAAAAATTTTGTTTAAAGTTAAATAAATAAATTTGTTAAATTATAGATATTTATAGAAATTTTTATTTAGAATATATATATATATATAATTTTTTTAATCCAAATAAATAAATAAATTTTATGATGTTATTTTATATTTATATTAGAGAATTTAATGCATATATTTATAATTATGTATTAAATATTTGTTTTAAATTTTATAAATAAATAAATATAGATAAATAGATATTAATGTTAATGGAATTTCAATCATAGAATATGCCATTGGACTTCATTAAACATAATGTGTTTTTGATATTTAAGCACTAAACCAAATAATAATTTTTTTTTTTTTTAAGAAATCTGTAACTACCTTTTCTTTTTGAACAACTGGTCACAGAGACCTCATTGCCTCCAATCGTATCAAATCATGGTGCTACCGCTATAACCCCTATCTAACTTTAGTAAACACAACCGGAAGTGAGAGACTCTCCTCCTCTAACTGCCCAACTTCTTACCTAAAATTTTGATTTTTACCCAATATATGATTATTCAACTATACATTAAGAATATATACCATACCCCACTAATATTTAAACATTGCTTAAAACTCTTCATCATTGAACCATTTAAGTTTTACAATAATAGACGAGGATTGCCATTAAAGTCTAGCTAAAGACTTACACCTTTATCCTTTTATTTGGTTGATAATATTATTTGTCGTGTTGTATATTATTTTTAATTATTAATTATTAACAAAATAATATATGTAAATGTTGATGTATTTAAAAGGTAGTGTAGATTGAAATTATAAAATATATACAAATGGAAATATATTAAAACAAACTTATGTCGTTGAAAAGTACAAAAGAAAAAAATTGATGATTTCTTTATTAAGATAAAGATACATTAAAATTTAATATCAACTGTAAATAGAAAATGGACTAGAAAATATATTGTATATTGAGCACATAGGAGAGTTGGCTACAGCCACTATTTTTAGTAATGGAAAACATATCATTATAATATATATATTTTTTTGAATCTATGTGGTTATGATAAAATATTAATGAGAAGTTATCAATCATCTTAAATAGATTAGCTTGTAACACTCTAGCATTCATACTCAAGTTTTATCATGATGAATATGGACACTTATAATATTATTTTGTTAGAAGTTTCAAGCAAATTATTGGATCTATCACATTAAGGTAGTATGTGTTTTTAGGTAATGTGTTTTAATGTTCACTTATTCCACTATGCAAAAGCTATAAAAATTTGACGATAGACTAAATGTTTATTAGTCAACCAATATAATTGTTAATATAAAGAATTGACAATTAAGATATAGGATTACTCATGACTATTATTTTATTAGTAGATGTTTATATTTTGGAATCTATCTTAGAACTCACCTTAAAAATAAATTAGCTTTAATAATTTGCTTAGTAAGTATGCTCAACTTTTATCAGAGTCCAGATTTATAATGTTTAGGAAATTCACCAAAATATAAAGTCTTTATTTATGATGTAAATAATAGTCATGAGTAATCCTATGTCTTAATTGTTCACTTATTCCACTATGCAAAAGCTATAAAAATTTGACGATAGACTAAATGTTTATTAATCAACCAATATAATTGTTAATATAAAGAATTGATGATACATTAAATTTCTATTAATCAATAAACATAATAGTAAGTGTGGAGTACCAAATTTATTCCAACCATGCATTAAATTCATAATAAATTACCTTAATCTAGATTTTATCCTTTAAATGCAACCTTCATTATAATCCTAACGTATATCTTTCATTCATTTTCAATGTTTCCTTTGACCTTTAAGTGGTCTACAAAATATATAAAAATTACTTTTTCTAATAAAGGTATAGTAAACTAGTTTTAAAGATGTTTACCGAATTTATGGTTATCCAACTATACTTTTTTTTTTGTGGAAAACATCCCAAAAGGGATGCCACTTTCGGGTAAGACCCAAGGATGCAGGGGTATCCATTCTGTCAAAAACGCCCAGGACTCGGACCTGGCCTACCACCTTTGACATACTCAAAGAGAAAAAAAACACACAAAACCAAATTAAAAAAAGTAAATAACAACAAAAATAATAAAATAAAAAAAATAAAAAACAAACTCCATGAGTGTGTCAAAACCAAAAGCACAACCAAACACGCACAATAAGATAAAAGAAACCACAACACAAACCACATAGAAAAACACAAGAACCACATGACAAAATACAAACAAGACAAAAACAATAGAACACTACAAAGACATAACCCAAAAAAACATGAAAAATAAACACAACCAAAACCTAAAAAATAAAATAAATAAAATAAAAATAAAAACAACCAACAACAGACAATAAACAAAAATAAAAAACATAGAAAACACTCACACATTAAAAATGAAATAACACAAACAAAGAGAAACCCAAGAACAAGAACAAAAGAAACACAAGAACAATAACAAAAAACATAAAAAAAAAAAACAAAACAAAAAAAACACAAGAAAAACAAAAAACAACACAAAGAACACAAAAACAAATCAAAACAAAAAAACAAAGAAGACAAAAGAAAAAAAAAATGAACAAAACAATGACCTATCTAGACCAGAAGACTATTAATGCAAGAATCAATAGAGGAAAAAAATAAAGAATAGAATGAGCTAGGGAACTAAAAAAACTGAAAGAACCAAAGAGAAACAAAAAAAAAAAAAAAACAAGAAGAAACTAGGTACCTTCAGAACTGGAGCCATCCAAAGAAATTATAGAAAGAAGAGCTTCCCTAATTTGAGAAGCCCACCATATAGGAGGGTGGCCATAACAAGTAAGATCACCTTTGTCCAAAGCCCAATTAGCTAAAGCATCAACACTCATGTTTTGATCTCTGACCACATGATTGTAATCAACTTTCAAAAATCCCATCTGGATTAACTGAAACTTCTCAATAATTATTTTTATTCTCCAATCCACCTTATGATTCTTAGAAGGAGTCTTCAATAGATTAATCATAAGTTGAGAGTCAGACTCAACTAACACCTTTTCCCATCCAACCTTAGTAGCCTCTTGAAGGCCTCTAAGGATACCATACCCCTCAGCAAGGTTATTGGAAATAATACCCAAATTCTTAGCAAAAGTAAAAACCAGGGAGCCATCTAAAAGTCTACCAATTCCTCCCACATTGGCTTTTCCAAGGTTCCCTCTAGAGGCTCCATCAGTATTGACTTTTCCAAAATCCTTAGGAGGAGGTTGCCAATTTCTAGTCCTATCCATCTTACTAATACTCACATTCCCTTTAAGTTGGTTGCCCTTAGAAGTTTTAATATTCAATCTTTGCATCACTTGATCCCATCTTTGGTGGGAGTTTTGGGGGTGATTAAGGAGATGATGGATTGATTCAACTAAGTTGGCTATCGTCTTTTGCCAAATATAGTGAGTATCCTTCCTATCTTGATTGAAAATTTGGCTGTTCCTTTCATTCCAAATATTCCAAAGAAGAATGGTAGAACCCATCTAAACTAACTGCCTAATAAAATTATCAACACCTTCTTGATTAGGTCAATCCCTCCAAAGCTATTCAAAAGTGAAAAAATTGGACCACTGTAAGCCAAGTAAAGTTGTCATTCTCCTCCATAGCTCAAAGGCTAAAGTACACTCAATAAAAATATGGTTGATATTTTCTACATTCTCTTCACACATTTCACATCTAAAAGGGCCATGATTATCCAACTATACTTCAAGATTTGATGTACACCAAATATTTAAACCTTTAACTCCTATTTATATATTTAAACTATTTTTTGTTAGGTACACATAGGTTGTACATAAGAGCGAGGATTGCACTTAAAATTTGACTAAGGACTTGCACTTCTATATTTTTAATTTATTTAAAATATATTTTTAATTTATCTTTAGAGCTTGAGAGTTTACAAATAGATTCACTTCTCATCTCAATTGAAATGCTATAGCTAGAAACCTACATCATTTTACATTTAGTTTATATAAAAACACATTAATATTATATAATAAAGTAGATATTACCAACAAAAAAATTAATGTAAATCTTAATCATTATTTGATTCTAGTAGTCAACATTTTCTTGTCAGCTTGAACTAAACTTACTACTTCCTCTAGCCATGGAAAAGAGAATTTAACTTCACAATCGTTAATTAAAACTCCTCTATTAGCTAGCCTATCTACACATTTGTTTTCTTCCCTTAACATATGTATAAACCTAATTTCTTCAAACTCTTTGGAAAGATCTTGAATTTCCATAATTATCTCTTTTAAGTTCCATGGAGAATTTACTTTCCTAAAAATTGTATTTATTATTATGAGTGAATCACCTTCCATTCATACTTTATTCCATTTCATTTATTTGCATATTTTAAACCCTTATAAAGTCGCCCAAGCTTTAGCTTCATTATTTGTATTAAATCCACTATTGAAAGAGTAAAAAAATCTCTTATGTATTATTTTTAATTATTCCTTCTCTTGATAATATTTTGTTCAATGAGTGTACACAGGGTTTTTATTTCTAATTGGGACTTGAACCTTGGACGTGTGATAATATTATGTTTAGTGTTATATGTTATCTTAATTATTAACAAAATAATATATGTAAATATTGATGGATTTTAAAGATATTGTAGATTGAAATTATAAAATATATAACAAATAAAATTATTATTGAAATATACTTATGTAGTTGGAAATTATATGAGAAGAATAAAAATTGAATGATATTTTTCTATTAATATAAAGATACACTTAAATTTAATATCAATAGAAAGTAGAAAATAAGCTAGAAAATATGTTGTATATTGAGCACATGGAAGAAACATTGTTATAAAAAATTTATGCAAAATATTTTAAATCATGTAGTTGTGATAAAATTTGAATGAGAGGTTTTAGAAGAGATCAGTCAATCATCCTAGAGTGGATTACTTTGTAACACACTAGCATTTATACTGAAGTTGTTATCATGATGAACATGGATACCTATAGTATTATTTTATTGGAAGTTTCAAGTAGATTATTGGATCCATCACATTGAGGTAGTATATGTTTAGCATCTAAAGGTATTGTGTTTCAATTATTATTTTTGAATGTGTATCCAATATTTTATTAGTAGGCATTTACACTTTGGAATTCATATTGGAACTCATTTCAATAATAAATTAGCTCTAACAATTTGCTTAGCAATTATGCTCAAATTTTATTATAATATAGCTTTATAGTGTTGGTACAATCAACTAAAATAAACACTCTCTATTTATGATGTAATTAGTTAGTCATGAATAATCCTAGATCTCAATTGTTCACTTTTTTCACTATACATAAATTATAAATAATTTGTGATATAGATAAAGTGTCTATTAATCAACCAACATAATAGTCAATATCATAAATTAATTATAGATTAAATGTTTTTTTATCAATCAACATAACAATCAACTATGGAGTACCAAATTTCTTCCAAACATGCATTAAACCCATAGTAAATTATCTTAATCCAAATTTTACTCTTTAAATGCAAACCTCACCATCCTCCTAACCTATATATTTTACTCTCACAAATTTATCTATGGATACAATGCAATTAGCCCCTTTTTTATTTGGTAGATTGGTGTTATCTTTATTTATGCCAAATTATCATAGAAAACCCTTTACCTCGTATCATCACCTTCCACCTTAATATGTGATTTTTAGATCCTGCATTCTTTAAGTATAGTTCAATATAGAATTTTTTTCATGTATTAATATGATAATACCTTTGTCACCATAGAGGTGGACATACTCTATAGAAAAAATACATACTAGAAATTATTTTTTGCAAGGCAAATTGGTCCATAGTAGTAGATGAACTTATTATAATGGTATTCCTCCTAAAATTACTCTATATAATTTCCAAGGTCTTATAACCATAATTATTTTTTATGTTATTTGCCTTCACTATAATAATTTTGTTCCATCCATCCCCAATTATTATAGTGATGGATTCTTTTTTAATGATTCTATAATTGAACTCTAGATAATTTTCTAATTGATGATAAAATACAAAGTAGAAACACAAAAGTTTGTTTCCATATTTACAAATATTCTTGATCTTTGAGGTCCCTTTAGTTCAAGGATATTTGAATCCAACATTATTTTTATGTCTAAATCAACCATTTATTTAAAAATATGTCATTAAAGAAGTCAATAGTCACTATCCACATTGTCATCTCATAAGCTTACATTTCTCTATTGGATATTGCTTGGATGAGTATGTTTTTGAGAATAACTTTTCCTTATTAATTAACTATTGATATCAATTGTCTTCCTTTGTACCAAAATTTATTTTCCACTTCAAATTTAGGTTTATCCACTTGTTTTGAGATATTTTGTATTCTTTTGAATATTTGAGAAAATGTGTGAATTGATTATTTAATTTAGATAGTTCTTTAACTACATCATTCCAACCTCCATATGCTAAAAAAGGTGTCTAATTACAATGCTCAAAATGGTCTTCCTTCTCCTATCTAGGAAATTTATTTTTATGCCTCAAATAATTGTTCACTCTAATATTTATTGATCTTTTTATACAACTAGACTAACTCTCCTATAGGATTAATCCTTACCATCCAAGAAATCATTTATTGATTATACAAATGGACTGACTCTCCTATAGGATTAATCCTTACTATCCAAGAAAGCATATATTGATTATTGACACTCCTCTCGTATTTGTTAACATTTTATAACAATTGAACTATCCCATAGAATGAATCTTGACAGTGTGAGAAATCATACACTTGAGTGATGAGAAAGCAGGATGAGATTACCCAATAAAGTGAATATAAAGTCATATGAATAATGACAACTCAAGAAAGGAATATGCATCCTAAATTTTGCCTTTGGTATTTGAAAAATTGGCTTTACACTTATAATTATTATGTGTGTTAGCTTCTCACAAGCTGATAGAAGCCTCTCTTCAATACAAAATATAGATACCTTTTTGAATATCAAAAAAGGAATGTAACTCTATTTTGTACATTTCAAGTATCATAAGTGTCTTTTTGGTTTTGAATCATAGTCCCACACAACTAAAACAAAGCTCATAATCACTTGAACCACCACTTTGAAAGTACTCTTATTTTTATTATTAAGATAAAAAATGCTTAAAAACAAAAAATATCTCAAAGAGTCTAAAACCCACAAGTTCAACATAAAGCAAGACTTATCTATGAAAATATCCGACACATAATAGTTTGCAACTAAGACTATAGAGATTACCATAAATATTTTCTTTCTAATATTCATATGACTAAAGGTACATACCAATCTACCTTTGATGCTACTTGAATTAGACTATCCAAATTACAAATAAAATTGCAACATTGAGTTTAATATACCTTAAATAACAAAACATAAATAACTAAAAGTTCCTAAGATACTAAAACAATAAACTTAATGTTAAATATGGAACATGGATTTCATGGTGCAAATAACTTATTATCATATAAGTACAATTTAAAAATTTATGTTCATCCCTTATAAATTAAAACCCGAAACCTTCTTCCCTATGGAGAGGGTTTCCCCTGTGGAGATGCCATCCAATACAACATTGATTGGTGGAATATATTATAGCTATTGGATGCCCAATATGAATTCATTTGTTGGATATTATGGTTGTTGGATGTGTTTGTTTTTAGATAGGTTTATCCTTTGCATAAAGGAAATAAAATAAAATACAAAAATGCATGGTCTTATGGGACAATTTTCGTAATTAGCAAGTATGGGTGGTTTTAGACCATGGTCTCATTCTTGGGTAGTCTTATTTTAGCCCTTGGTATTCTTCTTGGGTAGTCTTATTTTAGCCCATGGTCTTATTCTTGGGTAGTATTATTCTTAGGTAGTCTCCTTAAATTTGAGACAGTGGGTTTGGTTGCTCCAAGTAGCTAAATTTATGATTTGTATTGGCCCCTTTTCAAACTATTCAACAAGTAGGAGATTATTGATGTGTTGTATACTTTGCATAAAGAAAATAAAATGAAATAAAAAATTGTAGGGTCTTATGAGGCATTTTCCTTAATTAGCAGGTATGAGTGGTTTTAGCCCATGGTCTTATTCTTGGGTAATATTATTTTAGACCTTGGTCTTATTCTTAGTCAATATCTTTAAATTAGTAGGTATGGATGGTTATAACCCATGGTATTATTCTTGGATAGTCTCCTTAAACTTAAATTAGCAGGTATGAATGGTTTTAACCTATGGTATTATTCTTGAATAGTCTCCTTAAACTTAAATTAGTAGGTATGAATGATTTTAACCCATTGTATTTCAAAAATTATTTATACCATACCAAAATATAATTAAATAATTATATATTAAATAAACATTTGAAAATTAAAGTTCATTCTGCTTTAAACATTGGCTAAGCTTGAGGAAGATATTTTATCCATGAAAGGAAGTGTGGCTAAGCTATGAAGTAGATTTCATGAGAGCTTGGTATAATTGGCTAAGATACAAAAGAGGTATTTTTATTTTGAGCAATGTTACTAGCACTACATCAGGCATTGGGGGTCAGTTTTAGAATCAAACTCTTCAAAGGTGAAGGAACAAAATTTTTGAGCTAGAGCACGAGATAAGTTTCTTCTGGGAGACTTCTTCTAGGATATAGCAGAGTTCTTGGCAAATTCAAATGGATTTCCAAGTGCACAAGAAGTGAAATTAGTAACATGGTACTCGGAGTGTATGGCTTAATTTTGGTGGAGAACTTGGTTGATTATCTAGTAGCATGTAGAACCATAGGGATTTTGGATTCTTAGAAGGTGGTTGGAGTGATATGTTTTGACCTGGTATGCAAAATTACTAGCAAGGAGTCATGGGCTTAGGTGGAGCTCATGAGTCATGAGTCAGAGGGTGTCAATGAATTCATTTTTGTTATAGATCTTCAAGGAAGTGAGGTCATAAAATGATACCTAGAACCCCAACAACTCGATGGAATGGGTGTTTAGAGTGGGGTGAATAAATATTTTGGAATATTGTAGGGTGGAACCATGGTGTGAAAATTTCTTGATAATCATCTAAAGAAGGAAACTTCCACAATGGTTGTGAGTTTCAAAGGTTCAACTGGTTGAGTTTGATAATATGGGTGACTGAGGATAGGGGTCATCCATGGGCTGAATGCCAAGGAAAGGGCTGAGTCATGATTTAAGGGTTGCTTTGATTTAATATTATGGTGGTGGTGAATAATGATAATCACAACGCTAGTGGACACTGATGTTGGTCACAATGATGTTAACATTCAATGAGCTAGATAGAGTTGAACCTCTAGTTCTTTGAAGGTGCCATGTGGTTTGAAGTAGTTAATTTATTCATTGTGGATACTGGTGGTCTATGTAGATTAATCAACATAAGGACAAGCTTGATCTATATATGGTTCAAATGGATGAATTTAAGCTTGTGCTTGGTAAAAAGTTATACGAAAGGATAAATTCAAAGTGATATTGTAGATGCCTTTAGCTTGGGTATGCAATAAGGCTATAGGAAAGAAGATTTTAGACCTCATGGATCTAGCAGTGCTTGTGGAAGAGTCAAATGATGGAAAGAGATATTAGGTTCCTATCTCACTTGGAATGAAAAAGGTTCTTAATGAGTACCATTATTGTATACCAAAGGAGTTGCCACTAGACTTGACTCGAGGAAAGCATGGTCTTTGATCTGCAAGTTGATGTGGTGGATGGGATTGTGGTACATGGTGGGAAAGGTTACCCACAAGATGATCACTCTTGTGCATGGTGTGTACATGAAGAGAGTAGTGGGACGAAATTGTATGTATTCTACTCTTTTGTATTGGGAGTACCTAGAGAGGGTAGTTGGCATTGGGATTGCTCTTTGGTGCAAGTGCATGGAAAGGGTAGTCTAAGTTGTCTCTACTCTTGTATATAGGGTATGCATGAAGAGGACATGTAAATAAAATGTGATACTTTTTATCCTTTTGTGGTAGGTGTGCTATATCAAAAGGGGTAGGTATTTTTGTGCATCGGTACCTTGGTTTAGTGTTGGAATGATAGAGACCGCCTTTAGTGGATGTGGCAAAGTCTTCATCAACATTGAGGACATCATTAATTTTAAGTGGGAGAGATTATGAGAGATGAGTGTCTCAACTTCCCTCCACCCCCTTAGTGCCTTGAGGTGCCAATGTCATGAGTGGGCACATGGCAAGACTAGCAAGGTGGATAGAGATAGGTGGCTTCCTAATCTTGTAAAGTGCAAGTGGAAAAGGCCGACGAGCATAGTGGGGTGATTTTATCTACTTATTTACCCTAAATCTCATTAGAATCCAGTGGTTAAGCATAATTGGTTGCGATAGGGCTAGGATGGATGACCTCCTGAGAAGTCATAATGGTGCACCCCTTTACTTGTTCCTTAGTTATGAGGTTACCTAGCTATAAGATGTTGTACAAGAAGGGTGGATGCTTTTAGTTCTTGCGTTGCAAATTCATTAATGAAGCCTGTGAGCATTGAGAAGTTTTCTTGGTGCTGGGAGACAATGGGTTTAGTTGCTCCAAGTAGCAGAATTTATGATTTGTATAGGCCCCATTTCAAATTATTCAACAAGTGGGAGATTTTTGGATGTGTTGTATCCTTTGCATAAAGGAAATAAAATAAAAAACAAAATCGCATGGTCTTATGGGACAATTTTTGTAATTACCAAGTATGGGTGGTGTTAGTGCATGGTCTTATTATTGGGTAGCCTTATTTTAGCCCTTGGTCTTCTTCTTGGGTAGTCTTATTTTAACCCATGATCTTATTCTTGTGCAGTCTTATTCTTAGGCAGTTCGCTTAAATTAGAGACATTAGGTTTAGTTGCTCCAAGTAGCTGAATTTGTGGTTTGTATAGGTCCCTTTTCAAAGTATTCAACAAGTAGGAGATTGTTGATGTGTTGTATCCTTTGCATAAAGGAAATACAATAAAATAAACAAAAATAATAATCTTATGGGACAGTTTCCTTAATTAGCAAGTATGGGTGGTTTTAACCCATGGTCTTATTCTTAGGCAATCTCTTTAAATTAGCAGGTATGGATGGTTTTAACCCATGGTCTTATTCTTGAACAATCTCCTTAAACTTAAATTAGCAGGTATGAATGATTTTAACCTATGATCTTTATCTTGAATAATCTTCTTAAACTTAAAATGGCAGGTATAAATGATTTTAACCCATTATCTTAAAAAAAAAATCCTTTATACCATACCAAAATATAATTAAATAATTATATATTAAATAAACATTTGAAACTGAAACTTCATTCAAACTACTTTACTTTCTAAACTTCATCCCTGATTTACAGCTTTCGTATACTATACGTCACACTCCATGGTTGAAATAAAATTCTGTTTTCATGACGTACAGCTGGGATTTAAATTTTGAACAACACAACATGAGTCGTTGTCTTATTTTTATAAGATACACTGTAGAGTTTTCTATAAATTGCCCCACGTTAGTTTTGCTTGAGAGGCTGTTACCCGTATAAATATATATGGTAAGAGAAGTAACTTTCAAAAATCAGTATTGTTATTTTCATGTGGCATCTATCCATACAAATGGATGTGTTAGGTAATGTAATGGAATTATACAGAAATATCTCCCTAAAATTTCAGCGTCTTTAATTTATATTCTAAAAATACTCCATCTCAAACTAGTAATTTACCTTCTTTTCCATATTTCAATATCAGTATTTCTGCTTACGCATAGTACATTGACATTGTAAAAAGATTTACTTGATTTAAACCCTTTAACTTTTCAAGACAAATACTTCCATCTCACCACTCATAGAATCTCATAGAATAGGGAAAGGAATCCAATCATACCACAGACATGAATGAGCGACCTAAAGGAGTCTAGTTGCACATATGCTTGGTGTGTTCTAGGATTCTAGGTAACACTATGCATGTTAATAATAAATAATAGCAGAACCTCTCTCACCCTCACATTCTCATCAATATCAGCCATGGATCCGAACCGCTTCAGCATCAGAAAGCTTGTGCTTACGATTGCCATGGTACTTCTGGTACTTATTCACTTATCTGCTTCTGGAGAATTTGTGATATCTTCTTCATCATTAGATGCAAATAATGATGATACTAAAAGCTTGAGCAAGGAAAAAAAAACAGAAAAGCCGCTCTCACTTACAGATTATCAGCCAGTGGATCCCGTGCCTTCAGGGGGAGAAACGGCCAGACACGCTCCCATTCTTCATTGAATGGTTTATTAAACACCCTTTTACCATATATTTATATATGCAAATCTTGGTCCAATAGTTACAGATGAGGGCTGAGTATATTGGATCTGCAAAGTCTATCAGATCCTAAGATAATAAGCTATTTAATCCATGAAAAAGCCATGGAAAACTCTGGATTATTTTGCAGTAATTGTGAATGAGAAAAATACCATGCAGAACGTATAGATCTATATACTGTACAAATCAGATGATCATGGTGTGTTAAGCTGTATGTAATAAAGGGTTGCTTTTCTTAAGCACTGCAACGCTACTTATAATAAAATATTGTGTTTATATATGAGCTCTTAGTTGTATTGTATTATTCTTTTGTTCACTTGTTTATGTGAGTGATTTTCCATTTGCATACAAATCTCAGATAATGTTTGGATGCTTCTGAGTTTTTAATGCTGTTATATATCTATATTCCATGTGAATTACAAGTAAAAATATGTGTTCACTTGATGATACAAATCAGTCAACTATTGCATAGCTTTTCATTTTGTACATAAAATTCTTCACTACTTGTCTACCGAAGGAAACTTTTACAGGAAAAATAAAATTGTATATCTTTGAATATGAAAGGTATTTTACTATGTATTTTAATACATAGAGAGGTATTTTAATACATATCTTTGATACATTGTTCTGGTTGGTTTTACAATGTTTTTATCATAGAGAGGTATTTTAACTTCTGTACTTGAGCGGATAGAGATTATAGTTTGCCATGTTTTTCCATCGTTGAGGACTTCTGAGGGTGTTAAATAGAAATTATTAATTATAAAAATATCATAAGTTCAAGTCCTCAGCACTTATTTATATATATAAAGTGGATATGTCTTTGAGAATTTTCCAATAAGTTTCCATTCGGTTGACATGGTCTCACTTGGCACTCAGTGAGATTCTAATAATGTTGTACCCTTTTGTGCGTAAGTAATGTAGTAAGTTGTCAATAATTAATTTAGTAATTAATTTTTTTTAATAATTAAAAAGCATTTTTTTATATAGATAATGTTTAAATTTTAAATATTTTTATAATACAGTATTTGCTTTTAAAACTAATAAATTTATATAACTCTGTCACAGGCATTATGAAATGACAAATTTATATTGTTGTAGTCACTTTTATGGTGGTAATACACTTTATTCTGTGCTAAAAAATTAATTAAAATACTATAATTTTTTTATATTTTAAAATATATTTATATATATTTTTATTGTTGTAGTTTTTTTTGTTTAGTCTTAATTATATATTTTTAGAATTATGACTACAAAGAAAAGTGACTACAACAATAAAAATATATTGTAGTCACTTTTATTGTAGTCTTAATTAATTTTATATATTGTTGTAGTCATTTTTTTTTTTTTTTTTGGAAAACATCCCAAAAGGGATGCCACTTTCGGGTAAGACCCAAGGAGGCAGGGGTATCCATTCCGCCAAAAATTTCCAGGACTCGGACCTGGCCTACCACCTTTGACATACTCAAGGAGCAAACAAACACACAAAACCAAATTAAAAAAAGTAAATAACAACAAAAATAATAAAATAAAATAAAAAACATTCTGCTTGAGTGTGTCAAAACCAAAAGCACAACCAAACACGCACAATAAGATAAAAGAAACCACAACACAAACCACATAGGAAAACACAAGAACCACATAACAAAACACAAACAAGACAAAAACAACAGAACACTACAAAGACATAACCCAAAAAAAACATGAAAAATAAACACAACCAAAACCTAAAAAATAAAATAAAAATAAAAACAACCAACAACAGACAATAAACAAAAACAAAAAACATAGAAAACACACACATAAAAAAATGAAATAACACAAACAAAGAGAAACCCAAGAACAAGAACGAAAAAAACACAAGAACAATAACAAAAAACATAAAAAAAAACAAAACAACAAAAACACAACAACAGAAAACAACACAAAGAACACAAAAACAAAACAAAACAAAAGAACCCACCCACCTTAAAAAACTAAACAAAAAAACAAAGAAGACAAAAGAAAAAAAATGAACAAAACAATGACCTATCTAGACCAGAAGACTATTAATGCAAGAATCAACAGAGGAAACAAAATAAAGAATAGAATGAGCTAGGGAACTAAAAAAACTGAATGAACCAAAGAAACAAAAAACAAAAAGAAACTAGGTACCTTCAAAACTGGAGCCATCCAAAGAAATGATAGAAAGAAGAGCTTCCCTAATTTGAGAAGCCCACCATATAGGAGGGTGGCCATAACAAGTAAGATCACCTTTGTCCAAAGCCCAATTAGCTAAAGCATCAGCACTCTTGTTTTGATCTCTGACCACATGATTGTAATCAACTTTCAAAAATCCCATCCGGATTAACCGAATCTTCTCAATAATTCTTTTTATTCTCCAATCCACCTTATGATTCTTAGAAGGAGTCTTCAAGAGATTAATCATAAGTTGAGAGTCAGACTCAACTAACAACTTTTCCCATCCAACCTTAGTGGCCTCCTGAAGGCCTCTAAGGATATCATACCCCTCAAGAAGGTTATTGTAAAGAATACCCAAATTCTCAAGAAAAGTAAAAACCACAGAGCCATCTGAAAGTCTACCAATTCCTCCCACACTAGCTTTTCCAGGGTTCCCTCTAGAGGCTCCATCAGTATTGACTTTTCCAAAATCCTTAGGAGGAGGTTGTCAGTTTCTAGTCCTATTCATCTTATTAATACTCACATTCCCTTTAAGTTGGTTGCCCTTAGAAGGTTTAATCTTCAATATTTGCATCACTTGATCCCATCTTTGGTGGGATTTTTGGGGGTGATTAAGGAGTTGATGGACTGATTCAACTAAGTTGGCTATGGTCTTTTGCCAAATATAGTGAATATCATTCCTATCTTGATTAAAAATTTGGTTGTTCCATTCATTACAAATATTCCAAAGAAGAATGGTAGAACCCATCCAAACTAACTGCCTAATAAAATGATCAACACCCTCTTGATTAGGCCAATCCCTCCAAAGTCTGTTCAAAAGTGAAAAAATTGGACCACTGTAAGCCAAGTAAAGTTGCCATTCTCCTCCATAGCTCAGAGGCTAAAGTACACTCAATAAAAATATGGTTGATATTTTCTACATTCTCTTCACACATTTCACATCTAAAAGGGCCATGAAAACCATGCTTCATAATTTGCTCACCAGTAAGCACCCTACGATGCAATAAAAGCCAATTAAAGAACCTCACCTTAGGCCAGAGCTTTTGAGCCCACAATTGAGAAAATATGTTAGAAGAATGGTTGGGATTATTATGGCATAAGGTCAAATAACCTTGACCAACTGAATACTCACCCTTAGTAATGTTGTTCCATCCAAAACAATCTTTTTCATGGGACCAAGAGAGGGATCTCATATGAAGGATGCCTTGGATATCTTGTCTTTGCCTTTCTGGGATTTGAATAGGCTAGTCCTCAATAGGGATCCAATATCTACCAACTTTTGAATTACCAGTATGGTATCGATAGTAATTAGCCACCTTTATCCAATTACCTCGGTGAAGCTCCTCCATCCAAGGCCTCCAATGGGAAACTGAGTTATCAAAGGCTTGTGACCATCCCAAGAATCTGTCCAAAAATTTGCATGTTGACCATTATGAATGATCCAAAATAATTTTTTCTTTATCAAATCCTCACCAGTCTTAAGAAGTGCTAAAATGGGAGAACCTTTGGTAGGAAGTTGTATCGCTCCAAATTTTTTGCATCCTTACCTTCATGCTACAGGATCCGTGCCCGGAAGGAGGATAGAAAAAGGATGGCACAGTACCTCGGACTGAGAGGCCTTGCGAAGGTCCCGCCTCTCGAGGGAGGTGTATTATGGTGATTTTTCGACGAATGGTGGGTTCACCAGGAAACATTTGAATGGCAGTTTCCATGCCTAGGTTGGGAATGTGTTTAATGTGCTCAGTTCTATATTTAAAAATTCAAGTCCTAGGTTTGGCCAAATGAATCTAAGTTGTTCTATTATGAAAATGCAGACTAAATGAAATACAGCAAACAGATTTGAGCAAAAACAGAGAGAAAAAGCTAAATTAAAGAGCCATACCTGATCCGGATGTCTGATGGAGGTTCTGATTCTTGAAGCAGATAGGATCATCTATAATTTGACGAGATCGTCTCCGTCCTGCAAGATCATCTGAGATCTGATGAATTCGTCAGACGAATTCGTAAAAGACTTGCAAACAAAGAAATAGACACAAAATACAAAAAATATAGCAATGCTAATAGAGGATAATGATGTAAAATGACAATAAGGATGTTAACAGATAATCTCAAATAGAAATGCAAGTAAGTTGCAACACTTTAATAGCTAATCATGACCTTATTATGCAATTAAACTACATGGGTGAACTCCAAGATGCAAAATAATAAAGAATAATCATAAGATTAACTAAATACAAAATAATGTAGTAGAAAATAATGAGGAAATGCAAACTCTGGGCACTGATTTCCCACAATGCAGACTGTAGTCGAGATCGTATCGAATTGGTGCGAAATCATCTCAAATTGAACAGGATCATCCATGACGAACTGAGCTTGCTCTAGCTAAAAAATACTAAGGTTCCTACAAATAAATTTGGACAAATATGGAGGCAAATAATAATTTAAGACAGTCTAATGCACGTAGAACTTGTGTTACAGGAAATTTCAGCCAGGGGGATGCCAAGGGGGAGTCCTAAGTTTAAATAGGCTTAGGAGGGAGGTTAGGAGGTTGGAGATCATCCCAATTTGGGAGATCTCCAATGGGTAGGGTCTCTAACGGCGTAGACATGCTTCTGCCTGGATTAGAGACGCCGTTGGAAGAAAGGTTAATTGTGAAAAATTAGTTTTGAGACAAGATCGTCTAGACATCTTAGCCCAGACGAAATCGTTCGATTTGAGACGATATCGTCTGATCGGCGATGATATCATCAAACGGTCAAAACAAACTCTAAAAATGGCACGGGAAAGGAGGAAATGGGTTAAACGGCGGTTTGGGAGCGATTTTGGGGTTAAAATTTGAATTTGAATTATTACTAAAGTAATTGTAATTATTTAAGATTTTACTATGCCAATTTTAGGGTGCTACATTTTGCCCCCTCTTTAGCAAATTTTTTGAAGAAAATGTGTTAAAGACGAGTTCTTCTCGATCTACGAGAAAGCAAAAATTATTCCCCTTTTTAGGTGATGATTCTAGGTTGAATCGTACGACAGCTTACTATGATGCCCCCTCCGTGTTTTTACCCAAATCGAACGTTTGAGGTAAAAACACGGAAAAACAAAAAATTAAAATGTTTTTAATTGTTTTTGAATAAAATTAAAAAAATAGGGGAAAACCCTAATTCATTGTTACTATTCATTTTCCTAGTTTTTAAAGCTCTGGAGACAAGATGGTCGAGATAGCGCACAGACCAACAGAGGTCCGGTGCAGGCTACGGGTAAGGGTCTAAACTTAGTTTAGAATGCTTTACTTTAGAATTTTATGCTTTTAGATTAGATTTGATTGATTTTTGAGCATCGCGACCGTTTTTGGGCTGTCGACATTATCGAGACGAAATTGTCTCGATATCGTTGATTTTGTCTAAGGGCGAAATCGGCGATAGGGGGACGATTTCGTCCAATAAGGGATGATTTCCTCATGCAAAATGAAAGATGAATTTGCTCAAATTGGGGACAATATCATCCAATTGTGGATGATATCATCATTTATAAAATTGAACTTAGTTTGACTTGCATTTTTAATTAATGATTTATTAATGATTTTTATTGTTGATTTTGTTTATGTTGCAGAGAGGATTACTAAAGAGCAGAGAATGGAAATATGGTGGGTTGAGGGATGACTTTGCCACTCTATCTTAGGTAGAGAGATATCAACTGGCTCAGGTTGGCTTACAGCACGTGGCAGAGATGCCACAGGTTTCTATAGATATGGGGCTATTGACAGCCCTAGTAGAGAGGTGGTATCCGGGTTCTTCCTATTTTTGGTTATCGATAGGGGAGATGACTCCCACACTAGAGGATGTATGGAGGATTTTGAGGATCCCCATACAAGGACAACTAATCACTCCCATGGCCAATTAGGGCCACGTGATGATGCAACTATGTGGCGATCCAAGCTTCACCCTAGAGAAGGGCGGAGTGAATATCGAGTCACCGTGCCAGATGCCTGGGGCATCTAGACTCACATGAGTTTTGGATGGGGTGGTAGGTGGACTTCTGTTGTGCCACCAGAGCAGATGCAGGGTACCATGGCTACTGACAGATGTGGTTTGTGACATGAGAGACCACGAATACAGGTTTTCTTGGGGGATCTTTGTACTATGTTGACTGTATAAAATCCTGCATGGGGTCGTATACAAGGGCGATCGATGTCTGGTTATGACATCTCTACTGCAGGTTTGGTGCTGGGAGCACATCGCGGTGCAGAGGTCGATAGGGCTTCCACTGACAGGGATGTAGATTGTGGCATACTAATCTATTTTTGATATGATGTACATATTGTTGATATATATATAGATGAGATATTTTTTGATCATATGGCTTGTCTTATGCATTTGTATGATGCTTTTAATGTTTTTGTGTGATTGATTTGATGATTCATGTAATTATGTCATTGAAAAATATTATGGTTTAAATTTCATGCTTTAAAAACTTAAATGAAATAATCTGATGTAACAAATTGTTTGTTGTGATGATAATTTGATAAAAAATAAAAGAGACCTTTAACAATAATTTCAAAGGACATTGTCACTGTTATAGACCATTTCATAGAGTCGCCGCTCCCTCGGTCGTCAAGCTAATCCCATATAGAAATATTGTTAAAAGTAAAAGAGTGCTTAAGAGACTGTCTTAAGACTTTGGTGTAATGGTGCAAATGATGATGATGATGATTTTGTTTTTAGACTTTTCATGAAAATATTATGCATGAAATATTTTAAAATGATTTTTGCTAGGCATAAATTCCTAAGTGTGATAAAATTTTTGGATAATTCCCAAGGAATTATACCATCATTGCAAATTTGTATATTGACATAATGACATGAAATAGTGATAATGTGCATGCTTTTTAAAAACATAATTGTATAACAGAATGATTTAAGTCATATGTTTTTATAATTTTAAATAAATGGGGAATAAAAATTGGTACAATGGTTTGCGCTAGGCATAGAATATGTAGGTACAAACTTATACCATCATCGCGAAATCCAAAGAAAAATTTGATATAATAGTTTTATTGTATGGTTGATTTTTAATTGTTGAAAATAAACAAAAAATATGAAGAGGAGGACTTGCGCTAGCATAAGACTCCCATTTAAGTTCTGGAACTATACCATCATCGCGAAAGTCGACAATATATATATATATATATATATATATATATATATATATATATATATGTGTGTGTGTGTGTGTGTGTGTGTGTGTGTGTGTGTGTGTGTGTGTGTGTGTGTTTTTATTGTATGGTTTGAAAGAAATTTTGATTTTTGATTATGCATGTAGTTGTCTTTATGCGAGAAAGGAAAAATGAAATTATTCCAGACAATTTGCAAAGATATTTCAAAGTATCTCAAAGACAAAAGTTAGATTTATAAGGAATCCCATGTGCATATGTGAGTTCATTTCCAATCTTGATTTATCATAATGATACACAAAATCTTTCAAATACAAATGTGTGTGCAATTGCTATGTTCATTTACCAGTTTTGAGCAAGATAATTTGATACAAGTGATTTGAATGAACCAAATAAGTGTTCATTAACCATGATTTAGATGCATATAACCATACCAGACTACTATGTAAGTCATATTATCAAGAGCTAGCTAATCCATAAGCAGACATAGGTATGTACAAAAGAAGGTCGCTAATGTGACAGACATATCGCCATGCTAGGAGTTACCCAAGGCCAAGTAGGTTGGGCACAAACCACCTATTATGGGGTTTACCTCATAGTTTTTGAATAATTGAGAATTATAGGGATTCAAGCTCATCAACCCTTCTTTTCTTTTCAATGTGTAGGAAGAGGGATTTTATTGCTTTTGCTTTTTCTTTCTTTTGCTTTCTTTTGCTTTTCTTTTGTTTTTTTGCTTGATATTTGAGATAATGCTTGAAACATTGTTATAATGATATAAAATAACATTTTTCTTTTTCTCTTTTTCTTGAAATTTGCTTTTCTTCCTATGCTAGGGATACTTGCTCGGATTAGCTATAGAGCAAGGGATTTTTATTCTGGGTAGGGGTGAGCTTGTCCTTTTGCCAATTCTCAAAGATTCTAGACCATGTGCATGATAGGATAGCAGGGGAAACTTTTCGCTCAAGAAACCACTTCTACTATGTAGCATAGCATGGACATTACAAATATAATCATTTTATTTTGAAAGGATGTGCTTGGTTTAAGTAAATAACAAGATCAATTCTCTATGCTCAAACTTTATTTAATTGAATTTTGTGGACTTTGATATAAGAGAGATTAGTAATCATGCCAGATAAAAATCAAGATATTTATTTTGCGTTTGTGAAAGTGAGAGATTCCAAATAAATGCTAATTTATCCAAAATAATTTGAAAATATAACTGCAATACTTCAAGAATAAATATATACAACAAATATTTTTGAAAAAAATTGATAATTTTGACTCTCTCTTTCTTTTGTTTTTTTTTTTTGAAAGAATTAACAAGTGCCATAAATAAATACAACAAATATTTTTGAAGATTTTGATTTTTTTTTTTTTATATATTTTGATTTTAATTTATGAATTGAATTGGTGGTATATACAAATGATCTATATACATTATACAAGGTTATTTGAATATATGATGTCTAAGGTTGCTTCAAAATCAAAGGCAGTTTTGAAGGATAATTTGGTTATGTTGAAGGTAAGAACAAAAGGTGATGAATAAAAGGTAGTGATAACAAAAGCTTTGTTATAATGTAGAATAATGTAGCAAAATATTTTACTTTTATATGTGTAAAATTGATCATGTTACAAAATAAAATGTCAAAAATATAAGAAAGTTCTTCATTCTTATTATTATATTCCAAGTTTTGATAAGATGGAGAAAGTATATGTGAAAGATATGCATGAGTGTTATTTGGTAAACAAATATGATCATATATGGATGAAGAAAAGTGATGGATAGAAAATAATTGTGACAATGGAGAATGTATAGAAATTGATGTTTCAACCATTAAATATTCTTCAAATGGTGTTGGGTCACCATGTATGGTAACACTTTTATTTGCAAGTTCAAACTTCAAACATTGGTGAAGAGTGGAAGGGACAACCCTCATCGTATGAATCCAAGGAATTCTGAGAAGTAGGTTGTAAGGTGAAGGACAATATGCTACAAAAAACAAAGTATCCAGGATCTTGGATCCAATATTGAGGGGAAAAATTATAGTACCTTGAGATTCTTGAATTTCATTGTTAAAATATTTTATAATAACATTTGATTCATTAAGATCTTCTTCCTTTGATTTGAGTTTTTGGAATAATTGATAAGAGCATAAATTAAGAGAGAAGCCATTATCTACCATGATAGTTTTAACAAGTTTTTATTTACTAGATCCTGTAATGTAAAGATAGTAGTCTTCTTGTGGAGTAGAGGAAGGAATCTCCTCATCGTAGAATGAAATATGGTTAACCTCAAGAGGGTTTACACCATTAATTATGTTCTTAGAGAAAATATGATTAGGAACAAATTGTTGGCTAGGTATTTTGAAGAAAATTTCCTTGTGATAAATTTGTAATACTTCTAAAAGGGATATCTTTGTTTGAGGATTAATCACTTGTTGTTGGCTATCAAAGTGGAATTCAAATTGAGATTTTGATTCTAAAGATGAGCTTTCTATGCTTACATTCCATTTTGGATCATTCTCTAGAGTCAAATATAGTTTTGAAGGTTGGTCAAATGAGGAATCCATATCTTGAATATCAGATTGAGTTGATTGAACTTGAGGTTGCTCATTTATAGTTTTTGTTACAATATTAATAATATCATCATGATGGGACACATTAACATGCAATATTTGATTGGTTTCTTGTTGTTGATAATTGAATAGGGGTTCTTGGGAGATCCCCATGTCTTGATTGATTATTGGTATTTGTTGTGTAGGAGTTTGATTGTTTACTGGAGATTTATAATTAGTTGTAGATTGTAATTCCTTTATATTAAAAATACCCTCATCAATAAAATCTTGAATTGAACATCTTAAATCTTTACATTTTTGTGTCATATGTCCATCTACTCTATGATATTCACAATGTAGCTTAGGTTTAAACCAATCTATTGTGGTATCAGGTTGTCTTATGGAAGGGAGTTCAATCCTATTTGTGTCAAGTAAATACTTGAGAATTATATCCATTGGTTGATTGAGCTTTGTAAATGTACGTGATGAAGGTTTTTGAGAGGTTTTTGATACGTGCCTTAGGAATTTAGTCATAAAAGGGCCTAATGGTTTCTCACCTCTACTTTCTTTATTATGGGTAGAATGATGATAGGAATATTGCGAAGTAGGAGGTGAGTGCATGGTAGGATTGGAAGAATAAGTATTTTCTTGTTGAAATGGATGTGTTGTATTGAAAGAAGAATATTGAAAGGATGGAGGAGGATTATATGTGGGTTGATAGACATAATATGGATATATGGGAGAATAGATAATATCATTATAAATAGGATTGGCAAAGGGATTGTCCTGTTGGGGTAAGGATGAAAAATGAGAAAAGTGTGATGGAGGTGGTGTTGAATAGGGATGAGGTTGGTCATAATCAACAAATGTATTTAGTTGAATTCTTCCAACATTACTGATGGGCTCATATTGATTTGAATAAAAACTCATGGTTTCTTTAGTACTTCTAAAAGCAATATTTAGTATCTACTATTTAGAATTGAATCTAAAACATATAAACTTGAAATGATGATTTTGTTTTTTTTGTTTTTCTTGTATACATATATATATATTTTTGTTTTTTTATATTTTTGAATCAGAAATATGCCTATGTTATTCACATCAGGTTCACCAAAATGTATCGCTCCAAATTTTTCACATCCTTACCTTCAGGCTATAGGATCAGTTCCCGGAAGGAGGATGGGAAAAGGATGGCACGGTACCTCGAACCAAGAGGCCTTGCAAAGGTCCCACCTCTCGGGGGAGGTGTATTATGGTGATTTTTCGATGGATGGTGGGTTCACCAGGAAACGTTTGAATGGAAATTTCCACGCATAGGTTGGGAATGTGTTTAATGTGTTCAGATTTATCTTTAAACATTCGAGTCCTAAGTTTGTCCAAATGAATCTAAGTTGTTCTATTATGAAAATGTAGACTAAATGAAATACAGCAAATAGATTTGAGCAAAAATAGAGAGAAAAAGCTAAATTAAAGAGCCATACCTGATACGGATGTCTGATGGAGGTTCTGATTCTTGAAGTAGACAGGATCATCTAGAATTTGATGGGATCGTCTCCGACCTGTAGGATCATCTAAGATCTGACGAATTCGTTAGACGAATTCATTAGAGACCTGCAAACAGAGAAATAGACACAAAATACAAAAAAATCAGCAATGCTAATAGAGGATAATGATGTAAAATGACAATAAGGATGTTAACAGATAATCTTGAATAGAAATGCAAGTAATTTGCAACACTTTAATAGCTAATCATGACCTTATTATGCAATTAAACTACATGGGTGAACTCAAAGATGCAAAATAATAAAGAATAATCATAAGATTAACTAAATACAGAATAATGCAGCAAAAAATAATGAGGAAATGCAAACTCTGGGCACTGATTGCCCCCAATGTAGACTGCATTTGAGATCATCTCGAATTGGTGTGAAATCGTCTCAAATTGAATAGGATCATCCACGATGAACTGAGCTTGCTTTGGCTAAAAAATACTAAGGTTCCTGCAAATAAATTTGGACAAATATGGAGGCAAATAATAATTTAAGACGGTCTAATGCACGTAGAACTTGTGTTACAAGAAATTTCAGCCACGGGGATGCCAAGGGGGAGTCCTAAGTTTAAATAGGCTTAGGAGGGAGGTTAGGAGGTTTAAGATCATCCCAATTTGGGAGATATCCAATGGGGAGGGTCTCTAATGGTGCAGACACGCTTCTGCCTGGATTAGAGACGCCATTGGAACAAAGGCTAATTGTGAAAAATTAGTTTTGGGACAAGATCGTCTGGATGTTCCAGACGATCTTGTCCCTCAGTTCCTCTTTTTTCCTCTAAAGAAGTCGGGGCATAAATAGTAATGCAGAGCATAATCTGGTTGGAATGTCTACTTTGAATAGCTATAGCCAACAAACCCCAAATACCAACCATATGGTGAATAACTACCTCTTTTGGGTCCAAAATACAAGCAATGCCACCCGAAGTCCCTTGGGAACTGAGGGAAACCACTTTTCCAGCTGGCAAAATTTTATTGGCAATTACGTCCATATCCTCCATTGACATCTTTGTTTCTTAAAGGAAAACAAGATGTGGACGATTTATCTGAATCATTCTTCTAATTTCATTTTGTTTTGAAAGACTCCCTTTGAGTCCTCTAATATTCCAAGTGATGATCTTCATTAATACCAGGGCTAAAAATGTTGGGAAGGACATTAATCTTACCTTCCTCTACAAGTTGTTCACCTTCTTTTACAATATGATATTGATTGGTCTTGCGATCTACTTTTTGATTAGAATCCATCTTCAATTTTTTTTTCCCTGTTTCTTGACTTATTCCAATTGAATCTGAGATGGCTTCTAACCTTGAAGAATGCTCATACATAGCCAAAATTTTACTAGATGGTTCAATGGAGTCTATATTGGGACCTGCATTATTTAAAGTTTTGACATTTGAAATATTGTTTTTCTTGTGTAAATTTTCTCCTTTTTTTTGTTGAAAACCTTTGATTTGTTGTTTTTTCTCTGAGTTCTTTCCTTCATATTTAAATTGTGTTTCTAAGATTTCAGTTTCCATTATTTCCTCTTCCTCACTTGGGACATCATATGTGGAAAGGATTTCAAACATATTAGCAAATGACTTTGATTGATCCTTCATTATTGGTTTTTTCTAAGTGTTCTTCTTCTTAGGTATTTGGAAACTCGTTGAGTTTATATCTTCTTTCTTTTGATCAAGAATTTTATTTGGGCAAGCACTGGCCAAATGACCATATTCATGGCAAATTCTACAATGAAAAGGAATGTTCTCATAGTCCACTACTTGCTCGCAAGTGTCTTCCCCAAATTGTAATGTGATCTTTTTAAGTAGGGGTTTGTCAAAATATATTAAAACACAAATTCGAGCATAAATAATATGTTCAAAATTTTGAGTACAATCAGCAGTCATCATAAAAGTTCCTAAAGAGTTTCCAATTGAAGAAAAAATAGTAGGATTCCAAAATTCAATAGGGAGGCTAAAGAGTCTAACCCACATGGGAGCTATAGAAGGAATCTCTTCTTCAACTTTAAATTTAGTATGCCAGGGCTTCATGAAAATCCCTGTCCTTCCAAAAAACCAAGGACCCCCTTGAAAATTTTTCTCTCTATCTTCATTATTAGCAAATAAAACAAGAAAATAACCATTTGGATAAATAGATATTTGTAACTCACCTTTAGTTTTCCAGCTTTTTGCAGCCCAAAATTTGAAAGAAGATAGACTCGGACGAAAACCCATGAACCGACAAATTAGTCCTCTTTTTTTCAAATCTTCAATGCTAGTCTAAATGTTACCCATATCAAGCTTAACAATAGGAGTTCCATCAGCTGCTTTAAGACATCCTGACTCCATTTTCTTGGGATCAATCATAGGCATTCTTAGAGGTTTATGGGAAGCCCTAATATTGATATTAGCATTGGGCTGATGCTGTCCACCATGAAGGGCATCCCTAAAATTCATTTTTGGGACTGAGTCTTCAAAATTCTTACCCTTGATAGGGGTTTTCATAGTAGAATTATTGTGTGGGTGCACCTTAGCACCGGATTCACTTGAGATATGAGCCATTTTTTGATCAACTGCTTGAAACTTATTTCGTGGTCTCTTTAATCCTTGCCCTAGATGTCGTGGAAAGGTATGGTTTTCACTTTTCTTTTGTGCAGCAAATTGGAAGCCGTTTTCACTCAAATTCACAGTATGATCTGTTGAAAGACAAATTTCTAACCCATATTGTATCCCCTGCAACATTTCCTGCTAAAATATTGAGCATAAACCACAAAAATATTGGTCGCTAGGGCCCAAAGGCCCTAAAAACCAACCTCTGGAGCTGCTTGCACTCAACCCAGATGAAATACTTGCATAGCCACTTGCCAAATATATCGTTCACACATAGAGATCCAAAAAACTAATTTATAGTGGAAAACACCCCTTTCAAGGTGCCACTTTCAACAAGTTGGGCATAGGAGGAATGGAGCCTTGTCGACCTCTACCAACAACATAGGACATTCCTAACTATACCATATATCTACAGGATGGAGACAAGGGGAATGGAACCTGGGTCGGCCTCTACCAGCACCTAGGGCATTTACCACTACACCACAACAAGCAGATATTGTTGTAGTTACTTTTATTGTCATAGTCTTAAAATATATTTTAAGACTACGACAATAAAAGTGACTACAACAATATATTTTTATATATTGTTGTAGTCACTTTTATTGTTGTAGTCTTAAAATATATATAAATAATATTTTTTATTTTAAAAATATTAATAACCAGTTGGATTTTTGGAAAAAGATCAATCTCAAAAGTATTTTTTAAGCCGCATGTAAAAAAATTAAAAACATGCAATTAAAGTCACCATCTAGCCCTGTATGAGAGGAATGATTTCTTTGAGACTTTGATTTATATTTTTTAAGACTATGAATTGTCTTGCACACACTATAACGATATTGGGTTTGGTTAAGTTTAGCTTTTATTTTATGAGGGATTAAAGGGGATTATTATTGGATTATTGGATGGGAATGCTTAACATGTTTTTCACATTAATTTAATAATAATAATATTTTTTAATTTACTTTTTTAATAAAAAATTTATTTAAAGTTAAATAAATTAATTTGAAAAAATATAAATATAATTACATTTTTATTTTATATATATAAATATATATAATTTTTTTAATTCAAATTAATTAATTAATTTTATGATGTTATTTTATATTTATATTAGAAAGTTTAATGTATATATTTATAATTATGTATTAAATATTTATTTTAAATTTTATAAATAAATGAAGGAAAAAACCAAACATAATATGTTTTTGATTTTTAAGAACTAAAACAAATAAATTTTTTGATTTTTTTAATAAGGGTGTAGTTCAGTAATTTTTAAAAATGTTGTTTACCCAATAGATGATTATTCAACTATACATCAAGCATTATATATACCATAGCTCACTAAGATTTAAACCTTGTACCTCTTCTTTAAAGTTTCAAACTCTTCACCATTAGGCCCATTTAGGTTGTACAATAATAAAGGAGGATTACCATTAAATTGGCTAAGGACTTACACCTTTATCCTTTTATTTTATTGATAATATTATTTTTTAGTGTTATATATTATTTTTATTTATTAACAAAGTAATATATGTAAACCTTGATGAATTTAAAAGCAGTGTAGATTGAAATTATAAAATATATACCAAATGGAAATATATTAAAACAAATTTATGTCATTATAAAGTATATAAGAAGAAGAAAAAAATTGATGATTTTTTTATTAATATAAAGATATATTAAAATTTAATATCAATTGAAAATAGAAAATGGGTTAGTAAATATGTTGTATATTGAGCACATGGATGAAACATTGTTATAAAATATATATATACTAAAAATAAAAATTTGAAAATATTTTGAATCATATAGTTGTGATAAAACATCAATGAGAAGTCTTAAGAGAGAAGATTAGCTTGTAACATTATAGCATTCATACTAAAGTTGTTATCATAATGAATATGGACATGTACAATATTATTTTTTTAAAGTTGTTATCATGATGAATATGGACACCTATAGTATTATTTTGTTAGAAGTTTCAATAAAATTATTGGATCTATCACATTGAGGTAGTATGTGTCTAGCATCTAAAGGTAAAATTTGTTGGATGTGTTGTATTCTTTGCATAAGGAAATAAAATAAAATAAAATAAATGGATCGTCTTATCAGGCAATTTCCTTAATTAGCAAGTATGGGTGGTTTTAGCCAATGGTCTTATTCTTAGGTAGTCTCCTTAAATTAGAAAGTAATGGTGGTTTTATTCTTGGGAAGTCTTATTTTAGTCCATGGTCTTATTCCTAGATAGTCTTATTTAGCCCATGGTGTTATTATTGGGTAGTCTCCTTAAATTAGCAGGTATAGGTGGTTTTAGCCCTTGGTCTTAAAAAAAATCAACTAGTATCAAAGCATGGTTATTGGCTTCAGGGGATGCCTTTGTTGCTAGGGTTTAGCTTGTTTTGAGAAGAGCAAGGGTATCTTAGATCTATGATAAACCTATTTTTGAGTGGAAATTTTAGGTAGTTGAATCCAATGTGAAGAAATGATGGTATTCTTGTTGCTCTTGTACTTTAGGAGGAAGTGTTGAAAGGAGTGGTGACATGGTTTTGGTGCCATGTTATGGTGTTGTGCTCTTATGTGATGGGGTATCATGCTGGAAAGAGTAGTTGGCATTGTGTGTGTTGTCGAAGAATATCCCTGCTCTTGTATGATGATGGGTTGTGTTGTAATGAGAATCGAGAATGGTTGGTTCTTTTTTCCTATGTTGTATGAGGATAGAAGGTTAGATTTGGATCCATTATATGGTCTAGTGGTCATGATTCTTAAGGTGCTTTGATGACAATAAGGGGAGTGTATGGGCACAATGGTAATGTACATTGATCTTGTGCAAAAAGTATGCTATGCTAGAGGGAGAGTGGGCATTGTGAGTTATGAAAGCACGAGGATACAAAAACAAAAAGGGAAAAAAGCTCCAAGTACGATGCAAAAATGAAACTAAACTTAACGCTAAATCCTACAAATGGAAAATGCATGAAATGGAGAAAGCATGAACGAATTGAAACGCAAACGAAAAGCCAATGCAGAAAATAGCCCTTTATTTTATTGATACATTTCAAAATTTAGTTACAATTCGCCTCCTCCATTTTTAGGGGCGAGGAGCATTAAATTTGTTTCTTTGTTACATCCATGGGTGCCATTCCTTCTTTCGTGTGCCCACATGTAAGATGGGCGGACCAAAATGTCATCGTCGCTTGTGTGTACGAATGTTGACTCCCTACTGCTCCTCTAACATCCTTATCCTGTGTTCAAAGAAACAAGAAATAGTCAGTAGCACTTGTGAATGAAATGAAACATGCAATCCCCAAGCCTACGATTAGTGCATGCAAAGAATAAATAAAACGATAACCAGCGTATATCCAAATGATCTAAAAATTTGACAAGGGCATCTAGACCTCACAAAGAAAACACTACAAATGGAATAGTCAAGAAATTCCTCATAGATTTGAATTCGATCCGGGGTGGGATGAATTCACCTACAACAAAATGCTAGATAGCACCGCTCAAAATGTCACATCTAAATAGCTCCAAATCTCCTGCAAAAGTGGGGGTTAGCTAATTGGGGGTATTTTGGGACGACACAGATGGTAAAATTTCCCCAATTTGTCCTCTAACACCCAAATTTTGATGATGCCCTCTGCAAGTTAGTAAAGGCGAAAAAATGATAAAACATGACAAAAATTGATCAAAATGATATGAAATCAAAATTGCAAACTATCTAAGCAGCATAAAGATCAAATGCAAAAATTAAAATGATAGAAATAGAAATCGGCCATAGATCCCTAATTGTTCCTAAAAGGGACGATTAGACTTGCAGTAGTGCGGGGGTGCCCGGGCAGGCCGCCCATCGTTTGGGGCCTGATTTCGGCACCAATCCACTTGGGATGAGTCCAAAATCTCTTGTAAAGTGTTGTCGACAAATTGGGTAGTATACTGTGGTCAAATTTTGGGTTTTGTGCTCAATATCCATCCTTCCAATGGTCACCCAATGACCTCCTCTCTAAAAGAGATCACAGATGCGAAAGGCACAAATCAACTAGCGATGTAAGACGAAGTAAAACGACAGCACTTCGTTGCTCAAAAATGCTCCTTCTCTGTATATTTTGGGGTGAGGAAACTTACCAATTTATAGACCTGGGGGCATCTTGAATTGGGCATGCAGAGGCGCCACTTGGTCATCATGCCTTCTCAGGGGGAGGGAGATTCCTCCCTAATTAGGGACTTCATGACTACCCTTGCAACTACCTCTAATGCTCAAAAATGCTCACCCACACTCCCATGCAATGAAGGAAGTGTTAAGTGGTGGATCTGAGCTGCCATTTGTCAAGATTTGACTTTTTTCTCGTCAAACCTATAATTCACTCCACCCTGGAGCGAATACTGGTATTCGTCCCAAGGTGGGGCGAATCTCAGTTTGAAATCATCCCTGGGTGAAATGAGTACTGAGAAAAGTGCCTGAAGGTGCCAAATTGACTCATGACCTTCCAAAATTGTTGTGAGAGTGGTTAGGACCACTTTTTGACCTCTGTGGGTTGCCCTTGTGGTTGTGTGTGTCAATGCGATCAGTTTTTGCAATCACATAATCAGATCGGTGTTGTTTTGGTGTCTATAGATGCCCCTTTTTGGGATGCGTTGTGCAAGGCACAACACTAAGCAAAAATAGATAACCAAAGCACTAATGATTAGGGTTTCTCAGTAACCTAACCAACTTTGGATACCTCAAGTATGGAAAGGGCATGCATTCTTGAATCCTTGCTTCTAACAAGTGAAGGAACTCAATTCAAGTATTAACCTTTTTTGGTGAGGTGTTACTTAAGCTTAGACATTGATCAGTCATGAATAGGCAAAGGGCACAACCTTTTGTCTGTGGGAACCTTGAGTTCATGATTCATGAATGCCAAGTGATTGATCAGCTTGTGATTATTGCTTATTTTTTGCCCCAAGCAGGAGCGTGATTGTCTTTGCTAATGATTCTTTGAATGCATGTTGTTTCCATGATTGGGTGTGTATTTGTTGATTGGTGACTAAGTGTGACTACCCCCTCAAGCGATGAATCGATGAGGGAATGACCAACATGAGAAAAGTGATGAGTCACTTGACCCAAGATGACTTGTGTAAGGGTTCCTTCAGATGTTTTAGCGTTAAATGTTTGTGCAGTTTTTCGACATTTAGACCTATTTTTGGTGGGTGTTAACCCTATTGGTGACGCTTTTTGGAGCTGAAATTGTCAAAAATCTGTCTTCTCATGGAGAATTCCGGCCTGGGTGGCCTTCTTAGGGAGTAGGGTAGTGACAATTTGTAACCCCAATGTTTGTTTTACATGCCCGAAATTTCAAGTGCAAAAGCACTCTCATTGGACAGTTTATTGTTGTTTTTGGTGCATTTTTGTGCATTTTTTTTTTTTTTGTTGTTTTTGAAATATTTGCTCTGTATTCGTCCCTGGGTGGGACAAATTCCTATTGAGAATTTTTTCTAGGGTGGTATGAGTGTTTTTGAGCATTTTTTCTAGGGTGGTATGAGTGCTAACCAAAGCACTCGTCCCAGGGAGGAACGATTACAGGCTCAAAAAGCCTATTTAAAGGCCAAAACTAGGTTTTGGGCTCATTTGCACTTGTTTTTTTTCTGGCGATTTGGAGCTCTGAGGAGGAGGAGGTCAATTTTGTGAAGTGAAGTACTGCAAAATTTTCCTGCCACCATGATTTCATGAATTGGATCGAGTGGTGGAGCCGAAGCGAGACCAATAAGTGAACTTCCTCTTTATTAGTTTTTTGTATTACAGTTTTAAAACCGCAAGTTATTTTTCGCGTCTTTTTTTTTTTTTTGTATTTTGTTTTTCAAATGTAAAAATAAAAAACCTTAGTGAAATGAATGTGTTTATTTGTTTTGGTATGGCTTCATTAAAACGTAGGTTGAAATCCTAGTGGAAACCATGTTTGTTTGTGTTCATTTTTTTTTTTTTTTGTAAACTAACAGAAACCCTGGGCTAACAAAAATCGAAACTTAGCTGAAAAACATAGGCTAACCCTAGTTAAACAACGATCAAAACTGAGTTTAAAAAATTAGGGTGAAATTGAGCTTAAAAACTTAGTGTTAAACGTAGTTTTTTTAAAAACTTTGCTCAACCTTAGTCGTTTTTGTTGTTCTTGTTTGATTTATCAATGTAAAGTTAAAAACCCTAGATTGACAAATTAATTTTGTAATTTTTTATTTTTTTTTGTTTTAATTTATCAATTTGAGAGTATAAAACCCTAGGTTGACAAATGAATTTTGTAATTTTTGATTTTTTTTGTTTTAATTTATCAATTTGAGAGTATAAAACCCTAGGTTGACAAATGAATTTTGTAATTTTTGATTATACTGTTTGTAGCTGTACACTTTTTGTTATGATTTTAATGTGTTTATTTTGTTTTCTTTTGCAGGTTGTGAAGAGCCGGTATCGTGTGCCTACTATTTTTGCTAAAGCATGGGAGGCTCTAGCTATGGCTGACTGCGAGTGGCTTGACGCCCTTGGGCTCAAGCAGGTGACTCGGTTGGAGCCAGTGATTTGGGATCGGGCCTACTTGATAGCCCTGATCAACTTGTGGGATCTCTAGACTAATACTTTCCATATCCCAATAGGGGAGATGACATTCACTTTGGAGGATGTCTATCGAATTCTTTGGATTCCAATAGACGGACTTTCGATTAGGACAACACCATGGGATCAGCGGACAGTAGTGCTGACACACTACTTCGGGCATGGGGAGGAGTTGGAGGTGGATGGTCCAGTGGAGAAGGCAAATGTTGAGTGTCAGATTGGTGGGATTCTAGTTTGATGGTGGCTTGATAGGGGTGTGTTGGGAATGAGGCACGCAATACTCATGGGCCTCATTTCCAACATGCTACTACCTGACTCGTCAGGTGCGAGGTTCCCATGGAACATGCTAGATGTAGTCTGTCGGCTGGTGGAGTGTTCGATGCATGAGCCTTTGATCATGAGGTGGGGATAGAAACTACTGGCATAGCTCTATGGTGAGCTATACGAGGTCCGCTATCAGAGGGTAAAGGGGATCAATTGTAGCTATCTATTGCAGAGCTGGGCTTGGCATCACATAGTAGTGGAGAGGCTAGTGGGGTTATCGTGGATGACTCAGGCAGATATGGTGGATAAGGATATAGGTTACGTGGCTCTGTGGTGGTGGTCTGAGGAGCAGGGATAGAGTCGGCGATGGGCAAGTGTCGTAGGGAACTATGCCGATGCCTTTGCTCGGCTTACTCCAGGAGAGGTGTTTTGGCACCCCTATCAGGACTTTCCAACCCTGCCTAAGGCTGGAGAGTGGCTCCGATGGGTATGCAAGGAGTGATGGCTGATTGGGTAGCATGGGACCGAATAGGAGTTCTTCCCATACAACCAGATGACATGACAGTTTGGGGTGCACCAAGGGTTTCCTGGTGAGCCCAAGGTCTATCGACACCGAGGGAACAAGAGGACTCTAGACCGGTTGAACATCGTGCCACTCGGTGAGGATTCAAACGTGGTGATCGACATCTTGGACGTGGACGACGTTGGGACTACCACGGAGTATGACCAATGGTGGATACTATGGTGATGGCAATGAGAGGGGCCACTGGGATGCATAGAGGCAGCAGCAACAGGTGGAGAGGGTGCCGAGGCACCAGGAGATGATTGGGGAGCTCCGCTAGAGGATGCAGACATGGTGGAGGTGGATGATGCGGATGTGGATCTTGGGGTTCCAAATCAGCCAGCGATGCAGAACATAATGGAGCAGTGGGAGCCAGAGCAGGCTACTGTTCTAGAGATGCCAACACCTCAAGCAGTGTCAGAGGACACGGAGTTTGATTTATGCACTAAGAATGCATGATTGGAGGGGCTATTGAGGAGGCACGATGAGGAGCTGGGGGATGCGTTATGGGAGAGGGATCTCCTATGCATGTAGCTGGTAGAGTGGTATCTAACACCGATGCTACATGGAAGAGGGATCTCCTACAGATGTATTTGGTGGAGAGGGATAGGGCTTTGGCACAACGCAATGAGAACTTAGTGATGTATCACCAGTGAGAGATGGACTTGGTGTGAGAGCGATTGGAGCTGGAGGCAGAGATTAGCCACCTTGGTGGGCGGCTCCCTACATTCAATGGAGGCGGATCATCATGCTGCTCGAGAGGGAGCGAGACTGAGCAATCAGCATCATCTCATCGTAGGCAACTGTATGAGGGGGGCTCGAGTAGGCATGATGCGGGGGCTAGCAGTAGCCGCCTTGAGGGGTCTCATAGGACCCACACCATAGGGGGTAGTTCTCGTTGCATCGATCCTATGTGATCATGGTGGCCGATGCCCTAGGCTTGGGGGTTTTTGAGCTTTTGGCTTTCTACGAGGATAGATGACCGATTATTGTAGCCTACGGGCATTTTTGATGATATATACAGATGACTATTTTATTTATGCGCATGTGATGATTTTATTTTATGCACGATGAGTGATGAATATGGATGTATGCATGTTAATTTATTTTGATGGATGCATATGTTTTGATGAAATGCAAATGTGTTTAATTTATATGATATGCAAATGGAATGGATGAATTGAATTTGTGATTTTTGGCAGTCGGACCATAGACTGTTTAGAATTTATGGCTTTTTGTCCTAGGTGATTGCTGTGGTAAATGACTTTCTTTATGTATACGGGCTATATATACATATATATATATATATATATATTGGCAATGAAAGGTAGCAAGTTGGTTTGGAATGTAGGTAGGGTTTTTTGAGACTCAGATGTTTTAACTATCTAGCCATGACTGTACTTTCATCTTACGAGACTTTTGAACAAGGTATGAATCAGACTTGTTTTTGACCAAGTTATTTCACATCCTTGTGTGTGCAATTGAGTTCATTTATGTGGTGTTTGTCAGGATACCGCCAGTGCCATATAGGCTATCAACAAAACGTGTACTGAGGATCACATGATTAGCTCCACTAACTCCTTTGTTGTGTTTAGTCAGATTAATCTGCGGTGCTGTCGTAGGATACCATAAGCTAGCTCATCCACATGCAAACATTGATCTGCACACAAGTTAATGTGATAGATATATCATCATGCGGGAGGTTTACCACCAAGTGACCGATAGACTATCCACCAAACCAGATACTAAGGTTTGCCTCATGACCTGTCGGAATGCTGAGAGTTCCAGGGATTCAAGTTCGACTCCCTTCTTTTCTTCAATTGTATTGGGATACTTGCTCTTTTATAGTGATAAAAATCACTGTTTATTTTTGTTTTTATTTTGAGCAATGGATTTGAATATGGAGTGATGAGAATCACTATCTTATGTGCTTTTCTTGATGTATGCACTTTGGTTGTGCTGTCAATTTTTTTTTTTTTTTGGGAGTTTTGACTTTTGCAAATTTGTGATGTTTTGCAATTTTTTTTGAGAACTTGGGATCCTTGGGGAATTGGGTAGGGAATATGCTTGTCCTTTTGTGAACTCTCAGCATTCTTGAGGTCATTTGCACAGGGGGATGAGCAAGATAACCATTTCACTTATGGTGATCTGGATTGCTTTGCAGGTTTCATCTTTCATTCACACAACTTGGGAATTCTTATGTGTTTTAATTTGTGTTGGGATGCTACGTAACAAGGTGTAATCCAAGTAGAACTCTACCTTTGTAAAATTTGTTTGACTTGGTACAGTACGTGGCTAGAAAGCTAATGATGACTAAAAGATGAAAACTCTTGATACATTAGAAGACCACTGACTATGGTATGGTAAAATGAAGTGAATGGCATTTATTTTTTATGGACTATTTACAAAATTGGAGAAATGTGGAACAAGATGGATTGGCGGAGTAATTATAGTCTATGGTGCCTTTGACCCGTATGACCACAAATATGCAATGTATGGATGTGATGCTTAATGCAGCTATATATATTTTTGTGTTTTTGATGGATTGATTTTTGTGAGTATGAAGATGAGATGCAAAAAAAGAGCTCTTTATTGTTGTGATAATGCCTGGAAATGAGATGCGAATTTTTGTTATTTTTGATGATTTTATTGTTTTTGAATTTTCTTATGTTTGACCAAGCAATTGTGGGAATCCTTGGGGCTTTTTGGTTTGACCAGAGGGATAATGGGCACCTTTGGGGCATTTTAGGGTGGACCAAGCGATTACGGGAATCCTTGGGGCTTTTTGGGTTGACCAAGCGATTACGAGAATCCTTGGGGCTTTTTGGGTTGACCAAGCGATTGCGGGAATCCTTGGGGCTTTTTGGGTTGACCAAGTGATTACGAGAATCCTTGGGGATTTTTGGGTTGACCAAGCGATTACGGGAATCCTTGGGTATTTTTGGGTTGACCAAGCGATTATGGGAATCCTTGGAGCATTTTGGGTTGACCAAGCGATTATGGGAATCCTTGGAGAATTTTGGGATTGACCAAGTGATTATGGGAATCCTTGGAGCATTTTGTTGAAGAACACAAGCTTATACTGAGAGGGGGTGAACAGTATAAGACTACTTTTATATTTTTCTTTCAAAGTAGATTTCAAATCAATAATATGCAAAATAAAGACAGCAGTAATAACAGTAGTAAAAACAACACACAAAATAATCCACAAAGAGACACAACGATTTACGTGGTTCACCCAAGGTGGGCTACTCCACGGATAAAAACTTTTCTTCTAAAAGTTATATCAAAGTCCTCTAGGAATCCTTCCTGATTACAATGTTTATGAGCCTCAGATCAAAGGAGACACCTTCCCCTAATTCTGCTTTGGCTGGTGATCCTCTAGAAGACCTCTATCTCTTTTGCCTTTAGCAAGTGGAACTCTATCCATAGAAGACACCTGTATTCCCTGCTTTGGCTAGAGATATTTGTCCTCAACTCTGGAACCGCAAAGCTAGTCCTCGAGTATGCACTAAACATAGTCCTTTGGCCTAGCACATATGTCCTCTATCTTTTCCTCTGGTTTGCACCAAACACAGTCCTTTGGTCTGGTACAAGTCTGTCCTCAAATTGCATCAATCTCTGTCCTCAATCTGATCCTCAAAATTGGTCCAAAAATGGTTCACAAACTTTCAACACAGCTTGCTTAAGTGTCCAGCTATTCTCTCTGCTTTGTCACAACTGCACTTGGTCATGAACGACTTTTGCATAGACTGTACAAAAACAGCAGCACTTGATCACTATTCGTCCTTCACAGCTATTTGCAATTACAATAGCATCTAATTCGTGCACTTTGCTTTCTTTACACAGACTACGTGAACATAGTCGCAATCACAACTGCTCTTGATCAAATTCCAACCCTTACACAGTCTTCGTAAACACTACAGAATTCGATCGCACAGCAACTTATGTGCCTATGTGCAACCACAACAGTACCTCTTTACATAGTCTGCTTCTCCTCGATCAAACTTCTTCCCACACTCTGCTTCTATGAAAGTCACACTTAGAACGCACACTTTGATCGATTCGATACGACTGCTCTTTGCGCACAACAAACTTCACTTGTACAAACTCAACACACACATTCAATACATGAAACTCGAAAACAGTCCTCCTTTTATAGCAACAATTCATTATTAAATTCTTGATCTTAGTCGGTTGTATATCCCTAAAACAATCGTCGACTACACAACCTTACACTTCGTCGACAAAGGTTAACTCTGTCAGCTTCAACTGCCTCTACCGTCCTATAGCTTTTCTTCATGAAACTACAACATGTTGTGATATTACTACGCCTTTGTCTGTCGTACACCTTGTATTACTCGTTGTCATGAAATCGTGACACTAATGCCTGTTGTGCGCCTTCTTTTGTCTGTTGTCACAAAATCGTGACACTACCTAACTTTGCTGATGTCATCATGTCTTCTGTCACAAAATCGTGACACTATAGTCTTCATGACCTTCCTATTTGCTCTTGTCGCAAAATCATGACACATCTACTTTTGTTGATGTCATTAGCAACTCTGTCGCAAAATCATGACTCTCTAGACTCCAAAGCCTTCTTCTCAGATTTTTTCATGAAATCGCGACACCTTTGCCTCTTTCTGACGTCATCTGCAACTTTGTCGTGAAATCGTGACACTTCTTGCTTCTTCAACCTTTTCTCGGTTTGCACTAGCAAAAATGGAACATGTCATGAAATCGTGATGCTTTTGCTGCCTTAAGCTCTTTTCTGCCAACTGCTTGCAAAACTGGAACATGTCGCAAAATCGCGACGCTTTCGCTACCTTAAGCTCTTTTCTGCCAACTTCTCATGAAACTGGAACATGTCATGAAATCATGACGCTTTCACCAACTGCAAGCTGCCAACTCAACCTATCACAAAATCATGACACTTTCTGCATCCGTACAACTTCTTTGAAACCTGTTGTGAAATCGTGACACTTCCTGCAACTCAACACTGCCAACTCAACTTGTCGCAAAATTGTGACACTTCCTACAACTCAACACTGCCAACTCAACTTGTCATGAAATCACGACACTTTCTACAACTCAACGCTACCAACTCAACTTGTCACGAAATCATGACACTTTTTGCAACTCAACACTGCCAACTCAACTTGTCGTGAAATCACGACAGTTTTGCCTGAACTTTCTCTCTCCTCAAACATGTCGTGAAATTACAAAATTTTTGCCTGCTTCGTCTTTGCCTTCCAGCATGTCACGAAATCATGACAGTTTTGCCAAAACTTTCTCTCTCCTCAAACATGTCATGAAATCACAACATTTTTTCCAGCTTTGCTTCTGCCTTTTAGCATGTCGCAAAATCGTGATAGTTTTGCCAGTGCTTTTTCTCTCCTAAAACATGTGAAATCATGACAGTTTTACCAGCTGCCTGCATACTTCTTCTTACTTGTCTTTTTCTTGATATTTTTGCAACTGGGCTACATAGAAACTTACTGATCATACTGAAACCTTCATCAAAACACATGCTTTGGACAACTAATCAAATTGCTTCAAGAACTCCTTGACATCAAAGACAACAACTACCAAGAGCTCCTTTGACATCAATGACAACAACTATACTTGAGCAAAGGCAATGTACTCAAGGTACCCAAAATTTCCAAAAATCTCCCCCTTTGTCATTGATGGCAACCTTTAACTTAAAACATATCTCAAGAGCCAAAACTGAACCAACTGATCCATCAACTGAGAATTTTGCAATTGAAGTTTTTGCTCCCCCTGACTTGAAGCTTTCCTCTTCACTTGAAGCTCTCCCCCTTACTCATATCTATCCCCCTTACTCAAATCTCTCCCCCTTTGTCATCAATGGCAAAGGGTCACCTTTGGGGTTTGGGACTAAGAATGAGTCTCTTAACTTTGTCCCTCCCCCACCTTCTATTAAGGTGATTTAAAACAGGGTTGGGAGTGAAACTCCTATTAGACACTCATCATCATTAATGTCTACAATTTATTTTCCGAGCCTTCTCTTGAATCCTTTTTCCACATTGATGTTCTTGTTACTATTTTGATCCTCGGACCTGTTCATATTGTTGTTCCTGTTCCTTTCATCATTCCTGTTTTTCTCCATACCTTGATCCTTGAACTTGTTCATATCACTTTTCCTGTTTCTGTTGTCATTCCTTTTCTTATCCATGCTTTGATCCTTGGATTTGTTCATACTACTATTTTTATTCCTGTACCTCAGAATATCAACTTTACATAGTCTAGTTGTGTGACCTGCATTGTTGCACTTATAATAGATAACATTGTTCTTTCTGTTCGGCATACTCATTTTTTAAAACCGCCTGTTATGACTAACCCAGTACTTGTTATTTGCTTTGCAAAAAATTACCTTGTGCCTGAACTGTTGACAAGAGTAGCAATACCCTTGAAAGAAATTATGGCCCCTGAACCTGTCATTTACTTTCTTCACTTGAGTCATGCAATGAACAGCCATGTGACCAAACTTGTGACATGCAAAACATCTGTCGTGAAATTTTCTTTTATTCGACTTCATGGGTCCCGAAAACCTCTTCTTCTCAATCTGAATATCGTTTTCTATTTTTGTGTATCTATCACTTACAGATTTATGAACTGAAGTACTTTCTACATAAGAACTCTCTTTCTGTTGAAATTTCTTGCTAGATTCCCCAACCTGTTTCTTATGCGGCTCAACAAAACTGAGACCTATTTTATCTGTTGGTTTTCTTTGTCCTTTGATGAGAAATTTAACCTTCTTGGAACTATCCTAAAATCTGTAGAGCTTATCCTTGTACTCTTTATTTTCTTCTTTCAAAGAAGCCATTTCCTGTTCTAACTCACTATACTCCAAAAATTTAGAATCCAACTCATTCCTGAGTTCTTGTGACTTAGCCATAGAAACTTCAAGATTTTCTATAAGTTCATCTCTCTCCATATAGCATTCATCTAATTTAATCTTGAGTCTATCATTCTTCTTTCTTTCCTTTTTCAAAACACTAAGAGCATTATTGAGTTCACATTCAAGATCCTCTATTTGATGGCACTTTGAATTATCATGGCCTTTTTCAGATTTCTTATCACTAGAGGTGCTACCTTTTTCAAAAACCATACATGCATCTTCATTGTAGTTTTCTGAAGCATCCTCATACATACTAGCGACCAAATCATTATTTTTGCAATCATCCTCAAGGTGCCCAAAATTACCACATCTAAAACATTTCATGATAATGAATTTATGTTTCGGTTCTTCCTCTTTTTCTGAAATGAACAACATCTCATTTTCATCATCACTAGAATAACTTTCACTATCACTGCTAGAACACTTACTTGCTTTGTCTAAGTAGAAGCTCTTCTTATTCTTGTGAGAATGCCTCTTTCCATGATTGATGTACTCATATTTGCTTTTCTTGTGATTGTTGTACTCATCTTTGCTATTTTTATAATACCTATACTTTTTAGAATCCTTGCTCTTAACATCCTGTATATCTTCATCACTTTCATTTTTGGAAATAGTACAGTCAGTAGCATAATGACCAAATTTCCCACAATTGAAACATCTTATATTTTTCTTGCTTTTGTGCTTTCTAGAAAACTTGCCTTTCTCGCTGTAATATGCCTCTTCCTCACTAGAAGACTCATCACTTTCTTGAATCTGTTTGCCTTTTGATTTCTTGGTAGCTTTGAAAGCTGCCTCTTTCTTTACATCAACTTTCACTTGAGTTCTCAACTCAAATGCTACAAGAATACTATGGAGCTCATCCTTTTTCAATTTATCTAAATCTTTAGCTTCTTCAATAGCAGAAATATTTACACTAAATCTATTAGGAAGGTGTTGGTCCGGCTTTCATGCACACCCCGGGAAGGATGAAGCAAGGAAGCCCCGGAGACACCCACGGGATGGATCCCACTCACTTTAGGATCTAGCTGGTTATCCAAGGTGCGAGTTACAGAGTTGGGTCGAATGGCAATTCACTCTTTTCCACTTTTGGAATATATTTCAATATGGACTGCTCTGTTACCTTACAGGGGGTTCTTGAACTTGTTCAGTAGTTGCAAAAGTTGTTGATAATCATATTTAACTTGAATTCTTGATCTAGCTCTCATGGATCAGCAGATTTAAATAAAAGACAAATAAAGAAAATAAAAATGGATCATTCACCGAAAGCAAAGAGAGGGTAGGGTAAGGCAGAAAAGAGAAGCTTATCAAACATCAACTGTAAAACCCAAACTGTCAATTTTATCTATGCTACTAGCTTCACAACAGAAAAAATCAAAGAAGAAAGTGTCCAGTCAGTCTAAGATCACTTTCAACTAAGAGCACAAGGCAGAGTGAAACATATCTAGCAAAAAATTATAAATCCAAGGGCAACTAGTTAAAACTGGTATCTTTCACCGGCAGCCTAGCTCGCACAGTGAAGACAGAGTAATTAGAACAAACTTACACCTGAAATCTGTAATTTCCTCTAGCAGACAAAAGAACAACTGAAGCATAATAGCATATTTAAACTTGATAACTCAGATTTACAGCATATATCTAATAAACTTTAATGGAACGAATAACAAAAGAAGATACACTTATCACACTCTGCAAAAGATTAGGCTCCTGGCCATGCTATCACAGAAAAGCTAAAGCACATCAACTCCAAGTCCAAAAACAAAGGATTTCACAAAATTTGCAAGAAATTGCTTATAAGCCTTTTATTTCTAAGTCTCCGCCTCCCGCGATTACATTTAGAATCTGTATTTATAGACTCAGGACAGACCCTGATCTTTTCAAAATATCTTGCTCAAACCCTAAATCTTATCGCACTTAAACCCTAGGACCCGGGTTTTACAATAAAAATCCATTTAAAATCAAAGTCCAGATAGAACTTAACCCTTCGGCAAATCAGTGTAGTTAATTGCCATAAATGGAGAAGATAAAATCAAATGCACTTGCATTCATCCGCGGCTGCAAATAAATGCCTCCATTAATTCTGTTGGTGAGCCGGATGAGTCACCACTTCTCCATCAATTCATCTCCGCAAAGCCATCTCTGAGTTGAAATGGTCCTCATGCTATCAATTCTGCCATAAATTCGTCATTGAATGCCCTCACCGGCAGCTTCTCTCCTAGCATGGCGGTCCTTGACTAAATATGCACTTTAAATTTGCCTTTATGGTCTTTCCTGGTTGTCCCGCAAGTGCCAGATGGAATCCTGCATGAAAGACAAAAAGATGCATTAGATTAGCATTTTAATTAAATCAGAAGCTTTAAAGGTTAAAACAGATTAAAAACCGCAAAATAAGCTTGCATGTCGGCTTCTGCTTGTCTCATTCACGCTTTGACACATGTCGCTACCCCAGGATGCCTTCTGTTTCCCGCCGAAATGCACTTTCAGGTCAACTTATGACTTTCTCTCTCCTGCCACGATTCCGTGACATGTCACGATTTCGTGACATGTCGTGAAATCGCGACCCTGCCAGCGCATCGGCAACTTCTTCCCTCGTCGATCGTGAAAACGCGACATGTCGCGATTTCGCGACATGTCGTGAAATCGCGCCTCTCGCTGGCGGCCGTACAACTTCCTCAAAACGTGCAGCGCGTCGCTACCATTCTCATCCTTTGCCTTCGAAACATGCAGCGCATCGCTGCAACTTCGGCCTGCGATTTTGAGACACGCAGCGCATCGCTGCAACTTTTTCTTTCGACTTGGAAACATGCAGCGCATCGCTGCACCTTTTTCTTTCGACTTGGAAACATGCAGCGCATCGCTGCACCCTTTTCTCCCTGATTTCGAAACATGCAGCGCATCGCTGCAATTTTCGGACTTAGCCACTTTTTCCTTTATCCTCAGCGAAAATGGGACATGTCGCAATTTCACGACATGTCGCCAAATCGCGCTCCTCCGTACAACCTTCTTCTCTCTCCTCCGGTAGACAGCGATTTTGCGACACTTTCCAAAAATGGAAATGTCGCGATATCGCGACACTTCCAAAAATGGAAAGTGTCGCGATTTCGCTACACAAAAATGACTTGGCAGATTTTTGATTCTTCGGCCCATTTTCTCTCTCCTACCGTGAAAATGCGACATGTCGCGATTTCGTGACATGTCGCAAAATCGTGCCCTTCCGTACAGTTCATCTTCTCTCTCCAAAAGCTGTCGCGATTTCGCGACATGTCGCGAAATCGTGCCCTTTCTGGCACTTAGCCGATTTTCATGCATTTTCTCTCCTACTACAAAAATGCGACATGTCGCGATTTCGCGACATTTTTCTCCCCGGCTTTCTCTCTCCTCATCCTGTAGCGATTTCGCGACGCTTTCCAAAAATGGAAATGTCGCGATATCGCGACACTTCCAAAAATGGAAATGTCGCGATATCGCGACACTTCCAAAAATGGAAATGTCGCGATATCGCGACACTTCCAAAAATGGAAATGTCGCGATATCGCGACACTTCCAAAAATGGAAAGTGTCGCGATTTCGCTACGTTTTTTCGACTTAGCTGCATTTTGATTTACCTGTCGCGATATCGCGACATTTCCGAAAATGGAAGTGTCGCGATATCGCGACACTACCAAAAATGGAAATTTTGATTTTTCATGAATTATGCAAGCTGTTTCTGGATTTTCTCGGTACCGGTGCAAGATTTTCTTTGTGCATGAATGATTCTAGCATGTAAAAAGTGAATTCTTGGATAACACAGCTAGAATACAAGAAAAAAAGCACAACTTTAAAAAGGAGGCAAGCAAATTTGGATTTAAAACCTGAAAATGATCAAGAGGGTCCCTGCTGCAAAAATAGAATTTCAGAGTTTTCAAGAGGATGGAATCTCATTTTTCAGTGGGGGTGTGTTTCTTCTCAACAGAAGGGATCTTAAAATCTTATCACACACATCATTTTCAGCAAGTTCAAGACCTAAGTCTTTCATAGAATTAACAACTTCATCCATTTGGAGCATGTAGTCACTAATATTTTCATCATCATTCATCTTGAGTTGTTCAAACATACCTTTAAAATGTCTCAACTTGGCCTTTCAAACATTTGCATCACCTGTATGAACAACCTGCAATTGTTTCCACATTTCACTAGTTGTCTTGCGGTGAATAACTTTGGTAAGATCGACCTTCGTAAACCCTTCAGAATTGCATTCATGGCTTTTGAGTTGCTGTGATGTAGGAGCCTATCTTCTTTTGTATAAGGACCATTTATAGGAATGGTGTACCCATCTTCAATAACTTCCCATACCTCATTACCAAGAGCCATAAGATATACTTTCATTCTAGCACTCCATAGATCGAAATCTGATCCATCCAAAATAGGTGTTGCATTGCCACCTAAAAAATCCATTGCGTTCTTAACCAGTTCTTCCTTCCAGCTGTAAAACCTTTCCGAAGGAACCTGCTCTAATACCAATTGAAGAACACAAGCTTATAATGAGAGGGGGGGTGAACAGTATAAGACTACTTTTATATTTTTCTTTCAAAGAAGCTTTCAAATCAATAATATGCAGAATAAAGATAGCAGTAATAACAGTAGTAAAAACAACACACAAAATAATCCACAAAGAGACACAACGATTTACGTGGTTCACCCAAGGTGGGCTACTCCACAGATAAAAACTTTTCTTCTAAAATTTATATCAAAGTCCTTTGGTAATCCTTCCCGATTACAATGTTTATGAGCCTCAGCTCAAAGGAGACACCTTCCCCTAATTCTGCTTTGGCTGGTGATCCTCTAGAAGACTCTATCTCTTCTACCTTTAGCAAGTGGAACTCTATCCACAGAAGACACCTTTCTTCCTTGCCCTGGCTGGAGATCTTTGTCCTCAACTCTGTCACCGCAAAGCTAGTCCTCGAGTATGCACTAAACACAGTCCTTCGGCCTAGCACATATGTCCTCTATCTTTTCCTCTGGTTTGCACCAAACACAGTCCTTTGGTCTGGTACAAGTCTGTCCTCAAATTGCATCAATATCTGTCCTCAATATTATCCTTAAAACTGGTCCAAAAATGGTTCACAAACTTTCAACACAGCTTGCTTAAGTGTCCAGCTGTTCTCTCTGCTTTGTCACAACTGCACTTGGTCATAAACAAATTTTGCACAGACTGTACAAACACAACAACACTTGACACTATTTGTCCTTCATAACTATTCGCAATTACAACAGCATCTACTTTGTGCACTTTGCTTTCTTTACACAGATTATGTGAACACAGTCGCAATCACAGCTGCTCTTGATCAAATTCCAACCCTTACATAGTCTTTGCAAACACTGCAGCATTCGATCGCACAGCAACTTATGCGCCTATGTGCAACCACAACTGTACCCTCTTTGCATAATCTGCTTCTCCTCGATCGAACTTCTTCCCAAACTCTACTTCTGTGAAATTCACACTTCGAATGCACACTTCGATCGATTCGATATGACTGCTCTTTGCGCACAGCAGACTTCACTTGCACAAACTCAACACACACATTCAATACATGAAACTCGAAAATAGTCCTCCTTTTATAACAACAATTCATTATTAAATTTTTAATATTAGTTGGCTGTATATCCCTAAAACAGTCGTCGGCTGCACAACCTTACACTTTGTCGGCAAAGGTTAACTCTGTTGCCTTCAACCACCTCTACCGTCTTGTAGCTTTTCTTCATGAAACTACAACATGTCACGATATCACTACACCTTTGTCTACCATACACCTTGTATTACTCGTCGCAAAATCGTGACACTACTACCTATTGTGCGCCTTCTTTGGTTTGTTGTCACAAAATCGTGACACTACCTGACTTTGCTGACGTCATCATGTCTTTTGTCATGAAATCGTGACACTGTAGTCTTCATGACCTTCCTCTCTGCTCTTGTCATGAAATTGTGACACATCTACTTTTGCTGACATCATTAGCAACTCTGTCATGAAATCATGACTCTTTAGACTTCAAAGCCTTCTTCTCAGCTTCTATCGTGAAATCGCGACACCTTTGCCTCTTGCTGACATCATCTGCAACTTTGTTGTGAAATCATGACATTTCTTGCTTCTTCAACCTTTTCTCAGTTTGCACTAGAGAAAATGGAACATGTCGCGAAATCGCGACGCTTTCGCTGCCTTAAGCTCTTTTCTGCCAACTGCTCACGAAACTAGAACATGTCGCGAAATCGTGATGCTTTCACTGCGTTAAGCTCTTTTCTGCCAACTACTCGCAAAACTGGAACATGTCACGAAGTCGTGACACTTTCACCAACTACAAGCTGCCAACTCAACCTGTCACAAAATTGCCACACTTTCTACATCCGTACTTCTTTGAAACCTGTCGCAAAATCGTGACACTTCCTGCAACTCAACACTGCCAACTCAACTTGTCGCGAAATCGTGACACTTCCTGCAACTCAACACTACCAGCTCAACTTGTCATGAAATCATGAAACTTTTTGCAACTCAATGCTACTAACTCAACTTGTCACGAAATCCTGACACTTTCTACAACTCAACGCTGCCAACTCAACTTGTCACAAAATCGCGATAGTTTTTCTTGAACTTTCTCTCTCCTCAAACATGTCACGAAATCACAACATTTTTGCTTGCTTCGTCTCTGCCTTCCAGCATGTCATGAAATCACGACAGTTTTTCTAGAACTTTCTCTCTCCTCAAACATGTCACGAAATCACGATAGTTTTGCCAGCTTTGCTTCTGCCTTTCAGCATGTCACAAAATCGTGACAGTTTTGCCAGTGCTTTCTCTCTCCTGAAACATGTCGTGAAATCATGCCATTTTTTCCAACCACCTGCATACTTCTTCTTACTTGTCTTTTTCTTGATCTTTTTGCAACTGGGCTACATAGAAACTTACTGATCATACTGAAACCTTCATCAAAACACATGCTTTGGAAAACTAATCAAATTGCTTCAAGAACTCATTGACATCAAAGACAACAACTACCAAGATCTCCTTTGACATCAATGACAACAACTATACTTGAGCAAAGGCAATGTACTCAAGGTACCCAAAATTGCCAACATTTTTTTGGGCTATGGCTCTTCTAAACATGGAATGGCCATAAATGACTGATGTTCAAGGGTTCTAGTTCCTTTCTTCCATCAAGAGAGGCTAGACGGTATGTTCCAGGCCTTTTTTCTATCAATTACATAGGGACCTAACCAATTTACCGTGAACTTGTCCCTTATATGGGATGGCAAACTAGAGTTCTATTGGTTCTCTTTCAAGACCAAGTCACCAACCTAAAAGTCCCTCAGATGAACTTTCATGTTGTATGCTTTCTTAAGTCGCTCTTGATAGATACATAAATGCTTGAGAGCATTGATGCATCGTTTTTCAAGCAACGTAAGCTGGTCTAACTGGGCCTACCGTGCAGTGCCATCATCGATGAACTCATGCATTGATATGCGTAGGGAAGGAATATCCAACTCGAGAGGCATGACAGCCTCGGAGCCATACATGAGCAAAAATAGATTTTCCCTAGTGGGCATCCGAATGCTAGTGCGATAAGCCCATAGGGCAAGTGGGATCTGAATGTGCCAATCCTTATGACTATCTGCGATTGTCTTTTTAAGGATGGCAACTAGCGTTTTGTTTGACACCTTTGCTTGCCAATTTGCCTACGGATAATAGGGTGTCAAAAAACTATGTTGAATCTTGTACTTTGTGGTCAAAGCATGCATGTCTTTGTTTTTGAATGACATCCCATTATCTAAAATTATCTTAGATGGAATGCCAAAATGACATGATATTATGTAAAATGAACCACAATGCGGGGTCCTGTCGTAGAGGTAAGCGAAACCGCTTCCACCCACTTGGTGAAATACTCTGTGGTCGTTATGATAAACGTGTGATGGCTTGATGACACAGGGGAGATCTTTTCGATTGGATCTAGGCCCCACTACAAAAATGGCCAAGCCGATTGGATCGACTGTAAGGCCTAGGAAGGTACGTGTGTCAAATTAGCATGGTGTTGACATTTCATGCACTTCCTTACATAGGCATAACTATCTCGCTCTAAATATGGCCAATAATAGTCCATGCAGAGAATGCTCTTTGTGATGGCCATACCACTAAAGTGGCCACCGCACGTACCATCATGCACTTGGGCGATTGCCCAAGTGGACTCCTACTGGTCCAAGCAATGAAGGAGGATTCCTTCGTAGCTGCGACGGTACAAAATGTCTCCTAAAAAGACATGCTTTGCCACTTTTTTCTTGAATGCTCATTTTGTGGCATGCATCAATCCAAGAGGGAGGTTACCTAACTTGAGGTAGTACCTTATGGGTGAATACCAATCCTGCTAATCAGAATCCTCGACGGTATGAACAGCCAATCCCTCTTGAAGTTCATCCCTAGCAAAAGCTGAATGGGAAAGAACTTGCAAGAATAGCATTGTGTTTCTATTAAGGGGAGTAGGGGAGAACAAGGACCCCCAGTTGGCATGGTTCATACAATCATAGATTCGAGAGAACTTATCCAGGGACAATTTAATTTGGATCAAGTGGATTCCTGGCGTCAAGTCAGAGCTTGCGCGCTCCATCGTGAATTGCGATAGCATTTTGACTTGAATGGTTGTCATATCACCAGAAATGTCTTACGAGATTAATGACCCCAAGGAGGCCATAGTGTCTACAAAATGATTCGATGACCGAGGGAGTGCCTCGATGTCGTACCATTCAAGATTTTCCAAGAATTTCTCCACAAGGGCTTTGTAGGCCTGTAGAACTGGGAATTTGCATTGGAATACCCCTTTGACTTGGTTGACAATTAACAGCGAATCACCAAAGATATTCAATCGTTTAATGTTCATGGTGATTGTTGTCTAAAGACCTGAGTAAGGCTTCGTACTCTGCATTTTTTTTGGTACATGGGAAATTTAATTTAAATGATAGAGGCATTGGAGCACCTTGTGGTGTGAATAATACTATTCCCGTGCTACCACCTTGCTCACATTTAGAACCATCAAAAAATAGGGTTATGTCAACCTGTGACTCAGGCTCGTCAGAATCTGGTGATTCTGAGACATGGAAGACCCCATCATTGGGTAGTTCTATAATCAGAGGCTGATTGTCTTCGAGAGGAGCCTTTGCTAATTGATCTACGATGACCTGACCTTTTATGTATTTCTATCCAATGAACTCTATGTCAAATTTCATCAACATGATCCATTTTGTTGTGCGACTACTATGATAAGTACGACTCATCATGTATTGCAATGGATTCTCCTTAGACACAACATACGTCTTGTTGCTCAGCATGTAATGGCACAGCTTTTTGGTAGCAAACACCATTGCCAGGCAAATTTTCTCAACGTATGCATAGTTAAGTTCATAACTGACCAGGGTGCAGCTAAGATAATAAGTAGCCTATTCTTTGTGAAGTTCATTCTTTTGGGCTAACATGGCACCCAGTGTGACCTCAGTAGCTGAGATGTATAAGTAGAATGGCACTCCTGGTCTGGGTGGTGCCAATACTGGTGATGAAGCCAAGTATTGTTTAATGTTGTCGAAGGCTGACTGGCACTCGTCATCCTAGCGAAATGCTACCCCTTGTGCAATAATTTGTTCATGGGTCGACACTTATCATATAGCTACGCTATGAAGTGCTTGATCGACGTGACCTTTCCCTACAGGCTTCTGAGTTGCTTGATGGTAGTTGGGGGAAGCATTTCAAGGATTGCCTTGACTTTGTTTGGGTCCACCTTGATGCCTCACTTTGAGACTATGAAACCCAAGAGTTTTCCAGATGTGACACCGAATACGCACTTCTTGGGATTCAGTCTGATTTTATGTTCCATGAGGCGATTAAGGATCTTGCTTAAGTCATCGAGATGATTTGGTCATAAAAGAGATTTGGCCAACAAATCATCCATGTAATCTTCCAAATTTTTATGCATGTAATCATGGAAGATGTATTTCATGGCATGTTGGTAGGTGGTGCCAACGTTTTTAAGGCCAAAAGGCATGACCTTATAACAAAATGTCCCCCAAGGAGTTGTGAATGCCATTTTTAGCTGGTCCTCGAGATTGATACAAATCTAATTGTATCCCAAGAAATCGTCCATGAGGGAAAGCATTTCATGATCCGCTGTGGTGTCTACCAATACGTCGATGTTTGGCAATGGGAAATCATCCTTAGGACTCGCTTTGTTTAGATCTCAAAAATTAGTGCATATGCGAATCCTCCCATCGGGATTTTTGACGGGCACCATGTTGGATAGCCATGGTGGATAATCCACGCAGATGACAAACTATGCATCCAACAATTTTTGCAATTCATCTTTGACCATTAAGGCCACTGTTGGGTGCATCTTAGGTAGTTTTTGCTTAATTGGCTTGACTGTCGGATCAAGCATTAGATTATGCATGACTAGCTACGGATCTAGCCCTGGAATGTCTCTATATGACCATGCAAAAACCTCCTTCTTCTCTTTGAGAATGGTAATGTAGTCAGCTTGCTCTTTGGGGGATAATCTTACCCCCAGCTTGATGATTTGTGGATTCATTAGATCCGAGCCGATGTCTACGTTAGTCATCTCCTCGACCGACATGTGGGATCCTTCCTCCAACTGGTGTGGAGTTGGGATCAAATGGATATCATTTGCTGAGTTAAGATCATTGTTAGGGACCTTGGGCTCCTCTTCAGCATGGAAGATATCCTAAGTTGACCCAGGGGTAAAATGAAGCATTTCATCGAAAGGCCAGTACTCTGATGGAGATGGCGATGAATTGATGCGATCCCAGTCTATGGCATCTATGTCTAGATACAATGACTATGCTGGATCGATCGGGTTGCGAATGGGGGCAGTTAAGTCAATGGAGATCATGTTGATGAAATGATTTTGGTCTTCGTTACCATGGATGTGATGACTCGGACATTCTAGATGTTCTTTGTGCTCTGGTTTTGGCTCTAGAGGTATTGACATGAATGGATCGGCCCTATGTGCGGATAGGAAGACAGGGTCTGCCCTCAGCATTGATGTCACTATAGGGTCTCTGGGCAGAAGGTCTGCTTCGTATGCCCAGAGTGGTGGATCCAACACTTTGTCCCACCGCGTTGGGTCTACGTACCACTCATGCCCTAGCACTATGTTTAATTATTCAAATATGTCGTTAATATCTAAGGGGTATGGTCGCTGCATTTGTCGCATGTGACTAAGATATGTCATCTCAGTTTCATCTTCATAATCACTATCAAAGATCCAACGGCCTTCATTGGCTCTGATAACTTCTTGTGACATTAAAGGCTCGCCTTGATCAAGAAAATTGATGTGGCCCCATTAGGGTTGTTCCGCTCTCTACGGTGGGGCCTGATTACCTTGGAGTGGCACTTGCTCGATTGGAGCATCCAAAGGGAACATTGTCAAGAGACTCTCTTGATAATCATCCATGGGGATCACCTATGAGTGATTGCTATCTGATTCAAAGGGGTCATATGATGCTGGTTCATACTTCGATTCATCCTCTGAGGACCCTTCTTGACATTGTCCAGACCCTCCTTGAAAATGAGCTCTCGAGCTTTCTCCTCTCTCGAGCGAAGGGAAGGGATTGCGAGGGTCAACAAGATTGATTGCCATTAATGGGAGATAATCCCCCAATGTATATGTCGTGTTAGGGTTGGCATATGGATCTAATGCCAATCTCCCCTTGTTGCCTATCCCTAGGCCTTGCATGTTCTCCACCAAGATGTCCAAGGGCAGGGGGTGGTTGAAACCTACTCCTAACTTGTCATATGGTATTTGGTATCTCGGTTGGCAAAGAACCCGCACCCCTTGCTCATATCTGCCTAACCCATATCCATGCCAACTGCATTGGCCAAGGTATCTCAAAGCAAAGTCCGGGTTAGACAAGTAGTTGACATTTTCAGCAAAAGGCTTGTCATCTTCATCCTCTTGCATGCATGGTGCAACGCCATGATCAAGGCCCCCATACACAAAGTTTTTCTGGTTTGGCGGGTAGCCTAGGGGAACAATAGTTCTGATGGGGAGATGAGGTCTCCCCATGTCCTGCATGGACTCCAGTGTGGGTGTTGCTATAATATTCCACACCAGATACTCCCCCAGGCCCATATTGGCCATCTCAACGATGATTGTTGGTGGTTGAGGGGGAGGGAATGGAAGTTCTCCCTAAGTCCACTCCATGTCGGGTGAACTAGGAGTCTCGACTTCCATTTGGCTATGCGTCTTCTCAATAGAGATAGTTGATACTGATGGTAGTGTCTCTTCCAGAGGTTGTGCATATTCCATAGGTTTCTTCCCTTTGTCCTAAAGTTTGGCCCCCATAGGTGGCGTCGTGGGTGGAGGACCAGACAATGAAGATGGACCCGGTTGGGGTTTTGAAGAACTTGCTAATGGGGATGCCTATGAAATTAGACCCTGTTTAGATGGATTCAATTGGAAATCCAAATGCGTTGATGGAAGGGTCAATTGCAGCATCAGTTGCACCACATTACAATACTTGAAGGGTTCTAAATCCGTTGAGACTACATGCACCTCCCCTTCAAATGTATACTTTAAGCACTGGTGAGCTATCGAAGGGACAAACTTCATGTCCATGACCCATGGCCACCCCAACAAGATGTTGTAGGCCATCTCACCTTCCAAGATGCGGCACAATGTAGGTATAGTCTTTTTTCCCACTTGGATGGGTAGGACTATTGTGCCAACTGTCGAGCAAATTGCATTATTGAATGCTCATAGTGTGTAGGTGGAAGCTGTGATGTGAGATGCGGGCAACTTTAGATGTTTTAGGGCCACAGTTGTGATGAGATTATTGGATGAGCTAGTGTCTATCAACACCCTCTTATACAGGATCCTTTTGACCCGCGCGATAATGTGCAGGGGTGGATCTACCATGTCATCAACCACTGATTTCACTTTGTCTTCTCAAAATGTGATGACTGGCTCAATGCATCATTTGACATGTCCCACAAAGTTGTTGAAAGAATTTTTTCGTGGGGATGCAACTCGATGGCTTTCAATATCTCCATTAGAGCCTCCCGATGGGGTGTTTATTGTTGTATGAGCTCATATATGGAGAGCCTAGCCGAGGTGGTCCTCAAACTATGAGTGAGTTTGGTCCGAAGTGTGGCCACTGGTCTAGACGGAGGAGGTTGTGCAAGGTGTTGTTGCGGTTGTGTCATTGTTGGTACCCCACTTGTAGTTGTTGTGGGGGTGGCTACACTCAGATACCTCCTATTCTGAGTCACTATACTGATCATCCCTACATACCCATGCATGGGGAAGTTCTGTGTGACCTCATTAACTTGTAGGATTTTTTCCTATGGAGCATGAGCATGCAAGGGGTCTTTAAAGACCTCCATTTTTTGATTGCTTGGTTCCACAGGATTATCCACCACTAGTGTCTTGTTATCAATCAAGTCTTGCACCAAGCCCTTAAACTTCCAGTAGGCATTTAGGTCATGTCCCTGCCATCTGTGGAACCTACAGTATAAGTCCTCCCTATACCACTTAGGCTTGGTAGCATTGGGGTCTATGGTTTGAATCTCTGGCAAGTTGATCAAATTTACCACTAACAAGCGATCAAACAAGGAGCCCCTGGACTTTGTGTAGGGTGTGTATTGTCGCCTAGGGTGACGCTGTTGATTCTACTCTTGCCTATGATTTTCTCTATCATAGTTTTTAGGAGGCACCACCTAATAATTAGCCTTTTGGGGCTATGTTCCTTATGCAGGCTTAGGGACATTGATAGCAACTTGATTGATCGTAGCGGGTTTCTGTTGCGTGGTCCCTGTTTTAGTGTTCTTAGTCCACTCTTTTTTCTTAGGTTTGGCTATCTCGCCATCCTATATCTTGATCTCTTCAATGATCCTGGCTTATGCCAAAGCTTCTTCTAAGGTGGCATATTGCTGCAACTGCAATAGCACAAAGACCGATCTCAAACAGCTCTTTGAGAACATTTGAGTGAGGTCGGACATAGGGGGAAGGTAGGGCAGCTTTGAAAGCAAAGTCCTCCATCGATTCCTATAGGCCACCATGGTTTCTTCCTCATACTACCTGAGGCTGGCTAAGTTACTTAGTGATGCCTTCTTCTTGGTGTTGAAGGCGAAGCGTTCGAGGAACGCATCCACTAACTGATCTAAGTTGTTAATGTTGTGCTTTGGTAATTGAGTAAAACAATCCGAGGCAAGGCCTACGAATGTGGTTATAAACATTCTTAATAACAAAGCATCATTGTCCTGAATGTTGAAGCATTGGCTTAGGAATCTTGTCACGTGCTCTTGAGTATCCTCCTCACCTCTAAAGGTTGCCAACTGAGGTAGCTTAAAGTGTTCAAGGTAAGGGGGTGCTGGCACAGACGGATGCACATGATAACTACGGAGTTGGCATAAAGTGGGCTTTTGGGGCCCATAAGTTTTGGTCTCCATAGACTCTAGACACTCTAGCAGTGCTTTATATGCATCTAAATATTTAATATCTTCCTCTTTAGTTTGCTCCCATTGTGGGTCGTGGGAGACTTGAGGCCTATAGAGGGGTAGCCAGATAGCAACCCCTCCGCCTTGGTAAGGCATTTTGGCCCGCTCTCCTTCTTGCTCATACTCCTCGTAAGCTTCTTGAGGAGTCTTTGGATGAGACCTATGACCCTGGGTGGGTCCCCATGGAGGGTACCCATCGTTTTTCTAGGGAGTGGCCTCCCACTCAGGTCTAGGAGGTCTCGGAGGCAGCACTTGGTAAGGTCACGAAGACCTATCTCTCACCAAGGGATTACGCCTCTCATACGGTTCCACTCTTTGGGTGTGAGGGGTTGGAACCCTCTCAAGCACCGGGTTATGGAGTAGCTCATATGTTTGGTGCTAAATGCGCTCTTTTCTAAGGCGATATAGATGCTCTAGATGTTGCTGGTCTTGCTCAAGCCATATTATCTGCGCTTGGCAGGCGACATGTTTGGCGACTACCAAGTCAATTTGCTCTTCCATATTGAGCTTAGGATGCCTGGATGCCTCTCCTATTCACTTACCTCAGTCATGATGATCTTAGATCTCAATAGGTCACTTCCCTCTATCAATGTTGGCGGTATTTACTCGAGGCTCTGGCCTCAATAGGTGATCATGGTATATAGCAAGTGTAGAAGTGCACGACTCCCGCGTTGTATATTGCTCTTGAGGAATGTAATGGTCTTCCTCGTGCTCCCTTTCATATGTGTGAAATGGGCGTGCAAATTTGGCTCACCCTGCTTGAAGAGCCTTGCACTTTGGGTTTTGTCTATTGGTTCTAACAGTGATGGGGGGAAAATGAGGGATGCCATAATCATGTGGCCTCTCCTCATGGACCCTATGCTGCTCTAGCACTTCATCGTGCAATGGCCACTCATATTGAGCTTCTAAGGGAGCCTTCCTATCTATGTTGAGCACCACATGTAAGGACTCTTCCTAAAAGGGGCTATGGTGAACGGGTGTGTCCCTCAAAGGGGTGCCCCTATAGTTCCATTCTGACATGGAACGATGCAGACTCTCTTGTGGGTCAGGCCGCAAAAAGGGTATGACCAAGTCCTTAGGGCTTTAACGGAGGTGACTTGTGCCCCCTTGTACACTTTCCATAGCTTTCGCCCTTGATTGGGCTTGGCTATGGGTGTACACCATGGTGGTATTTTTCTACAAGCTATGTAGATTTTTTTTCTCTTTTTATGATTTTTATGCTACACTAAACAGAAAAGAGCACACACACATGCAAAGCAATGATTATCTCATTTAAATATTAAAAGTGTGTCCTAGACATGGTTTACAATGATGATCACCACTGAAAGCAAAATGATATGAAAACAAAAAGGGAAAAAAGGTCCAAGTACGATGCAAAAACAAAACTAAACTTAACGCTAAATCCTACGAATGGAAAATGAATGAAATGGAGAAAGCATGAATGAATTGAAACACAAACAAAAATCCAATGTAGAAAATAGCCCTTTATTTTATTGATACATTTCAAAATTTGGTTACAATTTGTCTCCTCCCTTTTTAGGGGCGAGGAGCGTTAGATTTGTTTCTCTGTTACATCCATGGGTGCCATTCCTTCTTCCGCATGCCCACATGTAAGATGGGCGGACCAAAACATCACCGCCACTTGTGTGTATGAATGTTGACTCCCTGCTGCTCCTCTAATGTCCTGATCCTACATTCAAATAAACAAGAAACAGTCAGTAGCACCTATGGATGAAATGAAACATGCAATCCCCAAGCCTACGATTAGTGCATGCAAAGAATAAATAAAATGATAACCAACGTATATCCAAATGATCTAAAAATTTGACAAGGGCATCTAGACCTCACAAAGAAAACACTACAAATGGAACAGTTAGGAAATTCCTCACATATTTTAATTCATTCTGGGGCGGGACAAATTGACCTGCAATAAAACGCCAGATAGTACCACTCAAAATGTCACATCTGGATAGCTCCAAATCTCCTACAAAAGTGGGGGTTAGCTAATTGGGGGTATTTTGGGACGACCCAGATGGTCAGATTTCCCCAATTTGGCCTCTAACGCCCGAATTTTGATGATGCCCTCTACAAGTTAGTAAAGGCAAAAAAATGATAAAATATGACAAAAATTGATGAAAATGATATGAAATCAAAATTGCAAACTATGTAAGCAGTATAAATATCAAATATAAAAATGAAAATGATAGAAAGAGAAATCGTCCACAAATCCCTAATCGTTCCTAAAAGGGACAATTAGACCTACAGCAGTGCGGGGGCACCCGGGCAGGCCGCCCACCATTTGGGGCCTGATTTCGGCACCAATCCACTTGGGATGAGTCCAAAATCTCTTGTAAAGTGTTGTCAAAAAATTGGGTGGTATACTGTGGTCAAATTTCAGGTTTTGGGCTCAAGATTCGTCCTTCCAATGGTCACCCAATGACCTCCTCTCTAAAAGAGATCACGGATGTGAAAGGCACAAATCAACTAGGGGCGTAAGAGGAAGTAAAATGGTAGCACTTCGTTGCTCAAAAATGCTCCTTCTCTGTATATTTTGGGGTGAGGAAACTCACCAATTTATAGACCTAGGGGCCTCTTGAATTGGGCATGCAGAGGCACCACTTGGCCATCATGCCTTCTCAGGGGGAGGGAGATTCCTCCCTGATTAGGGACTTCATGACTACCCTTGCAACTGCCTCTAACACTCAAAAACATTCACCCACACTCCCATGCGATGAAAGAAGTGTTAAGTGGTGGATCTGAGCTGCCATTTGTCAAGATTTGACTTTTTGCCTTTCAAACCTACAATTTGCCCCACCCTGGAGCGAATACTGGTATTCATCCCTGGGTGGGGCGAATCTCAGTTTGAAATTGTCCCTGGGTGAAACGAGTACTGAGCAAAGTCCTTGAAGGTGCCAAATTGACTCCTGACCTTCCAAAACTACTGTGAGAGTGGTTAGGACCACTGTTTGACCTCTAGGGGCTAACCTTGGGGCTGTGTGTGTCAATGCGATCAGTGTTTGCAGTCACATAATCAGATCGGTGTTGTTTTGGTGTCTACAAGTTAAAATCAAATTTTATGTGGTTGTTGGTATTGGAATTGCTTGGAGTAGGCATTTGGCATCATAGCTTCTCTTGTGTGTGAGGATTTTGAGTTGTGTTGCTCTTGTGTATGGGAGGTGTACATGAACAGGGTGGTAAGCATAAATGATGTTTCCTTGTTCTTGTGCGATAGGATATTATGATGGATAGTTTTTTGGGATCAATTCTTTCATACCTATCTAAGACCCTGAGAGTGGGTTATGATCTAAGTCCTAGAGAAGAATTTTCCATGTCATTGAGTGCTTATCAAGCATTATTAGCAAATCTTGATTCGATATGAGTGTGTTGTAACCTTGAGGATGGCAATGGTGACTATCATAATAGTTGGTCATAATGGATGATCTCAAGATAAATATTCTTTGGTTTTGTGCAGTAAGGTGCCATATTGGAGGAGCAACTTGTATTGGTTGGTAAATTTGGAGAGCTTGAGGAGGAGATCTTGTCCATGAGAGGAAGTTTCACTAAGCTATGAAGTAGATTGTATGAGAGCTTGGTATCATTGGATAAGCTATAAAAGAGGTATTTTTATGTTGAGAAATGTTACTACCACTACACTAGGCATTGGGGATCAATTTTATAATCAAAATCTTTAAAGGTGAAGGAACCAAAGTATTGAGCTATAGCACGAGATACTTTTCTTCTGGAAGACTTCTTCTAGGATATAAAAAATTGCTTGGAAAATTCAAAAGGATTACTAAGATCACAATAAGTAAAAGTAGTAGCATGGTATTTGGAGTGTATGGCTTAATTTTTGTGGAGAAACCAAGTTGATGATCTAGCAGCATGTAGAACCATAGGGAGTGTGGATTCTAGGAAGGAGCTTGGAGTGATAATTTTTGACCTGGTATGCAAAGTGAATTGCAAGGAATCATAGGCTTAGGTGGAGCTCATGAATCACGAGTCATATAGTGTCAATAGAGTCATTGTTGTTGTAGATATTCAAGGAAGTGAGGTCATCAAAAGAAACTTAGAACCCCAAAAACTCGATGGAATGAGTGTGTAGATTGGGATGAATCAATATTTTGGAAAATTGTAGGGTGGAACCATTGTGTGAAGGTTACTCAAAAATCATCTAAAGTAGGAAACTTCCACAATGGTTTTTGGTTGCAAAGGTTCAACTGGTTGAGTTTGATAATATAGGTGACTGAGGATCGATGTTATCCATGGGTTCAATACCAAGGAAAGGGTTGAGTTAGAAGTGAAGTGTTGCTTTGATTAAATATTATGGTGGTGGTGATTAAGAGAATGAGAACCACAATGCTAGTGGACTCTGATGCTGGTCATAATGATGTTAACATTCAATGAGCTGGAGAGAGTTGGACCTCTAGTTATTTAGAGGTGCCATGTGGTTTGAAGCAGTTAATTTATTCATTGTGGGTGCTTGTGGTATGTGCATATTAATCAATAGAAGGACAAGATTGATCTATCAATGGTTCAAATGGATGAATTTGAGCTTGTGCTTGGTCAAAATTTATCTAAAAGGATAAAGTCACAGTGATATTGTAGATGTCGTTAGCTTGGGTATGCAATAAGGCTATATGGAATAAGATTTTAGACCTCAGGGATCTAGTAGTTCTTGTGGAAGAGTCAAATGATGGAAAGAGATATTAGGTTCCTATCTCACTTAATATGGAGAAGGTTCTTAATGAGTACCATGATTGTATGTCAAAGGAATTGCCACTAGAATTGATTTGGGGAAAACATGGTCTTTGATCTGCAAGTTGATGTGGTGCATGGGATTGTGGTACATGGTGGGAAAGGTTACCCATGAGATGATCACTCTTGTGTAGTGTGTGTGTATGAAGAGTGTAGTGGGATGAAATCATACGTATTCTACTCTTTTTTGTTGGGAGTACCTAGAGAGGGTAGTTGGCATTGGGATTGCTCTTTAGTGTGAGTGAATGAGGAGGGTAGTCTAAGTTGTGTCTACTCTTGTGTATAGGGTGTGCATGAAGAGGACATGCAAAGCAAATGTAATACTTTTTTTCTTTTTGTGGTAGGTGTGCTATATACAAAGGGGTAGGGATTGTTGTGCATGGGTAACTTGGTTTAGTGTTGGAACGACAAGGACCACCTCTAGTGGATGCGGCAAAGCCTTCATCAACATTGAGGGCATCATTGATTTTAAGTGGGAGAGATTATGAGAGATTAGTGTCTCAACTTCCATCCACCCCTTGAGTGCCTTGATGTGCCAATGTTATTAGTGGGTACATGGTAATACTAACAAGGTGGATACATACTAGTGGCTTCCCGATATTGTAAAGTGTGAGTGGAAAATGGCAGTGAGCATAGTGGGGTGATTTTATCTTCTTCTTTACCTCAAATCTCATCAAAATCTAGTGGTTAAGCATAATCGGTTGTAGTAGGGATAGGATGGGTGACCTCTTGGAAAGTCGTAATGGTGCACCCCCATTACTTATTCCTTAGGTATGAGGTTCCCTAGCTATGATATGTTGTACAAGAAGGGTGGTTGCTCTTTGTTCTTGTGTTGCAAATTCATTAATGAAGCCTCTGAGTATTGAAAAGTTTTCTTGGTGCAGGGAGACAATGGGTTTAAATGCTCCAAGTAGCTAAATTTATGATTTGTATAGGCCCCATTTCAAAGTATTCAACAAGTGGAAGATTGTTGGATGTGTTGTATCCTTTGCATAAAGGAAATAAAATAAAATACAAAATTGCATAGTCTTATGGGATATTTTCCATAATTAGCAAGTATAGGTGGTGTTAGCCCTTGGTCTTATTCTTGGGCAGGCTTATTTTAGCCCTTGGTATTATTATTGGGTAGTCTTATTTTAGCCCTTGGTATTATTCTTGGGCAGTCTTATTCTTAGGCAGTCTCCTTAAACTAGAGACGATAGATTTAGTTGCTCCAAGTAACTGAATTTGTGATTTGTATAGGCTCATTTTCAAAGTATTCAACAAGTAGGAGATTGTTGATGTGTTGTATCCTTTGCATAAAAAAATAAAATAAAATAAAAATTGCATGGTCTTATGGGGTAGTTTCCTTAATTAGCAAGTATGGGTGGTTTTAGCCCATGGTCTTATTCTTGGGCAGTCTTATTTTAGCCCATGGTCTTATTCTTAGGTAATCTCTTTAAATTAGCTGGTATGAATGGTTTTAATTCATGGTCTTATTCTTGGACAGACTCCTTAAACTTAAATTAGCAAGTATGAATGGTTTTAACCCATGGTCTTATTCTTGAACAGTCTCCTTAAACTTAAATTAACAAGTATGAATGGTTTTAACCAGTTATCTTTAAAAAAAATCGTTTATACCATAATAAAATATAATTAAATAATTATATATTAAATAAACATTTGAAACTGAAACATCAACTACTTTACTTTCTAACCTTCATCCCTGATTTACAGATTTCGTATACTCTACGCCAAACTACCATGGTTGAAATAAAATTCTGTTTTCATGACGTACAGCTGGGATTTAAATTTTGAACAACACAACATGGGTCTTTGTCTTATTTTTATAAGATGCAGTGTAGAGTTTTCTATAAATTGCTCCACGTTAGTTTTGCTTGAGAGGCTGTTTCCCGTATAAATATATATGGTAAGAGAAATAACTTTCAAAAGTCAGTATTGTTATTTTCATTTGGCATCTATCCATACAAATGGATGTGTTAGGTAATGTAATGGAATTATACAGAAATATCTCCCTAAAATTTGAGCGTCTTTAATTCATATTCTAAAAATTCTCCATCTCAAACTAGCCATTTACCTTCTTTCCATATTTCATTATTTCCTCTGCTTACGCATAGTACATTGACATTATAAAAAGATTTACTTGATTTAAACCATTTAACCTTTTTTTAATGCAAATGCTTCCATCTCACCACTCACCCAAGATGTTCACAATATTTTGGTATTTAACTGCTTGTTTGCCATATGTTAATGCTTATGTTTGTAACAGTCTCCACCACCATGAATTAATGCATAGAATAGGGAATGGAATCCACTTACACCACAGACATGAATGAGAGACCTAAGGGAGTCTAGTTGCACATATGCTTGGTGTGTTCCAGGATTCTAGGTAACACTATGCATGTTAATAATAAATAATAGCAGAACCTCTCTCACCCTCACATTCTCATCAATATCAGCCATGGATCCGAACCGCCTCAGCATCAGAAAGCTTGTGCTTACGATTGTCATTGTACTTCTGGTACTTATTCACTTATCTGCTTCTGGAGAATTTATGATATCTTCTTCATCATTAGAAGCAAATAATGATGATATCAAAAGCTTGAGCAAGGAAAAAAAAGCAGAAAATCCGCTCACACTTACAGATTATCAGCCAGTGGATCCTGTGCCTTCAGGACAAACGGCCAGACACGCTCCCATTCTTAATTGAATGATTTATTAAACACCCTTTTACCATATATTTATATATGCAAAGCTTGGTCAAATAGTTACGGATGAGGGCTGAGTATATTTGATCTGGAAAGTCTATCAGATCCTGAGATAATAAGCAATTTAATCCATGAAAAAGCCATGGAAAACTCTGGATTATATTGCAGTAATTGTGAATGAGAAAAATACTATGCATAACGTATAGATCTATATACTGTAATAATCAGATGATCATATGGTGTGTTAAGCTGTATGTAATAAAGGGTTGCTTTTCTTAAGCACATGCAACGCTACTTATAATAAAATATTATGTTTATATATATATGAGCTCTTAGTTGTATTTAATTATTCTTTTGTTCACTTGTTTATGTGAGTGATTATCCATTTGCATACAAATCTCAGATAGTCTTTCCGATGTTTCTGAGTTTGTAATACTGTTATATATCTATATTCTATGTGAATTACAAGTAAAAATATGTGTTCACTTGATCATACAAATCAGTCAACTATTGTATAGTTTTTCATCTTTTACATAAAATTATTTTCACTACTTGTCAGTATGAGTTGTGTCTACTGAAGCTGAAGGAAATTTTCACAGGAAAAATAAAATTGTATATGTTTGAATACATATGTCACTTTTGGTTTCATATAGATACATTGTTCTGGTTGGTGTTACAATTTTTTTTTATCAATTAGGACTGCCACTTACTTTGAACGCATGATAAAGCTTTTCAGTTTTTGTTACTAGTTTATCATAGATGTATTTTAATGAACACACCTATAGACATGCATGTTCCAATTCTTCAGTTAGACATTATAGACATAGATATTATGATATAGAGATTATAGACATGCACGTTCCAAGTCTTCAGTTAGGTGATGTCCGAGTTTGCGATGTTTTTACATCATTAAGGACTTCTGAGGGTGGTAAATAAAAATTATTAAGTATGAAAATATCATAAATTCAAGTCATCAGCACTTATTTATATATATAAAGTGGATATGTCTTTGAGAATTTTCCATGGGGTATTGATGTACTTCCAACAAGTTTCCATTCGGTTGAGATGGTCTCACTTGGCACTCAGTAAGAGTCCTGTAAGTAATGTCGTAAGTTGTCAATAATTAATTTAATAATTAATTTTTTTTTTATAATTAAAAAATATTTTTTAATATAAATATTGATTAAATTTTAAATATTTTTTAATAAAATATTTGCTTTTAAAACTAATATAATTATATAACTCTGTCACAGGCATTATGAAATGACAATAAATTTATATTGTTGTAGTCACTTTTATGGTGGTTGTACACTTTACCCTAAAGAATTAATTAAAATATTATAATTTTTTAATATATAAATAATATTTTTTTATTTTAAAAATATTATAATTTTTGGAAAAATATCATTCTCAAAAGTATTTTTTTGAGCCGCATGTAAAAACATTAAAAACATGTAACTAAAGTTAGAGGAATGATTTCTATCAGACTTGATTTATAATTTTAAAAACTATGAATTGCCCTCCAGTTTAGTTTTTTTTCTTAGAAGAATTATTGTTGAATGGGAATGCTCAGCTTATTTTTCACATTAATTAAATAATAATATTTTTAATTTAATTTTTAATAAACTTTTTGTTTAAAGTTAAATAAATAAATTTGTTAAATTATAAATATGAGTAAAATATTATATATATATATATATATATATATATATATATATATATATATATATATATATATATATATATATATATATATATATTTCTTAATACAAATAAATTAATTAATTTTATAATGTTATTTTATATTTATATTAGAGAGTTTAATGCATATATTTATAATTATGTACTAAATATTTATTTTTAATTTTTTTTTAATGAAAAAGCCATTATATTAATAAAATAATGTTTAATCATACAAAAAAGGGTGGGTGGGATTAGCATATCCCATAACCCAATACATTAACCACTGTGGTTAAGAGTATACAAGAGTGTCAGAAACAACCCATAAATTGCCAATAACAACTGCCAAAACAGTATTAAAAATGCATTCAAAAATAAAGAAGCCGAGAAATTACTGCCACTTTGAAGGGGAAGGAAGATGCACATGACTCATAATGCAAGGTGCATTCCCCCAATGATCTATGAGGGTACGCAAGTACTACAGCTCCACCTGTACTTTTTTAACCTGTACTTGAATCTGTAACCAGCAATCAGAGAATATATCATATTTATCAGCAACAAAGAAGACATGTCTAACATCTTGCTAAGAAAAAATAGCTCTATTATGGGACTTCCATAGATAAAACAAGGTATCAATTCTAAAAATATTCCAACAACATCCAAGTTGAAGGAAAAAGCAATAGGGTCACCCAAAATAGCATGCACCCAAGTAAAATCCTCCTGCATAAAAGGTCTGAAAATTTCAAGAAGCCACTCCTAAGCTGACTGAGCCTGATCACAAGACCAAAAAACATGCAGTAAATCTTCTGCTTGTCCACAAATCAGGAAAATGAGAATATGAACACCCAGATGCTTGAGCCTACTGCCAACAGGTAACCCTTGATGTAAGAGACTCCAAGCAAAAAAACTTTGTTTAGGTTTAATATAAGTAGCCCAAGCAATCCGAAACCTCTTATTCCATTGGGAGGGAAGAGAGACTAAATTCCATCTCAGAGTGAGCTTATCAACCATTGGAACTTGTGGGGTGAGCCATTTGTAACCAAGATGAGCTTTATATTGCAAAATAAGAAGCTCCCCAGGCCAACACCAATCTGACCACCAGGGTTTTTGAAAATGCTTATGTAGTTTGCTCCAAATAGAAAATAGAATAATATCAATAACCACTTCATAAGTGTCTCTATCACTAGGATTTAAATTGTGAATTTGACAAAAAATTTCCCAGGGTATCCAAAACCTGGCATGTCGGGAGAAGAAATAAAAAATGGAAGTAATACCATGCTTATAGAACCTCTACGCTCTGACCCACTACAACATAGCTAAGGGGGAATCTTGCCAAGTGATAATAGGAGACCACCAAATATTCATGGAAGACAAAGAGGCACCTGCTTTGTGAAAACTCCCTTTCCAACTAAGCCAAGGTTTGAAGGCCTCCTAGGCTTTCCAAATACTCTACATGACAAAAGAACCTTTAACTTTAATAGGGATAGCAGCAGTAAGAATGGATTACAATCCCACCCCTTTCCAAATTTTCTTCCCCTGAAGCAAACCAGAAGAAATGCAATGCCTGACCAGCACTTTCCAAAATTCATCCCCAATTAAAGATCGGGTTATCCATTTAGCACAAAGGGCAAGACCTTGTCGATGACAATAAAAAAAACCCATGCCTCCACAATCCTTGGGCAAACAACAAATTTCCCAAGCTACCCAATGAAAATCTTGCTTGACAGAGTCTTTGGCCCACAAGAAGTCTCTCAGAAGCTTATCCAGTTTTTTATAACAAGATTTGGATGGAACCCAACAAGATGAATAATAGACATGGGTAGTGGCTAAAACCTTAGAACAAATCTAAAATTTTCTTGCCAGAGAAAGTTTCTTACTAGTCTAGTAAGAAAGATTCTTTTCCACTTTATCAATAACATACTGCCACAATTGAGCAGAGGAACCATGAAATGCAAAAGGAATTCCAAGAAATTTAAACACCTCACCTGGATGAATCCAAGTCCATTGGAATTGATCTAACCAGTGTGGCAGTTGAGATTGAGATTGCCAAAAATAGGATGTTTTTTTTCCATTGTATAGAAGAACCAGAGGCTAAATAGAACACCTCTAAGAAACTAATAGCCAAGGAAAGGGATTGCTCATCTTCTTGAAGCATTAATAAGGAATCATCTACAAAATGACCATTGATCAATTGACGGACAGAATTAGGGAGAGCAATACCCTTGATTAATCCTTGATCCATATTATGGGCCAACAAATAGCCAAAAGCCTCTGTAGCAAGAATGAAAAGAGATGAAGCAAGAGGGCACCCCTATCTCATAGAGCTACCAAGATAAATTAACTAATATTGACTATTATTCAAGGTAAGAACAGCTGAAGCATCTTGAAATAACATAAGAATGGTGCTCACAAATACTGGCCCAAAACCTAGAGCCTAAAGCATGGCAGTTATGAAGTACCACTCCATCTTATCATAGGCTTTCTCAAAGTCTATCTTAATGAATAAAGCATCTTGTTCAGAATTTCTTGCCCACTCCATACCTTCCCAAATAGTAAGAACATTATCAAGAATGTATCTTCCCTTAACAAAGCTAATTTTTTCAGGTCTGACAATCAAAGGCAGAATAGATTTAATCTTAAGTGCAAGGGCTTTAGCAATAATCTTGTAGCTCACATTAAGTAGGGTGATCGGCCTCCAATTGGTGATGAGCTCAGGATATCCATACTTAGGAATAAATTTAACATTGCCTTTGTTAATAATGGAACCCAGTGAACCACATTGCAGGGCTTCAAGATAAACTTTGTGGAGATCAAAACCAAGCATATCCCAAAATTATTTATAGAATTCACATGGAAATCCATCAAGCCCAGGTACCTTATCATTGGCCATAAGTGACAAGGCAATTTTTAGATCTTACAGAGAAAGAGGAGTGTCATAAAATAACATTTTCTTAGGAGAAAGCTTGTTGGGGACAACAACGGTACAATCAGCAAGAGCTTGCCTTCTAGCATCATCAAGGGGTTGAGAAGCAAAAACACCTTGATAATGTGAAACAAATACTTTGACAATGTCTAAAAGATCTGTAAATCTCTGCCCATCAACTTGAATGGCTTGAAACTAAGAATGTTGAGCAGGAGGTCTGAGGCACTAAAAAAAATCTTTGGTCACTCTGTCCCCCACTTTGAGCCAATGCATTCGAGCATGTAATTGAGCCCCCTTGGCTTCATACAAATCAACCTTTTTTAGCTCATGTCGAATGGAAGAAACTTGGGATTGAGCAATAGAGTTGAAAGGAGAGGCTTCAAGCCTGATACAGGCTTTGGATAGCTCACTTTGCAAGGCAGACTTAGCCTATTTTCATCGTTTTGCAACTTCAACACCCAGAGTTCGCAACACCTTAGTGGTTCATTGAATGGCAACATTCCACCATTCAATCCTTCCAGAAATACCATCAGGTCTAGGAATCAAATTCCAAATGCGGCATATATGAGCTTTCATGCTAAAGCTATGCAAAAAAGAAACATTTAGGTAAAACTGTGAAGAATGTACTCTAGGTTGAAATTTTAACATTGCCATTGAGAATAAAATAGGTGAATGATCAGACAGTGTAGTACCAGGAAAAGTTAACACATATGGTGAAGAAGGCAAAATACGGGAGAACTAAAAGTTGTCACACTCAAAAATCATGGCTCTATCCAATCTTACCAAAACCCTAGAAGAAGCAACCTAAAAATTGGACCAGGTGTACCAAAGAGCTGCGGGAAGTCAGAAGGTGAGAAGAAGGAATTAGGGTCATAAAGGCGAAGCTTTTTTTTTATAAAAAACCAAGCTTATCTTTCACCTAAACACCACTGCATCGGGACATGACTAACCTTATCAGAAGATTTCTCCACCATATTAAAATCTCCACAGAGCACCCAAGTGGAAAATGGCAGATTCATGGCAAGCCATCTCCATAACTCACATCTTTCAGAAGCGACGTTTGAGGCATACACATTAACCACCCCAAGCGGTTTTCCATAGATCTCAAGAAAAATCTAGACAGCTTGATTGGATGGGTCAACACCCCAAGTCACAACATTCTTCTGTAATCGAGGCCCAAGGATAGTGACGGATCCTCCTTTTCTTGGGGAATGCTTTGTGGCAAAAGAGGTACTTTGTGGCCACAAAAAATCACATGTACACTGCAGATTGAAATCAAAAATCTTAACTTCTTGTAGACATAAAATATTGAAGCTTCCATGCATTCGAGAAACATTTGACATCTCATTTTGGATCAAATATTTTTTGATCGGGTCCATCAGTCCTCGAACATTCCATGATAAAAAAATCATTGGGATTTGTCAGGATACATGATCTCCATGACATCCTCTGCATCACCCAAACCTGTAAGTGAGCCAAAATAGTTGGAGGTCACATGGAAAGCATCACTATTTAGATGTCGACATTTATCATTCCGAATAGGGCTACGAGAGCGATGGACCTTCAAGGCCCGACCCTCCTCCACTGAATAATTATTTGGAGCTACCACCACTAAGGCCAAAGAAGGGCCCGACCAAAGAAGTTAAGACATTGGTGGAACTAGGGGTTGCATGTCAACAACTGGAGGGGCCGTATCAATAGGATTCTGAACAACTTCAACAAAAGCTTGCATGTCTTGAGAAGGAGAAGGAGCAGGGTGTGCAATAGAAATCGAAGCTTCTTGTTGCTTAGTACCACGAGATTTCTTGCTAGAGACAATAGTCCATTCTTTAGTGTTTCCCCGCAAGCCATTAGCAGGAGCCGCAGTAGTGGGCCAGGGATTTACCTTATATTTCCATTCCATCAAAGGGCACTCCCAAATTTTGTGAGCTACAAATTGACACCAATAATAGGTATTGGGTAAATTGATATAGGCAACTCTTTACCTTATGGATTGGTCCCCGATTTTAATATCAATAAACTCTTGCAAATCCTTAGTAAGGTCAACTTTGATACAAACCCTTCTAGTGGGTCGAGCGGAGAAAAAATTTTATGGCTTAAGGCAAACAAACTTACCTAAGGGGGCAACTAAAGTTTGCAAAAAACTCCAAAGAGGAACAGGAAGACCAGGGAATTCAACCCACACCGGGACTTCTAGTGCAGCTTGATCACTGACTTGGAAATTTCGAGAGTAGAGTTGCAAAATCAACAGAGAATTATGGACAGTCCATGGACCCCTAGACATAACCTTCTGTGCTTGAACTAGATGTAAAAAGTGAAAAATGAAATACCCTTTTGTAAGGTTTTGTACATTCTCCACTTTGACTCCATATGGGCCCCAAACTTGCTAGACCCATGAACGAATAAGGGTATCATATGGGATACGACCCAAAAAATAACCCACCAGGGTATGACTCTCAAACCATTCACAAGCTGTATGGAATTCATGCAAAGGAATAACAGCTTTAGGGACAGGCCCTTTACCTCATGATACATTGTCAGAATGAACTTGTACGGACGCTTCCCTGGTACCATTGAGCTCTCCAGCAGACTCAAAATAAATGGAGCCGACTGCATGAGCGAAAGCTATTAAAAATGGTGAATTAACACCGCCTCAAGGTGGTGTTAATGCAGCAAATAGGATTTTCCCACTGAAACCCTTATGAAAAATGCACAGCCAGTCTTGCCAAGATTTTTTTCTTACCAATAATTTTCAAATTACCCATTTATTTTAAATTTTATATGAAGATAGATAGATAGATATTAACGTGAATGGAATTCCAATCATGGAATATGTCACTAGACTTGCATCAAACATAATGTGTTTTTTATCTTTAAGCACTATAACAAATAATAATTTTTTTTTTTTTTAAGAAATTGGCAAATTTTCTTTTTGTGCTATCGCTATAACCCCTATATAGCTTCAGTAAACACGATCAAAAGTGATAACATGATTGTCTCGGGGTTGGTACCGCCGTCCGCCATCATCAACCTGGTGAACCTAGATCTCTCCTCCCTCCTCCTGCCCAACTTCTTACCTAAAATTTTGATTTTTTTAATAAAGGTATAGTTAAGTAATTTTGAAGATGTTTACCCAATATATGATTATTCAACTATACATCAAACATGATATATACCATACCCCACTAATATTTAAACCTTGCACCATATATACCATACCCCACTAATATTTAAACTTTGTACTTAGAGCTTCAAACTCTTCATTATTAAACTCATTTAAGTTGTACAATAATAAAGGAGGATTGCCATTAAAATGTGGCTAAAGACTTACACATTTATCTTTTATTTCATTGATAATATTATTTTTTAGTGTTGTATATTATTTTTAATTATTAGTAAAATAATATATTTAAATCTTGATGGATTTAAAAGGTAGTGTAGATTGAAATTATAAAATATATACCAAATGAAAATATATTAAAACAAACTTATGTCATTGAAAAGTATATAAAAAGAAAAAAAAAAATGATGATTTCTTTATTAATATAAAGATACATTAAAATTTAATATCAATTGAAAATAGAAAATGGACTAGAAAATATGTTGTATATTGAGCACATGGAAGAAATATCGTTATAAAAAAAAATATTGAAAATATGTTGTATATTGAACACATGGAAGAAATATCGTTATAAAAATACTATGCAGAACTTATAGATCTATATACTGTAATAATCAGATGATCATATGGTGTGTTAAGCTGTAAGTAATAAAGGGTTGCTTTTCTTAAGCACATGCAACGGTACTTATAATAAAATATTGTGTTTATATATGAGCTCGTAGTTGTATTGTATTATTCTTTTGTTCACTTGTTTATGTGAGTGATTTTCCATTTGCATACAAATCTCAGATAATGTTTGGATGCTTCTGAGTTTTTAATACTGTTATATATCTATATTCCATGTGAATTACAAGTAAAAATATGTGTTCACTTGATCATACAAATCAGTCAACTATTGTATAGCTTTTCATCTTTCACATGAAATTCTTTTCACTACTTGTCAGTATGAGTTGTGTCTACCGAAGGAAACTTTTACAGGAAAAATAAAATTGTATATCTTTGAATACATACTGTCACTTTTGGTTTCATATAGATACATTGTTCTGGTTGGTGTTACAATGTTTTTATCAATCAGGACTGCCACTTACTTTGAACGCATGATACAGCATTTGAGTTTTTGTTACTGGTTTATGATAGAGAGGTATTTTAACTTCTGTACTTGAGGGGATAGAGATTATAGACATGCATGTTCCATGTCTTTAGTTAGGTGATGTCCGAGTTTGCGATGGTTTTACATCATTACAAGTTGTTTTGTGGGAATAACCTGAGAAGTGCGTATAAACTACGACGACTTCTGAGAGTGCTAAATGGAAATTATTAATTATGAAAATATCTTAAGTTCAAGTCCTCCGCACTGGATATGTCTTTTAGAATTTTCCATGGGGTGGCACTGGGTAAGAGTCTTGTAATGTTTTACCCTTTTGTGCGTAAGTAATGTCGTAAGTTGTCAATAATTAATTTAGTAATTATTTTTTTTTAATAATTAAAAAGCATTTTTTATATAGATAATGATTAAATTTTAAATATTTTTATAATACAGTATTTGCTTTTAAAACTAATAAATTTATATAAAACTGTCACATGCATTATGAAATGACAATAAATAATTTATATGGTTGTAGTCACTTTTATGGTGGTTGTACTCTTTACTCTGTGTTAAAGAATTAATTAAAAATTTATTATTTTTTTAATATTTTAAAATATATTTATATATAAATAATATTTTTTATTTTAAAAATATTAATAACCAGTTGGATTTTTGGAAAAAGATCAATCTCAAAAGTATTTTTTAAGTCGCATGTCATGCAACTAAAGTTAGAGGAATGATTTTTCTAAGACTTGATTTATATTTTTTAAGACTATGAATTGTCTTGCACACACTATAACGATATTGGGTTCGGTTAAGTTTAGCTATTATTTTACCAGAGATCAAAGAGGATTATTATTGGATTATTGGATGGGAATGTTTAGAATGTTTCTCATACTAACTAAATAATAATAATATTTTTTAATTTAATTTTTTAATAAAATTTTTATTTAAAGTTAAATAAATAAATTTAAAAAAATATAAATATAAGTACATATATATATATATATATATATATATATATATATATATATATATAATTTTTTTTAATTCAAATTAATTAATTAATTTTATGATGTTATTTTGTATTTATATTAGAGTTTAATGTATATATTTATAATTATGTATTAAATATTTATTTTAAATTTTATAAATAAATGAAGGAAAAAACCAAACATAATGTGTTTTTGATCTTTAAGAAATAAAACAAATAAAAATTTTGGTTTTTTTTAATAAAGGTATAATTAATTTAAAAATGTTGTTTACCCAATATATGATTGTTCAACTATACATCAAGCATTTTATATACCATACCCCACTAAGATTTAAACCTTGTACCTTCTCTTTAGAATTTCAAACTCTTCACCATTAGGCCCATTTAGGTTGTACAATAATAAACAAGGATTGCCATTAAAATTTGGCTAAGGACTTACTCCTTTATCCTTTTATTTCATTGATAATATTATTTTTTAGTGTTATATATTATTTTTAATTATTGCAAAATAATATATGTAAATCTTGATGGATTTAAAAGGTAGTGTAGATTTTTTTGTTTGTGGAAAACATCCCAAAAAGGATGCCACTTTTGGGTAAGACCCAAGGAGATATGGGTATCTCTTCCGCAAAAAATGTTGAGGGCTTGCACCTGGTCTACCACCTTTGACATAAGCAAAGAGCATACCTAAAACAACACAAAAAAAGAACATACAAACTCAAACACACAAAAAGTTAAAATAAATAAAGCATACTCCTTGAGTGTGTCGACAAGATAAAGCACAACCAAACACACGCACAAAAATATAAAAATATTACAAACCAAAAAAAAAATACGAACCACATAGAACAAACACACAAACAATGTAACAAAACACAATCAAATAAAACACACAAAAAAATAAAATAAAATAAAAAACGATAAAATAAACAACACCAAAACACAAAAAATGGAAAACACCACAAACACAACAAAACAAAACACTACCAAAACAAAAACAAAAAAAATACAAATAAACTACCAAAAATAAACCACATAACATGAAACACACAGGAAAACCACAAAAACAACATAATAAACCACAACCAAAACGAAAACAACAAAATGATCAAAATACACCACAAACAAACCAGAAAAAATAAATACAACAAAGACTAAGCCAAAGGAGCTATTGAAAAATAAGAAATATGATAACACCAAAAATAAACCAAAGCTGAATAAATTACCAAAAATATCATAAATTTCTTATAGCCAAAGCTTCCATCATTGCCATAAAGAGACTAAAGGATAACACCCATCCTATAGGCCTTAGGATTATGGCATCCTTATCCTTTTATTCATATTTTGCTTTATTCTAGCTGGGACTATAGACTGGTTACTTAGAACCATGACACTACTATTGGAATCTGTATGATCTTTTTGAGGATCAATTTTGTTTGTAGTTTGAATCTGACTTTTTGTTTTGCATTTGGGTTGGTTTTATACATTATACGCAGATTGAAATTATAAAATATACAGGTTTTATACATTGTACTTTTTTTTTTTAATATATTGAAATTATAAAATATACACCAAATGAAAATATATTAAAACAAACTTATGTTGTTGGAAAGTATATAGGAAGAAGAAAAAATTGATGATTTTTTTATTAATATAAAGAAAATTTAAAATTTAATATCAATTAAAAATAGAAAATAGGGTAGGAAATATGTTGTATATTGAGCACATGGAAGAAACATCGTTTTAAAAAAATAAAAATTGAAAATATTCTAAATCATATAGTTGTGATAAAATATCAATAAGAAGTCTTAAAAGAGAAGATTAGCTTATAACACTCAAGCATTCATACTAAAGTTGTTGTCATGATGAATATGGATACCTATAGTATTATTTTATTGGAAGTTCCAAGAAAATTATTGGATCTATTACAATGAGGTAGTATGTGTTTAGCATCTATATATAATGTGTTTTAATTTACTATTTTTAAATTTGTATTGAAAAGTATTTTATTAGTAGGTTTTTATATTTTGGAATCCATTTTAGAAATCACCTTAACAATAAATTAGTTCTAATAATTTATTTAGTAATAGTCTAGCTTTATAATGTTTGGGAATTCCACCAAAATAAAAACTCTCTATTTATGATATAACTAGTAGTCATTGATTTGATGTGGGTTTGGTGGTGTCTGATTTAGGTTTGAGGTTTTTATTGGATACATGGATTTACGATTTTGTGCTACAAGGGGGTTTTTTTTCAATGGTGATTAGCTTTGTAATATGGACATTATAAATCTTACGTTAATTTGTCGAAATATGAAGATCCTGTTTTGAGGTATTGGCATGTTCTACATGGAGAAAATTTTGAAAATTCATGTTCTCTACTTTTTGTTTTGTACAAGTAAGCAACATTGATGTCCTCCGTTGTTATTGTGCCTATGGTGAAGATAATTAAAATTGGATGCTTGATGAGTGAGTATGTCTATCCTAATATCTTTTTATTTCTTGTTGTAAATTTTCAAGCTTTTTTCTTCATGACTTTCCTTGATCTATGTTCTTTTTTTCTATCCAAGTGATGTGGTAGTCAATCAAATACTACTTAGGAACTTCTAGTGTATGAATATTTTTAAAATTTCTATTTGATAAATCTCTTTACAAGTAAGGTTTGCTAAAATACCTTCTTCTTTTTTTGTTTTGGCTAAGGAAAATAGTTCGACACAATTAGTTAAGTTCCATAAAAGAATACATATGTTAGTGCCTTCAGAATGAGCCAGTGATAATGAGAACTAATTCAAATGATATAAAAGACTCAGCAAAATATGGGCAAAAATAGCAATACTAATACAACCATTATACCTAGGCCAAACATCATAGGATGATATAGAGGATTTCTATTAACTTATTGGTTACCATTTTCCCATGATCCATGTCATTGACATTTATAAAATTATATTATATATTCCTCGATCTAGTATCTTTTGCTTTCATTAGAAGATGCTAGTTTTATTTGCTTGAAATTTTAAAACATATTCAAAATAAGTGTCAAGTAAAACGATGATTTTGAGTTGTGAACATTGATTAAATACAAAACTCAGCCAAAGTACATCATTAATGCCTTCATCATAATCTTGCTGGTAGTCAGAGTTCACTTAGTTAAATAAAACAGACTCTAGAAAAATAACTATAACTCACTTAGGCATAAAACATAATAGAGAGGCATAGACAATTGCTATAGCCTATAACTATATCTATTTTTATGCTATTATGAATATCCTACCAATAGTTATTAAAATGCATCATATTTTCTTGAGCACAATATAATAGAAAATTAGAAATGTTCTTCCTGATAGGGAGATATTGATGTTGGTTTCCTCAAGAATACAACTTATACTTCCAATATATTGCTAGTAAATAAGTTACTTTTAATCTGTGTATAAGCGTCAATGTCATTTTATGCATGCTTTCATCATTGAAATTTTTTTATTCTCAAATTTGAGAGCTCTTCTCATCCATCATTTTTAGAACTCATTCATAGTCAATAAACATATGAAAGCATTGTGTATGATAACAATATTTAACCCTGACTAATGTATAGGCTCACTTGTCATGTAGGCAGTATAAGAACATTGTTCTTATCCATTATCGATAAGTCAAAGAGGTTAGTTTGTTCTTCTATTTTATATAGTATCCTGTAGTGAAGATGGAATAAGATACTTTTAATTTTGGTTTTTAAATGTATAAGCACCTTTATAATAACAACATACTACCTTTTAATTTTGTACCCAAGTAAATGAATCATAGTTTACTTAAATGTATAAGATGTTGGAACAATAAATTTACAATTTTGTATCAATGTGATGATGGAATAAGAATTTTATAGTTTTGAATCTTAAATGTATAGGCACCATTATATTAAAAACCTAGGTATAAACATAAATATTGACTTGATGTGTGTTTGATACCTATGCATGCACATAGGACATCTTTGGTGCATTGGTGATGGAAATCGTTCTTCCACAAACAATGAAGGAAATTGTTATTCTAGAAAGATAATGAGGGGAAGCCACATTCTGAGATATTAAAATAATTATTTAATCCATTATAATCCAAATCATATATAACCATTAGCATATTATCCTACTATGAAATGAAGAGGGCATTCCCCCAAAATAATACTTACTGAAAACTCACTAGTATAGATGTATGCAATACAACATTAGCAACTACAACCAGGAAGTTATATAAGTCAAAACTAAAAGTACATTCCAACATAATCAATTAAGACATAACATAGAAAACATTGAACTTATTGGTAATGGAGGTTGCTTCAGGCTTCAACCTTGTCCACCTTCAGGGGCTTAACAATCTCCCAAGTGAATACGGTGTCATCTCTTTAGATTATTAAAAAATATCTTGTGGCCTTAATGTTGGTCAACTAAATCACACATATTGTAATGTTTTAAGTAATTGATAATATATTCCTGTGTTATTGTTCACTATAGAATAATTTCAGCATGGTTGTGTGTTTTTCCTAAAACAACAAAACATATATGTAAATATATGCTTCCACACTATAAGAGTATTATTGGATATGATAGGAGAAAGCATTAAGTCTTTTGGCATCTTTAAATTACTCAAAAAATATAAAAATGTTTCGAATTTTAAGTTTAGCTCCCTTTCCTTTTCTCTTTCACTTTCCCTTTCCCATTTTCTCAACCCCCCACACATCCCCCCTTTTTTCCACTCTCCCACATGTCCCCCCTTCCCCTCCCATTTCCATGTTTCCCTCCCTCTTAACTTACTTTCTTCTTTGTTTTTATCATATTTCCACAAAATTATGGTTATGGCAATTATCATGAGGAATAATTTTATGTCATTTTAAGGTTGAAAGGAATTAAATGCTTTAACAGGCTTGTAGGCCTCACATTCTGCTGCTAGCGTTGTAGTGTTTTACTTGTGGAATTTAGTTTGATATCATCACTTGAAGCTACAATGATAAATATGGAAATTTGTAAGTATTGGGTTTTGAATTTTACACTATTACTACTTTTTATGTTGGTTTTGGATAGAAGAGGATATCTTGGAATTCAAAATTTTCAAGTGACTAGTCTACAATTGCTCTAAAGGTGGGCTACTGTATTCATATTTCAAGTCATGAAGAAAATTTTAAAATGAAATTGATGAAAAATATCTAGTTTCAAAAAACTTCATTCTTATATATGTCGATGACCTTGTTTAAGATTCTTCATGTGGGATTTGTTTTTAGGCATACAATTCTTGCATCATCTATCCCTGGATTCAACATCTGTGTGTCTTTGGTAAAGGTATTAGTCTATACATTTCTTACATTTTTTTTCCAACACTTATTCACCTTTAAGCTTTTAAAAATTCTCTAAATTTTCCCCAAAAACCATTGATATGGCCATTTTAGTTTTTTGGAATCCTTTTTATTGTTTGTGGCACATATTGAACATGTCCTTAAGTCTTTATTAATCAATTTTTATTCCCAAGTAGTTCAATTTTGAATAAATACACGCTATAAGTCACATGTTAATATTCATAGGGTCAACTTAGAAAAACTTTTTCATTTATATTTTAGTTAATGGGGAGATTGTGTTAACCTTAGTCTGGTATTGACATCACTTACTTTCTTCTATATTTTTATCAGATGTTTATAAAATTATGGCTATGGCAATTATCATGAGGAATGATTTTATGTCATTTTAAGGTCAAGAGGAGTTAAATGCTTTCACAAGTTTGTAGGCCTTGTATTCTGTTGTTGAGATTGCAGTGTTTTGCTTGAGGAATTCAATTTGACATCATCATTTGAAGCTACAATTATAGAGATAGAAATTTGGAAGTATTGGGTTATGAATTTTCTACCATTACTACTTTTTATGTTGGGTTTAGACCGAAGATGATATCTTGCAATCTAAAGCTTTCAAGTGACCAGTCTACAATTGCTCTACAGGTGGGCTATTTTATTCATATTTCAAGTTATTAAAAAAAATGAAATTGATGAAAAATAGATGATTTCAGAAAACATCATTCTTACATATGCCAATGACCTTGTTTAAGATTCGTCATGTGGGATTTGTTGTTAGGCATGTAGTACTTTCATCATCTATTCCTAGATTCGACATATTTTTTCTTGGATGGAGAGCTTATTCTATACATTGCTTACATTTATTTTCCACCAATGATTCACCTTAAAGCTTTTAAAAATTCTCTAAATTTTCCAAAACAAAACCATTGATATGGCCATTTTAGTTTTTGGAATCCTTTTTACTTTTTATGGCATATTTTTAACATGTCTTGAAGTCTTTATTAATCGATCTATATACCCAAGCAATTAAATTTTGTACAAATACATGCTATAAGTCACATGTTAATATTCATTGGGTTAAGTTGGAAAAAATTATTTTTCATTTATATTTTAGTTAATGGGGAGATTGTGTTAGCCTTGGTCTAACATTGACATCACTTACTTTTCTTATTTTTTTTTATCAGATGTTTGTACAATTATGGCTATGGCAATTATCATGAGGAATAATTTTATGCCATTTTAATGTCGACAGGAGGTAAATGCTTTCACAAGCTTGTAGGCCCTAAAAGGTTATGCATAACAACTATTTATCACCAAATTGGCTAAAATTAGGATTTTCAAAATTTGAAATTGGCTAATATTTGGGACCCTTGACCAGAGCCCATTAACCAAAAATTTCTAGGTGCAAATTTTTTTTATTCATTTTAAGTTTAAATTTCCAACATTACCCCTAATAATAGTGAACCTTCTACATGCGTTTGGACACTATTCACCTGGATTTTGAAACTAATTCACCAAATTTTTATAAATACATTTTGGGGCCAACCCCTTACTCATATCCCTAAGGTATTGCATTCTACTCTTGGGGTTGTAGTGTTTTTCTTAAGGAATTCAGTTTGACATCATCACTTGAAGCTACAATAAAAAAGAGATGGAAATTTATAAGTATTGGGTTTTGAATTTTACACTAATACTACTTTTTATGTTGGGTTTCGACCAAATAGGATATCTTGCAATTCAAAACATTCAAGTGACTGGTCTACAATTGCTCAAAATGTGGGCTATTTTATTCATATTTCAAGTCATGAACAAAATTATAAATGAAATTGATGAAAAATATCTGGTTTCAAAAAACACCATTCTTATATATGCCAAAAACCTTGTTTAAGATTCTTCATGTGGGATTTTTTGTTAGGTATGCAATCAATTGTTACTAGAAGTTAACTCTTTTTGCCATCTACTTTGCTTGATATTAATGCAATTATATTGATTTATTCTCCCATCATGTTTGTGAGCATTTAGTATTTCACACAGCCTTCATGGGAGGCAATTGTTAGCAGGCTTCACAAATTTTAGAATAATAGAGATGTTATCTATGGCTTCAAAAATTTTAGGATATTAGAAATGTGATCTAATTGTCTTCTTATGTTGAAAATTGAAATCAGTAGGTGAAAAATCCTATTAATTATAAATATTTGACTCATCGTTTCATGCATGTTATCATCTTTTTTCATCAAAATAGTAAATTGTGCTTCTGTTGAAGGTTCATGCTCAATATCTTTGATTGGTGATAGAAAACTATTGGTCTAACCTTTTAATTTTTGTCATCTGGTAACTTTTGAAGCAGGTTTTCTTGGAAATTCTTTATTTTAAAAATGTATTCTTAGTCTTTAAAATTAAATTCCTTGACAAAATAAATTTATACTAGTGGATGATCTCTTTAGAGTGTTGTGTGCCTATGTATAATTAAATCCATAACCAGAGGGAGGTTTGTTGCACCTGCTTTGGATCTATCTTAATTCTTACTTGTTTCTTGATCATTAAAATAGTGAATTAGATTGGTTTAACTTACATGATCCTCTTTATTTTGTTGAATTTTAGAGCTAGATGGAGAAGGTGACTAGATTTTTAGTGTTTAGGATATGGTAAATCATAATCTGCTTGCACATAAATTATATTGTGCTTCTGCAATTTTTTTAGTTTCTTATGTTTTAGTATGCTTGAATGAATTTTAAACTCTATGCAAATATCCTACAAATCAAAGCAATATGGTGAAGGTGAATAGGAATATGATGAAGAGGACATGGCTAATCCTATAGGTTATAAATTATTACAAAGTTAAATATTTAAAGGTTCTTAACTATTTTGGTGTTTTCCATGACATTGTTTTTTTCTAATATATTGAGATTTGAAACTTGAGTTTAGTGTATTTTAATACTTTTGCCTTTGATTTTTCATCCTCTCATGTTTGAATTGATGATGAATGTTTTGAAGATGCATTAGATATGGAAGATGAAGCACAAAAAGTGAAGAACTAACTCTTATCAGTTGTATAACAAGTAGATCAATATGAGGAAAAAGCACCAAATATATTTTGAAAATGATGGAGATTTTATCATTTTCTCAAATGGTATTTTAACACTAGAGACAAATTGGTTAAAAAAATTTCTTTACCTTTCTAGCTTATGTGCACAGTTGTGACATTGATTACTAGTTGTAGTTGCAATTGTTTATAACCTCCATTGGTTATTTTGCTTTAGTCAGTCCATCTGAATTTATTACACCATTTTTTGGCTTTTAACTGTAATTAGTTAATTAACCCATGATGCTAAACTTGCAAGAAATATTGGTATGCTCAGCATACATAGGATATTGAGATTGCAATTTTTTTTGGTCTTCTAACTATTGGAATGTTGAAAATCTAATATGACAGAAAAATATCATACTTTCTTCATTGTGTTATCTTGAAAATGTCTGGTTCATATTTCTCTTGCAACAATTTGCTATTTTCTCTATCTGGTGCAATTTATTTTTGATGTGTGACCTAAGTTGTTACAAGTTCTGGTGGATAAATTCAATATTCAAATTTTCAGAACATTCTCATTGGACCCTTGAACTTAAATTAGGATTAGAAGCTAACCACAAATTCTCCCAAGGTGATATTTCTTTTGAATTGGAATTATGGGTTATTTTTTTTAATGTGACACCCTAAGAGGGTAGTTTTAAACTGCCCTCTTAGACATAAGAGGGCAGTTTAAAACCACCCTCTCAGGGCCTCCCCTAAGAGGGTGGTTTAAAATTGCTCTCTTAGACCCTCGGAGGGTGGTTTTTTGAGGTGGTTTTTAACCATCGTCGTATGACGCAAACTTTTTATGATGTCCTCATGGACGATGGTTGAATAACTATCATTAAATGTCTTTAAGAGTAGTAAAAAACTGCCCTTAAATACCCTTTTGGCATAGTGATTATACAGCTTAAACTTCCTTACAAGGTATTAATTACTAAGTTTGCTATCTCTATAGTCAATTTTATCAACAATGGATTCCCAAAACCAATTAAGCATATATTGACCAATGGATTAACCAATACCACTAAGGGTAAAATATGAAAGGGGTCCATAGGCTTACATAAATGATGAATGCCCATAGGCTTACATAATCACATATCGATAGGCTACATAAATGATGTTCATAAGCATCACTTCACACTTTTGGCCTTAGCCTAAACAAGATCAAATTACATAAATTTTAACATAAAGGACTCAAAAAAATCATCAAAATGCTTATTAACTCGAAGTATAACCTCTTTTCATTTCAATTACCTACCAAATATAATTGGACAATCAAACTAAAATCTATTTCACACAACCTAGGTTGATCTATATATCCAAAATATATGCTTAATTAGTTTTGAGAATCCGTTGTTGATAAAATTGAGTATTGAGATACTAAACTTAGTAATATGACCTTGTAGAGAAGTTTAAGTTGTATAATCACTACACAAAAAATGGTTTTTAAGGGCAATTTTTAACTACCCTTGAAGACCTTTAATGGTGGTTATTCATCCATCGTCTATGAAGGCATCATAAAAAGTCTACATCATATGATGATGGTTAAAACCGCCTCAAATAACTACCCTCTTAGGGAGGCCCTAAGAGGGCAGTTTTAAACCACACTCTTATGTCTAAGAGGGCAACTTAAAACTGCCCTCTTAGGGCCTCACATTAAAAAAAAATAGAACCCATAATTCCAATTCAAAATAAATATCACCTTGGGGGAAATTTATGGTTAGCTTCTAAGCCTAATTTAAGTTCAAGGGTCCAATGAGAATGTTCTAAAAATTTGGATACTGAATTTATCCACCAAAAATTGTAACAACTTAGGTCACACATCAAAAAAAAATTGCACCAGATAGAGAAAATAACAAATTATTGCAAGAGAAATATGAACCAGACATTTTCAAGATAACACAATGAAGAAAGTATGAGATTTTTTGTCATATTAGATTTTCAGCATTCCAATAATTAGAAAATCACAAAGCATTGCAATCTCAATATCCTCTTTGTATGCTGAGCATACCACTCTTTCTTGCAATTTTAGCATCATGGCTTAATTAACTAATTATAGTTAAAAGCCCAAAAATGGTGTAATAACTTCAGATAGACTGGCTAAAGTCAACTACGCAATGGAGGTTATAAACCATTGCAATTAAAAATGGTACTCAATATCATAGTCGTGCACAAAAGCTAGAAAGGTAAATAGAACTTTTCAACTATTTTGTCTCTAGTGTGAAACTACCATTTGAGGAAATGATAAAATATCCATCATTTTCAAACTAAAATTGGTTCTTTTTCCTCATATTGATCTACTTGTTTTACAACTGATAAGAGTTAGTTCTTCACTTTCTGTGCTTCATCTTCCATCTCTAATGCATATTCAAAATGTTCATCATCAATTCGAAGCTGAGAGGATGAACAATCAAAGGAAAAAGTATTAAAATACACTAAACTCAAGTTTTAAATCTTAGGATAATAAAAAAACACAATTTCATGGAAAATCTCAAAATAGTTAAGAGCCTTTAAATATTTAACTTTGTAATATTTTATAAAAACCCTCTAAAATATTCTTAGGTAAGCTATGTGCCTTACAATATAAATAACCTATAGGATTAGCCATGTTCTCTTCATCATATTCCCGTTCGCCTTCACCATCTTGCTCTGATTTGCAAGATATTTGCATCGAGTTTAAAAGCCAATCAAGCATACTAAAAAATAAAAAACTGAAAAACGTGCAGAGGCACAATATAGCTTACATGCAAGTAGATTCTAATTGACCATATCCTCAACACTAAAAATCTAGTCACCTTCTCCCTCTAGCTCTAAAATTCAACAAAAGAAAGAGGATCATGAAAGTTAAACCAATCTAATTCATTATTTTAATGATCAAGAAACAAGTAAGAATTAAGATAAATACAATGCAGGTGCATCAAACCTTCCTCTGGTCCTAGATTTAATTCTACACGAGCGCACAATACTCTAAAGATATCATCCACTGGTATAAATTCATTTTGTCAAAGAACTTAATTTTAAAGACTAAGAATGTAGTTTTAAAATAAAAAATTTCCAATAAAACCTGCTTTAGAAGTTACCAAATGACAAAACTTAAAAGGTTAGACCAATATTTTTCTATCACCAATCAAAGCTATTGAGCATGATCCTTCAAAAGAAGGACAATTTACTACTCTGATGAAATAAGTGATAACATACATGAACTGATGAGTCAAATATTTATAATTAACAAAATTTGTCACCTATCTATTTTAATTTTCAACATAAGAAGACAATTAGATCACATTTCTATTATCCTAAAAATTTTGAAGCCATAGATCACATCTCTATTATTTTGAAATTTGTGAAGCCTGCTGACAATTGCCTCCCATGAAGGCATTAGCCATGTGAAATACTAAATGCTCACAAACATGATGGGAGAATAAATCAATATACTTGCATTAATATCAAGCAAAGTAGAAGGTAAAAAGAGTTAACTTTCGGTAACAATTAACTGCATTCCTAACAACAAAGCCCACATGAAGAATCTTAAACAAGGTCATTGGCATATATAAGAATGATGTTTTCTAAAACCAACTATTTTGCATCAATTTTATTTTAAAGTCTTCTTCATGACTTGAAATATGAATAAAATAGCCCTTTTGAGCAATTGTAGACCAGTCACTTGAAATTTTTGAATTGCAAGATATCCTCTTCAGTATAAAACCAGCATAAAAAGTAGTATCAATGTAAAATTCAAAACCTGATACTTCAAAATTTCCATATATTTGTCAATGTAGCTTCAAGTGATGATGTTAAACTGAATATCTCAAGCAAAACACTACAACCCTAGCAGCAAAATGCGAGGCCTACAAGCTTGTGAAAGAATTTACCTCCTATCGGCATTAAAATGACAAAATCATTCCTCATGATAATTTCCATATCCATAATTATGTAGAAATCTAATAAAAACAAAGAAGAAAAATAAGTGATGTCAATGCTAGACCAAGGCTAACACAATTTCCCTATTAACTAAAATATAAATGAAAAATAAGTTTTTCTAAGTTGACCCAATGAATATTAACATGTGGTTTATAGCGTGTATTTGTATAAAACTGAACTGCTTTGTAATACAGATTGATAAATAAAGACATCAGGACATGTTCAAAATGTGCCATAAACAGTAAAAAGGAATCCAAAAAATAAAATGGTCATATCAATGGTTTCTTTTTGGAAAACTTAAAGAAATTTTGAAAGCTTTAAGGTGAATCAGCGGTGGAAAACAAATGTAAGCAATGTACAGCCTCAAATATCCACCAAAGAAACAAATATGTTAAATCCAAGAACACATGATGCAAGTATTGCATGCCTAACAACAAACCCCACATGAAGAATCTTAAATAGGGTCATTGGCATATGTAAGAATGATGTTTTCTGAAACCAGTTGTTTTTCATCAATTTTATTTCATTTTTTTAATGACTTGAAATATGAATAAAATAGCCCACCTATAGAGCAATTGTAGACCAGTCACTTGAAAGATTTGAATTGCAAGATATCCTCTTAGGTATAAACCCAACATAAAAAGTAGTAATAATGTAAAATTCAAAACCCAATACTTCCAAATTTCCATCTCTATCATTGTAGCTTCAAGTGATGATGTCAAACTGAATTCCTCAAGCAAAACACTGCAACCCCAATAGTAGAATGTGAGGCCTACAAACCTGTGAAAGCATTTAACTCCTCCTGACCTTAAAATGACATAAAATCATTCCTCGTGATAATTGCCATAGCCATAATTTTGTAGGAATCTGATTAAAAATATAAAAGAAAGTAAGTGATGTCAATGCCAGACTAAGGTTAACACAATCTCCTCATTAACTAAAATATAAATGAAAAATGAGTTTTTCTAAGTTGACCCTATGAATATTAACATGTGACTTATAGCATGTATTTGTTCAAAACTGAACTACTTGGGAATACAGATTGATTAATAAAGACTTTAGGACATGTTCAATATGTGTCATAAACAGTAAAAAGGATTCCAAAAACTAAAATGGCCATATTAGTGGTTTCTTTTTAGGGGAAAATTTAGAGAAATTTTAAAATATTAAAGGTGAATTAGTGCTGGAAAACAAATGTAAGCAACATTCAGACTGAACCCTTCAACCAAAAAACAAAGATGTTGAATCCAAGAACAGATAATGCAAGAACTACATGCCTAACAACAAATCCAATATGAAGAATCTTGAACAAGGTCATTGGCATATATAAGAATGATGTTTACTGAAACAGATGTTTTTCATAAATTTTATTTTAAACTTTTCTTCATGACTTGAAATATGAATAAAATAGCCCACCTTTAGATAGCCCACCTTTAGAGCAATTGTAGAGTGAGTAGACTAGTCACTTGAAAGTTTTGAATTGCAAGATATCCTCTTTAGTCCAAAACTAGCATAAAAAGTAGTAATAGTGTAAAATTCAAAACCCAATACTTAAAAAATTTCATATTTGTCATTGTAGTTTGAAGTGATGATGTGAAACTAAATTTCACAAGCAAAACACTACAATCCTAGTAGGAGAATGTGAGGCCTGCAAGCCTGTGAAAGCATTCCAGACATTAAAATGACATAGAATTATTCCTCATGATAATTTCCATAGCCATAATTTTTCAAACATATGATAAAAATAAAGAAGAAATTAAGTGAAGGGGAATGGGGAACACATGGAAAGGGGAGGGGAAGGGGGAACACATGGAAAAGTGCTAAAAAGAGGGGACACGTGGGGGTTGGAAAAGGGAAAGAAAGCTAAATTTAAAATTTAAAATATTTTCATATCTTTCAAGTAATTTAAAGATGTTAAAAGGCTTAATGCTTTTTCCTCTCATATCTAGTAATCCTCTTACAGGTTGTGTGTGGAAGTGTATATTTACATGTATGTTTTGTTGTTTTGGGAAAAACACATGATCATGCTAAAATTATTTTGAATAACCATACCTAGTGAGCAATAACACATGAACATATTATTATTTATTTAAAATATTACAATATGTGTGATTTAGTTGATCAAATTTAAGGCTACAATGACCCCAAATTCACTTGGGATATTGTCAAGCCCTTGAAGGTGGACAAAGTTGAAGCCTGAAGCAGCCTCCATTACCATTAAGTTCAATAATTTTTATGTTATGTCTTAATTTATTATGTTGGAATGTACTTTTAGTTCTGACTTATATAACTTCTTGGTTGTAGTTGCTAATGCTATATTGCATACACCTATACTAGTGACCTATACTAGTGAGTTTTTAGTTAGTATTGTTTTGGGGGAATACCCTCTTCATTTCATAGTAGGATAAGATATTGATGGTTATCTATGCTCTAGATTATAATGGATTAAATGATTATTTTACTATCTTAGAATGTGACTTCACCTCATTATCTTTCTATAATAACAATTTCTTTCATTGTTTGTGGAAGAATGATTTCTCTCACCAATGCACCAAAAATGTTCTATGTGTGTGCATAGGTATCAAACACACCTCAATTCAATATGTATGTTTATACCTACGTTGTTAATATAATAATGCTTATACATTTAAGAACCAAAACTATAAATTTCTTATTCCATCGTCACAAGGATACAAAACTGTAAATTTCTTGTTCCATCATCTAATACATTTAAGTAAACTACAATTTGTTTATTGGTTACAACATTACAAGATAGTAGGTTGTTAAAATAAAGTTGTGTATACATTTAAGAACCAAAATTTATAGTATATTATTCCATATTCACCATAGACTACTATATAAAATAGAAGAACAAACTAATCTCTTTGAATTCTCGGTAATGAATAATAACAATGTGCTCATACTGCCTACAGGACATGTGAGACAATATATTAGTTAGGTTTAAATATTACCATTGTACACAATGTTTTCATATGTTCATTTATTGTGAATAATTTCTAAAAATGATGGATGATAAGAACTCTTAAATTTGATAATACAAATTTTTAAATTATGAAAGCATGCATATAATGACATTGGTACTTGTTCATAGATTAAAAGTAACTTATTTACCAGTAATATCTAGGAAGTATAAGTTGCATTCTTCAACAAACCAGCATCAATATCTCCCTATCACGAAGAAAATTTCTAATTTTCTATTATATTTTGCCCAAGAACATATGATGCACTTTAATAACTATTGGTAGCATATTCATAATGGCAGAAAAACATGTATAGTTATAGATTATAGCAATTTTCTATGCCTCTCTATTATATTTTGTGCTTAAGTGAGTTATAGCAATTCTTTCTAGAGTCTGTTTGATTCAATCGACTGAACTTTCATTGTTAGTAAGCTTATGATGAAGGCATTGATGATGTACTTTGGTTGTGTTTTGCATTTAATCCATGTTCACAACTCAAAATCATCTTCTTTACTAGACACATATTATGAGTATGTTTTAAAATCTCAAGCAAATAAAGCTAGCATCTTCCAGTGAAAACAAAAATTTAATAGTATATTAGACCAAGGAATATATAATATACTTTTATAAATGTCAATGACATGGGTCATGGGAAATGGCACCAATAAGTTAATAAAAATCCTCTATATTAGGCTATGATGTTTGGCCTAGATATAATGGTTCTATTAGTATTGCTATTTTTGCCCATCTTTTTCGGAGTCTGTTATATCATCTGAAATGGTTTTGATTGTCATTGGCTCATTTTGAAAGTACTTTAAAAAGTATTCTTTGATGGAATGTAACTAAATTGTGTCCAACTATTCTCCTTCACCAAAAAAAAAAAAAGTATTTTAGCAAACCTTACTTGTAAAGAGATTTATCAAATAGAAATTGTAAAAATATTATTACACTAAAAGTTCCTAATTAATGTTTGATTGACTACCATATCACTTGGATAGAACAAAAATACAAAGATCAAGCAAAGTCATGACGAACAAATTTTCAATACTTGTAATAGGAAATAAAAGTATGTTAGGATAGACATACTCACTCATCAAGCATCTAGTAAAATCATCACTAGAAGTTTTCATTATCTTCACCATGGGTATAGTAACAATGGAGGACATCAACATTGCTTACTTGTACAAACCAAAAAGTAGAGAACATGAATTTTCAAAATGTTCTCCATGCAAAACATTCCAATGTGTCAAAATAGGATCTTCATCTTTCCACCAATTGACATAAGCTTTATAATTTCTATATTACCAATATAATCACCATTGAAAAAAAACCCCTTCCAACACAAAACCCTAAATCTATGTATCCAATAAAAACCCCAAACCTAAATCAGACACCACCAAAACCACATCAAATCAACTCTCCAAAATCCACACCTACCATAAAATCCCACCATCCAAAAACTATATCTAACAAATATACCACCAAACCAAAATAAACCTCACTATATAAAAAACAAAGAATCCCCACATTTAACTCTAAATAATATTAAACCAACCTTGACCCAAGTCTGCCACTACCAAACCCACATCAAATCAACTATTTTTGCCGACACCACCATTAATAAATCTTCATCCAAAACCTTAACTTGAGCCATCAAATAAAACACCATTTCATGAGAGAATTTAAGATCTAAAAAAATCAAGAAATCCTATCCCTTCTCAGCCAAAATTTGATCCAAAAGATCGAAATAAAAATAAAAAACATAGGCAAAACCAATATTTACTCACCTCATAAACTACAATTGGAATGGATCAAAAACCCTAAAATATTGAGAGCCAAAAAAGTAGCAGAGAATGCCTTACGAAACCTCGGCAATGAGTTTATCCGCAAAATGGGTGATCGAGAACCTACAAATGCTCTTCTATTTCCTCAAAAATTATTGTCCTCTATGCCCTCTCAAAGGCCTCATCTCTCTCACTTGTATAGAAAGGGAGAACAATAGAGAAGCCAATTGAGGTAAATTAAATATCCAAGATGAAATGAAATTCAAATTTCATTGAATAGGGAGGCTAGTGGAGGATGGGAAGCTTAATTTTTTTTAAAGGTGACCCTAAGAGGGTGGTTTTAGACCCCCTCTTAGGATCTATTATGGTGATTTTTTACCATTGTAAAAAATTGCCTTATTTTATGTAACAACCCAAATCTACCCACATAGTTGTTCTGACATGATGCTCACAGAGTGAAAATTTTAAACCAAACTCAGTATTTATTCTAGTATGTGCATGCTAAATCTTCATGAGTTTAATTCCATTATAGTCGAAATACCCATGAGATCGAGATTGGCCAAATATCTATGTGGTTGCCTTTTAAAGAACTTCTCTCTCTCAACCCAAGATTCCAAGTTCAGGCAGGGGTTTTTCTATAAGGCCCATTTCACCTAGGGGCTAGAAAATTAGCATGTGCATGCCAGAGCTAGTTGAACACCCACATTCCCTGGAGTTTGTCTAGGGTCTACCATTATCCTGGTATCTACCTAGTGACTTGTCTTGTCTAAGAACATGATATCCCATTCCATCATGTTGTTAGTATCCTATTAAGAATACAAGGTCAAGAACTACCACTCTGTACTAACAAGAATTAACCTAGGAGAGATGCCATATCATCCTCTATTACCCCCGTTCTAACCCTTCCCATTAGAAATACAGTTAACCCTATAAACTGGTAATTGTCTACCCATGAAAACCATTATTGGTTTATTGGTTGATAACGATATTGTCTACCCACAATCTTAAAATTTAGGTTGACCTTCCCGCAACCTTGGAGCTTCTGTCTAAGTTTTTATGGGTTATTTATAAGGGTTTAATGTTCATAAATTATAGATTCCTCTAAAAATTAAGTGATATAACTAGGAATCTTATTATTTTGTATTACTAAAAAGACTTAATGAAAGTATAAGGGTAAGCTAATCATTTACATGGTTTCAAGAGGAATCACAAATTCATCCAAATAGCACTATGCTTGACCTAATTATTTTAAACATTTAAAATAATCTAACACTAAATCAAAGAAATACCCTACATCTATTTGACAATTTTTGTTTTTTTTGTTTTTACAATAATTTTAAGACCAATAATTAAAATCATTATTAATTACTAAATAAAATTTTATACTATTTTTTAAATATTCAAACTGATATAAATCCATATTTCTTTATATAAAGTAAGTAGTTTTCTATAATAATGACTTAAAAGTAAGCTACTAATCCTATTAATTACTATGGTAATGATTACTTTGTCTAGTCTTAGATAAATATAAAATAAGACATAATACTTTCATCAATTATAATACATAATGAGTTTTAAGTTTAACATACTACTTTAAGCAAAATACATATTAACTATCAATATTTATAAAAATTAGTCTACTATTTAAAAGTTGTGATTATTTGTTAACAACCAAAGATGATTAGTATTTATATTTAACAATTTAAGAAAACTCATAGTCATTTAAGTTTTTAATTGTTTTTAAGATTTCTAGGTAAACATACATCTGAGATGGTAACCCGAAATCTATATCAAATTACAACCCTAATATGTAATTTTAGGGCATTTTCTCTACTTCTTAAACAATGCTTTACCTGTATAATATAATAGTTTACCCGACAATGCTTTAAATTTTAGGCAGTGGATGCCGATCTTCACTTCTATCAATACATGGCATATGAAGACATTTAGAGAAAGACTTGGTTTTATACATCACAAGGTTGTCAATGTTTAATATTTTAATATTTCTTGACCTTTGGCAAGCGCGGGACATGTATTACATTCAATGTTAAATTTTGTCATTCATTTATACTTGCCTTGTATATATAGAACAAAACATTATCAACCTTTCTAGACTTCTAAAATATAGTCAAATTTGATTTGGGGTTGCATTTGTTATGATGTGATAGACCTTTCCACAGGAGGTTCTCATGAAAGTTTAACCTAACCGGACACTTGAAAATTTAACTCATTCGTCTTAAATCCTTAAGCCTTTCCAGTTCTGCTATGCTCCATGACGGTGACTGGACAATGTTTTTAAAAAGTTATGAAAGAAATCTGGGATTAATTTCCCAATTAATTCCAATCAAGAACGAACTGACGCTCAAGTCTTATAACACACTTTTGAAAATGTTTTTCAAAACCTGTACGAGCTCGTGCTAGACTGCGGTGAGCTTTTAGGAAGCGCACCTTCGTCCCATATTGCTTTGATAAGGCATACTCATCTCTCTACCACAAACACAATCCATGGGGAAAATGTTTGATCGTTTTGTTGTGACAACCTAAAATTTTGTGTAGTAATTCCCTAACACCATTCTTTGCATTCAAACATAAAGGAAAATATTTCACATTGCTCAAAGAGTGTCACTAATAGAAACAAGAGATTATATACAATTATTTTATAATAAAAAAGATTCTCCCTTAAATTAATTCTTTGTTCAACATCAACAGTAGCATTCAGATGTTTCCCATTCAACAAATGTTTTCAATAATACGTCTAATGTTTACATCACACTATCTGTTATTTGTTATTAGATCTGGACACATTTCACCCATTTATACAGCATTTACTCATAATCCTATGAACATGTAATTCCATATTGGGTGTTCTACAACTTCCTATCCCAATTTCCAAAGAAAAGTATACATTAAAACAAGCTCGTCCATTCTCGGATATAGCGTTGTATTCCTAAATTGTTTGCAAAAGAGTTTGCATTCTACACCAAAGATAAATGGTCTTCCAAGCTTATCTCTGAGGTTTTTCGGTAGGCTCAAGGCTCAGAGCGACCAAACTAAAAATGATATGCAACACTATTTTTATATGCAATCAACCTTACAATGCACTTATAATAACACAGTTTTCTGTAATTCAGAGAACGGAAAAGAATAACATTTCTCAACATTGGCTTTCCCCAAGATAAATTATTTTACAATACATCTACCAACCTATACTGATCATTTTCAAAATAAAAATTTCGTTCACAGTGTTTTACCATAACAACACATTACAACCAGTTATCCTTCATTAAATCAAAATAGCATTCATACACAATTCTCATCATGTCATTCATTAGTTAATAACTAAATTTTACAGTAATATGTACTTACCAAAACTCGCCTATTTCTTCTTCCTCTTCTATTAGTCGCTCTGCTACACGCAATTTCTTCGCTTAGACAAAAGATGATCTACATTTTTGGTTACCCTTTTCTTTTATAAGAGAACATGATATCCTCGTGACGAACACCTGTAGGCTTCCACGTTGATATCCATCCGAGGTTCGCCATGTGGTATTGAAAAAAGCGAATCCCTAAATTTCTGTTTAATTCCATTATGTATATTGCAACTTTAATATTTATTATCTAACCTTATTATTTTATATTTTTTTTATATTGTTATTTATTATTATTATTATTATTATTATTATTATTTATTTATTTTCTTTTATTATATTTATTATTTTTATATTTTATTTTATTTATAAGTATGTGTTAATATTTTATTACATAATTATATATATATATATATATATGTTAATTTTAAAAATGCTTTTTAAAATAAAACAAACATTCATAGCAGTCCTATCAATGCAACTACATGAAGTGCAACTATATGGACTGCTGGTGGATGTATTGCCAATAGGATTTATTGTCACCCGCTGCTCATCACCTCCCTTGACTTACCTTCTATCATATTACTTTTTTGACAATTGGAGGAGACATCTATCCCTTGAATTGTTCCCTCCAGTGATGACATTTGTCCCTGCATCCACAGATGGATTAGCAATATCTCATTCTTACAGATAAAATAAGTAAAACAAAAGTAGATTTTTGGAGGGTTGTTACATTTTAGCTATCATTAGAGATATTTTTTGGTGTAGTGTGAATGTGTGTTTTGATAAATTTATAGAAAATAATATAAATTCAAACATGGTATTATAGCAAAGGATGAAATTGCTTCACTCTAAAGAAAAAGGAAGGAATTCTCTAAAGTTAATAATATGATATTTTCCTAATTTTTTGAATTTTTTAAATTTAAATCAGGGAACCAAACCCATCCCTCCATTATACTATACATGTGCACATCCATGTGCATGCATGAATGTGCATGCGGCTCCCTTCCTTTATTGCTTGTCAACCTTATTGGTATCATGTTTTTTCATCTATGTGTAGATCAAAAGGTACTTTGAATTTTTGTTGTCTAAGCCTCCCTGGAACCATGGGTTCAATGACTTACCCTCTCACTCTTATTTTGTTGAACCTTCTTGAGCCCACACCATCCTTCCCCATTATTGAAGAGAGTAGCATTATGGTAAGGCACTTTGGTATCAGGTTTTGATTGAAAATTCTATTTCCAAATATGGCTCCCTTAAAGTGAATTCTTGAGAGGGCATCTCCCATGGGGGTGAGGGATTTGATGCATGCATGGTCCTTCAACTACAAGATAAATCACTCTATATTAAAGGAAAAAAGTAGATCTGTGACATAGTGGTTTGATTATTACTTTGGTAGTCAGATGTCACTGATTCAATTCTTAATAACCTCTTTTTTTAAAGTAATATTAGAATATTTGAATTATTTTTCTTTTGCACTTATCTTCACTATCTCTAGTCTATATGTATGGTATAAAAATTAGTCATCTTGTTTGGATAGTATATGTCTTAACATCAAATATATTAGGAGGTATTTTGAAAGTAGAGAAAATATTGTCGAGTGCTCATGAAGTTTGTTATACATAGTTAAAGTAGAGAAAATGTTGTCAAGTTCTCATGAAGTTTGTTATACATAGTTCACTCCAGTAGATATTTGATTCCTTTCACCCTTAACTCCATGCCAAGTGCCATTATGCAGTGGTTATAGTAGTTCTTTGTGTTTTCTTGGTAAGGGATTCAATATCTAGCACTCCTCTTTTATTCATAAAGGTAAAAAAATGCTTAGTGTTTTCTAATTATAGTTGTAACTTCTATCTCAAAATATTTGCATGACATGTTGGTAAGCTTGTCCATTATCCTAGGCAAGGTCCAAGGCTCAAGCCCTATTGCCTTCATCCCTTTTGAAATTTAATTTTACTATATATGTTATGAGGAACTCCAACCAATCAAATTCATGACATTATTAAAATTATATTTCCTAGCAAAAAAGCATGGAATCCAATCCAATGGTGCCAAGTGATAATTTCTAATTTCGCAAAAAAAGGTAAGGTTTAGCATTTGATTTTTATTTTTTTTGAATTTGAGTGCTAATATACCAAATATTTTTGAGAATATAAATTTTGCATAAATAAGTATTTGGATCCCTTTAATTGTATTATTTTTTGAGATCTACATAGTGGTGACATCAATTAATAGACTTGTTATAGATTTATTTAGGGTTTTTGTACATAATGAATTTCTTAGGGTATGTTAGTCACCTCAATGGGAAATATTATAGCACTTGATTAGTTCGAATGGTATCATTAGTCAAGATCAAAATTATATAATTCATCTTCAATAATATCAAAAGTTCTATGTCTCACATGAACTCACTAAGAGAAAGGAGGAAGCTCTTGGACTATTCTTCATGTTAGTGGAACTAGATGTACTTTTCCACATCAAAGAGAAAATTGATCCTATTGATGTATGGACTAATTTGAAAGATATCTATGGAAAAGTAAGAGCTAGTGAAGTTAATAGGATAAATATAGAGCTCTCCAATCTCAAAATTTTAGATTTTAAAAATGTTGAACACTATATATCTCATATTAAATTCTCTAAAAGTTGAACTAGCTATGATAGGAGGTAAGGTAAAGAATGTTAAAGCCTATGTCAAAACTATTAATTCCAATATTTCTCCTTATTTTCATACAGTTGGCATGGTTTTTTATGTGAATTCTATGACTATAAAAAAGCCACAACCCATCTCTTTTTAAGGACTTATCAAGCTTCTAATCCATTATGAAGTGGAACTAAATAGTTTTGGAGTTACTTATCATATACAAGCACATCCAAGAGATTTCAAGTCAATGGAATCTAAGTCTCAATACCTAATGATAAGTCTGTTGGAAATTTGAGTTAATGTTAGGTAGTTTATGTTGTCATTGATGTCACATGGATCACATTTTTTTTTGGTGGCCAAAATATTTCATAAATAAGAATTTATGATATTTTGGAAAGCATGGCTATTTACAAGGTTTTTATGAAAAGCAAGGCAGGCAAAATAAAATATTTTATTTAAAACCATGGTGGGCTTATGTGGAAAGGGCTTTTCTTAAAAGCCAAGGTGGAATTTTGCTTCATCGAAAAAGGACCTCCGGTGATGAAGATATTAAAATTTAAAGTTTAATTTTAAATTAATGGAGGGCCGACCTATGTGCAATTAATGGAGGTTGGCATATATATATAAAGGTTTTAATTTATTTTGGAAAGTGGGCATATTATATATCATCGGAAAGCTTATTTCGAGGAATATTTGACTAACTTATTTAGAAGGAGAAATAATGTGTGTGTAAAGAGATATTTCAAATTTTGCAAAGGGGTTCCAAAAGTGAAGTTTGCCTTGTTCTTTTTCAAGAGGATTAATTCTTTCATGAGGTGACAAGGAGAGATAAGGAAGTTGTGCAATTAAAGGCCTTGGTGATGATTATTAAAAAGTGGAGTAATGTTGATTATTTTGTGATCTACTAACCCTTGTGAAGATTGGCAAAAGAATTTTGTGATTGTGGCAGATTTAAAAAGAGGTTTTTTCATCTTCATAAAAGGTATGGGCATATTCTCCTATTGACTGTTTATGGTGGTTAATTTCTAAAATATCATTGGAGAAAAGGATTTATTGTGGTTTCTTTTTTGAAAGTTATTGGTTTAATACTTCAAGTTTTTCTAGTTTGAGAGTTGAGGTTAAACTTTGTTTTATAAGCATTGTTATTGAAGCTCATTGGTTGTGAAAGAACTTGAGTTAGAAAATAACATGAGTATCATTGTTATGTCAGATTTTTGGTTGAGCATTGTTAGAAACATTTGAGTTGGTTGATACATACTTGGACTAGGGTTTTGTGAGAAAGAGTTATCCCTTGTGATGATTGGTTGAGTTGATATTAATGTTAGAACATATTGAGTATCTAACAATTCTCTTTATGGTTATATAAGACTTGAGTTGAGTTGAGGTTGACTTGAATTGAGTTGAGGTTGATTTGAGTTGATATTGAGATTAGAACATATTGAGTCTCTAACAATTATCTTTATGCTTATATGATTTGATTTGAGTTGAGTTGAGTTGAGATTGATATTAGAACATATTAAGTCTCTAACAATTATATTTATGCTTCTATGAGTTGATTTGAGTTGATTTGAGTTGAGATTGATATTAGAACATATTGAGTCTCTAACAATTCTCTTTATGCTTCTATGAGTTGAGTTGAGTTGAGAACATTGTGGATCATTGTTGTCATTTATTGAAGAGTACATTGCCATTCATTGCTAAGTTCATCATTGAGCTTTGCCTTGATAGATCTGTGGATGAGATTTGAGTGCTACTTGAGAATGATTGGTTGACACTTTGATAAGACATTTGGGATAGTTTTGTGGGTAGATATGTAGATAGATTTGGGATAGTTTTGGACAAGTTCTTAGTGAGATTGTTGGATCAGATTTGAGCAAGTTCTTGGTGATCTTGCTAGAGCAATTTTGGACAAGTTCTTAGTGAGCTTGTTGGAGTAGATTTGGGCAAGTTCTTGGTGAGATTGCTATAGCAGTTTTGGGCAAGTTCTTGGTGAGCTTGCTAGAGAAATTTTGGACAAGTTATGTGTGAGCTTGTTAAGCAGGTTCTATGTGAGCCTATTGAGTAGGTTCTTAGTGAGCCTATTGATAGAGCTTTGGAGGTGACAGAGTACAGATGACAAAGTCTCAATGGATAGAGATCTAGTAGCTAGCATAGTTGAAGACGGATCTGAGTGAGGAGTCTTCAAGTGGAGAGAGGTCCACCAGTCAGTGTAGTAGAGAAATAGAGTCTTCTAGAATATCACATAGCCAGAGCAGAAGGGGAAAGAGTTCTCCTATGGAAGAGATCCATGAACTTGAGATTAGGGGATCAGCATCTCCTTTGGATAGAGATCCATAAACTTTGTAATTGGGAGTGATTCCCAAAGATATTGATTGAGAAAGTTTTAGTAAAATATTTTCTCCGTGGAGTAGCCCACATTGAGTGAACCACATAAATTGTGGTGTCTCTATTGGGTATGATTTATGTGCATTGCTTTTATTACTGCTATTGATACTTCTATATTTACACAAGGTAATATTGAATTAGAAGAAAAAAAAAAGTGGTATTATATTTTTCACCCCCCTCTCTTAGTATAAGCTTGTTTTCTTCAATTGGTATCAAAGCAGGTTCCTTCAGAAAGGTTAACAGCTTGAGGGAAGACTCTACAAGAACACACATGGTAAAGAAATACAAAAGAAGAACCATGAGATCTAAGAAGAAAAATGAATCCGATCTTGAAGTTATAAGAAGGGCAAAAGAAAAATTAGTAAGATGTCTTGAGTGTGGTAAGCTTGGTCATAGGGCATTTTATTGTCCACAAAATTGGTATAGCAGCAATAGAGAGGAAATGGAACTTGAATGGATTTTCAAATATATTTTTGCTCAAAAGGTAGCATTCAAGGTTTCAAAAGAAGAATATTATGCTTGTGGTCAACTCGATCATGTCTCAGGTTACCGTAATGGCTTAAGTGATAGTGAATATGAAATGGAACTCAAGGAATATAGGCACAATAAAAATAGTGAAGATGAATGCAAGAATAAAAAAGAAAAGAAAAACATGTATGAACAAGGTAGGCATGACAAGAAGAGCTTGTATATGGAAGAAGCAATTAGTGCTTCTAGCAGCAATAATGAAAGTCTCTCAGTCAATGAAAAATAAACTCCTACTGAAGATCAAAAGCAGGAATCTCAAGTAAGAATTTATCATGAAGAGAAAAATAGGCACAGTTAAGATCATGAAGAAAAGAAAGTGTCAGAACAAGCTTTTGAAGAAATGAAAAGAGAAAAATCAATACTAAAGGCTCAAGCACAAGAGGATGATAAGATAAAGGTAAAGCTTCTACAAGATCTCATTTATCTAAAAATTATGATTGAAAATGCAAATAAAATTTAAGAAGCTATGCTTGAAAAATTAAAGGTAAGGAATCAAGAATGTGAAAAATTAGAACATGAAGTTGTTTCCTTAAGGTTGGAAGTGAAATACTCCAAGGATAAGTTGCACAAGTTTTGGAAATATTTCAAAGCACCAAAGGTCCCATATTTCAGGTTTGGGGAATCACACTCAAAAGGAAAGGAAGTTCTAAAATATGAAAGCAAGGAAGCACCTAAGATTTGTGAGGAAAGTTCCAAAGTTCCTATGGATCCAAATATTCAGTTTGGTTCTTGTTTTGAGATAGGTGAATCAAGCTCAAAGGGAAAAGAAATTCATGAAGATAAAGGCAAGGAATAAGTTTTAGATACTACAAAGAAGGTTCAAGGATGCAACACACAAATTTAAGATAATAAAAATGATAATGGTCAAGAAAGGATCCATGCATCAAAGAAGTTTGATTTTGCTAGAAGAAACTTCAAGGGAAGAAGGTATGGTTTTCAGGGACATTGCTTCACATGCAATAGGATTGGTCATAGAGCTTTTAAGTGAAAAATAAATGAGCAACATGGTTTTGGTTTTAGAGCTACACAATTTAGAAGTTATGGTTATAATGGTCATGAAAATAGAGCTTCACAATACAGGATTCGGGAAAGGAATGGATATGAAAATTATTTTAAGAATGAATTCAGGATATGGAAACCATCCAAAGGCTACAATATCAAGTGTTTTAATTGCAATAACTTTGGGCATATTGCAAAATGGTGTAGGACTCAATTCCAAATAGGTTCAAGGCAAGAAGGTAAAACAGGTTTTGTACAAGAAGATCAAGTAATTCATCAAGAGAAGGATATCAAAAAAACATGGAAGGAATTTGATAGAGGAAAGAATCAATGTAATATGGGATTAAAGGTACTCCCACTCTAAATTTAATCACCTCAAGAGAGAAGGTGGTGAGGGGGCTATGATTAAAAGTCATATCTTTTAGTCCCATAGGTGTCCCTTTTTCCATTGATGTCAAAGGGGGAGAGATTTGAGTAAGGGGAAGAGCATTGAGTTAGGGGGAGCAGCCTCCATAGAGAGCATTGAGTTAGGGGGAGCAGCCTCCAAAGAGAGCACTGGGTTAGGGGGAGCAGCCTCCAAAGAGATTATTGAGTCAGAGGGAGCAACTTTGATTCTCAGAGATGGTTTTTCTAGTGATTGTGGTTTTTTCTTTAGAGGTGTTGCCATCAATGACAAAGGGGGAGATTATTGGAAATTGTAGTTAATTTTAGGCATTTTATGTTTTCATTGATATCACATGGATCATTGATATCACATGGATCACATTTGGTTTTGGTGGCCAAAATATTTCATAAATAAGTATTTATGATATTTTGGAAATCATGGCTATTTACAGGGTTTTTATGAAAACCAAGGTAGGCAAAATAAAAGTTTTATTTAAAACCATGGTGGGCTTATGTGGAAAGGGGTTTTATTAAAATCCAAGGTGGAATTATGTTTCATCAAAAAAGGACCACCGATGATGAAGATATTAAAGTTTAAAGTTTAAGTTTAAATTAATGGAGGACTTTTGGCAATTTTGGGTACCTTGGGTACATTGCCCTTGCTCAAGTGTTGATGTTGTCATTGATGTCAAAGAGCGGAAGGGTTTTTGTGAAAACCAAGGCAGACTAAATTATATGTTTTGTTTAAATCCATGGTCAATGAGTTTTGAAATGGGTTTTTCTTAAAACCCAAGTTAGCTCTTCGTTTTGTTGAAAAAGGTGCTCCGATGATGAAGATATTTAATTTTAAATATCCAGTTTAAATTTTATTTATTTATTTAAAATTTAAATTAATATTTCAAAATTAAATTAAAGTTGTTCACCAGCTTGTTTTCAAAGCTGATGTTGCTAGGGTTTTGCAATGGATCAATTAGGGTTTCCTGCTGACAAAGCAAGGTTAAGCAACCAAAAAATTCTAGGGTTTCATGTTGACCTAATTAGGGTTACAGCTGACGTGTTTGAGAATGTTTTGATGGGATATTCTATTCTATAAAAAAGCGGGACTGTTGCAAGGTTAAAGTGTGGGCGTGATGCGATATATGCGAATGAAGTTCATGTGTAGCAGAGTGTAAGTCGGTGATAGTTCTTTGGAGTTAAAGAAAAGAGATCGCAGCGATGATATAGTGAGTGAGTGCGTATCGACTGATCGAGAACAAAGAGAGCGATATGCAGATGGCATGTTTAAAGTCTGAGGCAAAAATACGTAGATGGTAGAAGTGAGATTTCATGGAAGGTGCATCAGAGTGAGTGGTGCAAAGAGAAGATAAGAACGCGGTATGCAGAAGTCGTGTTCCGAGTGTGAAATGACAGTGTGCTGGCTGTAGAAGTAATATTTTTGTGAAGTTGCAGCAAAGAACGCGGAGAGATATAGAGTGGTTGAAAAAGTGCGAATCATTTTTCACAACAGCAGCCGAATTCCGACAAGCAGCAGAACGCAAGAAAAATAGCAGATCGTGCAAATTGAGGTGACAATTTAATTCTGCAATTTTTATTACTATCTCCAAGTTGTAACTTGGTAAAAGGGGTTGGTGCCTCTTTCCAGTTGGAGCTGGAAAAATTGGAGTTGGTGCTCCATTCTATTGTAGCAGATAAAATTTAGAGGTTGGTGCCTCTTACCAGTTAGTGCTGGTGAATGATTATGTAAATTTTTAGCTTTGCATTTGACTGGATTTGGATGGTAGTCCAAGCAGTCTTTTTGAGGAGTAGCCACATCGGTGAACCTCGTTAAAATGTCGTGTTATGTGTGATGCTCTTAGTACTTTTATTATTTCTATTTTAATCTATTGTAGTTTATTTAAAAGTCTAAATTGCTTTTAAGTTTTTAAAGAACACACTGATTCACCCCCCCTCTCAATGTCATTGTGATTCTAACAATTGGTATCAGATCCAGGTTCCCAATTTTGGCTAAATCAGTCAGGGTTGATCTTGGATTAGTACACAATGGCTAAGAAGAATAGATCCTCATCCAAAAAGGCATCCCAGCCAGTTTTAGTTCCTATGGTTGAGAAAATTGAACCAGAAATGGCAGAAGGAATGAACTCTAAAGTTGAAGAAGTTGAGGCTGAAGTTGATTTAGAGGGTGAGCTAGTGTCTGCCCTTACGGAATGGGAATCGAAGAAAAAGAAGAATGAAAAATTGTCAAGGAAACTTAAGGATGCAAACAACATTATTGCCAGTTTAAAAATACAGACTGAAGAATACAAGAAAATGTTTGAAGATCTGGAAATACAGGTATCCATGAAGATAGACCACTGCAGCAAATTGGAAGAAGAAAATGTGAGTCTTCGAATACAGATACAAGAGCTGGATCGAAAAATCAACTGTCATGTAAAACATGAAGAAAGCTCGATGAAATTGGACAAAATTCTGAGCGATCAAAGATCCACAGGTATCAAATTTGGTCTCGGCTTTTCTGAAGGAGAATCATCAACTGGACCAAAAGCAAGCAATGTTGAAAGTGAAAAGAACAAAGACAAGAATCAGGCAAAAGAAATATATAATGCCAGACCTGAAATAGCAGTCGACAATGATGGCTTTACTAAGGTCACACATCAAAAGAATAGAAGATCCAAGGCTCCAGCAACAACCTGGCCAAGACCATATTTCAGGTTTAATCATTATTTCTATGGTTTTTGTTTCAAGTGTAATGTTTATGGGCATAAAATTGTTGACTGCAAATACAATATAGGTCCAAGAAGTTTCACTAGTAGAAATGTGTTTGCTCCTTTAATGAGTTATGCAGTAGAGTGTTTTAAGTGTCACAACTTTGGTCATATTTCCAAAAATTGTCGTAGTATGTCTGTTTCATATCAACCTCATGAAAGAGATTTCAACCGTATAGAGCAAAACAAAATAGAATTTATCTTGAAGGATATGTGCAAAATTCTAAAAAGGGGAAGTCACAGCTAGAACCCAATACCACAGTTAAAACAGAATGGAAACAAAAAGAACAACTCAGGAAAGAACAGGATTCTTTAATAGTGCAGACAGCTTTTAGAGCTCAGAATAAACATGTTCCTTGGATTCTTGATAGTGGTTGCTCAAGTCATATGACAGGTGACAAACAGAAATTTGAAAATCTACAAAATTATGAGGGTGGTTCTATAAAATTCGGCAACAATGACGGAGCCAAAATAATAGGTAAAGGAACGGTTAAAATTAGTGAAGGAAAGATCAAGTCAGAGGAAGTTTTATATGTGGATGGTTTGAAACATAATCTATTGAGTGTGAGTCAAATCTGTGACAAAGGACATGAAGTAGTTTTCAAGAAGAATGGTTGTGAAGTCAAAAAAATAAACAGGGAAATTAATAGCAACCAGCTCAAGGACGTCTGGCAATCATGTACACACTCTTAGAGTTTTCAGAAGGTATGTGCTTCATGGGACAAGAAGAAGAGAACTGGTTGTGGCATAAGAGGCTTGGACACATAAGTTTTGATAATCTGGTAAGAATTAGCGCTAAACAAGCAATGAGAGATATTCCAATCATTAAAAAACCTACAAATAGTATGTGTGCTTCATTTCAGAAGGGTAAACAGACCAGAGTTTCGTTTAAAACAAAAGAACATCACACTAACAGGCTTGGTCAAAACAGGTTTAGTCAGAACTAGCTTAGTCAGAACATGTGGATTCAAAGAACAGGTATGCCTAAAAGAAACAACACTATTACTTGTTATAAGTGCAACAATAAAAGTCACACTGTCAGACAGTGCAGAGTTGAAATTCCAGGATATAGGAACAGGAACAGTGGCATGATCAGGTCCAAGGATCAAAACAATGACAGGAACAAGAATATGGTCAAAGAGTTCAAGAGAAGACCCAGCAAGGAAGTTATAGACGTTGATGTTGATCAGTGCCTAATGGGAGTTTTACTCCCACCCCAGAATTAATCACCTCATCAGGAGGTGGGGGAGGGACTACGCTAAGAGGCTCATTTAAAACCATGGTGGGCTTATGTGGAAAGGGGTTTTATTAAAATCCAAGGTGGAATTATGTTTCATCAAAAAAGGACCACCGGTGATGAAGATATTAAAGTTTAAAGTTTAAGTTTAAATTAATGGAGGACCGACCTATGTGCAATTAATGGAGGTTGGCATATATATATGTAAAGGTTTCAATTTATTTTGGAAAGTGGGCATATTATATATCGTCGAAAAGCTTATTTTGAGGGATATTTTACTAACTTATTTATAAGAAGAAATAAGGTGTGTGGAAAGAGATATTTTTTATTTTGCAAATGGGTTCCAAAAGTGAAGTTTGCCTTGTTCTTTTTCAAGAGGATTAATTCTTTCATGAGGTGATAAGGAGAGATAAGGAAGTTGTGCAATTAAATGCTTTGGTGATGATTATTGAAAAGTGGAGTAATTTTGATTATTTTGTGATCTACTAACCCTTGTGAAGATTGGCAAAAGAATTTTGTGATTGTGGCAGATTTACAAAGAGGTTTTTCATCTTCATAAAAGGTATGGACATATTCTCCTATTGATTGTTTATGGTGGTTGATTTCTGAAATATCATTGGAGAGAAAAGGATTGATTGTGGTTTCCTTTTTGAAAGTGATTGGTTTAATGCTTCAAGGTTTTCTAGTTTGAGATTTGAGGTTAAACCTTGTTTTATAAGCATTGTTATTGAAGCCCATTGGTTGTGAAATAACTTGAGTTAGAAAAGAACATGAGTATCATTGTTATGTGAGATTTGTGGTTGAGAATTTTTGGAAACATTTGAGTTGGTTGATACATACTTGGACTAGGGTTGTGTGAGAAATATTTGTCCCTTGTGATGATTGGTTGAGTTGATATTGAGGTTAGAACATATTGAGTATCTAACAATTCTTTTTATGGTTCTATAAGACTTGAGTTGAGTTGAGGTTGACTTGAATTGAGTTGAGGTTGATTTTAGTTGATATTGAGATTAGAATATATTGAGTCTCTAAAAATTCTCTTTATGCTTCTATGAGTTGATTTGAGTTGAGTTGAGTTGAGATTGATTTGAGTTGAGTTGAGTTAAGATTGAGATTAGAACATATTGAGTCTCTAACAATTATCTTTATGCTTCTATGAGTTGATTTGATTTGAGTTGAGTTGAGATTGAGATTATAACATATTGAGTCTTTAACAATTATATTTATGCTTCTATGAGTTGAGTTGAGTTGAGAGCATTGTGGATCATTGTTGTTATTCATTGAAGAGTACATTGCCATTTATTGTTGAGTTCATCATTGAGATTTTTCTTTATAGATTTATGGATGATATTTGAGTGCTACTTGAGCATGATTGGTTGAGACTTTGAGAAGTAATTTGGGATATTTTTATGGGAAAATTTATTGACAAATTTGGGATAGTTTTGGACAAGTTCTTAGTGAGCTTGTTGGATAAGATTTGAGCAAGTTCTTGGTGAGCTTGCTAGAGCATCTTTGGACAAGTTCTTAGTGAGCTTGTTGGAGAAAATTTGGGCAAGTTCTTGGTGAGATTGCTATAACATTTTTGGGCAAGTTCTTGGTGAGCTTGCTAGAGCAATTTTGGACAAGTTTTGTGTGAGCTTGTTAAGCAGGTTTTGTGTGAGCCTATTTAGCAAGTTCATAGTGATCCTATTGATAGAGCTTTAGAGGTGACAGAGTACAGATGATAGATTATCAATGGATAGAGAACCAGCAAATTGAAGATAGATCTGAGTGAGGAGTATTCAAGTAGAGAGAGGTCCACCAGTCAGTGTAGCAAAGAGATAGAGTCTTCTAGAAGATCACATAGCCAGAGAAGAAGGGGAAAGAGTTCTCTTGTGGAAGGGATTCATGAACTTGAGATTAGGGGATCAGCATCTCCTTTGGACAGAGATCCATAAACTTTTTAATTGGGAGTGATTCTCAAAGATATTGATTGAGAAATTTTTAGTAAAATATTTTCTTCGTGGATTAGCCCACATTGGGTGAACCACATAAATTGTGGTGTCTCTATTGTGTATGGATTTTGTGCATTGCTTTGATTACTACTATTGATACTTCTATCTTTATACAACATAATATTAAATTTGAAGAAAAAGTAAAAACTAGCCTTATATTGTTCACCCCCCCTCTCAATATAAGGTTGTGTTCTTCAATTGGTATCAGAGCGGGTTCCTTCAGAAAGGTTAACATATTGAGGGAAGATTCTACAATAACACACATGGCAAAGAAAGGAAAAAGAAGAACCATGATATCTAAGAAGAAAAATGAATCCGATCTTGAAGCTCTAAGAAGGGAAGAAGAAAAATCAGTAAGATGTCTTGAGTGTGGTAATCTTGATCATGGGGCATTTTATTGTCCACAAAATGGGTATAGCAGCAATAGAGAGGAAATGGAACTTGATTGGATTTTCAAAGATATTTTTGCTTAAAATGCAACATTCAAGGTTTCAAAAGAAGAATATTCTGCTTGTGGTCAACTCGATCATGTCTCATGTTACTGCAATGGCTTCAGTGATAGTGAAGATGAAATGGAACTCAAGGACAGGCACAATAAAAATAGTGAAGATGAATGTAAGAATAAAAAAGAAAAGGAAAACATGTATGAACAAGGCAGACATGACAAGAAGAGCTTGTATATGGAAGAAGCAATCAGTTCTTCTAGCAACAATAATGAAAGTCTCTCAGTCGGTGAAAAAGAAACTCCTACTGAAGATCAAAAGCAGGAATCTCAAGTAAGAATTTATCATGAAGAGAAAAATAGGCACAGTTATGATCATGAAGAAAAGAAAGTGTCAAAACAAGCTTTTGAAGAAATGAAAAGAGAAAAATCAAGACTAAAGGCTCAAGCACAAGAGGATGAGAAGAGAAAGACAAAGCTCCTACAATATCTCATTGATCTAAAAATCACGGTTGAAGAGGTAAATAAAATTGAAGAATATATGCTTTAACAATTAAAGGTAAGGAAGCAAGAATGTGAAAGATTAGAACATGAAGTTGTTTCCTTAAGGTTGTAAGTGAAAGACTCCAAGGTTAAGTTGCACAAGTTTTGGAAAGCTTTCAAAACACAAAGATCCCATATTTTAGGTTTGGTGAATCACACTCAAAAGGAAATGAAGTTCTAAAATATGAAAGCAAGGAAGCACCTAAGATTTGTGAGGAAAGTTCCAAGGTTCCTATGGCTCCAAATATTCAGTTTGGTTCTTGTTTTGAGATGGGTGAATCAAGCTCAAAGGGAAAATAAATTCTTGAATAGAAATGCAAGGAAGAAGTTTTAGATACTACAAAGAAGTTTCAAGGATGCAATGCACAAATTGAAGATAATCATAAGGATAATGGTAAAGAAAGGAGCCATGGATCAAAGAAGTTTGATTTTTCTAGAATAAACTTCAAGGGAAGAAGGGATGGTTTTCAGGGACAATGCTTCTCATGCAATAGGATTGGTCATAGATATTTTCAGTGGAAAATAAATAAGCAACATGGTTTTGGTTTTAGAGATACATAATTTAGAAGTCATGGTTATAATGGTCATAAAAATAGAGTTTCACAATACAGGGTTCAGGAAAGGAATGGATATGAAAATTATTTTAAGAATGAATTCAGGATATGGGAAGCATCCAAAGGCTACAATATCAAGTGTTTTAATTGCAATAACATTGGGCATATTGCAAAATGGTGTAGGACTCAATTCCAAATAGGTTCAATGCAAGAATTTCAAACAAGTTCTAGACAAGAAGATCAAGTAATTCATCAAGAAAAGTATATCAGAAAATCATGGAAGGAAGTTGATAGAGGAAATAATCAATGTAATATGGGAGTAAAGGTACTCCCACCCCAAAATTAATTACCTAAAGAGATAATGTGGTGAGGGAGATATGCTTAAGAGTTATATATTTTAGCCCCATAGTTGTCCCTTTTGCCATTGATGTCAAAGGGGAGATATTTGAGTAAGGGGGAGAGCATTGAGTTATGGGGAGCAGCCTCAAAAGAGAGCTACTGGCCCTTATTTTTAAAAGTGGAGTAATTTTGATTATTTTATGATCTACTAACCCTTGTAAATATTTGCAAAAGAATTTTGTGATTATGGAATATTTACAAAGAGGTTTTTTTCTTCATAAAAGGTATGGGCATATTCTCTTATTGACTGTTTATGGTGCTTGATTTCTGAAATATCATCGAAGAGAAAAGGATTCATTGTGGTTTCCTTTTCAAAAGTGATTGGTTTAATGCTTCAAGTTTTTCTAGTTTGAGAGTAAGGGGGAGAGATTTGAGTTATTTAAAAGTGAAGTAATTTTGATTATTTTGTGATCTACTAACCCTTGTGAAGATTAGCGAAAGAATTTTGTGATTGTGACAAATTTACAAAGAGGTTTTTTCATCTTCATAAAAGGTATGGGCATATTATCCTATTGACTGCTTATGGTGGTTGATTTCTGAAATATCATTGGAGATAAAAGGATTGATTGTGGTTTCCTTTTCAAAAGTGATTGGTTTAATGCTTCAAGGTTTTCTAGTTTGAGATTTGAGGTTAAATCTTATTTTATAAGTATTATTATTGAATCCCATTGGTTGTTAAATAACTTGAGTTAGAAAAGAACATGAGTATCATTGTTATGTTAGATTTGTGGTTGAGCATTTTTGGAAACATTTGAGTTGATTGATACATACTTGGACTAGGGTTGTGTGAGAAAGAGTTGTCCCTTGTGATGATTGGTTGAGTTGAGATTAAGGTTAGAACATATTGAGTATCTAACAATTCTCTTTATGGTTCTATAATACTTGAGTTGATTTGAGGTTGACTTGAATTGAGTTGAGGTTGATTTGAGTTGTGATTGATATTAGAACATATTGAGTCTCTAACAATTCTCTTTATGCTTCTATGAGTTGATTTGAGTTGATTTGAGTTGATATTGATTTGAGTTGAGTTGATTTGAGATTGAGATTAGAATATATTGAGTCTCTAACAATTATCTTTATGCTTCTATGATTTGAGTTGAGTTGAGTTGAGTTGATATTGAGATTAGAACATATTGAGTCTCTAACAATTATCTTTATGCTTCTATGAGTTGAGTTGAGTTGAGAGCATTGTGGATCATTGTTGTCATTCATTGAAGAGTACATTGCCATTCATTTTTGAGTTCATCATTGAGCTTTGCCTTGATAGATTTGTGGATGAGATTTGAGTGCTACTTGAGCATGATTGGTTGAGAATTTGAGAAGGCATTTGGGACAGTTTTATGGGCAGATTTATGGATAAATTTGGGATAGTTTTGGATAAGTTCTTAGTGAGCTTGTTGGAGCAGATTTGAGCAAGTTCTTGGTGAGCTTGCTAGAGCATATTTGGACAAGTTCTTAGTGAGCTTTTTGGAGCAGATTTGGGCAAGTTCTTGGTGAGCTTGCTATAGCAATTTTGGGCAAGTTCTTGGTGAGCTTGCTAGAGCAGTTTTGGACAAGTTCTATGTGAGCTTGTTAAGCAGGTTTTGTGTGAGCCTATTGAGCAGGTTCTTAGTGAGCCTATTGACAGAGCTTTGGAGGTGATAGAGTAAAGAGGACAGAGTCTCAGTGGATAAAGATCCAATAGCTAGCACATTTGAAGATATATCTTAGTGAGGAGTCTTCAAGTGGAGAGAGGTCCACCAATCAGTGCAGTAAAGAGACAAAGTCTTCTATAAGATCACATAGCCAGAGCAGAAGGTGAAAGAGTTTTACTGTGGAATATATCCATGAACTTGATATTAGGGGATCAGCATCTCCTTTGGACAGAGATCCATAAACTTTGTAATTGGGAGTGATTCCCAAAGATATTGATTGATAAAGTTTTACTAAAATATTTTCTCCGTGGAGTAGCCCACATTGGGTGAACCACGTAAGTTTTGGTGTCTCTATTGTGTATGTTTTTTGTGCATTGATTTGATTACTACTATTTATATTGCTATCTTTACATAACATAATATTGAATTTGAAGAAAAAGTAAAAAGTGGTCTTATACTGTTCACCCCCCTCTCATTATAAGCTTGTGTTTTTAAAAGTCTAAGGTTTTAAATAAGTAAAACATTTGTAAGTATTATAAAATGGAAGGATACTTCATTAATAATTACATTACAAAGCTGAAGAATATTGAGACATAATTCTTTAGGGCTATACATAAGCTTTATAATTATGAATATGAGGATGGAGGTACAATGGAGGCCTACTAGAGCATACATAATGGGTGGGGGGGTGTTACCTCTAATGCCTTCTCTTCTTGGTCCTCAACTCATATTATGGAAAGTGTTAAAATTTGTGTAATCCAATATTATTTAGTATAAGGCCAAAATTGTGAAGAGGTTCTTATAAGCATAATTTATGTATCCTACAAGCATTCATCATTTATGTAAGCCTATGGGAACCTTTCATATTTCACCGTTGGTGGTAAAATTTAATTTACCTTTATGGATAACCTTAAAATGGTAATTTATTATTATTATATTGTAAGGTTAACCTCAAGGTTAATTTAATATTGACTTTAGGTTAACCTCTCATTGTGGATTTGGTATCACTATATACCCATAAATAAGCATCCATTTGTATTAGGTGTGAATAAAATGTGATACATTCTAGTGCCCATGAGCACCCACCTTCTACTTCCTCTTCTTCTTTCTTTCGCTCCTTCATTAGTTTATTGTTGCTATCTTAAAATTTCTCTTTAGTCCTTTTTGGCCTTGATGGTGATGAATGCATTTTTTGATACATTTTTAGAAAACACTACAAATTTAAACACTTTAATCAACTTATTATTTATCATATGAAGTTAATGAGGTGTGACAATAGTTCAGTGACTTTGTTTTTTCTTCAATATTTATAGTTCTAATATTGTACTTGAACAACTTCAAGAACACAAAAATAAATAACAAATGATAAGATTTAATCCTTTTTTATTCCTGCTAGTGTATAATTTAAGACTAATAATAACTTCTTACATGCGATTCAAGCTATAATAAATGATGAATCCTTCTATGAAAAAGTGCAACATTTGTTGAAATATTAATATGACTTATGGCCAAAGCCAACATTGTATGATTTAATCTTGTATAGATCTATGGGAAATCATTATATAATTGTAATATATTATCTATAATATTTTATTATGTAAGCCCTATGGACCATGGTTAATGTTGTTATGGTTAAAATAAGCATATAACTCGTAATTAACCTTAAATTATTTTATTATATTGGATCAAGTTAAAAACTTCTATGTAATTAGGGTTTTGTTATTGGTATAAACACCCCTAATAACTCCATCAATTGTATCAAACTATTGTGATTATTATCTAAGGACAATATAGTGATTATTTATAGTGCCTACAATATATTTCTCTTTTGTCCTTTTTATGCTTTCTATATAATATTTGAGAGGATGGATTGATTCTATTCATTTCTAGAAAAAAGGTGTTAATTTTAACTTGGTATCAAAGTGGGTATGGTGAAACATTGCTTGGTCACACAAAAATTTTAATCAAAGACTCTAATCCATATTCCAAGTTCTAGGGTAAATTTCTTCTCAAAACTTCATAAGTAGTATCATCATAAGTAGCTAAGAGGGGATTTTATCATATATATTTTCATAATTCATCCTTCTAATATGTTTGTTGAATATGAGGTTAGTCATTCTAAAATTCAAATGTTAGAGGAAAAGAATGTTGTTGTAGAATTCAAATATATTTTGGCACCATTTTCAAAAGGTTTGGGGATCATTTTTGTGTGCTCTTTTTTGAAAGAAAATGGTTCATTTTTGTGTGCTCTTTTTTGAAATAAAAAGTATCTTTTTTGAGTAGGTAGTGTAATGCTATACTCCAAGAAGTGATCAAGTTCCCCTATGCATCTAAGGGGTATGCTTTAATTGCTAGGAGAAGCTACATTAATGTTTTTTAATAGATAGGTAATAGGTTCAATTCATGAATACCTTTTTATTTGTGTTAGAACATATTTTTTCCTCTTCCTTAAAAGTTTTCTCTCTCATATCATGACTTGGCAAGTCAATTAACAAGACTTATGACCTTATGTATTGTATGGGAGGTCACATGATCAAGTTGTACCCTTTATTTTTTGGATTCTTTGCTTTTTTCGTTGCAAAAAATGCTTATCTTCAAGGATTAGAAACGTCTCAATTCTAGATGGATGGAAGTGGAGTAGCTAGTTAGGATTTGCATAAAATTTTGTTATCCCTTTATATATGTCATGTTTTTATGCACTTAGCATGATGGAAGCAATATCATATATGAAGAAATGGATCCTTTGGTCAGGATGGATGGTGTAACTGAGTTGGATATGTAGAGAGTGCAAAGGTATTAAGAGATAGATGGACTCAAGTTTGAATAATGCACCCTCCTTTTTATAAAAACCTATTAACACAATGTATTTTGAAGGTTATCTTTAGCTAAGTGAGAAGATAAGAAATGACTCAAAGGTACACTCAATAATTGGTTATCTAGATTTTTTATTTTTGGGAGAAGGCTCGAGTTCAATTCCTAATAGAATTCTTTGGCATAGTCTAAGTGATGGTATATTTCCTTAGTCAACATGGTATCACCATGTGCCACAACCTTAATTTTTGTATTTATCCTTAAACCAATCAAGAGAATACATGTCGAAATTCTAAACTAAGTTCCAATTTAGTGATGATCATATGGCATAAATCAAGTGCCACCCTCATACAAATTAGTTAATGACACATGGTGGTCTAGAATTGGAAATCATTTTTCAGAGGTTTGAGGCTTTAGTTCTTTAATTTTTAGTGGTTATTTGGGAAAATATTTCAAAGGCCATAAATTTTACATAATTTTTTTGAGCCTATTTTTTTAATTTACATGACTTTCTGAGATGTACATGTTGGTGATATTAATTCATGGGCTTGTTGTGATTTTAGGGCCTAAATTATGTAGGATAGTCCTCAATAATTGTTTCCTTATTTTGAAAGGTTAGTCTTATCATATGTTATAAAAAATAAATTTTGGTTTATACTTATGGGAGGCATAGTTTTATTTATGATAGTTAAAACATGTTTTGACTCTTCTAGAGGAATACAAGATAATAATTTAGAAAGTGCTTTAGTTAATCCATCTTCCTGCTTTGGGCTATTCATTCAGCTTATTCATGAAGATCTAGTAATTCATTATCTCTTTCTCTTTCTATTTTTTTCTAAGTACTCTTGAATTTTTCTAATAGTTCTTTCCATAGATAGGTTCATGCACAACCTCTTCTGGTGATAGAAATCAGGTGTTCTAAGGGCAAGTTAAAGTTTCCAAATAAGATGATGTATGCTATAAAATAAAAATCCATGCTTCCAAGTTTTAGTTTATGCAACTATAGAAGATTAAAGAATTTTTCTTTAGAGGAGACACTTTTCAACTCTCTTCCTCATTTGGTGTCTTAGTAGAAGTGCTTTTGGATATTTGCAAGAGTGTCTAACAATGATAGTGATGACTATGGTCTAGCCTAAGGAGATTCTTATACAAAGAAATTTTTACAATAACAAATTTTAGATGGTGATGGAATTTAGATGAGTCTTCATCAAGTATGAAGGCCTAGTAGAGAATTCATTATGGGAGGAAAGTATTATTTCTACTAATGTTTACTCTTCTTGGATCCTCATTTTAGATTATGAGGGGGTGTTGAAAGTGTAAACTAACTTATGATAAAGTGTCACATCCCACCTCGATCGAACCCTTGTGCTTGGAAAATAAAAATGAAACTAATGCTCAGTTTGTAAAGTCATAGAAAGTATTGAAAATTTGTAAGGTTTTGGAAATTGTGGTGATTTATTTAATGTTTTTGAAAATGCACCCTAGAAAAATATATATTTTAATATAAAGGGAGGATTTCTTGTGAATTAAATTATTAGTATGTTTTGCATATTAATAAGGAGTTAAAATATTTAGGGAGAAGCACTTTAGCTCTAAGTGCCATGAGAAAAGGATCTGTACTCACAAGGCTCTAGAAGGAATTTAAAATTTAAATAAGCCACCCTAAGTCTTCCATGGCACTATTGCTTCATCCTATATGCATCATCACATTTACCCTCATCTTCTTGAAGTCTTCTAAAACACTATGCCACCACTTTGCATACATCACCACCTTAGTGGGTCTAACTACCCAAATGACCTCTTCAGCAGGTCATTACCTAGACTGCCCTTCACCATTTGAGAAGGCACTCCCTAAATGCTATAAAAATCCACCTTGTGATATCATTTGGACTAACTACCCAAATGATCTCTATAAATAATGCATAGAGAAAGTAAGGAAGGCTAGGCATAATCTTGAGTTATTCAGGTCATATCATGCCTTATAACTATGCTAGATTGTTTACATAATATTTTAGTTTGAATGTGCATTTGATTATTGACATTGGAATGCTCTGTATGCTTGAATGTGATGGAATATATTGGATGTGATTGAATACATTAATTAGTTTTATGGATCATTGATACATGGTTATGATTGAAACTATTGAATAGTTTAATTAGATGGAAGATCATTAAGCCTTTAATTTACACATCATATCCATGCACCTTTTCTCATAAATCAACCTCTCTAAATACGCCTAAACGGTCATATTTAATGTTATCTCAATTATAGCTTTGTATCTAAGGTTATTTAACTAATAGTATCTATATTATTAAAATGTCATTAATGACCTTGATTATGAAACCTCGGCCAATGGTATGTATGGAAACCTCATGGTCGAGTATGACTTTATTAACCTAATTGGAATATTAGGAGTACCATGGGATAGCCCTAGTTGGAATTTCAACCACCAATGGAACCACCACTTGGTGGCTAATATACTACCAATGTGTGAGCGCTTTTGAACCAAGTCTCACCCACACTACATTACATGTGGGACTATGAGCTACCAATATATAGAAACCCCTATGTAAAGGTTAATTTCCTTGCATCATAGAATCAAGCTTTGAAGGGACATCATCACCATAATAGAATGGCATTCACCCAATTGATATACCATCGAATTCAAACATTCAGTATGCCCACTCCCTTAGGTATGCAGGAGATCACCAAAGTGATACCAATTAGGGATGGAATGATATTTCATAAGGCTTAACTTTCGTTGTGTCAGTCTATCTCAGATTAATGGATCACCATCGATTGAACCTACCTGCACATAGCCTCTGGTCAATACGATATAGTAGGGCCAAAAGAGTCTAGAAACCCCTCGATGATATTGACTTACTACCCTGGAGAAATAATCGATACCTTCTAATACCATCTCTCATCGTTGGAGTCCATGATAGATTTTTGTTCAAACGTAGGAAGAAAACCTATGATTCTATACTTGTAACAAGTCCCCTTGTGTCCCACATGGGACTCATCGATGTCTATAAGGGACTTAAAGGAAGTAATTCTTTCTTAATATCCTGACCACAATGGTCATGGTCAAAAATAGTATTTATTGTAATCGACAGGTTGCTAATTTGATACCCGAGTATGGGGGAAAATCTAAGTGAGAAAATACACCACTATTTTAAACCCACTCCTTCCCCACATGTTGATATATGTGGATGCCTTCTAATGAATGAAGATTGCTAAAAATACAAAACCCTTTTACAAATTGCAAGAGGATGCATATCCCACATGCTCCCCAATGGGAGCATGGGGAAGCCTTCATCTAGGGAAGGTCACCCCTTTCTAAATGACCATGGGTTGTTTTTAGACACTAGCATTTGGTGGCTATAAAGACCATTATCGGATAGCTTTACCTTGTGGTATGGCCCTGGTTTGCTTGTTGACCCACCACATGGTTCACTTTAGTTGGTTGGTTGATCAGCCTACTTTTATTGATTAATCGTTCACCATTGTCATTTGATGGGTGGTTATCATAATTTGAATCCCTTTTGGGAAATAAGGAAATAATATATCAATGATGGTGACTTAACTCATTATTTTTTATGCCAATTTAACTTTGAAAAGTTATAAGAAATGGCTTAGTAAAAGAATAGAAAGGAAATAAGACAAAATTTGTGAATGATGTAAATAATATATTAATTATGCTCACTTAATTCCTTTTTGTTATGCCAAATTAACTTTGAAAATTTATAGAGAAATGGCTTAGTTAAAATAATAAAAAGGAAACAAGACAAATTATATAAACAATGTAATTTGAGAACCTAAAGTACAAACTTTGGTAAGAATTTGTGAGGATTATTGTTGATAGATCACAACATATATTTGTGGTGAAATTTGTGTGACCATAAGGAAATCCTTGCTTAAGAACTTGGACAAATTTGGAAAGATATTTGTGTGGATATTAGTCTTGTTGATAGACTATGTAATACCTGGTTAAGAACTATAGTATAACCTTGATGAAATATTGGTTAAGAAAATATATTTTCTAATATTGTGTACCTATAGTGTATTTCCTGTAACAAATTAAGGGCCAAGTTTACAAAATCTATAGTGTAATCTTGTGAGTATATTATGAGACAAATTATAGCTAAATTTGAGTAATATTAGAGTATATTACAAGATATTTGTAGCTAAATTTGGGTAACTATAGTACGATCTAGTTGACAGATCTTGATACAACTTGGTAGCTAATTTGGGAAAAACTATAGATGAGGAAACAATCTAGTAAATGTTTTTATGAAGGAACTATAGTGTGACCATAATTATGGGTTGTAGAACAAAAATGGTATATGACCTTGCAGTAGATTATGATTACACCTTTGTAGATCTACAATTGAACTTATTTGTTCAAATGTTATTTATGGTTGGAAGAAATATGAGTTACTTGTGAAAGTGTGATTTTTTTAAATGCTATTTTTGGTTGAAATAAATAGGAGAATTACTTGTGAAATTATGATTTTTTTAATGCTATTTCTGGTTGGAAGAAATATGAGTTACTTGTAAAAGTATGATTTATTTAAATGCTATTTTTGGTTGGAAGAAATATGAGTTACTTGTGAAAGTATGATTTGTTATATGCATGAAAGGGATATCATTTACAAATGAATTTATGGCATCATATTGAAATGATTAGCAATAGTTGATTGTAATAATATTTGTTTCAAAGGCATATCTTTGTGGAAAATGATATGAGATAAAAATGTGATTTTCAGTCTTAGGAAAGTATGGGATTTCCTTCCTTTGAATTTTGGGAATGCTTTAGACAAATACATTAGGAGGAATGTATTGTGTTTAGTTGCATTCAATTGGAAATTTTATTACATGCTATTGCTTGCCTAGAATGTATTTTCATATACATGTAATAGGTTGCCTTGATCTAGAAATACCTACAACTTAGTATTGGTGGCTCAAATGGAGTCAAGCAAAGATTGGAACTATTCGACTACTATTGATCATGTATATATGTTGTAACAGACCTCTTTAATGAAAGATATCCATTATTGTAAAATGTCTCCTTTGAGATCAATTGTAATTGATTTATTTCACTCTTTAAGAGGATTTGTAAACAATGTAATACTTGATTTCAAGCAATTATGGAAGATGTAAAGTTATATCATGACATGAAGTTATCATATGTTAGGGCTAAAATATTTAAATGTGAATTAAATATTGTGTCTAGATGATATAAATTAACCCTAAACTTTAAAAAAAAGGTATCTCTAGTAATCAACTATGATTGACTATAAGGTAGAATGTTGAAAGTTATCTCATTTCATGGATATTATAGTTGAATAAATCAAGTAAGGTATAATGGTAGACATTCACAAGTCTATGTGGGTTTGTGTGATAACCCCCTTAGCTTCCTATTATTGATATGGGTAAGTTAAGCATTGCAATGATTGTTGTTCTATTATTAAAGAAGAAAAAACTAATCTTCAAGGCATATTTCTAATGTATGGGTTGAAAGAAGACCTAACATAAGGACTAGTTTAATGTTTTATTTAAACTAGTTATGGAAAAAGGCGTTCCTGCTTGAGATAGGAGAATTTCCAATTGCAAGGTAAATAAACCTTACCTACAGTTCATTATAGGGGTTTGACACTCTTATCCATAGGATAGATAGTGACCATGTTGGATTCCTATGAAGTGTAGCCTTGGACTTACTTGCATACTCATCTATAAGAGAACCACATGAAGGTACTTTTAATTCACTCATGAACTAGTGACAATGATAAGAACTTAACAAAAAAAAAATTCTCCCTAAGATTGGTTGGTTTTTGTAAGGACGTTACACCAATACTAACATTGTATGATGTAATCTTATATAGACCTAGAGGATATCATTGTATAGCTATTTATTTTTAATATTTTATTATACAATCCCTATGGGATGTAATTAACATTATTATGGTTAAACCCACCTTATGACTAAAAATTAACTTGAATACTTCTTGTTATGTTAGCTTAGGTTAAATTCATTTATGTAATTGAGGATTTTTCATTGGTATAAATACCCCCACCACTCCATCTATTGTATTGGAGTGTTTTGATTCTATGGATAATATAGTGATTATTCATGGAACGTATGAGTTCCCACTATATATTTCTCTCTTTCATCCTTAATGTGATTTTTGTATAAGATTTGAGTGGATGCATTGCTTCTATTTATTATGGAAATAGGTGTATATTCCAACTACATTTTGAATGCATCAGACTATAACATTTATCATCCAAAAGAAGTAAATTCAAATGATAAGGGCATCACCTTTTCTTATTTTATATATTTGAGAAAATTCAAAAGAAAAAGTCCTATGAGGAAAATCTATCTAGCATGGTAGGAACATAATTTTTGAAAGTCCTAGTTAGAATTAAGGGTGTCCTCTCTAGAAGTATAAATGTAATATGCTTTCAAAAATATTTGGAAAATAGGGTTTTTTCTAGTAGTTTCTTCTATAGGAGCTTCTAGAGGTATTTCAATAATATGGGATAAATGCAAATGGAAGGAGAAAAAATTAATTGGGTTGTAGGTCTATTTTTTATAAGGAGTAAAACATTTAAGTTGGGATTATAAATTTATATGCTTCAACATAGTTATTTTTCATGAATTATGTTCAAAATAACTCAACATATTTTTGTTGAATATAAGAATTATTCATAATTATGATATATGGCTTCTTGGGGAGGACTTTAACTGATGTGATCAGACATGATTAGTCACTTTCATTGCCATAGTCTACTTAAATAAGTATTTATAAATAGAAATACCACCTTTTATCTAAAACCATGGCACCTAAAACCACTTGTGAGATTTTATAACTATATCTAGAAGACAACAAAATATCTACTATGATAACCACTTGAAAGATCTAGAAGACCACTTATTTTTCATGTGTTGACCAACCACTATATTTATATTATATTTAATATTTTATTTCCTCATAAATCATCCCAAAAAAAAAATCATTGGATCCCACTACATACAAAAGAGTATGAAAATCATAAGCCATCTAGTGAGAGAACCAACATGTTGAATGTGTAAGCTAAAAGAAACTAGTTGGTGGTTGTGAGGGAGGAGTCTTCTATTGAAGAATCTAGGTAGAAAAAAAATATTTGAAAAGAGGTAATATTTGTGGCTTGCCAAGATGACCATCATAAAATAGAGGATATGTCTCTCAGATCAAAAAATCCTACAAGGTGAAAGGAGCAAGATGGTAGAGAATTTGTGCAACATCTAAAGTTGGAGCAACAATAGGAGCAAAAGCAAGAGTAGAAATAGAAGCAAGAATAGGAGTAATTACAAGTGCTCTATTAATATTTTTTTGAAGAGATGCAACATGGTGAGTGTATAGGAGGACTTTTTTTGTGTTTCCTCACACTGTGGGATTCTAGAAACTAATAAAACCTTTTATTCTTGGTGGAGATTGGTTTAGACCGATTGTGTGGTGTTCTTGGTGCATCAGATGAAGAAGGTTTGGTGTTCATGTTGTAAAATGTATAAGTTATTGTATGCATAATATTGATCCTTCCTATCATATTAATAGGGTTTTCCAAGAAAGCCACAATAATCCATGGGTGTCAAATCGCGAGTGATAATATCCATAAATTTTGAACTAATATCCATAAATTGTTAAATCATATAGTGTACGTGTGTGTGATTTTTGAGGTGTTATTATTTTCCTTCCATCCAAGGAAATAGGGATGAGGATGCAAGGCTATTGGAAACTACAACTTATAAACAATTAACTTTGCAATCAAGTTTTTTATGATACATTATCGATGATACAATCTATAGAAAATTTTTGAGTAAGATGATCACACATTATGAATAAAGAGTCACATACTCCTACAAAATAATGATGATTGAGTAAGGTGACATTTTTGTGACTACCTTATAACTCAACATAGGTTATGTTTTATCCATAAGCCTTGATGGGAAAATTCTTTTGTTCCTCATCATTGGATAATTGTACAATCAAATTTCTTTAGCTAAATTAGCTATACTTTTCATGACCTTTCATTTAACAATGAGTACAAAACTTAACATCAAAGAAAGGAGAAGTATTTTGAGAAGGAGAAGGAGATGAAAATGGAAAATAGGAAGAAGGGGAGAAAGAATTATATTTTTACATATTTGATACTTTTTGTTGCTAGCTAGAGGGTTTAAAAACTCTTTGTGATCTAGACAATCGAGATCCCCTTGATTGTGCCTAAAGCTTCACCTTTGCTAATTGTGCAGTGAAAGTTGCATCCAATATCACAAAGTGTACTTAAACTCTCTAAACAAATTCTCTTAAACTTCATGATGAGGTATAGTGTTATATCTTATACATGAAGGAGGATGTGCAACCCCTTAAATTGATAGATATAATCCTAAAATATCATATGGTTTCCTTATCTCAAGGAAAAAAATTTAATGAGTAAATCATCATTATACTTAGAGTAAAAAAATGTGGCCTTCAAGGCAATAACTAACTCATCCCATGTGGTGATAGGATTTTATTCATGTTCTCATTCTAAAATTAATATTTTTGCCACTCTAGAAAGCTTTAATTTTATAAAATGGACTTTGTCCTCTTTGATAATTTGACTAAATGAGAACCATATCTCCATGTCTAGGATCCAACTATTAAGTACTTTGGGATCCCTAGATCCATCATATATCTTAACTTCATATTTGGTCTGAGTGTGAGTGATGATTTTTACATCTACATAGACATTAATATTATTTGTCTACTAATGCACTAAATATGGTGGCTAACTCTATCATCTTCTCTACCATATTGGCAGCTAATTGTAGCCTTTATCTATTTGTTATCTTCCCCTGATATATGCAACTAAGAAGATAGAAGCACATATAAAATTAAGAATAAATGGAATATGTTGAAAAGTATTCCTTGAATTTTTTTCTTGGAGGATAATCATTCCACTTTTCTTCTCACTACCTATCAAGACATTCATTTCTTACATTTTGAGGCACCAAATTTATTCCCAAGTAAAGGCTTATAAATACTCATAGGAAATAATTTTCCATGGCTGATCCAATGTAACCAACATTGAGACATTGATTTCTCATATTTTAAGGTACCAAACCACTCCCAAGTATAGTTGTATATATACTCAAAAAGCATCTTTTCAGACTGATCCAATGGAAGCAAAAAAAATCAATTTTATGAATGTTTCACATAGCTAGTGATACATTAAAGTTTCTATTGTTGACCTCTTATTTTGATCTCAAGCTAGAATTCACCTTTTTGATCCATAGTTTGGGTTTATGTTTTAACTCTTGAGAATTTGGATTTTCTTTCCAATCCTCAAATTTTGAATTTTTATCATTATGATTTGGGTTTCCTTTTTTATCCTTTGATTAAGCTTTTTGAGGCTCTAATTTTAATCATGAGGATTTGGGTTGCTCTTTTTTATCCTATGATTTGAATTTATTTTGAAGCTCTCTTCAGTATAATGTATGGAATTGTTTAAATATAGAGTGCATCTAATTAGAGTCAAGCACTCCTATCCCTTCCATCAAGTACTTAAAATTGTAGCAACTACACTTGTAAGACCATTACATCCTCGATGACTATTCCCTCTAGATCAACCTTGTAGAAATACTATATTCTTGTTGTTGTCACCAGAGTTGTGCAACACCCAAGCATGTTATTCTTTCATATCTACTATGACAATGACTTGAAAGGTCTAGAAGGACACTTATTTTTTATGTGTTGGTGAACCATTATATTTTAATATTGTATCTTAATATTAAAATATAATGGAAATACAACACATGAAAAATAAACCACATTATATATCTTGCAAGTCATCATCATAGTAGATATATCATCATCTTCTATATATAATTATTAATGCTCATTCGTGGTTTTAGACCAAAAAGTGGTATTCCTATTTGTAAATGCTTATTTAAGTAGTTTATGATAATGAAAGCGATCAATCAAGTCTAATCCATAATATCTAGTATCAAAGCATCTACTCCTACCTATAAGGGGTAACACAATCATTCTTTTGAAGGATATTCTTCTTATTTTTAGTCATGCTACTCTATCCATTGGTTGACAATTGCATGTCTATTTCCTTCCAACAAAGTGACTCCCTCAAGACCACCTTGACTAGAAATATATCTACTATGATGGCATCTTGTAAGATCTATAAGTCTACTTATTTTTCATGTGCTAGCCGACCAATATATTTTTATATTACATTTTATATTTTATTTCCTCACCATTAACACATAGTTTTATCTCCTTTGGATAATAAGGGCAGTAGTCTTAGATGGTTAAAATTAATGTATATTTTGCTTTATTTGTCAATTCAAATAGAGTTTGGAATGTTATTCCTTCAATATTTTAATTTATGTGGTATAATAGATGCATTGGAAAACTCATATAGCAAAAGGTTTGGATAGATTTTTCTTATGTAATACATGGTTATAAATATGGGATAAAATCTCTTCAGACAATTTATTGTGAGAAGGATTATATCATAAAGCCATTTTCTTGAGATATGATTTATAAAAAATGGTATCCAAATCCATTTCAATTTAAATTTATATGGCTCCAGAATTCTAGTTTCTTCAAAATAGTTATGTTATAATGTGATGAAGCAATATTTGAAGGATCATATAGGTTAGATTTATTTGAAAGTTTAAATATCTAAATTGATAAATGAATATTTGGAATGCCAAATATTTTGGTAACATGATTAATTAAGAGGAAATTGAATCCAAGATTGTAAATTTACAACACATAATAGATATAAATGGAATCGACCAACATGCTTATGTGCAAAAAATATTTATCTTTTTATTATCATAATGTATTGAAAAAAAGGATTCATATTGGTCCTAGAAATTTAGGAAGAGATGACTTAAATAAGGGAATTTAAAAAAATAACTTCTAATAAAAGAAAAATTGAGTAAGAAGATATCAAGAAGGAAGCAATTAATTATTTTTAAAATATTTTATTAGATGTTGGGTAGGACAAGGTAAATCAAGGAAAGATTTTAAAAAATATTCCATCAATTATCATAAAGACAAAATCAAAGCTTGACAAGGAAGACCTTTATGGAAGAGCTACATGAGGTAGTTTTTCTTTGCACCCTAACAGAGCACCTAGCCTTGATGGATTTTCTAGAATTTAATTTTTTTTAAATGGATTTTTTGAAGAGTGAAATGTTGGCTACAACTAAAGAGGCTAGGAAAAAGAAGAAAAAAACAAAGGTTTTCTAGTTGTAATAAATGGTCCCTACAAATCTCATCTCCAATTTGTTAATGATACTTTTATTTTGGATCATTCCTCAATTAGTGAGGTCATGGAGTTCAAATTAATATTGTCATGTTATGAGAAGGTGGTTGGATAGTTGATTAATACTACAAAATCTAAGAACTTTTTTATTAATACTAGCCTAAATTTATAATTTTTTACTATGGAAATTTTAAGGTTTTAAATTAAAAATCTACCATCAACATATTTGTATATTATTTTGTTTGATAAAGGAAATGAGCTTTGAGACTCTATTTTTAATAGAATGAGATATTTCTTAGAATTTTGAAGGTAATTTCATAACCATGGTTCAAAAGCTATAGATCATAAAGACTAAAATTTAATCCATCCTTGTATATGTGATGTCACTTTAAATATTACCAATAGATATGACATCCAAATATATTAATAATTAAAGATATTTTCCATGAAAAGGATGTGAATAAAATTTGAAATTTGTATTCATAAGTTGGATAGGTTTTACAAAGAAAATAATGGTAGAGTAGGCTTACATAATTGGAGACTTATGATTTTATCATCAAGGAAAAATTTGGATGGAGATTATTCAAATATCAAGCAAAGAGTTGGAAAAACTATTGCTTCAAAAATCATATAGATTCTCTTGATGTAATAAAATTATTTATAAAATGAAGTCTACCTAGAGGATCTCCAACATGTAACCTTCGATCAACTAGTTTGTATTTGATCAAGAAACACACTAGATGGTCAATCAATGAGGTGGATCACAAAAAAATCTGATTTCATGCTTGGTTGAAGCCTTATCCTATTATTTGTAATGTAAGCAATAACGCTAGATCATGAATTTATATTAGTAAAAATAGTCAAAGGAGATTAACTCAAACAAATAGAGGTGAAAGGAGCAAGATGCTAGAGAATTTGTGCAACATCTAAAGTTGGAGCAGCAATAGGAGCAAAAGCAAGAGTAGAAATAGAAGCAAGAATAGGAGTAATTACAAGTGCTCTATTAATATTTTTTTGAAGAGATGCAACATGGTGAGTGGATAGGAGGACTTTTTCTGTGTTTACTCATACTGTGGGATTCTAGAAAACTAATAGAACCTTTTATTCTTGGTGGAGATTGGTTTAGACCGATTGTGTAGTGTTCTTGGTGCATCAGATGAAGAAGGTTTGGTGTTCATGTTGTAAAATTTATAAGTTATTGTATGCATAATATTGATTCTTCCTATCATATTAATAGGGTTTTCCAAGCAAGCCACAATAATCCATGAGTGTCAAATCACGAGTGATAATATCCATAAATTTTGAACTAATATCCATAAATTTTTAAATCTTATAGTGTACGTGTGTGTGATTTTTGAGGTGTTATTATTTTCCTTCCATCCAAGGAAATAGGGATGAGGATGCGAGGTTATTGGAAACTGCAACTTATAAACAATTAACTTTACAATCAAGTTTTTTATGATACATTATCAATGATATAATCTATAGAAAATTTTTGAGTAAGATGATCACACATTATGAATAAAGAGTCACATACTCCTACAAAATAATGGTGATTGAGTAAGGTGACATTGTTGTTTCTACCTTATAACTCAACATAGGTTATGTTTTCTCCATAAGCCTTGATGGGAAAATTATTTTGTTCCTCATCATTGGATAATTGTACAATCAAATTTCTTTAGCTAAATTAGCTAGACTTTTCATGACCTTTCATTTTACAATGAGTACAAAACTTAACATCAAAGAAAGGAGAAGTATTTTGAGAAGGAGAAGGAGATGAAAAGGGAAAATAGGAAGAAGGGGAGAAAGAATTATATTTTTACATCTTTGATGCTTGTTTCTAACTAGAGGGTTTAAAAACTCTTGGTGATCTAGACTATCGAGATCCCCTTGATTGTGCCTCAAGCTTCTCCTTTGCTAATTGTGCTTGATTGAAAGTTGCATCCAATATCATAAAGTGTACTTAAACTCTCTAAACAAATTCTCTTAAACTTCATGATGAGGTATAGTGTTATATCTTATACATGAAGGAGGATTTGCAACCCCTTAAATTGATATATATAATCCTAAAATATCATATGGTTTCCTTATCTCAAGGAAAACAATTTAATGAGTAAATCATCATTATACTTAGAGTAAAAAAATGTGGCCTTCAAGGCAGTAACTAATTCATCCCATGTGGTGATAGGGTTTTATTCAGGTTGTCATTCTAAAATTAATATTTTGGCCACTCTAGAAAGCTTTAATTTTATAAAATGGACTTTGTCCTCTTTGAAATTTTGACTAAAGGAGAACCATATCTCCATGTCTAGGATCCAACTATTAAGTACTTTGGGATCCCTAGATCCATCATATATCTTAACTTCATATTTTTTCTGAGTGTGAGTGATGATTTTGACATCTACATAGACATTAATATTATTTGTCTGCTAATGCACTAAATATGGTGGCTAACTCTATCATCTTCTCTACCATATTGGCAACTAATTGTAGCCTTTATCTATTTGTTATCTTCCCCTGATATATGCAACTAAGAAGATAAAAGCACATATAAAATTAAGAATAAATGGAATATGTTGAAAAGTATTCCTTGAATTTTTTCTTGGATGATAATCATTCCACTTTTCTTCTCACTACCTATCAAGACATTCATTTCTTACATTTTGAGGCACCAAATTTATTCCCAAGTAAAGGCTTATAAATACTCATAGGAAATAATTTTCCATGGCTGATCCAATGTAACCAATATTGAGACATTGATTTCTCATATTTTAAGGTACCAAACCACTCCCAAGTATAGTCGTATATATACTCAAAAAGCATTTTTTCAGACAGGTCCAATGGAAGCAAAAAAAATCAATTTTATGAATGTTTCACATAGCTAGTGATACATTAAAGTTTCTATTGTTGACTTCTTATTTTGATCTCAAGTTTGAATTCACCTTTTTGATCCATAGTTTGGGTTTATGTTTTAACTCTTGAGAATTTGGATTTTCTTTCCAATCCTCAAATTTTGAATTTTGATCATTATGATTTGGGTTTCCTTTTTTATCCTTTGATTAAGCTTTTTGAGGCTCTAATTTTAATCATGAGGATTTGGGTTGCTTTTTTTATCCTATGATTTGGATTTATTTTGAGACTCTCTTTAGTATAATGTATGGAATTGTTTAAATATAGAGTGCATTATCAATAGTACCTGAAACTCCTCTCCTCCTTTCTTATCTTCATTGCCTTGTCAACACATCATATTTTTTACAACTTCCACATCAAGCTCACTATATATTTCCTTTATTTTTCTCATGGCCCTTATAGTGTTTAAAACTTTGTTTTTAAGGCTTTTATCTACTCTTGGGTACACATTAGGCTTATAGTTTTTTATTTGATAGAAGTTTGAATCGCATCCTTCCTAATCCCATGATAGAAAGATACTTATAGCATTATATCTCATATTCATTTCTTCACTTTTATACACATTAGGGTCCAATGCTTTTGTTGTTGGGAGGACTGATGAGGACTATAGGGTATTAACTATAGCATAGAAAAATAAAGAATAACAAATGTATTTTATATAAATATAATCTTCTATAAAGCACATGAGAAGCATAAGTGATATGATAAATGTAATTTCCTCTTAGATGAATCTTTAAATGATCATGGCTATCTATTTGTTGACTAGACATAGTATTAGTTTTGATCCAAAGGTAATTTTCTAAAAGGAATGGGACACCTATATAAGTACAATTGGTTTGTGAATAAATTCAATCAAGTTCTTTGGGTTATCAATTCTCAAATCCTTATTATCTGGTATCAAAGCATATTTATCTTTCTTGTGAGCAACTCGACCTTACCTGTTAGGGAGGATTTTTGTATTGGAAATTCTCCCTCCCTCACCTAGATTTCAAAATTGATTCACCCCATTTTTATAAATGCATTTTGGGGCTGACCCCTTATGCATAACCCTGCATATGATAAATGTAGTTTCATTTTATATGAAGCTTTACATGATCATGGCTATCTATTTTTTGACCAAACATGGTATTTGTTTTGACCCAAAGGTAGTTTTGTAAAAGGTATGAGACACCTATATAAGTAGAATTGGTTTGTAAATAAATTCAATCAAGGTTTTTGGGTTATCAATTATCAAATCCTTATTATCTGGTATCAAAGCATATTGATCTTTCTTGTGAGCAACTTGACCTTACCTATTAGGTGGAATTTTTGTATTGGAAATTCTCCCTCCCTTCCTACCATGATTTTTTTTTGCCTTATTGTTTTGTTCCTATAGATGCCTTATAATTTTGGGTGAAAGTCTTAACTGTGTTCTTGGTTTTACTTTTAGGCATCTAGATAGAATCAAGCACTCCTCTCCCTTTGATGCAGGAGCATCCGGTGGCAGCAGAGCAATCTTGCATCAACAAAAAAAAATTCTAAGTGTTTGCCTTGGTGTCATGATATTGCGACCGAAAAAGAGTCGCGATATCGTGACATGTTATGTTTTCGCGACTCGGCCAGGAGAGAGAAGGTGCGGGGCAAAAATGCATGTCATGAAATCATGACCAAAAACAAGAAAGAGCAGAAGCATAGTGAAAATGTCACGATTTTGTGACATGTCGTGAAATCACGACCAAAAGCAGGTGAGAGAAGGTACCGATGAAAATGTCATGATTTCATGACATGTCGTGAAATCATGACCATCACGAAATCATGACCAGGAGCAGCCAGGGGAAGGTTCCAATGAGAATATTGCAAAATCATGACATGTCACGAAATCGCGACTAGGAGCAGCCATGGGAAGGTACCAATGAGAATGTCACGATTTCATGACATGTCACGATTTCATGACCGTCGTGAAATCGTGACCAAAAGCAACCGAAAGATGATGTTGATGAAAATGTCATGATTTTGTGACATGTTGCGAAATTGTGACCAACAGCAGGAGGGAGAAGATGCCAAAGAAATTGTCGTGATTTTGTGACATGTCGCAAAATTGTGATCAGAACAAAAAAGTGGAGGCGTCCGAAGGCAAATGTCATGATATCGCGACTTGAAGATAAGAAAGGCAACGAGGAAGGAAAATTTCATGATATCGTGACATGTCACGATATCATGTCACGATATCGTGACATGTCATGATATCGCGACGGAAAGGCGAAGAAGGAGCCAGAGACAGAAAAGTGTTGCGATATCATGACATGTCACATTTTCGTGACAAAAAGGCAGAGAAGGAGCTAGAGACAAAAAAGTGTCATGATATCGTGACATGTCACATTTTTGCAATGAAAAGGTAGAGAAGGAGCTGGAGACAAAAAAGTGTCACGATATCGCGACATGTTGCATTTTCATGACGAAAGACAGAAAAATAACCAAAGGCGAAAAAATGTTGCGATATCGCGACATGTCATATTTTCACGCTCGAAAGACAAGCCGAAGGCGAAGAGTCAGAAAGGGAGACGTTTCGAATACCTGGATGACGAAGCGACACGGGAAGGTGAAACGAAAGGCTCTAGAAGAGGAAATGAAGGGCCACCAACTAGAAATGGAGTGTCACCTGAGAACCTTTAAAAAGGAGAGCAAAGGCATGCATAGGGGAAAAATGGCTAGAACCATAATATTTTTTTTTGTATTTCTAGATTTGAGAAATTCTGTAAAGGCGCAACTCTTCTGCGACTTATGTAATATTCTGCTGTGACTGTAATACTCTATTGTAACAGTAATTCTCTACTGCATTTAAATAAAATAAAACTATTTTTCTTCTCTGTAATTTTGGCTCTCTATCAAGTGGTATCAGAGCGGGAGTTCCTGAGTGTGTGAGCAGACCACCGAAAGTGAGGCAGCTTGCACCAGGATAGGTGGAAGGATTCTGAGAAGAGAGAACGGGAGTGCCTAGGTAGTGTAAACAGAGCGCCGAACGTGAGGCAGTTTGCACCAGGACCAGTTGAGATTTGCAAGAGAGGTGAGCAGTATGCCTCCAAAAAGAAATCATGGTCACGGGAGAAATGTGGTGTAGGATGAAGATTTTAGAGCGTTGCAAAGGCAAGTGCAAGCCCTGCAAGAAGAGTTGCGAAAAAGGGCCGAACCAAAGGGAGAAGACTAGAGTGACGATGAAGCCTAGGAAACTGAGGATCCATCAGATGATGAAGAAGCATTGGATCCTTATGAAGCTAGATTGTTGAAAGCTCTATCTCAGGTCGGGAAGAGACCAAAGTTTGATGTCTCTACATATTCTGGGAATCTCAACCCAAAAGAGTTGATTGACTGGATCAACGATATGGAGGAATACTTTGAGTATGAGGAGGTTGCAGATCCAGACCGGATAAAATTTGCAAAAGAAAAATTGAAAGGCCATGCTAGTTTATGGTGGAAAGGAGTACAACTCAAAAGAAATAAAAATGGAAAATAAAAGATAACCAGATGGGACCAAATGGTGGAGAAACTAAAGAGAGTTTATTCTCATAGATTACGAGTTGGATCTGTTGAGGAGGATGCAAATTTTGAGATAGTCAGGAAAGTTTGTCCAAGAATACACAGAAGAATTCTACAAGATCTCCATCAGAACTGGCCATTTAGGGGCTAATAAGGAGAAAGTAGCCAGATACATCAATGGGTTGAGAATGAACATTCAGGAAGAACTCAGCTTGATCAAAATAGCCACCATAGAATATGCATATCAATTGGCCTTAAAGGTTGAAGAGAAATTGAACCGAAGATTTGAAGGCAAACAGAGAGGAAGGGATCATGGTGGAAGAACCGATGGAGGAAATTACAGAGGCCAAAAGAAGATTGGGGAAACAAGCAAACCCTAGGAACAAAAAAAGGAGAATACCTACCACCCACATGATCAGAACAATGGCTACCAGAGAGGAAGAGGTAGACCTGGACATGGGTATGGAAGAGGGGTATTCCGTGGAACCTGTTTCTAGTGTGGAGAAGAGGGACACCGATCATACGAGTGTCCTCAACACCAAGAAAGGATGAACAAGAGACCTGAGGGTCATGCCAGAGCTGTTATGGTAGATGAAGATGCAGAGTCAGAACACTCTAAAGAAGCAGAAGGAGGAGAAGTGTTGATGATGAGAAGAGCACTGTTGAATGACAAAAAAGAACCAGAATAGAGGAAGAGTCTGTTCTACACGAGGTGCAAATGTGCAGGGAAGGTTTGCAATGTTATCATTGATAATGGTAGCATAGACAACTTAGTTTCAGAAGAGATGGTTACTAAGTTGAAATTGGGAAAGAGGAAGCACCCACATCCATATCGGATTGCGTGGTTGCAGAAAGACCACAGAGCACTTGTTAGTGAAGAGTGCTTGGTCAAATTTCACATTGGGAATTATCAAGATGAGGTCCTATGTGATGTTTTTCCAATGGATGCTTGTCATTTGTTGTTGGGAAGACCATGGCAATTTTATAGACGTGCAGTGCATGATGGGCTTGCAAATACGTACTCTTTAACGAAGGATGGAGTACATCACAAATTGAAGCCATTGAAGGAAGTGGATGAGAAAGTGTGCAGTAGTGCCAGAATCTTCCTGGTGGATGGAAGATAGTTTTTGGATGGTCTGAAGAGGGATTCAATGTGTTATGCATTAATACCTATTATTAAGAAAGAACAATACACAGATGTTCCAGCAAAGGCCGAACACCTGTTAGAAGAATTTCTAGACATCATATTAGATAATGTGCCTGAGGGTTTACCATCGATGAGGAAAATCAGTCACCATATTTATTTGGTACATGGATCTAGTTTACCCAACAAGGCAGCCCACAGAATGACTCCTGTGGAAAGTCAGGAGCTGAGAAGGCAAGTCCATGAGTTGTTGAAAAGGGGACTGATTCGAGAAATCTTGAGTCCATGTGCGGTACCTACAATACTAGCACCAAAGAAGGATGGGGAGTGAAGGATGTGTACAGACTCCCGAGCTATAAACAAGATCACCATAAAATACAGATTTCCATTACCAAGGATGGATGATATTATGGACTATTTGAGTGGAGCCAAGTACTTCACCAAGATTGACCTGAAGAGTGGCTACCATCAGATTCGGATCAGAGAAGGAGATGAGTGGAAAACTGCTTTCAAAACCATAGAAGGTTTGTATGAGTGGTTGGTCATGCCATTTGGGCTAACCAATGCACCAAGCACATTCATGTGGTTGATGAATGAAGTGCTAAAGGAGTTTTTAGGCAATTCTATTATTGTCTATTTGGATGACATTTTGATATTCAGTAGAACCCTGGAAGAGCACCTGGTGCATATCAAGAGGGTTTTTGAGAAGCTGAGGGAAGAACAGTTGTTGATCAACTTGAAGAAGTGCAATTTTGTGAAGAAGGAGTTGGTATACCTGGGATTTTTCATCTCAGTTGAAGGTCTGAAAATGGACCCAGAAAAGGTGAGGGCTATCATTGAATTGCCTACTCCAAGAAGCACTTTTGAAGTGAGATAATTTCATGGGCTAGCCAATTTTTATAGGAAATTCATCAAAAATTTTAGCAGTATTTGTGCACCCCTTACGGAAACAATGAGAGGGGATAGGAAAGACTTTAAGTGGACCCTAGGAGCAGACAAGAGCTTTGATATGTTGAAGAAGAAGGTCACTAAGCAACCTATTTTAGCACTTCCAAATTTTAACAAGGTATTTTAGGTGGACTGTGATGCTAGTGGCAGTGCCATAGGAGCTGTGCTGAGTCAAGAAGGCAAGCATGTTGCTTACTTCAGTGAGAAACTCAATGAGGCCAGGAAGAAGTATTCAGTGTATGACCAAGAATTCTATGCTATAGTTCAAGCCCTGAAGAAGTGGAGACATTATTTACTACCAAAATATTTTGTGTTATATACTGATCATCAGGCCTTACAATATATAAATAGCCAGGGAAAACTGAACCAGAGGCACTTGAAGTGGGTTGAGTTTATGTAGAGTTATTCCTTTGTTTTGAAGCATAGGAGTGGAAAGTCCAATAGAGTTGCAGATGCCTTGAGTAGAAGGCAGAGTTTGTTGATAGAAATTAAGGTGGAAGTGTTGGGATTTGATGAATTGAAGGGTTTGTACCCTGAAGATCCCGATTTTGCAGAAGCCTGGAAGGCTTGCTTGGCACCAGTTACCCTGGACAGAACCAAGTGGTTGGATTTTCTGATCCAATATGGAATGTTGTTTAGAGGAAACCAGTTATGCATTCCAAGAAGTTCCATGAGGGAAAACCTAGTCAAAGAAAAACATAGTGGAGGATTGGTTGGGCACTTTGGTCGAGATAAGACCATTGCCCTTGTGAGCGAGAATTATTATTGGCCGCAACTGTAGTAAGATGTGCAAAAATTTATGCAGAGCTGTAGAGTCTGTCAGATGGTGAAAGATGTGAGATAGAACACCGTATTATATCAGCCGTTACCTGTACCAGAGAAACCATGGGAAGATGTCAACATGGATTTTGTTCTTGGTCTACCAAGGACACAGAGGGGAAATGATTCCATATTTGTGGTAGTTGACAGGTTTTCAAAGATGGCACATTTTATCCCTTATCAAAAAACTAATGATGCAGTTCATATTGCAGGTTTGTTTTTCAAAGAGGTGGTACGACTGCATGGTCTACCGAAGAGTATCATTTTCGATAGAGATACCAAGTTTGTTGGGTATTTCTAGAGAACCCTATGGAAGAAACTAAAGATATATTTGAAATTCAGTTTAGCATACCACCCACAAACAGATGGGCAAACAGAGGCGGTAAACAAAAGTTTGGGTAACCTATTGAGGTGCTTGATAGGAGATAAACCCAAAGTATGGGATCTAATTTTGCCGTAGGCGGAGTTTGCATATAACAATTATGTCAATAGGAGTACCAACAAATCTCCATTTCAGATAATATATGGAAGCAGTCCAAGAAATGTTTCTGAGTTAATGAAGTTGAATACAAGGGAAAAGTGCAGTGCCGAGGTTGAGGATTTTGCAGAGCATCTGAAGAACCTGCATGAAGAAGTGAAGAAGCATATTGCTAAAATGAATACGCAATATAATATGAAAGCAGACCAAAAGCGATGGTTTAAGGAATTCAAAGTGGGAGATGAAGTGATGGTCCATCTGAGAAAAGAAATATTTCTTGCTAAAACCTATAACAAACTAAAGATGAAGAAGTTTGGACCATGCAGAATCCTAGCAAGACAGGATTCAAGCAATGCGTATGAAGTAGAATTGCCAAGTGGGCTTAACATATTGTTTGTCTTTAACATTTCATATTTAGTGAAATACCATGATGGGTATAGTAGTGAGACACCAAGTGCAGAGTTGTGGAGTAGTCTAGCGTCTACTCCAACCACAGATGAGATTGAGGAAATACTAGACACTCGAGAAGGCAGAAGTACCAAAAATAGATAGTATTTTGAATATTTGGTCAAGTGGAAGGGCAGACCGGTAGAAGATGCAACTTGGTTGTCTAAAACGGAGGTTGACCACCTGGGTCTCCCTTTAACAGTTTATATGTGAGGATCACTTCTCAATCTACCCCAAATGTCTAATGTAGGAGCATCCAATGGCAGCAGAGCAATATTGCATCAACAAAAAAAATTCTAAGTGTTTGCCTTGGTGTCACGATATCATGACCGAAAAAGAGTCGCAATATCATGACATGTCACGTTTTTACGACTCGGCCAAGAGAGAATGTGTGGGGCAAAAATGTCACGATTTCATGACATGTCATGAAATTGTGACCAGAAACAAGAAAGAGCAGAAGCACGGTGCAAATGTCATGATTTCGTGACATGTCACGAAATCATGACCAAAAGTAGGTGAGAGAAGGTACTGATGAAAATGTCGTAATTTCATGACATGTCGCGAAATCGTGACCATCGTGAAATCATGACCAGGAGCAGCCAGGGGAAGGTACCGATGAGAATGTCACGATTTCGTGACATGTCACAAAATCATGACCGTCACAAAATCACGACCGTCACAAAATCGTGATCAGGAGCAAAATCACGACTAGGAGCAGCCAAGGGAAGGTACCGATGAGAATGTCATGATTTTGTGACATGTTGCGATTTCGCGACCGTCGTGAAATCACGACCAAAAGCAACCAAAAGATGATGCCGATGAAAATGTCACGATTTCGTGAAATGTCATGAAATCACGACCAGCAGCAAGAGGGAGAAGATGCTAAAGAAATTGTCATGATTTTGCGACGTCGCAAAATCGAGATCAAAACAGAAAAGCAGAGGCATTTGAATGCAAATGTCACGATATCACGACATGTCACGATATCGTGACTTGAAGATAAGAAAGGCAGCAAGGAAGGAAAATGTCACAATATCATGACATGTCGCGATATCACAATGAAAAGACAGAGAAGGAGCCAGAGATAGAAAAGTGTCACGATATCGTGACATGTCAAATTTTCACGATGAAAAGGCAGAGGAGCCAGAGATAGAAAAGTGTCGCGATATTGCGACATGTTGCATTTTCACGATGAAAAGGCAGAGAAGGAGCCAGAGATAGAAAAGTGTCACGATATTGCGACATGTCGCATTTTTGTGACGAAAGACAGAAAAATATCCAAAGGCGAAAAAATGTCGCGATATTACAACATGTCGTATTTTCGTGCCTGAAAGACAAGCCGAAGGTGAAGAGTTGGAAAGGGAGACATTTCGAATACCTGGATGACGAAGCGACACGGGAAGGCAAAATGAAAGGCTCTGGAAGAGGAAACGAAGGGCCACCAGTTGGAAATGGAGCATCACCTGAGAACCTTTAAAAAGGAGAGCAAAGGCATGCACAGGGGAAAAATGGTTGGAACGATAATATTTTTTTTTTGTATTTCCATATTTGAGAAATTCTGTAAAGGCGCAACTCTTCTATGACTTATGTAATATTCTGTTGTGACTGTAATACTCTGTTGTAACAGTAATTCTCTGCTGCATTTGAATAAAATAAAACTATTTTTCTTCTTTGTAATTTTGGCTCTCTATCACCCTTCCATCAAGTACTTAAAATTGTAGCAACTACACTTGTAATACCATTACATCCTCGATGACTATTCCCTCTAGATTGACCTTATAGGAATACTATATTTTTTTTGTTGTCACCAGAGTTGTGCAACACCCAAGCATGTTATTCTTTCATATCTACTATGACAATGACTTGAAAGGTCTATAAGGACACTTATTTTTTATGTGTTGGTGAACCATTATATTTTAATATTACATCTTAATATTAAAATATAATGGAAATACAACACATGAAAAATAAACCACATTATATATCTTGCAAGTCATCATCATAGTAGATATATCATCATCTTCTATATATAATCATAAATGCTCATTCGTGGTTTTAGACCAAAAGGTGGTATTCCTATTTGTAAATGCTTATTTAAGTAGTTTATGGCAATGAAAGTGATCAATAAAGTCTAATCCATATTATCTAGTATCAAAGCATCTACTCCTACCTATAAGGGGTAACACAATCATTCTTTTGAAGGATATTCTTCTTATTTTTAGTCATGCTACTCTATCCATTGGTTGGCAATTGCATGTCTATTTCCGTCCAACAAAGTGACTCCCTCAGGACCACCTTGGCTAGAAATATATCTACTATGATGGCATCTTGTAAGATCTATAAGTCTACTTATTTTTCATGTGCTAGCCGACCAATATATTTTTATATTACATTTTATATTTTTATTTCCTCACCATTAACACATAATTTTATCTCCTTTGGATAATAAGGGCAGTAGTCTTAGATGGTTCAAATTAATGTATATTTTGCTTTATTTGTCAATTCAAATAGAGTTTCGAATGTTATTCCTTTAATATTTTAATTTATGTGGTATAATAGATGCATTGGAAAACTCATATAGCAAAAGGTTTGGATAGATTTTTCTTATGTAATACATGGTTATAAATATGGGATAAAATCTCTTTAGACAATTTATTGTGAGAAGGATTATATCATAAAGCCATTTTCCTGAGATATGATTTATAAATAATGGTATCCAAATCCTTTAAATTTAAATTTATATGGCTCCAGAATTCTAGTTTCTTCAAAATAGTTATGTTATAAGGTGATGAAGCAATATTTGAAGGATCATATAGGTTAGATTTATTTGAAATTTTAAATATCTAAATTGATAAATGAAGATTTGGAATGCCAAATATTTTGGTAACATGATTAATTAAGAGGAAATTGAATTCAAGATCGTAAATTTACAACACATAATAGAAATAAATGGAATCGACCAACATGCTTATGTGCAAAAAATATTTATCTTTTTATTATCATAATGTATTGAAAAAAGGATTCATATTGGTCCTAGAAATTTAGGAAGAGATGACTTAAATAAGGGAATTTAAAAAAATAACTTCTAATGGAAGAAAAATTGAGTAAGAAGATATCAAGAAGGAAGCAATTAATTATTTTAAAGATATTTTATTAGATGTTGGGTAGGACAAGGTAAATCAAGGCAAGATTTTAAAAAATATTCTATCAATTATCATAAAGGACAAAATCAAAGCTTGACAAGGAAGACCTCTATGGAAGAGCTACATGAGGTAGTTTTTCTTTGAACCCTAACAGGGCACCTAGCCTTGATGGATTTTCTACAATTTAATTTTTTTTAAATGGATTTTTTGAAGAGTGAAATGTTGGCTACAACTAAAGAGGCTAGGAAAAAGAAGAAAAAACCAAAGGTTTTCTAGTTGTAATAAATGGTCCCTACAAATCTCGTCTCCAGTTTGTTAATGATACTTATTTGGGATCATCCCTCAGTTAGTGAGGTCATGGAGTTCAAATTAATATTATCATTTTATGAGAAGGTATTTGGATAGTTGATTAATACTATAAAATCTAAGAACTTTTTTAATAATACTAGCCTAAATTTATAATTTATTACTATGGAAATTTTAAGGTTTTAAATTAAAAATCTATCATCAACATATTTGTATATTCTTTTGTTCGATAAAGGAAATGAGCTTTGAGACTCTATTTTTAATAGAATGAGATATTGCTTAGAATTTTGAAGGTAAGTTCATAACCATGGTTCAAAATCTATAGATCATAAAGACTAAAATTTAATCCATCCTTGTATATGTGATGTCACTTTAAAGATTACCAATAGATATGACATTCAAATATATTAATAATTAAAGATATTTTCCATGAAAAGGATGTGAATAAAATTTGAAATATGTATTCATAAGTTGGATAGGGTTTACAAAGAAAATAATGGTATGGTAGGCTTACATAATTGGAGACTTATGATTTTATCATCAAGGGAAAAATTGAATGGAAATTATTCAAATATCAAGCAAAGAGTTGGAAAAACTATTGCTTCAAAAATCATATAGATTCTCTTGATGTAATAAAATTATTTATAAAATGAAGTCTACCTAGAGGATCTCCAACATGTAACCTTCGATCAACTAGTTTGTATTTGATCAAGAAAGACACTAGATGGTCAATCAATGAGGTGGATCATAAAAAAATCTGATTTGATGCTTGGTTGAAGCCTTATCCTATTATTTGTAATGTAAGCAATAACTCTAGATCATGAATTTCTATTAGTAAAATAGTCAAAGGAAAGGAACTCAAACAAATAGAGGATGATATTTAAAGATGCATCAAGAAATTTTTTTTGTTATTTTTACATGGAAGAATGAGTTGGTTTAAAATCTATCAAAAATCTATCAAAATATTGTAGATGGTTTATTAAGTTGGGATATGCAGATTTAGAGCAATTAGAATTTCCTAGTATCTAATAATTTTCCTTGAAATAATGTTTGGTTATTGGAGGGCTACCCTAAGGCCTCAATATTCCTTTGGTTAGCAGTCCAAACTAAGATTCTTAAAAGAGAAGAGAATATTATATACCTTTTAAGTATGCATCATGTGGTAAGGGTTTAAAAATATTATATCATTAATTCTTTATTGCCCCTTTACTTATACCATTTAGAGTTGATTTTTCAAAAACATATGAATATAACGGGTACATTCATCAACATTGAAGGAGTTTATGATATGCTGGATTAATTATTTCAAAGCTAAAGAATAATATATTATGTGGATGATTGGTCCCTGTAATTGTTGTAATTTGTGCCTTGAAAGGAATAACAGATTTTATAAAAACAAATTATAAAATTATTCCCAAGTTTAGAACTATATTATTGCATCTCTTGTAGAATGTGTATAGATATGGTATTCATTATGGGAAGTCTCAAGCATGGAAAAAGAGGTGCTAGCATCTTGGTTATATAATTTGAATATAAATGAAAGGGCCATCTACAATAGACTTAACATAAAGGATATGCTTCAATCTGTTGTAAAATGAAAATGTCTAAAATTTAGGTTTATAAAAATTAATCTTTATGGTGCTTCCAAAGTAACAAGAGAAAAAGGTAGTGGACATGGTGTTTTTCAAATTAATGAAATCAAAATTTCCATCACTCAAAAACATAAGCAAATTTAGTTAACAATTGTGTAGAGGCTATGAAATATTTTAATAGGATCAAAATTATAATTTCAAAAGGATGGAATTATATTTTAAATGACAAGATTCACAAATTATCATTATTGCTCTCAAGAAAAATAGATGTGGGGATTGGATAAAAAATAACGTTATTATTGTTGTTCATCAATTATTTTTGGAAGTAGTCTCATAAAAATATAAGTATAGGCATCGAGAAGGAAATTGGGTGGGAGATAATTTAGCCAAATATAGTGTTGATATTTGTATTGACAAAATTCAAATTTTAGAATATATTTTGTCAAGTGAGATTTTATCTCTTAATGAAAAATTGTCATAGAGTTGACTGTTGAAACATTACACTTTTAGGAAGATGAAGAATATATTTGATAAAAATGGAAATGAATAATATCTTCAATAAAAGGAAATAATTGATATGAAAATTTTTATATTTTATTGTTTTGATGGGAATGGCCCCTAACAGAAGACACATATAGCTTACTAAAAAAATTAAAATAAATAAAATAAGATCATAGTATAGGTTTGATTTAGAGGAATTTACTCACCACTACTATGTCTATGCTCTATTTGGCATACAATTAAAAAATATATTTTAGAGGAATCAACTCACTATTATGTACTTCTCTATTTTACATGCAATAAAAAAAAAATCAAATGGTGATGCTTTCTATAATGGGTTTTATATGATGTCATATATTTGTGTTTAATGTGTATCTACAACCATATTATTTATTTTATCACCATGTCATTATACATTGAGTGATATATTATGTTATTTCTTACCTTTTTCATAGAGTTGGGTTTTGGCACATGCTTTCAAGTTGGAGGAAACTCAAAAAGAACAAATTTTAAAAATAGGTATTTTGAGAGAAAAACACTAAATAGCCTAGATTAGTGATTCATTATTATTTACATCGTACAATGTATGTTAAAATGTACATACTATAAAGTATATGGTATTACATTTGTGTGTTAAAAAGCATAATGTAATATTTTCATCTAACTCCAATGCATCCTGTATATGAGATCTCTCTCTTGATCCCATGATAAAGATTGTTTTGTATGGAACAACACTACTAAGGGTGAGTATTCAATTGCTCAAGGTTATTTGGCCTTATGCCATAATAATACCAACCAATTTTATGACATATTTTCTTAGTTGTGGGTTCAAAATCTTTGGCCAAATGTGATTTTCTTTACTTGGATTTTATTGCATCGTAGGGTGCTAACTGGTGAGTAACTTATGAAACGTGACTTTCATGGCCCTTTTAGATGTGAAATATATGGAGAGAATGTGGAAACTCTTAGCCATATTTTTATTGAGTTTACTTTAGCCTCTGAGATATGGAGGAGAATGGCCATCTTATTTGTCTTACAATGGTCCAATATTTATACTTTTGAACAACTTTGGAGGGATTGGCCTAAATAGGAGGGTGTTGATCATTTTATTAGGTAGTTAGTTTGGATGGGTTCTACCATTCTACCTTGGAATATCTAGAATGAAAGGAACAACCAGATTTTCAATCAAGAAAGAAAGGATATTCACTATATCTGGAAAAATACCATTGCCAACTTAGTTGAATTAGTCCAACAGCTCCTTAATCACCCCCAAAACTCCCACCAAATATGGGATCAAGTGATGCAAATATTGAATATTAACTCTTCTAAGGGCAACCAACTTAAAGGAAATGTGAGTAATGGAAAGATGGAAAAAATAAGGAATTGGCAACCTCCTCCTAAGGATTATGGAAAATTCAATACCGATGGAGCCTCTATGGGGAACCCTGTAAAAGCTAGTACAAGAGTAATTGGTAGACTTTTAGATGGTTCATTGGTTTTCACTTTTGCTAAGAACTTGGGTATCCTTTCCAATAACCTTGTTGAGGGGTATGGTATCCTTAAAGGCCTTCAAGAGGCTGCTAATTTTGGATGGGAAAAGGTGTTGGTTGAATCTGACTTTCAACTCATGATTAATCTTCTGAAGACTCCTTCTAAGAATCATAATGTTGATTGGAGAATAAAAATAATTGTTGAGAAGATTCAATTAATCCATATGGGCTTTTTGAAAGTGGATTACAATCATGTGGTCAGATAATAGAATAGAAGTGCTGATACTTTAGCTAATTGGGCATTGGACAAAGGTGATCTTACTTGCTACAACCACCCTCCTAGATGGTAGGCTTCACAAATAAGGGAAGCTCTACTTTTTATACTTTCTTTGGATGGCTCCACTACTAGAGGTACCTAGTTCCTTTTTTCTTTGTTTTTGCTTCTCTTTGATTCGTTCAAGGTCTTTTATTTCCCTATCTTAGACATATCTTTCTTATGTTTCCTCTATTGAATTTACCTTAAAAATATTTTGGCCTAAAATTTTCGTAGTTGTGTTTTGTTTTTTTTTCTTTTTTTTTTCATTTTTTCGAGGGGTGTATGTGTTTTTTTGTAGAGTTTTGTTTTTGTGTTGTTTTTTTGTGTTTTTTTTGTGTTTTTTCTTCTTTTTTTGGTTTTTGTTGTTTTTTCATGTTTTTGTTTTTTGTGTTTTACGTTTTTGGTTTTTTAAGTGTTTGTGTGTTGTTTTGTTGTTTTTATGGTTTTATTATGTGTTTTGTTATTATTTTTTATTTTATTTTATATATTTTTTGCTTTTTTGTTTATTTGAGTTTTTTGTCATCTTTATGTTTTTATGTTGTTTTTGTTTATTTTGTGGTTTTTATTTTTGTTTGTTTGTTTGTCTTTTTTTTTTTATATTGTTGTTTTTTTTATGTTTGTTTGTGTGTTTGTGTTTGTTTGTTATTGTTTTTGTTTTTTTAGGCATGCTCGTTGAGTGTGCCGAAGGGGGCAGGCCAGGTGTGAGCCCTAGGTATTTTTGGTAGAATAGATACCTCTGCCTCCTTGGGACTTACCCAAAAGTGGCATCTCATTTGGGGTGTTTTCCACAAACAAAAAAATGTAATATTTTCATCTAACTGGAGTAGGTTAGTAGAAGAGTTGTATCATGATGAAGTCAACATCTATAATTTCATGCTTATTTTACCCATTTCTTCTAATCATCCCCCCTCTTTCTAAGCCAATATATTTTTAATTAATTATTCATATTGAAAAATTTAATCTAATCTTATTTTGTCAATATTGACATTATATGATGTAATAACTTGTATATTCCTATGAGCAGCCAATAAGGATCCATGTATTTAGCCTAAAAACCATGGTTTAACCTTGCATGTTTAATATTATTACATCCTAACCCTAATTTTATATCAATTAATGATTATATAATTTGTAATTAATGATTGAGGTATTTATATACATCTAGTTATAGACAATCATATATGTGTGATTTTTATCTTGATTATTTTGTGTGGGTGCATAAGAGCATTCTTCCAATAACATGGTGAAATATCTTTCAACACTTTATAAACCAGTTACAATGTCAAGGTTGGAGGAAGAAAACTTTATTTCCATGGACATCACTCCAAAGACAATAAAATACAAAGGAGAAACATTAAATTTTATAAATTCTATATTTTTAAATGGAAGTATCCCTCTCTTTTTTATAAATACATGGATCATTATTAATTGAGAAAATAATATGTTTTGGTGTTGGTTAAGGCTAATCTACCTATGTCCCTTGGTAAATTTATTATTTTGTAAGTGTGGGGACTCCTTTGATGTTTTGATCATAAGTTTTAATCCAAAGTGTGGTGGATTATATATTTTGGAGCATATAAGGGGTAAGGACAACCTAATGTCTTCAAAGAGCATCTAACATTTCCTCCTTGACCTAAGACTATGGTATCTTGTATAGAAAGACATTAGTTAATATTTGGGAAGTTAGAAATATGTGGTTTGATCCTCCTTGCTATTTTTTTATTGGAATATATGGTGTTAAGCTTCATTTGAGGCCACAATAAAATTTTACATTATATTTATTTTATAACCCTTTGGGACCTTAAACACGTTGTATAGGTGGGTTTATTGTAATATTTTATTAATAAACTAAGAGGTTGCTTATTTAACTTTGATCTAAGGGTCACTAATAATTGGTTATACATACCCCTTCAACCCAACCATTTTTATCAATTGGAGTGCTATATTTTTCCTTTAGAGATATTATTTGGTATGCATGGACACCCTTCACATTACTTATGTTCTTCCTATAAGTTACTATTGTTTTTTAGCAATGTATGTTGAAATTTATAATCTAAATTAATGGCCAAGTTTGATATTTTGTAATGTAAGATCGTGTAAGCTCATGGAAAATCATTATGTAATGTAATTATTTAATATCTATATTTGGCCTATAATCCCATGGTTAAATATTTAATTTTCAATTATCCTAAATCCTATTTAAGGTTTTCAAATATTTGAAATAAGGTGCAATTTTATTTTTCTCTTATTTAAGCCTTCATTTTCATAGCAAAGCAAGTCTTGATTGGATAGGCATGTCAAATGTATGAGTTGATTATTTTAGATTCTTTCAACTTTATGGATCAGGGAGCATCTTTATTGATGAGAAGTGACGTCAAAATAGAATGTCTTTGCATTCATCCTATAAAATCACTATTTCAAGCCATAGTTCTATTGTCATAGATATTTTTGCAAACTCATGGGCATCATTTTTATTTTAGTTGGAAATTCTTATCAAGGTGAGATATCATATTTGTATTCATATATAGTTGGAGCTAGGTCAAACAAGAAAGGCACACATAGAGCATTACATGAAGAGATCAGAGGTTCAACTCCATTCTCTTTTTACCCATTGAAGCAATTTCATTAGGGCATATTTATTTTAATTTTAAGCAAGATGTGTCTCCTTTAAGTAGGAGCTCATTCTATCTACTCATTCATAGTGATTGGTATAGAGGTAGATGTAATGTCAAAGGTTTTTCATTTTTTGGTACCTAGTTTGACTCTCCCTGATTTGCTTTTGGAAGGCTACAAACTCACCTCAAGGGGTGACGTGTCCTATCTATTCTAATATGAATGTATGGATGAGTAGTTAGAGTTTCTATATTAGGTCATCCACCACCCAAGGATCAATAGTTCAAACCCCACCACTTCCTCTTTTATAATTTATCATCTTTCTCACCCATGGGTTAGTTGAGGTTGTAGTTGACATGGCAATTCAAGAGAGAAAATTTTATTTTTTGTATTTATACTCCCTTTCAGTGTATCAAATCATGACATGTATTATTTCTTGACTTGTTCTAGATATCTAGAGGTAAAAAATTGGTCAATATTTAGTGGTAATCATCCAAAAATTAGTGGGTGTCAAGTGGAGAATTCTAGTTGGATGCAAAAACTATAATTCTTAAGGAGCCAATATTTTTTATTACCTTGATCATTATTAGGAAAAACCTTATGGAGGCCATAAGTTTTACATACAAAAGTGTTTTGAGTTTCTTTTTTCAAAACATATGATTTTTCAATCTCTTTGTGTTAGTAACATTAAGTCAAGGATCTATTATAATGTTGGTGTCAAATTGTGCATAATTATCTTTAAGACCTATAGCTCTCTTTCAAATATGGAAATTAATAATTAAATATGCAATAAGAATATTTGGTCCATATTCATGGGATATATAGTTGGATTTGTGGCACTAGAAATAATTATTGGGTATTTTTGAGTCACATAGAAAAGGATAAAAATATGATCTTGTCAATCCCTTCTTTTCCTATCAAATGCCTTAGCTATTGGCTCATTTTATGCATGAATATCTAACCCTTCATGATCTAGTATCTCTTATGTTTTTTTGTCAAGGTATTCATGGGGCTTTTTGTGGATCTCCTCCTATATAGGTTTATGTGAAGACTCTTTTGGTGACAATGATCAGGTGCTCCAAGGGAAAATCAAATGCTCTAAATAAGAAGAAATAATTGCAAAACTGGAGGTTAGGTTTTCAAGTCTTTTCTTATGTGACTATAGAAGATTGAAGTTTTTTCTAATATGGGGTATCTTGGGTTGTCCTTATATGGATTTATAGAGGATGTTTTCTCTGTACATATGTGGGATCATTTGATATTACTTGTGGTGGTTATGGCAAATACTAAGGAGATACTTGTGCAAGTGTTGGGGCATCTTAACATAAGAATACTTCTACATGATGAGAGGAATTTAGACAAGTCTTCCTCAAGTATAGAGGTCTATTATAAAAACCATTATGAGGTGTAATATTTCATTGTCACTAATGTCTTCTCTTCATAGCCCTTTAGTTCAAATTATAAGGGGGTGTTGGTAGTTGTAATCTAACTTAATGTACAAAGCCAACATTATGTAATGTAGTATTGTGTAATCCTAGGGAAATAATTATGCAAAGTAATTAATTATTATTTATATTTGACCTATGGACCCATTATTTTCCTTGCCATGGTGAAACCTTTAACTTGTAATTAAATTAGATCCTATTTATTATATCAATTTATGTTAATATGATGATGTATTTAGGGTATAGGTGTTGGTATAAATACCCCCATCCACTCCATCCATTGCATTTGAGTGTTATAATTTTTATCTATGGATAATACAATGATTATTGGTGCTTAAGGGAATCCATAATTTGTGTCTATCACTTTTCTATTTTTCTTTCCCTTTCTATATAAAATTTTAGTAAATGGATTGCTTATGTCCATTACTATAAATTGGTGTGAAATATAAATGTGTTGATTTCATTTATTTTTGGAACCTCCACTTTTATTTTATAAACTTTTTGAAAAATCTATTTTCTTTTCTACATTGGATTTTTTGGTATCTATGTAGCACATATGAGAAGATCATTTGGATGATTGTTAAAGGATAAAATAAAAGGATGAGTAATTTTCAACAACCATTATATGCTAGAGAAGTTTTGGATAAATTTTTATGTGGGGCAAAGACCTTTGGTTTAAATGACAAAGCTATGAAAATGGTCTAACAATTTTTTTGTTGCAACAGCAAAATAAGATGGCTTGATTGGTTGAATTCCAAGAAAAAATGTTATGTAGGGAAAACCATAGTATGTATGGATGATGTACCAACATATTTTAATTCTTTTCAAAATTCTATAGGGGTCTTAGTTTATCACTTTTGGCCATTTTGCCTTGAAATTATTATTTTCCTTCCTATTTTTATAGATTTTGAATTTGAAAAAGGAAATATACTTTTGAATATTCCATTTGGGGGTAGGAAACAATAGTGCATCCTTTGAAAAAGGAATTTATTCTTGCTTTCGGTATGCATGAGTTTGTGGTTGATTGGGATTGTATACCTTGGTTAAGGCATACATGGAACCTTTATCTATGTTTGAACTCATTCAATGGTGTGATGGGAATTTTGCAGCATGAGATATGTATCAAGGGATGTTTTCATGGGTTTGAATGCATTATAAAGCACACTTTAGTGGCTAGTTGACCACATTTAATGGAATTCCCCTCTAGACATTGTAGGTTTGATCTATACCATGGATTTTTATGCATAATAATTAGGGATGGATTTGGAGTAAGCACTTAAAAGTGTGTGTGCTCCCTTTGATTATATTCATATGTGTTATTATGTTTGTGGCTAGTGGAAGGTGTTTTAAGACATGGGATCTAAGAGTTCCAAGGTTCAATTCTCTTGAACAATATTTAGAGAATAAATGATTGAATTTGGATGGTATGGTACTAGTCAACATAGTTATGGTTGATGTGGCAATGTTTGATGTAGAAAAATTGATGGTGGACATCAAATATTATCTATAAAAGAAATATTGGCTAATAAAAAATGACATCATAATTTTATTTTTATTATTATTGCATATTCAGTAGTAGATGTGGCAAATATATATACCTCCTTATTTTCAAAGGTGGCATGTGGTAGTTTCTAGTTCACCTACACTTTGTATAGTAGCTTGAATAGTCAGTGTCCCAATGCCATCCCTTTGTATAGATTAGTGACACTTAATAATAGTTGGTTTGCTAAAGTATTATCCTAGTGGTAACCTAGTCATCATATAATTGGCACCCATAGTTTTGTAATTAGTGACATATGGCATCTTCCCATTCATTAAAGGTACAATTTAATTTTTTGAAAATTTTAAAGGTTTCAGTGGCATTTTATGTGATTATAGGAAAAACTTTTGGGAACTATAAATTTTGTAAGCATAAGCATTTTAAACCTTTTTCAAACATAATTTTTAATCTCTTTGTATGTCTATTCATAATTACATGGAAGAGAATGTATTTTGGTAGGGATTTAATGGATTAGCATGTGCCCTTACTTAATAGGCCTAACTATGCCACCTATAAAATACAAATTAAAGCTTTTTTTGGAAGTAAAGGACTCCTCAAATATGTGAATGAGATTACTCTAGTCATTGATTTTAATGAAAGAAACTTTTCAAGGACAAGAAGTAGGATCATGGTGTGATTTCTCTTAATGCTAACAAAATCTATGATACATATATCAATAACACCATATATCTCAAGGAGCTACTAAAACTATTAAAGGACATGTGTGACTATATTGAATATGTATAGATCAGTAGATTCAATCCATAGACTTCTACTTTGATCGTGGAGAATTTTAAGATTGTAGATGAGTACATAATTTAGTTCAAGAAGTTGGAAGAAGACATTTGCATTGTAAAATTAAGTGGTAGTAGAAAGGAGACTATTAATCTTCTCAATAATATTTAATAATACTTATAAAACTTATGAGATTATTTTAATTATATTTGAGATGCTCCAAGTGTACTTTTTCATGGCTACTAGTTCTCTTAATTATGTATTGAAGTACATTCTTCACCAACCTTCGTGATAGAGGTGTAAGAGTCATTATCTCACTATTCAAGATCATTCAAATAAAATGGTTAAAACAAAGGTTGACAAGAAAATAAAGCAATGAGATAGAAAATCAATCCCTTCAAGAATTCACATGGCACATTTTGTACAAAGGAAGTACATAAGGAATATTTTTGTCAATTATCAATTACGAAAATTAAAAAAAGTAACCAAAAACTAGCATAATGATATTGTTCTTTTCTACACTCAAGGTGAGGATGGCCATGATGGAAATACCTCATAAGCACATTTAGTTATTCAATTAGCATTTTATACATCCACCTATTCTGAAGAGTGGATTGTAGATTTAGGGGTAACTTCGAACAAGACTAAGCATCATCATCTCTTGCATGAATATAGCACTTAATATTATAAAGAGCATATGGTTATCAAGAATGATTCCTATTTATGGGTAGCTAGATGTGGTGAAGAAATAGTTGGTTCACATTCATTTTATTAAGTTATTCATGTTCCTAATATGGTCCACAATATTTTATCTATAATTTGCATCACTCATAAAAATAAAAAGGTTGAGTTTTGTACAAATTGATGGATGATTAAGGATATTGATGATGACTTCAAGATAGTTACCTCAAGATATTATGATGAATTGGATTAGATGTAAATTTTTTATGATCATCTAACTTCTTCCCTTTCCTCATCTAGAAATAGAAACTTTATGGCTATGGTGGCATAAGCAAATGATGTTGTTGAGATATGGCATCATAGAATTGGGTACCTTGGCTATGGATTTTTAAGGTACATGAGTTGGCATCAGTTGACCAATGGTATTCCTCCAATATCTCCTCTTAGTGATGTTTATGAGGGGTTCATCTTAGGAAACCATCATTGATATTACTTCATAAAAGGGACTAATAGGTGTGCCACACATTCCCTAGTCCATTCATAGTGATATTTATTAATCTATGGAAGTATTTATTGATGATTTCTCTAGGTATGTACACCATTCACACTAAATATGAAGCTTTTAATCACATCAAGTACTTCAAATATCTTATGGGAAACTAGTTTGAGAGGAATATTTAGTACTTATATATAGGTGGATGAGGTGATTATGTGATTCATAGATTTGCTAATTTTTGAATATTCATGGTATTAATTTTCATATTATTGTTCATTATTCCCTAGAACAAAATGGGTTGGCTAAGCAAATAAATAAGGTTATTATATAGATACCTAGATGTATGTTATATGCCAAGTATATGGAGCTCAAGTTTTGGGATGGAGTATTGATATATGTAATGCATATCATCAATCAAACTCTAAATCTATTTGTGGTCTAAATCCTCTTGAGAGGTTGGAATATAATAATTTTTATGTGTCTCACTTTTGTATGTTTGGATCTATTACATGGGCTCATTTTCTCAAAGATACATAAAATAAGATGGGTATGTAAAGCCATTGCTATATTTTTTAGGGATATTGCGACATTTCCAATGTTATTGCTTGTATGATGTTAATACATAGGTCACTCATTTATAGAGATGTGATATTTTATGAGGTACTTCTATATAACTAATCTAACCCTCTTCCTATTCTTTTGGGTGAGGACTCTTCTTTTAAATATCCTTAAATTCATTTTACTACTCAAAAATTCTCATTTGCACCATTCTATTTTTTCTATATTCTTTAGTAGGACCATCTAATTTGGTATCTTTCTTTGGCTTCTTCTTCAACACCTACAATTTTGAATCCTAAAGTAAATGAGCTTGATCCTCTTCTTTTATTTGATGGTGATGGATGTTGAAGTATAGCCCTTTATACCCTTATACACCTTATATAGGTTGGTTTATATAATATTTGATTAATAAATTTGAAGGTTAGTTCTTTAACCTTAATCTAAAGGTCACTTGTAATTAGTAGTTATACCCCTTGAGACCAACCATTTTTTCATAAGTTGGAGTTTTATTATTTTATTTAGTAAGACTATTTTGTTGTCCATCAAAACCTTTCATAATACTAATGTTCTTTCTATGAGTTACTATTATTTCTAGGTAAAAAATTGATTCCATTTGTTTTTAGAAAATATTGTGAAATGCATCATATTTTTTATTTTGTTCTTATAAAAATATCAGTTTAAAGTCTTTTGGTTGGAGGATGTCATTATCTTCAATGAGCAAGGAATATTTTATTTCAATCAACATGGGTGGAATTTAGGGCTAGCATTAATAAATGGTAATATTATGGGATGAGGGTCACATGTTTAAATCATGCTCCTAATTTTTCACCCATTTGTACAATTTGACATTTGATTTCTGGTGTGAGGGAATTCATGTTTCATAATCCACGTGTGATACCTTACCTAAATACAATGTGTTGCAATAATATAGCACATAACAAAGTAAACTCAAATACGTAAATAAAGATATATAAGTATAAAATATACATTGATATATACAATGATGTAGATTAAATTATAAACATATATATACTTATCTTCTTTCTATAAGGTAGTAGTAGGCCTTTCTAGAAGGGAAGTTATCTACCCAATAACTAGTTTCTTTGTACTATATTATTGACTAATAATATCCCAAAATCAATTTATTTTTTTAAACATTCTCTTAAATTAAATCTGAAAATAACTAAAGACCCCTTAATAAAATAGGATATATGAGTCCTACCAACCACTCTTGACTTGTTAGACACTTATTTATATGATGGTATTCATCAAGTATTTCCTTGTCATGATATTCTCACTAAAATCACTAGTGTTTGATGTTTTTCATCTAGCATCTAGATCTATGGTATCTTTACATATCTCTATGAAATTTTGAGAATGTTACTTTATCCTCATCAATAATTTTGCATGTAATAATAATTTTAAATTGGCTAGGTCTAAACCATTTTATCAAAGGATCTTCCTATGGTTAACCCTTAACCACCAATGCTAAGTTGTATTGTAGTCTCCCTTAATCACCTACATACATTGTGGTTCTTCTCAATAACTTTCATGCCCTGTGGTCTCTCTTATCCATATTAAGTTTTAGTGCTTACTCTCAATCATATCCTATGGGTATTTATGGCCTACTTAGAACTAATTAGTACACATAACTATCTTTCTTCATCATGCGACCATCTATCTATCATTAGCCATCACCATTATAATTGTCCTCATCACAATATTATCCTTGATCATCAAAACACCATCAATTATATACTTTCAAAATAATACTCAAATGGTGTGGAGCTGCTAATCATACATTCCTTTATACATCATAATTATTCCATCACTTAGTTAACATTTACAAAAACCCAATAACATAAATTTATGATCATCGCCTAGATATCAAGCCAACCATATTGAATACACATGCATAATCCATTTTATAATTTTCTTTGTGAATACCTTCAAGTCAATTCATTAACCCTTTATTTACCTCCTATACAATATGACCACTTTCATATTTATATTAAATCTCATTAAAAGCTTTTAATATGTTGCTTTTTAGACACCTTCATGTTATTGGTAAAAGCTTTCATTTTAAATTATAACATAAATTTTATCATATCCCAAGATATTTTTGAATCATTACTTGAATACATGAAAGTTGTGTCTCCTATGTATATAAATATTAGAAATCATACTTCTTTCTTGTATAATATACTAAACATGGATAGTCATAAAATATTTTTTTATAAAAATAATTTGATTATTTATTTAAAAATGAATGAGACAATCATAGATCCAATATTCATAATGGGATGTATGCTTTCATCTAACAAGGATAATGAAATTTCTACATTAAATGGATAATGTTTAAGACACATAATATTTGATTAACATATTATAACTTGTCAAAAACATAACACATCCAATTTGGACTAGAATTAAACTTCAATATGGAAATACCACATTCCTTATGAGAATGTTTTATCATTTTACTACATGTAAAATAAGATACCACAATGACAATATACTTTAAGTAAACTCAACATATTATTGATACATTTTAAATGGATACATTAATTGATTTATTGAGGTAGCATTATACATTAATTTCACTTTTGTTACCCAAGGTGACGTATAATGACATGAAAACATATGTCCCACTCATTTGTTGGCATTATCAACACCATACCATTAATGATAGATAAGAAAAACTACTTAAGCATAATAATTTTACATTAATTATGTGACTTATACATCCTTTGATCTATTACAGACTTAGAACCATAAGAAAGAGGTCAACATATAAATAAATATAAAATTTGGCCATCTTAACCTTGTATCTAGTGCAATCTTCTCCTATATTGATTGTTTTTAGCATCTTAAAAATCTCATCAACAATGTCAAGAATTTTCCATGGATGTATCAATCCACATCCAACTCACATTAAGCTCCTTAGTAGTCTCATCTTATTTATACATCATGATATTTATGGCATATAAATTCAAAAGGGTGTGAGGTGTGAAAGATTTCATAGAATTGAAGAGCACAAGTTTATACTGAGAGGGGGGTAAACAGTATAAGACCACTTTTTAATTTTATTTTCAAATCAATATTATACAGTGTATAGATAGCAGTATCAATATATTTAATCAAATCAATGCACAAAATACCATACACATTAGAGACACGGATTTAACGTGGTTCATCCATTGTGGGCTACCTCCAAGGAGAAAATATTTCTTCTAAATATTTCTCAAATAATATTTTGAGAATCCTTCCCAATTACAATGTTTATGGACCTCTTTCCAAAGGAGATGTTGATCCCCTAAATCTGGTTTATGGATCTCTATCCATAGGAGAACTCCTTCTCCTCTACTCTGGCTGGTGAACCTCTAGAAGACACCGCCTCCACTGCACTAATCGTGGATCTCTCTCCACTTGAAGACTCTTGTCCTCACTTAGAAGACCTATCCTCAATGTCTTTGCTAATGTATCTCTATCCATTGGAGACTTTGTCCTCTCTGCTCTATCACCTCCAAATCTTTGTCTTGATATTGTACTAAACGTAGTCCAGTTGATCTAGCATAAATTTTCTCAATAGGTTCACTCAAAACCTTCTAAAATATGCTTAATAGGTCCACTCAGAACCTGCTCAAATATACTCAACAGTTCCACTCAGAACCTACTCAAATCTATTCAATAGTTCCACTCAGAACTTGCTCAAATCTGGTCAACAGGTCCACTTAGAACCTGCTCAAATCTGCTCAATAGGTCCATTCAAAACCTGTTCAAATATGCTCAACAAGTCCACTCATAACCTACTCAAATATGCTCAACAGGTCCACTCATAACCTACTCAAATCTTCTCAATAGGTCCACTCATAACCTACTCAAATATACTCAATAGGTCCACTCAAAACATACTCAAATCTTCTCAACAGGTCCACTTAGAACCTGCTCAATAGGTTCACTCAGAACCTATCCAAATCTACTCAATAAGTCCTCTCTAGGACTTTCTCAAATCTGCATTGCAACCTTCCACAAAAGCTCACAAAAAAAAATTCCACAAGCCTTCTCAAAGACTTGCCTCAAATCATCTTAACAAGTCCACAAAAATTATCTAAACTCATAGAATCATAAAGAGAATTGTTAGAGACTCAATATGTTCTATACTCAATGCTCAATCACTTTCTCAACTCAATATCATAGAAGTGTAAAGAGAATTTTTAGAGACTCAATATGTCATATATTAATGCTCAATCACTTTCTCAACTCAATCTCATAGAAGCATAAAGAGAATTGTTAGAGACTCAATATGTTCTATTCTCAAAGCTCAATCTCATAGAAGCATAAAGAGAATTGTTAGAGACTCGATATATTCTATTCTCAAAGCTCAATCTCAACTCAAATCTCGTAGAATAGTTTGTTTTATGGAACTTGAACAACCACTACATGCATCCACTTGACTAGGCTCAATCAACTTTACTCAACCAATCACTTCAAGAAACAACCCTTTCTCACAAACCCTAGTCCAAGCATGTATCTCCCAACCCAAAATATTTCCAACAATACCCAACAACAAATATCACATAACAATGATCCTCATGTTCTTTTCTAACTCAAGTTCAAGTTCTTTGCATAACCCATTGTCTTCAACAACAATGCTAATAAAACAATATTTTAATAACAAATCTCAATTCAGAAAACCTTGAAGCATAAACTCAAAGTACTTCACTCAATCAATGGTCTAAACAACAATGCTTATCAAACAAGGTTTAATTACAACTCTCAATTCAGAAAACCTTTAAGCATTAACTCAATGTACTTCACTCAACCAATGGTCTAAACAATAATGCTTATCAAACAAGGTTTAATCACAACTCTCAATCAAGAAAACCTTGAAGCATTAACTCAACCACTTTTAAAGAGGAAACCCTAATCAAATCCTTTTCACTCCAAACTCAATTTTCAATCAAGCCAATCATCTAATTTAACAAAGAAGAATTTTATGCATACCTTTTCTTGAAGAGTAGTTGCCCTTACAAATCTGCCACACTCACAATTACTTCTTTGACAAACTCAATAAGGGTTAGAGGATAATTTTTATATCACAATTACACCTTATCACTCCAACTTAAACAATAAGCAATATCCTCACAATAATCACAAAACCCTTTATTCAAAATAACACACAACCCACAAAGTTTTAACCTTTCAATATTCCACGATAGCAAAATTTAAGACTTGAAAATAAAAATAGAATTCTCCTTATAACTCCTAATGGGATTTTACAACTACCAACCTTTATTACAATGCAAAGACTTCAACCACAAAATACCTTATACCTCCAAATCATGCATTAATAAAATAAAACATAAAAAATGTACCTTTGCCTTTGGAGAGTTTCAAACTCTCAATGCATCCCACACAAACATCTTTTCCCAAGGTGCAAACCACCACACGAGCTACAATATCATTGGGAAGGAAGAAGCCCCACATGCTTCAAAACCCCTTCCTTTCCTTGCAAAACATATGTGCCTAACGATTGGCACCTTCAACACATCCACCAAAATATTTTGCGGGATTCAAACACTATCCACCATGCACACCAAAACGTAATCTTGCAGCCCAATTGCCACTAGGCCAAAGTGCCTTGTTGGATTCCAACTAATCAATGTGCTTGCTTTTGTTTCCTTTCATCGTCAAGTCAAATACAAATTTCACAATTCTATCTCACGAGCTCTGCATTTAATTTGTATGTTTTCTCTTTCCAATTCAAGCAAGGATGATTCAAAAATCAACTTTGGGCATGGTATTTATATGCATTTCCACTAAATCAAAAAATTCAGCACTTCCCTTTGGCTTCTATGACATCGGCGGAAATAAACTTTGCCTTGTTTAAAACTTTAAATCCAACCTTTGGATTTATTAAAATATTTTTTGGTCTTAAACCTTTACACCCAACCTTTGGGTTTATTAAAATATTTTTAGACTTTATAAACCCACTTTTGCAATATAAAATATTGTAATGAAAATTACAAAAATTTCATATTGGGTTTTCACCATGGCACTTCTAACCATTATAATATTTCACCTTTGATAAAGTACCTTTTAATATTTATTTATAAAATTTAAATTCATCCTAAATTTAAATAATTTATAAAATAAATATTATAACTCCTTTGTAACTTTTGTCTTTTGCACTGTTTCATTCGAACTTCTGCCTTCTTGTTGAATATCAAATGCCCATATTAGTCACCTTTATTTCCTGCTAAAATCTTTGGTATTAATGATGACTCCATCTGGTGGCATCAATGGTGATATCAATGACAACTTTGACTTAGGGACTCAAAATGTCTAACAATCTCCCCCTTTGTCATCGATAGCAATCCATATCCTTTTCCTAAAACCTAACATTTATTTTTCTTTTGCTCCCCCTAGTACATTGCTCCCCTTGGTTCAATGCTCTCCCCATGTCAAATATCTCCCCAATATACACAAATCTCTCCCCCTTTGACATCAATTGCAAAGGGTCACCTTTGGGGATTGGGGCTAAGAATGAGCCTCTTAGCTTAGCCCCTCCCCCACCTCCACATGAGGTGGTTAATTATGGATGGGAGTATTTATACTCCCCAAAAGCACTATTCTTTACCTTTATATTTTTCCCTTCTTTCCTGAGTTTTTTGAATCCTCTAACTGTTTCTTTCTAAGTCATCATCCATGTTCATGTTCCTGTTCTTGTTCTTGTTCTCATCCATGTTCTTGTTCCTGTTCTCATCCATGTTTCTATTCATGTTATTATTGTTGTTATCATCCATGCTCTTATTCCTGTTCATGTTCCTTTTCCTGTTCATATTCCTATTACTGTTCATGTTCCTATTTCTATTCATATTCATGTTCTTGTTCATGTCTGTTTCTAGAATATTTGCTCTACACTATATTGTTGTGTGACCATCATTATTACACTTTTAACACTTAATGTTATAATTCCTTGGAGTTACAAATTTCGTAGGATTTCTCCTAGTGAAGCCATATCCTCTTCTGTCATGAATTTTGCAATTCATTACCTTGTGACCAAACTCATTATATGAATAGCAATACCCTTGGAAAAACTATCCTTTTCCATATTCCTGTATTTCATGTGTCCTACATTGTGAAGACATGTGCCCAAACCTGTGACATGAAAAAAATCTTCCATTGAAGCTTCCTTGTCTTGACCTCATTGGTCTCCTATTCTGATCATTGTTCCATATGTATATTCTCTGTGCATTGTTCCTATCTTTGTTGAACTCTTTGTTGTCCAACTCATCCTCTAATGTCTCACTCCCACTTACACTGTCTTTTTCTAATGTATCTTCTTCTAAAGTTTCTTCTTCTTCAAGACTTGAAGTAGACTCTTCTTCCCTTTTCTTTTGAACCTATTTAGAACCAAGACATGTCTTGTTTGTTGCTCTTCTTTATATCTTGACTATTTTATCCATACTCTTTGCATTGTTTACATACTTGTATAGCTTATTCTTGGAGTCTTCTACATATTCCTTTAGTAGAGCCACTTCTTGTGCTAGCTTCTCACATTCCAATATCTTTGCTTCTAACTTATCTTTGAACTTGCTTGCCTTAGCCTTTGATTTTTCTAAATCCTCTATGAGCAATAATCTTTCTTCATCACATTCTTGAAATTGACTTTCAAACTTAGAGTGTTACTTTCTTACCTTCTTTACTATTTCAAGGGCATAAATAAGTTCTCCCTTGAGATCATAACCATTCTCTGTTGAATAATCCTCTATTTTTTTACCTTTTATCCATATCATTTCTTTCTATTAGCTTGTATTCTATAGGATCACTCACTTCTTCTAATTCTAGAAGAAGATTTTCATCTGGTCTATCAAGTGCATCTTCAAAATCATCATCACTGAAACTATAACCATCCCTTGTACAATCATCTTCAATATTTCCAAATTTACCACATCTAAAACACTTGATAATAACTAGAGTCCTTTTCATAACTAGAATTTTCTCTTCAAACATAAATAGAACTTCATCTCTATAATTGTCTGAAAAACTAGCATCACTATCATTTGAGTACTTACTTGCATTATCCGCATAGTAGCTTCTCTTTTGCCTTTGGAAAAACTTATTTCCTTGTATGTTTTGTCCATCCTTACTTTTCTTCTGGTATCTGTGTCTTTCTGATTCCCTATACTTGTTATCCTATTTTTCTTCATCATTCTTGCTCTTTGGATCTTTGCACTCTGTTGCATAATGTCCATACTTTTTATAATTAAAACACTTAAAAAATCTTAGATCTATGGGTCGTCTGAAACCTTTATCTCTTTTGCCATAATTTGCTTCTTCATCATTGGAAGACTCACTACTTGATTCTAACTTCTTACCCTTTATTTTTTTGTTCACTTTGAATGCAGCTTCTTTCAAAGGAATAGGATCTCTTGATCTTATCTCAAAAGTTGTAAGCATGTCAAGCAAAGCATTTCTTGTTAGACTATCACTATCAATTGATGTTTCCATAGTAGAGACCTTTTCACTGTACCTTTTTTGAAGATTTCTCAAGATCTTATCACAAGCATCAGATTCATCAATATTCATTCCAAGACCTTTCATCTCATGTATAAGTTCATTAACCTTGCTGAGATAGTCATGAATGTTTTCATCATCCTGCATTCTTAGGTTCTCAAATTCTCCTTTGAAATTTTTGATCTTAGCTTTCCTAACACTTTTATCTCCTTCATATATAGTACGTAATAGTTCCCACCTATATTTTGTTGTTTTACAATCCATAACCTTCATATATTTTGATCTTCATAATCCTTTTATAATTGCATTCATAGCTCTTGAATTTGCATGCATTAGAATCTTATCTTCGTTATTTTTAGGAGGATTGATTGTTGAATCATATCCAAATTCCACCGCATTCCAAAATTCATTTCCAAGTGCCAACAGGTGAAATATCATCAGCACACACAAATACAAGAAGTCACTTCCATCAAAGTGTGGTACTACATTATTGATGGACTTGTCCCTTTGATCCTTTCGATCCATTGTGTTCTTAGACCGATTTTCCTTCAAGTTGTCAAACTCTTCTAAAGGAACCCACTCTGATACCAATTGAAGAACACAAGCTTATACTCAAAGGAGGGGTGAATAGTATAAGACCATTTTTTACTTTTCTTTTCAAATCAATATTATGCAGTGTATAGATAGCAGTATCAATAGCAGTAATAAAAGTAAGGTATAAAACACCATACACAATAAAGACAAAGATTTAACGTGGTTCACCCAATGTGGGTTACCTCCACAAAGAAAATATTTCTTCTAAATAATTCTCAAATAATATTTTGGGAATCCTTCCCAATTACAATGTTTATGGATCTCTGTCCAAAGGATATGTTGATACCCTAAATCTGGTTTGTGGATCTCTATCCATAGGAGAACTCCTTATGCTCTACTCTGGCTGGTGAACCTTTAAAAGACACTACCTCCACTACACTGATTGTGGATATCTCTCCACTTGAATACTCTTGTCCTCACTCAGAAGATCTATCCTTAATTTCCTGGCTTATGGATATCTATCCACTAGAGACTCTGTCCTCTCTTCTCTATCACCTCCAAAGATCTATCTCAATATTGTACTAAACACAGTCTAGTAAGTCTAGCACAAATCTACTCAATAGGTTCACTCAGAACCTTCTCAAATCTACTCAATAGGTCCACTAAGAACCTACTCAAATCTTCTCAACAAGTCCACTCAGAACCTACTCAAATATGATCAACATGTCCACTCAGAACCTACTCAAATTTGCTCAATAGGTCCACTCAGAACCTGCTCAAATATGCTCAACAGGTCCACTTAGAACCTTCTCAAGTTTACTCAATAGTTCCACTTAGAACCTTCTCAAATCTACTCAATAGGTCCACTCAGAACCTGCTCAAATATGCTCAATAGGTCCACTCAGAACCTGCTCAAATCTACTCAATAGGTCCACTCAAAACCTACTCAAATCTGCTCAAAAATTTCACTCAGAACCTATCCAAATCTGCTCAATAATCCCTCTCTAGGACTTGCTCAAATCTGCATTGCAAGCTTCCACAAAAGCTCACACAAAAATAGTTTACAAGCCTTCTCAAATATTTGCCTCAAATCAACTTAACAAGTCCACACAGAACTTGTCCAATCTCGTAGAATCATAAAGAGAATTGTTAGAGACTCAATATGTTCTATACTCAATGCTCAATCACTTTCTCAACTCAATCTCATATAAGCATAAAGAGAATTGTTAGAGACTCAATATATCCTATATTAATGCTCAATCACTTTCTTAACTCAATCTCATAGAAGCATAAAGAGAATTGTTAGAGACTCAATATGTTCTATTCTCAAAGCTCAATATCAACTCAATATCATAGAAGCATAAAGAGAATTGTTAGAGACTCAATATGTTCTATTCTCAAAGCTCAATCTCAACTCAAATCTCATAGAATAGTTTGTTTTATGGAACTTGAACAACCACTACATGCATCCACTTAACTAGGCTCAATCAACTCTACTCAACCAATCACTTCAAGAAACAACCCTTTCTCACAAACCCTAGTCCAAGCATGTATCTCCCAACTCAAAATGTTTTCAATAATGCCCAACAACAAATATCACATAACAATGATACTCATGTTCTTTTATAACTCAAGTTCAAGTTCTTTGCATAACCCATTGGCTTCAATAGCAATGCTAATAAAACAAGGTTTTAATCACAACTCTCAATTTGGAAAACCTTGAAGCATAAACTCAATGTACTTCACTCAACCAATGTTCTAAACAACAATTCTTATCAAACAAGGTTTAATCACAACTCTCAATTAAGAAAACCTTTAAGCATTAACTCAATGTACTTCACTCAATCAATGGTCTAAACAATAATGCTTATCAAACAAGGTTTAATCACAACTCTCAATCCAAAAAACCTTGAAGCATTAACTCAACCACTTTCAAAAAGGAAACCCTAATCAAATTATTTTCACTCCAAACTCAATTTTCAATCAAGCCAATCACCTAACTCAATAAAGAAGAATTTTAACCATACCTTTTCTTGAAGAGTAGTTGCCCTTACAAATCTGCCACACTCACAATTACTTCTTTGACAAACTCAATAAGGGTTAGAGGATAATTTTTATATCACAAAAATAATATCACAATTACACCTTATCACTCCAACTTAAAAAATAAGCAATATCCTCACAATAATCACAAAACCCTTTATTCAAAATAACACACAACCCACAAAGTCTTAACCTTTCAATATTCCACATTAGAAAAATTTAAGACTTGAAAATAAACATAGAATTCTCCTTATAACTCCTAATGGTATTTCATAACTACCAACCTTTATCACAATGCAAAGACTTCAACCACAAAATACCTTATACCTCCAACTTAGGAATTAATAAAATAAAACATAAAAAATGTACCTTTGCCTTTGGAGAGTTTTGAACTCTCAACGCAGCTCACACAAATGTCTTTTCCCATGGTGCAAACCACCACACGAGCTACAATATCAATGGGAAGGAAGAAGCACAATGTGCTTCAACACCCCTTCCTTGCCTTGCAAAACGTATGCACCTAACGATTGGCACCTTCAACACGTCCACCAAAATCTTCCACGAGATTTGAACACTATCCACCATGCACACCAAAATGTAAGCTTGCAGCCCACTTTCCACTAGGCCAAGGTGCCTTGTTGGCTTCCAACTAATCAACGCACTTGCTTTTGTTTCCTTTCACCATCAAGTCAAACACAAATTTCACAATTCTATCTCATGAGCTCTACATTTAATCTGTATGCTTTTTCTTTCCAATTCAAGCAAGGATGATTCGGAAATTAACTTTGGGCATGGTATTTATATGTATTTCCTCTAAATCAAAAATTTTAGTGCTTCCCTTTGGCTTCTATGATGTCGACGAAAATAAACTTTGCCTTTTTTAAAACTTTAAATCCAACCTTTGGATTTATTAAAATATTTTTTGGTCTTAAACCTTTAAACCCAACCTTTGGGTTTATTAAAATATTTTTAGACTTTATAAACCCACTTTTGCAACATAAAATATTGTAATGAAAATTACAAATGTTTTATTTTGGTTTTTCACCATGGAACTTTTAACCATTATAATATTTCGCCTTTGATAAAGTACCTTTTAATATTTATTTATAAAATTTAAATTCATCCTGAATTTAAATAATTTATAAAATAAATATTATAACTCCTTTGAACTTCTGTCTTTTGCACTGTTTCACTTGAACTTCTGCCTTCTTTTTGAATATCAAATGACCATCTTTGTCGCCTTTATTTCCTTCTGAAATCTTTGGTATTAATGATGACTCCATCTAGTGGCATCAATGGTGACATAAATGACAACTTTGACTTAGGGACTCACAATGTCCAACAAGAATATCCCAAGTCCATATTTATATATAGTTTTATGCACATAAGCATCATCTCTTTATTAGTCATGAGACTACAAAGGTGGTTGATAATGACTTATTTCTCCTCAACCAACCACCATCTACATACTATTGGGAAACATTAGAAATAAAACATCCTTGTAGAGTTGACATATTATAATATATCCTTTTGTGATTAACCATAATTCCATATCATGTAGAATTATAATTAACACTCTTTAATCACTCTCAATTATGCTAAAATGCATCCTTTCACCATTATTTTGACATTTGCAAGAAGATATAACTTAGACATTTCTTTTAGATTTTTTCTAAGTTATGATAAATTACACATGTAGATAATTGTGTCACGCATGCATACTCATTAGTAGAACCTAATTTCTTGATGCCCAATACCATACAAAATTCTACCGTACCTTGATAGGAGAGGATTTCTCAACATATTTAGATATACCATGTCTAAAAATATTAGAGCTCACTATTTTAATGTTTCATTACACATACTTTTTATAAGACCAACAAATCTTGCTTAGGTTATAACACATAGGACTACTCATAGTCGCATAATTTTTACTCCTTTTGTCATACTATATGGTGTTAGCCAATAGCTTCAAGCTTACTATAGTGGTAAGGTATTTGGCCTCTATTTGAGATGTTCAAGGTTCAAACCCCACTCAATATGAGGGGACCAAGATCCCTCATAAAAACCTGTGTAAACTCATTGAAAAAGATATGGTGTTAGCCCACTCTTATAATGAATTTACATTTATAAAAATTTTGGTGTATACACTCATCTCTCCAAACAACAATACAAATAAGAAACATGCATGCTTGATAAACTCCTATGCAATACCAACTTGATGACCCCTAATTATAAGTTTGATTTGAATTAATATCCATACCGAAAATATGCCATAATTTATATTGAGACACACTTAACATCTAAAAATATATTGGCCATTCTCTGCCAAACTATGCGAGAATCCATAATATTTACTCTGGTGTCTACTTTTGATAAGTCACTCTTAGTATACACATTTTTTGACACATTTAAAATCATTATAAAATCTCTAGGTCCTTACAAAATCAATTTCCAATAAATTATTAGAACATAAATTGATTTTGATGTAATTTCTTTGAGTGAGATAGTATATGAATTACTAGAGTAGATATATATCCTTCTAGAAGCATCGATCACTCCTCAAAAACTCTATAAGTAGGGTTCCAAATCAGGAACAAATATATGTAAATTTTTTGTATTGTATTCAATGTGCATCAATCTAAATATCATAGTTGTGTGTTTATATGTATTTAACTATATATTTTTAGATATGTGAAGCTCACTTTTAACTAAGCTTGTATTTGTGCAGTATATCCTAAAAATGAATGGTTAGTTGGCTAGTGGCCAATGGATTTATTCTTAAGATGGGAGGGATCATGAGATTAAATATCATGGCTTTCTTTTTGGATGGACATTTTTATATAGTTATGAGGACACCTTCCATTCATCTAGCATAAGATTCCCTTTAGCCTTAATGGAGTGCCATTAGATCCTATATAACTTGGATATCCTATGGATACCATCACCTAGGAGGCACAAGTTTGGTTCTCATCATCCTTCTATATCTTACTTTATAGTTTGAGGTGGCAATGGAGATCGACATGGTAATCATTTTAGACCCAATTTAGCTTAAAAACTATTGTTTCATATATATATAGATGATGTAAACAAAATAAAACCAAATATACAAATTCCATCACTATTATCACATAGTAGATGACATGGAAAATTAATGATAGACTACATCCAATCTCCATGCAACAAGTGATGATTTTTTGTATAGTACTATTGTTCTAAGGTTTAGTGAGCTAATTATTTTTTATGCTTTGAGGATTAATTAGAGTAAACTTCTTAAAGCCACAACTTTCACATACAAAAAATATTTTGTGGTATTTTTTAGATTGCATGATTTTTTGAGATCTTCATATTGCTTACATGAACTTGTTGTAGTGCAAGTGATGAATTTGGGTGGTATGGATCCTTTAATTTCTATTACTTGCTTAAATAGGTGGAAATACACTATTTAGTGGACCCAAATGACCTACATATTGAAGAATAAGAACTTTTGGTTATTCTTTAAGAAAATATGACAAACACCCTCAATGGAGATACTCATTCTAATAAGGAGTCCTTTGCTTTATTTGTAATTTTGATTGACCTATATGTACTTTTCCATATTGAAGATGAAATTGATACCACCAATATATGAACCAAATTTGAAAAAAATAAATATCACAAAATTTAGATGGTTAGATCTAGTGATTTTCTCTCTCAAAATGGTAAATTTCATTAACATTAAGGACTATGTCTCAAGATTAAATTCTTAAAAATATATATATTGCATATTCACGAGGTAAAAAGAAGGATGATGTAGAATTTTTCAATATTTTCCTTTCTAATGCCTCTTGTTACTTTTATATTGTTGGATTATTGGTTCATGTTTTCTTTAAGGAAAATAAAAATATAATTGTCTATGATCTCTTTTCTCTTCTTGTTAACTCTCAAGTGGATAGAAAGCTTGTGTCATTATTCTCAGGTATAGGCTTATGTCAAGGATTTCATACATACAAAGGCTAAGGCTAAGTATCCCAAGGAAATTTATAGTCTTTAAAGAAGTTAGAAACCCCATACACATACTATAAAAGGAAAGACCATCCTACTAAGAAACACCTTGTGATATTATAGGAGATTGAAGCTAAGTTTGAGAAGGTACGAGGCAACTATGTAGATGAAAATGGAGATTTTAATGGGTCCTCCTCATGTTATGATGAACCAACATAGTAGATATTCCACTAACTGAGAAGATGTTTTTATTAATGTCTTCTCTCCTTAGTACATCAATTAAAATTATAAGCAGTGTTGAACTATATAATCTAAACTTATTTAGCTATGACTGACATTGTGATGCCAGGAGCATCCAGTGGCAGCAGAGCAACCTTGCATCAGAAAGAAAATTCTAAGTGTTCTGCCTTGGTGTCGCGATATCGTGACAGAAAAAGTGTCGCGATATCGCGACATGTCGCATTATCGCGACTCAGGAAGGAGAGAGAAAGGCAAGGAGGAAAATGTCACGATATCGCAACATGTCGCATTATTGCAACCAAAAGAGGAAAGAGAAGGAATGGATGAAAAATGTCGCGATATCGTGACCTGAAGAAGAAAGAAGGCACAAGGGGAAAATATGTCATGATATCGCGACATGTCGCGTTATCGTGACCGAAGAACGAGAAGAGGCACAAGTGGGGAAGATGTCACGATATCGCGACAGGTCGCATTATCGTGGCCCAAGGAGGAGAGAGAAAGCCAGAAGAGAAAATGTCGCGATATCGCGACATGTCGCATTATCGCGACCAAAAGGCAGGATGAAGAGCAAAAGAGAAAAATGTCACGATTTCGTGATGTCGCATTTTCGTGACTTGTAGACAAGAAGAATCGCAAGGGAGAAAAATGTCACAATTTCGTGACATGTCGCATTTTCATGACCAGAAGACGAAGAAGAAGCCCGAGGAGGAAAATGTCGCGATTTCGCGACATGTCGCATTTTTGCGACTAGAAGGCAAGCGAAGGAGCTCGAGGAGGAAAATGTTGCAATTTCACGACATGTCGCATTTTCACGACCAGAAGGCGAGAGAGGAGCCAGGAAGCTAAAATGTCACAATTTCGTGACATGTCGCATTTTCGTGACTCGAAGAGGAAAGTGAAGGCAAGGATGAAAGAATGTCACGATTTCGTGACATGTCACGTTTTCATGACCCGAAGAGAAAAGAGGAGCCGAGGAAGAAAAATGTCGTGATAGCACGACATGTCGCATTTTTGCGACAAGAAGGTCAAAGAGGGAGCCAGATAGAAGAAGTGTCACAATTTTGCGACACATTGCATTTTCGTGACAAAAAGGCGAGGGAAGGAGGTAGTGAGAAGAAATGTCACGATTTCGCGACATGTTGCGTTTTCACGACCTGAAGAAGGAGAGAAGGCGATGGAGCCAAAATGTCATGATTTCGTGACATGTCGCATTTTTGTGACCTAGGGAGGAGAGAGAATGCGATGGAGCAGAAATGTCATGATATCGTGACATGTCACGTTTTCACGACCCGAAGAGGAGAGAGAAGGCCAAGGAGCAGAAGTGTCACGATATCGTGATAGGAAGAGAAGAAGAAGAGCAAGAGAGAGAAGATGTGATATCGTGACATGCTACATTTTTTAGGACCGTGACAAAGTGACAGTGACAGCTAGCGTAAGTTAGATAGTGGATTAGACAGTGGATGTAGGGGCCATTACAGTGTAGCTGGAGTATGACAGTGAACAGAGGTTAGGCGACGATTGTAGGGGCCTGAGTAGAGGTCAGGTGGTAGCTGCAGGGACACGTGGCACCAAGATATAGGTGACCACAGGGCACTCTACCCATAGACCAAGTACACACAGATAGCTCGATAATGCGTGACCAGTCGTAGTTGCTAGTTTTGGCAAAAAAATAATTGATAGTTCAAATCACGGAGTTCGAGGAGCAACTTGACAGGACTCGAGGATGTATTCATCCATTTTGTGTAATAATGGCTCAGAGGGTCGAGGCCTCTATAAAAACCCAAGCTTTGTAATGGGAAAGGGGTCAAAAAACTACTGTAACAGAGGGTTACAGATTTGAAAGCCTGAGGGCTATTGTTTTTCTTCTAGAGGGTCGCGGGGCCTCTTTAAAAACCCAGGCATGTAGTGAGAGAGGAATGGTGAGGCAGAGATTGCTGTAGAGTGAAAAGAAAAACTGGGCCTATGGCCAGTTCTGTGTAAAAAAAAATGATTTCTAGTTAATGAATGAATTTTTTGGATCTGAGGCAGTGCGATTTTCTGTCCCCCATCAAGCAGTATCAGAGCTAATTTTCTTGAGTGCACAAGTAGATTCATCGAACGTGAGGCATTTTGTGCCAGGATCTGTGGTGAAGGGCCTAAAAAGAGAGAAAGAAGTTCCTGCATGTGCAGACAGATTCACCGAACATGAGGCAGTTTGCACCAGGAAAGAGTAGAATTTGGCACTCTGTGTAGTGCTTGTAGGGGGTTTCTGTATGAAGCCTCAGAGGAAGAAAATTGGCACTATCTGCGGTGCTTGCAGGAGGTTTCTTGTATGAAGCCTCAGAGGAAGGAAATTGACACTCTGTGCAGTGTTTATGGAAGGGGGTTGATTAGAAAGAGTTTTGAGTCCATGTGCAGTACCTACAGTACTAGCACCAACAAAGGCAACAGACAGTACTGAAGTGAAGGTCACTTCTCCATCAACCTCGGGTGTCTGATGCAGAAGCATCCAGTGGCAGTAGAGCAACCTTGCATCAGAAAGAAAATTCTAAGTGTTTTGTCTTGGTGTCACAAAATCATTACAAAAAAAGTGTCGTGATATCGTGACATGTCGCTTTATCGTGACTCAAAAAGGAGAGAGAAAGGCAAGGAGGAAAATGTCGCGATATCACGACATGTCGCGTTATCACGACCAAAAGAGGAAAGAGAAGGAATGGATGAAAAATGTCGTGATATCGCGACCTGAAGAAGAAAGAAGGCACAAGGGGAAAAGATGTCGTGTTATCATGATTGAAGAACGAGAAGAGGTGCAAGTGGGGAAGATGTCATGATATCGTGACAAGTCGCATTATTGCGGCCCAAGGAGGAGAGAGAAAGCCAGAAGAGAAAATGTCATGATATTGCGACATGTCTTATTATAGCGACCAGAAGGCAGGATGAAGAGTAGAAGAGAAAAATGTTGCGATTTCGTGACATGTCGCATTTTCGTGACCTACAGACAAGAAGAATCGCAAGGGAGAAGAATGTCACGATTTCATGACATGTCACATTTTTGTGACCAGAAGACGACGAAGAAGCCCGAGGAGGAAAATGTCACGATTTTGCGACATGTCGCATTTTTGCGACCAGAAGGCAAGCAAAGGAGCCCGAGGAGGAAAATGTCATGATTTCGTGACATGTCGCATTTTTGCGACCAGAAGGCGAGAGAGGAGCCAGGAAGCTGAAATGTCACGATTTCACGACATGTCACATTTTTGTGACTCGAAGAGGAAAGCGAAGGCAAGGATGAAAGAATGTCATGATTTCGTGACATGTCGCATTTTTGTGACCCAAAGAGAAAAGAGGAGCCGAGGAAGAAAAATGTCACGATATCGCGACATGTTGCATTTTCATGACAAGAAGGTCAGAGAGGGAGCCAGATAGAAGAAGTGTCACGATTTCATGACACGTCGCATTTTCGTGATGAAAAGGTGATGGAAGGAGGTAGCGAGAAGAAATGTCACGATTTTGTGACATGTCACGTTTTCATGACCCAAAGAAGGAGAGAAGGCGATGGAGCCAAAATGTCATGATTTCGTGACATGTCACGTTTTTGTGACCCAAGGAAGAGAGAGAAGGCGATGGAGCAAAAATGTCACGATATCGTGACATGTCGTGTTTTTGCGACCCGAAGAGGAGAGAGAAGGCCAAGGAGCAGAAGTGTCATGATATCGTGACAGTAAGAGAAGAAGAAGAGAAAGAGAGAGAAGATGTCACGATATCACGACATGCTGCATTTTCAAGGACCGCAATAGAGTGATAGTGACAGCTAGTGTAAGTCAGACAGTGGATCAGACAACGGATGCAGGGGCCGTTATAGTGCAGTTGGAGTATGACAGTGAACAAAGGTCAGGCGGTGATTGCAGGGGCCTGAGCAAAGGTCAAGCAGTAGTTGCAGGGACACGTGGCACCAAGATATATGTAGCCACAGGGCACTCTGCCCATAGACCAAGTACACGCAGACAGCTCGATAATGCGTGACCAATCACAATTGCCAGTTTTAGCAAAAAAAGAATTGATAGTTCAAATCACGAAGTGTGAGGAGCGACTTGACAGGACTCGAGGGTGTATTTAGCCATTTTGTGTAATAATGGCTCAGAGGGTCGGGGCCTCTATAAAAACCCAAGCTTTGTAATGGGAAAGGGGTCGAAAAACTACTGTAACAGAGGGTTACAGATTTGAAAGCCCGAGGGCTGTTGTTTTTCTTCCAGAGGGTCGCGGGGCCTCTTTAAAAACCCAGGCATGTAGTGAGAGAGGAATGGTGAGGCAGAGATTGTTGTAGAGTGAAAAGAAAAACTGGGCCTGCGACCATTTCTGTGTAAAAAAAAAAAGATTTCCAGTTAATGAATGAATTTTTTGGATTTGCGGGTGAGCAATTTTCTGTCCCCCATCACATTGTATGATGCAATCACTTATAAATGAATGTGGCTAAAAATTATTTATATATTTACCTTATGGGACCATATTTTAACCTTAAATGATTACCTATATTGTACCCTAACTCTAATGGTATGATAGTTTTCTTTTTAATAAGCTATGTGTGGATTCTATTAAGGGAACTCTTAATAAAATAAGAAATCATTACAATATTCTCATTACATTTCCATCATGTTAATTGAATTTTCCAACTTGCATGTTTGTCAAATATATTCTTCATTTGCATTTCCATCATAGATACTCATCATTTTCCTTAAAATTGTAATATTTCTACAATTAAATCCTTGATATCAGTTTAATTAAGAAATAAAATCTCACTCATCTAGTTTCCTTTTAAAATTTAGATTTTGCCAAGATAAAAATCAACACCACAAATAGCTAAAATATTTCTCACCTAGTTTCCATATCTATAGATATGTTGGCTATAATAACCTTTCAATTCCTTAAGATCTCTTTTTTAGGGGTCTTATGCATGCCCTTAATATTCCAATATATCATTTTCATCATAATTTTTTGTTTTTATTTGTGAGCTTAGCCCCACTTCTTGTTAAAAATTGTGATATTTGCTTTTATTTTCTCTTATAAACATCCCTCGGTTTCTATTTCTATTTATTTTTTTATTTTTGGATCTTCCTCTTATTGTTTCATTCCTACCAACACTTTCATCTTCATCAATCTCTTCAATTTTTTTATATTATTCATAGTGAGACTTATCGATATTGTATTGATCTAAAGGATAGGAAGTGAAAGGAATAATATCAAAATAATTTTATTCTTTATGTTACCCTAGAAACCCTAAAGTGCAAGGATGCTCCTTCATAATAATTATCTTCTAATGTTGTCCTAAATTCCCTCAATTGTTATGGATTTCCTCCATCCTTGTTAGTTTATTATGCTTATTTTAAAGCCCTAAAGTTAAAGGGATAAACTCTACACTATTTTTATTTCTATTTCTAAATGAGGATTATATACTACTTGAGGAAATGAAGACAGTTTACTTGGAATAAACTTGACCTCTTTGGCCTCCTTTATTTTAAAAGTTTTCTCCACATCTTCCTTTTCACCTATAATTCCTCTTGAGTTTGAACTTGTATATTGTAATTTATCATCCCCTTTATCCTTGTTTATTTCTTCTAATATTTTATATGACTAAACTATGATGGCATTTACCATATGATCCTATAGATAGACTTTCTTTGCCTCTTCTTTTGGAGTGGAATATCATTGATCTAATCTATATTCTACTATAGTATGATTTTCTTGCTTCATCTTGAATTTTTTTCTCATGACAATAATTTTTATCTCTTTATTCATCATTTTCACTTTGCAACCTATTGCAATATGTCTAGTTTCATTATAATTGCATCCTTGAAATACAATATTTTTATAATCCACTTGTTGATTTTATTCTTTTGATTCAGATTTAATCTTAATGGATTATGGCAATGATTTTAAAATATCAATAGAAACACATATTTAGGTATATATATCATTCTTTTATTTATTAATAGTTTGTCTCTCCTAAATGAATTGTCCTAGATTATTTTCAATATTCTTCAAAATATCCTTATTGATAAACTGATATGGAAGTCCAAAAAGCCTAACCCACATGAAAATATTTTTAATAGTTTATTTTTATAGATAAGCTCCTTGATTTTAATTAAAGGGTACCTCTCCCCCTAAATCATGGGTCACCACCCATTGTTCTATACTTGATATTTAAATTAAAAAATATGGTGAGGAACAGACCTTTAGGAAGAAAATTCATTGAGTGATTTGAATTCAATATCCACGTTCACTTGTTCCAATTTTGAATATCTAAAAACCTTGTAGAGTACCCATTGAACTTATATATTTATTTTTAAAGTGAAAAAACCTCTTGCGGGGCTGCCTTGGTCTGAGATACCATGAACAGGGGGTTCTACACCGTCAAAGTCACCCAAGAGTCGCACCTGACCCTGCCCGCACCAACATTATCAATTGGATTTTTGATACCCAATTCAACTTTTTTGGTAGGGTGGAGATTTGAACCTGGGACCTCCCTTGGAGGATTTCCCTCTCCTCTCCAAATTACCTAAAACACCTGGGTATTGAACTTACATATTAACCTTCTACTTTTAAGAACCATTATATAAAACTCAATCATCTCATCCTTGGTAATCACATCTAGAGTAACATTTGCTCCCTAGATTAAACTTACCATATATTTACTCTTCCTCTTATCTCCAAGTTAGACATCCATACTTCTAGCTAGGGTATCCTAACATCCAATTAGTTATTTGGATGATGAATTATAATTTTTATTAAAATTTAAATAAATATTAATAATTACTACTATTTAAATAGAAGTTTTATTCTCTATCGTATTATCTAAGCATTTTTGTTACCTTCACATAATAGTGAAATAACTTTAAAGCATTGTGAATGTTACAAATTTAATCCCTAATTATTATAATTTAATGTTATTTTATTTGTTATCAAATGATATTAGCTTAACTAGTTAAATTCCTAGACTTTCAAGGAGGAAACTCAGGTTTAAATCTTGCCAAGCAATAAAAATATAATTACCAAACTCTTGTAATACCACTATGTGATCATGATGTAATAAGGTGGGGTAGGTTTCAAACCCATACAACTCATTGAAAAATTTCCTATTTTGCTTGTTTAAAAAATCTTAGTGTATACTTTCTCCAACAAATAATTGTTAATGAGTTATGTCATTATCAAATTGTAAATTTTAAATATATAGACTTCTAAAATTACTTTTGTGAAGCTAGACCAACATAAGGTTATGCAATTATTGAATGACATTAATTCATGAGTTCATATGGTTAAAAAATATCTTATGAGACATAATGACCAAAATTAAAATCTTCTCAAATAATATATGCGTTTACTAATACCATTATCAATTATATTAATAGTTATTATAATATTACTAAGAGTTTACTAATATCATTATTATTAATATATAATATGTTTATTAATAATCATTGACTTTATCTTTACCAATGGGCTATGGTTTATAAAGGTTTCCCTATACAACAAAAAAAATATTATCTATTATAATATTATTATTTTTTGATTAAATCGATATTATATTATGTCATTAACTAGAATATTACTAATTTTTATAATACACAATTATAATATCATATATAATTTTGAAAAATAATTTGAAAAAATAATATTAAAACACGATTATGTATAAGTTGAGATGAGACTCCTCTCAACCTTCGTTGGCAATAACATCTATTTATAATAGTAAAAGGATATTTGCATTGGAGCCAAATATCCTAAATTGTATGTCTGCAATGGTTGTCCAAATTAGCTAAATACTATATTTGATTACCAGTCTACCTAATCCTCTCATCCTAAATAGCCATGCCATTGTGCCACTAAACCCCTACCTCCATAGTACCCATATTAACCAAAAAGTCTACCACTTTATTCAGATATCTACCCACATAAATTGAAATCACATCATCTAATTTCTTCCACAATTCCTTAATTTGGGTGACAAGAATCCTCAACCTTCATATCTCCAAAGCAAAGTTCCTCATGAAATCTAGAGCTCCTACCAATATTTGAGAATATGATTCTATGATTATCCTCCTATAACCTTGTCTTACCACTTAGATAGAAGCATATTTGATAGGTAAGGCTTCTACTTAATTGTTTGTGGCCCTACCCAAGCTATGCAGTTCCCAATAAAGTATTGTTTCAACATGATTCCTATAGACCACTCCAATTCTATATCTACCCAAATTACCTTTTGCAACTCCAACAATAATAATTGTAATCCAACCTTCTAGGATGGTTTCCAACTAGCTCTATCTTGCCCCACTTGCACTTTAGATTCCTTCTCTATTGTACCTATATTAGCCTAATTTCCCTCTTTAGCATACATTGATATAGTTTCTATGACTTTGCTCCAAATTACCTATCAAACTCCATCCAAGGATGAAAAGGTTTCTCTAAAACATATTTCATTTCTCTCTAACCACACTTACCACCAAATAAATTTTAATCCAAGATTCCACCCAATATGAAGAGCTTCATATTTAAATCTACCCCTCTTCCATATTTCCCAAATATTAAACCAATTCAAATCATCATTAGCTTATATTTTGTACGCTAAAAATCATCACTTCCAGATCTAGAATGTGAACAAGCACTCAAACATCAAGTGGTCAGATATTTTCTTACTTTTGTAGCATAAAACACATCAGGATTGTAGATAGCAGCACCAAGAAAAATTAAAACTATTTGTAAAAAGGTCTATATGTTTTACACCAAATGAAATGTCATGTAAAAATGGTCAAATAAAATAATTGGAAAGTTATACGTAATTTAAATGCAATTGTCATTGTAAAAATTTAACATTTATGTTAATTAGCATTTTGATTAAGGTTGTTTAGTAAATTCATTTTTAATAGTTTTTTCATGTTAATTTTGATAAATACTAGGACCAAAGTGTAAATAGACCCCCTACAATTCAATTTGTATCCATTGCATTGAGAATCAATGTCTATGTACAAAGAAAAGATGCTAGAATATTACAACATAAGACTAGGCATAGTATTGCTACAGTCACATACTATTATTATACATGATTCTAAGGATAATGTAGACTCATTCACTTGTGCCAATTGTGTCTCCATTCATGTTGGTGTTATGTTAAATTTTTATCTTTATGTTGCAAGTGTTACAAGTAGGATTGCTTAGACAAAGACCAAACCCTTACCGCTTTTATATGAGTGATTCAAGTTGTAGGATTCAATACCATAAAAAGCTAAGTGTTTTCAACATACTCATCTATGTTATCTAAACAAAGTTATCAACATATTTTTTGATGTCATCATGAATAGTGCTAACATGGGTGAAGTTATCATGTTGATATACTAGATGTTGTTAGGCATAGTATCATCATGCCAACATATTAACTACCATCATGAGCCTTGATATCATGATTTGTACAATCATACCATTAGTCATCTACCATCATGTTGAACATCGTATTACAAGATGTCATAAAAATAAGGTCATCATATGAAGCTACCATCTGAAGCTAGGTCGGTATGCCAATTATTGTTAGTTCATTATTGTCTAAGTTGTACTATAATCATTGGATGTATGTCATCACAGATGTATTCTTCTAGGAAACATTACCATTTCTTCTTCCACTAACTATAATTCCCTCATCTCAAGAATCCTCATTGCTATCTATATTTGGAACCATTGCCTAGATAAATTTTGAGTTGATAAGAAGAAATGAGCATGATAAATAATAAGGTGAATAATAGATTCAAGTTTGCAAGGACAACGATGACAAAATTAAACACAAAATATAAAGCAACCAGTAAGGAGAAGTGCAAGACTATAAAATAAAGGAGTACAAAGTAAATACAAGTTCATGTAACTAGAAGTGGAGAGGGTGTGGAATCCCTTTGATGTTGAGAGTCTGAGATCCAAAAGAGAAAGGTGGAAAATATTACTATTGATAATAGAGAATGTGTAAGATCCAATAGTCAATGAGAACATCAACATATAATAAGAAGCTAACATAGCAAGCAAAGAGTGTATGGTAACACCTAAGCCAACAGAGAGTTGTTTTCCAATGTATATGAAAGATAAGAGTTTGACACTAGAGCAACCATACATGGACACTTAGGGGGGAAGACAAGAACCACATATCATTTACTTGCAAAGGAGGTTGTATAGAATTGATGCACAAGAATTTGGATAAATATTATTTGGAATATAGGCACCAAAACATGAAGTCGAGCCACCAATGATTGAAAAAGAGTGGGATATAATTCCACAAGAACCATCATCAAGTGACGAAGAGGTCAAATGAGACCCAATGGAAAATATCATAAATAGAGTGGGTAAGCAAAAATTCCCACCCCTTACTAGAGAGAGAAAATATCCATCAAGATACATTGGTACTTGTACCACCATATGGAAAGAAAACAAAGTAATGCAACCTACTGAATGGTTATAATTTTTCCTGCTATAGTATGAGGAATGGAAATTGACTAGTACTTGAGGGAAAGTACATAATCATTTGGACAATGGGATTCTATGCAACAAGAATTTATAAATGAATTTTGACCATTATGAGACAACATTGAAATCATAATAGAAATTTATGCTACAAAGCAAAAGTTGGATGAATATTTCAAAAACTATAATAGAATATTGAAATAGTTAGTTGATAAAATTCAAATACAACTAGTCAATGGGTTGGTAAAAATATGGTTTATAAATGGGCTACTATCCAAATATAGGAATAATATTAAGATTATAACATCTTCCACATACATAGAAGTCATGGATAAATCAAAGAAATTCAAGAGTGAAGTAAAGAAAATAATTGGAATTATGGGGCATCCAAGAAATAAAGAATTATATAGTGATATTGATGACAAAGTGTAAACTATTATCTATTATTTCATAAAATAGTATGACAAAATAATGAAATAAATTAAAGGAGAAGCATAAAAATATTGAAATAACATCTAGTGCTTAGACTATAAGTTATAAGGACACACAAATGTTAATTACCCTAAAAATATGTATTGTAATATATGTGTCATAACCCACCCTTGGCAAACATATTCATATGATGGACTTATGAAGCGATATGTTATCTTATTAATGGGATGAATTACTATTTTATGTTTAGCTTTTGTAAACATATATTTTATGAAAGAATGTGATGCTACTAATGGATTTGCACATTTGTAAGAATAGGTTTTATTGTGCATTGAAGAAATAATTAACCATTGAGAATGGGATTCCATAAGGGAAATGATGTGGATGATTTATTCATCAAACAGCTTAGAGTAACATGGATGAATATTGTTTTCATGTAGTTGCATATCATGATTTTCATGAGGGAAATATACCAAATTTTGTATGAAACTTGTTTGTTGCTTTATAATCTTATTTTAGATGAGATTTCATTTGATATAAAATTGATTCATTCCAAAGAAGAATAAATGTTTGATTTTATTGTTTTTTCTTTACAAAAAAAGATATATAAGGGATTTATCTTTTGATTGACATTATTACTTTGACATTAATAAGTAAGGATTATTTTTATTGCTTTTTTGAATTCAATAATGATTAACATTATTGCTTTGGCATTAATAAGGAAGGATTATTATTATTTATTGCTTGAATATAATAATGATTAAGGATTTTTATTAATATCTTTATTAATGATTCTTATTTTTCATCTACCATAGAAAAAAAAAGTACTTCTTGATGGAGCGGTTCATTAAGTGGGGACTTAATGACTTTGTGTTTGGTTAAGTGAGTTATTATTTTACCTTATCGTAATTTTGTTGCTAAACTAGCAATCAAAGAAAATGATAATATTTAAATCTCTAGTTATCACTATGGTAAGAACTTTGGTAAATATATTATTATACTTTCTATTTGGTATTTCTCCATTGTACTATGAATGGGTAACATGTGTAGTGTTTGTTTGAGATAACACACAACCCACAAAATATGCCTTGATAGAATCGAATAATGGGGAAAGAGATGGTACTTTTCTTGAGAAAGATCTAAAAAATAAAAGAGGGAAACAATGAGCAGAGGGAGAAGATTTGAGACATTGAAGGAAGGGAGAAACTATAATTAGAAAAAGATAAATTGATCGTGTTAGAATTTTCTTATTGAGTTTTATTATGATTTCTAGGTAGGCTTCAAAAGCTTACTTTTCTAGTTTGAAAAATTGAAGTGATGGTTTTAATTCTAGTTGTCTTGAAGTATATCATAGTCTGTATTATTCATTTGGATTGAGGACCTTCCTCCTTCTCTAAAGGAAAAGAGAAAATAATTCTATTCATACCTCTCAGTTTACTGTATGCATTTAGATTTTTTTTGTCTAGCTTGGGTACATATTATTTCTATTAGAATAAAATATAGCATTGGTTATCACTACCCTCTAGATTACCTCTTTGGAAACTTTTAGTTTAATGTATTTCTCTTTGGAAGTGTATTGTATGAGAATTAATCTACGATCTTGGAGCTCTTCGAGTTCAATTGGGTGAAAATTGTTGAAACTTTGGATATAATGTTACTAGAGTAGATTCCTTAAGTTATTTATTTCAAAACCCTTTTTTTATTTTATTTTATATTTTGGAATTCAGCTTTGTTTGAATTATGTTGGGATCTTGTGTAGCACCCTAAAATTGGCGCAGTAAAATTGGAATAATTACATTCACCTTAGTAAATAAATTTAAATTCAAATTTAACCTCCCAAACCGCCCGTTAACCACCGAGAAACCCGTTTCCTCCTTTTTCGTGCCATTTTTAGCAGTTTTTTTGACCATTTGATGATATCGTCTCCGATCAGATGATATCGCCCCAAATTTGACGATTTCGTCTGGACTAGAACGTCCAGACGATTTCGTCACAAAACTGAATTTGCATAGTTGGAATCCATTCCAACGGGTCTCCAATCTGGGCAGAAGCGTGTCTGCACCATTGGGACCCTTCCCCCGTTGGAGATCTCCCAAATTTGGATGATCTCCAACCTCCCAACAACTATCCTATGCTTATTTAACTCTAATACTTTTCCCTCCCCAACCCCTGGCTGAATTTTTATGCAAATTGAACCCTTATGCTCTAAAACATCGTAATTCATATTTTACATTAGTCCTATAGTCATTTCATTGTAGGTACACCACTGGTTTTCAGCCGGAGCCAGTACCTATCGCAGCTGATGAACCTGTCAAGATCGGAGGCGATCTCGTCAAATTCGGGACGATCTCATATTGATGCGAGACGATTTTGACTGCAATGCACATCGAGGCAATCAGTGCCTAGAGTTTGTTCTTTTGTCTCTTTTCTCTGTCATTTTATGTTGTAAATTAGATTGTTTATTCAGTTTTTATATTATATAGCATTTGGAGTTCACCCATTTTGTCTAGTTTATAGATTAATATCATATTCTGCCATCTAAACATAGTTATTTGCATTTATTTCTATTCTTGTATATTGTTCAACACTCATATTACTATTTTACATAGTTTGCCCCTGTTTGCAAAAAAAAATTTCTCGTATTTTGCATCTGTTTGTTGTTTTGCAGGTCTCTGATGAATTCGTCTGACGAATTCGTCAGATTTCAGACGATCTTGTTAGTTCAGACGATTTTATCAAATTGAAGGTGATTCTGTTTAATTGCGGATGATCCAGACAACTTCAAGCTTCAGAAACTCCATCAGACTTCCGGATCAGGTAATCTTCATTGGCCTCCTACAAATTCTCTGTTTCTATTTTCATTTCTGTTTGTTGTATGCATTTAAATTGCATTTTCATGTAGTTTAAGATAGAATCATTCGGCCAAACCTAGGATGAATGTTTAAAAATAAAACAAACTCATCAAAACTCATTCCCAAAACCTAGGCGTGGAAACTGCTGTCAAATGTTTCCTGGTGAACCCACCATCCGTCGAAAAATCACCAAAATGCACCTCCCTTGAGAGGCGGGACCTTCGCAAAGTCCTCTCGTCCGAGGTACCGCACCATCCTTTTCCCATCCTCCTTTTGGGCATGGATCCAATAGCCTGAAGGTAAAACTTTGAAGAAACAGCTGAGTCATTTGTTCATCAATTTAGTGCCTACATCGAGAGGCATGTAACTATTAAAGACCTATACAATTTAAAACAAGATAAAGACGAATGTTTTGCTGATTTCTTAGAAAGATGGAGACAATTGATAGGAAAACTGCACTTTGTGCTACCCTATAGGGAAATGTTAGACATTTTCATTAACAATTTACAAGAACAACTTTCTTATGAGCTATCAACAGCTACTTTGACTACCTTCGATCAAGCTATAGACTTAGCTCGAAGGGTATAAGATGCCCTCATTAGGAGAGGCCAACTTAGAAATAAGGATGATGAGAAAACATCTAGAAATCAATATAAAAACAAACAGGTTGTCGGTGATGGAGTCACTGACAAAGAAAATGTTGCTAATGTCAATGCAACAAAAACAACAGAAAAATTCATCTTGAAACCTCCTGATAAGCCTCCTTGAGAGTTCACTAGATTAAACAAACCTTTATCAACTATTTTAACTCAACTTCTTGAAAGAGGTTTAATCCAACTGCCAGCTATCCGAGAACCTGACCCAAGCATACCCGAATATAGAGCTGATTTGCACTGTGATTTTCATAGAGGTCCTGGACATTCTACCAACGCTTGTAAGAGATTGAAACATAAAATACAAGATTTGATTGACAATAATGAAATGGAAGTGCAAGCCTTCCAACCTAAATAAAACCCTCCTAATAATACCCAAAATATTGTTCCCCAAAATCAAAATCAAAATGCCAATCAAACTTTAGACATATTTCAACACCCTTTACCAAGACATGGTAAAGAGGTAGCCAATCAAATTGAACATCACAATGTTCCCCCTCCTACCCGATATGTAGGAACCATTAGCGGGCAATTACCTGTTCAGGACTCTCACACATTCGACACAACCTTATCCCTGGTTACAACCGGGCTCTTACATAATTTTCAAACTTCTGATTCTAGCAATATAGAGTCAGATAGTGAGAGTGAATTAGACACCATTCAATCGAATAGTTTTGAAAACGAATCAGATCCTATTCAACCTATCACAGATGCTAATGTTCCAGAAGAACCATTTCCCAGAAGAGTCACTACTCGACCTTCTTCTAATGAAGTCCTTCCTTATGAACAAGCCATAAACTCTCAACCAAGACCCTTTCAACGTCATCACTATAACATTGTAGGTACCATCGAAGTCGTCACTCGACAAGAAGCTCAAAATCCCCAACAAGAACCAAACCAGAACAATGGATCAGCTCCATTTGTTCTGAAAAATCCTAATAAAGGAAGTCATGCTCCTATTGTTCAAACTAAACCCCCTTACAGCATTAATGAGCAATTGTCTAATACCACCGCCATAATCTCCCTTTTAGATTTATTAAGATCCTCCCCCACCCATAGGGATGAATTGATGCTTACTTTGATCCAGATGATGGTACCTCAAAACATCCAACCCGAAGCTATGGCCAATACTATCATCACGCAAGAGATTGATTGTATTGACTTTCGGTATAAAGATATCCCACAACACAGTTTACACAAGGATAATCCCTTGTATATTACAGCTTTAATTGGGGATGTAGTTGTCAAACGAGTCCTGATTGATAATGGCTCATCTCTAAACATCTGCACCTTTGACTTCTACCAACGATTTGGTTTTAGAAGTGATGAAATGAAGAAGACTGATATGATTATCAAAGCCTTTAATGACGAAACACAATAAACATGTGGAGACATTACCCTCCCATTGCAAGTTGGTCCTAGAACCCTTGAGACAACTGTGTTCATTGTACATTGCCCAGCATCATACAATATACTTTTGGGTCGCCCTTCGATTAACGCCATGCAAGCAGTCCCATCAACTTTACACCAATGTGTTAAGTTTGAGTTTAAAAATCAATTGGTCACTATTCATGGTGACCCTAGACCTTTTGATATGTGTGCATTGGCAGAACCAGTTGGAGTGCAATTTTGCCCTGCTCTGTCATCCACATATCCTAGTTCTTCTTCATCTAAAACTGTGAAATATAAACCCATCATTTCATCTATTCCTCCTCCATTAACTTCATCTTCCCATATAGATCAACCACTTGCTAAACAAATCACTGTAGAACATCAAAAAGCTCTTAAAACTACAACCAATTCTTCAAGTTCTAATCCCATAAATTCAAAACCTTCAGACACATCTATCATACCTTCCACATCTCAAAACATAGGTAATAACCCTTCTACATCTTATGCCCTTTCTGATGATCTTTTACCAGATTTATCTACAACCTTAATATCAAAAAAAATGAATGATTTCATGCAAGATTCAGACCTTTTAAATCAATTTCCACCATCTCCTCGTACTTTGGGCCTCCCACAACCTATGGGAAGTACTTACCAAGTCGGGAGTTGCGCCTTCATGTACAAAGGATATGACTAGGGAAGAATCCCTCAGAATATCAAAACCCATCATGATGGATATGCTCGGTGCTATTTTACCAACGATTATATTAAAGCTAAACCCATGATGCTTAAAATGGGATATAAATGGAAAGGCTTAGGACCTTTCCAAAATGGCATGAAAGAACCTTTCGAGGTAGAACCATGGCTTGCCCGATGTGGTGTGGGCCTATTACCTAGTAAGGGTCAACCCTTTCCTTTTGAGGATGATGATCATCTCATATGCTATCAAGACTATTTGGATAGACATGTTGATTTACCTCTTAAAAATTTGTCATTTTCATGCAACATGCTATCCATAGCATACCCTGAAATGATTTCTGACCCCGATGAAGAGTTGGAAGGAGATATCTTCCATGATGTCTCTTGTTGAAGAGATGTTGTATAACGGGTTTTATTTTGATGGTTCTATACCAACCATAGCTCAACTTGAGGCCACCGACCCTCAGAACGAATTATCTAAATTAACTTTACAAGAGTTACAAGAGTTGGGCGTTTCACCTGCCCCACCTAATTTTGAAAGAGATCTACACATGGAAGTAGAAAATGTCCTTAAAATTAATATTGGAACTAAGGACAACCCTCACATAATCAACATTGGAGCAGAACTAAGTCAAGAAAAACAAGAACAATACATTGCATTTTTTAAAGGGTATGAAGATGTCTTCGCTTGGACATATGAATAAATGCCAGGTCTAGACCCTTCTGTAGTCATGCACCACCTAGTGGTCCATCTGGATGCTAAACCTGTTAAACAAAAACTTAGAAAAATGCATCTCAAAGTGGCTCGTCTAGTCAAAGGGGAGTTAGAAAAACTCCTGAATGTTATCTTCATACAAGCTATTGATTATGCTGAATGGATCTCCAATGTAGTTCTAGTCACCAAGAAAGAAGCCACCAAAGTTAGGGTTTGCACAGATTTCAGAGATATTAATGTTGCATGCCCTAAAGACGACTTTCCTCTTCCAAATATGGACCAAATTATTGATTTTACTGCCGGAAGTGGGATGATGTCCTTAATGGATGGATTCTCCGGCTATAATCAGATCAGGATAGCTCCTGAAGACCAGAGCTAAAACAGCCTTCATTACCCCCTGGGGTACCTTTTGCTGGAAAGTGATGCCCTTTGGCCTAAAGAATGTCGGGGCAACTTATCAACGGGCCATGACCTACATCTTTCATGATATGATGCATGATATCCTACATGATTATGTAGATGATATTATAGCTCACTCTTTTATTGAAGATCATCATTTAGACGATTTAAGAAAAGCTTTTAAACGATTACGAGAATATCTCATTCGATTAAATCCAGCAAAATGTATATTCGGAGTTAAATTCGACAAGTTATTAGGGGTTTTAGTTTCTTTACGTGGTATCAAAATTGACCCTCTCAAAATTGTGGCTATCACTGATATGCCCGCACCCACTAATATATCTGAATTATGAAGTTTACAAGGTAAACTTCAAGCTATCCGTCGCTTCATTGATAAGCTGGCGGACAAAACTAGTCCCTTTCTTAAACTCCTTAAGAAGGACGTCCCCTTTAATTGGGATACAGAATGTAGAGAAGCTTTTGAACTTCTCAAGCAATATCTCCTTAACCCTCCGGTGCTTTCATCGCCTAAATCTGATCGCCCATTTCTTTTATATATTTTTGCTTCAGATTCTGCCTTAGGAGCTATGTTAGCTCAGCTTGATGATGAAAAAAGAGAACGTGCTAATTATTATATTAGCCAAACTTTTGTCAGTTATGAAACTCGCTATACAACATTAGAAAAGTTATGTCTAGCAGTCGTGTTTGCTACGCAAAAATTACGACATTACATGCTTAGCCAAAAAATGTATGTCATTGCCAAATATGATCCTTTAAGATATCTCATGAGTCGACCTTATTTATCGGGTCGCACAACCAAGTGGGTTCTTGCTCTAAGCGAGTTTGATCTCACCTTCATAGGACGGAAGTCCGTTAAGGGTCAAATCATAGCAGATCAATTAGTCGTTGCACCCTTAGAGTCTACTCATCCCCTCATTATCGAGTTTCTGATGAATGCCTTCAATTAGAGGCAGACCTTGTTGAACAATGGTCCTTATACTTTGATGGAGCCCGATGCATGAGTGGGGCTAGTGCGGGTATTATTTTAATATCTCTACAAAAACATCTTATTCATCTGTCCTTCAAACTAACCTTTGCTTGCACCAACAATACTGCTGAGTATGAAGCTCTAATCCTTGGATTACGAGCTACTTTAGCTCTTAAAATTAAAAACCTCTTAGTTTTTGGGGATTCCCAATTGGTTATAAACCAAATTAATGAATTTTATCAAACCAGAGATGATAAACTTTGCACATATAAGGGCTATGTTTTACAACTAATGGCCTTGTTTGATCAAGTTACCTTGGAAGCCATTCCTCGAACTAGCAACCGTGCAGTCGACGCCATGGCCACCGCTGCATCTCTCTTGCCCTTGGAGTTAGACGACGAATATGCCACTATCATCATTCGTCGACTCTAGGAACCCGCTTCACATAAGTCATGCTTAGAGCCTTTGGATGTGTTTCTAATCAAGGAAACCACTCCTGAACTCTGGTATACAAACATATTTGATTTCCTCCAAAATGGGACTTTCCCTGCTAATTCTAATCGCAACCAGCGTCGGTTATTACGTCGATGAGCAAGTCGATTTGTAATCATTGGCAATACTTTATATAGGAGATCTTTTGAAGGTATCCTATTAATATGTCTAAATTTAGAAGAGTCTAAATCAGCCTTAAGTGAAGCCCATGATGGATCTTGTGGAGGACACTTTAGTGGTAGCGTCATTGCTAAAAAGCTCCTTCGGATAGGATACTTTTGGCCTACCATGGAAATGGATGCACATGAATATGTGCGCCATTGCGACAAGTGTCAAAAACATGCTGACCTTGTCCATGCGCCTGCACAAGAGCCGCAGGCTATTTCTTCTCCTTGGCCCTTTTCTAAATGGGGCTTGGATATTATTGGTAAAATTAACCCCGTGTCTTCTGATGGACATAAGTTCATCATAATCGCCACTGAGTATTTCACGAAGTGGGTCGAAGCTATGCCTTTAGCTTCCTGCACCGGTTCACAAGTCTCTAAATTTATTTTTAATCAAATCATCTGCAGGTTCGAAATTCTTGCAAATCTCATCTCTGACAATGGAACTCCATTCAAAAATAAAGATGTTAAAAAATTATGTCAAAAATATAAGATTCAACATCGCTGGTCTACTCCCTATTATCCTCAGGGTAATGGTCAAGCAGAAGCTTCTAACAAAACTCTAATCAAAATTCTCAAAAGACTAGTCAATAAAACTGGTCGTGACTGGCATATTCAATTATATCCATCCTCGTGGGCTTATCGAACTAGTGTTCGAACCCCCACAGGCACTTCACCATTTGTTTTGGTATATGGTGCCGAAGCAGTTTTTCCATTTGAATTAGAAGTTCCTTCTTTGGCTTTGCTACTTCAAGACACTGAAGTAGGAGATGAATATCACACTGGAAGACTCAGTCAGCTGGAACTCCTAGACGAAAAATGCATCAATGCTTTAGAGCATCTCCGTGCATACCAAAACAAGCTTAAAAGAGCATATAATAAGAAATTTCATCATTGATCCTTTGAGATTGGCGATCTTGTTCTAAAAGAAAATCAAAAAAATAAAAATGCAACCAAAGAACTGAAAGGTAAATTTGAGCCCAACTGGCTTGGACCATACATCATTACTGCACAATTTGAATCAGGAGCATATAAATTATCTACCTTATATGGTAAAGAACTTAAAGAACCCATGAATATTTTACATCTCAAACGTTATTATGCATAAATTTGATTATTTCATCCATGTATATATTTGTTCAAAATCATTCAAAACCCTCAAAAACATTCATAAAATCTTCAAAAATATTTATCGCATTTATTTTGTAAAGTTTCTTTTGCTTTAAAACAAAAATCAACATAAAAAATCCAAAAACAGCTATATGCTTGACTCTTTCGAAACCAAAACAATATATAGAATAAAGAGAGAGTCAACATTCTCAAAAATTTCTCAAAATCATTATTTTCTTACAATTATTGCAGTTATATGTTTCAACTTATTTTGGATAAAACTAGCATTTATTTGGCATCCCTCACTTGCACACTCACATAATAAATATCTTGATTTTATCTGGCATGATTACTAATCTCTCTTATATCAAAGTTCACAAAAATCAATTAAATAAAGTTTGAGCATAGAGAATTGATCTTGGTATTTACTTAAACCAAGCACATCTTTTCACAATAAAATGATTATATTTGTAATTTCCATGTTTTGCTACATAGTAGAACTGATTTCTTGAATGAAAAGTTTCCCCTACTATCCTATCATGCACATGGTCTAGAATCTTTGATAATTGGCAAAAGGACAAGCTCACCCCTACCCAGAATAAAAATCCCTTGCTCTACAGCTAATCCGAGCAAGTATCCCTAGAAAAATAAAAAGAAAAGAAAAGTTCAAGAAAAAGAAAAGAGAAAAGAAAAATGTTATTCTATATCATTCCAGCAATATTTCAAGCACTATCTCAAAAATCAAGCAAAATAAAAATAAGCAAAGTTCAAAAGAAAGCAAGAAAGCAATAAAATCCCTTTCCCTACCCTTTGAAAAAAAAAAATAAGGGTTGATGAGCTTGAATCCCTGGAATTCTCAATTATTCGAAAACTGTGAGGTAAGCCCCATAACATGTGGTTTGTGCCCAACCTGCTTGGCCTTGGGTAACTCCTAGCGTGGCGATATGTCCGTCACATTAGCGACCTTCTTTTGTACAGACCTATGTCTGCTTATGGATTAGCTAGCTCTTGATAATCCGATCTACATAGTAGCCTAGTATGGTTATATGCATCTACATCATGGTTAATGAACACTTAGTTTATTCAAATCACTTGTATCATAGTATCTTGCTCAAAACTGGTAACTGAACCATGCAATTTCACACACATTTGTATTTGAGAGATTTTGTCTATCATTATGATAAATCAAGATTGGCAATGAATTCACTTATGCACATGGGATTCCTTATAAATCTAATTTTTTTCAAAATACTTTGAAGTATTATTTTGTAACTTGTTTGGAATAATCAAGTACAATTATTTACCACAAAGACAACTATATAATAGAAGAAATCAAAAATTTCAATTAAAACACATCATATATATCTTATCGACTTTCACGACGATGGTATAATTCCAAAACCAAAATTAGAGTTTTATGTTTAGCGCAAGTCCTCATTTTCATCTTTTCTGTTCATTAAAAATAAACCATGCAATAAAACTATTTTTTTTTATCTTCGCGATGATGGTATAAGTCTATACCTACATATTCTATGCCTAGCGAAAACCATTGTAACAATATTTTCTCCAATTTATCAAAATTCATAAAAACCATATGACTTCATTCTATTACACAAATTATGCTTTTCAAAAGCAAACACATTTTTATTATTTCATATCATTATGTCAACCTTTGCATTTTGCAATGATGGTATAATTCTTAAGGAAATATTCAACAATTTTATCACACTTAGGAATTTATGCCTAGCAAAAATTATTTTACAATATTTCATGCATAATATTTTTATGAAAATCTGAAAACAAACCATCATCATCATCATTTGCATCATCACAACAAAGTCTTAAGACAGTCTCTTAAGCACTTTTTTTCTTTTAACAATATTTCTATCCTGGGACTAGCTTGACGACCGGGTGAGCAGCGACTCCATGAAATGATCTATAATAGCGACAATGTCCTTTGAAATTATTGTTAGAAATCTCTTTTTATTTTATCACATTTCATTACAACCAATCAATTTGTTACATCAGATTATTTCATTTAAAATATTTATAGCATGACATCCAAGTTATAATATTTTCCAAAATGACATAATTACATGAATCATCAATAAAATCATTACATCAATCAACTCAATCAATCAATCAAACATAAAAAGCATCATAAGCATCACATAAGACAAGTCATATGATCAAAAATATCTCATCTATATATATCAACAAAATATATACATCATCAAAATTAGATTGGTATGCCACAATCTGTACCTCGGCATACTCAATCCTCTATCAATACAAGTATAATACAATCTCAGTGGCAGTATCCCGCCCTCTAGCCTCGAGAGCCTCTAGAGCTCTCGGCCTCATCTCCTCCCCCGCCCTACGGAGGACGAGGTGGTCCCATCGCAGTATGTGTGGTACTACGAGTCCTCGTCGTCGACCGGGATGAGCTCCTCGTCGACCCTATCCTGATAGGATCTGCTATGGTAGGTGGCAGCTGTACCCTCTGGCCCTCTGGCACCGCCTGGTAGTATAGCGCCTGATAGAATGTGGTCTGAGAAACCGACCGCAGAAGCTCCTGAGTGCTTACCCCTCCGCCTCGTGCCCTGAGATGAGCATTCTCATCTCGTAGCTACGACACCTCAGCCTGGTGTTGTGTAGTTGCATCTTGTAACGTCTGCACCTGAGCTCGTACACGATCTCCATTTTCCCAGAGAGTAGCCATCTCGCTACTCTCTCCAATGTCCACACCCTTGCCCTTATCAGGCGATGGTGGCCTCTGTGGAGATGGGGGTCTCGCCTCCCTCCTCTCCCTCTCCCTCTGTCGTGGCCTCTCCTGTGCCTGTGGCCTCCTTCGCTCTCCTCTGTCATGACCCCGGGCTGCCTCTACCACCGCCTGGCATCGCCTCCCTATCCGATGCACAACTACGTGGATCGGTCCCTGTGCCCTCGTCATCCGAGGAGGGCGGATGCCTGTGTACCAGGCATCGTAGCCATCGACTACACCTGCGTCGTCCCCATCCACTGGCTGGATGGGGGCATCGTCTCGCGTCCTGGCTCCAGAAGCGTTGCATGTCAGGAGCCCTGCTTACCGTGGTGTTATCCTGGACAGTCCAGGAAAACTCGTAATCCCTGAGAGATGGGATCCCCTGTTGCAGACCGAACTATTGCAAAACTCGATCATAGCGGTGGAGCTCCACATATCCCCTCTCCATCCATAGCCAGCAGACTCGCCTAATGCGAGCCAGCTCCTGTGCGTCCTCTACCCACCCTGGATGCTGCCTCCATGGCCTCCAGGTGATCTGGTCTGGGACCAAGTCATCCAGTAGTCTCCGGGACACCGGTAGGTCAATCCGTCGCTGTGCCCCTCTCCGGAGCCACCAATAGAAGACTCGGGGCCTCTCCCCATTAACCCATGTCAGTGGAAGACCTATCGGCCTCCGCACCACAATGTGCTCCCAGCACCAAACCTATAGGAGCGATGTCATAACCAGACATCGGTCGCCCTTGTATACGACCCCATGTAGGATCCTATACAATCGGCATAGAACAAAGCTGCCCCAAGCAAATCTATAGCCATGATCGCGCATGTCGTAGATCACATCTGCCAGCATCCATGGTACCCTGCAGCCGCTCTGGTGGCACAGCAGAAGTCCACCAACCACCCCAGCCAAAACTCATGTCAGTGTAGATGCCCCAGGCATCTGGCGAAGTGCCTCGATGTTCACTCTGCCCTTATCTAGGGTGAAGCTCGGGTCATCATAGAGTTGTCCCATCGTGTGGACCTGATTGGTCACAGGTGTGATCATCCTCCCTTGTATGGGGATTCTAAGAATCCTCCATACATCCTCTAGTGTGGGAGTCATCTCCCCTGTCGGTAACCGAAAACATGAAGAGCCTGGGTACCACCTCTCTCGCTAGGGCCGTCGGTAGCCCCATGTTTGTAGATACTTGTGGCATCTCCGCCACATGTAGTAAGCCGGCTCGTGCCACCGATCTCGCTCCGCTCGTGTCGGAGCGGCCAAGTCATCTCTTAATCCTCCATATTTCCATTCTCTCGCTCTTTAGTAATCCTCTCTCGCAAGCATAAACAACCAAAACAACAAACAATCATTAATAACAATTTTAGCAATCAATAATGCAACTTAAAGATAAAAATTTTGCAATTGATGATATCGCCCATTATTGGCCGATATCGTCCGAAATTTGAGCAAAATCGTCTCCAATTTCGCGTGTCGAAATAGTCTTTAATTTGACGAAATCGTCCCTTTTTCGTCGATTTTGCCCTTGGGCGAAATTGACAAACTTGAGACGATTTCATCGAACTAAGGATGATTTCGTCTGGATGACGTCGATGGCCAAAAATGGCCACGATGCTCAAAATTCACCTAAAAATCCATCTAAAAAGCATGTAAAATCAAATTAAATCAATTCTAGATCAGTTTAAACCCTTACCCGTAGACCGCGGCGGACCTCTGCAGATCTGTGCTGTCTCTACCATTTTTGCTCCAGAGCTCTCAAAATAGTAAAATGAACAGTAACAAATGAATTAGGGTTTTACCCTATTTTTCTTAATTTTATTCAACAAATAATTTTTGCTTTTCCGTGTTTTTACCTCAAACGTTCGATTTGGGTAAAAACACGGAGGGGGCACCATAGTAAGTTGTCGTACGATTCGACCAAGAATCGTCGCCTAAAAATAGGAATAATTTTTTGCTTTTTTGTAGATCGAGAAGAACTCATCTTTAACGCATTTTCTTCGGAAAATTCGCTAAAGAGGGGGCAAAATGTAGCACCCTAAAATTAGCGCAGTAAAATTAGAATAATTACATTCACCTTAGTAAATAAATTTAAATTCAAATTTAACCTCCCAAACCGCCCGTTAACCACCGAGAAACCCGTTTCCTCCTTTTTCGCATCATTTTTAGCAGTTGTTTTGACCGTTTGACGATATCGTCTCCGATCAGACGATATCGCCCCAGATTTGACGATTTCGTCTGGACTAGAACATCCAGACGATTTCGTCGCAAAACTGAATTTGCATAGTTGGAATCTGTTCCAACGGGTCTCCAATCCGGGCAGAAGCGTGTCTACGCCGTTGGGACCCTTCCCCCGTTGGAGATCTCCCAAATTGTGATGATCTCCAACCTCCCAACAACTATCCTATGCCTATTTAACTCTAAGACTTTTCCCTCCCCAACCCCTGGCTGAATTTTTATGCAAATTGAACCCTTATGCTCTAAAACATCGTAATTCATATTTTGCATTAGTCCTATAGTCATTTCATTGCAGGTACACCACTAGTTTTTAGCCGAAGCCAGTACCTATCGCAGCCGACGAACCTATCAAGATCGGAGGCAATCTCGTCAAATTCGGGATAATCTCGTACTGATGCGAGATGATTTCGACTGCAGCACACATCGAGGCAATCAGTGCCTGGAGTTTGTTCTTATGTCTCTTTTCTCTGTCATTTTATGTTGTAAATTAGATTGTTTATTCAGCTTTTTATATTATATTGCATTTGGAGTTCACCCATTTTGTCTAGTTTACAGATTAAGATCATATTCTGCTATCTAAACACAGTTATTTACATTTATTTTTGTTCTTGTATATTTTTCAACACTCATATTACTGTTTTACATAGTTTGCCCCTATTTGCAAAATAGAATTTCTCGTATTTCGCATCTGTTTGCTGTTTTGCAGGTCTCTGATGAATTCGTCTGACGAATTCGTAAGATTTCAGACGATCTTGTCAATTCAAACAATTTTATCAAATTGAAGGCGATTTTGTTGAATTGCGGATGATCCAGACTGCTTCAAGCTTCAGAAACTCCATCAGACTTCTGGATCAGGTAATCTTCATTGGCCTCCTGTAAATTCTCTGTTTCTGTTTTCCTTTCTGTTTATTGTATGCATTTAAATTGCATTTTCATGTAGTTTAAGTTAGAATCATTCGGCCAAACCTAGGATGGATGTTTAAAAATAAAACGAACTCATCAAAACTCATTCTCAAAACCTAGGCGTGGAAACTGCCGTCAAATGTTTCCTGGTGAACCCACCATCCATCGAAAAATCACAAAAATGCACCTCCCTTAAGAGGCGGGACCTTCGCAAAGTCCTCTCGTCCGAGGTATCGCACCATCATTTTCCCATCCTCCTTCTGGGCACAGATCCAATAGCCTGAAGGTAGGGGTGCAAAAAATTTGGAGCGATACATTTCTAAAATTGGCGCAGTAAAATTGGAATAATTACATTCACCTTAGTAAATAAATTTAAATTCAAATTTAACCTCCCAAACCGCCCGTTAACTGTCGAGAAACCCGTTTCCTCCTTTTTCGTGCCATTTTAGTAGTTGTTTTGACCGTTTGACGATATCATCTCCGATCAGACGATATCGCCCCAGATTTGATGATTTCGTCTGGACTAGAACGTCCAGATGATTTCATCACAAAACTGAATTTGCATAGTTGGAATCTGTTCCAACGGGTCTCCAATCTAGGCAGAAGCGTGTCTGCACCGTTGGGACCCTTCCCCCGTTGGAGATCTCCCAAATTGGGATGAGATCTAACCTCCCAACAACTATCCTATGCCTATTTAACTCTAAGACTTTTCCCTCCCCAACCCCTGGCTGAATTTTTATGCAAATTGAACCCTTATGCTCTAAAACATCGTAATTCATATTTTGCATTAGTCCTATAGTCATTTCATTACAGGTACACCACTGGTTTTTAGTCGGAGCCAATACATATCACAGTCGACGAACCTGTCAAGATCGGAGGCGATCTCATCAAATTCGGGACGATCTCGTACTGATGCAAGATGATTTCGACTGCAGCGCACATAGAGGCAATCAGTGCCTAGAGTTTGTTCTTCTGTCTCTTTTCTCTGCCATTTTATGTTGTAAATTAGATTGTTTATTCAGTTTTTATATTATATTGCATTTGGAGTTCACCCATTTTGTCTAAGTTTACAGATTAAGATCATATTCTGCTATCTAAACACAGTTATTTGCATTTATTTATGTTCTTGTATATTGTTCAACACTCATATTACTATTTTACATAGTTTGCCCCTATTTTCAAAATAGAATTTCTCGTATTTCGCATCTGTTTGCTGTTTTGCAGGTCTCTGATGAATTCGTCCGACGAATTCGTCGATTTCGATGATCTTGTCGGTCAGACGATTTTATCAAATTGAAGGTGATTCTGTTGAATTGTGGATGATCCAGATCGCTTCAAGCTTCGGAAACTCCATCAGACTTTCGGATCAGGTAATATTCATTGGCCTCCTGCAAATTCTCTGTTTCTTTTTTCCTTTCTGTTTGTTGTATGCATTTAAATTGCATTTTCATGTAGTTTAAGTTAGAATCATTTGGCCAAACCTAGGATGAATGTTTAAAAATAAAATGAACTCATCAAAACTCATTCCCAAAACCTAGGCATGGAAACTGCCGTCAAATGTTTCCTGGTGAACCCACCATCCGTCGAAAAATCACCAAAATGCACCTCCCTTGAGAGGCGGGACCTTCGCAAAGTCCTCTCGTCCGAGGTACCGCACCATCCTTTTCCCATCCTCCTTCCGGGCGCGGATCCAATAGCCTAAAGGTAGGGATGCGAAAAATTTGGAGCGATACATTTTGGTGAACCCGACGTGAATGCATCATAACCTTTTGAACAAAAACAAACAAGACAAAACAAAAAAAATTTAGATGCATTTTAAAACATTTAAGGTTCAAAATCATGTTTAGATGGTAGCTCCTAAAAAGAGGTTAGAAGTTACTATAAACGTAGTAAACCAATTAGCGGCCATAGAAGTTAATTCTGTCCTTAGTGTCCCTGAAGCAAGTAGAAATCAATCCTTGTGGGACGAGCTTATCAGGAGACTTAGTATCATTTCATCTAGGTCAACACAACTTAAACAAATTAAGAGGCTAGTCTTGGATAGAATCCTGGATCCTCATAAATTAGTGTTCTATCATGAACTTCAGAGAGCTTGCCATAGGTGGTTAGCCTATAGGAGAGCTCTTGTATCTGCAAAAGTTTTAACTTTCAAGGAAGATCTTGAAAGCACCGTTATAGTGCGCCCATTTTTTGTTCATATAGATTCCTTAGAAGATGATCTTATAGTTAGGAGAAGATGGAACAAAAATCCTAGAGGTATGTTATATTGTAAATATTGTAGTGAGAATTATTATTTCCAACCAGCATCTAAGACAGACAATATCACCATAGCCCTTTTCATCAAATTCTTAAAAGAAAACTTTCAATTTGAAGAAGAACATTTCATGACCCCTAAACAACTTGAACCTATTAATGATATTCATAGATTATTCATAGAAGATTAGTTCATCTACTTTTAGCCTTATTATTATTGTGTGCATTTCTTGTTTCATTTGCTGTCTTTATTATATTGTTTCAAAGAAAAACTAAAAATCAAAATCAAAAAAAAAAAAAAAAAACATAGTAAAAAACTTAAACATTTCATTTACAATATTGCATTAGGTATATATAAATATATACCTTTTAATTTGTTGCATATATATATATATATATATATATATATATATATATATATATATATATATATATATATATATATATATATATTTGCTGAAATCAAAACTTAGCACCATGACTAAACTTAGGAATGGTAAAGAAATTTTAGGAGAAGGAGAAGATTGGCTACAAAATACAACTGAAAACCCAAATGTCCTTCTTGGAGATACAAATCCGGAAGGTGAAACTCTAGGTCAATTAGATGAAGACTTAGGTGAAGATAAGGAACAAGAAGGAAGTGTTAAAGAATCTTCGTCCCCTAGAATAGCTCCAAATGGAGGCATTAATTTTGACAACGCATAACATTTTCAAAAATTTCTTAATCAACATATCGACATCCTTAATGTGGCAGTCCGTATTGATAAAGGGGAAATTAGTGATGCTCAAGCAGTCTTAGAACGGGTGATTGATATGCAAACTAATCCTTTGTCTTTCATTGATCAAGAAAGTGATAAGGGTGGACCATCTAATGCGAATATGGTCACTATAGCCCAAGCCATGACCAAACAACAGGTCACCCAACCTCCTAAGCAACCTGTTACTCAACCTAAAATCACTCCCGCACAAAATAAAATTCCCTTCACTACTTCCTTCCTCCAAATAGTTGAGCAAAATGCTTTAAATAGACAAAAATCTAAAACAAAGCCAAATACAAACTTTCAACAATCTACAATACAACACAATCCAACTTCAAAACTCCTCCATAATATCTTTCCTACCAATGTTTTACACAATAGTAACATGGCATCTAATCTGCATGTTCCTCCATCCTACGCCCATAACACTTATGGCAATGCCCCACCAAATCAATATGGGGGGCAAACTAGTAGTTTGGAAGCTATGGTGAAACAATTGGCTTCACGTATGGACCAGATAGATCCCTACCGCCCCTCGTATAATTATCGAGAGATTTGTAGCCAACCATTGGATCCCATAGTGGTAGCTCAACCATACCCTAAACATTTTCCCATGCCCGTCCTGCCTATCTATAAAGGAACCGAAGATCCCATAGAACATCTTCGCATGTTTAGGATAGCATGTCATGACATATCGCATAACGACTTGTTATTACTAAAAATGTTCCCCAAAAGTTTAGGTGGAATGGCGTTAGAGTGGTATTATCAATTGCCCACTCATTCCTTAAGAAACTTTGAAGAAACAGCTGAGTCATTTTTTCATCAATTTAGTGCCTACATCGAGAGGCATGTAACTATTAAAGACCTATACAATTTAAAACAAGATAAAGACAATTTTTTTGCTGATTTCTTAGCAAGATGGAGACAATTGAAAGGAAAACTACACTTTGTGCTACCCTATAGGGAAATGTTAGACATTTTCATTAACAATTTACAAGAACAAATTTCTTATGAGCTATCAACAACTACTTTGACTACCTTCGATCAAGCTATAGACTTAGCTCGAAGGGTAGAAGATGCCCTCATTAGGAGAGGCCAACTTAGAAAGAAGGATGATGAGAAAACATCTAGAAATCAATATAAAAACAAACAAGTTATCGGTGATGGAGTCATCGATGACAAAAAATGTTGCTAATGTCAATGCAACAAAAACAATAGAAAAATTCATCTTGAAACCTCCTGATAAGCCTCCTCGAGAGTTCACTAGATTAAACCAACCTTTATCAACTATTTTACCTCAACTTCTTGAAAGAGGTTTAATCCAACTGCCAGCTATCCGGGAACTTGACCCAAGCATACCCGGATATAGAGCTGATTTGCACTGTGATTTTCATAGAGGTCCTGGACATTCTACCAACACTTGTAAGAGATTGAAACATAAAATACAAGATTTGATTGACAATAATGAAATGGAAGTGCAAGCCTTCCAACCTAAACAAAACCCTCCTAATAATACCCAAAATATTGTTCCCCAAAATCAAAATCGAATGCCAATCAAACTTTAGACATATTTCAACACCCTTTACCAAGACATGGTAAAGAGGTAGCCAATCAAATTGAACATCACAATGTTCCCCCTCCTACCCGATATGTAGGAACCATTAGCGGGCAATTACCTGTTCAGGACTCTCACACATTCGACACAACCTTATCCCTGGTTACAACCAGGCTCTTACATAATTTTCAAACTTCTGATTCTAGCAATATAGAGTCAGATAGTGAGAGTGAAGTAGACACCATTCAATCGAATAGTTCTGAAAACGAATCAGATCCTATTCAACCTATCACAGATGCTAATGTTCCAGAAGAACCATTTCCCAGAAGAGTCACTACTCGACCTTCTTCTAATGAAGTCCTTCCTTATGAATAAGCCATAAACTCTCAACCAAGACCCTTTCAACGTCATCACTATAACATTGTAGGTACCATCGGAGTCGTCACTCGACAACAAGCTCAAAATCCCCAACAAGAACCAAACCAGAACGATGGATGAGCTCCATTTGTTCTGAAAAATCCTAATAAAGGAAGTCATGCTCCTATTGTTCAAACTAAACCCCCTTACAGCATTAATGAGCAATTGTCTAATACCACCGCCAGAATCTCCCTTTTAGATTTATTAAGATCCTCCCCCACCCATAGGGATGAATTGATGCTTACTTTGAGCCAGATGATGGTACCTCAAAACATCCAACCCGAAGCTATGGCCAATACTATCATCACGCGAGAGATTGATTGTATTGACTTTCGGGATAAAGATATCCCACAACACAGTTACACAAGGATAATCCCTTGTATATTACAACTTTAATTGGGGATGTAGCTGTCAAACGAGTCCCGATTGATAATGGCTCATCTCTAAACATCTGCACCTTTGACTTCTACCAACGATTTGGTTTTAGAAGTGATGAAATGAAGAAGACTGATATGATTATCAAAGCCTTTAATGACGAAACACAAGAAACGTGTGGAGTCATTACCCTCCCATTGCAAGTTGGTCCTAGAACCCTTGAGACAACTGTGTTCATTGTACATTGCCCAACATTGTACAATATACTTTTGGGTCGCCCTTGGATTAACGCCATGCGAGTAAGTCCCATCAACTTTACACCAATGTGTTAAGTTTGAGTTTAAAAATCAATTGGTCACTATTCATGATGACCCTAGACCTTTTGATATGTGTGCATTGGCGAACCGCTGGAGTGCAATTTTGCCCTACTCTGTCATCCACATATCCTAGTTCTTCTTCATCTAAAACTATGAAATATAAACCCATAATTTCATCTATTCCTCCTCCATTAACTTCATCTTCCCATATAGATCAACCACCTGCTAAACAAATCACTGTAGAACATCAAAAATCTCTTAAAACTACAACCAATTCTTTAAGTTCTAATCCCATAAATTCAAAACCTTCAGACACATCTATCATACCTTCCACATCTCAAAACATAGGTAATAACCCTTCTACATCTTATGCCCTTTCCGATGATCTTTTACCAGATTTATCTACAATCTTAATATAAGAAAAATAAATGATTTCATGCAAGATTCGGACCTTTTAAATCAATTTCCGCCATCTCCTCGTACTTTGGGCCTCCCACAACCTATGGGAAGTACTTACCAAGTCGGGAGTTGCGCCTTCATGTACAAAGGAATGAGGGGAAGAATCCCTCGAATATCAAAACCCATCATGATGGATATGCTCGGTGCTATTTTACCAACGATTATATTAAAGCTAAACCCATGATGCTTAAAATGGGATATAAAGGGAAAGGCTTAGGACCTTTCCAAAATGGCATGAAAGAACCTTTCGAGGAGAACCATGGCCTACCCGAGTGGTGTGGGCTATTACCTAGTAAGGGTCAACCCTTTCCTTTTGAGGATGATGATCATCTCATATGCTATCAAGACTATTTGGATAGACATGTTGATTTACCTCTTAAAAATCCGTCATTTTCATGCAACATGCTATCCATAGCATACCCCGAAATGATTGTTGACCCCGATGAAGAGTTGGAAGGAGATATCTTCCATGATGTCTCTGTTGAAGAGATTTTGTATAACGGGTTTTATTTTGATGGTTCTATACCAACCATAGCTCAACTTGAGGCCACCGACCCTCAGAACGAATTATCTAAATTAAATTTACAAGAGTTACAAGAGTTGGGCGTTTCACCTGCCCCACCTAATTTTGAAAGAGATCTACACATGGAGGTAGAAAATGTCCTTAAAATTAATATTGAACTGAGGACAACCCTCACATAATCAACATTGGAGCAGAACTAAGTCAAGAAAAACAAGAACAATACATTGCATTTCTTAAAGGGTATGAAGATGTCTTCACTTGGACATATGAAGATATGCCAGGTCTAGACCCTTCTGTAGTCATGCACCACCTAGTGGTCCATCCGGATGCTAAACCTGTTAAACAAAAACTTAGAAAAATGCATCCCAAAGTGGCTCTGCTAGTCAAAGGGGAGTTAGAAAAACTCCTGAATGTTATCTTCATACAAGCTATTGATTATGCTGAATGGATCTCCAATGTAGTTCCAGTCACCAAGAAAGAAGCCACCAAAGTTAGGGTTTGCACAGATTTTAGAGATATTAATGCTGCATGCCCTAAAGACGACTTTCCTCTTCCAAATATGGACCAAATTATTGATTTTACTGCCGAAAGTGGGATGATGTCCTTAATGGATGGATTCTCCGGCTATAATCAGATCAGGATAGCTCCTGAAGACCAGGCTAAAATAGCCTTCATTACCCCCTGGGGTACCTTTTGCTGGAAAGTGATGCCCTTTGGCCTAAAGAATGTCGGGGCAACTTATCAACGGGCCATGACCTACATCTTTCATGATATGATGCATGATATCCTACATGATTATGTAGATGATATTATAGCTCGCTCTCTTATTGAAGATCATCATTTAGACGATTTAAGAAAAGTTTTTAATCGATTACGAGAATATCTCATTCGCTTAAATCCAGCAAAATGTATATTCAAAGTTAAATCCGGCAAGTTATTAGGGGTTTTAGTTTCTTTACGTGGTATCGAAATTGACCCTCTCAATATTGCGGCTATCACTGATATGCCCGCACCCACTAATATATCTGAATTACGAAGTTTACAAGGTAAACTTCAAGCTATCCTTCGCTTCATTAATAAGCTGGCGGACAAAACTGGTCCCTTTCTTAAACTCCTTAAGAAGGACATACCCTTTAATTGGGATACAGAATGTAGAGAAGCTTTTGAACTTCTCAAGCAATATCTCCTTAACCCTCCGGTGCTTTCACCGCCTAAATCTGATCGCCCATTTCTTTTATATATTTCTGCTTCAGATTCTACCTTAGGAGCTATGTTAGCTCAGCTTGATGATGAAAAACGAGAACGCGCTAATTATTATATTAGCCGAACTTTCGTCAGTTATGAAACTCGCTATACAGCGTTAGAAAAGTTATGTCTAGCCGTCGTGTTTGCTATGCAAAAATTACGACATTACATGCTTAGCCAAAAAATGTATGTCATTGCCAAATATGATCCTTTAAGATATCTCATGAGTCGACCTTATTTATCGGGTCGCACAGCCAAGTGGGTTCTTGCTCTAAGCGAGTTTGATCTCACCTTCATAGGACAAAAGTCTCGTTAAGGGTCAAATCATAGCAGATCAATTAGTCGCTGTTTTTAGGGTTAAAAATTTAGAGAAATGCCATATAAGGCCTATGTTTTACAACTAATGGCCTTGTTTGATCAAGTTACCTTGGAAGCCATTCCTCGAACTAGCAACCGTGCAGTCGACGCCATGGCCGCCGCTGCATCTCTCTTGCCCTTGGAGTTAGACGATGAATATGCCACTATCATCATTCGTCGACTCCAGGAACCCGCTTCACATAAGTCATGCTTAGAGCCTTTGGATGTTTTTCTAATCAAGGAAACCACTCCTGAACTCTGGTATACAGACATTTTTGATTTCCTCCAAAATGGGACTTTCCCTACTAATTCTAATCGCAACCAGCGTCGGTTATTACATTGACGAGCAAGTCGATTTGTAATCATTGGCAATACTTTATATAGGAGATATTTTGAAGGTATCCTATTAAGATGTCTAAATTTAGAAGAGTCTAAATCAGCCTTAAGTGAAGCCCACGATGGATCTTGTGGAGGACACTTTAGTGGTAGCATCATTGCTAAAAAGCTCCTTCGGATAGGATACTTTTGGCCTACCATGGAAACGGATGCACATGAATATGTGTGCCATTGCGACAAGTGTCAAAAACATGCTGACCTTGTCCATGCGCTCGCACAAGAGCTGCAAGCTATTTCTTCTCCTTGGCCCTTTTCTAAATGGGGCTTGGATATTATTGGTAAAATTAACCCCGTGTCTTCTGATGGACATAAGTTCATCATAACCGCCACTGAGTATTTCACGAAGTGGGTCGAAGCTATGCCTTTAGCTTCCTGCACTGGTTCACAAGTCTCTAAATTTATTTTTAATCAAATCATCTACAGGTTCGAAATTCCTGCAAATCTCATCTCTAACAATGGAACTCCATTCAAAAATAAAGATGTTAAAAAATTATGTCAAAAATATAAGATTCAACATCGTTGGTCTACTCCCTATTATCCTCAGGGTAATGGTCAAGCAGAAGCTTCTAACAAAACTCTAATAAAAATTCTCAAAAGACTAGTCAATAAAACTGGCCATGACTGGCATATTCAATTATATCCAGCCCTATGGGCTTATCGAAATAGTGTTCGAACCCCCACAGGCACTTCACCATTTGTTTTGGTATATAGTGTCGAAGCAGTTTTTCCATTTGAATTAGAAGTTCCTTCTTTGGCTCTGCTACTTCAAGACACCGAAGTAGGAGATGAATATCGCGCTAGCAGACTCAGTCAGCTGGAACTCCTAGACTGAAAAATGCATCAATGCTTTAGAGCATCTCTCGTGCATACCAAAACAAGCTTAAAAGAGCATATAATAAGAAAGTTCATCATCGATCCTTTGAGATTGGCGATCTTGTTCTAAAAGAAAATCAAAAAAATACAAATGCAACCAAAGAACTGAAAAGTAAATTTGATCCCAACTGGCTTGGACCATATATCATTACTGCAAAATTTGAATCAGGAGCATATAAATTATCTACCTTAGATGGTAAAGAACTTAAAGAACCCATGAATATTTTACATCTCAAACGTTATTATGCATAAATTTGATTATTTCATCCATGTATATATTTGTTCAAAATCATTCAAAACCCTCAAAAACATTCATAAAATCTTCAAAAATCTTCAAAAATATTTATCGCATTTATTTTGTAAAGTTTCTTTTGCTTTAAAACAAAAATCAACATAAAAAATCCAAAAATAGCTATATGCTTCACTCTTTCGAAACCAAAACAATATATAGAATAAAGAGAGAGTCAACATTCTCAAAAATTTCTCAAAATCATTATTTTCTTACAATTACTGCAGTTATATGTTTCAACTTATTTTGGATAAAACTAGCATTTATTTGGCATCCCTCACTTGCACACTCACATAATAAATATCTTGATTTTATTTGGCATGATTACTAATCTCTCTTATATCAAAGTTCACAAAAATCAATTAAATGAAGTTTGAGCATAGAGAATTGATCTTGGTATTTACTTAAACCAAGCACATCTTCTCACAATAAAATGATTATATTTGTAATTTCCATGTTTTGCTACATAGTAGAACTGATTTCTTGAGTGAAAAGTTTCCCCTGCTATCCTATCATGCACATGGTCTAGAATCTTTGAGAATTGGAAAAAGGACAAGCTCACCCCTACCCAGAATAAAAATCCCTTGCTCTACAAACTAATCCGAGCAAGTATCCCTAGGAAAAGAAAAAGAAAAGAAAAGTTCAAGAAAAAGAAAAGAGAAAAGAAAAATGTTATTCTATATCATTCCAGCAATATTTCAAGCACTATCTCAAAAATCAAGCAAAATAAAAATAAGCAAAGTTCAAAAGAAATCAAGAAAGCAATAAAATCCCTTTCCCTACCCTTTGAAAAAAAAAATAAGGGTTGATGAGCTTGAATCCCTGGAATTCTCAATTATTCGAAAACTGTGAGGTAAGCCCCATAACAGGTGGTTTGTGCCCAACCTGCTTGGCCTTGGGTAACTCCTAGCGTGGCGATATGTCTGTCACATTAGCGACCTTCTTTTGTATAGACCTATGTCTGCTTATGGATTAGCTAGATCTTGATAATTCGATCTACATAGTAGCCTAGTATGGTTATATGCATCTACATCATGGTTAATGAACACTTATATGGTTTATTCAAATCACTTGTATCATAGTATCTTGCTCAAAATCGTAATTGAACCATACAATTGCACACACATTTGTATTTGAGAGATTTTGTCTATCATTATGATAAATCAAGATTGGCAATGAATTCACTTATGCACATGGGATTCCTTATAAATCTATTTTTTTCAAAATACTTTGAAATATTATTTTTGCAACTTGTTTGGAATAATCAAGTACAATTATTTACAACAAAGACAACTATATAATAGAAGAAATCAAAAATTTCAATTAAAACATATCATATATATCTTATCGACTTTCGCGACGATGGTATAATTCCAAAACCAAAATTGGAGTTTTATGCTTAGCACAAGTCCTCATTTTCATCGTTTCTGTTCATTAAAAATCAACCATGCAATAAAACTATTTTCTTTGATCTTAGGAATTTATGCCTAGCAAAAATTATTTTACAATATTTCATGCATAATATTTTTATGAAAATCTGAAAACAAACCATCATCATCATCATTTGCATCATCACAACAAAGTCTTAAGACAGTCTCTTAAGCACTTTTTTTCTTTTAACAATATTTCTATCCTAGGACTAGCTTGACGACCGAGTGAGCAGCGACTCCATGAAATGGTCTATAATAGCGACAATGTCCTTTGAAATTATTGTTAGAAATATCTTTTTATTTTATCACATTTCATTACAACCAATCAATTTGTTACATCAGATTATTTCATTTAAAATATTTATAGCATGACATCCAAGTTATAATATTTTCCAAAACGACATAATTACATGAATCATCAATAAAATCATTACATCAATCAACTCAATCAATCAATCAAACATAAAAAGCATCATAAGCATCACATAAGACAAGTCATATGATCAAAAAATATCTCATCTATATATATCAACAGAATATATACATCATCAAAACTAGATTAGTATGCCACAATCTGTACCTCGACATACTTAATCCTCTATCAATACAAGTATAATACAATCTCAGTGGCAGTATCCCGCCCTCTAGCCTCGAGAGCCTCTAGAGCTCTCGGCCTCATCTCCTCCCCCGCCCTGCGGAGGACGAGGTGGTCCCATCGCAGTATGTGTGGTACTATGAGTCCTCGTCGTCGACCGGGATGAGCTCCTCGTCGACCCTGTCCTGATAGGATCTGCTATGGCAGGTGGCAGCTGTACCCTCTGGCCCTCTGGCACCGCCTGGTAGTATAGCGCCTGATAGAATGCGGTTTGAGAAATCGATCGCAGCAGCTCCTAAGTGCTTACCCCTTCACCTCGTGCCCTAAGATGAGCATTCTTGTCTCGTAGCTATGACACCTCAGCCTGGTGCTGTGTAGCTGCATCCTGTAACATCTGCACCTGAGCTCGCAGATGATCTCTCTCTGCCCGAAGAGTAGCCATCTCGCTACTCTCTCCAATTTCCACACCCTTGCCCTTATCAGGCGATGGTGGCCTCTGTGGAGATGGGGGTCTCGCCTCCCTCCTCTCCCTCTCCCTCTGTCGTGGCCTCTCCTGTTCCTGTGGCCTCCTTCGCTCTCCTCTGTCGCAACCCCGGGCTGCCTCTACCGTCGCCTCCCTATCCGATGCACAACTGCATGGATCGGTCCCTGTGCCCGCGTCATTTGAGGAGGGCGGATGCCTATGTACCGGGCATCATAGCCATCGGCTACCCCTACGTCGTCCACATCCACTGGCTGGATGGGGGCATCATCTGCATCCTGGCTCCAAATGCGCTGCATGTCAGGAGCCCCGCTTACCGTGGTGTTATCCCGGACAGTCTGGAAAAACTCGTAATCCCTGAGAGATGGGATCCCCTGCTGTAGACTAAACTATCATAAAACTCGGTCATAGCGGTGGAGCTCCACCTCTCCCCTCTCCATCCATAGCCAGTAGACTCGCCTGATGCGAGCCAGCTCCTGTGCATCCTCTGCCCACCCTGGATGCTGCCTCCATGGCCTCCAGGTGATCTGGTCTGGGACCAAGTCATCCGAGAGTCTCTAGGACACCGGTAGGTCGATCCGTCGTTGTGCCCCTCTCCGGAGCCACGAGTAGAAGACTCGGGGCCTCTCCTCGTCAACCCCTATCAGTGGAAGCCCTACCGGCCTCCGCACCGTAATGTGCTCCCAGCACCAAACCTGTAGGAGCGATGTCATAACCAGACATCGGCCGCCCTTGTATATGACCCCATGCAGGATCCTATACAATCGACATAGAACAAAGCTGCCCCAAGCAAATCTATAGCCATGATCACGCATGTCGTAGATCACATCTTCTAGCATCCATGGTACCCTGCAGCCGCTCTAGTGGCACAGCAGAAGTCCACCAACCACCCTAGCCAAAACTCGTGTCAATGTAGATGCCCCAGGCATCTAGTGCAGTGCCTCAATGTTCACTCCGCCCTTCTCCAGGGTGAAGCTCGGGTCACCGTAGAGTCGTCCCATCACATGGCCCTGATTGGCCGTAGGTGTGATCATCCTCCCTTGTATGGGGATTCTAAGAATCCTCCATACATCCTCTAGTGTGGGAGTCATCTCCCTGTCGGTAACCAAAAACATGAAGAGCCCAGGTACCACCTCTCTGCTAGGGCCGTCAGTAGCCCCATGTCTCAGTAGATACTTGTGGCATCTCTGCCACATGTAGTAAGCTGGCCTGTGCCAGCTGATCTCGCTCTGCCTGTGTCAGAGCGGCCAAGTCATCTCTTAATCCTCCATATTTCCATTCTCTGCTCTTTAGTAATCCTCTCTGCAAGCATTAACAACCAAAACAACAAACAATCATTAATAACAATTTTAGCAATCAATAATGCAACTTAAAGATCAAAATTTTGTAATTGATGATATCGCCCATTATTGGCCAATATCGTCCGAAATTTGAGCAAAATCGTCTCCAATTTTACGTGTCAAAATCGTCTTTAATTTGACGAAATCGTCCCTTTTTCGCCGATTTCGCCCTTGGGCGAAATTGACGAACTTGAGACGATTTAGTCGAACTAAGGACGATTTCTTCCGGACGACGTCGATGGCCAAAAACTGCCGTGATGCTCAAAATTCACCTAAAAATCCATCTAAAAAGCATGTAAAATCAAATTAAATCAATTCTAGATCAGTTTAAACCCTTACCCGTAGACCGCGGTGGACCTCTGCAGATCTGTGCGCTGTCTCTACCATTTTTTCTCCAGAGCTCTCAAAAAAGTAAAATGAATAGTAACAAATGAATTAGGGTTTTACCCTATTTTTCTTAATTTTATTCAACAAATAATTTTTGCTTTTCCGCGTTTTTACCTCAAACGTTCGATTTGGGTAAAAACACGGAGGGGGCACCATAGTAAGCTGTCGTACGATTCGACCAAGAATCGTCGCCTAAAAATGGGAATAAATTTTTGCTTTCTCGTAGATCGAGAAGAACTCATCTTTAACGCATTTTCTTCGGAAAATTTGCTAAAGAGGGGGCAAAATGTAGCACCCTAAAATTGGCGCAGTCAAATTGGAATAATTACATTCACCTTAGTAAATAAATTTAAATTCAAATTTAACCTCCCAAACCGCCCGTTAACCGCCGAGAAACCCATTTCCTCCTTTTTCGTGCCATTTTTATTAGTTTTGACCGTTTGACGATATCGTCTCCGATCAGACGATATCGCCCCAGATTTGACGATTACATCTGGACTAGAACATCTAGACGATTTCGTCGCAAAACTGAATTTGCATAGTTGGAATCCGTTCCAACGGGTCTCCAATACGGGCAGAAGCGTGTCTGCGCCGTTGGGACCCTTCCCCCGTTGGAGATCTCCCAAATTGGGATGATCTCCAACCTCCCAACAACTATCCTATGCCTATTTAACTCTAAGACTTTTCCCTCCCCAACCCTTGGCTGAATTTTTATGCAAATTGAACCCTTATGCTCTAAAACATTGTAATTCATATTTTGCATTAGTCCTATAGTCATTTCATTGTAGGTACACCACTGGTTTTCAGCCGGAGCCAGTACCTATCGCAGCCGACGAACCTGTCAAGATCGGAGGCGATCTCGTCAAATTCGGGACGATCTCGTACTGATGCGAGACGATTTTGACTGCAGCGCACATCGAGGCAATCAGTGCCTGGAGTTTGTTCTTCTGTCTCTTTTCTCTATCATTTTATGTTGTAAATTAGATTTTTTATTCAGTTTTTATATTATATTGCATTTGGAGTTCACCCATTTTGTCTAGTTTACAGATTAAGATCATATTCTGCTATCTAAACATAGTTATTTGCATTTATTTCTATTCTTGTATATTTTTCAACACTCATATTACTGTTTTACATAGTTTGCCCCTGTTTGCAAAATAGAATTTCTCGTATTTTGCATCTGTTTGTTGTTTTGCAGGTCTCTGATGAATTCGTCTGACGAATTCGTCAGATTTCAGACGATCTTGTCAGTTCAGATGATTTTATCAAATTGAAGGCGATTCTGTTGAATTGCGGACGATCTAGACTGCTTCAAGCTTTAGAAACTCCATCAGACTTTCGGATCAGGTAATCTTCATTGGCCTCCTACAAATTCTCTATTTTTGTTTTCCTTTCTATTTGCTGTATTCATTTAAATTGCATTTTCATGTAGTTTAAGTTAGAATCATTCAGCCAAACCTAGGATGAATGTTTAAAAATAAAACGAACTCATCAAAACTCATTCCCAAAACCTAGGCGTGGAAACTGTCATCAAATGTTTCCTGGTGAACCCACCATCCATCGAAAAATCACCAAAATGCACCTCCCTTGAGAGGCGGGACCTTCACAAAGTCCTCTCATCTGAGGTACCACACCATCCTTTTCCCATCCTCCTTTCGAGCGTGGATCCAATAGCCTGAAGGTAGGGATGCGAAAAATTTGGAGCGATACATCTCCTCCCCCGCCCTGCGGAGGACGAGGTGGTCCCATCGCAGTATGTGTGGTACTGCGAGTCCTTGTCATTGATCGGGATGAGCTCCTCGTCGACCCTGTCCTGATAAGATCTGCTATGGCAGGTGGCAGCTGTACCCTCTGGCCCTCTAGCACCACCTGGTAGTATAGCGCCTGATAGAATGTGGTCTGAGAAATTGACCGTAGCAGCGCCTAAGTGCTTACCCCTCCGCCTCGTGCCCTGAGACGAGCATTCTTGTCTTGTAGCTGCGACACCTCAGCCTGGTGCTGTGCAGCTACATCCTGTAACGTCTGCACCTAAGCTCACAGACGATCTCCCTCTACTCGGAGAGTAGCCATCTTGCTACTCTCTCCAATGTCCACACCCTTGCCCTTATCAGGTGATGGTGGCCTCTATGGAGATGGGGGTCTCGCCTCCCTCATCTCCTTCTCCCTCTGCCATGGCCTCTCCTGTGTCTGTGGCCTTCTTCGCTCTCCTCTATCGTGACCCTGGGCTGCCTCTACCCCCTCCTGGCATCGCCTCCCTATCCGACGCACAACTACATGGATCGATCCCTGTGCCCTCGTCATCCGAGGAGGGTGGATGCTTGTGTACCAGGCATCGTAGCCATCGGCTACCCCTGCATCGTCCCCATCCACTAGCTGGATGGGGGCATCGTTTGTGTCCTGGCTCCAAAAGTGCTGCATGTCAGGAGCCCCGCTTATCGTGGTGTTATCCCGGATAGTCTGGGAAAACTCGTATTCCCTGAGAGATGGGATCCCCTGCTGTAGACCGAACTGTCGCAAAACTCGGTCATAGTGATGGAGCTCCACCTCTCCCCTCTCCATCCATAGCCAGTAGACTCACCTAATGTGAGCCAACTCCTGTGCGTCCTCTGCCCACCCTGGATGCTGCCTCCATGGCCTCCAGGTGATCTGGTCTGGGACCAAGTCATCCAGTAGTCTTCGGGACACCGAGCAGGTCGATCCGTCGTTGTGCCCCTCTCTCGAAGCCACCAGTAGAAGACTTAGGGCCTCTCCTCGTCAACCCCTGTCAGTGGAAGCCCTACCGGCCTCCGCACTGCAATGTGCTCCCAGCACCAAACCTGTAGGAGCGATGTCATAACCAGACATCGGCCGCCCTTGTATACGACCCCATGCAGGATCCTATACAATCAGCATAGAACAAAGCTGCCCCAAGAAAATATGTAGCCATGATCGTGCATGTCACAGATCACATCTACCAGCATCCATGGTACCCTGCAGCCGCTCTGGTGGCACAGCAAAAGTCCACCAACCACCCCAGCCAAAACTCGTGTCAGTGTAGATGCCCCAGGCATCTAGCGAAGTGCCTCGATGTTCACTCCGCCCTTCTCCAGGGCGAAGCTCGGGTCACCGTAGAGTCGTCCCATCGTGTGGCCCTAATTGGCCGCAGGTGTGATCATCCTCCCTTGTATGGGGATTCTAAGAATCCTCCATACATCCTCTAGTGTGGGAGTCATCTCCCCTATCGATAACCGAAAACATGAAGAGCCCGGGTACCACCTCTCTGTTAGGGCCGTCAATAGCCCCATGTCTGTAGATACTTATGGCATCTCTGCCACATGTAGTAAGCCGACTCGTGCCGGTCGATCTTGCTCGCCTCGTGTCGAGTGGCCAAGTCATCTCTTAATCCTCCATATTTCCATTCTCTCGCTCTTTAGTAATCCTCTCTGCAAGCATAAACAACCAAAACAACAAACAATCATTAATAACAATTTTAGCAATCAATAATGCAACTTAAAGATCAAAATTTTGCAATTGATGATATCGCCCATTATTGGCCGATATCGTCCGAAATTTGAGCAAAATCGTCTCCAATTTTGCGTGTCGAAATCGTCTTTAATTTGACGAAATCGTCCCTTTTTCGCCGGTTTCGCCCTTAGGCGAAATTGACGAACTTGAGACTATTTCATCGAACTAAGGACGATTTCGTCCGGATGACGTCGATGGCCAAAAACGGCCGCGATGCTCAAAATTCACCTAAAAATCCATCTAAAAAGCATGTAAAATCAAATTAAATCAATTCTAGATCAGTTTAAACCCTTACCCGTAGACCGCGACGGACCTCTGCAGATCTGTGCGCTGTCTCTACCATTTTTTCTCCAGAGCTCTCAAAACAGTAAAATGAACAGTAACAAATGAATTAGGGTTTTACCCTATTTTTCTTAATTTTATTCAACAAATAATTTTTGCTTTTTCGCATTTTTACCTCAAACGTTCGATTTGGGTAAAAACACGGAGGGGGCACCATAGTAAGCTGTCGTACGATTTGACCAAGAATCGTCGCCTAAAAATGGGAATAATTTTTTGCTTTCTCGTAGATCGAGAAGAACTCATCTTTAACGCATTTTCTTCGGAAAATTTGCTAAAGAGGGGGCAAAATGTAGCACCCTAAAATTGGCGCAAGAAATTGGAATAATTACATTCACCTTAGTAAATAAATTTAAATTCAAATTTAACCTCCCAAACCGCCCGTTAACCGCCGAGAAACCCGTTTCCTCCTTTTTCGTGCCATTTTTAGCAGCTTGTTTTGACCGTTTGACGATATCGTCTCCGATCGACGATATCGCCCCGCATTTGACGATTTCGTCTGGACTAGAACGTCCGGACGATTTTGTCGCAAAACTGAATTTGCATAGTTGGAATCCGTTCCAACGGGTCTCCAATCCGGGCGAAGCGTGTCCGCGCCGTTGGGACCCTTCCCCCGTTGGAGATCTCCCAAATTGGGATGATCTCCAACCTCCCAACAACTATCCTATGCCTATTTAACTCTAAGACTTTTCCCTCCCCAACCCCCGGCTGAATTTTTATGCAAATTGAACCCTTATGCTCTAAAACATCGTAATTCATATTTTGCATTAGTCCTATAGTCATTTCATTGCAGGTACACCACTGGTTTTCAGTCGGAGCCAGCACCTATCGCAGCTCGACGAACCTGTCAAGATCGGAGGCGATCTCATCAAATTCGGGACGATCTCGTACTGATGCGAGACGATTTCGACCGTAGCGCACATCGAGGCAATCAGTGCTTGGAGTTTGCTCTTCTGTCTCTTTTTTTTTGTCATTTTATGCTATAAATTAGATTGTTTATTCAGTTTTTATACTATATTGCATCTGGAGTTCACCCATTTTGTCTAGTTTGCATATTAAGATCATATTCTGCTATCTAAACACAGTTATTTGCATTTACTTCTGTTCTTGTATATTGTTCAACACTCATATTACTATTTTACATAGTTTGCCCCTGTTTGCAAAATAGAATTTCTTGTATTTCGCATCTGTTTGTTGTTTTGCAGGTCTCTGATGAATTCGTCTGACGAATTCGTCAGATTTCAGACGATCTTGTCAGTTCAGATGATTTTATCAAATTGAAGGCGATTCTGTTGAATTACGGACGATCCAGACTGCTTCAAGAATCAGAAACTCCATCAGACTTCCGGATCAGGTAATCTTCATTGGCCTCCTGTAAATTCTCTTTTTTTGTTTTCCTTTCGTTTGTTGTATTCATTTAAATTGCATTTTCATGTAGTTTAAGTTAGAATCATTCGGCCAAACCTAGGATGAATGCTTAAAATAAAACGAACTCATCAAAACTCATTCCCAAAACCTAAGCGTGGAAACCGCCATCAAATGTTTCCTGGTGAACCCACCATCCGTCGAAAAATCACCAAAATGCACCTCCCTTGAGAGGCGGGACCTTCGCAAAGTCCTCTCGTCCGAGGTACCGCACCATCCTTTTCCCATCCTCCTTTCGGGCGCGGATCCAATAGCCTGAAGGTAGGGATGCGAAAAATTTGGAGCGATACATTTTGGTGAACCCGACGTGAATGCATCATAACCTTTTGAAAACAAAAACAAACAAGACAAAAAAAAAATTAGAACAACTAAAACTTAGATGCATTTTAAAACATTTAAGGTTCAAAATCATGTTTAGATGGTAGCTCCTAAAAAGAGGTTAGAAGTTACTATAAACGTAGTAAACCAATTAGCGGCCATAGAAGTTAATTCTGTCCTTAGTGTCCCCGAAGCAAGTAGAAATCAATCCTTGTGGGACGAGCTTATCAGGAGACTTAGTATCATTTCATCTAGGTCCACACAACTTAAACAGATTAAGAGGCTAGTCTTGGATAGAATCCTCGGATCCTCATCAATTAGTGTTCTATCATGAACTTCGGAGAGCTTGCCATAGGTGGTTAGCCTATAGGAGAGCTTTAGTATCTTCGAAGTTGTTAACTTTCGAGGAATACCTCGAGAATGCACGTTATAGTACACCCATTCCTAGGCCTTGTAGAGGCCCAAGAAGTTGTTCTCACAGATAGGGAAAGATGGAATAGAGCTCCTAGAGCTATGCTATATCGTAAGTATTGCCATGAGCTTTACTTTTTCCAACCAACATCTGAGACAGACAATATCACCATAGCCCTTTTCATCAAATTCTTAAAAGAAAACTTTCAATTTGAAGAAGAACATTTCATGACCCCTGAACAGCTTGAACCTATTAATGATATTCATAAATTATTCATAGAAGATTAGTTCATCTACTTTCAGCCTTATTATTATTGTGTGCATTTATTGTTTCATTTGCTGTCTTTATTATATTGTTTCAAAGAAAAACTAAAAATCAAAATCAAAAAAAAAAAAAAAAACATAGTAAAAAACTTAAACATTTCATTTACAATATTGCATTAGGTATATATAAATATATACCTTTTAATTTGTTGCATATATATATATATATATATATATATATATATATATATATATATTTGCTGAAATCAAAACTTAGCACCATGACTAAACTTAGGAATGGTAAAGAAATTTTAGGAGAAGGAGAAGATTGGCTACAAAATACAACTGAAAACCCAAATGTCCTTCTTGGAGATACAAATCCGGAAGGTGAAACTCTAGGTCAATCAGATGAAGACTTAGGTGAAGATAAGGAACAAGAAGGAAGTGTTAAAGAATCTTCATCCCCTAGAATAGCTCCAAATGGAGGCATCACTTTTGACAACGCAGAACATTTTCAAAAATTTCTTAATCAACATATCGACATCCTTAATGTGGCAGTCCGTATTGATAAAGGGGAAATTAGTGATGCTCAAGCAGCCTTAGAACGGGCGCTTGATATGCAAACTAATCCCTTGTCTTTCATTGATCAAGAAAGTGATAAGGGTGGACCATCTAATGCGAATATGGTCACTATAGCCCAAGCCATGACCAAACAACAGGTCACCCAACCTCCTAAGCAACCTGTTACTCAACCTAAAATCACTCCCGCACAAAATAAAATTCCCTTCACTACTTCCTTCCTCCAAACAGTTGAGCAAAATGCTTTAAATAGACAAAAATCTAAAACAAAGCCAAATACAAACTTTCAACAATCTACAATACAACACAATCCAACTTCAAAACTCCTCCATAATATTTTTCCTACCAATGTTTTACACAATAGTAACATGGCATCTAATCTGCATGTTCCTCCATCCTACGCCCATAACACTTATGGCAATGCCCCACCGAATCAATATGGGGGGCAAACTAGTAGTTTGGAAGCTATGGTGAAACAATTGGCTTCACGTATGGACCAGATAGATCCCTACCGTCCCTCGTATAATTATCGAGAGATTTGTAGCCAACCATTGGATCCCATAGTGGTAGCTCAACCATACCCTAAACATTTTCCCATGCCCGTCCTGCCTATCTATAAAGGAACCGAAGATCCCATAGAACATCTTCGCATGTTTAGGATAGCATGTCACGACATATCGCATAACGACTTGCTATTACTAAAAATGTTCCCCAAAAGTTTAGGTGGAATGGCGTTAGAGTGGTATTATCAATTGCCCACTCATTCCTTAAGAAACTTTGAAGAAACAGATTGAGTCATTTGTTCATCAATTTAGTGCCTACATCGAGAGGCATGTAACTATTAAAGACCTATACAATTTAAAACAAGATAAAGACGAATGTTTTGCTGATTTCTTAGCAAGATGGAGACAATTGACAGGAAAACTGCACTTTGTGCTACCCTATAGGGAAATGTTAGACATTTTCATTAACAATTTACAAGAACAACTTTCTTATGAGCTATCAACAACTACTTTGACTACCTTCGATCAAGCTATAGACTTAGCTCGAAGGGTAGAAGATGCCCTCATTAGGAGAGGCCAACTTAGAAAGAAGGATGATGAGAAAACATCTAGAAATCAATATAAAAACAAACAGGTTGTCGGTGATGGAGTCACTGACAGCAAAAATGTTGCTAATGTCAATGCAACAAAAACAAAAAAAATCATCTTGAAACCTCCCGATAAGCCTCCTCGAGAGTTCACTAGATTAAACCAACCTTTATCAACTATTTTACCTCAACTTCTTGAAAGAGGTTTAATCCAATTGCCAGCTATCCGGGAACCCGACCCAAGCATACCCGGATATAGAGCTGATTTGCACTGTGATTTTCATAGAGGTCCTGGACATTCTACCAACGCTTGTAAGAGATTGAAACATAAAATACAAGATTTGATTGACAATAATGAAATGGAAGTGCAAGCCTTCCAACCTAAACAAAACCCTCCTAATAATACCCAAAAGACTCGTTCCCCAAAATCAAAATCAGAATGCCAATCAAACTTTAGACATATTTCAACACCCTTTACCAAGACATGGTAAAGAGGTAGCCAATCAAATTGAACATCACAATGTTCCCCCTCCTACCCGATATGTAGGAACCATTAGCGGGCAATTACTTGTTCAGGACTCTCACACATTCGACACAACCTTATCCCTGGTTACAACCAGGCCCTTACATAATTTTCAAACTTCTGATTCTAGCGATATAGAGTCAGATAGTGAGAGTGAAGTAGACACCATTCAATCGAATAGTTCTGAAAATGAATCAGATCCTATTCAACCTATCACAGATGCTAATGTTCCAGAAGAACCATTTCCCAGAAGAGTCACTACTCGACCTTCTTCTAATGAAGTCCTTCCTTATGAACAAGCCATAAACTCTCAACCGAGACCCTTTCAACGTCATCACTATAACATTGTAGGTACCATCGGAGTCGTCACCCGACAACAAGCTCAAAATCCCCAACAAGAACCAAACCGGAACGATGGATCAGCTCCATTTGTTCTGAAAAATCCTAATAAAGGAAATCATGCTCCTATTGTTCAAACTAAACCCCCTTACAGCATTAATGAGCAATTGTCTAATACCACCGCCAGAATCTCCCTTTTAGATTTATTAAGATCCTCCCCCACCCATAGGGATGAATTGATGCTTACTTTGAGCCAGATGATGGTACCTCAAAACATCCAACCCGAAGCTATGGCCAATACTATCATCACGCGAGAGATTGATTGTATTGACTTTCGAGATAAAGATATCCCACAACACAGTTTACACAAGGATAATCCCTTGTATATTACAGCTTTAATTGGGGATGTAGTTTTCAAACGAGTCCTGATTGATAATGGCTCATCTCTAAACATTCGCACCTTTGACTTCTACCAACGATTTGGTTTTAGAAGTGATGAAATGAAGAAGACTGATATGATTATCAAAGCCTTTAATGACGAAACACAAGAAACGTGTGGAGTCATTACCCTCCCATTGCAAGTTGGTCCTAGAACCCTTGAGACAATCGTGTTCATTGTACATTGCCCAGCATCGTACAATATACTTTTGGGTCGCCCTTGGATTAACGCCATGCGAGCAGTCCCATCAACTTTACACCAATGTGTTAAGTTTGAGTTTAAAAATCAGTTGGTCACTATTCATGGTGACCCTAGACCTTTTGATATGTGTGCATTGGCAGAAACAGCTTGGAGTGCAATTTTGCCCTGCTTTGTCATCCACATATCCTAGTTCTTCTTCATCTAAAACTATGAAATATAAACCCATCATTTCATCTATTCCTCCTCCATTAACTTCATCTTCCCATATAGATCAACCACCTTCTAAACAAATCACTGTAGAACTTCAAAAAGCTCTTAAAACTACAACCAATTCTTCAAGTTCTAATCCCATAAATTCAAAACCTTCAGACACATCTATCATACCTTCCACATCTCAAGACATAGGTAATAAGCCTTCTACATCTTATGCCCTTTCTGATGATCTTTTACCAGATTTATCTACAACCTTAATATCAGAAAAAATGAATGCTTTCATGCAAGATTCAGACCTTTTAAATCAATTGCCGCCATCTCCTCGTACTTTGGGCCTCCCACAACCTATGGGAAGTACTTACCAAGTCGGGAGTTGCGCCTTCATTTACAAAGGATATGACTGGGGAAGAATCCCTCGGAATATCAAAACCCATCATGATGGATATGCTCGGTGCTATTTTACCAACGATTATATTAAAGCTAAACCCATGATGCTTAAAATGGGATATAAAGGGAAAGGCTTAGGACCTTTCCAAAATGGCATGAAAGAACCTTTCGAGGTAGAACCATGGCCTGCCCGATGTGGTGTGGGCCTATTACCTAGTAAGGGTCAACCCTTTCCTTTTGAGGATGATGATCATCTCATATGCTATCAAGACTATTTGGATAGACATGTTGATTTACCTCTTAAAAATCCGTCATTTTCATGCAACATGCTATCCATAGCATACCCTGAAATGATTGCTGACCCCGATGAAGAGTTGGAAGGAGATATCTTCCATGATGTCTCTGTTGAAGAGATGTTGTACAACGGGTTTTATTTTGATGGTTCTATACCAACCATAGCTCAACTTGAGGCCACCGACCCTCAGAACGAATTATCTAAATTAACTTTACAAGAGTTACAAGAGTTGGGCGTTTCACCTGCCCCACCTAATTTTGAAAGAGATCTACACATGGAGGTAGAAAATGTCATTAAAATTAATATTGGAACTGAGGACAACCCTCACATAATCAACATTGGAGCAGAACTAAGTCAAGAAAAACAAGAACAATACATTGCATTTCTTAAAGGGTATGAAGATGTCTTCGCTTGGACATATGAAGATATGCCAGGTCTAGACCCTTCTGTAGTCATGCACCATCTAGTGGTCCATCCGGATGCTAAACCTCGTTAAACAAAAACTTAGAAAAATGCATCCCAAAGTGGCTCTGCTAGTCAAAGGGGAGTTAGAAAAACTCCTGAATGTTATCTTCATACAAGCTATTGATTATGCTGAATGGATCTCCAATGTAGTTCCAGTCACCAAGAAAGAAGCCACCAAAGTTAGGGTTTGCACAGATTTCAGAGATATTAACGTTGCATGCCCTAAAGACGACTTTCCTCTTCCAAATATGGACCAAATTATTGATTTTACTGTCGAAAGTGGGATGATGTCCTTAATGGATGGATTCTCCGGCTATAATCAGATCAGGATAGCTCCTGAAGACCAGGCTAAAATAGCCTTCATTACCCCCTGGGGTACCTTTTGCTGGAAAGTGATGCCCTTTGGCCTAAAGAATGTCGGGGCAACTTATCAACGGGCTATGACCTACATCTTTCATGATATGATGCATGATATCCTACATGATTATGTAGATGATATTATAGCTCGCTCTCTTATTGAAGATCATCATTTAGACGATTTAAGAAAAGTTTTTAATCGATTACGAGAATATCTCATTCGATTAAATCCAAGAAAATGTATATTCGGAGTTAAATCCGGCAAGTTATTAGGGGTTTTAGTTTCTTTACGTGGTATCAAAATTGACCCTCTCAAAATTGCGGCTATCACTGATATGCCCGCACCCACTAATATATCTGAATTACGAAGTTTACAAGGTAAACTTCAAGCTATCCGTCGCTTCATTGATAAGCTAGCGGACAAAACTGGTCCCTTTCTTAAACTCCTTAAGAAGGACGTCCCCTTTAATTGGGACACAGAATGTAGAGAAGCTTTTGAACTTCTCAAGCAATATCTCCTTAACCCTCCGGTGCTTTCATCGCCTAAATCTGATCGCCCATTTCTTCTATATATTTTTGCTTCAGATTCTACCTTAGGAGCTATGTTAGCTCAGCTTGATGATGAAAAATGAGAACGTGCTAATTATTACATTAGCCGCACCTTCATCAGTTATGAAACCCGCTATACAGACGTTAGAGAAGTTATGTCTAGCAGTCGTGTTTGCTACGCAAAAATTACGACATTACATGCTTAGCCAAAAAACGTATGTCATTGCCAAATATGATCCTTTAAGATATCTCATGAGTCGACCTTATTTATTGGGTCGCACACCCAAGTGGGTTCTTGCTCTAAGCGAGTTTGATCTCACCTTCATAGGACAGAAGTCTGTTAAGGGTCAAATCATAGCAGATCAATTAGCTGTTGCACCCTTAGAGTCTACTCATCCCCTCATTATCGAGTTTCCTGATGAATGCCTTCAATTAGAGGCAGACCTTGTTGAACAATGGTCCTTATACTTTGATGGAGCCCGATGCATGAGTGGGGCTAGTGCGGGTATTATTTTAATATCTCCGCAAAAACATCTTATTCCTCTGTCCTTCAAACTAACCTTTGCTTGCACCAACAATATTGTTGAGTATGAAGCTCTAATCCTTGGATTACGAGCTGCTTTAGCGCTTAAAATTAAAAACCTCTTAGTTTTTGGGGATTCCCAATTGGTTATAAACCAAATTAATGAAGTTTATCAAACCAGAGATGATAAACTTCGCCCATATAAGGCCTATGTTTTACAACTAATGGCCTTGTTTGATCAAGTTACCTTGGAAGCCATTCCTCGAACTAGCAACCGTGCAGCCGATGCCATGGCCGCCACTGCATCTCTCTTGCCCTTGGAGTTAGACGACGAATATGCCACTATCATCATTCGTCGACTCCAGGAACCCGCTTCACATAAGTCATGCTTAGAGCCTTTGGATGTGTTTCTAATCAAGGAAACCACTCCTGAACTCTGGTATACAGACATATTTGATTTCCTCCAAAATGGGACTTTCCCTGCTAATTCTAATCGCAACCAGCGTCGGTTATTACGTCGACGAGCAAGTCGATTTGTAATCATTGGCAATACTTTATATAGGAGATCTTTTGAAGGTATCCTATTAAGATGTCTAAATTTAGAAGAGTCTAAATCAGCCTTGAGTGAAGCCCACGATGGATCTTGTGGAGGACACTTTAGTGGTAGCGTCATTGCTAAAAAGCTCCTTCGGATAGGATACTTTTGGCCTACCATGGAAACGGATGCACATGAATATGTGCGCCATTGCGACAAGTGTCAAAAACATGCTGACCTTGTCCATGCGCCTGCACAAGAGCTGCAGGCTATTTCTTCTCCTTGGCCCTTTTCTAAATGGGGCTTGGATATTATTGGTAAAATTAATCCCGTGTCTTCTGATGGACATAAGTTCATCATAACCGCCATTGAGTATTTCACGAAGTGGGTTGAAGCTATGCCTTTAGCTTCCTGCACCGGTTCACAAGTCTCTAAATTCATTTTTAATCAAATCATCTCGTAGGTTCGGAATTCCTGCAAATCTCATCTCTGACAATGGAACTCCATTCAAAAATAAAGATGTTAAAAAATTATGTCAAAAATATAAGATTCAACATCGCTGGTCTACTCCCTATTATCCTCAGGGTAATGGTCAAGCGTAAGCTTCTAACAAAACTCTAATCAAAATTCTCAAAAGACTAGTCAATAAAACTGGCCGTGACTGGCATATTCAATTATATCCAGCCCCGTGGGCTTATCGAACTAGTGTTCGAACCCCCACGGGCACTTCACCATTTGTTTTGGTATATGGTGCCAAAGAGTTTTTCCATTTGAATTAGAAGTTCCTTCTTTGGCTCTGCTACTTCAAGACACCGAAGTAGGAGATGAATATCGCAATGGCAGACTCGATCAGCTGGAACTCCTAGATGAAAAATGCATCAATGCTTTAGAGCATCTCCGTGCATACCAAAACAAGCTTAAAAGAGCATATAATAAGAAAGTTCGTCATCGATCCTTTGAGATTGGCGATCTTGTTCTAAAAGAAAATCAAAAAAATACAAATGCAACCAAAGAACTGAAAGGTAAATTTGAGCCCAACTGGCTTGGACCATACATCATTACTGCAAAATTTGAATCAGGAGCATATAAATTATCTACCTTAGATGGTAAAGAACTTAAAGAACCCATGAATATTTTACATCTCAAACGTTATTATGCATAAATTTGATTATTTCATCCATGTATATATTTGTTCAAAATCATTATCTTGTATTTCTTTCAATTTATTCAAAAACCTCAAAAACATTCATAAAATCTTCAAAAATCTTCAAAAATATTTATTGCATTTATTTAGCTTTGTAAAGTTCCTTTTGCTTTAAAACAAAAATCAACATAAAAATCCAAAAACAGCTATATGCTTGACTCTTTCGAAACCAAAACAATATACAGAATAAAGAGAGAGTCAACATTCTCAAAACTTTCTCAAAATCATTATTTTCTTACAATTATTGCAATTATATGTTTCAACTTATTTTGGATAAAACTAGCATTTATTTGGCATCCCTCACTTGCACACTCACACAATAAATATCTTGATTTTATCTGGCATGATTACTAATCTCTCTTATATCAAAGTTCACAAAATTCAATTAAATAAAGTTTGAGCATAGAGAATTGATCTTGTTATTTACTTAAACCAAGCACATCTTTTCACAATAAAATGATTATATTTGTAATTTCCATGTTTTGCTACATAGTAGAACCGATTTCTTGAGTGAAAAGTTTCCCCTGCTATCCTATCATGCACATGGTCTAGAATCTTTGAGAATTGGCAAAAGGACAAGCTCACCCCTACCCAGAATAAAAATCCCTTGCTCTACAGCTAATCCGAGCAAGTATCCCTAGAAAAAGAAAAAGAAAAGAGAAAAATAAGAAAAGAAAAATGTTATTCTATATCATTTCAACAATGTTCCAAGCATTATCAAGCAAAAATCAAGCAAAAGAAAAATAAGCAAAGTTCAAAAGAAAGCAAGAAAAGCAATAAAATCCCTTTCCCTACCCTTTGAAAAGAAAAGAAGGGTTGATGAGCTTGAATCCCTGGAATTCTCAATTATTCGAAAACTGTGAGGTAAGCCCCATAACAGGTGGTTTGTGCCCAACCTCGCTTGGCCTTGGGTAACTCCTAGCGTGGCGATATGTCCGTCACATTAGCGACCTTCTTTTGTACAGACCTATGCTTGCTTATGGATTAGCTAGCTCTTGATAATCCGATCTACATAGTAGCCTAGTATGGTTATATGCATCTACATCATGGTTAATGAACACTTAGTTGGTTTATTCAAATCACTTGTATCATAGTATCTTGCTCAAAATTGGTAAATGAACCATACAATTGCACACACATTTGTATTTGAGAGATTTTGTCTATCATTATGATAAATCAAGATTGGCAATGAATTCACTTATGCACATGGGATTCCTTATAAATCTAATTTTTGTCTTCAAAATACTTTGAAATATTATTTTTGCAACTTGTTTGGAATAATCAAGTACAATTATTTACCACAAAGACAACTATATAATAGAAGAAATCAAAAATTTCAATTAAAACATATCATATATATCTTATCGACTTTCGCGACGATGGTATAATTCCAAAACCAAAATTGGAATTTTATGCTTAGCGCAAGTCCTCATTTTCATCTTTTCTGTTCATCAAAAATCAATCATGCAATAAAACTATCCTTTCTTTGATCTTCGCGATGATGGTATAAGTCTATACCTACATATTCTATGCCTAGCGCAAACCATTGTAACAATATTTTTTCCAATTTATCAAAATTCATAAAAACCATATGACTTCATTCTATTACACAAATTATGCTTTTCAAAAGCAAACACATTTTTATTATTTCATATCATTATGTCAACCTTTGCATTTTGCAATGATGGTATAATTCTTAAGGAATTATTCAACAATTTTATCACACTTAGGAATTTATGCCTAGCAAAAATCATTTTACAATATTTCATGCATAATATTTTTATGGAAATCTGAAAACAAACCATCATCATCATCATTTGCATCATCACAACAAAGTCTTAAGACAGTCTCTTAAGCACTCTTTTCTTTTAACAATATTTCTATCCTGGGACTAGCTTGACGACCGAGTGAGCAGCGACTCCATGAAATGGTCTATAATAGCGACAATGTCCTTTGAAATTATTGTTAGAAATCTCTTTTATTTTTATCACATTTCATTACAACCAATCAATTTGTTACATCAGATTATTTCATTTAAAATATTTATAGCATGACATCCAAGTTATAATATTTTCCAAAACGACATAATTACATGAATCATCAATAAAATCATTACATCAATCAACTCAATCAATCAATCAAACATAAAAAGCATCATAAGCATCACATAAGACAAGTCATATGATCAAAAAATATCTCATCTATATATATCAACAGAATATATACATCATCAAAACTGGATTGGTATGCCACAATCTGTACCTCGGCATACTCAATCCTCTATCAATACAAGTATAATACAATATCAGTGGCAGTATCCCGCCCTCTAGCCTCGAGAGCCTCTAGAGCTCTCGGCCTCATCTCCTCCCCCGCCCTGCGGAGGACGAGGTGGTCCCATCGTAGTATGTGTGGTACTGCGAGTCCTCGTCATCGACCGGGATGAGCTCCTCGTCGACCCTGTCCTGATAGGATCTGCTATGGCAGGTGGCAGTTGTACCCTCTGGCCCTCTGGCACCGCCTGGTAGTATAGCGCCTGATAGAATGCGGTCTGAGAAACCGACCGCAGCAGCTCCTGAGTGCTCACCCTCTCCGCCTCGTGCCCTGAGACGAGCATTCTCGTCTCGTAGCCGCGACACCTCAGCCTGGTGTTGTGCAACTGCATCCTGTAACGTCTGCACCTGAGCTCGCAGACGATCTCTCTCTGCCCGAAGAGTAGCCATCTCGCTACTCTCTCCAATGTCCACACCCTTGCCCTTATCAGGCGATGGTGGCCTCTATGGAGATGGGGGTCTCGCCTCCCTCCTCTCCCTCTCCCTCTGTCGCGGCCTCTCCTGTGCCTGTGGCCTCCTCTGCTCTCCTCTATCGTGACCCCGGGCTGCCTCTACCACCGCCTGGCATCGCCTCCCTATCCGACGCACAACTGCGTGGATCGGTCCCTGTGCCCTCGTCATCCGAGGAGGGCGGATGCCTGTGTACCAGGCATCGTAGCCATCGGCTACCCTCGCGTCGTCCCCATCCACTGGCTGGATGGGGGCATCGTCTCATGTCCCGACTCCAGAATCGCCGCATGTCTGGAGCCCCGCTAATCGTGGTGTTATCCCGGACAGTCCGGGAAAACTCGTAATCCCTGAGAGATGGGATCCCCTGTCGTAGACCGAACTGTCGCAAAACTCGGTCATAGCGGTGGAGCTCCACCTCTCCCCTCTCCATCCGTAGCCAGCAGACTCGCCTGATGCGAGCCAGCTCCTGTGCATCCTCTGCCCACCCTGGATGCTGCCTCCATGGCCTCCAGGTGATCTGGTCTGGGACCAAGTCATCCAGTAGTCTCCGGGACACCGACAGGTCGATCCGTCGTTGTGCCCCTCTCCGGAGCCACCAGTAGAAGACTCGGGGCCTCTCCCCGTCAACCCCTGTCGGTGGAAGCCCTACCGGCCTCCGCACCGCAATGTGCTCCCAAGCACCAAACCTGTAGGAGCGATGTCATAACCAGACATCGGCCGCCCTTGTATACGACCCCATGCAGGATCCTATACAATCGGCATAGAACAAAGCTGCCCCAAGAAAATCTGTAGCCATGGTCGCGCATGTCGCAGATCACATCTGCCAGCATCCATGGTACCCTGCATCCGCTCTGGTGGCACAGCAGAAGTCCACCAACCACCCCAGCCAAAACTCGTGTCAGTGTAGATGCCCCAGGCATCTGGCGCAGTGCCTCGATGTTCACTCCGCCCTTCTCCAGGGCGAAGCTCGGGTCACCGCAGAGTCGTCCCATCACGTGGCCCTGATTGGCCGTAGGTGTGATCATCCTCCCTTGTATGGGGATTCTAAGAATCCTCCATACATCCTCTAGTGTGGGAGTCATCTCCCCTGTCGGTAACCGGAAGCATGAAGAGCCCGGGTACCACCTCTCTCGCTAGGGCCGCGGTAGCCCCATGTCTGTAGAAACTTGTGGCATCTCTCGCCACATGTAGTAAGCCGGCTCGTGCCAGCTGATCTCGCTCTGCCCGTGTCGAGCGGCCAAGTCATCTCTTAATCCTCCATATTTCCACTCCTCGCTCTTTAGTAATCCTCTCTGCAAGCATAAACAATCAAAACAACAAACAATCATTAATAACAATTTTAGCAATCAATAATGCAACTTAAAGATCAAAATTTTGCAATTGATGATATCGCCCACTATTGGCCGATATCGTCCGAAATTTGAGCAAAATCGTCTCCGATTTCGCGTGTCGAAATCGTCTCTAATTTGACGAAATCGTCCCTTTTTCGCCGATTTCGCCCTTGGGCGAAATTGACGAACTTGAGACGATTTCGTCGAACTAGGGACGATTTCGTCCGGACGACGTCGATGGCCAAAAACGGCCGCGATGCTCAAAATTCATCCTAAAAATCCATCTACAAAGCATGTAAATTCAAATTAAATCAATCTAAACTAAGTTTAAACCCTTACCCGTAGACCGCGGCGGACCTCTGCAGATCTGTGCGCTGTCTCTACCATTTTTGCTCCAGAGCTCTAAAAACAGTAAAATGAACAGTAACAAATGAATTAGGGTTTTACCCTATTTTTCTTAATTTTATTCAAAATAATCACAAATAATTTTTGCTTTTTCGCGTTTTTACCTCAAACGTTCGATTTGGGTAAAAACACGGAGGGGGCACCATAGTAAGTCGTCGTACGATTCGACCAAGAATCGTCGCCTAAAAATGGGAATAATTTTTTGCTTTCTCGTAGATCGAGAAGAACTCATCTTTAACGCATTTTCTTCGGAAAATTCGCTAAAGAGGGGGCAAAATGTAGCACCCTAAAATTGGCGCAGTGAAATTGGAATAATTACATTCACCTTAGTAAATAAATTTAAATTCAAATTTAACCTCCCAAACCGCCCGTTAACCGCCGAGAAACCCGTTTCCTCCTTTTTCGTGCCATTTTTAGCAGCTTGTTTTGACCGTTTGACGATATCGTCTCCGATCAAACGATATCGCCCCAGATTTGACGATTTCGTCTGGACTAGAACGTCCAGACGATTTCGTCGCAAAACTGAATTTGCATAGTTGGAATCCGTTCCAACGGGTCTCCAATCCGGGAGAAGCGTGTCCGCGCCGTTGGGACCCCTTCCCCCGTTGGAGATCTCCCAAATTGGGATGATCTCCAACCTCCCAACAACTATCCTATGCCTATTTAACTCTAAGACTTTTCCCTCCCCAACCCCCGGCTGAATTTTTATGCAAATTGAACCCTTATGCTCTAAAACATCGTAATTCATATTTTGCATTAGTCCTATAGTCATTTCATTGCAGGTACACCACTGGTTTTCAGCCGGAGCCAGCACCTATCGCAGCCGACGAACCTGTCAAGATCGGAGGCGATCTCGTCAAATTCGGGACGATCTCGTACTGATGCGAGACGATTTCGACTGCAGCGCACATCGAGGCAATCAGTGCCTGGAGTTTGCTCTTCTGTCTCTTTTCTCTGTCATTTTATGTTATAAATTAGATTGTTTATTCAGTTTTTATATTATATTGCATTTGGAGTTCACCCATTTTGTCTAGTTTACATATTAAGATCATATTCTGCTATCTAAACACAGTTATTTGCATTTACTTCTGTTCTTGTATATTGTTCAACACTCATATTACTGTTTTACATAGTTTGCCCCTGTTTGCAAAATAGAATTTCTCGTATTTCACATCTCGTTTGTCGTTTTGCAGTGTCTCTGATGAATTCGTCCGACGAATTCGTCGATTTCGACGATCTTGTCGCTTCGTACGATTTTATCAAATTGAAGGCGATTCTATTGAATTGCGGACGATCCAGATCGCTTCAAGCTTCGTAAACTCCATCGACTTCCGGATCGGTAATCTTCATTGGCCTCCTACAAATTCTCTGTTTCTGTTTTCCTTTCTGTTTGTTGTATGCATTTAAATTGCATTTTCATGTAGTTTAAGTTAGAATCATTCGGCCAAACCTAGGATGAATGTTTAAAAATAAAACGAACTCATCAAAACTCATTCCCAAAACCTAGGCATGGAAACTGCCATCAAATGTTTCCTGGTGAACCCACCATCCGTCGAAAAATCACCAAAATGCACCTCCCTTGAGAGGCGGGACCTTCGCAAAGTCCTCTCGTCCGAGGTACCGCACCATCCTTTTCCCATCCTCCTTCCGGGCGCGGATCCAATAGCCTGAAGGTAGGGGTGCGAAAAATTTGGAGCGATACATTTTGGTGAACCCGACGTGAATGCATCATAACCTTTTGAACAAAAACAAACAAGACAAAAAAAAAAAAAATTTAGATGCATTTTAAAACATTTAAGGTTCAAAATCATGTTTAGATGGTAGCTCCTAAAAAGAGGTTAGCAGCTACTATAAACGTAGTAAACCAATTAGCGGCCATAGAAGTTAATTCTGTCCTTAGTGTCCCCGAAGCAAGTAGAAATCAATCCTTGTGGGACGAGCTTATCGAGAGACTTAGTATCATTTCATCTAGGTCCACACAACTTAAACAGATTAAGAGGCTAGTCTTGGATAGAATCCTGGATCCTCATCAATTAGTGTTCTATCATGAACTTCAGAGAGCTTGCCATAGGTGGTTAGCCTATAGGAGAGCTCTTGTATCTGCAAAAGTTTTAACTTTCAGGGAAGATCTTGAAAGCACCGTTATAGTGCGCCCATTTTTAGTTCATATAGATTCCTTAGAAGATGATCTTATAGTTAGGAGAAGATGGAACAAAACTCCTAGAGCTATGTTATATTGTAAATATTGTCGTGAGAATTATTATTTCCAACCGAGATCTGAGATAGACAATATCACCATAGCCCTTTTCATCAAATTCTTAAAAGAAAACTTTCAATTTGAAGAAGAACATTTCATGACCCCTGAACAACTTTGAACCTATTAATGATATTCATAGATTATTCATAGAAGATTAGTTCATCTACTTTTAGCCTTATTATTATTGTGTGCATTTCTTGTTTCATTTGTCGTCTTTATTATATTGTTTCAAAGAAAAACTAAAAATCAAAATAAAAAAAAAAAAAAAACATAGTAAAAAACTTAAACATTTCATTTACAATATTGCATTAGGTATATATAAATATATACCTTTTAATTTGTTGCATATATATATATATATATATATATATATATATATATATATATATATTTGCTGAAATCAAAACTTAGCACCATGACTAAACTTAGGAATGGTAAAGAAATTTTAGGAGAAGGAGAAGATTGGCTACAAAATACAACTGAAAACCCAAATGTCCTTCTTGGAGATACAAATCCGGAAGGTGAAACTCTAGGTCAATCGGATGAAGACTTAGGTGAAGATAAGGAACAAGAAGGAAGTGTTAAAGAATCTTCGTCCCCTAGAATAGCTCCAAATGGAGGCATCACTTTTGACAACGCAGAACATTTTCAAAAATTTCTTAATCAACATATCGACATCCTTAATGTGGCAGTCCGTATTGATAAAGGGGAAATTAGTGATGCTCAAGAAGTCTTAGAACGGGCGATTGATATGCAAACTAATCCTTTGTCTTTCATTGATCAAGAAAGTGATAAGGGTGGACCATCTAATGCGAATATGGTCACTATAGCCCAAGCCATGACCAAACAACAGGTCACCCAACCTCCTAAGCAACCTGTTACTCAACCTAAAATCACTCCCGCACAAAATAAAATTCCCTTCACTACTTCCTTCCTCCAAACAGTTGAGCAAAATGCTTTAAATAGACAAAAATCTAAAACAAAGCCAAATACAAACTTTCAACAATCTACAATACAACACAATCCAACTTCAAAACTCCTCCATAATATCTTTCCTACCAATGTTTTACACAATAGTAACATGGCATCTAATCTGCATGTTCCTCCATCCTACGCCCATAACACTTATGGCAATGCCCCACCGAATCAATATGGGGGGCAAACTAGTAGTTTGGAAGCTATGGTGAAACAATTGGCTTCACGTATGGACCAGATAGATCCCTACCGTCCCTCGTATAATTATCGAGAGATTTGTAGCCAACCATTGGATCCCATAGTGGTAGCTCAACCATACCCTAAACATTTTCCCATGCCCGTCCCGCCTATCTATAAAGGAACCGAAGATCCCATAGAACATCTTCGCATGTTTAGGATAGCATGTCATGACATATCGCATAACGACTTGCTATTACTAAAAATGTTCCCCAAAAGTTTAGGTGGAATGGCGTTAGAGTGGTATTATCAATTGCCCACTCATTCCTTAAGAAACTTTGAAGAAACAAATTGAGTCATTTGTTCATCAATTTAGTGCCTACATCGAGAGGCATGTAACTATTAAAGACCTATACAATTTAAAACAAGATAAAGACGAATGTTTTGCTGATTTCTTAGCAAGATGGAGACAATTGACAGGAAAACTGCACTTTGTGCTACCCTATAGGGAAATGTTAGACATTTTCATTAACAATTTACAAGAACAACTTTCTTATGAGCTATCAACAACTACTTTGACTACCTTCGATCAAGCTATAGACTTAGCTCGAAGGGTAGAAGATGCCCTCATTAGGAGAGGCCAACTTAGAAAGAAGGATGATGAGAAAACATCTAGAAATCAATATAAAAACAAACAAAGTTGTCGGTGATGGAGTCACCGACAGCAGTAAATGTTGCTAATGTCAATGCAACAAAAACAACAAAAAAATTCATCTTGAAACCTCCCCGATAAGCCTCCTCGAGAGTTCACTAGATTAAACCAACCTTTATCAACTATTTTACCTCAACTTCTTGAAAGAGGTTTAATCCAACTGCCAGCTATCCGGGAACCCGACCCAAGCATACCCGGATATAGAGCTGATTTGCACTGTGATTTTCATAGAGGTCCTGGACATTCTACCAACGCTTGTAAGAGATTGAAACATAAAATACAAGATTTGATTGACAATAATGAAATGGAAGTGCAAGCCTTCCAACCTAAACAAAACCCTCCTAATAATACCCAAAAGACTGTTCCCCAAAATCAAAATCGAATGCCAATCAAACTTTAGACATATTTCAACACCCTTTACCAAGACATGGTAAAGAGGTAGCCAATCAAATTGAACATCACAATGTTCCCCCTCCTACCCGATATGTAGGAACCATTAGCGGGCAATTACCTGCTCAGGACTCTCACACATTCGACACAACCTTATCCCTGGTTACAACCAGGCCCTTACATAATTTTCAAACTTCCGATTCTAGCAATATAGAGTCGATAGTGAGAGTGAAGTAGACACCATTCAATCGAATAGTTCTGAAAACGAATCAGATCCTATTCAACCTATCACAGATGCTAATGTTCCGGAAGAACCATTTCCCATAAGAGTCACTACTCGACCTTCTTCTAATGAAGTCCTTCCTTATGAACAAGCCATAAACTCTCAACCGAGACCCTTTCAACGTCATCACTATAACATTGTAGGTACCATCGGAGTCGTCACCCGACAACAAGCTCAAAATCCCCAACAAGAACCAAACCAGAACGATGGATCAGCTCCATTTGTTCTGAAAAATCCTAATAAAGGAAGTCATGCTCCTATTGTTCAAACTAAACCCCCTTACAGCATTAATGAGCAATTGTCTAATACCACCGCCATAATCTCCCTTTTAGATTTATTAAGATCCTCCCCCACCCATAGGGATGAATTGATGCTTACTTTGAGCCAAATGATGGTACCTCAAAACATCCAACCCGAAGCTATGGCCAATACTATCATCACGCGAGAGATTGATTGTATTGACTTTCGGGATAAAGATATCCCACAACACACTTTACACAAGGATAATCCCTTGTATATTACGACTTTAATTGGGGATGTAGTCATCAAACGAGTCCCGATTGATAATGGCTCATCTCTAAACATTCGCACCTTTGACTTCTACCAACGATTTGGTTTTAGAAGTGATGAAATGAAGAAGACCGATATGATTATCAAAGCCTTTAATGACGAAACACAAGAAACGTGTGGAGTCATTACCCTCCCATTGCAAGTTGGTCCTAGAACCCTTGAGACAATCGTGTTCATTGTACATTGCCCAAAGATCGTACAATATACTTTTGGGTCGCCCTTGGATTAACGCCATGCGAGCAGTCCCATCAACTTTACACCAATGTGTTAAGTTTGAGTTTAAAAATCAGCTTGGTCACTATTCATGGTGACCCTAGACCTTTTGATATGTGTGCATTGGCGTAACCAGCTTGGAGTGCAATTTTGCCCTGCTCTGTCATCCACATATCCTAGTTCTTCTTCATCTAAAACTGTGAAATATAAACCCATCATTTCATCTATTCCTCCTCCATTAACTTCATCTTCCCATATAGATCAACCACCTGCTAAACAAATCACTGTAGAACATCAAAAAGCTCTTAAAACTACAACCAATTCTTCAAGTTCTAATCCCATAAATTCAAAACCTTCAGACACATCTATCATACCTTCCACATCTCAAAACATAGGTAATAAGCCTTCTACATCTTATGCCCTTTCTGATGATCTTTTACCAGATTTATCTACAACCTTAATATCAGAAAAAATGAATGATTTCATGCAAGATTCAGACCTTTTAAATCAATTGCCGCCATCTCCTCGTACTTTGGGCCTCCCACAACCTATGGGAAGTACTTACCAAGTCGGGAGTTGCGCCTTCATTTACAAAGGATATGACTGGGGAAGAATCCCTCAGAATATCAAAACCCATCATGATGGATATGCTCGGTGCTATTTTACCAACGATTATATTAAAGCTAAACCCATGATGCTTAAAATGGGATATAAAGGGAAAGGCTTAGGACCTTTCCAAAATGGCATGAAAGAACCTTTCGAGGTAGAACCATGGCCTCCCCGATGTGGTGTGGGCCTATTACCTAGTAAGGGTCAACCCTTTCCTTTTGAGGATGATGATCATCTCATATGCTATCAAGACTATTTGGATAGACATGTTGATTTACCTCTTAAAAATCCGTCATTTTCATGCAACATGCTATCCATAGCATACCCCGAAATGATTGTCGACCCCGATGAAGAGTTGGAAGGAGATATCTTCCATGATGTCTCTGTTGAAGAGATGTTGTATAACGGGTTTTATTTTGATGGTTCTATACCAACCATAGCTCAACTTGAGGCCACCGACCCTCAAAACGAATTATCTAAATTAACTTTACAAGAGTTACAAGAGTTGGGCGTTTCACCTGCCCCACCTAATTTTGAAAGAGATCTACACATGGAGGTAGAAAATGTCCTTAAAATTAATATTGGAACTGAGGACAACCCTCACATAATCAACATTGGAGCAGAACTAAGTCAAGAAAAACAAGAACAATACATTGCATTTCTTAAAGGGTATGAAGATGTCTTCGCTTGGACATATGAAGATATGCCAGGTCTAGACCCTTCTGTAGTCATGCACCACCTAGTGGTCCATCCGGATGCTAAACCTGTTAAACAAAAACTTAGAAAAATGCATCCCAAAGTGGCTCTGCTAGTCAAAGGGGAGTTAGAAAAACTCCTGAATGTTATCTTCATACAAGCTATTGATTATGCTGAATGGATCTCCAATGTAGTTCCAAGTCACCAAGAAAGAAGCCACCAAAGTTAGGGTTTGCACAGATTTCAGAGATATTAACGCCGCATGCCCTAAAGACGACTTTCCTCTTCCAAATATGGACCAAATTATTGATTTTACTGCTAGAAGTGGGATGATGTCCTTAATGGACGGATTCTCCGGCTATAATCAGATCAGGATAGCTCCTGAAGACCAGGCTAAAACAGCCTTCATTACCCCCTGGGGTACCTTTTGTCGGAAAGTGATGCCCTTTGGCCTAAAGAATGCCGGGGCAACTTATCAACGGGCCATGACCTACATCTTTCATGATATGATGCATGATATCCTACATGATTATGTAGATGATATTATAGCTCGCTCTCTTATTGAAGATCATCATTTAGACGATTTAAGAAAAGTTTTTAATCGATTACGAGAATATCTCATTCGATTAAATCCAAAAAAATGTATATTCGGAGTTAAATCCGGCAAGTTATTAGGGGTTTTAGTTTCTTTACGTGGTATCGAAATTGACCCTCTCAAAATTGCGGCTATCACTGATATGCCCGCACCCACTAATATATTCGAATTACGAAGTTTACAAGGTAAACTTCAAGCTATCCGTCGCTTCATTGATAAGCTAGCGGACAAAACTGGTCCCTTTCTTAAACTCCTTAAGAAGGACGTCCCCTTTAATTGGGATACAGAATGTAGAGAAGCTTTTGAACTTCTCAAGCAATATCTCCTTAACCCTCCGATGCTTTCACCGCCTAAATCTGATCGCCCATTTCTTTTATATATTTCTGCTTCAGATTCTGCCTTAGGAGCTATGTTAGCTCAGCTTGATGATGAAAAACGAGAACGCGCTAATTATTATATTAGCCGAACTTTCGTCAGTTATGAAACTCGCTATACAGCGTTAGAAAAGTTATGTCTAGTCGTCGTGTTTGCTACGCAAAAATTACGACATTACATGCTTAGCCAAAAAACGTATGTCATTGCCAAATATGATCCTTTAAGATATCTCATGAGTCGACCTTATTTATCGGGTCGCACAGCCAAGTGGGTTCTTGCTCTAAGCGAGTTTGATCTCACCTTCATAGGACAGAAGTCTGTTAAGGGTCAAATCATAGCAGATCAATTAGTCGCTGCACCCTTAGAGTCTACTCATCCCCTCATTATCGAGTTTCCCGATGAATGCCTTCAATTAGAGGCGGACCTTGTTGAACAATGGTCCTTATACTTTGATGGAGCCCGATGCATGAGTGGGGTCAGTGCGGGTATTATTTTAATATCTCCGCAAAAACATCTTATTCCTCCGTCCTTCAAACTAACCTTTGCTTGCACCAACAATATCGTTGAGTATGAAGCTCTAATCCTTGGATTACGAGCTGCTTTAGCGCTTAAAATTAAAAACCTCTTAGTTTTTGGGGATTCCCAATTGGTTATAAACCAAATTAATGAAGTTTATCAAACCAGAGATGATAAACTTCGCCCATATAAGGCCTATGTTTTACAACTAATGGCCTTGTTTGATCAAGTTACCTTGGAAGCCATTCCTCGAACTAGCAACCGTGCAGCCGACGCCATGGCCGCCGCTGCATCTCTCTTGCCCTTGGAGTTAGACGACGAATATGCCACTATCATCATTCGTCGACTCCAGGAACCCGCTTCACATAAGTCATGCTTAGAGCCTTTGGATGTGTTTCTAATCAAGGAAACCACTCCTGAACTCTGGTATACAGACATATTTGATTTCCTCCAAAATGGGACTTTCCCTGCTAATTCTAATCGCAACCAACGTCGGTTATTACGTCGACGAGCAAGTCGATTTGTAATCATTGGCAATACTTTATATAGGAGATCTTTTGAAGGTATCCTATTAAGATGTCTAAATTTAGAAGAGTCTAAATCAGCCTTAAGTGAAGCCCACGATGGATCTTGTGGAGGACACTTTAGTGGTAGCGTCATTGCTAAAAAGCTCCTTCGGATAGGATACTTTTGGCCTACCATGGAAACGGATGCACATGAATATGTGCGCCATTGCGACAAGTGTCAAAAACATGCCGACCTTGTCCATGCGCCCGCACAAGAGCCGCAGGCTATTTCTTCTCCTTGGCCCTTTTCTAAATGGGGCTTGGATATTATTGGTAAAATTAACCCCGTGTCTTCCGATGGACATAAGTTCATCATAACCGCCACTGAGTATTTCACGAAGTGGGTCGAAGCTATGCCTTTAGCTTCCTGCACTGGTTCACAAGTCTCTAAATTTATTTTTAATCAAATCATCTGCAGGTTCGGAATTCCTGCAAATCTCATCTCTGACAATGGAACTCCATTCAAAAATAAAGATGTTAAAAAATTATGTCAAAAATATAAGATTCAACATCGCTGGTCTACTCCCTATTATCCTCATGGTAATGGTCAAGCGTAAGCTTCTAACAAAACTCTAATCAAAATTCTCAAAAGACTAGTCAATAAAACTGGCCGTGACTGGCATATTCAATTATATCCAGCCTTGTGGGCTTATCGAACTAGTGTTCGAACCCCCACAGGCACTTCACCATTTGTTTTGGTATATGGTGCCGAAGCAGTTTTTCCATTTGAATTAGAAGTTCCTTCTTTGGCTCTGCTACTTCAAGACACCGAAGTAGGAGATGAATATCACGCTGGCAGACTCAGTCAGCTGGAACTCCTAGACGAAAAATGCATCAATGCTTTAGAGCATCTCCGTGCATACCAAAACAAGCTTAAAAGAGCATATAATAAGAAAGTTCGTCATCGATCCTTTGAGATTGGCGATCTTGTTCTAAAAGAAAATCAAAAAAATACAAATGCAACCAACGAACCGAAAGGTAAATTTGAGCCCAACCGGCTTGGACCATACATCATTATCGCAAAATTTGAATCAGGAGCATATAAATTATCTACCTTAGATGGTAAAGAACTTAAAGAACCCATGAATATTTTACATCTCAAACGTTATTATGCATAAATTTGATTATTTCATCCATGTATATATTTGTTCAAAATCATTCAAAACCCTCAAAAACATTCATAAAATCTTCAAAAATCTTCAAAAATATTTATCGCATTTATTTTGTAAAGTTTCTTTTGCTTTAAAACAAAAATCAACATAAAAAATCCAAAAACAGCTATATGCTTGACTCTTTCGAAACCAAAACAATATACAGAATAAAGAGAGAGTCAACATTCTCAAAACTTTCTCAAAATCATTATTTTCTTACAATTATTGCAGTTATATGTTTCAACTTATTTTGGATAAAACTAGCATTTATTTGGCATCCCTCACTTGCACACTCACATAATAAATATCTTGATTTTATCTGGCATGATTACTAATCTCTCTTATATCAAAGTTCACAAAAATCAATTAAATAAAGTTTGAGCATAGAGAATTGATCTTGGTATTTACTTAAACCAAGCACATCTTTTCACAATAAAATGATTATATTTGTAATTTCCATGTTTTGCTACATAGTAGAACCGATTTCTTGAGTGAAAAGTTTCCCCTGCTATCCTATCATGCACATGGTCTAGAATCTTTGAGAATTGGCAAAAGGACAAGCTCACCCCTACCTGTAATAAAAATCCCTTGCTCTACAACTAATCCGAGCAAGTATCCCTAGAAAAAGAAAAAGAAAAGAAAAGTTCAAGAAAAAGAAAAGAGAAAAGAAAAATGTTATTCTATATCATTCCAGCAATATTTCAAGCACTATCTCAAAAATCAAGCAAAAGAAAAATAAGCAAAGTTCAAAAGAAAGCAAGAAAAGCAATAAAATCCCTTTCCCTACCCTTTGAAAAGAAAAGAAGGGTTGATGAGCTTGAATCCCTGGAATTCTCAATTATTCGAAAATTGTGAGGTAAGCCCCATAACAGTGGTTTGTGCCCAACCCGCTTGGCCTTGGGTAACTCCTAGCGTGGCGATATGTCCGTCACATTAGCGACCTTCTTTTGTACAGACCTATGTCTGCTTATGGATTAGCTAGCTCTTGATAATCCGATCTACATAGTAGCCTAGTATGGTTATATGCATCTACATCATGGTTAATGAACACTTAGTTGGTTTATTCAAATCACTTGTATCATAGTATCTTGCTCAAAACCGGTAATCGAACCATACAATTGCACACACATTTGTATTTGAGAGATTTTGTCTATCATTATGATAAATCAAGATTGGCAATGAATTCACTTATGCACATGGGATTCCTTATAAATCTAATTTTTTCAAAATACTTTGAAATATTATTTTTGCAACTTGTTTGGAATAATCAAGTACAATTATTTACCACAAAGACAACTATATAATAGAAGAAATCAAAAATTTCAATTAAAACATATCATATATATCTTATCGACTTTCGCGACGATGGTATAATTCCAAAACCAAAATTGGAGTTTTATGCTTAGCGCAAGTCCTCATTTTCATCTTTTCTAGTTCATTAAAAATCAACCATGCAATAAAACTATCTTTCTTTGATCTTCGCGATGATGGTATAAGTCTATACCTACATATTCTATACCTAGCGAAACCATTGTAACAATATTTTCTCCAATTTATCAAAATTCATAAAAACCATATGACTTCATTCTATTACACAAATTATGCTTTTCAAAAGCAAACACATTTTTATTATTTCATATCATTATGTCAACCTTTGCATTTTGCAATGATGGTATAATTCTTAAGGAATTATTCAACAATTTTATCACACTTAGGAATTTATGCCTAGCAAAAATTATTTTACAATATTTCATGCATAATATTTTTATGGAAATCTGAAAGCAAACCATCATCATCATCATTTGCATCATCACAACAAAGTCTTAAGACAGTCTCTTAAGCACTCTTTTCTTTTAACAATATTTCTATCCTGGGACTAGCTTGACGACCGAGTGAGCAACGACTCCATGAAATGGTCTATAATAGCGACAATGTCCTTTGAAATTATTGTTAGAAATCTCTTTTTATTTTATCACATTTCATTACAACCAATCAATTTGTTACATCAGATTATTTCATTTAAAATATTTATAGCATGACATCCAAGTTATAATATTTTCCAAAACGACATAATTACATGAATCATCAATAAAATCATTACATCAATCAACTCAATCAATCAATCAAACATAAAAAGCATCATAAGCATCACATAAGACAAGTCATATGATCAAAAAATATCTCATCTATATATATCAACAGAATATATACATCATCAAAACTAGATTGGTATGCCACAATCTGTACCTCGGCATACTCAATCCTCTATCAATACAAGTATAATACAATCTCAGTGGCAGTATCCCGCCCTCTAGCCTCGAGAGCCTCTAGAGCTCTCGGCCTCATCTCCTCCCCCGCCCTACGGAGGACGAGGTGGTCCCATCGTAGTATGTGTGGTACTGCGAGTCCTCGTCATCGACCGGGATGAGCTCCTCGTCGACCCTGTCCTGATAGGATCTGCTATGGCAGGTGGCAGCTGTACCCTCTGGCCCTCTGGCACCGCCTGGTAGTATAGCGCCTGATAGAATGCGGTCCGAGAAACCGACCGCAAGCAGCTCCCGAGTGCTTACCCCTCCGCCTCGTGCCCCGAGACGAGCATTCTCGTCTCGTAGCCGCGACACCTTAGCCTGGTGCTGTGCAACTGCATCCTGTAACGTCCGCACCTGAGCTCGCAGACGATCTCCCTCTGCCCGGAGAGTAGCCATCTCGCTACTCTCTCCAATGTCCACACCCTTGCCCTTATCGAGCGATGGTGGCCTCTGTGGAGATGGGGGTCTCGCCTCCCTCCTCTCCCTCTCCCTCTCCCGCGGCCTCTCCTGTGCCTGTGGCCTCCTCCGCTCTCCTCTGCCGTGACCCCGGGCTGCCTCTACCACCGCCTGGCGCCGCCTCCCTATCCGACGCACAACTGCGTGGATCGGTCCCTGTGCCCTCGTCATCCGAGGAGGGCGGATGCCTATGTACCAGGCATCGTAGCCATCGGCTACCCCTGCGTCGTCCCCATCCACCGGCCGGATGGGGGCATCGTCCGCGTCCCGGCTCCGGAAGCGCCGCATGTCCGGAGCCCCGCTAACCGTGGTGTTATCCCGGATAGTCCGGGAAAACTCGTAATCCCTGAGAGATGGGATCCCCTGTCGTAGACCGAACTATCACAAAACTCGGTCATAGCGGTGGAGCTCCACCTCTCCCCTCTCCATCCGTAGCCAGCAGACTCGCCTGATGCGAGCCAGCTCCTGTGCATCCTCTGCCCACCCTGGATGCTGCCTCCATGGCCTCCAGGTGATCTGGTCTGGGACCAAGTCATCCAAGTAGTCTCCGGGACACCGGCAGGTCGATCCGTCACCGTGCCCCTCTCCGGAGCCACCGAGAAAGAAGACTCGGCCTCTCCCCGTCAACCCCTCTCAGTGGAAGCCCTACCGGCCTCCGCACCGCAATGTGCTCCCAGCACCAAACCTGTAGGAGCGATGTCATAACCAGACATCGGCCGCCCTTGTATACGACCCCATGCAGGATCCTATACAATCGGCATAGAACAAAGCTGCCCCAAGCAAATCTGTAGCCATGGTCACGCATGTCGCAGATCACATCTGCCAACATCCATGGTACCCTGCATCCGCTCTGGTGGCACAGCAGAAGTCCACCAACCACCCCAGCCAAAACTCGTGTCAGTGTAGATGCCCCAGCATCTGGCGCAGTGCCTCGATGTTCACTCCGCCCTTCTCCAGGGCGAAGCTCGGGTCACCGCAGAGTCGTCCCATCGCGTGGCCCTGATTGGCCGCAGGTGTGATCATCCTCCCTTGTATGGGGATTCTAAGAATCCTCCATACATCCTCTAGTGTGGGAGTCATCTCCCCTGTCGGTAACCGAAAACATGAAGAGCCCGGGTACCACCTCTCTGCTAGGGCCGTCGGAGCCCCATGTCTCGTAGATACTTGTGGCATCTCTCGCCACATGTAGTAAGCCGGCTCGTGCCAGCTGATCTCGCTCGCCCGTGTCGAGCGGCCAAGTCATCTCTTAATCCTCCATATTTCCACTCCCTCGCTCTTTAGTAATCCTCTCTCGCAAGCATAAACATCAAAACAACAAACAATCATTAATAACAATTTTAGCAATCAATAATGCAACTTAAAGATCAAAATTTTGTAATTGATGATATCGCCCACTATTGGCCGATATCGTCCGAAATTTGAGCAAAATCGTCTCCGATTTTGCGTGTCGAAATCGTCCCTTTTTCGTCGATTTCGCCCTTGGGCGAAATTGACGAACTTGAGACGATTTCGTCGAACTAGGGACGATTTCGTCCGGACGACGTCGATGGCCAAAAACGGCCGCGATGCTCAAAATTCACCTAAAAATCCATCTAAAAAGCATGTAAAATCAAATTAAATCAATTCTAGATCAGTTTAAACCCTTACCCGTAGACCGCGGCGGACCTCTGCAGATCTGTGCGCTGTCTCTACCATTTTTGCTCCAGAGCTCTAAAAATAGTAAAATGAATAGTAACAAATGAATTAGGGTTTTACCCTATTTTTCTTAATTTTATTCAACAAATAATTTTTGCTTTTCCGCGTTTTTACCTCAAACGTTCGATTTGGGTAAAAACACGGAGGGGGCACCATAGTAAGCTGTCGTACGATTCGACCAAGAATCGTCGCCTAAAAATGGGAATAATTTTTTGCTTTCTCGTAGATCGAGAAGAACTCATCTTTAACGCATTTTCTTCGGAAAATTCGCTAAAGAGGGGGCAAAATGTAGCACCCTAAAATTGGCGCAGTAAAATTGGAATAATTACATTCACCTTAGTAAATAAATTTAAATTCAAATTTAACCTCCCAAACCGCCCGTTAACCGCCGAGAAACCCGTTTCCTCCTTTTTCGCGCCATTTTTAGCAGTTGTTTTGACCGTTTGACGATATCGTCTCCGATCAAACGATATCGCCCCAGATTTGACGATTTCGTCTGGACTAGAACGTCCAGACGATTTCGTCGCAAAACTGAATTTGCATAGTTGGAATCCGTTCCAACGGGTCTCCAATCCGGGCAGAAGCGTGTCTGCGCCGTTGGGACCCTTCCCCGTTGGAGATCTCCCAAATTGGGATGATCTCCAACCTCCCAACAACTATCCTATGCCTATTTAACTCTAAGACTTTTCCCTCCCCAACCCCTGGCTGAATTTTTATGCAAATTGAACCCTTATGCTCTAAAACATCGTAATTCATATTTTGCATTAGTCCTATAGTCATTTCATTGCAGGTACACCACTCGGTTTTCAGCCGGAGCCGCACCTATCGCAGCCGACTGAACCCGTCAAGATCGGAGGCGATCTCGTCAAATTCGGGACGATCTCGTATCGATGCGAGACGATTTCGACCGCAGCGCACATCGAGGCAATCGATGCTCGGAGTTTGTTCTTCTGTCTCTTTTCTCTCGTCATTTTATGTTGTAAATTAGATTGTTTATTCAGTTTTTATATTATATTGCATTTGGAGTTCACCCATTTTGTCTAGTTTGCGTATTAAGATCATATTCTGCTATCTAAACACAGTTATTTGCATTTACTTCTGTTCTTGTATATTGTTCAACACTCATATTACTGTTTTACATAGTTTGCCCCCGTTTGCAAAATAGAATTTCTCGTATTTCGCATCTGTTTGCTGTTTTGCAGGTCTCTGATGAATTCGTCTGACGAATTCGTCAGATTTCAGACGATCTTGTCAGTTCAGACGATTTTATCAAATTGAAGGCGATTCTGTTGAATTGCGGACGATCCAGACTGCTTCAAGCTTCAGAAACTCCATCAGACTTCCGGATCGGGTAATCTTCATTGGCCTCCTACAAATTCTCTCGTTTCTGTTTTCCTTTCGTTTGTTGTATGCATTTAAATTGCATTTTCATGTAGTTTAAGTTAGAATCATTCGGCCAAACCTAGGATGAATGTTTAAAAATAAAACGAACTCATCAAAACTCATTCCCAAAACCTAGGCGTGGAAACCGCCGTCAAATGTTTCCCGGTGAACCCACCATCCGTCGAAAAATCACCAAAATGCACCTCCCTTGAGAGGCGGGACCTTCGCAAAGTCCTCTCGTCCGAGGTACCGCACCATCCTTTTCCCATCCTCCTTCCGGGCGTGTATCCAATAGCCTGAAGGTAGGGGTGCGAAAAATTTGGAGCGATACATCTTGTTAGTGTTGCATGGTGAAAATACTATGGAATACTTTCTTTTTACCATGAATGTCATAAGCTTTATTTTCATATTATACAATTTGGATATTGGTATGGTGAGCAGTTTTAAATCTATTGTATTAAGTCCACATACATAATATGGTTCGGTGTTACGATTCCTTTTTAAATAAAAGACTCATTATCATCTGGAATAATGCTTGGTTCTCTATAACATCATTTGTATACCGCAAATCTTGATAAAATACTTATGTAGTCACTCATATGAGGTGATAGCATCTTATGCATTTGCTACAGCTTATAACAAGTTTGTAGTTCTACTTGGAACCAACCTAGTGAATCCCTTTGGATGAAGAGGTGTGGCAAAGATTTTTGTTTTCCAACAAAATATTTTTTTTATTAAACTGTGCAGTGTGTGCTTGAATGTGATATCAATTTTGAGTTAAGATAAATATGTCTTCATTACTTAAAGAGGACCCTTAATGATATATGATCATGTTATTATTATATGTTAGTAAATGAGGATTGTTGTATGATTGTATTTTTGCATGTCGCGTCTGTGATTGTTGAGTTTTATATTTTATAATCATAGGGAATAAAGGTATTTATAGAAATTATAGTAAAGCATTCTAAAGAATGACTTATATATGCTTTGCTTTCTGGAGGTATGCTTGAGCATTTTTAATTATGTTAAAAAAAGGATGTGGAATCCTATTTTTAGTAAAGGGATTATATGGTCCCTTTTAAATTGAAGCAAACAATGGATGCTTATGGTTTTCTTTAAATTGTAATGTGTGGAGCCTACTATTTACAATAGAAATTATGGGGTTTCTTTTGGGTTTTTATTTAACTCCTTTAAATAAGTGAGCATACTTAAAATTGTAATTAGAGTATGTTTTGGTTTACTTTAAAAAAATTGCTTGTAATGAAAAATGAAATACATGCATTAGGGAATGTACTCTCATGCTAAGGAGTTGTTTTTTATCCCTTAATACATCTCCTTCTTGGTGTTTTAAAAGAGAACTCGAAACAGGTGGGACTGAAGAAGCACATGAGCATAGGATAGTGAAGAGATTTTATGTTGCTATTCTTTTAGTCCATGTTTGGAATGGACTTTTTAATCATTATATATTCATTTGATTATAGGATACTTGGATGTATTCTTTTTATAAAAAACATTTTTTCTAGAATTCTCTTCAGAGGAGATAATGCTTTGAAAACTATTAAGTTGTTGAATTTTGTGCTAAGAATGTCAATGATGGTCAAATAGATTTGATCCAACAAGCTATTTATCATGATCCATATATATTGTTGTAAAAGGACTAATAGCTTTTAAATATAGCAATAAATATGGAAAGAGATGATATTTACATTGGTTTAAATGGGTATTTTAGTTATATGGATGAGATATGTGATTTATTTATGAGGTGAATGGGCCTACGTGGATTAAGAAGAAATATTATTAATTTATTATATTTAAAGTGTTAGAATAATTATTTAATGCATCATAAAGGATCATGACAGCTTTATCTAACATGTGCATTGATATTAATCAAAGAAGGATAGTTTTCGTAAGTCAAAAAAGTGTTAATTATTTTTAAGATTCTTTTTAGTTTGGGATAAGTTTTGGGTTAGGGTTGAAACTAGATTTTTCTTATTGATAAACCTTAAGATTATAACTTCCCTAGTTTTCTTGGGATGCATAATACTTTAGGAGACACACAATGAGCACTTCTCAATGGAGAAACTTTGAGAAGTATTTAAGGAAAATATTATTTGAAATGGGAGTTGAGTGGTGTAACCCAAAACCTCCTTCCATCCGTAGAGGATTGGATCTCATTTTTGTTATGGATTTTGGGGTGGAAACATGGTAGGTAGGCTAAAGTGTTCCATTTGGTTTATCTACATAGATTAGATACTGTCTTAGCTATTACATCAGGGAGATAAAAATAGCTAAACACAATGTGGTTAGAGGTTTGCCATGAAGGTGATATCATATAGAATTGAAGGGCTACATCATAAAATGATCTATGATGCTTCTTGTAAATGTGCATCCTTTGATCTAAAATAATAGAGAAAGGGTTAATCTAGCATTCTGGTTAAAATATCCATATTTTAGGAAGAAAGATTGGAAATGGGGAAACCATGTTAGGATGCCCTATGGAGGTGTACTAGGTAAAACCTAGAGAATCTAAGGGAGGATGGTTACTCCTATCCACTTGAGAAATTTTCTTAGTGTTGTGAAGCTCAAAATGTGGTTTAGCCCTACACAAAATGTTGAAATCTTTTATTGGTAACATGTTATAAAACTTAATTCTTCCTAAAAAAATTCTTTTTTTGGGTTAGGCATGTTTTTGGGTACGTTACAATATGCAATATAGAAGGACATTCAGTCTTAGATTTTCCATTTAACTTGAAGGGATCAAGACACCAAACCTTGATAGTGTAGTAGGAAGAACAAGTGAATACTTTAAGAAATAGCCAAGGCATGACAAGTGGTAGATATAGAAATAATTATTGAGGAAGACCAATCATACAATGCTGGAATTATCAAGAATGGGGACATTTTGTGAAAATCTACCCCAAACCATAGACTAGAGGGAATTCAAGTGGTAACAATACTACTGACATATGTAGATGGTGTGGACTAAGCAACCACAAGGAAGAAAATTATCCAAAAAAATCAAGTACCAATGGAACATAGAATGTAGAATGCCAACTTAATTGATATTGGTGAAGTAAGTGATCATCAAGCAAATGAAAAGCAAGTACTAGTGGTGATAAGAGCTCATGCTCAAAATATGGAGTAATACCCAAACCCTGCCAAATAAAAGGAGTGATGGTAGGAATACCATGATATGGTGAAGGAGGATCTTGAGAAAGACAAGTAAGAAAAATTGCTCCAAGAAAAATCCTTGAAAAAGTCTGAGGTAATGTTATGAAAACAATGTTCAATGAAACATTTGGCAACACAAGTACTAAGCATGATCATCGAAGAAAAAGTGTCCAATATGCTTGTTGCAATACTAGAATCATATGCCATAATAGGAAAATTTATGAAGACAAAGAAAGCAGAGGAAGTACAAGAATTTGTCAATATCAAGAAAGAATAATTTATCAACCCCACAATATTGATGATTAAAGTTGATAAGAAATCAACTTTGGTCCATATGGAGATATTAGATCATATGCTAACCCAAGTAATCGTATATGGAGGGTCAAGTGTCAACATGATGCGTAAGAAGACATGGAAAAGTATTGGGGCACTAGCATTATGATCTCCAAATTTTAGGCTATATGGAGTTGATCAATAAAATAGAAATAAAAGGTATGTTGACAAAAGGATACGAATAGCAAAACAATATGTCACCTTGGATTTCATGATAATAACAATGCAAAAACCTACTTATGATGCATTGCTTGTATGTGGATGGCTATGAATGGTGAATGTAAATTATTTTTGGAGAAAGAACACCTTACATTCAATAAAGGAAAGCATAAGTACATGATAAATCTAAAAAATCAATTTGTAAGTCAATATATTGTAACCTATAAATCATTAGGAAGTTCATCATCAGACGGTGAAATAGGATATGAACCTTAAAAAGTAGTATTACAATTAGAGGATTACATAGAATATGAAGGAGGTGATGAAAAATGACTACTTCATTGGAAAATGGAAGATTATGAAGTATTTACACCACAATGCTTATGCATCCACATGGAAGACAAAAACCAAGATGAAGATAAGAAGAAACCAAAAGAGGTTGAGAGAATTAAAAAAAGATCAACAATAAAGAACGACCAAGATAATGAAAAGTGAATATTTTAAGAACTTCATAGAGTACACTATGGTTGACTTGATGATTTAAGATAAACCAGTCCATCCCATTGATTTACTCAAGGCAGTTGAAGAACTAGAATTGGTAAAATATGAAGGACCAAGGATGGTGCAGGTAAACCTTGGTGAAGTTGGTGAAGCAAATATAATTAAATGTGGAGATGATTGGGATCTAATACTAAAATTAGTAGCTTTTAAAATATTTATTAAGTACAAGGATGTGTTTTTATGGACCCATAAGGACTTGAATGGGATACCACCAAAATTGTGTGTATATAAGATTCCTTTGATAAAGGATGTATATCCAATCAATTTATACCCATATAGGATGAACCCAAAGTACGTAGCTCTGGAGAATACTAAGATCAATAAAATGTTGTAGCTTGGAATCATTTTCAAAGTTATGACAAGTGAGTGTGTGTCACCAATAGTGATCACCTTAAAAAGAGAAGTAAAAAAATCCATATTTATATAGATTTATGGATCTTGAATGCCATAACTATAAAATATCCTTTTGTGATCCCATTAATGGACTTAATACTAGAATAAGTAGCTAGGAATCATGAAATATATTCATTTTTTGATGGATTTTTTAGTTATAATTAGATCAGTATTGTAGAAGAAGATAAGTTGAAGATTATCTTCATAGTAGAAAATAGCATATACACATACATTGAATACCATTTGGATTATGTAATGCACCTGATACTTTCCAAAGGATCATCTTATATATCTTTGACAAAATATCCACAAAGAACTTCAAATATTTTCTTTATGATTGGTCCCTATATGGAAGAACAATTGAGCATTTAAAGGTATTATATGAATGTATGGGGTTGTCTCCAAAAAATAAAATGAAAATAAACCTAGAAATATACATATAGTTGGTGCCTTATGGGAAGTTACTGGGATACATTATGTGTCAAGAAGACCTGAAGCTGGATCCAAACAAGATACATAAATATTATTTATGGAAGAACCCCATGATGTAAGCTCCATGAAAACCTTATTATAAATAGTGGGCTCCTATAGAAGTTTTATAAGAAACTATGTACATATTTCCTACCTGCTAGATGCTCTCACACATAAGAGTATTCCTTTCAATTAGGTAGAGGAACACCAAGAGGCTTTTGAATAACTTAAGGTATATCTAGGCTAGGAAAAAAAATTCCATGTTCATGTTGATGCATCAAAATTTGTGATTGGATGTGCCTTAGCCTAGGAGGGATATTTTAGGATAGATTAACACATATCTTTTGTAATTTGTTTTCTATTTAGGGTGAAAAATAATTATGGAACTATATAATAAGAAGCATTGGGAATGGTTTATGCAGTATAAAAGTTCTAACACTATCTACTAGCCAACCCATTTTATTTCTACATAGATCACAAAGCATTACTATATTTGATCAACAAACAAATAATATATGGATAAGTAAGTAGGTGGCTTATCACATTACAAGAATTCATGTTTTGAATGGTAGCAAGACTAGGAAATAAGCATGTAATAGCAGATCAATTTTCAATTATTTGCTCTAGATAACATGCATAAGGAGACATACAAGATGAATTTCCCAATGCATAATTGTTCATGATAAGTGCAATACCAATATTGTATAAACACAGGAAAATATTTGTCAATAGGAGAGCTACCAAAGGAGATGACGATAGCAGAACAATGAAAAATTATTATAAAAGCATCACCCTTTATATTTATTACAAGCTTGTTATACAATATGGGAGAAGACCACATCTTGAGAAGGTGTGTCATAGAGGATGAAGTGTAGAAAATATTAAAAGAGGTACATGATGGATTAGATAGAGCTCATATGGGGCTTGATTCAACAATAATTAAAGTGTTATTAGAAGGACTATAATGGCACACCCTCTATTAGGATGCAAAATAATATGTGAAGGCATAAGATACATGTCAAATAATGAGGAAGCCATTAAATAGGGACTGCATGCCATTACATCCTTCCTAGCCTCAAGAAATTTTAAAAATATAGGGATTAGATTTCATGGGACCACTTTGAACAATACAAAATAGGAAGTGCCAATACATTATAGTGCCTATGGAGTACTTCACAAAATAGGCAAATGCAAGGACTCTACTAGATAACTCCACAAGAAGCACTACTCACTTATTATAAAAATAAGTTATCACAAGATTTGTGTTTCTCCTATAGCTGAATAGTGATATGGGAGGCCATGTCATCAATGAAATCATTCAAAAATTGACTATGGAATTCAATTTCTTCCATTCATTATCCAGTATGTATTGTCCTAGAGTGAATGGATAAGCAGAGGCAACAAACAAGGTCCTAGTTTCTATACTATATAAAAACATGCAATGTGGAAGGAGTTGATTGTGAAGAATAATTATCAGTAGTCCTATAGCATATAGGATAACTTTAAGTCAACAATAAACCATACACCCTTCCAGTTAATGTATGGGCAGGAGACAGTCATGCCAATTGAATTCTTGGTACCTAGTCTACCTGTACCAGTGGAAATTTGCCTAAGTGATTATCAAATCATATAAGAAAGGCTCATGACACTATTGCAATTGTAAGAGAAAAGTATTATGGCATAGTGGGCAATAGATATTACCCAATTATGATAAAACGTTTGGCACAATAAGTACTTATGAAAAATAGACTTAAATACTGGTGATTTAGTGCTTAAGTTTAACTAAAAATGAGAAATCAAGCCAAGTAAATTTAAGATCTTGTGGCTTGGAACCTTCCAAATAGAGAAATTATTGGACAATGGGGCTATCTAACTCAAGAAATTGGATGGTATGAATTACCCCAAAATAGTGAATGGTTATAAGTTAAGCGTGTATAAGGCAAAGGTATATGTAAATATGATTAACTTAGAGTTATCACAAGGAGAAAATTTTGGGAGAACAATAGAAATACCACAACTAGTAATATGGTTTTATGAACAAAGAGAGCCCAATGCAATTGCTAATATTTGAGAAGATGAAAAAATGAACTTGGAGTGGTTATTCAAAATAGAAAGAGAAACTCTAATTGAATAAATATAATTGGAACCTCAACCAATAGAATATATAAGATTACAAGTTCATGTGAGTTTACAAATAACAAAGGTGAAGATAGACTTCAAACCCTCACTGATTTGGCATTGCAAGAAAGAGAATTTGGTGCAAGAGAAATGAGGGATGGGGATCCAAATGAAGAATCAAGGATTTTGCAACAAATTATCAGAAAAACACATTAGTTATGAGAAGAGTATGAGATCCTAACGATGTATAATACATGACTAATAGAGCAAGTGGTTCATGAGTTGGATGAAACAATGCAACGTATAAATGAAAGAGAAGAACTAAGAAAAGCAGATTAAGATGAATTTGAAAAAGTAATAGAAATATGGACATAAGAGCTAATAAAAAGTTTCAATGGCAATGAGGTAGCACCATCAAAAAGTAGTCTTTTCTCCTTAAGATCTAGTAGTTCATCTTTAGAAACACTAAGAATTCAATTGAACACTAAAAGTACTACTAGTACTAGTTCCCCATTAATGAGAAGGTCTAAAAGGCATAGAAACATGATGTCACCAAATCCTCAAAGATACAGACAAGATGAGATATTCAAACCATAAAGAAGAACTGAGGATAGACCACAATGAGGTCTTGTTGATTCTATAGAGGGATATTAGAGAAGTGCTAGAACAACCCAAGAATTGAGGATGGATTGAATACTCAAGTAGTGATGGAAATATTCCTAGAGACCCTAATATTCCATATTAGAGTCCCAATTATGCAACAAGAAGATAAAATATCGAGTATCAAAGTCAGCAAGCATGGGTATGATTCCTTAAAATGGTTCAAGAATCTAAAAATAATGAACCACTAATTCCCTAGGAGCATGAGGATGAAATAATATAAAATAGCTCAAGTGGTGATAGTGATCTAATAGGAGGACCATAAGGGAGGCTAAAGTTACAAGAGTATCAAGTTGCATCTGTACAATTAAGAAGATAGAGAAAATAAGTGAGAAGGTTGCAAAGATGAGTGTAGGAAACATCCAAATGACCTATGTATATAGAAGGAAAAGTATATAATTCTAGCACTAACTTTGAATTCTCAATCCAGTAAAGAGGTGAACTGAAAGAATGTGAATCACAAAGATAATTTGAAGATGAAATATGGTATAGATAATTTTTGTAAGCAAATCAAATGTTAAGAACTCTAAAAAAACTATCACTAGGAACTTAAAACCATGAAGGGCAACCAACAAGACTAGAATTAATTGATTAAGTAAGGAGTGGAGGTAACTTGAGTAATCCATGGATATCAATAGGTCCTCTAGGTACTACAAGTATACCTAACCAAGGGGGGAGTCCAACTGATCTCCTTCTCGATATCTTGGGGGAGATAAAATCCCTTCTTATTACCTATAGGTTGACTAATTAGTAGAATAGATCATAAGGACTATTCATATATTTAATGAAAAACAACCAACAACCATGAGTTCATGATGATAGCCCATTAGGACCACCTCATTGAGCCTATGGAAACCAAAGAAGTCATATTAAACAATTAAGGAACCAAACAAATCTTAAACAACTAGGAGTTTGGTAGTCCTACACAAGGGATATTTGGCCAAAAATAAAGGGAGGATGTTTTGAAAGATTTTGGGGAAGACAAGAATTCCATAATAGAAAGCAAGTATCACCAAGGACTCTAGTTACAAGTCTGATACACCAAGGATAATTGGAGATAAGGAAGTATGATGGCAGTTAGAGAAGAATATAGCCTATAAATGGGGTAGTAGTCTATCATCAAGATGATGATAGGGTAATTTTCCATTAGGATGATGACATGAAAACCATCACGATTATAGTAGACCAATTAGCTATCAATATGATGGTAGGATAGATGGTTTACATGAGATCGATAGGTAAATAGTCCATCATGATGAGGGTAGGAGGAATAACCATCATGATGATGATAATAAATCATGGAGAAGGGGCAACAGTTGTTTGTAGATGCTAACAAGACACATTCAAGAAGAGAAAAGAAACCCATAAATAACACATCATTGATAAGAGGAAGAAATGATGGATTGGTAGATAGTCAAGAGAACTAGAATGACCGATAGGTAGAAAAACACCCAAAAACTAAGGGAATCATTGAAATATATAGTAAACAGAACAAATGCATGATGATGATAATTTATCGAGTAAAGGAATTCATAGTCATATAGGTGTCCTAGAATAATATGAACTACAAGGACAATTTAAAGAGGCAATATGGTGTAGATGATTGTTGTAGGCAGATCAAAGGTTGAGAACTCTAAGGAAACTATCACTAGGAACTTAAAACCATGAAGGACAACCAACAAAACTAGAATTACTTGATCGAGTGAGGAGTGGAGGTAGCTTGAGTAATCCATGGGTATCAATAGGTCCTCTTGGTACCTCAAGTATACCTAATGATGGAGTTTGATTGATCTCCTTCTTGGTAGCTTGAGTGGAAGAAATTCCCTTCTTATTACCCATAGGTCGACTAATCAATATAAAAGATCATAAGTACTATTTGTAGATTCAATGCAAAACAACAAAAAACCATGAGTTCATGAGTATGGCCCCAAGACCACCTCATCGAGCCCATGGAAACCAAATAAGTCATATTGTTGAGGAACCAAACGAATATCAAACAACTTGGAGTTTAGTAGTCCCACACAAGGGATATTTGTCCAAAAATAAGGTGAGGATGTTTTGGATGGTTTCAATAAATACAAGGATTCCATAATAGAAGCCAAGCATCACCAAGAAATATAGTTACAAGTTTGACACACCAAGGAGAATTAGATATAAGGAGGTGTGGTGGTGGTTAGATAAGAAGAATATAACCTATAAATAGGGTAGTAGTTTATCATCAGGATGATGACAGGGTAAGAAACCATTAGGATGATGATAAGGAAGTTATCCATCAGGATGCTAGTAGATAAATCAACCATCAGGATGATGGTAGGATAGATGGTTGACATGAGATTAATAGGTAGAAAATCCATCATGATGAGGGTAGGAGGAATAACCATCATGATGATTATAACAAATCATGGAGAAGGGCCAACAGTTGTTTTTGGATGGCAACAAGACACATTTAAGAAGATAAAAGAAACCCATAATTGACACATCATTGACAAAATAAAGAAAGCATAGATTGGAATATAGTTAGGAGAACTAGAAATAGCCAACAAGTAGAACAATAGCTAAAAATACCCAAAAACTAAGGGAATTATTAAAATAGATATCAAATAGAACTAATGCATGATGATGATGATTTAATGAGTAAAGAAAGTTGTAGTCATAGAACTGCACTGGAAGAATGTGAACCACAAAGACAATTCGAAGAAGTAATATGGTTTAGATGATTGTTGTAGGTAAATTGAAGGTTGGTAACTCTAAGAAAACTATCACTAGAAACATAAAACCATGAAGGGAAACCAACAAGACTAGAATTACTTGATAAAGTGATAAGTGGAGTTAACTTGAGTAATTCATAGGTACCAATAGGCCCTCTTGGTACTTCAAGTATACCTAACCAAGGGGAGAGTCTGATAGATCTTCCTAGTAGCTCAAGGGAGAGAAATTCCCTTTGTATTGCCCATAGATTCACTAATTAGTAGAATAGATCATAAGTACTATTCATATATTTAGTGCAAAACAACCAACAACCATGATTTCATGAGGATGACCCATCAGGACCACCTCATTGAGCCCATGGAAACCAAATAAGTCATATTGAATGATTGAGGAACCAAATGAATCTCAAATAATTCAGAGTTTAGCAATACCACATAAGGTATATTTGGCCAAAAATAAAAGGAGGATGTTTTGAAAGGTTTTGGTGAAGATAAGGATTTCATAATAGAAGTCAAGTATCACCAAGGATTTTAGTTACAAGTATGACACACCAAGGAGAATTGGATATAAGGAGGTATGATGACAATCAGAGAAGAAGAAGAAGATAACCTAATATTAGGGTTGTAGTCTACTATCAGGATGATGATAGGGCAAGAAGACATTAGGATGATGATAGGGAAGTTAGCCATCAGGATGGTAGTAGACCAATCAACCATCAAGATGATGGCAATATAGATGGTTGACATGAGATCAATAGGGAAGTAGTCCATTATGATGATGGTAGGAGGAATAACCATCATGATGACAACAACCAATCATGGAGAAGGACCAACAATTATTTATAGATAGAAATAAGACACATTTAATAAGAGAAAAGAAATCCATAAATGACACATCATCGATAAGAGGAAGAAAGGATGGATTAGAAAATAGGTAGGAGAACTAGAAATGATCGATAAGTAGAACAACAGCTAAAAAAAATCCAAAAACTAAGGGACTCATCAAAATAGATATAAAATAGAACCAATGCATGATGATGATGATTTAATGAGTAAAGTAAGTTGTATTCATAGACAAGAGGAGACATCATCGACAAAATTATTGGAAGTTCACATTGGCATTGCCATGCGATTCAAATGACATCGGTGATACATGGCAGGGGTATATATTGTAAATAATATAAATAAATAAATAAACTAGAAAAAAGATTAAAAAAAATAAGAAAAATATAAAATAAGAAAAGGATTACAAATGCATGCAATATGGTGAGGTGGAAAACATGTGACAGTTTGAACATGCAATGGCATTTAACAAACAGTTTGTATGAGCGGCAAAGATAGCAAGTGATGGTTATAAATAAGTATGGCCAAGGAGAATAATGCACATTAAAAACAAGAGGTTGAAGGTTGAAGCAATCATGCAGTATCCAAAGCAAGAACTTGAAGACTCGATTGGTAGAAATACATGTGCATCATCAAATTACCACACTAGATGAAAGATGCCATAAGACGAAGAGAAACCAAAATACATTAAGGTCTCATAATAATTACAGTAATTATCTATGTAACATAAGGGTAATTATGCTAATTCCCTTGCAATTAGACAAATCAAGAGAAGGGTACAACTAATACCAATAGAATCCAGAAGCGAGGGAGTTATCATTAAAGGACAAATGAGTACAACTTATGCAAGACTATTGAAATATGAGCTTGTAAATATTTTATGACTACAAGAAGTCAAGAATTACCATCATCACCCTTGTTAGCATATTTCCACCATAGTCAAGATATTTTTGTCTCATGTTAGTAATAATAGTCTATCATTAAAGGATCAATTCCATCAGTTTAGTCAAATGGAAGGACTACTATCAGGTGAGTTAGCTAGAATGACTATCATTAGATATCATCAACCAAGTTAATAGGAGTAGTTTTCATATATAGCAGTGATGTCATTAGGAAATTCAATAGCTATAGTGTCATCAGATAGGTCGACAACACCGTTAGGCAAGTCAAAAAAATAGAAAGTAGCCATCACAACAGTCACAAATAGTATTGTTGTCTCATACATAGGTGTCACCACAACCATATTACAAAATTAGGAATTTGTTTAGGAATACTGCCCTAAGAAATTATAAATAATATGAGTAGAAGTCACCCATTCCATACCATATTAACATTTTTGAAATAATATAGAAAGGAAAAATCACATGACGAACTGAGACCAGAAGTATCATCAAACCTAGTTTTCTGAGAAATGACTCTAACATCACTAGGATCATTCCCATTCTAGTGGAGAAGCATAGATATAGAAATATAATCTTGAGAAAGGGCATACTCAAGGGAAATAGTATGTTTCCAAATAGTTGTTTTGAAACCAAAAGAGAAGGAAATTCAACAACCCAAATGAGAGTGGATACCTCTCAAAGATATCACCAAAAAATACACGTAGAAGATCAAATATGCAAGAATACACTTCATACTATAGGCCCCTAATTTTGACAATGATTTTTATAAGGAATATTTGTTGCAAATTCTATAAATATACGACCCTCCAAAATATGCTAGTATGATGCAGGTGGGAGAAAGAAGCCCAAATATTATCTTTTTAGCCAAAACAATTTGAAGTACATTTGAGTTTCCAAAAGGAGAATAGCCAGTAGTAAAAGGAATCAATTCCAAGAGAAGTCGACTATTGATTCAGAGTGTCATGGAGTTGAAGAAAAAATAAAGAAGCATTGTTGTCACATGGAAGCCATGGGGTGAAACCAAACCAACTGAAGGATAAGGGATTACTATGTATCATGAATTTATTTATGGCAAGATTTTCTATGGAGAAACAAGACTCAAAATTCCCTATATGGCTAATACCCTACTTGCAAGGCATTGATAAGAGTGTAGCTTGTGATTGGGTGATTTATTTGGAAACACATTCAAAAAAATTATGCATACCACCTGGAATTTTGTTATGGTCTTCCATGCAATTATGTTTTTTTTTTATGTTGCATATAGGGAAGGCATGGAAATTCTTATATTGGACCCTCCTAAAGCATTATCAAAGTTAGCACCAACAATACTGAGGTGGATGGATGACAAACATAGCCAAAGAAGAACACTTCGAGAAAGAAGCAAAGAGTGAAATAGCAGTTCATCAAAACTTCACTCTTAGAATGGCCATTGGAGGAATTAGAGGGGGAGGAAGTTGCACCACTAGTAAGAAAGAGAAGGAAGTTCACACCACCAGTACTGTCACCATCAATATCACCAAAATCTATTCAAAATATAATAGCAAAATGGATTATAAAAATTCAGTTCATGGTGTATGACATTGAGCAAACACTAGAGAAAGCACAAAATATACTGCTATAATCAAGGTTTGGAAGGATACAAGAAGAGGATTTCAAAATTTTGGAATCTCTCAACATAGTTCTACAATAAGAGATGAGTCATGATGTCCACATTGGACCCACATAATTTTGAACCATTGCATAGTACATTGATCCCTTAACATCACCTATCATGCCCTTAGTGTTCCAATATGAGAAGACCTCAATTATGCAACCATTATGAGCTCATTCATTTGAGGAAATTCTTGTTGCTATATAGGTGGAGGAGATGGAACAAATAGTAGAACCTAGCAAGGAAAATGGGGAAGGTCAATAGTATAAGAGGGAAGAACAAGAACCAATAGAAATAGAAGCACTGGGTTAGCCATTAGGAACTCGATTGAACCCCATCATAGTAGAGGAAGGGAAAAAATTTGATCAAAGAGAATTGCTAGACAAATAGGAAGATGATCCACAATAGAAAATACCTCTTGGAAAACCAATACTAGTTATAGGAGAAATCAACTAGCCATATTTATCATTAGAACACAAATGATCATGGAAGGAAAAGTGGCAAAGAAACCAATTGATATTTTAGGCAAAGGTAAAAAGACCATTTTAGATGAAGAAGAAATTGATGAAGAAGAAGAACATGTAATGACTGAAGTGCTTAATTTTCAAGATCCACTAGAATTTAGTGCACACATCAATCAACAAGTGATCACTTGTTTCACTAAATTAACCCAACTCATGGACAAGATAGGTCTAGAGTTTTAAGTAGGTTGTGTTATAAAATGGAAATAGAGGAAGTTTATGGTGAAAGAAGAACTTGATAAATTGGTGTAGTGGGATAGAAAAGAAAAATGGTGGTCTGAAATTTCTAGCATTTATCAAAAATAGCCATGGGAATTTCTAATGGAAAACATTAAGACCATGGAAAGAGTAGAGAAACTACCATAAGAAATATTGACACTTTACCTAGATCCTACTCAAGTTTACGTAGTTGTTCATGGAACTCATGCATCTTCTAAAAGTATGGAGGGAATAATGCCACAGGTAGAATTGATACCAAAACTATTATTGATGTATGGCCATATAAATTTTGTGGAATATTTATTATATTGGCTAGCTAAAGGAATTAAGTAGCTCCATTTGGTTAAATAAAACCTTGTGTATAATTTGTAGGAAACTAAAGATAAATTGCATGAAGTAGAGGAAAATTTGCACAAAACCAAACAATAGATGAATGACGATCTTGTTCAGTTGAATGAAACTATGAAGCAGATGTAGAAAACTCAAAAAGAGTTGCATAATATACATGAGCAACTCATGGACAAGGAGAATATTATCATGGAAATAGAAGCTAAATTGTTGTAATAACAATTGATAAACACACTATAGAAGCAACATCTAGTAGAATTAATGGCCTAGAAGAATCATTGAGAATAAGTGTTACTAAAGGATCTTGAACAAAAAGTAGGAGAAAGTATTGCTTAAATAATTGGCTCAAACATAGTAATGATAAGCAGCGTTGAAAAGTATTTTTGAACAAAATAAACCAATGTTCCCAACTCTGACACAACAAAGAATGAAAGAACTTTTTATCAAATGAAAAGAGGATATTTTACAGCAATTGTAAGTAATAGAGGATAAATCCAATGCCTATGGGGTGGAATGGGTCATGTACTATAGCTATTCCAAGAAGCTACGAGATGAACGAGAAGACTATAATATTCATGTTCAAGAAATGGAGAGTCTACAATTTCTAGAACCAAAAAGAGATCAAAACCCCAATAGTGCAATGTAGGAAGTCATTGAGGATAATGACTAATGTAAATGGGAGGATATGTAGATAGCAACACTTAGAAAAAGTGAAATTATTTGTAAAAATATCTGCATGTTTTACATCAAATGAAATGTCATGTAAAAATGGTCAAATGAAATGATTAGAAATTTAAACATAATGTAAATACAGTTGTCATTGTAAAAAATTAACATTTATGTTAATCAAAATTGTGATTAAGGTTGTTTAGAAAAGGCAGATATAGTATTTTTCATGTTAGTTTTGATTACTACCAATACCAAAGTATAAATAGACCCCCTACAATTCATTTTTTATCCATTGCATTGAGAAGCAAGTCCATGTACGAAGGAAATATGCTAGGCTATTATAGCGTAAGGCTAGGCATAGTATTGCTACAGTCATAGGCTACATTATACATGATTCCAAGGATAATGCAAACCCATTCACTTGTGATAATTATATCTCAATTGATGCTAGTGTTATGTTAGATTTGTGTCTATGTTTTAAGTGTTACGAGTAGGATTGCTTAGATGAAAATCTGATATATGCCACCTTCAAGCAAGTGATTCAAGTTGTAGGAGATGGCATTGTCATAAGCTAAGTTTTTTTTACTAAACCAAGTTGTTGACATATTTTATGATGTCATCATGAATAGTTTTGACATGGGTGAAGTCATCATACCAACATACTAAACATTTTTAGGTACAATGTCATCAGCTGGAGAGTCATCATGCTAACATGTTGACTATTATCATGTGCCATTACATCATGAGCCATGTTGTTATACCATCATCCATTTATTCTCATTTTGAATTCCATCTTGCAAGATTTCATTAGGATTGGTTCCATCATAGGAAGCTATTATCTGAAGTTGTGTTGACATGTCAATTATCATCATTTCACTATCATCTAAGTTGTACTATAGTCATTGAATTCATGTCATCATAGATGTATTCCTCTAGAAAATATTTCCATTTATCCTTCCACTAATTATCCTTTCCTCATCTTGGAAACCTTATTGGTGTTTATAGGGGTGGACCAATTATTCCCCTATGTCTCATATTATTAAAAGTAATAGTTCCATTATGCATGAATTGCTAGGCAAAGAAGTTTACTTTTATCCAACCCTTTGACTATCAAATCTTTCTCTAATCCTCAACCTGATATGCATGAGAAGGAGGGTTTGAAAGGATCTTATCATATCCATCCTTTACTATTTGTACTCTAAGGATCCCATAGCCTCAAGCTAATTCATCCTCCTCATCTCTACCTATGAAAAATATTTCTATCAAGATTTTAGTCATGATGGGTGTCAATTCCTAAGGGATTAGAATTGTCTACTCATATAACTTCTTAAATTGCTTAAACTTATAATCCTCCAACTGACTATTGTTAAAATAACTTTCAATATGTATCCAAACCTTGCTTTCCATAGTTGTTTTTATTGGTTGCAATTATGGAAATTTATCAATAATAGGTGGGTATTGATCCCATGAATATATTAAAAATTATACCTTCTCCCCTCTCCCCACATTCTAAAATAATCCATGTTTTACCACCTGAGATCCTAAATTTAGAGCCTAGCACACTAAGGACCCATTACCATCCAAATGGAAATGACTCACCTCATTCAAATTCACCTATCCCAAATATTTACTAGTCAAAACTCTACTGAATAAAGAATATGGTTGGGAGATCCACCACTAATAAATTGTTATGGCCAAAGATTTATTATTTAACTCTAATCTCCTTAGTCTCAAGCCCCCCTTTACCTTGGGCTAGCTTACTTTCTTCGAACCTACTAAGGCCCATTTTCTCTCTCCTTTTACTCCTCCCCATAATTTTTTTCTAGTCATATTGTCCAACTCTTTCCATATGGTATGTGGGGTAGCAAGGATATAAGCTTTATAAATTGCCATGACCTAAATGATTGACTACAAAAATTTAATCTACCCCCAATGGTTAACAATATGTGAGACCAATGGTTAATTTTTTCTTTGATACAATCCAAAATATTCCTCCAAATAGTTATCTTCAATTTTTTTAAATGCAAAGGGACCCCCAAATATACCACTGGGAGAGAAGTCCTCATGAATCCCAAGATATCTAAAATTATGCCCTAAAGCTTTCAATCAATATTGAAGAATACCAGTATAATCGATAAAGTCTTCCTTCACTAATACAAAAACTCTCTACCTTTTTTTGAAATGGGAGAGAGCAAGAATGTGATAAGTAACTATTTGGGTGGGATACAAGTGGATTTTTGGGTCTATGATGCTCCACTGACCCACTTTAGACATGTGGACCCACTCTTGGGCCTGCATGGCCTCCATTTTACCTTCAACCTAAGCATAAAAATATATGCTTCAATCATTTTTAATAATTCTAGGAAGGTCTCTCTGGGTGGCCTTTTTGACCTCCACCCTTAGTACAGAAGATTGTATGTTCCCTTTGACCTTTTGAATCTTACCATGGAGTAGGGGGCTTTTAATCTGGTACAAAAATTCTTGGATGCTTATCTAGATATTGATTCCATTTGAAGGTGGGCTTTCTCCACGTGGTTTTTCCAAGGCCACATGGAAATCATGGTGCTCCTAAAAGGCTTATTTCTCATAAATATTAATAATGAAGCAGACATGAAGTGCATTCTCAAAGGTGACCCCTAGTTCTTTGGAAGGAGGGGTATGTTTCTTCAAAAATGGGGGATAGACATTAATATGATCTCTCAAAGGATTAATTTGGCACCTCTCTAGATTAGGATACTTGGCATATCCTTCCATTATTGGCATGAAGATATCTTAAAATGTATTTTGAGAGAAGTTGGGGATATTGTCATGATTGACCCAACCATGAGGGCAAAGGCTATAATGATCTTTGCTAGAATATGCATAAACATAAGCCTTTAGGTAAATCTCCCTTATTCCATCAATTTCATTTTTGACTTTGGCTCCTAGACTCAGGATATTGAATATGAAAATAAACCTCTCTTATGTCTCACTTGTAAGAATCTGGGTCATTCTTCAGACCTATGTCCTTCCAAGAAAAAAACTCTATGAATTTTTGGTCTCGAAAGGAAGTAGATGGCCCTATTGTTTTTGAAATCCCAATAGGAGATTCTCCTCATATCCTCTAAGAATATTTCATTTGTCTATCAAATTTTGAATATACTTAAACAAAGGAAATATAGATTTTAGAAACAACAATCTAGGTAAGTTCATTAGAACCTTCCTTTGGTTATCCCTTATTGAACCCCCTCTAGGGAAATTCTTTTGAATGATTAGCTTTAGGTTCAGTTTTAATTTATTTTTAAAGGAGCATCCTAGAAATAAATTATAGTCTCTGAGGCAAATAATCTTCATGTTTTATGAAGTGGAGCTTTGGCTTCAGAAGGAAATCTAGGATCTTCTCTTAAAAGAAAATCCATTATGGGAAAAGAAGGAAACAAGGTTTTAAGTCATCTACTCAATGTATCTAAAGAAGTAAAAAGGTTCATTACCTCAAGCTCTCTTACCAAAAACCAAAATAAAGGAGGTGTAGATTTTGGAAAGGACATGAAGGTAGGAAAAACCTTGAACCATATATCATAAAAAGAGAAAAATGGAAATAGCCAATGGTTCACAATTTATCCTTTCCTTAACGGATAAATAAAACTTTTAGTCTAATTTTTCCTTTGCATCTACCTTTAGATCCCATTTTTCCCCAACCCTGGATGGAGGGAAGAAATAGTAGGTTAAGAAAAAATGAACCTTCCTTACTGAATTGTAAGAGGACTCAATGATCATGCTATTCTTAGTCTGATAAATTCTTTGAAAAAATATTTAAATCCTCAATTATTGTTTCTCCAAGACAAATATGAGAGACTTTAGTTCTATGTTCAGGGTTGGTTTTTTAGGAAATAGAGGCTTTTTGGACACCCCTACAACCGATGTTGACCTTTATTGATATTGGGAGGATATCTCTTTCTCTCTTATGATAGATTCATTCTTTTTCTACTTTTAGGATCCTCCTCTTGGATTTGGATCTTGATTGTTCCCATATTTGTAGTTTTTTTAGGTTCTCCTATAGTCCTCTTTTTGAGGATCTATTTCAATTGTAAAAGGTTTTGGGAACCTTTCAAAAACTCTTCTTTCAACCAATCAAAAAATATATTGTAGAAGACAACTTTGTATTTTTTATCATTGATGACTTGGTTTGTGGCCTTAAGGTAAACATTAAGAGTATCTCTAATCATTCTTGCTTTCCTAAAGTTGGTCACTCCCACTAATCATGTGTCATCCACAAACTATATGTGAGTCAAAACATCCCCATACACCTTGATACCTATTAGCAAATATTGTTGTCTTCTCCTCAATATGAGTCTACCCAAGCTTTTAGATAATATGAGAAAAAGATAAGGGGGACAAGGATCTCCCTAATGAAGGTCTCGAGTAGCTCCAAATTATTGTGAGGGAAGGCCTTTGATTAAAATTGAGCATGTCAAAGTAGAAATGTATCTCATGACCCATTCTATCCAATCTTGAGAGAAACCAAAGGTTGCCATCAACCTTAACAAGAATATCCACTCCACCCTATCATAAGCCTTTGATATATCTAATTTATAAACATTCCTCTACTACCAATTTTTTGCATTGAGTGGATTGTCTCCTAAGTTATAACCACACCATCCAAGATCTATTTTCCCTCTATAGAACCCGCTTGCTCTAAGGAGATAATGCTATGTAGGAGAGGTTTTAGTCACTTAGCCATTACCTTCATGATTATTTTATATATGGCATTGCATAAGACAATAGGTCTATAATCTAAAATATGCACCTCTCCTCTTTTAGAATTAAGGAAATAAATGTATGATTTAATGCTTTAAGCATTTTTTTACTATATTTGAACTCCTCTATAATAGCCATTACATCCTCTTCCTGTTAGAATTAGTGTAATGTGCACTATGCCTTCCTTGACACTTGTCAAATTCACTTGACAAGTGTCATGCATTTCATATAGGCTTATGCCTCTATATTGTAACCTTGTTTTATTTGTAAAATATCTCTTCTTGTTCATTCCATTAGAGTCCCAACATTTGGTATCAGAGCAGGTTCCCTCTCCTGCCTGTGAAACCCTTGAGGGGGAATTTCCCTCATGGAAATCCTCCCTCCCCCCTCATTTTTTTTCCCTTTGGCCATTTTTTAAAACTGAGGGAGTATGCTCTCCATCTTTGATGGATCAAAAACCAGAAGTTTTTCATGGCTGCCAACTTTTTTTTAGGGGTTTGTAGAATGGTGTCATAATTACCGACGATCCAACATTGCAGAAGATTTAAGATCTTGAGATGGAGCAGCTTGAAACCGAGCTTCTACCCCATGCACAAGTTTCCTGTTATTTTCATTTTAAATCCTAGATTGCAACACATCCTGATGCACGAAGATGAGGAGTTTTTCGAAGGCGACGATGCTTGGATTGACTGGTTGGCCCAGGACTTGTGGCACTGTGAAATCGGATGGTCGCCAAGTTTTGGAAGACTGCAACCCCTGCGACTCCTCGAAGAAATATTATAGCATTTATGAGTACGAAAACAAGCATGGGATGGAAGAGAATCCTGGAAAATGTATGAACATTTATCTCCAATTCCATGGGAGGCCTAAGAGGGGGAAGCAATCTCGCCTCTTGGGTTGTTGCTGGTACTTTCGCCTATTTTCTTTGGATCAAACCCGAGTAGGAACTCCACAGAGAGCAAGAGGCTAGGGTTGTCGCCATCTACTATTGCCCATCCGGATGGAGCATCGTTGTCAACTAGGCTCTGGCGATGGGGGAGGATGTAGCGCCAGCCAAGAGTTGCGTGGACCTGCAATTGCAGTCAGGGTCGTGCTTGCTGAAGAAGCTAGAAATGAGCATTATGGGGCCCGGGCTGGTGTCCATTCCTTTCATAAACCACTCCACACCGAAAGACCACAGCGGTAAATTTAGTGTGGGCCTAGAAGAAGCAAAGGAGCTGAAGAAGAGGTTGCGCCCCCGATAGGTCTTGACGATGTCGTCCAACCCAGGTTTGAAAATGGGGAGGTGGTCACTATTTTAGGCGTTGATGCGGGAGACCGAGATGTCGACCACCGCCACTTCGATCTCTGGGAGCCGATTAAGACCACCGGTTTGTGACTGTGTTTGCTTCTGCACCAGATTGTTGGCATGATTGGAGCCTGATTAACTATTAAAAACTCGATACCTGTGTTGTTGTTTCTTACATTTTGGCATCACTAAGACCATCATTGCCCACATATAGAGGAGATGTTGCAGTAGTGGTTGCAGATGCTGATCAAGGGCCACCGTAAAAGTGATCATCACACGTGTTTTATCCCTGTAAATATGGTGAAGGAGCATTGTCGCATCAAGGGAAACCACTACCGATGGAGAAACGTGCAGTAACATGTCGTAAAGTTTATCTCTCATTCATGTTTTTTCTAGTTTGTCACTGGCTATTAATCCAGAGATAGCAGTGCACCTCTCTGGCTGTTAGTCGCATGAAGATCTGCTACCCGTATTTTGCTCTCTAATTTTCTGCGAGTTGAAACAGAAAAGCATTCACTGTTGACGTCCCGTCGAGAAATAACAACAAATATTCTTGCTTTGATGAACTGACAATTGTACACAAAGATTTTCCAATAAGTATGATCAGGAAGTTTTGATAAATGAAGGTGGTCCAGACTGCAGATTGATGCTCCCTTTGCTGCCAGTTTGTGTATTTTGTTACAGTTTGCACATAGATTTCTGTCAGCCAGTTACCGGGGATGGAGTTACTTTTTGTGGTAGAGTTTCTTTAGTTTTTTCTACCAGACTATAGTTGTACCAGATATTTGTGAAGTGGAGCTAATTTTTTATGTTTGCCGCACTTTCAAAATTTAGTGGAGAGAGATCGTGCATCTCTATAGCAATCAGTTTTCTAACAAACCTGGCGTTGGAAACCTGTTGCCGCTGCAGTAACCAGTTTTGCTGCTGATGAAGTTTAGTAATGGTGCTCATGCTCGTGGGACAAGCGGTTGTTTTCTATGGAAGAAATAATGTGGAACAACATTGGTGGCAACGTTCCAAGTGTGACGTTTATTTTGCAATAGTTGTAAGTGTTCCCATTGCAGCAATATGGTGGTGCTATGCTACTGAGGAGGATACACAACATGCTGAAGACTATGTTGTGGCGTATATATTTTTTGGCATTCGAGTTTGAGATGCGTGGAGATATAAAATTGACTGCTAGTTTTGACCTGCGAGTTTGAATGCTATGCGGTGATCGAGTTGAACGCTCGTTGCCACCCGAAGTTTTTCAACAATGGCAAGACTCCACCACATCCAAAGTCTGCACCATGCTAGCGAATGATGGCTCGGAGAGTAAAAATTTTTTCATGCAGGCCTAGCTCCGGCCACATTGAAATACTATGGGCGTTGTGTTCATGTGAAATGTTGCGTGCAGTGGCAGTTATCTACCTCAGTGTGACGATCTGCGTAGGTTTAGCAGTCATGCTGCCAGATTGATTCTGTCGTTTGAATTTCAGAAGGTACATGAAGCGCCCATGCCCCGGTCCCCCTTCATCGGCTCTATCGAAGATCATGGCCTATCACCAATGCTCTGAGAGGCGTGTGGGGGCATATTTCTGTCAAAAGCGGGCCCACATGAAAAATCGATGACATAGGGGTATACTATGATCCTGCTTTAAAACTAAAATTATTACATTCCCGCTTGGAGCTTTAATATATGCTTGATTACCTTGTTGGGTAGTGGGGAGGGCCCCACTCATTTGATTCCAACCCACCACAAGATGCACGCATGGCCTCATGTGCATTTAAAATACATTATTTTCCCACATGAATAGTGGGTGGGATATATATTTTTTAAATATTTAATTTTCTTTTTCAAATGGATGTGCAACTATGGCCGACAATGTGGCCTCCTTGGCCATTTTTTTAATATATTTTCCACATGGGAGTAAAAAGTGAAAGGCCTGCATGGAGGTGGAAGGGAATGTTTATTCTTCTGACGTTTTTTTATTGGCCAACAAGATGGCCTTAATTTTCCACATGGAAGTGGAAGGCCCTTCTGGCCAATTTATTGTATTTTTCAGAGATGATGGCCCACAGGGCCCTAATTTTTATTTCCACATGGAAGTGGAAGGCCCTTCTGGCCAATTTATTGTATTTTTCAGAGATGATGGCCCACAGGGCCCTATTTTTTATTTCCACATGGAAAGTGGATGTAATTCCTCTGTGAGAGAAAATTGCATATTTTTTCAAGCATGCATTTTAAACATGCCATGATGTTCTGGTTGCTGCCTAGAGAGGCATGTTTTTTTTCATATGATGAAGGCCCTTTGATGGTGGAATATAGGGGTATTTATAGTTGTCGAAAAGCTTTTTTCGATACGAACACATTGGTGGTGTCCATTTGTAATTCTGAGGCTATTTCATTTGAGTTTTTAAGCCTCAAATTTTTCTACCTTGGAGTGCACTCTCGGTTGAACCCGACACTCCCAAGGCACTTGTAAGTGAACCTAGTATCTAGCATTCTCCTCTTTCTACTTGCCGGATGCAGTAGATAGTTACCCATGCATTCCAGTAAGATGAGGTCACTACCATAAGGACACTTATTCTAGGGACTGCAAACATAGACACCCTAGACTCTATCCGAGGTTTTTTCGGATCTACTTCTGAAGACTACAACAAAGACACTTCAGAATATTCTCTTATATTCTTTCTTCTTCTCCTCCATATTTGGATCTATGGCTCATTTTATTGTATTGAGTGCATTTTTGGCAGATACCGACACTCTTATATGGCTCATTTTTCCTTTGTATTAAGGTGCATTTTTGGCAAAGACCGACACCTTCTAGATTGAGTTCACCATGAGGAGGGATTTGATATTCATGGTGGATCTAGTCAGTGACCTATAAGAGGCAACATCCTCTAAGGATGACCTACAAATGCAACAAACCCAGAAGTGGCTGACCCTGAGGCACCCATGATGACCCTGAGGCACTTAAACAGCTGACCTAGTGGCAATAGACCGTGGAAGAGGCTGGACCTGAGGCAACAGATCGAGATGTATACACAGTTAATCTAGAATCATTCACAGTTGGATAGTGCACGAGCCTAGACCAAATCAGTAATAAAAGAGGATGAGAGGTTGCTTTTAGAGAAGTCAACATTAAGGGGGAATGTTACCTAATGTTGACTTGTTTTTTTCTTCAACTAGGATAGTGCACATTAAGGGGGAATGTTAGAATATTTTTAATGTGCACTATGCCTCTTTTTTGACACTTGTCAGTTTCACTTGACAAGTGTCATGCATTTCATATAGGCTTATGCCTATATATTGTAACCTTGTTTTATTTGTAAAATATCTCATCTTGTTCATTCCATTAGAGTCCCAACATTGTTAGAATTAATGTAATGTGCACTATGCCTTCCTTGACACTTGTCAGTTTCACTTGACAAGTGTCATGCATTTCATATAGGCTTATGCCTATATATTGTAACCTTATTTTATTTGTAAAATATCTCATCTTGTTCATTCCATTATAGTCCCAACATTTGGTATCAGAGCAGGTTCCCTCTCCTGCCTGTGAAACCCTTGAGGGGGGATTTCCCTCATGGAAATCCTCCCTCCTCCCCTCAATTTTTTTAGCTCCATTTTTTTTTCAAAATAGGGAGTATGCTCTTCATCCTTGATGGATGAATCAGAAACCAAATTTTTGAAAATTAATGGTTGCCCCCAAATATTTTTAATGATCCATTTTTTCCCATATGTATCCGTCTGCAAAAGCGAGAGGTGTTGTTTTTTGTAAAGAGAGATGCTACATTGATGATGCATCTGAGTTAAACAAACTCGATGCCCCCCCACCCCCCCTTTTTCCTGGGTTTGCTGCATGAACTTACTTGTTACTCCTCAGCATTCTACTCACGGTAGTTCAAACACCAAGTTTAAGCACTTTTGGTGAGCTTGGAAAAATGTACGACATTTCGATGGAAAATTCAAGAAAGATGAAGAAATCTAGATCGTTGCAGAAGATGGCAAGCTCAGGCCATGAAAGCGCATCGCATTTGGGGTCTCTGACGTTGGGTGGAGCTCAGGTGTCTAGACTGCTAAATCCTAGCGACCTTTCATGGTAGTGCGGGCCACCGTCGAGAAATGTGTAGGGATCCAAGACCGGCCCCATTTTTTGGCAACCTCAGCTGCCAGGTTTCGTAGTCTGGGTCGATGAACCGGAGCATCAACATGGGAATGGCAGTCAATCTGAACCCCAAAAAGCTACATATTTTAGAACTTATATGTGCAAGAGAGTAGATGCAAGCATAATATATGAATGAAGAAGGTGCCCACTGTATTCTTTTGGGATTGTCAGTGGTGTTCATGGACCCGACGACTTGATCCCATGACCTGTGGCACTCGCGACACCAGATGACGGTGATGATTCCCCAGATGTGGGGAGGGGGTGCCTTCGAGGAGGGGCTAAGGAAAGCCCTTGAGCAGCAACCCCAACGACACCAGTCTGCCCCTGTTAAACTGGAGCAAGATCCTAGGAATCGAATGCGCATAGCAGCAAATTGGCGACAACATCGATGTTGAGGGGGTGGGCCATCATGCAAAGAACATTGATGCCAGGTTGCTATGATGCCTAGGCATTATCCACAGCAGTAGAGGAAATTTGCAGTGGTCCTTGGGATTTATCAAGTGTACCCATTTTCCTTGTGGATTTCTTGGAGCGTGAGGAATTGTGATTGATGTCCAATAGATCATTCGACCATGGCGGTAGATGTTGAAATAGCCCATGGCAAAGATTGGTGATTCTGGTAGAATGCAGGTGCACAGCATCATTGCAAAAGGGGGCTTTTCTTGCATGTATGTTGTGAGGGATCCAGCACAGGAGGAGTGTGTTACCAGTGTTCATCAGTTACAATCAAAGGTGGGTCCTGATGCTGCCAGCAAACTTCCTCATCGTGTTAGCTGCAAATAGAGTTTACTACTCGTTTGTCTAATGAAATGACAGTTGGTGATGTGACCCACCCCTCTAGCATGTGACCATTATTCAAACTTTTAAATGGGTCGAAATATTTTTCAAGTGTCATATAGCAGAGGTATTATTTATAAAGTGAACGGGCACTTTAATGTAAGGGCAATTTATGTAAAAATGAGGGACATATTTTATTAAAGTGGATGGGGTCACTTTATTTAATATATGGGGACTTGACATTTTTCTAAGTGGACAGTATGGCCTCAGGCCACTTTTTTGTATTTTTCCACAAGAAGAGTGGAAGTGGAAGGGACACATGGTTCCTTTATTGCATTTTTCAGATAATGGCCCAAGTAGGTCCATGTAATTCCCCTCCGAGCGAAACTTGAGATGTCTATTTTTTTATGCTGTCATTCAGCAATATTGTCTATTTGCTGCCTAGAGAGGCATGATGTTATTTTTCCACATGATGAAGGCCCCTTTGATGGTGGAATATAGGGGTATTTATAGTCGTTGGAAACATTTTTCTACGACGAACACAATGGTGGTGTCATATTGTAATTTTGAGGCTGTTTCATTTGAGTTTTTTAAGCCTCAAAGTTTTCTACCTTGGAGTGCACTCTCGGTTGAACCCGACACTCCCAAGGCACTTGTAAGTGAACCTAGTATCTAGTATTCTCCTCTTTCTACTTGGCGGATGCAGCGGTTGGTTACCCATGCATTTCGGTAAGATGAGGTGACTACCATAAGGACACTTATTCTAGGGACTATAGACATAGACACCCTAGACTCTATCCGAGGTTTTTTCGGATCTACTTCTGAAGACTACAGATGAAGACACTTCAAAATATTCTCTTCTATTATTTCTTCTTCTCCTCCATATTTGGATCTATGGCTCATTTTATTGTATTGAGTGCATTTTCGGCAAAGACCGACACTCTTATATGGCTTGTTTTTCCTTTGTATTAAGGTGCATTTTTGGCAGAGATCGACACCTTCTAGATTGAGTTCACCATGAGGAGGGATTTGATATTCGTGGTGGATCTAGTCAGTGACCTACAAGAGGCAACATCCTCTGAGGATGACCTACAGAGGCAACAAACCCATAAGTGGCTGACCCTGAGGCACCCATGATGACCCTAAGGCACTTAGACGACTGACCCAGTGGCAATAGACCATGGAAGAGGCTGACCTTGAGGCAACAGACCGAGATGTATACACAGTTTATCTAGCATTATTCACAGTTGGATAGTGCACGAGCCTAGACCAAATCAATAATAAAAGAGGATGATAGGTTGCTTTTAGAGAAGTCAACATTAAGGGGGAATGTTACCTAATGTTGAATTGTTTTTTTCTTTAGTTATGATAGTGCACATTAAGGGGGAATGTTAGAATTAATATAACGTGCACTATGCCTTCCTTGACACTTGTCAGTTTCACTTGAAAAGTGTCATGCATTTCATATAGGCTTATGCCTATATATTGTAACCTTGTTTTATTTGTAAAATATCTCATCTTGTTCATTCCATTAGAGTCCCAACATTGTTAGAATTAATGTAATGTGCACTATGCCTTCCTTGACACTTGTCATTTTCACTTGACAAGTGTCATGCATTTCATATAGGATTATGCCTATATATTGTAACCTTGTTTTATTTGTAAAATATCTCATCTTGTTCATTCCATTAGAGTCCCTTCATCCCATGCATTCCGGTAAGATGAGGTCCCTACCATAAGGACACTTATTCTAGGGACTACAGACATAGACACCCTAGACTCTATCCAAGATTTTTTTGGATCTACTTTCGAAGACTACAGATGAAGACACTTCAGAAGATTCTCTTCTATTCTTTCTTCTTCTCCTCCATATTTGGATCTATGGCTCATTTTATTGTATTAAGTGCATTTTCGATAGAGACCGACACTCTTATATGGATCGTTTTTCCTTTGTATTAAGGTGCATTTTTGGTAGAGACCGACACCTTCTAGATTGAGTTCACCATGAGGAGGGATTTGATATTCATGGTGGATCTAGTCAGTGACCTACAAGAGGCAACATCCTCTGAGGATGAACTGTAGAGGCAACAGACCCATAAGTGGCTGACCCTAAGGCACCCATGATGACCCTGACACACTTAGACGGCTGACCCAGTGGCAACAGACCATGGAAGAGGCTAACCCTGAGGCAATAGACCGAGATGTATACATAGTGAATCTAGCATTATTCACAGTTGGAGAGCCAAGAGCAAAGAGCACGAGCCTAGACCAAATCAGCAATAAAAGAGGATGATAGGTTGCTTTTAGATAATTCAACATTAATGGGGAATGTTACCTAATGTTGACTTGTTTTTTTCTTCAACTAGGATAGTGCACATTAAGGGGGAATTTTAGAATATTGTTAATGTGCACTATGCATCTGTTTTGACACTTGTCAGTTTCTCTTGACAAGTGTCATGCATTTCATATAGGCTTATGCCTATATATTGTAACCCTTTTCATTTGTAAAATATCTCATCTTGTTCATTCCATTTGAGTCCCAACACTTCCAAGTTGTTCCAAAAGGTCTAGAAAAACTTAATTGGGAAGCCATATAGACCTGATATTTTTCTCATACTCATTTTAAAGACTACCTTCTTTAGTTCCTCTTCATCAATGGGTTTAATTAGGGCATGATTATCTTCTTTAGAGATAATAGAGGGTATGATAGCAAGAACTTTTTTTTTAGCCTCTTTGTCTTGCCCCATATTTTCCTTCAACGATTTAGCAAAGTAATCCATTGAATGGAAATGCATACTTGGAATTGTATCAAAGGAGTGCCCATTCTCATCCTAAATAGATTGCATCTTGTTCATATATCACCTCGCACAAGCAACCTAATGTAAACCTTTGGTGTTTCTGTCACCTTCCAATAATCAAGTGGTTATTGCTCTCTATTTTAAGTAGATCTCCTCTTGGTTGTCAATATCTTCAATCATTTTTTGCAATGCATCATCTTCTTCTTTAAGTTACTCTATAATTGTTCCTTCCCTAAAGTATTTTTGCACCTCATCTCATATAGCCACCAATGGAAATGTTTGGACCTAGAAGTCTACTTGTTAGCTCACCTCCATTGTTTCACTTGATCCTTGACATAATGAAGTTGCTTGTGGAATCTAAAAATTATTGTCCTATATGTCTAGAAAGGTTATGCATAGTGGAGAATTTCGCAAATTAGGGTGAATATTAGGATTTTCACAATTTTAATTTGGCGAATTTGGGGACCCTAGAAGTCGGCCCATTCGCCCAAAATTTTTGGGATCAAATTTTTTTAGGGTCAATTCACCCCGCTATCATACTTATTAGTCCCTATTTCACGTAGGTTTCCCGCCTAATTTTTGCCTTCAAATTATAAAAAAATTTATTTATCCCACCAAATTTACCTCTTGTACCCCATTATATATAGCTAACATGAGAGCGACACTCATACATTTAAAACATTAATTTTCTCTGATAGCGAGCGATACAAAGCAGGCGAGAGACAACAAGCAATAAGTGAAAGAAAGCAGAACAAAGAGAGTGTGCAATAGACAAAGGATGATAGGCATAGTGTGTTAGAAGGTGACTGACACAAGGTGACTGGCACAAGGTGACTAATAGAAGGTGATTGGCACAATGTGACTCAAAAAATATGATTGGTACAAAGCGACTAATACATGGTGACTTGCACAAGGTGACTAGAATATGGTGATTGGCACAAGGTGACTAGTATAAGGTGACTGGTAGAAGGTGACTTGCACAAGATGACTGGACAAGGTGACTGACATACAATGACAACCATTTATCGGTAAGTTTATTTTACCATTAATTTTCCTTTTTTAAACATTTTGTTCATGGACACTCAATAAGGAGGTTTTCCTATTATTTAGGTACCAATATCAAGCCTTCTTGGGTCAGACATCTTGTTGTCTTGAATAGTAGTTCTCTTTTACCAGTTATTTTCATTTTTAAAAATGATGTTCATGTTCCTCTTCCGTTTATACAGGTAAAATGTCACCTGTTGGCAATGGAAAGAAGGAAGGCCAGTCTTTCGATAAAAGGAGTATCCTAAAATACTTTCATAATATTTCAAAATCCAGTCAGCCATCAACATCTACACAAATTCAAGGTATGAACACCTTTTAGTTACTAACCAATTAATTTTTGTACATTGTTAATTTTATATATAATATATTTATTCATTAAGAAGGGTGCTTTTTGGTTGATGGATTTGTCCAATGTTTATCTATATTTTTTAACAGAATGTATGTTTTTAAATGCAATAATGATATAAAAAAATTCTTTACAAAAAACACTATTGACCCTAGTATGCCTCCACTTCCACATATCCCCGATAATGAAAAGTCCACAGATGAAAATTTTCTTAATGAAATGCAACAATAACATGAAGATATTCCTAAAACTAACACACCAAATGGAAAATAAAATAATAGTTCTCATACAATCCCTACTTTTGGAGAATCTTCTTCTAAGAAACATAAACGTGCAAGGTTATCTAGGTGGACAATTAATAGATCATTTCAACCTGATTGGGTATCAAAATTTCCATTTATTGAGCCAATGCAGCCAGAGAATAGTAGTGAAGAAATAAAAGAATTGAGATGCGTAATTTGCAGTTGGAAACATGGGAGGGATCATAGATTGCAAGTTAAGAAAGATACAGTAGAAAAACATTGTGGAAAAGTTTATATAAAAACAAAAGAAAGTGATGGAACAATACCAAAAAATTATAGGTGGAAGGATGCATCATAGTGTACACATATCAGATATGCACAAGAATATGATAAAGAAATGAAACAAAAGCAAACTTTGGTTGAGAAAGGTGCAACGATTCAAGCCCAATTTCAAAAAATGAATAAGTTCACTTTAGCTTCAAAAAGTTTGCAGTTTGTTGTTGTACTCACTATTCTTAAAAAGGGTAGACCTATGTCTGATTTCATTGATTATAAATATCTATTTCAACTAGCTGATGTGTAGAACCTTCCCAACACCCATTGGTCAGATCAAAGTGGTTGGAAAATTGCAAAATGTCTCTCATTGGTTGAGCAGGATGACCTCAAAGAGAAAGTAAAAAAACCAAATTTATTTCACTTTCAATTGATGAGGTGACTATTGTTGACAACACATCTTGGATTTGCATGCATGTTTACACATTGGAAAATCATTTAAGGCAACCTCATTTACTTGGAGTACGTAAGATGGTGGAAAATTGCAATGCAAAAAACCTTTACAATGTTGTTGTAACTAGTTTAAAGGAAATAGCAGGAATGAATGATATGGAAATAGCCACTAAGTTAATATGTGTCAGAGTTGATGGTGCTGCTACAATGCAAGGACACAAGAATGGTCTTTGTGTTTGACTACAAACATTTATTACCCCATATTTGATCCCTATTCATTGCATGGCTCATAGAATGAATCTTGCATACAAAATTGTGGATACATTTACAAATGTAGCGAGAGTGGAAGAGCTTGTCCGTGAAATTCATGATTATTTTTTGCGTAGTCCAAAAATATTTTCAGAGTTTCAATAGTTTGCACTAGGAGTTACTGAAGGTAAAAAACTATTAAAAGATGTAGATACTAGGTGGATTTCGTTGTATCAACTGGCATATAGAGTTTTCAAAGAATATCAATCCTTGGTAGGGTATATGTATGCAAATCATAGGGCAATTGATAAGGCTAAAGATTTTCTATTTTGAATGAGTGACTTTGAAACACTTCTCACATTGTGTGGTATTCTTCCAATGTTGGAAGAAATGAATACTTTGATTAAACTTGCACAACAAAGATAGATTTATATTGTGGATTTCATCAGGGTGAGAAAATAAATTTGCATGCATATTGATACGATGTACGCGTCTGGTCAAAGTTTTATGGATCCCATGTTTGAGAGTTGGAGAGCATTAACAAACGTCAATGATCCTCAAAACTTTTTGAAGTTCAACATAAATGATCATCTATGTATTAATGTCCATGGAAAGGAAATACCTTTATATTATTTTGGTTAGCGAATGGATATAGCTACAAATGAAGTTGAACAAATACCCGTAACATACAACATATTTCATGTAGTTGTACATGATACAAAAATTAAACTAAAAAAATAGCAAAATCATTGACAAAAGAAATAAGAGACCATTTTCAAAGAGATGAATTGCTTGAGGCTATGGGTGTGGTTAACCCGATGTTTTGGGATCCTTGTAATGAATACCAGACTATAAATGGTTTGTTTCTCAAATACATGGGCACTCTTGCTAACCATTTCACTAAACATGTGGAAGTCAATGGTATTGAAATCAATGGTATTCTCAACAAAGATCTTTTGACAAAACAATCAAACTATTTTGGAACGACAATGTCTGCTCAAGTTTCACAATTCACTAACCATCATGAAATAGGTTCTATTTCACGTTTGTGGAAAATATTACATCCCAGTAGTATCTTACAACATACTATGAGTGAATATTTTCTTTTATATGAATTATGTCAAACGATGATTTTAGGATCAGTGGAAGATGAAAGGGTATTTAGTGCATTATCATATGTAAAATCTAAAGTTTAAAATAGGTTGGACAAAAATTTGGAAAATTGTTTGAGAGTATATGTGTCGACCTATGAGGTGGAGAAGTATCCTTATGAAAGAGCTTTGGCATATTGGAAATCTCTGGCAGAGAGAAGAGGTGTCACGAATACTCATGATGATGAGGATAATGGTAACATTGATCAAACTATGGTGACAAAAATTTTGGGTATGAGTACAGAAGATTTTGTACAATCTGAAAAGAGTTTGTTCCAGCTTCCAACATTATAATGAAAGGATGCTTTCATTTGAATAGATTTCACATATTATGTTATCAGTTTTCTACAGAATATTGAGATTTGATTATAATTTGAGACATGTATTTTTTGATATCATTAATCATATAATATGAGATTAGATGTGCTATTGGATATTATGTATATCATAGCCCTGTTAATTGATTATGTATATTTTGATGAAATTGGATTATTTGATTACATATATGTTGATTATGGAACACTGGATTATTTTTTATATCATAGACGTGTTATTGGATATTTTGTATATCATGTTATTTAAGCCTTGTTATTGGATTATTAGTCTATGATATTCAAATTATTTAATAGATTTGTATTGTATAAACCATTTATGGTAAAGTAAATATATGTGTTGCATTTCAGTCATTTCAAATTATTTCATAAAACATAAAAGAATATTTATTGCATCCACATAATTCAAAATTATTTATTGCATCCACATAACTAATCAAAACATCACAATATTTAAAACAAAATTTCAAAAAGATAATACAATTTTTTTGGAAATTGTCTCTTTTATTGATTTCAAAAAGATACCATTCTTTTACAATTTACAAAAAATCTATGCAACATGTTTGGTTTCTCCTCAATAAAAAAAGCAATAGTCATCTACTTTTCTTTCTACATGGTGCCTGAAGGTTCAGCTGGATCTTGCTCAATATCCTTTGCTTCCAATGCACCAACTCTTACCAGAATTTCAGTTGTAGTGTTCATCCCCGATAGCAATAAACCTTCTTCCTTTGTAGGATCTTCTCTAAAAGGTGCATTTAGTTCTTTCTCATTTTTTTAATACAACCTCCACATCCAGGCCCTTATCTTTGATAAACTTCTTCAGCCAATTGTTTTCTCTGATAGTGAATTGTAATATTTTCTTCACTTCAATAGCATTAGTCACACTAGTTTTTGCAGTCTTAATCAATGTTTTCATGGCGCTGACTTGCATCTTTAAGTGCTCAAAATTAGACTACAAAATAGAAGAGAAAAAGGTTAATATTTATAAACAAAATATATTTAAGAAAAAAATGATTTTTAGTTATATGTAAAACTTACATCAGTGGTAAGTCTTGCAATCGTTACTTTTTCTTATCTATTGCCCATTCATTGAAATATGCCTAGGCCTCGACATTGAGGTTTTCTAATCGATTCAACATAATGTTCAGAATTTCATCATTGTATATAGACTCGACCTACACGGTGCTAGATTCAACTTTATGTAACAAAGCATCGAGCTTTTGTGGCTCATTCTCCACCTTTGAAAATAACTCCTTTCTATTTGAAAAATTCTTGTATCGGGCATTTATTTATTTTATCAAAACCTTGGCCCAATATTCCCAATATTTTAAACTATCAATATCTACAAGTAGACTATCATTAACTGTAGCTTTACATCTATTAGCTAATAAAATATTTTTGAAAAATTAACTTTATCATCATCGTTCAGATGATGATGGGTGGTGACTTGTTGGGGGAAGAGGAAACTTTGGCAACATCTGCCTCAACATTCTCTTCTACTTCATGATGGCTCTATGGACCTTGAAGCACATCACTTGCCTTGAAAGGGAAAGTTTCAAGATTGGTATCCTGATAAAGAAAATCATCATCGAGATTCCTAGAGGGCATTTGAGATGCGCTCTATACATTTGAGAAATTCCCAAGGGAAAATTTTGGGAACTAATAAATATTAGACTGAGACACAATGTGTGTCTAGGAAAGACTTTTGCTTGCTCCTAGAGGCGGTGGTGTGAGGAACTATTTCCCATGCATGCGAGATTGGTTCCTCACCATTGGTGGCACCTATTGTGGATGGACTTGTTGTGGGTGCATTTGTAGGTGTGCAGATGATGGAGGTATATTTTTTAGTCTTTTGAATGTAACCGACGCATCTGCAAAATTTCACATGAAAATATCAATTAAAACTAGTGTAAAAAACAATGTCATAAAAAGAGATTAAATTTAACCAAACATACTAGACTTAGACTCTGCACCCATTGATGATGCAACCATTTGCCCTTGCTCTGAAAACATTTAAAATATTTTCTCAAACTAAATATAATTTTAAATCATTAAAATACATCATTTAAAATAGTAGTTTCAAATAATAAGGTTACCTTGTGAGTTGGAGGTTACTTCTTCAATGTTGACATAAAAGGAGTCATAGGTGTATGTTGATCACCAGGAGACCTCGAATATTTCATGGATCTTGAGGTAGTTACTAGTGATGATTATGACTACATGTCATAATTTGTAGAGGCTTCTTGCATCCTAAAGGTGGCATCCCTTTTACTAGAAGATTGAGCTACTTTTTTCTGCTTTCAAAAGAAAATTAGAAAATAACAAGATTGATTGGAAAGAAAGAAAATATATTTTTAAAAAATTACCGTATTTCTTCCTCCGTCATACCAATAGCCATCAAGCTTGGGTGCAATGCAGTTGGAGGAGGGCCATTTTGAAGATTGAAATATGCTTCATTAAAAAGAGAAATAACAAAGTTGTTGGTTGTTACTGCATAAGAAGATTGTATTTTCTGGGCATTCAGAATATCCTGTTTAACATGGTTTAAAATGTGCATGGACCAATCAAATCTGGTGCCAGCAATACATCAAACCAAATAGGCCAATGCCCAAAATGATATTTCTGTAGGTCACCCCTACAAAATAAGTCTTGCCTAGAAAAATTCAATGCAAGCATGAAGAAATTTATCTCCAACATTGGAAATGTTTAAGCCCCTTTTCGACTTAGAAGAATTAACTAAAAAAAGGGAGAACATTATTAGAAAATAGAAATTACAAAAGGGAGAACATTATTAGAAAATGAAAACTACAATACCTCAAAAATACAGAAAAATAAAAACTAAATTTTAAAAATATACCTTTCAAATTGTCGGAATGGACACCGTATTTGGTCATCAACAATCATTTGTCTTCTTCGATCAAGGCATATTGGTTGTTCACCAGGTGACCATCCGTAAATGGTAGCCCTGTTAGTCATTGCACATCTGAGGGTTTCACAAAAAAATAATATCCTTGTTATCCACTTTGATGTGAATAGTGGACTCATCATGGTCGTAGGAACTAACTATCCTTTGCATCAAGGAGACGTCGACGTTGAACTATGGCATCTTGATCACTCTTGTGACTCCAGAGTTGTAAACCCATTGCGAATATCTTCTAGAAGTGCCAAAAATATTCTTAATGTTGGGGTAAAAGTAGTTCTTGAATGACACTTTCGTAGGCAGAGGAGAGGAAGAGCTAGCCATTTCTGCACTAAAAATGATCTAAAAATGCTCTAAAATGATCTAAAAATTCTTTGCAAACACTCTAAAAACCATCTAAAAATGCTCTAAAAACCATTGGGAAACGCTCTAGAAATGCTCTGGAAAATTATCTAAAAATGCTTTGGAAATGCTCTAAAAACCATCTAAAAATGCTCTAAAAAAACTCTGGAAAACACTCTAAAAATGTTGGAAAATGCTTTGAAAATGCTCTGGAAAAACTTTGAAAATACTCTAGAAAACGCTCTGGGAAAAGCTTTGAAAAAATCTACGCTGGAAAAGAAAGGTAAAAAATGAGCCTGCATTCCTATTTATAGAAGTTTGCATGGCTGAAGTCTATGGATGCGTGGAACGTGGTAGCATCTTATTGACGCACTTTTTTATTCGCCCATTGTTAGTCGCCCTTTGCCAATCGATCATTATCAGTCGCCCTTTGCTTGTCGCTCTGTGCCAGTTACCCTCTGCCAATCGTCGTTTGTTAGTCATCATCTGACAGTCGCTATCTGATAGTCACCATCTGCTACTCACCATCTACCAGTCACCATCTTACAGTCACCATCTACTAGTCATCATAATGTACTAGTCATCATCTACCAATTGATTCAAGAAAGTTTCAAAAGTTAACTATCCCCCATAAAAAATTGTGATTAAAACCTACTCACGTATCACATTGTTTCTAAAATGTGATGTGAGAACAACCCTCCAAGCTATATGTTCTCTTGTCGTTGATTCAAGAAAGTTTCAAAAGGTAACTATCCCCCTTGAGGTCCTTTGGGCAACCACTTCCATATGACCAACACCCCTCCAAAGTCTATTTACTATTTTACATATAAGATCCAATCATATTTTTGTCTCCTGGATAAACAAAAAATCTATTTTACCTTTTTCTAAGTCTTCAAACAACAAATTGATGAGTTATAATGTTTAAACCCCTAATATTCCATAATTGTATAATCATTGGTTACCTTGAGACCAGTAAGAGTCTATTGACCTCACCAATCCCTCAGTGGTTAGTTTGTCTCTTTAAACTGCTCTTAATTCTTTATTTGATTTTCTACTCATTCTTTATTTGATTTTCTACCCTTCCTTGAAAACTAATATCCTTAAATTAAATAATATAAAATCAATAAATTTTATAATAAAAAAACTAAATAAAAATCTTCCTTAATACATAGTAACCAAAATAATACTATAATATATTAAAATATATATTTTATCGTAAAATTGATTATAATATAACATTTCAATAATAAATAAATCGTATAGTATTGTTGACAAATATCACCTACAACTACTTTCCTGTCATGTTCTGTTTAAACATTGTTTTTCCCCATTAAAATCACATTCACTATGTAGACGCTAGTTAAAAGAGTTCACACTGGAATTGCCTTCTCAACCTTAGTTTGTGAAGTTTTTAATTTTATATAATTTTTTTTCTGACCATTCAAAAGCATTCTTCTCTGTACAGGTTTGTGAAGTCTTAAATTTTATATAATTTTTTTCTGACCATTCAAAAGCATTCTTCTGTATACAGATAACATCTTAATAACTACAGTTCAACGCACAAAGCCTTTTTATGCCCAATTGTAATGATATCCTTGGCTTCATGGAGAATGGAGATGGACCTCCTCCACATAGAAATACTTAATTAAGCACCGTCAGATCTAGGGGATTCCTCTATCATGTGCACCTTCATGTTCCAATAGATACATCGGAAAGGAGGAATTCTGACAAAGTTCTCCCTCATTCTCCACTATGGCAGTGGTAGATATCATTTCCATCAGCCTGCTTCACCGCCCTTTACCCAACAGACCACGTTCTATGTTCCCCATGTCATGACACATTCAAAGCAGTTATGCAAGCACAAGGCCATTCTCAAAAAATTCTCAAAAATCAAGTATAAAAGTGGTTCATGCCATGGCCAATAGAGTACACAGATTTCTCTTCATATCATCTAAGAGTAGCAGCAGTTAAGTGCAGAAGGATGGCACGCTCAGGCTTCAAACACCTTACAATTTTGCTGGTTTTCTTGTTACTTTTTTCAATCTGGAGCTATCAATGCAAGGTAATAAAGAATTTTAAGGCCTAACAGTGCGACTTCAATCTATTACATAGTGTTTTTTTTAAGATCTAACAGTAGGACTTCAATCTGTTTCATTGTTTTTTCAGTTTTCTCCACAGTTTTTTCTAGATTGAATCACATTTGCGTTTGAGATGTGTTGATTTTGTTGAATGGTAATGCAGGCAACTATCCAGGATGTCAATGCCCATCATCTGGCTCAAGTACACAATGTAAGTGCATTGGTATATGTGTATGTAATTATTTGCTAGGTTTTTTTTTTGAACTTGGTCTTCTATCAAGATCTAAATTTAACTTAGAATCTATTTCAACTACTTGAACTAAACTCGTATATATATATATATAGTTAGTGAGATATATTATGATTTACTGTTATTGTAACCATTCATTTTTGCCAACAGGTTGATTCTTATAGGAGGCTTGATCGTTCAGGTCAGTTTCAGATAAGTAGACTCGATATAGCGTAATATATTGTGATGTTGAAAACATGGGGAATATACTGATTTAAGCCATTATTGTTCTTGTGTGGACAGAATGCCCCTCTCAGTGCAAGCGTAGATGTTCAAAGACAAGGAAGACAGCATGCATGGACTTCTGCCAATACTGCTGCAAGAAATGTCTGTGTGTTCCTCCGGGGACATATGGGAACAAGGAGGTTTGTCCTTGCTATAACAACTGGAAGACCAAGGAAGGAGGCCCCAAATGCCCTTAGATTATATTACCACATATATCTACTCTTTTATCTTGCTGTAGTGACCATTAACATCGGCTGTTTTATGTGGATTGTGACGGTGGAGAACGGCCATCAATCTTTCTACTATAAATAAAACCAATGATAAAAGTTTTAGCAATGATTTTTTATTTTCAATTTGAGATGTACAGGACTTACCACTATTAAGGGGTGTTATTGACATTGAATACCTTCACTTACCACTGAACTAAAGTTTCTTAATTTTAATATAATTTCTTTAATCATCTACATGTTAAAGATGGTAATCTGCAAGAAAGGTTTATAGTTCAAATCTCCACCTACCAAATGCATAGAATTGGGCGCCCTCCCTGATCCTGGACCACTCGCAAAACTTTTTTCACGAAATTCAAAAAATATAGATTTCATTTTTGAGCCCATCTTTTTATAGCTTGTTTTCAGGGAGAATAATTGTAGAGCTGTGTCAAGGCAATAATCGGTAACAAACACTCGCAGAAATTTATAATTATAAAATACTTATTTTAAAAATATAGAAAATTTGTTTTAAGATATTATTAAAAACAAATATTATATTTTTATTATTTTATATAAATATTTAAATTATTATTTGACAAGATTTTATTCAAGTCTCTTCACTAAAAGTCTGAAATTTAAGTATTCGGGTTAATGCTATTTCATATCTTTCAATTATATAATTTATAAAGGATATGTCATGATACTATTATTATTTTTTTTAGTATTTTTTATAAAATTATCACATGTAATTTGTTCAAAATCAAACAATATAATAATAAAGCTCATGTTAAAGGGATCTAATACTGAGTTGATTACTTCAATAGCATAAAAAAACCTAGTATTTGATAGTTAAAGGATCTTTGTGTGTCTATGGTCTTTGGAAAGCATGGTTAGTTGATCTATTAAGTTTTCCTATATCTTCCATTTGGTGGATTTTTCTTGTGATGAATGAGAACTATAGTTTATCTCTTGACCCTTATATGAAAGGAAAACTTTTGTTCAAAACATAAGTCTCCAAGTATCTTGGTAGATCATTGAAAATCATGAATTATTGACAATCCAATTTAACCTAACTACTAATTTTCAATTTGTGGTTGTCTAAGATTTTATCATTGGTTAAGCCTAAGTTGAGAACCAAGTTGTCTACCTAACTGATTTATAATAGGTTGAAAGATTGGTATTGGTCACATGCAAACAAAATCAGTAGTCCTCCTTCCTCCTATACCAATTGGCTCTAGGCTAAATGACAAGAGGAAAGTTAATTATATTGATCCCTCATGGGGTAAAATGTGTGTATAGATCTAAAAAAGTAATGTTACGATGTCTTACAAGTTGTTTGCATAGAGGATTATACAACTTAAACCTCCTTGAAGGGTCACACTTACTAATTTTGATATCTATATACCTAATTGTGCCAACCATGGCTGCCCAAAAATAATTAAGTACAATTTTTATATGTAGATCAACACATTTTGTGTGAAATAGAGTTTAGTAGGCAATTGAAATGTATATAGGTTATACTTGAGGTTAATAAGGAGTTTGATAAAAAAAAATTGAGTCCTTTACACAACTTGTTATAGATCCCATCCAGTTTATGAGATGTTAAAAAAGGTATAATGACTGATATTTTTGTCCAGCATTTGTAGTTATGATATTTTACTCTAATAACTTGTTGTAGGTGGTTGCATTGGCAAATATTATCAATGTTACACAAAAAACAACAAAAATAGGAATTAATATTTATCTGTGCTTTTTGGTGTATAATTCAAGACTGACAAAGACATCTTGTATGAGTTTTAAGATATAATAGATGATAATTACTTTAATGAAAAGTGCAACATTTGACATGCATCAAACTATAATTATTTTAGGCCTTATTCAAATGAGTTTTTTTCTGGTTTTGAATTCTATTCTCTAAATAGATTTTTGTAATATCATATTTTAATTTTGTATTTCATTAATTATGTACTAAGTATTTTCAATAAAAAAGTAAATCTCAAAATAAATTATTTGGTAAGAATCTAAATAAAACTAATAGCTTTTGCATTTAATTTTCTTGCTTCATTATATTAACACCTAAACAAAATATAAATAAAATAATTATACGAAAATATGATAAATATATACATTAAATTATTTACATTTGAGAGAAGACATGATCCTTAGAAATTGTAAAGAAAATAAAAACTTAAAAAATATATATATCTATATAAGCTTTGATTAAAAATAAAAGCATAAAAAATAATGATATAGATATTTATAAATGTTTTTCAACTTTCACTAGGCCCAAAATAATTTATTGGCTTTAATGTTTTTTTTTTATTATTTTTTTTTTTTTTTTTTGGTATATAGAAGCAATGGTTACAATCACGATTTTTAGTAACTACCAGCACAGCGGGTAGGGTTTTTTTTTTTATTATTGATAAAAGGGGGTTTTGAAAGGGATCCTAAACCTTTTACAAAGCAAGCCAAAAATGGGGTCCACAAGTGGCTATATAGAGACCAAAAAGGGATAAAACCTAAGATGAGAGATTCGAACAAGGTAGCCTTAGAGGGATAAGACAAAACAACAAATAAAGGAAGCACAACCAATAAGGAAACCCACCTAGAGATTATTCCAAGATGGTGGGATGATCCTGACTCTCATGATCAAGGTTTTGGTTGGCCTCTATGGTCAAGGTAGGTATATGAAGGCTCATTTTGAAAGGGGACAGACGCTCGGGACCATCCCGCTCTGAGTTGGCATGAGCTGGGCAGGAACAAACTACTAGTTTGCTTCAATGAAATGGGTGATCATCTTCAATTAGTAATTTTTGGGATGATATTGCCAGCTTATGTAAGCAAAGAGTTGGTCAGGCTGACTAAGTCATTCAAGTGAGTCAACATCTCAAACTCTTTAGACAAAAATGCTTAAATGTCTAACCCACTAGAGGAGGGTGCAGACCAAGGAATCACCTCACGCAACTGCTTCTTGCGACTGGTAGAAGAAATGTTAGAAGTAAAATTATCTTGGTCTAGAATCACAATGCCTTTACGTTTTTCTACCATCAAAATGATATAGGGAGAGCACCCGCAGGGGGTGGGAGTAGTTTCCACCAAAAATAGTAATTTATTTTTGTCTACCTTGGATGACCCGACAATGTCTATTTCATCTTTGTAGTCGCTATATTCCTTCATGTTAGGTGTGTCTGGTAGCTGGTTAGGAACATCAGGATGGACCTTGTTCATAACAGGGAGTGCAGGAGCAGGGGGTTGGTGCTGCAACATTTGCTTGAAAATCATAATATGAAGCCCTTAATTCTTGGGGTGGGAATATTTCCCTTCCCTGACGCTAGCAACTGATAAATCCATAGAGTAGTAAAGGTACTCTGGGACACTGATAAACTTTATGTCCTTGAGGTGGTTGAGAAACGCCATGTGGAAGCTCTGTAGTGGTGAGTTGGGACCATCGATGGTAAAATAGTGCATGATGGGTATTAGCTCTTTAATGGTAAAATAATGCATGGTGGACTTTAATTTTTTTAATTAGCTCTTTACTTTTCACATATAACTATAATTTATAAATATGTTTTCTATTAATTATAACACTCACATGTTTAAATGATTTAGTTTTTTAATTTTAAAATTTGGTATTTATATGCTTGTAGATAAATTAGTTTTTGAAAGTAAAAAATTAAATTACTTTTTGAATTAAAATTTATCTTCTTATTTTACTTTTTTTATTAATGGTTAAAAATTTGGGTTTTGAAATGTCCCAAAACTTTTTAGGAGGCAGAAAAAGAGAAGGTCAATTAAGCATAGGCCAGCCTCCAAGGTCAAAAGAACAAAAACCAAAACCCAACAACTACCCAAGAGAACAAAAAGAAAATATAATGTCATGATATAGCATACACCAACCCACCACCCAATAGGGCTTAAAAGGAGAATTAATGTTTCAGATTTCTTTTATAGGCATGAAAGTTCATGTTCCATTTATGTATAATATTGATGAATGAGCTTTTCCTTCATAGAATCAAGATTCCAAAGCATTCAAAACCCTTTGGAAGAACCACGAGCATCCCTACTCACACCTTCGTACCCTTTCCAAAAAAACCTTTGTAATATATCAAAATTCTCACTGCCCATCTTAGCTTCATTTAAAAAAAATAGATTGAAACTTTTTCTAAAATATTTTAGTACTCTTTGTTTAGTGGAGGCATGTAGACCCCAAATATTCCATGAGATAATCTTTATTACTTTGAGGATTGTGGATCCTTCCCTCTGCTCAAAAGTAATGTAGGTTGGGAGTCATTAGCCACGTCTTGAGACATTTTTTGAAGAGCACCTCAAACTTTCTTGGTCTCCTCGATCCCCTCCCATTACCTAGATTCATTTTTCTAGGTGTTTCTGATGGGTCGCATAGATCCAATATTTCCTTGCTTGCTTGATCTTGGTGATTAAAGGAGTTGTTGTTGAGTTATCTTCTTCTTTAGTTTCACCTTTCACTTGTTTCAAACTTTTTAAAATTTATCTTCCTTCAAGGAAGACCAAGTCTCCTCTATTTTCCCTTCCAATGCATTTGTAAAAATCTCTCCCTCTTTGGCATACCAAAAATACTTCATGATAACATCATATTTTTCCTTTTCAAGAGGGGAAAAAATCTTCTCATTACATGAAATAGGGGATGTTTCTCCCGAAAACACCTCAACCTAAGCCTCCTAAAGAGGGGACAAAGGAACTTGAACAATAGGCAATTAATCCCCTTGAAGATCTAAGATCTCAACTCTATTATCTAGAATAGCGACCAACCTAGTCTCAAGACCATGAGGCAAAATCTCTCCTAATATAGAAAATTTATTTGGATTTGCTTCTACACCTTTGGAATACCCATCAACTTCTAGAAAAACCATAGCAAGTTCAGAGTAGGACTCTTCTTTTTTTTTTTACTTTACATCTATACCTGTTGCTTATTAGGAGGTTTCTTTTTAGGATACTTGGTTTCATATTCTATATCTTGGATTCAATCTCTATAATACAAAACCAACTTAATAGAACATGGGAGAGGCTTAGAGAGATCATTGTTAGCACAAAACGTAGAAAAAACCTATCCTTTTTTTGCTTGGGTGGCTGGATCCACTACAATCAAACTACCCATTGATTTAGAAATACCCTTGAGGATTTGTAGACATCAAAACAGCACCAATCCGATTATGTGATTGCAAACACTGATCACATTGGCACACACAGCCCCTAGGGCAGCCCCCAGAGGTTAAACAGTGGTCCTAACCACTCTCATAGCAGTTTTGGAAGGTCAAAAATCATTTTGGCACCTTCAGGAACTTTGCTCAATATCCGTTCCACCCAAGGACAAATTCTAATTGGGATTCGCTCTACCCAGGGATGAATTCATAATTCGCTCCAGGGTGGGGTGAATTGCAGGTTTGACGGGCAAAAAGTCAAATCTTGACAAATGGCAGCTCAAATCCGCCACTTAACGCTTCCTTCATTGCATGGGAGTATAGGTGAGTGTTTTTGAGCATTAAAGGTTGTTACAAGGGCAGTCATGGAGTCCCTATTCAGGGAGGAATCTTCCCTCCCCTAGAAGGGCATGGCTGCCAAGTGGTGCCTCTGCATGCTCATCCCAAGAGACCTCCAGGTCTATAAATTGGTGGGTTTTCTCACCCCAAAATATACAGAGTAAGAGAAATTTGGAGCAACGAAGTGTTGTCATTTTACTTTCCCATACATCCTTGTGCGATTTGTGCCTTTTACATCCTTGATCTCTTTCAGAGAGGAGGTCATTGGGTGACTATTGGAAGGACGAATCTTGAGCCCAAAACCCGACACTTGACCACAGTATACCACCCAATTTGCTGACAACACCTTGTAAGAGATTTTGGACCTATCCCAAGTGGATTGGTGTTGAAATCATGCCTCAAACGGTGGGCGGCCCACCCGGGCGCCCCCCGCACTGCTGCAGGCCTATTCGTCCCTTTTAGGAACGATTGGGAATTTGTGGTAGATTTTTCTTTCTATAATTTTAATTTTTTGCATTCAATTCTATGATGCTTAGATAGGTTTTCATTTAAATTTCATCTCATTTTGAATAATTTTGATCATGTTTCTATCTTCGTTTGCTTTTACTAACTTACAGGTAGCATCATCAAATTCCCATTGAGAGAGGTCAAATTGGAAGAATATGACCATCTGGGTCTTCCCAAAATGCCCCCAATTATCTAACCCCAAATTTTTAGGTCTTTTGGAGCTTCCTATGTAGGACATTTGGGACAGTACATTTTTGGCATTTTGTTGTAGGTAAATTCGACCCACCCCGAAGCGAATTCAAATTGGCGAGGAATTTCTTGACTGTTCTTTTTGCAGTACCCTCCTGGTGATTTCTTGATGCCCCTGTAAAATTTTTAGAGCATTTGGATTCATTTTAGTTATAGTTTAATTCATTTTTCTCATTCACTTATCGTAGGCTTGGGGATTGCATGTTTTGTTTCATCCGTAGGTGCTACTAACTATTTCTTGTTCCTTTGAACGTAGGATCAAAAAATCGGAGGAGCAGCAAGGAATCAAAATTTGTATACACAAGCAGCGGTGACATTTTGGTCCGCCCATCTTACATGTGGGCACGCGGAAGAAGGATGGCTATCCATGGATGTAACCAAGAGATGAATTTGATGCTCCTCGCCCCTAAAAAGGGAGGATGTGAATTGTAACTAAATTGTGCAATACATAAATAAAATAAAAGGGTTGTTATTTCATTTGGGTTTCTATTCATGTTTTTCTCCATTTCATGCATTTTTAATTCGTAGGATTTAGCGTTAAGTTCAGTTCCGTTTTTGCATCGTGCTTGGAGTTTTCTTTTTTTGTTTTTGTATCCTCGTGCTTTCAGTGGCGATCATGGTGGGACCTTGTCCTCTATTTTTAAGATCATATATCTGATCCAAACTTGGTTTTTTTTCTTGCAGGTGCCGAGTTTCATATGCTGACTGTTGTTCATTCCATCAAGAGGCGGATACAGAGCTATAATTCATCTTACCCAAGGATGAATGAGAATTCGCCCCACCTTATGACGAATAGAGTCCTATAATTTGTTCCCCCCTAGGATGAATTTTTTTCTGTGCAGTCTTTGGGAAGAAACTCAGAACCAAAAGATTTGGGCAGAGAAGAGGTAAGGATTCTAAACTTTTCTTGTCAATTTTTGTCTTCAGTTTTTCTATTTTTAGGGTACTTGCTTGCTTAGGGAAAGTAGTTTTCCTTTACCGCTTGCTTGTTTCCATTTTGCAAAATAAAAAGAACCCCATACACCATGTGGCAAATTAAACACCAAGGAGCTAGTCATAAAATCCCAGCCCTTGATCAAGACCAATGGTGGATTTCATCACCACCTTGGCTTGAATTTTTGCATCCATTACCCCAATCGCTACTGTTGCTAGACGTAAATCCTGATGAAAGTTGATTGAGTGTAGCTGGGGTGATTCCCAGCACATGAGGATAATTCTTCTATGGTAGGTGTCATAAACAAGGCGATTCCCCTTTTGTACCGCCTATGTTCCACGTACCATCTGCTCTCACGTACCTATAGTTCCCCTCATGTAAGGGTGGGTATATAGAGAGGTTGGTATATTAGCCTGGCAATGGTATATCGAAGGGGTGACCATTTTTGGGAGCCATAAGAGCCATCATTTGCATTTAAACGTTCTTTACAAAAACCTTCAAAAAAAAACAAAAACAAAAAAACAAAAACAAAAACCAAAACACACTAAACCAAGTCTATATAGAAACCAAAAAGGGACAAAACCTAAGAAGAGATATATTCGAACAAGGCAGCCTTAGAGGGATAAGACAAAACAACAAATAAAGGAAGCACAACCAAGAAGGAAACCCACCTAGAGATTATTCCAAGATGGTAGGATGATCTTGACTCTCATGATCAAGGTTTTGGTTGGCCTCTATGGTCAAGATAGGCATATGAAGGCTCATTCCAAAAGGGGATGGATGCTCAGGACCATCTCGCTCTGAGTTGGCATGAGCTGGGCAGGCACAAATTACTGGTTTGATTCAATGAAATGGGTGATCATCTTTAATTAGTAATTTTGGTAATGATATTGCTAGCTTATGTAAGCAAAGAGTTGGTCAGGCTGACGAAGTCATTCAAGTGAGTCAACGGCTCAGAATATTTAGACAAAAATGCTTAAATGTCTAACCCACCAGAGGAGGGTGCAAACCAAGGAATCACCTCACGCAACTGCTTCTTGTGACTGGTAGAAGAAATGTTAGAAGTAAAATTATCCTGGTCCAAAATCATAATGCCTTTACGTTTGTCTACCGTCGAAATGATACAGTGAGAGCACCTGCAGGGGGTAGGAGTAGTTTCCACCAAAAATAGTAATTTCTCTTTGTCTACCTTGGATGACCCGACAATGTCTGTTTCATTTTCATAGTCGCTATATTCCTTCATGTTAGGTGTTTCTGGTAGCTGGTTAGGAACATCGGGATGGACCTTGTTCATAACAGGGAGTGCATGAGCAGAGGGTTGGTGCTACAACATTTGCTTAAAAATCATAAGATGAAGCCCTTAATGCTTGGGGTGGGAAGATTTCCCTTCCCTGACGCTAGCAACTGATAACTCCATAGAGTAGTAAAGGTACTCTGGGACATTGATAAACTTTATGTCCTTGAGGTGGTTGAGAAATGCCATGTGGAAGCTCCATAGTGGTGAGTTGGGGCCATCGATGGTAAAATAGTGCATGATGGGTATTAGCTCTTTAATGGTAAAATACTGCATGGTGGACTTTAATGTTTTTAATTAGCTCTTTACTTTTCACATATAACTATAATTTATAAATATGTTTTCTATTAATTATAACACTCACATGTTTAAATGATTAATTTTTTTAATTTTAAAATTTGGTATTTATATGCTTGTAGAAAAATTAGTTTTTGAAAGTAAAAAATTAAATTACTTTTTGAATTAAAATTTATCTTCTTATTTTACTTTTTTTATTTATGGTTAAAAATTTGGGGTTTGAAATGTCCCAAAACCTTTTAGGAGGCAGAAAAAGAGAAGATCAATTAAGCATAGGCCAGCCTCCAAGGTCAAAAGAACAAAAATCAAAACCCAACAACTACCCAAGAGAACAAAAAGAAAATATAATGTCATGATATAGCATACACCAACCCACCACCCAATAGGGCTTAAAAGGAGAATTAATGTTTCAGCTTTCTTTTACAGGCACGAAAGTTCATGTTCCATTTATGTATAATATTGATGAATGAGCTTTTCCTTCATAGAATCAAGATTCCAAAGCATTCAAAACCCTTTGGAAGAACCACGAGCATCCCTACTCACACCTTCACACCCTTTCCAAAAAAACCTTTGTAATATATCAAAATCATCATTGCCCATCTTAGCTTCCTTTAAAAAAAAATATCAAGATTGAAACTTTTTCTAAAAAAATTTAGTACTCTTTGTTTAGGAGAGGCATGTAGACCCCAAATATTCCATGAGAATTTTCATTACTTCAAGGATTGTGGATCCTTCCCTCTGCTCAAAAGTAATGTAGGTTGGGAGTCATTAGTCACATCTTGAGACATTTTTTGAAGAGCACCTCAAACTTTCGTAGTCTCCTCGATCCCCTCCCACTACCTAGATTCATATTTTTAGGTGTTTCTGATGGATCACATAGAGCCAATATTTTCTTGCTTGCTTGATCTTGGTGATTAAAGGAGTTTTTGTTGTTGAGCTATCTTCTTCTTTAGTTTCACCTTTCACTTATTTCGTACTTTTTAAAATTTATCTTCCTTCAAGGAAGACCAGGTCTCCTCTAGTTTTCCTTCCAATGCATTTGTAAAAATCTCTCCCTCTTTGGCATACCAAAAATACTTCATGATAACATCATATTTTTCCTTATCAAGACGGGAAACAACCTTCTCATTATATGAAATAGAGGAATTTTCTCCTAAAAACACCTCAACCGAAGACTCCTAAAGAGGGGACAAAGGAACTTGAACAATAGGCAATTAATCCCCTTGAAGATCTAAGATCTCAACTCTATTATATAGAATAGCGACCAACCTAGTCTCATTACCATGAGGCAAAAACTCTCCTAATATAGAAAATTTATTTGGATTTGCTTCTACACCTTTGGAATACCCATCAACTTCTAGAAAAACCATAGCAAGTTCAGAGTAGGACTCTTATTTTTTCTTACTTTACATCTAGACCTCTTGCTTATTAGGAGGTTTCTTTTTAGGATACTTGGTTTCATATTATATATCTTGGATTCAATCTCTATAATCCAAAACCAACTTAATAGAAGATGGTAGAGGCTTAGAGAGATCATTGTTAGCACAAAACCTGGAAAAAAACCATCCTTATTTTTGCTTGGGTGGTCGGATCCACTACAATAAAACTACCCATTGATTTAGCAATACCCTTAAGGATGTCATCATCCTAGAAGACCATAGGTAACCTAGGTAGACACACCCAAAGGGGTGCCATATTGATATTCTTGATGGGAAAAATGAAGTCTAGGGATAATTTCCTCAAAAAGAGACCATTCATACCAAAGAACCATGGTCCCTTTATAACCACAACCTACATGTCTTTAGATACCTTAAAATTAATGAGAAAAAATTATTTGGGCAGTGCCACCATTTATAGATCCCTCTTTAGCCACCATTTTTAAGCACTCTATTTCTTAACAAAGTCCAAATCTGGTTGAACACCAATAAATATTTCAACCAAAGAGTTTGTTTGTTCCATTATCATTCGATGAATAATAGGTTGAGGAATCCATAAATAAGGAATACTAGCCTCCAAATTTAGAACCATATCAAAGTGATCTTAACAATAGGACCAGCTCCCAATAACTCTTGAGACCAAGAATGGTTTGAATTACCCATAGAGGGATAAAAAACAACAGATCTTTTGGAACCCCCAATGCTTGTGTTAAACACATCAAAATCTAGATAGAACCCCAAGGGTCCACCTACCATGTCCCCCTTACCATCAATGCCTACCTCACTTTATACACCTTTCATGTTGCCTCTATCCCCTAGGACCCTGCACCTCCTTCGCTCATGCAAATTTCATTCAAAATTAATATCATTTGATACCTCATAGATCTCTTGATGGCACTGAGCACAAGCTCTCGTAGATATCCCAATGATGTAAGTCTCTTATGGCATCGATAACCTAATTATGTAGATCTTCCAATGACATAGATCTCCCAATGGTGTAGAAGTACTTACCTAGAATATATCTTAGTAATGTATATCTTCTAGCGGTGTAGATCTCCTAGTGGCACAGGTCTCCTAGCCTCATAGATCTCCTAGTATTGTAGAACTTGTAGCAATGTAGATATCCCAACCTTATAGATCTCCTAATTATGTAGATGTACTTGCCTTATAGATATTTCAATAGTAGCACAAACCTCTTAACCTTGTAGATCTTCCAATGATGTAGATCTTCCAACGGTGTAATTCTCCTAGCCTCAAAAATCTTCTAGTAGTGTAGATATCTTAGCAATACAGATCTCTTAGCATCATTTATCTCCTACACTCATAGATCTTCTAGTGGTATAGATCTCCTAACCTCATAGATCTCTCAGTAGTGCCGATGTACTTATCTCATAGATATCCCAACAACATAGACATAGATCTTCCAATCTCGTAGATCTTCCAACCTCATAGATCTTACAATGATGTAGATCTCCCAACATCATGGATCTCCTAGCCTCATAGATCTTCCAGCGTCATAGATCTCCTAGCCTCATAGATCTTCAAATGATGTAGATCTCCCATCCTCATAAATATACCAATGACATAGATCTCCTAGAAGTATAGGTCTTCCAACGACATAGATCTTCTAGTAGCATAGATCTCCTAGCCTTATAGATCTTCCAATGGCACAAATCTCCCAGTGTAGATCTTCTAGTGGTATATATCTCACAATGATATAGATCTTCCAGCAACACAGATCTCTCAGCCTCACAGATCTCTCAACCTCAAACAAACAAACAAAATGTAATTGTCCTTTAATTTAATCATTTTTCATATTTGATGTTCTTATTTTGCTTAAGATTGAAACGTAAAAAATAAAATTTATGATTCATATGAAAAGCAATTTTATGTTCTATTTTTTATGGTAAAAAATAACTTCTATAATTTTTATTACATATTTATGTTTATATACCTATTAATGAATAAGTTTTCTAAAGTAAAACTTCAAATTACTTTTTAAATAGTTACTTGTATTCCTTTTTAACTTAACATTTAAATTTAAAAAGTAAAGCTTAAAATTAGTTATAAGGCATTGAAACAAGCGCAACATGTATTATATCATTACCTTATAGTGGTATTACAACAAATTGGATATTATCTATGTATAACTTGTTAATATTAAAACATGGTCTCCTTAAATATTGAGGAATCTAACTAGTTTAGCTAATGCCATTTGATGTAAAACCTAAATTTTTATCTTCATTAATTGGTTATCTTCATGAAAACCTCTTCAAAGCATGGTGGAATTCATAAAAGTCAGTTATATTCACATCAGAGGAATGTTTGATGATCTATCTATCATTGATTGTGCTTATACTTACTCAACACATGAAGCAAACATGCAATATAAATCAATATTACTATGATGATAAACTAACTCATAATGAAGCAGAAATTCCACTAGTATCAAAATAGAATCATAGGAGAAGAATGAGGAAAAGAAATAAAATACATACTAGAAGATATTACAACAAAGAATATATGAATAGAAAAGAAACCACAAACACTAAACCATATGAACACATTCAAAAGGCAGAAGAACCTTAAGCTACAACTTATTTTACATCATATATAGACACAAATTACTTTTTGAACCAGTATACAATAAGCAATAGAGGAGAATACAAATTCCATTATCCAATGGAAGAATATCCATATTTAAGACTAAAGTCTTCAATACCCAAATAATGTAATACACGAGGGGCGTTAGAGTATATTACATCATTTGGGTCATGTAAATGTACCACCTTTGGTACATAGTTAGAGTAGGATATTACTTTAAGGGAAAGTTAGCTAGTTACTTCAAGTGATGAATAAATGCACAGGTGTCAATGTGCAAGTTGTAAATGTGCAAGGTGTCCCCTTGTACAGTTAAGTAGAGTTTTGGCCAAGGAACCCATATTCCTATATAAAAAGGGCCTCATATTAAGTGAAAGAATAGCATAGTAGGTAGTAGTAGTGTAGAAGGTAAACTCCATTAGTGATGGAGTACAATGTATTCCTTTATAAGATATTCATGGAGTGTTCATTTCCTCTATAGTTTCATTGTATTATTTTCATCAATTCTATTTATAGTATACTTTAGTCATATTGCAAAATTATTTTTCTTCATATTTTTTGCATGTAGAGATTGCCATCTCCCTTAGCATACTTCATCAAAAGCTAACAATTTGCAATAATATAGAACTTACATTTTTTTATCTTGTTGTTAAATTATGATAAGTTACATAGATAGATACTTTTGTCACATATGCATACTCATTAGAAAAACCTAATTTCTAGATGCCTAATACCATGCAAAATTCTACCATACCTTGATAGGAGAGGCTTTCTCAACAGATTTAGATATCCCATATCTAGAAATATTTAGAGCTCACTATTTTAGTATTTCATTACACATCCTTTTTGTAGGACCATACAACTCTCTCTTAAGTTTTAATACATGGGACTACCCATAGTCTCATAAGATTCATTTCTTGTGTCATAAGATATGGTGTTATCCCACTCCTATAATGAATATCCATGTATAAAAATTTTGGTGTATACACCCATCTCTCTAAACAATAATACAAATAAGAAACATAAATGCTTGATATACTCCTATGCAATACCAACTTGATAGGACCTACTTATAATTAGGATTTGAATTATTACCCATACCAATAGCATGCTATCATATTAAATTGGAACATGCTCGTAGACACATTTAACCTCTAAAAATCTATTGGCCATTCTCTACCAAACTATGTGAGAATCCATAATATTTACTCTGATGTTGACATTTGATAAGTCACTCTCATTCTACATATTTCTTGACACATTAAGAATATTCAAATGGCGTAGTAGACATATGAGGCTATACACAAACTTATTCATATAACTGTAAGAGTTATGTGGGACCCATATTTTGGAAGTCTCTAGGTCCTTAGAAAATAAATTTACAATAAATTATTATAACATAAATTAATTTTGATGTAGTTACATTGAGTGAGATAGTATATGAATTATTTGAGTAGATAGATATCCTTCTAGAAGCATTGATCACTCCTCAAAAAATCTATAAGTAGGGTTCCAAATCATGAACAAATATATGTATATTTTTGGTATTGTATTCAATGTGCATCAATCTAAATATCTTAGTTGTGTGTTTGTATGTATTTAACTAATTTTTTTAGCAATGTGAATCTCACTTTTAACTAAGCTTATATTTTTACAAAATATCCTAAAAAATGAATGGTTAGTTGGCTAGTGACCATTGGATTTATTCTTTATAGGGGAGGGATCATAAGATTAAATCTCGTGGCTTTCTTTTTGGGTTGTCATTTTGATATAGTTATAAGGAAACCTCTCATTCATCTAGCATGGGATTCCATTTAGTCATAATGGAGCACCATTAGATCCTCTCTAACTTGGCTATCCTATGGTTCCCATCACCTAGGAGGTATAGGTTTGGTCCTCGTCATCCTTCTATATCTTACTTCATAGTTTGATGTGGCAATGGAGATCGACATGATAATAAATTTGGACCAGATTTAGCTTGAAAAAAAATCATACATACATACATACATACATAAACTTCTAAAGGCCATAACTTTCACATACAAAAAATATTTTGAGATCTTTTTTAGATTGCATTATTTTTTTAGATCTTCATATTTTATTAATCGCTTGAATAGAAGGAATTACACTATTTGGTTAACCTAAATAACCTACATATTGAAGAGTAATAACTTTTGGTTAATCTTTAAGAAAATATGACAAACACCCTCAATTGAGCAACTCATTCTAATAAGGAGTCCCTTTGTCTATTTGTAATGTTGATTGACCTAAATGTACTTTTCCACATTGAATATCCAATATATGGACCAAATTGAGATATTTGTTTGGAAAAATCAATGTCACAAAATTTAGATGGTTAGAGCTAGTGATTTTCTCTCTCAAAATGGTAAAGATCAATAACATTAAGGACTATGTCTCAATATTTAAGGCTTTAAAAGTAAATATTGCATTTTCATGAGGAAATAAGAAGGATAATGTAGAATATATCAATATTTTTCTTTCTAATGTTTCTTATTCGTTTAAAATTGTTGGACTATTGGTCCATTTTTTCTTAAATAAAAATAAAAAATAATTGTCTATGCTCTTCTTTCTCTTCTTGTTAAATTTCAAGTTGATATAAAGTTTATTTCATTCCTTTTAGGTACAGGTTTATGTCAAGAATTTAATACATACAAAGGCTAAGGCTAAGTATTCCAAGGTAATTTAGATTCTTTAAAGAAGTTAGAAACCCCATAAAAATACTATAAAAGGAAAGACCAACCTACCAAGAAACACCTTGTGATATTATAGGATATTGAAGCTAAGTTTGAGAAGGTAGGAGGAAAATATATATATGAAAAGAGAGATTTTAATGGGTCCTCCTCATGTCTTGATGAACCAACATAGTAGATATTCCACTAAGGTAGAGGAGATATTTTTAATTATAAATGTCTTCTCTCCTTAGTACATCAATTAAATTTATGAGGGGTGTTGAAATATATACTATAAACTTATTTAGCCATGACTAACATTGTATGATGCAATCACTTATATATGCATGTGGTTAATAAGGATTTATATATTTACCCTACTATACCATAGTTTAACCTTACATGATTAGCTATATTATACCCTAAACCTAATGTTATGATAGTTTTATTTTTTTTAATAAGTTATGTATGGCTTCTATTGAGGGAACTCTTAATAAAATAAGAAAACATTGCAATGCTCTCATTACATTTCCTTTTAATTAAATTGTATCCAACTTGCCTTTTTATCAAAGATATTCTTCATTTGCCTTTCTATCATAAATATTCATCATTTTCCTTAAAAACTACTATGTTTCTACAATCAATCCCTGATATCATTTTATTAAGAAATAAAATCTCACTTGTGTAGTTTCCGTTTAAAATTTAGAATTTACTAAGATGAAAATCAACAACGTGAATGGCTAAAATATTTGTTACCTAGTTTCCATATCTATACATATGTTGGCTATAAGAACCTATCAATAAGACCTATTTTTTAGAGGTCTTATTCATACCCTTAATATTCCAAGATATCATTTTTATCATAATGTTTTATTTTTATTTGTGGGCTTCGCCCTACTTCTTGTTAAAACATATTTGCTTTTGTTTTTTCATATCAACATCCCTATGAGTTTCTATTTCTATTTGTTTTTGCTTCTTGGGTCTTCCTCTTTTTTTCATTCCTACCAACACTTTCATATTCATCAATATATTCACATTATTCATAGTGAGACTTATCAAGTTTGTATTTGCTCTAATGGATATGAAATGCAAGTAATAACCCCAAAATAATTTTCTTCTTTATGTTGCCCTTGAAACCCTAAAGTGTGAGGATGCTCCTCCATAGTAATTATCTTCTTATGTTGTCCTAAAATACCTAGATTGTTATGGATTTCTTTTATCCTTAATATTTTATTATGCTTATTTTAAAGCCCTAAATTTCAAGGGATAACCTCTACACTGCTTTTTTTCTATTTCCAAAAGAGGATTTTATACTACTCAAGGAAAATGAGGATAATTTATTTGAAATAAACTTGACCTCTTTGGCCTCCTTTGTTTTAAAATTTCCCTCCACATCTTCCTTTTCACCTATAATTCCTTTTGAATTTTAACTTGTATATTGTACTTTATCAACTCCTTTATCCTTCTCTATTTTTTCTAATAGTTGATCTAACTAAACTATGGTGGCATTTGCCATCTGATCCTATAGATAGACTTTCTTTACCTCTTCCTTTGGAGTGGAATATCATATATCTAATCTATATTCTACTATAGTATGATTTTTTTGCTTCATCTTGAATATTAAATTAGGACAATACTTTTTGTTTTTTTATTACATTTTCACTTTGTAACCTCTTGCCATATATATCTAGTCTCATTACAATTGCATCCTTGAAATGTAATGTTTTCATAATCCACGTGTTTATTCTACTCTTTTTATTCATATTTAATCTTAATGGATTATGGCAATGGTTTTGAAATATTCATGGCAACACATATTTGGGTATATATAGTATCCTTTCATTTCTTGATATTTTGTATCTCTTGAACAAATTGTCAGTGTTTTCAATATTCTTCAAAATATGTTTATTGATAAACTAATATGGAAGTCCAAAACCCACTTGAAAATATTTTTAATAGTTTTTATTTTTATAGAAAATTTCTCACTTCCTGATCCTAAGTAAAGGGGACCTCTCTTCCTAAATCATGGGCCACCACCCATTATTTTATCCTTGATTTTGAATTAGAAAATATGACGAGGAAAAGACCTTCAGGAAGAAAATTCATGGAGTAATTTGAATTTAATCTCCACTTCACTTGTTTCAATTTTGAATCTCTAAAAACCCTGTTAAGTACCCATGGAACTTACATATAACCCTTTGCTTTTAAGAACCATTATATCAAGCTCAATCATCTCATCCCCTATACTTTTAAGAACCATTATATCAAGCTCAATCATCTCATCCTTGGTAATCACATCTATAGTAACATTTTCTCCCTTGATAAAACTTGTCATAAGTTTACTCTTTCTCTTATATCTAAGTTAGACATTCATACTTCTAGCTAGTGTATCCTAACTTCCAATTAGTGCTTTGGATGATGAATTATCATTATTATTAAAATTTAAATCAATAATAATAATTAGTATTATTATTTTTAAAATATTAAATTTGAAATAAAAAAAATCTTCTCACCTCATATTGTGAGAAACCTCTATGACCTATGGACAGGGTTGAGCAATCTCCTCCCAACCATGACCCCTCGTAAAGCATAGAGCTATACTTATAAATAGAGAATTTAACACAAAGCCACCACAAACCCACCCCCTCACACACTCTCCCACGCTATGGTTTGAACCTTGTACCTCCCTAAGAAATATTAGCAAATGGCATTAGCTTAACTAGTTAAATTCCTAGACTTTCAATGAGGAGACTCATGTTTAAATCTTGCCAAAAAATACACATATAATTACTAAGATCTTGTAAGACCACTAAGTGGGCATGATGTAATAAACCCATATAATTTTGATTGTTTAAAAAATATTCGTGGATATTTCTTTGATAAAATTATTTTTAATGTCATTGTGAGATTGCAAACTTTAAATATATGGATTTTTAAAATTGCTTTTGTGAAGGAAGACCAACATAATATTATGTAATTATCAAAATGACATGAGTCCATATGATTAAAAAATTGCTTGAAATTAAAATCTTCTTAAATAACATATGAGTTTAGTAATACGGTCACTTGTATTATTAATTATTATAATAAAATTATTATTATATTACTAAGAGTTTACTGATATCATTATTATAATAATATAATAAGTTTATTAATAATATTTGACTTTGTCTTTACCAAACGACTATAGTTTATAGAAATTTCCTACAGCAACATAAAAATATACTATTATTTAATATAATCTTACTAATTATTATAATACACAATTATAATATCATATATGGTTAAAATTAATTAAATTATATTAAATCAACAAAATTTAAAAAAAAAACTAAATGAAAATCCTACTAAATATATATGTATATTAAAAAATGATACAATAATAAATTAAAATATATATTTTATCATATAATATTTCAATAATAAATAAATCCTATAGTATTGTTGACAAATATCACCAACTACTTTCCTGTCATGCTCCTTTTAAACTTTGTTTTTCCCACATTAAAAACACATTCACTAGGTAGACGCTAAGGATGACAGGTAAGCAGGATAGAACATGCATAGTTGGATATTTGAAATTTTGATGCTTGTTAAAAGAGTTCACATTGGAATTGCCTTCTGAACCTTAGTTTGTGAAGTTCTGTTGTCCTTCTAATGTCTCTTGTAATCTTAAATTTTATATTATTTTTTCTGACAATTTAAAAGTATTCTTCTGTAATTTTAATCCTATATACAGATATTTTTCGTGTGAACTGTGACCTTCATAGTTCAACGTACAAAGCCTTTTTATGCCCAAATGTAATGATATCCTTGGCTTCATGGAGAATGGAGATGGACCTCCTCTACATAGAAATAATTAAATAAGCACCGTCAGATCTAGGGGATTCCTCTATCATGTGCACCTTCATGTTCCAATAGATACATCGGAAAGGAGGAATTCTGACAAAGTTCTCCCTCATTCTCCACTATGGCAGTGGTAGATATCATTTCCATCAGCCTGCTTCACCGCCCTTTACCCAACAGACCACGTTCTATGTTCCCCATGTGATGAAACATTCAAAGCAGTTATGCAAGCACAAGGCCATGCTTAAAAAATTCTCAAATTTCAAGTATAAATGTGGTTCATGCCATGGCCAATAGGGTACACAGACTTCTCTTCTCATATCATCTAAGATTAGAAGCACTTAACTGCAGAAGGATGGCACGCTCAGGCTTCAAACACCTTACAGTTTTGCTGATTTTCTTGTTTCTTTTTTCAATCTGGAGTTATCAATGCAAGGTAATAAAGAATTTTAAGGCCTAACAGTGGGACTTCAATCTATTACATAGTGTTTTTTTTAAGATCTAACAGTAGGACTTCAATCTGTTTCATTGTTTTTTCAGTTTTCTCCACAGTTTTTTCTAGATTGAATCACATTTGATTTTGAGATGTGTTGATTTTGTTGAATGGTAATGCAGGCAACTATCCAGGATGTCAATGCCCATCATCTGGCTCAAGTACACAATGTAAGTGCATTGGTATATGTGTATGTAATTATTCGCTAAGTTTTTTTTTTTTGCATAAGTTGGTCTTCTATCAAGATCTAAATTTAAAGTGAGAATCTAATTCACCTACTGGAACTAAACTCGTATATAAAAATTATAGTGAGATATATTATGATTTACTGTTATTGTAACCATTCATTTTTGCCAACAGGTTGATTCTTATAGGAGGCTTCATCGTTCAGGTCAGTTTCAGATAAGTAGACTCGATATAGCGTAATATATTGTGATGTTGAAAACATGGGGAATATATTGATTTAAGCCATTATTGTTCTTGTGTGGACAGAATGCCCGTCTCAGTGCAAGCGTAGATGTTCAAAGACAAGGAAGACGGCATGCATGGACTTCTGCCAATACTGCTGCAAGAAATGTCTGTGTGTTCCTCCGGGGACATATGGGAACAAGGAGGTTTGTCCTTGCTATAACAACTGGAAGACCAAGGAAGGAGGCCCCAAATGCCCTTAGATTATATTACCACATATATCTTCTCTTTTATCTTGCTGTAGTGGCCATTAACATCGGGCTGTTTTATGTGGATTGTGACAGTGGAGACCGACCATCAATCTTCCTCCTATAAATAAAAACAATGATAAAAATTTTAGCAAGGTTTCTCTTTTATTTTTTTCCCATTTGATCTTATTACAGACGACTATTAAGGGGTGGTGTTGACATTGAATACCTTCACTCACCACTGAACTAAAATTTCGTAATGAATATTTTCTTTTGAATCTGAATGTTTCCTGGGTGTTTTGATACTTTTTAAACTCTCATATTAATCTAAAGACCAATGAATTCTGATATAATTTATCAGATTCAAAAAAACATTTCTTTTGTAGATGAAAGTGGGTTTCAAACTTTAAGATTAATATAAACAACATGAATTATTATCCAGAGTATGTTATGTTTTACAATTAAGTTTATCAAGAAAGCTACAAATAGAAAGCCTGTTTTAAAGATGTCTCGTATTTTTGCATACAAATTATGTATGGATTTCATTTTTAAGTTTTTTGTGGAGCCCATCTTTTTATAGCTTGATTTCAGGGAGAATAACTGTGGATCTTAGATTCATCGCAATAATCGGTAACAAACATGCGCACAAATTTATAAATGTAAAATATTTATTTGATATTGTTTAAGAGATTTGGTTGTAATAAATTCGTGTTTTTGTCCGTTAAGGTTAGGAAGAGTCCCATCCATATAATTTTTTAATTTTTTTTTAAATATTATTAAAGGGGTCTTATTTTTTTTAAATTAAAGAAAAATATTATTTTTATTGTTTTATAATAATATTTTGAGTATGTTGTTCTAATATTTTAGTAAACAAGGTTTTTATGGTATTATATTACTTGACAACATTTTACTCAAATCTCTACACTAAAAGCCTGAATTTTAAGTATTTGGGCTAATGCTATTTAATATCTTTCAATGTATAAGGGATATCTCATGATGCTATTATTATTTTTATTATTTTTTATAAAATTATCTTATGTAATTTATTCAAAATCAAAGAATAAAATAATAGAAGCTCATGCTAAAGGGACCTAATATTCAGTTGATTATTTTAATAAGATCTTAAAAACCTAATATTTTATAGTCAAGGGATTTTTACGAGGCTATGGTTTTTGGAAAGCATGGAAAATTTTAGTTGATCTCCTATGGTGGGAGGATTCCTTCTGGAGATTTAAATTAAGTTTTTTCATTTCCTCCATTTGGTGGATTTGTCCTATGATGAATGAGAAAATTATTTTAGCTCTTGACCCTCATATAAGAGGAAAACTTTTGTTTAAAAGGGAATTCTCTAGGTTCATTGACATGTGGGACATCTTGGCATATGATTAAAAATCATGATCTAATTGTTGAGAATCCAATTTAATCTACCTACTAGTTTTCAATTTGTAGTTGTTAGAATTATATCCTTAGTTAAACCTAAGTTGAGAACCAATTTGTCTACCTCATTGGTTTGTAATAGGTTGAAAGATTGGTGTTGGTCACATTGTAACAAAATCAATAGGCTAGTAGTCCTCCTTTCAACTATATTAATTAGGTCTAGGCTAAATCACAAGTGGAAAGTCAATTGTGTTGATCCCTCATGGAGGAAAATCTATGTATAGATCTATATATCTAATGGTTTCATGTCTTACAAGTTGTTTGCATAGAATATTATACAAATTAAATCTTCCTGTAGGGTCACACTTACTATATCACTCCAAATTTTTTGCACCCTTACCTTCAGGCTATAGGATCCGTGCCCAAAAGGGGGATGTGAAAAGGATGGGACAATACCTCGAACTAAGAGGCCCTTTGAAGGTCCCGCCTCTCGGGGGAGGTGTATAAGGGTGAATTTTTGACGGATGGTGGGTTCACCAGGAAACTTTTGAATGGCAGTTTCCATGCCTAGGTTGATAGTGTGTTTCCACACCTAAGTTCTTTACCATCTAAGGTAGATAATTTGTATGCTCCTGATCCAAATTTAGCAGTGATGACATATGGTCCAATCCAGTTGGGCTCAAATTTACCTTTAAGGTTTGTAGTTGCATTAGTATTTTTTTTATTTTCTTTTAAGACAAGGTCACCGAACTCAAAGGATCGAGGATGGACTTTCTTAAGATATGCTCTCTTAAGCTTTTTTTGGTAGGCGCAAAGATGCTCCAAAGCATTAATGCACTTTTCATCTAGAAGTTCTAGCTGACTAAATCTGCCAGCATGATATTCATCCCCTACTTCAGTATTTTGAAGTAGTAGAGCTAAAGAAGGAACTTCTAATTCAAAGGGAAAAATGGCTTTAGCACCATAAACCAAGACAAAAGGTGAAGTTCCAGTGGGGGTTCGAACACTAGTTCGATAGGCCCACAAAGCAAGATATAACTGAATGTGCCAGTCTCGACCGGTTTTATTGACCAATTTTTTGAGAATTTTGATTAAGGTTTTGTTAGATGCTTCTGCTTGACCATTACCCTGAGGATAATAGGGAGTGGACCAGCGATGTTGAATTTTATATTTTTGACATAATTTCTTGACATCTTTATTTTTGAAACAAGTTCCATTATCAAAAATGAGATTGGCAAGAATTCCAAACCTACAAATAATTTGATTAAAAACAAACTTGGAAACTTGTGTTCCAGTGCAAGAAGCTAATGGCATAGCTTCAACCCACTTCGTGAAATACTCAGTGGCAGTTATGATGAATTTGTTTCCATCAGATGACACGAGGTTTATTTTTCCAATGATGTCTAGGCCCCATTTTGAAAAGGGCCAAGGAGATGAAATAGCCTACAGCTCTTATGCAGGCGCATGGACAAGGTCAGCGTGTTTCTGGCACTTGTCGCAATGTCGCACATAATTATGTGCATCAATTTCCATGGTAGGCCAAAAATATCCTATCCGAAGGAGTTTCTTAGCAATGGCGCTACCACTAAAATGTCCTCCACAAGATCCATTGTGGGCTTCATTCAAAGCTGATCTGGATTCTTCTAAATTCAAACATCTCAATAAGATGCCTTTAAAATATCTTTTGTACAAGGTATTACCAATAATCACAAAGCGACTTGCTTGTCTACGTAATAACCTACGTTGGTTGCTAGTGCAACCATCAGGGAAGGTTCCTTTTTGCAAAAAATTAAATATATCAATATACCATGGTTCAGGAGTTGTTTCGTTGATGAGAAACACATCCAAGGGTTCTAAACATGATTTGCTTGAAGCATGTTCCTGGATTTGACGAATGATGATGGTAGCATATTCATCGTCTAACTCCAAGGGTAAAAGAGATGCAGCTACAGCCATAGCGTCAGTCGCACGATTGCTAGTTCGAGGAATAGCTTCCAAAGTAACTTTATCAAACAAGGATAACAACTGCAAAACATATGCTTTATATGGGCATAATTTATCATCTCTGGTCTGATAAACATCATTGATTTGATTTATGACAAGTTGGGAGTCATCGAAAACCAATAAAATTTTGATTTTCAATGCCAAGGCAGCTCGTAATCCAAGGATAAGAGCTTCATATTCAATAGTATTATTAGTGCAAGCAAATGTTAATTTGAAGGACAAAGGAATAAGATGTTTTTGTGGAGATATTAAAATAATACCCGCACCAGCCCCACTCATGCATCGGGCTCCGTCAAAGTATAAGGACCATTGCTCTAAATGGTCTGCCTCAAGTTTAAGGCATTCATCAAGAAACTCAATGATGAGGGGATGAGTAGATTCTAAGGGTGTAGCAGCTAATTGATCTGCTATGATTTGACCTTTAACAGACTTCTATCCTATGAAGGTGAGTTCAAATTTGCTTAGCGCAAGAACCCACTTGGCTGTGCGACCAGATAAATACGGTCAACTCATGAGATATCGCAAAGGGTCGAATTTGGCAATAACATACATTTTTTGACTAAGCATATAATGTCATAGTTTCTATGTAGAAAATACGACTGCTAGACATAATTTCTCTAATATGGTATAATGAGTTTCATAACTGATTAAGGTTCTGCTAATGTAATAATTAGCACATTCTTTCTTCTAATCATCAAGCTGAGTTAACATAGCTCCTAAGGCAGAATCAGAAGTAGAAATGTACAAGATAAAAGGACGATCAAATCTAGGTGGGGAAAGCACTGGAGGTTTGAGGAGATATTGCTTAAGGAGTTCAAATGCTTCTTGGCATTCATCATCCCAATGAAAAGAGACATCTTTCTTAAGAATATTAAGAAAGGGTCTAATTTTGTCTGCCAACTTGTCGATGAAGCGGCGAATAGCTTGAATCTTACCTTGTAAACTTTGTAATTCTGATATATTTATGGGTGCAGGAATATCTATGATAGCCGCGATCTTGAGAGGGTCAATTTCAATGCCATGTAAAGAAACTATAACCCCTAATAATTTACCGGACTTAACTCCGAATATGCATTTAGCAGGATTTAGTCGGATAAGATATTCCCTTAACCGATCAAATACTTTCCTTAAGTCATTTAAATGATCATCTTCTTTGATGGAATGAGCTATGATATCATCTACATAATCATGTAGGATATCATGCATCATGTCATGAAAAATATAAGTCATAGCTCGTTGATAGGTTGCACCTGCATTCTTTAAGCCAAATGGCATCACTTTCCAACAAAAAGTTCCCCAAGGGGTAATAAAGGTTATTTTGGCCTGATCTTCAGGAGCTATCCTGATCTGATTGTAACCGAAAAATCCATCCATTAAGGATATCATTTCGCTTCTGACAGTAAAGTCAATGATCTGATCCATGTTGGGAAGGGGAAAATCATCTTTAGGGCATGCAACATTAATGTCTCTGAAATCGGTGCAAACCCTAACTTTAGTGGCTTCTTTCTTAGTTACTGGAACTACATTTGAGATCCATTCGGCATAGTCAATGGCTTGTATAAAAATGACTTTCAATAGTTTTTCTAGTTCTCCTTTGACTAGTAAGGCCACTTTGGGATGCATTTTTCTAAGTTTCTGTTTAACAGGTTTAGCATCTGGATGGACTACTAGATGATGCATGACTACGGAAGGGTCCAGACCTGGCATGTCTTCATATGTCCAAGCAAAGACATCTTCATAGTCTTTAAGAAATGAAATGTATTTATCTTATTTTTCTTGACTTAATTCTGATCCAATATTAATTATGTGAGGGTTATGTTCGGTTCCAATGTTAATTTTTATAACGTTTTCAACTTCCATATGTAAATATCTCTCAAAATTAGGTGGGGTGGGTGAAACACCCAATTCTTGTAATTCTTCCAAGGTTAGCTTGGATAATTCGTTTTGAGGAGTCGAGGCCTCAAGTTGGGCTATACTAGGTATAGAACCATCAAAATAAAATTCATTATATAACAATTCCTCAATGGAAATATCATGAAAGATATCTCCCTCCAACTCATCGTCGGATTCGACAATCATCTCAGGGTAGGCTATGGATAGCATATTGCAGGTAAAAGAATTATTCTTTGGATATAAAGAATCTTGTTTATCTAGATAATCTTGATAACATATGAGATGGTCATCATCCTCAAATGGAAAGGGCTAACCTTTACTAGAAAATAGGCCCACACCACAGTGGGCAGGCCACGGTTCTACCTCGAAAGGTTCTTTCATACCATTTTGGAAAGGTCCCAAACCTTTCCCTTTATATCCCAATTTAAGCATTATGGGCTTAGCTTTAATATATTCATTAGCAAAATAGCATCGAGCATATCCATCACAATGTGTCTTGATGTTTCGGGGTATTCTTCCCCAATCATATCCTTTATAAACAAAAGCACAACTTTCGACTTGGTAGATACTTCCCATAGGTTGTGGGAGGCCCAAGGTACGAGGAGAAGGTGGGAGTTTATTTAAAAGGAGGGAAGTCTGCATGGCAGTGTTGATCTCTTCTGATATAAGAATTTTAGATAAATCGGGTAAGAGCTCATCAGTGAGAGCATAAGAGGTAGAAGGAACATTTCCTTGATCTTCTGATGTGGAAAGAATGCCTGTAGTGGATGATGATGTTATAGGAATATTGATGGATGAGTCTATCGGTATGGAAGTTATAGGGGTAAAACAAGAAGCATTGGGTGTGGGTTTAGGCTCTTTTCGAGGTCCTAATGTGGTTTGTTCAGAAGATGGTTGAGCTAAATGTATAGGTGTAGTTGAAAGAGTAGATGATGTTATGGGTGTGTGTTTCACACGTTTGGACGGATGATAAGAATTAGGATGTGTGGATGACAGGGCGAGGCAAAATTGCACTCCAATAGGTTCTGCCAAAGCACACATATCAAAGGGTCTAGGATCACCATGAATGGTAACCAACTGGTTTTTAAATTCAAATTTAACACACTGATGTAAAGTGGAGGGGACCGCTCGCATCGCGTTGATCCAAGGGTGACCCAAAAGTATATTGTACGATGCAGGGCAATGTACAATAAACACGGTCGTATCTAGGGTTCTAGGACCAACTTGCAAGGGTATAGTAATGACTCCACACATTTCTTGTGTCTCGTCATTGAAGGCTTTGATAATCATATCCGTTCTTTTCATCTCGTCACTTCTAAACCCAAATCGTTGGTAAAAGTCAAAAGTGCAGATGTTTAAAGATGAACCATTATCAATCAAGACTCGTTTAATAGCTACATCTCCAATTAGGGCAGTAATATATAAGGGGTTATCCTTATGTAAACTATGTTGTGGGATATCTCTATCTCGAAAGTCAATACAATCGACTTCTCGAGTGATGATAGTATTGGACATGGCTTGAGGTTGAATATTTTGAGGTACCATCATTTGGCTTAATGTAAGCATTAACTCATCCCTATGGGTAGGAGAAGATCTTAACAAGTCCAAAAGGGAAATTTTGGCTGTAGTATTGGATAATTGTTCATTAATATTGTAAGGAGGCTTAGGTTGAACATTAGACATATGATTCCCTTTATTGGGATTTTTCAAAACAAATGGAGCTGATCCATCATTCTGAGTTTGATCCTATTGAGAATTTTGAGCTTGTTGTCTGGTAACGACTCCGATGGTACCTACAATGTTATATTGAGGACGTTGAATTGGTCTCGGTCTAGCGTTTATGGCTTGTTCATTAGGAAGGAACTGATTAGAAGAGGGTCGAGTAGTAACTCTTCTAGGAAATGGTTCTTTCGGAACCATAGCATCTGTGATAGGTTGAATCGGATCTGATTCATTTTTAGAACTATTCGATTGGTTTGAGGTGATGTCTATTTCACTTTCAGTATCCGATTCTACATCACTAAGATCCGATGTTTGAGTATTATATAGGGGTCTGGACGTAACCATGGAGAAATTTGTGCCAAATATTTGAGGATCCTGAGCAGATAATTGTCCGCTAATAGTCCCTACATATCGGGTAGGAGGGGGAACATTATGATGTTCGATTTGATTAGCCACCTCTTTACCATGCTATGGTAAAGGATGTTGAAATATGTCCAATGATTGATTGGCATTCGATTCGATTTTGGGGAATGTTCTTTTGAGCGTTATTAGAAGCATTTTGTTTAGGTTGGAAGGCTTGCACCTCCATCTCATTATTATCAATCAGATCTTGTATTTTATGTTTTAATATTTTACAAGAGTTTGTAGCGTGTCCAGGTCCTCTATGAAAATCACAATGTAAATCAGCTCTGTATCCGGGTATAGTTGGATCGGGTTCCCGGATAGCTGGTAATTGGATCAAGCCTCGTGCTAGTAATTGGGGGAGAATGGTTGATAAAGGTTGATTTAACCTAGTAAATTCTCGGGGTGGTTTATCGGGAGGTTTCAATATGAACTTCTCCATTGTTTTCGTAGTATTAACATTAGCAATGTTTCTACTATCAGTGACTCCGTCACCCACAACTTGTTTATTTTTATACTGATTTCTGGATGTTTTCTCATCATCTTTCTTTTTGAGCTGACCTCTTCTAATGAGAGCATCTTCCACCCTTCGAGCTAAGTCTATAGCTTGATCGAAGGTGGTCAAGGTAGCAGTTGATAGTTCATAGGATAGTTGTTCTTGTAAATTATTGATAAAAATATCCAACATCTCCCGATAAGGTAACACAAAGTGTAATTTTCCTATCAACTGTCTCCATCGAGCTAAGAAGTCAGCAAAACACTCATATTTGTCTTGTTTTAGGTTGTACAAATCTTTAATGGTTACATGCCTTTCAATATAGGCACTAAATTGATGCACAAAAGACTCAGCGGTCTCTTCAAAATTTCTCAAAGAATGAGTGGGTAGTTGATAATACCACTCCAATGCCATCCCCCCTAAGCTTTTTGGGAACATTTTTAGTAATAGCAAATCATCATGTGATATGTCATGACATGCTATCCTAAACATACGAAGATGCTCTATGGGATCTTCGGTTCCTTTATATATAGGTAGGAGAGGCATAGGAAAGTGTTTGGGATATGGTTGTGCTACAACTATAGGATCTAGAGGTTGACTACACATCTCTCGGTAATTGTACGAGGGATGGTAGGGATCTATTTGGTCCATACGGGAGGTTAACTATTTCACCATGGCTTCCAGATTGCCAGTTTGCCCACCATATTGGTTCGGTGGTACATGAGCATGGGATTTGTGAGCGTAAGAAGGCGGAACATAAGGATTCGATGCTATGTTACTATTATGCAAATGATTGGTAGAAAGAGTATTATGAAGAAGATTTGTGGTAGCATTATGTTGTATCCCAGATTGTTGGAAATTAACATTTGGTTTTGTTTTAGGCTTTTGTTGATTTGAGGTATATTGATCAATAGCTTGGCGAAATAGATCAGTGAATGAAGGTTTCTTTTGTGTAGGAATAACCCTTGGTTTGGTAACAAGCACTCTAGGTGGTTGGGTAACCTGTTGTTGTTGCATGTTCTGGATTATAGCAGCCATGTCCAAATTGGACGGTCCGACTTGATCACTCTCTTGATAAAAAAAGGACAAAGGATTAGTGTGTATGCGATATATATCTTCTAGGGTTGCTTGGGTATCACTAATTTGATCTTTATCCATACAAACTGCTCTATTAAGGGTGCCAATATTATTATTGAGAAATTTCCAAAAATGTTCCATGTTTTCAAAAGTAATGACTCCTTCCGGAGTTATTTTAGGAGATGAGGATCCTTCCTCTCTATCATTTTCTTTTTGTTCATTTGCGTCCACAAATTCTTCTTCTTGTTGGTTTAAGGTTACTTCTTCTTGAATTGGTTCTTCAAGAAGGGCATCCTGGTCTATTGGTTTTTCCTAACCAATCTTCTTCTACTTCAATTTGTTTTCCATTCCTGAGTCTAGTCATTGTGTCTAAATTTAGGTTTTAGCAAATATATATTAATATATTTGCAACAGATCTTGGGAGGTATATATTTTAATTATATACCTACTATAATACTTAAAAGAAAATGTTTTGATTTTTTTTTTTTGTTATTTATTTTTTATAAAGACAATAAACAACACACTAAATACAAGAAACAACAATAATAAAATAATAACTTAGTTTTCTATAAATAGTTTATAGATGTCATTAATAGGATCAAGTTCATCAGGAGTCATAAAGTGCTCCTCTTCAAATTGGAAATTGTTTTTCAGGAACTTAATAAAGTGTGCTATAGTGATATTATCTGTTTCAGTTTCTGTTTTGTAAAAATAAATCTCATGGCAATATTCTCGATATAACACAGCTCTGGGAACTCTATTCCATATTTTTCTATCTGTAAGAACGACCTCTTGGTCCTCTACACGAGACAAAAATTTATGTACTACAACTGCGTTATCGAGGTATTCCTCAAAGGTATACAACTCGGAAGACACAAGGGCTCTTTTATCTGCTAACCACCTATGGCAAGCTCTCTGAAGCTCATGATACAAAATCACTTGATCGGGATCCAGGATTCTATCTAGGACAAACCTCTTGATTTGCCTAAGTTCAGTTGCTCTAGATGAAATGAGATCTAATCTCCTATTAAGTTCGTCCCACAAAGGTTGAACCCTATTTGTTTGAGGTACTCTAAGCACAGAGGTAATCTCTATAGTTGCTAATTGGTTTTCAACATTAATGGTGACAACTCGTCTTTTATTATAATCTACCATCTAAATATGACATGCAATCTTTGATTCTAAATGCATTTATGTTTTGTTTTTTTTTGGATTGAATTGAATTGTTTTCAAAAGGTTTTTAGTTTTCACGTCGGGTTCACCAAAATGTATCGCTCCAAATTTTTTGCACCCTTACCTTCAGGCTATAGGATCCGTGCCCGAAAGGGGGATGTGAAAAGGATGGGACAATACCTCGGACTGAGAGGCCCTTTGAAGGTCCCGCCTCTCGGGGGAGGTGTATAAGGGTGAATTTTCGACGGATGGTGGGTTCACCAGGAAACTTTTGAATGGCAGTTTCCACGCCTAGGTTGATAGTGTGTTTGATGTGTTCATTTTTATGCTTGATCATTCAATTCCTAGGTTTGGCCAAATGAATCTAAACTATTCTATATGAAATGCAAATTTAAATGAATACAAAAAATAGATTTAAATAGAAAATACAGAGAACAAGCTAGATGAGAAAAACCATACCTGATTTCGGATGTCTGATGGAGGTTCTAATTTTTGAAGCAGTCCAGATCGCCTCTGATATGACAGGATCATCTGATATCAGACAAGATCATCTGAGATCTGGTGAATTCATCAGACGAATTCGTTAGAGACCTGCAATCAGAGAAATAGACACAGAATACAGAAAATGCAGCTATACTAACAGAGGAAAATGATGTAGAATGATAATAATAATATTAAACTGATAATTACAAAATAAAGATATAAGTGCATTACAATGATTTAATGACAATTATGACTTTATTATGCATTTAAGCTACATGGGTGAACTCCAAGATGCAAAATAGTAATAAGTCTAACTAATGCAAAGCAAAACAGTAGATAGTGGAGAAAGAATGCAAACTCAGGGCACTGATTGCCCCCAATGTTGGCTGCAGTCGAGATCATCTATAGGATACGAAATCGTCTCAAATTTTGGCGTGATCGTCCGAGATCGTACAGGATCATCTACGATGATCTGAGCTTGCTCCGACTGAAAAATAGTGAAGTTCCTGCAAACAAACTTGGAAAAATACGAAGGCAAATAGTAATTTAAGATATTCTAATGCAAATAAAACTCGTGTTACAAAAAATTTCAGCCAGGGGAATGTCAAGGGGAGGGCCTAAGATTAAATAGGCATAGGAAGGAGGTTGGGAGGTTGGAGATCATCCCAATTTGGGAGATCTCCAATGGGGGAAGTCTCTAACCACGCAGACACGCTTTTGCCTCGGTTAGAGACGTCGTTGAAACATAAGCTAATTATGAAAAATCAATTTTGGGACGAAATCATCTGGACGTTCTTCTCCAGACGAATTCGTCCGATCTGAGGCGATATCGTCTGATCGGCGACGATATCATCCAACGGTCACAAAAAATCCTAAAAATGGCATGAAAAACGAGGAAACAGGTAAAAGGCAGTTTAACGGGCAGTTTGGGGTTGAAATTTGAATTTGAATTATTACTAAAGTAATTTTAATTATTTGCTAAGGTTTACTGTGCCAATTTTAGGGTGCTACACTTACTAATTTTGATATCTCTATACCTAATTGTGATAACCATGGTTGCCTAAAGCACATTTTTGGATCTATAGATCAACTAAGGTTGTGTGAATAGAGTTTAGTCTAATTTCCCAATAATACTTAGTAGGTATTTGAAATAAAGAGATGTAATATAGGGTTAGTAACGAGTGATAAGAAATTGAGTACTTTACACAACTTGTTTTGGATCCCATCTAGTTTATGAGGTGTCATAAAATTTTCAATGATTGTTATGTTTGTCCAACATTTGTAGTTATGAGATTGTACTCTAATAGCTTGTTCCTGATGGTTGCATTGGAAAATACCATCAAGGTTGCTGAACAAAAAATAAAAATTAGGAATTGATCTTAATTTATGCATTTTGGTATATAATTCAATATTGGTAAGACTTCTTGTATGAGTTTCAAGATACAATAGATGATAATTACTTTAATGAAAAGTGTAAATTTGGCATGCATCAAGCTATAATCTATTAGGACCCCATCCTAACACTATTTTTGTAATACTCATATGATTATGTAATGACCCCCTTCCAACGTGGGGATCCCTTTATAATGTTATTTTTGTAATACTTTGTAATGGTATGTGGCAAGTAAGGCGCCTAGACAAGTGGGGCCATTTCATGTAATCGTTATCAAGAATGTAACCATTTTTTGGTAGAAGATTCTAGCTCGAGTGGCATTTTGCATGTAAGCCAACTCTTGAGCATTAGGTTAGGGTTGCATGAAGTGTATCTTTAAAAGACATGGGTCTATGAATGAATGTATATTTTTGCAAATTAATGAAAGTATTGAAGGAGGTTGCCCCCTCAAAGAGGCCTATGATTCTGTGTTATTTTGTGATATTGTTTCATTTTTGCACTTAATTTTTGTATTGCAATAGTTTGTGTTTCAAGTATTTATGTTTATTTACAATATTTGTGTGAGTGAGTTTATTTTTAATAGTAGGTTCCTAACAAGTGGTATCATAGCGCTTTTCAAGGCCGAGTTCTATTGTGACTATGACAGTTCTTGCCCTTCCATTATGACTATTAGGTATAATTTTTCTATGTTTTCCATTTTTTGCTTGTCCTTTATCTAAAATAAAAAATAAACTAGCAAAAACATAGTCTTTTTTCTACAATAGTTTATTAGGTTAGAAACCTTGTTAGGGGTTTTAAAATATCATGGAGGAGCTGTCATTATTGGCTAAGCTAGATTACCCATAAAGCATCTAGTGAAGTGAGGGGCGATCAGGCTCCAATACCTAGGCCTCAAATAACACCCATCTATGGAATTGAGCTCCCATGTATCTTTGGGTATATCGAGAGACCACCTAGGATTAGGAGAAACCTTTAGCCCTAGGAAGCTTTTTTGACCTTGTATTATCCATAGTACACTAGACACAACATCCAAAAATATTACCCTCCCATACTATTAGAGAGGCAGGTAGTGTGCTCAAGGGTATGCATGGAATCCTCCTTGAGTAGTGGCCTAAAATATTGGTCTGAGCACTATCGTTCATCACTACGGTATAATAGAGGGCCTATGGGTATTACATACACCTTGGCTTAGCATACCCTAGTTTTGTAAAATTTTAACCTATAAAAAAACCTTTCTATTCTATTGAATGTTTAACTTACAACCAAAAATCTTCCCACAAAAATTGAGCATACGAAGGAGACTTCTCAATCATAAGAATATTATTTGAAATGGAGGAAATAATTGGTTAACATAACAAAAATAGTTAAGACAGAGTCTGAAAGTGTCAATAATTGTCAAGAATCACTTTAGTCTAAGAGCAGTGATAGTCAGGTTAGGATTGTCAGTTATCAATGTTAGTAATAGTTGTCTGTGATAGTCAAAAATTATAGTAGGCAGAGAATTGTCAGTGATAGAGTTAAAATAGATAGTCATCAGTATAAGGAACCATAGTGTCAGTAACTAAATAGTGTCAGTAATAGCTAGTGTAGAGATAGTGTCAGTAATCGATAGTGTAGGGATAGTGTTGTAAGGGGTTGGCTAACAAAAACCTAACTTTTAAACCAAGCCTCTAGGAGGAAAATCGACCACACCAACAACCTCGACAATAAAATAGATTAAAAAAAGTTGGGGTGCCCAAAACTAGTGTTGTGGGATATAGCTCATTGTGACCATATTTTTGAGTTGATCATTTTGATATATAGCACCCAAGCACTTTTTTGGCTCCTTACTAAAAATAGTAACTCCTAGAACCATACTTCTATTTTTAGTAAGTCAGTAGTAGTTGTTCAAATCACACCAAAATGGCTGGTGGCACTCGTGGACACCAAAAGGAGGTAGAACAAGCCAACTCTTTGGAGCAAATAAATTCCACACTTAGTACCCTTGTCGATGTGATTCAAAGCATGCAGGATGACGTACAATGTTTGAGAAGTGACTATTTCAGCTCCAAAGCCAACTTTGAAGAACACTTCTTAGAGCTTGATGCACTACTTAAGGATGGCCCAAAGGTATTTGAGCATCATGAAAAAGGACCCCATAGGGACAAGGAAGGCTCTCACACTCTTTTTGACCAGGATGCTCCCTTTAAGATGCCTAAATTGGACTTTCCTAAGTTCAACAAAAAGGATGCAGATGGGTGGTTGTGTCATGCGGATTAGTTTTTCAAACTTCACAATGTCCCTAAATATTTATGGATCACTATGGCATCTTTCAACTTTGAATCTGAAGCTTTATAGTGGTATCAGTGGTTACAACACATAGTTCTCGACCCTTCTTGGGAAGTTTTTGAGTCCCAATTACTCACTCATTTTGGCCCTAGTGAGTATGAGGACTTCATAGGAGCATTAACCAAACTGAGACAAACCTCTATAGTTCATGACTACCAGACCCAATTTGAGAAACTAGCTAACAGGACCAAGGGGTTGAATGAAGGATTTTTTTTAGTTATTTCATCAGTGGCTTGAAGGATGATCTCAAGGCTGAGGTCAAGATGTTCAAACCATAAACTATGATGCAGGCCATAAGCTTGGCATGGTTGGTCAAAGAAAAATCTTCAGCTCAAAGGAGGCCACCTAAATTTCCATAGGCCAAACCCTCATTTCCTCCTAAGTTCACATCCAATACTAAAAGTAAATCTACTCCCTACAAGCACTTGACTATCAAAGAGATGGATGCTCGATGCACCCAAGGTTTATGTTATAATTGTGATGAAAAATATACATGAGGGCATAGATGCATCCAAAAGAAGCTATTCTTGATTGATGTAGGGGAGCCAACAAGTAGTGAAAAACTTGAGGATGAAGCAGAAGCATCAGAGGAACCACCTCAAGATGAGGGTGACACACAAGAAGAGCCACAACCAAAAATTTTTGTTCATGCTCTTGCAAGGATTACTACTCCACAAACCATGAAAGTCATAGGCTTTTTCAAAGGCCAACATCTTATAATCCTCATTGATTTAGGAAGCACACACAACTTTATTGATCCTTAAATCTCTAAGCAAGCCAATTGTTACATACATACCTGCAACTCCTTTGAGGTTATGGTGGCAAATGGAGGGACCTTGCCTTGCAAAGGTAAATACCACAATGTTAAGTTGAAAATAGGGGACTATGAGCTCAAAATGGATATGTTTTCTCTTCAACTAGGGGGATGTGATATGGTGCTAGGAGCTCAATGGTTAGGTACTTTGGGCACCATCACCTAGAATTTTGTAGAGTTATGGATGTAGTTTTTGCAAAATGGTAGGTCTTACACTCTTCATGGTTCACAAGCAAGACCTCCTCAGATTATTAGTTCAAACCATATGGAGAAGTTATTAAAAAAATCTTCTCATGGGGTAATCACTTAGATATTTGTAATCCAACCAACCACATCAATAAAAGATAAAATTCTTGAATATTTGTAACTCATTTTGACTAAGCATGATGTAATTTTTGTGAAATTGATAAAATTACCACCCCATCACTCCCATGATCATGCCATCCCATTGGTACCTAGTAGTGTGCCACCTAACATCAGACCTTACTGATACCCCCATGCCCTTAAGTCAAAAATCAAGAAATTAGTACAAGAATTGTTAAAATCTAGAGTCATTCGACCTAGTAACAATCCTTATTCTTCTCTAGTCTTGTTGGTTCGAAAGAAATATGGGTCTTGGTGGTTGTGTATAGATTTTTATGAGCTCAATAAGCTCACCATTAAGGATAAATTTCCTATTCCCATGGTAGATGAATTATTGGATGAGTTGCATGGTGCTATATTTTTCTCCAAGTTAGATCTTCGCTCGGGTTACCATCAGATATGACTCAAAGAGGAGGATATCCCCAAAACTACATTCCACACTCATGAGGGCCATTATGAATTTTTGGTTATGCCATTTGGCTTGACAAATGCACCTTCCACATTTTAGAGCCTCATGAACAACATTTTTTTCCCATTCCTTCATAAATTCATTTTAGTCTTCTTTGATGATATTTTGGTTTATAGTCACTCTTGGGAAGAGCACCTCATCCATGTGGAGTAGACTTTACAACTTTTGGCACAACATCAACTTTATGCTAAGAGGTCCAAGTGTTCTTTTGGGTTGACCAAAGTAGAGTATTTGGGACATATTATCACCAAATATGGAGTTAAAGTTGACCCTAAGAAGATTCAAGCCATTCAAGATTGGTCGAAGCCCCACACTCTTAAGGGCCTTCATGGATTTTTGGGACTCATAGGCTATTACCACAAATTTATCCACAACTATGGAAAAATTGTTGCCCCTTTAATGACCATGTTAAAAAATAATTCCTTTACTTGGATAGGTCTAGCTAAGCAGGTGTTCCTTGATTTAAAGCATGCTATGACAACCACTCCAATCTTAGCAATGCCTGATTTCTCCAAACCCTTCGTAATTGAAAGTGATGCTTTAGGTAATGGCATTGGAGCCATATTGATGTAGGAAGGATACCCTTTGGCCTTCACTAGTAAAGCGCTTTCAAGCCAAAATTTGGGTAAATCAACTTATGCCAAGGAGATGCTCACAATTCTGCATGTGGTTACTCATTGGTGACCCTATCTCATTGGGCATCATTTTTCCATTAAAACAGATCACCAAAGTCTCAAGTACTTCCTAGAGCAATGGGTCACCACCCTCGAACAACAAAAGTGGGTCTCTAAGCTCATGGGCTATGATTATGATATTACCTATAAAAATGGTAAGGAGAACATTGTGGTGGATGCCCTCTCTCACCAATTTGAGGCTCAAAGTATGTTATGTGCCATCTCTTCACCCATACCTCAGTGGATAAATTCTCTCTATGAGGACATGCTTAAGGACTCAGGATTGCAAACTTTGATTACCACACTTCAAACAACACCTACCTCATGTCTAGGATACACTTGGGATGGACAAGATTTATGATACCTCCAATGCCTTGTTATTCCCCACACTTCTCAACTCTGAGAACTCATCTTGAAGGAGATGCATGCCTCACCCACTATAGGTCATTCTGGTTTCCTCAAGACCTATGAAAGGATTAAGTGTACCTTTTTTGGGAAGGGTATGAAGAAGGACATACAAATTTTTGTGGTAGAGTGTGACATATGCCAATGGATGAAAGGAGAAATGATGCATTCCCTAGGAACTCTTCAACCCTTGCCTATTCCCAAATAGGCCTGGATAGATATTTCCATGGACTTTATTGAAGGATTACCTAAGTCTAATGACAAATCAGTTATCTTCATGGTCATGGATCATCTCATGAAGTATGCTCATTTTTGTTCCCTCTCCCATCCTTACACTACCTCAGTAGTCACCCAAATTTTTCTAGATTCTATTTTTTACCTTCATGGCATGCCTACCTCCATTGTGTTCGATCGTGATCCTACCTTCACTAGTAATTTTTGGCAAGAATTGTTTAAGTTGTAGGGAACTCAACTCAAAATGAGTTCAACCTATCATCCACAAATAAATGGTCAAATAGATATTATCAACAAATTTTTGGAGATCTACCTTCGTTGCTTTACCTCTGATCATCCTACATAGTGGGTGAAGTGGCTTCCCTTGGCCGAGTGGTGGTATAACACTTCCTATCACACTACGACCAAGGTCACCCCTTTTGAAGTAGTTTATGGTTGACCTCCATCAACACCCTCCTCCTACATTCTAGGCAGCTCCAAGGTCCATGTTGTTGACACTACACTCCACCAACATGTCAAAGTCCTCTATCAACTGAAGCTAAATTTGGAATTGGCCTAGAATCGGATGCACCAACAAGCTGATCAACATCATTTTAAGTGTAGCTTTGAAGTTGATGATATGGTTTTCCTCTATTTGTAGCCTTATAAGTAATCATCACTCTAGCTTCGTAGGTGCTAAAATCTTGCTACCAAATACTATGGCCCCTACCAGGTCTTACAATGGATTGGTGCAATGACCTACAAATTGGCCCTACCATCTACATCCAAGCTCCACCCTATATTTCATGTATCCTCTCTCAAGAAGGTTGTGGGAAATCAGGTATAGGTTCAATCTGCTTTACCAAAATTGGATGAAGAGGGTTCTATCTTGCTCGAGCCCAAACAACTATTGGACCATAGGTCGTGCACTCTTTGCAACCAGGTAATCACTAAGGTTCTTGTGCAATGGTGTGGACTACAACTAGAAGATGCTACGTGGGAGTCTCTCCAATAGCTACAACATCAGTTTCCTCATCTACAACTTTGAGGACAAAGATTTTTGAAGGGGAAGGGCATGTTAGGACCCCATCCTAACACTATTTTTGTAATACTCATATGATTATGTAATGACCCCCTTCCAATGTGGGGATCCCTTTATAATGTTATTTTTGTAATACTTTGTAATGGTATGTGGCAAGTAAGGCACCTAGACAAGTGGGGCCATTTCATGTAACCGTTATCAAGAATGTAACCATTGTTTGGTAGAAGATTCTAGCTCGAGTGGCATTTTGCATGTAAGCCAACTCTTGAGCATTAGGTTAGGGTTGCATGAAGTGTATCTTTAAAATACATGGGTCTATGAACGAATGTATCTTTTTGAAAATTAATGAAAGTATTGAAGGAGGTTGCCCCCTCAAAGAGGCCTATGATTCTGTGTTATTTTGTGAGATTGTTTCATTTTTGCACTTAATTTTTGTATTGCAATAGTTTGTGTTTCAAGTATTTATGTTTATTTGCAATATTTGTGTGAGTGAGTTTATTTTTAATAGTAGGTTCCTAACATAATTGTTGTAGTCCTTGTCCAAGTTACAAGCTAAAAGTTGATGAAATGTATATTTGAGTTATTTTATGGTTTTGACTCCTATTCTCATAATAGATTTTTTCCATTCTAATTTTATGTTTTATTAATTATGTACTAAGTATTTTTAATAAAAATGTCAATCTCAAAGTAAATTATTTGGTCATAACCTAAATAAAATTAGTATCTTTTGCATTTAATTTGTTTTCTTCAAAATATTGAAGTATTCATTAACAATTAACCAAAATATAAATAAAACTAATTATATGAATAGAAAATAAATATATACATTAATTTAAATTACATTTAAGAGATCTTATCCTTAAAATTTTGTAAAGAACACAAAAATTATATATATATATATGAAAGCACGAGGATACGGAAGCAAAAAAGGGAAAGCTAACATGCGATATGCAAACAAAGAAACCGAACTTAGCGCTAAATCCTAAAAACTTGAAAGTGCATGAAAAGAGGGAAAAGCATGATCGAATCGAACTGGAACAAATGTGAATTAAAGAAAGACAGCCCTTTTCATTGATATGTTCCAAACTCGGTTACAATGCGCATCCTCCCCTTCCAAGGGCTAGGAGCGTTTAAGCATTCTTTCTAATTACATCCATGGGCGCCTTTCCTTCTTTCGCGTGCCCACATGTAAAATGGGTGGACCAAACATCGCCGCCACTTGCGTTGATGAATCTGGACTCCTCGTTGCTCCTCCGACGTCCAAACCCTATGTTCAAAAGAACAAGAAATGATCAGTAGCACCTGCGGATGGAACAAAGCATGCAATCCCCAAGCCTACGCTAAGTGAATGAGAAAAATGAATTAAACTATGACTAAAACAAGTCCAAATGCTATGAAAATTTGACAGGGGAATCAAGACATCATCAGGAAGGCTCTACAAAAAGAACAGTCCAAAAATTCCTCACCGATTTGAATTCATTTCGGGGTGGGACGAATTCACCTACAACATAACGCCGAATAGGTACTGTCCCAATGTCCTACCTCGGAAGCTCCAAAAGACCTGAAAACTTGGGGTTAGCTAATTGGGGGCATTTTGGGAAGACCCAGATGGTCATATTTTCCCAATTTAGCCTCCATCAATGGGAATTTGATGATGCTACCTGTAGGTTAGTAAAAGCGAGCAAAGATAGAAATATGATCAAAATTGTTCGAAACGAGATGAAATTCAAATGACAACCTATCTAAGCATCATAGAATCGAATGCAAAAATGAAAGAAAGCAAATCTACCATGGAATTCCCATCACTCCGAAAAGGGGCGATTAGGACTGTGGCAGTGTGGGAGGGGGCGCCCCTGGGGCAGGCCGCCCGTCGTTTGAGGCTTGATTTCGGCACCAATCCACTTGGGATGGGTCCAAAACCTCTTGTGTGGTATTGTCGAAAAATTTGGTGGGATATCATGACCAAATGTCAGGTTTTGGGATCAAGATTCGTCCTCCCAATAGTCACCCAATGACCTCCCTTCTAAAGGAGATCAAGGATGTGAAAGGTGCAAATCCAAAAGGTGTGAGGTGTGTAAATAAAATGACAGCACTTCGTTGCTCTAAAATGCTACTTCTCTCCTCTTTTGGGGTGAGGAAACTCACCAATTTATAGACCTGGAGGTCTCTTGAAATGGGCATGCAGAGGCGCCACATGGCAATCATGCCTTCCCAAGGGGAAGGAGATTCCTCCCTGAATTGGGACTTCATGACTGACCTTGCAGATGCCTCTAACGCTTGAAAATGCTCACCCATACTCCCATGCGATGAAGGAAGCGTTGGGTGGTGGATCCGAGCTGCCATTTGTCAAGATTTGACTTTTTGCCCATCAAACCTGCAATTCGCCCCACCCTAGAGCGAATTCAGAATTCGTCCCTGGGTGGGGCGAATCCCAGATTGAATTCGTCCCAGGGTGGGACGGATACTTAGCAAAGTGCCTGAAGGTGCCAAATTGATCCTTGACCTTCCAAAACTGCTGTGAGAGTGGTTAGGACCACTGTTTGACCTCTAGGGGCTGCCCTTGGGGTTGTGTGTGTCAAAGCGATCAGTGTTTGTAGTCACATAATCGGATTGGTGCTATTTTGGTGTCTATAGATGCCCCTTTTTGGGATGCGTTGTGCATGGCGCAGCGTCGAGCAAAAATAGATAACCAAAGCACTAGTGATTAGGGTTTCTCAGTAACCTAACCAAATTTTGATGCCCCAAGTATGGAAAGGGCATGCATTCTTGAATCCTTGCTTCTGACGAGCGAAGGAACTCAATTCAAGTGTTAACCTTTTTCGGTGAGGTGTTACTTGATCTTGGACATTGATCGGTCATGAATAGGCAAAGGGCGCAACCTTTTGTCTATGAGAACCTTGAGTTCATGATTCACGAAATGCCAAGTGATTTGATCAGATTGTGATTATTGCTTGTTTACTGCCCCAAGCAGGAGCGTAATTGTCTTTGTCAATGATTCTTTGAATGCATGTCATTTTCCTTAATTGGGTGTGTATTTGTTGATTGGTGACTAAGTGTGACTACCCCCTCAAGCGACGAATCGATGAGGGAATGACCTTCATGAGAAAAGCGACGAGTCGCTTGACCCAAGATGACTTGTGCAAAGGTGCCTTTAGATTCTTATCCTTGAACGTGTGTGCAGTTTTCCGACATTTAGACCTATTTTTGGTGGGTGTTAACCCTTTTTGGTGACGCTTTTTGGAGCTAAAATTGGCAGAAATCCGTCCTCCCGTGGAGCGGTCCGGCTATGGTAGCCTTCTTAGGGAGTAGGATAGTGACAATTTGTAACCCCAATGTCTATTTTGGATGCCAAGAATGTCAGGCACGAAGGCGCCTTCGTTCGGCAATGTTATTACTTATTTTTGGGTGGGTTTTTGACCCTTTTGCTGACGCCGTTTGGGGATGAAATTCTCAAAAATTCATCTTCCCGTGGAGCGGTCCGGCTATGGTAGCCTTCTTAGGGAATAGGATAGCGAGGATTTGTGACCCCGACATCTATTTTGCATGCCCGGGATGTCAAGTGCCAAAGCACTCTCATCGGGCAAGTTTATTAGGTATTTTGGTGCATTTTTGTTCAATTTTTGTTGTTTTTTGAAATTTTTGCCCTGAATTCATTCCGGGGTGGGACGAATTCCAGCTTAGTATTCGTCCCAGGGTGGGACGAGCGCTAACCAGAGCGCTCATCCCAGGGGGGACGAATATAAGCTAAAAAGGCTTATTTAAAGGCCAAAACTAGGGTTTGGGCTCATTTGCATCTGAATTTTCTTGCGATTTGGAGCTCTGGGGAGGAGGAGGTTAATTCTGCGAAGCGAAGCACTGCCGAATTTCTCCCGACATCATGAGTGCACAAACCTGGATCGAGCGGCAAAGCCGAAGCGAGACCAGTAAGTGCTCCTTAGTGTTATTGCTTTTGTTATGTGTTTTTGAAATTGCAAGTTATTTGTTTATTTTTCTTTTGTGATGCTGTTTTCTCAAAATTAAAATGGAAACCCTAAAAACTGAACTGAACACAAACCAAGACTTTAGCTAAAAATTGAACGGAGGACGTAGCTAAAACCTAGGTGAAAAATCTTTATTTTTGCTTTTAACTAAAACCCTAGGATAAACGGAATGAAAAACCCTAGTTTTTTAGGCTGAGCTTGTCAGTTTTAAAACGTAGGTGAAAACCCTAGGTTAAAAACTGTTATTTTAATTTTGTGTTGTTTGTACAGACTTTTTAAAGTGAAAATATAGAAATCCCGAGACTGACAACTGTATAAACCTTAGGACTAACAAATTAATTTTTTTTTGAGTTTTTCGTTTTGTTTTTAAATTTATCAGTTAGGATTAGGAACCCTAGGTTTTTTTTGTAGGTTACCCTAGGGCTGACAAATTAAGTTTTGTAAATTTTTTTTTTTTTGTTTTTAAATTTATCAGTTAGGATTAGAAACCCTAGAACTGACAAATTAATTTGTTTGAATTTTTGTTTTGTTTTTGGCTGTACATTGGTAGGCAATGTTGTATATTCATGTTATTGCTGTACAGTTTTTTTTTCATGATTTTAATGTTTTTGTGTTGTTTTCTTTTGCAGGTTGTTAAGAGCCGGTACCGTGTATCCACTACTTTTGTTGAAGCATGGGGGCGCTAACTGTGGCTGACTGGGATTGGCTTGATGCCCTTGGGCTCAAGCAGGTGGCTCGACTGGAGCCTGTGGTCGGGGATCGGGCCTATCTGACGGCCCTGATCAACTTGTGGGATCCCCGGACCAACACCTTCCATCTCCCAATAAGGGAGATGACAGTGACCTTGGAGGATGTCTATCGGCTTTTGCAGATTTTGATAGATGGACTACCGATCAGAACGTCATCGCGTGACCAGCGGATAGCTGTACTGATACGATGCTTCGGGCATGGGGAGGAGCTGGGCGTGGAGAGCCCAGTGGAGAGGGTAGAGGGCGACTGCCAGATTGGCGGGATTCTGGTCCGATGGTGGCTGGAGAGGGGGGTGTTGGGAGTGAGGCACGCATTCCTTATGGGCCTCATTTCCAACATGCTGCTACCTGACTCGTCAGGTGCGAGGTTCCCGTGGAACCTACTGGATGTGGTCTGGTGACTGGTAGAGTGCCCAACAGAGGCACCACTGATCATGAGGTGGGGGCAGACGTTGCTGGCACAACTTTATGGTGAGCTATACGAGGTCCGCTATCGGAGGTGGAAGGGTATTAGCTACAGCTATCTATTGCAGAGTTGGGCTTGGCAACACATAGCGGTGGAGAGGCCAGTCGGGTTACCATGGATGACTCGGGCGGAGATGGAGGATAAGGAGATAGGTTATGCGGTGCTATGGCGGCGGTCTAGGGAGCAGGGATAGAGTCGACGATGGGCAGGTGTCATAGGGCACTATGTCGATGCCCTCGCTCGGCTTACTCCAAGGGAGGTGTTCTGGCACCCTTATCGGGACTGTCCAGCCTGGCCGAAGGCTGGAGAGTGGCTCCAATGGGTACGTAGGGAGCGATGGCTGATTGGGCGGCATGGGACCGAGCATGAGTTCTTCTCCTATAGCCGGGTGACATGATAGTTTGGGGTGCGCCAGGGGTTTCTTGGTGAGCCCGTGGTCTATCGACATCGGGGGGACGAGAGAACTCTAGATCGACCCATCATCGTGCCACTAGGCGAGGACTCAGATGCGGTGATCGACGTCCCGAATGTGGATGACGTCGGGACTACCGTAGAGTACGACCAATGGTGGGTACTACGGCGATGGCGAGGAGAGGGGCCACTGGGAGGCATGGAGGCAGCAGTAGCGGGCGGGGAGGGTGTCGAGGCACCAGGAGATGATTGGGGGGCTCCTCGGGAGGATGCAGATATGGTGGAGGTGGAGGATGAGGATGTGGATTTGGGGGTTTCGGATCAGTCGGAGATGCAGGACATCACGGAGCAGTGGGAGCCAAAGCAGGCTGCTATTCTAGAGAGTCCCATGCCTCAGGCGGATGCGGAGGACACGGAGTCTAGGTTACGCATTGAGAATGCATGGTTGGAGGGGCTATTGCGGAGGCATGATGAGGAGCTGGGGGATGCGCTGCAGGAGAGGGATCTCCTACGCATGCAGCTGGTAGAGCAGGAGAATGCATTGGCTGCCTACTGTCGACAGGGTGGGGGTACTGATGCTGCATGGGAGGGGGATCTCCTACGGATGTAGCTGGCAGAGAGGGATAGGGCTTTGGCACAGCATGATGATGCAGTAGCTTATTACCATCGATGGGAGGCAGAGTGGTTACGACGGGAGGCAGATTGGTCTCGACATCGGATGGATATGGAGGGAGAGATTATCCGCCTCGATGGGCGGTTACCTGAGCCCTCGAGAGGTGGATCGTCGCGTCGAATGAGGGAGGTGAGACTGAGCAAGTCAGCATCATCTCATCGCAGGCGACTGGATGAGGGAGGGGGTAGCAGGCGTGATGCGGGGGCTAGCAGTAGCCGCCCTGAGGGGTCCCATAGGACCCACACCATGGGGGGTAGTTCTCGTCGCATCGATCCTGCGTGATCATGGTGGCCGACGCCTTAGGCTTGGGGGTTTTGAGCTTTTGGATTTTGTTGCGGGGTCACAGGACCAGTTTATTGTAGCCTGCGGGCATTTTTGATGATATATACATATGACTTTATTTTGTTTATGCGAGTGATGATTTGATTTTATGCATGATGAGTGATGAGTATGGATGTATGCATGTGAATTTATTTTGATGGATGCATATGTTATGATGAAATGCAAATATTTCTAAATTTATATGTGAGATGCAAGATGGAATGGATGAAGTGAATTTGTGTTGTGTGGCGAGGACACCATAGACTATTCAGAACTTTTGTGATTTTGTGTTTTTTTTTTATGGCAAATGCGAAGATGAAAAGATAGTGTAGTTGGTTTGGAAATGTAGCTAAGGTTTTTCGAGACTCATACGGTTTTAACTTACTAGCCATGACTGTACTTTATCTTCTAAGACTTTTGCACAAGGTATGAATCGAACTTGTCTTGCACCAATTTATTTCACATCCCTGTGTGTGCAATTGAGTTCATTTATGTGGTATTTGTCGGGATACCGCCGAGTGCCGAGATAGGCTATCAACCAAACCTGTACTGAGGATCACCTAATTAGCTCCACTAACTCCTTTGTTGTATTTAGTCAGATTAATCTACGGTGCTATCTAGGATACCATAAGCTAGCTCATCCACATGCAAACATTGATCTGCACACGAGTTAATGTGATAGATATATCGTCATGCGGGAGGTTTACCACCAGTGACCAATAGGCTATCCACCAAACCGGTACTAGGGTTTGCCTCATGACCTGTCGAAATGCTGAGAGTTCCAGGGATTCAAGTTCGACTCCCTTCTTTTCTTCAATTGTATTGGGATACTTGCTCTTTTGTAGTGATAAAAATCACTATTTATTTTTTTTTATTTTTTATATATTTTTCTCTTGAGCAAGGGATTTGAATTTTGAGTGATGAGAATCACTATTGTATGTGCCTCTTGATGTATGCACTTTGGGGGTGATGTCAAATTTGTTGGAGTTTTGACTTTTTGCAAGATTTTGATGTTTGCAACTTTTTGAGAACTTGGGATTCTTGGGGAATTGGGTAGGGAAGATGCTTGTCCTTTTGCCAACTCTCAGCATTCGTGGGGTCATTCGCACAGGGGGATGAGCAAGATAACCGTTTCGCTTATGGTGACCTGGATTGCTGTGTAGGTTTCATCTTTCATTCACACAACTTGGGAATTTTTATGTGTTTTAATTTGTGTTGGGATGCTACGTAACAAGGTGTGATCCAAGTAGAACTCTACCTTCGTAAAATCTGTCTAACTTGGTACAGTATGTGGCTAGAAGGCTACATGATGACTGAAAGATGAAAACTCTTGATACATTAAAAGACCATTGACTCTGGTATGGTAAAAAGAAGTGAATGGTGTTTATTTTTGATGGACTGCTTATAGAATGGAGAAGCATGGAACAAGATGGATTGGCGGAGTGATTACAGTCTATGGTGCCTTTGACCTGTATGATCACAGATATGCAATGTATGGATGTGATGCTCAATGCAGCTACATATTTTTGTGTTTTTGATGGATTGATTTTTGTGGATATGAAGATGAGATGCGAGAAGAGCTCTCTATTGATGAGTTTGAGCATGCCTGGAAATGAGATGCAAAAAAATTTTTGTTATTTTTGATGATTTTACTATTTTTGAATTTTCTTATTTTTGACCAAGCGATTGTAGGAATCCTTGGAGCATTTTGGGATTGACCAAGCGATTGTAGGAATCCTTGGAGCATTTTGGGATTGACCAAGTGATTTTAGGAATCCTTGGAGCATTTTGGGATTGACCAAGCGATTGTAGGAATCCTTGGAGCATTTTGGGATTGACCAAGCGATTGTAGGAATCCTTGGAGCATTTTGGGATTGACCAAGCGATTGTAGGAATCCTTGGAGCATTTTGGGATTGACCAAGCGATTGTAGGAATCCTTGGAGCATTTTGGGATTGACCAAGCGATTGTAGGAATCCTTGGAGCATTTTGGGATTGGTTGCTTTAGATATGGAATGGTCGCAAATGACTGATGTTCAAGGGTTCGAGTTCCTTGACTCCATCAAGGGAAGCTAGCCGGTATGTCCCGGGTCCTATCTTGCTATCAATTACATATGGACCTAACCAATTTGCCATGAACTTGTCCCTTAGATGGGATGGCAAACTAGAGTTCTATTGGTTTTCCTTCAAGACCAAATCACCAACCCGAAAGTCCCTCAGGTGAACTTTCATGTTGTATGCTTTCTTGAGTCGCTCTTGATAGATACGTAAATGCTTGAGAGCATTAACGCATCGTTCGTCAAGCAACGTAAGCTAGTCTAACCGGGCCTGCCATGCAGTGTCATCATCGATGAACTCTTGCATTGATATGCGCAGGGAAGGGATTTCCAACTTGAGAGGCATGACTGCCTCGGAGCCATACACGAGCGAAAATGGAGTTTCCCTAGTGGGCGTTCGAATGCTAGTGTGATAATCCCATAGGGCAAGTGGGATTTGGGTGTGCCAATCCTTATGACTGTCTATGATGGTATTTTTAAGGATGGCAACTAGCATTTTGTTTGACACCTCTGCTTTCCCATTTGCCTGCGGATAATAGGGTGTCAAAAAACTATGCTGAATTTTGTACTTTGTGGTCAAAGCATGCACATCTTTGTTCTTGAATGACGTCCCATTATCCGAGATTATTTTGGATGGAATACCAAAACGACATATGATGTTATGCAAAATGAACTCCACAATGCGGGGTCCTATCGTAGAGGTAAGCGAAACTGCTTCCACCCACTTGGTGAAATACTCTATGGCCATTATGATAAACATGTGACGACCTGACGACGTAGGGGAGATCTTTCTGATTAGATCTAAGCCCCACTATGAAAATGGCCAAGCTGACTGGACTGTCTGCAAGGCCTGGGAAGGTACGTGTGTCAAATTAGCATGGTGTTGACACTTCACGCACTTCCTCACATATGCGCAACAATCTCGCTCTAAATATGGCCAATAATAGCCCATGCGAAGAATACGCTTTGCGATGGCCATACCACTGAAGTGGCCACCACATGTACCATCATGCGCTTGGGTGCCTGCCCAAGTGGACTCTTGATGGTCCAAGCATCGAAGGAGGATTCCTTCATAGCTATGACGGTACAAAATGTCTCCTATCAAGACATACTTAGTCGATTTCTACTTGAATGCTCATTTTGTGGTAGGCATCAATCCAAGCGGGAGATTACCTAACTTGAGGTAGTCCCTAATGGGTAAATACCAATCCTGCTGATCGAAAGCCTCGACGGTATGAATAGCCAATCCCTCTTGAAGTTCATCCCTAGCAAATGCTGAGTGGGAGAGAACTTGTAAGAATAGCATTGTGTTGCTATTAATGGGAGTAGGGGAGAACAAGGACCCCCAGTTGGCATGTTTTAGACGATCATGGATTCGAGAGAACTTATCCGAGGATGGTTCAATCTGGATCATGTGGATTCTTGGTGTCAATTCAAAGCTTGCACGCTCCATCATGGATTGTGATAGTGTTTTGACTTGAATGGTTGTCATATCACCGAAAAGGTCTTGCGGGATTAGTGACCCCAAGGAGGCCATAGTGTCCGCAAAATGATTCGATGACCGAGGGAGTGCCTCGATGTTGTACCACTCAAGCTTCGCCAGGAGTTTGTCCACAAGAGCTTTATAAGCCTGTAGAACTAGGCACTTGCACTGGAATACCCTTTAACTTGGTTGACAATTAACAGTGAATCACCAAAGATGTTCAGTCACTTGATGTTCATGGTGATTGCTATCTGAAGACCTATGAGCAAGGCTTCATACTCTACATTATTGTTGATGCACGTGAAAGCATGAGATTTCAAAATAAAGAAAACAGTGTTCAGATGTAATAAAAATAGAACCAGATTTATACGTGATTCCAGAATAAAGAAAACAGAACCAGATTTATACGTGAAATGACACGAATACAGTGTTCAGATGTAATAAAAATAGAACCAGATTTATACGTGAAATGACACGGATACAATCAAATTAAAAGAACAGGAGCACAGCCCCTTTTATTAATAAGATTCCAGCCCGGTTACAATAAATCTCTTTAATGCAATATTCTCAGTTACACCGGATGAACGGTGATCTCTTTCCGCATGCCCACACGTAAAATGGGCGGGCTGTAGTGTTGCCGCCGCTTGTGATGATGAGTCCCTGCTTGCTGCTGTATTTCCTACGGTCAGAGAAACAATAAAACGTTTAATAGCACCTGTTAAATGATTAAAACAGCAGATTCTAAGTTAACGAGAACATAATGAAATCTACTGTTAAAAAGCCGGTGAATACATGCTTGAAATCAGAATTCAAAACCATAATGTAAAAGAACTAAAAATACACTAAGATTTGTCGACAAATGGGTAGATCCATGGATCCAGATTCATACTCTCCGTATGTAGAAGAAAATGAATCGTAAGGGATGCAGTCGGGTGTCTTACTTTGGCAGCACTTCGTTGCTTTTTAAAATGCTTCGTTCTCTCCTTTTTTTCATTGTATCGATCCGGTTTTATAGAGGATCCGGCCTCTGAGATATTAATGTTTAAACCCTAAATCCGTAAGGGCCGCTCAGATTTGATCCTTATCGGGTCATTACTAAGCATGGCTCGCACTGACATGGAAGTTATGAGGCATGGCCTCAACTCGGATATTTTGAAACCGCTTGTTATTCCATTAAAGCTCGCCGTAAATTGCTTTGAATGCTTTCTTTGGATATTTGCTTTTTAAAATCATTTTTAATGTTTGCTTTAACTCTGCCTTTAACTGATGACGTGTCGGCTTTTGAGTGGTTATATGCATATGTTTACGTGTCTGCATATGTTTACGTGTTTACGTGTCTGCGTGTCGCGCGATATCGTGATGATCGCGACATCGTGACGGTCGCGACATCGCGACGCGCGACATCACGACGGGTGCGACATCGCGACGGTCGCGACATCGCGACCGTCGCGATATCGCGCGCGTATCGCGACGGATCGCGTCGCGGCGCGCGATCCGCGCGTGATATCGCGAACGCGCGATATCGCGCATCGCGATATCGCGCGTCGCGCGATCGCGCGTCGCGATATCGCGACCGTCGCGATATCGCGACGCGCGATTTCGCGACGTCCAAGGCTGGGCTCCCCTTTTGTTAAGGCTTGTTAAGGCTTTGTTTTGAAGATGACTAACATTGCTTTGATTCTTTTTTGACCCTCCGAACTGCTGTGCAAGTGGTCAAGACCACTGTTTGACCTCTAAAGGCTGCCCTAAAAGCTGTGTATGTGCATGCGATTAGTGTTTGTAGTCACTTAATCGAATGGTGCTATTTTGGTGTCTACAGATGCCCCTTTTTGGGAAGCGCTACGGGGTGACGCGAGTCTTGAGCAAAAATATACGACCAAAGCACTAATGATTAGGGTTTCTTGGTAACCTAACCAACTTTTAATGCCCCAAGTATGGAAAGGGCATGCATTCTTGAATCCTTGCTTCTGACGAGCTAAGGAATTTGATTTCAAGTGTTAACCTATTTTGGTGAGGTGTGACTTGAGCTTGGACATTGATCAGTCATGATTAGGCAAAGGGCGTAACCTTTTATCCACGGGGGAACCTTGTGTTCATGCTTCGGGAATGCCAAGTGTTTGATCGATTTGTGATAATTGCTTGTTTGCTGCCCCAAGCAGGAGCGTGATTGTCTTTGTCAATGATTCTTTGAATGCATGTCATTGCCTTGATTGGGTGTGTGCTTGTTGATTGGTGACTAAGTGTGACTACCCCCTCAAGCGACGAATCGATGAGGGAATGACCTTCGTGAGAAAAGCGACGAGTCGCTTGACCCAAGATGACTTAGGTTAGGGTGGCTTTAGATGTTTTTCCATTTGAGCACGTGCAATTTCCCGACATTTGGACCTATTTTTGGTGGGTGTTAACCCTTTTGGTGATGCCATAATGGGGTGAAATCATCAAAAACCCGTCTTCCCGTGGAGCGGTCCAGCTATGATAGCCTTCTTAGGAAAGTAGGAGAATGAGAATTTGAGCCCCGACATCGATTTTCTATGCCAAGAGGTTGAGTGCAAGAGCACTCGTGTCTGGCAATGCTTATTGCGTTTTTGTGTTGCATTTTTGTGATGTTTTTGTTGTTTTGATTTTCTTTCTTTACGTATATGTCATGATTTTATGCACAATGATTGATGTTGATGGGTGCATGCTACTTGATATGGATGGATGCATATGGTATGATAATTACCAATGTTGTATGTTGATTTAGTTTGATGGATGCATGATGAATGCAAATGCATGTGATATGCAGAAATGAAATGGATGTATGGACTTGGTGAGATTTGGTTATGGCACCATAGACTGTTTAGAACTCCATTACTTTGCTATGTACAAATGTGGTGTTTCTTCTTTTTGTATTTTCTGATGGTATTGCAAGGATGAAAAGTAGTGCAATTGGTTTAGAAATGTAGCAAAGGTTTTCCGAGACTCAGACGGTTTTAACTCACTAGCCATGATTGTACTTTATCTTACAAGACTTTTGAACAAGGTATGAATCGGACTTGTTTTTAACCAAGTTATTTCACATCCCTGTGTGTGCAATTGAGTTCATTTATGTGGTATTTGTCAGGATACCGCCAGTGCCAGATGGGCTTTCAACCGAACCTGTCTCGAGGATCACCTAATTAGCTCCACTAACTCCTTTGTTGTATGTAGTTAGATTAATCTGCGGTGTTCTCCAGGATACCATAAGCTAGCTCATCCACATGCAAACATTGATCTGTACACAAGTTAATGTGACAGATATATCGTCATGCGAGAAGTTTACCGCCAGTGACCGATAGGCTATCAACCAAACCGATACTGAGGCTTGCCTCATGACCTGTCAGAATGCTGAGAGTTCCAGGGATTCAAGGTCAACTCCCTTCTTTTTTTCAATTGTATTGGGATACTTGCTCGTTATAGTGATAATAATCATTGTTTATTTTGATTTGTTTTTCTTTTCTCTTGAGCAAGGGATATGGAGTGACGATAATCACTATTCTTTGTGCTTTTTGAGATGTGCACTGTAGGGTGTCAAATTTTGAAGTTTTGACATTTTTGCAAATTTTTGACGTTTTGCAACTTTGGGATTCTTAGGGAATTGGGTAGGGAGGACGCTTGTCCTTTTGCCAACTCTCAGCATTCTTGGGGTCATTCGCACAGGGGGATGAGCAAGATAACCGTTTCGCTTATGGTAACCTGGATTATCGTGCGGGTTTCATCCTTCGTTCACACAACTCGGGAATTTTTATGTGTTTTAATTTGTGTTGGGATGTTACGTAACAAGGTGTATTGCAAGTGTAACTCTACCTTCGTAAAATCTGTTTGACTTGATACATTTCATTGCTAAAGAGCAAAATGATGACTGGATCACGAAAAACTCTTGATACATTAAGAGACCACTGACTCTGGTGTGGTAAAGTGCATGATGTTTTGCTGTTTTTGTAAAATGGAACAGTGTGGAACAAGATGGACTAGTAGAACCATGACAGCCTATGGTGCCTTTGACCTATACGACCATGAATATACAATGTATGGATGCAATGCTTGGATGCAGCTATGTATTTTTGTATTTTTGATGGATTGATTTTGGTGAATATGAAGATGAATTGCGAGAAGAATTCTCTATTTGATGAATTTGAATATGCCTAGAAATGAGATGCAAATTTTTGTTGTTTTTGGTGATTTTTGTTGTTTTTGAATTTTCATGATTTTTGACCAAGTGATTGTGGAAATCCTTGGAGCGTTTTGGGATTGACCAAGCGATTGCGAGAATCCTTGGAGCCTTTGGGATTGACCAAGCGATTGCGATAATCCTTGGAGCATTTGGGATTGACCAAGCGATTGTGATAATCCTTGGAGCTTTTGGGGATTGACCAAGCGATTGTGATAATCCTTGGAGCTTTTGGGGATTGACCAAGCGATTGTGATAATCCTTGGAGCATTTTGGGATTGACCAAGCGATTGTGATAATCCTTGGAGCTTTGGTGACAGATGCGATAATCCTTGGAGCTTTTGGGGTGACCAAGCGATTGTGATAATCCTTGGAGCTTTTGAGGGATTGACCAAGCGATTGCGATAATCCTTGGAGCTTTTGGGGTGACCAAGCGATTGCGATAATCCTTGGAGCATTTGGTTGACCAAGCGATTGCGATAATCCTTGGAGCTTTGGGGTGACCAAGCGATTGTGATAATCCTTGGAGCTTTTGGGGTGACCAAGCGATTACGATAATCCTTGGAGCTTTTGGGGTGACCAAGCGATTGCGATAATCCTTGGAGCTTTTGGGCTTGACCAAAGGGTTTATGGACACCTTTGGAGCATTTGGTGTAATCCACTTGCTCTTCAGGGAATAGAGGTACCCCCAGCTTGACAATCTTTGTGCACCGGATCTGGCTCTGTAGGAATTGGCACGAATGGATCGGCCTTATGCACGGATAGGAAGACAGGGTCTGCCTTCGACACTGATGGTGCTATGATATCTCTGGGTGGAAGTTGCTCGCGACCTTCCCCAAGGAGTGGGATCGACATGTGATGTCGGTGGGCTGGGTCTATGCGCCACTCATGCCCTAGTATTATGTTTATCTGTTGACATGCTTCATCGATATTTACGGGATGTCGATGCTGTCGTATGTGATTGCTTTGAGCTATCTCTGTTTCATCCTCACCTTCGGACAATGTGTATAGCTCATCAGAATCTGGAGATTCTGAGATATGGAGGACTGTATCATCAGGTAGCCCTACAACCAGGGGTTGATCCTCTTCGAAAAGAGCCTCATGTAAGTTGGGCATTGGGAGCTCCAAAATCTTGGTCTCTAGCGACTCTAAGTGCTCCAATGTTTTGCATGTATCAGGGGATTTGAGCTCCTCCTCTTTGGTTTGTTCTTGTTGAGGAACTTGGGGTTCATGGAGGGGTAGCTGAATAGCACCCCCATGTCTTGGTAGGGCAGATTCATCCAGCTCTTCTCCTTGTTCTAATTCCTCAGAAGCTTCGAACAATGTGTATAGCTCATCAGGATCTGTAGATTCTGAGATATGGAGGACTGCATCATCAGTGAGTACAGTTAGAGGTTGATCCTCTTTGAAAAGAGCCTCATGTAAGTTGGGCCTTGGGAGCTCCAAAATCTTGGTCTCCACCAACTCTAAGTGCTCTAGCTCTTTGCATAGATCGGGAGATTTGAGCTCCTCCGCTTTGATTGGTTCGTGTTGAGAAACTGGGACCTATGGAGGGGTAGTTGAATAGCACCCCCATGTCTTGGTGGGGCAGTTCATCCGGCTCTTCTCTTTGCTCCGATTCCTCGGAGGCTTCTTGGTGACTTTTTAAGGGTGGCCCATAAACCTGAGTGGGTTCTTGAGGAAGGCACTCGTCATTGTTTATAGGAGTAGCCTCCTGCTCATGTCTGGGAGGCGTCCGGGGCGATGCTTGATAAGGTCGCGAAGACTCGTCTCGCACCTGGGGGTTGTGCTCCTCATATTGTTGTGCTCTTTGGATGCAAGGGGTTGGCGCCTTCTCAGGTAGTTTATAGCGCAACTTATCCGCTTTGCGCTGCATGTATAAGTTTTCTAACTCCTGGCGACCTTGTTCAACCTGCGTTATTTGAGCTTGGCGGATGACTTTTACGCGTCGCCGGGTCGATGTGGTCTACCCTATTTTGCTCAAGAGGTTCGGATTTGTGCCTCTCATAATGTTTTGTCTTATGTGTGTGAGGGGTTGGAGTCCTTTCCTGCATAGTGTGTTGGAACAACTCATCCTTCTGGCGCTGAATGCGCTCTTCGTTAATATGGTACAGTTCCGCTAACGATAGTTGGTCTCGCTCACGTTGCGTGAGTTGCACCCGACGTGCGAAATGCTTGACGGGCTCTAAGATAGTTGGTCTTGTCGCCTCATGTGTAGAAGGCCTAGATGCCTCTCTGACATATCTATCTTGGTCGTAGTGATCCAAGATCTCTAGAGGCCATCTCTCTCTGATGGGGGTAGCGGCATTTATCCGAGGCAGCGGCCTCAGAGTGTGACCATGATATCTAGCAAGTGCGAAGGTGTATTGCGCCCGCGATGTGTATTGTTTTTGAGGAAGGTAGGAATCTTCCTCATGCTCTCTTTCATAAGTGAGCACGATTTGGCAGACGAAGTTGGCTTGGCCTTCCTGAGGAGCCTTGTGCTCTGAATTTGTCCTTGCAGTCCCGACAACTGGAGGGGTTGAAAGAGGGATAATGTAACCATGTGGTTCCTCTCGTCGAACCCTAGGTTGACTCGAGCGCTTCATCGCGCGGTGACCGCTCATAACGAGCATCTAAGGTAGCTCTCCTATGGATGTACCCCTCATGGGAGGATGTGTGTTGAGTGCTATGTTGAACAGGAGTGCTCCTAGAAGGGGTACCCCCATAGTCCTTATCTGTTAAGGTGTGGAGGGGACCGCCTTGTGTGTCAGGCCGCCAAGGTGGTATGACCAAATCCTTGGGGTTAAAGCGAGGGCGACTTGTGCCCTCCCTTTGTGCACCTTCCACAGCTTCCGCCCTTGATTGGGCTTGGCTACGGGTGTACACCATTGTGTTGCTTCTCTACTATCTAAGCAGATTTTATCTCGTTTATGATGATTTGTCTTTTTGTGCACACCAAGCAGAAATGAACACACACATACGCAAAACCGTGATTATCTCTTTTAAGGATTGATTAGTGTGTCCTAAACTGGTTTAGTGCATTTTGATGTTTTGTTTTGTGTTTGCAATTTTGGAAGAGCGTTTAAATGCATAATGTTGGCTCATATGACTCCCACAAATGGTCGCCCCTTCAATATACCATTGTCGGACCGATATACCAACCTCTCTATATACCCGCCCTTACGTGAGGGAGACTATAGGTACGTGAGAGCAGATGGTACGTGGAACATAGGCGGTACGGAAGGGGAATCGCTCTGTTTATGACACCTACCATAGAAGACTTATCCTCGCGTGCATGGGAATCACCCCGACAACACTTGGTCGGCTTTCGTCGGGATTTACGTCTAGCAACGATCGCGATCGAGGTAATGGATGCAATATCTCAAGCCAAAGTGATAATGGAATCCACCTTTGGTCTTGCTCAAGGGTTGGGGTTTTACGACCAACGCCTTGGTTTAAAGTACCACGTGGTGTGTGGGATTCATTTTACTTTGCAAATTTGAAACAAGCAACCGAAAAAGAAATCTTTCCCTATGCCAGACATATACTACAAACTGGAAAACAACAAGTAGAAAATTAAAAGTTTACGACTAAAGCAAGAAAATTTAAAAAAAAATCCTCTACCCTTCTTTAAATAAAGCAAGAAAATTTTTAAAAAAATTCTTCTTATCTTTCTTTAAATAAAGCAAGAAAATTTTAAAAAAATTCTTCTTATCTTTCTTTAAATAAAGCAAGAAAAATTAAAATTCTTCTTATCTTTCTTTAAATAAAGCAAGAAAAATTAAAATTCTTCTTATCTTTCTTTAAATAAAGCAAGAAAAATTAAAATCCTTCTTACCCTTCTTTAAATAAAGCAAGAAAAATTAAAATCCTTCTACCCTTATTTAAATAAAGCAAGAAAAATTAAAATTCTTCTACCCTTATTTAAATAAAGCAAGAAAAATTAAAATTCTTCTACCCTTATTTAAATAAAGTAAGAAAAATTAAAATTCTTCTACCCTTATTTAAATAAAGCAAGAAAAATTAAAATTCTTCTACCCTTATTTAAATAAAGTATAAAACAATTTTTAAGCCGTCCAAACTAAAAAAAAACCAGAAGACCGAAAAACAGAAATTTTGACAGAAGCTATAAAAACCCCTACCTCTTTTCTGCCTAACTGGATGTCTCTGATTTTCTCTGAAAAATGCGCAGATTCGTAATCGTCCCTGGGTGAGACGAATAGCGTACCTGTAAAAAGCAATTTTTAGATCAGTAACTTAATCCAAAAATAAAAACTGTGGACCTGGGTCCCACCGTGATCGCCACTGAAAGCATGAGATTTCGGAATAAATAAAACAGTGTTCAGATGCAATAAAAAAATAGAACTAGTTTAATGCATGTAATAACACGGATGTAATCATATTAAAAGAACAGGAGCACAGCCCCTTTTATTAATAAGATTCCAGCCCGGTTACAATAGCTCTTTATGCATATTCTATTACAACGGATGAACGGTGATCTCTTTCCGCATGCCCACACGCAAAATGGGCGAGGTCGTAGTGTTGCCGCCGCTTGTGATGATGAGTCCCTGCTTGCTGCTGTATTTCCTACGGTCAGAGAAACAATAAAACGTTTAATAGCACCTGTTAAATGATTAAAACAATAGATTCTAAGTTAACGAGAACATAATGAAATCTACTGTTAAAAAGCCGGTGAATACATGCTTGAAATCAGAATTCAAAACCATAATGTAAAAGAACTAAAAATACACTAAGATTTGTCGACGAATGGGTAGATCCATGGATCCAGATTCATACTCTCCGTATGTAGAAGAAAATGAATCGTAAGGGATGCAGTCGGGTGTCTTACTTTGGCAGCACTTCGTTGCTTTTAAAATGCTTCGTTCTCCCCTTTTTTTTCATTGTATCGATCCGGTTTTATAGAGGATCCGGCCTCTGAGATATTAATGTTTAAACCCTAAATCCGTAAGGGCCGCTCAGATTTGATCCTTATCGGGTCATTACTAAGCATGGCTCGCACTGACATGGAAGTTATGAGGCGTGGCCTCAACTCGGATATTTTGAAACCGCTTGTTATTCCATTAAAGCTCGTCGTAAATTGCTTTGAATGCTTTCTTTGGATATTTGCTTTTTAAAATCATTTTTAATGTTTGCTTTAACTCTGCCTTTAACTGATGACGTGTCGGCTTTTGAGTGGTTATATGCATATGTTTACGTGTCTGCATATGTTTACGTGTTTACGTGTCTGTCGTGATATCGCGACGGTCGCGATATCGCGACCGTCGCGATATCGCGACCGTCGCGATATCGCGACCGCGCGACATCGCGATGCGCGATATCGCGACGCGCGATTTCGCGACGTCCAAGGCTGGGCTCCCCTTTTGTTAAGGCTTGTTAAGGCTTTGTTTTGAAGATGACTAACATTGCTTTGATTCTTTTCTGACCCTCCGAACTGCTGTGCAAGTGGTCAAGACCACTGTTTGACCTCTAAAGGCTGCCCTAAAAGCTGTGTATGTGCATGTGATTAGTGTTTGTAGTCACTTACTCGAATGGTGCTGTTTTGGTGTCTACAACGGGAAGTCTAATTTAAATGACAGAGGCATTGGAGCACCTTGCAGTATTCCCATGCCACCACATTGCTCACATTTGGAACCATCGAAAAATAGGGTTATGTCGGCCTGTGACTCAGGCTCATCAGAATCGGGTGATTCTGAGACATGGAAGACCCCATCATCGGGTAGTTCTATGACCAGAGGCTGATCGTCTTCGAGAGGAGCCTCTGCTAGTTGATCGGCTATGACCTATCCTTTGATGGATTTTTGTCCAATAAACTCTATGTCAAATTCTGTCAACAACATGATCCATTTCGCCGTGCGACTACTATGATAAGTATGACTCATCATGTATCGCAATGGATTCTCCTTAGACACAACATACGTAGTGTTGCTCAGCATGTAGTGGCATAGATTTTTGGTAGCAAACACCACTGCCAAGCAGAGTTTCTCGACGTATGCATAGTTAAGTTCATAACTGACCGGGTGCGGCTAAGATAATAAGTAGCCTGTTCTTTGTGAAGTTCATTCTTCTGGGCTAGCATGGCGCCCAGTGCCACCTCAGTAGCTGAGATGTATAAGTAGAATGACACTCCTGGTCTAGGTGGTGCCAATACTGGTGGCGAAGCCAAGTATCATTTGATGTCGTCAAAGGCTGATTGGCACTCGTCATCCCAGTGAAATGCTACCCCCTTGTGCAATAATTTGTTCATGGGTCGGCACTTGTCAGATAGCTGCGCTATGAAGCGTTTAATTGACGCGACCTTTCCCTGCAGACTTTTGAGCTACTTAATGGTAGTTGGGGGCACCATTTCAAGGATTGCCTTGACTTTGTTTGGGTCTACCTCGATGCCTCGCTTTGAGACTATGAAACCCAAGAGTTTTCCAGATGTGACGCCAAATACGCACTTCTTGGGATTCAATCTGACTTTATGCTCCATGAGGCGATCGAGGATCTTGCTTAAGTCATCGAGATGATCTGGGCACAAAAGAGATTTGGCCAACAAATCATCCATGTAATCTTCCAAAGTTTTATGCATGTAATCATGGAAGATGTACGTCATTGCACGTTGGTAGGTGGCGCCAGCATTTTTAAGGCCAAAAGGCATAACCTTATAACAAAATGTCCCCCAAGGCGTTGTGAACGCCATTTTTAGTTGGTCCTCGAGATTGATACGAATCTGATTGTATCCCGAGAAACCATCCATGAGGGATAGCATTTCGTGACCTATTGTAGCGTCTACCAATGCATCGATGCTTGGCAAGGGGAAATCATCCTTAGGACTCGCTTTGTTTAGATCTCAAAAATTAGTGCATATGCGAATCCTCCCGTCGGGATTTTTGATAGGCACCATGTTGGACAGCCATGGCGGATAATCCACGTAGATGACAAACTGTGCATCCAACAGCTTTTGCAATTCGTCTTTGACCATCAAGGCCATTGTTGGGTGCATCTTACGTAGTTTTTGCTTAACTGGCTTGATTTTCGGATCAAGCGTTAGATTATGCATGACTAGCTACGGATCTAGCCCCGGCATGTCTCTGTATGACCATGCAAAAACCTCCTTCTTCTCTTTGAGAAGGGCAATGTAGTCGGCTTGCTCTTCAGGGGATAAGCTTACCCCTAGCTTGATAATCTATGGATTCATTGGATCCAAGCCGATGTCTACGTCAGTCGTCTCCTCGACCGACATGTGGGATCCATCCTCCAACTGATGTGGAGTTGGGATCAAGTGGATATCATTTGCCGAGTTTAAATCTGCGTTGGGAACCTCGGGTTCCTCTTCGGCATGAAAGATATCCTGAGTTGTCCCTGGGGTAAAATGAGGCATTTTACCAAAAGGCCAATACTCTATGGGGATGGAGGTGAATTGACGTGATCCCAATCAATGGCATCTATGTCTAGATGCAAGGACCGTGTTGGATCGGCCGGATTGTGGATGGGTGCGGTTAAGTCAATGGAGATCATGTTGATGAAATGATTTTGGTCTCCATTACCATGGGTATGATGACTTGAACACTCTGGATGTTCTCTGTGCTCTGGATCTGGCTCTAGAGGTACTGGCATGAATGGATCGGCCCTATGTGCTAATAGGAGGATAGGGTCTACCCTCGACACTGATATCACCCTAGGGTCTCGGAGTGGAAGGCGCTCTTCGTATACCTGGAGCAGTGGATCCAACACTTGATCCCACCCTGCTGGGTCTACGTACCACTCGTGCCCTGGCACTATGCCCATCTGTTCAAATATGTCATTAATCTCCAAGGGGTATGGTTGCGGCCTCTATCGCATGTGATTAAGATATGTCATTTTTGTTTCATCTTCGTAATCACTATCGGAGATCCAAAAACCCTCATTGGCTTCGACAACTGTTTGAGGCATTACAGGCTCATCCTGCTCAAGAAAATTAATCTGGCCCCATTGTGGTTGTTCCACGCTCCGTGGGGGGACCTGATTCTCTTGACGCGACACTGGCTCGCTTGGAGCCTCTAGAGGGAACATAGTCAAAAGGCTCTCTTGAAGGTCATTCATGGGGAGCACTTGTGAGTGATCACTATCGGATTCGAAGGGATCATATGATGTTGGTTCATATTCTGATTCATCCTACGAAGATCCCTCTTGACACTGTTTGTATCTTCCTTGGAAGTGAGTCCCTGAACTTTCACCTCTCTCTAGCAAAGGAGAAGGGTTATTGAGCTTAACAAGGGTGGTTGTTGACCATGGGAGGTAATCTCCCAATGTGTATGTTGTGTTTGGGTTGGCATAAGGATCTGATGCCAACCCACCCTTGTTGCCTATCCCTAGGCCTTGCATGTTTTCCACCAAGATGTCTAAGGGCAGGGGGTGGTTGAACCTGACTCCCGATTTGTCATAAGGCATTTGGTATCTTGGTTGGCAAAGGACATGCACTCCTTGCTCATACCTGCCTAGCCCGTATCCATGCCAATTGCATTGGCCCAGATATCTCAGAGCAAAATCCGGGTTAGACAGATAGTTGACATCTTCTACAAAAGGCTCTTCATCTGCATCCTCTTGCATGCATGGCTCAGTACCATGATCAAGGCCCCCATACACAAAATTTGTCTGGTTTGGTGGGTAGCCTAAGGGAACAATTGTACCGATGGGGAGGCGAGGTCTCCCCATGTCCTGCACGGACTCTAGCATGGTCGTTGCTACAACATTCCACACTAGATACTCCCCCAGGCCCGTACTGGCCATTTCAATAGTAATTGTTGGCGATTGAGAGGGAGGGAATGGAAGCTCTTCCTGAGTCCACTCCATGTTGGGTGGACTAGGAGCCTCAACTTCCATTGTGCTAGTCATCTCTTCGGTAGAGATGGTTGATACTATTGGCAGCGCCTCTTCTAGGGGTTGAGCCTCTTCCAGGGTTTGCTTCCCTTTGTCCTTCTATTTAGCCATGATAGGTGGCATTGGTGGTGAAGGAGCTGACGATGAAGATGCACCTGGCTGGGGTTTTGATGGATTTATCACCAGTGGTGCTTGCGGCATCGGACCCTGTCTAGATGGATTTAACTAAAAATCCAAGTGCGTCGATGGGAGGGTCGATTGCGGTATCGACTGCACCGCATTGCAATATTTGAAGGGTTCTAAGTCCGTCGGGACTACATGTACTTCCCCTTCAAATGTATACTTCAAACACTGATGAGCTATTGATGGGACACACTTCATGTCCCTGATCCATGGCCGCCCTAACAAGATGTTATAAGCCATCTCACCTTCCAAAATATGGCACAATGTAGGTATCATCTTTTGTCCTACCTGAATGGGTAGAACAATTGTGCCAACTATCGAGCATATTGCATCATTGAATGCTCGTAGTGTGTAGGTGGAAGCCATGATGTGAGAGGCTAGCAACTTTAGATGTTTCAGTGCTGTTGTGGTAATGATGTTACTGGACGAGCCAGTGTCTATCAACACCCTCTTATACGGGATCCCGTTGACCCGCGCGATAACGTGCAGGGGTGGATCTGCCATGTCATCAGACACTGATTTAACTTCATCTTCTCGAAAGGTGATGACTGGCTCCATGCATCGTTTGACATGTCCCATGAAGTTGTTGAAGGAATTCGCTTCGTGGGGCTGCAACTCGATGGCTTTCAAAATCTCCATGAGAGCCTCCCGATGGGGCGTTGATTGTTGTATAAGCTCGTATATGGAGAGCCTAGCCGACGTGGTCCTCAAACTCTGAGTGAGTTTGGTCCGAATCATGGCCATGGGCCTAGGCGGAGGTAGCTGCATAGGGTGCTGTTGAGGTTGTGACGACGATGGAACCTCTCTTGTGGCTACCGCGGGGGCAACTTCTGGGTATCTCTTGTTCCTAGTCACTATGCTTATCATTCCTACATACCCTTGCATGGGGCAATGTTGTTGCACCTCATTGACTTGAAGGGGTTTCGCCTGAGCCTCATGGGCAGGCAAGGGGTCTTTGAAAACTCCCATCTGCTGGTTGTTTGGCGCTACGGGGTTGTCCACTGCCAACGTCTTATTGTCAATCAAGTCTTGTATCAATCCTTTGAACTTCCAACATGCATTCAGGTCATGTCCCCTTCGCCTGTGGAACCTACAATACAAGTCCTCCCGGTATCCCTTAGGCTTGGGAGCGTTAGGATCTATGGTTTGAATCTCTGGGAGGTTGATTAAGTTTGCCACTGACAAGCGGTCAAATAGGGAGTCCCTAGACTCCGTATAAGGGGTGTACTATCGCCTAGGGTGACGCTACTGATTTTGCTCCTGCTTCTGGTTTTCTCTTTCATAATTGTTAGGAGGCACTGCCTGATAGTTAGCCTTTTGAGGCTGTATTTCTTGTGCAGGCTTAGGAACATTTATAGCAACTTGATTAACCGCAGCGGGTTTTTGTTGCGTAGTCCCTATTTTTGTGTTCTTGTTCCATTCTTTCTTCTTAGGTTTGGCAATCTCGCCATCCTGTATCTTGATCTCTTCGATAATCCTGGCTTGCGCCAGAGCTTCCTCTAAGGTGGCATATTGCTGCAGCTGCAATAGCACAGAGATCGATCTCAAACAACTTCGTGAGAACATTTGTGTAAGGTCGGACATAGGAGGGAGGTAGGGTAGCTTGGAAAGCAAAGTCCTCCATCGATTCCCGTAGGCCGCCATGGTCTCTTCCTCATACTGCCTGAGGCTGGCCAGGTCACTTAGTGACGCCTTCTTCTTGGTGTTGAAGGTGAAGCGTTCAAGGAACGCATCCACTAACTGATCCAAGTTATTGATGTTGTGCTTCGGCAACTGAGTGAACCAATCCGAGGCAGGGCCCATGAATGTGGTTATAAATGTCCTTAGCAACAGTGCATCATTGTCCTGAATGCCAAAACATTGGCTCAAGAATCTTGTCACATGCTCTTGGGCATCCTCTTCACCCTTAAAGATTGCCAACTGAGGCAACTTAAAGTGTTCGGGGTAAGGGGGTGCAGGCACTGACGGATGCACAGGATGACTATGGAGTTGGCGTAACGTGGGCTTTTGGGGCCCAGAAGCTTTGGTTTCCATAGACTCCAAATGCTCTAACAACGCTTTGTATGCATCGAAAGATTTAATCTCTTCCTCTTTAGTTTGCTCCCATTGTGGGTTGTGGGAGACTTGAGGCCTATGGGGGGGTGGCCGGATAGCAACCCCTCCGCCTTGGTAGGGCATTTCGGCCCACTCTGCTTCTTGTTCATACTCCTCGTAAACTTCTTGAGGAGTCTCTGGGCGAGACCTATGACCCTGGGTGGGTCCCCGCGGAGGGTACCCATCGTTGTTTCGGGGAGTGGCCTCCCTCTTAGGTCTAGGGGGTCTCGGAGGCAAAACTTGATGAGGTCACGGAGACCTATCTCGCACCAAGGGATTATGCCTCTCATATGGTTCTGCTCTTTGGGTGCGAGGGGTTGGAACCCTCTCAGGTGGGTTATGAAGCAGCTCCTCTGTTTGGCACTGAATGCGCTCCTTGCTAAGGCGGTATAGACGCTCTAGCTGCTGCTGATCTTGCTCAAGCCGTGTGATCTGGGCTTGGTGGGCGGCATGTCTGGCGACTTCCAGGTCAATTTGTTCCACCATCTTGAGCCTAGGAGGCCTGGATGCCTCTCCTATGCACTTACCTCGGTCGCAATGATCCGAGATCTCAATGGGTCGCTTCCCTCTATCGAGGTTGGTGGCATTTACCCGAGGCTCTGGCCTCAATGGGTGACCATGGTACATAGCTGGTGCGGAAGCGCATGGCTCCCACGCTATACATTGCTCTCGAGGAATGTGATGGTTTTCCTCGTACTCCCTTTCGTATGTGTGAAAGGGGTGGGCGGAGTTAGCTCGCCCTGTTTGGAGAGCCCTGCGCTCTAGGGTTTGTCTATTGGTTCTAACAATGATGGGGGGCAAAGGAGGGATGCCATAGTCATGTGGCCTCTCCTCATGGACACTATGCCACTCTAGCACTTCATCGCGTGGTGGCCACTCATATCTAGCTTCTAAGGGAGCTTTCCTGTCTATGTTGAGTGCCACGTGTAAGGATTCTTCCTGAAAGGGGCTGTGATGAACGGGCGTGTCCCCCAGAGGGGTGTCCCTATAATTCCACCTTGACATGGAATGACGCGGACTCTCTTGTGGGTCAGGCCACCAAGGCGGTATAACCAAGTCCTTAGGGCTAAAGCGGAGGTGACTTGTACCCCCTTGTACACTTTTCGTAGCTTCTGCCCTTGATTGGGCTTGGCTACGGGTGTACACCATGGTGTTGATGTGCTACAAGCTAAATGGATTTTTATCTCTTTTATGATTTTTTATGCTACACTAAACAGAAAAGAGCACACACATACGCAAACAGTGATTATCTCATTTAAAGATTGAAAGTGTGTCCTAAACCTGGTTTAGTGTGTTTTGTTTTTGTTTTTTTTTTTTGTTTTTTTTTTGAAGGTTTTTGTAAAGAACGTTTAAATGCAAAATGAGGGCTCTTATGACTCCCAAAATTGGTCGCCCCTTCGATATACCATTGCCAGGCCGATATACCAACCTCTCTATATACCCGCCCTTACGTGAGGGAAACTATAGGTACGTGAGAGCAGATGGTACGTGGAACATAGGCGGTACGAAAGGGGAATCACTCTGTTTATGACACCTACCATAGAAGACTTATCCTCGTGCACTGGGAATCACCCCAGCTACACTCGGTCAGCTTTCATCAGGATTTACGTCTAGCAACAGTAGCGATCGGGGTTTATGAATGCAAAATTCAAGCCAAGGTGGTGATGAAATCCACCGTTGGTCTTGATCAAGGGCTGGGGTTTTACGACCAGCTCCTTGGTGTTTGATTTTCCACGTGGTGTGTGGGGTTCTTTTTATTTTGCATAAAAATAAACATGCAACAACTTTTTCTATGCACGCAAAAGGAACCAAAAAATAGAAAAACTGAAGACAAAAAATGACAGGAAAAAGTGCAGAATTCTTACCTCTTCTCTGCCCGGATCTGTCGGTTCTGAGTTTCTGCCCGAAAACTTCACAGGCTGGAATTCATCCCGGGGTGGAATGAATTACAGGACTGTATTCACCCCAGGGTGGGACGAATTCCAATTCGTCCCCTGGTGAGACGAATTATAGGTCTGTATTCGCCCCCTGATGGAACGAACAACAGTCAGCGTATGAAAACGTGGTACCTGCAAGCAAAAAACCAAGTTTGGATCAGATATCTGATCTTAAAAATAGAGGACAAGGTCCCACCGTGATCACCACTGAAAGCACGAGGATACGAAAGCAAAAAATGGAAAGCTAACATGCGATATGCAAACAAAGAAACCGAACTTAGCGCTAAATCCTAAAAACTTGAAAGTGCATGAAAAGAGGGAAAAGCATGATCGAATCGAACTGGAACAAATGTGAATTAAAGAAAGACAGCCCTTTTCATTGATATGTTCCAAACTCGGTTACAATGCGCATCCTCCCCTTCCAAGGGCTAGGAGCGTTTAAGCATTCTTTCTAATTACATCCATGGGCGCCTTTCCTTCTTTCGCGTGCCCACATGTAAAATGGGCGGACCAAACATCGCCACCGCTTGCGTTGATGAATCTGGACTCCTCGCTGCTCCTCCGATGTCCAAACCCTACGTTCAAAAGAACAAGAAATGATCAGTAGCACCTGCGGATGGAACAAAGCATGCAATCCCCAAGCCTACGCTAAGTGAATGAGAAAAATGAATTAAACTATGACTAAAACAAGTCCAAATGCTATGAAAATTTGATAGGGGAATCAAGACATCATCAGGAAGGCTCTGCAAAAAGAACAGTCCAAAAATTCCTCACCGATTTGAATTCGTTCCGGGGTGGGACGAATTCACCTACAACATAATGCCGAATAGGTACTGTCCCAATGTCCTACCTCGGAAGCTCCAAAAGACCTGAAAACTTGGGGTTAGCTAATTGGGGGAATTTTGGGAAGACCCAGATGGTCATATTTTCCCAATTTAGCCTCCATCAATGGGAATTTGATGATGCTACCTGTAGGTTAGTAAAAGCGAGCAAAGATAGAAATATGATCAAAATTGTTCGAAACGAGACGAAATTCAAATGACAACCTATCTAAGCATCATAGAATCGAATGCAAAAATTAAAGAAAGCAAATCTACCATGGAATTCCCATCGCTCCGAAAGGGGGCGATTAGGACTGTGGCAGTGTGGGAGGGGGCGCCCCTGGGGCAGGCCGCCCACCGTTTGAGGCTTGATTTCGGCACCAATCCACTTGGGATGGGTCCAAAACCTCTTGTGTGGTATTTTCAACAAATTTGGTGGGATATCATGACCAAATGTCGGGTTTTGGGATCAAGATTCGTCCTCCCAATAGTCACCCAATGACCTCCCTTCTAAAGGAGATCAAGGATGTGAAAGGTGCAAATCAAAAGGTGTGAGGTGTGTAAATAAAATGACAGCACTTCGTTGCTCTAAAATGCTACTTCTCTCCTCTTTTTGGGGTGAGGAAACTCACCAATTTATAGACCTGGAGGTCTCTTGAAATGGGCATGCAGAGGCGCCACATGGCAATCATGCCTTCCCGAGGGGAAGGAGATTCCTCCCTGAATTGGGACTTCATGACTGACCTTGCAGATGCCTCTAACGCTTGAAAATGCTCACCCATACTCCCATGCGATGAAGGAAGCGTTGGGTGGTGGATCCGAGCTGCCATTTGTCAAGATTTGACTTTTTTCCCGTCAAACCTGTAATTCGCCCCACCCTGGAGCGAATTCAGAATTCATCCCTGGGTGGGGCGAATCCCAGATTGAATTCATCCCAGGGTGGGACGGATACTGAGCAAAGTGCCTGAAGGTGCCAAATTGATCCTTGACCTTCCAAAACTATTGTGAGAGTGGTTAGGACCACTGTTTGACCTCTGGGGGCTGCCCTTGGGGCTGTGTGTGTCAAAGCGATCAGTGTTTGCAGTCACATAATCGGATTGGTGTTGTTTTGGTGTCTACAATATATATGAATGAGTGCTTTGATTAAAGATAAAAGCATAAAAAAATAATAATATATGGATATTTATAAATGTCTTTTAACTTGCATTTGGCCCAAAACAATTTATTTCTTCATATTGTTTTTAACTAGCTCTTTACTTTTCACTTTTTAACTATAAATTATAAGTGTGTTTTTTTTGTTAATTTTAAATGTTTGCATGTTTAATTGTTTATTTATATTTAACTTTAAATTTTGAAATATTTGTGCTTGTTTATGAATTAGTTTTTCAAAGTAAAATTTTAATTTACTTTTTAAATGAAATTTTTTCTTAAGAAAAAGGAATTTTTATTATTTAATAAAAATTTAATTTACATCTACTACCCCTTCAGGTATACAAGGATTTTATCCACCATTTTACATTGTCTTCCCCTTTAGGCATATAGTGCATTTAGCCACCATTTTATAGATGATTGATGGCAATAAAACTTGTATTTAGAATTAAGTCTACTAATTTATTTTAAAACATTAAGTACACTCGTCATTGTTATCGACATTAAGACATAAAATAAAGAAAAAATATTCCCTAATTTTTTGTGCCCACCATCTAAGTGGGTTTCCATAGAAGGTTACTCGGTCCAACACCAAATTTTCCATTGCATCTACAAACTTGTTTTTCTCACATGGAATATAGATATATTCAAATGTTGTAAATCTAATTTGTAGACTATCTATCTTCTCCAACACTCTTTTTTATCTCCAATAATGGGATGCAGTTATTGTGGGGTCCTTCAATCGGTTGATAATCATTTGTGAATCTAATTCCACTTGTAATATATTCCATCTAACTTTGGTTGTCCCTTATATACCTCGAAGAACACCATAAGCCTCAAATAAGTTATTCAAGAGGATGCCCAAAGTATTCATAAAAATGAAGATAGGGTGACCATATAAAATTTCCCCTATACCCCCTATGCTAGCTCTCCCTAGATTTCCTCTCGATACCCCATCTGTATTAATTTTCCTAGAACCATCTAGAGGGGCTTACTAGTGATCATCCATCTAAACTTACATTTATTTTCTTGGGTATTTTTTTTCCTACAATCATCTGAGGTAATTCTCATATTAAACAAAATATGGTCCTAGCCTTGGTTTGGGTTTGGAGGAGGTCTCATTACATATTGTATTGTTTCTCTAATATTAGCTAGGGTCCTTTGCCATATGTAATGAGTATCTTCATGAGAGTGTTTTAAGATCCTACTATTCATTTGTTTCCATAGATTCCATAATATAAGTATCATCCTAACCCATATCATATTATTCATGGATCTATCTATACCATCCATTTAGGGCCAAGAATGCCAAATCTTCTTAAATAAGGTGAAACGATATAATTTAAGATCGAGGAAGGTAACCAACATCTTTTATAGTCTAACAGCTATCAAACAAGAAAATATTATATGATCTATAGTCTCTTCTCTCCCATAATACATGTCACATATATATAGACCATAAAAACATATTTTCATCAGTTGATCACCAGTGAAGACCCTCTTATAGAGTATAAGCCATATAAAAAATCTCACTTAAGACCAAATTGATTGTTGCCATAACTAGGTAAAAATATCATGCAGACTATTAACAATGATCTAACATAAATATGAGTATCCTAATACCACTATATAACCCCCTATAGAGTTGGTACCCCACCCAATAAAATCCTCTGTCTGAGACCATGAAAGGGCCCTCATTTGGAGGACCCTTTGAAAAGTTCTCTTTGCACCTCCAAAGCTACCATAGGCCACTTTGTGGTTGGAATCCACTTTGTTCCCAATTTAACATTACTCGCATTATTCCTATAAGATAAAGATACTTTTACCTAGTCCTCTTTGTGTAGTTGTTCCATGAGTGGCTTCCTCTTCACAAAATAATGAGTCAATGGATGATGTTCATCCCATGCATCAATCAAAAAGTTGTCTTGTCATCCATTGTTAATGATCTAGAATAGTTATTTTTTATCATCATTTCTCCTATTCTCAACACTACATGGATCAAGGGAACCTCTATTAGGTAGTTGGTATCTAATAAATTTTGTTGACATCCCATTTTCAGCATACTTGGCTCTCAAGTTTTGGGTCTAAAGTGCATTAGGATACTTGAGTAACCTCCAATACAATTTGGCTACCAATGCTTTGTTTGCTTTAAAATATTATCTGAATTCCAACTCTCCTCTTTTTGGAAGGTATAATTGATCCCATCTCACTAGTGCCCACTTCCTCTCTACTTTTGCTCCACTCCATAGGAATATTTGGTTTATTTTATCTAGCTCCCTCAAAACTACTTTAGGTATATCCAGGACAAAGGAGACATATATAGGGATGGATTGAAGCATCAATTTGACCAAGGTGATTTTGCCTCCCAAAGAAAAACATGTCCAATTATGTAATTTTATATTTGTGTTGTCTATCAACCACATTCACTCCTTTTACCTTGTGGTCTTGAGGACTCCTAAATAGGTAAGTGGAAGAAAGGCTTATCTAAAATGGACATCCAAAATCATGGTTTCTTGATGGGTTAAACAATAAAAAAAGTTTAACTTGTATTTCTCTTCATTAATCAATTGTCTTATGGCTATGGACAAATGATTCATAATCATTTTGAGTCTAGAAGCCTCTCGCGTAGATACACACCAACAACATGGATTCATCTACAAACTATAGATAGGATATCAATGTTGCTCCAAATGCTATTTTGAGTCCTTGTAGGGATCTATTTTCTCTTCCTTTGGAAATAATTTATCTTAAACATAAAGGGATCACCTTGTTTAATACCTTTAAAAGCTATAAATAAAAGGAATATGCTTCCATTGATAAGAACTAAATAGTATACCAAAGAAATGTAGTCTCTAATCAATTCTATCTAGTCTTGTGAAAAACCAAATTGATATAACGCTCTGAGAAGAAAGTTCCAATCTACTCTACTTTCCTGTCATGTTCTGTTTAAACATTGCTTTTCCTCATTAAAATCACATTCACTAGGTAGACGCTAAGGTTGACAGGTAAACAGGATAGAACATGCATAGTTGGATATTGTTTTTCCCATTAAAACCACATTCACTAGGTAGACGCTAAGGTTGACAGGTAAACGTGATAGAACATGCATAGTTGGATATTTGAAAGTTTGACGCTAGTTAAAAGAGTTCACACTGGAATTGCCTTCTGAACCTTAGATTGTGAAGTTTTGTTGACCTTCTAATGTCTCGTGTAGTCTTAAATTTTATATAATTTTTTTCTGACCATTCAAAAGTATTCTTCTGTAATTTTAATCCTATATACAGATAACATCTTTAAAAAGTAAGTTTGTGACGTGTAAACTGTGATTCAATGGAGATGGAGATCTAGGGGATTCCTCTATCATGTGCACCTTATCATGTTCCAATAGATACATCGGAAAGGAGGAATTCTGACAAAGTTCTCCCTCATTCTCCACTATGGCAGTGGTAGATATCATTTCCATCAGCCTGCTTCACCGCCCTTTACCCAACAGACCACGTTCTATGTTCCCCATGTGATGAAACATTCAAAGCAGTTATGCAAGCACAAGGCCATGCTTAAAAAATTCTCAAATTTCAAGTATAAATGTGGTTCATGCCATGGCCAATAGGGTACACAGACTTCTCTTCTCATATCATCTAAGATTAGAAGCAGTTAAGTGCAGAAGGATGGCACGCTCAGGCTTCAAACACCTTACAGTTTTGCTGATTTTCTTGTTTCTTTTTTCAATCTGGAGCTATCAATGCAAGGTAATAAAGAATTTTAAGGCCTAACAGTGGGACTTCAATTTATTACATAATTTTTTTTTTAAGATCTAACAGTAGGACTTCAATCTGTTTCATAGTTTTTTCAGTTTTCTCCACAGTTTTTTCTAGATTGAATCACATTTGAGTTTGAGATGTGTTGATTTTGTTGAATGGTAATGCAGTCAACTATCCAGGATGTCAATGCCCATCATCTGGCTCAAGTACACAATGTAAGTGCATTGGTATATGTGTATGTAATTATTTGCTAGGATTTTTTTTTGCATAAGTTGGTCTTCTATCAAGATCTAAAGTTAAAGTTAGAATCTATTTCAACTACTGGAACTATGATTTACTGTTATTGTAACCATTCATTTTTGCCAACAGATTGATTCTTATAGGAGGCTTCATCGTTCAGGTCAGTTTCAGATAAGTAGACTCGATATAGCGTAATATATTGTGATGTTGAAAACATGGGGAATATATTGATTTAAGCCATTATTGTTCTTGTGTGGACAGAATGCCCCTCTCAGTGCAAGCGTAGATGTTCAAAGACAAGGAAGACGGCATGCATGGACTTCTGCCAATACTGCTGCAAGAAATGTCTGTGTGTTCCTCCCGGGACATATGGGAACAAGGAGGTTTGTCCTTGCTATAACAACTGGAAGACCAAGGAAGGAGGCCCCAAATGCCCTTAGATTATATTACCACATATATCTACTCTTTTAGCTTGCTGTAGTGGCCATTAACATCGGCTGTTTTATGTGGATTGTGACGGTGGAGAACGGCCATCAATCTTTCTACTATAAATAAAACCAATGATAAAAGTTTTAGCAATGATTTTTTATTTTCAATTTGAGATGTACAAGACTTGCAACTATTTAGGGGTGTTATTGACATTGAATACCTTCACTTACCACTGAACTAAAGTTTCTTAATTTTAAGATAATTTCTTTACATGTTAAAGATGGTATGGTAATTCTGCAAGAAAGTTCGAATCTCCATCTACCAAATGCATAGAATTGGGCGCCCTCCCTGATCATGGACCAGTCGCAAAACTTTTTTCACGAAATTCAAAAAATATAGATTTCATTTTTGAGCCCATCTTTTAATAGCTTGTTTTCAGGGAGAATAATTGTAGAGCTTGAAAATAATTGTAGAGCTTAGTATCAAGGCAATAATCGGTAACAAACACTCGCAGAAATTTATAATTATAAAATACTTATTTTAAAAATATAAAAAATTTGTTTTAAAATATTATTAAAAACATCTTATTTAAAAATAAAAAATGAAATATTATATTTTTATTATTTTATATAAATACTTACAAACCCCATACAAAGGATAAGGCTAAGTACTCCAAGATAATTTAGAGTCTTTAAAGAAGTTAGAAACCCCATAAAAATACTATAAAAGGAAAGACCAACCTACCAAGAAACACCTTGTGATATTATAGGATATTGAAGCTAAGTTTGAGAAGGTAGGAGGAAATTATGTAGATGAAAAGGGAGATTTTAATGGGTCCTCCTCATGTCTTGATGAACCAACATAGTAGATATTCCACTAAGGTAGAGGAGATATTTTTATTTATAAATGTCTTCTCTCCTTGGTACATCAATTAAATTTATGAGGGGTGTTGAAATATATAATATAAACTTATTTAGCCATGACTAACATTGTATGATGCAATCACTTATATATGCATGTGGTTAATAAGGATTTATATATTTACCCTACTATACCATAGTTTAACCTTACACTATATTATACCCTAAACCTAATGTTATGATAGTTTTACTTTTTTTAATAAGTTATGTATGGCTTTTATTGAGGGAAATCTTAATAAAATAAGAAAACATTACAATGCTCTCATTACATTTCCATTTACTTAAATTGTATCCAACTTGCCTTTTTATCAAAGATATTCTTCATTTGCCTTTCTATCATAAATATTCATCATTTTCCTTAAAAACTACTATGTTTCTACTATCAATCATTTTCCTTAAAAACTACTATGTTTCTACAATCAATCCCTGATATCTTTTTATTAAGAAATAAAATCTCACTTGTGTAGTTTCCGTTTAAAATTTAGAATTTACTAAGATGAAAATCAACAACGTCAATGGCTAAAATATTTTTTACCTAGTTTCCATATCTATACATATGTTGGCTATAAAAACCTATCAATAAGACCTCTTTTTTAGGGGTCTTATTCATACCCTTAATCTCTATAAACGACTATAGTTTATAGAGATTTCCTCCTGTAACATAAAAATATACTATTATTTAATATAATCTTACTAATTATTATAATACACAATTATAATATCATATATGGTTAAAATTAATTAAATTATATTAAATCAACAAAGTTTAAAAAAACAAACTAAATGAAAATCCTACTAAATATATATGTATATTTAAAAAATAATACAATAATAAATTAAAATATATATTTCATCATATAATATTTCAATAATAAATAAATCCTATAGTATTGTTGACAAATATCACCAACTACTTTCCTGTCATGCTCCTTTTAAACTTTGTTTTTCCCACATTAAAAACACATTCACTAGGTAGACGCTAAGGTTGACAGGTAAGCAGGATAGAACATGCATAGTTGGATATTTGAAAGTTTGATGCTTGTTAAAAGAGTTCACATTGGAATTGCCTTCTGAACCTTAGTTTGTGAAGTTTTGTTGTCCTTCTAATGTCTCTTGTAATCTTAAATTTTATATTATTTTTCTGACAATTTAAAAGTATTCTTCTGTAATTTTAATCCTATATACAGATATTTTTCGTGTGAACTGTGACCCTCATAGTTCAACGTACAAAGAGTTTTTATGCCAATATGTAATGATATCCTTGGCTTCATGGAGAATGGAGATGGACCTCCTCTACATAGAAATAATTAAATAAGCACCGTCAGATCTAGGGGATTCCTCTATCATGTGCACCTTCATGTTCCAATAGATACATCGGAAAGGAGGAATTCTGACAAAGTTCTCCCTCATTCTCCACTATGGCAGTGGTAGATATCTTTTCCATCAGCCTGCTTCACCGCCCTTTACCCAACAGACCACGTTCTATGTTCCCCATGTGATGAAACATTCAAAGCAGTTATGCAAGCACAAGGCCATGCTTAAAAAATTCTCAAATTTCAAGTATAAATGTGGTTCATGCCATGGCCAATAGGGTACACAGACTTCTCTTCTCATATCATCTAAGATTAGAAGCAGTTAAGTGCAGAAGGATGGCACGCTCAGGCTTCAAACACCTTACAGTTTTGCTGATTTTCTTGTTTCTTTTTTCAATCTGGAGCTATCAATACAAGGTAATAAAGAATTTTAAGGCCTAACAGTGGGACTTCAATTTATTACATAATTTTTTTTTAAGATCTAACAGTAGGACTTCAATCTGTTTCATAGTTTTTTCAGTTTTCTCCACAGTTTTTTCTAGATTGAATCACATTTGAGTTTGAGATGTGTTGATTTTGTTGAATGGTAATGCAGGCAACTATCCAGGATGTCAATGCCCATCATCTAGCTCAAGTACACAATGTAAGTGCATTGGTATATGTGTATGTAATTATTTGCTAGGATTTTTTTTTTGCATAAGTTGGTCTTCTATCAAGATCTAAAGTTAAAGTTAGAATCTATTTCAACTACTGGAACTATGATTTACTGTTATTGTAATCATTCATTTTTGCCAACAGGTTGATTCTTATAGGAGGCTTCATCGTTCAGGTCAGTTTCAGATAACTAGACTCAATATAGCGTAATATATTGTGATGTTGAAAACATGGGGAATATATTGATTTAAACCATTATTGTTCTTGTGTGGACAGAATGCCCCTCTCAGTGCAAGCGTAGATGTTCAAAGACAAGGAAGACGGCATGCATGGACTTCTGCCAATACTGCTGCAAGAAATGTCTGTGTGTTCCTCCGGGGACATATGGGAACAAGGAAGTTTGTCCTTGCTATAACAACTGGAAGACCAAGGAAGGAGGCCCCAAATGCCCTTAGATTATATTACCACATATATCTTCTCTTTTATCTTGCTGTAGTGGCCATTAACATCGGGCTGTTTTATGTGGATTGTGACAGTGGAGACCGACCATCAATCTTCCTCCTATAAATAAAAACAATGATAAAATTTTTAGCAAGGTTTCTCTTTTATTTTTTTCCCATTTGATCTTATTACAGACGACTATTAAGGGGTGGTGTTGACATTGAATACCTTCACTCACCACTGAACTAAATTTCGTAATGAATATTTTCTTTTGAATCTGAATGTTTCCTAGGTCTTTTGATACTTTTTAAACTCTCATATTAATCTAAAGACCAATGAATTCTGATATAATTTATCAGATTCAAAAAAACATTTCTTTTGTAGATGAAAGTGGGTTTCAAACTTTAAGATTAATATAAACAACATGAATTATTATCTATGTTTTACAATTAAGTTTATCAAGAAAGCTACAAATAGGAAACCTGTTTTAATGATGTCTTGTATTTTTGCATACAAATTATGTATGGATTTCATTTTTATGTTTTTTGTGGAGCCCATCTTTTTATAGCTTGATTTCAGGGAGAATAACTGTGGATCTTAGATTCATCGCAATAATCGGTAACAAACATGCGCACAAATTTATAAATGTAAAATATTTATTTTATATTGTTTAAGAGATTTGGTTGTAATAAATTCGTGTTTTTGTCCATTAAGGTTAGGAAGAGTCCCCTCCTTATAATTTTTTAATTTTTTTTTAAATATTATTAAAGGATCTTATTTTTTTTAAATTAAAGAAGAATATTATTTTTATTATTTTATAATATTTTTTTTTTTAATGAGGAATTTTTTATATACAACATATCCGCAACATGTGAAGGGAGAGATTTGAACCTGGGTCTCTCGAGGACTGGAGAGTTTTTAACTACCCACTTGCTCTCCAACTCTTCTACATGAGAGTTTTTATAATAATATTTTGAGTATGTTGTTCTAATAATATTTTAGTAAACAAGGTTTTTATGGTATTATATTACTTGACAACATTTTACTCAAATCTCTACACTAAAAGTCTGAATTTTAAGTATTTGGGCTAATGCTATTTAATATCTTTCAATGTATAAGGGATATGTCATGATGCTATTATTATTTTTAGTAATTTTTATAAAATTATCTTATGTAATTTATTCAAAATCAAAGAGTAAAATAATAGAAGTTCATGCTAAAGGGACCTAATATTCAGTTGATTATTTTAATAAGATCTTAAAAAACTAATATTTTATAGTCAAGGGATTTTTACGAGGCTATGGTCTTTGGAAAGCATGGAAAATTTTAGTTGATATCCTAGGGTGGGAGGATTCCTTCTGGAGATTTAAATTAAGTTTTTTCATTTCCTCCATTTGGTGGATTTGTCCTATGATGAATGAGAAAATTATTTTAGCTCTTGACCCTCATATAAGAGGAAAACTTTTGTTTAAAAGGGAAGTCTCTAGGTTCATTGACATGTGGGACATCTTGGCATATGATTAAAAATCATGATCTAATTGTTGAGAATCCAATTTAATCTACCTACTAGTTTTCAATTTGTAGTTGTTAGAATTCTATCCTTAGTAGTACCTAAGTTGAGAACCAATTTGTCTACCTCATTGGTTTGTAATAGGTTGAAAGATTGGTTTTGGTCACATTGTAACAAAATCAATAGGCTAGTAGTCCTCCTTCCAACTATATTAATTAGGTCTAGGCTAAATCACAAGTGGAAAGTCAATTGTGTTGATCCCTCATGGAGGAAAATCTATGTATAGATCTATAAATCTAATGGTTTCATGTCTTACAAGTTGTTTGCATAGAGGATTATACAAATTAAATCTCCTTGTAGGGTCACACTTACTAATTTTGATATCTCTATACCTAATTGTGATAACCATGGTTGCGTAAAAATAGATAAGCACATTTTTGGATTTATAGATCAACTAAGGTTGTGTGAATAGAGTTTAGTCTAATTGCCCAGCAATACTTAGTAGGTAGTTGAAATGAAGAGATGTACTATGGGGTTAATAACGAGTGATAAAAAATTGAGTACTTTACAAAATTTGTTTTGGATCCCATCTAGTTTATGAGGTGTCATAAAATTTTCAATGATTGTTATGTTTGTCCAACATTTGTAGTTATGATATTGTACTCTAATAGCTTGTTCCTAATGGTTGCATTGGAAAATACCATCAAGGATGCTGAACAAAAAATAAAAATTAGGAATTGATCTTCATTTATGCATTTTGGTATATAATTCAATATTGGTAAGACTTCTTGTATGAGTTTCAAGATACAATAGATGATAAATACTTTAATGAAAAGTGTAAATTTGGCATGCATCAAGCTATAATCTGTTAGGACCCCATCCTAACACTATTTTTGTAATACTCATATTATTATGTAATGACCCCCTTCCAACATTGGGATATCTTTATAATGTTATTTTTGTAATAGTTTGTAATGGTATGTAGCAAGTAAGGCACCTATACAAGTGGGGCTATTTCATATAACCGTTATAAAAAATGTAACCATTTTTTAATAGAAAATTCTAAATTGAGTGGCATTTTGCATGTAAGCCAACTCTTGAGTAGTAGGTTAGGGTTTCATAAATTATATCTTTAAAAGACATGAGTCTATGAATGAATATAAATTTTTGGTAAATTAATGAAAGTATTGAAGGAGGTCGCCCCCTCAAAGAGGCCTATGATTTTGTGTTATTTTATGATATTGTTTCATTTTTGTATTTAACTTTTGTATTGCAATAGTTTACGTTTCAAGTACTTATGTTTATTTATAATATTTGTGTGAGTGAGTTTATTTTTAATAGTAGGTTCTTAACAAGTGGTACCATAGATTTTTTCAAGGTCGAGTTCTATTGTGACTACGACAGTTATTACCTTCCATTATGACTATTACATATAATTTTTTAGTGTTTTCTATTTTTGTTTTTCCTTTATCTAAAAATAAAAAATAAACTAGCAAAAAACATAGTCTTTTTTCTACAATATTTTATTAGGTTAGGGGTTTTAAAATATCATGGAGGAGTTCTCATAATTGGCTAAGCTAAATTACCATAAAGCATCTAGTGAAGTGAGGGGCAATTAGGCTCACATACCCAGGCCTCAAATAGCACCTATCTACGAAATTAAGCTCCCATGTATTTTTAGGTATATCAGGAGATCACTTAGGATCAGGAGAAATATTTAGCCCTATGAAGATTTTTTGACCTTGTATTATCCATAGTACACTAGACACAACATCCAAAAATATTACCCTCCCTTACTATTAGAGAGGCAGGTAGTGTGCTCAAGGGTATGCATAGAATTCTTCTTGAGTAGTGGCCTAAAATATTGGTCTGAGCACTATAATTTGTCACTACAATATAATAGAGGACCTATGAGTATTACATACACCTTGGCTTAGCATACCCTAGTTATGTAAATGTTTAACCTATATAAAAAAAATTTCTATTTTGCTAAATGTTTAACTTACAACCAAAAAAATTCTCACAAAAATTGAGCATATGAAGGAGACTTCTCAATCATAAGAATATAAATAAAGGATATTTGTCATTGTAATCATCATGGATATAAATCATATGTAATCATATTTTCCCATGAAGTGGATAATGGGAATTTGCCCTCTCTAAAAGGTGCTCTCATATTGGGAGATCTTGTGGAGTTATTCCTTCCTAAAGGAGTATTATTGGTGTTGCCCTACCTTAAGGGTATCATCTATCTTGTCTTATTGTGTGGATTATTATTGTAAATATTATTTTTGGATGAATGATTTGATATTTCTACATATTTGTGAATGATTTATGTTAATGAAAGTAAAGTTTCATAACACCATGCAAGTTTAGCTATGTATAAATAAATTAATCTAACTCAACATTTCAATCATTTTGGATAACATAAAAGGATGCTAGGGATGATTAAGGGTTGTAGTTCTTAATAACATAAATATATATAAATAATTTTAGTTGGTTCTCGATAGTTTTTATAAATTTTTAGAATAGAATATTAGGAGCATCTATTTTCCATATTACCATCAAGTGCTATCATTGTGAACAACAAATAATTTTTAGTTCTATAAGGTTTCACTTTTTAGGTGCACAACAACAAGTATACATGTTTATATATTTAGTTTAGAATTGTGGATAAGAATGTAAAATAGGCTAATAATAAATATTGGAATTATAAATTAAGTGGTTGATTTTACCATATTGTTAATAATTACCTTTTGCAATCTAATTTAAAACAAATTGTACTCATCCCAATGATCATTGATGATAATTATATGCCATAAATTTTATATCCAAGCATTCAAACTTAGTACATGTTGATGTTATAACATAAATGAATATAATTTTTCAAATTGTATTGTATTACTTATACTAAATTAGACCATCATTGTTAATGAAGCAACTACCAAGTTTATTTTATATTCATAATACAATACTAAATATAACAACAAGTTACATTTATAGCATCAAGTTTGGGACTAAATCTATTACTATAGAGGAGCAAACAGAATATTATCAAGGCATTTATCTATCCAACAAGAGAATCCCACATGGAATTATCCATCTAAGCTTCTGTATAGAAGCTTTGATCCTTCAAACAAATAGTAGATGAATAACACCAAAGAGAGAGATAGAGAGAAAGATAGGGTAGATACATATTCACACATTTCATTCTAACATGTATTTATACACTTATGAATATTATGATTATATATAAATTTTGCCAATGTTACATGTACAATGATCAAATTTTTAGTTAAAAATATGCAACTACTATGTATATCTTAAGTATTCATAAATACTTGGAATACACTACTTTACCACCAACATAACCTATTGAAAGAAAACTATCCCTGCATGTATCAAATTCTATGTTCATCCACACAATATTGACATTTAGCCTACTGCATAATTTCTTCCAAGATTTATAGCTATAGACCATGCACTTTTGTTAAACAATTCTACTAATACATGTAGATAATGCATCCATTTATCAGGCAAAATTGCATATACTTTTAGCTAAACTTTCTAGCAACAATGCCCATGATGCACCATGCTTGGTTATAGGTTTTCAATATATTCCTAGCATATTCAAGTAATAATGAATTCAATAGATATCATCATGCATTGTGTCATGCCTATACTCAATAATTATAAACAATGCATAGGGTATATCCAACACTTCTTTATAAATCAAGGAAAAGGTAGGAAGAAATGAAATAGATTTTTAGAGTTGCATTTAGACTAGTATCCAACATGAATAATACATTTAACATAATTATCCTAATAGCTAACAAAAGTGTTATATACTCAATGAAAAACTCAACAATAAATAGTGCAATAGCCTTGCAAGTTAAAAGTTGTGCAAAGAATGAATATTCAAGAGTGTTTAATCAAATGGTATAAGTAACAATGTAATAGCAAGTTTCATTTTATTAGAAAATAAAATACATAATTATACATGAGACACAACCAACAACATTCTTTCCATTATGGTCCTTTGGTGATCAACCCATCAACAATGGTATTTTTAACAAGAAGTTCTAACTACTTATTGAAAAATGATTTCATATAACTAAATAATGCAACACAAGTATGTATGAACTTATTCAAGTTTTTACTTTAAAAATATCCATTTGAATAACTATAAACAAGTTTCATCTTGGATTATGGTGTATTCAAACCAATTAATAATAATTAAAATATAACCAAAGAAGAGCCATCTTTAAGACAACACTATATGACAAACTCTATTATCCTTTGTATGTGTGATTATTGTAACAAGTTCTTATCATGACATAAAATTATATGACATATTTTCCAACAATGTCTTATGAAAGTATTACAACTAAATTGACATGCACTAGAAAACTTCTAATATCTTGTGAAAGAATAAAAGTCAGAAACCGGTTTCATTCTTTGATATCAAAATCATAGTAAAACTTAAATGACTATAAAAATATAACCGAGTTTCATCTTGGATTATGGTGTATTCAAACAAATTAATAAGAATTAAAATATAACCAAAGAAGACTAGGCTTTAATACAACACTATATGACCAACTTTATTATTCTTTGTATGTGTGATTATTATAACAAGTTCTTATCATGATATAAAAACATACGAGACATTTTCCAACCATATCTTATGCAAGTATTACAACTAAATTGATAGGCACTAGAAAAATTCTAACATCTTGTGAAAGAATAAAAGTCCCAAATTGGTTTCATTCTTTGATATCAAAATCACAGTAAAACTTAAATGACTTTAAAAATTATTCAAGCTACTGTAAGTTTATGACAAGTCAAGAGGCTACTAGAAATATTCAATAAAGCAAAATCATGGAGACAAACATTTGTTTGGCTCAATGTTCCAGTTTTTGAATAACCAACTAGTCCTATAACATAACATCTTTCTAGAATGCTATGAGATTTAGTCCAAACACATGCAAATTTAAAAATATCATTAAATTAAAAGATATTATTAAATTTGAAAACTCACCAACTAAAAACCCTTCCCAAAAGTATATGTATTTTGCTCAAATTCCTTACTCAAGATTCTCTATTCTAATACTATCAAACAAATTTTTATATTTATCCTTGCATATTTAGTAGGTATTCAAGCATGCATCTATTTTAGCAAAAATCTATTTCTTTCAAAAGCAAGAACCACATAATGCATAGGTTTGGGATAAAATGCATAGGGTATAAATATTCAAACAAATATGAAGTTACAATATTCCCAAAATCCATGTGAAGGTTTTACTATTTCTTTTTTCTTATGTAGGAATGCAACAAATGCCTTAAATGATTTTTGTTTTCTTTTCATTTTAAATCTTGATTTTACTCATGGATAAAATAAAATCAACTAATTTATAATGCATGCACTTGAAACCTTTACACATATTTTTATAACCAAGATACAAAATTTGAATTATTCAATGTATTACCCATTATGGATTTTCAAAAGAAAAATAGGATGAATGAATATTACATTCCTATGCATCATTTTTTTAAGAAATTCAAAACAAGAAATAGCAATAATGGAGTACAAGAATGACCTACAAATTTTTAAAGTAAAAAATCCAAAATTTTCCCATTTTCCTCCATATTTCTCCAACCATATTTCATTGTTATAATTTCCTCCAATATCAAAACATGTACATAAAGTGAAAAATCCTTCTACTTTTCCCATGAAGTGTTCATTAAACAAGGCAATTTTTGCAAGACTAGGTCTCAATTTTTGGATGAGTGCATAGCCATCACCAAATGTCTCCACGCTTAGCTTCTAGAGGTTTAAAGGTCAAAATTTATAGTTATTTGAGTAATAATTCTAGATTTTGAATTTATATTACCAACATGGTTGAAAAATATGACATCAAACAAGTAATGGATGAACTCTAAAATACACTTCAAGAGTTATTTGCCAATTTTTATGTAGAATGATGAGTTTCATATTTAGAATTTCATCACAAGATGGTGTGTTCTTTGTCAAGTTAAGATATAAGGATCTGTAGCAATTAGAAATTCTTACTTCTAGTGACTTACCTCAAAATAATGTCTAGTCACTTAAAACCCCCTTCATAATGCCTAAATACTCCTTTGGTTAGTCATCCAAAGCAAAATTCTTACAAGTGGTAGTTTGTAAAGAAGACGATCTCAAAAATATTTTAGGTGTGTCTTGTATAAGGAAGATCTAGAAATACTAGATATCTACTTCCTCATTGTTCCTTTACTTACACCATCTAAAGATTATTTTTTTAATAAAGAGAATATATTAGGTAACTCAATCAACATTGGAAGAATTGATGAAATTTTAGATTAATCATTTCAAAGTTAAAGTGTTATTAATTCTCTTAAGGAATGGTCCTAACATTAGTTGTTTTTTTTAATAGGTTGAAAAGTTAGGGGTATATCGGGGGCCACCCTCCTTGTGAATTGAACTTGGATCTCCATTACGAGAGCCAAATATCTTTTTCCATTGCGGAACCCCTGTCAAGACTATAGAAAACATTAACTTTTTTTATTAGGATAAAAAGAGATTTTAGGATCCCTAAAATTGTACATCAAGTTGTGTAAGATAGTACAATATGCTACAATAGCCTTACAAAATACTATCATCACAAAACAACTTCCAAAATAGAAACTTAAAAAAAAATTGTAGCTACCACCCAATCATAACAAAAACAATAGTCTAGAACCATTGGGGTTGTTACGGAGTTCATAGCCAATGGGTATTTTGATTAGTTTTCTTTTGTAGCATAGGTTCTTCCTCATTTAGAGTGGCAAGATCTTAGAATACATTTTTTCACTTCAATCTCTTGAGGTAATATCTAGATATAACACATTTTGTATGATATTTATTTTTTAAAAATTGATAGTCACTAAATGTTTCATAATTAGATTCAAGAATACTATCTGAGGTGCTAATATTTTCCATGAAACTAGTCTTTAATAATCATTTGGATTTTATCAATGATCTTATTTGAATTCTCCTTTTGAGGTTGAGTCTTTTGTTGCTTGTTTGATTCCTGTTGGATAATTAGCACAGCTGGAGGATGAGATTCTTCCTTGTGAATTGGGATATTTGAAGGGCTAGGATCATTCACGTGCAAGGTCTTCTTCACCACCAAGGTGAAATAAAAGCATGATCAGATGATCGAGCATCTCTTATTTGGGTGGTCATATTGCTAACAACCATAACATCTTAAGGAGAATTTTTTATATTCAATATTTTGAATCCATTCCCCTTTGCTTGAGGAGATAGTAATGGATTGATACCAAGGAACTGAAACATCCATCCAAATAGCCAATATTTCTTTACTCATATTAAATTTACTAGATAATTTTTCCTATATTTGGGCATCCATATACTGGAATGCACCAATGGCATTACCAATTTTGGCAAATATCTTCTCTCCTCAAAACTCCATACGGAGAGCATATAGATTCACCCAGACTGAGAAGCCAACAACTTCTTCTATAAGGGGGTTCAAACTAAGAGTCCAAGGCTATATATAGACACCTCTTTGTCCAAAAAACCAATTGTATCTATAATAGATTATCCTATCTCTATCCACTAAATTAGAAAATAAAAAAGAAAAGAAATTTATGGGTAGCATATTTACTTAGAAGTTACTGGACCACCAAAGTTTAATGTATCCTTTAGTCTCCTCCAAACCTAGTATTTTACCCATAAGTTTACAGATAATTGTTTGGGCTTCATGATCAATCATATCCAACCCAAATTCATCCTTTAAAATCCTGATAGAGGGTAAAGGTTCATCAAAAAGCTCCACCTATAAACCCAAATATCCTTGAGAGATATTTCTTCTAACTGAAGAGGCTTTCTCACATATTGAAGAGTGACTAATATCCTCTTGAGTACAACGAGCGGGTTGCAAACAACCCTCTTTCTACAATGCTTGATTGCACCTAGGGTTTGCACCCCTTTCACTCCATTCCATCCTCATGTCCTCTTGAGTACAACAAGTGGGCTACAAACAACCCTCTTCCTACAATGCTTGACTACACCTAGGGTTTGCACCCCTTTTGCTCCATTCCATCCTCATGTCCTCTTGAGTACAGTGAGAGGGCTACGAACAACCCTCTTCTTACAATACTTAGATGATCAATTTTTTTTAATATGTCCTAACATTAGTTGTTGAAATATATGGCTTGAAATAAGTAACATGATTTTCAAAAACAAATCTTAGAATCAAGTTCAAGTTTGGAATCATATTGTGCATCTCTTAATTTATATTTATAGACATGGTGCTCATCATGGGAAGTTTCAAGTATGGAAAAAGAGGCTCTAGACTATTTTTTAAACATTTGAATATCTAGAGGGTCATCTATAGTAATGGAGTTAAAACAAAGGATACGTGTTGATCTATGTTAAAATAAAATTATCTAGAAGATGGGTTCATCACAAATAATATTGGTAGTGCTTTTAAAGGAAAAATGAGGAAAGCTAGTGAAGATTGTATTTCTTAGAATAGTTAATAAAAATCCTTCTCATCTATTCATAATAATAGGGAACTTCAACCAAGAACTAATCAAAGGCTAAGTCACTTCTACAATGAATCAAGATTGTCATTGGAAAATGAGAGAAATATATTTTAGTTAAGGGGGACTTACATATTATTACTAATGATATTAATAAAAATGAACATTGGATTTGATCAATAATAACCTTATTTGTACATTACATTCTGTACAAGCATGCCCTCGATGCTTTTTCTAGAAGAGCCTTCATTGCCATTGCCCCCAACCCACCCTCCCCCCTCCCTATCCCTCCCACCATGCTTTCACTGGTCCCTCTCAGCTCGCCCCTCCTAGTCCCTCCCACCATGCTTTTGCTAGCCCCTCCCAACCCCCCTCATCCTACCCCTTCACCTTTTCCCACCTATCCTACCCTTGCCAAGTTTATCGACAGCTTTAGTAGCGAAACTCATATCCAAGAGGCCCCTAACGATGACTCGAACCCTGATTTCTCCTCCCTTGTTGCTTCCAAGATCAAAACTAAAGCCTTGGATGATTTTGAAACCAATATGAGAGCCGTTAAAATATCTACATTCAAGTTTCTTCAAAACTCCAGCCCTTCCCACATGCAGGTCTCTCCACATATAAAGAATCTTAAATCTAACTTGACGTCCCTTGCCAAAACCAATGAGCCAGTGAAGAAAATTGGCTCATCCCCAGCTAAGTCCTATGAAGTGACTAAAGAATTTGTCTGTGATGAGGTGAAGATGGATGGAATAAGGATTTAGGGACCAGCAATAGAGGTTGGTGAGGAGGCTACACTGTGCAACGTGGTGCTCACTCACCTGGCTAGTTTAGTGGTCACCCTCTTCACGACTATTGAAACCATCAAATTCTAGTGAACAATATTCTAGCATGTGGCCAAAGACCTTGATGGTTCCTATGCATAGCTCAATATTATTTTTAGGAATGCAGAGGATCCTTGTATCACCACTGATGGCAACTGATCACTTTGTCCTGGTTGAGGGATCTCTTCCTTGGATGGGCTCGATCATCGGGATGGGATCATCCCCTCTGTCAGCTTGCTTTCTATTTTTTGTTCCATGGGTTGCCCATGCTGCTTATTGTTTCGGTTGTTATGCCTACTTTAATTTAGTTGTATTTTGTATGTACTAAGATTTTGGGGTCCCTTCCAAAACTCTTCTATTAATGAAATTTTAATTTACTAGTAAAAAAAAATAACCTTATTTTTACATCCGCAATTATTGATGGAAGCACTATTTTAGAAATGGTAGAATATTTATGAATGTAGTAACAAGATAATAGATATTTAACTCATAGTGGTGTTGATTTTTGTGTTGGAGAAATTTAAATTTTAGAAGGTAATTGGCCAAAGGAGATTCCATTTCTTAATAAAAACAATATCAAGAAGTTGATAGAGGAAACATAACAAATTGAATATGACAAGAATACATTTTACAGAAAGATAAGTTGGATATAGTCTAATTAGACTAATGATAAATTTTATGTTTTGATATTTTCATGGTAACACCAATAAAATCCACATATGACTTATTTAAATAGTGGTGTAAAATATATAATGCTTTTTTAATATGAATTATCTAAAATGATTTGAGCTTATGATAATTCAAATTGATTACATGGGACAAGTCATGAGAGGGCATGGTCATGAGAGGGTGAGAGATCATGGGAGATCATATGGTGATAAAAGTGGAGGTGGAGGTGCTCCTATGAACAGAAGCTACAACATTTCTAATATGAACTTCAATTATGCAAAATGGCATGATGATATGCTTGTTGTTAGGTGTTTATGAGCTACTTTGGGGGCTCAAGCTATTAAATAACCCATTAGAACAGGTATTGATATAGAACCCCCTGATTGGTCTCCAAATAAGAAGACTTATCATAAACCCATCTTTAAGTGGATAGATTCCATGGACCTCCATTTCCCTTTAGGAAGTCAGGATGGTTGTGGATCCTAGCCACTCTTTATCTTGAGTGAGCCTTTTGGTATTCACATGGGGGATTCTTTTATTGGGTTTGTGGGTAACTCATTATGTGACATTGTCCTTCTCAATAATTCTTCTATAGTTTAAATTTTTGGATCATATGTCTCTCTGGATTAATGGGATGGACTTTCCCTCAGTACAAAGATTGTCTCATATGATTGTGTGTCTTCTTGAGGGGTGTTGGATGGCTTTCAAGGAAATAATGATATCTCTTCTCATTTGGATGAGGAGTTGATCCTAGTCTTGGATTTTGGGTTAAAAATTTATTCAATTTTTCCCTCTTCAAAGATGGTTTCTATAGAAGGAAAGTTTCAAATGATGGTATGGAGAATCTTGTGGTAAGTGAGGTGGTTGTTGAGGTGGCACTAATTCTCAAGGCAATTCCAAATACTAGTTTGAATATTGAGATTCAATCCTCAATTAATATGGTACCTTCTTTGGGTCCACAAAGCTCAGCTTCTCCTATTTTTGATAAAATATCTCCTTTATAGAGATTATTTCCAATCGATTGAAGAAAGTGGTCTCTTCTGATTGCCAATTTGATCTTGAGCCTGAGTAGAGGTCTTTATCCATTCTAGCAAATCTCCTAAAGCTCACCATGGGTGAAGGAGATTTAGCTATGGTAGGAAAATTCTTGGGAAACTCCAAACTAGACATGGATACTATTAGAAAGTGGGCCTTCCTGAAATGGTCTCCAAAAGGTCAGATGGATATTGTGGTTCTTCTAAGAGGTTTTTTTCTTATTCAGTTGTCTGTGTTGGATGATATCAAGCATATTATTGGAGGAGGTCCTTGGTTTTTTGGGAGAAGAAGCCTTTTTCTTCAAAAGACTTTGACCCTAATACACAAAAAATTAATACAACTCCAATTTCGATTAAGTTGTTGGGAATTCCCTTTCACTTTTGGCATGAAGCTATTTTAAGAGATATTACCAAAATTTTGGGAGAGTTAGTTATGATTGACATAGATACCAAAGCAAAGTCTCGAATAATTTTTCCCTATATGTGTGTTATTGTATTTTTGGATGTTGAGCTTCCTGGCTCTATTAAGTTGATATTGCATGTGGGAATGAGGATATAGACCGTTCAATATGAGAATAAACCCTTTCTATTTTCACTATGAAATTTATGGACATGAGACTACCTGTTGCCTCTAGAACACCCTTGTGGGTGCCCTTGTGGATTCAAAGGAGGCACCCTTAGCCCCTGAGTTGAATCCTTTGATATGGAATCCTTTTTAATGTCTAACTTCTAAGGTTGAACCTCATGTGGAGGAGGGCTCGATGCCTAATCCAGTTCTTTCTAAGTCTAAACTAGAAAACAGGTGTTCTACTTTTCATGATTGAAAATTTTGAAGTCTTTGAGATAAATCACAAGAGGCTAGGCTAAGGGAAGTGCTACCTCTAGTGGAGAAAAAGTAGGTAGGCCTTCGGTTAATCCTAGATCCAGGATTATTTTTTTTTATCATCATAGTTGTTGTTCAAAGTTTGGTAAGGATAATGTTTCTATGGAATATTTGGTTAAAATCTTGGATTTCAAGAATGGTAGCGACATATGTCGTAAGCTTGCTTGATCAGTTCTTATGAATTAATGCTACAATTTTGCACATGCTTGGTGGGTTCCCTTTCTTCAAATCTATTGGATGTCTTAGGTGAACGATTTTGCTTCTTTGTAGTGGATAAGAAGGCCAGTATTATCCATATTTTTTTTGGTTTGCTAGGATATGTTACTCTAGCTTGTTATGGTATGGTCTTTAACCTATATTTCAACCAGGAAAGTCCTTTTTGAATTCAATTTTTGGTGGACTACTGAATTCAAAATTTGGTATTGTTTAGCTTAGTAGGAAGATTTTCAATTTTTAAGTTTTAAATTTGAGTGGGCTTTTTAAGGGATCCAAATTTTTTGGTGATCAAGTAGGTTGGGTGGTTTTTGAATCTCCTCTTGAGATTTGTGCTCCCTTTTATATTTTTGATGTTGGAGGTTATTCTTCGGTTGCTAGGAGATCGTGATATATCTCTTAGAGATTTTTGCCTTGTCCTTGTTGTAGGTTCCCTTTATGTCTCCTTTGGTTCTTTGTCCATGTTTTTTTGGGGTTGCCTTTTTTAGGTCCATTTATGTTGGTAAAGGTTTGGGACCCTCAAAACCCATTTGTAAAAGGTTTTGGTATCCTTTCAAAATCCCTCTTCCACCTTATCAAAAAATAATGATTGGGTAATTATAGTAAACTTCAAATAAAATTAATGGACTTTAGAAATGGTATTCTTATGTTGGAATCATTAAAGCCTCTACAAAACTTAGAATTTCATAGGTTTAATCCCTAGTAATATTTAATTTTTAAGGAAATAAATCTCCAAATTTTATTAAATTGCACTTTAGTTCCTTCTCATGAGAAGATAAAATGTTAACTTGATCCTAAAGTAGTATGCAACTCATAGCCTATCCTAACATTGTTTTTGTAAATAGTAGAAGCAATTAAAAATTCCTAAAATGTGTAGTAAGTCTTTGATGTATGAGGACTTATTTTTAGATCAATATAAAAATGATACCTTATGAAATTTGTAGTAACAAGGAAGAAATCAATTTTTATGGCATAGAAAAAAGTTAAAATAAGGTGATTGTTAAGGTCTTTTAAATTATTTGGAAAGAAGAGGTTGGACCATTTATTGATGATTATATTTTAGTTTTTGTTCTTTTGAAATTTAAATCTTGAAAGTTATGATGACGTCTTTGTAGACCATTTATTCCTAATTGGTTTGTAGGGCATATTTAGAATAATTATTTGGTTGAATTTTGTGATATTGTTTCTAGTTTTGTTTTTTATTTTAAATTGATATTTCTTTTATGAATTTCTGATTTTAAATGTTGGAGTATTTACATCTAATCTCATCATAAAGTAAATAAGATAAAAAAAAGCATGTCAATCTTTATTTTGAACTATGTTGTACATAATATGCGAACTATTAATGGGTGTTTGGTGTTGTGTAGATCATATGTCTTTGCACTATCAATGGGTATTTGGTGTTATGTAGGTAATGTGAATTAGTTCTTAATTTCTCAATCAAAGTTTTATTTTTTAGTTCTAGCCACATCATTCGAATGATAGAGGTAAAGAAATTAAGAATTAACATTAACTTTATAGCAATATAGTTATTATTCTCTTCAATTATGTGATCATTTTTAATAAGCTATATGTGGATTCTATTGGGAGCCATTCCCATCAAAATACCAAATATTACATTTGTTGTTAGGTCAATTAAACCATATCCAACATGTCTTTTATCATATATATTTTTTATTTATTTTTCTATCAAATATATTCTTCATCTTCCTCAAAGTGCTATGTTTCCAAAATTAGATCCTTGATATTATTTTCATTAAGAGATAAAATCTCATTTGGCCAATTGCCTTCTAAAATTTTAATTTCATAAAGAAGAATATCAACACCTTGATTGTCTAAATTATTTATTGCCTTATTTTCTTTTCAATAGATGTGCTCACATTTCTAAGATATTATCTCATTAATAGATGATGAACATCAACAATAATATTATTTCTTATCCAATCCCAACATCCATTTTTGTTGCTAGCTTTAATTATAATATGTGAATTCCCTTCAATTGAAATATATTTCCATCATTTTTCAATTGCATTTTTTTAATTTAGTGAAAAACCCCTTGCAGGGCTGCCTGAGTCTAAGAAACCATGACCATGGGGTTCTACACCATCAAACTCACTCAAGCGTCACACCTGGTCCTAACCTCACCAACATTATCAATTGTATTTTGGGTACCCAATGTGTGTTTGGTAGGGTGGAGATTCGAATCGGGACCTCCCTTGGAGGATTTCCCTACCCTCTCCAACTCACCTACAGTACGTGGGTTTTTTAATTACAATTTTAATCCCTATAAGAAGTTCTCTATTCTTTGAAAAGTTTTTATTTGAAGTTCCATATGATTATGAGTAAGTGAGAAGAATTTTACCTTCACTATTTCAAAAAACAACACCTTCATCAACTTTTTTCAAAGTTTCTTTAGAAGCACCATCAAAAATACTTTTGATAAACCCATTTTTTGGATATTTCTATTTTGCCCTAGATCAAAGCATATTCTTTGTTTTAATGGTATTATCGTAGGTAACTCTTCCATGTATATCCAAATCCTATAATTATTACCATATTTTTTCCATACTTGATACCTCCCATGATGAGCATCCTATTTGTAAACATTTTGCAAGAGAGACAATAATACAATTTTAAACTCAGAAATAATTTTGAGATTTATTTTTAAAAATTATGTTGCTCCTTTCAAACCACAAATATCTACAAATTATGGTAAAACTAATCCTCTATAAAATACATATTGTTTTAATCTTTGAAATAATTAATCCAAAATTTCATCAACTTTTTCAATTTTGATGGAGCTACCCAATATATCTTCATATATTTTAGAAAATAACCCCAAATAGTGTGAGCAAAGGTACAATGAAGAATTAAATGACTCAATGTTTCTAAATCCTTCTCACATAAGGAACATTTGAAAGGTCCATAATATCCTCTTCTTTGTAGACTCTCTTCTATACAGATCTTACTTTGAATTGTTATCAAAGGACTATTGAGATCTTAGGGAGAGCCTCTAGTGACCAAACATTCTTCCAGGAAAATATTTGGGAGTAGGAAATTTTAATTGCTCTAAATTCTCATATCCCAACTTGATCCAAGTATCCACCATCTTTTGATATATTCTAAACCAACTCATTATTTTATGTAAAAATTAATAAATAAAACACTTGAAGCATCTTTTAAAGTTCATTTGTAATTTATTTTCTCTCCTTCAACCAAGTTATAGAAATCTATGATCTAGAGTTGTTACTCATATTTATATAATCTTTGATCTTTGGACCTTTACAAGTTAGGCATGCCTGAGCCAATGGTTATCATTTTGAATCAAGGATAAGAGGATAATATTTCAACCAAGCATCAAAACAAAAATTTGCATAATTCCCCTCATTGACTAACTATCGAATATGTTTCTTGATAATTTGTAAACTAATTGATTTGAAGTTTCATCTTGACGATCCTTTAGGTAGGGTTATTTTCCTAAATAATTTCATTGCATTATATATATATATATATATATATATATATATATATATATATATATATATATATATAAAGTTTTCTTTTCAATATTTGGGCTAAATTAGCTACTGGAGTTACCTAAGACCTTGTTCTCACAATGTAAGATCCCAACCACTATGTCATCAGTGTGAACACTAAAATTGAGTTTACATAGGTTTTTATGAGGGGTCTTGGTCCCCTCATATTAAATTTTAAACTTGGATATCCTGAACAAAAACTCAAGGACTAACCACTATGGTATCCCTCAAGGGTCTAAAATTTTGAGTTTTACATCATTTTTTATGAGGGGTCCTTGTCCCCTCATACCGAGGTTTAAACTTGGATCTTCCAAATGAAAACCCAAGGACTTACCATTATGGTATCCCTCATGGGTCTAGAGAAACTATATATTTTTAACATTTTTTTCCACTTATTTCCTTGATTTTTGAATAATCTCAACCCAAGTTTTGTCCCTAAGGCAAAATTCTTAAGTTTGTAATTCCACAACTTGATCCTCCAATATTATTTTCTTTTCAAACCTTATCCCACTTACAAAAAGAAACCTAAATTTTTCCTTGCATCCTTTCCAAAGAAAGTCTCTTTGAATTTTATCAATTTTTGATGTTATACCTAATGACAATCTTAAAAGTGACATCATATAAATATGGATGGATTACAATGTAGTCTTTATGAGTTGTAGCCTTCCTACCATGGTTAAGAACTTATCTTTCCAATATACCAAATAATCTTTCATTTGATTCAAACAAGAGACCCAAATATCCTTTGTATCTCCTCTATGAGATAAAGGAATACCCAAGTAGGTTGATGGAAATTTTTTTGAATTTAAACCCTAAAATATCCATAATAGTTCATTGTAAATATAGAGTAGTGTTACAGAAAAAATATCCTGGATTTTATAGTATTAACCAATTGTCGAGTAACCTTCTCATAACATGGTAATATTGATTTAAACTCCATTGCCTCACTAACTAAGGGATGGTCCAAAAGAAAAGTATCACCAAAAAATTAGAGATGAGATTGGAAGGGACCATTTTTTGCAACCTAAATACCTTTGAATTTTCCTTCTTTTTTTACCTTTGAGAAAGCTCTCCCTAATACCTTTGCAATAATAATGAATAAATAAGTAGATAGTGCATCACGATGGAGGAGTCCACAAGATAACTTAAAATAATCAAAAAGAGAACCATTGATTAGAATAGAATATTTCATGATGTTATAACAAAATTTAATCCTTTCTTAGCTATGTAATCATTATGTAATACATTTTAATGATTTTTATTTGAATATTTATCGATCACAGTTTTTAGCACATATTTTTTAAGATGTGTAATAAAACATTGTTGACAACTCAAATTTTCTATCACAAATCAAGTGAAAAATATAAAATTGTTACAAATACAAGACCAAATGATGTGGTATTTAAAAAGCATTCCTTGCATTCAGATTTTTTAACCATAATTTCAAAACAATCATTAGGATTGAGAAATAAATTCATGTAATTTTTATAGTTAATCCATATCCAGGATATTATTCTTTCAATAATTTCATTAAGGGCATGAAAATTTAACAAAAATTAACTAAGCCTTCATAGTTGTTTAGAGAATTTCAATAACTTTATAAGTGAAAAATTAAACTCTAAAACAATAAAAGCAAGAGTAAATAAAATCATTACACCTTTATAGCACTTTCCATGTAAACTGAAAATTTTAACCCAAAAATACATATTTTATGTAAAAATAAATTTCTAATCATTTAATTATAAAGCACTTAAAAAGATTTGAGTTTATGGCAATACATTTTTTATATCATAGTTATAAGAATTTTTTGCTAAACCTTAGATAACATTAACTTTGGAATCACTGAAGTCTATGTAGTCCTCCTCATCAAAGAATAACGTAGAAGTTCATAGTTATTATTTTTTCCACCTTTAACTATTAAACTACACTTTAATTCATTCCTCGGAGTAGATAAAACCTCGACTCCTTTTTAAAGTAGCATGTAAAATCTCTCTTTTATTAGATCATCATTCTACATCATTCTACAGTACTTTTAATATTTTTTACTAAATGTAGGTTGTATTCATCATATTATTTTGTATGTCTTTATAGATGAATAATAAAATATTGTTAGAAACTCAAATTTTCAACCATAATTCAAGTTAAAAATATAATATTAATATAAATACAACACCAAAACTATGGGATTTAAAACACATGCATTTAGATGTTTCAAACATGATATCAAGTTAACCATTAAAATGGGCAAAAAGATTCATGTGATTATTACATTTAATCTATTTCCAAAACATTGTTCTTTCAATAATGTTATTAAAGTTATGAATATTTAACCACCAATAACAGATCCTCCTAGTTGTTTAGAGAATTCTAATAGCTTTATAGCTGAAAAATTAAACTCTAAATAAATAAAAGCAAACACAAAAGAAATCTTAACACCTTTATGACTCTTTCTGTATAAACTAGAAAATTTAACCGAAAAAAAAAAAAATTAAGTAATGCAAAATATCTAATAAGGAGATTTTTAGTCTTTTAAATATAAAATATTTAAAAATATTTGAGCCTATGATAAGTCATTTTTATGTCATAGTTATAAAAAACTTCAGTTTTTTCAATGGGTATAGGAAACTTTAGTTGAATGTTATACATTCTACAAAATAATATTTGTTTTGGAATCACTAAAATCTATGTAATTCTCCTCATAAAGACAAAAACTTATAATTTCATAGTATTATTTCTTGTCACATTTAACTTATAAGAAAAAATATCTAAATTTTAGTAGAATACTCTAATCCCTTCCTCACAATAAGATAAAACATCAAAAAAAAAATTAAAGTAGCATGTAACTCTATCTTCTTCTTTTTTTATTTCAATGTTGGAATAAAAACAACCTTGCATATAAACTCAAAAATATGGTAGGTCCCAAATCTATTGTCTTTATTCCAATAACACTACTACACACTTACAAACTTTCCTATCCTCCTAATTTCCTAAACATAAGCACTTTACTAAGGGGAAGTAGATTTTTGTTTTATTTTTTGTTAAATCACCTAGAAATCCTTATTTAAAAGGACAATATTATATTCTAACCTTTATTAGAGTTAATTCTTTAGTTGTTGGCATTTTTTGGCTAAATGATCATATTTAAAACACTGCTTGTAAAAAAAAAAAAAAAAATTCATAATTCAAATTTTGGGTTCTAGTTGAACCCACTCATAATATGGCAAAATATGTTGGAAGACCTTTACTCAAATCAATATCCACACATATAGAAGCACATGTACTCTTGAATTTTCCTCTTGTTGAGTTTTCTAGAGAAGTAAAATTTCAATAACATTACCAATTTTCTATGGTTGAAGGCATAAAAATGCAAAGGCAAAGTTGGAAGCCTAACCCATACAAAAAAGAATGAAGAGTTTACTTTAAAAGATCAAAATTTGAAGGTCATGGCTTCATTAATAGTATATATCCCTAGGAAAACAAGGTCCACCATTGTACATTGCATCTTGATCTATCTTTTCTATAGAAACCAAAATAAAAAAATCCTTGGACACCGTTCTATATCATTCAAAATAAGGTGATCAATTTAAGACTATGTACTCACTCAAGGTAGGAAGAGCAAGCCAAAACCATTAAATTTATAGATAAAACCTCTCTTAAGAAGTAAATTAATAAACTCAAAAATCTCGTATTTTTTGGCAAATAAAAATATATCCAAAAAGAAGGAAAGCAATACTTCATCTATTGATATTAGTAGATCCATCTAAGACACCTTGGTTGTGCTGACTAATATTTCTATTGGAGATATCCTATATTAATTTTAGGAACACTTCTTGAATGAGGCTTCACTTGCAAAATTAAGGATTTTAATTCAACTTTGCTTGGCACTTGATATCCATAAGAGAGATTACATGGTATCCTAGGTGATTATATTGGCAAAACATCCTTAGAAAAGGTAAAAATTTCTCTAGAACAGTTGCATGTACATTAGAAATATTACATACTACATAATATTTTGGCTTTGGCACATCTTCCTTATAAAAGGTTGAATCTTCTCTCTCGATATTACATGTAGACTTTGATTTAGATTTTGTAGATGTTTTTCATTTTAAACTAATCCTTTGAAGCTCATAACCTCTTTCATGCAAATCTATCTTAAAGAAACATGTAACTATGCTTATAATGGTTCTTTTATGTGTAGTAATCCAACATTTAAAAAATCTCAAAAATTGTAAGAAGCCTTTGAGGTCTAATCCTATTTGCAAATTACTAAAATGATGAGAACTTTATGAAGGTTATGATAGCAAGAAAGGAACATATGAAGAAGTTTCAGGTTCTTTGAAAATGATGTTTCAAAGATTTTATTTCTTTAATGGGTTATATGGGATTGAAATGTGCCCCACTCGAATTACATCATGATCACATAGTGGTATTACAACAAATTGCCAATTATGGACATATCACTTGGCAATATTTGAACCTTAGACTCCTCCTTTAAAGCCAAGGAGAATTTAACTAGTTGAGTTAATGTTATTTGAGTTTCAAAGCGTTTATTGATGATCATATTTTAAATTTTATTCTATTCATGTTTGAAATATTAAAGGCTATGATAAGGGCTCATTTTTATTTGCTTATTCCAAATTGATCACTATGATCTATTTGAGTACATTTTTTTTTTTAAAGCAAAAAACCCCTTGTGGGGCCGCATTGGTCTAAGATACCACGAACAAGGGGTTCTACACCATCAAAGTCACCCGGGGGTTGCACCCAACCCTGCCCGCACCAACATTATCAATTGGATTTTGGGTACCCAATTCAGCTTTTTGGTAGGGTGGAGATTCGAACCTGGGACCTCCCTTGGAGGATTGCCCTCTCCTCTCCAACTCACCTACAACACCTGGGTGATCTATTTGAGTACTTATCTAGTGGAAATCTATGCTAATTTTTTCTAGTTCTATCTATATAAAATTTTATTTTTTAATTGTCAATGTATTTACATCTAACATAATTGTAGACTATCCCTTTCCTGGTGCTTTCAGTGACGTAAAAGGTTTAAAATGATTGTGGCATGGTGGTTATAGGGGTAGACTATGCAAAGATCTGTGTAACGACTTTCGATGCGAACAGTGCAAAATACTGTGGTGGCCATATAAAGCCAGCCAGCCTACCCAAATTCATGGCGGGTACACCGATTCCATCATGTAAATTAAAAAAAAAAACATAATTGTAGAATAGATAAGATAGAAGAAAGTATTTTCATTACTTATTTATTTTGAACTATATTTCATGCATTCATTGAACTCTCCAGGGTTATTTAGGTGTTGTGTAGGTCATGTAAATTAATCTTAATTTAATAATCATAGTTTTCAATTTGATGTTAGAAACTTCCTTTAGATAGTTGAGATGAAATAATTCTAGATTTATAATATTTTTTCATAGTAATAGATAATTATTATTATTTTTTATAACTAGTTTTTATGGGATTGAAACGGCCCCACTTATATTACACCATGACCATACAGTGGTATTATCACAACTTGGATACTATGCATGTATTGCTTGGTAAGATTTGCACCTAGGTTTCCTCATTGAAAGTCAAGGAATTTAACCAGTTGAGCTAATATCATTTGATAGTGATATAGAATAGTTATATTATTTAATCATGATATATTATAGCTTTTAATAACTTTATTTGAATGTGTTATTCTATTTGTCACATTCGTTTAGTACAACTTGTTCATAGATGTCACATTGATATATACAATTGTTTAAATATATTTTCATCCTCTATTTATATGAACTTATGTTATACATGATTGTTTGACTAGAATAGTGAGTCTATATTATTATAGAGTGTATAAATAACATGTTGAAGCATCACTTTCAATGGGTAAGAAAACTAGATTCCATAAAAAGAAGAGGATAGGATGTATTACTCTTGATTTTTAAATTATTATATATGATAAATTGCTTTTGAATTTGCTCAAATTTTTTATATGAATATCAACATTATCCATACGTTAAATCCATAGAGGATGACTAAGATTACAATATTATAAAACAATGTTTTATATGAATATCAATATTATTCACACTTCAAATTCATGGAGGATGATTAAGATTACAATGTCATAGACTAATGTTATTTTCTTCTCTCAATTTTCAAGTTTGGTATTTTTATACATTTTCTAAATCATATAAGGTATTTCGACCTTAACAAACCACTGTATAGTAATAGTGTATTAAATTAGTTTACATTTAAATTCAATTTCTAGATACTTACTGTTGTTGCCTCTAAACACTCATGCACATCCTGATGAAAGGCTTGATGAGCTAAGGGCACCTGTGCCTTGTGTAGAGCGAAACAGCAAGATGTGTTGTGGATAAAATACTGCCTATGGGGTAACATTTGGGGTTTTTAATTAAGGTTAGTGCCTCATCAAAATTAATCTTTGATGCATGGTGACCTCCACGAGTTGAGTCCATGGAATTCCTAGGGAAAGAAATTGTGATGAAAGTAAAAAAAAAAAAAACAAAAAGTAAATACTTTACATAAAATTAAAACCTATGTTACGGGGATGATGCGTCAAAAATTAAAATCCCTTCCTTTGACTACAATAAGTGGTTATAACTGAACATGAATTTGCCAACCTATGGCTAAAATGAACGCAATCAAACAAACACATTACCAGGAATCAAAACACATAAAATAAAGGAGGACAACAAAATTAGTCACAACTTCCATTAATATGCCAAAAATTATTATGAGATAATAAGACCCAAAGGGTTCAGTGATCCTTAGACAATTGGCCAAGTTTTGATCTCTACTTATTACAATTGGAAAGAAGGGGGCTAAAAGGAAGAGTCCATATGGCCAAGTACTAGGCATGAGCAAACATCTCCCAGTGCCTTTACAATACAATTTGGGTTTATTTATAAGTCAAGAGGAGGGTTCATTTCCTTCAAAATTTTATGCAAAAAGCCTACAAAATATCCTCTACTCTACAATCAAAATCCTTTTGTATTGTCATACAATAGCTTCAATATCTCTATATTTGGGGGCATTAATGCATGAGGGATTTCAAGCCTTCATATGGTAGGATGTCATTGCTATTTCTCATTTCTTGATGTGCTAGAATGGTTGTGTCATTAAGACTTTGCCAAATTTCCTCTAGAACCTCTCGTTGGCTAATATGATAGATACGACCTTCCTGATTGACGTAGATCAATAGGGTAGGCTCACATGTATGATGGGTAATTATCGCACTAACGCATAGTTGGATCTGACAAGATGGGACAAGAATGTCAATCCTTATGGCCAATGGTGGGTGCTTCTCTTAAATGCTCCTTCACCTACCTTCTTCCTTTTGTGTGTGGTTGCCACATGTTCTTAGGTGAGGTGGAACCTCCTTTGGCCAATGGCAGGCTTCCTTTGTCTAAGCACGGGTGCTTCTCTCCTTGATATCCCAACTGGTCACCACATATCCAATTTTAAGATTTGTTAAGGTCTTTTCTTCCTTATTGTGCCCTCCCCTATCAAAAGGACCACATAGATCGTGTTAGAATTTCCCAAGAGTAGAACTACAAAGCATTACAATATTTGAAGAAACAAAATAGAACTGATTGATTATTCCATGGATCAACTTTGTATAAATAACAAAGTTGATCATTAAGAGCTATTGGATTACAATAACTCATCAAATATGATGTAGACTATAACTGAGAGTTCACCTGACTCATGAAGGAGTGGAAACTCAAGTAAGTCTATCCTAGTAGAACTTAAGAGAATAATTACTTATTCTAACACCTCCCCTTAAGTGATACTAGGGGTGTATTGTGCAAATGAGTCCCGAAAATAGAGCCTGATGAGGTACTCATGTACAATGGTTTCTTTTATGAAGAGATGGTAAAAACCCCATGGGAAAAACCATCTATCAAAAAAGAAAAAGGAAGAGGCATGTCTTCGGTTTGTGAATATTTTCCTCTTAATACAAAAAAAGGTGAGTCCTGAAAACATGGCCTGATGAGGTACTCATTTACAATATATATGAGAGATGGTGAAAAAACCACATGGGAAAAACCATCTGCTATGAAATAAAGAGGCATGTCTTCGGATGGCGAAGATTGTCCTTAATAACAAAAAAAATGAGTCTCGAAAACATGGCCTAATGAGGTACTCATGTATAATATGTAAGGGAGAGATGATAAAAAAACCACATGGGAAAAAACCATCCTCCAAAGAATACAATAATAAAAGGAGAGGTGAAAGACCTCTGTTTCAATGTAGCTATAATACTCCAAGTTTCTCTTGCAACTATATGTAACACAGAGAAGGAAATGACTTGGTGAAGATGTCTGCAACTTGATTTTCAGTTGGAATATAGTCCAAGTATATGTCCCTATTCTGAATATGTTATCAAATGAAGTGCATGTGTATCTCAATGTGCTTGGTGCGCTGATGCTCAATTGGATTACGTGCAATATGAATTGTGCTCTGATTGTCACACCAAAGAGTAATAGGTTTGTCATGGGAAAAACAAAATTCTCTTAGAATCTGACAAATCCAAAGAGCTTCCTGACTTGCTAAAATTGTTGCCCTGTATTCTACCTTTGTAGATGATAAGGCCACTGCTTCTTGTTTTTTGCATAACCAAGCAATTGGTGAAGAACCAAGACAAAAGACATAGCCAGAAGTTGAACATTTGTCTTCTATTGAACCTACCCAATCTGAATCCATGTAGCCAATGATATCCATGGATTTTCCCTCATATAAGATCCCAAAGTGAGTAGTTCCTTGCAAGTAGCGGAGGATTCTTTTTGTTGCTTTCCAATGACTGAAATGAGGTTGATGTGAGAATCTGGATATTAAGCCAACATCATATGAGATATCTGGATGAGTATGAGTAAGGTATAACAGACTCCCTACAAGCTGATGGTATAGAGTTGCATCACATAGAGGGGATGTGCAGGAAGTACTTAGATTGACTCCAGACTGAAAAGGTGTAGGAGAAGATTTGCAATCTATCATTTTAAACCTTTGAAGAAGATCTAGAGTGTATTTTTGTTGACACAATGAAATTCTTGCATCTGTTTGATTTATTTGGATCCCAAGAAAGTAATGAGCTAGACCCAAATCAGCCATATCAAATTTTTTAGAGAGGGAGTCTTTTATAGTCTAAATGTGAGCGAAGTCACTACCAGTGAGTAGTAGATCATCAACATATAGAACAAGTATGGTGATTTTTCCTTCATCTCTCCAAATGTAGACTGTGTTATCAGACTCACAATGAGAAAAACTTGAGGAAAGAAGGAAGGAGTCCATTTTTTCATACCAAGCTCTAGGAGCTTGTTTGAGGCCATAGAGAGACTTCTTTAGCCTACAAACAAGAGAGGAGTCTTGAGTGAAACCAGCAGGTTGTTCCATGAATATCTCTTCCTTTAAGTCCCCATGTAAGAAAGCACTTTTTACATCCATTTGAAATACAAGCCACTTTTGGGAAGCAGCCAGAGCAAGAACCAATCTAATAGAATCCATTTTGGCAACTGGTGCAAAGGTTTCAGCATAATCAATTTCTTCAATTTGAGAGAAACCTTTGGCTACTAGGCGAGCTTTGTGTTTGTCAATTTCTCCATTAGGCCCATATTTTGTTCTGTAAATCCATTTACAATGAACTAATTTCCTTCCTTTAGGTAGGGGAACTAAATCCCAAGTTTCATTTTTGATTAAGGAAGAGAATTCATTTTCCATGGCATCATCCCATTCTTTAATACCAGTTGCTTCTTTGAAGGATTGAGGATCAGAGGAAATAGACTGATAGACAAGACCAGTGCCTATGGAGTTGGTTAATATGGATGATGGAAGATTTTGGATGTAAGGAGTAGCTTCTTTAACAATGGTGCAGGCCCATTTTGGCATAGTGGAAGGAGTAGAAGGAGTGGAAAGACTTTGAGTTGGAGTTATAGGTTCCTCATCTTGATCATCAATCTCTAAATTAATCTCTAAAGTTGGTTCTTCATTATATTGAGGTTCTACTATAGGAGAAGGCTCAATAGAGGAAGAGGATGGTTGAGGATCTTTCTGAGGGAATGTTTCATCAAATTGGACATTCCTATGAAAAAAGACCTCATGAGTTGTGGGATAAAGGATCTTGTATGCTTTCATTTCCTCACAATAACCAACAAAGATGAGATTTTTGCTTTTCTTATCTAGAGCCTTCCTTTTCTTCTTTGGGATGTGCACCCAAGCAGTACACCCAAAAATATTGAAGAAGGAGACATCCAATTTTGAGCTAGTCCATGCTTCTTCAGGAGTTAAATGGTCAAGAGCTTTATGAGGTGTGCGGTTTTGAATATAGTTTGCATAGTTAATAGCTTCTACCCAAAAAACTTTTGGAAGATCTCTTGAATGGAGCATACAGTTTGCCATTTCCTTCAATGTTCGATTTTTCCTCTCTACAATGCCATTTTGCTGTGGATTATGGGAGACAAAATGTTGATGAATTATGCCATGACTTTATATAAATATTGAGAACTCATTACTGAGTATTCCCCCATTATCTATGCAAATTTCCTTGATGTTGCAAGAGGCCTTATTTTCAACTAAGGCTTTGAAGATTTTGAAGTGGGATAGAACATCACTTTTGTATTTTAGGAAGTAGACCCAAGTTCTTATGGAAAAGTCATTAATGAAGGTTAGAGCATATTTTGTAGATAGAAAAGTGGTTGCAAAGATTTGAAATACACCATTTAGTTTAGAAAGAATTAGATAAATGCATTCTTCTTCAGTTTTATTCTTCCCACTGCCTTTGTATTGAGTGAGGACTTCTTTGAATTTGGTGAGAAAGTCAAAAATATTGCTAAAGTCTTTAGGAGATAATGTTGTTAATCTGCATTGATCTTATTTGATCTACTTTCCCAAACAAGTTCTTTAGTTTCTCCCAACTTTCATCGAGGGTTTTACAATTGTAATGTGAAACCATAAGCTTTCATTTACATTAGAGCTTATAATACCCATTGTTTCATACATCTTCCCTTTATGAACAAATTTTTCATATTCTTTTTCAAACTCAGGTTGCTTTTCTTCTAATAGGTGTATGAGCCCTTTTTGAGAAATGAGATTTAATATTTTGGGTTTCCATGTATGGTAGTTATGAGGAGTGAGAGGATCAATTGTATTCATTGAATTCATTTTGCCAAATAAAATTGAAGTGAACCCAAACTTCCCCCCTTTAACTTTAATTTAGAGAATGCAATGGATATTAGTGAACATAAGCCTTTAAGAAACACCAAATATCTCAAAATACCCGCCCTAACGAGAGGGAAACTATAAGTAATTTTGAGGAGATTTGATATTAATCTTAGGCTAATGAGAACAAATATGCCAGGCCTATATATCTTTTCTCCTCAAATACCCGCCCTTATGAGAGGGAAACTATAAGTATTGAGTAGATTTGATACTTGGAACATAGGCTTTTAATCAGCCAGACTCCTATATTGGTTATCTTAATAACCCACCCTTACGTGAGGGAAACTATAAGTTATTTAGAATTTCCAATATAGGTGCATAGTTGATTTAATATATTTGCTCTTTAGAAATTTTTAAGAAAGGAATAATGAATTGAGAATAAAATAGATTAACAAGGGTTAATTAAAGAGATATCCTCACTTAAATTCCTTTATCAAAAAAAAATTATATAAATTAAGAAACTCTTTGTAAAAAATTAATCAAAATAAGTTCATTAATATAGAGACCTATTGCAAGAAAGGAAATAATGAAATAATATATATTAATGATATATCCTCACTTTCATCCACTAAAAAAATCTCTATATAATATTAAAGAACTTTGGAAAGAAAATTAATTAGAACAAAGTAAGTTGTTTAATATAGAGATTTGCTTTAAGAAGGAATTAAAGAAAGAATAAAATATTTTTATTTAAGATCTTTAATGTATTAAGGAATGTAATTTGAAATCAATTATCCTCACTTATATTTCATTACCAAGATTTATAAACAAATGACTTATAACAAAGGTAATGAGGCAAAAATAAAAGAGGTAAAAATTGACGCAATAACAACCCCCCTCGATGCTATGATAGGTGCAAAAATGCACCTATAAAACCCCCAAAAAATTATATTATAGAGATTACAACTGTCCTTTATATCTTCGGGCCAAGGAGAGGCCGGAAAGAAAAGGATAGAAACTTTTGAAGGCTACAAATTTAAACAGAGATCAGATGTATATTTTTATCTTAAAAAACTTAGCAGATCTGAGCTGAAATTTAATTGACGTCAGATAGAGGACAAGAGGCAGCGAAGAAACATTGATGTTGTATCTGTCAACGAACAAGCGATGCCAATGGGCAGTGAGGAAGGAGCTTTGAAAGGCTATGATTTGCTGCACTGAGAGTTGAGTAGGGCAGAAACATAAAATATTATAATGATACCTGAAGGGTTGGCGTCCACGATAAGCTAGATTGGAGCTTCAAAAAACATGAACTTTTAAAGGTTTGCTTCTTATCACTGCACCTGAAAGGTTAATAAAGGAAGTGAACTTTATAAAAAAATTAAATAATTGAATACCACCTCTTGTTGTGATTGCGATACGTAGGGAAGGCGTCGTAGTACGCAGAGAAGGTGTTGAGAAGATAAGAGTCCCGAAAGATGCTAGAAAGGCACACACTAGAGAGGCTCTTGGGAATGAGGATATTACAATCTTCGTTTTAGCAGAGATTCTCTTGTGGTTGCGTATGTGAAATGCAAGGAAGGCACCCAAAGTAGCAAAGAAGGTAGTGAGAAGAGAGGCTTCCCGAAATATGAGAGGAAGGCAATGGTGCCACACACACAAAGATATTCCTTAAAAATAGAAGATGTTAGGCATCAAAAAAACCTAACACAAAGCACAAAACGAGTTCTGTTGAATATCCATCTATGGCGCACTTGCAGAGATCCTCAAAGGATAGAAGACGATAGGCACCACTAAAAAATCATCAGTATAATGCTTAAACAAAGAAACACTATTCAAAACAAGAGAATAATATTATTCAAACATTGTTAAGATGATTATATAACAAAAAAATTGAAGTTCTTCCTGAGCGTTGAAGGACAAAAAAAATGGAAGAAGTTTGAGTTGAATGAAGATTTGGAAATCACAAGATCTTCGAACGATTGATATTTAATTAGGAAAATGCCCGTTTTATGAGACGTAGTCTCTATGCGTGCCAATATAAGCGGTGGCCAAAAGCCACATTTCTAAAAAAATAAATGGACTTTGGTCTATTCAAAGTTAGACCAAAAGTCCATTCTATTTTGATGCGAGGAGCGTTGCTTCCTCTAATTAAAGATATCATGAAGATATAATGAAATCCAAACTTCAATTAAAAAAAATTATATTGCCCACCAAAATATTAATGCCTACAAATATTTAGTCTCCACTTTTGAGTGATACGTAGTGATGGCTAAATGGAGCCGAAGCGAGCTGCGTTCGAGATGGAGAAAAGAAATTTTAAAACATAGGCATACGAGGAGGACACATAAAATTGCAGAAAAAAATGAGGAGAGTATTTGCATAACAAGGTAAAATAATATTTATCTAGATATTACCATAAGCAAATTCCTCAAAAAAATTGCAGATATAAAAAAACAATCTACAATAGATATAAAACCTCTTTCTTTTAAAAAAAAAAAAACAAAATATAAGAGAGTAAGAACCAGTTCGAGAGGCTGCCTTCAAGAGAGAATGCCTAGCAGAATCTATCCTGCTCTGGTACCATGTTAGAATTTCCCAAGAGTAGAACTACAAAGCATTACAATATTTGAAGAAACAAAATAGAATTGATTGATTATTCCATGGATCAACTTTGTATAAATAACAAAGTTGATCATTGAGAGTCGTTGGATTACAACAACTCATCAAATTTGATGTAGACTATAACTGAGAGTTCACCTGACTCATGAAGGAGTGGAAACTCAAGTAAGTCTATCCTAGTAGAACTTAAGAGAATAATTACTTATTCTAACATATCGTTGGATTGAAAATAAATGGGTCATAGGCCTTAGCACCCTTGATAAGGTTAGTTTGATGTGGCGAATGAGCATTGATCATTGATGGATGATCTAATGATTGGCATGGTTTCTGAGTTTTTTAACCTTTATTAAATTTCTTTCCTTCCCACTAAAGGTATAAAGCGCCTTTCAATCACCTTTTTAGTTTGTCTCACTTCTTATTGAGTTTCCTTTGAGTGAAGCAAGGTTGTATGGAAAAAATCCCTACAACTTTGGTAGCTCCCAGGGCTCTTTAGCCTGCTATTAGGAGTGAATCCAGAATACTTGCCTCATCTTGGGATGTGGAGTCAAAATTTAAAGTTGAACATAGATTAAGAAAATAATAAAATTTGGGAAGTGAAAGAGGCATAATGTTGCTTTTGTCTAGATGTACCTTCTAGGTACCTATTTATTTTGGTTGTGCCTTTCTACTACATGAACCAAATTCCTCGGATGAGGACTTTGAGCAATTCCATATATTATTGAGGCAATTTTATTTCTTGGCCTTTGATGTTTCTATGCATGATCTTGAGATCAAGTAGGCCCGATTGTTTTCTTTATCAGATTAAGCCAACTTATCCCCCATTTTTGAATCCTTATGAAAGCTATAGGAGTTTATAGAGTTTAGGAGGCTCTTCCTATGTCATCCATGACTAGGATGGTCCCTTTATGGGCCAAGAAGACTATATAATCCACAAAAATTTTACAACCCAAATTTTTCTTTTTTGGGTGCTTATATTTCAGTAAGATTGTAAGCTTTCCTAGATGATACCATCACCTCAAGTCCCTTCTTGTCCTTTCACGTACTCTTGAGTAGTAAAATAAATGAAATATGGAGAAATGAGAATTTGCCAAAATTGCTTTCTTTATTGATTTTTGATACAATTTGTTACAAATGAATTTTGGATTACCCCAAGTATGTTTGGGACAATGCTACAATTCTCTCTCTCTGTATTGAAATAGATGAATGATGGCTTGGTAGAATGGGGGTTTCCCCAAATCTTCATAGGGGCTCATGCTCTTCGTTATTCCAACTACAATCCAAGGTGAGTGGGCTTTGGTATCCAGCCAAGGACCACTCCAACTTCAGCAACTTTCCCAAAGTACTTATCTCCTGCACACATTCAAACCACCAAAGGGATCAGTAGCACCTACATACATGAGCATAAAAATCAATGTCATGCATGAACCCTGAGCAAATCATCATATGAAACAAATGACAAAAGCAAACAATATCAAAAGCCTTGCTAACCCAAAAATTATTTATTTCTATTGATGTACTACAATTTTACTCTTGGGACTGTGGAACCGTGGACGTATAGTGGTTATCTGGAAACCGCGGACCTACAATTGTGAAACTGCGAAAGCGCATTTTTGACTGTGAAGCCATGGACGGTCGGTCTTGGCTGAAAATAGGTTGCCTTAGGATCTGAACCAACAATACAAAATGATGCTCATGCTCATAAATTATCTCTGAGTTTGGGTCGATTTTGGCAACCTGTCGGTATGCAAATTCAGCCTCATTTTTTGGTGAAATGATGGTACTTTTATAGGCTTCCTAGGGCTTTGGAGGGAAATGGGAGGTGGCAAGCCCAACTTGCCAAGTGGTAAATCTAGACTACCAGGTGGAAGGGGCAGTTATAGTGAGTCACCTAGTGTGCCTCACTTAACTAGGGTGATGTGGTTGCAAGTGGAGTGGAATGTGGGATCTTGTTTTATGTGAAGGGACAAGGGGGACAAGAAAGGTGGGATGTGGCATGGGTGTTGGGAATATGTCCCACATGCAAAGAAAGTGGGGGACAAGAGTGGGTGAGATGTGGCAATTATGTTGGGTGAAGTGTCCAGGACACATGTCCAGTGGGTAGGTAGGGTATCCTAGGGTGATTTTCCAGATTTTATAAATTTGCAAAATAGGATAATATGTAGGATTTTATATCCCTAAGTTAGAACTTATGTTGGAAGTTAAAATGGTAAAATGGTAAAAATTTGTTTTACAACTGTAAGCTTTGGACCTTACCCTTTTACCTCCTTGGACGGCAACCAAGTCAGCGAGGATTGGACGGCATGGATGGCAGGAAGAGTTTGACTCCAAATTCCTTTTTTCCTTTCCTCCCTATTTTCCTTCCTCCCTAATATTTCTCCTAAGCTTTCTAAGTATTGGTTATTAGTTTATGTATTTAAGCAATGTATTTTCGAACCTTTCAAGGCTAATGAATATCAGAGATTATATTTTGAGCTCCTAACTTTTTGGTTCTATATCTGGTATCAGAGTGGAGGGTGTCTAGGGCTTCAAGGCAAGCTAGGCATAGATCCCGAGGAGGCCCACAGGTGAGGCACGGATCTCGAGGAGGTCGAGAGGGCCCATAGAGCACGAACCGAGGCGAGGTCGAGAGGAGGCCCGTAGAGAGCACGTGGTTCGAGGTTGACCAACTAACCAAAGAACACCAAGCATGATTCCCCAGGTGACTGATAGGTGACTTGGCGGAACGCAAACCAGAGGCGGACACGTGGCGAGCAGACAGCGAGGCAGACACGTGGACACGCGGACCAGAGGAGAGCTGACTGGATGTAAGGCGATGTGGCAGGTGATGTGGCAGACAAAGGAGCAACTAGGGCGACGTGGCACGAGGATATTGGCTAAGGAAGTTGGCAAAAGGGCGGTCATCGATTGCCCGAAGGCAATCGATAAGCTTTGTGCATCTTTTTGATTATATAGTGCTATTTCCCCTTCGCACAGTGAATGTGGGATAAAAGCACAAGTTTTTTTTTGTTGTTTTGCGCAGGCCATGATGAAACAAAGGAGGCAAGCCTCCCTTGCATCCTCATCGGGCCACGCAGCTCGACTGGCTCGAGGAGCCAACCTTAAGGCGCTTGCCCCCAGTAGGTCGCGGGTTCGAAACCCGACGATGACGAAGGTTTTAAATTTTTTTTGGTACACTTGCCCCGAAAGCTTAGAAATATAGGTGTATGGTGCTTGAGTCCCATCGACGGTGGAAGTCGAGTTGGTAAGAAGGCTTTGTTTAGTGAGAGGAGTCACGGGTTCGACTCCTGCAGGCTTGAAAAAATTTTTAAAAAAAGTTTTTTTTCTTTCTAAAGTTTTTTTTATATATTAAAAAGAATAATTTATATTATATTTAATAAATTAAAATAATAATTGTTTTTAAAAAAAAATTATAAAGCAATTATTTTTTTTATTAAATAGAAATATAGATATCTTTTTAGTACAATAAAAGGAGAAAAAGAACATTGCCTAAGAGGCAATTTATGTAAGAGGACTCAAAGGTGGAAAATTGTGACAATTTCTTTGTAAAATTCCGAGAGAGGCAAAACATTGAAGACTAGGAATTTGTAAAAAGAGGCAAATTGAAGGGCAAAATTCATGATTCGCTCCACAGGATGTTATCATGCACTTTGTGCACTTTTGGTAAGAGAGAATGCTGAAAGCTTTGATGAAAAAGTATGAGCTTATGGGCTTCATATTGTGTTTAGTCAGTTGTAGAACGCAGTAATAGCACACCAGAGGCATCCAGACTTAGGGTACGAGGCAGACTCTGAAGATAACTCCTTTGGGAGTCAATTTGAGCAATTCGAATCCATAGAAGTTGCACCACAAGAATCTGAATATACTCATTACAGTAATTCAGTAGAAATTCTAGAACCATAATCACCTGAGATAATATTGATCGGTGACGATGAAGAACAAGTAGCAGATAATTTCATGAATCAATAAATAGCAACACCATGACAAGAGGAACAAGCAATCAATGAAAGAGTGAATCAAGTCAGATTTGACTTAAATTTGTAATCTCTTCTTTCTTCTTCTTTCTTCTTTCTTCCTTCTTCCTTCTTTGAAAAAGTAGAGTGCTTTATTGTAACCGAGAAATAAAAAGAGTGTTTTAGTAACTATGGCCTCACATAACAATCTACCAATTCCAGAGTTCAACGGGTATGACTACGAGTATTGGTCTATCAAAATGAAGATCTTACTCATAGGGAAAGGTTTGTGGGACATAGTGGAAGAGGGTTACACCGAACCCACATACTGGACAACATTAAGTGTCACGAGATAAGAAAACAAAGAAAGAAGCGCAAAAGAGCAACTCCTCTGCTCTTTATCATCTCCAAGCAACATTGGAGAAGAGTATATTCCCTAGAATAGTCGCTTGTATAACTACACAAGATGCGTGGAAAGCTTTGAAAGACGGATTCCAGGGAAGTGATCAAGTGAAGCAAGTGAGGCTTCAAACACTGAAATGAGATTTTGAAAATCTCAAAATGAAAGAAGACGAAAAAGTTGGTGATTATTGTGTCAGAGTGAAAGCAGTAGTTGATAAAATGGTTACTCTTGGCGAAGAAATTAAGCCTAAAACAATTGTAAAGAAAGTGTTACGAACACTTCTTCAAATATGGAATCACATAGCCATAATCATAGAAGAGTCAAAAGATCTTTCCACTTTAACATTTGATGCATTAATTGGGTCATTAATGTCTCATGAAGAGAGATTACAGGAATCTCCTTCAACCAGCTATGGAGGCGATGATAAAGCCTTCACATCCAATGAAAATACTAGAAGAGGATGTGGAAGAGGTCAAGGCAGAGGCCAACGAAGAGGTAGAGGTAGAGGCAACTACAGAGGAGGCAATAAGAATAGAGGAGGCAACTCCAACAGAGGAGGCAATCAGAACAGAGGTGGAAACCAAAATCGAGGAGGAAATCCAGGACGAAGTGGAAATCAAGGACGAGGAAGTGACAAGTCCAAAATAGCTTGTTTTAACTATGGCAAGCTAGGTCACTTTGCTCGCGACTGCTGGTCAAAATCTTCTCAAGGTAGCAGTAGTCAATATGGAAATTATGGTGAAGAAGATGATACCTCTAATATTTTTCTTTCATATGGACAATCAAAACAAAATCTAAATGACACATGGATTTTGGATACTGGTTGCTCAAACCATATGAGTGGCAAAGAAAATCTATTTGCTACTCTAGATTCCACTTATAAATCCCACATCAAGTTAGGGGATGATAAATCTTTGCAAGTCGAAGGCATTGGAGCCATGGAGGTTCCAACAAAAGAAGGCCTAAAGAAAGTGAATGACATCTACTACACTCCAAAGCTCCAACACAATCTGCTAAGCGTTGGGCAAATGATGGAGAATAATTACAAACTTGTTTTTGATGAAGGAAAATGTATCATTCTTGATAAAAACAATTGTAATCATGTCATCACACAGGTCCCAATGACCAAGAATCGGTTATTCCCTCTCAAATTTGGCGATCCAGGGGGAGCTCAACTTGCAAATGTAGCTATAACTAATCCAAGTGTACTTTTGCACTTGCGATATGGTCACCTTAATTCCACTAGCTTGAAACTGTTAACTTCTCAAGCTATGGTGACAGGACTTCCCAAAATCAACGAACAGAAGGAGGTATGTGAAGGATGTGCTTTGGGAAAGCACTCAAGGTCTAAGTTTCCAAAAGGACAAGCATGGAGAGCCAGCTATCCACTTTAGTTAGTGCATTCGGACATCTGTGGTCCAATGCAGACAAAGAGTATCGAAAACAATTCCTATTTTCTCACTTTCATAGATGATTTCTCTAGAATGTGCTTGGATTTATTTCTTGAAACATAAAGATGAAGCTTTTGATTGCTTCATAGATTTCAAAAACAATGTAGAGAAACAAAGTGAGTATTTTGTAAAATGTCTTAGGACAGATCGAGGAGGTGAGTACTCCTCAAAATAATTCTTGAAATATTGTAAAGCAAGTGGGATCAAAAGGCAATTCACCACTGCCTATACCCCACAACAGAATGGTGTGGTAGAGAGAAAGAACCACACCATAGTTGAGATGGTGAGAACGATGCTTCAGACTAAGCATCTAACTAATATGTACTGGGTTGATGTTGTAAGAACCAGTGTATACATTCTAAATAGAAGTCCAACTTCTAGTTTAGATGGCATCACTCCTTATGAGGGGTGGTATGGAAAGAAACCCAATGTAAAGCACTTCAAATTTTTTGGTTCTTTAGCATATGCGCACATTCCTGATGATAAAAGGAAGAAGCTTGATCCCAAAAGTCAAGCTTGTATATTTGTAGGGTATTGTGAGTCTACAAAAGCATATAGACTCTACAATCCCAAGACTCATAAAATTGTACTTTCCAGGGATGTAATTTTTGATGAAGGGGGAGAATGGGGTCATCAAAGAATTTTTGTTGATGATGAGTCCCAAGATGTAAATTCTTCATAGGTACAGTAGGTACAATAGGTGTCTCCCAAGAAAATCAAAGGCACACCACCCCCTCCAAGCCCAAGCAGGAGTACTACATCAAGTACTTCAACCGCCACTCCAAGTCCTTCTCCACGAGAGATCGGTAAGTTCTTCACCGATGGACATTGATAGTGACTCTCCATCAAGAGGCAAAAGAACTTTACAACATCATCCATCCTTTCAAATGTTGGATCAAAATTTCCAGAGAAGATTCACTAGAAGCCAAGCTAGTGAAATGAATACAATTTTGCAGCAACTTGAAAATTTGCAATTGTATGGGGATGATGACTCCCATGATCCTAAGGGAGATGTAGTCAATTATGCTTTATTGGCTAGTGCACAGCTAGAACCAACTAGCTATGAGAAGGCTTGTACTCAAAATGTATGGCAAGAAGCCATGGAAGAGGAAATAACCTCTATAAAAAATAATGATACATGGGAGCTAGTAAAGCTACCCAAAGGAAAAAAGTGTGTTGGATGTAAATGGGTCTACAAGACCAAATACAATGTTGATGGAAGCATTGAGAGGCACAAGGTGAGATTAGTAGCAAAAGGTTTTACTCAAAAATTTGGCATTGACTATGAGGAAACTTTTGCTCCTGTTGCACGACAAGAGACAATCAGATCAGTTCTTTCCTTAGTTGCCCACAAAGGATGGAACATTCAACACATGGATGTGAAAAGTGCTTTTCTGAATGGATACTTGACTGAGGAGGTTTATGTTCAACAACCTCAAGGCTTTCAAGAACAAGGAAAGGAGAACCTTGTTTACAAATTGAAAAAGGCACTTTATGGCCTCAAGCAAGCACCAAGAGCTTGGTACTCACGCATTGACGACTATTTCAATGAGTATGGATTCAATAGAAGCAAAAGTGAACCAACTTTGTACTACCTAAAGCATGGTGTAGACATTCTCATAGTTTGTTTGTATGTGGATGATCTAATATTTATGGGTAGTAACACTAAAATGAATATGGAGTTCAAAAACTCCATGATGAAGCAGTTTGAGATGAAATATCTCGGTTTAATGTGATACTTCCTAGGCATGGAAGTGCATCAATAAAATAAGGGGATCTTCATATGTCAACACAAGTATGCTCGAGACATGATCAAGAAATTTGCCATGGAGCAGTGCAAATCAGTTGCAACTCCAATTGGACATGGAATCCAATTGAGCAAGGATGACGAAGCACCAAAGGTTGACATGACCACTTACAGGAGCATGGTTGGGAGTCTGATGTTTCTCACCAACACAAGGCCCAATATTCAATATGTTGTTTCTCTAGTTTCAAGGTTTATGGCAAGTCCATCTGAGTTGCATCTACAAGCAACTAAAAGAATCTTAAGATATGTAAAAGGTACATTGGATTTTGGAATCCATTACCACAAATGTAATTCTATGAAATTAGTTGGCTTCAGTGATAGTGATTGGGGCAGCAATATAGATGATAGGAAATCTACATCAAGGAACTGTTTTAGTCTAGGATCAGGACTAATCACTTGGAGTTCCAAGAAATAAATTGTTGTAGTGTTGAGTTGTATTTTCACCCGATTGTGAAAACACACTCTTCGATAGGATTTGGGTTCTAAATCCTCTTTTGCAAAGAAATTTAATAAACAATTTCTCCAAGGTTCCGCTATGTTAGCATTTTACATATGTGTATTAATAACCTCAAATAAAGATATTCAATAAAAAATGCTTGGAACACCTTAGTGGTTGCAAGTAAATGAAAACAAGGGGCAATGTTGGTTTATTTTACTGTGAAACTTTAATGATTGTTCATTGAACCCGAATAAAGCAAATGTGATTTGATCCTTAAATGATCACACTGTAACTTCAAAGTGGAAATTGATAAAATGCCATAAAACAGAACTCCTTCAATGAAATTGGAATTTTCATGAAGGGAATGTCATCATTGGCTCATGAATGAAAAATAAAACTAAAAATGAAATTCTGGCCTTGAAATGGAAATTTTCTATTTTCAGATTTTGGAATTTTTAGTTTTTTATTTTTTTATTTTAATGCCTGTAAATGAAAATAAAGTGCAAAAAAAAAATGAAAATAAAATGCAAAAGAAAAATGAAATGTGCATTTAGTATGATGCTATCCTATTTTGACAAAACCGAAGCTAATGAGGTTTTTTGCATACAACCTAATCTATTGAACCTGCAAACTTGCACAATCCAGGTAAGTTAGGTGCTAGTTTCTGGGGTTTAAACCGTAATTTTCAGATTTAGACATTCGCATGAAGCAACCAAGAGAACTTGCATTAAACTTCACCTATAAGCCTAGAAATCTGAAAAGGGGAAAGATAAACATTCAATCCTGCATGCAAGAAAATAACTCCTTCTTTCTTGCCAATGAGGTGCAACTCTCCGAATTTTCTTGTATTAAAAATTGGTCATTATACAACAACAGAATCTCTGGTTTCCCAAACCTAGTCTATGGAAGAAAACAGCCTTAAAGTAGGCCCAGAATGGCCCTCTAGCCTTCAGCACTGCAACTCTGCTTACAGCAATTTCCTACCCAGTCCAATGTAAAGGAAATATCTAGACAAAGTGGAAGAAAAACACCACAAAAGCAGGCCCATAATGGCTTATTGCCTTTGGCTCTGCAACTCTGCCTACAGTGGTTTTTCGACCCCTGTACCCATCCTGCGCTTCTGCTTTTAAACCTTCTGGTGCGGTTCTCTACTTCGCTTTGTGACGCTTTGCTTCATTTCCCAGATTGCATCATTTCACCTTCCTCGCCTTTTCGTTGTTTTTGACTTTATGTTCGACATTGAGACGCTTGATCTTCTCTGTGACCTATAACGCTTTTGTAGCCCTTACACCTTTATGCCACATGTTCTGCGCTTTTCTGCATGTTTCGTAACGGCCCCCTGTAAATCGTGACCAAAAATTGCATGTCGCGATATCGCGACATTTTTATGTATGCAGCTTAGCTTTTCTTCTTTCATCGCGAAAATGAGACATGTCGTGATATCTCGACATTTTCCTGTCAACAGCCTTGTCCACCTTCATGCACCGTGAAAATGAGACATATCACAAAATCGTGACATTTTTATGTCAACAGCCAAGCAAATGCAACCTGTCACAAAATTGCGACGTTTTTCTCTTTCAGGTTGTGTAGATGCAACCTAATGCGAAATTGCAATGTTTTTCTCTTTCGCTGTGTTTTGCTTTACTGGCCGCGAAAACGCGACATGTCACGAAATCGCGACACTTTTTCATTCTGTTCACTTTGGTAGCTTTCTGTCGTGAAATCGCGATGCCTTTTCATTCCTTTCACTTTGGCAGCTTTTTGTCACGAAATTACGACGCTTGCTCTTCTATGACCCGCGATTTCACAACACGTCGCGATATCGCAACATTTTCTCTTCATGATGCATTCTGCTACTCTTAGCCGCAAAAACGCGACATGTCGCGAAATCGTGACAACTTTCCATTTCTAGCCGCGATGGAGCAACATGTCACGAAATCGCGACAACTTTTCATTTTCGGCCGCGATGGAGCAACATGTCGCGATATCGCAACAACTTTTCATTTTTGGCCGCGACGGAGCAACATGTCACGATATCGCAACAACTTTTCATTTTTGGCCGCGACGGAGCAACATGTCACGAAATCGCAAAAACTTTCCATTTCTAGCCGTGATGGAGCAACATGTCACGAAATTGTGACAAATTTTCATTTTCGGCCGCGATGGAGCAACATGTCGCGATATCGCGACAACTTTTCATTTTCGGCCGTGATGGAGCAACATGTCGCGATATCGCGACAACTTTTCATTTATGGTCGCGATGGAGCAACATGTCGTGATATCATGACAACTTTTCATTTTCGACCGCGACGGAGCAACATGTCGCGATATCGCGATAACTTTTCATTTCTGGTCGCGATGGAGCACCATGTCACGATATTGCAACACTTTCTTTTTCTTGCTATACTTTGCTCTTCCTTTGATTTTTTAGCATCTGGGCCACTGCGGTCTTCTTTGAAAGCATGCAAAAAAGGTGGGTCCCCAATTTTAGGATGTGTTGTGGATCAGCCACAACATGTAGCATTGTCATCTACTGAGGTTGAGTATATAGCCATCACACATGCTAGTACTCAAGCCCTATGGTTGAGAAAAGTCCTTGAAGAAATTGAAGAAAGTCAAAGTGGTCCAACTCGACTGTATTGTGATAACATAAATGTCATTCAGTTGGCATACAATCCAATCCACCATAGCAGATCAAAGCATTTTGATATGAAGTATCACTTCATTAGAGACATGGTGGAGCAGCATATAGTTGAGCTTAAATATTTTAGCACTTGGGATAACATTGTAGATATCTTCACCAAAGGCATGGGTAAAGCTCAATATATAAATCTGAGAGACTATATAGTTAGTCCTCTCAACTTTAAGGGGGATAATGTTGGAAGTTAAAATGGTAAAATGATAAAAAATTGTTTTACAACTGTAAGCTTTAGACCTTACCCTTTTACCTCCTTGGACGGCAACTGAGTCAGCAGTATTGGACGGCATGGCTAGCAGGAAGAGTTTGACTCCAAATTCCTTTTTTCCTTTCCTCCCTATTTTCCTTCCTCCCTAATATTTATCCTAAGCTTTCTAAGTATTGGTTATTAGTTTATGTATTTAAGCAATGTATTTTCGAACCTTTCAAGGCTAATGAATATCAGAGTTTATATTTTGAGCTCCTAACTTTTTGTTTCTATAACTTAGGCATATAATTTTATTATGTAGGATTTGATGATGGGGTGATAAATGTGCTGAATTTTGGTGTCTACGCACTTACTCTTGAGTTTCCCCCTTCTTGGGCTCCTGCTAATGTTGCTTTAGTTGTAGCCTTAGGGATTAGTGAAACTAGTCATATGTGAAGAGAGGATTTGACTTTCAAGCCTGTCTTTTTAGGTGATGAGAGGGCTCACACTTGTTAGATGAGAAGGGGTCTTCCTAAAGATAGAGCCCTTTTATCAATCATCAAAATGGTTTTGGGGCTCTTATCCCTAGCAAGACTTAGTTTAGCTACCACTAGGAAGGTTAAAGGTCTTCATCTAATTGGTTAGCATAGCCTTGCAACATAGGGAGGTTTAAGTTTAATAACAATCTCTTTTGAAGTCCTCCTTATATTGACCTCTTTGGCACATTTTTGTGTCTATTGGCAAGGTTTTGGATGCTCTCATCCTTTTAAACATAATTTTTCTTGGAGGATGGTTTAGCTCTTGGAGCCTTCAAAGCATAGCAAGGAAGACCTTTCTTATATAAACTTTTTAATATTTGAAGTTTTTAATCTATCAGCATTTCCTATTAGTGGGAGTTAGCCCTCCCAAGTAATCATATTGGCAAAGGCATTATTATCCTCATTTGTAGTGGTCGTCTTATGCAGTGTATGATAATCCTTGGGATATTTATGATGGCATCGCTAGTTTTTGGTGGTGTTGACTCATGTGAATGTCTTATCTCAACCCATTCATCACTAATAAACCTAAACCAGTATTACTAGAAGGATATCTATCACCTTCTATTGGATTTGACACATATCTCCCCTATGTCAAGGATATGCCTTATGTTTTTTGGTTAAGACACACCTTTCAAGGAATGCATCAAGAGCCTACCAACTAAGTTTGGGTTGTGTGCTACTATAAATATTGGGGTGTTGCATCTAGATGTGTTTTGGATGATAGATGTAGCTCCTTTTGCTGCTACTTTTGAAATTATGCCACATTTCCTTGCATTGAGTCACCTCCCTCTGATCGGATGGATAGCGAGGATGCAAAAAGTTTTGTTTTAGAGGTTGGGTGACTCATTTTTAGTCAAAAGTATTTTCGATCAATTTCCATTATTTATCTACATATATATAGTAGGTAGAATACCTGTTGGTCTAAAAATCTACCCAAGATTGAAATTTGTGCCCTAAGATTTTGACCAAAATTGAAATACCTTGAAGGAATGAAGCTTTAAGTGTCAATATCTAGAGTAGGATGGTTCCTTTATATCTAAACTACCTAACTTCAACACATGGGGAGATGAAAAGAATATAGAGAGAAAAGAAAGAAAGATAGCTAGACTTATAGTAGTACATATTCAGCCACATCAATAAACATTAGGTATGAAAGATTGTAGAATTTAGACATGTATTAAATTGCTTAATGGACTAGCTAGTTACTGCTACTTACAAAGTGTTCCAATTGTTTAAATAATAAAATATTGTGTTAATAATTCCAAAAATAGAGAATGAAACTACTTAGAAATTCAGAAAATAGAACTACTATCACATTCATTCATCTAGAGAATAACATAAATGACCAACAGTTTATACATATATTTTTTTCAATAATTTGAACCAGAGGCCAAAAAAAAATCTAATATTTGATTTCTTAAAGGCGCAATATATTCCCATACACTATAAATTGTAAAAACTCAAGAGTCGACCCCTATAACCTCTTACATTCTAGAATATATAGCTTTTACCATCTATTATGCTACTTGATTCCTCATTGCTTTGAGAGTGGATGCTATTGTTTCAGATCTCCTATTGACTTGCACACATGCTTGGAAGCACACTTGTTATAGCCAACTGATTAGGCTCCATTTGAAGGAGATATTGTTGTGTTGTCTACATCTGATTCTTAGGATCTTCTGGATTTTTGTTATGTAGCTTATTCTTCCATGATCATCCATTCACACGAGCATTAGTGAGTGGTCTAGTTGTTAGGATTCTCTGATAGCACACCTCAACCATTTGACATGCTATGATAGTGATCATCCACTCTTTAGAAGGCATCAAACATCTAAGATCTACTTTTTGACCTTATGTTTGGTGTTAAATTTTGATTCAACCTTGTTGTCGAGTGTCTTCTTATAGGTATCAGATGATAGAATTTGGTTTCCTTGTCTCTAATTGGCTGTCAAGTGTTGAGGACTTCATACCCTTCTACTATCACTGGAGGCATAATATTTTTTATGCTTCTCACACTTAAGCCAATTTTAGATTTTTCCTGCTCCTTGTAGTGTGATGGAGATTCAGTACCTATGCACACACTATGGAATACAAAAATTTTGATGGTCTCAACACTTAGCCAAAATTACTTTTCAATGTCTATCAAGAGATTGGGATTTGGTACCGGTATATTTTTACTAGAGGTACAAAACCTTTGATGGTCTCAACACTTAGTCAATTTTTCTTTCATGGGTCAATAGATTTCTTTAAACAAATCTAGACCACTCACGTTTTTACCTTAAAAAAAATTAGATAGTCATAGTCAAATAAAAATACCTTCAAGCATCCTGAAATGTGGACTATCAATTCTAGCTTAGATGATTTGGGTCATCTATTTAGCATGCTTGTGGATAAAATTCTTTTAAGTGGGTTACACATGGTTCCTTTGTGACCATAGAATCAAATTTTTTTGGATGTATGCAAGCCACACAATTTTCTTTATTCCTCTGCCAATGTGCATCATTGATCTCCTACCAATAGAGCAATGTTGACCGTAGATTTTTTAATGATTTTGATAGCTGAAAATTTTGAAAGTAGAACTTTTGTTTGCAAATGAACATGGACCATCCATCCTCTAATATTAAAGCAGTGCTAGTCATGGATTTCTTCTAACAGTTTGGTCAACTACAGATGACTATCCACTAATGAGATTTTAATTTTGATCCTATGGACCATCTGTTATTTGAATAGATCTAATGCGATATGTTCATGTTCTCTTTAATTGCACATGTGATAAAATACTTTGGGTGGTTATGATGAAACTTTTGAATGCATGCGGACCATTTTTTGGTTCTAGTTCGATGAATGCAATCTGTTGATCTAGGTGCACTCCTAGATAGAGACTTAGTGGGGTACCCATCTGGGTATAAAACCTCCAACTACCTCGATATTTAGTCAATTTTACCTCTATTTGCTCTTCATTGGGTGATATGGTTTTGATAATTGTCTGCTATCATCTATAGTATAAAACTTTTTATGATCCCTTGACTTAACCAATTTTGCTTTCTTTGCTAGTTATCGAGTTTCAGGGCTTTGGTACCCGTTCGTTGTCCCACAAGGTACAAAGTCTCTAACACATTCCATACTTAGCCAAAATTACCTCCATTTGTGGCTCGTTGGGCAATGGTTTTGGTACCCATCCATCGCTATTGGGGTACAAAATACTCAATGCCCTCGATACTTGTTACTTTTGGCTATGTTTTGCTCTCTACTGGGTGATAAAATTTTGGTACCCATCTACTTATCTTAGAGGTATAAATTTTTTAACGACTTCAACACTTAGTTGCTTTCAATATTACTTTATCTTTGTCGAATGATAGTTATTTGGTACTTTTTTTCTTTTTTTAGATGTGCAAAAGGTCCGACGAGCTCCATACTTAGTCATTGCTTGCTACTAGGGGATAGGATTTTAGTACCCATCTGCTTCTCTTGGAGGTACAAAATTCTTATGGCTTCAACACTTAGTCACTTTTAGCATTAATTACTCTCCATCAAGCAACAAGGATTTGGTACTCATCTGCTTCTCTTGGAGGTACAAAAATTCTAACAACTTCAACACTTAGCCGCTTTTAGTATTACTTACTCTCTATTCGATGATGGGGATTTGGTACCCGTCTGCTTTTTTTGGAAGTGCAAAAGGTCTGACAAGATCCATACTTAGTCATTTCTTGCTATCAAGGAACATGATTTTGATACCCATCTACTTCTCTTAGAGGTACAAAATGTCTGATAGCTTCAATACTACATTTTGTATTTATCGCATGACAAAGAAAATAGTATGCCTTTATGAAACAATACCAATGATGAGGAGATATATGCATAAAAAAAAATCATGCAAAAAGGAGATAAAACATTGAAGTGAAAGCAACAAACAAGGATAAGGATAGGGATAGATCCTTATAACCAATATTCTTATAAATGGATGGCGAAGAAAATGGAAGCTATAGAAAATTTATGGGAGAATAAAAAAAAAGGATGGAAAGAAAAGAGGGAGAGATGATTCAAGGGGATACCTGGAATATGGGACATCCCAAAAAAATGAATCTCCATGAGTATACTTCACCACAGCTTGTAGTTGTTTTAGTTCTAGGCAAGGCACCTTAGGAAATCACCATTCTTCTATTTTTCCTCTTCTTATGCTTTCTCTTTCTTACACAATTGAGCAAGAACTTTTCTTGTTTGTCCTTCGTGGTTGTACAATTATTTACTTCTAGCTGTAGCTTCTCCAACTCTGAATATTGGCTCATTCTTAGCTAAATAACACTTGTTTTAATTTATGTGGCAAGCACACATGTATATAGTATAAAGTATTGCACACTAACTTAGCCAACTGGAAATATTTATCATGATTACACAATCTTGTCCATTGATCATGCTCTCTTCTCAATATTTCCAAACCTATGTGAAGTAAATGCTTGAACTTATTCATTTCTATCACTCTATAGTTAGCACGTGCCATGCCTCAGATAAAGTACCTTATGAAGTAAGTTTGGCATACTATTGATGCCATACTCTATTCTCACTCATTTATCTTGTCTTATCCATTGGGAAATGGATTCAAAAAGTAGATTATACAAAAATCAAATCTATAAAAAAATTCAAAAATCTATACAAATGAAAGATTATTGTGCATCTCCTTTTTTTGAAGAGTGAACCAGCTCACTTGATTGTTCAAGTCCTCTCAAGGGTGCAACTGATGATTCGCTTTGTTGCATCACTGCTTGAGTCATTTCACCTTGTTTTCTTACCACCTAAGCTAGTGGAGTTATTGTGATCTGTAAAATTCAGCACATATTACTCCATGTCTCTTGGTATGGTATAGAGATCCCTTTGAGATGGCAAATAATATCTTGTAGTTCATAGTAATACCTAATATAGGGGGTCACTATATTATTTGGCTACTTCTTTAGACTTAGCCAGATGGAAAGATATCCTGTGAAGCATATGGAAGACCTGTTCCATTACAAGAAATTTTGACAATGATTCGATATCGCTTTCATCATTTTGGTGTTGTTCCAATAGTTGGTCAACCTACTCTTGCTTATAGAAGTTCCCATTTTCATCCCAAAATCTTGGGCAACCTAGAGCTTTTATTTCTTTGTCATCTTTGCTCAATTCTTGGGATTCATTTATGAGCTTACTAAGCACTTCCTCCCCTTGATAAATCAACTCAGTGCCTAGATCCACCTGATGAATGGCAAATCTACATTCATCGAGATGCATTTCATTTTATTTTACCACAAGAAGGTATTTTTCTCTAGTTATTAGCATTTATTTGGCTATTCATGCTTTCCTAGCCTTGTTGAGAAGCTTTGTTCTATTCTTATCAAACTCTTGTGGTGCTTCGATGATCATCTTAGCAATTTGGTTTACTTTCTTTCCAAAGGGAAGATAATTCTGTGAGATTTGCTTTCTTATTTTCTCCCAATATTCCCTTTTGATATGTCTAAGCAGGTTTTTGAAGATTTTCTAACCTCAAGGTTTCTCTTTTTTCAATTTTAGCTCTACTTTTGCGGTGATAAGAGCTTCCTATTGTTCTTGGAGCTTAGTTTTTAGCTCTTGTTGTGTTGAATCTTACTGCTGCATTTTGATTTTGGCTACCTACAACTCTTCTTCCAAGCTCTAAATTATGTCATCCTTCTACGACAATTTCTCCTTTGTAGGGGAGTTTTCAATTATCTACTATAAATCTTGAATCTCCCGCTGAAGGGCGTGTTGGTCTATTTTTTCTCTACTCAGTTTAATCTCCAAGTATTCAATCTTCTTTTTAGCTACCCAAAGCTTTTTATTAGTTTTATTTCCTTGCAATAATAGTGTATTGGCCTCGATGTGGAGGGCATGGAGAGTCTCTATATTCAATATTTTAGATATATCTTGTCTTGGCACTTTGATCTGGTAATCCTCCATCTCATCTTTGTAAGAGTCTTCTTGACTTTTGGGTGGGAAATCATATTCATCTGTTCTTCAATTATTGGGGCCATTGCATCATAGGTTACAGTCATCACCTCTTTTGCTTGCTCCAACTGTTGTTTCTCCCTTACCCAAATTTTCTTATTACCCTCTAGTTTTTGAATAATGGAAAATTTCTTCGATAATGGATCTTTAGACGTAGGAGGTGGAACAGGGGTATTTAAGAATAAAGGGAGAATGGATAGGGTATTTGATGATAGAATGTTGGTTTTTATAGGGGTGAGGTCTTCTTGGAGCATTGGCCCCATTTGCATAATGGATGGAGTGGAAATTTGTGCTAGGGGAATCTATGAGGGAGATGTTGGTGACTCATGAGATGATGATGATTGCTCAAGTTGCAATGGAGGTTGGGCTGGTGTCAGGATGATCTCAAGTGAAGGAGAAGACTGTGCAAAGTCATGAGATGGGGAGGATTGAGTAGGAAAAGTTATAGAAAACTTACATGTTCCTTGTGCTTTCAGCTTTGGCTCCATCCTTTTGGTTGCTTTTAGCTCCTTTCCTTTTTCTACTTTGGCCTCTGCTACTATAACTACCACTTCATTTTTGTGTACATCTTGCTATAGCTTTTATCTTCTAATTTCCATCATTTCTACATCCAAATCTCTAGGGTTCGGATAGGTCTTTTATTTTATCCCTTTCTTGGTATATTTTTGATATGAGATTTATTGCATCATTGGTTGTGCCCCAAAAGGTATAAGAGTACTTGGTCTCCTAGTATACTCATCCAATTATACTACTTCAACACCAGCAACGTATCCTTCTATTGTTTTCTAGAATTGAGGCAACAATTCTTCCTCAGAGTCATCATAGCCAACTAAGGAGGTTGCCTATGATTGAGACTTAGTAGCTCCCTCTATTTTTGCTTCCTCTATCTCTTTTTTTTAATATACTATTATCTTGACCTTTGAAAAATTTCCTTTTCATGTTGCTTTGCCTAGTTGATATACTTCACATCGAATTCTTTGACAAATCTCTTGTTTGTGTCATTTGGGTAAGCATCCTTAATTTGGTCTTGTTCGCATCATTAAAACCACCATTTGTTTATCTTATGCTCATCCTAGCCAAGATCATCTATAATTTTTTGAATGATCTTAGAGCTAATCCATTGATATTCATTTCTTTTTAGATCAAAAATTCTCTTGTACTCATGCCACGTCCTCCATGGTGGCCTCTCTTGCATTTTAATGATATGTAATGGCTCTTCTTGATCATCCACAAAATTCTTGAAACCCTTAATGTTGACTACTAAAAAATGCTCAAATAGTGGTGGCTTATTGTTCAGAACTACCAACTTAGCCTTAAAAATATCGTCTAGACCATAATATCACCTATGAGGTACCACTAGAAATTGCAAAGCACCAAGATTTTCATCCAAAACTTGATACTAGTCTAGCTCCCTCTTTGTCATAGTAATATCTTCAAATTTTATAGGAAGCCAAAAAATGATGGTCTTCTTTATTTTGGCACCATAGTGCCTTTCTGTTACATGTATTTATCTGCAAAACTCCAGGCCAAAGATCTAGTTTGTAACATAGTATGGGAGCAGGTACGGGGTGCCTGAGAAACCATATAATCTGACTATGGTTCCTTCCTTCAAGAAGTACCAATCACCTAATTCTCTTTTCTTACCCCTTAGCCTATCTATGGCTTCTAGACTTAGGCGTGGGCACTACCCATAGATTCTAGCAATTGTAGGTCCCAAAAATTCTTTGTTGAACTCAAGATATGGTGTACTTTCTCTAAGTATATGGGTCCAATCTACAACAAGATGCATTAGATCATTTTCATCCCATTTTTGCAAATTCATGTTATGCATGCCTGGGGTAAGTTAAAAAGGACCAGCCATGCTAAATATGATGGGTAAGTGAATTGCTCACTACGACCCATTTTCATAGTGACAAGTTGACTATGTATATTGGTGCTCAAAAATTCTATCCAATCAAAGAAGATGGGAGGATGTGCACTTTTCCCTGTATAATTATTAGTATTTGTAACTACATAGGCAAGGGACAATTGATATGGGTACACCATAGCATCCATATTCAGCCCTAAAATTACCACTAACATAGATAGCACCATCTACATTAGGGGCTTAAAAGTTTCCAACTTCATTGTTTTCTCCATGTAGTCATTTGAAAGCATACCCAACAAGTCAGTTAGCCACTTCTTGAAAGTGACTTTAGTGAGAAACTTCTTCTGCTCTTGTAGGCTTATTATTATCTTTGGCTTGGCTTCTGGCATGGCCCCCACTATAAAAGCCTTAGTAATTTTCTCTTTTGATATTACAAACAACTTCTCAAGCTTCTAGTTATGCACAGTAGTTGTATCTAGGTCATAAAATTTCACCACTACCTTCATAAGCTTTGGACATGGATGAACATGTCTAGGCATATATAGAGATAGTAGTGAGTTACATGGTGTACATTTTGGGTAGCTAGGAGGTAATCTTCTTCCCTTATCTTCTGCCACTTCTCTAAAGTTCTTCAACTTTGACTTAACTATAAGAACTGTGTCGTGTATTCCCACCAACTAGTCTTGTAGCTCCTTGGTGGTCTTTTACACCTTTATTTTTCTTTGCTCAAGCCATTTTTCTATACATTATTCTCACGCTACTCTACAACTAATCTCTTATAAAAACACTTAGGCTCGTTTGCTTTGTACTAATGCAATACGTAGCAATATTTGTGGCTCAAATTTTAGGCTTCTTTTATAATGCTCAATGATGAGCTCGATTGGGGTGTGATTGTTAAGCTTTGCATGTAGAACGATTCTACCTAGAAATATTTTCTCAGGATTAGCAACTACTACAGATAATTAAAGTGCATGTTGTAGGATATCGTACCACTAGCCAATGAGACTGGTAAAAAGTTTAGAATTTTGGCAACTCAAGCAAGAATTTTGGTAAATTAGGCACGCTTCCCCAAAAATACTTTTGATATCTTTTAACTACCACTAGCACTTTATGATCAGCTATCATAAGGATATGTGGCATAATATTTTAAATCATGTGCCATTAGCCAATGTGGATGATGTCAGACATGATTCAACAGTTGCTCTAAAATTTTGTGTGTCAATCAAGAACTTTCTGCTACTGAGCACTTTATGATAGTTGAGATTTTCTATGTGGTTGTTTACACGTGCAACTATTTACATATTTACAAATTAGTTTTACATTTTTTTGTACATAGTGTTTCAAGTATTGGCCATTTATTGATATAGGTAAGATATGGCCCTTTAAATCATGAAGCTAAAATGCATTTGAATCCCTTTTTTGATCTATTAAATATGGCCCAGACCACATAGAATCAAATTTATCATGTACCCTTGGCTTGTCTCTATCCATGTCCAATTTAAGAACAAGATCACCTTTGTTAAATAATTTTGGCACTGCTTTCTTATCAAACTATCACTTGATAGTTGTTTGATGGTGTTGTAGATTATAAAATGCCTTTTCATGCTTTTTCTCTAGCAACATTAATTTTTCTATTCTTTTTTCTATTGGCTACGCATCTTCAGGGTAGATTTCGCTGATAAATTTTAGAGCCAACAATTCCAAATTTATGGGAAAAAATATTTTCTTCCCATACACTAAAGCATATGGCAAAGTCTTCAATATTTTTTTCACTATTTTCCTATCATCCCATAATGCTCGGTTAAGCAATAAATGTCAGCTTTGTGGATTATCCTCAATGTTGTGTCTAATTATCTTCAACAGATTTATGTTGTGGATTTTGCTAATCCATTTCCCTGAGGATAATAATTGGAAGATGCATTTAAATATATACCATATTTTATCATGAAATCACTGGTCTTGGCACCAATGAAGGATCCAAAATTGTCTGAAATAATTGTATTTGGGGTTTCAAATCTCATAATCAACCTTTCCAAAAAATCAATAAATGTATCTTGGTTTTCATGTTTGGTAACTTTAGCTTCAAACTACTTAGTGAAATAATTCATTATTGTCAAGATATATTTATGTCCTACGAACAAATTGGTATTAATCACCCTAATAAAATCCAACCCCCATTTTTGGAAGGGTGCTTCTACAATAATAGGCTAAAGAGGCATCATTAGATGTCTGCTCTAAATATTTAGCATTTGTTAGAGGATTTGACCAACTTAAAGGCATCTAAAAATATTAAGGGCTAATAATATTTGGCTCTGAGTATTTTTGTAGTTGTAATTTTTCCAGAATAATGACCACCTAAGAAGCCAGCATGAAATTCCTTTAGGACTTCTTCTGCCTTATGTGGATGTAGGCATCTTAACAATACACCATCAAAATTTCTATGATACAGGATGTCATTAATTACAACATAATACTTTTCCTATAGCATGTATCTGCATCTCTAAGAAGTTGTGAAACCCTTCAGTATCTATCGAATTCAAAATAGTGCATCAATTGCTCGATCTGGGTATCCAACCTTGACTAAGTACCTTTCAATTGTGAAGTTTGTAGGTCATCTATCAACATGTTTGCATTCTATAGTGTTGACTCTACTAGCTGCTAGCACAGTGCTCTACCTCTCATGAGTTTGGTTGGATTGATTTCAATATCATATTCTTGAATCTTTATCGCCTAGTCAGCTCGCTTGTAACCCAATTCTTCTTGAATTATGAAGTTTTAGATGTTTGATTGCACTACAGACACCAATGTTTTACTTTGAGATTAAAAAAAAAAATACCTAAAATTTTTCAAGGATTTCATCAAAGCATAGAATTGCTTTTCTATAAAATTATAACTTTCCTCATGATCATGTAGCGTTTGGCTTAGAAAAGTTATAGGTCACTCATCATTTTCCTCCTCTTTTTGAGTGAGCATGACTCCAAAATCTCCTATGCTATAAATACATAGAAAATGAAATTTTTGGAATAATTTTGATTGACTAACACAAGAGCTCGAGTTATAACTTCTTTAATATTTTTTAAAGTATTCTTTTTTATGTTTTTCCACTTGAAATTTGCTTGCTTATTTAGCATTTATGTCATGGGTTTTATAATATCAGCAAAATCTAAGATAAACTTCTATATTGATCTGTCCAAAGAATGATAATAACCTCTTCTTATTTAGTTGCAGTAAGAGTTCCATAATGGCTCTCACCTTGTATGGATCGATAGCTAGCCTTTTCTTAAATACAACATGCCCTAGCAATTTTTCTTCTTGTAAAACAAAAATTGACTTCTTTAGGTTCAATGAAACCTCAAATTCTCAGTATTTTTGGAATACCAGTCGAAGATGTTTAGTATGATTTTATTTTTGGTGAGAGAAGACCATCTTATCATCTAGATAAATTACTATTATCTTGTTTACTAGATCTCCAAATGTTATTTCCATTACTCTTTAAAATGTAGCACCAGCATTAGATAGACCAAAGGGCATTTGTTGGTATGTAAAAGTTCCCCACTCAGTGGTGAATGTGGTCTTGTATTGGTCTTCATCCTAGACCCATACTTGATTAAAGCTAAAGAATCCATCCAGAAAAGAGAAGCTCTTTGCTCTAGCTACAATGTGCAAAATTTGATCCATTTGGGACAAGGGATAATGATCCTTCAATGAGGCCCTGTTGAGATTCCAAAAATCTACACAGGCGAATATCGTCGTATTTATTCCTTACCGGCACAAGATTTGCTACCCATGTAGAGTTCTTAATTGGATAGATAATTTTAATATTCAAGATCTTCAATAACTCTTCCTTCATCAAAGCCTCTATCTTCGGATTGACTGGTCGTTGCTTTTATCAAAAAGGCTTAGCATCTGGTAATATTTCAATAGTGTTTTGAATAGTTTCTTTGCTGTAAACTTTGAGATCATCATAATTCCATGCTATAATGTCATTGAACTCTTTATATAAGTCCAAGATTTGTTTAACTTCATATTTAGAGAAATGCACTCATATTTTAATATGCTTCCCATGCTCAATCTCAATTTCTTTATACCCTTGCTTATCAATTTTCATTTTGTGAGCAGTTGGTCGATCACTGCTATCAAATAAGCTCTCCAAGGTGATCAATCCTTTTGGGATATGATTGTTTTTTAGTTGTATTAAATCACCTTCTTCTTCATATTCTAGTAGCTTTTTGGTTTCACTTGCACAATTCATTTCTTAAATTAGAAAATCAACAATTTGTTCATCATTGTCAAATATTTGTCATAATGTATTTTTATCTAGTATTGATGTCTTGTATACCAACTTGATTGTCTTGGGCTTGCATACTATATTAGACACGAGGTAATAATTAGATCCAAAAGAAGCTAATGTATTAGCATGAGTATTCTATTCTCTAGGAATGGCCTTTATATTAAGTGCTTCAAAGTATTTCAACAAGTCCCACACTCTATTTCTATAAGCCTTAAGGTAATGTTGTTTGTTGCAGCAATGCTCTGTAACCTAGTTAACAATTAGCTTTGAGTCTTCATGGATCAATAGTTGCTTGATTCACATTCATTTTTAGCTTTCTTAAGGCCTAGACATAGCACTTCATATTTTGTTGTATTGTTTGTTTAACTCCAAGTAAGTCTATATGAGAAAGCCTTTTCTATCTCAGTTGGTGAAATTAGTACTATCCCAATTCTGATGTCATTCTTACATATTGCTCCATAAAAATAGAGTTTTCACATCTTATTCTATTGAATGTCTTGTTTCTCCATGATTGAAGCTTTCTTTTCCTCTAACTTTATGATTGAATATGTGCCCATTCCTGTTTCAATCATGGCATTAAAGTCCTTTAATGAGAATTGATCCTTTGTCTGCAATTCATCCAAAATAATTATATCAGATCAGTTTCTTCAGTAATCATGCTAATTGTATCAACTTGTTGACCTTGTTCTTCAATCGTCTCTATGTGATAGGTGGATGGCTTTTCAGATAATATTTTCACTCGTTTGCCCTTGTATGGAATCTCCATATGTGAATAGTCAAGAGATAAATATCCACCTAGTTTAGCTATGAATTCCCTAGAGAAGCACATTCTAAATTAAGGCTCTAATTCCACTACCACCACCTCCTGGATTACTGTTATCTGGGGCATTTTGTGGTGCACCATAGGTATATCTTTAATTACTCCCATAGTCTTTATAAGAGTACCATCCAGCCACAGCATGCCAGGAGTACTTCTGGTATCCATCCCCATTATTTCACACACAGCTTTGGGCATCACTATTATTGATACTTCATAATCAATCATGCAGTTATGCACCACCCATTCTTCCATGCATAAGGATAAATAGAATGGTGATGGCTTGTTTTTTCTTATCCCTAAGGTAGGATTTCCTTAAGCTAAATTGAGCTTTGTTTGGTGCTTACCTTCATTCTTAATGGATTTTAAAGAGGATTGAAGCAAGTCAATTTTCCATGGAATTAGCAAGGCCTCATACATGCTAGCTTTAGATGGTGTCATCTTCAATTCCTCAACTATATTAAAGCTGAAAGTTTAAGGTTGTTTTCCCTACTCTTTTATAGGTTCATTATACCTTTTCTTGTACTCCAAAGCTACTTTAGTTCTTTAACACTTAGTAAGAGAAGGATATTTGAGCTTATCTCTATCTTGCTCTTGAGTCTCAACCTCTTTTGTTATATTTTGATGTTGTTGAGTTGGCTTTTGAATTGGGGTAGACTGAGAGGTACTACATTTTGGCTGATATGTTTTCTCAAAATGTGCCTTAAAAGGATTCATTGTTTTAGGATCAACATGCAATGGCTTCTTACTTAACCTTGTCAAAACTACCACTTGCTCTACTAATGGTATCATAAAGTTATAATTCATTTCTCGAAGCATATTTACCTATCCTTTTTGAGTTCTTTCAACCTTTTCAATCATCACTTTTTGTATATGATGTTGATGTATCATGCAAGAAATTTCACCATGAGGTTTATTGCATATTGAACACCAATAATCTAACTCAAATATTGGAGTGGGCAGCTCGGCTTTCTAATTGTTATACATTGTATTAGATTTTTTAGTAAGCTTGCTAGTAGTTGTTGTTTGGTCCTTCGTTACATATGGGAACCTTTTGGGTTGAAAATTTCTCTCAACTTATCTTCTTTTCATAGAAGTTATTTCATTTGTCATATTCTTCATGGTTATCATTTCTTGTAAAGTAATCATTTGAGGGTCTGGTTCTGGTAATGTAGGCACAAGATGAGGTGTTGGTAGCATTGGAGTTGTAGTAGGTGTTGGCAATGTTTGATTCATTGGTTGCATTGGCCATGTTGGAAAGTTGATGGCTAGAGGTAAAACTAGGCAATAAGAGTTTGCAATAGGGACTTGATATTGTTGTTGGGGAAATTCTAAAAATATTGGCATTATAGTTTTAGGAGGCAATCTACCTATTGTGATTAAATCTTTATCTACCCTTAATGCCTCTTGCAATATATCTAGGAATGTAAATACATTAGATTGCCTTATAGCCATGCCTAAATCTGAATTGAAAGCTCTTAGATAATAATACATCGCTTTTTCATTGGTTGACCTAAGACCCTCAGGTACTCTTTTCCATGTGCGGCTAAATCTAATATTGAAATCCATTATTTCCTCCTGTGGGTGCCTCTATATTATAGTAAACTATGTTAACAAAGAGAATAGATCAAGTTTTTCATTAAATTCTTGCACTAATCTGCTAGTAATCTATGCCCATGAATTAATAATACGATTTGGTAGAGTTCTATACCAATATAACATCTCTTTTAATAAATTTGCCAATAACCTTATTATGACATCTTCATCTTGGATGTTATGTATAGCAACCAATGAAGCCACAACCTAGCAATGCTCATAAGTAGTCTTCCTGGTACCATCATATGTAGCCAATGCTTTAAGCATTGCTTGAGGGATAGGGTTTGGTTAAGTAGATTTAGAGATCATGTATTATTCCAATTCAAGAAATTCTATGGATTATGATTCTGAGCCATTGGTGGTGATGTGTTTGAAGGTATTGTAGAGGTGTAATTTGTGTGATACTATTCTTTTGAAATATTTGAAGAGGAATATGATTCAAAATATGGGCTAGAATGTTATCTATTGAAAGTACGAGAAGGCAATTCTAAGAACTCTATTGGTTTGTCAAGTATCCTAGTTGCTTGCCTTGTGATCATGAGGTTTAGGAATCCATAAAGCGGCTTAATTTTATGTATATTTGGGTTCTAAAAATGAGTGGATTTTCTAGGTGATTGAAAAAATATCTATTATAGAAAAGAATCACAAAATATCTTATCTATCAATATGGCGAGGTTTGTGTCCCATCGGGTATGTCTAAAATTGTTGGTCTAAAAATCTACCTAAGGTTGAAATATGTGCCTTAATATTTTGACCAAATTTAGAAGATCTTGAAGAAATGAATCTTCAAGTGTTAATCAATGGAGTAGGCTAGTTCCTTTATATCTTAATTACCTAACTACAACACATGGGGAGATGAAAAGAATGTAGAGAGAAAATAAAGATAGATAGATAGACTTACAGTGGTACATATTCAACCACATAAATAAAAATTATGCATGAAAGATCATGTGATTCAGACATGTATTAAATTGCTTAACAAATCAACTAGTTACTGCTACTTACAAAGTTTCCCAATTATTTAAATAATAAAATACTACGTTGCTCATTCCAGAACTAGAGAATGAAACTACTTAGAAATCTAGAAAATAGAATTACTATCACATTCATTCAACTAGAGAATAACAAAAATGATCAATAGTTTATACATACATGTTCTACAAGAATTTGAACCAGAGGCCAAACAATAATCCAATCTTCTATTTCTCAAAGGCACAATATATTTCCATACCTTGTAAATTGTAAAATCTTAAGAGCCAATCCTTAGAACCTATCGGCTTGCACACATGCTTGGCAGCACATTTGTTATAATCAACTGATCATGGTCTATTGACATGGATTTATTAGGCTCCATATGAAGGAGAGATGGTTGTGTTGTCTACATCTAATTCTTAAGAACTTTTCACATTTTTGCTATGTAACTTATTCTTCCATGATCATCCATTCACACGAGCATCAGTGAGTGGTCTAGTTAGGATTATTTGACAACACATCTTAACCATATGATGTGCTATGATGGTGATCATACACTATTTATATGGAATCAAACATCTAATATCTACTTGTTAACCTTATTTCGAGCATCAAATTTTGATTCAACCTTGTTATCAAGTGTCTTCTTATAGTTATCGGATGATGGAATTTGATTTCCTTATTGTTATTTGAATGTTAGGTGCTAGGGACTTGATACTCTTCTACTACTGCTAGAATTGTGACAGATATTAAGTAGCTATGCTCATATTATGGGGTACAAAACTTTTGACAATCTCAACACTTAGCCAAAATTGCTTTTTAGTATTTTTCGAGCTATAAGGATTTGGTACCGGCCCATTACTACTAGAGGTACAAAACCTATGACGGTCTTGATACTCAGTCAATTTTTCTTTCATGGGCTATTAGATTTATTTAAACAAATTTGGACCACTCATTTTTCTACCTTAAAATAATTTAGACAATCAGTCAAAGAAATTACCTTCATTCTTCTTGAAACGTGAACCGTTGATCCTAGCTTGAATAATCGTCGGTCATCCATTTAGCACGCTTGTAGATAAAATTATTTTTAGTGGGTTACAAGTGGTTACTTCATGATCATAGAATAAAATCTATCTGGACGTATGCAAGACACACAATTTTCTTTGGTGGGTCTTAGTCAAAAGGCTTTGTCTTTAGTCCTTTGCCAATGCATGTCATTAATCTCCTGCCAATAAAGCAGTGTGGACTACAAATATTTTGATGATTTTGATAGTTGATAGATTTGATAATAGTACTTTTATCTATAGATAAACATGAACCATCCATCCTCTAATATTAAAGCAGTGTTAGCCATGGATTTATTTTGATATTTTGGTCAATCGTGGCTGAATATCCACTAAAGAGATTTTAATTTTGATCCTACAGACCATTCATTCTTTGAATAGATCTAATGTAAGTTTTTTATCTTCTCTTAAGTTACAATAAAATAGCTTTTTGTGATTATGGTGAAACTTTTGAATGCATGCAGACCATTTATTGGTTTGGGCAGATGAATGCAATCCGTTGATTTGGACGTGCTCCAAAACAAAGACTTAATGGGATACTCATCTGAGTACAAAACCTCTGGTGATCTTGACACTTAGTCGATTTTACCTCTATTTTCTCTTCGTAAGGTGACAGGGTTTTGATACTAGTCTACTATCATCTATAGTACAAAATTTTTTATGGACCTTTGAATTAACCAATTTTACTAACTTTGCTAGCTATCAGGTGTCAGATCTTTGGTAACCATTCATTGTCTTGCGAGGTACGATGTCTCCAACACATTTCATACTTAGAAAAAATTACCTCTATTTGTGGCTCATCAGGTGACAAGATTTTGGTACCCATCCATCGCTATTGGGGGTACAAAATACTTGATGCCCTCTATACTTGTCATTTTTGGTTTTGTTTTGCTCTCTACCAGGCAACAAAATTTTGGTACCCATCTGCTTCTCTTGGAGGTTCAAAAAGTTTGACAACTTCAACACTTAGTTTCTTTCAACATTACTTGCTCTCCACCAAGCGATTGAGGATTTGGTACTAGTCTACTTATTTTGGAAGTGCAAAAGATCCGGTAAGCTCCATACTTAGTCACTACTTATTATCAAGGGACAAGATTTTGATACCCATCTGCTTCTCTTGGAGGTACAAAAAGTTTGATGACTTCAACACGTAGTCACTTTCAACATTACTTGCTCTCTATTGGGTGATAAATATTTGATACCCATATACTTCTCTTGGAGGTATAAAAATTTTGATGGCTTCAACACTTAGCTACTTTCAGCATTACTTGCTCTTCATCGGGCGATAGGGATTTGGTACTTAGTTGTTGCTTGCTACTAGGAACAGGATTTTGGTATCCATCTGCTTCTCTTGGAGGTATAAAAAATTTAATGGCTTCAACACTTGGTAACTTTCGGCATTACTTGCTCTATTTTGAGCAAGGATTTGGTACCCGTTCACCTTTTTTGGTAGTACAAAAGGTCCAACAAGCTCCATACTTAGTCGATTTACGTTTCGCATCTCGAAAAGAGACGAATGTGGGTAATCATAAAAAACTACCTACAATACTTGGTGGTAGATAATCCCATGTCAAATGGATCAAATGTCTTGTTAGGATTCAATTCCCATGTGTTGGATGCCCATTGCTCCAAATAATCATTGAGAATGTAGGGGTGCATCTCGTCCATGAAGTAGTCGATATTCAATAGTTCTTTTGCTATTCAAGATTGTTCCTTTCCACTTTCTTTGAAGGGGATATACTCTATGTGATACATGTGAAGGGACTCCAATGGAATTGTGAACGTGGTCTCATACCTAGTTTGGAGCAACATATGATTCCAATATTGCAACAAGTATCCAACAATATTAGCAATGAAGTCTCTTGAGAGGCATATCCTAAATGTGATCAGAAGTTCAATCATCGCTATGTCTAGCAAATCATCAAATCAGGGCATGCTTGGCTTTTTAGAGCAAGGTCTTGAACTAGCCCAAATATTAGCACTAGAGTGCCATCTAATTGGACCACCCTGATATTGACATGCTCAAGAGATAAGTCAAGTGCTTTTACACCCTTTTTGGTATGATTGATTTGCTTGACCCTAAGTCAACCATGAAGTTGTGCATTAGCTTGTCTTCATAGATCAAAATTAGGTAGAATGGCATAGGCTTAAGCCTACTAAGTTATGGGCTTGAGATTTTTTGCATGATATGTGTTTCTTATTTACTCATATCTCTTTTATTATTTAGGGCCTCTTCTAAATTCGTTTGTTCTGGAATAGAGAGGACATCCCAAAGAGGCATGGCTATATTCAACTTTCTTAGGTGCTCCACTACGTTGAAAAATCTGACATAAGGGGATTTTGGAATGGTTGATATTATTTGAATCTTAGTCCTTTATGTGGTCAAAGGTGGCCTTGGTAGATTTGCAACAAGTGTCCTTAGAGGCTTAGGAGCAACTCTTATAACTATCAAGATCCCTTGTACCCAATTCTCTAGTGTTATTGTGTTGCAGGAGCTCTTCGATTGTCTATTTCCCTTTTTTGAGTTCTAGCCCCTGTTGGGCTAGGTACCCCTTATTATTTAATATCCCTCCTCTTGTCTTGAGTGTTATACTTTGATTAGACTTTTGGTCTCTCATTTAAGGGGGTTGTTTCATCCAACATGATGTACACTTTCGCTTTATCCTAGGTAACAAAAATTCACTCCAGAGTCGATGAATTGGTAGCTGATGGTGTGGTCAAAGACTAAGTAGCAGGTTCCAGACTTGTCATCAATAATTTCAACTAAGGATAATGTACAATATTTTGGTTGAAAGGAGACATATTAATAGTTTGAGACTTTGTTTCAACATAATAGTTAGAATTTGGATAGTTGAGAGCAGGATAGTACCAGGCACTAGGATCTTCAACATAGTTGTTTTGGGTGGTAACCAAGTTCCTAGTTGAGCTTGTAGGTATATATTATATTAGAACTAATATGGGTACTATATATTTAGTTAAGGTCTGAGAGTGACTGGGATTTTTGTTAGCCAAAAATGGAAGCTTGTGATACCCAACTAGAGGTGGTTAGACATTTGGGTTTCCCTGTTAGAAAGGAGGCTTTGGATAACTCTAGTAGGGAAACCCTTAAGCATTATGTTTCCTCTTTAGGGATGTGACATCATTATATAGGGTCCTCATAGCACTAAATAATTCATCCATTTTGGTAAAAAGGGAAGAGGAAATCTGATTTTGCTCTAGGTGCATGGTAGGATGAGTCGGACTGGTGGTAAGTTGTATGGTCAAAGAGGAGTGATATGAGGGTTGAATGGAAGGAAACAATGGTAAAGGTGGTCTAGGGGCTAGCCTTCATATTTGGATTATATCTTTCTCAACCTAGATGGCTATATCATAGACCTCCAGTAATGAATTCCCACCCTTAGACTTGACCATCATGGCAATCTCATAATTAAAAGTTTTTAGATAGTAAATGAATGCCATACCTGGAGGTGGTCAAATCTTGTTGGGGATCCTTTTCCAAATCTTATGGATTCAGACATTGAAATCATCCATTATTTATATAGGCACCCTCTTAATGGTTTTGAGTTGCTCTAGAAGAGATCCTCCATCTACCTTCTCTCTAAATCCTTTTATTAGGAGCCTTGCTAACTAGTCAGAAGCTCCTCCATCTACCTTCTCTCTAAATCCTTTTATAAGGAGCCTTGCTAACTAGTCCTAGCTTCTGACTGGTTATGGGTGGAGGCTAAGGTACCATTCATGAGCTCTTTCTAAAAACAATTTATAATAGCCTCAAGGATATATCTTGCTTTTCAATGAAGTGCACATCATAAAATCTCACCAGGTGGTGCAAATGCTCTATTAGGGTGACAACATCTTCTCTTGAGAAGTAAGGTAAGGACTTAAGTGTTGAGGCAGAAATTGGGTCCCATATATTAGGTGGAACTAGTGGAATCATGGGAGATCTATAATTCCATGTTAAAAATTTTATGGGAGGATGGTGCACAATAGTCACCATGTTCCTCCTTCTTTGTCTTCAATTCAATGGTGGTACTAGCTCTTGCTGATTGGCTTGGGTGAAGGATTTGGTTATAGGTCTTTCGCTCATATAATTATTGACCCTTCCTTTGAGAATGGAGTTACCAGGTGAGGATATTTTACTTTAAAAAATTCATGAGACAAATATCTCCACCAAAGTCTCGATCTATCTTTTCAAGCAAATTTGCTAGGTGAATTTTTTGATGCTTCACTTCAAGCAGGTGGACTATGACCTTCACTAGGATCATAGTTATAACTCTTTAATCTTCATAGATCAAATGTAGAAGCTTTTCCCATTGGGTATGCCATAAAAAGCTATTATCATCTATGAATGCACCTTCCCATATCAACAGAAGGCCTGATTAGCCAAGGGCACCTATACCTCGTGTAGAAAAAAACAATGGCAAGCATCGTGGATGGAAGACCACCTATTGGGCAATCTTTGAGGTTTTTAATCAAGGTTGGCTCCTTGTTAGAATTAATCCTTGATGAATGGTGACCTCCATAAGCTAAGGCTAATGGGATTACATGGAAAGGAATTGTAATGAAAGTAAACAAAAAATTAAATACTTTGCATAAATTTAAAACCTAAGTTACGAGGGGTGATGCACCAAGAATCAAAATCCCTTCCTTTGACTACAATAAGTGGCCATAAATAAACATTAAATTCATTGACCTACAGCTTAAATGAACACAACAAAAATAAACATTATCAAGAATCAAAAACACATTAAAGAAAGGAGGATAGAACAAAATTAGTCATGGCTTCCATTAACATGTCAAAAATGACTACAAGACAATGAGGCTTGGAGGGTTCATGTTGGACCAAAATCTGCCATACTTACAGATAGGCAATGCACCCTAGACTCTAGCCAATGGTTAGTACTGGATGAAATGAGATTTCCCTAGATTTTAACCTTCAAAGAAGGTTGACTTATTAAAAATATAATATATTTAGAAGGAAAAGGGTTGAGTAAGGGTTAGAGAGATTTAATAAAAATGGATGGGATATAGTGTAACAACATTGGATCTCACTAAACAACATGCTAACACAACTAATTTACATGATACTTAACAGACCATCCATTATCAATTCTAATTATAGGTTCATTCAACTTAAAACGCTTACTTTAATCATTCCAATGACTTAAACAATTAGTGATCCAATAGTGATCCAAAAAATAGGATTCACTTTAACAGAATAAACCAAGCATTTAAGTGTAACAAAAATAACTTAAAGCAAGGAATGCATTCCTAAAAACTTACAATTGAACAGTAATGGAGGCCATATAGCTATCACTTCATTAATTGAAAACAATATTATATAGCAATACTAGGCAATAACTACAAAGCCAACCCTTGTATTGAGGTCTCTTGGCTTATTTATAGGTTGCATCTTGAAACTTGCAGTGTAAGATTTATAGTTAGTTACAAAATTGTTATAAAGACAACTTGGCATAAAAGTTCAAGCTAAGGTGGTTGTCTCAGATCTCATCCTACCTTTGAATTTGAATTCTTGTGAAGCCCGCTCTGTCGATCTGCAACTATTTTTTGTAAGTGGATGAATGGTTGCAATGGATATTTTAGAGTTGTCACTTTCATGTTTGGGTGACATTAGATTGACTAGTTGGAAGGCACCAAGGTAGCTACAATTTCTTCTTAGAACCACTTTGTCTTTGAGCATCATTGTTATAGCTTTGAGCAATGGGAAGTTGAGGCACTATTGTCATATCTAAGGGAAGCTCAACTTTGTGTATTGTGGTTTCATGTTTCATGCCTTTGAATGCTTCACTTGCACATTCTTGGGCCTTTTCTTTTTGGTGCTTAAATCATTGCTTAGGTAAACTTGTCTTTGTGCATCATGATTTTGTGTAGTCATCTCCCAATACATCTTCTTTGAATTTTGTTGATATCATTTTCCACATGCTTCTAGCTTTACGTAATCATGATTTTATGCATTGAGGCTTTACACATTGTCAAAGATACATGATGTCATTGCCAGGAGGAGGTTGGTTTTCTGTAGTCGTTGCTTTGAAGATCTTGGTTTTGTGAATTGACTTTGCACAATATTGGGTTCTGACATGACTATGCTAATGTCACTCCAATAAAGAGTTTGTATTTGTGAATCGTGGCTTTGTGCAGCTACTAAAACCATAAAAATCTAGCTAATTTTGTGAAAAAGAACCTAGCATTTTGAATTGCAAATGTGGTCATGAATTTGACCTACATTCTTGGTGCCTCCCAAGGTTTTATGCTTGTAAAAAAAGAAAATTCAAACAACCTTATATTTAGATTATAAACTTGTGAAGAAGGGGAGGAGCTAGAAGATAAGATGACAAGAAAAGAAAGGGTGAATGCAGCAGGATATGCGATACTTACTACAAGAAGTGAGAAATGGAGGGATCATAGAAAGTGGTAAAATTAGAGTTAATGGAGCAATATACAGATGGACAGATAAGAACAAGTGACACAAAGGGGAATAAGGGAAGAAAATAGGGGGATATGGTGAACAAAGATACCAGGTCTATGGTATCCCCAAATAAAATGGTACCTCCATGTGCATATTCCACGATAGCTGAGAGCTTTTTTAGGTCTAGGAGAGATGCCTTAGGAAAATATTCCAAGAACTTATAGGTCAAATCCTATCATTATCATCATACTTTTCTCTTTTCTTCACACAATTGTGTAGGAACTTCTTTTGTTTGTCACTTGCAGTAGCATGATGCTTCAAAATTTTTGTATAACCCATGAGTGCACCAGAGAGAATTATATCTTGGACTATCTGACCCATAACAACCTTATAAAAATATTAGGGGTAGTTATACCAACTAGCCTTTCCATAATGAGTGCATGATGATTTCTTTTGATTTGGATTTATTTTCTAAAAATATAGAGTTTGTGTGGACAATATGTTCACATGCTTTGTTTAATGTGCTCATGCCAACTAAGCTCTTTTTTCTCAGTCATATTATGTTTTGCCTTCATCATGCATGGGGTAGAGCATCATGCAACACATTTCATGCATCACTTCTTGGCCAGCTCATGCAATATCATGGTGTTTGAGTATTTCTTATGTCATCTATCAAATTTTCTTGTCTTGTCTGTTGGGCTACAAAATCAAGGGGGAAATGATGGAGGGAAAATGATAGATGAAAAATGTGAAAGTTGGTTAATGGAAAAATGAGGTGGGTAAGTAAATGATTATGATATTGAAGGGGTGTACTTCAGGAGGATAATGTTAGGAAATAATAGCTAAGGGTGGAGAGCCTTCCTTTTCTTCCTTTGTTTGATACTTTTTCTATGCCCATGTTATGCAGCTTCTTCAAATTTTTAGAGGAACTTCGGTCTGGTTGAACTTTAGGAGTGTTCACAGTTACACAATTTTATATATTCGTTCTAGTGTGCACAACTATGAAAAATACTCAGGTATGGTTAGACTAATTCTTAATAATTCTTCCTTAGGAATTCTAGGCTCTTCTTCTTGGGTGCAAGAACCCTCTACAATTGCAACATTCATCTTTTCACATTATCTTATGTTGTGCACTCTATTTTGGAAAGTCTTGCAAAGGAAATATCCACCTAAGGACCTCTTATATAGCCCCACAAATATGTCATAGGCATTACTCCATCAACCAAGTCAACGTTCTTTTTTTATGTATATGTTGCATCTGCTCTTCTCGAAGAAGACTTTTGCACACCATTGATGCTTTTTCTATTCAATTTTTTGTTGTAGCCAAAGAGTCCTCTTATCAGTGCCTTATTATGTTTGCCATTCTACTGCCTTATTGGCTAATTGCCTTATTTGTCAAAGTTGTATTCAATTTTTTTATTTACTTGATGGCTATTTACACAAAAATATGGTGTGTTTGCCCATGCTTGGAAGAAGTGATTTCTTTCAATTTATCCTAGGAAACTACAATTTCCTAACCATATGATGCCAAATTTGAACTTCTCTTCATATAGATTCTTTGGAACTCACAATTGGCATTAGGTATTTTTGGATGTTGATCTATTTTTGCTCTACTCTCAAGGACTTTCTTACTTTGGACATGTGTGACGATCACAAATGATTGTTCTGAACAAAGCCAATAGCTAGGCTTTATCTTCTTGAGCATTGATCCTCCCAATGTCACTTGTAGAATTTACATAAGCACATTTATCATTAACTCATATTTTGTTTAATTTTCCCCACTTGATTTATGTTGTCTTTTCATAGACTCTCCTTGATTCAATGGCCAAAATCGTTGAAGTTCATAATTCTTTAAATTTTGGAAAGAGTTATAGTTGATTGTTGAGTCTGACTGTTCCTCTAAAAAAATTGGCTTTTTATTCTAAGTTTGATTCTTCTTTCAACTAATCACTTATTTCCACATGTTCATCCCAAGAACCTTTACATGTAATATATGCTTTTAGTTCTCCATATTCTTCAATATATAAGGGTTACAAACCTTGATTAGATATCTAGACTAATTTTCCAACATAATGAATGATCATGTGACCTCGGTCCTAGCTCAAGTGCCCTCTGATTTGTTACAAGAAACCTTTGGATAAGCATACACCAAACAAAAGAGGTACATCATCAACTACTACATTATGTATCACTACAAGATTCAGGCACCCATGTATCATCATTGGAAATTTCTCTAGAAGACCAATTGTATTTACTGATTTCTCTTTAAATTAAAATTGCTTGGGTTCCATTCAATTGAAATTTAATCCCATGCACTTGTAAACTTCTTGAGGCAGGATTGTAATTACAGGTTTTGAATCTACCATACAATGTAATTCTCTCGGGAAATAGAAATAAAAAGGAATAGGCTAACAATATTCCATACCTAAGGACAATCTTTTTGTTTTTATGCTTTGTGAATTGTCATTGTTCTTTGACTCTTCAAAAAAAAACACCAAATTCACTCCTTCGGTTGCTAGTAAGTATCTTCTCGAATCTTTGATAGACTTTGTGGAGCCATTCTTCATTTCTCTTGAGACTTCCTATATTGGGGTTGAGACTTTGAATAAGCCTTGAAACCAATTTATTGTTTCAATCCTTTTTTTTTGAGTTAAAACGAGGAAATACAACCTTTTACATAGTTCTATCCCCTATTGACTTAGTGGTTGTGCCTCTGGGCTTTATATCTAAGCATATAATTATGTTTTTTTCTTTCCATTTTATTCAACCAGATTTTGGGTATGACCAAGATTGTCTACCATATCTTACTAGTTATTAGCAGGAGCTATTTCCTCTGAGCATGGTTGTTCCATATCTATTGTAAAAACCACCACATATTACATCATTAGGAATTCTCATGGGTATATATGACTCAGACATCTCCAATAAACATGAACTCTACTAGGTAATAGAAGGTTACACGTAGCTGGGACTTTGAATATCCCTTGCATGTTACCATCTAGATAGTTCTTTATCACATCTTATGTGGCACATTCATCTTGAAATCATGTCTTGGGTTGGGAGAGTCACTCCTCCATTTTCTTAACATCTTCAATCAATTTTTCGATCAATGCCTTTAATTCTTGCTCTTTTTGGAGCTAATCTATCTGCATAGTAGGGGTGCAACTTACTATAGGAGGATGGGATGAATACAACCTATAATATTTGTAGTATGGTGTGTAAGACACATTTAGGGATGGGTCGTATGGGTATACAATATTTCTAGGAGGGATTTTTCTTGTTGTGATGAGCATATTTTCTACTAGTATGGCTTCTTGAAAAACTATGGGAATATTTTCTCCTTAGACTATTGAATTAGAAGGTTTAAGTTAGGATGGAAAGCATGAATATAATAAAGGTATTCTTAGGCATGAGAAGGTTTAAATTCTTGAGGCATTCTCTTCCAAGTCCTTTTAATTCAAGCATTAAATTCAAAAACACTTTTGTGAGAGACTCTTTAAATGGAGGGAAAATGGATAAGTAATAGGAATTGATCTCTAGGATCATCAAACTCAGTGTTAAGAGCTTTGGCTATTTAGTACAAGTACTAATGCTCCTATCTTCTAAGGATCAATACCATAACAATAATTTACCCTTGAAATATTAAAAGAGTCGTCTAATCATTATGTTTTCAAAGATAATATTATACATAATAGCTAAAGATGCTACATCTTAACAATATTTGTAAGTTGTTTTTCATCGCCATCATAACTGGGAAGGGTTTTCAAGGCAACTTTTGGTATTTCATGGAATATTGAGATATTAAGGAGATCGATATCATACTATATTGGATGGAATTATTTGGCCATGAGAACTCGCTTAGGGTTTCTAGTGTAAAAAGGCTAAAAATATTTACATAATACTAAATTCAATTCTTAATGGAGTTTCTAGATGAGCATGCATTCTTCACTTATGAGATCAAGACTTTTCACCAAATATTGAGCTCTCTGGGAAAATAAGACTAAAAGAAATGATTTATCCCACTAGGCATATCAAAAATTACTATATTGTTGGACCAAAATCTACTATACCTATGGATAGGCAATGCACCCTAGACTTTAGCCAATGGTTAGTATTGGATGAAATAAGATTTATCTTGATTTTAACCTTTGAAGAAGGTTGGATCCTTGAAATGATTATATATTTAGAAGGAAAAGGGTTAATAAGGAGTAAGGGTTAGATATATTTAATAAAAATGGATGGGATATAGTGTAACAACATTGAATCTCACTAACAAATATGCTAACACAACTAATTTACATGATACTTAATAGACCATCCATTATAGGTCCAAGGTGTAGACCAATTGGTATGACAAAACCTCGTAAGGGGGACAAACACCCAACGTTCAAATCTTGGACCTCATCGAACTGAATGCTTGTACTTTTTTTGGTGCTTTCAATGGTGTAAAAAGTTTAAAATGAATGTGGCATGGCAATTATAGGGATAGAATATGTAGAGTACCATGTGGCAGTTTTTAGGGTAAATAATAAGAAATACTATGGCAGCCATAAAGATGGACAATGCACTCGAATCATCATGGCAGCTACCAATTCCACCATGTAAACAAAAAAAATAGACCATTCATTATCCATTGCAACTATAGGTTCATTCAAATTAAAATATTTGCTTTAATCATTCCAAGGATTTAAATAATTAGCAATCCAATAGCGATCCAAAAAGAAGAATTCACTTTAACAGAATAAACCAAGCATTTAAGTGTAACAAAAATGACTTAAAGCAAGGAATGCATTCATAAAAACCTGTAATTGAACAATAATGGAGATCAAACAACTATCACTTCATTAATTGGTAGCAATGTTACATAGCAATACCAGGAAAGGACTATAGATCCAACCCTTGTATTGAGGTCTCTTGGCTTATTTATAGGTTGTGTTTTGAAACTTGCAGCATAAGATTTACAATTAGTTACAAAATTCTCACAAAGACAGCTTGGTAAAAAAGTTTAAGCTGAGGTGGTTGTCTCAGATCGTATCTTGCCTTTGAATTTGAATTCTTGTGAAGCCTACTTTGTTAATCTATAACTATTTTATCCAAGTTGTTGAATGGCTACAATGGATTTGTCAAAGCTATCACTTTCATGCTTGGGTGGTGCTAGGTTGACTAGCTGGAAGGAACCAAAGTAGTTACAATTTCTTCTTAAACCCGCTTTGGCTTTGAGCATCACTGTTCTAGCTTTGAGCAATGGGCAACTCCAATTTTATGCATTCTACACAAATTCAAGCTTGTAAGTTGAGGTGTTGATGTCATCTTCGAGAGAAGCCTAGTTTTGTGTATTATGTTTTCATGTTTCATGACTTTGAATGCTTTTCTTATACATTCTTGATTCTTTTCTTTTTTGTGCTTACATCATTGTTGAGTTAAGCCCATCTTCATGCATCTCGGTAGCATGCATCATGGTTTTCTATAGTTAGCTCCTAGCGCACCTTCTTTGACTTCTATTGATGTCATTGTCCACATGCTTTTGGCTTTACGTTATTACAATTTTGTACATTGAGGTTTTACACATTGCCAAAGTTGTGTGACATCATCTTGATGTTATTTCCAGGAGGGACCTCATTTTGTGTAGCCACTACTTTGAAATTTGACTTTGAAGATCCCAATTTCTTACATTGACTTTGTGCAATATTGGGTTTCAATGTGGCTATGTTGATGTGACTCCAACAAAGAGCCTATCTTTGTGCATCATGGCTTTGTGCAGCTACTAAAGTCATGAAAACACTTAGCCAATTTTGCAAAAAAGAGCTCAATATTTTGAATTACAAATGTGGTCATGAATTTGAATTATAGTTCAAAGCTCCTTAGGTAGTGGGCCAAGATTCAACCTCCACTTGTTACAACAAAAAATAAGGGGGTGAAAGGAAGAGCCCACAAGACCAGGTACTAGGTACAAGAAAAAAATTCCAAATAATTTATAATAAAATTCAAGCCTATTTATAATTCAGGAGGAGGGTTCCTTCCCTCCTATGTTTTGTGTAGAAAGCCTACAAATTATCCTCTGCTCTATAGCCAAAATCCTTCTATATTTTTAGTCAACAGATTTGAGGTCTTTAGATCTAAGGCCATTAATGCATGATGACTTTTGAACCTTCAGATGGTAGGATGTCATAATTTCTCATTGCTTGTTCTGTTGGAATGGTTGCACCATTAAGAATTTATTAGATTTCCTCTAGAACCTCCCCTGGTTGATGTGGCAAGTATACCCTTCCTGACTGGTGTAGATTGGAAGGGTAGGCTCATGCATATGATGGGTGATCATCGTATTAATGCATAGTTGGCTTTGACAATATAGGCTATGAAAGTTAATATTTATGGGTAATGGAGGGTGCTTCTCTTAAATACTCCTTCACCTACCTCCTTCCTTACGTGCATGCTTATTTATAGGTTGTGTTTTGAAACTTGCAACGTAATATTTATAATTAGTTACAAAATTGTTACAAAGACAGCTTGGTAGAAAAGTTCAAGCTGAGGTGGTTGTCTCAGATCGTATCCTACCTTTGAATTTGAATTCTTGCAAATCTTGCTTTGTCAATCTGCAACTATTTTCTCCAAGTGGTTGACTGGCTAATATGGATTTGTTAAATTTATCACTTTCATGCTTGGGTGGTGCTAGGTTGACTAGCTGGAAGGCACCAAGGTAGTTACAATTTCTTCTTAGAACCGCTTCGACTTTGAGCATCACTATTCTAGCTTTGAGCAATGGGCAACTCCAATTTTATGCGTTCTACACTAATTCAATCTTGGAATTTGAGGTGTTGATGTCATCTTCGAGAGAAGACTAGTTTTGTGTATTATGATTTCATGTTTCATGACTTTGAATGCTTTGCTTACACATTCTTGAGTCTTTTATTTTTAGTGCTTACATCATTGCTGAGTTAAGTCTATCTTTGTGCATCTCGGTATCATGCATCATGGTTTTCTATAGTTAGCTCCTAGCGCACCTTCTTTGACTTCTATTGATGTCATTGTCCACATGCTTTTAACTTTGCATAATTACAATTTTGTGCATTGAGGTTTTAAACATTGCCAGAGTTGTGTGACATCATGTTGATGTTATTGCCAGGAGGGACCTCGTTTTGTGGAGCCACTACTTTAAAATTTGACTTTGAAGATCCCAATTTCTTGCATTGACTTTGTGCAATATTGGGTTTTGATGTGGCTATGTTGATGTGACTCCAACAAAGAGCCTGTCTTTGTGCATCATGGCTTTGTGCAGCTACTAAAGTCTTGAAAATACTTAGTCAATTTTGCAAAAAAGAGCTCAATATTTTGAATTACAAATTTGGTCATGAATTTGACTTATAGTTCAATGCTCCTTAGGTAGTGGGCCAAGATTCAACCTCCACTTGTTACAACAAAAAAAAAGGGTGAAAGGAAGATCCCACAAGGCCAGGTACTAGGCATAAGCAAAAAATTCCCAATACTTTATAATAAAATTCAAGCCTATTTATAAGACAGGAGGAGGGTTCCTTCCCTCCTATGTTTTGTGTAGAAAGCCTACAAATTATCCTCTGCTCTATAGCCAAAATCCTTCTATATTATCAGTCAACAACTTTGAGGTCTCTAGATCTGAGGCCATTAATACATGATGACTTTTGAGCCTTTAGATGCCAGGATGTCATCATTTTTGATTTCTCATTGTGTTGGAATGGTTGCACCATTAAGAAATTTATCAAATTTCCATTAGAACCTCCCCCTAGTTGATGTGGCAAGTATGTCCTTCCTGACTGGCACAGATTAGAAGGGTAGGCTCATGCATATGATGGGTGATGTCACATTAATGTGTAGTTGGCTTTGATAATCTAGGCTATGAAAGTTAATCTTTACGAGAAATGGAGGGTGCTTCTCTTAAATACTCCACCTACCCACCTACCTCCTTCCTTACATGCATGGTTGACATGTGTTCCTGTGTGAGGTGGAACCTTCTTTAGCCAATGGAAGACTTCCTTCATCTAACCGTGGGTGCTTCTATCCTTGGGCTCCTAATTAGTCACCATGTGTCTGATTTCAAGCTTCATTAGGGCCTTTTCTTCCTTGATGCACCCTCCCCTATGGAAAGGACCACACAGACCATTGGATTGAAAATCAATACGTTATAGGCCTTAGCACCCTCGAAATGGCTAGTTTATGGTAGAGGATGAGTGTCGACCATTGATGGAAGATCTAATTGTCAACGCAACTTCTGATCTTGTCCACCTTTCTTGAAGTTCTTTTCCTCTAACTGAAGATGAGAAGCCCCTTCTAATCACCTTCTTTAGTTTTTTCCCACTTCTAATTGAGTATCCTTTGAGTGAAGCAGGGTTGTAGAGAAAAGTTCCCCACACTTATAAGATTGGATTTATTTTAGAGGTTGATATCAAATAAATTTATAGGATAGGTTATTCTTTTGAATTTCACAGTTATAGTTTAGTTTTACTCAAATTTACCATGAAGCTAGCATTTTTTATTTTTATTTATTTTTAATAAGCTATGTGTGGTTTCATTTGGGCGTCACTACCATTAAAATAACAAAGATTACATTTCTATCATAGTAACTAAAATATATTGTACATGCCTTTTTATCAAAGATATTTACCATCTTCGTCAAACTACTACATTTTTGCAATCAACTCTTTGATATCTTTTTTATTAAGAGATAAATTCTCGCTCATGCAATTGCCTTCTAAAATTGAATTTTTTCAAGATGAAAATCAACTTCATGAATGGCTAAAACATTTGTTACTCAATTTCCATATCTATAGATATGTTGGCTATAACAACCTATCAATTCCATAATACCTATTTTTTAAAGGTCTTATTTGTGCCCTTAATATTGCATGATATCATTTTCATCATCACTTTTTGTTTTTATTTGTGGGCTTAGCCCCACTTCATGCTAACACTTGTGATATTTGCTTTTGTTTTCCCATATCAATATCCTTGTGAGTTCTCTATTCTCTTTATTCTTAGGTCTTCCTCTTTTTTTCATTACCACCAACACTTTCCTCTTCATTAATCTCTTCAATTTTCTTCCATTGTTCATAATGATACTTATCATCTATAGGTTTGTCTTAATTTGAAGGATCTATAGTGCAAGGAATAACCTCAAAATATTTTCTTATTTATATTGCCCTAGAAACCCTCCTAATGTGCAAGGACACCCCTGCATAGAAATTACCTTTTTACATTATTCTAAAATCCCTAAAGTGCTACGGATTTCCTCCATCCTCATTTATTTATTATGCTTTTATTGAAACCCTAAAGTGCAAGGGATAACCTCTACTTTCATTTCTATTTTCAAGAGAGGATTTTATACTACTTGAGGAAAATGAAGATGATTTACCTTAAATAAAATCAATCTCTTCCACATACTTTAACTTAAAATTTTCCTTCACGTCTTCTTTTGCACCTTTAATTCCTTCCAAATTTGAACTTGCACAATGTACTTTCCCATCCATTGTATCTTTCTTTATTTCTATTAACGGTTAATGCAAGTGAACTATGGTGGAATTTTCTATTTGATGTTGCACAATGGCTTTCTTTGCCTCTTCTTTTGGAGTGGAATGTCCTTGATCTAGTCCATCTTCTACTACAGTATGATTTACTTGTTTCATCTTGAAGTTTGTCTCATGACCAAAAAAATTTGTCACTTTCATCATCATTTTCACTTTGCAATCTTTTGTCATGTATCCAATCTCATTATAATTGTGACATCAAAATACAATGTTTTCATAATCATCATAATCCCATTATCTTGATTTAATTTTAATCTTAATTTAAATTGTGGTAAATATTTTTAATTATCCATAGCGACACATATCTAGGTATAGTTCGTCCCTCTTAGATGAACTCCCATAGGATATTTCCAATATTTTTCCAAACATCCTTATTGATAAGTTAATATGAAAATACAAAAAGCCTAACCCTTGTTGGAAGCTTTAATAATTTTTGTCTTGACAAAAAAAATATTATTCCATGGTCTTAAATAAAGGGTATTACTCCCCCTAAACCATTGGTCACTACCCATTATTTTATCCCTAGTTTCTAAATTAGAAAAGATGATGAAGAAATCACCTTTAGGAAGAAAATTCATGGACTAATTTGAATCCAATTTCCACTTCCACTTAATCTAATTTTGAATATTAACCCTCTACTTTTAAGAACCATTATATCATGCTCAATCATCTCATCCTTGATAGTCACTTCTTGGAGTAACATCTGCTCCCTAGGTCAAATTTACCATATATTCACTCTTCTTCTTATCTCCAACATGGGCATTCATTCTTTCAACTAAGGCTTCCAAACTTCCAATTAGGGTTTTCAAATATGGTTTTCCTTCCATGCTACCTAGTGAGGCTCACTAACGGCTTGCACCATTATTATATAATTAGTGCATAACTATTCAAAGGTTTTTAATTGTTTGCATTAATCAATAAACTATGACCATATCATCAAGATATAGAAGTGTTATGAGGGTCTAGGAAAGATAAATCATTTCTAATGTACTGCATTAAATATAATGTAAGATAGTTTATATCCTTGTTTGACATATTTGTTGCATTGAATTTCATTTGATTTTTCCTGATCAATTTTAAATTGAATAATTACTCACTCATACAACTTATATATCCCTCTCAATTTTAACCACTACTATTTTCTCCATAATTTTCCAAAGTTTATCCCTTGGGCCAATGTTAAGATCTCTTTAAAATAGATAAAGCATAAGTTTAGGTCTTTGTTGCTCTTATGAGAGTTTTTGACTAAATTTTTAAGTGTGGTAATGCATTTTATTATTAATTGTTAACTTTTGATGCTAGATTAATTAAGCCATTAGGTTTTTTTAATTGGTTATATGGGGTTGAAATGGATTGCATTTGTATTATATCAAGACCACATTTTTTTTTGGTATTTTAGCAACCATATTACATGGTACTATGTAACAAACTATGTTCTCACATTTATGCTTTATTATAGGAGTGCACCACAATGTTGGGATTAAAAAATAAATCATATTTATTTGATTTTATCATTATTAAACCATTTGTTAATTTTCATTTCAACTATGGATCCAAATAAAAAGTGTCGAGGAAAGAAAAATAATTGTCATTCTATAAATTGAAAGGTTTCCTTTATCACCAAATTTATAGATGGGTATAATGGAGTTTTCAATTCTTATGTAGGAGAGCCTTGTTTAAATATGGTGTAGGAAAGAGAAGGAAAGACGAATTTTAAATAAGTTTGTTTTTTTTTTTTAAATGTTGGTCGTTTCATCATTAAAGCACATGATTACATTAAGCGGGTGGATAAACACACCTCCAATAGGGTCCCTAATAACTATTACATAGCATATCCGCAACATATGAGAGGGAGAGATTTGAACCTGGGGCCTCTCCAACATGAGAGTTTCAACTACCCACTTCTCTCCAACTCCCCCACATGGACGGATTTTAAGCAAGTTTGCTTGATATCCTTCTATATCTTTTATTTTTCTTTCAATAAGATTTTCAATTCATTTTTGTCTTAATTTGCAATTTTTTTAATCAAATGATAGATGCAAGATATAATATTGTGATTAAGCATATTATTCAAAATAGTTGGAGATCAATAAGTTTTAGTTTAAGGTATGAATTCTAAGTTAAAAAAAAAATCAGTGAATTAATGTCTTTTGGGTGAAATTTAATTTAAGAGTTTCATCATTTATATTTATAAATATTTAAATTTTTTTATTTGTTTTAAACAAAGAGTCACTTATTTTGCTTGAATAAACCCTTGCATGTTTTTATTTTTGCTCATTTATCTTTGTGTTTTTTTTTGTTGGAGTTAAAGGGATTGTACTTGGGTCCCTCACCCTTGAAAAATTATATCTCTCTCTATTAGAGCTTTATATTTTACAAACAAATTCAATTCTCATCTCAATTGAGTTGATATATCTAGATACCTACATATTTTTTCATAAAAAGACTAAATTCTTAATTTTCATTTTCTAGATCTTCTTCAATTTTCTTTGTAAATATAAATATTCCAAAATTCAACATCCTTCTTGACATTTTCTTATAGCAATATTCACCATACCAAATCTTCATCTCTACTATTTATGCATTGCATCTTAGTAGAGTAATATATTAAAAACCTCACTCTATCATAGTCCGCTTTACCAGATCTAGATTGCTAGTTTTCTTATTGAAGCATAAGTTCAACCACAAGAATTGTAATAAATAGTTTATATGAAAACACATTAATGTTATAAAATACAACAAATATTACCAATAGAAAATATTAAAGTAAATCTTAATCATTATTTGATTCAAGCAATCAACATTTTTTTGTCAGTTTCAACTAAACTTACTACTTCCTCTAACCATGGAAAAGGAAATTTTACTTCACGATCCTCTTTAAAAACCCCTCTATTGGCTAGCCTATGTGCACATTTGTTCCCTTAAATTTTTTAAAGGGTTATATGGGATTGAAATTGGCCCCACCCATATTACATCATCATCACACAGTGGTATTACAACAAAGCTTGGATATTATCCATATATCATTTGGCAAGATTCAAACCTAGGTCTTCTCTTTGAAATGTTGAGGAATCTAACTGGTTGAGCTAATGCCACTTGATAAAATTTAACGAGTTTACATAGGTTTTTATGAGGGGTCCTAGTCCCCTCATACTAAGTGGGGTTTGAACCTTGGACCTCTCAAAGAGAAGCAAAAGCCCTTACCATTGCAATAAGCTTCCCTTCCCTTAATATATGTGTAAACCTAATTTCTTCAAACTTTGTATCAAGGTCTTGTATTTCCACAATGATCTCTTGTATGTTCCATGGAATCTTTTTTTTATGGAAAACATCCCAAAAGGGATGTCACTTTTGGGTAAGACCCAAGGAGGCAGCGATACCTCTTCCTTCAAAATTGCCTAAGGCTCTCACCTGGCCTACCACCTTCGACACTGAAGGAGCATGCCTACAACAACAAAAACAAGAACACACAAATACATAGACTTAAAAAAATACAAAAAAACACACACACACACACAAAACAATAAAAGACAACCAAAAACAACAAAAAACATAAACAAGAACAAAACACAAACACAAGCACACAGAAAAACCATAAAAACAACATAAAAAAACACAAACTTAATAAAAATAACAGAACGATACAAAGACACAATAAACAAAAACATGAAAAAAAAAACAATAACTCAAAAAAAATAAAAAACAACAAACAACAACAACAAAATACACAGAATACACACACACACACACCAAAACACAAAAGACACAAAAACACCAAAAAAACACAAACATACAAAAACAACAATAATTAAATAAACACTAACAAACACAAAAACACCCAAAACAAACTAAACCATTGGAGCTATTGACTATTTAGACAAAAACCCCTAACAATCTCTATCAAGGATAGTAATGAAGAAATGCACCAAAACAAAAAAGATCAAAATAAATTGCATAACCACAACAAGGATCTGAAATGTCACACCAAAAAGGGATTTGCCATCCATACATCCTACCATTGAATCTTTGATTGTGGAGACAAAACCCTCTAGCATCCTCTATCATGAATAGTATTGAAGTTTTTTTTTGGAAGTTTGAGATCCTATCATGAAAAAAGCTTTGCACTGCTTATCATTTTAAACATAGCTTTCTGCATTTCCATCAAAAGACTGAATAAGGAGAAGATTGGTCCTAATTTGTTCTAGCCACCAACTAGGAGAATAACCATAGCACTTAAAATCTCCTTTGTCAAGAGCCCAGTTTGCCATAGCATCTACCACTTTGTTCTATTCTCTAGGCACATGATTGAAAACAACCTCCTAAAAATTGTTTATGATTAACTTAATCTTATCTATAATATTTTGGATTCTCCAATCCATCTTCTTAGACACTGAAGTTGATTTTAGATAATTGATCATAACTTGAGAGTTTGACTCAACAATTACCCTTCTCCACCCTACCTTCAGAGCCTCCTGCAAACCTCTCAAGATACCCTACCTTCAGCTAAGTTATTGGATAAAATTCCTAATTTTTTTGTAAAAGTAAAAATTGGAGTACCATCCTCCAATCTACCTATCCCTCCTATACTAGATCTTCCAAAATTTCCTTTGGATGATCCATCAGTATTGATTTTAATGAAGTTCTTTAGGGGAGGTTTTCATTGCTGAGTTCTATCCATCATTTGACCAATCCCTTTCGTCCTTCTATGTTGGGTTATTCCATTTCTTTTCTTTAATCAAGCTATCATTTGTTTCCATAGTTTATTTGAATTATGTGGATGAGTTAATAAATATTGGACAGTCTCTCTCACATTTTCTATGGTCTTTATCCAAACATAGTGGATGTCCCTACTTTCTTATTGAAAGATTCACTTGTTTCACTCCTTCTAGATGTTCCACGGAAAAATAGTCATACATGTCCAAACTATTTGGTTCACATTCTAGTATTTTCCTTCTTGTTTGCTCCAATCTCTCCATAGTTGTTCTATGGATTGTTCATTGGACCATCTTAAATTTAGAAGGGAAGTCATCTTCTTCCACAATGCTACAGCTATGGGATATTCTATGAACAAATGGTTAAGATTTTCATTGTTATCCCAACATATTACACATTGAAAGGGTCTATTAAAACCTTTCTTCATAAGCTGCTCCCCTATGAGAACCCTTTTATGAAGCAACAACCAACTAGAAAATCAAACTATTGGCCATAACTTTTGAGCCCATAACTACTTGAAAATATCTTGATCTTGATGGATATTAATAAGGCTTAAGGCTAAGTAACCCTGAGCAACAGTGTACTCATCGTGCTCTGAACTATTCTAGCCAATACAGTCCTCAGTTTGTGACCATGAAGGTGATCTCATTTGAAGGATTATGTGAATAATATTTTTTTGAGCTTCAAAAAGTTGGATTGGTCAATCTTCTACTGTGATCCAATATCTTCCCACATCTGCATTTATTGTCTGATCTATATAATATTTAACAACTTTTATCCAGTTTATCCTATGCATTTTCTCCATTATAGGCCTCAATTTTGGATGTTGGATTGACAACGGAAGGTGTCCATCCCAAGATTTTGTCAAAAAATTATCTTTTGACCATTTTGTACTATCCAAAAGAGCTTTTTCTTTATTAACTCCTCTCTAATTTTTAGGACCTTTAAAATTGGGGACCCTCTAGAAGGCATTTTATGATGAATTAAGTCAGATAGGTCTTTATTTTCTGCATACTTGGCTCTAAGATTTTTGGCCCATAAGGCATTGGGGTGGCTAATCCATCTCCAATATAATTTTGTTGCCAAACCCTTATTATTCTTGATTGTCGATCTAAGACCTAAACCCCCTTCATGAGTAGGCAATGTTAGAGTCTCCCACCTTATTAGGGCCTATTTCTTCTCCATTTTTGAACCTCTCTAGAGAAATTTGTGACTAATTTTATCCAGTTCATTGAGCATTGACTTGGGGATGTTCAACATTGCTGAAACAAAGATAGGAATAGACTGAAGAACTAATTTGATAAGAGTTATTCGACCTACTGATGAAATCCATTTGTAGGTCCAATTGCCAACTTTGTTCTTCACTTTCTCTAATGACCAACTCCAATGCTCTTTTTTTGTCTATACAGATTATTGGAACACCCAAGAATTTAATTGGAAGAGAAGTTTTTTTGAATCCTAATATGTCCATTATCAAAATCTCTTTTTTGGGTGAGCAATGAAAAAGTACTTTTGATTTATCTTTATTAATTAGTTTCCCTAAGGCTCTAGTGAAACAATAAATAATTTGCTATAATGAGGTTGCTTCCTTTATTATTGCCTTCCCCAAAAGGGTGAAATCATCAACAAATTGTAAACGAGTGATAGGTTTGACTCCTTTAGCTATAGTGACTCCTTATAACCTCTAAGAATCTTGATTCTTAGCAAAATTCCTTCCCAAACATTATACTAGGATGATGAAAAGATAAGGAGAAAGAGGGTCTCCTTATCTAATGCCTCTAGAAGCTGAGAACCAATGAGTAGGACAACCATTAAGAATAATTGAATAAGAAACTGAAGATATACAACCTTTGATCCATTTTGTCCATTCTTGAGAGAATCCAATTTTTTTGAAAACTTGGATGAGAAAGTGTCAATCCACCCTATCATATGCTTTGGATAAATCCAATTGAATAAACATGGAGGAGGGTTTTTGATCTTCCATAGAGTGAATTACTTCCTGGGCTAATACTATCTCATCCACTATTTTTTCCTTCAACAAATCCCCCTTGTTTAGAAGAGATGATCTTGTGAAGTAAAGGTTTGAGCATTTTTGACATAATATTTGAAATGATTTTTAGAATAAAATTACATAATGCAATTGGTCTATATACAGTAATATTATCTACTTCTTGAGCTTTTGGAATTAGAGCTATAAAAGTCTTGTTGATATCTTTGAGGATATATTTTGCCTTTCTAGCCTCTTCTACCACATCTAGAATGTCATCCTACAAAACATCCCAAAATTCTTGCTAAAATTTAATAGGGAAACCATTTGGACCTGGGGTTTTTCCCTTTTGCATTTTAAAAACTACCTTTTGTAGTTCCTTCTTATTTGTAGGAGCAGTTAGAGCCACATTCTTCTCATAAAAAATGAGAACATGTATTGCTTGTAAAATTTCTTGTTGAGATTTTGGATCAAGCAATTGGGAAGTAAAGAGGTTTAAAAAATAATTCACAACTAATGAAGACATGCCTTCCCAAGTGTGGACTATATATCCTAATTCATTATTCAATGAGGGGATAAAGTTATGAGTTCTTTGGACTAGGAGAGACTTATGGAAGAAACTTGTGTTCCGGTCTCCTTCTTGTAGCCATTGAATCCTTGACTTTTGTTTCGACATCAGTTCTTCTCTTTTGTCCCATTCTTTCACTTGGGGTGAAAGATTAATTTATATATTAACCCTACTTTGTGTGAATCCCTCAAGATGAATTTGCTCATTCAGTTCCTCAAGTCAAGTTAGAGCTTCTATTTTCTTTGCCCTAACATCTCCAAATTTATCCCAATTCCAAGTATTTATTTTATATTTAATATACTACAACCTTTTGACAAAATAATACATCTTAGTACCATGTCTTGGCTTGACTTCTTACCACCATTGTTGTATCCTTTATTTGAGATATTCATCTCTCAGCCACATTAGCTGAAAATGAAATGGTTTCGGCTTACCATTGGTTCTCCAAACTTCAATTAAAACTAGCCAATGATTAGATCCAACATTGTTTAAGATTTTCACTTTTGGGATGTGTCCTTGTATCAAAAACTTATCTAAAAGCAATAACCTATCTAGCCTTTCAATAATGCATGTTGAGCCTCATCTTTTGTTGTACCAATTCATCAAACCATTGGTTGGCTTGATATCTAATAGATGAAGGTTGGTAATATGTTCACCCATGAGTTTTGAACTCCCATCTAACTTCCTAATTCCTCCCATTTTTTCTTCTAAAGAAAGGATAGAGTTGAAATCTCCTCCTATCAAAGCCCAAGATTTAGGGAATTGAGAGGTGATAAAAGCTATATTTCTCCATATTATTCATTTTTCTTCTATGGTACATGGAACATAGACATTTATATAAAGTATAACCTAATATGAATCTTTGTTTTGGGAAACCACTGCTAGCAATTCCTTGCTTCCCATCATGTACTGTATTGTAATTTACTTTGGATCCTAAAGATATGCCACTCCTCCTGAGGCCCCTTGGGTGTTAAGGGACACTACTTTACTGGATGGACACATATTTTTTGCTATTATTTCCATTTCTTCAAATGGATTCTTTGTCTCCTGAAGAAAGAGAAGTTGAGGCAGATTTGTTTGAATCATTCTTCTAATTTCTTATTGTTTAGAAGGACTTCCTATAAGTCCCCTAATATTCCAAATGATAATCTCCATTATTAACCATATTTGAAGAATTGGGTAAGAACTGTTACCTTATCTTCCTTTGTCAGATGATGTTGGTTGGATTTACTTCCTATCTTTAGGTTTATATCCATCCTCATATTTTTATTTGTATCTTGCTTCAATCCTATAAGGGCTATAGAATGATTACTTTAGAATCAAAGCACTGTTGTTGGTATTTATATGATATTTTTGAGGAATTGACTTATTTGTTGTTTGAATCTAGCTTTTAGTTTTGCACTTATTTAAATTTTCTATGTTGTTCTTTTCTTGAAGGTCCATTACTGGATGAGATGACTCTCCTTGGTTATTTCTCAAAATTAGGGTAGTTTCTTTTATTTAAATTTCATCATCCATTCCTTCATGTTACTTCTCTTCATCAAACTATGCTTACTTAATCATTGTTTCCATTTTATCATCCTCATCATCTAGTTGCTTATTTGTAGAGATAATTTCAAAGGTGTTAGGTGAAATTACTATTTTATCTTTTGGTGTTATTTTTTTAATATTATTTTGTTTGAGGATTTGAAACCCTTCTAAATCTCCATCTTCTTTATCTTTATTAGGGATCTTATGAGTACAATCCTTGGCTAGATGGCCATATTCGTGATAGATTCTACATCTAAAAGGGATATTTTCATAATTTACTTGTTGCTCCCATAATTCTTCCCCATATTGTAAGGTGCTCCTCTCTGGAAGTGGTTTTTCAAAGTCAATTAGAACACAAATCCTTGAATAAATCATATGATCCAACTATTGAGTGGTATCAACTATCATAATGAAAACTCCTAAAGAATTCCCAATTGTTGCTAATACATTTGGATTCCAAGATTTTGTTGGGAGGCTGAATAAACGGACCCAGGTAGGTGCAGTTGATGGCAATTCTTCCTTAGCTTTGAACTTGGTATGCCAAGGCTTCATGAAAAGCCCTTCCCTACCTAAGAACCATGGACCCCCTTGAAAAATATCCTCCCTATATTTTTCAGTGGCAAACATAGCAAGGAAAAAACTATTAGGGTAAGCAGATATTTTGATCTCACCTTTAGTTCTCCAGTTTTTGGCATCTCATTGTTTGATGGAAGTAATATTTGATCAAAATCCCATGAACCGATAAATTAGTCCTCTCCTCTCCATAGTGTCTATTCGCTCCTGGATATCCTCCATTGCCAACTTCACTAATGGGGATCCGTTAGTTGCTTTCATGTAGCCCATCTTTGTTTTCCTTGGATCGGTTTTTGGCATCCTCAATGGTTTACTTGGTAGTCATTGGTTATTTTTACCTCTTATTTGGGGTGGCCCTACATAGATTGTTTCTTTAAAATTTAGTTTTGGAGGGAGGTCCTTGGGCTCCATCCCTTCAAAAAAAATTGTTATGACTATTTCTTTTTTATTGTATACCCTAGATCCAGTTGTAGCTTTACCGAGATCTAAATCTACCATCAACATGTTATCTCCCTTTGTTTGATCCATATCTTGAATCTTATTTCTATTTTGTTTTAGCCCTTGTCTATACTTTCAAAGAGGATGCCCTTCCTCCTTATTTTGCACTATGAATTGAAAAGGGTGATCAGTTTTATTTAATACTTTTTCATTTTGTTGGATTTGTTGGTCCACATGCATGAAGGAATATTGGATATTACTTTCCCTTGTTTGCCTTGCTTGTTTCTCACTTGATTCAATGCCTTGAATATTGTTCCTATTGAACATAATATTTGCATGATCATGTTGGATTCTTGAAAACCCTCTAGGAGGCCCACAAACCCCCTGAATCTTTGGCCCTAAAGGGTCTTTTTCATTGTTCTCCACTACTTGTGCTCAAAGAACTCAACCTCCACACTATCCAAGAGGTGCTTTGATGATTGAAAGCCATAAAAATTTACAGTTTACCCTTTTTTGAAACCCTCATTATTCTCAATACAAAACCCTAGCTCTAGACATGAGAAAAAACCCGCCTCTTAAATTTTAAAATACAAAATAATTTTGTTCCATGGAATCTTTACTTTCCTCAAAATTGCATTTATTACTATTAGTGAATTGCCTTCCATCCATACTCTATTCCATTTCATTTGTTTACATATTTTTAACCCTTCCAAAATTTCCCAAGCTTTAGATTCATTATTTGTCTTAAATCCACTACTAAAATCATAATGTGACAAAATCTTCTCCTCATTATTTATAATTATTCCTCCTCTTCTTGGTCCTGGATTTCCTTTAGATGATCCATCAAAATTTATTTTGGCCAACTCCACTTTTGATGGTTTCCACTTTATATTCTTTCTCTTCCTTTTGTTTCTCTTGTACCCAACATCATAATTACATTTGATGACTTGACTTCATCTATCAAGTCTCTCTACTTCAAGATTAGAGATTGGGTGAGTTGATAGGATTGGTTTAGACTACTCTATGGCTAAACAAATATTCCTTTTCATTACCTTTAAATTGCTTTCCTTTCCTTTAAATATTTTTTGTTTCTTTCTAGCCATATAGTCCAAAGTATTGTATCTTTTGATATACCTAGATTGTATGTAACGCCTCACTTTTAAAAGTGCTCTATCATTAATTTAACAATTCTTCAATATTTCCATTCATCACCTTGCATTTACCAAACATATTAAGAATATATTGCCATAGTTCTTAGACTATTGAATAGTGTCCCAAAATATGGTTTATACTCTTCTCCTTTTTACATAGAACACATTGTGAGGGACCATGAAAACCCCTTTTCATTAGCTTATCCCAGGATAAATTTTTATTATGACCTACATGCCATAACAAACATTTTGACTTTTGTAATTCTCAGGCTATCCTAAATATCTCTTTATATTCTTGCAATATTCCAATTTTATTGGTGTTTTCCACTATATATGTTTGTTGTGTATATTCCTAAGCTATTCAAATCCCAAATCAACTTGTCCTTGGATCCCTCAAGAATAATCTTTGTTGTTATCTTTTTGCTCAACTGCCTTCTAGAAATAATGTCTAGTATACTTATAAATAAATATTCTTTCCATTTGTATCTTCCTTCCTAATAATTTTATATAATGTTTGAAACCCTATCATCATATTTATCTTGAAGTAACCTCATCAATGGTTTCAAAATTGGATCTATATTGAGTGGTTTTTTATCACACCAAGTATCCATCCAAATAGAAAATTTTCTCTAGTTTCCACCACCCATATTAGACCTTCAATCACCCAATCAATTAATTTTTTTAATTGTTCCATAGTGCATAATCATTTAGTAGTGAGAATGAAATAAATATTAAGCTTGGGTCATAGGGCTCAACATACTTAAAAGAATTATTTCCCATTATCTTTGACTCTCTTTTTACAATCTCAATATCACTTTCCCCTTAGAGCTAAGTTTGTATCCATAAGAACTCTCAAATTGAGACCTCCCTTAGTTTTATTATTACACACCTTGCTCCATTTCACAAAAGAGAAATTTCTTTTATCATGTAATCTTGATCGCAAAATGACTGCATAATATGAATTCAACTTTTTTCTACCAATTTTAACATAATATACAAGGATATATAATATGTTGGAATGACCTATAAGACTTATTCAATTAATTGCACTCTTCTTGTTAATGATAACTTTATATGTTGGTTGTTTATTATGAACTTTACTTATAATCGGATTTGACAATTCTATCCTCATTATCCCCTCAAATAAGGGCATCCCTAGATATGTTGTTGGCAAATTTTCTTCCTACATTTGAAGTAACCTACACATCCCTGCTTTGATAGTAAATTTTAGATTTTGTCCTGATAACATTATTCCTTGATGCTCTTTCATATTCCTTTAATAAGTTCTTCAAAGCTTTTTCCCTGCCCTCCCAAAAAGGGTTGTATCATCTACAAACTTTGTGATGTATGATATTGTCAATATTATTACTAGCCTTAAATTTGCTTATCAGCTCATCTTTGTATGCCTTCTTCAAGTTCCTTCCCAATACCTTTGCCATAATAATGAACAAATATGGTGATAGAGGATCTCCCTATCTAAGACCCACTTGGATTTACGTGATTATGTTATTAGCCCATTGACCAACATTGAATATGATACTATAATGACATAATATTTAATCCATTTGACCCATTTCTTCCCAAATCCAAGCTTTTCTAATATTATAAAAATAAAATCCCATTTAACCCTATCATAGGCTTTATTCCTATCAAATTTTAAGATAATTGCCCTCTCTTTTCTAGAAGTTGTTGAATGCATTACTTCATGAGCGACTATGATCTCGTCTATAATTTGTCTCCTTTATACAAATCCTCCTTGCTCTTCTAAAATAATTTTGTCTAACAGTATTGATTTGCCATTACTTTAAAGATTATCTTATATGTCATATTACATGGGCTTATGGGCTTAAATGAGTCAAATAATTTTGCATCCTTCTTTTTTGGAAATAGAGTAAGATATATTGAATTTCTTTCATAATGAATGTATTGTTTTACCCTAGACTATTCCACTACAACCAATAAAGAATCCTTTATTATTTCCTGGTTTTGTTGATAGTATGTTGTTGAGAGCCCATACGGACCCGTGGATTTATCCTTATCAAAATATAAAATAGCTTAATGAACTTATTCTATAGTGATAGGATCCATCAATTTGCTATTGTCTTCATTTGTTATAACTAAGGTACTTGTAGTAGTTTATCGTTAAGAACTTCAACCTCCTTCGATCCTATAATATTTTGGTAAAAAATCCTTGCCTCCTTTGTAATTTCAATTTGATATTCAAAAAATTAGCCATATCATATCAACAAATTGAGGATGGTCTTCCCACATTTGGTCATATTTAAAATATGATATTTTCACTTACCACCTTTATAACTCTTATTGGACAATGATCCGAACCAATCTTTGTCAACATATTAATTTTAGCATAAGTTCCTACATCTAGTCAATGATTTGAGAGTATGCATCTATCTAAATGTTTCGCTATCAAGTTCTAGCCTATCCTATTTTTGGTCCATGTATAGTTGTCCTATTCAAAATCAACCTCCCATAGATTATTATTTTGAATAAAAGCTAAGAAATATCTCATACTTTGGGTTATTTTCCTAATTCCCCCAAAATTTTCATCTAGCTTGGTTATGGAATTAAAATATCCTATGATCATGAATTAGGTTTCTTGGTCTTTACTTCTCATAAAGGCTTCAATCCCACTCCATACTTCTAATTTGCCTGACTAAGTTGTAGGTCTATAGACATTGATAAGGATGAAATGAATATTTGCAAAGTAGCATGTGACTAATAAGGCTATCCAATACCTAGTTTTATGAATGGTTTCACAGAAGCTTCTAGCTAGATTCCAACATGTTAGAATTCCCCCTACCACTCTTTTTGAATCCATAACACCCCATTCAACTCTTGCCCATATTACTTTTATAATTTTGAAAACTTCCTCCTTTATCATTTTAGCTTTTGGATACAAAGAATACTAGATTTATTACTTAAATAGAGGTCCCTGATACACCTTTACTTTGAGGGGATATTAGCACCCCTTATATTCCACAAGATGCTAATCATGCCTAACTAAGGGCTACTGACCCCTCCTGTGAACTACCAATATTATTTTATTGTTTGGTAAAGATAAGTTCAACCAACTTAGATTGTGTTCCTTTATCTATCTATGTTTGCTCTTATTTCCTTGGCTCTCGCTTAATAATTTGAAGGTTTTCCTCTTTTTGCCTTACAAGTATCAAGAGTAGGTATAATTACTCTATTCCTCAATATTCTTTTATAACTTTCTTTTCATTATATTTATCCTCTCCTAGCTCTACTAAAGAATATTTTGACTTATCTTACTCATTTTCTAGTATTTCCTTGTTAATGGTAGAGGTATTAACATCTAACGCTACATTTTCTCTACCACTTTTATTTTTTTGAATGGTGCATGGTACTTCAAGAAAGTCTTCAAAATTTGATGAGACACATTCTTTAGGTTCAATAAGAATGTTCATCCCTAAATTGGGATCATACTAAGTAGACGATTCCTTGTTAATATTTTGATCCTGATGTACCATGTACTCTAAGCTTTGATCTGTTTTTTCTTCATGGGATAAAACCTCAAAAGAATTGGTACTTCTTCCAATATTCTTACTTATTGGTCTCCATTGTTTATTCGCTTTCATCTATCTAGACCTATTTTTTAGAAGTTGAAAACCATCCTCATTCATATTCATTTGTATGTTTCTCTTACAATTTTCTACATATGTTACTGTTGGACTCTTTTTAGGGCATGATCTCTCAGTATGCCCCACCTCATGACATCTTCTACATGTAAAATATATTTTTTGATAATCCATGGTTTGTGTCCATAACTTACTCCCATACTTAAGAATAATTGACTCTCGTAAAGGTCTATTGATATCAATCATGACCAATATCCAAGCATAAATAGCCAAGACTTCATCTTTATAGTTTTTAAAATCTCAAGGAATTCTCCCAGAGTTTTGTCTATTATATTGGCAATATTCATTTCCCATAATTTAATGTGCAACCCATACATTTTGACCCAGACTAGTACTAGGGATAGATTTCATTTTCAAGTGCAAAGCCTTAATGCTAGCAGATAAGGAAGAGTCTTGCTCTTCCCATAAACCAAGCAAGCCTTTTCATGATTTTATCTCTTTTCTCTTGGAACAAAAAATGGCTAGGAAGAAAGCTTTGGGAAGAAAGGATAGACTCACTCTTAGAGACTTCCATCTCCTATCAATCCATTTTCTCAAATTCGAAGCCCCTAGCTAAGATCCATACAATTTACCAATGACTGCCTTATCTTTGAGCAGTAATGATTGTTGCTTTATAAGGTCCTCTCTAACCTCTACTACTAGGGATGATTCTAAGGATTTAGCTATAAATTGGTCCATGGGAAAAAAAATATAACTTGATATCTATTAAAATTTACCAATATATCCTATAGTGATTATATTATTTGAAAATAAACTCACAATAGTTTGCATGCATAACTTCTACAATAATGAAGTGATAAATGAAACTTATCTAAAACAATTTTACCCAAAAAAAATGTCCCACCTTATCCATGCCCTACCCCTCCATTGCTTCTCCCATCATCCGAACCTTAGTTAATATATATCTACAATTTTATTTCTCATTACTTGAAAAATTATCACTACCCTTACTCTGAATGGCTGACTTCATAGGGTTATATCTCCTTCAATATTTCATGTATTCCTTCATATGACCAATCATTTTAAAACTCTTCAAATTCTACACATATTGGTCCAAGAATCATCTAAATTGGACAACCCTTCATAAATATATGGCTCCTGAAAGATGAGATTTTTTCTAGAAAAAATTACCTAAAGTTGTCCTTATTTTGGATGGTTGTCTTCACATGGTCATATCTCTCTCAATATAGCTTGGATTCTTTCGTATGACCACTCATTTCAAAGCTCTTCAAATTCTGTATAAATTGGTGCCTTTTATCTTTGTTTTTATAAGCAAACTTAACGTATGATTTTTTTAATTTTTTTAACAATTTTACAATCAAAGTCATGACAAGGGTTAGTTTTACAATGATTAGAGTTAAGTGAGATTGAGTACGACTACTATTGAACAATTGGAATAAGTTGGTGATGAAGATTTTGTGAAGATATTTGATCAAAGAGATGTAATTACTTCAATTAAATCTATTAGAAAGGTACTTTTAGAACTCCATCCAATATTTTAATTTAAGGAAGCCTTTTAGGTACTTTTAGATTACTTTGAGTGGTTTTGTTATTATAATGTATGTATATTAAGTGCTAGGACAAGTGGTATATGGTCTAAATTGGATTTATCATGTATAATAATATTAAGGCATTCAATTAGATGGACATGTGGTATTTGAGTAATAACATAGGTTATAATGCTATAACCATAATTGTGAATGCAAGTGAAATTATTAAGAGTAAGGATAAAAAATTAGTTTAGCACATGGTCAACTTTTGGCTACTATTTAACTTAGTATTTTACCTAAGATATTTATTATGTGGTCTTTAGAATTTATTTATTTATTATTTTTTTGGATTCACCTGAGAGTTGGAAAATAACTTTACACATATTTTTATGAGGTCTTTAGAATTTATAGAAAAATATTGTTTTAGAATGTAGTCTTCATCTAGGCAGAGTCATTAATTGGTTTTTATATTGTGTTTAAGAAAGTTGTCTTTATTGTTTGTAATTTAAAAATTAAAAATATTATAAGAATATAATATCCTCTAAACATTTAAAGTTTTTAATTTGTTTTAACTTGTTATCTAGTTTGTGCTTCTTATACAGTGAAGGCTTATTACTGGTTAAATAGTACATATAAAATTATTGATTTAGTCATTTATTTCAATTCAAACTAAACATATAACTGGTGGTTAGGGTTGATCTTTACTAACTTTCAACGATTATTCAAATTTGACTCGTAGTAATGTGTAATTCTACTTGATCCTTTACAGTATTTTATTTGATTCCTAAAATAAGTTAATTCAAACCCTTAAAACTTTAGAGGTTACAATTCATCATACTCTTATGTCTTCTTGAAGGGTTACAATTCATCGTACTCTTATGTCTTCTTGAATAAAATAATTTTTTTATGGTTTTGGGACCCAACTCTGTGACAAACCTCTTTTTAAGAATGGGTCCAAACCTTGGACATCTAATATTTTTTGGTCCTAACCTGGGATAACCATTTTTTTATCGTATAATGATGATTCTTTGTGTCGTTTGACTATCTTTTTTAATATTTTTTACTTTTTGTACTTTTTTAATTTTTTAATCTTCAAGTAAATTTCTGTTAAGAAAATCCTTATACCATTCAAATTAGGACTTTTTAAATGATATATTTTTTGAATGCAGATGTTGATATCTTAGTACATGTCAATTTTCCTTTCTCACTTATTTTGCTTTTTTTTTTAAGCTTCTAAGATCTTGTTTGTATTTATTTTCAAGGTTTCCTTTAGTTTAGATTTGATAAAGTCAAGAGTATTTTTTTTTAATTCCTCATTTCTACATATTATAATCCAGTTCAAATATATTTAGGTTTGCTCGTAATATATTATGAGAATCTCATTGATATTATTTTTAGGCTAAAAAAATTGTTAGATAGAATGAAGATTTGTGTTGGTAGTTAACTAACCTAAGCCAACTTAAGTGGGTCTTGGAACTTCGAACAAAGGCTCAAGGTTTGAATCCTATGGGAGGTAGGGTTGTACACCATGCTTTTGTAATCAAAGTGTGATTTGATAACCATATATTGGGTAAACAATGTCTTCCATAAGGATTGTCTCATATGACCTATGGCCTTATGGACATTAAAAACTACTTTATTTTTATATTTACTTTGATCAACTTTTTTTATTTGTAGTTTTATATTATTTTCATGAGATTTAATAATGCTAAAACTATTTTTTTCCTGGTGTCGAGTTTTAATATCTCTACATTTGTAATGATCTTATTTTAAAATTGCATTATATCTCAAGAAGAACTCTGGCTTGCTAACTCCAAGTATTTCAAATAAAGATCCTATCTTTTTTTATTTTTATCTCTAGATTTCTAACTCTAAGTTGATGACTAAAAATTTTGTTATGAGTAATGACTTTGTCATATAATATATGGAAGAGCTAAAAATTTGTCCTTTTTTTTTAAATTTTATCATCATTAATTTGGTTTGAGATTATATGTAAGGATCTCTATGTAGAATATAGCTAAATTTTTTTATTTTATCATCGTTAATTTGTTTTGAGATTATATATAAGGATCTCTATGTAGAATATAGGTTTGGCTTTTGTAATTCTATTGATTTTATTTTCATTGTTAAAGGTTGGTAGAAGATAAAGAATTTATTTTAAGGACATAATAAAAAAAATCACTAAATGAGTTTAAAATATATTTATATCACGGTTATGCACAAGGGCGAATTTCGTAATTTATAGCAAATTTTAAGATTTTAACAATTTTTATTTTGCTATTTTTGGGACCCTAGAGATCAGACCATTCGTCCCAAAATTACGAAATTAATTTTTTTAGGGTAAATTTGCCCTGGTACAATATGTTTTCCCATCTAATTTTTGCGTTAAAATTATTTAAAAAAAATTATCTCATCCAATTCGCCTCTTGTACCCCACTATATATAGGTAATCCTAACAGCGACACACATAGTATCAAGGCGACTGACATAAGGTGATCGTAAAAAATGACTGGCAGAAGCAACTAACACAAGGCAACCGACAAAAGCGACTGATAAAAGGCAACTATCACGACGCGACTGTCACAAGGCAACTATCACGACCCGATTGTCACAAGGCGACTGACACGATGCGACTGGTACAAGGCGACTAACACGGTGTGACTATCACAAAGCGACTATCACAAGGCAACTATCATAAGGCGACTATCACAAAGTGACTATCAAAAGGTGACTGTCATAAGGTGACTGTCAAAGGGTGACTGTCACAAAGTGATTGTCAAAGGGTGACTGTCACAAGGTGATTGACATACAACGATAATCATTTATTGATAAGTTTATGTTACCATTTATGTTTTTTTTATACATTTTTGTTCATTGACACTCAATAAAGAGGTTTTCCTATTATTTGGGCACCAATCTCAAGCTTGCTTTCTCTCTTTTACCAGTTATTTCCATTTTTCAAATAGATGTTCTTGCTACTCTTTTTTTTATATAGGTAAAATGTCACATGTTGGCAGTGGAAAGAAGGGAGGTCAGTCTTCTAGTTTCAATAAAAGGAGTATCCTCAAATACTTTCATAATATTTTGAAATCCAGTCAATCATTAACATCTACATAAATTGAAAGTATGAACGCCTTTACTTACTAACCAGTTAATTTGTGTGCATTGTTAATTTTATGTATAATATCTTCATTCATTAAGAAGGATAATTTTTGGTGGATGGCTTTGTCAATTGTTTATCTGTATTTTTTAAAAGAATGTATACTTTTATAAAGGATAATGATAATGACCCTGGTATTGACCCTAGTATTATCTCTACAGAAAACACTGTTGACCCTGGTATGACTCCACTTCCACATATCCACGATAATGAAAAGTCCACAGATGAAAATTTTCTAAAGAAATAGAACAACAACATGAAGAGATTCTTGAAACAAACACCCCAAATGGAAAATAAAATAATAGTTCTTATGCAGTACCTACTTTTGGAGAATCCTCTTCTAAAAAACATAAACATGCAAGGTCATCTAGATGGACAATTAACAGATCATTTCAGCCTGATTGGATTTTAGAGTTTCCATTTATTGAGCCAGTGCTTCCAAATAATAGTAATGAGGTAATAACAGAATTGAGATGCGTAATTTACAGTTGGAAACACAAAAAGGATCACAGATTTCAAGTTAAGAAAGTATAGTAGAAAAAAATTGTGGAAAGGTTTATATAAAAACAAAAGAAAGTGATGGGCCAATACAAAAAAATTATAGGTGGAAGGATGCATCAGAGTGTGCCCATATCATATATGCACAAGAACATGATAAAGAAATAAAACAAAAGCAAACTTTGGTTGATAAAGGTGCAACGATTTAAGCCCAATTTCGAAAAATTAAAAAGTTCACTTTAGCTTCAAAAAGTTTACAGTTTGCTATTGTACTCACTATTCTTAAAAAGGGTAGACGTATGTCAGATTTCATTGATTATAAATCTCTATTTTGAATAGTTGATGTGCAGAAATTACCCAACGCTCATTGGTCAGATCGAAGTGATTAGAAAATGATAAAATATATGTCATTGGTTGAGCAGGATGACCTCAAAGAGAAAATAAAAAAGGCCAAATTCATTTCACTTTTAATTGATGAGGTGACTGTTGTTGACAACATATCTTCTTCTTCTTTTTTAAAGCGAAAAACCCCTTGCGGGGCCGCCTTGGTCTAAGATACCACAAATAGGGGGTTTTACACCGTCAAAGTCACCCGGGAGTCGCACCCGACCCTGCCCGCACCAACATTATCAATTGGATTTTGGATACCCAATTTAGCTTTTTGGTAGGGTGGAGATTTGAACCTGGGACCTCCATTGGAGGATTGCCCTCTCCTCTCCAACTCACCTACAACACCTAGGTGTTGACAACATATCTTGGATTTGCATGCATGTTTACACATTGGAAAATCATTTAAGGCAACCTCATTTACTTGGACTACGCAAGATGGTGGAAAATTGTAATGCAAAAAACATTTACAATGTTGTTGGTTCTAGTTTAAAGGAAATAGCAGGAATGAATGAAATAGAAATAGCCACCAAGTCAATATGTGTCGAATCCGATGGTGTTGCTACAATGCAAGGACACAAGAATGATCTTTGAGTTAGACTACAAACATTAGTTGCCCATATTTGATCTATATTCATTGCATGGCTCATAGAATTAATCTTGCATATAAAATTATGGTTACATTTACAAATATAGTGAGAGTGGAAGAGCTTATCTATGAAATTCATGATTATTTTTTGTGCAGTCAAAAAAGATTTTTAGAGTTTTAGCAGTTTGCACTAGGAGTTACTAATGGTAAAAAACTCTTAAAAGATGTAGATACTAGATGGATTTCGATGTATCAATCGAAATATAGAGTTTTCAAAGAATATAAATCCTTGGCAGGGTTTATGTATGCAAATCATAGGAAAATTGATAAGGCTAAATATTTGCTATTTAAAATGACTGACTTTGAAACACTTCTCACATTGTGTGGTATTCTTCCAATGTTGGAAGAAATGAATACTTTGATCAAAATTGCACAAGAAAGATCAATTTATATTGTGGATTTTATCAAGTGTAAAAAACAAATTTGCTTACATATTGATATGATGTACGCATCTAGTCAAAGTTTTATAGATCTCATATTTGAGAGTTGGAGAGCATTGACAAACGTGAATGATCCTCAGAACTTTTTGAAGTTCAATATAAACGATCATATGTGTATTAATGTCCACGGAAAGGAAATTCCTTTATAATGTTTTGGTCAGTGAATGGATATAGCTACAAATGAAGTTGAAAAAATACCCATAACATACAATATATTTTATGTAGTTGTAACAAATACAAAAATTAAACTGAAATAAATAGCATAATCATTGACAAAAGAAATCAAAGACCATTTTCAAAGAGATGAATTTCTTGAGGCTATGGGTGTGGTTAACCCAATGTTTTGGGATCCTTGTAATGAATACCAAAATATAAATGGTTTGTTTCTCAAATACATGGGCACTCTTGCTAGCCATTTCACTAAACCTGTGGTATTCAATGGTATTGAAATCAATGGCATTATCAACAAAGATCTTTTGACAAAATAATCAAACTATTTTGGAATAACGATGTTTGCTCAAGTTTCACAATTCACTAATTATTATGAAAGGGGTTCTATTTCACGTTTGTGAAAACAATTATATCCCAGTAGTATCCTGCAACATACTATGAGTGAATATTTTATTTTATATGAATTATGCCAAACGATGATTTTAGGATCTGTTGAGGATGAAAGGGTATTTAGTGCATTATCATATGTAAAATCTAAAGTTTGAAATAGATTGGACAAAAAATTGGAAAATTATTTGAGAGTATATGTGTCGACCTATGAGGTTGAGAAGTTTCCGTATGAAAGAGCTTTGTCATATTAGAAATATCTTGCAGAGAGAAAAGGTGTCACAAATACTCAGGATGATGAGGATAATGGTAACACTGATGACATTCTGATGACATAATTTGTTGTTATGACTGTAGAATATTTTGCACAATCTGAAAATATTTTGTTCCAGCTTCCACCATTATGATGCAAATATGTTTTCATTTGATTGATTTCACGTATTAAACTATCATTTCTCAAAAGAATATTGAGATTTGATTCATTTATTTGATTTGATTTCACATATTAAGTTGTCAATTTTCAACAAAATATTGAGATTTGATTATATTTTGAGACATGCTTTCATGTATTTTGAAACATGCTTTCATGTATTTGAAACAAAATATTGATTACAAAATCACAAATATTACTATTTTTCACATGTATTTTGATTTCATATATTATGCTATTAGTTGTCAACAGAATAGCAAACCATATATATTTTATGATATCATATATTTTGAAAACCATGTATAGCAAACCATATATTGAATAAAGTATAAACCATGTATTGAAAATAATGTATGACAATCCATGTATTGAAAATCATGCATAGCAAACCATGTATTGAATAAAATATAAACCATATATTGAATAAACCACGTATTGAAAACCAAGTATTTAATAAACCATGTATGACAAACCATGTATTGAATATGTATTGAAAACAATGTATAACAAACCATGTATTGAAAATAATGTATGACAAACCATGTATTGAAAATAATGTATGGTAAACCATGTATTGAATAAACCATTTATTGAAAACTATGTATTGAATAAACCATGCATGGCAAACCATGTATTGAATAAACCATGTATTGAAAACAACGTATGGCAAACCATGTATTGAATAAACCAATGATTGAAAACCATGTATTGAATAAACCATGTATGTCAAACCATGTATTGAAAAACATGTATTGAAAACAATGTAGGGAAAACCATGTATTGAATAAACCATGTATGGCAAACCATGTATAGAATAAACCATGTATTGAAAATAATATATGGCAATCCATGTATTGAATAAACAATTTATGGCAAACTAAATATTGGTGCTCTATTATTGCATCTACATAATTCAAAATTATTTATTCCATCAACACAACTGATCAAAACATCACAATATTGAAAACAAAATATGAAAAATTAATATAAAATTTATGTAATATAAAATAATATGTTTGAAAACATGTAAAAATACGAGTCTTTGAAAACATGTTTCTTTTCATCACTTTTCATAATGATCAAATAAGAAAACAACATTTCTACTTTTCTAAAATTTCTTCCTACAAAGTTCTTGAAGTGTCAACTGCATCTACCTCTATATTCTTTGCTTCCAATGCACCAGCTCGTACCAAAATTTCAGCTATAGTGTTTATCCTTGATAGCAATAAACCTTCTTCCTTTGCGGGATCTTCTTTAAACGGTGCATTCAGCTCTTTCTCATTTTATTTTACTACAACCCCCACATCTAGACCCTTATCTTTGATAAGCTTCTTTAGCCAATTGTTTTCTCAAATAGTGTATTGTAGTCTCTTCTTCACTTCAATAACATTATTCACACTGATTTTTGTTGTCCTGATCCATGTTTTCGTGGCTGACACCTGCTGCTTTAAATGTTGATAATTAGACTGCAAAATACAAAAGAAAAAAATTAATATTTATTAAAAATATATTAAAGAAAAAAATGATTTTCAGATATATTTAAAACTTATATCTACTATAAGTCTTGTAGTTTTTGCTACTGCTACTTTCTTCTTATCTAATTCCCATTCATTGAAATATGCTTGGGCTTCGACATTTAGGTTCTCTAATCGGTCCAACATAATGGTAATAACTTCATCACTACTTGTAGAATCGACCTTAACGATGCCAGATTCAGCTTTTCGTAATAGAGCATCGAGCTTTTGTAGCTCATTCTCTACCTTTGAAAATAACTCCTTTCTATGTGTGAATTTATTGTATTGGCTATTTATTGCTTTGATCATAACCTTGGCCTGATATTCTCATTCTCTTAATGTATCAATATCTACAAAAATATTATTCGTAACAGTAGCCTTACATCTGTTTGCTAATAAAACATTTTCTAAAAAGTTTACTTTCTCATCATCTATCGGATGATGATGGGTGTCGACTTACTGGTGGGAGGAAGAGGAAACAATGACAACATCTCCTTCAACATTCTCCTCTACTTCATCATTGATCCCTAGACCATGAAGAAAACCACTTGTCTTTAGTGACAAATTAAAATTATTCTTATCTTGATACATAAAATCATTGTCAAGATTCCCAACAGTAAAGGGCATCTGAGATGTACTTTCTACATTTGATAAATTATCAAGTGTTAAAATTATGAATGACATCCCTAAAACAACAGACTGACCCACAATCTGAGTCTGTGTCTGAAACTAACTGTTGGTTCCCTGATGCGGTTGTTGCGACGGTGTGAGGAATTGTTTTCCACGCATGCGAGATTGGTTCCTTACCGGTGGTGTGGGCTGTGGAGTTTGTCGAACTTGCTGTGGATGAACTTGATGTTGATGGAATTGTTGTAGGCGAACTGGTTGCTTTTCCTGCTGTGCACCCGATAGAGGCATCTATTTTATGAGTCTTTTAAATCTAGTCGATCCCTCTGTAAAATTTCACATGAAAAATATAAATTAAAACTAGTTTTAAAAATAATGCCATTAAAATAGATTAATTTTAACTAAACATACCCAACTCAGACTCAACAATCGTTGTCGTTGATGGTGCAAGTGTTAACCTTTGCTCTGAAAATAGTTAAAATATTTTCTCAAACTAAATATAATTTTATATTGTTAAAATACATTATTGAAATTTGAACTTTTGAAAAATAAGTTTACCTTGTGAGCTAGAGGTTACGTCTTCAATGTCGACTGTATCAGATGCATGTCCAAAAGTAAGACAAGTCGTACGTGTATGTTGTCCATCAGGAGACCTCCTACATTTATGGGCGAAAGTTATCAGTGATGATTGCGACTGCATGTCAAAATCGACAGACGCTTCTTGAATCCTGATGATGACATCCCTTTTACTGGACGAGTGAGCTACTTTGATCTGTTTTCAAAAGAAAATTAGAAAATAACAAGATTGAAAAGAAAAAATGAGAGACTATTCCAATAAATAATTTTACCTGTATTTCATTATCATTGATGCCAATAGCCAACAAATCCGGGTGCAATGTAGTTGGAGTATTTTTTTGTTGAATATTGTAATATGCTTCATGAAAAAGACAAAGAATAAAGTTGTTGGAGGTTACTATATACACAAATTGAATTTTCTATGCAGAAAGAAGGTTCTGTTTCAGGCGGTTTGAAATGTGAGTGGACCAATCATATTTGCCTCCATCAATACAATGAATCAACAATGACAAAGCCCAAAATGGTATTTCTGTAGGTCGGCCCTATAGAATAAGCCTTCCCAAGAAAAATTCAATACAAGCATAAAGAAATTTATCTATAACGTTGGAAATGTTAAAACCCCTTTTTGATTTAGAAGAATTAACTAAAAAATAGAGAGAACATTATTAGAGAATGTAAATTGGAAACAATAATACATCAAAATTAAGGATAAACACAAATGAAATTATCAAAAACTTACCTTTCAAATGGTTTGGATTCACATCATATGTGGATGTCAACATTGATTTGTTAGTTTTAGTCAACGCGTACTGGTTGTTAACAAGGAGACCATCCGAAAATGGTAGCCCTATTAATCATTGCATATCCAAAGGGTTCACAGTAAAAACAATATCCTTGTTATCAACTCTGATCTATACAGTGGACACATTATGGTTGTAGGAACTAACAATACATTGGATCAAGGAGATGTTAACATCCAACTGTGGCATCTTCATGAATGCAACAACTTCGGAGGCATCTAAGAGATTCCAACTGGTTTTAACAGCCAGTTGGAATCTCTCCCAGGAGTGCTAAAAATATTCTTGATGTTCGGGCAATAATAGCTCTTAAAAGATACTTTAGAAGGGAGAGGAGAGGAAGTGCTAGCCATTTCTGATAACCCTTTGTAAAGCTCTAAAAATGCTCTTAAAACACTCTGAAAACATCGAAAAATGCTTCGAAAACCTCTAAAAAAGATTAGAAAATACTCTAAAAACTCACGGGAAAAGCTTTGAAAATGCCCTGAAAACTCTCAAAAAACCATCTAAAAAAGCTCTAAAACCGCTTTAGAAAACACTCTAAAAGTGCTGGAAAACGCTTTAAAATTGCTCTGGAAATCATCGTGCGAAAGGTGAAAAATGACCTTGGTATTCTATTTATAGAAGTCTGCATGGTTGAAGTCATTGGATGCATGATATTTGGCAGAGGAGAGGACACGTGGTAGCATCTTATTGACGATATTTGGCGGTTGTCTTCTTCCTATCGCCTTATGACAGTCACCTCGTGATAATCGCCTTATGACAGTCGTCTTCTTCCAGTTGCCTTGTGACAGTCACCATGTGGTAGTCGCCTTGTGATAGTCGCCTTGTGACAGTCGTCATGTGTTAGTCACCTTGTGATAGTCATCTTGTGATAGTCGCCTTGTGACAATCACCTTCTTCTAGTCACCATGTGACAGTCGCCATGTGATAGTCGCTATGTGACAGTCACCATGTGACAATCACCTTTTGACAGTTGCCATGTGACAATCACCTTTTGACAGTTGCCATGTGACAATCACCATGTGATAATCGCCTTGTGATAGTTGCATTTTGACAGTCGCTTCTGTCAGTCGCCTTGTGACAGTCGCTTCTGTCAGTTGCCTTGTGACAGTCGCTTCTATCAATCACCATTTTTAAAAGTTAAAAAATTTGGTGCACAGTTTTCAAAAAATAACCATTATTTGATAAATTTTTTGCAAAATTTTACACCGATGTTTATACACTTTAGGACTAGATTAGCCCCAATTTTATAAATACGCTTTGGATCCGATCCCTTATGCATAACCCTGATTTATATATTAAAGTCTTGATTTTTTTTTTATTTGGTTATTGTGAGAAACTCCTATGATCAACGTACAGGGCTTAACAGTCTCCTCCCAACCATGACCCCTCATACAGTCGAGAGATATACTTATCAATAGGGATTTTAACACAAAGCCAACACACACCCACCCCCTCACACACTCGCCCACACCACGGTTTGAACCTTGGACCTCCTAAAGAAGAGCCAAAGCCCGAACTATTGTGCTCCACCCTAGGTGCAAAGTCTTGAATTTTTTAAGTAAAACACACCTAAAAGTTTGGTAGCTCACATTAGCAAATGGAACTTGTTCTTTACATTCAACAAATCAAATTCTCTTTATTTAACAAAGCTGTCCTTCTAGAAGTTTATAGATGAAGCTTCCATTGTAAAATATGAAATTACTATCTCATTCGAAAGGTAATTAAATACAAGTAATTAAGTTAGAGTTGATTTTATTTGATAATTTGTTAATATAATTAAACATTTCACAAATTTCAGACATCCGTGTTATCCAAATTTTGTAGCATTTACAATATTTATAAATGTTTACAATATGTAAATTCATAATATTTTTTAACAATTCTTCTCAATAAGGTCCGAGGTGTAGACCAATTGGTTCATCCAAACCCCATAAGGGGGCGGAGGTCCAAGGTTCAAATATCGGGCCTCGCTGGACTGAACGCTTGTCCCTTTCCTGGTGCTTTCAGTGACGTAAAAGGTTTAAAATGATTGTGGCATGGTGGTTATAGGGGCGGACTACGCAAAGATCTATGTGACGGATTCCGGGGCGGACACCGCAGAATACTGTGGCGGCCATAAAAGCTGGACAGCTTGCCGGATTCGTGGCGGCTACCGATTCCACCATGTAAATACAAAAAAAAAAAACAAAAAAAACAATTCTTCTCAATAATTATTGACAACTCTTCATGAAATACCATATAAAAATTCCAAGTTTAACCACTACATGGACCAAGAACAAAAACATGTGCAAAATAATCCAAAGAACTAAAAACTAAAATAAATAAAATTTAGAAACCATGTATCACAAACTAATAACCCAAAATAATTGGCTTTATATATATATATATATATATATATATATATCTATATATATATATATATATATTTATTTATTTATTTATTGACAACTCTTATATAAATATTAGATTATTCATAACTAAGACCAATTAAGATGATGAAATGCCATATAAAAAAAATACAAGTTCATTTATTGCATGGACCAAGAACAAAAACATGAACTAAAAACTAATACAAATATTAAAATTAATAAAATTTAGAAACAATATATCACAAACTAATATCTTTCAATTCTAAATAACCCAAACTAATATTGTTGTAGTGTAGCTAAAAAGGAAACTTAAGCTGATATAGGGACAATGGAGAAACAACTGAAGTGTAGAGGGGTAGGATAGAGCTAGTTCAAAAATACCTTTAGAAGGCTAATTAAAATTAATATTGATGAAGCTACAAAAGGCAATCCAGATAAAGTTATAATTAGAATGGTTTGTAGAAATCATGTTGGGGTAATGCTCTACTAGGAACTTAAGAGCTTGGGCAAGGCTATAAACAATAAAACAGAATCCTTAGCTATCAAATCTACTTCTATCTGTTCAGTATGACAAGATTAAAGAGGATAATCATAAAATCAAATTCTCAAATCTTTGTAGGAGATCTGGATTGCATGAGGAACTTTGCTTTGGAGACTGGAGGTTGAGAAATTTTATCACCTAGATTAAGATGTGGAGGGAATTGGATGATGTGATCCTGATTTATGTGGGTAGAGCTTTGAATATAGTGGTAAACTTCTTGGCTAAGATGAGTACTAAGAAGGAGGTTGGGTTTCAATGACACAGTGCTATGGCTATTGAGGACAAGAGGATTAAGCATGCTAGTGAGAAAATCTAACATTTGGCTAATTTGAATAGCTATTGCATATATATAGTTTAAGAGATTTGGCTCCAATGCAAATTTAAAATTTTAATGTTGTAACCAAAAGTGGTTAGTTCTTAGGATCTTGGGCTTTAGAGGTATGAAAGTTTTTTGAAAAGTTAAAAGGAGGAAACATGTGCTCTTGTTGGCTAAGGTTGAGAAGAGTCTTGTCCCAACTTGTAAACAATCTTGTTTTAATATATTTATTTAAAAAATCAATCATATATTTTATATATAAATAACTCTAAGATAATAGACTTATTAGCCATATAGTTATATATACTTGCAAATTTTATTTATTCAAATTTTAATTTACAATAACTTTAATTATTGGTTTATAGTTGGCTTACTGCAATGGTAAAGGCTTTGGTCTCTCTTAAAAAAGTTCAAGGTTCAAACCCAACTCTCAAACCCAACTCAATATGAGGGGACTGAGATCCCTCTTAAAACTTGTGTAAACTCATTGAAAATGACAAATCACAACTCTCTCCTTTAAAGTTTGAGAGTTTACAAACAAATTCAATTCTTATCTTAATTGAGTTGTTATAGCTAAATACCTATATCATTTTTCATAAAATGTATGAATTCTTGATTTTCATTTTTCTAGATCTTTTATTTTTTTGTGTGAATACAAATATTTTAGAATTCAACACCCTTCTTCTTGTGGCTACCGATTCCACCATGTAAATTAAAAAAAAAAACATCATTCTTCTTAACATTTTCTATAGCAACCTTCACAATACCAAAACTCCACCTTTACTATTTATACATTACATCTTAGCATAGTAATATTTTTGAAACATCACACTATCATACTCTACTTTCTGGATTGTTGATTTCCTTCTTGAAGTATAAGTACAACCAAAAACTCTCCAGTTATCGAGAGGCCTAGGTTCAAATCTCTTCCCTCACATGTTGCGGATATGTTGTATATAAAAGGTTCCTCATCAAAAAAAATAAATAAAAATACATTAATGTTATAAAAAAATAATATTACAAAGCATTAAAGTAAATCTTAATTATTATTTAATTCAAGTAGTCAATATTTTCTTGTAACTTCAATTAACTGAGTATTTCCTCTAGCAAAACAAAATTTAACTTCACGATCCTTAATTAAAACCCCCTTTATTGGCTAACTTATTTGGAGTACATTTGTTTCCTTTGCTTAATGTATATGTAAACCTATTTTCTTCAAACTCTATAGCAAGATCTTGTATTTTGCAATTATCTCATGGAGCCTTTGCTTTCTTCAAAATTGCATTTATTATTATTAGTGAATCCCTTTCCATCCTTTTCATTTAATTTGTTTGTATATTTTTAACTTTTCTTCCAAGCTTCAACTGCATTATCTTTCTTAAATTCACTATTGGAAGCTTAATGAAACAATTAACTTAATTAATTAAAATAAATAAATAAAATAAAAATAATACATGTAAAGCAATTTATAATTTATTAACTAAAGTCCCAGGTTTGAGTTTTCGGAGGTCCAAGGTTCAAACCACCGTAACGTGAACGAATGTGAGAAATAGATGTGTGATAAATTTCATATTGATAAGCATACGCCTAACCAAATAAAAAAAAATATTAACTAGGGATTCCCATATTTGGTATAAGTACTCTTGAGTTTTAAAAAATCTTCCTCTTGGGTTCCTTGTAGGAAGGCCTGGTCTTCTTCCTGAACGGAACAAAATTTTCAGACCAGAAAGAGTTCTGGTATGTTCATGCCAACTCTGTTTGGACCAATACATGTACACGTGATCGTCGGAGGGAAGGCTTTGCTTTGTGCTGCTTATCTGAAAGCAAGAAGAAAAAATGGCGGCACCCGAAGCACCCGTGTGTTACCAAGGAGTCGTCAGAGAATCCGCAGCTTTTCGCCTTATGAAGCAAATGGTGAGTAAACCCCTCCATCTTCTTTTCTTTCGTAATATGTGACATATAGTTTGAAGTATACACAATGTGTATACTGAATTACAGAAACAAAAACATGCCCACCCTAATTAATGTTCCTAGGGTTTTAGTGCCAAAACCCTTGTATAATTATAAAACGCAAAGAATAGTATTGAAATAGGATGTTTACATGATATACAAACATGTTTCATATGCTATGTGCTGTTTTCTGCTAAAAATAAATAAATAAATGAAGGAACTGTTATTAGAGATTTAGAGAGACTCATTTGATTCAGTTTTTTGCCCAAAGGATGAAAAAAATGTCACACATGTAATTTTCTGCCCGGAGGATTAAGGAATTGTCAGGCAAAATTTTAAGAGATCCATATTGATATGAATATTGACTTTGGATGAATTTCAACGTTCGGTTTACCATGAGCTTGGTCAACGTTCAAAACCCGGAAGTGGTGCACATTTGACATAAGATATAATGTGAACTGAAAAATTTCCCTTCCTCTAACAAGGGTCTTCTATACAAGTACGACCTAAAATAATCACCTTTACATACCTATATACTTGAAAAAGGAAGAGAAAGGGAGAATCCCTGATCTTCTACCAATGCTTCAGTGAGCTTTATCTAATGACACCAAAACCTCCTCAGATATCTGCTAATGTCACTATGAATACACATATTTCTGCTGCACATAGTGATCATAATTAACTCCCAATACATGGACATAAGTCACAATGAGGTGGAACTATGCGCCTTCAAGGAAAAATGCCGTTTCTCCTGGGTTATGTCCTGCCTAATTGCAATGAGGGGTTTGGAACCCATGGTCCTTTAAACACGTGTACTAGATTTCCTCTATTAGTATTATACTACAACCCCTTAGGATATATCAGAGGTATTATTTTCTTAATTGGTTATATGCGATTGGAACGGCCTCACAAATCACATTATGACTACATTGCCATGTATTTCAACAAACCATATAATATTATTACAACCATCCACATTGTTATGGCACCCATGGGAAATGAACCTTGCTGGGCTCTTTGGACTTCAACCCCATGGGCTTTTCAGAGGTATAGCTACAGAAGATTAGTTTATGTTTTTTCTTCTATGTTATTACAATTGGATATTAGGTAAAGTGAGTATAGATTCTTAATGCCTCCTATCACGTAGTCTGTTATGCCTCTTATGTTTAGTTATTGGATATATATCTTCTTATGTACTTGGTAAATTAGTACATACAGCACTTTGAAGCTGTCAAAATATTGAGATGAGTTCCTTGCGAGGGGAATCAATTTAATCAAAGTCTACGAGAGATTTTGTTTGCATTATCTTGGACTCAATAACACAGGAAACATGTATCAGGCATGGCTTGAACCAAAGTCATGACAAGGCAAGGATAATGTCCAGCTAAATTATATTTTCCTTTAGTGGTGTTTCCGGACCAACTTTGTGTGGAACAATTTTGTTCACATTACAGCAGCATGCAACTGGTTTCTATCATCAAGGCAAACGAGGATCACTGAATGTTTTCAAATCCATTAAGTTTGATAAGTGAACTCGTGTGACCTTACCAATGTAGTCAGCCATGTTTATTTTGTCTTACTTATTATTATTTGGCTTGTAAAAGGGTAAAGGGTAAAGTAGTTTTTAACGTCCGTGAGGCCATAGGCCATATGAGATGACCCTCAGGGAGGATTTTATTTACCCAATATATTGTTATCCAACCATACTTCGGATACCAAAGCATGGTGTACAACCCTACTGCCTGCAGGATTCAAACCTTGGACCTCTATTCAGAGTTCCAAAGTCTCCACCATTAGGCCCACTAAGGTTGTAAGTTTACAGAAACACTTATCAAGGCAACACTTATCTCAGAAAAACATGGATTTGTGGTACTTTATGTTGGGACATTTGCTGTAATCTGAAAAATTTAGATGTGGTACAGAACTACCAGCGTTTTAGAAGTTTACTGGCTGGTTTGGTTTTTGTTATGGTGCCAAAACAGCCACATATAAAGAGCAACTGCATATTTGAGAACATGAAGACAATGTTATTGTGGAAACTAGAAGAAAAAACCATGTCAGAAGATGCAACCTTTGCCTTTTGCTGGAAGTTTTGAGTGGATAATTTTTTCATTATAATCAAACTAATGTTGAGAAGCCATCTGACTAGGATGACAGATCATTGGGCAACTATTTCTTATTCATCTTTTTCTGAGTACTGTTAAGTGAATTAAAAGTCTCCTTGGGAATTGCAATGTAAGAGAGGTTTTCTACAGGTTGGGGTGAGGATCTATACATGACAAAGTGAATCGAGACCTACCAAGTGGTTCTAGACATGCGGGGATCTTTATAATACTATTATGCTTTTAAGCTAAACGATTTTGTTTCTTGAATAGATAACATATGCTTGTGTCTGATTTGTCTAATCGTATTTTTTTTGACAAGTCAAAGAAAAAATTTACAACGTAGTAGCAAAATCACAAATATTGCATCATTTGCACCGTGAGGAGAGCCAAGACGTGGGGCCCTTCCCTTTAGTAGCAAATAGAGCCCATCCAATCATAAACTATACATCTGTCAATGATAAACCTTTTCTCAATAGACTTGATAAAGCACTTGTATTTTGACAGGTCGAAAATAATAGCACTATATGGGCAAGTAGTAGCACCCTATAAAGCAACCAATATAACTAACAAATGACCAATATATTAATAGAGACCTATTCTTCTCTTTAACTGTGTCATCACTTTGTAAAATTTTCTTGATTTTTGGTTGGGTGTGTGATATATATATATATAAGTGCAGTTTTTCATGGATGTCCTATTGGATTAGCTATTTTTTAAGCTTTTTTCCCTTCCCAAACCTCTATTTATATGAATTTGTGCTAGACATGATTGTTAGGCTACTATGGTAAGTCTATTTGCTTTAGATTGGACATCTTGTGTTTGTCTAGTAAACATTTCAAAGTATCACTGGCAATAGCTTCCATAAGGAGAATAGGATAGGATGTATTACACTTGATCTTAAAATGATTTATAATAAACTATTTTTGAATTGGCTGATATTGTTCGATAACTGATAAGTCTCAAGATATGTGACCTTTCATACCGCAAACCAATAGAGAATGACCAAGGTTTTTTTCCTTATATGAATCCCAAAGTTTGGCAATTTGACTTTTACTTTCTAAACCATATAATGTCTTCCAATAGTAATGAACTTGTCTAGCAATACTAGTGCTTCAAACTAGTTTGTGATTGAATTCAATTTTTAGATATTTATTTTGGGATTTGTTTTAGGGTAATTATCAGATTAATTTACATAATTGGCTATTCTTTCATTGTTTTGGTTTTGTCTACAGTTACCATTAAGCTAGGCATAGTACATAACTAGTTGATGAATTTTAATTGCTTGTTGGAATCAACTTGATTTTTGGGAAGTAGGACTATATCATCAACATATAGGGGTGGTATAATAGTCCAGGAATACGGGTCAACTCTAATGCATCCATCCTTTTCAAGATTTTACTTGTGTCTACTAATAAAAATTTCAAATAGGCTGTGAGATAGAATGCATCCTTGTATGATGTCTATGTTGCAGTGGATTTAATCTGACTGCTCATGGGCAATTGTAATTTTAGCAAAAGAAGATGAAAAATGAATCCCTAATCATACTTAATAATATAATTATCACTAATACCAATAATCATTGTGCTTCTCAAGCATGTCCTTGAAAGTTTCATTTGCAGAATGTCTTGGCTCATAGGAATGAATGGAATGACCTTTTGAGACTGAATGATTCAAATTCCAGCTAAAATATGTGAACACATAGGATTGAATGGAATAATATTTGGAGGCAGAATGATTTGAAATTTTTAATCACTTTCTAGCATCAATATCATCATCCTTTGAAAATTTTGGCAAGTTCATGGTCTCCCGAAAAAAATTACAATGAAAAGAAGGGTTTCATTATAAAATATTTCATAGAACTACTTTATCAATCTGAATCCAAATATCATGCAAACGAGTAGATTTCAAAATGCAGTAGATGGTAGTTGATTTGCTTCCTGGAACTGAAAGATATCTCAATTTTCCTTTTCTCCAAAAAGATTAGGATTTGAAAAAACTTCACAACTGTTCTAAAAAGCTGACTTCACAGGGCTATTTCTTCCTCAATACTACTATGATTTCTTAATATGACCATTTATTTTCAAGCACTTGAAATTCTGAAGAAGATGGTGGAGGATTTATTTGAATCTGATGTCTTTGCACAAAGATATGGCTCCTGAAAGATGAGTTTTTTTTTTGTTAAAAAATTGCTGCAAATTTCTAGATTTGAATTTTTTTTTTTATTCGCTCCTACCTTGATCCTTGATAAGATATATCACTAGCCAATATGTAGAAATTATCAAGTAAATCATCTACCGTGCAATATATCAGCACAAGAGATGAATTTCAAGAATACCCTTAAGGTAGGGCAATACCAATCGATACTTCTTAAAGAAGGAAGGAAAAACTCCACAAGATCTTCCGATATGAGAGTATCACCAAGGGTGACTACAATTATGATGCAATACTTGAGCATATCCCTAAACACTTATTGGTCAATAAATCGAGGAATATAATTTTATATTATCTCCGTGTATGCACAATCAATATTTCTATGATTAGGATTCCCAAAACATAGAACCGTAGAAAATTACAGCTGTAATAACTATGTCATAACGTTGCATCTTGGATACAATAAGCTTTTGGAAATGAAGCGAAAACCACTTGAACTCAAGCTTAAGAGAACCATAAGATATGTGCAACCCTGACACTGAGTTTGATTACAAGTTTGTATGTTGCACTCTAAAGGAGGTGGTAATCTAAATTGGTTGCCTTTGAATGACAAGTGGAGTTCCATGTTGCATGCATATGCACACACTATCCTATACAAACATGATATTGGATATGAATATGACAAATTTTTTGGGGACCCTTCTAATATGGATGCGTCTGGATATGGAATATTCAAAAGCATATATATTTTATATATTAAAAGAAAAAACAAAGAACATAAAAATGTTTACTCAATTTTTGATGAAATTTATTCTTGATTATCTCCTTATTTTTCTTATATATTAAAAGGAAAAACAAAGAACATAAAAATGTTTACTCAAAATCTGATGAGATTTGTTCTTAATTATCTTCTTCTTCCTTGTAATTATCTTCTTTTTGTAATTATCTCAGTTACTAGCTAGAGTCCTAGTTTGCATGTCCAGTTCATCTCAGTCAGACTAATTGAGGTGTCTATGCATGTCTAGTTCAAGGACAGTTTGCAACCCTTCAACCTCATCTTTGTAAATCTATTTATACCTCACTAATGAAGGGTGCATGCCATCAGTTTCTCTAATGAAGGGTGCACGTCATCAGTTTGGGCGGTTTTCTGTCTATGTGTTCTGTTGTTTGTATTCCAATGAGTTCATCCTGTATGCTTGCTCACTTGAGATCCTTCCTTGCTGAGTTTGTTCACGCTCAAGTTGAGATTGGTTGCAATACCCTGCCCTGGCGTTCAGTTTGTAGCTTCTGCAGTTGCTGCCCCAAGCTGCTGTCTTTTTTCTCTCTGCAAACCAGCATTCTCCTTTTTTGCTGGTCGTTCTTATGGATGTAAAAAAAAGAAAACACTACATGCATTCTGGTTTGTCATTCTGAACAGCTGTTCCATTTACTGTTCTAGATTTGACACCTACAACAGCAGCAAATGTTTCCTTGTCACTCAAAAAGCGGATCAGCTGAGCAGCGAACTTTTTTTTTCCATTTATTCCCTACAAATTGCTGTTTTTATTTTTTATTTTTTTAGTCTTTGCATTTTCTGCCAAAGAAAATAAAATATATTTTTTGTTTTGTGATGGCTAGTTCAAGCAGCTCTGCACCTACCTCCGATGCAATTCAATTTTTGACACAAGGGTTAAACGATCAGCACCAGCAATAAAATGAATTTCAGTTGAAACTCATGGATCAAATGGCAAATATGTTCCAACTTCTCATGGGACAACAATCTGTCAGTTCTCCCTCTTCAGCTGTCTCAATTGCCCAACCTGCCTTCAAGTTGGACACCAAGATCCTCATTCTTCAAGTCAACAAAAGATTTGCAGGAAAAGTCAGCCTAGGTGCAGGGATCACAAACCCTTCCCCGCTCCCCAACGGGGAAGCTTCAAAAGTCCACCAGACACAATGGCTGCCAACACAAACAAATCTCAATGGTCAATGAAGGCACAAGGTCTTCCCCTAATATTTGTGTAAAGGAAGGGGCAAGACCAAAAAATTCGAAGAGAGAGACCCATCTGACAGCAACCGCATCCAGCCAGAACAACAACCCAGCAACCCAGCAAAAGATTTGCAGGAAAAGCCGACATAGGTGAAGGGACCGCAAACCCTTCCCCGCTAGTAAGTTTATCTGATACATTGATACAAGTAGGAGTGTCGAATATGGTAACACTAGTGGAGTTTGGACAAAGCATATTTAGAAGTATTAGAGACGATTATCTTAGTTTTACGAAGTTTAATGACAAGTTGTCTTCAGAATCTTCCAAGAGAGACGAAGCTATATTTGAAATGCTCCACAAGATGAGGCCATAAGGACGAGACTATTTGCACAAAGGAGGACTGAAATTACAAGATGATGAAGATTACACATGTTGTCTAGTTTTATGTTTTCCTTAAGAGATTGTTCTATCTTATTAAAATAGGTTGCAATTAGTGTAGTAGTGAGGGAATCATTGCTTCAATCAACTACTGTTCCTATTCTTATCAAAATCAAAGAACCATTTGGTATGAAACTTCCTAGCAATCTATGTCATTCCATGTAGTGTCTATAAGAATCTTAAGTGCCTTGTAGCACAAAGCCTCCAAACAAACGTGCACCCTCTTCATGACTCTTCAATGATGGCATGGAGGGTAAAGATGTGGTCCATGGTCTAGTGATGTCTTAGGAAGTCCCACTTTTGTCTGGCTTTGAGGTTTCATTTCTCAAACAAATCAGAAAGATGCATGTAAATGGCTGTAGTGCAAAGCTTAGTAACTGGTCAACCATAGTTGTATTGTTGTTTATTTTCATAGTTATGAGACCTATGAATCATTCATGAACTGGGTGATTTTGGTGAGACTTGTTTTATAAAATCTGCTATATTTATGTTTTCTTTAATTTGCTGAATCATTCCCAAGTTTTGCCCTGAGCTCCAACATTAGTCAAGACTCAATAATATGGGTCACTCTCAATGTAAGTTGTTACCACACTTGTAGATATGATGATAGTGGTGTGAGCAGGAGGGTGTGGAAATGTGAACAAGATACATCATTAGAAAGATGAGTAACTTGCTTAGAAAGGTTAGTGTGAGGAATTCACATTGGAGCCAATTGCCTTGCAAATGGTTGATCCAAGTGGCCTTCCTAGTCGATGTTGATATGAAAACAAATGTATAGCAAACCAATGAAGAATATCATAAGGAGTAGAGATGTGATAACTTCATATGAATGAAGATCATGATTCTAATGTAGGGCCTTCTTTGTGATGCCTATCCCCCCAACAGTTTTAACCATGTGAACCTGTATTATATATGATTGAGGTATGATTATGGATGCTTAAGAGAATCTGATCATGTGTGATTTTAGCATACGTGTATGAATGCATACTTCTTAATGTGGCATTTGAATTGATAAAGTGATTTAATTTATAGATTATTGCTAACAATGAAAAAAATAATAGGTATGTGTGTTTTTGATGCATGTGCAAGTGTCGAAGGCCAACCAAGGGGCAACTACAAAAAAAGTCTTGCACAAACTGTTATGTGATCTAGTGTGATCCAAACTGTATGATATGTATGTGTGTAGTCGTACCCATGTCTATGTCTTGCCCAAAAGATTTAAAGTAAATGTAAAAATAAATTTAATACTAGCCTACTGTAGCAAAAGGGACTAATGAAATAAAAAGAACCTAGGAAAAGTCCAACTTAACTAAACGAATAAGGAGGGACGAGGTGGTAATCCAACTAACTAAAGGGATGATGAGATGGAGGAATTAGGAACAAAGTGGGGAATCCAAGTGGCAAGAGAGGGGTGGGTGGCAACAAAGAGGCGAGTTGACAAAAGGGGTAGGTAGGAGCAAGTGAGGGCAGAGAAGGGATTAAGGAGGGAAAACCCACAAATGTGTGCAGCGGGAAGGAAGGGATGGATAGGGGCATACAATAGATTGGAGGCTACGGGAGGAGGGCGATTCACGAGGAGCACGGGAGAGGAAGTACATGCCAACTGCAAAAGTCCATGTACCCCTTTGGATTGTAAAATGTGTCATAGAAACAAAAATCTAAGATGGCAACAAATGAATATATAGATAATAGGAACGAAAATCTAAAATGACAATGAAACAAACCCATAACCTACAGAGGTGTAGAAATAAGCAAGAACTAAGTAATAAAAATTAAATTTAACCCCTCCTCTCAAAAGAAAAATCTGAGGTTCCATCATAAAAACATGGACATTTGCTATTAGAATGGACCTTATAAAACTCAAACAACAGTTACATCACAAATCAATGATACTCCTATTGGTCTATAAAAAACTTCTTGAAATGCTATATTGGTTTCAATTGTGGCGAGCCAAGCAAGGGAGAGGGGCTTGAGCCACCCAATCTCCCACCAAATCCGTCCTAACCTTTTCCTTTACACACAAGTACAAAGCACAATCATAAACAAACATACAATAAGGTCATCCTAACACCTCTTTAAGAAACATATACACATACTAAAGGGTCCTTTTAGGTTTCCGTGTCCCACATTAGAGCACTTGCTAGTTGTGAAGGAGCCTATTTAGCTAGAGGAGCTCCTTAAGCCATTGAACCTCCCATCAAGCCCTTCCTAACCATTTCCTTTACACACAAGTACAAAGCAAAGTCATTCACAAACATATGATAGGGTCATACTTACACCTCTCTAAGAAGCATACACACATATTGAAGGTTTTTGTTGACTTATGGTCAAGGCCGACATTGTATGATTTAATATTGTATAGGCCTATGGGCAATCATTGTACAAATGTATGTAATTTATTATATTATTTAGTTAGGTAAGCCCTATGGGCCAAAGTTAGCCTCATTATGGTTAAACCCACCTTATGACTTGTAATTAACTTGAAGCCTTCTTGTTATGTCGGCCTAGGTTAAACTTGTTATTGTAATTGGGGTTCAGGTATTGGAATATAAAGCCCCCACCACTCCATCCACTGTATCAGTGTTGTGATTCTTATCTATGGATAATATAGTGACTATTTGGTGCTCAAGGGCACCCATAATCTATATCCTTTTTTCATCCTTTTTTACGTTTTTTGTATAAGATTTGAGTGAATCGATTACTTTTGTTTGTTATTGGAAATAGGCGTGAAATTCATCATGGTATTAGAGCGGGTATGGAGCTTCATTGTTTTGTCATAAAAAAAATTTATTTGGAGCTTCTAAAATTTCTTCCAAATTCTAAGACGAATTACTTCTTAGAGCTTCATAAGCACCTTTGGCAAAAGAGGCAAAGGGAAGATCCAATTTTTCTTTCTCCAATTATTCTAATTTTTTTTGGAGAATTTATGCCTACTCCAGGTTATGTTCCATTATTATTGGAATATTTTAAACCTATTTTGCGCAAATCCAAACCACTTACAACAAAAGAAGTATTTTCACTTTGACTTTAGAAAGGTGTCTGGACTTCTTCATAGAGAGTCAAACATTGCTTCCTCACAAAGAAGACTTGGTGTCGTTGCAAAGGAGGAAGAATTATGATGTTTTCGTCCCACTTGGGAGATTTGGTGCCTTGGATGGAAACCTTGGTTGGAAGAAGGAAAAGGAAGTGTATTGATTTGCCTCGTTCAAATCTTGTGCGCTATGTTCATTTAAATGGTTGGAGCTCTTTACTGTTATGGATCATGATGCCCTTCTACATGGAGAGGGCACACCTTTGGACCCGAGCAGTGATGGGGGTGGTTAGGCTAGACATGCACGGCATAAGGGCATTCTACCTTTTGATGTAATGAGCAAAAGAAGAAATTTATTTCTTCTAGAAAAATCAGAAGGAATTTAAAAAAAATTGATGTTTTTCAAAAACGTCATTCTAGGGCTATCCTAGAGGGCAAACTTCCAAAGGCCATAACCTGTACATAGGGAAGCATTTTGAGTCTTTTTTTTTTTGAAAAATCAAATGATTTTTTGAGCTCTTCGCATTGGTGATATTAGCTCAAGGACCTGTTATAGTGTTGGGTGCCAAATTGTGCATGATAGTCCTTAAAGTCTATTGCGCTATTTTGAAAGGGCAAATTTATAATATGTTATGCAATCAGAATTTGTAATCTATATTTAGGCTTTGAAAGGGCAAAAGGAAGTTCGATTTGTGACATTTGCAGTAGTTATTGAGGCTTTTAGAGGCATACAAAAAAGGGATTTAGAATATGCTGTAGTCAAACCTTCCTTTTTCTTTGGGCTATTGATTCATTTTATACATGAAGATCTAAACCTTCATGATCTCTTCTTTCTTCTATTCTCTGTTGTTTCCCTCCCCACCTTATTGATCACTCCATTCTTTCTCACTTTCTCCGTTGTTTCCCTCCCTATTATTCCTCCACCCCCTTCCTCCACTCACATCCCTCGGATTTCCATAGAATTTTACTACTATTATTCCTTTACTTACATGGACCGTTTACGTCAGGTTCTTCCAAGGCTGTCTTCTCTCCCCACTGCTACCGACTTTTCTAGTTTCTTAGTCCAAGCTATTTGGAGGGCAGTGATGGATTATTACCCACACACCATCCGCCCCCCTCCTCGCTCATTTCCTCAATCATTCTCCCATGAACATTTGGTATGATGAGGATTGTAAGTCTGCCCACCGAAGGTTGAAACATACCATTTGGTACTCTCCCTAGCTCATTTCCACCTCCCACAGAGACTACAGGTCGCTTCTTCGAAAAAAGAAATGTCTCTTCCTCTCCTAGCATAGACTGGATCTCATCCATTCCCTCCATCATTCTCCTAAGTATTTCTGGCGCCTTATCCTCCCCCAAAATCAGGTCAACCATGGGATCAATATTTCCTCTTGGATCACTCATGCCTCATCCCTTTATACCATCCCAAGTCAACCTCCCATTAAGGTTCCTTCTCCTCCTTGCCACCTCTTTTCTACTGGGCTTATCAAGCAGGCTATTTGAAAGCTTTGTATGAGCAAAGCAACAAATTTAGATGGGTTACAGGCGGAATTTATGAAGCATGGCTCTCTTGTTGGACCCCTCATCGATGTCTTCAACCTTTCTGTCTGCTTGGGTTTCCCTGACCCTTGGACGCAACATATCATCCACCCCATCCACAAGGCAGGAGATCCCCATGAACCCAACAATTACAGGACCATCATGATTAGGCATGTATTTGACAAGCTTTATGCCACAACATTAGATATGCTTCTATCACATTGGTTGGAGGGCCAAGCTGGTTTTCGACAAGACCACCAGACCACCGATCATATCCTAGTCCTCAAAGCTATTATTGAGGAGGCATGTTCGAGGTCCTTGAGAATCTATTGCTACTTTGTTGACTTCGGGATATCTTTTGACATAGTGCCTTGGCATTTACTTCTTGAGAGACTTCGAAAGGTTGGCATCTTTGGACACCTTCTAACAACAGTTTCAGGGTTGTATGAGACGGTGAAAGGACGGTTTTGTTCTTCACAAGGGCTTTAAGACAACATTCTTAGCACCATAAGAGTGAAACAAGGTTGCCCCCTTTCTCCGACACTCTTTGGGATCTTCATTGACGAGCTTGAGTCATTTATCCAAGAGAACACACAGGCAGAGGACGGTTGCCTTCTCCACCATGTGCTGATTTCTATCCTCCTCTTTGCCGATGATGTTGTCCTTCTAGCCTCGACCCCTAAGGGGCTTTTGGTGACTTGAGACAGTTGATAGTGAACCTTTCTAAGACCAAGGTTATGGTGTTCAATGCTACCAAAGAGGTTCTATCCCATCTCCACTTCTATCTTCAAGGGCGGGAGGTTGAGATCACCAACGTGTACTTGGGGGTTCTCTTCACTAGACCCACCTTTGGTTTGAAACCCGTCGCTTAGGTCTGAGCGTCTAAGGGGTATGCAACTCTGTCTTTGCTCGAGAGGAGTTGCTTTAGAGCACATTTCTAGGATATTCCAGTCAAGATGAGAATCTTTAATGCCTTGGTCAAGCCAACTATTACCTATGGGTCAGTGATTTGGAGTCCCAGTCTTGGCCCGATTGAATGGTCTCGTGTTGAATGAGTACAAACATTTTTTCTTTCAAGATTCATCCATTGCAAGGGCACAGTCCATCGTTATATTATTCTGGTGGAGTTTGGGGCCTCTCCTCTTCGGATTGAGATCATTGATTCAAATTCTCTATCATCACTACTTTTGTGGATGTTGGGATGCAAAACCTCTCATATTACTTAGGATATAATTCCTCTTTACCTTCTCTTACACAACTATTATAGGGCAATCTACGTTATCATATATCTCACTAAGTGGGTATAACTTACATTTCTAACTAGGATGTACCATCAAGTGTTCCAATTTATAATCCTCATGTGAATTACATTCATTCTAATCTCACATGTGTGAGTATGGGTGTCACACATAATCCCATAATCTCTCATCCTTCATCTTCTAATCCTTTTATTCTAAATACCTCGGGTTGTAGATGGTAGCCTTACCTTGACCTTCGCTCCTCGATGGATCTCTCTTCGAGTTCTCGAGGGGGGGGGTCGAAGGAGCTGGTGCTTTCAGGTCTCTACACTTTTGGTCAGTATTCAGATACAAATTGATAGACTTCCCCCTTATTCGTTGGGTGCTCTCCCTCCCTCTCGGAATAAAAAGGAGAAGTTGCTACAAGAGATTCTGAAAGATATTAGCTTCCAATATACTAGCTGCACATGGATCTTTCTCGCTACCCCTCTTCCTCCCAAAGTGTCTTTCTACCATGAGCACTTCCTTCAGATTCATGACGACAAGATAGTCCCCCCACGATATCTTTAGCAACACACAATGCATAACATTCGGATTCCGATTGGACAGCTCAGAGTGTGCTCCCACCAACTTCGGGTTGAGTCAGATCACCATCTTCCGTTGGAGGAGCAAGTTTGCCTTTTTTGCTCCTTGGGAGAAGTAGAAACCTCACATCACTTTATTTTTCGATGTCCCTCTACTATGAGATCCGAGGCAAATTTCATTGCCTTTTTAGGGATAACTCTTGATCTCTATCCACCTTCTTCAGATACCCGGACCAACGGTGTCTCGCACTCTTCTTTAGGGAGGCAACTCAGTTTCGTCGACAGAGAAGCTCTCCTTCAGGTGGCTCTTGCCCCCCTCACTCTCAACCCATCACAACCTACTTCACTAGCTCAGATTGATCGAGGAATACCGGACGGAAACGTCCCTTATCGACTTGTTCAGACAGAGGCAAGGTCACTAGACAATGCACCCACAGTTCGTTGGGACTCCGGATTAGTGATGGGCAGAGACAGATCATGGATTTCTTTAGCACTGATTCTTGGGCCTTGACTGTTAGGAGAGACTAATTTTTAGGGTCATTGGAGAGTGCCCCCTTTGGGTTGCTCCCCTTCTCTCTTTTTGTATTTGGCGTGCACTCCATAGTTTCTTTTGCACTAAGTTTTATTCTTGTCGAACTCAAACATGAATATGAACATGGTAATTTAGGGTACAACTTTACACAATATACCAGGGTTCCATGGGGACGTGTCCCCTCGTCCCCTCCGTCCCTGGTACGGGGGGATGGCATCGAGGACGTTTCCTCATTGGGGGGGCCGTCCTTGGGATGTCCTTGGGGATGACCAAAGGTCTCTGGGGACGCTTAAGCCGTCCCTAGAGATGGCCCGAGTGTCCCTAGAGACGCTCAACCGTCCCACTAACTTAAAAATAAAATAAAATTGTTTAATAAAATAAAATAAAAAATTGTTTATTTAATATAAAATAAATTTAATTCATTTTTATATTAAAACAAACTTTTTTAAAAAATTTGCATAAAATAAATTTAATTTTGCATTTTGATTGGCCAACAATGATGCATATGAAAAATAGTGGACATGCACAACCACTATATTGCATGCCTAGCATAATAACACTCCTGCAAACATTATAAATCTCATTTTTTATTTTTTATTTTTTATATAAATGCAAATATCCTCTTTACATTTCTATATATATGAAAATCGTTTTACGTTGTTTCTTTTTCTTTTAATATATGAAACATATATGCTTTTTATAATGGACAGATATATGAAAATAGTTTGTTTTATAAAATTAAATTCATTGTTTGTTTAAAAAGTTTGTTTATTTAGTATTTTTCATTTTTGTTATGTAAATTATTCTAATTTTTCATTTTTGTTATGTAAAATTGTAAATTATTCTAATTTCTAAATTTTTTAATATTATTATAATTGCCGTCCCCCAGTCGTCCCCTAAAATCGGCTTGCCATCCCTTGCCATCCCCGAAACCTGTCCTCCCATCCCCCAGCCTCGTGGAACCTTGCAATATACTTACACATCATATGGTTTGGACTACACTAGATCACATAATGGTTTGTGCAAGACTTTGTATGTGTTTCTCCCTTGGTTGGTCTTTATCACCTGCACACACATCACACACACGTGCCTATTATTTTTGTCATTGTTAGCAACATAGTTACTAAAATCCCAATTTAACTGTTAACACCCCAGGTTTACTCTCTTGGTTGTCCAAAACACGAAGTAAAAATTTTCGATCAATCTCCTCAATAAGTTTATGTCGCACCCAACATTAATTAGTACATAGGTGTATGATTACTCGTTTCAAGGAGGTTGACTGCTGTAGACGGTCCCTTAAACGGTCGAGATTGGCCAGATCCCGCAAAGGTGCCATTTGTGAACACATTCGTCTCCTTTACTAGAGGTCTATGTTCACGGCAAGGGGTTGTCCTTCCAGGGCCCATAACACCTGAAAGGGTGGACACATATTTCCTTGCCCCATAGCATGGTGTACTTAGGATCCTTGTCCTAAAATTTTTGCCCGAGGCACATATGTTCTTGTTATCTTCTCCATGCTAGGGTATAGTGTTAGTATGCCTAGTGCCTAGCTGAGAATCCACCTACCCTGGATTCAACTAGGGCCCACCATTACTCTGGCTCGGGACTAGGTATCTCAGGCTATGCAACAGTTGACAAAGAGTAGTCCCATACCAACTCTTCGCTGGACCTTCTAGCTTCGAGATCTAGCTTCTACAGTAATACCTCAGTAGTCTGCTAGCAATTCCCAAATTGAACATAAGACATGAGACCCCTCATGTACTACTCGCATATCAGCCTGGAGAGTGTCCCATACCACCCCTCGTTACTTGTTCATGGTAATAGGATCTCTCGTCCAGGGCAGGATTACTAGTAAACAGTTGATTATCGAATCACAACTTGCATTTGCCGGAGTTGGGTGGATGCTTATCCGAACAGACGAAGCATTAATATAATCATACCATCCTTCTCGATGGCTAAGATGAGTCTAACTTGGTTCATGGGTCTTTTGTGGTCTCAGTTGAAGAACATATTATTGTTTAATAATCATCATTTAATCCTTTCTAATATTAAATGTTGAATGCAAATACAAAGTATTTAATTAGCCATTAGACTATGTTAGCATGTAAAAATTATAAGTGTATTACCATTATTACCACTCATTAAAGTAATCCGATAATAATAAAATTTATTAAAGATGACATTTTTTTTTGAGGGTAATTTATATTTCTTAACGATTGTTTAATAATTTTTATTAATACCATATTCTTTTATCATTCTATAACAATCATTAAGAAATATATATTACCCTTAAAAAAAATATATATATATCATTTTTAATAATTTTTATTATTATTGGATTACTTTAGTGAGTGGTGATAATGGTAATACATTTATAATTTTTACATGTCGAATGGCTAATTAACTACTTCGTATTTGCATTCAACATTTAATATTAGAAAGGATTAGATGATGATTATTAAACAATAATATGTTCTTCAACTGAGACCACAAAAGACCCATGAACCAAGTTAGACTCATCATAGCCATCGAGAAGGATGGTACGATTATTTTAATGCTTTGTCAGTTCGGATGAGCATCCACCCAACTCCGGCAAGTGCAGGTAGGGCATTTGCTGTGATTCGATAATCAGTCCTTTTTTGGTAATTATGCTCTGGACGAGAGGTCCTATTACCATGAACAAGTAATGAGGGGTGGTATGGGACACTCTCTCCAGGTTGATATGCGAGTAGTACTCGAGGGGTCTCATGTCTTATGTTCGATTGGGGAATTGCTAGCAGACTACCAAGGTATTACTGGGGAAGCTAGACCTCCAAGCTAGAAGGTCCAGCGGAGAGTTGGTATGGGACAACTCTTCCTCAACCGTTGCATAGCCTGAGATACCTAGTCCCGAGTCAAAGTAATGGTGGGCCCTAGTTGAATCCAGGGTAGGTGGATTCTCAGCTAGGCACTAGGCATACTAACGCTATACCCTAGCATGGAGAAGATAACAAGAACATATGTGCCTCAGGCAAAAATTTTAGGACAAGGATCCTAAGGACAATCCCTTGCCGTGAACATAGCCCTCTAGTAAAGGACACGAATGTGTTCACAAATAGCACATTTGTGGGATCTGGCCAATCTCGACCGTTTAAGGGATCGTCTGCAGCGGTCAAGCTCCTTGAAACGAGTAATCATATGCCTATGTACTAATTAATGTTGGGTGCGACATAAACTTATTAAGGAGATTGATCGAAATTTTTTACTTCATGTTTTGGACAACCAAGTGAGTAGACCTGGGGTGTTACAGTGATTTGATCCGATTTTTTCCAACAAGTCTCATCGGAATCCCAATTTTTTTCCAAAAAAGTATGATATGCATGAAAAAAGTTTTTTTTTTTTAATGAAAAATTGCATTTTCTTTGTTTATTTTCCCCGAATTTTCCCGATTCCTTTTCCATGCTGATTCTGATCGACTCCGATTTTGTCAATTATGGTTAACAATATTTCAAAAATTAAACCACTTTATCAATTCAAATTACACATTAACAAGTATGCATATATACACATGCTAAAATTATACATGATCAGAATAAAGCTCTAAAGCGTCCATAATCAAACATTGAATCATATTAATATAGATTCACATGTTGAAAAGTGTTGGAGGGATGTCCATCACATTCTTGTTCAGAAGAAAACTCCCTAACTGATTGTAGTTTTACTCCTAGGTCAATATTAGAAGAGATGTCCTAATTGTTTCAAGTCCTACCAAAGCAATGCCTTGATAACTTTGCAAGGAATTGTTTTCCCCTAAAATGCAAGGCTATGCACATGCTTATGGTTGCTATTTGCACAAGTAGTTAGAACCAAGATAGCATCAAAGAAATCAGGGATAAGCTTACACAGTTAACAAGATAGAGTTCAGTGTTTGCTTGAAAGAAGTGTTGCTTATAAGTAAATCCAAATAGGATGGATTTTGAACTTGTGGCAGGTCCCATGTGTCTTGAAAACTGTTTTCATCATAGATGTTAATTCAATAATGGGCAGATCTCAAGTTGAGCTTTAGAAATATCGAAATTCCATGCTAGTCTTCCTTGAGATTATTGATGTGAGGTATTGGGGAAATGGTTTTTGATGGTCATGTTAGTATGCACAGTGCCAACCGTCCAAATCTTAGTAGTCATGTCCTTTGCCTTGCACTTTTAGGATGCAAAAGGATTCTTTTTATTTAGCTTGAACAGTCTTTGAAAGTGTTTGGAGATATCAATTTTGTAGTTAATGTGGGTGTCATTGTGGAGTGACAACAATGAGCACATACCAATTTTTTGGAAGTAATTTGATAACAGCTTGTTGGTCTTAATTGGGTTGCTATGCTAGGGATAAGTTGCCAAAAACACAAAGGCGCTCAAAGAAAATAATGTTTATCAATATATATGTTTGTAGATTTTGTCACAATGCCTTAAGAATCCATCCTTTCCTTCTTTAAATCTTTTGTTATTTTCTTCTTGTTGATGAATTTCATGTTTGTTGTCTTACAATCATCCAAACACTTCAAATCATAGTTTTGAGACTAGGACTTTTTTTGGACTAGGCAAGCCTTTTTTCTTTTTAACCCAAGCTTGGGCTTGGGGCTTAAATTGGTGAAGAACTTGATAGTGAATCAACAAATGAATTGCCTAAGATCGTCTAGGTTGCAGACTCCTGAGTTCTCGCAGGTTTAAGATTCCTCAGACTCAGCTAAGTTTTATAACAATTAGTTCTAAAAAAACATAGACTGCATTAAAGCAGATGTTAACTTCACATTAAGTTATGACAAGCTTGGTAATTAGTGCATGTGAGGATTCTCTATTTGTGACGTAAGCTTGAAGCTTTATTATGCTATGAACTTGTAGGCTTGTCCTCTTTAGGTGCAAGCATTTTTAATGATGAGCAGTACTATCATCAATCAGCCCAATGAATCCTTCTTTTTATATGCTTAAATTCTAGTTTATTGGGATTGTGTAGTTCTGATGATAGCTGAAAATTACATCATAGGATTTTATCTCTTGCTGTGTCTCCATATTTTTTCAATTTTAGTAAAATTGTATATTTCTACTTTTGCCTCATTGATTTCTTAATTGTTTACTGACATTCTCCTTCCATGGTTCTCGTTAGACATGCTTGTAACCATCTAGAAATGCCATCACTGCCGTATAAGTTGTGTGTGTTGGATGTTCTTGTGGTTATAGTGTATAACTTCCACCTTAACCCAAAAAGGGTAGATGGAATGTGGACGTGCAAATCGTTGACATAAATAACCATATTGAGTCTACAGAAATATATGTTTGCGGAAGAATTAAAAAATATGAATTAAGAGGGAGACCTAGGGAGATCTGTTTCTTTGCTGCATTTATCCATAATCCTCTTGTCTCTGTTTGCCAAGTACTAAAGATTAATAGGTGTTTATAACTTGAATGCAGACAGTTTAAAGCAATCTTTCCTTCTGACCTAATGTCGTGGACTTTCTCTTGTTTCTCTGTGTGTTAGTAGTGATGATGTTTCTTGGACATTTTTAGAATGCTTTTGCTTGCTGTGTTGTGGAATTCATTTGTCCACCAAACAATTTCAATAAGAGATTAACCTGCATTAGAATAGGTGAGTGAAATAGGACCAAAAATTGGTGTAGCTGAATTTGAAAGAGAGCTTAGAAAAATTGGAGGCTGGATTGTAGCAAACTCCTTTATGCTTGTAATTTTTCAAATAAAAGTCTTAGCATGGTGAAGGCCTTTAATAGTATGGCCCCTTTGAAGCATAGTTTGTAAGCAGGTGAAGTGATGCTTGACTATCACATCTGCATGAGGGCATAAGTGCATGCACTATCAAACATAGTCATGTTGCATGTCATATTGAAAATAAGTTTTTTTATATGTAAATGATGTCACATGGTATTGGTGTGTGTGTACTTGGCAATAATTGTTTGTAATAAATATAATGTAGCATTGTGGGGTATTTTAATGTTTGGATGTACACGGGTAGTTCAGTGGTAGTTAGGCGATTTACAACCGCCCAACCAGTCTTGTAATGCCTATATTTATGTATCTATGTTGGTAGAGAGAGGCATTAGGGGATGTCAGTCATCAGGTAAATGTGGAGATGTCTGTCGAAATATGATGTTGGTTGATGCTTGTCAAGGTAAGTATTCGTGTCTGTTGCATGCTTGACCAGACCATGATGTAATGTAGATAACTGGGTTATGTAGGATACTTGTTGTGTGTGCAGTGTATACACATGTATCTGTAAGTAATTCCCATTGTGCATGTTTGGTTGATTGTATATAATGGAATTATACTGTAGCATGTTGCATTTTATTTCTATATAGTTCAATATTCAATTTTCCAGGCACATACACTTCTTTTTTACAGGACTTTGCAGATGTTAGATGTAGGACTAGTTTTGTTAGTATGGACCTTGTATAATATATTTTAAAATGAAGCTTAAGTAACTTTTTTGTAAGGGCAATTAATTGTTAGTTGCTTCATGTTTTAAACTGTAATTGCCAACTTTGAATATGGTTTCTTTAAAAATTGTAAATGTTAGTGGATGACATTTCTAATTGAATTTTAGGTTGTGTTGTGGGTTCAGAAGCAGCAGGAAATTTTTCTTTTCTTTTTAGTTGTTATATGGGATGGAAACAGGCCCCACCCATATTCCATCATGACCAAATAGTGGTATTATAACTTGGCAATTATGCATGTATTGCTTGAAGAGATTCAAACCTTGCCCTCCTTGAAAGTTGAGGAATTTAACTGGTTGACCTAATGCCATTTGATAGCATGAAGTTAATAGGAGGGGCAAATTAATTTTTGTTTTTTATTTTTTAAAATATTTTTCTTCTTTTTCATTTGAGTCTTCTCTTTTATTTCTGGCCATGTTCTTTAAGGGATGGGAAGAAGGCCAAGGCTTGGGCAAAGATAGACAAGGGATCAAAGAGCATGTTAAGGTTAAGAAGAAACAAGACACTACAGGTCAGTGTTTGCCACTTATTTATTGTATATGTAATTTTATGTTTTCTGTTTCCACCAGACATTTGGCATATCTCTTTAGTGCTTTTACCCTGGTTGATCTGCAGGTGTAGGTGTTGATAAGGCAGCCAATAACTGGACATTCAATACTACAGAATTTGATAATATATTAAAAAAATTGAAAGTGGTATGTTACTCTCAAAATACTGTTTTTTTTAGCACAGTATTAGAAGAGTTACTTCTTTGTCAGTCTCTTAAAGTAAAATGCTGTGAATTGCTTCTGGTTGTTGACTGTTGTTTGGGATGTAAAGCATGGAAGCTCACATTACCAACATCTATTGTTTTATGTTTGATTTGTGTCTTTCTTTTTTGTGATTTCTCATGCTGACTTTTATCTTTATTGGACTCTGAGGAATAAATTTGGTGTGCATGGCAGCAAGTAGCAGGAAGTGAAGGTGAGGATGACCATATGCAAGTTGATGTTTTGCTATAAGCTTTCTCACATAATTCCTCTTATATTTTTGATATATGTCTGATTCTTGTTTCTTGAGTTTCCATCTCATTTTAGAGAAGGAAAATGGACAGAATTCAAAGGTGGAAAGCACAGAGAAGGAAAATGGGGAGAAACCAGAGGTAAACACAGAGGTCATTGGGAAGAATACCAAGGTGAGAAGTACAGAGAAGACTAGCCCAGTATTAAAGCCTGTTCGACCCCAGGGAAGGTTAGTGCACGGTTGTCTTTTCTAAAGTGGATAAGTCAGTTCTTACTTGTCTGCCTTTGTTAGGCCATGTTATTTCTTGTTTTTTTGTACTTCCTTGTTGATGTAACTTTGTCCTCTTTGCTTGAGCTCATTGTGTTGCAGATACAAGAGAAGAGAGAGAGGAAAACTTGTGAGTGGGTACTCAGAAAAAGACCTTCGGGAAATTTTGGTATGCTTTTGCGAAGTTTTCAATATCCTTCGTAAATTTTTGCTTCCAGAGTATAAAATGGTGCTATAATATATTTGGAATTTCAGGAATGTCTTGCATGTGTTAAACTGATTTGACGGCAATGTTTCTGACCATTATTTGTAATTGTATAGAACACTAGATTAGCCAGGTTTAGTTTTATTTGACATCGATATTATGTGTGAGATAATATTTTGTGTTGGGATACAAAAGAGACCTAGAGGGCCTGACTCACAGTAGCAATACATATCCCCACATTAGTAAAGTTCAGAATTTTCATGCTTTGTTTCACATAGCAAATCATTCATGCAATTGCTTTTGACCATATTGATCATTTCTAATCCTAGTCAAATAGGACTAGATTTATGTACTTTGTCAAGAAATGAACTTTATTGTGAAGTCCTTAATAAATGTCTACTTCTAATATATACAATGGTGCTACATTATATTTGAAATTTCGGAAAAGTCTTGTATGCGTTAAACTGATTTGACTCCAATGTTTCTGACCATTATATCTAATTTTATGGGACACCGGAGTAGCCATGTTTGATTTTATTTTGAAGTTGGTATTATATGTGGGATAGTATTTTGTGTGAGACATAAAAGAGACAAAGAGGGCCTGAGTTCAGAAGCTTAATGCGTTGTTCCACATAGCAAATCATTCATGTAATTGCTTTTGACCATATTGACCCTTTATAATCCTAGGAAAATACGACCAGATTTGTGTACTTCCTTTTAAGAGAACTGACCTGAACCTCAACAGGAAGACTACCAGTTATCATCTCCATTAAAAATCGGAACTGGTAGGGAATAAAACTTTTGCAATGGGATAAAGTTTGTGGCAAATCAAGTGACTCTTGGTCACACAAGTTCCTTCTTTGCAGATTCAATCATATTTTGACCCATCCAATTTTCTCAATGTCCTCAAGAACGAGACTGATGTAATAGCTGACACAAAAGGTTATAAAAATGATAGGTTGCCTCTCCTGAAGAAGTTTCTTGACTCCTACATGATCTGCTGAATTGCCAATCACAAATTGGATAACATTCTCCACGCCACTACCTTTTACAAATTACACAAAATCTCTGCATTCCTAACTTCACAGGAGGCATTGATGGACTGTAAGAACACTTATGTGCTACTAGAAACCACTAGAAAGTTTATCAATGTCTGGTTCTTGCCATCCAATCATTGGGCAAAATGTTACAACCTTGTTGTGCCAACTTTTTTCCTGTTCTACCATGTGCTTTGTATTTTTCATGACTTACTTGAGTAACGGTGCTTGGAAATCATGAGTAGTTGGTATGTTGAATTCTCTTCTAACAATCATTGATGCAATTACTTATTCCTTCCAACATGGGCGTTTTGTCACATTGATGGTATTCTTGAATAGTACCCAAAATTTAGCAGCAACCATGCTTGCTTCATGGTGCTTCTTCCATTCCAGAGCAGTACCTTCAAGTGAAAGTTGAAGCATTGCGAGGATTAAAGAAGCCTTGTCAATCAAATTGACTTGTTCACTCTCTACAGTGGAAGAATGTGTAATTTAGGGCCCAGTTATAGAAGAATCTTATTGATTCAAGGAGGGATTTTTGATGGCTACAATTGCTTTCCTTGCCCTTTGCCTTTCAATCTTCTTCTCCCCATAGCTAGTAATAAGGAATTTCATTTCCAAAAGCAAATCTTAACTTTACGTCTTTGCTAGGGATTTGTTCGAGGTGGTATTTGGGGCAATTGATGCCTTGTCTAATCTTAAACCCACAATAATTGCATATTATTGTGTCTTTTAGGCCTAGCTTGTCTTGTCACCATGTGTAATGCCTTGGTCATCCATACCTTAGAAAAGAAAGCATTTGCTTTAAGAGAGAGAGAGAGAGAGAGAGATACTATAAGATTGAACTCTAATTACTAAAAGTCCCTTCAAAGGGAAATTTCAAGTTTGTAACAACTACAATTGCTTCCCTTTTCCTTTCTTTTTATCTTGTTCTTCTCATAACTAGAAAGAATGACTTTTATATGTAGAATGACTTCATCCTTTAAATCTTAACACAACTTTGTCTTCCAGTCATGAATTTGTTCATGGTGGTATTTGGACAATTGATGCCTCATCTAATCTTATACCCAGAATACTTACATGTGTTACTATATCTTTTATCGGACATGGCTTGGCCTGCTTTCAAGTGGGGTGTTCATTGTTGCGTGTAGTGCCCTGTTCACTATACCTTTGCCTTCCCCCTCAATAGATGTTATTCTATTTGGTAGTTGCAAATAGACGATGAAAATACAATACAGAGCAAAAGGAAAGAAACCATTTGCGAAAACAAACAAGCTAAAAGAATAAAATTGAACTAAAGCTACATAAGATCACTGCAAATCCAATAAATGACAATTGAAATTTAGCTGAAAATAATTTCCTCACCTCTTGGTTGTCTTGTGTTCTTTTGAGCCAATGGACAAGTTTCTTGCTCGAACATGTGGAGCATTTGTCAAAACCTTGGCTTGGCAAGTAGAGTGCAAGATTCTTGGCAAGCAAAACCAATGAGATTTGTAGCATGTGTGAGTATTCTAGATATGCACAAAGAGATGCAATGCAACATGCTATAATATATCTCTATTATATATAAATAAAGAAACTCAATGGGAAGAACTCATAGATACATGTAGATTCATAGCACATATGTATCCTTCCATAGAATCGTCTGCAATGTATCATTGTTTTGTCAAGTGTACAACATAGAGACCACACATCTCCATATTGACTAACACAAACACGACAATTATAGACAACAAACATCATACCTTGCCAAGGTAGGTGGCATACATATAGGTACAATGGAATAGAGAGGTGGTGGGAAATTGCCAACTACCACCAAACTACCTCTATACTAGAAACATTAAATATACCCCATATATTTCATGATATATATTACAAGCATGTCTTCATGAGTACATATGTGACAATACTATGTAATGAAAGTATACATAACACACTATACAACATGTTCCAAGACGCAACTTCATTTAATGTGCTTGCAATGTTCATGATTACGTCAACGCTCATGCTTTCAAGGATGCTAATGCATTCATGTGCCAACTTAGTCATATGCCAACTTGTCTGCTTACATGTACCCCCTCCTTTAGACTTGTAGGCATCCTTATTAATAGATCGACTAACTGATAAATTGGGTTAGAGGCGTTGATCTTGCTTGGTTGTAACATTTTTGGTGCTCCTTTGTATGTTTCATACATTGTTTGTTAAACTAGAATATGCAAACTTTGTTAGTGTAACTTTCTTTTCCAACCACTTGATTCATGGTTTGTTTTTAAGCCACTTGATTCATGGTTTGTTTTCCAGGCACTTGATTGAGGGTGTGTAGTTGGTTGCATGGCAAGTCTGATTGGTAGTGACTATCACCATTTGTGTTTGAGGTCAAGAGGGTAGGAGGCCTATTGCATGGTCAAGGTGTAGTGGGCCTTACATGGTCTAGGGATAACACCCTTTATGTGCTTCCTGACATGATATAGGGCAGGGTCGAGGGGTAACAACCTTGGAGGGTTTAGGTTAATGCCCCAAAACCTCAACAAACCATTCACTGATTTCTTCCTTGTCCTAATCATATCTTTTCTATAGTTAGCATTTTGGTAGCTTCAAGGGACGACATTCTCCAAACATTGACAATCATTTGAACCCCCTAGGGGATGTGCTTGTGAACAACATGGGTACACAAAGAGGGATTTCCTTGTCTTCTATTCTCAAGGTGATGGCTTCGTGAATAGTGATAGTGCAGGCATTGATGGGTTGCTTGTGGGCCTTTATTTATTTATAACATTTATTTACTCCATATGGACAATACACATGAGAATGGAATGTCTTCTTAGTTACTTGCTTTGATTTGGCTTCTTGTCCCATATCAATATCCCTTGTGCATAGGGTGATTGATTTTTGAACAATTTCCAATTGTATGCTAACAAGCATGAAGACAACATGGAAAAGGATGACATTGACCAAGTTGCAAATAATGAGATGTGTGCGGATGACTTTTCCTTCTCACAATAGACAAAATTCACTCCTTGGCTCGAGAAATGTATCCACAAAGGCAATGATGAGTATGATATAAGGGACGACAACATCTTGGAGACGACATGGATGTTGATGGCATTGTTGGAGTAGAGGACGATGGTTTTGTTGAAGACGACACTTCCATTGACAACCTAGATGATGCCTTATGGCGGGGATGACTTTTATAGGGACAAAAGATCCTTCATTATGATGACGATAACTTTGAAGGAGATGATGTTCCACATAGTGATGATGATATTCCCTTAAGGCGCTTTTTTGATGACAATATGATTGTTGAAATTGAGAGTGATGATGTCCTAGAATTACTTGGCATTAATAACGTCTATTGGCAAATGGTTGATAGTCATGGTAGCGGCAAAAACATAGATCAAGATGGCTCCTTATTAATAGACAAATAATCATTGCCCAATTTTGTTCCCAATGCCTCAATGATTTACTACAAACCTCGGCCGGTTTGTAGTTTCATTCTTGTGATGGGAACTCAAGTAGTTAATTGAAGGTTAATGGTTGTTTTCAAAAGAACGACTTCTTCAACCTATATATATGTATGCACGTATATAAAACAACTCCGTGCTTTGTCCTCATAGGTTCTTCTCTACCATATTCCGAAAATTCTGTTGCAATTTGGACACTAATTTTGGAAAATAACTGCTAAAATTCAATTTCTAAAACTTCTTTGAACATTTCTCCAAAGCACTAAACATTGGGAGGATGAGCTTCATTATGAGGAATGCTTTTGAAATTTCTCCTTCCATGGTTTTGGCAGCTTGTGACATCAACTTGACCACTTCTACAAGAGACTCAAGGTGCTGGTTCATTTCCAAGCCACACAACAACTTCTCTTTATTGCAAAGCGTGTTATGAAACCTTCAGGGGTGAACTATGGTTGGAAATGTTGTTTCTTTATTCATCCCTTTTCTCCAATCATTGGTATGGACCGATTTAATTTCCTTCATATTATTACCTCGGCAACCATGCAATTATCTTCTACATGTTCTTTCTTTTATAAAATATAAGGCTTCTGGTGTTGAAGTCTTCCTGACATTCTAATTCCAACTCTTGGGATGCAGTAAATACATATTTGCTAGGATCTGTTGAGAAATCACACTACTATGAACGACTATTTAGAATAGTTAAAATTACCTATTTTGTGATTCAAATAAACATGAATCTAATAAGCTTGATGCTAATTCATCCTATTTCTTTCCTTGGTAATATTTTTGTGATATTAGCAAAGATTATGGTGCACCTGCAGCAAGAATGTTGTTGATGAGAGTGACATATCAGATGTCACTACTTTTGCTCAAAAAATTATCCATTCACAATCCTCCAATAGGCTAGATATGTTTGTTTCATTGGATTTGTAAAGGCCACAGAATATGTTTGTTTCATTGGATTTTTACTACTAATAGAGGGTTAAGTTTTTATGTTTGCTCATTTTTATTTGTGAAGCCTAAGTCAAGTTATTGTTTCTATCAAGATAGTGCTTAAAGTTATGGGATTTCAATAGCTTCTATAGAGGCGCTTGTTCATCTTTGAGTACCAATTGATGTGCTTCACGTAGAGTGGTCACCTTCATCTATGTTCGTTGCCTTTGAGAACCTTTTGAATTTTGCACTTTAATTCTCAGAACAGGAAATTAATAAAGATGAATCACATCTCTATTGTTTATTATAATGGTTAAGCATTAGAGAAGATTTAATTAACGTCTCTCTTGTTCAAATCATGTCTTCTCTGCATCAAGCTTACTCATCATTCTGATGAGTATCAATGTCAGTTCAAGGGCCTACACATTGGTCTCTTGCATTTTTTGCTGTTGTAGGGTCCAGTGATTCTCATTCACAGATGTGTAGTTATTTGCTGCTTTTATGCAAATAGGAGGTTTATGCCCTGTTCTTGTCAAATCCTGTAAATTGTGGATAGGTGACTAGACTCATCTTGTTGTAGTCCTGAAGGATTTGGGAGAGTATATCTTTTTTTTTTTGAGTTGAATACTAAGTCATATACATTTTTTTGTCATATTTGAAAATAGATTTTTATGAGTAGAGTTTTTTCTCAGAATTATTATACAAAGGGATTGTTAATGTTATTTTAGCATTTACATCAGTGTTATAATTTTAGTTATCTTGGTGCTAGTATTGGGTTCATTTAGGACATTGGACAATTAGAATTTCTTGGACTCTAAAGTTACAGTGAAGAAGATAGCAAACTGTTATCCGGGTTTGAGTTGCAGATAAATACAGTATTATGGATTTTAGATAATTTTCAAGAAGTTATACTTAAGAAAGTAAAAAAGTATCATAAGTTCTTTATATAACTTTTAATTTGCATGCTGTTTTACCTTTTCCTTAACCCTTTAGTTTGCCCCTTGGTGCCACACAATTTGAATGAGAATAGTGTATTATGTAATTCCTACCTTTCTTAAAAACATACAATGCTTGGGTCAAGTTAAACGTTGTATTTGATTGACATTGTGGTATTTGCATTTATTCAAATGACCATTTCATACTTCACGTGAATGTGGCTTCATGACTGACAATCATTGCTTGAACCAACTTCTAGCCAGTTGGTTTGTTTTGAATATCACACAAATATGCATGCTTCATTTATTAAATTGGTTGTATGGGGTTTCAAACAGACCGTTAAGCGTATAGCACCGTGATAACATTATCACGGAAGTTTAACAAACCACATTATCATTTTACTATGATTAAACCATATTATTACAGACATCCTTGTGGCTGGGATGCCCATTACAATGAGAGGATTTGAACTCAGGTTGTGCTTCATACAATTGGCTACCATTTACCATTGTTCCTTGGTGACTTGGACAAGGGAATTACTAAATTGCATATTTCATGAGAGGCCCTCATGGTTCACACACATTGTCATAATCTCTTAAAGAAAGCATAAAATTGTATAAAGCTTCAAACATTTCTTTATGGTAAAGTGAATGTTTAAGAGTGCTAGACATAGAATTTTTTGGGTTAAGAGTTTAAAGTTAGGTTTAAAAGTAGTTTGCAATGTAAATCATTATCACCTCTGAATCTACATTGGCAATTGAAGAAAGAACTGTTCTTTTTTTAATGATCTTCCATAAACACTTCACTGAGCTGACAATTTGTTGCTGTTAGTATTATTTTATGTATGATTTTTTTATAAATATTTTTCGGATTTTTGGGTTTGTCAAAACACCAGGCATATCTCAGTTCCCAAAGTACAAGGTTAGGGTGTTTCCCTACTTTAATATTGATTTGGGAATTTCATATTTGATAGTGATTTATCTGGTTGAGTTTGTTAATGGTTTTTTAATAACTTGATGTATATATATTCATTAAATTGCATGGGATGGATTGACAAAACTCATGATTTGTCATGAACCTGGGCAAAGGGTTGAATTCAAAAAAGGCACATCGTTGAACTAATAATATAAGGTAAATTGAAAACTTTCCCTTGCTCACGTAAGGAACTCTTGTAGGCTCATGATGTGTGCTGGGTTGGTTGTGATTTAAAGCATCAGTTTACTATATATATGGGATTGAAACAGCCCCCCCCCCCCCACCCTATATTACACCATGACAATGTTCCGACAGTATTTCAACAAACCATATAGTGGTATTACAACAACATTTTGGCAACTATGCATGTAATGCCTGTCAAGATTTGAATCTGCATCTCTGGATTGGAAGTTCACGTTTTCAACCACTTGAGCTCATGCTGTTTGATCCAAAACAACACCTTTATTTCTGTGTGCAAGCTTAAATATTTTCCTTATATGGATGATTGTCTAATGTAATAAATAACTTGATCATTGCAGGGAAGTCAATGCACATCTTCTGGATCTCAGTCCGTTTCTGAAACTCCAGAGATAAATGTTGTAAAAGATGAATCCAGGTCTCAAGTTAAATCTACTAAAGGTAGCTTCCATTCTGCTATTATAAGAAACAGGCCTGTTTAATTTACATGATGCTTTTTGTTTTATGGCAGATTGCCTGTTGGAACTATATTAGATTCGATGTATGCAAAAGATTTTTATCTAGTTGATATTCCTTTGTACATTGAAAAGCTACTTTATCTTGGGCAGCAAATGATATTGTATAAGAGGGCACATCAAGCGTTGTGACAATTACATACACCTAAGCTAAAGGACTACATCCAGTATACTGGTCTTAGACAGATCACCATATTCATTGGTTGCAATACATCCATGGTCAGAATTTGCCTTAATTTCTATAGAAACAATATTGTTTTATTTGTGAACTGGCCCGTATTCTTTATAAAATTTAAAGTATATATAAGAACTTAAGAGAAATACTTTACGCTATCACTGAACTTATGAACTGCGAATGCAATATTGAGAAAGATTGATCTGGATTTCTAAACCTCTAAAAATGTGCGCTTAAATTATCTTGATATCAACGCACAAAGAGATTGTCAATACTGCATATGCTGTACAAATTCATATATAAGGAGTACAAAGCATACTTTTAGAAAAGAAACATTTGAAAAGGAGAAAGACATATACGGTGGCTTCTTCAAGAAGTGAGAGAAGGAAGTTTATTTGAGAAAGTACGAGACTGGGCAGTACGAGAGGAGCAGAGAATGGACCCTAGAGCTAACATGGGGCCCACAAGGGAAGTCAACCAATGGAAACCACACATGGGGAGAAATCCACACTCACCACCATCGAGCGATGCTCCCACAGGAGAGGATGGAGCATATAGCTTGGCCATGATTCGCTCGTTTGAGGGGCTGGGTCATGGTTGGCCTGCTTCCACTAGGGCATTTCACCCAAAATCCTGCTTCCTGATTTGCAAAGCTCTATGTGGGTGTTGTGCTTTATATACCACCATGAGGGCCATCGTGGGATAGATGTGGGATAATGGCTCAAGACTCTCGCAGCGTTGCTCAAGGTATTTTTAGAATTTTTATTTGAGAAAGTACGAGACTGGGCAGTACGAGAGGAGCAGAGAATGGATCCTAGAGCTAACATGGGGCCCACAAGGGAAATCAACCAACGGAAACCACACATGGGGAGAAATCCACACTCACCACCATCGAGCGATGCTCCCACAGGAGAGGATGGAGCATATAGCTTGGCCATGATTCGCTCGTTTGAGGGGTTGGGTCATTGTTGGCCTGCTTCCACTAGGGCATTTCACCCAAAACCATGCTTCCTGATTTGCAAAGCTTTATGTGGGTGTTGTGCTTTATATACCACCATGAGGGCCATCGTGGGATACATGTGGGATAATGGCTCAAGACTCTTGCAGCGTTGCTCAAGGTATTTTTAGAATTTTTATTTGAGAAAGTACGAGACGGGCTAGTACGAGAGGAGTGAAGAATGGACCCTAGAGCTAACATGGGGCCCACAAGGGAAATAAACCAATGGAAACCACACACGAGGAGAAATCCACACTTACCACCATCGAGCGATGCTCCCACAGGAGAGGATGGAGCATATAGCTAGGCCATGATTCGCTCGTTTGAGGGCCTGGGTCATGGTTGGCCAGGGTCATACTTTACGCTATCACTGAATTTATGAACTGCGAATGCAATATTGAGAAAGATTGATCTGGATTTCTGAACCTCTAAAAATGTGCGCTTAAATTATCTTGATATCAACGCACAAAGAGATTGTCAATACTGCATATGCTGTAAAAATTCATATATAAGAAGTACAAAGCAAACTTTTAGAAAATAAACATTTGAAAAGGAGAAAGACATATACGATGGCTTCTTCAAGAAGTGAGAGAAGGGAGTTTTGAGAGAATTTGCATAAAGACACACGAAGTTTATGGCAAGGATATGTGATCAAATACAAAGACATATACCGTGGCTTTTTCAAGAAGTGAGAGAAGGAAGCTTCTAGAGGATTTGCATAAAGACATACAAAGATTTTGCCAAGGATATATGATTAAATACAACAGCCCATGTGACTAGAATTAGCCCAGGTTATTTCTTTTCATTTCCTTCCTGCATTAGAGGAAATTGTCTTCAATTTCTGCTGTAAACATTGGAAGTGCTGCTTAAATGTTGATGGGGACATGGGCAACCATGTGTTAGTTGAGTGGTGCGTAGGAGTGTGTCAAGAAGAATATCTTCATTCAAAAGAGGGTAAAATCTAGAAGGTGTCCTTAGAGTGTGATGACTCATAAAGTTTAAGCTGGTTCACATTTACTACCTCATGCATACCAAGCTTGAAAGGTAAATCTCTCTAAATATCATTTTCTCTAAGCTGTTGCAAAATGGGATAAGATCTATTCTGAATAGGTTTTAGCTTATGATGCTGTAATATTTATTATTATTTGCTCTCTTCTTTAGAATCCAAGTAGAGCCAACCTTTGTCGCCAAGATAACAACTTCAAAAAATAAATCTTTTTCTGTAGCGTTTATTCTCAGAATTCAATATTTATTTATTTATTTATTTTTTTGAATTTACATGGTGGAATCGGTAGCCGCCACGAATCCCGGCAGGCTGTCCAGCTTTATGGCCGCCACAGTATTCTGCGCTGTCCGCCCCGGAAGCCGCCACACAGATCTTCGCGCAGTCTGCCCCATAACCACCATGCCACAATCATTTTAAACCTTTTATGCCGCTGAAAGCACCAGGAAAGGGACAAGCGTTCAGTCCGGCGAGGCCTGAGATTTGAACCTTGGACCTCCGCCCCCTTACGGGGTTTGGTCGAACCAATTGGTCTACACCTCGGACCTTGGCATTTTTTCAGAATTCAATATTGAAAAAGATTCTTTAGAATTACGAAACTTCTGAAAAGGTGTGCTTTCTTAAATTATCTTGATATTAAAACACAAAGAGGCTGGCAAAAGTCTACATGTTGGACAATCATATGTACATATAATGAGTGCAAAGTAATTTTCAAGAAAAAAGGGGCTTCTAACAGAAGAATGATATACATGGAAGCATATTGGAGGAGGAGACGAAAGTTTTAAGAGAACTTACATAAAGACATGTACAATATGTGCAAATGATTTGCAATTAAATACAATAGCCCATGGCACTAGAATTAGCCTTTGTGACTATTTCTCATTATTTCCTACTTGCTTAGAGGAAATGAATCTCAATAGCTGTTGTAGACTATGTAACAACCTTCAATGAATTTTATAGATGAAATTCAAAATTCACTGAACTTGAAGACTAAGCGAATAAAATCACAGAAAATTTGATGCAGTTCAGCATAAGACACTTTCATTTCAAGTAAAATTTTTGGTTGTGGGATGACTTCAATCAAAGTGACAGAGTAGAAAAAGAGCAAGTGAAGCTGATGTCTTTGACAGCATGAAGAACAAACATTTGATTGTCATGGTATTTTAACTTTTGATTTCTACCATGTATCAAGTTCTCTCAAGTAGTGTCTAGGTCTGTCTATGCTTCTAATGTTTGTAAATAAGAGATTCTAACAATGTTTTCAGATGAAAGGCATTCGTAGGCAGTCAAATTTATTTAATTGTTTAGACTTTTAAAGTTTATTTTTGTTGAACTTTATTAAAATTTGCCATGTGTAGAATTTCTGTTGACAAGGTTGCTAAATTTGAATCTGGATACAGGCATTGTGTCTGAGGTTGTAGATGTGGTAAGTGTTGCTCAAATCTTATTAAGGATGTCCAAGCTTGAGTTGGCAGTGAGCCTTTCCAGGTAACTAAGTGGTAGTTGTCTCGTGCCTAGTAGTGTGTCAGAACGAATGTTTTCATCCGAAGGATGAGAGATAACAATGCTCTCCAGATGTGGTGTTTCATTAAGTTTAAGTCGGTTAACATTCACAAAATCGTGTATAGCAAGCTGAAAAGAAGGCCTAGCCATAAAATATTATTTTACAAGTTGCAAAATGGCATAGGCCTATATCGAATAGGTTTGAGCATATGCTTTTTGGGATTTAAGTCTTTATTTATCCAAATGGAGCCAAAGGTTATCACCACACCAACTAAAAGTGTGGATGAACTTAATGCTGATCATGAAGCTCTATGCATTTGACTTGAGTCTTGACTCTTAAATAATTTGTTATGAATGTATATGGACCTTACCCAAATGTTGGACAATATAAGATGCCTTAACTTGCTTCTTTTGTTGATTGGGTGAAGCAGTTGTCAAAGTTACTAGAATCTCATAGGAAACAAGGAATTGGTACCTATTGCAAATTTCAGGAGAATATTCCATGGAAATATGGGTATTTCTATTGTAACTACGTTGCAATACGTGAAAATAAGTGCCCCATTGCTTATTTTGGTTATGGTGTAGAGAACCTCAACTAATAGCCTAAAAATTTCTGTAACCTTTTTTCAAAGGCGACTAAAAATTTGGAATCACAATGAGAATCAATAGTGAAAGTTAAGCAAAATGAGCATACATGCTGAAAAAACAACTCAGGAGCTTTTGGAATTTGGAATATCTATAATTTTGTTTTAAAATTGTATCTCTATTGTGGTATGTCACAACAAGAAGGATAACCTTCCAAAAAATAGTTGAAAATCCACCAAATAAAATTTCTGGATATGGTTTCCCAAGACTTTTTAGTGGTTGGTACAAACCAAATTTTCTATTAAAAGGCCTAGATTGACTACATTACAAATGTTTTACATTAAAATATTTCACATGCTTTCTTATACATGGCTAATAGAAATTATCGAATCCTGCAAAGTCTTGAGTGCGTTGGAATGGCCACCATATGATTAGAAATGAACCTCTTTTATATGTGAGGTGTGGTGAGCCAGTTGGAACACAAATTCTTATTCAATTTGTATAGCAGCTCATGTCTTGATGTTATAAGCAAGAAAAGGAATTAAATATGCCAATATAGGTTATTGTAAAAAGGTGGGAATAGCTCTATTGTGTGGATTTGAAGAATCTTCACATGCAATAAATCTAGTGTTAAGAATGTTTAGAACCATGGAAAGAGGTACAACTCTTTTAGTAGTCCCTTTTTTTCTAACCTGCTAACAATATGAAATTGCTGAACATAAGAAAACCCATTTAAGATGCTTCTTCTTGAATCATGGATGGCCAATTCAAAAAGATAAGGAGTTTATTAAAAGATATTTGTGGTGCTTGATGTGTTAATTGTGAAATTTTCAAGAGCATTGGTGAAAATGCTTTCATAATTTCTTCTATCATCTTGGTGTGGTTCTCAACCTGATTGGCAAGAATCTTTTACAGAGAATTGGTATTTGTAGATCCATATGATGATTCTACCTCTCATTTATTTTTTGGAGTCGTTTGGGATGTGATCTGTGGTGATTAATCAAGATCTCAATTGGATTGGAGTTTCTGTCCCAGACAAGATTGAATTGGAGCTTGACTGTGACAAGCTGTTGTCTTGCAACTCACTTGATCTTTGCATTGGCTGTTGAAAGCCATCATTTATGTGGTGTTTAGTACAATTGGAGGTGTTCATGGAAGCTACAGCAACAACATAGTTTTAGTTAACAGAAAAATCGAGAATGCATTTGAAAGCTTATGAAAGTAATTGTTAGGTGTATATGCCAGCAATTTGATACTGGATTGTTACTTGTAGTAAGCTCTCAATGCCACTTGCTACAGTAATTTGCTGTAATCAAATATTGGTATTTCACTTGAAAGGGATGTATTGGTTTTGCATTTAATTGTGATAACAGAATGCGGCCAATTCTAATATAAAATGGAATGGCTGCCGTGATTGAGTTATGGTAGCATATTGGTAAATATTTTTGACTTTATGAGTCAATTTTCTATAGGACAAACAAGAAGTTATGTTTTAGATAAGATAATTCCATTAATGTCCACAGATGGCCAAAGTATGCCAATGTAACTCACTGAAAAGAGCTGTTACAATGCACTGTAGTAACCGAAAAATACTACAGAAATAAGCTAAACTAGAACAAAGAATTTAGTGTAAACTACACTTAAGTGGAGCAACTGTATGGTATAAAATTACAGCCTCGAGGGTTAGCCAAAATAGATAAACCCTGATATGTTAAAAGTAATGATGAAGAGAGAGCCAGATGTCAAGGTTAAACAGAGATAGAAAGGAGCTCCCATGGGGACATGTATTTTTAGAGAAAAATATCATTTTCTTAAAGTAACATAGAGAGTGTTTGTTTAGGCAATTGACTGTTGGTTTGTTTACTTTGAATTGTTGGAAATCTGCTCTTGAACATTTTTACTATTGAGAATTTATATTTTATTGTGTTTATGCAGAGCAGTTGGTTGAAGACACATTTGAAGGCAATGCAGATCTCGAGTCTACATATTCCATGGTTTTGTCACAACTAGCTAAATATCAATCAGCTGAATGGTGGGGAAATAAGCATGGATTTGTCTGGGGTGGTCTTCTTGGATCAGCACTTGAACCTAAGAAATACCTTGTACCTAAAGGAGATCAATGTTGCCCAGCAGAAGGTGCCCAAGGTTCAGCTCTTAGGAAATCGTTTTGTGAACAGGACCAAGAAAACCTCTATAATCTTGTCCAGGTATGCAATCTTTAGTTCCTGAAGTCACAGCGATAAACTGCCGTTTCAAAATATGAATACGAAATCCAAAACTATGGAAAAAGTAACATGTGAGATATGTACTGAAAAGCATGTATACATGTATACAAAGGGAATGCAATTGAGGAATAAATCCATGAATGTTTAAAATTTATACACAATGTTTTGGAGAGTAAACCCACTTTTCAGCTTCCTTACCACCTGATACTCTATTTTTTCATGCTCAATATGCATCAAATTTAATAATCTTCTTAGTTAGATTTGTGTTATATTGTTTAGCCTTAATATGAAATAAAATGTGTACACAACATAAACTTTACCCTTTGCCTATCCTTACTTCGGTTTGCTCTTCAGACCAATGGATCAATTTCACTGGCAACATGCCATATATGTTCTGAGAAATTGAAATGGCCTGTATCATTTCTCATTGCTGTCATGTTTCTCTTGTTGTTTCTTATTTTGTGATTCATGTAAGTTATAAAGAAATGGAATATGTTTAGCCTTCTGACTTCATTCCTTGAATCTGTTTTTATTTCTATTTTCTTGTTTCCCATTTTGGTATCATAGCATGTTGCACATCATGTTTCAAAAAACCTAATGTGAATCAAATTGAACTCATAATCTTGTACTTGTGGATATTGGTCCTTAACAAAATAATAAATAAATGTCAGTATATATGCCAGCTTAGAGAGACAAGAAACACACCCATATTGCACTAATTTGTCCCAAATATGTCCAATACATCATACCTATAAAGACAACTCAAAAAGGCAATGAAACACAAATACCAAATGTCCGATATATTATGTATAATAGCGTAACTCAAAAAATCAATGAAATAGAGATATATTCAATTGATCCCTCCACCTTGACTCCTTTTACTGGCCCTTTGATAAATGCTACTAACTCCTTTTCCTGGTGGGACTTGAGATTGACTTGGTCCTGCTTCTATGCTAATTGATATACGCCATATGTGGACATGTTGCTACAAGCAATGGCTGGGATAAGTACGCCTCCCTCTTGTTACATGGTCTATTGAATTTCTGTAGGTTGTTCTGTGCCACTGGCAGTGCCTGTGGGTATGGAACCCGCCTTGGAAGATCCATTACCAAGCTTGCCCTCCTCAGCATCAGGGTTATCCAACCAAGTTGGGTTACTCTCCATAACTGTTGTCTTTGTCTCTACAATCCAGTATGATGTAGGGTCAATATCATTCGTGCAAAATGCCTCCACGTTAGGTGACCTCTACAGCTGTCACACCCATAAATGCAGTTTGTAGTATACATACACCATGTCATTAAGACATTGATACTCCAACCTATTGTGCTTTTTGGAGCGTATTCTTTTAAATATGCTCCAGTTGTGCTCACATGTTGATGCACCGTGATCCTGGCTCAAGATTGTAATGACAAATTGATGTAGATTTGATGCCTTTGCACCCTAATTATCCCACCGTACATCTGAAACCATTTTAAAAAAAGTTTAAATATTGAACTTTAAAAATAAGAGATGCAAAATCAAATAACAATATATTCAAAAGTGTGTTACACCCATGAAGTGCCATCTCAAACCCAAAAACGCACTATGCCTGACGGTGAAGACTTTGGAACTCCAAAGAGGAGGTCCAAGGTTCAAATCCATAAGGGTATAGGGTTGTACACCGTGCTTTAGTGATGGGAATCTCAAGTGAAAGGCATTGTCTCCTATGGCATTTGGTCTCGTGGATGTTTAAAACGTACTTTACTTTATTTTTACCGTGCAAGCTTGTACTGCTCCACCTGAATCAACACTCAGTGTCTCCACATTTGGCACCCTCTCAAAGCAAGTGAAGAAGGAAACCATAATCTTCCTATCTGTATCAGAAGTCTTTGAACAAGACAATGCAGGATTAAGAAAGGCCCCTGCTGCAAGAATAGGGCGATGGAAGATATTGTTTCATTGCAAATGGATGAGATCCCAAATCTCTTGATACTGGGTCTCTTCATCACATTGCTGATAATATGATTTGATGGTCTCCTTTGCTCTGTCTGAGGCCTCATACAAGTAGGCCATGGTGGGCTTGTAAACCTTACTAAGAATTTTTACGAAAGGTTCACTCACAACAACTTCATCAATTATCTCCCAAAACGAACCCCTGAAAATAAGATTAATAGCATGCATGCCTTGAGTTTCCTACTATATGGAGAATTCAACCACTCCAGAAACAAACATTCTCTACAATGCTTGCATCTGATTTTAGATTGATCGTAGAGAATTAAATTTGGTGGCAAAACATGTGATTGCTAGCCACATCAACTCCTTGTTCTTCGTGAAATGCCTCATCATGTTGAGAATTTGTTGGTGATTATAAATGAATTTTGTTATTAATCTTGCTTCCTCCACCACTGATTTCACAAACTCCAATTTGCTAGTGTCCTCCAACATGAGGTCACCACAATGTGCCATGCATGGAGACCAAAAAAGTGTAGGATATTTCTCCATTAAATTTTCCCCAGTAGACACATAGTTAGCTACATTGTCCATGATGACTTGGACAACATTCTCCATGCCAATTTCCACAATAAACTCCAACAAAGAAGCTAGTAGGAAACCATCTTTGACATTGTCTGATGCATTGGATTTTAGAAACATTGTCCTTCGAGGACAAAAAAACAAATTGATTATTGCCCTCCCTTTCCCATTTGTTCACCCATTTGACATAATGGTGCATCCAGTCTTGCCCCAAGACTTTCTTATCTCCTCTAATCTATCAGCCATTTCTGTCTTTTGCTGTTACAGTAGGCGATCTTGAAGCTCATCAAAGGTAAGGGCCTTATATCTTGCACCAACAGGAGCTACATAAAAAATGGGTGTTTTTTTGTAATATTGAATGACATGTTATTTAATAGGAAGCATCTCCTCACAAGTCTTATTTGCTTCAGCTTTTTCTTATTTCTTCACCACAGGTTTAATTCTTGGTTCTGAATCTGGTTGTGTCCTAAAAACAAATTAGGTTGGTTTGCTGGATGTGATACTTGCTTGAATTGACAGTAGGATTGCAATGACTGGACCCCTCTGACAATGTGGCATTGGAAGGCTACATATCATTGGACCCAATCCTTGGATAACAATTGCTTGAGCAATCTCAGCAGCCGCAGCAAAACCAGGAGCTGCTGCTCACTCAAGACGTGATGCCAACTCTGCTCTAATAGCAACCCTTTCAATTTTTTTTTTTTAGTCTATCTTTGCTTGCTTCCTAACTTCATGCCTTCCATTTGGGCATGGCTCTTCATGTCCATGCTAAGGATGCTTGCCAGATGTATTTTGAACTGGCAAATGCCCCCACAAACAAAATTGCACTTCATTTATCTCCCCTTGCATTGGACTCCCATATTAGTTCTTACTGTCTATGCATTCTGGAAAGAAAAGAAAGGCTTGAATACGAGAAGGAATAAAAAAACACAGAATTTCAAATAATAATATGCTTGGTTGCTAATCAGTCAATGAAGGCATAATTTTTTAAGAATGCAAATTTATTTATTTTGGTTGCTAATCAATCAATGAAGGCATTTGATTTTCTTAGAGAAACTCCAATCCTGAATACAAAAATAAAATAAATTTACAATTATTAAAAAATACCAAAAAAAATTATTAAAAGAACTTAAATTTTTAATACATTTATGTTTAATTGTTATATTGAGGTGGACAATGAATAATGGTGGACATGTGAGTGTCCTCTATCCTTTGAGTCTCATAATATATAAAATAAAAAAAATATTAAATCTATAATTGAATTATTAAAAACAACTTCTATCTAAAATAAAGTGCTCTAATTCCATAATATAAAATAAAATGCTCTAATCGCATAATTTAAAATAAAAAGAATTTAAATAACTTAGATTAAAAAAATAGCATCCATTATATTTAAAATTATTTTAGAAAAACTTGCATTAAAAAAATTTAAAAAGTCCCATATGCCCCAAGATATAAAATACAGTAAAAGAAAAAATCTATAATAAAGTATAAATTATAAAAACACTTTGATAAAATCAATAAAAAAGTAGCGATGTGAAAATAGGAAAAAAAACTAATCTAAATAAAATGATTAAAAACTTTCATAAAAATAATATAAAAAATAACAAAAAGCTTTAGTAAAAACAATTTAAACAACCGAATGTATACTTGAATAAATTTATTAATATGCTTTGCATTTACATTCATTTTCCTAATGGTAAGGTTTACCTTAGCGGGAGATGACATACGACAACAGATGCAGACGCAGGTGGAAGCAGTGGCATATGCAGGTGGAGCTGGAAACGAAGATGGAGATGGTGGAAGAAGCAGCTGAAATCTGATCTGTTGGTGGCTGAAACTTTGAAAATTTTGGATGTCACTGCATCCTGTAATTCATGTGTTCTGTTTGTCTGTGTTCATGGTAACATGGAATGTGTTTGTATGTAGCGTTAAGAGGCTGAGCTTTGGGGAATCCAACACTGAATCTACTTTGCGTCTGTTAATGCATGCCTCCTTTTGAATTATTGGGAGCAGCACGGTGTGGAATGTCTTTTAGGGATGAAATCCTTTTTTTCCATGCCAGGCTATGAATAAATAGACAGAGAGGAAAGACTCCAAAAAAACCTTCAAATTCGTTTTAGTCACGTGACTGTCCTGCATGAGTTATTTGATTTTTTTACAATTGGTTTTAAACGTGATGATTTTTTTAGATAATCACATCCTATAAGTGTAATCATGATTTACTTTTAAAAAAAAATATTATTTAGTTTGCTTGAAATTAGCTTGATGTTTTCCATACTGCTATATCTCCGAATACTAGCCAATAAATTAAGGATCCAATTTTTGTAGTCCTTGTTGATAAATTACCGATCAAAATTTTCTCAACATTGATCATATCTACTTCTGTCCATGCCATACTTACGGGTTATGCATGACACCTTCAGGGTCCCACCTGGGATTCATTGCCATATGATTACGTGGGTCAGGCCTGGCATAGAGATGTACACCATCTTGATGTTAATGCAAATGTCCCATTTCTATTTGTTGTGTTACATATTGATATGATGATGCTTATTATGTCTTCATTGCATAATCATTCTTAGTCTGTCTTTCCATTTTTCATGGCATTATATTTGTGTTTCTAATAAGTTAATATCAAGGTGAATACTCAAAGCCTACTTTAAGCATCATCGACATTGTGGTTTTGGGACATTTTGTATTTTAAGGAAGTGATTATAAAATCTATATTCTAAGGGAGTAAAACAAGTTATGTGGAATTGGACATTTCTGTATCTTAACAATTTCTTGCAAATTGTTAAGACATACAGACCATTTCAGGTTGAGTTATAGAGCTAGGGTCGAATGATTGACTTTTTTTTACTAAATAATGCAATAAGGGGATATGCAAATGGCCTTTTGAAAGTATTTTTAGATACCTAGGGAGGAAGCACTAGATGTATGATATTTGCTACATCATCCTAAGGGTGGAAAAAGATGAAGCTTGATGACTTAGGTAGATTATCTTGCATAGATCAATCAATCATAATTATGGTTGTTTGAGGAGACTAGGAGTTTAGACGTGGTTTGTTGTCAGAATAGGACTACATTTATGAAGGCTAAACAAAGAATCCAAGGGTTGGAAGAAAATTAAAACCCATCAGGTATGGACCTTTACATATAATGGATTAAGCTTGAACTAATGCTTTTGAGTTTGAGCTTTCACCATTTATGTAGACACATTTGCAGTTAGTGTGAAGAATCTCAAGCTTTTTGAGCCTTCTATGCTTATTAAGGGGAAGAAGAGCAAGTTCTCCCAACACCTGAAGATCTGGTTCCAGGCAGTAATGTTCTATTCATGAGAGACAAGAAGTATTCTGGCAAGTTGGAGTAAGGGACAACTAGTGAACAAAGCAGAGTGGTACAACAAAAACTAGGTGAAGAAATATTTTCTTAATTGTTTTAGCCTTCAAGATTTGGAGAGACCAAAAGCCTCTTGATGGGGAAGTGTGATTTGGGATGGAGGCCTAGGTCACCGTGGGATGATGCACATGCACATGGAGAGAGCTTTTTGGTGATATATAGTATGCTATGGGTTCAAGGTCAGATGAGGAGGTTCATTATTGCTGCTGGTGAGGGTTAATACCACTTTTGAGATTGGCATGGATGCATTCATGATTGGTAGGTTTACCCTGATTACCGATGGGGATCCTTTGCAATCTAGTGGGGTTTCTTCCATAACCAGTCGTGAACAAATGAAGAAGTGAAAGACCAAGAGACAAGGGGTCTGTTCTTGATGGTTTGGCAGGCTATGGTAAAAGAAGGCAACATGGAGAATGATATGATGTGGAAAAACACTTTGATAATTCGATAATTTATTAATATCCATAGATGGTCAAAGTAGACGAGTGAGATTTGTCAAAAAAAGTTGTTACTGCAGTGCAGTAATTGAAAAGGACTGTAAAAATAAGCTAAACTAGAGTAAAAAAACTAGCATAAACTACACCAATGTGGAACAACTGTTATGCATAAAAATTACAGCCTTGAGGGTTACCCAAAATGGATAAACTCTTGCATGCTAAAAGTACTGATGAAGAGAGAGCCAACAGTCAAGGTAAAAGAGAGAGAGAACGGAAGCTTCAGTGTATCTAAATGCCAACACTAATCTGTAGTGGGATGTAAAGTAGAAATACATATATTGTTATCATCAACTATCCCAAAAAGGGCCAACACAAGATCTAATGATGCTTTCTGGATAATTGCCAGGACTAAGGGGCCCTGTTTGGATAATCTTGGGAGGACATGTAATTCGCCCCTCGAGAGTTTTTTAGCATCCATGGCTGAAACCTGACGTTGGAGAATTGCAGTCCTGTCTGGCTGCATGCAAGCAAAAAAAAGAACCTAGCCCTAGTAGCCATTCTTGTAGGAAGACAAGGGTGCAAGTTTTGTTATTAACATTCTGGAGAGCTGTAGCTTCAAATGAATGCTTGTTACAGAGAGTGAAAGAATGAGTTGATTAGTTGAGTAGTAGTTGATCTCTCCTGTAATAATTGACGTCAAAAAGTGATAGCTTCCCTAAGGTACAAAACCAAGCATCTTTTGTCATAATAGCTGAAAAAAGTGGCAAGCGATCCACCTGACTCTCTATACAAGCAACAGTACCTCCCCTAGATCTCATAACAAAGAGGACACCTGAAGATTGAAATGTTCTTCAGATTCCACCTCCTGAAGAGAGCAAAGATTACACTTGAAGAGAGCAAAGACAACACACTCTATCCTTTCAAGGAATATGGGGGACTGTCTACACTCACAACTGACGTGAGCACACCCTGCGCTAACCAGGAGGAATCCTAATGAAATGTTTAGTGTAGAAAGCCAACTTAGGACTAAGAGGCTGAGATGAAGTGACCCAAGTTATGTGTATATGTTGTCGATAAACATCATCTCTGACTGCTTGACTAATGACCGTATTATCAGGAATAAGGTGAGTAACATTTAAAGAGTTCTGAATGGAGGTATCAGGTAAGCAATCCATATCTGGACAAGCATAAACTTTGAGTCCTAGATGCAGAGAAAAATCATTGGGAAGGAAGAAGGAGACTTGGTCATGGTGTTTGAGCTGTGTTGTACTCAGTGTTGTGGAGTAACTTACATCAGTTCATACAGTTGTATTCTCAAGTGTCAAGCAGTATAAGCTGTGTAGTAATTCTTCATATGGGTTTTCTTCACTAAGAGGGTTTTTTTTATCTAAATCACGGTGCATATATATTATATTGTGTTCATGTGCTGTTCATTTCTAGTGTTACCCATGTTCTCTCATGTTTCTTACTAATAAGCTGTTTGTAGCTGTGTACTCGTTGGTATCAGAACAGTAATTAAGAGAGTAAAGGTGGTGTTTTGTGCATTAGACACCTGTGTTACCAGCATGTGCCAATATTGGGTGATGGGTGTACATGGAGCAATTTAAAACACCAAAGATCCTTTCAAGTCTTTATTTTAGATCCTTTTCTGTCTTATTTTAGACAAAGGTCTGAAATCTCTCAACATGCCCAGTAATTCCTCTGCCTAATTGATCTGGCCATTTTTCTGGATAGTCTTCATCACCTTTCAAAAAATTCTTCTCCTTGTTACCAGATTTGTGGAGATTCTCCAGATTTAGTGTTCTGTGTACTGCATCCTTATGTTTCCAAAAGTATGGTCTGCAACTCATCTATGAACCTTGGTAAGAGTCCTCCATAAACTAACTCCGCTTCTTTGTTGGTTGGTTTAAAATATCTGTCTATCTATATAATCCTTCAGTGTTATTGATACTTCTGCACAGATTGTGTATGTCCCTGCTTTGTATTATTTATATGTGTAAATCATTTGGTTACTGTATAAAGCTCTGAACTCTGCCTCAAAAACTTTTCCATATTGTTTTATGAAACATTTTAATTTTTGTCCAATGACAAACCAAATTAAAAGAGAACCTTGTGAAGGAGGAGGAGAGAAGTTTGAATTTATGTGATGTATCCATTTGTTGGTGTTCTGTCCAAATTGGTTACATACATATGATATTGTAAAATAGGATTGGCTCACTAATCTAGGTGTTCAAAGAAGATGATTTCTCCTTGTATTTCGATAGTAAGTTGCATGGTCCATTTCTTCTGTTATGATTGGTAGTCTGACTAGTATGATTGTTATTATTGGCATTGTTCCCATCGTTGCTGTTATTTCCTTAAAGCAAAAAGTGACTTAACACATATTTCCTCCAATCTATCATCAGCCTATCTCTTCTCTTTTTGTTTTCTGATTTCTTCGATTACTACTTCATAATTTTTTCAAACTTTCAATTCCCGTAAGGATAGGCCTTTACTCATATTGTGTCTTTAATGTCTGCCTGATCTAGGCCGTATTTCAATGTTTGGTGAACTTTTTGATGAAGTTAAGAAATCAGTGAGTTTAAGTGACCTGTGATTATTTTCATTAATGTTTGCACTCGTTTCTATCGTGGGTCATGCTCACTGTTCAACATCACCTTTTGGCTTTCCATTTCCATCTCCATCTTAGACAGCTTGTCCTAGTCATTTCCATCCAAGCCACAGACTTACAGACTTTCAGGTTCTGTTCCAGTCAGCTACGTTTAACTCTGACATTGACTTCTGAGCGTGTGAATTAAAATGCTATTGTTAGCTTTTTGGGTTGACTTAAATTGTTGTTCTAAGTTTTTAATTTTGTAATTTTTTTTTTTATTTGACAAAAGGGGGTTCTATAGGGGCCACATCCCAAGAAGAAAGACCAGATTCAAAACTATAGAAAGCTGGGCAATATACAAGATAGTGGCAAAGAAAGTTACCATTCAAAAAAGAGTATTTCCCCCATAAAACAAAAGCAGTAATCCAAAGCTCCATCTAAAGAAACCAGCCCCAGGATATCTAGATTAAGCACCTCTCTTTGTGACAAGGCCTTTTCAAGGTACTATTATGACATTACCACTATCACAAAATCGTTGCTTGCGAAGGCCAAAGCTCGCCTACCAAAGCTTCCACCAACTATTCAACGCACTAGAATAGAACGAATCTGGCCGAGACCCAGGAAGACCGTGAGCATTCCATCTGCACGCTCTACACTCGACAAAGCTCAAATTCAAGCTTAAGCCCTCCTCCATGGGCAAGCAAGTTGAGAATATAGGTTGCGTCGCAAATGGCAGGCACAAAATCCTTTGCTATCCAACAAGCTCATCTCTCCATTGTATAACTCCTTGGACATTTTGCGAGGACAACCCTCAACAACCGAAACAAGGCCACGCTCAAGCCCTCCCCTAATCGATGAGCAAGCTGGGACATGATAATTGGTTGTGCTTGTGGACATCCACAACACGCCCATATAGAGAGTACCTCTCAACCAAATTACTTCATGAACCCTTGTATCACACTGAACCTGACTCACTATATACTTCCTGTCAAACAATTAGCACACAAGGCCACAAGGCCATCCTAAACCGGGAGCTGATCCAATCGTAAACAACAAGTCCTAAAATGAAACTTAAAAAGCAAAACCAAATGCACTAGGGTGTCCTCACAAGCACACAAATTCTAGCCGCTTCGGGAGTGGGTATAGAAACTAGGTCCCTCAGCCTAGGTGGAAACAAAATCCTCTAGATATCAAATATTGTGAGCGAATCGACTGAGGCCAATTAAGTTACCAACAATAAATTGGGAGGAGCGTGGGTAATATCGTAGCCTCACATGTGAGGAGCCACCACATGGTATCTGATTTTTTCGAACATGCTAAATTGAAGCCTTCATGAATACATAGTTTCGTGAAGCTTAATTATACAGTGTGATATGCTACCTCTTGACATCACCATTGCCATCCTCCTCTTGTACTTGCACAACTTGTCTCGATAGCTTGGATTAATTCTTAAACCCAGGTGGAAAAAAATCCTCCGCATATCAAATACCATGCATCAGCGAATGGATTGAGGCCCATCAAGTCCCCAACAATAAATCGGGAGGATCGTGGGTAATATTGTAGCCTCACATGATAGGAGTCACCACATGGTATTCGACTTCTTCCAACATGCCAAATTGAAGCCTCCATGAATACCATAGTTTCGAGAATCTTAATTGTACAATGCGATATGCCGCCTCTTGACGTCACCATTGCCACCCTACTCTTGCACTTGCACAACCCGTCTTGATAGCTTGGATTAATACTCAAACCTAGGTTGGTAACAAAATCCTCTAGATATCAAATACCTTGCATCAATGAATCTACTAAGGCCAATCAAGTTCCCATCAGTAAATCGGGAGGAGTGTGGGTAACATCGTAGCCTCACATGACAGGAGCCACCACACGGTATCCAACATCTTCCAACATGCTAAATTAAAGCCTCCATGAATACCATAGTTTCACGAATCTTAATCATATAGTGTGATATGCCACTTCCCTGCACTTGCACAACCTTTCTTGATAGCTTGGATTAATTCTCAAACCCTTCAGATCCTTGGTACCTCCTCGAACAATGGCCGGATCCCTGGCACCACTTCACACTTATTCTTGTTGTAGAATACTCTTCCCAATGGCCATCGCCATGGTTGGGATCATGCCGATGGTGACAACTGTACGATAGAAATTGTAACTCGTCAACTTATTTTTCAAAACTGATTATTTTTTTCTCAACTTAAATCAGGATTGTATTATACTGGTATTTCTATGAACCACATTATTGTGATATTACAACAAACTGTATTATCATGGGCCACCTAATTATGGGAGTCTCCATCCCAGTGCAGCCACTTAAACATAGGTTGTGTTCAGCCACTTAAACATAGGTTGTGTTCATATGATTACATCTTATTTACTGTTGTTCCACAATGGCTTACATATCAGCTCATTATATTCAAGGCTCCTAAATTTTATTGTGGTCTTAAAATATAGAATTATAATGATTTTTTAACTAAATTATTTTCAAAATACAAGATGCATATAAATTCAAAAGGACACTCTTTTTTAATATTATTCAGTTCTATGAAATCATAAATATAATTGCATATTTTTTAACTCTTGAACTACATGTTAAACTTCCCCTGAAATTCTTTTTAATATTAAAAAAGAATCTAGGTATAAATGCATGTTGCTTTTTGAAATTATTTTTTAACTCACATTTGAACATGAACCTTGTGACTAAGGATCTAGGTATAAATGCAGGTTGCTTTTTGACTTTGCTATTTTGTCTTCTACCTTATGTCTTTCCTGTCAATAACATCTTGGATTTGGAACTAAATAGGATATTTACTAACTGCTTTCTATCTAACTTGACTTGTGCTAGATTTCCATCTTATACAAATGACAGTCTGTCTACGATCCTTCCTTAGAGTGTCTAAGTCCCAACAAATGAACTCACATTTGAGTGTGAGTTGGCAAGCTCTGACAGGAAATCAAAGTGTTGCAAGAACGATAACCAACTTCCAATCAACTTTTGAATAAGTTAGTAGTTGTATACCTCTGTTTTCTATTGGTTATACACTTGGCTTGAATTGAATATGGGAGAATGAATTTGGGTACCCAAATCAAATTGGAATTTGAGTTTATACTCAGATTATTGACTGAATTGGTTCATATTCACAATCTCAGGCTGAATGGACAAAGCAGCCAACTCATCTCATAATTAGAGAGTTGTAGGTTCTACCATCCTCTGCTCCTCCGGGTGCATTATTTTTCTTCCAATAAAAGAATAAAGTAATCCAGTCCAAATGTGAAACCGATTCAAGTTCATCAGAACTTAGCTTATCAAATTAGAAGGATACTCCTAATTTGATAAGTAGTTTTATGAATTTTCTATTCATTGGAATCTCCCAAGATCTCAGATCTTGATCTTTTCTATCAAAAAAATCATTAAAAAAAATACATACCAACTTTTCAATATTAAGTTGGAAACAATATTAATAATAAAAAAACAATGAAATTCTATTATTGCTCGATCAAATTGAGCGGGTCATTTAGGAACATTTGAACATGAACCTTGTGACTAAGGATCTAGGTATAAATGCAGGTTGCTTTTTGACTTCTCTAATTTGTCTTCTACCTTATGTCCTTCCTGTCAATAACATCTTGGATTTGGAACTAAATAGAATATTTACTAACTGCTTTCTATCTAACTTGACTTGTGCTAGATTTCCATGGTAAAATTCAGACACCAGGCTGAGCCTGTGAGCAGTGTAATTCTAAGTAGGAAACTGTTTTATATGCAGAACTAGCAAGCTGGGGTGTCTAGCTTCCAATCAGTACAAAGAACACAGATTGTAGTGAAAAATCGATGAAAGTATATATCATAGCAGTTCGTTAAGTCTTTGCTAGAAAATTTTAAGGTAAAACCTCCTTGCCACTAAAATACAGCTGTTCTTAATGAGTCTTATTGGAGTTCTTATATGCCAGAACCCTCTGGTCCCCATTTGTTGCTTCAGTGTCATGTCTTGTTTGTTGTATCAGGTAACAAAGTCTGCCAATAATTTCATAATATGGTGGCTGTAAAAGATAAGTTGTCTGCCATTATTAGAAGTTTACCATCTTTGTGGGGCTTCAAGCCTTAACAACTTAGCTTTTCAAGTCATACCCATGTTATGAACAATTGGGAAACATTAATGGATTGCTTATCTGCTATTGTTTTCAGTAATGGATATTATAGGGTGTGTTAGCAGCAAGCTTGAGCATGTTTGGTAAACCAGCTTTTCCTACTAAGGCGATTAACTGCTTTTGCATGGGTGGTTCCCATGGTGGTTGCTTAGCCATGCTTCTGGATCATTTCACTTGCTGATGTTTTTTAATTGGCCTTGTGAGTGCACTTGTAACAGATTAAATAGGGATCTCATTCACGAATACCATCATTCTGTTGCTTGCATAGTTCACAGTCCATTCCCTCCAAATTTGTCAAAAAATTATAATAGTATTAACAGTTTAGTATATTTGGAATTTGCTAATCCATTTCCAAGCTCTCGCTCTTTCTCTCTGTATATATAGAGACCTACATACATGTATAGATGTATGTGTATTTGAATTGGTTATGTGGGGTTGAAACAGGCTCACCTTAATTACATCTATTTCAACAAACCAGTTTATCATGTTATTACAACAAATCATATTGTCATGGGACTGTCCATTACAATGCGGGCATTTGATCTTGGGTTGCACACATATGATTGCATCTCATATACCATTGCTTCATAATGCCTTGGACTAAAATGTTAATGATCAATTATGGGATTGGAACCTTGGTTTACAGTGAAACTTCTTGCTTCCCATCACTTGTCCCAAACCCATGGACATTGCCAAGTTCAAATTTTAAGCCAAGTATACTCTAGATATTTAGTTTTATAGTTTTACATTATTAAAGAAGTAATTTTGGTTGGATTTAGATAAACAATGTTCTGACCTGAGATCATGCTCTGTCATGTCAGGACAAAGCTACAACAGGTAAACAAGGACTAGGAATTGGTGATCGACCAAGGAAAATTGCTGGTACCCATTGGAAGGGACACAAGGTTTCTTTTGATACAGATGATGAACAGGAGGAAGGTTCTGATGATGATGAATATGCTAAACAGAATTTTATACAAAACAAGATTTTGAAACGTAAAAGGGATGCTGACCCTACAGAGAATAATGTGGTTGAGATTGAGAATGCTGTCTTCGAAGTAAAGGTAGAAACAGAAGATATTTCAAAACCCAGGCTCAAGTGGAAGAAAATATGCAAAGAAGTACTTCGGAAGGTAGGATACCATCTATATTAGCAACTAATAAAGGCTAACAAAAATAGCACCATCCGCATCTTGTTTTTGGCAGTTTGCTATGCCTGATAATTGATAAGACATTCTCTTTGAATTCAGGCTCCAGGCCAATCCATGAAGATTAAAAGCTTGAAAAAGTGCATTGAGACCCAAAGTTTCTTTTTCTCTGAGTTTTCTAGTAGCCGGGATGCTGTTTTATATTTGACAAAAAAGGTTTGAAATAGCGCCCTTAGTTCTTTTTTCTCCTTGACTTTTGCATTGATTCAATATGTTTTTGAAATTCATGTTTTGTTTTTCATTTTATATATATATATTTATATACACACATATTCATACACCAGTTGGTTCGTTGATAATAGTTCTTTTGTTCCGTGCAGCTAGAAAAAAGCTCAAAGTTTGTTGTTGAAGGCAAAAAAGTTTATCTATTGGAGAGTGGTTGAGACAAATGCACCTGCTGCTGCTAATAGCATTTTTTGCATTAATCCTGTACCATCATGGGCATTTTTTCAGGATTCCTTTCTTTATTAGTTTGATAGAGTTTTTGCAAGTTCTTGAAAGTATTTATGTTTGTTGTGATATTAATATTTCTGAAGGTATAGAGACTGTAATGTGGAAGGCAATTCTTCAATATTGTCAATTTAACAATCTGTTTTTAACAGATTGGATAATTATATTTTTGAGTACTCAGAGACTAATAATTTTGATTCATCTGCTGGATAGTGAAGATGAAGAGATAATTGTCGGAATTTTTAGTGCAATTCCTGCATTCATTCACTAAGTGGAATTTGTGGGATGCTTTAGCCCTCATTGTTTTGTTCTTCCATGTGGAAAAGAAATCCTTCTAACACACATCTCAGAGCTTTTGATATCAGAGATACAATATTGTTGAATTTTACATTTTACAATTGAAATCATCCAGGCATTGGTAATGCTCTGGTGAATGGATGAAAATCTTGATAAAACTATTGATGAATTTATCACTGTTTTTTAAAATTGGTTATATGGGATTGAAACAGGCCCCACCTGTACTACATCATCACCACATAGTGGTATTACAACATCTTGGATATTATTCATGCATCGCTTGCCAAAATGTACAGTGAAACTTCTTGCTTCCCATGTTGTGGTCTCTTTCTTGAATATTGAGGAGGAATCTAACCGGTTGAGTTAGTGCCATTTGATATGAATTTATCACTGTAAGAGTTCCTCCAAATTGAGATTTGTAGATGATTCTTTTTCCCTGGTTATTTTAAAATTATTATCATTAGATAAGAACAAAAAGATCACATTCATGTGCCATTCTTTTTCCCCTGAACTCCAACTTGAGAGCCTGGACCTATACTTTATAACTGATATGGAATCCATTTTTTTGGTTGGATGTATGAACGTGCTACTTGGTGTAAGAATACATGTAAGTTCTACAAGGTTGATTATGCAATAGTGCACATTTTACATGCTAAAGGGCCATAATAGGGCATTGAACATGAGAACAAGTGGTGGATGTCAATACCCTCAATTTTATTTTGCAAATTGCCCTTTATTTTTGCTGATAGGCTTATTTCTATGCAAGGAAGAGGGAGGTAATCAATTGACGAATTGTTGGTACCACACTCATGGTCACTTAACAAAGGCTATCAGCATGGGAGCAGAAACATTAGAAGAGCATAGAGTATCAACGAAGGCCATCAACATGGGAACAAAATACCTGTTGGTACAAATAAATAGGAAGCGGACTCGAGGCAGGCCTATGTTAGTGATGGGATGTATTCATGAGTGACTCGTTTACAGGCAGATATGTGTGCATGCAAGTTAATCTACATTATACAAAAAAAGCCATATGATTCAATGACAGTTGCTTTAAGTTTACTTGTGATGAACTATGAATGCATGCAACCGTGTTTGGAATACTTTGGTCTCTAGCCGATCCTGGTCATGTATAGGTTTCAATATTGTGCAAAGTAACTTTTTGTACAAAAACTTATGAGTTGTGAAATTATGTGATTGGTAGATCATTGTATTGACCTGCATGGATTGTAATGAAATGACAATAACTAATTGTTAATGAAAATAGATTATTTCAAACTAATAAAAAAATTGCATGAATACTAGTTCTACGTGAATCTAGGTTAGACAAAAGTGTTCATTTCCAATATTTCTTGGTTGTAAGCATCTTTGTTTCGTTCATTTTTTTGGACTTCTCTTCTTGTTTGCACTCTTGCTATTTGGGTTGACAGTATCTATAGTTTGGACTTATGGTTTGATATTTTGCTAGAATTTATGGTGTTGAACTTAGTAGAACAAGGACTGACTAGTATATTTTGGTTTTAGGCGAGTGTGAGCATTATTTATGTTTGCATTGAAATTTTGTCAGATTGAAAATAGTAGGGTTTGAGGCATAATGTTTATCTCAAGGTTGAGATTGGGTAGCCAACTCTTGATTTTGTTGATATAGCTAAAGCACCTTGGTAGAAGAGTAGTATGTTTTTCATAGATCAGGATAAATTTGATAAAACCTTGTTTAATTTGGTTGTTGCAAAAACATTTAATATGGAATTCTTTTTTTTGGTAGGCCGTGACAAATCAAGGAAATGAAGGTCTCAATTGAGTAAACAAAAGGATCATGACAGAATGCATTGGATAATAGTATGCCACTGTTCTTCAAGAATTTTTTGCCAGTGATATAGTCTCACAATTGTCATCACAAGTGAAACATGTAAAATGTTGGAGTGTTGTCAACTGCATTGATTACAATGGATACATTGTGTCTTACAAACTCTAATCTCTTACTATTACTAAGACTGAAATGAAATATAGTTGCAAGTACTTTCATGAAAGGAGGATGCCCTTTATAGCTCAGAATTGAAGTGCTTGCATAATTAATTTATTCCTAGTACTAGCATTGCTCCTAAATGTGCAAGTTAAGCAGTTGGGGATAAAAGATAAAGATCTTTTCCTTCCACATTAGAAATATTTATCCCAAATAAACAAAGCTGTTGTATATTTCATCCCTAAATTTGTCATTTCATATTTTCTAAGTTAAATATTAAATGTTTATAACATATGAAAGAATAATGACCAGCTCATCCATAAATGGCTATGAAAGGAGGGATGAAGTATCCAGCTCCTTTTTTAAATTTCCTAAAAGGAAATGTGATTATTAAATTCAATTATTATTTTATATAAGATTAAATGACATTGGCTTATTGGGTTAAATTTCTTGATTCACAAGGAGACCCAATTCCAATTTTGTCAAGTGATACATGAATAATTGTCAAGTTGTATTATGTGGTCACGATGTAATACACATCTGATTCGTTTCAATTCCATATAACCAATTTAAAAAAAAATTATTCCATAAAACTTAATAACCATAAAATAATAAAAAATGAAATAAAAAGCACAGATTTTCCAATATTGTTAAAAATATTATAAAATAAAAAATAGGAATTATATTTAGAATTATATTGTTTGTCGACAGTAATTGTAAGATTTTTTATCAGCTTACATCATCTAAAATAAGACTAAATTAAAATATAATTTACAATCTTATACCATTTTATTATAAAAATATTTGTAAACTATGCTTTTATAAAAACATCCATTTACTATTCAACACCTTTAACATTGTTTGGATCATTTTAACACTAAATTTAAAATCAATCTTATCAACTTAATAATTAAACCATTAAAATAATATTAAACCATTTAAAATTTTTAAGATATTTTATGTCATTTTATTATGGGCTTGCAATTATATATATATACTTTAGAATTTATTTTAGCACTTAATTCTCATACTAGATAAGAATGAACTCATTTTTTTTAAGGAACTTTTATAAACTTTAATTAATTCAATTTTATCTTAAAAAAATTAAACTAAAACAACCCATCTAGAATAAAATAAAATTGATCTTGTCTTACCATGAAAGTATATACGAGTTAAAACAAACATTGAGGGCACACATATTATTTGGATTAAAAAAAAAAATGGCTAAAATTTGTGTGACAATACAAACTATTTGTTTAAGTGATAATTGAAGACCTATAAATATGGGTATTTTGTCTAGACAGAAAAAAAAGTTTACTAGGCTTTTCAATTGGTAAGATAACCCTTTTATACAGTACACAATTAGTATGGAGAAAGCCCTTTGAACCCTTGGGGTGGTGGCAATATAACTAGGGTGGTAGGTCCTTCCTTTGACTATAACTAGAATCAAGTTGGAGAGAATCATTTTTAATGTATTGGTTGAGGTGATTCATCTTATATTGGGATTGTGATGGAGGCTACCATGTATGTTATTTCATTGGGTTTATATTTTCTAGAACTCCACCTTTTAGTTATTGCAAAATGTAAGTTCATACCTTCATAGCCCCTTCATATACGTAAAGTTCTATGCTTGGAACCGACGTTTTCATTCGGTTTAAATCCTCTAGAACTCCACCCTTTGACCTTCATAGCCTCTTTAATATAGGGAAAGTTTTATGCTTGGTACAAGTTCCAAGCATATAACCTTCTTTGTATTAATTCAAGGGACTAGTAGTGCTCAAACATGTGGTTGAAGAGGGTGATTTTGAAGGGTTGGGGCAAGCACCTTTAATAGTTAAAATTTTATGTCAATTTTAGGAATAGTAGGAATCGATCTTAATGCTTGAAAGACATGTCAACCAATAACAAAGTGATCCACTTGGTCATCAAAGTTTAGAGTCACCAAACTAAGGCTTAGTGGACTATAGAAAATAACAAGAATGGACAAATTTTATAGACTATAGAAAATATTGTATGTGACTTACATTGAAGTGGCTAGTTGGCTTAAAGAAGGGCTAAGAAGTTCATACCTTCATAGCCACTTCAATATAAGGGGAGTTCTATGCTCGACATAAGATTTAAGTGTTCAACATTCTTTGTATTGATTCAAGGGACTAGTAACACTCAAACACAAGGTTGAAGAGGGTGATTTTGAAGGGTTGGGCCAAGCACCTTTAGTACCTGAAACTTTGTGCGAGTTTCATGAATTATACGAATTAATATTAGCACTTGGAAAACATGTCAACTAATAACAAAGTGGTCCACTTGGTTATATAAGTTTAGGGTCACTAATGTAAAGTAAAAATGGACTAATTTTATAGTTGACTATAGAAAGATATTCTATTTAGTTACATTGAAGTGACTAGTTGGCTTGAAGAAATGGGATTTATTAAAGGGCAACAAAGATTGACCAAGTCTTCTACATAGTGGGAAGAGGGACCAAGTTGTATATTAAGTAGGTTAATCAAGTTCACAATAATGCTTCATGGATATGCAATTTGATGGTCCATCAAATTGTTGAGTTATTAAATAAAAAGAAATTGACGAAGATTTGTTAGGGATTTGAGTGATGAAAGGCCTAGTAAAAGTTGCTTGTTTGTATAATAGTAGAGTAAAAGGATAAAATTAATAAGTCTAATTTGGGATTCAAGATCTACAATATGTTGATGATCATTGGTGGTTTTGTAGTTCATAGATTGTCAAACATTTGATTTTTGAGCAAAGATACAATATGCAAATGAAATTAATAATAAACATATTTTATTGTAATATTACAATTTCCTATATCTTTTTAGTGGACCTCAATTTTGTTAACGGGTTAATTGCATGGGATAGGTAGAAGAGCAATGCATAAGAACATTTTGTTGTGTTGCTACTTTTTATGTTTATGTGGTAGAGGTTATTTAAAAACTGGAAGATGTAACACATTGTAATTGAGAGTAAGAGAAACACATACCTAATATATACAAGTCATCAATGTATGAGTTGATGTCAATGAAATTTATGTACAATACAAACATAAAGAAGGGCACTATCTCCTCATTTCAATTATTTTGATTGAGTTTATTTATATTATGATTTATAATTTTAATACTTACAATGACAAGGCTCTTTGACGTTTGAAGAGGTGGTATACGAAACTTAAGAGGGAAATTTTAAAGGTAAAGACACCAATCTTTGATGGCATTTTTATGATAGACTAAAAAGTAGAACCTTAGATTTTGGGCATGAATAGCTATTTGGAGTTGATATGACTACAACAATATGAATTGCATTAGAGCCTACAAAATTTAAAGAAGCTTAATTTCATAATTTAAAGCAAGTCTTCAAGTTAGTGAAAGAGGACGAAAAGAAGTACTTTGGATTTGTAAAATGTTTTCCAACCTATATGAATAAGAAAGGCTAAAATAAATTGGTTTATAGGAGAGTAAGATTGATTTATTGGTAGTTAATTAAGGATCATAGCTGATACAAATTCACAGTACAACATTTCATGAACAAAATCCATGATCATTGAAAATTTTGAAATTATGAAAGTGAAAGACAAATAAAAGTGAGGGCAATGTAGAAAAGGGGGCCAAACCACCTATGACTAGAAAACATTACAATAATTTACCTAGCAAAGACAAGCCTTATACTCAAAGTGAACTAGAAGGATAAAGAAAACACAACTTATTCAAGAATAAGGAGAGAATAAATTTTCATGTGGGAAGACTAAAAGGTAAAATGAATGGGTAGTCTCCTTAGGATGCATGCAACTATAGATAACAAAACATCAATGTGCAAAGGATACACCATAATGAAGGAAACACATTTTATATCATGTAATTACCAACTATCATCTATCAAGTCATTCTAGCCATTCTTGATCAATATTCAGTGGATTAAAGATTTTATTATTTAAGTCATGTGGTCCATAGTTAACCTTGTTAATGGTTAAACCCACCTTATAAAATTGTAATTAACCTTAAAGCCTTTCTTGTTATGTTAGCTTAAGGTTAAGATCATTTATGTATTTGAGGATTTAGTATTGGTATAAATACCCCCACCATTCCATCCATTGCATATAATTATCATGATTCTTATCTACATATAATATAGTTATTTATGTTGCCTTTGGGTGTGATCACTATATCTTTCTCTCTTTCATCATGTTTTACACTCTTCTATAAGATTTGAGTGGATGGATTGCTTTTATTTGTTTCTAGAAAATATTATGAATTCCAACATGGTATTAGAGTAGGTATGGAGCAAGGTTACTTGGTCATGCAAAAATGCTACTTGTATCCTCTATTTTTTTTCAAATCCTAGGATGGTTTTCTTCTCTAAGTCTTATTAGTTTTTTCTACATAAGAGACAACAACAAGCTTTCATCATCTTGAGCTTATTGGAAAAGGATCTTGTTTTCTCTCCCAAAAAGGATCTTTAGAATTCAAAGAGGAAAGGATTATAATTTTCTACTCTAGATTCAAACTCTCAAACGATGAAGAACACCAATTTCCATATCTTCCTAGAGACTAGTTCGAGCACACCAAAATTTGAATTATAAAAAGGGGCACTTCTTGCTCTTCAACTTTGGCTTGGAACCTATATGAGTAGAAACATGTAGTTCCCTTATTCAATGAGAAGGTTTGTGGCCCTATGTAGATGGTAGGACATCCATTATGGCCAGAATATAGGAAATTAAGATATCCCCTAGGAGCTCCATTTAGAAGCTCATTATGTACGTTTTTAATCAAAGGGAATGACATGTTCTTTACTACTAAGAGATGAAGGGACATAATTCAAAAGCTATCTACTGCAACTCATCTATTGGTATGTCATGGTAGTTCATGCTGTGGGAGAGAGGAGGGCATGGGTTCAAATCGTGCCCCTCCTTTTTCTAGTTAAATGGACGACTAGTCTCTACAAGAGATTAAGACATTTTAATGTCATTGTGCATTGTGGATGGATGGATAATAGAAGGATTTCAGGGAGACGACGCCCCGAGTTTGAACCTTGTGTAGGTTAGTTCTTTTTCTACTCTTAATGAAGAGGAAGTTATGTAATAAAAAAAGGCTAATTCTCTCCAATAGGGAATACATAGTCTTAGTACTAGAGATACCATGATTCAAGTCTCTCTAATGCTCAACATATTTTTTACAAAGAAAGGGATTTTTTGATTGACATGGTGGTCAACATAGTCATCTTGAGTGCCACCCATACCATATTATTACCTATTTATATCTCATGCATCAATCAAATAGAGTCAAGTACCACCAATACAACAATTGAGAGCAATTAAAGTGGTAAAAAATAAGTGGAGCACATCAATGAATTAGAGACTGATAGATGAAAGTTTAGGATTTGCTTCTTCTTTTTAAAAAATATTAGTCATAACTTTGATTATATAATTAAATCCCTAATATATAATTTTAATTTTTCATTTCTGGGAGGTCCATCATGGTAAAATTTTTAAAGGTCATAACTTAACATATGGAAGCATTTTTAGCCTATTTTTTAAATCACATGATTTTTAAGGATTACACATTGGTGGCATTAGTTCATAGACCTATTGTAATATTAGGGATAAAATTATATAATACGGATAAGAAATCCCTAGTTACTCACCTTAATGGAAAAAATTATAGTATTTGGTCAACCCAAATGATTGGCCTATTACATAGTAAGAACCTATGGTGCATATTTTAAGAAAGATAAAGCAACAACCCTTGATAAATAAACTTACCTCCAAAGAGAAGAAGAGTCTCTTAGTTTATTTTCCTTACTAATTGAACTAGAGTTATTTTTCCACATCAAAGAGGAGAGTGAACCTATCAAGGTATGGTCAAAATTGCATGAGTTATTTGGAAAAGTAAATACTACTGAAATAAGTCACTTGAAATTAGATCTCTCCTCTCTTAAATTGGATAAGTTTGATAATGTTAAAGACTATATTGTGAGATTCAAGGTATTGAGAGAAGATATTGCATCTTCTAGAGGCAAAAAGAATGATGATGAAGAATGCATGAAGATTGTCCTTGCTAATATGTCCCCTTCTTTTTATATGTTTAACCTCATGGTTCATATGATTCCTATGTTTTTAGAACATAAAAACACTCTTACTCTTGATGAACGTTTCTATCTCCTAGTTTATTTTTAGGTGGCAATGAGGAATTACGGTGGCACTTCATAAATTTAGGCTTATGAAAAGAAATTCAAATATAAAAAGACTAGGACCCAAGGGCTTAAGGGCCAATATAATTCCTCAAAGAAGTCAAATGTCATTTATAGATACTATAAGAGGAAAGGATATCCAATGAATAATTGCTTACTAAAGTTACAAAGGATTGAAGTTGAGTTCTTGAAGATAGGTGAACATCTTCCAAACGATGAGGGAGATTCTAAAGAATCTACCTCAACATAGAGGCCCATATGAGCATTCATTATGGGGGAAATATAATTATCACTCGTGTCTTCTCTCCTTAGTTCCTCAACTAAAATTATAGGGAGTGGGTGTTGAAATTGTAATCTAATTCATGGTCAAGGTTGATATGATGTAATATTGGATAGGCCTAAGGGCATTCATTATACAATATATTAAATTTATTGTAATAATTTATTATGTAAGCCATGATTAACCTTGCTAATGGTTAAACCCACCTTATAAACTTCTAATTAATTTTTTTTCTTTTCTTGTTATTTTGGCTTAAGGTTAAGATCATTTATGTCATTAGGGCTTTGGCATTGGTGTAAATATTCCCCACCACTACATCTATTGTATTGGAGTGTCATGATTCTTATCTATAGATAATATAGTGATTATTTATGGAGCTTATAGGCGTCCACTATATCTTTATCTATTTTGTCCTATTTTATGCTTTTTGTGTAAGATTTGAGTGGATGTATTGCTTCTATTTATTTTTAGAAAATATTGTAAATTATAACAGAACTTGCCTTCAAGGATTGGCTAGAGGAGGAGGTGGGAGTGGAATATCATCGAAATCCTAAGTATGAGATGGAGAAACTAGGGTTTGAATGACATGAGTCCTACTAAAAACAATCATGATAAGTTTCATCAGATTTTGAATCATGGATTCTTGTTACATTTGTTAGGCTTTGCTACCTTTGTAAATATTCCTAATGCCATATTTATTGTTTAAAAAAGGAATCATCTAAGGTTTCATCAATTATACTCAAATAATAGATACTCATAGGAATTTTCAATAGGTCTTAGATATGGTTATTCTACGTACTCCCATAGAAGAAGAAATAGTAGTTATAAGATATGTAGCTATGACAAGAACTACAAAAACCAACCTACTAAACCTTAGTGGATAAAAATATAAAAATAAAATTTCAAAAAAGGTTTTATGTCAGTTTCAACAAATATAATATGAAAACTTGGTATTACCTATTCTAGCTAACAAGAACAAATATAATCAATGTAATTTATCTATACTAAAATAGTAAAGCATTTAAACAAAAACACTATTCTAACATATACTAAACTGAAAAAGAAATAAAAATAATAATTTTAAATCTAGATTACTTAATGAGGATTTAAATTCATTATATGAAATCAAAAAGTGAAGCTTTATGCCCTAGCATTCTAAGATTTGTCTTTGAGGATGAACTAGGGCATCAAGGATTTGATACAACAACTTGTAGTAATGATTAGACAACTCATACTAAGCAAGCCCTAGCTAACATGTCACAAAAAAAGAGAGAGATAACATTTGGAGTTATATAGAGGACTCAAGAAGCATGGGAAACATGTCTGTTGATGCTAAGCATGATATTTCGCTATGAAGTCTTGGTGGAATGATTTGTCCTCATTAGTAGAAAGCACTGAACTAATAATAAAAAATCTGAGAGGTATCTACAAGGTCTAGAGATTCCATTCAATCCAAGTGAAATTATTTTGTGACAATAGAATAAATAAAATACTTTGAAACATAAAATATTGTTGATTAGTGGATGATAAAAAGAGGAATGCAAGTGGGTATTTATAGCAAAATAAAGGATTACATATTGATGGCTAATGGTTAGATTAAATATTTAGGCTATAAAATCATCACCATCAGTCAAGATGGTGCATAATATTAACCCCAAGCATCTAAACATGCTAAGGTTTTAATGATATGTCCAAAAACTTAAGTTTTAATCAATGACCAAGATTACCACTTTAAGTGGAGATCATGACATCATTGAATTTTTGAACCCACGCTCTAAGCGATATGTGTCATCATGTACCTTGATTATATGTTTGTTCTAACTCAATGTTTTAAGGATTGTGCATAGATAAAATGGATAGAAAAAGGTAGTAAAAAGTGATAAGCAGCGTGCTTAAGAGGGAATAAAGTTTCTTGGATGATTGAATCACCATGCCATGTAATTCATAAAACTATTAAATATCATTTAAATCCACTCAAAATCATGGAAAAAGGGGATAATCCATGGATCCTTAGGATCCTAAGACTTACGGTAGGATCCCATACATGGATCTTTAGGATCCTAAGCCTTATGGTGGTATCCCATAACCACAAGCCCACATGGGAAATTGGATACTAAAGGGACTAGCTTTGATAAACATGAGATAGTTTCATATGCTTCAAATACTTTTCTTGCCTAAGCAAAATTAATAGTATGGGAATAAAATCTATGACTCATGGGGACATGTTGAAAGTGTAATCACATTTATGGCCAAGGATGACATTGTATGATGTAATATTGGATAGGCCTAAGGACATTCATTGTACAATGTATTGAATTTATTATAATATTTTATTATGTAAACTCTATGGGCTACAATTAATCTTGTTATGGTTAAACCTACTTTATAAAATTGTACTTAATGTTAAATTATTTCTTATTATGTCATCTTAAGATTAAGTTTTTTTATGCATTTGGAATTTTGGTATGGGTATAAATACCCCTGCCATTCTTCATTTTATTGTTGGAGTGATATGAATCTTATCTATGGATAATGTAGTGATAATCTATTGTGCTTATGAGTGCCTTTAAATTTTTGTCTCTTTTTGTTTCTTTCATCCCTTTACACTTTTTGTATAATATTTGAGTGGATGGATTGCTTTTGTTTGTTTCTAGAAAGTATTGTAAATTTTGACATGGTATCAAAGCGGATAATGAGCAACATTGTTTAGTCATGTAGAAAGTTTACTTGAAGCCTTTGATCTTTTCTCTAAATTTTAGGGTGTATTTTTTTCTCAATGTTTTGTAAGTGCATTTCATACAATATGCAATAAGAATATTCTAATCCATTTTTAATCATTCATCCTTGCAATATTCTTGAAGAAATTATGCCTACTCTAAACTTTACTTCATTGTCATTGAAGATTCATTGATATTATAAGGGTATAATAAAATTTGGTTTCAATTTGCATTACTATTCTTCAATCTCCTCAAGGCTACTACAATGCCTTGGTTGAAAAGAGAAAAGATGCAAAGTGTTTAACTTCAAATTTTATTCTACATGCCCTTGTTTTGAACACTTTTGTTTCAGCATGTTCCGTGTTGATGAAGCTGCTAGTGCTGCCTGACTATAGGTTCATGCTCTCATTTATAGAGGAGAGACACTTCTATAGTGTAGATGAAGGTGCACAAAGATAACTATACAATGGGAAACTAGGGCATTTATTTTGAAGGTCACAAGTTTAGATTGTAGTCTCCTTTTGTGGCACTAAAACATATTTTACACCAAGCTATGTGGGAGAAGCTTCATTTTTGTATCAACATGGAGGCATGGCTAGTTGGCCAACTAAGTGAGAAAATGAACTTATGGTGGAGGTGGTATTGGGTGTGAGTCACAAAATTCCTTTTTTATCATAATGGATGGTGATGACGATGTTTTCTATGGAGGTATGGTTATTTTAGACACCATAATTCTTAACACCCTACCGGTTATATGGTCCTTGCTAAGACCATGGTGTATTGCATCAATCCAAGTTTGACTCCTCTTAAGTTTTGGATGTTTTAATGATTTACATTGGATGATGTGTCTTTTTATTACATTCAGCCCATGGTTCTCAACTAATTTGTTGATGCCTTTGCTAGTTTAAGGCACCTTACTGACAAGAGACTTGGGTTCAAATATAGATTTTTGGTATACTTGCAAAAAAATGAATCCTTGGGTATTTGGTAGTCAATGTGTTAGCTTTATGTGCCATATTTTCGTATTTGTATTGCTTTTCAACTAATCAAGAAGCAATAGGTGTTCAATTTCTAGTGTACTAGTGTCATCCAAGTGACATAGAATGAGTGGTGGTACAATAAGTGAGCAAATGACACATGGCACATCATGATATGATGCTACTTTCCTAAAGTTTGAAAAATTAACATTTTACTTTTTGAGGATTATTAGGGTTAAATTTTCAAAGGTCATAACTCTTGCATACATACATGTCTTGAGTCATTTTTTCTTAAATTGCATAATTTTTTGAGCTCTCTAAATTGGTGACATTAGTTTATGGGCCTGTTCTTGTGTTTGGGATCAAATTGTATAGAATAATCCTAAATTTATTTTGAATTATTTTGGAAAGAAATATTTATCATATTTTATATATTTAGATTTATTGGTATGAATTTTTGGGAGATATAGATGGATTTATGATAGTAGTAGTAGATTTGAGTCTTTTGAAGGCTTGTAAGAAAATAATTCCGGATGTGCTTTAGTCAATTTATCTTCCTATAGGAAATTGGTTTAGCTTATTCATGAAGATATAATCTTTCATGATCTCTTTCTTCGATTTATTTTCTAGGTACTCTTGGAAGTTTGTTACAACTCTTATTTTAGGTAAGTTCATACAAAACCTACTATGGTGAATAAAATTAGGTGATCCAAAGACAAGGGAAATTATTTAAATAGGGTGATGTATATCATAAGAGAAAAATTTGTGCCTTCAAGTCATACATTATGTGACTATGAAAAATTGAAGGAACTTATCTTTCAAGGTGGTGATATTTACTTCTCTTATTCACTCAAAGTACTAATAGAAGTGTTTTTTGGATGTGCATGGGATTATCTAATATTGGTAGTGATAAGATATAGTATAGCCTAATAAGACTCTTGTGTAAGAAGATTTTTTGAAGCAGTGAATTTTAGATGATGACGGGTATTTAGATGTTTCTATCTAAACATACAAAATTCTACTAAAGCACCCATTAAAGGGGGATATGTTATTGTTACTAATGCTTTCTCTCCTTGGCCCCTTAGTTCAAATTATGAGGAGGTGTTGAAGGTGTCATATTATTCATGACCAAGGTTGATATTGTATGATGTAATATTAGATAGGCCTAAGGGCATTCATTGTACAATGTATTGAATTTATTGTAATATTTTATTATGTAATCCCTATGGGTCATAGTTGACTTTGAAAGGTAAAACCCACCTTTTAAACTTGTAATTAACTTTAAATACTTTCTTTTTATGTCAGCTAAAGGTTAAGTCATTTAATGTATTTGAGGTTTTGGTATTGATATAATACCCCCCACCACTCCTCATTTGATTATTGGATTAATGTGAATCTTATCTATAGATGATGCAATTATTATTTATGGTGCCTACATGTGCCCCCAAATATCTATGTCTCTTTTCCTTTCTTTTTTCATTTTATGATTTTTGTATAATATTTGAGTGGATGGATTACTTCCATTTATTTCTAAAATACATTGTAAATTCTAACAAGACAAACACCTTCACACGAGACTTCCAAACCAACAAGGCACACAACATATTGAGCTTAAGTACAGTGATACACAACCTTGACATATTTGTGGCATATGCATCCATTCCATGAATTCCCATGTCATTGCCACTTAGCAAAAATTCAATTTTCCAATGGACAAGCTTGAATCCTTAACTAAGCACCATCAACATCTTATCAAAGACACTAAAAACCAATGCACCATAGTCTCCAATTAATTTTATATAATAATACAATGCAAAATATCATCTCACTCTAATAAATACACCATACCATTTTATTGCTCAATAGCAGAATGTTTGTGAGAATGTTCTTATTTAAAAATTTAAATATTTGAAAACGGAAGGCAAAAAACAATATTTTATAGAAACATATGTAGAAAAAGGAAGAAGAGTAAAATAGAAGAGCATATAAACAAAAAAAAAGGAAAAGATATAAAAGAAAAATTGAGAGAAAGAATAAGTGGTGGGTGCCTATATGCACCACCTCTATATTTTTATTTATCACACTATGATATGAATGATTGCTCATTGAGGGGTATTTATAGTGATACCAAAACCCCGATGAGTGGTTAACCTCAAGATGACATTAACTTGACCTTAAGGCCAACTTATAATAATAATAATAAATTACACCCTTTAATAAAGGTTATCCATAAAGGTGGATTAACCAATATCACTAAGGGTGAAATGTGAAGTGTGCGCTATTACATCAAGATGCTTGTAGGCTTACACATAGATGCTTGTAGACTTACCTAGAAGAATTTCCATAGGCTTACATAAAAAGATACCCATATGCTTACATAAAAAGATACTCGTAGGATTACATTAAGATTCTTGAAGGCTTACATAGCACTTGCTCATAGGCTTACATGAAGAGAATTTAAAGGTCCTTCATCATTGTTGACTTTAACTAATAAGATCAAATTATAAATATTTTAACATTATTCATGCCTCCAAATATCTGTCTCTTTTTTATTTTATCCTTTTATACTTTTTGTATAATATTTGAGTGGATGGGTTGCTTCTATTCATTTTAAAAAAATATTATGAATTTTTATAGGACAAACACCTTTATATGAGACCTACAAACCAAAAAAGTATACGATATATCGAGCTTGAGTAGGGTGATGCACAAAATTGATATATTTGTGTCGTATGCACCCATTCCTTGAATGTCAAAGTTATTCCCGCTTACCAAAAATGCTATTCGACCATGGATAATATTGAATCCATGACTAAGCACCATTAACATCTTATCAAAGGTACCAAAAACCAATGCACCATAGTCTCCAGTGCATTTTGGATAGGATTGCAATGCAAAAGTTCATCTCACTCTAAGATACATACCATGTTATTTTATCATCCAATAGCATAATGTTCGTGAGAATATTCTTATTTTAAAATTCAAATATTTGAAAAAAGAGGACAAAAAAAATTTCACACAAAAATAGGAAATCCCTAGAGCTAAAATGATAAAATATGCCACATTGAGACACCCCTAAAATTTTGTAAACAATCTAGAAATGCTACTGGATCATCCATTTCTACCATGATTTTTCCTACAAAACCTTTTCCTTGAATGTAAAAAAGGAAGCTATCCTCTCTTGAGAATGCAACAAAAAGTTTTTGGATAATTATCACAGCTTTGAAAAGTGACTTAAAGTTCTTTGACATGCATAGAAGTCTTCCTATAACTTTGGCATTTAGAGGCTATTAAATAATGTTCAACCTCTAATTTTCTCCTTTGACAATCATGTAGACTACACTCTTGTCCTAAATTGATACCAAATAACTAAAAGTAAAAAATGATTTTTTATAAATTTTAAGTATATAAATTTTTGGAAATAGAGTCTATTCCATCATTTGGTTTATGTAAATGTATCCTCCAAGATACATATCTAGATTACTTCCTATGCAAGTTATCTAGTTACTTCATGCAATGTAATAAATGCAAAAGTGTCAATGTGCAAGTTGTCCCTTGCACAACTAGATAGAGTGTTGGTCAAGTATCCTATTTTACCTACATAAGGATGGCCTCTTATATAGATTAATAAGGAGAGTTGGAGGACATAGTTAGATAGTGTAGCTTAGTGGATAGTGTAGTTCTGTATTCCACACCATTTATTGGTGATGGATACAATGTAGATTTGTAGCTTTGTTAATGGAGTGCTCACTTCCTCCATAGCTATATTATGATATTTTATATATTTTATATTTCTAGCATACTTCAGTCATCTAGCATATTTACTTTCTTTCATGTTACTCTACATATTGTGATTATCTCTCAAGATTCATTCATCAAAAGCTAACAATGGTATCAGAGCCACGATAGATCTAGTCTATGTAGGTCAATAAGGAAACCACCATTGTTGGTTAGCTTGAATTTTTTTCTAAAATTGACACTCTATTGGACCAACTATTGATAAAATATCTTAGGAGTATCTAGGTGGTAGATCTTGGGAGAGTTACAAAGATAGGACTAAAAAAATATTAGTTTCAAAAAGTACTGAGATAATTTTCATCTAGCGTCTTTTCCATAAAGTTATTATGAAAACTCGTGAAGACTACAACTCAGTACTCAATCCACTATATTGAAAAATCATCTAGTAAAGATCATCCAAGTTATCTGGAATTTGCTAACTGGTGCCTAAAGTTTCTTTTATTATAGGAAATTAATTCTTAGAGTATTGGGACTCCTCATATGATAGAAATCTAAGAGACTCCAACTTCATTGCCCGAAGGTTGGCGTGCCCTCATAGTGCATAGGTTAGTTCATTGTGCAAGAGAAGAATACTACAAAACAAGACTTCTAAGTGAAGGATCATGGTGAATATAGGAGACTGAATATCTCTATTTTTGGATTGCATAATTCCATATTTGAAGAATAGACCATAAGAGAATTGATACAAAAAGACCATAGAAGCCTTGAAGAAGAAGCCATAAAAGTATTGAAACTTAAAAGGCCACATAAGCCTTGATACTGAAAAGGCCACATGAGCCTTGGTATTGAAAAAGCCATAGAAGCCTTGATACTGAAGAAGAATTCGAGAAGAATATATGATTCAGAAGTAGACTAAAATATTTTAGTACTAATATCTTTGTTGCAAAAATAAAATATTGAGTGAGTTTCCTAAAATAAAGTTAGGAAGAGTATCTTCTTTAGAATCAGCTCAACCCTAAAGCAAAAGTGAAGAGACCAGGAGATCTTGTTGAAGAACTTCCAGTATTGGAAGAAGAAGAAGAATTAGAAGAGTGCTGCTTAAATCCAAGAGTAGTAGAATCATAATATCCAAGGTAATTTATCACCACAAACACTTCCAGGTAGTAGAAGGTTGAAGAAAAGGTCTCAAGGAAGACCATTAGAAGCTACTAGATCAAAGACCTTGTGAAGGTATCATTGAGCATCCAGGAAAGGCTAGGAGAGCCTTTCTAAAGATCAAGAGAGTTCTTTGAGAACTCATTGGAGAAATCCACTATCTAGGTGAAGTCCCTAATAGTGAAGGACTTGGGATAATTATCAACATCTAACAACAAGATCAATAGGAGAATTTGGTAAGGAGTGTCAAATATGTGAAGAAAAATTTATTAAGGAGTGCCAAACCCTAGAAGAAGATCCTGCTTGAAGTCAGAATTCAACAAGAAGACTTGAAGAAAGAAGAAGCTCACCAAATCTTAGAGATTTTAAGATTACCTCTCAGAGCAAGAAGGCATTGCTTTAGAGACTTAGACTTCTCCAAATATATAGCAGAAGAAGAAGAACACAAGAGGAGAACAAGCCACCAAATCCTAGGCTCATGAAAGAAAGTTCGGGACCATCATTTGGTGAATAAGGAGATGTTTAGGACTACCTAATTGAAGCAAAAACTTGGTGTTTTAGATACCAAGGTCTACATCCTCTATAAATAAGAAGAAGAGCTAGAGAAAAAAGGTATGCAAATTATGGTGCAAAGATATTCGTTAATTGAATTATTTATCAGATTTATTAGAGCACCTGAATATGGATTAAAGTTGCAAAAAGAAAACTAGATTACAGTCTTCTAAAAAGTGCAAAAGAAAACTAATTCTTTTAAGGATTCATTTACACATTTATCAGGATTTTATTAGATTTCAAATTAGCTACTATCAACTATCTATTATCCATTTTTGAAAAATAAGAATAAGTCCTACAACATTTATTGTAGTGAAATTACAGAATAAACCTTAAAGATTCATTTTAGGTTAGTCGTGATTAGTTGTAGTAGATTATTAGTGTATAAATTTGAGAGTTTATTGGAGTGATAAGGTGTAATATTAGTGCATTAAAAGTGAAGAACTTGTACTATTATATCACTCTCAAAAAGAAAATTAGTTTTGTGTTTCTTGAAAGACACAAAGTCTGATTTGTATCAAGTGTCTAAAGACACTATTGAAGCACAAAAATCTACAAATTTAAGTGGCCAATAGAAGCCACAAAAAGGGTTAGAATCCTCCATAATTTGGAGAAGAAATTAACTAACCAAAAACAGAAATAGAAGCTTATGAAAGTGAGACTTGGTGAGTCTCAAAAATCAGAAGCATTACAAGTTGAATGCAAGAAAAAATGTAGAAAATTTACATAAATTAAAAAGATTCTATCTACTGTTATTAAATCTTGGAATTGTTGTCAAAATTATCCAAGAAAAAAGGGAAAGATGTGTCTACTATTTAAAGACAACCTCAAACCCTTGTATTTCAGGAAAATCTACCAACAAAACCAGAATTTTAGATCTAGAAATAGAGTGCAAAATAAGGTATATTAAAAAGCCTTATTATACAACATTATAATACATTTTATGCACTACTCTAATCTGTTTTTTGACAGCATAAGAGCAGATTTGGAAGTGCCACATAAGGGCACATTTTCTATAGAAAAAAATATCAACATTGTTGGACATTTTGAGCTTATTTAGTTGTCATTGATGTCAAGGTGAAAAGTCATCATTAATACTATGGAGCACACCATCAATAGCACCAGGAACAATGCGAAGAGTTGAAGAGAAAGTTGGCAAAATAATATTTTATGAGGGTTTATGGTAAACCCATGATGGAAGATTAAAAGGTTTCATTAAAACCATTATAGTTGGCAAAATAATATTTTATGAGGGTTTATGGTAAACCCACGGTGGCAGAATATATTACATTTAAAGGTTTAAGTTTAAACCCAAAGTTAAAGTTTATAAAAATAATTTATAAAATTTAAATTCCTTAGAATTTAAATAATTTATAAATTATAAAGGTGGGAGCACCGACGTCATGCAATAAAAGGAAGCATCGACGTCCAAGCAACAAAGGAATTTGTGTATAAATAAATGCCAAGGAGGCATTCAAAATTCATCCCTTCGATTGATTAATGTATGCGATAAAAAGTGAAAGGTTTTCGTGCTTGTTGATCGTGAGGAAGAAGACAAGAAATTTTGCTTGTCTTTAGCGCCAGGTAGAGGACAAAAGAGGAAGGGCACATTGATTGAAATGCATAGGACACGGTGGTCCATTGGCAATGCACATTTTGCGAAGGCGTTGGGAGTTGAGGAAGCACGCGATCGATTCACGTGGAGTGGTGTGTCTTGGGCGCCAAGGGAAGTTCGTTTTGCACATGGTTTTTGCGTGCCAACCGAGGACAAAGAAGACGAAGAGCGCTTAGGCTCTTAACCGTGCGTCTAGCGCACATGGCGGTTATAGCCATGGCTAGAGCACTCATGGAGGCAGAGAACGTGGGTTCGAAACCCACTAAGAGGCAAAGGTAACTTTTTGATAATTAATTTTTGCCTAAGGTTTTTCAAAGGATATTGTGGAGTAATAAGGGTTTGTGAAAAGTTGTGTGTTTGATTTATGTTATTGTTGGAGTTATAAGGGTTTGAGAAAGGTTGTTGATTTGATATTTGATTTTTATTATTGTGGAGTAATAAGGATTAATGTGAGGTTGTTTTATTGATGAAGTGATTTATATCTTTGGAACCATAAAGAAAGTTGATTTGATTTTTATCAAAGTTTCTCTTGCCATTAAAATAAATTAAAGAGGTTTGAATTAATTTTTGGTGGATGTTAAGTTTATTCTAGTTGGGAGTTTATAAGGTGTTATTGGATAAATATTTTATGTATGTTGATGGTTGTTTTGAAAGGTGGAGTGATAAGGTGTATTTGAGTATTTACATTATATTGTGAGAAAGATTTATCTTCTAACCTCTTTGAGATTGGCATAGAAGTTGTTGTGGTTGTGGCAGATTTATGAGATCCCTTCATCATCAAGAAAAAGGTATGAGCACATTCTTCCATAGTTGAGTTGATTGATTGGTTTTCTGGAAAATAAGTTTGGAGTGAAAAGGACTTGATTAGGGTTTCCTTTTCGAGAGTGTTTGAGTTAATGCTTCAAGGTTTTCTGGAATAAAGAGTTGTTGTTAAAACCTTGTTTTATAAGCATTATTGTTGAAGCCATTGGTTGTGTGAAGAACTTGAGTTAGGGTTTTGCAAAAGAACATGAGTATCATTGTTATGTGAAGATAGTTTTATAAGCATTGTTGTTGAAGTGAGTTGTTGTGCAAAGAACTTGAACTATGGTTTGAAAAGAACATGAGTATCATTGTTATGTGAGATTTGTTGTTGAGTATTGTTGGAAATATTTTGAGTTGGTTGATATATACTTGGACTAGGGTTTGTGAGCAAAGGTTGTTTCATTGAGTGATTGGTTGAGTAAAGTTGATTGAGCCTAGTCAAGTGGATGTGTGAAGTGATTGTTCAAGTTCCATAAAACAAACTATTCTATATTCTGATCTGAGTTGAAAAGTGATTGAGCATTGAGTATAGAATATATTGGGTCTCTAACAATTCTCTCTATGTTTCTATGAGATTTGGACAAGTTCTGAGTGAGCTTGTTGAGCATATTTGGACAAGTTTGAGTGAGCTTGTTGATCAGATTTGGACAAGTTCTGAGTGAACTTGTTGAGAATTTGAGCAAGTTTCAGTGAGCTTGTTGAGAATTTGAGCAAGTTTAAGTGAACTTGTTGAGCATATTTGAGCAAGTTTGAGTGGACTTGTTGAGAATTTGAAGTTGAGGTTGTTGAGATTGAGAAGTTGAGTTTGAGAATTGAGAGTTGAGTGGACTTGTTGAGATATTTGAGCAAGTTCTGAGTGGACTTGTTGAGCATATTTGAGCAAGTTCTGAGTGGACTTGTTGAGCATATTGAGCAAGTTCTGAGTGGACTTGTTGAGCATATTTGAGCAAGTTCTGAGTGGACTTGTGGAGCAGATTTTGGTGTAGATTTGAGGACATGTTTGTACTAGACTAGAGATAGATATTGAGAAGATTTGTGCTAGACCGAAGGACTATGTTTAGTATAGATTTGAGATAGAGCTTTGGAGGTGATAGAGTAGAGAGGATAGTAGTCTCTAGTGGATAGAGATCCATCAGCCAGGGTAGTGAGGATAGGTCTTCTGAGTGGGGATAAGAGTCTTCAGTGGAGAGAGATCCACAAGCTAGTGTAGTGGAGGTAGTAGTCTTCTAGAGGATCACCAACCAGAGCAGAGGAGAAGGAGTTCTCCTATGGATAGAGATCCATGAACTTGATTTAGGGGATTGGTATCTCCTTTGGATAGAGGTCCATAAACATTGTAATAGGGAAGGATTCCCAAGAGATTGATTGAGAAAATTTTAGTGAAATATTTTCTCCGTGGAGTAGCCCACATTGGGTGAACCACATAAATTGTGGTGTCTCTATTGTGTATGGTGTTTTATGCATTGCTTGATTACTGTTGTTGATATTGCTATCTATTCATTGCATAATATTGATTGGGAAAGAAAAGTAAAAAGTGGTCTTATACTGTTCACCCCCCTCTTAGTATAAGCTTGTGTTCTTCAATTGGTATCAGAGCGGGTTCCTTCAGAAGAGTTTAACAACTTGAAGGAAAAGCTAACAAGAACACAATGGATCCTAAGGAGGTGTCCTCAAATAATTCAGCACCAGTATTTGATGGAAGTGACTATATGTATTGGAGTATGATGATGAAGATCTACCTGATGGCACTTGGCAATGAAATTTAGGAATCAGTGGAATTTGGATACGATCCCTTAATCAATCCTCCTACAGATAAGGAAGGTAAGCTTTTACAACACTATAATTCAAAAGCAATGAATGCACTTGTGAGAGGTTTGCGTAGAATAGAGTCTATGAAAGTTATGCATTGTAAAACTACAAAAGAGATGTGGGATAAATTACAAAATATATATGAAGGAGATAAAAGTGTCAAGAAAGCAAAGATGCAAAATCTCAAAGGACAACTTGAAGCATTAAGAATGAACGAAGAGGAAAATATTAGTGCTTATCTAATTCGAATTGATGAGGTTGTTAATGATATGCAAGGACTTGGAATGAAGATTGATGAATCTGATGTTTGTGATAAAGTATTAAGATCTCTTCCAAAAAGATTCAGTGAACAGGTTTCTGCTATAGAAGTATCAATGGATGGTGATACTTTGACAAGAGATAAGTTGCTTGGTATGCTCACAACTTTTGAGATAAGAACAAAATATCCTATTCCCCAGAAGGAAGCAACATTCAAAGCAATCAATAAGACAAAGGGTAAGAAGTCAGAATCAAGCAATGAGTCATCCAGTGATGAAGAAGCTAATTATGGTAGAAGAGATAAAGATTCCAGAAGATCCAGAGATCTAAGATCTGTTAAGTGTTTCAATTGTGGAAAGTATGGACATTTTGCAACAGATTGTCAAGAACCCAAGAACAACAATGGTGAAGAAAAATAGGATCACAGGTACAGGGAATCAAAAAGATATAGGCACCAGAAGAAAAGCAAGGATGGACAAAGCAGACAAGGAAATAAGTTCTTTCAAAGGCAAAAGAGGAGCTACTATGCGGATAAGGCAAGTAAGTACTCAAGTGATAGTGATGCTAGTTTTTCAGACAATGATAGAGATGAAGTCCTATTTATGATTGAAGAAAAAGAGCAAGTTAAGAAAAGGACTCCAATAATTCTCAAGTGTTTTAGATGTGGTAACTTTGGACATCTTGAAGATGATTGTACAAGGGATGGTTATAGTTTCAGTGATGATGAATATGAAGATGCACTTGAAGGACTAGATGAAAATCTTCTAATGGCATTAGAAGAAGAAGAAAGTGATCCTATAGAAGACAAGCCAATAGAAAATAAAGATGAGGACAAAGGTAAACAAATAGAGGAATATTCAGAAAAGAATGGTTATGATCTCAAGGGAGAACTTATCTATGCCCTTGACATGGTAAAGAAGGTAAGAAAGCAACACTCTAAACTTGAAATTCAGTTTCAAGAATGTGATGAAGAGAGAAGATTGCTCATAGAGGATTTAGAAAAATCAAAGGCTAAGGCAAAAAGGTTCAAGGATAAGTTAGAAGCAAAGATCTTGGAATGTGAGAAGTTAGCACAAGAAGTGGCACTACTAAGAGAAGATTTAGAAGTCTCCAAGATCAAGATGAAAGGGTTTAAAAATAGCTCAAAGAACTTGGATAAGTTCATCAAGACACAAAAGACTACATCAAGCAAGATAGGTCTTGGATTTGAACAGGTTCAAAAGAAATGGGAAGGAGAGTCAACTTCAAGTTTTGGAGGAGAAGAAACTTCAGATGAAGATACTTCAGAAGAAGATAGTGTAAAATAAAGTGAGACATCTAAGGATGAGTTGGACAATAGAGAGTTCAACAAAAATAGGAACAATGCACAAAGAAGATACAGATGGAACAACAATTAGAATAGGAGACCAATGAGGTCAAGACAAGGAAACTTCAATGGAAGATGCTTTTCATGTCACAGGTTTGGGCACATGGCTTCACAGTGCAGGACACATGAAAGACAGGAATATGGGAACATACAACCTTTCCATGGGTATTGCTACTCATGTAATCAGTTTGGTCACAAGGCAATGAATTGCAGGGTTCATGACAGAAGAGGATATGGCTTCACTAGGAGAAATCCTAAGATATTTGCACCTCCAAGGAATAATAACGTTAAGTGTTATAAGTGCAATAATGATGGTCACACAACAAAATGGTGTAGAGCAGACATTCCAAAAATAGGTATGAACAGAATAGGAACAAGAACATGAATATGAACAGGAACAAGAATATGAATAGGAACATGAATAGGAATAGGAACATGGATATGAACAGGAACAAGAATGTAGACATGGATAGGAACATGGACATGGATAGAAATAGTCAGAGGAATCAAAAAATTCAGATAAGAAGAAAAGAGGATAAAGGTAAAGAACAATGCTTTCTGGGAGTAGAAATACTCCCACCCCAGAATTAACCACCTCAAAAGAAGGTGGGGGAGGGGCTAAGCTAAGAGGCTCATTCTTAGCCCCAAGCCCCAAAGGTGACCCTTTGCCATTGATGTCAAAGGGGAGAGATTTGAGTAAGGGGGAGAGATTTGATTTGAGAGAGCATTGAGCTAGGGGGAGCAATGTCCTAAGGGGAGCAGAACAAAGGAAAAGTCAAGTTTTTAGTAAAAGGAAATTGGGTTGCCATCAATGACAAAGGGGGAGATTGTTGGACATTTTGAGCTTATTTAGTTGTCATTGATGTCAAGGTGAAAAGTCATCATTAATACTATGGAGCACACCATCAATAGCACCAGGAACAATGCGAAGAGTTGAAGAGAAAGTTGGCAAAATAATATTTTATGAGGGTTTATGGTAAACCCATGATGGAAGATTAAAAGGTTTCATTAAAACCATTATAGTTGGTAAAATAATATTTTATGAGGGTTTATGGTAAACCCACGGTGGTAGAATATATTACATTTAAAGGTTTAAGTTTAAACCCAAAGTTAAAGTTTATAAAAATAATTTATAAAATTTAAATTCCTTAGAATTTAAATAATTTATAAATTATAAAGGTGGGAGCACTGACGTCATGCAATAAAAGGAAGCACCGACGTCCAAGCAACAAAGGAATTTGTGTATAAATAAATGCCAAGGAGGCATTCAAAATTCATCCCTTCGATTGATTAATGTATGCGATAAAAAGTGAAAGGTTTTCGTGCTTGTTGATCGTGAGGAAGAAGACAAGAAATTTTGCTTGTCTTTAGCGCTAGGTAGAGGACAAAAGAGGAAGGGCACATTGATTGAAATGCATAGGACACGGTGGTCCATTGGTAGCGCACGTTTTGCGAAGGCGTTGGGAGTTGAGGAAGCACGCGATCGATTCGCGTGGAGTGGTGTGTCTTGGGCGCCAAGGGAAGTTTGTTTTGCACGTGGTTTTTGTGCGCCAGTCGAGGACAAAGAAGATGAAGAGCGCTTAGGCTCTTAACCGTGCGTCTAGCGCACACGATGGTTATAGCCATGGCTAGAGCGCTCATGGAGGCAGAGAACGTGGGTTTGAAACCCACTAAGAGGCAAAGGTAACTTTTTGATAATTAATTTTTGCCTAAGGTTTTTCAAAGGATATTGTGGAGTAATAAGGGTTTGTGAAAAGTTGTGTGTTTGATTTATGTTATTGTTGGAGTTATAAGGGTTTGAGAAAGGTTGTTGATTTGATATTTGATTTTTATTATTGTGGAGTAATAAGGATTAATGTGAGGTTGTTTTATTGATGAAGTGATTTATATCTTTGGAACCATAAAGAAAGTTGATTTGATTTTTATCAAAGTTTCTCTTGCCATTAAAATAAATTAAAGAGGTTTGAATTAATTTTTGGTGGATGTTAAGTTTATTCTAGTTGGGAGTTTATAAGGTGTTATTGGATAAATATTTTATGTATGTTGATGGTTGTTTTGAAAGGTGGAGTGATAAGGTGTATTTGAGTATTTACATTATATTGTGAGAAAGATTTATCTTCTAACCTCTTTGAGATTGGCATAGAAGTTGTTGTGGTTGTGGCAGATTTATGAGATCCCTTCATCATCAAGAAAAAGGTATGAGCACATTCTTCCATAGTTGAGTTGATTGATTGGTTTTCTGGAAAATAAGTTTGGAGTGAAAAGGACTTGATTAGGGTTTCCTTTTCGAGAGTGTTTGAGTTAATGCTTCAAGGTTTTCTGGAATAAAGAGTTGTTAAAACCTTATTTTATAAGCATTATTGTTGAAGCCATTGGTTGTGTGAAGAACTTGAGTTAGGGTTTTGCAAAAGAACATGAGTATCATTGTTATGTGAAGATAGTTTTATAAGCATTGTTGTTGAAGTGAGTTGTTGTGCAAAGAACTTGAACTATGGTTTGAAAAGAACATGAGTATCATTGTTATGTGAGATTTGTTGTTGAGTATTGTTGGAAATATTTTGAGTTGGTTGATATATACTTGGACTAGGGTTTGTGAGCAAAGGTTGTTTCATTGAGTGATTGGTTGAGTAAAGTTGATTGAGCCTAGTCAAGTGGATGTGTGAAGTGATTGTTCAAGTTCCATAAAATAAACTATTCTATATTCTGATCTGAGTTGAGAAAGTGATTGAGCATTGAGTATAGAACATATTGGGTCTCTAACAATTCTCTCTATATGTTTCTATGATGTGGATTTGGACAGTGGGTTGAGTTTGTTGGAGTTGGAATTGTTGAGCATATTTGAGCAAGTTTGAGTGAGACTTGTTGAGTTGTTTTGAGCATATTTGAGCAAGTTGGGTTTTGAGATTGAGCAAGTTGAGTGGACTTGTGAGAATGTTGTTGAGCAAGTTAGTGGACTTGTTGAGCAGATTTGAGCAAGTTCTGAGTGGACTTGTTGAGCAGATTTGAGCAAGTTTTGAGTGGACTTGTGGAGCAGAGTTTGGTGTAGATTTGAGGATAGGTTTGTACCAGACTAGAGACAGAGATTGAGCAGATTTGTGCTAGACCGAAGGACTGTGTTTAGTATAGATTTGAGATAGAGCTTTGGAGGTGATAGAGTAGAGAGGACAGTAGTCTCCAGTGGATAGAGATCCATCAGCCAGGGTAGTGAGGATAGGTCTTCTGAGTGGGGACAAGAGTCTTCAGTGGAGAGAGATCCACAAGCCAGTGTAGTGGAGGTAGTAGTCTTCTAGAGGATCACCAACCGAGCAGAGGAGAAGGAGTTCTCCTATGGATAGAGATCCATGAACTTGATTTAGGGGATTGGTATCTCCTTTGGACAGAGGTCCATAAACATTGTAATAGGGAAGGATTCCCAAGAGATTGATTGAGAAAATTTTAGTGAAATATTTTCTCCGTGGAGTAGCCCACATTGGGTGAACCACGTAAATTGTGGTGTCTCTATTGTGTATGGTGTTTTGTGCATTGCTTGATTACTGTTGTTGATATTGCTATCTATTCATTGCATAATATTGATTGGGAAAGAAAAGTAAAAAGTGGTCTTATATTGTTCACCCCCCCTCTCAGTATAAGCTTGTGTTCTTCAATTGGTATCAGAATGGGTTCCTTCAGAAAAGTTTAACAGCTTGAAGGAAAATGTAAAAAGAACACAATGGATCCTAAGGAGGTGTCCTCAAATAATTTAGCACCAATATTTCATGAAAGTGACTATATGTATTGGAGTATGATGATGAAGATCTACCTAATGGCACTTGGAAATAAAATTTGGGAATCAATGGAATTTGGATACGATCCCTTAATCAATCCTCCTACAGATAAGGAAGGTAAGATTTTTCAACACTATAATTCAAAAGCAATGAATGCACTTGTGAGAGGTTTGCGTAGAACAAAGTCTATGAAAGTTATGCATTGTCAAATTATAAAAGATATGTGGAGTGATTTATATCTTTGGAACCATAAAGAAAGTTGATTTGATTTTTATCAAAGTTTCTCTTGCCATTAAAATAAATTAAAGAGGTTTGAATTAATTTTTTGTGGATGTTAAGTTTATTCTAGTTGGGAGTTTATAAGGTGTTATTGGATAAATATTTTATGTATGTTGATGGTTGTTTTGAAAGGTGGAGTGATAAGGTGCATTTGAGTATTTAAATTATATTATGAGAACAAATTATCTTCTAAACTCTTTGATATTGGCATAGAAGTTGTTGTGGTTGTTACAAATTTATGAGATCCCTTCATCATCAAGAAAAAAGTATGAGCACATTCTTCCATAGTTGAGTTGATTGATTGGTTTTCTAGAAAATAAGTTTGGAGTGAAAAGGACTTGATTAAGGTTCCTTTTAGAGAGTGTTTGAGTTAATGCTTCAAGGTTTTATGGAATAAAGAGTTGTTAAAACCTTATTTTATAAGCATTGTTGTTGAAGCCATTGGTTGTGAGAAGAACTTGAGTTAGGGTTTTGCAAAAGAACATGAGTATCATTGTTATGTGAAGATAGTTTTATAAGCATTGTTGTTGAAGTGAGTTGTTGTGCAAAGAACTTGAACTATGGTTTGAAAAGAACATGAGTATCATTGTTATGTGAGATTTGTTGTTGAGTATTGTTGGAAATATTTTGAGTTGGTTGATATATACTTGGACTAGGGTTTGTGAGAAAAGGTTATTTCATTGAGTGATTGGTTGAGTAAAGTTGATTGAGCCTAGTCAAGTGGATGTGTGAAGTGATTATTCAAGTTCCATAAAACAAACTATTCTATATTATGATTTGAGTTGAGAAAGTGATTGAGCATTGAGTTGAAAAATATTAGGTCTCTAACAATTCTCTTTATGTTTCTATGAGTTTTGTTAAGAAAACGAACTAGTTTTATTATTCAGCTGGGGGTGTTTAAATAATATAGAGTTTACAACTGCATTCCTGGATTAGCCCGGGTTGGGCGCATCTCAACAGGATGCAGGTATAACAATATACCAGCCGAACTAATTAGACAAAACAGTCTAATTAAAATAGAAGTTAAAGTACGCTAACATCCCCCTTTATTACATTATTTGGGTAATGTAATAACTAATAGCTATACTAACATCCCCCCTGATTACATCACTTTGCAATACAAAGAGAGCTGCGAAACAATTCAAATTTGACACGTGCAACTGCCTTAGTGAAAATGTCTGCAACTTGAGCATCGATGGGAATGTGCTGAAGCTGAATTCGGTGCTTTGGAACTTCATATCGAATGAAATGACATTGTGTGTCAATGTGCTTTGTTCTTTCATGATGGACTAGATTCTTGACGAGGTTCAGAACACCCTAATTGTCACAAAACAAGTGTATTGGAGATTTTGATGGATGGCCCATACTTGTTAGAATGCGACGTAACCATATCACTTCGCACACAGCTTCACGTGCGGCGCGATACTCTGCCTCTGTTGATGAAATATCAACCACCTATTGCTTCTTGCTGTGCCAAGAGACAAGACCGGATCCCAGATGAAAAATGTATCCAGAAGTTGACTTGCGATCATCAAATGATTCGGCATAGTCGGAGTCCGTGTATCCTTGCAAGAAGAATTTGTTGTTCCTCTTGTATTCTAGGCCATATTCCATAGTACCATGGACATAGTGAAGAACACGTTTTGCTGCTTTCCAATGAGTGGTCTTAGGCTCCTGCATGAACCTCGAAAGATAGTTGATAGCAAATACGAGATCTGGCCTATTATTGGTCAGATATATGAGACTCCCAATCAACTATTGATAGAGAGTACCATCTACCTGAGGTGAATCATCATATCACGATAACTGAAGTCCATTCTCCATCGGAGTTGCCATTGGCTTGCAATCAGTCATGCGATATTTTTCCAGCAATGTCTTGGCATATTTTTTCTGAGACACTTTGATGGAGTGCTCCTTCTGGCTGAATTCCAGACCAAGACAGTAATGGAGAAGTCCGAGATCTATCATCTCAAAATATTTACACAAATTTCTTTTGACAGTAGAGATCATAGTTTTTGAACTCCCTGTAATGAGAAGATCATCAACATAGAGTACAAGAAACACTATCTCAGAACCCTGTTTCTTGAAATAGAGGTTTGCATCTGACAGACATCTCTTAAATCCATGCTCGCATAAGGTGATTGTCCATTTTTATATACCAAGCTCAAGGAGCTTGTTTCGGACTCATATAAGGATTTGACCAATTTGCAAACCTTCTGCTCTTGGCCTTCCACTTCAAATCCTTCTGGCTGAGTCATGTAGACTTCTTCTTGGAGATCACCATTTAGAAATGCACTTTTGACATCCATCTGGTGTAATTTCCACCCATATTGTGCTGCCATAGCACACATTACTCGAATTATGGTCATCCGAGCAGTAGGTGCAAAAGTTTCCTCGTAGTCAATGCCTTCCTTTTGAGCATAGCCCTTTGCAACAAGACGGGCCTTATGCTTATCAATTGTTCCATCTGCCTTGTACTTGACTTTATATACCAATTTGCAACCAATGGGTTTATTTCCATGCGGCAGATCAACAAGCTTCAAAGTTTTATTTTTCATCAAAGACTCATACTCTGTATCCATAGCGGCCTTCCACTGAGGCTCACTAAGAGCATCTTGCACTGATGCAGGTTCAAGATCGTCTATGGTAGACATGAACGCCCTGTCATCATAAATATCCATATCCTCTACTTATGTACGTGGAGTTACAGAAAGTTCCTCAAAATATTGACAAAGATCATCAACCTCACCAGTTTCTTTGGCTTCTTTTTCCTTTTGAGCCATACTGCGTGTACAAGGTCTATCCAAGTTCAAATTGGGAGGAGTGGATAGATTTGCGTCTCTGATTGTATTTGTACACCATTTTGGATTCTTCTTCGATGGTGTTGAAGAAGATGTAGAAGGACCTCCTGTCTGTGTTGATGAAGGAATCTTCTCTTCCTTAGATTCCACAAGATCTAGGTGTACTTTAGATGTGCTCTATGATGTGAAAGCTTCATCAAAGACAACATCTCTGCTGACATGAATTTTCTTAGTCAAAGGATCTATCAAACGATATCCTTTAGAGTGCTCATCATAACCAAGAAAAATACATCTCAGTGTTTTCTCATCTAGCTTCTTCCTTTTCTCTTTCGAGTATGTGCATGAAAGCGTGACATCCAAAAATACGTAGATGAGATATGGAGGGTTTTCGACCACTCCATGCTTCCTGTGGAGTCATTCCTTTTAGGGCATTTGTGGGTGCCCTATTCAACAGATATACTGCAGTGGTGATAGCTTTTGCCCAATATTGTTGCCCAAGAGTAGCTCCTGTGAGCATACAACGAACCATTTCCATGATAGAACTTTTCCTTCTCTCAGCAACTCCATTTTGTTGAGGAGTATAGGCGATTGTTAACTGTCTCTTGATTCCATGCTTATCTAAGAATGCAAAAAATTCATTAGAGGTAAACTCCCCCCTCGATCTGAGTGGAGGGTTTTAATAGAAGCTCCTGACTCCTTCTCAATGGATTTCTTGAACTGCTGGAAGAATGCGAAAGCTTCGATTTCAGTTGGAGAAAGAAAACCCACATCTTTCGTGAGTAGTCATTTACGAATAACTAAAAGTACCTCTTCCCTCCACAACTGTTGGGTGTGAAAGGACCGTACAGATCGGTGTGAATTAACTCTAGAGGTTTTTGTGCTCTTGTTGAGCTCTTCTCAAATGGTACTCTATGCTGCTTTCCTGCCAAGTAGTCAGAGCACACTGGCAATGTGACAGAAAGGGAAGGAAGACCCTTTACCATCTCATACTTACTAAGCTCAAGTAAGTAGCTAGAACTAAGATGCCCATATCTCTTGTGCCATAGGGAAGTTGCCTCCTTGGTAGAGATAGTCATGGAAACATGTGGAGTAGAGATAGCATCTAGGGCAAATAAGCCATGCTTATATGAAGTTGTTGCAATCTGCTTACCCTTCCTGGTAATAGTACAACACTTCTTGCCATTCTCAACACGAAAGTTGACAACCATATTTCTATCCAGGATTTGTGTGACTGACAAAAAATTGTTAGCCAATCCCGGAACATAGAGGACTTTGTCAATCTGACACTTGCCATCATGAAGAGTGACTGAAATTATACCCTCTCCCTGAACCCTGTAGGTTTTATCATCAGCAATGGTGACAGGTTTGCCCTCTTTGGCCACGAATGATTCAAACCATGATCTGTCACCAGTCATATGTTTTCTAGCTCCAAAATTGACATACCAAATAGGATCCCTCTGTGTGGAATCTGTGGTAGTCATGAGCACCTTGTGTGCCCATTCAAAATTTGAGTCAGATTCTTCAACAGCAACATTCACCTGGGGTTGCTTGTTTTTATTTTGTGGTTTGTTTTGGCCTTTCTACTTGTTCTTATGCCAACACCTGTTGGTGTCATGGTTGTCTTTCTCACAGATCTTGCACCACCTCTTCTTCTGTTGAGGTTGTTTTCCTTTTCCTTTCATGTCCTATTGAGAATTTCCTCCTTTCTGAAAGTTGCCTCCTTTTTGCCCATTACCTTTCTTCCTAGAACCCTGCCTATTGGTGTATAGGGCTGTATTGGAAGAATCATCCTTGTGAAGTTGGCGTGCCTTCTGTTGTTGAAGCAGATTGATCAACTCGATGTAGGTAATTTTTCATTGAGAAACCTGGATGGAGGTGATCAACATATCAAATGAAGAAGGTAAAGCTCTCATCACAATTGAAACGAGAAGCTTTTCATCCACAGAATCTCCCAAATAATTCAATTTCTCTTTCAATTCAGACACTCTGCACAGAAAGAGTTCAACTGTTTCACCCTGTCTCAAACTCAGATTATGAAGTTGTTGTTGAAGATGAAGAATGGTGGAATCATTATTTCCATCATAGATGGTTTTAAGGGCATCCCATGCCTCTTTACCACTTGCTTTGTCAGCTATATGAGGTTGCACTTCATCTGAAACAACAAACAAAATGAGCACCTTTGCTCGACTGTCTTTCTTGTCAAAAGCTATCTGATCAGCAGTAGGAGCTGTGGATCCTGATGCTGGTGAAGGCCTAGGTGTTACTCCAGTAACAATATCCCATAAATCTTCCATTTGGAGAATTGCCTTCATCTTATGTTTCCATGGTGTATAATTTGGACCTTTCAATAACTGATGAGGATCAATCATCAACTTTGCAACAACGGCCATAGTGAAGGTTACTTATAACACCAATTGGTCCCCCTTTCGATATACCTTTTGCTAGGCCGTTATACCATACAAAATACCCGCCCTTACGTGAGGGAAACTATAGGTATTTAGAAAGATCAACAAAAATCATCCGTCCTTACGTGAGGGAGACTATAGGTGAGTTTTAGAGATCATACGATACGTGGAACATAAGCAGTACTGAAAGGGAATCGCCTTGTTGATGGCACCTACCATAGAATATTCTTCTCATGCGTGGGGCGTAACTTCCCCTAAACACTATGAAGAATACTTCGTCAGGATTTACGCCTAAACACAAGAGCGATTAAGGGTAGTGGATGGAGTAAAAAAATGCAAAAATGGCAAACTTATCTCTCCCCGAAGATTTATAGAGAACAAGCTCAGACGTCGTTGTAGCAGCTATATTAGGTGGCGAATACAGTAGCGCAATCACGACAGATTTACCTGTAAGTTCTGGCTAGAGGTATCACAAATACCGAACGCTGTAGTGCAATAAATTGCACGGATGGGTTTTAATTATTCCGGGGACTTAGGGAGTGAATTTGCTTTTAATTTTTTAATGTTATAGTGCAAAAATGAAATATGCAACATACAACATAAAAAAATGCCCACAAGAATAACCCACAAGGTGTCGGGCGCAGCCGAAAATGCACCTTTTACAATTCGCCAAATTGCTTTTTCAGAAAATTACTCACATTCCCCCTTTGATTTTTTGAAAAAAAATATCCCCCTAAAAAAATTCTCTTTAACAAAGCATTTTAATAATTATTATGTATTTAAAGTTAAAATAAATAATTTTAATTTATATAGTTTTAAAAACTTATGAAAAAATAAATTAAAAATAAATTTTAATTTATAAAGTTTTAAAACTATAGAAAATAAATTAAAATTAAAATTTTAACTAAAAAAATAATAATTAAAAAAAAAACTTTGAATTTTTTTTTTTTTTTACCTTTGAAAGGGGGGAGTCGACGGGATTTGAACCCCCGACCTGCAAGCTCCAAGAGCCTTACCGCACGGCTCATGACCACGTGAGCCAGCGGGCTGATCCGAAAGGATCAAGAGGCCCCCTCGTATTTGAGGAGGGTCCTCAGTCTGCTGCCCGGCCTCTGCAAGTTGACCGCAGCAACCTCCTCTCATGCTCTCCCGTCCTCCTCTTGTGCTATCCTCCTCTCTGCTACCCGAGCCCACTGTGGCTGCCTCCGCAGCGGCCTCCTCTGCAAGTCGCGGCTCCACAGTCGCGCGCACGTCTTTTTTTTTTTTTTTTTTTTTTTTTAAATTCCCGAGGGGGGGGGCTCGCAGGACATCAACGAGGGGGGAGGTCCGCGATGCTTCGGCCGAGCGGACGTCCGGCACGTCCGCGAATAGGGAGGCGGGGGGCACGCGCGCGGTGTCCAGCTGCATTCGCAGCGCTTCCCCGAGCGGACGTCCTGTGCGTCCGCGGACGGGAGGCGGGGGCCCGCGTGCGGCGTCCAGCTGCGTCCGCGAGCGCTTCCGGCGTCCATGGACGAGGGAGGCGGGGCGCCCGCGCGGCGTCCGAGTGCGCTACGTCTCACGGATATATATATATATATATATATATATATATATATATATATATATATATATATATATATATATATATATATATATATTTCAGTACTTGTCAAGCGACGAAATCAAGGAAAATCACGTCGCGAAAAAGAATTTAAAAAAAAAATTCGCACTGCTCGAAAAAAAATTGCGTTCAGAAAAAAAAAGCACAGCAAATTTTTTTTTTCAGCAAACAGCGTCGCCCGCCTCCAGCCTCTCCCTTCGCGCCATGCGGCTCTGATGCCATGTTAAGAAAATGAACTAGTTTTATTATTCAGCAGGTGGTGTTTAAATAATACAGAGTTTACAACTGCATTCCTGGATTAGCCCGGGTTGGGCGCATCTCAACAGGATGCAGGTATAACAATATACCAGCCGAACTAATTAGACAAAATAGTCTAATTAAAATAGAAGTTAAAGTACGCTAACAAGTTTTTGGACAAGTTTTGAGTGAGCTTGTTGAGCGGATTTGGACAAGTTTTGAGTGAGATTGTTGAGCAGATTTGGATAAGTTCTGAGTGAACTTGTTGAGAAGATTTGAGCAAGTTATGAGTGAGCTTGTTGAGTAGATTTGGACAAGTTCTGAGTAAACTTGTTGAGCATATTTTGAGCAAGTTCTAAGTGGACTTGTTGAGCAAATTTGAGCAAGTTATGAGTGATCTTGTTGAACATGTTCTGAGTGAGATTGTTGAGTAGAATTGAGCAAGTTCTGAGTGGAATTGTTGAGCATATTTGAGCAAGTTCTGAGTGAGCTTGTTGAGAAGAATCAAGCAAGTTATGAGTGAACTTATTGAGAAAATTTGAAAAGTTTTGAATGGACTTGTTGAGCAGATTGAGCAAGTTCTGAGTGGACTTGTTGAGCAGTTTTGAGCAAATTCTGAGTGGACTTGTGGAGCAGAGTTTGGTGTAGATTTGAGTACAGGTTTGTACCAAAATAGAGAAAGAGATTGAGCAGATTTGTGCTAGATCGAAGGGCTATGTTTAGTACAGATTTGAGACAAATATTTGGAGGTGATAGAACAAAGAGGACAATAGTCTCCAGTGGATAGATATCCATCAACCAGGGCAGTGAGGACATGTCTTCTGAGTGAGGATAAGAGTCTTTAGTGGAGAGATATCCACAAGCCAGTGCAGTGGAGGTAGTAGTATTCTAGAGGATCACCAACTAGAGTAGAGGAGAAGAAGTTCTCCTATGGATAGAGATCTATGAACTTGATTTAGGGGATTGGTATCTCCTTTGGACAGAGGTCCATAAACATTTTAATAGGGAAGGATTCCTAAGATATTGATTGAGAAAATTTTAGTGAAATATTTTCTTTGTGGAGTAGCCCACATTGGGTGAACCACATAATTTGTGGTGTATCTATTATGTATGGTGTTTTGTGCATTACTTTATTACTTATATTGATATTGATATCTATTCATTGCATAATATTGATTGGGAAAGAAAAGTAAAAAGTGGTATTATAATATTCATCCCCCTCTCAACATAAGCTTGTGTTCTTAAAACATAAGCTGGACGTCAACACTCTTCTTCCCAATTTAGAAGGAGCCACTCAAGAGCTCATATTGGACGTACATACTTACAGAATCAAAGCTCATTTTAGATCATTCATGAGCCACATTTATGTAGACAAGTGAGTGCATATAAATTTCATGGTCTCTAACTTGGAGAAGACCACCCACCGAAGGAAGCTCCAAATCATCATCCAAACTCCATAGTACATCGTTCATCCACATGCAAAAAAAAAGCTTGCTTGCTGCCCAAACAACATTGCAAAGCCATGGGGTTATGGAGTTATAATATCCATCTTCGAAGATGTTACAAGAATGGAATACATGTAGAAATAACACTTGGAATTCTGGTCATCATTCCTCTTAATGCTCTAGAAACTTCCACGCGGGAGTTACAAGTAGACTTACCACTTGGTATTCTCCACCAGCTTCACACAAGTGCCCATATATTTTTGAATTTCTCCAAGAGCGTTGAACAAAGGACTTGGAGCGTTACATAAAGAAGGGAGTTCTCACTTGTAATGGATATGACAATTGTTATAATGTCTATGATCAAGTTCCATTAAAAGCTATTTGAAGTCCAAGTTCAATGTGCATGAGTGAAGTGCAGTCAAAGGCATCCAAAGGAGGAGCGTAGCACAATCAAGGTGTGAGAGAAGCACAATAGAAATGTTTGAAGTGCAACTTGGAATATAAAGGGGAAGGAGCATTAAAGGCTCCCCATATTTTAAGGTCAAATTTTAGCACCATACGTACCAACATTCAATACTTGCAACTCCAAGGAATCTCCACTAAATCAAGCACCTAAGACACCTTTTATATGCTGTTATACTCAGTCATAGAAAGCATCGAATATTGAGGAGATATTACATCTAAAAGGTAAGGTCTAAATCCCATTTATTATTGCTTTCATAAGTTGGAGATATAAGGGTTATAAAATAAGGTTAAAACTTAGATATTGAAAGCTAAAGGGGTGACTTATCTTATTAATTTAATATTTGCAATTTTTTTTTTTTTAGCAAAAAATTCCTTGCGAAGCTGCCTTGGTCTGAGATACCATGAACAGGGGGTTATACACCGTCAAAGTCACCCGGGGGTCGCACCCGACCCTACCCGCACCAACATTATCAATTAGATTTTGGATACCCAATTCAACTTTTTGGTAGGGTGGATATTTGAACCTGGGACCTCCCTTGGAGGATTGCCCTCTCCTCTCCAACTCACCTACAACACCTGGGTAATATTTGTAATCTTAATTAGGAGGAATAAGGAATTCAAATTGGATTAAATTATATTGCAAATATTGTTATCATTTCTCTAATTTTCCAAACTTAGGAGTCACAAGGATTACTCCATCAAATTTATTTTATTAGAAATTAGAAATAATCCAAGGGACATAAAAGAGGTTATTAGGGTTTCTATTAAGGTTGGATATATATATATATATATATATATATATATATATATTTGCTTGTCTCAAATATTCAAAAAGGGATAAAAGAATTCCAACATCAAAACCTCTTCAAAATTGAAAAAAAGTGCTTAGTTCAATTAGGAGTAATAAGGTGTTAAAAAGTTGATTTTTGACTCTTACAAAACTTGTACAAAATCAACTAAAATTGAACTATATTCTTACAAAAAGCACTATATCATACTTCAATACACTAAAGAGGCATTATATCTCAATTATTCAAGTTCAACCTTTCAAATGGGTAAAGGAATGTCATACAATGATTGCAAAACTTGCTCCGACAAGAACCAACTCACAAAGCATAATCACAGGTGGTTTGTTGATTCAAGAGCTAATCATCATATTATAGGAAATATACAATGGTTTGACTGTCTTGAGGTTACTAAAGGTTACATGTTAAGAATTGCAGACAAACAAACCTATCCTATTCATGGATATGGATGTGTATCTCCCAGTAAATATTTTTCAAATATTCTACTACAAAAAGTATTATATGTTCTTGGACTAACATTCAATCTCATCTTAGTGAGCAAGCTAGTAGAAAAAAACTACATGATTAATTTTGAATATATGAATAGGATCAATACATGTAACATTATGAATCAAGATGGAATAAAAGCAACAGGTTCAATCCATGAAAATACCTATATCCTAGACTCAATGGAAATTCCATAAGATATTGTGATGTTACAAAATACTTCTAACTTATTTATAGAAGAACAAGTTGAACGGTACATCCAAAAGGTAAGTACAAAAGAATAAAAAATAAGAGAGGACAATTTCATCATGCTCTACTAATTCATCAAAAATTTGAATCAAATGAAGACACTTGCAAGGAGGACTATAAATGTGGTTGGATAGAAGATGAATCTGAACATACCGAAGATCATCCAATGAGAATAGAAGGCCTAGCTACAACCTACTCTACATAATATGGAGACATAGATTACCTGCTAAACTTGAATACAAAGAATAAAGAGGTAGAAGACTACGAAGATGATGCAGGAGCATCCGGAGGTAGCCGATCAATCTTGCATCCTTGGAAATTTTCTCGGTTCTCGAAGTATTTTGAAGCTTTTTTGGTTCCAGCTTTTTCCCAAGGGGGGAAGATTTGTGAGGAAATCGGAGAGTTCAAGCTTTGTAAGGAAGTGGGGGAGTCTCGGAGAAGTTTACAAAGTTTGGGCTGGAGTTGGAGTGAGGTCGTGAAATCACGACATGTCACAAAATCGCGACCTCAGAAGCTTCGACCTTGGCAGGGGTCAACTTCGTCGCGATATCGCGACGTCGCGATATCGCGACGTCAGTTGAGCAGCAGTGTGCAATGGTGTTTCCGTCGCGATATCGCGATGTCGCGATATCGCGACGTCGCGGTATCATGACAGTGTCATAAAGACGAAGGCGTGGAGGTAGTTGGTCACGATATCGCGACGTTGCGATATCGTGACGGTTCATTATTGAGAAGCAAAGCGGTGAGTTGGGTCAAAATATCGCGACATGTCGCGATATCGCGACATGTCGCGGTATCGCGACCAGGCTAGACAAGACCAAAGAGAATGAGCTGATGGCCATGCAAGGCCAAATTGTGCCACGTGGCAAACACGTGTGTCAATAGCTGTGTTAAAACAAAGAGAAAGCACGGTCAGATGGCCGCGTAGAGGAAAAAGAAGATGGAGAACGCGGAAGTGGAGAAGGGAGGAAACATAATTATGAAGAAGACAAAGTGGAGGGTTCGGTCACGGCCATGCAAGGCCAAAATTGACACGTGGTTGCCACGTGTATCATGATAATTGGGAAAGACGCGTGTACCAAGTATGTTGTGACAAGGAGAAGGGGTGGACAGTTTTGGACATGGTCGGTTACGTGTATGAAGTAAAAAGTGGAGGACACGTATTCAAATTAATGAGAACAACCGTGTGCATTAAAGGGGGAGAACCACCATTTGAAAGTCTTTTCGACAAAACAGCTGTTTCAGAGCATGGCCGGTATGGAGGAGACGACAGTGCAGAGTACGGCGGTGGTTGCAGGTCGAGGGAGACCACGAATGCAAACAACAGTGTAGATCGGGCAGAGATTGCCATTAATGAAAAAATTTTGAAAACCCGAGAAGGAGGGAAATTCAAACTGGAAATCTTGTTTGGTGGAGCATTGATTGCTGGGAGGACCGGGGGACCTCGTTAAAGACCCAAATTTTTGTATTTGTGGGGGGACGGCGGACCGGAGAACAGGGGAGTGGTACAGAGGAAGAACAGAGCCGAACTCGGCCATTGTAAAGCCTGCGGGCTGTTTCATTCAAGCTTGTAAATTTTTTTTTTTTAAATTTTAATGAAAAGGCAAGTTTGTTGAAGTGTGGGTTCCCGGTTCCCCGTCAGTGGTATCAGAGCCCGTAGCTCCTGAGCATACAACAGAACGCCGAAAGAGAGAGGCAGTTGTACCAGGACGTGTGGGAGGGCTTGAGTTCAGGTGAAGATGCCTCCGAGAAGAAACCCGGTGGGTGGAAGAGGCATGGCAGCGAAAGATTTTCAGGCATTGCAGCGGCAAGTCCGAGGCCCTGCAAGAAGAGCTACGTAGAGGACATGAGCCGAGAAGGGATGCAGACAGTGAGGATGAAGTGGAAGAGGAGAATGAGTTTGAAGAAGAGGAAGAAGATGTAGATCCGGCCCAGGCCAGATTGTACAAGGCCATATCCCAGATCGGGAAGAGGCCGAAGTTAGAAGTTCCTACGTATTTTGGGAACTTGAACCCAGAGGAGTTGATAGACTGGGTGAATGATTTAGAAGAATATTTTGAATACGAAGAGGTTGAAGACCCTAACCGGGTCAGATTTGCTAAGACCCGACTGAAGGGTCATGCCAGCATCTGGTGGAAGGGAGTACAGCTGGAACGAAACCGAAGAGGAAAAGAACGGATTACCAGGTGGGACAGAATGGTGGAGAAATTAAAAAGATAGTTCATCCCTGTTGACTATGAGCTGGATCTGTTACGTAAAATGCAAAGCTTGAGGCAGATGAACAGAACAGTTCAAGAATATACGGAGGATTTTTATAAAATTTCCATCAGAACCGGACACTTAGAAGCCAACAAAGAAAAGGTGGCCCATTATATTAATGGGTTGAGACCCAGTGTTCAGGAGGAATTGAGCTTGGTTCGGGTAAGCACCATTGAAGATGCTTACCAATTTGCTTTGAAAGTGGAAGAAAAGCTGAACCGAAAGTTTGACAGCAAGAAAAAAGTAAAAGGACCGGGAGGAAATAACGATGGAAAGAAAGAAGGAAAGGAAGAGAAGAAAGAAGAGGAGAGCAGCAGCTGAGGTCAGAAAGAAGAAGATGAAGACCCAAAACCGCAAGTTCAGAATGATAACTACCCAAGAGGAAGGGGTAGATCTGGACGCGGGAATGAAAGGGGAGTATTCCGTGGAACATGTTTCCACTGTGGTGAAGAAGGGCATCGTGCATTCGAGTGTCCACAACACCGGGAAAATACAAACAAGAAACCGGTGGGTCCCGCCAGAGCAGTTGTGGCAGTTGAAGATGCTGATTCAGAACATTCTGAAGAAGCTGAAAAGGGAGAAGCCATGATTGTGAGAAGGACCAGGCTGGTGGAAGAAGACAAATCTAAAAAAAGGAGAAGCCTATTCCATACCCGATGCAAGAGTGCAGGCAAAGTTTGCAATGTGATCATCGACAATGGAAGTACAGACAACTTAGTTTTCGAGGAGATGGTTACTAAGTTGCAGTTGGAGAGAAGGAGGCACCCACACCCATATCGGATTGCGTGGTTGCGGAAGGACCATAGGGCATGGGTCCGGGAACAGTGCTTAGTCACGTTTCAGATTGGGAGATACCAGGATGAAGTCCTGTGTGATGTATTCCCCATGGATGCTTGCCATTTGCTATTGGGAAGGCCATGGCAGTTTGATCGATGTGCAGTGCATGATGGCCGTGCCAACACTTACTCCTTGGTGAAAGATGGAGTGCGGCACAAGTTGAAGCCATTGCAGACCGAAGATGAGAAGATGTGCAGTAATGCCAGAATTTGTCTGGTAGAGGGCAGAAAATTTTCTTGCCAAGACACAGAAGTTGAACAAGTTGCAGAGGCAGGTGAAGGTTGGGAAGGGTTGCCGAAGGCGGTGACCGAACAACACCGAAGTGAAGATCACTTCTCTATTTACCCCGGGTGTCTGATGCAGGAGCATCCGGAGGTAGCCGATCAATCTTGCATCCTTGGAAATTTTCTCGGTTCTTGAAGTATTTTGAAGCTTTTTTGGTTCCAGCTTTTTCCCAAGGGGGGAAGATTTGTGAGGAAATCGGAGAGTTCAAGCTTTGTAAGGAAGTGGGGGAGTCTCGGAGAAGTTTACAAAGTTTGGGCTAGAGTTGGAGTGAGGTCGCGAAATCGCGACCTCAGAAGCTTCGACCTTGGCAGGGGTCAACTTCGTCGCGATATCGTGACGTCGTGATATCACGACGTCAGTTGAGCAGCAGTGTGCAATGGTGTTTCCGTCGCGATATCGCGACGTCGCGGTATCGCGACAGTGTCATAAAGACGAAGGCGTGGAGGCAGTTGGTCATGATATCGTGACGTCACGATATCACGACGGTTCATTATTGAGAAGCAAAGTGGTGAGTTGGGTCGCGATATCACGACATGTCGCGATATCGCGACATGTCGCGATATCGCGACCAGGCTAGACAAGACCAAAGAGAATGAGCTGACGGCCATGCAAGGCCAAATTGTGCCACGTGGCAAACACGTGTGTCAACAGCTGTGTTACAACAAAGAGAAAGCACGGTCAGATGGCCGCGTAGAGGAAAAAGAAGATGGAGAACGCGGAAGTGGAGAAGGGAGGAAACAAAATTATGAAGAAGACAAAGTGGGGGGTTCGGTCACGGCCATGCAAGGCCAAAATTGACACGTGGTTGCCATGTGTATCATGATAATTGGGAAAGACGCGTGTACCAAGTATGTTGTGACAAGGAGAAGGGGTGGACAGTTTTGGACACGGTCGGTTACATGTATGAAGTAAAAAGTGGAGGACACGTATTCAAATTAATGAGAATAGCCGTGTGCATTAAAGGGGGAGAACCACCATTTGAAAGTCTTTTCGACAAAATAGCTGTTTCAGAGCATGGCCGGTATGGAGGAGACGACAGTGTAGAGTACGGCGGTGGTTGCAGGTCGAGGGAGACCACGAATGCAAACAACAGTGTAGATCGGGCAGAGATTGCCATTAATGACAAAATTTTGAAAACCCGGGAAGGAGGGAAATTCAAACTGGAAATCTTGTTTGGTGGAGCATTGATTGCTGGGAGGACCGGGGGACCTCGTTAAAGACCCAAATTTTTGTATTTGTGGGAGGACGGCGGACCGGAGAACGGAGGAGTGGTACAGAGGAAGAACAGAGCCGAACTCGGCCATTGTAAAGCCTGCGGGCTGTTTCATTCAAGCTTGTAAAATATTTTTTTTTTTAATTTTAATGAAAAGGCAAGTTTGTTGAAGTCTGGGTTCCCGGTTCCTCGTCAGAAGATCAAGCAAGAGAATATGAATAAAATCCATATTGAAGACTAAAGTCTTCAATACCCAAATAATGTAATACATGGGGTGTTGGAAATAGAATCTATTCCATCATTTGGATTATATAAATATATTCTCCAAGATACATTTCTAGATTACTTCCTATGCAAGTTATCTAGTTACTTCTTGCAATGTAATAAATGCACAAGTATCAATGTGCAAGTTATCCCTTGCACAACTAGAGTGTTGGCCAAGTATCCTATTTTACCTATATAAGGATGGCCTCTTAGATAGATTAAAAAGGAGAGTCAGAGGACATAGTTAGATAGTGTAGCTTAGTGTATAGTGTAGTTATATATGCCACACCATTCAGTGGTGATGGATACAATGTAGATCTGTAGATTTGTTAATGGAGTGCTCACTTCCTCCATAGCTACATTGTAATATTTTATATATTTTATATTTCTAGCATACTTTAGTCATCTAGCAGATTTACTTTCTTTCATGTTATTCTGAATCTTGTGATTGTTATCTCTCAAGGCTCATTCATAAAAAGCTAACATAAATGATAAGTTAGAATTTCACACATCTTTAACAAATTTAATTCAATAGCTAGTGTATCCATCTATTGAAAAATATCATACTGAAAGTCAAGAGAGGAAAGATGAATTCATTAGTAAATGTTTCTCCTAGAGCAACTAATTTCCTACAACATAGTGAGATCCTAGCAACCCAAGTCCACCAAGGGTTTTTGGCATAGAATCCTAAAAAGTATTGGTAATACATAAAGATATTATAGACCACTTCCAAAACCACACTATGTTTAGAATAATTGTAGAAGAAAAGTTGCTAAAAAACTTGAGGTCAAGAAATGGAGATCCACACTCACTTAATACCATTTTGGATTTATCAATACTATTTAGAAATAAATGCAATCAATATATTACCCAAATTAATTCAATATATCAATGAAATACACAATGTAATATAAAGTGTATTCATAGACACCAAAATAATCTTACTAAAAGAAAGAATAAGCACTCCAATAAATAAAGAAAAGGTTGGTCTTGAGGGGTATAAATACTTGATTACAAGTGACCTTTAGGTCAAGGTTAAAGAATAAATTTTAAGGATTATTAATTAAATATTACAATGAACCCATTGATACAAAATGTACAATGATCCAAAGGGATATATAATAAATATAATACAAAAGTGAATCATGACCTCGTGTAAAACTTGTCACCACATATTTAAAAAAAGGTTCTCCATTGACAAGTATATCTTATTCAATTATGGTTATTACACTACACTTGAGTGTCACATATAAGGTCTTCAATTGGATATCTACTCAACATCACAAAAATGTGTATCCTAGCACCCTCATTAGTCAATCAATGTATTACACTATGGCATTAATGTGTCTTCCAAATTTTGTTCACTTTCAGATATACTATATAAATAATAGAACATATGTACTTTTTAAAATTTTTTCACTTTAATAATAGAACATGCTCACTTTCTAAATTTTGTTCACTTTCACTTTGCAAAATTATTTATCTTTTATATAATATATTACATTATTTATGTTTTAAAAATATTTAAATATAATACAAATTCACAACATAAAGCCTTTTAATTGGTGACTAAATATTCTCTATATATTGAAATATATAATAACAAGTGAATCTAACATTCATTAAAAATGGCATTTGAAGAAATTGGTACTATTAATACAACAAAACACATAAAATATCTCTTATTAAAACTATTTGCATACAAAACATCTTTTATGGAAATATATGCACAATAGGTTGTCCAACTTTGATAGTAGTTGTGAGATATGGTGGGCCTATAAGATGTTGCTCATGCTAAATAGTTTTCTAAAAAAAACATTATGGTGAGAGTCCCTACGTTGAAGTGTTAGCATTTACCTTCTATTTGGTAATGATATCATTTAAGTTACTTGTGTGACTTATCACATTTAATAAAAAACATAAATAAATGATTATGATTAAGAAAATTTAGATATTACAATAAGTCATATCTTTAATCAGTAGTCTCAAAATATTTCTCATTTTTTCATATCATAGCCTTTTTCAAATAATAGGTTTATAATTAACTCATGATAACTTTAGAACTAAATGAAGACAAAATTTTTAAGGTGGACTCTTTACCTAAGCTCAAGGGGATATTAAATTTTAGTACCATTAAAGTAATTATATGTATTTTGTTAGAGGCTACTATGATATAGACAAGGTTGAGGGGGTCAACTAAACAACAACCTCCCCTAGCAACAAAGGATTCATGGTTCATTTACACCCATAGTATAACATTTAGTTTTGTTCTAATTTGCATGAAATATATGACAAGGGCAAAAGATAATGCTTTGATGTTATATGATGACAAGGATTTCAATCAGGTACAACTTCCACTTGTACAACACCAAGCAAATTCTACTTTTATGGCGCAAATTTCACTTGTACGATATGGTGCAACTTTCATGTGTACAATATGATGTAAATTTGAATTGTAATACAACTTCTTAGGATGACACTCCTTCATGATGATAATATTATATTACACAAGATGATAAGGCTTGAGATGAAAACACTCTTTATAATGAAAATTTATTGTTATGATGATGTCTGAATCCCTTATGATGATGACATCTTGTGAAGACAATACTATGAGATGAGGATATATTCTTACTTATGAGGATAATGTTATTTGATGGTAGTGGTAAGACCTTATTGCACAAGATGATGATATTCAAGATGACATCGAATTGAGATAAAAATTGTCTCAAGATGGTGATTTCCACAAGATTACAATGCTTAAGTTAGTGAAACTTTTAGATGGTAATATCTTGGGATGATGATTTCCCAAAATAGTTCTTCTACAAGACCCAAATTGTAGGTTATCTTGGTTCTTATAAGAATGGTAATCATACATTCATTTCAATATCACAAAAAATACCTTCTATCTACACTTTACTAATACAACAACTTTCCATGAACAATAATTCCTATTACAATGACATCTTCCTATGTATTGTAATCATAACTTGTCCACATTGGCAATCCTATAAAAATACCAATCTATGTAATTTACCACATTTAATGTAATTACCATTCAAACAAACACATAAATTTGAGGTGGAATGTTATTGTTATTGCAATATGTCGATTGGTTGTATATTATAACATTATCCCCCCCTTAATTTCCCCTATTTCCATGCATAAATAAGTAGTTGGAAATCTCTATCTTTCCCTTTCCTCTTAATATTCCCTTATTAACTCTATATACATGTTCCATTTTATCTTCCATATCTCTTTTACCTATTTCTATTGATTACTCTTCCTCTTCTCTTTTCCTGGTCTTCTCCTATTCTAGACTACTTTTTCCTCTTTCTCTTACTTATTTTATAAGAAAGAATCAACAATTACCAATGGTTTACCAACTGCTTAATTAGTTATGTAGGATAATACTGCATCATACTCTTTGGGTAGGAGAAAATATTTCATGAGCTCCATATCATGGACATGAATTGTTCTTCCAAGCTATTACAATTTTAGCTTAGCTATCTTCATAAGGACACCTTTTATATCTTGTCCTTGACTTCCTTTGAAAACAAAACCTTCTCTTATAGAGTGCACTCAACATTCATTTTACTTTATCCCATTCCATCACATCCATCCAACCATAATAAACAGGTATTTTGTTGGCTATTTTTTGTTTGTATCAACATCTTTCATTGGAGTGATTACACCCTCCATAAATCTTATAACTATGTAGGTTCCAACATCTAGTTGCTACATATTTAGAACTTCCACACTAATTGCAATAATCCATCCTAGGACCTTCATCCCTTGTATTGATTTCTCTTCGTAAAAATCTAGTCTTACTACTTTTTGCTTGACCTGTATATCCAAGGTATTTATTATTTGACCTTATTTTTGGTATATGGGTATTTTCATATCTTTCCCATATCCTCCCAATAATTTTCTAGTTACCCCATTCGTCTCATTAACTTGGAATCAATACCTTTGGTGTAGATTTCAAAACATCCAAATTATTCATTGCCACTCTGATATTTGTTATCATTATTTAAATACCACACACCATCAAAAGATCCATCACTAAACTTTGAAGTACCACTATTAATATCAAATTCGGCAATATAGATTTTATCATGGCCAACACAACACTTAATTACATCATGTTATTTATCTTCCTCTCCTATCTCTTTGTTTTTTTTTATTTCTCTTTATCTATAGCAAAAGCCATTGCACCATCGTCTTCATTGTTACTACTATTGGTGACTTGGGTCAATTGCCTCTTACCCATTCTTATTCTCTTGTTTCTTCTTTTATCTCCACTTATTTTACATATTCTCTCAACACCGCCCTTTCTTCCTTCAAATTTACCTCATAGTACTTCAAGAATTATTTTTCTATACTCAGACACACTATAGGACTGTTGTCCACCTTTTCTCCATTGTCCTTTAATGGAATTAATGTGTACTTCTTGCCATATTTTTCAAGAGTGTAGGTTTTCACCCTACCATCATGCACTATCTTTCTGTCAAACTGGCATGGGCTTCCCAACAAGATATTATAAGCATCCATATGCATAACATCACATAGTGTTTCATATTTGTAATAACCAATCTGAAAGTTCACCATACATTGTTCACTTACCAAAATTGGATACCCCTTTTTCAACCATGAGATTTTGTATGGATTTGGGTGTTCAATTTTCTTCAATTCAAAATTTTATACCATCTTTGTAGACACTAAATTATCCATACTCTTGCTATCCACAATGACTTTACAACACTTACCTCCTAATTTACAAATTATCTTAAACAAGTTCCTTCTTTGCTCAGGTTCATGCACCTCATTTGTGGGTTTTAATAATACCCTCTTCATTATAATTGACTCTCCTTATTCTGGTTCCTTTATGTGCTTTGATGAATCAATATTCTCTTCATCTACTTGTGCAATCTGGTTACGAGATTCCATTCCATACCTGCTAGTTTATTGTGCTTGAGGGAATTCATATGCTCTATGCCCTTATTCTAATCATCTAAAATAATTTTTCATGAAACCACATCCTCTATATTCACTATATCTACCTCATCCTCTTGATGGTTCACTCTTTTCTCCTGTACTAGATTAAGATTACTTTAAGAAGTACTAGCTTCTCCTTCTTACATATGCTACCCTCTACCTATATTTGATTGCTATATTCCTTTGGAGAACCATCCTCTTCCTTGGAAATTATTTTGTTGCTTATGGACCAACTATTATTCTACCTTGAGCACATATTGATATGCTTCTTCAACTACCCTAATTCAAAATATACCGATTTCATCTTGTATGGATAACCTTAGTCCATTTATATATCTCACAAATTTTTCCTCATCATCTTCAATATGACCTGCCCTTATGGTCAATTTATAGAACTCTTCCATATATTATTTTACTCCTAACTCTTTTTGCTTGAGGTTTTGGAGTCTTCTAAACAATCTAAATTGATAATTCATAGGTAAAAACTTGGATATAAAATGTTCCATGTTTATATTCTATCCTTACCCTTTTGTTGTCTCTTTGTTTGGATATATGATTCCACCAAATCAAAAAATGTCCCTTAAAACGTGTGTATGAAAATTTGACCTGCTTTGGATCCTCCATTATTTCATAATTAAAGAATATTTCCATGTCCATTATCTAGTCTATCAATTTTCTAGATTTAAGCTTCCATTAAAATTTGGAGTATTCATCTTTGGTTTACTTCCAATATTTGAGATTTCCCAAATCAACTACTACTCTAGTTCTTCTCCTTGCTCTTCATCTCAAGCTTTTGTGTGACCAGTTTTTCTTCTCCACTCTCAATAATATACTAAATATGAGTGAATACCTATCCTTTGGGTAGTATGAATCACATCTATCTTGGTTGTAATTTATATTAGCATTTTTGCTATATTTGTAGATGAGGGTTCCAGGACATGCAATATTCCTCTTTCTCATTGTGCCATCTTTCCTGCAACATGTTTCACAAACTAGATTTGATATCAAATGATGTATATGAGGTAGAGGGGGTCAATAGAACAAAAATATCCCCTCATAACAAAGGATTCATAGTTCAATAACACCCACAGTATAACATTTAGTATCATTTTGATTTGCATGCAATAGATGATAATATTAAAAAGGCCAAGATGACAAGGAAAAACAACTATGCTTTGATGTTATATGATAAGGGTTTCAAGTAGATGCAACTTCCACTTGTATGACATGATGCAACTTTCATGTATATAATAGGGTGCAAATTTCACTTCTAAGACTTCTTAGGTTGACACTTCTTCATGACAATAATATTTCATTACATAAGATAAAAATTCTTGAGATGACCACTCTTTGCAATGAAAATTTCTTGTGATGGTGATGTCTCACTCTCTTATGAAAGTGACGTCCTATGATGACAATCCTATGGGACAACAATATCTCCTTTCTTATGACAATAATATTATTTGATGACAATGGAAGATATTATTGAAAAATATAATGATATTCAATATGGTATCAGGTTGAGATGGTAATGTCTCAAGATAGTGATTTCCACAATATAATAATGCTTAAGTCGATGATACTTCAAGATGGTAATGTATTAGGATGACGATTTCCCTAGACAGTTCTTCCATAGGACTCAAATTACAAGGTATCATGGTCTTGCAAGAACAATATTCACACATTAATTTTAATCTTACAAATAATACCTTCTATCTACACTCCTACTCATACATTAGCTTCCCCTTGAAAGATAATTTCTATTCAAAGGGTATCTTCATGTAAACTATAATCATAACTCGTCCATACCTACAATCATGCACAAATACTAGTCTATTTAATATACCATATTTATACCATTACCATTCAAATACACACACACACACACACATATTTGAGGTGAAAATTTACTGTTATTGCAATGTGTTAATTGGTTGTATATTACATACTTTCCCCCCTTCATTTACCCTAGTTTCCATGAATAGATAAGTAACTAGAAATATCTATCCCACCTTTCCTCTTTGTCTTCCCTTCTTAACTCTATATACACAACCCCTTTTATATTTCATCTCTCTTTTACCTATTTCTATTGATTCCTCTTCCTCTTCTATTTCCTTGGTCTTCTCCTCTTCTAGATTACATTTTCCTCTTTCTATTCCCTCTTTTATAAGCAAGACTTGACAGTTACCAAAAAATTACAAACCATTAAATTAGTTGTGTTGGATGCTCCCACATCATACTAGTATTTCCTCTAGTTTTCCTCTTGTTACACGATTATCACAATATTAGCCTCTAGTATTATTTTTATCATCAAGATCAATACTTCTATAAAGGAACATATCAAGGAAATGAGAAAACTTAAAGAGATATAATAATAAATTCTAAAATGGGACTATAGACAACTAATTTTCTTTTCCTCACTCTAGTTCACACACAAGCCATTTAAAATAATGACACAATGATCTAATAAAAATCATAGGATGAATATTTTTCCAAGAATATCATGTATCTTGGAAAACTTAGTATGTAGGTAATGGGTAAAGTTGGGTAAATATGAATATGATATCATACTGATTTAAATATTTTTAAAGCATCATCAACTAAGCTTGAAATTTTAAAATTGATCTTATCGACTTCTATAATTTCCTCATGAATTTTCACTCTCCATTTTACACTTCTTGGGATATAAAAAATATTATAAGAAATTTATTTTGGTTTCTTATATACAAAATGTTTCTTCCAAAGTTGTTTTGAATTGGTTATATGTACTTTAAAGGAACCCTCCTCATATTACATTATGACCTTATTATTATAGTATTTCAATAATCAACAATGATAGAGTATTAACATTAATATTTTAAATTTAAGGTGATCATTAGAGTAGATATCATAAAAAACATTGGAAGATTTGGATCAAAAATATTGTTGCATTTGACCCTAGTTCTAGAATTATTATTAGTTTTGTTTCTCCCTTCAAACTTTATCTTATCTCTACAAGATGCCAATAAGTTAGTTTAAAACCTTGGATTATGTTTTGAAACTCCTGACACCCTACTATTTGCCCAAAATCTATTAGGCATCTCTTCCAAATAATTTTTCTAATTGGTTGTTTAATATCTTCTTCCTTAATAATACTAGTAATATAAATCCAAGATTTAACATTGCTACTCACATTAATATAATTTTTAACTTTTAAAGCTTTCCAAGCCAAGGGGGCCTAGTCAATGGTTTCCATTTTTATTTTAAATAAATGATAATGTTAAAACCAAGCATACGACCAAAAAATTAAAAAATATTTTCACTAATTAACCAAATAATATGATTCTTTATTAATTACAAACTATTCGATATGAAGTTCCTTATTGCCAAACCCCTAAGTATGGTTCATTTCCTTAAAATTTTTATTGTACTTATAGAAGTTATATATATTTTGAAGTAATAGTTTTCCTAACATTTTTAAGGTTGCACTCTCATTTTCATAATTGTTATAAATTATTGAAGTAATATTTATATAATATTCAACCTCTACTTTCTCCTTTGAAAATCTTGTAATCTACACTCTCATTTGTCCTACATTGATACCAAAGAACCAAAATTAGAAAAGGAAATACATTTTTAAAAGAATATAAGTTAGTGTTTCACACATCTTTATAAAATTCAATCCAACATCTAGGGTATCCATCTAGTAAAAAATGTCATATTAAAAATCAAGAGAAGAAAGATAAATTTGTCAGCGAATATTTATTCTAGTGCAACAAATTTATTACAACATATTGAGACCCTCATAAACCAAGTCCACCTAGAGATTCTAGCATATAACCCTAAAATTTATTGGTAATACTCAAAGATATTATAGACTAATTCTAAAACTACACTATTTTTGGAACTATTGTAGAAGAAAAATTGACAAAAAAATTAAGGTTGAGAAATGGAGATCCACACTCACCATGATGCCATGTTAGATTAATCAATGATTTTTAGAAATAAACGGGATCAATAAATTACCAAAATAATTCAATAACTCAAAGGAAATACATAATGTAATATGAAGGGTATCCATAGACACTAAAATAATATTATTAAAACAAAGAATAAGCACTCCAATAAATAAATAAATGGTTGGTCTTAAGGGGTATAAATACCTATGTGCATGTCACCTTTAGATCAAGGTTAAAGAACAAAGTTTAAGGATTATTAATTAAATATTACAATAAACCCATCGATATAAAGTGTACAAAAGTCCAAAGGGACATATAACAAATATAATGTAAAAGTCAGTCATGACCTCTTTATAAACTTATCACCACATATTTAAATAAAAGGTTCTCCATTGACACGTTTTATTTTATTCAATTATAGTGATTACACTACTTGTGTGTCACATATACTTATAAGGTCTTCAAATGGACCACTAGTCAACCTCACAAAATGGCTTATCCTATACCTTCATTAGTCCATCAATGTAATACACTATGGCACTAATGTGTCTTCTAAATTGTGTTTCACTTTCATATACTATATAAATAATAGAACATTTGTACTCTTTGACATATGTAAAAACAATTTTTTTCTTGTATATAATACATTACATTGTTTATGTTTTAAAAATATTGAAATCTAATACACATTTACAAAGTAAAGTTGTTAGTAAATAAATTAGCTTCAACAATGTTCAATGGTTAAAGTTCTCACACAAATTAAAGTGAGATACATATATATTCAAGCCATTACTCAAAATAAATAAACTTACTATATTCTTGTGGATGATAAATAAAGTATTACAATACAAATGGAAAACTGTATTTTCATATTACAAGATCCCACATATGTTACTCCTACAAATAGCCTTTACAAGGAGGCTCTTGACATTTCAACTTCAACTAACTCTTCATCTCCTCAAACTCACGAGAGATATGACTCTTCATATTTATCATAGAATAAATATATTTATTGAGTCCTTAATAATGAGAAACATCTAATGATTACTAAATGATAAATATTTACAAGACTCCTCTCAAACTATTTCCAAAATATTTACAAAATATTTACAAGGTGCTTGCAATGTACCAAAGAATGTAATAATATCCAACAAAATCCTTTTAGTTAGTGGTGAAATATTCCCTGTATGTACAATAACAAGTGAACTTGAACATTCATTAAAATTGATATTTGAAGAAATCCCTAATATTAATATAAGAAAACACATAAAATTTTCTCTTAGTAAAATCATTTGCTTATATAACATCTCTTATTGCAATATATACACAATAAGTTGTCCAATATTGATAAAAGTTGCTAGAGATGGTGGGCCTATAAAAAATTGCTCATGTTAAATATTATTAATCTAAAAGCAAACATTGGGGTGAGAGTCCCTAAGTTTATTTGTTAGCATTTTTCTTCTATTTGGTGTTGATATCATTTAAGTTACTTGTGCAACTTATCAACTTCAACAAAAAAAAGAAAAGAAATAAATGATTACATTTAAGAAAACTGGAAATTACAATAATTTATATCTTTAATTATTAGTCTCAAAGTATTTATATTTTCTTGATCTCATAGCCTTAGTCATATAATAGGTTTATAAAATTTTACCCTTAACTCATGATGACTTTGGAACTAAACAAAGAAAAATATTTAAAGTGGATTTATTATCTAAATTCAAGGGGAATATTAAATTATGGTACCATTGAAAAATAATTATGTGTTTAATTGGAGGTTAATAATATTTCCTCTAATTTTTCTCTTGTTACATGATTATCACAATATTAGTCTCTAGTATTATCTTTATCATAAAACTGAATACTTCTATTAAAGAAGATAACGGAGAAATGAGAAAATTTAAAGAGATAAGAATCAAATCTAAATTGGGACTATATACAACTAACTTTATTTTCCTCACTCTAGTTCACACACAATCCATTTAAAATAATGACACAATGATCCAAAAACATCATAGGATGAGTATTTTTCCAAGAATTTCTTGTATCTTGAAAAAACTTAGTATCTAGATAATGAGTAAAGGTGGGTAAAGATGAATATGATATCATACTAATTTAACTATTTTTTAAGCACCACTTAAACACAAATTATGATTTCTAAGCTTAAAATTTTAAAATTGATCTCATGGAATTCTATAATTTCCTCATAACTTTTTACTCTCCATTTGATACTTCTTGGTATGCTAAACATATTATGAGAAGATTATTTTAATTTCTTATATATAAAATATTTCTTCCAAAGTTGTTTTGAATTGGTTATATATACTTGAAAGGAACCCCTCTCATATTACATTATGAATTTATTATTATAGCATTTCAATAATCAACATTGGTAGGGTATTAACATAAATATTCTAAATTTATGGTTACCATTAGAGTAGATATCATAAAAAACATGGGGACAAATGGCTCAAAAATATTGTTGTACTTCACCCTAGTTCTAGCATTGTTATCAAATATTTTCTTATCTCTATAAGATACCCAATTATTAGTTTAGAATATTGGATTATGTTTTCACTGACTAACCAAATAATATTATTTTTGATTAATTACAAAATATTTAATATGAAGTTCCATGTTGCCAAACCCCTGGGTATGGTTCATTTTCTTAACAATTTTATTGCACCCATAGAAGTCATATATTTTTTGAAGTAATAGTTTTCCCAACATTTTTCTTAATCTCTGATAAATCTCTAACTAGTATTTACTCCAAATTCAAAACTCATGAATCTAAATTTTACTTGATCCCCCTACCACCCTTAAATATTATCCCCTTATAAACCTTTTCCTATTTGCAAATAGGAAACATAAATATCTCCTTACATCATATTGCAAATAGGAAACCTAAATATCTCCTTACATCATATCCAAAAAAAAAACTATTTAGATTTTATCAAAACTAAATGCTATATCTACTAGTAATATTAAAATTCATGTCATATATAGAGATAGATTACAATATATCCTTTAGGATTTGTTCTATATTTCATCCGTTGTTAAGAACTTACCTTTTCAAATATCCAAACAAGATTTAATTTTATTCCAAATCGAATCCATACATAAATATGTTGATTATAAAATTTTAATTTTAAACCTATATATCTGCAATAATTTGTAATAAATCAAGGCAATGTCATAAAAAAGATCCCAGATTTTATTATATTAAGTATCTATGAGTTACAAATTTCTCATACAATGATAATATTAATGGAAAATATATGGATTTGTTAACCAAGTGATGACCTAAAAGAAGAATTTCAACAATAAGTTGAAGATGAGATTTAAAGGAAGCATTTTCCATAACCTGTATACCTTCGATCTCCCACTTTTACCTTTGAGAGAGCATTATCGATGTCTCAATAATAATAATAAAGATATAAGGAGATAGTGAGTGTTCATAGTAGTTCTTATGGGATGATTCAAAGTATGTAGTATAAGATCCATCAATTGAAATAGAACATTTAGAGTGTTATGTTAACATCTAATCCATTCACGCCAACCTTGATCAAAACCAAACTTTTTGCGAAAATCATGTAAAAAATTTGATAAATCCTATAGTGTGTTATTTGTATTGAATATTGCAAGCAAATATATCTTTTCATGGACTAAAGAGAGTGTATGAATTCTTATGCAATGATTATACCAATAAGAATTTTTTTCCATGAAGAAAAGTAGTTTTGACCTCTAAAATAGCATAGTATAGAATGTTTTCATTCTTAATTTTTTTATATTTTGAGAAATTATCTTAAAAATCATGCTACAAAAGACTAGTGGATAAAATTTATTAAAATACTTTTATCCACTTTCTTAGGTATCAACATGAGGTGGAATTTATATCACTTATTATAACCTTATTTTTTCTTATGTCATTAGTCATAACCAACACATCACTATTTAGCATATCTAAAAAAACGTTAAAAAGTTATTGCTTGAAATCCATTAGGGCTAGCATATTATTAGAGTTGAAGGAGAATATTTTCTCTTATAGTTAATCCATTGAGATATTGTTAATTAAGTTGTTTGGTCTTTGTGTTATAGTTAAAGGAATAGTTTATAAAAACTCACCCGAGTCTTCTTATTATTCCAAAATTTTGATAGAATATATTTGAAATAATTAATTATTTTATTATTGGTCTATTATTATTCTATAATGCTTATAATATATAGATCTAAAATGTTTTTGATCTAACAAAAGATAAATTTATTCTAAAGTAGTGTAATTTTTTTTTACATTTCTATCACCTTTCTTGATGTAGACATCCAACTTGCAACTCCCTTTGAATGTTAATGTCCTATTGTATAACTAAAGATACTTCATATGAATATCACCTCCTTGTATGATCTCTTCTATCGTATGATTGTATGATCCATCTATTTGTACGACAATTTATTGTATGATAATCTCTACAAGTTTCTAAGTGTACAACCTTCACCACATTTATATGATCTCTACTATTGTTCGAATGTGTCTTCCTATTGTACTATCACCATATTTGTATGACTTTCTTTGCTCATTGTACAACCAAGATCTTTGGCAATTAACATTTTCTCTATATGGCTACTCCAACCACCATTCCATCATATGAATTATCTATTGTATGATAATGTAGATAACAATATTCTAAATTATCCAATGCTAAGGTTTCCTCTAGCTTGTATGGATCTTATCTTTCTCAAAAATATTTGATTCCTTTATTTTATGAATAATATCATATCTAATCAGTTATCCTTATGAAAACACTATCAAAAAATTTCCTTACATCCAGTGACCTAGCCTTGAAAAATATCAATCCTTGACTCATGTGATTACTTGTTGGTCATCAAATCTGCCCAGGAAAGGATTTGGGAAAGTGTACGCGCCCTAGACCTGGACCAACATTGAAAGGCCAAAGGGAAGAGATGCCCCTCGTGCCAATATTTGGAGAAAGGTCGACTCCTTTGCTAAACTACTTCGGTGTTTAAGATAAGGGTGCAGGAAAGAGATAAAATAGTAAGGGTGCAAGAAAGAAATAAAAAGGGGTAAGGGAAGAGATGTTGATAATTTAAAGTGGGAAAGAACCAGAAGCACGATCGCTGGCCAATAGCTTGAAACAATAGCAAGAAACACCAAGAATAAAATGAAAAGAACACGATATTAGCCTTCCTATGTATCCTCTGGATGAGTTCCAGGATTACCCTCCCCTTTCATCAAAATTCAGAGTTCAAAGTTACGGCGATTAGGACAAAGTGAATATAACAGAAACACGATCCACAGGCGACATACAAGAGAACTAATACAATGTTTTCCTCTCCTATGTATCCTTCGGGAAAATTTTAGGGTTCCATCCCCAATCGCACACCTAAATCCAGAATGCAGAATTACAGTATGCAAATGAAGAAAGAGATAAAATAAATAAACACAGAAGGCAACATACAAGAGAGAAATTAAGCTCAAAGGTCTTTAGTATTAATCGTAGGGATTCAAGTTACAACAGCTTTCTTAGCAAAAAGTTCCCCCCCCATTTTTACATTACAATGCCTAGGTTTTTATAGAGGACCCGACCCTCTGAGCCATCAATGCACAAAATGGAGGAGTACATCCTCAAAAACCTAAGAAGTCGGCCCTCGCAGCTCTCGTGACTGAGCTCTCAAATATTTTTCCAAAACTAGCAGTTGCAATCGGGTCAGCCGAGGAAACATGCATTAATGAGCCACCTGAACATCCTTGGCCTCTGGGTGCAGTGCTCGAGTGGCCACCATGCTCGTCGGGCTCTCCTTTAGGAACTGATACCTCATTTCCAATTGCCAAAAATGAGCAGCGAGTTTACCGGGCACATAAAAATGCATTTATGAGGCACTTGATTGCCTCAAAAAAATACCCGACTTGGAGTGTGTGCCCTTGAAGCGCTTCGCTAGATTTTTGTTTGCAACTCTGCTTCACAATGGATTTGAGCCAAAGTAGATCTTCCTTCTTGGTTTGCACTTCGCATGGTGGAGCTTCGCAAGACAGCTTTGGGGGTGCTGAGTGCCAAAGCAGGTATTCCTCCTCAAGGTGGGGCTCTTCATTTCTCGTTGCTTCACTGGAGAGACGTGTCAAAACTACTTCGCTGATGAATCATCAAAATGCTTCACCGTGATCTTCCTTCAAAACTATGGTTTGGGGTAATTTCGATCGAAGCGCATTCTTGCCTTCGAAAAATATTTCGTTCTTTACGGTCGCTATCGCTTCGGGTGAAAGTGCTTCACACGAAAGCTAGCCGAAGCAGATGCTTCACGACAACTTTCGATGAAGTAGAAATGGTTCGCTGGTGGGGAGGCCCGAAGTGGGTGCTTCGACGGTTTTTTGGCGAAGTATTTTTCAATGTTTGTGCTCTTTCAACTTCTGCTTCACAAGATTTTTGCCCAAAGTAGCTGCTTGAAATGCTTCGGGTCCGAAGTAGTTTTCTCGCCTTAGCAAACTCGGACCGTGATCTAGACTTTCCTTCTTCGACGAAGCTGTTCTTTTGGACTGCTCGAATGCCGCTTCGCAAAACTTTCGCCCGAAGTAGCTGCTTGAAATGCTTCGGGTGCGAAGCTCTTTTCATCCCCTACTTCTTTCTTTTGGCGAAGCTATCTTCCTTTTCCTGCGAAGCTTTTTTCCTTAGCCTGCTCAGTAGCGAAGCTCTTTCATCTTCATTCTATGTACAAGGGGGATGGCGATGAAAACCAAAATTGTTGCAACTTACAAATATTTTCAAAAACAACAAAAAGAAATACTTTACAAAAGGAAACACTTTACAAATTTTTTTATTTTTCTACCCCTGTATGTAATGTGACAAAATTGTCAACATTCTTGGTGGCTCACGGGGCAACGAGCTCATCTCGGTGGAAGAACCCTCAGCTTTGATCCGTTGGGCCAGAGTTACCTCCAGACCCTTCTCCTTTTTCTCCTTCCGGGGGTGCTTCCACGACTTCTTCTTCTTCTTCTACCTCTCCTTCTTCTTCTTCCTCTAGCGAGGCTTCCTGTTGCGGCGATGGGAGAAGGCGATCGTGGATGCATTCCATGGTTCGGCGAACGTGAGCCCAGGCACCTTTCGAGAAAGGCTCTCGGTCTTGTAGTGCTTTTACCAAAACATGGAACCGATCTATTTGCCCTATGTCGGCATGCTTGGCTCTTGTGCTTAGATCGTTGAGGCAGGCCGTGATCTTGCAATGTCTCAGAATGAAATCTGTGACTTGCCCTTCTGTAATTGGCTCTTCCCAACCATCTATCTCTGAGACATCGCCCTCAAAATGTAGCCAAGCCGGCTTGAGCTCTTCCTTAGTCAAAAGGTTCCCGTCCTCATCCGTGAAACTTGGGAAACCTAAGGAAGAGAGATCTTGGAAGTAGCCCAGTGATGTGCGTTGCTCATGCTCAAATACATCCAGGAGGTCCTTCGCCTTCTGTGCTTTCCTCACCTTGGAGAAGAAAGCGTGGACCGTGGCTTGAGCTATGGACCAATCTCTGGTTGTTCGGCTCATTGCGGCGACCTACAGGTCCTGATATTTGATACTTTGGACCTCAAAAGCCAGCTTGAGTCACCTTTTGATTTTTTGGATGACCTCATCTACTATTGGCCCTTCTTGAGCAGCGGCATATTGGGCTTCGATAATGTAGGTCAAAATTGATAGGGCACTGGAGGCCCGAGATCTGAAGTTCTTGAGCAAGTGTGAGCGAATTTCTTTTATTCGGCCCCTATCAAACAGCTCCAGACTTTCTTTCTCGTACAACTACTGCTGCATCTCCAGGATTTTGCTTTCAAATTCTTTGGCCTTCAGATCGGCTTTGGCCTGTATCTGGCTCTGGGTTTTAGTTGCACTCTACAGTTGTCTTACTTGTTGTTTCAGGGCGACTACTTCCTTCTTCATCTGCTCACACTACTTCTCTGAGTCCTCTAGCTTGGAGCGAACCCTGGCTAGCTCCTCTTCCAACTTGATGTTGGCGCTCTCTGCTTCAAATCTGCGTTGATTGGCGATGTTTGCATGCGCACGAAAGGTTTCAATTCTTACATGCATGGATGCAGATTCATTATCTACATTTAGGTGCTCCAGGTCCTTAGTCTTCTCTTGATAATCGTAATCCACTGGAGTCATCTCATCTAGAGGTTTCTGGACCTTAGGGACCTTTTTCACCTTATGCAGCTTTCCGCCCTTCAGGTCAAAAATGATGCATTTTTCCACTTTGGCCAGAGAGCGCCCTCTCTTTTTCCTTGCCTCCTTCAGCATCTTTTCTGTGTTCTACCGGGCTTGGAGTAGCTTCTCAGCTAGAGGGCATTCCTTAATCATGGACAAATCTGGTTCAAATGAGGTTGGATCTCCAGCCAAAGGGGTGAACAAATACAAGGAATGAATGGGGGATGCCTCACCAGTAGGTTCGACGATGGGTGTAGTAGGAGTTTTGGCGAGTGAAACAATGTCGTGTGTAACAGGTGAGTGGGGAATAGGGTTCGACATTGGAGTACTACCTTCACCCTGACTGAGGACCAAGGGAATGGTGGCATGGGTGAGCGAAGTAGTATCAATGGACTTGTCCCGGCCTGACGACTCGATCGGGGTAGATACACTTGTGGGGCTAACGGGATCATGGGGCAGACTCGAGGTGGCGAGGGGCAACACGCGAGAGGGTGATTGACTTTGCAGGGGAGAGAGAGACTGCTGGGGACTCACGATCGGGACCATGGTGGACATGCCTTGAGAAACTAGGGCAAAGGGTGGAGAGTGCGTACCTTCGTGCCCACCTGGCAGAGCAGTAGTAGTGACTTCCTATGTTATCGGCTCCTGTTCCTTTTGAACTTCGGTACTTGTGACCTCTATGACTTCTTCTTCGGGGACCCCTTCTTGTTGGAGGAGTTCCTCCACATCGATGACATCCACGTCTAGGGTTGCTTCGGCTCTTGGTGACGTCGTCCCTTCGATATTTGCTTTGGCTGGGCCGGTCGTAGGTTGTCCGACAGAGACACTTGGGAGCTTTGTGCGTGGTCACTTCGGGTGGGTTGGAGGCACTTGAGCTTGCTCCTACCTCTTTCTTTTCTTTTTCTCTGATGATTGTGTCGACCCCTCGACACTTGTGTCATGGCTTTCCATAGGTTCTTGAGGCAATTCTTGTGGTGCATCTTCTTCTCCTCCTCTTCTTCTGCTTCCGAAGCATCATCATCTCTCCTTGGGCTTTCGCCCAAACCTGGGGCACTTGGGGGAATGAAGTCGATGAAGGAGGTGGGCTTCCAAGTCCCAACATTGGCTTCGTAAACAACCGTGAAGTCCTTATCCATCTCCAAGAGTCCATATGATTTCATCTTTTGTCGATGAACTCTCATTTTCCACCATTATTTTAATTGTTCTACGCCCCAATATTTCAATTCCTCCCTCAGATCGTCTTTCATATTCCTCCAAAAAGTGGAGTCTGGGGTTGGGAAAGGATGTTGGACAGGATCAAACTCAACTTCCATAGGGTAGAACTCATGCCAGGGAGGCAAGGTCTTCATCCTTTCTAAATGCCACTCCAGATCCTTCCCATTGGGATTATTTCTTTGCTCCACGATTTTTGGGTGGGGGTAGACATGAAAATTCTTGAATCTGAGGTGGTCCCTCATCACTCCCAAGGGATCGTAGAGCCACCTTTGAGGAATATGGAGTAGACCAAAGTTGGAAAGCTTCTCCTCTAGGAATACATGTTGCTTCAGGGCAAACACTTCAATTACCCCCATTTTGAAGGGGAAGTCGCAAGTGTGTGCCCATTTTCGATCATGGCCATAGACGACATTTGTTGCATCGCTCTATCGAGCGACTTCTAATGCGAATTGGTACTCGAAGGGGTAGACAGGCAGTAGGAAGGGCTTTCTTGTGAAGCCAAACAGGCGAATCACAAGTCCTTGCATCAATTGAAAGACGTCTCCCTTCTTCTCCATCACCACTTTGTCTCTTAAACTGAGGGGCACCCGAGGGCAAGAACCCTTCAACAAATGAATGGCAGGTCCCAAGAATTGTTGATTAAAAGAATAATATGACTCCGTCCTCACCAGGAGGGGAGTCCACTGGTACACCGACAGAGGAGCTCCATCCTTGCCGCTTGAAGAAATAGCGATGTGGGGAAAATTCTTATGTACATGGTAGAAAAACAACCAAACTAGGAAAGAGCAGGGTGTGAAGTACTGGCCCGTCCCAGAATTCTTCATGCTGGTAAGTCACGTGTGCAAGGTTCGGGCCACCCATTCTACCCAATCGAAGAAGACTAGGTTGGTGTTCGGCCTTGAAGCATCAGGGGCATAGAATTCCCCTCTTGAAATACATTCGGCCAAAGACACCTGCCAGGGGTGCACCGAAGCATCGATCGACAGACCCGCTACCCATGCAATGATGGAGAAGATGTCCATGCTCTTGAAATCTATCAGGGGGAGGGGCATTTGGGGTAGCTTGCCTGAAGGGAGCCCATTCTTGAGGTTCTCTCTTAGAAATTTCAAAATATAGGTGGAGGTAGTGAACCTCTCCATTTGTTCGCTCAGGATGACATTGCGAACGGAATAGCCCTTGGGCGGCCCCTATTGCGGTGCGAAGGCTGCTTGCACATCTTCTTTTAAAATTGAAAACAATTTATGTCCCATGGCATCCAGCACTTTCTTGGAGGAGGGCTGGTAGTTCTGCGCGATGGCACAGATTAACTCGGGACAATGGTGCACGGGCGGGGTCAGATACCAGTAAATCTATGAATAATATGCAGCGACTCTCTTGTTCTCCGGGGTGAGTCTGCTTGTCATAAACTCGATGGTGTGTCTGAGCTCGGCCACGCTCTTTGAGAGTTCAGTGTCCCTAATTTTCTCCCACCCATCAATTGGTGGCTCTTCTAGTTGCTCTTCTTTAGAATCCTCTCCTTCCTCCATCGGCTACTTTTTTGGGCGGGGATTGAGGTTGATCTTCTTAGGTGTATGTTTTTTCTCTTCCTTACCCTTCTTCGGGGCTGCTACCTCAGGCTCCTTCCCCTTCTCCTTAGAGTTCTTCTTCCCCATTGTGATGTTCATGACAGTAGATTTTATGACGTAGAAGACTTCAATGCGAAGGACTTTGATGCAAAGGGTAGAGGAATGCAGGCTATCAATGAGAGCTCTCAATATTTGCATTAACAGTTGGCGAACACCCCTCTTACCACTAAGCCTCACATTTTATAGCCTTAAAAGGCAACTACCTTAATTTATGGCACCTGCCATAATTAAATTTACAACTCGAACGGGGAAGGTTGCCGTGACTTTTGATTGGCTTTGCGGCAGTGTTGTACATGGACCCATGCGCTTCGATGATTATGCTCGACATCGAAAACTTAACCTTCTACCACCTCGTACCTAGGAGTGAGCTTTTCTCATAACCGAATCCTCTCGGGATGTGCCCCGCCACCCTTGCATTAAACTCACTTGCTACGGACATTTCCCTAGGTTGTCGTTGGCACGTCCCTCTAGGCACATTTTAAATGCTCCCGCCTCATGCATTTGTTGAGTTGGCGAAGTAAAAATTGGTGTTGAAGATGCTTCGCAGTGAACCTTCGGTGCGAGCTCATTTTTTATGCTTCGGGCCCGAAGTAATTTTACTTCGTCGCATTGTTGCTTGCTTTGCGGAAGGTTAGCCCCCCCGAAGCTCGTTTTCTTTGAAAAATGCTTCGCTAGACTTTCTTCAAAAACTGCTTTGCTCATACCTATTTTGTGAAGCATTTCTTATGCCTTCATCATGCTCTTGTTCTTCGACGACTCCCTCCAGGCTAAAGTGCTTCACTGCGAAGCATCTTGCATTAGTCGCTTCGCATCAAAACTTCTCGAAGGAGATTCTGGCTAGGCTTAGCGAAGCTGGAGTTCATCGCTATGACACTTAACCTCTCGGAGATCTTGAAGCAGGGTATATATACAGGAATGAAAACTACATACAAAAGTAAAATTTGAACATCTTTTTTTTTTTTTGCTACATCTTCAGTGATGAAAAGTCTTCAAATGAAGACCATTGACAGAGATCGGCAAGATCTGACCATCGGCATCCTTGAGGATGAAAGAGTTGGCCGAATTTACCTTCACGATTTTGAATGGTCCGTCCCAGAAAGCGTCCAATTTGTCATGATTCCCAGGCTTGGCCTTCCAAGAATCCCACTTCCATACTAGATCTCCCACTTTGAAAGTGCGGTCGGAGGACTTCTTCTTGAACCAGTCTCGGGTGATCTGAGCATGCTTAGCGAAGCTCTGGTAGGCCTTCTCATGATCTTCCTCTAGCTGCAGTAGCTGAGCCAACCTATTTTCCATAGGATTAACTTCCTCTTCATCGTCCAATAGCTGCAATGCAGGGATCTCTACATGGGTTGGTAGGATGGCCTCCTTGCCATACACCAGGGCGTAAGGCGATGTTTTGATCGACTTCTTGACAGAAATCCGATCGGCCCACAAGGCTCGGTCTAGAAGGAGGTGCCAAGTTCTTTTGTTATCCTCCATGAGCTTTCTTAGCACCCTTAATAGAGTCTTGTTAGTTGATTCCACCAATCCGTTACCCTATGGATAGTAATTAGAGGAGACTTTATGGTATATCCCATATTTGTAGAGGAACTCATTGATTTTGGCACTTGAAAACCCAGGACCATTGTTTGTAACAATTGCTTCTGGGATGCCGAACCGGGTGATCAATCCCTCTAGGAAGGCGATGACGGTCTCTTGATCAGCATGCTTCGTGGGTACTACTTCGGCCCATCTGGTGAAGTAGTCGGTTGCGGTCAGGATGAACTTATGCCCTGCGGAAGAGTTCGGCGATATAACCCCTATGAAATCCAACCCCCATTGTTGAAAAGGCATTTCTACTTGTATCGGTCGGAGAGGCATAGGAGCACTTCTGCTTCGGCTAGTGAACTTCTGACATTGCTCACATCGGTGATAGACCACAAAGGCATCGACGAAGAGTGTAGGCCAATAATAACCAGCTTTGATTATCTTCAATGCCGTTGCTCTTCCTATGAAGTGACCTCCAGATAACCTTGAATGGAATTCTCCCAGGACTCTCTTCTTATCGTCTTCTTTTATGCACCTGAGAAGAACGCCATCAATGTTTCTAAAAAATAGGCCTTCGGGGCATAATGTGTATCGGAGGGACCGCATCCTGAAATGCCTTCATTGTGAAGCATTTAGATGTGAAGGACATCTATCGGTGTTGAAGTATTCAACTATCTCACCGACCCAATCCTTCTCATCCTCTTCTTGGTTTGTGAAGCATCCTTCTGCTGGTGAGTCATCCCACTGACAAGCTGTCACTTCGGCCGCTATGCTCTTCGCTAGTTCTTGACACAATGCACGACCGCGAACCAATTTTGTGGGTCTAATTTTGACGTCGAACTCTTGTATCTTGCTGACCCAACCGACTCTTTTGCTTCCCAATTCTCCTTGGATAATGAAGTTGCACACATCGGGGTGAATGACAAAGACTGTAACCCAACTTTGGGAAATGAATTGCTTGAATTTCCTAAGAGACTTCATTACTGCATGCACTTGCCTTTCTATGAAATTGTATTTTTCTTCATGGGGGTTTATCACTTGGCTTAGAAATGTGATGGGGCGCTCTTCGCCATCTTCCCCCTTTTGTGTCAGGACTGCAACATAGCTCTCAGGTTCTCCTATGGCATATAGGATGAAATCTCGATTATAGTCAGGGTTGGTCAGGACCGGTGCCTGAGCGATTCGGGCCTTGATCTCTTCAAATGCTTCTTTTCTTTCCTCCGTCTAGATGAATTCCGCGTCCTTCTTCAAAAGTTTGGACATCGGCTTGATGACCTGGGCGAAGTTGGGAACAAACTTCCTCACGAAGTTGATCTGGCCAAAAAAATATTGAAGTCCTTTCTTGTTCACTGGGAGTGGGAGCTTCAAGAGAGCCTCAGCTCTATCAGGATCTACAGTGAGACCCTTCTCTGATATCACATGTCCCAATAACTTCCCTTCGTTGACTACGAATATGGACTTCTTTGGATTGATTGAAATGCCAAACTCTCGACATTTTTTGAATACCTGTTGTAGATGAAAAGGATGATCCTCCCTTCTTCGGGAGAAGATGGTCATGTCATCCAGATAGATAACAATAACCTTATTCAAGAGTTTGCCAAAAGCTAGATCCATGGCCCTCTGAAAAGTGGCCCCCGCATTCGAAAGGCCGAATGGCATTCGTTGGTAAGCAAATGTCCCCCACTTGGTGGTGAATGCGGTTTTATGCTGGTCTTCATCCCTAACCCAGATCTGATTGTATCCTGAGAAACCATCGAGTAGGGAGAAGCGCTGAGCCCCAGCCACTGAGTGCAAGATCTGATCGATCTATGGGAGAGGGTAGTGATCTTTGAGAGAAGCCTGGTTCAGGTTGCGAAAGTCCATGCATAATCGTATATCTCCATTCTTCTTTCTAACTGGGACTAGATTCGCTACCCAAGAGGAATGCTTAATGGGATAAATTATCTTTGCCTCGAGCATCTTCAGGAGTTCGGCCTTCATCAGGACCTCAATCTTCGGATTGACAGGCCTTTGCTTCTATCGAAAGGGTTTGATTCCCTCCTACAACTCAATTGTATGCTGGATCAGTTGTCGATCGTATCCCTTTAAGTCTTGATAAGACCAAGCCACTATGTCGGGATACCTTCTGCATAGAGATCGGATCTGTTCTAGCTCCTTCGAAGTGCAATCTGTTCCAACTTTTATTGCTTTTCCAGGTTCAAGTTCTAAATCTTGATACTGCTTTGCATTAACTTTGATCCTATGAGAAATTGCTCGATCATTCTGATCAAAGAGGCTTTCAAGAGTAATTAGTCCCTTGGGAACATGGTTATTCTTCAATTGAACTAGCCCTTCATATTCCTCATCCTCAGGGCTTCTTCTCTCAACTGTGGCTACTTCTTGAATCATAAAATTCACAATCTGCTCATCACTATCAAAGACTTGCCAATGCAGGTCTCTATCTGGGACAGAGGGCCTGTAAATCATCCTCACAGCTTTAGGCTTATGCACCATGTCTTTTTATGGAGAGTACTTTTCTGCGATGGATGCTAGAACATCGGCATGTCGGTTCTTTTCTCGTGGGATAGACTACAGATTGAGAGATTCGAACTGGTCAAACAAGTCCCATACCCTGTTACGGTATGACTTGAGATAGTGCTTCTTTGAAATACACTTGTTGGTGACTTGATTGCATACCAATTTTGAATCTCCAAAGATTTGGAGATGCTTTATGCCCAACTTTTTTGCTTTCTTGAGTCCTAGGCATAATGCTTCATATTCTGCTGCATTGTTGGTGCAACTCCACACCAATCGGTAACAATATTCCTTCTACTCCCCAGAAGGTGATACTAAAAGAATCCCTGCCCCAACGCCATTTTTGCATCGGGCACCATCGAAGAACAACTTCCATAGTCCTTCTTGGGCAAAGATCTTATCTTCTGACTTGATGTGTTTCTCAGGCTTGGTGATGGCATAACATCCCATCTCGGTTTCTATCATGGCATTAAAGTCTGCCAATGAAAACTCATCTTCACAACTTAACTGTGCAAGGGATTCCTCGACTAGGTCCACTTGCTCTATCCCCTCCACTATCGCATGCACAGGATCACTGCTCTCTTCTTCGGACATCTTCTATACAAGGAAGGTAGAAGGCTTCTCATTGTAGATCTTCACCTTCTTCCCTTTGAATGGAATCTCCAAGTGCGAGTAATCCATAGATAGATATCCTCCCAGCTTCACCGTAAACTCTCTCGACAAACACATACTAAAATAGGGTTCAAGGTCGACGACCACCACCTCTTGTATAACTGTGATCTGAGGCATCTTGTGTAGTCGGATAGGTATATCTTTAATCACTCCTACAGTCTTCATGGGAGTACCATCCAACTGGAGTACACCATGGCTGCTTCGCGTATATTCCATCCCTATCTCTTCGCACACTGCCTTGGGCATGACTATTGTCGCAGCCCCGAAGTCAATCATACAGTTGTGTACAACATACCCTTCCATCTGTAGAGATAGGTAGAATGGAGGTGGTCTATTCTTCCCCATAATGGATGTGGATAGGGTCTGCACTAGGGCAAGTGGTGCTACTTTTCTTGCTTTGGTCATCTTCAATGATTCCTATAGCAAGTCCACTTGTCCGGGTAGTTGCAGTGCATCATACAGACTGATCTTGGCCAAAATCTTCTTCAGCTCATCTACAATATTGTAAGCTAGGGAGTTGTGCACCTCAGGTTCTTTTTTTGCCTCGTACCTGGTGCGATACTGCTCCGTAGCTTCGACCCTTTGTCGCTTGGTCAGTGAAGGAAACTTGAGCTTCTCTCTAGCTTGTTCTTTAGTTTCCACCTGAGGTGGATTTGCAGGGGCTTGTTGGGCCTTCTCCTTGACTAGTGCAGGCTGAGGAGCTTCGCTCGGGGCTTGAGAAGGTTGTTGCCCCTTCTCATGGTGGGCATGCACCTTTAAGGGAGCCATTTGTTTAGCAACTACCTCTATTGACCTTTTCCCTCCTCTGGTAAGGACTGCAACTTGCTCTTCTTCACCAATTACCAGGTTCTGATCCAATTGCCTGATGATGTTGACTTGACCACCATGACTACTGCTCGCCAACGTTTGCACATAATGTTGGTGCAGCATACAAGTATTCTCTTCATGAGGGTCATTACACGTGGAGCACCAATGTATGTAATCGGAAGTGCTCGGAGCTTCATCAATCATGACATTTCTTGCCGATGCTCTCCCTTGCTGGACCGCTTGATCTTTAGTAAGCGTAGGTGTAGGATAAGACCTTCTCGGTAGAAACTCTTGCTGTGCTTGCTTCTTCTTCATAATGGTCATATCATTAGACAGAGTTTGCACTATGGAGTTTAGAGACTGAACTTCTTGTAGTATTTTGGCTTGCATATCTTCGGCTTTGGGAATAGGTGGCAATGGAGCCATCGTTGGTATTGGAGGTAGGGCGGGGTGTTGAGGTGGCGCTAGCAATACTAGGGAATGCCGAAGAGACAGTGGGCTGCGAGATCGAGAATGTGGGAAAATGGATTTGTGGAGTAGCAATCTGTGATACAATGGGATTCGGGTTCCAAGATGAGATCGGGTATGCAGGGGTTGCAGAGATCTACGAAGTGGCTATGCTCGCATACTGGGATTGAGGGAAATCAGGAAGTATGGGCATCGACATCCTTTGGGGAAGCTTGCCCATAGCTATTAGATCCATCTCCGCTCTCTGGGCTAACTCGTATAACTCGGGGAAGGTATTAATGTTTGAATACCTCACCATGACGCTGATATCAGGGTTGAAAGCCCGAAGGAAATAGTATGTTGTAGCTTCGTCAGTTGGCCGAAGTCCAACTGGTATCCTTTGCTAGGTTCGAGTGAACCTAACATTGAAATCAATGATCTCTTCTTGTGGATGTCTCTGGATCATTGTGAACTGATGCAGAAGAGAAGATGGATCGGCGGACTCATTGAAGCTTCGCATCAACTGTCCGGCTAACTGGTCCCATCCCGTTATAGTACCGGGTGGTAAAGATCTATACCAGTAGAGGAGCTTCCCTCTAAGAGATAGAACCAGAAGCTTTACCATAACTCGCTCCTCTGTGATGTCATGAATTACCGCCAGAGAAACTATGTCTTGGATGTGCTCCAGAGCAGTCTTCCCAGTTCCATCGAACATGGGGATCTTCTTCATAGCAGCAGGCGAAACTTGCCCTTGTCCCGCTAGATTTAGCGGTCCCAAAGAATTCCATGCTGGGAATAATCTAGGCGGTGGTTGTTGTTGTTGCTGTTGCATTTGTTGTTGTTGTTGTTGCTGTGCCATATTTGCTCTTGGATTTTGAGAAATAGGAATTCTCAAAGCTCCTCCTTGGTTGCTAATAGGATGACTAATGTGAATGGAGGCACTAGGATGCTTCGGTGAGTTGGGAGGATTAGGAGGAAAGCTAGCTACTGTACTATCCAAAGTTAGTCCTTGTTCATCAAAAGCAGCCTCTTGTGAGGATGTTCCTCGTAATAGTGACTCGGGGGTGACCAACCTAGAGCGTTCCCCGAAGGCGTCAATATCAAGCTCAAAGAACTCAGTTTCCTCTCCTCTATTCCTAACTCTCCATCTTGTTTGCATGAAGGCACAGACTTAGGTACCGGTCTCTACGACTTAAATATTCTTGGTTAAATAGAGTCACCAGATGCTAAGAGTCTTTCGGCAATGAGACGAGCATCGACTCTCACTACCACTCACAAGGTGAGACTGACCGGGTCCCACCGGGCGTGCCAAAAATTGTTGGTCATCAAATCTGCCCAGGAAAGGATTTGGGAAAGTGTACGCGCCCTAGACCTGGACCAACATTGAAAGGCCGAAGGGAAGAGATGCCCCTCGTGCCAATCTCCGGAGAAAGGCCGGCTCCTATACTAAACTACTTCGGTGTTTAAGATAAGGGTGCAGGAAAGAGATAAAATAGTAAGGGTGCAAGAAAGAAATAAAAAGGGGTAAGGGAAGAGATGTTGATAATTTAAAGTGGGAAAGAACCAAAAGCACGATCGCTGGCCAATAGCTTGAAACAGTAGCAAGAAACACCAAGAATAAAATGAAAAGAACACGATATTAGCCTTCCTATGTATCCTCTGGACGAGTTCCAGGATTACCCTCCCCTTTCATCAAAATTTAGAGTTCAGAGTTACGATGATTAGGACAAAGTGAATATAATAGAAACACGATCCACAAGCGGCATACAAGAGAACTAATACAACGTTTTCCTCTCCTATGTATCCTTCGAGAAAATTTTAGGGTTCCATCCCCAATCGCACACCTAAATCCAGAATGCAGAATTACAATATGCAAATGAAGAAAGAGATAAAAGAAATAAACACAGAAGGCAACATACAAGAGAGAAATTAAGCTCAAAGCTCTTTAGTATTAATCACAGGGATTCAAGTTACAGCAGCTTTCTTAGCAGAAAGTTCCCCCCCCCCCTTTTACATTACAATGCCTAGGTTTTTATAGAGGACCCGACCCTCTGAGCCATCAATGCACAAAATGGAGGAGTACATCCTCAAAAACCTAAGAAGTCGGCCCTCGTAGCTCTCGTGACTGAGCTCTCAAATATTTTACCAAAACTAGCAGCTGCGACCGGGTCAACCGGGGAAACATGCATTAATGAGCCGCCTGAACGTCCTTGGCCTCTGGGTGCAGTGCTCGAGTGGCCGCCATGCTCGTCGGGCTCTCCTTTAGGAACTGATACCTCATTTCCAATTGCCAAAAATGAGCAGCGAGTTTACCGGGCACGTAAAAATGCATTTATGAGGCACTTGATTGCCTCGAAAAAATACCCGGCTTGGAGTGTGTGCCCTTGAAGCGCTTCGCTAGATTTTCATTCGCAACTCCGCTTCGCAATGGATTTGAGCCGAAGCAGATCTTCCTTCTTGGTTTGCACTTCGCATGGTGGAGCTTCGCAAGACAGCTTCGGGGGTGTTGAGTGCCGAAGCAGGTATTCCTCCTCAAGGTGGGGCTCTTCATTTCTCACTGCTTCACTGGAGAGACGTGTCAAAACTGCTTCATTGATGAATCATCAAAATGCTTCACCGTGATCTTCCTTCAAAACTGCGGTTCGGGGTAATTTCGGCCGAAGCGCATTCTTGCCTTCAAAAAATGTTTCGTTCTTTATGGTCGCTACCGCTTCGGGTGAAAGTGCTTCGCACGAAAGCTAGCCGAAGCAGATGCTTCGTGACAACTTTTGGCGAAGTAGAAATGGTTCGCTGGTGGGGAGGCCCGAAGTGGGTGCTTCGATGGTTTTTTGGTGAAGTATTTTTCAATGTTTGCGCTCTTTCAACTTCTGCTTCGCAAGATTTTTGCCCAAAGTAGCTGCTTGAAATGCTTCGGGTCCGAAGTAGTTTTCTCGCCTTAGCAAACTCGGACCACGATCTAGACTTTCCTTCTTTGGCGAAGCTATTCTTTTGGACTGCTCGAATGCCGCTTCGCAAAACTTTCACTCGAAGTAGCTGCTTGAAATGCTTCGGGTGCGAAGCTCTTTTCATCCCCTACTTCTTTCTTTTGGCGAAGCTATCTTCCTTTTCTTGCGAAGCTTTTTTCTTTAGCCTGCTCAGTAGCGAAGCTCTTTCATCTTCATTCTATGTACAAGGGGGATGGCGATGAAAACCAAAATTGCTGCAACTTACAAATATTTTCAAAAACAACAAAAAGAAATACTTTACAAAAGGAAACACTTTACAAAATTTTTTATTTTTCTACCCCTGTATGTAATGTGACAAAATTGTCAACAATTACTCACTCCACTTGACAAAATTAAATTGTACACCTCAATGCCAGTAAGTTTGCTCCATCTCATTTTATTTTGTGATCAAATTTTAAGATATAAACCCCCTTTGGAAAATGATCCCAACTAGATTATGGATTCTTTCTCTGGATGGTAGGTTTTTTAAAGCTCTTCAGTATTTTAGAATAATGTCTTATCTCAATGTCAATTTCCCTTTATTCATATTGCATTGGAACCTAAAACCTATAGACCTACGCATGCATAATCTTATAATACATGATTTAGCAGGGCAAAGCATTCATCACATACATGGGGCACAAATAGAATAAAAATTAAAATGATTTTTATTAATAGTAATATGTTTGTACAACTATGGTAGAGTGTTCAGATTGTATGTTATTATTTTCCTTCCATGTTTTTTATTTCAGACGTATATTCTCTCTCTCTCTCTCTCTCTCTCTCTCTTTCTCCCTAAGGATTCTCTCCCAAACTATTCTTGGATATCTCCTCCACTAGTTTCTCTCTCTAGTCTCTCTTCTAAGCCATATGTGCTTTCCTTTTAATATAAAATTAGGATGGTTACAATTAAAAATGGTTTACTAGTGATTTTATATATATTTATCTTGTTTCTTCCTCTCCCTATTTTAGGAATTCAAGAGGGTTATGACTATCCTTTTCCTAACCATATAATTTCTCCCATATCATACTCACTAGGTAAGAGAAAATGTTCTATGAGTTCCAAGCTATTACCACTCTAGCTTGGTTGTCGTCACAAGGCCAACTTTGTTGTCTTGTCTTGGCCTTCCTCTAAGGATCAAGCCTCCTCTTATAGGATGTACTCAAAACTTTTTTCACCTTATAGCATTGCATCACATCCATCCAACCACAATCAATATGCACTTTATTGATGAATTCTCTTGGTGCTAACACTTTTGTGTGGAGTGATTAAATCCCCCAAAATTCTTGCAAGGATGTATGTTCCAACACCTAGTTGCAATGTGTCAAAATATTTCATACTAACTACAATAATCCATTCTCAAACCTTCATTCCCTATACTGTTTCATCTTCTCACAAATTTGGTCCTACCACTTTTTTCTTGACCTGTATACCCAAGGCCTTCATTCCTTAGCCTCATCTATGGGATTTTTCACATCTTGCCCATATATTCCCAATCCCTTTCCATTGTACCCCATTCTCTTCATTAACTTGGATACAATACCTTTGGTGCACCTTTCAAATCATCTAAAATATTTATCATCACTTTTATCTCTATCATCACTATCACAATGTCCTTCACCATACTTTGAAGTACCATTATCACTATCAAGTTTGGCAATATAACCTTCATCATAGCCATCAATGAATTAATGAGGTTCATATGCCTCTACAATATCTTTACTTTTTTTTCTCTTTATCTTTATATACAATAAGAATTGTTGCACTATCACCTTTATTGTCACTAGTACTAGTGACCTGGACCATCGATCTCTTTTCCATGCTTATTCTCTTGTATATATCCACCTTGTTATCCACTTGTTTCTCAATTTATTTCAATACTAGTTTTACTTCCTTCAACTTGGCATCATAACCCTTACTACTGATGGCTTGGGTTATCAGCCTCTTCCCTATGCTTATTATTTTGATTTTCTCTATCCTTTCCTCCTCATCATCCAAATGCGTTAGCTTATCATGTAATCTTGATTTGAGATTGGAATCTATGTGATGATCCATGCTCCTTATCAATGACAACCCATATTTTAAAAGAATATCTACATATTCTTCCAACATATCCTTCACCTCATGTGGTATTTTTTCCATCTTGTCCACTATTCCTTTTTTTGTGGGTTTAGTGATGCAATAGAAACATGGTTCCTTCTTCTTCATTCCCTTCAAGGATTGTTTTTGTACCATAGCACATTGTAGGATTGTTGTCTACTTATTTCTCTTAATCCTTCAATGGAATTAATGTGTATCTCTTACCATCCTTATAAATAGTGTAGGTATTCATCCTACCATCATGCACTACCTTTTTATCAAATTGCCATGGTCTACCCAACAAGACATGATAAATATCCATAGGTATAATATCTCATCCTTGTAAGAACCAATTTGGAAGTCTATCATATATTGTTTAGTTACTAAAATTTTATGTTCCCTTTGCAACCATGAGACTCTATATAGATTTGGGTGTTCAATATTCACCAACCCAAACTTTTCTACCATTTTTATAGACACTAAATTGTCAATACTCCCACTATCCACAATCATCTTGTAATATTCAGCTCCTAATTTGCAAATCATTCCAAATAGAATCCTTCTCTACTCAAGCTCATACACCTCATTTATTGGTTTCAATAATACCTTTTCTATCACAAGAGATTCTCCTTGTTTTTGTTCTTCCATGTGCTTTGGTGAAGCAATATTATCTTCATACACTTATGTTAGGATCCTCAATCCTAACATTATTAGTTAGTATTATTAATCATTTAATTATTATATTATTAACTTATAAAGTGAACCATCACAACTCTTCATAACGTGAACCATCACGCCTCTTCATACGTGAACCATCATTTCTCTTCACCAACGTAGCTTTAGGGTAGATATATATATTAGGTTGGCCATCCATATCAAATCATCCAACAAGAAGAATATATATTATTTAGACCCATTGGAGGGATTTCCCAAACCAATGCAAAATGCGATTCATATCTAAAAGTGATTCTTTTAATTTAGATGCTACTTAAATTATTTCTTTATTAAAATTGTGCTAGAACCTTTAGGGTTCTACCATTTGGTATCAGAGCCATGTGGAACCCAACCATGTGGGATTTGCTCAAGGAACTTCGTCAAATCACTTCCGTGCGTGAGTATCAAACTCGGTTTGAGGATATCACCAAACACAACACAGGGTTGGATGAATCAATTCTCATCAATAACTTCATTAGTGGATTGAAAGAAGAAATTAGAATGGAGGTGACAAGGTTCAATCCCTATACCATGATGCAAACCTATGGATTGGCCAAATTAGCCGAAGACAAAATCAACGGACAACATCGATTATGGAAACCACCTCTGGAGAATTCATCAACCACTTACATCACTCCCAAGCCGATGCATAATGCTAACCTCGATAAGGCAATAGAAGAAGAAAATGATATAGAGGTAGACATAGTGATGGATACATCTGAAGATAACACTAAATATGGTAACGATGAGGAAGGTAAGGAATATGAGGAAGCCACAAAAGATAAAAAAGAAGAGGAATATGTGGAAAACAAGGACAATGAGAAAGAAATATCTCAAGACATTCTCGAAGTGACTCATTATGGCCAAACATGCACTTTACAAGAACTACACTCAAATTCCTCTCCAATAGTGAGTTATCACCATAGGGTCAAACCTATTCAAAAACAAGGCAAAAAAGTGACTACACACTCCTCCGTTGCCTCTCCCAGGGAACAAAAAGAGAATGTATAAGTTTTACCACTTATTTTTATGCATCATTCTAAGGCGTTTGAAGAACCCCAAGGATTGCCCTTCCCTCATCATCACACATTTACTAATATTTTTGGCAGCCCCTCGCTAACGCTTCATCCTTCTCGATATCCCTGCCTACAAAAGGATGACATTAAAAGAGTCCAAGAACTTATGCAAATCCTTCTTGGAAAACAAAAGATAAAGCTCCTCACTTTTAGCTTTGAGGACAAAGCTCTTTTTAAGGAGGGTGGAATGTTAGGATCCTCAATCCTAACATTATTAGTTAGTATTATTAATCATTTAATTATTATATTATTAACTTATAAAGTGAACCATCACAACTCTTCATAACGTGAACCATCACACCTCTTCATACGTGAACCATCATTTCTCTTCACCAACGTAGCTTTTGGGTAGATATATATATTAGGTTGGCCATCCATATCAAATCATCCAACAAGAAGAATATATATTATTTAGACCCATTGGAGGGATTTACCAAACCAATGCAAAAGGTGATTCATATCTAAAATCGATTCTTTTAATTTAGATGCTACTTAAATTATTTCTTTATTAAAATTGTGCTAGAACCTTTAGGGTTCTACCAACTTATGCAAGAGTAAAGCAATATTATCTTCATTTTCTTATACAATCTGGTTATGGGCTTCCCTTCCATGCTTGCAAGTCTGCTATGCTTGAGGACACTCAAATGCTCTATGTTCCTCTTCCAAGTAACTATAACACTTGCCAATAAAATCACATCTTTGATTTATTTCAAATCCATCTTGTCCTATTGACGATTCACCTTTTTATTAAGTACTTCAATTAAAATGACTTTGAGAAGTACCAACTTCACCTTCTTGCACATGCTACCTTCTATCATTATTTGATTGTTTTCTTTCTTGAGAGGATCATCATCATTATTTGAGATGAAGGTTTTGAGTGTAAGGCATATTGTTAGGCTTCTTCTACCATCTTCATTCTAATCATACTAACTTCATGTTGTATGGACAATCATAGTCCATTGATATACTTCAAAACCTTCTCCTCATTATATTCTATATGACCAATGTGATAGGTAAGCCTATAGAATTCCTTAATATAATCCTTCACACTCATTTTTTTATCTTAAGTTTTGTAGTTTCTTGAAAAGACCCAATTGGTAATTCGAAGGGAGGAATTTGGATTTTAGTTTGGTGATCATTTTCTTCCATGTCTTAATTTTTTCCTTTTCTTTTCTTTCTCTTTTGGTTTGAACATGGTCCCACCACAAGGATGCATGCCCTTTTAGCTTTGTATAGATGAAATTCACCTTATTAGTATCTTATATAGATTCAAAATAAAAAAATTTCTCCATATCCATGATCCGATCAATGAGTTCCCTAGGGTTTAAACTTATATTGTATGAAGGGTTTCTAACTTTGGTTTCCTACCCATGTTAGAAATTGCCTAGATTAGTCATTCTTCTAAATCTTCTTCTTTTCTGTCATTATGACCCTTTGGTTGGTTTGCATTCTCCTCTTCACTATCACTTACATATTCTTTTTAATACCCCTCCTTTAGGTAGTTTTACTTGAATCAAGTTGACTGCTAATTCCTCTTAACATTTCAGTTATGTTTATGGTTCAAGGGCCTCACAACATTCTTCTTCCCCATTGCACCATATCTCCTTTGACATATTTAATCCTAAAGAATATACTTGGACATCAACTCTCTTTGGACATCGATGTCTTATCGTACAACTAAATATATTTCAGACAACTATTATTTCTTTGTATGATCTCTTCTATTGTACAATTGTATGATCCATCTATTTGTATGATAATTTATAGTCTCTACCAATGTCTAAATGTATAACCTTCACCATATTTGTATGATCTCCTTTGTTGTTGTACTATCGTGTCTTCCTATTGTATGTTTATTATCTTTGTATGACCTCCTTTTCTTACTATACAAACAATTTATTTGGTAATTAACATTCTCTCTATATGACTACTCCAACCACCATTCCATCATATGGATTATCTATTATACAATGATGCAGACAATAATATTCTAATATTTCCAATACTAATTTTTCCTTTGGCTTATATGGATCTTATCTTGATCAGATAAAATATTTTATTCCTTTATTTTGTGAATTATCGTATAGCCAATTGACTATTCTTATGACAATACTATCAGAAACTTCCCTTGCATGAGATAACCCAACCTTGAATAATATTAATTCTTGACTCATGTGATTACTTGTTTTGCTTAGTAGAATTATGTGATATTCCTTTGTCCCTGCAAATTCCTTCCACTTTGTTTTATTTTTTATTCAAAGTTCAAGATCCAAAACCCCTTTGGACAACAATATGAATTGGATTCATGATTCTTTTTTGGATGACAGGTGTTCTAAGGCTCTTCAACATTTTAGAATGATGTCCTAGCTTGGCGTCAATTTTCCTTTATTCCTCTTGCATTAGAACCTAAAACCTGTAGACCTGCACACACATAATCCTACAATACATTATTTAATAGGGAAAAGCATTCATCACACATAGTGTATGGGTAGACTGAAAATAATTTTTTAAAAACTAATATTAATATGTTTGTAGAACCATAGCAAAATTTTCAAAATTTTGATTATTATTTTCCTTCCACATATTTTTTTCTCGAATGTATATTTTATATCTCTCCTCATCTAGTTTTTATCTCTAACCTCTCTTCTAAGTCATTTTTACTTCTCTTATATTATAATATTTGGATGATTACATTTAAAAATAGTTTGCTAGTAATTTTTTATTTGTTACTCTTACCTATTCCTTTCTTCATTTAAGGTACTCAAGAGGGTGATGGTTACCCTTTCCATAACTGTGTGGATGCTCTTGCATCATTTATTAATCCATATATCCTTGAATTTTGGGTCCAAATTGACTCTTCATTTTAAAATAATTATTATATTTGGAAATTTTTTAAATCATATAAATATGTTGATTAATATTGGTTCTACTATCTATTAGCTTATATTATATTATTTGGTACATGCTAATGTAGTACCTTGGGTACATATTTATATTAGGAGAGTGTCCTAGATTAGAGTGTGAGTATTTACTTTATGTAATGTAATAAATGCACAAGTATTATTAGAATGTAAAAATTATTTAATAATTTAAATGTGCATAATAGTCCATGTGCACATGAGTCCATAGATTAAGAAAGTGAAGAGTCTCAATAAGAGTGAAGGCCAAAAGTTCCATATGAAGAGTCACAATGTAGAGTGAGAGTGTATGGAAGTATGGTGTATTGGAGATCTTTATTCTATCAAGATACTATTTTTGTGAGAATTTGTAAATAAAACTTTTATGAATTGTTGTAGAAGCTACTTATGAGTTTGATATGTTTAGAATATGTCATTAACTTATATTTCATACAACAAGTTTATTTTATATCTTGTGGTTATTTTACTTTAAGTATTAAGCATCAAAAGCTAACATTGGTATCACAGCCACAAGGGAGATTGATAGGAGAGAGGGAGATTTCATTTATAAAATTTGAATATTTTTATTTGGCTAGAGTCTTTCCACAGGGTTGTAGGAAAAATCGTGAAGACTAGGACTCAACATACATTTCTTTCCACTAGTTTGAAGCACAACTAATGAAGTTTATTGATTTCAAAATTCAAGATATTTGGATGTATTTGATTGTTTTTGTCTAGGTTTTTGTTGCAAAAAATTAATTTTCAAAAGTTGAGAAGCTTCCTAAAACAGATAGAAAATAATTTCACCTTAGGTTACCTAAAATTTTATGTGCTTTCCTCATGCAAGGATTAGTTTTTGAGTTGTAGTAAAAGAGTACACATTGAAGATGAAGGAGGTCCAAGAAAGAGGTCCCACTCGATATTAAAGATAGAATACTGAGGAGACCCAAGAAAGAAGTCCCTATTGAAGATTGAAGAAATATGGGATCCAAGAGAAGAGCTCCCCATTGCATATTTGATAAAGGAGATAGAATATTAAAGAATTTGAAAACCTAACAGAAGAGGTTTCAAGTGAATTTGGAAGGAGTAAGAAGAAGGCTAGAAAACCCTATTGAGAAAGTTTAAGAAATGACCATTGGAGAATATTTGAAGAAAGTTTGAGGAAGAAGATTGCAAGAAGAATAAAATCCTGAAAAGAGGTAATCACATCAAAATTAGAAAAATTATTGTCATTCAACAACAAGCCCAAAAGGATTTGTGAAACTGATTCAAGGAGAAGTTTTTTGGCAAGAAGTTTTCCAGATTTAAAAAAGTATTTTTTTAAGACTTAAATATATTCATATTATTGAAGAAGAGGCCAACAAAGAGGTCAAATTCAAAGATAAAATTTAGTGAGAGCTAAGGAGGAGAAAGATGATAGAAGAGGCCATCAAATTGAGAAGTTTGAAGATATCCATTAAGATTTTGAAGGCTAGTTTGTGAAGGAGGAGATTGTAGTTTTTCAAGGCAAAATTTTAAGAGTTTCAAGGCATCATTAGAAGGATATTGTAGAGCTATATTTTGAAGTTTTTTGGAGTATATTTTGAAGAGATTTGGATAGTAAAGCAAAGGAATATTTGGCAGTATTTGAAGCTACAAAAATCAGATTTTAAGGTAGCAAGTTAAAGGCTAAAAGACAGAGAATTTGGGTAGCATTTAGAGCTGCAAAATTTATGATTTTGGGGTAGCAAATTAAAAGGAAGTGAAGCTACAAAATTTATAAATTTAAGACAACAAAAAGGTGAATCAAATCACCAAGGATATTAGCTACAAAAGGAGGTAAAAGAGGTTTGTAACATTGGTGCTATAAAAGGTTATTATTCAAGCATTAAAACTAGTTTATTATAAAGTTTTTTGAAAGCACCATTAAAGGCATAAAAATATATTCTAAGCTACGTATATCCACGCCAAGGAAGGAGGCATCATTATCATCCTAGAATTTACAAAACATAATAGAAAATATTGGAGTTAAATTTTGCTTGAAAGGGAGTGATAAGAAGTAACATATGTCATTTTTATAGTCAAAACAAGTGCATATTTTTTATAAGCTCTATTAAATAAAATAAGGACAAATATTGATCAAATAAAAGGTATATTTAAGATGTTTAAAGACACCAAAAGAAGCACTAAACGTTGTAGGAAATATTGGTGAAGAAAAGTCACCAAAGGAGTGGTAGAACCACCAAGCACAAGTGGAGGTGCCACCGTATTGAAGGAAGAGCCACCTTAGTGAAGAAATAACAACCTAGAGTGAAGCCTAAGTCATCAAAGCCATCAAACGTAGAGGAGAAAGAGCTATCATGCATATATTTGAACAATTGCCAAAGAGGTGAAAAATTCACCAAGATAAAGCCACCAAAGTTGTGCCACTAGTTTGAGGTGGAGAAGTGAAGCATTGGTAGCTTCATTAAGCACCATCCAAGGAGGACAAGTGCGGTATATGAAAAACTAGCAAAAAATACATTTATTGGATGTCAAAGGGTGAACATGGAGAAGTTAGAATATTGAAGAAGGGAGAATTAGGGTGAATCAAGCACCAAGATATCACACTGCACAAGTGGATGTTGAGGTTGCAAGTTTGATGATGCCACATGGTGTATGAAACATCCAGGATGTCATAATATTTTTCAAAATATTCATATTGCTCATTACTGAGCATTACACAACGAAGAAGCATGTAGGAGGAATCAAGTGCTCATTTGAAGAGGTAAAATTATTATTTATCACTTAGCATCTCAGAAATAGAACACCAATCACCTTGGAGAGAATCAAAATATTTAAGGCATCTATTAATGCATGAGAAGTGTGAAGGAATAATAAGAATTCAAAATCTATTTTTACCATTGAAGAGCAGCATGGATTGTTAGTTGAAGAAGAGTGTCATCCAAAGTTTGAACTCAACTTTGTTGACCATCAAGCATCGAGTAGAGCATGAAAAATTCATTCATATTTGTGGAGCATCAGGTCTGAGTATGATAGAATGGAAAGAAGCATCATACGTGCGATAGAGGAGTGATATTTCATGGAAGAGCTCCATTCAAGGGAAGGTCAAATTTTTTTGATCAAATATTTTGCACCTCAAGTTTAGAAGTAAAGCAATGTATTTACAATTTGATTATTTACCTAAGTTAGGAGTTATAAGGTTGGGTAATATTATTATTTTCTAAGGTTGAAGAGAAATTAATCTATTTGCTTTAGTATTGGAGAGATAATATATAGAAGTGAAATTTGAAACCTTAGAAACATTATTTCTATTTGGAAAGTTGATTTGAAAATTTTAGAAATTAATTTGAAGTTTTGTAATTGGATTATTTGAGTTTGCAAAACAATTTACAATTTATTCAAATTGATAATTTTGGAGAAATAAGGTTTTCTACATCAAATTAGGAATACAAATATTGCAAATATATTTTTATAGAATCTCTAAATTTCTAATTGTGGAGGCATAAGCAATTCAAAACCAACGTAGATTTGTGAAATTTAGAATTAAGAAATTATATTTTTGAAATTTGGGAGATAAAAAGAATTCAACCTAGAGATTTGAAGAATCGAAACCTTTGTCAAAACTATTGTTTTATCATTATCCAAACATTAGGAAATACAAGGTATACTACATGATTTTAATAATTGAAATATATTATTTGATCGTATACTCAAATTCAACTTAAAATTTAGAAGTTGAAAAGGTTTTATCAAGAAAGACAATATATTCAAAACTAGGGAGACATAAGGTAGTCAACCTCAAAGGTTTAGAGAGATTGGAAAGTTTTTATCAAAGTTGTATTTCATTTTTGAGACTAAGAAGTTACAAGGAATTATACTTTAGAACTATGGAAGAACTTATTAAGTATATAGGATTCAAGGAATCAAATTGGTTTAGAAATATACTTAATTCAAGAGATAATAACAATAACCCAAGTGTTGTAGGGGAGTTGGAGAGAAGAGGACAATCCTCCAAGGGAGGTCCCAGGTTCAAATCTCCACCCTAGCAATAAGTTGAATTGGGTACCCAAAATCCAATTGATAATGTTGGTGCAGGTAGAAATGGGCGTGACTCCCGGGTGACTTTGACAGTGTAGAACCCCTTGGTCATGGTCTCTCAGACCAAGGCAACCCCACAAGGGATTTTTCGCTAAAAAAAAGAAGAGATAATAACAATATGAAAAGTGTGATTAGAAAAGAACCAATATGACTTAGAAAGACTCTTGAGGAATAAAAAATTGATAGTTTAACAAGAGTAGATTCTATAAAGACATCTTCTAACAATATGATAGAAGAAGTTTATGAGAGTAAATTAAAGAATTATTCTAAAAAAGTAACAAATAGTGGTCAAAAATATTTCTTACAGACTTATGAAAGAAGCAAAGGTAGAATCACCTCAATTATACACAAATGGTTATATCAGTTGATCAAGAAAACAGATGAAATTGAAATTTCAAAAAGGAGTAACAAAGAAGTGGAGATATCTTCAAGATGTACTTATTGCAATAAGACTAGTCATGAGAAAGCAAACTGTTGGAATTTCCATCCATGTAAATATTGTGGAGGAAAATCTCACTCATCTATTTTCTGCTACTATAAAGACAAGTACTATAGAATATTTGAAAAGATATTAATATTCAAATTAGATTATATTTTTCAAGTTCTTATTTTTGAAGCATCTATTAACAATGGATTCAAGTTTGAAATTTTTGAAGAACATCAAGAAAGGTCATCCAAAGAACCAGGGCAAAGAAAATGGATTAATCCTGATCCACTTATAACTTGTAAGATAATGAGATCTCTTGTTCATCAAGGCTACTTGGAAAAATTCAAGGATGAAGATCATATTGAAAACTTTGGAATACAGAAAAGTAGTAGAATGAAGAAAACAAGAAAAGACAACACGAGTTCCAGAATCAAGGTGAAGATAGAACCAAAAGAAGATACTTATTTGAAGACTCTAGATATAAATTTACTGGAGATAGATTGAAGATAAAATATAAAGACTATATTGAAGACTAAAGTCTTCAATAACCAAATAATGTAATACAAGGGGGTGTTAGCATATATTACATTATTTGGTACATGCTAATGTACCACCTTGGATACATCTTTAGATTATGAGAGTGTCCTAGATTAGAGTGTGAGTATTTACTTTATACATTGTAATATATGCACAAGCATTATTAGAATGTGCAAAGTATTTAATAATGTAAATGTGCATAATAGTCCATTTGCACGAGTCCATAGAGTAGGAAAATGAAGAGTCTCAAGAAGAGTGAAGGCCAAGAGTACTCCATATGAAGAGTCACATTCCATTATATATGTATCTATGTGTGTGTGTGTGTGTGACACAATGTAGAGTGAGAGTGTGTGGAAATAGGGTGTATTGGCACTTTCTATCAAGATACTATTTTTGTGAGCATTTGTTAATGGTACTTTTATAAGTTTTTGCAGAAGTTATTTATGAGTTTTATATGTTTATAATATTTCCATTGACTTATATTTCATACAAAACTTTATTTTAGGTTTTGTGGTTATTTTGCTTTAATTATTAAGCATCAAAAGCTAACACTATCTCTTATAAAATGAGCTTGAATTTAATTTCTCCTTTAAAAAAAAATATTATTAAAAGACTTAATGTTCTAAATATTCATCTATTGATTTAAATATTTTTTCTATTAAACAAACCTATATATAGATGATACTTAAACCTTTGTTTAATTTCACCTTAGCATAATCATTTACAAAATAAAATAGGGACTTGGAGCCATGTGGACTTAAAATAAAAGGATTTTGATTACCATTATTGAGTAGGTCACACTTAAGAGAATGAATTTGTGATTTGATATTTCCCACAACAAAATATCTAGAGAAGTTATAGATTCTATTTATAACCAACCATTAAATAAAAAACTTATCCAAATTTTATACCACATGAGATCATCCAATATACATATTAGGTTATGCATATTAGAATATTGAAGGAATAACATCCTCAAAGCCATATAAATTAAAAAATGAAGAAAAAATATTCCATTTATCTAGGACACATAGGAATACAACCCTCATTTTTTGAAGGATATAAAACTATCTTGAAGTCCATGCCTCCCCTAATATAAATATTATAATTATTAATTATCATTGAATTTGACAAATAAGTTAATGTCCTTCCAACATCTATCTTGAATAGTAAGTATTTTTCGATCATATGTATTTATGCCTATATTTTTCAAGTTTTCTTCTTTCCCATAAAAATACTAGCAACCCGATTAGTTGTTGTTATAACAATTATCAGTTACATTTTTATTTGCTTCACATTGATACATATCCTAAAGCTCCTATAGTAAAAACCACTAGATAATTCTAATTGTTGCTTATTCCAAGATGTAGTCCATTAATATTAAAGAGAATTCATTTCAAATTATTTATAGATCAATTAATTATAATGTTAAAGTTGAAAAAATACAAGATGATGGTAAAGATTTAGTCATAGAAATGACATAATTCTTCTTACATAAGTTACCACTTATAAAAAGGGGAAGGTAAATGGGTAGATCACTAAATCTATTGCTATAGAGGATTCTAATTAACATGGGATATTAAGAGCATAAGCATAAAAAGGAAAATGATGACTATTATTTTCATAAATCAAGCTTTTTATCCATATATACCAATTCCACATTTTCATAAGATTGAAGAATACATAATTCAAGAAATAATTGTAGTTGTCAATATTAGCAATTTATTAATAAGAAAATAGTAGTTTTAGAAGGATATATATCCATCCAAGTAGTTTAAATCCTTACCATGATTGAACATGCATGAATCTAAGACTCATGTCCAAGATGAAAAACCCATAAAACCTACCTCTTCACCTATTGTTTAACCATCTTATCTATTGAAAGGATAATCCAGTAGTATGAAAAGATCATCATCCTTAAGAATCGATGGGGTTGAGATTGAAGAATTGTTCACCATGGTTATGTAAGTATATATATATATGTGTATGATAAAATTTATTTCATTTTTTGACATATAAGCAATAAGCCTAGAATAGTATGTTATTCCAATATTATAGCAAACAATTTATATTACAAATATTTCCTACATTTGGATCATTCAATTACCTTTAATTTTAACACAAAAATAGATTTGCTAAATGATGGCATATGGAGAGTTATTATACCCATAACTTATGTAGGCATTTATGGAATTAATCTCTATTGTTTGCCACCTCTACATTATAAGTGTCATTCAATCAAGCATTTTTGGGTAGTATTAAGGATAAAGGACATGCAAATTTTAGTCACATATGGTACTTATGGTAATGAAACTCATTCTAAAAAAAAAATATGATATAGAACTAATCCATAGCTAAAGAAAACACTTTTATGGACAAAAATAATATTAGTAATATTTTTTTATTGATGTTTTCGGGTATTTTGGATTTATACATTAATGGTACATGCTTATTTTCTTTCATTTTATATCTCTTTTATTATTGATTTCTTTGTTATTCTTTTAAGATAGGTTTGTATGTAGAGAATCAATATTTTCTAAGATTTAATTTTTAAACTATATTATTACCTTCCTACTAATTTATATCGCATTATAAATAGTCTTGATCTAGTTTTAATCAATTGATATTTTGATCACATCAAAATTAGAATCTTTGAACTGCATCATTGAGGTAGACCCCATGCATTAATACTTGATATTATTAATCTAATTAAGATTAAGTTAAAAATATAAAATATATAATCTTTGGGAGTTTTGCATTTTAAATTTGTTTATATTTAATTTATTTACTATAAGGTGACACTTTAACCTTGCTTCTTGAAACCATACAAGTCTATTTCAAGAGAAAATTCTATAATGATAAAATTCACCATGCAATGTTATTACTTAAGTTAGTTGATATTCGATATTCCCATGCCTCTTTAAGAGTTTCTCTATTGGTAAGTTATATTTTATTCAATTGTAGTGATTACACTATCCTTAAGTATTACATATACTATAAGGTCATCAAATGGACCTCTTCTCAACCTCACAAAAAGGCTCACCCTACCACCATGATTAGTCCATCAATATATTAAATGATATGATGGTATTAATATATCTCCTAAATTTTGTTCACTTTCAATTATACCATATAGATTCCATATAAATAAATGAACATGTGTACATTTTATATATGTAAAAACTATATTCTATTTCTTGTATAAAATACATTATATTCTTTATATTTTTGACATATTGAAACATAATACAAATTCACAAAATAGTGACTTTTAATTTGTACTAAAATGTTCCAAGTATATTTAATTATACAATAACAAATGAATTTAAATATTGTTTTTGAAGAAATGCTAATATTGTTTTTGATTACATAGGAGAGATGGTTAAAACCACTATTTTTAGTAACTAGCAAGCGTAAGGTTCAAACCATAGGGAATGCTCCCAACAAACCTATCCCTCTTGTTCTTGTTGACCCAGAGTGAGATTCGGTCACTCGAGGTTTTTACCGTCATCGTCGATTTGGCGTGCACTCAAAATATTAAGAGCAGACTACTACCTTTGCAAAGGGTTGGCTTCCTCCCCCCAAGGTTTGAACCTAGGTCTCTTCTTGGTAAGTGCCCAACCACACCTACACTTACCAATCCACCTAGCCCTTAGGGGTAAGAAATGCTAATATTTAAACAAGTAAAACAAAGGAAACTTTCTATTATAAAATGACTTACATAAGAAACATCTCTTATTACAAAATATATATATATATATAGGATTTCCAATATTGGTTGTGAGTTATGGTGGAAATTTAAGACATTGTAAATTCTAAAATATTTTCCAATTAAAAACAAACATTGGGATGTGAGTTCCTAAGTCAATGTGTTAATATTTTTCTTCTATTTACTAATTATATCATTTAAGTTGTGTGATTTATCAATTTTAACAAAACAATATAATATTATGATTAAGAATAATAGAGATTACAATAAGTCACATCTTCAATTAATAAGCTCAAAGCTTTTCTCCTTTCATCACCTCATAGCCTTGGTTAAATAATAGGTTTATAAAATTTTGACCTGAACTCATAATGAATTTGAACTAAATTGATACAAATATTTTAAGGTGGATTCCTTATATAAAGTTGACGGGGAATACAGTCCTATTAAAAAAATAATTGTATGCATTTTACTCAGGTTAACAATATTTTCTCTATTTTATATCTTGTTACATGATTATCATAATATTAGTTTCTATTCTTCTTTTTATCATCAAGTTCAATAATCATATAAAGGAACATAACAAAGAAGTGAAAAAAATCAAAGATAAATATGAATCAAAACTAAAATGGGACAATAAACAACTAAATTTATTATCCTCACCCTAATCCACATAAAATCCATTTACAATAAATGACATAATGATCCACCAAAAAATAATGGGATGAATAATTTTCCAAGAACATCATTTATATTGGAAAATTAATATTTGGAAAATGGGTATAGGTGGGTAAAGGTGAATATGATATCATACAAATTTATATATTTGTTAAGAATCACACCTAAACACAAATTGTGTTTTTTAAGCTTGAAATTTTAAAGTCAATCTTATGGATTTCTATAGTTGTTGATATAGTCCCATCCTGAATTTTAACTTCGACCCTCCTCGCACGACCATTTGTTATAAACAAATTGATGGCTTATACTTACTTTTTTCCCTGTAAAATGTCATACTGGTGATCGACATTGTGTTTGCAGGACCAAGACCAGGAGCATGTGGGCCGAAAAATGTGGTGCATGAAATTGTTAAGATTATCTTGTCATTTCAAGACCTTTTTCTCCATGATCTCAAGAACCGAAGATGGGAAAAAATTATTTGAGTGATTAAGAGTTTAACTTGCATGGAAAGAACATGGGAAAAAATATCTCCTGTGGACATCCTAAATAAAAAATAAAAATAAAAATAGTAGTGTTAGCAGGTCGGTTTCATATTCTTCAATTGCATGAGTTCATGGATGTTTGAGAATTATCAATTAGATTGATTATGTGAAAATAAAAAGAGAACTGTAATTTTGTGTTTATTACCTGGGTAAAAGGGTTTAGTTCTGCCATATTATATTCAGACTATTTTGTGAAATGATTGTTGTGTACTCTTTTGAATTCTTGTTCTTAGTATATTTTTTTAAGATAGAAAGATTGCTTATCTGAAGCTGGAATGTAAACTTATGGAAGAAGTGTTGTTGTTCCTTGAGAAAAGCAATTAAATTTTGTCGGTATGAAACTCTTTGTGTGAACCAACTTATTACATGTACAAGGTTCTGTGTTAAATAGTTTGCAAATGATAATACATGTACAAGGATGTGAAAATGATAATGGTGCATGTTGTTATTAGCTATGCATTCAACTAGAAATGCATTAAAATCATTGTTAGAAAGTGCATTCTTCAAGGCTTCGACCATCTAGTGAGATGATGGGAAAGAAGTGCTTAAGAGGAAGCAAACGTTCTCCACAGTGTTGAGAAAGCATCAAAAGAGCCTAAATTCTTTAAGAGAAAAGCTGGCAACCCAAGCTTATTATTGTGTTTGATTTTTGAGCTGACGCAGACTGGAAAACCTAGTTTGGATTGTTTCCCATAATTTTAAAACCATTTGTAAACAAAAGTATTTACTGTGTTTATGAGATTTTAAATACCATAAGGGTTTACTAAATTTAAAGATATCTTTTGAGCAAGGAGTCTTCCTGAAGGATATGTGAGCTTGTGGTTGCATGCTGCTTGTTTATTATGGCAAATATTATTGTAATGATATGTCTGAGAAAGCTCCTATTGGACGCTTCAGTAAAACATTAGCAGGAAATAAGATTGTTCATTCCTCTTATAAAATATACAAGTTTAGAGAACGTAAATAGAACACTCTTCATTTCATTTGTTGATGAAAATGGATGTATAAAATTATAAACCTAGTGCAAATTCACAAATTTGTACTTGTAAAGTTGAGTATGTTGTGGCATTCTTTTCAATAAAGGAAAGAAATAAATGTACACTCGTTTGTTGATAGAGTTATAACAATAATTTTTAATTTAAACATCATGGTTTGACAAAATCATATTTGTTAGTCTTTCAAAGCGAGCTTTTGCTCTTGAAAGCAACCTTCGAAAAGGGAAATGTATTTCTCTAATACATCTGGTAAATCAAGCTGAAAAATTAAGAGCTTTGGAATTCTTCTTTGTTGTGTATCCACAGTGACAATTGTGTTAGCATTTCCCTTTTAGTAGCAGATGATGTCCTAAGTTTATATATGTTATTACTGTGACAGTGACAATTGTGTTATTATATATGTTCAGAATAGTTGTTTTTACTTACTTAAATGTTATAAGTTGATTTGGTTGTGTAATAGGATTTATATTAGTGAAGGGCAGGTATAGCATCATGATGAAAGGGAAATTCTAGTATTGAAAGTTGGTTCTTTTAAACCTGCATAACCTTAGGAAAATAATTAAACCATAAGAAATAACCTAGAACACAAATAATAGTTTATCGATAAGGATAAATATAAGTTATTACAAGTAAAAAAGAATGGTTTAAACACCCAATGTCATTGAGGTGCGGGAATGCACACAACGAGTCTTGAGAGCAATCATAGTCTAAAATAATTGGTCAGAACATGTGACTTGGTCATAATTGGTAATGAGGGGCAGTATTGGACACCACCTCTAGGTTACTTCCCAGGTAGGATTGTGATAAGTCCCATGTTCATTAGACTTAGTTGGTTTAGCCACGATATTTGGTATGGGATAAATGATCGTGAGTCATAAGGGGTATGAATGATCAAGTCCAATATTAGGTATTGACATGGCTTTAGCTGACTCCAGGTAGGGGATAATCAGCTAGAAACTAGGCATATGTATGTAATTCATTTCATACAGTTATTAGAACAAGTCAACTAGAAAGTCAAAGGTTCATTATGATAAGGTATGAGGAAGTAAGTGTCCACCCTTTATATGTTATGGGCCCTAAAGGATAACCCGAACTATTGTTCGAACCTCATACCAAATCTAGAGGACGATAAATAAGACAAGTCGATTCCACATGGTTGCACCTATTACGTGATTTGGTCAATCTCATCCACTTGGGTGGCTATCTACAACAGTCTTGCATCTAAAAGTGGTTTATATTCCTGTACTTATTACAAATATATGTTAAGGATTTATTGGGTGGAACAAAATGCTATGACCTTGAAAGCATTTACTATGAACATGAAAGCATATTTAGGATGATTAAACATTAAACTTAGGAAAAAAATTACCTTGAGAAAATGCTTGGCTTCTTTTTGCGATACAACTAGGTGAGTAGACTTGGGTTGTTACATATGGTATTAGAGCAAAAGAGATCTTAAGTTATAGAACTCTGATTAAGTAACATTGTTTAGATCAATATAAATTTGTATATTAACTTACTTCTTTTGCCTATAGGTCAGATGACACTAATGCTGAGAGGTGGGTCTTCAAGAAATCCTACAGAAGGTAGGAAGGAAAGGACCACCGAAATGCATGTAAGGGGATCAAGGATATGAATAAGGAGAGAAGGTCCTCAACATGAAAGAAAGATGAAATAGTTGAATGAAACTCTATCAAATGAGCCTGGTAGGGAGGATGAAAACCTTGCAAAAGTTGTGCAACTATTACAAACTCATATGGAGTAGCAAAGAGAAGAAATGACCCAAAAACATACTCACATGGCTCAAAAAGAGGAGTTAATAGTTCAATAGCAGAAAGTCATAGAAGGCTTGGCTAGGGGAAGAGAAACTGGAGGAGACAAGGTAGAGGGAGCACCTAGTGGGATCTAGTACTGGTAGGGCTAGAGTGAGTGTGAAGTTGGACAAGAACCTAAAGAAGGTTATAATATCCAAGTTTAATAGAAAAGATGATGGTGATGCAGTAGAGAACTGGCTAAGTGGACTAGAGTCATACTTTTCACTGGTAGTTTTATCATCTGAATCTAAAAATGTATTGGTAGTTATAAACATGATTGAAATAGACCTAGATTGGTGGAAGTCCTATAAGAGAGGGTATAATAGTGAAGCTACAGACCTCAAGTGAAAGGATTTCGTTAAGAAATTCAAGAATAGATTCTTAACCAAGCAATATTATGTGGATAAATTTGGGAAGTTTCTAACCTACAACAAGAAAATATGTCAATGTGATATTACCATCAAAAGTATATACAATTGTTAAAATATGCATCCCAATACAAAAGTAATAAGAGATAAAAGTTCAAAAATTTGTTCTAGGATTACATCCCAAGATCCTAATGGTGGTGAATATGCACAACCTTGTAGATCTTTGTATAGCTTTTGATTTAGCTAGGAATAAAACCTACTATTAGCTAGGAATAAAAATGAATATCATAGACTATGTGGCCAAGAGCTTGAAGTGTCAAAAAATTAAAGTGAAACATATACATCCAGCAGGTAGATTATACCCACATGAGATACCTATGCAAAAATGATAGGTGATATCAATGGACTTTATAGTGGATTTGCCTAAAACAAGGTTTAGACATGATGTAATCCTAGTAGTTGTGGATAAGTTAACCGAGGTCGCACATTTTATACCTAGTAATGTGCAAGATGATGCACTTGCTATAGCAAATAAATTTACTAGGGAAGTGGTGAGACTACATGAATTTCTAGAAGTCATAATATCTTATAGAGATTCTCGCTTTACCTTTGAATTTTGGTAGGCTTTGCATGAGGTATTGGAAACCAAATTGAATATTAGTTTCGCTTATCACCCTGAGATAGATGGAAAAAATGAGAGGATGAATAAGCTATTAGAGGATATGTTAAGAATTTATTGCATGGATAAACATACAAAGAGGGAATACTATATATACCTAGTTGAGTTTACATACAATAACAATTATCATGCATCACTAGGTATGGAACCTTTTGAAGCTCTGTATGGAAGAAGATACATGACTCTTTTATCATGGGATAATCTGCAAGATTGAGTAGTGATCAGACCCGAAATTATAAAAGAGATGGAAGATCAATTGAAAAGAATTCAGCAAAAGCTAAAGGAGGCCACAAATCGTCAAAAGAGCTATGCGAGCCTCAAAAGGACACCGAGAGAATATTCTATGAGAGATAAAGTGTTCTTCAGGGTGAAGCCAACTAAAAGTTCCATAAAATCTTCTAAACTTGACTCAAGATATGTGGACCCATTTGAAATTGTGGGCTTGCTCTACCACCAAGCTTATACAAAATCCATAATGTCTTCCATGTGTCCCTCTTTAGAAAGTATATTTCTAATCCTACTCATCTTTTGGATGTTTCCAAATTATAGATGATCGATCCACTAAAAATTTAAGTTTGGCCTGTTCGTATACTTGGTTTAGAACTAAGAACCCGAGGAAAAGAAATATAAAGCAATGTTGGGTCAAATGGGACCTCTACTTGGACAGAAATGCCACGTGGGATAACATGATAGATATGCAACAACAATTTTCTTATCTGTTTGAGTAGACATAGACATTTCAAAATATTTTATATGATTGATGATGTATATATTTATATGGATGTGATATTGGATACTGAGGAGAGTAGCCTTGTGTTTATTTTGGGTTACTGAGTAGAGTATATTTGCTTATAAGAATCATGTATATTTTAGTTTATGCATAGATATTTAGTTAAATGCAATTTATAATATTTGGTGGTTTAATTGAATGACCAAGTTTGAATGATTTATGAATTAATGGTGATTAATAAATTGGCATGATTAATATGACAATGTCGAAGACTATATTTAAATGTATTTAATTGCTTGACCATACCATGAAACTCAAGGACTGTATTTGTTTATAGTGCGGAAGGATGTAATGACCCTCCTCACACGACCATTTTTTATAAACAAATTGATGGCTTATGCTTGCATTTTTCCTTGTAAAATGTGGTACTACTGATCGACATTGTGTATGTAGGACCAAGAGCATGTTTTTTACGATTAGAAAAATGTGGAAAAGATAAAATGAGAAATAATAATTGGCTCATAAGCACATGTATTCTTGCATATTGCATTTCATGTAGGTGCATTATGTATGTTTGTCATTATTGAGTAAGTTTTATTTGAATGTTTGAATGTTGTATCTGAAAAATTAAGGCACAAATGCCTATATATCTTTAGCTGGCAATGAAAGTGTGTAGAGCGTGAAATCCATTTTGAGGGATTCAATTGTTTTATAATTGTTTTGATTCCATGAAAATGAAAATTTAATATATATATTAACTTAGTAAAAATAAATAAATAATAATAGTATAAATACAAAAACAAATTATGGATGTATTTATATTTTTGTTCTATCATGTTGGCTAGCGAGTAGAGAGTGATTGTTATGATGGTCTTGTTTTTTCAAGACCTTTTTCTCCATGATATCAAGAATCGAAGATGGGGAAAAAAATTAGTTGAGTGATTAGGATTTTAAGTTGTGGAAAGAACATAGGAAAACATATCTCCTGTGGACATCCTAATCTGCATGCGTCTGGTTTTGATGAACTGGAGTGTAACTGAGTATTTCGGGAAAGCGAACGTCTTAAAAAAATAGCAGCGTTAGCAGGTCGGTTTCATATTCTTCAATTGCATGATTTCATCGTTGATTGAGAATTATCAATTAGATTGATTATGTTAAAAGAATTAGAGAACTGTAATTTTGTGTTTATCACCTAGACAAAAGCGTTTAGTTTTGCCATATTATATTCAGATTGTTTTGTGAAATGATTGTTGCACTATTTGTTGAGTTCTTGTTTTTAGTATGTTATTTTTTAAAAAATTGCTTATTTGAAGCTGGAATGGAAAATTTTGGAAGAAGTGTTGTTCCTTGATTTAAATTATCTGCAAATGATAATGGACAAGGATGTGAAAATGATAATGGTGCATGTTGTTATTGGTTGTGCATTCAACTAGAAATGCATTAAAATCATTGTTAGAGAGCCTATCTAATTCTTGAAAGTGCATTCCTCAGGATTTTGACCATCTAGTGAGATGATGGGAAAGAAATGCTTAAGAGGAAGTGCCTGAGTAAGTAAACGTTCTCCAAAGCACTGAGAAATCATCAAAAGAGCCTAAATTCTTTTAGAGAAAAGCCGACGACCCAAGCTTAATATTGTGTTCTATTTCTGAGCTGACACAGACTAAAAAACCTAGTTTGGGTTGTTTCCCACAATTTTGAAACCATTTGTAAATAAAATTATTTACTATGTTTATGAGATTTTAAATATCAGAAGGGTTTAATAATTTAAAGATGTCTTTTGAGCAAGGAGTCTTCCTGAAGGATATGTGGGCCTATGGTTGCATGTTTCTTGTTTATTATTGTAAATATTATTGTAATGATATATATGAGAAAGATCCGATTGGACTCTTCAGTAAAACATTGATAGGGAATGAGATTGTTCACTGCTCTTTTAAAATATACAAGTTTAGAGAACGTAAATAGAGCACTCTTCATTTCATTTACTAAAAATGGATGTTATTTATAAACCCAGTGTAAATTCACAGATATGTACTTGTAAAGTTGAGTATGTTGTGACATTCTTTTCAATAAATGAAAGAAATAAATGTACACTCGTTTTTTTTTTGATAGAGTTGTAACAAGAATTTTTAATTTAAACATCATTATTTGACAAAATCATATTTGTTAGTCTTTCAAAGCGAGCTTTTGCTCTTGAAAGCAACTTTAAAAAAAAAATTATTTCTCTGATACGTCTGGTAAATCAATCTAAAAAATAAATGGCTTTGGAATTCTTTGTTGTGTATCCGTAGTGGCAGTCTTATTAGAGATAAGAGTGTTAGCATTTCCTTGTAAAATGACTAAAAACAACAGATGACGTCCTTGTGGTGTCTGTCGTTGTGTTAGTGTAACCAAACTTGAGTTGGGAAACTAATGATGTATATGTGAGGTTTTAGATAAAAGCAGCCCAACTTTGCATGTTAAGGTGTACAAGTATATAATTAAATTCCTTAGTGTAATAATTAAAAGAGTTTCAGGAAAATATAACAAAATTAGGGAGCTGCTAATACGAAAGTTTTATGGTTTAAAAGAACCTAAAGTTGACCTTAAAGGGAGAGAAGCACTTTTAATTTCATTGACCAATTGGATTAGACTTCTGAGTCAACCTGAAGCTTATATTCATAAAACAAGTTAGTATTTAAAAAATAATAATTGAATGCTATTAGTCTATGTGAAACTTATGCTTGTCTCATGGTCATTTTCGTTCTATTATATATATATATATAAACAAACCAAATAAGCTGCGTATAAAATGATTAAGCTGAATGAAAATTGTTGTGCTTTAGCAATGGTTAAATATTGAAATAAATAACAAGAATGGCTTGCCTATGGCTTAAAAAAAAAGAAACTACCTGTTAGTTTCTTGCATAGTGTAATGGAAAATTGATTAAAACTATATTGGAAAAATCGAAACATAGACATTGGATAGAATGTTAAGAATATAGAAAGGAACCCTTGTTATTATATATGTTCAAAATAGTTGTTCTTTTTTACTTCAATGTTATAAGTTGATTTACTTGTGCAACAGGATTTACATTAGTGAAGGGTAGGTATAGCATCATGATGAAAGGAAAACTCTAGTATTGAGAATTGTTTCTTTTAAACCTGCCTTAGGAAAATCATTAAACCATAAGAAAAAACCTAGAAACCAAATAAAAATTTATCAAGAAGGATAAACAGAAGTTATTACCAGTGAAAAAAAATGGCTTAAATACCCAGTGTCGTTGAGGTGCGGGAATGCACACAATGAGTTTCAAGAGCAATCGTAGTCTGACAAAATTGGTCAAAACATGTGACTTGGTTAGAACTGGTAACGAAGGATGGTATTGGATGCCACCTCTAGGTTACTACCCAAGTAGTACTGTGATAGGTCCCATGTTCATTAGACTTAGCTGGTTTAGTCACAACGTTTGGTATGGGACAAATTATCGTGAATCATAATGGATATGAGTGATCAAGTTCAAGATCAAGGTATTGACATGGCTCTAGCTGACTTTGGATAGAGGATAATTAGCTAGACACTAGGCATATGTATGTTAATTCCTTTCATACAGTTATTAGAACAAGTCGACCAAAAAATCGAAGGTTCAGTATGATAAGGGATGAGGAAGTAAGCATCCACCATTTAGATGTTATGGGCCCTAAAGGATAATCGCAACCATGGATAAACCCTCATGCCAGAGCTAGAGAATGATAAATGAGACAAGTTGATTTCACATGATGGAATATTTTACGGGATTTGGTCAATCTCATCTACTTGGGTGGCTGTCTGCAGTAGTCCTGAATCTAAAAGTGGTTTATATGCCTATACTAATTAAAAATATATATTAAGGATTCATTGGGTGGAACAAAATGCTATGAAATTGAAATAATTTGATATGAACATGAAAGCATCTTTAGGATGATTAAACATTAAACTTAGAAAAAAAATTACCCTGAGAAAATGCTTGGCTTCTTTTTGAGATACAACCAGGTGAGTAGACTTGGGTTATTACATTGTTAAAAATATTATGATAAGATTTGGGGATCTCTTCCCAAGAATTTTCAAATCACTTTTTTTAAATCCTCTCCCTCGATAATATTTCTAATAGAAATCCAAGATCTAGCATTGCTTCCCCAATCAATATAATTTTTTACTTTCAAACCTCTACAAGGCAAACAAGGATGAGTCAACAATTATCACTTTCCATTACCACGAATACAACAAAAAATTATAAAACTCCTATTAATGATTAATGAACCACTATGTTTTTTGATTAACTACAAAGTCTTTGATATGAAATTCCACGTTGTCGAACCCTTAGTTATGGTTCATTTCCTAAATAATTGTATTCCATCCATAAAACTGCTAGTAAACGATAAAAACAAAATGTAGATAGAATTATTAGCTTCAAATATATTATATGGTAGGTTTATATAGTATAAACCATAGGCTTGAAATAGCCCATGAACAACTGTTCCCCCCTTAGGTAGGTAACGCGTGAATTAGGAGTCCTCCCCCCTAAGTCAACTAACTAATAGAATATTATGCTAACTAATCTAATCAACTAACGTAGTCAAATTGACTACAACGACTAATAGGTATAAAAGTAATTACTAGTGGTAAAAAGTAACAAGCAACTTTTTACCATGCAGTAAATAAAATCTATCTAGGTGAATAATTACAATTTACCAAATGAGGTAATAATCATAGTTACTAATATAGTAACTCTAACATCCCCCTTATTACATTATTTGGGTAAATGTCTACCTATCCTCCTATACAACAATATTTGGGTAAAGTATATAACTGCCCCAATACAGTGGAATAAAATATCGATCTACTGGTTCTTGCTCTGTCACAGTGCTCACCTTCTCTAGCATGGAACGACTCTCCCGCCTTGTCCAACGCCTTGCTGCCTGCCTTGCTTCCTCCTGCCTATGGCTCTAATACCAATTTTAGTAAATGATAAACACAAAATGTAGGCGAAATTATTAGCTTCAAATATATTATATGGTTGGTTTATATAGTATAAACCATAGGCTTGAAATAGCCTATAAACAACTATTCCCCCCTTAGGTAGGTAACACGTGAATTAGGAGTCCTCCCCCCTAAGTTAGCTAACTAATAGAATATTATGCTAACAACTAACCTAATCAACTAACATAGTCAAATTGACTACAATGACTAACTAGGTAACTAGTAAAAGTAATTACTAGTGGTAAAAAGTAACAAGCTACTTTTTACCATGCAGTAAATAAAATCTATCTAGGTGAATCTTTACAATTTACCAAATGAGGTAATAATAATAGTTACTAATATAGTAAGTCTAACAAAAAATTAAATATTTTTGAAGTAATATTTTTTATTAACTTTTTCCTTAAGCTTTGAATAATCTCCAACTAACATTTACCCCAAATTCCAAACTCATGAATCTAAATTTTGCCCAAGACACTTCCAACCCTTCAAAATTTTCTCTCTATAAACAGTATCACATTTATAGATAGAAAACTTAAATATTTCCTTACATCCTTTGGAAAAAAATTTTATTTAAATTTTATCAAAATTAAATGATATATCTATTAGGAATCTTAAAAGTAGCATCATGAATAGAGATAGATTTAATGATTTGTTCAATATTTTAGCCACAATTAAGGATTTACCTTTCCAAAAATTTAAACAAGACTTCATTCTATCCAAATTGAATTCCAAATCTATTTTATCAAAAAGTGGAATATGTATATCTACTAACTATAAAATTTGAACTTTAAATCCTATATATCTACAATAATTTACGATAAATCAAAGGCAATATCAATAAAAGGATCCTCAATTTTATCATATTAACTAGCTATGGATTATAAGCTTCTCATACTATTATAATACCAATTTTAAATTATATGGCCTTTCTAACCAAGGGATGACCTAAAATAAGAGTTTTATTAGAAGATGATATTTGAAGGGACCTCTTATCACAACCTAAATACCATTGATCTTGACTTCCACTCTTACCTTTGAGAGAGAGATTTTCTCAATGTCTCAACAAAAAGAATGAAGATATAATGAGATAGAAAGTGTTCATGGTAGTATTTGTGGGATGATTCGTAGCATGTAGTATAGGATCCATTGATTAAAAAAACATGTAGAGTGCTATGTTAACATCTAATACATTCACACTAACCTTGATCAAAACCACAGAATACAAGAACATCATATGAGAAGTTTGGTAAATCTTATCATATGCATTATTTATATAGAATTCTACATGTAAATCTAATTTCCATGGACTAGAGAGAATGTATGACCTCTTATGGAATAATTATACCATTAATAATTTTCTTACCATGAGGAAAACCACTTTGGTCCTCTAATATAACATAATCTAGAATGCTTTCGATCTGTTTTTTATAATTTTAAAAGTTATATTATAAATCATGTTACAAAGGATTTGTGGATAAAAGTTATCCAAATATTTTTATCCACTTCTTAAGTACCAACGTGATAAAGGTGGCACTAATATCACTTATTACAACCTTATTTTTCCTAATATGTTCAACCATAATCAAAATATGACCGCTTAACATATCCAATAACTTCTGCAAAATAATTGCATGAAATTCATGATGGCTACACACATTGTTAGGGGTAATGGATTCAATTTTCACTTATAGTTCCTTCATTGTTATATTTCTAATGAAGTGTTTTGTTAGTTAATAGAATAGTTTACACAGTCTCATTGTGAATCTCCTTATTCTACTCATATAGACCATATATTGAAATAATTGATATCGTAATTCTTGGTTTATTTTTTCTTAAAAGTTTTGTCATATTGAGTTGAAATTTTTTGATATGATAAAAGATAAATTTATTTTGAAAGTAATTTTTTTTGTTTATAATCTCTTAAACCATCTCTCCTTGGATATTTGAACCATTTTGACTTTATTTTTAAAATATTATTAAAATTAAAAAATTATTAAGAATTTCAAAATTTCCACTTGAGTTTTACGAGTTTGAATCTCTTAGACAACAAAGATAACTACACAAGTATATGAAGTATTCATTATATAGATCTAGACACGTCATACATATATTGTTGTTTTTTGGTGGGTTCTCTCCCTTACGTTGGATACAAGTTTAATAAAATATTTCGAGCCTAATGTCATCAGTTCTGTTGTAGTCTAGTTGGTTAGATACTTGGCTCTCACTTGAGAGACCTAAGTTCAAGTTTCAAGTTTCGGTAACAAAATTAGTTTTTCTTAATGTTTTTAAATTCTACATTGATCAAATAAATAAATATAAATACCGTAAAAAAGAGGAGAACAGAATAGACTTACTATTACACTCTTATTTAAATATAATTTATCTACTTAGTTTTCATATTAGACACTATTTGTCATGATACTCCTTTGGTAGACTTTTCATTTTATGAATTTATGTTTTGATATGTTATTTTATTGATGGATTGATTGACTATTTCATGTAAGTTTACGCAGGACACATATGCTTCTTGAATGAAAATGATGTATCTTATTGATGAAATGATTGGTTTCTATAGGACTAGCTCTACAAAACATATTGCATAGAAACACCTGATGTTGTTAATGGATTTGTTTCTCTCTTACGGAATAGGGTCCTTATGAGGAAAAAAAGAACTAACTACTAAAATTGAAATGTTGTAATGAAGGGAAAGGATATGTGCTCTCCTGTGTAGTTGTATAATAAGAGAATTGCATGAGGAAAATGCACTAAGTTTAGATGAAACTTGTTTGCTATTTTTTTTTTTTAGGTGGTGGCCACAAGGGGTAAACAGACTGTGACCACGAGGGAACCATTACATAACATATCCGCAACATGTAAGGTGAGAGATTTGAACCTGGGCCTCTCAGCAACTAGAGAGGTTT